>OX244036.2:1232500-11232500 GCA_945859785.2 Tridacna gigas
TCTGGGTACTCTGATTCTCAACCAAATGTGGGGTTCTGACACTGAACTGTAAGGGCGAATGGTCGCTATACAAGGAAAAATCACCCACAGTGAAATTATCAATGAAAGAAAAACAATATTCATGCAAAATCACATAGTCAATAGTACTGCACGTGTTTTTACAATAATACGAATATGACCCATTACCTAGTCTACCATTGGCCAATAAAATACCTGCTGATTTACATAAATCCAACAATAATGACCCACGTGCATTGCATACATTATCTTGAGAGGTGCGGCCAATGGGCTGATCTGGACTGTAGTCAATGTCATCTAAATCGGCACATTTTTTGTCACATACTATAAAATCTGGTTTCGATCCGACTCGGGCATTGAAATCGCCAGCTAGTACGACATTACCCTTTTGACTGTAATAAAAAACATCTTCTTGTAAAATATCAAATAAACTGACATTATAAAATTTCGCAGCTGGTGACTCGTCTGGTCAAGCATAAACACCACATAAATAGAAATCTTTTTCAAAATCAAAGAAATTCTTTTGCAATTTGATCCAAATCAAAGTATCAAAATGGTTTCTGCAAATTTCTACGCCCCTATTAAAACAATGTTTTACATAGACTACCATTCCCCCACTGTTTCTTTTAGCCTTTTTATGCTTAAACTTTCTATAAAAATTGTAGCAAGTATATTCTTTAAGGTCAAGTGAGGAATTTTTATCGGTCCAAGTTTCAGATAAAATAATCAAATCATTTTTTATCAACTTTTCACAGAACTCTGGATTTTTCAGCTTATCTTCAGTAAGCCCATTGCAATTCCACATTCCATATGTGTCCGTAAACGTATGAATTATTTATAAAATTATACTTTTACCCCGATGACCATATTTAACCCTTTACCATACAATGCCGCCTTTTAACGCCCATGGGAAAGAAGCCTTTTGAAAACATTGTGGGAAAAGGAGAAAATGCTGGCAACCAGCATTTTCTCCATTTCCCACAATGTTTTCTACTCTATCAAGGAAAAATTGCACCATTTAAGCCACAATGAAATTGTCGTCTGCAAATGCTTTCAATTTGAACAAGGCTAAAATTTTGTCGTCTGGTAAAGGATTAAGGCGCGTCCATGTTGGAAATCGACTTTCGCTCAAATAATGGGATGTGCCGGTTAAAGCACAGAAAACATTGTGGGAAAAGGAGAATAAGCTGGTACCAGCATTATCTCCTTTTCCCAGGCTGTTTTCAAAGGCCAATTGCATTAGGGTCGTAAAAACTCGAAAAATGTTTGGTAAAGGGTAACAATGTTATGAGAGTGGTGTGTTGCTTACTGGCTTTGTTTGCTGATGTCTTTAAGCCTTGATTCTTCAAACTGTTGCTTTATACTGTAAACGATTCCCCCCCCCTCCTTTTTTTGCATTTTCAATTTTTGCAATAAAATATTTTAATCATCAAATATAAACTTTTCTTATTTCATTATTTGAAACTCTGCCATCAAGTACTTTATTCTGCAAGATATTACGACATTTATCGTCCGATGACGCCTATCTTATTTTAGTTGTTTATCTCAAAAATTCTGAAAGGGGGGTGGTCCTGCATGGCTTAGCGGTCAGGTGTAGGACTCTTAACCCGGAGGCTCCGGTTTCGAGCCTCACTTGAAGCACTTGGATTTTCGTGGGAGTGTCCTTGTTTGGAGAAGACACTTCAGAGCCCTAGCCCAGTACTGGTGAAACCCAGAACAAACCAATGGGTGAGTGCAACACTATCCTAAGTGCCTATACTTTGTATAGGCACTTAGGATAGTGTTGCACTCACCCATCGAAACATGAATACGTGAGCTGTCGCCGTGATTTGACCGAGATGGTGTTGGAAGCGGCACAAAACACCGATCAATCAATCAATCAATAATCGAACCTCTGACGACCTTCGGGTGCAAATTGACACCAGACGACTTTTAACCCTTTACCATACAATCCAGAGTTTTAATGAAGCTAAAGAAGGAGGATTTTCTTAAATTCCTAGACTAAAAGTTTCTGTTAGTCTGTCGGTGCTGTAAGAGTTAACTCTGTACCAAACAATTCTACGTTTTAACGACCCGGAGCCAGAAGACTTTTGAAAACCTTGTTGGAAAAAGAAAAAATGCTGGTAACCAACATTTTATTCTTTTCCTACAATGTATAATACACTTCGGAAGATAAATTTGAATTTTTGAGTCTAATTTGATTTGTCGTCTGCAAATGTTTTCAATTTGGCCAAGTCTATATATTTGTCGTTTGGTCAAGGGTTAAGGATTGAAGACCAGAGATCACAAACATGTATATCACAATATACAAACCAGCCCAAAACGATACTACTAAGCCCAAGCACTGAATGCTGTCAAATGATGGGATACAGACAACTGCCTCGAGAAATTTACCTTATCCTTGTTGTTTCCTGAATCTATGTAGATTTGGTCTAGGGGGGTAGATTTTTTAGCTCGGCTTTTTTTGAAGAAAACGTCGAGGTATTGTAGCCATGGTGACGTCGTCGTCTGCATTGTCATGAGAAACATTCTGACATTTTATAATAAATATCTTTATTATTACTGAAAATATTTGCTTCAGACTTTGACAAGTTGTTAAATACCAAAAGGGGAACCTATGCAACAAGAGCAAGCAACCATCAGTGTATTTTGGACAGAGTTATGCCCCCCTTTTTCGACTTAGAGTTTTCACTGAACATCAAGCATCCACCTTCGAGCGTTGGCACCCGAATCCGGTGTTCCTGTTTCCGAAAAATGATGTAACCTAATGTCACAAGGAGAATCTTTGTATAATATGCTTGAAACGAGCATAGCTTGCTTTAAAGTTGGAAACCTGAATGGCGCATTGCCTCTCCTCCGTAGTTTAAGAAACTCTGTACGCACGGGATTAGTGATTAGATGGCGGACACCTGGGCCCGTATTCAACAACCATTCTTAGCTTCATTGTTATTCTTGTTCTGGTTTAAAAAAAAACAAACAAAAAGGCAACCTCTGATTGGCTAAATCATTTGGTTTAGCCAATCAGAAGTTGCGTTACTGTCAAATTTAGAGGTTTTGATAATAAGACTATGAATATTCTTAAGAGTGGTTGGTGAATACGGACTCAGCCTCAACACAGTCAACACTCTAGGATAAATGGAATGAAAAAATGAAATCACTACTACGTATGTTTTGACATTGAATTCTTTTGTCAGTCGAAAAATTCCAGCGGTGTGATCATAAGCGTGCACCGGAATGATCACTGGTAATTAACACACACACACACACACACACACAGAACAGAACAGAACAGAATTTTATTGCTGTAAGTAATACAATACTTTTAGCAAACATAAATGAAATATAAAGCCATGAGAGATTAACAGCGAGAAACTATTTTATACTTGAAATGGTGAAAATATATATTATATCTAAATCAACCCCCTTAAAAAAAAAAAACTTTTTGAGACATGTTTTCATTGCCGGTAGTGTAGGATCAGGATTCGACTGCACGTTCAGTACAGTCCAACCCTGATTTTACCACCCAGAAACTATTTAATTCAATAATATTTAGTGAAGGTGATACAGGGTCAAGATCAGAATACAACCTTTCTGCATTCTGATCTCGACTCTTATCTGAACATAGACTGTAATCATAGAGTAACACGTATACCTAAAGACTAGCTTCTCTCTCAAAAAGATAATATAAATGAGCCTTTGACTTTTGAAGTTTAGTCTTTTACATTGTATATATATATATATACATATACATACACATATGTATACATAGATACATACATATATATACACACATACATATATACAATAAATATAATAATACAATTAATTATTGATTACTCAAGAAAATGCTTCTGGCTTTCATTGAAAAAAAGATGTATTTAGAAAGATTTATAATAGTTTGTTTATTTTTACTGATCATTAAGTTTTCAAATTTTTTTAGATTTGGCCATGTTTGATAGTAGCATTTAATGTATTGTAATCTTAGGTCTCTATAGAATGGACAAATTAATAAAAAGTGGTATTCGGTTTCAATTTGATTTAGATTACACAATTTACATAATCTATCTTCCCGACGTATTCTATTGTATCTCCCTTTTTCAATCTCAAGGTCATGTGAAGATGTCCTAAATCTTGTTAAACTATATTTAGATTTATTGTCCAGCTGAGAGTTAAGGTATTGTTCACATGTAAATTGATGTTTATACATTCTGTAGTAAAATAGCTTTGTGAATTATTTATTTCAGAGTACCATTTTTGTTGATATTGATCTAGGATTCTTTGTTCTATTTGCGAAAAGTTGATAGAAAGACTTAATTGAGTTATCCATAAATTTGATAAGCCTAATTTATCTAAAATCTTTTTTACATTAAATGCCCAGTTTAATCCACCGTAACTTTCATTGCTATTTGCATCATCTCTTAGCATAGAATATATATGTTTTAGGATTGTGTTATTTTCACTATTTAGAATTTTAATCCAGTATCGTATGATATTACATTCCCTTTTTACTAGTAATGGTACTCTACCTAATTCGCCATATATGGCACCTAAGTTGGTTGATTTTTTTACCGATAAAATTTTCCTACAAAATTTAGTATGCACTGATTCAATCTCTTGTGCATTGTGTGTTCCCCATATTTCTGAAGAGAAATGAAGTACTGGTAAAATCAAAGAATCGAATAATTGGCATTTCTTTTCTGTTGTGAACTCATAACGTCGAAATATTGAATAAAGATTATAAAGTGATTTTGATCCTTTTTCAGCAAACAATTTTTGTGTTTTGTTCCATCTACCATTTTTATATAAAGTTACTCCGAGGTATTTAAACTCTTGCACTATTTCTATTTTTTTTCCATATAAATAAAAATTGTATATGGTATTCGCTCTGCCTTTCTCAAAAATCATACACTTTGTTTTATCGATATTTATTTTTAAAAAAATTTTTTTGCAATAAATTTCTAAATTTTTCAGCAAACCTTTCATCGCCTGTGGCGTATTGGCTATCAATACTTGGTCATCTGCATATAGGAGCATAAATATTCTAAGTTCGTTTAAAGTGAAAATACCATTTAAATCTGAATCAATATTTTCAATAATATCATTTACAAACATCATAAACAAGAGGCTAGAACTTGGATCTCCTTGTTTCACGCCCTTTTGTGATAAGATGGGTTCAGTAATAATATCACCTATTTTTATAGCAGATTTTACACATTTATATATCGATTTTATTGCGTTTACCATTTTTGTACTTAAGTTTTCTTTAATCAATTTTTGCCATAAAATGGATCTATTTACAGAATCAAAACACTTCTCATAGTCAATGAATACACAATATAATTTTTTTCCCTTACTGAATGTTTTAGATATAATAGCATGTAGAATAAACAAACAGTCTATTGTGCTTTTACCTTTTTGAAATCCAAATTGAAAATCTGATATTTTATTATATTTCATAGTCCATTTTGTGATTCTATTTAATAGAATTTGTGAATAGATTTTACCTAAAATATTGTTCAATGTAATGCCTCTATAATTTGATGAATTCTTTTTATCTCCGCCTTTGAATATTGGAACTATATATCCTAGTGTCCATGTTTCTGGATATGTTCCTTTTTCAAACAAGTCATTATATAAATGGAGAAGGTATTGTGATATAACTTCGTATGCACTTTTAATTATTTCTGCGGAAATTTTGTCGGGACCACATGCCTTATTATTTTTTTGTTGAAAGACTGCATTTCTTAATTCTGTCTCTGATATCGGACTGTCTAAGTCTTCATCTTGGACAAAATCCGAGGTCAAAGCTGCTGTGTTTCCATAATCATGATCAGAAGTTGCTAACAAAGACTTGAAATGATTGTAAAGGCTGTTGGCTTCCGGCATTTCTTCATTGTCATCGTTCGATTTTCTCTTACTGATTTCCTTCCAAAAGGATCGAGGTTCATTTTTCGCGATGTTTTCTAATCTGTTACCTTCTTTTATTCTAAACCTATATTTGGCATTCATTTTTACCTTATTATATCTGTTTCTAGAATTCACAAAATTTATTCGATTTTCTTCATTTTTATCTTTGTAATATTTTTTTTCTAGAATTTCTAAATTCTTCTTTAGCCTCTCTCGGCAATTTTGATTGAACCATGCTACATTCCTTTTTTGTTTTCGTCTCTTTTGTTCTTTATTCTGCTTCTTCACTCCAAAAACCTTTAAAGCATTAGAATATAAAAAGGATGGTAGTCTTTCTATCATTGAGTTTGGGTCTGTTATTACATTATTTAAATTAGTTAATGTATTTTGATCATTTGTCAATAAAATTCTAAATTCGTCAATTTTTTCTTCATTCCATATAATCTCTTCTTTTATCTTATATTCTTTATTTTGTTTGTTATAATTTATTTCAGGTTTCTTAAGTACGCTGAAATATAATGAAGAGTGGTCAGAAAATTCAGTTAAGTCTTGTATATTAAAGTCATGAATATTTATGAGGTCACGTGGCTTTACTAGCAAATAATCAGTAACACTATTTCCACGTGTCGAACAAAAAGTATATTCCCCTATAGACCCTTTTACAACGCCGTTCGTTGCCAAGGAAATACGATCCCAGAATTCCAGTTTTCGCGCATGCGCGCTGTTTGTAGGGCAAAAAGTTCAATATCGCCCTATTGAAAGCTATTTTCACACGCAATGTTTTGGCTTTGTCGAACGATTTTATTGATTAAAATCTGTGAAGATCAATCGTGTTACAGGATGCCGTTATCATGCTGTGCACCGGGATGTACAAACAGATTAGTAAATTAGTATCTGGCTTAAACGTCCCAGTGTCAAAACGCCCTACTCTTGGTTAAAACGTCCGCAATTTCCATGTCGAATTGGTTAAACGTCCCCTAAACACGTCCCCGTATATTTTATTCAAATTATTTATTTGATCTCGTATGTTTTTTAAAGAGATTTTTCACCGTTAATGTTTTGTATTTTATTGACCATCGTCATTTAATGTTATTAATTTTTGACCGATATCCTGCCGTACTTATATTTTTGATCAGCACAAGAGGAATTCGCATGAAGTTTATGTCATAAATCTTAATTAATGTTTCTTAAACCATAATTAGGATTTGTAACAGTGTATGTCAAGACCACACAACCCCCATATGCAAACAGATCTCTCATTATGCTTTTCGCAAAGTAAATTCAAGATCGCCCTCACGTAACGGAGGCTAAGGGTTAAGGCTTAGGTCCATATTGTTTCCCTACATTATCATGTATAGGACACGCCAAAATGCCTCCCTGTATACAATGTGCTCAACTAATTACTGTTACAATTTCCATTTAACCCTTTACCCAACAATCAGACGTCTTAAAGACCAAGAGAAAAAGAAAGCTTTTTAAACATTGTGAGAAAAGGAGAATATGCTGGTAAACATTATTTCAACATTTTTCAACATTGTTTTCACAGAAGGAATGTTTCTAAATTACATGTTACAACTGATCCCTGGTGGAAAGTAATTATGGAAAGAGCAGTCACAGACGACAACAGGGCAATATACAGTTGTTCGTTCGTTCTTCGTTCGCGCGTTAGTTCATTTCTCCATCCATCCATCCATCCATCCATCCGCTCGCTCGCTCGCTTGCTCGCTCATTCATTCATTTATTCATTCATTCATTCATGTTTTCAAATACGTCTACGCCAAAATTTGTTTCATGATGAAATTGATCACAATACACACTCTCTAAACTATTAGAGGTAACAGCATGAACAATGCCAATCTCGACCCACACCCTCCGCCATTGAAATTAAACAAAATATCCACTGTATTGTCGATTACACTAACAAGTATGTGATATATCAGATGGCTACCCTTTATAAACCCTTTACCTAACTCTCCCTCGTCTTAATTAACGACCCTACATCAATGGGCTTGTGGAAACACTACGGCAAAAGGAAAATAATGCTGGTAACACGCATTTTTCCCACTCCCACAGTGTTCCGGCCCATGATTCACGGGGTTTGTCTGTTACTGCCTGGGATCGGTTAACATTTCCTTTGATGATAACGTCAACCCAATACAGCGATACGTTTTTTTTTTCTTTTGACGTCTTCGTCTAATCAGGGATCGTATATTACATGTAATATACGATCCCTGGTCTAATGTCACTAAAATACGGATCGTTTTCTTCCACGTTACTCAACACTTTGCAAATAAGTTAGTCTGATTATCGTTTCTTTGCTTCTGGGAGTAAGCTTTTCATATAATCGCTCATAATTTAACAATTTTGTGGACACTTTCAATAATCTGCCATTGTTTTATTTGGTCTTTTTGCCCTACACGAGTGCGCATGCGCAATTTTCCGGTCTCGTTACCAGGAAGCGGTCAGAGACTAAAAGGGTCTATACCCGCATCTTTATGTATACGCCCATTTACAATCACATGATTTGTTGTTTTGCATAAATTTAAAAGTTTCCGCCCATTTGCATCGAGCACGTGATCCTTGTTCTTTCTGATTGGAACGCTTTCAAAATCAATGTTTTGATTGGCGTTGCCCTCGATGCCGCAATAATCACTTAACATGTAATCGAAAAGTTCACTTGTTCTCGAGTTAAAATCACCCGTAATAAAAGTTTTCCCTTTGTCGCTATATTTATTTATACTACTTTCAAGCTCTTCATAAAAGCAAAAATCATTTTGTTTTATTAGCTTTGACCCGGATGGAGGAATATAGCAGGTGCAAATAAAGACATTTTCTTTGATACTAAGTAGATTGTGATCAATTTTTAGCCACAAAAAACCAGTATTGTTTGTTTCAACAATTGATATGAACTTTGAAATATTATTTCTGAAATACACAGAAATTCCACCACTAGATCGTCCTCTTTTACCAGGCTTCGATTTGTTACCAAACAAATGGTAACTGTTATAGTCTTTTATGTCAAGATCAAAACTCTTTGTTTGATTGAGCCAAGTTTCTGTCAAAAGTAAGATGTCATACTGAGTAACATAATGAATGAAATCTTCATCTGTAAGCTTTCGAACAAAACCATTTATGTTCCAAGAACATATCTTAAGCTCCCCGCAGTTGTCCTATTGCTTGATCTCTCGAAATACCCCGCTGTTATCACTGCTCACCAGTAGACGAGAACCCGACCATTTCACTTTATTTCCTGCACTTCTCTCTCTCTCCATAATCGGATATAATTCCCGTCTCTTTTGCAGAGTATTTCTGGTTTGTTGAATACTGACTCCAAAATTTTGAGATTTGAGTTCTTCCGATTTCTGTTGCGCCGTTGTTAGCACAAGTTCACGATCCTTATACTGATGGAATTTAGCCACAATCGGCCTTGGATTCTTTGCACCTCTTCTACCAAGTCGATGTACTCTATCAAAGGTTATATTTGCACTTATGTTCAAATGTGTATTGATTAATTCTTGTACTTTTCCTTCACAGTTTTCCTGAGCTTCTTCCTGAATACCATGAAATAATAGATTTTCTCTGAGGCTTCTGTATTCCAAATCATCGATTTTGTTTTCAAGAATTTCATTTTTTGTTTTGAACTGATCGATTTCCTTTTCAACTTTTTCGTTTCTTACTTTCAGGTCATCATTTATTTCTTTCAGTTTATTTTTTGTCGACATAAGCTCATGTTTGTTTGTCTCGAATTCTTTATTCATGAAATCAAATGCCTTTTCGTTATCTTCCATTCTTTTTTCTATATTTTTCATTTTATTCTCCAGACTTTCCACTTTGTTATCAATTTTGTTAACTGTTTTTTCTACAATTTCTATTCTTGATACTAATAGTTTGATTGTTCTGACATCATTTATAATTTCTGCAGCCCATGGTGGTGGAGAGCCAGCTTGCATTTGAAATGTTGGTGATGGCAAATATTGGCTTCCATAGGGCGAGGGTGTAGGCGTGGGCGTGTACGTTCCGCTTAAGTTTTGAGCCATAGCAATACTTTCAAATAAAAAATGTTCCGGTGTTGTTGTTTGTAGATCCTTATTATCAGTCGATCTGGTAGCTTTAGATGTGTCTGCAGATTTACTAGGATTATCTTTAAAGGAAATTCCTTTTAAACTTTTCTGTCTACTACCTTGTTTACACTTTTCTTGTCTTGCGAAACCGGTTTGACCACTATCATGTTCTATTGGGGAGTTGGCTTTCCTTTTTTTATTTGTTTTTTTCACGTTTGGTTTGGTTTTTGATGACATTTATTGCACAGTTAATTTCGAATTTCACTTACTGAGATTTAAGTCCATAATATAATGTCCAAATATACTTTAATCCATTATTTCCTCAAAAAAATTTCAGAGCCGAAAAGAAACACGTTCACTCTCACGACTGGTTCCCGACCACACACACACACAATATATATATATAGTGTATATAGTGTCAATTTTAGTGTCATTTGATGTTGTTAGTTTGTATACAAATATTCCACACAGCTTAGGATATGAAGCAATTTCTTATTGGATGAAAAGATATCCAGATCTTATTCATAACAGATTTAACCAAACTTTCATATTGGAAGGTTTGAAAATAGTACTAGAAAATAACAATTTTTCCTTTAATTCCGCATTTTTTAATCAGTGTAAAGGAACGGCCATGGGAACAAAAGTTGACCCAACATATACAACTTTAGTTTTAGGATATTTAGAAGAGATACTATATGAAAATATAAAAGAACTCAAAGACGAAAACTTTTCAGATTATATATGCAAACAATGGAAAAGATATCTTGATGATTGTTTTATTTTTTGGACAAAATCAAGTAATGATTTATCTGTCTTTAATGACATACTTAACTCGTTACATAAAGATATAAAATTTAAGATGGATATGAACTCAAATAAAATGCCTTTTCTAGACGTGTTAGTGATAAAAAATGGTTGTACAATTGTCACTGATATTTATTTCAAAATTACAGATTCTAAGCAATATTTGAATTTCAGGTCATGTCACCCAAAACATAACAAGGTCAACATTCCGTTCTCCCTAGCGCGAAGGATCTGCACAATAGTATCTGACAGAAAAATTCTACAGTTAAGATTACGTGAACTTGAAAACATTTTAATTGAAAGAAAATACCCTAAAGCAGTAATCTTAGCAGGTATAAATAAAGCTCTTAATATTCCAAGACATACTCTCTTACAGGTAAAGGTTAAACATGATGACAATATAATGGCATATATTTCGACATTTAATCCTAAAAACAGAGAGTTATTTGGAATTATTAAGAATAATTTTGAAATTTTGGAAAATGATCGAACAATGTCACAAATACTAAGTAATACCAAATTAATTAAAGGTAAGAGACAACTTCCAAATCTTAAACAGATTTTGATTAAATCAGAATTCAAAGACAAAACTTCAAAATCTTCTGTGAAAAAATGCAATGAGTCCCGCTGTGGACTCTGTAAACATATTATCGAAGGAAATGAATTGAAAATCAAGGATAAAACTTTTACTGTTAAAGAAGATATGGATTGTAAAGTTTCTAACTGTTTGTACCTTTTAGTATGCAATGGCTGCCAAGAGTTTTATATTGGTCAAACAGGCGATAAACTTAGAAATAGAATTACAATACATAATCAACAGATTAGGGACCCTTCAACAAGACAAATACCATTGAGTTCTCATTTAGATAGTTGTTGTAAAACAGATCCAAAATTTTCAATTTTGCCATTTTTTAAATGCAAATCACCCGACGTTTCAGCTAGAGTATCAAAGGAAAAATATTTCATAAACATTTTTCGTCCAAAATTGAACTGTATTTAACCGTTGTTCTATGACGTCAAAATGACGTTAGTTACGATGTTTCATTAAAGCGTTGCCCTGATGAGCGAAAGCGAAACCGGTTGGCACGTTAAAAACTATTTGTAGTGTCATTTCTCTTTTATTATATATTTTCTTGTTCCGGTATTATTCTTCTTTTTGCAATATATATATATATATATATATATATATATATATGTGTGTGTGTGCGTGCTCTGGCAATAGGGGTTTAGTGCATCTCTGTGATGCATTATATCAAGCATGCCATTACATAATCATGGAAACATAACAGCCACTTTTTTTAACAACCGGCTTAATGAGCTAGACTGGTCGTTGGATATCCAGAAAATTTACCAATAGCGAAAAGTTGCCGCCCAGGTCAATCTGCCCGGTCCGCGATTCTTTCCGCAGAGGCATTATTGATTGATTGATTTATGGTGTTTAACGCTGTTTTCAACATTATTTCAGTTATATCGCTGCGGCCAGTGCACCTATCCATGGAGTTTCTGTTACCAGTACTCCGCACAATATTCTTTCCAAGCCACTGGCTTCTTTCCCACATAACCATCGTCGAAACAATGGTCAGCGGTGAGAGAGGAATGAATCCTGTCGCAATGACTATCATCAATCCTCGGAAGGAAATTGGCCGAGCCGGGGATCGAACCAGCGACCCCCTGTTCTCAAGTCCTGTACCCTACCAACTGAGCTACGGGGGCTCGGCTGCAGAGGCATCAATCCCTCTTTCCACAGAACATGACTCATATATGTCTGTATATGAAGATTACACCCATACATTCACAGCTCTACAAATGACATTCACATCAGTACAAACGGTCTTGTTTACTTGTCTGTGCGTGCGCGCGTCCGTGCATGCGTGGAACCAACAACAGAAGCTAATATGTGCAGAGAGTAAAAAAAAAAAAAAAAGATAAATTAGCGCTCTGGCAAAAGGGGGTTTGATCTATCTCCGTGATACATTATACCAAGTCATCATATAATTTTGGATCCAAAAGTCCATTTTGTCCAACAAATGGCTGAATTATGAATTAGACTCGTCATTCGATCGGCAGAAAATTAACCAACACCAAACAGTTTCAACCAGTGACCATGTCGATACATTGTGCAGATGCGTTAAAATCCTTTTCAAAGAGCATGTTCTTAGATTTATTCTTCAAGATTTTCCAAGTTTGAAAGTAACACAACTTCTGATTGGCTAAACATATGGTTTAGCCAATCAGAAGGTGTGTTACTTTCAAATTTGGAAAATCTTGAAGAACAAGACCAAGAATGTTCTTAAGAATGGTTGGTGAATACGGACCCAGGACTCGCATATTATTTTTACTGGGGGAGGGGGGTGAATGTTCCACAGCAAAGTGGTATCGAGTTAATTAACACGAAAGCGCTGCCTCATATGATGCGCTTTTTGTTAATTTGGGTTGTATCGACCACAGACACTCATTATCCTAAGCTCACGCACATAGGCGGCTAAAATGCTATATTAACTTTTGACGTACAAAAACACCAAGTATTCTCAAATCAGAACCTTGAAAGGTTTTGTATCTGACTTGAGATTGCAAAGGGATTTTTCTTGGGAATAATTAGTTTTACTATCAGAAAGTAACAAAATCTGTTAGCTTTTGCATAAACAACGTTATATGCTACGTGTAAGCAATTCAAATATGTATCTTTTAGTAATTTTTGTCGGATTTGCGACGGTATCTCTTGCCTCCACGCAGTGCAAGACGGGAAAGTTAGAGATTGTCCCTAAACCTGACTGTCGGGGAGCCTTCTGGTGTGTATACGGTGTTCCATTAGAAATGTCACGTTGTCCATTCGAGTCGGTTTTCAGCAGAAAGAAGAGCACCTGTGTTCCTCAAGGAAGCGCTGATGACGACTGCACACCTGTCGGCGAACCTGACACAATGCTACGGAATCCTAATGGGGCCACCTAAAATCTCGCATGTCTGGACATGCGACAATTTGACTTTTTGCTACATTCTCGCATGTCACTCAACACATAAACATACGAGGTTTAACAGGGGCGAGGTTTTACGTTCTAAGCCCTCGCCTATGTTTTCTTAATTCTCGCATCGTGAATCGATGTTCAGTCATCCAGAACATAGAGACATGCGAGATTTTTCTAAAACCTCGCTCTGTCGCCCGGTGTGTCAGTATATATTATTCCGTTAAATAAGTGTACATGCGAGATTTTTCAAGTTTTAAAACCTCGTGTTGTCGCCCGGTGTTCAAGTAAATAGAACCAATGGAGAATGGTCAATTATTTCCCACCATTCGGCTAATCTCGGGATGCAGTTTCGGAATCAACCGAGTTGTAACGAGTATCACTAAACAAAACTAGGAGGGGGGCGGCTAGCCCAGATTTCCGAGAAAAAGATGGGAATGTCTAAAATACGAAAAGAAGTCTAAATCTTTGTCATGTAGTAAAGAGTTTAGAGTTGTCTGGCATAAATTGTTAAAGAGAATAGAGCTAATGGGTTAAAGAGAATAGATTTAGATTTATATTTTCACAATGACTTGAACTTTGTTTCACGCTGTTTTTCTTGTTCTTTCATGTTCAAATTAAACACATCGAAATTGCAGATCTGGAATTTTGATTTTGTGAAACTCTCTACCAAACGACAAAATGTTAGACCTTTCCATTTTGATAGCATTTACAGATGAAAAAAAAAAAAAAAAAAATGTGGTAGGCCTATACTTATTCATGGAAGGGTGGAAAACATCGTTGGAAAAGAAGGAAATGGTTACCAACAAAATCTCCTTTTCTCACAGTTTTTTTTTTCAAAAGGTCTATTTTGGGTAGCTATGATTGCTAAAGGGTTCAAGCTTATATTTCCTGTACAATATTAATTAGGTGGTGTGGGTCTGAGATAAGACTGGCTCATCTGATTGCATACCATGTTTAGATACAGTACCTTGTGGAAAATCGCATGTAAAAAGCAATTTCTCTTTTGCCACAATGTTTTCATATATGTTTGTACTTTACATTTTCTTTAACCCTTTACCAAACATAAGTTTTAATGACACCGGGGAAGAGGCTTTCTGAAAGTACTGTGGGAAAGGGAGAGGATGCTGGTAACCAGCATTTTCTCCTTTTCCCACAGTGTTTTGTGGCTTTTCAGAGCCATATACATGTACTATTGTCTTCTTTCAGTTGGGACAAAATCTATTTTGTGTGTGTGTGTGTGGTAAAGAGTTAAAAAGGATGTTTTCAAAGTAGGCTGGTGCAGAAGGTTATGAGGCCATCAAGGCTATCTCCATCCCTACCTGCAACTTTCTGGTGCACGTGGTATGTAAAATTTCATGTACTGGTATGTATGAGCTGCACTCTGGTAAAAGGGTGTTTAATGCATCTCCATTGTTCTAAGCAAGTCGTCACATACTTTTGGATCCATAAATACATTGTCTTACAATAGACTTACATGATATCATGAGGTAGAGTCATCCTAAGGTATACAGAAAATGTACAAAAAGCCAAAGGTGACGTGGGACTTATTTTTTGCAAATGTAAGTTCCCCTTTCACAGAGCATGGCTAATATTGTTTGTGTACAGCTCAGAAAGGATGACCAAATGAATTTATAAATGGTGTATTTGACCACTTTCAGCATTAGTCATATGGTGGTGGCTGACTTTTGCCCGAGTTTCTTTGGTTTCACCAGTACCCGGCTAGGGCTCTGAAGAGTGTTGCCACACTTTCATGGCAAAAAAAAAGTAGAAAAACAATGACTTGTGATTTTTTATCATAGCCTGATTACCAGTGCAATAATGTAAAATTCAAAATACGGGATCTTTCATTTTCTGCTGAACTATTGTAACATAATTTGTACATGTTCTGTTTGTTTCTCTGTTTGTATATTTCTTGTATATATGTCCAAAAGAATCTGTTGAAGTTTGTGAGAACTAGTGTTTTCCAATGCTTCCTGTCTCGGGTTTCATGAAAAAAGAGATTTCATACAGGATGAAATCCTTGCTTTCCCTTTTTTCTCCCATGCTTGCTTCCTCTATAATAAATGTTTACTTTTTTTACAAACAATATGTTAGGACAGAGATCTGGTTAAAAAAACTATGGACTTTTATATTTGTACCAGTGTATGAACCAGTTACCAAGCAACGAAATATTAGGCTTATTCATATTGAAAGCATTTGCCGATAACATATCATAATTATATGGCTCAAATAATGGAGTCTCTGATATGCAAGAAAACATTGTGGAAAAAGGAGAAAATGCTGGTTACCAGCATTTTCTCCTTTTCCCACAATGTTTTCAAAAGCCTTTTCTGTCAAGGTCATTGAAACTCAGGATCGTGCAGTGCACGATTAAGATTTATTGAAATTGTTGTAACTTTTCATAGGTATGTATGTATGTATGTATGTATGTATTGGTAATGTCCCGCCAATAACAAGCAGGTGCATGGGCTGATTCTATAATAATTTTGCACAACTATCACCATGGATAGACAATGTGTTGCATTGTCAAACATCAAGGTCACAGTGCATGGGGCATCCGTGTCAGTGACACATGTCTAATTTTAATCATTTCCCTATGGTAAAGTGTATCAATTCTATGAAATTTCTTTAAACAGCCGAAAGAAGAAAACTAGTCAAAATCACCATCTGCACTTCAGAGCCAGAAAAAAGATTAGCAGTTAAAGTGGTTCCTATTGCAATTTTTATCGTCAAGCTTCAGAGAGAATGTTTGCTGAACTTGATTTCAAACTCAGAACCCCTTGACCATGTCTGCAAATTACTTACACATCAGGACTGCCTCTGCTGGAAACAAAACTAAAACTGGTTACTGATCTCAACTGTTGTGCAGAGATCAAACATTTAATTTAAAACTGTGAATTCCTTTAATATTCATATAGTCGAAAGATTATGAAAGCATTGGAGGAAAATGAGTACTTACGTACTAACCCTTTACCACACAATCTTGATTTTTAACCATCCTGAAGAATAAGGCTTTTGAAAAAATTGTTGGACAAGGAGAAAATGCTGCTAACCAGCACTTTCTCCTATTCCCACAATGTTTTTCAAAAGCCTCTTCAGGCCCATTGGAACTTGGGACTGTTTGGTAAAAGAATATCACAAGAATATCATTACTTGGTAAAGGGCAAATGCAGAATTTCTACAGATAAAGAAAAATCCACAGTTGCATGTATCTCCATAACATTTTTATTTAACTTCTCATATAAAATATATATACATATATAAAACCTTTTATCTTATAAATATGCATTTGGTACCTCTATGTCTATTTTTCTTGGGTTATAAAATTCATACACTAACTTTCACACTTAGTTTCAACCAATGATTACAGCTATATGCATAACAAAACAATTGATAAGCAGAAGAGCGCATGTGATCACATTTTTTTTCCACAATTAATATGAGCCATGACCTGTGAAAAGGGGGCTTAATGTATCTGCACAAAGTATCCACACCCATGTCAGCCCTGACTGCACAGACTGACATAGGCAGTATCTTTTCACAATTTCAAATTTTCTGCATGTCAAAGGACCATTCTACTGCCTGATTCAGTCAGTTGTGAAACAAAATGGATTTTATTATGCACTGCATAGATGCATTAAGATCTCTTTTCGAGAACATGGCTAATATACATTAAACACCTTTTTTTTCATCTTGTGACACTGAATTGATGAAATGGGACTTTCCTTAATAAGAAAACTGACCCAAGCTTTAACGTCTGACAAGTATGGGCCATTAATTCCAATGAGCAAATGTGAATATCAGAGATCAGACTGCAGCTGAACTACCTTACATTCTGATCTTATCTTCACTTGGTAAAAAGAAAAAGCATAAGTTCAAATTATGATATAATAACTAAATCATGAATATGGCAAAACAGGGAAAATGAACACATATCTGTTTAAAATTAAAAAGACCACAAATTCAAGACCTGTCCAACTTACAATTATTTGCTGATGACAAATAGACTGTGACCAAAATTTTTTAATTTGTCCTAGAGTAGAGAACATTGGAGAAAATGCTGCCAACCAACTTTCCTTTGGTTGTTAAAATTTGGAATTTGTTCAGTAAAGGATTAACCCGTTACAAGGTGACACAATTTGATACTTGTCCAACTTGGAAATGTATGCAGACAACAAATGAAGTTTAGATGATGGGATTTGTCAGTGAATGGGTAGAAAACTATGGAATGCCATAGCAGAAAATATTCAAGATATAAAAACGCTATCAAGATATTTAAAATATTCAATCAAGATAGTCGCAATTATACCAAATATTTATTTGTCTTGGTGGGGGTTTTAAAATGTTGATGCTGTTTTTACATCTTGAAGTACAGTACAGTCCACGCGTTTTTTGCTCAAGTCCGCGAGACGCGGCGCACCAATTTGTCCGCGGCAAATTCTACTGCACAGGTAAAAGTCCACGTGACGCGGCGGACTTGTTACCGTGGGCTGATAAGCTTCTCAGCGGGAGACAATCGCCGTGGATCGCGGCGACCTGCGAGGGATCGCGGGGGAATCCTAACGGATCACGGTGGATTTATATTTATGAAAATCTGTATATTTTCTAAACAGTTTTAGAGAAATATCGGGAACCAAGACCTAATCATTCCATTCCCACAGCAACATTTTCGCACCTATAAATCATATAAATTTCAGGTTTTTTGCCTAGATGTATAGGGATTATATTACCTAATGTTATATATATGATTACTTTCAGCAGGGATCGTATATTACATGTAATATATGATCCTTGCTTTCAGCTATACTCTGAATTACAAAATTTTATTGCACTTCAAGTTGTAATGATCTGAAATTTCAGAATAGTAGTGCCGAATTTATGGTTCACAGAGCAATTTCATACTTGATTCCATGAAACAATCAAAGTGCTGTAAGCACTGTAATCGGTCGACACTGAATAACTACAGTGGTTTTAAATCACAAATCAAATGGTAGATGCTTGAACTATGTATGGGACAAAAAATCCTACACCGTTACCAATGAGCCACGTAGGAGCTCCCCCTTTTTTTTAAACTGTCTTTTACAAATTAGTAGCCTAACGATTGGTTAAAATATAGGCTACGTTTGCCAGCCGACAGCAATAGAACGTAGAAAATATGTGACAATTCTGATCAGCAATACCCATTATCAAGTTTTAGATATTACTTGTCACGAACAGCAGTACCTTCCAATCCTTTAAAAGAGTGAAAAAATTCAAATATTTTGAACTGTACTGTAACATATAAAAGCCGTATAAAAATATGCCTGCATTATAACTTGTTTACTTTGGGCTGCTTTTGGGCCTTTCATTTTTCCATTTTTGACAAGACATCGTATTCATATTGACAAACTGTCCTACCTATTTTTAGCGGGCCAAATCGTCCAGTCCAAACGTCTGCTGGCAAATTTCTCCTACATTATACTTTCAAAGAATGTAGATACCCAACCGTCAACTCTTTACCAAATGATAAAATTTTAGACTTGTCCAAATCAAAAGCATTTGCACGTGAAAAATTGAAGATAGACCAAATGATGATATGAATCCTTGAAAGAGTAAAAAAAAACATGGGAAAAAGGAGAAAACGGTAACCTGTATTTTCCCCTTTTCTCACAATGTTTTCAACTTCTTTCTCATGGCATTAAAAAAGGAGAGTTTGGTTATGAGTTGAAACACTCAGTCAATCGACTAGCCTTTTACAGCCAGGAAAATAATATCAAACATTAGGCCACAATTTCATGGTCGTTTTTTTTCCCGTATACATCCCAAATAAACAATTAGATCTAGGATATGAACGTCTGTGGTATTGAAAATTGCATTGCGTTCAAAGGACAGTCTGATCTTTATCTTTTATTGTCTTCAAAAGCGATTTTACTTGTTCATAGCCAACAAAGGTCAATGTATTTGAGTCATTCTAATCAGTAAGAGGGGTAGCCTTGATCTCTTTATCTGAAATGTGGAAAGGCTGAGAATCGACCGATATGGAATAGCTGATGAGACAAACATGTTGCCGACATTTGCACGTTTAGAGTGTTAAATTGTTAGAATAGACATGTTAAGCTTGGAAAAGCAGCCTAAATATTGCAGGACCATTGCTGTCTTGAGCAGAATAACTCGGAAAATTGGCAGGACAGATTCAAGATCTGACTGCATGTTCTGAGCAGTCTGTTCTGAATCTGCACTCTCTGCAAAGACTTTTTCCCTCGTCTGTTGATTCAGATATGGAGAATATAACACTAAGTGAGCTTATTTGTGTTACACTTTCAGACTTTTTTATCCTCAATGGAAAGGTTCTATTTGACAAAATTTTGAAAATCTTTCAAATTGGTGAAAAACGTTGTGGAAAAAAGAGAACATGCTGAATACATGCAGTTTCTCCAACTATAGTTTCAAAGCCTCACAGGATTGTTTGGTCAAGGGTTAACAGACTGATTCAAATCTGTAGAAACTCACCAAGAAGAAGCATGTTAGTGACTGTGTAAAATGTTAGTGCCATGGCCGGAAGGAGAGGAAGAGGGGCTGTAAAAACAATTTAACCCTTACCCTGCTAAAACATAGAAATGAAATTTCAAACCGGTAGTAAAACCCGAATAATTCTATGTCAAACTTATTCTTTTTTGGAAAAAGAAATATCTCCTTAGCGGACAGTATAGATCCAAGATCAGACTTCACGTTCTGTGCAGTCTGATCTTAATCTATACTATCCGCAAAAGGTCAGTGAGTCGCTCTTAGCAGCCTAGGGGTTAATACATCATACAATGAAAGATGCGTAATCATTCAGTATTGTGAATGGACAGTCTGGGTACTAAGGTTGCAAGCGGTGAATCGCCAGTCCATTCTGAAAATGTTTACGTAATGACCTCTCCGCGAGGGCCATAACCTTTACACAACTCTACACCCTTTGTCCCCACAGCTTCACGCGCTTCGCCTAACATATACGATCCCTGCATTAAACGACCTATGGCCGGTTACTATTTTAAACTTACGGCTGTTACGAGTTTCATTTACATCAGTTTTCTCTTAGGCAGAGCAATCTAAATTTTCAAATTCTTTTCAAGCAATGTTTCCTTACAAACCCCTTTCTGTTGCGATTTTATTCCCCTCAAGACCAAAATGACCTATCATCTTTTCAACACCTGCTACATATACGGAGAGCACTCGCCACAACTCGGCCGATCCCGTAACTACGTATAACTATCAACGGATCACTCGAAATTTGCCGAATGATATGGACAACAGACGACTGCAAGATGTGTTCACATCACCCGATACACTTGATTCGCACTCGTTTCATTCATAAAGTTGGTGCTAATCACTGGCCCTATTTCTTACAATCGTGTTGAATGTAAACTGCTCCAGTTTTTACTGGCCAGAGATTTTGATAATACTGTAATTATGACATACTTCAATAATAAACAAATTGTAGCCGCCGTTTATTACATAATTTAAAAGTTATTACGGGATTACTTGACATTACTTAACGCCTGTTTACTGCTAATTACTATTCCTGCGCTTATCTGGGTCAAAAGTGCGGTTATCTGGGTCAAAAGTAGTTTTTGTAATAAGGTCATCACAGCAGGTATGAGCGTTAAAACGCTGTAAGTAAAAGCTGTTACGAGTTGCAGTTACATCAGTTTGCCCTGAGCGGACGAGTTGCCATCTCTCTAATCGGTCTACCGACCGATTAAAAACAAAAGTAATACTTCCTGACTTAAAAACACCTTTCAGTATTTCTGAATAAAAATGGATTTTGACTAATATATTTGTTAAGACTAGTACAAGTACATATATTTGCGGTCCTAAAATTTAAGTTGAAGTTATTAATTGCCTATTGAATTATGTCTATTGTAACTCATCAATGTGTATATGAAAAATGGAAGAAGACCTTATTTGAATTTGAATGAGCAAGTTATTCCACAGAGCGCCAAAAAGCCTAAAATGTACTTGCACAGGAAGAAAAAAAATGGACCCGAGTAACAGCATTTTCAAGGTTGCTTTCGTCCAGAATGTCTTACCAGAGTGCTTGCAGAGTGTGGACAAAAGATCATTTGATGCAGTCTGATCTTGATCTACACAGGTCGCAAAGGCAGCTACAGTTGTGAAAGCCGCTATCAGGGTTACGCTGAAGTGAACAATGTGTTATGTAGCATCGTCAAAAATTTCCAACTACACGCACGGTCTTCAATTACGCTATGGAAAAAAAAAAAAACCACAACGAAAATTGTTATTATTTACCCTGATACTTTACTTTTACTGTTTATTACCCCCATGTACAAATAACAAAAAATGGGGAAATGTTCTAGAAAATACCATTACCAATAATAGTCTGGTATTTAATCCTTTACCACACAATTTCGATTTATAACGATCCTAAGAGAGAAAACATTTAAAAACATTGTGGAAAAAAGAGTAAATGCTGGTTACCACTATTTTCTCCTCCTTTCACAGTGTTTTCTACGACTCCGATACTAATTTCATAATTTGAGCCACTCTTGATTTGTCGTCTGCAACTGCCTTTGAGTTTGCCTGATATTTTGTCGTATGGCAAATTGCTAAAAAACTTAGCAGTACAGAATAAAAAATAAAAGAAGGGTTTCTTCCATGTAGACACATTTATATCACACACATTTTATAATCATTCATTAGCGGTTACAATCATTGCAATTTTTAGTCCCTTTGTTATTTATTGTATTAATAAATACAAACTGAAAGACAATGCTACAAAATATGCTACCCGGTACATTACTATGCTGTTTTCGCCCCAGATTTCTCCGTCTTTCGAAGTTTGGAAATCACAGTTTAATGAATAAAACTGCTTTATATTTCTATCCCTTTCAAATTACAGGTTGGATCGTCAAAAAAAAAAAACATCAGTCCAAATTCTAAATTGGATATTCCTATTAAAATCTTCAACACAAGTCCGTTCTTTTCATTTCTACTCAAACAACGTATGCGTATATCCAAACTTTACACAAACGAGGGGGGAGGGTTGGTTAACTCGGTATTCCTTTGATGTTGGTATAGCACTGCGGCAGTGTGAAGTACAGTCCCAGTTGTTAGTACCACACGCACGTGTCATATGAAATTGACTGACACTTTTTTATACGATCTAATGTAACCCTTTTTGATAATTTGTGACTCAGATACCGATGTTGGATTACCCGTCCATTCGGTAAGACAAACTATCTTTATTTCCGTTTATTTTCTGCAAGAAACTATTTTAAAAACATTCGCAATAGCAGCGAATTTCTAGATGTGTATAAATGTGTTGCTCGAAAATGTGTGGAAAACTTTTTCCTCTTTTACCACAGTATTTTGATTCTAAAAAAAAAATGCATCTCTCTCTCTCGGTGACTGGGCATTTCGGCCCATTACAATTTCGGCCCATAACAATTTTGGCCCATACAATTTCGGCCCATAACGATTTCGGCCTATGGTTGGCGTATCATAAATATTGCACGACCTGACGAGTCCTTTTACTATCTGTTTGGTGGATAAAATTGCGCTTTTGAATATTGTTTGTTTCGCATCAATAAACATTCTGGATATTTGTTTTATGTCCTGGTAGAATGTTTACACCATGGTAAAAGAGTATGTACAATATGAGCAAAGGAAAACCAATATAATCATACGGCAGACGTTAAATCTTGGTTTGTATCGAAGATCTGAATGTAAATATCATGTGTAATCCGATGTAGACCCACGCCATCCACAAAAGATACTAAGTTGCCATCGACGGTGGAAGAGTTGAAAACTAAATTTCCCACCTCCTAAATTTTGAATTATCTAAGTTTAGCATCAGGTAGCGAACGTTATAAATTGAAGAGTTTTCATCACTTAAAAGTACAATCTGATCTTGATCTATGCTCTCCACGACGGATACTTAGGTCTCCGTCGGAACTGAAATGGTCAAGTTAAATCCGTTGTTTATTGATCTTTTTACCTTCTTTTTTGCAGGCAGATTTAATCATACTCTCTTTTTTGGGTCTTCCAATCTGGGTTAAGGGTTTAAACCATCCAATATGTCATGATATCGTCTCAGATATCCGTCGAATTTAGGTACATGCTTCGTCGCGTTTTATTATCTTGGGTGTTGTGAATTTGCGTAATTTAAGACGGGGGAAAATAATTGAATGTTGTGAATTTGCGTAATTTAAGACGGGGGAAAATAATTGAATGGATGCAACTTCAGTAATTATTTTCAATAATAATAGGCACAATAAGTCTTGTTTGGTGCATTTTCTTTTTATTCGTGATAATGGATTGCTTACCAAGGATTCATATTTTTAACCCTTTACCACACAATCCCGAGTTATAATGACCCCCAAGGAAAGAGACTTTTGAAAACATTGTCGGAAAAGGAGAAAATGCTGATAACCAGCCTTGCCTCCTTTTACCACCATGTTTTCTACCCACTCAAGACAGATTTCATAATTTGTGCAACATGATTTAATTCGACGTCTGAAATTACTTTAAATTTCGATCAGTCTATAATTTTGTCGTTTGGTAAAAAGTTCAAAGAAATGGTAAGGTAACTGTTTTCCAGTTTATTTCACTATAGCATCCAGATCAGAGAAGAATTTAATTGCTTAGCACTTAATTTTACTCCTGACCTCAGATAACCCTATCGATGTCGTGGATACTAATTCATTGTCTACATGTAATAATTCTAAACAACACGGGTTTTTTAGAAGGATTGCATATATATAACGTTTTTCATGCTGAAGCCCAAATTAACATTTTCATTTGTTCCATGGTAAAATTGGGGAAAAAAACTGGATTTTTGGTATTGCCGAAGTATGTATAACTTCCCAAATTTTCATTAAAAAAAATTAAAGTGACATCTGGAATTTCAAAAATCCTAGAAATTAGTCCTTAATGAAGGCTCCGCATAATGAACTATCCTTAGAAAACATACGTTCTTCAGCTAAAACTGAGTTTGAAATTAGTTATGATTGGCAAGTTTACAAGTCTGGAAATGCCTTTGTGTTATTTCAAACGATGACACCAATCCTCCCTTGCCCAATACACAACGCGGCTGTTTTGTTTGGCAAACCTTCGAAGGTGTAGGACCAGCGGCTAAAACAATGTCATATAAAAGCATTCAATCAACACAAAGAATGGTAGCAAGACAGGTCGTAGCATGCAAGCTGACAGACAAACAAACAGGGAAACATTCAAGTGTCATTCAATTGGTATTTAGACTATGGGCCGAAATTGTAATGGGCCGAAATTGTTATGGGCCGAAACTATAATGGGCCGAAATTGTTATTGGCCGAAATGTCCCGGAATCCCTCTCTCTCTCTCATCATGCTGCAATTTAGGAATTAGGCCTATATTGGCGGATCCTATTCCATCTACAATTGCTTAAAGATACATATTTACTTATTTTCAGCCAGTTTTTAACCCATTTCGTCATTAATTTATGAAACTATTATTATAGTTGTATCTTCATGCCAAATTTTTTCCCTGGCGGCTGCAAGGTTGCACAGATTACGACAGACAGAAAATGCATTTTTTCCCGATGCTTTCAAAGAAATCACTGTTGTCGTTTCCAGTTTTAAATGAGGACAAACATGTTGAGTTTTTCCATCCCTTACACCATGTTTTTTGGTAAAGTATCTATGTTTACACAGTTGACCAAATTCTGAGTCATTCTACACACGTGCAAGTTTAAATAGCGTTTCTTATCTCTGGCTTTAAGGATGTATCTTTAAGTCTATAATTTGGACGTACGAAGGTTATATCGAATGTCTCGAATCTCTCAAAGTATTAGGATGTTTCGTACCATACAGGAATGGATGTAACTTTCAACAGAATCTTGATCTTCAGTGTCTGCTGCTTTTCCTTACGTAATGATCTGACAGGTGCTTAATTTGTTCTTATTTTCAATACTGTATGAGATGTTACCAGTACTGGTGTCAGTACCGGTATTGCAATTTCAACCTCTATATACACTTTGTTCAGTAGCCATGTCTTCTTATATTCTTCTTCATATGTTTATTACATTTATAAGATTTTATTTTCCTGATGCATAATTCACGTAAACTTTGATGACAAACAATGTATTATGTGATGATGACCTGCACAAGTCAAGTCAATAAAATGTTCTGTTCTGTTCTTTAAACGTGACTGGAGGTGTCTTCAGCATCTTAAAACTACTTACAATGTAAAGTTGTTTTTGCAGTGTAGACCAAGATCAGACAAGATGCAGTCTCATCTTCGATTTAAAATGTCCGAGATTATGAAAGATTTTTATATATATATTTAAACAGCCCAGAAACTGTAGTCTCTTTCCTACCAATACTTTCATTTCAATATTAAATTCAATGCTTCATGGAAAATATTTGCTACATTATTAAATCCCCTTCCCCCAATCTTTTCTATTGCGTTATCAATTTTGGAAAAAAACCGATATGACATTTCGAAGTAAATAGCAATCATTTAAAATAAGAAAATAAAGAAACACACCTTTATTAATAAAAAGCCGTTTCACTTCAAATCGATAACCGGATGGCCTTTGAGAACAAACAAACAGTTATTTCCCCGTTGAGTGCAAAATACATGAACCATGCTCTGGCAAATGGGATTTTAATACATATCCGCGATGCACATCATACCACACAAGTCATCAGAAAATATGGATCTATAAAATCCCTTTTGTCTAACAACCGACTTAGCCATAACTCATGAAGAAGAATCGTCCTTTGACATACAGAAAAATTAACCAAATGCAAAGCGTTGCGATACTAGTCAGCCTGCGCGGTATTGTATATGCATTAAACCACTTTTTCATAGAGCATGGCACAAATAGAATCAACATCATCCGTAGGAAAGAATTCCAAAAATAGATCGGGTAAGTCACTAGTCTGCTGAGAGTGAACATGAAAGATCAGATATCGCATAATTCATAGTTTGAACCCAATCCACGATATCTGTAAAAATTCTGACAGCAACTCATCGGTCTAGAGTGCAAGTCGCTGGCATAGAAATTAATTTAAAAATTAGGTTAAAAGTTGCCAGGTCACTCTATCCTTTGTTTATTTTTTGCTTGACTTTGAAATCATTTTTCTGCCTGCAACTTACATTTGGACCGATCACACAGGTTGTCATACTCGGAATATTTTTTACCATACATCCAAGTGTTATGATTTAAATTCAAATGCATTTTAACTCCTGCATTTCTAAAAATTTCTTTTGGTCGCAGTCAGGCCTTTATACTGACATTTTCTCATTTTCCTACGATGTTTTCGAAACCTTTTTACTCTGGCTCTTTTAAACCGGGGATTGTTGGTACCTAAAAGGGCTACAAAAATGCATGTAATTCTTATGATCAAAGAACCAAGAATAACCCATCTCAAAGGTTGTCTCGACTTGAGTAACTCACAGAGTGTATACAGTAGCAGAAGATTGCAATTTAACATGCAGTCTGATCTTGATCTACATGGTCTGTAGACGTGATTGAAGGAATGAAATTGCACTCGCCGTCTTCACCGTTTACCAACCCATACTATTCGGCTTTTGAAAACTTTGAGGGAAAAGGAGAAAAATGCAGGTAGCAAGCAATTTCTGTATTTCCAACAGTTTTTTTCCCCAAAATGACAAATCGCATTTCAAATTATTGACGAACTTAGAAGTTTGTTCTGTGGTAAATAATCGATGCTTAGATTGCAAAGCTTAATAGTGCAGACCAAGATCGGACAACATGCTGTCCGATTTTAGATCCTCTCTGACATGTCAAAACAATATTGAAAAGTTAATAATCTTCATCTTCTTTACAGACAACATCTTTGAGCTCCATTTATTCGATGCTGCACGGGTTAAGGGTGAAAGCTTATCTACATCCCCGACCACCAAATGTGGCAATAAATACAGAGGGAGGTTGTCCTGATATCATTAACCCTTTACCAAATAATCCCAAGTTTTAAGGGTCCCGCGATAGTTGGCTTTGGAAACCTATGTGGGAGAAGAAAATGTGCTGGTTATAAGCAGTTTCTCCTTCTACAACAATGTTTTCTGCCACTAGAAAGACAATTTTCATTGTTTGAATTACTCGTACATTTACCCTTTACCAAATAATCCCAAGTTTTAAGGGCCCCGAGATAGTAAGCTTTGGAAACCTGTGTGAGAGAAGAAAATGTGCTGGTTATATGCAGTTTCTCCTTCTCCAACATTGTTTTCTGCCACTAGAAAGACAAATTTCATTGTTTGAATTACTCCTACATTTAGTCTGTCATCTGCAAATGTTATTAGATTTTGTCGTCTAGTTAAGAGTTAACAATACACGTGTCATTTGTTTATGGAACCCTTATAACCCTATGTTCTTTAGAAAAGGACTAAATATTCTCTCGTAGACAAGACAAAAGATAACAGGTAGCGATCATAGAAATATATATCAGTCTTTACAATCGAAAGCAATCATTACGTTCGCTTCTTTATTTTATCACATGTACGAGGCTTTTATTAAAGATACAGCCTTACAGCTAGACAGTAAAAAACGCACTTAAAACTTGATAGTGTGTAGAATGGCTCAGAATGTGTAAACATAGATAAATTACCAATACATCTGATGTAGGGACAGGTAAAACGCAAGGGATTTGCCCTCATTTAACACCGGATACGATAGCAGTGATCTATTTGGAGGCCTTCAGAAAATGAAATGCATTTTAAATCTCACGTAATCTCTGCAACCATACAACCGTCAGGGCAGCATTTGGCATGAAGATACAAGAATATATTATAGTTTCATAAAGTAAAGATGAAATGGGTTAAAAACAGGCTGAGAACGAGTATAGATGTATCTTTAAAAAAAAAAAAAGTAAGAGTTACATTGCACAAATGGATATAATTTTTTCCCACTGATAAACCCATTACCTCACAATCCCGAGTTTTCGACCCGTAGAAGCCTTCGGGAAATGTTGCGGGAAAAGGAAAAAAATGTTAGTAACATTTTCCCCACGGTGTATTCTACCCTTTCTGAGACAAATTCATTCATTTGGGCCATATTACCAAATGCTTTCAATATTGAGGTTAAAATTTGCCGTCTGTTCATGGGCCAATGGTCAATTTTATCTACCGGTATCTTCCTCGTTTAAAATAAGATCAGCCAAATTCGGAGGGTGGTAGTCTTTATCTTGCCATTTCAATGTCTTTTGTTAATCAAACCCTTATTACCCTTCACACTTAAACTTTGCAAAGTTTAATGCGCTTAGCTTTAGTTCGTTACAAACTTAACACTTTAACCACTGATCTTCATAAGTCCCTTCCATGATATTTCAGAACTTGAACCGAGTATGTTAGCTGGCTAGAAATGCAGGGTTATGACGTCGAATCCCAGCTCAGCAAAACTCTTTTCGAGGATTGATATTGGTCATTGCGACAGGATTCATTCTTTGTCACAACTGGGTATTTCTTTCTTCCTTGGCAATCAGTGTCTTGCAAAATAATTTTACAAAGTACTGGAAAACAGATGCTGATGCACTAGCTGGCAGCCTTGAGATGACTGGAATCATGTTGAGAATAGTGCTCAACACTATATTGATATTGGATAGGAACAGGCTGACAATGTGTGAAATATTCTGACCCACATCAGGCCTTACTTTGCAATATTTTGGCTTTTTTCCTACTGCCTGCAAAAAAATCTATTTTATTAATGAAAATCGTCCGTAAGTTAATGGTTATTTTACAGAGAGATTTGCTCACACTTATGTACAGATGATTTATTACGATCCTAAAAATAATAAAAGTTGTGTTTGACATGGCATGGCGTGGATATTCCAGTGCGCTGATTACTTATTAGCTTCATCGGGCCGAAAAAAAAAACCAATCGTATTTAAAAGACTGCACAGAACATCCGGAAAAAAAAAAAAAACGTTGCCAAATCAATAATTTTAGTGTCAAAAATTAAGCATTACGGATTGTCAGATTTTATGGAAAGGGTGCAGTTTGAGCGGCATTTCTTTGATGTCGACATCCAAGAAGAATTGTGCACACAACGTCCGTGTGATGTACTGTAGAAATTTATGCTGGCAGGTCGTGTACACTTAACACCCTTTCTTCCCCAATTTCATCAATTAGTGCATTCTGATGTAAAACTTTTACTCTTAATTTCAGTTTTTACTACATAATCCCGAATTTTAAGGCCCGTAGCGAAGAATCCTTTTGAAGACATTGGTGAGGAAAGGAGAAAATGTTAGTAACCTGCATTTCCTCCTTGGTCGACAATGTTTTCTACCCTATCAAAGACAAATGGCATGTTTACTGCATTTAAGTTGTCGCCTGCATATGCTTTCAGAGTAGTTAGATAAATACCGGTTCCAAGTCATTAACCACAACCCACACCATATTTTCCCCATATTTTTACCCCCAAAAATATTTAACCACAACCCACCACACAACAGCTAAAACTTATGAAACAGCTTACCCTTATGAATTAGCTAACCCTTATGAATCGTGTTAACTTATGCACTGCTTAACTTATGAACTAACTAACTAACTAACTAACTAACTAACTTATTAACTAACTAACTTATGAAACAGCTAACTTACGCATTAGCTTACCCTTATGCTTAACCAGCCTCCATTAACAATCACACAACGCTTTAACTAATTTTATAAACATAACCATGCTTATAAAATCCAACGCACCAGCTAACCAGTCACTTGTTAACCAGTCAGCCAGCTAACCATTTCTTTCCCCCCATTTACCTGCGCATCAGTCACTCATATACTCACCCACCAACAAAATAGCATAACCTCCTCTCTTAAACGTTTTAACTTAAATTCAATTTTAAAAAATTTCTAAAAATTTTTTGTTTTCTGGCTAACCCAGCTAACCCGGCTAACCAGTCAGTTGGCAAACCAGTCAGCCAGCTAACCAATCAACCAATCAAACCCCATTCCACCAGCTAACCAGTCACTCACTCACTTGGCTAACCAATCACTCACTCACTTGGCTAACCACTCACTTAGCTAACCAATCCGCCACCCAACCATATCTCCCCCATCAAACAACACATTGGCTAACCAGCTAACCAAATAAAAATTTAAAAAAATAATAAAATAAAAAATAAAAAAATTTAAAAAAATAAAAAAAAAAAAAAAAAAAAAAAAAAAAAAAATTTTAAAAAATAAAAAAAATTTAAAAATAAAAATGTGATTTTTAGTTGGTAAAGTGAATAACTAAATATGTAAAAAATGAGTGTGTTAAATAAAATTTCAGATGATTTTAGAATAAAGTTGTCAAGGACTTTAATAAGAAAAGAGGATTGCATACCAAGCTATAGAAAAAATAAAAAAATGGAAAAAGAATTAGTATTTTTAGGTGTTGAGTGCTCAAAATATGGAACTTCTGAAAAAAAGCAAATTATGAGAAACCAATGAACAGTATAAAAACCTGTTGTATATTATGAAATTAGTAAAGTTATAAACTCACCAAACACTATAGATTCTTTGTTACACATACAAATGGGAACCGTAGGTAATTATGAAGGAGTTGTATATTCTAATACTCATTTAAAAAAATATTATTCTGTTAATTTTTTAAGTGAATATGATAGCATGCTAAAGTATTTAGCTGATACTTTATTTATAAAATCTCCATATTTAAAATTTATTTTTCCTTATTTAAATTGAAAAATTAATTTTGAAGAAACTAGTGATGAAGAGGATGATTATTAAAATTTGCAACAAATATAAATATTTAACCTTTTTACCAGGTTAAATATTTTTTAATTTAATTTTCAATCCTATAATGTCCTAAAGCTAAAGTGTTTATATTATCCACCAATATATGTCTTTTATCATCAGCTGCACTTAATGCAACTTTATTAACTTCTTCTGTATAAATATTATGCTCATAACTTCTTATAATATTCATCTTTCTATGTTGGTCTTTTTTTGTCAACAAACATTCTAAATAATCTTTATGGGTAATACTTTTTTTAATCACATTCTTTTTTACCCCCTTACATTTTTTACTCTCTTCACCATCTGACATTTTGTAACTATACAACTTTGCTCTTAACCCTACAAACTCTTCTATATTTTCTCCCCCACATTCATCCTTAAACATAACTAACACCTTTTTATTTTTTCCAACAGGAATACCAGAAGGATGACCATCAACCGGGTAATTGCTTGTATCAAATTTCTTCTCAACATCGTCAGATATATCTTTATAAAAATCTTCTGTTTCAATTTCATACATTAAACTATCAGTGTCAGTAAATAAAAGTTTAGCTTTTTCTCCATATTTTGGTTTAATATAATTTTAATGAAAATCATACATTATAGTTTTACTTAAGTCAAGAAGGCACATTCCTAAATAAATAGGTTTATTAAATACTAACTTTGTTTTTCCCATATGAACGGAAATTAAATTTTCGCTAAAAATTTTACAATGTTTAAAGTTTGGTTTATTAACAAACCTTCTTGCTGACTTTTTGTTTCTCACAAGGCTAACATTTACACGGTTTCTTATGTTTTCCATTGTTTTTCCGAAAACTGCGTTATTCATTAACTTAGAAAAATCTTTTTCAAAGTCATTTGTGGCTAAAGCTCTAAGTTTAGTGTTTAAATCAATGTAAGCTTTTAACCAAGCACTTTCTTTAAATTTAATTCCTCTATGAACCTCTCCCAGTTTTAAACCTAAAGCTAAATATTGGATTAATTTTTTTTTATGAACTACATACTTTGATTTATTATATAAATTTGGAATTAATTTATGAACTTTATTTACCTCAACATTTTCAGGGGCAAGGGGGTAATCATTAAAATAATCATGTAACTCTTTTGGAACCTCTAAATCAACCTCTAAAACACAAGAATATTTTTTCCAGTCAGATAATTGTTTTTTTGTCATCCAAGAAAAATTACCAGTAGGAAGATTTTCATTCATTGCTGCACCATACAAATTATTAGCATCTAAATAGTTAATATACTTACTCGGTTTATTAGGATCATATTTTTTACCCATATATTTATTATTAGCCTTTCCATGCCTTTTACTAATCATTGAAACTCCTCATCTGATACCTCGTTCAAACATTAAAAACATATCTTCGTCTGTTAATAAATCTAATTTTATACCGGTAAGCTTTAATGCTGCATCCCAAGCTAAACCGGGTGTGGTAAAATACCTTGCAGGGTCTAATTTATAATGCTTAAAGCAAACCTTTCTAAAGTTTTCAAAAATATCAGTTAAAAGTAAAACACCTGACTTAACATATAAATTATGATATCCTTAATAGTCTTCATACCAAAAACTTCCCATATTTTTAATGCATGTTTATTATCATTATCTGTAATTGATTCACCTGTAAGATTAGAGTAAAATGCATCTTTAGGTGGTAATTGTATGTCTTTTAGTTTTTCCATTGAACTAACATACTCATACGGATATATTCCCTTTTTACGAAGAAGAGTAAATTTTTCTCCTTGATAAAATTTTTTTAAGTTTTCAAATTGATGGTCTTTTAAATTACTTGCTAAACTTTCTAAACTTGATGACATAAACTTAAAACTATCTAAAAACCTAATATCGATAGTTTTATTTTTAGTTTCACCATCTTTTTTATCAAAATATTGACCAACAACTACCTTTTTTGTAAAGCTAATATACTTTTCTTCATTGTTAGGAATAAAAATCAATATTTCCCTCACTAATACCAAGATTTTTTATAAATAAATGACTATCATATCTACTAAGGTTATGAAAAAACACAGGTATAAAGTTAGGCTTACGATATCTAAGATTACATAAACTATGTGCGGCTCCCCGAAATTTACCAGTATAATGACAATGGTCTCTAACCTTTTTATTTTTAAAATCTTCAGTAAAATCTTTTTTACAAATATGACATTCTGTTGCCTTGTTAAAAATTTCTTGGTCTTTTTCCGTAAATATCATTGTTTTTTTGTGGTAAATCATAAATTTTTTTTAACCACACTTTCTATATCTTCAACAAATTTCACTGGTGCATTTTCTCCAGTATATTGAACAAGTTCTGATTTAAAAACTTCTTCACCAAAACTTTTAACATAAAACAAAATCCTGAAGGTTAATGTTTTTGATATTTTTTAGTATAACTTGTGTTTGGATTTGGCGAAACGGTGTTTATTGGTTCAATATATGACTCAAAATCTGCAAAAATAACAAAGTAAACCCATTGTGAATTAATATGGTTTTTAAATTCAATAACTGAACCTTTTTCTGGCATTACTACTTTTACAGAATCATGATTATAACAATATTCTTCATGCTTTTCTAATCTCTCCTCACTTGTGGAATGATTTAAACAATTCCAACAATAAAAAAGTTTATGACTATCTTTTGACAATTTTGAAGATAACAAAGCACTTGGATTTTTAACCCAAACATAATGGTTATTCCCCCCTTCATTTGTTATTAATAAAAGAACTACTAAATGTTTTCTTTTACGGGTTTTTTGATTTCTAATAGGATAAACTACATTATTTTCATAACCTAAAACAACAACGGTAATTGTCGGATTTTGTTTTTCAAACTTATATCTTTCATTTTAACTGGATATTCTATTCCATCCATATTTAATTCTTTTATTTGTTCTTTTAATACAGAGTCAACCCTTTCAGGATTATCTTTTTTAGGATAAATTGCCCTCATAATGCAATAAGCAAAACATTTATTATCATCAGTATTTTTTATATTGATAAGTCCATTATCATTATTTTTATTTTTCTCATTTTTTAAACCTTCTGGTAAAGGCATCCACGAACCAGCTAATCCTTCCCATAACTGTGTATATTCTGTAACAAACAAAGTTAAGGTTATAACTCTATCAAATACCCAACCACTACCTTCCGCCATAAAATTTTCTAAATTTTCTATAACTCGTTCTACCATATTGTTATATAACTCGTCTAAATTGGTTCCCCTTAAATTGATTTCATGATGTGATCTAAATGGTCTTTCTACCACTGTTTCAGGGTCATTAAACTTTTTTAATACACAAAAAAGACTTAACATAATCTTAGTGTTTCTATTATTTCTTAAAAATCTTTTTATACTTTGTTTGGAAGCCTCTAAAAAATTAGATGGACCCCAACCTTCTTCACCATCTATAACATGCTGTGTTGTAAAATTTCTAAATGCTGACCGTTCTTGTCTTAATCTAAAATCAGTTCTTGGTAATCGTTCTTCTACATTTCTAACAACTTCATTTAAAACTTGTGGAATCTGCTCTTCTTCAACATTACCAGTTAGCCAATTAGTAAAATTAGTTACCCTTCTTCTAACGCTTTCAGGAATTACTGCTGTGATAGCTCTTTGAGCTCCACTGTAAATATTAGATGCTAGCCTTTGACTAGCATCGGAGATTCTTCTAAATACAGCACTCATATTTTTTTTATAAAAATTATATTCTTTAACTCAAATTTATTATGAATTTTCTTTCTTCATAATAAATTTATTAAACGTTAATTTTATATTTACCGTTCCACACTCTACCATTCCAGTTTTTAATCGTTTGAGGACATTTATCTATAAATTTACCCGCTTTGTAAATTGATGGAAAAGTTGTGGTTTCTCCCGTTTCAACATCCTCTAAAATAACTTGTCCTGGGTTTTTTAAAATCGTCCTTAATCTTTCATAATAAATAACTTTATTATTTTTATTAGTTCTTTCTTTTTTTTCTTCTTTGGTTTAATTTCCTCCTCAGGGTATAACCCATGCTCTTTTACCACATCGACTAATTTCTTTTTAGTCCAGTAAGAGTAAAACTTTATACCATTATCTTTTAATTTTTTTTTTAAATCAACAGTCTTTATCATTTTTATATAAAACAAAAATTACTTAATACACTACACTCATTTTATTCCCATCACTCTGGAAGTTAATCAACCTATCACTAAGTAAAACCGCATATGCCTCAGTATTTGCAGGAGGATTTGCTGTAAATGTTACCTTAATATGAATATCAAGTTACAGAATACTTTAACCTTTCACTTTGCTTTGATACGTCAAACACAAACAAAGGAAAGACAGTTTTATAATCTGAAGGAGTAATATTAGGGTTTGATACTAATTCATCCATGTTAAAAAACTTTTTTCTAAACAAAGCAGCTTCACCATATATTCTACTAAATTGATTAGCAGTAAAATTTATATCAAAATCATTTGCTGGGTATTTTTTTGAACCTAAATTTACATGAATATTTTTAACATTTAAGTTATCAAATATAGACGGGTTTTGTTCTTGGTCACCACTTTTACCAGTTTGAAAACCAACAATTAAAAAACGCGGCACCTCAGGAGATGATTTAGATGATAGCCTCCAAGTAAAGCCTGATGACGCCTGTGGAACTGCAATGTTGTCGCTCTGTATCATTCTATACCCAACTGGAAATTTTTCTTTCTTCTCAATAAATTTTAAAAGTTCCAGCTAATTACCATCTTCAGGTGTCACATGAGGTATAAACCAGGATACTTTAAGTAAATTAACTCTACCAGCATCGGTACCACCAGCTCTAAAAATTGCATCGTTGTCATCATTTCTTGTTAAGGTTAAAGTTTGTTTCATACCATATAAAACTTTGTTGTAATCTTCAAAAAACCAAATATATGTTTTAAAGGAATCCTAAAACTAAAGGTTCCAACTGGATTTGAACTAAAAATATACTGTCTTCTTACTGAAAAACCGCTATTAGTAGCACTGGCTGCATTGACTCCGGTATCCTTGTACCACAGTTGGTTTAACCCTTGTGATTTAGAAAAGTCATCCGGATATTTTAACAGCCCGAGCATTGTGGTAGCCTGACCAGGGTAATTAATGGATTCTATCTCTTGTCCGCTAAGTTGGTATCTGATATTTTTAAACAGATGCATCAGACCATTGTTTGTTATGGTAACCTCGTTAGCTGCACCATAAACGGTTCCATCATTTTTTACTTATTCACCTATAATTTGTAAATAAGACTCAGAAGGATGATAAAAAATATCTTGAGTTTCGATGTCAATCCTAATATTTCCTCCTGAGTTGTTTAGATTGGTTCCTGTAATAGGTTGATACTCATGATATTCATATTCATCAATACTATCATCTTTTAAAATTGGTGATTTAATGTCTAAAATGTCCATTTTTTTTAATATGCAATTATAATTTTTAAATTAAAATTATAATTACTCTATCCAGAGTTGAGGGAATGATTTGTTTTCATCATTAACAAAAACACCTTTTAGTTTAATGGTTTTCATATTTTTCATTGGTAAAGAGCTTTTCACTTTAGGATAAACCCTATTTCCATAAACAATTGTTATATTTGTCACATTATTTTCTTCTAAATAATCATTTACCTCTGTTTCAAGATAAATCATTATATCAGCTTTTTCAGGAGATAATTTTATAACAGCCTTTTTATAATTATAATCTGTATCATTGACTTCAAGAACCTCACAATCTTCATCTAGTTTAAAGCACGCATAAAAGACGCTAACTCTTTTTGTATTGTATTTTTCGTACTTAGATATTTTAAATTTTAGCTTTGACATTCTTTTTTATTTAATATAAATTACTTAAATTAAATTGTTTTAATTCCAGAACCACTATTTAATTTCTTAACTAAATCCTGAATATCAACGGCACTACCATCTATTAAGGTATTAATATTTTGTGTTGCAGTTGTAGGCTTTGGGGTATATTTTTCTAAAATCTTTTTAGATTTTGGTGTTAAAGCCTTTTGAACTAACTTCTTACCTGCATCAACTGCAGCACTCTTCCCAACTTCTAATGCCTTCTTTGCTCCTTCCTTAGCAACACTTTTACCAACATCAAGGGCTGAAGATGCTATTTGTTTTGCGGCATTACTTGTAAAGAGTCTTGCTAAAAAATTAGCTATGCTATCAAAGATTCCGGCACCTCCATATGAATAGTTTCTTTTAAATCCTCTCTTTCTTGATGTAATCATTTTATAATATAGACATTAAATTTTTATAACTCTTTGAATCTAATACACGTTGTCTTTTTAATTCATCACATATGCTTACCAATTCATTTCTTAAACCAGTATTACCAGCTTCTTTACTCGCCATTAAGAGGTCAAGTCTTTCTAACAACGCTTTAGGGTCAGATGGGATAACAACAATTCCTTTTCCAAGGACTGAATCATTCCAAATATGTATAAGTATGTTATTCCACTTGTATGCTTTACTGCTTTTTGGAAAATTACTTTTTGGATCATTGTTGCGATGGAGAGTACCGCTTTTTAACACTATCTCCTTATAATTTTTAAAATCCTCTTCATCATATTTACTTTCGTCTGATTTCCTAGCTACAATTAACTCCCACAGACCAGGTGTACCTTCATAGGTTTTATTTGCTATTAAAATATCATTTCCTAAAATTTCAGCTACCCTATTCCCGATATAAAATTTACCTTTTTTGTCATATATCCCATACGTTGTATCAGCTTCATCCTTATTAGTAAATCTTCTTAGTTGCTTTGCTGCAAGTGGTCCAATAAGTAATAATGGGTTTTCTTCTTCTTCTTCCATTTCATTCATAAACCTAAATATTTCTTCAATATCATCATCATAATCAATCTCCGATTTCTCATAAGCTTTTATAGAAGGAAAGGCTGGAAACTTAATAGCCTGTGGCATGTCCTCTATGCCTTTTTTAATAGGTTTAAGTCCTTCTGTAATCTCCTTTGTTGCTGCTTTTTGTGTTTCTGTAATAGGCTTAAAAAACTTTGATAGACCCGTTTGTAATTCAATTTCACCCGTTTTTTCTGCAAGTTGACTATCCCTAATTCTTTTTTTTGTTGCAAGATATTCTTTTACAATTTGCTCTCTTTTCACAGGGTCAGTTATCTTTAAAAATGACATTTTATATTACAAACATAATTTTTTTATATCGTTTTCATCGTAGTTTTAATCACTATTTTTTATTTCACATGCACAAGAAAATTTAAATTTAGTTCGTGGTACGATTTTTTTCCACCAACCTCCGAAAGGACTCACGCGCTTCTTGCCTCCCTTTTTCAATCAATGTTTCTTCATTTTCAGCTGTTATCTTCTTTTTAGATTTAGTTCTTATCTCATTCTTCATAGCTTTGTATTTCTCCAATTCCTCCATAATTAATTTAAATTCATCATCAGATATATGACTGTCAAGTAATGCTTTTGATATATGCGTGGATATTGTGTTAAGTTTGCTATCAGCAATCATTTTTATTTTCTGATCTTTTTCACCTTTACTTCTTGTGGTTCTTACAGCATATTTACCAACAACACTCATTAAACCAGTAACAAGGGCTGATGCTTCTAATGCTATTACCACAGGTATCGCAAATACGGTTGATAACAAACCAATTCCTCCAGCACCACTTACCACTGTCATGGTAATTGAAACTGTATCAATATTATCCACTATTTTAGCAGTTCTAAAATATTTTTTTGCAAGAGCATCTCTTTGTTGAACTTCACTTTCAAGAAAAGACTGAACTTCTGATATCTTTTTAAACGGTATGAATGACCATTGTCATCGTTCATTAAGGATAATTCAATAGGAGGTGCATTAGGTGTATTGCGTTCATTAGATAAGCTCGGATATATCTTTTCTTTCATCTCCATTTTTAATTAGAGGGATATTTTTTTTAAATTGTGTAACAAACGTGACACAAAAATTCATTGTCCTCAATTCTTAATAGCTTACTTGAGTTGTTTGTTACTGTAATAGCAATATCCTCGGTATCCCCAAGAATAACTTCATTTGATAAACTTAAGACCTTTAATTTTAAATTATAAGACAAAGAGGTTAAAACAACACCCCTACTCATTATAAAGCCAAAACCTAATAACAATGACTTCGTTTCACCTGGTTTTAGTGTTAAGGGTTGTTGAGTAAAAATTTCCCAAAGAACAGGATTAACTTTTTTAGGAGGATGGTTAACTTTAAATGGTTTCCAAAAAATTGTTTTTGGTTGAACTATTTTAGGCTTTACTCCAAATTTATAAACGTTCATATTTTTACTTTTGTTAAAAATTATTTATAATATTGCTCCCTATATAGGAATATTAGCAAATGGGCTATTAGGTCCTAAAAGAAGCCCTTTTCCATCATAAATTTTTGAACCTTGTTTTAAATACAATCCATCACCAACACATTTTAATCCTTTACCTTTAGCTGGTCCAAGGTAAAGACCTTTTCCATCAGTTTCTACTTGGCATACACATCCACCTTTTTTAAGGTAAAGACCTGACCCCATTGCTTTTTTGAACCCCTGATGAGGCTAACCCGGATAAAGCACCAACGCCTAAAGCTGGTAAAACGGTTCTTGCTAATGTAGGTAGAACTGATGAGGCTCATCCTGCTAACATTCCAAGAAAGCCACCTTCTACTTTCATGTTATGTTTAAGCTGTTTTTGTGTCATTTTAATTGTGGTTCCTCTACCAGCTTCATAAGCTTTTGCTATTTTCTTTGCTTGACTTTGGGTTATAGCTAAAACATCGTTACCTTGTAAATCACGATGATTTAAACGAATACTTACAGGACATTTATTTTTTAAAGCGTGTTTAAGTTTTTCTTTTTGTCCATCTGATATATTTAATTTTACTGTAGTATAGTCTGCCATTTTTTTTATATTATCTCGCTTCTCTTATATGAAATCTGATTGTTAAATTTTCGCCTCTAAGATTTAGTGAATTTCCATCTTGGTCTGTAATTGATACATTAAGGTTATTTATTACATCTGATGTTAATGGTAGATAAACTAGATTTACCAGATTTTCTATTATTTTATACCCTGGGGAAACATTTGGGAGAAATGAATAAATAGTGTTTTTAGTTGAGCCATTAACATAGCTTCCTGAAATGATATCAATATTAACGAGCAAACTATTAATACTAAGAATACATTTGTATTCACTACATTTTCTGATTCGTGAAAACCTTGTATATATTTAGCGCGAGTACATCCTAAAACTTTAGCAATAGAATTTGATTGATTAAAATCTACTTGGTAGTTATTTTCAAGAGTAAGAATAGACTTTAAGGTATTGGTGTTTGCAGAGATATTATTAAAATACTCTTCATTAACTGCATCGTAATGACCTTTTTTCCTCATTTCTTGTTGAATAAAATCATTGATATCAACAAGGTCATAACTTCCTTCCGGTATTTTTATTTTTTCCCATGAAGCACCATTGTCAGGAGAATAAACAAAAGTGTCATTTTTAGAATCAATATTTGGAAAAGAGTAATAAGTTTCAAGATTAACCAATGCTACTTCATATTCTTTATCCTTTTCTAATTGAAGCGGTTGGGTAAATCTTGTGTTAAAATTTGTTTTGTTGTTGCTTACTATAATTTGAAATGATGTTTTGTGGTCAGTGTTTTTAGCAATTTTTTCTAAAAGTTCTTCCATTTTTTAATTAGTAGAAATATATTTATATGTGTAAAAATATATCTTTGGGGTAAGATATATTTTTTATTTTTTAAAAAATTTATACCGACTTCGGTATATAAAAGTTATCAAATCCATTTCTGTACTTACCATTATGTTTTTTACTGGTTAAATCAATGATAACAAAACCATGCCGCCTCTCCCAAACTGTTTTACAAAATTCACGAAACTCATTCTTAGGCATATCATCTCCTATATGGTCGCTATAGATATGATAAAGATTTTTAAGGTCTTGTCTAAATAAACAAATAAAATTTGCGTTTTCTCTAATAGTTTGTCGAGGTAATCTAAAATAATTTTGTGATAAATAAAAACAATCAACATTACTATGTCTTCCTCGGATGTAATAACATTCACATTTGTTTTGTTTTTCTAAAAGTAAATCATCGAAAATCATTAAATTTTTGTTTTCTGAGTTTAAATCTCTCGGGTCAGGAACATCACTAGCATTTTCAAAAAATTCACAATTTATATCAGATTTTTTTTTTTTAACCGTTTTAGCCTACTCTTCAACTAACGCTGTAGATTAAGATCAAAATTTATAAAATGCAGTGTTCAGTGGTTGATTTTGTTTCCATAACATGTATACTTCCTGGATACTTATTAGACTACTTATTATTACCAAGGCATATTTGACAATGCAAAATTAATGCTAGTTACAAATGAACAAGACATGTGTAACTAAGAAGTGACCGATGCCCCTTGACCTTGCTGTGACCTAGACCCTATGGACATGACTTGTGCATGACACATCGTCTCAATGTGGTGAACATTTATGCAAAGTTATTTTGAAATTAATTTAAACAGATTAAGTATGGCCCAGACACAAAAACTACCCCCCTCCCAACACATTTGACCTTGCTGTGACCTTAACTTTTAATCCACAGACATGACTCTTGCAAATGACACACAACTTTTATGTGGTTAACTATTCTAAAGTTCTATTCTAAAGTTATAATGAAATTCATCCATAATTAAAAAGGTTACAGGCCTGACACATATACTATAGACCCACACACATATGAACTTGCTGTGACCTTGATCTTTGACCTATGGACATATCTCTTAAGCATGACACATCATCTCCATGTGGTTAACATTTATGCAAAGTTATTGACCTATGGACATATCTCTTAAGCATGACACATCATCTCCATGTGGTTAACATTTATGCAAAGTTATTTTGAAATAGGATCAAAGGGAAAAAAGTTATGGTCTGGACATGAAAAACTACCACCCCAACACATTTGACCTTGTTGTGACATTAACTTTTAATCCACAGACATGACTCTTGTGCATGGCACACTGCTTTTATCTGGTTAACAATTCTAAAGTTATAATGAAATTCATTCATAATTAAAAAAGTTATGTGTTGGACACAAATACTATAACCCCCACTCCCACATATGACCTTGCTGTAGCCTTGACCTTAACCTTTGGACATATCTATTGCACCTGACACATTCTCTCTATATGGTTAACATTTGTGCAAAATTATTTGGAAATCAGATCAAAGGGAAAAAAAGGAATGGCCCAGACTCCGAAACATCCCGCATTTGCCCAAAACACATTTGACCTTGCTAGGACCTTGACCTTTAACCCACAGACATGATTCTTGTGCATGACACATTGTCTTTATGTGGTTTACAATTCTGCAAATTAATATGAAAATTCATTTGTAATTAAAAAATTCATAGGCCGGACACAAATGCTACCCCCAAAAACACATTTAACCTTGCTGTGACCTTGACCTTTACCCTATGGACGTATCTCTAGCACAAGGCACATAATCTCGATGTTGTTGACATTTGTGCAAAGTTATATTGAAATTGAACAAAAGCGAAAAAAGTTATGGCCAAGACACAAAATGACTAACACCCCCCAAAACATATTTGACCTTCCTGTGACCTTGACCTTTAATCCAAGGACATGACTTTTGCACATGACACATCGTCTTTATGTGGTTAACAATTCTGCAAAGTAATACCGAAATTCATTCATATTTAAAAAAGTTACAGGCTCGACATGACATGTAAATACTACCCCCTAAAACACATTTGACCTCGCTGTGACCTTGACCTTTAACCTACGGACATATTTATTGCGCATGACACACTGTCTGGACGTGGTTAACATTTGTGCAAAGTTATATTGAAACTGAACAATAGAGAAAAAAGTTATGCCCCGAACACAAAAATGGACAGACAGATGGACAGACGGACTGATGTACTAAACAAAATGGGTATGTCCCCGAAAAAATTTTTCAGGGACATAAAAATAAAAAAGCTTCTAAAAAAATAACCAGATTAAATTTGACACACTGTCGCAAACAATTTACGGTAAATTTCGACATTACTGGAAAAAGAAAGCACCAATTTTTTAGGCCTAAGATAAAAAGGTACAGATACACAGACTTCTATCGTGATAAAAACAGTTAACCCTTTACCACACAATCCCGACTTTTAACGACCCTGAGAGAACGGCCTTTTGAAAACATTGTGAGAAAATGCTGGTTACCAGCATTTCCTCCTTTTCCCACAATGTTTTCTACCCTTTCCAAGACAAGTTTCAATTTTTCAGGCACATTTATTTTGTCGTCTGCAAATGCTTTCAATGTGGACCAGTCTAAAATTTTGTCGTTTGGTAAAGAGTTTAACTATTTACCGTACAATTTACCACATAACCCAGAACAGGACTTTTGAAAACATTAGGGGAAAAGGTAAAAAAACAAGTAACCTGCATTTTCTCCCTTTCCCACAATGTTTTCTAGATTATCAAAGACAGAAATCAGCATTTAAGCTACCTGTAATTGGTTGTCAGCAAATGATTTCAATTTGGCGTTGTACAATTTTTTTTTTCATCTGGTTGAGTTAAGGTCTGGGTTATTTCTTGTTTTCCCCTTTACCAAACAACAAAATTTTAGACATGCCCATTCAATGAATTAACAAGACAACATACTAAATTTGGCTAAATGATCGAATTTGTGTCTAAAAGGGTATATAAGGTTGTGGGAAAAATGCTGGTTACTGGAGTAAAAACCAAAGATGTGTGTGAATAACGGTTAATAATGTTTTAAACAGTTCTTCAGTTATGTCATGACAGCTTGTGAACTTATCCATTTTTTCTTTTACTGCTTTTAAAAACATTGTGGGAAAATGTTTGTACTTATATTATTTCTTAGTTCTGTACACATTTTATACACTTTTGGAGACAAATTCCATCAATTGAGCCACATTTGTTGTTTGCAATTGCAAATGCTATCAATTCAAGCAAGTCTAAAATTTGTCTTAACCTTAAAGTAACTTTATTTAATTTTTGGACTTCTGGAGAGAAACTTTAATTCACACAACCAGATGTAAATAAAAAGTATATGACTTTGAAAACATGGTGATAATGGGGAAATTACTTAACTCTTTACTGAACAACAAAATTTAAGACTTGTCCAAACTGAAAGTATTTGCATACAACAAATTCAACATGGCTGAAATGACTGAATTTGTCTTTGAAAGGGTAGAAAACACTTTGGGAAAAGGGAAAAATCCTGCTAACCAGCATTTTCTGCTTTACCCAAAATAAAACAGTCTTGTATGGGAAAGGGTTCAGAAAAATAGTGCAGCACCCGCACACTAACTTTCTTCTTCCGGTAATCACATCTGCTACTACACAATCTTAGCAATTTTCCCATTTGTCAATTTTTTTTTTCCAATTTCTTGCACTGAGAAGGTGTTTAAAGAGTGTTTCATACAAGCAACAGTTCAATATACAGCAGAAAAAAGTGATTGAAATCACCATCTACTCTGATCAAGATACAGGCAACTTTGCTTAAAAACACGACAAAATTTTAGACTTATCCATATTGAAAGCAATTAGGAGAAACTAAATATGAATCACATGATGATATTTGCATTCATCTAAGTAAAAAAATGTTGTATGAAAAGGAGAAATTGCTGATTACCAGCATTTTCTCCTTTTCCCACAAAGTCTTCAAAAGCCGCTTCCTCAGTGTTGTTACAACACTGTATTGTGTGGTAAAGGTTTAACTCTTAACCAAGAGAGTTAAGTCCAAGTCCACAGCCTTTGCTCACATGATAGGATTTACCATCAAAAGGACGAAACAAACTGTGAGGAAAGCAGCATTTTCTTCTTTTCTCACAATGTTTTGAAAAGCCCTCTTCTTCCGGGTAAAAACAAGACTCATCGGTGAAAGGTTAAACCACAGTAGGGCCAGTTTGCACAAAAATTAATTGATTGAATGGTTGATTGATTGAATGGTGTTTTACATTGCTTTCAACATAATTTCAGTCATATTACAGCAACAGCTCACATATTCTTGTATGTCCTGGGTTTCACCAGTACAAGGCTAGGGCTTTGAAAACAGACACTCCCATGCAAACATCCCAGTGCTTCCAGTAAAGCTGGAACCTCCAGATTACAAGTCCTAGACTGAGCTAGTCACTAAGGAGAAACAATAACAGGAATGGCAAAATACATTGTTTTGTATTACCCTTGAGTGACAAACATTAAGAAGAAATTATTGCTTGTATCAAGTAAGTCCTTTCCCACAATGATTTCAATAGCTGGCAACTGTTAGGACATAAAATGTGTGTATGTGGATTTTTTTTTATTGTGACAGGTTTACCCTTTGCACAACCTGTACAGAAACAGATCTTTAACCGTTTACCACTCAATCCCAAGTTTTTCATGACCCTAAGAAAGAAAGCTAATGAAAACACTGCAAGATTACGAGGAAATGCTGGTAACCAGCATTTTCTCCTTTTCTCACAATGTTTTCTAACCTTTCTAGAGTAATACCATGAGATGCCCAATACTAAATTTGTTGCCTGCAGTTGCTTTCTACTTGGGAAAAGTCTGAAATTTTTTTTTCAGGTAAAGCATGAAAAGATCTAATGTCAAGAGATAGACATGTACCTCTTTACTAGATAATCTACTCTGATATGCAATTGTTTTTTGTCAAGAATGTATGTCTTTGCATACTACAAGAATCAGAAGCTGTATTGCAGACAGCGTAGAACAAGATCAGACTGCCATCTGATTTTGAATCTACACTGTCTGATATTGTGAGTAATATTCTAGTAATATATTTTGTCTCATGTCCCAGAAAAACACCCTTTTTGTCTACTAAACCTTTACTAAACCTGAGGAAAAAGGTTCTTGAAAACACTGTGGCAGAAGGAAAAAATGCTGGTAAATGTTTCTACCATTTCAACAACAAATCCCAGCATATAAGCCTTACTTACTTTGATGTCTGCATCTGCTTTTCATTTGGAAAGGTTTACAGGCCTGGGCAGTCACAAGTAACTTAAAGGAAACAAGCAAATTACAGTACAATCTGAATTTTGCCACGCTCTGGCAAAAGAGTATTTAATACAAATCCGTAATGCATTGTACCAAGCAAGATATCACATAATTAGGGATCTATAAAATTCACTTTGTCTAACAATCAACTGAATCAGGAGGTAGAATGGACCTTGGACATGCAGAAAATTGACAAATAGCAAAAAGTCTTGGCTCAGGTCAGTCTGAGCAAGCTGCATGCATGAAGCCCCTTTTTCACAGAGTGTGGCTCAATTGTCTTCAATGTCCAATACAGTTCCCCACAGGTTATTTGACTTTAAATGTACTCTGGACACCCTTGCCAATGTTGTCACCTTTGAAGACAGTTCCTCCCGAGACTTCAAGCATAATTTGTCTCAGCTTGTAGAAATCACTTCTGTCTATATGTGACTTTTATTTACCAAACCATACGAAACTAAAACAGATTTAAAATGTCTTGTAGTCTAGTCCTTTATGTGTTGACAATGACCTGAAAAAGATAAAATAAATTAAAACACTATTTTTTATGTATTTTATCTTTTACCAAACAATTCTGCGTTTCTACAACCCTGTGGAATAGGGCTTCCGAAAAAATTGTAAGAAGTGGAGGAAATGCTGGTCAACAGCCTTTTCTCCTATTCCCCTAATGTATTCTGCCCTTTTCTACTGAAGCTTTCTACTCTTTAAAGGATGGATCCTGGAAAATTAGCCCTATGTTACTTGTCTGCATGTGCTTTCAATTTGGACAGGTCCAAATTTTAGTAAAGCATTTGATTTCTGTTGAATATTTAGTGTCTCTGCCCATTTTCTGCATTCATCGCATTTCCCTCTGGCTACACAAGCATGTTGTATTTCATCTGACAGTTGGTTTCCTCCAATCAATGCTCTTCTTAGGCTATAATGACTAATTTGATTTCCCACTTCCTTGAGCCATGTATTGATGGAACTATTGGTTTCTATGCCCTACATACAATACATTTCTGTTAAAAAAAAATGAACTTTGTTATAAATTTAGTACAATGACAACATAGCAGCAGGGAAAATTTTAACCCTTCGAGTTCCACATGACTGAAAATGATATTTCCATGAAAACAGACCTACATGTACATATTGTTGCTCTAGTTTAACAAAATTATCTCATGTAGATCTAGGATCAGACTGAATTTCTGTGCAATTTGGTATAAACACTCCCTGAACAGCAACTGAAATACTTATTATCGCCATTCTGATAGTTATCTTTCTTTTGGCACTCTTATGCATATTTGGTAGGAAAATTAACAAGTCATGCAAGACAATGTGATATCATTAGGACATACATGGTGCCCGTAAAGTAGACAAGACATTAACTAACCCATAACGAGAATAATAACTGAAAAATAAATGTCTGAATATACTTAAAAGACACTCCATTGCAAAGAAATGCATCTCTGTGGTATGCAAAGTTGCATTTGATTGTATTTCGTATATTTTGCCATTGATTTTTGTTTACACATGGTTCAGGTAGTAGGAATAAACTCACCTTTAACATAAGGAGCTCCACTTAAGGAAATAAGAAGTAATGAACTAACAGTGCTTATTCTTAAAAATGACAGTTAGGTTAATGGTATGTTCTGACTTACAAACTTTCTGTGAGATGCACTTGCTAAGGCATAAAACCTAGTACAGACTCCACATGTCCAAACTTTACTATCAAATTTGGGTCTGGATGATGAAATTCCTCTGAAATTTAGGACAGACAGCATTACCATCCTATTGTTATGTAAATGTCAATATGCCGGTTATTTAACTAGACTATTCAACCCTATGTTATTCCCATGGAAAAAGGTGGACATGCTGATGACCATCATTTTCCCCTTCTCCTATCATGTTGTCCATCCTTTCAATGAAAAGTTCTATAATATAATATACATGAGCTGTCATACAAATGCTCTATTTTTGACTTTAGGAAGTAAAAAATAAACATCTGTTTTAACACTGTTTCAGATCACTAAATTTTGTCCATTCCACATTATAACAGTGGCAGTAGATTACTAGTATATGTTATCAAACTGAATTTTAGGAAAAAGTTTGAACATCTCCTGCACAGAAATCTATAATAAATCTTATTACAAAAGAAATAGTGATGTTTCTCATTTCTGTTTTCAATAACAAATATAGGAAACTTTTTTTCTCTTCCAACCTTTCATATAACTGCTGTAGAAATCTTTCTGAAGACATAAAATATTGTTAACCCATAATTTGCCCTTTAAAACTAGTTGGTTTTGTGACTGGTGTACTTAAGATCAGATCAAGCTCTGTGGCTCAGCCAGTGGCTTGGGAAGAATATTTTGAGATGCAATGTTATCAAAGACTCCAGGAAAGCATGGATAGGTGCAATGGCTGCCTTTATTATGTTATATAACTGAAATCATGTTGAAAATGGTGTTAAACACAATACAAACAAGATCAAGATCAGACTACATAACATGCAAACTGATCTTGAATCTACACTGTCCACTATATTCAGATATTTTAGCTAACACAGCCTTGAAAAATTCGGTCTTTATGCCTAAGTGAAAATTTCATTTGTGGTACTTGGCTCTCCAAGGTTTAAAAGTAAGCATTAAATATGAATTTCACAACAATGATAATACTCTAGTCTCTGAGTGTACAACCATTTGATTTGTGTTTGAACATTTATGTGCTTCTTCATGGAAACTGTTCAGTTTTTTTTAAATTTAGTGAATGATACAATACACTTATTTTAGAGTTTGTACATCACAGCAAAAGATAGGTTGAAAACATTTTGCAAAAAGAACATTGTTTCTTGCAATCAACTTTTCCCATATTCTTTAGTATAAATAATTATCATCCACATTTCTTTTTCTTGAAATAAACATAATAAAAAAAATTTATGTCACTGGAATTGCTTTTGGTATCTCAAAAAGTATCCAATGCATTTACCCTTTACCAAAGCACAAAATTTTAAACTTGCCAAAATTTAAAGCTTTTGGAAATGACAAATTTCATGTGGCTGAAATTGTGGAATAAGTCTCTGGAAGACTCTGAAAATTTCAAGGAAAAGGAAATGAAAATGTTGGATACCAGTATTTTCTCCTTTTCCAACACTGTTTGCAAAAGGCTTTCTTTCTCATGTTTGTTAAAACTTAGAATTGTGTGGTAAAGGGTTAACTGGTAAACCCATAGAGTGTCAGGTAGACCCAACAGTCACTTTCAAATAAGACCCAAGCAATTGCAACTTCAAGGATGCTCTTGTCCAGAATGTCTCTGCAAAGCAGACAGGTGAAAGATTAAACTTCACATACTGTGTATTGATCTATACTGCTTACAAAAGCAACTTTTGTTATAAAAGGCATATTACCCTTTACCAAACAATCCCAAATTTAAAGACCCTGAGGAAGACTGCTTTACCTTTCAGAATATCTTTACAGAAGGCTCTATCTCAAAAGCGTTTCTACACCTAGCACTGTATATTCATGTGCGGCCAATATATCTATCTCTTTGGGTCCAACCTACGACAAGAAGAGGCTAAAAGGTCCCATATCGTTCAAAAATACACAAATAGAACATCTAATTTTGTCTCTTTTTAAATTTTCCTTGTATACCGGTAAGTTTTATTAAAAAAGAATATGCCCAAAGGGGAGAGGGCAATCTTTTAACGCATGGGCAATATTTTAACCCCCCCCCCAAAGCTATGTCATACTACTCTTACCAGATTATTCAAAATTCAGGACTTCATGATTTGGCACACGAAAATTTGCTAATACTTTCTTAAACATTTTTATTGCATGGTGATTAACACCCCTTTCAACAGTGTTTCAGTATCACGGTGAAAGCTCACATATGTGAGTACTAGGCTCAGTAGTGTCTTGCCCAAGGACATTCCCTAAAAAATTACAGCACTTTGGACCAGAATTGAACCTGGAACCTGGTTGTGAATCATATACCTTACCACTGAGCCATACAGGACTCCCTAAAAACTTGGCCAAGGCCTCATTTGTCACCAGGGCAATAACTTGAAAGATTCAACTTGCAAATTGTTGACCTGTCCTTTTACTTGTTTCAGGTTTTACATGGTATACACATTTCCTTCAATTTACATACATAATTCATTTCTTCATTGATGAATTGTAACGTCAAGTTGTATCACAGCCAACCCATATTTGGTAAGAATTTAAGGTGGTTGCTAAAAGCAGGTCTAAATGTTTCACAGCCAGGATTGCTTTTGATTCAAACTACTATCAGGTACATGTATCTCACAAATCTGAAAAATTAATATTTTCAGAGTAAAAAATACCATTTATACAAACCCTATTTTCTTTAAACTTTTTGCCAGACATGCTCCAAGCCCAATTATTGAATGTCTTTAATATTTATTTCATTTCTGAAATAAAATCAAGGTACATGATAGATCATGATTCCAAATATGAATACTCTGTCAAAAAATAAGATTTACAAGCCTTGATACTAGTATTACATATTAATAGCCTTGGTAAGTTGAAACATATATATGCAATTCATAAGAAAACTGCTTATGTGCACATACATGTACCTTACACAGGCAATATAACCTTTCTATTCAAAGTATGGTAAGGGACATAAGGGTTATATACATGCAGTGTATTTTTCAGTTTTTTTGTAAGGTATGGAAATACCATTACTGAAAATGTTGTCATTGCAATCCTACATTTTACGCCAGAGAGGCTTCTGATGCATTAATTGTCAGAGCTTAAAAATACCACCAGTCTGCCTGTCCAAATTTAAGTTTTGGACAGCAACAAATTAAAACTATTTGTTCTGCCGGACAAGTAAAAATTAATGAGGCAACTTGGTAATTTTAAGGAAAGAATCTCTAAGAGAACATGAGAATACTCGACTGTGTAATATGTCAATGTCTTTTAGCAGTATTTTGCAAAATATTCTTCCCAAGCCACTGGCTACTTTCCTACATTACCAGCAGTGTTTGTTTATGATTTCACCAGTATTTTTAGGTGAAAATAAATAAAAAATACAAAAAGATAGATTGATTGAATGGCGTTTTAAGCCGCTTTCAACATTATTTCAGTCATATTGCTGCGACAGCTCACACAATCATGTATGTTGATATTTCCTGGGTCCCACCAGTACTAGGCTAGGGCTCTAAAGTGTTTTTCCCAAGGACACTCCCACGAAAATCCCAGTGGATCCAGCCAGACTCAAACCCAGAGCCTCCAGGCCACGAGTCCTACACATTACCACTGAGCCACAAAAAGATCGATGAAAAACCCTGTAGCCTTAGCCCAGTTACTGAGTTAGGGATAGGCCTAGGCTGTACTAAAATTAACGTGAACGCGAAGTCAAATTTGATAATGCCACATATTGAAAACATGATTCGCGGGTCAAACACTTAAATAAAGCGATTAAAAGGAACATTGAAAGAAGAAGTTGCGCTACATGCACAATATTTACATATTTACCATCGTCAAGATATCCGCTTACTCTTTTTGCGGCCATAATTACGGTGACTCTGTAATTAATACCAGTATCAACTCGGTCGTTTCCGTAATTCCATCAACAGATATGCCGACTTAGGACATTTTCCCCGGGAATTATATAACTATAACACCGGGCGACAACACGACAATACGACAACGCGAGGGTTTAGGAAAATCTCGCATGTTTAATAGTTAGATACAAGTTAGATACATGCGAGGATTAAGAAAAGACAGGCGAGGGTTAAGAAGTAAAATCTCGCCCCTGTTATCTCGCGAGGGTTGTAAAACCTCGCATGTATATAAGTTGAACGACATGAGAGAATTTGACAAAATTTCAAAACCTCGCATGTCCAGACATGCGAGAATGTGACAAAATCCCAAAACCTCGCATGTCCAAACATGCGAGGTTTTGGGTGGCCCCATTAGGATTCCGTACAATGCCACACTATGAGCATTTAGGTATGAACATGTCTTTGTATTTCTATAGAAATGCACCGAGCCCGAGGTCCGTATTCACCAACCATTTTTAAAAACATTCTTAGTCTTATTCTCAAGAATACGACTATTCTAAATTTGAAAGCAACCCAATTTCTGATACAACAAATGGTTCAGCCAATCAGAGGTTGTGTTATTTTCTAGATCTAGAATTAGACAAAGAATGTTCTTAAGAATGGTTGGTGAATATGGACTCCAGTTGAGCAGTCGGTAGCGTACAGGACTTGAAATTAGGGGGATTCCCCTGCTAGGCCATTTTTTCCGAAGATTAGTGATAGCCAGTGCGACAGGATTCATTCTTCTCTCACCCTTGAACATTGTTTCGTCGATGGTTATATGGGAAAGCCGCCAGTAGAAGAAATTGTGTGAAGTACTGGTAAACAGAAACTTCAGGAAAGCATCGATGGTTGCACTGGACGCCGCGATATAAGTTAGATAATGTTGAAACGACGTTAAACACCAGACATCAATCAGAAATGTTCTTTGCTCCCTCCTAATAAGTACTACTTCAAAGTCACGTGGCGTCGGCAGGTCAAGGTCGGGGTTTTATTCGGAAAGCACATCAAAACCGGACTGCTAATACAATCTTTTTTTTTTAGAACCATGTGCCTTATAGTGCTGAATAACAGAAAAATGCCGAGCCCAGGAAGCTCAGCCGGTAGCGTAGAGGACTTGAGAAAAGAAGGTCGCTGGTTCGATCCTTGGCTCGGCCAATTTCTTTCTGAGGATTGATGATAGTAATTGCGACAGGATTCATTCCTCTCTCACCGCTGACCATTGTTTCGATGTGGGAGAGCAGCCTGTGGCTTGGAAAGAATATTGTGCGGAGTACTGGTAAGAAACTCCAGCATGGATAGGTGCATTGGCCGCCGCTTCAAAAACCATACAATCATTCAATAACTGAAAGATACGTTTCAAGTCATTGAAAAAAAAAAACGATCGCCTCTTGAGCGCCTATATTTGCCACAGTAACTCGTGAGGTACCGCAAAATGTAGATCCTTGTATTACAGGACAAATACCAATATTGATGTAGAGTGCTTTTTATACGGTGGTGTTATACCACACCCATCTAACAGTCGGTGCATATTATAACTTTTGTTACAATTATGATCACCTACCAAGGTCTCTCGAGCAGTTCCTAAAAGAGTGTCGGTATAATCTTTGATTCCGACACATTACTGTTTCAATATTACAGGACAAATACCAACTGATGTTCAGTGCATTTTGTACGGTGGCGTCATCCCCACCCATATAACAGCCGGGCATACTACAACTGTAGTTACAATTATCGCACACCAAGGTCACTCGAGCAGTTCCTCCGAGAGTGTCAGTACCCTCAGATCTTTGATCCCGAGTCTAAGCCATGCAAAGACCTTGTAGAAGTCGAATGGGACGACAGACAAGAATATAAAGATGATTCTAAGTGAGTTATGCTCTTCGAAAAGGGGGGGTTTAATGTACCTGCAAAAAGTATCGACCCAGGTCTGCCTGTGCAGTCTGTGCAGGCAGACGATTGGTCTAAACGCTTCGCCATTGGTCACTCTTCTGCATGGCTAAGAACCATTCTGCATCATGATTCAGTTTGTTGCTAGAAAAAAAAAAGGGATTTTATGGAGCCATAATTTTGTTTGTTTGTTTGTTTGTTTAATTGATGTTTTACGTCGCATCGACATCTATGGTCATTTAGCGCGCATAAAAGGTAATGTTTTAAAAATGAAAAAATAAAATATTATTTTGAAAGTTAAAATTTATATTTTGTTATAAAAATCTATCTCTTTCAGGTATTCCATAATGTTATTCTGTTTTTGTTATTTTGTTTGAAAATAGATTTTGTAAACTGTCAACATTAAAATATTTTGACCGTATACGGTCATAATTTTTACAGTGTAGTAAAACATGTTTAATAGTTAACAGTTCATTACAGTTTATACGCCATAATTATGTGACGACTTGCTTAGTATAGTGCATCACGGAGATACGAAATTTTGTCGTGAATTTTTCTAGAGTTGTAAAATATCGAACGGTAAAGATCTAAGCTCAGTGTAGTCTGCTCTTGATTTACACTTTCCGAAAAAAGCTTGCAAAACTTAAACCATGTTCTGTGAAAAAGGGGCTTAATGCATCTGCGAAAAGCATCGACCCAGGTCAGCCTGCGCAATCCGCGCAGGTTGACCTGGGCCGAAACTTTTCGCTATTGGTCAATTTTCTGTGTGTAAAAGGAACATTCTACCTCATGATTCCGTCGATTGCGGGACAAAGTGGATTTTATGGATCCCCCTTTTCTCAGAGCGCTGCTTGAGTTTTTTTTTTTTTTTTTTGTGCCATCACGTTATTAGTGCGGATGTAATTGCTCGTCGGCAAGTGTATGGGCTGCACGTTCCAAAGCCGGCCCTGCGGGAATAGACCAAAGTCATTGCGACAGTGAATATTCCTTCAAAACTGAATGTTGTCTTGATCTTGTTTATGTCGGAAAAGCAGCCAGTGCGATCGAGAGAAATGAGCCGTGCTCTGTGAAAAGGTAGCTTAATGCATCTGTTCAAACGTATCGATTCAGGTCAGTCCTCGCGGACGGCACAGGCTGACCTGAGTCGATACTTTTTGCTACTGGACAAATTTCTGAATGTCAATGGACTAGTGTGTCTCATAATTCAGTCCGTTGTTATACAAAACGGATTTCATGGATCCACAGTTATGTGATGTCTTACCTATTATCGTACATCATCACAGAGATGCATTAAACCCCTTTTCCCAGAGCATGGTTTAAATCTATGTGAACCGGGCGACCTGTGTCGATTAACGTGCGATACTATTACTTTGTTTGGGGAAAGCATGCCGGACAAGGAGGCACACGATTCTGCAAGCAAAGGGTAAGTTTAGCTGGTAAATCTGCACTCCTTCAAACAGAAGTCAGCGGCGTTTAATCTGTCTCTTCGATGCATCACACCATGCAAGTCATCGCATAACTAGGGATCCACAAAATCCACTAAGTCTGACAACTGACTAAATATAGAAGTAGACTGGTCTTTGGATATGTATGGAATTTACGAATAGCAAAAACAAAAAGTTTCGACCCATGTCAGCCTGCGCGGATTGCGCAGGCTGACATGGGTCGATACTTTTTGCAGATGCATTAAACCTCTTTTAACAGAGCATGGCTAAAATACTTTAGAATGCTTTATGGTCCAAGTTAAGTTTTGTCAAATATCGGTTTATACGTTGGAAACCTTTTTCTTTTTAGCTGCCAATTCTTAATAGATCTGAAAAACCATTTTTACTATATACAAGTAAATATATGAATTATGCTCTGTGAAAAGAGGCTTTAAAGCTATACTCGTTTTAAGCAGTTTATAAAACGGTTCTCCTTGTGACATTGCATCAGTTTTCGGAAACAAGAACACCGCAATTGGGTTCCAACTTGGCGTCGGATGCTTGGTTTTTTAGCGAAAATTCTTAGTCGAAAAAGGGGCATAACTCTGTCAAAAATACTTCGATGGTTACCTGTCCTTGTTGCACAGGTTCCCCTTTTGATTATTAACAACTTGCCCAAGTTTGAAACAAATGTCTTTTGTAATAACAGATATATTATAAAATGTCAATTTTTTTGGCACCACGACGCAGACGACAACGATGATGCCAGGGCTATGGCAATACCTCGACGTTTTCCTCGAAAAGAGCTAAAAATCTAGACCCCGAGACTTACATGTAAGGTTCGGGAGACAAAAAGAGTAAGGCAAATATTCCTTGCAACAGTTGTCTGGAACCCTTCGTCTGACAGTATTCGGTGGTCAAACTTGGTAGTGCCGTTTTTCCCTAGTTTGTATGTTGTGCTATACGTTTCTTATGATTACTGGTCCTAAATCTTCAACTCTTTACCAAACGACAATAATTTAGACTGGTCCAAATTCAAAGCATATGAGACGACACATTAAAACTGGCTCAAATGGCGAAATTTGTCCTTAATAGAATAGAAAACATTGTAGGAAAAGGAGAAAATGCTGGTTACCAGCATTTTCTCCTTTTCCCACAATGTTTTCAAAAGGCTTCTTCCTTAGGGTCGTTAAAAGTCCGGATTGTGTGGTAAAGGGTTAACTCTTTACCAAACGGCAAACATTTAGACTGGTCCTAGTTGAAAACATTTGCAGACGACAAATGAAATAAGACTCAAAAATTGAAATTTTCACTTTCGAAGTGTAGAAAACATAGTAGGAACAGAAGAAAATTTTGGTTACCAGCACTTTCTCCTTTTCCAACAAGGTTTTCAAAAGTCTTCTAGCTTCGTGTCGTTAAAACATAGTTTGGTGCAAAGGTTAAGCCTTAGACGACCGAAAGACCAACAGACACTTTTAGTTGAGAATTTCCTAGAAAATCGCTCTTCTTTAGGTTCATTAAAACTCGAGATTGTGTGGTAAAGGGTTAATAGCCGTGTGGTGTTGATTTGCACCAAACGGTCATCAGAGTTTTTGATTGATTGATTGATTGATTGATTGATCGGTGTTTACGTCGCTTTCAACACTATCTCAGTCGTATCACGGCGACAGCTCACATAATTAAGATATGTTCTGGGTTTCTCCAGTCTTGGGCTAAGGCTTTGAAGTGTCTTGCCTATGGACACTCCCAGGAAAATCCAAGTGCTTCCAGTGAGGCTTGAACCCTCATCCTCCAGATTACAAGTCCTGCACTTTACTCCTGAGCCATGCAGGACCCCACACCCAACTTTCAGAATTTTGGAAATAAACAACCAAAATAAGATAGGCGTAATGGGACGTGAAATATCATAAAATCCTGCAGAATTAACTGCTTGATGATAAAACATCAAAAAATGAAATAAGAAAAGTTTATCTTTGAATAATTAAAATATTTTATTGCAAAATTTGAAAATGAAAAACTAGAAATTCGTTTACAGTATAAAGCAACAGTTTGAAGAATTAAGACTTAAAGACATCAGCAAACAACAAGCAAGACACCACTCTCATGATATCATTTAACCCTTTACCAAACAATATCCAAGTTTTTACGACCCTAATCCAGTGGGCTTCTGAAAACATTGTGGGAAAAGGAGAAAATGCTGGTAACCAGCATTTTCTCCTTTTCCCACAAGGTTTTCTGCGATTTAACAGGTACATCAAATTGTTTGAGCGACACTCAGTTTTCAACATGGTCGAGTCTTAGATCTGAACTTCGGGTAAAAGGTTAATTGTATAAACCATTCTTACGTTTACGGACACACATTTTTAATCATTTTGTTTTCCCAGAAGTAAAATTTGCCTACGTAACAATGTAGTTCTATTTGTTTTCTCGTCTTGTTTTAATTCGACTATATTGAGGTTGTTTTCCTACAACCTTTCTCTTTTTTTTTTATTCAATGCATTCCAATCTTTTTCACCGAACACGCCTGGCGCTTTGCTGCTAGCATTGACTGGAAATAGATTTAGTGACATTTAAAATCATTTAGAAAAAAGGAAAGGAAAGTGTTTAAAGGATAATTAGATGAATATATTTGGACACACAAATATGCAATTTATACTTCCATCAGAACGTTTTAAAAAGAAAATCGACGCTGACAAGTCAGGCCGAATCTCAATCCATCATCGAAGTCACAGCCTTGCAGGTTTTATCTTTCAACTAACCGAATATCCATGCAATAAGACCTATCCGATATTTATGTTTGATATACCATGGATATTAGTAGGCAGCACGTGGAGCCGGAACTACTTTCGCTCATTTGCATATACTGCTACATTCATGTTTGTCGCTGTTAGAAATGATAAACAAATCACGCGCCGAAAGATGAAAATACGCACATAGTGTTGTCGTATATCAAAATATTTTCTCGCCAAGACTGGACAATTATCAATTCTCCCAACCTCGTTAGACATTTTTACATACTACAACACTTTGTACGTATTACATGTTTATCACATATGTAAACAGGTTAACCCTTTCCCAAACAAGCCCTGGTTTTCACGTGTCTGCAGTACAAGTCTTTTGAAAACACAGTGGGAAAAAGAGAAATTGCTCGTAACGAGCACCCTTTTGGAGAACTTTTGGTCATTTTAATCAAATTTGAAATTGTCGTCTGCAAACTCTTTCAGTTTGGAAGGGTCTAAAATTTGTCGTTTGGGAAAGGGTTAACGAAGACAGAATAGGACTGACATTACACCGTATATACAGACGTTCTATCATAAATAACGTTTGACAATCGTCAACACAAACTTTGTTTACTGTGGTTATTATTGATGGCTTTTGAAGGCAAGTAAATGTTTTTATTTACGTGGTAACTTTAACCATAAGAGCGACAATCATGTAAACATCATTGATAAATTAGAAAAAAACAAAATAATGGTATTTTAACTGTATGGCCTAAATGTCTGAAAATAGCGGACAGTGTAGAGAAAGATCCGACCGCAAAGAACACGCCGTTTGATCTTGGATCTAAACCGACCGCTTTTTGGTCAATTATTTTGACAAAAAAAGCTCTGACATTGCAATATATTCATCTTTAGTACCTACCAGGAATGTCTATTTTATTTACTTCGCTCTACAAGAAACAAAAAAAAAAAAAAAAAACCAACAAATAAATGAGCTATGCTCTGTAACACGGAGGTTCAATCCATCTGCAAAAGTTTCCACACACGTCTGACTTGGATCGAAACATTTTGCTTTTGGTAAATTTTCTGCAGCTCAAAGGACAGTTCTATATACCTCATAATCACGGATATGCATTAAACCCTCTTTTGCCAGAACATGGCTCATATAGTTTTTTAACGTACAAACATACACACGCACAAAACAATGAACATAAGCATATTAATTATAATAGTGGATTTGCAGATTCTATTTATAGCGGGGAACTGAAACGTTTAGAAAATGTATTTTAGACAAAAAAAATCGACCAAATTTACAGACGACAAATTAAATGTGGCTCAAACGGTGAAATTCGAATTTGAAAGGGTAGAAAACAAAATGAAATAAAAAAAAGTGAAATTGGTGATTACCAGCATTTTCTCTTTTCCCAAAATCTTATACAAGGCATTATGTTAGTTGTCGTCGTTTAAACTGTTTGGTACAGAGTTAACATTTCAAAACCTTCTCTAAACTTTCAGTTCCCCTTTTAAGGTATCACAGAATAATCATTAAACATAAAATTAATACAAAAGGATTTTTAAATAAGCATCGATCTATTGTTCTCTCTCGACCTTGACATTATGACCTTCGGGCTCCTAATCTTGCTCAGTCTGCTGCCTCAGCTGAAATCAGAAAAAAAAAGTCATTGAATATGTAAACATTTGAGGTCATCTATTTGCTGCTTAAAGATACATCTATACTCGTTTTCAGCCAGTTTTAGCACTCTCCATTTTCATTTTTGTGGGTGTGGGTTCCAGTCCTACGGCTTGCCATCTAAAACTACTAATAGTCTTTCGAATGAGATGTTAAACCGAGATTCCGTCTGACGGCGCTTTACACCGAGCACGTTTTAGATCCCCTGGGGGAGGGGATCGCCTATATGGGCAACCGGTGACGACGATAAATCAATGGGAAAACTATCAACAAGAATAGTATGTGAATACAGGCCCATGATAATCAACTCCAATAAAAAACAGCCAAGGCTGGTAGCTGAGTCGGTAACATACAGGGCTTGACACCAAGGGGTCGTTGGTTCGAGTACCCAGATCGGCCAATTTCTTTCCGAGGTCTGATTGTAGTACATTGCGACAGGATTCTTTCCACTCTCACTGCTCATCGTTGATTCGACAACGTTCAAGTGTCAAGGCAGCCAGTAGCTTGCGAGAATATTGTGCTTAGGACTGGTTAAACCATTACCAGAAGACAAAATTTTAGCCTAGCCCAAATTGAAAGCACTTGCAGACGACGATTTCAATGTGGCTCAAATGGCGAAATTTGTCTTTGATAGGAAAGAAAACATTGTGGGAAAAGGAGAAAATGTTGGTTACCAGCATTTTCTCCTTTTCCCACAATGTTTTCAAAAGGCTTCTCTCCCAGGGGCGTTAAAAGGCGTCATTGTGCGGTAAAGGGTTAAAGAAACTCAAGAGAAGCATGGATCGATGCACTGGTCGTCGCGGTATAAATGAAACAACGCTGAAAACAGTACTTACTCTTTATAAACGACAAAGATGACGACTGGTTCTAATGAAAAAAAAAAATCAAATAACAATTTAAGCGTAACTCAGATGACGGAACTTGTCTTCACTGGGATAGAAAACATCGTGGGAAAAAGAGACAATGCTGCTTTCCAAAATGTTTTCAATGTTTTCAAAAGCGCTTTTCCTCAAGGTAGTTAAAGCTCGGGATTGTGTGGTAAAGAGTTAAGCACCATAGAAATCAACAAACAGACAGACAAACACACACACACACAAACAAACCAATATATGACAAGCAAAGCATGGTACACACCAATCATTCCTACTGCCACATGGTCCGCATGTTTCCTCGGCTGGCATACATTTCTCAAAGAGCTGATCAAACGTCTCCCCCTTCTTGCATTTTACTGTTTCTACGAACTGTCCTTGTCGACAGATCGTGTACTGGTTACAACGGCCAAAGTCATCGAGGTAGCTCCCGTCCGAACGACCAGAACAATCAGGCATCATGCCACCATGCTCCCTTGGGATGTGTTCCAGTGGTACGCACAGATTTCTGTCTGGGTGGAATAGTTGAGTGCGGCCATCTTGGTCACGTGGGCATGTTTCCTCGGCAACCGTGCGCTCCTTGTAGCAGACGACGAAATATGGTGACCATTTTTTGCTTTCGTGTGCCGTCATTCCATCGGGTTTGGCTTCGCAGCTTGAAAATCTGACATGGCACGGAATGCAATGGGCGACTGGGCATTTATTACTACGGTAGTCACCTGAAATTTGAATAATTACATTGTTACACGGTGTTCATAACGGTAGCCAAGTATTTACCCTGAACTCTTTACCACATGACAAAAGTTTAGACATGTACAAATTGAAAGCATTTGCAGACTACAATTTAAATGTCGCTAAAATGATGGAATTTATCTTTGATATTGTATGAAAACATCGTTGGAAAGGGAGAAAATGCTAATTACCAGTAGTTTTTTTCTGTTCCCGCAATATTTTCATTTTTTAATTACGAAACGAATCTTATTTTTCAAAGCACATTTGATTTATTGTCTAAAAATGGCTTATATTTAAATGCACGATTTTTTTTTTTTTTTTTTTGTCATCTGGTAATGAGATAATCTATGGACTTGAGGTATGGACCTTGCCGAGATCGAAAAAGCAACATCCAACAACAGAGACCTGCGACCATACCGTTGTTTATTGAAAATAAAGAAAAAATCAGATTTTGAAACAGTTCGTTCAGGTTATGTTAAAAAAGTAAATTGTCACGGAGCTACCCTGGTCCGTATTCACCAAACCTGCTTAAATTCATTCTTTGTCTAATTCTAGATTTAGAAAGTAACACAAGTTCTGACTGACCAAACCAATTGAGCTCTGCTCTGGAAAAAAGGGGTGGCTTAACCCTTTCCCAAACAAGCCCTGGTTTTCACGTGTCTGCAGTACAAGTCTTTTGAAAACACTGTGGGAAAAGGAGAAATTGCTCGTAACGAGCAATTTCTCCTTTTCCCACAGTGTTTTCTACCCTTTTTGAGAACTTTCTGCCATTTTCATCAAATTTAAAATTGTCGTCTGCAAACTCTTTCAATTTGGACCAGTCCAAAATTTGTCGTTTGGGAAAGGGTTAATGCATCTCCGTGATATAGTTTAGAAAGCAATGATTCACATAATTATGGATCCATAAAATCCATTTTGTCCAACAATCGACCAAATCATGAGGTAAAATGGTCCTTGGACAGGAAGAAAATTCACCAGTACCAAAAAGTTTCAATCAATGTCAACCTTTGCGGACTGCTCAGGCTGATCTGGGTCGACACATTTTACAGATGCATAAAGCTTCCTTTTCCACACAGCATGCCTCATTTCTTTCAGCCAATAAGACGTCGTGCTTCTTTCAAATCTAAAATATTCTTGAGAATAAGACTACGAATGTTCTTAAGAATGTTCTAAAGATTGGTTGGTGAATATTGACCCTGAGCTCGGCCATGGAATTGCAGATACCCCCAAAATACTTACAAGCATCTTTTAGTTCTTGTCTTTTCCCACAGTTGACTTCTTCAAATGGTCTACAAGACTTTGTGTCGGAATCAAAGAGGTCTGGGTACTGGCACTCTTGCAGGTACTGCTCGAAGAACGCGGGTACACTTTCATATTTGTGACTACAGTTGTAGTAAGCCTGGCAATCAGATGGGTGAGGTATGAGACCGCCGGACAAGGAACACTGTTCTTCAATAGATAATGGTCCTGCAAGATTGAAAAGATCATGTAAAGGTAGGGAATAAAACAAGCTGGTGCCAGCGCTCAGCTCCGAGTGTTTTTTTTTTTTTTTTTCCTGTGTTTAAGTCGAAAAAGGGACATAACTGTGCCCAAAACGAGTTATCTGCCTTTCTAACAAAGGTTAATCTTTATTAGTAAAAAACTGATCCTAGTTTGAAGTAAGTATCTTCAGTAATAGATTATAGAAATGTCAACGCCGTGACATGACGCAGACAACGACGATATTATTATTATTACTATTATCGTTATTATTATTATTATTATTGCATGTATTATTATCAGTATTATTATTATTGGCCGGAAGCCTAAAGACTGAATAAAACGTCGATGCCATTGCTAATTTATATGAGCCATTGTAAATTTTTGTTTTTTAAAACATTACTTAGTTACAATACGACAATGAATGGCTTTGGACTACATCATTAGTTTGATTAACGACAATACAGCGTGTAACATATTGCGGTAAAGATAACTCCTTACCAAACAATCTCGTGTTTTAACAATCCCGAATTTTAAAACTGGGTAAAACGTTGCAAAGTCGCTCTATCTTTTCTTTAATTTTTGTTTGTTTGTTTGTTTAATTGGTGTTTTACGGCGCATCTTACTTTTTACATGGTTTTAAAATTCATTACTCTGCGCGGGACTAAACCTTGGAGAGACCGTACAATAATAGATCGTTATCTTCAAGTAATTTCCATACATTTAACTCTCTACCAAACGACAAAATATTAGACCGGTCCAAATCGAAAGCAGTTGCAGACGACAAAATAAAAAAAAATTGAAAAATTGAAATTTGTTTTGGGAAGGGAAGAAAACATTGTGGGAAAAGGAGAAAATGCTGGTAACCAGCATTTTCTCCTTTTCCCACAATGTTTTCAAAAGGCTTCTTTCTCAGGGTCGTTAAAAGTCGGGATTGTGTGGTAAAGGGTTAAATGGTAGGATTTAAATTTGAATTCATTTTAATATCCGCATTGTTTACTTATGGCCGCTACTGGGCCTTTAAGAGGTTAACAGGAGTAAATACATATCTAATTTACTTTAATTGATAAAATCTTGACACTCAAATAACATGGCGAAGATTACACAATAAATTAACATGACTAATACACCATGAAAATATGAACCATTCATTTGTGGTTTTACTTCGTATGAATTCATTTCATTATTCTGTCATTAATTGCTGGATAAGAAATAGACAATTGATTGATTGTATGGCGTTTAACGCCGTTTTCAACATTATTTCAGTTATATCGCGGCAGCCAGAGCACCTATCCATGCTTTCCCGGAGTTTCTTTTACCAGTACTTCGCACAATATTCTTTCCAAGCCACTGGCTGCTTTCCCACATAACCATCTTCGAAGAAATGGTCAGCGGTGAGAGAGGAATGAATCCTGTCGCAATGACTAGTATCAATCCTCGGAAAGAAATTGGCCGAGCCGGGGATCGAACCAGCGACCTCCTGTTCTCAAGTCCTGTACGCTACCGACTGAGCTACGGGGGCTTGGCTAAGAAATAGACAATACATGTATCTGGTTGTTTTTTTTTTTCCTGTAATAAGTAAGATGATACAAATTTCTATTTACATCAAATACGGTACTTTGATGTCTAAAAATGTTTAGTATCATTGAGCCATGCTCTGTGAAAAGGGGGCTTAATGCATCTTCGTGATGCATTGTACAAAGCAAGACATCAGATAATTAGGGATCCATAAAATCCACTTTGTCCGGCAATCGACGGAATCATGACGTAGACTGGTCCTTAGACATACAGAAAATTGACCAATAGCGAAAAGTTTCGACCCAGGTCAGCCTGCGTGGACTGCGCAGGCTGACCTGGGTTGATGCTTTTCGCAGCTGCATTAACCCTTTCCCAAACAAGCCCTGGTTTTCACGTGTCTGCAGTACAAGTCTTTTGAAAACACTGTGGGAAAAGGAGAAATTGCTCATAACGAGCAATTTCTCCTTTTCCCACAGTGTTTTCTACCCTTTTTTAGCACTTTCTGCCATTTTCATCAAATTTAAAATTGTCGTCTGCAAACTCTTTCAATTTGGACCAGTCTAAAATTTATCGTTTGGGAAAGGGTTAAGCCCCTTTTTCACAGAACATGGTTTAAGTTTTGAAAACTTTTTTTGGAAAGTGTAAATCAAGATCAGACAACACTGAACTTAGATCTTTACCGTTCGATATTTTACAACTCTAGAAAAATTCACGACAAAATTTCATATCGGTTTAAAATGAAAGTTTCTGCAGATATGAAATTACATTTTGGCTAAAATGATGGAATTGGTTGCTGAAAGTGTAGAAAGCACTGAGAGAAAAGGAGAAAGTGCTGATTACCTGCATTTCTCCTTTCCCCACAATGTTTTTAGACGACTACAGGGAAATATTATACTGGTTAATTTTGAAAATATTTGCAGATATACAAACAGATTTTGGCCGAAATGACGGATATTTTTCTGAAAGGTTAGAAAGTACTGCGATTTGGTTTGGCTTGGTTTGTATTGGAGTTTAACGCCATTTTTAACAGCCCAGGTCATATCATGGCGGTCAATGACGCACCCATGTATTTCCTGGCTTTCTCACACCAGTACTGACACAACTTTCTTTGCAAAGCCACTGACTACATTTCTCACACGTATTACAGGTGAGAGGCGAAAAATCGCCTGAAAGAAAGTTTGCCTCAACCGGGTTTCGAACTCGTCAGATACGCTAACCACTGAGCTACCCGGGCGGGCTAGAAAGTATTGCGAGAAAAGGAGAAAATGCTGGTAACCAGCATGCTTTCTGCTCTTTCAAACGACAAATCCCATCATTTAACCACATTTAATTTGTCGTCTGCAAATACTTTCAAATTGGGAAAGTCTAAAACAATGGTCGTCTGATAAAGAAACTAAACTGTACTTACCTAGATCGGGTAGTGGCGGTCTTGTGTCAGGTATATTGCCCGATGTACAGTCGTCATAGAAACTTCCTTCAGGAACACAAACGTGCCCGATCCTGCTGAAAACCGAACCCGGTGGACAATCTGGCATGCTTTCTGCTCTTTCAAACGACAAATCCCATCATTTAACCACATTTAATTTGTCGTCTGCAAATACTTTCAAATTGGGAAAGTCTAAAACAATGGTCGTCTGATAAAGAAACTAAACTGTACTTACCTAGATCGGGTAGTGGCGGTCTTGTGTCAGGTATATTGCCCGATGTACAGTCGTCATAGAAACTTCCTTCAGGAACACAAACGTGCCCGATCCTGCTGAAAACCGAACCCGGTGGACAATCTGGCATTTCCACGGGCTTTCCGTGGACGCACAGGTAGTAACCACGGCAGTCAGACTTGGCGATAATTTCGAATTTTCCCGTCGAGCACTGCGGCGCGGCGAGCGAAAGCGTCGCAATTCCGGCTAATATTAATACTGTATGCATATTTCGATAATTTCTTAACTATCTATATAACGTTTTTAAAATGAAAATCTAACAAATTGTTTTACTTTCTTACAAAGTTAAAATGATTATCTTCTAGCAATAGTTCTGATTTTTTTTTTCAAACAGTCTCGAGTCCGATTAGGAGCGTTTGGCAATTCAAGTTCGAAGACACTTTTGGCTTTGGTAAATCGAGTTTATATAGCAATTTCGGCCCACCTTTGTGGGCGTGCTTTAGATAATAAAGGTAAGTAAACAATAAGGGCCGAGTTTAGGGGATGACGTAAACAACGGAAAATATATGAGGCTACCGCCCAAAATAAATTAATTCGTGTTCACTTCACTTCACTATTAGGTAAATTTCACTTCACACTTCACTACCTTTCTGCCATTTTCATCAAATTTAAAACTGTCGTCTGCAAACTCTTTCAATTCGGACCAGTCCAAAATTTGTCGTTTGGGAAAGGGTTAAAGAACATTTCGTGATAAAGATCGATATTTGGATCCCTTGATCAATTAATCCTTTACCACACAATCCCGAGTTTCATGGGAAAAAAAAAAATACGTAAGTTAAAAACATCGAGGGAAAAGGAGAGACACTGAGGGAAAAAAAAAAACGGTTTAAAACTTTGTGGGAAAAGGAGAAAATGCTGGTCACCAGCATTTTCTTCTATTTCCACGGAGTTTTCTGTCCTTTTCTGAGACATAACTCAACATTTGAGTCCCATTTAATTTGTCGTCTAAATTTGGAAAAGTGTCGATTTTTTTTTCTAGTAAAGCAATACGTCAGACAAATACTTTCATTTTCAAATCCACAACATATCTGTCCATGTCAGTAACATCTGCATGCAAGATTTTTTTTTTTCTTGCAACCGACCACCGCTTTGGGAAAACAATGTGGCAAAAGCAGACATTTCTCGTAACACTTTAACACATTGAAAATGTGTTCGCTTTTAGTCATCTTTTAAGCCTCAACAAATGAGCCATGGTTTGTAAAAAATGCCCAACAGCAGACAATTTCGACCAAGGTCAGCCTGCGCAGTCCTGGGTCGAAATATTCAGCTATTGGTTTGGTTTGGGTTCGAGTTTAACGCCATTTTAACAACTGATGTCATATCATGGCGGTCAGTGACGCACCCATGTGTTTCCTGGCTTCCTCACATTAGTACTGACACAACTTTCTTTGCAAAGCCACTGACTACTTTTCTCACATGCATCCGAGGTGAGAGGCGAAAAATCGCCGGAAAGAAAGTTTGCCTCAACCGGGTATCGAACTTGCAACCACCTGGTCATAAGTCAATTACGCTAACCACTGAGCAACACTGGCGGGCCATTTTGCTATTAACCCTTTCAGCGCCATAGGCGAAAACAGGGACTGTTGCGGACGGCACAGATCAAGATCAGACTGCACAGAACGTGCAGTCTGATCTTTGATCTGTACCGTCCGCTTAATTAGTCAAGCCCCTACGATAAGAATCTTTCTGGGTCTCTGTGGATTGCATTTACAGCCACCGAATTAATTAATTAATTAATTGAACGGTGTTTTGCGCCGCTTTCAACATTATTTCAGTCATATCACAGCGACAGCACACTTATTCATGTATTTCCTGGGTTTTACCAGTACTAGGCTAGGGCTCTGAAGTGTCTTGCCCAAGGACACACCCACGAAAAATCCAGCGGATCAGGTGGGGCTCGAACCCAGGACCTCTAGGTTACGAGTCCCACACTTTACCACTGAGCCACGCAGGACCCCTACAGCCACCGAAAGAAGTTGAGTTTATTTATTTGGCGCCGAAAGAGTTAATCAATTTTCTGCGCCTCAGAGGACCAGTTTACCCCATTATTCAGTTTGTTGTTTGTTTGTTTGTTTTATTGATGTTTTACGGCGCATCGACATCTATGGTTATTTAGCGCGCATAAAAGGTAATGTTTTAAAAATGAAAAAATAAAATATTATTTTGAAAGTTAAAATTTATATTTTGTTATAAAAATCTATCTCTTTCAGGTATTCTATAATGTTATTCTGTTCTATGTTTGAAAATAGATTTTGCAAACTGTCAACATTAAAATATTTTGACCGAATAGTTTGTTGTTGGACAAAATGGAGTTTATGGATTCATAATTATGTAATGACTTCTTTGGTATAATGCATCACAGAGATACATTTAACCCCCTTTTGCCAGAGTGTGGCTCCAATGTTAATCATTAGTATTTTCAAAGTCGTCTGCTGCAGTTATATTTTCGGAAGGTCAAGTGCCAGTGCAATTTTGATCGTGGCACTGGTGTTACTTATCAGTTGACCATGTTGTACTACTTTGCATATTGAGGGTCGTAAAAGCTCCTTGGCTTATTCAGTGGTGAGAATTAAGTTTTCTTTCGATATATCTATACTTTAACTACTGAAAATATCTATTTTACTTATTCACGTATTCAACACTTGATTAAAGACCGTTTCAAAATTGACTAACTCGTTACCTTCTGCAGTCGGCTCTTGCTTCATGCAGGAGGTCACTGCAAGTGATTATGTGTTTATGGCAACTGGTACCATGTTCAGTATTTTGGACTGTTTTAAACGAGTGCTTTACCAGTCACATAACATTGGCAATTTCAAACCAGAGAAAATGCTTTTTCCTTAAATTCAAGGCGTTAAAGACGAAACACTTCATTGTACAACCATTTGAGATATTTTTTAATTTGAAAGTTGACCCTGTCAGGATGTTTGAACCTATGACCTTCCGCTTTCGATGAAAGCTGTAAACTGTACGGCGATTGTGGCGATTTGATTTTATTTGAAAACCGCAAGTGTCTAGTAATTCACTGGAATAATTCTTTTTTTTTTTTTTTCTTCTTCTTCTTTTCATGTTTATCGTCCCCATTTTAATTTTAGCCCTGGCAGAAATCGCTTTCTGTCTCGATCTGAAGGGAAAGTCAAAATTTACGTCTAAAACAGAATGCCATCCATCATCATTTAAACGCAATTTCAGTCACTGTTTTTGTTTTTTAAACTTAATGCTGTACAAACAGGTTTTTTTTCTCAATTAAATCTTAATTAGTGCGTAACTTATAACAAATAGGCAACAGTTTTAAAGTGAATAATATCATTGACATATCAAGGACATGTGTTCTTAGAAAAACGCTTTAATGAATCTTATTGTTCCTGAACTTTTGTGATGTTTGAATGTTTTTCAGCTGCCATATAGACCTGTTGTTTCTTAAACACGCAAGGGGAAAGGCCGAACCTAAGTTGTGAGAACTTGTGGCCAGACCCGTTTGCCAATGTACATCTAGTATTCTATGTACTCGAAATTTTATTGTATGTATCTTTCATTATGCGTGTGACCATGCTCTGGCAAAAGGGGGCTTTATGCATCTTTGTGATCCGTGATACCATGTAAGTCATCACATTACGGTTCTATTATTTTGTCTAACAATGGAGTGAATTATGAGGTAGACTGGTCCTTTGACATGCAGAAAATAGACCGAAAACAAAAAGGTCAGCCTGCGCAGTCCGCAGTCCGCGCAGGCTGACCTGGGTCGATACTTTTTGCAGATGCATTAAACCCCTCTTTCACAGAGCATGGCTCATACATGTATGGCAATAAAATATGTTTCAGCTTTTACCACACAATTCCCACTCTTAACGACCCTGAGAAAGAAAGCTTTTGAAACTATTGTGGGAAAAGGAGAAAATGCTGATAACCAGGATTATCTCCTTTTCCCACAATGTTTTAGCCCATCAAGGACAAATTTTGTCATTTTGACCACCTTCAATATGTCGTCTGCAAATGCTTTCTGAAATTATGTCGTCTGCCTAAGAGTTAATGTGCTTGGGTAACTCAAGGCACTTTTGCAAACAATGTAGATCAAGATCAGACTGCATAAAAACGTGCAGTTTGATCTTAGATCTATAATGCCCGCAACAGAAGCCTTAGTTGTGTTGAATCGCCTATGTTGTCTAAGGTTATTCAGTACAATACAATACAATACTTTTATTTGCTTCAATGTGAACAATGCACATTACGCAAAATAACAACTATATATTGATTGATTGATTGTATGGTGTTTAACGCCGTTTTCAACATTATTTCAGTTATATCGCGGCGGCCAGTGCACCTATCCATGCTTTCCTGGAGTTTCTTTTTACCAGTACTCCGCACAGTATTCTTTCCAAGCCATCAGCTGCTTTCCCACATAACCATTGTCGAAACAATGGTCAGCGGTGAGAGAGGAATGAATCCTGTCGCATGACTATCATCAATCCTCGGAAAGAAATTGGCCAAGCCAGAGATCGAACCAGCGACCTCCTGTTCTCAAGCCTGTACGCTACCGACTGAGCTACGGGGCTTGGCAACAACTATATACAAAGGAACTTCAAACAAACGATCGAGCCATACTCTGGCAAACGAGGTTTTAACCCTTTCCCAAACAAGCCCTGGTTTTCACGTGTCTGCAGTACAAGTCTTTTGAAAACACTGTGGGAAAAGGAGAAATTGCTCGTAACGAGCAATTTCTCTTTTTCCCACAGTGTTTTCTACCCTTTTTGATAACTTTCTGCCATTTTCATCAAATTTAAAATAGTCGTCTGCAAACTCTTTCAATTTGGACCAGTCAAAAATTGGTCGTTTGGGAAAGGGTTAATGCACTGTACCAAGCAAGTCATCACATGATGAGGGATCCACAAACTGCAATTTGTCTCACAACCGTTTGAATCATGAGGTACAACTGTCCTTTGACATGAAAGAAATTGTCCAAGAACAAAAAGTTTCGACCCAGGTCAGCCTTTACAGATACATTAAAACCCCTTTTGACAGAGCATGGCTCAGCTGTATGTTGGTTGTGCTGTGCCCACAAGCCTTTACCCAATTTGACCACGATGAATAAGTTTACTAAGTCCCGGTCGAAATAGAATTTCGAAATTCAGGTCCTCATTTTACTATCTGAAATTTTAATTAACTCTTTACCACACAATCCCGACTTTTAACGACCCTGTGAAAGAAGTCCTTTGAAAACCTTGTTGGAAAAGGAGAAAATGCTGGTAACCAGCATTTTCTCCTTTTCCCACAATGTTTTCTATCCTAGTCAAAACAGTTTTCAATTTTTCAATTACATTTATTTTGTCGTCTGCAAATGCTTTCAATTTGGACCAGTCTAAATTTTTGTCGTTTGGTAAAGAGTTAATTTAGTTTTGTTTACCTCACAATCCCGAGTTTTAACGGCCCAGAGGTAGAAAGCTTTTGAAAACCTTGTTGGAAAAGGAGAAAATGCTGGTAACCAGCGTTTTCTCCTTTTCCCTAATTTCTTTTTACATTTTCACAGACAATTACCATCATTTCAGCTACTTTTAATATGTCGTCTGCAAACGCTTTCAATTTGGACAAGTGTAAAATTTTGTCGTTTGGTAAAGAGTTATTGATTGATTGTATGGTGTTTAACGCCGTTTTCAACATTATTTCAGTTATATCGAAGCGGCCAGTGCACCTATCCATGCTTTCCTGGAATTTCTTTTACCAGTACTCCGCACAATATTCTTTCCAAGCTACTGGCTGCTTTCCCACATGGCCATTGTCGAAACAATGGTCAGCGGTGGGAAAGGAATGAATCCTGTCGCAATGACTATCATCAATCCTCGGAAAGAAATTGGCCGAGCTGGGGATCGAACCAGCGAACTCCTGTCCTTAAGTCCTGTACGCTTCCTACTAAGCTACGGGGCTCGGAAGGTAAAGAGTTAAGGAATAATCAAACTCTCCCAACATTTCCATGTATCAATCCGCACCCTTCATTGCACTACTTTTAGAGGTATTTGTCGTCATTTCCGGCGTCCTATAAACGTTATGTAGTCGTATGCACTTTTAACCCGTTACCAAGCGACATAGTTTTAGACTTGTCCAAATTGAAAGCATTTGCAGACGACAAAATAAATGTGACTCAAAAATTGAAATTTGTTTTGGAAAGGTTAGAAGACATTGTGGGAAAGGGAGAAAATGCTGGTTACCAGCATTTTCTCCTTTTCCCACAATGTTTTCAAAAGGCTTTTTCTTCAGGGTCGTTAAAACCTGTGATTGTGTGGTAAAGAGTTAATTCCTTGCCAACAAGATACGATTTTTTGCGTCATGTAACAAACTGCTTCAGTAAGTTGTCTTGTAACAAGAAATTTCTCTTTTTGCAACAGCCCGCTCACATTTTCATGATCATGTATCAAAGTTGAACCTTTTACAGGACAATCTCGTGTCTGAACGACCCTAAAGAGAAAGGCTTGAGAGAGAGAGAGAAAAAAAAAAATAAAAACATTATGGAACAAGGAGAAAATGCTGGTAACCGGCACTTTCTCCATTTCCCACAGATGACAATTGTAATGTTTTTTTTTTCCCTTCCATAGAAGTTTTTTGTAATTTAACCCATATTTCATTTGTCGTCTGCAATTCCTCACAATTTGGATGAGTCTAAAATTTTGTGGTTTGGTAAAGAGGTAGCCTAAGTCATGTTAAGTATCGATATTTTACAAGGATGTTTACAAGGGTTTCTGCTGACTTTCAGACGATAAAACGTGAAACCGCAGTTGTAATAGATTGTACAAGGTCCTTCACTTTAATGTAACTGCTTACGCAGTGTATACGAAAGCAATTTTCTGTTTCAATACTCTATTGGCCAAATTATAAACTGAACCCTTTCTGGCTTTGAAAAAGAAAATGATATGACCCATGCTCTGTGAAAAGTGACTTTAATGCATCTGCAAAAAGTATCGACCCATGTCAGCCTGCGCAGTCCGCGCAGGCTGACATGGGTCAAATCTTTTTGCTATTCGTCAAATTTCTGCATACCAAAGGACCAGTCTACTTCAGGATGCAGTCGGTTGTTCGACAGAAGGAAATTTTATGGATTCCTAAGTTTTGTATGATGTCTTGCTTGGTATGTGGACCACGGAGATGCATTAAACCCCCTTTTGCCAGAGCGTGGATCAGATGTATTGCAATCTCAAGCCTACTTTTGGTACAAGAAAAAATCTCAACACACCGGACAACATAGATCAGAGATATGACTGCACAGGAAGTGCAGTCTGATCTCGATCTGCATTGGCCGTAAAAGCACCATAAGTTGTAAAGAGTACTCCAGGGGGTAGAGTCTTCAAACGTAACCACTTGACCGTCAATGCGAAATCTTGAGATCAAAGGGTTCCCCACTCCTTATTAATAGGTCAGATACGATAATTTATGAGTACGACGTAGAATCATTACGGGTAAAGATTGAATCAGAATGTCTCCGACACATTATATCGTCATCGTCCTAAATCATGTTCTCATTAGTAAAGTTTAATACGGATACAATAAATTGAATACAGGTACTGGGAATCCGGGGACCTACACTTTACCACTGGGCCTCGCTGGACCCCTCCCCTCACAGGAGCAGTGAATGCAGATAATACATGTAGATACGACATCCGATATTTAAACCAGCTAATCAGAAACGACGGTTGCGCGGATTTATACATGATGTTTAGGGCGGTTGCCAAAGTCTGAAAACCGGTATTGACTAAGGGGTAAGCGCCAGAAGTGTCCTACCCCAAAACCCAAAAGCCTACCTACATATAGACAAAGTCTCATACCCTTTGGACCGACTGATCCAACCTTAAACTACGAAATCACACGCAGTTCACATGTAAGTATGTGGGTCTTAACATAAGGCAGGATTTCCGCACAGAAGAACCCCGCAACCAGTGGTTCAAACCCTAGGTATTCCCCAAAGAAAAAAAATAGAAAAGGCCATTCTAAACCTCTAAAGTACAACATGACGTAACAATGCACACAACAGGATCTGTTTTTTAATTTTTTTTAATACTTTGTTAAATTTGGATATTTATCCATATTATTCTTGTAATGTGAACTAAATTTCATAAAGATAGATCTTGATACACTGTAAACCTTTATATATAAACTTCTATCTTGTTCATCCCTGCTACTTACATTTTTTGGGGGCAAAAACAGACATAAAAAAAGAATTTAAAAATTCTTAAATGGTGCTTCAGGTCTTAATTTGATTCTTTAGCAATTCTCCTGATTTAATGCACTCTATAGAATACAAAGATGAAATAGTAATGATGTTTTTGAGGGATTTTTATTAATTTTGTTGGTGTAATGGTGAAGTATAGTTGCTTTCTAATGGAAGCCTGAAAATGAGGGTATAGAATTTTTAACTAATATATTTAGAGTTGCTTACGGTGAAAGTTCTTGTTTTTGGTATATTTTGTTCTTCAAATGATGTAGAAAAAAATGATATATAGTTTGTATATGCCCCATTTATAGAAATCTGTCATTTTTGAGGAGTTTTCATGACGCTTTTGTTCGGAAATCTGGTAAAATGTCAAAAATGAGAACTGGACTTCAAATTTTTTTTTTTTTTTTTGTCATATTTTTTCTTAATATGAATACATATTTGTATTTGTGAATATTATAGAAAAAAAATTCAATTTTGAACATTTTGATGCCAATTTTGTTGAAAACTAGCCAGTAATGGTGAAAACATTGGTATTTTAAGATCAATAGTGATACTTTTCTGTTGCGCATGAAGTCTGAAAGGGGGTTAGGTCACTAAAATTCATATAATATCATTTTTTCATGGTGAAAGTTTTCAATTTTTCATATTTAAGACACTCAAATGATGTGATATTAGATAGTATGGGTTTTACACCAATTTGCAGTAGTGCCCATTAGGGGTCTACTACCTTAACGACTATGAGAAAGATTGTGTTTGAAAACATTGTTTTCTATCCTATCACACACAGATCCCATAACTGTGGCTCTTTTTAGTTTGTCGTTTGAAAATGCTCCTAGATTGCACATGTCTAAAATTTTGCGGTTTGGTAATGAGTTGGTTTTTAGCTCACCTGAGCACGAAGTGCTAAGATGAGGTATTGTGATCGGTCATTGTCCATCTGTCCGTCTGTCCGTCCGTCCGTCTGTCCGTCTGTCCACTATTCCTTTAAACACTTTCTCCTCCTAAACCGCTGGGCTAATCTTGATGAAACTTGGCAGGGATGTTCCTTGGGTGAAGCTCTACCAAAGTTGTTCAAGAGATTTAATTCCACCTATAACTCAGGTTGCCATGGCAACAGAAAGGAAAAAAATAGCAGAATCTTTGAAAATCTTCTCTGATTCTAGAAGGCGTAGAGCTTTGATATTTGGTATGTAGCATTTCCTAGTGGACCTCTACCAAGTTTGTTCATATGATGCCCCTGGGGTCAAAACTGGCCCGCCCCGGGGGTCACAAGTTCGAACATAGGAACAAAGACGGAAAACTTTAAAATTCTTCTTCTCCGAAACTGGAAGGCGTGGAGCTTTCATATTTGGCATCCAGCATCTCCTAGTGGACTTCTTCCAAGTTTGTTCATATGATGCCCCTGGGTTCAAAACTGCCCCCGCCCTGGGAGTCACAATTTCGAACATAGGAACAAAGAAGGAAAACTTTAAAATTCTTCTTCTCTGAAACTGGAAGGCGTAGAGCTTTCATATTTGGTATGTAGCATCTCTGAAACTGGAAGGCGTAGAGCTTTGATATTTGGCATCTAGCATCTCCTAGTGGACCTCTACCAATTTGTTCATATGATCCCCCTGGGGTCAAAACTGGCCCTGCTGGGGGGGGGGGGGTTGTCACAAGTTCGAACATAGGAACAAAGAAGGAAAACTTTAAAATTCTTCTTCTCTGAAACTGGGAGGCTTAGAGCTTTGATATTTGGTATGTAGCATCTCCTAGCGGACCTCTACCAAGTTTCAAGTTTCTTCATACGATGCCCCTGAGGTAAAAACTGGCCCTGCTCCGGGGGTCACAAGTTCTAACATAGGAACAAAGAAGGAAAACTTTAAAATTCTTCTTCTCTAAAACTGGAAGGTGTAGAGCTTTGATATTTGGTATGTAGCATCTCCTAGTAGACCTCTACCAAATCTGTTCAAATGATGCCGCTGGGGTCAAAACTGCCCCTGCCTCGGGGTTCACAAGTTCGAACAAAGGAACAAAGAAGGAAAATTTTAAAATTCTTCTTTTCTAAACCTGGATGGCATAGAGCTTTGTTATTTGGTATGTAGTGAACCTGTTCTAAGTTTGTTAGCCCACCTGAGCACAACGTGTTCAGTCAGTTCGAAATTGGGTCACCTGGGGTCATAAACTAGGTCACTAGGTCAAATTAAAGTAATACCTTGTGGGCACTCTAGAGGCCACATTTATTTCTCAAATGACCTGAAATGTGGTCAGAATGTTTGTCTTGATAAAATCTCACATGAGTTCGAATTTGGGTCACTTGGGGTCTTAAATTATTTCACTAGGTCAAATTAAAGAAATACCTTGTGTGCACTCTAGAGGCCACATTTATTGTTCAACTGATTTGAAAATTGGTAAAAATATTTGTCTTGATGAAATCTAGGATGAGTTCAAAATTGGGTCACCTGAGGTCATAATCTAGGTCACTAGGTCAAATTAAAGAAATACTTTGAGGGCACTCTAGAGGCTACATTTCTTGCTTAATTGACTTGAAAATTAGTCAGAATGTTTGTCTTGATAACATCTCAGATGAGTTTGAATTTGGGTCAACTGGGATCATAAACTAGGTCACCAGGTCAAATTAAAGAAATACCTTGTGGGCACTCTAGAGGCCATATTTTTTGCTCAATTGACTTGAAGATTGTTCAGAATGCTTGTCTTCATAAAATCTCTTGAAAAAATCTAGGATGAGTTTAAAATTGGGTCACCTGGGTCACAATTGAGGTCACTAGGTCAAATTAAAGAAATACCTTGTGGTCACTCTTGAGGCCACATGTCTTGCTCAATTGACTTGAAAATTGGTCAGAATGTTTGTCTTGATAAAATATTGGATGAGTTTGAAATTGGGCCTAACATCATATTTATTTGGCATGTAGTACTTTCAATTATGACCCTAGAGTGAAATTTCGCCTGTTGACTCAGGTGAGCGATCCAGGGCCATCATGACCCTCTTGTTTTAAGATGTAGGGGAAAAATTCTTCGCGTGCTTTTGGAGACAAACAATCAAGATCAGACAGTAGAGATTAAGTAGTCTTGTCTTTGATCTATAGCGCGATTCATAAGATTCTATCGTTAATCAAATCTTTAATAGTATTGAGTAATGTCAAACACTGTTAAAAATGAAAGCTATCACGCATTTTCAGACACGCTTAGATTCCCGTGCAAGATCTGTATGATCCATGCTTTGTTAAAAGAGGGCTTAATGCATCCGCGAAAGGTATCGACTCAGGTCAGCTTGCGCAGACCGCCTGGACCGAAACTTTTCGCCATTTCTGTATGTCAAGGGACCGCTCTACCCTTATGAGACACTCGGTTGTTAGACATAACGGACTTTATGGGTCCCTAAATTATGCGATGACTTGCTTGGTATCATGCAATCTTGAGTTGCATTAAGCCCCCATTTGCCACAGCATGGGTCGGATGAACAATATGTACATTATGACTTATTCTTGCCAAAATTGTTTTAAAATTCCAACAACGTGGCTTTCAATCGGGGCGACAAACATCTTTTTTTTTTTAAATATCTGCAAAGGACTAACATTTAAAATTACGCAACATTCTCAACTCCGCCGTTTACTATAATTATGAGCCATTCTCTGGCCAAAGGGGGCGTCGTGCACCTCCATGATACATGCTGCCAAGCAAGTCATTACATTAATATGAAAACCCTAAAATCCGTTTTGTGTAACAACCGACTGAATCATGAGATGGACTGTTCCTTTGACATGCAGAAAATCTAAAGACAGCAAAAGATATCTACCCATGTCAGCCTGCGCGAACTGCGCAGGCTGACATGGGTCGATACCTTTTGCAGATGCATTGAGCCCCCTTTTCACAGAGCATGGTTCATATGTAATTTTGTCATTATTCATAACATAAGACTGATAATTTCCGCAATTTAAATTGCAGCTCGCAAGGGGGATGTGGAAGATGACTAAAGCCTGTCATATTACTATGTCTGTTTCTTGTTAACTCCTTGGCTGCGAAGCGCGAGTCAAGTACCTTTTGCGGACAGCGTAGATCAAGATCAGACTGCACAGAGCGTGCAGTCCGATCTTGGATCTACATTGTCAAATAAGGTGATATTTTTTCTCCAAAAATGACTTTAAAATAGCAGTATCTGAGTCTTTTACTATCGCATTGAGAAGTTTTACTCGACTTACTCTGCACGTTAAGGGTTACCATCATTGAAATGATTTGAGGAAATTACTTTATGACCTCGGCCAATTTCTTTCCGATTTGATCATAGTCACTGCGACAGAAATCATTCTTCTTTTACTTCTCATTGTTTCGACAATGATTTTGTGGGAAAAGTAGCAAGTGGCTTGGGGAGAATATTGCGTCTGTTTCTGCTTAAAGTCGCCTGTAGTGAACTTATTTGAGAAAATTACTTAATGGGGTATAATTTCTTACCGAGGTTTGATGATAATCACTGCAACAGGATTTATTCCTCTTTTACCACTGACAATTTCTTCGACATTAATTATGAGAGAAAGCAGCCAGTGGTTTGGGAAGAGTATTGAACTAAGTACTGGTAACAGAAACTCCTGGACAGCATTGATAGGTGCACTGGACGCTGCTGAAATAATGTTGTAAACGGTGATAAACACCAAAACAAACCAACCAACAAACAAAAACTTTATGGGCTAATCAGGGTTTTCCCTTATTTTATTTTTTTAATTGTTATTATTTAGAGGTCCTGAGACTCCCTTCAAATGAATAAAAAAAAAAAAGAAAAAGGCAACCATTTAAAAAATATTGGGGATCATTTCGAAAATTTGGTGGTTCACCTTCAAAGAAACAGGGGGTCAGGGGAAATCCTGAGGCTATTCTAAGGCCTACAATTGGTTCTCGGGTGGGTGTCGTTTAGGCTTTGTAATGACATGCCAAAGGGGACATCACTGCACTGCCTGTGTCGGGGATCAAACTCAAAACCACGTGATCACAATCGAGACGAGCCAACGGACAAATAGTAAAAGAATGATCCAAATGTTGCTGTTACTAGAATTAAACTCATTGCCTTTACCAGATGACAAAATTTTACACTTGTCAAAACTGAAATCATTTGCAGACTAACTAAATGGGGTGCAAATGATGCAATTTTTGGTTGAAAGGGTCGAAAACATTGTGGGTAAAGGAGAAAATGCTGGTTACCAGCATTTTCTCCTTTTCCCACAATATTTTCCAAATTGAAAGCATTCGCAGACGACAAAACGAATGTGAAAAAAAAAATTGAGAATATTTTTAGAACGGTAGAAAAAATTGTGGAAAATGGAGAAAATGTCGGTGTCCAGCACTTTTTTCTTTTTCCCGCAATGTTTTAAAGATGATTATTTCTCAGGGTCTTCATAATTCGATAATTCGGAAATTTTTGGTAAACTTTGGGTTAAGGAATCTCATTATTTGTTACCAGTGGTTCTCTATATTCACTTGTAGTTTTATCCGTGTATAAATTTGGTTTATTTTTCCAATGTCAAAGCCTGTTAAATGGTAAGGTCCGGAAAACAGTAAAGGTGGAAATAGCAGATGAGTCATGCTGTGGCAAAAGGGACTTTAATGCATTTCCGTGATGTAATTTACCAAGCAAGCCATCATATGATTTTTGATCTCTTAAATCCATTTTGTCAAACAACCGGTTGAACCCTGAGGTCGAATTGTCCTTGCCGAGCCCCCGTAGCTCAGTCGGTAGCGTACAGGACTTGAGAATAGGAGGTCGCTGGTTCGATCCCCGGCTTGGCCAATTTCTTTCCGAGGATTAATGATAGTCATTGCGACAGGATTCATTCCTCTCTCACCGCTGACCATTGTTTCGACGATGGTTATGTTTCGACGATGGTTATGTGGGAAAGCAGCCAGTGGCTTGGAAAAAATTATATTGTGCGGAGTACTGATAAAAGAAACTCCAGGAAAGCATGGATAGGTGCATTGGCCGCCGCAATATAATTGAAATAATGTTGAAAACGGCGTTAGACACCATACAATCAATCAATCAAGAATTGTCCTTGGACATGCAGAAACTTTGCCAAAGCGGACTGGGCAGGCTGACCTGGGTCTATACTTTTTCTGCAGATACATTAAACCTCCTTTTCACAAAGCATAAACACTTCTCACCAGGTAATGCATTGTAAAATCCGCCAGAAAGACGGGACAAATTGAGAAAATGCTAAAAACGAGCTTCTTTTTTATATTAACTCTTTACCAAACGACAAAATTTTAGAATGGTCCAATTGAAACAATTTGCAGACAACAAATAAGATGTGACTGCAAAGTTGAAATTTGTTTTGGAAAGGGAAGAAAATATTGTGGGGGGAAAAGGAGAAAATGCTGGTTACCAGCATTTTCTCCTTTCCCCGCAATGTTTTCTTTCACAGGGTCATTAAAAGTCGGGATTGTGTGGTAAAGAGTTAAACGACCAATACTCCCATTGTCACTAGGTTTTGTCTATACTTTCTACACCAATATTTTCAAGTAAAAAATTAGTACATGAACCGTGCTATGGAAAAAAGGGGACTTAATGCATCTCCGTCATGCATTATTCCAAACAAGTCATCGCATAATTTTGTCTAACAACCGACTGAGTCGTGAGTCAGAATGGCCCTTGGACATGCAGAAAATTTACCAATAGCGAAAAGTTTCGACCCAGGTCAGCCTGCGCGGACTGCGCAGGCTGACATGGGTCGATACTTTTTGCAGATGCCTTGAACCCTCTTTACACAGAGCGTGGCTCATACTTTTTATTTCATGCTTTCCGGTAGGGTATCGAGAAATAGCGGTGAAAATATTTTTCGATATTACACGGGTACGACCAGTGAGAATACCGACCACGGGGAGTTTGTACTGATTTTTATGGAAGTCTCGACAAAAAAAGGGCGTTAGAAGCATGAAATAAATAGAATATTTGTTTTTTTCGGTGAAAGATCGAAATTTATTTCATCTCGTGAACATCGTCGGTAATATTTTCACTCGTGGCTGCGCCACTCGTGAAAATATTACCGATGATGTTCACTCGATGAAATAAATTTCGATCTTTCACCGAAATAAAAACAAATATCCTCTATTAATTACTATATCAAACTTGCAACGCAACACCAAAATTACTTGCTATTGGAATATTGAAAACGAAAGTAAACAATACGTCTGAGAGAACGATTTACTGTACACATTGTATTCTGTAATATTTTGGATGACAAAAAGAGATGCTTTGTTTTATGTTATTGTTTTCTTTCGTTTTCCATCCGTAAACAGAGATAACAAATCATTAACATACCTAGTTGTTGAAATTTTCTCCACAATCTGGCAATCGTAGAAGGGGCGAAGTTAAAAGGGCACGAGCTTCTTGTCGCTTAGACTGGCCAGCTTACAGTCCAGTTGCCCGTCCCCAGGCTTCTATGGTCTATTTTTCCATCCTGAACGCTCCTTATTTGTACAATACATGGACTGAAATGACGGACAAGCTTTCGTCAACTCGCAAAGACAGAAAGTGACATCCGCGAAAAATCACGTGCTACACGTGAAACTCTCTTGGCGCCAAACACGTGCTTTGAAATTTATTCAGTCTACTGTGACAGAAAATCAATAAAATGTACATGACGAATTTTAGACATGCTGGAGGAATTGCTTGTGAAATGTTTACGTCCTAGAAATTATATTATGAAAAAAAAAAAAATAAATAAATAAAATAAACAAAAAATGAATACAAAAGTAATTTTGGTGTTGCGCTGCAAGTTTGATATACTATTATATATTCCATGAAATATGCAAATAGCTGTGGAGAAATTGCATCCATATAGGAGGGATTAAGTTAAACCGGCATACCAAGGAATAAATATTAAAATGCATGTAACCTTTTGTTGCATAATCCCAGAACGAATATCATTGTATCAATAGACAGACACAGAAACATACGTACAGAAAGACAGATTGAATGTTTGGAATCATCCCATACATTTGAGCTAGGCTCTGTGAAATGGGGATTTGACACATCTGCAAAATGTGTCTCGACCCAAGTCAGCCTGCGCAATCCGCGCAGGCTGACCTGGGTCGAAACATTTTGCTTTTGGTCATTTTTTTGCATGTCCGGGGACCATTTTACCTCAAGATTCAGCCGGTCGTTAGGCACACTAGATCGTTATGGGTCCACGGTCATGTGATGCCTTGCTTGGTATAATGCATTACGGAGATGCATTAAACCCCCTTTTTACAGAGCATGACTCATATATGTTCCATTATACATGTAAAATAGCAATACATTAAATCAGGATACCAAGGAAAAAATACTGAAATGCATGTAAACTGTTGTATAATCCAAAAACGAATATCAATAGACAGACAAACAAACCGAATGGCGGACTGGAAGGGTGTGGACAGACAGACAGACAGACAGACAGAGACAGACAGACGAACAGACAGACAGACAGACAGCATGTTACAGGAACAAATGTTTTGAATCAGTTATCCAATACATTTGAGTCACGCCCTGTGAAAAGGGGATTTAATACATCCGCAAAAAGTATCGACTCAGGTCAGCCTGCGCATTCCGCGCAGGCTGACCTGAGTCGAAACGTTTTGCTTTTGATCAATTTTCTGCATATCCAAGGACCGTTCTACCTCAGTATTCAGCTGGTTGTCAGACAAACTGGATTTTATGGATCCAAAATTATGTGATGACTTGCTTGGTATCATGTATCACGGAGATACATTAACCCATAGACTGCTAAGCGCGACTCAATGACCTTTTGCGGACAGTGTAGATCAAGATCAGACTGCACAGAACGTGCAGTCTGACCTTGGATCTACACTGTCCGATTAGGCGATATTTTTTCTCAAAAAAAAAAAAACCTTTGAAATAGCAACATTTTTATTTTTACTATACGCTTGAAAAATTTCATTTCACTTATTTAGCGGGATAACAGGAAACTTTCCTTTTGTCAGAGCATGGTTCATTTATAAATTTTGAAATACTCTCTGTCGGAAGGCGGCATTTAGGGCTGCACTGAAATAAATTATAATGCAAATAAAACAATTAGTAATTTTGCGGTTATGGTGGGGACAAAATCCTTAAATGTCTCTGGGTGTTAAACTGCTTCTGTGGTTATTTCACGATATGATACGTCGATGTCACTTTCCCTAACATTTTGATAAAGTGAATTTTTGGGCAAAAATGCGAAAAATATGGCTAAAACTAGAGAAAAACGCCAACAAGAATACGACAGTTTGATTTATCATGTGATTTTTACATCACCCTCATGACATTTTGGTTTTTCCTCTTTGCTTGTGCGGTTTGCTTTTTTCACTATTTTGCCAGTGGAATCTGGAAACGTAAAGTGTTTGTGCAAAAAGACAAGTCACTTCGTTCCAAAAAGACAAAATTTGAGACAAGTCAGTCTAATGATAATTTTGTAGACAACAATTTAAATATGACTTAAAACGATGGAGGGGGGGTCTTCCTTTTTATTAATTGAAGGATGCAAAAGATTGCTTGAAGCGGCCGAAAATACTGGTAATTAGCATTTTCTCCTATCCCTCTTTTGTCATTAAAACTATTCTTCCCCACTGTCGTTTCAAGGCAGGATTATTTAGTGAGAAAAGGAGAAATTGACAAGTTCCTCTAAAAATAGAATTATGACCTCGGCGTAATGATACATGAAAACCTTGGGAGTGTTTGATTGATCGTTTCGTTAATGTAAATCTTTATAGTCTAAAAATGTTCAAGATGTTGAAGTCTGATTCTCCATTCACCAACTCATCTAAGAATTGTTCTATTAATAAATTCTAAAACTAGTAATCTGATTGGTCGAGACAAAACGTCTCGGCTAATCAGATGACAAGTTAGGAAATCAGAACTAGAAACGACTTTAGGATGTTTTTTTTTTTTTTTTTTTGTTAAAAAAGTAGCTCTGGGTCTGTATTAACCAACCATTCTTGAGAACATTCTTAGTCTTATTCTCCAAGATTTTCTGAATTTGAAAGTAACATAACTTCTGATTGGCTAAACCAAATGGTTTAGCCCATCAGAAGTTGTGTTACTTTCAACCATAGAAAATTCAGGAGAACAAGACTAAGAACGTTCTTAAGAATAGTTGGTGAATACGGACCCTGGTTTAGATAGAGCAAGACTTTTGGCCAAAGTGCCATGGGTTACTCTCAGTAGACAAATAGTCCCAGGCTCAAAACCTGGCAAGTTCTCCGAGGTTACAAAGGACTCTGCATCACAAGCACTTGGTTTTAAATGACTGTCTGATACTGTAGATTACTTTTAAACATCAGACTGCTAAGCCCGACTCACTGACCTCTTGAGGACAGCGTAGATCAAGATCAGACTGCACAGAGCGTGCAGTGTTATCTTGGATTTACACTGTCCGATAAGGAGACATCTTTCCTCCAAAAATTTCTTTCAAGGAGGAAAAGGTTATGTTATCGGTATCAAAGTTTCCGGTTTATTTTATTTAGCAGGATAAGGGTTAAAATGTATAAAACATTTTAGACAAAAAAAACCCTGCCACAACACACACACACACACACACACACACGCACTCTCTTACTCCAGTGTGACCTAGCTATATAAAACACTTACCCCAGTGTGACCTAGCTATATAAAACACTTACCCCAGTGTGACCTAGCTATATAAAACACTTACCCCAGTGTGACCTAGCTTATTTCTTATCGAGTTCAGTGTTAGCAACTGCCATCCCTGTTTGCTAACGGAATCATTTGCTGACAGACCGATATTGTGGAAGAAGTTCAGTTCTTTTCTCTGGAAGGATTCTATTCCCATACTGAAATGTTGATAAGGAACGTTTGCAACTTAGCATTCTCCGAAAGTACTTAAAGTGACAATAGCCGCCAAAATTAAACAATGGGGGTGAAATACATCTAAATATAATTCATACCATTCAAAATTATGGAAACTATTGTGAAGATGACAATCTCTTACTGTATAAATTTTAAAACCAGGTAAAATTGAACAAAAGATAGCGCAACCTGGCAACTTTTGACCTAGTTATAAATTAAGCTAGTTTGCCAGCGACTAACACTTGGAATGGCCGTACAATAACAGATTGTCATATTGACAATAACTTCCAAACTTTTAAATGGTATGATTTAGATTGAAATGTACTTTACCACACCAATTGCTTAGTTTTGGTCGCCACTGGGCCTTTAATATATAGAAATAAAAGAATACACAGGCGGCTTGCAGCTGCAAAAGTCATTAACTTTCTTAAATCCTTTCACAGACGACAAAATTTTACAAAACTGAAAGAATTTGCAGACGATAAAATCAACGTGTTTCAAAAATTGAAATTTGTTTCGGGAGAGGTTTAAAACATTGTGGGAAAAGGAGAGGTTACCATTTTCTCCTTTTCCCACAATGTTTTCAGATATCTTTTTCTTCATGGTCGTTAAAACACGGGATTGTGCAGTCATGCGTTGAAATGATGAATTCTGATATTCTGTGACAAAGATGCGTCTGCATGCGATGCATCCAAAATGGAAATCACCGGGCATCGATCGAGCATGTGCTTATGTCTAGGGACCGCTGGGGCAAACATTACCCGAAGTATACCCTAAACACATGTTTCACTTATATATATACAATTAAAAAAAAATATCTCGGTTATACATGTACCTGTACGTAAGCAGTATTCCAGTTGTCCAACGTCTTTTCTTGGTGCCAATCCTTGAAGGCAACAAAACTTGATTGCAGACCGGTATTCAACGGGCTTCGCCATTTTGGACGTTATCGTGACGTTATCAAACGCACTTGTAAATATTCTCTTTGAAGTAACAAGTTTGGAATGACGTTTCGTCAACGCAAATCCCACTTGCGCCAAAATATTGATACTGAAAGGTCCTGTATCAATTATGATACCAGGGATGTTTATTTTTCGAATTAGAGCTATTTTTTTTTTAACGTATCAAGATGCATTTAATATTAGGTTGGGACTTATATTCTGGTACGCCGCAGGTCATCCCCATCGTTTCTGTGGCAACAAATAAAAAAAAGTTTTGGTTTGGGAAATGTTGATAAAAAACTGCATTTCAATTAGCAACATCACATATTTTCGTATGGGCAATTTTCACATGATTACATCAAATTGAATTTGTCACAGGGCCAGTAAGCAATTTTTTTGATAGGCCCACGTACATGTTTTTTTCTTAGCTAATTCTGGGTCATTCCTGGATTTGAACAATTGAATTCTCATGTAACAGTATCATTCTAATCATAACAACATGCAATGATCCGCTTCTAACCGTTAGTGCCACAATAAAACCTGTTCCAGAACATCTGTACCCATATTTACAAACCGCTCTTAATTTCATTTATAGTCTAAATGGTCTGAATTTCAAAGTAACACAATGTCTGATTCAGCCAATAAATGGTTTACCCAATTTTGCTTTGCCAATTACACAGATTTGAGCCTTGCTCTGTAAAACAGGGGGGCTTAATGCATCTGCAAAATGTATCGATCAGGTCAGCCTGCGCTGTCCGCGCAGGCGGACCTGGGTCGAAACTTTTTGCGATTGGTCTGCATTTTTCTGCATGATAAAGGACTAGTCAGTTGTTACATAAAATGGACTGTTGAATTATGAGATGACTTGCTAAGTATCATGCATCACTGAGATGTGTTAAACCCCCTTTTCCCAAAGCATGGCTCATTTATCATTAGAATAGGAACATAATTTGGAATGGTCGAGCTTATAACGGCTAATACTGTAAAGTAAATCAAAGGACTCAATGTCCTGGAAATCGGATTTGTGGAGTAGCATAAAGCTGTAATATGTTGTAATAAAAAAAAAAATAACATCAAATGCAACACGTGTGCAATCATTTTAAAATGGAGTTAGCATGGGCAGGGTAAGTCAAAATTGTTCTGCCGAGCTGGCCGCGCAGTAACTGTTATTCGATTTCTGTTTAAAGAGTGGTAATTAGATTTCGGAATAAGTATGTATACACGTGTAGGGCAGTATAATGGTAGTGACAAAAGCGAGGTTGCGGCTTATCAGCTAAAACTGAAAGTAGAATGGGAGCAAGCGTGAATGACAGTACATTTGGTTCAGGTCAAACCAATATCATAGAACAGTGTGAGCGCGCATGCGTCGTTACGCATGATGTATTTGGTTCCGGTCAGAACGATCACAGTAAGCGAATCCGCTACACAAATCCGCTAAAAATGACAAAACGTGACAGAGTGGATGATCTTACCCTGGATCAAATGAATGTACTTTACATCCGTAATGCTCCACCGCTTTGTCGTCAAACGAAAAATCGAAATTGATTCTGAAACACATAAATAAGTAAACGAAATTAATACATGCTATGTCATCTACTGTCAGTCAGCCAAGTTTACCCCAAAATAATCCGTTCGTTTCGACTGGATTCCTGACAGATGACATTTTACCTATCCATATCAACCAGCCAACTTGCCATCACAACCGGCTGATCCTGTGGAGCAGCCGCTTAACCCTTTACCACACAATCCCGACTTTTAACGACCCTGAGAACGGACCTTTTGAAAACATTGCGGGAAAAGGAGAAAATGCTGGTAACCAGCATTTTCTCCTTTTCCCACAATGTTTTAAAACCTATCAATGACAAATTTCATCATTTGGGCCACCTTTAATTTGTCGTCTGCAAACGCTTTCAATATGGACTAGTCTAAAATTTTGTCGTTTGGTAAAGAGTTAATTAAGCATAGCAACCTGCTTACTTACCATCTGAATAGGCTGATTCTGCAGAACAACCGGTTAATTCCTTACCAAACGACAAAATTTTAGGCTTGTCCTAATTGAAAGCATTCGCAGACGATAAAATGAAAGTGACTTAAAAAAATCGATTTGATTCTGGAAGGCTAGAAAACACTGTGGGAGAAGGAGAAAATTCTGGTTAACAGCGTTTTCTTCTTTTCCCACAATGTTTTCAGAAGGCCTTTTTCATCAGGGTCGTTACAATTTGGGATTGTTTGATAAAGGGTTTAAACTATCCATAGCAGTTGTCTCCAATACTGGTTTCTGAACAGTTTGTGATCATGGTAGTAAGTTACTTTCCAAAGCAACAACTCAGAGTTACTGGACAACTGGTTTATTCCATTGCTTCTGACAGATTCCGTGGCAACTAAAAACTCTCCTTGGCAACCGGATATTTCTTACTGAAGGCCGAAATACCGTCTTTTGAAAAACTTCAATGCATCTGGTATTTTTTGCCGATGGCAAACGTAAAATATCCCTGATCTTTTGACAAAAGGTAGAATCCTTAAGAAATCTGAAAGGGCTCTTGCGGACTGAGTATATCTAAAACATGCTGTCAGATCTTTGAACTTAGTGAACAATGTAGAGTCAAGTTAGGACGTGAAGTCTGATCTGAGCTCTACTGGTACATTGCCTGATAGGTTCTCCTACCAAGACAGGCTTGTAACCAAAACAATTAGGACCAGAATTCACCAAACGTTCGTAAATTTCACTCTTAGTCTTACTCTAGATTAAGAAAGTAAACAACTTCTGATTGGTTAAACTAAATAGTTTAACCAATTAGAAATTATGTTAGTTTCCCATCTAGAAAATTCTAGCGAATTCGACTATGAATAGTCTTATAAGTGGTTGGTGATTACGGACCCAGCTCTTTTCCCCACAGACGGATTGTGTCTTTTTCATTTAACCCTTTCCCAAACAAGCCCTGGTTTTCACGTGTCTGCAGTATAAGTCTTTTGAAAACACTGTGGGAAAAGGAGACATTGCTCGTAACGAGCAATGTCTCCTTTTCCCACAGCGTTTTCTTCCCTTTTTGAGACCTTCCTGCTATTTTCATCAAATTTAAGATTGTCGTCTGCTAACTCTTTCAATTTGGATCAACCCAAAATTTGTCGTTTGGGAAAGGGTTAAGTAGTCAAGGGAACGATTTCCCCTCGAGAATTTCATCTTAATTGTTAAAATGATATCTTTGAAAACTCATTTCAGAACTCAGCATATTTGTACATGAGCCATGCTCTGTGTAAAAGGGATTTAACCCTTTCCCAAACAAACCCTGGTTTTCACGTGTCTGCAGTACAAGTCTTTTGAAAACACTGTGGGAAAAGGAGAAATTGCTCGTAATGAGCAATTTCTCCTTTTCCCACAGCGTTTTCTACCCTCTTTGAGACCTTTCTGCCATTTTCATCAAATTTGAAACTGTCGTCTGCAAACTCTTTCAATTTGGACCAGTCCAAAATTTGTCGTTTGGGAAAGGGTTAACGCAAAGTTTGCAAAAAGTATCGGCCAAGGTCAGCTTGCGCAGTCTGACCTGGATCGAAACTTTTTGCTTTTTCTATTGGTCAGTTTTCTTCATATAAACGTAGCAGTCTACCTAGACAAAGTGGATTGTATGGATCCATAATTATGTGATCACCTGGTATCAGGCATCACGGATACACATTAAACCCCTTTAGCCGGAGCTAAATGCAATGTCGAAATGCAAAAAAGCTATTGAGCATAACGATCCCCGCAATCCAATTTGACGCCGTGTGTTAAACCAGGGTCCGTATTCACCAACCATTCTTAAGAACGTTCTTAGACTTATTCTTCAAGATTTTCCAAGTTTGAAAGTAACACAACTTCTGATTGGCTAAACCAAATGGTTTAGCCAATCAGAAGGTGTGTTACTTTCAAATTTGGAAAATTTTGGAGAACAAGACCAAGAATATTCTTAAGAATGGTTGGTGAATACGGACCCAGGTTCCAAGTTTAGAAGATGTGGTTTGAAATACTGATGCGGTGTTCCCAGGTAATGTTTTATGCTGAATGAAAGCTCTTTAACATTTGAGTACAGGCTTTAACCTTTCTCATAAAATATTCAATTCTATGGCAGAATGTTAAACAATGAGACAAAGTATTTACGTCATTGGGGATCCTGTGTAGGGGGACTTGAAACAATATTTTTTTGTATTGATTTTTTTAAAACTCATTCTGGGCCAGACACTTAACTTGCTAAATAAGTCAAATGAAACTTTCAAACCGATTGTAAAATCCCAAATACGGCTATTTCAAAGTTCTTTTGCATTTTTTTTTTTTTTTTTTTGTGGGGGGGGGGGAGGAATATCTCCTTATCGGACAGGGTAGACCCAAGATCAGACTGCACGTTTTGTGCAGTCTGATCTTAACCTACCTTAAGCTACCTAAGGTCGTCGAGTCGCTAAGCAGCCTAAGGGTTAAAAAACCCCTCCACCTGTTTCTGTTGAAAAAAACAATCCTCTGAAAATCAATAACAGTTTTTGAGGCTAGACTCAACAAGCGGACTGTGTAGATCCAAGATCAGATTGCAATTTATGTGCAGCCTGATCTTGATCTATGCTGTCCGCAAAAGCCTCTGTTTTTGCCTTAGTGCTGTCTGATCTTGATCTAAATTGCAAAAGGTTGTGGAGTTGCGCTTAGCAGCCGAAGGGTAATGAAAGCTCCTCTTTCTGTTTATAATACAACCCATGGAAACTCAGTAGGAGTTTTAGAACCTACACTCAACAAACGGGCCTTGTAGATCAAAGATCAGACTGCACGTTCTGTGAAGTCTTATCTTGATTTGTGCTGTCCGTAAAAGACTTTGATTTTGCCTTTGGTACTGACAAGATTAGAACCTTTTTAGGCCAGGGAATCCCTCTCAAGGGATTCCCTTGCCTATAGCGATCGTAAGCTGACTTTTCCGGACTACTTTCAGACAAAATGTTGAACGGTGTGTCCACTCTATATCGCCGAGTCCGCTAAAACAACTAGTTTCGTAAGAGATCGCTTATCACACGGCGTGAATGTTTTCCTTTCCTCAAAGCTTTCAGACATCTGTATAGTGCTATGGAATTGCAAGGGTATTACAGCCCTTTAATAACCAACGAGTGTGTTTTAAGGGTTGTGTCCCTGTTGAATACACAACAGACGGTCAATAACTTTTCCAGGTAAAAGTTAAACGTCCACCGAATAAGTCTGTACACCGTTTAAGCCTGATGTCTATTTTTATACGATACCGCCTATGGGCGGAGTTTATAGTTACACAAATCTTGTCAGGAACTGTGCATTAAGGCGTTGCCGTATTATGACTGACATCAGACTTATTCGGTGTACAGACTTATTCGGTGTACATTTAACCTCTACCAACTTTTCCATCACTGTGATTGGATACTGAAATCCTCTCGTATTATAGACATGATTACAGCCCCTGATATCACTTTCTAGTGTACTAGCGCGAGGGAAAAACCCGAGAACCAGTTTTCTATTTTTAGTTTCCATTGTCACTTGCTAGTTACTGTCCGCGTTTCAAATAAAGATCAAAGGGAACCGCACGCCGCATCTCCTTTGACTGCCTGGTGAAAAGATTGAGATATACGATTTTCCATGGAAATGTCGATAGTTGAATGAGATTATTGGTGTATTAACTGCATTTATTATCAGTTTCTTTTAATCATTTAGAACTGAACTTGATTTTCTCTATATGTTTAGAAAAAAAAAAAAAAAAAAAAATCGATAGAATTAAGAAATATGCAGAAATTAAAAGAAATTATACTCTCTTTTTTCTGTGTGAATCGATTTAAAACATCTCTCTTTTTGTCAGAAGAATAGGCAAACATTATGGAAAAATAAAATTTTTTTGTTCTATCTACATTTTCCGATAATCAACCATGTTATCTGCTTATATTCTTTTTTTTTTTGTGACGACTGTTGATTGATTAGAAATCATGAAAGTGTTGTGTGATCCTGGGACATTTTTTAACTTTCAAACAAAATTATTTGAAAATAAAAGGTGTGTTTAAAAAATTAGGTTTTAATTTATCAGTTATTCATCACATTTACATACCTAGAGTTTCATTCACATAACTGGTAGTTTCCGAAACATTGTTTAAAAAGGAGAAATGAAAGTTTAAAAATATTTATTTTGAAATACATCCCGAATGTGCAAATTTATTTTAAGCGCCAGAAGCCGTCGTTGGAATCTCTCTCTCTCTCTCTCTCTCTCTCTCTAATGGGACGAGAAGGGCTAGTGGACGTCTTTGTATGATATAGTCAAAAGAATAGATTTAGATCGACTGTTTGAGAACAAAACTGTGATGTATTGACATCACCCTGCCCTGCGTTCGCGATATTAAGCATTGGTATTTGCGTTGTGTCCAATTTTGAATTGTGTCTTATCTTTTTTATCATTGACGATATTCATTTGAAACTTGGAATATATGTGCGTTATCATAAAGACCAACCTTAACCAATAAGGCAAATAACTCAAAAATAAATTTGCTTGATTTAACCCTTTCCCAAACAAGCCCTGGTTTTCACTTGTTTACAGTACAAGTCTTTTGAAAACACTGTGGGAAAAGGAGAAATTGCTCGTAACGAGCAATTTCTCCTTTTCCTACAGTGTTTTCTACCCTTTTGGAGAACTTTCTGTCATTTTCATCAAATTTAAAATTGTCGTCTGCAAACTCTTTCAATTTGGACCAGTCTAAAATTTGTCGTTTGGGAAAGGGTTAAGCCCCTTTTCGACTTAGAAATTTTTAAAGCCATTATCATGCACCCTATAGCCGAGCGTTGGTATCCACTATTTGCTTCGGTTTGATTATAGAATCTGGCTTCTGAGCACTGCCTTTTTTTTTTGCATTAATTTAATTTTTCCTGTTGATTATTGTATTATTCCATATTATGCGTGACAGTACCCCTTTACCAATGAATTCTTTTGGCATAATTGAATTGGCCTGACTGTCTGTATGGTAGTGATAATTAGAAAATGAGGTCTCGTGTGAGTTCGTATCCTTCGTTCTTTAGAGATTACAGATCACTAGATTTCCTGGCCTTCAGTACTATCAGTACTTTGATCTTACCAAATATGCGGAAGTGCTCGAAGAGAGATAACTCTGTCGAACTGGCAATAATAAGTATTGTATAGTGTCAGAATTAGCTTTACTGACGAGCGATCTTTCTCAAGCGATGCCTTTCGATGTTTATTAGTTTCGTGTAAATTAGTCTGTCTAGTGCTTAGAGAAGTAATCTGTTTGTTGCATTTTACAGATTTACCTTAGAATTTTCTGAAAATGGCTTATATAACGCGTTATTTGAGTTTACTAAAATTTTGTTTAACTTCACTTTCAGGAGGTAATCTGTTCCGTGTAATCTTTGATCTGTTCTTGGCTGGCTCAGAGACCACATCGACGTCGTTAGATTGGGTATTCCTGTACATGGCCGAATACCCGGATGTACAGAAACGCTGTCAGGCCGAGATTGAAGAGGTAAAGCTGTTAACCCTCAGGCTGCTTATCGCGACCCAACGACCTTTTGCGGACAGCGTAGATCAAGATTAGACTGCACAGAACGTGCAGTCTGATCTTCGATCTACACTGTCCGATAAGGAGATATCTTTCCTCCAAAAATACCTTTGAAAGAAGAAAGTTTTCGGCTTCTACTATCTACTATAAAGTTTCATTTCTTTTATTCAGCAGGACAAGGGTTAATGGTACATACTTAGTACACGATAAAACATTTGTTCGACGATTAACGGATTTTTTCGACGATATTTCGACGATATTTGGACCAGCCACTAGTTAACAATCAACAGCCTCAACCGCTGTGTTGCAGAACTAACGACCAGCGGTCGCCAGAGCTGCGAAGCAAAAAATAATTGGTGAGCAACACACGAAAAGGGGCCTTCGGACAATTGCGTAAAGTATTGTCTCGGATTAGACTGCGCAGGCTAATCCGGGACAGCACTTTACGACTACATAATATTTTTTCATACAGTAGACTTTCATGAAACAGAAAATCGCACAGAAACGGGAAGAGTCGTCCGCGATTAGTCGCAGACTGCACAGGCTGATCTGGGACGACACACTTTTACGGATATGTCCGAAGGCCCTTTTTCATGTGTTGCACGCCATATAACGATTTCAACAGTTGTATGGGTAACGAGAAACAGTCCAAACGACTTACTGTAGTTATTCATAAAACCAAATAACCTTATGCGACGACATGTCTCAACTAGATCACTGGGCCTAGGAATGTGACATTTCAACAGGAACTCTTCAACCTCAGCAATGTTCATCTCTATAATGATCATTGATTGTGCTTAGAGCAAGGATCGTAACAAGTAATTTCGATGGTTTCAGGTAGTTGGGGATAAATACATCCAGTATGCTGACAGAGAGAAGCTGCCATACTTAAACGCGACTTTGATGGAGATACAACGTCTCTCAGTTATAGGTATTATTAACTCTTTCACTACTAACTCCAGAAATTACATGTTTTTTTTTCCGAGCTCTAAAAACAGATTTCCACTGCCATTTAAAACGACATTCATCATAGTTTAAAAATAGAGCAGCGGAGAGCATAGATCAAGATCAGACAGCACGTTCTGTGCAGTCTGATCTTGATCTATGCTGTCCGCAAAAGGTAGTCAAAGTCGTCATTAGTAGTGAAAGAGTTAAAAGCCATCTCTCTGTATTGTTGCTTCTACAGTCCTGGTTAACGGTCGTCGATCGAATCAGGAGAACAATTGGAACACCCACAGCAAAGAAAATATGACATCACCTTTCTTATAATTGAGTGTTTTTTATCTTTCTTTTACCAGCCCTTTGACCTAAGTCATAATTTATCAATAAGCCATGCGCTGGCACAAGAGGGCTTAATGGATCTCCGTAAACCATGATACATAGCAAGTCATCGTATAATTGTGATTAATAAAATTCATTTTCTCTAACAACTGACTAAACCATGAGATATACTGGTCCTTTGACAAGAAGAAAATTTACCGATAGCAAAAAAAGTATTGACCGATTAAGTCTGCTGACCTTATCGATATTTTTTGCAGATGCATTAAACTCCCTTTTCACAGAGCGTGGCTCAAGCATTACATATAGAGCAATGGTTCAGTCATCAAACAAGCCAAAGCATCCGATCTGTGAAAAGCAAAGCTTCGATCCTAAATGTACATCCACATTCAAATATTCCAACACTGAAAAAATAAAGTTCGTCTTTGGTCGAGAAACTAGTAAAAGAAAGTCCAAGTTAGCATAGCACGGACGTGATTAGCCTAAAAGAAAGTGTGTACACAGATACCGAAGGAGGGAAGGGGATATCCCGGGAGGGTCTGGGGGTCTCCCCATATTTCTTTTTGTAGAAGCTATTCGGTGGCCTCTGGTGACGTTTTTAGGCAAATCTGTCATTTTCTCTTTTGGAAAGTGTACGCAACATTTTTACGTACAGACAGCTACGTACCTGTATAGATAGGTTACCATTATTAGATCAAAATATTGTTGAAAATGTTGTTAAACATCAAAACGAAACAGAGATATTTTATCCTACTTTACAGTGCCTCTGTCTGTCACCCATTGCGCACTGAAGGACACAACACTTCGAGGCTACAGCATTCCCGCCGGTACTATCATATTTCCGAACCTCTACTCCGCCTGTATGGACACTAAATACTGGAAAGATCCGGAAAAGTTTGACCCTGACAGGTTCCTGGATGACAGTGGGAAGCTGATAAAAGCAGACGTGCTTATTCCCTTTTCTACAGGTACATTTACGTTTTATTCTTAATTTCAAAATTGAAACAATTATAAAATTATCATCATCATTGGCGTCGTCGTCATCGTCGTCATCATAATCATCCTCGACGTCATCATCATCACCATCATCATCGTCAGGGTCATAATCATCGTCGCCTTCATCATCATCATCATCATCATCATCATCGTCAGGGTCATAATCATCGTCGCCTTCATCATCATCATCATCATCATAATCATCGTCAGGGTCATAATCATCGTCGCCTTCATCATCGTCGTCGTCGTCTATTAAAGTCTATTAAAGTTTTGGATTTATGATCAGACAGATCTCATTCGATCATTGGTGGCGGTGCTAGCCACATTGTGCTATGCTTTGCCAAAGCGCAGTAAAAAAAACAGACTTGTCCATATTGAAAGCAGTTGTAGACCACAATTTTGATTTAGCTACAAAAAAGAGGATGTTTGTCTTTTAAATGTTAGAAAACATTGAAGGAAAATGAGAAAATCAAGCTTGCCCAAATGACAGCAAGAGGAGACATCAATAGGTGAGCTGTAACCGTGATACATGACATGTACATGTATGATTTTAAACACTGTTTAGAGTCATGCTTCACATCATTCAAACACACAGTTCTTAACCCTTAGGCTGCTAAGCAGGACTTGAAGACCTTTTGCTGACATTGTAGATCTAGATCAGACTGCACAGAACGTGTAGCGTACCTGAATTTTGTACTTTTTTTTTTCTCATTTGTGTTATTTTTTCATATTTATATACATGTATGTAATTCAATCTCCCACTAGGAGGATAAATAAATAAATAATAAATAAATAAATACTATCGGCTTGAAAGTTTCATTTGACTTATCTAAAAGGTTAAGGTTTAACCTTTATCCAGCTTAAAAAAAAATGATATGAAACTTTCAAGCCGATGGTAAAACCCCAAATACTACTATTTCAAAAGTATTTTTTGGGGGGGAAATATCTTCGTTTCGGACAGTGTAGATCCAAGATCAGACTGCACGTTCTGTGCAATCTGATCTTGATCTACACTGTCCGCAAAAGGTCAGTGAGTCGCGCCTGGAAGCTTAACGGTTACTGGCACTAATGTCTCGTATCATAGGACCACGTCAATGTCTTGGAGAGCCACTAGCAAGAATGGAACTGTTTCTGGTATTCGCGAATCTGATTCAAAGGTTCAACTTCCGGCGCGAGAACGAGGCTGTGAGGCACTCGATGGAGAGTCGGCTCGCGACCATTACCAATGTACCACAACCGTATAAACTGTGGGTGGAGAGCAGACGCTGAACTTCTGATTGAATTTTAACCCTTTCCCAAACGACAAATTTTGGACTAGTCCAAATTGAAAGAGTTTGCAGACGACAATTTTAGATTTGATGAAAATGGCAGAAAGGTCTCAAAACGGGTAGAAAACACTGTGGGAAAAGGAGAAATTGCTCGTTACGAGCAGTTTCTCCTTTTTCCCACAGTGTTTTCAAAAGACTTGTACTGCAGACACGTGAAAACCAGGGCTTGTTTGGGAAAGGGTTAAATGAACTGTGCCCTGGCGGAAGGAAGTATAATGCCTCTCATTGATAAATTATATCAATCATGTTAACAAATAATTGAGCCATGATCTGTGAAATGGGGGTCAAATGCGTCTGCAAGAGCCTGTATAGATTCAGGTCCATCTGCGATGTCCATGCAGACTGACTGGGTCAAAACTTCACAAAAGGCCAATTTTCTACATGTCAAAGGGTCAGTCTACCAAATGACCTTTATTGATTTATTGATTGATTGTATGGTGTTTAGCACCGTTTTCAACATTATTTCAGATATATCGCGGCGGCCAGTGCACCTATCCATGCTTTCCTGGAGTTTCTTGTACCAGTACTCCGCACAATTTTCTTTCCAAGTCACTGGCTGCTGTCCCACATAGCCATTGTCGAAACAATGGTCAGCGGTGAGAGAGGAATGAATCCTGTCGCAATGACTATCACCAATGCTCGGAAAGAAATTGGCCGAGCCGCAGATACCAAATGATCTATTCAGTTGTTAGACAAAATGGATTTTATGGATCCATAATTATGTGATGACTTGCACGGTATAATGCATCACGAATATATCGAGGGGTGAATACGAAACTATTCCATCTGCGTTTCGAACAATTTTACAGGGGAGGGAAAAACGCTTCTCATTTCGGTGAAAAGAATAGTTAGATCATCTTGTTTAGATATGTTGTTTTGAGCCTAGAGCATGAATTCAGCACAACATAATTAAACAAGACAATCTAACAACGCTTTTCACGGAATTGAGTTTTTTTCCCCTGTAATATTTTCCAAAAATGCAGTTGGAACAGTTTCGCATTCACCCCTCGATATATTAAACATTTTTTTAAAGCTTTATTTACCACGTCAATCGGTATGTGAGGGTCGTGGCCATCTCCCAACATACCTTACAAATCAATGTTAGTAAATATTTTGTTAGTAGTACATATTCACAATATCATTACGTATATTTGGAATGTCAAATTTGTATAACTGACGATGTATTTTGTGTACAAGTCATAAATAAATATATGTTCATGTTAACAAATTTTAAGGTCTTTTCTTTTACAAGTTTACCATTTCAAAATTTCAAATTTAACCAATTTACATATTAATTGATAAGCCAAACTAATGATCAAAAGGTGACAACAAAGCTTTTTTGTGATGAAAAAGTGTGTGTGTGTGGGAGGTGGGGGTGTGTGGGTGTGTGTGGGGGGGGGGGGGTTGTGGGTGGGTGTGTTTGTTTGCGCGCTAAAATTGACCAAAAAAAGAAAAGTTTTTTGTCTGTAATTCTACTTTTTACTCATTGATTGTGTTTGGTTTTGTCTTCAATGAGAGCCATTCTTCATTTATTTCCCTTGATTCCTCTCCAATACTACATTGGTCCTGATCAGGGGATTATTTGGATTTTATCCTTGATTTTCTTGCACTACACAAATATATTCTTGAGATAATATCTCGGGAAAATTGGGCTAGATTGTTTTATAAGTCGAGATATATGCATTTCTCTAATAATTGAGAACATAATTTGCTTTGAAATTACACGGGGACCTTACATAATGTCATAAATCAAATTATTTTTATCGCAACATCCCCAAAAGAATCAAGGATAAAAACAAAGGAATACAGGTAAAATGGTTTAGCCAATCAGGAGTTGTGTTACTTTCAAATGTAGAAAATCTTGGAGAATAAGACTCAGAATATTCTTAAGAATGGTTGGTGAATACGGACCCAGGTCTTGAATTTTTAGTAAATAAACCAAAATTTTTTATTCAGTCTATAAATACTAGTAAATGTATTTGGTTTTCATATGGTTGAGGTGGTTTTGTGTGAAGCCTGTTGGTAACCCATCACTTAAAGTCGACCTGTAGACCTTGGGTACCGCCGAGTGCCGATATTGCAGTCGGTAGATTACAAGAACAGGGTCGCTGGTTCGAATCTCCAGCTCGGCCATTTTTTTTTTTTTTTTTTTCGTGGATTGATGCTTGTCATTGCGACAGGATTCATTCCTCTTCCACCGCTGATCATTGTTTCGACAATGGTTATGTGAGAAAGCATCCAGTGGTTTGGAAAGAATATTGTGTTGTGCAAAGAAACCGTAAAAGAAACTCCAGGAAAGTATGGATAGGTGCACTGGCCGCCGCGATATAACCGAAATTACCTTATGTTACTTTCAAATTTAGAGGATTCTAGATAATAAGATTGAGAAAGTTCTAAGATTAATTGGTGAATACGGGGTCCATATTCACCAGCCATTCTTCAGAACATTCTTAGTCTTAATATCTGAGATTTTCTAGATTTGAAAGTAACACAACTTCTGATTGGCTAAACCGAATGGTTTAGCCAATCAGAAGTCGTGTTACATTCAAAGTTAAAAATCATGAAGAATAAGGCTGAGAATGTTCTTAAAAATGATAGGTGAATTCGGATATCCGATGCACGATTTCCTTACTTTATAAAAGAAAAAAAAACTTGCGTAATTTTGTGTTTGTGACTTGTTTACTCATGTAGAAAATTAACCAATGAACCTCACAACTCTGAAAGTCTTTGACCAGTGCTTTCCTAATTTATTTGGACAACAGTGCCCGGTCGGAAGTCTGACTCCTGTATGGTCCGTCAACGTATTCTCCTTAACCTTAGGCTGCTAAGCGCGACTCACTGACCTTTTGCGGACAGTGTAGGTCAAGATCAGACTGCACAAAACGTGTAGTCTGATCCTTGATCTACACTGTCCGATACGGTTTTTTCTTTCCGGTGAAATTAACATTGAAACAGCAATATTTGGACTTTTGCTATTGAGTGGAAATTTCTATTTCATTTATATGGCAGTTTAAGGTTTAAAAAACCAGAGAGTCGAGGTTTTACTTATCTATCCAACAGCCGGAATCAGCACCAGCTTACTTGTATTTTACATTATATGGTGTGCAACACACGAAAAGGGGCCTTCGGACATGTGCGTAACAGTGTGTCGTTCCAGATCAGCCTGTGCCGTCTGTGACTAATCTGAGACGACACTTCTCGTTTTTGTGCGATTTTCTGTTTCACGAAAGTCTACTGTATGAAAAAAATCTTATGTAGTCGTAAAGTGCCGTCTCGGAATCCGGGACGACACTTTACGCAAAAGTCCTAAGGTCTCATTTCGCATGCTGCGGGCCCTATGATATGAGCCAGGTTCTAGCAAAAGGGGGTTTAATGCATCTCCGTGATGCATGATACCGAGCAAGTCATCACATAATTCTGGATCCATGAAATTAATTTTGTCTTACAGCCGACTGAATCATGAGGTAAACTGGTCCTTTGGCTTGCAGATTATTGACCCATAGCAAAAAATATCGACCCAGCTCAGCCTGCGCGGACTGCGCAGGCTGACCTGGGTCGATATTTTTTGCACCTGCATTTAGCCTACTTTTCACAGAGCATGGCTTAATACCTTTCAAAGTGAGCGTACTCTAAAGGGGAACTACTCGTTTCGTCTAATGTTAATGGATTTGCTTTCAAGTTGTCCACCTTTAATTTGTAAACCGCACAATTTGATGGATACGTTACAGTTACTTGGGAGAACAGTTCTGTTTCAGAGGTAGGGATTTACGTCAATTATGATCCTTCTACCACAAGCAACTGCTCCAGTTCAAACACTGTTTTTATACTGTTAGAAAACAAAATTGACTTTACATTTCATACAGTTATTTCCCCATTTGTATAACTTCAAACGCACACTATTTTCTGTATGATTCAAATTAACCCTTCCTTCCTTTCCTTTCCCTCCTTCCCTCCTTCCCCTTCCCTTTCCTTCACTCTCCCTTTCCTTCCTTCCCTCTCTCTTCGTCTCCCGTCCCTTCCCTTAGCTATTTTTTGTACATTCCCATGGATTAAGAATTCGCCTTGCCTAACTCGAGACTGCAGAATAAACAAACTTGGCTTTTTTTTTTTTTTTGAAAAATAACCTATTACTATTATTTCAATGCTGTTATTGGATCTAAACACAGCGGGGCGTCGATTTGATAGGATTTGAATGAATTACAGATAAAACAGGAAAAAATATTTGGTATTAACACTGCCTATATTTAACTCTTAGGCTGCTGAAAGCGACTCACTGACCTTTTGCGGACAGTGTAGATCAAGATCAGACTGCACAGAACGTGCAGTCTGATCTTTGATTTACACTGTCCGATAAAGAGATATTTCTCCATCTAAAATAACTTTGAAATAGTAACATTTGGAACTTTTACTATCGACTTGAATGTGTAATAATAGTTATTCAGCAAGATAGGTGTCAGTCGAAATCAGGACAGTAACAGTAAATAACGCATTCAGCGTAATTTTGCATCCGGGCAAAATGCATCTAAATTCCTCCGTCAACAATCTGTTTGTTTGTTGAGACGGGAAATAACCCAAGTTTCATTGGAAGTGAAACCATTTCAATTCATTTGAGCCACGCTCTGTGAAAAGGGGGTTTAATGTATCTGCAAAAAGTTTCGGCCCAGGTCAGCCTGCGCAATCCGCACAGGCTGACCTGGGCCGAAACTTTTTGCTATTAGTCAATATTCTGCATGTCAAAGGACCAGTCTACCTCACGATTCAGTCGGTTGTTAGACAAAATGGATTTTATAGAGCTGTGATCGTGTGATGAATCGCGGAGATGCATTAAGCCCCCTTTTGCCAGAGTATGGCTCATTTATATCCTGTGGACAACAACCGTATACGTCTTGCAGGATTATAAACCGAAACATAAAAAAAAAAAAAAAAAGAAAAAGAATTTGGAAATAGCAACATTCGGGGGGTTTGCTATCGGCTTGAAAGTTTCATTTATTTAGCAGGTCAAGGGTCAATCCATGACGGCGGTCTTTACTTAACAGCAATGTTTTCAAGGTTACTGCTGACTTGTTTCAGTAGGTAACAGGTTAAAAGTCTGTAAAATATTAACACTTCTAAAGCATGTTGTGCATGTGAAATTGATACTAGTAATTTCTCTTGTCAAAAGTCCAGATATTTAGTTCGGCTATTTTCGAAAAAAAACGTCGAGGTATTGTCGCAGCCCTGGCGTCGTCGTTATCTTCGTCGTCTGCGTTGTCGTCGAACAAAAACTTTGAAAACTTTGACATTTTAAATTTTCCTGTCATTACTGGACATATTTACTTCAAACTTGCACAAGTTGTTCACTCTATACATGGGGACCATAAATGGGGACCCAAACAACAAGGGCAGGTAACCATGAAAGTATTTTGACACAGTTATGCCCCCTTTTTGACTTAGAATTTTCACTGAAAACCAAGCTACTGCAGCTGAGCGTTGGCAACCACATGGGATGCTCTTGTTAGGCTTATATATACGTTGATTAAAAAATAAAGGAACCTTATCATGTCATCTTGAGGCTATTCTTTATTTTACCAAAAACATAAAACAGATATTGAATCCAGCTCAATATCGGGTGTGACCTCCGTGTGCAGCAACACCTGCACGACACCTGGTGGGCATATTGGAGATGGTACGGCGTATTGTTGCTCTTGGAGTCGGCTGAACTATTGAGACCTAAAGTCACCCTGTCATATTATGTCGGAAGAAACAAGTAACATGGTTTCCTTATGTTTGGGGATACGTATATAGGTAAGACCACCACTGTAATTTATCAAACCGCGTGAAGCCCATGTCAGACTGATACGTTTTTGAGCCTTATCCTGGACGCACAACAGCTGTTAGATCAGGTGAAGATTCGCTTGGCTTTAAGAGCTGTATTTCGCAGGAAAAAAGAAATGTTGCCGAGTATCAATATTAGATATGTCGAAATAGGACATTTTAAAGATTAGATAGTGCAACAACGCAATTTGCATTTGTCGAAAATGAAATTTAAATTCTTCGGCGGATTAACTGTTTGTTTGATGAAACTGTAAGGTACCAGATAGAATTGGAGATAGAAGCACGTTAAGTGTATAAAATACCAGTCTGTCTTTTAAAACTTTAGCTATGAGCCACGCTCTGGCAAAAGGGGCCTTAATGCATCCCCGTGATCCATGATACCAGTCAAGCCATTTCATTATTATAGATCAATAATAGGCACTTTTTTTTAAAACAACCGACTGAATCATAAGGTAGTCTCGTCCTTGGACCTACAGAAAAGTGACCAATAGCGAAAAGTTTCGGCCCAGGTCAGCCTGCGCGGACTGCGCAGGCTGACCTGGGTCGATACTTTTCGCAGATGTATTAAGCCCCCTTTTTACAGCTCACGGCTCATATATATTTTTCATTTAAAGATGTAAAATAAATAGATTTAAACTATTTTTTCCGCAAGATAAACAAATGCATAAAAAAAAAAAAAAAAAAGTAACATCTATCCGCATATCATTTTGTTGGTTCATTATTTTTAAGGTGCAATGAAATGTGGTATTACTTTTTTCGATACCAGTAATAAATATTGGTCAATATTACAATTTTTAAAAAGACCTAACGTGACACGTCGTTTGCGTTTCAAAGTTACAAACTTCAGCATGCCAGCGTTAGGTGTCCCTGGGAGCTTTTGCACACAGTATAGATCAAGAAAAGTCTCTGGCAATAAAATGCTGATATCACTCCCCATGCAGATAAGGGAGTTGTAATTTCGTCCATGTTTCACTTTCGACGACCTTGACCTTGCTGCGGGTGTACCCAGGCGACAAGGTGACGGGAATTTCAAAACAGTCCTTGAAAATGCAGACGTTGTAAACTGTTTATCGGACAACATAGTTTTTACATAAGTCCAGTAAAATCTGAAATCTTTTTGTATTGTAGCAAAACAGGAGATGTTCGCATGTTTGGATTCGTCTTTGAAACTTAGACAACATCGTGGGAAAAAGGAGAAAATTCTGGTTACCATCAATTTCTTCTTTTCTCATGATGTTTCAACAACCTTCTTCTTCAGGGTCATAAAAAAACACGACCGATCGGTAAAGGGGTTTAACTCCTTTACCAAAAGACAAAATTTTAGACCTGTCCAAATTCAAAACATTTGCAGACGGCAATTTAAATGCGACTCAAATAGTCAGATTTTTCTTGGAAAGGTTAGAAATCATTGTGGGAAAATGAGAAAATGCTGGTTGCCAGCATTTTCTCTTTTTCCACCATGTTTTCAAACGGTTCCTTTCTCAGGGTCGTGGAAACTCAGACTTGTGGGGTAAAGGTTTAAAACAATAAATCCAGTTCAAAGCCGATAGATACCAAGAGGTCAAGATGCACACACCTACACCAAAGATAGCCCCCCTTCGAGTCTGCATTCCCTTAACCCCTTACAATTCTGCTTCCTGGGAACTACACTAGTACTCGCGCCGAATGTGTGGGCCAATTATATGATTGTATGGGTGTTTAACGCCGTTTTTCAACATTATTTCAGTTATATCGCGGCGGCCAGTGCACCTATTCATGCTTTCCTGGAGTTTCTTTTACCAGTACTCCGCACAATATTCCTTCCAAGCCACTGGCTGCTTTCCGACATAACCATCGTCGAATTTCTTTCCGAGGATTGATAATAGTCATCGCGACAGGATTCATTCCTCTCTCACCGCTGACCATTGTTTTCGACTATGGTTATGTGGGAAAGCAGCCAGTGGCTTGAAAGAATATTGTGCGGAGAGTACTAGTAAATGTAACTCCAGGAAAGCATGGATAGGTGCACTGGCCGCCGCGATATAACTGAAATAATATTGAAAACGGCGTTAAACACTATAACAATCAATCAATCAAACTTATATATATATACATTTTTTTTTTTTTTTTCGGGAGGGGGGGACAATATCTCCTTATCGGACAGTGTAGATCCAAGATCAGAATTCTCGTTTTGTGCAGTCTGATCTTGGGTCAGAATTCTCGTTTTGTGCAGTCTGATCTTGGGTCTACACTGTCCGCAAAAGGTCAGTGAGTGGCACTTAGCAGTTTAAGGGTTAATTCCGAAGAGCAATAAATCGACAGATTGATAATCTTTCATTGGCCCAAATATCCTGCCAGATTTTCACCCAGACACAAAAACCAGCCTAGCCTGGTAGGTCATGTACTGGACTTGAAAACAGGGGGACGCCGGTTCGTATCGACAGCTTGAACAAGTTCTTTCGGAGATTCGATCATAGCCATAGCGTCAAGATTCATTCCTTTCTCGCCACTGAACATTTGTTCGATGGTGTTTAGTGTCGGAAAAACAGCCAGTTGCTTGGAAAGAATATCGTACTAAGTATTGGTAAATGAAACTCTACGAAAGCATGGATAGGTGCAATGAGAGCCATTCTTCAGTTATTTCCCTTGATTCCTCTCCATTACTACATTGGTCCTGATCAGGGGATTACTTGGATTTTATCCTTGATTTTCTTGCACTAGGACAAATATATTCTTGAGATAATATCTCAGGAAAATCGGGCTAGATTGTTTTAAAAATCGAGATATATGCATTTCTCTAATAACTGAGAACATGATTTGCTCTTTGAAATTACATGGGGACCTTACATATTGTCATGAATCAAATTATTTTTATCGCAACATCCCCAAAAGAATCAAGGATAAAAACAAGGGAATACAGGTAAAAGGACCAATCTGTTATTTGGTTACCTTTAGTCTTTATCTAGCAAGGGAGATAATTTTATCTACAAGAATGGCCCACAATGCCTCCTGGATATATCTGAAATAATGTTGAAAACAGTCTTTAAATAAGCACTATACAAACACAGACAAAACATACTTTCAGCCATGCTAAAAGTTAGTAAAGGTCCTCACACGTTGACCAAGGTCCGTATCTTCCAAATTTGAAAGTAATACAACTTCTGATTGGCTAAACCGAATGGTTTAGCCAATCAGAAGTTGTGTTACTTTCAAATTAAGAAAATCATAGAGAGTAAGACTAAAAACGTCCATAAGAATGGTTGGTACATACGTACCCAGCGATTCATACGAGAAGGTACTCGAACTTTGATCCCGCGATACGGATATTGGCAATTTTCATAAATTTAAAACTAGTTTGCAGGAGATAAGTTTATTTTATATCTCCAGGTTTATTACCTACATCAAAGAAGGTTAAGCCCGGACACTAAATGAAAGTTATTTATCACGGAGATAGTGGAGGGGCGAGAGCCCTGGATTTTCGTCATGATATGAGCCTTGCTGTATGAATATGGGGCTTAATGCATCTGCAAAAAGTATCGACCCATGTCAGCCTGCGCATTCCGCGCAGGCTGACATGGGCCGAAACTTTTTGCTTTAGGTCAATTTTTCCCATGTCAAAGGACCTGTCTACCTAATGATTCAGTCGGTTGTTAAACAAGATGGGTTTTATGAGTCCATAATTATGTGATGACTTGCTTGGTAAATTGCATGACGGAGATGCATTAAGCCCGCTTTTGCCAGAGCATGGCTTTTATTATTGTATATGATCAAAGCACTTGAAGCATGAAGGAAGACTCGGGTGGTCGAAGTTTGATTTGTCACTGTTTGACAGGTACGCAAGGTGTCCGTTAAGTCTGCACATAAATAACGCACGACACTTCCTGCTGTTAACAAAAATACCATTGTCGAATGAATTTCATATCTATTAACCCTTTACCAGACGACAAAATTTTAGCCTTGTCTAAATTGAAAGCATTTGCAGACGACAATTTCAATGTGGCTGAAATGGTGCAATTTTCTATTGATAGGGTAGAAGACATTGTGGGAAAAGGAGAAAATGCTGATTACCAGCATTTTCTTTTTCCGACAATTTTTTTAAAAGGCTTCTTTCCCAGGGTCGTTAAAAGGCAGCATTGTAAGGTAAAGGGTTAATAGTTTAATACATTTTTTTTCTTACTGGATACAATTCATTCGTTCATTTCAGCGGCCATTGATAGGCCTTCTTCAAATGTTTTCAGTTTGCTTAGGTCTGAAATTTAGTCGTCCGGTAAAGAACTGGTTTAAATAACCTATGAAACATTCAAGACATACTCTGGCAAAAGGGGATTTAATGCATCTCCGCGGTGCATGAAACTAAGAAAGTTATCACATAATTGTGGATCCATGAAAATCACATAATTATGAATCCATAAAAAAAAAAAAAAAAAAAAAAAAAAAAAAAAAAATAATTATGGATCCATAAAATTCACATAATTATGGATCCATAAAAATCCATTTTGTCTAAAAACTGACTAAACCATTAGGTAGAATGCTGCCTTGGCATGCAAAAAATTGACCAATAGCAAAATGTTTCGACCCAGATCAGCCTGCCAGGACTGCGCAGGCTGACCTGGGTCAATACTTTTTGCAAATGCATTAAGCCCCCTCTTTTCACGGAGCATGGCTCATATTTGAAGTAGACTTAAAAAAAAAAGAAACATACATGAATCGTGCTCTGCGAAAAGGGGGCTTAATGCATCTGCGAAAAGTATTGATTGATCGATTGTATGGTGTTTAACGCCGTTTTCAACATTATTTCAGTTATATCGCGACGGCCAGTGCACCTATCCGTGCTTTCCTGGAGTTTCTTTTACCAGTACTTCACATAATATTCTTTCCAAGCCACTGGCTGCTTTCCCAATTAATCATCGTCGAAACAATGTTCAGCGGTGAGAGAGGAATGAATCCTGTCATCAATCCCCGGAAAGAAGTTGGCCGAGCCGGGGATCGAACCAGCGACCTCCAGTTCTCAAGTCCTGTACGCTACCGACTGAGCTACGGGGCTCGGCTGCAAAAAGTATCGACCCATGTCCGTGCAGGCTGACCTGGGCCGAAACTTTTCGTTACTGGTCAATTTTCTGTATGTACTAAGGACCATTCTAACTGATGATCCAGGCGGTTGTTAGGTAAAATGGAATTTATAGCTTCATAATTATGCAATGAATTGCTTGGTATCATGGATCACGGGGACGCATTAAGCCCCCTTTCGACAGAGCAGGGTTCACATAGTTCATGATTTAACTAATAGGTACTGAATGCCCGCCTGTCTGGTGCCCTGGGGTAAATGGCCAGGACTCTGGAAGGAAATGTGCAGAAAAAAAAGCACCTCCCAAGTCAGACTTTGACAAGTCCTTCAGACATAAATACGTGCGAAAACATCGGTTCTAAAATGAATGAGCCATGCTCTGTGAAAAAGGGGGCCTAGGGCATCTGCAAAAAGTATCGACCCACGTCAGCCTGCGCAGTACGCGCAGGCTGACATGGGTCGATACTTTTTGCTATTGGTCAATTTCTTTGCATGTCAAAGGACCAGTCTACGTCATGATTCAGTCCGTTGTTAGACAAAATGGATTTTATGGATCCATAATTATACGATGACTTCCTTGGTGTAATGCATCGTGGAGATGCATTAAACCCCCTTTTGCCAGGGCATGGCTCATTAATATTGCTCGTTTTGAGCAATCTTTTTTTTTGCGACAATCATTCAAAATTGGGCTAGCATGACTCCCTGAGACGTATGCCGGTAGTTATCTAATCTCTTGATATATCTCTATTACTCTTTGCACGGAAACATAATTTCAGAAAGCAAAATTTTAATCATAGCACACGCAATATATTAAAGAAAAGATTTCATTATTACAGCATTAATATCCAAGCCCCGTTAGCTCAGTTGGGAGCGTTCAGGACATGAAAACAGGGGGGCGCCAATTTTTTTCAGAGGATTGATGATAGTCATTGCGACAGGATTCATTCCTCTATCACCACTGAACATTGTTCCGACGACGGTTATGTGGGAAAACAGCCAGTTCCTTGGAAAGAATATCGTGAGCAGTACTGGTAAAAAGAAACTCAAGGAAAGCATGGACAGGTGCACCGGCCGCCACGATATAACTGAAATAATGTTGAAAATGGCGTTAAACACTGTGCAATAAATAAATCGATACTGTATTATTTCATTCAAATCAATACAACATTACGACCGACAATCTGACCTTATCTACAAACATCTGGGCTCGTATTCACCATATTCTTAGTGTTACTCTAGATATAGAAAGTGACGCAACTTTTGATTGGCTAAACCACTTGGTTTAGCCAATCAAAAGTTGTGTTACTTTCAAGTTTAGAATATTTCTAAGACTAGATTTTTTCCATTTTTTGCTTTTAAAATGTTTGGTGAATACGGACCCTATTGCCCAGTGAAAAATAAAATGGACTCTAAAAATAGTTAACAAGACTGTGTCCGTGTTCAAAATTTTCCAAATTTGAAAGTAACATAACTTCTGATTGGCTAAAGCATCCGGTTTAGCCAATCAGAAACTGTGTTACTTTCTAAATCTAGAATAATACAAAGAATGAAGCTAAGTGGCTGGTGAATACAGACTATATAATTTTATTCACAAACCATTCTTAAAACACTCCTCACTTTTAATTCCAAGACCAGCGATCTGATGAGATAAGGTGAAGTGTCTTAGCCAATCAGGCAACTACTCTGGGAATTTAGAACTCTGGTCCTATTCATTGCAGACGTATTGCTTTTGGTTTCAAGTTATGAAATACTGATCTCTGACAACAAATGTCTAACAACTTCCCAAGGACTTTTGGGTTTTATTATTATTATTATTATTATTTCAAAGGTGACTATTCATATATCTTCATCGCTGAATTTAGTATGGCATTTTCTTACAAAACATCAATAAATGAGAAAGAGAAATATTAAATACATTAAAATTTCAAATATATTAAAAAAATGAGCCATGCTCTGTGAAAAAAAGGGGCTTAATTTATTTGCCAAAAGTATCGACCCAGGTCAGCCTGCGTAGTCCGTCGAAACTTTTTACTATCGGTCAATTTCCAGTATTTCAAAGGACCAGTCTACCTTATGATACAGTTGGTTGTTATACTCAATGGATTTTATGGATCCCTAATTATGTGATGACTTGCTTGGTATCATGCATCACGGAGATGCATTAAGCCCCTTTTGCCAGAGCATAGCTCAAATATATGAGCCATGCTCAACTAGAACTTGTCACACGATGTGACTTAATACCCCGGCAAGAGCTGTAATTGACCAATGTTTTTTTTTTCAGGAATGTACTCATTTAATCAAAAATGTTGGTAAGGAACAGATAATGGTGTCTATCTTCATAATTATATATGAACTGCCATGTGAAGGAGTTTTAGAATGGATGCATAAGGCTTTAAATTGCATTTTAAAAACATTCAATATATGATCAATGTATGTGCAAAGTTTTAAAACAATTGCAGAAAAACTTTTGTGAGAGTTCGTGACACAAAATTACCAGTATTTCATACAGAGATGGATGTTAAGAGAAAAAAAAGTGTCAAGTTCAAGGGGAGATAATTCATGAAGCAGGAGGAGTTGACACTTGAAAATGGCGTCTTGCAAACCTTCAATATATGATGAATGCATGTGCAAAGTTTCAATACAATTGAAAGAAAACTGGAGGAGGAGTTTGCGACACAAAATTAGTAGTATTTTGTACAGAGACGGACACACGGACACACGGACGGACGGACAGACAGGCTGATTCCAGATAAATAGGGGGCTTAATGCATCTGCGAAAAGTATAAACCAAAGTCAGTCTGCATGGTCCGCGCAGGCTGACCTGAACCGAAACTTTTCGCAAATATAATAATAAGAAAATAAATAATAATAATAATGATGGTGATGATGATGATGATGATAAAACAATTCAAAAATCCTTGGGAAGTTCTCAGATATTTGTTGTCGGGTCTGTTTTTTTTTTCTAAGATTAATTCGCTGTTAGAGATTACCCCTTTAAAATCTAAAACTGCTCGAACAACAAACAAAATGTGCGAGACTAGATTTTTTTCTGGTTGATTCAGACAGCCGTTTTAGGGTGCAATGACAAGATTTAGTATATGGCAATATGGTTTGACAATAACAGCAAATAAAAAACAACTACAGGCTTAAGCTGTCGTTTAAATCATTGCATGTTTTTTTAAATTAAACCATATATCTAAATATTCCGATCCTTTTCTCACAACCAAGTAAACAAGTCGTCGCAAAAAGTAATGCAACAAACAAATGGGGGTCTTTTGATAAAACAGAATTTCACTTACCAACAACTTAACTCTTATCCCGCTAAACTGATGGAATAAAACTTTCAAACCGATAGGAAAAACCCACATTTTGCCATTTCAAAAGGTATATTTTGGGAGGAAGATATCTCCTTATCGGACAGTGTAGATCCAAGATCAGACTGCACCTTCTGTGCAGTCTGATCTTTGATCTACACTGTCCGCAAAAGGTCCTTGAGTCGCGCTTAGCAGCCTAAGGATTAAAACGCAAATATCTCCTGTCTCCTGTTTTGAATCTAACCTGGGTCGATACTTCTCGCAGATGCATTAAGCCCCCTTTGCACAGAGCATGGCTCAAATCTACATTCTTCTCTTCATTTTCTTGGCTGTTATGAATTGTAATTATGAAGTGTAATATTCGAACTGCGAGTTGTCATGTTTTTTTTTTAACTTCAGTGTTATATAGCATATTTTAATTTAGCCAGGACATTATCCAACCACTTATAAAAGTAAACAGATAACGCAATAAATACCCGGATGTAAGGCTTGATATTGATATCAACCAAAAACTGTTAACGCAGCATTTGAGAGAGAAAAAAAAAAGCATAAAACATCTCATTATCTTCTCCAGATGACATTTTGGATGTTGCAGCATGCTGCCTTTAACCCGTAATCTGCTAAATAAGTGAAATGAAACTTTCAGGCCGATAATAAAAACCCAAATTTTGCAATTTCAAACTCACTTTTTTGGATAAAATATCCCCATATCAGACAGTGTAGATCCAAGATCAGACTGCACGTTCTGTGCAATCTGATCTTGATCTGCTCTGTCTGCAAAAGGTTAGTAAGTCGGGCTTAGCAGCCTGACTTAGCACCCTATACAACAAGACTTTGGAAAACATTGTGAGAAAAGGAGAAAATGCTGGCAACCAGCATTTTCTCCTTATCCCACGATGTTTTCTACCTTTCTTAAAACAAATTTAAATTTTTGAGTTACATTTCCTTTTTAGCCTGTAAATGCTTTCAGTTTTGGACAAGACTGAAATATGGTCCTTAACCCTTTCCCAAACAAGCCCTGGTTTTCACGTGTCTGCAGTACAAGTCTTTTGAAAACGCTGTGGGAAAAGGAGAAATTGCTCGTAACAAGCAATTTCTCCTTTTCCCACAGTGTTTTCTACCCTTTTTGAGACCTTTCTGCCATTTTCATCAAATTTAAAATTGTCGTCTGCAAACAATTTGGACCAGTCCAAAATCTGTCGTTTGGGAAAGGGTTAAGTAGTGTTAATGTGGTACAAATGATTGAAAGGATAGCAACCTGCACTTTCTCCTTTTCATACAATGTCCTACGAATTTTCCTCCTCGGCTCTTTAACGCTCAGGCTGCTAACCTCGACTCAATGACCCTTTGTGGACACTGCAGAACAAGATCAGACTGCACAGAACATGCAGTCTGATCTTGGATCTACGTTGTCCGATAACAAGATATCTCTTTATCAAAAAAGTAAAATCAAACCTGCAACATTTGAATTTTTATCATCGGTTTAAGAGTTTCATTTCACTCACTTAATAGGATAACGGTTGAAAAGAGAAGCCAAGCTACTTTCTCTCTGTAACCTTCATTTGTGTATCTTCATACCTTGGCTTTGTATTCCCAACCACCTTCTTGCTAATGGCGGTCCTGCATGACTCAGTGGTAAAGTACAGGACTTGTAACCCGGAGGCCCCAGGCTCGAGCCCCACTGGAATCACTAGCTTTTTCCTAAGAATGTCCTTGAGCAAAAAAAACTCTGAGAGCCCCAGCCTAGTACTGGTGAAACCCAGGACACACATGAATTATGCTAGCTGTCGCCGTGATATGGCTGTAAAAAGCGTAAAACAACATTCGATGTAATATTAGTCTTGAAGGGAGGTTACCAATTAGCTCTAATGAACGAAATAACTCAGTTAAACCGCAATGATCCATCAAAATGTAATGACATTACCCACGCCGTGCATTTTGGCAAAATCTCTGACAAGAGTGAAGGCTAAGATCAGACTACACTACCGTACGGGCTGGGCTGATTCTTCTTTTTTTGTATTCGATACTTCGATGCTAATTTCGTTGTTTCAGTTTGGCTGTATCGATTGAAGATTAATACAGTCGTAAAATACACTTCGTTGTAAAGTATACTTCGTTACGATGATTATTTTAATTTCTGGGATAAAGAATGGAGTAACTAAGCCCTTTACCAGATAATCTCGCGTGTTATCGATCGAACGGGAAGGCTTTTGAAAACATTGTGGGAAAAGGAGAAAATGCTGGTAACCAGAATTTTCTCCTTTTCCCACAATGTTTTCTACTATTTCAAAGTAAAGAAATCCGTTATTTCAGCCACATTTAATTTGTTGCCTGACAATGCTTTCAATTTGGACACGTCTTAGTTTTTATCGTTTGACATAGAGTGAATGAATAATATATACATCATAATAGGCGTGCTTCGATAATTTTGGTGGGGGTTTGTAATTTATCTAGAATGATGCATAAAAAAAATAAATGAAATATTTTCGGTTTCACACAGTAGAAAATTACAAATTTGTACCATTTTCAAAAGTATTCAAATATAGGCTTGGCGGGAAATACATGCATAATCCGTTCGCTAACGATAAACTTTGGAACCCTCAATGTGAGGGAGTTCATAGAAGACTTGTTACGTAATAACAACTATACCGTTACTAACGGAATAGTAAATAATTAAAAAAAAAAACTGGGTAAATCTTCTTGCTTCTACGAGCAGTTTTTCAGGTTAAATGTCATCTTTTCACGCAAATAAAAATTACCAGGTTTGTTAATATTTTCTGAAAAAAAGTTCTGATACGAAATCTGGTTGTTGTCACCTTAAGAAATTACTTTGACACTTATTAAAATACAAAATATAATCTATCATATATTTTATGAAATTCGTTTGTTTGTTTGATGTTTAACGTCGTTTATATTACATAACTGAAGCTATAACACAACGGCCAGTCCACCTATCCATGTTTTCCTAGAGTTTCTCATACCAGTGCTTCGCACAATCTTCTTCCAAAGCCACAGGCTGCTTTTACACGTAACCATCATGGAAAGAATAATTACCGGTGAGAGAGCAATGAATCCTGTCGCAACCTTTAAGACAAATTTATCGCATTCAGTTTATACAAGCAAAGAAAACTTAACAACAATCTTCCTATCACAACTCTGAAATTTTGTCGGAATGGAATTTAGACCATCCGCTGATTGGGCTAGTATTCAACAAAAGAGATACTGGAATATGAATATTGAACCTCTTTTGTGGTACAATATGGAGATAAAGAAAAGTAACCTCACCAGCAATTGCTGCTTTGTCCTCGTTGGTTCGCGTATTATTGAAAAGTGAAATTTTTATTTAGATAATATTTTTCAAAATTAGATGTTAATCCAATTCATTGTTTGCAAAAGGAGAAGCTGCTGCTAAAAAAGATGTGTCTGAAAATTCATGTAGACTGTACATAGGTTACAAGGTAATGCTTAAAATATCAAATTACAAATTAGTACAAGAAAAGGATTCCCCTCCTCCATCATATTCATTTGCAAAGTTGTTAACAAACGCCCCTTGGTAATGATTAACGGTTGCAACACTTTTATGTTAGTGTCATAAATGGGCCCCCAAAACGGCCTGTGGGATCCGCAGAATAAACATGTCCACATTTTTAACTAATCGCCAATTACTATTTCTTCACTCGAGACTGATTTCAAAAAGTAGGTGAAAAGCCAGGTTATACAGTTCCGCCGAAAAGTACCAAGGGTGGTCTTTCCTAAATACTTCATTCAGGCGCCCCAAAGGCCAAAAACATGGTTGTCAGCTGTTGTTTGGTGACAGATAGTTGCCCCGACGAATGACTGATTATTTTCATGTCAGACTTGTCCTAGCTAGTTTTCTATTTTCGATTAATTTGTATTACCCTTTCAGCACCGTAGTCGAAAAAGAAGCTCTTTTGCTGTCTGTATAGATCAAGATCAATTGCACAGAATGTACAGTCTGATCTTGGATCTTTTCCGTCCGCTTGTTAAGTCAAACCATTATAATAAAGAGACACATTCTGAGTTCTAGGGATATTTTTAGAAAGAGATCGAATTTATAAATTTTATGCTGAAGGGTTTAACCCTTATCCTGCTAAATAAGTTAAAACTTTCAAGCCGATAGTATAAACCAGAACAATGCTTTTTCAAACTTATTTTTTGGAAAAAAATATCTCCTTATCGGACAGTGTAGATCCAAGATCAGACTGCACGTTCTGTGCAGTCTGATCTTGATCTACACTGTACGCAAAAGGTCAGTGAATCATGCTTAGTAGCCCAAGGGTTTAAAAAATAGACCATATAAACATTCTGAGCGGCTATGTTTACAACTATGTTTTTACGTGAAACTGTCAATTACAATCAATTATAGACAAATTCAGATTTTGTCGCACAAGTCATCCATCGTTCATTTAATCATTTAAGTTTAAGGCTGAGATAGTGCTTCGATAATTCAGGATGCCTTCGTGTGTCAAAGTAGTCACTGTAACCCGTTTTACATTCAGCGTAGCCGAGCCAGGTAGATCAGTCAGTAACGCACAAGGCTTGAACCCAGCAGCGTCGCTGGTTCAAATCTCTGGCTCGACCATATTTCCCTGGGATTGGTGATAAGAGTTGCGACAGGATTCATCTTTCTCTCGCCGCTAATCATTGTTTCGATGATGGTTACGTGTGAAAGCAGCCAGATGCGTTAGAAGAATTTTTGTGCGAAGTACTGGTGTAAAAAACTCCAGGAAAACATGGATGGGTGAACTGGCCGTTCCGTTGTAGCTGTAATTATGTAAAACAAACGACGTTAAACATCATACAAACAAAACAAAATATATGTACATGCAGTATTAGATATTTTACTAGACGTATGATTTTATTTTTGTATCTTAATGAGAGTTAAATTCAAGTCTTAAGGTGCCAACCAACCAGATGTCGTTTCAGAACCATTGTTCAGAAAATATCAACAATCTAGTATTTTTATTTGTGTGAAAAGATGACATTAAACCTGAAAGATTAATAAAATCAACGCAGAAAGCACGAAGATTTACCTAGTTCTTTTTTCTGCATTTTTTTTTTTTTTTTTAGATTCCGTTAGTAACGGTATAGTTACTATTATCTAAAGAGTCTTCTGTGAACACCTTTAACTTGGAAGATTTCAAAGCTTATCGTAGGAGAAAGGGTTATACATGTACCCCCGCCTCGCCTACATTTGAATACTTTTGACAATGGTACAAATTTGTAATTTTCTACTGTGTGAAACTGAAAATATTCCATCCATTTTATGCACCATTCTAGATAAATAACAACTACCACCCCGACCAAAAATATCGAAGCACGCCTATTATTATGTATAATATTATTCATTAACTCTATGCCAAACGATAAAAACTAAGACATGTCCAAACTGAAGGTCGCTGGTTCGATTCCTGGCTTGGCCAATTCCTTTCCGAGGATTAATGATAGTCATTGCGATAGGATTCATTCTTCTCTCACTGCGTACCATTGTTTCGACGATGGTTATGTGGGAAAGCAGCCATTGGCTTGGAAAGAATATTTTGCGTAGTACTGGTAAAAGAAACTCCATTAAAGCATGGATAGGTGCACCGGCCGCCGCGATATAACTGAATGTTGAAAACGGCGTTAAACACCAAACAATCGATCAATCAAAATGCCCTTTTAGTTTAATTAATACTTTTTAGTTTTTACTTTAAAACTGTTGCCTATTCGATATAAGTTACGCACTAATTAAGATTTAATTAAAAAAAAAACATGTTTGTACAGCGTTCCTTTACCTTTAAAAAACAAAAACAGTGACTGAAATTGCGATTAAATGATGACGGATGGCATTTCTGTTTTGGACATAAACTTTGACTCTCCTTTCACCATAAGCTTCGGACTAAGACATTAAGCGATTTCTACTGGGGTTAACCCTAGGTTGCTTAGCGCGACTCACTGACCTTCTGCGGACAGTGTGGATCAAGATCAGACTGCACAGAACTTGCAGTCTGATCTTTGATCTACACTGTCCGATAAGAAGATATTTTTCTTAAAAAAAAAACCTTCGAATTAGCATTATTCGGGTTTTTACTATTGGGTTGAAAGTTTCATATAACTTATTTAGCAGGTTACGGGTTAAATTTGAACTCTCCCAGTGAATCCCCAGAAAATGGCGGCTTTCAAATAGTATATAATCGGCACAATTGCCGCCAGTTTACCGCCTTCATCTAGAGCAGAAGGCCGTAGGTTCAAACTGCCTGACAGGGTCAAATTTCAAATTAAAAGCTATCTCAAATGGTTGTACAATAATGATTGATTGATTGTATGGTGTTTAACGCCGTTTTCAACATTATTTTAGTACGCCGTTTTCAACATTATTTTAGTTATATCACGGCGGCCAGTCCACCTATCTATGCTTTCCTGGAGTTTCTTCTACCAGTACTCCGCACAATATTCTTTCCAAGCCACTGGCTGCTTTCCCACATAACCATCGTCGAAACAATGGTCAGCGATGAGAGAGGAATGAATCCTGTCGCAATGACTATCATCAATCCTCGGAAAGAAATTGGCCGAGCCGGGGATCGAACCAGCGACCTCCAGTTCTCAAGTCCTGTACGCTACCGACTGAGCTACGGGGGCTTGGCGGTTGTACAATAAAGTGCTCATCTTTAACGCCTAGTGTTTGTGCATGCCTATACTAACGTGTGTGTGGCCATTGTATATATGATTGTTGTCAAAATGTCTTTATATGTGTGTTCATAACGAAAATTTTGGGCAAGTCTAAACTGAAAACATCTGCAGACGACAAAATGATTGTAGTTTAAATAATGGGAGTAGAGCACGCTGTGGAGGGTGGAGAAAATACTCGCTACGAGTGTTTTCCCCATTCCCCACATAGCTCTATGGACAAATTGGTCGCTTGATCTAGGAAGTGTCAATTTTATAGTGTGTGTTTCTGTGAGTTATTGATAAAAATCGACTATAGTTTTGCACTTGGCAAAAAAGAGGGGCGATAACAAAATATTTATAACCTGCATGCTATGTAATATGGGTCGGAGGCCTTAACCACAAAATGAAATTTTCTGTGTTCTGAGTTCTAATTGGGAGAAAGCATTTTCTCTGGCTCACAAGTGCCGAGGTCATGTGACTGGTAAAGCACTTGTTCACAAATAGTCCAAACATGGAACACCTTTAAAAAAGATAGACTGCGTAAATTTGCCAGCAAATCGGCAGGGGCCCTTAAAATAAACATGTCTACATTTTTTACCAATCACAAACTTCTGTTTATTCATTTGTTATCAGTACCAACAAAAAGTAGGTCAAAAGCCAGGACATTCAGCTACGCCGAAAAACTGAATACTAGAATGATACCAGTTGCTTTAAACACATCAGCGCTTGCAGTGACCTCCAGCAAGACGGGTAAGTTGTTTGAAAGAGGTAACGAGTTCAATACCAGGTTGTGCGGTAAAGGTTTAATTCACTTTATCCTTTACCACACAATCCCGACTTTCAACGACCCTGATAATGAAAGCTTTTGAAAACATTGTGGGAAAAGGAGAAAATGCTGGTAACCAGCATTTTCTGCTTTTCCCACAATGTTTCAACCCTTTCCAAAACAAATTTCAGTTTTTGAGTTACTTTTATTTTGTCGTCTGCATAAAGCGTCCATTTTGGGTAAATCTGAATTATAATCGTGTGGTAAAGAGTTAAGGGGAAAGAAAATCGGTCCTTTCACGAAATTTTCCTTTAACCCTTACGCTTTTAAACGGACCTTTTGCCGACAGTGCAGATCTAGATTCAGACTGCACAGAACATGCAGTCTGATCTTTGATCTACACTGTCCGATACGGTATTTTCTTTCAGGTTAAATCAACTTTGAAACGGCAATGTTTGGGTTTTTACTATTGAATTGGAATGTTCATTTCATTTATTCAGCAGCTTAAGAGTTAAAAAATAAAAGGAAGAAACACCAGATAATGCTAGTAGTGAAGTAAACACGAATTGATTAACTTTGGGCGACTATAACTCTAACACGATAAACCTTTCATTAACATTTTATATTATTTTTTGTTTTTGGGAATAAATGTTTAAAACCACGAACCGTGGCGAGATAATATAGACGTTATCGAGTTGGGTTTATAAATTATCTCGTAACGATACGTGATTTTAAGTCTGTTATCCCAAACATAAACAACAATATAAACTGATAATGAAAGGTTTAACGCGAAAGAGCTTATACCGCACATATTTTCTGTTGTTTACGTCATCCCCTAAACTCGGCCCTTGTTGTTTATTTACCTTCATTATCATATGCATGCGCACGAAGGTGGGCCGAAATCGCTATATAAACCCGATTTACCGGAGCCAAAAGTGTCTTCGAATTTGAATTGTCAAACGCTCTTTATCGGACTCGAGACTGTTTGTAAAATTCAGAAATATTGCTAGAAGATAATAATTTTATTTTTTCATAAAATAAACAATTAGTTAGGTTTTTATTTTAATAACGTTACATAGATAGTTAAAAAATTATCGAAATATGTATACAGTATTAGTATTGGCCGGAATTGCGACACTATCGTTCGCCGTGCCGCAGTGCTCGAACAGAAGATACGAAATCATCGCCAAGCCTGACTGCCGCGGTTACTACCTTTGCTTTCACGGAACGCCCATGGAAATGCCAGATTGTCCGTCGGGCTCAGTTTTCAGCGGAATCGTGAAAATGTGTGTCCCTGAAGGAGATAAATTTGACGACTGTACAACTGACAATATGCCCGACAGAAGACCTCCTCTAAAATATTTAGGTAGGTACAGTTTAGTTTCTTTACCAGACGATTGAAATTTGAGACGAGTCCAATTTGAAAGTATTTGCAGACGACAAATTAAATGTGGCTAAATTGATGGGACTTGTCTTTGAAATGGTAGAAAGTATTGTATTTTGCCTCTTTCCCACAATGCTTTCTACCCTTTCAAGAACAAATTACATCATTTCAGCCGCAATATATTTGTGTGTCTGCAAATTGCCCTCAGTTTAAAAACCAATATATTTCTTTGTTAAGTTTTAGAGAGTTTAAAATATCGAACAGTAAAACGACCAAGTGCAGTGTAGTCGAGTCCTGATATACACTTTCAGAAAAATCTTTCAAAAATTATATTTACATTTTGAGACAGCAAACTGTCGTATTTGATGTAACTAGAAATTTGTATCATACTTGTAGGAAAAGCAGATACATGTATTGTCTATTTCTTATCCATCACTAAATGACAGGCTAACAAAATAAATGAGCCATACTCCGGCATAAAGAGGCTTAATATATCTCCGTGATGCATGATACCATAGGCCACTGAAACTCCATTGGTCTATTACTGGACAACGAAATTTTCCTTATCGGACACTGTTACTATAAATAGCACATTGGCAACTGTCTCTATATTGTATATAATAAGACGTCTTATTATATACAACATGAAAGCAGTCGCCAATGTGCTATTTATAGCAACGATGTAAATGAAAATTCGAGTATTCCCTGATATACAGGCGATGCACCAATTCGCAAGTATTCGATGATCAACCAAGAAAAATGTTAGTGTTCCGTAACAGACCAATGGAGCTTCAAAGGCCTGTGATGATACCAAGAAAGCCATCAAATTACTATAGATACATAAAATCGATTTGGTCTAACAACTGAATCATAGTTTAAACTGGTCCTTTGACATAGACAAGAAATTGACCAATAGCGAAAAGTTTCGGCCAGGTCAGCCTGCGCGGACTGCGCAGGCTGACCTGGGTCGATACTTTTTGCAGATGCATTTAGCCCCCTTTTCACAGAGCATGGCTCAAATTCATAACGAAGTAAACGCATAAACGAATGGTTCATATTTTCACTGAGTATTAGTCATGCTATTTTACTTCTGCAATCTTCGCCATATTTGAGTGTCAAAATTTTATGAATTAATGTAAATTAGATGTGCTGTAACTCTTTCAAACTCGAGCCTTAAAGACCCAGTGCCCGCCATAAGCAAACAATGCGGGTGTCAAAATACTCTCAGCTTTAAATCCTGCCATTTAAAAGTGTGGAAATTATTATGAAGACGACGATCTATTAATGCACGGTCTGTCCAAGAATTAGTAATTTGCAGAAAAAAATGAATTCTAAAACTGTAAAAAGTAAAGACAGAGCGACTTGGCATTTTTTTTACCCAGTTTTAAAATTCGGGATTGTTTAAACACGGGATTGCTTGATAACAGATTAACTTTATCGCAAAATGTTACCCGTTTTTATTGTCGTAAATCTAACGATTGTATTCTAAATCATACATTGTTGTATCGTAAATTGATGAACTTTTTACCAAACAACAAAACTTTAGACTGACACACATAGAATAGCAAAATACATAGACATTTTATTCAGTCTTTAGGCTTCCGGGCAATAGTAATGATAATACATGTAATAATAATAATAATAAAACTTTTGAAAGAATTTGAAGACAGCAGATAAAATGATGTTCAAATGATGGACTTTAAAAACGTTCCTGGTCTCATTCTCAAGAATTTTCTAAATTTGAAAGTAATACAACTTCTGACTGGCTAAACCATTTGGTTTAGCTAATCAGAAATTATGTTACTTTCAAATTTATTGGCTAAACCATTTGGTTTTGCTAATCAGAAATTATGTTACTTTCAAATTTAGAAAATCTCTGAGAATAAGACTAAGAATGTTCTTCAGAATGGTTGGTGAATACTGGCCCAGGCTGCCGATTTAAACCACATAACTTACTAGCTCCGCTGTTTTCGTCGTCATGGGAAGACTTTGACATTTTCTTCTATCTCTGTTATACTTGAAGATATTTACGAGAAATGTTCAAATATGAATGCATCTATGCACCTTAATTTTTGATTCTTCATAAGTTTCACTGATTTTTTTATTTTGTTCCCTCAAAGTATTCACCTTGAACAGATATACAAAGTTTTAGTCTCTGGATCCAATCTTTTTCATAATCTTTTTTTAGGTATGCTATGAAGACACTAGAATTCATTTTCTGTCAACTCTATTTCAACGCGTGTAAATCATCAGTGGTTGTCTTTTGTACGAGGTGCAAGACTTTCTGAAGCTGGAAAAGGTCGTTGTGCTCCGTATTCACCTAGCCCCTTGTGGCTTCTTTTTGTTTCCAAAGCTAAAAAGATACCTTTCAGGTCGAAAATTTGTTCAGCGCAAATACCTCGGTTCTGTAATATTTTGAGGGAACAAAACGAAAATTTCAGTGAAACCTATGAAGAATCACATTCTATGTCCCTTTTTCGACTTAAACACAGAAAAAAGCACTCGGAGCTAAGCTTGTTTTATTCCCTACCTTTACATTATCTTTTCAATCTTGCAGGACCATTATCTATTGAAGAACAGTGTTCCTTGTACGGCGGTCTCATATCTCACCCATCTGATTGCCAGGCTTACTACAACTGTAGTCACAAATATGAAAGCGTACCCGCGTTCTTCGAGCAGTACCTGCAAGAGTGCCAGTACCCAGAGCTCTTTGATCCCGACACAAAGTCTTGTAGACCATTTGAAGAAGCCAACTGTGGAAACAGACATGAGCCAAAGGATGCTTGTAAGTTGATCGATTGATTGTATGGTATTTAACGCCGTTTTCAACATTGTATCAGTTATATCGCGGCGGCCAGTGCAATGATCCATGCTTTCTTGGTGTTTCTTTAATCAGTACTCCGCACAATATTCTTTCCAAGCCATTGGCTGTGTTCCCATAAAAACCGTCGTCGAAACAATGATCAGCGATGAGAGAGGAATGACTCCTGTCGCAATATTCTTCTCAGACTACTGGCTGCTTTCCACATAACAATCGTCCAAACAACGGTCAGCGATGAGAGTGGAATGAATCCTGTCGCAATGACTATCATTAATCCTCGGAAAGAAATTGGCCGTGCCGGGGGTTGACCCATCGACCCCATGTTCTCAAGTCCTGTACGCTATCGACTGAGCTACCGTGGCTCGGCCCATTTGGATTAAATCTGTACCAGATGACAAAACTTTTGATGCATCCAAATAAAAGCCATTTTCTGAGAAAAAATAATTGTGCTTTGAATATTAAGATTCGGTTCTAAAACGAAAAAGAAAACAGAAAACATTGACGGAATAAGAGAAGATGCTGGTTACCAGCATAGTCTCCCTTTTCTTACTATATTTTCTAAAGCTTTTTTTTTTCTCAGGGTCGTTAAACAAGGGATCGTTTGGTAAAGGGTTAACCATTTACCTAAATGCGACTCAAGGATCTTTTACGGACAGTGTAGATCAAGACCAGACAGCACAAAACGTGCAGTCTGATCTGGGATCTACACTTTCCGATAAGGAGATATTTCTCCTATTGAATGTTTTTGAATTAGCAAAATTTGTGTTTTTACTATCGACTTGAAAGTTTCATTCATTTAGCAGGTTAACTTTTTACCACACAGTTCCGAGTTTTAACGACCCTGAAAAAGATGCCTTTTGAAACCATTGCGGGAAAAGGAGAAAATGCTGGTTACACTTCCACAATGTTTTGTACCATATCAAAGACAAATTCCATCATTTGAGCGACATTTAAATTGTCGTCTGCAAATGCTTTCAATTTGGGCAAGTCTAAAATTTTGTCGTTTGGTAAAGAGTTAAGGGTAAATACTTGTCTATCGTTATAAAGAGTGAGACATTATGGCGTGAAACACATGAAAAGAAACCTTCGGACATATGCGTAAAAGTGTGTCGTCCCAGATCAGCCTGTGCAGTCTGTGACTAATTTGGGACGACACTTCACGTTTTTGTGCGATTTTTCTGTTTTACGAAAGTCTACTGTATGAAAAAATCTTATGTAGTCGTAAAGTGCCGTCTCGGATTAGCCTGCGCGGACTGAGCAGACTAATCCGAGACGACACTTTACGCAAATGTCCGAAGGTCTTATTTCGCATGTTGCAGGCCGATATCATTGCTCAAATTTCAGGTGAGTACCGAAGTAACATATGTCCATTCCGCAATTGCATTCCATGCAATATCAGATATCCCAGCTGTAAAGCCAAACCCGATGGAATGACGGCGCACGAAAGCAAAAAATGGTCGCCATATTATGTCCTTTGCTACAAGGAGCGCTACATTGCCTTGAAAACATGTCCACCTGACCAAGAAGGCCGCACTCAACTATTCCATCCGGAAAGAAATATGTGCGTACCACTGGAAGAGATCCCAAAGGAGCATAATGGCATGATGCCGGATTGTTCCGGTCGTTCGGACGGGAACTACCCCGATGATTTTAGCAGATGTAACCAGTACACGATCTGTCGACAAGGACAGTTCGTAGAAACAGTAAAATGCAAGGAGGGGGAAACGTATGATCAGCTCTCTGAGAAATGTATGCCAGCCGAGGAAACATGCGGACCATGTGGCAATAGGGATGATTGGTGTGTACATTGCTTTGCATTTCATATATGTTTGTTTGTTTGTTGGTTCGTGGGTTGGTTTCTTTGGTGCTTAACCCTTTACCACACAATCCCGACTTTAATGACCTTGGGAAAATGCGTTTTTGAAAACATAGTGGGGAAAGGAGAAAATGCTGGTAATCAGCATTGTCTCCATTTCCCACAATGTTTTCTATCGCATCAAAGACAATTTCCGTAATTTGGGTAACACTTGAATTGTACATTTACAAATGCTTTTAATTTAGACCAGTCTACATCTTTGCCGTTTTGTAAAGAGGTAATACCGTTTTGAACATTATTTCGGTTATATCGCGACTGCCGGTGCACCTATTTATGCTTTTCTGGAGTTTCTTTAACCAGTCCTTGGTACAATATTCTTTCTAAGGCACTGGCTACTTTGCCACATAGCTCATATCGAAAAACCTCCAAACAGTGAGAAGGGAAGGAATCCTGTGACAGTGTACTACCATCAGACCTCGGAAAGAAATTGGCCGATCTGGGTACTCGAACCAACGACCCCTGTAAGCCCTGTATGTTACCGACTCAGCTACCAGCCTTGGCTGTTTTTTATTGGAGTTGAGGATCATGGGCCTGTATTCACATTCTTATTGATAGCTTTCCCATTGATTTATCGTCGCCACCGATTGCCCATATGGGCGAACCTCCCCCGCAGGAATTCTTAAACGTGTTCGGTGTAAAGCGCCGTCACACGGGACATCGCTTTAACGTCTCATTCGGAAAACTAATCAGCCCCAAGGCTTGCCATCTTAACCCTTTACCAGAGGACAAAATTTTAGCCTTGTCCAAATTGAAAGTATTTGCAGACGACAATTTCGATGTGGCTCAAATGGTGCAACTTTTCTTAGATAGAGTAGAAAACATTGTGGGAAAAGGAGAAAAATGCTGGTTATCAGCATTTTCTCCTTTTCCCAGAATGTTTTCAAAAGGCTTCTTTCCCAGGGTCGTCAAAAGGCGGAATTTGTACGGTAAAGGGTTAAATTACTAATAGTATTAGTAATTTTAGATCGCAAGCGGTGGGGCTGGAACCCGCACCCTCAAAAATGAAGATGAAGTGGGTTAAAACTGGTTAAAAAGGAGTACATGTATAGATGTATCTTCCAGCAGCATAAAGGTGAACTCAAATGTTTGTATGTTTAATGATATTTTCTTTTCTGATTTCAGCTGAGGCAGCAGATTGGGCAGGATTGGGAGCCGAAGGTCATAATGTCAAGGTCGAGAGAGAACAATAGATCCATGTTTATTGCAAAATCCCTTTATATTTGTATTAATTTTGTGCTTAATTATTATACTGTGGTACCTTAAAAGAAGAACTGAATGTTTAGAGAAGTCTTGGAAATGTTGACCCTATCCAAAATAATTTAACGACCACAAAGAAATGGCTTTGTAGAAATCTTTGGAAAAGGAGAAAAAGCTGGTAATCAGCATTTCCTCCTGTTTTTCACATTGTTTTCTACCCTTTCAAACTCGAATTTCACCGTTTGAGACAAATTTATTTTTTCATCTGCAAATTTGGTCCTTTTTTTTTTTTTACTTAAAATACATTTTCTGAACGTTCAGTTCCCTGCTATTAATATAATCTGCAAATCCAATATTATAATTTTGCTACTGCTCATTGTTTTGTGCGTGTGTATGTTTGTAGGTTCAGAAACTATATTAGCCGTACTCTGGCAAAAGAGGGTTTAATGCATCTCCGTGATTATGAAGTATTTAGAATGGTCCTTTGAGCTGCAGAAAATTTACCAGTAGCAAAAAGTTTCGACCCACGTCAGACCTGAGTCTAAACGGCTTTAGCAGATGTATTAACTGTTTACCAAACGACAAAATTTTAGACTGGTCCAAATTGAAAGCAGTTGCAGACGACAAAATAAATGTGACTGAAAAATTGAAATTTGTTTTAGGAAGGGTTGAAAACATTGTGAGAAAAGGAGAAAATGCTGGTTACCACAATTTTCTTCTTTTCCCACAATGTTTTCAAAAGGCTTCTCTCTCAGGGTCGTTAAAAGTCGGAATTGTGTGGTAAAGCGTTAAACCCCTTTTTTACAGAGCATAGCTCATTTATTTGTTGTTCTTTGTTTCTTGTAGAGCGAAGTAAATAAAATAGACATTCCTGGTAGGTACTAAAGATGAATATATTGCAATGTCAGAGCTGTTTTTGTCAAAAAACTATGCGACCAAAAGCGGTTGGTTTCGATCCAAGATCAAACTGCGCGTTCCTTGCTGTCTGATCTAGTTCTACACTGTCCGTTATCTTAACTCTTTATCTCACGACGAAAATGTAGACTCGTGCAAAATGAAAGCATTTGCAGACGACAAATTAAATGTTGCATAATGGTAATTTCTGAATTTGATAGGATAAAAAATATTTTGGGAAAAGGAGAAAATTCTGGTTTCAAAAGACCTTTTTCCTCAGGATTGTGTGGTAAAGGGTTAAGACGTTTAGGACATACAGTAAGAGCAGAATACCCGTATTTTTTTCCCCATAATAAATTTGTCAATCATGTTTACATGTCACTTTTATGGTTAAAGTTACCACGTAAGTAAAAACATTTAATTGCCTCCAAAAACTGTCAAGAATAACCACAGTAAACAAGGTTTGTGTTGACGATTGTCAAACGTTATTTATGATAGAACGTCTGTATACGGTGTAATCGTCAGTCCTATTCTTTCTTTGTTAAGCTGTTTACATATGTGATGAATATATAACACGTACAAAGTGTTGTCGTATATAAAAATGTCTAACGAGGTTGGGAGAATTGATAATTGTCGAGTCTTGGCTAGACAACATTTTGATCTACTACAACACTATGTGCGTATTATACATCTGTTTCTAAACGTCTGATTTGTTTATTATTTGTAACAGCGACAGACATGAATTTAGCAGTATATGCAAATGAGCGAAAGTAGATCCGCCTCCATGTGCTGTTCTATAAATAGCCATGGTGTATAAAAAATAAATATAGGATAGGTGTTATTGCATGGATATTCGGTTAGTTTACAGATAAAACCTGCATGGCTGTCACTGCGATAATGGATTGAGATTTGGTCTGACTTGTCGGCATCGAATTTCTTTTTACAAGACTGTGACGGAAGTTGAAACTTCTCATTTGTTTTTAAAAAAATGCATTCTCAAAATTATTTTTAAAACACTTTCCCATCTTTTCTCTGCGTGAATTTAAATCTCTCTAAATCTACATTCAGTCATTGCTAGCAGCAATGCGCCAAGCGTGTACGGTGAAAAAGATAGGAATGCATTGAATAGAAATAAAGAATAAAAGATGAAAGAAAAAAAAGTTCTTGGAAAACAAATCACATATTGTTTGTTTGTTTAATTGATGTTTTACGGCGCAGGTCACATATAGTCAAATCAAAACAAAACATGTAAACAAATAGACATACATAGTTACGTATGCAAATTTTACTTCTAGGAAAACAATAAAAATATGTGTCCGTAAACGTATGAATTATTTATAAAATTATACTTTTACCCCGATGACCATATTCAACCCTTTACCATACAATGCCGTCTTTTAACGCCCATGGGAAAGAAGCCTTTTGAAAACATTGTGGGAAAAGGAGAAAATGCTGGTAACCAGCATTTTCTCCTTTTCCCACAATGTTTTCTAGTCTATCAAAGAAAAATTGCACCATTTAAGCCACAATGAAATTGTCGTCTGCAAATGCTTTCAATTTGAACAAGGCTAAAATTTTGTCGTCTGGTAAAGGGTTAAGGCGCGACCATGTTGGAAATCGACTTTCGCTCAAATAATGGGATGTGCCGGTTAAAGCACAGAAAACATTGTGGGAAAAGGAGAACAAGCTGGTACCAGCATTATCTCCTTTTCCCAGGCTGTTTTCAAAGGTCAATTGCATTAGGGTCGTAAAAACTCGAAACTGTTTGGTAAAGGGTAACAATGTTATGAGAGTGGTCTGTTGCTTACTTGCTTTGTTGGCAGATGTCTTTAAGTCTTGATTCTTCAAACTGTTGCTTTATACTGTAAACGGTTTTTTTTTTTTTTTTTTTCCTTCTTTTTTTGCATTTTCAATTTTTGCAATAAAATATTTTAATCATCAAATATAAACTTTTCTTATTTCATTATTTGAAACTCTGCCATCAAGTACTTTATTCTGCAAGATATTACGACATTTATCGTCCGATGACGCCTATCTTATTTTAGTTGTTTATCTCCAAAATTCTGAAAGGGGGTGGTCCTGCATGGCTCAGGGGTAAGGTGTAGGACTCGTAACCTGGAGGCTCCGGTTTCGAGCCTCACTTGAAGCACTTGGATTTTCGTCGGAGTGTCCTTGGCTGGAGAAGACCCTTCAGAGCCATAGCCCAGTACTGGTGAAACCCAGAACATACATGAATATGTGAGTTGTCGCCGTGATTTGACTGAGATGGTGTTGGAAGCGGCACAAAACACCGATCAATCAATCAATCAATAATCGAACCTCTGACTACCTTTGGGTGCAAATTAACACCAGGCAACTTTTAACCCTTTACCATACAATCCAGAGTTTTAATGAAGCTAAAGAAGAAGGATTTTCTTAAATTTCTAGACTAAAAGTGTCTGTTGGTCTGTCGGTGCTGTAAGAGTTAACTCTGTACCAAACAATCCTACGTTTTAACGAACCGGAGCTAGAAGACTTTTGAAAACCTTGTTGGAAAAAGAAAAAATGCTGGTAACCAACATTTTATTCTTTTCCTACAACGTTTAATACACTTCGGGAGATAAATTTGAATTTTTGAGTCTTATTTGATTTGTCGTCTGCAAATGTTTTCAATTTGGCCAAGTCTATATATATGTCGTTTGGTCAAGGGTTAAGGGTTAAAGACCAGAGATCACAAACATGTATATCACAATATACAAACCAGCCCAAAACGACACTACCAAGCCCAAGCACTCAATGCTGTCAAAAGATGGGATACAGACAACTGCCTCGAGAAATTTACCTTATCCTTGTTGTTTCCTGAATCTCTGTAGATTTGGTCTAGGGGGCTAGATTTTTAGCTCGGCTTTTTTCGAAGAAAACGTCGAGGTATTGTCGTTGCCATGGTGTCGTCGTCGTCTGCGTTGTCATGAGAAACATTCTGACATTTTATAATATCTCTATTATTACTGAAAATATTTGCTTTAGACTTTGACAAGTTGTTAAATACCAAAATGGGAACCTATACAACAAGAGCAAGCAACCATCAGTGTATTTTGGACAGAGTTATGCCCCCCTTTTTCGACTTAGAATTTTCACTGAACATCAAGCATCCACCTTCGAGCGTTGGCACCCGAATCCGGTGTTCCTATTTCCGAAAAATGATGTAACCTAATGTCATAAGGAGAATCTTTGTATAATATGCTTGAAACGAGCATAGCTTGCTTTAAAGTTGGAAACCTGGATGGGCGCATTGCCTCTCCTCCGTAATTTAAGAAACTCTGTACGTACGGGATTAGTGTTTGGATGGCGGACACCTAGGCCCTTTTTCAGCAACCATTCTTAGCTTCATTGTTAGTCTTGCTCTAGTTAAAAAAAAACCGCACTTATTGATTGGCTACACCGTTTGGCTTAGCCAACCAGAAGTTGCGTTACTTTTAAATTTAGAAATTTTTGATAATAAGACTGATTATTCTTAAGAGTGGTTGGTGAATACAGACTCGGCCTTAACAGTTAACACGCTAGGATAAATGGAATGAAAGAATGAAATCACTACTACGTATGTTCTGACATTGAATTCTTTTGTCAGTCAAAAAATTCCAGTGGTGTGATCATAAGCGTTCACTAGAATGATAACTAGTAATTACCACACACACACACACACACACATTATATATATGAGCTATGCTCTGGCAAAAGGGGTTTAGTGCATCTCTGTGATGCATTATATCAAGCAAGCCATTACATAATTATGAGAACATAATAGCCATTTTTTTTAACAACCGACTTAATGAGCTAGACTGGTCGTTGGATATTCAGAAAATTGACCAACAGCGAAAAGTTGCCGCCCAGGTCAACCTTTCCAGTCCGCGATTCTTTCCGCAGAGGCATTATTGATTGATTGATTTATGGTGTTTAACGCCGTTTTCAACATTATTTCAGTTATATCGCGGCGGCCAGTGCACCTATCCATGGAGTTTCTTTTACCAGTACTCCGCACAATATTCTTTCCAAGCCACTGGCTTCTTTCCCACATAATCATCGTCGAAACAATGGTCAGCGGTGAGAGAGGAATGAATCCTGTCGCAATGACTATCATCAAACCTCGGAAGGAAATTGGCCGAGCCGGGGATCGAACCAGCGACCCCCTGTTCTCAAGTCCTGTAGCCTACCCTACCAACTGAGCTACGGGGGCTCGGCTGCAGAGGCATTAATCCCCCTTTTCACAGAACATGGCTCATATATGTCTGTATATGAAGATTACACCCATACATTCACAGCTCTACAAATGACATTCACATCAGTACAAACGGTCTTGTTTGCTTGTCTGTGCGTGCGCGCGTCCGTGCATGCGTGCACGTCTGAAATCAACAACAGAACCTAATACATGTATGTGCAGCGAGTGGATAAAATAAATCAGCGCTCTGGCAAAAGGGGGTTTAATCTATCTCCGTAATACATTATACCAAGTCATCATATAATTTTAGATCCAAAAAGTCCAGTTTGTCCAACAACTGGCTGAATTATGAAGTAGACTCGTGATTCGATCGGTAGAAAATTTACCAACACCAAACAGTTTCAACCAGTGACCTTGTCGATATATCGTACAGATACATTAAAATCCTTTTCAAAGAGCATGGTCCGTATTCACCAACCATTCTTAAGAACGTTCTTAGACTTATTCTTCAAGATTTTCCAAGTTTGAAAGTAACACAACTTCTGATTGGCTAAACCATATGGTTTAGCCAATCAGAAGGTGTGTTACTTTCAAATTTGGAAAATCTTGAAGAACAAGACCAAGAATGTTCTTAAGAATGGTTGGTGAATACGGACCCAGGACTCGCATATTATTTTACTGGGGGAGGGGGATGAATGTTCCACAGCAAAGTGGTATCGAGTTAATTAACACGAAAGCGCTGCCTCATATGATGCGCTTTTTGTTAATTTGGGTTGTATCGACCACAGACACTCATTATCCTAAGCTCACGCACATAGGCGGCTAAAATACTATATTAACTTAACATACAAAAACACCAAGTATTCTCAAATCAGAAGCTTGAAAGGTTTTGTATCTGACTTGAGATTGCAAAAGGATTTTTCTTGGGAATAATTAGTTTTACTATCAGAAAGTAACAAAATCTGTTAGCTTTTGCATAAACAACGTTGTATGCTACGTGTAAGCAATTCAAATATGTATCTTTTAGTAATATTTGTCGGATTTGCAACGGTATCGCTTGCCTCCACGCAGTGCAAGACGGGAAAGTTAGAGATTGTCCCGAAACCTGACTGTCGGGGAGCCTACTGGTGTGTGTACGGTGTTCCATTAGAAATGTCACGTTGTCCATCCAAGTCGGTTTTTAGCAGAAAGAAGAGCACCTGTGTTGCTCAAGGAAGCGCTGATGACGACTGCACACCTGTCGGCGAACCTGACACAATGCCACACTATGAGCATTTAGGTATGAACATGTCTTAGTATTTCTATAGAAATGCACCGAGCCCGAGGTCCGTATTCACCAACCATTTTTAAAAACATTCTTAGTCTTATTCTCAAGAATACGACTATTCTAAATTTGAAAGCAACCAAATTTCTGATACACCAAATGGTTCAGCCAATCAGAGGTTGTGTTATTTTCTAGATCTAGAATTAGACAAAGAATGTTCTTAAGAATGGTTGGTGAATATGGACTCCAGTTGAGCAGTCAGTAGCGTACAGGACTTGAAATTTGGGGGATTCCCCTGCAAGCCAGTTAATCCGAAGATTAGTGATAGCCAATGCGACAGGATTCATTCTTCTCTCACCCCTGGACATTGTTTCGTCGATAGTTATGTTGGAAAGCCGCCAGTAGAAGAAACTGTGTGAAGTACTGGTACACAGAAACTTCAGGAAAGCATCGATGGTTGCCATGGACGCCGCGATATAAGTTAGATAATGTTGAAAACGACGTTAAACACCAGACATCAATCAGTCTATCAACAGAAATGTTCTTTGCTCCTTCCTAATAAGTACTACTTCAAAGTCACGTGGCGTCGGCAGGTCAAGGTCGGGGTTTTATTCGGAAAGCACATCAAAACCGAACTGCTAATACAATCTTTTTTTTTTAGAATCATGTGCCTTATAGTGCTGAATAACAGAAAAATGCCGAGCCCAGGAAGCTCAGCCGGTAGCGTAGAGGACTTGAGAAAAGAAGGTCGCTGGTTCGATCCTTGGCTCGGCCAATTTCTTTCTGAGGATTGATGATAGTCATTGCGACAGGATTCATTCCTCTCTCACCGCTGACCATTGTTTCGATGTGGGAGAGCAGCCTGTGGCTTGGAAAGAATAGTGTGCGGAGTACTGGTAAGAAACTCCAGCATGGATTGGTGCATTGGCCGCCGCTTCAAAAACCATACAATCATTCAATAACTGAAAAATACGTTTCAAGTCATTGAAGAAAAAAAAAAACGATCGCCTCTTGAGCGCCTATATTTGCCACAGTAACTCGTGAGGTACCGCAAAATGTAGATCCTTGTATTACAGGACAAATACCAATATTGATGTAGAGTGCTTTTTATACGGTGGTGTTATACCACACCCATCTAACAGTCGGTGCATATTATAACTTTTTTTACAATTATGATCACTTACCAAGGTTCCTCGAGCAGTTCCTAAAAGAGTGTCGGTATATTAAGATCTTTGATTCCGACACATTACTGTTTCAATATTACAGGACAAATATCAATTGGTGCACAGTGCATTTTGTACGGTGGTGTCATGCCCCACCCATCTAACAGTCGGGCATACTACAACTGTAGTTACAATTATGATCGCACACCAAGGTCCCTCGAGCAGTTCCTTCGAGAGTGTCGGTACCCTCAGATCTTTGATCCCGAGTCTAAGACATGCAAAGACCTTGTAGAAGTCGAATGGGACGACAGACAAGAATATAAAGATGATTCTAAGTGAGTTATGCTCTTCGAAAAGGGAGGTGGGAAATTAATGTACCTGCAAAAAGTATCGACCGAGGTCTGCCTGTGCAGTATGTGCAGGCAGACCATTGGTCGAAACGCTTTGCCATTGGTCACTCTTCTGCATGGCTAAGAACCATTCTGCATCATGATTCAGTTTGTTGCTAGAAAAAAAAAGGGGATTTCATGGAGCCATAATTTTGTTTGTTTGTTTGCTTAATTGATGTTTTACGTCGCATAGACATCTATGGTCATTTAGCGCGCATAAAAGGTAATGTTTTAAAAATGAAAAAATACAATATTATTTTGAAAGTTAAAATTTATATTTTGTTATAAAAATCTATCTCTTTCAGGTATTCTATAATGTTATCCTGTTCTATGTTTGAAAATAGATTTTGCAAACTGTCAACATTAAAATATTTTGACCGTATACGGTCATAATTTTTACAGTGTAGTAAAACATGTTTCATAGTTAACAGTTCATTACAGTTTATACACCATAATTATGTGATGAGTAGTATAGTGCATCACGGAGATACATTAAAACCTCTTTTCTCAGAGCGCTGCTTGAGGTTTTTTTTTTTGTGCCATCACGTTATTAGTGCGGATGTAATTGCTCGTCGGTAAGTGTATGGGCTGCACGTTCCAAAGCCGACCCTGCGAGAATAGACGAAAGTCATTGCGACAGTGAATATTCCTTTTTATCCTGTCACCTCCTATAAATTCCGTCGTATAACAGGGGGTCATATAAACTTGGTGATATACGGTCACTTGACCACGTGACTAGGTTTATTATGTCAGTTGGTCACGTGATCAAGGTTTATTAGGCTAGTTGGTCATGTGACCAGCCGGAACTCCTTTTTTAGGTGCCGGTACACGAAATCAATATTTCAAAGTAAAATTATCCTTAAAATTCGATGCACATGTTGATTTTTCTTATTGTTTTAAATAAATTAGAATTCTTCGCCACAACATTCTTCCGAGGGTTTACGTCACGTTAATGACGTAGTCAATATTATTCATGACGTCATTATTACAGCTGCATATCAAAAGCGCTTTGCACAGTTCGCCATACAAGTGTGTCTTTTTCATAGTGCGAAAGATGTCAATACGTGCCTTAATTTCGATTGAAATATTCTATCTAGTCGGATTTATGTTTGTTAATGTGAAACAGGATAAACAGAATAGTGTCGTGGATTGGAAAATTTGAAGAATAGACAGTAGTGTCTTTGATTCCAGGAAACTTTGTCAGGCTTGGCTCGGGAATTTTATGGTATCAGTACCATAAGATATTGAATAAAAGGTACAGTCTTTGTATCCTGTCTGTTTTTTTGTTTTGTTTTGTTCATTTACAGTGCGTGACAGGATAAATAGAATAGATGGTTGGTGTCTTGGATGGTTTAAGTTTATCGGGCTCGGCTCCGGAATTTATCCGGTTCGCCTTCGGCTCACCAGATAAATTCCTCCGCCTTGCCCGATAAACTTAACCCATCCAAGACACCGACCATCTATTCTCTATAAAACTGAATGTTGTCTTGATTTTGTTTATGTCGGAAAAGCAGATCGAGAGAAATGAGCCGTGCTCTGTGAAAAGGTGGCTTAATGCATCTGTTCAAACGTATCGATCCAGGTCAGTCCGCGCGGACGGCAGAGGCTGACCTGAGTCGATACTTTTTGCTATTGGACAATTTTCTGCCTGTCAATGGACTAGTACGTCTCATAATTTAGTCCGTTGTTATACAAAATGGATTTTATGGATCCACAGGTATGTGATGTCTTACCTATTATCGTACATCATCACAGAGATGCATTAAACCCCTTTTCCCAGAGCATAGTTTAAATCTATGTGAACTGGGCGACCTTTGTCGATTAACGTGCGATACTAGTACTTTGTTTGAGAAATGCATGCCAGACAAGGAAGCACACGATTTTGCAAGCAACGGGTAAGTTTAGCTGGTAAATCTGCACTCCTTCAAACAGAAGTCAGCGGCGTTTAATCTGTCTCTTCGATGCATCACACCAAGCAAGTCATCACACAACTAGGGATCCATAAAATCCACTAAGTCTGACAACTGACTAAATGTAGAAGTAGGCTGGTCCTTGGATATGTATGAAATTTACGAAGAGCAAAAACAAAAAGTTTCGACCCATGTCAGCCTGCGCGGAGTGCGCAGGCTAACATGGGTCGATACTTTTTGCAGATGCATTAAACTTCTTTTAACAGAGCATGGCTAAAATACTTTCGAATGCTTTATGGTCCAAGTTAAGTTTTGTTAAATATCGGTTTATACGTTGGAAACCTTTTTCTTTTTAGCTGCCAACTCTTGATAGATCTGACAAACCATTTTACTATAAACAAGTAAATATATGAATTATGCTCTGTGAAGAGGCTTTAAAGCTATGCTCGTTTTAAGCATTTTATACAAAGATTCTCCTTGTGACATTGCATCAGTTTTTCGGAAACAAGAACACCGCAATTGGGTGCCAACTCGGCGGTGGATGCTTGGTTTTTTTAGCGAAAATTCTTAGTCGAAAAAGGGACATAACTCTTGTCAAAAATACTTTGATGGTTACCTGCCCTTGTTGCACAGGTTCCCCTTTTGATTATTAACAACTTGCCCAAGTTTGAAGCAAATGTCTTTTGTAATAACAGATATATTATAAAATGTCAATTTTTTTGGCACCACGACGCAGACGACAACGATGATGCCAGGGCTATGGCAATACCTCGACGTTTTCCTCGAAAAGAGCTAAAAATCTAGACCCCGAGACTTACATGTAGGTTCGGGAGACAAAAAGGGTAAGGCAAAGATTCCTTGCAACAATTGTCTGGAACCCTTCGTCTGACAGCATTCGGTGGTCAAACTCGGTAGTGCCGTTTTTCACTAGTTTGTATGTTGTGCTATACGTTTTTTTTTATGATTACTGGTCTTAAATTCTCAACTCTTTACCAAACGACAATAATTTAGACTGGTCCAAATTCAAAGCATTTGCAGACGACACGTTAAAAGTGACCCAAATGACGAAATATGTGTTTAATAGAGTAGAAAACATTGTAGGAAAAGGAGAAAATGCTGGTTACCAGCATTTTCTCCTTTTCCCACAATGTTTTCAAAAGGCTTCTTCCTCAGGATCGTTAAAAGTCGGGATTGTGTGGTAAAGGGTTAACTCTTTACCAAACGGCAAACATTTAGACTGGTCCTAGTTGAAAACATTTGCAGACGACAAATGAAATAAGACTCAAAAATTGAAATTTTCACTTTCGAAGTGTAGAAAACATAGTAGGAACAGAAGAAAATTTTGGTTACCAGCACTTTCTCCTTTTCCAACAAGGTTTTCAAAAGTCTTCTAGCTTCGTGTCGTTAAAACAGTTTGGTGCAAAGGTTAAGCCTTAGACGACCGAAAGACCAACAGACACTTTTAGTTGAGAATTTGCTAGAAAATCGCTCTTCTTTAGGTTCATTAAAACTCGAGATTGTGTGGCAAAGGGTTAATAGCCGTGTGGTGTTGATTAGCACCAGACGGTCATCAGAGTTTTTGATTGATTGATTGATTAATTGATTGATTGATCGGTGTTTTACGTCACTTTCAACACTATTTTAGTCGTATCACGGCGACAGCTCACACAATTCAAATATGTTCTGGGTTTCTCCAGTCTTGGGCTAAGGCTCTGAAGTGTCTTGCCTATGGACACTCCCAGGAAAATCCAAGTGCTTCCAGTGAGGCTTGAACCCGCATCCTCCAGATTACAAGTCCTGCACTTTACTCCTGAGCCATGCAGGACCCCACACCCAACTTTCAGAATTTTGGAAATAAACAACCAAAATAACGTCATGGGACGTGAAATATCATAAAATCCTGCAGAATTAACTGCTTGATGATAAAACATCAAAAAATGAAATAAGAAAAGTTTATCTTTGAATAATTAAAATATTTTATTGCAAAATTTGAAAATGAAAAACTAGAAATTCGTTTACAGTATAAAGCAACAGTTTGAAGAATTAAGACTTAAAGACATCAGCAAACAACGAAAACAAGCAACACAGCACTCTCATGATATCATTTAACCCTTTACCAAACAATATCCAAGTTTTTACGACCCTAATCCAGTGGGCTTCTGAAAACATTGTGGGAAAAGGAGAAAATGCTGGTAACCAGCATTTTCTCCTTTTCCCACAAAGTTTTCTGCGATTTAACAAGTACATCAAATTGTTTGAGCGACACTCGGTTTTCAACATGGTCGAGTCTTAGATCTGAACATCGGGTAAAAGGTTAATTGTATAACCCATTCATACGTTTACGGACACACATTTTTAAGCGTTTTTTTTTTTTTCCCAGAAGTAAAATTTGCCTACGTAACAATGTAGTTCTATTTGTTTTCTCGTCTTGTTTTGTTTTGATTCGACTATATTGAGGTTGTTTTCCTACAACCTTTCTCTCTCATTTTTTTTTTCTATTCAATGCATTCCAATCTTTTTCACCGAACACGCCTGGCGCTTTGCTGCTAGCATTGACTGGAATTAGATTTAGTGACATTTAAAATCATTTAGAAAAAAGGAAAGTGTTTAAAGGATAATTAGATGAACATATTTGGACACACAAATATGTAATTTATACTTCCATCAGAACGTTTTAATAAGAAAATCGACGCTGACAAGTCAGGCCGAATCTCAATCCATCATCGAAGTCACAGCCTTGCAGGTTTTATCTTTCAACTAACCGAATATCCATGCAATAAGACCTATCCGAGATTTATTTTTGATATACCATGGATATTAGTAGGCAGCACATGGAGCCGGAACTACTTTCGCTCATTTGCATATACTGCTACATTCATGTTTGTCGCTGTTAGAAATGATAAACAAATCACGCGCCGAAAGATGAAAATACGCACATAGTGTTGTCGTATATCAAAATATTTTCTCGCCAAGACTGGACAATTATCAATTCTCCCAACCTCGTTAGACATTTTTACATACTACAACACTTTGTACGTATTACATATTTATCACATATGTAAACAGGTTAACCCTTTCCCAAACAAGCCCTGGTTTTCACGTGTCTGCAGTACAAGTCTTTTGAAAACACAGTGGGAAAAGGAGAAATTGCTCGTAACGAGCAATTTCTCCTTTTCCCACGGTGTTTTTTACCCTTTTGGAGAACTTTTGGTCATTTTCATCAAATCTGAAATTGTGGTCTGCAAACTCTTTCAGTTTGGAAGGGTCTAAAATTTGTCGTTTGGGAAAGGGTTAACAAAGACAGAATAGGACTGACATTACACCGTATATACAGACGTTCTATCATAAATAACGTTTGACAATCGTCATCACTAACCTTGTTTACCGTGGTTATTATTGATGGCTTTTGAAGGCTAGTAAATGTTTTTATTTACGTGGTAACTTTAACCATAAGAGCGACAATCGTGTAAACATCATTGATAAATTAGAAAAAAACAAAATAATGGTATTTTAACTGTATGGCCTAAATGTCTGCAAATAGCGGACAGTGTAGAGAAAGATCCGACCGCAAAGAACACGCCGTTTGATCTTGGATCTAAACCGACCGCTTTTTGGTCAATTATTTTGACAAAAACAGCTCTGACATTGCAATATATTCATCTTTAGTACCTACCAGGAATGTCTATTTTATTTACTTCGCTCTACAAGAAACAAAAAAAAAAAAAAAAAACCAACAAATAAATGAGCTATGCTCTGTAACACGGAGGTTCAATCCATCTGCAAAAGTTTCCACACACGTCTGACTTGGATCGAAACATTTTGCTTTTGGTAAATTTTCTGCAGCTCAAAGGACAGTTCTATATACCTCATAATCACGGAGATGCATTAAACCCTCTTTTGCCAGAACATGGCTCATATAGTTTTTCAACGTACAAACATACACACGCACAAAACAATGAACATAAGCATATTAATTATAATGGTGGATTTGCAGATTCTATTTATAGCGGGGAACTGAAACGTTTAGAAAATGTATTTTAGACAAAAAAAATCGACCAAATTTACAGACGACAAATTAAATGTGGCTCAAACGGTGAAATTCGAATTTGAAAGGGTAGAAAACAAAATGAAATAAAAAAAGTGAAATTGGTGATTACCAGCATTTTCTCTTTTTCCAAAATCTTATACAAGGCATTATGTTATATGTCGTCGTTTAAACTGTTTGGTACAGAGTTAACATTTCAAAACCTTCTCTAAACTTTCAGTTCCCCTTTTAAGGTATCACAGAATAATCATTAAACATAAAATTAATACAAAAGGATTTTTAAATAAGCATCGATCTATTGTTCTCTCTCGACCTTGACATTATGACCTTCGGGCTCCTAATCTTGCTCAGTCTGCTGCCTCAGCTGAAATCAGAAAAAAAAAAGTCATTGAATATGTAAACATTTGAGGTCATCTATTTGCTGCTTAAAGATACATCTATACTCGTTTTCAGCCAGTTTTAGCACTCTCCATTTCCATTTTTGTGGGTGTGGGTTCCAGTCCTACGGCTTGCCATCTAAAACTACTAATAGTCTTTCGAATGAGATGTTAAACCGAGATTCCGTCTGACGGCGCTTTACACCGAGCACGTTTTAGATCCCCTGGGGGAGGGGATCGCCTATATGGGCAACCGGTGACGACGATAAATCAATGGGAAAGCTATCAACAAGAATAGTTTGTGAATACAGGCCCATGATAATCAACTCCAATAAAAAACAGCCAAGGCTGGTAGCTGAGTCGGTAACATACAGGGCTTGACACCAGGGGGTCGTTGGTTCGAGTACCCAGATCGGCCAATTTCTTTCCGAGGTCTGATGGTAGTACACTGCGACAGGATTCTTTCCACTCTCACTGCTCATCGTTGATTCGACAACGTTCAAGTGTCAAGGCAGCCAGTAGCTTGCGAGAATATTGTGCTTAGGACTGGTTAAACCATTACCAGACGACAAAATTTTAGCCTAGCCCAAATTGAAAGCACTTGCAGACGACGATTTCAATGTGGCTCAAATGGCGAAATTTTTCTTTGATAGGAAAGAAAACATTGTGGAAAAAGGAGAAAATCTTGGTTACCAGCATTTTCTCCTTTTCCCACAATGTTTTCAAAAGGCTTCTTTCCCAGGGGCGTTAAAAGGCGTCATTGTGCGGTAAAGGGTTAAAGAAACTCAAGAAAAGCATGGATAGATGCACTGGTCCTCGCGGTATAAATGAAACAACGCTGAAAACAGTACTTACTCTTTATAAACGACAAAGATGACGACTGGTTCAAATGAAAAAAAAAATCAAATAACAATTTAAGCGTAACTCAGATGACGGAACTTGTCTTCACTGGGATAGAAAACATCGTGGGAAAAGGAGACAATACTGCTTTCCAAAATGTTTTCAATGTTTTCAAAAGCGCTTTTCCTCAAGGTAGTTAAAGCTCGGGATCGTGTGGTAAAGAGTTAAGCACCATATAAATCAACAAACAGACAGACAAACACACACACAAACAAACAAACCAATATATGAAATGCAAAGCATGGTACACACCAATCATCCCTATTGCCACATGGTCCGCATGTTTTCATGGCTGGCATACATTTCTCAAAGAGCTGATCAAACGTCTCCCCCTTCTTGCATTTTACTGTTTCTACGAACTGTCCTTGTCGGCAGATCGTGTACCGGTTACAACGGCCAAAGTCATCGAGGTAGCTCCCGTCCGAACGACCAGAACAATCAGGCATCATGCCACCATGCTCCCTTGGGATGTGTTCCAGTGGTACGCACAGATTTCTGTCTGGGTGGAATAGTTGAGTGCGGCCATCTTGGTCAGGTGGGCATGTTTCCTCGGCAACCGTGCGCTCCTTGTAGCAGACGACGAAATATGGTGACCATTTTTTGTTTTCGTGTGCCGTCATTCCATCGGGTTTGGCTTCGCAGCTTGGAAATCTGACACGGCATGGAATGCAATGGGCGACTGGGCATTTATTACTACGGTAGTCACCTGAAATTTGAATAATTACATTGTTACACGGTGTTCATAACGGTAGCCAAGTATTTACCCTGAACTCTTTACCACATGACAAAAGTTTAGACATGTACAAATTGAAAGCATTTGCAGACTACAATTTAAATGTCGCTAAAATGATGGAATTTATCTTTGATATTGTATGAAAACATCGTTGGAAAGGGAGAAAATGCTAATTACCAGTAGTTTTTTTCTGTTCCCGCAATATTTTCATTTTTTACTTACAAAACGAATCTTATTTTTCAAAGCACATTAAATTTTGATTTATTGTCTAAAAATGGCTTATATTTAAATGCACGATTTTTTTTTTTTTTTTTTTGTCATCTGGTAATGAGATAATCTATGGACTTGAGGTATGGACCTTGCTGAGATCGGAAAAGCAACATCCAACAACAGAGACCTGCGACCATACCGTTGTTTATTGAAAATAAAGAAAAAATCAGATTTTGAAACAGTTCGTTCAGGTTATGTTACAAAAGTAAATTGTCACGGAGCTACCCTGGTCCGTATTCACCAAACCTGCTTAAATGCATTCTTTGTCTAATTCTAGATTTAGAAAGTAACACAAGTTCTGACTGACCAAACCAATTGAGCTCTGCTCTGGAAAAAAGGGGTGGCTTAACCCTTTCCTAAACAAGCCCTGGTTTTCACGTGTCTGCAGTACAAGTCTTTTGAAAACACTGTGGGAAAAGGAGAAATTGCTCGTAACGAGCAATTTCTCCTTTTCCCACAGTGTTTTCTACCCTTTTTGAGAACTTTCTGCCATTTTCATCAAATTTAAAATTGTCGTCTGCAAACTCTTTCAGTTTGGACCAGTCCAAAATTTGTCGTTTGGGAAAGGGTTAATGCATCTCCGTGATATAGTTTACAAAGCAATGATTCACATAATTACGGATAAATTAAATCCATTTTGTCCAACAATCGACCAAATCATGAGGTAAAATGGTCCTTGGACAGGAAGAAAATTCACCAGTACCAAAACGTTTCAATCAATGTCAACCTTTGCGGACTGCTCAGGCTGATCTGGGTCGACACATTTTACAGGTGAATAAAGCTTCCTTTTCCACACAGCATGTCTCATTTCTTTCAGCCAATAAGACGTCGTGCTTCTTTCAAATCTAAAATGTTCCTGAGAATAGGACTACGAATGTTCTTAAGAATGTTCTAAAGATTGGTTGGTGAATATTGACCCTGAGCTCGGCCATGGAATTGCAGATACCCCCAAAATACTTACAAGCATCTTTTAGTTCTTGTCTTTTCCCACAGTTGACTTCTTCAAATGGTCTACAAGACTTTGTGTCGGAATCAAAGAGGTCTGGGTACTGGCACTCTTGCAGGTACTGCTCGAAGAACGGGGGTACGCTTTCATATTTGTGACTACAGTTGTAGTAAGCCTGGCAATCAGATGGGTGAGGTATGAGACCGCCGTACAAGGAACACTGTTCTTCAATAGATAATGGTCCTGCAAGATTGAAAAGATAATGTAAAGATAGAGGATAAAACAAGCTGGTGCAAGCGCTCAGCTCCGAGTGCTTTTTTTTTTCTGTGTTTAAGTCGAAAAAGGGACATAACTGTGCCCAAAACGAGTTATCTGTCTTTCTAACATAGGTTAATCTTTAATAGTAAAAACTGATCCTAGTTTGAAGTCAGTATCTTCAGTAATAAATGAGATTATAGAAATGTCAACGCCGTGACACGACGCAGACAACGACGATATTATTATTATAATTATTATTATTATTGCATGTATTATTATCAGTATTATTATCATTGGCCGGAAGCCTAAAGACCGAATAAAACGTCGATGCCATTGCTAATATATATGAGCCATTGTAAATTTTTGTTTTTTTTTAAACGTTACTTAATTACAATACGACAATGAATGGCTTTGGACTACATCATTAGTTTGATTAACGACAATACAACGTGTAACATATTGTGGTAAAGATAACCCCTTGCCAAACAATCTCGTGTTTTAACAATCCCGAATTTTAAAACTGGGTAAAACGTTGCAAAGTCGCTCTATCTTTTCTTTACTTTTTGTTTGTTTGTTTGTTTGTTGAATTGATGTTTTACGGCGCCCCTTACTTTTTACATGGTTTTAAAATTCATTACTCTGCGCGGGACTAAACCTTGGAGAGACCGTACAATAATAGATCGTTATCTTCAAATAATTTCCATACATTTAACTCTTTACCAAACGACAAAATATTAGACTGGTCCTAATTGAAAGCAGTTGCAGACGACAAAATTTAAAAAAAAAATGAAAAATTGAAATTTGTTTTGGGAAGGGTAGAAAACATTGTGGGAAAAGGAGAAAATGCTGGTTACCAGCATTTTCTCCTTTTCCCACAATGTTTTCAAAAGGCTTCTTTCTCAGGGTCGTTAAAATTCGGGATTGTGTGGTAAAGGATTAAATGGTAGGATTTAAATTTGAATTCATTTTAATATCCGCATTGTTTACTTATGGCCGCTACTGGGCCTTTAAGAGGTTAACAGTAGTAAATACCTATCTAATTTACTTTAATTGATAAAATCTTGACACTCAAATAACATGGCGAAGATTACACAATAAATTAACATGACTAATACACTATGGAAATATGAACCATTCATTTGTGGTTTTACTTCGTATGAATTCATTTCATTAGCCTGTCATTAATTGCTGGATAAGAAAAAGACAATTGATTGATTGTATGGTGTTTAACGCTGTTTTCAACATTATTTCAGTTATATCGCGGCAGCCAGTGCACCTATCTATGCTTTCCTGGAGTTTCTTTTACCAGTACTCCGCACAATATTCTTTCCAAGCCACTGGCTGTTTTCCCACATAACCATCGTCGAAGCAATGGTCAGCGGTGAGAGAGGAATGAATCCTGTCGCAATGACTATCATCAATCCTCGGAAAGAAATTGGCCGAGCCGGGGATCGAACCAGCGACCTCCTGTTCTCAAGTCCTGTACGCTACCGACTGAGCTACGGGGGCTTGGCTAAGAAATAGACAATACATGTATCTGTCTTTTTTTTTTCCTGTAATAAGTATGATGATAAAAATTTCTATTTACATTAAATACGGTACTTTGATGTCTAAAAATGTTTAGCATAGTTGAACCATGCTCTGTGAAAAGGGGGCTTAATGCATATTCGTGATGCATTGTACAAAGCAAGACATCACATAATTAGGGATCCATAAAATCCACTTTGTCCGGCAATCGACGGAATCATGAGGTAGAATGTTCCTTTTACACACAGAAAATTGACCAATAGCGAAAAGTTTCGGCCCAGGTCAGCCTGCGCGGACTGCGCCGGCTGACCTGGGTTGATACTTTTCGCAGCTGCATTAACCCTTTCCCAAACAAGCCCTGGTTTTCACGTGTCTGCAGTACAAGCCTTTTGAAAACACTGTGGGAAAAGGAGAAATTGCTCGTAACGAGCAATTTCTCCTTTTCCCACAGTGTTTTCTACCCTTTTTTAGAACTTTCTGCCATTTTCATCAAATTTAAAATTGTCGTCTGCAAACTCTTTCAATTTGGACCAGTCTAAAATTTATCGTTTGGGAAAGGGTTAAGCCCCTTTTTCACAGAACACGGTTTAAGTTTTGCAAACTTTTTTCGGAAAGTGTAAATCAAGAGCAGACTACACTGAGCTTAGATCATTACCGTTCGATATTTTACAACTCTAGAAAAAAATCACGAGAAAATTTCATATCGGTTTAAAATGAAAGTTTTTGCAGATATGAAATTATATTTTGGCTAAAATGATGGAATTGGTTGCTGAAAGTGTAGAAAGCATTGAGAGAAAAGGAGAAAGTGCTGATCACCTGCATTTCTCCTTTCCCCACAATGTTTTTAGACGCCCACAGGGAAATATTATACTGGTTAATTTTGAAAGTATTCGCAGACATACAGATTTTGGCTGAAATGACGGATATTTTTCTGAAAGTTTAGAAAGTATTGCGATTTGGTTTGGCTTGGTTTGTATTGGAATTTAACGCCATTTTTAACAGCCCAGGTCATATCATGGCGGTCAGTGACGCCCCCATGTATTTCCTGGCTTTCTCACACCAGTGCTGACAACTTTCTTTGCAAAGCCACTGACTACATTTCTCACACGTATTACAGGTGAGAGGCGAAAAATCGCCTGAAAGAAAGTTTGCCTCAACCGGGTTTCGAACTCGTCAGATACGCTAACCACTGAGCTACCCGAGCGGGCTAGAAAGTATTGTGAGAAAAGGAGAAAATGCTGGTAACCAGCATGCCTTCTGCTCTTTCAAACGACAAATCCCATCATTTTAGCCACATTTAATTTGTCGTCTGCAAATACTTTCAAATTGGGAAAGTCTAAAATAATGGTCGTCTGATAAAGAAACTAAACTGTACTTACCTAGATCGGGTAGTGGCGGTCTTGTATCAGGTATATTGCCCGATGTACAGTCGTCATAGAAACTTCCTTCGGGAACACAAACGTGCCCGATCCTGCTGAAAACCGAACCCGGTGGACAATCTGGCATTTCCACGGGCTTTCCGTAGACGCACAGGTAGTAACCACGGCAGTCAGACTTGGCGATAATTTCGAATTTTCCCGTCGAGCACTGCGGCGCGGCGAGCGAAAGTGTCGCAATTCCGGCTAATATTAATACTGTATACATATTTCGATAATTTTTTAACTATCTATATAACGTTATTAAAATGAAAATCTAACAAATTATTTTACTTTCTTGCAAAGTTAAAATGATTATCTTCTAGCAATATTTCTGATTTTTTTTTCAAACAGTCTCGAGTCCGATTAGGAGCGTTTAGCAATTCAAGTTCGAAGACACTTTTGGCTTTGGTAAATTGAGTTTATATAGCAATTTCGGCCCACCTTTGTGGGCGTGCTTTAGATAATAAAGGTAAGTAAACAATAAGGGCCGAGTTTAGGGGATGACGTAAACAACGGAAAATATATGAGGCTGCCGCCCAAAATAAATTAATTCGTGTTCACTTCACTATTAGCATTATCTGTTGTTTCTTCTTTTCTTTCACCCTTTGTTTGTAAACGAGTTTAATGCTGTCTTAACAGCTCAGGTCATATCACGGTGGTCAGTGCACCTACACATGTATTCCCCGGCTTTCTGACACCAGTACTGACACAACTTTCTTTCCAAGACACTGACTACTTTTCTCACAAGCATCAGAGGTGAGCGGCGAAAAATCGCCGGAAAGAAAGTTTGCCTCAACCGGGTATCGAACCCGCAGCCACCAGGTCACGAGTCAGACACGCTAACCACTGGGCTACCTGGCCGAGCTCCTTTAACCCTTTCCCAAACGACAAATTTTGGACTGGTCCAAATTGAAAGAGTTGCAGACGGCAATTTTAAATTGGATGAAAATGGCAGAAAGGTCTCAAAAAGGGTAGAAAACACTGTGGGAAAAGGAGAAATTGCTCGTTACGAGCAATTTCTCCTTTTCCCACCGTGTTTTCAAAAGACTTGTACTGCAGACACGTGAAAACCAGGGCTTGTTTCGGAAAGGCTTAATTCTTTACCAAACGACAAAATGTTAGACTCGTTCAAATTGAAAGCATTTGCAGACGACAAATCTAGTATACCTGAAAAAATGAAATTTACCTTTTAAGGGTAGAAAAAAAATGTGACATAAGGAGAAAATGATGGTTACCTGCATTTTCTCCTTTTTTTCCGCGATGTTTTTCTTTTTCAGGGTCGTTAAAACACGTAGATGTAATTGTGTGGTAAACCGTTAACCCTTTCCCAAACAAGCCCTGGTTTTCACATGTCTGCAGTACAAGTCTTTTGAAAACACTGTGGGAAAAGGGGAAATTGCTCGTAACGAGTAATTTCTCCTTTTCCCACAGTGTTTTCTACCCTTTTTGAGACCTTTCTGCCATTGTCATCAAATTTAAAATTGTCATCTGCAAACTCTTTCAATTTGGACCAGTCCAAAATTTGTCGTTTGGGAAAGGGTTAAAGAACATTTCGTGATAAAGATCGATATTTGGATCCCTTAATCAATTAATCCTTTACCACACAATCCCGAGTTTTCATGAAAAAAAAAATACATAAGTTAAAAACATCGAGGGAAAAGGAGAGACACTGAGGGGAAAAAACGGTTTAAAACTTCGTGGGAAAAGGAGAAAATCCTGGTCACCAGCATTTTCTCCTATTTCCACGGAGTTTTCTATCCTTTTCTGAGACATAACTCAACATTTGAGTCCCATTTAATTTGTCCTCTAAATTTGGAAAAGTGTCGATTTTTTTTTTTCTAGTAAAGCAATACGTCAGACAAATACTTTCATTTTCAAATCCGTAACATATCTATCCATGTCAGTAACATCTGCATGCAAGATTTTTTTTTTCTTGCAACCGACCACCGCTTTGGGAAAACATTGTGGCAAAAGCAGACATTTCTCGTAACACTTTAACACATTGAAAATGTGTTCGCTTTTAGTCATCTTTTAAACCTCAACAAATGAGCCATGGTTTGTGAAAAATGCCCAATAGCAAAAAGTTTCGACCCAGGTCAGCCTGCGCAGTCCTGGGTCGAAATATTCAGCTATTGGTTTGGTTTGGATTCGAGTATAACGCCATTTTAACAACTCATGTCATATCATGGCGGTCAGTGACGCATCCATGTGTTTCCTGGCTTCCTCACATTAGTACTGACACAACTTTCTTTCCAAAGCCACTGACTACTTTTCTCGCATGCATCCGAGGTGAGAGGCGAAAAATCGCCGGAAAGAAAGTTTGCCTCAACCGGGTATCGAACTTGCAACCACCAGGTCATAAGTCAGTTACGCTAACCACTGAGCAACACTGGCCGGCCATTTTGCTATTAACCCTTTCAGCGCCATAGGCGAAAACAGGGACTGTTGCGGACGGCACAGATCAAGATCAGACTGCACAGAAGGTGCAGTTTGATCTTTGATCTGTTCCGTCCGCTTAATTAGTCAAGCCCCTACGATAAGAATCTTTCTGGGTCTCTGTGGATTACATTTACAGCCACCGAAAGAAGGTGAGTTTATTTGTTTGGCGCCAAAAGAGTTAATCAATTTTCTGCGCCTCAGAGGACCAGTTTACCCCATTATTCAGTTTGTTGTTGGTTTGTTTGTTTGTTTGTTTGTTTTATTGATGTTTTACGGCGCATCGACATCTATGGTCATTTAGCGCGCATAAAAGGTAATGTTTTAAAAATGAAAAAATAAAATATTATTTTGAAAGTTAAAATTTATATTTTGTTATAAAAATCTATCTCTTTCAGGTATTCTATAATGTTATTCTGTTCTATGTTTGAAAATAGATTTTGCGAACTGTCAACATTAAAATATTTTGACCGTATAGTTTGTTGTTGGACAAAATGGAGTTTATGGATTCATAATTATGTAATGACTTCTTTTGTATAATGCAGCACAGAGATACATTTAACCCCCTTTTGCCAGAGTGTGGCTCCAATGTTAATCGTCAGTATTTTCAAAGTCGTCTGCTGCAATTATATTTTCGGAAGGTCAAGTGCCAGTGCAATTTTGATCGTGGCACTGGTGTTACTTATCAGTTGACCATGTTGTACTACTTTGCATGTTGAGGGTCGTAAAAAGCTCGTTGGCTTATTCAATGGTGAGAATCAAGTTTTCTTTCGATATATCTATACTTTAACTACTGAAAATATCTATTTTACTTATTCACGTATTCAACACTTGATTAAAGACCGTTTCAAAATTGACTAACTCGTTACCTTCTGCAATCGGCTCCTGCTTCATGCAGGAGGTCACTGCAAGCGATTATGTGTTTATGGCAACTGGTACCATGTTCAGTATTTTGGACTGTTTTAAACGAGTGCTTTACCAGTCACATAACATTGGCAATTTCAAACCAGAGAAAATGCTTTTTCCTTAAATTCAACGCGTTAAAGACGAAACACTTCATTGTACAGCCATTTGAGATAGTTTTTAATTTTTAATTTGAAATTTGACCCTGTCAGGATGTTTGAACCTACGACCTTCCGCTTTCGATGAAAGCGGTAAACTGTGCGGCGATTGTGGCGATTTGATTCTATTTGAAAACCGCTAGTGTCTAGTAATTCGCTGGAATTTTTTTTTTTTTTCTTCTTTTCATGTTTATCGTCCCCACTTTAATTTTAGCCCTGGTAGAAATCGCTTTGTGTCTCGATCTGAAGGGAAAGTCAAAATTTACGTCTAAAACAGAATGCCATCCATCATCATGTAAACGCAATTTTAGTCACTGTTTTTGTTTTTCAAACTTAATGCTGTACAAACAGGTTTTTTTTTTTCAATTAAATCTTAATCAGTGCGTAACTTATAACAAATAAGCAACAGTTTTAAAGTGAACAATATCATTGACATATCAAGGACATGTGTTCTTAGAAAAACGCTTTACTGAATCTTATTGTTCCTGAACTTTTGTGATGTTTGAATGTTTTTCAGCTGCCATATAGAGCTGTTGTTTCTTAAACGTGCAAAGGGAAAGGCCGAACCTAAGTTGTGAGAACTTGTGGCCAGACCCGTTTGCCAATGTACATCTAGTATTCTATGTACTCGAAATTTTATTGTATGTATCTTTCATTATGCGTGTGACCATGCTCTGGCAAAAGGGGGCTTTATGCATCTTTGTGATCCGTGATACCATGTAAGTCATCACACTATGGTTCTATTATTTTGTCTAACAATGGAGTGAATCATGAGGTAGACTGGTCCTTTGACAAACAGAAAATTGACCGAAAACAAAAAGTTTCGGCCAAGGTCAGCCTGCGCAGTCCGCAGTCCGCGCAGGCTGACCTGGGTCGATACTTTTTGCGGATGCATTAAACCCCCTTTTCACAGAGCATGGCTCATACATCTATGGCAATAAAATATGTTTAAGCTTTTACCACACAATTCACATTCTTAACGACCCTGAGAAAGAAAGCTTTTGAAACTATTGTGGGAAAAGGAGAAAATGCTGATAACCAGGATTATTTCCTTTTCCCACAATGTTTTAGCCCATCAAGGACAAATTTTGTCATTTTGACCACCTTCAATATGTCATCTGCAAATGCTTTCTGAAATTATGTTGTCTGGTAAAGAGTTAACGTGCTTGGGTAACTCAAGGCACTTTTGCAAACAATGTAGATCAAGATCAGACTGCACAAAAACGTGCAGTTTGATCTTAGATCTGTAATGCCCGCAACAGAAGCCTTAGTTGTGTTGATTAAAACAGTTTCAATCGCCTATGTTGTCCAAGGTTATTCAATACAATACAATACAATACAATACTTTTATTTGCTTCAATGTGAACAATGCACATTACGCAAAATAACAACTATATATTTATTGATTGTATGGTGTTTAACGCCGTTTTCAACATTATTTCAGTTATATCGCGGCGGCCAGTGCACCTATCCATGCTTTCCTGGAATTTCTTTTACCAGTACTCCGCACAATATTCTTTCCAAGCCACTGGCTGCTTTTCCACATGGCCATTGTCGAAACAATGGTCAGCGGTGGGAGAGGAATGAATCCCGTCGCAATGACTATCATCAATCCTCGGAAAGAAATTGGCCGAGCTGGGGATCGAACCAGCGAATTCCTGTTCTTAAGTGCTGTACGCTACCGACTAAGCTACGGGGCTCGGAAGGTAAAGAGTTGAGGAATAATCAAACTCTCCCAACTTTTCCATGTATCAATCCGCACCCTTCATTGCACTACTTTTAGAGGTATTTGTCGTCATTTCCGGCGTCCTATAAACGTTATGTAGTCGTATGCACTTTTAACCCGTTACCAAACGACAAAGTTTTTGACTTGTCCAAATTGAAACCATTTGCAGACGACAAAATAAATGTGACTCAAAAATTGAAATATGTTTTGGAAATGTTAGAAAACATTGTGGGAAAGGGAGAAAATGCTGGTTACCAGCATATTCTCATTTTCCCACAATGTTTTCAAAAGGCTTTTTCTTCAGGGTCGTTAAAACCTGTGATTGTGTGGTAAAGAGTTAATTGCTTGCCAACAAGATACGATTTTTTTGCGTCATGTAACAAACTGCTTCAGTAAGTTGTCTTGTAACAAGAAATTTCTCTTTTTGCTACAGCCCGCTTGCATTTTCATGGTCATGAATCAAACTTTAACCTTTTACCGGACAATCTCGTGTCTGAACGACCCTAAAGAGAAAGGCTTGAGAGGAAAAAAAAAAAAATGGAACAAGGAGAAAATGCTGGTAACCAGCACTTTCTCTATTTCCCACAGATGACAATTGTAATGTTTTTTTTTTCCCTTCCATAGACGGGTTCTTTTTTTGTAATTTAACCCATATTTCATTTGTCGTCTGCAACTCCTCACAATTTGGATGAGTCTAAAATTTTGTGGTTTGGTAAAGAGGTAGCCTAAGTCATGTTAAGTATCGATATTTTACAAGGATGTTTACAAGGTTTTCTGCTGACTTTCAGACGATAAAACGTGAAACCGCAGTTGTAATAGATTGTACAAGGTCCTTCACTTTAATGTAACTGCTTACGCAGTATATACGAAAGCAATTTTCTGTTTCAATACTCTGTTGGCCAAATTATAAAACTGAACCCTTTCTGGCTTTGAAAAAGAAAATGATATGACCCATGCTCTGTGAAAAGTGGCTTTAATGCATCTGCAAAAAGTATCGACCCATGTCAGCCTGCGCGGACTGCGCAGGCTGACATGGGTCGAATCTTTTTGCTATTGGTCAAATTTCTGCATACCAAAGGACCAGTCTACTTCAAGATGCAGTCGGTTGTTCGACAGAGGGAAATTTTATGGATTCCTAAGTTTTGTATGATGTCTTGCTCGGTATATGGACCACGGAGATGCATTAAACTCCCTCTTGCCAGAGCGTGGATCAGATGTATTGCAATTTCAAGCCTACTTTTGGTACAAGAAAAAAATCTCAACACACCGGACAACATAGATCAGAGATATGACTGCACAGTAAGTGCAGTCTGATCTCGATCTGCATTGGCCGTAAAAGCACCATAAGTTGTAAAGAGTACTCCAGGGGGTAGAGTCTTCAAACGTAACCACTTGACCGTCAATGCGAAATCTTGAGATCAAAGGGTTTCCCACTCTTTATTAGTAGGTCAGATACGATAATTTATGAGTACGACGTAGAATCATTACGGATGAAGATTGAATCAGAATGTCTCCGACACATTATATCGTCATCGTCCTAAATCATGTTCTCATTCGTAAAGTTTAATACGGATACAATAAATTGAATACAGGTACTGGGAATCCGGGGACCTACACTTTACCACTGGGCCTCACTGGACCCCTCCCCTCACAGGAGCAGTGAATGCAGATAATACATATAGATACGTCATCTGATATTTAAACCAGCCAATCAGAAACGACGGTTGCGCGGATTTATACATGATGTTTAGGGCGGTTGCAGCTTTTGTGCCAAAGTCTGAAAACCGGTATTGACTAAGGGGTAAGCGCCAGAAGTGTCCTACCCCAAAACCTAAAAGCCTACCTACATATAGACAAAGACTCATACACTTTGGACCGACTGATCCAACCTTAAACTACGAATTCATGCGTACACGAAATTCACATGTAAGTATGTGGGTCGTAACAAAATGCAGGATTTCCGCGCAGAAGAACCCCGCAACCAGTGGTTCAAACCCTAGGTAATCCCCCCCCCCCCCCCAAAAAAAAAAAAATTGAAAAAGCCACGCTAAACCTCTAAAGTACAACATGACATAATGCACACAACAGGATCCGTTTTTTTAATTTTTTCGATACCGAGTTTTAATGACCCTAAGAAAGACGGCGTTTGAAAACATTGTGGGAAAAGGAGAAAATGCTGGTTACCCAGCATTTTCTCCTTTTCCCACAATGTTTTCTATCCTATCACACACAGATCCCATAACTGTGGCTCTTTTAAGTTTGTCGTTTGAAAATGCTTCCAGATTGCACATGTCTAAAATTGTGCCGTTTGACAATGAGTTGATTCTTTTAAGATGTAGGAGATAAATTCTTCGCGTGCTTTTGGAGACAAACAATCAAGATCAGACAGTAGAGATTAAGCAGTCTTGGCTTTGATCTATAGACCCTTTTAGTCTCTGACCACTTCCTGGTAACGAGACCGGAAAACTGCGCATGCGCACTCGTGTAGGGCAAAAAGACAAAATAAAACAGTGGCAGATTATTGAAAGTGTACACAAAATCGTTAAATTATGAGCGATTATATGAAAAGCTTGCTCCCAGACGCAGAGAAACGATAATCAGACTAACTTTTTTGCTATGGGTTCAGTAATGTGAAAGAAAACGATCCGTATTTTAATGACAATATAAGATGTAGACGTCAAAAAAAAAAAGCATGTTATTGTTGTGGGTTGACGTTATCATCAAATGAAATGCTAACCGACCCAAGACAGGTACAGACAAACCCCATGAAGCATGGGCTGGAACACTGCGGGAATGGGAAAATGCTTGTTACCAGCATTTTTACTTTTTCCCGTTGTGTTTCCACAAGCCCAATGATGTAGGGTCGTCGTTAATTAAGACGAGTATGAGACAGGTAAAGGGTTTACAAAGGGTAGCCATCTGATATATCACATATTTGTTAGTTTAATCGACAATACAGTGGATATTTTAGTTTAACTTCAATGGCGGAGAGTGTCGGTTGAGATCGGCATAACATGCTGTTACCTCCAATAGTTTAGAGAATGTATTGTGAACAATTTCATCTTGAATCAAATTTTGGCGCAGATGTATTTGAAAACATATGAATGAATGAATGAATGAATGAATGAATGAATGAAAGAGCGTGCGAGCGAGCGGATGGATGGATGGATGAACTAAAGCACGAACCAAGAACGAACGAACAACCGTTTGTATAATGCCCTGTTGTCGTCTGTGGCTGCACTTTTCCGATCCATAATTGCTTTCCACCAGGGACCGTATGTAACATGTACTTTAAAAACATTCCTTTTCCGAAAACAGTGTTGGAAAAGGTTGAAATAATGTTTACCAGCATATTCTCCTTCTCTCACAATGTTTGAAAAGCTTTCTTTTCTCTTGGTCGTTAAGACTTGTGATTGTTGGGTAAAGGGTTAAATGGAAATTGTGACGGTAATTAGTTGAGCACATTGTATACAGGGAGGCATTTTAGCGTGTCCTATACATGATAATGTTGGGGAAACAATATAGACCGTAGCCTTAACCTTTAGCCTCCGATACATGACAGTGATCTTGAATTTACTTGGCGAAAAGCTTAATGAGAGATCTGTTTGCACATGGGGGTAGCATGGACTTAAAATACACTGTTACAAATCCTAATTATGGTTTAAGTAATACTAATTAAGATTTATGACATAAACTTAACGCGAATTCCTCTTGTGCTGGTCAAAAATGTAAGTACAGCGGGATATGGGTAAAAAATCATAACATGAAATGATGGTCAATAAAATACAAAACATTAACGGTGAAAAATCTCTATAAAAAACAGGGATCATGTATATAAGATCCCAGAAAAAACATACGAGATCAAACAAATAATTTGAATAAAATATACCGAGACGTTTTAGGGGGATGTTTAACCAACTCGGAATGGACGTTTTAACCAAAAGTAGGACGTTTTGACTCTGTGGCAAACGACAAAATTTTAGATCAGTCCAGATTGAAAGCATTTGCAGACGACAAAATAAATGTGACCCAAAAACTGAAATTTGTTTTTGGAAGGATAGAAAACATTGTGGGAAAAGGAGAAAATGCTGGTTACCAGCATTTTCTCCTTTTCCCACAATGTTTTCAAAAGGCCTCTTTCTCAGGGTCGTTAAAACTTGGGATTGCATGGTAAAGGGTTAAGCCAGATACTACATGTAATTTAATGATGTGTTTGTACATCCTGATGCAAAGCATGATAACGACATCCTGTAATACATTTAATAACATAACATAAAATAAAAAAAAATACATTTAATATTCACAGATTTTATCAATAAAATCTTTCGACAAGTCCCAAACATTACGTGTGAAAATACCTTTCAATAGTGGCGATATTGAACTTTTTGCCCTACAAACAGTGCGCATGCGCGGAAAGTGGAATTCTGGGATCGTATTTCCTTGACAACGAACGGCGTTGTAAAAGGGTCTATAGCGCGTTTCCTAAGATTCTATCGTAAATCAAAGCTTCAATAGTATTGAATAATGACAAACACTTAAAAATAAAAGCTATCACGCATTTCAGACACACCGTTAGATTCCCGAGCAAGATATGTATGAGCCATGCTCTGTGAAAAGGGGGCTTAATGCATCCGCGAAAAGGTATCGACTCAGGTCAGCTTGCGCAGTCCGCCTGGACCGAAACTTTTCGCCATTTCTGTATGTCAAAGGACCGCTCTACCCTTATGATACACTCGGTTGTTAGACATAACGGACTTTATGGGCCCCAAAATTATGCGATGACTTGTTTGGTATCATGCAATCGTGAGTTGCATTAAGCCCCCATTTGCCAGAGCATAGCTCAGATGAACAATATGTACATTATGACTTATTCTTGCCAAAATCGTTTTAAAATTCCAACAATGTGGCTTTCAATCGGGGCGACAAACATCTTTTTTTTTTTTTAAATATCTGCAAAGGACTAACATTTAAAATTACGCAACATTCTCATCTCCGCCGTTTACTATAATTATGAGCCATTCTCTGGCCAAAGGGGGCGTCGTGCACCTCCATGATACATGCTGCCAAGCAAGTCATTACATCAATATGAAAACCCTAAAATCCGTTTTGTGTAACAACCGACTGAATCATGAGATAGACTGGTCCTTTGACATGCAGAAAATTTAAAGATAGCAAAAGGTATCGACCCATGTCAGCCTGCGCGGACTGCGCAGGCTGACATGGGTCGATACCTTTTGCAGATGCATTGAGCCCCCTTTTCACAGAGCATGGTTCATATGTAATTTTGTCATTATTCATAACATAAGACTGATAATTTCCGCAATTTAAATTGCAGCTCGCAAGGGGGATGTGGAAGATGACTAAAGCCTGTCATATTACTATGCCTGTTTCTTGTTACACCCTTGGCTGCTAAGCGCGAGTCAAGTACCCTTTGCGGACAGTGTAGATCATGATCAGACCGCACAGAACGTGCAGTCCGATCTTGGATCTACATTGTCCGATAAGGTGATAATTTTTCCCCCAAAATGACTTTAAAATAGCAGTATTTGAGTTTTTTACTATCGCACTGAGAAGTTTTACTCGACTTACTCTGCACGTGAAGGGTTACCATCATTGAAATGATTTGAGGAAATTACTTTATGACCCCGGCCAATTTCTTTCCGATTTGATCATAGTCACTGCGACAGAAGTCATTCTTCTCTTACTGTTCATCGTTGTTTCGACAATGGTTTTGTGGGAAAAGTAGCAAGTGGCTTGGGGAGAATATTGCGTCTGTCTCTGCTTAAAGTCGCCTGAAGTGAACTTATTTGAGAAAATTACTTAATGGGATATAATTTCTTACCGAGGTTTGATGATAATCACTGCAACAGGATTTATTCCTCTTTTACCACTGACAATTTCTTCGACATTAATTATGTGGGAAAGCAGCCAGTGGCTTGGGAAGAGTATTGAACTAAGTACTGGTAACAGAAACTCCTGGACAGCATTGATAGGTGCACTGGACGCTGCTGAAATAATGTTGTAAACGGTGATAAACACCAAAGCAAACCAACCAACAAACAAAAACTTTATGGGCTAATCAGGGTTTTCCCTTATTTTATTTTTTTAATTGTTATTATTTGGAGGTCCTGAGACTCCCTTCAAATGGAAAAAAAAAAGAAAAAGGCAACCATTGAAATATTGGGGATCATTTCGAAAATTTGGCGGTTCACCTTCAAAGAAACAGGGGGTCAGGGGAAATCCTGAGGCTATTCTAAAGCCTGCAGTTAGTTCTCGGGTGTCGTTTAGGCTTTGTAATGACATGCCAAAGGGGACATCACTGCACTGCCTGTGTCGGGGATCAAACTCAAAACCACCTGATCACAATCGAGACGAACCAACGGACAAACAGTAAAAGAATGATCCAAATAATGCTGTTACTAGAATTAAACTCATTGCCTTTAGCAGATGACAAAATTTTACACTTGTCAAAACTGAAATCATTTGCAGACTAACTAAATGGAGTGCAAATGATGCAATTTTTGGTTGAAAGGGTCGAAAACATTGTGGGTAAAGGAGAAAATGCTGGTTACCAGCATTTTCTCCTTTTCCCACAATGTTTTCAAACGCTGTTGTTAGAAGGGTCGTTAAATTTCGGGAGGGTTAACCCTTTACCAGATGACAAAATTTTAGACTTGTCCAAATTGAAAGCATTTGCAGACGACAAAACGAATGTGAAAAAAAATTGAGAATATTTTCAGAACGGTAGAAAAAGTGGTGGAAAATGGAGAAAATGTCGGTGTCCAGCACTTTTTCCTTTTTCCCGCAATGTCTTAAAGATGATTATTTCTCAGGGTCTTTATAATTCGGAAATTTTTGGTAAACTTTGGTTTAAGGAATCTCATTATTTGTTACCAATGCTTCTTTATCTTTATATCCGCTCTATAGTTTTATCCGTGTATAAATTTGGTTTATTTTTCCAATCTCAAAGCCTGTTAAATGGTAAGGTCCGGAAAACAGTAAAGGCGGAAATAGCAGATGAGTCATGCTGTGGCAAAAGGAACTTTAATGCATTTCCGTGATGTAATTTACCAAGCAAACCATCATATGATTTTTTGATGCTTAAAATCCATTTTGTCAAACAACCGGTTGAATCCTGAGGTAGAATTGCCCTTGCCAAGCCCCCGTGGCTCAGTCGATAGCGTACAGGACTTGAGAACAGGAGGTCGCTGGTTCGATCCCCGGCTTGGCCAATTTCTTTCCGAGGATTAATGATAGTCATCGTGACAGGATTTATTCCTCTCTCACAGCTGACCATTGTTTCGACGATAGTTATGTGGGAAAGCAGCCAGTGGCTTAGAAAAAATTATATTGTGCGGAATACTGGTAAAAGAAACTCCAGGAAAGCATGGATAGGTGCACTGGTCGCCGTGATATAACTGAAATAATGCTGAAAACGGAGTTAAACGCTATACAGTCAATCAATCTATAATTGTCCTTGGACATGCAGAAACTTTGCCAAAGCGGACTGCGCAGGCTGACCTGGGTCTATACTTTTTGCAGATGCATTAAGCCCCCATCTACACAGAGCATGCCTCATACATCATTTTATATTACTATAGCAAACTTGCAACGCAACACCAAAATTACTTGCTACTGGAATATTGAAAACGAAAGTAAACAATACGTCTGAGAGAACGATTTATTGTACACATTGTATTCTGTAATATTTCGGATGACAAAAAGAGATGTTATGTTTTATGCTATTGTTTTCTTTCGTTTTCCATCCGTAAACAGAGATAATGAATCATTACATACCTGTTGGCTGAAATTTTCTCTACAATCTGGCAATCATAGCAAGGGCGAAGTTAAAAGGGCACGAGCTTCTTGTCGCTTAGACTGGCCAGCTTGCAGCAGTCTAATTGCCCGTCTCCAGACTTCTATGGTCTATTTTTCCATCCTGAACGCTCCTTATTTGTACAATACATGGACTGAAATGACGGACAAGCTTTCGTCAACTCGCAAAGAGAGAGAGTGACATCCGCGAAAAATCACGTGCTACACGTGGAACTCGCATGGCGCCAAGCACGTGCTTTGAAATTTATTCAGTTTTCTGTGACAGAAAATCAATAAAATTTACATGGCGAACTTTAGACATGCTGGAGGAATTGCTTGTGAAATGTTTACCTCCTAGAAATTATATTTGAAAAAAAAAATAGATAAACAAATAAATAAATAAAAAAGTAATTTTGGTGTTGTGTAGCAAGTTTGATATACTATTATATTCCATGAAATATGCAAATAGCTGTGCAGGAATTGCATCTATATATAGGACGGATTAGGTTAAACCAGCATACCAAGGAAAAAGTATTAAAATGTATGTAACCTTCTGTTGTATAATCCCAGAACGAATATCATTGTATCAATAGACAGACACAGAAACTTACGGACAGAAAGACAAACTGAATGTTTGGAATCATCCCATACATTTGAGCTATGTTCTGTGAAAAGGGGATTTAACACATCTGCAAAATGTCTCGACCCAAGTCAGCCTGCGCAATCCGCGCAGGCTGACCTGGGTCGAAACATTTTGCTTTTGGTCAATTTTCTGCATATCCAAGGACCATTTTACCTCAAGATTCAGCCGGTCGTTAGGCACAGTAGATTGTTATGAGTCTACGGTCATGTGATGCCTTGCTTGGTATATTGCATTTCGGAGATGCATTAAGCCCCCTTTTTACAGAGCATGACTCCATGTTCCATTATACATGTAAAATAGCAATACATTAAATCAGGATACCAAGGAAAAAATATTGAAATGTATCTAAACTGTTGTATAATCCGAAAACGAATATCAATAGACAGACAAATAAACAGACGGGCGGACTGAAGGGTCTGGACAGACAGACAGACAGACAGAGACAGACAAACAGACAGACAGACATGCAGACAGACAGCATGTTTCAGGAACAAATGTTTTGAATCAGTTATCCAATACATTTGAGTCACGCCCTGTGAAAAGGAGGTTTAATACATCTGCAAAAAGTATCGACTCAGGTCAGCCTGCGCAATCAGCGCAGGCTGACCTGGGTCGAAACCTTTCGCTTTTGATCAATTTTCTGCATATCCAAGGACCATTCTACCTCAGAATTCAGTTGGTTGTCAGACAAACTGGATTTTATGGATCCAGAATTATGTGATGACTTGCTTGGTACCATGTATCACGGAAATGCATTAACCCATAGACTGCTAAGCGCGACTCAATGACCTTTTGCGGACAGTGTAGATCAAGATCAGACTGCACAGAACGTGCAGTCTGATCTTGGATCTACACTGTCCGATTAGTCGATATTTTTTCTCCAAAAAAAAAAAAAAACCTTTGAAATAGCAACATTTTTATTTTTACTATCGGCTTGAAAGTTTCATTTCACTTTTTTATCAGGTTAAAAGGTAACTTTCCTTTTGTCAGAGCATGGTTCATTTACAAATTTTGAAATACTCTCTATCGGAAGGCGGCATTTAGGGCTGCACTGAAATAAATTATAATGCAAATAAAACAATTAGTAATTTTGCGGTTATGGTGGGGACAAAATCTTTAAATGTCTCTGAGTGTTAAACTGCGGCTGTGGTTATTTCACGATATGATACGTCGATGTCACTTTCCTTAACATTTTGATAAAGTGAATTTTTGGACAAAAATGCGAAAAATATGGCTAAAACTAGAAAAAACGCCAACAAGAATACGACAGTTTGATTTATCATGTGATTTTTACATCACCCTCATGACATTATGGTTTTTCCTCTTTGCTTGTGCGGTTTGCTTTTTTCTTACTATTTTGCCAGTGGAATCTGGAAACGTAAAGTGTTTGTGCAAAAAGACAAGTCACTTCGTTCCAAAAAGACAAAATTTGAGACAAGTCAGTCTAATAATAATTTTGTAGACAACAATTTAAATATGACTTAAAACGATGGAGGCGGGGTCTTCCTTTTTATTAACTGAAGGATGCAAAAGATTGCTGGAAGCGGCCAAAAATACTGGTAATCAGCGTTTTCTCCTATCCCTCTCTTGTCCTTAAAACTATTCTTCCCCACTGTCGTTTCAACGCAGGATTATTTAGTGAAAAAGGGAGAAAATGACAAGTTCCTCTAAAAATAGAATCATGAACTCGGCGTAATGATACATGAAAACCTTGGGAGTGTTTGATTGATCGTTTCGTTAATGTAAATCTTTATAGTCTAAAAATGTTCAAGATATTGAAGTCTGATTCTCTATTCACCAACTCATCTAAGAATTGTTCTATTAATAAATTCTAAAACTAGTAATCTGATTGGTCGAGACAAAACGTCTCGGCTAATCAGATGACAAGTTAGGAAATCAGAACTAGAAACGAATTTAGGATGTTTTTTTTTTTGTTAAAAAAGTAGCTCTGGGTCTGTATAAACCAACCATTCTTGAGAACATTCTTAGTCTTATTCTCCAAGATTTTCTAAATTTGAAAGTAACATAACTTCTGATTGGCTAAACCAAATGGTTACTTTCAACCATAGAAAATTCAGGAGAACAAGACTAAGAACGTTCTTAAGAATAGTTGGTGAATACGGACCCTGGTTTAGACAGAGCAAGACTTTTGGCCAAAGTGCCATGGGTTACTCTCAGAAGACAAACAGTCCCAGGCTCAAAACCTGGCAAGTTCTCCGAGGTTACAAAGGACTCAGGTGCATCACAAGCACTTGGGTTTTAAATGGCTGTCTGATACTGTAGATTACTTTTAAACATCAGACTGCTAAGCCCGACTCACTGACCTCTTGAGGACAGCGTAGATCAAGATCAGACTGCACAGAGCGTGCAGTCTGATCTTGGATCTACACTGACCGATAAGGAGACATCTTTCCTCCGAAAATTTCTTTGAAGGAGGAAAAGTTTATATTATCGGTTTCAAAGTTTCCGGTTTATTTTATTTAGCAGGATAAGGGTTAAAATGTACAAAACATTTTAGACAAAAAAAAAACCTGCCACAACACACACACACACACACACACACACACAAGAATGAATTTTTACCCTTATCCGGCTAAATAAAAGAATTTCGACCCCCCCCCCCACAAAAAAAAAAATGAATAATTTGGCTTATTCGCCACACGGAAATGAATACAAGGGCCCTCTATGTACAAAACGAGAAAATGTCTTCCGTCATTTTGATCTGAAAAAAAAGAAAAACGTCAGTCTTGAATCATATTGTTTTTGTCTATTATTTTCTGTATATTTGGGGTTTTTAATGCCGATTTCTGTGTGTGCTGCATCATCACCGTCAACATCATCATCATCACCACTATCATCATCACCATCAACATCATCACTACCATCATCATCATCACACCACTATCATCATCACCATCATCACACCACTATCATCATCACACCACTATCATCATCACCATCATCACACCACTATCATCATCACCATCATCATCATCATAATCGTCGTCGTCGTTACTTTTATTCTTTCTCCCGTATTTCTGCTAAAGCCCTAAAATTGTTTTCAACGTTATTTCTGTTATATCCGGCGGCCCGTGCACTTATCTGCGCTTTCCTGGAGTTTTGTTTTACCAGTATTTAGCACACTGATATCCTGCCCACATGACCACTGTCGAAACAATGATCAGCGATGAGAGAGAAATGAATCCTGTCGCAATGACTTTCATTAATCCTCGGAAAAAAATAGCTGAGCTGGGGATTCGAATTAGCCATACCCCTTCTTTCAAGCACCGTATATTACCAACTGAGCATCTGCAAAAAGTATCGACCCAGGTCAGCCTGCGCAGACCGCAGACCGCGCAGGCTGACCTGGGTCGAAACGTTTTGCTATCAGTCAACTTTCTGCATATCAATGGACATGTCTACGTCACGATTCAGTCGAGTGTTTAACTGACCGTATTTTATGGATCCATAATTATGTAATGACTTGCTTTACGGAGATGCACCAAACCCCCTTTTACCAGATCATGGCTCATGTGGTTTAGCCAATCAGAAGGTGTGTTACTTTCAAATTTAGAACTTCTTTAGAATAAGAATTTTTTTTAATGGATCCATAATTATATGATGACTTGCTTGGTGTCACGCATCAAGGGGATGCATCAAACCTCCTTTTGCCGGAACATGGCTAAATTATAAACCTTGCGAAATAGATAAATTACCCTATCCGGAATGCAGGTTTCACGCATAAATCATGTCGTAATATTTACATAGATGGAAAATCCCTTGATTGGCCAGACAACGTCCTGTACCGCTGACAGCGTACAGACGCGCAATGCATGACAGTGCATTTGTTTCTTACGCCTGTACCAAACGACAAAACCGCGGACTTGTACAAATTGAAAGTATTTTCAGACGACAATTTAACACTTCAGGCTGCTCAGCGCGACTTTGTGGGCTTTTGCGGAGAGAACGCGCATTCTGATCTTGGATCTACACTGTCCCATACGGCGAGATTTCTACGGCGAGCAAAATTTTTCAGTCGTAAACTATCCGTGTTACACTACTAACTGGAAATATTTAGTTTAATTTATGAAGCAGCTTAGGGGTTAACTGTGATCCAAACGACGGAACCTGGTTTTGATAGGGTAGAAAACATTGTGGGGAAAAGGAGAAAATGCTGGTTACCAGCATTTTCTCCTTTTCCCTACAATGTTTTCAAATTGCTTCTTCCTCAGGGTCATCAAAATCTTTATTTCTTTGGAGAAGTGTTAAATCTTTCAGCAACAAATACATGACCCATGCTCTGACAACAGGGGGCTTAATGCACGACTTTTTACCACTAGCACTGCGAGAGAGAGAGAGAGAGGGGAGAGAGAGAGGGAGACAGAGAAAGAGAGAGAGAGAAAGCAACAAGACGAACGAATTGCAAACATGCAAATTGTGGTCACTGACGTCTACTACTTGTAAGAGAGACACTGGTAGAGAAGCAGATAGACAGAAAGAGACAGAGAGACAGAACGAAAGAAAGACGGAGACAGGAAGGGAAAGAGACAATAGCAGGACGAAGAGATGGTAAGACATGCAACCAGCCAGCCAGTCAAATTGACAGACCGACCGACAGATCGGCCGACTAACTGACTGTCAAATCAGTCTAATACATGCACTGTAATTATCATCCTAAATGAAAGCAACATAGATCTAAACGTAATTTAAAAGTGGAAAAGACATGATATTACGTTCTGCCAAAGCGTGAGTCGACAATTTTGCAGAGAATGTATGCCATCATCCTGCCCCACCTCACATACATCATTCTTCAAATAGCCACGTTTCTAATTAAAACTTAACCCTCTAACAAACGACAAAATTTTAAACTAGTCCAAATTAAAACCATTCGCAGACGACAAAATGAGTGTGAATAAAAAATTTACATTGTTTTTTGGATTAGAAAACATTGCGGTAAAAGGAGAAAATGCTGGTTCCTAGCATTTTCTCCTTTTCCTGCAATGTTTTCAAAAGAAATCTCTCTCAAGGTCGTTAAATCGCAGGATTGTGTGGGTAAAGGTTTAAGTTTTGCAATGTTTAAACGTTTCAGCACCAAATATCTAAACTTGACCTTTTCCAACATCTGAAGATACTTTCCAATGAAAGACAAAAAGATTTTTATCCCCTGGTTTGATTTAAAGATACATCTATACTCGTTTTCAGCCAGTTTTTAACACATTCCATTTTCATTTTATCAAACTATAATCATTCTTGTATCTTCATGCCAAATGTTGACCCTGACAGCTGCAAAGTTGCGTAGATTACAACGAATAGAAAATGCATTTCATTCTCTGGAGGCCATCAAATAAATAATTGTTGTGACGTTTCCGGTTTTAAATCAATGATTTCCAATATATGTATTTATCCCTTGCACCACATATATCTGTAATTTATCTATGTTTAACCGGCTGACCAAATTTTGGACCATTCTACAGTCTATCAACTGTTTACAGCGTTTTTTTTTTCTCTCTCTGGCTGTAAGGATGTATCTTTTAGAAGCGAACGGTATAGATCCAAGATCTGACTGCACTGAATGTACAGTCTGATCTTGATCGATAGCGTCCGAGCGTCACCTTTGGCGTTTTTTTTTTTTTTGTTAGAAAAGGTTGAATTATCTAACACCCGTATATACCGAATTTCTAATTTACAAATAACAGATTTTTTGACAAGTGAAATAGGCAAGTTAGTAGGGAAATGGAAATCAAACGGTGAAATCACCGATTATGAGCATTTTATCCTTTTATCACAATAATTTTGTTTGAAAAAGGAAAGTCTGAATTAACTTTTCCCACACAATGCCGAGTTTAAAAAAAAAACGTACTTGAAAACATTGTGGGAAAAGAATAAAATCCTGGTAATCAGCATTTCTCCTTTTCCCACAATGTTTTCTACCCTTTTATCAAAGACAAAATTATATATTTGACGTCTGCCTATGCTTTCAATTTGGACAAGTCTAAAAACTTATCGTTTGGTAAAGGGTTAGTGCAAGAGAGAATATACGTTAGCAAGAAGGAAAAAAAAAAGACACTTAGAAACAATCAAGAAAAACAACGCCGCAAATGGAGAATAACTTAAAATAAGTAATTTCTCAGTTTTTCACTGTATTTTCGGCATAGACTTCTTCAAGTAGGCCCACGTGCATTGATTGGTTGATTGATTGATTGATTGATTGATTGATAGGCCGAACCATCGATCCCCTGTTCTCAGGTCCTGTACGCTACCCACTGAGCTACCGGGTCTCGGCTCAGTCAAGAGAAAGTTGTCGCAATCGGAGAATTACTTATAAAGAGTAATTTTTCATTTTGTCACTATATTTTCGACGTAGATTTCTTCAAGTAGGCCTACATGCATCAATATACAATGTGGTAGAAGGTTAGCCCTTGTCCTGCTAAATAAAAGAAATGAAACTTTCAAACCGTAGTAAAAACCCAAATATGCCTATTTCAAAGGTATTTAGGGGGAGGTAAAGATATATCCTTATCGGACAGTGTAGGTCCAAGATCAGACTGCACGTTCTGTGCAGTCTGATCTTGATCTACGCTGCCCGCAAAAGGTCAGTGAGTCTCACTTAGCAGCCCAAGGGTTAAAACACTCCAGACATTCTAAAATGTAACCTTACAGATAAATACAGCATCAAACGGTCAATCCTTACTTTTCTTATCTAAGGCAAATTTCTTGAATGTCTTTAGAGTTCAGACTAAAATGTTGGTGATAAAAATTTTCAATTGAGCCAAGGGGTTTAGTGCATCTGCAAAAAGTATCGACCCATGTCAGCCTGCGCAGTCCGCGCAGGCTGACATGGGTCGAAACTTTTTGCTTTATGTAAATTTCTACATGTCCATGGACCAGTCTACCTCAGGATTTAAGTCGGTGGTGAGACAAAATGGATTTTATAGATACATATTTTTGTGATAACTTGCTTAAAATAGTGCATCGCGGAGATGCATTAAACACCCTTTTTGCCAGAGCATGGTCTAATTATGACTTGCATAATCGATCATATGACGTTCTGTGCAAACAAAAACCGAGAATTGCCAAAAATCTAAAAATAGCCCTGAATGACGTATACAACTTTTCCAACATGCCTTCGTAAAACCACACAATCCCATTTCCGGAATATTACTGCATCATGTCGGGAAAAAAAAAAGGGCGCGAAATTTTTCATTCCCACGCTATTCTTTCTATGAATGAGCCATCTTGCGGCCGGTAAACCTATCCCAGGATAGGGCGTGAGAATTTCTAGACACGGTCCGGGAAATACCTAGGTGTCCAGGTTATGTGGTAGACGCGCTATTTGCTGAGTGGTTAAAGCCCCAGTAGCGGCCAAAAGTAAACAATGCTGGTGATAAAATGCATTCATATTTAAATCGTTCCTTTTAAAAGTATGAATACTATTGTGAAGATGACAATCTGTTATTGTACAGTCGGTCCAAGTGTAAGTCGCCGGCTGAAAAATTAATTTTAGAAGTGGGTTAAAAGCTGCCAGGTCGCTTTATGTTTTGTTTACTTTTTACGTGGTTTTAAAATTCATTTTTCTGCCAGCGACTAACATTTGGACCGACTGTACAATAACAGATTGCCATCTTCACAATAATTTCTATACTTGAAAGGTATTATTTAAATTCAAATGAATTTTAACAACCATACTGTTTACTTTTTGGCGGCTATTGGGCCTTTAATGACATACAACTTTTTAACCACATACTGATTCTTTTACCAAACAATCCCGAGATTTACAACCTTAAGGAAGAAGGTCTTTGAAAACATTGTGGAAAAAGGAGAAAATGCTGGAAACCAGCATTTTCTCCTTTTACCGCAATGTTTTAACGTCTTTCAAAGAAAACTCCCATCAATGAAGTCACATTTGTCATATACGCAGATGCTTTCAATGTGGGAAAAAATAACAATTTTACCGTCTGGTAAAGAGTTTACTCTTTTTCCCGCAAGGGAACAGAAATTCGAATCTTGTGACGTTGTTTTGAACAGCAGAGTCGAAACTCGGGGCAAATAAGTCAACCAGACACGACGAAAGTCTAGCTTTGGCACTTATTGCAGACAAACAAACAGGGGTATGCGATATTTCAATAGCAATTGATTGATTGATTGATTGATTTTCCGTTCAATTTTCGTCGCCATCAGTTGCCCACATGGGCGACGCCCCCTGATGACTGTTACTTATGTTACGGGGCAAAGTGCAGGATACAGGACGAAATTAACCCTAAATTACACCTTGTTCTTTAACGCGCTCGGTGTATAGTACCGTCACACGGGACATCGGTTTAATATCTCATTCGAAAGACTACTTGATAGACAGGTGTGGGACTCAAGCCTGAAACCTCAAGTAGCCCAAGACTTAAAGTCTACAAGTCGTATATTCAGCCACTTAAACTGTTCGGGCTGGTGTCAATACCAGTGTTTCAGCCTACGGCTGCCCAAACCATATCTCTTGATCTACACCGTCCGTAAAAGGTCCTTGAGTCGCGCGCAGCATACGTGGTCTCTCCTGATTTATAATGTAAACCGTGATCGGGTATTTCCGGATCAGTTCGCCTTTTGTTGAGAAAACCAAATCATCTCTTTCCGGGCCAAGCCCAGTAGCTCAGTCGGTAGCGTGCAGGACTTGAGAACAGGAGGTCGCTGGTTAGATCCCCGGCTTGGCCACTTTCTTTCCGAGGATTGATGATAATCATCGCGACAGGATTCATTCCTCTATCACCGCTGACCATTGTTTCGACGATGGTTATGTGGGAAAGCAGCCAGTGGCTTGGAAAGAATATTGTGCGGAGTACTGGTAAATGAAACTCCAGGAAAGCATTCTTTCCAAGCCACTGTCTGTTTTCCCACATAACCATCGTCGAAACAAAGGTTGGCCAAGCTGGGGATCGAACCAGCGACCTCCTCTTCTCAAGCCTGTACGCTACCGACTGAGCTACCGGGGCTCGGCACATGCGCATGGGGAATACATAATACATCAGAAGAATTAAACTGCCACAATGATTTTTGTGAATCTCTTTTAACCCTTTCCCAAACAAGCCCTGGTTTTCACGTGTCTGCTGTACAAGTCTTTTGAAACAGTGGGAAAAGGAGAAATTGCTCGTAACGAGCAATTTCTCCTTTTCCCCCAGTGTTTTCTACCCTTTTTGAGAACTTTCTGCCATTTTCATCAAATTTAAAATTGTCGTCTGCAAACTCTTTCAATTTGGACCAGTCCAAAATTTGTCGTTTGTGAAAGGGTTAACAAGGCAAGAAAAAATCATAAACATGAAACAAAAATCAATACAGTGAATCAAATCCAAATCTATTACATGTTGTAAATTAACAGAGTTTTCTCCTTTGAAAAGGGTAATGTAAATTGTCCAAATATACGAGCCAAGCTCTATGAAAAGGGGGTGTAATGCATCTGCAAAATGTATCGACCTAGATCGGCCTGCGCAGGCTGACCCGAGTCAAAACTTTTTGTTGTTGTTCAATTTTCTGTATGTCCAAGGACCAGTCTACTTCAGGATTCAGTCCGTTGTTGGACAAAATGGCTTCTGTGGATCCATAACTTGCCACCACGAAGATGCATTAAACCCCTTTTTGCCACAGCATGCCCCCTATATATATATATATATATATATATATGAAAAAGTTCAACTAGTGCCGGTTCAAGGATATTACATAATAAACAAGAAAAACATCACATGGGAACATAGAATATAACATTTATTGCCAACCGGTTTCGCTTTAAGCTCATCAGGGCAACAATAACAATTGTTATTAAAGCGAAACCGGTTGGCAATAAATGTTATATTCTATGTTCCCATGTGATGTTTTTCTTGTTTATTATATATATGCGTGCGTGCGTGCGTGCGTGTGTGTGTGTGTGTGTGTGTGTGGGGGGTGTGTGTCATGCTCTGGCAAAAGGGGGCTTAATGCATCTCCGTGATACATTTTATCATGCAAGTCATTACACAATTGTGGATCCATAAAATCCATTTTGTAGAACAACCTGCTGAATCAAGAGGTACACTGGTCCTTTGACACGTAGAAAATTGACGATTAGCAAAAACATGTTTTCGACCCATGTCAGCCTGCGCGGACTGCGCTGGCTGACATGGGCCGATACTTTTTGCAGATGTATTTACCCTTTACCACACAATCCCAACTTTTACCGACCCTGAGGAGAAACAATTTTGAAAACATTATGGGAAACGGAGAAAATGCTGGTAACCAGCATTTTCTCCTTTTCCCACAATGTTTTCTACCCCACCATTTACAAATTTTGTCATTTGGGCCACCTTCGATTTGTCGTCTGCTAGTGCTTTCAATTTTGACCAGTCCAAAATTTTGTCGTTTGGTAAAGAGTTACGTCCCTTTTTCACAGAGCATGTCTTAAATCATCTAGCAAGCGACCAAAATATACAAACAACATCTCTTATTTCCATTAGTGGAACTCTCCATTTTAAAGGCACTTTAAGACTTTCCACCGGGACCTCGCATGGCATAAGCAAAACTCAATGGCATCCTACATGAAACACAATCAAACGCACCCCTCTACACTAATTGAGGCACATTTCATTGTGATGCAGTGTCTGATAAGTATATTTAGGCATCCGTATCTTATTTGTAATTGTCGTTATGGCTTAGCTAATATTTTGTCTGCGTCACCGGAACCATATGTATGTCCCGGTAATACTGCACTGTCTCGCGAGACTTGTCCATTTTCTTGCCATATATGTACAAGAGCACTCAAAGAGAGATAACTCTATTGGACTGGCCATTGGTGTTTCTAACTTGACTGCTATCAAATGAAAATAATAATAGCCATGCTCTGGTAAAAGGGGGCTTAATGCATCTCCGTGATGCATGATGCCAAGCAAGTCATTACATGATCATGGATCCATAAAGTCCATTTTGTCTGACAACTGTCTGAATCATGAAGTAAACTGGCCCCTAAATGTGCAGAAAATAGACATTGATTGTGCATGGTGACCTGGGTCGATCCTTTTCGCAGACACATTTATCCCCCTTTTCACAGAGCATGGCATCCCTTAACCTTTACCACACAATCCCGACTTTTAACGACCCTGAGAAAGACAGGTTTTGAAAACATTGTGGGAAAAGGAGAAAATACTGGTAACCAGCATTTTCTCCTTTTCCCACTATGTTTTCTACTCGACTGAAGGCAATTTTCATCGTTTCAGCCATCTTTGATTTGTCATCTGCAAATGCTTTGAATTTGGACAAGTCTAAAATTTTGTCCCGTGGTAAAGAGTTAATATATTTGCTAGTTGCTATAAAATGAAATATATTTACATCACCATCATCCCTCCCTCTCGCTCTCTCTCTCTATCTCTCTCTCACAGCAAGGCTCATCAAAAATCAAGTAAAGAATCTCAGCCCTTTTAAATAACTGTGACAGTGAAAAATAAAAAAGAACATGTGGTTTTTTTTTTTAACCCTTTCCCAAATGACAAATTTTGGACTGGTCTAAATTCAGACGACAATTTTAAATTTGATGAAAATGGCAGAAAGGTCTCAAAAAGGGTAGAAAACACAGTGGGAAAAGGAGAAATTGCTCGTTACGAGCAATTTCTCCTTTTCCCACAGTGTTTTCAAAAGACTTGTACTGCAAACATGTGAAAACCAGTGCTTGTTTGGGAAAGGGTTAATTAATACTCTACCACACAATCCTGAATCTTTAACGATCCTAAGACAGAAGAATTTGAAAACATTGTGAGAAAAGGAGAAAATGCTCGTTACCAGCATTTTCTCCTTTTCCCACAATGTTTTTTCTTTCCCTTTCTAGGACGAATTCCACCATTTGAGCATCACTGAATTGGTTGTCTGGAAATGCTTTTGATTTTGAAACGTCTAAGATTTTGTTGTGGTTTTTTATTAAGTTTTTTTTTTGTGTTGATAAAAACAAAAATATCTCAAATAGAACATGTTTATGGACTATGAAAATTTCTAGCAAGGAGAGTTATGAAAGGTTACTGTCTTATTAACAAACCCCTAGCAAAAGAGAGGTAAAAATCATTTTTCTAATTATATTAAAATTTCCGAAAAAGAATAGCTTATCTATGAAATATACATATTACTTTCCCAACAAAAAGAAAAATATGAAAATAAATCAATCAACAAAATCAAATGCTGTTAAACCATTAAATTATGTTAACAATATCCATTTCCGGTTTTACAGTAATATATTACTGTAAAACCGGAAATGTTTGTGTCATGGAAATCTTCAGAATTTTCACATATTCATAAAAATTTCGAAGATATCCACCACCGTAAATTTAAGCTTCATTAAGATTTATTTTATCTAGAAACCACGTCATGTGGGAGTAATTGAGAGGGATGCTTGTTGACATCAATGAGTGCCATTTTTCATCAACGTCAACTAGAATACCAGTCTAGTGTCAGTTAATGCTGGAGTTAATCCTTTACCAGACGACAAAATTTTAGCATTGTCCAAATTGAAAGCATTTGCAGACGACAACTTCAATGTGGCTCAAATGGTGAAATTTTACTTTGATTGGGTAGAAAACATTGAGGGAAAAGGAGAAAATGCCGGTTACCAGCACTTTCTCCTTTTCCCACAATGTTCTCAAAAGGCTTTTTTCTCAGGGGCGTTAAAGGCGGCATTGTGCGGTAAAGGGTTAAACGGGTTCTAGTTCGCCAGGATGCTGGCACAAAAAGGATTTTATGCAAGAGAGTCTGTTGCAGTTTTAGTGGAAATTAAAACATGTATAAAGTCAAAATTGGGTATTCGCAAAATTTTAGACTTACAATGATATCCACTCAAACTCTAGGAAAAAAAATCATCAGACAAAATGTATTCCAATACAAATAAAATAACCTACAGAGTTAACCCTTTACCACACAATCCCGACTTTTAATAGCCCTGAAGAAGACGCCATTTGAAAACATTGTAGGAAGAGGAGAAAATGCTGGTAACCAGCATTTTCTCCTTTTCCTACAATGTTTTCTTCCACATCAAAGACAGAAATCATCATTTGACCTACATCAATTTTGTCGTCTGCAAATGTTTTCAATTTGGTCAAGTCAAAAATTTTGTCGTTTGGTAACAAGTTAACTATTTACCAGACCACAAACTTTAAGACTTGTCGAAAATGGAAAACGTTTGCAGGCGATAAATTAAATACTGCTTTAAGATGATATGTTTCTTTGAAAGTACATGTATATGAAAAAATTGTGTAAGCAGGAGAAAATTCTGGTTATGAGAATTTTTTTTCTTTTCCCACAATATTCTAAAAAGCAGCTTTCTTTGCTGTCTTTAAAGGTAGGAATTGTGTTGGAGATAGTCAATCATGGGGAATCCACCATATTAATCTAAGATTTGATTCTATGTTTACAATAGTCATGAGGTAAACAATTAGTTAAAGATTCTTTCTATTGACAAGATAAAATCAAACAGAGCTAAATGAATCCTCCCAAGACTGACCAGTATCCTTCCATTTTTCCATATATGGTTTTATAGGAATGACGACAGTTGTGATGTCATCAAATGATGCAATAGTTTTGACGTCATTCTTCTTTCTCCACCCACTTCCTGTGAAACAGCCTCGCGCTTCATGAACCAAATCTTGAGCAGCTATAGTATATCTACAATACATAAATTAAGAATTTTTTTCTTTTCAAAGGTAGAAAACATTGAGGGAAAAGGAGAAAATGCTGGTTACCAGCATTTTCTGGTTTTCCCACAAGGTTTTTAAAAGGCTTCTTCCTCAGGGTTGTATGGTAAAGGGATAACAATGACTCTTTACCAAACACCAGAATTTTAGACTGGTCCAAACTGAAAGTATATCTACAATACATTAAACATTGACACTTTACCAAATGAAAGAATTTTAGACTGGTCCAATTTGAAATTATGTCCAGACGACAAGCTGTCTGTAGCACAAATTAGAAATTTTTCTTTGTAAGAATAGAAAACATTGTGGGAAAAAGAGAAAATGCTGTTTACCAGCATTTTCTTCTTTTCCTGCAATGTTTTCAAAAGGCTTTTTCCCCAGGGTTGTTAAAACTCGGGATTGTGTGGTATAGTGTTAAACAATGACACTTTACCAAACACCAGAATTTTAGACTTTTCCAAATTAAAAGCATTTGGAAGCATTTGCAGACGACAAACTAAATGTTGCAGAAATCAGGTATACTTTCAATTTGGACCAGTCTAAAATTCTTGTGTTTGGTAAAGAGTCATTGTTATCCCTTTACCATACAAACCCGAGTTTTAACAACCCTGAGGAAGAAGCCTTTTGAAAACCTTGTGGGAAAACGAGAAAATGCTGCTTACCAGCATTTTCTCCTTTTCCCACAATGTTTTCAAAAGTCCTTTTCCTTGGGATCGTTAAAACTTGGGATCTTAACATTTTACTTGATAATAAAAATTTAAAAATTTAATAGTTACCTAAGTCTAGCAAAGGATGGAAAACATTGTGGGAAAAGGAGAAAATGCTGATTATGCTGATTACCAGCATTTTCTCCTTTTCCAACAATGTTATCAAAAAACCCTCTGTCTCAGGGACATTAAAACATGGGATTTTTTGGAAATAAATGAAATGGAATTTCTGGATCATACCTTAAGGAAATCAAATATGCACCTGTATTCACCAATCATTCTTAACCCTTTACCACACAATCCCGACTTTTCACGACCCTGAGAAAGAAGCCTTTTGAAAACATTGTGGGAAAAGGAGAAAATGCTGGTAACCATCATTTTCTCCTTTTCCCAAAATGTTTTCTACCCTTCCCAAAATAAATTTCATATTTTGAGTCACATTTATATTGTCATCTGCAAATGCTTTCAATTTGGACCAGTCTAAAATTTTGTCGTTTGGTAAAGAGTTAAGAACATTCTTTGTCTTATTCACAGAAATTTTCTAAATTTGAAAATAACACTTCTAATTGGCTAAACCAAATGGTAGGATTACTTTCTTAAATTTAGAATTAAACTCACAATGAATTATGAACGGTTGGTGAATACAGACCCAGAACACTGCAATTTCAAGGCGCTTTTGCCAGAATTCCCACAATGTTTTCAAAAGGCCTCTTTCTCAAGGTTGTTAAAACTCAGGATTGTGTGGTTAGGAGTATGAATGACATATTGAATGTAGCTCATATAATGGAATTTGTAGAAAACATTGTGGGAAAAGGAGTAAATGTTGATTTCCAGATTTGCTATCTACCTGTGTTCATCATCTCCGGTCGTTGATTCAATTGACTTTTTAGCTATAGACACCCCCTCGTCATTTGTGATGACATCCCATAATCCATCTGACCCTAATATCAAAACGTCACTATCAGTCCACTGCTTGTCGGACAAGTTCATGATCTTGACCTGTAATATACAGAAAGTGTTGAACTCTTTCAGAACAGTAGGTATAAATACCAGCTTTTGCAGATGGAATAGATCCAAGATCAGACTGCACAGAATGTGCAGTCTGATCTTGGATCTACACCATCTGCTTAATTTTTAATCAAGCCCACTAGATAGCAGGAGCGCTACATGCAAGGTGCCAATGCTCTGCGGCAGTTGCTTGTAGTGAGTATTTTAAGTAAAAAAAAAAAAAGGTGCATAACTGTGTAAAAAATATTTTCATGGTTACCCGCCCCTGTTGTATGGGTTCCCCTTTTATCTCCAGTAATGACAAAGATATAAAATGTAAAAGATTTTGCACATAGACAATGACTCAGAAGTCGCCTGAGCTATGACAATACCTCAATGTTTCTTCGAAATCAGCCGAGCTAAACAATCTGAGTTTTAATGGGTTATATTTTCAGCCAAGAAAAGCACTTACCTTTTTATATTTTGCCATGATAAAGCGTAGGAGAAACTATCTTAACACATTCTTGTACAGGTTATTTTCTGTAGGTCTAACACAAACTATCACAAATTACATAAAAAGACTAACATTTGAAGGCATGGTGTGTATAATTTTATATCATTATGGAAAGATTATGGGAAAATGAGCAATTGCTTGCCATAATTCAAATTTAAAAAATTCTTTTAACGCTTTACCACATGGCAAAATTTCATACTGGTCAAAATTGAAGGCATTTGCAGCCAACAAAGTAAATGTTGCACAAATAATGGCTTCAGTGTTGTGCCTAGGCCAAAATTTTTGGGGGACACAGGTGTCCCCCTACCGTGATTTCAAGGGGACACTAGAAAAATCTAGGGGACACACTAAATATAACTAGTTTTTCATCCGTCCTCTGCGATTCAATTTCATCTGCAATTTTTCTATTTTTAACACTTCCTGACATACAGTCGGTCAGCCGCATCTGGCGTTTCTATTGTTTCATTGACAACAGTAAGACTGGTTTAAATATCGGATATCTGTTAAGCGACTTTATCGCAGTAAATTCCTCGGTCACAGTCTACGTTGTGCAGGTGCCCATTGTAATTAACGCAATGTATGTAAATACCGAAAAGGACTCCAGATAGGGAAAATCTGGCGGATTTTCGTGAGCGCGCCCGACATCCCGCAATGGCTTAGATTTTAAGGGACATTGGTAAAAAAATTGCGGGAATCCCGCAATCCCGCGGCCTAGGCACAACACTGCGGCTTTGTCTGTGAAAGGTAAGACAACATTGTGGCAAAAGGAGAAAATGCTTCTCTTCTTTTCCCACGTTTTCAAAAGACTCTCCTCACGGTTGGGTAAACACAGGATTGTTTAGTAAAGAGTTAGCCGTATGGTATAGACAAACTCATGTAAACCTTACCTCAGGTTTAGGTGACAAGAATGGTTTGATCCAAATGTCAGAATCAAACACATACAGGTCATGATCGCCCAACCCACGTGTTACGCCAATTGTTCCCATTACACGAGCCTGAAACACATAAATGGGGTTCTCACATGAAGCTTTATGTATTATCATTTCCATCAAGCGAATTGACTAAAATTATGTGACACAAGCCTTGGTGAGCATCAAATACATTTTAGTCAATGCATTTGATAAAAATGATATTACATAACATGAATGTGAGGTTCTGCTTATCCCATAAAACAAATGATAGACAAAAAATATCCTGCATCATCACTTTCAGCCTCTATACAGTTCATGGGTCCATGTTTACAGAATGTAGTTCGGTTTGAAATGTGTACACTCACAAGAAGATAGCTCTGTGACATTTACATCGAAAGTACAATGAAACAGTTTATAGGGGAACAAATTGAAATAATTCCACTATTTTGTTAGCTTTAAACAATTTATGCTGCATTTCACGTTGTTATTAAACATGCAAACCGTAACATTTTCCACATGTATCAGTCTTAGCAACAACTACGTCATTTTCCCACGAATTAGCATAGAAGTACAAATTTCGGCATGTGCTGTGGTTGGTTTCGCCGACTTCATGCGCTTATAACTATGAAAATAACCAGAACCGGAACCCAAAAAGTCATGGGTTTAATACACTTCTGGAGGAAGTTTTATGCAATGAAAGGTAATAGCGGTTCTGGCTGAATAAGAAAAATAGTTTTAAGCTCTCCAAACTTGATAAATTTTTTCAGAGCATGTGGAATAAAATTTTATGTCACACTGATAAGTGCCAGACCTTAAATATCCATGCTCTGTGAAAAGGGGGCTTAATGCATCTGCGAAAAGTAACGACCCAGGTTGGCCTGTGCAGTCTGCGCAGGCTGACCTGGGCCGAAACTTTTCGCTATTGGTCAATTTTTTGTATGTTCAAGGACCAGTCTACCTCATGATTAAGTAGGTTGTTTAAAAAACTGGCTATTATGGATCCATAATTATATGATGGCTTGATTGGTATCATGGATCACAGAGATGCATTAAGCCCCTTTTTGCCAGAGCATGGCTCAAATTTAAACTTACCTTTTTCCCTTCTCCACAGACCAATGGAAATCTGAGATCTTCTTCTTCTACTGTTTTGAGTGACCTTCAAAAAATTTTATGACTAGTTCACAGTGAAAGCATTTTTAGAGGACGCTTGAAAAAAAGGGATTGTCTCGAAAAGGACAGAAAACATTGTGAGAAAAGGAGAAAATGCTGGTAAACAGCATTTTCTCTTTTTGTCACAATGTTTTGACATGCCCTTTTCCATAGGGTAGTTAAAACTCTTAATTATTTGGTAAAGGGTTAACACATTATCCCTATAACAAATTTGCAGCCATCTCTCCATTTGCTGCAAAATTTTTATTTTTTCTTTCAAATTCCTGAACATCAGAAAAATCAAAATGCAATAAGTTAAAAAGTTTTAACAGAGTTGGAACTGGCCACAATTCAACCCTTGAAATTTCATAAACAGTGGAATTAGGAGAAAACACATTTTTCCTCACAGTTTTTCCACCCTTTCGTAGAAAAAGTTCCATTATTCATTATTCGAGTCATTCTTCATTAGCAAATGCCTTGAAAATAGAAATTTGTAGTCTAATGAGGAGTAAGCCAATTACTTTTTGTACCTTTGCAAAAGACAGGTTTTGAAAATATTCTGGGACAAGTTTCTGTATCAAGCAATTGCTCTTTTCCTGACAGGAAACCAAGGCTGGTATTCTACATCCACTCTTAGGAATATTCTTTGTCTTGTTCAAGATTTACAAAGTAACACAAGTTCTGATTGGGTAAACCATTTGGTTTAGTGAATCAGAAGTTGTGTTACTTTCAAATTTAGTTGAGAATAAACTGAGAATAAAACTAAGAATATTCTTAAGAAAGGTTGGTGAATACAGAACCAGAAATCTCACAAAAGGTGACTTAATAACAAATTCTACACACTTTCATCTTCAACACATTTGCAGACATCAAATTTTGAAATTTGCACAAAACAGCTTAAATTCTCTGATGAGGTAGAAAACATTGTGGGAAAAGGAGAAAATGCTGACCATGTTTCCAGCACTTTCTCTTTTTCCCACAACGTTTTTAATAGCTTTCTCCCTCAGGGTCATTAAAACTCGGGACTGTTCGGTACAGGGTTCATTATGTGCTGATAAAGAAGATACATGTTTAAAACTTAACATGTATTTTGCACAGAATTCGAAGAGAGCCTATTCTTCATCGCACATTCTTTACAGCACAAAGTCAGACATCCAGAAATTGAGTCTTGCACATCTACAGTTCATGGATAATGGCTGCCCACAGTTTAAAAATACATCCTTAAAGCCAGAGAGAAAAAAAACGCTGTTAAAATTTGATAGACTGTAGAACATGTCAAAATTTCATCAGCTGTGTAAACATGGATAAATACCAATATACATTGCCTAAAGGATAAATACATATATTGGAAATCTGCAATTTAGAACCTGAAACATCACAACAGTGATTTCTTTGATGGCCCCCAAGAAAATGAACTGTGTTTTCTATCAGTCGTAGTCTATGGAACCTTGCAACTGTCAGGGGCAACATTTGGCATGAAGATACAAGAATGATTATAGTTTGATAAAACAGAGATGAAATGGATTAAAATCTGGCTGAAAACAAGTATAGATGTATCCTTAATAGCAAAGCCATGGTAGGAGTTTCTGACAATAAAATCTTTGTACACAGACAGAAAGATGGCCATTATCAGACAGGCTGATTCCTGCGCAAGTCAAAAAATATTTGTTTTGCTTGCGTACGAAAAGGATATACCTACCATCCGTCCATCCCAGGTTTACGACACAATATTTCTTGCCCAATATCACCCCTTGATACCCGACGGATGAACTCAATACAGCTAAACTCGTCATGTAGAAGTTCTGGATTGCACCACCCCTGAAATTATCAACAAACACCATCAACAGATGACTTCTTTCGTCTTGCAACTTCAAAACAGAGTGGCAAAATGACACATAACACATATAAACTTTCTCCTTTTGTAACTAGGTTTCAACATGTATTCATGTATGAACCCTTTACCAAATGACTCTAGACTAGTCCAAATTCAAAGCATTTGCAGACTACAATATAAATGTGACTCTAAAACTGACTTTTGTTCTGGTAAGGGTAGAAAAATTGTGGGAAAAGGAGGAAATGCTGGTACCCAGCATTTTTCTCCTTTTCCCAAAATGTTTTTAAAAAGCGTCTTTCACATGGTTGTTAAAAGTCGGAATTGTGTGGTAATGGGTTAAAGCTTAACTCTAGATGATCTCCTTTTTTCTCACTTTCTTGTAGTGGCCAGTGCACCTATCCATACTTTCCTGGAGTTTTTTTTTACCAGTGCTTCTAAAAACATTCTTCCAAAGCCACTGGCTGCTTTCCCACATAAGTCATCAGAACAATGATCTGTGAAATGAATCCTTTTGCAATGACTATCATCAATCCAATGACATAGATTCCCAAGCTAAGCATTCAAAACAGTGATTCCCCCTGGTTTCAAACCCTGCACATAGCCAATTATCATACTGCAAACAAATTTCTCGCGATCTGATTGGATAATATGCTCCAAATATATAGTGCTGTACACTGGCAGCTCCAAGGATACAGCACAGCAAATCAAAGATGGCAGCGACGGATCGTCATGAATACAAACCATGAAGTATTAAAGGTCATGCATTGTAACGTTAAAGAAAAGGTAATAATAAACTAATGGCCGTTTGAAACAACTAATGGTTGTTTACTTTTGCCAACAAATCATAAAATGAATAGTTACTTACCTTAAAGTTGTTTAATCCATGTTTAAATAAAAATATGATGAATGTCTATCATAGTGACTTCATGCACCAAACTGCAAGTTTTGCCTAGGTTTCACTGGCGTTCATTTTTAGTGACATCATTTTTCAGTGTGTTTTGGGCAGTCAGAAGGGAAATTCGATTTCGTAACCATACTCGATTTGTGAGATGATAAAATACAGAAATTTCACTAAATATTATGTTGAAAAGGTAAAACTTTGCTGTATAATAAATTTGTTGTATTGTCAGGTGGCAGGGGACTTGGAAACTTGTGTACGGCGGTGGAAAATCATGTCACCACCTTGCTTTCGACTTGGGGCGACACGATTTGCCACAACCGTAAACAAGTTTCCAAGTCCCCTGCTACTAGACCGTACAACTAATATGGTACTACTGATCTGACACAAGGGTGTTTTAAAAAGTTTACAGGGTCCTAGGTCAAATGGCTTTAGAGTTAGAGCACAGAAATGAAAACATGGACAGATTGATTGACAAATGGATGCACAGACAAATGGACAGATTGACAGATATGGAGAAACCAGTATACTCTCCTCTACTACGTAGGTGGGGGTGGCATAAAAATAGTCTTTACAAAACACAAAAGTATGTCTGCAGGAAGGTAAAAGAGTGAAAGGTAGAATTTAACGAGCATTAAAACCTATTTTTACCATATAATTAAGCCTGTCTCTCTCAGACTCTGGTGTAAAATCTGTGGACATCTGTATAACTTCATCTTCATGGCAGAGAACAGCCCTACATTTATATCAAATATTAAACAAATCATTGAAAATGGTCAAAACAACTAAAAGTAAATAAACTATTTTCCAGACAACAACATTTTAGACTAGTCTATATTGAAAGAATTTGCATACAATAAATTCATTGTGGCTCCAGACAGCAAAATTTTAGACTAGTCTATTTTGAAAGAATTTGCAAAAAATAAATTAAATGTGGCTCTAGACAGCAAAATTCTAGACTAGTCTATATTGAAAGAATTTGCAAATAATAAAATGAGCCATGTTCTGGCAAAAGGGGGTTTAATGCATCTCCATAGTCCATTGTACCAAGCAAGACATCACATAGTTATAATTTATTGATCTTTAAATCAATTTTGTCTAACAATCGACTGAATCATGAGGTAGACCCGTCCTTCAACATGCAGAAAATTGACCAATAGCGAAAACTTTTGGCCCAGGTCAGCCTATGCAGGCTGAATACTTTTCGCAGAAGCATTAAGACCCCTTTTCACACAGCATGGCTCTATTAAATGCGGCTTCAATGATTGTGTTTGTCGTCTACTCTTTACCAAACAATCCCTGGTTTTAAGGACCTCAAAGACAAAGACTTGTGAAAACATTGTAGATAAAAGGAGAACATGATGGCAACCAGCATTTTCTTCTTTTTCCACAATGTTTTCTAACTTTCCTTAAACCTTTACCACATAATTCCGAGTTCTAATGACCATAGAAAATTAGAATTTTGAAAACATTGTGGGAATAGGAGAAGATGCTTTTCCCATAATGTTTTTTAGCGTTTCTGAAACAAATCCAATTATCTGAGCAATTTTTAATTTGTCATTTGCAAATGCTTTCAATTTGGACCAGTCTAATATTTTGTTGTGAAGTATAGGGTAAAAGGATAGAAAAAAAAGTAGGAAAAAAGAGAAAATGTTGGTTACTGTACAACGTGGGTATCTATTCATAAGAATTAAGGCCTGATAAATGGGTGCAAGTGACAAACACTGTTTCTGTGTCAATGTTATTAAAAAGTCGTCTGTATGAAGTTTGTTTCGGCAAAATATTAAAACATCAAACTTACATGTACTTGTGAAACAGACATGTTCATATTCTTGAGAATATCAGGCACTTCCTGTGTTTCACCAGTAGGTCTATTCTACATAAAAGTTCCATAAACAATTTGTAATCATCAATTTCCTCTTAAAAAAAAAAAAAGTTAACTAGCACTCCAATATTTTGTGAAATTCGTCTGCATGATCAGAGAGGAAAGTGTTGACACAAACCTGCAGTCTCCTGTATTAGTATCATACAATTTCACATTCAAAAACAATGCAACTAATGCTGTGCATCCATTTTATTATTCTATTATTTTGCGAAAGTCGTCTGCAACATGATCAAAGAGGAAAGTGTTGACAAAAACCTGCAGTCTCTTGCCTTAGCAATTTATAATTTACTGTCAAAAATCAATGCAACTAACGCTGTACATCCATATTCTAATATTCTATCATTTTGTCTGCTTCATGATCAGAGAGAAAAGTGTTGACACAAACCTGCAGTCTCCAGCATTAGCAACATACAATTTACCATTGAAAAACAATGCAACTAATGCTGTGCATCCCCCTCGAATTGAAAAATTTGTCTTTTCCCTTTCCAGCTGGTTATCCTGTATAAAAAAAAAAAAAAAAAAAAAAAAAAGATTGAGTCATGCTCTGGCAAAAGGGGGCTTAATGCATCTCCGTGATCCATGACACCAAGCAAGTCATTAAATAACTGTGGATCTATGAAACCCATTTTGTCTACGACCTGACTGAATCATGAGGTACACTGGTCCTTGAACATACAGAAAAATGACCATTGGCGAAAAGTTTCGGCCCAGGTCAGCCTGCGCATACTGAGCAGGCTGACCTGGGTTGATACTTTTCGCAGATGCTTTAAACCCCCTTTTCACATAGCATGGTTCAAATAAAATGTCAAAATGTGCAGTGTGGTGTTTTATACATCTACTGTAAATTTTTGGCATCTGTTTTTGTATACTAAGTATGAGCTTGTTTTCTTTATATCAAGGGTGGTCATGTTAGAACCAGAATAATCTTCTTTCTATCGTGGTTTATTGTTCAATAAACCACGGTTGTGAGTTGTGAGGCACAATGAATAAACCACGAGGGCAATAGCCTTTAGATCAAGAGTGGTAATGTTAGAATCAACATAATCTTTTTTCTACCGTGGTTTATCATTCAATAAACCTTGTCATGAGTTATGAGGCACAAATAGTCCATAAGGGTGATCAATAAACCTATCACCCTCATGGTTTATTTATTTGCTTCATAACTCACAACTGTGGTTTATGATGAACGATAAACCATGATAGAAAAAAGACTATTTCTTAACTCTTTCCCAAACAAGCCCTAGTTTTCACGTGTCTGCAGTACAAGTCTTTTGAAAACACTGTAACGAGCAATTTCTCCTTTTCCCACAGTGTTTTCTACCCTTTTTGAGACCTTTCTGCCATTTTCATCAAATTTAAAATTGTCGTCTGCAAACTCTTTCATTTTGGACCAGTCCAAAATTTGTCGTTTGGGAAAGGGTTAAACATTTTATGTTCAGTTTTTATATCAATTCCAAAAGTAGTCATCTAATTGGGTGAGACAGAACACATCTCAGCCAATCAGATGTCTTGTTTTGGAATTAGAACTGGTACCATACTTTGGAATTGGTGAATAGTATCCCTGGGTCCGTATTCACCAACCATTCGGTTTTGCCAATCAAGAGTTGTGTTACTTTCAAACTTGGAAAATCTTGGAGAATAACAAAACGTTCTTAAGAATGGTTGGTGAACACAGACCCTGATATTTATTAGTATGTACAGTGTTCAAGGCCATTTTTCAGCTTCATTGCAGTTATATCACACCGACCAGTGCACCTATCCATCCATATCTTGAATCAACAGTGTCTAATACTTTTTTGATGTTCTGGCCAGTTCAGGCTCTAAATGCCAGCTGCCTCTCAGGGCCAACTTCCACCATATTACATAAATGAAATGTTGTTGAAAATGGTGCTTAACACCAAATATGAAAAACTTACCATTTCAATAAAAGCTTCTTGCAGTGCACCAACAACAATACCGTCTACAGTGACCTTCATCTTGTTCTCAGGGTCAAGGTCGTTATTTGTCCTTTCCATGATGTGTTCTAAACAGATTTCTAACTTGTCCTGCAAAATAACACAAGAAGAATCAAGAGCACCGCATACAGGTGCCAACGATTGGCTGCAATTATTTTTGCAAAAATTCTAAGTCAAAATAGGGGCATAACTGAGTACTTTGATGGTTACCTGCCCTTGATGTATGGATTCCCCTTTTGATAGTTTACAAGTAGTCCAAGTTTGAAGCAAATATTTAAAACACATTTTATTTGTTGTCTCCAAATGCTATAAATTTTGACAAGTACGAAATTTTGTTGCATGGCAAAAAGCTAAAATACTGATTTTGTGTTCATTTGAGGTTTTGGGCAAAGCAAATTGGCAAAGTTAAAGTTGAATTATGTTTTACCTGAACATGTTTGTATAAAACTTTGGAGGCAATCAGGGAAGCACTGTAACCAGCATGACCGTCAAATACCCCAAAGTAGGACGCATACACAGGGTAAACCTTTAATAAAATATTTCAAGAAATTTACCCAACCTTTTGCATAGTGGCAAAATTTTAGACTCATCCAACATTTCACGCATTTGACTCAAAATTATGGGATGTGTAAAAAGTTTCGGCCCAGGTCAGCCTACGCTGACTGCATAGTGACAAAATTTTAGACTCATCCAATATTTCATGCATTTGACTCAAAATTATGGGCTGTGTAAAAAGTTTTGGCCCAGGTCAGCTTGCACGCACTGCACAGGCTGACCTTGATTGATACTGTTTGCAAATGCATTAAGCCCCCTTTACACAGAACATGGCTTATATACTTAGTGTTGATCGAAAATCAGACTGTGCATTTGAATCCAGGATATATATTATATGTTATTCATTCTGAAGATTCTTTTTGTTTGCCTAGCATTTATCACAACTTCCAGTATTTTTAGTTATGTCACAGCTGCCAGTGCACTTATCATGTGTTCCTGAAGTTTCTCCAGCATACTGGGCTCCTACATTATCGCGGATCTAATGCTGTGCTTTAAGTCTTTACCAAACGACAAAATTTTAGACTAGTCAAAATTGAAAGCAGTTGCAGACGACAAAATAAATGGCACTCAAAAAATGAAATTTGTTTTGGAAAGGGTAGAAAATCTTGCGGTAAAAGGAGAAAATGCTGGTTACCAGCATTTTCTCCTTTTCCCACAATGTTTTCAAATGCTTTCTTTCTAAGGGTCATTAAAAGTCGGGATTGTGTGGTAAAGGGTTAAATACACAAACAGACAGAACACTTTACCATCAATTAACCCCTCACCACACAATCCCGACTTTTAATGACCCTGGGAAGGAAGCCTTTTGAAAACATTGTGGGAAAAGGAGAAAATGCTGGTGACCAGCATCATTTTCTCCTTTTCCCGCAATGTTTTCTAGTCTTCCCAAGACAAATTTCAATTTTTGTGTCACATTTATATTGTAGTCTGCAAAAGCTTTCAATTTGGACTGGTCTAAAATATTGTGGGTTGGTAAAGAGTTAATCTTTTGCAACGTTTCAATCAATCATTCTGACAGGGTATAGGACACAACATTTTTTAAATTCTCCAGTGTCAAATTTTTGTAAATAGCTACGGAACAGAAATGAAGCAATATATGAGCCATGCTCTGGCAAAAAAGGGGCTTAATGCATCTCCGTAATCAATTTCACCAAGCAAGACATCACCGAATTATGGATCCATAAAAATTCATTTTGTCAAACAACCGACTGAATTATGAGCTCGAATTATGCATTGAAATGCAGAAAATTTAAAGTGAAAAGTTTCGGTCCATGTTAGCATACATTCGCGAAAAGGGTCGACTCATGTCAGCCTGCGCAGTCCGCGCAGGCTGACATGGGTCGACACTTTTTGCTCCCTTTCCACAGAGCAGGGCTCATATAAAATCTGTGATTATGTAGAATCCATGACAGCGTAGGAAGTAAGTATACCCTTATTGCTCTATATACCACTCTTCATGTGAATGATTTACCCTACATTTACTCTTTAGCTGTGTGAAAGGAAAAAAGAAAACTTGGAACAATGACTTTCATTAGTGTTCAGAAATGTTTAGTCTAGCCAAGATTCAAACTCACAACTCCTGGTTTACAAGCACCTTGTGTTAGCAATAAGATACTTTGGGTTAGAGTCTTATGAAGATTTTATCATATATCTTGTTCGAGTTGGAGTTTAACGCCATTTTAACAGCTTAGGTCACTTCACGGTGATTAATGCACTTACGCGTATGTTTCCTGTACTAACACAACTTTCTTTTCAAGTCACTGGCTACTTTTCTCACATGCATCAGAGGTGAGAGGCGCAGGATCGCCAGAAAGTTTGCCTCAACCAGGTATCAAACCCACAACCATCTGGTCGCGAGTCAGATATGCTAACAACTGAGGTACCTAGCCATGCTTTATACGACTGAAATGTTTATCAGTGAAGTACTTCAGACAAAATTTACAAACCATCTCACTGCCACCTATTTCTACCATCTCTTCACTATTTTTACCATTGGCAGGAAGATCTGGGTAGACTGGGCTTTTGTATTGGGAACTGTTGGACGGACTTTTGTTCAAAGGCTTTGGTACCAGTCTCATATGTCCAGCACAGCAGTTATCCTCGTTGAAATCACTTTTTCCACCATTTATGCACCTAGAAAGAAATATACAGTATGGACCTGAAATGGATGTGGAATAAGTTCTGATCACCCATAAGAGCCATGCTCTTTGAAAAGGGGGCTTACTGCACCTGCAAAAAAAGTATTGACACATGTCAGTCTATACAGTATTTCAGATAAATGAATGCAAATAAAATCATTATGTCAAAAGGGGTTATTGTCTTTTTTTTTAATCAAATAATATTTTTTTTTACTTTATATCATATACCAAACCAACAAATCTACCAAAAGACATTTCCGACTCGTCCAAAATAAAGATAATAAAAAAAACAATTGCAAACAACAAATTAAATGTTTCTTTTGGGGGAGATGTCATTAAAACTCGAGATTGTATAGTAAAGGGTTAACCCTTTACCACACAACGAAAATGTAGCCATGTCCAAATTGAAAGCGTTAGCAAACGACAATTTGAATTTTACTCAAATGATGAAGTTTGTTTTTAATAGGGTAAAAAACATTGTGGGAAAAGTTTTTGAAAGGCTTCTTTCTCAGGGTCGTTAAAAGGCGGCATTGTGTGGTAAAGGGTTGAGAGAGAGAGAGAAAGAGAGTGGGGGGGTGGCGAGAGGGGGCGAGAGAGAGGGGGGGGTTATAATTACTCTGCATAGCCTGAATTCCACGGTATCGAGCGACCTGCCCTAGGTGTTATAATAGGCCTCATGCCGAAATCCCGGGAATGCATCACCTCTTCAGTAGTTAGGCTCAGGAAAACTGGGCGTGCATACGGGAATTTTTCCGGCTTGGGTGTGCCATTGCTGTCTGAATTGCTTCTGTCCCTGGCGACCGACATCGCATTTTTTAAACGGCTTATCATGCTATTGTCTCACATTATTTAGCATATGTGATGACATGAAATATTGAACTTAAAAGAAGGCTACTTTCAGTTTCATTTATCGATTGCCGTGGGTTTTCAGTCCAAACCAGGAAATAAACGTCTAGAGTGACTTCCCCTGAAAATAATCCCAATGAAAAATTACTTCCGCTGAAATTGCCGTCCGGGTACGTCTACATTACAACTAGCCAGGCGCTATAGGTGTTGTCAAGGCAGTTAGGTCAGATAATTTACCCCGCCTTCTAATGACATCTGGAACCCCCTATACTGGCTCTTCGTATTAACAGAACATAATTTTAATTCGACATAAAGCATATAATTGCATTGACAATACAATATGAAACAAACGAAATTGTATTGATCAACTTCTGTCGGACGATTACGGGAGATACTACGGGTAGATCTACTACGTTAGAAATCCGCCTAATTTTGGTTACCGATATATTTAAATGTTCAACTGTTACTTATCACACAACGTCACATCTACACCGGAGCAATTTCTGAGTGAATTTCTTGAACTACCCCTCTTGAAATAACTACAGCGACTACATGCAAAAATCAATCAATCTGTACAAAAGATAATGAATGATCAAGGCGCTGAAAAAAGGCTTTACAAGATGAAATTGTGGAAATATCTACATCTACGATCATACCGAAATAACCAGAACTTATTAAGGGGCGGAACGATTTAATAAAAACGTGTCAAACGGACTAAGATTTCATAAAAGGCGGGATTTAATAATCTTTTGTCGTTGCTTGACCACACCCACCTCTTCTGTGTAGGTGTTATTAGACATACATGAACTTATACACTGGTACTCGTTGTTTTTTCCGCAACCCTCCGGTAGACATGAAACGAATATTCAAAGCGGGTTACCAGTAGAAGAAACGCTGACTTCCGCTAAAATGGATGACAGCAGTTCACTTCTCTCAATAGGAAGAAAGATAAGCTTACTCCTACATGCGTCAGAACTGTTGACAGAAAAAGATGACTACGACAGATTGCATGAAATTTACCAGAATTTATACACTGAAGTTAACAGCTCCAATAAGTACACAATTAGCAACAGCTTGTTTACATTTTGATTTACAATCAGCCGACCTGTGTTTCGAGGGGCACCTGTTTTCGAACCCAAAAAGATATCCCAGTTTTCTTGCGAACTATTCTGTTAATGACATTGTTGTGAAATCCGACTTGGCTATTTGTAACTGTTCAGCCACCGAAGGTTACAAAAACTGCTATTTGTCTTTTCTACAGGCAGATGCCGGTTTAAAACAATGTGACGGCAACACATCCTTAAAGATCAGCATCTCGAATTTGTCTGAAGCTCAGGCTCTAGTACATGCCGCTGTCATGTGCTTTTTAAGCACATGCAAGCCAGGCAAAAGTCCTATTAGTAAAATTACTACATCCCTGCCATGGCTGAAATGATCACTGAAATCATACCAGTTGAAAGTATGCACTGTTATTGTGAAGGTGACAATCTGTTGTTGTACGGTCAGTCCAAGTTTTAGTTGCTAGAAGAAAAACAAAATTTAAAACCAGGTAAAGTGTGAACAAAAGATTAAGCAACCTGGCAACTTTTTCCTAGGTTTGATTTTCATTTTATTGCTAGGGACAAACAGTGGAATCAATGGTACAACAGCAGATTGTCATCATACAATAATTCCAATGATTTTGAATGGCATGTCCATGATTTAGATTGAAATGCATTTTGATGCTATAAAGTCACATGACCTGCATTGTTTACTTTTGGCCACTATTGGACCTTCAATGGCCCAGACTTAACTCTTTCCTGCACAATGCTGCCTTTTGACGCCCCTGGCAAAGAAGCCTTTTGAAAACATTGTGGGAAAAGGAGAAAATGCTGGTAACCACAATGTTTTCTACCCTATCAAAGAAAAGTTGCGCCATTTGAGTTACATAGAAATTGTCGTCTACAAATGCTTTCTACCCTATCAAAGAAAAATTGCACCATTTTAGCCAAATTGAAATTGTCGTCTGCAAATGCTTTCAATTTGGAGAAGGCTAAAATTTTGTCGTCTGGTAAAGGGTTAAGCAGTATTAATCCTTTACCGCACAATGTCACCTTTTGACGCCCCTGGGAAAGAAGCCTTTTGAAAACATTGTGGGAAAAGGAGAAAATGCTGGTAACCAGCATTTTCTCCTTTTTGCACAATGTTTTCTACCCTATCAAAGAAAAGTTGCACCATTTGAGTTACATAGAAATTGTCGTCTACAAATGCTTTCAATTTGGACAAGGCCAAAATTTTGTCATCTGGTAAAGGGTTAAATTGTATTTTCCCTCTTTATTCCAGCTGTGAAATAAATGAGGTATTCTTGAAGAGTTTACACCATCTGATGACAAGTGCAGAGCAACATCTACAGAACGCTTCAACTCCACCAGACTTTTACAGCTCAGTAGTACAGTGTGTGACTAGTTGTCTAAGGGTGTGCAGGAATCTTTGTGCAGTATGTAAATCAAATCAAACCATCTTTCATAACTCTGGGAAATTTGTGATTCAGATGAAGAGGGTGTTATCAGGACTTCAGGCCAGAGAACACTTGGTGGAAGAGGAACTTGTTTTATTCCGATGTGCTGTACAGTTTTTGTGCAATTATGCATCTGGGAATGTTGAAAATCAGTGTCAAGTTTGGGTCATGTTCCAGGAGTTATTTTTGTAAGGCTTACTTTTTCTACATCACTGGTATAATACATTGAATCACACTCTGTGAAAAGAGGGTTTAATGCATCTGCAAAAAGTATCGCTCCAGGTTAACCTGCGCAGGCTAACCTTAGTTGATGCTTTTTGCTATTGGTCAATTTTCTGCACTTCCAAAGGTCAGTGTACCTCATGATTCATTTGGATGTTGTACAAAATGGTTTTTATGTGATGAATTGCTTTGAATAATGCATCACAGAGATTCATTAAACTTCCTTTTGCCAGAGCATGGCTAATTTATAACGCAACATCTTACTTCAAATCTCAAAGATGTAAAATGTTCGTTTTTAGGGAAGATGTAAAAATCTAAGCAGTTGCAAAAACCAATACAGTTGTCACCATTGATAAATATTTGATTGTAAAATAAAATTATTGGAAAAAAAAGAGAGAGAGAAATATGGGAAACACTGCAAGAAAAGGAGCACCTATTTTTTTTTTACAAGCAATAATTATTGCTCCTTTTCTAGCATAAGTTTCTCGGGCTGTTTACTTAAGGTCAGTAACAAATGTGATTGTTTCTTAACCTTTTTCCTGATATATAAGTTAAATAAAACTTTCAAGCCTATAATTAAAGCCTGAATAAAGTTATTTTTAACTTATTCTTTGAAGAAATATATCCTCCTATCGGACAGTGTAGATCCAAGATCAGACTGCATGTTCTCTGCAGTCTGATCTTGATCTACACTGTCCGCAAAAGGTCAGTGAGTCGTGCTTAGCAGCTGAAGGGTTAAAAGAGTTAACCCTTTCCCAAATGACAGATTGTAGCCCCTCCCATATTGAAAGCATTTGCAGACGACAAAAGTGATGTGACTCAAAAATTTAAATTTGTTTTGGTAAGGGTAGAAAACATTGTGGGAAAAGGAGAAAATGCTGGTTACCAGCATTTTCTCCTTTTTCCACAATATTTTCAAAAGGCTTCTTTCTCAGGGTCGTGAAAACCTGGGATTGTTTGGTAAAGGGTTAAATAACATACAATTTTCACTTCAGATGGTGTCTGAATTCAGGAGATGAAAAATTACAGAGCTATGTACAGATGAGTATTCATATTTGTTTATGTGACTCAACCAATCGGATACAAGAGAAAGTAAGTGCTGATCTGTGTTGGAATGTTCTGCACAGGTGTATTCAGCTTGCTATGAACGAAGAAGCAGTTAATGGGTAAATATCTGATTTTTTTAACCCTTTACCACACCATCCCGTGTTTTAATGACCTTTAGATAGAAGGCTTGTAAAAATATTGTGAGAAAAGTAGAAAATGCTGGTAATAATTTAAATTTTAATAAGCATTTTCTCCTTTTCTCACAATGTTTTCTACTCTATCAAAGACAAGTTCCATCATTTTAGGGTAAATATCTGATTTTGTTAACCCTTTACCACACAATCCCATATTTTAACGACCCTTAGGAAGAAGGCTTTTGAACACGTTCTCCTTTTCTCACCGTGATTTCTACCCTATTAAAGACAAGTTCCATCATTTGAGACACTTTTAAATTGTTGTCTGCAGATTCTTTGAATTTGGATAAGTCTACATTTTTGTCATTTGGTAAAGAGTTAAACCTTATCACACAACCCTGGCTAAGAAAGCTCTTCAAATCACTATGAGAAAAGGAGAAAATGCTGGCAGCCAGCATTTTTCTCCTATTCCCACAGTGTTTTCTACCTTGTCAGAGACAAATAATCATTTGAGCCACATTTAATTTGACGTTTGCAAATGTTTTCAATTTGGATGGGTCTGCAATTTTCGTCATTTGGTGAAGAGTCAACCCCTGTAGCATTGAGGCGGGGTTTTAAGTTGCTTTTGCAACAGTGTAGATGCAAGATCAGACTGCACAAAACATACAGTCAGATCTTGAATCTACACTGTCTGCTTCTTTGCCATGTATTCTGACTTTTGAAAACATTGTGGTGAAAGAATAAAACTGCTGTTAAGTTGCAGGAATTATTTATTTCATTGCTACAAATTTTTTAGTTTTTGGCAAATATGAGATGTTTGTTTCTTCCAAATTTTGCTCATACACATATTTTCAATGCTATATTTCAGGCTCCTAGTGATCGAAGATGCTCTGAGACTTCCAAGTTTCTGTGAGAATGTCTTCCAAAGACTTGAAAATCGCCTGAAGTAAGTATTTCAGTCTGTCTAATGGTTTAACCCTTTACCACACAATCCCCAGTTTTAACAACCCTTAAATGCTGGTTACCAACATTTTCTTACCATGTTCTTCTCAAGGTTGTGAAAATTCAGGAATGTTTGGTATTTAATAGTTTAAAACAAAGTGAAACACATACAAAATGTAATGTTCATTACATGCAATTTTAGGATGACAGAGATGACTCTTCAGTGCTGAAGGGCAGAAATAAAAAAAGTTCAGTCATGCACATCTACAGTTTTAGGTTCACACAGGGCTCCAGATAGAGGGAGTTATTTTGATTTCAAAACTGAAAATATTAATTATTCTCCACTAAACCCTATGGTATGGGTACTCATTAGAATCGTCTCATCGAGACGATTCTAATGAGTACCCACAACATAGGGTTTGGAAGAGAAATAACGGATTTAGAATACCATCTGGAGCTCTGTTTACAGTTGCTTAAAGTTTCAATACATTGGCAGCGAAACTGAGGAATAAGTTTGTGACACGCATATTCCTATGAACGTGACCACAATATGACAGACCGAGATGCAGATAGATGAACAGACAGACAGAGAGACAGGCTGGCAGGTTGACTGATTCCAGTATATTCTAGACAATGTTTGTTTTGAGGACATATAAAAATACATGGGCCATTCTCTGGCAAAAGGAGGCTTATGCATCTCGATGGTGCATAATACCAAGCAAGTCATCACAGTATTATAAATCAATAAAATCCATTTTGTATAACAACCAACTGGTTCATGAGGTACGCTTATCCTTTGACATGCAGAAAATTGACCAAAAGCGAAATGTTTTGGCCCAGGTCAGCCTGCGTAGTCCGTGCAGGCTGACCTGGGTCGATACTTTTTGCAAATGCATTAATCCCCCCTTTGCAAGAGCTTGTTTTTTCTTCTTGTAGAATTTTAGTCCTTGAAGTTTTGATCAACCAGCTTGAGAAGATACCAGATGAGGGGTCTGATCCCAGTCCCAAAACTTGTGATATACCCTGTGCTAGTAATGTCCAATACCTGGCTGCTGATTTTATAGTTCAAGCTCATCATATACCAAACATGACTACAGACAGTCCAAATGACTCGAAGGTATTTAACCATTTACCAAACGACAAAACTTTTGACTTGTCCAAAGTCAAAGCACTTGCAGATAACATATTAACCCTTTACCACACAATGCCACCTTTTGACGCCCCTGTGAAAGAAGCCTTTTGTAAACATTGTAGGAAAAGGAGAAAATGCTGGTAACCAGCATTTTCTCCTTTTCCACAATGTTTTCTACGCTATCAAAGAAAATTTGCACCATTTCAGCCACACTGAAATTGCCGTCTGCAAATGCTTTCAATTTGAACAAGTCTAAAATTTTGTCGTCTGGTAAAGGGTTATTTGTGGCTTATGAAATAGCTTTTGTTCTTAACCCTTTACCGCACAATGCCACCTTTTGATGCCCCTTGAAAAGAAGCCCTTTGAAAACATTGTGGTAAAAGGAGAAAATGCTGGTAACCAGCATTTTCTCCTTCTCCCACAATGTTTTCTACCTTATCAAAGAAAAATTGCACCATTTGAGCCACAGTGAAATTGTCGTCTGCAAATGCTTTCAATTTGGACAAGGCTAAAATGTTGTCGTCTGGTAAAGGGTTAAAAGGGAAGAAAACGCTTATTATTTTGTCATCTGCAAATGCTTTCAATACGTGTATTTACAAGGTCAGACTTAACCCTTTCCCAAACGACAAATTTTGGACTGGTCCAAATTGAAAGAGTTTGCTGATGACAATTTTAAATTTGATGAAAATGGCAGAAAATTATCAAAAAGGATAGAAAACACTGTGGGAAAAGGAGAAATTGCTCGTTACGAGCAATTTCTCCTTTTCCCACAGTGTTTTCAAAAGACTTGTACTGCAGACATGTGAAAACCAGGGCTTGTTTGGGAAAGGGTTAAGTCATCTGATAGATCCTTACAAGATGACAAAATTTCAAACCAGTCCAAATTAAAAGCATTTGCACAGGACAAATTAACTGTTCCCCAAATGATGGGACTTTGAAAAGTTAGAAAACACTGTGGAAAAAGGAGGAAAAGCTGGCTTCAAACATTTTCCCACATTTTTTTCAAAAGCCTTTTTCCCTGAGTGTCATGAAACTTTGGCATTGTTTGGTAAAGGGTAAAATTTTAAACAAGTGTGATGTTTTCTTGCCTAGTGTTCTTAGGAAGACATAGTTAACTTTGTTTCTGTTGAACTTTGTGTAGCTGTCTGCTTTAATTCAAATGTTTTGATTTATAGAGCTTCCATGCTCTGTGAAATGGGGGTTTAATGCATTTGCAAAAAGTATCGACCAAGGTCAGCCTGCATAGTCTGCGCAGACTCACCTGGGATGAACTTTATGGGATTGGTCAATTTTCTGCATTTCAAATGACCATTCTACCTTATAATTCAATCTGCTGTCAGACTAAATGGGTTTTAGGGATCCATAGTTTCATGACGACTTGCTTGGTATACTACATCACAGAGATGCATGAAGCCCCCTTTTGCCAGAGCATGGCCTATATGTAACTCACTTGACCTCCAAAGAAATTCAGTCTACGAAGTTTCAACATGAATTCTGTATGAAAAACATGTATATTCATGAACTACAAGAAAGTGTGGGTCTAAGATCATACTGTAACTTCTAGACAGTCTGATCTTGAGCTACACTGTCAACAAAAGGAACTATGACTCCAAAAAGCACTGTTAGTGTTTGTGTAATTTCAGGCCCTCTAAAAGCACTGGTAGTGTTCATAGAATTTCAGGCCCTTTAGAAACCTGTTAGTGTTAGTGTCATTTCAGGCCCCTTTAAAGCGCTGTTAGTGTTAGTGAAATTTCAGCCTCTGTAAAAGCACTTTTAGTGTAATTTCTGGCCCTGTAAAACCACTGTTTGTGTACATGTGATTTCAGGACCTGTAAAAGTAGTTAGTGTAATTTTAGGCCCTGTAAAGTGGTGTTAGTGTAATTTCAGGCTCTTTAAAAACTCTGTAAGTGTTAGGTTAGTTTCAGGCCACATAGTAGCACTATTAGTGTCAGTGTATTTTCAGGCACCATTAAAGCATTGTTAGTGTACTTTCCGGCCCTGTAAAAACAGTATTAGTGTTAGTGTTATTTCAGGCCCTGTAAAAAAAGTGTTAGTTCTAGTTTTATTTAAGGCCCTGTAAAAGCACTGTTAGTGTAACTTCAGGCACTTTAAAAACACTAATAGTGTAATTTCAGGCACTTTAAAAACACTGATAGTGTTGGTGTAATTTCAAGCCCTGTTAAAGCACTGTTAGTGTAATTTCAGCCCCTGTAAAAGCACTGTTAGTGTTATTGTACTTTCAGGCCCTGTATATTGTGAAAGAATTGGAAAGCTTGTGTCTAGCCAGTGTTCATCACGGCCTGTACTCATGTCTACAAGAAATGCAACAGCTGATCAAAGTGTCCATATGTAAGTTGTATTCATTCTTATTCGAAGGAATGAAATATAAGAATTACCATACTGATGTTTGAGGATGAGTGCTAACCCTTTACTAAACAATCCTGTTTTTTTAATGACCCGGACAAAGAGAGCTTCAAGAAATATTGTGGGAAAATAAAAATCAAAAAATGCTGGTAACAGGCATTTTCTCCTTTTCCCATGATGCTTTCTACCCTTTCTAAGAAAAATTCCATCATTTGTGCCATATTAAGGTTGCCATCTGCAAATGTTTTCAAATCGGACAAGCCTAAAAGTTTGTCATCTGCTAAAGAGTTAAAGGAATGATATCTAAGAATTACTGATTTTTGAGGATGAATTTTTAAGTATCTTTCCAAAAATCAATCAAGAATTGAAAAAGAGAAAAACTGTTGGTAAACAAGTTTGTTTTTTTTTTCCCCAGTGTTACCCGTTTTGAAAATGATAATAATGTAAAAAAAGTTGGACAGTCAGTTTGTAAGTTCAGTCCCCGGCTTGGCCAATCTCTTTCCGAGGATTGATGATAGTCATCGCGACAGGATTCATTCCTCTCTCACTGCTGACCATTGTTTCGACGATGGTTTTGTGGGAAAGCAGCCAGTGGCTTGGAAAGAATATTGTGCGTAGTACTGGTAAAAGAAACTCCAGGAAAGCATGGATGGGTGCACTGGCCACCATGATTTAACTGAAATAATGTTGAAAACGACGTTAAACACCATACAATCAATGATACAATCAACAGTTTGTACAGCTGCCTATTCAACAAGCACTGTATTTGTATTGTTGTTTACCAACTTTAGTTTCAACAGAAAACATGTTTGAATATTACAGAAAAATGATCATTTTTATTGAAATGCACATTATTAGCTCGGCTGTTTTCGAAGAAAACGATGAGTTATTGTCATAACCCTGGCATCATCATCTTTGTCGCCTGCGTCATGCAAAAACTCGACATTTTGTAATGTCTATTATTACTGAAGATATTTACTTCAAACTTGGACAAGTTGTTAACTATTCAGAGGGGAACTTATACAATAGAGGCAGGTAACCATCAAAATATTTTTGACACAGGTATGCCCCCTTTTTTTAACTAAGAATTTTCAATGAAAATCAAGCATTTTGCAGCTGAGTGTCAGCACCCACATACAGTGCTCTTTGTTTTATCGCTACACGATTACAAACTTTTAGAATTGTCTTTATTAAAAGCATTTACAGACAACAAATTAAGTTCAGCACAGATGATTTGGTAGGGGCTTAACTCTTTACCTAACAAGAAAAATTTCAGCTTGACCACATTGAAAGTATTTGCAGATGACAGATTTAATTTTATTCAAATGACGTTCTTTGCCTTCGGATGGATGAAAAACATTGTGGGAAAAGGAGAAAATGCTGGTTACCAGCATTTTCTCCTTTTCCCACAATGTTTTTCAAAGCTTTTCTTCTCAGGATCGTTAAAAGTTGGAATTGTTTGGTAAAGGGTTAATTTTACATATTTCAGCTTTATTACAAAGTATTGAGGACCTTGGCAATGACGGAAACCCTATGTTTGCCAATGCTGATAAGATGTCTGACCTTGGGAGTATAGATCAGGAACACCCGGTGTTTGGGCTGAAAAGGGACCTAATACGTCTCCTGGGAAATCTGGCCTACAAAAATAAACAGAACCAAGACCTTGTGAGTTTTTCCTTTGCTTTTAAGTGTTCTAATACAATAAAAACCCCAAAGCCCCCCCCCCCCCCCCCCCCATCTATAGGCTAATAATTGCACTTGTTATCAAAGCATACATACTGCCCAATATGAACAACACCAGTTTTGCTGGTTACTGATCTCTTTTTCCTTTTCCATCAATGTTTTATTAAGTCATCTTCCATGGAGTTGAGCAAAACACAGGATTGTTTCATTTGTTTGGTAAAGGGTTGAGAGTACTAACCCTTTACCTCACTACCCTAACTTTTAATGACCTTATGGAAGAAGCCTTTTGAAAAAATTGTGGAAAAAGGATAGAATGCAGGTTGACAAATTTTTTTCTATGTCTCTCAACGTTTTCAACTCTTCCAAATGTAAATTTCTATTTTTGAGTCACACTTATATTGTCATTTGCAAAAGCTTTCAATTTTGGCAAGTTTAAATTTTTTGCTGTGGTATAGGATTAAATCTTTTGGGTCCAGTTTTTCTACACATGGAAACAAATGCCCATATTCACCAACCTTTCTCTGTCTTATTTTCCAGAATTTGTAAATTTGAAAGTAAGATGACATCTGATTGGCTAAACTATTTGTCGTTGTCATAGTCGGCGTCCGACGAGCAGCCAGTGCACCTACCCATGCAAAACACTCTCTCCAAGCTTTTATCTGGTTCCCTATATGGACACAGTTGAATCAGTGATTATAGAGACATTACTCTTTTCAGTTTGATTTGCTGAAATCCACCGAATAAATTTGAACAATCCAGGATTTGAGCCCACAGCATGTGCATTACCAGCCCTGCTTATAACCACTGATCTAGTAGAGCTAAGCTAAACAAGGGTGTTAACCTGAAAAAGGTGCAATTCTTCATCAATTTCATTATTTTTATATCATCTGTCAGTTTATTCATGAATAACTGAATGGTTTATTGTAGATAAGAGAGGAGAATGGCATTCCTTTGATCTTGAATAAAACAAACATCGATGGAAAAAATCCTTGTATCCTTATAGACTATCTTGTATATCTAATTGGACCATGGTTCTGATAAATTAGCCAATCATCACTCTGTATTTGATCTGCATAAAACGCGTTTACAATGCTTTTTCATTCCAAGTTGTCTAAGTTTGTGGGGTTGTTTGTATGATATACCAGATAGAAACGCTTGTGTCTATATCAGATAGACAACCTCACTTGTTGTCTATCCTAAACATTGTGAAGAAGCTGTTGAATAGTGGATTGGAAAGACTTTCTGGATTCATGATTAGACCATGGTTCTGATAAATTAGCCAACCAGCACTCAGTATCTGGTCTGTATATATCACATATACAATGCTCTCTCATTCCAGATGGTCTAAGTCAGATAGACAAAAGCTTGTAGGGTTGTCTATCTGATAAAGAGAACCCATACACCATCCTACACATTTGAGCCATGCTCTGACAAAAGGGGGCTTAATCCATCTCTGCAATCCATAATACCAGTCAAGCCATCGAACAGTTATGGATCCATAATAGTGACTTTTTCAAACAACCGACTTAACCATGAGGTAGTCTCGTCCTTGGGTATACAGAAAATTGACCAATAGCAAAAAGTTTCGGCCCAGGTCAGCCTGCGCACTTGGCACAGGCAGACCTGGGTCGATACCATTCGCAGATGCATTAAGCCCCCTCTTCAGAGAGCATGGCTCATATATGTGTAATTGAAACATGATACAATCCCCTATCACCAGTGAACTGAGTTTCTGGCTTTGTTTGTGTGAGGAAAAAGGTGGTGTCTTGAAAAGAAGTTTAACCTTCTACCACACAATCCCGAGTTTTAACAAACCTGATAAAGAAAGATTTTGAAAACTTAGTGGGAAAGGAGGAAATACTGGTTACCAGCATTTTCTCCGTTTTGCTTATGTTTTCTACCTTATCTAAGATAAATTCCATTTTTGATGCAACATTCAATTTGTCTATCGCAAATACATTCAATTTGGATCAGTCAAAAATTACTATTAAAGGAAACTCCAGGAAAGTATGGATAGGTACAGTGGTTGTCATGAACTGCACTGATGTGGAAAACAAATTTAGACACCATACTTACAAGTAAATAAGGACCATGTGGAATGCAAGGATATGTACATTGGCCCTCATGATATACATATGAGCCATGCTGTAGAAAAAGGGGGCGTAATGCATCTCCGTGACGCATTATACCAACCAAGTTGTCACATAATTATGGACTTTCTAAAATCCTTTGGTTTTTTTTTTTTCACAATTGACTGAATCATGAGGTACACTGGTCCTTAGACATGCAGAAAATTTGAAAATAGCAAATAGCTTCGGCCCATGTCAGCCTGCGCGGACTGTGCAGGCTGACATGGGTTGATGCTTTTTGCAGATGCATTAAGCCCTCTTGTCACAGAGCATGACTTATATAATTGAAAATACCATTGTAAACGGCATCAGGCAAACATACCAGGTCATCCTTAACAACAAATCAGTCATTATACAGTGGTCGGTGTTAGCCATCCACAATCTAACAGAGAATAATTCAGAGAACCAGAAATACATAGCTGATCTTAAACTAGAGGGTGTTGCCAATAACCAAGCAGTGCTGGAAGAAATGGGACTAATGGCAGAGAAAGAAGGAGAAAAAGTAGTGATCAAGAAGAAGAGATTAAGTTGACAAAGACACATGTTAGATCTTGAAGTAATAGAATCTTTGTAATGTTGTGATTTTGTTTTAATGCACTAATGATTTCTATATGGCCCGCAACATGTGAAATGAGACCTTCTGACATTTGGGTAAAGTGTCGTCACTTTACAAATACATAAGATTTTTTCATACAGTAGACTTTCATGGTGCAGAAAATTGCACAAGAACGGGAAGTGTTGTCTCGGATTAGTCACAGACTGCACAGGCTGACCTCGGACGACACACTTTTACGCATATGTCCAAAGGCCCCTTTTCATGTGTTGCGTGCCATATTAAGATCTCACAGAAATAGTGTGCCTGTATTGTAGTTTTGGCTTAACTCTTTTAGCTCAGTTGAACACCTCTTTCTCCAGGGGAGGCAAGTCGGTAGCGTACAGGGCCTGAGAACAGGAGGTCAAACTAGTTCGATCCCTGCTTGGCCAACTTCTTTGGACAGTATGGATTAAGATCAAACTGCAAAGAATTGGCTGTTTGATATAACATCTAAGCTGTTGTACATTTCACAAGAAAATCTGACAACAGAAACCTCTTATAGAAAAATTGAAAAAGAAAAGTCAAAGAATTATTATTCCTCCCATAAAAGCACTGAAGGTCGTGTGCTTTATCAAAAGGATAAATCAGCTGTGATGCACAGGAAGTCATTTTGCTCAAGGTTCTGTGATAGATTTACATAGTGATACCACATGTAGTTTATTTATTTTCTTGGGGTCCTGCGTGGCGTAGTGGTAAGGTGCCAGACTTGTAACCTGGAGGCCCTGGATTCGAGTCTTACTGGACACACTGGGATTTTTTGTAGGAGTGTCTTTGGGTAAGGCACTTCAGGGCCCAAGCCCAGGACTGGTAAAACCCAGGACATACATAAATATGTGTGCTGTGGCCGTGATGTGATAAATGATTTTGAAAGTGGCGTGAAATACTATTCAATCATGAATGTTACAGGACTTGAGAACAGGGGGTGGCTGGTTTGATTCCCTAGCTCCACCAATTTTCTTTCCCAGAAATGATGATGGTCATTGCGACAGGATTCATTCATCTCTCACCCCTGATCATTGTTTCGACAATTGTTATGTGGGAAAGCAGTCAGTGGCTAGGGAAGAATGTTGTGTGAATTATACTTGTTTAACCCTTTCCCAAACAATAAATTTTAGACTGGTCCAAATTGAAAGAGTTTGCAGACGACAATTTTAAATTTGATGAAAATGACAGAAAGTTCTTCAAAAGGGTAGAAAACACTGTTGGAAAAGGAGAAATTGCTCGTTATGAGCAATTTCTCCTTTTCCCACTGTGTTTTCAAAAGACTTGTACTGCAGACATGTGAAAACCAGGGCTTGTTTGGGAAAGGGTTAAGTAACTTCCAGAAAGCATGGAAAGCTGTACTGAAAGGATGTTGAAAATGGTGGTAAACACCATAATGATCAATCATTTAATCTTGTAATTATTATTATTTTTCATTAAAAATCAGAACTTGGTTGGTACTTGGTTTTGTTAACCCTTAAGCTGCTAAGCACAACTCACCGACCTTTTGTGAACAGTGTAGATCAAGATCAGACTGCATAGAACATGCAGTTTGATCTTCGATCTACACTGTCGGATAAGGAGATAATTTTGTCTAAAAGATAAGTTTGAAAATAACATAATTCCGGTTTTTATTATCGGATTGAAAGTTTTATTTAACTCATTTAGCAGGATATAGAGTTAAAGTTTAACTCTTTCCATCTGCCAGTTTCTACCTTTTTTGGCAGTTTTTAGCTCCACTGGCCAAGGGGCAGGGAGCTGTAGCCATGGCCATGTTTTCATGGGGGTATGCGTTTATGGGTGTTGGCTCGTATCCACCTGTCTGTGCATTAACTTTGATTTCAAACATCTTCTTCACTGAAACTGCCCTTCCGATTCTGATGAAACTTAACTGAAATGATCATTCTGTGGCTTCTTTAGAATTTCTTCAAAGAATTTGACTCAAAAGAAAACTCTGGTTCCCAAAGTTACGAAACCAAAAAATAAAATGGTGCACATGCTTATAAACTGAACCAAACATCATCTTGGTAAGCATAGCATTAGCCCCAACAAATTTACAGTGGAATATCAAGAAAGTTGCCTTATGACATATGAATGATCAACACCAAGGAAGTTTTGACTAAAAGCTGAAGTTCTTAAAACGGTCAGTCATTTAACCCTTTACCAAACAATCACAGCTTTTAATAACCCTGAAGAAGAGGCCTTTTGAAAACATTGTGGGAAAAGTAGAAAATGCTGGTAACCAGCATTTTCTCCTTTTCTCACAATGTTTTCCACTTTTTCAGTGACTTATACCATCTTTCTAACCACATTTAATTCGATCTCTGCAAATGCTTTCAAATTGGAGCTATCTAAAATTTTTCCGTTTGGTAAAAAGTTAACACTTCCTGACCACACAATCCCGACCATGAGGAAGAAGCTTTTGGCAAACATTGTGGAAAAAGGAGAAAATCCTGGTTACGAAAAGCTTTATTCTTCATGGTTGTTATAACTCTGGATTGTGTAGTTAAGGGTTAACTCTTTACCCCACAATCACAGATTTTAACGACCCTGAAGGAAAAACCTTTTGAAAACATTGTGGAAAAAGGAGAAAATACTGGAAACCAGCATTTTCTCCTTTTCCCAAAATGTTTTGTAACATTTTTCAATTTTTGAGTCACATTTATTTTGTCGTCTGCAAATGCTTTCAATTTGGATAAGTCCAAAATTTTGTCATCCGGTAAAGAGTTAATGGCTATAATAAGCCTACCATAAATTTCTAGAAATTGAAGAAAAAAAGAGAAAATGAAGGCTAGGAACATACCATTTTTCACTGGAAAGGAAAATATTTTGTGAAAAGGAGCAAAATCTACTCACTAGGAAGCAATTGTTTCCATGATGTTTTCCAAAAATCTCAATTGCAGGAGTGAATTTTTATGTCACATTTATTTTGTCGTCTGCAGATGCTTTCAATTTGGATAAGTCTAAAATTTTGTCGTCTGGTAAAGAGTTAATGGCTATAATAAGCCTACCATAAACTTTTAGAAATTGAAGAAAAAGGGAAAAAATGAAGGCAAGGAACATACTGTTTTTCAGTGGAAAGGAAACTATTTTGTGCAAAATCTCTTCACAAACAGTTTCTCCCTTTCTCACGGTATTTTCCAAAAATATCTGTTGCAGGAGTGTAAAAGTCGGTATTTATACAGCAATAGATTATAAGCAAGCCAAGGCTGCTTCATCAGCCGGGTCATGGTAACATTTGAAGGTCAAGGTCAGAATGCAATATTTACACCTTCTAATTATAAACTTTAAAATTTATATCCTGTGCTTTTTTGCTTTTGACACTTTTTAGCTCCACTGGCCAAAGGCCAGCGGGCTTATGTCATGGCCCGGTGTCCGTCGTGCGTGCGTGCGTGCGTCCGTCCGTGCGTGCATCCGTCCGTCCGTGCGTTAACTTTTATTTCAAACATCTTCTCTGAAACTACCCATCCAATTTTCATGAAACTTCACAGAAATGATCCTGCCATGGTCCTCTTCAGAATTTCTTGAAAGAATTTGATTCCTTCAAAAACTCTGGTTGCCATGGCAACAAAACTGAAAAATATTGGAAATCTTTAAAAATCTTCTTGTCTGAAACCATAAGGCATAGGGCTACCAAATTTGACATGTAGCTTTATGTAGTAGACCTCTATCATTTTTCTTGAAATTATAGCCCTGGGGTCAAAATTGGCTCTGCCCCAGGGGTCACAAGTTTTACAAAGGCTTATATAGAGAAAACTTTAAAAAGTTTCTTGTCTGAAACCATAAGGCATAGGGCTACCAAATTTGGCATGTAGCTTTATGTAGTAGACCTCTATCATGTTTCTTGAAATTATAGCCCTGGGGTCAAAATTGGTTCTGCCCCAGGGGTCACAAGTTTTACATAGGCTTATATAGAGAAAACTTTAAAAATCTTCCCGTACCTAGCCATAAGGCCTAGAGCTACCAAATTTTGCATTTAGCTTGATCTAGTTGGTGTCTACCAAAAGTGCCCAAAGTATAGTCCTGGGGTCAATTTGGCCTCATGCTTTGGGGGGGGGGGGTTCATAAGATTTACATGAGCTTACATAGGGAAAACTTTTAAATCTTGGTGTAGATAGCCATAAGGCTTAGGCCACCAAATTTTGTATAATTATAGCATTATCTAGTGGACAATTACAAAGAGAGCCCAAGTTACAACCCTAGGATCAAGTTTGGCCCTGCACCAGGGGTCACAAGTTTTACATGGGTTTATGGAGGGAAAAGTTCAGAAACCATCTTGTTACTAGCCATAAGGCCAAAAACTCCCAAATTTGGCATGTTATTCTTCTAATACACATATTCCCCATTTAGTCCGACTGTAGCCCTGGGGTCAAAGTTTTATAAGGGCTTATATAGTGAAGACTTTTCTTCATGGTTTATATTTATAAGCCAGTGGAGCGATACAGGGCCATCATGGCCCTCTTGTTTTTTTTCATGGGCTCTTATTCACCTATAATACCAATATTCTTGACTTCATTTTTATGATGATTCCAAAGAATTTCACTAAGTTTTAAAGTGACACAATTTCTGATTGGCTAAACCTGAATGGTCTAGCCAATCAGAAACTGTGTTACTATAAACGGTCATTCGGTTTAAGCCAATAAAAAAATTGTTTTACTTTGTAAATTTCAGAATTATACTAAGAATGCAATGAGTTTGGAATTATTGGTGGAAGAAGAAGCCCTGGGTCTGCATTCACCAAACATTCTTAAATACGTTCTCAGTCTTATTCACCAAGATTTTCTGAATTTGAAAGTAACATAACTTCTGATTGGCTAAACCATTTGGTTTAGCCAATCAGAAGTTATGTTACTTTCAAATTTTGAAAATCTTGGAGAATAAGACAAGGGATTTTCTTAAAGAATTGCTGGTGAATACGAAGCCTCGTGAAAAAAGGGTAGAGAATTTTAATTGCCAGAGACACTTTTACGACGGGGTTTCTTAAATTACATAAGATATTTAAGAATGAAATTTGTAGATTACGTGTCTGCTCAATTTGACATTAATTGAAAGTTGGATATCTTTACGAGACGGATATATATACAGGATATATATAGGATTGTGTGCTGGCTAAATATAATAATGATGTGAGAAATGACCTTTGACCCTTTTAACAGACGACAAAAATTTAACCCTTAAGCTGCTGAGCGTGGGTCACTGGCCTTTTGCAGACAGTGCAGATCCAAGATCAGACTGCACAGAACGTGCAGTCTGATCTTGAATCTACACTTTCTGATTAGGAGATATTTTTCTCTAAAAACTAACTTTGAAAATAAAACATTATTCGAGTTTTGACTATCGGCTTAAAATTTTACCGAACGACAAAACTTTAGACTGGTCCAAATTGAAAGCATTTGCAGACGACAAATTGAATGTACATGTAATTCAAATGACGATTTCTGTCTTTGATCGGGTTGAAAACATTGTTACCAGCATTTTCTCCTTTTCTCACAATGTTTTCAAAAGCTGTCTTCTTGAAGGTCGTTAAAAATCGGGATTATGTGGTAAAGAGTTAAAAGTTTCATTTAACCCTCTACCACACGACAATAGTTTAGATTGGTCCAAATTCAAAGCATTTGCAGACGACAAGTAAAATATGGCTTCGATGATTGGATTTGATTCTGAAAGGTTAGAAAACTTTGTGGGAAAAGGGGAAAATGTTGGTTACCAGCATTTTCTCCTTTTTCAACAAAGTTGTCAAACGTTTCGTGTCTTAGGGTTGTTAAAACTTGGGATTGTGTGGTAATGGGTAAACCAATTTAGCAGTATAAACGCTAAGACTTGTCCAAATCGAAAGCATTTGCAGACGACAAATTCAACGTTGTTCAAATGATAGTTTTTTTTTTTCTTTGAAATGGTACATAACATTGCGGGAAAAGGAGAAAGTGCTAGTTACCAGCATTTTCTTCTTTTCTCACAATGTTTTTGAGAACCTTTTTTCTCAAGGTCGTTGAGGATTGTTTAGTGAAGAGTTAAAATGCCCTTCAAAACTTTAGTTGACTTTACAGCGCTGTCAGTGTAGATCAAGATCAGACTGCACAAAATATGCAGTCTGATCACTGATCTAGCCTGTCCACTTGGCTGCAATATTATGGAGAAAAGCAACCTTTATATAGGTATTATTGAAGAAATTTTTTCGCTAGACTGAAAATGTCCGCCTGGTTCATGTGGCGCTCAGGGATGGACTTATTTTTTTTATTCAAAGTCATAAAGAAAGTTATGAAAGCATAAAGTTTTGTTTGTTTGTTTGTGTGTTTCAATAAACACTTTTCGCGGCTTTGCAAAGATTGTTTCAAAATCAGGAATTGCTTATAAGCCATGCTGAGGCAAAAGGGGGCTTAATGCATCTCAATGATGTGATACCAAGCAAGTCATCACATGATAATGGATCCATAAAATCCAGTTTGTCTTAACAACTGACTAAATCATACGGTAAACTGGTCTTTGGACAGGCAAAAAATTGACTAACAGCGAAAAGTTTTGGCCCCGGTCAGTCTGCGCTGGCTGACCTGGGTCGATATTTTTCGCAGATGCATAAAGCCCCCTTTTCACAGAGCATGATTCTTTTATATGCTCCATGCTCTCGCAAAAGGGGCTTAATGCAACTCCGTGATGCATTATACCAAGCAAGTAATCTCATGAATATGGATCCTCAATAGACATTTTGTCTAACAACCGACTGTATCATAAGGTAGACTGGTCCTTTGACATACAGAAAATTGACCAATAGCGAAAAGTTTCGGCCCAGGTCAGCCTGCGCGGACTGCGCAGGCTGACCTGGGTCGGTACTTTTTGCAGATACATCAAGACCGTTTTCACAGAACATTGCTCATTTACTTACAGTGTTGATTCAGCATCAGATTGCACGTTCTGTGCATTTGAATTTAGGATCTGCAATGTCTGCGAACTTTACCAGACGACAAAATCTTAGACTGGTACAAAATGAAAGGATATGCAGACGACAAATTAGATGTGTCTTGAGTCATAAAATTTCTCAATGATAGGATAGAAAACATCGCGGGAAAAGGAGAAAATGCTGTTAACCAGCGTTTTCTCTCAAGGTCGGTAAAAGACAGGATTGGTTGGTAAAGGGACTAATAATCGTGAGTGTGTGTGGGGGTGGGTTGGGGGCGGGGGGGGGGGGGGAGGCTTACTGCCATCTTTCAAAAGACAGTTGAATGCGACGCTTTATTTGGTTGTCATTTACCTTGTGACTATACTGGTTGGATTTTAACCCTTCCGGAATTGAAGCAAAGTTAACTACAGGCTTGAAAGGAATTTGCAGCAGACGGGTTTTTAAACCGTCCTTGTAATTGGATAAAGCCACATGAAATGAGGATCTGTATTCAACCAATCTTAAGAACGTTTTTAGTCTTATTCTCCAAGATTTTCTAAAACTGGAAGCAACACAGCTTCTGATTGGCTAACCAAATGGTTTAGCCAATCAGAAGTCGTGTTATTTTCAAATTCAGAAAATTCTAGCGAATAAGACTGAGAACGTTCATAAGATATGAATACATGCTTGTTTGGCTGATTGATTGTATGATGTTTAACACCGTTTTAACCCTTAGGCTGCTTATCGCGACCCACCGACCTTTTGCGGACAGCGTAGATCAAGATCAGACTGCACAGAACGTGCAGTCTGATCTTTGATCTACACTGTCCGATAAGGAGATATCTTTCCTCAAAAAATACCTTTGAAAGAAGAAAGTTTTCGACTTCTTCTATCTACTATAAAGTTTCATTTCATTTATTCAGCAGGACAAGGGTTAAACAATATTTCGGTTATATCGCAGCGGCCAGTCGAGTTATCTATGATTTTCTTGAGTTTCTGTTACCAACACTTCGAACAATTTTCATCTCAAGTCACTGGCTGCTTTCCAACATAACCATCGTCAACAGAAATGTTCAGCGGTGGGAGAGCAATAAATACTGTCGCAGTGACTCTCATCAGTCTTCAGAAAGAAATTGGTCGAATTTGGGATTCGAACCAGCGACCCCTGTTCTCCGGCCCTTTACGCCTTTATGCTTCTGGGGATCTGTGAATACATGTTTGGAGATCATAGCAAAAGAAGAAACCGCTTCATATAAGCTATTTGGCCTTTTGCTAAGATGTTTTCAAACGATATCGGCTACAAGGCGTAAAAACTCTTCTATTGGGGACAATAACTCTAATATAACAACTACGATTTTTACTTCCCCCCCCACGGCTTTACCCTGGAAATATTCTGGAAAAAGGAGCTAATTGCTTGGTAAAGTCGATATTTTCTATTCCATTCTAGGCAGATATCTTTGGAAAAGGATCCGATTGCTTGGTATTGTCGATGTTTTACACTCCAATCCAGAAAGGTAGTTTATTTTTTTCTCTGCTTTGTATGCTTTTCAGTAGTGTTTAACCCTTTGTTTTTTGGATTGGGCGCTTAAATGGAAATAAACGGTAATAACATGAGAGATGTGTGTGTGTGTGTGTGTGCGTGTGGAATGAAATTAAAAAACAAAAAACAAAAAAAGAAGTTGGAATGAAATAAAAAGAAAATATCAGAAGTTATAAAAAAAAAAACATTGCGACAAAAGGATTATTGTTCATTATGAGTACTTTCCCTATCCGCCACAGTGTTTTAGAAACGGCTTTTATCTTGAGATGCATAAATATAGATATGAGCTATGCTCTGCCAAAAGGGGGTTTAATGCATCTCCGTGATGCATTATACCAATCAAGTCATCACATAATTATGGATAAAAAAATAGCCACCCTTTTTTAACAACCGACTTAATCATGAGGAAGACTGGTCCTTGCACATACAGAAAATTGACCAATAGCGAAAAGTTTCGGCCCAGGTCAGCCTGCGCGGACCGCGCAGGCTGACCTGGGCCGATACTTTTCGCAGATGCATTAAGCCCTCTCTTCACAGAGCGTGGCTCATATATTTTTTTCATGAAGGTGGAGATTAATGATTCGGCCACCCAATAGATGTATATCGTTTTAACCACTCTGGTTACAAATTAAATTTTCAGCTTAGCCAAATCAAAAGCTATTGCAGACGATAAATCAAACATAACCGAAATAGTGAAAATTGTCTGTGAAAGGATAGAAAAAAAAAAACATCGTGGGAAAAGTAGAAAATGCAGGTAACCAGCATTTTCTCCTTTTCCCACAATGTTTTCAAAAGCCTTCTTCTTTAAGGTCGTTAAAACTCGGGGTTGTGTGGTTAAGGGTTAAGCACTCGGGTTACAAATTAAATTTTGAGATTTTTTCAGCGGTTTATGCTGTAATAAAATTAAACGCAGAAGCAAGTGAGAGGCAGACGAATTTTCTATCCGTTTTTTATATATATATATGAAACTTCGCCTTTATTTTCATTTTTTTCGGAAAGAGCAGAGATCCGTATTATAGTGGAAAATCGGTGTACAAAATGGCAAATTTAATATTAAATTTGAAAGTGTGTAAAAAGTGAAATGAAGATGTTAAATGGTGGCAAAGTGTAACTAAGTGATTTTTTTTAATGAGTGCTAAAGTGATTTGAAAGAAAACAAGTGTTATCTATGCAAAATTGGAGATCTTGAGCAAAGGTAGCCGGTATTTTTTTATTATTATTATAAACGTCATCATCATCATCGTCACCATCATCATCATTTTCGTTATTTAATCATTGTCGTAATTCATCATATTCGTATTCATCATCATACAAACCATGATCATTTTTATCATCATCGGTCATCCATATCATCGTCATCATCGGTCATCCATCATCATCATCATCATCATCATCATAAGTATTGTTAATTCAAGCATTTTCTTCCAAACCCTCCTCCTCCTCCTCCACCTCATCATCATCATCATCATCATCATCATAATCACAAGTATTTTTAATTCAAGCATTTTCTTCGAAACCCTCCTCCTCCTCCACCTCATCATCATCATCATCATCATCACAAGTATTTTTAATTCAAGCATTTTCTTCCAAACCCTCCTCCCTCTCCTCCTCCTCCTCATCATCGTCATCATCATCATCTTTTTATTAACCCTTTATCAAAAACCCCGAATTTGAAGGACCCTGTCGAAGAGGGCTTTTTGAAACATTGATTGTGGTAAACTGAGAAAATGCTTATAACTAGTCGTAGCATTTATCTCCTTTTGCCACAGTGTTTTAATAACGGACTTGAATCTATTGAACCAACATTAACAGACTGTAGTACTGTTCTGAAATCATTGGTAGACACAGCGTTTCAAATTCAACTCCGCAAAATAAGGGACTTAAATCTGTTAACTGATTTGCTCTGTGAAAAGGGAACTTAATGCATCTGCGAAAAGTATCAACCCAAAACTTTTCGCTTTTGTACAATTTACTGTATGTCCAAGGACCATTCTCCCTCATGATTAAGTCGGTTGTATAAAAAAGTGGCTGTTATGTATCTATGATAATAATAATGTGATGGCTTGATTGGTACAGTGCAGCTTTAAACCCCCTTTTGCTAGCGCGTGGCTTATTTATTTTGCTGAATTGGGTCTGAAACATTGTGTCAACTTATGATTTGAGAATTCTACATAAGTCCGTTAAAACCCTTTACCGTACAATGCCGTACAATGCCGCCTTTTAACGCCCCTGGGAAAGAAGCCTTTTGAAAACATTGTGGGAAAATGAGAAAATGCTGGTAACCAGCATTTTCTCCTTTTCCCACAATGTTTTCTACTCTATCAAAGAAAAATTGCACCATTTGAGCCACACTGAAATTGTCGTCTGCAAATGCTTTCAATTTGGACAAGGCTAAAATTTTGTCGTCTGGTAAAGGGTTAATGTTAGTGAAACACGTCTCACATAACGAACTCACGTTAAAGTAACAATAGCTGCTAAAAGTAAACAAGCGGCGAGCGTTTAAAATGCATTTCAATTTAAATCATTGGATTTAAGGTATGGAAATTAATGTGAATATAACAATCTGTCATTGCACAGTCGGTCCAAGTGTTAGACGCTGGCAGAGATATTAATTCCAAAACTATATTAAAGCCGGGTTATTCTATTTTTTGTTTACTTTTTGTCTAATTTTATAATTCATTTTTCTGCCAGCCACTAACACTTGGACCAACCACACGATAACAGATTGTCATTTTTCAAACTTTTAAATTGTATGATTTGAATTTTATCACATGCTTTGATATTTTGGCCACTAGTGGGCCTTTAAGTCAGAAATTGAGTCTGTTAGCAGATTTGGGCAAAATAAGGGACTTAAATTTTTCCGTCAAACCGGGCTCTGAGATCTCTTTTGAATTAAACAATTCTTGAGAATTGGAAAGGAAAAATATTTCTGACTGGCTGATTCAACTGATTTAGCCAATCATAATTTGGGTCACTTTCAAGTGTGAATTTAAACTGTTCTTGAGAATAAAAATAAGGCTCTTATCAAAAAACAGTGGTGCGAGATTTTATGCTAGATTTAGAAAATAGCAATGTTTCTGATTGGCTAAACTAATGGATTTAGCCAATCAGGAATTGCGTTACTTTCAAGTTGTGGAAAATTCTTTAGAATTGGAATAAGAATTATTTAGAATTACTGGTAAATACATGTCCCGAATACTTTTTGCGTATCCTTCAGTTGCAAGGTGATCTTTTGATAATTTAAAGAAACGAATTTTTCGAAACAGGTTCTTGGTTTCTCGTTTTTGGATACTCGGCTTTTAACCACCTGCCACACAATCACGAGTTTTAATGACCTTGAGCAAGAAGCCTTTTGAAAGCATTGTGGGAAAAGGAGAAAATGCTGGTAACCAGGGTTAGGGTTAGCCTAACCCTAACTCTGGTAACAGCATATTCTCCTTTTCCCACAATTTTTTCTACTCTTTTTTTGAGTTACATTTATTTCTTTGTCTGCAAATGCTCTCATTTTGGCTAAGTCTGAAATCTTGCTGTTTGGTATAGAAATGACGATATCTTACTGTGAGGCAAGTCGATGTCAGCTTGTTTCATCAAAAACACCCTGAGTATGAATGAAACATGTTACCACAGTGGTATACAAAGGCCAAACTCCATCCATCTTGCATCCAGTGACAGGCAGATAATAAATCACGTGTTGTTTGTTATAAATGTCACGTGAATGTCACGTGAGGCGGCGTTACCGTCACTTTGATTTTTTTCTTTCATGCAGTCATGTGTTTATGCATTCGGCAAACCTCGGGTGATACTTTGATCAAATCCCACGGCTGCATTACGATGGGTGATATACACCTACACAGTACATTTTTTTACCGGAAGTCAAACCGCTTTACCGTTCTTAAAATTGTATGGCTCCACTTATAAAAAGAAGACATGAATCACAATTTTTTTTTGAAATCTTCCATAATATACTTCCGTTGACAAGCAGTTTGTATATTCAATTTTTAACGTGGTCTATCAATTCCGGTGGCAGATTTCACCGACAGATCGATAGATGTGATTAACTTCACCGTGGTTGTTTATGTCGTTGCTAATCGATTTACATGGGCGCCGCCATCTTTAGGATCTTGTCCTTGACACGGACGAGGTCACTCGTCAAAACATGACCGATTCTGTCCCTACATCTAACTTTGTGTCAATGGGGTTTCCTGCCAGTCACATGATCTTAAATATGGCGGCGCCCATGTGAATCGATTAGCAACGGCAACAACAGCCACGGTGTTAAGCAATCTGTCGCTGAAAAATGCCTACGGAATTGATAAACCAAGTTAGAAAATAAATGTACAAACTGCTTGTTAACGGAAAGGTATTTAGAAAGATTCTGATAGAAAAAAAAATTGACTAGGTTTGTCTTTTTCTGCATGGAGTAAATACGATTTAAAAACGGTCAAGCGGTGTACTTCCGGCGAAGAAACGTACCGAGCAGGTGCATATTAAGCTACGTGATGTGTACGTGATACAGCCGAGGGACTTGATCAACGGATCACGCGAGGTTTGCCGAATGGATACGGAATCGACCGAGTTGTGACGAGCGGGATACTATTTATGGGAAATATTATGGCTACATGTAAGTTAACGTTGATATTGCTTGAACGGTGTCATGTTTTGAATTGCTGTTGTTTGTAAAGTTTTTTAACGCCGTTTTCAACATTATTTCAGTAATTTGACGGCGGTAAAGTGTAAATTAATTGTATTTGATAAACGCTCTGTGAAAAGGGGGTGTAATGCATTTGCAAAAAGTATCCACCCATGTCAGCCTGCGCAGTTCGCGCAGGCTGACACGGGTCGATACTTTTTGCTATTTGTGAATTTTCTGCATGTCCAAGGACTAGTGTACCTCCAGATCCAGTGGGTCGTTAGACAAAATGGATTTTATGGATCCATAATTATGTGATGACTTGCTTGGTGTAATGAACACCATGCCGCCTTTTAACGACTCTGGGAAAGAAGCCTTTTGAAAACATAGTGGGAAAAGGAGAAAATGCTGGTAACCAGCATTTTCTCCTTTTCCCACAATGTTTTCTACCCAATCAAAGAAAGACTGCACCATTTGAGCCACACTTTCGTCTGCAAATACTTTTCATTTGGACAAGACTAAATTTTTGTCGTCTGGTAAAGAGTTATTCCGCTTTTTGCCAGAGCATGGCTCAATAGTAAAGGACTTCGAGTGTGACGTTATTTCAAAACTACCGCTCTTTTCACTACCGAATAAAAATAACTTCCATTTCTCTGGTACAGTATAGTTCCACAGCAAGAACAAGAGACAGATCAGTCATAATCTAGAATTAATCAATGGATAGTGTAGATCAGAGATCGGACTGCACGTTTTGTACAGTCTGATCTTGATCTACACTGTCCACAAAAGCTTCTGGGGTCGTTTATGGTATGGAAGAAGTTAAAAGGAAAACGGCTGTCTTTTGCGAGATGAAAGGAATATTCAGATCATCTTTGATGAAACAATTTGCAACAGATGTTTTCCTTCCTCAACGACCAATTTGCTGTGTTGTGGCAACTTCTCGGACTCATTTCCATATGAACCATGAGTTGTGAAAAGGGGGCTTAATGCATGTCCAAAAAGTATCAGCCTATGTCAGCCTCCGCAGTCCGCGCAGGCTGACATGGATCGAAACTTTTTGTTATTTGTAAATTTCCTGCATGTCCAAGGACCATTGTAACTTATGATTCAGTCTGTTATTAGGTAAAAGGGATTTTATGGATTCAGAATTATGTGATGACTTGCTTGGTATAATGCATCACGGAGATGCATTAAACCCCCTTTTTACAAAGGGTGACTGCCATAAATGTTTCCAAAGTCGTCTGCTACGGAATATAATTCAACTGTTTACCACATACATTATACATTCCTTACGAAGAATGTTTTTAAAACATTGTGGCAAAAGGAGTCAGTAGCATTTTATTTTTTGTACCTTTTTCAGTACAATGTTTCCTACCCTTTGTGAGACAAATCCCATCTTATAAGCCACATTTATTTCATCATCTACAAATGCTTTCAATTTTGACAAGTCAAAACAGTTATCGTCCGTCAAAGTTTTAACCCTTTACCACAAAATGACCAAAAGAAAAAAGTCTTTTGAAAACATTGTGAGAAAAGGAGAAAATAAAAGGAGAAAGTGATGGTAACCAGCATTTTCTTCTTTTCCCACAATGTTTCCTTACCACTCTGAGACAAAATTGCATTTGAACCATGCTCTGTAAAAAGAGAGCATAATGCATCTGCAAAAAATTTCGTCCCAGGTCAGCCTGCGCAATCCGCGCAGGCTGACCTGGGTCGAAACTTTTTGCTATCTGCCAAATTTCTGTAAGTTGAAGGGCCAGTCTACCTCCTGAATCAGACTGTTGTTAGACAGAATGTATTTTATGGGTCCGTACTTACATGGTGACTTGCTTGGTATAATGCATCACAGAGATGCATTAAGCCCCCTTTTACCAGAGCATGGCACACGTTCGTATGGCAAATCCCATCACTTAGACAGCATTCAATTTGTCCCTGCACTCGCTTTCATTTTGGACATGTCTTAAATTTTGTCGTCAGGCAAAGTTTTAAAGCATACTTGTAACAGGGATTCTTTGTTGTCAAATTATGGTTCCTTTTTGGCGCGAAATATCAACATTTCGCTGCAACTTTGATTTATTTAAGGCGGAACTTCGTGGGCGACAATATTTCATAACGGTGGCTTCAAACAGACACGAACAATGATTACCTTTTGCAAAAATTGTCATATTTTTCTTGTCGTCAACGTAATGTTATAAATCACATCACGTGACCCCAACCTATATTATCATATAAAAGGATTTTGTCTTCTGTAGCCTGGTTATTGCCGAGCCCCAGTGGCGCAGTTGGTAGCGTACATGATTTGTGATCGGGCGGTCGCTGGTTTGAATCCTTTCTTTCCGAGGATTGATGATAGTCATTGCGACAGGATTCATTCCTCTCTCGCCGCTGATCTTTTTTTTACGGTGGTTATGTTGGTTTAAAGCCAATGGCTTGAAAAGAATGTTGTGCGAAGTGTTGGTAGAAGAAATCCATAAAGGCATGGATAGGTGCACTGGCCGCTGTGATATAACTTAAATAATGTTGAAAACGGCGTACAAAACAAAACACCATACAAACAACAAACAAATAAACAAACAAAGGTCGGCTACTAGTCCCCTCCCTTTCAGTGTCATCGGCGAAAATATGGGGCTTGGCGGACAGGAATGGATCAAGATCAGACTGCACAGAACATGCAAGTCTGATCTTAAATCTATACTGTCAGCTTGATCAGTCAAGCTTGTAAACTTTGTTTATTTGGTGTTTCAGGCCGTTTCAACACTATTTCAGTGGTATCGCCGAAAATATGGGGCTTGGTGGACGGGCATAGAGCAAGACCAGACTGCACAGAACGCATTACGAGGAGTATTCAAATATGAATACATCTAAGCACCTAAAATTTTATTCTTCATAAGTTTCACTGAAATTTTCATTTTGTTCCCTCAAAGTATTCCTCCGGGTCCAATCTTTGAAGGAATTTTCATAGTCTTCTTTAGGTATACTAAGAAGACACTGGAATATTGCAGAACCGAGGTGTTTGCGCTGAACAAACTTTCTTCTTGAAAGGTAATTTTCCAGCTTTGGAAACAAAAAAAAAAGTCACAAGGGGGTAACGTCAGGTGAATACGGAGGGTGGGGGAGCACTACGACTGCTTCAGAAAGTCTTGCACCTTGTACAAAAGACAATGACTGAAACTGTTTTTTACAAACGTTGAAATAGAGTCGACAGAAAATGAATTCCAGTATCTTCATAGATACCTAAAAAAGAGTATGAAAATGCTTTCAAAGATTGGATTTGGAGACTGAAATTTTGTATATTTGTTGGAGGTGAATACTTTGAGGGAACAAAATAAGAATTTCAGTGAAACCTATGAAGAATCAAATTTTAGGTGCTTAGATGCATTCATAATTGGACACTCCTTGTATTTACATGTTTTGTTCTTACCTAATATCACAAAATGTAAATGCGCTGAGAGAATAAATAAAACTTGTAACCTTGTAAACCGACTCTAGATTTGGAGGTAGAGTGGTCCCACGACATACAGACGAAAATTTACGAACAGTAAAAAGTTTCTACTCATGTCAGCCTGTGCGAGTTGCTCAGGCTGATATGGGGTCGATACTTTTTGCAGATGCATTAAGTCCCCTTTTCTCAGAGCATGACTTAATTCAATTTTCAACAAGGAAAGTATTTGGGACCGAGCGTGTACAATGACGTGTTCCTGCTATATTTGAGCCATGCTCTGTGAAAAGGGGGCTTAATGCATCTGCGAAAAGTATCGACCCAGGTCAGCCTGCGCAGTCTGCGCAGGCTGACCTGGGCCGAAACCTTTCGCTAGTGGTCAATTTTCTTTGTGTTCAAGGACCAGTCTACCTCATGATCTGGTTCTTTAATAAAAAGGGGCTATCATGGATTCATTGTTACGTAATGGCTTGATTGGCATCATGTATCACGGAGATGCATTAAGCCCCCTTTTGTCAGAGCGTGACTCATTTAAACTGTCATTAGTCATGTTTATGCTAATTATTTTGTTCTAATAATGTCACCAGAACAAAAAATGTAAAAACACGAATTAAGTTTTATGTAAGCATGGAAAGAAATATATTCTATTTTCTGAAGCTAAAGTGCATTGTCGTTTAGTGCTGTCTTTATTCTGATGTTACTGGTAAAAACTGTAAACGCGGATTACGAGGGCTGGTTGAAAAGTTGTGTGCCGGCAAAATAATTATCATAGGCACGAAAATCCCAGTGCCTAAGATTGGGATCGAACCCAGGGCCCTAGGGTTGCTGATCGGTCTCCCTCACCACACAGCCACGCAGGACCCCACGGATTCTGATAGATGGCGTTCCATACGGGTTCTACTTTGTTCAGTGGTTGACCCTTTTGCTTACAACTGAATAAGCTCAGACCCTTCTTTTCGTTGTATAAGAAAAACTTCATTGCATTTATTAATCGACGGTCAGATTAATACTTTTTACTGCATTTAACCGTCCTTGGTTGTGAGGTAGAGCGTCGGCCTTGTAACCAGAAGGTCCCAAGTTCGATACCCGGGAGCGGGTGTCAACTTTGGGACCGTTCATTGACCCATATATTCGGCGCGAGTACTGGTGTAGTTTCCAGGAAGCAGAATCGAGAGAGATTAGTATAAGTTGCAAGAACTTGTTTCTCAAAAGATCTGAAATTAATATGAGCCATGCTCTGGTGAAAGGGGGCTTAATATATCTCCATAATGCGTGATTCCAAGCACGTCGTCATGTTACAACAGATCCATAGAATTCATTTTGCCGAACAACCATCTAAATTATGAAGAGACTGGTCCTCTGACATACAGAAAATTGACCAATAGCGAAAAGTTTTGGTCCAGGTCAACCCGCGTGGCCTGTGCAGGCTGATCTGAGTCGATACTTTTCGCAGACGCATTAAGCCCCCTTTTCACAGAACACGGCTCATATGTTTTAACTAATCTAAACATTCTCTTTACATTTGTAGAGAAAAGTATATTTGTAGGATTAATCAGTGTTTAACGAAATTTTATAATTTGCAGTGAAAACAAAAATCTAAACAGGCCCCTTTAATACTAAGTCTGATTCCTGTCACGCTATCAAAATACAACCTCTTTAACCCTTTCCCAAACGATAAATTTTAGACTGGTCCAAATTGAAAGAGTTTGCAGACGACAATTTTAAATTTGATGAAAATGGCAGAAAGTTCTCAAAAAGGGTAGAAAACACTGTGGGAAAAGGAGAAATTGCTCGTTACGAGTAATTTCTCCTTTTCCCACAGTGTTTTCAAAAGACTTGTACTGCAGACACGTGAAAACCAGGGCTTGTTTGGGAAAGGGTTAAATAAGCTCGGGTGTATTTGATGAATGGTAACTGCATGTAACAAGTTTCACGTTACAACATCGTACAACGTGTTACCTGAGAACGATATTATTAAATATTGAAAAGAAAATATGATGTGGAGTTGCAAACTTCACCCCGGCCTGTCTCGTTGAATGTTTGGGATTCAACATTTTAATGTTTTATATGCCCACCTGTTGAAATAGACGACTTTAGCTTTCATATTCTGAATTTCTCGATTTAATTATCTTTTAAACAAGATGACAAAGTTTTAGACATGCCGAATATTGCAAACTTTTGACGGATGCTTTGTGAAAAGAGGGTTTAATGCATCCTTCAATATAAACGAGCAATGCTCTGTGAAAAGATGGCTAAATGCATATGCAAAAAGTATCGATCCATGTCAGCCTGCGCGGATTGCGCAGGCTGACATGGATCGAAACTTTTTGCCATTGTTAAATTTTATGCATGTGAAACGACATTCTACCCCCAGATTAAGCCGATTGTTAGACTTAATAGATTTTATGAATCCATAATTATGTGATGACTTGCTTGGTATCATGCATCACGGAGGTGCATTAAGCCCCCTTTTTCCAGAGCTTGGCTCAAATGTGTGTCTATGGTGATATTAGTAAAAAGGAATACGGTGCATCTAAAAAAGAGAGCCAGAATAGGAGAAAAAAAAAAAGGTGAAATTCCAATTATCTCCATTTTTAGATAAAAACCGAGGTAACCAAACTGCCACAAGGTGCCCCTGTTTGTTTTTCTTTGTTTTTATCCTTGCTTACACTATGAGAAATTGCGATTTTTATAATTTTACTTGTGATTTAAATGTAAGCCCGGCATGGTGTTTGCAAAATAAAGTTTGCACTTTATAACCATCAAATACAACAAGTTGATCGCCAAGCCGCCGTAGCTCAGTCGGTAGCGTACAGGACTTGAGAACAGGAGGTCGCTGGTTCGATCCCCGGCTTGGCCAATTTCTTTCCGAGGACTGATGATAGTCATCGCGACAGGATTCATTCCTCTCTCCCCGCTGACCATTGTTTCGGCGATGGTTATGTGGGAAAGCAGCCAGTGGCTTGGAAAGAATATTGTGCGGAGTACTGGTGAAAGAAACTCCAGGAAAGCATGGATAGGTGCACTGGCCGCCGCGATATAATTGAAATAATGTTGAGAACGGCGTTAAACACCATACAATCAATCAGTACAACATTAAATTGATCCATAGAACGGTTAATATGGATTACTTGCCTTACCACTACGTTATCGGGTCAGGGAAAGCGCAATAATGGCAGCCTCCTGGGTGTCCTCAAGCGTACCTCTACATGCTTCCCCGTTTTCCCCAATTTCATGTGATCCAGTTTGATCAGTTAATGAAATGAGATCAATTTTGTACAAAAATACACTACCGAATCTAAAACGTGCTGTTGAGATATGGTTTAAATATAAATTCGACTATGAATCATTTTAAAAGTAGCCCCGTTTTCGGACGTTATATAGGTCCATTGACATTTCGGATACCTAAAGCATTTCTGATATGTAGTTTTTCTCGCTAAAAAAGAACTACATGTAGAAAAACTCACTGCCATGACTTTATTGCAAGCGATCTGTTTTGAATTCATCCTATGATCCCATTTGATCATGTGAAATAACAATATACCGTCTCCTCTGTATATTACCAACGGCGGCCGCCATTATCGCGCTTTGCCTGACGTACCCTTGTAGTACGGCGGGGTACCAGGCTATAGAGCGGTTTGATAAATTTTGTCGGAGATATTTATATCCGTAACATTCCGAAGAGTGCAACGGATATCAAGGATGAAAACAAAGTAATACAATTATATATACCTACACACAATTCGAGAGGAATCAAGGGAAGTAACCGGCGTTTTTTTCTCCCATTATGATAAGGGCTAAATCGGATGGGACCGGTTATGACGGCACATTTTCGGCCTAATCTAACACAATTACGAGAGATTATTTAAAATCAAATAACAAAAAAATATTGTGTTTATCAGTGAATTTAATTTAATTTTATCCTCCATGCATACGAAAAGATATGAGCCATGCTCTGTGAAAAGGGGACTTAATGCATCTGCAAAAAAGTATCGACCCAGGTCAGCCTGCGCAGTCCGCGCAGGCTGACCTGGGCCGAAACTTTTTGCTTTGGGTCAATTTTCTGCATGTCAAAGGACCAGTGTACCTCATGATTCAGTAGGCTGTTATACAAAACGGATATAAGAAATGTGAAATACTGTGATGACTTGCTTTGTACGATGCATCACGGAGATGCATTAAGCCCCCTTTTGCGGTAGCATTGCTCAATTATGTATCGGGTTGCATTGAGATATTTTATTTTGGGAACTTGTCAACTGCATTAACTTATTGCCTCCTTAATTCTTTATCAAACGACAACGTTTTAAAATAATCCAACTTCAGAGCAGTTGAAAACGATAACTATTGCTCAGGTGATGGAAGTTGATCCTGAAAGGAAAGTAAAAATTGTGGGAAAATTTTAAAAAAATGCTTGTTCCCACCATATTCCCCATTTCCCACAATGTTTTCAAACGGCTTCTTCCTTAGAGGCCCAGTAGAAGTCGAAAGTAAACAGTTTGTTTGTTAAAATGCGTTTAGATTTAAATCATACCTTTTTAAAGTATGGGAAATATTGTAAAGATGAAAATCTTTGTACAGTCGGTCTCAAGGATTAGTCGCTAAGAAAATACGTGTATTCTAAAACCAGGTAAAACGTAAATAAAAGATAAAGCGACCTGGCAACTTTTGGTCTACTTTTAATATTAATTTTTCTGCCAGCGACTAACACTTGCACCGACCGTACAGTAACAGATTGTCAACTTCACAATCATTCCGTTGAATAATGATTTCAATGCTTAACAATGTTTGGCGTTTCAAAGAAAGAATAGAGTCTATTGTTCTGCAGTTCCTATATTATATACATACATTTATATGCACGCATATAATAAGCATAGCTTCAAAAGGATACCACGGTTTCATTATAATCCCGAATGTATAACACTGTTTGACCAAAGAGAGAATAAAGTCCATTGTTTGGCATTTCCGGCACCGGAAGTGCCAAAGAATGGACGTCATTCTGTCTTAGGAAGACCAAACAGTGTAAATCATTGGACCGCTACATCGCCAAACAACTGATGCCATTTTGTCTTGAACGCAAAACAGTGTTTGGCACATGACCTTTACACCGGAAATGCCAGAGAATACACGTCATTCTGTCTGGTTCGACAAACAGTGTTAAGCATTGGACTGCTATATCGGAAATGCTAAAGAATTGATGCCATTTTGAAGTTCGAACCACAGGAGTAAAGTGTTGAAATTGTAATCTAATTGAACGGTTAAACAAGAAAAACCGGAAATGCCAAAGAAAATACGTCATTTCTTCTGGAACGCTAAACAGTGTTAAGCATTTGGCCTTAACATCAGAAATGCCAAAGAACAGATGTCATTCTGTCTGAAACGCCAAATGGTGTTAAGCACTAGAACTTTACACAGCAAATACCAAAGAATAGATGTCATTCTATTTGGTACGACAAAAGTGTTAAGCAGTAGGCCTTAAAATCAAAAATGCAAAAAAATATAAGTCATTTTGACTGTCAAACGCCCAAAAATGTTAAGTGTTGGAACCATAATTCAACGGTTCAACATTATAAACCGGAAATGCCAAAGAATAGACGCCATTCTGTGGGAAATGCCAAAAAGTGTTAAGCATTGGGCCTTAACATCGAAAATGCCAAAGAAAAGGTGTGATTTTGACTATCGAACGCAAAACAATGTAAAGTGTTTGAACTATGATTGAACTGTTCAACAACATAAACCGGAAATGCCAAAGAATAGATGTCAATCTGTCTGGAACACCAAACGGTGTTAAGCATCGAACCTTAATATAAAGAATGCCAAAGAATAGACGTAAATTTGACTTTCGAACGCCAAACTGGAAGTATAATTCAACGGTTCATAAACGTAAACCGGTGAAGCAAAAACAAAGACGTCAGAAAATTGAAAATCAATTTAAGAGACACCACTTTCCTGGTTCGTATGTTAAATACACTGTATATTAAATATGTTTCTAGCGATAGACTGATCTCTGATCTTAATCGCTTAAAATTCGTAAAATAAAGCGGCAACAACAACAACATCAACAACTTAAGATTAAGATTTTTTCTTTAATGATGAATTAGATTTGGATATATCCATTACATAATTGTAATGCGCGGTCCAAGGTACAAACAATGTATAATTAATATTCTCAACTGGCATGTTACCCCCTAGAACGAAAACTAGGAGAGGGGGTATGCTTATTAACGTTCGTTTTTAACCCCTATAGCGACATAGGGGTAAACAGTGGATGTGCGGACGGCATAGATTAAGATTAGACTGCACAGAATCTGCAGTCAGATCTTGGAATTTCACCGTCGGCTTTTTTAGTTAAGTCTATAAGATAAAAACGTTTTTTTTTTTTGAGTTTTAATGGATTGCATTTTCAGCTATCCAAAGAGGTCTAGTTTATAATTGAGCCATGCCCTGTGATTAGGGCGTTTAATGCATCTGCAAAAAGTGTCGACCCATGTCAGCCTGCGCAGTCCGCGCAGGCTGACATGGGTCGAAACCTTTTGCTATTTGTAAATTTTCTGCATGTCCAAGACCGTGTTACCCCTCTATCCGGTCAGTTGTTAGACTAAATGGATTTGTATGGATCCATAATTGTGTAATATCTTATTTGGTATAATGCATTACAGAGCTGCTTTAAGCCCCCTGTTGTCACAGCATGGCTCAAATAATTTGTCCTGGAAGAGATAACAATACCGATTTTAAGATCTAAGAGTGAATGGTGTTAACCGATGATGCGCCTTGCACAAAATAGCACTGAATGCTGATATCATATTTAGTTTGGCTCTGGATGCTAGCATCAGATTTCTGAATGCTGACACCAGACCTAGGACACTGAATGCTGACACCAGACTAAGGACACTGAATGCTGACATCAGACTTAGGACACTGAATGTAGGACACTGAATGCTGACAGCAGACTTAGGACACTGAATGCTGACAGCAGACTTAGGACACTAAATGCTGACACCAGACTTGGGACACTGAATGCTTACACCAGACTTGGGACACTGAATGCTTACATCAGACTTAGGGCACTGAATGCTGACATCAGACTTAGGGCACTGTTACTGACACCAGACTTAGGGCACAAAATGCTGACACGAAACTTAGGGCAGTGAATACTGACACCAGACTTAGGACACTAAATGCTGACATCAGACTTAGGGCAGTGAATGCTGACACCAGACTTAGTGTACTGAATGCTGACATCAGACTTAGGGCACTGAATGCTGACACCAGACTTAGGGTAATGAATGCTGACATCAGACTTAGGGCACTGAATACTGATATCAGACTTACGGTACTTAATGCTGATATCAGATTTACGGCAGTGAATGCTGACATCAGACTTACGGCAGTGAATGCTGACACGAGACTTAGGGTACTGAATGCTGATATCAGACTTAGGACATTGAATGCTGACACCAGACTTGGGACACTGAATGCTTACACCAGACTTGGGACACTGAATGCTTACATTAGACTTAGGGCACTGAATGCTGACATCAGACTTAGGGCACTGAATACTGACACCAGACTTAGGGCACAAAATGCTGACACGAAACTTAGGGCACTGAATGCTGACACCAGACTTAGGACACTGAATGCTTACACCAGACTTAGGGCACTGAATGCTGACACCAGACTTAGGGTAATGAATGCTGACATCAGACTTAGGGCACTGAATACTGATATCAGACTTACGGTACTTAATGCTGATATCAGATTTACGGCAGTGAATGCTGACATCAGACTTACGGCAGTGAATGCTGACACGAGACTTAGGGTACTGAATGCTGATATCAGACTTAGGACATTGAATGCTGACACCAGACTTGGGACACTGAATGCTTACACCAGACTTGGGACACTGAATGCTTACATTAGACTTAGGGCACTGAATGCTGACATCAGACTTAGGGCACTGAATACTGACACCAGACTTAGGGCACAAAATGCTGACACGAAACTTAGGGCACTGAATGCTGACACCAGACTTAGGACACTGAATGCTTACACCAGACTTAGGGCACTGAATGCTGACACCAGACCTAGGGCACAAAATGCTGACACAAGACTTAAAACACTGAATGCTGACACCAGATTTAGGACACTGAATGCTTACACCAGACTTAGGACACTGAATGCTGACATCAGACTTGGGGTACTGAATGCTGGCACCAGACTTTGGGCAGTGAATGCCGATATCAGACTTAGGACACTGAATGCTGACACCAGACTTAGGACACTGAATGCTGAGAGCAGACGTAGGACAATGAATGCTGAAATCAGACTTACGGCAGTGAATGCTGACATCAGACAAAGGACACTGAATGCTGACATCAGACAAAGGGCAGTGAATGCTGACACCAGACTTAGGGTACTGAATGCTGATATCGACTTACGGCAGTGAATGCTGACATCAGACTAAGGGCACTGAATACTGACACCAGACTTAGGGTACTGAATGCTGACATCAGACAAAGGACACTGAATGCTGACAACAGACTTAGGGGACTGAATGCTGACATCAGACTTAGGGCACTGAATGCAGACATCAGACAAAGGACACTGAATGCTGACAAAAGACTTATGGCACTGAATGCTGACAACAGACTTAGGGCAGTGAATGCTGACATCAGACATAGGGTACTGAATGCTGACACCAGACATAGGGTCCTGAATGCTGACACCAGACTTAGGGCACCGAATGCTGATATCAGACTTAGGGTACCGAATGCTGACATGAGACTTAGGGCACAAAATGCTGACACGAAACTTAGGGCAGTGAATAATGACACCAGACTTAGGACACTAAATGCTGACATCAGACTTAGGGCAGTGAATGCTGACACCAGACTTAGTGTACTGAATGCTGACATCAGACTTAGGGCACTGAATGCTGACACCAGACTTAGAGTAATGAATGCTGACATCAGACTTAGGGCACTGAATACTGATATCAGACTTACGGTACTTAATGCTGATATCAGATTTACGGCACTGAATGCTGACATCAGACTTAGGGCAGTGAATGCTGACAGCAGACTTTGGGTACTAAATACTGACATCAGACTTAGGAAACTAAATGGCGACACCAGACTAAGGACACTGAATGCTTACACCAGACTTAGGGCAGTGAATGCTGACATCAGACTTAGGGCACTGAATGCTGACATCAGACAAAGGACACTGAATGCTGACATCAGACTTAGGGTACTGAATGCTGACATTAGACTAAGGACACTGAATACTGACATCAGACTTAGGGCACTGAATGCTCACATCAGACTAAGGACACTGAATGCTGACACCAGACCTAGGGCACAAAATGCTGACACAAGACTTAAAACACTGAATGCTGACACCAGATTTAGGACACTGAATGCTTACACCAGACTTAGGACACTGAATGCTGACATCAGACTTGGGGTACTGAATGCTGACACCAGACTTTGGGCAGTGAATGCCGATATCAGACTCAGGACACTGAATGCTGACACCAGACTTAGGACACTGAATGCTGAGAGCAGACGTAGGACAATGAATGTTGAAATCAGACTTACGGCAGTGAATGCTGACATCAGACAAAGGACACTGAATGCTGACATCAGACAAAGGGCAGTGAATGCTGACACCAGACTTAGGGTACTGAATGCTGATATCGACTTACGGCAGTGAATGCTGACATCAGACTAAGGGCACTGAATACTGACACCAGACTTAGGGTACTGAATGCTGACATCAGACAAAGGACACTGAATGCTGACAACAGACTTAGGAGACTTAATGCTGACATCAGACTTAGGGTACTGAATGCAGACATCAGACAAAGGACACTGAATGCTGACAACAGACTTAGGGCACTGAATGCTGACAACAGATTTAGGGCAGTGAATGCTGACATCAGACTTAGGGTACTGAATGCTGACACCAGACTTAGGGTACTGAATGCTGACCCCAGACTTAGGGCACTGAATGCTGATATCAGACTTAGGGTACCGAATGCTGACATCAGACTTAGGGCAGTGAATACTGACACCAGACTTAGGAAACTGAATGCTGACATCAGACAAAGGGTAGTGAATGCTGACACCAGACTTAGGGTACTGAATGCTGACATCAGACTAAGGACACTTAATGCTCACATCAGACTAAGGGCACTGGATAATGACACCAGACTTAGGGTAATGAATGCTGACATCAGACTAAGGACACTGAATGCTCACATCAGACTAAGGGCACTGGATAATGACACCAGACTTAGGGTAATGAATGCTGACATCAGACAAAGGACACTGAATTCTGACAACAGACTTAGGGCACTGAATGCTGACATCAGACTTAGGGTACTGAATGCTGACATCAGACAAAGGACACTGAATGCTGACAACAGACTTAGGGCACTGAATGCTGACAACAGACTTAGGGCAGTGAATGCTGACATCAGACTTAGGGCACTGAATGCTGACACCAGACTTAGGGTACTGAATGCTGACACCAGACTTAGGGTACTGAATGCTGATATCAGACTTAGGGCACTGAATGCTGATATCAGACTTACGGCAGTGAATGCTGACATCAGACTTAGGGCACTGAATGCTGACACCAGACTTAGGGCACAAAATGCTGACACCAGACTTAAGGCAGTGAATGCTGATATCAGACTTAGGACAGTGAATGCTGACACCAGACTTAGGGCACTGAATGCTGATATCAGACTTAGGGCACTGAATGCTGACGTCAGACTAAGGACACTGAATGCTGACATCAGACTTAGGGGTACTAATTACTGACATCAGACTTAGGACACTGAATGCTGACACCAGTTTAAGGGCAGTGAATGCTGACATCAGACTTAGGGTACTGAATGCTGACACCAGACTTCTGGCAGTGAATGCTGATATCAGACTTCGGACACTGAATGCTGACACAAGACTTAGGGCAGTGAATACTGAACTCAGGCTTAGGACACTGAATGCTGACACCAGACTTAGGGCAGTGAATGCTGACAGCAGACTTTGGGTACTAAATACTGACATCAGACTTAGGACACTATATGGTGACACCAGACTAAGGACACTGAATGCTTACACCAGACTTAGGGCAGTGAATGCTGACATCAGACTTAGGGCACTGAATGCTGACATCAGACAAAGGACACTGAATGCTGACATCAGACTTAGGGTACTGAATGCTGACATTAGACTAAGGACACTGAATACTGACATCAGACTTAGGGCACTGAATGCTCACATCAGACTAAGGACACTGAATGCTGACATCAGACTTAGGGCACTGAATGCTGACATCAGACTAAGGACACTGAATGCTGACATCAGACTTAGGGCACTGAATGCTGACATAAGACTTGGGGCACTGAATGCTGACATCAGACTAAGGACACTTAATGCTCACATCAGACTTAGGGCACTGAATGCTGACACCAGATTTACGGTACTGAATGCTGATATCAGACTTACGGCAGTGAATGCTGACATCAGACTTAGGGCACTGAATGCTGACATCAGACTTAGGGCACTGAATGCTCACATCAGACTAAGGACACTGAATGCTGACATCAGACTTAGGTAGGGCACTGAATGCTGACATCAGACTAAGGACACTGAATGCTGACATCAGACTTAGGGCACTGAATGCTGACATAAGACTTAGGGCACTGAATGCTGACATCAGACAAAGGACACTGAATGCTGACATCAGACTTAGGGCAGTGAATGCTGACACCAGACTTAGGGTACTGAATGCTGATATCAGACTTACGGCAGTGAATGCTGACATCAGAATTAGGGTACTGAATGCTGACACTAGACTTAGGGCACTGAACACTGACATCAGACTTAGGGCACTGAATGCTGACATCAGACAAAGGACACTGAATGCTGACAACAGACTTATGGCAGTAAATACTGATATCAGACTTAGGGCACTGAATGCTGACACCAGACTTAGGGTACTGAATGCTGATATCAGAGTTAGGGCACTGTATGCTGACAGCAGACTTAGCGCACTGAATGCTGACATCAGACTTAGGACACTGAATGCTGACAACAGACTTAGGGCACTGAATGCTGACACCAGACTTAGGGCACTGAATGCTGACACCAGACTTAGGGTACTGAATACTGACATCAGACAAAAGACACTGAACGCTGACATCAGACTTAGTGCACTGAATGCTGACATCAGACTTAAGTAAGGACACTGACTGCTGATATCAAATCTAGTCTGGCACTGAAAGTCAAAATCATATTTAGTTAGCACACTGAATGCTGGCATCATATCAAATAAGGGCACTGAATACTAGCAGCAGATTTAGAGCACTGAGATGCTGACATCAGTCTTAAGTTAGGACACTGACTGCTGATATCACATTTAGTTATGCACTGAAATATTTAGTTAACACACTAAACGCTTGCATTAGATCGAGTACGGGCACCGAATGCCTATATCAGATTTGGTAAAGACACTTAAAGGTCCAATAGCGGCCAAAAAAAGACAATGCAGGTGTTAAAATGCATTTACATTTTAAAGTATACCATTCAAAAGTATGGAAAATATTGTGCAGATGACAGCTTGTTATTGTTAAGTCAGTCCAAGTGTTAGTCGCTGGCAGAAAAATCAATTTTAAAATCAGACAAAAAAGTAAACAAAAGATATAGTGACCTGGCAACTTTTGACCTAATTTTATTTTATTTTGTTCCTGCCAGCAACTAACACTTGGACCGACAGTACAAAAATAGGTTGTCATCTGTACTATAATTTCCCTACTTTGGAATGGTATAATTTAAATCTTAATCGCATTATAACACCCGCATTGTTCACTTTTGGCCGCTATTTGGCCTTTAAAAATTGTATTATTAATTGCTTTATTGATTAGATTCAACAGAATAATTCTTAACGCTGCTGAACGAGACTCAATGACTTATTTGCAAAAAGTGTAGATCAAGATCAGACTGCACAGATCTTGGATCCGCACTGTCTTGATATTGAGATATATTTCCTCCTAAAATTACCTTTCAAATAGTAGGATTTGGATTTTTACTATCGGCTTGAAAGTTTTATTTCATTTATTTAGCAGGTTAAGAGTTAAGCCTTTACTGTATGAAAAAAAAAAAAAAAATTAGACTGGTCCAAATTGAAAGCATTTGCAGATGACAAATTATAGGTGATCCAAGTAACAAAATTTGTCCTTGATAAGAGAGAAAACATTGAGGGAAAAGGAGAAAATGCTGGTTACCAACATTTTATCCTTTTCCCACAATGTTTTCAGAAGCCTTCATCTCCAAAGTCGTTAAAAATCGTCATCGTGTAGTTAAGGGTTATCATTTATGACCCTTTGATAAAAAAGTATAGTACTAAAATGTCATTCTTTTATAGTGCATGTGAAATATTGAAAGCTCTTGAAAGTATAAGGAAAAAGGAGAGAAAATATAGGGAAAAAGAGAGAAAATATTAGGAAAAAAGAGAGAATCTACTTGATAGGATTTTCTACTTTTCCAACAATGTTTTCGACCATTTCAAGCACAAATTCATTTGAGCCACATTTATTCTATCGTCTGCTAAAATGTCAATATGGACGAGTCGAAAATCTTATCGCACGGTACAAAGGTTTTTAGGAAAAAAAAAACACATTTAAACATGATATAATTAAAAGAATTTTTTTTTATGTGACAAAATTAATTTTTCATCTTTATTATTGTGCTATGAATGAAAATAAGCTATTTTCTGTGAAAAGGGGGTTAAGTGCATCTGCAAAAAGTATCGACCCAGGTCAGCCTGCGCAGTCCGCGCAGGCTGACCTGGGTCGAAACTTTTTGCTCTTGCTAAATTGTGTGTATGTCACAGATCTATTCTACCAAGGACTCAGTCGGTTGTTAGACAAAATGGATTTTATGGATCCATAATTATGTGATGACTTGCTTGGTATTTGCATCGTGGAGATGCATTAAACCCCCTTTTGCCAGAGCATGGCTCGAATGCACTTAAATGTCTTTCTTGCAAATGACAATCTGTACAAATGCAAAACCGATCTCATTGGCTGCAGGTGTCCTGCATGACTTTGTGGTAAAGTGTGGGTTGCGTAAGCTGGAGGTCTCGGATCCGAGCTTTCGCTGGAAGCACAAGGTTTTTCGTAGAAGTGCTCCTAGGCAAGACACTTTAAAGCCCTAGCCTAGTACTGGTGAACGGAAATACTGTTGAAAGCACTAGAAAAATTCATTCATTCATTCATTCATTCCGATTCGATTCCATTCGATACGATTCAGTTCAACTCTAATCAATCATTCATTCGCTGTAGAATGAGAGGGGATAAAGATCAGACTGCAAGGATATGCTGAATGATCTCGATCTGCACTCTCCCAATAGAACACCAGAGGTCTCCATTACCAGGATTAAAAAAAAACAGACTTGTAAATTCATTTCCATCCTATATGCCGTGTCGTTCTGTCCCTGGGTAAGACAGATTTTGAAAACATTGTCACCAGCATTTTCTCTGTTTCCCACAATGTTTTTTTTTATAACAAGTTCAAGGAAAAATCCCGTCATTTTAGTCACAGTGATTTTGTTGTCAGCAAGTGCTTTTTAATATTTTTAACAGAACAGAATTGAATAATGCAGAATGTTAAGTGCTGTCAGAAATTGTACAATAGACCTACCTTTTTGACTAGAACGAAAAAAAAAAATTCTTTAAAAGGTTAACAATGAGAAATGTTCCGTGAATAAATGGTATGCGTATTTATTTCTTAGAACACGATATAAATAGAATCAAACTTACAGGTAATATGGACGGGTCTTAAATTTTGTCTTCTGGTATAGAATTAAATATGTACATAATGACAAAAATTTTGGACCAGTCTAATTTGAAAGTATTTGCATACGACAGTATTAAATGTGGAATAAATGATAAGATTTGTATCAAAAGGGAAAGAAAACATTGTGGGAAAAGGAGAAAATGCTGGTTACCAGCATTTTCTCCTTTTCCCACAATGTTTTCAAAAGCCTTTTACCTCAGGGTTATCAAAAGTCGACATTCTCTGGCTAAGAGTTTAAACGAAAAAAGATGACCTTTAATAATTATAAAGTAATAATTCTGTCTTATAGATTTAATTCTCTTTTATATTTATGGTGCCAAATTAAAAGGCATAGCACTTAAACGTCTCTGTGAACTGCACGTGATTTTTTTGTACTTGAAAAATGTCAAAATGCATTATTTCATTCTTCTAACAGAATGAACAGAAATAAAAAAGTGAAGTTCAGTCAAGCGGAATCCTTTCTTTTATTCATTATCTTTTGAAAAAAAAAAATTCGTAGATAACTTTGAAAACGTCCTTGTAAAATACAAACCGAGGCCCATTACCTCAGTCGGTAGCATGCAGGACGTGAGAACAGGAGGTCGCTGGTTCGAATTCCAAGCTCAGGCAATATCTCTCAGAGGATTTATGATAGTCATTACGACAGGATTCATTCTTCTCTCGACCCTGATCGTTGTTTCGACCATGGTTATATAGGAAAGCAGCCAGTGGCTTGGGAAAATATTGTGCGAAGTACTGGTAAAATAAACTGCAGGAAAGCATGAATAGGTGTGCTGGCCGGGCGATATAATTGAAATAACGTTGAAAACAGCATTAAACACCATACAATCAATTAATCGATCACACTTTCAAAATGGACCAGTCAAAAATTTTGTTGTCTAATAAAGAGTTGAATGGAGTTCAAACTTGTGATCAACCGTCAAGCTAAGGTTCGTCAGTAAATCTCTATGACGCCGGTTGTTATGTACAACGGCTTTCTGGTACAAATGACTTCTATCAACTCCTGGACTTATTCTACTTCCTTAATGTTCAGAGAATCGCTGATCTGTCCGTCCGTCCGTCCATCCTGCCTGCTAGCCTGCCTACCTACCCACCTACCCACCTACCTACCTACCTACCTACTTACCTACCTACCCACATACCCACCTACCTACCCACCCACCTACCCACCTACCTACCTACCTACCTACCTACCCACCCACCCACCTACCCACCTACCTACCTACCTACCTACCCACCCACCTACCTACCCACCTACCTACCTACCTACCTACGCACCCACCCACCCACCTACCTACCTACCTGCCTGCCTACTTACCTACCTACCCACCCACCTACCTACCTACCTACCTACCTACCTACCCACCTACCTACCTACCTACACACCTACCTACCTACCTACCCACCTACCTACCTACCTACCTACCCACCTACCTACCTACACACCTACCTACCTACCTACCCACCTACCTACCTACATACCTACCTACCCACCTACCTACCCAACTACCCACCTACCTACCTACCTACCTGCCTACCTACCTACCTACCTACCTACCTACCTACCTACGTACTACCCACCTACCTACCTAACCACCTACCTAACCACCTACCTACCTACCTACCTACCCACCCACCTACCTACCTACCTACCTACCTACCTACCTACCTACCTATCTACCTACCTACCTACCTACCTACCTGCCTGCCTGCCTGCTTACCTACCTGCCAGCCTATCTACCTGCAAGCCTGTCTGCCTGCCTGCCTGCCTGCCTGCCTGTCTGCCTGCCTGCCAGCCTGCCTGCCTACCTACCTGCCAGCCTGCCTGCCGGCCTGCCTACCGACCTGCCAGCCTGCCTGCCTGCCTACCTACCTACCTGCCAGCCTGTCTGCCTACCTGCCAGCCTGTCCGCAAGCCTGCCTGCCTGTCCGCCCACCTGCCTACCTACCCACCCACGCAACCACCCACCCAGCCACCAACCTGCGTACCTACCTACATATACCTACCTACCTACCTGCCTACCCATCCAACCACCAACTCACGCACCCACCCACCTATCTACCAACCCATTTAACCTTTCAAATCTGAATTCCATCATTTGACCCGCACTTAGTATTTTGTCTGCAAATTCTTTTAATTCGGATTAGTCTAAAATTTTGTCACGTGTTGCAAAGTTAAATCCTCCGTTAATAGCAAGCTTTGGCTTGGCAAAAATTGACCACGTGACATCACGTGACAAATATTTTCCAAAATTTCTTGAAAATCATGGCGGCAAAATTCATTACCCTTTCACCACAGAACCAACTGATCAGCCAATCAGAAAGTTGTTACTTTCTAAATTCAGAGCTAGAATGTGAACGCTGTTTAGAATGGTTGGTGAATACGGACCCTGGCTGGCCTTACTTTACTCTGTCCTCAGAAAAGTTTCGTAATATCCTTAGTTCCGTGAATGTTAGAAATTAATGAACATTGGCCTAGTTATTTCATAACTCTGTCGTAAATCAGCTGTGAGCTGGATTTTCTATTTTTTATTCGCGTAAAGCGTTCTTTGAAGTCACATAACACTGTACCAAACGCTCCGAGATTGAAAAAGGCTTTTGAAAACATCGTTGGGGAAAATAGAGAAAATGCTGGTAACTAGCATTTTCTCCTTTTTCCCCAACAATGTTTTCACCAATGTTTTCAGCATCGTTTCATTTTGTCATCTGCAAGTGCTTTCAATTTCAAAGACTGTTAAAATTTTGTCGTCTGTCAAAGAGTACAGGAAAAGTGCACCAAATTTCACCTTGCACCAGTTTAACCCCAAAATGACATTTTCAGTAATTATTTAAAGATTATTCCCTTTTTATTCATGGTGGTGTGTAAATCATCGTCATGCCGGTCTTGAAGTGCAAGCAATATCTCATTCCAAGACTGAACCAACGCCTCAGCTAAAAGGGCAGATCAATGACCCTCAGCATGTTCACACTATTACTGCATATATACATGTATGAACCATGCTCTGGCAAAAAGGGGCTTAATGCATCTCCGCGAACGTTATACCTATCAAGCCATCTCACAATTATGGATCCGTAATAGCGACTTCTTTTAACAACCGACTGAATCATGAAGTAGACTGGTCCTTGGACAAACAGAAAAATTGATGAATAGCGAAAAGTTTCAGCCAGGGTCAGCCTGCGCGGACTGCGCAGGCTGACCTGGGTCGATACTTTTCGCGATGCATTGAGCCCCCTCATCACAGAGCATGGCTCATATATACGCATTGCCAACTAGATAAGAGTCATGTTCCTACAAAAAGGTGTTTAACGCATCTCCGTAATGCATTATACCAAGCACGTGATTACATTATTATGGACCATGAAATTCAACTTGTCTTATAGCCGACTGAATCATGAGGTAGACTGGACTTTGAAAATTTACAAACAGCAAAACGTTTCGACACGGACTGCGCAGGCTGACCTGGATTGATATTTTTTTTTTTTTTTTGCAGATGCATTAAATTCCCTGTTCATGGAACACGATACATATATTTTTTTGTTTCCCTTCAACTGTATTTTAGAAATACTTCTGCCATGATCCTCTTTAGGATTGCTTCAAAGACTCCTATTCTGTCCTGAACTCTGATTGCTATGGCAACAAAACCGAAAAGTATTGAAATGTCTCTTCTCCAAAACCACAGATTGCAATTTTCTGCAAATTGGTACAGATCTTCTTTAAATTGACATCTTTTACACAGTTTATCGACATTTGGTTAGAATGATCAGTATGTTGATCTCCGTAGTCGTTTACATCATAATTATCGTTATGTGAAATAATTACAGTTTGAGGCTTGGTTTATTGGATCTACGGAACAGTATTGTAATGCAGGCTTCAAACAGAAAGATGCCTCTGTCAATAGCAGTTATGGCCAATTTATCTGTAAGACAGTGGAGCGATACAGGGCAATTGTTACCCTCTTGTGACGAAAAATGGACTAATTATATTGGTACCAACCTTTTTACGTCCTGTATGCAAGAAATGGGTTGTGCTGTGGGAAAAGGGGGTTAACGCAACTCTGTGATCCGGCACACCATGCGAATATCATAATTATGATTTTGGGTTATAAATTCCATTTTGTCTGAGAACCGGCTGAATACTGAGGTAGAATAGTCCTTTGACATGTAGAAAATTTACCAAAACCAACACAGTTTCGATACAGATTAGCCTGCCAAATGGACATCGGCAAAAAGTATCGACCCAGGTCAGCCTGCGCATTCCGCGCAGGCTGACCTGAGTCGATACTTTTTGCAGACGTTTTAAAGCCCCTCTTCAAAGAATATGGCTCAAATAAATATCACTTTCTTTGACTCTTTGAGTCCAAAGTAGTAAGCTTTTTTTTACCATGTACAAATTATCGTTTGTCAGGCGGAGAGACTGTAAGTTGGAAGAACCATTTCTGTTTCTGACAAAATGAAAAATGGATGCATATGAGCCGAGCTCTGTGAAAAGGGGGTTTAATGCATTATCGAAAAGTATCGACTCAGACCAGCCTGCTCAGTCAGCGCAGGCTGACCTGAACCGAAACTTTTCGCTATTGGTAAACTTTCTGTATGTCCACAAGGACCAGTCTACGTCATGATTAAGTCGGTTGTAAAAAATAATCGCAATTATGGATCCATAATTATGTGATGGCTTGGTTGGTATCCTGCATCACGGAGATGCATTAAGCCCCCTTTTGCCAGAGCATGGCTTATATATGCTTAAAGTGCGCTTTGATAGCATATAGGCTGAGGTTAATATTATGAATATGAGCCATGCTCTGTGAAAAGGGCTCTTAATGCATCTCCGTGATTACACAAATAACATTTTACTTACGCTCTGGCAATTAGAGGTTTCATGCATCTCCTTGATGGATTATACCAAACAAGTCATGGCGTAATTATGGATCCATAAAATCCATTTGACTGCATCATGAGGTTGAGTTGTCCTTTGGCAGGAAGAAAGTTTACAAATAGCAAGGCTGACATAGGTCAGTGCTTTTGAAGATGAGTTAACCCTTTCCCAAACAAGCCCTGGTTTTCACGTGTCTGCAGTACAAGTCTTTTGAAAACACTGTGGGAAAAGGACAAATTGCTCTTTACGAGCAATTTCTCCTTTTTCCACAGTGTTTTCTATCCGTTTTGAGACCTTTCTGCCATTTTCATCAAATTTAAAATTGTCGTCTGCAAACTCTTTCAATTTGGACTAGTCCAAAATTTGTCGTTTGGGAAAGGGTTAAAATCACAGAGCATGGCTCAATTAAATATATCAAATTGTATTTTATGCCGCTTTCAACGGTAGTTAATTCATACAGCGGCGACTACTCAAATACTCATATATGTCCTTGTTTTCAGCATTACTAGACTCGGACTCTTTAGTGTCTTGCCCAAGGCCACTCCCACGAAAAACCCCGCGTTTCGATCGAGTTAGGGTCGAACCGGCCAAACACCGCCCCCCTTCCCCCCAAAGGTTTGGAATCTCAAACCTGCACTAAAGACCCTCGCAGGACCTCGCAATAATGTGAAATTTTGGAATACCGATATAACATTGCTGATTGGTGGAGGAACTGTTATGAGTCACCTGCCCATTTTCCCACAAAGTTTTGTTGTTTTCTTTTTTTTTTTTCAAACTGTAGGCAGGAAGGGTGTTAAAATTCGTATGAATTTGTGCAGTAAAAAGGTAAAAGTACTATATTTCAAAGTTACAGGATGACGTATCTTGTGTTTATTATTAATGTAATATTGTCAGCCGCATGCGTAGAGGCATGTTTCGGAAATAAGCATGGTGTTTCTAAAAATAGCACACAGTGACATTCTGAACTTGGCTCCCATTTATAAATATGCTGCTATTTTAATGAATGGATAAAATTTATTTCAAGACGGAACCATAAAGGTAGGGCAGAACAATTAGATATAGAATGCCATCAGATTCATTTGCATATTTGTACTCTCTTTTTTTGAGTAAAAACATTTATCTCCATAAAAGAAAGAGGAAAGTGGTCACAATAAATTTGCATATGGAAATATACAAGGAAACAGTATGAAAAATGGAGAAATTGCTCGTGTTAAGTAAAATCTCCATTTCTCATCATGTTTTTGCAAATTCTTTTTCATTCAGAATACTCCAAGTTATAAATGAACAAGTGAAAGGATCGCAACAAGTTTACGATCTAGATTTATGGTTACGAATAGATTTGAATCAAATAAATTATCGTGTAAATTAATTAATATGGAGTAATTAGGTCGATTTTAGGTATTAAACGGTAGTAAATTTATCATTGAACTATTCTTATCTTTACTGAAGTTATTTTCAGGTTAATGCCTTTCTTGAAAGGCTCGATCGATTTCTAAGTAGGTTACGACCTACAGGTGGCTGTGCACTTGTAAATCATCGGAAAGAAATCGGTCGAGCTTGGAAATCGAACCTGCGACCATGTCTTTGAAAATAACAATAGCTGCCAAAAGTAAATAAAGGTGTTAAATGCATTTTAGCCATGCTCTGTGAAAAGGGGGCTTAATGCATCTGCGAACAGTATCGACCAGGTCAGCCTGCGCAGTCCGCGCAGTCTGACCTGGGCCGAAACTTTTCGCTATGGGTCAATTTTCTGCATGTCAAAGGACCAGTCTACCATATGCTGTAGTTGGTTGTTATACAAAATGGATTTTATGGATCACTAATTGTGTGACGACTTGTCGGCATAGATCACGGAGATGCATTAAGCACCCTTTTGCCAGGGCGTGGCTCATTTGTTTCAAATCATACCATTTAATAGCATGGAAATTATTGTGAAGATGATTGTTATTGTACTATCGGTCCAAGTGTTAGTCGCTGACATAGAAATTAATTTCAAAACTAGGTTAAAAGTTGCCAAGTCACTTTATCTTTTTTGTTTACTTTTTGCCAGATTTTAAAACCCATTTTTCTGCCAGCGCTTAACACTTGGATCGACCACACAGCAACAGATTGTCATCTTCTCAATATTGTCCATACATTTAAATGGTATAATTTAGATTTAAATGCATTTTAATAACTGCACTGACTTTTTGGCCGCTATTGGGCCTTTAACCCTTTACCACACAATCCAGACTTTTAACGAAGAAGCCTTTTGAAAACATTGTGGGAAAAGGAGAAAATGCTGGTAACCAGCATTTTCTCCTTTTCCCACGATGTTTTCTACCCATCCCAAAACAAATTACAGTTTTTGAGTCACATTTATTTTGTCGTCTGCAAATGCTTTCAGTTTGGAAACGTCCAAAATGTTGTCGTTTGGTAAAGAGTTAAGTGATCTTCCAAGACCCGTGTCGAAACTTTTTGCCATAGCTCAATATTCGACATGTCAAGAAGGGGGTCATTCTTCCTCATGATTCAATTCTTTGTTTGGTAAAATGAATTTCATAGAGCCATAATCATATGATGACTGGCTTAGTACAATATTCTGCAACTCAAAGGACCAATCTGCCTCATGATTCAGTCGGTTGTTAGATAAAATGGATTTTTTGGATCTCTAATCATAATTACGATGACTGGCCCTGTACAATGAATTACGAAGTTGCATTAAATCCCCTTTTGCCAGAGCGTGGCACATTTATATAACAGTAGAATACTTGCACAGGGCAAATGAAAATGTCATGTCGTCATTTTACAGTCATCATTTGATTAAAGCATCCTTACTTGAAGTCGAACGCGTAGATTAACTGTTTTACCAGACGACAAAAGTTTTAGACTTGTCCAATTTGAAAGATTTGCAGACGACAAATGAAACGGGACCTAAATGATAGGATTTTTATATGAAAATATCGAAAGCATTGTGGGAAAAGAAGAAAATGCTGGTTACCCAGCATTTTCTTCTTTTCGCGCAATGTTTTCGAAAGCCTCCTTTCTCCAGGTGGTTGAAACTCTGGGTTGTTTGGTAAAGGGGCTCAATCGATCACGTTACAACTCTTCACTGTACATGTAATGTTTAGATCAATAAGATTACAAGCAATACATTGGTTGGTTGGTTGGTTGGTTTGTTGGTTGGTGGGTGGGTTGGTGGGTTGGTCGGTGGGTGGGTGGGTGGGTGGATTGATTGATTGGTTGGTTGATTGGTTTGGTGGTTGGTCGGTCGGTCGGTCGGTCTGCCGGTCGGTCGGTCGGTTGATTGGTTTGGTGGGTGGGTGGTTGGTTGGTAGGTCGAATGTTTTGTTTGTTTATGTGTTGGTTGTGTTGGTGGGTGGGTGGGTTGGTGTGTGGGTGGGTGGGTGGTTGATTGGTTTGGTGGTTGGATAGTTGGGTGGTTGGTTGGTCGGTCAGTCGGTCGGTCGGTCGATTAATAGGTTAGTTGACTGACTGACCGACTGACTGACTGACTGATACTTTAAGCAGCTTTCAATGTTATTTCAGTCATATCAAATCGACAGCTCACTTATTCACATTTGTCCTGGGTGTCACCACTGCAAGGTTAGAGCTCTGAAGTGTCTTGCCTAAGGACTCTCCCACGAAAAACCAAATGCTGCCAGTGAGGCTCGAACCCGGGGCCTATAGGTTACAAGTCCTACACTTTACCATTGAGCCACGCAGGGCCTTTACAAGTTAAACAAACGAAAGCTAATTTCGATTACAAAAAGAGTCGTTAAAATAATCTACAGACTTGTGCTTGCTTCTTTTCTGATAATGCCCTCAAAACTTTCACACGATTGGGAAGGGGGTCAAAAGTTGTATTTGATGTTTCATTGGTTGAATTGCTCAATATATGTGAACCATGCTTTGTTAAAAGGGGGCTTAACGGATCTGCTTAAAGTATCCACCCATATCAGCCTGCGCAGTACGTGTCGGTCGAAACCTTTTGCATTTTTTTTCTAATTTTCTGCATGTCAAAAGAACATTCTACCCCCAGATCTAGACGATTGTTGGACAAAATTAATTTTATAGATCCTTTATCGTAAAATTATGATGACTTGCGTGGTACAAGCATCAGGGGAATGCATTAAAAACCCTTTCCCCAGAGCATGGTTCATGTATTGGAAATCTTGGCAATTTCTCAATTGAGTTACTTCTTGAAAAAACGTTTGAAAGAAATGGCCATGTGTTTTAGAATTAAACTGGCTAACTTTTGAACCTTTACCACACAATCCTGAGTTTTAACGACCTTGAAAAAAATGAAAGCTTTTGAAAACATTGTGGGAAAAGGAGAAAATGCTGGTAACCAGCATTTTCTCCTTTTCCCACAATTTTTTTCTACCCTGTCAAAGACGATTCGAATCATTTCATATGAGCCAATTTTTTTTGTGTCGTCTGCAAATGCTTCCAGTTTGGACGAGTCTAAAATTTTGTTATGTGGTAAACAGTTAAACGAGCGCTTTGGGTCTCCTTCCGCTTTGGCGTCTTCAAGGGTTTTCTGTCAGGAATGAAGGGGGTGTTAAAAAAGTCCTGTTATTTATGCGGTATATATCAAAGAAAATTGGTCGAAAGGTTTATAATATACGAGAATAATGTATCACTGGTGAAAACTATCTACTAACTACTCCGTATTATGCCTTGTTATGAAGTGTAGATTTGAAGTACTTTATATATTTAATCGGCTTTCTCTCCTCTTCTTCTTCTTCTCTCTTCTTCTTCTTTTTCTACTCTATCTCCCTCTCTCTCACTCTCTCTCTTCGCACCGTTTTCTTTCGGGGGAAAATGTGAATGAGAATAAAAGTCCTGTTATCTATGCATCGGATCGGTAGTACAGTAAGTTACAAAGAAAATTGGTTGAAAGGTTTCTTATCGAGTATACTTATCCCCTCTGTCTGTCTGTCTGTCTGTCTGTCTCTCTCTCTCCGCACTGTTTTCTTTCGGGGGTAGGGGGGAATCTTAAGCCTTATCCTGTTAAATAAGTGAAACGAAACTTTCAAGCTGACACTAAATACCTTATTACCTGCTATTTCAGAAGTAGTTTTTTGGGGAGAGATATCTCCTTATCGGACAGTGTAGATCAAAGATCAGACTGCACGTTCTGTGCAGCCTGATCTTGACCTACAATGTCCGCAAAAGGTCAGAGAGTCGCGCTTAGCAGCCTAAGGGTTTAAAAGTCCTGTTAATTAGGCATCGGGTCCGCATATGGCAAAGAAAATTGGTCGAAAGGTTTATAATATGTGATATATCACTGTGGAAAATTATCTACTCTGTGCCTTGTTTTGTTTGGAAGTCTAGGTTTGAAGTATTTCATATATGATCCGTGCTTTGACAAAAGGGGGCTTAATGCATCTCTGTGAATGCATTATACCAAGCAAGTCATCACATGATTATGAATCTCTAAGATACATTCATTCTCACAACCGACTGAATCAGTAGGTAGAATGGTCCTTTGACATGCAGGAAATAGACCAATGGCAAAAAGTTTCGATCCATGTCAGCCTGCGCGGACTGCGCAGGCTGACATGAGTCGAAACTTTTTGCAGATGTGTTAAACCCCCTTTTGACAGAGCTTTCTCAATCGGATCTCTCTCTCTCTCTCTCCCTCTCACTCTCTCTCTCTCCTTCTGCCTTGCTGGCCATCCAAAGACCTAAATTGATATTGAAGAAATAAAATCCCCGCGTAAAGGATTTTTTTTTTTTTTTCAGATTACTAATTTATTGATTGAACAGATATATTTATTTCAGTTCCCGTTGTTGTATATAATAATTTTTGTACATACGGTTTTTTGGATGACAATGTACTTTGTACAAGTCTATCAATAAAATGTTCTGTATGTCTGTCTGTCTGCCTAAAGATAGGCTAAGACACTTGGTAAAATATATTTTCTGGGATGGTTTATCTTTTAAGGCCAAGAGAATTTTGAATAATCGTGTCTGTAGGCCAAGAGAATTAAATAATTGTGTCCGTCCTACAATGACCTCATGAGTTCGGTTTTATGACCTTTTCTCGATGTTTTGTCGTCAAAGAATTTGTTATATCAAGCTCTGATGAAAATCTCACTTCATTAACCAAAGATACGTGCTTAAGTTATAAAGAAATGCGATAAGAATGCATCTATGTGCACCATTTCCTCTTTACCTCGTGTTTTGTAGACTCTGAGTAGTAAGGCTTCTTAACCCACTACCAAACGACAAACTTTTAGACTGGTCCAAATCGAAAGCATTTGCAGACGACAATATAGATGTGACTGAAAAATTGAAATTTGTTTTGGGAAGGGTAGAAAACATTGTGGGAAAAGGAGAAAATGCTGGTTACCTGCATTTTCTCCTTTTCCCACAATGTTTTCAAAAGGCCTCTTTCACAGGATCGTTAAAAGTCGAGATTGTGTGGTAAAGAGTTATATCATTGTTTGGAAAAGGAAAAATTGCTTGTAAACAGCTTTTTTTTTTTTTTACTACGATGATTTCGACCTGACTAAAGACAAATCCTATCACTTCAGCCATATTTGATTTGTCGTCTGCAAGTGCTTTCAAGTTGAACTTCCTTAAAATTTTGTCATGTAGTAAACGGTTTAAGAGTTTCAAGTGAGTTGAAATATATAAAGTGCCTCTAGATGACACAGACCCTGAACATAATAGAGTGCGTGTACATGGCACAGATTCTGGACATGATAACGTTGTTTAAAGTCCCAATAACGGCCAAAAAATAAACAAGTGCAGGCGTTATTATGCCTTTAAATTTTAATCATACGATCCACATGTATGGAAATTACGTATGACAATCTGTCGTGTTACGGTGGGTCCGATTATTAGTAGCTGACAGAAAAAAATGTTAAAAGTGGGTCAAACGTTGCCAGGTTGCTTTATCTTTTGTTTACTTTTTACCTGGTCTTAGAATTCATTTTTCTGCCAGAGACTTACACTTCGACCGACCATATTATAACGGATTGTCATCTTCACAATAATTTTCATACTTTAAAGTTGTATGGTTTAAATCAGATGCATTTCAACATCGGCACTGTTCACTTTTAGTCGCTACTGGGCCTTTAACGTCGTTCTAGAGAAGTTCGAGGCATGTGAACAAAAAAAGACAGCAAGATCAGGCTTCTTCGACGAGAACGTTTCACAACATATATTTATACCAAAGATTATTTGCTGCAGTGCACACATACATCCGTGATAGTAAAAGATTTACAAGTAATGCCTAATTGCTCACCTTTAAATAGTTAAACAATTACAATTTGATAAATTGTGATGGTCAAACTGGAGTTTCTATAGCTATTATACAAGTGTCTTCAAATGAAATCTTTATCAATAACAGTCCACACTCTTCTGTTATTTTTTCCTATCTTTTTTTCTAAATTAATTTACTTTTTTGCAATTAGTAATGATACATTCATGTAATACTAGTAACCGTTACCCGAAATTTGGAGAAGAACTTTATAAGCTTAAGTTTCCGTTCTTATCCTTTTCTTTAGTATATTTGTCATATGATTGTATTGTATTCTGTTAACCTGTATCTTATACTGTTGAATAAAATATGTTTAAACTAACATATATTTCAACATCGGCACCGTTCACTTTTAGTCGCTACTTGGCCTTTAACGTCGTTCTGTATAAAGTTCGAGGCATTTGAACAAAAAAAAAAAAAAAAATGACAGCAAGATCAGGCTGCTTCGACGAGAACGTTTCACAACATATAGTACAGATCTCAGATTGCATTGTACCGTACAGGATGATCTTGTTCTACGCTGTCCGCGTTAGCTACTTTTAGTTGTCTTCAGTGTAACGCTTATTAAAGCTTTATCAGACAATCCAGAGTTTAAAAGACCTTGAGATACGCTCGTAGAAGACTTTTGAAAACATTGCGGGAAAAGGAGAAAATGCTGTTAACCAGCATTTTCTCCTTTTCCCACAATGTTTTCTATCCTATCAAGAGAAAATTGCTCCATTTCATTCACGTGTACCTTGTCGTCTGCAAATGATTGCAATTTGGACAAGTACAGTTTCTTTTTGGAAGATAGTTTTAACCCACAGTATGATTGACAGTCAGGCTATCTAAACCATATGTAGTCATTTTCTTGGCCTAGAAGAGAAAACGTTTAGACCCTTTACCGCACAATGCCGCCTCTTAACGACCCTTGGAAAGAAGCCTTTTGAAAACATTGTGGGAAAAGGAGAAAATGCTGGTAACCAGCATTTTCTCCTTTTCCCACAATGTTTTCTACCCAATCAAGAGAAAATTTCTCCATTTGAATCACATGTACTTTGTCGTCTGCAAATGATTTTGACAAGTCCATTTTTTATTTCGTTTGATAAATAGTTTTAAAGGACACTATGATTGACAGTCTGGCTATCGAAACCACATGTAGTCATTCGTTTGGCCTAAAAGAGAAAACGTTTAAAATGCAATCGAGCACGCGTCACGGACTATATGGTAGTGTTGATTTCAAGGGTCTAATAGACGGACGAAATCCTTAGAGCTGAATTCAATTTGTAATGATATATTTACATATTAACGTATGGAAAAGTGAGCAAATATAATTATTTCATTCCACTTTTCTGCATTTCTTGTTCAACGCCTCATTAATGATTGACAGTGATCGATTAGAAACAGCAGGTGGATTTAAAAAAAAAAAAAAGCCGACGGATATACAGAAAATTTGAAATAATCCCACGTAAAGAAATATTTTTTTCTTTTAAAAATGGATTCGATGTTTGAAAATTTATTATTGCGGGGGATTGTGTGCATAGACCGATGGCAGGCGTTTTCTTGACGCAAGACTGCAGTCATGTTTGCGGAGCATAGTACCCGGATATATTCTGGACTGTGTTTATTTCTGTTGTGTTTTATGACTGAAAGTGGACGTGTAGATATGGAGACAGTCAGCCGAACGATCATGATTGGAAACGGAACCAGGATGCTGGAAAAAACTGAGGGGTAAAGTACATTTTTTTCCTCGTTTTTGTCCATATGTCTTTTTCATCCTTAGAGCTGCCCATGTCCTTAAAGACCCAATAGCTGACAAAAATAAACAAAGCGGGCTTTAATATGCATTTATATTTAAATCACACAATTCAAAAAGTATGGAAATTATTGTGAAGGTGACTTCTGTTCTTGTACGGTCGGCCCAAGTGTTAGTCGCTGGCAGAAAAATGATTCTTATAAGTAGGTCAAAAGTTGCCAGGTTGCTCTATCTTTTGTTTACTTTTTACCTGGTTAAAATTATTTCAGTAATTTTAAAAGGTATGATTTGAATTCAAATACATTTTAATATCCGCTTTGTTTTCCTTTGGCCGCTCCCGGGCCTTTAAAAACGGCCTAACTTGATTCATTATCATCAAACAGATTTATTTCAAGTTACATAAACCACAAGTTTTTTTGTACGTTTGCTATTGCAAGATGCAAAGAAATGCTTTTCGGTGGTCGCGCGTTCCTCCTTATCTCTTCACCAAACGACAATATTTTAGACTGGACCAAATTGAAAACATTTGCAGACGACAAATTAATTATGGCTCAAACGATCATTTCTGTATTTGATAGAGTAGAAAAACATTGTGGGAAAAGGAGAAAATGCTGGTAACCAGCATTTTCTCCTTTTTCCACAATTTTTTTCAAAGACCGTCTCTGTCAAGCCATTAAAACTCGTGATTGTATAGTAAAGGGTTAAGCTAATGATGCACTTTCTTGCGAATAGTACAGATCAATATCAGACTGCACGTGTACTTACAATCTGATCTTGGATCTACACTGTCCGATAACATGAGATTTTCTTTCTGGCTATCATAACTTCAAAACCGCAATATTTTGGGTTTTACAACTGGCCGGAAATATTCATGCAATTTACATATGCAACATTCTTATGGTTAACCCTTTCCCAAACAAGCCCTGGTTTTCACGTGTCTGCAGTACAAGTCTTTGAAAACACAATGGGAAAAGGAGAAATTGCTCGTAACGAGCAATTTCTCCTTTTCCCACAGTGTTTTCTACCCTTTTTGAGACCTTTCTGCCATTTTCATCAAATTTAAAATTGTCATCTACAAACTCTTTCAATTTGGACCAGTCCAGAATTTGTTGTTTGGGAAAGGGTTAAGAAAGGTTGGCCCCATCCTTTGTACCATGAATTTCGATCCCAAACATGCATAAAAAGTTATTTTATTTCAAAGCAATTATTTTTTTGCCGAAATATATCAGTAATGTTGAATATGCAGATCTAGATCAGACTACACGTTTTTGTACAGTCTGATCTTGATTTGTACTGCCCGCAAACACAACGATAGCGAAAGGCACGCAAGGCGTTTTGTCTTAAAGTCTGGTATGTAAACTAAATAAATTATGGATTGCATAGGATAGTTTATTCCCTAATTGTTTCGGTATAGATGAGAAAATATATTATAATTTAACCCTTGGGCTGCTAAACCTGACTCAAAGACCTTTAACAGACAGTGTAGATCAAGGTCAGACTGCACAGAACGTGCAGTCTGATCTTGGATCTACACTATCCAATAAGGACATATTTTTTCCCCCAAAAAAATATGTTTGAATTAGTAACATTTGTTAATGACCTTTTGCGGACTATATAGATCAAGATCAGACTGCACAGAACGTGCAGTCTGATCTTGGATCTACACTGTGCGATAACGAGATATCCCCCCATAAAAAATAAGTTTGAAACAGCACTATTTGTTAATGACTTTTTGCGGACAGTTTAGATCAAGATCAGACTGCACAGAACGTGCTGTCTGATCTTGGATCTACACTGTCCGTTAAGGAGATGTTATTTCCCAAAAAATAACTTTGAAATAGTGACATTGGGGTTTTAACTATCGGCTTGAAAGTTTCATTTCACTTGCTTCGCAGATTAAGCGTTAATGTCATTCTTCGCTTGTCTTTCTCAGATGAAATTTAACTCTTTACCAGGTGGGACAAAATATCTTAGACTTGCCCCAAATTGAAAGCAATTGCAGACGAAAAATATAAATGAGCCATGCCCTGTTAAAAGGGGGCGTAATGCATCTGCCAAAAGTATCGACCCAGGTCAGCCTGCGCGGACCGCGCAGGCTGACCTGGGTCGAAACCTTTTGCTGTTTGTCAATTTTCTGCATGTCAAAGGACCAGTGTACCTCATGAGTCAGTCGGTTGTTATACATAATAGATTTTATACATCTGTAATTGTATGATGACTTGATTGGTATAATGCATAGCGGAGATGTATTAAGCCCCCTTTTGCCAGAGCATGGCTTAAATGTATCACAGATATCCGGATTTGTCTTTAGTATGTAACGTGCATGACTTGAAACCAGGGGTCACTGGTTCGAGAACACAGCTCGGCTATTTTCCATCCGAGGATTGATGGTAGTCATTGCTATAAGATTCATTCCTCTCTTACCGCCGATCGCGATGGTTTTTTTTTTTTTTCTTTTTTTGTTAAGTAGCCAGTGGCTTAGGAAAAGCATTGTGGGAGTTACTGGTCAAAGAAACTCCTGGAAAGCATGCACAGGTGCTCTAGCCGCCGTGATATAACTGAAATGACGGATGTTGCAAACAGCGTTAACCCTTTACCACACAATCCCGACTTTTAACGACCCTGAAAAAAGAAGCCTTTTGAAAACATTGTGGGACAAGGAGAAAATGCTGGTAACCAGCATTTTCTCCTTTTCCCACAATGTTTTCTACCCTCCCCAAAACAAATTTCATTTTTTTTCAGTGGCATTTATTTTGTCGTCTGCAAATGCTTTCAATTTGGACAAATCTAGAATTTTGTCGTTTGGTAAAGAGTTAAACACTATACATTCGAACAATTTGAACCATGCTCTGATGAAAGGGGGTTTAATAGATCTTTGTGATGCATGATACCAAGCAAGTTTTCAATTAACTATGTATCTATTAAATAATATTTTGTCTAACAACCGACTGAATTATGGGATAACCCGATCCTTTGACACGCAGAGAATTGACCAATAGAAAAAGTTTCGACGCTGGACATCAATAAAAAAAAAACATTGTGGGAAAAAGGAGAAAATGCTGGTTTCCAGCATTTTCTCCTTTTTCCTACAATGTTTTCAAAAACCTTATTTTTTTCTGCCAAGGTCTTTAAAACACGGAATTGTTTGGTTAAGATTTGAATAATGCGTGTAAAAGTCTGTAATCTACAAAACATAAACAATATGTGAGTTTAACCCTTAAGCTGCTGATCGCGACCCACTGACCTTTTGCGGACAGTGTAGATCAAGATCAGACTGCACAGAACGTGCAGTCTGATCTTTGATCTACACTGTCCGATACGATATTTTCTTTTCGGTGAAATCAACTTTGAAACCGCAATGTTTGGGCTTTTAGTACTGAATAGAAATTTGCGTTTCATTTATTCAGCAGCGCAAGTTGTTAATCATTATGCAGAGATTGTCGAGTAGTGCTTTCTCACTTCTGTGAACATCAATTACGAGTCTTGTAAAAGACAGTTCAAAGAGAGCCGCTCTGATGGCTGCAAAAATATGATCTAATTAGCAGCCCCGGTTTGCATATTTACAGAGTATTTTATGGTACTTGTTTGTAATTTATAGCTTACGTGACTCGCTGAAAACACAGATTTCACTGCTAATAAATCTAGCCCGTTTTCTGCCAGATTCTCCAAATATGTCACCACATCAAAGAGAAATTCTGTCCATAAATACACTCGTTATAAGTGTATTTTGACATATTTATGAAATTTCCTCATTTTGTTAATTTAGAGAGTGTATATAATCGTTTTATGCATAATGCAGTAAACAGGAAACTGCATTAGAGACGCATGTTTCAGATAATCCGCATCCGGGTCCCGTACCAAGACCCCATTCCCTCTCACCCCGTCCCTTGGTCTTTTTCACTATGCTATAATTGCCTTTCAGGGTTCTGCATGGCTTAGTGGTAGGGTGTATGACTTGTAACCTGGTGGCCCCGGGTTCGAGCTTCACTGAAAGCACTAGGTTTTTCTTGGAAGTGTCATTGGGCAAGACACTTCAGAGCCCTAGCCTAGTGCTGTGAAACCCGGGACATGCTTGAAAGAAGCGAGTGAGCTGTCGCTGTGACGGTGATATCACTGAATTAATGTTGAACGCGCAATAAAACACCATTCAGTAAACAATAAACAATATACTCGCCTTTCAAAATTTCAATGTTCGTAACACCCCTTCCATTTCTCCCGCTTCTATCGTGCTTCACCTGGGTGTCTAGCTTAGCGAGCTGTCATGGGCTTCGGTCCTGGGCCGTATTCACCAGCCCATTCTTAAGAACATTCTCGGTCTTATTCTCAGGAATTTTCTGAATTTGAAAGTAACACAACTTCTGATTGGCTAAATCCAATGGTTAGTTGCTTTCTAAATCTATAAGAAGACAAAGAATGACACTAAGAATGGTAGGTGAATACGGACCCTCACAATGGGGAGAATGAAATAAGAAAAAAAAAAGAAAATATAATAATTCAGTCATGCTCTGTGAAAAAGGGATTTAATGCGTCTGCAAAAAGGATTGACATGGATCGAAACTTTTTGCTATGGGTAAATTCTCTGCATGTCCAAGGACCATTCTGGTTTGATTGATTGACTGTATGGTGTTTAACGCCGTTTTCAACATTATTTGAGTTTGTATCGCGGCGGCCAGTGCACTTATCCATGCTTTCCTGGAGTTTCTTTTACCAGTACTCCGCACAATATTCTTTCCAAGCCACTGGCTGCTTTCCCACATAACCATCGTCGAAACAATGGTCAGCGGTGAGAGAGGAATGAATCCTGTCGCGATGACTATCATCAATCCTCGGACAGAAATTGGCCAAGCCCGGGGATCGAATCAGCGACCTCCTGTTCTCAAGTCCTGTACGCTACCGACTAAGCTACGGGGCTTGGCGGGACCATTCTGGATACCTCATGATACAGTCGGTTGTCAGACAAACTGGATTTTATGGATCCATGATTATGTGATGACTTGCTTGGTATAATTCGTCACGGAGATGCATTAAATCCCTTTTTGCCAGAGCATTGCTCTTATATTTTATTCAAGCATATTGTCGATTGTACTTTTAATGACCATGCCACCCTGTTGTCGTGTAATTTACATACTAATGTCATTAATTATTTCATCACCCCATAGATCATTGACCTTCTGATATAAACATATATAAGAGCCGCGCCCTGGCAAAAGGGGTTTAATGCATCTCCGTGATGTTTGGTTGGTTTGGTTTGTATTGGAGTTTAACACCATTTTAATAGCTTAGGTCATATCATGGCGGTCAGTGACGTACCCATGTGTTTTCTGGCTTTCTCACACGAGTACTGACGCAACTTCCTTTCCAAAGCCACTGACTACTTTTCTCACATGCATCAGAGGTGAGAGGCGAAAGATCGCCGGAAAGAAAGTTTGCCTCAACCGGGTATCGAACTCGCAACCATCAGGTCACGAGTCAGCCACGCTAACCACTGAGCTACCCGGGCGGGCTTTCTCCGTGATGTTTTATACCAGGTAAGTCATCACATAATTATGGATTCATGACAGCCACGTTTTTTTAACAACCGACTTAATCATGGGGTAAACTGGTCTTTGGACATACAGAAAATTGACCAATAGCGAAAAGTATCGATTCATGTCAGCCTGCGCGGACTGCGCAGGCTGACATGACTCGGTACTTTTCGCAAATGCATTATGCCCCCTTTTTCACAGAGCATGGGATATAACTATACCAAACTTGCAACGAAACACTAAAATTACTTGATTTTTTTTTTTTTTCAAATTTAATTTTTAGGGTATAAACATTTTACAAGCAATTCCTCCAGCATATTTGAAATTCGCCATGTACAATTTATTGATTTTCTGTCACAGAAGACTGAATAAATTTCAACGCACGTGCTTGGCGCCGAGCGAGTTCCACGTGCAGCACCTGATTTCCCGCTGATATCAGTTTCTTTCTTGGCGAGTTGAGGAAAGCTTGCCCGTCATTTTAGTACAAGTATTGTACAGCGAAGCCGCGTTGAAGATGCCGAAATTGACCATAGAAGCCGGGAGACGGGCAATACGACTTCTGCAGGCAGGCTAGCCGAAGGGAAAAGAGTTCGTGCCCTGAACTTCGCCTCTACGATGGCTACATTGTGGAGAAAACTTAACCAAACAGGTATGCAAAGATTCGTTATCTCTGTTTACAATTGTTGAATTGTGATGTTGAATTTCATACAAAATTAATGAACAATGAAATAGAATATTTATTTCAAATGAAATATTGCGTTTGAGAAAAATATCAAGTAATTTTGGTGTTGCGTTGCAAGTTTGTTATAGTAGACTCTATATATTGTATATGAAACTGTAAGTTTATGTATATGAAACTTTAAAAGGTCAGAATGAATTTATTGATTGGTTGATTTAATGGCGGTTTACTCAACTTTCAAAACTTAAACCGCTCGCTGATTCGAATCCCCAACTCGAATTATTGCTTTCCGAGATTTGATAATAGTATTTGCGACAGGATTCATTCCTTTCTCACCGCTGAATATTGTTTCGACGGTGGTTATGTGGAAAAGCAGCCAGTGGCTTGAAAAGAATATTGTGCGAAGCACTGGTAACAGAAACTCCAGGAAAGCGTTGATAGATTACGAGTCGTACACTTTACCGCTGAGCCGTCCAGGACCCCGAGAAGTGCTTTAGGGCCCTGGCTGTGTACTGGTGATACACCCGACACAAATAAATAAAGCTTGCTATGGCAAAAAGGGGGCTTAAAGCAGCTCTGTTGAATGATACCAAGCAAGGTATATCATTATATTGGGGATCCATAAAATCTATTTTGTCTAACAATCGACTGAATCATGAGGTACACTGGTCCTTTGACATGCAAAAAATTGATCAGTAGGAAAAAGTTTCGACACAGGTCAGCCTGCGCGGACTGCGCAGGCTGACCTGTGTCGATACTTTTTGCAGATGCATTAAGTCCCTTTTTCGCAGCGTAAGACTCAAATATGTGAGCTTAATTTCACCCTTTAGCTGGTGAACAGATATTAAACTCTTTAAAATTGAAAGAACTTGCAGATGACAAAATATCTCTGGCTAACATAATACGATTTGTCTTAGAAAACATTGTGGGAAAAGGAGAAAATGCTTGTTACCATCATTTTATTTTTCCCGCGTTGTTTTAAAAACTTTACTTTTTCAATGTCGTAAAAAATCTGGATTATATGGTAAAGGGTTAATGCCGTTTTTTTACATTATTTTTTCGCAGCAGCTAGTGCACCTGTTGGTGCTTTCCCGAGTCATATTTTCTTTCACATCGTATTTTTACGTTGGGAAAGTAGCCAGTGGCTTTGAAAGGATATTGTGCAGAACTCGTAACGGAAACCCCGGGAAAATATGGCCAGGTACACTGGCCGCCGCCATTTGATTGAAATAATGTTGAAAACGGCGTAAAACACCGTACAATCAATCAATCGTATTTCAACGAATCAAAAACAAGGTTGTGTGAGAAACTTTACACTGCAAAGAATTGCAATGCCCGAACCACGTACTGCTTAAACTTGGGAAACAAATCTGTAAGTTAACCCTTAAGCTGCTAATCGCGACCCACTGACCTTTTGCGGACAGTGTAGATCAAGATCAGACTGCACAGAACGTGCAGTCTGATCTTTGATCTACACTGTCCGATACGGTATTTTCTTTCCGGTGAAATCAACTTTGGAAACCACAATGTTTGGGCTTTTAGTATTGAGTAGAAATTTGCGTTTCATTTATTCAGCAGCTTAAGTGTTAATTTTAGTCGTTATGTAAATAAAATATAGTTGAAAGCGACTGCAGTCAAACAAAGTAAGACTGAAATAGTTGTATGTATGCAATTATATCACTAAAAGCACCATTGAAAGCAGCTTTAAACACCAGTCAAACAAAGAAAGGAAGACGGAAGAAGGCGTGTGCATACACGAGATGATAAGTTTAACCCTTTCCCAAACGACAAATCTTGGACTGGTCCAAATTGAAAGAGTTTGCAGACAACAATTTTAAATTTGATGAAAATGGCAGAAAGTTACCAAAAAGGGTAGAAAACACTGTGGGAAAAGGAGAAATTGCTCATTACGAGCAATTTCTCCATTTCCCACAGTGTTTTCAAATGACTTGTACAGCAGACACGTGAAAACCAGGGCTTGTTTGGGAAAGGGTTAACCCTTGACCACACAGTCCTGTGACAAGGATGGCCTTAGACAACATCGGTTGGAAAGAAGCAAGTGAACAGCATTTTCTCCTTTTCTTACAATGTTTTCTACTCTTTTTGAAAGACAAATACCTCGTTTAATTCTTTACCAAATGGCAGAATTTTAGACTAGTCCAAACTAAGAGCATATGCAGATAACATCTTAAATGTTACACAAATTATGAAATCTGTCTTTGAAAGGATAGAAAACATTGTGGGAAAAGGAGACATGCTGGTTACCAGATTTTTTCAAAAGTCCTTTTGCTTGGGTTCATTAAAACCCCGAATTGTGTGGAAAATGGTTAAGAGGCATTCAATTTGTCGTCTGCAAATGCTTTCAATTTGGACAAGTCTAAATTTCTGTCGTTTGGTGTATACAGAGTTGATAAATATATACATGTTACATATAAGCCACATGGAAAATCCTTCCCAACGTTCTAAATTCTAACCCTTACATTGTTCAGAGCTGCAGAACTGGGAACAAATTCTAAGATTTGACGGAATGAATTCTTCGAATTTTTCAATGAAACCTATGTCGTGGGTACTCATTAGAATTGCCTCTCCGATGGTTAGGGTTAAGGCCTATAGGTTTCAGCGAAGAAAATAATTGTTTTTGGAATAAGGATAAAAAAATATTCTCAGATATCTGGATCTTTGTTTTTCTTGTATCATTTCCTTGTGACCATCATAAATCTTGTAATTGACAAGCTGATAAATATAACGTCTTATGACAATACAATACTATGTATGGGTGGGCGGGATCGAACTTTGTACGTAGGTCCACATATCTTTCAAGGTACAGTTTGTTTGGATTTTTGTCTGCCTGTCTGCCTTTCTGTCTGTCTGCCTGACTGTCTGTCTGTCTTTTTGTCACTCGTTTTACATGTATTTCACATGTGACAATAAACACTTCGTATACAGGTAGAGTGAACCTTTAACTTTGGTCCATGTACAATGTATACTTTCCGAAGTACAGCTCATATGCTTGTCCGTCCGTTCGTCCGTCCTTCCGTCTAGCAGTAGTCCATTTTTTTAAAAAAATTGCTGCACCAGAAGAAATTTCTCCTGTAAAACAATGTCTCCTTTTTCGGCAAGGTTTCACATTAATTTATGCATCAAACCAAGCTCTTTGTACTTTACATAGGTATTTTCAAAGTTGTCTGCAACAGATAATTATACTTCAAGAAGTTGTGGGTTAACGAATGTCATGTGATATGACGTCACCTTTTTTTTTTGTATTCGTTTCTACAATATTATTTCAAGTAGGAGATGATTCATTTGGTATTCTTAGTGCGAAACGTCGCGTGCACTACAGGAAGACAAATAAGTGCAGTGTCGTTTATAAGGGGCATCAGAAATATAAATAGTTAATATAATCATTATTGCTATAGATTCTACGGAGCACCTTAAGGGACATCCTAATTGGCGCGCAACACACGAAAAGGGGCCTTCGGACATATACGTAAAAGTGTGTCGTCCCAGATCAGCCTGTGCAGTCTATGACTAACCCGAGACGACACTTTCCGTTTTTGTGCAATTTTCTGTTTCACGAAAGTCTACTGTATGAAAAAATCTTATGTAGTCGTAAAGTGCCGTCTCGGATTAGCCTGCGCGGACTGCGCAGGCTAATCCGGGACGACACTTTACGCAAATGTCCGAAGGTCTCATTTCGCATGTTGTGGGCCATATAGATTCTTGTATATATTTGGCCATACTTGTTTCGTAATTGCGAAATATGATTAAAGATACATCTATACTCATTTTTCAGCCATTTTTTTTAACCCATTTCATCTTTTATTTTATGAAACTATTGCCATTCTTGTATCTTCATGCCAGATATTTCCCTGGACGGCTGCAAGGTTGCGACGGATATAAAATGCATTTCATTTTTTGGCAGCCTTCAAACAAATCTCTGTTGTCGTTTCCGGTTTTAAATGAGGACAAGTCCCTTTAATTTTCTCTATCCCTTACACTATATACACATGTTTTTGTAATTTACACATGTTTCCACAACTGACTAAATTCTGGGCCATTCTACATACTTTTAAGTTTTAACAGCGTTTTCTCTCTCTCTCTATCTCGCTCTCTCTCTCTCTCTCTCTCTCTTGCTGTAAGGGTGTATCTTTAAGTATTAAATAGACCAATAGACAATCAACTTGAGCGATGCGTACCGTCCAGGTTACGGCTGTTGTGATGGTGCCATTGGTGAAACTCAACCCTAACACATCATCAGTGAGAATTGGGGAAAAAAAAATTTAAATTTGCGACAAACAATTAAAATGGATATAAAGGTCCAAGAGAGATTTCGTGGATTTTTAATATGACTTTATATTTTCACGAGAAAAAATCAAAAGATTTACCAGTGTTCAATCAGTTGAAAAGACAATGGCTGTCTCTCATTTAACTGCGTACGCACGGAATTTGCGTACACAGTTTAGGTAAGTACGCATCAAGTCTGAAAAGAGTGTGTCATTAAACTGCTTAACTTTACGATTTGAGTAACTTTTTTCATAACTTTACAGTTCAAGATCTAAGATCAGACTGCACGTTCTGTGCATTTTGATCTTAATCCACACTGTTCACAAAGGCACCTAGTAGTTGGGTCTTTCTCCCATCTTATAGTTTAGCCCTTGACACAAAATCTCGAGTTTCAGCAACCCTGAGGTAAAGAGTATTTGAAAACATTATGGGAAAATGAAAAAATGCCGGTAGCCAGCATTTTCTCCTTTTCCCACAATGTTTTCTACTCTTTCAAAGGAAAATCTTATTATTTTGACCTCGGTTATTTTGTCACCCGGATATTCGTTCAATTTGAACAAGTCTGAATTTTGTTGTATGGTAAAGGGTTAAAATTCGCTATTAACGTCTAGGCTGCAGAGCGTGACTCACGGACCTTTTGCAGACGGTGTAGATCAAGATCAGACTGCACAGAATGTGCAGTCCGATCTTGGATCTACACTGTCCGATAACAAGATTTCTTTTTCCAAAAAAGTACCTTTGAAATAGAAGAATCTTGGTTTTTACTTTCGGCTTGAAAGTTTCATTTCACTTATTTAGCATGATAAGGGTTAATCTTTAGGTTGCTAAGCGCGACTCACTGACCTTTTGCGGACGGTGTAGATCAAGATCAAACTGCACAGAATGTGCAGTCCGATCTTGGATCTACACCCTCCGATAAGGAGATTTCTTTTTCCAAAAAAAGTACCTTTGAAATAGAAGAATCTTGGTTTTTACTATCAGCTTGAAAGTTTCATTTCACTTATTTAGCAGGACAGTGGTTAATAGTTTTAACAATGAGGATAGACCGGTTTTTATAACATTTCTGGCTACGATTAGACACATAAAGTTATAATCTCAGGGGTGGATTTCCAACCCAAAATATCACGAGAGTGTTAACTTAACTCTTTACTACACAATCCCGAGTTTTAACGACTTTGAGCAAGACAGCTTTTGAAAACAACTGTGGAAAAAAGGAGAAAAGGCTGGTAACCAGCATTTTGTCCTTTTCCCATAGTGTTTTGTCTTTCTGATAAAAGTCCTACCCTCTGTGCCACCTTTAATTTGTCATCTGCAAATGCTTTCAGTGTGGACCAGTCTAAAATTTTGTCATTCGATAAAAAGATAACTTTTTCGCTTGCAAAAAATAATTCGAAATTATTTCAAGGTCTCAAAATACACTTCCAGAGGAACTTATATTTGGATACAGCTAAACAAAAGATACCGGACTGTGTAGATCCAAGATCAGACTGCACGTTCTGTGCAGTCTGATCTTGATCTACGCCGTCCGCAAATGCTAACAAAGGCGACATTGGCAGAGCCATTAAAATCACCATTGCAAAAAGATTTAATGAAGATAATCTGTCCTCCAGTCCTATCCCAGAGTTTGTGGTCAGTGGAATGCAAAATGAAACTCTCGCGTCAAAACTGTTTGCAGAGTAGGTCAGCTGGTCCCTGCACAAACCAGAAATGTTAAAAACGGTTTAGACACACCACAGTGCCACAAATTCTGTAAAAGATCGTAGCAGCAGCGGTGTGATTGTATTGTATTGTATTGCATTACATTGTATCTAAGATCGACGTAAATTCTAATCTACCCGGCCGGGTAGCTCAGCGGTTAGCGTATCTGACTCGTGACCTGGTGGTTGCGAGTTCGATACCCGTTCGAGGAAAACTTTCTTTTCGGCGATTTTTCTCCTCTCACCTCTGGTGCATGTGAGAAAAGTAGTCAGTGACTTGGAAAGAAAGTTGTCAGTACTGGTGTGAGAAAGCCAGGAAACACATGCGTAGGCGCACTGACAGCCGTTATATGACCTAAGCTATTAAAACGGCGTTAAACTACCATTCAATCAATCATGTGAATTCTAATCGGTGAGCACGAGACATGGGCCGAAGGAAAAAAAATACATAAAAAAGAAATATACATTTTATGACATGGTTTATGTCAATTTGGAGAAAGTTTGAAAGGAGAAAAAAAAAAGTGATTTTGTACAGAAATCCCCATGGAGGTTCTTTCGCGAGTAATTGTGACCTCGCAAATCTACCCCCATACTTTTTTTTAATAGGTTCTATTTTAGCCATGCTCTGTGAAAAGAGGGTTTAATGCATCTGCAACAAGTATCGACCCAGGTCAGCCTGCGCAGTCCGCGCAGGCTGACCTGGGTCGAAACTTTTTGCTATCGGTCAATTTTCTGCATGTCAAAGGACCTGTCTACCGTATGTTAGACAGAATCGGAATGTATGAATCTCTAATTATGTGATAACTTGCTTGCTGTAATGCATCACGGAAATGCGTTATACCCCCTTTTTCCCTGGGCGCCGCCGAATTATGATTCATAACCCTCTGCGGACGTTTTGGTGCCTTTTTTTATCTTTTTTCTTTTGAAATCAGAGTCCGCATTTTCCCACCGGTTTTAATTGCATTTTAATTTCAAAATCTAGAAAGTAACACAATTTCTGATTGGCTAGACCATTATTTTACCCAAATGGTCTAGCCAGTCAGAAATTGTCATTATAAACTATGAAAAATTCTTCAGAATTTTTAAACAAGTTTGCAATTTAGAATGAATAGAAAGCATGACCCCACCCCCCCCCCACCCCCCCCCCACCCCCCGGGCAGAGTATGAGAGTGGATGAAAAATGAAATTAAATGAAAAACCATTCGGTTTAGCCAATGATAAATTGCGTTACTTTGATAGTTATACCGCCAACCTATGAAATAGAGGGGAGCAGTATTCTGCTTTCACCATGTCTGTCCGTCCATCCGTCAACCCGTACGTCGACTTTTTGGTTTCCGTGTTCTAACTCATAGGCCATTTGACCTAGGATCCTTAAACTTAACACAAGTGTTACTCTTGGCCCAAGGAGGTGCCATATTGTTTTTGGGTCACATGGTTCACAGGCCAAGGTCACAGGTGAAGTTTATTTGAAAACCGTTTCCGTGCAATGGCAAAAGGGGTCTGAGTAAAGAACCCAGGGATAGCTCCCAAAAATCAGGTGGGGAGGGACTGTAGTGATAATCTGTAGCGTGGATGTCGAGCGGTCCGGGTAGCGGGGCACTCGCCCAGGTTCGAATCTCGCACCGGCTGCTCTTTTTGCCTTAAGGATTTACTTCAAATGTTGAAAGGCAAGCTATTCCGACTATTGAACTGTGAATTTTTTTTCCATCCTCAGTACACGATAAAGGATAAATATAAAGGTGTTATTGCGACTATATACTTTCGAGTGCATCAATACAATAAATTCGTCATCACGTGACATTGTCTTTCATCTTCTGTTTATTAATACTTATTGCTTTATCTAGAGACAATATACAACGTGGTCTTACGTCGCGTCAGTATCTATTCGGATTAATGATTTTATGGTTGTTTCAACTTTGCTTTTGTACACACCCTACGGGAGCTTGGCCCGTATCCATGAAAATTCTTAAGTTAGGTATGACTAAACCTTAGGTACAGTGCCTAACCAGGTATGATACTTAAGTTGGAATTCACAAACCTACCTAAGTATTATACCTAGCCTAGTATAAGGCGAACGGTTAGGCATCATGCATAACTTTCCCGGCCGGTTGTTCTTAGGGTATTATATATAATTTCAAACACAACCGAGTTTTGTGCTTAGAAGTAGAGACATTGCATGGAAAAGTGAAGAGTTCACTGTCTAGACGAGTATAAGACCCTAACTGTCCGAGCACTGACGGAAAATTTTGATTAGCTATGGCTAAAAGGAAACCCTCGGTGGGGCATGGTTCCTCAATGTTTAGGGGTCAAGGTCATCTCCCACAGCATCAATCAATTGCAACACCGTTTCACGATCGAGTCTATACCTTTGGTATAATTCTAAGTCATTGTTTGCATCTAAAGGATGTAGGCGACAGCGGAAAACTATTTCTGTCCCAAAGGTGCGCCTTCTAACGAACTCGTCTTGGACCGCCAGCATAAATCTTTATCCTGCTAAATAAGTTAAATGAAAATTTCAAGCCGATGGTGAACATCTGAACGTTGCTATTTCAAAGTTTTTTCTAAAGGGGAAAAATATCTCGTTATCGGACAGTGTAAATCCAAGATCAGACTGCACGTTCTGTGCAGTCTGATCTTGATCTACATTATCCGCAAAAGGTCCTTGAGTCGCGCTCAGCAGCCCACGGGTTGACGCACCTGCTCAAATTGCTGCTCAAGAATGCCTGTGAATAACCAACTGTATCATACTTACAACTGCCCAGGACATGTCTCAAATATAAGTGCCATTTTGAGCGTTACACATTAGGTAAGTATTATAATGAATTCAACTAAGGTATTATTCTTGAGTTAGACAGAAACAGAAGTCTCACACTTTGGCTTGAGTACCTGTATGAATACGGGCCCAGATTAAGTTATGATCCTTGCATTGAAGGTGTTAAGCGGGGATGTCCGTTTTCAGCGCTACTTTTACCTGACTATTTGAGGCCGTGTGCCCAAAGACTGGTGTTGTTTGGTCGGTTTATGTCGAAGTGGTAGCACTCGACAGTAAACAAGGCAAGTGACTTTTTTTAAAGGTGAATTGTTCCACCAAGACAGTGTCCCTGTTTACAAGTCTGTCATTGCCATGGCTGCCATTAACGATTGTGGCTTTGAACTGATTAAGCGTCCGCTTCATTCGCCAGAACTCGCTCCATCAAACTATCTATTTCCCAAAATGAAAAAGGCGATTTCCGGTACACCCTTACGGTCAGATGATGACGTCATACATGCAGTCAATGACTTCCTGGACGGTCAAGAGAAGGACTTGTTTAATAGATTCATTTAGGCAAAAGCGTATAGATACTGAGAGGGGATAATGTTGGGGGAAAAAAAAAAAACGTTTTGCTGTTGGTCAAATTTCTAAATGTTAAGGGACCATTCTGTTCTATTCAAGATGCAGTCAGTTGTTAGACAAGATGGATTTTATGGATCCATAATTATGTGATGACTTGCTTGGTATCACGCATGGCGGAGCTGCATTAAATTCCTTTTTGCCAGAGCACTTGTCATACATATATGATTGAAAGGAAAAAAATAAATCTTTATTCAAATCTTTATCTTTATCGATACGGAAAGTTGTAGGTAAAGGAGTAAGTGGTTGTTTCAAGCAATTGCGTCTTTTTCCCGAAACGTTTTCTAAAATTTCCATCTGCAGAAGCGTATTAAATGACGTACTCTTATGCACGAGACATGCTCTGGCAAATGGGGGCTTAATGCACCACCGTGATGCATTATAGCAAGCACGTCATCACATAATTATGGATCCAAAAAATCCATTTTTTACTAACAATCGAGTAGATCTGGAGATAGAATGGTCCCTGTACATGCAGAAAATTGACAAATAGCAAAAAGTTTCTACCTATGTCAGCCTGCGCGGACTACGCAGCTTGCGCGGACTATGCAGGCTAACACGAGTCGATACTATACGCAGATGCACTAAGACATCGCCAAGCCCCCGTAGCTCAGTCGGTAGCGTACAGGACTTGAGAACAGGAGGTCGCTGGTTCGATCCCCGGCTTGGCCAATTTCTTTCCCAGGATTGATGATAGTCATTGCGACAGGATTCATTCCTCTCTCACTACTAACCATTGTTTCGACAGAGGTTATGTGGGAAAGCAGCCAGTAGCTTGGAAAGAATATTGTACGGAGTACTGGTAAAAGAAACTCCAGGAAAGCATGGATAGGTGCACTGGCCTCTGCGATATAACTGAAATAATGTTGAAAACGGCGTTCAACACCATACAATCAATCAATCAGCATTAAGACATCGAGTTTTTGCAGATGTATTAAGACTATCATCAAGTTACTTGGGATTTAAAAAAAAAAAACATTTTTTCCAACAATCGAGTGGATCTGGAGGTAGAATGGTCCCCTGTACATGCAGAAAATTGACAAACGGCAAAAAGTTTCGACCCATGTCAGCCTGCGCGGACTGCGCAGGCTGACATGGGTCGATACTTTTTGCAGATGCATTAAGCCCTCTTTTCACAGAGCATGGCTCATTATACAGATATGGGTTAATTTATTTGGCACTTTTATGCTAAACAAGGGTGTCATTTACATAGTGTAACCTTATGACAAAGGTCTAGCAGAAAGTGGATTATCTATTATAATGTTTTACTAGGTATTTCATCTTCTTTTATATATAGACGTGATTTATCGAATCACCGAACCAGTCGCTTTAAAAGAACGTTGCTTGTTTATAACGGCGGAAATGTCATACACTCATTTCTAGATCTAGGCTCATCGGACCCGTACCTTTAACCTTTATTCCGCTGTGTAAAATTAAACTCTTGTCCTGCCAAGTAAGTTAAACTGAAACCTTGAAGCCGATAGTGAAAGACAGAATAGTGCCATTTCAAACTTATTTTTTGGAGAAAATTATCTCCTTATCGGACAGTGTGGATCCAAGATCGGACGGCACGTTCTGTGCACTCAGATCTTGATCTATACTGTCGGCAAAAGGACATTGAGTCGCGGTTAGCAGCCTTGGGATTACTCGTCAAAGTTATCAATCAATCTTTAGGGCCTATTTTGGTAGCAATTCTTTACCGGGTGAAATCATTGCAGACTTGTTCAAATTAAAATCATCATTTTGAGGGCGATAAATTACATTGGGCTCAAACGATAGGATCTGTCTATGTAAAGCAGTGACTTGGAAAGAATATTGAGCGGAGTACTGGTAAATGAAACTCCAGAAAGGCATGGATAGGTGCAGTGGTCCCCGTGATATAACTGAAATAATGTTGAAAACTGCGTTAAACACCATACAATCAATCAATCAATCTATCTGTCTCTGAAAAGTAGAAAATATTGTGGGAAAAGGAGAAAATGCTGGTAGCCAGCATTTTCTCCTTTTCCCGCAAAGTTTTCAAAAGCTTTCTTCCTCATACTCCTTAAAATTCGAGATTTTCTGGGAAAGATTTAATCTGAATTTACGAACTCAATTGAAAAACCCACCATTTACGCTCCTGTTTATTCAATGGTTTGTTTGTTGTGTAACGACGTTCTCCGAATAATTTCAACTATATCACGGCGGCTAGTGCACCTGTTCATGCTTGGCTGGAGTTTCTTTCACTAGTACTTTGTTGAACATTTTTTTCCAGGCCATTGGCCGTTCTCCCCACATGGTCATACTTGGAACAATGTTCAGCTGCCTCGACGATGATCATTAATCCTTGTAAAGAATTCTGCCGAGCTGGGCACCGAACGAAGAACCTTTCGGTCTCAAGTCCTGTACATTACTGACCGAGCTACCAGGCTTGGCCTTATGCTCTTGAATAAAACAGGACTGTTACAGAGAGTGTTTAAAATGCTTGCTAGGTCTGGGAAGCTCAGAATTATGTCTATTGACAGTTGACCATAAATAGCCAATTCTAAGTTTTTTGGCTTTTGACAATTAAGTCTTAAGTAGCCAATTTTACGTTTTTTTTTTTTTCTTTTATCGAAGCTGAATGCGCTGGCTATTGATCTACTTCTCTAACCTGATAAAGAGCGAATAAATGGTAATTTGCGATTGGAAAAAAATGTGCACATGTTTATTCGGCGGACCCCTGCTTGCATATTTGCTCACACATTTATGAAACCACTATTTACAAGCGTTACTACCGCTAATCGATTCCCCGGGGTCTTGATTCATACCTTAGCAGATCCATGTAGCCCAGAATGATTCATTTCTTGTGCTATTTGGAAATTTGATATTTTCATAAGCGTTCCCTGGTAACCCAATGCTACTTTTCAACAAAATGAAAAACCGTGGGGAAAAAAGAGACAATTGCTCGTGAGGTTACTTTTCATTATTTTACTTCATATTAAGCCACAAAAGAGTTTCAATATTCATATTGCAGTATCTTTTACGTCGTCTATCTTTTGTAAAAGATATTTCTTGTTTTGACTATTGACAGCTGTGAATGACCATTTCTGTTAACCGTAAGTAGCAGCCCCGTATGTCGGTTGAAGGTATGCAGAATTAAAAAGTGCACAGCAATGGTTTTTCCCTCCTTTGATTTTGTACTTTACAGCTATAAATTATGCTAAATTATTCACTTCAGAAGACTGCGGGGGAGAGATTTCAGGTGGTTTAAAACAATGATCGATTTTACTTTCAAGGAGTGACGAAACAAAAAAAAAAAAAATGCTTTGAAATGTAAAAAAGAAGCGAAGAAATTTCACCACAGCATTTGAATTATGAGATAGGACAAATGAATTCCCTTATATCTATCAATTATAATTCATCTTTTGTCGTGAGATGTCTTTTAAAGTATCCATAATTAATGCTTAAGTTTTACCGACCACGGTGCCTCAATCGTTATATACAGGGCTTGTCAGCAGAGTGGCCGCTGGTTCGAACCCCCAGCACGGCCAGCTTCTTTTTGAGAAGTGATGAAAGTCATTGCGATAGGATTCATCCCTCTCTCACTGCTAACCATTGTTTCTACGATGTTTCTGCGGAAAGGCAACTTGTAGTTTAGGAAGAATTTTGTACGAAGCACTGGTAAAAGAAACTCCGGGAAAGCATGGCTAGCTGTCAGTTGCCGCCGCGATATAACTGAAATAATGTTGCAATTTGCTTTAAATATCCAACATAGAAAAACAGACCAATCCTTTCATACCCGACTTACAAGTTCTTTTTTTTTTCTAACTATTTCGCACCCTGGAGTTAAAACGTATTTACCGCAACACGAGTCATAGAGTAAATCTTCATCGCCCTTTCACCAAGTACTTTGCGCTCATTAATCACAGAGAGCGCAATTCATTTGGTACTTGTATCCCTTTGATTTTGCGGTAATGGCTAAAACAAATGGTTCCGAACGGAACCGTCTTGGAAAACAGTAAAGGCTCCGGCGAGATAATAAACACGGCAAATAGGAACATCGAGACGGACTTGTTTGCATTTAGAACAAACATCTTCTTTGTCGTGATGTAAACAGTCGATGTAAAGATAACATGTCTGTGTTTAAAAAATAGTTTAACCCTGTACCAAAAATTCCGTGTTTTAACAATCCTGGGATTGAAACTCTTTGGAGACATTGTGGGAAAAGGAGAAAATGCAGGTAACCAGCATTTTCTCCTTTTTCCACAATGTTTCCTACCCTTCCCAAAACAAATATCAATTTTTTAAGTCACGTTTATTTTTGTCGTCTGCAAATGCTTTCAATTTGGACAAATCTAAAATTTTGTCTTTTGACTAACAATAAGATATCCGCCATTTACAAACGGCATTAAACGTTCAGAGTATTTAAGAAATATCCCGGTATCTTTACAAAATCTTATAGATGAAGATCATGGCGCATTAAATGTGCATCCGATCTTGAACCTTTGCTGTGCAATATTTTCGGAGACATTTATTTCCAACACGATCTACATAGTACATGTATTTATCAGTCAATCAAAGTACTGAAAGTACTGACAGACAAGCGAATGTGCAATAACCCTATACCACACAATCTCGGGGTTTAACAAGCCCGAGGAAGAAACCTATCGAAAGGATTGTAGGTAAAGGTGTGTTTTGTACCCCTCCCAAAAACAAATTTCATTTTTGAGTCACTTTTATTTTGTCGTTTGCAGTTATTTTTTTGTACTTCGCTCAAAATTCTTCCCAAGCCACTGGCAGCCTTTCCACAAGTCGAGCTTGAACAAGTCCAAAATTTTGTCGTTTTGCAAACAGTTAAACACCTCTACTGTCATTTTCCATAAAAATGCGGGCGCACGAGGCCATTTACAAACGGCATTTTAAACGTGCAGAATGTTGAAGACGTATAGATCCAGGTATCTTTACAAAGCGTTAAAGATGAAGATTACAGCGCATTAAATGTGCATCCGATCTTGAATCTTTGCTGCAGTATTATCGGAGACATTTATTTCCAACACGATCTACAGAGTAGTTATCAAAGTAAATCAAAGTACTGAAAGTACTGACAGACAATAGATGTGCAATAACCCTTTACCACACAATCTCGGGTTTTAACGACCTGGAGGAAGAAAACTTTAGAAATGATTGTGGGATAAGGACAAAATGGTGGTAACCAGCATTTTCTCCTTTTTCCACAATGTTTTCTACCTTTTCAGAAACAGATTTCGTCATTTGAGCCACATTTAATACGTCGGCTACTTTTGTCATTTGGTAAAGGGATAAGCGGCCATGGTAAAGATAAAACTTTATCGGTCCATACAAGATTGCTCCAATCCGGTTATTAAGTCTGATCTGGTTCGATCCGGTCCAATCTGGTTAAGTCGGATGCGGTTCGGCCTGGTCCAGTCTGATCATTAAGTTCGATCTGGTTCGATCCGGTAACTTTACCCACCGTTCATAGCCATTTGCTCGTCACAATAAGATGCCATAAAAATTCAGTTTGTTGATCTTTGATTGACAAAAAAAAAAAAAAAAAAAATCAAATAAAGAGCATTTGAGTACTCTTTAGAGTTCACTTTTAGATGATTTTCCAGGCTTTTTCACTTTCTTATCGGTTGGACGAACTCCTACCTAAACGAGACCTAAAACACCCGCAAAAAATAGGAGGATGAAAAAAGGATGCGTTGGGATAAGTGAGACATCGTTCAAATTGCAGTTAAATTAGAGATTTTGTAGTTCATGCCAACATTTTCATATTTGATAGAGTTACGATTTCTTAGGGAAATAATAATTTTCTGGAGGCACTATTTTGCGACTTTGGGTCTTTTTTTTTTTTTTGTTTTTGTTTTTTTTCTACATTTGAATCTTGGACCTCTCGATGGCACTCTGGCAAAAGCGGGGTTTACAATTGAATTTAGATCGACTCGTAACGATCCTAAGAAAGACGGCTTTGTACAGCATGGTCGGAAAAACGAGAATGCTTTCAGTATGGACCAGTCTATTAGTTTGTCGTTTTATATAGACTTAATAGTGTTGTACTATCACAATGACAATGTTTCACCCCAGTGAAGTGATCCAGGAATAATCGTGTGAAACCATAAGTACAAACCTGGTGGTACCCATCATGTACGTGAAGAAAAAGATCACACGTCACATCTCGGCCTATTCCGTACGACAGGGTGTCCCAAAATATATGTCCCAGTTTCAAAGTTCAATTTTGCTACTAAATATTCAACATAATTAGTTGGCATTATATAATATTGTAAGAGACATCTAAAATTTTGTGTAAACAATAATTTTCAAGACTAGTTGATCTTTACTCCATTACAACACATGCACTAAATGTCCGGCTATTTCTGCTGGATGAGGTGGCCACAACGTCAAGAATTGTTAATGACGTTTCGGCAGATGAGCTCGGTAATTTTCCGTATTTCCCTAAGAGTAGCAGAGATCAGTTAAACATGTTTGTTTATAATCATGCACCTTGTGATACACCGGCCCCGCGCTGCGAAAAAGTCACAGTTAAGGTTGTTTTGAGCAGTAAAGGTGTTATTTGGCCTTATTTCTTCCAGAAAAATAGAGAGACAGTCACTGGTCTGTACATTGAAATTTTTGATAAGGCTGTCCCTTAAACTTTCAGAAAGAGGTTTCTCATTAAATGACCGTTGATTTCAACACGGTAGAGCAGCACTCCATACGCTCCAGCTGCTTTTAACTTTTTAAGTGATGCTTTTTGAAACCGGTTGATTTCATCGATGACCACAGCAGATGGCCACCTCACTCGCCTGATTTAAACCTGTTCGATTTTTTTCTATGAGAACTCGTCAAAAGCAAGGTGTATGATTATAAACAAACATGTTTAACTGATCTCAGAACTGCTATTCTTAGGGAAATACGGAAGATTGCAGAGGGCACCTGCCGAAACGTCAGTAACAATTTTTGACGTCGTGTCAGACTCATACAGCAGAAAATGGGAGGACATGTAGAGCCTGTGTTTTGATGGAATAAAGGTAAACTAGTCCTTCAGATTACTGTTAACACAAAATTTTAGTAATATATTATGAAGAGCTATCTAGTTAATGTTGAATATTTAGTGGCAAAATTGAACTTTGAAACTGGGACATGTATTTCGGGACACCCTGTATATCTAGCCTCTTCCGTATCAACCAGGTTTCCTTGTGCTGTCAGTCACATGATCGTAGACATGGCGGTGTCCATTTAAATCAATTAACAACGACATTAACAACAACGGAGAAGTTATTCATATCTATCAATCTGTCAGTGAAAAGTGCCAATAGAATTGAAACACCACGTTAAGAATTAAATTTACAAACTGTTTGTCAACGGAAAAGTATTTAGAAATATTTCGATAGAAACTGTGACTCGTTTTTTTTCTCTTAAAGTCGAACCTTAAATTTCAAGAACGGTAAAGCGGTGTATTTCCCACGAAGAAATGTAGCATGCAGGTACATATCGCCCATCGATATACAACCGAGGGATTTGATCAGCGGATTTGCCACGAGGTTTGGCGAATGGAAAGGGATGAACTTTAATGATCTTGTTGGCATTGATACTCTTGTCATTGAAAATAGAATTATGACATGAGGGAAATGGTCGTAAATATTTTTTGTTGCATGTTTGTTTATTTGTATATTTGAAGGAGGTTTTACGTCCCATTTTAATCGTATTTCAGGTATACAATAATAGCAACTCAGTTGTTCATTTCTCTCCTTGGTTTCACTTATTCTAGACTTGGGTTCTGTGATATCTTGCCCAATGATACTCCTATATAAATATCTTCGCTAACAGGAATTGAACAAGAATTTAATCGATCATGAACCAAGATGGACGGACTCAGAATCTAGAGTGTACACAAAAGCCCATCGGCTTCTAATGGCGGCTTTCCTGGAACCAAATCAGTCAAAGCAGTACCATAAATTGTTGTGACTCACACGTTTTCCAACCAAAATAGAGCAACGACAATAATATTATAAAGGTGAACACATAAAGTCTTTTTCCTAACATTATGTCTGCCAATTTACGGTTAAAAAAGAATGTTACGACATCTGTCTGCCAGCTTAAAGTAAATTTTACGACATTGTCATAACGACATAATTGCTTGTGGTTTACCATTGATGTAAGATTGCCGTTTTTCAGAAACAAGACAATCGTGCATGTTTGACAATCATAAAATTAGCTTGTAAGATTTCTCACAACGCTTCCTCATCTTCAACTCTTTACCAAACGACAATTTTAGGCTTGTTTTAGCCCAGCCCCGGTAGCTCAGTAGATAGCGAACAGAACTTGAGAACAGAGGGTCGCTGGTTAGATCCCTGGCTCGGCCGATCTCTTCCCGAGAATTGATGATAGCCATTGCGACAGGATTCATTCCTCTCTCTCCGCTGACCATTGTTTCGACGGTGGTTATGTGGGAAATCAGCCAGTAGCTTGGAAAGAATTTTGTGTGGAGTACTGGTGAAAGAAACTCCAGGAAAGTATGGATAGGTGCACTGGCCGTCGCTATATCTGAAACAATGTTGGAAACAGCGTTAAACACCATACAACCATAGACTCGTTTAAATCAAGTTATTGCAGGCGACATACTAAATGTGACTAAAATGATGGGGTTTGTCTTGAAAGGGTGGAAAACAATGTGGTATTAGGAGATGATGCTCTCAAAAGTATTTGAGCTATGGAATTTAATGCATTTCTGTGATGCATTGTACCAGGCAAGTTATGTCATAATTATTCATCTGTAAAATCGAGTTTATATAACAAACAACTGAATCTTGAGGTACAGTCGTCCTTGGACATGTAGAAAATTTAACAAGGACTGGCTGACCAGGGTCTATATCTTTTGCAGATGCATTAAATACCCTTTTCACAGAGCCTTGGCTTCTTTGTATACGGTCAAAATATTTTAATGTTGACAGTTTGCAAAATCTATTTTCAAACATAGAACAGAATAACATTATAGAATACCTGAAAGAGATAGATTTTTATAACAAAATATAAATTTTAACTTTCAAAATAATATTTCATTTTTTCATTTTTAAAACATTACCTTTTATGACCATAGATGTCGATGCGCCGTAAAACATCAATTAAACAAACAAAAAACAAACAAACCTTGGCTCATTTGTTTTCTTTGTATTTTCGATATACAACTAGATCTATTTTGAAAAAAAATCAACCATACGTTAACCCTTAGGCTGCCATGCGCGACTCACGGACCTTTTGAGGACAGTGTAGATCAAGATCGGAACGTGCAGTCTGATCTTGGATCTGCCCTGTCCGATAAAGAGATGTTCCCCAAACCACCATAACTTTGAAATACCCACATTTTTGTTTTTGCCATCGGCTTGAAGGTTTCATTTAAGTTATTTAAAAGGATAAGGGTAAACACTACATTCGTGTTGTTATCCTTATAGCCGAGTCCAGTAGCTCAGTTGAAGGCGTACCGGACTTAAGACCAGGAGATCGTTGGTTCGAATCCCCAGCACTGCCCATTTCTTTCGGAGAACTGATGGCAGTGATTGCGACAGGATTCATTCCTCTCTCATCGCTAATCTTTGTTTCGACGACACTTATACGGGAAGGCAGCCAGTGGCTTTGGAAAAATATTGTGCGAAGTATTTGTAAAATAAACTCCAGGGTCTGTATTCACTAACCATTCTTAAGGATATTCTTTGTCTTGTTCTCCAAGATTTCCTACATTTGAAATTAACACAACTTCTGATTGGCTACACCATTTGGTTTAGCTAATCAGGGGTTGTGTTACTGGTTTAGCCAATCAGAAGTTGTGTTACTTTCAAATGTAGAAAATTTTGAAGAATAAGATTAAGAATGTTCTTAAGAATGGTTGGTGAATACAGACCCTGGGTTCATATTCACCAACCATTCTGAAAAGCATTCTCAGTCTTATTCTTCAGATTTTTCCAAATTTGAACTTAACACACCTTCTGATCAGCTAAACCAAATGGTTTAGCCAACCAGAAGTTGTTTTACTTTGAAATTTGGAAAATCTTGGAGAATGTTTTTTAAGAATGGTCGGTGAACATGGACCCAGGTATCTGCAATTCTCTTACTTTCGAATTTCTGCAGCATTTTCTCCTTTTCCCACAATGTTTCTTTTTTTCACTCTCTTATAGAACAATTTTTATTTTTTGACTTATATTTAATTTGCTGTCGTCAAATCCTTTCAATTTAGACTGGGCTAAAATTTTCTCGTTCGGTAAGGACATGTCTAAAATTTTGTGTAGTAAAGGTTGAAGTGTTTTGTATAGTCAGACGGTAACATCAAAGGACTTACAAGGTCGCAATTCTCATTGACTTGAAGTGTGTATCAATGCTGTATTTTATCTTTATACCTTACATGAAAGGTGATAAATCTTAATTAATTTGTGTAATCAGAGAATGCAGAGCTCCAGATAGAGGGGGGTGATTTTGATTTCAAAATTACCGAGCCCCATAGCTCAGTCGGTAGGGCACAGGACTGGAGAACAGGAGGTCGCTGGTTCGATCCCCGGAAAGCACGGATAGGTGCACTGGCCGCTGCGATATAAATGAAATAATGTTGAAAACGGCGTTAAACACCATACAATCAATCATGATTTCAAAATTGAAAATATTATTCACTCTCCACTAAACTCTACGTTATGGGTACTCATTAGAATCGTCTCATCGAGACGATTCTAATGAGTACCCACAACATAGGGTTTGGGAGAGCAATAAAGGATTTAGAATACAATCACTCCCTTTTATCTGGGGGGGTCTGGAATGCAGTAAAATTTTGCGCATACGCAGTATAGTGAAAGGCAACCCAAAAGCGTAAAAAGTCGTGTTTTTGCGGTAAACCTATAAAAGCAGATATGTTGATCATTTGGAGATAAAAGTAGCTGAATTTGTTTTGTCATGGTTGAAGTTTGTTTCAACAAAACTTCGTGTTTACTTTACGGCAGCCAGTTCACCTTTTTATCCGTTCAGTGTTTCCTATGTAAAAATCTCCCTGTTAAGCTCGGCTGTTTTCGAAGAAAATGTCGAGGTATTGTCGTAGCCTGGCTTTGTCGTCGTCCGCGTTGTCGAGCGAAAACTTTGACATTTTATAATGTCTCTCTTATAACTGAAGATACTTGCTTCAAATTTGAAAAATTTGTTAATTATCAAAAGGGGAACCTATACAGCATGGGCAGGTAACTATCAAAGTATTTTTGCTCTGACAGCGTTGTGCCCCTTTTTCAACTTAGAATATTCGCTGAACATCAAGCATCCGCAACCGAGCGTTGGCACCCACATGCGGTGCTCTTGTTAAATTCAAGCCCCGATGCCCTATTTACGTTTTCAACAGGGTCCTAGGATAATTGAGCCATCTCTGGCAAAAGGGGGCTTAATGCATTTCCGTGATGCATTGTTCAAAGCAAGTGATCACAGTATCACACATCTGTAAAATCCGATCGTATAACAGCCTACTGAATCTTGACGTACTCTGGTACTTTGACATGCAGAAAATTGGCCAAAAGCAAAAGGTTTCTGCCTGCGCGGACTGTGCAGGCAGACCTGGGTCGATACTCTTTGCAAATGCATTAGGCCCCTTTTCACAGAGCATGGCTCATATACAATGTATTCGGGATTTTCCGTAAAATCTTTCAGACATCGTAGGAACTTTTTAAATCATTAGCAAACAACAAATTATTGGACTTTTCGAAATCAAAAGCAATTGCAGACGACAGATTAATCATGGTGTCAAGTGAAGGGTGTGTCTTAGATTGGGTAGAAAACATTGTGGGAAAAGGAGAAAATGCTGGTTACCAGCATTTTCTCCTTTTCCCACACTGTTTTCAAAAGCCGTCCTTTTCAAAGTCCTTATAACTCGGGATTGTGTGGTTAACTCTTTCGGCGCCATAGGCGAAAACAGGGACTTTGCGGATGGCATAGATAAGATCAGACTGCACAGAACGTGCAGTCTGATCTTGGATCTATACCGTCCGCTTGTTCCATGAAGCCTATAAGATAAAAATGTTTCTAAGTATGAGTAGATTGTATTTTCAACCGTCTGAAGAGGTCAAGTAAATATACTTGGCGCTGAAAGGGTTAAAGGTCGAAGAATAATTCCATCATCTGCGTCACATATGACTTGTCGTCAGCAACTGCATTTTAGATACATCTATACTCGTTTTCAGCCATTTTTAATCCATTTCATCGTTATTTTATCAAACTATAATCATTCTTGTATCTTCATGCCAAATGTTGCCCCTGACGGTTGCAAGGTTGAATGGATTACGACCGATAGAAAATGCATTTCATTTTCTGGAGGCCTTCAAAGAAATCACCAGCGTGACGTTTCCGGTTTTAAATCGAAGATTTCCGATATGTATTTATCCCTTGCACGAGATATATCACTATTTTTTCTATGTTTACACAGCTAATTCTGAACCATTCTATAGTCTATCAAATTTAGTATTTTTTTCCCTTCGTCTGCACGGATGTATTTTTAATTATAGACTAATCAGAAATTTTGCTGTCTAGTGAAGATTTAATTTGATCAGTGATACAGAAATTGCAGTCACCGACTCTACCTAACTACACCGACTGTCATCAAACTTACAGGAAAAAAAAAAGAATAAGATAGAAATAAAAATTGTCATTTTGAACAATAACGTCGAAAATTTCAATCCTTAGCCTGCAGAAGAACTTTTCAAGCCAACAGTAAAAACCCAAATGTTACTTGCAAAGTTGTTTTTTGGAGGGAAAAATATCTCCCTATCGGACAGTGTAGATCCAAGATCAGACTGCACTTTCTCTGCAGTCTGATCTTGATCTACACTGTCCGCAAAGGGTCTTTGAGTCGCGCTTACCAGCCCTAAGGGTTATAACATTTATCAATGATATGACACTAATTGATTAATATTCATTCTCGTTCATTGGGCCGAAAAATATCATGACAAGATAAAATGCTGCACAATTGAGCAGTGAGACGATGGGAATGATTTAAACCTGGGGTTTATTCGATCAAGTATTTTTTTTTATTCATGAGCTTTAATGAGAGTTTTCAGCTCTACTGGCCGAAAACCAAGGGTACTTACTCCAAAAATACTTAACACTTAAGCTGCTGAATAAATGAAACGCAAATTTCCCCTTCAATACTAAAAGCCCAAACATTGCGGTTTCAAAGTTGGTTTCACCGGAAAGAAAATACCATATCGGACAGTGTAGATCAAAGATCAGACTGCACGTTCCGTGCAGTCTGATCTTGATCTACACTGTCCGCAAAAGGTCAGTGGGTCGCGATTAGCAGCCTAGGGGTTAAAACTTACGCAGTCCTATTCTCACGCCGAGTCCCGATAGCTCAGTCGGTAGCGTACAGGGCTTGAGAACAGGGGGTCGCTGGTTTGATCCCCGGCTCGGTCTATTTCTTTCCGAGGATTGATGATAGTCATTGCGACAGGATTCATTTCTTTCTGTCACCGCTGACCATTGTTTCGACGATGGTTATGTGGGAAAGCAGCCAGTGGCTTGGAAAGAATACTGTGCTGAGTACTGATTGAAGAAACTCCAGGAAAGCATGGATAGGTGCACTGGCCGCCGCGATATAACTGGAATAATGTTGAAAACGGCGTTAAACACCATGCAATCAGTCAGTCAACCTATTCCCACGAATTTTCTGAAATAGAAAGTAATAGAACTTCTGATTGGCTAAGCCATCTCTGAATGACTAAATCATTTGGTTTAGCCAATCAGAACATTGTGCTACTTTCTTAATCTAAAATTTGATATTGAATGAAGTTAAAGAATGATTGGTGAATACGAACTCAGAATAGCGTCCGCACGGGTGTCCGTCTGTCCAGCCGTCTATGCGTCCTTCAGGGTTGTTCTTGTTAACGCACTAACATTTGTGGTACGATTTTCATGAAACTTGCGCAGCATATATCAATAGCGCGAAGCCTATAAAAAAGGAATAACGTTCTATCATTAACATAGGAAAATTCGTCATTTAAAGTTCTCTAAACTTCGTACGCACGAAATTTGCGTACGCAGTTTAGATAAGCAAGCATCAGGTCTTGAAACAAGTTTCCAAAAACTGCGTAACTTTACGATTTGGGTAAATATTTGAAAAACTTTACACCAGCTTATACCTTTGGTTAAAGCAGGGATCGTTTGTATGTATATACATGTATAATCAAAAAAAAAAAAATGCGTACATCCTCGCAGTTTAGTGAAAGATACCCGCGTGCATTAACTTCTTCGTGCGATAAATCCTACAATTTAAAAAAAAAAAATTCCTTTGAAACTTTCACTAATTGTTTTTTTTTTTTCTCGTCAAGGGGTTAGATCCTGTTAACTCTTTACCAAACGACAAAATTGTAGACTGGTCCAAATTGAAAGCATTTGCAGACGACAAAATAAATGTGACTGAAAAATTGAAATTTGTTTTGGGAAGTGTAGAAAACATTGTGGGAAAAGGAGAAAATGCTGGTTACCAGCATTTTCTCCTTTTCCCACAATGTTTTCAAAAGGCTTCTTTCTCAGGGTCGTTAAAAGTCGGGATTGTGTGGTAAAGGGTTAAAACAGGAAGAAAATACACCATGCTCTGTGAAAAAGGGGTTTCGTGCATCAGCAAACGGTATCGACCCATGTCTTCTGCATGTGCTTTTAATTTGTCATCCGTTAGAGTTACATATATATTGGCCAATGAGTTTATAATGTTAGCAACCATTGGTTGGAACAAGATAAACGCAAATTGTCTTGACAAGAAAAAAAAAAACGAACCATGCTCTCGCAAAAGGGGATTTAATGTATCTCCATGAAGTATTATACCAAGCAAGTCATCACATAATTATGGATCCATAAAATCCACTTAGTCTAACAGTCGCCTGGATCGGGATATAGAATGGTCCTTTGACATGCAGAAAGTTTACAGACAGCAAAAAGTTTCGACCCATGTCAGCCTGCGCGGTCCGCGCAGGCTGACATGGTCGATACTTTTTGCAGATGCATTAAGCCCCCTTTTGCCAGAGCATGGTTCATCTTTTTTTTTTTTTTTTTTCAAAGACAGATCTATATTTAGTAAATAAACTTTTCTTTAAATGTCAGACTGCGAGATTGATTGCCTAATTGCAATATAATACAGTATTTTTTTTTCCTATCTTTTTCATACATTTATGATGTGCAATGATGCGGTCTCTGTTTTTTTAATCTTAACCAGACGACAGAATTTTAGACTTGTCCAAACTGAAAACATTTACAGACGACAAATTAACCTTTTGCCACACTATCTTAAGTTCTAACGATCCTTAAAACAGGCTTTTGAAACTATTGTAGGAAAAAGGAGAAAATGCTGGTTACCAGCATTTTCTCCTTTTCCCACAATGTTTTCTACCCTATCAAAGACGGAAATCATCATTTGAGCAACATTTAATTTGTCTTCTGCAGTTGCTTTGATTTTGGTCCAGTCGAACATGTTATCGTTAGGTAAAGGATTAATTGTGACTGAGTTGGTGGGAATTGTCTTTGGAAGGGACGTAAACATTGTGAGAAAGAAGAAAATGCCGGATTACCAGCATTGTCTCCTTTTCCCATAATGTTTTCAAAATTCTCCCTCTCTCAAGGTCGTTAAAACACGGGATTGCTTGGTAGAGAGTCAACACTTAGCATGAAAAAGCCCAGCGTTAACCCTTCACCACTCGACAAAAATTTACACCTTTCCGAATCGAAGTGCAGACAACAAGCAAAAGCACACGGTAAATTAAATGTTACTTAAATTGTTGGAGCTGTATTTGAGAGGGTAGAAAACATTGTGGGAAAAGGAGAAAATGCTGGTTACCAGCATTTTCTCCTTTTCCTACAATGTTTTCAAAAATCTTAAGGTCGAAAAAAGTCGGGATTCAGTGGTAAAGGGTTAAAGCTTTTCGAAAACACTGCTGGAAAGGAAGGAAAACGCTGGTATCCAGCGTATTCTTTTTTTCCCACAATGATTTTTTTTCTTTTGAAGACAATTTGCGTCAATTGAGCCACATTTATTTGAGACACATTTCTTTGTTCGTCTGGAATTGCTTTCAGTTTGTACCAGTGTTAAAACACTGTTTCAACATTATATCGCCGTGTCCAGTGCACCTATACATTCTTTCCTGGAATTTCTATAACCAGTACTTCGCACATTATTTTTCCGAAGCCACTGGCTGTTTCCCTACATATCAACTGGGGAAACAACGATCGGTAGTAGTATCATTTAGTTATCATCAATTCTAGCTTTCCTTTCAGATATTTGAAGACATTTTCGATGCACATGTAGAAAGGGAAATTATGTTAAGAAAAAAGGATTTGAACCATGCTCTGGCAAAAGGGGGCTTAATGCAGCTCTGCGATGCATATTGTACCAAACAAGACATCACATAAATCTTGGATCCTTAAATCCATTTTGTCTAACAACCCACTGAACCATGGGATAGAATGGTCCATTGCCATGCAGAAAATTTTACAAATAGCAAAAAGTTTCGACCCATGTCAGCCTGTGCGAACTGCGCAGGCTGACATGAGTCGATACTTTTTTTTTTGGCAGATGCATTAAGCCGCTTTTCACAGAGCATGTTTCATTAAATAATGAATTGCCTGTCATTTTAAATACATGATTTTTTTTTTGTGCGATGATTACAATGTAATTTTGCCTGTGTCACAATGATTTATAATTACTGTAAGTATGCAAGTGCATTATACGGTATTATCTTTACAAATGTACGTACCGTTCGGACGTGGCGCGTTGTATTTTGTTGTCTAATTTACCTAATTTCCTCCTGTAGACCGGTGTTTAAGCTCGTCTATTTTCAAAGCCCATTTTGTCTAAAAACCGACTGAATCATGCAGTAGAATGATTCTTCAGCACGTAGAAAATTGACCAATAGCAAAAAAGTTTCGACTGCAGACTGCGCAGGCTGGTCTTGGTCGATATTTTTTTTGCAGTTACATTAAACCCCTTTTCACAGAGCATGGCTTATTATTTTTTTTTTTTTTTTGTGCCAAGCCCCGGTGGCTCAGTCGGTAGCGCATAGGACTTGAGAACAGGAGGTCGCTGGTTCGATCCCCGGCTTGGCCAATTTCTTTCCGAGGACTGATGATAGTCATCGCGACAGGATTCATTCTTCTCTCACCGCTGACCATTGTTTCGACGATGGTTATGTGGGAAAGCAGCCAGTGGCTTGGAAAGAATATTATGCGGAGTACTGGTAAAAGAAATTCCAGGAAAGCATGGATAGGTGCACTGGCCGCCGCGATATAACTGAAATAATGTTGAAAACGGCGTTAAACACCATACAATCAATCAATCTTTTTTGCGTAATTCATGACACTTTTCAGAAGTTTTAAAAGCAATTCATACAGAAAAGGGATCAATTATAAATAAAACGCTGCTGCCCGAAATTGGAGGAAAATACAAATGAGGAATGTTCTTTGAAAAGTTGGTGTATTACATCTGCAAAAACAACGGTTTTATGTCAGCCTGCGCAGTTCGTGCAGCCTGGCTGGTATCGAAATCGTTTTATTCCGGTAAATTTTCAACATGTGTAGGGACCATTTCTACCTTGATCCAGTAGATTGTTACACAAAGTGGATTTTGTGGATCCATAATTAACCCTTTCCCAAACGACAAATTTTAGACTGGTCCAAATTGAAAGAGTTTGCAGACGACAATTTTAAATTTGATGAAAATGGCAGAAAGTTCTCAAAAAGGGTAGAAAACACTGGGGGAAAAGGAGAAATTGCTCGTTACGAGCAATTTCTCCTTTTCCCACAGTGTTTTCAAAAGACTTGTACTGCAGACACGTGAAAACCAGGGCTTGTTTGGGAAAGGGTCAAGTGATATCTCGATCGGTATAATGCATCTCGGGGATGCATTGAAGCCCCTTTTGCCAGAGCATGTCTCATATATATATATATATTCATATATATTCACATATATATATATATATATATATATATATATATATATATATATATATATATATATATATATATATATATATATAATCCCAATAGGTCAGTAAAATTACGAACTGACTGTATGATACGACGGCGCTTTATATGCAATCTGATCTTGATTGTAACTGGTCTTTCGCATTTCCCCCTTTTTGATGCAATTTAGCTCCAAACCAGATGACAAAATTTTATGGCTTCACTTCTTGAAAGCAGACGCAAACCTCAAATTGAGTGGCGCTAAAATCATGTTAATTATTATCCTAATTATTTTGGAAAGGGTATAAAACATTGTGGGAAAAGGAGAAAATTCTCGTTATCAGCATTTTCTCCTTTTCCTGCTATGTTTTCAATACCCATTTTTCTTCGAGGTCATCAAAACACTGTGTTGTGTGAAAAAGGATTTAACCCTTAAGCTGCTAATCGCGACCCATTGACCTTTTGCGGACAGCATAGATCAAGATCAGACTGCACAGAACGTGCAGTCTGATCTTTGATCTACACTGTCCGATACGCTATTTTCTTTCCGGTGAAATCAACTTTGAAACCGCAGTGTTTGGGCTTTTAGTATTGAGTAGAAATTTGCGTTTCATTTTTTCAGCAGCTTAAGTGTTAATAAAAAAGCCAGACAAGGTTAATCCGCAGGCTGGTAAGCTCGACTTAATGAATGACCTTTTGCAGACTGTGTAGCTCAATATCTTGGGTCTACACTGTCCGATATGGAGATATTTTTCCCTTTGAGATAGCAAAATTTGGTTGTTATACTATAGGTTTGAAAGTTTCATTTCATTTATTTAGCGGCTTAAGGATAACCATCAAATCTATGTAAAATGCTAATTTATTATGGAATCGTGTACTTTTGAAGTGTAATAAAAGACGGACTACCGAAAATAGCATCTTTAAGTATACTTTCTGGAAACTACTAAATCATTTCTGTATTTTTGTGCATTTGTTTGTTTCGTGTCTTTTAATGCCCTTGTATTTCATGTCGGACATTGTAACGTTTCAGGATTAGTGTTCAAGGGGTTGTAGGTTCAAGTCAGTCTATTCGCAACAGAACCATGATTAGAGAACGAAGTGCACATTTTCCGCGATAAGTCCGTCTCTCAGAGACCATAAAAGACAAGTCCTCTTTGCTTGACTTTTTGTTATGCGGCCATATTAGCCGTATTCGACTGGTCAACTTTCTTGAAGCACGAAAATGAATATTAAGCTCCGCCTACCTGCAAGGTGCCCGTTTCGTGCTGCACAAATATTACGACGATTTGAAAGCGTAAGGTTTGTACTTCACGAAAGTTTACGAAACCGTGAAGTTTACCAGTCGAATGCAAAAAATGCAACACGACAAACCGTAGTTACTAGTCGAATACGGCTAATGTTATGCCTATGATAATTACCTCCCTTTAATAAATGTAAATCGGATAGGCCACGCAAAGTGCAATGGTTATTTTGTAGGTATATTAAGTGAGGCTAATGCGTATTCTTGAAAAAAGACCAGCCCACATAGCTCAGATGATAGAGCGTAGGACATCAAGTCTTAGGTCACTTCAGGGTGTGGGTTCGAGTCCCACGGCTGGCCCGTGTGCTGGTGCTATACACCGAGCACGTTAAAGAACCAGGCGTGACTTAGAATAATTTTTTTCCTGTATCTTACACTTTCCCCCGTTACATAACCATATGGGCAACCGGTGGCAACGATAGATAAACAGAAAATCAATCAATTAATGGGAAATTGTTGGCGACGATAAATAAAACGGAAATCCAATCAATCCTATCAACTTGGGCTAGTACTAAATCTTGAAATATCGGATGCCTCAGTCTTCATGTCTGTTTTAAGTGCTCCAGTCAGGCGCTTTTGTCGTAAAGTCGTAAAGGTCGTGTCTGGCTCATTTGATCGTTGTTGCGACTTATAGATCGTAATGATAGACGTCATGACCTAATACTCAATATGCGAGGCATGCTCTGGCAAGTGGGGTTTAATGCAAATCCTTGATGCATCATACCAACCAAGTCATCACTGGCATAATTATGGATCCATAAAATCCAGTTTGTCTAACAACCGACCGAATCCTGAAGAAGAATGGCTCTTTGACGTGTAGAAAATTTACCGATCGCAAAGCGTGTCGACACAGGTAAGCCTGTGCGGACTATACAGGCAGGCTTGGATCTATACTGTTTGTAGATGCATTTAACTCCCTTTTCATACAGCGTCGCGCTTATATATATATATATATTGGGGGGGGGTAAAATGGATATTTTTACACAATAAGAAGAGCCCAATTGTTGCTTTTTCTATGTAAGTTTTGCTAGGACAACTCTCAAAAATTCAGAATTCACTTATCCAAGATATGACTGCATGTTATGTTTGCAAAAGCACAAGTAGTCTTTATATTAAAAGTTAAACCTTTCAGCTCCAACTTTATAGGCTCCATCGCTTTCAACCGCTGAAGACACGATCCACTGAAAGTCAGAAGGATCTTTTCCTTATAGGCTTAACTAAACAATCGGACTGTATAGATCCAAGATCAGACTGCACGTTCTGTGCAGTCTGATCTTGATCTATACAGTCCGCAAAAAGCCCCTGTTTTCGCCTATGAAGACAGAAAGGGTACAGTTATACAATAAAAAAGTAAGGAAAAGATTCGCCCATGAATCACAGATGCCAACTGCAAACTTTGACACTCATTTCAATTGTCAAAATGCAACGACAAGGTCAAGGTCACCGCTGCACCCGAACAAAATTAAATTTTAGATTAATGTTCAACTGGGTGGTACTGAAAAATGGGTTTTCTCGTATTACTGTCGCGTGAACACGTCTATCTATGGTGAACCAAAGAATATTTCGGTGATTTCTTCTCGGTGTGGTATCCTTTCTTTACTCCCATTTTCATACCGTCGATCCTTTTTTTTTATCGGCGTAGCAGAATGTGCTGGTTTTTGCTCTGATTTTTGGTACTGATAACAAATGAATAAGCAGAAATTTGTGATTGGTCAAAAATGTAGACATGTTTATTTTAAGGGCCTCTGCCTATTTGCTGGCAAATTTACGCCGTCCGTCTTTTTTTTTTGAAGATATTTCTTGTTCATTTTTCGCCAAACCTTTTAAGGTAATAAGGGAACGTAATTCATAGATAGCCTCTGTGGTTAGCGTATCTGACTCGTGACCTGGTTGTTGTGGGTTCGATACCGGGTAGAGGCAAACTTTCTTTACAACGATTTTTCGCCTCTCGCCTCTGATGCATGCGAGAAAAGTAGTCAGTGGCTTGAAAAGAAAGTTGTGTCGGTACTGATGTGAGAAAGCCGGGAGATATATGCGGAGGTGTAGTGAAAGTCGTGATAAGACCAAAGCTGTTAAAACGGCGTTAAACTACGATTCAAATATAATAATTGATACATGTAGGTAGTGAGTTCGAATCACATTTTTGACAAGGTATGGTTCGGGATTCTTAACTCTTTACCAAACAACGAAATTTTAGACTTGTCCGAATTGAATGCAAATGCAGGGTACATAATAGATGAGACTCAAAAATTGAAATTTGTTTATATAAGGCTAGAAAACATTGTGGGAAATGGAGAGAATGCATGTTACTTGGATTTGTTTCTTTAGCGTAGTAAACGATATGGACAACTGAGAAAGTGCCTGCTCCAAGCACTTCTCTATTACCCACAATGTTTGAAAAAGTCGTTAAAACACGGAATAGTGTGGGAGCGGGTTAATAAACTCAGCACGATAGTTACCACCGAGTTATTGGGGCCAGTATTTACCAACTTTTGTTCCATTCTTGGTCTTATTCTAGATTTAGAAGGCAACGCAACTTCTGATTGGCTAAACCAAATGGTTTAGCCAATCAGAAGTTACGTTACCTTCAAATCATAAAATTCTTGAGAATAAGACAAAGAATGTTCATAAGAATGGTTGGTGAATACGGACCCTTGGTTCATCCGAAGAGTTGGTAACTTTGGGTTATCGGTTTTCAAAATTATATACGATTTACTTCCCCTTACTATTGGCGCATCAGTAGTTATTTTTCAAGTGATGATCAATCTGGCTTAGTTTTCTTGTATTCTACAGGAAATTTAAATACTGCAAAGCATTTGAATGTGAAAATACTGATAGATTTGAAAACAATGTACTTTGGTGCAAAAAAAATAGTTAACTGGAATCTCTGTTCGTTTATTCGCTTGTTCGTTCGATCGTTCAGTTCTTCTTTCCTTTCTTCCTTTCCTTCCTTCCTTCCTTCTTTCCTTCCTTCCTTCCTTTATATTCCACCCCTCCCTCCTTCGTTCCCTTTTCCATCGTTTGTTCGTTTGTTCATTCCTCCCTTCCTCCGTCCCCTCCCTTCCTCCTTTCAGTCCATCATTCTATTTACTAAAAGAACAATACTTCTAGAATATCCCATAACTCGGTTTACAATCTTGGGGAAGAATGCTTTGTAAAGCATCGTGAACAAGGTAGAAATGCTGGAAAACATCTTTTTATCCTTTTCCCACATTTTTTTTTTTTATTATTATTATCTTCTTAAACACGCCCCTATCCGTTTAAATTTGTCGTCTGCGAATGCTTTTCAAATGTACGAATTTAAATCCTTTGTTTCTGGTAAGTAAATAGGCGATGAAAAGTTTTGGCTAAAACGGAACTCGCCTTGAGAAAATACTGTAGCTGCAATTCTGATAACCGATCCGAGAATCGAGAACTGCCGATATGCACTTTTTTCCAAGAAAAGATAATTAATTTCATTTGATCTAATATGGCCCGCAACATGCGAAATGAGACCTTCGGACATGTGCGAAAAGTGTCGTGTCGGATTAGCCTGCGCAGTCCGCTCAGGCTAATCCGATGCGGCACTTTACGACTACATAAGATTTTTTCATACAGTAGACTTTCGCTAAACATAAAATCGCACAAAAACGGAAAGTGTCGTCTCGGATTAGTCATAGACTGCACAGGCTGATCTGGGACGACACACGTTTACGCATATTATGTCCGAAGGCCCCTTTTCGTGTGTTGCACGCCATATGTTAAAGAATGCTCTTGTGCTAGCCGAATATGATTCTTCTGTATTTGGACACGTTCTCAGCGCCATAAACGGAAGCAGGGGCTTTTGTGGGCGGCATAGATCAAGACCATACTGCCAAGAACGTGCAGTCTGATCTTGGATACGTATCGTTTTCTAGTTCAGGCATAAATTTGACCCTTTACCACACAATCCGAAGTTTTAACGACCCTGAAAGAGAAATTGTTTGAAAACATTGTTGGAAAAGGAGAAAATGCTGGTAACCAGCATTTTCTCCTTTTCCCACAATGTCTTTCTACCGTATAAAAGACACAAAATATCATTTGAGTGTCTTTAATTTGTCATCTGCAAACGCTGAATTTGGTTGAGTTCGAAATTTTATTGCTTATAGTAAAGGATTAAATGGCACCGTTTCCACCTTCACACAACTTCCCGGGGCGCTTTTGAAAACAGTGTCGCAGAAGGAAAAAATGCTTTATCTGAGCTATTTCTCGTCATGAAACCAAGGTTTTGCATTAATAATAGTAACTCCCTCAAACCGCTCAATTTTCTGTAGGAAGATAGTCGGGACAGTCATTGATTAGTCATATGTTACAATGTTAGTGTTTTCAAAAGATGTCTGTTGATAATTGTTTTGCTTTACGCTGGAACATGGAATAAAGATAAAGCCTGGGCTGCAGTTTGATCTTGGATCTACACTGTCCGATATGTTAGTGCTTTTTCGACAAAAAAAAAAGAACTTTGAAATCGCAGTATTGGTATTCGGCTACTGACTAGGCATTTTCACCGGAATCATTTCAATGGTAACCAGCATATTTTTTTCCTTTTTCTCCACTGTGTTTTCTAAAGCCTTTTTACGTCAGAGTCGTTTAGATGTCGGATTGTTTGATACAGGGTTAACTCTTTACCAAACGACAAAATTTTAGACTAGTCCAAATTGAAAGCATGTGCAGACGACAAATTAAATGTGATTTAAAAATTGAAATTCATTATGGGGCAGGTAGAAAACATTGTGGAAAAAGGAGAAAATGCTGGTTACCAGCATTTTCTTCTTTTCCCACAATGTTTTCAAAAGGCTTCCTTTTTAGTGTCGTTAAAAGTCGGGATTGTGTGCTAAAGACTTAATTAACTTACCTCCTACAGACGAGGTTTTGCGATTTGCAGAATATTTTCAGAAATATGTGGTAAAAGAATACGTTTCTCGTGTCTACCAATTTCTCAATTTGCGATGTTTTCACTTGTGTTCATGGATTTACCAAATAAATCCGAGTTTTTACAACCCAAAGAAAGAAGTCTTTCGAAAAGATTGTGAGAAAAGGAAAAAAGAAAAATGCGGGTAACCAGCATTTTCTCCTTTTCTCACAATGTTTTCTACCAGTTCAAAGACAAATCTCATCAGTTGGGTCACATTTAAAATGTCGTTTGCAAATGTTTTCAAAATAGATGTGTCAAATTTTGTTGTTCGATAAAGAATAACCCTTTACAACGCAATACCGGTTTTTAACGATCCTGATGAAGCTTTTGAAAGGACGCTTTTGAAAGATGTGGGCACAGGAGAAAATACTGGTAACCAGCAGTTTCTCCTTCTCCCACAATGCTTTCTAATCTTTCCGAAACAAATCCTATCATTTGAGCCACATTGAATATGTCGTCTGCAAATGCTTTGAATTCGGGCCAGTCTAAAATTTTGTCAAAAGGTTAAAGGGTGAAACATTTATGTTGATTACGAATATTTCTGCGCGGGTATTTTAGATGTCGTCTGCTACATATCTTTTCAGAAGAACTATGTAGTGAAAGTTTTACGTTGCTCGCCAAATTCAATTTAACAATCCATTGCTTATTGTGGGAACCTCTAAAAGTGGGAAATTAGAGTTCAAATATCGCAAATATTTTCTACTTTTTACATTACCGTAATCATGAGGAGGCGGGGTCAGAGGCGGAGCCTGTATGCAAATACGGCGCTCGTCCAATCGTATCCGTTTCTACCTGTTGAATTAGTTTGTCGAAGACGATCGAGCTGTCAATTTGCGAGATAATTGCATAAAAAGAAATAAACAGAAATTACCAGACGAACGTATTAGTGATTGTCAGTATGTATAAATCAGTTATGTTCAGGTGAATAAGTGACGTTTGAATGTGTCTTTAGATTTTCTTACTGGTGTGAAAGAAGATACGTTCAAATATAGTGTCATAGTAAGAATACTGGTGAAGTGGGAAGGGGACGTGTGTTTATCAAGGGGAGAATACAGTTTTACAAGAAGATTTAACGGAGTTAATAAGTGTGAGTGAAAGCTCTGTGAAGATCTTCGTATTGCATAACATTGAGACGAAATGAAACGATATATATAACGTGTGATAAGAGAGATAGGGTGGATATCCTTTCGACTTAGCGCGCGATAAACTAAGGACTTCTACCGCGTACAAGCTTGGCGAGATATACTGTATTTTAAGTCCCCATTGCGACTTTCACTATTTTAGTTGCCTTTTGCGGTCAGTGTAGATCAAGATCAGACTGCACAGAACGTGCAGTCTGATCTTTGATCTACACTGTCCGCTTTTGCTGGGACATTCAAGCTAAGTGTAAAGTTTGAAATGACAAAATTATTTAGGATTTATTTCTATACTGATAACGTCCGTTTGGTTTGTTCGACGATCAATTGCAATGTATTTTCCCAACAAGTGTATAACCGAGACATTTTCTTTCCGAGGTACTTTGTTTTTCGTGCGAAAGTCCTTGGACAAGACACTTCAGAGCTCTAGCCTAGAACTGGTGAACCCAGGAACAACATGAATATGTGAGCTGTCGCCGTGATATAACTGAAATAATGTTGAAAGCGGCGTAAAACACCGTTCTATCAATCAATCAATTAATCTGTCCGAGGTTTAAAATCATATTTTCACTACCACTGAATATGATATTGATATGGTTTAGAAGGCCTATCTGAGGTTGCGGACGGTGTAGATCAAAGATCAGACTGCACGTTCTGTGCAGTCTGATCTTGATCTACACCGTCCGCAAAAACTTTGTAATTCTCCGTCGACAGTGCAAGAGTTAAATTCAATTTAACGTTAGTTTCAAGTCGGACAGATTTGTATCTAATTAGGAATCATAGCCAAGTACATAATCGAGCCATGCTCTGGCAAAAGGGGGTTTAATGCATACCCATGATGTATCGTACCAAGCAGGTCATCATTGTTATAATTGCGGATCCATAAAACCGATTTTATCTAACTGACCGAATCCTGAGGGATTGATTGATTGATTGATTGATTGTATGGTGTTTAACGCCGTTTTCAACATTATTTCAGTTATATCACGGCGGCCAGTGTACCTTATCCATGCTTTCCTGGAGTTTCTTTTCCCAGTACTCCGCACAATATTCTTTTCAAGCCACTGGCTACTTTCCCACATAACCATCGTCGAAACAATGGTCAGCGGTGAGAGAGGAATAAATCCTGTCGCAGTGACTATCATCAATCCTCGGAAAGAAATTGGCCAAGCAGGGGATAGAACCAGCGACCTCCTGTTCTCAAGTCCTGTACGCTACCGACTGAGCTACCGGGGCTTGGCGAATCCTGAGGTAGAATCGTCCTTGGACATGGCAGAAAATTGAACCAATAGCAAAAAGTTTCGGCCCATGTCAGCCTGCGCGGACTGCGCAGGCTGACATGGGTCGATACTTTTTGCAGATGCATTGAGCCCCCTTTTCACAGAGCATGGCTCATATATATATAATTTAATGATAGTTTTGAAGATTGATACGCTAAAGATAAGAAAGAATAAAAAAAAAGAAATGCCTGTATCTTCATTTATCATTGAAAGGCATCGGACCTCGTTCGCTTTGAAGAGTGCATTCTTTTTTTTTTTACGTTTTTACGTGCGTTTAGACGCTTTCATTTTTGATAAATCCTTTACCACGCAATTCCGAGGAAAAAGGCTTTTGAAGACATTGTGAGAAAAAGAGAAAATGCTGGTTACCAGCATTTTCTCTTTTTCCCACAATGTTTTCTAATCTATCAGAGAATGAACTTTGATTTAAGCAACCGATTTAATTTCTTGTTTGTCAATGCTTTCAACTTGGGACATGTCTGAATTTTTTTTTTTTTAAGTCTGGCAAAGATTTAACTCTTAGACCGTGGAATAAATCCAACGGACATTTTCAGTCTTAAAATAAAACCCAAATAATTGCAATTTAAAGGTTGCGTTTATCCAGAATGTTTCAGCAAAAGCGGACAGTGTAGAACAAAGATCAGACTGCACGTTTTGTGCAGTCTGATCTTTGATCTACTCTAGCCGCAAAAGGCAACCATAGTTATGTTACGCGCTTTAAGGGTTTTCGCTTATCATTTTCACTAGACGGCCAAATAGAAAAAAAGAAATCCATGAAAAATATTGACCTTCATTACGTCTTAAGGATTAAAGTATATGCTCTGTGAAAAAGGGGTTTAATGCATCTGCAAAAAGTATCGACCCATGTCAGCCTGCGCAGTCCGCGCAGGCTGACATGGGTCGAAACTTTTTGCTATTTTAACATTTTATGCATATCCAAGCCCCCGTAGTTCAGTCGGTAGCGTACAAGACTTGAGAACAGGAGGTCGCTGGTTCGATCCCCGGCTCGGCCAATTTCTTTCCGAGGATTGATGATAGTCATTGCGACAGGATTCATTCCTCTCCCACTGATGACCATTGTTTCGACAGTGGCTATGTGGGAAAGCAGACAGTGGCTTGGAAAGAATATTGTGCGGAGTACTGGCAAAAGAAATTCCAGGAAAGCATGGATAGGTGCACTAGTCACCGCAATATAACTGAAATAATGTTGAAAAGGGCGTTAAACACCATACAATCAATCAAACCAAGGACCATTCTACCTCCATAATCTAAGCAGTTGTCAGACTAATTGGATTTTATGGATCCCTAATTATGTGATGTCTTGCTTGGTATAAGGCAGACACGGGGATGCATTAAAATCCCTTTTGCCAGAACGTCAGGTATATAAATATATACGTGTAAAATCTGCGTGACGAAAGGAGAGATTGCCCGGTACGATTGGTTTCTCCGTTTACCCACAATGTTTTTTTCGGAAAGTAGTCTCGTGCAAAAATTGAAGACATATTCTGCAAAGGAGTAACGAGTTAGGCTGCATTACGCAACTTAACTTCCCACCACGCAATGCCAACTTTTAACGACCTTGAGAGAAAAAGACTTTTGAAAACATTGTGGGAAAAGGAGAAAATGCTGGTAACCGGCATTTTCCCCTTTTCCCACAATGTTTACAAAAGATTTTCTTTCCAGGTTCGTTAAAAGACGGGATTATCTGGCAAAGAATTAAGAGGGAAGATTATATCTTCGAAAGTGTCCGAGAGTATAGAAAACATTGTGGGAAAAGGAGAAAATGCTGGTTACCAGCATTTTCTCCTTTTCTCACGATGTTTTCAAAAGTTTTTTTCACAAGGTTCGTTGAAAGATGGGATTATCTGGTAGAGGTTTAAGAGGAAAGATGATATCTTGGATTATCTCTTTAGTGGAATTCACGCGCGATTGAAATGGAATCAGACAATTTTTGAAAAAAAAAAAGTGTTTCTCCTTTTTTTTGAATTTTCGTCTGCCATTATCGAACAGGGAAAAGTGTGCATCTAGTTATAGCGTGAAGCGTATGAATTATTGTGTCTACGTGTGTGTGTTTGTGAATTTTTTTTTTTTCTAAATTATAAAATGCAACTAGCAACGTGGAAATACCTTACAGACAGCTAGATTTATTAAATTTACCTTTCTCCGTTCACGAAACATATTTGGACTGTTCTTTTTGAAAGGGTTTTTTTTCTTGGGTCGTCCTGCGAGGCTCTGTGGTAAATTGTAGTACTCGTGATCTCGAAGCCCCAGGTTCGAGCCTCACTGGATCCACTGGGCTTTTTGTGGGAGTATCTTTGAGCAAGATACTTGAGAGCCCTGGCCTAGTACTGGCGAAACCCAGGAAATACATGAATATGTGAACTGGGGCCGTGATATGACAGAAATATTGTTGAAAGCGGGGTGAAACACCATTCAGTCAATCAGTCTTTGGGGTTTTTTTTTTTTTTCTTTTTCGACAAGAGAATGAAATACAATGTATAGATACATGGATATAACGATGACGAGTTGCCCGCGCAGGCTGATCTGGGTCGAAACTTTTTTGCTTTTGGTTAATTTTCTGCGAGTCAAAGGACCATTCTACCTTTCATTTAGTTGTTGGACAAAATGGATTTTATGGATCCACAATTATGTGATGCCTTGGTTTGTATATTGCATCACAGATGCATTAAACCCCTTTTTGCCAAAGCATGACTCGTATTTAAATTCAAACAAAACAAATGACTGGGGTCTGTATTAAACAACCATTCTTAAGAGTGTTCTTAGTCTTGTACTTCAAAATTTTGAAAATTTGAAAGTAATACAACTTCTGATTGGCTAAACCAAATGGTTTAGCCAATCAGAAGTCGTGTTACTTTCAAATGAAGAAAATATTGGAGAATAAGACTAAAAACGTTCTTTAGAATGGTTGGTGAATACGGGCCTTGATCTATTTTGTCCGAAAATTGGATGAATCATTAGGGAGAATGGTCCTTTTGACATGTAGAAAATTTATCTTCGACAAAAAGTATCGACCCATGTCAGCCTGGGCGGACTGCGCAGGCTAATATGAATCCATGCATTTTGCGGATGCATTAAACCCCCTTTTCACAGAGCATGGCTTATACTATTGTGGTAGGAAAAGAAGAGTATGTTTATTGTAGTAATAAAAGATGTCAATAGATTGCAACTTAAGTGCAGTTTCGGGGGCCAGTATTTTTCAGTAAAGGACAGTGCAGATCCAAGATCAGACTCATCGTGCAGTCTGATCTTGGATCTACACTGTCTGCAAAAGGATCTTAAGTCGTTCTAAGCATTCTAAGGGTTACATTTTTTTATCAATTTATAGGCCGGCTCGTGTATGTTGTGTGGAGATGCATTACATTATCAAATAAAATACATCAAATATCGCCCCCTATTTATTTCGAACCCTGGAGATAAAAAAGGATTTAATAAACGGGGGTGGAATGCGCTGTATCCGTGATTTTGAAACGCAATTTATTGGGTAGATAAAATACCCAGACATATTTTGTGTCCCTTTTCCAATTCAGAAAGATACTGTGAAAGGAGGGAATAACAAAAATGTAAATGGAAAAGAAAAGGGTGTAAGAAGGAAAGAACTATAAAAGATAAATAATTGATGTAATAAAAAGTGGAGCCAAGAAACAACGAAAGGAAAGAAAAGTATAAAAGAAAACGAAGGGTGGTACAAACTGGAAAAAGATTTTTGTTATGTTCCGAAAAGAAATAATAGAAAGGTAAAAACGGAACGACGGGAAACGTTACGAAAGGAAAAATAAAAAGGAAGGATAGAAATAAACAAACACCGTTCACCTTTCTGTCCAATCAAACATATCAAAAAGGAACGAAAGATTAATAGTACCAAAATCGTTGAAAGAAGGAATAAACAAAGAAACAAAGTGAAACGCATGCATTTTTGCGTTACCATAGTAACAGCGGTGCTGACCAATGGCTCATCAGCAACGTCATGGGAATAAGTAAGGCCACCCGACGGCTGATAGGGATCATTTATTTCCTCTATTTCGCATACGGGCACTATTTGTAAGTAATCTATTTTTATACTGTTAAATCTCAATGTTTCGGATAGAAGATTGACAATAGTTGTTTTGCCTTTGTTTCAATGGTGCAGTAGCAAATCTTGTCAGTCTAACAGAGACTGGTGATCAGTGCAACTCTATACAATGTTTTTCAGAGGCAATACATTTCCATTTTGAAATCGACAATGTCATTCAACTTTTTTTTAAATGATGCAATTTTTAAGACTAACACAACCCTTAACTGCTAAATAAGTGAAATGAAACTTTCAAAGTCGATAAGAACAACGCAAATTTTGCTATTTTAAGGATATTTTTTTTTTGGAAAAATATCCCCTTATCGAACAGTGTGGATCCAAGATCAGACTGCACGTTCTGTGCAGTCTGATCTGAATCTACACTGTCCGCATAAAGCCTTTAAGTCGCGGTAGTACCCAAAAGCCAATTTTTGCTATATTAAGGATATTTTTGGAGAAAAAAAATGTCTCCTAATCGGACAGTGTAGATCCAAGATCAGACTGCACGTTCTGTGCAGTCTGATCTCGATCTACACTGTCCGCAATAGGGCCTTGAATCGCGCTTACCAACCTAAGGATTAAGCTGAATGCATCGCAGACAACAAATTTGAATGTCGGTCCTATAGTAGGATCTGTCTTAGAAAGGGTAGAAAACAGTGTTGGAAAAGGAGAAAATGCTGCTGGTTACCAGCATTTTCTCCTTTTTTCCCCCACAATGTTTTCGAAAGCCTTCTCTAGATCTCACAGGGTTGTCAAAACTCGAGATTGTTTGGTAAACGGTTAGAGAACTGATCTGGACATTTCAAAATATCTGGCAAAAGAACTGTTATATTGCAGTGTCAAGGATGTTATGGACAGAATATAGACTATGGATAAAATAGCGGACAGTGTAGATTCAAAATCAGACTGCACGTTCTGTGCAGTCTGATCTGAATCTACGCTGTCCGCAAAAGTATTTTAAGTATTTCTCAGCGTTCGAAAGGTTTACATTTCCAACTGACCCCAGCATCGACTCAAATTATCATCATTTACTTTTCTTCAAAGAAATATTCTTCTTTCAATCTTTAAATCAGCTAAACATAGCTAGTCTGTAATAAAACAGAATTTGTGAATAGTCTTTTATTATCGCGGTATTGTTTCAAAACCATTGACGTTATAATTATACGAGACTTTTTTTTTTTTTAACTTGAGCCACAGGCAATCTGAGTAACTGTTGCCTTCAGTGTGGATCGCGATCAGACTTCATAAAAAGGTTCAGACTGATTGTAATTCTTCATCGACAGTTACTTGAGTTTAATCAGTGAGGGAGAGAGAGACAGATAGAGAGAAAAGACAGACAGACAGACAGTTTAAAGAGAGTTCCCATTCCCTTCTATGTTGTATTTCAGCGCAATTCAAACTATTAATATGTTGTATTTCAGCGCAAATCAAACCTTGTCTAACTTGTAGTTATCGTGGATTCAAAACGTTATTTTCTTTTTTAAATATACCCATTTGACAAATAAATAAGGGAATAGGCATACAGTAAATATTTAGATGAAATACCTGATTAATACAAAAATCATTCAAATGTGATTTGCTGAAAAGATACAAGCAAAATGAATAGATCAAAAACTCATTTGCCTGTACTTTTCGTATCAGAGATATCACTCGAATTTTCCGTTTCATACAGGAATTTAAATTGGTTTTCAATTTTCAAGGAAAATTACTGATTTACAGTGCTTTGTCTAACTCTAGAGCCCAACAGTCGAAGAAAAGGGATTTTGCGGACGGTGTACATCAAGATCAGACTGCACAGAACATGCAGTCTGATCTTTCATCCACACCGTTCGATACTTGATGATGAACTATGACCTAAATTATCTACAATCGCAGAGGAAAAGTAGCTTTAGAACTCGACGGATGTAGAACTTACGTATTTTACAAAGAAAGAGTTAACCTTTTACACAATTCCGAAAAAAAAAACTGTTGAAAACATTGCTGGAAAAGGAGAAAATGCTGGTAACCAACATTTTCTCCTTTTCCCACAATGTTTTCTCCATGGTTAACAGGAAACCCTCTATTTAAGAGGGGTCCTGCGTGGCTTTGTGGTACAGTGAAGGACTCGTGACCCGGAGGCCCCGGGGTCGAGGCTCACTAGATCTATTGGGTTTTTCGTGGGAGTGTCCTTGGGCAAGACGCATCAGAGCCCCAGCCTTATACTGGTGAAACCCAGGAAGTACATGGATATGTGAGCTGTAGCCGTGATAAGACTGAAATAATGTTGAAAACGGCGTAAAACACCATTTAATCAATCAACCTCTATTCTGTCGTCTGCAAATGCTTTGGATTTTGACAAGTCTAAAATTTTTGTCGTGTGGCGTTGTCTTGTTTTGCCTTCTTAACCCTTTACCACACAATCCCGACTTTCAACAACCCGAGAAAGAAGCCTTTTGAAAACATTGTGGGAAAAGGAGAAAATGCTGGTAACCAGCATTTTCTCATCTTCCCACAATGTTTTCCACCCAGTCAAAAAGAGAAATCATCACTTTAGCAACATTGAATTTGTAGTCTGCAAATACTTTCAATTTGGTCCAGCCCAAAATTTTGTCGTTTGGTAAAGAGTTAACCCCTGCCCTGCTAAATAAGTGGATGAAACTTTCAAGCCGATAGTAAAAACCTAAATTTTCCTATTTCACATGTATTTTTAGAGAGAAAGATATCTCCTTATCGGACAGTGTAGATCCAAGATCAGACTGCACGTTCTGTGCAGTCTGATCTTGATCTACAATGTCCGCAAAAGGTCAGTGAGTCACGTTTAGCAGCCGAAGAATTAAAAATATATTGAAATTAATGAAGGCATTTTCTTCATGCATGTCTGTCGTTTCAGGTTTATCAAAACAATGTGACAAGTGACAAAAAATGTTCATTTTCTGCCTGGGTTTTTCTTTTTTGCGTATACGACGACTTTTCGTTTTTATGATTCTCATCTTAGTTTGAATGCGCAGTTTCGAATTCACTTCATTCCTATAACCGTCGAATTAGTACAAAGGAATACTGTATTAACAAACTTGACTGCAAAAGGGCCAATCCACTTTGCTTCCTTAGTAAATTTTTCTCGACAGAGTGAGAATTATTTAGTACCGAGAAACAGATTTAACCCTTTACAACACAGTCCCGGGTTTAAGCGACCGAGAGGAAAAAGGCTTTTGAAAACATTTTGGGAAAAGGATAAAATGCTGGGTACCAGCATTTTCTCCTTTTCCCACAATGTTTCCTTCTCTTTCAGAGAAAGTGCAGTTTTTTAAGCAATACCGACACTGTCGTCAGAGAATGCTTTCAATTTTGAACTGGGTCCGTATTCACCAACCATTCTTAAGAACATTCTTAGTCTTATTCTCTAACTTGTTCTGGATTTGAAAGTAACACAACTTCTGATTGGCTAAACCATTTGGTTTAGCCAATCAGAAGTTGTGTTACTTTCAAATTTGGACAATCTTGGAGAATAAGACTAAGAATATTCTTGAGAATGGTTGGTGAAGACGGACCCTGGTCTAAACTTTTGTCGTTCGGTTAACCCTTATCCTACTAAATAAGTTAAATGAAACTTTCAAGCCGATAGTTGAAAAGAAAGAAAACCAGAATAATGTCATTTCAAACTTTTTTTTTAGGATAAAATAATTTTATTATCGGACAGTGTAGATCCAAGATCAGACTGCACGTTCTGTGCAGTCTGATCTTGATCTCCACAGTCCGCAAAAGGTCAGTGAGTCGCGTGTAGCAGCCTGAAGAGTTTAATTTGTGATTTACTGGGGTTAACTACTGCAGATTTATTTCGGTTGTAAGAATCATCAAGCTGTCAGATTGCAGCACTGGTGAACATCCACTTGACAGCAATAGAAACAACCGTGACACTCGCTTCCTCGGGCTTAAAGGTTCTCGCGACAGAGTTATTATGAATGAACGAATAATTATATATGATTTAGTAAGTTTACACATACAGTATGTGGTTTATGCCCTGAGAAAAGGGGGTTTAATGCATCTCCGTGATGCATCGCACCAAGCAAGTCATCAGAGCTCCAGATAGAGGGAGTGATTTTGATTTCAAAATTGAAAATATTAAAAACTCTCCACCAAACTCTATATTATGGGTACTCGTTAGAATCATCTCAGCGAGACGATTCTAATGAGTACCCACAACATAGGGTTTGGAAGAGAAATAATGGATTTAGTATGACATCACTCCCTCTTATCCGGAGCTATGATGTAATCATGGCTCTGTGAAGTCCAATTTCTCTAACAGCTGACTGAATCTGGAAACACACCGGTCCTTGGGCATACAGAAAATTGACCAATAGGAAAAGGTTTCGGCACGGATCAACCTTAGCATTTAAAATGAATCTAAACTCTTTCGGCGCCAAATAAACAAACTCGGCTTCTTTTGATGCCTGTAAATAGAATCCACTGAGTCTCTGGAAGATTTTTATCATATAGGCTTGACCAAACAAGTGGAAGGTATAGATCAAAGATCAGACGGCACGTTCTGTGCAGTCTGATCTTGATCTATGCCGTCCGCAAAAGTCCCTGTTTTCGCCTATGGCGCTGAAAGGGTTAAAATCCGAAAAGTTGCCAGGTCGCTGTGTTTTCTTTACTTTTCACCTGGGTGTATAATTCATTTTTCTGCCAGCGACTAACACTTAGGCAGACCGTACAATGACAGATTGTCATCTTCACAATAACTACAATTTTAAAATGGTATGAGTTAAATTTAAGCCTTTACCAGACGACGAAATTTTAGTCTTGTCCAAAATAAAAGCATTTGCAGACGATATTTCAATGTGGCTCAAATGGTGCAGTTTTTCTTTGATAGGGTAGAAAACATTGTGGGAAAAGGAGAAAATGCTGGTTATACCAGCATTTTCTCCTTTTCCCACAATGTTTTCAAAAGGTTTCTTTCCAAAGAGCATTAAAAGGCGGCATTGTGCGGTAAAGGGTTAAAAGCATTTTAACATCAGCATTGGTTACTTTTGGTCGCTATTGGGCCTTTAAATTGTAAGAATCACCAAGCTGTCAAATCTAAATAGTGGTAAAAATTTACCTGACAGGGATTACAACTTGCCTAAATCGCCGTTAAAAAGTACAGTCGACTTCTATCGAGCCTGATGGCGAAAGAGTCAAATGTACCTGCTGCCTCAGACTGAATATTATCTTCCGCTAGGCAGCATTTTTTTCAAATACATACCTATCTGATTTAGGCATTCTGAGTACAGAACAGGGTCCCTATTCACCAATCATTCTTTCTTTTTCTTATTGCTTCTGATTGGCTGAACCATTTGGTCTAGCCGAACGTTTTGGTTTAGCCAATCAGAAGTCGTGTTACTTTCAAATTTAGAAAATCTTGGAGAACAAGACTAAGAATATTCTTAACCCTTGTCCTGCTGAATAAAAGAAATGAACCTTTATAGTAGATAGTAGAAGCCCAAAACTCTCCTGTTTCAATGGTATTTTTGGAGGAAAGATATCTTCTTATCGGACAGTGTAGATCCAAGATCAGACTGCACGTTCTGTGCAGTCTGATCTTGATCTACGCTGTCCGCAAAAGGTCGGTGGGTCGCGATAAGCAGCCTAAGGGTTAAGAATGATCGGTGAATACGGACCCCGAACTACTTTTCAAGATGGCAGTCGATGCAGCGAACTTCAAAATAAAATACACGTTTATTCAAAACAGCGCTACCTGTTACGATTCATTCAGCCATGGGTAGCTAGATGCTGGAAACCAACATTTTCCCGAATTGTTCTCTATCCTTTGAAACAAACCCCATTATCTGGACCATATTTGATTTTTCTTTCATTTTAGACTAGTCTACAAATATTAGGTAAACAGTTACTCTGTGATTAAGTGGGTTGCGGTAATTATCAGGAAGATTTATTTCTTTCGCAAAAAAAGCATGCAAATGTCAAATTATGCCGGAAAAAAAAAACGGCAATTTACGCACTAGTTACCTATGAAAAGTTCTTACGACAGACTAAATGTGGCTCAAATGATTGCAGTTTGTATGTAAGTTTAGAAAACATTGTGGCAAAAAGGAGAAACATGCATGTAACTAGTATTTTCTCCTTTTTATAAAGTCTTTTACCAAATAATTCTGTGTTTTTAAGGCCCTGAAGAAAAGAGTTTGTGAAAAAAAAAGATATATGGGAAAAGGAGAAAATAATGGTAACCAGCATTTTCTCTTTCTCCTACAATGTTTTCTACTGTTTCTGATACAAATTCCATCATTTGCGTATCATTTTATTTGTTGTCTGCGAATGCTTTCAATTTGGACCTGTCTAAAATAATGTCGTTTGGCACAGATTAAATCTTGCGAAGCCCTCAATCTTCATCGTATGGTAAAAAAGTTAAAATATCCGTTTCATTTATTCGCTCAAGCGGTTCACGTATATTTTATGTCTTCATAAAATAAAACATTGTGGAAGAAAAATGTTAACTGATTATGCCTTCTTTAAGGTTAATATTTCATCATAATTATAATTAATTATGACAGATTAGCCTTAATATAGAGACGGTATGTTGTACATCAAAATTGCTTACGAATTACAAACAGATCTGAACAGAGAGAAACTTTTTGTATGAACAAGTAGGCCTACAAACAGATATACAACTGTAGTTCTTTGTTGTCTGTCTGTCTGTCCCTCCCTCCATGCCTGCCTCTCTGTCTATCTTACTCCCCCCCTTCTCTCTCTCGTCGTTGTCCAGTTGTCTCTTCCCTTGTCTGTCTGTCTGTCCGTCCGTCCGTCCGTCCGTCTCTCTCTCTCCGTTATCCAGTTTTTTTCTCCCCTTGTCTGTCTGTCGCCAAGCCCCCGTAGCTCAGTCGGTAGCGTACAGGACTTGAGAACAGGAGGTCGCTGGTTCGATCCCCGGCTTGGCCAATTTCTTTCCGAGGACTGATAATAGTCAGTGCGACAGGATTCATTCCTCTCTCACCGCTGACCATTGTTTCGACGATGGTTATGGGGGAAAGCAGCCGGTGGCTTGGAAAGAATATTGTGCGGAATACTGGTAAAAGAAACTCCAGGAAAGCATGGATAGGTGCACTGGCCGCCGCGATATAACTGAAATAATGTTGAAAACGGCGTTAAACACCATACAATCAATCAATCAATCTCCCCTTGTCTGTCTGTCTGTCTGTCTGTCTGTCTGTCTGTCTCTCTCTCTCTCTCTCTCTCTCTCTCTCTCTCTGTTCGACAACACACTTGTCTGTCTTTCTGTTTCCTCTCCTCAACACAGGGCTTTTCGTATGTTTGTCCAGAAGATATAAAGTCCCGAAGTTGACTTGCCTTACCACGTGTTTTCTCCAAGATGCAAGATGTATTGAGTCTTGGGTTCGAGACTTTTCGAGGCAAAAGTAACGTTATAGGGGAATGGGGGGGTGGGGTTAGATAATAAAAAGCCTACGCCCAGCCTTGCTGGTGAACTAGCTTTCGCAACAAAGCAGTTTTGATTTTCTCTCCGTGGAAACTAACCCCTTATTACGTGGAGCAAGACTTCTCTTGTTTTCTGTGGAAAATATTGTCGAAGATCATACTGCGTATAGTGCAGATCAAGATCAGGCTGCATAGAACAAACTTTTACGGAAGTCAGCAATGTTCTTTGTGTGAACGATACCGACTGCATGTTACATACGCTATAAACGCCACCTTATTCAGCGGCGGACAAAACGATCCACTGAAACTCCGAAAACATTTATATGAGCGGTGCTCTGTGAAAAGGGGGCTTAATGCAACTGCGAAAAGTTTCGGCCCAGGTCAGCCTGCGCAGTCCGCGCAGGCTGACCTGGGCCGAAACTTTTCGCTATTGGCCAATTTTCTGTGTGCCAAAGGACCAGTTTACCTTATGATACAGTCATTTTTCAGACATAATGGACTTTATGGATTCCCTAATTATGTGATGACTTGCTTGGTATCATGCATTACGAAGATTAATTAAGCCCCCTTTTGCCAGAGCATGGCTCATACGATTATAGGCATGCCTTGGAAAGCGGGTGGTATAGATCCAAGATCAGATTACACGTTCTGTCCAGTCTGATCTTGATCTATGCCGTCCGCAAAGAAAAAAAAACCTGTTTTTCGCCTGCTGCGTCGAAATCTATTCGGGGTAATAAAAAGACTAAGTGAAAAACGGTGCCATTTGTAAAATTTTCCGAAAGTAATTATACTCGTAATTACACGTTGAAAATTGCATGCATTCTTTTGCATGCTTAAAACATAATTATGCGTGCTTGTCTATGAACGGTTCTATCTGTTGTGATGCATAAACCAAACGCACCGTGCACCCTTGGATTTACCATAAATTGAAATAAACATTTCCTATTCACAAGAAAAAAAAAAAGAGACCGACAAATCATGAATCCAGAACTGCGTTGGACACAAAAGTATCGTAGATAGTGTGCATCCGAGATCAGTCTGCAAGTTCAATGCACTCTGATTTCGTTCTACACTATTCACTTGAGCACCTTGAGTTTCCCTGGGCATGCAAAGTGTTAAAGACCGCAGGTTTGCGTTAATTTCTTTCACAGATTCTTTGAAGTTCGAAATAATTAAACTCTCGTACTCGCACAGAATGTCTCTGCACTTAGTCGTCGACTCGCAAATTTTCGCTGAGTTGGTGAACTTATTTTCTTAATGTTTTCGTTCAGTGCCATAAACGAAAAGAAGGGCTTTTACGGAAGGTATAGATCAAGAAGATCAGACTGCACAGAACGTGCAGTCTGATCTTCTTGATCTATACCGTCCGCATGTCCGCCTTTACGATAGAAATCTTTCTGTTTTGGAGAAAATTAATCAACCAGGAGTTTCTGGCTATAAATCAAACTCCTTGACTATTTCATCCGACAAATATACAAACTCGTCCCCTATCGACGGCTTTTTCTGTGGCATGTCCTTCAGCAAGACATTTCTGAGCACTAGCCTAGTACCCGTGAAACGAAGGATATACACAAAAACGTGAACTGAAATGTTGAAAGCGGCGTAAAACACTAAGAAATCGATTAACCGATCCATCGATCAATCAATCAATCAAGTTCTAATCCAATCAACCAATCAATCAATCGATCAGTCGATCGATTGATCGATCGATCGAAATACAGTATTTAAACTCGAGATTTTTTTTTTCTCAAATAGGTATGTAAAACATCGATGTTCATAAGGTATTAAGGTCCGATACATGAATTTATGTGAAAAAACATTGACACAATAATGTTAGCTTTGCTCATTCTGCCACACTGTTTTCTGGCGGGGTTTGCTGAAACTTTAGGGGAATAAAGACGTGCACAGGGTACTTTATAGGTTAATGTCTCAAGATTCCTCGGGCTGGAAAACCAGGAAAACGGAAAATGCTTGCGCAATATTCGACGTTTTTATTCATTACCTTATTTGCCGCTTAATTTTTATATGTGATCCATGACGCGTCTGTTTTGACTGTTAAATGTTTACGTTTATTATAAACGAGTGGAAAAAAATATTGAGGCAAAAGAAGCCATTGCTCGTCACGAGCAATGGCTTCTTTTACCTCAATATTTTCAGAATAAAGCGCATTTCGTTCTGAAACTTAGAAAAAGATACTAGTATGCATTTCATGGAAAAAGAGTATTACCTACGTGAAAACAGAAGTTAATTATTGGGTTTTCCTCCATTTTAATGACGCAAGGTCTGTTTTTGCCATTTATCTTGTTTACAAGATTGCGTGCGTCTTCATTTAATCGTCGTCTTTTTCTTCTGTCATAATGTTTTATCCTCTTCCGGTTTAATTTTTACATCTGTCTGGATGTCTTCCTGCTGTACCCGTCTACCTACCCCCTGCTTGTTAACCCATCCGTCTTTTGACTGACTGACTAATTAATTGACTGATTGGGATGAATGGATAGATGGATGGATGGACTGACCGACCTACCGACCGACCGATTGGTGTTTTACACGTCTTTCAACATTATTTTAGTCATATCACGGCGACAACTTGCTTATTCATGTATGGCCTGGGTTCAGCCTGCTCCGGGGCTCTGGGGTGTCTTGCCCAGGGAATCTCCAACGAAAACCCCATTGATTCTATTGAGGCTCAAACCCGGGGCCTCCAGGTTACGAGTCCTAGCTTTACCACTGAGCCATGCAGGATCCCCCCCCCCCCCCCCCCCGTCCATCTTAAGTTTGGCTGTCTTTGCTTGGTTACCGGCATTTTCACGATAGTCATTGCGACAGGGTTCCTCTCTTACCGGTGATCATGGTTTTGACGACGGTCATGCGGGAAAGCAGCCAGTGGCTGGGGACGAATATTGTGGAAAGTACTGGTAGGAGGAACTTCGGGAAAGCATGGGTAGGTGCACTTGGCGCCGCGATATGGAACTGAAATAATGTTGAAAACGGCGGGTTAATCACAATAAAAAGTTTTAGATTATGCTCTTTCTATACGTCTTCATAAAATGTCTGCTGTTCTATTTAAGGACCGCCTTTGATATATGGTCACTTAGTCACTTAATTGGCCTTTTGAAATGATCTTGTGTTTTAAAGACCCTAGGGTTGAGGGCCTTTGAAAACATCATGGGAAAAGGAGAAAATGCTGGTAACCAGCATTTTCTCCTTTTCCCACGATGTTTTCTATCCATACAAAGACAACTCACGTCATTTCAAATCATATGTAAGTTGTCTGCACAAACGCTTTCAATATGGACGAGTGAGATTTTGTCATCTGCTGGTAGAGTTTTCAAGACAAAAAAAATACAAGATGAGAGAGATACATAAGATATGTGTGGTGAAGAATCGAAATTTGTCTCATCGAGTGAACATCATCGTTAATATTTTCGATGATGTTCACGAGATGAAATAAAATTAGATCTTTCACCGCAAAAAAAAAAAAACAAATATTCTATTTATTTCATGCTTCTAACCCCTATTTTGCTGGATATTTCATCAAAATCCAGTACAGTTGTTTTCCGGTAATTCCCCGTGGAGTACCCCCTCACAGGACAACGCATGACATTATTACGTAAACGGCGAGAAATATAGGGTAAATGCGCGTAAATTACGTCATATTGTCATATTTCCCCTCTGTTGAACGGCACATTCTGTTTACCTAGGTGACTAGTGCGCGGGAACTACTGTTTCCATAACATAGTGTTTAGTGGAGAACAAGTAATATTTTCAATTTTGAAATCAAAATTCGTCCCTCTGTCTGGAACTCTGGTCTATAATTTTGTTGTCTGCTGTAAGAGATGTAAAAAGCACCTAGAGAGAGAGAGAGCTTAAATAATGGATTAATCAATTAGATATAAAGTAATTCACAAGTACAGAAATAATATGATTTTCTTTTTTAATAAACAATTATCATTTATATTGTAAAAGCATTAATTCAGTGAGATATTAAATCGTCTTCTTTATGGCATTGAAAATAGAACAGATAGGACATTAAACATTTTAGGAAAAATATAATTTATAGTTTGTACTATTTCCAACTTTTCGCAGACCAATGCTAGAATTGTACCGGTTCCCTCTTTGCTCATAACATACACGTAAGTACGTAAGTCATTGATTGATTGATTTTACATTTATTAATCGTCGACACCGGTTACCCATATGGGCAATGCCCCCCCCCCCCCTCGAAGGCTGTTAGTTATGTTACGGGAGAGAGTGCAAGACACAGGGAGCCCACCCGGGTAGCTCGGTGGTTAGTGTATCTGACTCGTGACCTGGTGGTAGCCAGTTCGATACCCGGTTTAGGCAAACTGTCTTTCCGACAATCTTTCGCCTCTTTCCTCTGATTTACGTGGGAAAAGTAGTCCGTGGCTATGGAAAGAAGGTTGTGTCAGTCCTTGTGTGAGAAAGCCAGGAAACACATGGGTGCGTCACTGACAGCCATGATATGACATGAGCTGTTAAAATGGCTTTAAACTCCAATACAAACCAAATCAAAGCAAGATACAGGACAAAACCCGTCCTAAGTTACGCCTGGTTCTTTAACGTGTCCGGTGTATAGCACCGTCACACGGGACCTCAGTTGAACATCTGAACCGAACGACTATTAGTAATTTTAGATGGCCAAATGATACCAGTCTTCGGGAACACAGCCTTCAATAGTCAGGGAAAAGTAGGGCTGAAAAAAGGACATCCCATCCCTGCTTTTATCTCATTCAATACAAGGCTCACAACTTATCAATTAGCCTTCGTAATAGGCCCAGAATGCTTCGACAAATCAGGAACTGATTAAAGGCCCAATAGAGGCAAAAACACAGCATAGGTGTTAAAATGCATTTAAATTTAAATTATACCATGTAAAAGTATGGAGAATATTAAGACGATGGCAATCTGTTATCGTGTGGTCGGCCCAAGTGTAAGTCCCTGGCAGAAAAAGATGGATTTGGCAAAAAGTAAACAAAAGATAGTGACCTGGCAACTGTTAACATAGTTCTGAAATTAATTTCTCTGCCAGCGACTAACACTTGGACCGACCGTGCAATAACAGATTGTCGTCTTCACAATAAGTTTCATACTTTAAAATGATATGATTTAAATCTAAATGTATTTTAACACCCGCTTTGGTTTACTCTTGGCAGCTATTGTTACTTTAACAAAATAGTCATAACCTTCCGAAAGGAAACTTTCAGTGCAGACTCGCAAATCATCTCTGCTCGTACAATTTGAAGATAGAATATCATTTCTAATGGCGATTTTTTTTTTATTTGATGTATCAAAATTAGACGTAATCAAATTAAATCATATTTTAAATTACACGTGTGTGATAATTAAAATTTGTATAGACAAAGATAGTCAGTTCGTTTTTAGATAATCTGTCGTATGCGTTGACCTTACGTTATACCGATTTAACCCTGGAACATGCAATCCCGGGGTTTGACGACAATGCTGAAGAAGCCTTTTGAAAACATTGTGGAAAAAGGAGAAAATGCTGGTAACCAGCATTTTCTCTTTTTCCCACAATGTTTTCTACCCTTCCAAAAGCGTTCTTTTTTTTTTGGTTTGAGTCACAATTAATTTATCGTCTTCGAAAGCTTTCAATTTGATCAGGTCTGAAAGTTTTTTCGTTTGGTAAAGGGTTACGCTTTGATACTAGAAGCTGTATAAGACTAGAGTTTGACTTTAATAAACTAAATCTTTTTTGGGGGAGTTAGTATTTTGTCAGGAAAAAATCATCGAGAAGTGTTGCTTTTTTTTTCTCCTTATTTGGGGAAAATAGACAAAGAATATGTGGCATTGCTTGGATTCGAACTTGTGTCTTGGAGCAAAATCACAAAGAATACGGAACTCTTAAACCTAAGATTAAATTGCAACGTTTGTGGAGTCCGATCTTAGATTAAAGCTGTCTGCAAATTTGGCGCGAATGTGCTTAACCCTTTCCCAAACAAGCCCTGGTTTTCACGTGTCTGCAGTACAAGTCTTTTGAAAACGCTGTGGGAAAAGGAGAAATTGCTCGTGACGAGCAATTTCTCCTTTTCCCACAGTGTTTTCTACCCTTTTGGAGAACTTTCTGCCATTTTCATCAAATTTAAAATTGTCGTCTGCAAATTCTTTCAATTTGGACCAGTCCAAAATTTGTCGTTTTGGCAAGGGTTAAACATTTATCCTGCTAAAAAAGTTGAACTTTCAAGCCGATAGTAAAACCCCGAATATGGCTATTTTTTACTTTTTTTTTTTTTTTTTTTTGAGAAAAATATCTCATTATCAGACAGTGTAGATCCAAGATCAGACTGCACGTTACGTTCTCTGACGTCTGATCTTGATCTACACCGTCCGCAAAGGGTCAGTGAGAGACGCGCTTTGCAGCCTAAGGGTTAACTCTTTACCAAACGAAACAAAGGGAGACTTGTCCAAATTGAAAGCATTTGCAGACGACAATTTAAGTGTGACTCCAATGAAGGCATTCGTCTTTGATAGGGTAGAAAAAGTTGTGGGAAAAGAAGAAAATCATGACTAATTATCAACATTTTCTCATTTTTCCACAATGTTTTCTAAAGGCTTCTCCCTCAGGGTTGTTCACCAATCCATAGATTGCCTTGCTGGACTCTTTCACCAGTGCTTCAAAGCTGTTCCACCTTCTACTTTCCAACATCCAATATAAAACATTGTCGCAAAAGACTGTTCAGTGATACCTCTGTTATAATGATCAGGGAGACACAGTTAAAGATGCACCTATACACGTTTTCAGCCGGTTTTTAATCCATTTCACCTTTATTTTCAGCCGGTTTTTAAACATTTTCAGTCGGTTTTAACCCATTCTATCCTTATTTTATGCAACTATCATCAATCTGGTATCCTCATGACAAATGTTGCCCCTGACGGCTGCAAGGTTGCATAGATTACGACGGACAGAAAAAGCATTTCATTTTTTGGCAGCCTTTAAAGAAATCACTGTTGTCGTTTCCGGTTTTAAATGAGGACAAATCCCTCGAATTTTTTTTATCCATTACACTATAAAATGGTAATTTAGCTATGTTGACACAGCTGACCATATCCTGAGCCATTTTACAGACTTTCAAGCTTTAACTACGTGTTTTCTCTCTCTCTCTCTCTTTCGCTGTAATGATGTATCTTTAAATGTATTCATATTTTCGTCAAGGTGACCGCTTTGTTTCTCGCCGTCTGAATTACCTGTCTATCCTGATAACCGCATTATACTCGACTGTTCAATATGACGGTCTGGAGTGGGACACCTGGCAAGACTAGGGCCATGCCATCTTCAGCACATCGACCCTTTACACCACAATCCTAACTTTCCACGATCCCGAGCTTTTTAAAAACATTGTGCGAAAAGGAGAAAATGCTGGTTACCAGCATTTTCTCCTTTTCCCGCAATGTTTTCTACCCATCCCAGTACAAATTTCAATTTTTGAGCCGCATTTATTTTGTCGTCCGTAAATGATTTCAGTTTCGGACAAGTCAAGAATTCTGTCGTTCTGTAAAGAGCTTATTATTCACCAGTCGACAAAATTTTAGACATGTTCGAAATTGAAAGTATTTGCAGACAAATAAAAGTTAGCTTAAATGAAGGGACATTTACGTGAAAGGGCAGAAAACATTTAGGGAAAAAATTTGACCACAAAAGCTTTCTCTGCGATAACTAGGGGCTAAAATCGACGATGGTTCTTTTGGAAAACAGCCAGTAGCTTGGAAAGAATATTGTGCATAGAACTGATTTAAAGATCTCCAGGGAAGCATAGATAGGTGAACTGGCCGCCGCGGTATAAATGAAATAATATTGAAAAAGGGGTTTAACACCATACATTCAATCAGTCTCGGGACGAAATGGAAAAGGGTAAACTCTTATTCAGTACAAGACCAAAGATTGTATGCATGTAGTATTGACTTGTGGTATCCGTGGTTGTGACGTAGATCGTTGGCCTCATAAGCATAAGGTCCCGAGTTCGATACCCTGGAGCAGGTGTCAACTTTGAGACTGTTCAGTGGCCCACCCATTTGGCGCAAGTGCTGGGTCCGTATTCACCAACCATTCTTAAGAACATTCTTTGTCTTGTTCTCCAGAATTTGCTACATTTGAAAGTAACACAACTCCTGATTGGCTAAACCATTTGGTTTAGCCAACCAGGAGTTGTGTTACTTTCAGAATCGAGAGAGATATAGTATAAGTTGCAACAACTTGTTTCTGAATCGATGTAAGATATATATTAGCCATGCTCTGTGAAAAAAGGGCTTATTGCACCTGCTAAAAGTATCGACCCAGGTCAGCCTGTGCGGACTGACCTGGGCTGAAACTTTTCGCTATTGGTCAATTTTCTGCATCTCCAAGGACCAGTCTACCTCATCATTTAGTCGGTATCAAAAAGTCGGCCATAATAGATCCATAGTTATGTGTTGACTTGACTGGTATTATGCATCACAGACATGCATTAGGCCCCCTTATACCAGGACATGGCTCAGTAATGTTTAAACTGAGACCAAATATTTACTTTGAGGAGAGTGTAGACTCAGACCAGTCTGCGCATGCGATTATTCTCGTCTGATTTACCTGTATATACTGAGAGCCGTATAACACTTGACTGTTCAATATGACGTGTTGGAGTGGGGACACCAAGAAAGCGATTTACTGTGTCATCTGTCACACATTACCCCTTTACTAAGCAATCCTAAGACAGAGGACTTTCAAAAACATTGTAGGAAAGGGAGAAAATGCTGGTAACCAGCATTTTCTCCGTTTTCCAACAATGTTTTTTACCCTCCCATAGTCAAAGCGTAGCATTTGAGTCACAGTTAATTTGTCATCTGTACAGGCGTTCAGTTTGAACGATTTAGAATTCTGTCATCTAGTAGAGAGTAGATTAGCTTTGCTGACAGTGTAGACTCAGATCAGCCTGCGAATGCGTTTCATTCCCGTGTGATTTACCTGTTTATGCGGATTAACCGAATGGCACGTGACTGTTCAATATGGTGGTTTGGAATGGCACACCTATAAAGAGACTGACTCTACCATCTTTCACGCGTTAACTTCCGGCCTTGCACCACTATTGACAGATTAGTGCGGAGAGTGAATATCAAGACAAGCCTGCTCATAGGCCTCCTTTCAATCTGATATTGCTCTGCATTCCCGCTTCTCTATTAATGGTTTCAGTCATAATAATAGTTCTCAGTTTAGTCAATAGATGCCAAACCCCGTAGCTCAGTCCGTAACGTACAGGACTTAACAGGAGGTCGCTGGTTCGATCCCCGGCTTGGCCAATTTTCTTTCCGAGGATTGATGGTAGTCATTGCGACAGGATTCATTCCTCTCTCACCGCTGTCCATTGTTTCGACGATGGTTATGTAGGAAAGCAGCCAGTGGCTTGGAGAGAATATTGTGCGGATTACTGGTGAAAGAAACTCCAGGAAAGCATGGATAGATGCACTGGCCGCCGCGATATAACTGAAATAATGTTAAAAGCGGCGTTAAACACCACACAATCAATCAATTAGCCCATAGACTGATCTCAATTCTTGTGATATTCATCCAGTCAAACCTCGTGCGCCACGAACAACATTCCCGTTTGCAATACTGTGTTCAGAAATAGTATTATGCAAGATGCAAGAGGTAAACGGTTAAATTCGATATCATTTAAGGTTATTTATGCGCGCACTATATCAGCAACTCTCCTATCAGTCAGCATTTTTTTCACACAATCGTGAACATTGCTCACTAAGTGACTTTTAGGGGTGTGGTACATGAACGTTATCGTTTAACCCTTTGGCTGCTAACCGCGATTCGGGGCGCTTTTACGGACAGCGTAGATCAAGATCAGACTGCACAGAACGTGCAGTCTGATCTTGAATGTACACTGCCCGCTAAGGCGATTTTTTTCAGCCAACAAATAATTTTGAAATAGCAATATCTGAATTCTTACTAACGGCTGGAAAGTTTCCTTTAATTTATTTAGCAGGGAAAGGGCTAAGCTGTAAAATTCGTGAAATGAAATTTTCAAGTCGGTATTAAAAACCCAAATTTTGCTGTTTCAAAGGTATTTTAGGAGGACAATATCATCTTTTCTGACAGTGTGGATCAAAGATCAGACTGCACGTTCTGCGCAGTCTGATCTTGATCTACACTGTCCGCAAAAGGTACCTAAGTCGCGCTTAGCAGTCTAAGGGTGAATATTGATAGTATTTTTGTGACGTCATTGTGGATTTAAAAATTTCACCACGAAATATTCATAAACTCGCCTCTGTCGACGGCTGGAAATTCAGTCCACTGACACTCAGGCGGCAGATTTTTATCATACCGGCTTGACTGAACAAACCGACACTATAGATCCAAGATCAGACTGCACATTCTGTGCAGTCTGATCTTGTCTATGCTGTATGCGATAGCATGTTTTATTCTATTGTTTTGAAAGGGTTATATAATTTACGGTATGTAGGTTACATTGTATCGATCGATATATCACTAATTGTATTGCTTTGTTTCTTTCATATTGTAGATTGTTCTAATGTATTGTAAAACACGTTATTACGAGAATTTTCGCGTTACTGCGATTTTTTTTGCGTTATAACGTGTTTTAAATTAACGTTATAACGTGTTTTTAAAAAAACATTTTACCTTCATTCTGACACTTGTAGACTTTCGTACGTATCAAAAATCTCCGTGCAGAGACTTTTTTTTTTTCATCCTAGGGCCGAGGATTAAGAGTAAGAGCTTAACCACCACTCTGTTACAGGAACAAAACACACGTCGGTCGCTTTGTGCATGTTTCTTATGTCCATATGTGGACTTTAAGGTTCACGTGACTACGTAGGCCAATCAAATTTTTTGTACCAGATTTGTCCCTCGTGATGTTGATTTTGTCGTTTCATTGGTCAATTACTTCACTGTGCCTCATTACTCACGATACCATGTAGAAAATTAACCCAACGCAAAAAGTTTCGGCCTAGGTCAGCCTGCGCGGACCTGGGTCTGTACTTTTTTGCGAATGCATTTAGTCCCCTTTTCACAGAGCATGGCTCAATTTATTTAGAAAGTTAAGGGTTAACTTTCAGAACGCCTAACGTATAAGCCTAGCCTCTTTCGACGTCTAAAAATAGAAGCCACTGAAACCAAGGAAGATCGTCTATCCTGAAGGCTTGACTAAATAAGTGGACGATATAGACTCAAGATCAGACTGCACGTTCTGTGCAGTCTGATCTTGATCTATGCTGTTTACGAGCATTTTCTCCTCTTCCCGAAATGTTTTCAAAATGCATATTTTTCCCCACAGGGTCGTTAAAACTCGGAATCGTTTCGTATTGCAATTAATCACAATTTGACAGTCAATTATCGTAAACGAAAAAAGAGGTCTTTAATACTTCATTTCGTATGACATCTATCTATCTCAATTTGCGCTAAACCATCTTTCTTGGGTTTCATCTAGTCCAAACCCTTTTAACCCTTAGCCGATCACGTTAGCTCAGTCGGTTAGGGACAGGGATTGGTTGGTTGGTTTATTGATTGAGTGACTGATAGATGTTTAACGCCGTCTTCAACATTATTTCAGATATATCGCGGGTGGCCAGTGCACCTATCCATGATTTCCTGGAGTTTCATTTTACCAGCACTACACACAATATTCTTTCCAAGCCATTGGTTGCTTTCCCACATAACCATCGTCGAAACAATGGTCAGCGGTGAGAGAGGAATGAATCCTGTAGCAATGACTATCATCAATCCACGGAAAGAAATTGGCCGAGCCGAGGATCGAACCAGCGACCCCCCTGTTCTCAAGTCCTGTACGCTACTGACTGTGCTGTCGTGGTTCGGCGCAGGGCTTAAAAACCAGGGTTCGTATTCACCAACCATTCTTAACAAAATTCTCAGTCTTATGCACGGGAGTTTTACTAAATTTTAAAGTAACACAACTTTTGATTGGCTAAGCCATACTACCTAAACCGTATGGTTTAGCCAATCAGAAGTTGTGTTACTTTCTAAATCTATTATTAGACTAAGTATGAAATTAAAAATGGTTGTCGAAAACGGACCCAGGGCACCTACTTACGGTACTTGAATTCATACTCGACTGACTGTGCTCAAACTTTCAGTTCTATCAGTGTTTCTGCAAATATGGCCTGGCCGGGTAGCTCAGTGGTTAGCCTATCTGACTCGTGACCTAGTGGTTGCGAGTTTGCTACCTGGTTGAGGCAAATTTTCTTTCCGGCGATATTTTGCCTCTCACTTTTGATGCATGTGGGAAAAGCAGTCCGTGGCTTTGGAAAGAAAGTTGTGTCAGTACTGCTGTGAGAAAGCAAGGAAAGACATGGATGCGCCCCTTACCGACATGATATGACCTGAGCTGTTAAAAGGCGTTAAACTCCAATACAAAGCAAACCATCTGCAAATACAATGAGAAATCAAGATTTTCAGCGCGCTAAATGACCAAAGCTGTCGATGCGCCATAAAACAACATTCATTCATTCAAGATTTTCATTTTAGTAGATGAAAGAAAGAGAAGATCGGCTTCGTTGAGCACGGAAAGAGTATTACGAATATAAGGACATACCATTGGGGTTCGTGGGTTCCAGCTCGTCTAATTTCTTTAAGAATTTTGATGATATTCGTTGCTTCAGGATTTATTTCTCTCTCAACGCTGATCATTCTTTCGACGATGGTTATGTGGGAAAGCAGCCGCTGAATTTGGAAGAATATTGTGCAAATAACTGGTTAAAGAAACTCAAGGAAAGCATGGATAAGTGTACTTGCCGCCGCAGTATAACTGAAATAAGGTTGAAAACGGCGTTAAACCCTATACAAGGAAAAAAATCCTAATGAACTTGTCCTTTACCACAGGACAAACTTTTAGATTCGAAAGCATTCGCAGACAACAGCCTAAATGTGGGCCTAGGAACGAATGGATAGGTTACTTGGCGCCACGAAATAACCGATATAATAAAAAGAAAATATAGGTACAAAAGAACTGCAGTACACAACCAGCAGAAATACATAATATATACAAGAACGCAAACCAATGCAACATAAGCGCCCTTGACTCAGTATTACGCAATAACACGTTCACGAAAACTCAGGTAAATATGGTACCATACATCTCTGATGAATCATCTCAAAAACCTTGAACGAATTTTTACGAGCAGACCTGTTTACATTACTTTAGAATCTTGTAGCAGCGTGCAAAACGTGTATTTCTCAGTATAAGCGATAAGTTTTGCGCTCCGCATCATGGCGTCGAGTCGCACTTTTGTGTTTTGGAGCTTTTGCTTTTTGGTGCTTTTCACACTTTCGTTTGTTTCTATGTCGGAAACAAACCAGTTAAAGGTTGATTGTGCTGCAGGGTTATTTCTTGGAAAAGTGGAATCATTCGATATTCACGGAAAGACATTCAAGGTGAAAGAGTTTCTCGGGATTCCATATGGCGAGGCCCCAATTGGAAGACTGCGCTTTCAGAAAACCGTGAAAAAAGAGCCGCTGTACAAACCATACGATGCTACCGAGGCTAAACCATGGTGTATTGACCAGTATGCACTTTACGATGGAAATATGACAGGACCACACGGTGAGAAGAAGAATGAAGATTGTTTATTTCTAAACATATTTATCCCAGAAGATGACGGAATTGGCGGTAATTTGCCTGTTATTATATTCATACACGAATACAGCAATCTTCTTGGTCTTGGAATGAGACATTATGGAGAGATCTTTAGCAGCTTGGGGACAGTTATATTTGTACAAGTGAACTTTAGAATCAACATTTTTGGATTTACAAGCACAGGTGACGATCATATTCCGGGAAATGCTGGCTTCTGGGATCAGCATTTAGCCATTCAATGGGTACATGACAATATCGCGGCTTTTGGCGGTGACCCAGGCTTAGTGACATTATTTGGGCATTACGAGGGTGCATCCAATGTTGTCTATCAGGCTATGTATCCCGGAAATAAAGACCTGTTTAAGAGAATTATAGTTAACTGTGGGGATACCCAATGTTCTTGGGCATTCAACAAATCGCCATACGCCACAACAAAGATGATAGCAAGGACCGTAGGTTGCCACCAAAACGAAACAATTGACCTTGTCGAATGCCTGACTTCCAAAACAACAGAGGAGATTCTCGATGGAGTGCGTACTAATTACATGTGTGATTATATCCCCTACGAAACCATGGCTTCTATTGATGGGAGGTTCTTAACAAAACCGCCATATGAGACTTTGGTCTCATATATTGAAGCTGGAAGTCAGGAAAACTTGTCGTTGTCAAGTTTTGAAATTATGACAGCAGTCTTTAGAGATGAAAACCTGATGCTTGTTAAAACTCATGGAAAGTCTACGGGCATCATGACACTTGCAAATGACTTGCTGATTATTGATGATAAAGTGATTGACATGCCTGATGACTTGACCATTACAGTCAGTGATGAGGCGACGTTTACCAACAAAACTGTTATTAAACTTGCGAATGATACTATAATGATTGATAACAAGAAATCCAAATTCGATGATCCAGTGTTCGACATTGTCAGGGCTATGTTTGGGCTCGATTTTTTCAATGGCCAATCTTTGATCAGAATGAACGAAATTTCTAATGCCATATGCGACACTTACCCCGAATCGTTATTCGGCTGTTTCGTATTTAACATGCCGTATGGTGGACCACCGTGGGCCGAAACGTACTATTGTTTTATTGTTAATGCCACTTTAATTGAACCATTTGACGGATTCTATCATAGATACAGGACTATATATCGGCATATTCCACCGATGTTCAGCTTCAGAAACGGCCTGGCTTACAATAGTAATTCGAAACTGACAGGTTGGTGGCAGACACTCGCTGCATCCGAAGATTTGGAATTTGAAGTTACAAAGGCTGGAGTCGATGTTTGGACTGACTTTGCTAGATCTGGGTACCTTCTTGTGTTCCTTCCTTCGTTTCTTTCTTTCTCTCTTTTTTCTTTCTTTCCCATTCTTTCTTTCTTCCTTTCTTTCTTACTACTTTTGTCTGCATCGTTCACTAGTTATGGAATTCAGAGCAAAATCTGTCCCAACTGTGAGACGTAATTATCACATAAGAAAAACTTAAACCTTTTGAAGAGACATGTTAAATACAAGGAAATTTCCAGCCATTATTTGAAACCCAAATGTTTATCTTTCAAAGTTCTTTTCGTTGGTGGGGAAAAATTTAATGGTAGGGACATGAGGTCAGACTGCACATTCTATGCAGTTCTACCTCAATCGAGCCTGTTTGCAAAAGCACATTGAGCAGATAGAGCAGATATTTCACTGTAGAATTATTTCGTCTGATATTACATACGTTTATAATATTTCAAACAAGAAATATATTTTAAAAAACAGATAGACGGCGTAATAGGTACTGATATATGAACATTGAAACTCTTTCATTGGTCAGTTTCAAGAGAAATTATTAAATTTATCCCCAACAGCACCGGCATCCTTTTTCTTATTGATTTACATATTGTTGAAAGGTTACATTTTTTAATTAGTAAGACACTTTAAAGCTCTAGCTTAGCACTGTTGAAACCTGGGACATACATGAATAAGCGCCGTGATATGAATGAATTAATGTTAAAAGCGGCTTAAACATCACACAATCAGTGAAACAGTCGTTTAATTAAATATATTTAAAAACAAACAAACAAACATGGTAATCAACGTTGGAAAAAGGAATAGTTGCTGCTAAAATTGATGGCTCTGAGAATAAATGTAGATAGACAGTAGACAACTTAACGTAACTAATCAATCCAGAACTCCATCCCTATTTTTGTGCATGCGTTTGTCTGTTTTACTTTTGTATTATGAATTAATGATGTATGCTAGAGAATAAGCAAAATCACTGCCAGTAGAGCGATTCAGGTCCTTATGGGCCTTTAGTTCTTTTTTATTTTTTCCCCAATCATCCTGAAAATGAAATTAGGCGGGAAAATGTACAGCCAGTTCTATGTTACATAATGGTATTGGACTTTGCCTCATGTAGATATTGCATGACATCATCAGAGCAGTAAAGTTTCTTTTTCTCTTTTTATTCACATACCTAAGGGTTTTTTTTTTCGTGTATATACACTGAAAACTCAGACCACTTTCTAACTACAACGGGGGAGACTGAAATGTCCAAAGACTGCATAGGAACGTGAGACAAAGTTACTAAAACGTCATTTATCTATATGCGGAGGGATACAAATGAAAGAGAATAAACATGTTCTGTGAACTCATTACCTGGCGGCACACGTCATTGATAGCTTTTTTTTTTTTTTTGAGTCTTGTACTACAATATAAATGCAATTGAACTTTTCAGCCAAAAACCGAAAGTCAAATATTGAAGTTTTAAGTGTTTTCCGCCGGGAAAATTTCATCGTTTAGGGCAATGTAACTCACAAGACCAGACTGCACATTTTGTACATCATTACAGCAACATTTTATTTATCATTTAGAAATGTCGTCACTATGGACGAGTCCTTTTTTTGGGTCTTGCAAAGATTCAAATAAGCTGGATCTAATATTAACTCCGAGGCAGCTAACCACGCGCCTCATTCCGCTTTTAGGACATTGTAGATCAAGATCACCAAACGTGCGATATGATCTTGGATCTACACTGTCCAATACAGCCAGATTTATCCGTTAAACAATCGATCAGAATATTTGAGCTCTGCTCTATGAAAAGGGGGCTTTAATGCATCTGCAAAAATTTATCTACCCATGTCAACCTGCGCATTCCGCGCAGACTGACATAGGCAGAAACTTTTTGCTACCTTTAACTCTTTACCAAACGACAAAAATTTAGACTGGTCCAAATTGAAAGCATTTGCAGACGACAAAATAAATGTAAATGAAGAATTGAAAATTGTTTTGGGTAGGATAGAAAGCATTGTGCCAGCATTTTCTCCTTTTTCCACAAGGTTTTCAAAGGACTTCTTTCACAGGGTCGTTAAAAGTCGGTATTGTCTGGTAAATAGTTAAACTTTCTGCATGTCACGAAGATGCATTATACCCCCCCTCCATTTTCTTTCCAGGGTCCGTATTCACCAACCATTCTTTAGAACATTCTTAGTCTTATTCTTCAAAATTTTCTACATTTGAAAGTAACACAACTTCTGACTGGCTAAACCATTTGGTTTAGCCAATCAGAAGTTGTGTTACTTTCAAATGTAGAAAATCTTGGAGAATAAGGCTAAGAATTCTTAAGAATGATTGGTGAATACGGACCCAGAGCACGGGTCATTTGGATTTCGCTAGAGGCTGTATTATTTTTACCAGCATAAAGATTGAATACTCGCCATTTATCTATGAGCCAAAGTAGCCAGTGGCATGGAAAGTGTTATATTGGAAAAGTAACTCCAGGGCCCAGCTCGTCATTCTAAAATGCATTAAAAGTCTAGTTCTAGATTTAGGAAGTAACACAACTTTCGATTGGCTAAATCTTTTAGTTAATCCAATCAAATATTGAGTTACTTTCTTGAGAAATAAGACTGAAATGTTATTCAGAATGGTAGAATGGATAGGTTACTGGGTGTCAAGAAATAACTTGCATAATAAAAGATAAATATGGGAACAAAATAACTGCAGTAAACAACCAGCAGAAATACATAATATATACAAACACGCAAACCAATGCAACATAAGCGCCCTTGACTCTGCATTGCGAAATAGCACGATCACGAAAACTCAGGTAAATATGGTACCATACATCTCTGATGAATCATCTCAAAAACCTTGAACGAATTTTTACGAGCAGACCTGTTTACAAAACTTTAGAATCTTGTGGCAGCTTGCAAAATGTGTATTTCTCAGTATAAGCGATAAGTTTTGCGCTCCGCATCATGGCGTCGAGTCGCAATTTTGTGTTTTGGAGCTTTTGCTTTTTGGTGCTTTTCACACTTTCGTTTGTTTCAATGTCGGAAACAAACCAATTAAAGGTTGATTGTGCTGCAGGGTTATTTCTTGGTAAAGTGGAATCATTCGATATTCACGGAAAGACATTCAAGGTGAAAGAGTTTCTCGGGATTCCATATGGCGAGGCCCCAATTGGAAGACTGCGCTTTCAGAAAACCGTGAAAAAAGAGCCGCTGTACAAACCATACGATGCTACCGAGGCTAAACCATGGTGTATTGACCAGTATGCACTTTACGATGGAAATATGACAGGACCACACGGTGAGAAGAAGGATGAAGATTGTTTATTTCTGAACATATTTATCCCAGAAGATGACGAAATTGGCGGTTATTTGCCTGTTATTATATTCATACACGAAAAAAGCAACCTTCTTGGTATAGGAATGAGACACTATGGGGAGATTTTTAGCAGCTTGGGGAGAGTTATATTTGTACAAGTGAACTTCAGAATCAATATATTTGGCTTTACAAGCACAGGTGACGATCATATTCCGGGAAATGCTGGCTTCTGGGATCAGCATTTAGCCATTCAATGGGTGCATGACAATATCGCGGCTTTTGGCGGTGACCCAGGCTTAGTGACATTATTTGGGTATTATGAGGGTGCATCTAACGTTGTCTATCAGGCTATGTATCCCGGAAATAAAGATCTGTTCAAGAGAATTATAGTCAACTGTGGGAATACCCAATGTTCTTGGGCATTCAACAAATCGCCATACGCCACAACAAAGATGATAGCAAGGACTTTAGGTTGCCACCAAAACGAAACAGTTGACCTTGTCGAATGCCTGACTTCCAAAACAACAGAGGAGATTCTCGATGGAGTGCGTACTAATTACATGTGTGATTATATCGCCTACGAAACCATGGCTTCTATTGATGGGAGGTTCTTAACAAAACCGCCATATGAGACTTTGGTCTCATATATTGAAGTTGGAAGTCAGGAAAACTTGTCGTTGTCAAATTTTGAAATTATGACAGCAGTTTATGGCGATGAAAACCTGATGCTTGTTAAAACTCATGGAAAGTCTACGGGCATCATGACACTTACAAATGACTCGCTCATTATCGGCGATGATCCAGTGTTTGACACTCTCAGAGCCATGTTTGGGCTCGATCTTTTCAATAGACACTCATTGGGAAGATTCAAACGAATTTCTAATGAGATATGCCCAACAGACTCCTCCGGTCCGCTGTTCGGTTGTTTCGTATTTAACTTACCGTATGGCGGGCCTGTATGGGATGATAATTACTTTTGTTACGATAATGACACTGCAATTGAACCACTTGACTGGTTCGTCCTTAGATACAGGTCTGGATACTGGCATATACCAGCTATGTTTAGCTTCAGAAACAGTCTGGCCTACAATAGTAATTCGAAACTGACGAGATGGTGGCAACCACTCGTTACATCCGAAGATTTGGAATTCGAAGTTACAAAGGCCGGAGTCGATGTTTGGACTCACTTTGCTATATCTGGGTAACTTGTGTTTCTTCCTTTGTTCTGTCCTTCCTTCGTTTGCACGTTTGTTCTCTCTCTCTCTCTCTCTCTCTGTCTCTCTCTCTCTCTCTCTCTCTCTCTCTCTCTCTCTTTTGCTTTCTTCCCTTTTTTCTTTCTTCCTTTCTTGCTTCGTACTTTTTTCTGCATCATTAACTAGATGTGGGATTTCAAACTCTCTCCCTCTCTCTCTCTGTCTGTCTGTCTGTCTCTCTCTCTCTCTCTCTTTCTTTCTTTGTACCTTTGTCTGCATCATAAACTAGATATGGGATTCAGGGCAAAAACAGCCCCAAGCGTGGCACATAATTATCACATTAGAAAAAAAGCTTAAACCTTTAAACAGACGTGGTAAAGAAATTTCCAGTCATTACCTAAAACCCAAATGTTGATATTTCAATGTTTTATTCGCGGGTGGGGAAAATTAAACCTTTAGATACAGTGTAGACATAAGATCAGACTGCATATTTCATGCAGTTTGATCTCGATCGAGCCTGTTTGAGTTGCTCAAGGTTTGATCCTATACCTCACAATCCCGAGTTTTAACGACCCTTAGGCGAAAGGCTTTTGAAAACATCGTTGGAAAAGGTAACCAGCATTTTCTCCTTTTCCCGCAGTGTTTTCTTTTGTTTTTGTTATGTCTGAAACTGATGAACTCTTTCAGTTCCCAATAAATAAATTCGATCTCTATCAACAGCTGCACGTTCTGTGCAGTCTGATCTTGATCTATACCATCCACAGGAGATCTTGTTTTTGCCTTCGCCGCTCTAAGGGTTAAACATGTCTATCAAAAATAAACTTGGATATAATTTGTTAACCTAACACGGGGCCCTATCGGTTATAACTTCTGGGCTGCGTTTCACTAAGCTGCGTAGATTCACGCAAATTATTTAGGACTGTATATACTTCGGTAAGACACCTCAAAACACTAGCCTAGCACTAGTGAAACCCAGGATATACATCAATAAGCGCCGTGATATAACAGAAATAATGCTGAAAGCGGCTTAAACATCATGCCATCAATCATGCAATCATTAAATTATATTTTTTTTTTTTTTTTTTTTTTTTTTTTTCAAAAATACATGTCGATGAAAATCATCGTTGGAAAAGGAAAAGTTGCTGCTAAAATTGATGTCTTTGAAAGTACATGTAGACAGACAGTAGAGAACCTAACAAATCTAATCAATCCAGACCCCCACCCCCCTTTTTTAGTGCATGCGTTTGTCAAGTTTTCTTTTTGCATAATGAATTAATGATGTGTGCTGGAAAATAAGCAAAATCACTGCCAGTAGAGCGATTCAGATTCTCATGGGCCTTTAGTTCTTTTTATTCTTCATCCGGAAAATGAAATTAGGCGGGAAAATGTAAAGCCAGAGTTCTATGTTACATAATGGTATTGGACTTTGCTACATGTAGATGTTGCATGACGTCATCACGGCAGTAAAATTTCTTTTTCTATTTATTGTCATACGTTAAGATCTTTTCTTTTCATATACATACAATGAAAACCCAGATCACTTTCTAAGTACAACAGGGGGAAACTGAAATGTCCAAAGAATGCACATGCTATGTAGGAACATAAGAGAAAGTTAGCAAAAAGTCATTAATCTATGTGCGGAGGAATACAAATGAAATGGACTACGCATGCTCTGTGAACTCCTTGGCGCTGACGTCATTGACAGCTTCTTTTTTTTCTATTTTTGGCTGCTATACAAATGAGCAGTTCTCTGGCAAAAGGGGGCGTAATGCATATCTGTGATGAATTTTCCAATGTAAGTCATCACATAATTATGGTTCCATTATATCCATTTTTCTAACAAATGACTGAGTCCTGAGATAGAAGGGTATTTGGACATGTAGAAAATTGACCAATAGCAAAACGTTTCGGCCCAGACCTAGGTAGATACTTTTTGTAAATGCATTAACCCTTTCAGCGCCGTAGGCGAAAACAGGTACTTTTGCGGATGGCATAGATCAAGATCAGACTGCACAGAACGTGCAGTCTGATCTTTGATCTATACCATCCGCTTGTTTAGTCAAGCCTATACGATAAAAATCTTTCTGGGTTTAAGTGGATTGTATTTTCAGCTGTCAAAAGAAGTCGAGTTTATTTATTTGGCGCCGAAAGAGTTAAGCACCTTTCACAGAGCATGGCCCAAATCAAATTGAACTATCCACAACCACAAATAAAAAGCAAATGATACGAGCGATGCTCAGGCAAAACGGGGCTTAGTGCATCTTCATAATGCAGTACCACAATCAAGGCATCACACACTTATGGATCCATCATAGCCACCATTTTTTTTTTTTTTTTAAACAACAAACTGAATCATGAGGTGGACTGGTCCTTGGACATACAGAAAACTGACCGATAGCGAAAGTTTCGGCCCAGGTCAGCCTGCGCAGACTGCGATACTGAGTCGATACTTTTCGCAGATGCATTGAGCCCCCCTTTTCACAGAGCATGGCACATACGATTTTAAAGTGTTTTCCGCCAGGAACATCTCATCGAATAGTAAAATGTAAATCTGAGAACAGACCGCGGTCAGTGCATCATTATGGCCAGTGTGTGTGTGTGTGTGTGTGTGTGTGTGTCATTTGCAAATTCTGTTGATGTGGACGAGTCTGATTTTTTCGCCTTGTAAAGATTTAAAATAGCTGGATCTAGTACTTAAGTCTCAGCAGCTAACTACATGACTCATTGCGCTGTGCAAACATTGTAGATCAAGATCAGGCTGCACAGAACGTGCAATATCATTTTGGATCTACGTTTTCCGACACAGTGAGATTTATCTGCCGAAACAACATGATCGAAATATTTGAGTCGTGCTTTGTGAAAAGGGGGCTTTAATGCATCTGCATAAAATTATCTAACCATGTCAGCCTGCGCATTCCGCAGACTGACATGGACAGAAACTTTTTGCTACCTTTAAACTTTCTGCATGTCAAAGGACCAGTCCACCTCACGATTCCGTCGGTTGTTAAACAAAACGGATTTTTGGGGCCCATAATTATATAATGTCCGGCTTGGTATAATGCATCTTCGTGATGCATTAAGCCCCATTTTTTCCAGAGCACGGTTCATTTGGATTTCACTAGAAGCTGTATTTCTTTACCAGCATAAAGATTGAAGACTCGCCATGAGCCAAAGAAGCCAAAGGTATGGAAAAGGTATTATAGTGGGGAAAACACTCCAGGGCCCCCACCCATCATTCTGTTTAAAATGCATCCAAGGTTCAGTTCTAAATTCAGAAAGTATCACAACTTTCAATTGGCTAAACCTTTTGGTTTATCCAATGAAGAATCGTGTTACTTTTCTAATTACCTTTAGACTAAGAATGATATTGAGAATGGTAGATCAATACGGGCGTAGAAACGGATGAAAAGGTTACTGGGTGCCAGGAAATAACTTATGATAAAAAGAAATATGGGAACAAAACAACTGCAGTAAACACCCAGCAGAAATATATAATGTATACAAAAACGCAAACCAATGCAAGATAAGCGCCCTTGACTCAGTATTACGAAATAGCACGATCACGAAAACTCAGGTAAATATGGTACCATACATCTCTGATGAATCAGCTCAAAAACCTTGAACGAATTTTTACGAGCAGACCTGTTTACATTACTTCAGAATCTTGTGGCAGCGTGCAAAACGTGTATTTCTCAGTATAAGCAATAAATTTTGCGCCCCGCATCATGGCGTCGAGTCGCACTTTTGTGTTTTGGAGCTTTTGCTTTTTGGTGCTTTTCACACTTTCGTTTGTTTCAATGTCGGAAACAAACCAATTAAAGGTTGATTGTGCTGCAGGGTCATTTCTTGGTAAAATGGAATCATTCGATATTCACGGAAAGACATTCAAGGTGAAAGAGTTTCTCGGGATTCCATATGGCGAGGCCCCAATTGGAAGATTGCGCTTTCAGAAAACCGTGAAAAAAGAGCCGTTGCACAAACCATACGATGCTACCGAGGCTAAACCATGGTGTATTGACCAGTATGCACTTTACGATGGAAATATGACAGGACCACACGGTGAGAAGAAGGATGAAGATTGTTTATTTCTGAATATATTTATCCCAGAAGATGACGAAATTGGCGGTTATTTGCCTGTTATTATATTCATACACGAAAGAAGCAACCTTATTGGTCTTGGAATGAGACATTATGGAGAGATCTTTAGCAGCTTGGGGACAGTTATATTTGTACAAGTGAACTTTAGAATCAACATTTTTGGATTTACAAGCACAGGTGACGATCATATTCCGGGAAATGCTGGCTTCTGGGATCAGCATTTAGCCATTCAGTGGGTGCATGACAATATCGCAGCATTTGGCGGTGACCCAGGCTTAGTGACATTATTTGGGTATTACGAGGGTGCATCCAACGTTGTCTATCAGGCTATGTATCCCGGTAATAAAGACCTGTTCAAGAGAATTATAGTCAACTGTGGGAACACCCAATGTTCTTGGGCATTCAACAAATCGCCTTACGCTACAACAAAGATGATAGCAAGGACTTTAGGTTGCCACCAAAACGAAACAGTTGACCTTGTCGAATGCCTGACTTCCAAAACAACAGAGGAGATTGTCGATGGAGTGCGTATTGTTTACATGTTTGATTATGTTCCCTTCGAAACTGTGGCTTCTATTGATGGGACTTTCTTAACAAAACCGCCATATGAGACATTGGTCTCATATATTGAAGTTGGAAGTCAGGTAAACTTGTCGTTGTCAAATTTTGAAATTATGACAGCAGTTTATGGCGATGAAAACCTGATGCTTGTTAAAACTCATGGAAAGTCTACGGGCATCATGACACTTACAAATGACTCGCTGATTGTTGGTGATAAAGTGATTGACATGCCTGATGACTTGACCATTACAGTCAGTGACGAGACGTTTTTTGCCAACAAAACTATTATTAAACTTGCGAATGATACTGTAACGATTGATAACAAGAAATCAGAATTCGATGATGCAGTATTTGACATTGCCAGAGCTATGTTTGGGCTCGATCTTTTCAACAGAAGGTCATTAAGCGGAATCAATCGAATGTCTAATGACGGATGTCCGACCGACTCTGATGGGTTATTTGGCTGTTTCGTATTTAGCTTTCCGCATGGTGGGCCTGTATGGGATGAAATTTACTATCGTTTCATTGGTGAAAATGGCACTGCAATGGAACTTGACGGGTTCTTCCATAGATACAGGACTCTATATTGGCCTATACCATCGATGTTTGGCTTCAGAATGGGCCTGGCTTACAATAGTAACTCGAAACTGACGGGTTGGTGGCAGACACTTGGTGTATCCAAAGATTTGGAATTTGAAGTTGCGAAGGCTGGAGTCGATGTCTGGACTGACTTTGCTAGATCTGGGTACTTTCGTTCGTTGCATCATTCCTTCTTTTCCTTCCTTCCTTTCTTTCTTTCTTTCTTTTATCCTCACTTTGTCTGTAGCATAAACAAGGTAATTGTGCAAATCTAGGAGCCCACCCGTCTGGCTCAGTGATTAGCGTATCTGACTCCTGATCTGGTGGTTGTAATTTCGATTCCCAGTTGAGACAAACTTTTTTTCCGGAGATAGTTCGCCTCTCACCTCTGATGCACGTGAGAAAAGCAGTCAGTGGCTTTGGAAAGAAAGTTGTGTCAGTAGGGCCTACTGGTATGAGAAAGCCAGGAAACACATGGGTGCGTCACTGACCGCCATGATAAGACCTGAGCTGTGAAAATGGCGTTAAACCACAATACAAACAAAGCAATTCTAGGTAAAATATCCCCATATGTGTGCACTGATTATCTCTTCAAAAAAAAATTGAACTCTTAACCACACAATCCTGACTTTTAACGACTCTAAAAAGGAAGTCTTTTGAAAACATTGTGGGAAAAGGAGAAAATGCTGGTAACCAGCATTTTCTCCTTTTTCCCACAATGTTTTCTACCAATTCCATTACAAATTTCAATTTTTAAGTCACGTTTAATTTGTCGTCTGCAAATGCTTTCAATTTGGACTAGTCTAAAATTTTGTCGTTTGGTAAAGTTAAACCTTTAAACTGGCAAGTAAAATTTGAAAAAAAAATCGAGCCATTAGTTTTAAACCTAAGTATTGATACACCTATTTCAAAGTGCATTTCACTGGGAAATCTTAAATCGTGGGGGAAAATGAAGACATAAGATCAGACTGCACATTCCATACCGTCTGATCTCGATCGAGTCTATACGTCAGAGCGCATTGAGTCGCTCATATAGTTTAAGATTTAGCCCTTTACCATACAATCCTGAGTTTTAACGATCTCTCGGTGAAAGCCTTTTCGAACATCGTGGGAAAATGAGAAAATGCTTGTAACCAGCATTTTCTCCTTTTACCACGATGACCTCTATTGTTTTTAGGAAAATTCCATCATTTAAGAAACATTTAATTTGTCGTCTGCCAATGCTTTCAATTTGGACAAGTTTAAATTTTGTCGTTTGGTAAAAAGAATAAATATTCTGACTGAAACACCAGTGAACTCTTTCAGTTCCAAACGAATCAACTCGATCACTAACGACACCTAAAATAAAATCCACTGATCAATTCAAAGCTCTTTATCAAACGACAAAATTTTGGACTCCACCAAATTCAAAGCATTTGCAGACGACAAATAAGATATGGCTCAGTTGATGATTTCTGTCTTTGATAGAGTAAAAAACATGATGGAAAAGGGATAAAATGCTGGTTACCAGCATTTTCTCCTTCCCAAAATGTTTTCAAAAAGCCCTCTCTTTCAAGGTCGTCGAAACTCCGAAAGATTTGCATCTTACAGGCTTTGAATAAACAAGCGGACGGTATAGATTCAAGATCAGACTGCACATTCTTTGCAGTCTGATCTTGAGCTATGCTGTCCGCAAAAGTTGTAATTTTCGCCTAAGGTGTAGAAAAGGGTTAAACACGCCTATCACAAAAATAAACTGGGATATAGACACTAATTTGTTAGCGTACCACGGGCTGTAATCGGTCAAAACTTATGGCGTTGATTTGATATGCAGATATACTATATTGGAATTATTTCATTTGATTTTATAGATGTTATCCTTTTCTGATATTTTGAACAAGGCATATGTTTTTAAAACAGAAAGAAGATAGGCGGTGTCATAGGTACTGATAGGTGTGAACTGTCGCCGTGATATGACTTAAATAATGTTAAAATCTCCTGAAAACACAATTCAACTAATCGTATTTCTTTCATCCTTCCCTCCCAGTATATCGCTACCAAACTATTGTCGGTGTTTATCCTGTCACTTGCAATCATTTCGACAGGGTGCCGTATGTTTTTGTTATGCGTCAGTTAATCATGTGACCGTAGCAGTGCATGCCTGCTAACTGGGATTACGTTTTTAATAGCATCTCAATAACTGAATGAAGGTATCGTCAGCGAAAATTGTCGTTTAATGGTTAATGCCTGTAAATAGTCTCAACATGTGAATACGACTTTTTCGTTATTTTACACTATAAAGCACGGAAAACCGAGAAATACTATCTGTCGTATTCGACACAACGATTTTGCGTTGGTAAATTGATATACGAGGGGTGTTCAATAAATACGCGGAAAAGTACTGTCATTCTCTCAATTATTGCCTAAATACAGCACAATTGATACATATTGTGGACAAATTAATTTTGTAATTACAGGATAAATTTCATGTCAATATCTCAACAACTTTTAAAGATATGGTTGTTATAGCAACGTCATCTCTCAAAAACTGGCCTAACGTCATCTAGCGTCAATTTAACGTCGCTTTCTTTGCATTACTTATTAATCGTTTCTTTCACATACCTAGATTATATAACTGTCCAAAGAATTTCATCTTTTTAGAATACTCTCCTCGAAATGTTGTGCACTTTTTGCATCGTTTCACCCATGAATAGAAGCTTTTCCTGTCGGCGCCAGACTCAATGAAAGCAATCGCACTACTGCACTACACCCTTTACGTTGTGTTATCGACGTCGACCGTCCACTCATCTGGTCATCTGTCACACTTCCATGACCGTCTTCGTAACGCGTATACCAATCACATAAATCTACTTTCTTCGTTGCAGAATCGCCGTATGCCTTGATTAACATTTCCATTGTTTCTTTTCTGGATTTTCCATTTAATACACAAAATTTAACTGCAGTGCTCATTTTAACGCACCTGAATGAACAATATGGCCGCCACACGCTCAAATGACGTCAGACGTAAATGTGACTTCATGAACGTCATACCAAGAGTTGGTGCCAAATCATGACAACATTTGGTGAAGATATCTGATCAGACACAAAACAGACACGTCGTTTTCCAAACGGCAAATGCTTTCGTTTTCTTTATTTTGGGTCGGGTATTGGAACATGACGTTGCCATAACTACCGTATCTTTATAAGATGTTGAAACAATAACTTGAAATTTATTCTTTCAGTACAGTATTAATTTGTCTACAATATGTATCGGTTTCGCTGTATTCAAGTAATATTTGAGAGAATTACTGTACTTTTCCGCGTATTTTTTAAACAGCCCTCGTAAATGTCACGTTCATGACGTCATTATTGTAGCTGCATATCCAGTATACGAACGCTTTACACAGTTTTTCGTTTTTCTTCACAGTAAAATAAGCGTCGGTGTATGCAATATTTCGAGTAAAAATATTCCATTTAATCTGATATGGATTATAAATGAGAGACAGGGTAAATAGAAAAGATGGTTAGCGTCTTGGATTGCCTTCGGCTGACCGATTAGAATTCCTACGCCCTGCCCTATAAACTTTTCCAATCCAAGACAGCAACCATCTATTCTCTATGAGCCATGCTCTGTGAAAAAGGGGGTTTAATTCATTTGCGAAAAGTATCGACTCAGGTCAGCCTGCGCAGTCCGCGCAGGCTGACCTGGGCCGAATCTTTTCGCTATTGGTCAATTTTCTGTATGTCCATGGACCAGTCTACCTCATTAAAGCATTTCAGAGTGCCAAACAGCCAAAAGTTTCCTTTGCTACTGAAAATAATCAATCCATATTTAGGTTGTGTTTGTCTGGCGTTTAAAGCCGTTTCGAACATCATTTCAGTTATATCGCGGAGGCCAGTGCGCCTAGACATGAATATAGATACATGCATTTCAAAGTGCTTTTCGCTGGGAAAAATGAGTCTTTTTCTTTTGTTTACCTGTACTTCGCACAATTTTGTTTCCCAAGCCTCTGGCTGCTTTCCCACGTAATCATTGTCGAAGTAAAGATCAACTTTCAAAGAGGAATTCATAAACCTTGTCCCAATGACTATCATCAAGAACATGGCCAAGCTGGGGATTCGAACCAGCCCCCCCCCCCTCCCCCCCTGCTCCGTATTCCCCAACCATTCTTAAGAACGTTCTTAGTCTTATTCTTCAAGATTTTCTAAATTTGAAAATAACACAGCTTCTGATTGGCTAAACCATTTTTTAGCCAATCAGAAGTTGTGTTACTTTCAAAACTAGAAAATTCTGGAGAATAAAACTGTTAACGTTCTTAAGAATGGTTGGTGAATACGGACCGTGGTTTCAGGCCGTGTATACCTCCATTACCGACTGGGCCTCGGGGCTTGGCCCATATTTCGGCAGGAATGTCTGTTATGACAGAGACTATATATCAGGTAACGATTTCGAGAGATATTTCAGTCAGATAGAATTCATTCAATTATTGAACGGGGCGAGGCGAAAGAATGCGTTACCCTTCGTATGTTACCTCATAAACCTTCTACATGCGTCTTCTGTTTGCTTTGCTCCGAAACGCTTTAGAAATCACTGTGGCAAAAGAAGATATTTCTACCCTTTCAAAAACAAATCTCATATTTTGAACCACATTTAACATGTCGTCTGCAAATACACCGGATTTAGACTAGTTCAAAATTTTGTCGTTTGGTATAGATTTAATCAAAGTTGTGCCGTAGAAGATCTTCAAGATGTCGTTTTGAGATGTGGGTAATCACCCCGCAACAGGATTTGAATAAAAAAAAATATGAAAACATTGTGTGGTAACCAGCATTTTCTCCGTTTCCCACAATGTTTTTTTTTTTTTTTTTTTCTTAAAGGATTCGCCCTCTGTGCCGTTTAAACTCGGTATTGTGTGGTAAAGGGTTAAAGGGGGGTGGCTACTGGTTATTAGATATGGAGATAATTATTTTGTCGTCATTTAAGAAATGCGCCACTTACGCTTAACCAACTACTAAACAAGTGCAAGTTTTTTCATGCCATTTTTGCGGGAAATTTGACGATGGTGTGGAAAAACGGAGAAATTGGTTGTGACAGGAAGCTGCTCAAACAGTAATTTTTGGCAATTCTTGCAAATATCGTGGAAAAGGAATAGATTGCTTGTATCAGGCAGCTGCAGAAGTTGTTTCTAACAAGTATTACTATCCAACAGGGATTCTCCATAAGTTAGTGCTCCGTCTGTCTGACTGTTTGTCTTGTGTGTGCCTGTGGGGGTGTCTGTCTGTCTGTCTGTGCGTCCGTCCGTCCCGCCGACCGTCCGTCCCTCCTCTCTCTCTCCAAGTCGAAATAATTACGAATTAACTGTTACTTGCTTATTTTTGTTAAAGCAATGGGGGGGTCCTGTGTGCCTCAGTGGTAAAGTGTGGGACTCGTAATCTGGAGGCCCCGGGTTCGAACCCCATCTGATCCGCTGGGCTTTTCGTGGGTGTGTCCGTGGGCAAGGCACTTCAGAGCCCTAGCCTAGTACTGGTAAAACCCAGGAAATACATGAATATGTGAGCCGTCGCCGTGATATGACTGAAATAATGTTGAAAGTGGCGTAAAACACCATTCAATCAATCAATCATTAAGCTACTAGAGTAGACGTCTACGTGTTAAGTTGTGAAGCCTTCCATAGTACTTATTTTACGCTAAGTGCAAAAGTTTTCCGACAATATCGGTCAAGATAAGACTACTAAAATGAAAAAAAAAACTGCAATCTGATCTTGGATTTTCACAATCCGATTATTTATTAAAGAATTTGGCCTTTGACTTCGGAATATTTCGGTTTTGCCTGCTGACTTAAAATCTTCATTTATATCTATCTTGCAGTTAACCCTTTACAACATAATCCCGAGTTTTAGCGTTTCCGAGGAAACGACTTTTTGAAAACATTGTGGGAAAAGAAGAAAATGCTGGTAACCAGCATTTTCTTCTTTTCCCACAATGTATTCTGTCCCCTCAATGTCGAGTCCTGTTATATAGACCACATTTGGTCTGTCGTCTGCAAACGCTTTCAATTTGAACTCTCCTATAATTTCGTGGTTTGGTATAAGGGTTGAAGGGCTAAATTGTCGACCGTATCTATTGGGGTAACAAGTAAACTAAAAGTGGAAATTGTTTACTAATTAAGATATCTTGACATATAATACGCCAATTGTAAATTATATCGGCTTGCACTGGTATGTCGTGCGTTATCTCTTCTTGTCGGTACAAAATGGTTCTTGTCGGTTAATAAACTAAAGAAAAAATCGACATATCTATGAGATGAGGTAGTCAAATTCTTACGTGTTATCTGATTGGTCATAAATTTAAATGCGAAAGTAATTGATAAAAGTGTAACAATCTTTTTTTTTTATTGACAAACTGTCTGTTTTAAGTTGTTGGACTGAAATAAATAATATTATACGTTGTGTTAAATCTTTACAACGAGTCAAAATTTTAGACTTAAACCATTTAAAGGTACATCCTTACAGCCAGAGAGAAATGAACGCTCTTAAAATTTGATAGACTGTAGACTGGTTCAGAATTTAGTCAGCTTAAAATAGATGATGAGTTACCGATAAATACATGTACATATAACAGAAAGCTTCCATTTAAAAAACGGAAACGTCACAACAATGATTTCTTTGATGGCCTCCAGAAAATAAAATGCATCATTTATCCGTCGTAATTTGTGCACCCTTGCAACTGTCAGGTGCAGCATTTGACATGAAGATACAAGAGTGATTATAGTTTGATAAAATAAAGATGAAATGAGCTAAAAACTGACTAAAATACGAGTATAGATGTATCTTCAAAAACATTTACAGACAGTAGATTCATTGTTTCTTAAATGATCGGACGAGTCCTTTAACCCTTTTAAATTTGATGAAAATGGCAGAAAGTTATCAAAAAGGGTAGAAAACACTGTGGGAAAAGGAGAAATTGCTCGTTACGAGCAATTTCTCCTTTTCCCACAGTGTTTTCAAAACCTTGTACTGCAGACACGTGAAAACCAGGGCTTGTTTGGGAAAGGGTTAAAAAGGACATTCACAGACGATAAACCAGAGTGGATTAAAGGAAGAAATTGGTATTTGAAAGAGAAGAAAATATTGTGGAGAAAAAAAAGAAAATGCTGGTTACCAGCAGAATTTTCTCCTGTTCCACAATGTTAACAAAAGCTTTTATTCCCAGGGTCGTTTAAACATGTCATAACTCGATAATGCTTTTTCCGATTAGGAAAAGTAACACATTATTTAAGGCATTGTATTTGAACAATGCTCTGTGAAAAGGAGGTGGAATGCATCTGCGAAAAAAAGGGGTCTTGCGTAGGACTCGTAACCTGGACGTCCCGGGTTCGAGTCTCACTGGAAGCACTGGTTCTTTTTGTGAAAGTGTCCTTGAATGAGACACTTCAGATCCCTAGCCTAGTACTGGTAAAACCCAGGGCATACATGAATATGTGAGCTGTGGTTGTGATATAACTGAAATAATGTTGAAGTCGGCGTATAACACCGTTCAAGCGCCTGCAAAAAGTATCAACCCATGGCAGCCTGCGCAGTCCGCAATATGGTCTCCGCAATATTGCTGAAATATGCGTAAAGTAATGTTTACTGTAATCTTAAAAACATTCAAGAAAAAAGAAACAAATAATTTTCATTAAAGTGCAGTAAGCTATCGTACGCACATTCAGTTCATTAAGTACACACAGCTCTAGGAACTCTCACGCTGTTCGTTTGTGACTGTGTAATTCATAGGAGTCATGCTGTGTGAAAAGGGAGCTTAAGGCATCTGCAAAAAGTATCGACCCAGGTCAGCCTGCGCCGTCCGCGCAGGCTGACCTGGGTCGAAACTTTTTGCTATTGGTCAATTCTCTGCGTGTCAAAGGACAAGGCAACCTCATGATTCAGTTGGTTGTTAGACAAAATGGATTTTATGGATCCATAATTATATGATGGCTGGCCTGGTATAATCCATCAAAGAGATGCATTAAACCCCCTTTTTCCAGAGCGTGGCTCATGCATGTATATTTTCTTGCACCAAGGTCATTATAAAACACATCTGTTATACGAAACATACAGTCTATCTGTGTTTGAAGTTATGTTGATTAATGAACTGCTAGTATATAATTCTATGACGTCAGACATCAAACTGAGATGGTCACGTGGTTTGAGCACTTGATGCTTCCGAAAAAAGATAATAAAAAAAAAAAACCTCAACTTATTAACCCCTGCGATCGAACCCCTTTTCGTCCTGTCCTGCACTGGACCACTATGAAAAAAAGTGTGATACAAGAACAAAATTCTCTTTTCAAAATACTAGTTCTTCTACCACCATGTTTTCGACGTGCATTCATGCATCTAAATTTTGATTTCCATGGATTTTCAAAATTCTGCACGAAAAAATCTCCAAAGTCGTCTGTTTCATATTTGTTCTAGTTTGTAATAATAATAAGTTTAGTAGTGAGTTCTCAGACGAAAAAATTTTAGACTCGTCCAAATTGAAAACATTTTGCAGACGACAAATTCAGTATAACTCATATTATGATATTTATTCGTTAAAGGGTAGAAAACATTCTGGAAAAAAGAGAAAATCATCAGGACAAACATTCGAACCAACTTTCATGAATTTCAGGTTGATAATTTTGCAGACGGCACATTTCAGGTTGAAAATTTTGCAGACAACAAATTCAACATGACTCAAATTTTATTATTTATCTGTTAAAGAGTAGAACACATTGTGGAAAAAAGGAGCTGGTTACTAGTATTTTCTCCTTTTTCCATGATATTTTTCTAAGACCGACTTCAAAAAGTTCGAAAACCAAAGGATTAAATTCAGTGCTGAACCATTTCAGCGCCAAGTAATTGATATAGCGATAAGATACATGCTCTTAACCCTTATCCTGCTGAATAAAAGAAATGAAACTTTCAAACCGATAGTATAAGCCCAAAACTTTCCTGTTTCAAAGGTATTGTTGGAGGACAGATATCTCCTTATCGGACAGTGTAGATCAAAGATCAGACTGCACGTTCTGTGCAGTCTGATCTTGATCTACGCTGTCCGCAAAAGGTCAGTGAGTCGCGATAAGCAGCCTTGGGGTTAAATCACTTAAAGAACCCTTATCTCTTTTTTTGTCGAAATATCTCACAAAAATCTCGGACTTTGTGGATTCAAGATCGGACTGCATATTCTGCTTAGTATGATTTTAATCTGCAATGTCTGCCAAAACAGTTAAAATCTCCCTTTGTTGGGCGAAAAGGTTACAGTGGGCTTCAAACAGCTCTGTCAGCATGCTAGCAATGATCATGGCGAAAACATTTGGGCGGCGCAAAATTCATTTATTATGATTAAACACAGGTTGCGGAAACGTCTTGAGTCAATAATATTTCACACATAAAAAACGAACAGCATAGATTCAAGATCAGACTTACGTTCTGTGCAGTTTGATCTTGAATCTACGCTGGCCAGTAAAATAATTAAAGTCGACTTTTAGACCGAGAGGGTTAAAGACTCGAAGCAGGGCAATCAGCATGCCAGTCAAAATCATGGCTATAAAAATTTGGGCGGCTAAAATAACCATAGATACGTTATGTATGAGCTATGCTCTGGCGAAAGGGGGATTTAACCCTTTCCCAAACGATAAATTTTAGACTGGTCCAAATTGAAAGAGTTTGCAGACGACAATTTTAAATTTGATGAAAATGACAAAGTTCTCCAAAAGGGTAGAAAACACTGTGGGAAAAGGAGAAATTGCTCGTTACGAGCAATTTCTCCTTTTCCCATAGTGTTTTCAAAAGACTTGTACTGCAGACACGTGAAAACCAGGGCTTGTTTGGGAAAGGGTTAATGCATTCTCTGTGATATATTTTATAGGTCGTTATCACATAATTTTAGATCCATTTTGTCTAAAAAAATTTTGTCTAAAAAATTTGTCTAAAAACCAACTTAATCGTGAAGTAGACTGGTATTTTTGACATGCAGAAAATCGACATAGCGAAAAGTATCGACCCAAGTCAGCCTACGCGGACTGTGTAGGCTTACCTGGGTCGATGATTTTCGCAGATGCATTAAACCCCCTTTTCACAGGGCATGGCTCATTATTTGAGACGGAAATGTCTTGAGTCAAGCTGATTGACACACAAAAACTCACCGAGTCAACTTTTCCAACTGGGAGTTGGATATTTTGGGGCCAGATGTATTCACAGAAAGTCCGGGCCCGATTTCACTAAAAAAAAGAACTTAAGTCTCTTATTATACTCGAATACACTAACGGTCCCAGGTTCCGACTTCAGTTGAGTTTGTTATTTGAGACACATTTCAGCAACATTAACAGACTGTAGTAATGTTCTCAAATCCTGAGTTGGCACTACGTGTCAGACTCAACTCAGCAAAATAAATTGACTTAACCCTTTACCGCACAATGCCGCCTTTTGACGCCCCAGGGAAAGAAACCTTTTGAAAGCATTGTGGGAAAAGAAGAAAATGCTGGTAACCAGCATTTTCTCCTTTTCCCACAATGTTTTTTACCCTATCAAAGAAAAATTGCACCATTTGAGCCACATAGAAATTGTCGTCTGCAAATGCTTTCAATTTGGACAAGGCTAAAATTTTGTCGTCTGATAAAGGGTTAAGACAATTAACAGACTGAAGTCCATTATTTTGCCGAGTTGAGTCCGAAACGTTGTGTCAACATAGAACTTGAGAATGTTAGATAAGTCTGTTAATGTAAGTGAAATGCGTCTGGCATAAAAAAAAAAACTCAACATAAGACGGAAAATAAGTCTGTGCGCAGATTTGAGTAAAATAAGAGATTCTCTTGATCTGTCGATCTGTCCTGTCTCTCTAGCTTTCCCTCTCCGCCTCCTCCTTCCATGTAAGTAGTATCAAATTGTGGCTACTTTCGTGTGTTTGTCACTGGTGTGTCTTTCTTTTCGACAGAGAAATTTTCTTATACAACCGATTGCAGCCGAGCATTGGTTTCCTACATGTGATGCGTCTGTAACACGTTGGAAAATGCGCTTACCAAAATCCGTGGATCCCTGAAAAAGACATGTACCTTACCTAAATTTAGGCTCTAAAACAAAGTGATAATAATGGTACAAAGTCATGACAATGGTACAAAGTAATAATAAAGGTAGAAAGTGATAATAAGGTAGAAAGTGATAATAATGGTAGAAAGTGATAATAAAGGTACAGAGTGTTAATAATGGTACAAAGTGATAATAATGGTACACAGAGGTTATTACAGAAGATGCAGTTCTCACGTGCGATCTTGAAAACGTTACATAATGGTTTCCCCTTTTACGGCCTCTGGAAAGAAAAGTAGATTTAGCAGGGGGGGGGGGGGGGGAGGGGGGGGGTCAAGAACTTGTAGTCTGATCTTAATTCTGCAGTGGCTTCTGCCTGTTTCTATATTATAATAAAAAATCGTTTCATCTGCAGTGGTTTAGATGGTTTCAGTCATACACGCCCCCTCAAAAGGCTTATAAATTCGAACTAATAATAGTTTTGTGATAGCGAACGAAATGAATTCGGATAGACAGCGCTTAACAATTACCACACAGTCCCGAATTTCAACGACCCTAATAGAGAAGCCTTTTGAAAACATTGTGGAAAAAGTAGAAAATGCTGGTAACCAGCATTTTCTCCTTTTCCTACAAAATGTTTTCTACCCTGCCCCAAACAAGTTTCAGTTTTTCATTCACATTTATTTGGTTGTCTGCAATGCTTTTGATTTGAACTAGTCTACAATTTTGACGTTCGTTTAAAAGTTATATGACCAAATGAAGTATGCATATCAAGGGAAAGAAAAGGTATTGCAAACAAACCGCCATTTTTGGTCGGAAGTTTTCATGAAATATCAGACAGCATGATGTACAGGATGATATTGCACATTTGTGCTATCTCAACCTGGAACTGTATTGTCAACAAATGGATCATATGTCGTCCGTAGTTCGCTAAGGGTTGGTGTCCCGCCGGCTGCTAGCCTGATACCAATTCAATCATCGAAACGTAAGAGCCTCTTGTCTGATAAGCGTGGGGAGCCGCTGGGCTTCTCTTGTGAGATTGACAGTTGTCTAAATATATACATTTTTTTTTTTGTTATGTGACATCTGAGTAAACCAAACGATGAAAAACCAAATTCTGTTACCCTTCAAAAATTACATTTCTCTTTTTGAGGCACATTTATTTTGTGGTCTGCAAATGCTTTCAATGATTTGGAGAGAAATCTAAAAGTTTGCCGATCTGGTAAAAGAGTTAGTGCTGGTATCAGATGCTCTTATTTTCGACTATGCAGGTTGTAACATTGTATACTATTGTCTTTTGCAGAGCACTATCGTCTGTGGTGGCTTTGGGCGCAAATATCATCTGTAATAAAATTCCAGGACTTGCACCGCGTCAGCGTGCTATATGCCGTAGTCGTCCCGTTGCCATAGCAGTCATTGGGGGCGGAGCTAGACTTGGTCTGAACGAGTGTCAATATCAGTTCCGAAACAGTCGCTGGAATTGTACAATGGCCTCGAAATACGATTCTATGTTTGGATATCAACACGACATAGGTGAGTGATTTTAAAACTTTTGACAAAAAGTTATTTTGACACCAGAACTGTTTTAACCCTCATCCTGCTAAATAAAAGAAATGAAACTTTCAAACCGATAGTATAAACCAAATTTTCCCATTTTAAAGGTATTTTTGGAGGAAAGATATCTCCTTATCGGACAGTGTAGATCCAAGATCAGGCTTAGCAGATCGCGCTTAGCAGCCAAAGGGTTAATTTGGTTTTAAAACCAGGTTCAGTATTCACAAACCATTCTTAAGAACATTCTCAGCCTTATTCTCCAAGATTTTCTACGTTTCAAAAGTGACACAACTTCTGATTGGCTAAACCAAATGGTTCATACCATTTATACCAAATGGTATTCATACAGATCTAGTTTTACCTTTGCATTTCTATATAAATGAAACGGACATTCTCACTTATTACTAAATACCCAAATATTGCAATTTCAAAGCTGTTCGTTTATAACTGAATATCTGGCATAGAAGCAGTCAGTGTAGATCCAAGATCAGACTGTGCGTCCTGTGCAATCTGATCTTGATCTACGCACTCCGCGTAAGTAGTGAAATCCGGCTTATTAATTGTATCACACAGCGCGGTTTCCATTCTTGTCTGAGTGCAAAAATTCACGCAGAAAATATGTCACTCAGTATGAATCTCCGCAGGACAGCTCAGTATGCAGGTGATGTAAACAGCTTTTTGCGACCAGCAAATTTCTTTGCCCCAACCCTTTACCAGAGGGCCTTTTTCAATTTTGGAAACAACTGAAAGTCTGATTGATTGATTGTATGTTGTTTAACGCCATTTTTCAACATTATTTCAGTTATATCGCGGCGGCCAGTGCACCTATCCATGCTTTCCTTGAGTTTCTTTTACCAGTACTCTATACAATATTCTTTCCAAGCCATTGGCTGCTTTCCCACATAACCATCGTCGAAACAATAGTAAGCGGTGAGAAAGGAATGAATCCTGTCGCAGTGACTATCATCAATCCTCGGAAAGAAATTGGCCAAGCCGGGGATCGAACCAGCGACCTCCTGTTCTCAAGTCCTGTACGCTACTGACTGAGCTACGGGGCTTGGCACTGAAAGTCCGATAGAGCGAATTCAGGCGAAAAAGGCGGACGCTCAACCAATTCGAGCCACAATCGTTTATGTCAGCCATGGCAATGAAAGACTATTAAACAGGGGCTTTGTCCTGGTGGAGCAAAAGTCACTTGCCTTGTTTACAAATTTTCGACTTGTCCATACTGAAAGGAGTTGCCAACGATAAATTCAACGTAGCGAAAATGATCGGATTTGCCTCTCAAAAAAGGGTAGAAAACTTTGTGGGAAAAGGAGAAAATGCTGGTTGACCAGCATTTTCTCCTTTTCCCGCAAAGTTTTTAAAAGCCGTTACCCTCTCGCTCGTTAAAACTCGGGAGTGTTTTGTATAGTGTGAACTATTTACCAAATAATTCGGAGTGTCTACGTCTCCCTTTAAGGTGCCCGATTCACTTCATACAATTTCAAGAACACAAAACTGCCTAAAGAGAAATACTTGATGATTTTCGCTATCTTTACATAATATATGAGAAATAATAGGAAAAAAAAAAGAGAAATTGTGATTCCAAATATTTTGCCAAAAGTGTGATAACGTGATAACCCCCCCCCCTTTTAAGATATGGTTGCCTTGGCAATTTTGAGTTAAGTTTGTGCCTATCAAAATCAGTGTGGACAAAGCACAAATCTATCCCGTCTACACTGTCCGCTATATTGTGACATGTTGATCCGGCCGAAAATATCCTTGATCCGAGACTGGCCGTTTCGTTCATTGGATACAGCTCAAGTCTTTAAGTGGGTTTTTCGCGGGAGTGTCCTTGGGCAAGACACTTCAGAGCCCTAGCCTAGTACTGGTGAAACCCAGGAAATACATGAATATGTGAGCTGTCGCCATGATATGACTGAAATATTGTTGAAAGCGGCGTAAAACACCATTCAATCAATCAGTTCACTCTTTAAGTGCCAGATACACAATCCTACCTCTTGTCGAGGGCTGAAAATGCAATTGAGCCACGCTCTGGCAAAAGGGGGCTTAATGTATCTCCGTGATGGATGATTCCAAGTAAGTCGTCATGTTATCGTAGATCCATAAAATTTATTTTGTCGAACAACTGTCTAAATTATGATGAGGTAGACTGGACTTTTGGCGTACTGAAAATTGGCCAATAGCGAAAAGTTTCGGCCCAGGTCAGCCTGCGCGGACTGCGCAGGCTGACCTGGGTCGATACTTTTCGCAGGTGCATTAAGCTCCCTTTTCACAGAGCATGGCTCAATTCTCTGAAACTTTTATTCTACAGACTAGATTTTACAACAAGTACACGGTATATCCAAGGTCAGACTGCGCGTTTTGTGCAACCTGGTCTTGACCTTTACAGTCCGCAAAGCCGATGTCTTCGCCTGTGACGCTAAAAGGGTTAAAGGAAAATAAAAGGAAAATATACGAAGCAAAAATAAGAAAAATGCCACGTAATGATGGGACAATAAACATAAATGAATTCTCGCCCGGAGGTAGCAGCGTTATTACAAAACGTGTTTTTGTAGTGTTGACACGCGACAAAAAACCTTCCCCATTAAACACATAATTTGGTTTGCCTTGTCCTTGCTTTCGATCATCCTTTTCCCACTTAGTAGTACTTAAAGATATAACTCTAACTCGATAAACCTTTCAATAACAGTTTATATTATTGATTTTTTTTTAATACATGTTTAAAACAACGAACCGTGAAGAGATAATATAAACGTTATCGAGTTGGGTTTATAAATTATATCGTCACGGTATAACTCCAACTCGATAAACCTTTCATTAACGGTTTATGTTATTGTTTGTCTTTGGGAATACATGTGACGAGATAATATAAACGTTATCGAATTGGGTTTATAAATTATATATATCGTCACGGTACGTGATTTTAAACCTGTTATCCCAAACATAAACAGTATTATAAACTGATAATGAAAGGTTGATTTATCGAGTGAGAGCTATAGAAATAATGTAAGAAAAATGTTGACATGCGCAAGCAATTCCCCATCTTCGCAAGCCAAGGATACTAACTCCACCTTGTTTGTTACGTACTCTTGGCCACTCGCCTCTTTAAAAATCGAAACTCCCGCTGCGCCACCTATCGAAAATCACGAGTTGCGTAACCTTTTCTGATTTTATTTCTGACCAATCAAAATGCTCGTAATAAAATTTGTTAGGCTATGCATCAATTATGGCTGCGCTTTCAGATTCATCACAATTTTCTGAAATTAATCAGTTATACGATGATTCGCAATCATTTGGCTGTGGAACCCGTCCTAATATTTCACATAATCGATCATGAACTATAAAAATCTCATTAAATATCGATCGTCTACTCTTTTTTGGCAAATTTTCGTCACAGACAAGACAACTTTCGTTTTTGACGGGCGCCGCCATTATTGTTTTCTGTTTCGCAGAAGATTTCTTGTTACGGATGGTTTGATTGGACGCGATGGGTTTTGATCGCATCCAATGAAATGGCGCAGCGGGAATTTCGATTTTTAAAGAGGCGAGCGGCCAAGGGTACTACCTTAGTATCCTTGGCTTGCGAAGATGGCAATTCCCCAGTACTTCATGTAAAATTCTTCACAACTCGACCGATTCCGTAACTGCATCTGTCTCCGTCCGTATCAAGACGTTTCTATTGGAAATATTATCAGGCACATATCCGTATACATGGCGGTGCCTATGAAAATTTAACCCAAATTATGAAATTTGTCTTTGAAGGGGTAGGAAACATTGTTGGAAAATGATGGTTACCACAAACACAATCGACTTTCTTGTCTTCAAGATAGTAACATTTCATTGCTAAAGAACAATTTTCTTTGGATTTATCAGTATTTTCAATCAACACAATCACTTTCACACTCACGCAACTCTCACACAATTTGTTTTTTTTTTACACATTTATATATAAAAATAAGCTTTTTCGTCCACATATTTAAAAAAAAAAAAATGTAACAAGTAGGAAAAGTAAACCTGTTATTAGTCATTATTGTTAAAATCTACATATTTTAGTAGCCATATCAATGTAGTAGTACAATTGTAGCTGTAAAAAAATCTGGAATCTGTAATTACGACTTTTGTTTGTATTTTAAAGTTCAATTACTAACACAGAATACTAACAACGATCTGTAAGGTGCATTGAGGGATGGCCACGACCCTCAAGTACCATAAAGACGTGGACAATAAAGTTTAAAAAAAAAAAAAAGTATTTTCAATGCGAAAGCAGTCGTCGGTTCAGTTATGGTGTATCCCCTGTACAAAGATACACAGCGGTTGTGATATCCGTGGATAAATATCCAAAACATTTAAGCCATGTTCTGACAAAGAGAGTTTAATGCATCGCCATGATACATTATGCCAAGCAAGTCATCACAATCGAACAGATCTGGAGGTAAAATGTTCCTTTGACATACAAAGAATTTACGAATAGCTAAAAGTTTCGAGTCATGGCAGACTGCGGGGACTGTGCATGCTTACATGGGTCTATACTTTTTGTAAATACATTAATTCCCCTTTTCGCAGAGATGTCTCATTTTCATTTGGGTTTGTCTTTTGAAATTCGAAACTGTGCCTGAACAATAATTACAACTGCGCAGCATATTTTACATTTATATCGTGGTCCTTTATTGAATGGAATCAATATAGATGCACTTTCGGTTTTATATCATTGCACTTTTGGATTAATGTCATTGCACTTTGGGATTAATGTCATTGCACTTTGGGATTAATGTCATTGCACTTCGATTCTAATGTTATTGTCCCTTGGGATAAATATCGTTGTTATTTGGGTTTAATACCATTGTACTTTGGGTTCAGAGTCTATGTATTCGGGTTCATTTAACCCTTTACCACACAATCCAGAGTTTTAAGACACTAACATAAAAGGCTTTTGAAAACATAGTGGGAAAAGGAGAAAATGCTGGTAACACTATGTTTTCTACCACATCTAAAACGAATTCCATCATTTGAGCCACACTGAAATTGTCGTCTGCAAATGCTTTCAATTTGGACCAGTCTAAAATTTTGTCGTTTGGTAAAGAGTTAAATGCCATTTACCCTAGGTTGAGTGCCATTGTACTTTGATTTTAATGTCTTTGTACCATCATACTTTGTGCTCACTATTGCTATACTTTCTGTTAAATTCGATTTTAATTTAAATTCATGGCCTTTGCACTTCGGTTTCAACATCGCTTTACTTGAGGTTATTGTAATGTCATCGAACTGCTTTTGCTTTTATGCCTTTGTACTCTAAGTAAGTTTCACAGTGCTATGAGTTATAGCCGTTGTAATTTGGATTCAGTATCTCTTCTACTGTATCGTTAACGTATTTTTTTGGGTAAATTTCGCCCTACTTTAGGGCTTTGTATTTTGGGTAGAATGTTGCTGGGGGCGGGGTTGTTAAATGTTATTATACTAGGGGTTTAATGGCCCAATTTTTTTAGGATTTATGTCACTGTAGTTCGGGTTCAATGGCGCTGTCTTATTGGCTTTAGGTCATTGTACTTTGTATTAAGTTGTGCTGTCTTTCAGGGCTTCTGTCATTGTACTTTGTGTTGAATGGCGTTGTCCTTTTGGGTGTATGTCATTGTACTTTGGGTTATATGACGTATCTTCTTGGGTATATGTCACTGTCCACTGTGTTGAATGGCGCTGTTTTTCAGGACTTATGTCTTTGTAATTTGGATTCAGAGGCGCTATGTTTGAGTTTGCCATGTACTTTTGGTTCATTGGCGGCGTCTTCATTGGTAAATGTCTTTGTACTTTAAGTTAATTGGTGTCGTGTCTTTAGTTTATGTCATTGTCGTTTGGGTTCAATGGTGCTGTCTTGTTTGGCCTATGTCTTTGTACTTTAGGTCAAATGACGCTGTGTTTTTTTTGGAGTTTAGTTGTTTGTACTTTAGGTTAAATGGCGCTGTCATTTGAAACTTATTTCATTGTACTTTGGATCGAATGGTTCTGGAGTTAAATGGTGTTTTATTTTTGGGCACATCTATGTCATTGTACATGGGGTTCAATGGCACTGTCTTCTTGGGGTTTATGTAATTTTATTTGGGTTCAAATGGCCTGACTTTTTAAAGTCACTTTGCTTTTGATTCAGTGTAGGTATACTTTTGGTTAAATATTTTCCCGTGCTTTGGATTTAATGTAAGCGTACTTTGTGTTAAATTCGCTGTCTTTTGGGTTCAGTGTTAGGGGACTTTTGGTGAAACTCGCTGTGCTTCTGGTTCAATATAAGCGTAATTTGGGTGAAAGTTGCTGCGCTTTTGGTTCATTGTGAGCGGATTTTGGGCGAAAGTCGCGGTGCTTTGGATTCAATGTCAGTGTACCTCGGCTTAAAGTTGCGGTGCTTTGGGTTTAATGTAAGCGTACTTTGGGATGAAGTTGTTGCGCTTTTGGTTCATTGTAAGGGTACTTTGTATTAAAGTCGTTGTGGTTTAGGTTTAATGTAAACGTACTTTGGATTGAAGTCTTTGTGGTTTAAGTTTAATGTAAACGTACTTTGGGTTGAAGTCGTTGTGCATTTGGTTCAGTTTAAGCGTACTTTGGGTTAAAGTCGTTGTGGTTTAGGTTTAATGTACACGTACTTTGGGTTGAAGTCGTTGTGGTTTAGGTTTAATGTAAACGTACTTTGGGTTGAAGTCGTTGTGGTTTAGGTTTAATGTACACGTACTTTGGGTTAAAGTCGTTGTGGTTTAAGTTTAATGTACACGTACTTTGGGTTGAAGTCGTTGTGGTTTAGGTTTAATGTAAACGTACTTTGGGTTGAAGTCGTTGTGCATTTGGTTCAGTTTGAGCGTACTTTGGGTTAAAGTCGCTGTGCCTCGGGGTTTAATGTATGCGTAGTTTGGGATAAAGACGCTGTGCTTTGATTCTTTGCAACCGCACTTTGGGTTAAAGTCGCTGTGCTTTGGGATTAATGTCAGTATACATTCAGTTAATTGTACTTTCGGATCAATATCACTGTATAATAGTTAAATGGCATTATGAGTTGAAAAGGCTTTGCTTTGGGTAATTCCTTGTTACCAGGGGAACTTTTTCTCTTTTGTCACGTTTTTCAATCGTGGTCTCTTGCAAGACGCAGAATGTCGTAATGAGTAATAGGTAAACACAACATGACATACGAGTAGAAATGACATTGATATGTACGCAATAAAACCAACTTCAAATTGAAATGGAACAAAAATTTCAAAAATGATTCAAAACTATTTTGAATTAAACCTAGTCATACCTGACAGGGCGACATATTGTTACTGGAGCGTGGTTGGGATGTTTATTCTGCGGTAACCGTTTGCCCGGAGGATATTTTTGTACAGTCGGTCGGATCGATCTATTAGAATGATAGAACACTTCAAAACCCTCTGCTTTAATTCTGAAAGTTTGGTTTCTTTTAAACGAAGTACACCAGGAAAATGCAGGCTAAATGGACCATTTACATCTAGATACAAATAGTACAGAAAAGGGAGACGGTTTCTAAATGTGTTTGAGATGTTTCTCGATTTATCATAATAAGGTTCTTTTTCTGCATTGCAGTGGGTTTGGGCTTTCTGTATTTATTAAACAATCCCGTTTATTAAAGACCCTGAGAAAAAAAGACTGTTGAAAACATTGTGGGAAAAGAAATAAAAATCCTGGTAACCACAATTTTTTTTTCCTATCAAGGACAAATTTTGTCATTTTAGCCAGGTTTCATTTGTCGTCTGAAAGTGGTTTCAATTTTGACAGGTGTAGAAAATTGCCGTTTGGTTGAAGAGTTAAACATTTACCAAACAATCCCGTTTGTCTAAGACCTTCAAAAAAGGTTTTTCAAAACATCGTGAGAAAAAGGAGGAAATGCTGTTAACCAGCATTTTCTCCTTGTACACAATGTGTTCCACCATCACGCAATTCCCTTCATTTATGCCATATTCAATATGTCGTCTGCAATTGCTTTGAATTTGGATCAGCCAAATATATTTTCGTCTGGTGAGGTAGAAATAAAAAAGGGTGAGATGAAAACTGAAATTGCTCGCCATAATCTAAATTGCTTATTTGCTTATCTACCCACGTAATGGCGGAAAAATATTTGAGCCATGCTCTGTGAAAAGCGGGCTTAATGCAGCTACAAAAAAGTATCGACCCAGATCAGCCTGCGCAGTCCGCGCAGGCTGACCCTGGGTCGAAACTTTTTGCTATTAATCGATAATCTGCATGCCAAAGGACCAGTTTACCTCATGACTTGGTCGATGGATATACAAAATGTTTCTTTTTTTCAATGGACTCGTAACTATATGATGGCTTGCTTGGTACCATGCGTCGCAGAGATGCATTAAACCCCCTTTTGCAAGAGCATGGTTCAGTTTTTATTTGCAAAAGGGTCACACTTCTCAAACGTTAAAGATAACAAGTTTTATGACGCAAAAGAAAGAAAAGGCATCAGTTTTCCTCACTAGTCGGGTATTTAGGTCGCAAGTTCAATCCTTCCGTGTGCCAGGTTCATTTCTCTCGCTTTACCATCGGCAAGATAAAGATTCGAGTGATTGTAATACTGGAAGCCAAGCCCCCGTAGCTCAGTCGGTAGCGTACAGGACTTGAGAACAGGAGGTCGCTGGTTCGAACCCCGGCTTGGCCAGTTTCTTTCCAAGGATTGATGATAGTCATTACGACAGGATTCATTCCTCTCTCACCGCTGACCATTGTTTGGACGATGGTTATGTGGGAAAGCAGCCAGTGGCTTGGAAAGAATATTGTGCGGAGTACTGGTTAAAGAAACTCCAGGAAAGCATGGATAGGTGCACTGGCCGCCGTGATATAACTGAAATAATGTTGAAAACGGCGTTAAACACCATACAATCAATCAATGTAATACTGGACGTAGAACTGATTCGTAAATATAAGAACATTGCTCCGTGAAAAGGATGTTTAATGCTTCTCCGTGATCCATTATACGCGTACGAAGCAATCTCCGATACCGACGAAACGAACGTTAAAGTCGTGATATTGCGGTTTTAAGTATTGGTTGGAAAAGTATGTTTAACACATTTTGCAAACAGTCATGTGTTTTAAGGACCCTGTAGGAGAAGGTTTTTTTTTTTAAGAACGTTGTTGAACAAAAAAAGGAGAAAATCCTGGTAACCAGCATTTTCTCGTTTTTTTTCTTCCCACAATATTTTCAAAGGCCCTTTCGTCAACACAGTTAAAACACAGACTTGTGTAGTAAAAGGGTTAACATTTAGGCTGCTAAGCGGGACTAACTGACCTTTTGCGGACAGTGTAGATCAAGATCAGACTGCACAGAACGTGCAGTCTGATCTTTGACCTACACTGTCCGATAAGGAGATATCTTTTTTTCTAATAAATATGTTGAAATAGCATTTTTTCGGGTTTTTACAATCGGCTTGAAAATGTTATGTAACTCATTTTGCAGGATAATAGTCAACTGTTTGCCGCACAATCCCGACTTTAAACGACCCTGAGAAAGAACCCTTGTGAAAACATTGTGGGAAAAGGAGAAAATGCTGGTAACCAGCATTTTCTCCTTTCCCCACAATGTTTTCTACCTTTCCCAAAACAAATTTCTATTTTTTTTTTTGAGTCACATGTAATTTGTCGTCTGCAATTGCTTTCAATTTGGATCAGTTTAAAATTTTGTCGTTTGGTAAAGAGTTAAAAGATTAACCCTTCCCAAACGATAAATTTTAGACAGGTCCAAATTGAAAGAGTTCGCAGACAACAATTTTAAATTTGATGAAAATGACAGAAAGTTCTCCAAAAGGGTAGAAAACACTGTGGGAAAAGGAGAAATTGCTCGTCACGAGCAATTTCTCCTTTTCCCACAGTGTTTTCAAAAGACTTGTACTGCAGACACGTAAAAACCAGGGCTTGTTTGGGAAAGAGTTAAGGGGGTGAACAGAGGGTTCTCAAAATTGATATCCGTGTAGAAAGATTACATGTCATTATAGATCGAATTAGCGCCAATTAAAATCATAATTTACGATTTTGATAAAAAACTAACCACACACCTGTGACCGACTGATCACATGATATCGGTTATTAGATCTAAAAACGTCTTCAAAATTCCATAAACGGATTGCCCTTTGAACTTTTTGGTAGAGGAGTGCTTTTATTGTATTTTATTTTTCCGCCTTACTATGTAGATGTATAAGGTTTGGTAACTTTTGTAAATGATGTCGGCTAAGCCAGCCTGGAACACGCATGATATTAGTTGTTAGATCTAAAAATGTCTTCAGTATTCCATAAACGGATTGCCCTTTGAACTTTTTGTTAGAGGCCTGCTTTTATTGTATTTTATTTTCCGGCCCGCCTTACCACGTGCGTGCATTAGGGTTATGAAATGTTTTGTAACTCTTGTAGATTGTCAGCCAATCCACTTTGGAACATGTGTTGTGCCAACAGTGGTGAAGAAAGTCTAGGAACGCAAGGATAGGTGCACTGATAACCGTCATTATCAAAGATATCATTATTTAAGATCAAAGTCAGATTACACAGAACGAGCTGTCCGTCCGTCCCTCCCTCCCTCCTTCCCCTCTCTCTCTCTCTCTCTCTCTCTCTAACGTTCAGACTTTCTACTTAAAGATAATTATAAAAGATATTATTTGATGCAGGTAACTCTAGCATCTTTCTAAGGCTTCGATGGTACTTCGAAAATCCTGAGTCGGTATTCTTGTTCTCCAAGATTTTCTACATTTGAAAGTAACACAACTTCTGATTGGCTTAACCATTTGGATTAGCCAATCAAAAGTTGTGTAACTTTCAAATGTAGAAAAATTTGAAGAATGACACTAAGAATAGTCTTAAGAATGTTTGGTGAATACGGACCCTGTGTCCGTCTTCACCAACCGTTTGGTTTAGCCAATCAAAAGTTGTTATTTTCAAATTTAGAAAATCTTGGAGAATAAGACAAGGAATTTTCTTAGGAATGGTTGGTGAATACGGACCCTGGTTTCGCCTTGTAATTCAGTATATCAGTACATTTTCTTTATCGGTATTTTGACTTATATTATGCAAGGCTGTGTCAAGTTACACCCCAAAAAGGTGACACCCAACAATTAAAAGCTATAAAAGATACTTAGAAAAGAGCATTCTCACACTGTCTTGATTCTGCCGGGTCTTTATCATTCGAGAACAACATTTATAATTAAAACTCGTATCATTTATAATCCTTGTTAAGGGTAAAGTACTCTATTATAATTATATGAAATGCTGAGATATACTTTTTAATAATTCATTATTTGAACTCAACCAAATATTTATTGCAAAGGGTCGGTCTGTAGCGTTAACAGCGATTGATTTAAAACAAAGCCGGCACATTCTTCCGCTAATTATTTTTGCGATAAAAAACAAAGTAATTCCAATTATCAGACCAATTTACAGACATTTTATTGGCACATTCGCCAGTCGGTATTACTACGCAAGGTTATAGGTCATCGAGCTAATATTTCCGTGACGTGCATTTTATGAACTTCATACGATAACGCTTCCCCGGCGAGACGCAGAAATTTTACCCTAAGGACGCTAAGCGCGAGTCAATAACCTTTTGCGGACAGTGTAGATCAAGATCAGACTGCACGTCCCGTGCAGTCTGATCTTGGATCTACACTGTCCGAAAAGGAGATATTTTTTTCCCAAAAAATATAACTTTGAAAGAGTTAAATTTGCAGAAATGTCAGGGTCACATGCCAAACTCGAAGATAAAACCAAATCCGTTCTTTAACCCGAAAGAAGCAACTGTTGTCCGTTTGCGGGAAATGTGGAAGCAAGATCAGACTGAACGTTAATCGTCCGCTGCAGTTTTGCTTCAAGATAAAATGATTTAATCTCGAGTGCAAAGGACAGAAGCCAATGCTATCATTTTCAGTTTTTTGTATTGACGTCAAACACCGGAAGTGGGCGATCACTCAGCCACCAATACAACAACACAATTTTTCTCGGCTCCTATAGATACCGTGGGGTGTTGGATTTGACTCACATACCCACAAGAACTTGCAGATGCATTAAGCTTCCTTTTCACAGAGCATGACTCTAATGATTTCAAAAATAAGACAAAAACCAGAGGTTTATAAACAGGTGTAATCATAATCATAGAAGTCGGTCTGAGAACAGAAGGAATAGGGAATGCACACACATGCTTTCGGGAAAGACATGGTTCAGCTAGCAAGCTGACAAATATTTCTTACCACTTGATTGCTTTTATACTCTACGATCATACATTGATTATTTTAAAAGCCTTGCGACCGTGCATTGGTTGTTTTGAAAGGTTTATGATCGTAAATTGGTTGTTTTAAAAGTTTTACGACAGTGCATTGGTTGTATTAAAATCTTTACGACCTTGCATTGATTGTTTTAAAAGCTTTACGGCCATAAATTGATTGTAATTAATGCTTTACGACCGTGCATTGATTGTTTTAAAGGTTTTGCGACCGTGCATTGATTGTTTTAAAAGTTTTACGACAGTGCATTGGTTGTTATTAAAATCTTTACGACCTTGCATTGATTGTTTTAAAAGCTTTACGACCATAAATTGATTGTAATTAAAGCTTTACGACCGTGCATTGATTGTTTTAAAGGTTTTGCAACCGTGCATTGTTTTAATGGTTTTGCGACCGTGCATTGATTGTTTTAGTGGTTTTGCGACCGTGAATTGATTGTTTTACAGCTTTTGCGACCGTGAATTGATTGTTTTAAAGGTTTTGAGACCGTGTTATGATTGTTTCAAAGGTTTTGCGATCGTACAATAATTAATTCAGAGGCTGTTCGATCGCACATTGTTCCAAAAGGTTGACGATCGCACATTGATTGTTTTAAAAGCTGTGCGATTGTACATTGATTTTTAAAGCTTCGACCTACGCTTTTCTTTTTTTTTTTAAGGAAAAAGAATGGAATTTAAAACAGTGGTTGATTTTGTGGCTCATTTTGATTCAGCAAGACAAAGGTTTATCAGATACAAACGTAGAACATAGGTTGTAAAACACAGGCATGCCAAACCTCTTTTGGCGAGCTTTGGAAGCACGAGCTACCGACACGAACGCGAGAAAGCGTTCGAATTATCTTCGATGTCTTCGCGCCAAAATCCTTGCCAATACTAGATTACGTTTGGGCGTCGAGCAATGTTAGCTTAAGATAAAAGAAAGTGGGAAAACGCCGATATTTATGACATTTTAACACCAGTTTTGCATTAAATTTTACTTTTCTTAGATAACTTAACCCCATTACCAAACATTCCCGTGTTTTAACGACCCTGGAAAAGGCTTTAGGAAAATATTGTAAGAAAAGAAGAAAATGCTAGTAGTCCGTACGTTCTCCTTTTCGCACTGTGTTTCTACTTTCTCAAACACAAATCCCATCATTTGACATACATTTGAGACGTGCTGTGTGAAAAGGGGGCTTAATGCATCTGCGAAAAGTATCGACCAGGTCAGCCTGCGCAGTCCGCGCAGGCTGACCTGGGCCGAAACTTTTCGCTGTTGGTCAATTTTCTGTATGTCAAAGGACCAGTCTACCTTATGATACAGTCGGTTGTTAGACAAAATGTCTATTGAGGATCCATATTCATGAGATTACTTGCTTGGTATAATGCATCACGGAGTTGCATTAAGCCCCCTTTTGCCAGAGCTTGGTTCATTTATTTGGTTGTCTGCAAAATCACTCAGTTTGAATGGGTCTAAAATGTAGTTGCCTTGAGGAGAGTATTAGATTTATATCTCTCTATAAAGAGGATATGCCTTCGTTAGTGTTTAACTTTTCATCCGAAAGACTATTAGTATATTTTTAGTTGGCAAACCGTGGGCCTCAAACCAACATCCTCAAGTATCCCGAGATTTGTCGCTTAAACCTCACGGCCTAAGAGTGGCCCGTCTCGGCTGAAGGAAGTATTTTATAAATAAGGGCACTGGGCCCGTATTTATCAACCATTCTTCAAAGCATTCTTAGTTTAATTCTCAAGAATTTTTGTTTGAATTTCAAAGTAACGAATCTTCTGATTGGCTGAACCAAATGGTGTTGCGTTACTTTCAAAATCAGGAATCAGATTAAGAATGGTTGAGACTTAGAATGGCTGGTAAATACGGACCCTGATCTTTTATACTGTATATTTGTCCTGTAAACTGTCTGTCATTTATCTTTTATATCTTTTACATCTTTTATATCGTATGTTTTTTTTTCTATCCAAAATCTTTATAGCCCGCCCGGGTAGCTCTGTGGTTGGCGTATCTGACTCGTGACCTGATAGTTGCCAGTTCGATACCCGGTTGAGGCAAACTTTCTTTCCGGCGATTTTTCGCCTCTCACCTCTGATGCATGTGAGAAAAGTAGTCAGTGGCTTTGGAAAGAAAGTTGTGTCAGTGCTGGTGTGAGAAAGCCGGGAAACACATGGGTGCGTCACTGACCGCCATGATATGACCTGAGCTGTTAAAATGGCGTTAAACACCAATACAAACCAAATCAAAATCTTTATATCTGAAACCTTTATACTGTCTCTATCTTCAGCCAGTCGAGAAGCAGCTGTTTGGTCGGCGATGAGTTCAGCTGGTGTTGTGTACGCTATCACACAGGCTTGCAGCCTGGGGACTTTAAACGAGTGCGGATGTGACAAATCTAAAATGAACTTCCGGTATGAATCCGACGGCGATTTTATGTGGGGAGGGTGTAGTGCCGATATTAAATATGGACTCAAGCTAGCTAGGAAATTCCTCGACGCACGGGAAATCGAGGAAACGGCGCGATCCTTGATGAATATACACAATAACAGAGTCGGCAGGAAGGTAAGTTCTTCTTTCATTTATTCATTTGAGCCATGCTCTAGCAAAAGGGGGTTTAACGGTAACACATCTCGATAATGCATCGGACAAGGCAGTTCATCACATAATCATAGATTAATGAAAGCCAGTTTTGTCTAACAACCGACTGAATCATGAGATAAAATGGTCCTTAGACGTGAAGAACATTTGAAGATGGCAAAAAGTATCGACCCATGTCAGCCTGCGCAGTCCGCGCAGGCTGACATGGGTCGATACTTTTTGCAGATGTTCAAACATCGAAATGGATTAAAGAATTAACCAAACTGAGCAATTCCTCAATTCGTTACATTGTTTTCAGTGTCACGATCTAGTAACGCAGTGCTATGTGACCTTTTTGGATAGAATCCCTGGGGTTAAGGGGTCTCCCGGTGGTCCCCGACCTTCGTAGAATGTCTTTGAAATGAGAAAAACAAACATTGTCGTAAATCATGAATAGAATCAAACGATTGATTAATAGACAGAGGGGACTATAAAAACAAACATTGTGGAGGGCCGACCATATTGAACACTTTGAACATCTTCAGAATATCGCAATCTCTAATCGAGTGCTCCACTTATGGCCGGTGCATGAGAAAAACTCTCGCGTATTTTTCATTACATTTCATAGTTTAGCTGTTGTGATACAATTTATATCAATACATACTATATATCATCTTTCGTGTCCTTTGGGTCTACTTCAGCATTGCTCATAAAACAGCAAAATTTATCTGTTGTCAGATGAATGACTTTAGTATCTCTTTTTTTCTCAAAAAATTATATTTTCCGAAGAAAAGTGTAGGCTAAATCATCGTTATACTTAATATTCCTACGGTGGGACATCTGGCTTACAATATTTAGCTCACATGAATAACGAACAAGGCATTTCATTGGTTCCGTAAAACCTCTTTGCGGAAATTTTGACCAATGAATTGACGCATTACATATCACCTATACGAAAGGATTATCCCAGTTCTTTTGATAAATTCCTTAAGTTTGTATCGTAGCTCGACTCCATATCAAAGAAAAACGAGTTTTGATTGGTTGAACAATAGCCCTTTTAGTTCATGAATATTAATGAGAATTAGATTTTGTCAGTTCAATACCGCACAGCTAGAACAAAGGAACGAGGCATCGCTGAGCCTACTTGTACAGTAAGACCCGACTAAGTTGCCGCCTCTTTTAGGCAACCAACCAGTTTTAACCCTTTACCACACAATCCCGACTTTTAACGACCCTGAGAAAGAAGCTTTCTGAAAACATTGTGGGAAAAGGAGAAAATGCTGGTAACCAGCATTTTCTCCTTTTCCCACAATGTTTTCTAACCTTTCAGAAACGGATGCAATCATTTTAGCCACATTTATTTTGTCGTCTGCAAATGCTTTCAATTTGGACCAGTCTAAAATTTTGTCGTTTGGTAAAGAGTTAAAGCCCAAATAGCTGCCAAAAGTAAACAGTCCGGGTGTTACAATGCATTTGAATTTGAATCATACCATTTAAATGTATGGAAAATATTTTTAAGTGTGACAGTCTGTTATTGTACGTTCAGTCCAACCGTTAGTCGCTGGCAGAAAAAAAAATGAAATTCAAAATCAGGCAAAAAAGAAACAAAAAGATATCGCGACCTGGCAACTTTTGACATGCTTTTAAAATTCATTCATCTGCCAGTGACTACGACTGCGACCGTAAAATAACAGATTTTCAACTTCACAATAATTTCCATACTTCCAAATGGTATGATTCAAATTTAGATACGTTTTAACACCCGTGTTGTTTACTTTTGGCCCCAATTGGGGCTTTAACCCTTTCCCAAACGACAAATTTTGGACTGGTCCAAATTGAAAGAGTTTGCAGACAATTCTAAATTTGATGAAAATGGCAGAGAGTTCTCTTAAAGGGTAGAAAACACTGTGGGAAAAGGAGAAATTGCTCGTTACGAGCAATTTCTCCTTTTCCCACAGTGTTTTCAAAAAACTTGTACTGCAGACACGTGAGTACTAATGTACTTGCTTAACCCTTGACCAAACGACAAAATTTAAGATTGGTCCGAATTGAAAGCATTTGCAGACGACAAATTAGATATTGCTCAAATGGTGAGATTTATCTCTCATAGGATAGAAAACATTGTGGGAAAAGCAGAAAAATGCTGGTACACCGCATTTTCTCCTTTTCCCACAATGTTTTCAAATGCCTTTTTCCGAAGGTCGTTAAAACCTGGGATTGTGTGGGAAATGGTTAATACGGTTAGGGATGACTCATAAAAAAAAACTTTTTTTCGCCTCTTCCGTCTGATGCATGTGAGAAAAGTAGTCAGCGGCTTCGGAAAGAAAGTTGTATGAGAAAGCCAGGAAACATGGGTGCATCACTGACCGCCATGATATGACCTGAGCTGTTAAAATGGCTTTAAACTCCAATACAAACCAAACATTAAAAAAATCTTCTATTCCATACACGAAATTCTTACTGAATGCTCTAATGGTGTTTAGTGGGATACCCTTTTCCTATGCACCGTCTTTTGACCACGTATTGACGCTCTATGACAAAGCCTCAATTCAGGATAGTCATCGGTCTTACAAAAAGAAGATAAAAATCAGTTTAAATCAATTAATTTGAATCAACACGTGTGTATCATCTTATTGAAATAATCTTGTCAACCGAATTAGAGTAATTAATACGCTCTGTCATTGATATAATTGAGGGGTCGGAAAATAACAGGGCCGAATGATGATACCTTTTGACTCCTATCCTTCTGCCTACGAGGTTTGAACTAGATGGCTTTGAAAATACTGGTGTGAAATCTAGATAACCAACATACGCCATCATGGTTCAGAACGTGAAAACGTTGTTTCAGAAAGAGAACTTGCTCGTAATAAGTGAATATATCTTCTTGACACGATGTTTTCAACAGAATTCTGCTGCAATACAGAAAAAAAAAATCTTCAGATGCATTATGTTGGATAATGTGGCTTTCTTGTAGAATAACACTTGAAAAGCTATACTGACTCTGTCTGTCTGTCTGTCTGTCTGTCTAATTTTCTCTGTCTTTCTGTCTGTATGCACTGTCCGTCTTTGTGTCTGTCTTTCTGTCTGTCTGTCTCCCTTACTCTCATCATAACCGTTGATTGAGCAATTTATGGCTATGATAAGGCTTTAACCTACGACTTAATGAAATGACCACAAACGTAAATATAAATTTACGACTGTAACTCTTTACCATAGGGTCCCGAGTTTTAACGAGCCGGAAAGATGGCTATTGAAAACATTGTGGGAAAAGGAGAAAATGCTGGTTACCAGCATTTTCTCCTTTTCCAACAATATTTTTCACCTAGCCAAAGACGGAAATCATCATTCGAGCTACATTCAATTTGTCATCTGCAAATGCTTTCAATATGGACCAGCCAAAATTTTTGTCGTTTGGTAAAGAGTTAAACTGCTAAAGAAACGTATTGCATTTCATTCGAATGGGAAATATCAGTAATAGCAGAAGTCACGACCGAGAACTGTAAATTCAAGATCGTTCGACACATTCTCTACAATCTGATGTCGATCTGCACCACCCGGAAAAAAATTACTTTTTACATGCTAATCTTAGAGACAGCTACACTCTATAATGGGTCATTTTTCACCCCAAGTGTGTGGTTGATTGGTCATAAACGTCCATTTGCCAGTTTTCTATTGGGTGTATTTATTACGATATTTGTCAGAAAAATGATAAATATGATCCGTTCATTGTTTTGTCACCTAGGAAACAATTCGCCTGTCCATTTTGCCACGTCATTGTCAGACAAGAATCCGCTTATTGACATTTGACAGATTGTGTATGTTTATTTCTTGTATATTTCACGTTTTTTGTCCTGTCATTATAGACGGTGCAATCGAAACGTAATCAAGGGGCTGCAGATACCAAGTACTGGTAAATCTGAATACTTAGTAAATCTGGTGCAAAGGGAAAAACCTTCTCGTTATTCAGCAAAAACCTATTTTGTCGGTACTCATCTGAATTGTCTCTTCGAGATGAGTACCAGCAATATAGGTTTTGGAGAACTATTGACTTTTGAATAGGATTGTTACAATTTATCTGACGCCATATCATTCGCCAAATTTCTCGAGAAGTATTAAAGGCCCACTAATGGCTAAATGTATACAATTCGTATTCAAAATGCAGACAAATTTAAAGGCCCAGGAGCGGCCGAAAGTAAACTATGGGGCTATAAAAAATGCATTAACATTTCAATCATACCATTTAAAAGTATGGAAATTATTGTGAAGATGACAATCTGTTATTTTCGATCGGTCCAAGTATTTGTCCCTGGCATAGAAATGAATTCTCAAACAAGGTAAAACGTAAACAAAAGACAGAGCGACCTGTCAACTTTTTACCTAGTTTCATCGAATCTGTCGCCTGCGAATGCTTTCAATTTGGATAGGTCTAAAACTTTGTTATATGATAAAGAATTAACACTTAAGCTGCTGAATAAATGAAACACAAATTTCTACTCAATATTAAAAGCCCAAACATTGCGGTTTCAAAGTTGATTTCACCGGAAAGAAAATAGCGCATCCGACAGTGTAGATCAAAGATCAGACTGCACGTTCTGTGCAGTCTGATCTTGATCTACACTGTCCGCAAAAGGTCAGTGGGTCAGTGGATTAGCGGCTTAAGGGTTAAAAAGTGAACCCATACCAGGAGGGTAGGTAACCCTCAAAATAGTTTGACACAGTTATGCCCCCTTTCGACTTTTTCACTGAAAAACAAAACTGAAGAACTTGTTCACAAGGATCATTTGATTTGTTTGTATGTATGGTGTTTAATGACGTTTTCAACAATATTTCAGTTATATCGTGGCGGCCAGTGCACCTATCCATGCTTTCCTGGATTACCTCTCACCAGTACTTTGCACAGTATTCTTCCCAAGCGAGCCACTGGCTGCTTTCTCACATAACCATCGTCGATACAATGGTCAGCGGTGAGAGAGCAATGTATCATGTCGCAATGACAATCATCAATCCTCGGAAAAAAAAGATTAGTCGAGCTGAGTATTCGAACCAGCTAACCCCTCGTTCAACGCCCCGGACGTAACGGACTGAGCAACTAGGCAGGGCTGAGGATGATTTCAAGGTTGTCTAAGACATATGAGCTATGCTCTGGCAAAAGGAGGCTTAATGCATCCCCGTGATACATTATAACAATCAAGCCATTACATTATTATGGATCCATAATAGCCACTTTTTTTAACAACGGACTGAATCATAAGGTAGATTGGTCCTTGGACATACAGAAAATTGACCAATAGCGAAAAGTTTTGGCCCAGGTCAGCCTGCGCGGACTGCGCAGGCTGGCCTGGGTCGATACTTTTCGCAAATGCATGAAGCCATCTTTTCACAGAGCACGGGTCATATTTTTTCAGGGCGTTATAGTAAATAGTAATTAAACAGTGATTTTGTGATTTGAGCGTGAAAAAAAATCTTCACCTGTCAGAATAGTCAAAACACTCAATTACCTCGAGATCAAAAAAGATGAAAAATGAATTTTTATCTACATTTCGCTAAAACGTTATCAAGATTCGAGTGACGCGTTTGGGCCGTTTACCGCCCCCCCCCCCCCCCCGCCCCCATCAAGCAATCTCTTTTTTAACCATTTATCACACAATCCCGACTTTTAACGACCCTGAGAAAGAAAGTTTTTGAAATCCTTGTGGGAAAAAGGAGAAAATGCTAACTACCAGCATTTTCTCCTTATCCTACAATATTTTCTATCATATCAAAGACATATTCCATCATTTTCAACCAATTTGAAATTTTGGTCTGCAAATGCTTTCAGTTTGGACAAGTCTAAAATTTTGTTGTTTGGTAAAGAGTTAACCCTTAGGCTGCTAAGCACGACTCACTGACCTTTTGCGGACAGCGTAGATCAAGATCAGACTACACAGAACGTGCAGTCTGATCTTTGATCTACACTGTCCGATAAGGAGATATCTCTTCTCCAAAAATACCTTTGAAATAGGGAAATTTGGGCTTTTACTATCGGCTTGAAAGTTTCGGTTATTTGATGTATAAGCAGGATAAAGGTTTAACAAACCTGTGTTTTAACCCTTTTTGAAAACATTGTTGGAAAAGGAGAAAATGCTGGTTACCAGCATTTTCTCCTTTTCCCACAATGTTTTCCACCCTTCCCAAAACAAATTTCAATTTTTCAATCACATTTATTTTGTCGTCTGCAAATGCTTTCAATTTGGACCAGTCTAAAATTTTGTCGTTTGGTAAAGAGTTAAAGATGCTGGGAAAAGAGGCCCTTGAAAACATTGTGGGCATAGGGAATAGTTGCCAACATTTTCTCCTTTTTCCACAATGTTTTGAAAGTCGGACAAATGCCATCGCTTGACTCACTTTGATATTGTCGTCTGCGAAATTAATGATTTATTCTTAGATAATTTTCAAATTTTGTCGTTTGGTAAAGTTAAGTTGACTTTATCGTAAAAATTTCAACATTTCTTTTTTTAATGTTTTTTTTTTTTTTTTTTCACATTTTTTTTTTTTTTTTTTCACATTTTTTTTTTTTTCACATTTTTTTTTTTGCTGGTTGAAAATTCTAAGGTCCTTTCCGGCTCACTAATTATGGCCTTGAATTTTTAATCAGTGAACCTTGGTTCGACGCTTGCTTGCGACACTGGCTGCTTGAAATTATCAGTGTCCTTTGGCATGGCACTGCACGGCCCCTGCCTAGTACTTAAATATCTCCGGAAAGGAAAAAGAAGAAATCGAAGATGAGAAATACAGTATTTACGATGTGGTGGGTAGAAAATCTGAAAAAGAGAAATATACTGTAAGTTATAGAGGGAAGAAAAAAAAATCTTGCATCATTATAACTGTGCCCCGAGGCCTGATGACATTCCCAGTTTCTGATCTAATCTACAAATTACTTTTACACTCAACCCCTTACCAAACAAAGCTGTATTTTAAAGAACCTGAAAAAAGGAGCCCTTTTGAAAACATCGTTGAAAAAAAGGAGAAAATGCTGGTAACCAGCATTTTCTCCTTTTTCAGCGATGTTTTCTAATCTTACAGAGAGAAAGAAATCATGATTTTTGCTATATTTGATTAGTTGTTTGCAATTGCTTTCATATTTGACGAATATGAAATTGTTTCGTCTGCTTTATAATTTATAGCCATATAAATAAAAAGAAATCCAGCCAATAGCATAAATAGCACAATGGCATCGAAAATATTGCGATTTTAAAGTTCTTTTTGGCGGAAGGAATCTCACCGTATCGGACGGTGTAGATCAGAGATCAGACTGCACATTCTGTGCAGTCTGATCTTGATCCATACTCTACTCAAAAGCGCTTCAAGACGGGCTTAGCATCTTAAGGATTGGAGATTTACAAATGGCCGTTTTAATGATATAGAGTCAAGTTTCTGACAGCTCGACTGTTTTTTGATATACAAGTTTTACCCTTTACCACACAATCCCGAATATTCACGATCTTAAGGAAGAAAACTTTTGAAAACATTGTGGAGAAAGGAGAAAATGCTGGTGACCAGCATTTTCTCCTTTCTCCACAGTGTTTTTATAGCCTTCCATAGGCAAATTTGAGGTTTTGAGTCACATTTTATTGTCGTCTGCAAATGCCTTCAATTTGAACCAGTCTAAAATTTTGTCGTTTGGTAACAGAGTTAACCCTTAGAGATCTCATGCACAAGTACGCTGGTTCTTGTAGACTAAGATCAGATTGCACAGAACGGTTAATTGCTCTGTCTTTGCCATTGTTAGACGTAGCGACATCAGTCACTTAAAGGTACCTTTAACTCTGTAGCAAACGACAAAATTTTAGACTGGTCCAAATTGAAGGCATTTGCAGACAACAAAATAAAGATGATTCAGAAATTAAAATTTGATTTGGAAAGGGTAGAAAACAGTGTGGGAAAAGGAGAAAATGCTGGTTACCAGCATTTTCTCCTTTTCCCACAATGTTTTCAAAAGTTTTCTTTCTCAGGGTCGTTAAAAGTCGGGATTGTGTGGTAAAGAGTTAAACCAGATTTCGGTTTGCATTTTCTTTTTAGAAAATCTTAACAAAAATTGCTAATCTAAATCCGCGCGCAAAGATGACCAACTTAAAACCTCGTTAGAAATATGCATTAAAAACACGATGAAATACCGAGTGTTTACTTCAAAATTTTCTATGCCGTTAGTAACGTTACGCTTTTGAGCGTCATGGGTTCGAGTCCCAGTCGAAATGCTGTAAATATGTATACTGTAAATATTTCTTAGGGGTGGCCACTTTGCTTTTATCAAATTTTAGAAAGTTAAGTTTTGTATAGTTAAATATTAAACATTTTACCTTTAATATGTTACCTTGCTATTTGTAACAGCTATCCGGGTTTAAAGGTGACAAAGGTTTTAAGCGTATCATATATTAAGAAACACCCTGTAGACCCTGTCGATACAGACAAAACTTTTAGGAAAATATATATAAAATAACGGAAGAAAATGAGAAATGCGAGGGAGGGGTAAAATAAAATCATATCTGTTTAATTTAAGAGAAAAAGGGCACAAAATAAGGACATTTCGTCATTTATTTTACGAACCTTGAGAAGGAAATGCACAAAATTTATTTCGTATGACGTTGTTACGTGTTGACTTTTTGCACTAACACTCCCGCGTATTTACACCCTCCTACCCCGCAAAATATAATGATAATAAAATCAAAAACATCGTTTTTCCGCACTATTATCTAGCCTCAAAGACTAATTCAGTCGTTGGAGCCACTTTTTCAGTTGTCGTCTGCAAGTTCTTTCATTTCGAACAAGTCTAAAATTTTGCCCTTGGTTAAAGGGTTAACTCTTTACCAAACGACAAATTTCTAGACAGGTCCAAAATGAAAGAATTTGCAGACAACAAATTAAATTATGCTCAAATTATGGAATCTGTCTTTGAAAGGGTAGAATATGTTGTAGAAAAAGGAGAAGATGCTGGTCACCAGCATTTTCTCCTTTTCCTACAATGTTTTCAAATGTTCTTTTCCGTTGGGGATTGTTAGAACTTGGGACTATGTGGTAAATGGTTGAATATGATGAGTTAATTTGTCCTGTCCCCCTACATATGAGACATGCTCTGTGAAAAGGGGATTTAATGCATCTGCAAAAAGTATCGACCCATGTCAGCCTGCGCAGTCCGCGCAGGCTGACATGGGTCGAAACTTTTTGTTATTGGTCAGTTTTCTTCATGTTAAAGGACCGGTCTACTTCACGATTCAATCATTTGTTAGAGAACATGGATATAATGAACCCATAATTAGGTAATGACTTGCATGGTACAACGCGTTACGGAGATGCATTAAGCCCCCTTTTGCCAGAGCATGGCTCACATAATTTGACGTTTCGCTGCGCATGGGGAAAAATACAAAATTATGTTAATTTCATGAAACAGACTTTCTTTTAGCGCAAGAAAATTAACCTGTCTGGCATTTGTTTAAAATGTAGAATTTCATGACGCTTGCAGGAAGTGCTTGATTTTGAAGCCTTAAATTTTAGTAAAGCAAAAGTTTTCACCCGTAAGATATAAATGAATTGAAAATATAAGCTTTTCAGGACAGTGTAGATCTAGATTGGATGGGTGGATGGATGGATGGATGGATGGATGGATACATGGGTGGGTGGGGGGGTGGATGGATACATGGGCGGGTGTGTGGGTGGGTGGATGGATGGATGGATAGGTGCGAGGGTGGATGTTTGAATAGATGGATAGATGGAGACAGACAGACGTGAGGGAAAGACAGATGGACGTGAGGGACAGACAGACGTGAGGGACAGACAGACGTGAGGGACAAAAATGATAATAACGACAAGTTTGAATCTAGATACTAAAAACAAACAAAAAAAATCTTTCCAACAGGGTTTTTCCCGAATATGGCAATAAATATGTAACGAAAAACAATTTAATTGAAATAAACAGAGATAATGATAATTACTATTTAATGTCATGCAAATTGAGGTTTTAAAACCTTCCCGGTTTGAAATTACCTTTTTACTCTTTTAACACCAATACATATAAAATCGACTCCTGTCGACGACCGAAAATTCAATCCACTGACACTGAAAGATTTTTAACTTAATATATGCTTGACTGAACAAGCGGACGGTATAGATTCAAGATCAGACTGCACGTTCTGTGCAGTCTGATCTTGATCTATACCGTCCGCAAAAGGCCCTTGTTTTCGCCCATGACGCTGGAAAGGGTAAACGTATCTTTTTATTGCATCCTTGAATCACGCCGTCTTGCTCGTCGTAAAGATGTTTAGATTTAAGGATAATAAAAACGACGTAACACCTTTAGTATGACAAGCGACATAAGTGGCTTTAGTAGCGGTACGGTGTAGATCAATATCAGACTACACAAATCGTGCACAAAATGTGAGGTCTGATCTTGGATCTACACCGTCCGCTTGTTCATTCTAAACTGAGCAAAAGATATTCCATTCCCACTGTACTTGTATTTTAACCCTTTCCCAAACAACTCCGTGATTTTATGACTCTGAGAAAGATGGTTTTTGGAAATAATTCATGAAATGAAAAAAAAAAAAATGCTGAAATCACTGTTCCCACGGGTCCGTTTTTAAATTAAAGATTTGCGATATATATGTTTACCCCTTTCACAATATAATTATATCGGTAATTTATCTGTGTTTGCACAGCTGACTAAATTCTGAATCATTCTACAGTCTATCAAATCTTAACAGCAGTTTTTTTTTTTTTCTCTCGGGCTGTAAGAATGTATCTTTAAATGGCTACCTCATCAGCTTCTGGTGAAAATCTGCAACAGACGGCATTAAAATAGTTACAGTGAGTATTAGTAAAGGTGTAATGCATCTAAAAAAGTGTTATAAAAGGAAAACTTGCTCATTTTCCCACATTGTTTTCAGCGGTGGTCTACGCAAAAACGGAAAAAAGTTATCGTCTGCAGATGTTAATGAGTTAAACAGATGACCGTCTGCAATCTCGCATACTTTTCCCTGGCAACCGTGACGCTACTTTGTCGTCGTCAAGTCCACAGACTGGAATGTAGTCCGTCTGCGTAATGGTGTGTGCGTCTTTCGTCTGCTTCCTTCTTTTGTAAAGTCACTCATTGTAAACACTGAAAGGTTTTTTTTCTGAAAGGTCTAAAAGCCCTCCTGACCGAGCTACGGTGCTCAATCTTCAGCTTGGTCCGTATTTACCAACCATTCTTAAGAATGTTCTTTGTCTCATTCTCCAAGATTTTCTAAATTTGAAAGTATCAGAACTTCAAGGTTCGTATTCACCAACCATTCTTAACACTTAAGCTGCTGAATAAATGAAACGAAAATTTCTACTCAATACTAAAAGGCCAAACATTGCGGTTTCAAAGTTGATTTCACCGGAAATAAAATACCGTATCGGACAGTGTAGATCAAAGATCAGACTGCACGTTCTGTGCAGTCTGATCTTGATCTACACTGTCCGCAAAAGGTCAGTGGGTCGCGATTAGCAGCTTAAGAGTTAAGAATATTCTTTGTCTAACTCTTCAGTTTTCTGAATTTGAACGTAACACAACTGGTTTAACCAAATGGTTTAGCCAATCAGAAATTGTTTTACTTTCAAATTCAGACAATTTTTGACAATAAAACCAAGAACGTTCTTAAGCGTGGTTGGTGAATACGGACCCTGGTTGGCTTAACCATTTGGTTTAGCCAATCAGAAATTGTATTACTTTCAAATTTAGAAAATTCTGGAGAATATGACTAAGATCGATCCTAAGGAGGTTGGTGAATATGGACCCAGTTTAGTGGTAACTGGCTGGGCTGTCAGTAACCAAGAGGCCAAAATTTCGTCAAATTCCGACTTCCATTTGACTTATATGAGCCGTGCTCTGTGAAAAGGGGGTTTGATGCATCTGCGAAAATATCGACCCAGGTCAGCCTGCGCGTACTGCGCAGGCTGACCTGGGCCGAAACTTTTCGCTATCGGTCCATATTCAACAGTTCAAAGGACCAGTGTACCTCACGAATCAGTCGGTTGTTATACAAAATGGATTTTATGAATCCATAATCATGTGATGACTTGCTTGGTATCATGCGTCACGGAGATGCATTAAGCCCCCTTTTGCCAGAGCACGACTCAATCATGCATTTTTAGTGTGTAAATAAAGTGCAGTCTGATCTTAGATCTATAACGTCCGCTTGTTAGGTCATGCCCTATTAAATAACTCTGTCTGCATTTCAGTGAATCGTATTTTCAACCCTTTGCCGCACAATCCGGAGTTTTAAAATGCTGGTTACCAGTATTTTCTCCTTTTCCGACAATGTTTTCTACCATTTCAAAGACAAATTCCAACAGTTGAACCTCTTTTAAATTGTGCAAGCTTCTTTTATTTGACGATAACAGTTGATCTAGTTAAAGGTAATCTCTTTACCGTACAATAGATAAAAAAGCACAGTAGGTTCGGCCACATAATATATCAGTTTCAACCGAGACAAACCGCAGGTAGACCGCTGGCGCTGTGGTCATACAAATCAACTTGTTTACGTGTTTTCGTTCAGACAGACATACGGACGGACGGACGGACTGGCGGACAGGTAGAGAAAGGCTCACTGCATAAACTTTGTACAAATTGTCGTTTGCAAATGCTTTGAATTCGGACGATTCTTAAATTTTGTCGTCTGGCAGAGAGTTATATACAGAAGAAAATTATAGAGATAGGTTCGTTACAGTATAGTGCTAACTTATCAAACGACAAAATTTTGGAATGACCAAATTCAAAGCATTTGCAGACGACAAAATAAATGTTACTAAAATGATGATTTCTGTCTGTGATAGGATAGAAAACACTGTGGGAAAAGGAGAAAATGCTGGTTACCAGCATTTTCTCCTTTTCCTACAGTGTTTTCCAAAGTCCCCCTTTTCCTCAAGGTCGTTAAATTAGTGATTGTGTGGTAAGGAGATCAATCAATCAGACATTTTAAACTTTTGATAAATGAATGAGTGGACGATTTAGAGATATGGCGGATGACTAACTTTGAAACGACCATAAATTAAAGAAAAATGTCATAATTATATTCTTCATGAGTAATTTTATCTATTCCTTTCAACCTTTACCAAACGAAAGCCATTGTATTTGTATCTGGTGAATTTTCTTTCCTATATTTGTTAAATAGAGAAATTATTCGTACAGAGTCGATTTTTCAAGTTGGCACAATGTTTTCTTGCAAATGCCGAAATTCATTTCAACTCTCTATAAATTTGAACTGCTTTTCACAAACAGAATTTGAAAAATTTAAAAAAGATGTCTAAGAGAATTGCATTATGGGGTCATTGGTTATCCACTCAAGGCATTATTTTTCAACCAAACTGTCTTAACTCTGAAGAAACTAAAATGAAACTTTTAAGTCGATAGTAAAAACTCAATTTTTGCTATCTCAATGTTAATTTTTTGCAGAAAAATATCTTCTTATCGGACAGTGTATATCCAAGATCAGACTGCACGTTCTGTGCAGTCTGATCTTGGATCTACACTATCCGCAAAAAGGGTCCTCGAGTCGCGCTTGGCAGGATATGGGGTAAATTTAAGGACACTATCTCTGCACCTTTTGTTCACCTCTCACGCTGTAACTTGATCCCCCAGTTCGTACCCTTGTTAACAGTGTGGAGTGTAATCGACTTAGAAACCTGAGTGGGGACGATTGAAAATAAATCAAGTGTAATAATTAATTAGTTTTCAGCGAAAAGATATCAGCTCTGGGTTATTTTCATAGATAACGAAATCGAGCGATCCGCTTCAATGAAAACTCTTCCGAATAGATAACCCTTTGGCTGCTAAGCGCGACTCACTGACCTTTTGCGGACAGTGTAGATCAAGATCAGACTGCACAGAACGTGCAGTCTGATCTTGGATCAACACTGTCCGATAATTAGACGTTTTCTTCTTTTCTTCAAAAATAAGCTTTAAAAAAAATATTAGGGTTTTTACTACCGGCTTAAAAGTTTCATTTAACTTATATACCAGGATATGGTTAAATATACATATTTACGGACAGAGAAAATAAAACGCTGTTAAAATTTGATAGACTGTAGAATGGTTCAGAATTTCTTCAGCTGAGTAAATATAGATAAATTGCCGATATATGTGTATAGATAACTTACAGACACATGTGGTGTAAGGTATTAATATCACATACATATATCGGAAATCTTCGATCTAAAACCGGAAACGTCACAACATTGATTTCTTTGATGGCCTCCAGAAAATGAAATTCATTTTCTGTCGGTCGTGATCTGTGCAACCTTGCAACCTATGCAACCTTACAACCTTGCACAATTTGGCAAGAAGATACAAGACTGATTATAGTTTGATAAAATAAAGATAAAACGGATTAAAAAGTGGCCGAAAACGAGTATAGATACCTGAATAAGTTTACCCTTAACACGCAATCCCTAATTATAACGATCCTGAGGTAGAAGGCTTTTAAAAACGCTGAGGGAAAAGGAGATAATGCATTTTTCCCATGTTTTCTACCATATCTGATACAATAATATCATTTGTGCCACATTTTATTTGTCGTCTGCTGCGTTGATGGATGGATGAATGGACGGATGGATGGATGGATGGATAGTGTTAACGCCTTTTTCAACATTATTTCAGTTATATCGCGGCGGCCAGTGCACCTATCCTAGGTTTCGTGGTGTTTCTGTTACCAGTGCTAGGCACAATATTCTCCCCAAGCCACTGGCTGCTTTCCCACATAATCATCGCCGAAAAAATGATCAGCGATGAGAGAGGAATGATTTCTGTCACAATGACTTTCATCAATCCTCGGACAGAAATTGGCCGAGCTGAGGTTTTGAACCAGTGACCCCTGGATTCAAGTCCTGCTAAGTATATGCCACCGACTGCGCTACCGTACTCGGCCAAATGTTTTGTTTTTTTTTTGGGGGGGGGGGGGTTAAGCTAAAAACTGTGTGTTGTTAAGGTATTTCAAGAATTTGAGTATTATTTACAAAATCATTTTCAAAACAGGTGTTTAAAATGAGGTCCTAATGTGAAAAGTTGTAATATTCAAATACGGAATAAGAAAGTACAGAGGTAATCCATTACGAGAAAGTAAAACAAGAAAATAGTTTTAGTGTCACGTCAGTAAACCCGTCACTCTCAACCAGACGAGAAAAATTTAGATTTATCCAAATTGAAAGCATTTGCAGACGACAAATTAAATGTGGCGTATATGGTTAGATTTCACTTTAAAAAGTTTGAAAACATTGTGGGAAAAGGAGAAAATGCTGGTAACCAGCATTTTCTCCTTTTCCAACAATGTTTTCTAAAGCCTTTCTTCCCCAATGTCGTGAAAACTTGGGATTGTGTGGTTAAGTCTCCACCAAACGACAAATCTTTCAAATTGTCTACATTGAAAGCATTTGCAGATGACATATCAAATGTTGGTCAAACAATCTGATTTGTCTCGGAAAGGGATGGAAAATATTGTGGGAAAAGGAGAAAATGCTCGTAATCAGTATGTTTGTGAAAACCTTTCTCATATAGGGTCATTGAATAACAGGTTGTCTTGTAAACAGTTATGCTTTGTATTTTCTACGGACTGCGTAGATCCAAGATCAGACTGCACAAAAATGGACACTTTAGGGCCAATATTTATTTTTAACCCTCAGGCTGGTAAGTGCAACTCACGTACCTTTTGCGGACTGTGTAGATCGAAATTAAATTGCACAGAACATGCAGCCCGATCTTGGAGCTACAATGACCGATTAGGAGGTATTTTTTTCCCTGAAAATAAGTTTGAAACAGCATTACTTGGGGTTTTACTATTGGTTTGAAAATTTCGTTTCACGTATTTAGCAGTTAACTCTTTCCCAAACGACAAATTTTGGACTGGTCCAAATTGAAAGAGTTTGCAGATGACAATTTTAAATTTGATGAAAATGGCAGAAAGTTATCAAAAAGAGTAGAAAACACTGTGCGAAAAGGAGTAATTGCTCGTTACGAGCAATTTCTCCTTTTCCCACGGTGTTTTCAAAAGACTTGTACTGCAGACACGTGAAAACGGGGGCTTGTTTGGGAAAGGGTTAAGGTCTCGGAAAAAGGATGAATTATCGTTTTGAAGAGAATTAATAATTCAGGGGGACTTTTATTTTGACAGATGCGTACATAGCGAGTAACTGAATGATGGTTCAAATGGTATTTCACGCCGCTGTCAGTGTTATTTTGGTTATATCTCGGACACAGCTCACTTTTTCATGAGTTTCACCAGTGCATGTTTCATCTTGCAAAAAAAAATGCTATTACTAGGCTGGGTTCTTTGCTGCCTTGCCCAAGGACACTTCATAGAAAAACACAGAGAGAGAGAGAGAGAGAGAGAGAGAGAGAGCCTCGGATAAGAATCGAATTCTGATAACATTAAATGTGTTCAAAAACATATTTAAGTTCTGCTGCAGTGCAATGAATTTTAAAGAAAACGGATTTAAAATTATTTTGACTTACGATAGTAGAAAATGTGTTTTTCCTCACATTTATAAATCAAATACTGCGTTATCTTCCCTTTAGCCCTTAGGCTGCTAAGCGCGAGTCAATGACCTTTTTGCAGACAGTGTGGATTAAATTCAGACTGCACAGAAGATGCAGTCTGATCTTGGATCTACACAGTCCGATAAGCAGATATTTATCCTCCAAAAATACATTTGTACTAGCAAAATTTTGGTTCTTACTATCGTCTCGAAAAAAAAATCATTTCAGTTATTTGGCAGGTAAAGGGTTAAAGGTACATCTATACTTGTTTTCAGCCAGTTTTTAACCCATTTTATCTTTATTTTATTAAACTATAATCATTTTATTGTATCTTCATGCCAAATGTTACCCCTGACGGCTGTTAGGTTACACAGATTACGATGGATAGAAAATGCATTTCATTTTCTGGAGGCCGTCAAAGAAATCACTATTGTCGTTTTCGGTTGTAGATAAGGGCAAATCCCTTGAGTTTCTCCACCCCTTACACCGTATATGTTCGTCATTTATCTATGTTTAGAAAGCTGATTAATTCTGAGCCATTCTATACACTATCAATGTTTAAATATGTTTTTTTTTTCTCTCTTGCTGTAAGGATGTAGCTTTAACTTTCACAGCGCGATTTGTGTTAACTCGACCCTCTTTCGACGAAATCCACAGAAAATATAACCCCCTGAAATACATGAAAAATTAAGTCTTAAAGGCTTGGCTTAAACGGACGGCATGGGTCCAAGATCAGACTGCACGTTCTGTGCAGTCTGATCTTGGATCTATGCCGTCCGCAAAAGTCCATTTTTCTTCGCCCACGGCGCGGAAAGGATCAAACATACATTATGAAATTTTACGAGCCGGTGACAGCTCGAGTTCGCCATTAAATATCTTATAAGAATTTTGACACGTAAAAATGACAGCGCATTACGACTATCATTTATAGACCAAAATAAGTAATAAATTTCAAATTCCTGATCTTAATCTTAAAACTTTAATAAGTTGTCAGTCAGGAATATTTAATACGTTTTTCTTTTTTTTTTCTTAACAGGGTATATTTGCGTCTTTCAACAAGTCAACTGTTAAATCATCGTTGCATCAGTAGAAATTATAACGTTGACGAAATGGACTTTTTTTTTTTTTAATTCAGGAAAAGCAGCTGAAATATAGCTATTTCATTGCGGTATTTTTTTTGGGGGGGGGGGGGGGGCAGAATACGAGGAGTGTTCAAATATGAATGCATCTAGGCACCTAAAATTTGTTTCCTCATAGGTTTCATTGAAATATTTATTTTGTTCCCTCAAAGTATTCACCTCCAACAGATATACACAGTTTCAGTCTCCAGATCCAATCTTTGAAGGCGTTTTCATAGTCTTTTTAGATATACTATGAAGACACTTAGGTGCCTAAATGCATTCATATTTGAACACTCCACGTATGCGTAACAAAAACAGGACAGATTAAACTCTAAGATCAGACTGCACGTTATGTGTAAACTGATCTCGGTCTACATTAGGATACTCTACACAAACCAGTGCACCAATCCATGCTTTCCTGGAATTGCTTTGTACCAGAACCTCGCACCGTGAACATTCTACCCAAGCCATGGCTGCTTTCCCACATAACCAGAATATATGTAAGGAAGAATAGGAGAGTTTGGATCTAAGATAAGACTGCATGTCATGTGTAATCTTATTCCGATCTACGTTGTCCAACTTTTAGTAAGAAGGCTTTTAAAAACATTGTGGAAGAAGAAGAAAATGCTGGTAACCAGCATTTTCTCCTTTTACCACAATGTTTTCTACCCAATCAAAGACAGCCATCATCTGAACAACATTTTTCATTTGTCGTCTAAAAATGAAAGGTGGGAAAATTTCCCAAACAATCATCGTCGATACAATGATCAGTGGCGAGGGAGGAATTAATCCTGTCGTACTTACTATCATCAGTCCTCGGAAAGAAATTGGCCGAGCTAGGGATTCGAGCCGGTGACCGTCTGGTATCAAGTTCTGTACTCTACCGACTGCGCTACCGGGGCTGGGCTGAAAAAAAAATCATATATTTTGATGAAAATTCACAATGTCTCCCTGTAACCCAGAACAGAAACTGCTTGATAATTTAAAACGGACGTTTCCAGCCGATGGTAAAAGTAAAACTCAAAATAATTGGGGTTTTTTTAAGTTCGATTCACTGTGAAAATCTACTTGTTTCGGTCAGTGTAGGTCCAAGATCAGACTGCACAGGACGTGCAGTCTGGTCTTTCATCTGCACTGTCCGCAAAAGCACGCCGGGCCCCGTTTATCAGCGTATAAGCTTTAACCCTTTCCCAAACAAGCCCTGGTTTTCACGTGTCTGCAGTACGTCTTTTGAAAACACTGTGGGAAAAGGAGAAATTGCTCGTAACGAGCAATTTCTCCTTTTCCCACAGAGTTTTCTACCCTTTTTGAGACCTTTCTGCCATTTTCATCAAATTTAAAATTGTCGTCTGCAAACTCTTTCACTTTGGACCAGTCCAAAATTTGTCGTTTGGGAAAGGGTTAAAAAATAAAGATTATTGATATCTACTTGTATTTATTTAAACAATTTTCTTAAACTCTATGCCGCACAATCCTGAATTTTTACGACCCTAAGGAAGAAATATTTTGAAAACACTGTGGGAAAAAGAGAAAATGCTGCTAACCAGTTTTTTACCCTTCTCTAGAAAATTTTAATTTTTGAGTCACGTTTATTTTGTCGTCTGCAGATGCTTTGAATTTGGAGAAATCTAAAGTTCGTCGTTTGGTTAAAGAGTTAAAACTGTTCCAAATTTTAGACCCTTCCATATAAAGAGTATCTGCATATGTCAACGAATTTAAATTCTTTTGACAATGTAGAAAATATTGTGGAGAAAGGAGAAAATGCTGGTTACCAGCATTTTCTCCTTTTTTCCACAATGTTTTCAAAAGGCCTCTTCCTAAGGGTCGTGAAACCCGGGATTGTTCCTTTTTCCACAATGCTGCCTTTAAACGACCCTGGGAAAGAAGCCTTTTGAAAACAATGTGGAAAAAGGAGAAAATGCTGATAACCAGCATTTTCTTCATTTCCTACAATGTTTTCAACCCTATCAAGAGAAAAATTGCACCATTTGAGCCACATTGAAATTGTCGTCCACAAATGCTTTTATTTTGGACAAGGCTAAACTTTTGTGGTCTGGTAAAGGATGAAAGTACTAGAAACACGCTCTCAAAAAGCTTTGACAAATTTTATAAAGTAGACCAATCATCGAAAGTGACAATTTCTGTTTAGATGATAAAACGCGGCATGTTTTACGCGCACTCACATAACCTGTCTGTTAAAAAATGCGCAAAATGACCCTTATCTCTTTTTCAGACTGCGGAATTCTTTTCACTTTTCCACATTCAAAGCATTTTGCAGACGCCAAATTAAAGACACATCTATACCTCGTTTTCAGCCAGTTTTTGACCTTTATTTTATCAAACTTTAATCATTGTTGTATCTTCATGCCAAATGTTGCCCCTGACGGTTGCAAGGTTGCATAGATTACGACCGATAGAAAATGCATTTTATTTTCTTGGATCATCAAAGAAACCACTGTTGTGATGTTTCTGGTTTTAAACCGAAGATTTCCGATATATGTATTTATCCCTTTCACCATTTATATTTATCTGTGTTTACACAGCTGACTGAATTTTGAACCATTCTACAGTCTTTCTAATTTTTACGTTTTTTTTTTGTCTGGCTGTAAGGATGCATCTTTAAGTGTTGTTCAAAAATTAGAATTTGTCTTTCAAAGGGTATATTTTCTCCTTTTCCAACAATGTTTTCAAAAGCCTTCTTCCTCCGGGTCGTTTAAAGTCGGGATTGTATGGTAATGGGTTAAGTCTCTCCAAGATGAGAGAATTCTTTTTACTTTTCCACATTGAGAGCACTTGCAGACGAAAATCAGTTGTCGAATGATAAAAAGATGGTGTTTGCCTTTGAAAGAAAAAAAATATATACTATGTAGTGGCTTTTTCGATTAGTAAAGACACAGATCTGACTGCACAAAATGTGCAATCTAACCGTGATCTGCACTGTCCTAGTCTTTGTTAGATGTGTTTAATGATCAAGGAGAAATTGAACTTTGGGATGGGAAAGGTAAAACCGCAATGTCTTCGTCATTTCTGAATATACTCATCCCATCCTGACTCCACCTCCTGCTGACTCCTCCTCCTGCTGACTCCCCATCCTAACTCCTCCTCATCCTGACTCCTCCTCATCCTGACTCCTCTTCCTGACTCCTTCTCTCTCGCCAGCTCCTGCTGCTGCTCCTCCTCCTCCCCACTCTTGCTCTTCCCTCCCCCTCCCCACTCCTGCTCTTTCCTCCCCTCCCTACCCCTGCTCTTTCTTCCCCTCCCTACTCCTGCTCTTTCCTCCCCTCCCTACTCCTGCTCTTTCCTCCCCTCCCTACCCCTGCCCTTTCCTCCCCTCCCTACTCCTGCTCATTCCTCCCCTCCCTTCTCCTGCTCATTCCTTCCCTCCCTACTCCTGCTCTTTCCTCCCCTCCCTACTCCTGCTCTTTCCTCCCCTCCCTACTCCTGTTCATTCCTCCCCTCCCTACTCCTGCCCTTTCCTCCCCTCCCTACTCCTGTCCTTTCCTCCCCTCCCAACTCCTGTCCTTTCCTCCCCTCCCTACTTCTGCCCTTTCTTCCTCCTTTCTACTCCTGCTCATTCCTCCCCTCCTCTTATTTCCTCCTCCATCTTCTTGTATAACATCTTTAACAATCGATGACAATTATCTGAATAGTAAAAAGAAAAGCTGATCGGTGAGCGTATAGGGCTGTAATGCCCCTCTTATGCCAAGTTTACCTGTAGGTGGCAGACGTACGTATTCTCAATAAATAAGATATTTTGTTGTTTCATGCTCAATTTGTCGTCTGCAATGTTTCAATCACAAATTTGCGGTAGTTTTTGTTCCAAGCCTATTATACAGCCCATTGCCTGTGTTGTGTATTAATGATTTACTGGGTTACTAATTAGTTAAACAGAGAACACGAAAACGCTAAGAACGCCGGCGCGTGAAGTACGCAGACGACAAGTGTGAAATGTTTTTCGATTTGTCTGTCTGTTACGTCTTCATACCGCCCGCGTGGAAGGACCAGACGTAATTTACAGTGTTGGTTGGTTGGTTGGTATGTCGCTAAAAAAAGTCATTACTTCCTATGTAGGTTGTTTTTTTTTTTCGGCGTAGCTGAATGCGCTGGCGTTTTGACTTACCTCTTGGTACTGATCAAGAATAAATAGATGGTAATTTGTGATTGGTCAAAAATGTGCACATGTTTAGTTGGCAGGCCCCTGCTGGCATATTTTGCTCACACTTTTATTAAACCACTATTAACCCTTTACCACATAATCCCGAGTTTTAACGACCCCGAAAGAGAAGACTTTTGAAAACATTGTGGCAAAAGGAGAAAATGCTGGTAACCAGCATTTTCTCCTTTTCCCACAATGTTTTCTATCCTGTTATAGACAAATTCCATCATTTGAGTCACATTTAATTTGTCGTCTGCAATTGCTTTCAATTTAAACAATTCTAATAGTTTGTCGTTTGGTAAAGAGTTAACAAGGGTTGCTACTGCTAATCGATATCCAGGGGCCTTGATTCAAACCATAGCAAAATAATGTGGTACAGAATGGTTCTTTTCTTGTGCTATTTGGAAATATAATATTTTCATAAGTATTACCCAATAACCCAATGAAAAACAGTGAGGAAATAGAAGCTATTGCTGGTTACCTTTCGCTAGTTCGATTCTCCAGCTTTGCCAGTTTCTTTCAAATACTTGATCATTGCCAAGGCATATTAATTTATTCCTTTCTTAACACTCGCTGATCATTGTTTGGACGATGGCTATCTTGGAGAGCAACTAGTGGAAGAATTTTGTGTGAAGTACCGGTATAAGAAATTCTAGGGTCTGTATTCACGAGCCATCCTTAACAACATTCTCAAGAGTTTTCTATATTTGAAAGTAACACAACTCCTGATTGGCTGAACCAAATGGTTGAGCCAATTGGAAGTTACGTTACGTTTTCAGTCTAGAATTCAACATTATAAGAATGCAAGAAAAACAAAATACAAACGAACAGCCTCAAAATGGGTAATTTGTTGTCTTGATACTGACAAATTTCAAAATATTGTGACTAAAGGAGAGTTTTTCAATGGTTAAAATAGCATCAGCGTCTCTACGTATCTTCACGCAGTTTAGTTCAGTTTGGTCTAAACATATACAATTTTACATCGCCATGTATACACATAGTAAAATTAGTGTTGCACCCCCTGTGGTTTTAACGTGTTTAATTTTCTGGCTTGAATGATATGAAATGGGTTGAAAATTAGAATCTGGCTGCTGTATACACCTACAAACCAGTCTGTTGTCTCTGAAATGGAATGAACTGAGGTATCCCTTAACCTCATGGCAGCAGCTACTGATCGAGCTGTTTCAACCTCTCGTGAGAGGTGTGAGACAAAGACTGCAAGCTGTTTTGCATGCCCCGGGCGGAAGTACGCAATATTGCCTGATTTTATGTGTCCATTCTCTGCAGGTCACTTTCAACCTGTCTTAAGTTTTGTTTCGACATTAAATTCCCTGTTTTAACCAAACTTAAACGCTTCTCGTTTTTCTTAAATTTGAAAGCAACATCTAGGCAAAAGATTCCTACTTACCATGAGGTCAAGGGATACCTCAGTTCAGTTCATTTTGTGGGCAAAAGACGAGTCTGTTGGTGTATGCAGCAGCCGAATTCTAATTTCGACCCAATTTTATCTCATTCACGTCAGAAAATCAAACCCGGTAAAAAACACAGGGGGTGCAACACTAATTTTACTATATATATATATGTATGAATGAGCCATGCTCTGGCAAAAGGGGGCTTAGTGCATCTCTGTGATGCATGACACAAAGCAAGTCATCACATGTTTATGGATCCATAAAGTCCATTTTGTCTGACAACCGACCGAATTAGACTGGTCCTTTAACATACAGAAAATTGACCAGTAGGGAAAAGTTTCGGCCCAGGTCAGCCTGCGCAGCCGCTGGGTCGATGCTTTTAGCAGAGGCATTAAGTCCCCTTTTCACAGAGCCTGGCTCACATATATGAGCCACGCTCTGGAAAAAGGGGGCTTAATGCATCTCCGTGATCCATAATACCAAGCAAGTCATCACATAATTAAGGATCAATAAAAACCATTTTGTATAACAACCGACTGATTCATGAGGTACACTGGTCCTTTGAGCTGCTGAATATGGACCGATAGCGAAAAGTTTCGGCCCAGGTCAGCCTGCGCGTACTGCGCAGGCTGACCTGGGTCGATACTTTTCGCAGATGCATTAAGCCCGCTTTTCACAGAGCATGGCTCGTATCTAAAAGGGCTGTATTTCGTGCCCTATTGCGTTACCGACTGAGCTGCCATGCTCGGCAGGAAGTGATGAGTAACTGCAGCTTTGACAAGTTTGAAAATGTTGGTTTAGTCGAGATAATAAACAACTGAAGAGTATTTTAAAGATAGGCGCCATTTTACCCCTTGACCTGCTAAGTAAGTGAAACGCAACTTGCAAACCGATGGTAAAAACCCGAAATTTTGCTGTTTGTGAAGGGTACTTTTGGGAGAATAAGTATCTCCATAGCGGACAGTGTAGATCTCAGATGAGACTGCAAAGTGTAGATTAAGATCAGACTGCCCAGAACGTGCACTCTGATCTTAAATCTACACTGTCCGGAAAAGCTCCCGTTTGCTGCCCTAGGGTTTTCCCTATCAGCGCCTTAGGTGGAAATAGGAGCTTTTGTGCACGGCATAGATCAAGATCCGACTGCATATTATAACGTGTAGTCCGATCTGGGATCTGCACCGTTTGCTTGTAGAATCAAACCTTTGATATGCAAATCTTCTAAGTTTGATTAAGTGGATGGGTCGATACTTTTTGCTGATGCATAGAACCCACTTTTTACGCATATTTGGCACAGAAAGGGCAAACAAAAATATTCACGCTTTAGCCCTATCAAGAGATAACAGTTTTTATATGATAAAAAATAGAACAATGTATTAACCCTTTCCCAAACGACAAATTTTGGACTGGTCCAAATTGAAAGAGTTTGCAGACAACAATTTTAGATTGGATGAAAATGGTAGAAAGGTCTCAAAACGGGTAGAAAACGCTGTGGGAAAAGGAGAAATTGCTCGTTACGAGCAATATCTCCTTTTCCCACAGTGTTTTCAAAAGACTTGTACTGCAGACACGTGAAAACCAGGGCTTGTTTGGGAAAGGGTTGACACTTATCAGGTTGTACACTTTGAAAAAAAGGTAAGATTGATGAATGTTGACCAAGTGGGCTTATTAAACTGGTAGTGCTGTTGCAGAAGTAATAACTTAGAAATCGGCAATGAACCCTAAACAAACGTGTACGAAAATCATAGTGATGATGATGATAATGGTGTTAGCGTGTCTATTATTCGTTGTCCGTCTGTCTTTCTGTCTGTCTGTCTGTCTCTCTCTCTCTCTCTCTCTGTCTCTCTTTCTCTGTCTCTCTCTCTCTCTCTTTGAAACGATTGAAACGAGCAAATTAAACCGGAGAGACCTATCACATTTACATACCTTGTCAATTTGCCCTTTTACCGGACAAAAGAAAACTTAGACTCGTCCATTGCAGTAATTAATTACATTATGACAAAGTAACTACTGCTCAAACGATGGCCTTTATCTTTAAAAAGGTAAAAAAAAACATTGTGGGTAAAGAAGAAAATGCTGGTTACCAGCATTTTCTCCTTTTCCCACAGTGTTTTCAAAGCCCCTCTCCCATCCCCCGTCCGGATCATCGTAAAAATGCTTGATCGTTTTTGGTAAAGTAATAAACAGGGCACGCAATGTACAATGTGAATCAGCGCATTTTTGTCTTCACCTCAATGAGCAATACTCGCCGCTTAGATAAAAGAATAAACACAAATGACAGTTCAAATGTTTTTTAATGCAATTTCACCTTTACAACGTGGTTTGTCCTTTTTCTTATCCAACGCAATTCGTTTTTAAACGGTAGGGTGGGGGGAGAGAGAAGGCCTTTGAAAACATTGTTCGAAAGGGAGAAAATGATCGTAAGATTCACTGCTTAGATAAAAGAATAAACATAAATAAACACAAATGACAGTTTAAATATTTTTAATGCAATTTCACTTTTACAAAGTGTCTTATCCTTTTTTCTACCGCAACGCAATTTGTTTTTAAAAGCTACACGATACCGGGTTTTAACGACCATGCGAGGAGCAGGCTTTTGAAAACATTGTGGGAGAAGGAGAAAATTATCTTGACACTCACTGCTAAGATAAAAGAATAAACACAAAGGACAATTTCAATGTTTTTAATGCAATTTCACCTTTACTACGTGTTTTGTCTTTTTTCTTCACCAACGCAATTCGTCTTAAAAAAACATAAAATCCGAGGTTTTACGACCCGGAGAAGTGGGGAAAATAAAGAAAGCTCGAAAACATCGTAACGAGCATTTTCCCTTTTCCACAATGTTTTCTACCTTTAAGAAAGACTGATCCTGGCCACTTTTACCTTACTCTTAGTTTCTCCAACACAATAAGTCTGTAGAAGCCACACGATCGCGGGCTTTTACGAGCCTTGTGGGGAGGAATGGGGAGGAGGAAAGGCCGGAGAAGACTTTTGAAAACATTAAAAACACTAATGGTTGGATTTTTTTTCCATGTTATAAAACATTGTGGGAAAAGGGGAAAACGCTGGTCACCAGATTTTTGTCCGTTTCCCACAATGCTTTTTAAAGTCCTACTGTCAAAACCAGTTAAGTACGCCATCTTGAATAACTCGTGACGTCAAATGACGCCATTTCTCTTCAATGATATAAATTTTTTAGTCCCCTACCGGCGAAGCCGAAGGGGACTTTAGGTTTGCACTCCGTCTGTCCGTCTGTCCGTCAGTCCGGCAATTCAGTTTTCCGGACAATTTTTCTAAACGCTGGTACATATTGAGCTGAGTTTTGGTGTGTAAGTCACCCACCATCACTTACAGATCAAGTTCGAGTTTCGTTCCGGTCCACTGGTTTTTCACAGATTTACGGGCCTTGGAGTTACAAAATTTCACTGATAAATCAGTTTTCCGGACTTTTTTCCTAAACCCTGATAGGTATTGATCTCAGATTTGCTGTGTAACTCAACCACCATGACTTACAGATCAAGTTCGACTTTCGTTCCGGTCCACTGGTTTTTCACGGAATTACGGGCCTTGGACTTACAAAATTTCACTGATAAATCAGTTTTCCGGACTTTTTTTTCTAAATGCTGGTAGATATTCACCTGACTTTTGCTGTGTAAGTCAACCACCATGACTTACAGATCAAGTTCGAGTTTCGTCCCGCTCCACTGCTTTTTCACGCATTTACGGGCCTTGGACTTACAAAATTTCCCTGATAAAACATTTTTCCGCACTTTTTTTCTAAACGCTGCTACATATAGAGCTGATTTTTGGTGTGTACATCAACCACCATGACTTACACATCAAGTTCGAGGTTCATCCCGCTCCACTGCTTTTTGACGCATTTACGGGCCGTGGACTTAAAAAATTTCACTGACATGCCAGCGATACATACGGCCGATAGGGGACTGGGTATTGCTATGCAATACTATCAGAATGCTTGTTTTTCTATATTTCTAGCCATTAATAAAACTTAGATCTGTTCCTGATAACTTGGCATATGATCAATTGAAATTTTCAAAAAAGAAAATAAAAATGACAAAATGGCAATTTTGACGTGGTTACGAGTATATATTGGGACATCCTGTATATAATATTAGTAATGAAGAAAATGAAGACGATGAAGAATGAGAGAGAGAGAACATGAAGAGGATAAATTTCTCCTATTACCACAATATTATCAAATAGTGATCTACAGCAAGAATACGTTTGTCGTTCTCCATTTTTATTAACTTAACCAATTACAAAGGTTTTAACGCTAGAGAGCGTACAAGGTCGAATTAGGCATTGATCTATAGACACCGGGTCAGAGGTTAACAAAACGGTATCTAGTCTGCGTACTTTAAGTACTTTGTAACCCTTTCAGCGCCAAAGGGCGACAAACAGCGGCATTCGCGGACGGCATAGATCCAAGATCAGACTGCACAGAACGTGCAGTCTGATCTTGGATCTATATCGTCCGCTTATTTACGTAATCCTTTAGATGAAACCTGTCTTAAAAACCTGTTTTAAATTCCAGTGAAGTGTATTTGCATCCGTTGAAAAAGGTCAGGTTTATACTTTGCGCTGAAAAAAAGTTTACTCTCTTTATCCTTCAAAATCAGTCCGTAATTATCCATATTAAATCGACTTTTTGAGGGTGTGGTTGCCTTGTCTTCTTCAAGTTGAGATACTGGTCTTTTTAAAGGTTCAAATAGTCGTATGTGTGTTCTCGACGATCGATTGATCGATCCTTTACTGACTGACTGACTGACTGACTGACTGACTGACCGACCGACCGACCGACCAATTAATCGATCGGTCGATTGGTTGCATGGGATGGGATGGGATCCCTGGATGGGTCGGTGGGTCGTTAGATCGGTTGGTCGGTTGATCAATCGATCGATTAATTGGTTAATCGATTGATCGATTGGTTGGATGGGATGGGATGGGATGGGATTAGATGGGACGGAATGGGATAATTGATTGCTTTAAGAGCCAACGAACAAACGGACGAACCAATACCGTCGGTGGATTGATCTTTAAAAGGTAATCACTTGAAAAGGATATGACAGGTGCAGAAACTTTGACGGAAAGCAATGCATAATATTCCCCTTTCCTCTTTTTTCAATATTAATGTACAACGCTCATTTGAAGTCATAGATCTTTTAGTCTTTGTTTTGCTTAACTTTCTACCGAACAACAAGATTCTAGACTCTTCTTGCCAAGCCCCGTAGCTCAGTCGGTAGCGTACAGGACTTGAGAACAGGAGGTCGCTTGTTCGATCCCCGGCTTGGCCATTTTCTTTCCGAGGATTGATGATAGTCATTGCGACGGGATTCATTTCTCACTGCTGACCATTGTTTCGACGACGCTTATGTGGCAAAGCAGCCAGTGGCTTGGAAAAAATATTGTACGGAGTACCGGTAAAAAGAAACTCCAGGAAAGCATGGATAGGTGCACTGGCCGCCGCAATATAACTGAAATAATGTTGAAAACGGCGTTAAACACCATACAACAATCAATCTAGACTCTTCTATATAAAAAGTATTCTCGGGTGGCTATTAAAAGGGGCTGAAATGGTGTATTTCGTGTTGAAGAGTTGAAACATTGTGTGGAAGGGGAAAAAAATGCTGGTAATTCGCTGGCAAAAAAATGAACTTTAAAACCAGGTAAAAAGTAAAAAGATAGAGCGACGTTGCAACTTTTTACCAAGTTTTAAAATTTATTTTTTTCTGCCAGCGACTTACGCTTGAACCAACTGCACAGCAACAGATTGTCATCTTCACAATAATTTCCAAACTTTTAAATAATATGATTTAAATTTAAATGTATTTCAACACCTACATGGTTTACGTTTGACAGCTATTGGGCTTTTAACCCTTTACTAAACAGCAAAATTTTAGACTGTCACAAATTGAAAGCATTTGCAGACAACAAAATAAATGTTAACAAAAATATGAAGTTTGTTTTGGGGAGGGTAGAAAACATTGTGGGAAAAGGAGAAAATGCTGGTTACCAGCATTTTCTCCTTTTCCCAAAATGTTTTTAAAAGGCTTCTTTCTCAGGGTCGTTAAAAGTCGGGATTGTGTGGTAAAGGGTTAAAGTATTTTTTTCGTATATACGTGGTGATTAAAGGGTAACTGTGCAGTAATCTGCATTGGATCGATCAAAAGCGAATCAGATGACATATTAGTAGGAAATGCTATTCGTCTTCAATATGTTTTATATTTATTGATCTGTCAGCGCTTTGAAATAGGTCATACTGAATTAGGTGAATCAAGCCTACGTTTTTGAAAAGGTCACATCGAATTAGGTGATTCAGGCCAACTAAAAAGATTACACAGGTCAGAATTGAAGTTATTTGCAGACGAAAAACTAAATTTTGCAGAAATGATGGGATGCTATGAGATAAGACAAAATGGATTTTATGGATCCATGCTTATATGATGACTTGCTTGGTACAGAGCATCACGGAGATACAGTAAACTCCTGGCCCGCCACTCGGGGCCTTAGAAATTGGTGGCTGCCTTCGCCTCTGTGGCATATGGGTGGTAAAAGTCCCCAGAAACAGAGGAGACCGATAATAATAAAACTAAAATTAATAAAACTGATCCAAAATAAATCAATCCAAAGTAAATATTAGGAAAAACCAATAATAAAATCAACCTAGATATGATAATAAAAACACTAAAGTCAATAAGATTAAATATTTCCAGGAAAAAATTAACAAACCCAAAATTAAAACATAAAAATGACTGAAGAACAAGACAAATTAAGATCAAAGAATTTCCTAAACAAATTTTTTATTCCAAAAATGATTTTTATTTTTTTATTTTTTGAAGACAGTATCTTTCCTATATACTTTCCTATCTCATATACTAACATGCTCATTTGTGTGTGTATCATCTGTGCCAGTGGGTAGCACACTGGACGAAGAATATAACATCATCTGTGTATAACATCTGTTTTGTTCTTGTATTCGTCAACACCTTTTCCAATCTCTAGCACTATATGTTTGAAGAATTTGAAACATTTGGCATACTTGTATTTAGAACCTTACCTACAAGTAGAAACCTCTAATGAGAACTCTAGTAAGCTCTAAGTTATTAGCTCTAAGCATTAAAGTTATCATGTTATCATGTTAACACTCTATATCTAAAACTTTCTTGATTGAAAATATTTCATTGAGCAAACTTTCTTCTGATAAAAGATTTCTGTCTTTGATTCAGAAGCCACTTGTTTGCCGTGAGTGGCATCTCGTATGCCGGAAAAGGGGATCCTGGTAGTTGAGAGTGCCCAGGGATCTCCAGCACTCAACACACTGCTTTGGCCCTGGCCTCGGATAGACGAGAGGAATGGGTTAGGCCCGACCCGTCTCAATCGGCTCGGTCGTGCCTAGCTTTTAGGATTACATACTTTTATCTATATTTCTTCCTTTGTATCTTATGATACCAACCGGGTTAGATTTTTTCTTTTTTCTCATCTTTTACATTGTTTTCCTTTATAAAGCGGCGGCTGTTGGGCTAATTAATAGACCTTTAGTTTCTCTTCACTTAAGGTTTGTTAAGTATAATAGCTATGTAGCTCTGGCGTCGGAAATAGGAAACCCATTTCTATTAGACGTCCCCTTGTAGGGCTCCGAGGAGGGTGGAGCGCATAGCTATTGAAATTACACTAACAAGATCATGGCTTCCCAAAACAAAAGACCCCGACCGAATAACGAAAACGAATCAAATACTGTTCATGCTGAAAAATTCCTGGTTGTCAAAAGTGAGGAGTCAAAGCCCATTACATCTTTGTCTCCCTTCATAATAGAAAAGCAAATTGAAAGTTTAATTGGAACCCCAAAATCTGTTAAAAAATTGAAAAATGAAACACTACTTATTGAAACAGCCAGATCAAGTCAAGCTGAATCATTATTGAAAATTAAAAAATTTTACAATTTGAAAGTCTCAGTGTCAGAACATAACTCGCTTAACAAATCCAGAGGAATCGTGAAAGACAAGGTACTCAAAGGAGAATCTGAAGAAAAAATTGTTGAATATCTTGCATCACAAGGAGTTGTTGCATGTAAAAGATTCAAAATCAAAAAAGATAATGTTCAGATTGAAACAAATACACTACTTTTCACTTTTAATACCACCACTTTACCCCAGAATATTAGAATCTTTTATCGTGCAGTACCAGTGGAACAGTTCATCCCGAATCCTTTACGTTGTTTTAATTGTCAAAAATTTGGACATCATGAAGACAACTGCAAGCTCACAGACTCGGTAATCTGTGATAGATGTGGTGAATCCAAACACACATCTAGCAATTGCCAGAGACCTTTCAAATGTGTGAATTGTGGTAAAGATCACAGTGCAAGATCAACTACCTGTGAAGTCTGGAAAAAAGAAAAAGAAATTATGAGAATTAAAACAATGAGAAAGATTTCATACTTTGAGGCAAAGAAACAATATGAGACGACTTTTGAACCTAGGTACTCTAAGATAGTACAATCTGCATCAATAAAACCTCAGACGAGAAGTTGTGGAACTCAGTATGATCCTGTGGATTTTGGGCAAAGTGCTGAGCCTAACTCAAAGTCTGCGTCTTCATCTGTTCAAAGACCTCAAACATCTCAAACTGGTTCAAAATCTAGTCAAACAAAAGGCTCTAGTAGCAGATCAAGAGAAACTTCTAGATCTAGTTCATGCTCTGGATCACCAAACAGAAGCCAGAAAACTAAACCAGATAAAAAAGAAAAAGATAAACATCAGTCAAATAGACAAAAGAAAGGATCACAAGATCCTATAAAGCTGGCAAATAAATATGAAAGTTTAGAAGATATGGAATTAGAAATTGACTCATCAGTCAAATAACTTTTAAGTTAATTCAGACTCCCAATATACAAGTATAATGGGTCAAAACTCAATTTTACAATGGAATTGTAGAGGTCTAAAAGCCAACTTTAATGAATTATTAATTCTTTTATCTTTATTAAATCCAAAAATTTGTTGTCTTCAAGAGACTTTTTTAACACCGAATGATAACTTGGAAGTTCGCAATTATTCTTCCTATCACTATATACATAATGATTGCCAAAGAGCATCTGGTGGTTCTTCCATCATGATACACTCTACGGTACCTCACCGTAAGATAGATTTAAACACAAATCTGCAAGCAATCGCGATGAAAGCATCGTTAAATAAAACTATAACAATTTGCTCTATCTATATTCCACCAAATAAAAGGATAGATCAAAATGATTTAGAAAATCTTTTACTACAACTACCTCAACCTTACATCATATGTGGGGATTTTAATGGACATAGCGAATTATGGGGTTGTTCAGATAGCAATGATAGAGGTAAAATAATTGAAGATTTCATTACAGAGAATAATCTGTTTATTAAATTCCAATCAACATACATACCTGCATCCTGAATCAGGTTCTTTCACAGCAATAGATCTTTCACTTTGCCATCCTGCCTTGTACCTTGATTATGAATGGAAAGTATGTGAGGATTCTCATGGAAGTGATCATTTCCCTATCATTATACAAGAAACTGAGAAAACAGAAGATGAGAAAATTCCAAAATGGAATTTTAAAAAAGCTAACTGGGAAAAATTCAATATTCTTTGCCATAAAAAATTACTGTTTGACAATTTTGAAAATTCAGAAGATCCAATGCTTTCTTTTACTGAAACTTTAATTGACATATCAAATCAGTGCATCACAAAGATTTCAACAAATACTTTTAAGAAGAAAAAGCCATGGTTTAATGATGATTGTAAAGAAGCTATTAAAAAACGTAAAGACAGTTTAAAACGTTTCAAACAATATCCAACAAAAACAAACTTAAATGTTTGCAAAATTATGAGAGCTAAGGCTCGACGTACTATTCAACAAGCAAAACGATCATCTTGGAAAAATTTCATTTCTAAACTTAATGCTAGAACTCCCATGACAACCATTTGGAATATGTTAAGGAAAATAAATGGAAAGAATCAAACCATGAAACACTCGCATATCAAGGTAGATGACAAACTCTACGAAAGTAAAGAAGAAATCGCTAATATCCTGGGAAAAACTTTCAAAACAAACTCTTCTTCTGCAAATTATAAACCGCAATTTAAAAAACATAAGCAAGAAGCAGAAATGGAAGAACTTAATTTTGAAACGGATACAAATGAAAACTACAACTTGCCTTTCACACTACCGGAACTTGAAGATTCTCTAAAAAATGCTCACGATTCTGCGTCAGGTGCAGACGAAGTACACTATCAACTTTTAAAACATTTACCTCGTATTTCATTACAAACTCTGTTAACATTTTTAACATTATCTGGGAACAAGGCAACTTCCCGAAAAGTTGGTCCAAAGCTACAATCATTCCAATTCCTAAGCCAAATAAAGACCATACAAATCCAACAAACTATAGACCCATAGCTTTAACTAGTTGTATATGTAAAACCATGGAGAGAATGATCAACAATAGACTTAATTTTTACCTCGAATCCAATAATATTATATCGGAACATCATTCAGGGTTCCGAAAAAACAGAAGCACGACAGATCAGTTAGTACGATTAGAATCTTTTATCAGAAATGCTTTTGTAAAGAAACAACATGTAGTTGCCATATTTTTTGATCTAGAAAAAGCTTATGACACCACATGGAAACATGGCATCTTAAAAGACATTCATAAAATTGGATTAAGGGGAAATCTACCCAAGTTTATTTCAAACTTTTTATCAAATAGATGTTTCAAAGTTAAGGTAGGCACATCTTTTTCTGATGACTATGAACAAGAACAGGGAGTTCCTCAAGGAAGTATCCTCTCATCTGTTCAATATCAAGATTAACAATATTGTAAAATGTTTAGATGACGATGTGAACTGTTCCTTATATGTGGATGATTTTTTAATATGTTACAGATCCAAAGATATGAAAACAATTGAAACCAAGCTTCAAAATAATTTAGACAAAATTGAGAAATGGACTATAGAAAATGGTTTTAAATTTTCCATGACAAAGACAAACTGTGTACATTTCTGCCAAGAGCACAGATTGCACTTGGATCCATCATTGAAAATATATAATAGTCCAATTCCAATAATAGATCAAGCAAAATTTTTAGGAGTTATCTTTGACAAAAAACTTTCTTTCATTCCACATATTAATGCTTTGAAACTGAAATGTCAAAAAGCTTTAAATGTTTTAAAAATACTTTCCCACTCTGACTGGGGAGGAGATAAGAAAACTCTTTTAAATCTATACAGATCTTTAATACGCTCAAAACTGGATTATGGATGTATTATATATGGCTCTGCACGAAAAAGCTACCTAAAAAAGTTGGACACTATTCATCATCAGGGTCTTCGGTTAGCTTTGGGAGCTTTCCGTACGTCACCTGTTCAAAGTTTGTATTCAGAGGCCCAGGAGCCATCCTTATATGATAGAAGGAAAAAACTATCCTTACAGTACGTAACTAAACTGGCTTCAAATACAAAAAATCCGGTTTACAATGACATTTTCAATCCACCAAACAAAATACTCTTTCAGAACAAACATAATTGTATCAAACCACTTGGTCTACGAGTTGAACATCTTCTTAATGAATCAAACATAAATGTAAAGAATATTAAGCCCTTTAAACTTCCTGTAAAAGAGCCGTGGACCATAGATCCACCAAATATTATTTTTGATCTCAATGTAAATAAGAAATCGGTTACAAATCCATTATTTTATAAAAATAAATTTTTAGAAATCAAATCACAGTATAAAGATTACATTTCAATTTACACTGATGGTTCGAAACAAGATAATAAAGTTGGTTGCGCTTCAGTACACAAACAAGAAACGGCCAAAATAAGACTACCAGATCATAGCTCTATTTTTTCAGCAGAAGCTGTAGCTTTAAACATTGCTCTCTGTTCAATACAAAACAATAATAACAAGAAATTCATAGTTTTTTCTGACTCAATGTCAGTTTTATAATCTTTAAAACATCCTGATAACCCAAATCCATTGATTCAGCAGTTTTTCAGAAAATATATTTATTTATGTAGATCAAAGACTATAATATTCTGCTGGATACCCAGCCACATTAATATAAAAGGTAATGAAATAGCTGATCAAGAAGCAAAGGATGCCGTAAATATGGACATACCCAACATAAAAATTCCTTATACTGACAAAAAACAACAAATAAATGATTTTATCAAGTCTGAATGTCAAATAAAATGGCAACAATGTCTTAACAACAAACTTTTAGCAATCAAACCAAATTTTAATGACAAATATGAATTTTATTGTAACCGAAAAAGTCAAGTAATCTTAACAAGATGTCGTATAGGACACTCAAGGTTTTCACATGTTCATCTTTTAAAAAATGAGAGAGCACCACAATGTATAAACTGCAATGAACCTTTAACTGTAAAACATATTTTATTAAACTGTAAGAATTTCGACCGTATACGATCAAAACATTTTAGTGTTGACAGCTTACAAAATTTATTTTTAAACGTAAAACAGAATAACATTTTAGAATACCTAAAAGAGATAGATTTTTATAATAAAATATAGACTCTAATATAGATTTTAACTTTCAAATTAACATTTTATTGTTCCATTTATAAATATTACTTTCATGAGCGCTAAATGACCACAGCTGTCGATGCGCCTTAAAATACCAATTAAACATTAAACAGTAAACTCCTTTTTGCCAGAGAGTGGCTCAAATGTATTTTACGGATGCGCAGTCTCGGTCCGTATTCACCAACCATTCTTAAGAATATTCTTGGTCTCATTCTCCAAGATTTTCTGCATTTGACAGTAACACAACTCCTAATTGGCTAAACCAAATGGTTTAGCCAAGCAGGAGTTGTGTTACTGTCAAATGTAGAAAATTCTGGAGAACAAGACAAAGAACATTCTTAAGAATGGTTGGTGAGTACGGACCCTGGTCTTAGACCTACACTCTCCGCCACTTTCGTACACCGTATGTCCAAAACTAGCTTGAAATAGCAATACGGGGAGTGTTCAAATATGAATGCATCTAAACACCTCAAATTTGATTCTTAATAGGTTTCGCCCGCCCGGGTAGCTCAGTGGTTAGCGTGTCGGACTCGTGACCTAGTGGTTGCGAGTTCGATACCCGGTTGAGGCAAACTTTCTTTCCGGCGATTTTTCGCCTCTCACCTCGGATTCATGTGAGAAAAGTAATCAGTGGCTTTGGAAAGAAGGTTGTGTCAGTACTGGTGTGAGAAAGCCAGGAAACACATAGGTGCGTCGCTGACCGCCATGATATGACCTAAGCTGTTAAAATGGCGTTAAACTCCAATACAAGCCAAGCCAAGCTTAATAGGTTTCACTGATTTTTTTATTTTGTTCCCTGAAAGTATTCACCTCCATGAGATATACAAAGTTTCAGTCTCCGGATCCAGTCTTTTGAAGGGATTTTCATAGTATTCTCAGGTATACTAGGAAGACACTGGAATATTGCAGCATCGAGGTGTTTGAGCTGAACAAATTTTCGACCTGAAAGGTATGCTTTTTTAGCTTGGGAAACAAAAAGAAGCCACAAGGGACAAGGTCAGGTGAATAAGGTGGGTGAGGGAGCACAACGACTTTTTCCTGCTTCAGAAAGTCTTGCACCTTGTACAAACGATAATGAAACTGGTGGTTTACACACGTTGAAATAGAGTTGACAGAAAGTGATTTTCAGTGTCTTCATTGTACACCGAAAAAAGACGATGAAAATGCCTTCAAAGACTGGAGCCGGCGACTGAAACTTTGTATATCTGTTGGGGGTGAATGCTTTGAGGGAACAAAATAAAAAGTTTAGTGAAACCTATGAAGAATCAAATTTAAGGTGCCTAAATGCATTCATATTTAACCCTTTAGCACACAATCCTGACTTTTAACGACCCTGAGAAAGAAGCCTTTTGAAAACATTGTGGGAAAAGGAGAAAATGCTGGTAACCAGCATTTTCTCCTTTTCCCGCAATGTTTTCTACCCTTTCCAGAACAAATATCAATTTTTCAGCCACATTTATTTTGTCGTCTACAAATGCTTTCAATTTGGACTAGTCTAAAATTTTGTCGTTTGGTAAAGAGTTAAATACACCTATTTTGGTTTTTTTTTTTCCCATTTGAAAAATATTTACCTCATCAATTCATTGTTCAAAAGGTGAACTAAAAGTTTATTTTTTGCTTGACCGAGATTCGCAAATCATTTACATATTTAAAACACGTAAATGCACTGTTTGGGTCAAAAAAAATGGGGCCGTCGGTTCCCCGCAATGACGTCTGATGAACAATCCAATGAAAAATTTGAGCCATGTTCTGGAAAAAAGGGGTTTATTGCATCTCCGTGATGCATAATACCAAGCAAGTCATCACATGATTATGGGTACGTAAAATGCATTTTGTCCAACAACCGACTGTAGCATAAGGTAGACTGGTCCTTTGACATACAAATAATTGACCAATAGCGAAAAGTTTCGGCCCAGGTCAGCCTGCGCGGACGATACTTTTCGCAGATGCATAAAGCCCCCTTTTGCTTTAGCATGCCTCATTTATTTGTTTTGTTTTTTGTCTTCCCATTATCATTATCCGCATTAATTGTTATTCAAAACGCAACGTCTTTGACATTTATGTTTTGAATACTCAATTTATACGCGGAGAAACTCTATGAATATCGCAATGCAGTTCCGGACCGAACTGAACAACTACCTTTTTGAAATCAACCATTCTAGTAGTAGTGCGTCACAATTCCAGGACAAGACACCTGTTTGCTTTACCAAAACACTGTGAAAAAAGTAACCATAAAAATGATATTAACCCTTAAGCTGCTAATCGCGACCCACTGACCTTTTGCGGACAGTGTAGATTAAGATCAGACTGCACAGAACGTGCAGTCTGATCTTGGATCTACACTGTCCGATACTGTATTTTCTTTCAGGTGAAATCAGCTTTGAAACCGCAATGCGTGGGTTTTTAGTATTGAGTGGAAATTTGGGTTTCATTTATTTAGAAGCTTGAGTGTTAATCAGGTCTTACCTGCAGACCGAAAATGTCTGTTGAGTTTATTCGGCGCTCTAAGGGTTAAAACTCCCTTTCAAAAAAAAAACAGAAAAAAAAAAATGTTTGAAAAGCTTGCGTTCAAAGAACGAGCCATGTTCTGGAAAATGGGGGTTTAATGCATCTCTGTGCTGTATTATACCTAGCAAGTTATCACATAATTAGGGATCCATAAAATCTGTATAGTCTGATAATCGACGGAATCTGAAGGTAGAATGGTCCTTTGAAATGCAGAAAATTTTACAAATAGCAAAAAATATCGACTAATGTCAGCCTGCGCAGTCCGTGCAGTTGGACATGGGTCGATACTCTTCACTGAGCATGGTTCAGTATTGTCACCAGGTTTATGATTTTTTTTCTCACAGAAAATTCCTTCCCTTTGCATCCAAAACTGAAGATTCAAATTTGCCCCAGCAGTTAGAAGGATCTGCTTTGAAAAATCACATCTTTTATCTACTTTTTACCTGATTTTAAAATTCATTTTTTGCCAGCGACAAAAATTTGGACCGACCGTGCAATAACTGATGGTCATCTTCACAATAATTTCCATACCTTTAAAAAGTATATGATTTACATTCGAATGCATCTTAACCCTTAAAGCGCCGAATAAACCTGTCAGACATTTTCATCCTAGAAATACGTCCTAAATAATTGCAATTTCATGGTTGCTTTTGTCTACAGTGGTTCAGCAAAGCAGACAGTGTAGATCAAGATCAGGCTGCACGTTTTGTGCAGCCTGATCTTGATCTACACTGGCCGCAAACGCAACTATAGTTGTGAAAGGCGCTTTAAGGGTTAACACCCACATTGTTTACTTTTAGCCGCTATTAAGCCTTTAACCCTTTACCACAATTTTGTTGAGTCCAAAATTTAGTCTTTCAATAAAGAGTTAGAGAAATATCTGTAAAAAAATAGAAAAATGGCGTAAATTTGCGAGCAAATAGGCAGGGGCCCTTAAGATAAACATGTCTACGCTTTTGACCAATCACACATTTCCGTTTATTCATTTGTTATCAGTTCCAAAAAGTAGGTCAAAACCAGCAAATTTAGCTACGCCGAAAATTCAATATAATTTGGGAGTGTGGGAATGGCCCCCTCGTCAACAAACGGGCTTCGGCCAATAACGTAATTCGAAAAGCATGTAATTTGCAAAAGAATGCGATATACCTCCAATAGAAACTCCACGTAATCTGTCGTGAAGGCGATAAGGCGGTCATAAATTTCAATTACCTATAATTGACTTATATTACATGAACCCTTGCCATTGATATACCGGGGCCCCGTATTTATAAATTTTTTTTGACAAACATTCTAACATTCTTTTGTCTAAGTCTCAGGAGTTTTCTGAATTTGAAAGAAAGGCCATTTCTGATTATCTAAACCAAAATAAAACATGCTCAGTTAACAGGGCTGGGGGCTTAATGCATCTGCGAAAAGTATCGATCCAGGTCAGCCTGCGCGGATCGCGCAGGCTGACCTGGACCGAAACCTTTCGCTATTGGTCAATTTTCTGTATGTCTCAGGACCAGTCTGCCTCATAATTCAGTGATTTATTAGAGAAAATGGATAAAATGGATCCATAATTATGTGATAACTTACATGGTATCATGTATCACAGACATGCATTTAGCCCCGCTGTTGCCAGAGCATGGATCAAAACGGTTCAGCCAATGAGAAATGGCGTCACTTTCTAAATCTAGAATAAAACTAAAAATTCAGTTTAGTGTAGTTTGTTAAAATGGACCCTGGTTTTACCTTTTGTTTTCCAGAGTTGCTAAAGTTACTAGCTAGGACAAGGTAAACTGTTTAGACACAGAAAGACTATACCAACCTTGAATCATACAGGGGTAAAAAAAATAGAGGAAATGAGAGGATCTGCAACAGATTGCTCCTTTTCGCCCAATGTATTAAAGACTGTATTTTACCACTGATAATTATACAAGTTTTTTTTAGTCATTTCATTGAGCTGACTTGTTCAACACACTCGCAGACGACGAATTAAATGTGCTTCAAATGATGGGATTTAAGTCAAAAAGGTTAGAAACATTTTGGGAAAAGAAGAAAATGCTGGTTACCAGCATTTTCTTCTTTTTCCACAATGTTTTCAAGAACCATCTTTCTCGGGGTCGCCGAGCCCCTATAGCTGAGTTGGTAGCGTACAGGACTTGAGAACAGGAGGGCACTGGTTCAATCTCCGGCTCGGCCAATTTCTTTCAAAAGATTGATGATAGTCGTTGCGACAGGATTCATTCCTCTCTCACCGCTGACCATTGTTTCGGCGATGGTTATGTGGGAAAGCAGCCAGTAGCTGCTGGGAAAGAATATTGTGCGGGACACTGGTAAAAGAAACTCTGGGAAAGCATGGATAGGTGCACTGGCCGCCGCGATATAACTGAAATAATGTTGAAAACGGCGTTAAACGCCATACAATCACAGTTATTTCTCATGGTCATTAAAGGCAGGATCGTATGTGTCAAAGAATTTATAAAGTTATCTATTGGACTGGGGATTCAGGGGAGGGTTTGGTTTGTATTGGAGTTTAACGCCATTTTAACAGCTAAGGTCATCTCATGGTGGTCAGTGACGCACCTATGTGTTTCCCGGCTTTCTCACACCAGTACTGACACAACCATCTTTCCAAAGCTACTGACTACTTTTCTCACATGCATCAGAGGTGAGAGGCGAAAAATCGCCGGAAAGAAAGTTTGCCTCAACTGGGTATCGAACTGGCAACCACGAGGTCACGAGTCAGACACCTTAACCACTGAGCTACCCAGGCGGGCTCAGGGGTGGGGATAGAATGTCTGTAAGAATGGAGGAATGGGAAAGCGACTTTTTATTGTATTAGATAGGCGCTTGTTTTCAATTAGATTATTCATTATATTGGCTGGGTCTGTGACATTGAGCTTTCAGACTTGTCCGACCCAACCCTACATTAAACCCTTTACCACACAATCCCCGAGGGTTAACGATCCCCCAGAAAGAAGTCTTTTGACTGCTCGCCACATGGCTTTATGCCGCATGGCGAGGGTAAAGAAGACAAAGGATTGAAGTATTTTGAAAACCTTCTTGTAATCAGCATTTTCTCCTTTTCCCACACTGTTTTCTAACCTTCCTTTAAACGAATTTCAATTTTTTAGTCACATTTATTCTGTCGTCTGCAAGTGCTTTCGATTTGGACGTCTTAACCCTTAGGCTGCTAAGCGCGACTGGGACCTTTTGCGGACAGTGTAGATCAAGATCAGACTGCACAGAACGTGCAGTCTGATCTTGGATCTACACTATCCGGTAAGGAGATATCTTTCAAAAAAAAAAAAGCCCTTAAAATTGCAAAATCTTGGGTTTTACAATCGGGTTGAAAGTTTCATTTCACTTATTTAGCAGGATAAGGGTTAAATTTTGTCGTTTGGTAAAGTATTAACAACGTGAATTACACCTTAGGTTGCGCCCCTAAATGCTTGCCAGATGACACAATCTTATATCTATCCAAATTGAAAGAATTTGCAGACGACATATTCAGTGTGGCTAAAATGATCGAATGTGTTATTGAAAGAGTAGATAACATTGCAGGAAAAAGGGGAAATGTTCTTTTCCAGCATTTTCTACCTATCTCACAATGTCTTCAAAAAGTCTTCGACCTCAGGATCGTTAAAAACGGGATTACGTGATAAACAGTTGACCATTTACCCAGCCGATCCCCAAGTTTCATACAGGGTAGAGAAAATGGCCCTTTAACTCTTTACCAAACGACAAAGTTTTTTAGACTGGTCCAAACTGAAAGCATTTGCAGACGACAAAATAAAAATGACTCAAAAATTTAATTTTTTTTTTTTTTTTTTTTTTTTTGAAGGGTAGAAAACATTGTGGGAAAAAGAGAAAATGCTGGTTACCAGCATTTTCTCTTTTTCACACAATGTTCTCGAAAGGCTTCTTTTTCAGGGTCGTTAAAAGTCGGGATTGTGTGGTAAAGGGTTAAAACATCATGAGACAAAGGAGAAAATGTTGGTCACCAGGTCCAATCTTAGAAAAACCTCGTGTGCACTCTAGATGCCACATTTTCAGTCTGATAATCTTTGTCAGAATATTTGTCTTGATGATATCTCGGACATGTTCGAAAAACAGTCACGTTGGGTCAAAAAGTAGGTCACTGGAACAAATCTTAGAAAAAACCTCGTGTGCACGCTAGATGCCACATTTTCAGTCTGATAATCTTTATCAGAATATTTGTCTTGATGATATCTCGGACATGTTTGAAAAACAGTCACGTTGGGTCAAAAAGTAGGTCACTGGAACAAATCTTAGAAAAACCTCGTGTACGCTCTAGAGGCCACATTTTCAGTCTGATACTCATGAAACTTGGTCAGAATATTTGTCTTAATAATATCTCGGATATGTTCGAACTTGGGTCATTCCAGGTCAAAAGTAGGTCACTGGGATAAATCTTAGAAAAACCTTTTTGTCAAAAAGTAGGTCATCGGAACAAATCTTAGAAAAACCCTTATGTGCATTCTAGAGGCTACATTTTCAGACTGATACCCATGAAACTTGGTCAGAATGTTTTGCTTGTTGATTTCTAGTACAAATCCAAAACTGGATCATGTCGGGTCAGAATGCAGGTCATTGGGAAAAATCGTAGAAAAACCTTGTGGGCACTCTATAAGCCTGATACTCACGAAACATACACAGAATGTTTGTCTTGGTGATGTTTTGGACAAATATGAAATTGGGTAATGTTAGGTCAAAAAGTAGGTCACTGGGACCCATCTTAGGAAAAACCTTGTGTGCATTCTAGAGGCCATATTTTCAGTCTGAGACTCACGAATTTGATTAGGATGTTCGTCTTGATAATATTTTAACCCTTTCCCAAACAAGCCCTGGTTTTCACGTATCTGCAGTACAAGTCTTTTGAAAACACTATGGGAAAAGGAGAAATTGCTCGTAACGAGCAATTTCTCCTTTTCCCACGGTGTTTCCTACCCTTTTTGATAATTTTCTGCCATTTTCATCAAATTGAAAATTGTCGTCTGCAAACTCTTTCAATTTGGACCAGTCCAAAATTTGTCGTTTGGGAAAGGGTTAAACGAGTTTTAATTAAACGGGGTCACATTGGATCAAAAAGTAAGTCAATAACAATCATATGTTTACATTACCAGTATGTCTTTAACATCATTAATCCTAGATGACTTTACTCAGGTGAGCTTTTTGGGGGCCAATGGCACTCTTGTTTGGAATTTCGGGTAACCATCGAGGTTTTGTTAATCATAGTGGCTTATCCTTTGGAGAAAAAAAATCAACTCTTCACCATATAACAAAACTAAAGACTTGTCCAAATTCAAATCATCTGCATACAACAAACTAAACGTGGTTCAGATTATTTTAATTGTTCTTGAAATGGTAGAAAACATGTTCTCACAATGTTTCCATGCGCCTGCCTCCCGTGGGTCATCAAAACACGAGAAAGTGTGGTAAATGGTTAAGCATTTAGCCTGTTTTGATGTGGCCTTTAACCCTTTACCAGACGACAAAATTTTAGCCTTGTCCAAATTGAAAGCATTTGCAGACAATTACAATGTGGCTCAAATGGTGCAACGTTTCTTAGAAAGGGTAGAAAACATTGTGGGAAAAGGAGAAAATGCTGCTTACCAGCATTTTCTCCTTTTCCCACAATGTTTTCAAAAGGCTTCTTTCCCAGGGGCGTCAAAAGGCGGCATTGTACGGTTAAGGGTTAACGCCATTTTCAACATTATTACTGATGTATAACAGCAGCTAGTATAGGATCAAGATAACCGAAATACATAAATTAGATTTTTGTGTAAGTTTGAAAAAGAGTTGTGTGAGGTAGAATTCACTGGTAAAGATGCTCCAGGGATGTGTGGAAAGATACACTGGCTGCTTTGATTGAGTAAGTAAAGCACTGTTTAACCCTTTACCGCACAGTGTCGCCCTTTAACGACCCTGTGAAAGAGGCCCTTTAGAAAATATTGTGGGAAAAGGAGAAAGTGCTGATAACCTTTTCCCACAATGTTTTCTACCCTATCAAGGAAAAATTCCACCATTTGAGCTACATTGAAATTGTCGTTCGCAAATGCTTTCGATTTAGAAAAGGCTATAATTTTGTTGCCAAGTCCCGTAGCTCAGTCGGTAGCGTACAGGACTTGAGAACAGTAGGTCGCTGGTTCGATCTCCGGCTTGGCCAATTTCCGAGGATTGATGATAGTCATTGCGACAGGATTCATTCCTCTCTTGCCTCTGACCATTGTTTCGACGATGGTTATGTGGGAAAGCAGCCAGTGGCTGGGAAAGAATATTGTGCGGAGTACTGGTAAAAGAAACTCCAGGAAAGCATGGATAGGTGCACTGGCCGCCGTGATATAACTGAAATAATGTTGAAAACGGCGTTAAACACCATACAATCAATCAATCTATAATTTTGTTGTCTGGTAAAGAGTTAAAACTCGGATCAATAACTAGGCCATAAATCCTGAATAAGGGTGGAATCGAAAGGGCGTGCCTCAACCAGACAGAATAAGCTATATTTAAATAGAAATGGAATTTATGAAATAGTCTTGTTATTTTTTACACGTTGCCTTCTTTGGATTAAAGAAATTTTAGTTGTAAAATATTTTACATCATCGACAGAAGACATCGACGATTGAAAAATGTATTTTTTAAGATCAAATGACAAGAGAACAGTTGGAGAAAAAAAGATAGGCTATAGTTTTTATAAGGCTACCTGTTTCTTTGTCTTTCTTTTTCGACATTTTTCTCGTAACGGAGAATTTTTTCATGACGAACATAGTTTACTCGTATTTATGAAGAAAAGAGATCAGCTTCGGCACGGTTTCATGAAAAAAAAAAACCTAAAGTCTCCGATTTGCTCAAATCCGCTGACAGACACATTTTCCGATTGAATTAGAGCACGTTGTTTGAGACGTATTTTACTATCATCAGCAGACTTTCTAAAGGAAAGTTTTCAAATCCCGAGTTGACATAAAGTTGACATAACTTAGCTACGTACATTATTTTGCCGAGTTGAGTCTAAAACGTTGTGCAATTATTTGCAGCACGTTTTATTTGTTTCTGCAAGTGCTTTGAATTTGGACTAGTCTAAAAATTTGTCGTCTGGTAAAATGCTTGAAAATGAAAGGGGGATAACCGTCTGCCGCAAGACCTTAACTCTTTACCAAACGAAAAAAAATTCAGCCTTTTCAAAATTGATAGCATTTGCACACGACAAACTAAACGCATAGGATGGAAAACATTGTGGGAAAAGGAGAAAATGCTGGTAACCAGCATTTTCTCCTTTTCCCACGATGTTTTCAACAAGGTTCAGGCCCCACGGCCGGCCATCTAAAATTACTAATTGTCTGTCGAATGAGACGTTAAACCGAGGTCCCATGTGACGGTGCTATACACCGAGCACGTTAAAGAACCAGGCGTGACTTAGGTCGGGTTTTGTCTTGTATCTTGCACTATTGCCGTAACATAACTAACAGCCTTCCGTGGGCGTCGCAGGGTCCTGCGTGGCTCAGTGGTAAACTGTAGGAATCGTGACCTGGAGGCGCCGGGTTCAAGGCCCACTGGAAGCACTTGGTTTTTCGTAGGAGTGTCCTTTGGCAAGACACTTCAGAGCCCTAACCTAGTGCTGGTGGATACCCAGGAAATGCACGAATACGTGAGTTGTTGCCTTGATATGACTGAAATAATGTTGAAAGCGGCGTAAAGCACCATTCAATCAATCAATTAATCAATCTGTGGGCGTTGCCCATATTGGAAACCGGTAGCGGACATAAATGAATGGAAGATCAAATTTTGTCGTGTGGGCAAGAGGTTTGGAAAATAGGAAACGTCTGCTTGTCTGTAAGAAGGTAAGGACGGAGGAGTTAACAGTAGATTATCGACGGTTATCTCTCCAAACAAGCCAATGATCGGGTAATCTGTCAAAAGTAAATTTATTTATTTGGTGTCAAAAGGCAATCGGGATTATTCGGTCTCGAGTGGCCTTCAAAAAGTCCTTAACCCTTTCCCAAACAAGCCCTGGTTTTCACGTGTCTGCAGTACAAGTCTTTTGAAAACACTGTGGGAAAAGGAGAAATTGCTCGTAACGAGCAATTTCTCCTTTTCCCGCAGTGTTTTCTACCCTTTTGGAGAACTTTGTCATTTTCATCAAATTTAAAATTGTCGTCTGCAAACTCTTTCAAATTGGGCCAGTCCAAAATTTGTCGTTTGGGAAAGGGTTGAACCTTTACCACATATTCCCGCGATTTAACGATCATAATGTACAAGGTTCTTGAAAACATTGTGGTAAGCTTTTCCCACAATATTTTCTGCCCTGTCAAAATACAGAAATCATCATTTGAGCCACATCCAGTTTGTCGTCTGCAAATGCTTTGAATTTGGACGATTCCAAAAGTTTTGTCGTTTGGTAAAGAGTTAATCCTTTACAAGATGACAAAATTTTAAACTTGTCCATATTGAAAGGACTTGCAAACGACAATTTTTTTCTTCTGGTTCAAAACATATAATTGCTATGTCTTTGAAAAGGAAAAAAACATTGTAGGAAAAGGGAAAATGCCAGTTTACATTATTCTCTTTTTTCATACAATATTTTTTTTTTCAAAGGCATTCTTCCACAGGTCGTAAAAACTGGCATTGTTTGGCAAAGGGTTTACCCTTTCAGGAACCACCGCGGGCGACATATCAAACGATATTTGCGTAGATAAAGATCAGAATGCACAGAAAGACCCGTCTGATCTATGCCCTTCAATGTCCGCTCCTTGTCTCTAAGTGATCACCAAAATATCATTACATTTACAGAGGCACTGTGGGTTTCAGACCCCATAAAAAGTCGAGTTGAAGGCGTTCTTTCATGCCAACAACATAAATTTGAATCATGATTTCTGAGAACTAGCATCAGATTTCAACTGTATTTGAGAATGGTTTGGGCGATAGTTTAAAAGCATTCAAATGGCGGACGTTGTAGTACAAAGATTAGACTGCACGTTTTTAACAAACTATAATTAATATTGTGCATTCCCTTTCACCACGGTGTTTATTTCAATAGTGGTGTACCGCAAATTGGTCATATCTATCAGCGCTGAATATAAAGACTTGGCGCCTTTCGACGGCTGTAAAAACAGTCGACTCAAATTTGTGAAATATTTTCATCTTAAAGAAATTGATCAAACAAGCGGATGGTATAGATTCAAGATCAGACTGCACGTTCTGTGCAGTCTGATCTTGGATCTATACCATCCGCAAAAGGCCGTTTTTTTTTTTCGCCTATGTGGTTGAATGGTTTAAAGAGGGTAAACTGTTAAAGGCAAAAATATTGACAAATGACATGTGAGGGACTCATCCCATTCATAGACTGATAGTCGCTTCTTCCTAACAGCTGAATGAGATAGTTGTTAATCGACCTTATTTTCGTAATTTGAGCTATTTGACGAGATACCCGCCCAGCCCTTATTTGCCCACCTCCTCCCCCGCAAAGAAAATCAAAGGACTGAAATATCTGAAAACGGATTTGTAGTACAGTACATGTATTTAGTTTGTTTGGTTTGTATGGTATTTAACACCACTTTCAACATTATTTCGGCTATATCGCGGCGGCTAGTGCATCTATCCATGTTTTCCTGGAGTTTTTCCACTGCCCGCTCGGGTAGCTCAGTGACTAGCGTATCCGACTCGTGAAGCCAAGCCCCCCCGTAGCTCAGTCGGTAGCATACAGGACTTGAGAACAGGAGGTCGCTGGTTCGATCCCCGGCTTGGCCAATTTCTTTCCGAGGATTAATGATAGTCCTCGCGACAGGATTCATTCCTCTCTCACCGCTGACCATTGTTTCGACGATGGTTATGTCGGGAAAGCAGCCAGTGGCTTTGAAAGAATATTGTGCAGAGTAATGGTGAAAAAAAACTCCAGGAAAACATGGATAGGTGCACTGGCCGCCGTGATATAACTGAAATAATGTTGAAAACGGCGTTAAACACCATACAATCAATCAATCAATCTGGTGGTTGTGAGTTCGATACTCGGTTGAGGCAAACTTTCTTTCCTGCCATTTTTCGCCACTCCCGTCTGATGCATATGAGAAAAGTAGTCAGTGACTTGGAAAGTAGGTTGTTTCAGCACTGGGTTGAGAAAGCCAGGAAACACACGCGTAGGTGCACTGACCTTAGCTGTTAAAACGGCGTTAAACTCCAGTACAAATATTCTTTTACCAGTACTTCGCAAAATATTCTTCCCAAGCTACTGACTGCTTTCAAACATAACCATGGTTGAAACAATGATCAGTCGCTGACAGGGAAATGAATCCTGTCGTAATGACTATCATCAATCCTTGGAAAGAAATTGTCGGAGCTAGGGCTATGAACCGGCGTCCCCTGGTTTAAAACCATGTACGTTTCCACTGAGCTACAGGGCTCGTCTGTATTTAACAAAGATTTCAGAAGAATGAAAAGTGAGTTTTGCATCACATGTAATACATGCCAGTTTATGAAATTGATTGATGGAAGAAGCAGGGGCAAGGACAATCATTGTTGATAAGCTCGGTAGGCTTACTGTGTTTTTCTTCTGAACCTTTTACCACACAATCCCTAGTTTTAACGACAATAAGAAAGAAGCCTTTGGAAAACATCGAGTGAAAGGAGAAAATGCTGATAACAAGCATTTTCTCTTTTTCCCACAAAGTTTTCTACCCTTTCAAAGACAAATTTCCTAATATATGCAACATTTAATCTGTCGTCATTCAATGTGGACCAGTCTAAAATTTCGTCCTTGGGTAAAGAGTAAAGAGGATGCACTTTTGACTAGATAATTTATCAGCGGACTGATAAGCCAGCGCATCAACCTGACGCCATTTTCTGCTGGAATTGGATGTTTGACTATATACACGTGTATACGTTAGCGACTTATAAGCGAGGATGGAGCGTATTGGCTAAAACGGATTATCAAATGCGTAGAGCACATACGTATAATGACAGTATATAGTTCCGGTCAGAACGATAACAATTAACGGATTTTCAATCAAAATCAACAAAAAATAGCTAATAGAAAGTCTGGAAGATTTTTTGCGGAGAAAAAAAGCCTACATTCCTTGGCAGAAATAGCTCCTTTTCTCGCAGGGTGTTCATGAGATACTGTTTAAGAGACCTGTTGATACTGCAGTTCACCTTTGTGGTACTAGTGCTTAGTAAGCTAAATGTTGACGAAACTCAGACAACTGTTGTTGTTGTTGTTTTTGTTTTTGTTAAGGATTAGCGTTTTCTAAAATCTTGAAGTTAGAACCTTGCGGCTTGCTGCTTTTTCTTTCCACCACCACCCATTGTAAAATCTCTGAAGATATAACACCCTTTTACCAAACAATTCTGTGTTTCGACTACCCCGAGGAAAAAGTTATTTTTTAAAAAATTATGGGAAAAAAGAGAAAATTCTGGAAACCAGCATTTTCTCCCTTTTCCCACAATGTTTTCTACCCGTCCACAGACAAATCCCATCAATTTTAGCAACGTTCAATCTGTCGTCTGCAAAATGCTTTACAATTTGGAGGTCGTCTTGTAAAGCCTGAAGACTCGGTAAAATCTTGGAATGTCAGTAGCGCTATAATCATGCATTGAAACATGATAAAATGCATCAAGAGTATTTACTTCACCATTAAATGGCATGTTTCAGACGGGTACAGACGATAAAAAAGGGAATCTTTTACGACAACTCATGCAATGAAAACCCGAGTTATTTACGTGTGAAAGTAGGTGAAACATGTTTTTGATAAAACCTCGCTGTGCGTTTGCAACGAGATGCGTTTAACGCTTATCCTGCAGAATAAATTAAATGAAACTTTCAAGCCCATTGTATAAACGCGAATAATGTTTTTTTCAAACTTAGTTTTTCGAGAAAAAATCTCCTTTATCGCACAATGTAGATCCAAGATCAGACTGCACGTTCTTTGCAGTCTGATCTTGATCTGCACTGTCCGCAAAAGGTCAGTGAGTAGCGCTTAGCAGCTTAAGTGCTAACTATCTGAAAAGCAAGAGAGAGAACGCACTTTGCCCCTTCCAAGCGCCAACAGGCCAAAGTGGAGGCTTTTGCGGGTGGCATAGATCAAGATCAGACTGCACAGAACGTGCAGTCTGATCTTGGATCTATACCATCCGCTTGTTTTGTAAAGTCTTGAACTGTTCTGAGTTTCAGTCGATTGTTTTTCAAGCCGTACGAATGGCGTCTACTTAACCCTTAGGCTAATAAGCGCGACTCACTGACCTTTTGCGGAAAGTATAGATCAAGATCAAACCGCACAGAACGTGCAGTCTGATCCTTGATCTACACTGTCCGGTAAGGGCATATTTTCCCCCAAAAAATATCTTTAAAAACGGTAAAATTAGGGTGTTTTACTATCGGCCTAAAATTTTCATTTCACTTATTTAGCAGGATAAGGGTTAATAAATATGACGCTGAAAGGGTTGTAAGTGGCAACAAGGAAAGTATTTTGCGGAATTAATACCTTGCTAAAGAAGCTATTCGGGGGGAGGGGGGGTGTTATTAGTTGAGAAGTTGAGTCAGCTTTTTACATCAAGAGTTACTGCGTTCGAATCCCGCAATGAACGTGGTGAACCTCTGGACCTGTCCCTACCTTGGCGCGAGTACTTGTTCAATTTCAACAAAACAATCCACGAGAATTTTTGAAAATGTAAATAGGTTTCACGAACATATTTGGGGAGGGGGTCGCTGCCTGCCTGCCTGCCTGCCTGCCTGCCTTCCTTCCTTCCTTCCTTCCTTCCTTCCTGCCTGCCTGCTTTCCTTCCTTCCTTCCTTCCTTCCTTCCTTCCTGCCTGCCTGCCTGCCTTCCTTCCTTCCTTCCTTCCTTCCTGCCTGCCTGCCTGCCTGCCTTCCTTCCTTCCTTCCTGCCTTCCTGCCTGCCTGCCTGCCTGCCTGCCTGCCTTCCTTCCTTCCTTCCTTCCAGCCTGCCTGCCTTCCTTCCTTCCTCTTCTTCTTCTTTTTCTTCTTCTTCTTCCCGTTTCCGCTTTCCACTCTACTGCCTTCCAACTGTTTGTCTAGTTTACAACAGAATGACACACATTTAGGTCTAACAGGCCCAAAGGCCACATAGACATGAAAGGACTAGTAGACGCACAAAGTATCGAAAACAAGGTTATTTAAAGACAAACAGGCGCACAAAGTGGCAGAGAGAAAAACAGAGATATACGGGTGTACACAAAAACAGCCAAGCCCCCGTAGCTGAGTCGGTAGCGTACAGGACTTGAGAACAGGAGATCGCTGGTTCGATCCCCGGCTTGGCCAATTTCTTTCCGAGGTTTGATGATAGTCATGGCGACAGGATTCATTCCTCTCTCACCGCTGGCCATTGTTTCGATGATGGTTATGTGGGAAAGCAGCCAGTGGCTTGGAAAGAATATTTTGCGGAGTACTGGTAATAGAAACTCCAGGAAAGCATGGATAGGTGCACTGGCCGCCGTAATATAACTGAAATAATGTTGAAAACGGCGTTAAACACCATCAATCAATCGATCAACAAAGCCACAGATTTAAGGACAGAGAGACACACAGGTGAAAAAAAAAAAACCTGCCAAGCCCCGGTAGATCAGTCGGTAGCGTACAGGACTTGAGAACAGTAGGTCACTGGTTCGATCCCCGGCATGGCCAATTTCTTTCCGAGAACTGATGATCATCATTGCGACAGGATTTATTCCTCTCTCACCGCTGGTCATTGTTTCGACGATGGTTATGAGGGGAAGCAGCCAGTGGCTTGGAAAGAATATTGTGCGGAGTACTGGTGAAAGAAACTCCAGGAAAGCATGGATATGTGCACTGGCCGCCGCGATGTAACTGAAATAATGCTGAAAACGGCGTTAAACACCATACAATCAATCAAGCAAGCAAGCAGAAAAGAACTACAGAGACAAAAAGAAAGACACAAAGACATAAAGACACAAAGACATAGGGACAAACAGCAGCACAAAATTAAAAACAGACAGGAAAACGATTTTGTCAGCCATTTTCAATATCAGGATTTTTTTTTCTTTCTCACACAAATAAATACTTCCATTTTTAAACGATACATGCCCTGGCAAAATGCAGTTTAATGCATCTCCGTGATGCAGTATACCAAGCAAGTCATCACATAAGTACGGATCCATAAAATCCATTTAGTTCTAACAATCGACTGGATCTGCAAGTAGAATGGTGCCTTGACATGCAGACAATTTACAAATAGCAAAAAGTTTCAACACATGTCAGCCTGCACAGATTGCGCCGGCTGACATGAATCGATACTTTTTACAGATGCAATAAGCCCCCTTTTCAAAGGTCATACTTCAAATGTAAAAAAAAACAAGTCTCCAGACAATTCGCCAGCTGTGTCAAAGATGTTCAGTGGGCTGCATTGTTGAAGGGCTTCGTAGTAACTCGGGTCTTATCAATGTCAACCCACGGGGACATCTCATCGGGTTGACAGGCACCCGTGAACGCATGCCGCCACGACATCGAAACACGGTCGAATGAGGCATTGATAAATTGTTATCTTGGGCAAGACAAAACAAGACATTTTGATTATAACCATACAAGTCTAGTTACTACTATGAAAATATGAATTTAAACAGGCGTTGAAACTTTGGGATAGCTTATTACAACGTTTCATGAATGGTTTCAAAAGTTTTTGTTTTCCTTAAAGATACATCTATACGGTATTTCATTTTTTGGCAGGCTTCAAAGAAATCACTGTTGTCGTTTCCGGTTTGAAATAAGTACAAATCCCTTGAATTTCTCTATCTCTTACATCATATATATTGTTAATTTATCTGTTTTCACAGCTGACTAAATTTTGAGGCATTCTTCACACTTCCAAGCTTTAACAGCGTCTTTTCTCTCTGGCTGTAAAGATATATCTTTAATATTTCGCTGTTGTGTCACTTATATTAGGTGGCAATATTTCTAGAAAAACAAAAGTGTAACGAGTTACCGCATTACGAAACAAATCCGTGTTTACAGTACTATCATAAGAAAAAATACTGTCTTTGAAAACATTGCAGGAAAAGCAGAAAAAAGCTGGTAATAAGCATTTTCTTGTCTTCCCACAGTATTTTCTATCCATTCAAAGGCGATACCTATATTTTATCGTTTAACCACTATGTTTTCTGCCCATTCTAGATCGAATTTCATGTTTTGAGTAACATTTAATATCTGGTCTGCAGATTCTTTCAATTTGGACTAGTCCATTTTTTTCGGCTGGTAAAGGGTTAATTGAAGAAGACAGTTAATCAAAACACTGATCTCTTAAAGCAGTTGGTTAGTTAGTACAGCTAGTCTGGTTCAATGGTTAAAAATGTTTATCGATTGGTTTAAATGTACATCTCTTAAAACGGTTGGTTGGTTAATATAGCTAGTCTGGCACAATGGTTTTGTTTATCGATTGGTTTAACTGTAAATATCATAAAACAGTTGGCTAATTAATACAGGTAGTCTGGTACAATGGTTTTGTTTATCGATTGGTTTAACTGTAAGTATCGTAAGACAGTTCATTGGTTAATACAGCTAGTCTGGTACAATGGTTTTGTTTATCGATTGCTTTAACTGTAAATATCATAAAACAGTTGGCTAATTAATACAGCTAGTCTGGCACAATGGTTTTGTTTATCGATTGCTTTAACTGTAAATATCATAAAACAGTTGGCTAATTAATACAGCTAGTCTGGCACAATGGTTTTGTTTATCGATTGGTTTAACTGTAAATCTCTTAAGGCAGTTGATTTGTTAATACAGTTAGTCCGGTACAATGGTTTTGTTTATCGATTGCTTTAACTGTAAATGTCTTAAAACAGTTCGTTGGTATATACAGCTAGTCTGGTACAATGGTTTTGTTTATTGCAGCTCTGACGGCGATTTATGAATAAATTGAGCAATATTGCTTTTGTTGATTTATAGTTGAAACGAACGATCGATGTCGATGATGTAGATTTTCAGATAAACCAATTGATGTCGATGTTGATGTTTATCTAATCGTTGAGTCGCATTTAATATGGCGTCTTCAGATGCTTCAAATGTATGAATAAGTTTAACCCTTTGCCACACAATGAAGAGTTTTAACGACCCTGGGGAAGAAACCTTTTGAAAACATTGTAGGAAAAGAAGAAAATGCTGGTAACCAGCATTTTCTCCTTTTCCCACAATGTTTTCTACGCTATCAAAGGGAGAAATCATCGTTTTATTAATATTTATTAATATTTATTTTGTCGTCTGCATATGCTTTGAATTTGGACAAGTCTAAAATTTGTTGGCTTGTAAAGGGTTGAAATTTTGTCGTCTCGTAACGTGATGGGAATTAAAACTAAAACAATGAAAAAGACACATGTTTCGAGTCCTTTCATGACCTTTATATGTCATGAAGATACTCACGTGATGTACATATACTTTTTTTTTGTCACCTGCCGCTAAAGACATGATAAAAATACATTAGCCCAACTTTGAGATGAACCCCGACTGGGTACCACAGCTTCACGTCAATTTAGACAAGACATGAATACGTCACTCTCTATCGGGAGTTGATTGGTTACTTCCCCTGATACCGCCAAGGCGGTGTAACGCAGTTTTCCACTGTGTTCGTCTTAGCCGACAACCCCCGACATGCAATTTCTGTTTTCGAAGCTCTAAAGGTCTGCTCGAAACAAAAAGCATTTAAAATGCAACAACATAGTCAACAATTCTCAGTTTTTAACAATAAATCATGTTCCATATGTAAAATAGTGAAATCACTGACCTTATCCGATAAATGGTACAGTCCGAAAAACACGACAAAATAGGCAGTTTTTATCTATATTCCAAAACTCACACAATCCAAACCCAGGGTTCTAGCCTGAAATGCAAAGCTTAATTGAAACTCCCAAGCAACCCACAGTCTGGGGATAAAATCAAAAATAGTACGTTACCATGCCGTTTTTTCCCAATCTTTCATGACCTTACCCTTATTTTTGAGGCTTAAATCAACCACTAGCTCCATGACCTCTGAATTTTGCATTTTAGGTTAAAACTATAGAACCCTTTTTCGAAGACAAACTGAATGGTTCTTTTCAATAGTCTTAGGCAATTCATGGGTGCAATAATTAGTCTCCTTGTCAAAATTGCATTGAACGCCTACCTTTCTCCATTATTTCTAATTTCGACCGTGACCAATCCGCAACAACCTGTTTACATGTGCCTTATCGCGTAAATAAAATGTACAACGGTTTCCTCTCCTGATACCACTTATAGTGTAAATAAATGTAGAACGGGGACCTGTTCATACCGTTTAACGAATATGGATTAAGTCGAATATGTAGAGAAAATGAAGGAGGCGGTTTACGGTTTCTGGAATTATATTTTTGCGTATGCTGTTCATGCGCCTGTCTCGATTGTGACTGATTGCAATCTGAAATAAAAAAAAAACAGCTTAACTCACTGCTATGATTCAAAGTTACTTGGTACCGTTGATAAATCATGAACTAATTTACAAAGAGAAAAAGCACCAAAAGAGGTAAAGCGGCAGGGCTTATAAAGAGAAAACGAGGTCACGTAAACAGACGAAAAACCGCCATTCTTTTGGCGGAAGTTGTAAAGCTATGTTATTGGCCTGGACCACAGATGTGCAAAGAGTGCCGTAGAAACCTTGCATTCCTTGCTTGTTACCAGGCCGATTTTTTGCAGACTTTTCACATCTGACCATTCGTTAAGGTTTTCGCCGTAAAAGCAACGGAGTCCTTAAAGTTTTTAAGTTTTTATTCAGTGCCCTCTATTTTAAAGACACGTCTATACTCCTTTTTAGCCAGTGTTTAATCCATTCCATCATTACATGTACTAGTATTTTATCAGTGTAATCATTCTTGTATTTTCATGCCAAATGTCGCCCTCTGATGGCTGCAAGGTTGCACAGATTACGACGGATAGAAAATGCATTTCATTTTTTGGAGGCCTTTAAAGAAATCTCTGTTGTCGTTTCCGATATATGTATTTATCCTTTACACTATGTATTGGTAATTTTCTATTTTTACACAGCTGACTAAGTTCTAAACCATTCTACAGTCTATCAAATTTTAACACCGTTTTTTTTTTTTTCCTATATAACTGTAAGGATGTATCTTTAAGCCTTTCTGCGCGAAATATTTCAACTGAAACTCAGGGAGGCTCTAATCTTACAGTCTTCATTAAACAACCAGATCGAAGATAAGACTGCACTTTATGTGCAGCATGATCTTGATCTACACTGTGTCCGAAAGCATATCTTAAGATGTCCTTGAAATACTGTTTATTGACTAGACATGTGAAAGGTTTAATCAGTTAAAATAATCCTCAAATATTTAACCTTTAACCCGCTAAATAACTTAAAAGATTTAAATGGAATGTAAAAATCGTGAATTTGGCTGTTTTAAAGTTATTGTTATAGGGGAAAATACATCATTATCGGACAGTATAGATCCAAGATCAGACTGCACATTCTGTGCAGTCTGATCTTGGATCTATACTGTCCGCAAGAGGCCACTGAGTCGCTCCTAGTGGTCTGAGGGTTAAAACGACAGCGTTCGAAGACCTGGAATTCAAAGCGTTTTAAAGATCATAACCTCAAATCGTGTGCATTCATCCTTTTTGTCACTTGTTGATCCTTGCGGGTCTATAAAGACATATGAAGTGATTACTAGTGGCATTCAATTACACGCACCTGTATATGAGGCATGCTCTGACAAAAGGGGCTTTAATGTGTGATGCTTTACAACATGCAAGTTACCATATAGTTATTGATCTATAAAATCCATTTTGCCTAACAACCGACTGATATCATGAGGTGGACTGGTCCTTTGACATGCAGAAAATTGACTAATAGCAAAAGTTTCGACCCAGGGTCAGCCTGCGTGAACTTCACAGGCTGACCCTGTGTCCATACTGTTTGTAGATGCATTAAACCCCTTTTCACAGAGCATGGTTCGTTTGCGACGGAAATCTGATAAGGCTGCGAAAAGGATTGTCATATCACTTTTCGCCCATTTCAAAATAAAAATCTAAAATTGCGTTGGGTTATGTCTCGATTGTATCTCTCTGTTTAAAACCCTTTACCACACAATCCTGAATTTTCACGAGCCTAATCGAGGGGGGCGGCTTTTGATTTGAAAACATTGTTGCAAAAGGAGAAAATGCTGGTTACCAGCATTTTCTCCTTTCCCCACAATGCTTTCTATCCGTCCCAAAACAAATTTCAATTCTTGAGTCACATTTATTTTGTCGTCTGCATGTGCTTTCCATTTGGACTAGTCCAAAATTTTGTCGTGTTGTAAAGAGCTAAGGACCGTGAGACAGAAAGCATTTGAAAGCATTATGGGAAGAAGGGGAAAATACTGGATACCAGCTTTTCTCCTTTTTTTTCTAGAAAGTTTAATACTATTAAAATACTAAATGATATCATTGGTCTATATTTTTTTTTGTCTGCAAATAGTGTATAATTTTGTCGTTTGTCAAAGGGATAAAATGGCTACCTGATAAATGGTGTCTGCGCATGCGTGCATTCTGATTACTATCTCGTGCATGTCACGGTACCTTCCCAATACAGATAAAGAATTACATTTCAATCAATAGATAAAAGTGTAAACAAAAAAAAAAACGACAAGTAGGATACATGTGGTTTAGTTAACTATACACATTTACGATTTCTTTTTTTTTTCATTCCAGCAAAAAGAATGAATAAAAGTGTAAAGACTCAGTCGCCTTCATGTTTTCAAACGTAGAGTTATTGTATGCCTTTTTCAAAGTGACTGTTTTTTTTATAGAGCGTTTTCGAATTTGTTCAACGATAAAAAGCAGGTTTTATTTACATGTTGCATGGTACTACATTCCCTTCGAATGGTTCGTGTTTAGATGGGCTTTAGACTGCTCTATTTTATGTTACACCAGAAATGTGGGCCTTATTACCTTCAAGATGAATTGACGCGGCGAAAAATAAATCCGTGTTGCACTTCCTGAGATTCGACTTAAAGTAGCTCGGCTGTTTTCGAAGAAAACGTCGAGGTATTAACATAACCATGTCTTCGTCTGCGTTGTTGTCGTCTGCGTCATCGTTGTCTGCGTCGTCGTGCAAAAAACTTTGACATTCTATAATATCTGTCATTACTGACAAACTTGGAATAGTTGTTAGCTATTAAAAGGGAAACCCATACAACAAGAGTAGGTAGCCATCAAAATATTTTTGACACAGTTATGCCCCTTTTTCGACTTAAAATTCGTCGTGCAAAAACTTTGACTTTACATGTAATTTTATAATATCGCTTTTATCACTGAAGATATTTACTTCAAATTCGGACTAGTTGTTAACGACCAAAAAGCGAAGGTAACCATCGAATCATTTTTTGCACATTTATGCCCCTTTTTGACCTCGACTTTTCACTGAAAATCAGTCTATTTCTAAAAACAACTGCAGCCGAGCATTGGCATCCGCATGCGGCGCACTTGTTTTCAGTCTGTAAGAAGTTGGTTATTTCCGTTTATTTATCGTCGCTACCGGTTTCCCATCTGAGCGACGCCCCCAGAAGACGGTTAGTTGTTACGGGGGATAGTGCAAGGATACAGGTCGAAACTACTGAGAGCTTCGCCTGGTTCTTTAACGTGCTCGGCGTATAGCACCGTCACACGGGACCTCGGTTTAATGTCTCATCCGAAAGACTATTAGTAATTTTTTAGTTGGCCAGCCGGGGATACGAACCCACAATCTGTAGGACATTGTTTTCACAAGTCCTACGCTCTACCTACTGAGCTATATCGGCTTGTATCTGTAAGAAGTGAGAGATATGTGGCGACAAAATAGTCACGACATGTTGTGTGGCAGACGACCAGACAGCGACGTTACAGTCCTGTGCACTTTTAATGGGAACGTTGTCATTTTTTTTTGTTTTGTATTCCACTCTAAGTGCATTTGAATTATTTCCCTAGACTAAAAATACAACGGATATTTTTAGCCAGCACTTACTGTCCAAGTAGTTGCGATTGTGATGCAGTGTTCCAGCACAGAATTTCTAACAGAATATCGGATAATGTAGATCAAAGATCAGACTGCACGTTCTGTGCAGTCTGATCTTGATCTACATTGTCCACAAGAACACCAACTATTGCCATTTAGCTAGCGAAGGGTTCAGACGAGTTTTTAATCTTTTAAACTTGTTTCCTCGCCGATATTATCAGTGCCAAAAATGATTGATGGGAAACCGTTTGACTGGGTTTTGAATACAACACCGAAATAGAAGTTTTCGTCTTTGCATTGATTTAGCCCAACTGAAACAGTCTTATGCTATCATATGCGGCCATCGATGCATTTAGGGAAGAGTGAAGGTCAGGATCAGACTGCAGTATATCTGTTGTCCAGGTTGCGTGCTCCTTAGCTCTTTACCAAACGACAAAATTTTAAATCGGTCCAAATTGTAAGCAATTGCTGATGACAAAACAAATTTAACTCAAAAATTGAAATTTGATTTCGGGATTGATAGGAAACATGGTAGAAAAAAGGAGAAAATGCTGATTACCAGTATTTCCTCCTTTTTCAATCATGTTTTCAAAAGCTTTCTTTTTCATAGTCGTTAAATGTAGGGACTGTGTGGTGTGGGGTAAACATTTAACTGAATGCCTTCTACAGTAGAGCCTAATGCAACAGTATGCATTATAACAAGATCACGGAGAAAAATAATGTTTCTACCAAACAAATATAACTAAAACTAGCAAAACACTAACACTTTGGACGAAAGATAAAAAAACCCTCGAAAATAAAAATGAATGAATTTTTTTCTTTAATGCAGTACTTGTGACGTCATCATCAGTGTAGCTAGACGCATGTAATCAATTTGATCGATTTTCTCTTCGTTACGAAAATATTTCACCCCCGTCCATTTATCATATTCAACAAAAAAAAATTAAATCGATTTTGAAACACAGGTAAATAAATTTCGATTATTTTCATTATGACCACCAAAAATCCAGACCTTGTTTCGTATGTTTGTTTATCAGAATCGACATTTATCTTCCAATCCAATTTTGTTTTAAAACATATTTAATGTCTCACTTTCCCCTCCTCAGTTTCATCGGCAACATTTCTACATTTGAAATCAGATTTTTTTGGAAATGTAATACAATATCGACCAACATAAGTCATAGCAAGTGTTTTAGTGAAACGGAAGCAGTTAAATGACGGTGCGCGTGCTCAGTACACAGCGATATATGCAGGCTGATCTTGATCTATACACCCTGACTTTCTATTGATGTTCTCATTAATTCGATGTCCTTTAACCCTTTCCCAAGCAAGCCCTGGTTTTCACGTGTCTGCAGTACAAGTCTTTTGAATACACTGTGGGAAAAGGAGAAATTGCTCGTAACGAGCAATTTCTCCTTTTCCCACAGTGTTTTCTACCTGTTTTGAGACCTTTCTGCCATTTTCATCAAATTTAAAATTGTCGTCTGCAAACTCTGTCAATTTTGACTTGTCCAAAATTTGTCGTTTGGGAAAGGGTTAAATAACATTTTAAGTTTTTTTAGAAGAATATATATGAGCCATGCTCTGGGGAAAGGGAATTTAATGCATCTCCTTAATGCATTTTACCAAGCAAGTCATCACATAATTATGGATCCATGAAACCTTTTTTTTCCCCTAACAAATTTCCTTCTGAGGAACGGTGATAGTCATTGCGACAGGATTCATTCTTCTCTCACCGCTGTCTTCTGTCTCGACGGTGCTTATGTGTGAAAGCAGCCAGTGTCTTGGGAAGAATGTTGTGCGAAGGACAGGTTAAATAACTCCTGGAAAACATGGATAGGTACACTGGCCAACGCATTATAACTCATATAATGTTGAAAACGGCGTTAAACACTATATAAACAAACAAAATATCACGATCTATGCTGTTAACTGTGTGTGGGTTGGGGGTGCATGTGGGTGGATAAGGAGGTAAGCTCTTGCTAAAATAGTTTTTACCCTTGGGCTGCTAAGCGTGAGTCGAGAACCTTTAGCGGACAGTGTAGATCAAGATCAGACTGCACAGAACGTGCAGTCTTATCTTGGATCTGCACTGTCTGATAAGGAGATATTTCCTCCCCCCCCCCCCCCCCCACCCCCCAAAAAAAAACTTTGGCAGAGCAATATTTCAGTTTCTACTATTTTCTTGAAAGTCCCATTTCACATTTTCAGCTGGTTAAGGAATTACCCTTATCCGAAATAAAAAGAAATGAAACTTTAAAAGCGATAGTAAAAACCCGAATTTTCCTATTTCAAAGGTATTTTGGGAGGAAAGATATCTCCTTATCGGACAGTGTAGATCCAAGATCAGACTGCACGTTCTGTGCAGTCTGATCTTGATCTACAGTGTCCGCAAAAGGTCAGTAAGTCGAGCCTAGCAGCTTAAGGGCTAAAATGGTATCATTTCGTTTTCTTTCAAACTGACAGACAGCATTAATTCATGTCTTCAACAGCATACAGGACAAAAGAATGGAAAATGTACTCGTGTCACAATCAATATAAACAAACCATGTTAGATCTGAATAACGGGTCATTCAGCGTCTCGGTGCAATGCTATTGTAAAACTGAACAAAATGCATTCTGAGAAGCATTTTACCTTGCTTGGCTGACCCTTTTACCAATCGAAAAAATTTTGGACTTTCCCAAATTGAAAAGCATTTTGCAGACGACAAATTAAATGTGGCGCTATTGGTGGGATTTGTGTTTTTATGGGTAGAAACATTGTGGGGACGGAAGAAAATGCTGGTAACCAGTATTTTCTCCTTTTCCCACAATGTTTTCCCACGATGTTTTCGGTAGTCTTTTTCCTCAAGATCGTTTAAACTCATGAATTTACGGTAAAGGGTAAAACTCATCACATAAAGTAGGCTATGTTCGTCTTGCAGATCGCTTTGAAAACATTGCGGCATGAGGAAGAATTGCTCGTAACCAGCATTTTTAGCTCGGCTGGTTTCGAAGAAAACGGCCAAGCCCCCGAGAACAGGAGGTCGCTGGTTCGATCCCCGGCTTGGCCAATTTCTTTCCGATGATTGATGATAGTCATCGCGACAGGATTCATTCCTCTCTCACCGCTGACCATTGTTTCGACGATGGTTATGTGGGAAAGCAGCCAGTGGCTTGGAAAGAATATTGTGCAGAGTACTGGTAAAAAGAAACTCCAGGAAAGCATGGATAGGTGCACTGGCCGCCGTGATATAACTGAAATAATGTTGAAAACGGCATTAAACACCATACAATCAATCAATCAAACGAAGAAAATGTCGAGGTATTGTCATAGCCCTGGCGTCATCGTCGTCGGCGCTGTCGTGCGAAAACTGACATTTTATAATATCTCTGTTATAACTGAAGATATTTGCTTCAAACTGGGACAAGTTATTAATTATCAAAAGGGGAACCTATACAACAAGGGCAAATAACCATCAAAGTATTTTTGCCTCTTTTTCGAATTGATTTTCCTGAAAATCAAGCGTCCGCAGTCGAGCGTTGGCACCCGCATGCGGTGCCCTTGTTTTCTGTGCCACACAGTATCAGCATCCATCAATCCATTCATCCTTCCATCCGTCCGTCCGTCCGTTCGCTCGCTCGCTCGCTCATTCACTCATTCATTCATTGATTCACTCACTCACTCACTCATGTTGTTGTTGTTTATCTGGAGTTGCCGACCATTGTTTTAGAGGTCCGTTACAAAGTACCCGGGTATCAATTTTTCTCTCGAAATAAATTTCTTGGGTCAAAACACGATTTAATGCCTTTTTAACTCGGAGTTTTCAAGATCTCAAAATTATTTTTGGAGTGTAACAAAAGATACCGATTTCCCAGATAATATTGTCTATACTAACGAGTAATTTCTCTATTCCCACAATTTTTTACCTCCCCTTTTAACGACAAACTTGGTTATAGTGTTTTAGTTTTTCGTCTGCCAATCCTTTTATTTATGGCAAGTCTGGAATTTCGTAGACTGTAAACCCGACACCAGTCGATCCCGGAATTTAACCACCATTAAAAAGACAACTTTTGAAAACATTGTGGGAAGAGGAGAAAATGCTGGTAACCAGCATTTTCTCTTTTTCCCCACAATGTTTTCTACCCTCCCAAAAGCATGTTTTTAAATTTTAAGTCACATTTATTTTGTCGTCTGCAAATGCTTTCAATTTGGACAAGTCTACTATTTGTCGCATGGTCAAGATGTAAAGACTTTACTTACGGCTTACCGTCGTAACAAATTGTTTTGTTATTCTCTTACAGGCTGTCCGAGACAAAATGAAGATGGAATGCCGATGTCACGGTCCAACAGCATCTTGCACTATAAAGACCTGCTGGCGACGACTTCCGTCTCTCCGGGAAGTGGGGGGCTATTTATTTAAACAGTATCAAAAATCCAGACAAGTAGTTCCCTGGCTAGGCAGCAGATTACTACGCCCGAATGCCTTAGTACTCAAAACATCCAGTAGACCCAATAGAAAACCTCGGAGACGGGACTTAGTGTACTTAGAAAGGTCTCCCAACTTTTGTGAATATAATTTGACGACGGGGTCGTTAGGGACGGTTGGCCGGAAGTGTAACAAAGGTTCTTTGGGCACCGATGGATGCACGTTGATGTGTTGTGGGCGGGGCTACAACACGCACCAATACACACGGACTTGGCAGTGCAATTGTACATTTCGGTGGTGTTGTGAGGTGAGCTGTAAAAACTGCACGGAAAAGCAGCTGGAATATACGTGTAAATAAGTGATAAATCAAAGGCCCAAAATCTGCCAAAAATACAATGCAGGTGGTAAAATGCATTTAGATTTGAATCATACATTTAAAAGTATATAAGTCATTGTGAAGATGACAATCTGTTATTCTGTGGTCGTTCCAAGGGTTAGTCGCTGGTAGAAAAAGTTAATTTTGAAATCCGGTAAAAAGTAAACAAAAGATAGAGCGACCTGGCAACTTTTAACCTAGTTGTAAAATTCATTTTCTTCCAGCAACTAATACTTAGACTGACTATAGAATAACAGATTTTATTTCATGCTTTCCGGTAGGATATCGAGAAATAGCGGTGAAAATATTTTTCGATATTACACGGGTACGACCAGTGAGAATACCGACCACGGGGAGTTTGTACTGATTTTTATGGAAGTCTCGACAAAAAAAGGCGTTAGAAGCATGAAATAAAAAAAAATATTTGTTTGTTTTTTTTTTTCGGTAAAAGATCGAAATTTATTTCATCTCGTGAACATCATCGGTAATATTTTCACTCGTGGCTGCGCCACTCGTCAAAATATTACCGATGATGTTCACTCGATGAAATAAATTTCGATCTTTCACCAAAAAAAACAAATATCCTCTATGTCATCTTCACAATAATTTCCATACCTTTAAATGATACGATTTAAATTCAAATACGTTTTAACATCCGCATTGTTTACCTTTGGTCACTATTTGGCCTTTAATGATACTACTGAAGGGACACATCTATTTATATCAGTGATGAAACAGTGAAACGTGGTGTAATATTAAAGTGTTTAAAAACGAACATTTAAACCTGAGATAACTTGAACGTGAAGCAGCAACAATCTCGCACCCACCTGCATATTTTCCACGAGTTTAGATAAAACTGAGCCATGCTGTATGAGAAGAGGACTAAATGCATCTGCAGAAAGTATCGACCCAGGTCAACCTGCGCAAGTCGTTACATGATCATGGATCCATACAGTCCGTTTTGTCGAACAAGCGACTAAATCGTAAGGTAAACTTGTCCTCGGACTTGATGAAAATTAACCAATAGCAAAAAGTTTTGGCCAAGGTCAGCCTGCCCGAACTGCGCAGGCTGACCTGGGTCGATATTTTTCGCAGATGCATAAATGTCCCTTTTCACATGGCATGGTTCATATAATTATTGAATGTGTCATTCGCGCGTCCGTCTGTCATAGAAGTACCATTGAGTATAATGCATTTAGAGAGATTCGCAAAGACCGGAAGGTCTTAGAACGTCTTGTGCGCGGAGGAAAAAAAATAATCCGCAAGTTCACAAAAACTTAATCATATTTCAAAGTGTGGAACGAAACCATATTTTGTTCGAATCGGACAGAATCTTAGCAAGGGAAAAAAAGTATGGAAACTTACATGGAACTTCTCAAACTGGTACCGGTATTTAGAAATTGGAAAAAGTGATAAGGTGGCGAGGACTCGCAACTCTGTAACTAACCTTACAGCAGGATGATTACAAATGTGTGTCTGTTGACATAGTTTTCTTTTTTAACCCTTTACCGCACAATGACGCCTTTTGACGCCCCTGGGAAGGAAGCCTTTTGAAAACATTGTGGGAAAAGGAGAAAATGCTGGTAACCAGCATTTTCTCCTTTTCCCACAATGTTTTCTATCCTATCAAAGAAAAATTGCACCATTTTAGCCAAATTGAAATTGTCGTCTGCAAATGCTTTCAATTTGGAGAAGGCTAAAATTTTGTCGTCTGGTAAATGGTTAAACTGACGATATTAGTGTTCGTTAAATTTTTGTTTTTTGTCTATTTCTTTTATGACCTAGAGTCTTTCATCACCGTCTAAAATGGTCTACAAGTGTTTTTTTTTTTTAATATCAGAATTTGTAATGTAAATCTAAAAACATTTTTAAACATTTATCAAACAATCCCGTATTTTAATGACCAGGGTTCGTGTTCACCAACCATTCTTAAGATCATTCTTAGTCTTATTCTAGGGAATTTTCTAAATCTGAAATCTAACACAAATTCTGATTGGCTAAACCAAATGGTTTAGCCAATCAGAAGTTGTGTCACTTTATAGATCCGGAATTAGACAAAGAATGTCCTTGACAATGGTTGGTGAAAACCTGGAGGGAGAATCCTTTTGAAAGAAATGTAGGAAAAGGAGAAAACGCTGGTTACCAGCATTATCTCCTTCTCCCACAACTTTTTTACATATCCTTTCAAAGAAAGTCGCGTCATTTAGGCCAGATTTTATTTCTCGTCTGCAAAGGCTTTCCATTTGAACAAGCCTGAAATTTTTGTCGTCTGGAAAAGTAACAGTGATAATTGCTGTTGCGGGCTGTACAGGGAAATATCACGGTCCATTGTCATTTTCAATTCTAGCGCTTGATACTGATACTAATCATTTGATTGGCTGAGACAAACCATATCAGCCAATCATGCAATTAGTCGTGGAATTTTAAATTTTCCCACAGTGTTTTCAATAGACTTGTACTGCAGACACGTGAAAACCAGGGCTTGTTTGGGAAAGGGTTAAGAAGTTAGATGGCTTTCTTTGGAAGGTGGAATGAAAGTGATATTTAAGATTGTAATGTGATTACGGAAACCCAAAAGGCAAAGTCGAATACATTTGAGCCATGCTCTGGCAAAAGGGGGCTTAATGCATTATAACCAAGCACATAATTTGGGACCCATTATATCCATTTTCTCTAAAAAATGGCTGAATTCTGAGGTACGCTGTCCTTCAACAGGCAGAAAACTGACCCGAGAAGCAAAATGTCTCGGCCTAGGTCAGCCTGTGCGGACTGCGCGGGCTGACCTTGTCGATATTTTTTCGCAGATGCATTAGGTCCCCTTTTCACAGAGCATGGCTCCTTTGCAATCTCTGCAGACATGGCATTTTTGGCTTCATGTTTTATTATGTTGGGTTTTATTTTTTTTTTATCGACAAGGGGCCAATTTCTTGTCCCGATTACTGTCTGAATTCGTCCTTGACCTTGACTGGTTACTTCCTGTAGACGACCTTTAACTTCTCTTACGCCTGAACACTCTGAAAACATCGTGGGGAAAAGCGAAACAATTTCTTTCTTTTTTTTTTTTAACCATGTTTTCGCCAGTGTATTTTTATCCATGTATATTTACATTTTACAAGGATGTTTTCAAAGTTGTCCGCATACAATTCGTTTCAGGAGGTACTATGTTTTTTTTTTTCCGATCACTCGATATTTTCAATTTCTCCTTCTCCTACAATGTTGTATCCACATTAAAATTTCACATTTCGAATTTTTTTAGTTATTATACTTTTTATATAAAACCAGGGATATTAATATCTGTCTGCTGATTGCAACAGAAAGATCGAAGCGACACCAGTCACTACCAGCTGTCCCTGTACCATTAAGTCCTAAATTTTAACACCCCCCCCCCCAAGAGGGCTTTTGAAAACATCGTGGAAAAAAGAGAAAATGCTGGTAACCAGCATGTTCTCCTTTTTTCCACAATGTCCATGAATCATTTCTCCTTTTCCCACAATATCCCTTTACGTTTACTCCTTTCCGGTGACTTTTCACCTCTTGACTCTGATGCATGTGAGAAAAGTAGTCAGTGGCTTTGGAAAGAAAGTTGTCAGTACTGGTGTGAGAAAGGCAGGAAACACATGGGTGCGTCACTGACCGCCATCATATCACCTGAGCTGTTGAAATGGCGTTAAACTCCAATACAAACCAAACCCTTTACCATTAAGTCTCGTATTTTGAGTTGGGGGGGTGGGTTTGAAAACGTCGTGAGAAAAGGAGAAAATGCTGGTAACCAGCATTTTCTCCTTTGCCACAATGTTTTCTGTCCTTACAAAAACAAACCCCGTCATTTGAGCCACACTGATTTGTCGTCCGCAAACACTTTCAATATATGGACGAATCAAAAATTTTGTCAGGAGGTAATGACTGGGGTCCAGTCCGATCATCTTTTCCTTTTTTATATTCGGAAGTCCGAATATCAAAAAAGGGGAAAAAATGATCGGAGCCCAGGCTACGTCGGCACCCACGTTTGTCTGTCCGTTTACACACCATCCCAAGCCGTGGCAGATTTGAAGGCAGAATTTTCGACTTCATCAATATTCATGAGCTAAACGAATGTTCAAACTATCAAAACACGTTTTTCTAACAAAACCTAAAAAGGAGTACACTTATGACAATAAATTCGATATGAACCATGCTCTGTCAAAAGGGGGCATAATGCATGTCCGCGATGCATGACACCAAGCAAGTCTTTATATAATTACGAATCCATAAAAAAGCATTTTGTCTAACAAGCGTCTGAATCATGAGGTAGACTGGTCCTTTGACATACAGAAGATTCACCAATAGCGAGAAGTTTCGGTCCAGGTCAGCCTGCGCGGACTGCGCAGGATGACCTGGGTCGATACTTTTCGCAGATGCATTAAGCCCCTTATTCGCATAGCATGACTCATGTTATTTCTCAACTCTTTACCAAACGACAAAAAATTTTAGGCATGTCCAAACTGGAAGCAATTGCGGAAGACAACTTTAATACAAAACCAGTAATTTGTTTTGGGAGCGGTAGAGAACATTGTCGGAAAAAGAGAGAATGCTGGTTACAAGCATTTTCTCCACTTCCCACAATGTTTTCATAAGCCTTCTCTGACAGGGGCGTTAAAACTCGGGATTTTGCCACATTGCCAGTGAATTTCTTCAAGGAAATTATGATTTGTAACGTTTAATTTCATTGGTTAAAAGCTCCGCTGATTTGAATTATGGGACTAATGGAATGCTGATTACCGGAATTTTCTCCGTGTCGCCACTTACGGGATTGTTTGGCTAAGGGTTAAATCTTTACCAGACGACAAAATTCTAAACCCATCCATATTGAAAGCATCTGCAGACGACAAAAAAAGACGTGAAAACATCTGAATAGAATATATATTTACTGTTGAAAATACCACAAAGGTGAAAATTGGAAAAGGCAAGGAAAATGAACTTTTTTTTCTGTTAAAGAATGTGGGGGTGGAACACCGTTTTCAACATTATTTCAGTTATATCGCGGCGGCCAGTGCACCTATTCATGCTTTCCTGGAGTTCTTATACCAGTAATAGGCACAATATTCTTTCCAAGCCACTGGCTGCTTTCATACATAACCTTTTCTCCTTTTCCCACAATTCTTTTCAAAGGGTTTCTTTCCCAGGGTCGTTAAAAGGTGGCATTGTGCGGTAAAGGGTTAATTCAACACTAAGGCCACTGGCCCGTTGTATATTACAATAAAAACGATAGTAACCTGCAATTTCTCCCTTTTCCTCAAATTATTTTCTTCACTATCTAAGAGTTTCTGTTTATTTTGGTCTCGTTTAATATGTCGTATAAAAAAAAGTTCTGGTTTGGACAAATATAAAATATAAGCCATGCTCTGTGAAAAGGGGATTTAATGCGCATTTTGCGCTGGTTGACCTAGGTCGAAACTTTTTGCTGTTGGTCAATTTTCTGCATTTCGAAGGTCCATTCTACCTCATGATTAACCCTTTCCCAAACGACAAATTTTGGACTGGTCCAAATTGAAAGAGTTTGCAGACGACAATTTTAAATATGATGAAAATGGCAGAAAGTTATCAAAAAGGGTAGAAAACACTGTGGGAAAAGGAGAAACTGCTCGTTACGAGCAATTTCTCCTTTTCCAACACTGTTTTCAAAAGACTTGTACTGCAGACATGTGAAAACCAGGGCTTGTATGGGAAAGGGTTAAGCGCATTTTTCGCAGGTTGACCTAGGTCGAAACTTTTTGCTGTTGGTCAATTTTCTGCATTTCAAAGGTCCATTCTACCTCATGATTAAGACGGTTGTTAGACAAAATGGATTTTATGGATCCATAATTATGTGATGACTTGCTTGGTGTAATGCATCACGGAAATGCATTAAGCCTCCTTTTGCCAATGCGCCGCTGTTTTTGCTCCCTTTGGTAAAGTGATAAAAGGTAAAGAATCACGAGAAATACGGCTTTAGAAACATTATTGAAAGGGGGGGGGGGAGTGGTGTCCGTGGCTGTATGGTAGAATGTCGGCCTCGTAACCAAAAGGTCTTAAGTTCGATTCCCGGGAGCGCGTGTCAACTTCGGAATTCTTCATAGGCCCACACATTCGGCGCGAGTACTGGAAGCAGAATCGAGAGAGATTGGTATAAGTTGCGAGAATTTGTTTCTCAATCGATTTAACATAAATATGTTTAACCCTTTCCCAAACAAGCCCTGGTTTTCACGTGTCTGCAATACAAGTCTTTTGAAAACACTGTGGGAAAAGGAGAAATTGCTCATAAAGAGCAATTTCTCCTTTTCCCACAGTGTTTTCTACCCTTTTGGAGACCTTTCTGCCATTTTCATTAAATTTAAAATTATCGTCTGCAAACTCTTTCAATTTGGACCAGTTCCAAAATTTGTCGTTTGGGAAAGGGTTTAATAGGTAAAATGGTGACAGGTTTCAGGGTTGCAGGCGAAAGTAGACAAACAGTGCATTCAACTGTACAACGAATGCTATCATATTCATTTATCGATTAAATGACGCAAATAGGAGCCTGTCGTAAACTTTAATTGAAATTGATGTGAACAATGATCTGTGAAAAGGATGCTTAATGCATTTGCGAAAAGTATCGACCCAGGTCAGTCTGCGCAGTCCGCGCAGGCTGACCTGGGTCGAAACTTTTCGCTATTTGTCAGTCTTTTTTGCAGGTCAAAGGACCAGTCTACCTCATGATTTGGTCGGATTTTAGACGAAGCGGATTTTATGAATTCATAATAATATGGTGTCTTGCTTGGTCTAACGCATCACGAAGATGCATTAAGCCCCCTTTTGCCAGAGCGCAGCTCATATAATTTATTACTCACTTTCCTACAGTATTTCTTCAACATTTAAGCCTTTACCAAAGAATCACGTGTATTAACAACCATGAGAAATACGGCTTTTGAAAACATTGTGGAAAAAGGGAGAAAATGATCGTAAATATGACTGTTGGAACTCCTAGTGGTCCGATATAAATGACTGATTGTATGGTGTTTGACTCCTTTTTCAACGTTATTTCAGTTATATCGCGGCGGCCAGTGCACCTATCCATGCTTTCCTGGAGTTTCTTTTACCAGTACTCCGCACAATATTCTTTCCATGCCACTGACTGCTTTCCCATATAAACATCGTCGAAACAATGGTCAGCGGTGAGAGAGGAATGAATCCTGTCGCAATGACTATCGTTGATCCTCGCAAAGAAATTTGCCGAGCCGGGATCGAACCAGCGACCCTCTCTTTTCAAATCCTGTACGCTTCCAATTGAGGTACCGGGACTCGGCAGTCCAATATGAAGAGAAATAAAGAAAAGTAACCACGCATGCAATTGCCTATTTTTTCCTCATTGTTCTGGATATTGTTGAAAATTGAAAATAGATGTTAATCAAGAACTCGTAGACCGTTTAGTAATGCGTTCTAGGGTAAAGTATAAAATGTTAAGATACCACAATTAGTACAAGAAAAAGACTACAGTCTGTCATAACCATATGCAGAGGCCTTGTTGGATCATATTTGTAACAAATCATATATGTAACACATTTGTTACGTACATGATCACATTCGTAACAGATAAAGTGTGTTACAAATGTGTTTGTCCGAAATGGGGGTTGACATGAGAAGCATATATGTAACAGGTTTAGTTGTCTATTTGTATTCAAACAATTAACAGCAATAGCAACATCATTATATTCTTTACACTATTGATTTTATTCTCGATTGCAAAACAATAGTTAGCACATTAAGCTAATCGCTCTCGAGACTCACTCCAACTTGAATCAACCTCAGAGAGAGAGAGAGAGAGAGAGGACGTGTGGAATAATGATTTTTTGCCCAAGGTACCAGTGCATCTCGAGCGCGCACGTGAGTGTGTCCAGCAACATCCAAACAGCAAGAAAATTGATCTGCAGATTGGAACTCAAGGCAAAACACACATCATACAGTTTAACTTCCAACAATCTGCGCCTCACCGATGACGACGATGGACAAAGTGACACAACAAATCAGTATCAAGATATTGGCCCATCTGGTGAATAAAAACCTGCTACAAATGTGTTTCAGATGTAAATATGCATTCTTTTGTACTGTTTTTAAATCAAAATTGACCTGTGACATATGTGATTTCATGTCACATCAAAAACCGGCATCGATCATATTCGTCACAAAATATGTTACATTTATGCTTGATTTCCGAGTCATATATGTAACACATGTTACATATGTGATCATATATGTAACAGGTGTTACATATATGATTTGTTACAAATATGATCCAACAAGGCCTGAATAAGCGCCGCGTGGTATCGATTAAAGGTATTTACATTTGTATATTTCTGCCATTGACGGGCCCGCAAGTAAGCTCCCAGAGGCCCGCAGAATGAACATATCCACATTTTTAACCAATCGCAAATGACTATATATTCATTCGAGACTTATACCAAGAAGTAGGTCAATAGCCAGCTTATACAGCCACGTCGAAAGAAAATGTGGTTTGAAATCGCTTTTGAAATTGCTTTTTTTTTTTTTTCTTTTTAATCAGGAGGAAAATATGCTTATCGTTTGAGCCATACTCTGTGAAAAGGGGGGCGTAAGGAATCTACAAAAAATATCGATTCATGTCAGCCTGCGCAGTCCGCGCAGGCTGACATGGGTCGAAACTTTTTGCTATTTGTTAATTTTCTTCATGTCAAAGGATCATCCGCCCTCCAGATTCGGTCGGTTGTTATGCAAAATTGATTTTACGATTTTACGTATGGATACCAAATTACTTGATGACTTGCTTTGGTATAAGGCATCGCGGAGATGCATTTAGCCCCCTTTTTGCCAGAGCATGCCTCAAATTTATTACTTTATGGATTAATTCATAGATAACATGGCACCTTCTGTTCATCATTCAAGTTGTCCAAAAAAAAAAAATGATCGTTTCGACATTTTAAACGTAGGAATTCCGATATATACAAACGCCTTGTATGACGTCAATTTTTGATGTGTGGTTTTCGAAACCGCAGTAATATGTATTGCCAATGATGGCAACCATTAGGTTTTTTTCTAAATACGCAAAACATTTATAGACGTATAGCACGATAAGCTAAATGGATGTATGAAGGTCCAGGGTCCATTTGATTAAGCCAATCAGAATTTGTGTTACTTTCAAATTCAGAAAATTCTGGAGAATAAGACTAAGAATGTTCTTAACAATGGTTGGTGAATACGACTCCAGGGTCCGTATTCACCAACCATTGTTAAGAACATTCTTAGTCTTATTCTCTGGAATTTTCTAAATTTGAAAGTAACACAACTACTGATTGGCTAAACCATTTGATTTAGCCAATCAGAAGTTGCGTTACTTTCAAATTTAGAATATCTCAGATATAAAGATTAAGACTGTTCTTAATTAAGAATAGTTGATGAATACGACCCAGGTCGAATTATCGTAGAAAATAATGTAATTCGGAGTTCATTTGAAGTCTTGAACTATCAATTATACCACACATAATTTTCGATTAATTTTGAAAATACATCGGCGCTTTATTTTATCATAAGTTCACTTTTGTAAATAATTAGCGTATACAATTTTGTATTTGTTCTCAATACTTCTGTGTATTTTGGCAGTACTGTAAGAAATATGGCTGCGATGCTTTCCTTCTCAATTCCACCGACTCACTGAGCAGACGTATATATTTTTTCGACATAGCTGTATACACTGGCTATTGACCTACATTTTTCGTCGTAGCTGAATTTGCTGGCTTTTGACCTACTTTTTGGTTCTGATAACAAATGAATAAATAGAAAATTGTGATTGGTCAAATATGTAGACATGTTTATTCTAAGGGCCCCTGTAGTGAAAAAATTGTAGACGTGTTTTTTCTAAGAGCCCCTGCCTATTTGCTGGCAAATTTACGCCGTCTGTCTTTTTTCAAGATATTTCTTGTTTTAGTTATTCTGAAATGAACGATTTGTAATTTGCGATTAGTAGAAAAAAAATATGAACAAATTTAATCTGCGGCCCTCTTCACATTTGCGGGTCAGTTTCTGACAACTACATACAAGGAGTCTACCCTTAAATAATATTCCTCGCTATTCACACCTTAGCAAATGGATACAACAAGCCTTGTAATCGGTGTAAATGGGTTCATGAATAAACTTTCTTTCCTGTTCTTACATTCCAAGGTTTCAGATGACTTGCAACCAAGGATTGACACTGATATCATTAGTTTCAAAAAAGCATTTATATTTTCCGGATAGCCATGCGCTGACGTCGCACATTTCATTATCACGCAGAGAATTTATAATCACAAGATGCGCAAAACTTTTTGACCTGTAAACGGTCAATACGCATTTGGAAACATGCAAGTGGAAAATGATTTGCGTAATGCTGGCTAGGATGAGGGAAAAAAACATAATAAATGAAATATTATCTTAATAATTTCATCAATATATTGATAAAAAAAGAAATATATAGACCTATATATCTTTGTTTAGAAATAATGTTTAAATTATAATCCGCTGAGGGATGATGAATTGTCTGACGTCAGCGCATAGCAATTCGGAAAATGTGGAAGCTTTTTTAAGATTCATGAGATCAGCGCTATTGCTTGGTTGTAAGAGTCCTTTGAGACCTTGGAAGGTCAGCCTGCACGGGCGTGGGTCGATACTTTCTGCTGATGCATTGAACCAACTTTTCAGAAGGCGAAGAGTTGATAATTTTGAAATACATCGCCTGAAAAATACTTAACACTTAAGCTGCTGAAAAAATAACTCAAATTTTTACTCAATACTAAAAGCCCAAACATTGCGGTTTCAAAGTTGATTTCACCGGAAAGAAAATATCGTATCGGACAGTGTAGATCAAAGATCAGACTGCACGTTCTATGCAGTCTGATCTTTATCTATATTGTCCGCAAAAGATCATTGGGTCGCGATTAGCAGCTTAAGGGTTAAAGTACTTTTTCGGCGTAGCTGAATGCACTGGCTTGTGATGTACTTTTTTGTATTGCTGCATTAGAATGAATATATACTTATCTGCGATTGGTCAAAAATGTGGACATGTTTATTCTGCAGGCTCCTGCAGCCGTATTATCTGTACATTGTACGCCAACTTTCGTTTTTTGTGGCATTTGTCGAAGACAATGCCACTATGAGTTCAATACGGCATTTTGAAAATCATGTATCGTAGTTTGTGCAAAACCGAAGGAAGTAAACCCAATTAAAATCAATTTTTCTGAGACAAATAAGTGTTCCGATTGCACCCAGATATGAAAATGAGAACGGCGTATTACAATAAATTGGATTAGGCCATTGATCTTGGAAATACTTCCTTTTTATCGAAAATAGCTTGACCCGCTATGGCCTTCTATAGTGGAGTAATGATACGCACATACCGTGCTTGTTCGTCCCAAAACCAGTTTGTTCTTTGGGCTTTTTCGTCCCAGGGCTTGTTCGCCTGGAATCTGATCTTGATCTACACTGTCCGCAAAAGGTCCCTTAACCTGCTGAATAAGTGAAATGAATCTTTCAAACCAATCGTAAAAATGCACATTTGCTATTTTAAAGTATTTATCAGGGGAAACATGTCTCCTTTTCTGGCAGTGTGGGTCAAAGATCAGATTGCACGTTCTGTGGAGTCTGATCTTGACCTACACTGTCCGCAAAAGGTCCCTTAGCCTGCTGAATAAGCGAAATGAATCTTTCAAGCCAATAGTAAAAATACACATTTTGCTATTTAAAAGGTATTTGTTGAGAGGAAACATATCTCATTATCGAACAGTGTGGATCAAAGATCAGACTGTACGTTCTGTGGAGTCTGATCTTGATCTACACTATCCGCAAAAGGTCCCTTAACCTGATGAATAAGTGAAATGAATCTTTCAAGCCAATAGTAAAAATACACATTTTGCTATTTCAAAGGTATTTATTAGTGTAAACATATCTCATTATCGGACAGTGTGGATCAAAGATCAGACTGCACGTTCTGTGCAGTCTGATCTTGATCTACACTGTCCGCAAAAGGTCCTTGAGTCGCGCTTAGCAGCCTAATGGTTTAGAATACATGTCATCTTTTCTTTGATTTGTTATCAAAAAGCCCTGAATGTCAGAATAATGTAGAAAAAGATTGTAAATCAGTTTGATATATTTTTGCCCCGACTTTTAAGAATAACAATTTAACAACAAATGAACAGAAATGTTTGCCATAGCTAAGAATCAAGTAACGGATTAGTGTAGATTTATAACATCAGACTGCGCCTTCTGTGCAGTCTGATCTTGATCTACGCCGTGCACAGACGCTATTTATTGTTGTCATTCGCGGAGAAAGGGTTTTACTATGACACAAGTTAAATTCATCATCCCGAGAATGATTGATGGAATTAATATGTCAAAGATGAGCCCAAAAAAAAAAAAACTTTATCTTAAATTCTTTACTAAACGACAAAATTTTACCCTGATCCAAATTGAAAGCATTTGCAGACGACAATTTAAATATTACTCAAGATAAGAAAATTGTCTTGCATAGGGCAGAAAACATTATGGAAAGAGGAGAAAATGCTGGTTACCAGCATTTTCTCCTTTTCCCACAATATTTTCAAAACTTTTTTTTTTTTCGTCAAGGTCGTCAAATGTCGGAATTGCGTGATAAACAGTTCATTCTTTGCAAAATGAATAAATTAAAAACTTTGTCCAAAATTGAAGAGATTTGCAAACAATAAACTAGAAGAATCGTTGCTTTTGGAAGGTTAGAAAACATTGCGGGAAACAGGAGAAACTGCTGGTCACCAACATTAACTCCTTCTCCCACAATGTCTTAAAAATCTTTTTTTTCTCAGAGTTGTTAAAACTCGGGACTGTTTAGTAGAGAGTTAATCTACACTATTAACCCTTTGGCTGCTAAGCGCGATTCATTGACCTTTCGCGGACAGCGCAGATCAAGATCAGACTGCACAGAACGTGCAGTCTGATCTTAGATCTACACTGTCCGATAAGAGGATATCTTTTTCCCCTAAAATACCTTTGAAATAGCAAAATCTTACTATTTGCTATCAGCTTGAAAGTTTCATGTCACTCCTTTGGCAGGAAAAGGGTAAAAAAAGTTTTGAAATCTTATACTACAAAAAAAATTCTTTATCTCTGGCCTGTCTATGGTCGGTCAGTCCGAACGGGGCTTATAAATCAGGCGTTAAGCTCGAATCCCGAATCTGCCATTTTTTTCCTTGAGGATGGTTGAAAATCGTTTTTCATTCCTTTTCCACAGCTAAGCATTGAGTCCACTCTTATTTGGTAGCACGGGAAAGCAGCCAGTGGCTTTAAAGAAGTGCCCGTCCAGGTAGCTCAGTGGTTAGCGTATCTGACACGTGACCTGGTGGTTGCGAGTTCGATACCCGGTTGAGGCAAACTTTTTTCTGGCTTTTGAAAGAAAGTTGTGTCAGTACTGGTGTGAGAAAGCCAGGAAACACATGGGTGCGTCACTGACCGCCATGATTATGACCTGAGCTGTTAAAATGGCTTTAAACACAAATACAAACAAAACATACTTTAAAAAAGTACTAAGCGCAGTTTTTGGATAGAAATATTCGGAATGCTTGGTTTGGCTTGGTTTGTATTGGAGTTTAACGCCATTTTAACAGCTCGGGTCATATCATGGCGGTCAGCGACGCACCTATGTGTTTCCTGGCTTTCTCACACCAGTACTGACACAACTTTCTTTTCAAAGCCAATGACTACTTTCCTCACATGCATCAGACGTGAGAGGCGAAAATTCGCCGGAAAGAAAGTTTGCCTCAACCGGGTATCGAACTCGCAACCACCAGGTCACGAGTCCGACACGCTAACCACTGAGCTACCCGGGCGGGCTCGGAATGCTTTGGGGTTGGTACAGTAGGATCCAGGTGTCATCATAAACATCATCTAAAAATCTAAAAAGGACAACCCTGTCCACATATCCTTACCCCAACAAAAAAAAAGCATTTTGTCTAACAAGCGTCTGAATCATGAGGTAGACTGGTCCTTTGACAAACGTAACTACATCACTGGAAAGAAAGATCTTTAGAGATGCCTGACGCTTTCAGTATCTTGGTCAGAAACACTGGCTTTTGCGAACGGCATGGATTCAAGATCAGACTGCACAAGACGTGCTCCATCACCTGAGCTGCATTAGATGTGTCATCTGCACATGCCTCAAATTTTGACAGGTCTAAAAAAAAAAATTGTTTGGCAAAGAGTTTTAAAAAAAGGGTAGAAAATGACAAATTTATATAAGTTGATTAAATATGAGCCATGCCCTGGCAAAAGGGGGTTTAATGCAGCTCTGTGATGCATGATAACATGCAATTCATCACAAAATTATGGATCCATAAAATCCATTTTGTCTAACAACCGACAGAATCATGCGGTAGACTGGTCCTTTGACATGCAGAAAAATTACCAATAGCGAAAAGTTTCGACTCAGGTCAGCCTGCGCGGACTGCGCAGGCTGACCTGAGTCAATACTTTTCGCAGATGCATTAAGCCCCCTTGCCACAGAGCATGGCTCATATTATGAGAAGGGATGGTACGTTTCAGTACAAAATATGCAATTTATAATGCATTGTTATGACAAAGGACATTTTCATTCAAAGCAAACGTCCGCTCTAGAAAGTCACAGGTGTGTTATGTTTCACGTTGGTATGGTGTCCCAATTGGGCCATCAATGTTTCATCGATGCGGAACATAATATGAGCCATGCTCTGTGAAAAAGGGAACTTAATGCATCTGCGAAAAGTATCGACCCATGTCAGCCTGCGCAGTCCGCGCAATCTGTCAAGGGGCAAAACTTTTTTGCTATTTTTTTTTTGCATGTCCAAGGGCCATTCTACCTCATAATGCAGTCGGCTGTAGGACGAAACACATTTTATGGATCCATAATTTTGTGTTTCACGAAGATGCATGAAACTCCTGTTGCCAGAGCATGGCTCACTTTTTTATTTTATTTTTTTGTTAGAGCAGCTGTACCATCTGGATTTTGACCTACTTCTTGGTGTTACTATTTTCGGATGAATGAATAGTAATTTGCGATCGTTACAATTTTGGACATTTATATTCTGCGGGACCTGCTGGCCTATTTGCGGGACACTTATGGACACTCCATATAAGCCATGCTCTGTGAAAAGGGGGCTTAATGCATCTGCGAAAAGTATCGACCCAGGTCAGCCTGCGCAGTCCGCACAGGCTGACCTGGGCCGAAACTTTTCGCTATAAGTCAATTTTCTGTATGTCCAGGGTCTACCTCATGATTGAGTCGGTTGTTGAAAAAAGTGGCTATTATCAGAGCTCCAGATAAAAGGGAGTGATAGTATTCTAAATCCATTATTTCTCTTCCAAACCCTATGTTGTGGGTACTCATTAGAATCGTCTCGATGAGTCGATTCTAATGAGTACCCATAACATAGGGTTTAGTGAAGAGTGATTAATATTTTCCATTTTGAAATCAAAATCACGCCCTCTATCTGGAGCTCTGTATTATGGATCCATAATTATGTGATGGCTTGATTGGTATCATGCATTACGGAGATACATTAAGTCCCCTTTTCCCAGAGCATGGCTCATATATAATTGAGCCATGTTCTGGAAAAGGGAGGCTTAATGCATCTCCCTGATGCATTATACCAAGTCAGTCATTACATAACGAGGGACTCATAAAATCCATTTTGTCTAACAACGGACTGAATCCCGGGATGGAACAGTCCTTGGACATGCAAAAAATTGACTAATATCAAAAAGTATCGACCCATGTCAGCCTGCGCAATCCGCGCAGGCTGACATGGGTCGATATTTTTTGCAGATGTATTAAGGCCTTTCCAACAGATCATGGCCCAGTTGTAAATATATATAAATTATAATCCTAATCCTGCCAAATCTAAATTGTTGACACTACACGTATGTGCAGGCTGATCTTGTTTTATCCTCTCCGAAAAATACATCTGTGGTCGCGAACGGGCAGAATAATGGTTAATGTACAGTACACATAAACACCATTATCTTCCGCTAGGTGACATTTTTCAAATACATTTAAAATATCTGATATGGGCATTCTGGGTACAGAACCGGACTACTTTTCAAGGTGGGAATCAATGCAACGAATTTCAAAATAAAATATATAAAATCACTAAAACCTGCTTCGCACGATTCATCCAACCATGGTTAGCTAGCATATAACCTATGCACCAGCCATTTATAAACATAGCCCCTTTAAGCTTGGAGGAAAGCCCCGGCGTAAGTCCAGCAAGGCGGGGATGTTATTCTTGTTTTAGCTTGTTGCACAAACCCCGTTTTTCACCATGTCTATATTTAGAAACTGTCTACGAAGATTTGCAGTAAACAATAGTATTTTATGAAATTGTTTTTCCCGTTTGAAATCATTATATTTCTAAGAAACTTGTAGCAAAAAACTGGCTTAATTTTTCCACAAACGTATTACTAGTATTCATAGCCATTTTTCGCTTGCTATTTTTAGCTTCACTTTACGCACCGCGTATTAATATTTGTCCTGTACAAGATGATGATGCGTCAAAGCACTCGTCACAACTCGGCCGATTCCGTACCTACATCTTACCTCGTCCGTATAAAGGAGGCTTCCATTTTGAACTACCAATCACATGATCTTAACATGGCGGCGCCCCTGTAGATCGCGTAGCAACGACATGAACAACCACGGTGAAGTTATTCACTTCTATCGATCTGTCGATGAAAGCTCCCAACGGCATTGATAAAACACGCTAAAAATTGAATATCCAAAATGTTTGCCGACTGAAATATTCTTAGTAAGATAACGACAGAAAATTTACTCATGTCTTCTTTTTTAAGAGGAGCCTTACATTCAATAACGGTAAAGTGGCGTGCTTCCGGAGATGTGCGAAATGTACCGTGTAGGTGCATATCAAGCTACGTGATACAGCCGAGAGATTTGATCACCGGATCACCCGAGATATGCCGAATGGCGTCATAGCAGACAGGTCCAATCTTCGAAGAATATTTACATGCGCAGACAACACATAAACACACCGGGATCAAGATGGCTAAATAATTATGGCCATAATAATCCACCATACAATTATGTACTTTTCTCACTAACGTCGTGCCACATTCGAGCTTTTGTTGTACTTTAGTAAGATCAGCCCTCAAGTATACTCAGTCTTTAATCCTTAGGTTGCTAGGCGCGACTCACTGACCTTTTGCGGACAGCGTAGATCAAGATCAGACTGCACAGAATGTGCAGTCTGATCTTGGATCTACACTGTCCGATAAGGAGATATCTTTCCATCAAAAATTATGCTTGAAAGGACATTATTCGGGTCTTTAACATCGGCGTGGAAGTTTCATTTAACTTATTTAGCAGGAAAAGGGTTTTTTTTTTTAGGAATATTCGACTGTTTTCATTTTTAGCTCCACTGGCCGAAGGCCAGCGGGCTTATGTCATGGCCCGGTGTCCGTCGTCCGTCCGTCCGTCCGTCCGTCCGGTCGTCCGTCCGTCCGTCCGTCCGTGCGTTAACTTTTATTTCAAACATCTTCTTCTCTGAAACTACCCATCCGATTTTCACGAAACTTCACAGAAATGATCCTGACATAGTCCTCTTCAGAATTTCTTGAAAGAATTTGATTCCTTCAAAAACTCTGGTTGCCATGGCAACAAAACTGAAAAATATTGGAAATCTTTAAAAATCTTCTTGTCTGAAACCATAAGGCATAGGGCTACCAAATTTGGCATGTAGCTTTATGTAGTAGACCTCTATCAAGTTTCTTCAAATTATAGCCCTGGGGTCAAAATTGGCTCTGCCCCAGGGGTCACAAGTTTTACATAGGCTTATATAGAGAAAACTTTAAAAATCTTCTTGTCTGAAACCATAAGGCATAGGGCTACCAAATTTGGCATGTAGCTTTATGTAGTAGACCTCTATCATGTTTCTTGAAATTATAGCCCTGGGGTCAAAATTGGCTCTTCCCCGGGGGTCACAAGTTTTATACATAGGCTTATATAGGGAAAACTTTAAAAATCTTCTTGTCTGAAACCATAAGGCATAGGGCTACCAAATTTGGCATGTAGCTTTATGTAGTAGACCTCTATCATGTTTCTTGAAATTATAGCCCTGGGGTCAAAATTGGCTCTTCCCCAGGGGTCACAAGTTTTATACATAGGCTTATATAGAGAAAACTTTAAATATCTTCTTGTCTGAAACCATAAGGCCTAGAGCTACCAAATTTGGCATTTAGCTTGATCTAGTTGGAGTCTACCAAAAGTGCCCAAAGTATAGTCCTGGGGTCAATTTGGCCTCATACTTGGAGGGGGGGGGGTCACAAGATTTACATAGGCTTACATAGGGAAAACTTTTAAATCTTGGTGTACATAGCCATAAGACTTAGGCTACCAAATTTTGCATATAATTATAGCATTATTTAGTGGACAGTTACAAAGAGGGCCCAAGTTACAGCTCTAGGATCAAGTTTGGCCCTGCACCAGGGATCACAAGTTTTACATGGGTTTATGGAGTGAAAAGTTCAGAAACCATCTTGTTACCAGCCATAAGGCCAAGAACTCCCACATTTGGCATGTTATTCTTCTAATACAATATTCCCCATTTAGTCAGACTGTAGCCATGAGGTCAAAGTTTTATAAGGGCTTATATAGTGAAGACTTTTCTTCGTGGTTTATATTTATAAGCCAGTGGAGCGATACAGGGCCATCATGGCCCTCTTGTTATTTCATCCCTGTTAAATCTTCTCTAATTTTGATTATAATATTGTTGTTGGAAATTATTGTTTTCTCCCAAATTCAGCTTAAATGCTTAATACTTAAGTGAATTTTAAAACCCAGTTAAAAGGTGAAAAAGAAATAGAGCGACGTGGCAACTTTTGACCTAGTTTTAAAATCAATTTTCCAACCACCGACTAACTGTTGGACCGACCGTACAGTAACAGATTGTTGTCTTCACAATCATTTTCGTACTTTTTAATAATATGACTCAAATTTACAAACATTTTAACACTCCCATTGTTTACTTTTGGCCACCAATGGGCCTTTAATTTTCTGAAAGTTCGATGCGGTACATCTTCACGATAAACAATAATCCTCAGGAGCTTTTGAGGACTGCATTCATCAAGATCAGACTGCACCATACGTGTGTTTTGATCTTGGATCTATACCGTCCGCTTGTTAAGTCTTTACCAAATGACAAAATTCTAGACTTGTCCAAATTGAAAACGTTTTCAAACGACAAAATGAATGTAACTCGAAAATCAAAATTTGTTTTTCAGAGGGTAGAAAACATTGTGGAAAGAGGAGAAAATGCTTGTTACCATCATTTTCTCATTTTCCTACTATGTTTTTAATAGTCTTCTTTTACAGACTACAAAATAAATGTAAAACGAAATAAGAAAAAAAAAAATCGGAGGGTAGAAAACATTGTGGAACAAGGAGAAAATGCTGGTTACCAGCATTTTCTCCCCTTTCCACAATGTTTTCAGTAGTCTTCTTCTTAAGGGTCGTTAAAAATCGGGATTGTGTGGTAAAGGGTTAAATCAAGATTATAAGATGATCTGCGTCTCAGTGGGTTGTACATTTAGCCGTCGAGAGATGTCGAGAGATGCCGAGCATAAATATTTGTCGCTGAAAAGGTTAAAGTGTGGAATACAAATTTTATACCTGTTGCGGAAAAAGCAGATCAACATCAGTCTTCTGCGAACTTGCCGTCTGATGTTAAGTCTACACTAACCGAAGCCCCTGGAGGTACCTTGACACCAAACAATCCCCCATCTCAAACCTATCCCAGTGAAAACCGCTGAAATCTAAATAATGTATAAGCCATGCTCTGGCAAAAGAGGGTTTAATGCATCTCCGAGATGCATCCAACCAACCATAAATATGGATTCATTGAATCAATTTTGTCCAACAACCGACTGAATAATGAAGTAGCCTGGTTATTCGACATGCTGAAAATTTACAAAAGGCAAAAAGTTTTCATCTATGTCAGCCTGCGCAGGCCGACCTAGGTCTATGCTTTTTTGCAGATGCATTTATCCCCCTTTTCACAGAGCATGGCTCATATGTTTGTCGCTAAAAAGGATAAAAGTGCCAAATACAACTTTTTTATACTTGTTCCAGAAAATTCAGATCAAGATCAGACTTCAAAGAACATGCTGTCTGATGTTGCGTCTTCAATAAACGAAGCTCCTTGAGGTACCTTAACCCCACCCCCCCCCTCCGCCTCCCCACCCCCATTTTTCATCTGTATCTCAGTCAAACCGTCAAACTTTAAATCTCATAGTTTCTTTACAGACTTCAAATTTCTACTTCTTTTATTTCGCGATTTAACTCTTTACGAAAAACAATCCTATGTTTTAACCTTAATGAAGAAAGCCTTTGAAAACATTGTGGGAAAAGGAGAAAATGCTGGTAACAGCATTTTCTCCTGTTCCCGCAATGTTTTCTACCCTTTCCAAGACAAACTCATTACTTGGACCAAAATGTAATTTGTCGTTTGCATATGCTTTCAATTTGGACAAGTGTAAAATATTGTCGTCTGGTAAAGAGTTAAAGGTAGATCTATACTTGTTTTCATCCAATTTTTAACCCATTTCATCTTTAGTTTATGAAACTATAATTATTCTTGTATCTTCATGCCAAATGTTGCTCCAGACGGCTGCAAGGTTGCACCAGGGATCGTATATAACATTTACGTTCTATGGTTGAAAAGATTACGACGGATAGAAAATGCATTCTATATTTAGGCAGCCTTCAAAGAATTCATTGTTGTCGTTTTCGTTTTAAATTAGGACATATCCTTCGCGTTTCTCTATCCATTACACCATATAAATTGGTAATTCCTGGGTTTTTACGGGGAGTGTCCTTGGGCAAGATACTTCAGAGCCCTAGCCTAGTCCTGGTGAAACCCAGGAAACACATGTACATGTACATGAATATGTGAGCTGTCGCCGTGATATGACAGAAATAATTTTGAAAGCGGCGTAAAACACTATTCAATCAATCAATCAACATTGGTAATTCATCTATGTTTACACAGGTGGCCAAATTCTGAGCCATTCTACACACTTTCAAGTTTTTACAGCGTTTTTTTTTTCTCTCTCTGGCTGTAAGGATGTATCTTTAAGGGGTTAGAAAGTAGTATTGCTCGGTGTCTAAACGCAAGTTATTCTACCATAAATCACATGAAATAAAATTATTATTGTGATCATTAATTTCCGCTCCTTGATTTTAAGATGACATTTTCAAAATGTTAGAAAGTATGGCGAGAAAATGATGTGTGTGGGTTTTTTGTCGTTGTTATTTTTGTACTAACTTCTAGAGAAAATTTACACTTATGGCTGCAATGATGGGATTTGTCGCTGCTAGTGTCGAGTTGGATAGCTTTGGTAGACGGCATAGAGCAAGATCAGACCGGACAAAACGTGCAGTCTGATCTTTGATCTACAGCGTCCGCTACCTGGATCTGTATTCACCAAACATTCTTAAGAACATTCGTTGTCTTATTCTCCGGAATTTGAAAGTAACACAACTTCTGATTGGCTAAACCATTCGGTTTAGCCAATCAGAAGTTGTGTTGCTTTAAATTTTGAAAATTCTGGAGAATAAGACAAAGAACGTTCTTAAGAATGGTTGGCGAATACGGACCCTGCTGTTACTCTTTGCCCAGAGTTAGCTACAAACGTAACGTAGCTATACTTTTAGCTCTCGAGAAAAGTCGAATCCATTTAGTCGGCAGCGAGAGAGTTAAAACACTGTGGGAAAAGGAGAAAATGCTGGTCAACAGCATTTTCTCCTTTTCCGAAAGCGTTTTTTAACTCTTTAACTACACGACACAATTTTGGACTTATCAAAATTCAGATTTGCAGAGGACACATTAAATGTAGGGCGCATGATGGGTTTTGTCTCATAGGAATCAAAACATTACCTGGGGGAAGGGGAGGGGAGAGAGAGGAGAAAAAGGTGGTTAACAGCATATTCTCACTTTTCCGACAACGTTTTTTTTTAAAGCCTTGTTCATCCGGGTCGTTTAAACTCGGGAATCCAGACAGCAGAATTTTAGACTTGTCCAAAATAGAAAACAGACGATAAAATGAAATGCAACCCAAATTATGGAATGTGTCTTTGAAAGGTTGAAAACATTGTTTGAAAAGAAGAGAATGTTGGTAACCAGCATTTCTTCCTTTTCCCACAGTGTTTTCCAGAATCTTCTTTCTCGGGGTCATTGGAACTCTGAATTGTATGGTAAAGGGTGAAAGCATTTTTTCCCTTAGGGTTGTTAAAAGTTCTTGAAATTTATTTGTTAAAAGTCAGCCAAGCCAGATGATTTTAGACCTTTCTGTATCAAAAATACTAACAGAAGGCAAATGGAAAATGGCTCTGACGATTGGCTGTGTCTTTGAAAGGATAGTTCAAAGATGTCGTAAAGGAGAAAATACTGGTTACCAAGCATTGTGCTTTATAATCGATTACTAAGGCTAAAGTTCTCCTTCCACTGCCAAAGACGATTGTTAGTATCTGTTTCCGGATGACAGGGTAGACAAAGATCAGATTGCGTAGAAAGTGCAGTCTTACCCTGTATCCACTCCGCTCTCTTTTTAATTTCATTTTTTTAATTTTCAAACTGTAGAAAATGACTATTAAGTTGCAAGAGGAAATGCTTTAGCCCTCCAGGAAACTTTGATGCACCTGCGAAAAGTATCGACTCAGGTCAGCCTGCGCAGTCCGCGCAGGCTGACCTGGGCCGAAACTTTTCGCTATTGTTCAATTTTCTAGATGTTAAAGGACCATTCTACCGTATGATACACCCGGTTGGTAGACAAAATGGATTTTATTGATAATTACGTAATGACTTGCTTGGCATAAGGCATCACGGAGATGCAATAAGTTCCCTTTTGCCAGAGCATGGATCGTTTATATATTTAACGTTTTTTCTAAACAATCCCGTGTTTTGAAGACCCTGAGAAAGACGATTTTTTTCCTGGAAAAAAATCTTTTTTATGGAAAGCTCATTTTTTTGAGTCACATTTACCTGGACGAGCCCGCTCGGGTAGCTTAATGGTTAGAGTATCTGACTCGTGACCTGGTGCTTGCGAGTTCGATACCCGGTTGAGGTAAACTTTCTTTCCGACGATTTTTCGTTCTCACCTCTGATTCATGTGAGAAAAGTAGCCAGTAGCTTTGAAAAGAAAGTTGTGTCAGTACTGGTGTGAGGAAAGCCAGGAAACACGTGGGTGCGTCACTGACCGCCATGATATGACCTGAGCTGTTAAAATGGCGTTAAACTCCAATACAAACCAAACAAATTCCCTAGACAAGTCTGATAAAGTTTTGTCGCATGAAAAAGGTAAACGGTGAATGAGTTACTTCTTGCCCGAGCATTATATCACATTCTTGTCGGTAATTATTATCCAATGTGTCATATTATGAATATGTATTTTCGGTAAATTAAAATGTTCTAGTTTAAAACATTATATTATTAATACAATAAATATTGCTGAGTCTCGCAGATACTCGTATGTTCTATCCTAGTCTAACAGTGCAGGTTTTTTTGCAAGAGGAAAATCCACAATCTTTGGCCCCAATCTGTACTTCTATTGGCAAACCCACAGCTTTGGTGTTTTTTTTTTTTTCTAAGAAATTTATTTTCAGTGGTCTTCACAAGAAGTTACAAACCTGCCACATCAACGAATTGTGTTTTTGTGTCTGTGTGTGGGTGTTTTTTTTTTTCCTTGCTAATATCTCAAACACAACTCAACTGTCCTTGAAAAAAGAGGGTCAAAGACTGCCCTTCCTGGTGGGAGACCACGTTCCTTGATATTATCATAGGCACAAAATAGTTCCCCGAGGCACAATAAACTTGCAATCGCTTTCCACATAAATCACAAAATCAACACCAGAAAGACATTTTAGACCCGTCCTCCATTTTCTATGATAAAACACGACAGCAGAAGCGCTTGATGTCAAATTTTCAAACTAGGTGACTTTTGACTATCACGTCCCGGCAGCAGTTCTTAGTGGTGGGACACCTGCTGAATTTCCTTCCGCTTCACAAAAATATTTGAACCGTGCTCTATGAAAAGGGGCCTTAATGAATCTGCAAAAAGTATCGACTCAGATCAGCCAAAGCAGTCCACGCAGGCTAACTTGGTCGACTTTTGCCGTTTCCGGTTTTAAGTCAAACACAAATCCCTTAAGTTTCTTTATCCCTTACATATATATTGGTAATTTATCTATGTTTACACAGATGACTAAATTCTAAGCCATTCTACACCAAGTTTTGACAGCGTTTTCTCTCTCTATAGCTGTAAATATGTAGCTTTTAATTTTTGTCATTCAATTCTGTTCATTTAAAAACTGTGAAATTTATTCCATTCTGTTCTGTTCACGATGAAAGGCTTAAGGGCGTGTTTGACATTGGCAGTAAGCGTACAAAAAGGCTTTGAAGTTGTAGGATGACATTAAAGTTTCGTCCAACCTTACCCCTTCACCACACAATCCAGAGTTTTAACGCCCCTGTGGGAGAAACCATTCGAAGAAAACATTGTGGGTAAAGGAGAAAATGCTGGTAACCAGCATTTTCTCCTTTTCCCACAATGTTTTCTACATTATCAGAGATGTTAAATTAATTTTTATAGATTTTTGAATTTGTCATCGACGGATGTTTTGAATTTGGAAGGGACTAAAATTTGTCCAACTGGACCATTCAAGACGCTTTTTTGGGACAATATACATTAAGATCAGACTGCACAGAAGTTCTGGCTACCAGAAAGTTTCTCCTTTTTCCTTAATATTTCCAAAAGCCTTCTCCGTCAGGATCGTTAAAACTCGGGATTATGTGTTGAGGTGTTCAGTCTTAACCCTTAACATGCTAAATAAATAAAACGAAACTTTCAAGCCGAGAGTAAAAATTCCAAATTTTGCTATTTCAAAGGTATTTTTTGGGTAAAAATTATCTCCTTATCGCACAGTGTAGATCCAAGATCAGACTGCACGTTCTGTGCAGTCTGATCTTGATCCACACTGTCTTCAAGAGGCCATTGAGTCGCGCTTAGCAGCCTAAAAGGTAAGTAGACACTCCAAAGAGTTGAGATTTAAGCTAATAACAGGTCGCAAATAACACGTTCAATGAAGCATCGTATCTCTTACAAAAAACATGTAATTTAACTTAAATTTAATTCGCAATCACATAATGTTCGATTAGGCAACATAAGGTTTTTTTGAAGGCTGTCTAGTCATAAAAGATTCATCAACGTATGTGGCTTTAAACGATGTAAGTTTGTATAGAATTGCGCAATTTAAAATTTACCACACGACAAAATTTTAGACCTGTCCAAATTGAAAGCGTTTACAGACGACAAATTAAAACTTCACCACACAATCTAGACTTTTAACGTCCCTGAGAAAAGAAAGTTTTTAAAAACATCATGGTAAAAGGAGAAAATGCTGGTAACCAGCATTTTCTCCTTTTCCCACAATGTTTTCTACCAGTCCCTGAACAAATTTTAATTTTTGAGTCACATCTAATTTGTCGTCTGCAAATGCTTTCAATTTGGTGTCGTCTAAAATTTTGTCGTTTGGTAAAGAGTTAAATGTGAATCAAATTAGGAGATTTGTCTTTGAATGGGCTGAGAGGAAAAGGCAAAGTTCTATAAACCAGCTTTTTTTTTCTTTTTCCCGCATTTTTTTAAAAGCCATCTGCTTGAGGGACCTCTCGCGTTTGATTCACAACGGTTTGGTAAATGTACATAAATCGCCAGATAATGCACTTTCTTTTGATGCTCAAGTCATTAAGGCACGAAGCTCATTCGAATGTGTCGACCAATCAGATTGTGTATGAGATTTGTCCCACGTGATAGTGAATTCATTACCTCATTGGTCAGCTTTTTTATGATAGCTGTAATAATCGTGTTATTACTCGAACGTCTAGACAGTCGCTAGTGCTATATTTAGAATCTCGGTACGAACATAGGCTATATATTGCAAACGCGATTATGTGAAAGCGATTAGTAACAAATTTGATCGGTCAAAACTTCCTAGAATTGCATCCGAAATGATTTAAATGCCCGTTTCTGACGGAACGTCTCGGCCAATCAGATGAAGCGTCTCAGAATCTAAATATAATGGCTGGTGTTTACGAACGCGAATGTTGGGTTCGCATTCTTTGTCTAATTGTAGATTTTGAAAGTAACACAACTTCTGATTAGCTAAACCATTCCGTTTAGGCAATCAGAATTTTTATTACTTTGAAATTTAGAAAAAAATCTTGAGAATTAGACTAAAATGTTCTTCCAGATAGTTGGTGAATGCGGACCCTGGCTTCTGAGGATAACTTTTCCATAAGCAATCCTTACGTTTCCTGCAGTCCGATCTGGTTTCGCACAGTTTACCATGCTTTTTGCATTACCAATGACACTATTTATTCTCTTTATCGACGGCGCATGAGCAATGCCGAAAATGTACTATTATCCGGGTGCATCCGTGGCTCAGTGGTTCAATCGTTGAATATGGAAACCGGTCATACTGGTTCCTGCTGGCAAGACTGAACAAAAAAGATTGCCCTTGAGCAAGACACTGAGGAGCCCAAGTGTAGTACTAGTGGAACCCAGATAAGACTGAATGAGTTGACTGCCTTCGCGCTTTCTGTGAAATACCATAAAAAGCAAGGTAAAGCGCCATTTGAATACATCATGTGACCCTTGACGGTAATACACGCGGTCTATTTTCATAATAAACTTATGTGCAATAGTCCGATTCTGGTCTGATCTTGACCGAAACCCTCCGCGGAGAGGAAATCGTAACTTGGTCCCGGTGGCGTATGCCCCCGGGCAGGGCACCGTGGGGTCATATTCTCACTTTTATTAAATCATAAAAGCACAAGATACCCACAGAATGACTTGAGGAAGCGAGCGGTCGCCATAATATGACGGAAATTACTTTGAAAATGAAGTAAACGTCTTTCAAAATAATAACCAGGCATTTTAAGGCTAGTTTACACGGTATGCTTTAACCGAATTATAATGAAGAGGGTCTAATTTTAAGCATATCTGTATTTTACGTTTACACGGTATGTTCAGATGATCTGCCTCCTATTGTCTATTTTACCCCTTTCAGTTGGGATAAATCACCACCTGTCTATTGTGTAATTGTTAATGACTTTCCACAAGATAGGGGTCTGTTTAGCGTATAGAAGACAGAAGTTATCATTTGGATGGTACCAAAAGTATAATTAATATCAAGATAAAGGGCTGGAATTTACAATGCTGAGTACTGATTGGTCCGTTCTTTCTGAACAAACAGGGAAAACAGAACATGTCCTATTCGCTCTGCTTTACAATTTTGCTAGCAATTCTCCCATTAAAAGAGGGTTTACACGATGTGATCTAGTACATGTGTTGCAACAGATTTGAAAAAGCAAGTCGTGTAAACTGGCCTTTAACCCTTTCCCAAACGACAAATTCTGGACTGGTCCAAATTGAAAGAGTTTGCAGACGACAATTTTAAATTTGATGAAAATGGCAGAAAGGTCTCAAAACGGGTAGAAAACACTGAGGGTAAAGGAGAAATTGCTCGTTACGAGCAATTTCTCCTTTTCCCACAATGTTTTCAAAAGACTTGTACTGCACACACGTGAAAACCAGGGCTTGTTTGGGAAAGGGTTAAACACATTCATTTTGAAAGCATTTACTGAGGACAAAAATTAAATGCTGCCTAAATGATAGGGTTGTGGTTGAAAAGATTTTAAAAGGATACAAAAAGCATTGTAGGTAGATTGACTGACTGGATGGTGTTTTACGCCGCTTTCAACATTATTTCAGTCATATCACGGCAACAGCTCACACAGTTTTGTATTTCCTGGGTTTCACCGGTACTAGGCTAGGGCTTTGAAGTGTCTAGCTCAAGGACACTTCCACGAAAACCCAGTAGATCCAGTGAGACTCGAACTCGGGGACTCCAGGTCACGAGTCCTACACTTTACCACTGAACCACGCAGCCACACAGGGCCCCTTGTGGGTAGAAGGAGAAAATGCTGATTACTAGCATTTTCTGCTTGCCCGGCAATGCTTTTTTAAGGTCCCTATTCCTGAGGATCTCAAAAAACACGGGATTGTTTTGTGAGAAGGGGGTTAAAATATGTGGGCTATGCTCTGGCAAAAGGGTGCTTAATGCATCTCCGTGATCCATGATACCGAGCAGGTCGTCAGATAATTTTGGATCCATAATAGCCGCATTCTTTAAACAATGGACTTATTCATGAGGCAGACCGGTCCTTGGACATTCAGGAAAATTGACCATTAGCAAAAAGTTTCGGCCCAGGTCAGCCTGCGCGGACTGCGCAGGCTGACCTGGGTCGATACTTTTCGCAGATGCATTAAGCCTCCTTTAACCAGAGCATGGTTCATTTTCACAAACAAGGGAGTTTACCTAGGTGCATGTTTAATGGATTTGAAATAGATATCAAAAAGGAAAAGAGAGTGTTGATAGATTCCCCTATAATTATTGGAAGATCAGTCTTAAGATAATTGCAGGGCTCCAACATTTCAACCTTTATCTTGTCATGTTGAGCCTTCACGGCTGCTAGGGTCGATCAAATTAGCCTTCTGGGGACAGTGTAGATCAAGATCAGACTGCACAGAACGTGCAGTCTGATCTTGGATCTACACTGTCCGATTTAGGTGAGACTTTTCTGGTCAAAATGCTCTTTGAAATCCGAAATATTTTAGGGTTTTTTTTTTCTTTATTACATTATTGAGTGGAAATTTTTATTTAACCTTTTACCAAACAGCAAGATTTTGGACTCGAACAAACTGAAAGCATTTGCAGACAACAAAATTTAATTGAATGTAGCTTAACTGATAACCTCTGTCTTTCATAGGGTAGAAAACGTTGTGAGAAAAGGAGAAAATGCTGGTTACCAGCATTTTCTCCTTTTCCTACAATGTTTTAAAAAGCCATCTTCTTCAGGGTCCTTAAAACTCAGGATTGTGTGGTAAAGGGTTTATCTTTTTAGCAGTTTTACCCTTTACCACACAATCCCGAGTTTTAACGACCCTTATGAAGAAGGCTTTTGAAAACATTGTGGGAAAAGGAGAAAATGCTGGTTACTAGCATTTTCTCCTTTTCCCACAAAGTTTTCTACCCAATGAAAGACTAATTCTGATTTTTAAGCAACATTTATTTTGTCGTCTGCAAATGCTTTTAATTTGGACCAGTCTAAAATTTTGTCATTTGGTAAAGATTTAAGGTTTATATGATTGACTGAATGTATGATAAAACTAGTTTTTGTTTAGTATAGATATATTTTTTTGTTGTTGTTGTTTTCACAACAGATTACATATACCAATCAATGTCATTAATTAAGGAGAAAAGAAATTGGATGAAGATCAAATTGCACGTATGTAGCAGACTGATCTTGATCTATATTCTGAGCAAAATGTGTCCATGGTAAAGGGTGGCAAAAAAAGAAAGGTAAAAGTACGACGGATCAGCGCGTTTTCGGATTGATACCGTCTGATTACAAGCGATATCAACAAGGTTTTTCCCACAATTCAACGCGAACATAAAAATACTTGATCCGAGTATATAACTAAACAGTGATTTATGCAATACAGACATGGTGCCTTTTTGAGTCTGGGGTTTTCCTTTCTTAAACGGATAACGTTTGATAAACGAGAGTTTGCATCTTGTAGATAGCATTGATTGATCGATCGATCGATCGATCGGTCGGTCGGTCGGTCGGTCGGTCGCTTGCTTGCTTGCTTGGTTGGTTGGTTGCTTGCTTGCTTGATTGGTTGCTTGCTTGATTGGTTGCTTGATTGGTTGCTTGCTGGCTTGGTTGCTTGCTTGTTTGTTGGTTGCTTGCTTGCTTCCTTGCTTCCATGGTTGGTTAGCCGACCAACCGACCGACTGAGCACCTTTCGGTGAATACGTTCCGTGCAGTCTGATCTTGATCTACGCTCTTGACAAAAGCAGATAAATTTGTACCACGTACCCTGACATTTAACCATGAAAACAAATTAATTTAAAGCTATCAAGGGAAATATACTCTGCACAGTCTGATCTTGATCTACACTGTCAACAAAAACGGATAAACTTGTACTTAGTACACTTAATTTTAACTATAAAACTAATAAACTTCGAGCATCTCCAAGTAAATACGATAATTGGAACGCGTTAGCTATAAATCACCTTCATTCTGATCTAATCAAAACCCTAAATTGGGCTCGTATACGAATAAACAGGGTTTTTATTGTAGCAACAACTTAAGCATACCTTTAACCAAGTTTGACATTTCAACGAAATTTGTCTCATCCGACGTTTAGCGACCCTGGGGAAGAAAGCTTTTGAGAACATCGTGAGAAAAGAAGAAAATACTGGTAAACAGCATTTTCTCCTTTTCCCACGATGTTTTCTACCGTTTCAAACGCAATTCCCATCATTTGAACCACAATGAATTAATCGCTTTCAAAATGCTTTCAACTGGACAAGTCTAAAATCTTGCCGTTTAACAGATTAACCATTTGTGTACTAAATGTATGAAATTAGATATTTTAAGTCTATTGATTGATTGATTGATTGATTGACTGACTGACTGACATACTGACTGACTGACGTCTGGCTGACTGGCTGGCGGACCGACCGCCTGATTGATTGATCTTATTTGCAGTCTGATTTTATTTTTATAAAATCTGCAAATTATACATAATGTTGTGCTGAACATTCATGCCCTTTCAGCACAAAATTAGAAAAAAAGGGGTTTTGCGGACACCAAAGATCAAGATCAGAATGCACAAACGTCCTGTATCTGTATCGTCTGCTTGCGAAGTCAAGTCCGTCGAAAGAGGTTGAGAGCATATGGGCCATGCTCTGGCAAAAAGGGGGCTTAATGCATCTCTGTGATACATTAAACCAAGCAAGTCAAACATAATTATGGATCCATAAAATTCATTATGTCTAACAACCGACAGAACCACGAGGTAAACTGGTCCTTGAACACGCAGAAAATTGACCAATAGCGAAAAGTTTCGGCTCAGGTCAGCCTGCGCGGAATGCGCAGGCTGACCTGAATCGATACTTTTCGCAGATGCATTAAGCCTCCTTTTCACAGAACACGACTCATATATCAACGCCGAAAGGGTAAAACAAAAGGGAGGTTATTTTTCTCCACTGGGGTCGACAGTTTCTGAAAATATATGATAAAGGAAAAACTGCTTGTGGTTCCAAACGCTTTCCTAAAAAGAAAGTCCGTACGTCCGTCCGTACGTCCCTCCCTCTCTCTCTCTCTCTCTCTCTCTCTCTCTCTCTCTCTCTCTCTCTCTCTCTCTGGGCGATGTTGGTTAAAAAGTAAAAAAAACCGAACTCTAAGAAAGTATGGATAAGTGTAACGGCCGCCACGATATAACTGAAATAATGTTGAAAATGGCGATAAACAATATACACAACAGAAAAAAAAAATCCGAGTCATCTTATCTAATCGATCGGTTCTAAATGTTTTTTGTTTCGAAGATGGATATGTGGGAAAGCAGTCAGTGGCTTGGGGAAGAATATTGGGCGTACTGGTAAAAAAAAAGTCTAAGAAAGCATAGATAAGTGCAACGGCCGCAGCGATATAGCTGAAAAAATGTTGAAACGGTGTTAAAAACCATACAAACAAACAGATCGTTCATGATCAAACTGTTTTTTGTTCCGATGATGGTTGTGTGGGAAAGCAGCCAGAGGCTTCGGAAGAATATTGTGCTAGGTATTGGTAATAGAAACTCCAGGAAAGTACGAATAGGTGCACTGGCCGCCGCGATAAAAGTGAAATAAATGTTGACTGGTTATTTGATTGATTGATTGATTGATTGATTGATTGATTGATTGATTGTACAGTGTTTAACGCCTTTCCTGGAGTTTCCTATACCAGTACTGCGCACAATATCCTTTCCAAGCCATAGGCTGCTTTCCCACATAACCATCTTCGAAACAATGGTCAGCGGTGAGAGAGGAATGAATCATGTCACTATAACTATCATCAACACTCGGAAAGAAATTGGCCGAGCCGGGGATCAAACCATAGACCCCTGTTCTCAAGTCCTGTACGCTACCGACCGAGCTACCGAGCCTCGGCGAAATAATGTTTACAACGGCGTTAAAAAATTTACAAATTCAAGCCAGTTTATCCAATCGTTCACGTTCTGACTGTATTACTGAAAAAAAAAAGTTTTCTACAAAAAGTGTCGTTATAACAAAAGAAAAGGGTTGGTATCAGATTATCGGATCCAATCTTCGGGCCGATAAGTTTATTGTAATTAAGATAGGTTTTTAAACTTTCATCTCTGCGGGTCCGACCGTGAATCCGGGTCCCATTAAAAGCCATGCGCCCATAAATTTGTCCCATAAAACGGCATTTAAATCTTTCATATTGACGGCGTAATTTGAAAGAATAAAATCTTTCGATTTTTATTCTCTCCTCGCAAGTCTGCGCTATAGGTATTTAGCCCTGTCAGCGCCCCATCTGACAGGCGAAAACACGGGTTTTTGCGGATGGCATAGATCAAGATCAGACTGCACAGAACGTGCAGTCTGATCTTGATCTATGCTGTCCGCTTGTTTAACCCTTTCCCAAACGACAAATTTTGGACTGGTCCAAATTGAAAGAGTTTGCAGACGACAATTTCAAATTTGATGAAAATGGCAGAAAGTTATCAAAAAGGGTAAAAAACACTGTGGGAATAGGAGAAATTGCTCGTTACGAGCAATTTCTCCTTTTCCCACAGTGTTTTCAAAAGACTTGTAATGCGGACACGTGAAACCCAGGGCTTGTTTGGGAAAGGGTTAATCAAGCATTTAAGATTAAAAAAAATACCTGAGTTTCAGATTGTGTTTTCAGCCGTTGAAAGAGACAGGACTTATAGAATTTAGCCATGCTCTGACAAAAGGGGCTTTAACGCATTTCTGTGATACATGATACCAAGCAAGTCATCACATAATTTTGGACCCATAATGTCCATTTTGTCTAACAACCGACTGAATCGTGAGGTACACTTGTCCTTTGACATGCAGAAAATTGACCAATAGTAAAAAAGTTTCGACCCCGGTCAGCCTGTGCAAACTGCGCAGGCTAACCTGGTTCGATCATTTTTGTAGATGCATGAAGCCCCCTTTTCACAGAGCATGACTCAATTATATATGGCGGTGGATGAAAGAATAAGACAAACATACGTACCGATGCATCCTAAAAAGGAAAGTCGAGAGTACCACAGACAACCAGGCTAGCAGCACTCTGATTGATTGATTGATTGATTGAATAATTAAATGGTGCTTTTACCCCGCTTTCAACATTTGTGTCTGGCATATCACGGCTACAGCTCATATATTGGTCTATGTCCTTGATTTCACTAGTGCTAGACTGGGGTTCAGAAGTGTCTTGCCCAAGGGCAGATAAAATAATGGTACTAAATTACCAAAGTGAACGACTGATAGACTTAAGATCATTTTGACCAAAACTATAAAACCAACATGACTGTCAGATCTATGACCAACTTCACTGACAACTTAAAACCAACATGACTGACAGAATTAAAACCGAAATGACTGGCAGGCTTAAAATAAACATCACTGACAGTCTCAAAACTAAAATGACTGGCAGACTTAAAACCAACATGACTGACAGACTTAAAACCAACAGGACTGACAGACTTAGAACCAACAGGACTGACAGAATTGAAACCAAAATGACTGGCAGACCTAAAGCCAACATGACTGACAGAATTAAAACCAGCATAACTGACAGACTTCAAACCAAAAGGACTGACTGAATTAAGACCAAAATGACTCGCAGGCTAAAAACCAGGATGACCAACAGACCTAAAAACTAACAAAACTGACAGACCTAAAACCAGCCTGACTGCCAGACTTAAAACAGACATGTATGACAGACTTTAAAAGCAACACGACTGCCAGGCTTAAAAACAAACATGACTGAAAGAATTAAAACCAACAGGACTGACAGAACTAAAACCAACAAGACCGACAGGCTTAAAACCGACATGACAGTGATACCTAAAACCGCCAAAACTGACAGACTTAACACCAACAGGACTGACAGAATTAAAACCAACAAGATAAAAAGGCTTAAAACCGACATGACCGAGAGACCTAAAACCGACAAAACTGACAGACTTAAAACCAACATGATTTACAGACTTAAAACCAACATGACTTGCAGACTGACACAATTAAAACCATCAGAACAGGCAGGATTAAAAACAACATGACTGACAGACTTAAACCCAACATGACTGACAGTCTTAAAACCAATATGACCGACAGAATTAATTCCAATCTGAATAAAAGACTAAAAACAAAGCTGACTGACAGACTTGAAACAAACGTGACTGCCAGATTTAAAACCAACATGACTGGTAGACTTCAAACCAACATGAATGACAGACTTATGACCAACATGATTGACAGACTTAAAACCAACCTGCTTGACAGGCTTAAAAACACGACTGGCGGACTTAAATCAAACTTTACTGACAGGTTTAAAACCAACAAGCCTGACAGTCTTAAAAACATGACTGACAGGCTTTAAGCCAACATGATTGACAGAATTAAAACCTGAAACATGAAAGGACTGTCAAACGTAAAACAACACGACTGCCAAAAACCAACATGACTGAGAGACTTAAAACAACATGGCTGGCAAAAACCAACATGACTGGCAGACTTAAAACTAACCTGACTGAATGGCTAAAGGCCAAAATGACTGACAGAGTTAAGGCCAACATGACTGACAGATTTCAAACCAAAATGAATGACAGACTCAAAACCAACATGACTGACAAAAACTGTTATGACGGGCAGACTAAAGATCAACACTGCTGACACATTTGAAAAACCAACATAACTCACAGACTTAAAACCTACCTTACTGACAGACTTAAGACCAATATGACTGACAGACTTAAAACCATCATGACTGACAGAATTCTAACCGACAAAACTGAAAGACCTAAAACCAACATGACTGGCAGACTTAAAAAAAAAACATGCCTGACAGACTTAAAACCAACTTGACTGGTGGGCTTAAAACCAATATGACTGACAGACTTATACCAAACAGTTCTGACAGACTTTAAAAATCATGATTGGCAAGCTTAAACCAACATGACTGGCAGGCTTAAAACCAACATGACTGAAAGAACTGATTGACTTAAGACCAACATGATTGACGACTTAGACCCACCATGGCTGAAAGATTTAAAACCATTTTGAATGATAGACTTAAAACCAACATGCCTGACAAACCTAAAACCATCATGACTAACATACTTAAGACCAACGTGATTGACAGATTTAAGGTAAACATCACCGACAGACATAAGACCCATTAGTAACAGACTCAAGATTCACATGGCTGACTGACTTAAGATCAAAATGACTGATAGACTTAAAACCCACATTGCAGACAGACGTTAGACCAACATGCCTGATAGTCTTACATGTTAGACCAACATGACTGACAAACTAAAGACGAACATACTTTACAGACTTCAGACCAACTTGACTGTCAGACTTAACACCAACATGACTGACAGATTCAAGACCAATATGGCTGACGGATTCAAGACCAACATGGCTGACATATTCAGGACCAACAAGGTTCACAGATTCAAGACCAACATGACTGACAGTTCAAAAACCAACATGGCAGACAAATTAAAGACAAACATGGATGACAGATCAAAGACCAACATGGCTGACAGATTCAAGACCAAAATGACGGACAGACTAAACACCAACATGACTGACATATTCAAGACCAACATGACTGACAGATTCAAGACCAACATGACTGAAGAACAGCCTGGCTGACAGCTTGAAGACCACCATAAATTACAAATTGAAGACCAACATGGCTGACAGATTGAAGACCAACATGACTGACAGATCCAAGACAAGCATGACTGACAGATTCAAGACAAACATGGCTGACAGACTAAAAGACCAACATGACCGAAAGATTCAAAACCAACATGGCTGACAGATCAAGGACCAACATGACTGATTGATCTGAGACCAGCATGCCTGATAGATCTAAGACCAACATGACCGACAGATGGAAGACCAAAATGGCTGAAAAATCTAAGACCATCATGACTGACAGATCTGAGACTAACATTACTGACAGATCTAAGACCAACATGACTTACAAATCTGAGACCAACATCACTGACATATCATAGAATAACATGACCGAGACAAACATGACTGACAGATCTAAGACCAACATGACTGATAGATCTAAGACCAACATGACTTACAGATTTGAGACCAACATGAATGACAGATCTAAGACAAACATGACTGACATGAAAGACCAAAGTGACATAAAGATCTGAGACCAGCCTGGCTAACGTATCTGAGACAAATATGACAGGCAGATGTAAGACCAACATGACTGACAGAATAAAACCAAAATGGACGGCAGACTAAAAACATGCATGAATAACAGATCTCAGACAAACATAAGAGACATATCTAAAATCAACATGTCTCATATATCTAAGACCAGATGACTGACAAATCTAAGACTAGCATGACTGACAGATCTAAGATCAACATGACTCACGTACCTAATATCAACATGGCTGACATATCTGAGACAAACATGATTGACATATCTGAGACCAACATGACCGACATATCTAAGACCAACATGGCTGACATATCCGAGGCCAACATGATTGACAGAATAAAAACCAACATGACCGACATATTTCAGACAAACATAACTTACAGACTTAAGACCCATTTACTCATGTTATCAAAAGAGATTGGATAGATTAGATACTAACATGACCGATAGTGCTGAAACGAGCCAAGAAGCCAAGATAGACCAACTTGACAGACTGATTGTTGATGAAAATAACTCGTACATCCAAGACGAAGAAGGCTGAGAGATCTAACACCAATAAAACTTAAAGACCTAGGACTAACATAACTGACAGATCTCAGATAAACACCTTTTGAAAATCTCAAATTAAGATGACTGAAAGATCTTAGACTAATATGACTCACAGCTCTCTCAAAAACATGACCGATAGATCTTAGATTAATATGACCGACATACCTTACACTATCCTGACCGACAGATCTAAGAGTAAAATGACTGATATATTTCAGAATAACAGAACTGACAGATTTTAGACCAAATCTTTCAGTTATGTTCATCTAAAATATATCAGTCACTTACATAACTGACAGACATCTGACTGACATGACTAACAGACCTCACATGACTTCACATGACTGACAGCTCGCCATCGTGAAGGCAGATCTCAAACTGACGAAACTGGTGGACTTTTATAACTGACAAAACCTTAGAATGACAGTCTAAGACTAGCAATAGTGACAAATCTCAAACTACATGTAGTTTAACTGATAGATGTCAGACTTACATGACCGACAGACCTCAGGCTAACATGACTGACAGATCTAAGGTATACATTGTTGAGAAATCTATGACTGACATTGCTAAGAGATCTTAGACAAACACGAAGGACAGGTCCAAGTATAAAATAACTGTAAGATCTCAGACTAAAATGACTTACTAAAATGACTGACAAACTTCAAACTGGTATGACCGACAGTTCTCAGACAAACATAAGTGACAAACCACTAACTAACAAGGCGCACAGATCGCAGACTAATGTAACTGACATATCTCAGACAAACATGACGGACATATCGCAGCATAATATGATGGACAAATCAATGACTAAGATGACTAGACTTACATGACGAAAGATCTCAGATTGACATTACTGACAGATATTAGGCCAATATGACTGGCGGATCTTAGATTTACATGACACACAGATCTCGGACTAACATGACTGACAGATCTTCGATTTACATAATGGACAGTACTTGGGCCAACATGACGGACAGACCCCACACTTACATGACTGGCAGATCTTAGACCTACCTGACTTGTATATCTCAGACTTACATGACTAACATCTCCCAGACTAACATGGCTGACAAGTCTTACGCTAACATGACTGACATACTTAACACTATTTTGACAGACAGATCTAAGACTGACATGATTTACACATGAAAGACAAAGGTGACAGACAGAATTCAGACTATCATGAATATCGGATATGTATGATAGTCCTAAGACAAGTGGGTATGCCACATTTAGACCAACTTTATTTAACCCTTTACCGCACAATGCCGCCTTTTGACGCCCCTAAGAAAGCAGCCTTTTGAAAACATTGTGGGAAAAGGAGAAAATGCTGGTAACCAGCATTTTCTCCTTTTCCCACAATGTTTTCTACCCTATCAAAAAAAAAAAAAAAAAAAAAAAATGCACCATTTGAGCCACATTAGAATTGTCGTCTACGAGTGCTCTCAATTTGGACTAGGCTAAAATTTTGTCGTCTGGTAAAGGGTTAACTAACACCAAAAGTCTGCAAGTGGTCTATATTTGGCAGTGTGGTCATAAACTGATGATTTCTACCGAAATCATTGCTAAAGCATCAAGATCACTTCCCTATCGTAAATCTTACACGTTTTTCTTCGTTCACAGTTATCGTGTAATAATTATAAGGATTGACTTTGTTATGAAACCAAAATAGAATTTAAAAAAAAAACAACTGCACAAGTACATCCTCACCTGTTGTCTTACACCCAATAGGAGTGCTTCCATTTTTACTGCATTCTCTATATCTTATTGAGCCATGTTCTATGAAAAGGAGACTTAATGCATCTTCAAAAAAAAAAAAAAAAAAAGCACCGACACATGTCAGCCTGCGCAGTTCGCTGCCATGGGTCGAAACTTTTTGCTATCTTTAAATTTCCTGCATGTAAAAGGACCATTCTACCTCATCATTCAGCCGGTTGTCAGACAAAATGGATTTTAGGAATCCATAATTATATGATGACTTGCTTGGTATAATGGATCACGGAGATACATTAAACCTCCTTTCGTTGGAGCATGGTTCAAATAGGCGTGCTTCCATTTATATTGCGTTATCGATATTTTATTGTGTTTAGTTCATACTTTATTAGTTGTTTAGGGGAATTCTCAGCTGCTCAGCGTTTTTAAAACCCTTTACCAAAAGACAAAACTTTAGTCCTGTCCAAAGTGAAAGCATTTGCAGACGACAAATAAAATATGGCTCTAATGATGTTAACAGACTTTAAAAGGCTAGAAAACATTGATGAGAGAGAGAGAGAGAGAGAGAGAGAGAGAGAGAAATGTTAATTACCAACATTTTCTCCTTTTCCTACGATGTTTTCAAAAGTTCTTCGCCAGGGTCTTTAAAAGTTAGGATTGTGTGGTAAAGGGTTAGAGTGTTGGAATATTGGTCGGATCCCCTCTAGCAGCACTGGTGCTGCGGCATTCGCCTTGGGCAAGGCACTGCAAGGCCGAACCACAATACTTACGAAAGCCAAAAATGTGAATAAGTGAAATATTTTCGTTGTATGAATCTGATGGTTAAAAACATTTTTCTTCGTTCTTCACAACGATTTCATAAATGGGCGGGGGGGGGGGGGGGGGTGCAGTGACACTTAACAACACAATTAACCATAATGGAATTTGAAAAAAAAAAACTTGCTTCCTAATTTTTACCAAAAAGGGAGAGAAAACAGACAGACAGACAGACACACAGGTAGGCAGACAGGCAGGCAGACAAACAGACACACAGATACGCAGACAGACAGAGGATGAAAGAGAGAAGAAGTGAGACAAAAAAAGAGATTGTTGAGTCGAAAGTTCCATAAAAAAAAAAGATCACTTGCAGAGAAAATTCCATTAATAAGTTTAAAAGCGGACCCGTAGGCCTATCTCTCTCAATGAAAACCGTTTGTTTGCTAAATTTGGAGCAAAACAATGGGACAAATGACACTGCATTTATTTACAAACCACACGTTTTCAAAACATTGTGGGCGGAGATCGGTGAACAAACAGAATGTTGACATAGCCAGGCGTTCTTCAAAAACAAAAAAAAAATCTTTGACAAAAATGAAAGCGACCCCCAGCTTTTGTGTTTGGGCCATATTCACCAACCTTTTTCTTTACATTCTTGGTCTAATTTTTAGATCAAGAGAGTAAGGACATTTCTGATGGCTAATTCGTTTGGTTTAGCCAATCAGCAGTTGCGTAACTTTCAAACATAGTAATTGTTTTAGATTAAAACTGAAAGCGTTCTTAGGAAGGGCTACCCTTTTAGGTTTGTTTAAACCTTTACCAAACGACAAAATTTTGGACTTGTTAAAACTGATTGATTGAATTAGAGTTTAACACCGTTTTAACAGCTGAAGTCATACTACGGCAGTCAGCGCACCTAAGCATGTGTTTCCTGGCTTTCTCACACCAGTACTGACACAACTTTCTTTCCAAGTCACTGACTACTTTTCTCACATGTATCAGATGTGAGAGGCGAACAACCGCCGTAAAGAAAGTTTGCCTCAAACGGGTATCGAGCTTACAACCATCAGGTCACGAGTCACATACGCTTACCACTGAGCTAACCGGTCGGGCTGGTAAAACTGAAAGCATTTGCAGACGACAAAATGAATGTGACTCAAAAATTGAAAATTGTGTTGGGAATGATATGAAACATTGTGGGAAAAGGAGAAAATGCTGGTAATCAGCATTTTCTCCTTTTCCCACAACGTTTTCAAAAACTTTCTTTCTCGGGGTCATTAAAAGTCGGAATCGTTTGGGTTTGTTTAAACCTATATTAATAACTCAAAAATAACGCAATGGGCAAATATTTGAATGTAAGAAAATATACGAGCAGCGCTGTAGAAAAGGGGAGCTTAACCCTTTCCCAAGCGATGAATTTCAGACTGGTCCAAATTGAAAGAGTTTGCAGACGACAATTTTGAATTTGATGAAAATGACAGAAAGTTCTCCAAAAGGGTAGAAAACACTGTGGGAAGAGGAGAAATTGCTCGTAACGAGCAATTTCTCCTTTTCCCACAGTGTTTTCAAAAGACTTGTACAGCAGACAGGTGAAAACCAGGGCTTGTTTGGGAAAGGGTTAATACATCTCCACGATAAATTATACCTAGCAAGTCATCACATAATCAGAGATCCATAAAATCCACTTTGTCGAACAACAGGCTGAGTCCTGAGGTAGACCGGTCTTTGTATATGCAGAAAATTTACCAAAAGCAAAAAGTATCGACCCTGGTTAGCCTGCGCGGCCTGCGCAGGCTAACCTGGGTCGATACTTTTTGAAGATGCATTGAACCCCCTTTTCACAGAGCATGGGTCATACAGATTTAAGAGAGCGAGTTTTTGTTGTTTTTTTTTTTGGGGGGGGGGGGGGTCCCTTCAAAAAACCAAGTGGAATATTACGTCACAATGTGTGTCATAATAAACTCGACCGGTATATCACAAACATTTCATTTCTAAGCGGACAAACTCACTTTTAGTTCTTTGAAGAAAGCTTTTCGCGTTACTTAAAACAAATTTGCTTCGAACAACTTCGAAAATGTCCTCGTAAAATGAGGAAAACCAACATGAATTAACATTCGGCATACCTCGGGTGATCCGGTGATCAAATCCCTCGGCTGCATCACGTAGCTTGATATGCACCTACACGGTACATTTCGCACATCTCCGGAAGCACACCGCTTTACCGTTATTAAAATTGTAAGTCTTCTCTTTAGAAAGAACGCATGAGTAAATTTTCTATCGTTATTTTTCTAAGAGTATTTCAGTCGGCAAACAGTTTGTACATTTAATTTTTAGCGTGGTTTATCAATTCCGTTAGGAGCTTTCATCGACAGATCGATAGAAGTGAATAACTTCACAGTGGTTGTTCATGTCGTTGCTAAGCGATCTACAGGGGCGCCGCCATGTTTAAGATCATGTGATTGGTAGTTCAAAATGGAAGCCTCCCTTATACAGACGGGGTTAGATGTAGGTACGGAATCGGCCGAGTTGTGACGAGTGATGAATTAATTAACGGTAAACTCTATCATTTCCGACGGTGGGGACGAAAAACAGAAATCGCTCGCCAAGAGATTCTCGTTATCATTTCGTCACAAGATTTTCCAATATAACTTTATAAGCCTCATAACGAATAGAAAGTCGTCATCTTGAGGTGAAGAATAAATAAAGAACCGCATTTATAAATGCCATCTAGCTGTGTGGTGGAAAAAAATCTGCATTTTGAATAAATATAGATCTGCAACAATGAGAACTAATAATACGGTTAAGTGATTCTCACAGACACCGTTCAATATCCCCTTTTATGGTCGCAATATTCGCACTTCATCTTCGATTACCTTGTGAAATTTGATAAGTTATTTGATATAATAACTTCGTCACGAGCACATCAATGAATCGATTTGTCGATTCTAAAGGTTTCAATTTATTTTATTTACACAGTTTTATTATTTGTATTCTTTCGCAGTTAAGAGTGTAATTGAAAACCTGTTGCATCAATAGAGTCCCGAGATGATTTGATGAGCTAAAAAACCTCTGACGAATTAACATTTAAAGTGCCTTTCACAACTATAGTTGCCTTTTCGGCCAATGTAGATCAATATCAGAATGCACCAAACGTGCAGTCTGATCTCTGATCTACACTGTCCGCTAAACTGATACACTCTGGATAAAAGCAACCTTGAAAACCAAATTATTTGGGTCTTATCTCAAGATTGAGACTGTCTTTTGGGTTTATTGGGTGCGCTAGGGGTTAACACTTTGCCGAACAGTCCTGTATTTCAACGACTCTGAGAAAGAAGGCTTTTGTAAACATTGTGGGAAAAGGAGAAAATGCTGGTAACCAGCATTTTCTCCTTTTCCCACAATGTTTTGTATCCTTTCAAAAACAAATCCTAGAAACATCATCTGAGCTTCATTCAGTTTGGAGCATGCAAACGCTTTCAATTTTGACAAGTCTGAAATTTTGTAATCTGGTAAAGAGTTCCGAACCCCAGGCAATGGAAAACTCCCACACTTGTGAAAATACAAGACCTGCCTTCGAGTTGACCCGGCTTTGTATTCCGATTATAAAAGGTCACAGATATGAAATTTGGTCCCCTAATAACACAAAATGGGGTCTCAACTCGAACTATTCACGATATATTCCGTAACGTTAACCAGTGACGAAGTATTTTTGATGATAATACGAAGGCGTTACTTTGGATGCCAAATAATTATATTGCAAATTTTCAAATGGCATTATATTGTGCTGTTTTGGTCAAATATCTTACAAGACTTCGGAAAGTGTTGGTCCAAGATTAGACAGCAACTTCTGTGCGGTGTGATCTCGATATACAGAGTCCACCAGGGCAATTTAGTTATGGGAGGCGTCTCACCACCATTAAATATTAGACCAGGGTCCGTATTCACCAACCATTCTTAAGAATGTTCTTTGTCTTGTTCTCCAGAATTTTTTACATATGAAAGTAACACAACTCCTGATTGGCTTAACCAAATGGTTTAGCCAATCAGGAGTTGTGTTACATTCGATAATGTAGAAAATCTTGGAGAATAAGACTAAGAATATTCTTTAGAATGGTTGGTGAATACGGACCCAGGAGTTACCTACAGTATAATGCCGCAGGTCGTGTGTTTGATATCATTAAAAACAAGAAATTTCTTTTTAAAAAAAAAAAAAAAGATAGACGACGTAAGAGATACTGGAATATGAATATTGAAACTCTTTCGCGGTTCAATATGAAGTAAAATAATGAAAAGCATCCTCACGAGTAACTGTCTCTTTTTCCTCCCTGTTTGTCATGTTGTTGAAAAGTATATTGGGTTATTGGGTAATGAAAATATTAAATTTCCAAATAACAAAAGAAAAGAATCTTTCTGTACGGCATTATTTTGCTGTGGCATGTATCAAGGCCTCGGGGTATCGATTAGAAGCAGCAACGCTTGTTAATAGTGGTTTCATAAACATGTGAGCAAATATGCCAGCAGGGTCCCGGCCAAACAAAAACATGCGCACATATTTGGCCAATCGCAAATTACCATCTATTCATTCTTGATCAGTATCAAGAAGTAAATCAAAAGTCAGCGCATTCAGCTACGCTGAACAAAACAATCCCCCCGTATGTAAAAAGCGTTCGAAAACATTGAAGGATATTGAAGGATATAAAGATCTTATATTGCCAATGACAGGCCGAGCCCGGCAGCTCTTTCGGTAACATATAGAGCTTCACTTAAAATGGTAGCTTGTTCAATGCCCAAGCTCGGCAAAATTCTTTCAAATGAATGATGATGATCATATAGACAGGACTTATCCCCCTCTAACCAATGACCATTGTTTCAACTTAGTTTATATGGCAACGCAGCCAGAGGTTTGTAAAGAAGATTGTGCGAAGTTCTAGTAAAAGAAATTCCAGGAAAGCATGGATAGCATGGCCGCGATATAACTGGAATGTTGAAAACGGCGTCAAACACCAAACAAGCAAACCAATTTGCCAACATCGGTGTGCATGACCCATCTTTAAATTTGAGTTTTTACAAGATTCGTTTCTCTAGCGGGGACAGCACTTTTTATTCGTTCAATTGTTTTTGCTTCCAAACTCATTAGGTCTATACGCTTAAGGCTGAGCACCAATTTGTTTTAATCATAATTTTTGCAAATAAGTGGACAAGGAGAAGAAAGACAAAATCGACATAACAAGTAAATCATGATACAAAACTTGATTGGTCAAGCTAGGCACCTGAGCTAGACTTCTAAATATAGACAATTGTCTAAATGTAGACAATATAATAAGAAGGTATTCTGGAAATTGGTATACAATCAAAGATTATTTCGACTGGATGCTTTATTTCTTTCAAAAAATACACAGTCTATAATAAGACTAGGCGTGAATACAAGAGAAAAAGTTTTGATTAAATAAGAACCACAAGCTTTGTTGTATCGTTTGTTTTGGTTACATAGTTACTATAAATAGAACCTATTTAATTGTTGCATTTCATTGACGTAATTACGAATCATTATGTTAGACGTATATAGAGAAAGTGCTCGACTGAACAATGAGGAGGTCTCCTTTACTGTGTAAATAAATGATTTGGCAATATTCATTCACTACGAAAGACAACAATATGATTCAGGGGTGTTTTTTGGCAGAATATTGCACAAAATATGAAACACTTTAGATCAAGAGAAATTCTAAAGGATCAACTTATCTGTATCGCAATGTTTAAGTTTAACCCTTACGATGCTAAGCGCGTCAGGTTAACAGCACTTTCTCCTTTTCCTGCACTGTTTTCAAGTACCTTCTACACCAAGGTCGTTAAAACACACGATCATGTGGTAAAGGTTTTAGGCGCTGCAGAACCCAATCCTAGTACTGGTTAAACCAAGAAAACATTTCCTTCGTGAAGTTCCTGAAGTACGGTTGAAAACAGCTTAAAATACCGTTGTCTGCGCATGTCATATTCTTCGAAGATTCGACCTGTCTGCTATGACGTATCACCCATCCCCCTATACCTGGGAAAAGTAGGGCTTATATCGATGATATTAGCCTATTACCACAGCATGTTGGGGATGTTTTAATAAATGGTCGGTGCATAGGTTACATGCCAGCCGATCATAGCTGAATGAATGGCACCAGGTAGCGTTTTATTCAGTAAACGTATATTTCATTTGAAACTCAAAGTAACGGTTGTTGTTTTGAAAAATTACTCCGCTACTGTACCCAGGATGCCCAAATTAGATAGATGTGTATTTGTAGAATGCCATCTAGCGGGAGATAATGCTTAAAATACTATTCAAGCGAAAACCCGCAGCTCAAACGAGGACCAAGCATTTACAAATAAAACCTTTATGTACATAAACCTTTACCTGCTAAATAAGTTAAATGTAAATGAAACTTTCAAGCCGATAGTAAAAGCCCAATGTTGTTATTTCAAAGTTGGAGGATGTCTCCTTATCGTTCTGTGCAGCTTGATCTTGATCTGCACGGTTCGCAAAAGGTCGGGATTAGCAGCCTTAGATTTAAACAATATAGCATTCTGGAATAAATGGGAAATGCAAGGCTTGTTTTTTTTTATCGATTTATGAATGGAAAATCGTGCAAAGAATAAAAAATGTTCTGTAGTCGTATGAACTGCCGCCTAAATATTTCATCAAAGACGTAAACGGGGAAAAAAACGCAGAACAAGTAAAATAGACCACCGGTAGGAATGAAATTTTCTTTTATTTTTAGTTTATTACCCTTCACTAAACAATCCCGTGAATGATTCTGAAAACATTGTGGGGGAAAAAAAAGGAGAAAATGCTGGTAACCAGCATTTTCTCCTTTTTTTCCCCCCACAATGTTTTCTATCCTTTCAAAGACAAATTCTATCACTCCAGCCATATTTAATTTAGCGTCTGCAAAATGCTATCGATCTAAAAGCAGCTAAACTTTCGCCATCTTGAAAAGAGTCACAGTATTAGAAGTATTAAAAGCAACGCTCTGGCAAAAGGGAGCTTAATGTATCTCCCTGATCCACGATACCAAGCAAGTCATTACATAATTACAGACCCATAAAATCCATTTTGTCAAACAACCAACTGAATCGTGAGGTGCACTGGTTCTTTGGCAAGAATTTTTTTTCCCCAAAACCAGGCTGACCTGAGTCGATATGTTTTGCAAATGTATTAAGCCCCCTTTTCATAGAGCATGGCTTATATATTTGAGTACGATGCACTTATAGATAAAATAACAGTAGAATCGTAGAATCCACCTGTTAGTGCCATCTCTTATCCAATTGCCACTGGATATATTTTTCAAAGTTATAAAAAAAAAAAAGAAAATTTCCGAAATATAATGGAAGGATAAATATTTGAAGAAATACAAAACATGTGAGCCATGCTCTGTGAAAAGGGGGTTTAACGCATCTGTTAAAAAGTTTTGACTCCGGTCAGACTGCGCAGACCGCGAAGGCTGACACTGTCAAAACTTTTTGCTATTGGTCAATTTTCTGTATATCAAAGGACCAGTCTACCTCATGCTGTAGTCGGTTCTTAGACAAGATCAATTTTTATGGATCCATAGTTATGACTTTGAATAGGACAGGTAGAAAAAATTGTGGGAAAAGGAGAAAATATCGGTTACCTGCACTTTCTTTTTTTTCCGCAATGCTTTCAAAAGCGTTCTTTCTCAAGGTCGTAAAAACTCGGTATTATGTGGTAAAGGGTTAAATATTTCTCCTTATCCTCCCTTAGACAAACAATTAGTATATAGTACCGACAAAACAACAGCAAATTGGAAAAGGATAAACTCTTTACCCGACTACAGAATTTTAGACTGGTTCGTGTGGAATGAACTGTAGACTGTACCGTGTGGAAATGATTTTAGACTGGTTCGTGTGGAAAGCTTTTGAAAAGAAAAGATACCGTTCAAATGATGGTATTGCTGTTTTATATTGAAGGAAACATAGTGCTAAAAAAACCCACTGGTAACTAGCATTTTTTTCTCCTTTTCCCACAGTGTTTTCTACCTTTATAGAAGGATCGCATTATTTTAAGCCAAAATGAAATTGTCATCTGCAAATGCTTTCATCAGGTACAAGTTTTCTTCTCTTGTAAGGAGTTATCTTACAATCAAGATGTAGATATGGACAGAATTATGGTACCTGCAGTCACCGTTATTGTTTTTTTTTTTGTAGTTCCCCTTGAGGCAAACTTGTATAATTCTTTTTCTCGCTCATAAGCTTTTAGCAGAAACTTTAACTCCATTTCTAACTTACTATCTGCTTAACTGGAACATAATTTCTCAACCAGTCAAATGGCTTTTTCGTAGATCTATTTAATATTTGAATATTCGAATATTTTTATTTCAAGAGTTTTATAATTTAGTTTCACTGTCGGAAATATGGCTGTCCGGTTACCGGTGCACTTATAGCCAGACATTGATATGACCCTATCAACTCAAACATGCGTGGCGGAACAATTTCACCCGCTAGCTTTCTAACCTTTTGAAAGAAAAAGGTCCTCAGCGAATGCAAAATCGGTAAAATTCCTCCTTTAAAATATTTACTTCACTCCTGACGATTAGTTTTTCGTCCGCCATTTTCAAAGAGAAAGGGGCGAGATCAAAGTATGTCGAGTATCGCAAGGTCGACCGTCGCAAACGTCATAAATTTTCAGTTAAATACACTCGAAATGAAGCATTCATGCCGTGGAACTTTAAATTTTAATTCTAAACTTTTGATCGCTTTTGAAGACTTTATAGCAAACGGAGAGGTTGCTCGTAACGACCTGTCTTAACATTATGAGATGTAGAAGGCCTTAAGTTACGTTAATTCCTAGTTTTTTTTTTACAGGGATGTTGAAAGCTCGGAAGTATGCAGCGAATTTGTTTCAAGAGGAAAGGCGTTAACCGTTTACCACACAGTCACGAGATTTAAGGAACCTGAGAAAAACAGTTTTTAAAAACACTGTGGGAAAAGGAGAAATTGCTGGTAAGAAGCATTTTCACCTGTCCTCACAATGTTTCTAAACTTTCCGAAAAAAGATTTCACTTTTCTGGGTCATATTTATGTTGTAGTCTGCAGATGCTTTCAATTTGAAAAAGTCTAAAATTTTGTAGTTTGGTAAAGAGTTAACTATTTACCACATAATCCAGAGTTTTAACGGCCCCGAGGAAGAAAGATTTTGAAAACATTTTGGAAAAAATGAGAAAATGCTGGTAACCAGCATTTTTTCTTTTTTTCCACAATGTTTCCTACCCTATCAAAGACAGAAATCATCACTTAAGCTAAATTCAATTTGTCGTCTGCAAATGCTTTCAATCTGGACAAGTCTAAATTTTTGTCGTTTGGTATAGAGTTAATACAGACGTAAACTAGTACGCTTATTTGTTCGGCGACGGGTATTAATATAGATATATAAAGCAGCATAGTACGGCCATTCTTGATCTATGCAAATGCATCCATTTAGGCGTAAAATGCTGTTTAAAGAAAAATTGAAACAAATTAACGAAAAGGAATGTATCAAAAGTCGAGGCATTGCAAAGTAGGGTAATTTTGACGAACTGGGGTTTTTTATAATGTTATTTCCGTTGGTGAACTCTTCAAGTTAAAGGCGCGTTTAGACTTACTGCCGGGACCACGCGTAAGCAACAAGAGGGCCATGATGGCCCTGTATCGCTCCACTGGCTTATAAATATAAACCACGAAGAAAAGTCTTCACTATATAAGCCCTTATAAAACTTTGACCTCATGGCTACAGTCTGACTAAATGGGGAATATTGTATTAGAAGAATAACATGCCAAATGTGGGAGTTCTTGGCCTTATGGCTGGTAACAAGATGGTTTCTGAACTTTTCACTCCATAAACCCATGTAAAACTTGTGATCCCTGGTGCAGGGCCAAACTTGATCCTAGAGCTGTAACTTGGGCCCTCTTTGTAACTGTCCACTAAATAATGCTATAATTATATGCAAAATTTGGTAGCCTAAGCCTTATGGCTATGTACACCAAGATTTAAAAGTTTTCCCTATGTAAGCCTATGTAAATCTTGTGAACCCCCCCCCCTCCAAGTATGAGGCCAAATTGACCCCAGGACTATACTTTGGGCACTTTTGGTAGACTCCAACTAGATCAAGCTAAATGCCAAATTTGGTAGTTCTAGGCCTTATGGTTTCAGACAAGAAGATATTTAAAGTTTTCTCTATATAAGCCTATGTATAAAACTTGTGACCCCTGGGGAAGAGCCAATTTTGACCCCAGGGCTATAATTTCAAGAAACATGATAGAGGTCTACTACATAAAGCTACATGCCAAATTTGGTAGCCCTATGCCTTATGGTTTCAGACAAGAAGATTTTTAAAGTTTTCTCTATATAAGCCTATGTAAAACTTGTGACCCCTGGGGAAGAGCCAATTTTGACCCCAGGGCTATAATTTCAAGAAACATGATAGAGGTCTACTACATAAAGCTACATGCCAAATTTGGTAGCCCTATGCCTTATGGTTTCAGACAAGAAGATTTTTAAAGTTTTCTCTATATAAGCCTATGTAAAACTTGTGACCCCTGGGGAAGAGCCAATTTTGACCCCAGGGCTATAATTTGAAGAAACTTGATAGAGGTCTACTACATAAAGCTACATGCCAAATTTGGTAGCCCTATGCCTTATGGTTTCAGACAAGAAGATTTTTAAAGATTTCCAATATTTTTCAGTTTTGTTGCCATGGCAACCAGAGTTTTTGAAGGAATCAAATTCTTTCAAGAAATTCTGAAGAGGACCATGTCAGGATCATTTCTGTGAAGTTTCGTGAAAATCGGATGGGTAGTTTCAGAGAAGAAGATGTTTGAAATAAAAGTTAACGCACGGACGGACGGACGGACGGACGCACGACGGACACCGGGCCATGACATAAGCCCGCTGGCCTTCGGCCAGTGGAGCTAAAAATCAATAACAATACATTTGAAGAACAATCAAATGCCTGCATCTACACTAACGGAGGCAAGTTTCATTACGATGCAGTGTTTAATAAGTATATTAAGGCTTTCATTCTTCATTTGTTATTCTTGCTATGGGTTAGTTAACGTTTTGTCTACGTCATGGGCACCGTGTATGTGGTGATGATCATTCGGCAAACATCGGGTGATCTGGTGATCAAGTCCCTCGGCTTTATCACGTACATGTAGCTGGATATGCACCTACACGGTACATTTTCTTCGCCAGAGGTACATCGTTTACCGTTATCAAAATTGTAAGGCTTCTCTTAAAAAAGAAAACACGAGTCACAATTTTCTATCGAAGTCTGTCTAAGAGTATTTCCGTCGGCAAACAGTTTGTACAATAAATTTTTAGCGTGGTTTATCAATTCCGTTGGGAGCTTTAACGATAGATCGATAGATGTGAATTATTTCACCGTGGTTGTCCATGTCGTTGTTAAGCGATTTACATGGAGGTAAGATGTAGGTACGGAATCGGCCGAGCTGTGACGAGTTGTGTTGATGATATCGCACTGTCTCGCGAGACTTGTATCCTTCCGCATACGTCACAGTCCAAATTATTGATCAATCAACAACTCCTTTTTGTTGTTATGACCTTAAATGTTTTACAGTTGCTGGGACAAAATATAGAAGAGAGAATGAGAGAACAAAGATTTAAGAGCAACGGGAAATGGTAAAAAATCGCATAAGAAGCTTTCAAAGAAAACGAGAAGCATTCTTACTGTTGTCCATGGAATTACCGACTCAATGCACTATTTTTCTGATGCCTCGACTAAAAGTTCTTTGCCCTCCATTTGACTTTTTTAAACTTTCAAATATTACACGATTAGAAATGTTTCCAAGTTTTTAGGATTAAATTTCCCATCTCCTGCTAATTCTTTGAGGAAAAAGTAGTATGGAATAACAAAGAGCGCCCCCAAAAATCTAAAATAACTAAAATCAAAACGCAGATCTGTATTATCTAACACGTGTAGTTTTCGGTGTTTGTTTTCACCCAAATCATGCGATTCTGAGATGTCATTTAACTTGTCCGACACTTTGATAAACTAAACGGTCATTTTCGGTCCGTAAAAAGACCCAAAGTAACTCAATGCATTGCTGTGGACTATTAATTTAAAAAAAAAGCAATCGGACAGTGTAGATCTAATCCTTGGATGTACGCTGTCCGCAAAAATGCCCAAAGTGCCCTCAGTAAGCACAGGGTTGATACGTTTAAACTTCAAAAGGTGAATTCTAAATAAATTAGAGAGTGCATCATATTTAAGCCCATTTTAGTTCATGTTAGCGTAAAACATGAATCGCCTAACGTTTTGAAAAGACGAATCTCACGCAGCTGGGATACCTGGGGTCAGACACTGAGCTTCGTTTATTCAGATATTATCCGCAAGAGAAAGTTTTATTTCCCAAGTATCGTTTCAACCTACGGAAAGCAACAGGTAGTGCAATATGGTGGTGGTGTGGGAGCAGGTTTTTTTTTAACTTTGTCCAACACGCGAAATAAACAGACAATGTTTTATGAGTTAACAGATGAAAAAGTAATTCAAATAAAATAGTATTTTAGAAAGAAGCAAAACAGTCTTTATACCCACAGTCGGCGCTGGCTGACTTGGGCCGAATTTTTTTCTATTGGTCATTTTTCAGCACGTCAAAGGACCAGTCCACCGCACGATTCAGTCGGTAATTAGACAAAATGGATTTTGTGGATCAATGATTAAGTGATGACTTGCTGGGTATGATGCATCATGGAGATGCATTAAGCCCCCTTTTGCCAGAGCATGGCTCAGTATTATATTGGTTCATAAATCAAATTCATACGATTCAAATCTGTTCGTTTGATATAACAAAGCTTCATTGTAACCTTCAATGACATAAAACTCATGTAATCCGAAATGAAATAAAACAAACTCGTTTTAGAAGTTTGAATTTTCTCTGACACTTCCGGGAACCCTGACATGTTTCACAATACATTTACATGCAACGTAAAATGAATGAAACGTTAAATATGGCTTGAACATATGCGTAGGAGAAGGTGACAGCAAGCACACACGAAAAGAGGGGTTTTTTTTGCGCATGAATATAAGTCCTTGAAAAGTAGTCCCCTCCATCACCTCTTGTTGCAACTGTGGCCTCTGTATGCCATTTTGTTGCTTAACTCTACCAACGTACAAAGCTTTACTTCGCTGACGCACGTATGTCTGACATTTTATTTACGTAGATCTATTTGGATAGAACATGGAACTGCCAGTTAAAGTTCGGGATTCCGTGAATGGCTTACTTTTCATCAATTCATAACATTTTGTTAACAGTAATGCGGCCCTGACTTCCGGTTAACCTTTCACAGAAGGATGCAGTGTTTTCACCACCAAGAAGTAGACTGTGCGTAAAGGGAAAAACTCATTTTCTCTTTCCCACAATGTTTTCTTCATTTTCACAGACGATTTCCAACATTTGAGATACACTTTATCAATCGTCTACGAACAGACTACCTTCTGTTAGGACAAGTCTAAGATTCTGTTGTTTGTTAAAGACTTAACCAGGTAACAAAAACATACAGAGGTCTACCTCCGGTGACAAATTTTGCTAAGAATCCTCTTAAAGATACATGTATACTCGTTTTCAGCCAGTTTTTAACCCATTTCATCTTTATTTTATGAAACTATAATCATTCTTGTATCTTCATGCCAAATGTTGCCCTTAAGGTTCGCAAGGCTGCATAGATACGACCGATAGAAAATGCATTTGAGCCATGCTCTGTGAAAAGGGGTCTTAATGCATCTGCGAAAAGGTATTGACCCAGGTCAACCTGCGCAGTCCGCGCAGGCTGACCTGGGCCCAAACTTTTCGCTTTTGGTCAATTTACCAGTCTACCTCATGCTTAAGTCAGTTGTTTAACCCTTTCAGCGCCATAGGCGAAAACAGGGACTTTTGCGGACGGCATAGATCAAGATCAGACTGCACAGAGCGTGCAGTCTGATCTTTGATCTATACCTTCCGCTTGTTTGGTCAAGCCTATATGATGAAAGTCTTCCGGAGACTCAGTGGATTCTATTTACAGCCATCAAAAGAAGCCCGGTTTGTTTATTTGGCGCCGAAAGAGTTAAAAAGGTAACATTTATGGATCCATAATTCTGTGATGGCTGGATTGGCATCATGGATCACGGAGATGCATCAAGCCCCCATTTGTCAGAGCGTGACTCATTTCATTTTCTGGAAGCCTTCAAACATATGACTGTTGTCGTTTCCGGTTGTAAGTAAGGACAAATCCCTCGAGTTTCTCTATCCGCTAGACCAAATATATTGGTAATTCATCTTTGTCTACACACTGACTGAATTTTGAGCCATTCTACACACTATTTATGTCTTTCTGGATGTAAGGATGTATATTTCATCATTTGTTTCCCATCCAGACGAAAAGCTTTATGTCAACGGGTTTGAGGTATTTTTTTCAGATTTACGTATGCAGGTTTTTTTTTTTTTACAATTTTATTGGTCTAGTCGATTGAATCTATCTCAAAACGAGACGGAAAAAAATGTTGACACCTACAAATCATCAAATTTAAATTACAAAAAAATATGTTTTAGCATATCGTTAATCTATTCCTTCATTTGAGGTTTTGTTACAAAATCTGAAATCAAATTTAAGGATAGAAGTAGGAGTGGAAATAAGGATAAAAAAAAAACGTAAACATTGTGGCAATTGGAGAGATTCTCGTTACAAGCGATATATCTTCTCGATATACCCAAGATATTTACTGTTAATCATCTTTCAGCATCGACATCTTTCTACGGCTGAAAGCAACAATCTTCGACGGCTGAAAACACCAGTCCAAAGAAACTCAGGAAGACTTTTTATTTCATTGGCTTGACTAAACGAGCAAACGGTATAGATCCAAGATCAGACTGCACGTTCTGTGCAGTCTGATCTTGACCTATGCCGTTCGCAAAAGCCATTATTTACCCCTATGGCGCCGAAAAGACCTAAAAACATCGACGCGCCATAAAGGATTCAAATGATGGTATCAATTAATAAATAGATGCATTCAGCCGCCTTCGCAAATCTCAATCACACCTACCTATAATCAAATCTGAATTACAAGAAATCACTTCTTTTCTTTTCGTTAACCTATTCTTTCATCTAATCATTTTCTTTTACCTTTAAAGGGGCACTGAACTACATTTCGTTTGCAAGTTTTAATAATAAAGAAAAAATCTTGACAAAAACTGCTAATTTTCATTCGCAAACAAAACTGCTTTAAAATTAAGACATAGATAGAAATGCATGTAGAAAAGGTGGGGAATTTCCAATTTTCTTTTTTAATTTTTCATTTTTTCGTATTCCGTTTGTAACGGGATGGCAATTACTGCATAAGAGAGGATAAATACATTTTTACACGAAATCATAGCTGACCGTATAGGCTCTGTGGGTAGAGTCGTCGAATCATGGGTTCGAGTCCAACCGTAGGATTTCTTTTTTTTCATTGAGGGTAAGCAGGTTTTCGTTCTTTTTTTTTATGGTGTTTAATAAATAATTTGTTTAATGCATCACAGAGATGCATTAAACCCCTATTTCCCAGAGCTCATGTAAATTTTATAGATAAACTAAACCTTACGAAAGTGCGGAAAAAATTGAAGTGGGTGAATTTAAGAGGGGAGAAACCGTAATTAATTAACCTTTTCGCAGAAACGACGTTTTCACACAATGTAGAGAGTAGAATGCAGGGAACGTGCAGTCTGATCTTGGATCTATACAATGCAATAATCAACCCTTTCGCTGCTAAGCGTAACTCAAATCACTTTAAATAGCAGACAGCGTAGATCCAAGATCATAGTACGTGCAGTCTGATCTTGGATCTACACTTTCAGATAGGATGAGATCTTTTTCGTTTCAAAACATTAAAACCAAAAGCCGCACCGAGTCAACTTAGAATATCGGGTTCTTTTTATGCACAACTTTTTTGGTCATTAAAGAAATTCATTTCATTTAATAAGTTTTCGAAGTGTTCATAAATTCACGCTCGAATTATTTGATATCTCTATTTATTATCTTAAACCATTAACTCGTTCGTATTTTGTATTTTATCTCTATTATTATCAATCTCATGACACCCCCCTCCACTCCATGTCAGTTGAAAATATCTGTAGATTGACAAGAGTTTGAGGGAAATATATAGAGTCTAAGGGAAAATACACCGCGATCTACCCTTTTGTGCAAGCTAAAATGAAAACATCATTGAAAATGAATTCCATTTCTTGCTAATAATTATCAACACTAATATGAAACTTTCCAGTCGATAGTACAACGCCAAATATTGCTTTCAAAGTTTTTTTTTTTTTTTTTTTTGGGGGGGGGTGGATTTGTCCTTATCGGACAGTGTAGATCCAAGATCAGACTGATCTTGATCTACACTGTCCGCAAAAGCTCCTTGAATCGTGCTTAGAAGCCTAAGGGTTAACGCCAGTCCGGTAGAGTTATCTTTCTTTGAGCACTCTTCTGCATATTTAGTAAGAAAATGCACTCTCTTGCAATACGGATCATTCCCATTCACCTCTGTAGTTGGCTCAGAAAGTAGTCCGTCATCACGTGATATTTTCGTCACATGACCATAACTCAAAATGGCGACACAAACGCTGGTGAAAGAAAGACCAATCGATTGTTTTGTGTGCTGTTCAAACAACATACGGCCAATCAGACTTAGTGGTAGGAAATGTGAAAAAGAGGGATTTTCTGAAAAGCTTAAATGTCTTTCAAAGGACGATAACTTGTTTTTTAATTTTGTTTAAATTGTCATCATTCATGGGCGCAGCCATTTTTTTTACAATTGGCGTAAGATTCTGATCAGTAAAGAAGCTTGAAGAAATAGTTCCATTGTATACAGGTAAATTCATCAGTTTGAATGCACCTATAATGTATCCGGAATCACATTTCCTTTGTCTACTTTATTATGTTACACATGAAACAGTTAAACAGTAACAAAACATGTTTTCCTCGGTTTGACAAGATTCTTGTCATTTAGCCCGTTGCAGAGATGTATGGTGAGAGTAACGAACGATAACTCTGCTCGGAGATTGAAGAAAATCGTCAAGTCTCGCAAGACAGTGTGGTAATAGATCTAAACGCGTCTTTGACTTGAGGAGTTCCCACACTAGAAATATGAAGTATCTGTCCAAAATACACTAATCTACGGCAACATTATCTTTAATGTTACTATTATACATGACCGACAGAACAAAGTTGAGCCATGCTCTGTGAAAAGGGGTTTAATCCATTTGCAAAAAGTATCAAACCTAAATCAGCCTGCGCAATCCGTTTAGGCTGGTGTGGGTCGAAACCTTTTGCCTTTAATAAATTTTCTGCAGATCTAAGGACCATTTTAGCTCAGGATTCAGCCGGTTGTTAGATAAATTGGATTTTATGGGTTAACACTTAAGCTGCTGAATAACTGAAACCCAAATTTCTACCTAATACTAAAAGCCCAAACATTGCGGTTTCAAAGTTAATTTCACCGGAAAGAAACTACCGTATCGGACAGTGTAGATCAAAGATCAGACTGCACGTTCTGTGCAGTCTGATCTTGATCTACACTGTCCGCAAAAGGTCAGTGGGTCGCGATCAGCAGCTTAAGGGTTAAGATACTATTGCTATATATACATACAAAAATATGATTTCAAAAACATGTAGCAATTGCTCGTTCCTCTTTAATCCACAAAGTTTCCAAGTATTGTCTAGTGAAATAAAATTGAAAACCATGTCTGCAGGATATTATGCACCGAACAAGTTAAATGGCACAAGGGACATAACTCATAAAGATCAGCCAGGTGTCTTACAAGTTATCTCCCTTAATACTCCCTCCCACTCTTCTGGTGTCACACCACCGTATTTTTTTTTTGCTGCTTTTTTGCGTTTTGTACCAAGCCATGTTTCAAACTTACAAGCCTTAACTCTTTACCACACAATCCCAGCTTGATCCATAGAACATTCTTGTGAAGTCTGGCTGCAATCGGCATTGTAGTTTAGGAGAAGATGTTCAAAGGATTGTTTGGTGCCAACAGATGCCTGAAAATCCTTAACCCTTTACCACACAATCCCGACTTTTAACGTCCCCAAGGAAGAAGCCTTTTGAAAACATTGTGGGAAAAGGGGAAAATGCTGGTAACCAGCATTTTCTCCTTTTCCCACAATGTTTTCTACCCTATCAATGACAAATTCCATTATTTAGGCCACATTTAAATTGTCGTCTGCAAATGCTTTTCAATTGGGACAAGTCTAACAATTCGTCGTTTGGTAAAGAGTTAACCACTATTGCTCACCTTGAGCACTTCCTGATCAGGTGAGCTAAAACTACAACAGAAGACAGGGACTTGAACATAACTGAAACAAAACATTGGTCTTTAACTTTTAATCTTATCACAGTTATGTATAGCCTAGATCTTATTCAACCCTTTCCCAAACAAGCCCTGGTTTTTACGTGTCTGCAGTACAAGTCTTTTGAAAACACTGTGGGAAAAGGAGAAACTGCTCGTTACGAGCAATTTCTCCTTTTCCCACAGTGTTTTTTACCCTTTTGGAGAACTTTCTGCCATTTTCATCAAATTTAAAATTGTCGTCTGCAAACTCTTTCAGTTTGGACCAGTCCAAAATTTGTCGTTTGGGAAAGGGTTAAATTTGTATTAATAGTAATGTAAAGTTTCAGTCATAACATAGATGTACAGTATAGTGGACGGGTGGTTTGTTGCGTCATTAAACAAAATTTTGACCCCAAAATATTAATTGAAAAATTAGTCAAAAATCTGTTTTCTTCAATCTCACAATATGACAAATCACTGATAACACAGTGCCATGCTAAATAGCAATAGTATTTGTGTCTTTCATCTGTTCAGAAAAAAGTCAAGTTACTTTATTCATATATTAAATCAAAAAGAAAAAAAAAAACATTTTTGTTTTAAAGAAAATTAGAACAAATGAATTTTGCATTCAAAGAAAATCAAGAAAGAATAAAGAAGAAATCACCCAATCTTTGCATTCCTTCATTTCTCATGTTTCCAAAATCCATCTTCTACAATCACATGAAAATTTGTCATTCTAAGGTCGAGCATTTAATAGATTGCTGCCCTAAAGCTGAAAGGTCAAGGTCACAAATAAATTGAAGTGTCTTTCTGGGGTCTAAGTTTGTTACAACAGGCTGAAAGGTCACAAATGTAAAGAAGGTCTATTAGGGTCACTCTCTGTAATTTCATCAAACACATACTCCATCTTGTCTATGGTGTCTCCTAGTATGGAATAGGCCTACAAATAGATAACAAACAACATGACACAGGAGAACTTTTACAAGCAAAAAGAAAGCAAACATCCATAGCATGTTTTCATATAGTCTGGCACTAGTTACATGACTAGACACAATCTTCTGTAACAAATTTCCAACTGAAAATTTTGAAAACATCATTGAAGATATTCAACATAAATAAAGGTTTAATGAATAAACGTGTTCCAAAAAATTAAGACAAAGGCATAAATTATTACTTACATATATAATACATAGAGAATATTATGTTGTAGTAACTTTCCTGGTGCTAGTATTTGAGTAGCTTGAGAAAATTTGATATCGCAAAAGACACAACCAACAGGAAAGTTACAACAACATAATATTTCTTTTATTATATACCTACCACTTTCAAGGACAAAATTTTGCAATTATTGACATTTTGTTTAATAATGGTAGGTAAACGTAATATAAACAATAATGGTAAAGTGGCCAGTAACTTTGTTTTTAAGAATGGCACAGGAATATTAAAGAGTAACATTTGGACCAATCAAATTGCAAATCTGTGCGTGCATTTTTGACCTAGAAAATTGTCAGATATATAATAGTAATTATTCCTTTGCCACAATTTTTCAAAAGCAATTCTACAGTAAGACAAAGAAAGTCCTCTGCGGCTGTACCGTGTTAATTGCAAACAACATGAGTTTTACATCTGTAGCTTTTTGTAAATTTAAACAAGTATCCAAGGGCCGTGAATGTCAACCAAAAAGCCTACATGCTTGGGCCTTAGAGTGCATGAACCAACCCTAATGGACACTTCCAACTGACTGCGATATTAAGGTTGCTCTTGTCCAGCATGGCTCTGCAAAGTGGACAGTGTAGATCAACGATCAGACTGCATGTTTAGTGCACAGATTCCACACTTAAAGTATTTACAGATGGTGTACTGTATATGGTTTAAACCATGAGATTTGTCTTTGACTGAGCAGAAAACACTGAGAAAAGGAGAAAATGCTGGTAATTAGCATTTTCTCCTTTTCTCACAATGTTTTCAAAAGACTTATTCTTCGGGATTGTTTAAACTTGGAATTATTTGGTAAAGGGTTTAGAATTTAACTTACTTGTGAGAAAAGCTTCTCTTTGTATTTTTTATCTATCACAGTATCTTCATGCGCTGTCGGGCTTGAACTCAGCATCGTGGGGGAGCCAGTTCTTTCCTTGTCACCCAGGGTACCGGTGGTTTTACCTCGACTTGGAGGTCCTCGACTTGGAGCTGGTGTAGCACTTTGCTTACCGCTTTTAATATCTGCTTTTGTGGACTGTGATAGAAGGACAAAATGAACAGAACAGAATGTAGCAAACATTACAACAAAAATTTTAGAATTATCTATACTGAAATTATCTGTCCATGATAATGGGACTGGAATGATTGGATTCCTTGTTGAAACAGTACAAATCATTTTAAATAAGAAAATTCAAAAAGAAAGACAGACTGCGTGATATGATACGATTATTTAAACTCTTATGCAGTTAGATATGAAGGGAAATGATGAAAAGTCACCTTAGTTGCCAGAATCAGCCTCTTTTTCCTCATTGTTTTGCATATTGTTGAAAAGCAGAATTTTTATGTAGACATAAGAATGAGAAAACTCTTGTAATGAGCACTACTGAGCAATACTTTCTCTTAAATCTTGAGTCCCGATATTGTGCAATATTTCAGGATATTAGGTATATCGCTTATTTTAATTTCTATTGATGAATCATGTATAAATATAGGTCTATTCCGACCATAAGATAAATTCTAAAACTGATAGCAAAGATGATCAGCACATTTTTCTTTTTTAATGAAAATGAAGCATCTTTCAACATTAATGATGTGTCGTCATAAAAAGTTGGGGTTTCATAAATATGACCCATGCTCTGTGAAAAGGGGGACTTAATGCATCTGCAAAATGTATTAACCCATGTCAGCCTGTGCAGTCTGCGCAGGCTGACATGGGTCAATCTTTTTGCTATTTGTCAATTTTAGGCATTCCAAGGACCATTTTACCGCTCTATCCAGTCAATTGTCAGACTAACTGGATTTTACGGATATATACTTATTTGATGTCTTGCTTGATATAAATGGATTCCAGAGAAGCATTAAGCCCCCCTTTTGCCAGAACATGGCATGTATCATAAAATCATTCTAAAAGCTTTGACGCTTACCTCTTTTGATATTTTTCCACCTTTATCCTTATCTTTCGCGGGTGCTGGTGGCTTCTTTTCCGCGGCAGACTTGCCTTTCTCCGCAGCAGCACTTTTCTTACCACCACGACCTTCACCTTTCAACATACAAAAATTTTATTGAATACAAACCTTGTGCTTGAGACCACTCTGTACCATTACCGAATAATCTCATGACTGTGATCATGTATGAGAAAGCTTTCGCAAACATTGTGGGAAAAGGAGATAATGCACTAAACAACATGTTATCCTTTCCCCTCTATATTTCCTACTCAAAGAAACATTCCATCAGTCAAGCTCTATTCAATTTGTCATCTGTAATCCCATTCAGTAACAGCAACGGAGGCCATTCCTGTAAGTCAAATTATCTCCCTTGCCAGATAAAGACTAAAGGTAACCGAATAACAGATTAGCCCTTTTACCTGTATTACTTTGTTTTTATCCTTGATTCCCTTGGGGATGTTGCTATGAATACAATTTGATTTATGACATGTATGTAAGCTCCTCATGTAATGTCAAAGTGAATTCTGCTTTCAATCATCACGGAAATGCGTATATATGATTTGTGAAACAATCTAAGGAGATTTAAATGAAAGCAGCTATCTCGAGAATATATCTATGTAGTACAAGAAAATTAACAATAAAAAGCAGGTAATCTCCTTATCAGGACCAATGAAGTTCTAGAGAGGAATCAAGGGGAATAACTGAAGAATGTCTACCATTAAAAAACTTGTCTATAACTTGTCAACTATTAAAGAGACACAAATTCTACATGGCTGCATCAATGTGTGTCTCATTTCTAACCAACAGTTAACATTGGATTCCAATTCTGAATTCAGAGGCCATCCATTTGATTGGTTCAGTACTATTGTAAAAACCAACAATTAAATGGACAATCACTGAATATTCATTTTTGCATTTTTTTTTTGTATAACTAATTCTAAATGAAGTCCTTAAAATATATTCTAAATTCTTTCTAAAACATATTTTTAAAGTTATGACAAAACTTGTGTGTAATTTTAATTATTTATGTTTCATTACTTTGCTTTGCTTTACTTCCCTGAATTCAAAGGCTAGCAATTTAATTGGCTCAGTCCTATTCTACAAGCCAATTATCAAATGGACAGTAACTGTTGTAGAACAGTAATTCACTTTTGGTTTTTTTTTTATTAAAATAGAATTCTTCATAGAGTCCTTAAAGTGTGTTTATCAAAGTTCAAAACGAAAGTTGAGTACAATTCTGATTTTAACTTTTCAATTTTCCTGAGTTACTTAACACTTTACAAAAAGACAAAAATTTAGAGTCATTCAAACTGAAGGCATTTGCAAACATCACTTTAAATGTGGCTGGAATTATGAGATTTGCCTGTGAAAGAGCAGGAAACATTATGGGAAACAGAGTAAATGCTGGTTACCATAATTTTTCACTTTTCCCACAATGCTTTTAAAAGCTGTTTTTCTCAGGATTGTTATAAAAAAAAAAAGGAGTTCAACAATAATATAAAATCAAAACTAAAGAAAACTCAAAAGGGATGAAGCACAAATAATTACAACAATCCAAATGTATGTCATTACAGGTGAAGGAAATTCAGCTCAGCTGGGAAACTCTGGAATTATTGCATTTTAAGATGACCTAATGTTTAACCCTTTCCCAAACGACAAATTTTGGACTGGTCCAAATTGAAAGAGTTTGCAGACGACAATTTTAAATTTGATGAAAATGGCAGCAAGGTCTCAAAAAGGGTAGAAAACACTGTGGGAAAAGGAGAAATTGCTCGTTACGAGCAATTTCCCCTTTTCCCACAGTGTTTTCAAAAGACTTGTACTGCAGACACGTGAAAACCAGGGCTTGTTTGGGAAAGGGTTAAAGTTTGTTTTTAAATACATGTATGAAAGTCTTGGAACTGTCTAAACTTGACGTCTCAAAATACCTGTCCCACCATAAATGAGTGTAACTATGCAGTCACCAGTGTATCATTTGAGGACTTGTTTAACCCTTTACCACACAATCCCGACTTTTAACGACCCTAAGAATGGAGCCTTTTGAAAACATGGTAGGAAAAGGAGAAAATGCTGGTAACCAGCATTTTCTCCTTTTTCGAAAATGTTTTTCTACCATTCTCAAAACAAATTTCAATTTTAAAATCAGATTTATTTTGTCATCTGCAAATGCTTTCAATTTCAATCAGTCTAAAATTTTGTCGTTTGGTAAAGAGTCAAATATACTAAAAGCTTTCTTGTACAGAGTCTTTAAAACTCGTGACTGTGTGGTAAAGGCTTTATTGGAGTGTGTTATGATTCTATCAACCGGGTTGCGTTCCTGTCTAAAATATAAAACATTACGGTAATTTCATTTATATGTTTAGCAGTTTATAAGAAAAAACTTTCAACTGTTTGATTTACATGCATCTACTGGCTAGTAAAATCAGTCCTGAATTTTAAAAGGAGATGGGTTTTTATGGATCATAGGGTTTAAACTTGCACAAAAGCACCCACTATCTTTAACACCTTTTACCACACTTAGGAAGTCTGCCTTTGAAAAAACAAGAGCACTGCATACTGGTGCCAAGGCTCAGCTTGATTTTCAGAGAATATTCTAAGTCCAAAAAGGGGCATACCTGTGTCAAAAATACTTTGATGGTTGCCCGCTCCTGTTGCATGGGTCCCCTTTTGATAGTTAACAATTTGTGTACATTTGAAGTAAATCTCTTCATCAATAACAGAGATATTTTATAAAATGTCAAACATAGACAATGCCAGAGCTACATCAAAACCTCAACATTTTCTTTAAAAACAGCCAAGCTAAAAATGTAGGACAATGAGAAAACACATGTGACTAGTATTTTCTCCATTTCCCACAATGTTGCCAACTCTTTCAAAGACATACTTCATGTATCATCTTTGAATGCTTTCACTTTATAGACTGGTTGGAAATACCGTTGTCTAGTAAAAAGTTAAATCATGGAAGTCAGTCAATTCATAGGTGGGCTGGATATAAATCAGGTAAATTGTTACATATTTGTATGGATCATGGGATGATAATTCTGTACAACAAAGGTTTGTTTACCAATCTCTCTATGTGAATCCAGAACATAGGCTGTAATAAAATGAAGAACGATCAAATGATGAAAAAACTGTGTGAAAAATGAAAATAAACCAAAAGAACCGACATAGAACTGTTACCACAAGAACTAACCTGAATTATGAAGAGAATCTGAAACCCAATACACATTGAGACTTATGTTGAATTTATAAATACATGTATGGAAAATTATGTTGAACCAAACCACATGGAAAGTTATGTCGAATCAATACACATGGAAAATTATGTTTCCCCAATACAGATGAAAACTACATGGAAATTTACTTAATGTGTATTAAAAGTTATGTGCTGTTATGTTTACCTAATACACATGGAAAGAATACACTGAAAGCTCTATTTACCCAAAACATATATTCATCCAGTATACTTGAAAAGTTATTTCTAATCAATACACATCCAAAGTTATGTTCAATCAATTTACATGAAAGTTATGTGTACCCATAAATCTGAAATGTTATGTTGGACAAACTCATGGAAAGTTATGCAGAATCCATACACACATGATGTTTTCCAAACATAAATTGAAAGTTACATTTACTCAATATACATGTAAAAGTATGTCTACCCAATACACATAGAAAGCCATGCTGACTCAACTACATGGAAAATTATGTCAAATAAGTACACATGGAAAATTATATGTTCACCAAATACAAACATGCACAATTGGAAGTTCTCAATACACACGTAAAGTGATGTACACAAAAATTCACATGAAAAGTAATGTTTCCCAAATACACATAATTGTTTAGTTTACCCAATTAACATGGTGCCACGTTTACCCAATGATGAAAGATATTTATGAAATTCACATCTAAAATTATTTTTGATAGGGACGCTTATCCTCATAGAAAAAGAGCACTAGGAAAATAAACATGGACAGTTTGGTTTTATTCAATACACATTTGAGAATATTAAAAAATTAAGATAGAGAAAAAAATCAAAATGAAGCATGAATTTATGTGGCATAATAATGATGTCTTGTGTACACTGAATTCATACCAAACATCTAGCAATGCAATCATGTCCTGAAGGCATATGTTATGTTATATAGAGGCAAAGTTTACCACAAAATGATCTCCTGTGACTACAGCTACATGCCACTATACTATAAAAATTAAATTACAGTTTACAAGCTAGCAGTATATACATTTATATGGTGGATATGATGTTGCTGTCAAAAGCATCAATGATGACCATGTCATTACAAATTGAGATTGGCAACTAATTTTGCATTAAGTTTGCAAACTATCTAGCTAGAAGTAAGTTTCATTTAAATATAAGTTAAGAATACTGTATCTGGAAAACATATTGTGAATAAAATTGACATCAATTATGACTAGCTCAACCAATAACGAAAGAACCTAAACCTAATGAAACACGATGCATTATTAATAACTACGTACATGCTACCTGTTTGTAAAAACAAGTGCACCGTATGCAGAAATTAGAACACAAACCTACAGATCCAATCATCCCAATTAGCGAAATTTAACATCACAGTTCCGAAACTTACCATTCATTTTTGCTACCTAGCATAGCAATAGTTATTATATTGAAACCATTCCCCAAATGTGAGTCTTTCTTAAGCCTTTACTACAGACACAATTTTTGCTCCTTTAATCACACCACTTCATGCAAACAAAGAATATGATCCATGCTCTGGCAAACAGGGGTTTAATGCATCTTCAGGATGCATTACACAAAGCAAGTGATTCATCACATAATTATGGATCTAAAAAATCCATTTTGTCCAACAAGCTGCTAAATCTCGAGGTAAAATGGTCCTTGGACATGCAGAAAATTTACCAAATGCAAAACATTTGGACACAGGTCACCCTGCATGCATTGCGCAGGCTGACCTGGGTCAATACTTTTTGCAGATGCATTAACCCTTTCCCAAACGACAAATTTTGGACTGGTCTAAATTGAAAGAGTTTGCAGACGGCAATTTTAAATTTGATGAAAATGGCAGAAAGGTCTCAAAAAGAGGAGAAAACACTGTGGGAAAAGGAGAAATTGCTCGTAACGAGCAATTTCTCCTTTTCCCACAGTGTTTTCAAAAGACTTGTACTGTATACACGTGAAAACCAGGGCTTGTTTGGGAAAGGGTTAAACAAGCTTTTCACAGAGCATGGTTCATATAAAGTTTTTCATAAAAAAATTTCTTGATAAGACCATTAAGAAAATTTGAGACATTTTCATTTTGAACAATTTCTCCTTCTGTCAAAATGTTTTCAAAAGCTCTTTACTACAGGGGTTTCAAAATTATAATGCTGTCTCAGTGTAAGAGTGAAAAGGGTTCTGAAAGTTTCTGATTAGGGAACGGATCCTTGTACAGACAAACACCCAAAGCCAGGTAGCCACAAACATCTCTGTACATATGAGCAATGCTATGTGAAAAGGGGGCTTAATGTATCTCCACGATGCATGATACCAAGCCAGTCATCACACTATTATACATCCCCAAAATTTGTTTTGTGCAACAATGTACTGAATCATGAATCCTTGTACATACAGAAAATTGACCAAAAGCAAAATGTTTTGGCCCAGGTCAGCCTGCGCGCACTGCGCAGGCTGACCTGGGTCAATACTTTTTACAGATGCATTAAGGCCCCTTTTCACAGAGCATGGCTCATTATACATATGTACACCACCCACTTACTCAGGGTACTATCTTCAGTGGCGAGTTTCGGGTTCGAGGTTTTAGAGGGTGTACGTGATGGGCGTCGGCTCGGTCCCATCGAGTCTTGCTTAGACTCTGGTAGAAAAAATGGTTGATAGTACATTAACTTGGGTGAAATGAAAGAATATAAGAAAGGAAATCAGTATTTCTTTGGTCTTGGCATGCAAGTGGCACATAAATTATAACTGCGCAGGCTGACCTAGGTTGATACTGTTTACAGATGCATCACAACCCCTTTTCACAGAGGATGGCTCAAATGTAAGGCATTCAACTTTATAGAGAAAGTTTATAAAATAGGTGTTCACTTTCCTTCAAAAAGGCTGTATATATACAGTACATGTAGTGTCAGGTGCTCATTTCAGACAAAAATGTGTAGAGACAATATAATCACAGTGAAAAGACTAATCATAAAATCTGAATAATTCAGTTTCAGACAGGGATTTGATATATATGTGAATAATTGCTAAATTTTATAAACACACACTTTAAATGCAAGGTTTTCACACTCAGAGGTAGGGTTTCAAGATAATGGATTATAGTATTCACTTTAAGGCACACTAGCAGCCAAAAGTAAACAATTTCTGAGTCAAAATGCAGACAAATTTAACCCTTTCCCAAACAAGCCCTGGTTTTCACGTGTCTGCAGTACAAGTCTTTTGAAAACACTGTGGGAAAAGGAGAAATTGCTCGTAACGAGCAATTTCTCCTTTTCCCACAGTGTTTTCTACCCTTTTTGAGACCTTTCTGCCATTTTCATCAAATTTAAAATTGTCGTCTGCAAACTCTTTTAATTTGGACCAGTCCAAAATTTGTCGTCTGGGAAAGGGTTAATTCATACTACATGTATTTGAAATTATGGCTATTATTACCAGTCTGATAATGTGTTACAGTACAATCAGTCCATCTCCAGTCACTGGCAGAAAAACGTATGGTAAAACTAGAACAAAAGTTGGCGGTCCATCTCCAGTCACTGGCAGAAAAATGTATGGTCAAACTAGAACAAAAGTTGGCGGTCCATCTCCAGTCACTGACAGAAAAATGTATGGTAAAACTAGAACAAAAGTTGGCAACTTTTGTTCTAGTTTTACAATACATTTTTCTACCAGCAACTGGTACTTTGACAGATTTCACGGTAACAATATGACTGTTTACAACTGGCAGCTATTGGGCCTTTAAGAAAAGGTGATCATCAATGTGAAGTGTTCACTGTTATAAAGGGTATCATAAAATACAACATGTACACTTGTAAAAAACAAAAACAAGGTGTACTAAAAATGTGGAGTGATAAATACAGGTTCGGTTTTCACACAGTGTTTCTCTCACCTGGTCCTGGGAGCATGAAGAAATAAATGTTAAATAATTATAATGAAGTATTTCCTTAGTCAACAAAACACTCTAAACTGGGTGCAGCTTTTTGCATCTAGATAAATCAATGAATAACCATACAAGCTAATTAAGGTTATAAACAAGAGTACTGCATGTGCATGCCAACACTCGGCTACAGTTTCTCAATTTTTCGGAGAAAATTCAAAGTTGAAAAAGAGGCATAACTGTGTCAAAAATACTTTGTTGGTTACCTGCCCTTGTTGCATGGGTTCCCATTTGATAGTTAAGAACTAGACTTAGTTTGAAGAAATTATCTAAAGTAATGACAGAGATGTTATAAAATGTCAAAGTTTTTGCACGACAACGACGCAGACAATTGACAGGGCTATGACAATACCTTGATATTTTCTTCGAAAACTGCCGAGCTAAAAATAAAGTACAAGAAAGATGAACATGAAACGTTTAAATGGAAGGAGAACAACTTTCCTAGATATGAAAAACATTTTGGGAAAAAGGATCAATTGCTTATAACAAGCACTTGCTCATTTTTCCTAATGTTTTCAAAAGTTGTTTACAATAAGGAGTGACAAACTCAAATATTTTCAAGAGTGGTGCTAGGCCACTCATGAAAATATTACCGATGACGTTCACTCGGTGAAATAAATTTCAATCTTTCACCAACAAAAAAAGAAACAAAGATTCTGTATATTCATGCTTCTTTGTTCAAGGGAGCTCTCAGTATTTCCATACCAGTGAGTTTATCAATCATTAAATTCACTGGTCAAAATTGTGAAATTATTAGTCCACCATTACTTCTGATAAACTTCCGAAAACCACGAAATAAATATGTATGGTAGCTGTGGCGTTTCAATCGAGCATCTTTAAAACCTGTAACAAATCTTACAATGCTTACGTAGTTGCTCCTAATAGCTTGATAAATACATTTAGTCAATATCTAGCATATCTAGCATTAAGCTGATTAAATATATCAGTAGGTATATTTGAATAGTGCAGTAAGCCTGGAATTAAGCATTTTTGTGGCACTTGGGCAGTCATTTCACTACTAATGTAACTGATAACAGAAAAAGTCATTAAAGGCCCAAAAGTGGCCATAAGTAAACAATGCCAGTGCTGAAATACATTTGAATTTAAATTACCCATTTACAGGTATCGAAATTATTGTCAAGATGGCTGGGACTTTTATGAACCAGTCGAAATTCCCCTAAACAATTGTGGAAAATAAGTCGACTTGTGGCTGTGACATAAATATAAAGCCTTAAAGGGGGTTTAATGAATCTTTACACAAAAGAGTAATGAGTCATGCTCTGGCAAGAGGGGGCTTAATGCATCTCCGAGATGCATGATACCAAGCAAGTCATCGTATAATCATGGATCCATAAAATCCATTTTGTCCATTAACAGACTGAATCATGAGGTACACTAGTGCTTTGACACACAGAACATTGATCAAACACAAAAAGATTCCATCCAGGTCAGCCTGCACGCCTGTAGCCTTTGAAAGGGGCAGGGTTCAATGTGTCTGCAAATTGTATCGACCCATGTCAGCCTGCGCAGTCCACGCAGTCCAGGCTGACAAGAGTCAAATCTTTTTGCTATTGGTCAATTTTCTGCATACCTAACCACCAGTCTACCTCATGATTCTGGCGTTGTTAGACAAAATGAATTTTATGGATCCATAATTATGTGATGACTTGCTTGATATAATGTATCACAGAGATGCATTAACTCTTTACCAAACGACAAAATTTTAGACAGGTCCAAATTGAAAGCACTTGCAGACGACAAAATAAATGTGACTCAAAAATTGAAATTTGTTTTGGGAAGGGTAGAAAACATTGTGGGAAAAGGAGAAAATGCTGGTCACCAGCATTTTCTCCTTTTCCCACAATGTTTCCAAAAGGCTTGTTTAACAGGGTCGTTAAAAGTCAGGATTGTGTGGTAAAGGGTCAAACCCCATTTTCACAGGGCATGGCTCATATATTTTGCACCTGAAGTGTAAAGCCAAAGAAGTGATCCAATAATAACACTGTACTGTGTAAACTGAAATTGAAATTTCTATTCTGAAAATAAAACATGTTTTGTTTAATCAGCATGTTAAGAAACTAAATCATACATCGCATAGTATGTGGCATTACAGAATTACACGTCGTTTAGAATGCGTGATTGCATATAGTGGCAGTGTGTAATCTTTCTGTTGTGTTCACCTCCTAGCCTAAGATAACCATCCAGAATGCTTTTGGTGCATCTGTAGACAGCAAAGACCAAGATCAGACTGCAAAAACATGGTCCAAATCTGCCAATTTGAAATATGCAGTCTAAAACCAGTATTTAAATCTGAAATTTATTTACCTGAGTTAAGGTAACCTAATTCCCACACAACAATATTTCAGTCCTGTACAAACACAAATCATTTGCAAACAAAAAATTAAATGTGGCTCAAATTATAGAAGTTGCCTTTGATAGGAGAGAAAACATTGTGGGAAAAGGAGAAAAGTTGGTGAATACTGATCTTGCTTGGCTACAAAACTGACACATAACAGAAAGATTAAAGTGTGGTTTTTAAAAATTAATCCGCAAAAATAAAATTGAGCCATGCTCTGTGAAAAGGGTGTTTAATGCATTTGCAAAAAGTATTGACCCAGGTCAGCCTGCGTGGACCGCGCAGGCTGACCTGGGCCGAATCTTTTTGCTTTTGGTCAATTTACGGCATGGTCGAGGACCAGTCTACCTCATGATTCAGTCATTTGTTAGTGAAAATGGATATAATTGGATCCACAACTCATAATGATAACTTGCATGGTATAATGAGTCACGGAGATGCATTAAGCTCCCTTTTGCCAGAGCATAGCACAAATTATATTGTCCCCTATTTGACAGAATTATAACGTAATACCAAAACTTCTCAGTGCCATAATAACTCCGACGGCTGATACTACATATTTCCGCAACCTGTACGGCTTCCCTTGTACAAAATAATCAAAACATTTGCCCTTTACCAAACAATCCTGACACTCACCCTTTACCACACGACAAAATTTTATACCCATCCAAATTGAAAAGCATTTGCAGACAACAATTTCAATGTGGCTCATATGATTTTTTTCTGATAGGGTAGAAAACATTGTGGGAAAAGGAGAAAATGCTGGAAACCAGCATTTTCTCCTTTTCCCACAACGTTTTCAAGAGGCTTCTTCCTCAATGTCGTTAAAAGTCAGCATTGTGTGGTAAAGGGTTAAATAACCCTGAGGAAGAAGGCTTTTGAAAACACTGTCGGAAAAGAAGAAAATGCTCTTTCAGAGACTGATGCTTTACAAATTTTATGTTTTGAGTTAATATTTAACATGTCGTCTGAAAATACTTTCAATATGGACATTTCTCAAGCCTTTACCATACAATCCTGAGTTTTAACGACCGAGTTTTAACACTTCTGAAAACAATGTGGAAAAAGGAGAAAATGCTGGTAACCAGCATTTCCTCCTTTTCCCTCAGTGTTTTCTACATGTTCCAAAAACAAATATCAAATTTTGAAGCATGTTTATTTTGTTGTCTGCAAATGCTTTCAGTTTGGACCAGTCTAAAATTTTGTCATTTGTAAAAGAGTTAAACATAGGTTCATCCCTTTATGAGTTAACTGTGTACCGCACAATCCTGAGTTTTAACGACCCTTTAACGAAGAGGAAGGCTATTAAAAACACTGTACAAAAAGGAGAAAATGCTGGCAACCAGCATTTTCTCCTTTTCCCACAATGTTTTCTACTCTATCAATAACAAAAATCATCAATTGAGCTACATTGGATTTGTTGTCTGCAAATGCTTTCAATTTGGTCGAGTCCAAAATTTTGTTGTTTGATAATGAGTTAAAAAACAACTATAGCTAACATATATTCACCTAAAATTCACTGGGGTTTTACTGCCCAGCTAAGTCCTGTTTACAAAACAATAAATCAAAACCAAACTACTCAATCACAAAAATCCATTCTCTATTTTGTCCATGCATACATGCTAAAAAGATATCACTACAAGACATTTTTCCATAACTAACACAGTCTAGGAACAGAATGTGGAGGGGACGACATTGAAACAAGGGGAAAAAAAAACCTACTGAAAGATTGAATTCAATGAAAATTTCCATTTAATATATCAAAATTCAACATTTTCCTGTTTTTTCTACATAAAAAATCTATCTCCCCCTTTCCCTCTCCTTGTGAAACTCTAACCCTTTACCACATAATCTTAACAAAATTAGATTTGATGAAGTTTTCACATAAAAGATCAAATCCAACAGTGCAGCCTTTCATTATTGAAAAAAAAAAAACCCTAAAGTTTCCTAGAAACAACTATAATTATAAGTCATGCACTGGCAAACAGGGGATTTAATGCGTCTCTCTGATGCATTATACAAACCGTATCATTGCATAATTATGAATCCACAGAATTTGTTTTGCTTATCAGCTGACTGAGTCATGAGGTAGAATGGTCCTTGGACATGTAAAAAACTCAACGAATAGGAAAAAGTATTAACCTGTGTCAGCCTGCATGGACTGCGATGGCTGACATGGGTTGATACCCCGCTCCCCCCCCTGCAGATACATTAAACCCCCTTTTCACAGAGCATAACAGAGATCTATGATTCTATGCCTAGAATGGTCAAAAATTTAAATTTACATAAACCAAGTAAAAAAAAGGATGTGACTTACTATCCCCACCAGCGCTTTGACAGAAAAAAAGTGTCAAGTTCAAGGGGAGATAATTCCTCAACCTGGGGGAGTAGACACTTGAAAATTACGTCTTGCAAATCTTCAATATATGATCAATATATGTGCAAAGTTTCAATGCAACTGAAGGAAAACTGTAGGAGGAGTTCGCGACACAAAATTGCTAGTATTTTGTACACAGACAGACAGACGGACAGACAGGCTGATTCCAGTATACCCCCGAAAACATTTGTTTTGCAGGGGTTTAAAAAAAAGGGGGGGGGAGGAAAAATGCCTTGAGATTGCACATGCAAGTATTTTCAATGATTAGGGACGGCAACAAATACCAACAGTATCAACCCTTAGGGTGCTGAATAAATCTATCAGATATTTTCAACCTAGAAATACCACCCAAATAGTTGCAATTTCATGGTTGCTTTTATCTACAGTGTTTCAGCAAAGCAGACTGGAGATCAGAGATCAGGCTGCACATTTTGTGCAGCCTGATCATGATCTACACTGGCCACAAAGGCAACTATAGTCATGAAAGGCGCTCTAGGGATTAAGGTCTTATCACTTTCTTACCTCTGACAATTCTTCTAGACAAATGAATTGGATTATATTTATTGTAATTTCAAAGCTACATTTCATGAAAAACTGACAGCTGAGATCAATATCAGACTGCCTATTTCATACAGTCTAATCTTGATCTACATTGCTATAGAAAGCACCTACATTTGTCCAAGAGGTAAATGAATGCAATGTCAGTTAAGAGAAGTGACATTAGCTAAACATTTTCAGTTTAACAAACATTCCCGATATTTCTTAACCCTTTATCACACCATGCTAACTTTTAATGACATGGAGAAAGAAGACTTTTGAAAACATTGTGGGAAAAGGAGAAAATGCTTGTAACCAGCATTTTCTCCTTTTCCCACAATGTTTTTTACCCTAATTTATTTTGGCGTCTGCATATGCTTTGGGTTTGGAGAGGTCTAAAATTTTGTTGTGTAGTAAAGGATAAAACCCATTAACTCTTTACCAAACAACAACATTTTTGATGTTTCTAAATTGAAAGCATTTGCAGATGACAAAATAAATGTGACTCAAAAACTGAAATTTGTTTTGGGAAAGGTAGAAAACACTGTGGGAAAAGGAGAAAATGCTGGTTACCAGCATTTTCTCCTTTTCCCACAATGTTTTCAAAAGGCTTCTTCCCCAGGGTCGTTAAAAGTTGAGATTGTGTGGTCAAGGGTTAAACACCAAAACATTGTAAGAACAGGTATGTTCCTATTTGGTCATTTACTGCCGTCCCTAATAACAATAAGTGAAAAAAAAAATGTATGTATCCAAAAAAAATACTACAAATAAGGCAGGGTTTGGATGGAAAGATTCAAAAGACATGGCTGTATAAAGCATACCCATAGATAGTTCTGAGGCTTCACGACTTGCCCAGTCGATAGGACCTGTATCTATCATGAAGAGTTATAATGACTCAAGTTAAAGTATAATGTCACACAAAGCTAGATATAATGTTTTCCCCCTTACATCCTTTAATTCCTTAACCTTTAGAGTGCCAAATGAACCTAACAGGCATTTTCATTCTAGAAATACAAGCCATACTAACAGCAATTTCAGGCTAGCCCATATCAAGAATATCTCTGCAGAGCGCACAGTGTAGAACAAAGATCAGACTGCAAGTTTTGTGAAGTGTGGGTCCGTATTCACCAACCATTCTTAGGGACATTCTTAGTCTTATTCTTCAGATTTTTCCAACTATGAAAGTAACACACCTTCTGATTGGCTAAACCAAATTGTTAAGCCAATCAGAAGTTGTGTTACTTTCAAACTTGGAAAATCTTGGAGAATAAGACAAAGACTGTTCTTAAGAATGGTTGGTGAATATGGACCCAGATCTTGATCTACACTGGCCACAAAAGCAACTAGAGAAAAGAAAGCTGCTTCAATGGTTGATATACAATTCCATGTTTTCACAAACCTGGAGAAAGGGGCTTCTGAAATCACTGCGGGAAAAGGAGAAAATGCTGATAATCAGCATTTTCTATTTTACCCACAATGTTTTCTAACCTACAAAAGACAATTCGAACCATTTGCAACCTATCTAATTTGTTGTCTGCAAATGTTTTGAATTTAAACAAGTCTAAACTTGTCATCTAGTAAAACAGTCTGCAGATTTCCACCAGCAGACAACTTTTTCATCTTGCATAGACAATCTGTAAAATCTTTATACCAGATGACAAAATTTTAGACTTATCCAAATTCAAAGCATTTGCAGGCAAAAAATTATATCTTGTTATATATACGAGGGACACTTTTTAAGTTCGTAGAGTAGGGCGGTCTTTTTAAAACCGCTTGAAATATCAAAATTTTATTTATCTAAGACCTTCGAAATATGCCCCGTCTGCCTCCACACACATTTTACACCGATCTACCCATTTCCGGAACGCCGCCCGGTAGTCCTCTTTAGGTATATGTTGCAGACACTGGTAGACCGCACTGCCTATACCACAACGGGATTAAAAACGGTGCCCTGCCAGCATTTCCTTTAGTCTTGGGAACAACCAAAAGTCACAGGGGGACAGGTCAGGGCTGTATGGGGGATGATCTAAGACATCGAGCCCAGATTCTTTCAGATATTCCTGTACCGTAGCGGATTTATGGGCCGGTGCGTTATCATGGAGTAATTTGATGCCGCGGACACCGGTGCGCGGTCTGCGTTTCTGATAGAAATCAACAAGTTGAGTAAGAACACTTTCTCTGTAAAACTTTCCAGTGACAGAACTACCTTTCGGGACTGGAATTTGAAGGACTGGACCTTTCGAATCAAAGAATATCGCATACAACATGCGATTTGATGTTTTGCAACGGCGCACAATGACAGGTCTGTCGCCCTCAGATGAAACCCAAACCTTATTTTTAGCCTTAGAATCGGGTTGAAAATGATAGATCCAGGTTTCACCACCTGTAACTATCTCTTCCAAACGACGTGGGTCACATTTATCATATTTTTCTATAACTTGCGATGCAAGTCTAACCCGACTTTGTTTCTGCTCGTCAGTGAGCAAATGGGGCACCCAGCGCGTGCAGATCTTACGTAGCCCAAGTCGTTCACGTAAGATCTTCAAAACACTTGACGAATGAATGCCACTTAATTCTTCTATCTCTTGCACGGTATAACGTGCGTCTTCCTCAATTAACGTTTTCACAGTAGCAACGTTCTTTTCCGTCAAAACGGAAACCGGCCTACCCACCCGAGGGTCATTTTCAATTGACTCCCGACCATCATTAAAACGACGTACCCACTTGCAAACTGTAGCATATTTTAAAGCACCATTCCCATAAACTTTTTGCAAATCAGCATGAATTTCTGTTGGCGGAAACCCGAGCTGTGCTCGAATCTTACAATATACCCTCTGTTCAGAGATTTTTCCATCCATATTGAACGCTATATTTTACTATAGTGTATAAAACCACGTGTTGAAAATACCCAGCGCAGCGCGCACGTGGACCTCGTGCGCCGCATACCGTGACACCGTTCGAGAGAGGAATGATTACGCAAGTTCTGTGTAAAAAATCGTGCAACTTCATAATCGCGTTAAAAAGTTATAGGCTTACTCTACGAACTTAAAAAGTGTCCCTCGTAAAAAGAGAACAGAATAAGTTGTCCTTAAAAGGGTAGGAAACATCGTGGAAAAAGGAGAAACTGCTGCTTACCTGAACTTTCTCCTCTTCCAACAATGTTTTCATAGGCACTTTCCTCAGGATTGTTAGAATCAGGATCATTCGATAAAGGGTTAACCTTTCGAACACTACCTACAACTGCATTGCTTTCGCAGACAGTGTAAATCAAGATCAAACTGCATGAAATATGCAATTCTGTTTAGTCAGATCTAGAGTCAACAGTTTGCCCTTAGGTTACATTCTGACAACATTTCCTATCCTTTCAAAGACAAATTCTATCATTTAAGCCTTATTTGATTGGTTGTCTGCAAATGCTTTCAACTTAGAAATGCCTAAAATTTTGTTATTTGATAAATATTTTATTCTTTTTAGCCTGGTATAAGAAAAGAAGTTCAACATGTGTAGATTATCAGATTAGCCACATGCAAACACCTAGCATGCATGTAAAATTAAATAGAAACAAAATTCCATGCCAAGTCACAAAGTCAATGAAGTAAATAGGCATTCTTGCAAAAGTTAATGCTCTTTTTGATGAAATAAAAAATGATAGAGAAAACTCAGATGTCAAAGGAAAAAAATCATTAGTTGAAAAAAAAAAAAAACAACAGATCTAACTTACTTGCATCATCCAAAAACTCATCAAAATCTTTCTCTGGAAGTCCCATCACTTGTCTGACTATCACTGACTGTGATACAATCTCATCTACAGCTTCAACAAGTAACTGATATCTGTTTGGAAAACAAGAGTATTGCACATGGGTGCCTACACTTGGCTGCAGTTGCTTAGAGTGAGAATTTTAGCTCTTTACCACACAACAAAATTTTAAACTCTACCAAATTGAAAGCTTGTACAGACGACAAATTAAGTGTGACTCAAAAGTTGAAATTTGCCTTTCGAAGGGTATAAAACATTATGGGGAAAGGAGAAAATGCTGGTTACCAGCATTTTCTCCTTTTCTCATAATGTTTTCAAAGGCTTTCTGTCTCAGAGTCGTTAAAAGTAGGGATTGTGTGGTAAAGAGTTTAGTCAAAAAACTGTGTCAAAAACAATTGATGGCTACCTACCCCTGTTGTATGAGTACCCCTTATGTTTGTTACCAACTAGTCCAAGGTTTAATTCTTCACCAAACGACAAAATTTTGGACTGGTCCAAATTGAAGGCATCTTCAGACGACAAATTAAATGTGGCTGAAAAATTGAGGTTTGTTTTGGGAAGGGTAGAAAACATTGTGGGAAAAGGAGAAAATGCTGGTAGCCAGCATTTTCTCCTTTTCCCACAATGTTTTCAAAAGGCTTTTTCTTCAGGGTCATTAAAAGTCGGGATTGTGTCGTAAAGGGTTAAAAAAATATCATTAGTAGTAAGAGAGATATTTAACCTGTCAAAGATTTTTGAAAATTCGAAGTCAAAAAAGGGGCATGACTGTCTCAAAAATATTTTGACGGTTACCTGCTGTAGTGTTATGGGTTTCCCTTTTGTTATTTAATAACAACTACTCTGAGTGTGAAGTAAATATCTTCAGTTCATCTTCGCAAGCCAAGGATACTAACTCCACTTTGTTCGTTACGTACCCTTGGCCGCTCGCCTCTTTAAAAATCGAAACTCCCACTGCGCCACCTATCGAATATCACGAGTTGCGTAACCTTTGCTGGTGTTATTTCTGACCAATCAAAATGCTCGTAATAAAATTTGTTAGGCTATGCATCAAATATGGCTGCGCTTTCGGATTCATCACAAATTTCTGAAATTAATCAGACATACGATGATTCGCAATCATTTGGCTGTGGAACCCGTCCTAATATTTCACATAATTGATCATGAACTATAAAAACTCATTAAATATCGATCGTCTACTCTTTTTTGGCAAATTTTCGTCACAAACACGACAACTTTCGTTTTTGATGTTTTCTGTTTCGCGGAAAATCTTGTTACGGATGGTTTGATTGGACACGATGGGTTTTGATCGCATCCAATGAAATCGCGCAGCGGGCGTTTCAACTTTAAAGAGGCAAGCGGCCAAGGGTACTACCGTAGTATCCTTGGCTTGCGAAGATGATCTTCAGTTATGAGGGAGATATTATTAACTGTCAAAGTTTTTTTTTATAATTCTATGCTGAAAAAGGGGCATAACTGTTTCAAAAATATTTTTATTGTTACCTTCCCTTGTTGTAAGGGTTTCCCTTTTGATAGTTAATGACCAGTACAAGTTTGAAGTAAATATCTTTAGTAAGGACAGAAATATAATAAAATGTCAAAGCTTTTGCACGATGACAAAGACGAAGACGACGACGCAGACAGGGTTATGAAAATACCTCGATGTTTTCTTTGAAAACAGCCGAGCTGAAAAATATAAGGAATGGTAACAGTAATTCTTCTTCAACAGCTGCTTGTCCTGTTTCAGTTGATTTGTATAGCAAATAAATATGTACAGCAACAAAAGGTAAAAAAACAAAAGTAAACCAACCCTGCTTTGTATAGCTGTTTATGAACTGGTTTCTGTGGGACAAAAGACATCTTGGAGATAGCTGTATTCAGTTGGTGTAAGAATGATTCCTTTCTGTCGTCTTCATCATCCAACATCAATATATCCTGGAAATATATCATTAGAAATTCTAAAACCATTCCTTTCAATCCTTTATCAAACAATCCTGTCTTTTCATGTCCCAAAAATGAAGGCGCATAAAAGCATTGTGAGAAAAGGAGAAAATGCCGGTAACCAATTACATTCAACTCTTTACCAGAAGACTGATTTTTAGACGTGTCTAAACTGAAAGCGGTGGCAGACAACCAAATTATTGTGACTCAAATTACGGAATTTGTTTCAGAGAGGATAAAAAACATTGTGGGAAAAGAAGAAAATGCTGGTTACCAGCATTTTCTCCTTTTCCCATAATGTTTTCAAAAGTTTCTTTCTCAGGGTCGTAAAAGCTCAGGACTGTGTGATAGGGGTTAAACTAATGTATTGGCTTGATTGACTGAATGCTGTTTTACTCTGCTTTTAAATTCTATTTCAGTCATATCATGGCAACAGCTAACCTATTTGCTTTTTTTTTGGTTTCCACCAGTATAAGGCTGGGGCTCAGAAAAGCCTCGCCAAAGGATACTCCCCAAAGTATTAAAACATTTTCAATTCAAAATTAGATTGATCTTTGAAGTTTTGTCTCTGATCATTAGACTGAAGGCATATTTAATGAATGATCAATCAAGATAAGTGGCAATTTCCTAAACAACTGGAACTGTAAAAAGGGCTGGAAACCCCTCACAGCATGACATTTCAGGAATCCCTAGATGGTGACTCTGATCTTTGATGCAATTCAGTAAGATTTTTCCTGTCAAAAAAATTTTTACATTTCATCATCCAATGTCAAAAGGAATTTCTGTAAAATATCTAAATACAATTCCATTTTGTCCAAAGACAAATGTAGAAACAGTTGGGCAGACATACAGACAAAGTGGAAAAAATCTCAAGCTCTGTTAGCATTAGGGTATTGACTGATTGACTCTGTGGTGTTTAATACCATCTTCAACATTATTTCAGTTATACTCCGGCAGCCAGTGCACCTATGCATGCTTTCCTGGATTTTTCCTTTTTTTTACCAGTACCTCACATGGTATTATTCACAAGCCACTGGCTGCTTTTCCAATTAACCATCGTTGAAACAATGATCACCTGTGAGAGACAGATGAATCCAGTCGCAATGACTATCATTCCTCGGAAAGAGGTAAAGATTTGAACCAGTGAACCCCTTTTCTTAAGCCCTCTATGCTACAGACTGCGCTGCCGGGGCTTGGCTAGCATTGGTATTAAGCTGATGTGCAAAGGGTATATAAAATGTCATCGACTCACATCTTTGAGATCATCCACACTTAGATCCCAGACTCGTCCTTCTTGCTCCTCCGGAGGTGCCAGATCTATATACAACTGTTTCAACTCTACAACTGCATCATGGTGGTAGTGTAACTGCAAAAATCAAAGTATTGAAAAGTTTGTTTGGTTCGTACTGGAGTTTAACGCCATTTTAACAGCTCAGGTCATATCATCGCAGTCAGTGATGCACCGTGTGTTTTCTGGTTTCTCAAACAATTACTGACACAACTTTCTTTTCAAAGCTACTAACTATTTTTCTCATGTGCATCAGAGGTGAGAGGCAAAAAGTCACCGAAAAGGAAGTTTGCCTCAACCAAGTATCGAACTCGCAACCACCAGGTCACAAGTCAGACGAGTCAGATATGCTAATCACTGATCTACCCCGGGCGGGCAGTATTGAAAAGACGGGGTCCATGGACACATGAAAAGTTATACTGGTCACACACAAATATGTGAGCCATGCTCTGGCAAAAGAGTGTTTAATGCATCTCCGTCATACATTATACCAAGCAAGTCATCATATGATAATGGATCCATAAAATCCATATTGTATAACAACCCACTGAATCAGTGACGTACACTGGTCCTTTCATATGCAGAAAATTGACCAGTAGAAAAAGGTAGTGACCCCTATCAGCCTGTACGGACTGCGCAGGCTGACCTGGGTCAATGCATTTTTGCAGATACATTAAGCCCCCTTTTCACAGAGCATGGCTCATGTATTTCAACCCTTTACCAAACAACAAAATTTTACACTTGTCCACACTGAAAGCATTTGCAGACATCAAATTAGATGTATTTCAAAACATGTTGTCTATCACAGGGTAGAAAACATTGCAGGAAAAGGAGAAAATGCTGGTTTCCAGCATTTTCTCCTTTTCCCATAATGTTTTCAGAAGGCATCTTCCTCGGGATCGTTTAAAGTTGGGATTTCGTGGTAAAGGGTTAAGCTGTGTCATTTAAGAACACACTGAACAGATGATAATTACAAGACAAGAGTTCAATATTCTATGTATGAAAATTTGACATGTTGAAAAGGGTTTTTTTGAAACAAATGTCTTCTATTCATTTTCAATAAATTCAAATTCTTTCATGATATATAATCTTCTGTGAAAGTTTCAAAAGAATCAGAAAAAAAGATGTGATTGAATCTTATAAACCGGAAAGTCACCCTTTATTCTATCCTAATTTCAATACAAGTTCACATTTCAAATTGCCAAAATGTGTATATTCCCCATAAACATTCTATCACAGTATTTTGCAATTATGTCCCTATATCAAAACATGCATACTGAGGTTTTATTTCAAATACAATTTCTACATGAAAGGTTTCATGTATTGAGGTATTATCTTAAATGTAATTTCTACATGTAAGGTTTCATATATTGATGTATTATTTTGAATGCAATTTCTACATGAAAGGTTTCATATATCGAGGTATTATTTTAAATGAAATTTCTACATGAAAGGTTTCACATTTTGAAATTTCATTTTAAATGCAACTTCTACATGAAAGGTTTTATATATTAAAGTATCATTTTAAATGCAATTTCTACATAAAAGGTTTCATACATTGAGGTATTATTTTAAATGCAATTTCTACATGAAAGGTTTTCATGGTACCTTTGGATTATTTCTCCTGAATATTTCTTCATCAGTAATATATGCATCTACTGGTGACGAGGGTCTCTCCGGGGTCCTCATTCCGCCAACAATATCCTCTAACAGGTCACGTACCATGTGTTTAGCTTCCTTCTGCTTCAATTCACTCTGCAAATGTAGATTCATGTAAACATTACATTTTTTTTTTCCAGTTTTAGGTCTTTTCAGAGAGAAATCTTGTATTTTTGACCAAAGACTTAACCCTTTCCCCAACGACAAACTTTGGACTGTTCCAAATTGAATGAGTTTGCAGACGACAATTTTAAATTTGATGAAAATGGCAGAAAGTTCTCAAAAAGGGTAGAAAACACTGTGGGAAAAGGAGAAATTGCTCGTTACGAGCAATTTCTCCTTTTCCCACAGTGTTTTCAAAACACTTGTACTGCAGACACGTGAAAACCAGGGCTTGTTTGGGAAAGGGTTAAAGATTTCAGCCACGAATCTGCAAAAATTATCAACCCAGGTAAGCCTGCGCAGTTCGCCCAAGCTGACCTAGGTCAAAACATTTTGCTATTGTGATATCTTCTGCATGTCAATGGATCACTTTACCTCAAGATTCAGCCGGCTGCTAGACAGAATGGATTTCATGGATCCATAATTATGTGATGACTTGCTTGGTATGATGCATCACGGAGATGCACTAAATCCCCTTTTACCAGAGTGTTGGCTGACCTGGGTCAGGATTTTTTGCAGATGCATTAAACCCCCTTTTCACAAAGCATGGCTCAAATTTTTTCTCAGCTTCAGTGAACTGTAATAACAGCCATCTAAAGAATTCAAATTTATAAATTTGGTATTGAAAGAGTGTAACTCTTAACCCTTTACCACATAATCCCCAGTTTTGACAACCTTGACAAAGAGGCATTTTGAAAACATTGCGGGAAAAAGGAGAAAATGTTGGTAACCAGCATTTTCTCCATTTCCCACAATGTTTTTTTTTTTCCCCTTCTCAGAGACAAATTCCACAATCTAAGCCACATATAATTGGTCTGCAAAATCTTTCAATTTCAACTAGTCTAAAATGTCATTTGGTAAAATGTTAACCAAACGACAAAATTTTAGACTTGTCCAGACAAAAGCATTTGAAGAAACAAATTCATTGTTACTCAAAATATGAAATTTGTCTTTCATTGGACAGAAAATCTTGCGGGGAAAGGAGAAAATGATGGTTACCAGCATTTTCTCCTTTTCCCACAATGTTTTTCAAAAGCTCTTTTCCCTCCTTAGGGTTGTTAGGATTGTGTGATACATGGTTAAGAACTCACCTCTAGTTGCAGCCTCTGAACTTTGAACTTATCCTCTTGGAAGGCTATACCCCTGAGGGTTACAATAAGGGCTGCACCCCCACACAGTACTGGGCGACTCTCAAACTCCCACTGTTCCTGGAATACTCCAGCGTTCGGAGATTTAAAGACAAATGGAAACTTCATGGTCTCCCCTGGTAGTATCACGCCACTACTGTTGTTGAAGTAGAACCTCTGTACTGTGGCTTGGGGAAGACTGAATGGATTCTCTTTTGGCTTTTTCTGGAAAGAAAAAAACAAAAATAAAATAAACGAGAGCACCACATGCAGATGCCAACATTCAGCTGCAGTTGGTTTGCAGTGAAAACTCGACATCAAAAAAGGGGAATAGCTGATTCAAAAATACCTTGATGGTTACCTGCCCTTGTTGTATGGGTTCCTCTTTTGATAGTTAAAATGTAGTCAGAGTTTAAAGTAAATATCTTCAGTAATAACAGAGATATTACAAAATGTCGAAGTTTTTGCAGGACAATGACAAAGTCAACAACAAAGCTATGACAATAACTCAACTTTTTCTTCAAAAACAGACTAGCTAACAAAGACTGTCAAAGTTTATCACTGAACTCTTTTAACAAAGACAAAATTTTACACTAGTCCAAAATGGGAAGCATTTGCAGTTGACAAATAAATATAGGTTAACCCTTTCCCAAACAAGCCCTGGTTTTCACATGTCTGCAGTACAAGTGTTTTCAAAACACTGTGGGAAAAGGAGAAATTGCTCATAACGAGCAATTTCTCCTTTTCCCACAGTGTTTTCTACTCTTTTGGAGAACTTTCTGTCATTTTCATCAAATTTAAAATTGTCGTCTGCAAACTCTTTCAATTTGGACCAGTCGAAAATTCATCGTTTGGGAAAGGGTTAACTAATGATATCGTCCTTCAAAAGGGTAAAAAACATTGCAGGTAACTGATGGTTTGGCCCCTCATATAAATATCAATTTAAGTGTTCACTCAATAAAATTATACTTTGATCCTACACCAAAACAAGCAATTGCATGCAATTATTGACACTCTATTGCACCTACCTTCCAGTCAAAGTAAACAGAAGTTGTACCATTATTCACAATGGTTAAATAGCTTGTCACTCTATCCCCAGCAAATGTCTCAAAGTTCACACGAGCCTCAATGCCAACTTGGTCCTTAAAGCTGAAACTGTCCCCTGTCCATCTGGCAGCCTGACCAGCAAACTGTATGCTGGGTCCAAATACAGGCGTGGCATTGCTGGGAGCTCTCATCACTCCAATATTCTCCCTACAAACAAATTAAATCTTTACCAGATGACAAAACTTTGGACTAGTCCGAATCAAAAGCATTTCCAAATGACAGATTAAATGAAGCTCAAATTATGGAATTTGTCTCTGAATGAGCTGAAAACATTGTGGAAAAAGGAGAAAATGCTGGTCACCAGCATTTTCTCCTTTTCCCACAATGTTTTCTAAAGTCTTTATCCTCAAGGTCCTTAAAACTCAGGTGTGTGTGGTAAAAAGGGTTAATACATGTTTTCTTTCGTTAACCCTTTACCACACGACAAAATTTTGAACTTGTCCACAGCCAAAGCATTTACGACAAATTAGATGTGGATCAAATTACTTGTCTTTGATAAAGAAGAAAACATTGTGGGAAAAGGAGAAAATGCTGGTTTACCAGCATTTTCTACCTTCCTCCCAAATTTTTTCAAAAGCCTTCTTCCTGAAGGTCATTCAAACATGGGATTGTGTGGTAAAGGGTTAATACACATTTTCTTTACCACACAAACCCAACTTTTAATGACACTGAAAGAAAAAGCTTTTGAAAACATTAAGGGAAAACGAGAAAATGCTGGTAACCAGTATTTCCTTCTTTTCCCATAATATTTTCTACCCTATTAATGACAGGAATCATTAATTTAGCAACATCTGTCATCTGCAAATGCTTTCAATTTGGTCCAGTCCAAAATTTTCACATTCCCTCTATTTCGAACATCTTGTCACGGAGAGAAGTTAGATATATAAGCACTTCAAACCTGCCTCGCTGTTGAGCTAGCTTTTACAGCGATGCGGTTTGGTGCATCTCTCTCCGTGATAGTTAAGCAGCGTGCATTAGGTTAGGGCCTGGATGGGTGACCAGGACGTGGCACGTTACATTTGGTGGCAGAGGTGGGATAATGACAACTACCGGACTGGAGTTGCCTTACCCATGTATATTCCCCTGGTTTATTGGTAATTGTTTATAAGTCTCGGGATCGAGACTTCTCGTAGGGGAGAGTAATGTCACGGAGAGAGGTTAGATATATAAGCACTTCAAACCTGCCTCGCTGTTGAGCTAGCTTTTACAGCGATGCGGTTTGGTGCATTTCTCTCCGTGATAGTTAAGCAGCATGCATTAGGTTAGGGCCTGGATGGGTGACCAGGACATGGCACGTTACAATCTCAACAAAAGCAGACACAAGTTATATACCCAGAAATATCTTGCTCTTCCTCCCCCTCCTCTTCGATATCCATGCCAGTCAATGCGGGTCTCTCAATCTCCATTCCCGTGTGTTCTGACCTCTCACCCTGTATGGAGTCCCTTATATAGGGGTTAGCTGTACCTATCACTTGTAAGCCGTCAAAGTCCTGAAAATTCAAATATTGACCCTTAAAGTACCTTTCACAACTATAGTTGCATTTGCAGCCAGCGTAGACCAAGATCAGATTGCATAAAACATGCAGTCTGGTCTTCGATCAACATAGACCGCTTACCTCAAACAAAAATGACCAAAGAGAGGATGAAATTACAATATTTTGGATTTTATTTCTAGATTAAAATTATCTGTTGGGTTTATTTAGAGCTTTTACACTTTACCACGTGACAAAGTTTCACACTTGTCCAAATTGAAAGCAATTGCAGACAACAAATTAGTAAAAAACTAATGAAGTTTCAAATGACATTGAAATTATCAAAATACTTGTATACTGGAAATTCAAATCAATTTCTCGTTGCCACTCATACTGAGATTAGGAAACCACTGGCATTGAGGTTACAGTTAACCCTTTCCCAAACGACAAATTTTGGACTGGTCCAAATTGAATGAGTTTGCAGACGACAATTTTAAATTGGATAAAAATGGCAGAAAGTTCTCAAAAAGGGTAGAAAACACTGTGGGAAAAGGAGAAATTGCTCGTCATGAGCAATTTCTCCTTTTCCCACAGTGTTTTCAAAAGACTTGTACTGCAGACACGTGAAAACCAGGGCTTGTTTGGGAAAGGGTTAAAACACGCCCCCCCTCTTATACCGTTATCAGGCTGTACAGCACCTTTCCAAGAGGTTCTTAGTGACCAATAAAATACAGTATGTTATTTATATTACAGAGCTAATCACCATTCAATCACTTAGATTGATTGACAGGGTGGGTTATCAATCATACAGGATTGACCATGTATCAATGGAATTGTGGGAACTTACAGGTTTATGTGGGTCCAGATCGTCTATATACTGTTTCATCTGTTTGGTTCTCTGCTCTAGATACTCAGACTTGTGCCACGGATAATGCATGGGACGAGTGTGGGTCGGGGCCCAGTGCCAGCCTGAAATATACATATATCAACACTTACTGGCTTTCCCCACTTGATATGTTTAATTGTTTGTATCAGAGTTTAACGCTGTTTTAACAGTTTAGGTCACATCATGGCGGTCAGTGTATCTACGCATGTGTTTCCTGGCTTTCTAAAACTAGTACTGAAACAACTTTCTTTCCTAGCCACTAAATAGCAGAAAATGGCCTGAACAGAAGTTTGCCTCAATTGGGTATCAAAACCCCAGCCACCAGGTCATGAGTCAGAAACATCAACCACTGAACTACTCGGCCGGGTCTTTCATCACTTGAGTTGCTTTTTTTGGACTGAGGAGATCAAGATAAGACTGTACAGAACATGCACTCTGATCTTGGATCTACACTGTCCACTAGGTAGAGACATCCTCATATAATAAAGCCTTAACCCTTTACCACATAAAATAATTTCACACTGGTCAATTTCGAAAGTGATTGCAGACGACAAATCAACTGTGGGTTAGATTCTAGGATTTATGTTTGAAAGGTGAGAAAACATTTTGGGAAAAGGAGAAAATGCTGGTAACCAGCATTTTCTCCTTTTCCCGAAATGTTTTCAAAAGCCCTCTTCCTCTAGGACTCTTTTAAACTTGGGGTTGTGTGGTAAAGGGTTAACAGTGTGTTAACTTATTTGTAATCTACATCTATTTCTACAAAGAGAAAGTATCTTTATTTAGAGCTCGTCAAGTTAACACATTGTATCATTGGAGAGGTCATCAGACCTCTCCAACAGTGGTGAGTTTAAAAGGCAGACTGCCTCAGAAATTGTTGCCTTACTCCATGCTTTTTTGCGAAATTGTTCTGATACACAGTCTATTTCGTCGTGGTTTTATAAATAATCCGAAATCAAAAAACTGAAATAGGAAGTAGACATGGTTTGTTTTTTTATGACGGATGTCAAGAAGGATTTGTTATATTGATTTGATTGCAAATGACCTTTCCAGTTGTTGTAATTTTTCATTAAACAAATAAAGCTACACACACACACACAAAAAAAAGAATTTCGTTAAAAAAGAGAACACCGCGGGAAAAGATCACACGACTTTAAAACGTGAGAAGAAGGTCACGTGTCTGTCATGTAATGCATAAGAGGTTTCTCCTTTCAACACAGTGGCAATCATATAATGCCTTACTTATTTGTTTACATGTACCAAAATATATTGAAATTAAAAGCAATAAACTATCTGAAAACACTGATGCTGACCTCTCCTGGCTTCTTTTTTTAAAGAAGCCAACTTGTATTGTATTGGAGTTTAACCCTTTACCGCACAATGCCACCTTTTGACGCCCCTAAAGAAGCCTTTTGAAAACATTGTGGGAAAAGGAGAAAATGCTGGTAACCAGCATTTTCTCCTTTTCCCACAATGTTTTCTGCCCTATCAAAGAAAAATTGTACCATATGAGCCACACTGAAACTGTCGTCTGCAAATGCTTTCAATTTGGACAAGGCTATAATTTTGTCGTCTGGTAAAGGGTTAACACAGTTTTAAAAGGTTAAATCACTGCCATCAGTGTACCCATACATGTGTTTCCTAGCTAATCTGACACCAGCACTGAGTTCAGGATGAAGTCTTAACCCTTTTCCAAACAATGAATTTTAGAATGGTCCAAACTGAAAGAGTTTGCAGATGACAATTTTAAATTTGATGAAAATGACAGAAAGTTCTCCAAAAGGGTAGAAAACACCGTGGGAAAAGGAGAAATTGCTCATTACGAGCAATTTCTCCTTTTCCCACAATGTTTTCAAAAGACTTGTACTGCAGACACGTGAAAACCAGGGCTTGTTTGGGAAAGGGTTAATCCATTACTGTACAAACAAATAGAATACAATACCTTTTTCTTCCCTGATTTTACTTGATAATCCCACATGCTCTATGGGTGGTGGGTAACCTTTCTCTGTTTGCGTCAAGGTCATACTGGGAAAGATAAAAAAAAAAGATATATAAGTGCTCAGTTTATATAGAGAATACGTACATAGTATTGTCATAGATCAAAAATATCTAACGAGGTTGGGAGAATTGATAATTGTCGAGCCTTGGCGAGACAATTATCAATTCTCACAACCGAGTTAGATCATTTTGATCTACGACAACACTTTGTACATATCCTATTCATCTTTTAACCTATGATTTGTACTCATTGTGAAAAGATGTGAAAAATGTTGCTGACAAATACAATTTAAAAGTTTTAAAAGTTTATTTATGTCGGAACTCCCATTTTAAAATTCCATTACCCACATACATAGTACTTTATCGTAGTAATTAAACGTCCGAAAACTGCGACTGAAATCGCTTGGGATTATTCTATTTGAGAAGACGCGGTAAACGAGCATTCAAATGACGTCACGAGCAGGAATTACGTAGGCAGATCATCGGAAAGTAGCGCGCATGCTATGACATCGTTCTTTTTTCGCGGGCTTTCTGTAGTAATCATTACTATTTTTGGAATGCATTTCATTAATAAATGGTGATGGGGGCGGAGTCAGTGGAACTTACTGTTCTATAAATATCTGTGGTATATCAAAAATCTATAAATATCCGTGGTATATAAAAAAAATATCGCACGGGTGTTATTGCATGGATATCCGGTTAGTTGAAAGATAAAAATCATTTCAGTCTTGACTTTCAGACTCTTTCATATTGCAAGCATTTACTGACCACAACTCATCATTAAAATGATTGGGATTTGTCTCTGAAAGGATAGAAAACATTGTTGGAAAAGGAACAAATGTTGATTACTTGCATTTTCTTCATTTTCCATGATGCTTTCAAAAGCCTTCTTCCTAGGGGGTCATAAATCATAGGTTCATAAGTGAAGAAAAACTTGGAATGAATATCTTAACATGTCCCTGTATGGTACTATTTTCTTTAACACTTTCCCACACTTTCCACAATGACTGCATTCATGTGTCATACAAATCAAATGAAAGGCTGTGACAGGGTAGAAAACATTGTGGGAAAAAGGAGAAAATGCTGGTTACCAGCATTTTCTCCTTTTCCCACAATGTTTTCCATAGGCTACTTCTTCAAGGTGGTTAAAACTCAGGATTGCATGGTATAGGGTTAATAAGTTTAACTGAATAATTTGTGAAACAATTATTCATATTTTCATTTATCAACATTTACACTTTTTGTCTCTTAGACCTCAGAAAAATGTAATGACTGGAATAGAGAGTACATATTGATGTGGAAAAAGGACAAATACATAATTTTTTATAATTTTTTTCTAAATCCAAATGTAAGAATTGATATAAGAAGAAAAGAGTCATGCTCTGTGAAAAGGAGGCTTAATGCATCTCAAAAAAAGAAAAAAAAAAAAAAAAAAAAAAAAAAAAAATATAGACCCATGTCAGCCTGCGCAGTCCACGAGGGCTGACCTGGGCCAAAACTCCCTGCTTTTAGTCAATTTTCTGCATATCAAAGGACCAATGTAGCTCAAGATTCAGAAGGTTGTTATACGAAGCAGAAATTAAGGATGTACAATACTGTGATGGCTTGCTTGGTATCATGCATCACAGAGATACATTAAGCCCCCTTTAGCCAGAGCATGGCTCATACTCTTTTTTATCTAAATCTGTATGTAAAAATTGATAAAAGTAATGAAATGGAGACATGCACATGTAGGTTACTATATACTGTTTACAGAAGAAAAACCTAAAAGGTAAACATGCAGTTTCTAGATGTTTGGTTCTATTGACCCTTTCCAAAACGACAAAATTTAGACTGGTCCAAATTGAAAGAGTTTGCAGATGACAATTTTAAATTTGATGAAAATGGCAGAAAGTTCTCAAAAAGGGTAGAAAACACTGTGGGAAAAGGAGAAATTGCTCATTACGAGCAATTTCTCCTTTTCCCACAGTGTTTTCAAAAGACTTGTACTGCAGACAAGTGAAAACCAGGGCTTGTTTGGGAAAGGGTTAACTCTTTACCAAACGACAAATTTTTAGACTAGACCAAATTGAAAGCATTTGCAGATGACAAAAAAAATGTAACTCAAAAATTGAAATTTGTTTTGGGAAGGCTAGAAAACATTGTGGGAAAAGGAGAAAATGCTGGTTACCAGCATTTCCTCCTTTTCCCACAATGTTTTCAAAAAGCTACTTTCTCAGGGTCGTTAAAAGTCGGGATTGGGTTGTAAAGGGTTAAGATGGTTATCAATACTCTTTACCAAACGACAAAATTTTGGACTAGACCAAACTGAAAGCATTTGCAGACGACATCTTAATATGGCTGAACTGATGGATTTTTTCTTTATTTTTTTTTTTAATAAAAGGGCAGAAAACATTTTGGGAAAAGGAGAAAAATAATGCAGTAAACCATTACTTTCTCCTTTTTCCAAAATGTTTTCCAAAGCCTTCTATGTCAGGATTGTGTGGTAAAGGGTTAAGAAAGCTGTCTTTACCAATCACCGACAATTTAAAATTGTCCTAATTGTCTAAAGTGAAAGCAATTGTAGACGATAAATTAATTGATGGTTACCTGCCCTTGTTATATCGGTTCCCCTTTTGATAGTTAACAACAAGTCCAAGTTTGAAGTAAATATCTTCAGTAATGACAGAGATATTATAAAATGTTAAAGTTTTTGTATGACCATGCAGACAATGATGCAGACTATGCCAGGTCTATGACAATATCTCAAGGTTTTCTTCAAAAACAGCCGAGCTAAAAACAATATCTTCTGAAGTGAGATGAGATCTATGCAACCTTGAATTTACAATAAATATTGAAAATCATACAATATCTACTGCTGAATATCATACTTAATGCATTTCAACAATATAATGAGGGACAGACACTATAAAAGTACATAACATTATAAGTATTGCATTACAGGAAATGATGTCATCATAAAATTTTAACCAATCAGTGTTGTTTTCCATAAAAATACTATGAAATTAGACTCTATACTAACTTAACCCTTTACCGTACAATGCCGCCTTTTGACGCCCCTGGGAAAGAAGCCTTTTGAAAACATTGTGGGAAAAGGAGAAAATGCTGGTAACCAGCATTTTCTCCTTTTCCCACAATGTTTTCTACCCTATCTAAGTAAAGTTGCATCATTTGAGCAACATCGAAATTGTCGTCTGCATATGCTTTCAATTTGGACAAGGCTAAAATTTTGTCGTCTGGTAACATGTTAAGCATGTCCTAGCAACATAAGTACATGTACCTACATAACACAAGACTCAGTCTCACATCTGATCTTGGATTCACATTGTCTATTATAATTTCATTTACTCTTTTACCAAACGACAAAAAATGTAGACTTGTCCAAATTGAAAGCATTGACAGATGACAATCTAAATGTGGCTCAAACAATGGAATTTATTTTGATAGGGTAGAAAACTTTGTGGGAAAAGGAGAAAATGCTGGTTATCAGCATTTTCTCCTTTTCCCAAAATGTTTTCAAAAGGCTTCTTTCACAAAGCTGTTAAAACTCGATATTGTGAGGTAAAGAGTTAAGTTACTCTGATTTAAACAGCATGCAAATTTATAAAATTTAGCATTGTTACACAGTTTAGAAAAGTAAAATCTACTCTCAGTAGCAAGTTACAGACATTATTCAAATGCAAGAAACAGAATTTCTGCTAAATTTTCTTTTCAAATCCTTTTGAAAGTGTTTTACTGTTTCTTAAAAGCAAGAGAGAAAATTTCTAATAAATACCAAAAAGTACATCTGATTGGCTAAAATCTGCTTTTTCCCATGATGCAGTTTTTCAACCCATCTTCCTTTGTTTCAAACAAGATTTTTTTTGGCAAGAAATGAAAAAATAATGACAAACATTAAATTACTCATAATAAGCAATTTCTATTTTTGTCACAATGAGTTTTCTGAATGATCATATGTATCTATATGTTCATTTATACAGATTACTTCACTATGGAAGCATAAGAAAGTTTATAGATATCAAGGTTTTGGGTTGATATTCAGTTACCTGCAGTGGGACAAATATGTTGGTATCCAAGGTGGCTTATCAGCTCTGTGCCAGAAAATTATATGAAAAATTTGTCACAAGTAGCATCAACCTTTCAGAGCTAAAAATTAAGGCCACCTATTCTTATGAGACACTATGAAAAACAATGCTCACTCACTCACTCACTCAACCACACACCCACCCATCCACTCACTCACTCTCTCACTCTCTCTCTCTCTCTCTCTCTCTCTCTCTCTCTCTCTCTCTCTCTCTCTCTCTCTCTCTCTCTTACTCACTCACTCTCACTCACTCACTCACTCACTCACTCACTCACTCACTCATTCATTCATTCATTCCCTGAGGAATTAATTGTGTCATTGTATTCTTATGAGTACCCACAACAAAGATTCTATATAAATGCAAATTTCAGATTGGATATAACACTACTTATCACGTTTTGTGCAGCCTGATCTTGATTTACACTGGCCGCAAAGGCAACTATAGACGTGAAAGGCGCTGTAAGGGTTAATTGTATCGAGAAAATCATTAACCCTCTACCACACAATCCTGGGTTTTAATGACCTTAAGGGAGAAGGCTTTTGAAATCACTGTGGAAAAAGGAGAAAATACTGGTAACCAGCATTTCTTCCTTTTCCCAGGTTTGTCGTCTGCAAATGTTTTGGATTTGGACGGGTGATTTGGACGGGAGATTTGAATGGGTCCAAAATTTAGTCATTTTGTAAAGAGATGAATATCCAAACTGAAATTTTGTACCAGGTAATATACTGTAATTCAAATACAGTACAAGTAGTTGTTTTAGAACATTTGCTGCGATTTTATATCTCAGATGTTCACATGAACATTAGAAAATGCTGCCATGCTTTTTATATGGTTACCTTCACTCTTTACCAAACGACAAAATTTTAGACTGGCCCAAACTGAAAGGATTTGCAGACGACAAAATAAATGTGGCTAAAGAAATGAAATTTGTTTTGGAAAGGGTAGAAAACATTGCGGGAAAAGGAGAAAATGCTGGTTACCAGCATTTTCTCCTTTTCCCACGATGTTTTCAAAAGGCTTCTTTCTCAGGGTCGTTAAAAGTCGGGATTGTGTGGCAAAGGGTAAAATTAATGTGGCTGATTATTGAAGAAAACTGTTCATTTTAGTTCACAAAAGTTTAAGTCTTTCATGCAATGCACACTTTATTATAAGAACAGGAAAAAATTAAGTACTTAATTAATGACTATTTTTGGATGTCTTGAATAGACTTTTTATTTACGAAAGGCATTCAAAATTTTTACCCTTGACCCCTAAGTGGGCATGCACTATTCTTTGGTATCAGTGCAGTCCAATATTAGACATATGAACCATGTTCTGGGAAAAGGGGGCTTAATTCATCTCCGTGATGCATTATGCCAAGCAAGTCATCACATATTCATGGATCCATAAAATCCATTTAGTCTGAAAATTGACTGATTCTGGAGATAGACTGGTCCTTGCACACACAGAAAATTAACAAATAGCAAAAAGTTTCAACCCATGTCAGCCTGCGCGGACTGCGCAGGCTGACATGGGTTGATACTTTTGGCAGATGCATTAAGGCCCCTATTCACAAAGCACTGCTCATACACATTTCACTACTTGACTGTGAACTTTTTTTGGGGGGAAAAAATATAGTCATCAGTAGAGGAACTTTACTTCTAGACCTCTAAAAATTAAAGTTTTCAAAACAATACTTACTGTACACCCATCTTGTCATCTCCAAACTTTTCTTGCTGCTTCCAGAATTCACTCCCAACTCGATCTAAAACCAAAGGTCAAAGTCTTCTTAAGAAATAACCAGCACCATCATTTTGAATCCAAATACACATGTAGTTGAATCAATAACGCACTCTGCCTTATTGCTCTCAATCACTTGTGAAACATTTTCTAAATATCTAGTAGAGTATACAAGTTTGGGCCGAGCCAAGTACTTTTTAGCATTTCCAGGGGAGATAATTTGAAAGACAAGATAGTGAGAGTTACATAAACAAGAACATCGCATGTGGGTGCCAAAGCTCTGCTGCAGTTGCTTGATTTTGGATGAAAATTCTAAGTCAAAAAGGGAGCATAACTGTGTCAAAAACACTTTGATGGTTATCTGCCCTTGTTGTATGGGTTTTCCTTTTGATATTTAACAACTAGTCTAAGTTAAACTTTGAAGTAAATATCTTTAGTAATAACCGGTTTATTAAGAAATGTCAAAGTTCTTGTATAATGACACAGATGCAGACAACATAGGTGACAACAGGGCTATGACAACACCTCCATGTTTTCTCCGAAATCAACTGAGCTAATAAGCACACCAGCTGTCATGAAATATCTGAATTCCTGTTGAAAACAGTTTTAAACTCTGAACAAACACGCTGTACTTACAGCCTTTACCATAGTCCACGCCAGGTATAGCCCTGTCTATCAGGTATCTCTTCTCTTGTATAGTACGATAATTATCAGCCTGGTTCATTGCTAAGTCTTCTGGATTCTTCTGTAACAGTTCTATAAGAAAAAAATTTTAAAATATTATATCTAGCAACATTTATATGTTATGGCCTAAATCTTTGCAATAAGCAAAGGCTGATTCAGAATATAATGATACAACTCTGATCTTCTATAAACTTTAGAAATATTAGCATTGTACTGAAAAAATATACAATGTACTGTCTAAATTGTCCGAGTTTTCAATGAACTCAAAAGTACCGGTACAAAGCTTCTCCACATACGGCAGGACTGGTGCCTGACTGGCTGCAAGACACAATAGGAGATAACTTCATCTTATTTAAAACAGACAAAGTGTGGCCTCTGCACATCCTGAACCTGATTCTGTTCGATTTCTTTTCATGAGGAGTTGCAAAAGATAAGGTTTATTACCCAAAGCCTGAATCACTTAAAACAGATTAAATCAACCATTCACAGAGAAATGAGGAAAATTACACTAGAAATATGTATGAATGTGACTGAGAACTTGAAAAAGACACTTAACGTCTGCAGGACTTCTCAGGCTGACCTGGGTCGAAAGTTTTTGCCATTGGTCAATTTTCTGCATGTCAAAGGACCATTTTACCTCCAAATCTAGTCTCTTGTTAGACAAAATGGATTTAGGGATCTATAGTTACCCAGTGACCTGCTTGGTATAAAGCAGCATGGAGATGCATTAACCCTTTCCCAAACGACAAATTTTGGACTAGTCCAAATTGAAAGAGTTTGCAGACGACAATTTTAAATTTGATGAAAATGACAGAAAGTTATCAAAAAGGGTAGAAAACACTGTGGGAAAAGGAGAAATTGCTCATTATGAGCAATTTCTCCTTTTCCCACAGTGTTTTCTAAAGACTTGTACTGCAGACACATGAAAACCAGGGCTTGTTTGGGAAAGGGTTAAACCCCCTTTTGCCAGAGTATGGTTCACATGAATTTAGATACCTTCTTAAATAGGTTTGGCTCTAACTGCTTTACTTAACCCTTTACCAAACAACAAAATTTCAGACAGGTCCAAATTGAAAGCATTTGCAGACGACAAATTAACGGTAGCCTAAATGATGAAATCTGCCCTTAATAGATTAGAAAACATTGTGAGAAAAGGAGAAAATGCTGGTTACCAGCATTTTCTCCTTTTCTCACAATGTTTTCAAAAGCCTTCTTCCTCAGGGTCGTTAAAAGTCCGGATTGTGTGGTAAAGGGTTAACATACTATCCATATTTCTACAGTGAAAGTTTAAGACTCAAGTTTACTTGAAATATATCCTTGTTGCTTCTTTCTTTCCATCATCTTGAGCTGCCAGTTCCTTAAAGCATTGCTCTCATTGTCTCTACCCCACACATCAACTTCCCGCCTCCTCTTCTTCTTCTCGTATTTGAGGGTGGGAACTGTGGGTGGACCGTCTGCTTTTCTACTGGTTGGAATGTCCTGTGAAGATTACAGAGACTTTAGTTTCGTGCCCTTTACTGATTTACAAGACAACAAAATTTTTTACCTGTCCAAATTGAAAGCATTGGAAGACTACAAATAGACGTGGCTAAAATTATCGGTTATGTGATAGAGAGGGTAGAAAATATTGTGGGAAAAGGAGAAAATGTTGGTTACCAGCATTTTCTCCTTCTCCCACAATAATTTCAAAAGCCTATTCCCTCAGGTCATTATAACTCTTTATTGTATGATAAAGCGTTAAATAGAGTCACCGGCATTTTTTGAAATGAAGATAGGCATATTAAAAGCCCAGATTTTTGTCTACAAAAATGTCTAAAATCACATATCATATGCATGGAGGCTGACTTTTCATATACCTGTAATTCATATTTGTTGTACCTGGCAACAATGCATGGCATTTCAGCGATATTCAGGCTGTCTGCTTATTCAACTCTAAATTGAACCCCTAAACTGCCTTTCACAATTACTGTTGCTCTTACTGCCACTTCAGATCAAGATCAGGATGCACATAATGTGCAGTCTGATCTTGATGCGGCCATGAAATATTCAAGCCAAAAGCAGCCTTGAAATTACTTGTTGGGTCACTTTATCAGACTGAAAATGTCCCAGGAGTTTATGTGGTGCTCTATGGTTAACAAGACAACAAAATGATTGTTTTGTCCATATTGAAAGTATTTGCATTTTCTTTCTTTTATCCACAATGTTTTCAACACTTTGTGGTCTATAAATGCCTTCAATAAAGACATTTCTAAAACTTTGTCATCTGGTAAAGAGGAGCTGCACTTTGTAAAACAAGAGCACCACATGCTATGCAAATGCTTGGCTGCAGTTGTTGGATTTTCATTGAAACTTTTAAGTCAAAAAAAGGGTATAACTGTGTCAAAAATACTTTGATGGTAATCTGCCCTTGTTGTATAAGTTCCCCTTTTGATAGATATTGTAATTGTCCAAGTTTGAAGTAAATATCCTCTGTAATAACTTAGATATTATAAAATGTCAAAGCTTCTGTATGACGATGCAGATGACAACTCCAGGGCTATGACAATACCCTGACATTTTCTTCAAAAACACACGAACTGATTAAATGTTAGTACAAATGTTCTCACCAGCAGATCTCCTCGTCTAATGGCTTCTTGCTGGAAATCATCATAATTACCCAGAATGCTGTGGGATACAACATGGCCGCCATCATCATACCTTGGGCCAGCAAAACCTGAGAATTTGAATAAAGAAATTATGATTCTTTTAGACATAAAATATGCTTAAACTAACTACAGTTAAAATCTGAGTTGTTGCCAGTGCTCCAGATAGTGGGAGTGATTTTGATTTCAAAACTGAAAATATTTATTATTCTCTGCTAAACCCTATGTTATGGATACTCATTAGAATCGTCTCATCAAGATGATTCCAGTGAGTATCCACAAAACAGGGTTTGGAAGAGAAATAATGGATTTAGCATACCATCAGTCCCTCTTATCTGGAGCTCTGTGTTGCTTCCATCACCAGAATCATATTCAGGCATCTTTCCACGAGTGTACCCCATGTGGGCAGGGCTTGATTTTAGCACTCGCATACTCCCAAAATGCAAGTTAAGATTTAACATTGCAAGTTAATTGCATAAACTAATCAAATTTTTTTGCAAGTAAAAAATAAAAGATACATGTATTTTATGAGTACACCGGTAATTGTGCTTGCTGGCTTATGTAAAATCTATAGCTTTTAGACACGACATACAGTGTGATTAACCTGCATTTTCATTGGCTGCTTGTTATTTATGTTGTTGAGATGCAATCACGCAACACTGTATCGTTTGTCAGATACGTCAAACTAAGCAGTGAGGAGCATAACTGTGACAAAAATATTTTGATGGTTACCTGCCCCTTTTGATAATTAATTTGTTTCTTTCCGAAGGAAACGAGTAAACTAAGCATACACTTGAATCTTTTTTTTATCATGTTTTCATTATGTATGATAAATGAATATGAACCATGTTCTGTGAAAAGGGGGCTTAATGCATCTGCAAAAAGTATCGACCCAGGTCAGCCTGCGCAGTCCGCGCAGGCTGACCTGGACCGAAACTTTTCGCTATTTATCGATTTTCTGTATGTCCAAGCACCAGCCTACCTCAACTGATTAAGTCACTTGTTACAAGAAGTGGGTATTATGGATCCATAATTACGTGATGACTTGATTGGTATAATGTTTCACGGAGATGCATTAAGCCCCCTTTTGCCAGAGCATGGCTCATGTGTATGATTCAAAGTCTGCCATGGTATTAATGTACCAATATGACAGTTTCACAAGATCTTACACATACCTGCGTAATCCATGGGTTTGACAGGTGCATCTAAAGGTGCTGTCTTTGCAACAGTTACCCTGGAAACAATAAGAAAGATTTTTATCATTTTAACGATAACTTTATGATGCAAATTCATCTTAACCCTTTACCGTACAATGCCGCCTTCTGACGCCCCTGGGAAAGAAGCCTTTTGAAAACATTGTGGGAAAAGGAGAAAATGCTGGTAACCAGCATTTTCTCCTTTTCCCACAATGTTTTCTACCCTATCTAAGAGAAGTTGCACCATTTGAGCCATACTGAAATTGTCGTCTGAAAATGCTTTCAATTTGGACTAGTCTAAAATTTTGTCGTCTGGTAAAGGGTTAAAGACATGAATCAAATATTTCTAAAATTTTACTTTCATAGTTACCAAAGCATAAGAGGGCTGTGATATTATGATGTATAAACAGGGTCTTGCTACATATGGCAGCCTATCAAACTAATGGGTAAGTTAACCCTTTCCCACATGACAAATTTTGGAATGGTCCAAATTGAAAGAGTTTGCAGACGACAATTTTAAATTTGATGAAAATGGCAGAAAGGTCTCAAAGAGGGTAGAAAACACTGTGAGAAAAGGAGAAATTGCTCGTTACGAGCAATTTCTCCTTTTCCCCCAGTGTTTTCAAAAGACTTGTACTACAGACACATGAAAACCAGGGCTTGTTTGGGAAAGGGTTAAATGTTTAGCCAACAAGACGCCAGATGAAAGTCAATTTCAAAGCAATCTGACACAAACATCAAGAGTACAGCATGTGGCTGCCAACACTCCGCTGCAGTTGCTTTTAGAAACAGATTGATTTTCAGTGAAAATTCTAAGTCAAAAAATGGGGCATAACCTTGTTAAAAATATTTTGATAGTTATCCTCCCGTGTTGTTTGGGTTCCCCTATTAATAGATTGATAGTTAACAACTAATCTGAGGTTGAAATATTTGACAGACATATTATAAAATGTAAAAGTTTTTACACTAGGATGCAAACAAAGTACAGAGCTGTGACAATACCTCGACCTTTTATTCGAAAACAGCTGAGCTAATAAGAGAAAAAAAGCCACTGTCAGCTCTCTAAAATGTGCAAATCTTCAGTGGTTAGAGAGGAATTTAATCTTGCAACAATTTTCACCAAAGCTCTGAGAAGGTTTTGGCTGAATCAGGGGTCATACTCACAAACCCTCAGGTGAAAGCCCTGCAGGAGATAAAACTATACTACCAGTGATCATCTCTAGATCACAAAAAACTGGACAACAAATTACAAACTACTTACACTTTAGGCTTAGGTTTGTTCAACTCTGCCAAGGGTTTGATTTTTCTCACAGTAAATCTCTCAGTAACTGGTGTTTTTCTGTCAGACTCAGGTGGGTGGGGTTCTCTGACAGACAACTGTAACAAACATAGTGTCACACTTTACTTTATACATGAGCCATGCTCTGTGAAAAAGGGGCTTAATGCATCTGCGAAAAAGTATCAACCCAGGTCAGCCGGCGCAGTCTGACCTGGACCGAAACTTTTCACTAATGGTCAATTTTTACCTATGTACAAGGACCAGTATACCTCATGATTCAGTCACTTGTTAACCTTTTCCCAAATGACAAATTTTGGACTGGTCCAAATTCAAAGAGTTTGCAGACGACAATTTCAAATTTAATAAAAATGGCAGAAAGTTATCAAAAAGGGTAGAAAACAGTGTGGGAAAAGGAGATTTTCAAAAGACTTGTACTGCAGACACGTGAAAACCAGGGCTTGTTTGGGAAAGGGTTAAAAAAAGGGGCTATTATGGATCCATGATTATGTGATGGCTTGATAGGTATATCGCATCACGGAGATGCATTAAGCCCCCTTCTGCCAGAGCATGACTCAATTATACAGTTCATGAAAGCCAATGCTCTGTCCTCAAATTCCACTCATTAATGGATAGCAAAATTTCACTCTTGTCCAAACTGAGCATTTGTCAGACAAATAAAACATGGCTCAAACTATATCATTTTTCAATGGGCAGGTAGAAAACATTGTGGGAAAAGGAGTAATATTATTGTTTAGAAAAGAAATTAAAATTAATGAATAAACCTACTTTTTGTAAATCATCTTGTTTAATCTGCAACTTCTCAATTTCCTCGTTCCAAATGACATTCTTTGACGGCGTAGTAAGGTCATCTGCCATGGCATCCTGGGAAGGAGTCCCGGACTTTTCTGGTGTACCATCTCGTTTTCGGTTCTTCAATTTGTCTGAAAAATAGACAACAATGGTGTGATTTTTTTTGTTTGTTTGTGTGGCTTTTAATGCCATTTTCAACATTATTTCAGTTGTATCACAGCAGCCTGTGCACCTACCCATGCTTTCCTGGAGTTTCTTTTACCATTACTTTGCACAATATTCTTCCCAAGCCACTGGCTGCTTTCTCTGACTCACATAACTATCATCGAAAAAATGATCAGCAGTGAGAGAGGAATGAATCATATTGCAATAACCATGATCAATCCTCTGAAAGAAATTCACAACAAGGGGTTCAAACTTGTGACCCCTTGGTCTCAAATCCTGTACACTACCAACTGCTCCACCAGGCTTGGCACAACACTGCAATAAACTTTATCTCACAAAACAAATTCTCCACCGACAAGTCTGAACACATTCTACCAAACTAGTCTCAGTTTCCTCAGTGTAATTTAACTCTTTACAAAACGACAAAATTTTAATCTGGTCCAAATTGAAAGCATTTGCACACGACAAGGTAAATGTGATTGAAAAATTGAAATTGGCTTTGGGAAGGGTAGAAAACATTGTGAGAAAAGGAGAAAATGCTGGTTACCAGCATTTTCTCCTTTTCCCACAAGGTTTTCAAAAGGTTTCTTTCACAGGGTCGTTAAAAGTCAGGTTTGTGTGGTAAAGAGTTAAACTCAGGATGGTCTAGTGAAGAGTTGAGAGTTAACGATGTAATGTTTCAATAGTTAAGTATATGAAACAGACAACAAACAACTTCTGATCTAAAACAACCATAATGAAAACAGAAATTTGATTGAAGAACAAGAGGGCTATGATGGCCCTGCCACGCTCAACTAACTGATAAAGATACATTGCCCTAAAGGTCTTATTGAGGTAATCATAATCTGTGGCCATAGCAGCTATTGTCATTTACCATACATGTAGACTGTAACACTATGCAAAAATCTAAAAGAAAAATAGTAATTCATACAAAGTCTTGATGAATTCTGACAAACAGCTTTTGAAAAGTTTTTAACACGATATTATAACATTTTTAGGCCAATGGAGCTAAAGAAAAATCATTCAAAATATAACAGCAACAAAAAGAACAATGTGAAGAGAAAATTGGAAACAATACTAGTTTTTACCTGTATCAGATGATATATTTGGCTTAAATGACTCTCTCCTTCTATAGGTGGAATCAGGTTTTAACATTTTTGTTCTTTTTTTTTATTTCAAAATAGTTATGACCAAAATCAATTAATCCTTTACCAAAAAATCAGTGTTCAAACAACCCTACTAACAAAAAAGCTTTTGAAAACATTGTGGGAAAAGGAGTAAATGATGGTAACCAGCATTTTCTCCATAACCCCATAAATTTTTCTTTCAAAGACCAAGTCCAACCCTTGAGCAACAATTAAGGTGTAGCCTGCAAAATGCTTTTAATTTGGACTGGTTTAAAATTTGTCATCTGGTAAAAGTTAACAAATAACCATCAACAGATGACTTTTTCCTTTTAAGAGATCATTTCAAATAATAGAGTAGCAAAAGCAGATATTGCCCATTATGACTGAGTTGTATCCCATTTTGCCACAATATTTTCCTCTAAATTTTATATTCAAGAATTACACTCTAAAATTCAAATTAAATCCATTATCACCGATTTACCACTCTACAGAACTACAAAACTATTAACCCTTTCCCAAACAAGCCCTGGTTTTCATGTGTCTGCAGTACAAGTCATTTGAAAACACTGTGGGAAAAGGAGAAATTGCTCGTTACGAGCAATTTCTCCTTTTCCCACAGTGTTTTCTACCCTTTTTGAGACTTTTCTGCCATTTTCACCAAATTTAAAATTGTCGTCTGCAAACTCTTTCAATTTGGACCAGTCCAAAATTTGTCGTTTGGGAAAGGGTTAACTGGCACTATATGATCTAAAAAAAAACACTTTTTTTATTTGCACGAAAGAGTGCTTTTGCGACCTTAAAGGTCACTGGAAAAATTGTTCATAACATGAAATTTCACCCTTTGCCTCAATGTTTTCATACATATTTATTTATGCATTAAATCTTAATTCACGTTGATATTTCTTATTTTATAAGGACTTTTCCACAGAAGGCTGCGGCTAATTTACCTCAAGAGGTAACAAATTATTCATATCAACATAGTTAAAGTGTATTTAACCCTTTACCACACAACTCTGTGTTTTTATGACCCTGAACAAAGACAGCTTTTGAAAACATTGTAGGAAAAGGAGAAAATGCTGGTAACCAGCATTTTCTCCTTTTCCTACATTGTTTTCTAAGATTTCTGGTAACAAATCCAAGCATTTCAGCAACATTTAATTTGTCATCTGCACATGCTTTTGATTTGGACGAGTCCAAAACTTTGTCGTGTGATAAAAAGTTAAGTATACTTGAGTATTCAAACTCAACTCTTGACAATTGCGATTTGGAAGTATTTGATGATCTCATGAATGATATAGATCAAGATCAGACTGCAGTTTCTTATATTTTTCACAGGATCTGCATTGTTTTCTTTTAACAGATTACATTACAGCTTTAATCTGCAATTTTTAGGCTTTTCCTGTGGACTACAAAAGCATGTATCATTTACTTATGTAGTACAAGGGTTTATACAAAATTGCTGACAACTGAATTGTCTTTCATGTTGTAGATCAATGTAACACCAATGAATTGCCAAAAGATAACAAGTTTTAGAAGAAACATGGCAATAAATCAACTATTTCAGCATTTTGAACAAAAATAAAGACAATAATTGTTACAGGAGATCACTCCTTCCTTACAGCATGGCTTCTTCCCATATAAAATCAATACCTGACAACTGCGTTAGGGAGAATGCTCTTTAGCTCAGGGGTTAGTGTATTGGTCTTTTAAACCTCGATAAACGAGGATATTTGACACACAGGTTCCAATCCCAGCCAGGGCAGTTTGTATCTGAGCTATGCATTTGTTACGAACTTTCGTGTTCCTAAGACAATAAGCGATAAAGCCTTTGGACTTGGAAAATACCGCAACATAATCTACTACTACTAATTGTCCTTGAGACCTGCTGAAACAAATTAGCGGCAAACATTACATTGAAAACATACTTGTAAAATGACTATTAAATCTTTACTACACAATCCCGACTATTAACGACCCTGGGAAACAAGGCTTTTGAAAACACTGTGGGAAAAGGAGAAAATGCTGGTAACCAGAATTTTCTCCTTTTCCCACAATATTTTCTCTCCTTCCCACATCAAATTGTAATTTTTGAGTCACATTTATTTTGTCGTCTGCAAATACTTTCAATCTGGAATAGTCCAAAATTTTGTCGTTTGGTAAAGATTTAACTCTTTACCACATAAGAAAAATGTAGACTTGTCCAAATTAAAAGCATTTGCAGATGACAATTTGAACGTGATGGAATTCAGTAGGATGCTACAAGAAATCCAAATAACTTACGACTCATTCTAGATGAAATTCACCAAATTTTCCTGATCAAAAAAAAAAACCTCAAGTCACTTAAATCCACAATTAACATCAAAACACAAAATAACAATATGAATCCCCCTTTTGTCTCTGTGTTGAATGCAGACATAAAAAAAACCAAAATAAAACAATCATAAAGCATTTAACAGACATCATAAAGTATCATGAAAATCTGCAATATATTCTTTTGTGTCTTTTTCTTCATCCAAACCTATCAAAGTCTGTCCCTGTATAAGAATCTATTTTGATTGAAAAAACATTAAAGAAAAAAGAACCTCTAAATGCTCAATATGAAAATTTTCTAATTATATGTATGTATATTGATTTTGGTAAAAAAAAAATTAGAAAAAAAATATTGAAAGCTTGTTTATTCATCATCTATTTCACACATTTATCACACAAATCTGACCCCCAGTTTTGACCCCCTAATATTCTGGATCTTGTCTTTGATTGGACAGAAAATACTGTGGTAAAAGGAGAAAATGCTGGTTACCAGCATTTTCTTCTTTTCCCACAATGTTTTCAAAGACAGGTTGTTAAAACATGGAATTGTGTAGGAACGCATTAACTAACACATTTTGCTAGCTCTTGATTCAAGATCAGACCACTAATGGGCCCTTTTGAGTCTTATCTTTAAATTAGGAAATGCCAAAAAAACAATTAACCCTTGAATGGCCTTTCACGAATATAGTTGCCTCTGCGGCCAGTGGAGATCAAGATCAGACTGCACAAAACATGCAGTCTGATCTCTGATCTATACTGTCCGCTTTGCTTAACCCTTTAGCACACAATCCCGACTCTTAACAACCCTGAAGTAAAGGCCTTCTGAAAACATTGTGGGAAATGGAGAAAATGCTGGTAACCAGCATTTTCTCCTTTTCCCACAATGTTTTCTACCCTTCCAAAATCAAATTTTAATTTTTGAGCAACAGTTGGTTTGTCGTCTGCAAACGCTTTCGATTTGGACTAGTCTAAAATTTTGTCATTCAGTAAAGAGCTAAACATTATAGACAAAATGAAACTTGTAACCCCAATTATTTTGGTCTTGTTTCTTGACTGAATATGTCTGTTGTGTTTATTTGGAGCTCTAAGGGTTAACTCTTTATCATACGACAAAATTTTAGACTCTTCCAAATTGAAAGCATTAGCAGACGACAAAATAATTTTGACTTAAAAATTGAAATTTGTTTTGGGAAGAGTAGAAAACATTGTGGGAAAAGGAGAAAATGCTTGTTACCAGCATTTTCTCCTTTTCACTCAATGTTTTCAAAAGGCTTCTTTCTTAGGGTCGTTAGAAGTCGGGTTTGTGTGGTAAAGGGTTAAGTTTACACTTTTTCCCCATCTGGTAAAGAGTCAACCCATTACCAAACAAGCCAATGTTTTTTTTATAACCCCCAGATAGAAGGCTTTTGAAAACATAGTGGGAGAAGGAGAAAAGGCTGATTATTAAGCCATCCATCAAAAGACCAACTACATCATTTTAGTCACATTTGTCATCTTTCATTTCACAAGTCTAAAATTTTGTCATTCTGTAAAAATTTAACGCATACAGTGCCAAATAAACCCTAGGGACATTTTAAGTCAAGAATTGATTGATTGATTGAATGGTGTTTTACGCCGCTTTCAACATTATTTCTGTCATATCACTGTGACAGCTCACATATACATGTATTTCCTGGGTTTCACCAGTACTAGGCTAGGGCGCTGAAGTGTCTTGCCCAAGTACACTTCCACAAAAAAACCCAATGGATTTAGTGAGACTCAAACCTGTGGCCTCCAGGTCACAAGTCCTACACTTTACCACTGATCCCCTTTTCAGTCAAGAAAAAAAGACCCATATAATTGCAATTTTACAGTCCCTCTCTGCCAAAGTGGACAGTATTGATTGAAAATCAGACTGAACATTTTGTGCAGTCTGATCTTGATCTACACTGGCCACTTTCGGGCAACAATAGTTGTGAAAGGTGCTTTTAGGGTTAACAATATTGGGCTTTACAGTCAATTGTCAAAAGTTGCTGTATGCAAAAAAAGGTTAAGTTTGGGTTATAGTAACCAGTAAATAGATACATTGTTGTATATTTTATACAAAATTTAAATGGTATACAAAAACAGTTAACAGAAATTCAATACATTTTAATACCCCATGATTTGAACAAGACTGATTCAATGATCGGTCGGTCGGTTGGTTGGTCGATCAATCGATCGATCGATTGATTATATTATGGTGTTTAACCCTTTACCACACAATCCCGACTTTTAACGGCCCTGTGAAAGAGGCCTTTTGAAAACATTGTTGGGAAAAAGAGAAAATGCTGGTAACCAGCATTTTCTCCTTTTCCCACAATGTTTTCTACCCTTCCCAAAACAAGTTTCATTATTTCAGTCACATTTATTTTGTCGTCTGCAAATGGTTTCAATTTGGACCAGTCTAAAATTTTGTCGTTTGGTAAATGCTACTGTAACATTATTTCAGTCATATCACAGCAACAGGTTATTCAGTCATGTAAGTCTTGCGTTTTATCAGTACTTACGCCCGATGCACGACATTTTCTCGAAAGCTTGTTTTGTTGAAATCCATGTATGTTTTAAAATACCAATTGCTAAATTTCTGCATTTATTTCATGAAAAGCTCTGTCTAGAAGGAAAATTTGTGCCAAAATTCGACTGGGTTAGTGTAAGAGTCAGGGCAAGGGATCCTTTTCGATGAACATGGTTCTCGATGAAATGTTGCCAATCCAATAGGCCAGCGATGTGAAATGATTTTCCAATGAATTCTCTGATGAAAAACCAGTTACTAGTAGCACAATTTCAAGGACTATTCCAAATTGAGGAAATCTGCCCTAAATGAGTATATCTTTGAAAAACATTGTGAAACTTGTTTTCTAACAATGATTTCAAATCCACTGAAAAAAATCGGATTTCCATTTCCCCATACTCCACTCAAATACGTCATTCAATTAATTCTTTGTTTTTTGATCCTTACTACAGGCAAAGGTCAAAGAGATCCTTGTGGTAAAAGATAAATAGTAATTCAAAACTCATTAAAACTCATACATGTCAGCATTGAGATGTGTATTGTCCACAAATATTGAATTATTTAACTGTTTACCACACGACAAAAATGTAGACTTGTCCAAATTCAAAGCATTTGCAGACGAAAATCCAAATGTAGCTCAAATGATGGAAGTTGTCTTTGATAGGTCTGAAAACATTGTGGGAAAAGGAGAAAATGCTGGTTACCAGCACTTTCTCCTTTTCCTACAATGTTTTCAGAAGACTTCTTCCTCAAGGTCGTTTAAAATTCGGGATTGTGTGGTAAAGGGTTAACCCTTTATCAAACAATCCAGAATTCGAAGTAGGCTTGTAAAAATTCACCGTGTGAAAACGAGAAAATGCTGGTCATAAGCATTTTCTCTTTTCCCTACTGTGGTTTCTGCCCTTTGATTTTTAAGAAAATCCAGATCAAATCAGCCGCATTTAATTCGTATTCTGCAAATCCTTGGAATTTGGATAACTCCATAATTTTCGGTGTGGCTTGTGAGGATTTACAAAAATAGGGGCCCTGGTAGAGCCAAGAACCAGTTTACATTTCTTCTGAATTCCCAGAAAATTTATATATAGCCGTCAAAGGAGTCAATGAATGGTGTGCTAGCTAGTGGAATCACTTTTCTGACCGATCACTGCCATCGATACAAGGTCTCAGGAAACAATGGAGGCTGCACTCCATTAATAATTCTATGGAGGCTTCACGGGCCAGCCAACTACGGTGCAACAAACAGCGAAAATTGCCAGACTCTTTTGAAGTGTGCATTACATAGGGTGCAGAGGCACAAGTTTTTTGCACCCAGAAATTAATTTTCGCAGGATTCCCACAATCCTGCACCCTAGGAACAACTCTGATTTTATTGTCAAGAGTACAAAATTTTACACGTATGCATATTGAAAGCATTTGCAGGTGATCATTCTGCAGTTGGTCAAAATGTAAGCTGTTGTCAGAAAAATGAATTTCAAAATCAGCTACAATGTAAACAAAAGACAGTGACCTCCGCAACTTTTAACCTAGTTTTAAAAATCATTTTTCTACCAGCGACTCCTACTTTGACCGTACAATAACAGATTGTCATCTTCAGAATAATGTCCATGCTTTTAACTCTTTACCGGATGACAAAATTTTAGACTTGTCCAAATAGAAAGCATCTGCAGATGACAAAAAAATGTTTCAAACTTTTGGGAATTTTTCTTTGGAAGTGTAGAAAACATTGTGGGAAAAGGAGAAGATGCCGGTTACCAGCATGTTCTCCTTTTCCCACAATGTCTTCAAATGTCCTTTTCCTAGGGGGTCTTTCAAACTTGAGATTGTGTGGTAAAGGGTTAAAAGGTATGAATTAAATTCACATACATTTTAACACCAACATTGTTTTCTTTTGGCAGCTATTAATAAAATAACTTTAACAACTAGGAATAAGAAAAGATTTTGAAAAGAAACCTTGTATAACTCTTTACCAAATGACAAAATGTTAGACTGGTCCAAATTGAAAGCGTTTGCAGACGACAATTTAAATGTGGCTCAAATGATGGAATTTGTTTTTAACGGGACAGAAAACATAGTGGGAAAAGGAGCAAATGCTGGTTACCAGCATTTTCTCCTTTTCCTACTATGTTTTCAAAAGACTTCTTTGTTAGGGTCGTGGTAACGAGATAATCACCATAAAAATCAATCATTATCATTAGAAATTTTAACCATTCATTGTCATTACCTTTCATCCCATGCTGAGATACCACAGAGAGGCGTCTTTCTCGACCAATGCCGGATGTCGCTTTTGCCGATATATGAACTTCCTTACTATTTCTACGGCTCATTTTTTATAGCACTTCAAACTCAAACATCGTTCGTCGAACACAAAAATAAATATATCGTTCATCGAACACAAAAATAAATACATGTATATACAATTTCACCAAAATAGCTTAACCCGTAACCTGCTAAATACATTAACGCCCTTTTCCAAAGCATCCTGAGTTTTAATGACCCTGAAGATAAAAGCTTTTGAAAAAATTGTGGGAAAAGGAGAAAATGCTGGTAACCAGCATTTTCTCCTTTTCCCACAATGTTTTCTACACTTATACAGATGAACTGAATAAAAAGAGGCACATTAAATTTGTCATCTGCAAAAGCTTTCATCTTGGACAAGTCTAAAATTTTGGTGCTTGGTAAAGGGTTCAGTGAAACTTTCCAGTCCAAGTAAAAACCCAAAAATTTCTATTTAAAAGTTATTTTTGAGGGAAAAATAACTCCTGATCAAACTGTGTAGATTCCGGATCAGACTGCATGTTCCATGTGGTCTGATCTTAATCTACACTGTCACAAAAATCTCCTTGATTCCCACTTAGCAGCCGAGGGATTAAAAGTGAAAATAAACTAATTAAAAAATGTTCACAGACTTTAATCTGCACCAGCGTATACTCAATATTGAGTCTTAAATTTCAATTTCAATTTTCACCTATCAAAATATTCTATTGATACACATTTATACCGAGATGACCGTACATGCCCCTTTCTCTGTCCCCTCACCACACTATTACAAGTCTTTAGGCCCATACAATGTACAGATTTGAAAACATTGTGGAAAAAGGAGAAAATAGCTTGATACAAACAATTGACTCAGTTTTCACATCATTCAAAAAAGATACTTTTCCTTGATATCTTTTTTTCAACCATCTAACATGCAATGTGGTATGTCTTCAGGTAAAATGAAAATGTCTGCGAATGAGATGTATAAGGTTTCACCTTGAAATCAATTGGAATAAAAATTACAGTTTTTGACACCCCCCCGACCATAATACCCTCTTTATTCATGAAAAAAGAAGTTAACTTTCCATTTCACAAGGTTATAAATACTGATAAGTAGCTGTAACTTATCTGATCTTGTCTGATCTTGATCTACAGTGCCCGCTTTGTTACTTAATCTGCCTGACACAACTATGAAATATCAATATATTGGCTGATTTTCCTATTTGGAAAGGTTCATTTCATTACCTGGGTAATGCAGTGCTCTAATGAATGAATGAATCTTGTTTCATGGGACATCAACAGCTCTGGTCATTTAGCCCCGCATGTAAACAGCCCTCTAGGGATTCATATCAATGATCCATGCTCAGGGAAAAGGGGGTTGATGCATTTGAGCCATGCTCTGGCAAAAGGGGGCTTGACTGAGGTAGACTGGTCCTTGGACATACTGAAAATTGACCAATAGCGAAAATTGACCAATAGCAAAAATTGACCAATAGCGAAAATTGACCAATAGCGAAAAGTTTCGGCCCAGGTCAGCCTGCGCGGACTGCGCAGGCAGACCTGGGTCGATACTTTTCGCACATGCATTAAGCCCCCTTTTCGCAGAGCTTGGCTCATTTCTTTGATGCATTATACAAAGCCAGTCATTACAATTACATAAGGATCCTTAGAATCATTTTTGTCTCACAAATGAGAGAATCATGAAGTAGAATGGTCCTTTGACATGCAGAGAATTGACCTAAAGCAAAAAGCTGTGCCCTGGTAGCTCAGTCAGTAGTAAAAAGGACTTTAGAACAGGAGGTCGCTGGTTCGATCCCAGCCTCGTCCAAATTCTTTCCGAGGATTGATGACAGTCATTGCGACAGGATTCATTCCGCTCTCACCGCTGACTAATGTTTCAATGATGGTTATGTGGGAAAGCAGCCAGTGGCTTGGAAAGAATATTGTGCTGAGTACTGGTAACAAAAACTCCAGGAAAGCATGGATAGGTGCACTAGACACCACGATATAATTCAAATGCTGTTAAAAATGGCATTAAACAATCAATCAGCCTAAAGCAAAAACTTTCGACCCAAGACAGCCTGATATGGGTCAATACTCCATGGAGATGCACTAAGCCCCCTTTTCATACAGCATGATTCAAATACCAACCTAACCTAACCTGAAGGTTTGATTTAAAATGATTCTCCAATTGCTTGCACCACCTTGCCATTTTTCAATGAGACAAATTGCTGACAATTACCGAATGCAATAAAATTAATAGCCAAAGATCTGTCTTTAATTTCAAGCATTCACGGAAAATTATGATTTGTATAATATTACCTAAAGCATTAACCCTTTACTGCATGATGCTGCCTTTAAACGACCCTGAGAAAAGAAGCCTTTTGAAAACATTGTGGGAAAAGGAGAAAATGCTGGTAACCAGCATTTTCTCCTTTTCCCACAATGTTTTCTACCCTATCAAAGAAAATTGCACCATTTTAGCCACACTGAAATTGTCATCTACAAATGCTTTCAATTTGGACAAGGCTAAAATTTTGTCGTCTGGCAAAGGGTTAAACTTTTCATCCATATAATACAAGTTACTTAATTATCTTTTCAATCTGATCCCAACATACTACAGTCATATTCACATTATTTACCGACTAGTGTTTTATGCCACTTTCACCCTTTACCAAACAACAAAATTTTAGATATGTCCAAATTGAAAGCACTTGCAGATAGATATGTCCAAATTGAAAGCACTTGCAGACAACAAATAAAATGTGACCCAAAAATTGAAATTTGTTTTTGGAAGGGTAGAAAACATTGTGGGAAAAGAAGAAAAAGCTGGTTACCAGCATTTTCCTCTTTTCCCACAATGATTTCAAAAGCCTTATTTCTCAGCATCGTTAAAAGTTGGGACTGTGTGGTACAGTTTTAAACATTATTTCAGACATAATTATCATAGCCAAAGCTCACTTCTTCATGTGCGTCCCAGGTTTCACCAGTACAAGGCTAGGGCTCTCAAATGTCTTGCCCAAGGACACTCACACAATAGCCCAGTTCCATAAGTAAGGATCAAACCTTGGAACCCTGGATTACTTTAACCCTTTACCAAACAAACCTGAGTATGTTCAACGAACCTGAGAGAGAAGGCTTTTGAAAACATCATGGGAAAAAGGAGAAAATGCTGGTAACCAAAACTTTCTCATTCTCCAACATGCTTTGAAAGACACATCAGGTCACTGGAGCCACATTTTAAATGCTGTCTGCCAATGATTTCAATCTGAATGAGTGTTGAATTTTGTCATTTGGTAAAGTGTTAAGGGCTTTGTTTACATATTTATGTTCTGTGAGTGAATTGTGTTTTTCCTTCCATAAATTCTTCACGAATAAAAATTTAAATCAAAATCCTGTACAACTATTATGAATTTCTCCTACCCCTCAATACAAATCCCAATCACCCCCACCCCTCCTCCACAAAATAATTACAATCCATATTCATATTCAAGCATTAAATATTTTCCTCTTTTTATCTCTGTATTGTTTAACGGATCAAATTGAAACTAATCAAATTGAAACAAACACTATCAAACTGAAACCAAAATCAACACATTATCATCAATCCAAAGTAATGTAGCACTGAGATCAGAAAAACTGGGACAAAAAACAAGAAATGTCCCTAACAAATATTGGAGACAAGAGGTCGGAATATCCCTTTATCTCTTTATCACACAATCCCGACTTTTAATGACCCTGAGGAAGAAGCCTTTTGTAAACATTGTGGAAAAAAGAGAAAATGCTGGTGACCAGCATTTTCTTCTTTTCCAACGATGTTTTCTACTCTTCCCAAAACAAATTTCAAATTTTGAGTAACATTTATTTTGTCATCTGCCAAAGGTTTCAATTTGGACAGGTCTAAAATTCTGTCGTTTTGTAAAGAGTTATCTTATTGACAAACATCAACATAGTGTTCTTAACCCTTTACCAGACGACAAAATTTTGGCTTTCTTCAAATTGAAAGCATTTACAGACAACAATTTTAACATGGCTAAAATGGTGCAATTTTTCTTTGCTGGGGTAGAAAACATAGTGGAAAAATGCTGGTTACCGGCATTTTCTCCTTTTCCCACAATGTTTTCAAAAGGCTTCTTCTTCAGGATCGTTAAAACCCGTGATGGTGTGGTAAAGAGTTCAGGGGTAAGCAAGACATCTAATGTAATGTACTAAAAAGATGACAAAGATAAAAGAAAGATTTGAAGTCATAAAAACTTATTATTTACCACAAATATGCTGTTCTAATTATGAATAAGGGGAGAACAAAACAAGTGCAGAATACCATACTGCTGAACCCTTTACCACACAATGCCAACTTTTAACGACCCTGGGGAAGAAGCCTTTTGAAAACATTGTGGGAAAAGGAGAAAATGCTGGTTCCTTTTCCCACAATGTTTTCTACTTTATCAGAGAAAAATCATACCATTGGAGCCACAATGAAATTGTTGTCTGCAAAATGCTTTCAATTTGCTAAAATTTTGTCGAGTGGTAAAGGCTTGACACATAAACTTCAAAAACAAATTTGTATTTCACAACTTTTAAATTAATATCCTTGTAAAATATAGGTAATTAAAAATTTAGATTGAAAACTAAAACATGACTTAACCCTTCACCAGACGGCAAAATTTCAGCCTTATACAAATTGAAAGCATTTGTTTATGACAATTTCAATGTGGCTCAAATGGTGCAATTTCTTTGATTGGGTAAAAAGCATTGTGGAAAAAGGTGAAAATGCTTGATTTTATGGATCCATGATTATGATATATCTTGACTGGTATAATGCATCAAGGAGATGCTTTAAGCCCCCTTTTCACAGAGCATGGCTCATGCATTTTCTTCCGAAACAGGTGTTGCGACCCAAAGTTACAAATTCTTAAATTCAATCAAGAAAAGGAATGGACCTCCAGTTTACAAATGTATTAATTCATTTAATGTTGTATAAACAAACTGCTATAAAGGAATAGCAACCAAATAAGGGCAATTATTGATATTTGTCTCAAATTACTAGGCAGCTTAGAATTGCCAGCACTTCAAGACCCTTCAAAGCAAACTTCTTCAGTGGAAAAGCTTAATACTGTCTTGACAAATCCCATCTTTTTGAGCTGTATTTCATTTGTTTTCTGAAATACTTTCCATGTCTGCAAACCTAAAATTTTGTCAGTCACTACCAGACAATTTCAAGTTTTAACAATCCTGAGGAGGAGGGCTTTTAAAAACATTGTAAGAAAAGGAGAAAATGCTGGTGACCAACACTAAAATGCTGGTGACCAGCATTTTCTCCTTTTTCAACGATGTTTTCTGCCCTTTCAATAGGAAATCCATCATTTGAGCCTGATCTGAATTGTCATCTGCAACTGCTCTCTGTTTTGACACACCTAAATTTAGTATAAAAATTTGTTAAAGTTAAAAGAAAACTGTACAAACTACTGCTTCAAGAGAGTTGTTCCCCTTTACTGTACCTGTAATACAAGGATGGATTGTCTCCCTTACTTCATTTGAACTTGGTCCAATCATTACATGTTAATCACTTATGTTAATTTAATACTTTAACTGAGTGTACTTAAAACAAACATTTATCTTTATATCTCTTTTAATTCAACACATAATTGTTTCATTGTTTCCTGAAACTGACTCGGTAATTAATTCTATAACCCTTCCACAAATGACAAAATTTTAGACTTGTCCAAATTCAAAGCATTTGCAGATGACAAAATAATAATAATTGGGCCTCAACAATTGAACTTTAGGTTGGGAAGAGTAGGAGTTGTAAGGAGAAAATGTTGGTTACTGGCATTTTCTCCTTTTTTCACGATGTTTTGAAATGGCTTTTTTTCTTGGAGTCGTTAAGACAAGCAGATGGTTTGAAAAAGGGTTACTGGTAAATATGTCATGTCATCAGTGCCACTGTGATCATTTCCCAGAGACAGAAGGAAAGATACCTAATACAAAGGTGAGGAATATTTTCTCTTTTACATTCTAATGGGCTGGTATCTAACCGTTTACCAAACTTTCCACAAGCATTTTCCATAGCAGTTTAACCTTGAGGAGGAAAGGTTTTTAAAAACATTGTGAGAACAGGAGGCCAATGCATGCAAACAGGGCCCAGTTTTGCAAAAAGACTTACTGTATTTCACCTAATTAACATGCCCTGGCGCCATGCAAAACATGGATAGGGAGCTCTAATTTCACACCAATTTCCCGAAATTTAAGTGCCATCACTGAGAGTAAGTAAGGTGCTTTGATCTGGTGGCGGTGGTTGGGGGGGGGGGGGGGGGGGGGGGGGGGGGGGGGGGTTTGTGATGAGTGCAAAGCAAAGTGATAGCCATTTTGAAAGACTCACTGTACGCGAAGTGTATGCGTATTCGGACAGTCAGGTGTTAATTACATCTGTTTGTGAAATAATTAGGATTATGTCGACGCAGTACCTGTAAGTTTATTTATAAGATATCAGTCATTAGTGATTTTCTTAAGTCTGTGTTTGAAAAGATTTAGTGAAGTTATCTTGTGTTTGTCACGCCAGTCATCGATTTTAAGATATGGTCGGCGTGGGTGGGGGTTGCCCAGAGGCCTCTGAAGTAAGAAATATAGTGGGGGCGGGTACTATTAGGGAGGGAGGGTTAATTAGGTGAAATATGGTAAGTATCTTATTTTGCCCAAATCCAAAACCCAGTTACTGACTTATATTAAGTTGTAAGACTCAACTTAGCACAATATATGTACTAGACTCAGTTAATTCTTCACCAAACGACAAAATTTTAGACTGGTCCAGATTAAAAGCATTTACAAATGACAAAATATATGTGACTCAAATTTCAAAGTTTGTCTTGGGAAGGGTAGAAAACATTGTGTGAAAATTAGAAAATGCTGGTTATCAGCATTTCCCACAATGTTTTCAAAAGGTTTCTTTTTCAAGGTCGTTAAAAGTCAGGATTGTGTGGTAAAGGGTTAACTCTTTACTACACAATCACGGGTTTTAACAATCCTAAAGAAAAGGTCTTTTGAAAACATTAAGGGAAAAGGAGAAAATGCTGGTAACCAGCATTTTCTCCTTTTCCCACAATGTCTTCTAACCTTCCAAAAACAAATTTCTATTTTTGAGTCTCATTTATTTTGTCGTCTGCAAATGCTTTCAATTTGGACTAGTCTAAAATTTTGTTGTTTGGTAAAAGGTTAACAGACCTAGTCCATCATGGTGCTAGGTTGAGTTTGAAACATTGTGTCCATTTAGGATTTGAGAATGTTACCAAAGTCTGTAAATGTAAGTGAAATGCTTCTCAACGAACCAAACTTAAGTTGGAAAATGCTTCTGTTAGTGGATTTGAGCAAAATAAGTAGAAAGTATTTTATTAGCTTAAACTACAAAAGTTTTTCGTCATACAAAATAATACAAATATCAACAATTTCAATTTTCACGCGTGCACCCCCTTACAGCTCTCTCTCTCTGAGACTCTCTCTCTCTCTCTCTCTCTCTCTCTCTCTCTCTCTACCTTTACAAAATATCTAGCAAATTTTGAAATTTATTGGTTATATTATTGTATAATCAAGGAGACATACTGGGAAAAAGATTATGAAAGGATAATGAAAAGACATTATTGAGGAAAAAGTAAAAAAATAATCTTTTTATACTAAAAGTTGTTGCTTTAACAACTAGACATAGGTTTGATCGAAGCAAGATAATGTATATGAATGACAAATTACATTATAAAGTGGAACCTCGTTACTCTGCACGTCGATGGTTCGTAGTTATTTGATAGTTCGTGGGCTACGTCTCGTTCCTTTGTATACGGACACTTAACAATTGTTAGGACCTGGGTCCGTATTCACCATGCAACCATTCTTAAGAATATTCTTAGTCTTATTCTCCAAGACTTTCTACATTTGAAAGTAACACAACTCCTGATTGGCTAAACGAAAATGGTTTACCCAATCAGGAGTTGTGTTACATTCAATTGTAGAAAATTCTGGAGAAGAAGACAAAGAATGTTCTTAACCCTTAGAGCGCCGAATAAATCTGTCAGACATTTTCATCCTAGAAATACCACCCAAATAATTGCAATTTCCTTGTTTCCTTTGTCTACAGTGAAGCAGCAAAGCGGACAGTGTAGATCAAGGATCAGGCTGCACGTTTTGTGCAGCCTGATCTTGATCTACACTGGCTGCAAACACAACTATATTCGTGAAAGGCGCTTTAAGGGTTAAGAATGGTTGGTGAATACGGACCCTGGATTTACTCTACTAATCTTCCATTGGTAAATTTCATAATTTGAGCCACGTTTTATCTATGGACTGCAGATACTTTCAGTACAAACAAAAATGAAATTTTGTAAGCTGGCTGATAGAGTCAAATACCTGTACAAGATTCTTTTGTTTTAATATTAACTAACCCTGCAGTGAATGAAAGCTAACATTAAAATTTTACCAAAGAAAGAGACATTTCAATAAAATTTTCATGATATAATTACAGAACAGATCTTCACAAATAATTACAGAACAAACTTAACAGAGCTTCAAAACAGTGAGGTTATTCTCATTGCAGTTTACTCCCATGACAAATGGAAATCAGGGCTGCACAAGATATTTGTATCACGGTTTCACAATATTTGAAACTTACGTACTGATGACTTCGACTTGTGTAACCACACTTTTGACAGCTTTCCTCCCTGCCGACACTGACATTTTCTGTCTTAGTAACAATGGACCATTTACATAATTGAAGTTTTAAGAAAATGATTTTAAAGCTGTTTCCAAAGCTCTGAACCACTGTGAGAGCTCTGGGTCCATATCCACCAACCATTCTTAAGAACATACTTAGTCTTATTCTTAGTTATAGATTTAGAATGTAACACAACTTCTGATTGGCTGAACCATTTGGTTCAGCCAATTAGATGTTGTGTTCCTTTCAAATTTAGAAAATCTTAGTAAATAAGACTAAGAGTATTCTTAAGAACAGTACGTGAAAACCGACCAAGACTTCACATTCTCTGCAGTCTGATCTTGATCTACACAATCTGCAAAAGCAACTCAAGTTGTTTCCAGCACTTCAAGGATTCATATAGTTAAAGTATCCAAATAACCTATCTTTTGAATTTCTGCGCTATATCCTGAATGAAATTGTCTAAGTCAAGAAATCGACACCACAGAACTTCTTAATAGTCTCACTAGTTTCAGTCAGTCTTTTTCTGAGATTTTCTTCTTCATTAAATATTTATAACTTGCTTACCACAGAACATTTACAAAGACCTTCGACTGGTTCAAAAACTGAGAACAGTCTCAGCAGCAGCCATTTATCCTTTTGTATCATAATTTTGATGTAGTCCATGCTTTCTACTTTTTACCACTCAACAAAATTTTAGGCTCATCATTGGTGACTATTTTTAGACCTAGCAGAAGTACCTGAAATTACACAAAGAACAGAAATTCAAAAAAAAAAGGAAAGATGTACTTTATGACCCTTTACCATACAATCCTAAGTTTTAGCAACCCTCACGGAAAAGGTTTCCCGAAAAAATCGTTAGAAAAGGAAAACAACTTGTCAAACCAGCATTTTCTCCTTTTTTTCACAATGTTTTCTACCCATTTATGAGCAAAGCCATCATATGGGGAAAGATTTATTATCATCATCTCCAAATCACAGGTGAACGGCAACGACAATGTAAATTCTACAGGATTTACACTGTCGCTCGCCGTTCACCTGTGCTCCAAATGCTTACAATTTGGACAAGTCCTAACTTTTGTTGTTGGTAAAGTACCAAGGTATCATACACCTAGATTTTCACAACTAACCTGATAAATAATGCAAAGTACAGTTCCAGTAATTGTCACCAGTTTCTTTTAATCATTCTTTTGCTCATCTGTGTCATTGGTTTCTCCCAACTGCTTGTTTGTTCATCATTTTTTACGGCTGCAAATTCTTTTAATTTGGACAAGTCTAATCTTCAATCCTTTGGTAAAGAGCCAAGGTATCATACCCCCAGATTTTCCCAACTGTACTCATAAATAATGTAAAGGTTCTGTTCCAGTAATCGTCACCAGTTTCTTTTTGTGGCGCCGCATGAGCGGCGGCACTATATTTTTATTCGGTTTTGTAAAGTGCCTATGGAGGCAGCCATATTGAACTGGTTCCATGCTTTGTTTTAACATCCACCTATATCTACTGTACTTTGATTACCAGATCGGGGTCCATAATAACTTTTTTTATTTATTTGTGGGGATTTTTTTTTTGTTTTTGTATATTGCACTTTCATTGTTAGATGGATAAAAACACGGATCGTAGACATATCAACATTTTCCTTTCGAAAAATAAAAAATGCATTTCGAATAATAACTCACGTGATCAAAAATTATCTGTCACAAATTTTCGAAGCCACCATTTTAAATATCTTACGCTGGAAAAGGTTAAGAGGCATTTTCAAGCTCTTTGACCCTAGAGCACCCTATGTGGTACTTGTGACCCCACTTATATTTTTGTTCTAGTATTGTATGGATTGTAGAAATATTGTTTTCCTTTCGCGATCGTGTTTTTAAGACCAGCTAACTGTAACTAGGTCAATGTGGGGGGGGGGGGGGGGGGGGGGGGAACAGATGTTTCGGTAACAGACGAGTTCGGTAAATTGGACTTAGAGTGTAAATCAATTGAATGTTTCGGTAACAAGGTAATTATATAGTGGTAATGCACCGTGACGTTTTTCACACCAAATAAAGTCTTGGTTCTGATTCGTTCAATGTTTCTCTTTTTTCTTCCACACACTTTAAGACATAATATTTTTGTTATGTTTCTACTGTCATGCTGTACGTAAAATGATACCCGAATCAAAGTTGAGGTAACGAATAACAACACCCAATCCTAAACTTGAAACACGTTGTATCTCCTTTTAAATCAATGCTTTATGATCCTTTCAATGTGAAAATATTTTCTTACTGAAAGACTTCCAAACCAGCCATTAACCCTTAGAGCGTCTGTCATTGCTGCTGTTGCCATTGCGACCGGTGCAGATCGAGATCAGAGTACACCAAACACGGAGTTTGATCTTTGATCTTCATTTGTCAATTTTGCAAGACATTCTGAACAAGAAAACCTTGACACTGCTAAAAATAGGTTTTATATCTAGAATGAAAATGACCGTTGGGTTTATTCGACGCTCTTAGATTTAAAATTATGGATAGTTAGATTTAGTTCAGAAACACAGGTAATACAGGTAAAATATTGTGGCAAAAGAAGAGAGTGAGCGCGAGAGATAGATAGTAGCAAATACTTTTTTTGACAAATACTTTTTTCAAACTGCACGAGCAGTGTGTGATCTAAACATGCCCAATCCCCATAACTTTTACATGCAGTCTGATCTGCGAGTTTCTTCTTGTCCATTGGTGTTTCAGGTTTTCATAAACCGGGGTTAATCTTTAAGATCTACGGGAAACTTCTTTATCTTGTTAGCAATGGGAGGTGTGAAAACAGGCTGTAAACGCGTCTATATACAATATACAGTACTCCCTTCGCTCTCAAATAGTACGCGTACGATTTTTTTATGCAGTGATGTATTGATGAATGCACTTTAAAACCAGCAGACGCCGATTTTTGTGCACCAGACCAGATTTGAAAACTGTGTGGAAAATGGAGAGGAACAATACAGAACAGATATCTTTTAGATGGGCACAAATGTTCATGGTCAAAATCACAAGAAGTATGCACGAAAGCATTATTGTCAAGGCCTCTCTCTCTATCTCTCACTCCCTCTCTTCATTTGCCACAACGTTTCAAATGTATTATCTTTATTTCTGAATTCACGTTAATTATCAATAATTTTAACCCTTAGAGCATCGAAAAAAGTAAAGGCTATTTTCATTTTAGAAACAGAACAATATATATATTACAATATACGATCCCTGGTCTAATATTAGCTATTTCAAAGCAAAGTTGTCCTTCCTCATAATGTCTTAGAAAAGCTGGCAGCGTAAACCAACGATCAGACTCTGTCTTTTTTTTTTTTTTTTTTTTTTTTTCTTTGCAGTTTGATCTTTGTCTGAATCGGTCGCAAGGGAAACAAGAGTGAAAGGTGTTCTGAGGGTAAATGGCTGGTTTGGAAGTTGACCAATTTGTTTCCGGAAGAAATTATTTTTCACACAGAAAACGTTGACAAGAATAGCGTCATTTTTAATAAAACATTTTTAAAAAACTTGAGGATTGGCTTAAAGTTGGAGTCTGTTATCTGTAGGACGATTAAGTAATACGGGTACAAGCTTAGGGCTGGGTTTTATCAGGGATCGTATATTATTCATTACATGAATCAGCTATGGGTGAAAAACGAAAATAAGACATGGTGATCAAAATTTTCTAATTTCAGGTATTTATTTATACAGCATGGAAAGAACAACAAATATATTTACGTCAGAAAACGAGTGAGAATTGCAAATTAAAAGAAAAAAAAAAAGTTTGCACAAACAGAAGCCATGGGTGTGAAAAACGTCACGGCACTATATTACTGCATTGTTACCGAAATATCCAATCAATTTACTCTATAAGTCCAATTTACCGAACTCGTCTGTTACCGAAACATCCGTAAATCAATGTTGGAGCGCCTAACATGACTGGTATCATACAACCCCTCTAGTCTATATAGATATAAGGACTTCATTCAAGTCTTTATTATATCTATAATAAAGAGGGGTTGTATGATACCAGACATATGTGTTGGAGTGTCAAATTTAGCACAATCCGATAACAGACTTTTCTTTCGTTAATATAAAATCTTCCTGTTCAAAATCAGACGGTCGAGAGTTTTGTTATTTCATGTGTAGTATCGCTACAATGACCTCTACCAAGTACTAGTATGTTCAAATGGTGGCCTTCGGGTCAAAAGTTGCCATATGCTCCCCTCCACCCAGATGTCACAAATTTGCGCATAGCCATATTTGTTGCACACTTTTCAAAATCTTCTATCAAATATCAGAAAGGCAACAGCTCTAACATTTCTATCTACCAATTGTGTCCAAATGATGTCCTGTGCATAAAGAAATGGCCCAGTCCATGGATAAGAAGTTTGCAAATAGCCTTTAATGATATGAAATTTAAAAATCTTGTCAAAAACCAGATGGCCCAGAGTTTAAATACAGTACCACCACTTGGACCTCTACGAAGATTGTGCAAGAGATGCGTATTAGGAAATAACCCAATGCATTGTGCCCTGTTACAGAAACAACTAGTTTGCGGCGCCATTGATGTTCAGCATCAATATTTTCTTGTAATCATTCTTTTGCTCGTCTTTGTCATTGGTTTCTCCTAATTACTTGTTTGTTCATCATTTTACATGGCTGAAAATGCTTTCAATTTGGACAAGTCTAACCTTATGTCGTTTGGTAAAGAATGAAAGGTATCACACCCCTATATTCTCACAACAAATCCCAAAGATAATGCAAAGTACATGTACTGTTTCAGTAATTGTCAGCTGTTTCATTTAATCATTCTTATGCTCATCTTTGTCATTTGTTTCTCATAATTGCTGGTTTTGTTCATCAATTAATATGGCTGCAAATGCTTTGAATTTGGACAGGTCTAAACTTTTGTTGTTTGGTAAAGAGTTAAAGGTATCATACTCCCAGATTTCCACTACTATACTCATAAATAATGTAAAGGACTGTTCCAGTAATTGTCACCAGTTTCTTTTAACCATTCTTTTGTTCATCTTTGTCTTTGGTTTCTCCTAATTACTTGTTTTGTTCACCATTTTATCTGTGTGAAATCTGTACTACACAGAAGGTTTTTTGCATTAATACATCATACAAGTATTTAACTCTTTACCAAATGACAAAATTTCAGACTGGTCCAAACTGAAAGCAACTGCAGATGACAAATCAAATGTGGCTCAAATGATGAAATTTCAGACTGGTCCAAATTGAAAGCAATTGCAGATGACAAATCAAATGTGGCTCAATTGATGAAAATAATGCCTGAAAGGCAAGAAAACATTGTGGGAAAAGGAGAAAATGCTGGTAACCAGCATTTTCTCCTTTTCCAACAATGTTTTCAGAAGGCTTTTTCCTTAGGGTCGTTAAAACACAGAATCTTTTGTAAAAAGGTTACAATAACCAATTGAATTCTTGTATATTTTTTGACCCTCTCAAAATTAAAACAAGAAAATGTGAAAGATAACATTACAACAGTCTGCATTTCTGTGTGGTCTGATCAGGTCGCACTGCATGTGTAAAAGCGGTTCACATTGGGTTCGACCATCAGTCTCATCTCGTACAAACCTCTTTACACATGCAACTCAAGCTGATCTGACGACACAGTAATGCAGACTTTTGTAATATTCAATTTTATCCATTAATGCACCAATCTCTTTCTGTATGTAAGTAGTATACATTAGTAGTAAAGTGAAACCCCTTAGACCTGTCACTTAATGAATATTCCGTATTTTTACCTGAACTATTTGTAGATCTCTGAAAAATTTACAGGCCGTTTACTTTGGGATCATGTGTCCAAGTATTTTACCTCTACAACATGGACACAGTGACAATAAGTTTATTATATAAACACATTAAACATTTGAACTACGTTTAGAACGAGGCAAATATCAGAAAACCGAACACAGTTCGAGGAAACAAAGTAGTTACAAGTTAAAGTGGTTTCAGAATATACCTAGTATACCTTATCATTGCAGATGACTGTACATCGTTATTTGTAAATTTTTTCTGCATTCAAAGGCAAAAGAAAATGGAAAGCAATTTGTCCTTTTGCCTATATGTTTTCACAACAAATTGATTATCCAATTATTTCAGCTCTTTACCAAACAACAAAATCTTTGACTTGTCCAAAGATTTGCCGACGACAAAATAAATGTGACTCAAAGAGTCAGTTTTGAATTGGGAAGGGTAGAAAATATTGTGGGAAATGGAGAAAATGCTGGTTGCCAGCATTTTCTCCTTTTCCACAATGTTTTCAAAAGGTGCCTTCCACAGGGTCATCAAAATCCGGGATAGCGTGGTAAAGAGTTAAAGGGATGTTTTCAAAGTTTGTCCGCTGCCATACAGGAGGTCAAGGCTCAACAATGCACCATCGTATTACAGCAAATACTCACTGCCACTTTTCCTACGCCCATCCGAGCTAGCATTTGATACGATAGACAGTTTCCTGTTTCCAACCTGGTCAATCACTTTCTTGTTACTGAACGAATCCGGCAATGTCAAACGTCTGTTGTTGGTGGGCGGTGCAGAGTTAAACTTAGGCTCTACCCCACCACCCCTGCTTGTTGATGTGACTTGCAGGGACATTCTTCTTTTACTATCATCCATAATTCTTACTTTTGATTTATCCATTATGGCTCACAGTGTCAAAATTTTTGTTTCAAACAATTATTTTAAGATTAAAATCTGAGGCTCCAATTAATGTTTAACACTTTTAGGTGTTTTTCTTTTGCTACAGAAAAAAAAACGCTTTCAGTTGATGTTTCAGCACCTTTCACAACTTTAGTTGCCTTTAGGACCAATGTAGATCAAGATAAGGCTGCACAAAACAGCGATCTTCACTTTTCTGGACAAGATCAACATTGAAATCATTTGGGTCTAACTTCCGAATTAAAGTATCTATAGGTTTATTCAATGCCTTCTTGAAGCAAAATGATTGCTATTAAATATAATTTGAGCCATGCTCTGGCAAAAGGGGGCTTAATGCACCTCCGTGATCCATGCATACCAAGCAAGTCATCATATAATTATGGATCCACATAAACCATTTTGTCTAACAACCGACTGTATCATAAGGTAGACTGGTCCTTGGACATACAGAAAACTGACAAACAGCGAAAAGCTTCTGCCCAGGCCAGCCTGCGCTGATTGCCCAGGCTGACCTGCGTCGATACTTTTCGCAGGTGCATTAAGCCCCCTTTTCACAGAGCATGGCTCATTTATGTGCAGGCCCATAATGCTTTTTCTGAAAAATTAACAGAAATTTGACCAATGGCATTGTACAGAAAGTGTAAGCCACGCTCATCAATAAATGATCCATGTTCTGGCAAAAGGATGTTTAATGCATCGCCATAATGCATTATACCGAGCAAGTCATCGCATAATTATAGATCCATGTATATTAACCCTTTCCCAAACAAGCCCTGGTTTTCACGTGTCTGCAGTACAATTAAGTCTTTTGAAAACACTGTGGGAAAAGGAGAAATTGCTCGTAACGAGCAATTTCTCCTTTTCCCACAGTGTTTTCTACCCTTTTGGAGAACTTTCTGTCATTTTCAACAAATTTAAAATTGTCATCTGCAAACTCTTTCAATTTGGACCAGTCTAAAATTCATCGTTTGGGAAAGGGTTAACTGAATGAATCGTGCGTTACTGCGGTCCTTTCACATGCAGAAAATTGACCAATAGCAGTCAGTTTCGTCCAGCGTAAACCTCAGCGGCACAGACTCGCGCAGCGCAGACTACCAGTGGTCGATACTTTTTGTAAATGCATTAAGCCTTTTTTCCTCAGAGCATGTCTCAAATAATAGATATTGTTCCTGCTGCTATTAAACTGCTTGGGGACCAAAAGATAACTTTGAAATACTAGTAAATATGAAAAAAAAAAATCAGCAAGACCAGAATCTAAATCAAACATAACACACTTTGTTGAGTTTAGAGAAGTATTCCAATTAAAACTGTTCACATCTATTTTTCACATATTCAACACAATAATGTTAAAACAGAGCCGTAGATTTGAAATTAAATGTTATACAACATTGTGTTTGTCCACTTTGCTCATTAAAAATGCACAGTCATGCCTTTTAGATTCTGCTCCTTACCTTCAGGTCAAGGACAGAGAAGTTTGGATTTCTTAACAATATGACATAAAACATATAAAGATAATACAAAATAAATATTTGATTAATTTAACCCATTACCAGAGGACAAAAATGAAAGCATTTGCAGACGACAATTTCAATGTGGCTCAAATGATGAAATTTTTCTTTAAAAGGGTAGAAAACATTATGGGAAAAGGAGAAAATGCTGGTTACCTGAGCATTTTCTCCTTTTCCCACCATGTTTTCAAAAGGCTTCTTTCCCAGGTCATTAAAAAACAGCACTGGGCGGTAAAGGATTTATACATATCTATTTTACATTGATTATGATACAAGTTTTTACAACTTCTGTAAATCAATCTCGATATTTCATTCCTGGAAACATGAACCAGAACTCGTGACCTGATGGTGGTAGTTGACCACGCTCATCAAGGGATTAGAATTCGAACCTTTGATTCGAGAGGCCGACAATGTACCCTCTACACCACTGTCTCCCAGACAAATATTTGATTACCCACCTTATTTGTCAATCACAATCAGAATAACATGTTACTTCTTTAAATGCCAAATAAATGCTAATAATGGACATTACCAATTAGAAATTAATTAAGACTGAGACATTGCAATAATCGTACAAAGGCGTTGACCATCTGTAATAACAATGCAGTACACTACTTTCAGGATGAAACGTTCTAAACTTATGTCATCTATTCAAAAGTTAACTGTTACTGTGGTGTCCTTGGTTCTGAGGTAGACTGTCGGCCTAGCAACCACATGGTCCCAAGTTCAATTTCCAAGAGCAGTTCTCAACTTTGGGACTGTTCATTGGCCCACATATTTGGCACAAGCACTGATGTAATTTCCAGGAAGAAAAATCAAGAAAAATTAGTATAAATTACAAGAACTTGTTTCTAAATCGATGTAAAATAAAAGTATTTAAATAGTCAACTGTTACCAATCCACAACTAAGGAAGGCAAACAATTAATTTCAGGAAATTATTAAGGGTCAAGTTATCCGTAAGACATAAAATGTTTAGTGTGGAATCCTACACATAAGTATGAGTACTTTCACATGAGGAGAAGAATTAAATAATTCTACCATAAAACAACTCAGAATCACAAACAGTCCAAAGTTACACCAAGTAATTCCCCAGAAACACAGAATGACATTGCTCAAGCATTGCCCAGTGACTGTGCAGAAAATACTAATGCCACTGTGATGATTAAATTCTATAAAAGGCAGTCCTGTGTACAATTCAATTTTCAATTGTAGAAAACGTCCATTTACTTACATTCTGTACTATCAATGTTATGTCTACTTAAGAATCATGTTTGTCAAATGTCAACTAACAAACAGATCATGTTTTTCCACCTTTTCTTGTAAGCTTGAATACTTTGTCCCTTTTCTATAATGGGTAAACCTTTTAACCCTCTACCAAATGACAAAATTTTAGACTGGTACAAATTGAAAGCATTTGCTTTCAATTTGGACTAGTCCAAAATTTTGTTGTTGGGTAAAGAGTTAAGTGATTTTTTTGCTTTTTTTTTCAAAGATGCTCCAGAGATTTTTACCAATCTGTGAGTCTCAGACACTGTAATGAACACATTGAAACAGCACCCAATGTACCATAAACTATAGGCAACCAAAACTACCACGGTTACTTAACTCTTTACCACACGACAAATTGTTCCAAATTGAAAGCGTTTGCAGACGACAAATTAAATGCAAAGTGGACAAACACAATGTTGTATAACATTTAGTTTCAAATCGACGGCTCTGTTTTAACATTATTGTGTTGTATATGTGAAAAATAGATGTGAACAGTTTTAATTGGAATACTTCTCTAAACTCAACAGTGTGTTATGTTTGATTTAAATTCTGGTCTTGCTGATTTTTTTTTGTTTAGGGAAGGATAGAAAATATTGTGGGAAAAGGAGAAAATGCTGGTTACCAGCATTTTCTCCTTTTCCCACAATGTTTTCAAAAGGCTTCTTTCTCAGGGTTGTTAAAACTCGGGATTGTGTGGTAAAGAGTTAATGCCCATTATCTTTAATTGTTAATCAAAACTGTCAAAAATGAATTATGTCTCATCAACACCACCAATGGTAAAGTTGTTATCCTAGACGTTGTGAACTGGCCAACCATAGTACAAATCACAACCAGGGTCCGTATTCACCAACCATTCTTAAGAACGTTCTTAGTCTTATTCTTCAAAATTTTCTACATTTGAAAGTAACACAACTTCTGACTGGCTAAACCAAATGGTTTACTTTCAAATGTAGAAAATTTTGAAGAATAAGACTAAGAATATTCTTAAGAATGGTTGGTGAATACGGACCCAGGGGTGTTCAGCTAGCCCATAGTAAAATTTATGCAAAGCTATTATCAAAGGCACAAAGTTCCGATAGGGGGAGGGGAATTTCCCAGGAAGATCTACGGGAGCTACCCAATAAAATTTTTGAAATTGTAAAAGCTATTTGGTGGACTATGGTGACAGTTTTTGCCAAATTTGGTGGGGTTTATTTTTGAACAAATTGTACCTAGCTGTGTTTTTAGGTACTGGCAGCTACAACCCTGTCAACCATAGTTTGTGATGATTGTTCTCAAGTGAAATTCAGTGAAAAACATCAAAATAAGGGTTTCTTTGGTAAGAGGTTAAGATGAGATAAGGTAACCTTATTTTTTTTGGTAACTTTATAATTGTAAACAATTTAACTCTAATCACAGAAAGAAGTTGTACATCCAAATTCTCGAAAAAGCCAGGGTCTGTATTTACCAACCATTCTTAAGAACATTCTTATTCTCCATGATTTTCTAAATCTGAAAGTTACACAACTTCTAACTGGCTAAACTATTCAGTTTAGCCAATCAGAAGTTCTGTTACTTTCAAATTTAGAAAATCCTAGAAAATAAGACTACGAATGTTTTAAGAATCGTTGGTGAATACGGACTTAGGACGCCATTTTGTAAAAGATAGAAAAGCCCTAAAAGTCTATTAGACTAATAAATACACCATGGCAAACACAATTCAGCAAATATTTGACAATCTCGATAATGAATATATTAAGAAATGCTTTGTTTGAACAGGTCATTTAAATTTGTGGTTGTCCCTATCCATAAGTTTATTTTTCTGTCCATTAGTAAATTTACTCATTTACTGTTATGGCTTATATCAATTCTCCTATCATAAAGTCCTCCAAACTCTTAGCTTGCCATCTCAATGAAAAGGACCTTTTCAGTTTGGAAAAAATGGCTTACATAGTGCAATTTCAGAGCTGTTTGGCCAGATTATTTCAGCCCCCCTCCGCTCTCAATGGTTTGCCTTGTGCCTTGTCAATGCATCAGGAAAAATTCCCCAAAGGCTATAACTCCTGTAACACTCGAGCAATCAATAACATGACGGGGGAATTTCCATCAGAAAAATATGTGGGATTTCAAAAACATAGACGGGACAGATCTCGAACAGATAGAAAATATAACAGATGTATTACTGTCCAAAGTTACATGTTAAAAGAGGTTTCTGGAATATCGTTCTCTTGATGAGAGAATAGGGTTGTTACATTTATTCTGATTATTTTCTGATAAAATTCATTACAATTACAGTCGTCTTAGATGATGTAAAGTGAACCATTTCAGACCAGGTTGTTTTGGAAGTGGGCCGTTTTGACCCACTTTCTGTCAAGGGAGGTAACTTTAATGGGCATATGTTTCAAAACAGCTTTGGCAGTGATGTCGTTTTATTCAAAACTGGGATATTTTCTATGGTTTGGGCATTTTTCATTGTTTCTTTTTTACGCCGGACTGTCAAGCATTGGGTCTGAGTTTATGTGGCATCTGGAAAAAATCTGAGCGTAAATTCCATAACTGCATGTCCTAGAATAGACACTGATCATGCGGCTGGAAAGTGGTGTCCTGTAACACCCAAGCAATCAAAATGAAAGTGGTAGGTGTATAAGTTCTCATGATAGCATGGTTTCAATTAAATTTTCAGTCAAATTGGTTGAAAACTGTAAATCAGGACACAAGAGTGTGTCTATGGACAGACAAACAACCTGATTCCAAATTATGCCATGCCCCCTAACTTTGTTAGTTTAGCTAAGTATAAGAATCACATTGTGTAGTACAACCATTGTTGATAACATTCTTTGACTCATTTTCAAAACCCTTCAAATTTTCAATAAAATTTCTTATTATAAAATAGCAAAGCCTTTGCACAGCAACACCGACCCAGAAGCACACAGGGCTAGATGACAATACCTGATGTTTTCTTCGAAAACGGCCAAGCTAAAAATCATTTCTCATAGTTCAGTTCTTATAGTTCAGAAAATAATAAATAGAATGCTGTTCAATACACTTACCAAGAACTCCTGCAGCTTTGTTTTTCTTCACCAGATCTCCTAGTTTTGCCCCCACAACTGACTTTTTATCCTCCCCCGAGGATGTGGGAGATGGACCCTGATTTGCCCCTGCATTGCCCTTATCCTTTTTGAGGGCATTTGCCATTTTTAGAAAGGCAGCCATCTTAAGTGTTTATATTTCCGTTGTAACTTTTTGGTATACAAATATTATAACTCTGCTACAGAATCTTCAAACTCATGTGAATCTATTACATGCACATTTTTAACAAAGTTTCATCAAGTTTTTCATTAATTTGTTATTCTAAAATTCTACATATATTAAATCTGTATAAATATCATAATACTCATATTCTGAAGACCACACTGATACATTCATATAATTTTGTTTATTTGAAGAACAAGACAAAAACTTTTTTTTTTTTAAATTTTTCTAACAGAAATAAAATGAAAAATTTCATTTTCTCATTTCTTCCAATTATAAACACAAACCAAATAGGGCATGCCAGTTTTTGGGCAAGCAACAGATTTTTCTGAAATCTTAAGTTCTTAGGAGCAACTTTGGTAATTTGGATTTATTCACAGCTATTAACGTATCTCATTTATTCAAACTATGAACACAAAACCAGATAGGCATGCCTGTTTTCTAGCAACCATCAGATTTTTAAGTAATCTTTTAAGTTCTTAGCAGCAATGTTGGTAATTCTGATTTATTCACAGTAATAACTATATATATTTTTTCACTTGTTCCATTAACTTCAACTATTGTAAAGTAGACTGAAAACCTTACTACAGGTGTGCATTTGATTCAGTGATTTTTTCATTTCTACAAGCTCAAAGAAAGAAGTTGTAAACAAATTAAATATTTAAACTCTGAAAAGTTCAATCATCTCAGGCTAAGTGGCAAACAAATTAAGAATTTAAAAACTGACAAGCTAAATCATCTAAACTAAGTAAAACACTTTTCAGGTTTTGCACTACCATTTTGAACTCAATAGTAATTTTAATAAAATCATGTTTACTCAAATAAATTTATATAGAACTCAAATTTAATTGAAAAATGAATTAAAAAGTTCAACTACAGTTATATAACAAATAATTGGTCTTAAAAACCAAGTAATAAGCATAGTATGTTATACATTCTATTAACCTGTTGCTGCACAGTTAATATGACTTTCTAACATGCCTGGGTATACACTTATAGGGAAAAGGAACTTAATCTGGCATAGCTTTTAAAAAAATTGCTTATTTTACATCAATTTTATCCATTTAATTCAATATAAATATTTTCCACTCCATGAATATTTTCATTTTCAATGTTCTAACACGTGATTTGTTGGAAGGGTAGCAGGTTGAATACATGAGTGGCCATAAATATTTCATCAAAGTCCAAATTTCCATTGACTTACATGTATTTTCAACTTTACTTTTTAATTTTTTGTGGTATTTGATATTAAATTTAATATACATGTATTTTCAGACTCCATTCATATATAAATGCAACTGTTTAAAAATTTAACAACTTTTTGAACAAAAAAAACCACATTTTTTACATTGACCTACTTGGCGACATTGCCAAAATTTACCGGAAAAATAATGCCACTGGGCTTTAGAAAGCTACAACTTTGATGTCAGGTGATGATCACTAATAGGATGTTAGTGCTAAACAGCTCCTGTAACCTCGCTTTTTGCCAGCATAATTTTCCTTTTGATCCCATGATCAGAAGCAGCATAAGTAATTTTCTTGCACACGGAAAAATTATACGTGTAAGTCAATGGAAATTTTGAATTTGATTAAATATTTATGGTCAACTAACTGTAAATGTAGTATCATAGAAAAAGGTCCAATCACAGAGTTAACTGATGCACTGGTTTATCCATCAGCAGCACAGAACTTTGAACAAATCAAACATATCCCCGCATGATTACCATATACGATCATTAACTTTCACAATAATATCTGTCAATCAATTTGTGACAAAGTAGGCATAAACTACCAGGCGACTAATCCATATAGCTTTGATCCTTAACACTTTTGTACAGAGTTCCACTGTTACTTTTCAGAACAATATATTAACCCTTTGCCGCACAATACCGACTTTTAACAACCCTGAGAAAGAAGGCTTTAGAAAACATTGCGGGAAATGGAGAAAATGCTGGTAACCAGCATTTTCTCCTTTTCCCACAATGTTTTCTACCCTATGAAAGGCAAATTTTATGTTTTGAGTAGCATTTAATTTGTCGTCTGCAAATGCTTTCAAGTGGACAAGGCTAAAATTTTGTAGTCTGGTAAAGAGTTAAGATAGCCCTCTCCTTTGTATAAACAGTTTTTTATGACAATTGAAAACATTATGACACAAACAATCTCTCCCTGTTCCAATTCACTTTTGGGTTCTTTCTCAATTTAGGTTTTCATCATTGTTTTAGTTTTATTTTCCCTCTAAAACTGCAATTTTATAAGCACAAAAACAACTCCCCTGAACACTTTAACCATCTTCCACACATTCCCGAGTTTTAACGACCCTGAGAAAGAGACCTTTTGAACACATTGTGGGAAAAGAAGAAAATGCTGGTTACCAGCAATTTCTTCTTTTCCCACAATGTTTTCTGTCCTTTAACGGGCAGATCTCACCATATATAATTTGTAGTCTGCAAATACTTTCAATTTGGACAATCACAAAATTTTATCATCTGCTTAAAGGTTCAGAGACAACAAAATTCTTTAAGCACTGATTTCCAAAAAGTATGCAAATGACAAATTGGATATGCCTCATTTAAATTAATGGGATTTGTCTATGAAAGGGTAAAAACATTGTGAGAAAAGTAGAAAATGCTGGTTACCAGCATTTTCTACTTTTTCCAATGTTTTCAAACACCCCCTATCTTTATCAGAATAAGTAAAACTCAAAGTTGTGCGGTAAAGGATTAACCCTTTACCAAACAACAAAATTTTAGACCGGTCCAAATTGACGACAATTCCAATGTTCCAACTTGAAATTTGTCTTGTGAAGGTTACAAAACATTGTGGGAAAAGGAGAGAATGCTGGTTACCAGCATTATCTCCTTTTCCCACAATGTTTTCAAAAGGTTTTTCCTTCAGGGTTGTTAAAAGACGGGATTGTGTGGTAAAGGGTTAATGTACATGTAAATATTAATAGAAAATATCATAATCCACTTCCCATTATGATATATTGCAAAGGTAAGTTTTAACTTTTTCAACTTGCATTAATTAAAAAAAAAAAAAATGCAAAAAAATAATAACAAAAGAAATGCACATAACTATTTTATTGCTGGTCTATATATGAACAGTTGTTAAGTGCAAAAAAATTATGTTTTTGTCTTCAAAGTCATTGGTTGTCTTTGATTTATCAAAGGAAATAATAGCCTGTAGAAAATAATGAATGTGAAAGACAAAACCTTCTGTGAAAAATGATATACTCTGTCCATTTATCTCATTTACATATGAGCAATGCTCTGTGAATAGGGTGCTTAATGCATCTGCAAAAAGTATTGACCCAGGTCAGCCTGCAAGACAAAACAGTGTGCTATTAGTCAGTTATCTGCATGTCCAAGGACCAGTCTAACCTACGCTACAGCTGGTTGCAAGACAAAGGGGATTTTATGGATCCACAATCATGCAGTGATTTGTACAGAGATACATTAACCCTTTCCCAAACGACAAATTTTGGACTGGTCCAAATTGAAAGCATTTGCAGACGACAATTTCGATGTGGCTCAAATGGTGCAACTTTTCTTAGATAGGGTAGAAAACATTGTGGGAAAAGGAGAAAATGCTGGTTACCAGCATTTTTTTCATTTCCCGCAATGTTTTCTCCTTTTCCCACAATGTTTTCAAAAGGCTTCTTTCCCAGGGGCGTCAAAAGGCGGCATTGTATGGTAAAGGGTTAAACTCTCATTTGCAAGAGAATGGCTCATATTTATGTACTGTGCAAAATTTTCTGTAAATTGAACATCATAAACTGTGATACTGTTTGTTGGTGGCATTTATTTTTCAACCAGAAACTAATTCTCTGTAAAACAAATATTACAAAATTATCCAAAACTTAAAAATGTATGGAAGTACATTTCAATCAAAGACAGTTACATTTCAACATTATTATTATATAGGTTGTTTACTTGATAGAGGTGGCCACTATTGACAGGTTTTACTTGTGTAAAAATATTTGATTGTTCTGTGCATCCTCAGTCACTTATTGAAGAGAAGTTTGGCAAGCAAATTTTTATATGACTCACAAATTTTGCAGAGCAAGAAGTGACGAGGAAATGAAAAGCCTTGAAATTAGGTTTCCTATTTTTTTTTTTAAACAGACTTTTGCTGCTTATATTAAAGATCCAGCTAAGGCTCAAAAAAGTGATCCATGCTCTGGCAAAAGGGGTCTTAATGCATCTCCTTGATACATGATACCAAGCAAGTCGTCACATAATTATGGATCCATAAAATCCAGCAAGTCTAACAATGGTCTGGATCTGAAGGTCTTAAATTGATCATGGGTCATGCACAAAATCGACCTAAGGCAAAAAGTTTCAAACCAGGTCAGCCTGCGCAGTCCGCGCAGGCTGACCTGGGTCGATACTTTTTGCAAATGTATGAAGCCCCCTTTTCACAAAGCATGGCTCATGTATTTGTGCTGTCATGGATCAACTTTCGGACCAAAGGGTAAAAAGCAATTACAGGTGCCTTATTGATGTTTCACCAGGTATGAACTTTTGGTCTCAAACAAAAGGAATTGATTATCTTAGCCATTGGTCAATAAAAACATTGATTTCAACTATTTCCTCCATTTTGGCACACCTTGACATAAATGAACTGAATGGCATTGGAAATTATGTTGTGACTTACGGAAAAAATGCTGAACATTATAAGGGAATTTCTGTAAATTTTGTTACTTTCATTGGTTAGACCCTGTCTCTTCTCAATTTTTTCATTACTGGTACTTTGATTCTAAAGGATGCATATTTCAAACTCTACAACTTCATGACAAGTAACGGTTTTGAAAATGGCCTGCGCAATATAATATAAAAGGTGTCATTTCTCCTTCAAAAGTTAAAATAACCTACATTCATTATTATCACAAGCCTGTGTGATCTTGCTCTAAAGTGACCAGTCCAAATTAAAAAGTATTCCCAGAGGACAGATCAAATGTGGCTTTTATGGTGGAAATTGTCTATGAAAGAGTAGAAAACATTGAGGGAAAAGGAGAAAATGTTTTTAAAAGCCTTATGCCTCGGGGTCATTAAAAGTTGGGATTGTGTTGCATAGGTTTAACTCTTTCGGCACCAAATAAATAAACTCGACTTCTTTCGATGGCTGTAAATGCAATCCACAGAGACCCAGAAAGATATTTATCGTAGGGGCTTGACTAATTAAGCAGACGGTACAGATCAAAGATCAGACTGCATGTTCTGTGCAGTCTGATCTTGATCTGTGCCATCCGCAAAAGTCCCTGTTTTTGCCTATGGCGATTAAAGGTTTAAGAAAACAGTATCATATGTAAATTACTTGCGAGGTTTTGTAAGCCCAGGAAAAAGATTAAAATGCTGGATAAAAAGGATTATTTTGCAAGTCATGGATACCTCTGAAATTCAGACACTGTGACACCAACTGGGTGCAATTGTGTTGCAGTGTTATTCCCTCTGATTAATCCTGCACCACACAATCCCCAGTTTTAATAACCCCGAGGAAAAAACCCTTTTGAAAACCTTGTGGGAAAAGGAGAAAATGCTTTCTCCTTTTCCCACAAGGTTTTCTACACTTTCAAAGACATTATCGCCATCATTTCAGCTAAATTTGAAATGTCTTCTGCAAATGCTTTCAATTTGGACCAGTCTAAAGTTTAGTCACTTGGTAAAGAGTTAAGCCACCAAATGGTGAATGAAATAGTCATACGATTCACTTTCTCGACCCCTCCTCCCCCATCCCCCCCGCCCTTTCTCCCTCAAATGATTTTTGGTACATGAGGTAGGAATTGTCAAATGGCATTTTTGCCCTCGCCCCTTTTCTCCCCAAAGAAAAACAATTTTCAATTCATGAAACATTTAGGTTCATATTTTTGCATGAAATCAGCATAATGAATTTCCAATGGACACCTTGTATGCAGTAATTCTTATAATAATGTATTATCTCAGTCTTTAGTTAATTTTGTTAATCCCTATTGATCCTTAGCCTGTGTCCCTGACATTAATCCCAACCATTATAATCTTAACTGTCTCTCTTTGCAATCTCTTCATCATAACTTAAACATAATAAAACATTCACAATGATAATGAAAGAAAATATTTACGAAAAGTTTATATATATTATACATTTTACATATGTGAAAAGTTGGTACATATGTTTATCAACATGTCATTGTGTGTTTTTTAATACATTTATACTTTAGAATAGTTTGTAGAGACAATTAAATGGTATGACTTGAAACAGATTGGAACACCACACATTTTGTTTGAAGGAACTTTTTTTGGCAAGTGATACATTTTGTTTTGTACAGTTAAAGAGCAAATATTAACTACTGCATGTTATGTATGAATGGCTAACTTTAGGTAAAAACTCATATCTGTGTGCATGTTTTACCTAAAATCTGCAATCTCTGTCTGTGGAGCATCATACAGAAATGTTTTTTGGAAATGATTCCAAAACTATGTTTGAGATATTTCATACTTTTTTGAAAGAAAAATTTTGACCAATACATTTTCTCACAGGATTGCCCCGGTTTTCAACTGTTTCAGGTAAATAAATATTACCAGAATCAGTTTTCCAATTGACCAAACCATCTCTACATAGTAACAGATTGTGTAAAGTTTGTATCAACATTTTTAACTCTTTACCACACGACAAAAAAGGAGACTTGTCCAAATTGAAGGCATTTGCAGACAACAATTTAAATGGGGTTCAAATGATGGAATTTGTCTTTGATAGGGTAGAAAACATTGTGGGAAAAGGAGAAAATGCTGGTTACCAGCATTTTCTCCTTTTCCCACAATGTTTTCAAAAAGCTTCTTTTCCAGGGGCGTCAAAAGGAGGCATTGTGCGGTAAAGGGTTAAGGAAATGTGATGAAACATGGAGTGCAAGCCTAACTTTGTTTTGAAGCAATTCAAAGGTAAGGAATTATCTTAACTCTTTACCACACAATCCCGACTTTTAACGACCCTGAGAAAAAAGCCTTTTGAAAACATTGTGGGAAAAAGAGAAAATGCTGGTAACCAGCATTTTCTCCTTTTCCCACAATGTTTTCTACCCTTCCCAATACAAATTTCAATTTTTGAGTCACATTTAATTCGTCGTCTGCAAACACTTTCCATTTGGATAGGTCTAAAATTTTGTCATTTGGTAAAGGGTTAATGTTTAACTTCATGCCAAGTGACCCGATGTTCTATCTAACGATCCAAAATAAGAAAACTTTTGAAAACATTGTTGGATAATGAGACAATGTTGTTAACTTAAAGATAAAAGCTTTTGAAAACATAATGAGAGAATGAAAAAAAATGTTTCCCAGCATTTTTTTTTTCCCATAATGTTTTTTCTTCTTTTGAAGGCAAATTCTCTTCTTTTAAAGACAAATCAAACCATATGAGCTACATTTCACATGTCTCTTGCAATTGCTTTCAAAATCAGTTTGTCTAATATTATATTGTCTGAATAAGATTTTTATTAAAACAATGGCTAAAGATGAACACATTTTTTTTTTTAACAGTTGTTGGCCTGGAGTTATTCTTTTTTGTTGTTTTTCTTCTGCTACTACAGATATTATTTTGCGTGTACTTATTTTCAAACCATGACCCCGTTTCGTTATACTCCTCCTTCCATCCAAATACTGCAATCACAATACTTTCTGACATGTACAGCAGTCAATTTTACAATAAAACCTGTTGCTATTATGCAAAAGTATTAATAAACAATAATTGCAAGTGAAAAATCTGACACAAAATTTGATTGGTTCTCCCAGTCATTTGAACTTGATATCTAAATATAGAAACACTGAAAGATGTGTGTTATTGATGTACAGTTATGTTGAGATTTAGGCAGACTGGATAATACAAATCAAACTTTGATTGAGGACACAGTAAACCCATCTAAAAACATGTGAAGGCATACTTGTTTCAAATGAATTGTGATGCTGCACATAAATAAAAGAAATATATCCATTTTTTTTCATCATCTTCTTTTCTGTCCATGCATGCAAACATTATTTAATAACAGATATTTCACTCTTCTTTTTATATTCAATTTGATAAAATTATATAGAAATGTATAGAAATGTTTTAAGAACCTGAGGTTTTTTCTAACCAACGTACTTTCCAAATTCTTTGCCGGCCAAAAATAAAGTGCATTTACCATGGCTTAACATAAACATTGTGATTTTTAAAAAATTGAAGTTTTACATTTAATCATTTTACTTGGAATATTTTCTTTGCTTTTTTCTTTCTTTTTCCATGTTAAAAAAAATCCTAAAAAGTCCCCAGTGAATTAAATAAAATCCTTATATCTCTGCACTACTTTTTGTGAAAAACAATATATTCACTCAGATTTCCAGTTGCTTTTTATGGTCAGCAATCTCTGAAAAGTGCATTTATATCACATAATGTACTAGAGACACAATGAATGAAACATACATTTATTCTGAAAATTTATGAAATGAGGCATTAAACAAATTTTGAATCATTGACTGTAAAATAAGTGTCAGCCAGTCTCTACATAAAACCTTTTCTAACCATAATTATTAGGTAGAAAGTAGTACAATACAGGCGACATCTGGATGAAAAGAAAATTTCCCTTGTGTGTATACAGCCATGAGGAAGCACATAGGCTTTTGAAAATATCATGGGAAAAGGAAAACAAATCCTGGTAACCAACATTTTCTCCATTTCAAACAATGTTTTCTAACCTTTCATAGACAAATTCCAGCAACTTGTTAAGCCACTTAAAATATGTCATCTGCAAATGCTTTCAGTCTGGACCAGTCTAAAATTTTTCTGTGTAGTAAGGAGTCAAGTGCAACAATCTCAATGAAAATTACACCCTTTTAACCCTTTCCCAAACAAGCCCTGGTTTTCACGTGTCTGCAGTACAAGTCTTTTGAAAACACTGTGGGAAAAGGAGAAATTGCTCGTAACGAGCAATTTCTCCTTTTCCCACAGTGTTTTCTACCCTTTTTGATAACTTTCTGCCATTTTCATCAAATTTAAAAGTGTCGTCTGCAAACTCTTTCAATTTGGACCAGTCCAAAATTTGTCGTTTGGGAAAGGGTTAAATTCATTTTAAATTGTAGGAACAGTAAACATTTAGCATATCATTAAACTCATTACATTGGTGCCATCCTCTGGCAAAAGGGGGCTTAATGCATCTCTGTGATGCTTTATACAAAGCAAGTCATCACACATTTATGGATCCATAAAATTAATTTTGTCTAACAGTCAACTGGATCTGGTGGTAAAATGGTCCTTTGGCATGCAGAAAATTGATAATTTCAAAAAGTTTCAACTAAAATCAGCCTGCGCAGACTGCGCAGGCTGACCTGGCTCAATACTTTTTGCATATGCATTAAAACCCCTTTTCACAGAGCATGTTTATTTAGAACAGTCCTTTTATACTTGTGATAATTACCATTGGAAACAGCAATTGAAATCAACATTTACTCTGATATCTGCAAATACTTTCAATCAGGCAATTCTAAATTTTTGTTGCTCGGTAAAGAATTAACCATGAAGGTAGAATTTTCCCTTCATAAGGCTGTTTGAACAATGCAGACTTTTGTAAGTTTAACCCTTTCCCAGACGACAAATTTTGGACTGGTCCAAATTGAAAGAGTTTGCAGACGACAATTTTAGATTTGATGAAAATGGCAGAAAGTTATCAAAAAGGGTAGAAAACACTGTGGGAAAAGGAGAAATTGCTCGTTACGACTTATACTGCAGACACGTGAAAACCAGGGCTTGTTTGGGAAAGGGTTAAGGAAGCAAGAGAGACTATTTTAAAGACCATCTAAGTCAAATATTTACTTCTTCAATGAAAAATTTTGACATTAGAAATGCCATAACTGATTGCTTCTTGATCTTGTAGAATACACAACAAATACTTTATAAGTACCTTTATTGCAAGATTTCAAAGAGATCATCAAACTTCCAATATTTACAGTGCCATTACCAGTAACTGTTGCTTTCAATTCATGCTTACTTTTCGTTACTACAAAAATACCAATACATTTCTTTTATTACAGTTCTGCTACACCATGATTATACATCTGAAAAAAAAAAGCTATTGCAAAACTACCAGTATACTGAAAGAGTTTTGAGAAAAGAAGCAAAAGCTTGTAACAACATTGTCAGAATATGTGAACTGCAAGAAGTGTAAAAAGTTATACTAAGTCTTGTACTGTAAAAGATTTGAATACTAATTTAGGTCAACAAAAAATTTAGTTACTTTTGTTGACATGACTGGATCAAGATAAGACCACACATATACAGTGTTGGCATTTCTTTATTTTTTCACCGAGTCCCATGGACGCAGTGCCTATCAGAAAACCGAGTCCCATCTAGTTCTCACTGACTTCCATTCTTCTGCCCATTGTAAGGATTTCAGTACTGATTCTTTGGATTTTTTTTTTTTTATTTCAACTGCACGGCAATGTCTGCCCGAAGAAGCTTGCCAAGTTTGTGTCTATCTTTGAACATCTGTGCATCCATCAGTAAACGCGTTTTTCGCTCTGATATCTAGGCAAAACCAACATTTAATAACAATGTTGCTTTCCGATGTCGTTTCTTTTATTAGTCATGGCTTAAATTCCGGCTATTTCAGCTAGGATTCTTAAAAAGAGTGAGTTTTCCTCTTTGCCAGGGTAGCCATATTGGACAGCAACAGATGTTGTTGCTAGGCGATGAAATCACAAACTTGGATAAGAGGTTGCCACCCATGTAACTGGAGCTATTTTTAGAAGCACGATTTCAAAAAATAATAGTAATATTTTGTTTTGCTGCTATCTTTTGCAAGCATGGAAACAGAAACATTATTCATCATAACAACCCTTATTTGTATTTTAAATGGCAGTTAAACAGTGCCAGTTTTTTGTTTCGACCCGTGGACGCAATGGCGACTTTTTCGTTTCGCCCCAAATCAATTCCGTTTTGTAAAAAGACATGTTTACGGTGTAAACACAAACCCTGTATATTAAACAAAAAATATCAGTCATAAGATAAAATTAATACATGTGAGCCATGCTCTGGCAAAAAGGGGCTTAATGCTTCTCCGTGATGCATTGTACCAAACAAGTCATCATACAATCATGGATCCATAAAATCTATTTTGTCAAACAACCAAGTGAATCATGAGGTCGACCGGTCCTTTGATATGCAAAGAAATTGACCAATAGCAAAAAGATTTGACCCAGGTCAGCCTGCTGACCTGGGTCGATACTTTTTGCAGATGCATTAACCCCCCTTTCCACACAGCATGGCCCATATCTAAAAATACCTACTCAGTTTTGTCATCGCTGTAATTGTATGAACAGATCGTCTAAGTTTAGTTCTCATTGCTCCTTTCTTTGATGTATATTCTTTGATCCTGTTCGCGTCCTCTAAATCCACTTTATTGGAATCATTAACATCTTGTTCCAACACTGTTTCTGACTTGATTTTACTTGCAGACAGTGATTTTGCAATTTTTTGTTCAGTATCACTCGAGGAAGCTTTTGCTTCTTTTGATAGAGAAGCTGATGAACCATTTCTACTTGATGAAGTTTTGTTATTCAAATTTTCTCGTGTTTTCTCTCTTCTAACTTTTTTCTGAGACTCCATTTTCTCAAAAAAATTCCATATGTCAACTGTGTCTTTTTGTAAACACTCAAGATTTGTTAGTACATTACTTTTGCTTTTGTCCATGATTTATATCAATTATTGGTCTTTGTCCATGATTTGTATCAATTTTGTTCTTTGTCCATAATTTTCACCAATTATTGTTCTCTGTCCATGATTTGAATCAAGTATTGTTCTTTGTCCAAATTTGTATCAGTTTTGTTCTTTGTCCATTACTGAACACATCAACTTTGCTCTTTGTCCATGATTTGTATCAATTTCCAAATTTGTACCAATTATTGTTCTTTGTCCAAATTTGTTAAGGAAAAAAATGTTCTTTCTCCATAATTTGTATTAACTTTGCTCTTTGTCCATGATATGTTTCAATTATTGTTCTTTGCCCATATTTTAAATCAATTATTGTTCTTTGTCCATAATTTATATCAATTTTGTTCTTTGTCCATTATTTATATCAATTTTGTTCTTTAGCCATAATTTATATCAATTTTGTTCTTTATCCATAATTTATATCAATTTTGTTCTATGTCCATAATTTTTATCAATTTTGTTCTATGTCCATAATTTTTATCAATTTTGTTCTTTTTCCATAATTGTATCAATTTTGTTCTTAAAATGTCCATAATTTGTATCAATTATTGTTCTTTTTCCATAATTGTATCAATTTTGTTCTTTGTCCACGACTTAAACGTATCAATTACTTTTCTATTTAATTTTTTTAAGATGCCATACAATACCATAGTTACAGCTGACTTTACCAAGGATTATTTTTATCTTAAAAACTCTAGAATTTAATTCTACTTTTGACAATACCCTCAATCCTGCAGATGCTTTTTTTCTCTCTCATTTTTTTTTATTATCTCTTTACCTAACAACAAAATTTAAGACTTAGCAAAATCAAAAGCGTTTGCCGACAACACAGTAGAGGTTGCATAACTAATGAAATTCATTTTTGATTGCATAAAAAATATTGTGGGAAAAGAAGAAAATGCTGGTAACCAGCATTTTCTCCTTTTTCCACAATGTTTTCAAACACTTTCCTTGTCAGGTTCATTAAAACTTGGTATTGTGAGGTAAAGGTTTAAAGCAGATTACTTTTGAAAATATTTTGGCAAAAGAGCAAAATTGCTAAGAACATTATACTGTTTACTAAAGTATTTTCTGACACATAAAAACCTTAACTAATGTTGATTAACTTTCTTATACAACAGAACTATAAGTTATAATTTTATGGTTATTAAGACAAAAAGGTCTGCAAAAAAATATAATGACAAAAAAAAGTCATGATCAGACTACTTATTCTGCACAGTCTGATCTCAGTGTTGCACTCAAAAAACAGTTATAATTGCTTATACTGAACCAAATGTTATCATGATGGAATGAAAATTTTTCAATTTATGAAAATTGTAATAAAAAAGATAAAGAGAAATCCATCTTCATCTATATGTCTCATCACTTATAACTTAAATCGCCTTTAACTTTTACCATGATATTCACCCTTTTTCACGATATTTTCTATTTTAGTCTCGTCCACATTGATTTCAGCTCAGACTGCACCTTAACTCTTTCGGCACCAAATAAACAAGCTCGGCTTCTTCTGAAGGCTGTAAATGGAATCCACTGAGTCTTGGGAATATTTTCATCATATAGGCTTGACCAAACAAGCAGAAGGTATAGATCAAAGATCAGACTGCACGTTCTGTGCAGTCTGATCTTGATCTATGCCGTCCGCAAAAGTCCCTGTTTTCGCCTATGGCGCTGAAAGAGTTAAAATAAACAGTCCTCAAATATTTCAACATTAGACAGATCACTGTCTGCATTACATGATGAAGTGTTTGCCAGATGCAGGCACTTACAAAAGTTAGCTGATAAAATGTGTGAAGTGCTTATGGGTACTGTTGGTCAATCTTATATTTTAACCTTTTACCACACAATGCGGACTTTTAACGACCCCGGGGAAGAAGCCTTTTGAAAACATTGTGAGAAATGGAGAAAATGCTGGTAACCAGCATTTTCTCCATTTCCCACAATGTTTTCTACCCTATCAAAAAAATTTTTTTTTTTCATTTGAGTCACATTTAAATTTTCGTCTGCAAATGCTTTCAAGCTGGACAAGTCCACATTTTTCTCTTGTGGTAAAGAGTTAACCCTTTCCCAAACAAGCCCTGGTTTTCACGTGTCTGTCACAAGTCTTTTGAAAACACTGTGGGAAAAGGAGAAATTGCTCGTAACGAGCAATTTCTCCTTTTCCCACAGTGTTTTCTACCCTTTTTGAGACCTTTCTGCCATGTTCATCAAATTTAAAATTGTCGTCTGCAAACTCTTTCAATTTAGACCACTCCAAAATTTGTCATTTGGGAAAGGGTTAAACATCTTAACTGCTTGTTATGTCCCATACCATAACTCTTTACCAAACAAAAAAAATTTAGAGTACTCAAGTTTGAAGGCATTTGCAGACAAAGTGGCTCAAAGGATTTAATTAGTTTTTGACAGGTTACAGAACATTGTGGGAACAGAAGAAAAGGCTTGTTAACAACATTTTGCTCCTTTCCCCCCCACAATGCTTTTGAAAGCTCCTTTTCCCAACAGTCATTAAAACACAGGATTGTTTGGTAAACTGCTAAACATTCATTAAAAAAAATGCAAAAATGGTGAAGAAATTGGTGGGAAAAAGAAATACTGTCGATAGCATGTGAAAAACACCCAGCAAGTAGTTGCTAAAAGATTACATATTAATTTCTGTAAACTGATAAATATATTTTTGTTCCAAACAAATTTAAAACATTTTCCCATGGAACTTTTTTTCATGGAAAGTGTGTTGTGGAGGGAGGGTCTAGCCCCAGGGTTTAGATTTGAGAACCATTGGTCTTGTCATATAGGTAGATTAAATGACTGATTGATTGATTTAATGGTGTTTAACACCACTTTCAATATTATTTCAGTCATATCACAGTGACAGCTCACATATTCATGTATTTCCTGGGTTTTACCAGTACTTGGCTAGGGCTCTAAAGTGTCTTGCCCAAGGACACACACATGAAAAACCCAGCGGATCAGGTGAGGCTCAAACCCGGGGCCTCCTGGTTACAAGTTCCACACTTTACCACTGAGCCATGCAGGACTCCTAAGTAAATTAAAGGTAACTCTGAAATTATTCTAAATGATACTAGTAATTTGCAATAATGGCAAAATCCTGTCAGATACAAAAAAGTGACTTACATATCATTTCGTTTGAAATAAGAAAACCTGAAGTTCCTATATTATTTTTTAAATAATATGAGCCATGCCCTTGTAAAAAGGGGGCTTTACCCTTTACCACACAATGCCACCTTTTAACACCACTGGAAAAGAAGCCTTTTGAAAACATTGTGGGAAAAGGAGAAAATGCTGGTAACCAGCATTTTCTCCTTTTCCCACAATGTTTTCTTCCCCATCAAAGAAAAACTGCACCATTTGAGCCACATTGAAATTGTCGTCTGCAAATGCTTTCAATTTCGACAAGGCTAAAATTTTATCGTCTGGTAAAGGGTTAACTAACATATCTCCATGATGCATTATACAGAGCAAGTCAACACATAAGTATGAATCCACAAAATCCATCTTGTAAAACAACCGACTGAATCATAAGGAATGTTCCAGCAAAATTAGCCTTGACACTGAACCATCGAGTCTCTTTACTATTATAGAATGGCCATTTCATTTCTTCAGCTGTTTAACCCTTTACCAAACAATCCCAACTTTTAATGACCCCATGTGGGAAAGCTTTTGAAAACATTGTGGGAAAAGGAGAAAATGCTGGTAACCAGCATTTTTTTCTCCTTTTCCCACAATGTTTTCTACCTATTCAAGGACAATATCATCATTTGAAAAAAAAACATTTGAATTGTCATCAGATCTGTGGATTCCTAAAATATAGACAAGTTTAAAATTTTGCCATGTGGGGAAGGGTAAAGTTCAGTGTTAGCCCTTAGAAAGCAAAATAAGTTTTACCCAAACGACACTTTCAGTCTAGAAGTAAGATGCAAATAATTGGAATTTCAAGGTTTAACTCTTGTCCAGCATGGCTAAAGGAAAGTGGACAGTGTGGATCAAAGATCAAACTGCAGATTTTGTGCAGTCTAATCTTCATCTAAATGACCCCTAAGGCAACTTCAGTTGTGAAAGGCGCTTTAAGTGTAAATCAATTGACCAAAAGTCAATATTACCACCTTCAAATACTCATTTCTCTTGTCCTCCTCACAATAATATTACCATTTAATGAGAGAGCCTGCCAATAAGGAAGGGAATGATACTTGGAATTCCATTAAACATGTCATTAAGAAATACTGATAGTGTTAAAGTAATCACCCAGTAAATTGCTAAACAAGAGGACCACAATGGTCCTATGTTGCTTACCTGGGTCCGTATTCACCAACCATTCTTAAGAAAGTTCTTAGTCTTATTCTCCAGAATTTTCAAAATTTGAAGGTAACATAACTTCTGATTGGCTAAACCAAATGGTTTAGCCAATCAGAAGTTGTGTTACTTTCAAATTTAGAAAATCTTGAAGAATAAGACAAAGAACATTCTTAAGAATGGTTGGTGAATACGGACCCAGAATACACTTGTACAGTTGGATAATATAAAGCGCCCATTACGCACAATGCATATTAATACAATACGCATGTGCATATTAAGAAATTCTACAACCAAAGTTGTAAATCACATGTCCTGATTTTTCACTAGATCTGCACGCCTTTTCAAACTGAATAGATTGGTTAAATTGATGCACTGATGACCAGGGCATTCCTTTATGCTTTATACAATAGCTGCCACCCTCCTGCTCCCTCCCCCATCAGCACTTTGTGCCATACTGTGCATATAAGTATTTTAATCCTGGCTATGCCTTTGAATACAGCCAATTTTTGACAACAGCAAAGGCCAAACTTTTGATCAACTTTGTAGAAAGGACAACTCATGCTATGGAAAAGAAGAGTTAAAACTCCAGGTCTTGCATTTTCTGACAAAAACATGAAAACAGTTTTCAATTATAGTAGATCAACAATAGGTCAAACAGTTATTACCCAACATTGGACCAACAATTTCTGGTGTTGCTTTTAACAAAATTCAGAAGAAAAATTTAAATTCTTTCCCAAATTATAGTATGACAACCACCTATGTTAACCTATGTGGGCCATTTTGACTACACCCTGTCAAGGGAGGTTACTTTAACAGGCAATATATGTTGCAAAAACAGCTTTGGCATTATGATGCCATTTTATTCAAAACAAACTTATTTTCTGGGAGGCAACAGTAAATTCTTTTTTTTGGAACTTTTTCATTGTCTATTTTTTATGTGGGACTGTCACACATTGGGTCTGAATTTATGCGGGATCTGACAAAAATTAGTGTGAATCCCCCCCACGCATCTTAGAACATACACTGTAACCTACATAATTTGAGATTTGATACAATGAATGCTTGTAACAACATTGTGGCAAAATGTGGGAAAAGCAACAACTGCCCATCATAAGCAAATTCCTCAATTTACCAGAATTATTTCAAAACTAATCACTGATGACGGACAAAGCTTTGTCTGTAGCTGGTAACAACTGCCCTTGTTAACCCTAATAAAGTGCTGAACCCATATATAACTGCTTACGCTGACAATGTAGATCAAGACCAGACTACACAGAACATGCAGTCTGATCTTGCAGCTTCACTGTCCGCTTTTTTGCCAGATATTCTGACAAAAACACAGCTTTGATATTGCAGTGTTAGCATTATTGAAGGCACAATATAAGTCAAAATTAAACAAAGCAGGTATTAAAATGCATTTGAATTCAAACCATTCCATTCAACCCTTTACCAGACAACAAAATTTTAGCCTTGTCCAAACTGAAAGCATTTGCAGACGACAATTTCAATGTGGCTCAAGTGAGGCAATTTTTCTTTGATAGGGTAGAAAACATTGTGGGAAAAGGAGAAAATGCTGGTTACCAGCATTTTCTCCTTTTCCCACAATGTTTTCAAAAGGCTTCTTTCCCAGGAGCGTCAAAAGGCGGCATTGTGCGGTAAAGAGTTAAAAGTATGGAAATTATTGTAAGGATGAAAATCTCTTAATGTATGGTTGGTCCAAATGTAGTCATTAGCAAGTAAATAAATTTTATAATCAGGTAAAAAGTAAACAAAAGATAGAGCAACCTGGTAACTTTTGACAAAGTTTTGAAATTCGTTTTTCTGCCAGTGAATAAGTTAGAGATCAGAATGGAACAAAGACAGTCTTATCACTTTGTCACACAGTAAAGTAAGCAAGTTACATGTATTCCATTTTCAGTATCAAACTTGTTTCACTAAAATCGAACTTTTGTCACACTGATTCTGTCACACTGATCTTCATCATTAATTTTACACTGTAACCTTTACTCTTTTGGATAAAGATTCACTTAATCTTTAACCAAACAATCCTGTGCTTTTACGACCATAAAGAACAAGGCTTTAGAAAACATTGTGACAAGAGGAGAAATTATGCTGGCATTTTTAGCAAACATAAAGAAGAAGTCTTGAAAACATTGTGAGAAAAGGAGAAAATGCTGGTTACCAGCATTTCTCCATTTCCCACATAGTTTTCTTTCCTCTTACAGATAAATTCCATCATTTGAATCAAATTTAATTTGTCATCTGCAAAACCTTTAATTTTGGACAAGTGTAAAGTCACTGACATTCTAGTGAATTTTCTGCCATCGAACGTACAAATTCACCAGATTCACAAGATTCACGAAAAATCACACCATTGAAAATCAAACCATTGTCACGCTGATCTTAGAAATTCACACTGTAACCTTGACGTCTTGCAATTGACCCTGTATCGACTTAACTCTTTACCACTCGACAAACTTTTAGACTAGTCCTAATTCAAACCATTCACAGACAACAAATGAAATGGGGATCTAATGATATAATTTGTCTTAGAAAGGAAAGAAAAAATTTTGGAGGAAATGAGAAAATGCTGGTTACCAGCATTTTTCTCCTTTTTTCCCACAATGTTTTCAAAAGGCTTGTTCTTCAGGGTTGTTAAAACTTGGGACTGTGAGGTAAAGGGTTAATAAATCACCCAGACAAGACAAGCTGTGCCAATAGACAGTATCAAATGCTGTGCAAATTTTCTCAATTACTGTAATCCTCAAAGTCATCTTATCATTAACCCCTTCTCCAAACAACAAAAATTGTTGAGTTTTCCAACTTAAAAGTAACAACATGCAACAAATTCAAAATTAGAAAAAATGAGCTGGAGTTCTTTGCTAAGGTTAGAAAACATTGTGAGAAAAGGAAAAAATTGCTTTTCCCACAATGTTTTCAAAAAGCCTTTTTTCACCAGAATTATCAAAACTCTGGTTTGTTTGCTAAAGGATTAACTCTGTACCAAACGACAAAATTTTAGACCAGTCAAAATGGAAAGTATTTGTAGATGAAAAACTAAATATGACTGAAAAATTAAAATCTGTCTTGGGAACGGTAGAAAACATTGTGGGAAAAGGAGAAAATGCTGGTTACCAGCATTTTCCTCTTTTCCCACAATGTTTTCAAAAAGCCTTTTTTTCATCAGGTTTATTAAAACTCAGGACTGTGTGCTAAAGAGTTAAATCAATACACCAAAGCATCCTTAAGTGCCTGAGTCATTGTTGACCATTTTACTTTTATCTTTATCACCTGGGACTGTGAAAAGTTTACGCTTTTGAAAATTGATGCGAAATTAGTTTCTGACCTACGGTATTATAGATTAAGACCAAACCACAGCAAAAGGGCAGCCCAATCTTGAATCTACCCTTTATAATAATTCTGTTAAAAACTTCAGAGACAATAGCCTTGAAATTTCAACTTTTTGAGATTCATTGCATCCATTCGTAAATCGGATCCACGACATTTTGTCAAAAACCATGTTCGTCCAAAACGATTCCGAGCCTTGACCCTTACTCTAACCCAGACTAATTGTGGCTCAAATCTTTCTCCTAGACAGAGCTTTTCATGAGATAAATAAGCAATCAGTATTTCAAAACATACGTGGATTTCGAAGAAACACCGTTTTCACAAAATTTTGTGCACCATCATAAATCATAGCTTCAAAACCTTGGATTGCCTAGACAAAGCAAAAGCAAAAAAAAAGTTAGATAGCTTATGGACAGTTCATCAATGTAATCCATGGTTTTTCTACATCATTAATTCACCATCTTGTAAACTGAGAATGAGTTTTACTCATTTTTTTACACTTTAAATATTTTCATTAATTCAGTTCCATTACCTCTTTAACTCTTTACCACACAATCGCGACTTTTAACGACCCTGAAAAAGAAGCTTTTTGAAAACATTGTGGGAAAAGGAGAAAATGCTGGTAACCAGCATTTTCTCCTTTTCCTACAATGTGTTCTACCCTTACCAAAACAAGTTTCAATTTTAAAGTCACATTTATTTTGTCATCTGCAAATGCTTTCAATCGGACCAGTCTAAAATTTTGTCGTTTGGTAAAGAGTTAACTCACACGATGAAAATGCAGACTTGTCCAAATTCAAAATATTTGCAGACAACGAAGTAAATGTGACTCAAAACCAAAATTTCTCTTCGGAAGTGTAGAAAACATTGTTGAAAAAGGAGAAAATGCTGGTTACCAGCATTTTCTCCTTCTTCCACAATGTTTTCAAAAGGCTTCTTTCCTGGGGTCGTTAAAACTCAGGATTGTGTGGTAAAGAGTTAAACGCTATTATAAAACAGAACATAATGTTTTCTACCCTCTTAAAAAGAAATTTCAATTTTGGAATCACATCTATTTTGCAAGCTGCACATGCTTTCAATTTGGACACGTCTAAAATTTTGTCATTTGGTAAAGGCTTAACCCATACTGGTTAACCCTTTCCCAAACAAGCCCTGGTTTTCACGTGTCTGCAGTACAAGTCTTTTGAAAACACTGTGGGAAAAGGAGAAATTGCTCGTAACGAGCAATTTCTCCTTTTCCCACAGTGTTTTCTACCCTTTTTGATAACTTCCTGCCATTTTCATCAAATTTAAAATTGTCGTCTGCAAAATCTTTCAATTTGGACCAGTCCAAAATTTGGCGTCTGGGAAAGGGTTAAAAATGTGCCATATTCAAACCATTATCAACATTCTCTCTCCATTAACAATGTACTGTGTGAAATATAGCTGGGCTCTCTTTTATCTATCCCATTATTGGGTACAATAAAATGTAATATACAGTAGATATTACAATATCTCTGTTTGAACTTTGCCATTATCAACTTTCATCACCTGCGTGTGAGGCCACTTCACTGACCTTTGAACCTCTGACATCAAGTTCAAATTCTTTAATGTATCTCAGAAGACAACCACATCATCTTTTCTATGTTTGGTATTGACCTCTCTATAAATGTCAATAGTCAGCCTTTCTAGTTTGCTATCACCTTAGAAAAAAACCTCGTAGGGTCAGCATTAGTGTAAAATCTTTATTCATTTTGATTATCTTTGCCTTTTTCAGAGCTGTTTGTTGTAAATTCATTCCAAGAGTTAACTCTTTAGCAAGCAACATAATTTTAGACTCATTTGAATCAAGAACAATTGCAGAAAACAAATTAAATGTGACTCAATGGTATTTTGTCTTTGAAAAGATGAAATACATTGTGGGAAAGAGAGAAAATGTTAGTTACCAGTATTTTCTCCTTTTCCCACAATGTTTTCAAAAAATTTTTCATTGGGTCGTTAAAACATGAGACGGGACTGTGTGATAAATAGTTAATCCTAGAATGCCACATAATAAAATCAAATCAAGAAAAAATGCCAAAAATAAAAAGTTCCATTTATGGTTGGTGGCTTCATCACAGTGAACATTGCAGACCAAAGACCAGACTGCATATTTTGTGCAGTCTCACTGTCTGATCTTGATCTGCACTGGCCACAAAAACAACTATAGGGTTAGAAACTTGAATTCAATGACAGGTCTAAGTAAAGAAAGTTAAAAAGTTGGTGATAAAATAGAATGATAATAGTATGAGCATTTTTCGGACCTACCCACTACAGAACAGACAACAGAACATTGACAAAACATTAAACCTTTACCATACGACAAATTATTAGATTTATCCAAATTGAATACCCTTACAGACAACAAAATAAATGGTTACCAACATTTTCTCCTTTTCCCACAATGTTTTCAAAGACCTTATTTGTCAGTGTTGTTAAAACTCAAAATCGTGTGGTAAAAGGTTAACTCTTTCCCAAATGACAAATTTTGGACTGGTCCAATTTGAAAGAGTTTGCAGATGACAATTTTAAATTTGATGAAAATGGCAGAAAGGTCTCAAAAAGGGTAGAAAACACTGTGGGAAAAGGAGAAATTGCTCGTTACGAGCAATTTCTCCTTTTCCCACAGTGTTTTCAAAAGACTTGTACTGCAGACACGTGAAAACCAGGGCTTGTTTGGGAAAGGGTTAAACCACAAACATTATCAAACAACAATGGTAACTGAGAAGATGGTAGAAACATAAATGACATTTAACAGATGGAAACAAAACTGCAACATTATTTTTCATCAGATATTTTATAGGTCCAATGTCATTAAAAAAAAAACGGTTGTAACAGACCTCTAGCTTTGGCATCATAAAAAGACAGATACTCTTTCCTGATTAAGTTACCCGACTGCACAGTGCAGTAATGTATTCACCTGTAAGTTTAAATTAACTTAGAACTGTTGCAAAGTGGACAAATACCCCCCACCAGCACTTTGTCACTGAATCAACACATTCAGAGAACAGAAATGATTTTCAAGCAATGTTCACCTGTGACCTTGACCTTTAACCCATGTGACCCAAAAACAATAGGGCACTTCCTTGGGTCATGAGCAACACTTGTATAAAGCTTCAGGGTCCTAAGACAAACAGCTTTTGAGTTAGAGCATGGACACAAAAAGATGGATGGACAGACAGATAGACAGACATGGTGAAACCAGTATACCCCCCTCTACCTTATAGGTGGGGGTATATGGGTAATTACAGATTGCAATACTAGCTCAAGACAAAATGTGATGTCCAATAACATTGCTTGTCTCTGAAATTTGACTTTAAACAATTTTCAAAATGGTTTGTAAATACAGAACCTGATCTTGCTCCACACTTTCAAAAATTGCCTGGGATCTACATTCTGTCTTGAATTCACAGATCTGGATATGTCCTACTGGGTCCATTTATTCTGTCAGTAAGAAAATTAAACTTTCCAAACGCATAATTTCATTATCAATCCAAATGTAAGGAATAAACTTTTGCGTTTTGGAGATAATATCTGATGAATTCTATCCTAACTTCCATTTTAACTTGAACTTACATTTAGATGATGAGTGGACAACTACTGCTGTAACACCTAATCCTGTTGTTGAAAGAATATTTTCCAAATATTTTAACCCTTTACCATACAATCCCCAGTTTTAACAACCCCAAGAAAAATGTCTTTTGAAAACATTGTGGAAAAAGAAGAAATGCTGGTAACCAGCATTTTCTCCTGTCACCCACATCGTTTTTTACCCTTCTCAAAACAAATTTCAATTTCTGAGTCAATTTTTTTTTTTTGTCATCTGCAAATGATTTCAATTTGGAATAGTATAGAATTTTGTCGTTTGGTAAAGACTTAATGTCAAAACTGTGTTAACCCTTTCCCAAACAAAAAATTTTGGACTGGCCCAAATTCAAAGAGTTTGCAGACGACAATTTTAAATTTGATGAAAATGGCAGAAAGGTCTCAAAAAGGGTAGAAAACACCGTGGGAAAAGGAGAAATTGCTCGTTACGAGCAATTTCTCCTTTTCCCACAGTGTTTTCAAAAGACTTGTACTGCAGACACGTGAAAACCAGGGCTTGTTTGGGAAAGGGTTAACTGTTTACCACACAATCCCAACTTTTAACGACCCTGAGGTAGGAGCCTTTTGAAAACATTGAGGGGAAAGGAGAAAAAGCTGGTAACCAGCATTTTCTCCTTTTCCCACAATGTTTTCTGTCCTATCAGAGAACGTATACTCATTTGTATTGTCAAAAACATCTGCAGATGTTTTTAATTTGAGAGAATCTAAAATTTGTCATGTGGTAAAGCGTTAACAGCGATTTGAATTAACCCTTGTAAGACAAAAAAATTTTTTTTTTCACTTTTCTGTATTGAAATGCATTTGCAGGCAAGAAAATTTAATGAAGTGTGGCTGAAATCATAGAATTCATTTTCAATAGAATAGAAGACACTGTAGGAAAAGGAGAAAATGCTGGTTACCAGCATTTTCTCCTTTTCCCAGAAAGTTTTCTACATACCTCATGAAAAAAAAAAAGTCATTCCACTGTTACCACTTTCAAATTTGTCATCTTAGGCTTCTGTCTTTTCAGAGTCTTAAATCTGTTCTTTGGGACAGATTTAACCCTTTACCACACAATCCTGATTTTTAACGACCCTGAGAGAGAAGCCTTTTGAAAACATTGTGGGAAAAGGAGAAAATGCTGGTAACCAGCATTTTCTCCTTTTCCCCTATTGTTTTCTGACCTTTCAGAAACAAATGCAATCCATTTAGCCACATTTAACCTGTCGTCTGCAAATGCTTTCAATTTGGACCAGTCCAAAATATTGTCATTTGGTAAAGAGTTAAAGAAAATAAATACTGTTTACATTGGAACAGAGTAAAATATTATAGGAAAGGAGGAAATTTTGCCTGTAACAAGAAAATAACTCCTCTTCCTATGATGTTTTCTATACTGTTTTAAGAAGTAACATTTTCCTTTTCCTGCAGTGTTTTCCAAAGCTGTCAGCTTCAGAGAAACTGAAAAGTCATTTTTGTGGTTTAACTCTTTACCACACAATCCCGACTTTTAACGACCCTGGGAAAGAAGACTTTTGAAAGCATTGTGGGAAAAGGAGAAAATGCTGATAATCAACATTTTCTCCTTTTCCCTCAATGTTTTCTACCCTTCACGAAACAAATTTTAATTTTTCAGTTACATTCATTTTGCCATTTGCAAGTGCTTTGAATTTGGATGAGTCTAAAATTTTGTTGTTTGGTAAAGTTAACACAGTACCTGTATACCAATGATTTCTAGTAAGAGCTATTGCAATTTAATACATGTATATCTTTCCAGCGATACCAGACCACAGAAAATAACTGTAATGAATCACAAGAGGAGACGAGGATGAAAAGTCACACCTTGATTATTTCAACGCTTATTGGTTTCACTCCATCATCTCCATATATTTAGAAGAGAAGGCATATTGATTTACAGACAGTGAAACGCTAGTTCTGATTGCTCACAGAAGTACATTGCAATGCGGATATTGTGTTGGTTGGGAGCTATGATTACGGAAAGAGATCTACCAGGAAGTGAAAAAAAATCAACAATGCTCTGGCAAAAGGGGGCTTAATGCATTTCTGTGATGCATGTTACCAAGAAGGTCATCAAATAAATATAGACCCATAAAGTCCATTTTGTCTAACAACCGACAAAAACATGAGGTAAACTGGTACCATATAACGGGGTTTTTTTACGTGCTGCCAATTTTTACTAAATTTTACGACAAGAATAGATTCGTAAAAATTTGACACATAAATGATTACCGCGTAAAACTTGACCGATACAGAAATAAAAGGTTATCAGTATGGAAAGGCGTTTACAAACAATTATAGATGCCACTATGTACACGCTTCGGTGATCATTGTAATTAGCCAATATATTCGGAGAGAAAAGAATATTTTTTTTAATGTCCGAATCATTAGGAAATTATCATAAAGGGGAAAAAAAGGGGTGACCGAAATAAAAGGTCTTACCATGTTGACCGAACTTGTGTCCGAAATCCGACAAATTTACATCCATTTATAGCCATCTGTCAACAAGATTTCATGCCTGTCGCGTCGCGGGTACACAATTGTTTGCAATACAATTTGGATAAGGGGTATGATGTAACGTGCAATCATTCGAAGCGATAGGGTTGTAATGCAAGCGTTTGTTGTACATATTTACAACTGTTCTGCTCCAAGAAATGTACATCCGGTTATATGTTGACTGCCAGTCGACAAAAAATGGCCACGCAAAAAGCCAGTATCATGCCTGCTTTACATTAGTTGATAGTGCCTTTTTGGGTTTAGTAATGGTTTTTCTAGAACACCTGGGCAGTGAAATAAAAAATAATGCATACGATAACGAATGCAGTAGTTTATATCAGTGGATTAACTACATGAATAAAGAAAAGAAACAACGAGGTTTAGTATTTATTAATTCTTTAATCGATTTATTGTTTATAGAGGGACAACATAGTCATGTTTTAAACATTTCCCTCACAGTCACAAAATACGGCGAACCTGTTAATTGATCACTTATAATAACAGTAATTAAACTCTTTACTCAAACAGGTATCAGAGGTGCGAATTAACTCTTTACAAGACAACTAAACTTTACATTCGTCCATTTTCTTCGCATTCAACTAATTAAATGTTGAGATTTGTCTTTGAAAGAGTAAAATAATTATGTATTCATGTGCTGAAAATTTTATTGAGCTAATTTTTTACGCATGTGTGTAATTAGTAAAAAATAAAATCGTAAAAATTTAAATCGCATGTTTTTTTCCCAAATCCGTAAACTTTTACAGCAGTAAAAATAACCCGTTATACGGTATTTGGACATGCAAAAGGTTTTGGCCCAGGTAAGCCTGCACAGACTGCACAGGCTGGCCTTGGTCAATACTTTTTGCAGATGTATTAAGCCCCTTTTTCATGGAGCAAGGCTCCAACGTTGCAGAAAGAGATGTCAACAGCATTATAATCTTTCATCAGTTCAGTTAAAAAGTTTCATTGTAAACTTATATGGAGGTCAGAATCAGAAGGGGGCCAACAAATATTGAATTAAAAACATTTTCTGACTAAAACCTGTATGGCAGGTAATTGTCTTGATCAAATTCAAGTGAGTGCCCACAATATAGATTTTAGTGAAGAACTAAGTAGGTACTACTTTTTTACCCTTTAACAAGCAATTCTGAGTTTTAATAACCTGAGGAAGAAATCTTTTGAAAACATAGTTGGAAAAGGAGAAAATGCTGTTAACCAGCATTTTCTTCTTTTCCCTAATGTTTTCTATCCCGTCAAAGACAAAACCTATCATCCAAGGCACATTTTAGGTGTTGTCTGCAAATGCTTTCAAGACACACAAGTCAAAAATTTTGTTGTCTGGTGAAGGGTTAGTTCAGGAAACATCCACCTTACCTGTATATCTGCTGATAAAAATAAGACTTGAACTTTGGATTAAAATCAAATAAAAATTTTATGTACTCAATAATAGGCACTACAGTTTTTTTTTTTTTCCTCCTGCTACTAGGCCCTCTGCTAAAATAAAATGGCATGTAATGATGAAATTTTCCAATATAACACCATCTTTAATTCTATGCATTAATGAAACGGAAAAAATATATACATAATCTTGTCATCCGTCCAGCATGATTCAAAACTTTGGCCATGTTTGAAGTTATTGATGTAGATCAACCGCTTACCAGTCTTTTCGACTCAGCCCCACATGAAAACATCTGCAGACATCAGATGTGACTCAAATGATGGGATCTGTCTTTCGTAGGCTTGGAATAAATGTGGGAAAAAGGAAAAATATCTATTGCCAACATTTTCTTTTATTCCCACACTTTGTCAAAAGCCTTTACCTGGAGATCTTAACCCTTAAAGCGCCTTTCACGACTATAGTTGCATTTGCGGTCAGTGCAGATCAAGATCAGACTGCACAAAACATGCAGCCTGAACTTTGATCTACACTGTCAGCTTTGATGAAACTCTGTAGACAAAGGCAACTATGAAATTGTAATTATTTGGATCGTATTTCTAGGCTGAAAATGTCTGATAGGTTTATTTGGTGCTCTAAGGGTTAAAAGCAGAGTATCATTTGCTAAGGGATCAACTAATAAAAGTCTAGGTATATATTCAACAACCATTCTTACTTTCATTCTTAGTCCTATTCAAGATGTAGAAAGTAACGCAACCTATGATTGGCTAAATCATTTGGTTTGGCCAATCAGAAGTTGTGTTTCTCTCAGCTGTAGAAAATTCTTAAGAATATGACTAAGAATGTTCTTAAAAATGGTTGGAGAATACGGACCCTGTATGTATGAAAAAGGGAGCAAACCACAACTGTTGGAATTGTATCCATCATCATTGCAAATTGACCATTAAAAAAAAAAAAAAAAGTTATTTCATGCTGACATTAAATACTCACCTTACTTCTCCATACTGGATTTACTACGAAACATATTTGAATTGTTCTAATTCTTAAAAACAAAAGCAATGTGTTTGTAAAGGTCAGGGGAGGCAACTCAGACTTCGGGGCTTTACCAGTGCTTCTGGTTAACAAATCTTATCAAGGCAAGGAATACATTTATTTGAGTTTTTACTCATGAAATTTGGCTAGGTGCTGGTTCAACTGCTGAGCAGAATAAGAATTCACGGTAAGTTGAACTTGAAAATTGTAAACTAACCAGACGATTTCGGCCTGTCTCTTTTCGACGCCTTGGTGCTGAGTTTTGTGCTCATTCTAGTGTTTTTGAAGAATGTCCTACTTCCTAAATGGTATTACGGGTTTATCTTCGTAAGTAGATGGTAAATATCGCTGTTTCTGGTCTAATTTGTCTTCCTTCTGCAAATAGTTGACATGTTTCTTGGCAACAGATAAGGATGTTTCACTTTTAGAAAGAAAAAGCCGATAGCGTCAAAAGATAACCGAAATCTGAAAACGGTGTCTACATAATTTCATACTCGTAAATCTTCTCGTCTAACCTTCCCATAGACATTAATACGAAGATCAACAACAGGCTGCCATTTAAAACAACTTTATGGCACTAAGCTCCATATGTTCATTTGATTTTTCAGAAAATCCTAAATCTACATTGTATTGAATGAAAAAGGCCCGCCAATGGTAATTCCAGATAGATCTACTGCGATTTCAAAGTAGATCAGCGTTTCACTAGGAACAAAATCAAAGTATAGGAGTGTAGCTCCAAGATCAGAATCTAGGTTCTCTGCAGGCTGGTCATGGTCTAAATTGACCAAAAAAGCACATTGAATCGCCCTTAGTAGCTTGATCAAAAAGGTTAAAATTTATGGAAGCTAAGAACATTTTAACCCTTTACCAGACGACAAAATTTTAGCCTTGTCCAAATTGAAAGCATTTGCAGACGACAATTTCAGTGTGGCTAAAATGGTGCAATTTTCTCTTGATAGGGTAGAAAACATTGTGGGAAAAGGAGAAAATGCTGGTTACCAGCATTTTCTCCTTTTCCCACAATGTTTTCAAAAGGCTTCTTTCCTAGGGTCGTTAAAAGGCGTCATTGTGCGGTAAAGGGTTAAACAATGGGGCATTTGTTGTTGTTGATGTTGTAATTTCAAGAGCGGCGCTCCAGATGACAAAAGCGGGTTTAATGCCTCTCCGTGAGGCTGTATACCAAGCAGTGTGATCTCATAATTAAATCCTTTTGTCTTACAACCGACTGAATCATGAGGTAGAATGGTCCTTGACATACAGAAAATTGACAAACAGCAAACAGTTTCGATCCAGGTCCAGGTGAGCCTGGGTCGATACTTTTTTTGCAGATGTATTAAGCCCCCTTTTCACAGAGCATAACTTATCTATTTTCTACACTATTACCAAGAATGAAAGTAACATATGGGATCCATGTGGATAAGATTCAAACGGGCGTCATGCTACACAGAACCTGCCTTCTGATCTTTGGTTCACATAGTTTGGTCGATAACTGGCAATCCAATGGTTGGGTGTTGATCAAGTCTGGCTTAATAGACCAGTTTAATATTTTCCCGGCAGTCTCAATGCTGTTAGCGAATAAAAACAAGACTTCTCGTCTTGCGACAGACCGCTTTGTATTTGCGGAGGCACGAAATTTCCCAAACTCTACCCAAATCTTTCCCAAATCCACCCAAATCTTTTCCAAGTCTACCCAAATCTCTCCCAGATCTACCCAAATCTTTCCCAAATCTACGTAAATCTCTCCAAAATCTACCCAGCTTTACCCAGATCTTTTCCAAATCTTACCTATCTGTTTAAGAATAAGAAATCTATTAGGAAGGGAAATTGACTGCGTAAGGTCGTCCACTGTATTAGCATTTGATGAAAAAGAATGTAGATCTATTTACGGGATGTCTTTTCGGCGAACCAGTCTACCTAATGATACAGTCGGTTCACTCGTCACAACTCGGCCGATTCCGTACCTTCATCTAATTTGATCACCAGATCACCCGAGGTATGCCGAATGACAGTCGGTTGTTAGACATAATGATTTTTAATCCTCCTTAACTATGTCGTGTCTTGCTCGGTATGATGTATCACGGATGCATTGAGCCCTCTGTTGCGAGAGCATGGCTCATTTGATCTGCACAGAAATAGTTAATCCTTTTCCAAACGATCCACTGTTTCTAATGTGGTTATGTAGAAAAACAGCCAGTGGCTAGGGATGAAATTTATGCAAAGCACCGGTAAAAGAAATTCCAGGAAAAGCATGGATAGGTGCACTGGCCGCCGTAACATAACTGGAATAATGTTGAAAACAGTGTTAAACACCATGCAATCAAACAATCGATCCAAAACGATCCTGTGTTTTACGACAATCGGAGAAAGGGCTCTTGAAAACTTTCCATCTTATAGTCTATATAAATCCTTTCATTAGAGTCGCTTAGATCTAATACGTCATCTAAAATGAACCATTTCCCACAATGTTTTTACCCAGGTCAAAGACATATCCCATCATTTGAACCTTGTTTTTGTTTGTTGCCTGCAGACGCTTTCAAGCTGGACATGTCTAAAACTTTTGTTGTATGTTGAAGAATTAATTTCATTTTAAATATGAGCCATGCTCAGTGAAAAGGAGGCTTAATGCATCTGCAAACAGTATCGATCCAGGTCAGCCTGCGCAGTCTGCGCAGGCTGACCTGGACCGAAACCTTTTTGCTTTCGGTCAATTTTCTGGATGTAAAAGGACTGGTCGACCTCATGGTTCAGTCGTTTGTTAGGAAAAAAAATGGATTTTATGGATCCAAAATTATATGATGACTTGCTTGTTATAATGGATCACGGCGATGCACTAAGCCCCCTTTTGCCAGACCATCGCCCAAAAGCTTTCAACGATAGAGTCAAAATACTTTTGTCGTCTGGTGAAGTGTAACAAAGAGATCTGAGTCATCCTTTGTGAAAAGGAGGTCTGATGCAATTACAAAAAGTATCGAACCATGCAGTCAACCTGCGTAGTTCTCGCAGGCTGACATGGGTGGAATCTATTTGCTATTGGTAAATTTAATTTTCGACATGTGAAAGAATCATTCTACTTCATTCTGTCTCATGGTTCATCTAGTTTTCTTTTTTTAGGTAAAGTGAGTCCATCTTCTGCGACATCTTGCTTAGTATAATGCATTACATGGATGTATTAACCCTTTCCCAAACAACAAATTTTGGACTGGTCCAAATTGAAAGAATTTGCAGACAACAATTTTAAATTTGATGAAAGTGGCAGAAAGGTCTCAAAAAGGGTAGAAAACACTGTGGGAAAAGGAGAAATTGCTCGTTACGAGCAATTTCTCCTTTTCCCACAGTGTTTTCAAAAGACTCCCGCGTCACGGCGCATGGCCCATGTCTTTGGTATGTAAGACACGAAGAAAAAAATGAATAAATTTCTGTTCGCGGCTTCTACATAATCTACGCACAGAAGTGAGAGATGGTCGTAAATATTGTCAGAATGACATTCACCGTCGCTTTGCAAAAATTATAGGCTCTATCCTTTATCAATAAGCTAAATAGATTCAAACAATTTGAGAGGTACAATAAGATAAAGATGAATTACTTTTTCACTTAAATATCTTTGTTGGTCTACTTATTAAAACAAAAGAATGGTGTAGAGCCTTGAATTCGAAAGACAAAAAAGAAAGATACATTGAAACATGATGGCTTTGCGCGGCGTTTTTCAATTTTAAAGGGAAAAAACTCGTACTGGTTTAGGTACTGAAATAATGAGATTGATCTCCCTTGGTAATGTTGCACGACTAGTTCAGCGAGGAATGCACATTACTGGGCCATATTCCTTCCACTTGATATTCTTATTATTCTTAATTTCATGTCTTTGACTCAAAGAAATTTATTTCGTCTTTCCAACGTTACATTGCATATATTAAATTCCCGTACGATACATATATTTCCGTTTTGGTAATAATGGAAGCAGACTGATGTTTCTGCAAATGTGATTGGTGAACTTTGAAGTCGGATACAAACCTAGCCAATCGTGTGGACTTTTACTGTAAGGTAAACAAATTTTTGTGACCGTAAAAGCCAAGATCCAAGACGACCTGGAAATAAATACAAAAAGGTGAGGTTGATTATTTTCGAATAGTGTCGAGTCAAACCTTTCAATTGTACAGAAATATAGATCGCTATATTACAAATAATGTTTGGAGTGATTGGATTTTTTTTATTATTGTTATTGGTTTTCGCGACCAGCGCTTTCTGTCTTTTTGGCGCAATATTCGATAAACAAAACCAAGCGCCATGTCAATGGGCTGGCCAAAGTTCTCGCAACTAGAAATTTTCGGCATATTCCCGGGAACTTCCCAACTTGGACTTTCATTCCGTAAATTTCTTGCGTAATACCCCCCAAGATTGCCAAGCAAAATTCATGTAGATCTAGGGGAGTTTCTGGGATTATGGCAAATTTTCCTGTTAAACTTTTGTGTGAAACATGTCTTCTTGCTATAAGAAGGAAAATAAGTGTTCAGAATTTGAGGTGTTTGTGAAAGTAATGGCAGTTTTTTTGCAAAGGGTTAGAATAGGTAGGGGATAATAGAGTATTGTCCGATAAACTTGCAGAAATAGGCGACATTTTCAGAATAGAAAACAAATGCATGTAAGACTAATTCACAAATAGGACTTATTCCCAGAACTGGAACTCTCAAGTTGACGGCGTGTTTTGACTTCCTACTGGGACCACACATAAACAAAAGTCAGTGACATCATATATGAAGTACGATTAAAACCTGTCTGTCTGATGATGTCCCAGACTTCCCTACTTAGGCAACACTTATGATACCATCAAAAATACTTTTGATAAGGGATATTTTGGGCTTGTTTGAATCAAATACTGTATGTCATATTTTCATTTTTTACAGCCCAAACAAAAGCCAGAAAGGTAAAATGGCTGAATCAGATGAGGGCGCAAGCCCTGCCAAGATTCGGAAGTTGTCCAGATCTATCACAGAGATCTCATCAGAGGCAGATTCAAGCCTAGTAGATATGGAAGCACAGAGGGCTTTGGAAGATATTGATGGTTGCCAAAATGAAATTGATGTATTGAATGAAAAAGCTAGTGAGGAGATCCTGCTGATTGAGCAGAAGTACAACAAACTGAGGAAACCACATTATGAGAAAAGAAATGAGCTGATAAAACAGATACCAAATTTCTGGGTCACATCAGTATCCTTTGATAGTACTCTTCCTAAACCAAATTTCAATTTTTGAGTCACATTTATTTTGTTGTCTGCAAATGCTTTCAATGAACCTTTTACTGGATGACAAAATTTTAGCCTTGTCCAAATTAAAAGCATTTGCAGACAACAACTTCAGTGTGGCTCAAATGGTGGAATTTTTCTTTGATCGTGTAGAAAACATTGTGGAAAAAGTAGAAAATGCTGGTTACCAGCATTTTCTCCTTTTCCACCATGTTTTCTAAAGGCCTCTTTCCCAGGGCCTTTAACAGGTGGCATTGTGTGGTAAAGGGTTAAAAAAACAAAGTCATCATGAATTCACACCTCATCACTACTCCTGGTCAAGTAGCACACAAATGTAGCTTTTTATCCCCTTGGGTAGATGGCCTTCAAAATCATTATTAATAAGAAATTCTGTGGATTGTAACAGGCAATTGTTGATTTTCCCTCTACTGTTGAGAAAGAAGGCTTTTTAAAACATGTTTTGTAGCTAGCATTTTTGTCCTTTTTGCCATCATCTTTTGTACTCTTTTTAAAGACTAATCCCATCATTTGATTCACATTTGATTTGTTGCTTGCATTTACATGTATTTTGAAGGTTGTAAAAATATAAAATTTAAAACCTAAAAGAGTAAAAATTTACTTTATTTCCTTAACAATGTGCCAGTTTGTCAATCATCCACAGTTCTCTCATGTAGTCAGTTCAACAGAAGAAAAATGTTTACAGTATCTGACACAGGTATGGTTTATGCTGTTTGTACTTCCTTATCCGTTATTTTAACCCTTTACCACACAACAAAATTTTACGTTTGTCCAAAGCAAATTGAAAACATTTGCAGACTACAAAGTAGTTTTGGCTCATATGGAGAGATTTGTCTGTAAGAGAATAGAAAACCTTGCGGGAAAAGGAGAAAATGCTAGGTACCAGCATTTTTTCCTTTTCCCACAATGTTTTAAAAAAGACTCTTTCTCAGGGTCTTTAAAACTTGGGATTGTGATGTAAAGGGTTAAGCCCATATGCAGAAACTACTGGAAGGGAATGAGAAAACTTTTAGCGCTGTACCAGAGAATAAAGGTTAACTCTTTACCACATGACAAAAGTTATAGACTGGTCCAAATTGAAAGCATTTGCAGATGACAAATTCAATGTAACCTGAAATGTAAAAAGAAAATGCTGTGTACCAGCATTATCTCCTTTTCCCACAGTGGTTTTAAAAGCCTTCCTCCTCAGAGTCATTAAAACCCAAGATTATTTGGTACAGGGTAAAGACTAGTCCAAATTGAAAGCATTTGCAGATGACAGAATATTTTGTATTGTTTAGTATGGTTCAATTTGATGCAAAATCCAACACTTTAAGTGTTCAACATAAGGCAAATTTTATACATGCCTAAACAAAAAACATTTTTAGAAGATAGTTTTAACATGGCTGAAATGATAAAATTTGTTATCAGATATTAGAAAGCAATGTGGGAAAAGTTACCAGCATTTTCTCCTTTTTGCACAGCATTTTCCAGACCCTTTTTGCTTAAGGTCATAAGGGATCCTCTGTGGCTTAGTGGTAAAGTGTAGGACTCTTGAGCTGGAAGTCTGAGACTCATTGGATCCACTTGGTTTTCTGTGGGACTGTCCTTGGGCAAAACACTTTACAGTCCTAGCCTAGTACTGGTGGAAACCAGGAAATATATGAATATGCAAGCTATCATGGTGATATGACTGAAATAATATTGAAAGTGGCATAAAACACCATACAATCTAATTCCTCAAGGTCATTTAAACTTGGGATTGTGTGGTAAAGGGTTAAACACAACAGACGTAAAGCAGAAGGAGCCACAAGTCCAAGTGGTGGAAATGCTAAACTTCGAACATCCATAGATTACAGTCATGTACTTCAGTTCAGAATTGATAGACAATACATTGTATTACTCTGTTAACGGTTAACCCCTAAAGCACCTTTCACGTTAATAGTTGCCTTTGCAGCCAGTGTAGATCAAGATAAGGCTGCACAAAACATGCAGCCTGATCTTTGATCTACACTATCCACTTTGCTGAATCACTGTTGACAAAAGCAACCATGAAATTCCAATTTTTTGGGTTGTATTTCTGGGGTGAAAATGTCCGATAGGTTTATTCGGTGCTCTAAGGGTTAAGATTTTGAGAGTACATGGAAGTAACATGTAACTGCACTACAGTGTTTTATTTTTCAGATGGAGGTGTCAGAATTCGAAGACATTAAGTCAGGTTACTGCCTATCCTTTTATTTTGCCAAGAATCCATATTTCTCAAATGAAAAGATTTCCAAATCTTACTTCTTAATTGTCAAAGGTAAGTCTTCTGCAAACATCATTATTAGATGTTATGCATTTAACTCTTAACCACACACCAAAATTTTAGACTTGTCCAAATTCAAGCATACTGGTATGTAGATGACAAATCATTGTTGGCGCAAATGATGAAACTTGCCTGTAGAAACAATATGGCTGCAGTAATTCACAGTTGAAAAAATGTTCAACTAGAGGAAAAAGGCAGTTGTCGAAATATCAAACATTAGAGTGTTGTTTTTTATAGTGTTTCATTCATTCCCTGAGGAATTCTTGGTGTCATTATGATAGTAAAAATCTGACTAGTTGCTTAACCCTTTGATAGTAAAAATCTGACCAGTTGCTTAACCCTTTACTGCACGATGCCCCTTTTAATGACCCTGGGAAAGAAGCCTTTCGAAAACATTGTGGGAAAAGGAGAAAATGCTGGTAACCAGCATTTTCTCCTTTTCCCACAATGTTTCCTACCCTATTAGAGAAAAATTGCACCATTTGAGCCACATTGAAATTGTTGTCTGCAAATGCTTGCAATTTGGACAAGGCTAAACTTTTGTCATTTGGTAAAGGGTTAATCAGGCTAATGTAATTGTAACAAAGGATATGCGAACAAATTTATGTAGAAAAGAATTTAAATCTCTGAAATTTGAGGGTAAGCAAAAAAAGGTGAGTGGACTAATGGTAGCAGTCAGTGAATAGTCATTTCAGATTGAGAACTAACCGCTTTCGGTCCTACTCATTATAAGTATGGTTTAAGTACATTAATATACCAATGCTCACTTCTATAAAATACTTTTTGTTATTGTGAATTTACATATGAGGTTTGCGTGGGGTTTTTGTCCACTTATGTTGAAAGGGTCTACATGTTTTGAAAATGACATTGTTATGTCACAAATTAATTCTTTACTTGAAATCTGTCAATCTTTTTATGTTGTGGCAAGAACATGAAATGATTTCTATGATTGTTTTGATTGATCATTTCATGAAATAAAGATTTAATTGCATTTTCTATTTATAGATACAAGCAATGTCTATTTTTAGAATATCCTCGCACATGTACATGTATTCAGTAACTTAGTCCCATCGCTTATCGGAGATTGCATTTTCTATTTATAGATACAAGCAATGTCTATTTTTAGAATATCATAGCACATAATTATATTCAGTAACTTAGTGCCATCACTTATCAGAGATTCAAATATGTTAGCGTAGTATAATTCTGTAAGCATTACACTGTATGTTGTGGGTATTTATTAGTTTTATGTACACCTGATTCTGAGCTCAGAATAAGAAGGAGTGATGATATTCTATTTCCATTATTTCTCTTCCAAAACCTATGTTGTGGGTACTCATTAGAATCACCTTGATGAGACGATTCTAATGAGTACCCATAAAATAGGGTTTAGTGGAGAAAAATTAATATTTTCAATTTTGAAATCAAAAGCACTCCCTCTATCTGGAGCTCTGCCTGAAGCATTTGTTTTCTGTTCCAAACATTTGAAATTTGACACTATGGAAAACAACGCTATTGTTCATTATTTAGGCTATTGCCTTTTTCAAGAGTTCCTAATACCTTTTGCCCTAGAACTTTTTTTTTAGCATGAATTACTGCAGCCATATTGTTTTAACCTCTTACCAAATAACAAAATTTTAGACTAGTCCAAATTGAAAGGATTTGCCGACGACAAATCAAATGTGAATCATTAATTGAAATTTCATTTTGGAAGGGTAGAAAACATTGTGGGAAAAGGAGAAAATGCTGGTTACCAGCATTTTCTCCTTTTTCCACAATGTTTTCAAAAGGCTTCTTCCCCAGGGTCGTCAAAAGGCAGCATTGTGCAGTTAAGGGTTAATGAAATTTTATCTCAAGCACCAACTCCTACCAGATCCTCTATGTGAATCATGCTCTGGCAAAAGGGGGTTTAATGCATATTCGCGATGCATGATACCAAGCAAGTCATCACATGATCATGGATCCATAAAAGCTGTTTATTCCTCAACCGACTGAATCATGAGGTAGGCTGGTCCTTTGACATACAGAGAATTGACAAATAGCCAAAAGTTTTGGCCCAGGTCAGCCTGCACGGACGTGGGTGGATACGTTTCGTATATGCATTAAGCCCCCTTTTCACAGAGCATGGCTCGTATCTTGAGTAAGTCTGTCTGTATGTGTGTGTTTAATTTGTTAAGAACTTGTTTAGATGGCCGCCCACATTCCAAGTCCACAGAAATCCAGTGGAAAGATGGTAAAGATCTCAGCAAGGTGGTCCAGTCCAAAAAGATACAAATCCGGGTGCCAGGGGTAGGACCCAGGGTTGGATCCTTCTTCTCGTGGTTCACAGATAACAGAAGTCCCTTGAATGATAAAATTGCAGACGTAAGTGTAAACCCTTAACACTTTACCACACAATCCCGAGTTTTAACGACCCTGACGAAGAAACATTTTGAAAACATTGTGGGAACAGGAGAAAATGCTGGTAACCAGCATTTTCTCCTGTTCCCACAATGTTTTCTACTCTAACAAAAACAGATTCCGTCATTTAAGCTAGATGTACATATAAATTGTCATGTGCAAAAGCTTTTTGACAACATTTTCCTTGTGTGGTCAAGGGTTCAAGGCCAAGTAGCGGCCAGAGAGACAATGCAGGTTGTAAATTGCATTGAAATTAAATCATACCATTCAGAAGTATGGAAAATATTGTGGAGATGACAATCGGTTAGTGTGTTGTCTGTCTTAGTGTTAGTTGCTGGCAGAAAAATGGATTTTTAAATCGGACAAAAAGTGTACAAAAGATAGAGTGACCTGGCAAGTTTTAACCTAGTTTTGAAAATTTTCTCTGTCAGCGACTTAAGTTAATTTGTGTCAGCGACTAACACTTGGACCAACCGCACAATAACAGGTTGTCATCTTCACAATATTTTCCATACTTTTAAATGATATGACTTAAATTTAAATGCATTTTAACACCTGCTTTGTTTACATTTTGCAGCTATTATCACTTTAACCCTATACCAAACAATCCCAACTTTTAACGACACTGAGAAAGAGGCCTTTTGAAAACATTGTGGGAAAAGGAGAAAATGTTGGTACCCAGCACTTTCTTCTTTTCCCACAATGTTTTTTAACCTATCAATGATAAATTTCATCATTATGGCCACATTTAATTTGTTGTCTGCAACTGCTTTCAATTTGGACCAGTCTAAACTTTTGTTGTTTGGTAAAGAGTCAATGCACCTTTTTACTGTCACAGTTACATTTGTAGTCATAAGTGTTAACTCTGAAAGCGCCTCCAACTCTTTACCAAACGACAAAATTCTAGACTTGTCCAAATTGAAAGCATTTGCAGACAACAAATTATATGTGACTCATACAATGGAATTTTTCTTTGATAGGGTAGAAAACATTGTGGGAAAAGGAGAAAATGCTGGTTACCAGCATTTTCTCCCTTTCCCACAATGTTTTCAAAGGCCTCTTTCCCAGGGTCGTGTGGTGAAGGGTTAACTGCTGTACATGTGGTTGCATTTGCAGCAAGTGTAGATCAAGATCAGACTGCAATCCTATCTTTGATCTACACTGTTTGCCTTGTTGAGACGTTCTTGACAGCGCATTCAAATTTAGAAAATGTCATTTAGCAAGTAAGGTCTAGGAGTAGTATATATTTGATTTAGAAAGTAACACAATTTCTGATTGGCTAAACCATTTGGTTTAGCCAAATGGTTTAGCCAATCACAAATTGTTTTACTTTGAAATTTAGAAAATTCTTAACTTAGACTGAGGTTGATATTAAATGGTTGGTAAGTACAGGCCAAGGTGTCCTTTTGATTGTTGTCAAAAGGTACTGAAAGATGATATCTGGTCCAGTGCACAACATTGCTATCTGGCCCCAGATATTGATATTTTCTGTCTGTCAAAGCAACAGAATATGCAACAATAAGGGTCAGGTATCCCTTTGATTGCTCTTACTGTAGGATGATATCTGGCCCAATCCACAGTACAATCTGGTCCAAGATATTGATATTTTCTGTTAACCAAGGCAACAGAATAGGTCATTAAAAGTAAGGGTCGGATATCTTGTTGATTGTATTTACAGTTACTGAAGGATTATAAGGGTCAGGTATCCTTTTGATTGCCCTTACTGTAGGATGATATCTGGCCCAATCCACAGTACAATCTGGTCCAAGATATTGATATTTTCTGTTAACCAAGGCAACAGAATATGTCATTAAAAGTAAGGGTCGGATATCTTGTTGATTGTATTTACAGTTACTGAAGGATTATGTCTAGCCCAATCCACATCAGGACTATCTGGCCCTAGATATTGATATTCTCTGTCTGCCAAAGCAACAGAGCTTGTCATTAAGCAAGTAGGGGTCGGATATCATGTTGATTGTCATTCACATTTACTGATGGATGTTATCTAGCCCAATACACAATGGTATTGTCTGGCCAAAAATTGATGGGTACTCTATGTTTTCTAAAGCAACAGAATTTGTCATTAACTCGTTATCAAACAACAAAATTTCAGACTGGTCAAAAATTAGAACCATTTGCAGATGAAAAAACTAGTAGGACTGAAAAAGTTGGAATGTTTTTGGAATGGTAGAAAACATTATGGGAAAAGGAGGTTATAATGGTTACCAGCATTTTCTCCTTTGCCCAGTGTTTTCAAAAGGCTTCTTTGACAGGGTTGTTAATGGTTGGGATTGTGTGGTAAAGGGTTAAGCAAGTTAGATCAAGAATCGTGTTGATTGTTATTCACAGCTACTGAAGGATGATATCTGGCCCAATCCCCTACAGTACTATCTGGCCCCTGATATTGAGGTGGGGGAGAACGGACATACAGATGATGAAGATGATGATGATGACAGTGATGGTGACGGAGACTCAGTAGTGATTGTTGGTGATGATGATAGCGAGATTGATGATCTGGGGGAAGATGGTTTGTACCTTTGGCTCTTCGATGATTCTTTAACTACTTAGATGTTACTTTTTATGTCTCAACAGAGGGCAGTTGTGGAAAAGGACCGATTGCTTTTAACAAGCAATTGCTTTTAATAAGCAATTGCTTCTGTTCTGAGAAATAGCTTGTTAAAAGCAATTCTGAAGCAGAAATTGCAGTTCTAAAGCAGCAATTCTTTTAAAGCATAGATATCACCTGTTATGTCTCAACAGAGAGCAATTGTGGAAAAGGACCAATTGCTTTAAAGACGCGATTTCTCGGAACAGGAGCAATTGCTTTTATCAGGCATTTTTTCCTTTTCCTGTGATGATTTCCATAATACTTACAAATGTGAGCCATGCTCTGGCAAAAGAGGGCTAAATGCATCTCTGATTTATTATAACAAGAAAGACATCATATAATTATGGATCCATAAAATCCATTTTGTCTAACAACCAAGTGAATCATGAGGTAGACTGGTCCTTTGACATAGAGAAAATTGACCACTTGCGGAAAGTTTCGGCGCAGGTCAGCCTGGGCGGACTGCGCAGGCTGACCTGGGTCGATACTTTTCATTTGGCCCCCCCCCCCCCCCTTTTCACAGAACATGGCTCATAGGTTTCTATCTGTAATAAGTTTCTCCTATTTGTCCTTTGTACTAAGGTTTGTTCTGTCTTAAGTGACCCTTTACCACACAATCACTAGTTGTAATGACCCCGAGAAGATGGCATTTGAAGACACTGTGAGATAAGAAAACGCTGATATCCAATATTTTTCTCATTTCCCACAATATTTTTCACCCCTTCAAAGACATGTTTAATTTGTTTGAATGCTTTCATTATTGACAAATTTAAAATGTTTTCATCATCACTTACCGAGCCCCAGTAGCTCAGTCGGCAGTGTTACAGGACTTGAGAACTTTTCCACTGCCCAGGGTGGTTAAAACTAGGGATTGTGTGGTAAAGGGTAAATCAAAGGTTAATGATTTTGTAGATGAAGTATATGAGGTGGACGACCTTGATGATACTGGAGACAGAGCTGATGAATCTATAGAGTTTCTTGAAGTGGAAGATGAAGAGGAGGAGGACGATGGTAATATTATAAACATTGTTGATTCTACACATCTTGGAGTCTACCAGAAAAAAAAAAAATTTTTGACATGTCCATACAGGTTGTCAGTTAGGCTAATAAGTACCCACCAAATTGTTGCTAGGGAAGAACTAAATCATTATTATCCACTTTAAGATCTTGCGCTGTAAACTTGTTACAGATGTTCGCCCTTAAAGTACCTTTCACAACTACAGTTGCCTTTGCTGTCAGTGTTAGTCAAGATTTTTGATCTACACCATCCATTTTCTAACACCATAGACTATATCATACATGAAATTGCAATTATTTGGGTTGTATTTCTAGGATGGTAATCTGTGTTTGTTTCAGATCTGAACTCTGTACTATTAAATCTAGTTTTTTAAATGACCCTGAGGAAACAGCGTTATGCATTTTCTCCATTTCCCACAATGTTTTCTAGCATATCAAAGAAAAATTGCACCATTTGAGCCACAATGAGATTCTCATCTGCAGGTGCTTTCAATATGGACAAGGCTTTTGTCATCTTGTAAAGTGTTAAACCCCCTTTTGCCAGATCATGGCTCATGTAATTTTTTTTCAAAGATGATGATGTCGAACTCATTGAAAGTGACAGCGAACTTGAAACTACGGCAGCGACAAACACGTCTCTAGAGGAAAAAGATGATTCTGCAACTAGTGAAGGGCCATCAAAATCTCAGGAAACATCAATAAGCACAGATGGTACCTCAGGTATAAATGAAAATGTAAACGAGAAAGATTCGGAAAATCAGACAGGGTCATGTAATGAACATGAAACAGATAATGACAAGACTGTAGACAAAGAAAGAGATGATAGCAAGACAAATGAAGGGGATGAAGAGGAAAATAATATACATGGGGTAAACAAAGATATTGCAAAACCAGGGGGAGGGACAGACTCTGTAACAGACATGGTGACCAATGAAAATACAGGTGGTGAAAGTGCAAACCAATCAAAAGCTGGGGCAGGGAAAGACTTAGTGACCAATGAGAAGTCGGGTAATAAAGCTGACAGTGAAGTTCAACAGGAAGAAGGAGGCGGCGGTGGTGGGGACGGTTGATTTTAGCACTGTTAAGTGTCAGTCTGTGGGAGACCCTTGCCTTTCCCTGCTAACTCTTTCCAAAAATATGAATTTCAGGCCCTTTCAAATTCAAAACATATGCAGACGACACATTCAAAGTTGGTACAAATGAGCTTAAGCTCACTGATAGGGTAGAAAACATTGTGGGAAAAGGAGAAAATGCTGGTTACCAGCATTTTCTCCTTTTCCTAACAATGTTTTCAAAAGCCCTATCCCAGGGTTGTGAAAATCTGAGATTGTTTGACAAAGGGTTTAAAACACTACCTCCAGAAATAAATGCAATAGATAGCTTTGAAAAACATGGGAAATCAACGCAAAATTTTTATTTTACTGCCACTAGCAATTTAAATAGCCTTTGCTTACGGCATTATCTTCGATTGCAAAGATTTTTGATTAGGGAAAGAGGTAAGGCAGGTGCAATGCATGCTATTTTTAGCTCGGCTGTATTGAAGAAAAAACCAAGTGATTGTCATAGCCCTGTTGTCAGGGTAATCATTGTGCAAAAACTTTTGACATTTTATATTAGTTCTGTCATTACTGAAGATATTTTTTTTTTTTTTAAACTTGTTCACTAGCAAAAGGGGAACCCATACAACAAGGGCAGATGAGCATCAAAGGATTTTTGGCACATTTATGCCCCTTTTTTTGACTTTTAGATTTTCACTGAAAGTCAAGCAACTGCAGCCATGGATTGGCACCTGCATGCAGTGCTCATCATGTTAAACTTACCACTTACTATTACAAGCAGTGCAATGAAGAAAACCATCCTGCAAACCTCAGGTGAGCCAGTAACCATTAACAACACGGCAATATTTCAGATACGTCCAAATCAAAATATTTGCCAGCCACGATTTAATTGAGGCTCAATTGATGAGTTCGTCTCTGAAAGGGTGGAAACATTATGGAAAAAGGAGAAAATGCTGGTTACTAGTATTTTGTCTTTTTCGGGAAACCCCAAAATTTTTCTTCCCTATCAAGGACAAATTTTGTTATTAGAGCAACCTTTGTCGACTACATATGCTTTCAATTTTGACAAAGTGAAAAATTATGTCATGTGGTAAAGAGTTATTCAGTTAAGGAAAACTGGTTTGCAGTATCTATTTTCACCACAGCATGAGAGAATGAAAGGCAGGATTGCATGTATCCTCTGCTACTAAGATACCAGGTTTCTATTTGAAGGTTTGGTTTTAAATGTCACTGTATGTCCATCACATAATTTTACACAGCCATTTTCAGATATCTTACTGATCACAAAGGCAGCTAACATTTCATTCAAAATTCCTAAAAGTCAAATAGCCAGAATTATGTAGCTTACCCATTCAACTCTACCACTAGACAAAATTTTATACTTGTCGAAATTCAAAGCATTTACAGACAACCAATTCAAAATGTGGCTCAAATGATGGGATTTCTCTTAAAAATGGCAGAAAATATTGTAGGAAAAGGAGATAATGGTTACCGGCCTACCCATTTAACCCTTTACTACACAATACTGAATTTTAATGACCCCAAGAAAGAAGGCTTTTGAAAACATTGTGGGGAAAAGGAGAAACTGCAGGTGACCAGCATTTTCTCCATTTCCCACAGTGTTTCCTACCATTCCAATGACAAATTTCAATTTTTTAAGTCACATTTATTTTGATGTCTGCAAACACTTTCAATTTGGAGAAGTGTAAATTTTTGTTGTGTTGTAAAGAGTTAACTCTTTAACACGCATCAGAATTTTAGACTTGTCCCAATTCATTGTAGGAGACCAATTCAGTGTGGCGCAAATGATGGGATTTTTCTTAAATGGGGTAGAAAATGTGAAGGAGATAGGAGAAAATGCTGGTTACCAGCTTCACTCTTAACCAAACAACAGAATTTTACACTAGTCCAAATTCAAAGCATTTGCAGATGACAAAATAAGTGTGGCTCAAAAATTGAAATTTGTTTTGGAAAGGGTAGAAAACATAGTGGGAAAAGGAGAAAATGCTGGTTACCAGCATTTTCTCCTTTTCCCACATTTTGAAAAGCCTTCCTCCCCAAGGTCGTTAAAACTTGGGATTGTGTGGGTAAAGGGTTAAATACCCATTTCAATCTTTACTACGCTACAAAATTCTAGACTTGCCCAAATTCAAAGCATTTGCAAATGACAATTTCAGTGTGGCTCAAATGATGAGATTGGTCTTAAAATTGGTAGAAAATATGGTTAGGAAAAGGAGGAAATGCTAGTTACTAGCTTTAATACCCATTTAAATTTTTCCCACATGACAAAATTCTAAGCATTTGCAGACGATCAGTTCAGCATGGCTCAAATAATGGGATTTGTCTTAATTAGGGTGAAAAAAAATTGTGGAAAAAGAAAATCCTAGTTACCAACTTTTCCTCCTTTTTCCACAATGCTTTTTGTCCTATAAAAGAAAAATTGCCACATTTGAGCCACATTGATGCAAATGCTGGACCAACCCAAAATGTTGTCGTTTGGTAAAGAGTTTAGTCTTTAACAATCAACAGAATTTTAGACTAGTACAAATTGAAATCATTTCCAGACAACAAAATCAACCTGACTCAAAAATTGAAAACTATTTTGGAAATAGTAGAAAACATTGTGGGAAAAGGAGAAAATGCTGGTCACCAGCATTTTCTTCTTTTCCCACAATGTTTTTAAAAACCCTGTTCCTCAAGGTTGTAAAATCTCTGGACTATACAGTAAAGGGTTAACCCTTTTACTGCACAATGCCGTCTTTTAACACCCCTGGGAAAGAAGCCTTTTGAAAACGTGGGAAAAGGAGAAAATGCTGGTAACCAGCATTTTCTCCTTTTTCCACAATGTTTCTACACTATCAAAGAAAAACTGCACCATTTGAGTTACGTTGAAATTACCATATGCAAATGCTTTCAGTTTGGTCCAGCCCAAAGTTTTGTTGTTTTGTAAAGAGTTAACTCTTTACCAATTGATAGAATTTTAGACCAGTCCAAATTGAAATCATTTGAGTATGACAAAATATACCCAACTCAAAACCTGAAAATTATTTTGGAAATAATAGAAAACATTGTGAAAAAAGGAGAAAATGCTGGGAACCAATATTTTCTCCCTTTCCCACAATGTTTTCAAAAACCCTTTTCCTCAAGGTTGTAAAAACTGTATGGCAAAGGGTAAGAGTGAAGTCAGAGTAAATGTAATTTTCTTACAAAATATTTTTAGCACTTGCATCATGCTGGCCTCCCATTATAGATCACATGTTTTTAGTCATAGGCCATTTACAATTGAGTGAAATTATAAAAGATGTGTTCATAAAAATAAAATTGGCATTTTAAATTTGTTACTTAATATTTTATGCAACCTTCTCTTTAAGCTCAAATTGTTGAAGGCTAGGAGATCTCTTGTATGTCATGCATTGGTCTCCAAACTCTGTCTGACCTTTTCCTTTTACAAAACAATCACAAGTTTTAAGGACCTCGCAGAAAAATGCCTGTTAGATCACTTTGGGGAAAGGAGAAAATGCTGGTAATCAGCATTTTCCTTTTTTTCTCACAATTTTTTGTATCCTCTTAAAAACTGTGTCTGAATAAATTCAGTCAATTAGCATTTTACAAAATGACAAATTTTTAGACTAGTCCAAATTCAAAGTATTTGCAAACAACAAAATAAATCACTCAAAAATTGAAATTTGTTTTAGGAAGGGTAGAAAAGGAGAAAATGCTTGTAACCAGCATTTTCTCTTTTTCCCCCCACAACGTTTTCAAAAGCCTTCCACATCGGGGTCGTTTAAACGTGTGGTAAAGGATTAATCCTCATTTTGTTGTCTGTAAATACTTTCAATTTCAACACTCCTCTTTCGATTTCAACACTCCTTAAGTTTTGTTGTTTTGTAAAAGAGTTATTCAATGAAGTCTACATTTGTGGTCTAAGTTTTGAAAAACTCACAGCTTGTTGATTTTACACCTTTGTATTCTCAAATGCTTGAAGCCTGTTGAGAATTGATCATGGGAAAGAAGCTGTTTGAAGTTTAAATTTTGACCCAAATTATGGATCTGATGTTATAATGTGTTTACAAGACATATTCCACATTTTGGGTATGATGCCTTGGAAAGTTGCAAGGAATCCTGTCATCAAGGTAACGGGTCATACTGAAAATGGCAAAGTTGTATGTCTTTTTGTCCACCATTACCCCATGTACATTATACCTTTTTTGTTGTTTTTGTATAGGAGTCGGCATTTATTGAGCGTCACATATACGAGCCATGCTCTGTGAAAAGGGCTTTAACACATCTGCAAAAAGTGACAAAACTTTTTGCTTAAATAAATTTCCTGCATGTCCAAGGACCAGGAATGGCGTTTTACGCCACTTTCAATGTTATTTCAGTCATATCACAGCAACAGCTCATAAATTTATATATTTTCTTGGTTTCACCAGTACTAGCTAGAGCTCTGAAGTGTCTTGCCCAAGGACACTCCCACGAAAAACCCAGTAAATCAGATGGGGCTTGAACCCGGGACCTCCGGGTTACGAATCCCACAATTTACCACCGAACCACGCAGCACCCCTGTCCAAGGACCAGCCTACCTCAAAATTCAGTTGGTTGTTAGACAGACTGGATTTTATGTATCTATAATTATGTGGTAACTCACTTGGTATATTGCATCACAGAAATGCATAAAGTCCACCTCCCCCCCACCCCCAGTATGGCTCGTATACGTGTACATGTATGTCATCATATTTACCAGAAATGATTATACAATAACTCCTTACCAAACTACAAAATATTAGACGTCCAAATTTTCAAAAATTTCCACAATGTTTTCCATCGTTCAAAGACGAATTTCTGTCATTTAATTTCTATCATTTAACTGTTAAGCTGCCAAGTTCGACTCACTGACCTTTTGTAGACAGTGTAGATACAAGATCAGACTGCACAGAACATGCAAAATTATAAAAATTGGGTCTATATGATTTGCTTGAAAGTTTTGTTCATTTATACAGCAGCTGAAAGGTTAACATTCTGTATGAAAATGTTTTCAATATTGGACTAGTCTAGAATTTTGTTGTCTTGTTAAGTTACAATGCTTTTGCAGTTTAAAAAAGTTCCTGTTTTTAAGCCTTTACCAGACAATATTTTACACTGATCCAAACTGCAAGAATTTGCAGATGACAAGTGACCCAGATTTGTCCTTTACAGGGTAGGAAATATTCTGAGAAAGAAGAAAATGCCGGTTACCAGTATTTTCTCCTTTTTCTACAATGTTTTCAAAAGCCTTCCTCAGGGTCATCAAGTCAGAATTGTGAAGTAAAGGTTTAAGATCCTATGGTAGGGGGCTTCTCAAAAACACATTTTTAACTCCACTGGCCGAAGGCCAGCGGGCTAATGTCATGGCCCGGTGTCCGTCGTGCGTCCGTCCGTGCGTTAACTTTTATTTCAAACATCTTCTTCTCTGAAACTACCCATCCAATTTTCATGAAACTTCACAGAAATGATCCTGCCATGGTCCTCTTCAGAATTTCTTGAAAGAATTTGGTTCCTTCAAAAACTCTGGTTGCCATGGCAACAAAACTGAAAAATATGGGAAATCTTTAAAAATCTTCTTGTCGGAAACCATAAGGCATAGGGCTACCAAATTTGGCATGTAGCTTTATGTAGTAGACCTCTATCAAGTTTCTTCAAATTATAGCCCTGGGGTCAAAATTGGCTCTGCCCCAGGGGTCACAAGTTTTACATAGGCTTATATAGAGAAATCTTTAAAAATCTTCTTGTCGGAAACCATAAGGCATAGGGCTACCAAATTTGGCATGTAGCTTTATGTAGTAGACCTCTATCAAGTTTCTTCAAATTATAGCCCTGGGGTCAAAATTGGCTCTGCCCCAGGGGTCACAAGTTTTACATAGGCTTATATAGAGAAAACTTTAAAAATCTTCCTGTACCTAGCCATAAGGCCTAGAGCTACCAAATTTTGCATGTAGCTATATCTAGTGGGCCTCTACCAAGTGGGCCAAAATTTTAGCCCTGGGGTCAAAATTGGCCCCACCGCAGCGGTCACAAGTTTTACATGGGCTTACATAGTGACAACTTAAGAAATCTTCCCGTTTTGATTTTTTTTTTTTAAATTAGCCTTGCATCAGGGGTCTTATGTTTTACAGAGGCTTCATATGGACAAAACTTGAAAATCACCTTATTTTTATGGCTTTATCTTGTGGACCTCTACCAGGGTTCAAGTAATTAAATAGCTCTGGGATCAAAAATGGCTTTGCCCTGCGGGTCTCAACTTTCATATGGGCTTTTACAGAGAAAACTTTCTAAGTCTTCATTTTGAAACCATTTGGCTCAGCATTGAAATATTTATTATTTATGGTTTATATTTATAAGCCAGTGGAGCGATACAGGGCCATCATGGCCCTCTTGTTTTCCGTATCCCACAATGTTTACTAACCTTTCCAATACAAATTTCATCACTTCCTGTACTTTCATTGTTCTGTAAGGGCCTGTATTCATCAACTATTCTTAAGAACATTCTAAGTCTTATTCTCCAGAATTTTCTGTATTTGAAAGTAATATAACTTCTAACTGGCTAAATTGTCTAGGTAAACCGTTTGGTTTTGCCAAAATGGGTTTAGCCAATCAGAGGTTGTGTTACTTTCTACAATTTTGAACATCTTCAAGAATAATACCAAGAATGTTCTCAAGAATGGTTGGTGAATACAGACCCTGTAAATAATTTCAATATAATCAAATCTAATGTGTGGTAATGGGTTTACTCACGAAGTCCAAAATTGCAGAGTTCCAGATGAGGAGTAATGGTATTCGAGTATGATTAAAAATCAAGTACTGTTAAATATGACTTTATTAACAGATGTTTCATCAAATGACATAAAACTACTGGTACTAACATAAAACATGACCAAAATTGAGATTGCATAAAAATTTGAAATAAAAAGCCTTTTTTCCCCAATAAATAAGTGCATTAAAGCAGAATTCAGACAATTTCGGGTATTTACGTAAAACTTTTTTGCAGTGTCCTTTATTGTGGGTGCCCATTAGGGTTCTTTATCCCTTTACAACACAAACCCTAGATCAGGTGACCTTGAAGGAGGCTTTTGAAAACATTGTGGTAAAAAGAAGAAATGCTTGTATCCAGCACTTTCTACATTTCCCATAATCCCCCCCCCCCCCCCACCAAAGAAATGAGTTTTTGAGATGTGTTAACTTTGTTGTCAGCAAGAGCTTTCACTTTGGACTATTTGGTACCAGCGTTTTCTCCTTTTCCCATGTTTTCAAAAGTCTTCTTTCTCAATGTCATTAAGTCAGAATTGTTAGGTAAAAGGTTAAGAGATATGATGAGTACCCACAACAAAGGTTTTAAATAGTCCTGATATATCAAGCTTGAATAAATACTGTAAAGAGAGGTCATAGGATATGAAATCAACTGCTAGGGAATTTCTTTTCTTAACCTTCCACAACTCTTGAACAAATCATTTTTTATTTTTCCTGCAAGATTTATTTCATCAGCAATATCAGCAATACAATTTTAAGGTGGTGTTTTTACCACACTTTTGCTCTAACGTAATTTAGTAGTTTGTCTCATTGGTCAACTTTTATAAGCAGAGTGCTCGAGGCTTTCTTCGTAAAGCATTACAAAACATACAAACAAATTCACCTGTCAAATTATTTCAAAATGGCTGGGCTCGAATTCGTTAAAAGGGTTTTTGCACCATTTCCTTTTTTTTTTATCTAACAAGTGTTTTTGATTTTCAATCTACATTTTCTTTACAATTCCTACAATCTATACAACCAACTGAATGTCAAAATCATGGATCAGACTGAAGTAAGGCCAACAAATTTTGAATGTAAAAGTTGAGTCCGACATAGATGTCCAATATACCAAAACTGTATTTTAGGTGGACTATTGCCAACAGAGCAGTTACCACTTACTGAAGTCTCCAAATAAAAAATATGCCTCCACCTTGGAGGCATATTTTTTATTTGGAGACCTCAGCAAGTGATAAGTGCTCTGTTGGCAATTGTCAGTATTTCACTTCCCTAACTTAAAAAATATTGTGCTTGATTCTTTCTTCTCAACTACTTTAACAATGCCCTTTAAAATTTGTGAACATCGCCGTGGCTTCAGTTTTGTTAATGTCACAAAATTGTCATCAAACTTAAAATACGAAATGCTGAATTTGTGGGACATACCAGGCATTTGGTCGCTATGTTTACGTTTAATACTGACCACAACATGATTTAACCTACAAAGGGACTTGACCCTTTACCGCACAATACCGCTTTTTGACACCCCTGGGAAATAAGCCTTTTGAAAACATTGTGGAAAAGGAGAAAATGCTGATAACCAGCATTTTCTCCTTTTCCCCACAATGTTTTCTACCCTATCAAAGAAAAATTGCACCACTTGAGCCACACTGAAATTGTCGTCTGCAGATGCTTTCAATTTGGACAAGGCTTAAATTTTGTCATCTGGTAAAGGTTTAAACTCGAGTAGGTAAGCAGAAATTCAACTAGGTAAAGGTGTCGTTATTTGCAAATTTATATCAGCCAAGCTCTGTACAAAGGGGCCTTAATGCATTTGCAAACAGTATTGAATCGGGCCAGCTAGCCCAGTCCGTGCAGGCTGACCTGCGCCAAAACTTTGGTCAATTTTCTGCTTGTCAAAGGATCAGTGTACCTCCTGATTTAGTAGGTTGATAAACTGGTTTCAGGGATGTATAATGCCGTGACGACTTGCTTGGTATCATGCATCACAGAGGTGCATTAATTCTTTACCACACAATCCCTACTTACAACGACTGCAAGAAAGAAGCCTTTTACAAACATTGCAGGAAAAGGAGAAAATGGTGGTAACCAGCATGCTCTCCTTTGCTCACAATGAATTCTACACTTCCCAAAACAAATTTTGATTTTAGAGTTACATTTATTCTTTCATCTGCTTTCAATGTGGACTAATCTAAAATTGGGTCATTTGGTAGAGTTTAGCCCCCTTTTGCCAGAGCATGGCTCATGTTTTATGAAAAAAAAACAAAAAAAAAACTTAGTAGTGAAGACTTGAAGTTGACTCTCAAACTAGCTTGAACACAATCACACATTTTACAGCCATGTGGAATGTGAACCTTGATGAATTGTGTCGACATGATGGTCAATAATGATAAGAAGATGACAAATGTACATGATAAACAGAAACGAGAGAGATATGGTCTGCATGAGGCTCTTGTCAACATGGCAAATGCAAAGTCCAGTTTGAGGTATTAAAAAAAACACTTCAACAGTAAATTTACTTGTCAACAACACTCAGTTGATCCATCTGTTTCAACACCAACATCAGCCAAGATTCCGCTGACTGACCATGTAAACTTTACATCTCCAACCAGTGCAATCTATGGAGACACAATGAAAGTTTTGTTCCTAAAGTCTGAACACTGTGTAGTTGAAACTTAAGTCTCTTGTAAGTATATTTTTCAAGGTCTTTACTCGTCACTGTCTTCTTCCTCTTCTTCCTCGTCATCATCCATATCTTCTTCATCTTCTTCTGATACCGCTTTTGCACCACCATTTGATTTTGCTCCTCCAGACTGAAAATAGTAACAGGATGTTAACTCTCTACCACACGACAAAATCTTAGAATTGTCCAAATAGAAAACATTTGCAGATGACAAAAAATTGTGATTAACATGGTGACAATCGTCTACCAAAGTAGAAAATATTGTGGAGGAGAAAATGCTGGTTACCACGATGTACCCAAAAGGCTTCTTCCTCAGGAACAATAATTAACTTGAGATTCTGTGGTGAAGAATATAGGCATATTTTTGCATTCAGTAATTTGTAACCCTATAAAGGAAAGGCTTTTTTTCAGATCAACCAGAATCAAGAACAATTCACACTTTGCTGGCAATGTAAACTGGTTTCTCAAAACAGATTTGAAGGCACTCCAGGAAACGGTTAAAAAAAATACTAGTAACCAGCATTTTCTCTTTTTCCCACCGTGTTCTCTACTCAAAATTTTAAACTTGCCCAAGCTCATAGCATCTGCCAACAACAAAATAAATATGACTCAAAAATTTAAATTTGTCCATGGATGGGTAGAAAACATAGACAGAAAAAGTGGGAAATGCTGGCAACCAGCACTTTCTCCTTTTCCCATATTGTTTTCAAAAGGCTTTTCCATCAGGGTTGTTAAACTCAGGACTGTGTTAAAGGGTTGATCCCCCTTATTTCTAAGAATAGTCTTGTGTTACCTTTCTGTATTCTGCCATTGCCTTTTCATACTTTTTCTGTTCTTCCTGACTGGCTTGCTCGTAAGGCGCTTTTTCTTTATCGTCCATCTCTCTCCATTCTTCACCAGCTGAAAGTGAAGTTATAAAATTTTTCCATACGATACTTATTTCCATTCGTTAAAGGCACCTTAACTCTTTACCAAATGACAAAATTTTAGACAAGCTCAAATCGAAAGCATTTGCAGACAACAAAATAAATGTGACAGAAATATTTAAATCCATTTTGGGAAGGAGAGCAAACATTGTGGGAAAGGGAGAAAATGCTGTTTACAAGCATTTTCTCCTTTTCCCACAATGTTTTCAAAAGGCATCTTTCTCAGGGCCATTAATTTAAACTCGTGACTGCAGTAAATAGTTAATAACTACCTCTGTGACAATACCTATACAAAAATTAATGGCATCATATATAAAGAACAATCAAAGGCAGCCACCTGTAATGACAGACATATTTCCTTGTGATGCAGTTTCTTGCAAGTATATTAACCCTTTAACAGACGACAAAATTTTAGCCTTGTCCAAATTGAAAGCATTTGCGGACGACAATTTCAATATGGCTCAATTGGTGCAATTTTCTTTTGATAGGGTAGAAACCATTGTGGGAAAAGGAGAAAATGTTGGTTACCAGCATTTTCTCCTTTTCCCACAATGTTTTCAAAAGGCCTCTTTCCCAGGGGCGTTAAAAGGCGGCATTGTGCAGTAAAGGGTCAAGGCATTCATTCCTCATTTTCTAACGATCTGTTGTGAGGATTCCGATTAAACTGTGCTGCCTTGTGAGACTTGCTCATTTCCTTACCATATATGAACAAGAGAGCTCAGAGAGAGGTAACTATCTGACCTGCGATAATAAGTATAGCGCAAGACGTTTTCAGTACTAAAGAAAACCTTACCACTGCCAATTCTCTCTGTATTTTGTAACAGACATCAAACATGAAAGGAAGATGCATGGTTACAAAAGCTTTTCAGGTAATAATGATTGCCAATGCTAAGTGGATTTTTTTTTTTTTTCCTTTAACAAAAGTGCTTGTCAAATATGACTTACGTAATTTTGACCTCACAAAGGAAAGCCTTTTTGTAGTAGGGCCAAGTCCCCATAGCTCAGTCGGTAGCATACAGGACTTGAGAACAGGAGGTCGCTGGTTCGATCACTCGATTGGCCAATTTCTTTCCAAGGATTGGCAATAGTCATTGTGACAGGATTCATTCCTCTCTCACCACTGACCATTGTTTCGACGATGGTTATGTGGGAAAGTAGCAAGAGGCTTAGAAAGAATATTGTGCAGAGGACTGGTAAAAAGAAACTCCAGGAAAGCATGGATAGGTGTACTGGCCGCCGTGATATAACTTAAATAATGTTGAAGATGGCGTTGAACACCATACAATCAATCAATCATTTTTGTAGTAGGTACTTTTGAGTTTTTGCTTTATAGATGCATACTGAAGGACATTTCATTACAGTGAATTCCTCTATAAATTTATAAACTTGATCTCACTTTTGCTGTTCACATGTTAAGTTCACACCTTGTCCATTGACCATTCATCACACAATCTCAAGTTTTAACGACCCTGAGGAAGAAACTGTTGAAAATATTTCGGGAAGAGGATAAAATGCTCGTAACCAGCATTTTCTTCTTTTTCCCACAATGTTTCTACCCTTTTAAAGAAAATCAATCATTTGAGATATATTTAAATTGTAAGTTGCAATTGTCTTGGACAAGTCTACATATTTCTCATGTGGTAAAGGGTTCAGATAACCACAATACTAGTTTTAAAAGTCAAATTTTGTCTCTGACCTACCTAGCCTTAGTATTTCTTTATTTGGTACTCCACTATTCCTTTTTCTAAAATCAGCAAGGAAGAGGAAATATCCCGTAAGAGGCTTCTTTGGTTGATTTGGATCTTTTGATTTGTGACCACCCCCGCCATAACTTCTCATCTGAAAGTATACACATGACGCATATTGAGCATACAAAAAACCCCTTCAGCAGAGTTTTTTTCCCCAGCATTGAGGTCTGGGAGTCCCGTGGACTTTTGCCTCATTCATTTCAGGGACCAACAGCATAACACACAAGTCCACTATTTAACCCTTTAAAGTGCCTTTCACTACTATAGTTGCCTTTGTGGCCAGTATAGATCACAATCAGACTGCACAAAACATGCAGTCTGATCTTTGATCTAAACTGTCTGCTTTGCTGAAACAGTACAGACAAATTTGCATCAATGAAATTATGTGGGTCTTATTCTGGAATGAAAATGTTCACTGGGTTTATTCATGGCTTCAAGGGTTAAATAGTGATGCGTGAAAATATTCTGTTTCTTTAAACAACCAAAACTATAAAACACATCAGTGACTAATTACATTCCTCCAAGCCAAAACAAGATGTTTTCAAACTGCATTATTTGATAAATTTCATTTTGCAATAAAAAATCAAAATTTAGTTTCAAACTAATAAGAAGGAAATTATTTCCTATTTAAACAACCCTGGGGAATAAACCCTTTTGAAAACATTGTGGGAAAAGGCGAAAATGCTGGTAACAAGCATTTTCTCCTGTCTCCCAGTGTTTACTCTTTTCAAGAGAAATGTTATACTTTGAACGACAAATTATTTGTCATCAGCACATGCTCTAGTTTGTATAGGTCTAACATTTTCTTGTCAGGAAAAGGGTTAAAAGAACTCCAATTCTTTGTGTCAATCAGGATTTTGTTACCTGCAAATGCCGTCGGCTCTAAAGGGTGTACAGTATGTGGTTTCGGGAAGGGTTAAACCTTTACTACACAATTCCGACTTTTAATGACCCTGTGAAGATGCCTTTGGAAAACATGGGAAAAAGAGAAAATGCTGGTAACCAGCATTTTCTCCTTTTCCCCACAATGTTTTCTACCCTTTTCACACTGACTGTCATCTGCAACTGGTTTCAATTTGGAGAAGTATAACATTTTGTTGTTTGGTAAAGAGTTAAAACACTGACGCCGGTTTACCTACCTCAGCTTCATATCTCGCTTTATCAGCTGCTGCTTTGTCGTCATACTTCTTCTTAGCCTTGGCGTCCATTCCTCTCCACTGCTCTGAACACTCTTTGGTGAATTCTGCAATCTGTCACAAGAAAATGAGGTGAAATCAGTCTGAAATCTTTCATAGAACTTACAAACACAACTATAGAGCATTTCTAATAATGAAATTCATTTCTCTCTACTAGGCTAATGAGATCACTTTTCTATGTGTAGTTTCTACCTAGGTCCTGGCTTTAGCTAGCCTCTGAAAATCAGGAGTCATTGAACCCTTGGCCCTAAAATCTTAGGGGTCAAATATAATTTTTCAAGAGTCAAACTGAAAAAATTCAAGAGTAAAGATGGAAAATTTAAGAGTCTTTGGTCAACAATTTATTGTTGTTGGACTGATTATCAATATTGCAATAAAGGTTAAAGTTAATATTTGATTTGTAAAATTTCACATTTCAAAGAGGACCGCCCCCCCCACCGGTATGTTCAAGGAGGCTAAGGTTAAAACCTTGTTGACTTAATAACATTTGGGTTGATAAATTTTACTCAGAATTCCTTTTTAAAACTTTGCTAAAATACAGATAAGATTTACAAATGTATCCAATTTCTAGTACCATCCAGAAATATGTAAAGTATAATTTTCTTGTGCCTGAATAATTAAAGTTATTTTCATTCATAAGGACAGTTTAAGGTATCTTTTTGTGTGAAATGAGATGCAGGTATGTTTCATAGGTTACTTTTTTCAACTTACTGTTTTTAATAAAATTCAAAGTACGATCATTATTGGGCATAAATGTTGAGCAAAATGGTGGACATCGGCGAGTGAAGATCTTTTACAATATCCATACATCAATGGTTAAGGATATACATGTGTCAATATTGAATTTATAGCCCTGTCTATTACTTTTAGCAAGGTTAGTTCCAGTTGCCAACCTATGCTTATCAATAGGTAACAAGTCAATTATCAACTTCCGGTCACACTTTGCTGATTATATGCAGCAGTTTTGATGTTTAACACCATTCTGATGATTTTCATGCCTTTTAAAATGATTATCTTTTGACATGATTGTTGTTTTATATATTTTTTGATGCATCTCTGAAAATTTTTGGGGGTCAAAAATGACCCCTTGTTAGGAATTTTTTGTGCGTCAAAAAAGGGTATTCAAAGATTTTTGTACATCAAAAACTGGGTTTACGGGTCTAACTAAAGCTCTGCTACAGTTAATACAAGCTTGCATATATGTAACTAGAATTTGTCCTAGATAAATTGTTCTACGCGCACGCCCCCCCCCCCATGAAAAAAAAAAAAAAAAAAAGAAATCGCCTGTTCTATGAATCCATAATAACAAAGACGAATTACCCGAACTGCGTATCCAAGATCAGATTTCATTTTCCTTGTAAATCTCTCCAAGAGCACTTGATATAACCAAACAAGATGTCAACCCTGCTAAAATGTATTTACCTACAGATTTCCAGCCAATTCTGAAAACTCCTAGATAAGGATTTTAAAAATTTGACGTGTGCAGTCCGATTTTTATCTACACTGTCTGCAAAAGCCCACAAAGTCATGCTTAGCAGTGCAAGTTATTACCTTTGCAAGGCATGTTTTCTTCATAAAGAACATGCTTCACCAATTTTTCACTGCAAGAACACCTTTCACAATTACTTAGGCAGAGAGCAGATCAGGATCAGCCAATAAAAATGCAGTCCAATCTTTGATCTACTATCTGCTATTTTGTTTATTCCTAACCATGAAACAAGGAAAGTATACTCTGGCAAACTGGGGTTTAATGCATCTCCATGACCCATAATAACACCAGACAGGTCATCACATAATTATTGCTGCCCCCCCCCTCCATATCCATTTCGTTTTAAAAACAAGCTCAGTGCTATAAAATGGTCCTTTGACATGGGTACAATTTAAAGAAAGCAAAAAGTTTTGGCCCATGTCGGCCTGTCCTGATTGCGCAGGCTGATATGGGCCATTACTTTCTGCAGTTGCATTAAGCCTCCTTTTCACAAAGAATGACTCAACTATTTGATTTTTGTAGTCTGTTTGGGTTATATTTACCTTGGACAGGGACCTTCCAGCTTTCTTTGCCTGTTCCCGACATTCTGCGAGAAAGAAGAAATATGCAGATGTTGCTCTCTTTGGTTTGTTGGGGTCTTTGCCTTTCTTCTGACCAGGTCTGTTGTCCATTTTTGTACGACCTTGAAAAAAAATAAATAAATAAATACAGTAAACACAGTTTCATAGTTTTGCAACTAATAGGTTTTACATTTTCTTCAACTAAATGGTCATGTCCTAGAGATAGTGCAGTTTTTGTGGACACGATGGGGAAATGTGGTTGCTTCAAACTTATTACCCACTTTACCACCGTAAAATATTTAATGTGTAACTTTCTTCCTTTAATTCAATTTTTATCCTTGGTGTCACTTGCACATTTTTTTGCAGGTTAAGTTAATTAAGTTTAAAGTCAGCTTGCATTTTCATGGATTATGACAAATGGAAATGTCTAAACTGCCTTTTTTTTCTGGAAAAAAAAAACAGAAAAATAAAAGCAAACCACACAATAACAACAGAATCCAAATGCATCTTTTCATGCAAATAATAGGCCTGATTAAATCTTAATCCAATATATATTTTGATCTGATATGCATAAGCCGGCGTCTGGATTTTCATTTACTTACCCCACCCACTATCAAATGCATTGCCCGTTATATGAACAAAGAGCGCTTGTAGTCAGCTCCACATCGTTGTGGAATAATCCGTCAAAAATCAGAAAAAAATTTAAAGTAAAAGCAAAAAACCACACTGGCGCTTAACTTAAACGCCATATAAATATACAAACATTAATTCTACCATAAGAAATTAATTTGAAACGCATATTCCAAAAAATTTGTTTTTCTCAACGCTAACGCATTCAAAATGGCACCATTAAACATGCTCGGATTTTCGGCATTAATTTTTGCACGAAAAAAACACATACTGATGAACCCGTATTGACGGAATCCATTCTTTCAACTAATTCTAGCAATACGCACAATAAAATTGCGAAATCATAGCCTACTTACCCATTTTGCAGTTTGTTTACAAGTACGCTTCACTGTGAAATAACGATCCTTCTTTGTCTAATGTAGGTCGCTCTACCGCCTTTTCAGCTTGGTAGAGAAAATAAATCAAATCACGTGGCTTACAAAATTGACCAATCAGAGAGCACTATTTTCCCGCCGGCCTAAGGGATTTAACTCTTCAATGGGGGCCAATCAAAGGGGTTTATTTAACCCTTTATGATACCGATTACAACTTCTGTTTGACGCTTATATTGATGGTGAAGATCAAACTCAAACGCACACAGCGGCCAATCTTAGATTTACTTTGTCTTATATTGTATGAGATATTCTAATTCATTAATAAATCATCTAATTGACATAGATCTGATCTAGATTGCAATATTTCACAATGTTCTCCTGACAGATCTAGATCTAAATTTTTATAAATCTTGAGCTATCCTGTCTTCTTTCGTCCTTTACAAAACACAAGGTCATAGATCTTCCGTGTTTCAACAACCCCGAGAAAAATGTTTCTTTTAAAAACATTGTGCGAAAAAGGAGAACAGTTGAACTATAACAATCATTTAGGCTACCCCATTTCCCCTTGTTTATTTCATACTTGTAGATCCCTCAAACTCGTATTTCAACAAAAACAAATAAAATTAGACCTAGACCCATTTGAAACAAATTTTATTTGTTGTTTTCAAAAGCTCTATCTTTTTTTTTTTTTTTTTTTCGCGAAGATAGATCTAGATTCTGTCTTCTTTGGTCAAGACAGGGGTCGTATATTGTATATTGTAATATACAATCCCTGGTCAAGAGTAAAGGGGAGGGAAAAGAGTTAGGCAAGATCTGTTTATCGCACCCTAACTAGGAACTTTTATTAGATTATCAATACAACACAAGAAAGACTTTTTTGAGACTGTATAATGAATCAAATTGTCAACCGACTGGCATCTGCTCGGCACAATTAACTCTTTTACAAGACAAAATTTTAATAAATCTCCTTGTTCAATTTGAATGTATTTGCAGACTACAAATTTAACGTGGCTTAAATAATGATTTATGTCTGTGAACTGGAAGACTAGAAAACATTGTAGGAAAAGGAGAAAATGCTGGTTACCAGCATTTTCTCCTTTTCCAACAATGTTTTCTTGTCCTCTTCCTCGGGGTTGTTGAAAACCGGAACTCTTTGGTAAGGGGTTAGATCTAGATGTAATTAATTAACAATACTGTTGTAAAAAATAATGGTTTTACAATTTCCTGCTTTAATCAGGAATTTTATTAGATATAACTTTACTCAACTCAAGTAATTTTATTTTGGTAGATTTATTAGGTATATAAGATTTTGCCATTGACCATTTACAAAAATAACCACATGTAATATTGAATGAAAAAAAAAAAACATGATTTATCGCAACTTATAGGTGTATTGATAATATTAAATTTTTTTTTTTTTTAAAGCTGACTCTTAAATCTAGTGCCCTTATCATGAATTTTGCAGTATTTAATTGGACTTTTCTTATTTTAAATGACATTATTCCATTAAATTTAGCAATCGTAACCCAATAAATGTGTAAGTATTTTGATCTCAATTCGCAATATTTTGGACAAACACATAAAGAGATTCTATAATTCTGTTGTCAGTGCATAGCCTACAAAGTCGATTCTGTCTGTCGATATTTTGGACTCTTCCGATATACAGGTAGGCCTACCCCCCTGGGAAACAATTCTATTTTTTTGCGGGCGATTTTGACATCATCCTTGTAAATTAGGTTTATTCGGCATACACTAAAGCTGAATACATGATAAAACGTGAAAACATGGTGACAAGTCGGGTCTTTTTTTTTTTTTCATTTTGCCACAATTTTGTTCAAAAGTGATGTGCTACTGCGTCAGATTTGCGAGTATCCCGATGGCCTCGAGAGAAAAACCCCAAAAAAGTAGAAAGTAACGCAACTTATGATTGGCTGAACCAAATGGTATAGCCAATCATAAGTTGGGTTACTTTCAAATTTAGATTTTTTTTCTACTTTTCTAACAATGTTTTCTACCCTCTCAGGTACAGATCTCATCATTTGTGCCACAATGAATTTATCTCCAATAAATGTTGTTTACGCTTTAATTCCACACGATCTCGAGTTTAAACGATACAACAAGAGAAGGCTTTTGAAAACATGGTGGGAAAAGGAGAAAATGCTGGTTACCAGCATTTCTCCTTTTCTCACAATGTTTTCTACCGTTCCCAAAACACAGTTCAATTTTTGAGTCACATTTATTTTGTCGTCTGCTATTGCTTTCAATTTGGACAAGTGTAAGATTTTTGTCGTTTGTTAAAGAGTTAAATTGGACAAGTCTGAAATTTTGTCGCATGGCAAAGAATTTTTATAAGTAACGAACTGACACTTGTGACGTATGTAGGTAATTTTCCTCTTATACCGCGCAAATTCTACACATAGGAACCTTGATCTGGACATGTTAGAAAAATGTTAAGAACATGGAATAATGGCTCCTTTTCCACTATAGTCAAACATGGTAAAGGAAAGAGACTCGCAATAACAGTTTCCGTAAGAATTTTTTCCGAGCAAAGTGCAAATAGGTCACTGCGTCAGTTATTTTTTAAAAAAAAAGGGGTTTCCCCACATTCCAATATGAAAGTCAAGTGCAGTAGGTACACGTATTCCTATAGAATCTACGTGTTTATGACTGATTGATTGTATGGTGTTTAACGCCGTTTCAACATTATTTCAGTTATATCGCGGCGGCCAATGCACCTATCCATGCTTTCCTGGAGTTTCTTTTTACCAGTACTCCGCACAACATTCTTTCCAAGCCACTGGCTGCTTTCCCACATAGCCATTGTCGAAACAATGGTCAGCGGTGAGAGAGGAATGAATCCTGTCGCAATGACTATCATCAATCCTCGGAAAGAAATTGGCCGAGCCGGGGATCGAACCAGCGACCTCCTGTTCTCAAGTCCTGTACGCTACCGACTGAGCTACGGGGCTCGGCTCTACGTGTTTATCTGGGATTATTTAGATTACAAAGAAAAAAAATACACCTGTCACATACACATGAGCCATGCTCTGGCGAAAGGAGGCTTAAAACATCTCTGTGATGCATTATACCAAGCAAGTCATCACATAATTATGCCGGATCCACAAACTCCATTTTGTCGAACAACCAACCGGATCCGAAAGTAGAATGTCCTTGGGCATGCAGAAAATTTACCAAAAGCAAAAATAATTCGACGCAGGGGTCAGCCTGCGCGGAATGTGCAGGCTAACCTGGGTCATTACTTTTTGCAGAAGCATGAAGTCCCCTTTTCACGCAGCATGGTTCATATTTAAATCATTAACCTGTCACCTTTCAAACTTGAAGCGACTTTTGATGTATCTGACGAGGGATAATGTTAAAACGTTGTGGGAAAAAAGACTTGTAGTAAACGCGTGTTTGAGCAATTGGTCTCTTTCCATACAATGTTAACATCTACCAAAATCATTTTTTTTACGTCATCTTATAATTATTGACCGAGGCATGCTCTGTGAAAAGGGGGCTTAATGCATCTGCGAAAAGTATCGACCAAGGTCAGCCTGCGCAGTCCGCGGCAGTCCGCGCAGGCTGACCTGGGCCGAAACTTTTCGCTGATGGTCATTTTTCTGCATGTTCAAGGGCCATTCTGCCTCATGATTCAGTCGGTTGTTAAAAAAAGTGGCTATTACGGATCCATAATTATGTAACGGCTTGATTGGTACAATGCATTACGGAGATGAATTAAGCCCCCTTTCGCCAAAGCATGTCTCTTATATTTGTCCTATGTGTAAGCCAAGAGACAAAACGTCGTTTGTTGAGTTTAAGCTTAAGGTTTAATTAAAGAAACAGCAAAATGTGATTTTCATGGCTGGAGGCGAAAATTGCATGGTCTATTCTTTTGATCAGCTATTCCTACAGGACAATATTTCACGAAAATCAAAGATAGGAAATCAGTGATTTTATCTGTTTCTAATATTGCATATTTTTGACAGGAGATATGAAATTATACCTGTCACTCTCTGTCTAGATAGGTTTTCCCCCAATCTCTTTATAGATCTACGATCTTTTGATGCGTAAACACCTGTAGACTTAATTCACTATATGAAAACTAGTTGCACATGAGTCATGCTATGGCAAAGGGGGGCTTAATGCATCTCCCTGATGCATGATAGCAGGTAAGCAATCACATACTTATGGATCCATAATAGCCACTTTTCTTTAACAACCAAGTGAATTATGAGGTAGAATGTCCCTTGACAGGTAGAAAATTGACCACTAGCGAAAAGTTTCGGCCCAGGTCAGCCTGCGCGGACTGCGCAGGCTGACCTGGGTCGATACTTTTCGCAGATACAACTGTTCATTTTTGTGTTAAAGTGACAGTTCACGTGTACAGTGACTAATCAGATCAGAATTAGGGTAGAATTTAGAATGGTGGTTGAATACAGTTCCCAATTGTAATGTTTTTTTTTTCCTTTACATTGTATATCAAGAAGGAAAGCAAATTGCTTTAGGATGTCTACTTTATATTTGATTTTTGACATTACTATTGATTCATATCTGGGGTGCGACTTCTGTGGAGAACCCTTGAAATAAGGGTACGATCGAGTTCTCCAGGGTACGAGTTAGCAAGGGTACGACTTCCGATTTTGTTGGTATGACTATTCCAGGGCCCCTGTTGTCAGCGGTCACATTTTTGTGGCATTTGTCGTAGACAATGCCACTATGAGTTCAATACGGCATTTTGAAAATCATGTATCGTAGTTTGTGCAAAACCGAAGGAAATAAACCCAATTAAAATAAATTTATCTGAGACAAATAAGTGTTTCGATTGCACTCAAATATGAAATTGAAAATGGCGTATTGCAATAAATTCGATTAGGCTATCGATCGTGGAAATACTTCCTTTTTATCGAAAATAGTTTGATCCGCTATGGCCTTCTAAAGTGGCGTAATGATACACGCATACCGTGCTTGTTCGTCCCAAAACCAGTTCGTCCCTGGGCATATTCGTCCCAGGGCTTGTTCGCCCGGACTTGTTTGTCCCACAAGATTGCACCCTTCTCTATCGGATTTTGCATGACTAAATAGTAGGCTGACTTTCAAGCCCATATTTTGAAACTACTTCTGTTGTTTATTTTTTCAAATTATTGATTCCATATAATGGCTCGCTTGACAAATGCAACACCAGTGTTTTCAACGCTTTGATTTTTTCCGAAGGGTCGTAAGTTTGAGCCCCTGCTAGTACAAAGTCTTTCACAGGATTTGTGAAATACAGTGTTCAGTGCGAAAGAATCCATATTTCTAAAGGTCTTTTACCACTGCACTGGAAAGAAAGTTATACTGTTGGGGAAGACCCAGTAGGAAAGCATGGATGACTTGCAGGGCCTGTCATAATTTTTTTCTATGTCCAAGATACATTAAAATAACGTAAGATATCATGTACATGTATAGAACAGCTTAACCCTTTACCGCACAATCCCGAGTTTTAACGACTCTGAGGAAGCAGCCCTTTGAAAACATTTAGGGAAAAGGAGAAAATGCTGATAACGACCCTGAGGAAGGCTTTTGAAAAGATCATATGAAAAGGAGAAATGCTGGTCACCAGCATATTATCCTTTCTCTCTATGTTTTCTACCCCATCAAAGACAGATATCATTTCAGCAACATTTATTTATGTTGTCTGTAAACACTTTCAACTTGGACTATATGTTGTGTAAACTTGTCAGGTGGTAAAGAGGGCAGTTCAAGGGCAGATCATTCAACACCAAAAACAATCCTTCCTGAATTTTGCAAATCCATTTCTAAGGTTTTGGAAATTAATACCTACACTTTCCTAAACAGTGACAGAGCAACAGCAGGAGGAATTGGCGACAAACATATCTATGAGCACTTACACAGACAAGCAAGCCGACACATGTCAGACATTTGAATTTTTGGGGCTATCAAAAGAAAATTGACTACATTATGTACGTTAAAGGGTTGTTTATTCAAGGATATCATAGTAAGTTAAATTTAGTAAAACTATTTACTGTACCTTTACAAAAAGATGTAAACAAATAACAATGTCAAAAAGAAAGAAAAAAAAAAATCAAATCACCTATTCTCAATCCAAACCATGCATCACAAACAGTTCAAAAGTATAGATATATAATGCACATAATCAAATGTGTATAAAGAGAAAACAACAACAACAACATAAGTTTTCTAAATCATTAGCATATATATCTTTGTCCAATCTTTCATAATAAAGTGTGCCGTCTTTGTAAAATTTAGCCAATCTTTATGACACACACTTGCTCTGTCTTTGTAAAGTTTGGCCAATCTTTCATAACATATTTTGCTGTCATTGTGCAGTTTGGCTAATCTTACACAAAACAGTGTGCATTTATTGTAAATTCTCGCCAATCTTTCTTTACATGGAATGCAGAAAAAAAAAGTTTTGCCAACCTTTCTTAACAGTGTGCGGCCATTGTAAAGTTCGGTCAATCTTTCTTTGTATAGTGTGCAGTCATAGAGTTTGCCCAATCTTTCATGAAACTGTGCAATCATATTAAAGTTTGACCAACCATTCTTTATGTACACTGAGTGCAGTCATAGAGTCTGGCCAATCTATTTGTCCATAGTGCGTGGTCATTGCAAAGTTTGACCTATCTTTCTTTACATAGTGTGCAATCATTGTAAAGTTGGGCCAATTTTCCTTTGCATAAAGTGCAGTAATAAAGTTTGACCAATCTTTCTTTAGCTAGTGGGCGGTCAATGTAAAGTTTAGTCAATCTTTCTTAACATTGTGTGCAGTCATTGAGTTTGGCCAATCTTTCTTTACAGAGTATGCAGTCATAAAGTCTGGCCAATTTTTCTTTACATAGTGTGCAGTCATAAAGTCCGGCCAATCGTTATTCACATACTGTGCAGTAATGAAGTCTGGCCACTGGCCAATCTATCTTTAAATAGTATATGGTCACTGTAAAGTTTCACCAATCTGTCTTTACATAGTGTGCAGTCATACAGTGTGGTCAATCTTTTGATACATAGTGTGCAGTCATAAAGCTTGGCCAATCTTTCTTTACATAGTGTGCAGCCATAAACCATGGCCAATCCTTTAATAAATAGTGTGCGGCCATAAACTATGGCCTATCTTTCTATACAGAGTGTGCGGTCATGGTAAAGTTTGGCCAATCTTTCATCACACAGCAGCTTTCTATGTTCAGTTAAAATGTTTTGCCTCATCAGTATTCTGTGTTTGTGAAGTTTGCCAAATCTTTTGTTCTACAGAGAACTGTTGTGTTTTTTTAACGAAGTTTGGCCAAATCTTTCATGATATACATGTAGTGTGTTGTCTATGTAAAATTCTAGCCTTGTTTTTCTAACAGCAGAAGATATATTTTGCAATCTGAAATTGTCAGTTTAATTTGTTTTTCTCTTTCTCAGGTGTATGAAAACATCCCAACATACAGGGACCAATAGTGCCTGGATGAGTAAACGTAACAGACTTACAACTGATGAGTATATCTGTGCATACTGGCAACTTTTCAAATATACGACTAACAGGAGCAAGTCCCGTAATAAGAGGCAAACGCTGATAAGCACCATTTTTTTCTATTTCCCCATAATGTTCCCAACACTTGCGTCCCATTAAATTTGTCATCTGTGCATGCTTTCAGTTAGGACAAGTCTAAAATTTTGTCCTGTGTTAAAGAGTAAGTGCATGATATGGCAAAAACTGTGGGATAAGGAACACATGCTAATTAGATATGATATATGATAGAACTATACTAACCCTGTACTTAGGTGAAGATTGAAAGACTTACCACAAGATGAGAGAGAGAAAAAAAATATTTAGAAGGCACCTAACTTCTTCCACATACAAAAACTAGCGGCCCTTAAGGGCCTCAATCGCTCTACTGGCAGTGATTTTACATTTTCCCAAGCATACATCATTAATTCATAATGCAAAACGGAAAAAGACAAACACACAAAAAATGGGGGGGAGGGGGACTGTTGCAACTGGGATTGAACCCGCTAAGACACAAGATAGCATAAGTAGGCATGGTGAATTGAACAAACAGTGAAAAAATTAAAGTCACAAATGCTGACATTATCACGACACAACAATTGTAAATTTTCAACCTTAAATGGCTACTTATCCAGTAATACTTGTTGGTTATTCATGAAAAATAATATGGTTCAAGCTGTTGATGATATAAAACAAATGTGCAAGTTTCATAAATATCCGACCACAAATGAAGACTTTATTGCGTAAACAAGAAATGAACAATTTCAACTTTAAATGGCTACTTTTCCTTACTGATTTTAAGGTTTATTTCAAGCTACTGAGGAGATAAACAAAATGTGCACGTTTCAGGAAAAAAAAACCACAAATGTGAACTTTGTCGCGTACACAAGAAAAAGACAAACAGACTGACGCACAGACGAATGGATGAGCGACGGAAACCACACCTTGAAATAAACTCTGCTGGCTTTAAGCCAGTAGAGCTAAAATTTTAGACATGTCCAAATTGAAAGCATCTGCAGACAAAAAACAAAACATGAATCAGTTGATGGAATATGTCTTTGAACTGGGTAAAATCGTTGTGAGAAATGGAGAAAATGCTGGGTACCAGCATTTTCTCCTTTTTTCCACATTTTTTTTCAAAAGCCTGTACTCCTCAGGGCCAGTAAGACACAGGATTGTTTGGAAAACGGTCAAAAAGCTATGTACCCGAAAATACAAACCAAACATATAAAAATATGAAGAAATAGTAAAAAAGTCCATAACAATACATGTATTTTGCCATAACTTAACTCCTTACCAAACGACAAAATGTTGGACTTGCCTAAATTGAAAGTCATTGCAGATGACAACCCTTTACCAGACGACAAAATTTCAGCCTTGTCCAAATTGAAAGCATTTGCAGACGACAGTTACAATGTGGCTCAAATGGTGCAACTTTTCTTAGAGAGGGTAGAAAACATTGTGGGAAAAGGAGAAAATGCTGGTTACCAGCATTTTCTCCTTTTCCCACAATGTTTTCAAAAGGCTTCTTTCCCAGAGGCGTCAAAAGGCGCATTGTACGGTAAAGGGTTAAATAATACTCAAAGAAAGAATTTCGTCTGTGGTAGGGTAGAAAACTTTGTGGGAAATGGAGAAAATGCTGGTTACCAGCATTTTCTCCTTTTCCCAGAATGTTTGCTTACCAGCATTTTCTTCTTTTCCCAGAATGTTTTCAAAAGTCTTTTCTTTTTGGGTCAATAAAACTTGGGATTGTGTGGTAAAGAGTTAAAGCAAATCAAAAACAAAAATTAAAATTCCACAATCCCAATGATGTCCACATTTCAACAAAGAAGAAGGCAGAAAGTGTATGAAATGTCACGGGAAAAGGAGAAAATACTGGTGACCAGCATTTCCTCATTTTCCTACAATGTTTTCTAATAATTTGAAGACAAATTTCATGTTCTGAGTAACATATAAATTGTTGTCTGCAAATGCTTTCATGTTGGACAAGTTTGGTAAGGAGTTAAATCTATCTCTCTTAACTCTTTACCAAATGACAAAACTTTGGACACGTCCAAATTGAAAGCATTTGCAGACTACAAATCAAATGTGGATCAAATGATGAAATTTGTCTCTGGAAGGACAGAAAACATTGTGGGAAAAGGAGAAAATGCTGGTTACCAGCATTTTCTCCTTTTCTCACAATATTTTCAAATGACCTCTATCTCAAGGTCGTTACAACACACAAAATTGTCAGGGCAGGGAAAAACCCTAAAAGAAGTATATCAGTAAAACCAAAAGATGCTCTCTGATAATGTCACAAAATTGTGGCTGCAAGGACAGACATCATAACTGCCAACATTCCGCAGAAATTATTTTGGGGAGCTGCCATGCTCCAGCAAAAGGAGGTTCAATGCATCTCTGTGACAGAGTATACCAAGCAAGTTGTCACATATTCTGTGAATCTACAAAATCTATTTTGTATAGCAACTGACTGATTCATCAGGTAGACTGATCCTTTGACATTCAGAAAATTGACCAATGGTACAAGGTTTGGACCCAGGTCAGCCTGTGCGGACTGCACAAGTTGACCTGGGTAGATACTTATTAATGGGTGTATTAAGTCCCCTTTTCACAGAGCACGGCTCAAACACTATGTACTATCTTAAGAAACAGCTCACGCCAAACACTATCTCTACCTAAATCAACTATTTTGTATTCATCCCTTTTCATAAACAATGCTAAAACTTAAAATTAAAGATTACCTTCCTATTAAGAACTTTAACTCTTTACCAATCAACAAATATGTAGATTTTTCCAAATTGGAAGCATTTGCAGATGACAATTTATATGCAACTCAAATTGTGGAACTTGTCTTTGACAGGGTAGAAAACACTGTGGGAAAAGCAGAAAATGCTGGTTACCAGCATTTTCTCCTTTTCTCACAATGTTTTCAAAAGGTTTCTTCCTCAGGGTAGTGAAAACCTGTGATTGCGTGGTAAAGGGTTAACTCTTTACCATACTGCAAAATTTTAGACTTGACAAATCCACAGCATTTGCACACAACATGTAAAAGATTACTCTAAAATTTTAGTTTGTTTTCTCAAAGGGTAGAAAACATTTTGGGAAAAGGAGAAAATGCTAGTTTAAGCCAGCATTTCCTCCTTCTCTCAGTGTTTTCTACCCTTTCAAAGTCAAACTTCATCAACTGAGCCACATTTATTTTGTCGTCTGCAACAGCTTTGAATTTGGACAAGTCTAAAACTTTGCTGTTTTGTAAAGAGACATACAGTCTATACACATACATACATGTACATGTAATGTAAATACACCAAGTTCTTTTTCTTTTGTTCTTTCCTTGTTGACACCCAATAAAGTACCAAGTTTAAAGCAAATTCTTCAGTAATGACATGGAAATTAAAAAGACAGAAAGTCCAAGTTTTCACGACATAAACAACGCTAGAGCTACGACAACTTCTTGACATGTTCTCCGAAAACAGTCAAGCTTTCTGGAAATATGTCGTGAATAAACAATGTTTGAAACAATAACATTTGTGGAAAGTGATAGAAGTTATGGATGAATGTTATTACACAACTCCCTAAAATACAACAAGAGCACCACATGTGGGTGCCAACACTCGGCTGCAGTTGCTTAGATTTTCAGTGAAAATTTTAAGTCAAAAAGGGGCATAACTGTCAAAAATACTTTGACAGTTACCTGCCCCTTTTGTATAGGTTCTCCTTTTAACCCCTTCCCAAACAAGCCCTGGTTTTCACGTGTCTGCAGTACAAGTTTCTTGAAGACACTGTGGGAAAAGGAGAAATTGCTCGTAACGAGCAATTTCTTCTTTTCCCACAGTGTTTTCTACCCTTTTTGATAACTTTCTGCCATTTTCACCAAATTTAAAATTGTTGTCTGCAAACTCTTTCAATTTGGACCAGTCCAAAATTTGTTGTTTGGGAAAGGGTTAATACAGTAAAACCCCTCTATTAAGACCACCCGTGGTACTTTTGAAAATTGGTCTTATTAGCTGGGTTGTCTGATTTCCGGGTTTCACCCACCTAGATTTTGAATCAAACCCAGACTATGTGTAGACTTATGTGGATTTAAATTATGTTCCAAGTAATGCATACATATTTTAGTCGGGGAAACCTATGCCCACACATTTAAATGACAACAAGAAAATTTTCATGTTTATTGTAAAGTTAATATGTGCTTGAATTTTTATGAATAAATTCACATGACAGTGAATGCCCATTCATAATTGCCTATTTAAACTCTTACAGCAAGATATGTACATTAATCAAGTATCTGAACTTAAAGACTACATAATTAAATGTTACTGATAGAACTTGTCATATTCCCTGTTTTAATCTGCTTTTTTTTAATCTTGTGTCTCAAGAACTCCTACTCCACGCGCTCATTTTCGTTTTTAAACAAAGAATTTTGAATATTATTGAAGAGCCTGACTTTTTTTTTTTCCCCCATTTTGATTCGAGTTGAATGTTCGAACAGTCCTAATCGTCGATCGCAAAGTTGAAGTGTTCACTAATTCAAAAATCGGATATTCTCTGCGATGTAAGTATGGCTTTAATGTGTAACAAAAACCAATTAATTATCCCATCCCAATCGCTTGATATTAACCCAAGCGTCTCAAATTCCAAAAGCTAGATGTACAAAACAAATCGTAATTACCCGGATGTCGACATGTTTTTCACCCGTCAGCAATGTGTGATAAACACCTGATTACCGAATAAAAGCCGAATTAATCATCACCAATTCATTGGTCATTTGATTATGTAAGGTAACACCTTGATCACTTAACACGATTGTGTTACTGTAGTCACCAGATAAACAAAAGATCGCTAATTGATTGTCTACTCCATCGGACCCAAGAATATTCATACATGAAGCACGGCCTCCACTTCGCGATTATGGACGCGTGAAAATTAGCTGGTCGTAAAAAAAATGTGAAAATTAGTGGTCGTTTTACGGGGTTAAAATCTATTGGTAATTACTCATTGGTACTGAAAATGGTGGTCGTAATTTCGGAATAGCAGGGTGCCCGTATTTCCGGGGTCGTGGTCATTGATTATGAAGAAGGAAAAATTCCGTTCAGACAAAAATCGTTCGTAATAGCGGGTTGCTCGTATTACTGGGGTGGTCGTGAGGAGAGGTTTTACTGTAGTTTACAAGAGAGATATTATAAAATGTAAAAGTTTTTGCATAACGACGCAGATGACAACAGGGCTACGACAATACCTTAAAGTTTTCCCTGAAAACAGCCGGGCTATAAATAAAACAACCTTACAACATCTCATCTTACTTAGTGTCAGAAAAATGAAATGGTGATATTCGGCTGGAAAAATGTGATCTAGATACTGCAATCTTTTTTAACCCAACAGTCCCACGTTTTCATGGCCAATAAGAAGAAGGCTCATGAAAGTATCGCAGGAGAAAAAAAAGGAGAAAAATCTGGTAACTATAGTAAACTATGTGATAACCAGTTATACCTGAGGTTCATCAATTCAGAAGGCACAGTTATGTCTGCAATGTTTCTGAAAGAATGTGAGGTCACAACTACCATACATCGGGGGCCATTAATTTTGGGTTTAAAGCAAAACAAATATACCATAATACAAGAGTATCGCAGTATTGCATGCCAACACTAAACTGCAGTTGCTTTTAAGCCGAAATTCTAAGTCGGAAAAAGGGAATAACTCTGACAAAAATATTTTGATGGTTATCTGTTTCTGCTTTATGGGTTCCCGTTTTGACAATTAAGAACTAGTCTAAGTTTGAGGTAAATATCTCAAGTTCTGTCAGAGATATAAAATGTCAAAGTTTTCATCATCTATTTCTGTGGGAAAACATCACATTCATGACAACTGTGTGTAATATCAACAGAATTTCATACCTAGCCAACACGAAATCATGTCTTATAACCAGACAGCAGAAATTTACACTTTCCCAAATTGAAAACATTTAAAGAGGGCAAATTTCATGCAGCTTAGAGGATGGTATTTACCTTTGAAAGGAAAGAAAACATTGTAAGAAAAGGAGAAAATGCTGGATAAGAGAATTCTTTTTTGTATTTCTACCACAATGAATTCAAAAACCCTTTTCATCTGGATCATTTAACAGCAGATTCTGTGGTAAAAGGTTTAAAGTATTATTCACACCTCACAAAACTGTTTGATATCTTTGGCAAGAAAATTCTAGGTGATTAAAATTGACCCGAGTACAACAATATTTGTATATAATTCATAAACACTGATGCAGCCCTGCATGTCTAGATAAAGTGTGTAGGTCTTGCAACATGCATCTAGGTTCCTTGGTCTTAACCAAAAAGCAAGGGACATCTTTTTATCACTGACGAAAGTCCAAATGTGATGATTTCAAGGCTATTTTATTCAGAATATCTTACAAAATAGCTGAAACTGTCCATGATCAGAAAGTATTTTGTGTGCAATCTGATCTCAATCTGAACTGTCCATTAATCCTTTACCACACAACCAAATTTTGGACTTGTCAAAATTCAAAGTTTTTGCAGACTACAAATTATGAGGTTCAAAAGATGAAATTTGACCTTGAAAAGCTAGAAATCATTGTGTAAAAAGGAGGCAATGCTGGTTACCAGAATTTTCTCCTTTTCCCACAATGTTTTTCAAAATCCTCCCACCTAAGGATCCTTGAAACAATGGATTGTTTGGTAAAGGGTTAACCCTTAACCACACAATCCCAACTTTCAATGACCCTGTGAAGGACAGCTTTTGAAAACATTGTTGGAAAAGGAGAAAATGCTGGTAACCAGCATTTTCTCCTTTTCCCACAATGTTTTCTGCTCTACCCAAAACAAATTTCAATTCATGAGCCACATTTGATTTGTTGTCTGCAAATGCTTTCAACTTGGACCTGTCTGAAGTTTTGTCATTTGGCAAAGGGTTAAGCAAAATTATGCCAAGTCTTTGTTGGTCAAGGGGTTAAAAAGACAATGTATATAAACATGAGCAATACCTCTGTTCTCTAAAGATCATTGTTGAAATTAAATTTGGTAGTATTTTAGTTTGGTCTTCACAATGAGATCACACAATACCTGATCCTGACTCTTAACACTTTACCAAACAATCCCGTGTTTTCATGACCCGGAGGAAGAGGCCTTTTGAAAACACTGTGGGAAAAGGAGAAAATGCTGGTTACCAGCATTTTCTCCTTTTCCCACAATGTTTTCTATCCTGTTTAAAAAAATTCAAGCTCATTAAATTTTGCTCCATTTTCAAATTTGTCATCTGCAGATGCTTTTAGGGTCTAAAATTTGTCATTTGGGAAAGGGTTGACTCTTTACTACACAACAAAATTTTACAATGGTCCAAATTGAAAGCATTTACAGACCATATATCAAGTTTAGCTAATTTGATCGTAATTGATGGTGAAAGTTTAGGAAACCTTGTGGGGAAAGAAGGAGAAAATGCTGATAACCAGCATTTTCTTCTTTTTCCTACAAGATTTTCAAAAGGCAATTTCCTCAGGGTTATTAAAGCTCAGTATCTAGTTTCGTTTCTGTTACTACTACTACTACTACTACTACTACTAGGAATTGGCTCACAATCTAATATAACCTTTGTGAAAAAATGGATTAAAATTAGAATGTCATACATGTTTCTTAATAGCAGGGAAAAGACAGTGGGAAAAGCAGCTGTTGCTTGTAATTTGCAACTGATCCTTTTCCCTTGACAACCCTCTGCTGCTCGGATATAGGAAGATGTTTTTGTGCAGTAACTCTGTATAAAAGAAATAGATGAAATTCTAACAAGCATACAGACAACACCGTAACAATCTTGCTCCACCTCTCAACAAGAGATAATAAACTCTCCAAATGACAAAAAAGTAGACTTGTCCAAACTGAAAGCATTTACAGAAGACAATGTAATGATGAAAATTGTCCAGAAAACATTGCGGGAAAAGGAGAAAATGCTGGTTACCAACATTTTCTCCTTTTCCCACAATGTTTTCAAAAGGCTTCTTTTTCTGGGTCGTTAAAGCTCAGGGTTGTGTGGTAAAGGGTTAAGTACATTTCCCAAACGACAAATTTTGGACTGGCCCAAATTGAAAGAGTTTGCAGACGACAATTTTAAATTTGAAAGGTCTCAAGAAGGGTAGGAAACACTGTGGGAAAAGGAGAAATTGCTCGTTATGAGCAATTTCTCCTTTTCCCACAGTGTTTTCAAAAGACATGTACTGCAGACATGTGAAAACCAGGTCTCGTTTGGGAAAGGGTTAAACACCAAATCAAGTATGCATGAAAATGGGTATCACATGATTTTAAAAAATCAAGAACAGTGCTTTTCAAAGTATACAACATAAATACAGACAACTGAAATTTGAAACTGTGAAATGATAAGTCAGGCCTCACCGTTGACCAAACAATCCCTTATTTCAACGACAATGTTGGGGAAAGGCTTTTGAAAACATTGTGGGAAAAAGGAGAAAATGCTGGTGTGTTAACGGTATGTTAAAACCCAGCTTTGTGTGGTAAAAGGTTGAAGGCGTATGTTTTATGATTTCATATACACCTGAGATAAAAAAAAAAAAAAAATTAGGAAAAATGAACTCACAGTTTGCAAAGGACAACATTAGGTGCTTTGTAGATCAAGATCAGACTTAACAGGACAGGATGTGTAGTGTGATCACAAATCTATGATATTCGATATAAAAGATGAAATCTAGCTTAAGTTATCTTGAAATTACAACAGTTTGGTCTCATTAGGTTTAGCAGTGAAAGTGTTAACCCTTACCAAACAATTCCAAGTTTTAACGATTGTGAGGAAAAAGACATTTAAAAACATTGTGGGAAAAGGAGAAAATGCTGGTAACCAGCATTTTCTCCTTTTCCCACAATGTTTCCCATCCTTTAAAATACAAGTTCCAATACCTTCAGTCACATTTATATTCCGTCTACAAAATGCTTTCAATACAAACAAGACTCAAAATTATGTCTTCCACTACATGGACAGCTGCTTATCAAATAATCCCGCGTTTTTCCAACTCTGAAGAAGAAGGCTTTTGAAAAACATCATAGGAAAACAAAAATATGTTGGTATCCTGCATTTTTTCCTTTTCCTCACAATGTTTTCCTTCCTTTCATACATAATTCCATCACCTGAGCCACATTTGTAATCTGCAATTTGTTGAGTGTAAAATCTAGTCATCTGGTTCAGTTAAATCCAACAGGATTTTTTAGAACAATAAAAACCTTCTATATATCACTTTAAAAACAGTTTGCAAAAAAACACCATGAAAGAAACACAATCCATTTTTGGTGGCATTGAAAACATTGGGGGAAAAAGGAGCCCTGATCCTTCACCAACAATATTTTCAAATGCACACTGCTACATGGGGAAAAAAATCCAGGCATACATGAGACACACTCTATGAAAAGGGGGCTTAATGCATCTATGAAAAGTATCGACCCAGGTCAGCCTGCGCAATCGCGCAGGCTAACCTGGGCTGAAACTTTTCGCTATTGGTCCATTTTATGTATGTCAAAGAACCAGCCTACCTCACGATTCCATTGGTTGTTAGACAAAATGGGACCTTATGGATCCATGATCATGTGATGACTTGCTTGGAATCATGCATTAAGCCCCCTTTAGCCAGAGCATGGCTCATATATTTGAACCCTTTCCAAACAATCCCATATTTTAACATCTTTAAGAAGGTGGCTTGTGAAGGCATCATGGGAAAACAAGAGAACTAGATATAAGCATTTTATCCATCTGCCACTCTCTTTTTATTTGTATTCCTGTATAAGATCTTATCTTACCATTCATATTCCAGAAGAATGTTTTCCGCAAGAGTCAGCTGCGAGTTAAAGAATTTACAGCTAAAATGATTGGTTTAGTCTTAGAAAGTGTTTAAAACATTGTGGAAAAAGGAGAAAAAAAATGCTTGTTACCACCATTTTCCCCATTTCCAACACCATTTAGAGAAGCCCTCTGTCTCAAGTTAGTTCAATCTACCTGAGAAAGAGGCCTTTTGAAAACATTGTGGGAAAAGGAGAAAATGCTGGTGACCAGCATTTTCTCTTTTTCCCACAAAGTTTTCTCTATTTTCAAAAGCAAGTCCAACCCTGGGAGCCACATTTAATTTGTTATCTGTAAGTGCTTTGAATTTTGACAAGTCAAAGTTTTTGTTGTGTGGTAGAGAACTTAACCCTTTACCAGGCGACAAAATTTTAGCCTTGTCCAAATTGAAAGCATTTACAGACAACAATTTCAGTGTGGCTCAAATGGTGCAATTTTTCTTTGATAGGGTAGAAAACATTGTGGGAAAAGGAGAAAATGCTGGTTACCAGCATTTTCTCCTTTTCCCACAATGTTTTCAAAAGGCTTCTTTCCCAGGGGCGTCAAAAGGCGGCATTGTGTGGTAAAGGGTTAAAGTATGGGATTGTTTAGTATAGTTGTAAAAGACAAAATAATTGTAAGCTATGAAATGGTGTAAGAAATAATTCCAAAAAAATATCACTCAATAACAACAAACATTAACAATGATATTACACATGTACACAAAACAATTTACTCAAAATGATGCAGACGGCAGACTTCAAGCTCCATTGCACACTAAATTGTCTCATCATATCCTCAAACCACTTGATGCAGACGACTTTGAAAACATCCTTGATGAATATGGAAGCAGAGTTGTTTTCAATTAACTCTTTACCAAACGACAAAATTTTAAACAAGTCCAAATTCAAAGCATTTGCAGACGACAATTTCAGTGTAGCTCAAATGGTGCACTTTTTCTGTGATAGGGTAGAAAACATTGTGGGAAAAGGAGAAAATGCTGGTTACCAGCATTTTCTCCTTTTCCAACAATGTTTTCAAAAGGACTCTTTCTCTGGGTCGTTAAGTCGGGATTGTGTGGTAAAGGGTTAAACCCTTACAAATGAATTCCTTATTTTAATAATCCAGGAGGAGGCTTTTGGAAACATTGTAGAAAAAGGAGAAAATGCTGGTCACCAGCATTTTCCCCTTTTCCTGAAGTTTTCCTACCCCAATCAATGACCAATCCCATCATTTGAGTCACAATTAATTTGTCGTCTGCAGATGCTTTCAATTTGGACAGGTCTAAAGTCATGTTGTCTGGAACAGGGGTAAAGGACAAGTTGATTGCTTGATCACTCGCATTTGTAGGTCATGAATGGACAACAACAACAAAATTTTGACCCGCAAGTATCCCACATCTAGGAATGGAACATAAACCAAGAGACTAACAAAAGGGTCAATAATGGCTGTAAGTGGGAACTGACCAAAAAAAAACTAGAGATGTCACTAAATGCAACTTAATACCCCCACCAGCGCTTTGACAGAAACTAGTATTGATGTTAAGAGAAAAAAAAGTGTCAAGTTCAAGGGGAGATAATTCATGAAGCAGGAGGAGTTGACACTTGAAAATTGCATCTTGCAAACCTTCAATATATGATGAATGTATGTGCAAAGTTTCAATAAAATTGAAAGAAAACTGGAGGAGGAGTTTGCAACACAAAATTAGTAGTATTTTGTACACAGACAGATACACGGACGGACGCACGGATGGACGGACAGACAGGCTGATTCCAGTATACCCCTGAAAACATTCGATTTGCGGGGGTATAACTATACAGAAAGAAATCATACAATGATAAGACATCAGCATCTGTCTAGGTAATTATAAATACGTAAAGCAATTGACCATCTTGTGTCATTTTGTTAACTTGTTCTAGAAGTATTCATCTTCTTTTACCACAGTGTTTTAAAATGTATTCACCCTTTACTTGAAGACAAAATTTTAGCTAGGTCCAAATTAAAAACATTTGCAGGTGACAGATTAGCAGCCATTCAGAACATGAAATTTATCATTTAAAATGCAGAAAACATTGAGGGAAAAGGATAGCATTTTCTCCTTTTCCCTCAATGTTTTCAAAGGCTGAATTTTTCAGGGTCATTAAAACTGGGGATTAACCCTTTACCACACAATCCTGACTTTAAACGACCCTGAAAAAGAAAGCTTTTGAAAACATTGTGGGAAAAGGAGAAAATGCTGGTAACAAGCATTTACTCCTTTTCCCACAATGTTTTCTCCCCTTCCCAAATCAAAATTCTATTTTTGAGTCACCTTTATTTTGCCGTCTGCACGTGCTTTCAATTTGGACCAGTCTAAAATTTTGTCGTTTGGTAAAGAGTTAAGCGGTAAAGTGTTAATCCTTAACCCTTTCCCAAACGATGAATTTTAGACTGGTCCAAATTGAAAGAGTTTGCAGACAACAATTTTAAATTTGATGAAAATGGCAGAAAGGTCTCAAAAAGGGTAGAAAACACTGTGGGAAAAGGAGAAATTGCTCGTTACGAGCAATTTCTCCTTTTCCCACAGTGTTTTCAAAAGACTTGTACTGCAGACACGTGAAAACCAGGGCTTGTTTGGGAAAGGGTTAAGTCATGATTATCAGTCATATTTACATGGATGTTTCATATCTCTACAAATTTACTTCAACTGGTCATGTGAAACCAACTTGTCAACACAACATGGTTGTGCACTGAGTAAATAAATTTTTCAACCTAAAAAAATGAGCAGTGAAATTCTATTTCAGTTAAAAAGAATAATCAATCAAAATAACTTGTGTTCTTTACAATCACCTACGTTATTCATTCATCATACAAAAATGAACAACTCTGTCTCAAATCTATACCAAACTACAAATTTTAGACTTGTCCAAATTGAAAGCATTTGCAGACGACAAATCAAATGTAGGTAATTGTAAGTAAAGAAAACCTTGTGAGAAAAGAAGACATTGCTGGTTACCAGCATTTTCTTTTTCCAAAAGTTTTCAAAAGGCTGTTTCCTCAGGGTTGTTAAAACTCGGAATTACGTAGTAAAGAGTTAAATCTTTACCAAACAACAAATTTTGACTCATCCATACTGAAACCATTTGCAGACGACAAATTAACCCTTTACCAAACAATCCTGTGTTTTAACAAACCTTTTGAAAACATGGGGGGGTGGGGGGTAGCCAGCATTTTCTTCTTTTCCCACAATATTTTCTACCCTTTCTGATACAAATTCCATCATTTTTTTGCTCATAAAATTTGTTGTCTGCAAATGGTTTCAATTTGAACATGTCTAAAATTTTGTCATATTGTAAAAGGGTTAACCCTTTACCGCACAATGCCGCCTTTTGATGCCCCTGGGAAAGAAGCCTTTTGAAAACATTGTGAGAAAAGGAGAAAATGCTGGTAACCAGCATTTTCTCCTTTTTCCACAGTGTTTTCTACCCTATCAAAGAAAACTGCACCATTTGAGCCACACTGAAATTGTCGTTTGCAAATGCTTTCAATTTAGACAAGGCTAAAATTTTGTCGTCTCTTAAAGGGTTAAATATGACTCAAATAATTGGATTTATTTTTGAAAGGGTAAGAAGCATTGTGGGTAAAGGAGAAAATGCTGAACACCAGCATTTTCTCTTTTTCCCACAATGTTTTCAAAAGCCCTCTTCCGCTATGTTGTAAACATACAAAATTGCTGGGTAAAGGGTCACAGACATAAAACTTGATGTGATGAATAAAGCCCATGGATTTCTTCAGGATAGAGCCTCTGTACTGGTGAAACTAAAACCTGTAAACAGTCTTTGATTCATTGTCTTCAAAAGGTCCTTGTCCCCTGGAGTCAGGGTGACCTTCTCCATCGTGAAATCTGTGTCAAAGTTGGATATGTCGCTGTCAGATTTCTGTAAAACATATCATGTAGAAATAGATTAACTCTTTTCCACACAACAAGTTCTAAACTACAAAATTGAAAGTATTTGCAAGATGACAAAATTTAATGTGAAAGTGATACAAATGAACCGAAATTCTTTGATGGCATAGAAAACATGGTGGTAAAAGGAGAAAATGCTGACTACCAGTATTTTCTCCTTTTCCCCAACATGTTTTCAAAAGCCTTGTCCTGCTGGGTCGTTAAAACTTGGGCTTAAAGAGTTATATCTTTTCCCACACAATGGATTTTAGGCTCTCAAATTCAAAACATCTGCAGACAACAATTTCAAAATTAATACAAATGCGCTTAAGTTATGTGACAGAAAACATTGTGGGAAAAAAGAGAAAATCCTGGTTCCCAGTGTTTACTCCTTTTCCCACAATGCTTTAATTTCAGCAATAAATGACGATATCAAACATGAAAGAAGAAAAAGAAAAACTGAAACACAAACTTACAATTTTTGGTCTAAATGGAGGATCAATTTGTCTCCTCTCTATTTTTTCCCACTCTACATTGCGGAAATACGGAACTGCACGTATCGGCCCAGCTGGACATGTTGGCATTCCGAGTCGGTCTGCAGGAGTTCTCTCAAACAACTGAAATGAATAAGTAGTTTGTGTCTTGACTCAAGTTTTGTACTGTGGTAAGGAATTACACGATAGGCCTATGATTGAAAGATAATGAAACTTTAATTGTCAAAATGTCCGTGGTACAAGCAACTATCAAAAAAAGTAAAAATTGCTTGTTTGAAGCAATTTTTCTTTGTCCCACGATAGTTTCAAATGTATTAAGGAATTAACCCTTTACAAAACAATCACAGGTTTTTACAATCCTAGGAAAGAAACCTTTTTAAAATATTGTCGAAAAACAAAAGCAGAAAATGCTGGTAACCAGTATTTTTTTTCCTTTTCCCACAATGTTTTCTACCCTTTTAGAGAACTTAAGCTGACTTTTACCAACTGAGAATTTGCAGGTGTTTTGATTTTGTCAGAGTTTAAAATTAGTTGTTTGAGAAAGCATTTAACCTTTATTGATTATGATTTTACCTATTGTTCATGGACTGTTTGACTTACTTTAAGGAAGAAATTACTTAACTCTTTACGACACAACAAAATATGAGACTGTTCGAAACTGAGAGTTTTTGCAGACAACAAATTAAATTTAGCACAAATAATGGAACTACAGTGGTAGAAAACACTGTGGAAAAAGAAAATGTTGGTTACCAGCATTTTCTTCTTTTCTCACAAGGTTTTAAAAAGCCAATTTTCCCAGGGTTGTTAAAACTTGCAGTTCTGTGGTAAAGGGTTAAATAAGTTATTACTTACGAGACTGAGTATTGAACCCGCCTCCTTTGGCAACCAGCGTGGATAATGTGGTGTGTCATTGAGAATGGAGTGGAAGAGATCATCTTCATCGTCCCCGTGGAACGGAGACTGACCAATCATCATTTCGTAGAGTAAAACACCGTAAGACCACCAGTCTACTGACGTTGTATACTTCTGTCCTTTCAAAATCTGCAACGATACAAAATTAATGAGTCATGCTCGGGCAAAAGGAGGCCAAATGCATCTCAGTACTGTATTATACCAAGCAAGTCATCACATAGTTATGGATACATGAAATCCCTTTTGTTTAACAACCAGCTAAATCATGAGGTAGACTGTTTCTTTGACACACAGAAAATTGACTATTATTAACCCTTTCCCAAACGACAAATTTTGGACTGGTCCAAACTGAAAGAGTTTGCAGACGACAACTTTAAATTTGATGAAAATGACAGAAAGTTCTCCAAAAAGGCAGAAAACACCGAGGGAAAAGGAAAAATTGCTCGTTATGAGCAATTTCTCCTTTTCCCACAGTGTTTTCAAAAGACTTGTACTGCAGACACATGAAAACCAGGGCTTGTTTGGGAAAGGGTTAAACATTTCCGACCCAGATCATCCTGTGCAGACTTTACAAGCTGATGTAGATCAATATTTTCTGTAGACACGTTAAATTTCCTTTTAACCCTTTACCAGACGACAAAATTATAGCCTTGTCCAAATTGAAAGCATTTGCAGACGACAATTTCAGTGTGGCTCAAATGGTGGAACTTTTCCCAGATAGGGTAGAAAACATTGCGGGAAAAGGAGAAAATGCTGGTTACCAGCATTTTCTCCTTTTCCCACAATGTTTTCAAAATGCTTCTTTCCCAGGGGTGTCGAAGGGCGGCACTGTATGGTAAAGGGTTAACAGAGTGTGGCTCCAATATACAGTCAAGCCAGTTTTAGAGACTATCTCTATTCAACAACCATCTTGTCTTAAGAGGCCAACATTGCAGATCTACAATGATTAAGATAAATTGATATATATACATATACATACTCTCTACCTGACAATAAAATTTTAGACATGAAAAAGCACTAGCAGACAGTAAATTAGATGTTTCCCGGCATTTTTTTTCTTTTCCTACAATGTTTTCTACCTTATCAAAGACATATATCATCATTTGAGCTACATTTATTTTGTCTTCTGTAAATGCTTCCAATCTGGTCTTGTCCAAAACCTTGCCGTTTGGTAAACGGTTAAGAAAAACAATTTAAATAATGTCCACACTCCTTCAGACAAAGCTATTACAGTCATGTAATAAAGGTACTTGGATTTTTTTTTTGTCAATTAAGTGATATTTTACACTATGTTAAACATTATTTCAGTCAAATCACAGCATCAGCTCACTTACACAAGAGTTTCCTGGGTTTCATCAGTACTATGCTGAGCTCTGCAGTGCCTTGCCAAAGGACACTCCCGTGAAAAGCCCAATGTCAAAGGTGAGGATCAATTAGAGCGGCTGCACTTTTGCACTGCAGAAAAAAAAGTTCCCTAAAGGTATTGAGCTTGGATCTCCAATAACAGTACCTCTGACTTTTACCATAGAAACAAGAGCACCGCATGTGAGTGCCAATGCTCCACTGCAGTTGCTTGTAGTGAAAATACTTTGATGGTTACCTGCCTCTGTTGTATGGGTTTCCATTTTGATAATTACAACTGGTCCAAGTTTGAAGTAAATATTTTCAGTAATGACAGAGTTGTAATAAAATGACAAAAGTTTTAAAAATTCTAAAACAAAAAAGGGGCATAACTGTGTCAAAAATATTTGATTGATGCCTGCCCCTGTTGTATGGGTTGCCCTTTTGATTAACAACTAGTCAGAGTTTGAAGTAAATATCTTCAATAATAACAGAGAAATTATGAAATGTCAGAAGTTTTTGCACAATGACAATGACGCAGCCAATGACAACGCCAGTGCTATTACAGTATCTCGTCGTTTTCTTCAGAGACAGATGATGACGACGCCAGGCTATTACAAATCTTGTTGTTTTCTTCAAAGACAGCTAAGCTAATACAAGGAAGGTATGTGCACAATCTGAACATCACACTTATTCACCATACAAACTTACATAAACCTAGCCAGTCAGATGGCTTGTCCTGGAATTTATATCTAGAACAATATGTACAGTGGCTGGAAAACAGAGTCTTTAGTTTATCTATCCTGTTTGGAAAGGAAACATCAACTCTTTACCACACAATCCTGACTTTTCATGACCCCAAGGAAAAGGATTTTTGAAAACACGACCCCAAGAAAAAGGATTTTTGAAAACGTGGGAAAAGGAGACAAGAGGGCCATGATGGCCCTGGAATCGCTCACCTGAGCCTTTTGACCAAGCACAATCAATTTCCAACGTCTTGTGAGATATATGTATTACCAAACAATAAAATTTTAAACTCATCAGTCTGAACCTTCTGCATAAAACAAATAATATGTGGATCAAGCTATGGGACTGGTCTCTCAAAGGGGTAGAAAACATTGTGAAAAAGGGAAAAAATGCTGGATACCAGCATCTTCTCATTTTCAAAGAGTGTTTTCAAAAGGCTTCTTTCTGAGAGTCATTCATACACTAGGTTTTTCTAAGATTTCACCTAGTGACCTAGTTTTTCAGCCAACATAACACATTTTCAAACTGGTCCAAGATATCATTAGGACAAACATTCTTACCAAATTTCAAGAGTATTGGACTGAAAATGTGGCCTCTACAGCATACACAAGGTTTTTCTAAGATCTGACCTAGTGACCTAGATTTTGACCCAACTTGACCTATTTTCAAACTTATCCAAGATATTACCAAGGCAAACATTCTGAGCAACTTTAAAAGAGTATTGAACAAAAAACGTGGCCACAACAGTGTTCAGATGGTTTTTCTAAGATTTGACCAGGTGACCTAGTTTTTGACCCGACATGACCCATTTTCAAATTCGACTGAGATATCATCGAGACAAACATTCTGACCAACTTTCACGAGTATTAGACAGAAAATGTGGCTTCTGGAGCTTACACAAGGTTTTTCTAAGATTTGACGTAGTGACCTAGTTTTTCACCCGTCATGACCCATTTTCAAACTAGTCAGAGATATTATCAAAGCAAACATTCTGACCAACTTTCAAGAGTACTGGACAGAAAATATGGCCTCTAGAGCATACACAACGTTTTTCTTAGATTTGACCTGGTGACCTAGTTTTTGACCAAACATGGCACATTTTCGTACTATTTCAAGATATAATCAAGACAAACATTCTGACCATTTTTCAAGAGTATTGGACTGAAAATGTGGCCTCTATAGTGTACAAAAGGTTTTTCTAAGATTTGACCTAGTGACCTTGTTTTTGACCCCACATGACCCAATTTCAATCTTGTTCCAGATTTTATCAAGACAAACATTCTGACCAAATTTCACAAGTATCTGACTGAAAATGTGGCCTCTACAGCACACACAAGGTTTTTCTAAGATTTGACCTAGTGACCTAGTTTTTGACCCCACATGACCCAATTTCGAACTCGTCCGAGATTTTATCAAGACAAACATTCAGACCAAATTTCACAAGTATCGGACTGAAAATGTGTCCTCTAGAGCATACACAAGGTTTTTCTAAGATTTGACCTAGTGACCTAGTTTTTGACCCCACATGACCCAATTTCGAACTCGTCCGAGATTTTATCAAGACAAACATTCTGACCATGTTTCATGAGGATCGGACTGAAAATGTGGCCTCTAGAGCGTACACAAGGTTTTTCTAAGATTTGACCTAGTGACCTAGTTTTTGACCCTACATGACCCAATTTCGAACTCGTCCGAGATTTCATCAAGACAAACATTCTGACCAAGTTTCATGAGGATCGGACTGAAAATGTGGCCTCTAGAGCGTACACAAGGTTTTTCTAAGATTTGACCTAGTGACCTAGTTTTTGACCCCACATGACCCAATTTCGAACTCGTCCGAGATTTTATCAAGACAAACATTCTGACCAAGTTTCATGAGGATCGGACTGAAAATGTGGCCTCTAGAGCATACACAAGGTTTTTCTAAGATTTGACCTAGTGACCTAGTTTTTGACCCCACATGATCCATTCTGACCATGTTTCATGAGGATCGGACTGAAAATGTGGCCTCTACAGCACACACAAGGTTTTTCTAAGATTTGACCTAGTGACCTAGTTTTTGACCCCACATGACCCAATTTCGAAATCGTCCGAGATTTTATCGAGACAAACATTCTGACCAAGTTTCATGAGGATTGGACTGAAAATGTGGCCTCTAGAGTGTACACAAGGTAAAAAGTTGACGACGGACGACGGACGACGCACACCGCACGACGGACGACGGACACAGCACGATCACAATAGCTCACCATGAGCACTTCGTGCTCAGGTGAGCTAAAACTGCTGGCAAGCAGCATTTTCTCCTTTTCCCACAATATATTCTACTCTTTCAAAGACAGATTTCATAACTTGTGTAAATTTAATTTGTCATCTGCAAATGCTTTAAATTTGGACCAGTTTAAACTTTTTGTCATTGGGTAAAGCGTCAAGATATCTTGAAGTTACAATCAGTCAACTCCTTAACAAATTTCAGATTATTCTAAATAAAAATCATTTGCAGACGGCTATCTAATCGTGGCTCAAATGATGGGATGTATCTTTGCAAAGGGTAAAAAAACATTATGAGAAAAGGAGAAACTGCTGATTATCAGCATTTTCTTCTTTTTCCACAATGTTTTGCAAAGGTCTTCTTCCTAAGGGTCTTACAAACCCTGTATTATTTTGTTGAGGCTTTAACCCTTTACCACATAATCTCGAGTTTTAACAACCAGGAAAAAGAAGGCCTTTGAAACATTGTGGGAAAAGGAGAAAATGCTGGTAACCAGCATTTTCTCCTTGTCCTTTCAGTGAGAACTTTTGCCATTTGAGCCACATTAATTTTGTTGCCTGAAAAATTAATGCTTTGAATTTGGAGAGGTCTAAACATCTAGTGTTTGGTAAAGAGTTAAAACATAAAATTTTAACCTTACCTCTGGTGCAATATAATCTGGTGTCCCACAAAAAGTCCCTGCTCTGTTCTCACCAAATATATTTTCTTTACACATACCAAAGTCAGCTATCTTAATGTGACCCTCTCTGTCTAAGAGGACATTGTCAAGTTTTAAATCCCTGTAAAAAATAAATAATAATAAATAATCAATCCATGCAAAATCCCTTTATCTCCCTCCTTTTCAGACTGGAAATCATCTATTTATCCATAAAACTTCTCGAAAAATTTCTTCTCTCAGAAATAGAATTATAAAGTCTCACATAAAAATAACAGCATACCAACAACAATGGTATGTCATAACCCATTTCCCAAACGACAAATTTTGGACTGGTCCAAATTGAAAGAGTTTGCAGACGACAATCTTAAATTTGATGAAAACGGCAGAAAGGTCTCAAAAAGGGTAGAAAACACTGTGGGAAAAGGAGAAATTGCTTGTTACGAGCAATTTCTCCTTTTCCCACAGTGTTTTCAAAAGACTTGTACTGCAGACACGTGAAAACCAGGGCTTGTTTGGGAAAGGGTTAAGTAATTGCCTACCTTTAGTATCTGTGTCTCAAGTTTTTGCAAACAATCATTAGCTCTTTACCAAACAAAATTTTAGACCAGACCAAGTTAAAAGCATTTTGCGGACAACAAAATAAATGTGACTGAAAAATTGAAATTTGGTGTAGAAAGAGTAAAAAACATTGTGGGAAAAGGAGAAAATGCTGGTAACCAGCATTTTCTCCTTTTTCCACAATGTTTTCAAGAAGCTCCTTTCTCAGGGTCATTAAAAGTCGGGGTTGTGTGGTAAAGGGTTAAGGAAGGAGGCTGTTGAAAAAATTGTTGGAAAGCAGAAAATGCCTGTAACCAGAAATTACCAGACTGTACTTTCAAGTCAAACTTACCTATATACAATACCATTGGAGTGCAGAAACTGTAACCCAAGCAAGATTTCTGCTGCGTAAAACCTGCAAAGGGAAACAAAATATCAGTATAAAAGCGTCTTCGATGCTATCTGAAAATGGGCATTTTTTTTTTTTTTTTTTTTTTCTTATATCAGCAAAAAAGTAACTTATATGCAAACTGAAAATGGGCAACCCCCCCCCCCCTTTTTTTATAACAGTGAAAAAGTAACTTATATGCAAACTGAAAATGGGCAGTTTCCTCTTGATTTTTTTTTTTGATATCAGTGAAAAAGTAACTTTATGCAAACTGAAATTGGGCAGTTTCCTCTATTTTTTGATATAAGTGAAAAGTAACTTAGATGCTAACGGAAAATGGTCAGTGTCCTCTTTTTTGTATTGTTTTCCAGGAGACAGTTTCACTGTATTTTCAGTTTGGTTTTCAGATCAGAGTAAAATATGGCCTTGGGGACTATCTTGATCATGCGCCCTGATTATTGAATCGAAATTTCTTTTCCCATTTAGAAGCCCATTTATAACATTTAAATGAAAAATCTGCATATAACACTTTTCTATGTGTGCCCCGATTACTGGATCAAAAATTTTTTTTCCAGTCATACGCAGCTCATATATAACATTTGGATGAAAGTCTGTACATAACACATTTGTATGTGCCCTGATTATTGGATCAAAATTTCTTTTCCCAGTCATAATAACCCTATTTACAACATTTGGATGAAAATCTGTAAATAACACCTTTGTATGTGTGCCCTGATTATTGGATCAAAATTTCTATTGCCAATCATAAGAAGCCCATTAATAACTTTTGGATGAAAATCTGTAAATGACATCTTGGTACGTGCGCCCTGATTATTGGATCAAAATTTCGTTATAAGAAGCCCATTTATAACATTTGGACGAAAATATGTAAACAACATCTTGATATATACTCACTAACCATCTCAATTTAACTTGGGTTTTAACTTCTAAGGCTATCAATCAGGTTGGTCAAGACATTACTTCTCCAGATATAAATGAAAAAATTGGCCTATCACAAAACTGAAATGTTCTGTCATGCGCTAAGAAAAGAGGGCTGAATGCATCTGCATAAAGTATTGACCCATGTCAACCTGTGTAGTTCGCGCAGGCCGACATGGGTCGAAATTTTTTGCTATTCGTAAACATTGTGCGTATCTTGGACCAGTCTACCTAAGGATTCAGCCATTTATTAGATTAGTAGTAAATGGATTTTATGGATCAATAATTACACGATGACTTGCTTGGTATAAACCATTACAGATGCATTAAATCCCCTTTTGCCACAGCATTGCTCATACTTGTAAACTCTTGAAAACAGGGTTAATCATAAAAGAATGAATGACTGGTGGTTTGCGCCACTTTCAACATTATCTTAGTCATATCACTGCAAAAGCTCACTTGTTCATGTATCTCCTGGGTCTAACCAGTACTAGGCTAGGGCTCTGAAGTATCTTGTCCAAGGACACTCCAACGAAAAACCCAGTGTTTGCAGTGAGGCTCAGACCCGAGGCTTCCATGTTACAAGTCCCACATTTTACCCTTAGCCAAGCAGGACCCCTTATCATCAAAGCGACTATGACTTACTGAGCTCTTGTCAAATCAAATTTTCCAGACAACTGGATGTGAAACATCAGATCTCCTCCATTCAAATATTCCATCACAAAGAACAGATGACTCTGAAACAAAGAAAAAACAACATTGGAAACTTCAAAACATTTTGGAAATTGATTGTTTGATAGTATGGTGTTTAACCCTTTCCCAAACAAGCCCTGGTTTTCATGTGTCTGCAGTACAAGTCTTTTGAAAACACTGTGGGAAAAGGAGAAAATGCTCGTAACGAGCAATTTCTCCTTTTCCCACAGTGTTTTCTATCCTTTTTTGAGACCTTTCTGCCATTTTCATCAAATTTAAATTTGTCATCTGCAAACTCTTTTAATTTGGACCAGTCCAAAATTTGTCGTTTGGGAAAGGGTTAATGCCATTTTCAACTTGATATTACGGTCATATCACTTTCCTGAAGTTTTTGTTACCAGTGCTTTGCGCAAGATTCTTTCCAAGGCACACCCTGCTTTCCCACATAAACATTGCCAAAACAATGGTCAGCAGTGAGAGGGGAATAAATCCTGTCCAAATGATTATCATCAATCCTTGGAAAGAAATTGGACGAGCTGGGGATTCAAACCAGCGACCCTCTTCTCAAGTCCTGTATGCTACCGTCTGTGCTACCAGAACCTTTAGAACAACCCACAATTCAACGCCAGCACTGGTTAAGACTTCAAGGAAGCAAACATTTAGAAAGAGTAATATAAGTTGTAATAAGTTTCACAAACCATGTAAAAATAAATATGAGCCATGCTCTGACAAAAGAGGGCCTAATGCCAGTCATCACATAATTATGTATCCGTAAAACCCATTTTGTCTAACAACTGACTGAATCATGAGATACACTGGTTATTGGACATAAAGAAAATCGACATATAATGAAAAGTTTCGGCCCAGATCAGCCGGCATGGACTATGCAGATTGACCTGGGTCGATAATTTTTGCAGATGCATTAAGAGCATTGTTCATATCTTTAACCCTTTACCAGACAACAAAATTCTAGCCTTGTCCAAACTGAAACCATTTGCAGACGTCAATTTCAATGTGGCTCAAATGGTGGAACTTTTCCCAGATAGGGTAGAAAATATTGTGGGAAAAGGAGAAAATGCTGGTTACCAGCATTTTCTCCTTTTCCCACAATGCTTTCAAAAGGCTTCTTTCCAAGGGGTGTCAAAAGGTGCCATTGTGTGGTAAAGGGTTAAAGTCAAAACGTGCAACCTACTTTCAGTTACTGTATAATACATAAACGAAAGCTCTCTTTTTCCAGTATTGGAAAAGAAAAGGTGTTTTAACCCTTTCCCAAACAAGCCCTGGTTTTTCATGTGTCTGCAGTACAAGTCTTTTGAAAACAATGTGGGAAAAAGAGAAATTGCTCGTAACGAGCAATTTCTCCTTTTCCCACAGTGTTTTCTACCCTTTTTGATAACCTTCTGCCATTTTCATCAAATTTAAAATTGTCGTCTGCAAACTCTTTCAATTTGGACCAGTCCAAAATATGTTGTTTGGGAAAGGGTTAATCAATTTATGTCCTATACTGTACTTTATTCCATATGGCATTATTTTTCATTCAGATACCTACCGTAGTTTGAAATGTACTGTGTAGATGAGTGAGGAATGGGTGTGAACAACCCAAGGCTAAAACACGCTTTTCTATCATCGTACATTCCACATCGTCGTCTTCTAAAACTACATCCTTCTTTAAAACTTTTATTGCATAGAATTTATTTGATCCTTTCAGTTCCGCTAACATCACCTGTAAGAAAATTACCATGATAATTACAATAATAATTATCTGTTCTTGGACTCATCTGAAGGGTAAGATTTGAAGGATAAGGCAAGTTACCCTGGCAAAAACAAATGAGCCATGCTCTGGCAAAAGGGGGCTTCATGCATCTCCGTAATGCATTGTACCAATCAAGCCATCACATAATTATGGATCCATGATAGCCATTTTTTCAAAAGGGACTTAGTCATGAGGTAGAGTGGTCCTTGGACAAAAAAGAAAATTGATCAACAGCAAAAAGTTTCGGCCCAGGTCAGCCTGCACGGACTGCGCAGGCTGACCTGGGTCGATACTTTTCGCAGATGCATAAAGCCCCCTTTTTCACAGAGCATGGCTCAAATAGTATCCAAGATGTGTTCATTATTTTCTAGTATACTTTATCTTTTTCATACCTGAGCTCACCCCGTCTACTGATTCATTCTTCATGATTTCAAAAAGCCAAATCCACAGATAGTATTCAAGAGAACAAGGAAACGGATAAATAACAAGAGCATCGCATGTGGGTGCCAATGCTCGGCTGCAGTTGCATGACTTTCAGTGAAAATTCCATGTCAAAAAAAGGGCATTACTGTGTCAAAAATATGCTGACGGCTACCTGCCCTTGGATGGGTTTCCCTTTTGTCAGTTGACAAACAGTCAGAGTTTGAAGTAAATATCTTCACTAATAACACAGTGTCAAAAAACGTGAAAAACGTCAAAATTTTTGCGTGACAATGCATACTACGACTACAGGGCTACAACAATCTCCATGTTTTCTTTGAAAACAGCTGAGCTAAAAATAAAATTTGATAACTTATTCACAGAAATTCTGAAACAAAGAATGTCTGAATATTGTTTAGGGCACAACAAAAGGAAAGGAAATTAAGTCCACATTATAGGAAAAGCAGTGAATGTATTTATGTCTTTGACACAATCCCGAGTTTTAACAACCCTAAAAAAGAAGCCTTTTGAAAACATTGTGGAAGAAGGAGAAAATGCTGGTAACCAGCATTTTCTCCTTTTCCAACAATGTTTTTCACACAGTCAAAGGCAAATTCCATCTTTTGAGCCACATTTAAATTGCCCTCTGAAAATGCTTTCAATTTGGACTAGTCTAAGATTTTGTCATTTAAAAGAATTAACATAATCAAGGCTCTCTCTCTCTCTGCCTGCTTCCCTCCCCTCCATACCTTTCCAAAACTGCCTTTTCCTAAAACCTTCAACATATTAAACATATCTGGGCTAAATTTCTTTTTAGGAGCAGGGGGTGGAGGCCGACTTCGGTTGTTTTTTTCCCACACTTGTTCATATCCTTCATCTTCTGACGAGTTGCCATCCTCCTGTTTGGCCTGTAATCAGGAAAAAAAAAAAAAAAAAGATGACAGAATTTGAATCTTGTCATTATTCAAAGCATTTGCACCATGCTCTGGCAAAAAGGGGTTAAATGCATCTCCATGTTGCATCACTTAATTATGGATCTATGAAATCCATGTTTTCAACTATATAATCAAAGCAGTTGAAAAACTGGTGTGGCATTTGTAAAGGGAGCCACTGTGTGGAATAAATAATTTGAAATAGTTGCTTGAAAGTGAACGTACCATATAGTCATGCAAATTCCGATAGAGAAGGTTGCAATCTTGTGGGACGAACAAGTCTGGGCAAACAAGCCCTGGGATGAATAAGCCCAGGGACGAACTGGTTTTTGGAGGAACAAGCACGGTATGTATCATTACACCACTATAGAAGGCCATAGCGGATTAAGCTATTTTCGATAAAAAGGAAGTATTTCCACGATCGATGGCCAAATCGAATTTATTGTAATACGCCATTTTCAATTTCATATCTGAGTGCAATCGAAACACTTATTTGTCTCAGAAAAATTGATTTTAAATGGGTTTACGTCCTTGTTTTGCACAAACTATGATACATGATTTTCGAGATGCCGTGTGGAACTCACAGTGACAAATGCCACAAATATTTTAAGTGATCTTAATGTCTATAATCTAACAGAAAAGATCTTCCACAAAAGCAAAAATATGTGTGTGCCGACTGTCTCTTTCCTCATAACGTTCATTCAACTTCATCTCTGTTTGGTGTATTATACAAACTTCAGCTAACATAAAGCTACCTTTGTACAGGTATTCCTTTAACTCTTTACCAAACGACAAATTTTTTACAAGTCCAAACTGAAAGCAGTTACAGATGACAAAATAAATGTGATCAAAAAATTAAAATTCATTTTGGGAAGGGTAGAAAACAAGGTGGGAGAAGGAGAAAATGCTGGTTACCAGCATTCTCCTTTTCCCACAATGTTTTCAAAAGGCTTCTTTCTCTGGGTCGTTAAAATTCAGGATTGTGTGGTAAAGGGTTCATATCTTCATATGTCACATCTTTATAATTTAACTCTTTACCAAATGACAACATTTTGGACAAGACCATATAGATGTCCTCCTTTTCACTGAGCAAAGCTCAATTGATAACTTCTGTTTTTAGTAAAGTAAAAAAAAACATTGTGGGAAAAGGAGAAAATGCTAGTTACCAGCATTCTTTCCTTTTCCCTCAATGTCTTTAAAAGCATTAAGGTTAACCCTTTACCACACAATCCCGAGTTTTAACCACCCTAAGAAAGAAGCCTTTTGAAAACATTGTGGGAAAAGGAGAAAATGCTGGTAACCAGCATTTTCTTCTTTTCCAACAATGTTTTCTACCTTGTCAGAGAGCTTGAGCTCATCTATACCAATTTTACATTTGTCATCTGTAATTATTTTGAATTTGGAAGAGTCTAAAAACTTGCTGTATGGATAAGGGTTAAATATTATACTGAATGCTATGTAAACAACTGTAATAGATACACAATATAACGCACAAATAAATGTAGAAATAAAGTTGAAAAAAAAAATACTATGCAAGATGACAAAATTAGAATCTTGTCTCTATTCAAAGCATTTGGGCCATACTCTGGCAAAACAGGATTTAACTCTTTACCACACGACAAAAATGTAGACTAGTCCAAAATGAAAGCATTTGCAGACGACAATTTAAACGTAGCTCAAAACATAACATTTGTCTCTTACAAGGTAAAAAACATTGTGGGAAAAGAAGAAAATGCTGGTTACCAGCATTTTCTCCTTTTCCCACAATGTTTTCTAACTTTCCAAAAACAAATTTCAAATTTTCAGTCACATTTATTTTGTCATCTGCAATTCTTTCAATTTGGACTAGTCTAAAATTTTGTCATTTGATAAAGAGCTAAGGTCTGCCTGGACTGCACAGGCTGACCTGGGTGGATATACACTTTGCAGATGCATTAAACCTTCTTTTCACAGAGCAAAGCTCATTTAAAAAAATTATATCACTTTTGTGCCCATGTGAGCTAAAATAAATTTTGATGGTTTATCTGCCCATGTTGTATTGGTTCCCCTTTTGATAGGTAACAACTAGTCCAAGTTTGAAGCAAATATCATACTGGTTCCCCTTTTGATAGGTAACAACTAGTCCAAGTTTGAAGTAACTATCATTTTGGTTCCCCTTTTAATAGGTAACAACTAGTCCAAGTTTGAAGTAACTATCATATTGGTTCCCCTTTTGATAGGTAACAACTAGTCTAAGTTTGAAGTAAATATCTTCAGTAATAACAGCGATATTATACAATATCTAAGTTTTCACATGGCGACACAGCAACCACACCAGGGCTATGACAATACCTTGGCATCTTCTGAAAAAACAGCCGAGCTAAAAACTTACATTCAACACAGCTTTTTCTGGGGATACAGACGCTCTTCTTTCGTCACTGGTCTTCTTCACAGCTACAAGAGCTTCTGCCAGTAATTTCTGATTGACACCACACAAACTGGGCATAAACTTTTCGCACTTTTTATGACAGTTCACACCACATACTGAAATTAATAAATAAAACATTTCACCAATATTGCAATTAAATCTTTAACGATAAATCAAATACACTTTTAACTCTCTACCACACAATCCCAGTTTTAATGACCCTGGGGAAGCAACCTTTTGAAAACATGGTGGGAAAAGGCAAAAATGCTGGTAACCAGCATTTTCTCTTTTTCCCACAATGTTTTCTACCCTATCAAAGACAGAAATCATCATTAAATTTCAGCCACATTCATTTAGTCACCGGCAAATGCTTTCAATTTGGTCTAGTCCAAAATTTTGTCATTTGGTAAAGAGTTAAGTACATTCATAGAAAACAAAGTATTTGAGCCATGCTCTGTGAAAAGGGGGCTTAATGCATCTCTGCAATGCATGATACCAAGCAAGTCATCACAGTATCATACATCCTTAAAATCAGTTTTGCATAACAATCTACTGAATAATGAGGTAGACAGGTCCCTGTACATACAGAAAATTGATCAACAGCAAAAAGTTTCAGGCCAGGTCAGCCTGTGCAGGCTGACCTGGGTCGATACTTTTCGCAGATGCATTTAGTCCCCTTTTCTCATTTACATGTTACAAACTTGTTCCTTTTCCAATAGAAGGAAGATAATTACAGAGAACTATGTACTGTTAATGTAGATTTGTTTTGTGCGTCTTTCTCTTTGCTTTCAAAAATTTGAAGGCCAGGTACTGATTGGCTATTTTGTCAGAGTATCTGGCAAACAAGCAGAAAGTGTACAGCATCTTCTGTGCAGTCTGATCTTATCAATATACACTGTCCCATGAGAAACAAGAGGTCCACTGGCCCTAAAGCGCTCACCTGAGTAAAGTCATCTACAGTTGAAAAAGCTGAAGAGATCCTAGTTTTAGAGATGTAAAACACATGAGTGTAAGTGTTTTGGACCTGACATGGCCAAATTTCAAACTTTCCCAAGATATCATTAAGACAAACATTCTAATCAAGTTTCATGAGTATCAGGCTGAAAATGTGGCCTCTAGAATGTACACAGGGTTTTTCTAAGATTTAGCCCAGTGACCTACTTTTTGACCCAATGTTACCCAATTCCAACCTTGTCCAAGACTTTATCACAACAAACATTCTGACCAAGTTTCATGACTATATGACTGAAAATGTGGCACCCAGAGTGCACACAAGTTAAATGTTGTGACCCAGACGACGGACGATGGACGACAACAGACTCTGCACAATGGACGACGGACAAAGCACGGTCACAAAAGCTCACCTTGAGCACCTTGTACTCCGGTGAGCTAATAAGAATCAGGGTTCTGGTTTACAAGGGTTAATGAGACTGAAACAAAGAGACCATGCAATTTAGCACCAATACCGACCTTGACATTTGAGTCCCTGCCGAAACAACCCATACAACAAAGTACCACAGTGATCACAAAAGGTAGGGGACATGTAGTTGTGTACTTTAAACTTATGAGGGACATTAATGTTGAATCGTTCGGTGAGCATCTGAAACAGAAAAAAATAGAATAGAATTTTAATGGTAAAATCTTAGAAATTCAAAGCAAAAACGGGTACAAAATATCAGTGTCCATGTTCACCAGCCTTTCTTAATTCTTTACCAAACAATGTTTTGTACCTGTTCAAAGACATATCCATAATTTAACCCTTTACCACACAATCCTGAGTTTGAATGACCCTGAAAAAGAGGCCTTTTGAAAACATTGTAGGAAAAGGAGAAAATGCTGGTAACCAGCATTTTCTCCTTTTCCCACAATGTTTTCTTTCCTTTTATAGACAAATCTCAACATAAGAGTCATTTGTAATATGTTGACTGCTAATACTATCAATTTGGACATGTGTACAATTTTTTCGTGTGGTAAAGGGTTAAACCACATTTCACTTGTTGCCTGTAAATGCCCTCATCTTGGGCATGTCTTAAAATTTTGTCGTGTGGTAGACTTACAAAGACTTCTTCCTCAGTGTGTTTATTTGTTTTGCTTGTATGGTGTTAAATTCCTCTTTTTAACTTTAAATCTTTGTGGCCAGTGCACCTCTCCATGCTTCTCTGGAGTTTCTTTTCCAAGTATTTCAGAATAATATTCTTCCAGAGTCACTGTCTACTTCCCCACATAACCTTGGTACAAACAATGATCAGCAGTGAGAATGAATCCTAATCCAGCCGTTATCATCAATCCTCTGATAGAAATTAGCTGGTTGAACCTGCAAACCCCTGGTCTCAAGTCCCGAACACTACCCACAGCATTACCTGGGCTAGGCTCTCAGTGTGTTTCAAATGTGATGGTTTGGGAAAGTGATAAAAGGTCAAGGTTGTACATGTATTTGAGCAATGCTCTGGCAAAAAGGGGTTTAATCCTTTCCCAAACAAGCCCTGGTTTTCATGTGTCTGCAGTACAAGTCTTTTGAAAACACTGTGGGAAAAGGAGAAATTGCTCATAACGAGCAATTTCTCCTTTTCCCACAGTGTTTTCTACCCTTTCTTAGACCTTTCTGCCATTTTTATCAAATTTAACATTGTCATCTGCAAACTCTTTCAATTTGGACCAGTCCAAAATTTGTCGTTTGGGAAAGGGTTAATGCATCTCTGTGATACATTATATCAAGCAAGACCTCACATGATCATGGATCCATAAAGTCCATTTTGTCTAACAACTGACTGCATCATGCTGTACACTGGTCCTTGGACATGCAGAAAACTGACCTATGGCAAAAGGTTTCGGCCCAGGTCAGCATGCAGGGACTGTGCAGGCAGACCTAGATTAATACTTTTTTTTTTGTAGATTTTTTTTTGTGTAGATGCATTAAGCCCCCTGTTCACAGGGCATGGCTCATAATGTATTAGTATATTTCAGAATTATCTTACCTTTGTTTCTCTGCTATCTTTGGCACTACCTGGACAGTTGGATAGAATCTTTTCATGGCATTTTTTGTGTACTGCGCAGTTACATTCTAGAAAAAAAAAAAACAAGAACTTTGGCGAACTGATAAATGTCTCCCTAAACTGAATGTCTTAGCACTGTATAAGGAAAATATTTCAAAAGGCCATAACTCCAAAGTTTGGGCTAAATTGGTTTAAAATTTTACATGGAGAAGAGGACAAAAATAACAAGGATGGATACATGGACAGACAACCTAATTCAAATATATCTACCATATCCCTGACTTAATTGTGAAGAGGGTATAACACAATCGTTATATGAGTGGTGCACTGGCACAATGGGGCTCAATGCATTTCTGTGATGCATTATACAAAGCAATTCAGCACATAGTTATGGATCCCTGAAATCCATTGTTGACAGATCCTTTGACATGCAGAAAATTTACAAATAGTAAAAAGTTTTGATCCAGGTCAGCCTGCAGGGACTGCAACAGGCTAAATTTTCTCAGAGTAAATTGCACACCTTCAGTTAATATATACAATATAGAGGGCATGCACCAATGTGCTATTTATAGTTACAATTGTCAATGATCCATCAATGATTTCAGTGTTCCGTGATAGCTCAATGGAGTTTCAAAGGCCTATGATCAAAGTAGATACAGGATCAGACTGCATACTGTGTGCAGTCCTATAAAGCCTGAATTATGAGAGAATAAAGAATTTACTCTTTGCAAAACAACAAAATTTAAGACAAGTTTAAATTCAAAGCATTTTGTAGACGACAATTTAAATGTGGCTAAAATGATGGAGTTACTGATAGGGTAGAAAACATAATGGGAAAAGGAGAAAACACTGGTTACCAACATTTTCTCCTTTTCCCCACTATATTTTCAAAAGTCTCCTTCTTCAGGATCCTTAACACATGGGATTGTGTGGTAAACAATAGAAGAGGTAAACATACTCCACAATAAACATACCTTTGCATTGATATCCCTGTTTATTCAAACCCCTAGAAAAGAAAAGGAAAATAAAGATATCACTTTTAACAATTTGAGCACCTGTCACAACTATAGATGTCTTTGTTTGTTTTCTAGTTTCCAACTTGAAAGCATTTCCATTCAACAAATTCACTGTGGAGAAAATGATATGATTTGATTGATTGACTGTATGGTGTTTAACACCGTTTTCAACATTATTTCAGTTATATCACAGCAGCCATTGCACCTATCCATGCTTTCCGGGAGTTTCTTTCACCAGTGCTCCTCACAATATTCTTTTCAAGCCTCTGGCTGCTTTCCCACATAACCATGGTCAGCAATGAGAGAGGAATGCCTCTTGTTGTAATGGCTATCATCGATCCTTGGAAAGAAATTGCCAGAGCCAGGGATCGAACCAGCGACCCCGTTCTCAAGTCCTGTATGCTACTGACTGAACTACCCGAGCTTGGCAAATCTTGACTGAGATTGTGCGGCAAACTTAAATTTTATACATAAGTACATGCAATAACGAAACCTTCTTTTGCCAAAATGTTTTTAAAAGTGGTCTTTTGCAAGTCAATTCATCTGTAGCTTGTGACTGTTAATGTTCGGCAGTTTCAATACTGCTTGCAGACTGGATTTAACAAAAGCATCACATGTGTATGCCAACACTTGGTTGCAGTTTATAAGGGTATGGGTCCTGCTTTTGATGGCTAAAAGTAAGTCCAAGTTTGAAGTAAATATCTTCAATAATGAGAAGGCATTACAAAATGTCAAAGCTTTTGCACAACAATGACGACGCAAAAAACAGGGCTATGACAATACCTTTAGGTTTCCTTTAAAAACAGCCAAGCTAATAAGAGGACATGAAAACAAGAGAAAAATGGACATTGTACCTACCAGCAGAAATCATTACAATATGAACAAAAAGTGGGTTGTCTGAAAAATTTTGCGATGAATTTGTGTCCCCTGACTTCATGCACTTTCTGTTGTTTCATAGCACCTCGCCTCCGAGTAATTCCAGGCTGTTGTTTTTCACTGTTCTGTGATGGAATTTGTTCTGAAGTATAATGTAAAACAATGACATGAGAAACCATCATTATTAACAAGCCATGCTCTGGCCAAAGGGGGCTTAACCCTTAAAGTGCTGAATAAATCAGATATTTTCATCTTAAAAATAAAACCCAAATAATCGTAATTTCATGCTTGCTTTTGTCTACGGTGTTTCACCAAAGCGGACAATGTAGATCAAAGATCAGGCTGCATGTTTTGTGCAGCCTGATCTTGATCTACACTGGCCACAAAGGCAACTTCAGTTGTAAAAGGAGCTTTAACCCTTAAAGTGCCTTTCACGACTATAGTTGCCTCTGCGGCCAGTGTAGATCAAGATCAGGCTGCACAAAATGTGCAGCCTGATCTTTGATCTACACAGTCCGTTTTGCTGAGACACTAGACATAAAAAGTGACCACAAAATTGTAATTATCTTGGTGCTGGTCTAAACTGAAAATATCCATTGGGTTTATTCGGCACGTTAACCCTTTCCCAAACAAGCCCTGGTTTTCATGTGTCTGCAGTGGAAGTCTTTTGAAAACACTGTGGGAAAAGGAGAAATTGCTCATAACGACCAATTTCTCCTTTTCCCACAGTGTTTTCTACCCTTTTTGAGACCTTTCTGCCATTTTCATCAAATTTAGAATTGTTGTCTGCAAACTCTTTCAATTTGGACCAGTCCAAAATTTGTCGTTTGGGAAAGGTTTAAGGGTTAAGGGTTTAAATGCATCTCCTTGGTACATTACACCAAACAAGTCATCACAATATAATTATGGATCCATAAAATCCGTTTTGTCCAACAACCAACTGAATCATGAGACAAAATGGTCCTTGGACATGCGGAAAATTTACACACAGCAAGAAGTTTTGACTCATGTCAGCCTGTGCAGAATGCGTAGGCTCAGACATGGGCTGATATTTTTTTGCAGATGCATTTACCCTTTTTCACAGATCATGGATCATATACATTTGATTTATCATTGAGGTAATGATAATCCATTCCATATGACCTTTGGTTTCATAAGAGGAGACTTTTTATGTGGGGGCTGAGATTCATGAAATATTTGAGTGGAGGAAAATACCCTGACCCCCCTCTCTTACTTCTGTGAATACATAAATTCTGTCCATGCTTGTTCTTGGTTAACCCTTTCCAAAACAAGCCCTGGTTTTCACATGTCTGCAGTACAAGTCTTTTGAAAACACTGTGGGAAAAACGAGAAATTGCTCATAACGAGCAATTTCTCCTTTTCCCATAGTGTTTTCTACCCTTTTTGAGACCTTTCTGCCATTTTCATCAAATTTAAAATTGTCGTCTGCAAACTCTTTCAATTAGGACCAGTCCAAAATTTGTCGTTTGGGAAAGGAAATTGAGAAAATTCTTGAGAATAAGACTAAAACTGTTCTTAAGAACAGTTGGTAAATACAGACTCAGGTGTGCTAAAAAAAATTAGTCACATTGTAACAAACTAAAATTCTGATGTATCATTCAAGGTTAAATGTTACATTAGTGCATATTTCTTAGAACACAGGCGTACAAAAACATGTATCAGTAATTTTTTTCATCTCAATTCTGATGTACAAAGAAGAGAGCTAATTCTAATTTTAATTGTCTCTTGACCCTTTAGCACAAGATAAACAAGAGGGCCATGATGGCCCTGTATCGCTCCACTGGCTTATAAATATAAACCATAAATAATAAAGATTTCAATGCTGAGCCAAATGGTTTTAAAATGAAGACTTACAAAGTTTTCTCTGTAAAAGCCCATATGAAAGTTGAGACCCGCAGGGCAAAGCCATTTTTGATCCCAGAGCTATAATTACTTGAACCCTGGTAGAGGTCCACAAGATAAAGCCATAAAAATAAGGTGATTTTCAAGTTTTGTCCATATGAAGCCTCTGTAAAACATAAGACTCCTGATGCAAGGCTAATTTTAAAAAAAAAATCAAAACAGGAAGATTTCTTAAGTTGTCACTATGTAAGCCCATGTAAAACTTGTGACCCCTGCAGCAGGGCCAATTTTGACCCCAGGGCTAAAATTTTGGCCCACTTGGTAGAGGCCCACTAGATATAGCTACATGCAAAATTTGGTAGCTCTAGGCCTTATGGCTAGGTACAGGAAGATTTTTAAAGTTTTCTCTATATAAGCCTATGTAAAACTTGTGACCCCTGGGGCAGAGCCAATTTTGACCCCAGGGCTAAAATTTTGGCCCACTTGGTAGAGACCCACTAGATATAGCTACATGCAAAATTTGGTAGCTCTAGGCCTTATGGCTAGGTACAGGAAGATTTTTAAAGTTTTCTCTATATAAGCCTATGTAAAACTTGTGACCCCTGGGGCAGAGCCAATTTTGACCCCAGGGCTATAATTTCAAGAAACTTGATAGAGGTCTACTACATAAAGCTACATGCCAAATTTGGTAGCCCTATGCCTTATGGTTTCCGACAAGAAGATTTTTAAAGATTTCCAATATTTTTCAGTTTTGTTGCCATGGCAACCAGAGTTTTTGAAGGAATCAAATTTTTTCAAGAAATTCTGAAGAGGACCATGGCAGGATCATTTCTGTAAAGTTTCATGAAAATTGGATGGGTAGTTTCAGAGAAGAAGATGTTTGAAATAAAAGTTAACGCACAGATGGACGGACGGACGGACGCACGCACGGACGGACGGACGGACGCACGACGGACACCGGGCCATGACATTAGCCCGCTGGCCTTCGGCCAGTGGAGCTAAAAATATACACATGTCCAAATTGACAGCATTTGCAGACAACAATTTAACTGTTGCCCAAATGAAGGAATTTATCTTTGATAGTGTAGAAAACATTGTGGAAAAAGGAGAAAATGCTGGTAACCAGCATTTTCTCCTTTTCCCACAATGTTTTCAAAAGGCTTCTTCCTCAGGGTCATTAAAACTCAGGACTGTTTGGTATAGGGTTAAACTATTCATTTTGCAAAGCAAACAACAACAGTATTAGAAAAAAGCATTAGTAACTTTTTAAGACTTGTGTAAAAACTGAGCAGAAAATCTTAGGCAAACAGAACATGATAAAGAGAAAAATGTCCTGAATTACATGTACAAAAAGGGCGTTTCCCTAACCACTTTTGCTTTAACACGAGCATAAGCAGTCAGTTTTCTGTCCCTCCATTGATTTGAAGTATATATTGCTGACTAGGTTAAATTAATATATACACATGAACATTAATTAACCCTTTCCCAAACGACAAATTTTGGACTGGTCCAAATTGAAAGAGTTTGCAGACGACAATTTTAAATTTGATGAAAATGGCAGAAAGGTCTCAAAGAGGGTAGAAAACACTGTGGGAAAAGGAGAAATTGCTCGTTACGAGCAATTTCTCCTTTTCCCACAGTGTTTTCAAAAGACTTCTACTGCAGACACGTGAAAACCAGGGCTTGTTTGGGAAAGGGTTAAGCACCACCCATTTTCATGTTATAAGGTTGTGTTCAGCACAATGCAGTTGTCATTCATGATTTAGAAACCCTAAGACTTGGTTATAAATTTGTTAACGGAGCACTCCAAGGTGTCAATCCATCAACTACCAACACTGCTTCTGCTTCTAGCTAAAATCTATTTACAGTCAGATAAGGACACTGAAAACGTCAAAAAATGATCATGTGCAAAACTTTGGTCACAGAGACTAGGCCAATGGTCCGACATACATAAAATTCTCAAAAAAATTTCAGTGTTCATGTCTGAGCCAACAGCAATGGTGACACCAGTATCTATGTATCCTCCCCTTGCATGTATCCTTCCCTCGGATAAGTGCTGCAACCCTCCTCCTCATGCTGGAAATTAAATGCTGAATTCAATGGTATCGTCTGCCATTCGTCAAGAAGTGTCAAGAAGTGTGACCTGGGCAAATTCCTGTAGAGTTTGAACAGGTGGTTCCTTTGCTTTCACTTGATGCCCCTGATGGTTTCACAAATACTCAATCAGCTTGAGATCAGGGCCCGCATTCACCAACCATTCTTATCCCTTTCCCAAACAAGCCCTGGTTTTCACGTGTCTGCAGTACAAGTCTTTTGAAAACACTGTGGGAAAAGGAGAAATTGCTCATAATGAGCAATTTCTCCTTTTCCCACAGTGTTTTCTACCCTTTTTGAGAACTTTCTGCCATTTTCATCAAATTTAAAATTGTCGTCTGCAAACTCTTTCAATTTGGACCAGTACAAAATTTGTCGTCTGGGAAAGGATTAAGAACAGTTCAGACAATCAGAAGTTGTGTTACTTTAAAATTTAGAAAATTCTGTAGGATAAGACTAAGAATGTTCTTAAGAATGGTTGGTGAATGCGGACCCTGGGCTAAGACTTGCAGGCCAAGGTAATGTGTCAATTATTTTGGGTGGTGCTTAATTAATGCTCATGTGTATATATGGACCAAACTAGATGGTCATGACAGCCAAGGTTTGTGAAGTCATTTGCTGGAAATTTGTTTCAAAAGTTAGTCAACAATTAAATTCCATATTCCAAAACCAGCTTTCTAATTTGCTGCAAAACCAAAAGGACAACAGATATAGACTATGGCATGCAAACAGGCGGGCAACTTAGAAACAACAGTCTGCTCACTAACTGGCAATATATCAGAGAGCAAGGGTAAGGAAGACAAACTAAAACTACAACAAACAACAAATTCTACAGGATGTTTAACCTTTTCCCAAACGACAAATTTTAGACTGGTCCAAATTGAAAGAGTTTGCAGACCACAATTTTAAATTTGATGAAAATGGCTGAAAGTTATCAAAAAGGGTAGAAAACTCTGTGGGAAAAGGAGAAATTGCTCGTTACGAGCAATTTCTCCTTTTCCCACAGTGTTTTCAAGACTTGTACTGCAGACACGTGAAAACCAGGGCTTGTTTGGGAAAGGGTTAACCCTTCACCACACAATCCTGAGTTTCAATGAGCCCTAGACAAAAAGCTTTTGAAAACATTGTGTGAAAAGGAGAAAGTGCTTGTAACCTGTATTTTCTCCTTTTTCCACAATGTTTACTACCCTTCCTAAACAAAATTCGAATTTTGAGGCACCATTATTTTGTTGTCTGCAATTTATGATGCTTTCAATTTAGCCAAGTCAAAATTCCTTTGTTTAGGACAGTGTTAACCCTTTAGCAAACAACAAAATTTTAGATTCATCCAAATTGAAAGCATTAAATTTTGCAGATGACAAATCACAAGTGCCTGAAATCAAACAATTTGTCTTCCATAGGGTAGAAAACGTTGTGGGAAAAGGAGAAAATAATGGTTACCAGCATTATCTCCTTTTTCCAGAATGTTTTCAAAAGGCTTCTTTCTCCGGGTCATTTAACCCTTTCCCAAACAAGCCCTGGTTTTCACGTGTCTGCAGTACAAGTCTATTGAAAACACTGTGGGAAAAGGAGAAATTGCTCATAACGAGCAATTTCTCCTTTTCCCACAGTGTTTTCTACCCTTTTTGAGACCTTTCTGCCATTTTCATCACATTTCAAACTGTTGTCTGCAAACTCTTTCAATTTGGACCAGTCCAAAATTTGTCGTTTGGGAAAGGGTTAAACTCTTGATAGTGTGGTATAGGATTATAAGACACTACAGTCTATTATTACAGAGCTTGGTAGGTGTCATGTTTTGGATATTTTTTATTTCATTACATCAAAATACTAATACAATAAAATCAACGATTAATTCCCAAGAACGAAATCCCAATTTGATAAAATTAACCAATAATTTGTAATCTCGAAATAGTTAAATAAAATGAAATAATTTTTGTTTTAATTGAACAATTTCCTTTAACAAAATAAAGAAGTCATATTTTGATAGAAAAAATTATACAAAAAATTATTTGTCTACCATTTTGGTACAAGGGATTACTATTTCAATAAATACAGAATAATGAATTTGTTTTCTCCAAACACAGTGTCTGATCCAGGATTTGAAAAATGAGGGGAAAATCCCCCATTACTTTGGAAAAGATGGGGGATTTCTCAAAAGTATGGGGGATAGGAAAAAAATAGATAGGAAAACAACCCGACTTATAGAATCAGCTTTGGAAAAAAATTAATTTACTTTTTTCCGCCCTCCTTTTATATTATTGTCAGTAAAATAAATTCATATTAAAAAAAAAACATCAAAAATACTAACATTTCTGTAAATACAATGAAATTATTTTTTACCAGGCTTACTCAGATAAAAATGCGGTTTAATTTTTCGTTTTAAAAAAAAATCTGCTAAGTTAAATTGGTAACTCTACCATAAACAAAAAGGGAAGCTACTCTATGCAACAGTGATGTGCTGGATCTGTCTATCTTTCTTCATAAACACAATAAATCGGTGAAAAATATGTAGGAAATTTGACTATTCTCTCCAAAATTTGAATGCGGGATTATCCCGCGGTTGGTTTGAAAATATGCGTGATTCACAAAAGGTATCGGCGATTCCCGCAATCGCGCGCTCTAGATCAGACACTGCAAACAACATTTTGACCTAATAATTTATCGTTTTTTTTCCAATGTAGAATTTCATAATATGGAAATAGAAAATGTGTGACAAATGACACCTATGGGGCCCCATACTATATATATGCTCTCACATTTCATACATCTTTTACCCAATGAAATTTTCTACATGCGTTTCAAATGGTTGGAAAACACTGTGGAAAAGGAGAAAATGCTGGTTACCATCACTTTCTCCTTTTTCATTGATGTTTTCAAAAGCTTTCTTCATATGGGTTAAAAAAAAACAAGGAATAGTTTGACAAAGGGTTAAACTCATAAGAAATTAAGACTAACTTCTTAAAAAAACTTTTTAAGTAAACTTATTGATACAATATGGAAGAAGACTTAAAACTTAAACACTTGTTTAAACCTCAATGTACAAGTATATAATTTCTAAGGGCAAACCATAGATAAACATTTTTCCCTGGATAAAGGCCAGTGGACAAACTAAGGAAAGAATTAATAAAATTCTTGTTTATAAATGATTACGCCTACAGAAAAAGACTTGACTGTGGTAGTTTCTAGCTTGTTATTTCAAAATGTAATTCTAAAACTACAAGCAAATGTATTTCATACATTCTAAAGAGAATGAAGAAAGGATAGATAAAATATACAAGGGTGTTGAAAAAAAAATCATCTCTTTACCAAACATCAAAATTTTAGACTTGTCCAAATCGAAAGCATTTGCAGATGACAAATAAATGTGACTCAAAAATTGAAATTCATTTTAGGTACGTTAGAAAACACTGTGGGAAAAGGAAAAAATGCTGGTTCCCATTTTCTCCTTTTTCCACAATGTTTTCAATAATCTTTTTATATAGGGTCATTAAAAGTTGGAATTGTAAGGTAAAATGTTAAAGAAAATGTGAATTAGTCACGAATGTGAAGGGGCAAAAGGCCCTTGGGGCAAGAAGCCCCTTTAGAGCTAAGAAACCAATAAACATGTGAAAAATGTGTTTAGGAACTTCACTCATTTAAGGTTAACCCTTTACCAAACGATAACATTTCAGACTTGGCGAAATTGAAAGCACTTGCAGATGACAAATCAAATGTAGCTGACTGAAATAATGGTAATTGTCTCTAAAAGAGCAGAAAACATTGTGGGAAAAGGAGAAAATGCTGGTTACCAGCATTTTCTCCTTTTCCCACAAGGTTTTCAAAAGGCCATTTCCTCAGGGTCGTTAAAACTTGTGATAGTGTGGTAAAGAGTTAAAAACAAGTTACAGTGCATTACCTCCCTTCTTGGAGCGGGTGATCTCTGTAAATAAAGGGTAAAAAAAGGGAACATACAAAATGCGGTAAAATGCATTTCAAGATGCTTGACATGACAATACTTATACACAAAACACTTGACAATAAATACATATCAACAAAAAAAAACTAAGCCATGCTCTGGCATAGGGGAGTTTCAAGCACCTCTGTGATGCAATATACCAGGCAAATCATCACAAAATTATGGATCCATAAAATCCATTTTGTCTAACAATCGACTGGATCTGGAGGTATAATGGTCCTTTGACGTGTAGAAAATTGACCAACAGCAAACAGTTTTGATCCATCTCAGCCTGCCAAGACTGCGGATGCCTTAACCCCCTTTTTCATAGAGAATGGCTCAATCATATGCACAAAACGACTGCATATAACACTTATTCATACTTTTTCAGTTAAGAATATCATTCTCTATAATTTCTTCATACTGAAAGCTAATTAAAATTTATTGTCGCTTTAACAATTTAATTCATCTTTGAAAAGGTATGAAACATTGTGGGAAAAGAAGAAAATGCTGATTACCGGCATTTTCTTCTTTACCCGCAATGTTTCCAAAAGCCTTTTTCCAAAAGAGTCACCAATGCATAGGATCATTTTGTAGATTGTTAAAACTTATGAAACCCACTGCTTAATCCTTTACCAGACGACAAAATTTTAGCCTTGTCCAGATTGAAAGCATTTTGCAGATGACAATTTCAATGTACAATTTTTCTTTGGTATGGTAGAAAACATTGTGGGTAAAGAAGAAAATGGTTGTTACCAACAATTTCTCCTTTTCCCACAACGTTTTCAAAAGGCTTCTTTCCCAGGGTTGTTAAAAGACGGCATTTGAACTATCTTTAAATAGTATTTCTTTAATAAAACCTATGTTGTGGATGGATGCTCATGAAATCTTCCCTAATGACACTTTTTTTAATTTGTACCCAAAGTATTGGTTTCATTGGGAAAAATATTCTTTTAACCCCTTTACCAAACAATAAAATTTTAGACTTGTCCACATTGAAACCATTTGCAGACGACAAAATAAATGAGACTTAAAAATTGAAATTTGTTTTGGGAAGGTTAGAAAACATTGTGGGAAAAGGAGAAAATGCTGGTTACCAGCATTTTCTCCTTTTCCCACAATGTTTTCAAAAGGCTTCTTCATCAGGGTCATTAAAAGTCGGGATTGTGTGGTAAAGAGTTAATGATAATACCCTACTAATCTGGGTCTCTAAATGAGGACATCTTATCCCTACAGACTATTTCCCTATAATCTGAGAGCCTAGAATAATGATTATGCTTAACTCTTTACTGAACCACAAAATTTCCGACTGGTCCAAATTGAAAGCATTTGCAGACGACAAGTCAGATGTGAGTCAAAAGATGAAATTTGTGTTTGGAAGGTTTAGAAACCAGCATTTTCTCCTTTTCCAACAATGTTTTCAAAAGTGTTCTTTCTCAGGGTCGTTAAAAGTCAGGATGGTGTGGTAGAGTTGTAAAGCTGCACTGGGATTCAAATACTTATGCAAATAGAGGAGATCAAGATTCATCTCCACATTCTATGCAGTCGATCTTGGATCTACACTGTCTCCTTTTCCCACAGTGTTTTCTACCCTTTTTGAGACTTTTCTGCCATTTTCATCAAATTTAAAATTGTCGTCTGCAAACTCTTTCAACTTCGACCAGTCTAAATTTTATCATTTGGGAAAGGGTTAACCAAACAACAAAATGTTTGATTGGTCCATATTGAAACCACTTGCAGATGACAATTTAATGCGACTCAAATGAAGAAAATTGTCTTCGAGAAAGAAGAAAACATTGTGGGAAAAGGAGAAAATGCTGGTTACCAGCATTTTCTCCTTTTCCCACAATGTTTTCAAAACGCTTTCTTCTTCAGGGTCATTAAAACTTGGGACTGTGTGGTAAAGGGTCAAAACATGGCTGGTAAACACAAGTGACCACTTATTTAGGCTTGACTGCATTGGAAACTAAGGATAAATTCTTCACTTCTCTATTTATGTAATTGGAAAATCATCTTTTTTCTCCCTTTCCCATAATGTTTCCTAAAGCCCTTTTTGCCAGATTTGCTAAAACAAGGGATTGTTTGGTACGGAATTAATGTCCAAAAACATATAAATGCTTCAATATAAAAAGAACAGTTAATCACATGCGTAAGAGAGATAATTCAAAACAGAATTTACAGTATCATGCAAAGTAATTTTTCATATCTTTACGAGAAATTTAAGTTATTTCACAGAAACAGCCTACTCATTCAAGTTTCCTGGAAATGAGAAACATGCATCTCTTGTAGAAAACAAACCAATGACCAATGCCCTCTGGCAAATGATCCCTCCCCCCAGCCCCTCTCCCCCGTCAGAAAAAGTCGAAGGTGTTACAAGAAGAAACAGAAGAACAATTGAAAAGACCTGAGAACATATTCATCTTTCTTAATCCCTTTCACCAAGCAACTGCATGTTTAACCCTTTCCCAAACGACAAAATTTGGACTGGTCCAAATTGAAAGAGTTTGCAGACGACAATATTAAATATGATGAAAATGGTAGAAAGTTCTCAATCAGGGTAGAAAACACTGTGGGAAAAGGAGAAATTGCTCGTTATGAACAATTTCTCCTTTTCCCACAGTGTTTTCAAAAGACTTGTGCTGCAGACACATGAAAACCAGGGCTTGTTTGGGAAAGGGTTAAACAACACTGGAGATTAAGGCTTTTAAGGCTTTTAAAAACATTGTGGGTAAAGGTGAAAATGCTGGTAACCAGCATTTTCTCCTTTACCCACAATGTTTTCTGCCCTTTCAAAGATTGTATCACCATTTCAGCTACATTTAAATTTTCATTGGTCGAGTCTGAAACTTTTTTGTTTCGTAATGAGTTCATTAACTCTTTACCAAACAACAAATTAAAATTTTAGGCTCCTCAAAATTGAAGCATTCATTGTGGCTCAGAAAGTTACTGATTATGTTTTTGAAATGTTGGAAAAAATTGGTGGTGGAAAAATGGGGGGAAAAAGTGGGAAAATGCTTGTTATAAAAATTTTCTCCTTTTTCCACGGTGTTTTCCCAAGCCTCATTCTTCTGTCGTTAAACACAGGATTGTTTAGTGAAAGGTCGAATTCAAGTTCTGCCTGTACAACATTCTTGCAAGACAGCCTTGAAATTGTAATTTGCAGAAGTTTTCTCCCCCTATTTGAAGATGTTCAGTTCAGCTTTTTTTATGACAAAGATTTGGGGGCTCATTTTATCTGAAGTATACTAGGAAGAGAGTACAGTTAGTCATCATAACAGACAATGCAGTATATATCAGTTACAGATATTTACCAGTGATATTTTGCATAGATACTGTAAAACAAATAAACTCAAATCGTTATAAGCTTTTCCTTGTATCTGCTTAACTCTTCACCAAACAAAAAAATTTTAGGCTAGTTCAAATTGAAAGCGTTTTCAAAACATTTGCAGACGACAAGATAAATGTGACTCAAAAATTGAAATTTGGTTTGGGAAGGATAGAAAATATTATGGGAAAAGGAGAAAATGCTGGTTACCAGCATTTTCTCCTTTTCCCACAATGTTTTCAAAAGGGTTCTTTCTCAAGGTCATTAAAAGTCGGGATTGTGTGGTAAAGAGTTAAAATAGTAACACATTTCAAATTCAACAGCAACAAATTCAGAAAAATTATAATGATTCGCAATAAATGAAAAAAAGCCAAATAGCATGCCATTTTTCCTTAGCCTGATTATTACAAGAAGCAAAACAATGGGGCACTTACACTCTTTTACAAACGACAAAATTCTAGACTCATCCAAATTGAAAGCATTTGCAGACGGCAAAATAAATGTGACTGAAAATTTGAATTTGATTTTGGGAAGGGTAGAAAACATTGTGGGAAAAGGAGTAAATGCTGGTTATCAGCATTTTCTCCTTTTCCCACAATGTTTTCGAAAAGCTTCTTTCTCAGGGTCGTTAAAAGTCAGGACTGTGTGGTAAAGGGTTAACTCTTTACCAAATAATCTGATTTTTCACGACCCTTACAGAAATAGTATTTTGAAAACCTTGTGGGAAAAAGGAGAAAATGCTGGTTACCAACATTTTCTCCTTTTCTCACAAGATTTTTAAAGCGCCTCTTTCCACAAAAGTTGTTGGCCACAACAGGGCTAGTGTACAACAAACTCTGGAGAAGTAAAACCCGGACCAAATTTGTAGTAATTTGAGAGAGATAAAAGAAGAATCGACAATTCCAATATATCAAATCAAAACCCAGGATGGCTCAATTATAGTCATGAAAATACTGGACATAATTAAATCTTTGATAATGACCGCCTATTGTATATGAAGACTCTATTTCATATTTCTGTATTCGAAGTCCAACAAATCTATCATTTGCCGCTTAATCAAGCCATATACAGAGCAACATATCAATGAGCCATGCACGGTGAAAACGGGGCTTAATGTATCTGTGAAAAGTATTGGCCCAGGTCAGCCTGCACAGTCCGTTCAGGCTGACCTAGGTCAATGATTTTCGCTGCTGGTCAATTTTCTGTATATCTAAGGACCATTCTACCTCATGATTAAGTCGGTTATTGGAAAAAAAAAAAGGCTTTTATGAATCAGTAAGTTTTAGATGTCTTGTTTGGTGTAATGTAGCACAGAGATGCATTAAGCCCCCTTTTACCAGAGCATGGCTCATAAAATATGAAGACCGAAGTCTAAAATAGTATTCTTGTCTCATTACTTCTTAATCCTTTACTGCACAACTCAACTTTTAACGACCCTGAAAAAATAGCTTTTGAAAACAATGTGGGAAAAGGAGAAAATGCTGGTAACCAGCATTTTCTCCTTTTTTCCACAATGTTTTCTACCTTTCTTAACCCTTTACCACACAATCCCAAGTTTTAACGACCCTGAGAAAGAAGCCTTTTGAAAACATTGTGGGAAAAGGAGAAAATGCTGGTAACCAGCATTTTCTCCCTTTTCCCACATTGTTTTCTAACCTATCAAAGACAACTTCCATCATTTGAACCACATTTTAATTGTCGTCTGCAACTGCTTTCAATTTGGACAAGTCGACATTTTTGTCTTGTGGTAAAGAATTTAACAAACTGCAACATTGAGTTACATTTTTTTTGTTGTCTGCAAATGCTATCAATTTGGACAAGTCTTGAATTTTATCATTTGGTAAAGAGTTCACTCTTTACCACACAACAATATCTCAGACTGAACCAAATTGAAAGCATTTGCAGACAAAAAACATAAATGTGACTCAAAAACTGAAATTTGTTTCGAGAAGGGTAGGAAATATTGTGGGAAAAGGAGAAAATGCTGGTTACCAGTATTTTCTTCTTTTCCTACAATGTTTTCAAGCTTTCTCTCTTAAGCCCGTTGAAAGTCATGATTGTGAGGTAAAGGAATAATCAAGCCATATACAAAATATATGAGTCATGCTCTGGCCAAAGGGGATTTAATGCATCTCTGTGATGCATTATACCAAGCAAATCATCCCATAATGATAGACCCCCCTGAAGTCCATTTTGTTCAACAATCAACTTAACCCTTTACCAGACGACAAATTCTAGCCTTGACCAAAATGAATGCATTTGCAGACGTCAATTTCAATGTGGCTCAAATGGTGCAACTTTTCTTTGATAGGGTAGAAAACATTGTGGGAAAAGGAGAAAATGCTGGTTACCAGCATTTTCTCCTTTTCCCACAATGTTTTCAAAAGGCTTCTTTCCCAGGGGCATCAAAAGGCGGCATTGTGCGGTAAAGGGTTAATCAAGAAGTAGACTGGTCCTTTCAAATGCAGAAAAATTTACAGTTAGAAAAAAGTGTCAGTCCATGTCAGCCTGCGCGGACTGCGCAAGCCAACATGGGTAGATACTTTTTGCAGATGCAGATGCATTAAGCCCCCATTTCACAGAGTATGGCTCATAATGAAATGGGTAGGCTAAATTAGGATTCTTGTCTTATTACCTCTTGTGGCAAATTTTTGTACACTTTTGGATAGTGTACCGGTCAACCAAGATCAGATTGCTGCTAAAACTATGAGTTATTACTCAAGATCCTAACAATTTATACTGTTCTCTCTTGACCAGAGGACAAAACTCTAGACCCTTCCAAACTGTAAGCATTTGCAGGTGACAGATTGCAAATGAAGCTCTAATTATGAAATTTGTTTGTGGAAGGGTAGAAAGCATTGTGGGATTCTTTTCCTGAATGTTTTCCATCCTTTCACAGACAAATCTCATCATTTGAGACACAGTCTGAAATTGTTGTCTGCAAATGCTTTGCATTTGGACCAGTCTAAAATTTTCTTAACCCCTTAAAGCCCTGCAACCAAGTTGTTTTTACAGACAGTGTAGGGCAAGTACTCACTGCACGGAATGTGCAGTCTGATCTTAGATCTACACTGGCTTCTACTGTTAATAATCTGATGGAAACAACCTTGAAATTCCAATATTTTGGGCTGTTTTTCCTAACTAAAAAGGTCCAAATCATTAATTTTATGCTTTAAGGGTTCACAAAGCTAACATGTATCTATCTGCCACTTTCTCTCCTGAACAGACCAGAAGAACCATTGGCAATTTTATTGCAACAACAATTCTCTGTCTAATCTACTTTTCAACAGACAAACATCTCCCTTGAAAGCTGATGAAAAATCTTCCATTGACATTTACACACTAAGTACAGCTGCAGATAAGAGGAGCGTTTAAGGAGACAAACTAATACATTCTTCATTAAAACCCATGTTGTGGGTGCTCATTAGAATTGTCTCATTGAGACAATTCTAATGAGTACCCACAACATAGATTTCAGTTCAGTAATAAAGATTTTAGGAAGCTTTCCCTCTCTTTACTGGATCTAGAAATCAGGTACAATAGCCAGTAATCAACACAACAAGAGGCTGGATATAAAAAAAAGGGCAGCAAGGGGAGAACATAATCTCTAGACACAATATAAATGCAAATCAAGAACTTATTACCTCCCTTGGGAGCTCTCTAATGTCAGGAAAACTTACCTTCATTCTCGTTGAAGTATCGGATCTGACATTGTAGACGCCCTGAGGGTTTCAACTCCAGCTGAACAGAAAGAAAGATAGAAAGGTGATAAAGATAAATCATCTACCCTTTTCCAAAGAATCCTGTGTTCTAACAACACTGAGGAAAAGGACTTTTGAAAACACTGTAACCAGCATTTTCTCTTTTTCCCACAAAGTTTTCTACCCTTCCCGATACAAATCCCATATTTTGAGCGACATTTGATTTGTTGTCTGCAAAATGCTTTCAATATGGACAAGTCAAAATTTTTGTTGTGTGGTAAAGGGTTTCAGGCCAAGAAGAAAGTTCCATATACATGTTTGTATCGGACTTTAACACCGTTTTAACAGCTCAGGTCACATCACAGCAGTCAGTGCACCTACTCATGTCTTTCCTGGCTTTCTCAAAACCAGTACCAACACAGCTTTCTTTCCAAGTCACTGACTAGTTTTCTCACATGCATCAGAGGTGAGAGTAAAAAAAATTGCTGGAAAGAAAGTTTGCCTCAACCAGATATCAAACCCACAACCATCAGGTCACAAGTCAGATACACTAACCACTGAGCTACCCGTCCAGGCTCTCTATATACAATGCCATTTCTGTCCTACTATTTCCGGACAGCTAGGGGTAATTTTGGAAACTGTTCTAACCACAGTACAATAATGATCGATGTCATCGTGTGAACTCCCTGAGGAGGTTTACAATAATTAGCTTCTATTAATGTTAACATGAAGGAGTTTGATGGTACAGCCAATTTGGCGATTTCTACCTTCTGCAATGTGGCCTGACCGAGCCCTGGTAGCCCAGTCAGTAGAATACTTTCCAAGAATTGATGAAACTCATTGAGAAAGGAAACATTCCTCTCTTAGCACTCATCATTGCTTCGATGATGGTTATGTGGGAAAGCAGATAGTGGCTTGGGAAGAATATTGTGCTACAAACTGGTAAAAGGAACTCAAGGAAAACATGGATAGATACACTGGTGGCTGCGATTTAACTGAAATACTGTTGAAAACGGTGTCAAAAAGCATACCATCAATCAATCAATCAGTGTGGACTTGTATATAGACCTGAAAAGCAATTTACAATTAACAACAGCATGGCCAATATCCTTCAGCCTTGTACCAAACAATCCCAAACTTAAGAGATCCTGCGGAAAATGGCCTCAAAAAACATGAGAAAACAAGAAAACACTGGTAACCCTGTATTTTCTCCTTTTCCCACATTGTTCTCTCCCTTTCAAATACAAATCCCATCATTTGAGCCACATTTAAATAGGCATCTGCCATATTTTCAATTTTGACAAGTCCAAAATGTTGTCATCTCATGAAAGGAAAATAGTACCAGTATTTGGTGAATTCTAGGCTTTTTATGCAGTCTTTTACAAGTATACAGGACTGAAAGGGCTCCTTGGTGGGTTTACAATTTTTGAAACCCTCAGAAGTCTTCTTTTAGTGCCAGAGCTTTTGAAAACCTTGTGTTAAAAGGAGAAAATGCTGGTTACCAGCATTTTCTCCTTTTTCCACAAAGTTTTTAAAAGCCCTTTACTTCAAGGTCGTTAAAACACCAGATTGTGTGATATAGGGTTAAAATGGCCAAATGTCAATCTCTGTCGTCTGGTTTGTTCAAAAACATTGGAGGTTCCTTCTAGCATTCAATTACTTGGGTATTCAGTCCTACTTTCAACCTACCCCTAAACCCTTTACCACACAATACCGACTTTTAATGACCCTGAGGAAGAAGCCTTTTGAAAACATTGTGGGAAAAGGAGAAAATGCTGGTAACCAGCATTTTCTCCTTTTCCCACAATATTTTCTACTCCTCAAAAAGAAATTTCAATTTCTAATTCACATTTATTTTGTCGTCTGCAAAAGCTTTCAATTTGGACTGGTCTAAAATTTTGTCGTTTGGTAAAGAGTTAAAGCACCAAAGAAACCCAGTGGACATTTTCATTCTAGAAAGACCCAGTTAACTACAATTTCATGGCTGCCTTTGATTGATTGTATTAGAGTTTAACGCCGTCTTAACAGCTTAGGTCATATCACAGCGGTCAGTGAACTTACGCATATGTTTCCTGGCTTTCTCACACAACTTTCTCTCCAACTCACTGACTACCTTTCTCACCTGCATCAGAGGTGAGAGGCAAAAAGTCGCCTGTAGAAAGTTTGTCTTAATGGGATATCAAACTCCCAACCACCAGGTCACAAGTCAGATACGCTAACCACTGAGATACACAGGTGGGCTTTGTCTGCACTGTTTCAGCAAAGCAGACCACGTTGATCTAACTCAGACTGCATGTTTTGTGCAGCCTGATCTTGATCTACACTGGCTGCAAAGGCAACTATAGTTTTGGAAAGCGCTTCATGGGTCAAAAACCTACCGGATCATGAAACCTACCCAAGCTGTTGCTATATTTGTGTCTGTGCATTTGTCAGCCAGTGCGCGTGCACTGAGTGTGATGTCTGCCAGAAAAACGTTGGGCCTCTCCATGGCAACCAGCTGTATGACACGTCCCTCGTACAAATGAGCATCGAAGCATGTGTTCCATTCTGGATATATTGTCTTCTTTCTCTGTACAAACTGTATCCCTCGACCTGAAATAGAAAAATTGTAAGTGTACTAGACTCCAAGTTAACCCTTTCCCAAAAAAGCCCTGGTTTTCACGTGTCTGCAGGACAAGTCTTTTGAAAACACTGTGGGAAAAGGAGAAATTGCTCGTAACGAGCAATTTCTCCTTTTCCCTCAGTGTTTTCTACCCTTTTTGAGAAGTTTCTGCCATTTTCATCAAATTTAAAATTGTCATCTGCAAACTCTTTGAATTTGGACCGGTCTAAAATTTATCATTTGGGAAAGGGTTAAAACTGAAATTGTGTTGAAAATGGCACAAAACAATGGGCAAACAAACAATATTTCTGTCATCTAGACATCTTTTAAACCTTTACCACACAACAAAAATGTAGACTTGCACAAACTGAAAGCATTTGCATAATTTAAACGTGGCTGAACTCTTTAGCAAATGACAAAATTTTAGACTGGTCCAAATTGAAAGCATTTGCAGACGAAAATATGAATGTGACTCAAAAATTGAAACTTGTTTCATGAAGAGTAGAAAACATTGTGGGAAAAGGAGAAAATGCTGTTTGTCAGCATTTTCTCCTTTTCCCACAATGTTTTCAAAAGGCTGCTTTTTTAGGGTTGTTAAAAGTCGAGATTGTGTGGTAAAGGGTTAACTGATGAAATTTGTCTCTGATAGGGTAGAAAACTTTGTGGAAATACAAGAAAATGTTGGTTTCCAGCATTTTCTCCTATTCAAACAATGTTTCCAAAAGGCTTCTTTCTGAGGGTCATTAAAAGTCAGGATTGTACTGCAAATGGTTAAAGCAAAACCCCTAGGACAGTTAACTCTTTACTTAACAATCCCGGGTTTTCACGACCCTGGGGAAGAGACCATTTGAAAACACTGTGGGAAAGGAAGAAAGTGCTGGTAACCAGCATTTTCCTCTTTTCCCACATTGTTTTCTTCCCTTCCAAAGGCAAACATCAGTTTTTAAATCATGTATAATTTGTCGTCTGCAAATGCTTTCAGTGAAGACAAGTCTAAAATTTTTTTGTTTGGTAAAGAGTTAAAATGATTTATAAAGACAAACTAGATGAAAATTCCATCTGCATTTATTACTTTTATCATTCATGTGCACTAATGAAATACATATTTTCCTGTCTCTTTCCTCCTAATTTCATGAATGATTATCATATTTTCTTCAGCCCATCTTTTTGAATCTTATCAACTCTTTTCCAGTGACAACATTTTAGACTTGTCCTAACTGAAAGCATTTGCAAAAAACAATTTAATGTTGGCTAAAATGATGGAATTTGTCCTAAAAACAATACCCCTAGGACAGATAAAATGATTTACAAAGCTATAGTAGATGAAAATTCCATCTACCATATTGTCTCTTTATAACACGCCCCCCCCAGGGGATGTTACATTTTTTGGGGAAAAAAAAAGGGGGGGGGGGGGGGGGAGGGGATTAATAGAGGTAAAACGACCTAGAATTTTCCCAAGCATGATGATAAACATTGCCCCCTGGGTTTCAGTCAGTGCTGACAGTGAAGTGATCGCCATTTTAGAAAAACCGCTGTACTTAATGCAGAATATCGATTTAACTGCCAATCGTGATTAATTTCCAATTCAAATAGCATTCACTATCAATATGGGACACTGTTCATCGATACTTTCACCTTCTTAAAGATTTTCCACGTTAGTTAACAAATTTTGTGTTACCCGAAGTTTAAAACATTATCAGAAGTGTATGCATATTTGGATAGTCAGCTGTTAGTGACACTGATTTGTAAAGTTATTAGGATTATGTTGGTGTAGTTAGTGTATTTCAGCTAATTTATTTCAACTTTATCAATGGATTGGCTGTCTGGTAAACCCATTTTCAGTTAGTAAAGAGCTGGGGGGGGGCATTCATGAGGGGCGGGGGCGTCTATAAGGGATATTATGGTAAATTAATTCCTTTATTACTCACAATGCGCTAATGAAATACTTTTTTCCCCCGTCTTTTTCCTCCCACTTTAACAGAATGATTATCCCATTACCTCCAACATATCTTTTTGCATTCCAAGTTGTTAACAATCCTGGGAAAAAAGGCTTTTGAAAACACTGCAGGAAAAGGAGAAAATGCTGGTAACCAGCATTTTCTCCTTTTCCTGCAATGTTTTCTACCATTCCAAAACAAATTTCAATTTTTGCTTCACATTTATTTTGTCATCTGCAAGTGCTTTATTTTTTGGTTGAGTCTAATATTTTGTAGTGTGGATTGAATGAAAGAAGAAATGTTGTTTCAAACCGCTCTGGTCATTTAGCATGAATGTATGTATTAACTCTTTACCAAACGACAAAATTTTAGACTGGTTCAAATTGAAAGGATTTGCAGATGACAAATTGAATGTAGCGTAAATGATGATTTCTGTTTTTGGATAGGGTAGAAAGCATTGTGGGAAAAGGAGTAAATGCTGGTTACCAGCATTTTCTCCTTTTCCCACAATGTTTTCAAAAGGCTTCCTCCTCAGGGTCATTAAAACTCGGGATTGTGTGGTAAAGGGTTGAGGATGATATAGAGCAATTTTTATGCTTAACAAAGATTTGGTTGATTGATTGATTGTAAGGTGTTTAACTCCATTTAAACATTATTTCAGCTATATCACGGCGGCCAGTGCACTTATTTGTGCTTTCCTGGAGTTTCTTTTACCAGTACTCCACACAATATTCTTTTCAAGCCACAGGCTACTTTCCCAAATGACCATCATCGAAACAATGATCAGCAGTGAGAGAGGAATGAATCCTGTCGAAATGACTATCATCAATCCTCGGAAAGAAATTGGCCAAGCCAGGGGTCGAACCAAAGACACCCTGTTCTCAAGTCCTGTACGCTACCAACTGAGATATCGGGGCTCGGCTAAAAAGATTCGAACTAAATACTTACAGTAAAAAGTGTCAAACTAAGAAGGACTATATGTAATCCTGACATGCACGTTAGACACCACTGAGTGGAGGGGCAATCCCTTTCATGTGGCAAAGGGTTAACTCTGTACCACACGATAAAAATTTTAACATCAAAATTGAAAGCCCTTGCAGATGAAAATTTACATTTCACTCAAATGAAGGAAGTTGTCCTTGACATGGTAGAAAACATTTTAGGAAAAGGAGAAAAGGCTGGTTACCAAAAGGTTTCTTCTTCAGGGTTGTTAAAAACTTAGGATAAAGGGTTATGGTAAAGGGTTAACAATGGATGTAACTCCAGAATGGATCCTACTGAAAGAGATAGACTATGTACAATACTAATGAAAACTAAACACCAGTCCATGGCTTATAGATTTTCCAGCAGAAATGGCCAGAGAAATAATCTAAAAGAAAACAATCTCTCTATCACTCCAGTCTTTGCCATTTTGTACAGTAAAAACCCTACATACCACGTAATCCTGAGTTTTAATGACCCTGAGAGAGAAGTTTCGAAAACACTGTGTGTACAGAAGAAAATGCTGATAACCAGCATTTTCTCCTTTTCTCACAATGTTTTCTACTCTATCAAGGACAGAAATCATCACTTGTACCATTTTTATTTTGTCATCTGCAAATTCTCTGAATATGGTCGAGTTCAAAATTCTATTGTTCAATCAAAGCGTTGAAAACACTGGTGTGGCATTTGTCAAGGCAGCCATTGTGTGGAATTAATAATTTGAAAAATAAGCAACAGAAATAGTTTCAAAATATTCGCTTAAAAGTCACCTACTATATATATAGTCATGCAAAATCCAATAGAGAAGGGTGCAACCTTGTGGGACGAACAAGTCTGGACGAACAAGACCTGGGACGAATAAGCCCAGGAACGAACTGGTTTTGGGACGAACAAGCACGGTATGTGTGTATCATTGCGCTACTATAGAAGGCCATAGCGGATTGGGCTATTTTCGATAAGAAGTAAGTATTTCCACGATCGATGGCCTGATCCAATTTATTGTAATACGCCATTTTCAATTTCATATCTGAGTGCAATCAAGACACTTTTTTTTCTCAGAAAAATTGATTTTAATTGGGTTTACTTTCTTCGGTTTTGCACAATCTACGGTACATGATTTTCAAAATGCCGTATTGAACTCATAGTGGCATTGTCTTCGACAAATGCCACAATAAAGAGACAGCTGAAGTGAACTTATATAATGATTCAGCTATGCTCTGGCAAAAGGGGGTTTATGCATTTCTGTGGTTCATTATACCAAGGAAATCATGATGACATAATTCTTGATCCAATATCTGAGCCATGCTCTGTGAAAAGGGGGCTTAATGCATCTGCGAAAAGTATCGACCCAGGTCAGCCTGCGCAGTACGTGCAGGCTGACCTGGGCCGAAACTTTTCGCTATTGGTCCATGTTTTTGTATGTCTAAGGATCAGTCTACGTAACGATTCAGTCAGTTGTTCAAGAAAGAGGCTATTATGGATCCATAATTACGTGAAGGCTTGATTGGCACAACCCACCATGGAGACGCATTAACCCTTTACCGCATAATGCCACCTTTTGACGCCCCTGGGAAAGAAGCCTTTTGAAAACATTGTGGGGAAAAGGACAAAATGCTGGTAACCAGCATTTTCTCCTTTTCCCACAATGTTTTCTACCCTATCGAAGAAAAATTGTGCCATTTGAGCCACAATGAAATTGTTGTCTGCAAATGCTTTCAATTTGGACAAGGCTAAAATTTTGTTGTCTGGTAAAGGGTTAAGCCCCCTTTTGCCAGAGCATGGCTCATTTATAATCATCATTCGGTAACAAATTAACCCTTTCTCAAACGATAAATTTTAGACTGGTCCAAACTGAAAGAGTTTGCAGACAACAATTTTAAATTTGATGAAAATGGCAGAAAGTTCTCAAAAAGGGTAGAAAACACTGTGGGAAGAGGAGAAATTGCTCGTTACGAGCAATTTCTCCTTTTCCCACAGTGTTTTCAAAAGACTTGTACTGCAGACACGTGAAAACCAGGGCTTGTTTGGGAAAGGGTTAATGCATCATCGCATACACACCCATATGCACAACAGACACGGGACCATGGCACAAGGTCACCGGCCAATGGTTCTAAAGAACCTATACGGCATATTGTCAGAGAATTATGCAATTTGTCCTTTCCATCACATACTTCCAACATGCAGTATTAGGTCCCCCTGTATGAAAATCTATGAAATATTAACTAGTCTGTGAGAAAAAAAAAATCTCACATGGTTGCCAAAACCATGTCTTTTTAGTATTATCAACAAATCAAACTAATTAACTCTTTCCCAAACAACAAAAACTTAGACTGGTCCAAATTCAAAGCATTTTCAGACAACAGTTTAACTGTAGCTAGAATTTGAAATTTGGCTGTAAGAGAGTGGAAAACATTGTAGGAAAAGAAGAAAACGCTGGCTACCAGCATTTCTTCTTTTCCCACCATGTTTTCAAAAGCTTTCTTTCTCAGAGGACATCGAAACTCTGGATCGTGTAGTAAAGTGTTTAACCCTTTACCACACAATCCAAAATTTTAATTACCCTGAACAAGAAGGGTTTTGAAAACACTGTAGGAAAAATGAGAAACAGCTGGTAACCAGAATTGTCTCCTTTTCCCACAATGTTTTCTACCCTATCAAGGACAAATTCCATCACTTGAGCCACATCGAAATTGTCATGAATGCAATTTGCATTTTGGACAAGTCAGCAATTTTGTTGTTTGGTATAGAGTTAATCAATATAATCTTATCCTAGGGCAAAGTTATTTTGAGCATTTCTGTATTTTGTCTAGGCAACAGAAGAAAGAAGGGAAATACGATAGAACGACTTAATGGAATCAATTTTCTATTAATCCCTGAATGCCATCACTCAAAATGCCTTGAATATCTGCTATTAGCCTCTCTCCCAAACCCTTCACTAAACAAGAACATGCGGATGGCAACGCTTGGCTGCAGTTGCTTTGAGAAAAAGAATGATTTTCAGTGAAAATTTTAAGTCCAAAAAGGTCCATAAATGTAAGAAATACCCTGGTGTATGGGTTCCCCTTTTGATAGTTAAAAACTAGTCCTGGTTTAAGTAAATATGTTCAGTAATGACAGAGATATTATGAAATGTCAAAGATTTTGCATGACGCCGACCATAACAGTCATGCAGACAACAATGCAGACAGAGCCTTTATAATTACCATAGTACAATACCCCAACATTTTCTTCAAAAAACCGCTCAGCTAACAATGATCCTTGTTGAGAAGACTTCTGAAAACATTGCAGGAAAAGAAGAAAATGCTGGTGACCAGCATTTTCTTTGCCCACAATGGTTTCTATCCTTTCAAAGACAAATACTTTCCACCCCCTATGACAAAACTGTATTACTAATCCATGAATTTGTGCAAATATTTTCTTATGACAGATGTCTTCTTGAAGTTTTTGCACAATGCAGACCACAACGATGCAGACAACAGATGCCAACAACGACAGAGCTATTACAGTACCTCTATATTTTCTTCGAAGACAGCTTAGCTAACAATGATGCTTGTTTAGAAGACTTCTGAAAACATTTTGTGAAACAAAGAAAATGCTGATGACCAGCATTTTCTCCTTTTCCCACAATGGTTTCTATCCTTTCAAACACAAATACGTCTCGCTCTCTAGGCCATAAAATTACTAATCCATCAAAATGTCCAAATATCTTCTCCTGATAGCCACTATGTTCTTGAAGGTTTTTTCTCCATCAGGATGACACAATGTTCTTGAATTGTTCTTCAATAAGGTGCTCATGAAATCTTTATAACCCAGAGACTCATAAACACACTTCTCTGAATACTCATGAATTAATTTGGATACTCATGAACCAAGATGTTTCTTGAGTCATCAAAAGTAGACCAACCAAACTAAGAATCATACTTTTTCTAAGTTCACATTTGAGAAACATCTGACAACAGGAAAGAAAAAAAATCAACAAATTTGAATACAATGTGGAAAAACAAGCAATTGCTTGTTACAACAAGTTGCCCATTTTCCAACAATGTTATCAGGTGCTAGGGTCTGCAAGGACATGAAAAGTCAAAAGTGTAAAGTGTTGGGTTGAAAACATTGTGAGAAAAGGCTAGTTACAAGCATAGTCTCCCACATTGTTTCCTATCTTTTTAAAGACAAATCCCATTGTTTGACTCATATTTAACTCTTTACCACACAATCCTGACTTTTAACGACCCTGAGAAACAAGCCTTTTGAAAACATTGTGGGATAAGGAGAAAATGTTGGTAACCAGCATTTTCTCCTTTTCCCACAATGCTTTCTACCCTTCCCAAAACAAATTTCAATTTTTCATTCACATTTATTTTGTCATCTGCAAATGCTTTCAATTGGGTCCGGTCCAAAATTTTGTTGTTTGGTAAAGGGTTAATCAGCCATTTTCAAAATTAATGCTATCAACTGGGACAAGTCAGAAACTTTGTTCTATGATACCAGTATAAACCTATAGAGCCCGACTCTCTGAACCATAGCTTGACTGACAATTATCGTCTGTTCCTAACAGGTTCTTCAATTCTCCTGAAAGCAGACTGTATAAGGTTAAAGGTCAAGCTGCTGTCAGACTCTAGGCTCCAAAAATAAATGATATCTGTCCAGCTATCCTGTAATGGTCAAGCATTTTGGTCATCTGACAAATGGAGGGAAAATATCAATCCATTCACAAATACACACTTATGGACTTTTTCATATTTTCTCTGGAACATGTACTTACTCTTTGGGTGTACAGGACTTGAGAACAGGGGCTCGCTGGTTTGATCCCCAACTTGGCCAATTTCTTTCCAAGGACTGATGATCATGTCATTGCGACAGAATTCATTCCTCTCTCACCCATGATATTGTTTCGATGATGATCATGTGGGAAAGCAGCCAGTGGCTTGGAAAGAATATTGTGTGTAGTACTGGTAAAAGAAACTCCAAGAAAGCATGGATAGGTGCACTGGCCACTGCTATATAACTGAAATAATGTTGGAAACGTTAAACACCATACAATCAATCAATCTTATCCTCTGGTCTCTTTACAATAAACTTGCAAAGTGTTAAAAATCAAGACCAAAATGAGCATTCAAGAAAGGAAAAAAACAACTCAAAACTTTTAATTTTTAGGCACGGTCAGAAAAGGACAAAATGCTGGTAACCAGCATTTTCTCCTTTTCTGAAAATGTCTTCTACCTTATCGAAGACAGAGATCACCATTTTTATGCATGTAATTTGTCCTGTGAAAAGCATTTGGCCTAGTCCAACATTTTGTTGTTTAGTGATTAATCAAGTGTAAACTCTTTATCAAACAACAAAATTTTAGACAGGTCCAAATTGAAAGCATTTGCAGGCGACAAATTCATTATAGCATAAATCATAGAATTTTTCTTTTAAATGGTAGAAAACATTGTTGGAAAAGGAGAAAATGCTGGTTACCAGCATTTTCTCCTTTTCCCATAATGTTTTCAAAGGCCTTCTTCCTCAACATCATTAAAAGACGGGTATGTTTGGTGAAGGGTTAACCGAGGGGGAAAACTGTCAAAATACTAATTCCCATGTTGATGTACAGAAGCCAATGGATCCTCTATGGTAGTGATATTTTGTCACAATTCTGTTGATTAAATCTTTCTGCTTTCCTGATTTTATATCTGACAATCACATTCCATAATTCCATACATCCATTCTGCAAGTCTACTTAATTTATAGATATATGAAAAGACATTGTTGATCCAACATCTGAAGATGACACCTTAAGTTTTCTATGTCCCTTCTTGACATCAAAGTACTGAAAAAGGATTCATTTTATGCATAATACTGACAATTTTGTTACAATTGGTCAGTTAACAATCCCCTTGGCAGTTTGTTTCTTTGTAATTGAGTTTAACCCTTTACCGCACAATGCCGCCTTTTGACGCCCCTGGGAAAGAAGCCTTTTGAAAACATCGTGGGAAAAGGAGAAAATGCTGGTAAACAGCATTTTCTCATTTTCACACAATGTTTTCTACCCTATCAAAGAAAAACTACATCATTTGAGCCGCATTAAAATTGTCGTCTGGAAATGCTTTCAATTTGGGCAGGTCTAAAATTTTGTCATGTGGTAAAGGGTTAAAGCCATTTTAACAGCTTAGGTCATACCATGGCCGTCAGTGCACCTACGTCTGTGTTCCCTGGCTTTCTCACATCAGCACTGACACAACTTTCTTTCCAAGCCACTGACTACTTTTCGCACACGAATCAGAGGAGAGAGGCAAAAAATCGCCGGAAAGAGGGTTTGCCTCAACCTGGTATCAAACTCACAACCACCAGGTCATGAGTCAGATACGTCCTTGGCAGACAAAAAAAGCTTTAATTAGAAATTCTGTGACTATGAAACAGGACTTAGTACTCCTGCAAAGTGTTTCGATAGAAAAGAAACAGGACTTAGTACTCCTGCAAAGTGTTTCGATAGAAAAAACAAATACATTGACACAAAAAAATTATTTACTTCAAAAATCAATTATTTCATCATCTGGTACAGACTTAAAAATTTACAAAAACTGCAATTCAGGAAAAGGATTAAAAATAAGCATTAAAAAGATGTTTTTATCAACTTTGGAAGATAACAATATTCAGTCTTCTGCATTCTTCATTCAAACCTGCCTTGTTTGTACTTGTACTATGAGTATCTTATCATAAATGAAAATGATAAAGTAACAACAACAGAGGGATTCAGAGAACAACTAATGATTAAAAAAAATTATCCCACATTATCATGACTTGTTTGATGCAATTTGGGTTGCAATTTCCACCTTAACTCTTTACCAAACGACAAAATTTTACACCAGTCCAAATTGAAAGTATTTGCAGACGAAAAAATAAATGTGACTCAAAAATTGAAATTTGTTTCAGGAAGGATAGAAAACATAAGAGGAAAAGGAGAAAATGCTTGTTACCAGCATTTTCTGTTTTTCCCACAATGTTTTCAAAAGCTTTCTCTCTCAGGGTTGTTAAAAGTTGGGATTGCATGGTAAATGTTCAAGAAGTTCAGATTTACCCCAAAATTGCTCCAAATGAATTGTGCATGAAAAGTTCATTTTCAATCAGAAAAAAAGCTAGGTGAGCATTATTTGGAGGGGGAGGGTTTACTTGGAGGGGGAGGGGCTGGGGATCAAATGGAGAATTAACGGTAGTATCGTAGGAGTATGCAATTTTCTCCTTCGATGAGTACAAGAAATTTAGAATTGAGTTACTATATATAACTGCGCGGCGCAGAGATTTATGACCTATTGTGTGCATTTATCTTTTCTACAATGACAAATCAATGTGAATTTGGAGACAAGGACACTGTTCTTTTTATCTATCCCATTCCATGTTGAAAAACAAGCCCAAAAAATTTTGATATGTTTTTTAACCCTTTACCACACAATTCAGAGTTTCAACGACCATAGAAAACTATACTTTTGAAAACATTGTGGGAAAAGGAGAAAATGCTGGTAACCAGCATTTTCTCCTTTGTCCACAATGTTTTCTACCCTATCAAAGGCAAATTCCATAATTTGAGTCAAATTTGAACTGTTGTCTGCACATGCTTTCAATTTGGTCGAGTCAAAAATTTTGTCAGTGGTAAAGGGTTAACTCCTTGCTAGATGATAAGATTTTAGAAGGTCCATATTAAAAGCACTTGCAGGTAACAAATTAACCCTTTACCACACAATCCCGAGTTTTAACGACCTGAGAAAGAGGCCTTTTAAAAACATTGTGGGAAAAGGAGAAAATGCTGGTAACCAGCATTTTCTCCTTTTCCCACAATGTTTTCTATCCTTCCAAAAACAAATTTCAATTTTTCAGTTACATTTAGTTTGTTGTCTGCAACTGCTTTCAATTTTGACTAGTCTAGAATTTTGTCGTTTGGTAAAGAGTTAACCCTTTGACACACATATACAGTATTATGTTTTCAGTCATCAAATGATAAAACATTGTTAAATGATTGGATGTCTTTGGTAGGGGGAAAATAATTTTCTTGTACAGAGGAGAAATTCCCAACAATGTTTTTAAACGTCAGAGATCCTCCTTTAGGGACAGCAAAACACAGGCTTGTTTGGCGAAAGGTAAACCCTTAGAGATAAAGCACCTCACAACTATAACTGCCTTGTGACCAGTGTTGTACAAAAAAGTAGTCTAATCTTTGATCTATCCTGTCCGCTTTGCAGAGACATTCTGAAAACAAGTGACCTAAAGATGCAATTATATGCATCTTATTTGTCAAGTGAAAATGCCCTCAGGGTTTATTTGGCACTCTAAAGGTTAACCAGGGTTTTCCATGACCCCCTGTTTCTTTGAATTTGGACCCCTAAATTTTCCAAATGGCCCTCAAAATTTGTAAAGTGAGCCTTCTTTGATTCATTTGAAAGGGGTCAAATGACCCCCACACCAGAAAGTCCAGGGAAAACCCTGGTTAACCCTTAGGCTGCTAAGCAGGACCTAGGGTGCTTTTGTGGACAGTGTAGATCAAGATCTGACTGTGCAAAATGTGCAGTCTGATCTTTGATCTACTCTGTCTGATAGGGTATTTCTCTCTGGTGAAATAAACTCTGAAATCAAAATATTTGATATTTGAATGGAAACATTATACTTACTATTGGGTGGAAATTTTGGTTTCATTTATTTAGCAGTTTAATTCAATACAACACATTAACCCGAGTTTTAACGACCCTGAGAAAGAAGGTTTTTGAAAACATTGTGGGAAAAGGAGAAAATGCTGGTAACCAGCATTTTCTCCTTTTCCCACAATGTTTTTAAAATGCTTCATCCTCAAGGTCATTAAAAGTTGGGATTGTGTGGTAGAGGCATGCTTCCCAACTCTCCCGATTTTGTCGGGAGTCTCCCGATTCAAGACAAAATACCCGATCACCCCGACAGACAGTTAAAAACCCCGATTTGGAAAAAATCCGACATAAGGGTAAAAAGGGTGTAATAAATTTGTACCCGAGGTACGTGTATATTATCCAAAGTTTACAACTAACGTTAGTTGACATGCGTGTGTATTTCACGGTCAATCGGGTTCGTTGTCTATAAATAGGAATCAAGATACTGGGATTTATCGATCGATGATCATGAACCAATCAAATTTGAGAACAGGCCAAGGTACTTTTCAGAGTAAACTAGCAGCCTGTGTTCAATCTTCTATAGGACGGCTGCGTGAGATACAATGGGTACCAGTTTATTTTCAAAGTGGAAATCAAACGTCGTTCACCTGACGTTAGCAGGTAAATTACGTTCTAAGAGTATAGATCTATAAACACAAAATACCAGTGCTCATTGCGTCCCCGAGACGCAGGTAAAAATGAGTGAAAACATTAAGTTAATAATCATCAGAAATAATGAACAAATACGAAGTTTTAAACTCTTACTGCTCAGTAATCACTGGAATTCCAATTTACGTAAAAATAGATCGACCCGAACGTGATCGTAGTTTTATTTAAAACAATGATGTAGCAATATTCGACTGGTTACCGGCGATAGGGTAATATTGTAATGCTCAGGGCACTGTTTGGAGGAACCAAATGTTACCTAGCGTTACCGATACTGACGTTTGCTTCCAGAATTTTTTCGTGTGAAGATTGCCTCCAAATTTTTTTTTTTTTTTTTTGAAATGTGCATTTTTTTTTTTAATTTTCTTCATGCTTTTGAGATATTTTACTGATGATTTATATAGACAAAAATGATACTCCAAAGGAACTCACTGGGACTTGACTTTTTTTTTTCAAACAGAATGACAGCTTGTCCTTTTGATAGTTACCAGCAATTCGAGCCGCATTATTTGAGGTTTATTCGATATACCTTTTTGCGATTATTGAGTACTAAAGAGAATGAATAATATAAGGATAAAATGTGGTACTCTGTAGTCTATATTTCAAGCTAAGACATTATGGGTACAATATAAAATGGCAGAATATATCTTTACACAATAAGTCAAAATTATATGATATACTTACAAAACAGTGAAAACACATGGACAAAGTAGCATTTGATAATAAACATTACAGTGCTTCTTTACCATAGTCACTGCTTTCTATATATTATTCATGACTGTAATGACTGATTTTGTTTTAACTCTAAATATTCACATGTATACATCTGAAAAACAATAATATTCAATAAAAAATAAAATAAATAAAGTAAATGGATAAATCATAAACCTGACTTTTGTTCAGTTGTAAAGTTATTTAGCCTAAAATGGTTTAACAATGATCTTTAGAAGGACCTTCCGGTACGCCTCAAAAAGTCTCCCCCTTGAAACCCCCAATCTCCCCCTTTGAAACTCTCAAAAACCCCCTTTGGTGTTCGAAAAAGTTGGGAAGCATGTAGAGGGTTAACCCTTCACCACACAATCCTGTGTTTTAACGACCCTGAGAAAGCAGCCTTTTGAAAACATTGTAGGAAAAGGAGAAAATGCTAGTAACCAGCCTTTTCTCCTCGTTCTGTAATGTTTTCTACCCTATCATCATACAAATTCTATCATTTGAACCACATTTAAATTGTCGTCTGCAAATGCTTTCAATTTGGACAAATCTACATTTTTGTCGTGTGGTAAAGGGTCAATGTATGGCATCTATCACACTCTGGAACCTAATATGGTCATCTCAGATTGAAATGACTGACCAACACTACACTGACCTAACCTGATGACTGACCGACAAACACCTTGCGCCTATTACTAGGGGTAATGGAGGCAATCATACTATATTATGGTTATGTATGACAATATTTCACTATATTATTCTATGGCTTTAACTCTTTCCCCAAACAACTAATTTTTAGACTGGTTGAAATTGAAAGCATTTGCAGATGATAAAATAAACGTGACTCAAAAATTGAAATTGTTTTGGGAAGGGTAGAAAACATTGTGGGTAAAGGAGAAAATGCTTTCTCTTTTTCCCACATTGTTTTCCAAAGGCTCCTTTCTTTGGTTCGTTAAAGGTCAGGATGATGTGGTAAAGGGTTAAAGATACATCCTTACAGCCAGAGAGACAAAACGCTGTTAAAACTTGAAAGTGTGTAGAGTGGCTCAGAATTTAGTCAGCTGAGTAAAGATGGATAAATTACCAATATATATTGTGTAAAGGAAAGAGAAACTGAAGAAATTTGTCCTCATTTAAAACCAGAAACAAAATCAATGATTTCTTTGAAGGCTGGCAAGAAATGATTTGCATTTTTATATCCATCGTAATCTGTGCAACCTTACAACTGTCAGGGGAAACATTTGGCATGAAGATACAAGAATGACTACAGTTTGATAAAAATAAAGATAAAATAAGTCAAAAACTGGCTGAAAACAAGTATAGACAGATGTATCTTTAAGATTGATGGCCAATATAGCTTTGATTTATTACTGAAAAATGAAAAACATAATTAACAACCACTTAATCTCCCTAACCCTTCAAGCATCTTTCACACCAATAATTGCCTTTGCAGCCACTTTAGATAAAGATCACAGCTTGCATTCTGATCTTTGATCTACACTAGCCACTTTGCTGACCAGTTATCTTGGCTATAGCAACCCTGAAACTACAGTTATTTTGGTTTTATTTCAAGACTGAAAATGACATTTGGGTTAATTTTGCGCTCTTAAAGTCAACTTTCTCTATAGTTGTCATTGCAGCCTGTGTGGATCAAGATCAGACAGCACAAAAGGTGCTGTCTGATCTTTGATCTACACTGTCTACTCTGCCGAGACATTATAGACACAAGGAACTTTGAAACTGCTATTAGACTTACTAGTTGAGTCTTATTTTAAGACTGAAAGTGTCTGTAGAGTACATTTGGTGCTTCAACCCTTTATCACACAATTCCTAGTTTTAATGACACAGAGAAAGGGGCCATTTGAAAACATATGTGCAGTCTGATCTTGTTCTACGAACTCCACTGTTCTATCAGTAGTTCCTGTCATATAAATCCCATTCAAAGCCAATAAACTTAATGAAATTTATTTTTTGAAGTCATCAACAATTCAAATTTGACAGGATACGGGTTAAATCCTGTATCATTCATCCCTGCTCAAATGAAGGTGGCAACTTTAAAGGGAGTATCTTGAGATTTATTGGGCAATATTCCTGCTCAAATCAAGGTGGCAATTATGCAGGGAGTATTCTTGAGATTTACAGGGCAATACCTGCTCAAATCAAGGTGGCAATTACACAGTGAGTATCTTGAGATTTATTAGGAAATACCTGCTCAAATAAAGGTAGCAATTATGCAGGGAGTATTCTTGAGATTTATAGGGCAATACCTGCTCAAATCAAGGTGGCAATTACACAGTGAGTATCTTGAGATTTATTAGGAAATACCTGCTCAAATAAAGGTAGCAATTATGCAGGGAGTATTCTTGAGATTTATAGGGCAATACCTGCTCAAATCAAGGTGGCAATTACACAGTGAGTATCTTGAGATTTATTGGGAAATACCTGCTCAAATAAAGGTAGCAATTATGCAGGGAGTATTCTTGAGATTTATAGGGCAATACCTGCTCAAATCAAGGTGGCAATTACACAGGGAGAATCTTGAGATTTATGAGGCAATATCTACTCAAATCAAGGTGGTGAGATTTATGAGGCAATATCTACTCAAATCAATATCTACTCAAATCAAGCAAGTTGAGAGACCTAAAGCATGGGTTTCTGAGATTGGACTATTGTGTTGTAACACAAAAATTAAGTCTCCACTTACAGTGACTGTCCAATGTACGTCTACAGGGACTATATAGCCCTGTACCAAGCAACATCAGGGTCTGTATTCACCAACCATTCTTAAGAACATTTTTAGTCTTATTCTCAAGAATTTTCTAAATTTGAAAGTAACACACCTTCTGACTGGCTAAACCAAACGGTTTGACCAATCAGAAATTGTATACTTTCAACATCCATAGTTAGACCAAGAACATTCTTAAGAATGGTTGGTAAATACAGACCCAGATTTCAGACTTTAACCCTTTCCCACACAATCCCCAGTTTTAAAGACCCTTAGGGAGAAGCATGTAGAAAAAAACTTGTGGGAAAAGGAGAAAATGCTGGTAACCAGCATTTTCTCCTTTTCCCACCATGTTTTCTATCCTATTAACCCTTTACCGTACAATGCCGCCTTTTGATGCCCCTGGGAAAGAAGCCTTTTGAAAACATTGTGGGAAAAGAAGAAAATGCTGGTAACCAGCATTTTCTCCTTTTCCCACAATGTTTTCTGTCCTATCTAAGAAAAGTTGCACCATTTGAGCCACATCAAAATTGTCGTCTGCAAATGCTTTCAATTTGGACAAGGCTAAAATTTTGTCGTCTTGTAAAGGGTTAAAGACAAGTTCCATCATTTGAGTCACACTTTAATTGTTGTCTGCAAATGCTTTCAATTTGAACAAGTCTACAATTTTGCTGTTTGGTAAAGAGTTAAGAAATTAAAAGCATTTTCGAACAATTTAAAATGTACCTAAAATGGTGAGACCTGAGTCTTGGAAAAGTAGAAAATATTGTGGAATTAGGCACAAAAATGGTGATAACCAGCATTTTCTCCCCTTCTAACTATAATTGTTTTAAAAGGCCTCCAACTCAGGTTCATAAAAATACGGGATTACTTGGTAAACAGACAGTCTATTGGCGATTGTGCTCTTCCATATGTTTCCATAGAAAAGAGGTAACTAGGTGGTTGTCATTACAGAAAATGTAATTAATATATTTGTATTGAAATTTCCATCTGCTTAATTAATATTTCAAGACTTCACAGTAACAACAAAAAAGAACAACAAAAGAATTGATATTTAAGCCATGCTCTGTGAAAAAGGGGCTTAATGCATTTGCAAAACATATCGACCCAATTTTCAGCCTGCACAGTCCACGAAGGCTGACATGGGTCGAAAACTTTTTGCTAAATTTGTGAATTTTATGCATGTCAAAGGCCCATGCTACCTCATGATGCAGTCAGACCTCCAGATAAGAGGGAGTGATCATATTCTAAATCTATTATTTCTCTTCCAAACCCAATGTTGTGGGTACTCATTAGAATCGTCTCGATGAGACGATTCTAATGAGTACCCATACCATAGGGTTTAGTGAAGAGTAATTGATATTTTCAATTTTGAAATCAAAATCACTCCCTCTATCTAGAGCTCTGGATGCAGTTAATTGTTAGACGAAATGGTTTTTATCCATCCATAATTGTGTAAAGACTTTCTTAGTATAATGCATCAAAGAGATGCATTAACCCTTTACAACACAATCCCAAGCTTTAGCAACCCCTAGAAAAGACAGCTTTTGAAATCATTGTGGGAAAAGGAAAAAATGATGGTAACCAGATGCTTTTCCCATAATGTTTTCTACCCTTTTATGGACAACTTTTATTAACACTTAAGCTGCTGAATAAATGAAACCCAAATTTCTACTCAATACTAAAAGCCCAAACTTTGCAGTTTCAAAGTTGATTTCACCGTATCGGACTGTGTAGATCAAAGATCAGACTGCACGTTCTGTGCAGTCTGATCTTGATCTACACTGTCCGCAAATGGTCAGTGGGTCGCGATCAGCAGCTTAAGGGTTAAGTGAACAATATTTAATTTGTCATCTGCAAATGCTTTGAATTTGGACAAGTCCACACTTTTGTCAACTGGTAAAGAGTTAAGCCCCCTTTTGCCAGAGCATGGCCCATTTATTTTGTTCCAACTATATCAATATTTCATAGAAATAGCCCAAGGACATAGATAACACAATAGTCTTTGAAGACTTGGCAGATCAATATCATGATAGTAAAAATCTTAGATTCTAGATTTATAAACTAACTTTGATAGTGTGTCACATAACCCTTTACCAGACGACAAAATTTTAGCCTTGTCCAAATTGAAGGCATTTGCAGACAACAATTTCAGTGTGGCTCAAATAGTTAAAATTTCCTTTGATAGGACAGAAAACATTGTGGGAAAAGGAGAAAATGCTGGTTACCAGCATTTCCTCCTTTTCCCACAATGTTTTCAGAAGGCTTCTTTCCCAGAGGCGTTAAAAGGCGTCATTGTGCAGTAAAGTGTTAAAAAGGTTACAACAAATGTTTCTTTTTTTACATTAGAAATAAATAAAATGAAACTTAAAAATACATCTACACTCGTTTTCAGCTAGTTATTAACCTATTCCGTCTTTATTTCATGAAACTATAATCATTCTTGTATCTTCATGCAAAATTTTGCAAGATAGTATAGATTACGACAATGAACAGAAAGTTCAAAGAAAATCAGTAATGGCAATGAAAACAGCCTGAATGCAACAGCCTTATGGATACCCCTGACCTTTGCACAAGTCTAAAATTTTGTCCTTTGGTAAAGAGTTAACCCTTTCCTGCACAATGATGCCTTTTGACGCCCCTGGAAAAGAAACCTTTTGAAAACATTGTGGGAAAAGGAGAAAATTCTGGTTACCAGCATTTTCTGCTTTTACCACCATGTTTTCTATCCTATCAAAGAAAAGTTGCACCATTTGAGCCACACTGAAATTGTCGTCTGCAAATGCTTTCAATTTGGACAAAGCTAAAATTTTGTCATTTGGTAAAGAGTTAAGAGGTAAGAGGAGAAATAAACTACAAGATTCTACTTTTTAAAAGATATCAAAATAAGCTGTCTGATAAGACAATAATATTGATCTATTTTCCCTTTACCACACAATCCCATGTTTCAAAGACCCTGAGAAAGAAGCCTTTTTGAAAACATTGTGCGAAAAGGAGAAAATGCTGGTAACCAGCATTTTCTCCTTTTTCCACAATGTTTTCTACTTATTCAAGGACAAAAACTATCATTTGAAAAAAAGCATTTGATTTTCCTTCTATAAATTCCTTCAATAAGGATGAGTTTAAAATTCTCCCCTGAGAAAAAGGGTTATGAAACAAGGAAGATTGCTTTTTTTTCAATATTACAAAGTCCACAGCTGGAAATAAATTAAAATGATGTTTTCTCCACTCTATTTCAAGGAAAATAAAAACCCTGACTCTTGCTCAAGAGAAATGAAAGACTGTGACCTTTTTGCTTGGAGTAAAATCGTAGTTTTCAAAGTGAATACACCATCTTTTTGATCATTAATCCAGAGTTTTAACAACCTTGAGGAAGAAATGTTTTGAAAATGTGCGAAAAGGAGAAAATGCTGGTAACCAGCATTTTCTCCTTTTCCCAAAATGTTTTCGAAGGTTTTAATCCTCTGATTTGTTAACGAGTAATAATCTTTAACCCTTTACCACACAATCCCGACTTTAAACGACCCTGGGGAAGAAGCCTTTTGAAAACCAGCATTTTCTCCTTTTCCCATAATGTTTTCTACCCTTTCAGAGGCAAATATCAGTTTTTGAGTCACATTTATTTTGTCGCCTGCAAATGGACCATTTCAAAATTCTGTCGTTTGGTAGAGTTAAGTTAGACAGAAGGCATAATAAGAACTAGAAAATGAATATTTATACTCTTTCATCGTGGCTAAAACTAAAGAAAAATAGTAAAAAAAAAAAACCCTCTACTGCAAGTATCTCTTTTTACTAATTTTCTTTTTCATTTTGATGAAAAGAAGAATTCTCACCATGATATTATAAGATATGTTTCAAGATTACATGTCACTCCAAATCATTGTTGAAAAAGGAAAATAGCTAAAAAACTGTACAACCACACTTCAGTATGGCATCATGATTTGGTCACCCATCCAAGCACTAACTTTAGCGTATGTTGCTTAACTTAAACAGAGAGCCACTTATCATACCGTACTGCTTGACAGCTACTTGAACATTTACAGCACAGGGTCCCAATGAATAAACATGTGCACATTTTTGACCAATCACAAGTTACCATCTATTCATTTGATTTCATTAGATCAAAAAGTACGTCAAAAGCCAGGGCATTCAGCTGTGCCCAAAAACAAGGGATTTTTTGGAAAGACATGAAGGGTAAACCATCCCTCTCAGGTATACAAAACACAAAAGTGCCATATTTCTCCTGGAAACTTCAAGGCAATAAATTTACATTAACTCCATACCATACCACATAATTTTATACTCTAGCAAATTGAAAGCATACAGAGACGACAAATTTGACATTGCCTAGAAAGATGATCTCTATCTTTGAAATGATTGAAAACATTGGGCAAAAGGAGAAAATGCTGGTTACCAGCATTTTCTCCTTTTTCCACAATGTTTTCAAAAGCTGTCAGCGTCATTAAAACTTGGGACTGTGTGGTAAAGGGTAAACTCTTAATTTCTCCTCTCTGTCTGATGACTTGAGACAAAATTTTCCTCTCAACTCAATCAATAGTTTTTTTCTCAGGTTACAACAGTAACTAAAATCTTTACCTCATGACAAAAATTTAGAATTGCCCAAATTGAAAGCATTAAATTTTGCAGATGAAAACTAAATGTGCCTCAAATGAAAACTTTGTCTTTTGACAAGGTTTTAAAAATTGTAAGACTTAGGAGAAAATACTGGTTTTCAGAATTTTCTCCTTTTACCACAATGTTTTCAAAAGCCTTCTTGTTAAAGGTTGTAAAATTTAAGGATATTTCTGTAAAGGGTAATTCTACCAGAAGAGCAATTACTAATACTTCTTGTTTCCATTACTGTCACTCTTCAAGTTAACCTTTTACCACACACTCCCGAATTTTCACGACCCTGAGGATGAAGCCTTTTGAAAACATTGTGGGAAAAGAAGAAAATGCTGGCAACCAGCCTTTTCTCCTTTTCCTAAAATTTTTTCTAACCCTTCCAAAACCAACATGCAATTTTTTGAGTCGCATTGATTTTGTCTTCGACAAATGCTTTCAATTTGCGAGGCCCAAAATTTTGTGGTTTGGTAAAGAGTTAACTCTTTACCAAACGACAAAATTTAAGACTAGTCCAAATTGAAAGCATTTGCAGATGACAAAATAAATGTGAATCAAAAACTGAAATTCGTTTTGTAAACGATAAAAAAAAAACATTGTGGGAAAAGGAGAAAATGCTGGTAACCAGCATTTTCTGCTTTTCCCACAATGTTTTCAAAAGGCCACTGTCTCAGGGTCGTTAAAACACGGGACTGTGTGGTAAAGGGTTAAAGGAGCGTTTAGACTTTTGACCTAAATCGATGGCATCATACCTACAATAAAATCACATGTAGTCATTGGTATACTGATGGGGGCACATGTCAATGAGATGCAGTGTCTAATAAGTACTTAATCCCATACCTCACAATGATGCCTTTTAACGACCCTGGGAAAGAAGCCTTCTGAAAACATCATGGAAAAAAGAGAAATACACTGGTAACCAGTATTTTCTCCTTTTCCCACAATGTTTTCTACCCTATTGAAGAAAAATTGCAACATTTGAGCCACATTGGTATTGTCGTCTGCAAATGCTTTCAATTTGGACGTGGCTAAAATTTTGTCATCTGGTAAGGGGTTAAGGCTTTCCTTTCTCATTTTCTTTTCCCATTATGGGTTACTTAACGATTTGGCTACATTGTGGGTACTGTGTAGGTTCCAATAATTTTGCAGTGTATAGCAAAGCTTTGCTCGTTTCCTAACTCTATCGGATTAGTACGGTGGCACTGAGGTGACATTGTGCACTTTATTGTATTTATCTCGTTCCCACGAGATAATAATTCGTTTTTTTTTTATAAACTGAAGAAAACGAATTATTATCTCGTGGGAATGAGATAAATACAAAAAAATGCACATGTTGCCTCAGTGCCACCGTAGATTTGTGATAATAAGTATTGCCTGTATATAATTACCTGGGGTATTTACAGCCTCTTTCACATTGACAGCGATGTAAGGATCGAACACGTCTGTTGAATTCTGCATTGTTGCCCCTCGCTCCACCTGGAGCAGTTTCACGCGGATAAATCCTACGCCCGGCATCACTTTTCTTATGCTCGATGGCTAATGTTTATATAGATATGTCACGGAAACCTGAAATGAGATATAGATTCTCATACTAGAGTTGTGATCTTCCCATTCAGTCAAGGAAACAACAATAAACTAGAAATTGAACAGTTTAACCCTTTACCAAATGACAAAATTTTGAACTAGTCTAAATTCAAAGCATTTGCAGAAGACAATTTTAAATGGCTCAAATGATGGAGTTTTTTTTTTTTATAGGGTAGAAAACATTGTGGGAAAAGCAGAAAATACTGATTATCAGCATTTTCTCCTTTTCCTCCAATGTTTTCAAAAGCCTCTTTTTCAGGTTTGTTTAACCCTTTCCCAAACAAGCCCTGGTTTTCACATGTCTGCAGTACAAGTCTTTTGAAAACACTGTGGGAAAAGGAGAAATTGCTCGTAACGAGAACTTTCTGTCATTTTCATCAAATTTAAAATTGTCGTCTGCAAACTCTTTCAATTTGGATCAGTCTAAAATTCATCGTTTGGGAAAGGGTTAAGCTCGGAACTGTGTGGTTAAGAGTCAACCTTTTACCAATTGTTCCCAAATCTTAACAAGCCTGCAGAAGACAGCTTTTGAAAACACTGCAGGAAAAGGAGACCCTCCATTTTCTCCTTTACTAACAATGTTTTCTACACTATCAGTAAATTTACTGCCATTTATACCAATTTCAAGGGTTTTAACACTATTTACAGTATCAGAAAACTTAGGGCATTTGTACCTTTTTCCAGGATTTTACCACGAGCTTACACTATGAGAGGACTTCAGAACATTTGTACCAAGTTCCAAGATTTTAATTCGTATTGGTTTGTATTGAAGTTTAAAGCCATTTTAACAGCTCAGGTCATGTCATGGTGGTCAGTGATGCACCAAGTGTTTCCTGGCTTTCTCACACCAGTGCTGACACAACTTTTTTTCCAAAGCCACTGACTACTTTTATCACATGCATCAGAGGTGAGAGGTGAAAAATCGCCCAAAAGAAAGTTTGCCTCACCCAGGTATCAAACTCGCAACCATTAGGTCACAAGTCAGATATGCTAACCACCAAGCTACCTGGGTGGGCTCCAGGATTTTAAAGCCATTTTGCACTATCAGAGAGCTTAGGACCATTTGTACCAGTTTCCAGTTTTAACACCATTTTACACTATCAGAGAGCTAAAGACCATTCATACCAATTTTTAGTGTTAACACTATTTTACACTATCACAGAACTTTGGCCATTCATACCAATTTCCACAGTTAATGTTATTCTACATTATCAGAGAACTTAGGCCATTGTTCCTATTTCCAGTTTTAATACTAAATGCCACTTGTACCGATTTCTTCAAGCCTCATTGGAAGCATTAATTTTTTCATGAGAGTTTCCTTGGGTAAGACACTTCAGAGCACTAGCCTAGTACTGTGGAAACCCATGACACACATGAATATGTAAGCCGTCACTTGAATATGATTATCCCTTTAACGCACAATGCTGCCCCGTGGCAAAGAAGCTTTTTGAAAACATTGTGGGAAAAGGAGAAAATGCTGGTAACCAGCATTTTCTCCTTTTCCCACAATGTTTTCAACCTATCAAACGAAAGTTGCACGGTTTGAGCCACACTAAAATTGTCGTCTGCAAATGCTTTCAATTTGGACAAGGCTAAAATTTTGTCATCCGGTAAAGGGTTATATGACTGAAATAACGTTGACAGTGACATAAAATACCATGCATTTACTCAATAAACAATCAGTTTGGACAAGTCTAGATTTTTGTCATTTGGAAAACGCTTTACCAGATGACAAAATTTCATCCTTATCCAAATTGAAAGCATCTGCAGTCGACAATTTCAGTGTGGCTCGAATGATGCAATTTTTCTATGACTGGGTAGAAAACATTGTGGGAAAAGGAGAAAATGCTGGTTACCAGCATTTTCGCACAATGTTTTCAAAAGGCTTCTTTCCCAGGGTCATTACAAGGAGGCATTGTGCGATAAAGGATTAAGATTAAAATTTGATTTTACAAGGTAAGGATTCACAGCAATCAAATTCTGGTCACCTACCAGTATATCAATGAAAGCTCTTATAGCAAGTCACAACGTATCAGATTTCTTTAACCTTTTACCATACAATCCCAAGATTTAATGACCCCTGAGTGGGAAGGCTACTTGAAAACATCTTGGGAAAAGGAGAAAATGCTGGTAACCCTCATTTTCTCCTTTCCCCACAATGTTTTCTACCATTTTAAAGACAGAAATCATATTGTCATCTACATTTAATTTGTAGTCTGCAAACACATTCGATAATTATGATTGTTTTGTCGTTTGGTAAAGAGTTAACCCTCTTAACCAATCACGCTGCATGTTACATATTGATTGATTGAACAGTGTTTTATGCCGCTTTCAACAATATTTCTGTCATATCACGGCGACAGCTCACATATTCATGTATTTCCTGGGTATCACCAGTACTAGGCTAGGGCTCTGAAGTGTCTTGCCCAAGGACACTCCCACGAAAAGCCCAGTGGAGCCAGTGAGGCTCAAACTGGGGCCTCCAGTTTACGACTCCTACACTTTACCACTGAGTCACACAGGACCCCGCATGTTACGTATAGTCTGATCTTAATTTATATGAGCCACAAAAGCAACACAAGCTGTTAAAGGCGTTTTCGTTAGTTTTTGATGCGCACATTTCTGCTCGTAATATTGTTAACCTCCTTTACCACACAATCCCAAGTTTTGACGACCCTTAAGAAGAAACCTTTTGAAAACTTTGTGGGAAAAGGAGAAAATGCTGGCAACCAGCATTTTCTTCTTTTTCCCCACAATCATCAAAGACAGAAATCAGCACTTACACTACATTAAAATTGTCGTCTGCAAAGGCTTTCAATTTGTACAAGTCTAAAATTTTGTCGCTTGGTGAAGAGTTAACCCTTAACTGCACAATGACGCCTTTTGACACCCCTGGGAAAGAAGCCTTTTGAAAACATCGTGCTGGTAACCAGCATTTTCTCCTTTTCCCACAATGTTTTCTACCCCATCAAAGCAAGATTGCACCATTTGAGCCACATTGAAATTGTCGTCTGCAAATGCTTTCAATTTGGACAAGGCTAAAGTTTTGTTGTCTGGTATAGGGTTTATAGAACAACAGGTAACAGCCTTAGAAAACAAAGTAGGGAAAAAAAAAGCAATTGCTGTATACAAGCAACAATTCATTTTCCATACCTGTAAGCCATCATTTAGTTAATTGGTTGTCTTTTGTACGATATTTAACAATTTTGAGTTTGTTGATATGTCATCCAAAAGTGCTTTCAATTTGGACAAGTCAAACATTTTGTCATCTGGTAAAATGTGTTAACTCTTTACCAAACGACAAAATTTTACACTGGTCTAAATTGAAAGCATTTGCAGACGACAAATTAAATGTGACTTAAAAATTGAAATTTGCTAGGGGATGGGTAGAAAACATTGTGGGAAAAGGAGAACATGCTGGTTAACAGCATTTTCTCCTTTTCCCACAATGTTTTCAAAAGGCTTCCCTTTTGGGGTCGTTAAAAGTCAGGATTGTGTGGTAAAGAGTTAACTTGTTACCAAACGACAAAATTTTAGACTGGTTCATACTGAAAGCATTTGCAGACGACAAAATAAATGGGACTGAAAAAATGAAATTTGTTATTGTAATGGTAGAAAACATTGTGGGCAAAGGAGAAAATGCTGGTTACCAGCATTTTCTGCTTTTCCCTCAATGTTTTCAGAAGGCTTCTTTTACAGCGTCGTTAAAAGTTGGGATTGTTGGCAAAGGGTTGAATACCAAAGGTTCAAGTGTCATTATGATTTTCATGAGAACTGGAGATGTAATTAGATTCCATGTTTGACTCAATCCATTACTTAACCCTTTACCACACAATCCTGAGTTTTAATGACCTTGAGGAAGAAGCCTTCTGAAAACATTGTGGGAAAAGGAGAAAATGCAGGTAACCAGCATTTTCTCCTTTTCCCACAATGTTTTCTACCCCTCCCAAAGCAAATTTTAATTTTTGATTCATATTTATTTTGTCGTCTGCAAATCTTTTCAATTTGGACCAGTCCAAAATTTTGTTGTGTTGTAAAGAGTTAACCCTTTACCACACAATCCTGAGTTTTAACAAACCTGAGGAAGAAGCCTTTTGAAAATATTGTGGGAAAAGGAGAAAATGCTGGTAACCAGCATTTTCTCCTTTTCCCACAATGTTTTCTACCAATCCTAAAACAAATTTCAATTTTTGAGTCATGTTTTATTTGTCGTCTGCAAATGCTTTCAATTTGGACCAGTCTAAAATTTTGTTGTTTTCTAAAGAGTTAACCCTTTACCACACAATCCCAGGTTTTAACGACCCTGAGGAAGAAGCCTTTTGAAAATATTGTGGGAAAAGGAGAAAATGCTGGTACCAGCATTTTCTCCTTTTCCCACAATGTTTTCTACCAATCCCAAAACAAATTTCAATTTTTGAGTCATGTTTATTTTGTCGTCTGCAAATGCTTTCAATTTGTAGAGTAGAAAATTTTGTCGTTTGGTACAGATTTAAGTCTTTACCAAACATTAAAATTTTAGAGTGATTCAAGTTGAAAGTATTTATAGACAACAGATAAAATATAACTCAGTCGAGACAAGTAGTCTTTGAATGGCTAGAAAACATTGAGGGAAAAGGAGAAAATTATGTTGACCAGCATTTTCTCTTTTTCCTACAATGTTTTCAGTAGGCTTTTTCCTCAGGGTCGTTAAAACTGAGGACTGTTGGTAAAGGGTTAACTCTTTACCACTGACAAAATGTGCTAAACAAATGAACAAAAGATCTCAATACTAAAGATGCAGATACTGAAATTAAAAAGCTGTTTTTTGTCACAATAGCTTGCAAAAAAGTGGACAGTGTAGATCAAAGTCAGATTGCATTTTCTGTGCTCAATGGTCTTGATCTGCACTGGCCACATATTGAGCAATTCAATCCAGATTCAGTCCAATTAAGGGTTATAAGGTATGCTAAATATGAAATCAGTCCTAAAAAGGATAGAAAACATTGAGGAAAAAAGAGAAAATGATGGTTGCTTGCATTTTTCCCTTTTCCGACACTGTTTTCCAAAGCCGTCTTCGTCAGGGTGTAAAAACCCTGGATTAATTTGGAAAGTGTTAATTTGTTACCTTTCACAGTATCAGTAATAACAAGTGTTATGAAAAAGGCTTTTAAAAACTTTGTGGGTAGAGGAGAAATTAAATGCTTGTAGCCAGCATTTTCTCCTCTTCCCACAATATTTTCTACTCTTTGGAACAACAACCGCACAGTTTGGAGCCATAATTTAATTTGTTATCTGCAAATCTCAAAATGGACATGTCTAATAAAAATGAGCTCAGTCAATTTCTTTCCAAGGATTCATGACAATCATTGTGACAGGATTCAGGGTTCCCGCTGGGCTTCGCATTTGGCGCCATTTGCGATAGATTTTGTAATGTGGCGCAAGAAAAAGCCAAATGGCGAAAATGACTGGCGCCGATGTTTTTCACATCGGGGTGCCGTACATTTTGATACTGGTCCCCGTCACCTCAATGCGTGAAAGCGTATCTATAACCGAAAAATCGATAAGCAGTTTGTAAATTGTCGCCTATACACCCCGCCACGGCAGGTGATCTAAATAACAGTCTGTATAATTACATGGGATTTGTCTAGTTACACGCAATACACGAATATACACCATGCAGTGCTAATAATCAATCAAATGTTAAGTTCGCCATGCCCCATCTGCATCCAAGGGTGTGAAAACAGGATTTTTACAAAACATGAAGTACTGCGAACCAATCAGGAATCATATACGAGATTTAGTCGCCACCCATAATTTCTAAAGCCACGCCTTGATTCTGTGTTATGTGCAAGATACATGCGGGGCATTATGGTTCGTATTTAGCGACGACCACATCATTTTTAGATGGATTATGCATAAATTCGGTAATTAACACATCACTGAAAGAAGATTGGACTTCGGGCTCGCCACTTATGTTTGCAACCTGGAATTTTCGTGATCGATTATTCCTTTCTCGGTTAAAGAAGTTGGTCGCTATTTTTTTTTTATGTAAACAGTGATCGGTAGATTACGTTATTATCTTATTGCCCATTAATGTTTTCTACCTTTCAAAAGACAAGAGTTATCACTTGATCTATGAATAACTCAGTAATTTCTTGTCTGCCAGAGCTTTCAATACAGACAAGTCAACATTTTTAGCTCGGCTGTTTTTGAAGAATACAACGTCAAGTTACGTTGCCATAGCCCTGTCGTCGTCGTGTAACAAGTTTGAAATTTTTCGATACTTCTGTTATTACTTAACTCTTTACCATACAATCCTGACTTTTGATGACCCTGAGAAAGGAGACTTTTGAAAACATTGCAGGAAAAGGAGAAAATGCTGGTTACCAGCATTCTCTCCTTTTCCCACAATGTTTTCTACCCCTCCCAAAACAAATTTCAGTCTTAAAGTCGCATTTATTTTTTCGTCTGCAAGTGCTTTCAATTTCAACCGATCTAAAATTTTGTCGTTTGGGAAAGAGTTAAGATATTTACTTAAAACCTGGGCAAGTTAGTAACTATCAAAAGGGGAACCTATACAACAAGCAGGTAACAATCAAAGCATTTTGAAGCACAGCCATGCCCCTTTTTCACCTTGGGATTTTCCCTGAAAATCAAGCACCTGCTGCCGAACTATATTCACACAATGAATATAGATACGGGTTAAAAAACTAATCAAATGGAAAAATGTTTTCTCATTTATTTCATTGCTCATGATACAAACAAAGAAAAGATATTTTATTAACCATTTTTTTATCCTGGCCGACCCCATGTACTTTCATTTTAAAAATGGCACCAACTGGCTCCAATTATTTTAATATGGCGCAAACTTTTCTCATTTGGCAAAAGTGGTGGTGCAAGAAAAAGAATGGCCAGGAGGAACCTCTCTAACTGTTGATCATTGTTTCAATAATGGTTATGTGGGAAAGCAACCAGTGGCTTGGGAAGACTATTGTGCAGAGTACTGGTAACAGAAACTCCAGGAATGCATGGATAGGTGCAGGGTTCTGCCGAGGATGTGCCATTGCGAGATATGTGCAAAAAATTTACAGACGGCGCATTAAAAATATGCCTAATGGGCCAACCGGCACGACCTAAATATGCCACAGTGGCCACAGGTATGAAAAATATGCGGGATAAATCAACTGATAGAGAAAATTTTCCTTTTTATTTGTTTTGTTGTCGGAATAAACAAAGATGCTTGGATCCATTTTGTTGTTCCTATCTGCAATTTTCATTGAATAAGCTTCTTCCATAACCAGGGATTTCCCTAACTTTGACCAATAGATATCTTTGTCGCAAGTATGCAGTCTGCAATTTTAAGTACATTCTACATCAGTTGATCCCCATCTGCAGTGGCTGAAAACAAGCTGATGAAAATAGCTAGATCCACCCTCAGTTATTTTGGCCAGTATGAGTCAAAAAGGCCAAAACAATTATTCAGATGGAGCCTACTGACCCGGCAAAAACAGAGTCAGATCATGCAGAAGGGGTACACATAGGAACCATAACAGATAAGTCCGGCCTCAAAGCAAAAACTTAGTGGTATGAAAAATGTTTTCAAAATAAATGACTCTCGGACTGTCTGACTTGGCCCCACGTAGCATTAATATGGCCCCACTTTTTAAGCTTGCCCGTAGGCCAGTGGCCCCTCTAGCTAAAAACCTTGGCAGAACACTAATAAGTGCACTGGCCATCACCATGTAACTGGAATAATGCTGAAAATAGCGTTAAACACCACATATTCAATCCTTCCACTTCTGCAGCAGACCACATTTGAAAACATTGTGGAAAATGGAGCAAAGGGAGTCTGGAAAAAGAGAGAGAGAGGGGGGATCACAGCATAAGACTCACTGAACACTGCAAAAAACATTCCATTCATCCTTCTATTGGGAAATCAATCCTGAAGATGGCACATTCATTATCTATCAATCACTTATTTTCTCCAGAATATCTGATTTTTTTTCTAGACTTCTTTTCTCTGTTCATTAGTCAATGGCTACGTATCAAGGGAATCGACAAAAATGACTTGCAAATTCTGCAAACAAATTTTACAATTTACAATAGCATGGCAATTCATCATTTTCAGTTTTCTAACAAAAGCATTGGGGAATCTGGATTCACTTGTGGTAATTAATAATATATTAACCCTTTTCCACACGAGTTTTAACAACCCAGAGGAAAACGCCTTTTAAAACATTGTGGGAAAAGGAGAAAATGCTGGTAACCAGCATTTTCTCCTTTTTCCCACATTTAGGTTTTCTACCCTATCAAATACAAAAATCACCATTTAAGCAACATTTGTCATCTGCAAATGCTTTCAATTTGGTCTGTCCATAATTTTGTTGCTTTGTACAGTGTTAACTCCTTACCAAACGACAAAATTCCAGACTGGCCCAAATTCAAAGCATTTGCAGACGACAAATCAAATGTGGCTCGAAAACTGAAATTTGTTTTGTGAAGGGTAGAAAACATTGTGGGAAAAGGAGAAAATGCTGGTTACCAGCATTTTCTTCTTTTCCCACAATGTTTTCAAGAGGCTTTTTCTCCAGGGTCATCAAAAGTCGGGATTTTTGTTGTAAAGTATAAAACTAACCAAAAGAAATCAATTCCATACAATAGAAATGTTTGAATTCTTTTAAGCTTTACCATAATGTAAAATATTTTACTGCCAGAATGCTTTTAAAAATATACATGTAGTCACTTCTGATTGCATTTTACACCTGTAGAAACATTATTTAATTGCTAAAAAGAATCATTCAGAAGCAGCACACCTGACTAACCATGCAGTGTTTCTGCTAGCTCATAAATTTTAGGGGGTCATCTGTGACTTGCTGTTTGGAATTTCGGGGGTCATTCAGAAAGTTTACACGTCATAATCTATAACCTTTTTTTTTTGTTCATGTCTTGTTTGCCTTTGCCAGTTTGTAGATGTCGCATAATGCTAAGAGTTTTAAATGACAGAGTGGTATTTAAGGTAAAAGTAGAGAAGAATGACCTAGTAGAAACTGTCGTCTGTCATCCTGATTACTCCAGCAAGTCGATGACAATTACCGAGCAGGGTCTAAAACGCGGACAAAAAGTTTAAGTACGGATTCCATACTGTAATAAATTATAGACGAGACGACAGTGATGTCACACAGAATAATGTCGCATTTTAGACTGATTCAGTGTAAACCGGTAACAAATAATTCAGTGTCAGAAAGCGGGTTTGATACGATTTTGCAGTTACAATCTAGACAATTTTCTAAGATATACATGTACTAATTTAATTGAATCAATCCTTTATGTTCCTTTTTTTTCTGAATCTAAACATGTATACCTTCTTTTCACTGATAGCATTGTCTAAAACCTGGGTAGCAATGTAAATGTCGTCTTCTTCCACAAACTGTCAGAAATACCAACACTTTTATTTGTCTCAAATGTAAAGCCCCAACCTCAAGGCATTAAAAAAAGGTTATATAAGGGTGCGTATTCACCAACCGTTAAGAATGTGTCTTATTCTCCTGTATTTTCTAAATTTGAAAGTAACACAACTTCTGATTGGTATTTCATTTAACCAATCAGAAGTTGCATTACATTCAAATTTAGAAAACTTTGAAGAATAAGACTTAGAATGTTCTCAAGAATGGGTGAGGAATACGAATCCTGGTTAGCAATATTAACATGTCTTCTTCCGCAAACTCTCAGTAATATTGACACTTTTATTTGTCTCCCCTTTCGGAAAATGTACGGCCCCACCCTTAAAAAAAAAAAATTATCTGATAAATGTGGAGACCCCCATGGTATAGTCATCATGGTACTGGATCTATAATGCCTAGACTCTGACTTCAGATTTCAATCCAAGGCTGTCATCTCCCATCCGGAAGGTCCAGTGAGCACCAGACCATTTTTTGGCAGAGTATGCTATTGGTCATACCACTTGTTTTCTTTTCAGTCGACTTTACTGAAATCTGACTCAAAATGCATCCAGAAATGGATTTAAAATGCCAATCAAGGTGCCCATAAATCAATTTTTTCTCGAAGGAGGCCCTCCGACCTCCTCTCATGAGAACGGAACCTATCCTCCGCTGGACCACTTTCCAGTACACGGCGACAGGCCTGCAATCCCTATTTGAGGCTCTGGTCACATGGGACTATCAACTATTGTGAATGATAATCACGTACAGGACTTAAACACAAAAAATCTCAATCTTATCTGAAAAATTTCAAGTTACCAATAAGGAACAAGATAACTTCATATCTTGCCTTCAGATAACAGAAGATTTTTATGGTTTGACTCTTTACCAAACAACCAAATTTAAACCTGTCCAGATTAACTCTTTTGTACCACACAGCAACATTTTAGACTCATCCAAATTGAAAGCACTTGCAGACGACAAAACAAATATGACACAAAAATTGAAATTTGTTTTTTGGAATGGGAGAAAACATTGTTGGAAAAGGAGAAAATGCTGATAATCAGCATTTTCTCCTTTTCCAGCAGTGTTTTAGAAAGCTCAGTCTCTCAGCATTGTTAAAACTCCTTTTCACATGATGTTTTCAAAAGTCTAATTACCCCGGGGTTGTTAAAACTTGAAATTGTGTTGTAATTGCTTAACCCTTTCCCAAACGATAAATTTTAGACTGGTCCAAATTGAAAGAATTGCAGACAACAATTTTAAATTTGATGAAAATGACAGAAAGTTCTCCAAAAGGGTGGAAAACACTGTGGGAAAAGGAGAAATTGCTCGTAACGAGCAATTTCTCCTTTTCCCACAGTGTTTTCAAAAGACTTGTACTGCAGACAAGTGAAAACCAGGGCTTGTTTGGGAAAGGGCTAACTCTTTACAATACAATCCCCATTTTAACGATCCTGAAGAAAAATCCTTTTGAAAATATTGTGGGAAAAGGATAAAATGCTGGTAACCAGCATTTTCTCCTTTACCACAATGTCTTCTACCCTTCCCAAAACAAATTTAAATTTCCGAGTCACATTTTTTTTTGTCTGCAATTGCTTTCAATTTGGACCAGTCTAAAATTATGTTGTTTGGCAAAGGGTTAAAAGCATTTACAGATGATAAATTCAGTATGAATCATTTGATGGGCTTTTTCCTTGAAACGGTTACCAGTACTTTCTCCTTTTCCCATAATGTTTTCAAGGAAGTCTAATTACTCATGGTTGTTAAAACTTTTGACTGTGTTGTAATGGCTTAACCCTTTCCCAAACAAGCCCTGGTTTTCACGTGTCTGCAGTTCAAGTTTTTTGAAAACACTGTGGGAAAAGGAGAAATTGCTCGTAAAGAGCAATTTCTCCTTTTCCCACAGTGTTTTCTACCCTTTTGGAGAACTTTCTGTCATTTTCATCAAATTTAAAATTGTTGTCTGCAAACTCTTTGAATTTGGACCAGTCTAAAATTTGTCGTTTGCTAAAGGGTCAAGTCATACCATGGCAACAGCTAACCTATTCTCATATTTCCTAGATTTTATTAGCACTTGGTTGGAACTCTGCTGTGCCTTGCCCAATGCAGCATCTTATCTGAACTGTCAGCTGACTGATAATAATTATGCTGTCAGAAAACCTGCATTGAATTTTTTGGCCAAAGTGTTTTACAAATATGTGGACAAAGGGATTTGAAAACATTGTCACAACAAGCATTTTCTATCAATGCTTTCTGCTCATTCAGTAAAGAGCCCATCATCTGAGCCACAATAGTCCTTTATCACACAATCCTGATTGACAAACAAAATGTGCAGTCTGATCTTGGATTTATATTGTCCACTTGTTTTCCAGATATTTTGACAAAAACAGCTTTAAAACTACCAACTAAGAAGGATCTGGTTGATTAATTGATTGTATGGTGTTTAACGCCATTTTCAACATTATTTCACATATCCATGCTTTCCTGGAGTTTCTTTAACCAGTACTCTGCACAACATTCTTTCCAAGCCACTGGCTGCTTTCCCACGTAACCAACGTCGAAACAATGGCCAGCAGTGAGAGAGGAACAAATCCTGTCGCAATGAATGCCAGCGGTGAGAGAGGAACGAATCCTGTCGCAATGACTATCATCAAGAAATTGGCCAAGTCGGGGATCGAACTAGGGACCTCCTGTTCTCAAGTCCTGTACGCTACCGACTGAGCTACGTGGCTTGGCCAAAGGATCTGGAGGAATTTAACAATGATAAAGAGGGATAAATATCAGGGCTAGCGAAAGCATAAAAACCGAGACTGATAGCTGTGAACCAATGACATGCAAACTAACAAGATTCTACTGTATAGAGCATTACAAGGGCTAAATTGAAATTTTGATCTTTAAAAATCAGCTGATTCTCACCTCTTTCCAGTATACAGTCCCTCTCTTTCTACCTGCCTAAATACGTTGAAACCACAAAGTTGCAATTGTTCAGATTTTCTGTCTTACTCCTCAAGGAATATTCCTATCAAATACCGGTTCCCATTTTGCTCACACAAACAATCTGAAAAAGAAAGAGAGTAATTCAGTGCACCTTATGCTGCCTGTTTTCATCTTCATGCAGCTGATCATCCTAAAAACACTTTGGCAAAAGGAGAAATACTTTTAAGTGTATAATTTCTTCTTTGTCATGATGCTTTAACCCTTTACCACACAATCCCGACTTTTAATGACCCTGAGAAAGAAAGCTTTTTGAAAACATTGTGGGAAAAGGAGAAAATGCTGGTAACCAGCATTTTCTCCTTTTCCCACAATATTTTCTTACAAATCCAATCATTTGATTCACATGTAAGTTGTCATCTGAAAGTACTTTCAAATTGGAAAAGTCTAACATATTGCCGTGTGGCAAAGGGTTAAACCTTATTTCTGTATTATTACACATTGATTTCCATATTTCAACTCTGTACAAACCATTCCCGACTTTTGATGATCCTTGGAAAGAAAGCTTTTAAAGACATTGAGGGAAAAGGAGAAAATGCTGGCTTCCAGCATTTTTTCCTTTTCCCACAATGTTTTCAAACTACATGGAACTTGTCCTCTTTTATCTTTTTAAATTCGTATGAATATATAATTTTGTTGTCTTATAAAGTGTTAACTCTTTTCAATCTTGAGTTTTAACCCTTTACCACAAAATCCCGACTTTTAACGACCCTGAGAAAGAAGCCTTTTGAAAACATTGTGGGAAAAGGAGAAAATGCTGGTAACCAGCATTTTCTCCTTTTCCCATAATATTTTCTACCCTTCCCAAAACAAAGAGCCTGGTTCACTAACCCCCAAAATTTGCCCAACCTCAGAATGTCACTATTTTTTGATAATCATACAATTGATATGTGTATAACCTGAGAATGACATTATTTTGGTGAAAAAGTTGAACTGAACATTGAAATTTAATGAAAAACAAGGCCTTTCGTAACGCGACGAAACGACGTTATTATTGACGTCGCTAATAAAAAACACGACGTTATGCCTGTGTGAAAAACAGAAAATCATGTCGAAACAAACACTTTTTTCCTGATCACACAGTGTATCCTTCCGATCCAGCGACCAACACTATTTAACCCTTTACAACACAATGCCGACTTTTCACGACCCAGAAGAAGACGGATTTTGAAAACATGGTGGAAAAAGGAGAATATGTTGGTAACCAGCATTTTCTCCTTTTTCCTTTAATAACTTCTATCCAATTCAAATACAGAAATCATTATTATTTCAGGCAAATTTATGTTGTTGCGTGCAAATGATTTCAGTTTGGTCAAGCACAAAATTTTGTTGTATGGTAAAGAGTTAAGAATGATGGTTATATACTTAAACGTCTGCAAGGTCTTTTCATTATGACAGTTCTGACGTTGGCCAATGGTCACATTCGATTCCCCCCGTTTCATTTTGAGCACAAACACTAGACATAAAGTATCAACCTTTACCAAACAATCTTTGGATTTTCACGACCTTGGGAAAGAAAGCTTTTGAAAACATTGTGGGAAAAGGAGAAAATGTTGGTCACAAGCATTTTCTGCTTTTCGCTCAAAGTTTTATATCCTGTCCAAAATAATTTTCAATTCTAAAGTCATATTTACTTTGTTGTCTGCAAATGCTTTTAATTTGGACCAGTATATATGATTAGGTATGTCGTTTGGTGAAGAAGTAAACATTAACACATTAACAAAAACAGTTAAGCAATTTTACACTGGCAGCAATAGTTTGGTACATGAAATAGGTGATGACGGATTCATAGGCAATAGTTACATAAACTTGTATAATTGCTGGTGTATGAATTACAAGTTCATGTTACTACTGACAATGAACGGTCTTTGGCAAAAGTAAACACGTAATTCACTGGTCACTATCACTACTGGAATCTGTGATTTGTTTGGGAGCGGCGTCTTCAAGATGGACAGCCCAGTCACGTACACCAATTTTTTCTCTGTTTTCATACCTTGCCGCAGATAAATACCAAACTATTGCTGCAAGATGAGAGCACATTCCAACAACTCGCGAACCAGCTTTGCATTGGCAGTACCACGCCTGTATGTTGGATTCATTAAACTGAATCCACATCATGTATTTCCTGCTCGATGTGTGACGACTTTGCATCTTGACACAGAGCAAACTTGGTTCGTCAACATGTACACGAATCTCACAGTTACCCTCCAAGTGCTCTTGAATGTAACTTGTGCTCAAGCGCAGTTGATACACACCAAAGGTGAGCTCGCGAAGCTGATCTTCTGTTAAGCGAGGAAAGGTGTCGATTTCCACTTCATCCACTGGCCGCCATATTTTAATTCTTCTCGCTAGTCCTTTTTCCTCAACCATATCCTTCAGTTCATTTTCTTTCCTGCTCTGTTCTAGCATTCCTTTTGCGAGCTCCTGATCGCCTGATGTAGCGCTAAGGGGTGGAAAATATTTGTTCGAAAGGGCACACACTATTCGAACAAAATCGCCGATAAATGGAATCTGGCTGTTTGGCAAAACATGGTCAAGGTACTTGAATCTTTTGATTCTCGCATTTGCTGACTCGACAACCCAACGTATCTGCAGTTTGATAAACAGAAATTACTTCATAAGTAAACGAGTCATGGCCTGTGAAAAGGGGGTTTAACGCATCTGCGAAAAGTATCGACCTGGGTCAGCCTGTTCACGTAGGTTAACCTGGGCCGAAACTTTTCACTATTAGTCCAAGAACCAATCTTCCTCATGATTACTTCAGTTGTTACAAAAAGTGGCTGTTATGGATCCATAAGTAAGTGATAGGTTGCACGGTGTGATGGATTACAGAGATTCATTAAGCCCCTTTTTGCCAGAGTATATTTAATATATCCTTTCCAAAATATCAGTTAGTTTAAACTTAGCCTATACATTCATTTTACATCGATTTTCAAACAATCTCAAAATTTAAACTAATTTTTTTCGATTCTGCTTCCTGGGAACTACCAGTACTTGCGCCAAGAGTGGTGACCAATGGAAGGTACAGGATCATTAGCCGCTGCCTGGAATCGAACTCGGGACATCTTGATTGTAAAACCGACGCTCTTCTTTCTGACCACGGACACAACACAACTCTCAGTCAGTTTTATTTCACCATTAATTCATTTATTTTATTATAATGATTATTTAAGGAGTCTTAGATTTGAATATTGTTTATCCTGAATCCTGATCCCGACGCTGCTATTTGTTGAGAGATTGTGGGAAAATAAATACCGCCATGGAAAAAAACTAGAACTATATGACGCTATCAGAATGACTTTTGTTAAATGTCAGACAGGATGTTGGCTTATTAACTATAAATACAGACTTAACTATGAAACTATGCTTCTTGTATGGAGCGTTGCCATTTTCTTAAATATATTCTAAAAACTATTTGCATTACACTTCGTTAATCTTTGACTCAAATCTATTTGTGATTCAATCTACTTTTCGATCTAGATGTACATATAAAGATATCATTTTTGTAGACAATTTTCAATGTAAGAAAATTAGCATTTTTCATATTTTGCAAAAAGCAATCCAACCATTAATCATTACTCTTTTTATCACGCCATTATTCAAATCGGTTTTATATTTTGCATTCTTTTATGCAACGATGACAATAAAAGAAACTATTGATTCAATTTTTGGAAGTGCTTGATTTTCTGACTCACAGTTGAGGCGAAAACTAAAGATTGACATTAGTCCTTAGTTGCCATTGTTGTTGCTTTTGTAAATGTTGTTGTTAAGATTCAGATGCATGTGACTGTTCTTACTATTTGCCTTAAGGAATCTTACCTTTGTAACCAGTCGACTTGAATTAGCTTCTTCTGTAGACATCTGTCTATGCCCTTTCGAAAGAATACTTGGCATTTCAGCCTGGATACCAAGTTCCTCTAGTAATTTGACAGAGTCTCGAAAGCCCCGGTCCACAACAAATACATCGCCATCCTTCAAAAAGCATCTGATGTCTTCTATATTTGACATAAGCATGTGGTTCAGTATTGAGGCATCATTGTTTTTGCTGTCTGACAAATAGGGTCCAACGATTGTTACAAAATAGCCAGTGGTTGTAACAACTACCATGGGCTTAACTAGTGGACGACCCTTGTGTGTGCAGTATGTTCTCCGTTGAAACTTAAAGTTGTTAGATTTATTAATGTAAATGTAAGTCCCATCAAGGACGAGGATTACTTGGTCGTCAGCTGTACCAAACAAGGTCTTTGCTAGGTCACGGGTATGGTCCCTGATAACAGATTCCCTGGTTAGGCTATCGATTCCGAGGTAAAGAGGCACAAAACCACGCATAAATGCTTGTCTCACTGTGGACACTGCACGACGGACACTGGACTTGGTAATACCAAATATAGTAGATAATAGCCTGTTAGACATACCAGAGCAAAGCTTTACAAGGAAAATTCCAATGCTTGTTCTTGAAGACCCGCTTGGTGAGTTTTTTACCTTGTCAGTAAGATGGCGACATACATCATCGAATTGAGACTTAGTCAGTCGAGTCAGGGATGGGTAATCTGATTCATTCAGTGAATCAAAGTTTAAAGATTTGTTCATTTGTAGACATAAGGATCTCATTTTCTGGAGCAAGTCGTTGATAGCAGTTCTGTTAAGCTTTGTAGTATCTGTCTTGGTCTGAATGCTAGTGACAGCAGAATGGATCAGCCCTCCCTCATGGATGTGACGAGGACAGCATCTGGATCCTGCAGGTATAACAACATTGTGTGCTAAGAAAGTTGACAGGCGACCATCTGCTGACAAACAAACCAACTTTGGACCAGGTCTTTTGCACACAAAACATCTTGAGTGACTTCTACTCGTAGAGGGAATTTTAAGTGTGATCTGAAAAGAAAAAAAAAAGTAGTGTGATTCATTACTCTACAATAACTATCTAGACAGTTACATTTATATACAGTTAAATATATATTTGTGTGTAGGCTGCATTTCTTTAGTTTATAATTGATGCATGATAGCTTATATTTTTCGTCAATATAGATAACATTGTAGCCAAGAGACATTGCTCGTTACTAGCAACATCCTCTACCACCAAATCTAAAATTACAAGACAATTTCCACAAATACGTTGTCGGGAGAGACAGGTTAGCAAAATTGTACATGGTTTTAGCTGAACGTTTGAATACGAAATGTGGAAACACTGCTCCTGAAGATGCATTAATATTTGTATTATTGAATAAAATGTGGCTTTTCTATCAATATCGGTCATGTTCAAAAGAAGTGTTATAATTCATGTTTTCTTTACAATGACAACAGTTTTACTTACGGATAATGGACTTAAAAACTGTTTAGACGTCGATGGTTGGGGGTCATAGTCCGGATCATCTTCTTTGTTGTAGGTGGGTTTCAGTTTAGGCGGACTCTTGGTACATTTATAACACCGTACTCGACAAGAACCACAAACAACATCTGTGTCAGACAAAGCAGGCAACAGGTTCTTCAGGATTTTTCTCAGTTTTTCTGTTACAGGGCGACGATCATTTGGTTTTACTCGTTTGTGACAAACAATACATAGGTAGCTTTTCACCATTCTGAAAAATAAGTTTAAAATGGTCTAAATAGTTAATTAAGTTAATTTTCTCTATACGACAATATGCTGTACTCGTATAGTCATGATATTTTGAACACGAAATTTAATGAAAAATATGGTACTTAAAAAAAAAGATTTACAATATAAATTATAGCATGTAAGAGGTTTTGAACATACGACGTTCAGTATCTGAGCGCTCTATGTGTACCATTTGACCATATGACCTTACACTATCGTTGTCATTAAATAAAGTATACATAACTAAGCCTAATGTCTAAAAATAGAACTATCTCCTGTCAGACGAAAAAAAAAAAGAAAAAATTTCTCAAGTACCTGCAAATTCTAAACAGGATGTATCTATTTATTATTTTTCTCAATACTCGCGGTAAAAATATTGTAAAACAAAAGCGAATACAGTTTACAATGTATTCAATGGTCGTTTATCTTTTCGTTTATCTTTTCGGGATACAGATAAATATGCCCACCCTTTTCGATATGTGTCAACAAGAATTCTATAATTAGTTTGTCACGATAAAAAGTTTTCGGGACCCAAGTTTTAAACATGATTTAAATATTATACTTACTCGAAAATGCTGGCGGGTCTATAATGATGTTTGAAGTACCGATTGCATCGCTAAGAGCGTATCGTCTGCATTGTTTACATTGGAGACGGGCGAAAATCGTACTCGGTAAAGTTCGTACATCGCCTTAATATTTTCGCTTTTCATCACTATTTACAATGTTATATAGTGAAATGCATCGATTGAAGTAGCAATTGTCATCTCATCTAGCAATGTCATATATAATGTATTCGTAAAACAACAGTTTTGGACCCACAAACTCGAAATGGCGCTGTCTGTTTGGATTTATAGCGGCTACTTATAGGCGTCAAAGCCCACGCCTCATGTACAATTTATTAAAATTAGAACATGAGCGCATTTGAGTACCACTACGAGACATATATCATTTTGTTTGTATCTTAATTGTTAATACAAACATACATGTTATTTTGTGGTACTCGCTTGCGCTGGTAGTTTATTTTTGATATAATTAGACAAAAATGGTATGATTTTCCTGTTTTTTGGAAAATAGGGGGTTCTAAAACGTGAAATTACTCACCCACAAAAATATTTGAAATTAATAAAATAGCATTTTTTATACAGTTTAGAAGTTGTTTTGAATAAATATTAATGAATTGATGATATTTCTCATAGTTTACTTTTTTCACAAATTTTGGGCAAATTATGGGGGTTAGTGAACCAGGCCCTTTCAATTTTTAAGTCACTTTCATTTTGATGTTACTCTGCAGATGGTTTTAATTAGGACAGGTTTAACCAGCATTTTCTCCTTTTCCCACAATGTTTTCTATCCTTTCCAAAACAAATTTCAATATTTGAGCCACATTAATTTTGTCGTCTGCAAACGCTTTCAATTTGGACCAGTCTAAAATTTTGTTGTTTGGTTCAGAGTTAATTTTATACATTGATTCTCAAATAAGTTAACATATTCAAATTCCTTAACCCTTTACCAGACAACAAAATTTTAGCCTTGTCCAAATTGAAAACATTTGCAGACAACAATTTCAATGTGGCTCAAATGGTGCAAATTTTCTTTGATAAGGCAGAAAACATTGTGGGAAAAGGGTTACCAGCATTTTCTCCTTTTCCCACAATGTTTTCAAAAGCTTTCTTTAGGGGCATTAAAGGGCGGCACTATGTGGTAAAGGGTTAAATCGCCCATTATGTGGCTGTATATTTCTGCAAAGGTGATCTTAATGTTGTGTAATTACCGTACAATCAGGTATTAACCCTTTCCCAAACGACAAATTTTGGACTGGTCCAAATTGAAAGCATTTGCAGACGACAATTTCGATGTGGCTCAAATGGTACAACTTTTCTTAGATAGGGTAGAAAACATTGTGGGAAAAGGAGAAAATGCTGGTTACCAGCATTTTCTCCTTTTCCCACAATGTTTTCAAAAGGCTTCTTTCCCAGGGACGTCAAAAGGCGGAATTGTACGGTAAAGGGTTAAAGGAAGCAGAATCATTTATGTACTTTACCTGCTGTCTGTCGTACATTTACCCCCCTATACACTCCAACATTTGAGCCATGCTCTGGCAAAAGGGAGCTTAACCCTTTACCGCACAATGATGCCTTTTGACGTCCCTGGAAAAGAAGCCTTTTGAAAACATTGTGGGAAAAGGAGAAAATGCTGGTAACCAGCATTTTCTCCTTTTCCCACAATGTTTTCTACCCTATCAAAGACAAGTTGCACCATTTAATGCGTCACACTGAAATTGTCGTCTGCAAATGCTTTCAATTTGGACAAGGCTAAAATTTTGTCGTCTGGTAAAAGGTTAATGCATCTCCGAGTTGCATAATACCTATCAAACCATAACATAATTATTGAACCATAATGGCTACTTTCTTTCACAATCGACTTGATCATGACATAGAATGGTCCTTAGTCATACTGAAAATTGACCAGTAATGGAAAGTTTCGGCCCAGGTCAGCCTGCACGGACTGCGCACGCCAACCTGGGGTGATACTTTTCGCAGATGCATTAAGCCCCCTTTGCACAGAGTGCAGACTATTTGCATTTGTCTGTACTTTGAAAGGTTAATACAAAACATTGCTTGAAAAGAGAGAAAATTTTGGTTCCTCCTTCCCTTAATGTTTTCAAAACCTATCTGCCTCAGGGTCATGAAAACACAGGGTTGCTTGGTAACAGATTGTGGTAATTTTTCTGCAGAGGTTGCATATCACCAGATCTGACTGCTCTTAATAGAACTACCGGTATAATCTGCTACTTCACAGCTTAAGAAAGACAATAATTGTATATTGAAGCTATGGGTACTTCAATGAGCATGGTTCATTTCAGACCATGTTTTTGCCAAAAGGAGAAAATGCTGGTTAGCACCATTTTCTCTCTATTAAACAATGTTTTTAAAAGCTTTCTTTCCAAGCTTCGTTACAACTCAGGACTGTGTGGTAAAGGATAAGAAATTGTCTGCTACAAGACTATATACAAACGGTATAACCCTGAACCACACAACAAAATTTTAGACTGGTCAAAATTAAAATGATTTGCAGCTGACAAATTACATATGGCTCATTTTATGTGACTTCTCTGTTGCAGGCTAGAAAACATTGTGAGAATGGGAGAAAATGCTGGTTACCAGCATGTTTTCCTTTTCCCAAAATGTTTAATTCAAAAGCTGTCTTCCTCTTGGCTGTTAAAAGTCGGGATTGTGTGGTAAAGGGTTGATGTCAGCAGGTGGTTATAGAGAATCCTGGAAATAAACTGACAGCACTACATGATATAAAATTTTAGATACAGACAGATGAAATCGAGCAAGATGAAAATAAAATTCCGTAGAAATCCCAATTTGACAAGCAGAGCACCTGGGTCCATATTTACCTACCGTTCTAAATTACTTTCTTAGTCTTATTCTTGATTTATAAAGTAACACAGCTTTGACTGGCTAAACCATGGTTTAGCCAATCAGAAGTTGTGTCACTATATCCAATTTAGAAACTCTTAAGAACAAGACTTGGATTGGTCTTAAGAATGGAATGGTGAATGCAAACCCTGGGTCCATATTTACCTTCCATTTTAATTTACATACTTATGATTTAGAAAGTAACACAACTTCTGACTGGCTAAACCAATAGTGTAGACAATCAGTTTCTGCCAGTTTCAAATTTTTGAGGGTCATTTGTGACCCCCATTCCTAACTTCTGGGGGTCATACAGAAATCTTGAGGGTCACTGTTTTAATTTCCTTTTTTATAGCCGCTTTACCCTTTACTGCACAATGATGCCTTTTGACGCCCCTGGGAAAGAAGCCTTTTGAAAACATTTGGGAAAAGGAGAAAACGCTGGTAACCAGCATTTTCTCCTTTTCCCACAATGTTTTCTACCCCATCAAAGCAAGGTTGCACCATTTGAGCCACACTGAAATGTCGTCTGCAAATGCTTTCAATTTGGACAAGGCTAAAGTTTTGCCGTCTGGTAAAGGGTTAAATTAATGTTTTGGGACCTTTCCCTTTCCCTGTGACTCCGCCGACTCAAAACTGAAACTGTTTTTCTTAGTCTGACAAGACCGGGATATTTGATGCATTGGTTGATTTTCTGTTTTTTCACGTTTTTACTTGTGGAAGAGATAGCCAGGAAGTCTACAAGCCTGTTCAGTTTTTCTTTTTCGGTTTATCTGCCATTCTGTTTTAGCGAGCATCTAGATTAAACAAACCACACACATTTAGAATGAGAATAAATAGTCAAAAGCGACGACAAATTCAGACCTTCTAAGGGTTCATCCTACGGTTATTCCGCATCTAGTCAATTATTACTAAACAGAGCTTCAAATATATGAATGCGTAAGAAACAAGCCAGTTGCTAGCAATTATGTGTTCTAATTACCGTAACTCTTTGCCAAATGTCAAAATCTTAGGACTTGTCCAAATTGAAAGCATTTGCAGACGACAATATAAATGTGACTCAAAAAATGAAACAAAATTGTGGAAAGGGTAGAAAACATTGTGGGAAAAGGGAGAAAATGCTGGTTACCAGCATTTTCTCCCTTTTCCCACAATGTTTTCAAAAGGCCTCTTTCTCAGGGATGTGAAAACTCGGGATTGTTTGGTAAAGGGTTAAACCATTTTTTGTGAAGTACAGGAAGATATTTATAGGCAATTATCAATAAAATCAATTTCGGACACTGAGCGCCGTAACAATGTTATACTCTCAACGTAAATTAGCATGGCCGATGAAATCTTCAATCTCCGCAGACAAACCTTTTGCCCCCTGGTTTTTCGGCTGAAAGTCGTGGTGTGCAATTATTGTTTTGACTGAACTGATATTTTTTGGTTGCGTTAGAAAAAATGCACTCAGCAAATTTTTGTTCATCAGGAAAGAGATCATTGCATCAAAAATGCAAGAAACGTACACGCTCTGGCGGAAACACTGGAGAACCAGAAGTTGTGTTAATTTCCAATCTAGAAATTCCTATGAATAAGATCGGCTTAGTATGTTCTGAAGAATGACTGATGAATACAAACCCTGGGTCCATATTTACCTACCATTCTAATTTGCATACTTAACCCTTTACCACACAATCCCGGGTTTTCACGACCCTGGGAAAGAAGGCTTCTGAAAACACTGTGGAAAAAGGAGAAAATGCTGGTAACCAGCATTTTCTCCTTTTCCCACAATGTTTTCTGCTCTATCAAAGAGCTTAAGCTCATTTGTACCAAAGTCGAATTTGTAGTCTGCAAATGCTTTCCAATTGGCCTAGTCAAAAATTTTGTCGTGTAGGGTTAAGAGTTATTCTTGATTCAGAAAGTAACTGTAACACAATTTCTGATTGGCTAAACCATCTGGTAACCCATGCAGTATTTTCTCCTTTTCAAAATTTTTTTCTTCACTATCAGAGAGCTTAACTAGATTCAATGTTGAATTTGTCGTCTGCAGATGCTTTAAATTCAATTGTCTAAAATTTTTTGTTTGGAAAACAGTTAACACTCTCGATGACTAGACCAGTCGGCCTTCAGGTATTGAACCAATAGTAGCAAACAAGATTAACCCTTTACCACACAACCCAAACTTTAACGACCCTGAACTAGGAAGCTTTAAAACCATTGAGGGAAAAGGAAAAAATTCCTTTAACAAGCATTTTCTCCTTTTTCCTAAACCGTTTTCTACCCTTCTTTCTACAGATATCACCTGTAACAATTTACTTTTTTCAAAGCAATGTGATAATTTCATAAAGGTCGTTATCCTAAAAGATTATAAAGCCAGCCTCACAAATTTTCAGTCACTTTGAAAAGCTGAAATATTCCATTGTTACCATTTCAATGGCTCATCCAGTCCATTATAATTATCTTAACTCTTTACCAGATGACAAAATGTTGGCCTTGTCCAAATTGAAAGCATTTGCAGACGACAATTTCTATGTGGCTCAAATGGTGCAATTTTTCTTTGATAGGGTAGAAAACATTGTGGGAAAAGGAGAAAATGCTGGTTACCAGCATTTTCTCCTTTTCCCACAATGTTTTCAAAGGGTTTCTTTCCCAGGGGCGCCAAAAGGCGGCATCATGCGGTAAAGGGTTAACTCTTTATACCAGACGACAAAATTGTTCACTGGTCCACATTGAAAGCATATGCAGACGACAAAATCAAAAGTGGATCAAATTTGAGATATGTCTTAAAAAGCGTAAAAAACATTGTGAGGAAAGGAGAAAATTTTGGTTACTAGCAGTTTCTCCATTTCCAACAATGTTTTCAAAAGCCTTCTGCCAAAGGAGCATTTTTCCTTTACCATACAATCCCAAGTTTAAACAACCTTAAAGCCTTTTAAAAACATTGTGCGAAATGGACAAAATGCTGTTAGCCAGCATTTTCTCCTTTTCCCATAATGTTTTCTACTCTTTCAGACATAAATTCCATCATTTGAACAAATAAAATTTGTTGCCAGCAAATGCTTTTAATTTGGACCAGTCTAAAATTCTGTAATTTGGCAAAGAATTAACTCTTTACCACACAAATCCGAGTTTTAACGACCCTGAAGAAGACAGCTTTTGACAACATTGTGGGAAAAGAAGAAAATGCTGGCAACCAGCATTTTCTTCTTTTCCAACAATGTTTTCAACAATCTCAAAGACAGATGCCGTCTTTTGTGCCCCATTTTCTTTGACGTCTGCAAGCACTTTCAATTTGGACTGGTCTAAAATTTTATTGTGCAGTATAGAGTTAAAACACTGGTTTAGGGTTTTGTTTGGTAAAGAGTTGTACAATATTTGATAATGAAGATCAAACTGAAGTCTAATCTTGATCTATCCTATCCACATACATAAGCTCTGCTAAACATCCTAAGTGTCAGTAACATGGTGAAAGGCTGACACTATGTTTTTTCAACTTCACACTTTCTGTGACAAACAATACCCAGATTATGAATATGGCGTCCCTCTTTCAATATGCTGGATTTGTGATACCGAAGAAATCTAATTCATTATTGTATGGCATATCAATTTTACATGTAATCTTAGATACAATGTACATGTTAACAGGTTTGTGTAATATCGCATACATTAACCCTTTCCCAAACAAGCCCTGGTTTTCACGTGTCTGCAGTACAAGTCTTTTGAAAACACTGTGGGAAAAGGAGAAATTGCTCGTAACGAGTAATTTCTCTTTTTCCCCATAGTGTTTTCTACCCATTTTGACAACTTTCTGCCATTTTCATCAAATTTAAAATTGTCGTCTGCAAACTCTTTCAATTTGGACCAGTCCAAAAGTTGTCGTTTGGGAAAGGGTTAACTCTTTACCAAACGACAAAATTTTAGACTAGTCCAAATTGAAGGCATTTGCAGATGACAAAATAAATGAGACTTAAAAATTGAAATTTGATATGGGACGGGAAGAAAACATTGTGGGAAAAGGAGAAAATGCTGGTTACTAGCATTTTCTCCTTTTCCCACAATGTTTTCAAAAGGCTTCCTTTTTAGGGTCATTAAAAGTGGTAAAGAGTTAACTCTTTACAACACAATCCCGACTTTTAACGACCCTGAGAAAAATGCCTTTTAAAAACGTCGGAAAAGGAGAAAATGCTGGTAATCAGCATTTTCTCCATTTCCCACAAGGTTTTCTACCCATCCCAGAACAAATTTCCATTTTTGAGTCACATGTATTTTGTCGTCTGCAAATGCTTTGAATTTGGACTAATCTCAACTTTTGTTGTTTGGTAAAGAGTTATTTAACCCTTTACCACACAATCCCGACTTTTAACGACCCCTAAAGAAGGAAGCCTTTTGAAAACATTGTGGGAAAAGGAGAAAATGCTGGTAATCAGCATGTTCTCCTTTTCCCACAATGTTTTCTACCCTTCCCAAAACAAATTCAATTTTTCATTCACATTTATTTTATCGTCTCTGCAAATGCTTTCAATTTGGACCAGTCTAAAATTTTGTCGTTTGGTAAAGAGTTAACCCTTTACCGTACAATCCTGAGTTTTAATGACCCCAAAGAAGAAGCCTTTAGAAAACATTGTGGGAAAAGGAGAAAATGCTGGTAATCAGCATTTTCTCCATTTCCCACAAGGTTTTCAAAAGGCATTTTTCTCAGGGTCATTAAAAGATTTTCTACCCGTCCCAGAGCAAATTTCTGTTTTTGAGTCACATGTATTTTGTCATCTGCAAATGCTTTGAATTTGGACTAATTTCAATCTTTGTTGTTTGGTAAAGAGTTATAATAGAGATAAAGAGCACTGAGCATTTATTGTACATGAACTGGAGTTTAACGCCATTTTAGCAGCTTTAGTCATAGCTCAGTGATCAGTGCACCACACATGTGTTTCCTGGCTTTCTCACACCAGTACTGACACAATTTTCTTTCCAAGCCACTGACTACTCTGCTCACATGCACCAGTGGTGAGAGGCAAAAAATCCCAGGAAAGAAAGTTTGCTGCAACCTGGTATCGAAACACACAACCACCAAGGTCACGAGTCAGATTCGCAAACCACTGAGCTATCCAGCTGGGCTCCAATTTCAACTTTTCGTCATCAAAATGCTTTCATTATGGACAAATCTAAAATTTTGTTGACTACTTCTGACTCGGGTCAAAAGGTAGAAGACGGCAAAGAAAAGACTCAATCCTACCTTGATACTTTTCCTCTTTACCAAACAACAAAATTTTAGCCTTGTCCAAATTGAAAGCAGACCCTAAACTAAATATGAATCAAAACATGAAATTTGTCTACAGATCACGGGTAGAAAACTTTATGGGTAAAAGGGAAAAAATACTGGTTACCTGCATTTTTCTCTTTTTTGCACAATGTTTTCATGTAAACCCTTTCCCAAACCATCCCCACTTTTAATGACCCTGAGGAAAAAGCCTCTTGGAAACATTGTGGGAAAAGGAGAAAATGCTGATTACCAGCATTTTCTCCTTTTCCCACAATGTTTTCTACCTTTCCCAAAATAAATTTCAATTTTTCAGTCGCAGTCATTTTGTTGTCTGCAATTTTTTAATGCTTTCAATTTGGACAAGTCTAAAATTTTTGTCATTTGGTAGGGAGTTAATGCCGTCTTCGTAAGGGTAATTAAAACTCGGAATTGTGTGGCACAGGGGTTAACCCTTTACCACACAATCCTGACTTTCAACGACCCTGAGAAAGAAGCCTTTTGAAAACACTGTTGGAAAAGGAGAAAATGCTGGTAAGCAGCATTTTCTCCTTTTCCCACAATGTTTTCTTCCCTTCCCAAAACAAACTTCAATTTTTTGGTAACATTTATTTTGTCGTCTGCAAATGCTTTCAATTTGGACCAGTATAAAATTTTGTCGTTTGGTAAAGAGTTAAACTAATTAGTCCATATGAAATAACAATCCACTACAATTTCCAATTTCATAGAACACTATCTCACCGTTGAACGACCATCCATCCAGTCAGCTGCTCTTTAATATCTAGAGACAATTTCTGGGGAAATTGGATTTTTGTAACAAACTGATGCCTTTTCTGTCCCCCTCTCACAGTCTTTTGTCATCTGATCTTGTTTATTGAATTCTGTGCTTTAAATTGCTCCAAATCTCTTACCTAATTTTCTACTCTATAAGATTAGATGGGTCTTTTTCCCTCTTAAGTCTTTACCAAGTGACAAAATTACGGACTTGTCCAAATTAAAAGCATTGCAGACGGCAAAATAAATCTGACTGAAAAATTGAAATTTGTTTTGGGAAGAGTAGAAAACATAGTTGGAAATGGAGAAAATGCCTGTTACCAGCATTTTCTCTTTTTCCCACAATGTTTCCCAAAGGACTCTTTCTCCGGGTCGTCAAAAGTCGAGATTGTGTGCTAGAGGGTAAACCCCTTACAACACAACCCCAAGATTCAAAATCCCAACTTTTAACAACCCTGAGAGAGAAGCCTTTTGAAAACATTGTGGGAACAGGAGAAAATGCTGGCAACCAGTACTTTCTCCTTTTCACACAATATTTTCCACCTTTTCAAAGACAAATCACATGATCTAAGCCAGGAAAAATGTCACAAATTTGACTAGAAAGTTTACAAAATTCCATGAATCCTAAAACTGATCAATCTGCGCCATTCAATGGGATTCATGGTCCATATGGGACAGTAGCATGAAGACTTAACCCTTTACCGCACAATGCCGCCTTTTGACGCATCTGGGAAAGAAGCCTATTGAAAACATTGTGGGAAAAGGAGAAAATGCTGGTAACCAGCATTTTCTCCTTTTCCCACAATGTTTTCTACCCTATCAAAGAAAAATTGCTCCATTTGAGCCACACTGAAATTGTCGTCTGCAAATGTTTTCAATTTGAACACGGCTAAAATTTTGTCGTTTGGTAAAGGGTTAAGTAACAGTAATTGCCTTTGTAATAGACGTTTTCCATTCCTTGAAAAGGCGTCGAGCCCTGGTGATGCAGTCAGTAGCCTACAATACTTGAGAACAAGGAGTCATTGGTTTGAATCCCCAGCTGGGCCAATTTCTTTCCAAGGATTGATGAGTTCTAAAACGGCCTACTACGTAATAGGTAAACAATGAAAGAAGAGTGTAAAACTTATCTACAATAAGCCCGAGTCAATTTGAAATTTAACCCTTAAAGCGCTGGAACCAACTTAACTTGTTTTTGCTGACAGTGTAGATCAAGATCAGACTGCACAGAATGTCAGCACACTGTCAGCTACTTCAATACACCTTCTGGCTAAAACAACCTTGAAATGACAGTATTTCGGATGTTTTTCTTCACTGAAAAGATTTATTTCATAAATTCAGCGCTCTAAGGGTTAACATTTAAAATGTCATATATGTAAATTCGCCTATTTCATGACTCATTATGCTGCAGATTCAGAACTGACATTTACGAAAAATTATCATGATGGGGTAGTATCTGAACATAAAGAAACTGACAGAAGACAACTATACAAAATTTAAATCTTTACTGCACAATCCTGAGTTTTAACAACCCTGAAGAAAGAAGGCTTTTGAAAACATAGCGGGAAAAGGATAGAATGCTGGTAACCAGCATTTTCTCCTTTCCCCACAATGTTTCTACCCTATCAAACGCAGAAATCATCATTTGAGCTACATTCATGTTGCCGTCTGCACATGCTTTCAATTTGGTCGAGTCTAAGATTTTGTCGTTTGGTAGAGCTTTACATATCAATACTCGATACTTCCGCAGGCACTCTAAACCCTAGAGTTGAAGATGTAAGATTCGTAATTCAGCATTCACACATCGATGCAACAAAGGGGCATAACCATGTATCAAAACTACTTTTACAGTTACCTACCCTTATGGCGCTTCTTATGATAATTAACCCTTTCCCAGACAAGCCCTGGTTTTCACGTGTCTGCAGTACAAGTCTTTTGAAAACACTGTGGGAAAAGGAGAAAATGCTCGTAACGAGCCATTTCTCCTTTTCCCACAGTGTTTTCTACCCGTTTTGAGACCTTTCTGCCATTTTCATCAAATTTGTCGTCTGCAAACTCTTTCAATTTGGACTAGTCCAAAATTTGTCGTTTGGGAAAGTGTTAACATTTACCTTCCCAAGTTTAAAAAGAATGTCTGAGTATGACACTATATAGATACAGATTTTTTTCCCTGTTGCATGTAATATTTTATCCGCATTCAATGCATGTATTTGACATGGAAAATTTACAGGTAAATAATAATTTCTTATACTAGTACCATTCAATCACACAACTCTTCAACAGCTCTGTGTTTCCAGCTTTAGATTCGTCATAGGAAAATCCTTGCGTGATTCCTGCTGGCAGGAGACTGCATTGTTAGCTTGAACTATCCTTGAGCAAGGCACTAAGGGGACCCAACCTAGGACCATAAAATATCCATGACAGTCATGAATAATTAACTTTTGCCATGCTATGACTGAAACACTGTTGAGAGCTGTGTAAAACATAATACAAACAAACCTACAACTGTGCATATCCAACCAAAATCATATAACCTGCAATTTAACATACCTGTAAACATGCATGAAAACTATATAACTCTTTACCACACAGCAAAATTTTAGACCAGTCTAAATTGAAGGTGCTTTGCAGATGACTAATAAAATGAGCACAAACGACAGTATCTGTCTTTGAGATCACTGAAAACATTGTGGGAAAGGAAGAAAATGCTGGTTACCAGCATTTTCTTCTTTTCCCACAATGTTTTTTAAGTCTTCTTTTTCAGGGTCGTTAAAACTCGGGTTTGTGTGATAAAGAGATGACCCTTTCCACACAATTTGGAGTTTTCATGATCCTGAACAAGAAGGCTTTTGAAAACATCATGGGTAAAGAAGAAAACGCCGGAAACCAACATTTTCTTCTTTTCTACAATGTTTTCTACCCTATCAAAGACAGAAATCATCTTTTGAAAACATCTGTCATCAGCACATGCTGTCAATTTGATTAACTCTTTACCATACGGTGAAATTTTAGACTTCCAAATTGAAAGCATTTGCAGACAACAAAATAAATGTTACCAAAATATTGAAGTTTATTTTGGGAAGAATAGAAAACATTGTGGGAAAAGGAGAAAATGCAGGTTACCAGGATTTTCTCCTTTTCCCACAAGGTTTTCAAAAGTCTAATTTCTCAGGGGCGTTAAAACTCGGCATTGTGTGGTAATGGGTTAACCCTTTCCCAAACAAGCCCTGGTTTTCACGTGTCTGCAGTACAAGTCTTTTGAAAACACTGTGGGAAAAGGAGAAATTGCTCGTAACGAGCAATTTCTCCTTTTCCCACAGTGTTTTCTACCCTTTTTGAGAACTTTCTGCCATTTTCATCAAATTTAAAATTGTCGTCTGCAAACTCTTTGAATTTGGACCAGTCCAAAATTTGTCGTTTGGGAAAGGGTTAAGCCCAAAATTTTGCTGTTCAGTAAAGGGATAGATCCTCTGTAAGATATCATATCACACACAAACACTTATCTGTGCAACTGAAATTTGAAACAGGGTTGGACTTGATTTGATTTTTTAGAGTACTCTATCTGTACCTCAGCAGCATGCTAAATCAACTGAAACTGAGCAAACGGTGTACCTTCGAGAAAAATCAAGTGAGAGGAAAAATTAATGATGGCTGAATATGATGCAATATTGTCTTTACAGGTCTGTTTGAATTAATGAATACACACAGATGTCTCTCGAAGAATTCATTATAAAAAAAAAAAACATCCTTTGCAATCTTCACATTAGAAAAACTGTTCTCCTTTCCACCATTTTTGAGGGGATTAGGTCACGTGACTGCTCTACTCTCGACCGCACCACATCTGACGATGGAATACTCTGGAGTGTGCTGGCACAGCTACTCCGTGTGAGTGCTCAAATCAGCTAAATCAAGTCCACCCCAGTACTGAGTGTCTCACTACCAAACAAGGGGCCCTGCATGGTTCAGTGGTAAAGCGTAGGACTTGCAACCTGGAGGCCCTGTGTTCAAGCCTCGCTCAGAGCAGTGAGTTTTGCTCAGGAATGTCCTTGGGCAAGACACTTCAGAGCTCTAGCCTAGGCCAGTGAAACCCTGGACATGCACGAACATGTGAGCTATTGCAATAATGGTGAAAGCAGTGTAAAACACCATATTAAATGGGTCGGTCAGTCGGTCGATCGGTCAACCAACCAATCAATCAATCAATCAATACCATACAAAATTAATGAATCAAATTTTTACAACAGCTACAAATACCATTCCTTTTCAACAGTGACTGAGTGCACTCCACCATTATCTAGAACAACTAACTCTTTACCGCACAACAAAAATGTAGACTACTCCAAATTGAAAGCATTTGCAGACGACAATTTTAAATGTAGCTCAAAACATGAAATTTGTCTCTTAACAGGTAGAAAACATTGTGGGAAAAGAAAGAAATGCTGGTTACCAGCATTTTCTTCTTTTCCCACAATGTTTTCAATGGGCTTCTTTCTTTAGGGTTGTTAAAACTCGGGATTGTGTGGTAAACGGTTAAAGACTTTTAAAAATATTGTGGATAAAGAGATATTATTCTTTGAACCCAATCATACATCCTTATTTGTACCCCTGAAATTCAATAACCAGGAAGTCAATACACAGCATCTGTCAATGGCAAAATCCTACCTATTAACTGCAAAATCCCCAGTTTTTAATGACCATGAGAAAAGACAGTTTTCCAAAAACATTCAGGAGAAAAGGAGAAAATGCTGGTTGTCAGCATTTTCTCCTTTTTCCCCTATGCTTTCCAACCTTTCAAAAACGTCAAATCATTTGAGTCAGGCTGAAATTGTCCTAAAACTGTCAGTTTGGGCAAGTCTATCATTTTATTTCCCATTAACTCTTTACCACACAATCCCGACTTTTAACGACCCCTAGAAGGAAAACTTTTGAAAACATTGTGGGAAAAGAAGAAAATGCTGGTAACTAGCATTTTCTTCTTTTCCCACAATGTTTTTTACCCTTTAAGAGACAAATGTTATGTTTTGAGCTACATTTAAAATGTCGTCTGCAAGTACTTTCAATTTGGACTAATCTACATTTTTGTCGTGTGGTAAAGAGTTATAAAGAGTTTTATGACTTTCAGTCATTTTATGCACATATCCTTAACCCTTTACCATACAAAAAAAATTACAGTTGTCAAATTTGACAGCATTTGCAGATGAAAAATAAACCGTCTACACATGATAAAATTTTGTCCCTGAAAAGGTAGAAAACACTGTGGGAAAAGGAGAAAATGCTGGTTAACAGCGTTTCCTCCTTTTCCCGAAATGTTTTCAAAAGGCTTTTTCTTTTTAGGGTCATTAAAAGTCAGGACTGTGTGGTAAAGGGTTAACCGATTATCACAGGATCCCAAGTACCTGATACACTGGTTCCCAGATTATCCGTAATTGCCCATACCCATTTGGCTCTAACAAAACGGCAGTCTGAAGGACAGCTATATCCCCTGTGGCAGAATGATGGTCTGAGTGGTGAGACCTTTGGTTGTAGAAGGGTCTGGGTGGCCAAGCAATTAGTGCTCCCAACTTTCGATCACAGAGTCCAGGGTCTGATTCCTGCTGGACCTAACCCTTTACCAAACAATTCTAGATTTTCACAACCCTCAGAGGATGAAGGTCTTTAAAAACATTTTGGGAAAAGAAGGAAATGCTGGTGACCAGCATTTTCTCCTTTTCCGACAATGTTTTCTACTCTATCAAAGACCAGCACCGTTCTTTGAGCCAGATTCTAATTGTTGTCTGCAAATGTGTTCAATTTGGTTATGTCCACATTTTTGTCATGTCGTAAAGAGTTAACTCTTTACCACAAAATCCCAACTTTAAATGACCCTATGAAAGAAGCCTTTTGAAAACATTGTGGGAAAAGAAGAAAATGCTGGTAACAGGCATTTTCTCCTTTTCCTACAATGTTTTCTAGCCTTAACAAAACAAATTTCAATTTTTTAGTTAGATTTATTTTGTCGTCTGGAAATGCTTTCAATTTGGACTAGTCTAAAAATGTGTCATTTGGTAAAGAGTTACAGAATGGTGGAAATAAGGTCAGGATACTTGTATTAAATACTGACTGCCTGAGTTATATGCACTTCCTCATACCATACTATCTCTTTTTAACGCCCCCCTTGGATCATTACAGTTTCCAAAAGAAGGGCCACTAATAGAGGTAAAAAGACAAAAAATTTTTAGACACAACGATGTCTGGGTTTTAGTCAATGCAAACTGCAAAGCAGTCACTTTTAGAGAAACCTATTAAAGTATTTTTATGCAGAATATCAATTCTGTTGTCAATCAGGATTCATTTGGACATAAAATAACATTCATGATTAATATACATATAGGACACTGGTCTGCGATACTTTCACTTTCCTAATGTTTTTCAAAATAAGTTGACAAATTTTGTATTAGCAGATGTTTATAGTATTATCAAAAGTGTATGTATATTTGGACAGTCAAGTATCAATGACAGTTCATTTTTGAAGTAATTAGGATTATGTCTATGCCTGTAACTTTATTCCAGCTGATTTATTTTAACTGTATCAATGGATTGGCCATCTGGTATGCCAATTTTCAGTTAGAAAAAAGCTGGGGAGCATTAATTAGAGGCAGGGGGGCATCAATATGGGACATTACGGTACTTAATGAGTTTACAATCATCAAGTGCACTGCATACATGAACATAAGTACACCATGAAGAAAGTACCTTATATGTCAAAGGCCTTCGCCTTTTATCCTCTTGTCGAGGATAAATGGAGTCTGCATGAATTTGTTGGAAATAGGACAGGATGCCTGGAAATGGGACAGAATGTCTGGAAATGGAACAGAATGTCATCAAAGCCCTGAGGCCCTAGGATGTCAGGCTTTTGACAGCATTATCTATTAGGAGAAATTGCTAGATACAAACATTTTTTTCCTTTTATCACAATAATTTTTTACCTTTACAAGCCATCCTGACTAAGAGCCAAATTCCGTCACTTTAACCCTTTACCCCACAATCCCAGGCTTTAATGACCCTGAGGAAAAAGGCTTTTGAAAACATTGAGGGAAACAGAGAAAATTAATGCTGGTAACCAGCAATTTCTCCTTTTTCCACGTTCTGTACCCTATTAGAAAACGACAGTTCATTTTTACAGATGTTGAAGTTATCATCTGCCGTTAATCTCAATTTGGAAGCATAAAAAATTTGTTGTTTGGGAAATGGTTACCTCTTTACCAACCAACAAAATTTCAGACTTGCCCAAATTGAAAGCATTTGGAGACAACAAATTTAATGTGATTGAAAAATTGAAATTTGTTTTGGAAAGGGTAGAAAACATTGTGGGAAAAGGAGAAAATGCTGGTTACCAGCATTTTCTCCTTTTCCCACAAGGTTTTCCCAAGGCTTCTTTCACAGGGTCATTAAAGCTCGGGATTGTGTGGTAAAGAGTTAAATGCATGATAATGCGCTGTTGTTTGCAAATGCTTTTGGTGTTGAATAGTTTCAAATTTTGTCGTCTGGTAAGACTTAGGGGTTGCATAAACACTAATACAGTGATCTTGATAATATTCTTCACTGAGCATAAATGCTAATACAGTGATCTTGATAATATTCTTCACTGAGCATAAACACTAATACAGTGATCTTGATAATATTCTTCACTGAGCATAAACACCAATACAGTGATCTTGATATATTTTTTCTCAATTCTATGGGGGGATGTTAACGCCCAATTGTAGCCAAAAGTAAACAATGCAAGTGTAAAAAATGCATTTGAATTTATATCATACCTTTTATGGAAAATATTGTGAAGATGACAATCTGTTATTATGTGGTCCGTCCATGCGTTACTCACTGGTGGAAAAATGAATGTTAAAATCAGGCAAAAAGTAAACAAAGGATAGAGTGACCTGGCAACTTTTAACTTAGTTCTGAAGTTCATTTCTCCGCCAGCGACTAACACTTGGACAGGCCGTACAATAATTCCCATACTTTTAAATGATGATGACTTAACTCTTTCCCAAACGACAAATTTTGGACTGGTCCAAATTGAAAGAGTTTGCAGACGACAATTTTCAATTTAATGAAAATGGCAGAAAGTTATCAAATAGGGTAGAAAACACTGTGGGAAAAGGAGAAATGGCTCGTTACGAGCAATTTCTCCTTTTCCCACAGTGTTTTCAAAAGACGTGTACTGCAGACACGTGAAAACCAGGGCTTGTTTGGGAAAGGGTTAAATGCATTTTAACGCCTGCTTTGTTTACTTACAGCAGCTATTGTTATTTTTACTAAAAGAAAAAAATTTTGGACTCTATCAAATTGAAAGCATTTGCAAATGACAAAATCACTGTTGCCAAAATAATGATTTGTCTTTTTGATGGGGTACAAAACATAGTGGTAAAAGGAGACAATGCTGGTTACCTTCTCCTCCCACAATGCTAAGTAATTTAAGTCTTTACCAAATGTCAAAATTTTGGACATGACCAAATTGGGAGCATTTGCAGACAACAAATTAAAGGTGACAAAAATGACAATATTTGTCCTTGATAGGGCAGAAAACATTGTGGGAAAAGGAGAAAATGCTGTTTACCAGCATTTTCTCCTTTTCCCACAATGTTTTCAAAAGCCCTCTTCCTCGGGGTTGTTAAAAGTCGGGATTGTGTGGTAAAGGGTTAAAAGCCTTCTCTTTCATGGTCGTTGAAAAGTAGGAATTACCTGGTAATTGGTTAAATAAGAGTACCCACAACAAATATGAATTATTCAATGATGCATTAACTCTTTATCAAACAACAAAATTTTAGACTTTCCGAAATTAAAACCTTTTGCAAATGATGAAATAACTCTGCCTCGAGAACAGAAATTCATTATCGGAAGGGTAGAAAACATTGTGGGAAGAGCAGAAAATGCTGTTTACCAGCATTTTCTCCTTTTCCCACTATGTTTTCAAAAGGCATTTTCCCTAGGGTCATTAAAACTTGGGACAGTGTGGTAAAAGGTTACCTTACCACACAATCCCGACTTTTAACGACCCTGAGAAAGAAGCCTTTTGAAAACATTGCGGGAAAAGGAGAAACTGCTGGTAACCAGCATTTTCTCCTTTTCCCACAATGTTTTCTACCCTTCCCAAAACACATTTCAATCTTTCAGTCACATTTATTTTGTCGTCTGCAAATGCTTTTAATTTGGACCAGTCTAAAATTTTGTGGTTTGGTAAAGGGTTAACAATAAGACAGCATATCCGGCCCATCTGAAACTCCGGTGGATTCATATCTGCCCTCAAATAGGCAGATCACATGCTACTGTACTTCCTGGTAGATGAAGATCACAGCTCCTTTAAGTTAACCCTTTACCGCACAATGCCGCCTTTTGACGCCCCTGGGAAAGCTTTTTGAAAACATTGTGGGAAATGGAGAAAATGCTGGTAACCAGCATTTTCTCCTTTTCCCACAATGTTTTCTACCCTATCAAAGAAAAGCTGCACCACTTGAGCCACAATGAAATTGTCGTCTGCAAATGCTTTCAATTTGGACAAGGCTAAAATTTTGTCGTCTGGTAAAGGGTTAACCCTTTACCAGACAACAAAATTTTAAAAGTGGCCCAAATTGAAAACATTCGCAGACAACAATTTCAGTGTGGCTCAAATGGTGCAATTCCTCTTTGATAGGGTAGAAAACATTGTGGGAAAAGGAGAAAATGCTAGTTTCCAAAGCTTTCTTCCTCAGGGTCCTTAAAAGTTAGGATTGTGTCGAAAAGGGTTAACGCTTTGCCACAAACCCCCAAGTTTTAAGGACCTTGAAAGAATAGGCTTTTGCAAACATTGTGGGAAAAGGTAAAATGCAGGTCACCAGCATTTTCTGCATTTCCCAGAATGTTTTCTACTCTACTAAAGACAGAAATCTTTCTTTGGGCTAAATTTATTTTGTAGTCTCCACATACTTTCAATTTGGTTGAGTCAAAACTTTTGTTGTATGGTACAGAGTTAAGCTTTTGTCACATGGTCCGAACTTTCAACAATACTGTCGAAGAAGGCTTTTGAAAACATTGTGGGAAAGGGAAAAAATAACCAACATTTTTCTCCTTTTCCCATAATGTTTCCTACTCTATAGGAGACAGCAATCATCATTTCAACTACATTTATTTTGTCGCAAATGCTTTCAATTTTGTCTTGTCATAAAATTTTGTCGTTTGGTAAAGAGTGAACTCTTTACCAAACAACAAAATTTTAGACTGGTCAAAATTGAAAGCTTTTGCAAACGACAAAATAAATGTGACTCAAAAATTGAAATTTGTTTTGGGAAGAGTAGAAAACATTGTGGGAAAAGGAGAAAATGCTGGTAATCAGCATTTTCTCCTTTTCCCACAATGTTTTCAAAAGCTTTCTTTCTCGGGGTCGAGAAAACTCGGGATTGTGTGGTAAAGGATTAAAAGAGGGGGGGGGGAAAGGGCCTGTTTGGTATAAGGTTAGGCAACCCGTAAAGTCAATAAAACTGTATGACAAAAGACTTCTAACCACATAAGTAACAAATTAACCCTTTACCAGATGACAAAATTTTAGCCGTGTCCAAATTCAAAGCTTTTGCAGACGACAATTTCAGTGTGGCTCAAATGGTGCAACTTTTCTTTGATAGGGTAGAAAACATTGTGGGAAAAGGAGAAAATGCTGGTTACCAGCATTTTCTCCTTTTCCCACAATGTTTTCAAAAGGCTTCTTTCCCATGGACGTCAAAAGGTGGCATTGTGTAGTAAAAGGGTTAACCCTTTACCACACAATCCAGAGTTTTAACAACTTTGAAAACATTGCATGTGGGAATAGGACAAAATGCTGGTGACCAGCATTTCCTCCTTTTCCCACAATGTTTTCTATCCTTTCAGAGACACATTCCATAAACTGTGTGACATTCAATGTCTTCTGTACGTGTTTTGAATTTGGACCAGAATAAAAATTTTGTCGTTTGGTAAAGGGTTGTTACCTCTTTATCACACAATTGGGACTTTTAACAACTTCAAAGAAAATTAAGGACTTCCAAAAACACTGCGGAAAAAGGAGAAAACGCTGCAGTGATCAGCATTATATTCCCCTTTTCCCACAATGTTTTCTACCTTTACAAAGACATAAATTTCATGATTGTGCCATATTTCATTTTTTGTCTGCAAATGGTTTGAATTTGGACCAATTTAAAAATTTTACCATTTGGTTAAGAAGTACATACATTTTAACAACAAATGCACTAGAAAACTCTTTCAAAACAATGATCGATTGATTGATTGTTTGGTGTTTAACGCCGTTTTCAACATTATTTCAGTTATATCACGGCAGCCAGTGCACCTATCCATGCTTTCCTGGAGTTTGTTACCAATACTCCGCACAATATTCTTTCCAAGCCACTGGCTGCTTTACCACATAACCATTGTCGAAACAATGGTGAGCGGTGAGAGAGGAATGAATCCTGTCACGATGCCTATCATCAACCCTCGGAAAGAAATTGGCCAAGCCAAGAACCGAACCTGCGACCCCCTGTTTCCAAGTCCTGTACGCTACCGACTGAGCTACAGGGGCTTGGCTCAAAACAATGATGTAACATTACAATGGATGCTGGGTAGGGCATGGGTCAACTCTTGTCCAAACAACGTGATTCTGGTTTTGTCCAAACTGAAAGCATTTGCAGACGACAAATGTGGCTAAAGACATGAAATTTGTCTATATAGAGTGGAAAACATTGTGGGAAAAGGAGAAAATACTGGTTACCTGCACTTTCTCCTTTTCCTACAGAGTTTTCAGAAGGCGTATTCCTCAGGGCTGTAAAAGTCGTGATTGTGTGGTAAAGGGTTTAGCAAGGCCTCAAGTTATTTTCTGACCAACCCTTTACCAAAAAAGAGAGATCCTAAGAAAGACAGCTTTTGAAAACATGGTGGGAAAAGGAGAAAATGCCAGAAATTTAGCAGCATTTTCTACTTTCCCCTCACCATTTTCCATCTCTTTAAAGGCACAGTTTCAAGTTTTAAATCTTCACAAAGCTACAAAAACTTTGGACTTTTCCGAAATGAAAGCATTTTGTTTGGCAACCCTAAAATTAACCCTTTACCACACAATCCCGACTTTTAACGACCCTGAGAAAGAACCAGCATTTTCTCCTTTTCCCACAATGTTTTCTACCCTTCCCAACACAAATTTCAATTTTGGGGTCACATTCATTTTGCCGTCTGCAAATGCTTTGAATTTGGCCCGGTCTAAAGTTTTGTCCTTTGGTAAAGTCTTAACCAAAGGACAAATTTTTAGACCTGTCCAAATTGAAAGCATTTGCAGACGACAAATTAAAGGTGACTCAAATGATGAAATTTGTCCCTGACAGATTAGAAAACATTGTGGGAAAAGGAGAAAATGCTTGTTACCAGCATTTTCTCCTTTTCCCACAATGTCTTCGAAAAGCCTCTTTCCCAGGGTCATTAAAAGTCAGGACTGTGTGGTAAAGGGTAAACACACAATTCCCAATTTTAACAACCTTGAGAAACAAGGCTTTTATTGTTGGAAAAGGAGAACCAGCACTGTCTCCTTTTCCCACTATGTTTTCTATCTATTCATGGACAAATACTATGGTTTGAAAAGCATTTGGATTGTTGTCTGTAATTTCTGTCAATATGCATGAGGAGAGGAGGCAAAAATTTTGTCCCATGGGAAAGGGATGGAGTTAGCTTTTAACAAAGAACAATTCATAAGTGGATCAAATGATATTTAAGCTTGAAAGCATAGAAACATTGAAGGAAAAGGAGAAAATGCTCGTTACCAGCACTGTCTCCTTTTCCCATTACAAGTATGTTTCCTACCTATTCAAGGCCAAATACTAGGGTTTGAAAATCTGCATTGTTGTCTGTATATTTTCCGTAAATATGGATGAGGAGTCTGAGGAGGCAAAAATTTTGTCGCATAGAAAAGGGATGGAGTTAACTTTTTACAAGGAACAATTCATATATTTAATATTTGAGCTTGAAAGGTTCGAAGGGGTTGAAACATTGTTGGAAAAGGAGAAAATACTGGTTACCAGCATTTTCTCCTTTTTCCCACAATTTTTTCAAACATTTTCCGCCCCAAGGCTGTGAAAACATTGGGATTGTCAAGTAAAATCTAAATACTCTGATTACTTTGTATAGGATATCGTAGGGATAAATATCTAAAGAAGAATTCTGAATAGGTCATTCACACATTCCTTGCAATACCCCTTTCTCTAATAGATCCTTTATAATATGCAGATAAAACCAGGGTGTTAACATCCTGGGGCAATCACTAACCCTTTGCAACACAATCCTGTGTAAACAACCATGGGAAAGAAGCCTTTTGAAAACAATGTGGGAACAGGAGAAAATGCTGGTAGCCAGCATTTTCTCCTTTTCCCAGCATGTTTTCTATCCTGCGACAGCTTTGAAATTGGATGTGTGTCAAATTTTGTTGATTGATTGTATGGTGTTTAATGCCAATTTCAACATTATTTCAGTTTATCGTGGCGGCCAGTGCACCTATCCATGCTTTCCTGGAGTTTCTTTTACCAGTACTCAGCACAATATTCTTTCCAAGCCACTGGCTGCTTTCCCACATAACCATGGCTGAAACAGTGGTCAGCGGTGAGAGAGGAATGAATCCTGTCGCAATGACTATCATCAATCCTCATAAAGAAATTGGCCAAGCCATGGATCGAAGCAGCGACCTCCTGTTCTCAAGTAGTGTACGCTACCGACTGGAAAACATTTGGGAAATTTCGGAGACAATGCTTGTAACCACAATGTTTTGTACTCTTTTAAATTACTGTAGCTACATTTAACCCTTTACCAGACGACAAAATTTTAGCCTTGTCCAAATTGAAAGCATTTGCAGACGACAATTCCAGTGTGGCTCAAATGGTGCAGTGTTTCTTTGATAGTGTAGAAAACATTGTGGGAAAAGGAGAAAATGCTGGTTACCAGCATTTTCTCCTTTTCCCACAATGTTTTCAAAAGGCTTCTTTCCCAGGGGCGTCAAAAGGCGTCATTGTGTGGGAATGGGTTAATACTGTGCCTGCCAATGATTTGGATTTGTTCAAGTCCCAACATTTTGTCATTTTACTAACTCTTTACCACACGATAAAATTTTAGACTGGTCCAAATTGAAAGCATTTGCAGACGACAAAATAGATGTGAATAAAAAATTGAAATTTTATTTGGGACGGGTAAAAAAAATTATGGGAAAAGGAGAAAACGCTGGTAACAAGCATTTTCTCCTTTTCCCATAATGTTTTCAAAAGGCCTCTTTCTCAGGGTCGTTAAAACTCGGGATTGTGTGGTAAAGGGTTAACTCTTTACCAAACAACAAAATTTTGGACTCAACCAGATTGAAAGCATTTGCAGATCACAAATTAAATGTAGCTCAAATAATGATATCTGTATTTGATAAGGTAGAAAACATTGTGGGAAACAGAGAAAATGCTGGTCACCAGCATTTTCTCCTTTTCCCACAATGTTTTCAAAAGCCTTCTTTCTCAGGGTCGTTAAAAGTCGGGACTGTGTAGTAAAGGGTTAAAATGGGAAAAGGAGAACATATCCATTACCAGCATTTTGCCCTTTTCCCACACTGTTAACAGAAAAAGGCCAAGGTCATCTTTATGGCGGTGAAGATATGAGACTGCTTTGTAAAGGGTTAAAATTTTGTTTTGTGTAAAAAAGTTGCAATTTCATTGGATGATAGGTAACAAAAACATTCCTTTTCATTATTTACCCTTACAGCTATAAGATATTATGCAACAGCCATATTTGGACTGATACCATCTGCCAGATATATGTCAGCCATGCTCTGTGAAAAGGGGGTTTCAACCCAGGTCAGCCTGTGCATTCTGCACAGGCTGACCTGGGCCGAACCTTTTCGCTATTGGTCAAGTTTCTGTATGTCCAAGGACCAGTCTACCTCATGATAAAGTTGGTTGTAAAAAAAATAAAAATGGCTATTATGGATCCATAATTATATGATAGCTTGGTAGGAAATGCATCACAGTGATATATTAAGCCCACTTTTGCCAGAGCAAGGCTCATACAGCAGTTTGAAACCTTAGTAACTCATTTCAAACTTTTTTAACTCTTTACCAAACGACAAAATTTTTTAGTCAACCAAACTGAAAGCACTAGCAGACGACAAATCAAATGTAGCTCAGATGATTATTTCTGTCTTTGATCGGGTAGAAAACATTGTTGGTAAAGGAGGAAAGCTGTCTTTCTCAGGGTCCTTTAAATTAGGGGTTGCGTGGTAAAGGGTTAACATGACAACAAGATTTTATACATGTCCAAATTGAAAGCATTTGCAGACGACAAGTCAAAGGTGGTTTATTTGATGGAATTAGTTTAAAATACATTACAAAAAATTGTGGGAAAAAGAAAAAATGCTAGCAAACAGCATTTTCTTCTTTTCCCACAATGCTTTCAAAAGCTTTAATTTTTTTTCTGAAGGGTTGTTAAAAATCGGGGTTGTGTGATAAAGGGTTAACACCGATATATGCTTTTGATCTGATTTGATAGCATGGGACTTTGACCTCAACTTAAAACCAATTACCACACAATCACAACTTTTAATGAACCTGAAGAAAAAGGCTTTTGAAAACATTGTGGAAAATGAAGAAAATGCTGGTTATATTTTCTTCTTTTCCCACAATGTTTTATAGCCTTTGATAGACAATTTTCATGTTTTGAGTAACATTTAAAGTGTCGTCTGCACATGCTTTCAATTTGGACAAGGCTAAAATTTTGTTGGGAGGTAAAGAGTTAACTCTTTAGCACACAATCCAACTTTTAACGACCCTGAGGAAGAAGCCTTTCAAAAACAATGTGGGAAAAGGAGAAAATGCTGGTAACCAGCATTTTCTCCTTTTTCCACCATGTTTTCTATCCTATCAAAGCCAAATCACATCATTTGAGTCACACTGAAATTGTCGTCTGCAAATGCTTTCAATTTGGATAGGTCTAATTTTTTGTTGTTTGGTAAAGAGTTAAACTTCCATTTAACCTTGAACTTAACTCTTTACCAAACAAAAAAAGTCTAGACTAGTCCAAACGGAAAGCATTTGCAGACAACGATTTCCATGTGACTCAAAAATTGAAATTTCATTTAGGAAGGGTAGAAAACTTTGTGGGAAAAGGAGAAAATGCTGGTTACCAGCATTTTCTCCGTTTCCCGCAATGTTTTCAAAAGGCCTTTTTCCCAGGATTGTTAAAACTCGGGATTGTGTGGTAAAGAGTTAAACCTTCATTTAACCTTGAACTTGGAAAGTTATTATTTTTTTGGTGTACCAACTTGTAAAGGATGGCGCCACTCTTTCTAAGAACTAGAAAATATCTCAAAGAACTATCATCACCCCCAGTATCAAATGATGAAAAGTAATCTGTAAATTCAAATTGCTAAAAAGAAAATGGACACATTGTCAGTAAGGAAATTGAACATCAAAATATATGTGTGTATCCAGGTTGAAGCCTTGAAGCCCAGGCTTCAATATCCATTTTGCAAGAATGTGTTTCAAAAATAAAGGTAGAGAAAAAGGGTGAAGGCGTGATCACACTGCAAACTCCTTGTAAATGGTTTTCATCTTTACTACATTACTGCCTATGCTTCTGAATTGCACGACTTTTTTTTGGTCAGAAAATCTGACAAAATAATGGACAGCCCAAATTGAAGACCAGACTGCATTTCTGTGCTGTCTAATCTTGAGCTACATTGTCAATCAAAAGCAGCTAAACCTACGCTCAGCAACAAATCAACTAAACTGTCAAAGTCAAGCAACCTTTTTGAACTAAGAAGTCTATCAGACTATCTAGAAAAACATGAGGGCCATGATGGCCCTGTATCGCTCCACTGGCTTATAAACCATAAATACTAAACATTTTAATTCTGTGCCACATGGTTTCAAAATGAAGACTTACAAATTTTTCTCTGTAAAAGCCCATGTGAAAGTTGAGACCCGCAGGGCAAATCCATTTTTGATCCCAGAGCTATAATTACTTGAACCCTGGTAGAGGTCCACAAGATAAAGCCACATGCCAAAATAATACAAGTCTATGTTGTATGGTTATAAATAAAGTGATTTTCAATTTTTGTCCATATGAGGCCTCTGTAAAACATGAGACCCCTGATGCAAGGCTAATTTAAAAAAAAAAAATCAAAACAGGAAGATTTCTTAAGTTGTCACTATGTAAGCCCATTTAAAACTTGTGACCCCTGCGGCGGGGCCAATTTGGACCCCAGGGCTAAAATTTTGGCCCACTTGGTAGAGGCCCACTAGATGTAGCTACATGCAAAATTTGGTAGCTCTAGGCCTTATGGCTAGGTTCAGGAAGATTTTTAAAGTTTTCTCTATATAAGCCTATGTAAAACTTGTGACCCCTGGGGCAGAGCCAATTTTGACCCCAAGGCTATAATTTGAAGAAACTTGATAGAGGTCTACTACATAAAGCTACATGCCAAATTTGGTAGCCCTATGCCTTATGGTTTCAGACAAGAAGATTTTTAAAGATTTCCAATATTTTTCAGTTTTGTTGCCATGGCAACCAGAGTTCTTGAAGGAATCAAATTCTTTCAAGAAATTCTGAAGAGGACCATGGCAGGATCATTTCTGTGAAGTTTCATGAAAGTTGGATGGGTAGTTTCAGAGAAGAAGATTTTTGAAATAAAAAGTTAACACACGGACGGACGGACGCACGGACGGATGGACGGACACACGGACGCACGACGGACACCGGGGAATGACATTAGCCCGCTGGCCTTCGGCCAGTGGAGCTAAAAATGACAGTCTAGATTGAAGATCAGATTCCAGTTCTAAGCAGTCTGATCTTGAGTTATACTGTCCTTCATAAGCAGCTAAAACTACTCTCAGCAAAAAATCAACATAACTCTTTACCAAACGAAAAAAATGAAGACTGGTCCAAATTGTAAGCATTTGCAGACGAATATTTCAATGTGAATCAAATGATGTCAATTGTCTTGGATAGGGTAGAAAACATTGTGGGAAAAGGAGAAAATGCTGGTAACCAGCATTTTCTCCTTTTCCCACAATGTTTTCAAAAGGTTTTTCCTCGGGGTTGTTGAAACTCGGTACTGTGTGGTAAAGAGTTAACTGTCAAAGTCCTAACACCTTATTGAACCAAGATGATTTCTGAGTAATCTCTTACCACAACAATAATTACAATCTCATAGCACTTAACATCAAAATTTTAGACTTGTTTAACCCTTTCCGAAACGACAAATTTTGGACTGGTCCAAATTGAAAGAGTTTGCAGACGACAATTTTAAATTTGATGAAAATGGCAGAAAGGTCTCAAAAAGGGTAGAAAACACTGTGGGAAAAGGAGAAATTGCTCATTATGAGCAATTTCTCCTTTTCCCACAGTGTTTTCAAAAGACTTGTACTGCAGACATGTGAAAACCAGGGCTTGTTTGGGAAAGAGTTAAATTGAATGCATTTTCAGATGACAAATATGGTTCTATTGATGAAACTTTCTGTAGAAAACAGAAATTTTCTGTAGAAAAAATTGTGGGAAAAAGAGAAAATGCTGGTTACCAGCATTTTCTCCTTTTCCCATAATGTTTTCAACTGAAAGCCTTTCTTTGTCAGGGTCCTTAAAACTCCGGATTGTGTGGTAAAAGTTTAAGTCTTCACCAAACAACCCCAACATTTAATGACCCTGAAGTTGAGAGCCTTTGACAATATTGTGGGAAAAGGAGAAAATGCTGGCAGCATTTTCTCCTTTTCCCACAATGTTTTTCTACCTTATCAAAAGCAGGATTCATTATTTCAGTTACTTACATTAATTTGATAGTGTTTTCTGCAAATGCTTTCAACTTGGTCAAGTCCAAAACTTTGTGGTTTGGCAAAGAGTTAACCCTTTACCACAGGATGAAATTTTAGACAAAGTCCAATTTGAAAGTAGTAATGTGACTAAACTGATGCAGTTCTACTGTGATAGGATAGAAAACATTGTGGGAAAAAAAAAATTGCTCGTTACCACAATGTTTTCAAGTGACTTCCACGCCAGGGTTGTTAAAAGTCGGGTATGTGTGGTTAAGGTTTAACTCTTTACCAAATGACAAAATTTTCGGCTGGTCCAAATTGAAAGCATTTGCAGACGACAAAAAAGATGTCACTCAAAATTTGAAATTTGCTTCCAAATGTGTAGAAACATTGTGGGAAAAAGAGAAAATGCTGGTTGCCAGCATTTTCTCCTTTTCCCACATTTTTTTTTCCAAAGCTTTCTCTATCAGGATCGTTAGAAGTTCTGAACGCGGGATTGTGTGGTCATGGGTTAACAGACTTACCACACAATCCAGACATTTAACAACCCTGAGAAAGGGGCCTTCGGAAAACATTTTGGGAAAAGGAAAAAAAGCTAGTAACCAGCATTTTCTCCTTTTCCCAAAATGTTTTTACCCTATCAATAACAATTTTCATCATTTGAGTAACAATTAAATTGTCTACAATCCCTTTTAATTTTGACAGGTCTACAATTTTGTCGTTTGGTAAAGAGTTAACCCTTCACCACACAATCCCGACTTTTAACGACCCTGAGAAAGAAGAGTTTTGAAAAAATGTGGGAAAAGGAGAAAATGCTGGTAAGTAGCATTTTCTCCTTTTCCCACAATGTTTTCTAACCTTTCAGAAACAAATGCAATAATTTTAGCCACATTTGTCATCTGCAAATGCTTTCAATTTGCACCAGTCCGAAATATTGTCATTTGGTAAAGATTTAAGCGATATCAGATAAAGTTAACAAGTTATCTACACAAAAGGGTAAATTGATGAAAACTTTTGATTTATTGATAAAAAAACATGTCAAATATTGAAAAACTTTTTCATGTAACCTTTTACCAAACAATCCCCTGTTTTAAATCTACAACACAGCAAAATGTTAGACCAGTCCAAATTCAAAGCATTTGCAGACAACAAATTAAATGTGGCTGTACTGAAGATTCCTGTTATTGAGAGAGTAAAAAAAAATGGTGGAAAAAGCAGGCAATGCTGGTTATCAGCATTTTCTTCTGTGCCTATGTTTTCTACCCTTCTAAAAACAAATTTCACGTTTTTAGTCACATTTATTATGTTGTCTGCAATTGCTTTCAATTTGAATAAGTCTAAAAAAAATCTGTTGTTTGGTAAAGAGGAAAGAAAATTGATAATTTAACCAATATAAACACAAAGGCTATATTAACCCTTTCCCAAACAACAAATTTTGGACTGGAAGAGTTTGCAGACAACAATTTTAAATTTGATGAAAATGGCAGAAAGTTCTCAAAAAGGGTAGAAAACACTGTGGGAAAAGGAGAAATTGCTCGTTACGAGCAATTTCTCCTTTTCCCACAGTGTTTTCAAAAGACTGGTACTGCAGACACGTGAAAACCAGGGCTTGTTTGGGAAAGGGTTAAGAAATGAAAATCATTGTCAAGTACCAATGACACATGTAAGAACTATTTGACAGGCAGGAGTATGCCTATATCCCTTTATTCATACAGGAAACGAAGTATTGTGCCTTTTTCCACAATATTTTCACAAGTTGTGAAGTATAGGGTTGTAAAAATACCTTACTCATATAATGTATCAAGAGAAATTTATCTTTTCATACTTACATCAACTATAATCAATCTTAACAAATATGTGCTAAGCTTAACTTTGCCCTTGTTTGACTTTCTGTCAGTTCCGCTAAATATGGCAAGAACAGCACGGATTAAAACAATTAATCTCCAACAAAACGATCCACTGCTTAGATAACCTGAAGAAAGAAGGCTTTAGAAAAGATTGTGGGAAAAGGAACGGATGCTAGTTACCTGCTTTTTCTCCTTCTCCCATGATGTTTTCAAACCCGTTCAAACATAAACCCTATCATAAGAGCCATACTGAGTTTGTCGTCTGCAAAAGTTTTCAAAATGAACGAGTCTTAGAATTTGTCGTCTGGTAAAGAGTTAATGGTATAACCTTTTCACTGTTGTCAGATGAGAAATAATGAACAATATGTATACCCCCACCCATCAAGTGTATGTATATTGAAATATACGAACTTTTACATTACCTGTTCTTGTAGTCTGTAGCTCCTAATTGACCTAATTAAGCTAAGGCTGTGTTCCGTAAGATATACGCGGAAGAATACATTGACAATAGTAATGGTCCAAGAAAAAGATAAACGTGGTAACCAAACACAGAATGAAGTAAAAATATTTCCGGAATTTTATCAACAAAACTAAGTTTGTATCCCTTTTCCTTCCTGGCCTCGTTTTACTTTTCAGGTAATCTAGTGCGCAAACGCATACGAAATCCGAGTTAAAAATAGAACGGATCACCGATCATCATGCTATTTTAAGTATCATCGAAGTTTCCCCAAAAAACCAATACAATATTTCATTGTCAAATGGTACATGACTCAGTACGGTATTGTCACGCCCGTTTTGAATTCGTGACCGAAGGCCTGGTCCCTATATTGCCAAATCCACAAGTAAACCCTTTACTACACAATCACAAGTTTTGACGACCCTGAGCAAGAAACCTTTTTGAAAACTTTTGGGGAAAAAGGGGGAATTGCTGGTAACCAGCATTTTTTTCCTTTTCCCATATTGTTTTCTACCCCATCAATGACAGAAATCACCATTTTAGCAACATTTAAATTGTCGTCTGCCAATGCTTTGAATTTGGTAAAGTCTAAACTTTTGTTGTCTGGTAAAGGACAAAAAAAAAAAAATGAAGTAAACACGCATAATCCACATTATCTGCACATAAGTCAAAATTATATGTGAACACGTGCATTAACACTTAAGCTGCTGAATAAATGAAACGTAAATTTCTACTCAACACTAAAAGCCCAAACATTGCGGTTTCAAAGTTGATTTCACCGGAAATAAAATACCGTATCGGACAGTATAGATCAAAGATCAGACTGCACGTTCTGTGCAGTCTGATCTTGATCTACACTGTCCGCAAAAGGTCAGTGGGTCGCGATTAGCAGCTTAAGGGTTAAAACTTTCAGTGTGGCAAGTGCAGAAACTGTTCGTCACGAGCGAGTTTTACTTTAGTCAGCATATCTTAACCCTTTACTACACAATCTCAACTATTAACGACCTTGTGGAAGTAGACCTGTGAAAACATTTTGGAATGCCGGAAACCAACATTTTCTACTTGTTCCACAATGTTTTCTTCCTTGTATGAAACAATTTCAACCATGTTCCCCAAATCTAATCTGTCGTCTGCAAGTGCTTTGGATTTGGAACAAGTCCATTTTTTTTGTCGTCTGGTAAAGGATTAAAAGTAACCCCAAGAAATATTTACCGTATTTACAACCAATAGGCACTGGAATATGAATATTCAAATGAGGCATGCTCTTTGAAAAAGGAGCTTAATGCATCTGCGAAAAGTATCGACTTAGGTCAGCCTGCACGTGCCTTTACGAAATGTTAGACGAGAAATCTAAACTTTGAGCATCTTTTGAGGATATATATGAGACGTGCTCCGGCAAAAGGGGGCTTAGTGTATCTCCGTAATGCATTATACCAAGCAAAACATCACCTAATTATGGATCCATAAAATCCATTTTTACAAACAACCGACTAATGCATGAGGTAGAATTATCCTTTGACATTCAGAAAATCTAAAGTTAGCGAAAAGTTTCGGTCCATGTCAGCATTAAGACCCCTTTTCACAGAGCATGGCTCATATTTATCTCATTACGAAAAAAAACCTTCTTTTTTTTTAATTTTGTTTATTTTACTTTTCTCTTTACTTTTTATATAATTCGATGGATTGTCAGCTATTGTCTTACTTCGAAAACGATGAAACATTCTTGAAGTAGATCTAGGCTATGGTTATAAAAATCTACCCCTCCGCCTTTTAAAAAGGCTTGGTGACAACGGCCTAGAAACTGCAGCAGGTCTACGTGGAGTCTGGTATTGTATCTTTGCTATTTCATTCTATTTTTTACCCTTTGCTAAACAATCTGGAGTTAAATAATGACCCTAGAAAACCAGACTTTTGAAAACATTGTGGGAAAAGGAGAAAATGCTGGTAACCAGCATTTTCTCCTTTTCCCACAATGTTTTCTATCGTTCCTTGAACGATTTGTTATTTTATTTTCAGTCACATTTATTTTGTCGTCTGCAACTGCTCTCAATTTGGAAAAGTCTATAATTTTGTTGTTTGATCAGGAGTTATGAGCCAAATAGTTTCATATAAGGGGAAACTTATTTCTAACCCTCGTAAGTTCAATGCATTAATTCGGCGGCAAGACTCAAGACTTTGGCTGACTTCGTTGGTAGCTAAAGAGTGGGATACTTGCCTGCTACTAAGTTAAATGGACTCTTCATTCACACATTTTGGTTTTTATCATGTAAAATTCGAAATCCAGCAAATCTAGACCTTGATATATTTCTATGAGAAAAGTAAAATTTGACTCATTACCATATGACAAAGTTTAGACTTCTCCAAATTGAAGGCAATTGCTTACGACAAATTGAATGTAGCTCAAATCATTATTTTTGTCTTTGACAAGGTAGAAAACATTGTGGGAAAAGGAGAAAATGCTGGTTACTAGTATTTTCTCACAATGTTTCCAAAAGTCTTCTTTTTCAAGGTCGTTAAACTCGGCATTGTGTGTTAACGGGTTAATTCCTAACCAGACGACAAAATTTTAGACAAGACCAAATTGACAGCATTTGCAGACGACACATTGTATGTAGTCTGGTACCCCTCCGTACTTCAAGAGTATAACGTAACCCTATAACGTAGTGGTAGGGGCAGGTAATCCAGACTACATTGTATGTGGCTAAAATAATGTTGTTTTTTTTTTTGAAAAAGTAGATCAAGTAGAAATTGAGAAAAAAGGATAAAATGGTGGTTAATTCTTTTCCTACAATGTTTGCAAAAGCCATTTTCCCGAGGGCTGTTTAAACGGCAAAAAATTTCCGTAAAATATTTCAAAGGAAGGGAGACCACCACTATGTTCGAGTTAGGTCGAAGCAGGAATCCAGCCAATATCGAGAATCGAAATTTGATTGGCTTAGAACTCTACATTCATTTATTGTAAACAGAAAAGCATGGCAGTGTCAAGTGTACGGCCGGTGACAAAATCTATCAAAGTAAGATAGTAACTGGGAAAGAATATGCTCTTGTTGAATGGTCAGGGTATATTTTAAAAAAAGGTTTACCAAAATTTAGGAAGTTTTGACCGCTGATGTAGAAGCTGTCTGATACCGTTACGTTTTTCGGATCCAATACAAGTTGTTTCGGCCCTTTATCGTCTCGACCTGTAGGATGGCCGTCTGAAGTGGGCCAAAACGGCCCTGTCCTAAACGGCACACTAGTATAGGTACCGAAAAGGTCCACTTTTGAATATGCCTAACCGTTATTTCAATCAGTTGCATGAGAGTTAATCTTATATCTTTTTCACTGATATATATATATATAAAACCCCAAATTTGATTTGTGGTGCACAAATTACAATTTTGGAGTTATTCTGGAAAGGAGTAAAAAAATTTGTTAAAGCAGACCATGTCATCTGATTTGATGTATGGTCAATAGTAAAAGTAAAATGTAGAAAGACTGATTTTGTGATCAATGTAATGGTAAAGGACTTAAGTAACTTACTAAACTTACTGAGTAAGTTTGTAAAAATTAAGAAAAAAAGTGGGCTGTTTTGGTAATGAACCTTAAGCGCTGGGCTGTTTTTGTACCAGGCCATTTTGACCCCCATTCTTGCCTGGGGATGCCTCAGATTCAAAGGGTAGCTCTGATATTATTTTTGTGATTGTTTTTTTGGCTACCCTTTTGATGCAGCCTTTCACTGTATACTTCTGGAATGAAAAGAAAATATCGACATCCTGTTACATTGCTGTATGCATCAATTTTTCTATTGTTGGCAAACAGTAAGGTCAATAGCTTAATGATTAACTTCTTACAAACACCAAAATAGTTACAAATTGTAACAGCTACCTTCTTGCAACTCTAGGTTTTTTAGCTCACAGGTGAGCATGAAGCGCTCAAGGTGAGTTTTGTGATAGTGCTGTGTCTGTTGTCCATGGAGCATGGTCCATTGTGTGTCATCCAGGCATCAACAATTACCTTGTGTGCACTCTAGAAGCCACATTTTCAGCCTGATTCTCATGAAACTCTGTCAAAATGTTTGTCTTGATGATATCTTAGACAAGTTTGAAAGTGGGTCATGTAGGGTCAAAAAGTAGGTCACTTGGCCAAATCTTACAAAAACCTTGCATGCAGTTTACTATTTAGAGGCTACATTTTCAGCCTGATACTCATGAAACTTAGTCAGAAAGTTTGTCTGGATGATAACTGGGATAATGTTGAAATTGGGTAATGCAGGGTCAAAAGGTAGGTCACTGCCCCAAATCTTAGAAAAAACCTTGTGTGCACTCTAGAGGCAACATTTTCATCCAGATACCCATGAAGCTTGGTCAGAATGTTTGTCCTGATGAAATCTAGTTCAAGATTAACACAATACAAAATGTCAGCCTGTCCAAAAAAATCATACCATGTTTTAAAGCTTGTAAGATAGATGAATAAAAGTGCCCTAGGGCCATATTCTTAAGATTTTTCTAAATTCCAATTCACAATTTCTGATTGTTTGAACCAAATGGTTAAGCTAATCACAAATTGAGTCACTTCTTAAATTAAAAAAGTAAGCAAACTGAACAACCCTGAGTTGTAATAACGCTAAAGAAGAGGACTTTTGAAAACATTGTGGGAAAAGTAGAAAATGCTGGTAACCAGCATTTTCTCCTTTTCCCGCAATGTTTTCTACCCTTTCAAGAAAAATTTTCAGTTGTGAGTCACATTTATTTTGTTGTCTTCAAATGCTAAATCACTTTGGACCAGTCATTTTGTGGTTTGGTAAAGTTCAAAATACAAGAATGGTTGGTGAATGCAAGGGACTGATAACCCCTTGCTACACAATCTTGCATTTTAACAACCCTTAGAAAGAAAGCTTTTAAAAACATTGTGGGAAAAGGAGAAAATGCCGGTAACCAGAATTTTCTCTTCTGCACAATGTTTTCTTCTCCTACTGCCAACCTCATAACTCCAGCCAGCACATTTAGATTTTTGCCTGCAAATGCTTTCAATTTGGATGACTCCAAATGATTTGTTGTTTGGAAAAGAGTTTAAGGCTCAACAGTGGCCAAAAAATCAGTACAGGTGCTAAAATGCATTCAAATTTAGTCCTACCATTTAACCCTTTCCCAAACGACAATTTTTGGACTGGTCCAAATTGAAAGAGTTTGCAGACGACAATTTCAAATTTGATGAAAATGGCAGAAAGTTATCAAAAAGGGTAGAAAACACTGTGGGAAAAGGAGAAATTGCTCGTTATGAGCAATTTCTCCTTTTCCCACAGTGTTTTCAAAAGACTTGTACGGCAGACACGTAAAAACCAGGGTTTGTTTGGGAAAGGGTTAAATGAGGCATGCTTTGTGAAAAGGGAGATTAATACATCTGCGAAAAGTATTGACCCACGTCAGCCTGCGCAGTCCGAGCAGGCCAAGACCTTTTGCTATTGGCCAATTTTCTGTATGTCCAAGGACCAGCACACCTTATGATGAAGTCCATGGTTAAAAAAATTTGCTATTATGGATCCATTATCATGTGATGGCTTGATTAGTATCACGTATCACGGACATGCATTAGGCCCCCTTTGATTAGAGCATGGCTAAAATCTTAATGCATTTTAAGACCTGCTTTGTTTACTTTTGGCAGCTATTGTTACTTTAATGTCTATTTTTACCTTAGGACACAGTAACCTTTATAACAGGTGGCACATCTGGTCTTGGGAGAGGAGCGGTGGAACATTTTTTACGAGGCGGATCAAAGATTGTGGTGTATGACAAATTATTACGGTTGTCTCGAACTTCGGATGATATGTTGTCAATTGCTGGAGATGTAAGTGATTCGCTCTTACGGTAACAATTTATTTTGACGTAAATGGTTATGCTGTAATGAGTTGACAAAAAGTTACCGTTCATGCCACCGAAAAAATGTTTTTTTTCTGCTACTAAATTTTCTTGTCAAAGTACTCTTTGTTTGAGATCATTGATATTTGGTACAGAACTCCAGATAGAGGGACTGATTTTGATCTCAAAATTGAAAACATTAGTCACTCTCCATTAAACTCTGTATTATGGGTACTCATTAGAATCGTCTCATCGAGACGATTCTAATGAGCACCCACAACATAGGGTTTGGAAGAGAAATAATGGATTTAGAATACTACAACTCCTCTTATCTAGAGCTCTGTTTGGTATGTATGATACTTGATTAGACCTGCTTGTATTCGCTGACATCGTCTTTGTTTTTGAAAAAGATATGACTTTTTAGCGTACCCAAGGACAGAGTGCTCAAGGTGAGCTTTTGTGATGGTGCTGTGTCCAGCATCCGTCTTATGTTATGTGGTTGTCAACATTTGCCTTGTGTGCACTCTAGAGGCCAGATACTCATTTTCATTTTCAGCCAGTTACTCATGAAACTTGGTAAGAATGTTTTTCTGGATAAAATCTCAGACTTGTCCGAAATTGGGTCATGTCAGGTCATCATGCCAAATCCTAGAAAAACCCTTTGTGAACTCTAGAGGCTACATTTTCAGTCTGACACTCATGAAACTTGGTCAGAATATTTGTCTTGGTGATATCTCAGACAAATTCAAAATTAGGTTATGTTCGGTCAGAAAGTAGGTTACTTTGCCAAATCTTAGAAATCCTTGTGTGCAGTCTAAAGGCCACATTTTTAGTCAGATACTCATGAAACACTGTCAGAATGTTTGTCTTGATTATATCACAGACAAGTTTGAAATTGGGTCAAATTCAAAAATAGGCCAAGTGGGTCAAAAAGTAGGTCACTTACACTCATGTGCTTTACATCATCATAACCAGGATCTTTTCAGCTTTATCAATCCTAGATGACCATACTCAGATGAGCCCTTTAGGGCCAATAACCCTCTTATTTCAGGTCAGAACGGAGGGGGTGGGGGAGTGGGGGTGGGGACTAGGCTTATTTTTCTCCTTGGAATTTTATTGCCAAACAGACCTCTTATAGTTTAGTGTGTCAAGCGATGCTGATTAAGTGTATAGCATATCTATTTTAGCCATGCTTTGTAAGAAAAGGGGGCTTAACCCTTTACCAGACAAAATTTCAGCCTTGTCCAAATTGAAAGCATTTGCAGACGACAATTTCAATGTGGCTCAAATGGTGCAACTTTTTTTCGATAGGGTAGAAAACATTGTGGGAAAAGGAGAAAATGCTGGTTACCAGCATTTTCTCCTTTTCTTACAATGTTTTCAAAAGGCTTCTTTCCCAGGGGCGTCAAAAGGCGGCATTGTGCGGTAAAGGGTTAATGCATCTGCTAAAAGTATCAACACAGGTCAGCCTCGTAGTCTGCGCAGGCTGACCTGTATCCATACTTTTTGTTTTTGTTATATGCCCTGAATGTCCAAGGACCATTCTTCCTCGGGATTTTAGTCTGTTGTTAGACAAAATAGATTTCATGGAGCCATAATTATGTGATGACTTGCTTGGTATGATGCATCACGGAGATCCATTAACCCTTTACCAGACGACAAAATTTTGGCCTTGTCCAAATTGAAAGCATTTGCAGACGACAATTTCTATGTGGCTCAAATGGTGCAATTTTTCTTTGATAGGGTAGAAAACATTGTGGGAAAAGGAGAAAATGCTGGTTACCAGCATTTTCTCCTTTTCCCACAATGTTTTTAAAAGGTTTCTTTCCCAGGGGCGTCATCAAAAGGCGGCATCGTGAGGTAAAGGGTTAAACCCCCTTTTGCCAGAGCATGGCCCATTTATATGGCAGTCGGGTGTTACGGGGCCATCATGGCCCTCTTCTTTGACTTAGGTCACCAATGAGGAGGATGTAGGCAAGGCATTGAACCGTTGTAAGGAAAAGTTTGGAAGGCTGGATCATGTCATCACTTGCGCAGGAATTCACCCATCTCAGACCACATACGCCTTTAAGCGGGGCATTCCACACTCGGAGAAAAACTTTAACGAAATGCTGAAAGTAAGACTGACTTCTTGTTTCATGTTTTTATCTGACAATTAATTTGATGTACAGAACAGGCAGTCTGTTTGCGGATCTAAATAGCAAGAAACTGTCCTAGTTTTTTTCCCTTTTAACTCTTTACCAAAGGACAGAATTTTAGACTGATCCAATTTGAAAGCACTTGTGGATGACAAAACGAATATGACTGAAAAATTGACATTTATTGTGGGAAGGGTAGAAAACAATGTGGGTAAAAGAGAAAATGCTGGTTACTAGCCAGCATTTTCTCCTTTTCCCACAGTGTTTTCAAAAGGCTTATTTTGTCTGGATTGTGTGGTAAAGGGTTAACTTTTTATGAAACAACAAAATTTTAGACTGGTCCTAATTGGAAGCATTTGCTGACGACAAATTAGATATGGCATAAGTAAACTTTGTCTTTGAAAGGGTGGAAAACATTGTGGGAAAAGGAGAAAATGCTTGTTACTAGCATTTTCTCTTTTTCCTGCAATGTTTTCAAAAGCTCTTTTCTATGGGGGCTGAGCCCCACTAGCTCAGTCAGTAGTGTACAGGACCTAAGAACAGGGGGTTGCAGCTGGCTGGTTTGATCCCTGGCTGGGCCAGTTTCTTTCCTAGGATTGACGATAGTCATTTCGACAGGATTCATTCCTCTTTCACTGCTGACCATTGTTTCAATGATGGCTGTGTGGGAAAGCAGCCAGTGGCCTGGAAAGAATATTGTGTGTAGTACTTGGAAAAGAAACTCCAGGAAAGCATGGATAGATGCACTGTCTGCCATGATATAACTAAAATAATGTTGAAAATGGCATTAAACACTATGCAATCAATCAATCATAGGTGAAGAGTGAAAATGATAAAGATATGTGATGCAGATGTAAGCCTATACATAAGCAAATAGGAAAACTCTTATTTTCAGGTAAATATAGGTGGTCGATTCAACGTGGTAAGGCAGGCTATCAGTATAATGAAGGACAATGAACCTGACCAGAATGGCCAAAGAGGTGTCATAATCAATGTGGGTGGGATCTCTGCTTGGGACGGGATGACAGGTGAGATAGGCTGCTTGGTACCCTTCAGGGCCGAGCAAGTTTTTTCACTTGTCCATGGACAAGTGTAAACCTTTACCACTCAGTCACCAGTTTTAAAGATACATCCTTACAGCTAGAGAGAAAAAAAAAAAAAAAACACTGTTAAAATTTGATGGACTGTAGAATGGTTCAGAATAAAGTCAGTTGTGTAAACAAAGATATATTACCGATTTACCTGGTGTAAGGGATAAATACATATATGGGAAATCTTCGATTTAAAACTGAAAATGTCACAACAGTTATTTCCTTGATGGCCTCCAGAAAATGAAATGCATTTTCTATCGGTTGTTATCTCTGCAATCTTGCAACCTTCAGAGGCAACATTTGGCATGAAGATACAAAAATGATAATAGTTTGATTAAATGAAGATAAAAACTGGCTGAAAATGAGTATAGATATATATCTTTAATGACCCTGACAAAGACAGCCTTTGTAAGCTTGTAGGAAAAGAAGAAAATCCCGGTAAGCACCATTTCTCCTATATCCACAATGTTTTATACCAAAGACATATGCCATCATTTATGCCACATTCAATTTGTCATCTGCAAATGCATCCAAATTTAAAAAAGTCTAATTTTTTTTTTCCAGCAAAGAGAAACCTCTGTACCAGATAATAGAATTTAAGACTATTGTGCAGATGACAAATTAGATGTGGAAGAAGCCTTTTGAAAACATTGTGGGAAATAGAGAAAATGCTGGTAACCATCATTTTCTCCTTTTCCCACAATGTTTTCTACTCTATCAAGGACAAATTTCGTCATTTGAGCCACCTTTAATATGTCGTATGCCACTGCTTTCAACTTGGACTGGTCTAAATTGTTGTCTTTTGGTTAAGGGTTAAATCATGAAATTTACCTTTGATAGGATAGAAAACATAGTGGGAAATTCCTCACTCACCAAACTGAACATTGCCAACACGATATAACTGAAATAATGTTGAAAATAGCCTTAATCCTTTACGACACAGTATTGACCTCTAATGACCCTGAACAAGTTACCAGCATTTTCTCCTTTTTCCATAATGTTTCTAACCTTTCAGACACAGATTCAATTATTTGAGCCAAATTTGATATGACGTCTGCAAATGCTTTCAGTTTAGACAAGTCTAAAATTTTGTCATATGGCAAAGAAACGATAAAATTTTTAGACTGGTCCAAATTGAGAGCATTTGCAGATGACAAATTAAATGTGGCCCAAAAACTGAAATGCCTTTGGAAGGGAAGAAAACATTGCGGGAAATGGAGAAAATGCTGGTATCCAGCATTTTCTCCATTTCCCACAATGTTTTCAAAAGGCATTTTCCTTTTCATTTAAAACTCGAGATTGTGTGGTAAAGGGTTAAAACCCCGTGATTGTTTTGTATAAGGATAAAAATCAAATGTCTTCCCAACAGGGCAGGCAGGTATAGCAGCGTGTGAAGGAGCAATAGCATCCATGACGCTGCCAATGTCAAGAGATCTCGCAGATATCGGTATTCGGGTTGTTTGTATAGCCCCTGGTAAGTCCCTGAATATTTGTTAAGCTTGGCTGTTTTCAAAGAAAATGTCAAAGTACTGATAGAGTCATGGCATTGCAGTTGTCAGCGTCCTTGTTTGTGTCATGCAAAAATGTTGACATTCAAAGATATTGTATGATACGTATGCCATTACCAAAAGATAACTTATTTCAAACTTGAACTAGTTGTTCACTATCAAAATGGAAACATAGACAACATTGGTAGGTAACTTTCAAAATATATTTCAAACACAGTTATGCCCCTTTTTTAACCTAAGATTTCCAAAAACTTTGACATTTTAGATCTCTGCCATTACTGAAGCCATTTACTTCAAACTTAGACTAGTTGTTAACCGTCAAAATTATTTGTAAACTCATCCAACAGGGGCAGGCAACCATCAAGAGGCGTTTGTCCTAGGATCCTGAAACTTTATACAAGTGTTGCTCATGACCCAAGGAGATGCCCTGTAGTTTTTGGGTCACATGGATCAAAGGTCAAGGTCATGGGTGAACTTCAATTGAAAATCGTTTCCGTACTCTAACTCAAAAGCCATTTGACCTAGGACACTGAAACTTTATACAAGTGTTTCTCATAACCCAAGGAGGTGCCCCATTGTTTTTGGGTCATGTGGGTCAAAGGTCAAGGTCACAGGTGAACTTTGTTTTGAAAATCATTTCCCTTATCTGATTGTGCTGATTCAGTGACAAGGTGCTGGTGGGGGTTATTTATCTGCTTTGCGACAGTTCTAGTTTCAACTGGGAGTTATTTTGTAAAGGGTTTGTACTGGTTCCTGGGAGGTCGGATCTGAATTGTCTGCCTGTTTCTTTTTAGGTCTCATGGATACAGTTATGCAAGAACAATGGTCCATGAGTTTTCAAAAGATGTTTTCGGACTGGAACCTTTTTCCAAGACGATTTGGAGGGCCGCTTGACTTTGCGGAGTTATGTGAAACAGTGTGTAAAAACCCAATGTTAAATGGAGAAGTCATTCGTTTAGACTGTGGTGCCAGGTTTGCTTTCTGAGTCTCATACGAAAGAGACGAGATGGAGAATACTGGTTGTACTTTGCTACTATGTGATAGGTTCAGTTATTTCCTTCCAAAACAAACCTGCTTCAGGCAGCTCAACAAAAAAAAATCAGTGTGAAATGTGGACAAGGAACCAAGACTAAAGTTTGACCCTTTACCAAACGATCCATATTTCAATGACACAGAGGAAAGAGGCTTTTGAAAACATTGTGGGAAATGGAGAAAATGCTTGTAACCAGCATTTTCTCCTTTTCCCACAATGTTTTCTACTCTTAACGAGACAAACCTATCATGAGAGTCGCATTTGATTTATTGTCTTCAGTTTGTGCTTTCAGATTTGCCAAGTCTAAAATTTTGTCGTTTGGGTCACCTAACCCCAACGCAGTTCCATGATTGAATAACTGAGAGAAAAAAAAGCTTTTGAAAACATTGTGGGAAAAGGAGAAATTGCTAGTAACCATAAGGCTTTTGAAGAAGGAAGGAGTTACAAGAGGTTTTTCTCCTCCTTTTGAAAGAGGAATGGCCCCTATGCTTCTTTATTCCTTTGCTGCACAATGTGGCCTTTCAACAACCCTGGGGAAGAAGCTTTTTGAAAACATTGTGGGAAAAGGAGAAAATGCTGGTAACCAGCATTTTCTCCTTTTCCCGCAATGTTTTCTACCCTTTCAAGAGAAAATTTTCCATTTAAGCCGCACTGAAATTGTCATCTGCAAATGCTTTCAATTTGAACAAGGCTAAAATTTTGTCATCTAGTAAAGGGTTAATCTAGCTGAAAAAAATCTTAGCAGAGCTGTAGCTTGTACATGGAATGGCTGATTTGTAAATCTGTGTGAAGAGATGACAGAAAAAAGTTCTGCCCAGCAAGTCTTTGCTTCTGATACATGTATTTTGACTTGTTGCCAAACGACAAAATTTTAAGTGAGATTAAGATGAGTTTTGCTTTGTGAAAAGGGGGCTTAATGCATCTTCAAGAATTGTCCATGCAGGCTGACTTGGGTTGAAACTACAACTCAAAGGACATGATTCAGTTGGATGTTAGATAAATGGGATTTACAAACTCATAATTACTAGTATTGTGATGACTCGCTTAGTGTAATGTATCACGGAGATTCATCAACCTCCCTTTTGCCAGAGCATGGCTCATATGCATTGAACCCTTTACCAAACATTCCCGAGTTTTAAAGACCCTGAGGAAGACTGCTTTTGAAAACATAGTGGGAAAAGGAGAAAATGCTGGTAACCATCATTTTCTCCTTTCCCCACATTGTTTTCTTCCCTTTCAGAAAGGAATTGTATACAGTGAGCCACATTTAATTTGTCATGTAAAAGTTCTTTCAATTTGATTAGTCTAAAATTTTGTCATTTGGTAAAGAGTTAAACTAAATGCACTACGTAGAATGTGTGTTCAATTTATTGGATATATGTATTTTGTATTTTTAGCTTGACTATTTTCTAAGAAAACGACAAGTTATTCTTGTATCCCTGGCGTCGTTGTCTGCATCCTTGAAACTTTTACATTTTATAATATCACTGTTATTATGTAATATGTCAGTTACTACTGAAGATATTTGCTTCAAACTTGGAAAACTTGTTAATTATCAAAAGGGGAACCTATACAACAAGGGCAGGTAACCATCAAAGTATTTTTGACAAAGTTATGACCCTTTTCTGACTTACAATTTTCACTGAAAGTCAAGCAACCGCAGCCAAGCGTTGGCACCCATGTGCTGTGCTGTTGTTTAACAATGTAATTATAATTATTAACTCTTTACCACACAGTCCCGACTTTTAACAACCCTAATGAAGAAGCCTTTTAAAAACATTGTAGGAAAAGGAGAAAATGCTGGTAACCAGCATTTTCTCCTTTTCCCACAATATTTTCTAACCTTCCCAAAACAAATTTCAATTTTTAAGTTACATTTATTTCGTCGTCTGCAAATGCTTTCAATTTGGACAAGTCTAAAATTTTGTTGTTTTGTAAAGGATTAAAGTCATATATAGACCATAGACATAGTTATTTTTATGTCTGGCTCAACCTTTGTACCTTATTTAGTAAGAAACCTCATAGAAATATCCTTAGTTTTACCTCCATATTAAAATCTTTCAGTGATATCCTATTTTCCCTCAATTTAGACATGCAGATAACATTTGACAGATTTAAGCAAATCTTTACCCCACAGTCCTGACTTTTAATGACCCTGAGGGGTCCTGCATGGCTCAGTAGTATAGTGTAGGACTAATGACCTGGAGGTCCCAGGTTTGAGCCTCACTGGATCCACTGGGTTTTTCATGGGTGTGTCCTTGGGCAAGACACTTCAGAGCCCTAGCCTTGTACTGGTGGAACCCGGGAAATGCATGACCCGATTATCTGAGCTACTCAGAATTTGTTGTTTGGTAATGCTGTCAGTTTGGACCATTCTAACATTTTGTTATGTGGTAAAGAGTCAACTGTTTACCATTTTAAAAGTTTAGACTTGGCCACATAGAAAGCATTACATGACAAAGTAAATGTGGCTCAGACGTTATAATTTGTCCTCATTGAAGGTAAAAAGCATTTTGAAACATGTTGGTTACCGACATTTTCTCCCTTTCTCACAATGTTTTGTGCTGGCTAGTTACCCAATGCACCTTATGTAGGAAAGCAGCCAGTTGCTTTGGAAGAATATTGTGCAAAGCACTAGTAGAAAGAAACTCCAGGAAAGCATGGATAGGTGCACTGGCTACCACAGTATATCTGAATAATGTTGAAAACAGTGTTACCATACAATTAACCCTTAAGCTGCAACTCACTGTGCAGTCTGATCTTGGATCTACACTGTCAGACAAGTAGAAATTTTTCTCCAAAAAAAATAAGTTTGAAAGAACATTGTGTTTTTACTATCGGCTTGAAAGTTTATTTAAGTTAATTGAAAATGCCTTTGAGGACGAACCAGAAGTCTGAAACTAGGCTTCTATTGAAGGTGAATACTTGGATGGGACAAGAAATTTTCATGGAAATCTATGAACATTGATTTCACTGGAAAGAAAATACAGTATCGGACAGCGTAGATAAAAGATCAGACTGCACATTCTGTGCAGTCTGATCTTAATCTACACTGTCTGCAAAAGGTCAGAGAGTCGCGATTAGCAGCTTAAGTGTTAATCCTTATCCTGCAAGTTAAATGAAACTTTCAAGCCAATAGTAAAAACCTGTCATTTTGCTATTCCTATGTTATTTTTGGGAGAAAACTATTTCCTTATAGGACAGCATAGATCAAAGATTACACTGCACATTCTTTGCAGTATGCTCTTGATCTATACTGTCTGCTAAAGGTCAGTGAGTTGCAGAACACTGTCCGATCTTGCATCTGTACCATCTGTGTGTTCATTCAAGCCTACAAGATTTCTGGATTCGAGTAAATTATATTTTCAGTCAACAAAAGAATTTATTAATTTGGATCTGCAAGAGTTAACCCTTAGCCTTCTACATGAGTTTAAAGAAACTTCCCGGCCAATAGTTAAAAAACAATTATTGCCATTTAAAAGTTATTTTGGGGGGAAATATATCTCTTAATCGGACAGTGTAGATCCAAGATCAGACTGCACGCAGTGTGCAGTGTGATCTTTATCTACACGTCCTCAAAAGGTCCTTGAATCGTGCCTGGCAGCTTAATTGTTAATGCAGCACAAGGGTCGATTGACAATTAACAGGGTCATAAATTACAAAGATAGATCACGGACTTATCCCCTTTTTAAGCTATTATCCAATCAAAGTTCTAGAACTTTCATCAATGGTATTTCACTGTTATAATTTAATAGGGGTCGTCATTTTCACCATCCTCTTATTTGTCATCATTGTCTCCACTCTTTTTTCTTATACTTGCCATTCGGCATTCAAATGGATAAAACTAGGCATGTGAATAACTTGAAATGAACTAGATAATTATTTCAGCACATCGCATGTTGGAGAAAGAATTAGATAACGCATGTTTGACCCGCAAAGTAGACAACCATTGGTGCCCGGAGCCTTCTTTGTATTTCTTATGTTAAATGTTTTCCTCATGGCACCGTTGATGGAATCTGATTGGATAGAATTTTCATAAGTAAATTTTATTGGACGTTTAATAAGATGTGACCTATGACCTATCTGAAGATACAGCATGGCTACTCTTAGGACACTCAAGGTAAACAAATAAATCACGTTCCTTAAACGTTATTAATAGCATTTGGTAGGAAATGATGATTCATATGATTTTAAGAATATTCTCATGGCTTAATTTGACAGGTGAACGAAATGTCGATTCGCAGTTATACAGGGAGTTATATGAACGTGTTTGTCTGTCGGTACACGCACACACAGTCCGACTTCTGTACAATGTAGTGACAACTTTCTCTGAATACATTGTCCCAGAATCTCTGCCTCGGCAAAACACTGAGCCAGTCTAAAATTTTCTAACCATTTGCAGGGTTTTTCCTCGTCTGTCTTATTCTGGAACATTTTGAGTCCCTACAAATGCACTGGAGTAAATCAGGGGAGAAAAGTGTGCCCTACGTAGGACTCGAATACACGACCCCTGGAACACTAGTACCGTAGCTCTACCAACTGAGCTAATCGGGCAACTGTTTGTAAGTCTACCCAATGTTAACTACAACACTCCTCCCCTCGTGATTTTCTTGGGGTCACCAACTCCCCCTTCGAAGGCTTCGGTCCCCATGAGAGAGTAAAGGAGAGAACACAAACGCATAAAATTCAAATGAGTACATTAAGTAATATAATCGAGACCCCAAATATATTTTTTCGCATTCCAGATTTTCGCAGGTCCCGAACCACAAAACCCCCGAACTCCCTCGCTTTTTTCCTTTTTCATGCTTCATTTTCTTCCCATGGTTCATTTTTATTTTTTCGCACTTTCATATTTACAAAACCCCCACCCTTTCCCCAAACATCCCCCAAACCTAAACCCTAGCCCTCATATCTTTCAACAGCTTTAACCAGTTTAGCCAGTTAACTGGTCAGCCTTTTCCCCTGTTAGCCCTCATATCTTTCAACAGCTTTAACCAGTTTAGCCAGTTAACTGGTCAGCCTTTTCCCCTGTTTCCCCTGTTTCTCAGTTTTCATAGTTTCTCAGTTTTCATAGTTTCTCAGTTTTCATAGTTTCTCAGTTTTCATAGTTTCCCAGCTTCCCAGCTTCCCAGTTTCCCAGTTTCTCAAGTAACTCAAGCCAACGGCTTAAAGCGATGCCCCAGTCTACTGGTTTTCCCAGTTTTGCCGGCCCCCCAGTTTCTCAGTTTTTTGGGTTTGAGGGTTAGAGGAGCGGGGGTTTAAAGGGGTTGGCGGGAAATTTTTGAATTAATTTAACTTTTTTGTCTATATATAAAAAATGGAACGAATTAATGAAATTTCAGAAACTCAAATAGGGGAGTGTAATTTATCAAATAATCTAACGCAAATATTAAACGGTGAATTTAATGAAGTTAATGAAGAAAAAGAGTTTTCTATGAATTTATCAGTTGTAGGACTTCGTTCGATTAATGATTTTATGTACCATCTTGCTGTTGAGAATACATATGATAGTAATTTAATTAGTGATGTTACTAATGTAGATTATACAAAAAATTCCAACGGAATGATAAAACTGAGAACACTTTCATTAACTTCTCGTTTTTACGATGATATATATATATTTGCCTATGTTTTTGCTTCTGATGTTGAAAAAGATGGAAGAGGAGGAATTAAGCTAAAAGGTGATGGTTTTAATAAAAATGGAAGAGATAGAAATGCAACGGGCCCCTCTAAAATATACCTAGATATTGCAAAGGATGAGGCAAAACATGCATTTGGAGGTTATCGATGTGTTGGAAGAATTTTTGCAACACCAGAATACAAAAAAAAAAGTAAAAGTGATATATTGCGTATCATGGATTTAATTGAGAAGAATTTAACTAATCGTTATGAAGAACTAAATATGAGAGGTAAAACAATTTTAGAATGGGCTCAAGAATTTCATAAAAAAAACAAAAATGAAAAACCCGTCGGCGTTGTTGGTATTAAACTCGATACTTCTGATATACCCTTTCATAATGTTGATAGTAATATTAACAGATTAAACAGTTCTTTAATAAGAAAAGGTTTTGTAATTGGTAAATGTGATGTTACTATTGATAATGCTGGAACATTAGATCCAATAATTTTAAGACGGCATTTTTTAAAAGTATGTAATGCCAGAGAGGAAAAAGAAAAAGGTCCCGAATTTGACTTTGATGATACAAAAGAAAATTATGAAGATTTTAAATTTGATTATGATATGAAAAAAGCTGAGTTTGATGCGAAGGATGTTTTACTAAACTTAAAAGATTTACAAAGAACTGCCGGACGTAATATTTTAAAATATAGGACAAAATTAGGCAGTCAAACTTTATCAGCAAAATATTACAACAAAGCGGTTTCTAATTTTGAAGCTGGTAATACACAAAAAAAGCTAGGTACACATTTGGCAGAATATGCCTACAATCATCAAAGTAAATATTTAAAAAGTGTTTTTAATGATTCTCTCGTTAAAGAGCATGGTATTACACGTTTTGAGATTTCTTTTTGTCCTTCATTAGAAGAAAAAATTAACGCTCATCGGTTGATACATAGAGAGCTTAAAAAGGTTAAAAATGATAATTTTAATATTTTTCATAGTCAACCTTTAGCGAGACAATTTGAAATATTAAGAAACGCTATTACTAAAAGTTGTTTAATGTGTAATAGAACAACAAAAGAAATATTTATGTTTTGGTATGGTGTAAGTCTTACTAAAAGGGTTGCTGGAGTAAATTATTCATTAAAAAGGAAAAAACAAAATGAAACTGATGAAATGTATTTAAAACGATATCAAAAAGCAAAAAAAGAGGCAATGAGTGACTTTGGTTTTAATAACTTAATAATTAATGTAGTAGAATTTGAACAGGATGAAAATGATGAAAAATTATTACATTTTTTTAAACCAAAATGTTATGTAAGAAGAGGAGAAACATTTTTAACCCCTTTAAATCAATCGACTAAAAACTATAGTTTACATGATGATTTACCTGATATTAATGATGTTTGTCCTCATTCTGAAAATATTAAGTTTATATTTAGAATGAAAAAAAATTCGCACGCAAAAGGTGAAAGAAAAATTTTAAACATTCCTAGAAAACTGGAAGAGTGTTCCTTTAAAATTTCACTATTATCAGCAAGAAAAAGAAAAGAAGCGTTACAAGATATAGAGGAGGGATATAGAAAGTATCAATGGCATAGAGAAAACGAAGAACTTGAAGCACAATTAGAAAAAGAATACGAAGAAGAAAGAAGGAAACTTATAAACGAACAACGAGAATTAGAAAAAGAAATAGAAAAACAAGAAAGAGCAGACGAAAGAAAAAAAACAGTGGAAAAAGATTTAAAAAAATTTACAACAAGAGATGAGGAAGAAGCAAAATTAAGATATCATCGCTTTTTTAATTTTTATGCTTTTAAGTTGTGTGAATACAACAAAAGAACTAAAGAAAGATGTATGAGATTACTAGGAACATTGGGAATCACTAATGAAAAATTTGTTTGTTTTCCAAGACACAACATTGCTAAATGGTTAATGGAAAAAGAAGTTTTAACAACATTTTTTAAAGAAGTACCAGGAACAAATAAAAAAGAAAATATATTTTGTATGCCTTTACATAGTTTCATAATTAAATATGAAAAGAAAACAAATAGAAACAAAGAAACATACTATGTTATGGATTTTGATTTAGAGTATTTTTTGGGAAGTTTTAAAACAAATTTATTAAAACACACAGAAAAGATTGAAAGAATACACAAAAGATTTAAAGAAATAGAACAAGAAGTAGAAGAACTTGAAAACAACCCCCCTTTAATTAATTTACCTAAACCTAAAAGGGATGAGGTTAAACCGCTTGATTTAATGGAGGTAGAACCTGGAGATTATGAAGTTGATGCATTTTCTGAATATTTTCAAGGTACAAACCTTAAAAGACTACTATACATTAAAACAGATGATGGAAGATATCCGGTAACGGGGTATTATTTACAAGAAAAACTAGATGAAAAAATTAAAGACTTAACAAAGGTTAAAGCTCCTTTAAGAATTTTACTTCTAGGAAGTTCAAGACATCCAATTAAAAAGAAACAAGATAGACACATAGAATTACCAGAACATATTCCATTAATTTAATCTTGATATGATTAATTAATCATATTAAGATTTTTAAAATATTAAACATTGTTTAAAATATTGGATTCATCTTTTTTCCATCAGATTGAAGATTAAAAATTTTATCAGACAACACAACGGCATACGCTTTTGTTTCAGCTGGAACATTTTCCCCAAACTTAGCCCTTATTTGTATATCAACAACCAAGGCGCGTAGTCTACTCTTTTGCTTTGTTAGATCAAAAACAAACAGGGGATATAAATTTTTAAAGTCTATTGAATTAATAGAAAAATTTGAGTTTTCCATTGGTATATGTTTTGTCATATATCTAAAATTTGAAGTTTCAAAGAATGCTCGAGCGTATTCATTTACATTAAAATTTATATGATAGTCTATTTCTGGATATCTTTCAGTATTCAAATATACATGAACGTTTGTTAAATGTAGATGGTTAAAAATAGCGGCGTTGTTTGTTTCTATTTCTTTATTACCTGTTTGAAATCCAAGAATTAAAAACCGTGGCCTTTCTGCTGCTGATTTTACGGCAAGTCTCCAAACAAACTCCCTTGTTTGCGGTACTATGATACTTTCACACTGTCTACTTTTAAAACCTATCTTTGTTGTAATTTTGCTATCTATCTGTTTGTAAAGTGCGAATCTTGCTTCATCAGCTGGCAAAACATGAGGTACAAACCAAGAAAGCTTTACTATATCAACTTGTCCTGTTCCGTACGCTTTGTTTACTCCTCCCACATCTCGGCCACCTGTAGCAATATGGATAGCTTCACCGTCTCCCTTTCGTATCAAGCTGATTTCTTGCTTTACACCATATAGGATTTTGTTGTAATCCTCGAAAAATCCAAAGATATGAGAAAGAGGGATTAAAAAGGCAAAGTTACCAGGTGTTGTTGTTCCTCCTCCTAATAATAATTTTTGTCTTGTATCAAAACCAATATTTAACGCGTCGGTTTCTCCTTTGTCATAGTCCTTAAACCAACACTGATTTAATCCTCTCGACTTGTTAAAGTCATCTGGATATTTTAACATTCCCAACATTGTCGTAGTTTGTCCTGGGTATAGAATATTTTCTACTTCTTGTCCTGACAATGAAAATTTTATTTGACTGAAAAGGTTCATAATGCCATTGTTTGCCAAAGCAACCCGGTCAGTTGGTTGAAATAAAAAGCTTCCTGCTTCTACTTCTTGCGATGATATCAAACGTCCCACAACATAGAGATAACTTTTTGAAGTATGAGTAAAAACGTCTTGTGATTCAATTGTAAGCCTGATTTCTCCCGGGGTGTTTAGTTGTGTTGCCCCCTTGTCTGGTGGATATTCATGATACTGATAACTTTCAATATCTTCATCGATAGGGACTTCTGTATTCCAATGTAATATAGAACTATTTGCCATGCTTTTTATTTTTGTTTTTATTACTTTAAATTATTTTAATACCAAGACCTTCATTTAATCCCCTTCTTCTTGGTATCACTCCAAAACTAGGGTTGTCAAGTGCAACTGTTGCAGCAGCTGGAGCATCAGAAACTTTTAAATTTCTTTTTGTTTGTTTTTTCTTTAACAAACTTGTAATTTTGTCTCTGGCAAGCTGTTCCGCCTTTTTACTTCCCGCATCAAGTAGCTTTTTTCCTGTATCTTTGGCAATTTTTTGAGCTGTTGTTTTTAATACTTTTTGGGCTGCTTTACTTGCTCCACTATGAAAAATACGAGAAAAAAAGTTAGCGACTGGAGTAAAAAGACTGGCACCGCCATAGACGTATTCCATTTCATAACCTGGTTGATCATCTGTAATAATCATTTTTAAAATAGACTATTTTATTTTAAACATTGTTTAAAAGTTCATCCCTTTCTTTTCTACTCATTAATTTTTTTCTAATTAATGCATTACACAATTCAACCATTTCATTTTTAAGCCCCGTGTTACCTGCTTTAATACTACCACAAACAAGACTTAAACGATCAGCCAAAGCAAGTGGGTCTGATTGGATGATTATAGTTTCATGTTTTCCTCCTTCTGTTTGCAAACCAAAACCTAACTTTTTCCTTTTTTCTTGTTGTTCTAATTTTAAGTCAAAAGATACAAAATTTAAAAGATCTTTCCACCGTTTATTTTTTCTGTTAATTTCATCATTATAAATTATATTTCCTGATTTTGGGCTTTCTTTAATGAGAATATTTGCTTTTCTCATCATATCTTTAAAATCTTCATAAGCTTTTGGATAATTGAATTTTGAATCTGTTAAAGGATTAGGAGAAAAAATAAGATTAATTAATTCTCCCGTTCTATCATACTCTACCCCCATATATTTAATTTTATTTTTTTCAACAACTAAAGGTGTTCCAGCCATTTTTATTATCACTCCTCTATCTGTTGGTTTTATTTCAATCAGTTGATTATTTTTTTGTTCATATGAATAATTTTTTAGTTCAGTATCTTCGTTAAAATCTTCATATGGTAAAACTTCTTCTGATGACTGTATTTTTGTTGTTTTTTCAACTTCTGTTTCTTTATCAGCTGTTTGTTTAGGAGGAGGTTGCTGATGTGGCCCATATTGAACAGTTGGAGGTGGTTGAGCTGTTGCAATTTTAGATATTCCTTCTGTTACTGGTTTAAAATATTTTTGGAGTGCTTCAATGTTACCTCTTTCAGCTTGTAATTCAGCACTATCCCTAGCACGAATATCTTTTTTTAAAGCTAAAATTTTTTAACTATCTCGTCCCTTTTGTTGATATCTTTGATGTTTACAAATGACATATTTTTTTAAATGTTTAAAATATATTAAGTTAAATACTTAATACATTTTATTTTAATCCATATTACTACACATACAAGAACAACTTAAATTAAAGTGAGGTGTTTTAAAGTTTAATATGGGAGCGATCCGCCGTGGTTCTTCTCTACTAATCTCCTGAACTCTTCGCGGGCTTCGCTCTTCCCTCTCTCGATTAAACTGTTCTCTTCTTCTACTTTCTTTTTTTTGTTTATTTTTGTCCTTACTTCTTCTTTCATTTCCTTGTATTTTTGTAATTCTTCCATTATTAAACTAAACTCTTCATGTGTAACTTTGTTATCAGCTATAGCCTTACTGATATGAGTGGTAACCGTGTCAAGCTTAGCCATAGCAATATTTTTAATTTCTACATGTTTCTCTCCTTTTGTCCTTGTTCTTCTCGTAAAAAACTTACTTGTAACCGCTCCAAGTCCAACAACTAGAGCAGCAATTTCCAGGGCTATCGTTGCCGGTATAGCTACCACGGTGCTGAGTAAAGCAGTGCCACCAGCTCCGGCGCCTAGTGCTACCACTGTTAGACCACTCTCAATATTGTCTGAAACCTTGCTATACTTCATATACTTCTTTGATAGTTTTCCCCTTTCTTTAATTTCATCTTCTAGATATCTTTGTACATCTGATATTTTGTTTAATCTGAAACTCTGTCCGCTGTCTGTCATCTCTATCACTGCTACCGGGGCAGATGGGTCAGGCCTATCAATAATGGGATATAGGTGACTTCTGTTTGTGTCTTCTTTGATCTCTGTCATTTTATTAAATGATTTTTAAGGTTTAACATATTTAATTAAACAAAATGGAGTATTTTCAGGGATCAACACGGTATTTTTAGAAAAGTTGTAAAGTATCGTTTTAATGTTGTCTGTCTTGTGTTCATATTGAAACGGACTTTTAAATTCTAAATTTTGTTTAATCGTATCAGTGGCAATAGTTAAAATTAAACCATCTGAAAACATATATCCAAAGTTTAAACCAATACTCTTTTTTTCATGTGGCTCAAGCTTCAAAGCTGCTTGTGTGTATATTAACCAGGATGTTCCTGATTTTTTAATTGGTGGATATTTAAGCTTTTCGTGAGGCTTCCAATATATTGTTTTTGGTTGGTTCATCTTTTTTAATATTTAAATTATAGATTTAAGTAAAGGGCCAATTATAGGAATTTGAGAAAGGAGACCGCTCCCATCTTGTACACGTCCATTTTTTACTAAATACAACCCATCACCACCAAAGCCAGCACCTTCCATAGGCCTTAAATATATACCCTGTCCATCTGTTTCGACTTGCGCTACATGTCCATTTTTAGACAAATACAAACCATCCCCAAAAATAGCCTTTACAGCTTTGTCAGCAAGCCCAGAAATAGCACCGAGACCAAGAGCAGGGAGTACCTTTTTAGCAACGGCGCCAACAATAGGAAGAGCACGAGCAGCTAAAGCTCCAAGAAAGCCTCCTTCTTTCATTGTGTGATTAATTTGTGCTCTTGAAAGTATCATTAAGTTTTCTTTACATTTACTTGCATTTTCTTTAAGACTTTCAAGTTGTCCTTTTGTTACATAGATAACATCATCACCTTCTTCACCTGGTTTAAACTTAATTGTTGCTTTTGTTTTGTTTTTATAAGCAGATTGAATTTCTCTCTTTGAGTTTTCAGTTAATTTTAAATTCACTTTATAATATGTTGTTTTCCTTGGCATAGTTTTTAAAAATGTATTATTTTAGTTAAATAATTTTAACATTTCTTATATGAAAACGAACAGTCAAGTTTTCACCTCTTAAATCTATGTTATCTCCGTTTTGATCGGTTAAAGTTAATCTGATACTATGTATTTCATTTAAAAGTAAAGGTGAATATAGAGGATATGGAGGACGTTCTATAATTTTATGACCTGGGTTAACAGTCGGAAAAAAGGAATATATTGTATTCCCTTTTTGTCCCTTCACATAAGAACCTTCGATAATATCTAAATTAATTAATATGCTGTTTACAGGTAAAATATTAATATCATTTACACTTTCATATGTTCCGGCGTCATATTCTTTTGCTTCAAATCCTAAAATTCGATTTAAAGAATTTTGTGTAAAATCAACAAAATACTCCGGTTGTATCGTCATGATAGTTTTAAAAGTGTTAGTATCACCAGAAATTTTAACAGCATATTGATTATTTGCGTCTTTTAATCCTTTGTTTTCTTGTTGTAATTCTATATTTCGAATGATATCAGTAAGGCTATAACTTCCACTTTTAATAACTACATGTGTTAAATCTGCTGAACCTTCCTTACCAATTACAAACTCATCAAACCCTGGTTTAATATTTGGGATACTATAATATGTCTCAAGATTAATTAAAGCAATCTCACACGGATGGTTTAAACGTATTGGAGGATTAAAATCAGTTTTAAAATCTGTTTTGTTTTCTGTTAAAACTATTTGTATTGAAGTCATTTTTTAATTAACAAAAAAATGACTAAACAAATTTAAAAATTTTGATTTAATTTAAAAAAAATATTTACTATATTAAAAAGAGAAGATGATAACAGATATTCAGAGGGAAAAAATAGAAGAAGTATTAAAATTAAAAATTAAACATTTTGACAAGGTGTATATAGGAGAAGGGGATGAAACAGATGAGGTATTTCAACAGTTGGGGTTTACTTTTTTAACAGAAGGAAAACCAAAAACATATATTAAGGATTTTTTTCCAGCTTTTTACTATGAATGGAGTGAAGCAAAGCGATGGGGAGAATATCCAACTCTTTGTTTAAATATGTTGTTTTTAGAATATGGTAGTATTCATTATTTTTTTCATTTTGATTTAATTGAAGATGACAATGCTTTAACATTTAAACAACGATTTAATACACTTGATGAAATATTAAAAAAATACAATTTCATAGATATGAAAGTAAAATTTTATGTTCTTCATCCTTTAAATGTTGATAGATGGGAGAAGGAAAACATTACAGAATTTTTAGATGATATACATTCATCTAATTTTTACAGAAAATTTAAAACATTTGAAGAATTAAAAATAAATTTTGATGTTTTACTTAGAAAATATGAAACAAACAAAGAAGAATTAAAAAATGAAAAAAAAAGAACGTATTATGGTAGAAGTACGAAAAGCACAATTAGAAGAATACAGCTATAGAATAGGAAATGAACTAAAAGCATTAAAGAACAGAGATTTATTAAATCAAATTAATGGTATTACATCATTTAAAAATGAAGAGTGTGTTGTATGCTATCAAAATTCACCGAATATACTTTTTTGTAATTGTGGTCATATTTGTATATGTGAAGAATGTAATGAATTAATGGTGTCACCTAATTGCCCATCTTGTAATATGTTAAATACTATTAAGCGAAAAATTACAAATTGAAAACATGACAACGAAAATTAAAAACGTTTTAAACAATCATTTAAATCATTCAAAGAAAGAAGAACGAGAAAACGGTGACTTCTTTACACAATTAAAATACAAATTTAGACCAAATAAATACGTTGAATATGAGGGAGCCGAAACATATTTCGAACGTTTTAAATCTTTTTTGTTGTATGAATGGAGCAAGAGAAAACAAAAGGGGGAGCCCTTTAATATGTGGGTAAGTTGTTTAATCATTGAAAACCAATATATACATCGTTTTAATGATGTTTTTTTGTTTGATGAAAATGAAAATAGAATAGGGAGAAAGGCTTGTACTTTGTTAAAAATATTAAACCATTTCTTTTTCCCTAATGTTGAAATATACTTTTTTGTTGAGGATGGAAATCATTGGAGACAAGATCGTAGACATCTACTTGAAGAAATATTAAAAATGAGAGAAGAACTAATTTTTAAAGAATATGGGTTTTGTAGTATTAAAGAGGATATTACAGATTATAAAGTTGTAGTATAGTAATATGTAACCCTTATAGGGGGTTATATATTAGTTTTTTAAATGAGAAAGCCGTCGGGGAGAAAGTTTTCATTGTAATCGGGGAAGTGGATTTGAACAGCTAAAGTTATAAAAAACGTGTCAACATCCGGATGAGATGAATTAAAACTTAAAAATATTGAACTACAATTTTCATATTTTTTTAATGAAACAAAATCAAAACAATTAATTTTTGCTTCTTCTTTTTCTTCAGTTTCAAAATCAAAATTATCCACTTTGTTGTTTTCTTCAACAGATAACCTTAATTTAAACTTTCTTTTTTGCCTAAAACCTGAAACGGTTAAATCAAATAAAAAAGAATAATTTAACAAAGTCATTTTAAAAGGTATTAAAAATCTTGGTTTTATTATTTTAGCGTTCACAGATGGGTCTAATGATTCTCTAACTCCCCCGTGATATTTACCAAAATAAATTATTGTGGGTCTTATAACATTACCTTCATTATCCAAGGCATTAAACCCACTCCCATCTGGCAAAAACTCTCTCCTATTTGCGTTTTCAAGCGTGTCTTTTCCTACTATAGGCCCTTCTGCCTCTCCTCTAATTAAAATTATAGAAGTTCCCAAAAATTTAAAAATTCTCTCTTTTGGTAAAATTTTCACTCTTTCTTCTTCATTTTCTTTTTTTGTTTCATCTATCAACAAACGTATCCGATCCGTTTCCGCTTTTCTTTCTTGGTCTTGTAATTTAAGTTTATTATTAACAAATCTTTTAGTTGTTGCATCACCACCCTCAAGAGGCTCACCAACATTTTTAATTCTATTAGTATTCATATCAATAATATCTATAGCCAAAAAACCGCCATTTCTTTTAAGTAATGCACTTTCTCTATTATCATCGACATACTTTTTATTTACTGCCTCCGTTTCCTCTGTTGGTTCTGGTAAGTTTTTAATTTTATGTTGATCCATATCAATTTCCCCAACTGATAAAAAATGACCGTTTAATTTTATAAAAGCTGGGTCTAAAATGTTTTCTTCTTTTTTAAAATTATAAATTTCTTGTTTTAATATTTTTTCAAAAGCATTAATATCGCTTGTTATTGCACCATCTAAAGAATTAATCTTCTCTTGAAATCTAGTTAAAAATTTATAAAAATCTTTATGAATAATTTTTAATAGTTCTGGTATATCTTGAAAATCTTTTTCTAAAAAATCTTTTTTAAATGTTTCATAAAAAAAATTAAAGGATTTTTTTTCATCATCTTCTAATTCGTTAACAAGATTTGGTATGGTAATTACTTTTTCTAAAAACACACTTGGAAAATTTCTTTTTTGTAAAAAAAGTAAAAATGAAAATAAATCTACATTTTTATTTAATAATTTTTCTTCCAGTTTTTTTCTATTTTCTTCATCCATCTTTTTTATTTTTTCTATCTCTTCTTTGATTTCCTCATCTATATCATCTACATAATTTTTATTTACCATGTCGGTCGCTTCAACTGGCTCTGGTATATTACGTATCATTCTTTGTTTCATATTGATATTACCTTTGGCGTTAAACGTTTTCTGGTTTTTTGTATTAAAAGCCTGATTTTTTTCGAGTTCGGCTTTTACGACATTTAAAGCAGCAGCATCAACATTTCCACCATTAGCATCAAAAACAACACTAGAAGCTTTAATTTCTTCAGCCTTTTCATCTACATACTCTCTAATTTTTTCCGTTTGTTTGTCAAAATAATTCTTGTTTACTGCCTCTCCTGCTGCTATTGGGTCTTTTAATCCTCTTAGTTTTTTCCTTCCGAGATATATGTGTTCTTTTGCTACGAATCCCCCGTTTTTACGTTCCCAAGCATTAGTCTCGTCAACATAGGCAACAGTAGCAACATCATCAGGTAGAACAGGAAACCCTACTCCCTCAATTTTATAACCTTTTAAATTAATTTTGTTTTTTGCCTCATATTGCCCATTGTAAAAATTAAAAGGATTATTAATTTCTATTTTTCTCCTTCTATTCTCTACTAGTGTATCAGTATAAATTTTATTAGCAGCCTCTAAATTGTCTACTGGCATCGCTAAATTTAATAACCTATGTTCTTTCATATCAAGACTATCACTTGCGGCATATCCATTTCCCGGTGTACGTGTAAAAAAGCTATGTCCTTGACTACTATCAACATAGTTTTTATTTACTGCATCACCTCCATCAACTGGATCAGGTAGGTTTTTTATTGGTTGGTTTGTCATGTCAATGGCTCCCGTTACTTCACCCCCATCCTTACCGAGAAAGTTGTTAACAATGAAAGGTAAGGGAATTATTTCATCTTCTAGATTTTCTATTTCACTTTCTATTTTTCCAAATTTTGTAATTGGTATATTACTCATATTTTAAAGTAATCCTTTTTCTTTTAAATCCATTAAATAACTTACAACGGGCTGAATGTGATAGCCTTCATTAAGCTTTTGTAAGACGTGAACACAGAGATGTCCGCAAATCACAGTACCAGGGTTTTGTATTTGATCAGATGAATACAAAATCGGACTCTTTAAATATTTTTGAAATTCGAGTGGTGGAGGTAGCCCATAACTATCAAAATAAAACTTGTTCTTTTTGTTTCGATGCCATGCAGTCCAGTGTGTTCCAGGGCCATCACTATCATCAAGATTTAAAATTCCACATTCATAAATTTTTGGTTTTTTAGGGAGTGTATCACGAGAGAACACTCCACGCCATCCTTTTAAATGTTTACATATATCAGTAAGTTCAAAATTGTTTAATGATTTAATTGGTAAATTTTTAACTGTTTTAGATATATCTAAACCTTTACCACCTGTTTCTTTTTTTCTATCTCTTTGTCGTTGTTTCTTTTCTTTTTGTCTCGTTGCTTCGGCTCTTACTGCCTCCATTCCTAGGCTTGCATTTTCTTTAATTCTTGGTTTTGTGTCTCCCATCCATTCTTGGAATTCATATTGTGTTTTTTGTAATTCAGGTCTGTAAAAAGCTCCTTCTATATGATGATTTTTTGCATCACTTAGAAAATATGTTACAGGATTTGTTTTTTGAATTTCACGAATTTTAAATATCTTTCTTGTCCAATTAGCGGTGAAACCCTTTTCTCTTCCTTCCGCTTTTCTTCTTGGTATTCTAACAAGATCACCTACATTTAACTCTGTCTTTTGTGTCATTCTATCAGGTTTAAACTTTTTAGGTTGAGCATTTTCGTAAAATTCTTTGAAAATCTTTTCTTCATTTTCTTCTTTGCTTGCTTGTTCTGGTGTATAACGATTTTTAAAATTTCTATGAGGTGTATTGTTGTAGTCTTTAACTATATCCTGTAAATGAGGTATATAGTCTATTGTATTGTTATCTGTCATCCATCTACCAATTTTATCTTTTAAAGTTTTTATAAATCGTTCGGCTATTGCTGCTTTGTGTTTTCCTTCAGTATGATACATTTCAACCCCTTTTAATTTTATTGGTTCTTCTTTTGATCTATCAGGAAACAAAACAGGACAGTAACGGTTTTTGTGTTGTGTCAAAGCTCCTTTTGTTTTTAAATACATTTTACAATTTTCACACTGGAAAGGTGTTTGTTCTATTCTTTTTTCTTCTTCATTTTTTCTATCAATCATTCCTATAAATTCCCCACCTCTATCACTCCATATTTTGTTCGGTTTTCTATTTGATGACTTGAATATATCTTCAAAAGCTTTAACAACAGTATTAGACTGTTTGTTTTCTATTTGACGTACCCAAGCAAAACGACTAAAAAGATCAAGAACAACTAGGAAATTGTTCAAATTTTCTATTTGTTTTTCTGCTGCTGTTTGTCTTTCTCCTCTTTCTTCTTCTTTTTTTAAAATTTCTTCCATCCCTTCAGTTTCTCCAACTTTGATTTTTTTAGGCATGAACATTAAATCGGCTGTCCATGTCTCATCTAATTTTTTAACAACGATACGACGTGTAGGAAATTGACGTCTAAGAGGTCGATGAAGTTCGTCAGCTAAAGTTTTAGGCTTTTCCGGCTTTTTTTTTTATTTTGTCCCATTCCAAATTTTACCTTACTACCTATGATAGGTGTAACAATAGAACGATCAAATCGTTCTCTTAAAGTTGGGTTGTATATATTCTTTAATTCTTTTAACATGTTGACATCACAAAGGTTGTTACGTGTTAGTGTATCATTGTTTTTTAAATAACATATATCATGATGCATAGCGGCACTATCAACACGATTAACTGGCTTACTCCATGTTTTTGGTGTAAAATCTGGGTTTAATCTTTTTTTTAAGTTTGTTCCTGGTCCCGTAAAGTTGTGACCTGGTAAATGCATTTCAAAAGGAAGATTGTTTATAAATTTATTAACTATACCCTGGCCCTTTTTTTTTTACTTCCAGGTAAAAACTGGGTTTTTTGTGTTCCACATATCGAACAATAACCCCTTAAAGCAGGTTTACCATTTTTCATTGTTATCTGTGTTTCATTTCTTGTATCTGTCTTTTTTCGACACTTTACACAATACATTAACGTCATTTTTTTTAATTTAGTATTTAAATTACTAAAGTAAAAACATGGAAATTAAAAATTATAGCTGTAACTTAAACAAAACAAAAAGAAAAAACAGTCCCATGTTACCCAAAAGTATTAGGGGGTTAATCATTGGTGAAAGTGGATGTGGAAAAACTACAACACTTTTAAATCTTTTACTTCGTCCTGGATGGCTTGATTATGATCATTTATATATATTTGGTAAATCTATGAAACAACAACCTGAATACATTCTATTAAGAGAAGGACTTGAAGCAGAATTAAACAAAGAAACAATGAATAGTATATTTGAAAATATGGAAGAAATAGAAAACAGAGAAATTTCACAAAAGGAATTAATTGAAGAATTAAAAGAAAAACAAAAGAAAAAGAAGGGAACCAATATTGTGCCATGTTTTAATGAAGAGGATGATAATGTTCCTGATCCTCGTGAGTTGAGTAATACAAATAAAAATTTAATGATTTTTGATGATTTGTTAAAAGAAAAACAAGACGTACCAGAAAAATACTATACAAGAGGTAGACACAGCAACACGGATTGTTTTTATTTGTCTCAGTCATATTTTTCTTTACCTCGTCATACTATACGGGGTAATTCTAATTTTATAATATTGTTTGATTTGCCCGATAGAGATATAATGAATATATATACAGACTATGTAAGTAGAGATATGACATTGGATGAATTTAAAAACTTCTTGTATACATGTTGGGCAGAGCCGTTTAGTTTTGCTGTAATTGATAGAAGTAGCCCAAGAGACCAAGGAAAGTATAGACATGGATTTGGAAGGTTTTACGTTCCAATATATGAACCCCAACAAAATTTCCAAAACTATTAATAAAAATATATTTTACCAATGTTTGGTAAAATATACAAAAGAAGATGTTAACGAAATTCAGAAACTCAAATATTAACATTACACCCTTCCCATCCGAAAAATCCCTCCCGTTTTATTAGGACAATATTTTTTTTAAATTAATTCAAATTTAATTTAAAAAAGTAAAAATGGCAGAACACAGTTGTTAACATTTTAAATTAATCAGATATGAGTGTTATACTATCTTCACGAAGTTGAGAAAGTAGAGAATTTTCATAATCATCCTCCTCACTTTCACAAATAGAGTAACCATTTACAAGAATGTTTAAAACTTTAATAGTTAACCCCGTGAAAGTCGTCATTAATCTTCCATTAATTAAACTCTCCTTTCTCCAAAATCCGGTAACCTTCAAAGTATAGACACCGTTAGTAATTTTATCATATAAAAAGTCAGCATTTTTTAAAGGTTTTATAATTTTTTCACCTTTTTCATTTTTCTCAACAGTAGTAAAAAAATCCTTTTTACTAAATTTTTCGGAGTCTACTTTACATTTAACAAAACCATTTGTTTGATATGTATTAAGTATTCCTTCGATTTGATATGTTTCATTAATTTCATTTAAATATTCGGGGTCAAATCTATCATACATACCACATAGAAATTGATTAAACATTTCATTAAATTCTATATTAATATATTTGTTTTGGCCGAATGTAATTAATGTTGATTTGTTTACTGGTGTCTTACTTACAATATTAACATATATCCCAGTTTTTCCGTTTTGTCGTATATCAGAAAAATAGATTTTATCAGTCTTTTTTTCTCCTTTGATTGAATTCTCTGACCCAAGTGTATAGATAGGAACCGGAGCAGATGGCTCAACAAATTCCACCTTTTTCTTTGTATCCGTTTTTTGATTTTTTGACATATCTAATTTTTTTACTTAAGAATTTTTTTACTTAAATTAAAATAATGCCGCAAAATTTTAGCTATATTTTTAAAAATGGAATGGTTAAGATGGTTAAAACATCAACGCCAGCAACGCCAGCAACGCCAACAACGCCAACAACTTCAACAAACACAAGAGTGGCACACTCAGCATTAAATGGATATTTTAAACAAACATTTTTAGAATTACCACAAATGTCAAAAAGTGTTAATCTCGAAACATATCTTTCAAAGTACAAACCTACGGCCTCCTCATCTTTAAGTAAAAATACAGGTTACAAGGCAATACTTTCAGTATGTGCTAAAATGACAAATGGAGAACAAACAAAAAAATTTTATTTTAACTCATCGCCTCACATCATTAATCAACTAAACAACAAACAAAATTTAATTAATACTATGATACAAGAAGTATTAACAAGTTTTTACAAAAAAGATTACGAGGGTAGCGGGTGGACGTTTTTAAATTTTGACTGTGTTAGTATCAACTATGGAAAATACAACCCATTTAGAGGAGGTTGTGGAAAAAACAAACTACCACAATGGATAAACTCAAAACATGCTATAATTTGTATGCTTTCGGAAGACAACAAATGTTTTTATTGGTGTATACTTCGACATTTCAATCCAAGAGAAAAAGACAAAGGACGAGTTACAAAAGATTTAAAAAAAATAGAAAAGGAAAACCCCAATCAATACGCAAACTTTACCGATATTAATTTCCCTACATCTGCTACAGATCTCGAACTATTTCAAAAACGTAATCAACATATTCATTTAATTGTATATGGAGTAGACAACGTTAACAAACGTACCCCGGTAATATTTGATGAAGTAAAACATACGAGTGAAAAAAGTGAAAAAATATTTTTACTATATCATGAAAACCATTTTTATCTCGTTTCAAATTTATCTCGTCTTCTATCTTCTCAACTTTCCTATCATCACGGTCGTCTATATTTTTGTTACAAATGTCAACGAGGTTTCAATAATGAAATAGCTTTAAACAAACACTCAGAAAAATGTACAGACACTACACTTTTACAACTACCTGAGGAAGGGGATGATGCTGCTGTTCTTGAATTTAGAGCCAAAGAAGACAAGTCGCCAAATATTACAATATATTTTGATTTTGAGAGTTTCTTGGTTCATATTGATGATGAAGATGGAAAAAAGATACAACGACACGAACCGAGTGCCTTTTGTTTTGTTGTTGTTTCTAGTAATGAAAAAATATACAAAAGCCGTAAAATATCTTATACTATACAGAAAAAAGGAGAAGATATTGCCGGTTTGTTTGTTAAAAAATTAATGGAAGAAATTACAAAAGCTAATACAATATTTTTTAAAGAAAACATCCCATCAAATTTAACCCTGGTACTTTGTCACAACCTCTCAGGATATGATGCTCATCTATGTATATTAAAACTAGCTGAATATTCTGGACATCTATCAGTATTACCGTCAAATGAGGAAAAATATATATCTTTTAGTAAATATTGTTTTGTAAACAATAGAAAACATGAAATACGTTTTTTAGATAGTTTTAAATTTCTCTCTTCTTCTTTGTCTCAACTTGTAAACGATACAAACAGTAACAACTTTAGATATACAGCGGACGCCTTTCCTGGTATCTCTATAGATATGTTAACAAGGAAAGGGGTTTACCCATATGAAGAAATGGACAGTTTTGAAAAAACAAAATTAACAAGGTTACCCCCTTTAGAAAATTTTTATTCACATCTAAAAAAAGAAGGGATAACATCGGAAGACTATCAACATGCTTTAAAGGCTTGGGATGTTTTTGGTTGTAATACTATGAATGATTATCAATTAAAATATTGTGAGTTGGATACTTTTCTTTTGACTGATGTAATGGAAAACTTTAGAAATCATACGCGTGAAGCTTATGGATTGGATCCAATAGTTTATGGGTATACCTTACCTGGAGCTTCTTGGATGAATATGTTAAAATTTACAAAACAAAAAATTAATTTAATTACAAATAGAGAAATATATGAAGACTTTGAAAAAGGAATCCGCGGAGGTGTGTCAATGTGTCTTACCAGATATGCTAAAGCTAATAACAAATACTTAAGCGATTTTGATCCAACAAAACCGAGTAACTTCATTTTTTACATCGATAAAAACAATTTATACGGTGAGGCTATGAGTGAAAAAATGCCATATGAAATAGAAAGAAAATTACGAAAAGATGAATTACATCAATGGAAAAAGTTCCACTGTGCTGTTGTATGTGATTTAGAGATACCAAAAAACAAAAAAGAATATTTTAAAGACTACCCCCCATGCCCTGAACATTTAACAATTAATGGAGTACAAAAATTAGTAACAAATTTAAAAGACAAAAAAGAATATATGGTATATAGTGAATTGTTAAAATACTATATTAAACTTGGTGTAAAAATTAAAAAGATACATCGAGGGTATATTTTTAATGTATCAAAATGGTTAGAGCCATATATTACAAACAATACAAAGAAAAGAGGAGAAGCGAAAGAAATTAGTAAACAAAACTTTTTTAAACTTTCTATTAATGCTATATATGGTAAAACAATAGAAAACCCAAGAAAAAGATCAAACGTAGAAATAGTTAACACAGAATTAAGAGCAAAGAAATTAGTAAATAGTCCAGAGTATACAGGATATACCATATTTAGCCCGAATTTGGTATCGGTAACAAAAAAGAAGACACTGGTAAAAGCAAACAAACCAATATATATAGGTTTTTGTGTATTGGAATTAGCAAAATTAAAAATGTATCAGTTGTATTATGATTATCTGGTACCAAAATTTGGGGAACATGTTAAATTGTTGTATACTGACACAGATAGTTTATTTTTAGATATTAAAAGCGATGATATATATGAAGAGATGAAAAATGATGTTAAAACTTGTTTTGATACTTGGAAATATCCAAAGACCCACCCACTACACTCAATGGAAAACAAGAACAGGTTAGGATTTTTTAAAGATGAAACGAAAGGGATACCAATTAAGGACTATGCTGGTACCTGTGCCAAATCTTACGCATATAGAGTAGAAGACAATGGAAAGACAAAAGAAACGTTAAAAATTAAAGGTGTCGTGGGGAGTTGTTTAGAAAAAGATATAGAGTTTAATGACTATTTAAATTGTATATTTAAACAAGAAGAAAAACACGTCAAATTTTTGGGTTTTAAAAGTGTAAAACATCAAGTATATACAGAGCAGTTTGAAAAGATTGCATTAAATCCTTTACAAGATGTAAGACATGTTTTAAAGGATGGTATTAATACGGTGCCTATTGGCTATTTTTCAGATGAAGAAGAAATGGAAAAAACGGAAAAAAAGAAAATTAAGAAAAAGAAAAAGAATTTAAAAAGTCATGAGTGAAGAAATTAAAAATCGTGTTTTAAGTAAAGAATTCCTGGAAACTATATTCAATAAACAAAAAGAAACAATAAAACTAATTGTTTTAGATCGTTTTGAAAAACTCGTGGAAAAAAAATTAAGAGATTGGTTTGAGGATGATATTAAAACTTTAGTACTAGACGCTTCACCTCGTTACCTTCTATCATTAGAAAAACCAGACATATTAGATTTATCAGAAGAAGAAATAGAAAAACTATTCTCACTATGCCTTACATATAGTATAGCAAGTTTTTCAGTATATTTTTTAAATGAAAAGTTTTTTAATTGTGTGTTTAATAGTGATACAGTAGATAGTGTATTCAATCAATAAATTGTAATGTATATATATGAAAAATATATAAACATTTTTTAATTAGATGTGATGTGGATGCGGATGCAGTTGCGCTAAAACTAAAAACAGAGAGTAAAGGAGAGAACACAAACGCATAAAATTCAAATGAGTACATTAAGTAATATAACGACATTAGTAATTTCCCGCCAACCCCTTTAAACCCCCGCTCCTCTAACCCTCAAACCCAAAAAACTGAGAAACTGGGGGGCCGGCAAAACTGGGAAAACCAGTAGACTGGGGCGTCGCTTTAAGCCGTTGGCTTGAGTTACTTGAGAAACTGGGAAACTGGGAAGCTGGGAAGCTGGGAAACTATGAAAACTGAGAAACTATGAAAACTGAGAAACTATGAAAACTGAGAAACAGGGGAAACAGGGGAAAAGGCTGACCAGTTAACTGGCTAAACTGGTTAAAGCTGTTGAAAGATATGAGGGCTAACAGGGGAAAAGGCTGACCAGTTAACTGGCTAAACTGGTTAAAGCTGTTGAAAGATATGAGGGCTAGGGTTTAGGTTTGGGGGATGTTTGGGGAAAGGGTGGGGGTTTTGTAAATATGAAAGTGCGAAAAAATAAAAATGAACCATGGGAAGAAAATGAAGCATGAAAAAGGAAAAAAGCGAGGGGGTTCGGGGGTTTTGTGGTTCGGGACCTGCGAAAATCTGGAATGCGAAAAAATATATTTGGGGTCTCGATTATATTACTTAATGTACTCATTTGAATTTTATGCGTTTGTGTTCTCTCCTTTACTCTCTCCCATGGACTGCGGGTGCCGCAAACCCACGCTCACTGATTGACCTCATCGCCAATGACGTGCATCAGGGGAGAAAAATGTGCCGGATGTGGGACTCAAACCCATGACCCCCAGAACACTAGTATCGCAGCTCTGCCCACTGAGCTAGTCCAAATATTTAGACGTATACATGCTTATTTACCTTTCAAGATTTATCATCGGACATTTCACATTTGATTTTTCTTATTGCATGTAACGTCTAAACGGGTCCCATTCAGTTCTATATTGCAAATCCGATCTTCTTTAAAACCAGAATTATATCAAAAGAGAACTTCATTTACCTGTAGATAGACCTTTTTTTGAAAATATTCAGCCGCTGTCTTGATGAATAATGGGCAGATTCATTTAGAATTCAATAAAATCACTTGCAAGTTGGATTGCCGACAGAGTCGCCTCCATGTTTTTCAGTCATGCAGACGGTTGCATAACAAATAAGAATCGACTTTAAGTTTATGAACGAAATCTGTTACAATAATCAAACAAGACCGAAGCGAACAAAATTTCGTTTTAAAAAAAAACATAATACCATTCTGTAAGTTGCATTGACCCGCACATGACGGTTCATTCGGAACAATCATATCTCTTCCACTTGAAAGTATCCAAATTTGCTGTTCAAACAGCGACAAAATTTGATGTCAGAGTTTGCTAAAGGAAACTATGAAGGAGCCGATAAGACCCTACGTACACGATGAATGTCAGAATGAAAAATAACGTACGTAGGGGCTTATAAATAGGACTACCCACTGAGCTAGCCAAGGAACTGGTTGCGAGTCTGCCCAACGTCAATTTCAACAGAATAAAAGAAGGCAAACAAATAAATTTTGGCGGTCATTTAGAAAATTTGGGGAGGGGTCCAAATTCAAAGAAATGGGGGGGGGAGGGGTCGGGGAAAACCTTGCCTTTGGGTTTCAAAAGTTTGTTCAAACACTGGAAAGCAAACAAGTAAACCCATGACTTCAATTTTTACTGACAGTCAATCTATTTTTCAAAGCAACTGCATCCAAGGGGCCTGTTTGGGTAGCTCAGTGGTTAGCATATCTGACTTGTGACCTGGTGGTTGCTAGTCCAAATATTTAGACATTTACATGCTTATTTACTTTCCAATATTTATCATCGTACATTTCACATTTTATTTTTCTTATTGCATGTAACATCTAAATTGGTCCTATTCAGTTCTATGTAGCAGATTGGATCTCGCCAAAACCGGAATTATAACGAAAGAAATTTTTATTTACTTTTAGGAAGAACTTCATTTGAAAATATTCAGCCGCTGTCTCAATAAGTAATGGGTAGATTCATTCAGAATTCAATCAATTCACTTGTATGTCTGATTGCCGACAGTCACCGCCATGTTTTTCAGTCATACAGACGGTTGCATAACAAACCAGAATTGACTTTAGGTTTATGAACAAAATCTGTTTCAATAATCGAACAAGAATCGAACAAAATTTCATATAAAAAAAAAAGACGTAATACGATTCTGTAAGTTGCATAACCCTATATGATGGTTCATCCGGGACAATCATATCTCTTCCACAGTAATTCACAGCAAAACAGAGTGTTGTTGAATGGGAATGTATTTAGTTCATAAATGGGCAAGTTTTTGACAGATCGAGAAATTATATAATTATCTTACTTCTGATGTATGTTTTATTGAACAAGCTCAGTTAGAGGTATCCGAATTTGATGTTCAAGCAGCGACAAAATTCAATGTCAGATTGCTAAAGGAAACTATGAAGGAAAAGTAGTTAGTGACTTGGATAAAAAGTTGCCAGTACTGGTGTGAGAAAGCCAGGAAACACATGGATAGGTGTGCAGGCCACTGACATATAAATGTGTAGTAACGGTAATATTGAAAACAGTGTTAAACCTTTATCAGACATTCACGAAATTTAACAACCGGAGAAAGAAGCCTTCTGGAAACATTGTGGGAAAAAGAGAAAATGCTGGTACCCAGCATTTTCTCCTTATCCCACATTGTTTTCTGCCCTATCACAGACAAATTTCATCATATGAGCCAAAATTGAAATAGTAGTCTGCAAGTGCTTTCAATTTGGACAAGGCAACATTCTTACCATGTTGTAAAGAGTTAAAACACTATACAACCAACCAGCCTTTTTTGTTCAGAAATCATTATCCCTTATAACTCCTTTTCCCACAATGTATTTGTTTTTCAGAAGCGAATTCCATTGTTTTATGAGCATTTATTTTGTCGTCTGCAAAGGCTTTCAGTTTGGACAAGTCTAAAAATTTGTTATGTGGTAAAGAATTAAAAGACTATACAACCCACCAACCTTTTTTCTTCAGGAGTCTGTTTCACTTATAACGGGAGGAGCATCTGGGCTTGGGAAAGCTACAGTGGAAAGATTTGTCCGAGAAGGTTCTAAAGTGGTATTATGTGATTTACCCACTTCTGCTGGTGAAGAGGTGGCCGAGAAACTGGGACCAAACTGTGTGTTCCATCCCACAGATGTATGTATCGTTTGACCTTGTGCTGGTAACCAGCATTTTCTCCTTTTCTCACAATGTTTTCTATCCTTCCCGAATCAAATTTCAAGTTTAGAGTCACAATTATTTTGTCGTCAGCAAATGCTTTCAATTTGGACACGGGGACTTTGTCGTTTGGTTAAGGGTTAACTCTTTACCACACAGTGTCGCCTTTTAATGACTCTGGGAAAGAAGCCTTTTGAAAATATTGTGGGAAAAGGAGAAAATGGTAACCAGCATTTTCTCCTTTTCCCATAATGTTTTCAGCCCTGTCAAAGAAAAATTGTACCATCTGAGCCACATTGAAATTGTCATCTGCAAATGCTTTCAATTTGGACAAGGCTAAAATTTTGTCATCTGGTAAAGGTTAAGCAATCACTGAATCATAAAGTAATGACCCTTAATCCTTTACCAAACAATCCTGTGTTTTCACGTCCCTGAGGAAGAGGCCTTTTGAAAACGTTATGGGAAAAGGAGAAAATGCTGGTAACCAGCATTTTCTCCTTTTCCCACGATGTTTTCTACCCTGTCAAAAAACCTTCAGTTCATGCGTGCCACTTTCAAATTTGTCGTCTGCAGATGCTTTGAATTTGGAACGGGGCTAAAATTTGTTGTTTGGGAAAGGGTTAAAAAAGGAGGCTTCTGTTGTTTGGTAAAAACAGACCAGTCTGAAAAGCTCAAGTGGTAGAACATAGGATTTGTAAACTCTTCAAGTCTTTGGTTAATTGAGGGTGTTGGTTGGAGACCCATGGCTGGCCACCTTAAGTTGCTAATAGTCTTTAGGTTGGGATATTGAACCCAGGTCCCATGTGAAGGTGCTATTCACCTAGCAGGTTAAGAAACCACAGATAAGTTTGGATGTGTTTCATCCTGAATCTTGCACTGTCCTCTGTAACATAAGTAACAGCCTTGAAGGGGTGTCGCCCATCTGGGCAATTGGTGGTGGTGACAAATGAACGCAAATTCGATCAATCTGTTTCAGCTTAATCATATGAAGATTGATGTTAAGTGGTAAAAGACCCGACAAAACTTTTTCAGGTGACTGTCGATGAAAATGTAAAGTCAGCCGTACAACTATGTGCTCAGAAGTTCGGAAAGCTGGACTATGTAGTGAACTGTGCTGGTATTGGAATTGCGGCAAGAACGTACCATTTTGGTAAAAATGAACCTCATCCACAGGCTGCCTTTAATAAAGTTCTCCTGGTATGTTTTCTTTCCGCTTTATAGCGTGCTAGGGCAGTTTCTGCTGAGGTTATTTTAAATCTTTACCAAACAACAAAAAATTATTCTGGTCCAAATTGAAAGCTTTTGCAGACAGCATATAGAATTAAGAAATGGTGGTAATTATCTTTGAAAGTAAAGAAAACCTTGTGGAAATTCGAGAAAATACTGGTTACCAGCATTTTCTCCTTTTCCCACAAGGTTTTAAAAAGGTTGTTATCTCGGCGTTGTTAAAACTCTGGATTGTTTGGTAAAGGGTTAAAGAGGAGAGCAGAGCCATGGTAGCTTAGTAGCTTAGGACTTGGAAACAGGGGGTTGCTAATTGGATCCCATATTTGTATCAATCTAGTTGAGCCCTGGTAGCACAGGCAATGGCATACAGGGCTGGAGAACAGGGGTTGCGAGTTCAAACCTCCAACTGGGCCAATTACTTTCCAAGGATTGATGATAGTCATTCTGACAGCATTCATTCCTCTCTCACCGTTGACCATTGTTTCAGCGATGGTTATGTGGGAAAGCAACCAGCGGGTTGGGAAGAATACCGTGCGTAGTACTGGTAAAAGAAACTCCAGGAAAGCATGAATAGGTGCACTGGCTGTTGCGATACAATCAAAATAATGTTGAAAATGGCATCAAGTACCATACAGTCAATTAATCAGTTAATTGAAAGAGGACTCGGTCTTCCCTTAAACTTGAAGAAATAGGGGACACTTTCCAAATTAGTGAAACATACAGGAACAGACGGGAGTTGAGGTATGAGAGCCTTTGGCGAGCTTACCCCGTTACTACACAATGCAGAGTTTCAATGATCTGTAGGAAAAAAGGCCTTTGAAAACATTGCGGGAAAAGGAGAAAATGCTGGTAACCAGCATTTTCTCCTTTGCCCACAATGTTTTCTACCCTTTCTAATAAAAATCCCATCATTTGATTATCATTTCATTTTGTCGTCTGCAAATGCTTTGAATTTGGACCAGGCTAAATTTTTGTTGTTTGCCAAAGAGTTAAAACATGAGATTGTGCGGTAATTCTTGTTGCAGACCAACGTGGCGGGTACCTTTAATGTGATACGGAATGCTGTTGGACTGATGATAAGGAAAGATGCGACAGATAATGAGGATGGTGAAAAAGGAGTCATCATCAACACCTCAAGTGTCGCAGCATATGAAGGGCAGAGAGGTAAGCTGTCAAGGAATCAAGGCTTGAAAGCAGCGAGTCACAGGTTCAAATCCCCATCTGGGCCAATTTCTTTTGGAGGATTGATGATAGTTATTGTGACAGTCTTCACTGATTGATAATGGTTATTGTGACAGGATTCATTTTTCTCTCACTGCTGATTATTGTTTGGACAATTGTTATTTTGGCTTGGGAAGAATGTTGTGCAAAGTAATGATATAAGGAACTCTAGAAAAGCATGGATAGCTGTAGTTACCATTGCAATATAAAAAGTTTTGAAAATGAAGTAAAACTTCACACTCATAAACAGTTTAAGAAAGTGTATCATTTTCTTCTTTTCCCACAATGTTTTCTACCCTTTCTGATAAAGATATCATCGATTTTTTCAAATTTAATATGCCATCTACAAATGCTTTCAATTTGGACCAGTCTAAAATTTTGTAGTTTGGTAATTAATTAAACATATTTGTAAAATGTGGACAAACAATAAGGATTGAGTATATAGAAATCATTACGTGTTGAAAAATTGAGACAGAAGGAGAAAGTTTCTCATTATAAGTTATTTTTTCTCATGCCACAATTTTCCCAAAAGTTGTCTCTTTCGAGACAAAAATTTGTTTGCAAGAATTCTTGTATTCAGAGTTAGTTTTGGGTGCCTAAGTAGCGTACCTGATTCATGACCTGGTGGTTGTGGGTTCGATACCCGGTGAGGCAAACTTCCTTTCTTGCGATTTTTCACCCCTCACCTGTGATGCATGTGAGAAAAGTAGTCAGTTGCTGGGAAAGAAAGTTGTGTCTGTACTGGTGTGAGAAAGCCAGGAAACACATGGGTAGGTGATGATATGACCTAAGCTGTTAAAACAGCATTAAACTCCAATACAAACAAGAGTTACTTTTTATCAGTGTTATCATTTCAACACAGGCCAGGCTGCTTATGCTGCCAGTAAAGGAGCCATTGCATCAATGACCCTCCCTATTGCGAGAGATTTATCGCCACAAGGAATTCGAGTCATGGCAATCGCCCCAGGTGAGTTGTGTTAACCCTTCATCACACAACCCCAAGTTTTAAGGACCTTGAGGGAGAAGGCTTTTGAAAACATTGTGAGAAAAGGAGAAAATGCTGGTAAACAGCATTTTCTTCTTTTCCCACAATGTTTTCTATTTTTTCAAAGATGCACCCAACCATTTGAGCTATGTTCAATTCATGAACTGCAATTGACTTGGATTAGGGCAAGTCCAAAGTTTTGCCCTGTGGTAAATTGTTAAAGGTGCATTGAACCATATTTTGACCTAAAATTTTTTGGGGGCAGAAAAAGTTGCTATTTTGTAAGGAAAAAATATAAGGATATGGAAAGGATAAAAAAAAAAGTGCTTAAAAAAAAAAGAAATGATGCCTGTGGGTTTGAGTTTTCTTCTCACAATGTTTTTTTTATTTCTTCTTTCTCAAGGTTGTTAAAAGTCGGGATTGTATAGTATAGGGTTAAATCATTCCAGCAGAGCCTGGTAGCTTGGTTGAATATTTACAGGGCTTGAAACCAGGGGTTAGTGGTTTGAATACCAAGCTCTGCCAATTTCTTTCCCTAGGAAGATAGTCATTGCAACATAATTAACCCTTATCCTGCAAGTAAGTGAAATAAATCTTTTAAGTCATTAGTAAATACCAAGATTTTGCTATCTCAAAGGTATTTTTTCTTTTTTTGGAAAGATATCTCCTTATCGGACAATGTAGATCTCGCATCAGACTGCACTTGCAGTCTGATCTTGATATTCCACTGTCCGCAAAAGGTCTTCGAGTTGCGCTTAACAGCCTAAGGATTAATTCCTCCCTCACCACTGATCACTGTTTTGATGATGGTAGCCAGCATTTTATCCTTTACCCACAATATTTTCAAAAGACTACTTCCAGATGGTCGAAAAAACACAGGATTATTTGGCAAAGAGTTCTGCCATATATGCTAGGAAATAGAAAATTAGATTTACGGCTTGTCTTGCAATACCCTAAACTGGTACCCATTGTATATCTCCTGTCACCTTCAACCTGAAGGCTTGCTCCTATGTTACTTTTGTGATTATTTCTCCACTCACCTGGTGGAGAAACAATTAAAAAGATTAACATTTGAGCAAGCCTCCGAATTGGGGATAATCCCCTGTGACCTTCTGGAACTAGGACGTTCAAAATATCCATTCAACAATGACGAAGAAGGATAAATATTGGGACTGAAAATAGCATTTGAACCAATAAATAGCTGCATACCAGCAATATGCGAACTACCGAAATTCTACTGGATATGTTGTGTATTACAGGGTTGTTTGCCACACCTCTTCTGGCTGGTCTTCCAGAAAAGGTGCACAAATATTTATCCGAAACTGTACCTTTCCCACAGAGGTTGGGATATCCAGATGAATTTGCTCATCTCTGTCAGTCGATCATAGAAAACCCAGTGTTAAATGGGGAGGTGATACGATTAGATGGCGCATTACGAATGCAGCCTTAATGAATCTGATTAGGAAGTTTCCAGATGAACAACAGGATCCGGAAGTGGAGTGTATGAGAACCGTATGTCATTCAGAGGTACATGTAATGGAAATACTCAGTGTTCTAATAGTAATGCCACCTTTGTTTTTCACTAAAGCCTATGTTGTGGGTACTCAGAGGAATTTTCTAAAATAAGAACAATTGTATTGAGTTATGAAACATAGACTTCAACATATAAAGCACTGAATTGTTGAATCAGACTATTTCAGATTAACTCTTTCGCTGCCAACTAAATGGATATGTCTTCTCTAGGTCTTTGAAGTACCTTTTCATTACAGTTTATTCTGCTTTTTGCTTCAAGATTGGCATCAGAGAGGGGATGGTGTAAATCAAAGATCAGACTGCACATTTTGTGCATTCCGATCTTGATCTAAGCCATCCACAAAAGCTATCCAATGCGACATTGGCAGTGAAGGAGGTAACGGGTTGGGGGGGCCCAACCAAAATATTGGTATTTCAATGTTGTCTTAATTTGAATATGCAACAAAGTAGTGGGTTGTGTAGATTGAAGATCAGAATGCATGTTTCATGCAGTCTGATCTTGGGCTACACTATCCACTAAAGCAACTTAACCCATAACATATAATCCAGAGTTTGACGACTTTGAGGAAGAAAACTTTTGAAGACAAAAAGGGAAAAAAATGCTGTTGAGTAGTATTTTCTCCTTTTCCCACAATGTTTCCTTCCATTTCAAGAGAACATCCCATCCTTTGAGATATATTTAACCCTTTACCACACAATCCTGACTTTTAATGATCCTGAAAAGAAAGCCTTTTGAAAACATTTTGGAAAAAGGAGAAAATGCTGGTAACCAGCATTTTCTCCTTTTCCCACAATGTTTTCTACTTTTTCCATAACAAATTTCAATTCTTAAGTCATGTTTAATTTGTCGTCTGTAAATGCTTTCAGTTTGGGCAAGTATACATTTTCCTTGTTTGGTAAAGAGCTAATTTGTCATCTCTGAATGCTTTTAATTTGGATGAGTATGAAATTTTGCTGTTTGGTGAAGATCGGAGTATGTTTAAGCACTTAAACCCATTACCAGACAGTAAAATTTTGGACTGGTCCATTTTGAAAGCATTCGCAGATTACAAATTAAATGTTGCCCGAATGATGTAATTTGTATCTCAAAGGTAAGAAAATGTTGTGGGAAAAGAAGAATAGAAAAGATTGTGGGAAAAGCAGAAAATGTTGGTTACCAGCATTTCCTTCTTTTACCACAATGTTTTTAAAAGCCTTTTTCCACAGGGTCACTAAAAGTCGGGATTCTGTGGCAAAATGTTAAAAGTTCAAGAAGAAAAAATATTTTTAGCAATACACTTTTCTAATCTTTACCTCTTGTGAGGTTTGGAAAACTTTCAAACCCTTTACCACATGACAATTTTAGACTTGTCAAAATTTAAAGCATTTGCAGACAACAAAAGAAATGTCGATCAAATAACGAACTTTGTCTTTGAAAGGGCAGAAAATGTTGTGGGAAAAGGAAAAAATGCTAGTTACCAGCATTTTCCCCCTTTTCCACAATTTTTTCAAAAGCCATCTTCTTCAGGGTTGTTGAAATTAGGGATTGTGTAGTAAAGGGTTAACCCTTTACCGAACAGTCCTCAATCCTGTCTTTTAACGACCCTGAAGATTAAAGCTTTTGAAAAAAAATTTGGTAGAGGAGAAAATGCTGGTAGCCAGCTTTCTGACCCCCCCCCCCCCCCCCTTTTTCCACAATATTTTTCTACCCTTTCAAGAGAATATCCCATCATTTGAGACACTTTTAATTTGTCGTCTACTTACACATCAACTGGGTTGAATGTAAAAATTTTATTTTCTGGTAAAGTTGATTCTAGCACTTGATCTCTTTTCCAAACAAAAAAGTTAATTGAAAGCTTTTGCAGAAGACAAATTAGTGGTGACTCAAAAATTAAAATTTGTTTTGGAAGGTAGAAAACAGTCAGTGTTTGAAAAAGGAGGAAATATTGGTTATCAGGATCTTCTCCTTTTTCCACTATTTTTTGAAGTCTTCTTTAGAGTCATTAACTCTTTACAAAACAACAAAATTTTAGACTAGTCCATATTTAAAGCATTTACAGACGACAAAATAAATGTGACTACAAAAGTGAATTTTGATTATGGGAAGTGTAGAAAACATTGTAGGAAAAGGAGAAAATGCTGGTTACCAGCATTTTCTCCCTTACCCACAATGTTTTCAAAAGCTTTCTTACTAAGGGTCATAAAAAGTTGGGATTGTGTGGTAAAGTGTTAAAGATTCGGATTGTATGGGAAAGACTTACATGTAATTAATGGTTCAAGAAGAAATAATGTTTTTAACAGTGGAATACTTATTGCTGATCTGTATCTACTGCAAAGTTTTGAAAACTGTGTATGAGAAAAATATCAGGATAGTGAGTCACATGGGCTTTGTTGTGATACACTGCATGGAAAAATGGTAGAATTGTGAGAAAAGGGGAACATAAATGTTTTTTTATGTCTTTTATGTCTCATTTTATAAATCTGTGGCCCCAGTAAAATTGGGGGCCTCATTAAGCCTCAGTGAAACTATGAAACTTGATTTGTCTCAACGTTTGTAGTGCTGAACCAGGATTTAATTGCTTATGCAGACAGTGTACATCAAGATCAGATTGCACAGAATGTGCAGTCTGAACTAGGATCTACGCTGACCAATTCCTTTCAGATAATCTGAGAAAAAAGTGTTAAAATGGCAATATCTGTATCTGTAACGACAGAGACTGTCTGTTTCATTTGAATCCGTTTGCTTTTGGTCACTTTCCTACAAATACAATGATCAGTCTACAACAGGATTCAGTCAGTTTTTAGACAAAAAAGATTTTATGGGTCCATAATTATGTGAGGACTTACTTGGTATAATGCATGCAGAGCATGGCTAATTTACTTAGTACTACAAGGGTTTTATTTGTCAACACAATGTTTGCCTAAATGCGCACCGAGTGGTCCCCTGTTTTTCAAGACCCCCGTGGTGAAAAGTTAGTAAACATTATGGAAAGGTGGTTTTCTCCTTTTTCTGCAATATATTTGAAAGCCATGTTTGTTTGTGTTACAGTTTAAAAAATGGGATTGTATGGTATACGGATAATTGGGGCCGTACTAAAGCAAAAGCTGAAATATATATCCTGATTTTGTTGTGATCAAACGAGTTTTATCTGCCTGAAATAGATCAAGTAAAAGATCGGAATTTGTGTTTCCGAGGGAAAAAATAAAAAATGAAAAAACGATACTTTCTTGTACCCGTGGGTTTCTTTTATTTTGTATGAATCAATACTCTTGGTATTGCAACTTTAGATATCCTTTGTCAAAAGTGAATAAAGAATGGATTGTTATTATCTTCGATTGAGAAAGTTTATCAGGCAAGGCAAAGGAATTCGACAAAGCTTCCAAGCCAAGCACAATAAACAATCTATTCTACTGATACCGTTTCTCGTTTATAATCTTCAACATCATGCCAAAAGTGAGTGAACTTTTTTTTTTTATGTATCGCCAGAAAAACTGCGTCGCCAGATATTACGAATATACTAGGGGCCGTTCGCTTGCAATCAGGGGAAGCAACTCGGCTTTCTTTATTTAGAACCGGAAATGACAATTTTGTCGTCTGTTTACATCGAATATTGACATCCTAATGAAAGATGGGAAAAAAAAAGAAGATGGATGATGGAAAGAAAAACTCGTCATGTCAATGGTAAAGGAAGGATATTGTTAAGCTGAGATTTGAAAAGTGTTGGCCAAGGAGTAAATCTACGATTTCAATGGTTTTAGACAGATCTATCGAAGCCGTGGATCAACGGAAAACAAGCAACACAGTTTTCACTGTCATCCAACAATGTTCGTGGACTAAGGATGACAGTCTCTCAGGTAAATTGCTGTGTTTTACAGCTCACTTACTTTTGAAAATATTCTATCGGAACAGTGCAAAGGAATTTACATTTGTTCGGAGATAAACGACATTCGGTAAGGAAAAGCGTCAACATTTCATCTATCAACAACGTTTTCGTTGGTGTAGCACTAAACTGTCTTGAACGTGGATTATAATCGGGAAAATGTGATTTTCAGTGATGAAATGATAGTCACATTCAAGCCTGGACAACCCACAGTGTGGAGAAAATGGAGTGAAGGGTGAAGACATGAGTGCATAGGGCCTATAGATGTAACTGCCAATAACAGATCTAACTTGAAAGATATGGTCTGAGGATGTATTTGTTATTCAGGAACTGGGATGCTTGGCTTCATAGATGGTAATATGGATATTCAAAACTACATTCAGAGCCTAGATTAGAATATATGGCCATCTATTGCTAAATATTTGGTTACAATTCATGGATCTTTCAATAGGACATTGCAACTGCTCATTAAAAACCCTGACACTACAGCATGGAAAGAAAGGTACAAAATTCCCGCATTGTTTTTGGCAAGCACAGTCCCCAGACCTGAGTCCCATTGAAAATACTTGGTAGCTTGAAAAAAAAAAAGGAAATCCAAAGTATATGTGATCCACATCATAAATGACTTGAAAACCCAATTGCTGACCTCATGGAATGAAATACCTGTTTGCTGTATACAAAGACTATATTCAACCACACCCAAAAGAATTCGAGAATTTTCAATTCAAAGAGGCAGCATGACAAAGAACTGGTAATGAAACATCTTTAAGCAAGGTAAGTTTCATGTTGAAAGTTGTGTTAGTTAAGTTCATTATGGCGGCCATTACAAATAGTTCACTTACTTTTGGCATGATGCTGTATATCCAACTAAATTGAATAATGAAAGTTGGTTTAGTTTGGCAAAGGTTGCACCCCTTCCAATATTGGCGCTTTTCTCCAAAAATGAATTTGGTATTGAATGAGTGATATCCCACTCCTCACTACTTGAATATAAACCTTCGTTGTGGTTCCTCATTAGAGTGATCTCGTTGCAATGATTCTTATGAGTAATCATACGTAAGCTTATCGCGAGTTGTCAGAAGCTCCCAACTTGCCTTGAACGATGTTGTATGTAGTGTTCTACTATAACTCTTTACCACGCCGGGAAAAGGAGAAAAAGCTGGTTACCAGCATTTTTTCCTTTTCCCACTATGCTTTCTATCTTTTCATAGACCAATCCAATCATTTGAGCAACAGCTATGTTATCTGCAAATGCTTTTAATTTGTACAAGTCGAAATATTTGTGCTTTGGTAAAGTGCTTAACTATGAGAGGCAACTAAGAAAAATGATAACTGAACCTTCATTCATCAGACCTCCAAATAAAAGGGAGTGACGGTATTCTAAATCCATTATTTCTCGTCCAAACCCTATGTTGTGGGTACTCATTAGAATCGTCTCATTGAGAGGATTCTAATGAGTACCCATAACATAGGGTTTAGTGGAGAATGATTAATATTTTCCATTTAGAAATCAAAATTACTCCCTCTATCTGAAGCTCTGATTCATGGTATGATCCGCAATCTGGACGGTGTATTCAAACTGCCTCAAACTACCCCTCTGTTTGTGCCTTCTTCGAAGGGCAGTAAAAACTCTTAGTTTCCAGAATGTAGACATTGTGTATTACCTCCCTTATATATGATGTAGGTCCGACTCCGTGATATGATACCTGACCAAATAGTTCCATTTCAAAACCACAATGGATGTCTCTCATATTAAGATAAGATTCATTTCAAGTCAGCAACACAGCATAACAAGACAACATAAGCTTTATAGAGCTTTTGAACCGGCTAAAATTAAGCCTGACAAAATAAAACACAAAGCATGACATTAATAACAGAACAACATGCAATCGATACAAGCATGAAATAAAAAAAAAGTATCATTATACCGAAGACTCCAGGTCAGAGTGCACATCTACAGTCTACAACCGAAATAACCAAGGAAAACTCGATCATTGAAGCGATAATCAATTATTTCAGCTTCAAATATATGATCCACGCTCCGGCAAAAGGGGGCTTAATGCATCTCCGTAATGCATTGCACCAAGCGAGACATCACATAATTAGGGATCTATAAAATCCATTTTGTCTAACCACCGACTGAATCATGATGTAGACTGGTCCTTTGGCATGCAGAAAATTAACCAATAGCGAAAAGTTTCGGCACAGGACCTGAGTCGATACTTTTCACAGATGCATTAAGCCCCCTTTTCACAGAGCATGGTTAATATAATCCCGACTTCTTTCGACGGCTCAAGGTACGATCAACTGAAACTCGGAAAAAATTTTAATCGTTTAGTTTTGACTTGACAAGTGGGTGGTATAGAACCAAGATCAGACTGCATGTTCTGTGTAGTCTGGGCTTGATCTATGCCGTCCGCAAAAGCCAATCGTTTCGCCTATGGCGTTGAAAGGGTTAATCGAATGAACTCTTCCAATGTGTGTGTAGGGGGTGGGTGGGGGCAAGAAACCAAACTTTGCACTGAACTTCTAGTTCTTACGCTGCTTTAATAGCGTGACCCCATGCGCTTTTGCGAACAGTGCAGATCTAAGATCAGATTGCACGTTCTGTGTATTTAACTCTGTACCAAACAATCCCGAGTTTTAACGACCCTGAGAGAGAAAACTTTGAAAACATTGTCGGGAAAGGAGAAAATGCTAGTTACCAGCATTTTCTCCTTTCACATAATGATTTCTCCCCTTTCAAAGACAGAAATCATCATTTGAACTACATTTATCTTGTCGTCTGCAAATGCTTTCAATTTAATCGGGTCCAAAAGTTTGTGGTTTAGCAAGAGATATAATGTATTGGTGCAAAGTGGCCGTGTATTCGGCAGTAGGAGGCCTGCGTGGCTCTGTGGTAAACTGTAGGACTCGTAACCTGGAGGACCCAGGTTCGAGTATCAGTGGCAGCATTTGGTCTTTTGTGGGAGTTTTATTTTGGCGGCCAGACACTTCAGAGTCCTAGCCTTATTCTGGTGAAATCCGTAAATGAATAAGACAGCTGTCGCCGTGATATGACTGAAATACTGTTGAAAGCGGCATATATATCATCTTTATTTCCTCCAAGCACACTGAAAATTACACGTACATAGTAGTGGGGGGGGGGGGGGGGGGAAACCCACATGAAACAATAGCGTAAATATAACCAAACACACTAACAAAAAAAAAAACCCAGAAAAGCAATAGGTCAACGAGTGTGATACATCATGTTAAGTTATTGACCCGTTATCATTTTTTTTTTACAATATTAACGTATTCTGTCATTGACAATGCAAAGCAATGAGTAGAACTTGTACCATATATAGATTAACTCGGAAGTATTCTAAAAAGAATTATAGGTTTTAATTGTCAAAATTTCCTTGGTATGTTCTCCAAATTCGATCTAAGTAAAATAGCAATGACGTCAAAAAATCAACGTGAGATACTGTTAGAATGTTTAAAAAATCAGCTACAGGAGCTCCTAACAAAATACAGACTTTGGTTTCCTCATTTACAAAAGTATTGTAATCTAATAGATTGTCACCGATTTTAGACCTAATGATATTGCAGATTTGTTCTCTAATGACTGAAGTAGATGAACAATGGTCTAAACAGTGTAATACCACATTGCTGTACAAGATCCCACATTTATCACACAAAGTATCTCCAGTGCTTATACTCTGACCAAATTTTGAAATCATCTCTATGACATTTCTACACTGGGGAAGTAATTTGTATTTACGCTTGCCTATATGCCAAAATATACTTTCACAAAACGCTGGGTGTATTTTGGTAAATAAGTAAAAGTCTGGATCAGCTCCGGTATCATTCAGCCAGCGGTTTATAAAATATGCATTTGTTTGATTCTTGAACACTTTTTTCCATGCGGATTGAAGAGGAAATTGCGAACTGCTGTAAAATTTATTTAAATAATCAAATAGGCCTTATTTCTTTAAAACAGTACTAATATCCTTAAAATATCCGAGTTTCACTCTACCGGTAGACATGTAAAAATTACACATACGTTTAAAAAAAAATGACTTTGATAATATTATCTGTTTTGAGACAACATGACTGCCCGAATAGATTTAACTTACGCCTATCGATAATGGTAAGCACATCGGTCATTTGCAGCATACTCAGAGCTACATCAGTTCTAGTTAAATTAGTCATTCCTTTAATTTTCTTGATACAGAAACGATGTGTCCTCTCCAATTTTAGTAAGTCCTGAGAGGATAGTGAGAACAACATTTCACACTCGAATAAACTTCGAGGTATAACAATACTATTATAAAGTTTTTTACGTGTAAAATGGTGCAGACATTTGGATTTAACTCTAATATTAAACAAAGTCATAAAAGTTCCTCCTACTTTTAAAGCACATTCTTAAACACTATCAGAATTTGGTAAGTATTTGTTGCAATTAACTCCTAAATGCGTATAATTTTCACTTTCTTGGATGCTACTGTTACCAATTTGCCACTTTCTATTTGATAACTAAATTCGCGGTTACTTTCATTGAAAACCATTACGCTACATTTCACGGGATTATACTCAAAAAGCCAGGTTTTTTGAGTACGAGTAGCATTATATTAATAAGTCGATCAAGACCTCTCTCAGATAAACTAAGCAAAACCACGTCGTCTGCTGACGTTGTGCACGGTAAATGCTGATTGGATAGGACGAGACGGTGTCGGCTGGTTTGTAATGTACACAATAACTCGTTTATAAAGCATAAATAGAAAAATTGAGAACTTAATCCTCCTTGCCTAGTACCGACTGTAACATTAAATGAATCTGATCTGTACCCTTTAAATAACACACAGCATTCGGTCTCATCATATAAGCTTATAACAGACTGGAGGGTTTGGGTTCCTTACTCCCATATTCGATAACTTATAGAATGGTCCATGTTGCCTGACTGTGTCAAAGGCCTTTTTGATGTCTAAGAAACATGAATATAATTTGCTCGTTGACTCTTTAGCAGAACAAATAAATTCCTTCAGTAAAAATGATGTCATAGAACAGTTAATACCTTTTTGAAATCCAAATTGCAATAGATTTAGTTTTACAGTCATTTCAGATTTAACCTCATTAAGTAACAACCCCTCGTATACTTTCAGTATAGCAGACGACAATGTAATGGCTCGATAATTGTTGGGATCGTTTTTTTTTTTTTTCCTTTTCCCACCTTTATTGAAATATTGATAATGATGCCATATTTAAGTTTCTTAGTTATGAACGAGTAATAGTGCATCAAGTTATAAAACTTTGGTAAAATCTGATGAAAAACAGTGCCTCCATAAATTATGTGCTCACTGTAAACTGAGTCATGACAGCATGCTTTATTCTTATTTAACCCTTTCCCAAACGACAAATTTTGGACTGGTCCATATTGAAAGAGTTGCAGACGACAATTTTAAATTTGATGAAAATGAGAGAAAGTTCTCCAAAAGGGTAGAAAATACTGTAGGAAAAGGAGAAATTGCTCATTACAAGCAATTTCTCCTTTTCCCACAGTGTTTTCAAAAGACTTGTACTGCAGACACGTGAAAACTAGGGCTTGTTTGGGAAAGGGTTAAGTAACAACCCCTCGTATATACTTTCAGTATAGCAGACGACAATGTAATGGCTCGATAATTGTTGGGATCGTTTTTTTTTTTTCTTTTCCCACCTTTATAGAAATATTGATAATGATGCCATATTTAAGTTTCTTAGTTATGAACGAGTAATAGTGCATCAAGTTATAAAACTTTAGTAAAATCTGATGAAAAACAGTGCCTCCATAAATTATGTGCTCACCGTAAACTGGGTCATGAGAACATGCTTTGTTCTTATTTAAGCTTGAAATCACACTTTTGGTATCATCGAGATCAAATCGATCGATATCAGAAGTGCGATGCCAGTTTTTGATACGATTAACAGTTTGTTCTACTTCTGCAGTAACAGTTGATTTTCCTTTCATCTCTAACTTAACCTTTTTGCCGCACAATGCCGCCTTTTGACGCCTCTGGAAAAGAAGCCTTTTGAAAACATTGTGGGAAAAGGAGAAAATGCTGGTAACCAGCATTTTCTCCTTTTCCCACAATGTTTTCTACCCTATCAAGGAAAAATTGCACCATTTGAGCCACATTTAAATTGTTGTCTGCAAATGCCTTCAATTTGGACAAGGCTAAAATTTTGTCGTCTGGTAAAGGGTTAAACGTATAAATGTCTTTAAAATAATACCCCCATTGCTGCGCTATTTCTTTCGGACACCGATACGTAGAGCCATTAAAATTCATGGACCCATGATAGACTTTATTCTGATTTTTTGTGCTTCTCTTATTATATAATTTCCAAAAAAGTCTCTGGATCGACATCAACTGTCTTATCGAATTCTTAACCCTTTACCAGACGACAAAATTTTAGCCTAGTCCAAATTGAAAGCACTTGCAGACGACAATTTTAATGTGGCTCAAATGGTGCATTTTTTCTTTGATAGGGTAGAAAACATTGTGGGAAAAGGAGAAAATGCTGGTTACCAGCATTTTCTCCTTTTCCCACAATGTTTTCGAAAGGCTTCTTTCTTAGGGGCGTCAAAAGGCGGCATTTTGTGCGGTAAAGGGTTAAGGGAGCTAAGATATTTCTCGGCATAAAATCTATGTTTACGCCGAAACAACCTCCTAGCCTCCTTGTACTGATAGAAAGAAGGGTGAATAATTCCCCTAGGTTGACCGTTTTTGCCTTCCATTTCCGCCTTTTTTCCCGCATTGAATAATGCAGACTTTTTAATTCGTTATTCCAAAATGGTTTTAAATACTTTTTGAATTTAGATTGTTTAAATACCGATAGTGAGATTTCTCGTAACAAATTACAAATTTGGTCATAAGTATTTGATAAAACAGTCCAGTAATTTTCATCGTTAATGTCAGAGAGTATCGAAATTTGTCTAAGTCTGTCAGTCAGTGTTTTTGTATATATATTGTTGTAAATGCAATGCACTTAGATTCTTCCATTTCGTACGAAACAAAGATTCATCTTCGCGGACTGGAAATGAATTTGGCAAATTTAAGGTAAGTAGTACAGGTCTATGGTTCGAAACATTCAAACATTCGTTATTCATAATGTGAGAAAATTTGATAAGATCGATAATATTTCGTCAGGCCAAGCGTTTACAAGTTTGTTTGTCTGATGAGCAGTGCTAATACTCTTGTCCAGAAGAAACTAGGTCGATATGTGGATGAGTCCTTTAAGTTAAGGAAATCTCTCACTTAATATTTTCATTATTTTTTTTTTTTTCAAATGACATTCTGTTCTTCCTCCTATTGCCCTATTTTTTGATGTCTTTACCCTACTTTTTCCCATGTCTTTACCTCACTTTTTACCATGTATTCATTTTTTTCTTTTTTCCTTCTCTTCTAACATTGTAAAATGTCTAGAGCAGCAATGTTGTTTACGCTAAAAGTCTCTATATGTGACACTGACCTATACCGAAATAGATTTATGTCAATTTTTGTGGTTGATGACGAAAAACTCTGTAGTTTAAGTCAATAAAATATTCTGATTCTGATAAAAATCACTAGGTATTAATATATGATCAATTAAGGACTGTGATATCATATCATAATACAAAAATGTTGTAGGTGCCCCAGTGCAATCCAGTAACACTCCGACAGAAACATAACTATTAGTATTCAAAAATTGTTGTAAGCAAAGACTTCGCTTGTCAAGATGCTCTTGAAAATTTTCCGCGTTCAAATGAGCATTGAAATCACCCATTATAATAACTCTGCCTTGCATAGAATATACATGTACTTAATCGTCGCACAATTCCATATAATGAATACGGACCCTGTACTCCACCGAAACTCAGAAGGATGTTTATTTAAAAGGCTTGACTAAACAAATGGAAGGTATAAGTTCAAGATCAAACTGATGTTCTCTGCGGTCTGATCTTGATCTATGCCGTTCGCAAAGTCCCTGGTTTCGCATATATGGTGGTAAAAAAGGTTAATACATCTATTTGTTAAACAAATTAATACATGAATAAATCTTAGAAAATAAGGTTCAATTTGAAATTACACGTTTTCAGCACAATTTTTCTTAAAACAACGTTTGCAAACTCCGTCTGTTCAAAGATGAGAAAAAAAAAAACATCGTTTGCAAGATTTAATTAGTTAAATGAAGCGATTCCAAGGAACTGATGTTCTACACATTTTGATTGGTTGAGTATTTTTGTCTTTTCTTGTACATTTCCCGTGTCTATAATTAGTTGTCGAAACAGTTTCCCGTAACTAACACCAATCAATGTAAACGATCTAAAGTGTCAAAGAAGTTGCTCTTTTACAGCATCCGCACCATAACAAATAGCGGCCTACTTTCACAAATACCATTGAAAACAGTGCGAAAAGAGGAAAAAGAGTTGTCTTCATTTAACCATTTACCTAACAATCCCGTGCTTAAAGTCACAATAGCTGCGAAAAGTAACAAAGCGGGTGTTAAAATGCGTTTAAATTTAAATCATACTAATGAAAAGTATGGGAATTATTGTGAAGATGACAATCTGTTATTGTAGGATCGGTCTTAACTCTTTACCAAACGACAAAAATTTAGACCGGTCCAAATTGAAAGCATTTGCAGACGATAAAATAAATGTAATCGAAATATTGAAAATTGTTTTGGGTAGGATAGAAAACATTGTGGAAAAGGAGAAAATGCTGGTTACCAGCATTTTCTCCTTTTCCCACAAGGTTTTCAAAGGACTTCTTTCACAGGGTCGTTAAAAGTCGGGATTGTGTGGTAAAGAGTTAAGTGTTAGTCTCTGGCAGAGATTTCAAAACAAGGTAAAACGTTTCCAGGTCACTTTATCTTTTGTTTACTTTTTGTCTGATTTTAAAATTCATTTTCCTGCCAGCGACTCACACTTGGACACCATAACAGATTGTCATTTTTACAATAAATTCCATACTTTTAAATGGTATGATTTAAATTCAAATGCAGATAAACACCTGCATTGCTTTTTGTTCGCTATTGGGCCTTTAACAACTATGAGGAACATTGTGGGAATAGGAGAAAATGTCCGATACGGTGAGTTTTCCCCATCAATACGCACTTAGTAATCGCAGTATTTCGGTATATTCTTTTGGGTAGAAATCTTCATTCTGTTTATTTAGCAGCTTAAGGGTTAACCCTCTTTTGCCTGTTGAAGGAAAAAGACTGCTTACCAAGTCACCAATTTAACCTGACACGGTCACCTACGACTCATTAGCAAGTGTGTCTGTGGCAAAGATCAGCGAAGAACATTCGGGTGATAAAGCATAATAAAAAGCAAAACGGTGTAGGAATAATGTACTTCCGGTGAAACTAATGATCTTTGAATCATGGGAAGGGACAAAGTGATTTCCGCTAAATGAACTAAACGGAAAAATAAACACATCATGAGTTCAATTCCGCCAATTAGGGATATAAAAGAAAGAGCAATAATGATCTTGTTAATTTCATTTCTAACCACTGATCTGTGATACAAGCTATATTTAGAAACTGTCAGTTTGAAGGGCGTGTAAAAGTAAGAATTACGTCTGTTTTTGACAGATTGGTAAAACTTAATTTGTAAATTAAATTGAAATTTGAAAAAGTGATTTTAAACCTGTATCAGACGCAAAAAAAATTAAATTTCACTTATTGAATGAGTCTGCTTTTGAAAAGGTTAAGAAATTCACTTAGTCAAGGTGATAGAGTTACTGATTGATTGATGATTGATTGACTGATGCATTGATTTATTGATCTATTTATTGTAAGGTTTATTCGCTACTTTCAACATTACTTCAGTACTTTCACGGCGACAGCTCACCTTATTTTATGTAAGTCCTGGTTTTCAACAGTGCTAGGCTTGGTCTCTGAGGTGCATTGTCTAAGGGCACCCCCACAAAAAACCCAAATGCCTCAGACGTTGATTACACCTGAGATCGCCGGGTCATACTAAACTCGTCCATGAAATATGGGTCTCCACTTTTAGCTCTTGATCAGTCAGGAAAATCATAGACTTGCCCAATTAAAAAAAAACAGACAACAAATTAAATATGTTAAAAAACTGGGAATTCTTTTTGGATAGGTAGAAAACATTGTGGGAAATGGGGAAAATGCTGGTTAACCCGCATTTTCTCCTTTTCCATCAAAGTTTTCAAAATTCTTCTTCTTTAGGATCGTTAAAACTCAGGAATGTTTGGTAAAGAGTTAAGATTGGTTGATTGTTTGATGTTTAACGCCGTTTTAAACATTATTTCAGTCATAGTGCAGTTTCCAGTTCACCTATCCATGCTTTCCTGGTGTTTATTTTCACCATTGCTTCGCAAATGTCTCTTCCCAAAGGGAGCCACTACCTACCTCTCCACATAACCCTCGTCGAAACAACGATCAGCGGTGATAGTGGAACGAATGTTGTCGCGATGACAATCATCAGTCCTCGGAAAGAAATTGGCCGAGCTGAGACTTCGAACCAGTGACCCTCTGGTTTCAACTCTTTTACTTTACTGATCGAGCTGGCGGGCTCGGCAAAGATTTAAGAGTTTTTTCATTTCATAAATAATGATAAGTCCTGAAACACTTATCGAAAATTGACGATTGCGACATGCAGGATTCATCCTTCTCTCATTGTTGAATATTATTGCGACAAGTTCAGTTCTAAAAGAGTCTCGTTCGAAGTAAAGGTAAAATACACCTCAGGGGTACCTTTCACAAGACTGCGTAGATTTACGCATTTTTTAAAGGGGGGAAGGGGGGGGGGTGAATATACACACGTCCGATCACTGCTTTACCAAAAGGTATGAGCTAGCGTTATATAATGCAAGTATTTACTCAAATCGTAAAGTATATGCACTTCAGTGAAACTTGTTTTCAGACTTGATGTTTGCTTACCTAAACTGCTTACTAAACTTTCATGCGAACGCAGTGTAGAGAAAGGTACCCAAGGAACGCAAAGATAGGTGCACTTTGCCGCCGTGATAAGGACTGAAATAATTGTGAATCCTGTACCGGACGTCAAAATTTTGGACTCCACTAAATTGAAAGCAGTTGCAGACGACAAAATGAATGTAACTAAAATGCATGTTTCTGTCCTTGCAAGGGTAGAAAAAAGTTGGGGAAAGGGAGAAAATTCTGGTTACCGGCATATTTTCCTTTTCTCACAGTGTTTTCATAAACTCTCTATCTTCAGTGTTCGTTAAAACTCTGTGGTAAAGGGTTGAAACGCAGAAATGAAACTGGATCATTATAATAATAGGCTAGCAATAGCAGAAGAAAAGAACGTCAATTTTCCAGAAAACAATAGATTTATTAGACATATAAAATTCTATATTTCAAATTGCAGTTCACAAATAATTGAGCCATGCTCTGTGAACTTGAAAGGGGGTTTAATCCATCTGCAAAAAGTATCGACCCATGTCAGCCTGCGCTGTCTGCGCAGGCTGCAATGGGTCGAAACCTTTTGCTATATTTGTAAATTTCCTGCATGGTAAAGGACCATTCTACGTCATGATTCGATCGGTTGTTAGACAAAATGGATTTTATATCCATAATTATGCTTGATATAATGCACCACAGAGATTCACTAAACCTCCTTTTGCCAGAGCATTGCTCAATTTTATAAATTTTCAGCTAGAACAAAACTGGGTGTCACTCAAATAACGTAACGCTAACGCTGACGTCAACTGTCTTTCTGCCAGTGGATCGAACGCTGACGTTGATGACGTCATCTGAAATGAATAAACATTAGGAACAAACATGGGTGGGTGTTTCCATAAACGTAAATTATGCACGTTATGTACACCGTTAAAATGGAACGCACTTTTCATCAAGTTCATTTCAGGTGATTGTAAATCTGACGTAGTACACGTTTCCGGTATTTTACTCCGGTCCCTTGGCGAAGATCCGGTGCTTCGGACTATTTCTTCTATTGAATGCAATGGCTTGGAAGGTGCTGGACTCGAGTTAGTTTCGGATTTATGTTCAGTGTTTTTTTCTGATGTACTGCTTTCGTCTGAAAATAGATATGACACACATGATAATAAGTGATAATGAAATGTAATCAACTATATACTGTTGAATCGTTTCCTAAACGTCGGATGAAATGGTAAGATAGATAAATATAAACTGGCCATTATAAACGATGGATGGATGGATGGTAAGTATATAGATGTGTAGATGGCTGGGTTAATAGATGGATGGATGGGTGGGAGAGAGGGTGGATGGGTGGATGGACGGACGGACAGATAGATTCCCCTGAGGTTCTGACAGGCAGTACATACAATAGTGACTAAGTCCCAAAAGCCATTTGACTAAGACATTTCGAATCCTCCCGAAGCAGATTTTAGTTTTTGGTATATATATATTTTTTTCCCGTAGACATTAGTATCAGATTTCCTTTGCAAAAATGATTTTGTTCGGTCATCTTGTTTTATGTCTCTTCGGAGTGCCAAATGTCGTCCATGCCATGTAATGAAAATGAGCACCACCCAGTGAAAGGGGGTTTAACTCTTTACAAAACGACAAAATTTTAGACTGGTCCAAATTGAAATTTTTTGCAGACGACAAAATAAATGGAACTGAAAAATTGAAATTTGTGTTGGGAAGGGAAGAAAACATTGTGGGAAAAGGAGAAAATGCTGGTTGCCAGCATTTTCTCCTTTTCCCACAATGTTTTCAAAAGGCTTCTTTCTCAGGGTCGTTAAAAGTCGGGATCGTGTGCTAAAGAATTAATGCATCCCCGTGATGTATTGTAACAAACAAGTCATCACATGATTAAAGATCCATAAAATCCATTTTGTCTAACAACCGATTGAACCGTGAGGTAGAATGGCCCTGTGACGAGCAGAAAATTGACCAGTAGCAAAAAAATTTCTGCGTCGGCTGACCTGGGTCTGTACTTTTTTTTTTTTTTTTTTTTTTTTTTTGCATAATGCATTAAACCCCCTTTTCACAGAGCATGGCTTGAATCTATCTTCCCTCAGCCTTTTTCACTTCCCGGATTATTATTTTAAATTCTAACTTATGACAGATCCTAGATTTATTTCAAGCTTTTCGGTAGTTTATCGAGAAATAATGGTGGATTATGGTTTGATATTTCATGTTTACGACCAGTGAAAATACAGATTTTTATATTTTCCAACTCTTCAATTGAAGGCGGAAACAGTAGTTCCCGCGAACTAGTTACCTAGGTAATCAGCGCGCGCCATTCAAATGGAGGGAAATATGACGTAATTTACGGCTATATTTCTCAGCTTTACGTAATATTGTAGGCTAATGCGTTGTTATGTGAGAGGTGAACGTCATGGGGCATTACCGAAAACAACTGTACTGGATTTTGATGAAACTTCCAACAAAACAGAGGTTAGAAGTATGAAATAAATAGGATATTTGTTTTTTTCGGTGAAAGATCGAAATTTATTTCATCTCGTGAATATCATCGGTAATATTTTTACTTCGTGGCTGCGCAACTCTTAAAAATATTACCGATGATGTTCAATCGATGAAATAAATTTCGATCTTTCACCGAAAAAAAAAAACAAATATCCTCTATATATTGCATGGTTACGACAAGTAAAATGATCAGTTTTATATTTTGTAACTCTTCAATTGAAGGCGGAAACAGTACCGCGCACTAGTTGCCTAGGTGATCAGCACGTGCCATTCAAATGGAGGAAAATATGACGTAATTTACGCTATATTTCTCGCGCTTTACATAATATTGTGATGCGTTGTTATGTGAGGGGGGCACACCACGGGGGAATTACCGAAGACAACTGTACTGGATTTTGATGAAAGTCCCAACAAAATATGGGTTAGAAACATGAAATATATAGAATATTTTTTTTCGTGCGCCACTTGTGAAAATATTACCGATGATGTTCACTCGATGAAATAAATTTCGATTTTTCACCGAAAAAAAAAAAAAACCCAAATATCCTCTATGTATTTCCCAAACGATGGGAGATTCCTGTTCAATTTATACAGCTACAGCTAAAATCAATGTAACGCGACTATAGGTAATTTTACAGAGACAATTTTCTTAAACCGAAGACCGTCACTAAACAGATAAACCTTTGAATAATTAAAATCGAATCGAATTTTAAACTAGATAGCGTGACACGGCCATCAATTATTTCAACTATTAGAGACAGGTCCCCGTCTTAGATTCTCCAGACTTTTCAGATGTTTAGGTTGGTTTGAACCGTGTAAAAGCCACTTTAAAGGTAGATAGACCCCTTTTAACCTTTTACCTCACAATCCCGAGTTTTATAGACACTCGATAAAGAAGGCTCTTGAAAACATGGTGGGGAAAGGAGAAAATGCTGGTAACCAGCATTTTTCTCCTTTTCCCACAACGTTTTCCAACCTTTCGGAGACAAATTCAATCATTCGATCCACATGCCTAATTTTTCGTCTGAAAATGCTTTCAATTTGGGCAAGTCTAACATATTGCCGTGTGGCTAAGGGTTAACCTTTTGTCACACAATTTAGAGTTTTAAAGACCCTCGATAAAGAAGGCTTTTGAAAACAATGTGAGAAGAGGAGAAAATGGTGGTAACCAGCATTTTCTCCTTTTCCCACAATGTTTTCTACCTATTCAAGGACAGTTACTATCGTTTCCTCGAATTTGAATTGTTGTCTCCAAAGACTTTCAATTTGGACAAGTCTAAACTTAAGCCGTTGGGTAAAGGGTTAAAGATAGATAGATTCTTTTAACCTTCTACAACACAATCCGGACTTTCAACGACCATGAGGGAGAAGCCTTTTGAAAACACTGTGAGAAAAGGAGAAAATGCTGGTAACCAGCCTTTTCTCCTTTTCCCACAATGTTTTCTCACAGGTCTATAAATGGCAAATCTCCTCATTTTGGGCTACCTTTGATTTGTCGTCTGCAAATGCTTTCAATTTGCAGACTTCCAAAATTTTGTCGTTTGGTAAAGAGTTAACCCTTCACCAAATGATCCAGTGTTTTAACGACCTTGAAGAAAACATTTTGGGAAAAAAGAGAAGATGTTTGCAAGTAACAAGCATTTTCTTCATTTCTATCCCAACGATAATTTCCTACTCTTTCAAAGACAGATTTCATCATTTTCTTTGTCGTCTGCAAATACTTTCGAAAAAGACTGCTGTAAAATTTTGTCGTCTTGGCTAAGCTTGATTAGAGCATTGCCTTCTATGACAAATTTGCGAGCTGCAGAATACGACTTTGAAAATATTCTTGTAAAAATGAGATAATCAGCACCAGTTAATGTTTAATTTTAAGAAAACGGTTTTGGGAAAACAGGAAAAATTGCTCGTTACGAGCAATATCTTCTTTTTTTCCTCCAAAATGTTTTCAAAAGTAGTATGATGGATGTCAGATGGGAGAAAAAAGACGTCTCCATTTCCTGAAGTGTTAATTAAAGACATGGCGTGAGGTCTCTGAATTCCGAGAATGTTGTGGTTTTTCTGAATAGATCTGAAGGTTTCTATCAGTGGATTCCGTAAATCTACGATTTTTAAGCTTGGATTCGTTAATTCACGCAAAATACCCCCAAAATACCCTATCGGTATGATAGCGCACAAAGTGATAGTTTAAAGGGGCATTATACCAGATTTTGGATTCCATTTTTTTTTTTTTAAATGTAATCGCATACTCCTAATTTTCATTCGTGTGCAAAGATGGCCATAGAATTAAAACACAGATAGAAATACACGTAGAAAATGCGGGGTATTACCGAGTCTTTGGTTTCTTTATTGTAATTTCCTATTCCGTTAGTAACGGTACAGCGTTATTGCATAACAAGGGATAAATACATACAAAAAAAAAACATACAAGAGATAAACTTAGCAGAATAAACAGAAGTGACTAAGTTAACAGACCATTATTTGGTTAGTTTAGTCCAAAACTTTTTTTTAAACTTAGCGTGAGAACGTTTCTAAAGTCTGTCTATACTAGCGAAATGCAACTCAAATATCGAACTGGAAAATGTCGGAAAATGACTCTGTTAGTGGATTTTAGCAAAATAAAAGACTTAAGTTTTTTTTTTCATGTAACCGGGCCCGAGCAACTTGCAACAGCAATGTTGTTAAATTTATGGCACGAGAGATAAATATTTAAAGCCAACAGTATCGTGCAGACCAAGTTTACCCCAAGAACCTTCCGGGAAGGAACGTTAATTTTATAAAACATAATACAGAGTATTCCGTCAGATCAGATAGATAGATTAAAGCAAAAGCTGGTTTATATGGAACAACGTGCAATAAAATCTAAGCCGGACCACTTTGTTTCTCTTCTTTTTTTCCCCGTGTCTTAGAGGCTTGTAACTTCTTAGTTGAGATACTATCACAAGGAATAGATAAATACTAAGTGAAGATGTCAAAGAATACGGACTAATTGACAACCTTTTTATGATCGCAAAACTGTGTTGGATCGAGCGCTTCAAGAAAATGGTGTTGTAACTCTTTCGTACATAGAAAATAGAGTGGTATTGCTTTTCTGTTCTCGAAATACCGTCCACATAAGAATGCACCCAAGGGACACTCAGAATGTGCTTGCGTAGCACTTTACCAGACGACAAAATTTTTACGCTTGTTCAAATTGAAAGCATTTGCAGACGACGTAATAGATATGGCTCAAGTGATGGGGTTTGTCACTAAAGGATAGAAAACATTGCGGGAAAAATTAAAAAATGCTAGGTACCAGCATTTTCTCCTTTTCCCACAATGCTTTCGAAAGCATTCACTTTAGGAGTCGTTAAAACTCGAAAAAAGGGGAAAAGACATGTGCTTGCTTGACACAGGTACATCTTTTCAAATAAAACATTGTAGCAGAAACGCTTGATGTCAATTATTAAAATAGAGTTTTCTTTCAACAACAACACTGGTCGGTAAGGATCATGTATTGGTTTAACACTAGATACCTAGCTGGAAAACGCAGCTACAGTATATACAACAAAATTGCCTCGTTAGAACATTGACTGCTGAATATATACTGGAATATCTTCCATATCAATAAATGGGCGCCAATCGGCACTTCTACTGACAATCAAAAAATAAACTGACAAAAACAAAAACGCTTCGTATTGCATGAATTATAAGCCATGCAAAAAGGTGCTAACTGAATGGACCAAAGCACTATCCCTTATAAACCCGCGATGAGTTTAAAAAAAAAAAAATGGCGGCGCTCTGGCAAAAGGGGGTATAATGCATCTCCGCGATGCAATTATTCCAAGTAAGTCATCACATAATTATGGATCCACAAAATCACTTTTGTCTAAACAACCGACTGAATCATGAGACAGACTGGTCCGTTGACATGTAGAAAATTGACCAATAGCAAAAAGTTTCGAACCAGGTCAGCCTGCGCGGACTGCGCAAGCTGACCTGGTACGATACTTTTTTGCAGATGCATTAAACCCCCTTTTTACAGAGCATGGTTCAAATATAGGCATGCTAACAAAAGAGAGATTCGGAGGAAAAAGGTGAATCTGAATCGTTTATTGCCGCCATTATGTTGAAAATAAACTGTATGACAGGTAATTGACGAAAAGGAACACAAAAAAAGCACGCACCAAGATTTAATTTCCTGAAAGGAATTTATCATGTCGTAAATGACGACGCATGGTTATTTTCGACTCAAAGAGCATAATAATTCCTGCTGCATATTGTTTTCGGATAGATAATCGCCATTTCATGCGATGGTAACGTTTCATGAGAAAGTAACAGTTTTCGTAGTCATTTGCCCTGTTTAATAATTAATGGAAAACGGTACTATTTTCTCGCGCCCGCAAATTACACTGGTGAAGTCTTCGATTGTCAAATTATCGCGCAGATTGGTCTCGCAAAATCTCATGAAATCTCGTCATTTCGTCACACGATACTGCATATTTGGTTACGGAGCGTCCAGGTGGTTTTGGCAGGCGACATCCTATTATCTGCGTAGGTATTAACTGTTTAGTGATTCTATCCGCATCAAAACAGAACCTCCATCGGATTAATTTTTAGCTCGGCTGTTTTCGAAGAAAACGTCGAGTTATATTGCCGTAGCCCTGTCATCGTGTGCGTCTTCGCCATCGAGCAAACACTTTGATATCTTATACTATTTCTGTTATTACTGAAGATATTTATATTAACCTTGGACACGTTATTAGCCATCAAAAGGGGAACCCATACAACAAGGGCATGTAACCATCAAAGTATTTTGACACAGTTATGCCCCTTTTTTTTAATTAAGATTTTCACTGAAAATCAAACAACTACAGCCAAGCGTTGGCACCCGCAGGGGGTATCTCTTGTTTCATCTTGCAACAGAGCACTTTCGAAAACCCACTGTGTTCAAATAAGAAACTTACGTATATATTCGGATGTTCCTTTTTTCAAACATGATTACGGAACCGATTAACAGTTTTGCCACAAATCTATGGAGATCGTGAAAGGAGACCTCATTAAGAATTGGTTAAAATATTATTATCGCTTGGACCCAGGTTAAGCCCACGCCTATCTGTAATACATCTGCACATACGTGTGAGATGTAGTAAACGTATACCGCAAACAGTTATTGTTGTCTTGACTCTTCTCTCAACTCTTTACGGACTAATCCCATGTTTTGACGACCCTGAGGAAGAAGGCCTTTGTTAACATTCTGTGAAGGAGAAAGTGCTGGTAACAGGCATTTTCCACCATTTTCCACCTTGCCTTCTACCCCATTCAAAGGCAAATCCAATCATTTAAGACTGACTTAACCTGTAAATGCTTTCAATTTTGACTTATTTAAAATTTTGCCGTCTGGTAAAGGGTAAAATAGGTAATGTGGTTAAAACGTTGCTTCCTATCACTGACAAAATAGTTGGAGTAACACAGTCACGTGACTTCCGGCGGAGGACTTTTTTTCCCGTCTTGCAGCAGACTGGCTTTAGAAAATATTGTTGCTAAAGGAGAATATAGTGCCGCAGTGGGAACGAGCAATTTCTTTTTTATCCCAAATGCTTTTGCTCGTATTTTAGTAATATTTCCTACTGTACGTTGGCTATTGACGTTTTTAAAAAAAGTTTCAGCATAAAGCCCTCTGCTGCAAATATGTAAATTTGTTGCAGTAAGTAACGAATCAACTACAGACTGGGTAGCGTAACGCATTAACAAACAGTCCCCTGTTTTAATGACCCTTGGGAAAAAGGTTCTCGAAAACATTGTGGGTAAGGAGAAAATGCTGATAACCAGCATTTTCTCCTTGTCCACACCGTTTTCCTTTCTTTCTAAAGTAAAAACCATAATTAGAGTCACATATGATACTCGTCCGCAAACGCTTCCGATTTGGACAAGACTAACAACTTTGTCGTATAATGAAGAGTTTAGAGACCCAACCCGACCTCTTGCGTTCAGTAATATGGTAGATAAGGGCTAAAGTCCGGTAAAACTAGCAGCTTTAATGACGGTTTAACGACCCCACTGCCTTGATCAGCAAGTTTTCATTGGCAATAATTACGGCTAAATCGGGGCAGTAATTTGGTTCGTATTATCTGTTATGTGCTGTCGAATTACACAAAGAATGTTAACTTGTGTGAAATTTATGCCCTTTTCAGTAGCGCGAGACTATAGAGCTGTCAATCACTGCAGGTTTTAACCAGAAGCTATCTCCTAAACGGCGAGAAGCACCTGCGCGAGAGCGAGATTTCGCCATTTTGAAGTGACAGGAATCACCTCCCTTATCCTGGCGCAAGAAATAGACATGATGACGTAATGAATTGGTAGAAAATAACGGTTAACTGAAACACGAGTAGCTTCAAACAATTATTTTTGATTGGATATTTTTTTCAGAAATTGTATGACAGTCTCTTCTTCCCCCCCCCCCCCCCCCCCACCCCCAGGAAAATCTTTAAAGGCTCAGAAATATTTATAGTAGTTGGCACATAGGATTAAACAAGAAAATACCCTTTTTCTTTATCGCAATTCCTCCCCAGTTGTAACGAATACACGATAATAACGGGCTGAAATTAAAAATGTTTTTCTTTAAAGAAAACAACGAAAATGAAAATTAAATTATTGCATCGTCCGCGTTTTTTTTCTTTTTTTTTTTCACCGATCGTTCAACGAATTCTCTATATGAGCCATGCTCTGGAAAATTGGAGTTTAATGTATATCCGTAACGTATTATGCCAACCAAGTCATTACAAAATTATGGATCTGTAAAATCAATTTGATCGAGCAATCGACTGCACCTGAAGGTAGACAGGTCCTTTGCCATGCAGAAAATTTACAAATAGCAAAAAGTTTCGACCCATGTCAGCCTGCGCGGACTGCGCAGGCTGACCTGTGTCGATACTTTTTGCGGATGCACTAAACTCCCTTTTCACAGAGTCTAGCTCATATTCTTTTTTTCATATTGTTCGAGTGATCGACGTCTAATGACGTTTTTGTACCTGGGATTTTTAGTCTTGGAAGACAACAGTTTTGAACAACAGTTGTGATAGAACCATCATTTTGAGCCTTATCTATGAAAGTTGGAGATTTCTCTTGATTTGGAAAACTGATTAATTGTACGGCGATTTGTCACAAAATAGTTTCGGGTACCTCGTGGGATATTCTGGCCAAGACAGCCTGTGTCCGTATTCAGCAACCATTCTTAAGAACACTTTTGTCTTAGTCTCAAGAACTTTCTGAATTTGAAAGTAACACAACTTCTGATTGGCTAAATCAAATGGTTTAGCCAAACAGAAGTTGTGTTACTTTCTAAATCTAGAATTAGACTAAAAATAATCTTATGAAACGTTGGTGATTACGGACACTGGAAATCACAAGTATTGACCATTCCATACCTTCAGAAAAATATCCATTTTGTTTATGTAGCTATGCATTACTAACAAACAAAAAAATATTCGTAAATGTCTGGCCAGGCGCCACCAAATAGGCAGAGAGAGAGAGAGAGAAAGAGAGAGACAGACGGACAGACAGACAGACAGAGTGGAGGGCGACGCAACGCGCAAAAAAAAAAACCCACCAGAGCTTAAGGCTGCTTAAACATTAGCTTTCGACCAATTTTTTTTTTTGAAAGAAATTAAATAACTAGTAAGGTCATTTTATTAGGATTTTACAGTTTACTTTTAACGGAAAGGATTACCTGGCGTGCCCACCGACCAAGCCAGTCGGGTCTTAAATATAATTCTATCGAAATAAAAAAGAGTCACGCTTCCTGAAAAGGGGGCTTAATGCATCTGCAAAAAGAATCGATCCATGTCAGCCTGGGTCGAAACTTTTTGCTATTTGTAAATTTTCTGCATGGCAAAGGACCATTTTACCTCCATATTCAGTCAATTTTGTCAGACTAAATGGAATTTATGAATCCATGATTATGTGATGACTTGCTTGGTATAATGGATCACAGAGATGCATTCAACCCCCTTGTGCCAGAGCATGGCTCTGAAGTCTTTACACGTATACCTTGTTACGCAATAGCGCCTACCCCGTTACTAGTGTTGCAAGAAATTTCACAGTAATATAACGAGACATTGGGACATCGGACGTTTTTTTCTCTCTACTGATCATGTCTTTTTGATATCATTGTTTAAAGCCCATCTTTGCAGGTGAATACAGGGTCCATATTCACCAACCATTCTTAATAAAATTCGTGACCTACTTATAGATTTTTAAAGTAACACAACTTTTGATTGGCTGAACCATTTTGTATAGCCAATCAGAAGTTGTGTTACTGCCAAATTTAGAAAATTCTTGAGAATAAGGCAGGGAATGTTCTTAACAATTCAATGGTGAATACGGACCCAGATTTCAGTTTGTGTAAAATTTTTCGTTAAAATTGCCAAAAGAGGAAATCTGGGTTCGAGCCACTTTAAGAAAAAAAAAACAACAGAGAAGACCCCCATAAATCTCTCAGTCACGGCCTTAAATTCTGATTACCTCTGTTTTCAACACGCTGTCATCTTTTTATGGTCCCATTTTCTTCACGAGTTTCAATTGGATATAACAATTTCAAGATGTTCGGCATACCAGCCTTTTCGTTCCCATCGTATTTCAGGCCAAAATTACCCATCTCGCATTACCCAGCTCTCCGTTATTATTTTTACTAGTAACGTTTTTTTCCCCCCCCTCATCTTTACATTATCATAAGCGATCTCTAAGATATTTTGAGGAGAGCTTACACGAAGATCAGCCTGCAAATACTTGCAGTCTGATCTTCGTTCACACTCTTCCCTACTTCGTTATTTGTTTCATTTACATAATCTTTTATCATAATTATGCAAATTATTTGTTCGAAACTTCTTTATATGATTTTCAAAAATACAAATTTAGCAGAAACGAGATTCTGTCACTTGGTTTTTGTACAAAATAAATTTTGAAGATTACGCATGTAATCAACCTTTTACCACACAATTCCGACTTTTAACGACCCTGAAAGAGAAGGCTTTTAAAAATATTGTGGGAAAAGGAGAAAATGCTGGTAACCAGCATTTTCTCCTTTTCCAACAATGTGTTCTATCCTATCAAAGACAGAAATCATCATTTTAGCAACATTTAATTTGTCATCTGCAAACGCTTCCAAATTGGAATAGTCCATTTCAGTTTTATCGTATGATAAAGGGTCAAGAATGATGGCAGTACTGTTGTTATGCAGTCTTCTTAAATAGCAACAGATAAAACAAATTAATATAATTTATTGAAATCACCCTCCTGTGAAGGTATCTGCGTTGTTGTATAATTTTCCTTTTGTTCAAGGCAACTTGACTAGTTACGTTACATGTAAAACAAGAAAAATGTTTTTAAAAGATAAATTTGCCCACAAATAGGCTTGCAGGGGCCTCCAGAAATAAATGAATAAATAAAAACCATATCAATATTTTTCACCAATCGCAAAATTCTATGTATTCATTCAAATATATCAAGAAATAGGCCTAGGTCAAAACCCGGCGCATTCAGCTACGCCGAAAAAAAATCCCGCATAAAAGAACAGCCTTTTGAAGAAATGTTTCAAAAATTTAAAAATTATTGGTAATAGTCTGGAAAAAAAGTATTCAATACAATATGGCCGTATTCACTTATAGTGTCATTCTAATTTAAAAACAGTTTTGCCGAGACAGATTTTAGTTTTCCCTGACTTACAAAAATTTGACTGAAGTTTACTCATAAAATACGGGGAAGGCGGGTTTCAAGTTTTCATTAACTACAAAGTTCAGAACATAATTGTGTTCCCGGTTTCAGCCCACCCTTTTATTAAGAGCGCAAATAAACCGGTCTTAATCGTCCAATAAATGATTCATCGGTAACCAAGACGTTTTATTCATAAATAATTTACAACCAATTACAAATAATCGGCTGTAAAAATGGAAATAAAGTGATACCTTTTGTTGTCGCTCTGCCATTTTTATCGTTCTCCCGGCTCTTGTAATTTAGGCTGTCACGTCGCAGTCTTTTCGCCTCTGGAGATGCAGTAACGCTGTCATTTTCCGCAAGTCTTTTCCCACTCGACGTGACGTCACAGTTTTCAGATCTCGAGAGCCTCGATTCCGCAGCTGACTGGCTCTCGAGAGTTGGGAGTTCCCCAGGTTCAAGTGACTGTAATGGCTGTACTAATTTAGGATATGACAGCCCAGGAATGTTGAGTGGGTACAGGGCAGCTGGATGCTGCTGATGATAAAATGTCTGAAAAGCATGGGTGTGATGGGGTGGGTAGAACACAGATGATGCCTCCGCTGACAAAACTCCGTCACTGTTAAAAGCCCCGGCATTTCTTAAAATTCTATTTATAGAACTTATGCTTGGAATGGACTGTTCGTCACAGATTCTCTGTGCCAATAGGAAGTCTCGAATTTCCCATGCAAATATTGACGGATTTTCCTTCTTCAGTTGTAAGATCTTGCGTACCACCAATGGTGTTGCCACTTGCTGCAAAAGTGTAGACTAAATAAGTGACACTATAGGCCAAACATAAATCATGTGAATCATGTATCATTTTAATTTTGTTACCGGTTTTTTGGTTAAAGGCATTAATGGCCAAAAGTAAAAACTGCTGGCGTTAAATTGCTTTTAAATTTAAATCATACCATTTAAAAGTATGGAAATTACTGTGAAGATGACAATCTGTTATTATTCAGTCGGCCTAAGTGTTAGTGGCCGGCAGAAAAAGGAACTTTAAAACTCCATGTAGGTTCAAAGTTGTTATGTCGCTGTATCTTTTGTTTACTTTTTAACTAAATTTTTATGCCAGTGAGTAACACTTGGACCGACCGTACAATAACAGATTGTAATCTTCACAATAATTTCCAATAAAAAATTGTTTTACTTTCAAATTTAGAAAATTCTTCAGCATACGACAAAGAATATTTCTAAGAATGGTTGGTCAATACGGACCCTAATGGTCAATTTTATAAAACAGATACGTGCCTTCGGCTTATTTCCACCTATGGAACCAGGCTTGATGGATCCCGTCTCATAGTACCGTGTGAGTATTTTACTAACACAGCCATGGGAAACCAGCAACTGTCTTGAAATGTCACATGGTCTTACACCCATGTGAGCTAATTCGACGATTCGACGCCGAACATGATCTGGCAGAGGACGACCATTGACGAAAACACCGCCCAACTGGTTCACCCCAGTTTGTCCTGAAATTAGAAAAAAAATACGATTCTTAATCAACCCTTTATCAACCAGTCTCGTGTTTTAACGACCCTGAGGAAAGTGGTTTTAGAAAACATTAAGGGAAAAAAGATAAAGTTGATTACCAGCATTCTGTCATTTTTCCCACAATACTTACTATCCTTTCAAACTCAAGCCCACATTAAATGAGTTATATTTAGTTTGTCGTCTGTAACTGCTTTCATTTTGGAGAAGCCTAAAATTTTGTCGTCTGTTAAAGAGTTAACCCTTTACTACTCAATCCCGACTTTTAACGACCCTACAGAAAAAGCCTTTTGAAAACATTGTCGGAAAAGGAGAAAATGCTGGTAACCTGCATTTTCTCCTTTTTCCCACAATGTTTTCTACCCTTTCGAAAACAAATTTCAATTTTTGAGTCACATTTATTTTGTCGTCTGCAAATGCTTTGAATTTGGACAAGTCCAAAATTTAGTCGTTTGGTAAAGAGTTAAGCAGTGACATGGTAACCAACGACTGAACATTCTGTATTTGGTTCCAGTGTTATGCATATTGCATCAGTATTTTTCTTTATTCCCTTTTTTCACAAGTTTCAGAAAGACGGACACATTGGTCTTAATACACTTACCCCATGCTGTTTGGGGTACAAGCGCCAGTGACCTGTATTACATTAAAAAAATCAATTTGAATAGCATATACCTCATTAGGATATGATCTGAACTGATGAATTAAATGACAGAATGTTTCTAACAAAATGTTACTTGAGAAGAACAGAAACAGTTCTTGAGTAGTAGTAAGTCTTTGACCAAAATAGTCTGAATTCCTAAGTGATACCGTAAAGTAGTTGTTGGCAACTTGGCATTAAGCTGGATTAAGTAGGCTTCACGTTACTTCATTGCTGGACCAATCTTTGAACACGACTTTGTTGTGCGCCAATTTACATATGAAATGGTATGTATTTTTTTCTTTTTATAGATTTTGGTAGGTCTGGATTACAAGGGGAGTTCAAAAAGTTATAGTTTGTGACATTAACTATAAAAAAAAAATCGATTTTACCAAAATCTTTTCAATGTATCCACAAATTCTACTGTATCTTTTGCGTTTACATAGTCAGATGAAACAGTGTTAACCCTTTACCAAACAACAAAATTTTAGACTAGTCCAAATTGAAAGCATTTGCAGACGACAAAATTAATGTAACCCAAAAACTGAAATTTGTTTTGGGAAGGGCAGAAAACATTGTGGGAAAAGGAGAAAATGCTGCTTACCAGCATTTTCTCCTTTTCCCACGATGTTTTCAAAAGCTTTCTGTTCAGGGTCGTTAAAAGTCGGGATTGTGAGGTAAAGAGTTAATTACTATTGCGAAACGAGAACAGACAAGATATCTCGGAGCTCAAGTCCAAACAGCATTAGTAGCGGTGGCTGAAGCTGAAAGATCAGGGTTTGAAATGCTACCCCGTGCTCCTTGTTCACTGGAGCTTTCACCGTCTTATATCTACCTTTCCCTGTTATAGAAATCTCACTTTCGTGGTCGCCACTTTCAAACTGATAATGACGTCATTGATTCTGTTTCAGAGTATCTAGAAAGACAAGATGTAACTTTCTTCCTAGAAGGAATTGCAAACTTCGAACATCGATGGGTCAATTGTAATGAAGTTTATGGAGATTATGATATAAAACAATGCATGAACAATTACCTCTCCTTGGCTTACTCCTAGCGAGGCCAAGAACTTTTGAAGTGCCCCTTCCTTGTAACAAGAACAGTATTAGGATGACACAACACGTATACTTAAACCTTTACCATACAATCGTGATTTTTAACAACCTTGACGAAAAAGGGTTTTTAAAACAATGCGGGAAAAGGAGTACGCTTACTCGCTTACTGTGATCGGTTTGACCGGAACCAAAAAATGTCATACACGGTTGCGCATTACTTATTCTACTTTCAGTTTTAGCTAGTACATCCCAAATGCGCTTTTGTCACTACCGTATGCCCTGTCCTAAACGTGTACATGTATACAATCCTAAATCTAATACCAGTAAAAAAAAAAAAACGCTCCAGATTGATGGATTACCTCTACTGAACAGGTTAATAAGTAATAAAATAAGTTACACACGGCCCGCTTGGCAAAACAGCATGCCTTTGCTAATTCCTCGAATTAATTACATATACATGTACACGTATATGTGTTACATGTGATAGATATAGAGGATCTTACATGAGTCTTTATGTATTATCATTTTTATCAAACGAGTTGACTAAAATTATATGACGCGAGCCTTGGCGAGCGTCATATACATTTTAGTCAACGAGTTTGATAAAAATGATAATACATAAACACGAATGTGAGATTCTGTTTATCACATAAAACGAATGACAGTCAAATAAGTATCCTGCATCATCACCTTCAGCCTTAATACCGTTCACGGGTCCATGTTTACAGTTGTTGTTCGGTTTCAAATGTGTACATACACAAGTAGACAGTTCTTTGACATTTACACCGAAAATAGAATGAAACAGTTTCTAGAGGGGATAATTCCACCTATTTCCGCAATATTGTTGATTTTGAAAAACTTCAACTGCATTTTTTTTTTTATTACACATGAAAATGAAAAACTTCCCACGCTTATACGCCTTAGCAAAAATGACGTCATTTTTCCGCGAAACGGCGTAGTAGTTTAAATTCCGGCACGTGCTGTGGCTGGTTTCTCTGGATTCACGCGCTCATGACTAAGAACTGATCAGAACCGGGACCTGAAAAACGATAATACACTAGTGTATTATCGAAAATAAGTCATGGGTTTAATACACTGCTGGAGGAGGTTTTATGTGATAAATTCTATTATTTATAACAACATACAGCTTAAAGTTAATACCGTTCCACAAGTCCGCTTTTCAACACTTTCAGTCCTCTGATTTTTTTTCAAGTCTTAACCCATATCCTGCTATGCAAAAGAAATGAAACTTTCAAGCCGATAGTAAAAACCCGAATATTCCTATTTCAAAGATATTTTTGGAGGTAAGATATCTCCTAATCGGACAGTGTAGATCCAAGATCAGACTGCACGTTCTGTGCAGTCTGATCTTGATCTACACAGTCCGCAAAAGGTCAGCGAGTCGCGCTTAGCAGCCTAGGGGTTAACCCTTTACCAGACGACAAAATTTTAGCCTTGTCCAAATTGAAAGCATTTGCAGACGACAATTTCAGTGTCGTTCAAATGGTACAATTTTTCTTTGATAGGGTAGAAAACATTGTGGGAAAAGGAGAAAATGCTGGTAACCAGCATTTTCTCCTTTTCTCACAATGTTTTCAAAAGGCTTCTTTCCCAGGGGCGTCAAAAGGCTACATTGTGCGGTAAAGGGTAAAAAAATCAATAATGATTGCTGTGACCTTTGAATAAATCATAAGCACAATAAAAATCGACTCTACGGTATCAAAGTGTATAGCAGCGTATCAATTGACAACTTTTATTAAAAAAAAAATACGTATGTAACAGTCGCCACATAAAAAACAATACTGTTTCATATCCTCATATTCTGAAGATCAGAAGAACTTTTATTAAAGGGAACTAACAAGATTTTTTGGAATCTCGCTTAACTTAAAAATGAGCCGCGTTCTAGAAAAAGGGGGCTTAATGTACCTCGTTGATCCATGATACCTTGAGCAAGTCATCAACTTATGGTGGATCAATAAAATCAATTTTATCTAACAACCGACTGACTTACGAGGTACACTCACCGGGTCCTTTGACATGCAGAAAATTTACCAAAAGCAAAAAGTTTCGGCCCAGGTAAGCCTGCGCGGACTGCGCAGGCTGACCTGAGCCGATACTTTTTGCAGATGTATTAAGCCCCCTTTTCACAGAAGATGGCTCAAATGTTTTGTCACTGAATTAAATCTTTACCAAACGACACAATCTTTGACATTCCAAATTGAAAGCATTTGCAGACTACGTACTGAATGTAGTTCAAACGATTGAAATTGTTTTTTTTTTTTTGGAATTAATTAAAGATCTATAACAATGTGGGAAAACACAGTGTTCTCAAAAGGCTTCTAAGCCGGGTCGTTAAAACTCGGGATTGTGTGGATTGAGCTCAGTAAAGAAGAAAGACAATTTAGCGATTATTCTGTGATGGCCAGTACTTGACAGATATTTCAATCAAAGCACTTTTGTATTTGCATAAACGGGATGAATAAACTTGGAAATGTAAAAACTGGCACATTCTTGAGACAGATAATGCATCGAGAAAATATGGTGCAACTACAGGTCTCTGTTAGCGGGACATTTATGATTTTAAGTTTCTCTGAAGTTATTTAGCATTTACGGGTTAAAGTCTTGTCTATACAGTGAAAATGTGTGTAATGAAGGTAAACAACAGTTGCACTAATATTGACTGTCGTGTTTGCTTTCTTCTCCGACCTTGGACATGTTCGGGACTACCATCCATTATTATGTTGCCATTAATTCATCTTCTTCATTTTCAAACACCACAATCATAAGTGTCAGTCATTAATATCACCATTTATTTTTTTATGTCATTACTATCATTATTATTATTATTCTACTCATTCTGAAGGCAACATTGTAAAAAAGACTTGAAGTATGTCTTAATGTTTTAACCTTCACAAAATAAAGATATTATTATTATTATCTTGTTTTGTTTTTCACTATATGCCTACGACTTGTTCCAGCAATAAGAACATTATCTTTAGAAAAGATACACCGTGAAGGCTTGACAAACACTTTCTCCGATTCCTTCCGCTGAAAAGCATCAAAATCTAAAATGAACCATACTCTGCATAAAGAGGGTTTAATGCATCTGCAAAAAGTATCGATTCAGGTCAGCTTGCGCAGTCTGCGAAGGCTGATCTAGGTCGAAACTCTCTGCTAAGGGTCAATTTTCTGCATGTCCAAGGACCATTCTTCGTGATGATTCATCAAGTTGGCTATTCTACAAATCTGATATTTATGGACCCTTAATTATGTGAAGACACGCATGGTAGCTTGGTATAATGCATGACGGAGATGCATTAAACCCCCTTTTGGCAGAGCATAGCTCAAATTCATTTGAATTCGGTCTAGATCTGTAATCAAACAACTGCCATTTACCAGCACAAAAATGGTCTAACGCCACGGGTTTCCCCGTAAAGAAACACAGTTCCCGTTTACCTCATTGAAAGCTGGCTTTTTAACCCTTTCCCAAACAAGCCCTGGTTTTCACATGTCTGCAGTACAAGTCTTTTGAAAACACTGTGGGAAAAGGAAAAATTGCTCGTAACGAGCAATTTCTCCTTTTCCCACAGTGTTTTCTCCCCTTTTTGATAACTTTATGCCATTTTCATCAAATTTACAATTGTCGTCTGCAAACTCTTTCAATTTGGACCAGTCCAAAATTTGTCGTTTGCGAAAGGGTTAATTAGTTAATAAAAATGCATCTTTGGAAATTATCAAACCCTATTTAGCTTATTTACGTCCCTCGCGCAACCCTCCCCTCTTTGAATTTCGCGAGGCTTTTGTTGATCCTGTGTCAAAGAAGGCAGATACTAAATGTCAATCAACCCTTTTCTTTGCAGGCATAACACAGATGATGTTACCAAACTTTGGTATTAATTGCGAAAAAATATGTTTAACCCTTAAACACACAATCCCGAGTTTTAACGACCCTGAGGAAAAAGCCCTCTGAAAACCAGGTGGGGAAAGAAGAACATGCTGGTAAGCATTTTCCCCTTTTTCCCACAAGGTTTTCTACACTTCAAATCACAGACATTTACCATAATTTCAGCTAAATTCAACATATTGTCTGCAAATGCTTTAATTTTGACGAGTCTAAAGTTGTGTCGTTTGGTAAAGAGTTTAACAAGTTTTCAATAATATTTTCTTGGCATATCCTGTTTGTATTTATGCAGTTTGTATATTTCTTACGAAAATGTTTATTTTGCGTTGAGTTGTTCGGTTTTCTTCAAAGTTAAAATTCAAGTTATCAGACTATCGCGTATGATGGTCAAAAAGTAACCTCTATTGAGCAATTAGCTCCGAAAGTAAACGCATTCGCGCGCACGATCGGTCTATCCGGTCACGTGGCCGTGTCATATTTAATTACGTCATCATGAGATGGAGGCCACCCGAAATTGATACCCGTAGGTTTGCGGGAGAGACAATCAAAACTGTTCCTAAAAGGACTATATTGCCCATTCAGGTAATTTAAACGTGTGTTGCGGCAAAGAATATTGCCAGGACATCAAAGATAAAAGAAAAAGATATGTCCAAATTTGACAGCCAGGAAACACAACCTTGTTGTGATGATCGAGGCCAGAGGAACACACAATAGGTTGCCACATTAACGGCACGCGTGCTGAGAAAAAAATCTGGCCCTCACAGAAATAAATTACAAAGTCATTGAATCAAGTCAAGTAATTTGTTTTTGTAACGTTAGTATTGACTTTGATAAACATTAACTCCTAAAGAGTGAGGAAAATATGGGGGGAAAATGTAAATTACAGCTATTTAATGAAACCTAACTTTCCGGTAAAGTTTTTCTTATAGAAAGTTGTAACTAAACTTATTGTTACATTTGTAACGTGATTTGTCACTCTCGCGTGTGGCTAAACAGAGTAGTAGAGTGTGGTGTCCGTGATCGTGAGTTAGAGCGCCTGATTCGTAACCAAAAGGTCCTGAGTTCGATTCCTCGGGAGCGGATGTCAACTTTAGGACAGTTCATTGGCCGACACATTAGGTGCGAGTACTGGTGTAGTTCCCAGGAAGCAGAATCGAGGGAGATTAGTATAAGTTGCTAGAACTTCTTTCTCAATAGATGTAAAACAAAATGTTCCAACCGATGAGAGTAAATCTTGGTCATGCGACGGATATCATCCTCAAAAAAGAAAATTTATTATTATCATACGTCAAACGACCCTGAGTCCATGTCTACCTTGGCCACCATGAGTTAGTAAGACGCGTGTTTGTGGGATGATTGAAGTGATGGCATTTTTTTTTTTTTTATTGAGCCTTTAGATTGCTGAAAAACGGCGCTCTTGGAAAAGGGAGTTTCATAATGCATCTTCATAATTCATAACACAGAATAAATAATATCCATTTCATGTTTAGAAAAAAAAAAAAAAAAAAAACTTAATCATGACGAAAAACAGTCCTATAACATGCAGAAAATTAACCAGTAGCAAAAAGTATCGACTCAGGTCAGCCTGCGCGGACTGCGCAGGCTGACCTGAGTCGATACTTTTTGCAGATGCATTATCTGAACCGTATTATTAACTGACTCGTGTGGTAGAATGGTCAACTGACATGCAGAGAATTGACCAACAGCAAAAAAAAGTTTCGAACCAGGTAAGCCTGTGCGGACTGTGCAGGCTGACTTGAGTCGATATTTCTTGCAGATGCATTCAACCCATTTTAACAGAGCACTACTGAACTCAAGTTCACTTTTCACGGTGATTTTCAGAAATATAAATGACTGAAGGTTCTTTTGGCCCCATGAAATATCGGGCAGTGTAGTTCGGAGATCATTTTATGCTGTGAAATCTGATCTTTCTCTACCTTTTGTGCTAAGTGCCCTAGGACCGGTGGTTATTAGCACGGCGGTTATGAAGAAAACGTCGAGGTATTGTCATAGCCCTGGAGCCGTCTGCGTCGTGGTGCGAAAACTTTGACATTTTATAATATCTCTTTTATTACTCAAGATATTTGCTTCAAACTTGTACAAGTTGTTGGTTATCGAAAGGGAAACCTATGCAACAAGGGCAGATAACGATCAAAGTATTTTTGACAGAGTTACGCCCCTTTTCGACTTAAAATTTTCAATAAAAATCAGGTATCCGCAGCCGAGCGTTGGCACCCGCATGCTGTGCTCTTGTTTTACTTGCTTCTTTCTACGGTTATGTTTAATTAACCCCATTTTTATGGCTTAATAAATGTCTATGCAAGGATGAGAGTGGGGGAAAACAAGTTTGAAACTTCGTGTAGACGTGTCAGAGAGCGAAGGGGAGAGTGAGAACGGGTGCTTTACCTACAAGATTTTATAGGAGGATCACCACGACTTAGAAATTGGTATGCTATTAGCAAACAGGTGCATATATAGGGGAGATTATTACCCAAGACTTAAATATCTAAGGATTTAATCTGATTTCAACTTGTAGCCTTATGTTGAAATTCATTTAAGTACAGCCACCGGTGTTGATTTTCTAAAACTTTGCAGTTTAAATATATCTAGTTATCAAATAATTGCAATGTTTTAAAGACAATTTGATAGAAAAAAAGTGATGAAATGGATAAAAAAAGAAAGCCAAGCTTATATGTTCTTCTCGAAATTCCAGGTACACAGTTTATGATTACTTGTAATGTCATGACTACCGCGAGAAAAATAATAATTATAATTTGATAGATAGTGTGGGAAAAAACAGTGACAACAATTAGAAAAAAAACAGAACTCTAAGAAAACATTGTAAGGAAAAAGAGAAATTGCCACAAGCCATGATCTCGGTATCATGAAAACATTATATCAAATAGAGAAATTGCTCGTTTTGAACAATTATTTTACTTCAAATAATGCCCTCAAAAGATAAATATACTAGATGCCACAAAATGTGTTTAAACAAAAACAAGAGTGATTTATAAAATTTGGATTGCATTATGAATATGTAATGAAATCCGCATAATTATCATTGCAGACAAAGTCACTAGTTGGTACTATCGGTTTGAATCGAGAGCTGTGGTTTAAATTTAGACGATTGCTTTTGCAAACTTTTCACAGTCGATCGGTTTCATACATGTCTGTCCCACTGCATGTAGGGTGAATGTTCGGGCATTCAACCTAAGAACATTTCTTTGGCGTCAAGGCCGTCATCGGTGGTCCGGCCGGACTACTTTCTTGGTCGAATAAGGCACTAGCCATTCAATCATGTTCTTCTTTGTCCACATTCTTCCTCTATTTAAGCCGAGCCCCTTAGCTCAGTCGGTAGCGAACAGGACTTGAAAACAGGAGGTCGCTGGTTCGATCCCCGGCTCGGCCAATTTCTTTCCGAGGATTGATGATAGTCATTGCAACAGGATTCATTCCTCTCCCACCGCTGACCATTGTTTCGACAATGGCTATGTGGGAAAGCAGCCAGTGGCTTGGAAAGAATATTGTGCGGAGTACTGGTAAAAGAACTTCCAGGAAAGCATGGATAGGTGCACTGGCCGCCGCGATATAATTGAAATAATGTTGAAAACGGCGTTAAACACCATACAATCAATCAATCAATCAATCCTATATTTAAAACCGTCTCAAAATGCATAAAGTTTGCTCCTGGTTTAGTTTTGAGTTAAAGAATTTAGAAAAAAAAAAATGAACATGCCATTCAAAAAAATGAGCCGTGCTCTGTGAAAAGGGGACTTAATGCATCTGCGAAAAGTATCGACCCAGGTCAGCCTGCGAAACTTTTCGCTATTGGTCAATTTTCTGTATGTCAAAGGGCCATGATGACTTGCTTGGTATCATGCATCACGGAGATGCATTAAGTCCCCTTTTGCCAGAGCATGGCTCAAATGTAGTAGTAGTAATGTCTCTAATTCCAACGTTTTCAGTGGAAACAAGAAATATCTTTTGTAAAAATATTCTCGGCGTTTGTCAAAAAAGCAATCAGAACAGTTCCATTGCAAGGCCGTCATGGTCCGGGTGGACCACTTTTTTTTTTTGGGGGGGGGGGGGGGCGAATAAGGCACTTGAATTAAAAAAATCAGAGTAAAACGAACATGTCATCTAAAAATGTAGTACTTAGCAGTAATATTTCTTATTCTAACGTTTTTAGTGGAAACAAGAAATGTTGGGTTTTTTTTTGTAAAAATATTCTCGGTTTTTGTCAAAAAAGGAACAAGAACAAAATTACCTTGCAGTATCTATTCATAGAAAATGGTTTTAAATGTATGAATTGCGCAGTTTGGACAATAAGAGTTGACTTAACAAAGAACAACAACTTCTGGTAACCAGCTCGTATTTCACAATGTTATTACGTACATCTGTGCATTATTTCAATCTTTTTTTCATGTTAATTATTGTCCTTAATTTATAGGAATGCTTAGAAAAAGCAGTCAGCTGTGAATTTGTTTCAGTCGGTAGTAAGTTAAATCTGTCTGTAATACAATTATTATATGGCGTGCAACACACGAAAAAGGGCCTTCGGACATTTGCGTAAAGTGTTGTCTCGGATTAGCCTGCGCAGTCCGCGCAGGCTAATCCGAGACAGCACTTTACGACTAAATAAGATTTTTTCATACAGTAGACTTTCGTGAAACAGAAAATCGCACAAAAACGGGAAATGTCGTCTCGGATTAGTCACAGACTGCCCAGGCTGATCTGAGACGACACACCTTTACGCGTATGTCCGAAGGTCCCTTTCCGTGTGTTGCACGCCATATTGTAAGCCGTCAGTTGACGGTGAAATGACTTTTCCCTAACCCTTAGAGCGCCAGATAAACTTAACTTACATTTCCAGTAAAGGGAAAAAACTACTATAAAGTATATTATCCTGGTTTTGTTGGTCAGAATATATTACCTATGCTCTGACAAATGGGGGTTGAAATGTATCTCCGTGATGCAGTATACCAAGCAGGTCATCACATAATTATGGATCCATAAAATTCATTATGTCTAACAACCGACTGAATCATGAGGTAGACTGGTCCTTTAACAAGCAGAACGTTTACAAATAGCAAGAAAAATCGACGCATGTCAGCTTGCGCAGGCTGAGATGGGTCGATCGTTTTTGCAGAGGCATAAACCCCCGTTTCATAGAGAATGGTTCATATGTAATATAATAGCAGTAAGACCTTAACATCAGACTGCACGCTCAACGCTGTCTGAGTCTTAATTCAGTCTTAATTCATCGGCAACAAAAGCGACTGTAAAAGCGAAGTTAACACTTAAGCTGCTGAATAAATGAAACGCAAATTTCTACTCAATACTAAAAGCCCAAACATTGCGGTTTCAAAGTTGATTTCACCGGAAAGAAAATACCGTATCGGACAGTGTAGATCAAAGATCAGACTGCACGTTCTATGCAGTCTGATCTTGATCTACACTGTCCGCAAAAGGTCAGTGGGTCGCGATTAGCAGCTTAAGGGTGAACACTTCCTTGTCGCAGACCGTTTAGACACAGTTGAAACTGAAGCCCTTTTTTTCCTCCCAAAACAAAGCCACAAAATAGTCATTTAATCATCATGAGGAGTTTAACATTTTTTTTTCAAGATGTGCTCTTAATATCTTAATGTATAGTATCTAAATTTATGTGATAAACATTGTCCTTTTTCTAGCAGTGTCACTCAAATCACAGATCCCAAAATATGCATGCTAGATTATGGCTGTATGGAAAGCTTGTAGTAAAGCCGTTCTAATTAACCCTTTACCACACAATCCCGATTTTTAAAGACCCCGAGAGAGAAGCCTTTTGAAAACATTGTGGGAAAAGGAGAAAATGGTGGTAACCAGCATTTTCTCGTTTTCCTACAACGTTTTCTACCCTTCCCAAAACAAATTTCAATTGTTCACTCACATTTATTTTGTCGTCTGCAGATACTTTCAATTTGGACTAGTGTATAATTTTGTCGTTTGGTGAAGAGTTGAACAGCATTAACTATTTCGTATCTATCCAGGAATCGATTGACGTTTCAAACCAAACAGCGTCAAGAGTCTAGTCATAAAGCTATCACTGTTATCGTTCTGTACAAATTAATGTTTTCTTGTAATAATGTGGTGAAATATTGCATTTGACATTGAAAACCTTGTTACTGTTTTCATTACAGAAAGTTTAATCATTAGTTAACCCATAACTACACAGTCTCAAGCTTTAAATGCTTTCGATATATATGAAAAGTTCAACTGGTACCGGTTCAAGGATAATACATAAAAAACAAGAATAACATCACATGGGAGAATATAAGAATAAGATTTATTGCCGACCGGTTTCTTCCATTAAGGAATCATCAGGGCAATCTAATGTTAGATTGCCCTGATGATTCCTTAATGGAAGAAACCGGTCGGCAATAAATCTTATTCATATATTCTCCCATGTGATGTTATTCTTGGTTTTTATATGTATATATATATATAAACACCACACATTAGGCCTAACCACACAGTCCCAAGTTTTAAATGCTTTCGAGATATATGTATATTGTCGTTTGGCAAAGAGGTAAAGTGAAGAAAGAAGCTTCTTAGATTAACCAAAAAATCTTAACATAAGAAAACTATCTAAGGCAAAACCAGAAAGGTCTTTTGATTTTGCAAAATTTCAAATATGCGATAAGAAAATTCGTAAAATGGTCAAATAATGTAAATCAAAAAGCATCTAATGGTGAAATGTGACCTTATAGAATTTTTAACAAAATTTTATCGTAAGAGCCGATACAGAGTTGAAACGACAGACAAAGGTAGACAAAATCGAGTTTAACGTCAGAAAAACAGGCCTAAATTTTACAAGTCTATGATTTGTGCCAAGAATATTACGATAGAGCTCTACTTAACGAACAGTGTGAACCAAGATACGGCAACAAAGTGTTTCTGCAAAGCATCTGAAATTGTCAGTGGTATGTCAATAATTAATGACCGACGGTGGATAACTTGTTGAGTCTTTGTTCCATAAATCGCTAGCTTTTTAACTGCTTGTTTAAATTGTTTGCACCACGGCTGCCATTGGACAGATTTTGATTGCTAGAATTTATCCGAAATACCAATAAAATGAGAACCTCCGTAAAATGACCACACAGTGTCAATAACGAAGTAACTAATTTCACTTTCAACATCAATTTTTACTTAGGAAGACACGACCTCTGTCTGGGGAACTACATGTATTCTAAAATAAGCATTAACTCTTTTAGAGTAAATGTTTTTCTAACAAGGTACAAGAATGTGACTATATCACCTAGACATTTTAACTGATATGGGTGTGCAAATTTGTTTAGATTTGAACAACAAAAAATTGAAATCTCAACTCATGAAGTCTGATTTATTGAAAATGGTGATTGCTACAGGACAAGAGATATAAAGTACAACATATGAGCTTGAAAAAATGCTGAGGCCCCTTAAATGGCATCTTTGTTGTCATGTAAGTCGATTGAAAATTATTGATTATATTGCTTTGCTGTATACAAAGACCTTGAAGAGAGAGCATTTTCTAAATCATATTCGCATTTAACTGATTTTTATGTATAGAACCACGAAATTCATTTATTGTGTTTTGTATGCTTTTGCACTTAGTTATATATATATCCAATCCATCCGATAGAAAGTAGTACCAAATGATTTAACCAAGTTGGTGATACATTAACGAGCATTTCCACCTTCTCTTGCTGATAGTGTACTCTTGCAAGAACTGTCTTGTTCATGATATTGTAGCTGCACATAGAACCATTGTGTCTGTAACCTTGTCAAACTTTAGCCACAAACTGACGGTTACAAAGTACCCGGAAAAAATAGTTAATAAATCGCTTCAAATGCTTTACAGAGATTTTCTAAGACCCTCCAAGCCTTTAGAAATCTTATTGTCAACTCACTTTCGACAAAGTCTGTTTTCGTATTTTTGCGAGTTTGATATGCGACTGCAATTAATAACGTGAAGCAAAAATTGAAAGCGGCAAATCTTTTTTTTGTAGTCAGTTTATCTTTCCATTTCCTGACTCGGTGAAGGAAAAGAAAAGCATAACATGATTACACACAAAAGGGTCGGCCTAATCTTTGAATTTAATATCAGATATACATTATCATAATTTGATTTCTTCTCTCGCATCTTTTCTAATATCTTGTATATCAGACGAGTGTCAGCGGTTTTAATGGACACCGGGACAGCGGTAGACAGATGTTAACCTTCGGGTTACTGGCACCAACCGTCTCTAACCTGAGATTATCATCACTCCAATACCGTCAAATTGTAGCCATTGAATTAAGCCGTTTTTTGAAGTGGGGAATTTGATTTCTTTTAAATTACAAGTATGTTTATGACTGTTCAATGACGATTGGATTGAAAGTTTCAAACCAGGAAGCGGAGAGAAAGGCGTAGAATTTTGGTATCAGGAAAAAGGTAATAAAATATAAAATTGAGATGTTCTTTAGGACCGAATATTCTAACAAATTAGAGCATTATTGAAGATTTTTTCGTTATTGGCTTTCAAACGTATGTTTAAACGTATGTTTAAAAGTTTACGAGATTTTACATATCATAAAAATTCTGATGAAAAAAAAAAATTCTAGTACATACAGAAAATGTGTGTCAAGCTCCCGTAGCTCAGTCGGTAGCGCACAGGACTTGAGAACAGGAGGTCGCTGGTTCGATCCCCGGCTTGGCCAATTTCTTTCCGAGGATTGATGATAGTCATCGCGACAGGATTCATTCCTCTCTCACCGCTGACCATTATTTCGACGATGGTTATGTAGGAAAGCAGCCAGTGGCTTGGAAAGAATATTGTGCGAAGTACTGGTAAAAGAAACTCCAGGAAAGCATGGATAGGTGCACTGGCCGCAGCGATATAACTGAAATAATGTTGAAAACGGCGTTAAACACCATACAACCATACAACAACAACAGAAAATGTGATACATAGTGTTTCTTGGTTAAGCTATACCAATGAAACTAAACTATTCAACAAATATACACGAGTCATGCTTCGTGAAAAGGGGGTGTAATGCATCTGCAAAAAGTATCGACCCATGTCAGCCTGTACAATCAACGCAGGCTGACCTGGGCCGAAACTTTTCGCTGTTGGTCAATTTTCTGTATGTCAAAGACCAGTCTACCTTATGATACAGTCGATTGTAAGACATAACGGATTTTATTGATCCCTAATTATGTGATGACTTGCTTGGTATCATGTATGAGGAAGTTGCATTAAGCCCCCTTTTGCCAGAGTATGGCTCATATCATCGTTGTTCAAGCCGATTTGTTTCATCCCCACTATGGAAGCGGGTCCTCCAACACGTTTACTACATGCAGACACCTTTCGCGTCTAGAAGCAGACCATTTTCAAAATATTTTGGGATGGGAGAAACTGCTCGTGCCGGATTCACGTATGAAGTCTTTATTACAGAGTCACGTGTTTTAACGACTTTGAGGAAAAAGCCTTTTGAAAAGCTTCGCAGCTTCTGGGAAAAGGAGAAAATGCTGGTAACCAGCATTTTCTTCTTTTCTCTCAAGGTTTTTCTACATTTTCACAGATAATGACCATCATTTCAGCTACATTTAATTTGTCGTCGGCAAATGCTTCCAATTTGGACAAGTCTAAAATTTTATCTTTTGGTTTAGGGATACATTATATACGTGTATATTCTGCGGCACCAATATGATATTGAAGTAATTAAATCCCCGCGTAAAGGATTTTTTCAGATTACTAATTTATTGATTGAACAGATATATTTATTTCAATTCCCGTTGTTGTATATAATAATTTTTGTACACATGGTTTTTTTGGATGACAATGTACTTTGTACTAGTCTATCAATAAAATGTTCTGTCTGTCTGTTAATTTTACGAGGTTTCCAAAGTCGTCTGTAATAGAAAGTCCCAAAGGCGGACGGCAACTCTACGGATTGCTCACCTTAAAGACCTTTTGGTCTTTTTTTTTTTTCTTGAATTGATATGGTAAATGAAAAATTCACCTTTTGCCTATTTCTGTATTTGAATTTAGGCAGACCGTCCTAGATGAATTATAGTCTTAATAGTACGATTCTTTTTAAAACTCCATCGGCTTGCCATAACTGCCATTATAGCTTAGCATCCAGGCCTGCAATTGAGTCGTTCTCATGAGCAAGATAAACAAATTCAGTAAACCTTAACTCTTTACCAAACGACAACATTTTGTACTCGACCAAATTGAAAGCATTTGCAGACGACAAAACAAATGTAACTGAAACACTGAAATTTGTCTTGGAAAGGGTAGAAAACATTGTGGGAAAAGGAGAAAATGCTGGTAACCAGCATTTTCTCCTTTTCCCACAATGGTTTCAAAAGGCTTCTTTCTGAGGGTCGTTAAAAGTCGGGATTGTGTGGTAAAGAGTTAAGAAATCTACCGTATTTCTGTATTTGGATTTTGCAAAAAAAAAAAGAGAAATCTTTCAGCCTTATCAATAATTTTTCTCTGAAACCGCCAAATCTATTTGTGATTTTGCTATCTACAGCTTTCCATGATTATTATTATAAACTGGTATTCAAGATCTGTAGTTGATTCATTCTCAGTAACTTTAGTAAACCTAAAGAAAATGTTTATGTACCATGTATTTCGTTAAGGCGACATAGGGAACAATCAATTGTTACATCGAATTTGCATTTTTTTTTTTAATTTTTCTTGGATTGAAAATGCTGTATTTAAGGGACTTCACTGCCAGTATACAAGTTTGTGCTGCATACAAATATCTTCTAAAGCTTACGAGTAATTTATATGAAAAAATGGATTTGCCTTGTCAGATGTCCGTCTGTTCACTTTTATACAATGGATAAATCTACAATGTTTAGATAATATAAACAGTTTAGGTCTGGGATACTGTTAATTATTGAACTATTTTGTTATATAATCCTGTACATTACTAGTAAGTATAAACGTGACATTGTGAGAGAGAGAGAGAGAGTCAGAGTCCTTATCATAGGAAAAAAAGATTAATCGTTGTTGTCATTTGTCTTCCAAAGTTCAAGAAAAATAGCAACAGTACGAAAATTCAATTTACAGATGGCCAAATTTATCTATAACCTAACAAAATTGATTTATAGCAGACATGTGGTGTTAACTTAAGATATTAGCATAACATTTAGTACATAATTATTTTGTTTCTACATTTCAACTTTTGATCATTTATTCTGAAGAAGATATAGTGAAAATATAGTCACGGATCCATAACCAAAGTTCACGGCCATAACCGAGTAGGGGCACAACGTTTCGGACCATATAATTAATGTTATCACATATAGCTTTTTATTCGGATGATTTTTGATTTCATGCGTTAGTGGACTGATCAAGATATGTCAGAGTTGATAACTTAATCCACTCAATCGGCGAGCCTTACATTAGACTGATATTCAACATGGGAAGCCTAGAAAATCATGTCATAGTTATTATCAAGTCGATTATCTTTCAACTGATCACTAAACAAATATTACTTTACGAACAAAAACTTCTATACCCTGCAGTAAATAGAAAAAGAAAGTGAGTATCTGCTTGTAGCTAACATTAGCAGCTTTTCGGGTATACATATACAAAAAAATATAGACGACTTTACTGTTTCCGTCTCTCTCTCTCTCTCTCTCTCTATATATATATATTTTTATTCTACTTTAAAAAGGCTTCTTCGTCAGGGTTGTTAAAACTTGGAATTGTCTAGCACAGGGTTAATTGTGGTAACCCTTTCCAGAATTTTAACATTCAGATCATCATGTTTTTCTGTATAATGTTGTTGTAAGCTCAAACTATGTATTTAGCTTTCCCTGTCTTAAGTAATTTTGTTTCTATATTGTCTACATTCGTCTATATTTTTTTGTAATCTCAATGTACCTATTTAATCTTCCCAGTCTACCGTTCATCCATGATAATCGTTCCTCCCCTCTCTAAATGATATTCTGTATCAGCCTGTATTTCTGTTTTCTTAATTTTCCTTTTCACCAATGTTATTTTGATTCGGACATGTGCCAAAATCTGTCACGATATTTTAAAACCACGGACTTTTTATTTGTACAAGTGATTTTTATATTTAACAACTCCGCGACTTTACTTGTAACTTTTGATTGTAAATGGTGTTTCTTATTTATTATTTTTATGTTAAACTAAATAATAATCTGTTATAATTATTCAGTAGAATGGCCATTTACTTTTAACTGGAATGCATGTATTTTTTTTTTTTTTTTTTTATGTGTGTGCTATCTATGCTTTGTATTTGAATGAGACTATAATAAACAACAATAATAATAATTTCTCAAGTTATCTTTGAATACAACTTTTCACTTTCTTTTGCTTGTTTCCCAGTTTCCCCATATCTCTCTAGTAAGGTACAGATACCATGAAAAAAAAAAAAAAAACCCACCTTTTTATGCATATTTTCCAATAATGTATGATACTTAGTTAAGAAACAGAAGTGTGAAATTATGTTTTAATGTTTGAAATTCTTGTAAAATTTGGGTCAAATTTCATTTTTCACTGTCAAATTTAAAAGGGAACTTAAAAAGCGCTATATTTGTTTCACGATTCATGAGTAAATTTGGTAAAATCTAGCTTTATTTGAAGACTGGCTGAAATGTTCAAAAACAACCAGAAGTATGCGATTCGAGAGTCGAAATTGAAGTATCACGTTCAGAAAGCTTCATTATCTACGTAAAAAAAAAATCATAAGGATTTAAGAAATTTCAGATTTCAGAATTGATTGATTGTTTGATCGAGTGGTTGATAAAGTGAGTAATATCATTGTTATCAATCATTACACAAATTCTTCATAATTCCTGACATCACCCCTTTCTTTCTTTCTTTCTTTCAGTCCAAAACAAATTGTCTTCCTCTATATACAAAAATGCATACGAAGACTTCACTTTGCATAAACGAAGATATAGTTTATTGATTGCATAAAGCATACTTTTGATGAATGTGGTCTCTCTTTTATTTTAATCGACAATCTTGTAACGGATCGAAATATATGTTGAAACCAGATCGAAAAATCTTGCAAGCACAATATGATCAAAAATGGATTAAAAAAAAAAAAAAAAAAATGAATACCTGTCTTAAAAATTCACATAATAGACAGTTCAAGACAGATCTTAAATTTCAAAATAATCACACTATGTTCAATGGAATATTATCGAATGTAGATAGTGCAAACATCATTTAATCCTACAGTGGATCACGGTGTGGTCTTAATTTTAATATTGTAAAATGCAAACTGTGTGTTAAAAGTTAATTGGTGATGAATTTCATTACTTATTCAACTGCATTTATTTCAGAGAAAAACGACGTCAAATGCATTTTTACTGCGCTGTAGAAATCCGAGTATGTACCTCTACAGTGATATCATGAGCAACTAAAATGAAAGGAAAAGGGCCACTATTTGTATCTGAAATATGTTGTATCACCTCATATCACATAGTATTTTATGCTGTAATAATAAACATGTTAAATGTAGACTTATTTCTTTCTTTCATATTTCTGTCCATTCTCTGCCTTTCTCAATTTACCTCCATACCCCCTCCCTCTCTCTCACATTCTCAGTCTCTCTCTCTCTCTCATTTACCTCTCCATTTTCTGTCTATCTTTCCGGTCACCCATCCACATATTTGTTTAGAAATATATGATTCGTTTCGAAATATTCCCCACTATCAAGCAAAAAACCAGTTATACTACGAACAAAATTTATGCAGATTTCATCAAACTAAAAATTAATGCAATAACTTGGGGATGTGGGAGGGAGAGAGAAATTACTATGTGGCGAATTAACTCTTCCGTGCTTTTGCGATCCCTGAAAAAGAAGGCTTTCGAAAACATTGTGGGAAAAGGAGAAAATGCTGGTAACCAGCATTTTCTCCTTTTCCCACAATCTTTTCGATCCTTTCTAAGAGGAATCCCATCATTTGACTCGTATTCAATTTATCGTCTACAAAATGCTTTCTATTTGGACAAGTCTAAATTTCGTAGACTGATAAATAAGCTAACTGGTAGAAAAATTAAAAGGTATTTTAATGAAACGTTTTTTTTACTACAGTGACATGGGTGTTTTGCGATGATTTGCTGAAATACTGTCACGGTTAAGATTGTAGCGTTCCAGATCAGATAGGGGGTTTTATTATCAATTTGACTGGTGACAAGTCGTGCCAGATTAATTCGTTACAATGTAGATATGAATTTTTGACTCTTTACCAGACGACAAGATTTTAGAGTTAACCAATTTGAAAGTATATGCAGACGACGATTTAAATGTGGCTCAGGGTCCGTATTCACCAACCATTCTTAAGAATATTCTTGGTCTTGCTCTCCAAAATTTTCCAAATTTGAAAGTAACACACCTTCTGATTGGCTAATCCATTTAGTTTAGCCAATCAGAATGTGTGTTACTTTCAAACTTGGAAAATCTTGAAGAATAAGTCTGAGAACGTTCTTAAGAATGGTTGGTGAATACAGACCCGGATCACCAAAATTTTCTCTCGTCTTTCTTTTTCGGCAATATTTTTTACCCCTTTCAAAGACAAATTCCATAATGTGTGGCATATTTAAATTGTCGTCTGCAAATACTTACAATTTGGACAAGTCTAAACTTTTGTCGTCTGCAAAAGACTTGCACAAGTCTAAGTCGTCTGCAGATAATTTGTTTTATTACTGAAGGGGTTAAACCGATACTACTGTTCTTCAACTACACTGATGTTTTTTGATAAAACCATCTTTTATAGGGTGTTTAAAATTCCTCTGTTATTGAGAATATTTTACGAGCCAAAACATAACAGCTAAACCCTTCTGTCACGAAAGGCAAACGTGCTTTTTCTGCAGACGACGTAGATCAAGATCAGACTGCACAGAACGTGCAGTCTGATCTTTGATCTACGGCGTCCATGACTTGATTCTGAATTATGAACGAAAGGTATCGTCATTTTAGAAGATTTGTAGTTTTAGACATCGATAAAAGTAGAAGTAGTATAGTTTTGCGGCGACAAAGTTAGGTTTGATATCAATCTATCATTAATGTGTAGATATTTAAAGGGGATCCGTTCTCCGCCAAGGTATTATGCGCAAAAAAATTATTATGAGGCGCATTAGAATTAATATAGAATTAGAGATAAAAATGTCAACATTAAAAACATTAGTTGAGCTTTCAATTTAGTTTAGATCCTTTTCGGTAATTGATAGCTAAAAAAATGCTGTTCCAGTCTATAGAAAAAAAAGTTTTGTTTTTTTCTCCTTTTCAGTCAATTGAGAAATATTCTTTTAGGTGAATCTTGAAATATTTTTTATTAGCATGGAATATTTCACGGCATAAAAAAGAATTCGATTTTTGCAGTCCATTCTCAACTGTATTCTTCTCTCCATTGAATTGTTTCAGTTACTTTAAGTTTCGTCATTGGGGTTGGAAGGTGTCATTCCATGTTAGGTACTTAACTTTAATACTCACTAGATTCTTATACAATGCACCATGTCGTCTAACCACGTAAGCAAATGATACCATTGCTCTGAGAGCTATTTTTCAATTTTTAAGATTGACCTTTACTATCACCAAGGATATGAGCGTTTTTTTTTTTTCTTCTAATTTTTTCTGAAATCTTCTAAATATTCTCATCGAGATGGCAGAAATCAAAATTCCATAAACGACATTGAAAATGAAAAAAAAAAATTGTCGATATGGGCGGGGTGGCGGAATATACTGACAAATAAAGAATAAGCATTTTCTCTTTGTTTTATCAAAATGCTTTTAACCCTTAGGCTTCTAAGCGCGACTCACTGACCTTTTAGATCAACATCAGACTGCACAGAACGTGCAGTCTGGTAAAGAGATATCTTTCCTTCAAAAGTACCGATGAAATGGGAAAAGTTGGGCTTATACTATCGCTTGTACAGTTAATTTCTTTTATTTAGCAGGATAAGGCTTAAAACTTATCCGCAGAAGTTCAAACTTGAGGAGAGGAAAGCGCTGATGAGAGAAGTAAAAACATGGAAAAGATAACTGCTTCGATACAAACTGTCGGGTCGTACTGGCGGAAAATGACACTGTAATATCTTGTTTTTATCACATTTCTAGAAGTTTTAGACATGACTCATAATCCCTATACGTTTATACAACATAAAGATTATGTGCACTGGTACAGCCTGTTTTATCAAATTAATTTGTTTTGTGCTCAACATGATTTAAAAAAAAATATAATTTCAAAGATGGCAATGGTTTTAGGCTGGTTTTGTAATGGCAATCAAATGGAAATGCGAATTGCATTACTGTCAACAAAAATACACTACGTATATTCTTCCACAATAGACACGTAATACTTCATATGTTTCCTACGACGTTGCACTTGTCATATGATTAACAACTTTCCAGCGGAAAAACAATGTACTTATAGAACGGCAACAGGGTTTATCATACAGCAAAGATGAACAGAAGAGCTTGAAACACGTGTTGTTCTCTGCAAATCGGAATAAGCCCTTTGAGACCAAATCTTTAACACATTACAACCGGCAGACGTTTTACTTATTCTCGCAGTAAACTACTTTTTAGTAGAGAAAAAGATGAGATGAGTTCCCTTATATACCACCTATTCCGGTGGAAAATAATACTTTATTTAATGTTATATTTTGGAATGTACCTACATGAGTCATAAAACTAAAGTGTTTATATAGCATTTCAAGATTACATGCATCATTGACAGCACATTCGGTTGTTTCAATTTATTTGGTGCTTAACACTTTTTTCAGCAATGAATATAACTTTAGCCAACCTTTTGGCTTCCATCACTACGGCACTCAGTTGGAAGTTCAAGTCGCTTTGTCTATAACAAAACTAACCTGCAATGAAAAGTAGTCCGTATAACATCATTTGCTACTTGTATAATTATTTAACGAGTATAAATTTCAGTGACTTCTGTCGTTTCATGTTTTTTTTTTTTATATTTTGATGAATTGACTCTTAAGGGGCTAACGGCTTAATTTGTCTCTTTTGTTGTTTTGTTGATAGTGTATGTAATGTAGGTTAATATCAAACTGTACACTGTACAGAACGTCTAGGGTGATCTCTGATCTACATATTCTGATAATTTGTAAATTAACCCCCCCCGAAAAAAAAAAAAAAAAAAAGTACTACTACTAATAATAATTGAAATTTGAATATTTAGGTCGTTTTCACAACCTAATTTCTATCCTGTCACCTATTTTATATGCAGAAAACAACAATGTGGTTCAGTGCCGTCAGTACTTTGATTTGATAGCGCCACCAATGCTATTCACCTATGTAATAATTCTTTGTGATTCTTCGAGCAATGTGCACTCGTAACGCTTACCCCAAGTTTTCCATGTTTTAACAAACCTGAGGTTAAACGCTTTGGAAAACATTGTGAGAAAAGAAGAAAATGCTGGTAACCAGCACTTTCTTCTTTTCTCACAATGTTTTCTACTCTTTCGAAAAGTCCGAGTAGCGGTTAAAGCAAACAATGCGTGTGTTAAAATGCATTTAACCCTTTACCAAACGACAAAATTTTAGATCCGTCCAAATTGAAAGCTTTTGCAGACGACAAAATTAATGTGACTCAAAAATTGAAATTTGTTTTCGAAGGGATAGAAAACATTGTGGAAAAAGGAGAAAATGCTGGTTACCAGCATTTTCTCCTTTTCCCACAATGTTTTCAAAAGGCCTTCTCCTTGGGGTCGTTAAAACACAGGATTGTGTGGTAAAGGGTTAAATCTAAATCATTGTATGGAAAGTATGATTTTTTTGCTAAGGTGACACTCTGTTATGAGTGTTAGTTGTTGGCATAAAAATGAATTTTAAAAGTATGTCACAAGTTGCCATGTCGCTGTATCTTTTGTGTACTTTTTACCTGAACTTAAAACTCATTTTTATCTTAGCGACTAACACCTAGACCGACCGTACAGTAAAAAATTGTCGTCTCCATAATTTCTAAACTCTTGAAATATATTACAAAAATTCAAGTGCATTTTAACACACGTTTTGTTTATTTGTGGCCGCTACTGGGCCTTTAAATGAATTTCATCTTTTGAACCATGTTCATTTTGTCGCCTGCAAATGCTTTCAGTTTTGTACAAGCCTACAATATTGTCGTCTGTTAAACACTTAACTCTTTACCAAACGACAAAAATTTAAACTGAAAGCACTTGCAGACGACAAATTAAACATTACTCAAAAACTGAAATTTGCCTTTGGAAGTGAAGAAAACATTGTGGGAAAAGAAGAAATTGCTGGTTACCAGCATTTTCTTCCTTTCCCACAATGTTTTCAAAAGGCTGTTTACCTAAGGTCGTGAAAACGCGGGATTGCATTGTAGACATTTAAATTATACTCACCAGTATGTGGCATTGTTCTGGTCGTGTCTACTGTGGAAGACGCCAGAGCAAAAGGTCTTATCTAGCTCTGAATCTGAAACATAAGAAATGGTCTAGTTGCGATTGGTACTGAATTTTTAATCGGAATGCTTTGTAATGATCGTTATGGAGAGTTTAACTTACACATGCTACCGTTAAATGAGAATTAATTGTATTGATGTCTCTGATAAGTTGGGGGAGATAACCTGGTTCTTTATTCATTGGTTCCTCACCATAAACCCATGTTGTTGGTACTTTAACGAAATATCTCGTTAAGTATCCACGACACAGACAAGACAAGACAAGACAAGACTATCTTTATTGACGGAAGCTGATACAGTTTCTAGTCATATATACATGATATAAATATACACATAGTTATCAAAGGTTGAAGACATAAAGGGCTAGGGTTAGAATTTGTCGTCTGCAAATGCTTTCTATTTGGACAAGTCTAAAATTTTTGTCGTTTGGTAAAGGGTTAACTAGGGTGCATTTTATTGAGCATGTATTGAGAACAGAACAGAACAGAACAGAATTTTATTGATTTAAGTACCGATTAACAATTCTTTCAGCCGACATATAATGAAAATGCAGTCGTGGAAGATGAACAAAAGAGAAACGAGAAATTGTTTTGTGTGGGACGTTTTACAAGTTACTTTTGTTCTTAAAGAACGTCCGTCGCGGAAAAATTAAAGAATTTTTCAGTCCAAAAATTCTGTTCTGTTCTGTTCTGTTCAGCAGACATATAATGAAAATGCATCGTGGAAGGTGAACAAAAGGGTAACAACGAGAAACTCTTTCGTGTAGAACGTTTTCCTAATTAGTTTTGTTCTTAACGCTTTCCCAAACAAGCCCTGGTTTTCACGTGTCTGCAGTACAAGTCTTTTGAAAACACTGTGGGAAAAAGGAGAAATTGCTCGTAACGAGCAATTTCTCCTTTTCCCACAGTGTTTTCTACCCTTTTTGAGAACTTTCTGCCATTTTCATCAAATTTAAAATTTTCGTCTGCAAACTCTTTCAATTTGGACCTGTCCAAAATTTGTCGTTTGGGAAAGGGTTAAAGAGCACCCCTACCGGAAAAAATAAAGAATTTTTCAGTCCAAAAATTCTGTTCTGTTCTAATAAATCAACATGAAAGCGGTGTATTCAGAAGCGTTCTTTCTCAGGATCCTTAATCCTTATCCTACTTTATAACTAAAATAAAACTTCCAAGTCGATGGTAAAAACTCAAATATTGCTTTTTCAAAGTCATTTTTTTGGGAAAAATATCTCCTTACCGGACAATGTAGATAAAAGATCAGACTGCACGTTCTGTGCAGTCTGATCTTGATCTACATTGTCCGCAAAAGGTCAGTGAGTCGCGCTTAGCACCCTAAGTGTTAAAACTCGGGATTGTGTGGTAAATGATTTTAAATGATGAAAAACGAATTATATTTGATAAGAGAAAGTAACTGAAAAAAAAAATGCGGAGCGAAAATAATGAAATTAGTTTCCAATAATTTATTGTACAATTTCCTCTAATTTTATAAGTTCTCATACTGTTAAAACTTGTTAACATAAAGCATGTGAGGCGAAGAAATTCCTCTGGGTTGCAAATCGTGACATCCCCCAAAAGATTTTGTAGACGTAGAAATTTTCATTTTTACGTTCAAGAAATTTTCAATACCAATTACTTGATCTAAATACCATGCTGAATCTTATAAATATACAGAAAATTGGATAACAATAGATACAGAAATTTCCCTATATTGAATATGGTGACATTCTTTGAAACATTTTCATAGATTTAGATGTTTCCAATTTTTACGTGCGGTAGTAAACAATTTATTACAGTGACATGAGTTCAAAATTACATACAAGAAATACAACACAATATTAATTGCAAACGTACATCAGGCCCCCATGTTTAAAAAAAAAAAGCAATGGCAGATATTTCATTCAAAATGCCATGTTAAATCCGAAAACGACTAACTCGTATGTCATTGTTCTGTTCCCTTTGTATATATTTAAGTAATTTGTTAATTTATGGCTATAAATATGAATAGAATAGAACAGAATCTTTTATTGACTTATACATAGGTACATCGTCATCTACCAACTATTTTCACAAATGTCATGGTACTTAATAGAGTCTCTCTCTCTCTCTCTCTCTCTCTCTGCTGTCTCTCTTTCTGCTGTTCTCTCTCTCTCTCACACACACACATACACACAAGCACGCACGCACATATATATACACGCAAATCTACCAACTTTTAAGATCGAAAGAATATCTATCGTTCTATCGTGGACTAAATGTGGTTCAGTATTTTAGACTTCTTATGGCGAATGAATACTCTCAGAATTATTATAACTATGATATCAGTGCATATTCATACACTGTATATACATACACTGTACATATATACATACACTTTCATCATAGTACAATGGCATATCTACAATAACCACACTAATATGTATATGAGCGGCGCTCTTAAAAAAGGGAGTTTAATACATTACCGTGATGCGTTATAATGTGAATCCATAGAATCCATTTTGTGACGGAACCATGGGGTAGACTGGTCCTTTGACATGCAGAAAATTGACCATAAACAAAACGTTGCGACCCAGGTCAGCCTGCGCGGACTGCGCAGGCTGACCTGAATCGATACTTTTTTCGCAGATGCATTAAACCCCTTTTTCACAGAGCATAACTCATACATTTCATGCAAAATAAAGATAGTACAATAGTGTTGTAAAACTCGTAAACACTCGGAAGATGTAACAATCCCGTGACAAGAATTTTGCCAATGCTACCTTTACACAATGCTGTAAGTGTCCTTCTTGCCCTGAACACAGCCACGTAGACTCAGATGTTTGCATTTTTACTTGTAGAAAAAAATGCCCTAGGCAGTAAATTTATTTTTAAAATCCTGATTGTGCATACAGAAAATTGAATACCCCTTTATAGAGAAATTTCACAAAGCAACAAAAACTGACAATTTTCAAGACATTATCTTTATGTAGACGTTTTATTACAAAAAGCCGTTTTATTACAAAAGAGGTTCTAACAGACCTGTCTTTTTTTTTTTTTTCTTCTTCTTTTTCTTTGTAAGCAATACAAATATATAAAAATAAATAGAAAAAAAAACAAAAAAAAAACATGATTTAGTTGTTTCATCTAAGTACCATTTCGAACCATGCATGGAAATATAGAAGAAGATTGCATACACATGTATAAAAATTGTAATAAGTTACAAAAAATATTCCAAACACTATTAATACGTTCGACTTACAGTGAACTTTTTGCGTCTCGCTACAAGCCTAATAATAATAATAGTAATTACAAAAATAACATTGTAGCAAAGGAAGAAATTAAACGTAATGAGTAACGTTTGTGCCGTAGAGTATTGCGGCACATTTGTATTTATTCATTTAACCCTTTACCACATTTGACCACCCTGAGAAGAAAGAAATCTAAAATACTGCAAAAAGAATCGACCCACGTCAGCCTTCGCAGTCCCCGCAGGCTGGAATGGGTCGAAACCGTGTGCTTTCGGTAGATTTTTTCTGCATGTCCAAAGGCCCCACTGCCTTAGGATACAGTTGGATGTTAGACAAAATGGATTTTATTGATTCACCATTATTTGACGACTTACCAAGTATAATGCATCATGGAGATTCACTAAACTCCATTTTTTTAGAGCATTGCCCATTAGTATTTTACATGGGTCTGTACTTTTCGTAGACGCATTAGCCCTTTCCCAAACGACAAATTTTGGACTGGTCCAAATTGAAAGAGTTTGCAGACGACAATTTTAAATTTGATGAAATTGGCAGAAAGGTCTCAAAAAGGGTAGAAAACACTGTGGGAAAAGGAGAAATTGCTCGTTACGAGCAATTTCTCCTTTTCCCACAGTGTTTTCGAAAGACTTGTACTACAGACACGTGAAAACCAGGGCTTGTTTGGGAAAGGGTTAAAAAACCCACTTTTCACAGAGTATGGCCCATTTTTGTTGCTTTACTTTAACTTTTTTTGATAGCGGATATTTAAACCGCAACCGACTAATTTGTACTAATAATTACACATTTTAAACTTAACTTAGATTTTTGTCTGTATTTTGTGGGTAGTTTGAATCAATATTGACCAAAATGAAAGATAATTAATTTTTTTGAGTGGCTTTGTGATCTTTCGAACATGCAAATTGCATAAATATATTACTCCATACGTCTTTTTATACCACTAAAGTTGAATGTTTTGGAAAACATTGTGGGAAACTAGCAATTGCTACATTTTCCACAATGTTTTCAATACTTGGGAACACGCTATTTTGCTATTCTGAAAGCTATTTCTTTTAAGTTTTACATACTAGTAGATCTAAATCGTAATAGTTTTTGAATGGGTCTATTTTGTCTCTGGACAATAAACAGTTGAACCGCTGAAACAAAACACTTTTTTTTTTTGGACGTAGCTTATACGTTATATTGATTCCTTGTTTCAACAAAACCTTTTTTTTTTCACTTAATATGTACACATTTTGATGAATCTTCATAGACTGAAAACAGTCTGACAAACAATAGCAAAAAGGATACAAATATATATATATATTTTTTTGGTTTCTTTCATCGTTAACCTTTCCCATATCACAAATTTTAAATCCTAACAAAGTCAAAACATCATTGATCAGATGACAGATTCAAAATTGATTCAAATGAGCTTACGTTCTCTGATGGGACAGAAGACATTGAGAGAAAAGGAGAAAATGCTGGCAACCAGCATTTTCTCCTTTTTTTCCACAATGTTTTCAAAAGGCTTCTTTCTGAAAGTCGTTGAAACAAGGGATTGTATGGTAAAGGGTAAAAAGCTCACATTTATTAATTTTATTTTAGTTTACTTGTGGAAGTTTTATTTTTTACAAATTATCGAATTAGTCTTTCATCTTGTCTTGTTGCTTGGAAGCGGGGAGGGGGTGTTCATAATTGGTTTTCAATTTAGAAGATACATTTTGCAGTAAATGATTGTAACAATTTATCGCTATTCTTTAAACTTTCTGAAGTAGTAAATATTCGGTTTTTTGAAGTGGTAAAAATCTATGAAGTTTTCTTATAGATATGATCATACAGTGCTGACCTGACATGCAGATACATTCGGGTCAGGCTTGACAAGTTGACTTAAAAAAAGAAAAGGTAATCTGGTGTAAAGAGAGTTAGTTAGCACTGTATTGATTTGGCGGGTCCTGCATGGCTTAGTTGTAGTGTAAGATTCGTAACCTAGATGCCACGGGTTCGATCCTCACCCGAAGCACTTGATTTTTCGTGGGACTGTCCTTGGGCAAGACACTACAAACCCTAGCCCAGTACTGGGAGAACCAAGGACATACATGTACATGTGAGTTGTTGCAGTATTAGAAATACTGGCAATTTTGAAAGCGGCGTAAAAAGCCCTTCAATAAATGGATGTTTCGCTTAAAACTAAATTATTGAAGCAATTTGTCGTCACTTAAGAAATGTTTCAGATCTAATCAACCATTTACTAGTACATGTACTAAGCAATCCCATGAGTTAATGATCCTGGCGAAGAAAGCTTTTGAAAACATCAAAACCAGCATTTTCTCTTTTTCTCGAGATATTTTCTTACTTGACGGAAGACAAATCCTTACATTTTAGCCGCTTTCATCTTGTCGTCTGAGTTTTCTTCTCATTTAGACATGTTTAATTTTTTGTCGTATGGTAACTGAATAACTCTTTACTAAACGACAAAATTTCACACTTGTCCAAATTGAAAGCAATTGCAGATGACAAAATGTAATTAAAAACATGAACTTTGTCTATCAAAAGACAGAAAACATTGTGGGAAATGGAGAAAACGCTGGTCACCAGTATTTCCTCCTTTTCCCACAATGTTTTCAACAGCCCTCTTTCTCGGGGTCGTTAAAAAAAGTCGGGATCGTATGGTAAAGGGTTAACGTCTTTTGAACTCTCCCTGTAGATATGATCAGACAGTACTGACCTAAAATGCAGAAACAATCGGAACAGCCGAGACATGATATACGTGTATTTGACGGAATTATTTTCATACAAAAAAGATAAAATTGACTGTAGCTTTGATTTTCTGCTTAACCCTTTCCCAAACAAGCCCTGGTTTTCACGTGTCTGCAGTACAAGTCTTTTGAAAACACTGTGGGAAAAGGAGAAATTGCTCGTAACGAGCAATTTCTCCTTTTCCCACAGTGTTTTCTACCCTTTTGGAGACCTTTCTGCCATTTTCATCAAATTTAGAATTGTCGTCTGCAAACTCTTTCAATTTGGACCAGTCCAAAATTTGTCATTTGGGAAAGGGTTAAAAGTAAATAATTGCAGCAATTTATCGCTATTTAAGAAATGTTTCAAGTTGTATATATGGCTTTTCTGAGGCGGAAAAATTCTTTGAACTTTCTCATACAGATAATGATCTTTACCTACAGTACTGAGCAAAAATGTAGGAACAGAAAAATACAGCCATGATGGAATGAATTGTTCCATTACCATATAATCCCGTGTTTTAACGACGGTTATAAAACAGGCTTTTAAAAATAGTGATGGAAAAGGAGAAAATTTTTATAGCCAGCAATTTCTTGCTTATCGCCACATTATCATTACATATACCTTGTTTTATTTTTATTGTTCTTTTCGGTTCTGATGAAATTTACTTGCGTATATATTAAGATCAGGCGTATATATTAATATTGATTTCGCGCACAGGCACCCTGAAAAAGTAGTTCCGGCTGGTCACAAGACCAACTAGCCTAATAAACCTTGATCACGTGACCAACTGACATAATAAACCTAGTCACGTGGTCAGGTGACCGTATATCACCAAGTTTATATGACCCCGTGTTATATGACGGGATTTATAGAAGGTGACAGGATAAATTAAGATCAGATGTAATGTAAGCATTTAAGATCAGACGGCGGCACAGGCTAAAGAACGTGCAGTTTGTTCTTGGATATACACTGTCCAGTACTTTTTAACATATTCTTTCCGGCTTAAAAGTCTTGAATTGGGGGAAATCTGGGGTCGTATTATATAACATTTTTTAAATTCAATTTTAATTCTAAATTTCTAAACTGGCAATCTATCTTTTTTTTTTAAATCGAATCGAATTGTAAGCATTTAGAGAGCTGTGGGAAACGGAGAAAATGCTTGTAACGAGCATTTTCTACTTTTCAAACAATGCCTTCTACCATTTTTAGAAATAAATTCAACCAACTTACCGGTGACCTATATCTTCGAGTGGACATTTTGATTGTAGCGAATTGCAAACATTGTGGGAAAGGGAGGGATGCCCAAAACGGGCATTTTCTCTTTTTCGAACATTGTCTTTCACAAACAAATCTAAAAATCTAACCAGCTGAGCCACACTTGATTTGTCGTCTGCGGAAGCTTGCAGATTGGAAAAGACCAAAGTTTTTTCGTCAGTTAGCTAAATGTCTTGGTTTAAATAACTGTAAACTTGTTTATTCATGCAAGGGAATGTCTTGCAAAAATGTCTGCATTATGGGCCGGTAGCCTATACTTCTGAATAAATCCACTGAAACTGAAATTGAATCTGATTGGTTGAGATGTTCTGTCTCAGCCAATTATAAAGCTAAACTACGAATTTTGAAAAGCATTTGAGCCATGCTCTGTGAAAAGGGGGCTTAATGCGTTTGCGAAAAGTATCGATTCAGGTCAGCCTGCGCAGTCCGCGCAGCCTGACCTGGGCCGAAACTTTTCGCTACTGGTTAATTTCCATACGTGTCAAGGGACCATTCTACCTCATAATTCAGTTGGTTGTTAAAAAAAGTTGCTATTATGGGTCAATAATTATGTGATTGCTCGCTTAGTATCATGCATTACAGAGGTGCATTAAGCCCCCTTTTCACAGATCATGGCTCATTTATTTTTGTTTCCCTTGTCAAAGACTTAACGATTTTTCTCTGTAATCAAAGTAAAATGAGTACTTCAAATGCTTGAATCAAATATTTCTAGGATGACTAACGTGTGTAATATTCATAACTAGTTCAACAAGTCTCCAACTCAAGCGATTATGGCGGTGTTAGCAAATATTTACAATCTATTAAAGTCTAATATCAGTAAAATTAGTGTGAAACTATTCGTGAATAAAACAGTATGAAAAAAGGGCATTTAGACGAGGTTGGTTTTATGAGTCAGAGAAAATAATAGTTTAATTAGTGTAGTTTTCATTCTTTTACGACGGTTATTTAATCCACAAAGTATCATAAACAAATTATTCCCATCTTAAGTAAAAAAAAAGTTGTTTCTTTGATGGAGTCAAAATTATTCATTATAGTGAATTGTTTCGTTCTGTCATCCGTAAAATTTGTTTCGCTTATTCATTCTTAGTGACTATAACGCCTCAAGCAGCAGGGATTTCAGTATGGCTTTCAGTATCGTATAAATAAATAAATAAATAAATAAATAAATAAATCGAAAACAATGACAAAGGTGTTGTAGTTTCCATGTCCAGAATATCTTGCCGAAATATAGGACAGTTTCAATCTATTATCATGTACATTTTAATTATCAATCTTTTTGTTGTAACTCGAGTTTATAACTTGTCATTATTGAAAGGGTTTGTGGACAATATATATATTTTTTTTTTTTTTTCTTTTTTTGATGCGACTCAAATAACTGAGAAGAAAACATAGTGAGAAAAGAAGAAAATACCGATTATCAGTATTTTCTCCTTTTCTCTCTCTTTTTTTTAAGCATTCTTCATCAGGCTTGTAAAACATGCACTTGTTTCTTAAAGGTTTAAATAGTTGAATTTAAAAAAAATCTTTCGGACAGGTATAAATACGAGCACTTTAAAATATCAATCAAAGAAAGGTGGGAAAAAAAAAACTTCTCTTGTTTCTATTTGTTGTTGATAAATGAGCAATGCTCTGTGTAAAGAGGGGTTTAATGCATCTGCAAAAAGTATCGACCCAGGTCAGCCTGCGCAGTCTAAATTTCTTGCCATTGATAACATTTCTGTATGTCAAAGGACCAGTCTGCCTCCAAATTTTTTTTTTCAGTCAGTTTTTTTTAGGCTTAACTCTTTACCAAACGACAAAATTTTAGACTGGTTCAAATTGAAAGCATCTGCAAACGACAAATTAAATGTGGCTAAAATGATTGCATTTGTTTCTGAAAGGTTAGAAAACATTGTGGGAAAAGGAGAAAATGCTGGTTACCTGCATTTTCTCCTTTTCCCACAATGTTTTCAAAAGGCTTCTTTCTCAGGGTCGCTAAAAGTCGGGATTGTGTGGTAAAGGGTTAAATATGAATGCATTTAGGCATCTGAAATTTGATTCTTCATAGGTTTCACTGAACTTTTTATTTTGTTCCCTTAAAGTATTCACCTCCAATAGATATAGGCCTACAAAGTTTCAGTCCCCGGCTCCAATCTTTGAAGGCATTTTCATAGTCTTTTTTTGGTGTACAATGAAGACACTGAAAATTTTCTCTTTTTCCCATAATGTTTTCAAAAGGCCTCTGTCTCAGGGTCGTTAAAAGTCGGGATTGTGTGGTAAAGGGTTAAGTGGATTTTTATGGATCCATAATTGTGTGATGACTTGCTTGGTATCATGCATCATCGAGACACATCAACACCCCCCCCCCCCCCCCTTTTACTAGAGCCCGGCTCAAAATTAATATTTTGAGTTGTAGAAGTATTTTAACTCAAAGGTGTCTGTTGAAAAAAAAAACAATAAAAAATTTGACCACTTTTGTCATTCTGCCAAAAAAGATTAAGTATATTTTGTAATGAAATGTCCTTTGTAAGTTGGGATTCTTTGAAAAGAAAAAAATCTGTTTCTGTTTTTATGAATCGGGCTCTTTCCAAGTTTTGATTTCTTCAAATAACAAACTATCTTGCTCAACATTGCCAAGTTTCTGAAATTAATTCCCTTCCCCCAAGGATCCAGGACTTGTCTACGGAGTATGTGTACTTAAAAACAAATACATCTCTAGACTGAAACCGTCATAAAGTGAAAAGGCTCTGTAAATCTAAAGGACTCTTAAAGATATTAGTGAAAAAAGTAGCATCTATAAAACGTGAAGGCCAGCAATTTCGATGTAAGTAACATCATCCTAAGCCATATACTTATTTAAAAAAAAATTGCATGTGATTGAATCTGGTTTAGACAAAATTTATGTGAATGAAAATCATCGCAAAATCTTTCTCAAAGAAATAACTACAAAAAATGGCGCAGTCTTATCGTGATCCGGATTCTGCGACAGTAAAATATAAACTTTTATTCAGATTTGACTGAATAGGTCATTATGAACATACGTGCCTTTTCCTTTTTTTCCCAGTGATTGATCAGCGTTTTGTGATGCCAATTTGAATGCCGAATTAAAAAAGTACGAAATGACGTCATAAATGACGTCACACAATGTTGATATCAGACGTGCGTAAGATAAGAAAATTCGTAATGGCAATTTTACATTGAAAACAACGCACGTTATTTGATTTAAAAAAAAACCCTGAAAAATACAGTTTATATGAAGACGCTCAGTAATACAGTAAGATGAATGTGTGATCAATTCACGTTAATTGTTATTTATCTTCCGATTAATTTCAAATTGGCGAACTTTTTAACTCGGGATGCCAGAATTTTATGGTCGAATGTGGTTTATTGATATGATTTATTTATAATAGTTCTGCTTTGTTGGTGAAATGTGCGGGGAGAAATACGATTCGATCCTCTCACCCGAATGATTAATAAAAAGTAGCTTTTGCGGACGGTGTAGATCAAAGATCAGACTGCACAGAACGTGCAGTCTGATCTTTGATCTAGACTACATCGTCTTTAACATAAAATTGCGACAGTAAAATTCTCTGTATTTGTAATTTAAAAAAAAATAAGTTCTTTAAACAAACAATTGATTCATGTAGAGGTGAATTCTCTGTATTTGTAATTAAAAAAAATTAAGGTCTTTAAACATACAATTGATTCATGTAGAGGTGAATTCTCTGTATTTGTAATTAAAAAAAAAATAAGGTCTTTAAACATACAATTGATTCATGTAGAGGTGAAAGAGTTGACTTGATATTTTTTTTTGACAACTGCTGATCGAGGGAAGTTTTTCTTTTTTTTTTTTAACCTTTAAGATGGAACAATTTGTCTCAATATAAATTATTGTAAAACAGATAAAATGCTAGGCAGTTCAATAACCGTTCAGCTGCTAAATAAACGTCAATGAAATCAAATTTTAAATTCTCTGTTTACAACCCAAATATTGCTACTTTTTTTTTTATTTCGCTGGAAAATATCTAATTCTATTGGGCAGTGTAGAGCCAAGATCAGACATGAAGGGCGCTAAATAGTATGAATCATGATCCTATATTCGGGCGAAAAAGGCCCCGGATAATGCATTTTTATGACAATTTTAATTAGATAATATCAGAATTCAGAATTTATATAAAAATGATTGTCATATCTCATTTAAAGTCTTTTCTCTATCCCTTTCCCAAACGACAAATTTTGGACTGGTCCAAATTGAAAGAGTTTGCAGACGACAATTTTAAATTTGATGAAAATGGCCAGAAATGTCTCAAAAAGGGTAGAAAACACTGTGGGAAAAGGAGAAATTGCTCGTTACGAGCAATTTCTCCTTTTCCCACAGTGTTTTCAAAAGACTTGTACTGCAGACACGTGAAAACCAGGGCTTGTTTGGAAAAGGGCTATTTGACAATCTGATCCTGACCCAAGCTGCTTACCAAAGCTGTCGAAATCTCACTTAGCAGACTAAGCTTCAATTATAAGAAAGTTTAGAGAACTATGGACATTATTTCATTCCATTTCAAGCCCCGGCAAAGCAGTCGGTATGGTACAGGACTTCAGAACCAGGGATCGCTGGTTCAAATTCTCAACTCGATAAATTTCATTCCGAAGATTGATGTTAGTCATTGCGACAGGATTCATTCCTCCCTCACTGCTGACCATTGTGTCGACGATGGTTATGTGGAAAGCAACCGGTGGCTTGGAAAGAATATTGTGCTAATAAAAGAAACTCCTGGAAGGCATGGATATACACAGCCGGCCTCTGTATAACTGAAATAATGTTGAAAACAGCGTGAAATCACATGCAATCAATCATTATTTCATTTCAAACAAGCGTGCTGCGCGATTACGAATTCCACGTCAAGGATGCAATATTTCGAGAATGAATGATTTTAGTTGCACAAGATCTTGTTTCATAATCGACGTAGAATAAAGAAGCCCTGCTCTGGGAAAACGTAAAATGCAAGCCATCACATAATTATGGAAAAATCTATTTTTTCCCGACAACCGACGGAAACATGAGATAGACTAGTCCTTTTACATGTAGAAAATGTTCAAATGGCAAAAAGTTTCGACCCATGTCAGCATATGCGCAGACTGACATGGATCAATACTTTTTGCAGATAAATCAAGCATCCTTTTCACAAAGCATGGCTCAAATTAGACTTTTACTCAATGAATTAACTCTTTACCGAGTTTTAACGACCCTGAACAGAAAGGCTTTTGAAAACATTGTCGGAAAAGGAGAAAATGCTGGTAACCAGCATTTTCTCCTTTTCCAACATTGTTTTTTTACACCATCAAAGACCGATATCATCGTTTGGGCCACATCTAACTTGTCGTCTGTAGACGCTTTCAGTTTGATCCAGTCCAAAATTTTTTGTCGTTTGGTAAAGACTTATTCACTAATCCGTTGAGGGCTCCTGGGTCCGTGTTCGCCAACCGTTCTTAATTTCTTTCCAAGTCTAATTCTAGATTTAATAAGTAATATAATTTCTGATTGGCTAAACCAAATGAAGTAGCCAAACAGAAGTTGTGTGACTTTCGATTTAGAAAAAATCTTGAAAATAGGACTAAGAATGTTCTTAAGAACGGTTGGTGAATACGGACCCTGAAAATTCATGCATGTCGGTCAAGACAACATTAAAACACTACCAAACGACAAATGTTTAGGATTGCCTAAATTGAAAGCATCTGCAGACGACAGTTCAAATGTGGCCAAAATCTTGGAATTTGTCTAAGAAAGGATAGAAAACATTGTGGGAAAAGGAGAAAATGCTGGTTACCAGCATTTTCTCCTTTTCCCACAATGTCTTCAAAAGCCTTCCTACCAGGGGTCGTTAAAACTCGGGATTTTGTGGTAAAGGGTTAAGCAGAGAGTGTATCATCCTGGAACGGGGCTTTTAATTATTTAGTTAATATTTCAGTTAACGACAGGTTTTGAATGTTGGTTCAAAGCCTGCAAAATGCCACAGTACTTTAATCTTCAAAGCTGTATATGCCTGTATGTCTACGGTTTATCTGTCTCGGTCTGTGTCAACAGCGCACTTATTAATGTCAATGGCCCACTGAAATAGGTTTTGCGGGAGGCTGTAGCTTAAGATCAGGACCAAAACGAGCAATCTGATCTGATCTTTGATGTATGTTCTCAGTTAACGACAGGTATGGAATGTTGATTCAAAGCTTGCAAAATGCTTAATCACTTCAGACCTCAAAGCTGTATGTCTGTATGTCTACAGTTTATCTGTCTCGGTCTGTGTCAACAGCGCACACTGATTAATGTCAAAGGCTCACTGAAATACGTTTAGCGGGAATCTGTAGCTTAAGATCAGGATCAAAACGAGCAATCTGATCTGATCTTTGATTTAATTTTTCAGTTAACGACAGGTCTTGGATGTTGATTCAAAGCTTGCAAAATACTACAGTGCATCAAACCTCAAAGCTGTATACCTGTATGTCTACGGTTTGTGTCTGTCAACCACTCACTTATGTATTAACGCTTTACCAGACGAGAAAATTTAGACAGGTCCAAATGAAAAGCACTTGCAGACGACAAAATAAATGTCATCAAAAATGATGGGATTTGTCTCTGAAAGGGTAGAAAACATCATGGGAAAAGGAGAAAATGCTGTTTACCAGCATTTTCTCCTTTTCCCACGATGTTTTCAAAAGGCTTCTTTTCTCAGTGTCGTTAAAACTCGGCAATGTGTGGTAAAGGGTTAATGTCAACGGCAATTGAAATAGTTTTTGCGAAAGGCTGTAGCTTAAGATCAGGATCAAGTTCAAAACTTGCAGTCTCATCTTTTATCTACTTAGTCGACTGATCTGATATTAAAGTATAAGGAAAACCCATCTTCAGTTGCAGGTGAAATTATATGAGCCATGCTCTGTCAAAAGAGGTTTTTAAAACATCCGCAAAATCCGCAGTCCATGCAAGCTGACATGGGTCGAAACTTTTAGCTTTTTTGTAGATTTTCTGTTCTAACTCCTGGGTCCGTATTCACCAACTATTCCTAAGAACATTCTTAGTCTTATTCTCCAGGATTTTCTAAATTTGAAAGTAACACAACTTCTAATTGGCTAAACCAAATGGTTTTGCAGATGCAAATGGTTTAGCCAGTCAGAAGTTGTGTTACTTTCAAATATAGAAAATCTTGGAGAATAAGACTAAGAATGTTCTTAAGAATTGTTGGCGAATACGGACCCAGGAGTTAGAACGGCTAACCAAATGGTTTAGCCAATCAGAAGTTGTGTTATTTTCAAATATAGAAAATCATGGAGAATAAGACTAGGAACGTTCTTAAGAATGGTTGGTGAATATGCGCCCTGGTCCATTTGATTGTCAGACTGAATTGATCTTATAGATCAATAATTACGTGACTACTTGTCTGGAATGATGCCTCATGGGTATGCATTAAACCCCCTTTTACCAGTCTTGCAGAGCATGTCTCATCTTCATTTGCAGACGAAATAGTACATGTATTTCAGATGCGTCGAAAAGTTGACAGTTGACTACGAATCATATAACTGTCAAAATATGATAGATACTAGAAATCCCTGCAGAAGGACCAATCCTTACATCTACATTTGACACATGCTCTAGCAAAAGGAGGTTTAATGCATCTCCGTGATGTATGATACCAGACAAGTAATCACATAATTATAGATCCTTAAAATCCATTTTGTCTAACAACCAAATAAATCATGAAGTACAGTGATAATTTGAAATGCAGAAAATTCACCACCGGCAAAACGTTTCGAAATGGGTCTGAGTCGATACTTTTTGTAGATGCATTGAGCCCCCTTTTTCACAGAGCATGGCTCATGTATTTCAAAGCCGTTCTGGTCATTTTACCCTTCCCGAAACATTAATCGGACACCACTGATGCAAGGTTAGACTTCACGTTTGGCATAGTCTGATCTTGATCCAAACCGCCAATAACCATTTCACCGATCTGGGGGACACAAGAAGCAGTTGCATGTCAAATGTCAAGTCTGGGTCTACATGGTCCGCTACGCACTGTATAACTGAATGTCTGTATATTGGCGGCGGAAATTTGATTTATTAGTTGATTGTATGGTGTTTCAACATTATTTCAGGCCAGCGCACCCATCCACGATTTCCTGGAGGTTGTTTTACCTTTACTTTGCACAAAGTTCTTTCCAAGCCACTGGCGGCTTTCCCACATAACCATCGTCAAAACAATGAACAGCGGTGAGAGAAGAATGAATCCTGTCGCAATGATTAACATTAATCCTCGGAAAGAAATTGGTCGAACTTGGAATTCAAACAAGCGACCTCCTGTTCTCAAGTCCTTTACGCTACCGACTCGGGTCTCGGTGATGGGAATTTAATAGAAAAAATTCTCTGACTTAATCTAGCTTCTGCCAAACAGTTCCATATTTACAAGACCCCCGGGAAAAAGTTTTCGAAAACATTGTAGGGAAAAAAGGAGAAAATGCTGGTAACCAGCATTTTCTCCCTTTTTCCCCAAAATGTTTTCCTTTCTTAAAAAAAAAAAAAAAAAAACAAGTCCCATCCTTTAAGTCACATAAACTTTGGTTTCTGCAGATGTATGTTATATAGACAAGTCTAAAATTTTGTCCTCTGGTAAAGAGTTAACCTTTTACCAAACAATCCCGAGTTTTAACGACCCCACAACGTGTTCTACCTTTATAGGAAAGAATCCCATCAGTTCAGCGATATTTAAGTTGTCGTCTGCAAATGATTTCAATTTGGAAAAGTCTAAAATTTTGTCGTTTGGTAGAGTGTTAAATGACTAAGAAAGAGTAAGATGTATTTTACACAATAGATCCTTGCTGCCTCTAAAAGTAGACAATTGACAACACACATTATCTTGACAGAACGTCGCAAAACGCACGATCTGATCCGAATCTACAGCTTTTGACCTAGGAATAGAGATATCTGGCCGAAGCAGGAACTTGGTAAATATGTAGTAAAGCAGGTCGCATGCCCCCATAAGAGCGTAATGACTCGCCAGATTTTACAACAAATTTTTAGTTAAACTGAAATTACTATCCATTTATTAAATATACAGCTATACTCGTTTTCAGCCAGCATTTAACTCGTTTCATCTTTATTTTTATCAAACTATGATCATTCTTTTGTCTTCATGCCAAATGTTGCTCCTGGCGGTAGCACGGTTATATACGTAGATTACGACCGGTTGAAAATGCATTTCATTTTTTTTAGGCCGTCAAAGAAATCACTGTTGTGACTTTTCCGGTTTTAAATCAAAGATTTCCGATATTTATCCCTCACACCATTTATATTAGTAATTCATGTGTGTTTACACAGCTGACTAAATTCTAAACCAATCTACACTCTATTAAATATTAAGTGTTTTTTTCTTTCTTCTGACTGTAAGGATTTACTTTCAACAGTACCATGTCCACAAAATAGAAGTGCCTAAAACATTTTTAGAGTAAAAATCTCTGCCCCTTGTAAAAATTTGCTTGTAAATCTACAATACCCAAAATACAATAAGCCTATATCAAATAAAATTCCTTAAAAAGTGTGGGTAATAATAGCTAAAAATTGTCACATGCATTATATGAGGTTAATTTGGCTTATATTGCTCACAGTCGTAAATAACATTTTTATAATAATCTGGATGTGTAAGTAATCATGAAATACACCCCTTTAGACATAAATTGACAGTAAATTTTAGATTTTGCGGGATACGCTGGTTAAACTGCCACTGTAAAATTGTGATCGTATAAATATGAGCCTGTTAAAAAGGGGCTTAATGCATCTGCGAAAAGTACCGACCCAGGTCAGCCTGCGCAGTCCGCGCAGGCTGACCTGGGCCGAAACTTTTCGCTATTGGTCAATTTTTCTGTATGTCAATGCAGCCAGTCTACTTCAGGATTCAATCGGTTGTTAAGCAAAATGGATTTTTTGGATCCATCATTATGTGATGACTTGCTCGGTATCATGCATCACGGAAATGCTTTATGCCCCCTTTTGCCAGAGCATGGTTCATATACATGTAGAGTATACACATGCGATCCCAGTGTGAAAGAAAAGGATGCAACGCAATTAGAGACTCAATGAGATATCGTAGAAAAAGGAGCAATTGAGCAATTGCAAGGTTATCCGATTGCTACTTTTCTTAAAAAAAAAAAAAAAAAAATATCCATGCAATTCCAGAAAATCAATTACTTTCTCTTTTGTGCCATTTGTTTAAGGTGTATTTCTTTTTTATCTAAAAATAGCCGGCTCGATTGTGATTCAAATAAAGTGAATAAATTCATCGTTACTTATATTTTAATTATATACATAAAATAGTCTTAATTTTCCTTCCATGTAAAATCGTGTGAAGTTTTCAAATTCAACTTAAGTGTTGAAATACTCTCTTTATTTTCAACTGCTTTCAAAATATTTCTAATATTTCAAAATAATTCACGAAGAATCTTTGCATGATAAGGCAAATGTAGGTGTCAAATTATAAATATTGGTTACGTTATAGCACCATAAAAGTAACTTACCGTGGTGGAGAAAGGTATTATCTATCTGGCTTCAGAATAAAAGTGGAAAGAAATAAAAACTGAGACACCGACGATTGAAAAGGCGTTAATAGGCTTTCCTCGGGTATTTTTGTGCTTATAGAGTCATGCTACGGGTTTTACCGAAACAGAACCGATCGCGTGGCCGCGTTCCGCTCGGTAACGCGAACGTCCTCGCCCCGATTCGCCCCGAGCCAATCAGATTTACGCTCGCGCTCAGCAACGGAAATTAACCTCGCTTCCGTCACAATACAAAATCACTTACACTGGTTAATTTCGCTTCATGAATTTTTAAAGCAGAACGAGGCCGCTGATTGGTGGTTGAACAAATTGATACAGAGCTATAGCACGTGAAGGTATTGACGCATCATTTAACTCGTTTACAAGGCGACACATTTTTAGTTGTCCATACTGAAAGCATCTGAGCATCTGCAAAAAGTATCGGTCCAGGTCAGCCAGCGCAGTCCGCGCAGGCTGACCTGAGCCGAAACTTTTTGCTATTGGTCAATTTTCTCCATGCTCCAAGGACCAGTTTACATCATGATTCAGTCGTTTGTGAGACAAAATGGATTTTGTGGATCCGTGCTCATGTGATGGCTTGCTTGGTATAATGGATCACGGGGATGCATTAAGCCCCCTTTTGCCAGAGCATCGATCGTTTCTCGCCGACACGTTCAAAGTTGCTTGCGTTAAATGACAGGATTTGGTTACCAACATTTTCTCCCTTTTCAGCAATGTTTTAAAATACGACCTTCCTCAGCTCTGGGTGGTTGGGAAAAAAAAAAGACACACGTGTTTGCTTCATACCCACGTATCCTTTTTAACAATCATCGTACAATTATTGTTTTTTTTTCCTCTGACGTATACAGCTTTCAAAAAGTTCATGGAAAAAGAGTATAGGCATGTTACCGACAATTGCTTCTTTCCCTCCCCCCCATCAAAAAAGGGGGGTGTCCAGCGTGGCTCGTTGGTACAGTGTGGGACTCCTGTTGTAGTTCTGTGCAGTCTGATTTGAATCGAATCTACGCGTCCGCAAAAGGTCAGTGAGTCGCGCTTAGCAACCTAAAGGTTAACTACCCCGAGAAAAATTTTCTTTTTTTTTAAAGCAAAAAAAAAAAAAAAAAATGCATATATATATAAAATAAAAAAATTAAAGAAAAAAAATAAATAAAATAAAATAAAAAATGCATTTTGATCTAACCATTTCTACCCATTCGAAGACAATATTTAATGATATCACATGATGTTCTTAATAAAAGATGGAAATGTTTTTGTTGAGGATCAGTATTCTAAAATTTTGTCGTGTGGTAAAAAAAGTTAAGAAGGTAAGGAATTATTAAACCTTGGGTTGCTAAGCGCGACTCAAGGACCTGTTGCGGACAATGTAGATCAAGTTCAGCCTGCACAGAACGGGCAGTCTGGTCTTGGTTGTACATTGTCCGATAGGAGATATTTTTCTCCAAAGAGAAAATAAGTTTGAAATACCAAAATTCGGGTATTTACTGTCGGCTGGAGGGTTTTATTTTATCTAATTAACAGGATAAGGGTTATATTCTGAGAAAGAATTTGCTTATTAAGGTATCCATTCGTTTAACCCGTAGGCTGCGATGCACGACTCACGGTCCTTTTGCGGACAGTGTAGATCAAGATCAGACTGCACAGAACGTGCAGTCTGATCTTGGATCTACACTGTCCGATAAGGATATATTCCCTACACCCCCCATAACTTTGAAATACCAACATTTTGGTTTTTACCATTGGCTTGAAAGTTTTATTTAAGTTATTTACCAGGATTAGGGTTAACTCTTTCAACGCCATGGGCGAAAACGGACTTTTGCAGACGGCATAGATCAAGATCAGACTGCACAGAACATGCAGTCTGATCTTTGATCTATGCCCTCCGCTTGTTTGGTCATGCCTACATGATAAAAGTCTTCTTGAGACTCAGTGGATTGTGTTTACAGCCATCAAAAGAAGCAAAGTTTGTTTATTTGGCGCCGAAAGAGTTAATAATAGCTAGTTCCTGGCCCGGCTTTGTCAAGTCGAATGTTCATTTACTTGTAAGGGCCATTCTGGGGACAAGACAGATGTTCTTTTTCTCTCACTCAACCCTTGCGACACTGAGAGAAAAAAAAGACGATATTAGACCCAAGATCAGTCTGCTAGGATCTTGTAGTCTAATCTTGGAAGAAAAGTTGGCGTTCTTTTCCGTAAACCCATTAGCACATTTTAACGACCACGAAGAAGGTGACTTTAGAAAACTTTGTGAGAAAAGATGCTGGTAACCAGCATTTTCTATTTTTTTCCCCACAACGTTATCTACGCTTTCGAAGGCAAAAATACAACATCTTAATCACATACGCGTTATCGTCTGCAGATGCTTTTAATTTGGATCAGTCTATCATTCTGTTTGGTAAAGAGTTAAATTCACGACCAGCCTTCACTAACTTGCAGTCTGATCTGAGATCTACAACGTCCGATGTTTTAATATACTATTATATCTTGGCCAAAACATTCCGACAACTTGAAGGTAAATGCCTTACCAAATTATATATACATAGTAAAAATAGTGTTGCACCCCCTGTGTTTGATTTTCTGGCGTGAATGATATGAAATCGGTTGGAAATTAGAATCTGGCTGCTGCATACAAGCATAAACCAGTCTGTTGTCTCTGAATTGAACTGAACTGAACTGAGGTATCCCTTATCCTCATGGCAGCGGCTACTGATCGAGCTGTTTCAGCCTCTTGTGAGAGGTATGTGAGAGGAAGGCTGCTAGCTGTTCTGCAAGCCCTGGGCGGAGGTGTGCAATATTGACTGATTGTGTGTGCCAGTTCTCTGCAGGTCACTTTCAACCTGTCGTAAGTTTTATTTCGACATTAGATTCCCAGTTTTAACCAAACTCGAAAGCTTCTCGTTTTTCTTAAATTTGAAAGCAATGTCTAAGCAAAAAATTCCTACTTACCATGAGGTCAAGGGATACCTCAATTCAGTTCATTTAATAGACAAGAGACTGGTCTGTGGGTGTATGCAGCAGTCGGATTCTACTTTCTACCTCTTTTTATATCATTCACGTCAGAAAATCAAACCCGGTAAAAAAACACATGGGGTGCAAAACTTTTTTTACTGTGTATATATTGAAAAAAAAAAAAAACTATAGACGTATCCAGTTTTATAGCATTCGCAGAAGACAAATCAAATGAAATTCTAATTATATGAATCGTTCCTAAAAGGGCAAAATCATTGTAGGAAAAGGAGAAAATGCTGGTTATCAGTGTTTTCTCCTTCCCCTACAATGTCTTCAAAAGTATTTTCCCTCATGGTTGTTAAAAAAATCTGGATTATTTTGTAAGATTTTGAAGGCTCAATACTTAATAAGTGAGCCACATTCTGGCAAAATGGGGTTTAACCCTTTCAGCGCCATAGGCGAAAACAGGGACTTTTGCGGACGGCATAGATCAAGATCAGACTGCACAGAACGTGCAGTCTGATCTTTGATCTATGCCCTCCGCTTGTTTGGTTAAGCCTATAGGATATAAATCTTCCGGAGACTCAGTGGATTGTGTTTACAGCCATCAAAAGAAGCAAAGTTTGCTTATTTGGCGGCGAAAGAGTTAACCCTTTACCACACAATTCCAACTATTAACGACCCTGAGAAAGAAGCCTTTTGAAAACATTGTGGGAAAAGGAGAAAATGCTGGTAACCAGCATTTTCTCCTGTTCCCACAATGTTTTCTACCCTTCCCTAAACAAATTTTAATTTTAATTTTTCAGTCGCATTTATTATGTCGTCTGCAAATGCTTTCAATTTGGTCCAGTCCAAAATTTTGTCGTTTGCTAAAGAGTTAACGTATCTTCACGATGAATAATGTACCAAGCAAATCATCACATAATGATGGATCCATGAAATCCGCTATGCTTTACAACCGTCTGTTTCATGAGAAACTGTCCTTGGTCATGCAGAAAGTTGACCAAAAGCAAAATGTGTGCGACCCAGGGAGAATCTGACCCGGGTCGATACCTTTTTGCAGATGTTTTAAACCCCCTTCTTACAGAGCATGGTTTTAGTCTAATTTACAGACAATGGATACTTCAACATCCGTGTATTTACTGAGAAACGTTCAAGGCGATAATGAAACATTACCGTAAGTGTACTTTGGATGGAATTGGTTGGTACTTCAGCAATCTTACGTTTTAAAGATACATCCTGACAGCCAAAAATAGAATAATAGAAAAACAAAAAACGCCGTTAAAATTCGATAGACCGTAGATTGGTACAGAATTTATTCAGCTATGTAAACATTATGAATTGCACATGGTGTAAGGAATAAATACGTATATCGGAAATATTCGAATTAAAACCGGAAACGTCACAAAATTAATATCTTTGATGGCCTCCAGAAAATGAAATGCATTTTTCTATCGGTCGTAATCTATGCAACCTTGCATGTAACATTTGGCATGAAGATACAAGAATGACTATAATTTGATAAAATAGAGATGAAATGGGTTTAAAAAAAAAAAAAAAAAGAAACTGGCTGAAAACAGTATATATGTATTTTTAACAACTCTGATGTCAAAGACATTTGTAAACATTGTTGGAAAAACAGAAAATGCTGGTTACCAGCATTTTCTCCTTTTCCAACAATGTTTTCCACCCCTTCAGAGACAGATTCTATCATTTGAACCATACTTAATTTGTCGTTTGCAAATGCTTTTAATGTCAATGAGTCTAAAATTTTGTCAGTTGGCAAAAAGTTAATTGAATCGTTACTTCATATGGAAGATTTTTACGTCTTGTGAGCTGACAATATTTGAAAACACTATTGCGAAAGGAGAAACTTGCTTGGAAAGAATTTCTCCTATTCCAATAATGTTTTAAGATGTATTCATGTATTGAACCTTAAAAGGGCCTATAAAGGTTTTGTGCCGTAAATGATTTTTTTTCATAAACCACTGATATACACAACCAGATATTTTTTTTACTTCCAATCGTACATTCAGTAAAAAATGTGCAGTTTTTGGCCGTGAGACCCTGGTCAGAAATTTGGAAATATCTTAGGAGGCTACGTAGCCCATAAGGAAATACGACGACAACAACAACAACTACAACAACAACGTCTGAAAGTTTGACGTGTGTGAAGAGAGTAGATGAAAAGATAAAAGAAGGACCTGAACAACTCTAATTAACTTATCGGAAATGTTGACTTTGTGATAAAAGAGGAGGCCTTTTTCCTAACGGAACTCAAAATAACGAATTGCGCCATACTCTGACAAAAGGGGATTTAATGCATCTCCGTGATGCACTATACAAAGCAAGTCATCAGAGGTCCAGATAAGAGGGAATGATGGTATTCAAAATCCATTATTTCTCTTCGAAACCCTATGTTGTGGGTACTCATTAGAATCGTCTCGATGAGACGATTCTAATGAGTACCCATAACATAGGTTTTAGCGGAGAATTACTAATATTTTCAATTTTGAAATCAAAATCACTCTCTCTATCTGGAACTCTGGTAACATCTATTTTATCCAGCAACAGGCTGAGTGCTGGGGTAGAATGACAAACTGTGCAGGTAGACCTGGGTCGAAACTTTTTGTTGATGCATTAAACCCCCTTTTCATAGAGCGTAGCTCAATCTTATTTGTTTGAATATGATTTTCCGTAGAGCCTGTTAACCCTAAGGCTGCTAAGCGCGACTCACCGACCTTTTGCAGACAGTGTAGATCAAGACCAGACTGCACAGAACGTGCAGTCTGATCCTGGATCTACACTGTCCGATAAGGAGATATTTTTCTCAAAAAAAAAAAAAGTTTCATTTCAGTTACATAGCAGGATAAGGGTTAAGTGTTCTTTAGATTTCGCCCCAGAGTTTCGCAAAGACTTGGGGAATGTCACATGATCAATAACATTTAACATTTAACATTTATTTATTCAGCATAAAACAGCACTTGCATGTTTATAGCTTACAACATATTGAACTAAGTTATACCCACATGCGCAGAAAACAAAGACATGAATAGAATGTTATTATCTGAGAAGTATGAAATAATTTACTTTATCAATAAAACAGCGCCATTTTTATAATCAGTCAATACATGTCATGAGCTTTCCGATCTAAACCCATAAGTATGGATAGATCAATACTAATAACACACATTGATGACGAGGAGTAGTATTAAAATCAGTATTATGACGTCACATCTGATATAGTAGAAATAGACGGAGTTACCGATCGCTAAACGACCACCCTATTATTTAACCCCTATCTTCCTAAATAAAAGAAATGAAACTTTCAAACCAATAGTATAAACCCAAATTTTCCTGTTTCAAAGGTATTTTTTGGATGATAGATATCTTCTTATCGGACAGTGTAGAGCAAAGATCAGACTGCGCGTTCTGTGCAGTCTGATCTTGATCTACAATGTCCGCAAAAGGTCAGTGAGTCGCGATTAGCAGCTTAAGAGGTAGAATTTAATTTTTTTTTTACCTAAATTTAAACGTATTAAGACATGGTAATGATGAATCGCATTTTCTGCGATAATGACATCCTCAAGAAACTGATATTATAAAAAGATAACGACACTACCTAAACTTAACCGAACCACATTATTGAGTGGGGCTTTCTTAATGAAACGATTTTTTTTTTTTCTTACAAAAGAAGTAAAGAATTACGTGTAGTTTACTCCCCTTTGCTGAAAATTTACAAACGCACTTTAGAATAATTAGAATGAATTTTGAAAAACAGTGGATGAAAATGAACAGAAATATAATTGCTGTTTCTGTTTATGTATTTAAAACTTAACCAGACGGCAAAATTTTAGACTTGTCCACATCATAAGCAATTGCAGTCTACAAATTAACCAAATGCGGTTCAGATGGTGAGATTTGTCTTTGAAAGAGTAGAAAACAGTGTGGGAAATGAAGATTATGCTTGTCGACAGCATTTTCTTCCTTTCCCACAATGTTTTCGAAAGCCTACCCCACTAAGGGATGGCGTGGCAAAGGGTTAAATTAATCTAAGATATCTTTTCATTACCGAGCTAGAGCACTACCCATGCGGTTAGATAGCTTCTGAGCAAGTTGAAACTTTGATCCTCTTTAAGGTAAAGTCAAATAAATTCTACATCCGCAATAAAATAGTCCTTTGATAGAGACAGAAATGGGTGTAAAATGGGACTCTCGGGTTTAAATATTGTTGTCTTTTAAAGCAAAATTCTTTTTCTCTTAATTGTAATGGTTGAATTTAAGACAATGGTTGAATTTAATGTTCCGCCTTTTTTTATTTTTTCCTATTTTGTTTCGGTAAATATTTTTATTCAACCCTTTACCATACGATCACGTCTTTAAACGACCTTGATGAAAGAGACTTTTGAAAACATTTTGGGAAAAGGAGAAGATGTTGACAAACAAGCAATGTCGAAAACACTACGCATGTTTCGTTTGTTTTGTTACTGCCATGTCATTTCTTACCTCATTAGTCACGTGGTATTCTTTGTCATTTGACGAGTTAAAGATAGATTTCCCCAGACGAAGAAATTTCAGACTTGTCCATATTGAAGGCTTAAAACTGCAGACTACAAATAAAATGTTGCTCAAATGACGGGGTTTGTTTTGGAAAGGTAAGAAAACATTTTGGGAAAAGAAGGAAAATGCTGGTTACCAGCATTTTCCCCTCTCCTAAAATGGTATATATCATTACAAAGGGAAATCGCATTATTTCAATCACGTCAAACTTGTCGTCTACAAATCCCTTGATTTTGGACAAGTCTGAATTTTTGTTGTCAGGCAAAGGGTTGAAATACGTAGCTGATACAACTCCGAAACCGCCGAGCCCCGATAGCGTGGTCGATAGCGTGCAGGACTTGAGACTGGGGGAGCGTTGATTCTAATCCCCAGCTCGGCCTGTTTCTTTCCGAGAATTGATGATAGTAATTGCCGGCAAGATTCATTCCTCTCTCACAACTGATGATTGTTTCGACGAGGGTGATGTGGGAAAGCAGTCAGTGGCTTGGGAAGAATATTATGCAAAGTACACTAAAAAAACGAAAAGAATTCCAGGAAAGCATGGTTAGGTGCATTGGCCGCCGCCATATAACTGAAATAATGTTGACTAACACCATACAATCAATCAATCAACATCTCTGAAACGAAATATTTTACAGTCACTGTTTGAGGTATACTTGGAAAGACTTAAGTTTTAAAATCATATTCAGGGTAACCGTTTCATTACCTTTGAAATAGCTTAAAGTGTAGCCAAAAAACCCATCTTCAAAAGATCAAAGGGTATTAGAAAGTTAATAATGCGTAAAAAACTTATTTTCTATGAAAATTAAGGCGTAACATCTTATCTAAATACGATAATTTATTGTATCGCTTAAAACATCAAATACCGTACACCATATATTTTTGACAAAAATCAACACATAATAGATACGTTATATTCATTTCACTTTTCGAATACTAAACCGATTGAAAAGCTTTGAAGACGCCATTAAGGTTTAAAAAGCACGACTTGCGGTGAATTTGCGGAAAATGTAGGTAAAGATCAGATTGATCAGAAAGTGTTGTCCAGTCTTGCATCAACACTCCCCGGTATTATAAGAGAATGTCTAGGCAAAAAAGAAAATCTTGAATTGAGAATTAAATGATTTCTCAAATGGCATAAAAAAGATCTACTTTTTATCGCAAAAATACGTTTTATCGGCGGTGAAACGCCTTGTGCTTCCGGTTTAGTCTTTCACTTCCAGAGGAAGCATTAATGAACCATACTCTGGCAAGAGGGGTCTAATGTATCTCTGTGATTCATTATACCACAGGCCTTTGAAACTCTGTTTGTCTATCATGGAACACCAAAATTTTAATTGTAGAAATTGTAGATCGATGCATCGCCTGTATATCACGAATTACCAAAATTTCTTTAGACCGTTACTATAAATAGCACATTGGCGACTGCCTCTATATTGTATATAAGTCCTTCTATATACGATACAGAGGCAGTCGCCAATGTGCTATTTATAGTAATGGTGTCCGCCCAGGAAAATTTTGTCATCCCGTTACTCCTGTGATAGATCAATGGAATTTCAGTGGCCTATGATTATACCAAGCAAGTCATCACATAATTAAAGATACATAAAATTCATTTTGTCCAACAAACGACGAAATCTAGAGGCACAATGGTCATTTGCCTGCAGAAAATTGACCGATAGCAAAAAGGTCCGATCTAGGTAGCCTAGTTGCAGTTTTGTTACCTTGCTGTTTATCTAAAGAAGGGAGATAAGTGGATTTTCACTACTTTCTCCAATTTTAGGGGGCTTTCCTAACAAAATGTAATTAAGAGTCTCATACCAGTCCTTTAGGAGTCAGCAAATAAAAAAAAAAAAAATAAGATAAGACTTCATAGAACGTGCAGTTTGATCGTTTTTTACATCATCCGATGATCTTTTAAGATATTCTGGTCAAAGCCAACCTAACATTTGGACCATGCTCTGGCAAAAGGGGGTTTAATGCATCTCTGTGATGCATGATACCAAGCAAGCCCTCATTGGAGAGGTCATCAGACCTCTCCAACAGTGGTGAGTTTAAAAGGCAGACTGCCTCAGAAATTGCTGCCTAACACCATGCTTTTCTGCGATATTGTTCTGATACACAGCCTGTTTCGTCATGGTTTTATAAATAAACGGCAATAAAAAAACTGAAATAGGAAATAGACGTGTTTTTTTTTTTGAATGACGGATTTCAAAAAGGATTTGTTATATTGATTTGATTGCAAATGACCTTTCCAGTAGTTGTAATTTTTCATTAAACAAATAAAGCTACACATACAAAAAAAGAATTTCGTTAAAAAAGAGAACACCACGGGAAAAGATCACGCAACTTGAAAACTTGGGAAGAAGGCCACGTGTCTGTCATGTAATGCATAAGAGGTTTTTCCTTTTTACACAGCGGCAATCATATAATGCCTTACTTACTTGTTTACATGAACCAAAATATATTGAAATTAAAAGCAGTAAGCTATTTGAAAACATAGATGCTGACCTCTCCTGGCTTCCTTTTTAACCCTTTCAGCGCCATAGGCGAAAACAGGGACTTTTGCGGACGGCATAGATCAAGATCAGACTGCACAGAACGTGCAGTCTGATCTTTGATCTATGCCCTCCGCATGTTTGGTCATGCCTATGTGATTAAAATCTTCCGGCAACTGAATGGATTGTATTTACAGCCATCAAAAGAGGCCAATTTTGTTTATTTGGCGCCGAAAGAGTTAAAGAAGCCAACATGTATACAGCTATAGGTCCAGACAATTCGTTTTGTGTAACAAATGGCTAAATCCTAAAGAAGACTGGTCCCTGAACATGCAGAAAATTTACCGATACCAAAAAGTTTCGACCCAAAAGTTTCTATCCATGGATGGATACATTTTGCAGATGCATTAAGTCCCCTTTTCACAAAGCATGGCTCATATATACTTTATCCATTTATGAGCTCGAAGGATTTGAAATAAAAAGCAACTTTCCATAAACGTTTTCTTTAACCATCATTCCCATAGAGAGTTTATTTGATTACCTTACAAATCATGTAAATTTTCTCAGCGATTTGTCAAATTAACTTTGAAATCCTATTTCCATAGGTTAACCATATAGATCAGTATCGGCGTAAATACGCCATTTAATCCTTATCCACGCAAAAGCCCCTGGGCAGAAGACTTTCGAAAACATTGTGGGAAATGGAGAAAATGCTGGTTACCAGCATTTTCTCCTTTTCCCGCAATGTTTTCTACCCTATCAAAGACAGAAATCGCCATTTGAGATGAGTTTAAATTGTCGTCTGTAAATGGTTTCAATTTCGTCGAGTCCTAAATTTTGACGTTTGCTAAAGAGTTAAACGTTTTCCACACTGTGGGCAGATGACTTTTGAAAACATCATGGGAAAAGGAGAAAATGCTGGTAACCAGCATTTTCTCCTTTTCCCATAATGTTTTCTACCCTTCCAATAACAAATGTCAATTTTTGGGTCCCATTTATTTTGTTGTCTTCAAATGCTTTCAGTTTGGGGAAGTCTATGAATTGGTTTTTTGGTACAGAGTTAAACCTTTCCCACACACAATCCTGTGTTTTATCAACCCCGGGGAGAAGACTTTTGTAAACATTGTAGAAGTTTCCCACAATGTTTTCTACCTTATCAAAGAAAGGTCCCTTGATTTGAGCAACTTTTAACCCATTTCATCTTTACTTTATGAAACTCTAATAATTCTTGTATCTTCATGCCAAATGTTGCCCCTGACGGTTACAAGGTTGCACAGATTACGACCGATAGAAAATGTATTTCATTTTCTTGAGGCCATCAAAAAAATCATTGTTGTCGTTTCCGGTTTTAAATTGAAGACAAATCCCTTGAGTTTCTCTATCCTGTCCACCAAACGTATCGGAAATTTACCTATGCTTACACAGCTGACTAAATTCGAAGACATTCTATAGCTATCAAATTTTAACAGCGGTTTCTGGCTGTAAGGATTTATCTTTAACAGAAACATTTTAGGTTACCGAGCGCTGTTTTTCTATGCTTGTATGTTCAAGAAAACTGTTGAAGCTTCACGCTGTATTCACCAACTATTTTAACTCTATACCACACGATCCCGATTTTAAACGATCCTGAGATGGAAGGCTTTTGAAAACATTTTCTGCTTTTCCCACAACGTTTTTTGTTTTTTTTTCTACCTTTCAAAGACATTCTGTATTTGAGTCACATTTAATTTGCCGTCTTATCGTTTGGTAAAAATTGAATTCATTTCTCATTCTTATTAACTTTTATATCACCTTTCCAACTGGCTGAGATACAAAATCTTAGCCAGTTGGTATGATAGTCGCAGAACCTAAAATTTAGTCTTGGAACTTAGAATTAAGAATAGTGTTTAGAATTGTTTAACCGTTTCCCAAACAAGCCGTGGTTTTCACGTGTCTGCAGTACAAGTCTTTTGAAAACACTGTGGGAAAAGGAGAAATTGCTCGTAACGAGCAGTTTCTCCTATTCCCACAGTGTTTTCTACCCTTTTTGATAATTTTCTGCCATTTTCATCAAATTTAAAATTGTCGTCTGCAAACTCTTTCAATTCAGACCAGTCCAAAATTTGTTGTTTGGGAAAGGGTTAAGTAAAACACATTGTCACTTTAGATCGAATATACTTTTACTTTATTCTCCCGCCAAAATTCATTGCACTACTTTAAAGGCTTTCGAAGATGCATCGCCTGCGTTATTAGATTACTTAACCCTTTACCAGACGACAGAATTTTAGCCTTGTCCAAATTGAATGCATTTGCAGACGACAATTTCAATGTGGCTCAAATGGTGCAATTTTTCCTTGATAAGGTAGAAAACATTGTGGGAAAAGGAGAAAATGCTGGTAACCAGCATTTTCTCCTTTTCCCACAATGTTTTCAAAAGGCTTCTTTCCCAGGGGCGTCAAAAAGCGGCATTGTGCGGTAAAGGGTTAACCTTTTAGACTGCGACTCAAGGACCTTTTGCAGACAGTGTAGATCAAGGTCAGATTAAGTCTTGAGTCTACACTGTCCGATAAGGAGATATTTCCCCTCCCCCCGCCAAAACAAACAAACAAACAAACAAACAAACAAACAAACAAAAACACCTTTAAAATAGCAAAAATTGGGGTTTTACTATCGGCTTGAAAGTTTCAATTCGCTTGTTTAGCGGGTTTACCCTTATCCTCCTATATAACTTAAATAAAACTTTCAAGACAATAGTAAAAAACCAAATAATGTTATTTCAAACTTACTCTCATGGAGAACAATATCTCCTTAACGGACAGTGTAGAACCAAGATCAGACTGCACGTTCTGTGCAATCTGATCTTGATCTGCACTGTCCGCAAAAGGTCAGTGAGTGGTGCCGAGCAGCCTAAGGGCTAAGGGGTTAATTTCCGGTATATTACCTTGTAAAATCACTCCAACTATCCTGTGCTTTCAAAAGAAGGAAAAAAAATGAAAGGTAGATAAAAGCGTATAATGAAATGTTTAAATTAAAGCATTTATAAAAATCTTTGATAAATTAAAGCATTTGCAAAAATGCAAAAATCTTTGATAAAATTATCTACACTTATACCTCTTTTCATTTCACGGTTAACCCTTTACTCGATGGCAAATTTGTTTAAATTGAAAACAACTTGAAGAGGACAAATTAAATGTGGTTTAAATGAAAAAGCTTCTTCTTTGAAATGGTAGAATACATTTCAGAAAGAGGAGAAAATGCTGGTCATTAGCATTTTCTCCTTTTCTTACGATGTTTTCGAAATACAGTTTCCTCAGAGACTTTAAACTCTTTACCAATCGACAAAATTTTAGACCTGTCCAAAGTATAAGCATTTGCAGATGATTGATTGATTGATTGATTGATTGATTGATTGATTGTATGGTGTTTAACGCCGTTTTCAACATTATTTCAGTTATATCGCGGCGGCCAGTGCACCTATCCATGCTTTCCTGGAGATTCTTTTACCAGTACTACGCACAATATTCTTTCCAAGCCACTGACTGCTTTCCCACATCGTCGAAACAATAATCATCGGTGAGAAATTTGCAGATGACAAAAGTGTTGTGGCTCATATGAAGAGCTTCTTTTTTTGAAATTGTAGAAAACATTGTGGGAAAAGGAGAAAATACTGGTCACCAGGATTTGCTTCTTTTCCCGTCATGTTTTCAAAAGCCGTTTTCTGTAGGGTTTTCAAAACGCAGGATTGTTTGGTAAACGGTTAACTCTTTACCAAACGACAAAATTTTAGACGAGTCCAAATTGAAAGCATTTGCAGACGAGAAAATAAATGTGGCTGAAAAATTGAAATTTGTTTTGGAAAGGGTAGAAAACATTGCGGTAAAAGGAGAAAATGCTGGTTACCAGCATTTTCTCCTTTTCCCACAATGTTTTCAAAAGGCTTTTTTCTCAGGGTCGTTAAAAGTCGGGACTGTGTGGTAAAGGGTTAACGCAATTAACCTCCACATACGAGTTTCAATATTTTTCGTTTTGCTGCGGACGAATGGTTAGCAATGTTATTTCTACAGAAGAAATCGCATGGGAAAAGCAGTTTTTTTTTTTTTCCTTTCAACCACATTGATTTTAAATCTGTAAATGAGCCACGTTCTGGCAAAAGGGGGCTGAATGCATCTCCGTGATGCATGATACCAAGCAAGACATCACATAATTACGGATCTATGAAATCCACTTAGTCTTTACATTAATTTTATTTATTTGTATTTTTTTTCCTTAAATTTTATTCTGAGCCATGCTCTGGCAAAAGGAGGCTTAAAATGAATCTCAGTGATGCATGATACCAAGCAAGACATTACATAATTAGGGATCCATAAAATCCACTTTGTCTAACAACCGGTTGAATCATGAGGTATAATGGCCCTTGGACTTGCAGAAAATTGACCGATAGCTAAAAGTTTCCACCTGCGCAGGCTGACCAGGTCGATACTTTTTGCAGATGCATTAACACTTAAGCTGCTGAATAAATGAAACGCAAATTTCAGCAGCTTTCACCGGAAATACCGTATCGGACAGTGTAGATCAAAGATCAGACTGCACGTTCTGTGCAGTTTGATCTTGATCTACACTGTCCGCAAAAGGTCAGTGGGTCGCGATTAGCAGCTTAAGGGTTAAACCCACTTTTCACTTGGCACGGCTCATTCCATTTGGTTTTAAGCGTATACGATCTTCAAGAAAAAAAATAAAAACAGAAAAATCACAAGAGTGATTGAAGTAGTTACATGATTACGGGCACTAGGGGGGTCCATATTCCCCAACCATTCTCAGGAACATTCTAAATCTTGTGTTCAAGAATTTTCTGAATTTGAAAGTAACGCATCTTCTGACTGGCTAAATCAAAGCGTTGAAAACACTGGTGTGGCATTTGTCAATGGAGCCATTGTGTGGAATTAATAATTTGAAAGATAAACAACAGAAATAGTTTCAAAATATTGGCTTGAAAAGTCAACCTACTATATAGTCATGCAAAATCCGATAGAGAAGGGTGCAATCTTGTGGGACGAACAAGTCCGGGCAAACAAGCCCTGGGACGAATAAGCCCAGGAACGAACTGGTTTGGGGATGAACAAGCACGTTATGTGTGTATCATTACGCAACTAGAGAAGGCCATAGCGGATTAAGTTACATTGTATTTTCGATAAAAAGGAAATATTTCCACGATCAGTGGCCTAATCCAATTTATTGTAATACGCCATTTTCAATTTCATATCTGAGTGCAATCGAAACACTTATTTGTTTCAGAAAAATTGATTTTAATTGGGTTTACATCCTTCGGTTTTGCACAAAATACGATACATGATTTTTAAAATGCCGTATTGAACTCATAGTGGCATTGTCTTCGACAAATGCCACAAAAATGGTTTAGCCAGTCAGAAGTTGTGTTATTTCAAAATCCATGATTAGACCAAGAATGTTCGTAAGAATAGTTGATGAATATGCACCTAGGACATCTTTACCCAATCAAACGTTAACTCAATTTCAGTTTCATCTAAATGACTTCGATCTGCATCCCGCAAAGCAAAACATCGTTAGTGTGACGCAATGGTCAGGTGGCATTTGGGTATTAAAAACATATGCATGCATACATGGTGCAAAAATCATGGCGGTTTTATTACTTAAATGATGCTGAATCTAAAAGATCAATGGTATAAAATTACGACTTTACATCTTTTAATTTTGAACGAGGATGCAACGAGCTTCTTAAATCTGTCTATCAAAGTTTTTTTTTTTCTTTAACAAAGACCAAAATACAAATGAGTCATGCCGTGACAAAAGGGAGTTAAATGCATTTCCGTGATGCATTATTCCACGCAAGTCATTACATGATTATGGATCCATAAAAACCCATCTTAACAACAGACTGGGTCATAAGGTACACGGGTTCTTTGACATGTAGAAAATTGACCAATAAGGAAAAAAGTCTTTAACCCAGGTCACCTGGGTAAATACTTTTTTTTTTTTTTGCAGATGCATTATGCCCCCTTTTCTCAGAGCATGGCTCAAATGTTTGAGCCACGCCCACTGAAAAAAAAGGGGTTTCATGCATCTGCGAAAAGTATCGACTCAGGTCAGCCTGCGCAGTCCGCGCAGGCTGACCTGGGTCGATACTTTTCGCTCATAATTGGGTCAATTTTCTGTATGTCCAAGGACCAGTCTACCTTATGACTCAGACGGTTATTTAAAAAAAAAAAAGTGGCCATGACGGATCCATACAAGTTTATGTGATGGCTTGGCTGATACAATGCATCAAAGGGATGCATTAAGCCCTCTCATACGGGCCAGAGCATGGCCCGTATATCTATATGCCACAAGTTATTTCTGAGATCGAATATATGAGATGTCAGATTTGCTCATAAAAGATCAGAGTTTATTTTCAGGCATCCACTGTGTAATAATGACAAAGAAACATTTGTTCGTTTGTCTGTTTGTGTGTACGTAGTGTTTAATGGCGTTTTCACCATTATTTCAGTTAAATCGCGGCATCAAGTGCGTCTATTCAAGTTCGTTCGATAAAGGGTAAATTTATAAGACCATAGCATTAAGGATTCAGAGAAAAACTGAAATTATGTGAAAATTTTTGGTAGAAAAAACCGGTGTCAACCACGAAGCAACCAAACATCTGGCTCCATATTCATCAACTATTCTTAAGAACATTCTTAGTGTAATTATAGATTTAGAAAGTAACACAACTTCTGACTGGCTAAACCAAGCCATTTCACCTCTGATTCATGTGGGAAAAACAGTCAGTGACTTGGAAGAAATTTGTGTCAGCAATAGTGTGGGAAAGCCCGGAAACACAATCGTAGGTGCACTGACCCCCGTGGTATGATGTAAGCTGTTAAAAAAAAAAACGGCGCTAAACTCCAATACAAACAAACAAAGCAAATGCTTTCAATTTGGACAAGTGGAAAATGTTGACGTTTTTTAACCCTTTCTCAAACGACAAATTTTAGACTGGTCCAAATTGAAAGAGTTTGCAGACGACAATTTTAAATTTGATGAAAATGGCAGAAAGGTCTCAAAAAGGGTAGAAAACACTGTGGGAAAAGGAGAAATTGACGTCTTTTAACCCTTTCCGAAACGACAAATTTTGGACTGGTCCAAGTTGAAAGAGTTTGCAGACGACAATTTTAAATTTGATGAAAATGGCAGAAAGGTCTCAAAAAGGGTAGAAAACACTGTGGGAAAGGGAGAAATTGCTCGTTACGAGCAATTTCTCCTTTTCCCACAGTGTTTTCAAAAGACTTGTACTGCAGACACGTGAAAACCAGGGCTTGTTTGGGAAAGGTTTAAAAGAGTTACTATAAAACATAATGTTGAGAATTATGTAGAGTCATATGCCACAATTTGGCCTCCATTGATAGCCTTGGCACCTGTATCAGTGTGCCCATAAACCTTTCAACCAATTATGGTGAAAAAAAAAGGAGCACATTTAACCCTTATCCTGATAAATAAGTGAAACGAAACTTTCAAGCCAGTAGTAAAAACCCAAAATGCTGTTATTGCAAGTGTATATTTTGGGGAAAATATCTCCTTGTCGGACAGTGTAGATCCAAGATCAGACTGCACGTTCTGTGCAGTCTGATCTTGATCTACACTGTCCGCAAATGGTCAGTGAGTCGCGCTTAGCAGCCAAAGGGCTAACAAAGACACCGCGCGCGACTTTAATATGATAATTGCGTTAGACAGTCATCTTCCCCAATACTTCATTTTGGAAGTAAGATACTGTTTCCCTGATTTGACTTTGACACCCTTGCGTCGTCAAGAAGAATTTTAGATGCCCCTTTTTTTTGCGGACAGTGTAGATCAAGATCAGACTGCACAAAGCGTGTAGTCTGATCTTGGATCTACATTGTCCGGAATTTTAGGGATATTTTCTAGTGCACAAAAAGGAAAGAAACTTATACTAATATAAGAGAATATACATGTAACGGTCTTTTTGGCGCGTTTGCAGTAAAAAAACTAAACTTTCATAACTTTTTACCATACCGCAACAGAGACCCAACGTCTAGCATTCTGAATTAAAAAAAAAAACAGATGTCTAAGCAAGAAGTATGCAAGAGTAATCTTAAACGTAAAATGCATTTGTAGATAATGAAAAGACTTAAATGTCACGTTATATTTTCAAGCGGGGTTTACTAGTTTCAGTTTAAAAATACATTTAGACTCTTTTTCAGCCAGTTTTTAACCCATTTCATCTTTATTTTGTGAATCAATAATCATTCTTGTATCTTCATACCAAATGTTGCCCCTGACGGCTGCAAGTTTGCAGAGATTACAACGGATAGAAAATGCATTTCATTTTTTGGAGGCCTTCAAAGAAATCACTGTTGCCGTTTCCGGTTTTAAATGAGGACAAAGTCCAAGGGTTTCTCTATCCCTAACACCATATCTATTGATAATTTATCTATGTTTACACAACTGACTAAATTCTTAACCATTCTAATATCAAGTTTTAACGCTGTTTTTTATTTTCGTTTCTGGCTGTAAGGATGTATCTTTAAAGGTTGTCACCTAATGATCGAGACCTTATACAGGCCCCGTTTTTCTTGAGCGGTTTATATTTTATTGCGCATTGTTCGACAGTGTCTCAAACGTTTCTAACATATGGTAGTATCGGCTAAACACTTATTTTCAATAGGGATGGTGTTCAAAATAACGCATTTTCTTTATGTTTTAAATGCTTTTTAAACGTTTTGCCATTTTAAAAAAGGATAATTTAGATGTAATTGAACCCTTATCCTTGTAATTAAGCGACATGAAACTTTTCAAGTCAATTGTAAAATACCAAATTCTGCTATTTCAAAAGTATATATATTTTTCTTTGAAAAATATATCTATATTGGACAGTGAAGATCCAAGATCAGACTGCACGTTTTGTGCAGTCTGATCTTGATCTACACTGTCCGCAAGAGGTACTTGAACCGCTCTTAGTAACATAAGGGTAAAGTTAAAGCAAAGAACAGATCTTTAAAAGTAGAAACAGTCGCGGGTCCGTTACCCCCTTGTGAATTCTGTTTGATAGTTTCACCGTTTCGTAGCAAAAATAAACGAGACTATGTTTCACTTTGAAAGTTTAACCCTTATCCTGTTAAATAACTTATATGAAACTTTCAAGCCGTTGGTAAAAACCAAAATGTTGGTATTTCAAAGCTGTGGGGGTTGGGGAAATATCTCCTTATCGGACAAGTGTAGAATCAAGATCAGACTGCACAGTCTGTGCAGTCTGATTTTGATCTACACGGTCTGCAAAAGGCCCATGAGTCGCGCTTAGCAGCCTAAGGATTAAACTTTTTAGTGCAACATATCAAAACAGGGGTTGTTACTGATGGCATAGATCAAGATCAAATTGCACAGAACGTACAGTCTGGTCTTGGATCTATACCGTCTGCTTGTTTAGTTAACCCTTTACCACACAGTCCCGACCTTTAACGACCCTGAGAAAGAAGCCGTCTGAAAACATTATGGGAAAAGAAGAAAATGCTGGTGATCAGCATTTTCTCCTTTTCCCACAATGTTTTCTACCTTATCCAATACATAAATCGCCATTTAAGCTACACTTACTTTGTCGTCTGCAAATGCTTTCAGTTTGGTCCAGTCTAAAAATGTTGACGTTTGGTAAAGAGTTAAGCCTACGAGGTATAAATCTTGCTGTCTATAATTGACTCGTAATTTCAGTCACCGAAAGAGGTCGTGTTTGTAATATGTTACTATTATGTGGTAAATATGCAATTTCACTGGTGGCAATGGCAGGATTTTTTTTTTTTTCAGATCTTAAATAGTTTAACCCTGTACCACACAATCCCGAGTTTTAACGATCCTGAAAAAAAAACTTGCGAAAACAATGTGGGAAAAGGAGAAAATGCTGGTAACCAGCATTTTCGCCTGTTCCCACAATGTTTTGGACCCCTTAAAAGATAATTCTCATTATATGAACCACATCTAGCTTGTTGTCTGCAAGCGGTGATTACCAGCAATTTTTCTTTTTCCACCATGTTTTCTACTTTTTCAAATTGCATTATTTGACACAAATGGCATCGTTTGAGCCACATATACCTAAATTGTCTTGCTGTGCAGTCTGATCTTGATCTATATCGTCCGCAAAAGCCCCTGTTTTTGCCTATGGCGGCGAAAGAGTACAGCGCGCCATCGAGTCACGTGCTTAGCCGCAATAATATTTGCGATACGTGGCCTGATAATTTCGTCAGATGGTAGATGTTTTGTTATTAGCGGTCAATTAAACGTAATTATGATCTTATTGCAAAGGTTTAAATGTTTCGTCAATGCACACAGAAAGCACGCGCGTGCGCTCGCGTGTGCATGCATACACTCAGACGCGGTTTAACTCTTTACAAGACAACAAAATTTTAGATCAGTCCAAATTGAAAGCATTTTCATACGACAAATTAAATGTAACTCAAGAGTTGAAATTTGTTTTGGATGGGGTAGAAAACATTGTGGGAAAAGGAGAAAATGCTGGTTACCAGCATTTTCTCCTTTTCTCACAATGTTTTCAAAAGGCTTTTTTCCCAAGGTCGTTAAAAGTCGGGACTGTGTGGTAAAGAGTTAAATATGTGCAGATAATCAGCTTTCAACCCTTACCTTTCTTGACAACTTTTTGCCCCATGCTTGTAAAATTTGCGTTTATACTCAACTGAATTATTTTGTACTCAAACTTTCAACTTCATCAGTACGTACTAACGAACGAGCAAACAGACGGACGTTCATTCGAGCGAACGGACGAACGAGTGTTCGTTCGAGCGAACAAACGAACGGACGCACGAACGAACGAACGAACGAACTATTTTAATGACAAAATATTACAATAGTGCATAGTCATGAATGAATATGAAAATTACATTATTGTTATGTCATCGTTCTATAGCCGAAGAGAAAATAAGAAAATAGCTCATAGGTTGTCAGGAAAATAGGAGAAATAAGTTAACCCTTAAGCTGCTAATCGCGACCCACTGACCTTTTGCGGACAGTGTAGAACAAAGATCAGACGGCACAGAACGTGCGGTATTTTCTTTCCGGTGAAATCAACTTTGAAACCGCAATGTTTGGGCTCTTAGTATTGAGTAGAAATTTGCGTATCATTTATTCAGCAGCTTAAGTGTTAATAACTTGATAAATATAATAGCTAAGTTACGACTGTCATGGAATGATCTTTTGATAGAAAACGGTAAGACATCGAAAAATAGAAAGAGATAGGCGAAAACGTATATTGTGCAATAATGAGGACATTGAGGATGAATATCACTTCATCATAATTTACCCCTTTTTACATGATTTAAGACAACAGTTCATAGATAAATACTTTAGAATTAAACTAAGTGTATTCAAATGTACGAAACTTCTTAACTTAGTCCTAAATAAAACTCTTACAACTCTTGCCCCCTTTTTTTTGTAAAAAACTCCAGTTTTGAAAGAAATCAGCTCGTGTTGCAGACAGTATTACACTCTCAGTCAGCTCATTGTGATTGTATAGTGTTTAACGCCGTTTTCAACATTATTTCAGTTATATCGCGGCGGCCAGTGCACCTATCCACGCTTTCCTGGAGTTTCTTTTTACCAGTATTCCGCACAATATTCTTTCCACGCCACTGACTGCTTTCCCACGTGACCATCGTCGAAACAATGGTCAGCGGTGAGAGAGGAATGAATCCTGTCGCAATGACTACCATCAATCCTCGGAAAGAAATTGGCCAAGCTGGGGATCGAACCAGCGACCCCCTTTTCTCAAGTCCTGTACGCTACCGACTGAGCTACGGGGCTTGGCCAGCTTTTTGTGGCACTCTTCATGATCGTAATTTTCAACGATATGCATGGTTTATAATGTAGTGACTGTACCATGAGCACGTATGTTTGTGTGCATAAATAAATAATGTATGTATATATGTATGTATGTATGTATGTATGAGAAGTTGCTAGGACATCAGCCACAGGTACTCAACTAGCCGTTGGCAACCCTGGAAAACATTGCCGCGAAAAACCAGTCACATTTTACAAGCAATTGCTCCCGACAATGCCTCCCAGACTAACCTAAAACGACAATATTTCAAATGTTATACAGTTTATTACCTACAGGCACTGTTTGTAATAGTCTTTGTAATAGTGACTCTGCAAGAAACACAATGAAAAATAAATTTATACTTTCATTTTATAAGAAGAACGAAAGATAAGTTTGAAAAATTACGTTTTTACTTTTCTGTGAAGTGTATCAAATCGATTCTGAATCACTTTGAAATTTCTTGCGTAGCTGAGATGAGCATGGAAAAATGTTTTAGCGGAATCTACCCTGGTTTTATCCTAAATCATGTTCTCTCTCTCTCTCTCTCTCTATGCGATTGATTGGTTGATTGATTGTATGTTTAACGTCTTTTTCAACAGTATTTCAGTTATGTTGCGGCGGCCTGCACACTAATCAATGCCTTCTTGGTGTTCTTTTCACCAATACTTCGCTCAGCATTCTTCAACGTGTGCTTTCGCACATAACCATGGTGAGAGGTGATTGAATCCTGTCGCAGCGACTATCATCAGTCCTCGAAAAAAAAATTGGCCGAGCATGGGATTCGATCCAGCGACCCCCTGTCATCAAGTTTTGTATACTACCGTCTGCGCTACCGGGGCTCTGTGTTCACATACGAGCAGTATTTGACAGGGTCACCGTAAAATACGATTTAAAAAAATAAAACAACCAAACAAACAAAATTAATGTACGGTCGGTGATCAGAAGTCAATTTGTAGTATCAGATCATCAAAGCGAAAACCATAAATGCCGACATTTCATACTGTTTGAGTCTTTAAATCTAGTTTTATTTCTATGTTTAGTTTATTTGGACTCCCCCTACTTATTATTGATTTAGATGAAAGGTACATTTTTTTCTTTTTTTCCCCCTTTTTGTCTAATGAATGCCGCTTTCTGTATCTCAATTTCTTACCAAGCTGGTCCAAACTGAAAGCACTTGCAGAACGACAAAGTCCGGCCGGATAGCTCAGCGGTTACCGTATCTGATTTGTGAGCTGGTGGTTGCGGGTTCGATACTTTCTTTCCAGGTATTTCTCACCTCTCACCTCTCATGCATGTGAGAAAAAGTAATCAGTGACTTGGAAAGAAAGTTGTGTAAGTACTGGTGTGAGAAAGCCAGGAAACACATGCGTAGGTGCACTGGCCGCCGCGATTTGACCTAAGCTGTTAAAACAGCGTAAAACTCCCATACAAAAAAAAAAGCAGACGACAAAATAACTGAGGCTAAAATGATGTGATTTGTCTTTAAAGAGACAGAGAACGTTGCGGAGAAAGGAAAAATGCCGTTTACCACACTTCGATACCCAATGCATTCACTTTTTGCTAGGCGACAAAACTAAGACTGGTGCAAATTAAAAGCAGCTGCGGACGACAAAATAACTGAGACTCTAATGACGCCAGTCGCCTTTGAAAGGATCGAAAACATTGCGGAAACAGGAGAAAGTGCTGGTTACCAGCACTTTCTCCTTTTTCCACAATGTTTTCAAAGGTCTTCTTCCTCAGGGTTGCTAACACACGGCATTATTTGGAAGAGTTGTAACTCCAAGCTGGTCCAAATTGAAAGCATTTGCAGACGACAAAATAAATGTGGTTCAAATGATCTGATTTTTCTTTAAAAGCATAGAAAACATTGTAGAGAAAGGAAATATGCTGTTTACCACTCTTTTATACTTGTGTATTCACTTTTTACTTGACGACATAATTTGGACTATTGTGGTCTGGAAGTATTTGCAGAAGACATGATAAATGTGGCACAAACATGACGAGAGTTGTCTTTGGAAGGTTAGAAAATATTGTGGGAGAAGGAAAAAACAATATAACCGACATCTTTTTACTTTCCCCACGATGTATTCAAAGGCTTTCTCTCCCAGGGCTGTAAAACGAAGGATTTGTGGGTAAAGGCCAATGTTTCGACGATGATTATGTGGGAAAGCAGCCAATGGCTTGGGAAGAATATTGTGCGGAGTAGTGATAACAGAAACTCCAGGAAAGCATGGATAGGTGCACTGGCCGCCACAATATAACTGAAATAATGTTGGAAACGGTGTTAAACACCATACAAATAAAAATAAAAACATGAAAATGTGTAACTGCATCCTAACTTTGAATACTGCCGAGCAAATTTTTACTATAGACCAGGGTCCGTATTCACCAACCGTTCTTGAGAACGTTCTTTGTCTTGTTCTCCAGAATTTTCTACATTTGAAAGTAAGACAACTCCCGATTGGCTAAACCATTTGGTTTAGCCAGTCAGGAGTTGTGTTACTTTCAAATGTAGAAAATCTTGGAGAATAAGACAAAGAATATTCTTAAGAATGGTTGGTGAATACGGACCCTGGTTTATATATGGATCACAAATTAACCAGAAAACATTGAAAAAACACGAGATCTAAGCTATGCTCTGTGAAAAGGGGGTTAAATACATCTGCAAAAAAAGTATCGACCCAGATCAACCTGCGCAGTTCGCACAGGCTGACATTGATCGATACCTTTTTGCTTTAAGTAAATTCTCATCATGTCCAAGGAAAAAAAAAATCGACCTCATTATTCAGTTGGTTGTCAGACAAAATGCACTTTATGCATCCATTGTTATGACTTGCTTGGTGTAACGCATCACAGAGATGCATTAAACCCCCTTTTGCCAGAAAACGGCTCATGTATATTTTGCACAAAAAAGTCTATATATACCCGAAACAGTCCCGACTCTTAATGACCCAAGAGAAGAAGGTTTTTGAAAACATTGCTGGAAAAAAGAGAAAATGCTGGTAACCAGCATTTTCTCTTTTTTCCAGCAATGTTTTCATACTCTCAGTGACAAATACCGTCATTTGGGCAATATTCAAGCTGTCGTCTGCAAATGCTTTCAATTTGGACCAGTCTAAATTTTTGTCGTTTGGTAAAGACTTAAATTAAACCGAGAAATAACTGTCAATCCAATTTATGCGTGACATTAAATCTTATCAGAAATGTGGGCATATAAACAGTAAATAATTAGATCTATATTAATACACTTTAATACACTTTATAAATAAATAGAGGGACGAAATATTTTAACTTTCGTCCGGTACTGCTCCGTACCAGGATTAACCCTTAGGCTGCTAAGCGCGACTTGCTGACCTTTTGCGGACAGTGTAGATCAAGATCAGACTGCACAGAACGTGCAGTCTGATCTTGGATCTACAATGTCCGATAAGGAGATGTTTTTATCATAAAATAAGTTTAAAATTGCATTATTATGGCTTTTCACTTTCGGCTTGAAAATTTCATTTAAGTTATTTAGCCGGATAAGGGTTAAGGCATGAACTACTATTTTGATAAGGAAATTCACTCTACCTATGCGGGGGGGGGGGGGGGGTAAATGGTTTTTCGGGCTGTATAGATCCAAGATCAGACTGCACAGAACGTGCAGTCTGATCTTGAATTTATTCAGGCGTGTATCACTAGAGATATTCTGTCCAAATCTACAAAGAAATAATAATAACTGGATACGTTGTACTGACCGAAAATATCTCAGTTATTTATTCAGGGCTTTACAGATTAATTCTTTTACATGAGCAGTTTGATACTATTGCTGGCAAATAGATTCGAAGTTTTCATTGGTCAGAAAATATAACTTCCTTTCAAATGAATATGGGCCAAGTTCTGGCAAAAAGATATCCTGGAAAAATGTTATATTAAATTTAAGTAATTGAGTTTTTTATTGTCTTTAAAGTCACGATTAGTGTGTAACTACAAGTCTTTACCCAACGACAGAATCTTAGACTCTTCCATCATTGATGACATGTGCAGACGACAATTCAAATTTGGGCCATTTAATGAAATTTGTCGTAAATGGGATAGATATGCTGGTTAGAAATATTTTCTCGTTCTCCATCTATGTTTAACAAAAATCGTCCTCTGAAGGAGGTCTTTAACACTTAGGCTGCTAAGCACGGCTCAAGGACCTTTTGCGGACAGTGTAGATCAAGATCAGACTGCACAGAACGTGCAGTCTGATCTTGGATCTACACTGTCCGATAAGGAGATATTTTCCCCCAAAAATAACAAAATTAGGATATAGTCTTGAAAATTTCCTTCCACTTTTTTAGCAGGTTAACTCTTTACCAAACGAAAAAAATTGTTGATTCTACCAAAATGAAGAAAGCATTTGCAGACGACAAATTAAATGAAGCTCAAATGATGATTTTTGGCTTATCTCCGTGGTATATTATGTACCAAGCAGGTCATCACATGGCTATGGATCCATAAAATTCATTTTGTATAACAACGGTCTGAATCATGAGGTCTGGTCCTTTGACATGCAGAAAATTGACCCACAGCAAAAAGTTTCGGCCCAGGTCAGCCTGCAGCGGACTGCGCAGGTTGACTAGGGTCGATACTTCTTCTTTGCACAGAGCATGACTCAATTATATTTTCTTTGCAAAATATACAACCAAGTTTTCTTTTGTGCAAAAATTTTGTTTTTACAAATTCACTTCTGATGGAGGCAAATCCATCCATAGACCAGTTTGTATGCCCCAGCCTATAAAACCCTTACAGCGTATTTCACAAATTTAGTTAGGCATGTACGGCCAGTGTAGATCAAATATACACTGCACAATACCTGCAGTCTGATCTTTGATCTATACTGTCCGCGTTAATGAGAAATTCCGGATAAGAGCAACTTTGAAATTGCAATTATCAGGTAGACTGAAATGTCTGCTGGGTTTATCCGGCGCTCTAAGGGTTAAATATTTGAGTCATGCTCTGGCAAAAGGGGGCTTAATGCATCTCTGTGATGCACGATACCTCTCAAGCCATTACGTAATTATGGGTCCATAACAGCCCTTTTTTTTTAAACAACCAACTTAATCATGAAGTAAAATGGTCCTTGGACATACGGAAAAGTGACCAATAGCGAAAAGTTTCGGCCCAGGTCAGCCTGCGCGGACTGCGCAGGCTGACCTGGATCGATACTTTTCGCCGATGCACTACGCCCCCTTTTCACAGAGCACGGCTCGTTTCTAATTGCAATTCGTGTTAAAAGTCCTTAAATTTCTGACGAGGTAAAAATATGCGCTTTGTCACAGCCGGCCCCGGTAAATCCGGTGCACGCCTAGAAGTGATTTCGGTTTAAAAACGTTATAAACAATAATTAAGTTTTCAATACAGGCTCGTAGATAACTTGTATTTGACACAGTATGTCGAGAAACTGCCTATATCTGTTAAATTGAAGTCGTGCACAGATGATATATACCCGATATTAAGTCTTTAACCCCTTTACCATACGACAAAATTTTAGTCTGGTCCAAATTCAAAGCACTTGCAGACGACAAATAAGTAGCGTCTCAAATTATGGAATTTGTTATTGGAAGGGTAGAAAACACTGTGGGAAAAGGAGAAAATGCTGGTTACCAGCATTTTCTCCTTTTCCCACAATGTTTTCAAAAGACGTTCTCCTCTATGTTGTTGAATCATTGGATTGTTTGATAGAGGGTTAAGTCTTTAAATCAGTATTTAGGGGTAAATTGCGATAAATCTGGCTGCTTCGTCATTTCGAAAATATTTCAACACCTGTTTTTGATGTCTTATTTGACTCTCCACACAGTTTATTAGGTTTACGTCCCCGCAGAGGGAAAGTATTAAAAAAACATTGCAGAAAAAAAGGCACAATCGCCTATTATAAGCCATTGCTTTTCTTCTCATTCCATGTCAGTTTGGTTTGTATTGGAGTTTAACGCCATTTTAACAGCTCAGGTCATATCATGGCTGTCAGTGACGCACCCGTGTGTTTCCTGGCTTTCTCACACCAGTACTGACACAACTTTCTTTCCAAAGCCACTGACTACTTTTCTCACATGCATCAGAGGTGAGAGGAGAAAAATCGTCGGAAAGAAAGTTTGCCTCAACAGGGTATCGAACTCGCAACCACCAGGTCACGAGTCACTCTAACGACTGAGCTACCCGGGCGGGCTCATTCCATGTGATTATCCCTTTACCACACACTCCCGAGTTTTAACGACCCTATGAAAGAAGCATTTTGAAATCATTGTGAGAAAAGGAGAACCTGCTGGTAACCAGCATTTTCTCCTATTTCCACATTGCCTTTTTTCCCCTTCAATGACAAATCTCATATTATTAGCCTCACTGAATTTGTCGTCTGCAAATGCTTTCATTTTGGACAAGTTTAAATATTTGTCGTTTGGTAACGAGTTGTATCATTAGTGTTTATCAGGAAGTGATGGCACAGTGCCTTCTAACCAAATTTCAGGGGTCCTGCGTGGCTCGGTGGTAAAGTGAAGGACTCATGACCTAGACGTTCCGGGTTCGAGCCTCACTGGATCCACTGGGTTTTTCGTGGAAGTGTCCTCGGGCAAGACACTACAGAGCCCTGGTCTAGTACTGTCGAAACCCAGAAAATACATGAATAATAATTACGCGACACGAAATTTCAAATTTGGATCCATTAACGAAACTTATCGTGAATCAGATAGAAATGCTGGTTAGAATTCCTTTTTTTTTCTACCCACATGTTTTGTAAATTCGTCTTCTGACGTGGGCGAGGGATCTTGGATCTATACTGTCCGATAAGGAGACATATCGCCACTCAAAACTACCTTTGACGGCAAAATTTATATAGGCTTGAAAGTTTCGTTTAGCAGCCTAAGAGTTAAGACGCTGTCTGGCAAAATGTTAAAGGGAGACTACCCATACTTAAAAGTAGATAATGGTAATAAGGGGTTACCTTGCTAACTGTCTTGTTGAATCGAGTTGCTATCAGTGCCAAGTTCTTTTTCTTTTCTCTGATCGAATCCAAGCTCGGTCAGATTCTTTCCGAGAATAGATGAGGGTCATTACTGCAAGATTCATTCCCTCTTCACTGCTGACCATTGTTTGAACGATGTTTATGTGGGAAAGCAGCCAGTGGCTTAGTAAGAGTGTTGTGCAAAACAGGGGTACAGGAAACTACAGGAATGCATAGATAGGTGCACTGGTCGCATAGCTATAATTGAAATGAAAATTAGAATTGAATACTAGTATATAAAGTTTGTAAAAACGATCCATGGATCTTATGGAGCGCCGAATGGCTTGGTTGGTTACACAAATAGTTGACAGTCAAAGGGTTTGGGCTTCAAGTCAATCTTATGCTCGGTTAAAATCCGAATATTTATTAAATGCGGAAATCATTTTTCACCTCCCATCCTCGAATGATATACTTCTCGAGCGGCTGAAGTAGCAAGCGGCTGAAGTAGCAAGCGGCTGAAGTAGCAAGCGGCTGAACTTTGTATTTGTTACCTCCTTTTCCCACAATGTTTTCTAACCTTCTAAATATAAATTTCAAATTTTGGGTCACATTTATTTTGTCGTCTGCAGATGCTTTCAATTTGCCAAGTCTAAAATTGTGTCGTTTGGTAATGAATTTAAAGTTTTGACAAAATTTAAGATTTTTGGCAAACAAATTCATAAAGATACATCAATTCTTAAAATTTATTCTTCAAATTTATTGTCATAAAAATACTGTGATAACAATAATAACGGGACTAAATTTTTGGAATGTGTCAATCCATCACCATACAAAAAAAAATTCTACAGCTTTTAAAAACATCGTGGAAAATTGCACCTTTTCTCTCTATGTTTTCTTTACCATAACAAAAAAAGATATTTTCCTTTCCATTAAAAAAATCTTCTGTTTATCCCTTTACCACACAATCCCGACTTTTACCGACCCTGAAAGAGAGAGCTTTTGAAAACACTGTGGGAAAAGGAGAAAATGCTCTTAACCAGTGTTTTCTCCTTTTCCCACAATGTTTTCTATCCTATCAAAGACAGAAATCATCATTTAAGCAACATTTCATTTTGTTGTCTGCAAGTGCTTTCAATTTGGACAAGTCTAAAAATTTGTCGTTTGGTAAAGAGTTAAATGTTTCTCTTGTTATGGTACACATGTATTAGACTAGATTCTATGATGATGAACTGACCAGTGCTTAAAAAAAACAAAATTGAATATATATCTTACATTTAACCCTTTCCCAAACAAGCCCTGGTTTTCACGTGTCTGCAGTACAAGTCTTTTGCAAACACTGTGGGAAAAGGAGAAATTGCTCGTAACGAGCAATTTCTCCTTTTCCCATAGTGTTTTCTGCCCTTTTTGAGAACTTTCTGCCATTTTCATCAAATTCAAAATTGTCGTCTGCAAACTCTTTTAATTTGGACCAGTCTAAAATTTGGGAAAGGGTTAAAAAGACAGAGAACCACACAAGCATGCTTTACAGGCACATACAGTACATTAAATCGAAGTTCATTAAGTACATAATAATTCAAATTAAAATTTTCAGCTGAATTTTAAATCCAAATAGTTTGATTTTCAAAGCTCTTTCCACTGAAAAAAAAAACCCTCACCATATCAGACAGTACAAGACTTGCAATCTGGGTCTGTATTCACCAACCATTCTTTAGAATATTCTTAGTCTTATTCTCCAAGATTTTCTACATTTGACAGTAACACTACTCCTGATTGGCTAAACCAAATGGTTTTGCCAATCAGGAGTTGTGTTACTTTCAAATGTAGAAAATTCTGGAGAGCAAGACAAAGAACATTCTTAAGAATGGTTGGTGAATATGGACCCTGGTCTTGGATCTTTACCGTCCCCAAAAGTGCATTGTGTCATATCAAGCAGTGTCAGGGTTAATGTAATCTTTATCAACAGTAACATTGCATTCTGAGGTTCAAATCTTGATTTTGTTTTCAATTACAAGTTGGCACATACATGTGAGCCATTGCCCTGTGAAAAGGGGGCTGCAAAAAATATCGACTAAGTCACCCTTCACAGTTTGCACAGGACATAGACATACTTTATTACGTATACATATACATGTATCTTGTAATACAGTAAATGATTTTACCATAACTGTGGTCATGTGACATGTACAATAACAACCACATAGAGTAGAACAAAAGCCAGTTTCTACCGTTTTTCAAAAATAATGAGGAAAAAAGGAGATAGTACATGCACAGTACTTGATGAGTACCCCCAACTAGTACAGTACATGAACATCAAACCTTGAGAGGGTGGTCGCTGAGCGTGAAACGGACACAGGCTGACCTTGGCTTAAACTTTTTGCTTTTGGTAAATATTCTGCATTTCAAGGTACCAGTGTACCTCATGAATCAGTATGTGGTTGGACAAAATTGATTTATGGATCCATTATTATATGATGACTTGCTTGGTATCATGTATCACAGAGATGCATTAAGCCCCCTTTTCTCAGGGCATGGCTCTGATTATATTTGAATAATAGCACACAGTACACATCTACATGAATTTTAGCAATCAAAATTTTACTACATCCAATCCAGAGTTAGTTCTTATAACCTAAACAAAAACACATACACACACACAGTGAGGAATGTTTTGACATATCAAGATTTGAAAAAAAAAAAAACTTTTATAAAATTACAGAAGGAGAAAGAAAAAGGAGAAGAAAAACGTGGATTAATTGAGATCTGGGGTATAATACTATTTTGTGGAGAATCACATAATTACCCTTAATAACCCTTTACCAAACAACAAAATTTTAGACTGGTCCAAATTGAAAGCATTTGCAGATGACAAAATACAAAATAAATGTGATTCAAAAATTGAAATTTATTTTGGGAAGGGTAGAAAAGATTGTGGGAAAAGGAGAAAATGCTGGTTACCAGCATTTTCTCCTTTTCCCACAATGTCTTCGAAAGGTTTCTTTCACAGGGTTGTTAAAAGTCGGGATTGTCTGGTAAAGGGTTAACACTTACAAATATAATACTGTCAGTTATAAAAATTGTAAAAGATAACATCTATAGTTTATCTAATCTCGCAGACGCAGGACTAGGAATGTACGGGAAAGGGTAACAGGGACCAAATATTGGAAAGTGCCTTTCTCCCACAATTAGATCACATTTCATTTTTCTCTTAACTAAAAATGTCTTTTTTCCCCTGCATGACAGTAAAATAAAACCCTTAACTCTTTATCAAACAAAGAAAATTTCTGACTCATTCAAATTGAAATCATTTAGAGGCGACAAATTAAATGTGGTTCAGATCAAGGTATTTTTTACTGATAGGATAGAAAACCATAAGGGAAAAGGAGAAAATGCCGGTAAGCAGCATTTTCTCCATCTTCCACAATGTTTTCAAAAGCTTCCATCCTCAAGGTCAGTAAAATTCAGGATTGATTGGGGAAGGGTTAACTCTTTACCACACAATTCAAGCTTTTAATGACCCTAAGGAAGACAGCTTTTCAAAAAAACTTTTCGAGAAAAGGAGAAAATGCTGGTAACCAGCATTTTCTCCTTTTCCCACACTGTTTTCAAAGAAAGAAATCATCATTTTAGCATCTATTACTTTGTTTCTGCAAGTGCTTTCAATTTGGTCCAGTCCAAAATTTTGTCGTTTGGTAAAGAGTTAAAGCACTGAATAAGTGCCATATCAATTTTACTTTTCTGCAGAATGTCTTAGCAAAGCAAACAGTGTAGATCAAGTTGGTTTTATTTTGCACTCTATTAGTTAAGATAAATTTGGCACTTGATTACTTAAGATTGAGAGATTTTGTCATAGCCTAAGGGTTTAATTTGATATGTGTATGTAATTCAGAATATGATTAAGTTTGATTAGCAATAACTGACTGTGACAGACATTTTAAGATTTTCCAAAATAGTAATTAGTTGGCACAAATGGCATCTTGGCAACTTTTGCATCTAGCATCTTATTTCTGACGGAAAATTTTACATTAGTTCCAGGCTTGAAGAATGCTGATTCAACATAACCCATGGCGACATTATGTTTCAGGGAAGGTGAAGGGCAACCACTTGTGACCTTCCCAATGACCTTTTCTCCAGCTTCATCATAGACAATAGTTCCACCTGAAACAAACATAGCCATTTTCACAGGGGCTCAGTACATAATATTGTTCTTGCAGTTTCCTTGATTGTTTATGAATTCAATACCAATGCATAAAAAGGTTCTATTTGTATTATTGTTGACATCAATTTTCGTTGATTTTATGAATAAGTTCAAGTTGACCATCTGTAGAGAGCTTCTATGTAAAGCAGAGTAACATCTGTAAAATTGTTGGCCAAAGGAAATGTTAATTTCACAAAAATTTCACAATTTTATGGAACTTAACTAGTACAGACAACATTTTGTCATCCAGTGTAGAGTTATTTTGGACTTAACTCTTTACGAAAGATCAAATTTGTACTCTTCTATATTGAAGGCAATTGCAGATAACAAATGCAATGTGGATAAACTGATGGAATTAGTCTGTCTTAGAGTGGAAAACATAGTGGAAAAAGGAGAAAATGCTGGTTCACATTATTTTCTCTATTTCCAACAATGTTTTAACTCTTTACCACACAATCACGGCTTTTAACAACCCTGAAGAAAAGGCCTTTTGAAAACATTGTGGGAAAAGGAGAAAATGCTGGAAACCAGCATTTTCTCCTTTTCCCACAATGTTTTCTAACCTTCCCAAAACAAATTTCAATTTTCGAGTCACATTTATTTTGCCATCTGCAAATGCTTTCAATTTGGACAAGTCTAAAATTTTGTCATTTGGTAAAGGGTTAAAAAACTGTCTTGTTCAGGGTAGTTAAAACTCAAGGCTGTTTGGTAAAGAGTTTAACGCATCATTATATGATAAAATCATAGACTCATCAATGTATCAAAGGCACTGGCCAAAGACAAATCAAAGGTGGCTCGAATGGTAGGTTCTGCCTTTAAAAAGGTTAGAAAAAGGAGCAAATTCTGATCACAAGTATTTTTTTTTCTTATTCCAATAATCTTTTCAAATAGTCTTCTTCCTCAGGGTTACAAAAAACATGTAAATGTTTGGCAGAATTTAGGGTTAAATGCACGAAATAAATAAGCAATGCTCTGTGAAAACAGGACTTAATGCAATTCTGTGATGCATGATACCAAGCAAGCCATCACCCAATTACGAATCCATAATAGCATCTTTTCTTTAACAAACAAATCAATCAAGAGTCAGACTGGTCTTTTGAAATATAGAAAATTGACCAATAGCGAAAAGTTTTAGCCCAGGTCAGCCTGGGCGGACTGCGCAGGCTGACCTGGGTTGATACTTTTCGCAGATGCATAAAGCCCCCTTTCCCCAGAGCAAGACTCAGTGCTGTAACCTGTAAAGTGCAGAGTAAATTTAAAAAACATTTACATACTAAAACTAAGACCTGAGTAATCACAATCTCAAGGTTGCTTTTGTCCAGGACCTCCTAGTCAAGCAGACAATGTATATCTATGTGTGTTTTGTACATACAACTTTGTCTGATCTTGATTTACATTTGCTGCAAAATCAACTAAAGTTGTGAAGGAGTTTTAACCCTTTACAAGACAAAATTGGAAGCATTTGCAGACGACAAAATAAATGTTACTTAGAAATTGAAATGTGTTTTTGGACGGGCAGAAAACATAGAGGGAAAAGGAGAAAATGCTGGTTACCAGCATTTTGTCCTTTTCCCACAATGTTTTTAAGAGGCTTCTCCCTCGGGTTGTTATAAGTTGGGATTGTTTGGTACACAGTTCAAAGTTCAATTATCTACAACCCTACCTCTAGCCGGGGCACCAGTGGAAGTAAAGCCTACTCTTCTCTTTAATGGTTTATTTTTGAGTTGCTTAAGGATAATATCAGCACCTGGAAAACCACCCTCAGCTCTCCTTCTCTTACCTGCATAACAAATATATATTTGTGCCATGCTCTGGCAAAAGGGGTTTAGCCCTTTACAACACGACAAAAATTAGACCCAAAGCATCTGCAGACGACAAATGTGGCTAAAATTATGGAAGTTGTCTTTAATAGGGTAGAAGACATTGTAGGAAAAGAGGAAATGCTGGTTACCAGCATTTTCTCCTTTTTCCCATAATGTTTTCAAAAAGCTTTTTCTTCAGTGTCACTGAAACTCATGATTGTGTAGTAAAGGGTTAATGCTTTATAACAGCATGCCATTATATGTAATTATGTAAATATTAAATCCATTTTGTCTAACAACACAATGAATCATGCGGTAGACTGTTCCTCTTACATAAAGTTGACCAATAGCAAAAAGTGTTGACCCAGGTCAGCCATAGCAGCCTGACCTGGGTTTATACTTGTTGCAGATGCATTGAACCCTTTTTCACAGAGTACTACTCACAGTTCAAACTACCTGTAAACCTTACGGAGCAAAATGGGAGAAAGATACATTCTAGTCAGTAAGTCAGCATTGCCTTCTTTTCCAGCAATGTTGTCTACTTTTTAAAAGCTAGAGTACATTGTTTGGGTCATGGTGACTTTGTGGCCTGCAAATGCTTTCACTTTGGACAAGCCTAGAATTTTGTCAGATTAACAATTCAGTGGGTAACTTAATTGGATGTCTTAGAAAATATAGCGGCATTAGCCTTCAGTATATTTACATGTACATGTACTACTGTTTTTTTTTTTATTCTAAATTCAACTGCAGGTGCAAAAATATAATGCATATACATGTAATACAAATGAGCCATGCAATGTGAAAAGGGGGTTAAATGCATCTGCAAAAAGTCTCGACCCAGGTCAGCCTGCACAGTCCACACAAGCTGGCATGGGCCAAAACTTTTTGCTATCTTTAAATTTTCTGCATGTCAAAGGACCATTTTACTTCCTGATTCAGTCAGTTGTTAGAAAAAATGAATTTTACAAAGCTATGATGACTTGCTTGCTGTCATGCATCACAGAGATGCATTAAACCCCCTTCTGCCTGAGCATGGCTCATATACATGTAAATAAAATGAAAATGCTTTATGACTTCAAGTTCAACTTAGCAGATCAGAGAATGGAAATACAGCAGAAATACTTTATTTATATTAGTACAAGGTAACAAAAGTTCTTTACCAATAGTCCATGCTAATGTTGCTTCAACTGGCGTTGTATTCTCGTCAATATCATTCCCGTACAGACAGAGTCCTGCTTCTAGCCTTAAACTATCTCTAGCACCCAGCCCCGTAAGTCTGACATCAATGTCTTTTGTAGAATGTAGTAAATGTTCCACCAACTCCACGGCTTTCTCTGTCGGCACTGATATCTGTTAATAAGCCAACATAAAATATAAACTGGTACCTACTGTATCTTGTGTTACTGTCTGGTAGACAACAGGCAACATTCAATTTATCTATGACAGCTATTGGTTTTAAATTGCACCAATCAGGTAGCACCTAACAGGGCGCAATGAATTCTATCATTTGATCCACATGTAATTTGTTGTCTGAAAATTCTTTCAATTCAAGTAAGTCTAAAATTTTGCTGTGTGGTAAAGGGTTAAGCAGAAAGAGGTTACATGACATTTTGTGGCAGCACTCATTAACCGTTCTAAAAATTGTTCTAATTCTAAGGTTCACCTGATTAGCATTCTTTGGAAATTAGATTTACAAATGAATTCAGAATGGTTCCTGAAAATTTCCCAAACTTCTATCAGTCAATCTTTTTGTCAAAGTTGACATGTGAAAACTGACATAAAAGTCTAATATACACACCTCCACTCCGTCCTCCCCTGTATAGCCGCATCTACTGACCCGACAATCAGGTATACCAAACACAGTCGTCGAACAGGTGGTCATAAACGGTAAATTTGACAGGTCTATGTTCAAACCAGGCTGAAGGATGTCCACCATCTTGGGTCCTATGATCATTAGTATATGTGTACATGTAGTGAAATAATCAGTTATTACTTTAACCCTTTCCCAAACAAGCCCTGGTTTTCACGTATCTGCAGTACAAGTCTTTGAAAACACTGTGGGAAAAGGAGAAATTGCTCGTAACGAGCAATTTCTCCTTTTCCCACAGTGTTTTCTACCCTTTTTGAGACCTTTCTGCCATTTTCATCAAATTTAAAATTGTCGTCTGCAAACTCTTTCAATTTGGACCAGTCCAAAATTTGTCGTTTGGGAAAGGGTTAAACCACAATTCTTTGTTTTCACCACCCTAGACAGGAAGGCTTTGAAAACATTGTGGGACAAGGAGAAAATGCTGATAAATGCTCCTTTTCCCACAATGTTTTCTTCTCTATTGAAGACAAATTTCATCATGTGAGGCAAATTCGATTTGTATATGGATAAGTCTAAATTTTATCTCCTGGTAAAGTGCTCAACCCAAAAGCTGTATTCATTGATAGTTCGAAATGCTGTTCTCATTCTGAAATTCTGTAACCAGACATCTGATTTGCTTACTCTTTATCAGTCTACAAAATTTAGACTTGTTCAGAATGATAGCATTTGCAGATGACAAATTAAATGTACATGTAGCTCAAATGATGTTATTCCTCTATAAATGGGTAGAAAACATCAGGGAAAATGGAGAAAATGCTTGTCACCAGCCTTTTCTCCTTTTGTCGTAATTTTTCAAAAGCCTTTTTCCTTAAAACTTGGAACTGTTTGGTAAAGAGTTAATCCTTCACCAGACGACAAAATTTTAGACTTGTCCAGATTGAAAGCATTTGCAGACAACAAAAAAAAATGTGTCTGAAAAATTGAATTTTGTTTTGAATAGGGTGCAGATGACAATTTTTATGTGGCTCAAATAGTGTATATTTTCTTTAATAGGGTAGAAAACATTGTGGGAAAAGGAGAAAGTGCTGGTTACCAGCATTTTCTCCTTTTCCCACAATGTTTTCAAAGGGCTTCTTTTTCAGGGTCGTTAAAAGTCAGGATTATGTGGTAAAGAGTTAATTGATATTTTTGTCTGTAATAAGCTTTTTTTGAGGCATTCTATACAAAAACAATCTAAAAACAAAATATTTGGGTCTTATTTCTAGATTGAAAGCATCTGTGGGGTTTATTGAGAGCTCTTACAGTATTGAGTTTAAAAGGTCAGAAACAGGGAGAGAATTTCACGTACCTTGCAGTGCTATTAACCCCATACAAATCATTTCTACTTCGACATCCAGGCCTTTTGACCGTAACTGTTTAGCTTTATTCTGTATACAGTTTAAAAAGGAATGCATCAACTCAAAATATTACATTACTGTTTGTAATTTTGCAGAAGAGAAATATATCAATACAGTTTGTTCTTTTGCACAAAAGAATTATAGCAATGCAATTTACATTTAATAGCTTTGTGCAAGAAAAATACCTCAATATATTTTTTAACCCTTTCCCAGACAATCCCTGGTTTTCACGTGTCTGCAGTACAACTCTTTTGAAAACACTGTGGGAAAAGGAGAAATTGCTCGTAACGAGCAATTTCTCCTTTTCCCACAGTGTTTTCTACCCTTTTTGAGACCTTTCTGCCATTTTCATCAAATTTAAAATTGTCGTCTGCAAACTCTTTCAATTTGGACCAGTCAAAAATTTGTCGTTTGGGAAAGGGCTAATTTTGCAGAAGAAAATTTATACCATTACAGTTTGATCTTTTGCAAAAAGAAATATAGCAATACAATTCATAGTTTTGCACAAGAGAAACACATCCATATAACTTGTAATTTTGCACCATAAAACTATACCAATACAATTCACAATTTTGTAAGATAGAAATATATCAATACAATTTGCCATTATATCAAGGAGAAATATATTACATAGTTGACAAGTTTACACAAGTGAAATATACCAATACAATTTGCAGTTTTGCACAAGAGAAATACTTCAATACACTTGGCAATTTTGCAAAAGAGAAATATATAGAGGGTATTTGCTTTTTTTTTTTTTTTTTTGGTGAAAGACTGGAATTTATTTCATTGAGTGAACATCATTGGTAATATTTTCATGAGTGGCACAGCCATGGTTGAAACTATTACCAATGATGTTCACGAGTATAATACGGAATTACATTTTAAACATTCACCAAAAAAAAAAAATTTCTATTATTTCATGCTTCTAGTCCCTTTTTTGTTGGGACTTTCATCAAAATCCAGCACAGTTGTTTTTGGTGATTCCCCATGGCGTACCCCCCTTACATAGCAACGCATTACAATATTATATAAAGCGTGAGAAATATAGCGTAAATTACGTCATATTTCCCCCCGGTTGAATGGCACATACCATTCATCTTGGTAACTAGTGCGCGGGAACTACTGTTTTTACCTTCAATTGAAGAGTTAGAAAATATGAAATCAGTATTTTCACTGGCCATAACCATGAAATATCAACCATAATCCATTATTATTTCTCGATAAACTACCAAAAAGCATGAAATAAATCAATCATAATTTTGCAAAAGGGAAATACAGCAATACAATTTGCAATTTTGCACAATTTAAAACAGCATACCATCATCAGGGGTAAATCTGTCTCTGCACAGCCGGCATTAGATACAACATAGAGGTAGTCCTCATCTGTCTTGTTGATAATCAAATCATCGATGATACCCCCTTTATCATTGGTAAATACTGACAGTGTGCCCTGGTTGTCTTTTAGTCCCTCAATATCACCCACAACTAAACTTTCCATAAACTGAATGGAGAAAAAATTTTAGCACAGCGGAAATTGGGTTTTCTCTATTTCTCATGATGTTTTCTTACCCTTTCGAAGAAAAAATTCCACAATTGGAGCCACATTCAATTTGAAATCTGCAAGTGCTTTTACTTTGGGTGAGCCTAAAATTTTATCATCTGGTAAATAGTTTACCTTTTGCGAGCCAACAAAATCAAAGACTTGTCCTAATCAAAATCACTTGCATACGACAACATAAATGCAGCTCAAATGATAATTTCTGTGTTTGATAGAATACAAGACATAGTTGGTAAAGGAGGAAATGCTGGTTACCAGTATTTTTTCCTTTTCCAACTATGTTTTCAAAAGCATTCTTCTCCAGGGTCATTAAAAACTCGAGATTGCATGGTAGAGGATTAACCCAATCAGGTATCAATTTATTTCCTTATTTCATATTAGAATGCAACTTAACTGTATACCAAACAACAAAATTTCAGACTAGTCTAAATTCAAAGTATTTTCAGATGACAAATAGAATGATACTCATCTGATGGAATTTGTATCCAAAAGGGCAGAAAACATTGTGGGAAAAGGAGAAAATACTCATTACAACCATTCTCTTCTTCTCCCACAATATTTTCAAATGCCTTTTACCTGAATGTTATTAAAACTCGGGAGAGGTTGGTAAATGGTTAATCCTTTACCACACAATCCCCAGTTTTAACGACCCTGAAGGAAAAGCCTTTTGAAAACATTGTGGGAAAAGGAGAAAATGCTGGTAACCAGCATTTTCTCCTTTTCCCACAATGTTTTCTATCCTATCAAAGACAGAAATCACCATTTTAGTTACATTTAGTATGTCATCTGCAAACACTTTCAATTTGGTTGAGTCTAAAATTTTGTCGTTTGGTAAAGAGTTAAACTGGTTGGCAAGTACAAACGTAGATTTCGATGTAGAAGTACATGTACTGTAAAACTGGAGATGTTCCGGTCGCAGAATCTTCTTGATTTTTATCAATACATGAAAATCACAAAGATTCCCGCCAGTGTAAATTTAAGCTACATTTATGTATATATTATCTAGACACTGGGTCATGTGGGAGCAACTGACTTCTACACTTATTGACATCAATGAGTGCCTTTTTCATCAAAGTTGGCCAGAATACCATTTTAGTGGCAGCTGATACAGCCAATTAAACACTTTTCGTCAAAGTAAAAATGGAGATTTATCCAATTTAGCAACAAGTTAGTTTTATAGTGCAGTTAGAGAAGAAAGTTTGGAATTCTGCCCTTAACCCTCGCTGAAATGCAAACACAAGTAAGGTCATATTTTGGTAATTTGCGGAATTTTAGAGACACGATAATATCCACTTTTACAGTACATGAATTTGTCTGGATCTAGATTTCAAGGTAGAAGTACATAAATTCATCCTGATTCTGTACATGAACCTACCTTGACTCTATCCTTGCCTGAAATTTTCGTCTGTAGCATGTGAGACACGTCAAATATACCAGCATTGCACCTGACATTCAGATGGGACTCTGAGATGGAGTCTTTGTACTGAACAGGCATTTCCCAGCCAGCGAACATCACCATTTTACCTCCATTCTTGATGTGAAAGTCATATAGGCAAGTACGCTTAGCTGTCTGTAGGAAGAAACAAGAGCACTACATGCAGGTGCCAATGCTTGGCTGCAGATGCTTGATTTTCAGTCAAAATTCTAAGTTGAAAAAGGGGCATAACTTTGACAAAAATGCTTTGATGCTTACCTGCCCATGTTGCTTCGGCTCCCCTTTTGATAGTTAACAACTTTTTCATGTTTGAAGTAAATATCTTCTAATTTTTACAGAGACATTATAAAATGTCAAAGTTTTTGTACGATGACAACGCAGACGACGATAGGGCTACAGCAATAACTCAAAGTTTTCTTCAAAAACAGCTGAGCTGAAAAATAAATCATTTGTGAACATTTTACCTCCCTTCCCTTCAATTCTTTGAATACCTCCTTGTTACCAGCATTTTCTCCTTTTCCTACAATATTTTCAAAACTCTTCTCTTGCAAGGTTGTTAAAACACAGGATTGTGTGGTAAAGGGTTAAAATTGAGGTCTGGCACGCTTCTACCTACTAAAACTTGTAGACCTAAGAATACTTTACCAAACTTCAAAACTTTAAACTGACTGAAATAGAAGGCATTTGAAAACGACAAATTAAATGCGAATCAACTGATGGGACTTATTTTTGAAATGGTTGAAAACATGTAGGAAAAGGAGAAAATGCTGGTTACCAGCATTTTCTCCTTTTCTGACAATGTTTTCAAAATTCTACTTTGTCAATGTTTTCAAGTCGTCTTTGTGAGGGCTGTTAAAACTTTCGTTGTTAAAACTTGGGATTTTTGGTAAAGGGTTAACATGAATATTGTAAATAAGACACATGAATTGTTAGTTTGAATGGTGATTAACGCTATTTTCAACATTATTTCAGTTATAAATATAGTGGTGGCCAGTGCACCTATCCATGCTTTCCTCAATTTTCTTTTAGCAGTACTTTACACAATATTCTTCCCAAGCAACAAGCTGCTTTTCCATATGACCATTGATGACACAATGATAAGTGGTGTGAGAGGAATGAATCCTGTTGCAATGACTATCATCAAAGGAAAGAAATTTGCTGCGCTGGAGATTTGAATGAGTGACCTCTTGGTTCAAGCCCTGTACACTACCAACTGTGCTACCAGGCTCAGAAGAGACACATAAAATAAGGACCTAAAGGTACTTACACTGCCGCTCCACCTAACAAACTGTTGTAAAACTGACATCTGACATACTTGTCGCAGTCTGAGAGCATAAAGAGGAAGCATTCTGAAAACTGATGAATACACATCAAACATGGTATCAGGGATACTAACTCCTTTACCAAACGACAAAATTTTAGACCAGTTCAAATTGAAAGATTTTGCAGACGACAAAATCAATGCGAATCAAAAATGGAAATTTGTTTTTGGAAGAGTAGAAAACATTGTGGGAAAAGGAGAAAATGCTGGTTACCAGCATTTTCTCCTTTTACCACAATGTTTTCAAAAGCTTTTTTTCTCATGGTCGTTAAAAGTCGGGATTGTGTGGTAAAGGGTTAAAAAAAAAATGAAAAATCTACTAACTAAACCTTACCAGATGACCAATTTATGGACTTGTCTGAAGTGAAAGTATTTGCATTAATGATAGAATAACTGCAGCTTGATTTTTTGGGGTTGTCTTGAAAGGGCAGAAAACATTGTGGGTAGAGGAGAAAATGCTGGTCACCAGCATGATGTATTGTCAGTAAAGGAAAGCTAATTGTCCTATAATGACATTATAGATTCATCCAATTTTAATGATAATTTCTTTGAAAGGATTAGAAAAAAAGCTATTGTATTTTACCAGTAATTTCTCCTTTTGTTTTCAAAAGCCCTCCTTCTCATGGTCGTTAAAATTCCAGATTGTTAGGCATTGGATAATTAATTGATTCTTTACCCAAACCCAATGTGAATTGCCTTAACTCTTTGACTACTCACTCCAGAAATTCCACTTTTTTTCTTGCTTGTACGAATAGATTTCCACTGCTATTGAAGATGACTGTTGTCATACCATGTAGTGGATGGTGTAGATCAAAGATCAGACTGCACGTTCTGTGCAGTCTGGTCTTGATCTACACTATCTGCAAAAGCTACTTAGGTTGTCCTTGGAAATGAAAGAGTCAATTTACTCTTTATCAGGCAACAAAACCCAGGTTCAGCCAAGATAAGATCACTAAAAATTTTGCAGACAAAAAGTAAAATTTCGCTTTAATATTAAGACAGGATTTGTGTTGAAACAGCAGAAAACATTGATGAAAAGGGGATAATATGATACCGGTAATTACCAGCATTCACTCCTTTTCAAACAATGTTTTCAAATGCCTTCTTCCATAGAATAGTTCAAAAGAATGGATTCTTTCTTATTCAAAACTACTAAAAATTTATACCAATATCCACAATGTGGGATAAGGTGGTTCATACAAAAACAAAAAAAGTTTTAGTTTTCAAAAAGCTATTATCTTAAACCATTACCAGACAATCTCAAGTTTTAACGGCCCCCGTGAATGAGGCTTTTAAAAACATAGCAGGAAAAGGAGAAAATGCTGGTAACCAGCATTTTCCTCTTTCCCCATAAGGTTGTCTCTATTTCCGAAAGCAAATTCAATCATTCAAGTCAAATTTGATTTGTCTTCTGCAGCCGCTTTCAATTTGGGATAGTGCAAAATTGTGTTGCTTGTATTCACCCTTTACCACACAATCCAAACTTTTAACGACCCTGAGAAAGGAACCTTTTGAAAACATTGTGGGAAAAGGAGAAAATGCTGGTGACTAGCATTTTCTCCTTTTCCAACAATGTTTTCTGCCCTGTTTATTACATAAATCACCCTTTAAGCTACACTTAATTTGTCGTCTGCAAATGCTTTCAATTTGGTCCAGTCTAAAATTTTGTCATTTGGTAAAGGGTTAAAGAATAAGAATGTTTCTGAAACAATTTGCAAATGGTTTTTTTGTCTTGCAGCAGACCACATTTGAAAATATCTTGACAATTCTTTTCCAAACAACAAAACTTAGGTCTAGACCAAACTGGCAGCATTTGCAGACAACAAATTGAATGTGGCTCAAATGATGATTTCCCTCTTTTGTTGGGTAGAAAACATTACAGGAAAAACAGTTACCAGCATTTTCTCCTTTTTCCCCACAATGTTTTCAAATGCCTTCTTCTTCAAGATTCTTAAAAGTTTGGATTGTGTGGTAAAGGGTTAAGAAAGTAATGAGCTTTTGAGCCTCTGTATCCAGAATACCTTCAGTCTGAAGGTTCACTCCGATGTTATTTTTCGACTATTTCTCCGCTCCAGGGCGGAGAAACAACTGAAAAATCGCATCTGAGCGAACCTTCAGACTGAAGGTATATCCAGAACTAACTAAGAAACTTGCTTGTATGATAAAGTTTACTTACTGTAACCCTTATGACAGAACTTTAGACATGTCAAAACTGAAAGCATATGTAGACAAAAAGTCAAATATAGCTCAAATGATAGAATTTGTAGGCAATATAAGATGCTGGTTAACAGATTTCCTAAAACGTTTTCAAAAACCTGTCTTTCTTCAGCCTTTAAACTCGGGACTGTTTTGTTGAATTTTTGTCCTGGTACATTTTTTTATGTGTTTATGAATATTTTTAGAAGAAACTCGTGACATAGTCTGCATGTATGTCAAACAAACCTTGAATTAGCAGACGACACTTTAGGCGAAAACTAATGACAAAGTGTATGCCCTGTAAATCAAAAGACTTTATCGAAAAGCTGATGCTTAATTCAACGTCAACAATGAAAACACTTCAAGGTGGCTGTGCGATATGGCATTTTGGTTCTATACTCACATTTGATGGTCTTGTTTTTATTGTTCAAAACAATTTATATGGGTGTGTTTGTTTGTAAACAAGTTAGGATTAATGACCTTTGTGCACATCTTTATTTCAAATTTTCGTTGAATGATATTCTTTCCTTGTATTTAAAGAAGGAAGATGACCAAATATAGCACCTTTAATAAAATAATATTTTAACCTTTGTTACATTTCGCAGGATTACCCCCCCCCCCCCCCCATCTACATTGAACATTTGAGGTACTTTGATTTTCTCTATTTAGGGAGGTTTCATTATTATTCTGTAAAAATTAATATGATTATTTCTTTTAAACACATATTAGACTGATGATATTTTAAATAATAGATCATTTTTATTTGTTTCAAAGGAAAATAGTAAATATTTTCTGGCATCAATGCATCAGACTTTCAAGAATTTTAAAATGGTTACTCCCAAATTACAAAATGGCAGGCGATTACTTCAAGTCTGAAGCAGACAAGTCATTTGAGGATGTTGATGATGATGATTGCGTAATATTTAAAGTAACTACATACAGCACATGTTCGAAACCTTTCAATATCCCGTTTCTTAAAGATCGAGTAGTCGTATTGATCTGGAACATTAGGAATAAGCCACAAAAGTTGGCCAAATTAACTGCAATTTTAACTGACTATATTTCCGGATAACACGTACTTGCGGAATACGGCCAACCTTAAATACCGAATACGGGACTCACTACAAATCTTATGGTGTTGATGTATAGATTTTAATAACAATAAATCATAAGTACATACATGCTTTGTCGCTGTACTGCATGACTATCCCCTGTTGAGGAGGCTGCCCTACCCCTGATTGGGAGGTTAGAAGAAATCAAAATCATACCATGCTCACTTCGAACAACCATTAATAAATGGTTTTTTTTTTGTTGCTTGTTAAGAATGAGGTCCTTGATCAATAGCCTAATGATTGATCAACAGAAAACCACTAGACCAATAACAAAATGTAAATGTTACCTTCTTGGTATTCCAGTTTTTAAATGTAAATAACCTTTGACCTACCTTCAAGGAAGTCGAAACTAGGTTTGACATTTACTGTGCAAGTTCCGACAGTTAATTAAGACACAATAAAGTTCTTTAATCATGATTCATTGGCTTTTTTTTTTTTTATCAAATTATCAATGTGCATAAACAAGGAAACTGAAATCTTAATACATGTACATATTTTATTTAGAATGAGTCATAGTAAACACTTGAATTGGCATTCATTCATCTCTTAATACATGTGTGCACACTAAATGACTAGAGCTATCAATGTGCCATAAGACAACAATCATCCATCCATTCGTTTAACCCTTTACCACACAATCCCAAGTTGTAACGACCCCCAAAAAAGAGACCATTTGAAAACATTGTGGGAAAAAGAGAAAATGCTGGTAACCCTATCTACCCTATCACATACATTTTGAGTGATTTGACTCACATTTAATTTGTCGTCTGCAAATGCTTTCAATTTGGAGAAGTCTAGACTTTCGTTGTTAGGTAAAGAGCTAATTCTGATCAGACTGTGCTGGTCTTTAAAATAGAACTGAATGCACATGCAATAGAATTAATGATGAATGTTTTTTTGGTTTTTTTTTTTTATGATTTAACCAGAAAGGTTAATTACAAAAAGATCAATTAGAAAAATAGTAATTGGCTCAAATGATGGAATTTATTTGCAAATGTGTTGGAAACATTTTGGTTTTAATGATCCTAAGAGAGACACTTTTTTAAAACATTATGGGAGAAGGAGAAAATGCTGGTCACCAGTATTTTCTTCTTTTCCCACAATGGTTTCAAAAGCTGTCTCTCATTAGGATTATCAAAACACAGGATTCATCATTGTCTAGTTAAGGATTAAACAGAAACATCTGATTTCTGAATTACAGGGTTCCCCTCTATATGAAAGCTTGAAACAGAGTGGATACGAGATAACAGAAGCTGAAGTGGTTTGCACAAGCAAGTCAGAGATTGTAGATTGTCAGGACAAGCAGCATGTGAGGAAAAATTGGGAAGAGAACAAGGTAGACTTACTGTAAACCTTTTCATTAATTATTTATTTGCTTTAATCGTTAACCGAACATCAAAATTTTTGGAAATTGCCAGCTTGCAAAGCTTGTAAACTATAAGAAAGATAAGTGTATTTCAGACTTGCAGTATTCATTAGAGTAGGCCTAGGTCTAGGTTGTAGACTGATATTTTACGTCAAAGGTTAACCCTATACCACACAATTCCGACTTTCAACAGCCCTAAGAAAAAGCCCTTTGAAAACATTGTGGGAAAAGGAGAAAATGCTGGTAACCAGCATTTTCTCCTTTTCCCACAGTGTTTTCGACCCTTTCATAGACAAATTTCATGATTTATGTAACACCTACTTTGTCATTTGCCCATGCCTTAAATTTGGACCAGTCTAAAATTTTGCCATGTGGTAAAGAGTTAAGAGCTGTTTACTTTCAAAACTAAATGATGGATTTGTTTCATATTTGGCTTGATCACAGATACAGGTCCAGAATTCCATTGACCAATACCCCAGCCACACCCATGCCCATGATCTTCAGGTCAAGGTCACAGATTCTAAAATTTCATGTTATGTTTCTAGAGCTCTTGTTTTCCATACAAAATGATTGATCCAGTTCATACTTTTATGATGATGGATATAGGTCCACAGTTTCAATCAGCTATGACCCTGCCCATGCCTGTGGCCAAAAAGTCAAGGTCTTAGACAATTCAAGGAAAAGCTATTGCACTAAACCTGGTGTCAGAGTTGTTAGTTCTTCTGTCCTAGGCTTGGAGGCTATTACTTGTGCAAGGCTCTGCCACATCCAAAAATTACCTTTCCCAGGTGAGCTGTGCTTCTGATGACAGTTCTTGTTTCACATTGTTTTCTACCCTTCCAAAGACAAATTTGATCTTTTTCATCTTCAGTATGGACCAGTTATCTAGAAAGGGTAAACTGAATTTTATTTCCTATACAATTTAGCCAGGGACATTCAGAAATAAACCTTTACCAACACGTTCCCATCTTTGACAGCCCTCAGGAAGAAGGCTTTTGAAAAAAATATTAGCGTAGGAAAATATGCTGGTAACCAGTGTTTTCTCCTTTTGCTACAAGATTTCTATCCTTTCAGAGACAAATATCAATGTATAAATCACAAGTCAACCAATTTGTTTTTTGTCTGCGACTTGAAGCAGGATAAGTTTGTCCATTTCAACACTTCACTATACGACAAAATTTTAGACCTGTTCAAATTGAAAGCAGTTGCAGACGACATATTAACTTTTACCTCATGACAAGATTCGAGACTAATCAAAATTGAAAGCATTTCCATATGACAAATTAAATGTAGCTCAATTGATTGAATTTTTTTCTGAAAGGTTAGGAAACACTGTAGGGAAAGGAGAAACTGCTGGTTACCAGCATTTTCTCCTTTTTCCACAGTGTTTTCAAAAGTCTAATTTCCCAGGTTCAGTAAAACTGGGGATTGTGTGGTAATTGGTTAACTCAAAACATAAAATTTTTCTTTCAAAGTGTAGAAAACATTCTGTGAAAATAAGGAAATGCTGGTTACCAGCATTTTCTCCGTTTTACACAATGTTTTCGAATGGCCTTTTTTCGCATAGTTGTTAAAAGTCGAGACTGTATGATAAAAGGTTAAAGAAAGTTTTATTTTCTCATGTGTTAATAAAGGATGAGGGAAAGACTTCAACTCTATTTGGAAGATTGAAACAGAAAGTCTCGAATGTCTGCAAAATGATAGTTGGAAACTTCACCAACCATTTTGATTGGAGAGAGCAGGTTTGTCAGTTTCCTATTTACAGCCGAGCCCAGGTAGCAAACTTGGTAGCGTACAGGATTTGAGAACAGGGCGTTGCTGGTTCAAATCTCCAGCTTGACTAATTTCTTTCCAAGGATTGATGATAATCATTGCAACAGGATGCCCTTTGTTGTTTTGATGATCGTTATTTGGAAAAGCAGCAAGTGGCTTAAGAGGAATGTTGTGCAAAGTACTGGTCATAGGAAAGCATGGATAGGCTGCAGCAATGCAATTGAAATAATGTAGAAAACAGTGTTAAACACCATACAATCAATCCCATTTAGAAATCATTACATCCTGAAGAAATATGCAGCACATAACTTTAAAAAACATTCATGCAAAGAATAAATTTAATTTACTTGGTTGTTTACTTATTACAATAATTTCTCTTTTCACCAATGTACAAAATTTTAGACTTGTCCAAATTAAAAACATTTGCAGACAACAAATTAAAGGTTGCTCGAATCGCAGGATTTGTCCCTGATTGAGTAGAAAACATTGTGGGAAAAGGAGAAAATGCTGGTAGCCAGCATTTTCTCCTTTTCCCCCCATGTTTTCAAAAGCTTTCCTTCAAAGGATTATCAAAACTCAGGATTGTGTGGAAATAAGTTTTTATCTGTTTAACAGCGGAGAGAAAGTACTATACTGATATTAGATAAACTCAAACACTGTTCCACACTAGACGAGGATGATGCCGTCTTCATGGAATGGTTTTTAGATACTCCTGCCAAAGATGTTGTTTCTTACAGCAGTTATACAGGAATGACAAAATGGTGAAGTTCCCTATTATTATCTCTTTCATTGGCTTTTAAGGACAGGGAAGATCAAGATCAGAATGTACAGAATGTGCAGTCTGATCCTGAATCTATATTGCTCACTTTTGACATATTTACCAATCACCAACATTTTATACTTATTCATACTGAAGGAATTTGCAGATGACAAATTAACTGGGGCTCAAATGATAGGGTTTGTCTCTGAATGGGTAGAAAACGTTTGAAAAGGAGGAAATGGTTTTTACTAGCTTTTTCTTTTTTTTTCCATAAAATTTTTCAGCCTAGCCCCCGTAGCTCAGTCGGTAGCGTACAGGACTTGAGAACAGAAGGTCGCTGGTTCGAGCCCCGGCTCGGCCAATTTCTTTCCGAGGATTGATGATAGTTATTGTGACAGGATTCATTCATCTCCCACCGCTGACCATTTTTTTGACGATGGCCATGTGGGAAAGCAGCCATTCGCTTGGAAAGAATATTGTGTGTAGTACTGGTAGAAGAAACTACAGGAAAGCAAGGGCAGATGCACTGGCTGCCGCAATATAACTGAAGTAATGTTGAAAACAGTGTTAAACACCATACGATCAATAAAGTTTTCAAGTGCCGATTTTTTCAAGGTCTTTAGAAGTCAGGACTGTTTGGTAAAGAGTTAACTGTGAACTATGAACAAAACTGATCTTTTTATTTGCAGGGAAGTTGTAAGTTTAGACCTTGAAAAAAAAGTTAAATCTGTTTGTTTGGCAGCATGACAGTTCAAGGTACTGATTAACTCTTTACCAAATGACAAAATTTTAGACTTGCCCAAATTGAAGGCTTTTGCAGACGACAAATTACATGCGGTTCAAATTATTAGATTTGTTTCTGAAAAGTCAGAAAACATTATGGGGAAAGGAGAAAATGCTGGTGTAACAGCATTTTCTCCTTTTCCTGCAATGTTTTCAAAAGGCTTTTTGCTCAGGGAAGTCACGATTGTGTGGTAAAAGGTTAAAAAGGGTATAGAAATTTTGTGTGGTGAACACATATTCAACTTTCCACATATGCAAAGATCTTTTCATATCCTTAGAGAGTAATACATTTGAGCATTTTCTGGTTATAGGACAATTTCTCCTTTTGCAAATTTATATTTCACATGTCTTTATGTTTTAAACCCTAAGTGCATTTAATTGTTTTATAACAACCTTTTCAAAGTCCTTCTTGCCCAATGGTGAAGGTAGAGGGTTTGTATTAGGAAAGTCTTGGGTTCAATATTCCTTGAGGGACTAGGTTGTTTCACGGTCAAAGTCAACTGTTGCAATTTTGTTTGGATTGGAGAGGGGTTCATGTACATGTATTAACTTTTTACCACATAACAAAATTTTAGTCCAAATTGAAAGCATTTACAGAGGAAAAATAAAGTGAAGCACAAAGGACAATATCTGCCTTCAAGATCATTGAAAACATTGTGGGAAAAGAAGAAAATGCTGGTTACATTATTTTCAAACGCCTTCTCCTTCAGGATTGGGGTTGTTTGGTATAGAGTCAACTGGCTATGGTTGGAAGTTTTCAAGATGTTTATACTTTGTGCTGATTAACTTGGTGTTATAGTTCATGTATGTCGTCATCTTCGTTGACCCAGTTCTGCTGTATTCTGTAAACTATATTTATAGTCCCTGGGTTATCTCATGTATATTTTCTCGTTCTCATGAATTACTCATGGCACATTTTGATTGGTAATCTCAGTTTTTCAGTGTGAAAATTTAATTTATTTATATCAACCGTATGCCATCATTTCTAGTTTTACCTTGTCTACAACCAATCAAATCGATGAATGTAGTTTACCGAATACATCGGAACTGGGTCAACAAGGATGAGGTCACCCCTGCTACATACCCCAATGGACTGCAACAGCACACTGTATTTCTGAATATTTGCCTTTGTATACAAGAATTTGTAATGTTTGTTCTGGATTATCGTAAGGCAAATGCCACAGAAGGAATGCCCACCAGTGGCCTCCGTATTCGTTGATAATGATGTGGGTTTTACCCGGTTCATTCATAACAAAATGAAGAAATGTAATTATCCTCCACTACAAGAGAGTATCGTTATGTTATCGACAAATTCGATTGGCTATTGGGTGTAATTTGCAATCTTATGAATATTCAAAGAAAGGACAGTTTTGCAATTGAATGTCCCAGGGGTGATGAATGGTAATACTTCACACCTGGGTTAACGAGGGTGGTATGTCGTATCTTTCACATGTTCACATCTCTTCTTTATGGATCTTTAACTTTTTAAATCCAGAGTTTTAATGACCTCACGGAAACAGTCTTTTGAAAATGTGTGAAAAGGAGAAAATGCTGGTAAATAGCATTTTCTCCTTTTCACACAAGGTTTTCTATACTTTACAGACAATTGCAATCATTTTAGTAGCATTCAATTTGTTGTCTGCAAATACTCTAATATGGACAGGTCTAATATTTTATTGTTTGGTAAAGAGTTAAAGCAAAAGGAGTTTTTTTTGTATGGCTATCCATGTATACTTTTCATTATTGGTTCTGAATTGAATATATGTTTCTTCTTTTCAGGTTTAATTTCATGATAAGCCCGATTATTCTATCATATGGCTATGGAAAATTGTTTCATACGGTACCTTTTGGAAAATTAGCATGGTTTGCAGACTTTATGACAATTATAGTTCTAGTGTATTGGACAATTCTAGCCAGAATTCATGTAGTGAAGTATATGTATAAACAGAGGGACAAACTTGAAGTAAGAGGTGTGGAAGATTTGTTAAGTGGTTGTGAAAAGTTCTTACTGACAATAAAAAAGTCAATCAGACTGATACAAGAAACAGAACTCATTGCCAGAGGGTTTACACTGTAAGTAGTGCTTGTTTTTTCGAATGTCTGTCCAGTTTGACTTAACTCTTTGCCACACAATCCCAAGTTTTTATGACCCTGAGGAAGATAGCTTTTAAAAATATTAAAAGCATTTTTCCTTTTCCCACATTGTTTTCAAAAGAGGCCTCTTACTCAGTGTTCTTAAAAGTCAGGATTGTGTGGTAAAAGGTCAATAATTTCAAAGAGATCCATGAAAATATCACTTTTCAAGAGTCTAGAAAGTTTGTTTTTTTTTTTTTTTTTTTTCCAAAAAGGAGCAATGACCTGAAACAAACAATGTCTTCTCTGTTTCCGGACACAATATCCAAAGTCGGCAAGTCCAGAGACATAAAAAAGTCATTTTTGTACAAAAATGGGTACTAAGGTTTTAATATTTTCAACAGAGTCAGCCAAAGGAATCCACTCTCAAGGTTAGAAGAAGGTCAGAAACAAACAATCAGACAGTGTCCCGCACTGCGAAAGCTTCTGTTTGTATGTTGCCGTGATTCTATACATCTGTACAGGGAGAAGACGAGACATCTTCTACAACTGTATCCTTTTAGTTTTTCCTTACATTGATTTCATCGTGGAGGTATTGTCAGAGGCCTGTTTTCATCTGTGTCATTGTTATCATCATGCAACAAATTTGACTTTTTATAATATTTCTGTCATTTCTGAAGATATTTATTTCTAACTCGGACTAGTTATTAAGTTAGTTAAAAGGGAAACCCATACAATAGGGCAGGTAATCATCATAATATTTTTGACACAGTTATGCCCCTTTTTAAGTTAAAATTTTCTTCTGAAAATTAAACAACTGCAGTCGGATGTTGGCACCTGCATATGTTGCTTTCGTTTTTTAAAAGGGGCCATTCAGATTTCTGTTATCTTGTCAAGCTTCAAAAATGTTTTACTGCTGTATTTAGTTATTAAAGGCAATAGCTGGCAAACCATTGATAAATAAGTAAGAGAAGTGCACATCTTGTCATTTGAAAGCCAAAATTGCACCTTTCTAAATAATGTTACTGGTAAGTTTCTTTGGGCTTGTAAAGAAAAATATTTTTAGTAGTATTTGTATTTATCAGTGTTTTACAAGAAATCTAAATGGTTTAACTTTTCACAGAAAGGTAAGAAAGAATTGTGGAAAAAGGAAAATTTGTAGGTTACGAGCATTTTTTCCAGTACCAACAATACTCTCAAAAGCTTTCTTCCTCAGGATAAGTGTAACACAAGATCATTGTTTTGGAGGTCTAAAGGTCAAAAGCTTACAATTTTATTTGCTTTAACTTCCAATAAGCTTGCCATCCAATCCAGAAATGGATGTCAAAAGTGGCTATTTAGCTTTTGAACCTCTGGAAAATTATGGCCCTTGTCTACAGGTGGTGTCTAAAGACAGGGACTGTGATGAACACATCTATAACCTTACAGATGGGTATTCTGTCTCAGCTTTAAAGGTAAAAGTGCAATTTAATACCTTTTTTTTTACCAGATGACAAAACCTTAGATCTGCTCATATTGGTAGCATTTGCAGGCAAAAAATTAAACGATGGGATATATATCTTTGAAAGGGTAGAAAAAATTAAAGGAAAAAAATGCTTTCTGAAGGCTTCAAAACTTAAATTGTGACTTATTAAATTTTTTCATTCATGCAGTGTTTCACCTTTTACCACACAATCCCTCAGGGAAAAGGCTTTTGAAAACATTGTGGGAAAAGGAGAAAATGTTGGTTATAGCATTCTCTCTTTTTTCCCCACAATGTTTTCTGTTCTGTTAAAGACAAAGTTCATCATTTGATCCACATTTCTTTTGTCATCTGCAGTTAATGCTTTCAATTTCGACTAGTCTACAATTTTGTCATGTGGTAAAGTGTTACAGCTGTTTTCAAGTAAACTATATTTAACTCTTTACCAAACGACAAAATTTTAGACTGGTCTGAATCGAAAGCATTTGCAGACAACAAAATCAAAATTTGATTTGGGAAGGGTAGAAAACATTGTGGGAAAAGGAGAAAATGCTGGTTACCAGCATTTTCTCCTTTTCCCACAATATTTTCAAAAGCTTCCTTTCTCAGGGTCATTAAAAGTCGGGATTGTGTGGTAAAGAGTTAATTCACTGCAGCCTAGCCATACATTCCTTTCATTCCTACAATGATTTCAAAAGATTTTCTCTTTAGGGTCATTAAAACACAGAATACCTTTCTTTCTGAACTGATTATTTCATTCATGAAATTGGCCCCAAAAAATGGCAATAATTGTAGCAAAATCTACTCTTTTCATAGTCAACAAATAATTTTAGTCTCATTATGAGGTCAATGCTTTACCAGAGGCAGACATAATTAAGGATTTGTCCAGATTAAAAGATGAAACATTACATATTGTTCAAATTGTTTGATTTGCCTTTGATAGGGTAGAAAACATTGTGGGAAAAGGAAGAAATGTTCAGAGCATTTTTCTCCTTTTCCCACTATTTTTTCAAAAGCTTTCTTCCTAAGGATCATTCAAATTCAAGATTGTTTGGTAAAGAGTAAACTAGTATTAACCATAAGGCGCTTTTCACGACTGTAGTTGCCATTGTGGTCAGTGCTAGATCAAGATCAGATTGCACAAAATTTGCAGTCTGATCTTTGATCTGCACTGTCCTCTTAGTTTGGATATTCTTGACAAAGGCAAGCTTGGCTTTGCAATTATTTGAATCATATTCTGGACTGAAAATGTGTGTTTAGTTTATACTGGACTCTAATGGTTAAGTATTTTCAATATTCTTAATATGGCATGCAACACACGAAAAGGGGCCTTCAGACATATGCGTAAAAGAATGTCATCCCAGATCAGCCTTTGCAGTCTGTGACTAATCCAAGACGACAATTCCCATTTTTGTGTGATTTTCTGTTTCACGAAAGTCTACTGTATGAACAAATCTTATGTAGTCGTAAAGTGCCATCTCGGATTAGCCTGCGCGGACTGCGCAGGCTAATCCGGGAGGACATTTTACGCAAATGTCTGAAGGTCTCATTTCACATGTTGCGGGCCATATAATAACACCAGCTTTGTCTTTTCAGGGTATTTCCCATTTGTTGATGTTACATATCTCTGAATTTATAAAATGTCTGGCTATCATATATCATCATGACTACAAATATGCAGGTACTTATACATCTGTTAGTTAACTCTCCACCAAACGACAAAATTTCAGACTTGTCCACATTGAAAGCATTTACAGACGACAAAATATACGTGACTGAAAAAGTAAAATTTGTTTTGGGACTGGTAGAAAACATCGTGGGCAAAGGAAAAAATGCTGGTTACCAGCATTTTCTCCTTTTCCCACAATGTTTTCAAAATGCCTCTATCTCAGGGTCGTTAAAAGTTTGGATTGTGTGGTAAAGGGTTAAAACACTACCAGGCGACAAAACTTTAGCTCATTTCAAATTGAAAGCGCTTGCAAATGATGAATCAATCCTTTACCTCACAATCCGGACTTTTGATGACCCTGAAAGACAAGGCTTTTGAAAACATTGTGGGGGAAATGGAGAAAATGCTGGTAACCAGCATATTCTCCTTTTTCCCACAATATTTTCTACCCTATCAAAGACAGAAATTATCATTGAACAACATTTGTTTTGTTGTCTGCAGATGTTTAGATATTGGTCCAGTACAAAAGATTGTTGTTTGGTAAAGAGTTAAATGCTACTAGAAATATGAAATTTGTCCTTCAAACCCACTTTGTTGGAAAAGGAGAGAGTTCTGGTTAAAAGGCTAAATTTTTTTGGTTTCCAGTTTAATTTTTATATGTTGCATAAAATCAAATCTGGAATCAAGCTGAAAGAAGTCTTAATGCATGTTACATGGTCATGCCATAGTTGGGACCATATCTTATACAGATTTTGTCTAGTCTTCTTTGACAGTGCAGAGACTCAAACTCACAACTCCTGGATAATGAGTCATGTGCCTTGCTGTTGAGTCACCAGAGCACTGAACATAACTTTGAGTTATAATATAGATGATTTGAAATACCATTTAACCCTTTCCCAAACAAGCCCTGGTTTTCGCGTGTCTGCAGTACAAGTCTTTTGAAAACACTGTGGGAAAAGGAGAAATTGCTCGTTATGAGCAATTTCTCCTTTTCCCACAGTGTTTTCTACCCTTTTTGAGAACTTTCTGCCATTTTCATCAAATTTAAAATTGTCATCTGCAAACTCTTTCAATGTGGACCAGTCCAAAATTTGTCATTTGGGAAAGGGTTAAGTTTTAGCTGACAATAAGAACAAATGAAACTTTGTATTCATTTAGAGATTTCACTTTTTGAAACAAGGGAATAAGCAAGTCCTGCGCTGTTTTGAAAAGATGCAGGAGAATGAAAAATTAAAACTTGCAATACCCTTTACCAAACAGATTACGGCTTTTTGAAACATTGTAAGGAAAGGAGAAAATGCTTTTTTGTCAGCATTTTCTCCTTTCCCTACAGTGCTTCCTAACCTCTCAAAGACAAACTCAACATTTGAGCAGCATTGTATTTTTTGTCTGCAAATACATACCAGTGGAGCTCTAGAAATAAGATGTTTGATGCATCTCGGCGATTGATTAATTGATTGTATGGTGTTTAACGCCGTTTTCAACATTACTTCAGTTATATCGCGGCGGCCAGTGCACCTATCCATGCTTTCCTGGAGTTTCTTTTACCAGTACTACGCACAATATTCTTTCCAAGCCACTGGCTGCTTTTCCCACATAACCATCGTCGAAACAATGGTCAGTGCTGAGAGAGGAATGAATCCTGTCTCAATGACTATCATCAATCCTCGAAAAGAAATTGGCTGAGCCGGGGATCGAACCAGCGACCTCCTGTTCTCAAGTCCTGTATGCTACCGACTGAGCTACGGGGGCTTGGCGCATCTCTGCGATGCATAGACATAATTATGGATCCTACAATCCATTTTGTCCAACAACCAGCTGAATCCAGAGGTAAAATGGTCCTTTACAATTTACAAGTGGTAAAAAGTTTCAACCTACAGTCTGCGCAAGCTGACCAGGGTCATTACTTTTTAAACAGATGCTTTTAATCCCCTTTTGACAGAGCATGGCTTTTAGACGAGTGAAAATTTTAGCTAATGGTTAAGAGATAAGTGGAAGTGAGTTATTGATAAACAAGAAGTATTATTTTCTTACAGATTTAGATCACAAGCCTGTCTTGGATATCTCAAAGAACGTATCACAAGAGATCACATCCTGGGCAGAATCTCTCCAGAGGTCCGTGGACTTTCATACCAATAGTTTTGTCAAAAAGGACCGAGACCACATACATAAGAAAGCTGGAAGTAAATATGATGACTTGTTCACTGCCATACACAGCCTAGATCTTCATCTCCAGTCAGCTTTAACAAGGTACAAAACAGTCCAGAGTTTTAAAGACCCTAAAGAAAAGAAATAGTTTGGAAACGTTATGTAAAAAGGAGAAATTGCTGATAACTCTTTGCTTGTCCAAATTGAAAGCTTTTGTAGATGAAAAATGGCATAAAGAATGAGATTTGTCTTTGAAAGGTTAGAAAACATGGTGGAAAAAGGAGAAAATGCTGGTTACTAGCACTTTTTCCTTTTCCCAAAAATGTTTTTGAAAGTATTCCTCCTTAGAATTGTTAATCCTTTACCGTACAATGCCGCCTTTTGACGCCCCTGAGAAAGAAGCCTTTAGAAAACATTGTCGGAAAAGGAGAAAATGCTGGTAACCAGCATTTTCTCCTTTTCCCACAACGTTTTCTACTCTGTCTAAGAAAAGTTGCACTATTTGTACCACATCGAAATTGTCATCTGCACATGCTTTCAATTTGGACAAGGCTAAAATTTTGTCGTCTGGTAAAGGGTTAAAACACAGGATTGTTTTGTAAAGATTATGCATTGATGCTTTTCAGAGTGAGGTCTCTTGGGACAGAGATAGAATCACATTTTGCTTCCAACAATCAATCAGAATTTTCAGAATTGTCACATGATCTGATTGACAAGATGATGCAACCAATCAAAGCTGAGCTTACATCCTGCAGTAATTGTTACTCTGAAGCACTGAATAGATTGGATATTTTACATGGAGTAACAAATACAAAAGGTGAGTTGCATAAAGTCTCAAGTTTGTTCTGTCCGTTAAGCTCCTTTGTTTTCTGTTTACTTGCTTTATTGAATGCTCTTTCTTCAAGATTTGACACACAGCGATGTCGAAATGACTTTTTACTGTTACCCCTGTCAAAAGGGGATGATGTTTTGGCATCCATCCATCTGACCCATCTCATTCTTCACTTTGGAAAAAAGTGGCTGGATGGTTCCTTGAATGATGTGTACTGTAACGCTGAAAAAAATTGGCTCAGCCGAACAAGATGGGCACCATACCCAACTAAATATGAAACATAAGAGAAAAAAAAAAAAACCATACTTTTCTTCCAAAACAAGTAAAGGGATCTTGATATAGTTTCATTGGATGGTTCTGAAATAGTTCACTGGACGGTTCCTCAGACAAACCTTCACCAAGACTCTTATTGCCATCTTCTTGGTGGTGCAAATTTGTATCAGGTTGTAAATAGCCAAAGCATATTTGCTTCACCATTTATAAGAAAGGAAATACTGGTTGCCAACATTTTCTCCTATTTTTCATAATATTATCAAAAGCCTTCTCCATCATGGTTATTGTTACGCTTCTTGGAATTTCAGATGACTGTACAGAGAAAGTTTCATTAAAGTCAAACCCTCAAGAAAATGATGTGAAAAAAGACAATATTAAGGAGCTAGAAGACTATATAATTGTGGATCAGGTATTTGTTTGTTACCGAAGTCTGTATTTTCTGTTGTATCTCAAAAAAACTTAAACAGTCTGTGAGCTAGGTTTATGAAACTTCACATAGAGTTGAGATATGCTCTGTTAACCCTTTCCCAAACAAGCCCTGGTTTTCATGTGTCTGCAGTACAAGTCTTTTGAAAAACACTGTGGGAAAAGGGGAAATTGCTCGTTACGAGCAATTTCTCCTTTTCCCACAGTGTTTCCTACCCTTTTGGAGAACTTTCTGCCATTTTCATCAAATTTAAAATTGTCGTCTGCAAACTCTTTCAGTTTGGACGGGTCTAAAATTTGTCGTTTGGGAAAGGGTTAAGTAAAACTTTCCGCCATTTTCATCAAATTTTAAATTGTTGTCTGCAAACTCTTTCAGTTTGGACGGGTCTAAAATTTGTCGTTTGGGAAAGGGTTAAAAGGATATTTAATGCCTTTCCATGGTGCATTGTACTAAGCAAGTCGTCCCATAATTCTATATCCATAGAAACCATTTTGTCTTGCAATTGAGTGAATCATGAAGTAGAATGGACGTGCAGAAATTTTACAAGAAGCAAAAAGTTTCAACACAATCATGTCGGCCTGGGCGAAATGCGCAAACTGACCTGGGTCAATACTTTTTGCAGAAACAGTACACCCCAATTTCACATAGTATGTACTCAGTTAGATCTTGACAAAGACATACACATGCCTCCAATTTATGGCTAAAGGTCAAGGTCACAGTCGTGCAAAATAGGAAAATAAGGAATCCACCACAACCTATGTTTATGAAAACTCAAATTGATACATGTTGGTTTGTAAATGCAGTTTATGCACATGTTTCCATCATGGCTAAATTAACCTTTTACCAAACAATCCCAGGTTTTAATGACCATTAGAGTAAAAAAGTCTTTTGAAAACACCGTGGGAAAATAAGAAAATGCTGGTAACCATCATTTTCTCCTTTTCACATAATGTTTTTCACTCGCTAGAGAGACAAATCTCATCACTTCAGCCGCAGTTAAACTGTCGTCAAAAAATGCTTTGAAATTAGATAGGTCTGAAATGTTGCCTGATAGTAAAAGAGTTGAAGGTCAAGGTTATTGTTCGTAAGAAAAGAAAAACACAAGTGTAATAGTGTAATCTGCAGTAGCTCAGCAAATTTATGAACTAAGTTTATCCAACTTCTCATGGTGATAGGTCTTCATATACACATTATACATTTAACATGACACTTATCAAACAACAAAATTTGGGACCTCTACACATTGACGGCATTTGCAGATGACAAATGTGGCTCCAGTGATTGGGTTTGGATTTTAAGGGTAGAAAACATGGTGGTAAAAGGGGAAAATGCTGGTTACCAGCATTTGCTCCTTTTTCCACAATGTTTGAAAAGACCTTCTTCCTTAGGTGTATGAAAACACACGATCGTTTAATGAAGATTGAAGTCGGCCTAGTGGTCATATATCCCAAACTTACCAGTTATTTGTCTTCTTAACTATTCAACCCTTTACCAAATGACAAATTTTAGACTTGTTCAAATTCAAATTCAAAATATCTGCAAGCAACAAATTCAAAATTGCTGGCTACATATTAGCTTAAGCTTTCTGGTAGGGTAGAAAACATTGTGGGAAAAGGAGAAAATGCTGGTTACCAGCATTTTCTCCTTTTCCCATAATGTTTTCAAAAGTTTTCTTTCCAGGGTTGCTAAAACCCATGATTGTTTTATAAATTGTTAAAAGACTGTTTTTGTCCACTTGTTATGAGTAATAGGTTTTCTTATGTAAACTTTAAAGGTATTTGAAGCTTACACAGATCCTGATGAGATTACAACAGACATTAAGGAATGGGAAAAACCTTTAACAGCAGAAGAAAAGGTATATTTGATAATCCTATGGGGTAGAGCTGAGCCCTGGTAGTGCAGTCTTAAGTGTACAGGACTTGAGAACCCGGGGACGCTAGTTTGAATCCCCAGCTTGGCCAATTTCTTTCTGGGGGAATGATGATAGTCATTGCAATAGGATTAATTCCTCTCCCACCACCGATCATTATATAATCTTATCTTATTCTACACTCTGTTAATCCTTTACTAAAAGTCCAAGTTTAATCACCTGAAAGAGTTCAGTTAGAAAAAGATACAGAACAAAAAAAAAAATGACATTTGAGTGTAATGGCCTCAGTATATTTACCTGACCTTTTACCATATAACCCAATGACTTTTTTCTGTTCTTGGAGAAGGTGTATGGAAAAATCTTTGGAGAAGGAGTAACATACTGATTCACAGTATTTTAAGCTGCACTGGCCAAAGGCCAGCAAGTGTTTGTCATGGCCCTGTGTTCGTCATGCATCATCTAGTAGGCCTGTATTAATATTGTCCCAGTTATAGCCCTGGGATCAAAATTGGCCCCACCCTGCAGGTCACACGATTTACGTGGCTGTACATGAAGTCAGTATGAATAAAGTGTATACTGATCAAGGGAAATAAATCCTGTTCATTCATCACAGACATCTCTGTTACCAATTACCTCCCTTGATGATAAAAACGCATTATACCATGATTTTTGTTGGGTGCTCAAGTTTTTAGAAGATAGAAAATGTTCAGTTTTCAGTAAGAGTGATTTACTTTGATGTTACATGTAACTGTTACGCTCAGATGAGTTGAACATTTGATATGGTCTGAAGTTTATATCATTTGGTTTCTGTTCCAGAACTTAACCATTCATGTCATTGAAAAATGTTTCCTGCTCCTAATCTTCATGTTAGAGCACTCTTTTTTAGCGTATCCTGCTATTTGGTATGAATGATACTTGATTAGACCTGCTTATATTCATTGACATCATCTTTGCTTTTGACAAAAATATGAACTTTTTTGGGGGGAGGGAGGTGGGGGGGGAAATTAAGCAATTTTCTCCATGAAAGTTTATGGCCATACAAACTTCTTACATGACTCTGTCAATGCCAATTAAGAGCATGAAAGATTCACTAAAAAAGCAATGGAGCAATACAGGGCCATCATGACCCTCTTGTTTCCTTTTTCCACAATGTTCTGTACCCTTAGAAAGGCAGATCCTATTATTCAAGCCACATTCATTTTGTGCTTCAAAAACATTTTCAGTGGGGACGAACCGAAAATTACAATGTATGTTTCCCTTGTGCAGAGTTAATTCTCTACCAAACTAGAAAATTTTAGACTTGTCCAAAGTGAAAGCAATGGCAGATGGCAAATAGATTATTGACCAAATGATTTGTCATTGAAAGGATGGAAAAAACATTGTGGGAAAAGAAGAAAATACTAGTAAGTGGTAACCAGCATTTTCTCCTTTTTCCAACAGTGATTTCTGTGTAGCATTTTCTCCTTTGTCCAACAATGTTTTCGAAAGACTTCTAAATGGGGTTAGTTAACTCTTTACCAAACGACAGAAATTTAGACTGGTCCAAATTGAAAGCATTTGCAGACGACAAAATAAATGGTACTGAAAAATTGAAATTTTTTATTGTAAGGGTAGAAAACATTGTGGGAAATGGAGAAAATGCTGGTTTCCAGCATTTTCTCCTTTTCCCACAATGTTTTCATATGGCTTCTTTTAAAGGTTCGTTAAAAGTCGGGATTGTGTGGTAAAGGGTTAAAACACACACACGTCTGGTCAAGCGTGTAGTGAGACCTGACAGTGTCAGCATCTGTTTCGGAAATGTTGGTACTTTTCAGGAGAAACATGTCATAAAAATGTTCATAAAAATGTTGATAGAAATGTCATGCAGGAAAAAGGGGACCTTTGAAATGACAAATCAGGTCAATTATGATGTGTGTATTTGACATGTGGGCAAAGTATATGAGCCATGCTCTGTGAAAAGGGGGCTAAATGTATTTGCCAAAAAAGTATCAACCCAGGTCAGCCTGCGCAGTCCGCGCAGCCTTACCTGGGCCAAAACTTTTTGCTATTGGTCAGTTTTCTGCATGTCAAAGGACCAGTGTACCTCATGGTAAAGCCGGTTGTTAGACAAAATGAATTTCATGGATCCATCATAATCTTATGACATGCTTGGTACAATACATCACAAAGATGCATCAAGCCCCCTTTTGCCAGAGAATGGCTCATATCTAGAGTTGAAAGGTTCATGTTACCGACTGACATTTAACTCTGTACCACAGGAAGAAAAATGTGGAATCACCTAGATTGGAAACAAGTGCAAGCGACAATTCATAAGTAGCTCAAAGGAGGATATCTGTCTTTGAAATGGTAGAAAACATTGTGGGGAAAGGAGAAAATGCTGGTGATTTCTGTCTTTGAAATGTTAGAAAACATTGTGGGGAAAGGAGAAAATGCTGGTGATTTCTGTCTTTGAAATATTAGAAAACATTGTGGGAAAAGGAGAAAATGCTGGTTACCAGCATTTTCTCCTTTTCCCACAATGCTTTTAAAAGGCTTCTTCCTCAGGATCGGTAAAATTCGGGATTGTGTGGTAAAGGGTTAACAATGTACCAAATGATCCTATTATTTCATGACCCTAAGGAAAAAAGAGGCCCATTTAACCGTTTACCACACAGTCCTGAATTATAATGACCCTGAGAAAGAAGGCTTTTGAAAACCCTGTGGGAAAAGAAGAAAACGCTTGTGACCAACATTTTCTCCTTTTTCCCCACAGTGTTTTCTACCCTATCAAAGACAAATTGCATCGTTTGAGGCACAATTAAATTGTCATCTGCAAATGTTTTCAATTTGGACAAGTCTTAAGATTTTGTCGTATGGTAAAGAAATAATTGGTGGCCTGAACTGATACTTTTAATCTGGATATTTTTGAAATTCTGTTCTAAAGTGCCCAGCCCTGTAGCACAGTCTGTAATTAAGGGAGTTGAAACAAAGGGGTTGCTAGTTCAATTCTAAACACGGCTAATTTCTTTGCCAGGACTGATGATAATCATTGAAACAGGATTCATTGCCCACTCACCATTGAACATTGTTTTGATGATTTTCATATGGGAAAGCAGCCAATGGCTAGTAATAAATACTGCTCAATATACTGTTGAAGGAAGTAGACAATGTAGATCAAAGATTAGCATGCATGTTCCTTGTTGTCTGAACTTGATCTATGCTGTCTACAAAGACACCTACAGGTCAGGTAAAAGGTTGACCCTTAGGCTGCTCACTGACTCACTGACCTTTTGCAGACAGTGTAGATCAAGATCAGACTGCACAGAATGTGCAGTCTATCTGGATCTACACTGTCCGATAAGGAGATATTTTTCTTAAAAAACTAAGTTTGAAACAGCATTATTTTGGGTTTTACGATTGGCTTAAAACTTTCATTTAACTCTTTTACCAAATGACAAAATTTTAGACTTGTCCAAATAAAAGGCATTTGCAGACGACAAAATAAATGTAACTCATAAATTGAAATTTGTTTTGGAAAGGTTAGAAAACACTGTGGGAAAAGGAGAAAATGCTGGTTACCAGCATTTTCTCTTTTTCCCACAATGTTTTCAAAAGGCTTCTTCTTCAGGGTCGTTAAAACCCGTGATTGTGTGGTAAAGGGTTAAATTATTTAGCAGGAAACGGTTTAACTGAAACTTTTAGGTCTCCAGTTATATGTATTATTTATTGTAGGAAAAGAAGCGCAAAGAGAAGGAGGAAGCACTAAGAATGATGACAGAGTTGAAATCTGTGATAAAAGTACGGGCAAAGGAAACTGAAAAACGTGAGACAGCTGCTTTAAAAAGAACAACACGGAATTTGCAACAGACTCTAGGCACTGATAAGGCTATTTGTGCTAGAGTAATGACTACTGATATTGACAGTGAAAATGATAATGATTTGAGACTGAAGCAAAATGCTGGATTTATTGATTCAGATGTTCCAAAAATTATAAAGAGTGATAGAACAGAACAAAATAAAGAATGTGAAAAAGAAGGCATTGAACTACCTGACATTAAAAAGGACACAGAAGAAGTGCATTCAGTCAAACCTGCATCTACAGAAGAGGGTGTTCTATCGACAATATCAATAAACCAACTTACTGAAAACAGAACTAAATCTGTGGTGACCCATTTGGGTGTTAGAAGACTTAGAAAAGGTAACATGTTAGACGATAGTGATTCCGATGAAGATATTTTAGATCATGTTTCTACAGAGACTAGTGATAGAGGTGCAGGTATACCAAGTCCAAGGACTGTATGTGCAACTGTACCCAACATTCAGAACAACAAAGTGAACAAAGATGAATTTATTACACATCAAGTTGATGAGGGTAGTTTTATTGTTGCTAAAGATGTATGTGTACTTGATAAGCATTTAATTGAAGATTACATCCTTGATGATGATGACGAGGATGATGATGATGATGATGATGATGATGATTCCAAACCTAGTCTCTTTAGCCTCTCACTGGAGGAAAGATTAGCAAGATATTCTGGTTTAGACTTTAATTTGACCTCTAACATTGCTGTTATGGCTGCAGCTAAATCAAGGGAGTTTGGTAAGCTAGAGGAAACAGCATTTGGTGAAGCAGAAGAATTTGGAGAACTCTCTGCAAGTGAATCCGATCTTGAAGGGTGACCCATTTATCACCTTCTGAAATAAATCTGCAGTAGACAACTTTTAACGTTTACTGGTAACCAGCATTTTCTCCGTTTCCCACAATCTTTTTCTTCCCTTCCCAAAACAAATTCAATATTTGAGTCATCATATTTTGTCATCTGCAAATGCTTTCAGTTTGGAAAAGTCCAAAATTTTATTGTTTGGTAAAGATTTAAAGAATCGATATTTCACTCCTATCTTGTATTACTGATAGAAATCCAGAAAAGTTGAGAATCACCATTTTCCCCCGATGATGAGTTGTTTTTAGAACTCGCCCACCTAAGATATGTCAAATGCACCAAAGGGTGACCTTTTATCTATTTTGGGATGGTTATAACCTTTTTTTGACTCGGTTTTATATTGTTGTGTAAGGTAGTTCTTGAAGATCCTTTTTTTTGCACAACCATCAAAGTATTTTAGACACAGTTATGCCCCTTTTTCAACCCATACTTTTCACTGAAAATCAAGCAACTGCAGCCAAGTGATGGCACGAGCATGTAGTGTTCTTGTTTTACTTGGCCCACAATTACATTGGCTTTTAAGTTTAATATGTTGCGATTTTTATTGTTTGTATTTCAAGGGGTCCTACATGGCTTAGTGGTGAAGTTTAGGACTTGTAGCATGGAGGCTTTGGGTTCAAGCCTCCATAGAAGCACTGGTTTAATCATAAGAGTGTCTTTGGGCAAGATGCTTCAGAGCCCTAGCATAGTACTTGTCAAACCCAGAGCATACATGAATAAGCGAGTTGTTTGGGTGATACGACTGAAATACCGGCGAAAGTGACATAGAAAACTACTCAATCAGGTCTATTTTAAAGGTGTTGGAATTATGTTCTAGTAGTCAAACTGATTGATTAAATAGTAATGTATGCTAGAAACTTGGCATGGATATTGAGTATCAGGGATTCTACAGACACGGTTGAAATTATTAACAAAAGTGAACATTTCAGCTACTAAATAAATGAAACACAAATTTCTACTCAATACTAAAAGCCCAAACATTGCGCTTTTAAAGTCAATTTCACCGGAAAGAAAATGCCTTATGGGACAGTGTAGATAAAAGATCTTGATCTTGATCTACACTGTCCGCAAAAGGTTAGTGAGGAGCGCTTAGTAGCTTACGGGTTAAGCTTTGATCTGTTTTTGGGTAGATAGGTCTATATTCTATAGATTTCTAAATGGAAAACTTCAAAGATCTTGTTTGAAACCAGAAGGCCTTGGATGTTGATTTTTTGTATGTTGCATTAATCGGATGGCCTCGTATCAAAATTGTTCAACTTGCTTCAAGATGGCCTTACTCAGTGATCACGTCTTGTAATGCATAGAGTGATAATTACCGAGCTAGACTTTATTATTTGTCCGGTCAGGTGGCAGAGCACTCGGAAACTTATTCATGGTTGTGGCGAATCGTGTCGCCGCTTCGCCTTCGGCTCGGGGTGACATGATCGTGCAAAGAATTTATTTATATACTGCAAAGTATTACCATTCCGTGTATTCAAGTGAAATATCCCTGTTTTATTGTCTCACAAATCAAGGACGCTTACGAAATCGAATTTCCCTTCTGAGTGGCCAAACACGCTGAAAATGATATCACTGAAAACAGACGTCAGTGCCAAACACACTGAAAAAGACATCACTGAAAACAGACGTCACTGAGAACCTGGGAAAAACGTGCAGGTTGGTGCATGAAGTCACTGCGATAGATATTCGATGTATTTTTATTCAAACCTGAATTTAAACAACGCGAAGGTAACTATTCATTTTAAGTTTTGTTGGCAAAAGTTAATGACCGTTAGTTGTTTTAAAGTTTACGACCATTAGTTTATCGTTACTTTTTTTTAATGTAACACTGCACAACCTTTAACACTCTACGTTTTTTCTTACATGACAATTCCATGCCGCCATCTTGGATTTTGCGTTGAAGCGTATAAGTATCTGCGGGGCTCCCGACAGGGAAACTCTGCTGTACCCTGGGAGCTGCCAGTGTACAGAAATATATGTTTCGAGCATATTATCCAATCAAATCGCTAGAAATTTCTTTGCGGTATAATAAATGATACTTTATTGAAAGATATGCTGATCAACTGTTTTGACCCTTTCCCAAACAACAAGTTTTCGACATTTTTTTTTTTTTTTCAAATTGAAAGCATATGCAGACTAAAATTGGATATTAGTATAAATAAGCTGAAGTACTCTGATATTGTAGAATACATTGTGGGGAAAGAAGGAATCACTTGTTACATTTTATGACGACGGCGAAATCTAGGTTCATTAACCAGTCGGTAAACTCCGGGTGATCTGTTGATCAAATCCCACGGCTGTATTACGATGGTTGCTATGCACCTACCCGGTACATTTCTTCGCCGGAAATACACCGCTTTACCGTTCTCAAAATTGAAAGGCTCCACTGAAAAAAAGAAAACGCGAGTAAAGTTTTTCTCTCAAAATCTTTCTAAATACTTTTCCGTTCACAAATAGTTCTGACATATAATTTTTAACGTGATTTATCATTTCTGTTGGCAGTTTTCACTGACTGATTGATAAATGTGAATAACTTCGCCCCGGGTGTTGATGTTGCAAATCGATTTTTATGAGCGCCGCCATATTTGAGATCATGTGACTGATAGTACTTCAAAATTGAAACCTTCTTAATACGGACGAGGTTAGATATAGTTACGGGATCGGCCATCTTGTGACTAGTGGTCCACATAAGGATATACTACTACTACTAATAATAATGATGATGATAAGGATAATAATAATGATATAAAAAGTCCAATCTCTTAATCGGTAGTTGTTAATTTGCCTTTGCCATGCAATTTTAACTCCAGTTATTGTTAGCCAGGTGAGCGATAAAGGCTCATTGTGGCCCTCTTGTGTTTACATCGATTTTGATCAAGAGTAGTGATTAACTAATGAGGAACTTTCTACATAAGGAAACCGGAATGAAAATGCATCGTTTTGTCTGCAAACTTAATTGGTTATCGGTAGGCCAAAAAAAATGCTAGACTGGACTGCTTTCACGGAATTACATTGAGTCAAGCAAAACGGGGCTTAATGCATCCCCGTGATGCATTGTACCAATCAAGGTATCACAGAATTATGGATCCATAATCGCCTTTTATTTTAACAACCGACTGAATCATGAGGTAGACTAGTCCTTGGACATACAGAAAATTTATCAATAGCGAAAAGTTTCGGCCCAGGTCAGCCTGCGCGGACTGCGCAGGCTGACTTGGGTCGATACTTTTCGCAGATGCATTTATCCGCCTTTTCACTGAGCATGACTCTTTTTTGCGTAACTTTTTTCTGCTTAGTAGGTCAAAAGCTAGACTGGATTGCTTTCGCGGAAGTAGAGTTTTTCTGCCTAATTATTTGATCGGTTGGGATTTATCTAGGTAGGTCAAAGCTAGGATTGGACTGGTTTATCGGGTTCTGAATGAATTTAATCTGGAGTTCCGGAGATTGAAAAACAAAGTAATTGATCCGTGCTCTGTGAAAAGGGGTCTTAAGGCATCTGCGAAACAGTATCGGTTCAGGTCAGCCTGCGCAGTCCGCGCAGGCTGACCTGAACCGATACTTTCCGTAACTGGTCAATTTTCTGTATGTCTAAGGACCAGTCTATCCCATGATTCGACCGGTTTTAAAAAAAAAAGGGGGCTATTATGGATCCATAATTATGTGATGACTTGCACAGTATAATGCATGGCGGAGATGCATTAAGCCCCCTTTTGCCAGAGCATGGCTTGATTTATTTAGCGCGGCGAATTGCCCATTTTGTTGAAGTATGTACTGTCTGAGGACACTCGGACTATTGAATGCAGCTTCTCTTCCGCAAATGCAACAATTCTGGTAAAATATCCTCCCAAGGCGGAGATTCTTTTCCATGGAACAAATCTTACCGTATCGTACAGTGTAGATTTAGGATCAGATTGCACGTTCTTGATCTACGCTGTCCGCAAAAGAGTAACGAGTCGCGCTGAGCAGCTGAAGAGTTAGATATTGCAATTTCATAGTTTGTTCTTTTCCTTGTTCTCTGCAGTCTGATCTTCATCTCCACCTTCCTGAAATGAGCACTGAGATGCACTTTAGGGTTTATTTACGTTGTGGAATCATAAATTGCATTGATTGAACAATATCATATGTATGTCCCAATTTTTTCAGCGTAGCCGAATGTGCCGGATTTTGGGCTACTTCTTGATATTGATAGATCCGAATGAATAAATAGAAATTGGCGATTGGTCGAAAACGTGGACATGTTTACTCTGCGGGCCCCTTTAGGTCAAAAGTATGGAAAATACAGCTGTGTTGTGAAGGTGACAATCTGTTATTGGACGGTCGGTCCTACTGCTAGTCGCCGATAGAAAAAAAAAAATCAATTTCAAAATCAGGCAAAAAGTAAATAAGATAGAGTGACCCGGCAACTTTTAACCTAGTTTTGAAATTAATGTCTCGGTCAGCAACTAACTCTTGGACGGATCGTACAAGAACAGATTGTCATCTTCACAATAATTTCCATACTTTTATTAAATGGCATGATTTAAATTCAAATGCATTCTAGCACCCGCTTTGTTTACTTTTGACAGCTGTTGTTACTTTAACCCTTTCCCAAACAAGCCCTGGTTTTCACGTGTCTGCAGAACAAGTCTTTTGAAAACACTGTGGGAAAAGGAGAAATTGCTCGTAACGAGCAATTTCTCCTTTTCCCACAGTGTTTTCTGCCCTTTTTGATAACTCTCTGCCATTTTCATCAAATTTAAAATTGTCGTCTGCAAACTCTTTCAATTTGGACCAGTCCAAAATTTGTCGTTTGGGAAAGGGTTAAAAGACTCGCAAAATAAAGAAAAGGTTAATTGTGAATTTCAAAATGTCAGCTGGCAGTTTCAATTTACCTGAAAAGACGACCACATAGAGAAGATTTTATGCGTCGCATGGCAGACAGACCAATTTTGATAGCATTGTGACACGCAATTTGTCTTTTGTGCCAGAAAATTTTCACTTAGAAATCATGTTCTACAGCATTGATTCATTTTGATTAACTTCATGTGAGAATTATGCTCTTTATGCCGTCTGCTGCTAAATTGTTTTCAAGTTGTAAATGAGTTATACGCTTTACCAGACGACAAAATTTTAGACTGGGTCAAATTGGAAGCATTGCAGACGACAAATTAATTATTGCTCTAGTGGTGAGATTTGTCTTTGATAGGATAGAAAACATTGTAGGAAAAGGAGAAAATGCTGGTTACCAGCATTTTATCCTTTTCCAAAAATGTTTTCGAAAGGTTTCTCCCTCAATGTCGTAAAATTACGGGATTGCATGGTAAAGAGCTCACGCTATACCAGACTTGTCAAAATTGAAAGCGTTTGCAGGCGACAAATTACCCAAGTTTGAAAGACCCTTAGTAGGTAAGTTTATGAAAAAAAATGTGGGAAAAGGAGAAAATGCTGGTAACCAGCATTTTCTTCTTTTCCCTAATTGTTTTTCTCAACTTAACAAAGACATATATCTTACCATTTATGGCAATTCGATTTGTCGTCTGCAAATGCTTTCAATTTGGAAAAGTCTAACATTTTGTCGTATGGTAATTGATTGAATAGCGTTTAAGTTGCTTTCAACATCATTTCAGTCATATCACAGCGATAGCTCGTTTGTTCACGTATGCCCTTGGTTTCACTAGTACAAGGCTAGGACTCTGAAGTGTCCTGCCCAAGGAAAGTATTCTGGTACAGAGTTAATTATGGCTCAAATGATAGAAATTGTCTACAGAAGGTACTTTGAGTTGAAGCCAGAAAAGGTGTTTAACTGTTTACCACATAATCACGGGTTTTAACGACCCTGAACAAAAAGCCTTTTGAAAGCATTGTAACCAGCGCTTTCTCCTTTTCTCACAATGTTTTCTTACCTTCCAAAAACGGATTTCAGTTTTTGAGTCACATTTATTTTGTCGCATGCAAATGCTTTCAGTCTGGACTGGTCTAAAATTTTGTTGTGTGGTAAAGGGTTGTCTATAATCGAATCGTCTCGTGTTTTAACGTTCTAAGGAAAAACATTATTTGAAAACATTATTGACGGTTTCTAGCATTTTCTCCTTTTACAACAATGTTTTTTTAGCTCATCTGAGCACGAAGTGCTCAGGATGAGCTATTGTGATCACTCACCGTCCGTCGTCGTCCGTCGTCCGTCCGTTCACATTTCTTTGTTTACACTCTAGCATCTACAAATATTAACCAATCAGCACCAAACTTGGTCAAAATATATATGACCGTAAGTTCTCGAATGGGTTTGATTATAGGTCTAATAGGACCAGAACAACTGGAGTTGTCTTCCCTTGAATTAGAAACATTGCTATATTTGCCAAATTTTGTTAAAGATAAATAAGGAAATGTTTTCAAAACCCGTCCTCAAATCATAAGACCTAGAGCTTTCATATTTTGCATGTAGGATTGTGAAATGGACCTCTATGAAAAGGTTTCAGATTATGACCCTTGAGTCAAAATTTGTTTTGTGGTCTTGGATTTAACAAAGATAAAGTAGGAAATTATTTAAAAGTCTTCATGTCTTGAACCATATTGCCTAGAATTCAGCACCTTCGTTTATTCCGCAACGTTGTTCATATTGTAGTAGAATAATAGTGGCTATAATGTGATCATTAAGTGTCATTTTCATTTCTTGTTCTCCCTATTTTTCAACAACTATTGGACAAATATCATTTAAACTTCTCACAAATATTTATATAACCCGGTTTGGTTTAGAAAGATTATCTTCTTGTCTGAACCAAGAAGACCTAGAGCTGTGATACTTTGCATGAAGCATCACCTTGTAGACCTCTACAAATTTTGAACATAACATGAGCCTGGGATCATTACAGGCCCTGCCCCAGGGCTCACATGTATTTACGTAGCTTTATGTCAGGCAATTATTAAAGATTTCTCTGGGTAGCCTAAGGGCCTAGACCTCTATAACAGTTGTGAGATTCTCTTTGTTTCATTATCATTTGGCCTTGCACTTCGATATTTGGTATTTATCTTCATTGTAGACCTTTACTGCTTGGTACTCAGGTGAGCGATATAGGACCATCGTGGTCCTCTTGTTTTAATTTTACATAGACAAAACCGATTACTTTTGTGACATTTATTATATCGCCTGCAAGATTGTTAGACTTGTCAACACCGAAAGCGTTATCAGGTAACAATCTAACCCTTATCGGCCTATATAACTAAAATGAAACTTCCAAGACGAATTTAAAAACTCAAATATTACTATTTCAAAGTTATTTTGGGGGAAAAATATCTCCGTATCGGACAGTGTAGATCCAAGATCAGACTGCATGTTTTGTGCAGTCTGATCTTGATCTACATTGTCCGCAAACGGTCCTTGAGTCTCGCTTAGCAGCCTATGGGGTAAATGTGACACAAATAATAGAAATGGTGGAAAATATTGTCGGTAAAGGAAAGAATCTTCTCACACTGTTTCCAGAAGCCTTGTAAATCGGGATCGTCAGATCCTTTGCGAAACAATCCTGAGCTTTAACGATCTCGAGGGACCAGTCGGCGTTCGGGAAACATTGTAGGAAAAAGAGAGAATGCTTGTAAAAGTCAGCATTTTCTCCTTTGAACTCAATGTTTTCTACTCTCTCACAGACGAAATTCATGTTTTGAGTAACATTTTAATTTGTCGTCTGTTTATGCTTTGAATTTGGACAAGTCTAAAATTTTGTCGTCTGGTAAAGAGTTAAACACAAGATCGTTCGATAAAGCGTTAAGCCAGACTAATTAAAGTCGTGCTGTGCAGCGAATGTGTTTAAGAATGTAATGGGCTAAACCTTTCAACTCCTTTCATAACTATAATTGCCTTTGCGCACAGTGTAGATCAAAGATCAGACTGCACAAAACGTGCAGTCTGATCTTTGGTCTACACTGTCCGCTTGTGCTGGGACATTGTAGACAAGAATAATCTTAAAGTTGCAATTATTTTGGTGTTATTGGTAGACTGAACGTGTCTGTTTGGTTTATTCGATGCTCTAAGGGTTACGATACAAATGTATAGCATGTCTAATTCTCACTGACATTTAGTTCGAGCCTCTTGTAGGGAAAAAAAACAAGAGAAATGGATCTGCCATGTTTTTAGAATGTGATTAACTTTCGGGTCTTACTCACCTATGTAAACCGTCATACTTAACTCCTATGACGACGAATCACTCCTCTGTTTGAAGAAAAATAGGTCGCCAGAGATCAATGAACGGACGTTTCTGTGTCATTTGATTTTGTTAAAATAGCCTGCGGATTGAAATACTGTGCAGGCCAATTAAACAAACACTGAACTTCAGAGTTAAATGGCATACAAATAGCTCTAGATTGGCTTCGTTTCGCAGTTTCGACATGGCTTAGTTTAGAAAGTTTATATCGCGGATAAATACATCAGAGAAACACCCCGAACCACCCCAAAACACCCCAATCCACTGTCATTACCACATTCCTAACACCTAAAACCGCACGCAAAACGCTTAGATGTAAGATCTTATGAAAAATAGTCATGGAATAATGCTATCAATCTTGGAAAAAATGTTGTCAACCTTTAGAGTCAATTTTCAGTGAAATGAGCTACTAGTAAAACCTATTTGTTAGCAAATCTTTACCATCACTTGTTTTTAGTAATGTAAGTACTTTGATTTTGTTGCGTAGACGTGTAAGCTGGCAGTTGTAGATATACATATTACCGTTGTAGATATACATATTACAATTGGCACAGGCTATTGTGTCGTTGCTTTTGATTGGGCTACATGTATATCACAGAATAGCCAATCAGAACAGCATACACATTTGCAGTTTGGCTGTAGGGTAACATTGCGATGTTTTGCACAGTTTAAAACGGGTAATCGAAAGAATATTAGTAGACATTAACATAAAAAGTGATACTAAAAATACAATTCACTTATTCGTTAAGTCAAAAATATCGGAAAATCTGCTGCTCTGGATGTGAGAGTGACATCCTCTGAATCTCTATTAGTATAGCGTCATGGCTGTTCTAAAAATAGACGGGCAGAATTTCGCCCCTTTTTAGTAGCGTGTACCGATCCCTATACGCTTGCTGTATCAGGGGAGGTAACCAATCTAACCGTTTCGGTATTGGTATAGAATGAATAAATAGTAATTTGCGACTAGTATAAGATTTGGGCATATTTTCGGTTCCATTAATGACATCAATTCATGTGGCGCTTATTCACATCTTAGTTAATGTGTATGATAGGCTATACAGAGCTCCAGATAAGAGGGAGTGATGGTATTCTAAAGCCATTATTTCTCTTCCAAATCCTATGCTGTGGGTACTCATTAGAATCGTCTCGATGAGACGATTCTAATGAGTACCCATAACATAGGGTTTAGTTGAGAATAACTGATATTTCCAATTCTATAATCAAAATCACTCCCTCTATCTCGAGCTCTGGTATAATCCTTTTTTATGTACAAACTGGTGATTTAATATTTATTCTACGTTACCTCATAACCCATTGCTGTGCATGTCACTTGTATAACCAGACACGCTATTTTTAGCAGCAACTTCCTCAAACGGAGAGAGGGTCGAAACTTTACAAAAATTTCGATACTTTTAAATGTTATACATGTAATTTATATTCAAATGCAATTTAAGACCCACATTGTTTTCTTTTGACCACTGTTGGGGCTATAAGTGTCAATGATTCAGAGATCTACTTTTCGAGGCTGTAATACCTTATGTTTACAGCAATTTGTTCCGCACTTCCGGTTGGGTAAAGTAACAAAGGCGGCCGGATTATTAAGCTTTGATTACATAGTTGCGCTAAGCAGATTAACTCTTTACCACACGACCAAATTTTAGATTGGTCTAAATTTAAAGCATTTGCAAACGGCAAACTAAATGCTACACAAATTAGAAAAAAAATTATGGAAAAGGTAGAAAACATTGTGAGAAAAGGAGAAAATGCTGGTTACCAGCATTTTCTCCTTTTTCTCACAATGTTTTCAAAAGTATCTTTCTTGGGGCTGTTAAAACTCCGGATTGTGTGGAAAACGGCTAAGTGTTAATGATTTAGAGATCTACTTTTTGTGGCAGTAAAACCTTATGTTGACGGTAATCCGTTCTGCACTTCCGGTTGAGTAAAGTAACAATGGCGGCCGGATAATCAGGCTATCGTTTCCCTTTTTTGCTTTGTAAACAGGAAATTGTTTGAAATATAAACGATGCAATGATAATTGCAAGAAATCTGATCACCGAAATGCTTATTATCTCTTTCCCAAACGATAAAATTTTAGACTTGTCCAAATTCAAAGCATTTGCAGACGACAAATTAAATCTAGCTGAAATGGTGATAACTGACTGTGAAAGTGTGGAAAACCTTGTGGGAAAAGGAGAAAATGCTGGTTACCAGCATTTTCTCCTTTTTCCACAAGGTTTTCACATGGCTATTTCTTCAAGGTCGTTAAAACTTGGGATTGTGTGGTAAAGCTTTTTTTTTCCCCCCGTAATACCGTTTTTTGATAAACCAAATTTTACCATGTCACCGAAATATTCCCACAAAAGGGCATAATTTTCAATTTAGGGTCTTTTCCGTCTATTTTGGGATGGGGGTATTCCTTTACAGATATTTTTAGTATGGAAATGTCTATACTCTAATATTCAGGAAAAGGATTCGGACGTAGTTTTATATAAGTTAGATATGTTCAGTGTAGAAGAAAAAAAAAATACTCAGATATTGGGGACAAGCAAAATTGTCTATTGCCGTGGGAATCGAACCCTCTCCCTCATGAGGGAGGCAGTCCATCCTAAAGACCCTTTACCCGAACAATCCCTACTTTTAAAGAACATGCAGAAAAAGAGGCTTTTGAAAACATTGTAGGAAAAGGAGAAAATGCTGGTAAGTGGCATTTTCTCCCTTTCACACTTTGTTTTCTACCAGCTCAAAATCAAATTTTCAGTCTTTGGTTAACATTAAATTTGTTGCCTTAACACTTTACCAAACAAGCCCTGGTTTTCACGTGTCTGCAGTACAAGTCTTTTGAAAACACTTTGGGAAAAGGAGAAATTGCTCGTAACGAGCAATTTCTCCTTTTCCCACAGTGTTTTCTACCCTTTTTGATAACTTTCTGCCATTTTCATCACATTTAAAATTGTCGTCTGCAAACTCTTTCAATTTGGACCAGTCCAAAATTTGTCGTTTGGGAAAGGGTTAAATGCTTTCTGTTAGAATTAATTACCCTGTGACTTGCAAAACCAGCGGCAATGATAAGTGCACTGTGACACAGATAGGTAGTAATTGTGGGCTAAAATTACTATCAATTAAGTATTGGGGGATCGCCTTGCCTTAGGAATAATCACTCAGACACACCAAATTATAACAGTCTCCAAAATAATTTTAGTCGGGAAATTCGGGAAAAAATATGTTGAAGTAAATCTTTACCAGGTCAAACATTTTAGAGAGAGAGGGGGGCAAGCAGGCAGTCAGTCAGTCAGGCAGACGGACAGACAGACAGAGAAAGAGACATAGAGACAGACAGAGAGATAGACAGACAGAAGGGGCATGAGTTGGTTAAAAGGGGCAGGAGTGGGTTGATTGGTTGGTCGGTTAATGAATGAATGAATGAATGAATATTGGCTAGCATCAAACAAAACGAGTTAAAAAGGCAAGGTACGGTTGTTGACCATGGACCATTGGTAGGCATGAAAGCCCTGAATAATAAGTAAACGAACTACGATAACAAGATAATTATAATAAATAAGATTAATTTTCCTTTTTTCACCTATTAGGTTTTCAATCACATTAGATATGAGCCATGCTCTGTGAGAAGGGGGTTTAATGCATCTGCAAACAGTATCGACCAAGATCAGCTTGCGCAATCTGCGCAGGCTGACCTGGGTCTAAACTTAGTGCTACTGGTTAATTTTCTGCATATCGAGGACATCCTACCTCATGATTTTAGTCAGCTGTTAGACAAAATTTTATGGATCCATAATTATATGATGGCTTTCTTAGAACATTGCTTCACGGAGATGCATTAAATCCCTTTTTGCCAGAGCGAGGTTTATATACTATGGCAGGTGAAAAGTTCACTTCTAGACAGTTTATTCGTCATTAGCTCTTTAGCAGACAACAAAATTTTAGACTTGTCCAAATTAAAAGTATTTGCAGACGACAAATTAAATACACTCGAAACATGAAAAATAATTTTTAATTGGTTGAAAACATTGTGGGAAAGAGAGAAAATATTGGTTATAGCATTTTATTCTTTTACAACAATGTTTTTAGGCCTTCTTCCCTAAGGGTCGTTAAAAGAACAGCATTGTTTTACCCTTTACCACACAATCTCGAGTTTCAATGACCCTGAAAAACAAGGCGTTTGAAAACATTGTGGAAAAAGGAGAAAATGCTGTAAACCAGCATTTTTTCTTTTTTGCATAATGCCTTCTACTCGATTAAAGGCAGGTATCATGGTTTCAGCCACCCTGAATTTGTCGTCTGCGTATGCTTTGAATTTGGACCGGTCTAAAATTTTGTCGTGTGGTGAAAAGTTCATAAAGGTTAAAACTTTACCCCATAATGCCGATTTTTAACGACCCAGTGGGGGAAAAAAAAGGGCTTTCGAAAACATGAGATAAAGAGAAAATGCTGGTAACCAACATTTTCTCCTTTTCCCACCACGTTTTCTACCGTGTCATAGACAGAGAAAAAACATTTGAAACACAATTAACTTGTCGTCTGCAACTGCTTTTGATTTGGAAGAGTATAAAACTTTGTCGTTTATTAATGTGTTAACTGTACGATATGAAGTTTTCTAGAAATATTCTAGTCGCTACGGTCATACAAGGAACAAAGCGTTGCCGTGCTATTATAGCTGATAATTGAGGTTGGTTCATTTTCTATTGAACATGACCTTTTGCACTCAATCGGCAAACCTCGGGTAATCTGTTGATCAAGTCCCTCGGCTGTATCACGTAGCTTAATATGCACCTGCACGGTATATTCTTTGCTGGAAATACGCCGTTTAACCGTTCTTAGATTTGTAAAGATCCTGTTCAAAAAGAAAACATGAGTCATTATTTTCTATCGAAATATTTCTAGATACATTTCCGTTGACAAACAGGTTGTACATTCATTTTTTTAACGTGGTTGATCAATTCCGTTGGATTTTTTTTACCGGCATATTGATATATGGGAATAACTTCACCGTGGTTGCTAATCGATTCACAAGGGCTCCGCCATGTTTAAGATCATGTGATTGGCAGTACAAAATGGAAGCCTCCTTGATAAGGACGAGGTTATATGTAGTTACGGAATCGGCCAAGTTGTGACGAGTGCTTTTTCACCTTGAAGCCGTCTCCGTTCGAAAACTCTACTATAAAAGGAGAAACTTGTCTTATTGATCAAACTGCGATCGTGCATCTAATGTTTTGCCTACGTTTTATGATTTATTCTCACTCGAAACACTGGAGTTTTCTGTGAGTCCTTGAGAAAGACACTTCAGAGCCCTAGCCTGGCACTGGCAAAACCCAGGGCATACATAGATATGTGAGCTGTCGCAGTAATAGGAAATCGGCGTAAAAACCACCAATCAATACCGTCTTTATCAAACGACAAAATTTTACACGTACAATTTAAATTGGGAGCATTTGTAGACGACAAATTAACTCTTTCGGCGCCAAATATATAAACCTGTTCTCTTCCAATGGCTTAAAATGCCATTCATTGAAACTGAGAAAGATCTTTACTTCATAGGCTTGAAAACACAATCGGACGGCATAGATCAAAGATCGGACTGCACGTTCTGTGCAGTCTGATCTTGATCTATGCCGTCCGCAAAAGACCACGTTTTCGCCTATGACGCTGAAAGGGTTAACTGTGGCTCAAATGACTGGAATTTTCTGAAGGTGAAAGTGTAGAAAACATTGTGGGAAAAGGAGAAAATGCTGGTTACCAGCATTTTCTCCTTTTCCCACATTGTTTTTCAAATGTTTTCCTATCAAGGCTGTTAAAACTCGGGATTGTTTGGTAGAGGATTTTTAAGGACCTTAACGGGGAACAAATTCGTGACAGGAAGTAAAACATACATAGATTATTCTTGTCCATGGTCATGAATAATTGACAGAGCGCGGATGATTTTTGCCGGATCTAATGTCATTATGCTCAGCGTGTCACTCCGAGGGGAAATAGTTCCAAAATGTCTCATGTATTTTTTTTGAATAGACGAGTAAAGGATATACATTAACTAACTCTTTACCAAACCACAAAATTATAGACTAGTACAAATTCGAAGCATTTGCAGACGACAAAATAAACGTGACTCAAGAATTGATAATTGTTTTGGGAAGGATAGAAAACATTGTGGGAAAAGGAGAAAATGCTGGTAACCAGCATTTTCTCCTTTTCCCACAATGTTTTTAAAAGCCCTTTGTTAAAAATCTCGATTGTGTGGTAAAGGGTTATTTTGTAGAAAACCGTATCTTTTTTGCGTCTTGCAGCAAATTCACTGTAGAAAGTACATCGTGATAAAAAAGAAGAAAATGCTCCTAATGACTTTCGTAATATGTTATTGTGCTTAAACCTTATTTCCTGTTGGTATTGTCGGAAGTTATCCCTTGGCGAGAATTCTTTTAAAAGTCATTTTTTAACGAAAAAACAACAACATGTATTATTCTACGAGTCTATATAAACAAGAGATGTCTGTAAAAAGATAGACGGCGTAAATTTGCCAGCATATAGGCAGGGACTTTTAGAATAAACATGTCTACAATTTTTTTTTTTATCACAGGGGCCCTCAGAATAAACATGTCTACATATTTAGCCAATCAAAAATTTCTGTTTATTCATTTTTTATCAGTAACAAAAATTAGGTCAAAAGCCAGCACTTTCACCTACGCCGAAAAATTTAAATACGCTAGCCTTTGGCGAGCTTAATTACATTTTCATAGACCAGTTAAATAAAATTTCACCACAAAAGCCAACGAATGTCAGATTCTTTTTATCGCATAACTGTGTATCGAGACATATAGTTCAAGATGTGTTAACAGACAGGCCTTCATATACATGTGTGCTAAAATTTACATGAAGTCTATTCGCTGCTTTGACAGTCTTACGAACATGAAAGTTCGCATCAAATGCATCGCTCAATTACAAACCGCTCCGGCTGGGATTCGAACCCGTGCGGCAAGGTTCCTCGTTTATCGAGGTTTAAAAGACCAATACAATAACCCCTGAGCTGAAGAGAATTCTCTCCAACGCAGTTGTCAGGTACTGATTTTATACGGGAAGAAGCTATGCTGTAAGGAAGGAGTGATCTCCTGTAACAACAGGTTCATTACGGACAAAATACATTTCCAAAGAAACTTGCATGTAATGATTTTGTTTTGAACATAAAAGATGATAGATTTGCAGCTTTGTCACGATCACCAATTTTGACAGTTGATTTTGCAAAGAAATCTGGATCAGTAATGTCTTAGAAGTAAAGCGTATGATTACATAGTGTTGGCCAAATACAGCACTATTTGCTTGTCTCGAACGTGTGTAGGATAAGAAAATTCTTAATAGTTGTATTACACTGAAAATAGGGGTAGTTGGGTGATAAATTCTAATCAATAATGAGTATTTTTGTGTTACAAACTTCTGTGATATCTACGAGTTTGGAGTACTACAAGGAAATCGCAAACTTTATCGCAAGTTTACGATTTCATTTCAAGTAGTTCATTTCCAATGTTTCCAAAGTTAAATGAAACGAGACCCTAACTCTATTAAAGTTTTAACGAGTTTCCCTTCTTGTGATTTTTTATTACTTTTTGATGCATCTTTACATATAAAAAAAGTTCCGAGGGTCTCTGACCTTTAACCCTTTACGAAACAGACCCGAAGTTTAACGACCCAAAGGGAAAAGTCTCCGAAAACATTGTGGGAAAAGGAGAAAATGCTGATAACCAGGGAACAGGCCTTTGAAAGCATTGTCTTTCCCACAATGTTTTCTCCGCTTATTATGAGAAATTTCAGTTTTTGAGTCATTTAAATTGACGTCTGCAAATGCTTTCAATTTTGACCAGTCTAAATTTTTGTCGTTTGGTAAAGAGAACATTAGACAGATACATGTAGATAGATAGTCTGTATCACTTGCAGTGTATAATAATACATCATGTTACAAAATATTACATATTACAAATCAACAGCAGTCAACAGTGGTCTACATTTTTTGCGTCAGAGAGAGAGAGAGAGAGAGAGACTATTGACGGTCTTGGCATGCCAAACCAAATGCTAATGGTAAAAAACTTTATAGTGTGACTTCATAGCACCAGTTTGCCTCGATAATTATGGTAAACATGTTTACATCTTTAGGGCGTGTATAGTTTAACGGTGACATTATGTCATCTGATGCCGAGCCTCGGTAACGCAGTCGGTAACGTTCAGGACTCGAAACCTTGGGGCTGCTGGTTCGAATCTCCAGCTTGGCGATTTTCTTTCCGAGGATTGATGGTAGTCATTGCGACAGGATTCATTCCTCTCTCACCGCTGATCTTTGTTTTGACGATACTTATATGGGAAAGTAGCCAGTGGCTTGAAATACTTAGCGTGCAAGTAAAACCCTTTACCACACTAGTCCGATTTTAAACAACCCCAAGAAAGAAGTCTCTTGAAAAAAATAATGTTGAAATAGGACAAAAAGCTGGTAGGCCTAACCAGCATTTTCTCCTTTTTCCCACGATGTTTTCTATCCTATCAAAGACAAATTCCATCATTTGAGCCAGATTTAGGATTGTCGTCTGCCAATGCTCTCAAGTTGGACAAGTCCGCATTTTTGTCGTTTGGTAAAGATTCAAATGAGGAAAATGTCACCATCTAAAGCGGTTAACTCTTTACCAGGTGAAAGCATTTGAGCCATGCTCTGTGAAAAGGGGGCTTATTGCATCTGCGAACAGTATCGGCCCAGGTCAGCCTGAGCGGGCTGACCTGGGCCGAAACTGTTCGCTATTGATCAGTTCTCTGCATGTCCAAGGACCTGACTACCTCATGATCGAGTCGGTTGGTACAAAAGTGGCTGTTATGGATTCGTGATCATGTGATGACTCGCTTGGTATAGGCACCATGGAGATGCATTAAGCCCCTTGTCACAGAGCATGGCTCAATTTCATTTGACTTGATCCAATTTGAAAGCATTCGCAAGCAACAATTTATATATGCGGCTTAACCCTTTCCCAAACAAGCCCTGGTTTTCACGTGTCTGCAGTACAAGTCTTTTGAAAACACTGTGGGAAAAGGAGAAATTGCTCCTTTTCCCACAGTGTTTTCTACCCTTTCTGAGACCTTTCTGCCATTTTTATCAAATTTAAAATTGTCGTCTGCAATCTCTTTCAATTTGGACCAGTCCAAAATTTGTCGTTTGGGAAAGGGTTAATCCATAACCACAATATCCCCATTTTTAACGACCTTGAGGAAAAGGAATTTTGAAAATATTGTAGGAAAAGGAGAAAATGCTGATAACTTATTTAACAGGGTAGAGGGTAACATAAACATAGCCTCTGCGTTCATGCAAGGTATGTTTCAATGGCAATACTTGTAGTTTCCGGTTCCGCCAGGGTTGATTAGGTCCCTTGAGTCGAATGCGATAATTTTGGAAGGTGAGATCCATTTTTTTTGCTCTTAATTCTGTTCTAATGAGGTATTTGATTAACATTTCAGAGCTTAAATCTGTCAGAATGAGTACGTACCTTTTTTGAACTAAAATGCCCTTTATAAAATGTGGACTGAGTTCTAAATTCAGTTCTCTCTAAACTGATGGATTTTCACCCTAATTAGAGTCCCTCTTGGGGCCAAAGGTAAACAGTACTGGTGTTAAAATGCATTCAAATCATATTTGAGTCTAAATTCTAGACTGAAAATGTCTTAAATTGGCTTGGTTTTGTCCTCTAAGGGCAATAAAGCTATAAAATATATTTGAGTCATACTCTGGTAAAAGGGGGCTTAATGCACCTTATCGATACATGATACCAAGCAAGTCATCACAGTATTACAGATCCATAAAATTCGTTTTGTATAACAACCCACTGAATCATGGGATAAACTGGTCCTTTGACGTGCAGAAAATTCATCAAGAGCAAAAAGTTTCGGCCCAGGTCAGCCTGCGCGGACAGCGCAGGCTGACCTGGCCGAAACTGTTTGCAAATGCAGTAAGCCCCCTTTTCGTAGAACATGGCTGATTTAAATCAAATGGGATCTAACAATTGCATCAGTTTCGTTAAAACATGTGTATTGCGATTTGAAAACCTTTTTCACCTTATAAAATTCGTCGAATCGGACAGTGTAGATCCAAGATCAGACTGCACGTTCTGTGCAGTCTGATCTTGGACCTACGCTGTCTGCAAAAGTTCTGTGTCTATGTGTTCATCCTGCACCTTCTGTGCAGTTGGATCTTGAGTCTACGCTGTCTGCAAAAGTTCAAAAAAACGTCGCGCCTAGCAATCTTAAAGATTAATTCGAATCTTTCTAAGCATCTTGCAATTTCCAGTCCCCATTATCTTAAACTCTTTACCAAACGACAAAAAGATAGACTGGTCCAAATTCAAAGCATCTGCAGACGACTGATGTTGCCCAAATGATAACTTCTCTCTTTGATAGTATAGAAAACATTGTGGGAAAAGGAGAAAATGCTGGTTACCAGCATTTTCTCCTTTTCCCACAATGTTTTCAAAAACCTTTCTTACTCCAGGGTCGTTAAAAATCTGGATAGGTGTGGGAAAGTGTTAAATACTCGAGATACTTCCAAGTAATACGAAACAGAATTGCCAAAAAGATAACACACAGGAATACCTATTAAGTGTTCTAAATATGGCACGGGCAATTGCTATAATTGATTGTCTAACAGCGCTTACTGACTTTCTGGCAAGTCGACGACCTTTTACCATTTACAGCAAATTGATCTTTGCAACCTCATTACGTCGAAATGAGTATTTTGGACAGATATAAGCATAGAACTTATCAGAGTATTGCACTGTATAGAAACGTGTGTCTGTCCGTAAATTTCAGATTCCATCATTATTTTGCCATTATTTCATCTTCTTCATTTTCAACACCACAATCATTCGTATCAGTCATCAATATCACCATTTATTTATGATATTATTACTACCATTATTATTGTTATTCCACTCATTTTGAAGGCAACATTGTAAAAAAGACTTGAAATATGTCTTAATGTTTTAACCTTCACAAAAAAAAGATATTATTATTATTATTATTATTATTATTTATTATAGCTATTTGGGATTTCTCCGTAGCTCAAACGTTTTTACGTTAGGATCCGTAATCAAGGGGTGCTGGTTCGATCCCCGCTGGTGATGCTTGTCACGTGATAATGTCATTGGGCAAAGTGCTGCAGGGCCCAAACCTTGTGTTTGTGAAACTATAGCCTGGGTTTAAATTTTTGTAATTTTTAGCTCCACTGGCCGAAGGCCAGCGGGCTTATGTCATGGCCCGGTGTCCTTCGTGCGTCCGTCCGTCCGTCCGTCCGTGCGTTAACTTTTATTTCAAACATCTTCTTCTCTGAAACTACCCATCCAGTTTTCATGAAACTTCACAGAAATGATCCTGCCATGGTCCTCTTCAGAATTTCTTGAAAGAATTTGATTCCTTCAAAAACTCTGCTTGCCATGGCAACAAAACTGAAAAATATTGGAAATCTTTAAAAATCTTCTTGTCTGAAACCGTAAGGCATAGGGCTACCAAATTTGGCATGTAGCTTTATGTAGTAGACCTCTATCATGTTTCTTGAAATTATAGCCCTGGGGTCAAAATTGGCTCTGCCCCAGGGGTCACAAGTTTTACATAGGCTTATATAGAGAAAACTTTAAAAATCTTCCTGTACCTAGCCATAAGGCCTAGAGCTACCAAATTTTGCATGTAGCTATATCTAGTGGGCCTCTACCAAGCGGGCTAAAATTTTAGCCCTGGGGTCAAAATTGGCACCGCCGCAGGGGTCACAAGTTTTACATGGGCTTACATAGTGACAACTTAAGAAATCTTCCTGTTTTGATTTTTTTTTTTTTGAAATTAGCCTTGCATCAGGGGTCTGATGTTTTACAGAGGCTTCATATGGACAAAACTTGAAAATCACCTTATTTATAACCATACAGCATAGACTTGTATCATTTTGGCATGTGGCTTTATCTTGTGGACCTCTACCAGGGTTCAAATAATTATAGCTCTGGGATCAAAAATGGCTTGACCCTGCGGGTCTCAACTTTCACATGGGCTTTTACATAGAAAACTTTGTAAGTCTTCATTTTGAAACCATTTGGCTCAGAATTGAAATGTTTAGTATTTATGGTTTATATTTATAAGCCAGTGGAGCGATACAGGGCCATCATGGCCCTCATGTATAATAATATCATTTGAATGCTCTGTTAAAAGAGGGTTTAAAGCATCCTTTAAAAAAAAAAAAAAAAAAAAAATCAGGTCGGCGCAGCCTGCGCAGGCTGACATGGGTCGAATGGATCGAAACTTTTTGCTATGGATAAATTTTCTGTATTTCAAGGGATCAGTGTACCTCAGTTGGTTGTTACAGAAAATGGATTTTATGGATCCACAATTATGTAATGACTCCCCTGGTATAATTTGTCACGAAGATGCACAAAACCCCCTTTTGCCAGGGAATGGATCTTATGTATACTGATGAGGGATGTAATTTATCGTATGTGAGACTGATTTAAGCTTTATTGTATATATACGTTTTTACCAAGGAAGCAATTGGAATAACTGTTTACCACACAATCCTGAGTTTGTTCGACCTTGAGAAGGAATGCTTTTGAATGCACTGTGTGAAAATACATTTTTTTTTTCCAAACGACAGAACTTTAGACTTGACCAAATTGAAAGCATTTTGCAGACGGCAAAATAAATGAGACTGAAAAAAAATGAAATTTATTTTGGGAAGGGTAGAAGACATTGATGGAAAAAGGAGAAAAATGCTGGTTACCAGCAACCTATCGGAGAACTTTTCTATGTATAACAAATGTCGAATTTGTCGTCTGCATAAGTTATGTTTTGAATTTAGAAGAAGCTAGATAGTGTCGCTTGGAAAAAAGGGTTAAGAATTAAAGATACAGTTCCTCTGCAATATTGGGGTACTCTTTGGTCAATGTTTAGTATCGCGTAGCGGATGGTGTAGATCCAAGATCAGACTGCACGTTCTGTGCAGTCTGATCTTGATCTACGCCGTCCGCAAAAGCTTGCCATTGTCAGTGAAAGAGTTACCACAACAATAACACGATTTCCTGGGCAAATACCATGGTAACGTTTCGTGTGCTCGTGTTCACACAACACTTCTCAGATATTTTGACAGAATGGGGTTCTCAAGCATAAATATTTTATATTTTCCGTAACGATCGTCTCACGCGTTATACGAACACCTCCTAACATGTATGGGGCCAGCCCATTACCTCAGTCAGTAACGCATGGATATACGAGGGACACTTTTTAAGTTCGTAGAGTAAGCCTATAACTTTTTAACGCGACTATGAAGTTGCACGATTTTTTACACAGAACTTGCGTAATCATTCCTCTCTCGAACGGTGTCACGGTATGCGGCGCACGAGGTCCACGTGCGCGCTGCGCTGGGTATTTTCAACACGTGGTTTTATACACTATAGTAAAATATAGCGTTCAATATGGATGGAAAAATCTCTGAACAGAGGGTATATTGTAAGATTCGAGCACAGCTCGGGTTTCCGCCAACAGAAATTCATGCTGATTTGCAAAAAGTTTATGGGAATGGTGCTTTAAAATATGCTACAGTTTGCAAGTGGGTACGTCGTTTTAATGATGGTCGGGAGTCAATTGAAAATGACCCTCGGGTGGGTAGGCCGGTTTCCGTTTTGACGGAAAAGAACGTTGCTACTGTGAAAACGTTAATTGAGGAAGACGCACGTTATACCGTGCAAGAGATAGAAGAATTAAGTGGCATTCATTCGTCAAGTGTTTTGAAGATCTTACGTGAACGACTTGGGCTACGTAAGATCTGCGCGCGCTGGGTGCCCCATTTGCTCACTGACGAGCAGAAACAAAGTCGGGTTAGACTTGCATCGCAAGTTATAGAAAAATATGATAAATGTGACCCACGTCGTTTGGAAGAGATAGTTACAGGTGATGAAATCTGGATCTATCATTTTCAACCCGATTCTAAGGCTAAAAATAAGGTTTGGGTTTCATCTGAGGGCGACAGACCTGTCATTGCGCGCCGTTGCAAAACATCAAATCGCATGTTGTATGCGATATTCTTCGATTCGAAAGGTCCAGTCCTTCAAATTCCAGTCCCGAAAGGTAGTTCTGTCACTGGAAAGTTTTACAGAGAAAGTGTTCTTACTCAACTTGTTGATTTCTATCAGAAACGCAGACCGCGCACCGGTGTCCGCAGCATCAAATTACTCCATGATAACGCACCGGCCCATAAATCCGCTACGGTACAGGAATATCTGAAAGAATCTGGGCTCGATGTCTTAGATCATCCCCCATACAGCCCTGACCTGTCCCCCTGTGACTTTTGGTTGTTCCCAAGACTGAAGGAAATGCTGGCAGGGCACCGTTTTGAATCCCGTTGTGGTATAGGCAGTGCGGTCTAGCAGTGTCTGCAACATATACCTAAAGAGGACTACCGGGCGGCGTTCCGGAAATGGGTAGATCGGTGTAAAATGTGTGTGGAGGCAGACGGGGCATATTTCGAAGGTCTTAGATAAATAAAATTTTGATATTTCAAGCGGTTTTAAAAAGACCGCCCTACTCTACGAACTTAAAAAGTGTCCCTCGTATGTGGATTCGATTTCCAGGCACGGCCAATTTCTTTCTTTAGAAAGTTGACCAACAGCAAAAGGTTTCGAACCAGGTCAGCATGTGCGGATACCGTTGGTTGACATGGGTCGATACTTTCTGCAGATTCACTGAACCCACCTTTCACAGAGCTCAATCATAAACCCGACCTGGACGGCTGAAATTACAACTTAGAGACGAATTTTAATCTCATAGGCTTGACTGAAAAAGTGGAAGGTATAGATCCAAGATCAGACTGCACGGTGTGTGTTTTTTACCTTCTCAAAGATCAATTCTATCATTTGTTCAACATTAGCCAAGTCGTTTGTAAATGCTTTCAATTTGGTCCAGTCTTAAATTATTTTATGTGGTAAACAGTTAAATTCTTTTAGATATCCTGTAAATAAGTAGTTAATAGTACATTAAGTTAAATCGGTAGTAATTGGTGACCTCAGTATAACATTGAGGTGAAAAGGACAAAATTTCAAGAACTCATTGTATGCACTAATGAGCGGCCTTGGAGAAATGACAAAGGCCATCTACGGCATAAAATCTAGGTAATTAGCATCTTAGAACCAAGGTGTAAGGAAATATCTTTTGTGTAGAAATACGTGTAGTAGAACCCTACTATTTCCACACAAAAGAAATTTCCCTGCGCCTTGTAAATCCTTTTCAGTGCCCTAGGCGAAACCAGGGGATTTTGTGGACGGCATATATCAAGATCAGACTGCACAGCACGTGCAGTCTGATCTTGGATATATACCGTCCGCTTTTGAAGTCAAAATACAACCAGTATCTTTGGAACTTATTTTTTGTGTAGTTCATACATGACTCTACTTCCAAGAATGCATAGGCCTAAATTAGTCCCCTGGCCGCAGTGGTATAAATTAAACATTGTTTAAACGACGTAAAATACCACATAAGCAGGCCCAACTTCAAACTTTACTTAGTGGCGAATTTTTGTGTTTTAGACTTTTAGGGGAATCTGAAAAGGGTCTCCCAGGAACTTTTCTTTTTTTTTCAAAAGTTATCGTTGTATTTCTTCGCTTTAGGTTGCACTGTTCAATTAGAGGCAAAAACTATCTTGAAAAAAAAAAAAGATAGACGACGTAAGAGATACTGGAATATGAATATTGAAACTCTTCCGTGGCTGAATATGGAGTAAAATAATGAAAAATAACTTCAAGAGCAATTTCCTCTTTTTCCTCACTATCTTTCATTTTGTGGAAAATTAGTATTGGGTTATTGGGCAACGCTTATGAAAATATCAAATTTCCAAATAGCAGAAGAAAAGAAACATTCTCTTTTACATTATGTTGCTGTGGTATGAATTAAGGCCCCGAGTTATCGATTAGCAGTAGCAACGCTTGTTAATAGTGTTAATAAATAAGTTAAAAATTAAAATAAATAAATAAATAATTGTTAATAAATGTGTGAGCAAATATGCCAGCAGGGGCCCGCCGAATAAACATGTACACATTTTTGACCAATCGCAAATTACCATCTATTCATCTTTTTCAGTACCGAGAAGTAGGTCAAGAGCCAGCGCATTCAGCTACGCCGAAAAAGAAATCTCCGAGAAAAAAAAAAACAACCACTTTGTCAAAAAAAGTAGTTCCAACAAGTAAGTACAACGTAATTTTTAATTGCTTTACATGATATTATGCAAAATACTTGCACCAATACTGATATAACAAATAGTACCATTTTGAAAAACAATTTTTCATTACACAATAAAGAAACAATGTATAAATGAGCCATGCTTAATGCACCTGCAAAAAGTATCGTTCCATGTCAGCCTGCGCAGTCCGCGCAGGCTGACATGGACCGAAACTTTTTGCTATCATCAAGTATTCTGTATATCAAAGGACAGTGTACCTCAAGATTTAGTCGGTTGTTAGACAAAATGGATTGTAGAGGGAACATATTTAGTTATTTGACGACTTGCTTGGTATGATGCATCACGGAGATGCATTAAACCTCCTTTTGCCGGAACAGGGCTCATTTTTATTTACTCTCTAAGTACCAGTGACATGTTTTAGATGTGTATAGTAAAAATTCAAGATCAGGCTGGAAAGAACTTGAAGTCTGATCTTTGATCTTTACAGTATGTTACCACCTGAGATAGTAACTCAACCCTTTACGAAACAAATCTGTGTAAAACATGCCTGAAGAAACAGGTTTTTGAAAACAATTTGGGAAAAAAGAGAAAATGTTGCTTACCAGCATTTTGTCCTTTTCCTCACACTGTTTTCTACCAATTCAAAGCCAAATCCCCATCATTTGAGCCAAAATTAATTTGTCGACTGCAGTGGCTTTAAATTTAGAGAAGTCTAAAATTGTATGGTCAGGAAAAAATTGGACAACCTTGGACTTGCAGAATGTTGGTCCTTTTTAGCGGATTCATTGTGCAAATCCGCTTCATGTAATCGTTCGGACCGGAACCAGACTCACTCTCACACGCATGCGCGCTACGCACTCTCCCTTCTGCCTTAGCTAATACTGCTCAACCTCGCTGCACAGAACAGGCATGTAATACAAATTATTTCTAATTTTCAATTGCAACATCATGTCTTTTTTATAATCCGGCGCGTATTCGCTTTTTAGGCCTTTCAGTACTTTGATTTCATGACTGCAAATATCAGTAATGTTGTATATTTATTTGAAATATGGTCTGAGAAAAGGTGGGTTAATATATATGTATCTGCGAAGAATAGCATGTCAACCTGTGTAGTCTGCACAGGCTTAAATGAGTCGAAAATGCTTTACTATCGGTAAATTTTCTGCAGGTCAAAGGACCCATTCCACTGCACGATTCAATCGGTTTTAGACAAAATGGGCCCCCTCCCCCCAAGAGCACGGTTCAATTATAAGTAGACTTCATTTTATGACGTAACCGTCAATTGGAGAGGAACTATATAAGCTATAAGCTTACGTTCTAATCCTTTTCTTGTTTAAATTTATGTTGTATTAGTCTATGTAAATTATATGAATAAACTATGTTTAAACTAATCGGTTTTAGAAAAAAATGGACCCCCTCCCCCTTCCCCCCCCCCCCCCGCAAAATGAAAAAAAAAAAAACACCTTGCTTGGTATAATGCATTACGAAGATGTCATTTAACCCCCTTTTTCCAGAGATTAGCTCATTATATGTTGTGTTCTACATGTAAGTTAACCTCTAAGCTGCTAAGTACGACTCACTGACCTTTTGCGGACAGTGTAGATCCAAGATCAGACTGCACAGAATGTGCAGTCTGATCTTGAATCTACACTGTCCGATAAGGGGATATTTTTTTTTCTCCAAAAAGTAAATTTGAAAGAACATTATTCGGGTTTTTACTATCGGCTTAAAAAGTTTCATTTCACTTCTTTAGCAGGATAAGGGTTAAAACCTGTCTTGAATACAGACAAATTTGACACTTTTCTGACAGGCCGACATGGAACTAATATAATAAATACTGGAGCAGTTTTTGTGATGTCTGGCTAACTGCATAAATACTACCTTTTAAGCCCCTCCAGTTGACAGCCAAGCACAACATTGTGATTGATTGAATTGTGTTTTAAGCTAATTTCATCATTATTTCAGACGTATCCAAGCTAGTTCATGGCCTATATTCGCAAAACCTTTCTTGAACGCATTCTTAGTCTGGTTCACCCTCGTAACCCAGGTGTGAAGTTTTGCCATCCATCATCCCTGGGACATTCAATTGCGACACGTCGTATCTATGAATATTCATAAGATTGTGAATTACACCCGATAGCCAATCGAATTGTCGATGACATAATGATACTCTCTTGTAGCGGAGGATAATCACATTTCTTCCTTTGTTATGATTTAACCGGGTAAAATCCCACATTGTTATCAACGGATATGGCGGCCGCCGGTGGGCCTTCCTTCTGTGGCATTTGCCTTACGACAATCCAGGATAGACATTTCAAATCCTTGTATATAAAGGCAAATATTCAGAAATACAGCGTGCTGTTGCAGTCCATAGGGGCATGTAGCAGGTCATCCTCGTCCCATTTCCGATGTATTCCGTAAACTACATTCATCGATTTGATTGGTTGTAGACGAGATAAAAATAGATATGATGGCATATGGTTGATACAAATAGATCAAATTTTCTCATTGAAAAACTGAGATTACCAATTAAAATGCCTCATGAATAATTCATAAGAACGAGAAAACATACGCAAGATAACCCAAGGGCGATGAATGCAGTCTACGGAATACATCGGAACTGGGTCAACGGGGATGAGTGTGGTTATTCATTTAAAAAGTAATACAATTATTGATTGGCTAAACCATTTGGTTTGGCCAATTAGAAACTGCGCTACGTTAACCCTTATGCTGCTAAATGCTACTCAGGGACCTTTTACGGACAGTGTAGATCTAGATCAGACTGCACAGCAGGGTTAAATCATTACCTCACGCTCCCATGTTTGTACTACCCTGAAAAATATGGCCTTTAAAAACATTGTGGGAAAAAAGCCAATAACCAGAATGTCTGCCTCAAAATGTATTGTATCCTTTCAAAGGCAAATTCCGTAATCTAGCCATGTTAAACATGTCGTCTGCAAATCCTGTAAAAATCTGTCGTCTGCTAATTATTAACTCTTACACAATACGATTACGTCATATAAGTTAGTAACGGCACATCCGGTGTTCGATAACTGTCACGTGGTGACCCTCGTCACTGTCCCAATCTCACCTGTAGAGGTGATCGTTGTTTCGCAGCTGTCTTCGTCGAAACCAAAAGTAGCAGTGATACTTCAAAGATATGTATTTTCGAAACTTATCACTACTTAAACTGTACAGCAAAAAGTTCACGGCGAAATTCGAGTAATAGATTATCTGAAAAACATGCTGGGCGTACACCAAGGGAGAATTTTGTTCCTGTATCAACTGATTTAGTAAAATATAAAACCGAATGCCATGGCTAGGAACGTTCGTTACTAACATCACTACAGAAACAAGGGTAAAAGTCCGAGTTATCCGAAGCTGTGCCATAGATAGAACATTGAGCCTTGACAGACTTCCTTTCTTTTGATCTCGAAGGACCAAGTGACGTGCTCGAAATCGTCTAATGGAGAAGATGACGATGATGTTTAGTATGAATATCAATGCATATGGTATTATCACAGTGATTGCCGTATCTGTGTAAATAAAGATTGTGAGGAATTTGAGCATGAAGGGTCTTGGCTGTGCAGCACAACTCTCCCCTGTGAAAAAGGCAGTGAAGAACGTGTGTAGATAAATGGTCAAACCGGAAATAGTTACTCCTATTGTGGCTCTCTTTGCGCTCTTCTTGGTACACAGTTCCGGTACACGTAGCGAGTGGCATACAACTATGTATCTGAAAAGAAAGAAAGATAGTGATAACGTTATCTATTCGTGACTTGACCCTTAACATTTTACCGAACAACCCCGACTTTAAACAACCCAGAAGAAGAAGGCTTTTAAAAACACTGTAGGAAAAGGAGAAAATGCTGGTAACCAAAAATAAATTACAATGTTTTAAGTCGTATTTATTTTGCCCTCTGCAAATGCTTTAAAGGCTTACTCAAACGGTTTATCCAATCAGAAATTGTCTTTCTTTCGAAATCTAGAACTAGATAAAGAATGCAATTTAGAAAGGTTGGTGAATACTGGCCAAGATTACACGAATGGACAGGCTGATCTTAGTCTACACTTTCCACAAAATGCAACCAGCCAGGGTTATTGATGGAAAAAAAAAAGAAAAAAAAAAAAAAAAAAACGAGCACAGTACTGTTCGTACAGTGTTTAACGCCATTTTCAACATTATTTCAATTATATCGCGGCAGCCAGTAGATTATACCCATGCTTTCCCGAATCTCTGTTACAAGTACTTTGCACTTGGGAGACCGTGGTTTATTGGCCGAACATCGACTTTTCACACCAGAGGTAACGGGCTCGAATCCTGTGATGGGCAGGGTCAATCTTTGTAACTACCCAAATCACGGCGCAAGTCTTGGTTAAAGATGCATCTATACTGTTTTTAAGTCAGCTTTCAACCCAATTAATCTTTATTTTATGAAACTATAATCATTCTTGTATCTTCATGCCAAATATTGCCCCTGACGGTTGCAAAATTACACAGATTACGACCGATAGAAAATGTATTTTATTTTCTGGAGGCCTTCAAAGAAATCACTGTTGTCATTTCCTGTTTTAAATGAGGACAAATCCCTTGAGTTTCTTTGTTCCTTACACTATATACGTAGAATCAAAAATAGGGGAACCGTTGTATTTCATCTTGATAGTATATTCATAATTTATCTATGTTTACACAGCTGACTAAATTCTGAGCCATTATACCCACTATCAAGTTTTAACAGCGTTTTTTCTCTCTGGCTGTATGGGTGTATCTTTAAGGTTTCCAGGAAGCAATTCTCGAGAGTGATTAATATAAGTTGCAAGAACTTGTTTCACAATCGATGTAAAATACATAAGTTTAAATTAGTACAGTACTTTACACAATATTCTTCCCAAAGCACTGACAACCTCCTACATAACCAACTCAGCGGTGAGAGCGGAATGAATCCTGTCGCGATGACTATCACCGATCCGCGGACGGAAACTCGCCGAGCTCGGGATCTGAAGCAGTGACTTACTGGTTTCAAGTCCTTTACACTAACGACAGCGCCACAAGGCTCGACCGCACTATTGATATTTAGGTGGTAATCTCTCCAAAACATTCTCAAAGCTGAAAGTCTCGGAAAGTTTCTGTATGTCGTGGTATTTGGGAGCTGTTATTAAATCTGCCCCCCCCCCCTACAAAAAAAAAAATCCGAGTGTTAACGACTTCATCGAAGATGGTTTTGAACAAGAAAAAATGTTGGAAAAGGAGAAAATGCTGGTTACCAGCATTTTCTCCTTTTCCCATATTTTTCCTACCATATAACAGGTAAATTTCAACATTTAGGCCACTTTTATTTTATCGTCTGCCAATGCCCTCTCAATTTGGGTAAGACTGAAAATTTGATCACCTGGTAAAGAGTTAAAACTTCTATTCATGCATACCTAATAGTTAGTTCCTGGTAATTAATGATCTCGCGAAGGTCTCCCGCGTTTTAACTCTGTACCAAACGACAAAATATTGGACTTGTCCAAATTGAAAGCATTCGCAGACTACAAAATAAATGTAATTCAAAAATCAAATTTCTTTTCGTGGAATAGTAGAAAACATTGTGGGAAAAAGAGAAAATGCTGATTACCAGTATTTTCTCCTTTTTCCACAATGTTTTAACAGTCTTCTTTAGGGTTGGTAAAATCCGGGATTGTGTGGTAAATGGATAAGGAAAAAACTATTTCGGGTATAGTTTTTTTTATAATTACAGACACCAACTGACAGCTTGAAGTGCTGATGTTCTGCCTGGGGGAACTTTAATCGATCTTTTCTAGTTACCTCCAGGGTCCTGCCTGGCTCAGTAGTAAGATGTACGGCTCGTAACCTTTAGGATCCGGATTCGATCGTCGCTAGAAGCACTCTTTTTTTCTTGTGAGTGTCCTTGGGCAAGACACTTCAGAGCCCAAGCCTAGTACAATGTACTGGAGAAACCTGCATGGATATGCCAGCTGTCGCCGTGGTTAGACTGAAGTAATGTTTAAAGCAGGGTAAAACAGCAGTCAATCAATCAATCGATCGACCGGTCGGTCGGTCAGTCTGTCAGTCAGTAGTTACTTCTTACGGTCGACTTTGTAATTATGGTAGCCGATTAGTTTTGAAAAATTGTTGCAAATGGATAAAATGCTCGGAACCATGCTTTTATGCAGTTTCTGTTACCAGTACTTCGTACTTTATACTTCCCAAGCCCCTGGCTGCTTTCCCACATAACAATCGTGTAACCAGTAATCAGTGGTGAGAGAAGAATGAATCTGGTCCAGATACCTATCATTAATCCTCGGAAAGAAATTCGCCGAGCTGGGGATTCCAACCAGCGACCCCTCTGTTCTCAAGTCCTGTACGCGACGGACTGTGCCATCGGGGCTCGGCAAGAGGGAAAGACACCTTTCCTAAACAAATGATTGAATTAATTACATGATCTCGAAGGTTTCGAGTAATTTCAGATTTGGTCAGATGACATTCATTAAGATATAATTATCTTTCTTTTGACCTTTGATATGTTTAACCTTTATTTTAAACGCGACTTAATGACGCTTTAGTGAAAAGAGTAGATCAAGACCAAACTGCACAAAACGTGCAGTCTGATCGTTGATGTACACTTCCTATGCAGTCATCTTTTTTGTAAGCTGAAAGAAGAACTTTAAATGGCAATGTTTGGATTTTTATTTTTGACTTGAAACTTTCATGTGAGCCATGGTCTGGCAAAAAGGGGGTTTAATGCGTCTTCATGATGAGTTATACCAAGCAAGTCATTACGCAATAATGGATAGATAAAAAATCCATTTCGTCTAACAACTGACTGAATTCTGAGGTAGAATGTCCTTGGATATGCAGAAAGTTTAACTCTTTCAGCGCCAAATTTCTAAATTCGACCTCTTTCGACAGCTAAAAAATCAGTCCACTGACATTCAGACTGATCCATATCTTACAGGCTTGACTAAACAAGCGGACGGCATAGATCAATGATCAGGCTGCACGTTCTGTGCAGCCTGATCTTGATCTATGCCGTCCGCAAAAGCCCCAGTTTTCGCCTGTGGCCTGTACGCGCAGGCTGACCTGGGTCTATATTTTTTGCAGATGCACGGCTCATACGTATTTAGCAGATGAACACTGTACTGAACAATTCCACGTTTTAAAGACCCTCGGTTAGACAGGTAAAAAAACAGTCAGCATTTTCTCCTTTTCCAATAGTGTTTTGTATCACATTAAGGACAAATCCAAAATATTTGAGCAACATTCACTGTTTCGTCTGCAAATGCATTCAGTTTTGACCAGTCTACATTTTTATTATTTGGTGAAGAGTTGCAGGTTAAACAAGGTTTGTTAGTTGTTTAGATTTTTTTAGAAAGCCATAATTTTCATACAGGCGCCGCCATAATATGGCGCTACTTTCATCGTCTATATTTAACGACCTAAAGACGAAAAAAAATCAGAGAAAAAGATTTCAGACGCTGTACTGACATAATGGTTTCATCCCCATATTACGTTCTAATAGAAGTGCGGATGTTTCAGAGCGTTTGGTTACGTGTAATGTAGTTACAAAAGTAGTTCGCTATAAAGGTTGGCCGTTTTGGCTCAAAATTACAACTATAACTGAAGGTTGTTCTTATACAAAATCTTACTTGTTTTTTTCTAACAAATACAACAATTGGCAGTTATTTTCATGTTCATGTACTGTTTTTCTGATATGGCACTACGGTTATGGCATTTTTTCATGCCCGAAAGATAAAAAAAGAAGGTTGAAAGAAAAAGATTTCAGGGCCTGTACAAGCTGACAGTTGGGTTCGTCCCCTCAATACCCTCTAATAGACGGGCGGATGTTTCAGACAGTTTACATATGTGTACATGCAGTTATAAAAGTAGTTCTCTATTAACTCTTTCATTGCCAACTAAATAGATTCGACTTTTCTCTAGATCTTAAAGTATAGCTTCGATGCATTTGAAGCCGGTTTTGGTCAAACTTTAGTATCGGGTAGCCGAAGGTGTAGTTTAAAGATCAGACTGTACGTTTTGTGCAGTCTGATCTTGATCTACGCCGTCCGCAAAAGCTATCGAAGGCCACATTTGCAGTGAAAGCGTTAAAGTTGACCGTTTTGGCTTAACCCTTTACCAGACGACAAAATTTTAGCCTTCTCCAAATTGAAAGCATTTGCAGACGACAATTTCAATTTGGCTAAAATGGTGCAATTTTTCTTTGGTAGGGTAGAAAACATTGTGGGGAAAGGAGAAAATGCTGGTTACCAGCATTTTCTCCTTTTCCCACAAGGTTTTCAAAAGGCTTCTTTCCCAGGGGCGTCAAAAGGCGTCATTGTGCGGTAAGGGGTTAAAACTGCGACAGCTTCCGACGGCTTTTCTTACACAAGATCTCACGCCCCTTTTCTTTTCTGTCTGATACAACAACTGCCGATTGCTTTTTATTTATTTATTTATTTATTTATTTTGGTTTTCCTATGGTCATGGTAATTCTCTTAAACTTCTGAAGGACGAGGGAAATAGGACTCCGAGAAAAAGATGTTAAACCCTGTAATAGCTGACTGTTGGTTTCATTCCCACAATACCTTCTGATAGACGGGCGGATGTTTCAGACAGTTTGCTTACGCGTGCATGCAGGTATAAAAGTAGTTCGCTATTTAAAGTGACCATTTTGGCTAAAAAATGCAATAGAATCTGAAGGCTGTTCTGTTCTTAGATTTAACCCTTTTCTTTGCTGTCTAATACAATAACTGACACTTAATTTTTATATTTTGGTTTTCCTATATGGCGCTAATATCACGGCATTTTTTAAACTTCCGAAGGACAAAAAGGAAAAAAAAGGCTCCGAGAAAAAGATTTAAGATCCTGTAATAGCTGACTGTTGGTTTCATTTCCACAATACCTTCTTATTGACGGGCGGATGTTTCAGACAGTTTGCTTACGTCAAGCAATAAAAATAGTTTGCTATAAAGGTTGACCGTTGGCTCAAAAGAATACTAGTATCTGAAGGCTGTTAATATACAAGGTCTTTAACATTTTTTTTCGGAGTAGCTGTATGTGCTGGCTTTTGACCTACCTCTTGGTACTGATAAAAAATGAATAAATAGTTATTTGTGATTGGTCAAAAATGTAGACATACTTATTTTAAGGGCCCCTGCCGATCTGCGGGCAAATTTACGCCGTTTATCTTTGTAAAAAATATTTCTTAGTTTCTCTCTCTCTCTCTTTTTTTGCTGACTGAAAAAAAGTAACGATTAACTTTTTTATTTGTTGTGTAGATGTTCTGTAAGTCAAGATTTTCAAAAAGCTGCTTCTCCAATATGGCGCTGCGGCCTTTGCCAGTTTTCGACGCCATACGTATGCGAACTCGAAGACACCCAAAGAATAGGTTTTCGACCCTGCACTGGCTGACAGGTCACTCCATTATCGCATACCCTCGGCACTTTTCCAGACGGCAAAATTTCATACATGTCCGAATTGAAAGCAACTGCCGACAACAAACTGAATAGAGCTGAAATGGTTTGATTTTTCTGTGAGATGACAGAAAACATTGCGGGAAAAAGGAAAAAATGCTGGTTACCAGCATTTTCTCCTTTTCCCATGATGTTTTCAAAAGCCTTCTACCTCAGGGTCGCTAAAACTATGGATTGTGAGGTAAAAGGTTTAAAAAAGTCGGATGTGCCAGACAGTTTGCTTACGTGTTGTTACGTAAATAGCTCGCTATTAAAGGTGACACACAGTTTGCACCAAACTACATTAGTATCTGAACGCTGTTCTTAGATTTAACCCTTTCCTAAACAAGCCCTGGTTTTCACGTGTCTGCAGTACAAGTCTTTTGAAAACACTGTGGGAAAAGGAGAAATTGCTCGTAACGAGCAATTTCTCCTTTTCCCACTGTGTTTTCTACCCTTTTGGAGAACTTTCTGTCATTTTCATCAAATTTAAAATTGTCGTCTACAAACTCTTTGAATTTGGGCCAGTCTAAAATTTATCGTTTGGGAAAGGGTTAAGGGGCCTTTTTTTATTTTATGCTGCGAATTATCATTATTATTTTTATTGTTGTTGTTGTTATTTAACAATGTACTTTTTTCCTGAAAACGTAAATAAACTGTGAAGTTGCATGCAGTAAAAGAAGTGAAAATTTGGCGTTCAGTTAACGTGTAGGTCGTCTTGCAGTCAGTAACTTCGTCTATTTTAATGGATATCATGGTGGCTTTTGTCTTATGGGGCTTTTGTCTTATGGGACGTTTGTCTTATGGGACGTTTGTCTTATGGGGCTTTTGTCTTATGGGACTTTTGTCGTATGGGGATTTTGTCTTATGGGACTTTTGCCTTATGGGTGCTTTTGTCTTATGGGGCTTTTGTCCATACCCCATTTCTATGAGGTCAAATATAACGTCACCGTACTTATTTGAATACGGTGCAGCACTGTCGGCATTCCCACAAACCTGTGCGAAATTGAGGCTTTAAATCTAGAAAGTACTGAAAGAGGCTACGTAGCCCATTAAGGAAATACATGTACCAGGGAAAAATACCATCTTCTTACAATTGTATTTCTTCTTGTATTGAATAATGAGTCATTGTTTAACAGGTACGGACTGCAGAGGTCAAAATCAGACTGCGCAGAGCGTGCGGCCAGATCTTGTCTTAAAAACCTCCGCTAACTGATGCTAATATTAGACCAACGGTATTTTCAATTGTAGTGAAATTGAGTCAGGCCATGCTCTGACAAAAGGGGATTAAATGCATCTCCGTGATCTATTACACCAAGCAAGTCATCACAATCATCATGATTATAGATCCATTAAATTCATTTCGTCTTACAACCAGCTGAATCCTGAGGTTGAATGCAGAAAATTCACCAATAACAAAAAAGTTTCGACCCAGGTCAGCCTGCGCGGGCTGCGCAGGCTGACCTGGGTCGATACTTTTTGTAGATGATTATACCCCCTTTCACAGGGCATGGCTCATTTATCTTCTTGGCAGCAAAAGGGTTAATCCTTTACCAGACAGTCCCGAATTTTAACGACTCTAAAAAAGAAAAAAAGAAAAAAAGAAAAAAATCAGTGATATGAGGGCCTTGACTTTGTAGGGGCCATTCAAGAGTGCTGAAGTCATTTCTCTGCCTTACAGATATTTAAAGTAACAATAGCCGCCAAAAGTATACAAAGCGGTTGTTAAAATGCATTTAAATTTAAATCATACCATTTAAAAGTATAGATATTATTGTGAAAATGACAATCTGCTATTATGCGGTCGGTCCAAGTGTGAGCCGCTGGCAGAGAAATTAATTCCAAAACTAGGTTAAAAGTTGCCAGGTCACTCTATCTTTTGTTTACTTCCGGCCTGATTTGCCAGCGACTAACACATGGACCGACCACACGATAACAGATTGCCATCTTCACAATATTTTCCATACTTTATAATAGTATGATTTAAATTTAAATGCATTTTGATATATGCGTTATTTTTGGTCACTATTGGGCCTTTAACGCTCTAGACACACGGTACGATGCATTATCCTTTATGAAAATCCAGTGGTCATTTCCGAAATGTCTTGCTACAACTGGCCCTAAATAATTGTCGAGGGTTGATTATGAGCCATGCTCTGAAAAAAAGGGGGCTTAATGCATCTGCGAAAAGTATCGACCCAGGTCAGCCTGCGCAGTCCGCGCAGGCTGACCTGGGCCGAAACTTTTCGCTGTCGGTCAATTTTTTGTATATCAAAGGACCAGTCTAGCTAATGATACAGTTGGGTTGTCAGACATAACGGATTTTATGGTTCCCTAATTATGTGATGGCTTGCTTAGCATCATGCATTGTGGAGATGTATTAAGCCTCCTTTTGCCGGAGCATGGCTCATACATTTTTCAATATTCATTGTCCTATCGATTCTGACGAATTTCTCCACTCCGTTAAAGCATAAATAGCCCCAAAACATAACCCCGATCACTGAAGGACGTTTAAAATCACCATACTGACCGGCACACAGTATGTGAAAATATTTCTCATCGTTCTTCTGCCAAACTCAAACTTTCTTGCTCTTGATTTAAGTATGTTACGGGAGATCACTTCTTCCTTACAGCATAGCTTCTTCCCGTATAAAATCAATACCTGACAACTGCGTTAGGGAGAATTCTCTCCAGCTCAGGGGTTAGTGTATTGGTCTTTTAAACCTCTATAAACAAGGATATTTGCTGCATGGGTTCGACTCCCAGCCGGGGCGGTTTGTATTTGAGCTATGCATTGGTTGCGAACTTTTCATGTTTCGTAAGAAGTACTGTAAATTACATTTGTTCGTCTTCTGTTTTCATGGGCTTTTCGTTTTGATTCCTCCACGCAAAATCGTAATCTTTTCGGACTATTAACCCAAGAAACTGTGGTAATCACTGAAATTCTTCTTCGTTTAAATCCTTTAGGCTGCTAAGCACGACTGACTAACCTTTTGCGGACAGAGTAGATCAAGATCAGACTGCACAGAACGTACAGTCTGATCTTTGATCTACACTGTCCGATAAGGAGTGTTTTTTACCCTCAAAGATACCTTTGAAACCGCAAAATTCGGGTTTTTACTATAGGCTTGAAATTTCCATTTCACAAATTTAGCAGGTTAAGGGTTGAAGCCCATCATAAAATAACAGTCTCCAAACTGTTTGGGCTGAAAAATTCTGATAATTTTCTCCTGCATTAAACCGGCAAATTAAATCATTAAATGTCTCACGTTTATTATTTTTCATCATGAGAGAAAGTCATCTATCGGTCTTCAGTTCGGTTGCTTTTTTTTTTCTTCCACTTCGATCTGGTTTTCTTTGCTAGTTGAAGTTTGTAATCGCTTTAAAAATTTGGATACCGAAGTTCTCCAGTATTTTCCAATTGTTTTACTTATTTTGCCATGGTTGCAGCGCTGTTCAATGATTATTATAAATGGCATCAACAATCAAATCTATCGGTGAAAACTGCCAACGGAACTGGCAGACCACGTTGAAAATTAAATGAACTGACTGTTTGTCAACGGAAATGTATTTAGAAAGAGTTTAAATACAAAATTATGGTCCAGGTTTGCGTTTTTAAGCGGATCATGACAACGAATGGTATTACCCTTCGTGATACAGCCGAGGGATTTGATCAAGGGATCACCCGAGGTTTGCCGAATGCGGCCATAAGTGTAGACTCTGTGGAGACTGCGAGAACCTGATATAACAAATTAACCCTTAAGCTGCTTATCGCGACCCACTGACCTTTTGCGGACAGTGTAGATCAAGATCAGACTGCACAGAACGTGCAGTCTGATCTTTGATCTACACTGTCCGTTACGGTATTTTGTTTCCGGTGAAATCAACTTGGAAAACGCAATGTTTGTGCTTCTACTGTTTAGTGGAGATTTTCGTTTCATTTATTCAGCAGCTTAAGTGTTAATTTTTTTACCAGACAGCAAAATTTTAGAAGTGTTCAAATTGAAAGCAGACGACAAATTGAATGTGGCTCAAATGGCAGGATTTGTCGTTCATAGCGTAGAAAAAATTCTAATTTGTGTCCTTGGTCAAGACTCTACAGAGCCCCAGTCTAGTACTGGTTAAACCGAGGGCAAAGAAATAATGTTGATGTTTGTTACTATGGGAGTTTAATGCAGGTTTAAAGCTACGGTCATATCACGGCGGTCAGTGCACCTATGCACGAATTTTCCTGGCTTTCTCACACCAGTACTGACACACCATTCTTTCCAAGCCACTGACTAATATTTCTCGCATGCATCAGAGTTGAGAAGCGAAATATCGCCGGAAAGTTTGCCTCAACCGGGTATCGAACCCGCAACCAGCAGGTGACGAGGCAGATACGATAACCACTGAGCTACCTAGCCGCGCGAAATGTTGAAAGCGACGTAAAGCACCATTCAATTAATCGATATTCCCCACTCATTCTTTATTTCATCCTTAGTGTTATTTTAGATTTAGAAAGTAACGAAACTTATGATTGGCAAGACCATTTTGTTTAGCCAATCAAAAGTTGTGTCACTTTCAAATCTAGAGAACTCTTGAGAATAAGACTAAGAACTTTTCCAAGAGTGGTCGGTGAATACGGACCCCGGTTGCTGCGGCAGTCAGGCGCCTATGGCGAGGATGCTGCATGATGATATACCGATCATCGGCAGTAGTTGTCACACGTGACCTACCACCTCGGAACAGTCGCGGACGTTTCCCGTGACCTCCAGGGTCCGTATTCACCAACCATTCTTAAGAGCATTCTTGGTCTTGTTCAACCATTTGGTTTAGCCAATCAGAAGGTGTGTTACTTTCAAACTTAGAAATCTTGAAGAATAAGTCTAAGAACGTTCTTAAGAATGGTTGGTGAATACGGACCCTGGAATCGTCTGCTGGATAAGCTTAATCGTCTTTTTTCGTGCGACCAAACAGCTGGGCTTATTTAGTGCGAAAAAAGTTCATACCTAAATACGATAGGTAATCAAAGTACTGAAAGTACTAAAATACTAGCGAATGTGGAAGAATCGGCCTTGGTAAGGATAAAACTAGGTTGGTCCATCTAAGACTGAAAAAACATGGTCCAATCCGATTTTTTAAAGTCCGATCCGGTCCAAATCGGTTATGAGTCTGATCCGGTTCGGTCCGGTCCAATCCAATTATTAAGTTCAATCCAGTTCAATCAAGTGACTTTAGCCTCTGCTCATAGTCATTTATTTGTCACAATTGGAAACGACAATAAAAAAAATATATGTTTGTTGATCTTTGATTTAAAAAAAAAAAGCAAATGAAAAACATAACAAGTTAAAGATTTGGCATTTGAATACTTTCTAGAGTTCACATTTAGATGAACTTTCGATGCTTTTTCACTTTCTTACCGGTTGCACGAACCCGTAGCTAGAAGAGACCTAAAACATCCGCGAAAAACACGTGGATGAAAAAGGTTGCATTGGGATAAGTAAAGCTGAACCTTATTTGCAAAGGTCTCTGACTAATTTACATATAAGCAAGCATCCTGTATGTTATCGACATCTTGTTCGGTCTATGACTTTGTAAGAGACATTGTTTGTTTGTTTCTTTGTTTGTTTGTTTGTATCTGAATTTGGCAATTGACTAGCGATCGCTAGTCTGATGAAAATGGGATGAACGAGAAATAATGATTTTATACCGTAGAGTCGTTGATTAAAGATGTAATTTAATGAGAATTCGCTTTTACGAGCAATTTTTTCTTTTATCACCATTTTTTTTCAACATCGTCAGCGTTGAATCTGTTAGATCTGGTGAAAATGCAAAACTTCAGACGGAGCTTAATGCCATAATAAACAAGGAAGCCGTCACAACAAGCACTTTATTTTCAAAATGCTTAAGTGGTAAGTAATCCCCGAAAAGTGTTTTGTCTAATGGAGCGGGGCTTGTGTTTCGACATGTTTACGTGCGTGAAATGTTACCCTTTACTTAAGAATCCTGTGTTTTAACACTTAGGCTGCTAAGCGCGACTCCCTGACCTTTTGCGGACAATGTAGATCAAGATCAGACTGCACAGAACGTGCAGTCTGATCTTGGATCTACATTGTCCGTTATGATATATTTTTCCTCCCAAAAATAATGTCTGTTTGAAATAGGAGAATTATTCGGGGTTTTTACTATCGGCTTAAAAGTTTTCATTTAAGTTATTTAGCAGGATAAGAGTTTAACAATACTTCGGAAAGAGGCCTCTGAAAACATCGTGTAGGAAGAATGCTCTCTACTCTTAGAAAGCACAATATCTTCAATAAAACCTCTAAAGCTGCCAAAAGTAAACAATGGGGTGGTAAAATTAAGAAATAATCTTCTTTCTATCGTGGTTTATCGTTCAATAAACCACAACCGTGGTTTATTGAACGACAAACCACGATAGAAAGAAGATTATTTCGTGGTTTATTGAACGATAAACCACGATAGAAAGAAGAATATTTCAATTCTAACATGACCAACACTTGATAAAAGGAAAACAAGTTCATACTTAGTATACAAAAACGGAAGCGGATTAATTCTTACTTTACATAGAATATAGACACTCGTCACAACTCGGCCGATTCCATACCTACATCTAACCTCTGTATAAAGGAGGCTTCCATTTTGAACTATCAATCATATGATCTTAAACATGGCGGCGCCCCTGTAGATCGCTTAGCAACGACATGAACAACCACGGTATCTATCTGTCGATGAAAGCTCCCAACGGAATTGATAAACCACGCTAAAAATTGAATGTACAAACTGTTTGCCGACTGAAATACTCTTAGAAAGATAACGATAGAAAATTTACTCATGCGTTCTTTCCAAAGAGGAGCCTTACAATTTCAATAACGGTAAAGCGGTGTGCTTCCGGAGATGTGCGAAATGTACCGTGTAGGTGCATATCAAGCTACCTGATACAGCCGAGGGATTTGATCACCGGATCACCCGAGGTATGCCGAATGAGAATATAGAATGACGTCGATTTTACCAGGCACTGTGTTTATAGAGCCGAATTCACGTGTCATGTTAGAATGTATTTTAATTTAAACGATACCATTTAGTATGGAAATTATTGAGAAGATGACATGCTGTTATCGTGCGGTCGGGCCAAGAGTTAGTCGCTGGTAGAAAATTGAATTTTCAAATCGGGTAAAAAGTGAACAAAAGATAGGCCGACTTGGCAACTTTTAACCTAGTTTTAGATCTCATTTTTTTCTGCCAGCTGCTAACACATGGACCCAACGTACTATAACAGATTGTCATTTCCAAAATAATTTACATACTTTCAGTAAAAGTATGATTTAAATTTAAATGAATTTTGACAACAATATTGTTTACTGTTTACATTTAGCAGCTAATGGGGATTTTAAAGTCACGGTTAATTTTTTCGTCTGCAAATGCTTACAGTTTGCTTAACTATTCACCGAAAGTCAAAATGTTAGACTAGTCCAAATTGAAAGCATTTGCAGAAAACAAAATACATGTAATTGTTACTCAAAACTTGAAATATGATTTGGGATGGGGAGAAAAACAGTGTGGGAAAAGGATAACATGCTGGTTACCAGCATTTTCTCCTTTTTCCACAACATTTTTTGAAAGTTTTCTTTCTCAGGGTCGATCTAGATTGTGTGGTAAAGGGTTAAATTTGCATTGTCTGGTAAATATGCATTCTTCGAGAGTCTAATAGATCAAACAGAAATATTCAGTCAGTAGCAAAAAACCAAATTACCGAAATTCTATAGCTATTTGCGGAATATGGGATTATCTCACGCCCTAGCTGACAGCATAGATGCAAGATCATACTGGGCGTTTTCTGAAGCCTGATCTTAACCCACAATGTCAGCAAACTTGGTTATTGTCGTATTCAGCATTTCAGTTAATGTTTTGGTTACAATATAAACTGTTGTTGGACAGTTACACGTAAAAAAGTGACATTTTACTCTTTACCAAACGACAAAATATTAGACTGGTCCAAATTGAAAGCATTTGCAGACAACAAAGTAAATGTTACTCAAAACCTGAAATTTCTCTATGGAAGTGCAGAAAACATTGTGGAAAAAGGAGAAAATGCTGGTCACCAGCATTTTCTCCTTTTCCCAAAATGTTTTCAAAAGCCTTCTTACTTAAGGTCGTTAAAACTCGAGATTGTGTGGTAAAAGGTTAAGAAGAATCATTCAGAGGAAACTAAGATACCTGAATCATGTTCCGTGAAAAGAGGGCTTAAAGCATCTACAAAACGTATGGACCAGGTCAGCCTGCACAGTCCTCGCAGGCTGACCTGTGTCGAAACATTTTGCTATTGGTCAAGTTTCTGTACGTCAAAGAATCAGTGTATCTATGATTTAGTCGGTTGTAATACAAAATGGATTTTATGTGATGACTCGCTTGGTATCACGGAGATGCATTAAGCCCCCTTTTTTCGCCAGAGCGTAGCTCATCTGCATAGAATGATAAAATATAGAAATATGAAAATTGGGGAAACTTAATTAACTTGTAACGAGAAGTTGCTGCTCTTATCAAAACGCTGACTTGTGGAAAAAAAAAAAACCTGTCTGTAGCAGGAATGTAAAAGATCGTAAGTGTTTGGATACATTATAAACATCTATAATTACGAGCAGCGGTCTGGCAACTGTATTGGATGGTATTTTAAGACGCTTTCAGCTTTATTTCAGTCACATCACGGCGACAGCTCACGTATTCATGTATGCCCTGGGTTTTACCAGTCACAAGTGAAGTGTCTTGCCAAAGGACACTCCCACGAAAATGCAATGCTTTCAGTGAGGCTCGAACGCGGGGCCTCGAGGTTACGAGTCCTGCACTTTACCACAGAGCCACAAAGGACCCTCAGACGCTCTGGTAAAAGGGGATTTAGTGCATCTCCGAGATGCACCATATTAAGCAAGCCGTCACATAATTACATACCCATTAAATCCAGTTTGTTGAACAACGGACTGAATGATGAGATAGAATGGTCCTTTGACATGCAGACAATTCACAAATAGCAAAAAGTGTCGACCCATGTCAGCCTGCGCGGAAGCGCAGGCTGACATGGGTCGACACTTTTTGCAGATGCATTAAACCCCCTTTTCACAGAGAAAGGCTCGTTTATATTTTAAAAGCTTATATTTCATTTCCCATTTAAAAGTGGCATGTAACCACATTTCGTTTGAGAAGTTTTGCAGATAGTCTTGACCCTTAAGCTGTTAAGCACGTCTCACTGACCTTTTGCGGACAGTGTAGATCAAGATCAGACTGCATAGAACGTGCAGTCTGATCTTGGATATACACTGCCCGATAAAGAGATGTTTTTCTCCAAAAAATAAGATTGACAAAATATTGTTCCGCTTTTGACTATCGGCTTGAAATTTTTAGCTCACCTCAAGGTGAGCTGTTGTGATCGCCCTATGTCCGTCGTCCGTCAACAATTTCTTTAAACATCTTCTTCTCCTAAACCACTGGGCCAATCTTGATGAAACTTGGCAGGGATGTTCCTTGGGTGAAGCTCTACCAAATTTGTTTAAAGAATTGAATTCCACCCTTAACTCTGGTTGCCATGGCAACAAAAAGAAAAAAAAAAGCAAAATCTTTGAAAATCTTCTTCTCTAAGACTAGAAGGCGCAGAGCTTTGATATTTAGTATGTAGCATCTCCTAGTGGACCTCTACCAAGTTTCTTCATATGATGTCTCTGGGGTCAAAACTGGCCCCGCCTCGTGGGTCACAAGCTCGAGCATAGTAACAAAGAAGGAAAACTTTAAAGATCTTCTTCTCTGAAACTTGAAGGCGTAGAGCTTTGATATTTGGTATGTAGTATCTCCTAGTGGTCCTCTACCAAGTTTCCTCATATGCTGCCCCTGGGGTCAAAACTGGCCCCGCCCCGGGGATCACAAGTTCGAACATCGGAACAAAGAAGGAAAACTTTAAAAATCTTCTTCTCTAAAACTAGAAGGCATAGAGCTTTGATATTTGGCATGTGGCATCTCCTAGTGGACCTCTACGAAGTTTGTTCATATGATGCCCTTGGGGTCAAAACTGACCCTGCCCCGGGGGTCACAAGTTCGAACATAGGAACAAAGAAGGAAAACTTTAAAAATCGTGTTCTCTGAAACTGGAAGGCGTAGAGCTTTGATATTTGGTATGTAGCATCTCCTAGTAGACCTCTACCAAGTTTGTTCATATGATGTCCCTGGGGTAAAAAATGGTCCTGCCCTGGGGGTCACAATTTCGAACATAGTAACAAAGAAGGAAAACTTTAAAAATCTTCTTCTCTGAAACAGGAAGGCGTAGAGCTTTGATATTTGGCATCTAGCATCTCCTAGTGGACCTCTACTAAGTTTGTTCATACGATGCCCTTGGGGTAAAAAATGGCCCTGCCCTGGGGGGTCACAATTTCGAACATAGGAACAAAGAAGGAAAACTTTAAAAATCTTCTTCTCTGAAACAGGAAGGCGTGGAGCTTTGATATTTGGTATGTAGCATCTTCTAGTGAACCCCTACTAAGTTTGTTCATACGATGCCCTTGGGGTAAAAACTGGCCCAGCCCCGGGGGTCACAATTTCGAAGATAGGAACAGAGGAGGAAAACTTTAAAAATCTTCTTCTCTGAAACTGGAAGACGTAGAGCTTTGATATTTGGTTTGTTGCATCTCAGATCTCATAAACTAGGTCACTGGGTCAAATTATAGAAATACCTTGTTTGCACTCTGGAGGCCACATTTATTGCTCAAATGACCTGAAATTTGGCCAGAATGTTTGTCTTGATGAAATATCAGATGAGTTTGGATTTGGGTCCCCTGGAATCATAAACTAAGTCACTAGGTCAAATTAAAGAAATACCTTGTGGGCATTCTAGAGGCCACATTATTTGCTCAATTGCCTTGGAAATTGGTCAGAATGTTTGTCTTTATAAAATCTCACATGAGTCTGAATTTGGGTCAACTGGGGTCATAAACTAGGTCACTTGGTCAAATTAAAGAAATAACCAGTGGGAACTCTGGAGGCCACAATTATTATTCAGTTGATTTGAAAATTGCTTAAAATGTTTCTTTTGATAAAGTCAAGACCAGTTCAAATTTGGGTCACCTGGGGTCATAGTCTAGGTCACTAGGTCAAAATTAAAGAAATACCTTTAGTGCACTCTAGAGGCCACATTTTTTGCTCAATTGACTTGAAAATTGGTCAGAATGTTTGTCTTCGTGAAATATGAGTTTGAAATTGGGTCACCTGGGGTCATAAACTAGGTCACTTGGTCAAATTAAAGAAATACCTTTAAGGCACTCTACTCAGGTGAGCGATCCAGAGCCATCATGGCCCTCTTGTTATTTAACCCTTTCCCAAACGACAAACTTTAGACTCTTCCAAACTGAGAGAGTTTGCAGACGACAATTTTAAATTTGATAGAAATGGCAGAGAGTTCTCAAATAGGGTAGAAAACATTGTAGGAAAAGGAGAAATTGCTCGTTACGAGCAATTTCTCCTTTTCCAACAGTGTTTTCAAAAGACTTGTACTGCAGACACGTTAAAACAAGGGCTTGTTTGGGAAGGCTTATTTAACAGGATAAGAGTTAACGAATACGGACAATCTTTATTCGCCTCCAGAGATGGCTTTTAAGCTAGGCTTTCTTTTTATTTACAGATATACGTATAGAGAACATGTGGCGCGTGCCGTCCTTTGATGTATTTTATGCGCATTTCCTTTTATCACAAAGATCCTATCTGAGAAACAAGGAATACATGAGCCATGCTCTGTGGAAAGGGGGCTTAATGCATCTGCCAAAAGTATCGACCCATAAACTGCGCAGGCTAACGTGGGTCGAAACTTTTCTCCATCTTTAAAATTTATTGTTGGCATGTCAAAGGATGATTCTACCCCGTACATCAATCGGTTGTTTGTCAAAATGGATTTTATGGATCCATAATTAGGTGATGTCTTGCTTGGTGTAATGTACTACGGAGATGCATCTAGCCCCCTTTTACCAGAGCATGGCTCGAATGTATTTTTAACCCTTTACCACACTGCAACATTTTAGACTCTTTCAAATAGAAAGCATCTGCAGAAAAAAAAATCTGAAAGTGGTATGAATGAACTGACGTTTATTGACCGGCTAGAAAACATTGTGGAAAAAGTAGAAAATGCTGGTTACCAGCATTTTCTACTTCTCCCACAATGTTTTCAAAAGGTTCGTCAAAATTCGTGACTGTATGGAAAAGAGTTAAACACGCAAGACAGTTTATTGAGCCGATAGCTCAGAAGGTAAAGTCGATCGATGAGGTACGGTTTTAGCGGGCGATGGTTCGAATCTCAGTGAAGGTTCGAATCTCAGCTATGGCAAATTCTTCTTCCGGTATTTTTGGATAAAGATTCATCTACACTCGTTTTCAGCCAGTTTTTAACCCATTTCGTCTTTATTTCATCAAACTATAATCATCCTTGTATCTTCATGCCATATGTTGACGGTTGCTAGGTTGCATAGATTACGACTAGTAGAAAATGCATTTCATTTTCTGGAGGTCTTCAAAGAAATCATTGTTGTGACGTTTTCGTTTATAAATCGAAGATTTCCGATATCTTTATTTATCCCTTACACTATATATATATCTGTAATTTTTCTTTGTTTACACATCTGACTAATTCTGAACCATTCTACCGTCATCTAAATTTTACAGCGTGGTTTTTTTTTTCTTTGGATGTAAAGATGTATCTTTAATGTCTTTTTTTACCGCCTAAGCGTAAAAAGTCACATCGCAATGATGTTTCCTGTTTAAATATCTACTTTCTTCGAAACTTACTGTTGTTGTCAAAATTTGGTTTACGCACTTTTAATATGTAGTTTTTATTTTTCTGTGGGACGAATTACTCAAATTTGCAACTATCTCCCGTTTCAAACATCAGCATTTCTTAATTGCTAAAATCTCTCGTTTCTATTTTATCTCATCTTGGTCCGTATTCACAAACCGTTCTAAAGAACATTCTTTGTCTTTTTCTTCAGAATTTTCAAAATTTGAATGTAACACAACTTCTGATTGGCTTAAGCAAATGGTCTAGCTAATCAGAAGTTGTGTTACTTTCTAAATAGATATTAAAAGTATGGTTGGTGAATCCGAATCCTGATTTCGGAAATACGTTTCAAACTCGCATGCAAGCGTATTTTGTTTCGCAAAAAAAAGCTGACAAGCATGTTTTATTCTCCTGCAAAGATGGCTGTAAAACTAAGAAAAGACAGAATTATGGGTTGAAACACATACTATCTCATGTTTTGTTTCATTCTTTGTTCATTGTTTACGAACTATGCTCTGGCAAATGGGCAGGTAGATGTATCTCCGTGATGCATTCAGCCAAGCTCGACATCACATAATTATGGACCCATAAAATCCATTTTGTCTAACAGCCGGCTAAATCCGGAGGTAGAGTGGTCCTTTGACTTGCAGAAAATTTACCAAAAGCAAAACGTATCGACCCATGTCAGCCTGCGCGGTCTGCGCAGGCTGACATGGACCGATACTATTTTGCAAATGCATTAAAAACCCTTTTCATATCACAGAGCATAGCCCGTTTATATATTTTATGGATGGTGTGCGTAATGCAGGCCTATCCGGCCATTACTCAACCAACTCAAGAATAGCGAAAGTAAAAATCCAGCGTCAGAAAGGCTTAGGGCAGCGATATAAGTGCTCGAGCTTTGATTGTTATATATTTTTATCGTTTCTGAGAAACATGTACATTGGGGTAATCTGAAACTTTTAAATGCGGTCATGCCGTGTTCGATGAGTTCTTTTTACTTCAGAAACAATATATAGGCCTACTGAAGATCGGGATCAGACGACACTTATGGTCTTATCTGATCTAAAACTTAACGGTCAAAACGATATCTTGTGATTCGTGCCGATTCGTGAAATGGCCAAATTATATGAATCTCTTTGATTGAATCGATACATTCACTATATGAGCCATGCTCTGTGAAAAGGGGGCTTAATGAAACTGCGAAAAGTATCGACCCAGGTCAGCCTGCGCAGTCCGCGCAGGCTGACCTGGGTCGATACTTTTCGCTATTTATCGATTTTCTGTATGTCAAAGGACCAGTCTACCCCATGATTCAGTCTGTTGTTAAAAACAGTGGCTTTATTTTTATCCATAATTATGTAATTACTTGCTTGGTACAGTGCATCACGTAGACGCATTAATCCCCCTTTTGCCACAGCATGGCTAATATAGTTTGCATTCCGAAATTCAATGCTCATGGAAAAAAAAATCAAAAGAACAGAAATAAATATATGAGCCATACTTAAAGGGGGTCTTAAAGCATCTGCAAAAGGTATCGACCCAGGTCAGTCTACGCGGTTCGCGCAGGCAGACCTGTGTCGAAACGTTAAATGCTTTTAGTCAATTTTATGCGTGCCCAAGACCCAGTGTACCTCAGGATTCAGCCGGTTGTTCTGAGATAAATGGATTTTATGGATCCATAATTTCGAGATAACTGGCTTGGTATAGTGCATTACAGTGATGAATTAAAACCACTTTTGTCAGAGCGTTTCTCATTTATGTGTTTAAAGATAGAAAAAAAAAACCCTTACCTGTCTACCATAATAAGCACCACGTACCAGACGGACAGAAAACTACAGACATAAGTCACGTAAATCAGAGTATGACACCAAACTGGATGGTGTCCGTAATGCAGGCCTATCCGGCCATTACTCAACCAACTCAAGAATAACGAAAGTAAAAATCCAGCGTCAGAAAGACTTAGGGCAGCGATATAAGTGCTCGAGCTTTGATTGTTTAATACTGTAAAAACAAACACTTTAAAGCAGACGAAGTTTCCAATGATTCCAAATAAGCAAATGACGGGAATTCCGTAAATGTACAGTCCTTTTGTAAACGCCTCTAGCGTATCACTGGACGCGTCTATTGTGATATTTAAAGTTTCGTTGATAAAGATGACACCACTTTCATTCATTGTCATAAAAAAATTAAATATCCTTTTAAAAAATAAAACTTTATCTCCATACCAACCGTCGCTTAGACTGACGACAGAGAAAAACTTTTCGCCATATTTATATATGAACTAACTGGAAAGCACACTTCAAACCAATAAAGCCAGTTGTCGTTGTCATGTTATTGAAAGCAGTTGGGGGTCATTTCTGTTCTTGACGTTAGCGCCCTTCACTATCGGTTATTTGTTTGTGTTATAATTCATCATAACGGATTCGCTCAGGTGCGTAGCCAGGCGGAAGCCAGGGTCCGTATTCACCAACCATTCTTAAGAACATTCTTAGTCTTATGCTCTAAGATTTTCTAATTTCAGACCTACCACTACTTCTGATTGGCTCACCCAAATTTTCTAAATTTGAAAGTAACGCAACTTCTGATTGGCTAAATCATTTTGTTTAGTCAATCAGACGTTGTGTTACTTTCAAATTTAAAAAATTCTGGAGAATAAGACTGAGAATGTACCTAAGAATGGTTGGTGAATACGGGCAAAGGAAGCCAACCAAGCATTGTTAATTGCATTCTTGATCTTTCTCTAGATTTCCGAAGTAACGCAATTTTTGATTGGCTAAATCACTTGGTTTAGTCAACTTGAAATTGGGTTGCTTTAAAATTTAGAAAAAATCTCGAAATTTAGACGAAGAATGTTATTTAGAACGACTGATAAATACGGTTTCTGGGCATAAACTGTTAAAACACGAAATAAATGGAATTCACTTTCTCAGTCAATAAAACGAACCAAATCATTTTATGTTCAATGTGTTTTATCCAGAATATTTCAATAAACAGCAGTCAGTGTACATCAAAGATCAGACTGCACTTTCTGTGTTGTTTGATCTTGACCTACATTCTCTTCAAAATGTAGTCTGATGTTGATCGACATTTTCTAAAAGGTGAAAAATGGGGGGGAGGGTTGTCAGACTGGAACATAGGCTAGTAGGCCGCTTACATCAAATAATTGAGCCATGCTCTGTGAAAAGGGAGCTTAATGCATCTGCGAAAAGTATCGACCCAGGTCAGCCTGCGCAGTCCGCGCAGGCTGACCTGGGCCGAAACTTTTCGCTATTGATCAATTTTCTGTATGTCCAGGGACCAGTCTACCTCATTATTCATTAGGTTGTATTTTAGGGATATATGATACTGTGATGACTTGCTTGGTATCATGCATCACGGAGATGCATTAAGCCCCCTTTTCACAGAGCATGGCTCATATTTACTTGCACTGTACAAAACAGCTTATCTATAATCACGTACTAAAGTTTCATTGCAATTAATTCTTTGGTTTTATTTAGCTTCTGGTATTTTACCACTGTGTAACATCTGCAATGCCATATCATACGACTAACTTGATAAATATCATAAGAAGTATTCTAACATGACACATGAATTCGGCTGTATAATCACAGTGCAACGGAAGCGTGGTAAAATCGACGTCATTCTATATACTATGAAAGGTAAGAATTAATCCACATCCGCTTTTGTATACTAATTGCAAACTTGTTTTCCTTTCATCAAGAGTTGGGCATGTTAGAATCGAAATAATCTTCTTTCTGTCGTGGTTTGTTATTCAATAAACCACGGTTGTGAGTTATGAGGCGCAATTAATAAACCACTCGGACTATCGCCCTCGTCGATTATTTATTGTGCCTCATAACTCACAACCTTGGTTTATTGAACGATAAACCACGATAGAATGAAGATTATTCCTTAAAGAATGCAGTCACGAATATATTTGTCAAACATCGTCATATTTAAAACTAACCACTACTTTTTACGAGAATTTTTCAAAGAAGTTCACATATTTTTTAACTAGAGGCAAATTACTATGCATTCATTCGAGACTAACATCATTAAAGTAGGACAAAAACAGCTTAAATATCTAAGCGAAAAAAAAAAAAGTTTGCTTTATCTTTACGACATCCCTGGCTATGCGCCTGTCATTCAGTCAGATAACGAGTATCATACAGTGCAAAGTTTTGACAGTCCATCCAAGGTAAAATATTGTTCTGTTGACAACTTTGCTGCGATGCCGTCTGTTACTGGCACAACTCGTCAGATTCAATAACTACACCTCACCTCGTCTGTATCTACTATTATGTTTCCCGTTCAACTACGTTCACAAGTCACATGACTTAACCCTTTGGCTGCTAAGCGCGACTCACTGACCTTATGCGGACAATGTAGATCAAGATCAGACTGCACAGAACGTGCAGTCTGATCTTAGATCCACATTGTCCGATAAAAGAGAAATCTTTCCCTACAATTACCTTTGAAAAAGGAAAATCTGAGTTGATACTATCGGTATGAAAGTTTCATTTCTGTTATTAAGCTGGATAAGGGTTAATCTTTATCAAACGACTAAATCTTAGACTTGTGTAAATTGGAAACATTTGCAGACGACAAAATAAATGTGACGCAAACAGTGAAATTTGTGTTTGGAAAGTTAGAAAACATTGTGGGAAAAAGGTGAAAATGCTGGTTCCCAGCATTTTCTCCTTTTTCCCACCGTGTTTTCGAAATTGTCTTTCTCGGGTTCGTTAAAAGCCGGGATTGTTTGGTCAAGGGTTAAACATGGTGATACCCCCGAAATTCTATAAATCAATGACGACAACATCTACCGTGAAGTTATTTACATTTTGTACTTCATCACTAAAATATTCCCGCGAAATTGATAATTGATATATCAGGTAAAAGCATTGTGTGTATGGACAAGTTGTTTGTCATGGAAAACATATTTCGAACGATTTCTATGAATACTGTGGCGCGCGTGTTTCTCAGTTAGGTGTAACACTACTGCGAACTCCTCATTCGACAAACCTCGGGTAATCCGGTGATCAAGTCCCTCGGCTGTATCACATGGCTTGATATGCATCTACACGGTACATTTCTTCGCCGGAAGTAGGCCGTTTTACCGTTATTAAAATTGTAAGGCGCCTCTAAAAAAAGAAAACATGAATCACAATTTTCTGTGGAAAGCTATGCGAACTCCTTCCGGTGTAACACCACCGCGAACTCCTTCCGGGTCACAGTAGTCAAAAGTAGTCTCATTTTAGAATTTGACAGCAAGCACTTCTGCTGCACTCTTTCATCAGAGAAAATGGAAGGACACCCCTAAAATGTGTTATTGGTGTTGATTTGATGATTTCTGTAGAAATTGAGTGCAAGTTCGTTATTTCTTGGGGAACTGTTTTGTGCCTGTGTCCACATAAAGGAACATGGCACCCGGAGGTGCCTTTTTTACTATGATTTTTCAAGGGCAATTGTGTTTGGGGTAGAATAGCAAAAACTTTAGGTAGAAGTGCCATTTTCTTTTAGCTTTTTTATGTATACCATTAGAAATATATTTGATAGAAACAAATAGCAAAGCCCTGGGTTTGCCAATAAAAAACACAGCAGAGGGTCAAAGATGGTGAATTTCAGTCTATTTTCAATGTAGCAAACAACCAGTAGTGTGACACAATTAGTGGAGTCTTCTTGTCCGAACAGTAAAGCGGTCTATTTCCGGCGAAGAAATGTAAGGCGTATGTGAATGTCAAGCGACGTAACACAGCCGAGGGATTTGATGAACGAATCACCCGAGTTTTGCTGAATGTTATTGGTCCAAGACGTGGGAAAACAAGGTGTTAACGTTGACTAGAGTGTCATCATCATGAACTGACTGAACTATCTCTACAGACAACAGGATTGATTCTACAGGCGCGTTAGAACATGCTTATGTTTTTTTTTTTATCGGCGTATTTGAATGCGCTGGCTTTTGATCTACTTTTTGGCATTGATGCATCCGAATGAATAAATAGTAAATTGCGATTGGTCGAGAATGTGGACATGTTTATTCTAAGGGCCCTGCAGGCCTATTTGCGGAAAAGCAGTGGCAACAATATATGAGCCATGCTGTATAAAAAGGGGGCTTATTGCATCTGTGAAAAGTATCGACCCAGGTCAGCCTGCGCAGTCCGCGCAGGCTGACCTTGGCCGAAACTTTTCGCTATTGGTCAATTTTCTGTATGTCCAAGGACTAGTGACCAGTATACCTCATGATTCATTCGGTTAAGAAAAAATTGCCTATTATGGATCCATAGTTATGTGATGGCTTGATAGGTATCATGGAGATGCATTAAGCCGTCTTTGCCAGAGCATGGCTCAATTATTAAAAGTAATGCTACCGCTAGTCGATTCCCTGGGGCCTTTATTACCAACCATAGTAAATGTCAATGATTGGACATAATCCTTTCCTTGTTACTAATTGGTAATTTACTATTTTTTGAAGCGTTACCCCAGACACTGTTACTGCATGTCTATATGTATTGCAGGCGTCATTTTTTTTTCCAGCGTGGCTGAATGCACTGGTTTATGACATACTTCTTGGCACTGATAAAGAATGGATAGATGGTAATATGCTATTGGTAAAAAATGTGCACATGTTTATTCAGCGGGCCCCTGCTGACATATTTGCTCACACATTTATGAAACCACTATTAACAAGCGTTGCTACTAGGCCTACCAATCGATACCCCGGGGCCTTGGTTCATATCGTAGCAAATTAATGTAGTAGGGAATGATTCTTTCCTTGTGCTATTTGGAAATTTGATATTTTCATAAGCAAAGTATAAGAGGCATTTGCTCGTGAGGTTACTTTTCATTATTTTACTTCATATTGAGCCACAAAAGAATTTCAATATTCATATTCCAGTATCTCTTACGCCGTGTATCTTTTTTAAAGATATTTCTTGTTTAAATAACTGCTCCTTTTCCTGTACCCATTACGCCGTCTACCTTTCTCAGAATATATTTCCTCTTTCTCACGTTGCCGGAGAACTTCTTTTGAAAACATTGTGACAAGGGGGGAAATTGCTCGACTGAGCCAACGTTTTCTCAGTTAGCTACGAATGATTTGGAATGAGTTGATACATGTAGCCCCAAGTCACATCGGTATTATCTAAATATGGATCTGAAGTGAGCCACTGAAAAAGATAGTTTCACCTATATATGACCGAAATATTGTTGAAAGTAGCGTAAAACATCATTCAAACCAATAAAACATTGTGGAAAAAGTAGAAAATTCTGGTTACCAGCATTTTCTACCTTCCCCACAATGTTTTCAAAAGGTTTCAACCTCAGGGTGGTCGTTAAAACTCGGTATTGTGTGGTAAGGGGTTAAAGACGCTCTCTGCCTGTCATACCAAGTTGAACCCGTATTTAACCATCATTCTCAAATTTTTCGTCTAATTATAGATTTAAAAAATAAGTGCAGATCAAAAATCAGACAGCGCGTTTTGTGTAGCCTGAAGTTAGTCTATACTGTCCGCCATTTGAAGCGTATTGAGTCGCACGTAGCAGTCAAAGGGATAATACGTTCTGAAAGAGCTCGTGTGGCGCAGGGATATCATGTGATTTGGTGCAGATTAATTCTTTACTTAACCCTTTACCAAACAGTCCCGTGCTTTAACGACCCTGAAGAAAAAGTCTTTTGAAAATATTGTAACCAGCATTTTCTCCCCTTCCCACAATGTTTTCGACCATTTCATAGTCAGAAATCATTACTTATGTTACTTCTAATTTGTCGTCTGCAAAAGCTATAAATTTGGACAAGTCTAGAATATTGTCGTTTGGTCTCTTGTTTTACGACTTTTAGGAAAAACGATTGAGAAAACATGGTGAGAAAGGGGAGAATATGTTGGTATCAGCACTTGCGCCTTTTCCAGCAATGTTTAAAACCCGTTTAAAAGAAAACTAGCATCCTTTGTGCCGCAGTAAGTCGTGTGCAAATCCTTCTAATATTGATAAGTCCAATTTTTTATGTGTTGAAATGAGTCAATATTCTCTTTTTTTCGATGATGTTTTCTATCTTACAGGGACAAAAAAGCTGGTCATTTGAGACACACAGTCGTTTGCAAATGCTTTCATTTAACTCCTAACCAAACGACCTGTCGAAACCGAAAGCATTTACAGACGACAGTCTAAATAGTTACCAGCATTGTCTCCTTTTCCCACAATGTTTTGAAAAGGCGTCTTCCTCATCGATTGTGTAGTAAAGTTTTATTTTTAGTTTCGCCTGGCGAAGCGTTTATATATGATCTTTGACGTGACATACACTCCTCTTTTTCATTTCTTTGTTTATCAATATCGAAAAATAATTTGAGCCGAGCTCTGTGAAAAAGGGGGCTTAATGCATCTGCAAAAAGTATCGGTCCAGGTCAGCCTGCGCAGTCCGCGCAGGCTGACCTGGGCCGAAACTTTTTGCTTTTGGCCAAATTTTCTGCATGTCAAAGGACCATTCCACCTCATGACTCAGTCAGCTGTGATACAAGAGAAATTTTATGGATCCATAGTTATGTGATATCCTGCCTCGTATTAATTCATCACAGAGATGCAGTAAGCCCCATTTTAGCAGAGCACGACTCATTTGTAATCAACTGTTATTCAAATGCAGCGTTCCTCTCTTTTCTGACAAAGAATCGTTTGTGACTTATTCGCCCACAGGATCGTGATTAATTTGTCATGGATAGTTTTGTGGTCTCTTGTTTCTGTCTGGAAACATGCGAGGTGATCAGTCAATCAGTCCGCAGGTGTACAATGTTTACTTGTTTTATCCTATTCTCTCTCTTTTTTTTTTATCGCCGCTATCTTGGAAACTTTATCGAAAATGACCAGTTTTGCTTTTAAGCATTATTTAATCTGTTGAACAGGTTAACCCTTTTCCGAAGAATAAATTTTTAGACGAGTCCAAATTGAAAGCATTTGCAGAAGACTCAAAAAGTGAAATTTGTTTCCGGAAGGGTAGAAAACATTGCGGGCACAGGAGAAAATGCTGGTTACCAGCATTTTCTCCTTTTCCCACAATGTTTTCTAAAGCTTTTTTTTCCCTCAGGATCGTTAAAAGTCAAGATTGTATGGTAAAAGGGTGAAATGAAACTTTCAAACCGATAGTGAAAACCCAAATTTTGATATTTCAAAGGTATTTTTTTTGTGGGGGGGGGGGGAATATCTCCTATTCGGAAAGTTAGATCCAAGATCAGACTGCACGTTCTGTGCCGTCTGATTTTGATCTACACTGTCCGCAAAAGGGCCGTAAGTCGCACTCAGCAGCCCTATGGTTAATTTTGAGTATTCAAAAAGTGAAATTTGTTTCCGGAAGGGTAGAAAACATTGCGGGCACAGGAGAAAATGCTGGTTACCAGCATTTTCTCCTTTTCCCACAATGTTTTCTAAAGCTTTTTTTTTTCCCCTCAGGATCGTTAAAAGTCGAGATTGTATGGTAAAAGGGTGAAATGAAATTTTCAAACCGATAGTGAAAACCCAAATGTTGATATTTCAAAGGTATTTTTTTTTGGGGGGGGGGGGAAGGGAATATCTCCTATTCGGAAAGTTAGATCCAAGATCAGACTGCACGTTCTGTGCCGTCTGATTTTGATCTACACTGTCCGCAAAAGGGCCGTAAGTCGCACTCAGCAGCCCTGGGGTTAATTTGGGGTATTCATCTCGGCACTCTTAGAGGGTTAAACGATTTGCCGGAAATTATCTGTCTTTCCACCGACATTTGGAGGCGATGGGACTTAGCAAAAAGAACGTTTTGCTCGTATCAGTGACGAAGATATGTCGCCTTTTATGAATGAAAACAAGTTAAATGTACAGTAATTTTTCAGTAAATTAATAAAATTGTCATTAATCGGGTGATTTCAAATTGGTCCAGTTATTTGGCCTCGTCCGAAGCTCATAGAGACAATGTTGAATCTTAGGGTTGAAAGCACTGGTGTGACATTTGTCAAGGGAGCCATTGTGTAGAATTAATGATTTGAAAAAAAATAACCACAGAAATAGTCTCAAACTATTTGCTTGAAAGTCTGCCTACTATATTGTCATGCAAAATCCAATAGATTAATGTGCAATATTGTTGGACGAACAAGTCCTGGCGAACAAGGCTAGGGACGAATAAGCACAGGAACGAATTGGTTTGGGACGATCAAGCATGGGATTGGGCGGTCAGGAAATAACGATTGTGTGTATCATTACGCCAATAGAAGACCATAGCGGATCAAGTAATTTTCGATAAAAAAAAAAAGAAGTATTTCCTTGATCGATGGCCAAACCAATTCATTTAAATATGCCAATTTCATTTTCATATCTGAGAGCTATCGAAACACTTATTTGTCTTTAAAAAATTGGGTTTAATTGGGTTTATTTCCTTCCGTTTTGCACAAACTACGATACATAATTTTCAAAATACCGTATTGAACTCATAGTGGTATTGTCTGCGACAAAGCCGCAAAAACAATGTATGAACATTGACCTCTCTTTGGTGAAGGCTTTTTTTAAGTGCCCGCGTCTCAACTTTGAAATGGAATCTCTTCTTACGTCGAACGAAATATTTCTCTTATTCCCATTATATTTATGTTAGCCATGCTCTGGCAAAAGGGGCTTAACCCTTTCCCAAACAACAAATTTTGGACTGGTCCAAATTGAAAGAGTTTGCAGACGACAATTTTAAATTTGATGAAAATGAAAGAAAGGTCTCAAAACGGGTAGAAAACACTTTGGGAAAAGGAGAAATTGCTCGTTATGCTCTGGCAAAAGGGGCTTAACCCTTTCCCAAACGACAAATTTTGGACTGGTCCAAATTGAAAGAGTTTGCAGACGACAATTTTAAATTTGATGAAAATGAAAGAAAGGTCTCAAAACGGGTAGAAAACACTGTGGGAAAAGGAGAAATTGCTCGTTTACGAGCAATTTCTCCTTTTCCCACAGTGTTTTCAAAAGACTTGTACTGCAGACACGTGAAAACCAGGGCTTGTTTGGGAAAGGGTTAATGTGTTTCTGTGATGCATTGTACCAAGCAAAGTCATCACATAATTATGGATTCATAAAATGAATTTTGTCCAAAAACCGACTTAATCACAAGGTGCACTGATCCTTTGACACGCAGAAAATTGACCACTGGCACAAAGCTTCGACTCAGATCAGCCTGCGCAGTCCGTGCAGGGTTCGTAATGTCTATATCACGCTGAAAATAAGGAAGGTTATCCGATCGCAAGATGACAAAGCACGTGTAACAAACTGACTCCGTAGCTGATTTCAAAAACAACATTTGCAATGTAAATTGGTACAAAGTGGCATCTGTCAGAGATTCTCTCGGGAGGAAGAAAGAAGTTATATCCGATAAATAGATGTAGATCTAATTGATAACGTAAATGTAATCGATTCTCTTGCACAAATGATCGTCATTGCGACAGGATTCATTCCTCTCTAACCGCTGATCATTGTGTCGACGATGGTTAAGTGGGAAAGCAGCCAGTGGTTTGGGAAGCACATTGTGCGGAAGTACTGATAAAGGAAACTCCAGGAAAGCATGGATAAGTGCACTGGCCGCTGCGATATAACTGAAATGATGTTGAAAACGGCGTTAAACACTATACAATCATTTAAGCATACGAAATTAGAAACACATTTTTTTTAGCTGTTTTGTCTCCATGCTTTAGTAACCGCCCATCTATGTACAAATGAGTTGAACTATCAACACCTGTAGATTAAAAAAAAAAAATGTTTTGGAGCAACCAGTTTTCAAATCAAAAGCACATTTACCAACCATATCAGAATCATAATCTGATTGTCATTTACAGAGAGGTATGAAACTGATATGGGTCATGCTTTGTGAAAAGGGGGTTTAATGCATCTACAAAAAAGTATCGACCCAGGTCAGTGTGCGCAGTCCGCGCAATCGAAACTGTTTACTATTGGTTAATTGTCTACATGTCCAAGTACCATTTTACATCCTTAGGATTCAGCCGGTCGTTAATCAAGGTGGATTTGATGGATTCATCATTATATGACTTGCTTGGTGTAATGCATCACGGAGATGCATTAAACCCCCTTTTCCCGGAGAACGGCTCATGTATAATTAAGCCATGCTCTGACCAAAGATGCACTTCCCCGATACCAAGCAAGTCGTCACATAATTTTGGATCCATTAACCCTTTCCCAAACGACAAATTTTGGACTGGTCCAAATTGAAAGAGTTTGCAGACGACACTTTTGAATTAGATGAAAATGGCAGAAAGTTATCAAAAAGGGTAGAAAACACTGTGGGAAAAGGAGAAATTGCTCGTTACGAGCAATTTCTCCTTTTCCCACAGTGTTTTCAAAAGACTTGTACTGCAGACACGTGAAAACCAGGGCTTGTTTGGGAAAGGGTTAATGCATCTGCAAAAAGTATCGACCAAGGTCAGCCTGCGCAGTCCGCGCAGGCAGACTTGGGTCGAAACTTTTTGCTATCAGTCAGTTTTCCTCATGTCAAAGGACCAGTCTCACTCATGATTTAGTCTGTTGTTATACAAAACGGATTTTAATGCATCCATCATTATATGAAGACTTGCTTTGGGCAATGCATCACGGACATGCTTTTAACTCCCCTTTTGGTTCATGTGTTGAATCGTTGATCCCATGTTTCGCCCCTTCCTCTAAAAAAATATCAGTACATGTATCAAACTCCAGAAATCATACAAGACAAATGTCTGATGCGAGAGATCAGAGTAGCCGAAATGTTTTGATGAACAATTCTGGAAATATTGACTATCTTGAAAATTTGTTACAACATTTTTGTATCTTTTTTTTTTTGTCTTTTTTTTTCCCCCAAAATACGTATATTATGACAAATGCCATATACTGCGGGGATAAATAGAATATAATGCGTGTTCTAAAAGGCAAAAAAATTAAAACAGGAATCTCAAATTACTTGATTGTATCTAACCGTTTACCACACAATGCAGAGTTTTAACGACTTTGAGATAAAAAGGCATTTAAAAAAGTTGTGGGAAAAAGCGAAAACTTTCTCTTTTTCTCACAATGTTTTCTACCCTTCCCGGTACAAATCCCATCATCTCAGTATCATTTTAATTGTCGTCTGCAAATGCTTTAAATTTGGAACAGTCTAAAATTTTGTCCTTTGCTAAAGCGTTAATTTGTTTGTACTGGAGTTTAATGGCGTTTTAAGACCTTAGATCACAGTGGTCAATGCACCTACGCGTGTGTTTCTTGGCTTTCTCACACCAGTACAGACACAACTTTCTTTCCAAGTCACTGATATCTTTTCTCACATGCATCAGAGGTGTTACAGAGTTAACCCTTTACCAGACGACAAAATTTTAGCCTTGTCCAAATTGAAAGCATTTGCAGATAACAATTTCAATGTGGCTCAAACAGTGCAATTTTCCTTTGAAAGGGCAGAAAACATTGTGTTCAAATTCAGCATGGAATGTATATATTTTTTCATAAAGGAAATGTGAAAGAAACCATACTGCAATTCTTCGCACCGTAAGATGACATCTTATATGGAAAGTTCTGTCTTATTTTGATTTTTTTTTCGTGGGGAACTGTCAGAATATATTTTCGCCAGTTCTGTTGATATGAGCTAAGCAAGTCTTCCTAGATACATGTGAACAACGGTAAATAACCTCTCGCTCCAATGTATATCTCAGCCTGTATCACCATTCCTGACATACTGCGACCTTTGCGAATAGAGTAGACAAAGATCAGCCTGTACTTCCGTGTAGTCTGATCTTCGCCTGCCCTTTTCGAAATACAATGAATTGTTGAAGCTTCAGCACAGCCATGACCAGAGGCAAAGTTTTATTGCTCACAATATGCTATTTTATCAAATAAGATGGGACTTTTGTCCGTGGGGCCTTTGTCCTATGGCGCTTTTTGTTCTATAGGGCTTTTGTCCGTAGGGGTTTTTGTCCCTGGCGCTTTTGTCCTTTCGGGCTTTTGTCCTGGGGGTGTCCGTGGGGCTTTTTTCCGAGGGGATTTTGTCCTTGGCACTTTTGTCCTTGGGGGCTTTTGTCCATTGGGCTTTTGTCTTAGGGGCTTTTGTCCGTTGGGCTTTTGTCCTGTTGCGCTTTTTGTCCTATGAGGCTTTTCTCCTACACCAACTTAGACCTTTCTGTCCAGTCTCTGAGTCAAACCCATCTTAGTTTTTGAGCAATGAATTATGCATTGAAAAAAGTGGGCTGAAATCAAGTTGTTCGGATACACAGGCTAATCTCGGCCGTCATGATTTCTAATTTGCAACACGGGTGATATAGGGACAGTTCATTTCTATGCGAAATGAAATGCAACACCAGACGGAAACCTGGAAGCGTTTTAACCCTTAGGCCACTGAGCACAACTCACTGACCTTTTGCGGACAGCGTAGATCAAGATCAGATTGCACAGAACGTGCAGTCTGGTCTTGGATCTACGGTGTCCAATAAGGAAATATGAAAATTTGGGTTTTTACTAACAGCTTGAAAGTTTCATCTCTTTTTTTCAGCAAGATAAGGGTTTATTTTTTTTTTTGCGTGTATTGACTTGTATTCAGACTTTGTTTTGACTGTGTGTCTATTTTGAAGCTTTAAAAAATAACATCTCTATTATTATGTTACCATTGGTTACTGTTAGTGCGTTTGTTCATAGAAAGTTGTTTTTCGGTCAGAAATGGACATTTTCCTCCTCATAGAACATTTATTTCAAATCTGTATTTCTACATTATTACCCGTAATTGTTCTATAGCGAGCACTTGGCATGACTTATACATGGCATCACAACTATAGTTACCTTTCCGGTCAGTGTAGATCAAGATCAGACTACACAGAACGCACAGCCTGATCTTTGTCCTTTTTTACCCTTGGGTAAAGCAGGGATAGTATGTACTTAACCCTTTCCCAAACGACAAATTTTGGACTGGTCCAAATTGAAAGAGCTTGCAGACGACAATTTTAAATTTGATGAAAATGGCAGAAAGTTCTCAAAAAGGGTAGAAAACACTGTGGGAAAAGGAGAAATTGACGTCTTTTAACCCTTTCTCAAACGACAAATTTTAGACTGGTCCAAATTGAAAGAGCTTGCAGACGACAATTCTAAATTTGATGAAAATGGCAGAAAGGACTCAAAAAGGGTAGAAAACACTGTGGTAAAAGGAGAAATTGCTCGTTACGAGCAATTTCTCCTTTTCCCACAGTGTTTTCAAAAGACTTGTACTGCAGACACGTGAAAACCAGGGCTTGTTTGGAAAAGGGTTAAATACAACCCCCAAATAATTCACGTTAATCTACGCAGTTCAGTGAAAGGCAGCCCTGATGTAGAAGGGGTTTGAAAAAAATCACAGAAGGAAAGGAAGAAATGCCTGGACCCGATTTCAATTACATTTCCAGTTATTCGAGCTACGTATATAGAGGATCTTACATGAATGTTTATGTATTATCATTTTTATCAAACTAGTTGACTAAAATTATATAACGCGAGCCTTGGCGAGCTTCTAATACATTTTAGTCAATGAGTTTGATAAAAATGATAATACATAAACATTCATGTAAGATTCTATTTATCACATAAAACGAATGACAGACAAAAACTATCCTGCATCATCACCTTCAGCCTATACACCATTCACGGGTCCATGTTTAAAGTTGTAGTTCGGTTTCAAATGTGTAAATGCACAAGTAGATAGCTCTTTGACATTTATACAGAAAGTAGAATGAAACAGTTTCTACAGGAGGTAATTCCACCTATTTCCGAAATTTTGACGATTAAAAAAAAAAACTTTCACTGCATTTCTTGGTTTTTATTACACATAAAAAAAAAACTTTCCACGCGTATACATCCTAGCACTAATGACGTCATATTTCCGCGAAACGACGTAGCAGTACACATTCCGGCACGTGCTGTGGCTGGTTTCTCCGGCTTCACGCGGTCATGACTGAAAACTGATCAGAATCGGGACCACGAAAACAATAATACACTAGTGTATTATCAAAAATAAGTTATGGGCCTAATACACTGCCGGAGGAGGTTTTATGTGATAAAATTTATTATGTGAAAATGCTTTTGTCTGGTCGAGTCTAAAGTTTTGACATCTAGTAAAGAGTTAAAGAAATCAGAATTGACGTCTCTCGTGAACCGGTGATTAGACTAATATTAAGGCTATATATCCAGTAAATAACCTATTGACCTGAAACTTGATAAAGATGCAACATCTCACCGTATATAATAAAACTGATCCACTACGCAGTTTCACCCGCTGTTAAACTTTTTGGCCTATACGGACTAGTTTAAGGCCCACGTTAAAGGGGCATTAAATAAGATTTCTTTTCGCAAGTTAACTAGAAGATCTTAGCTCTTTGGCTCCTAAGCGCGACTTGGGGCGCTTTTGCGGACAGTGTGGATCAAGATCAGACTGCACAAAACGTGCAGTCTGATCTTTGATCTACACTGTCCGTTATAGTCTTTTCTTTCCGATGGAATCAACTTTGAAATCGCAATTTTTGGGTTTATACTATTGGTTGGAAATTTTCGTTTCATTTATTTAGCAGTTTACGGTCAACAAAGACTGCTAATTTTCATTGGCATGCAAAGACGGCTGTAAAATTAGAACACAGATACATGTAGGAAACACGAGGAATTCCCAAGGGTTACTTTTTTACTCCCATTCCGTTAGTAACGCTAAAGCAGTAATTGCATAACGCTAAAGCAGTAATTGCATAACAAGGGTTAGGTACATTTTTAACTCTTTACCAAACGACAAAATTTTAGGCTAGTCTAAATTTAAAGTATTTGCAGACGACAAACTTAATGTTGCACAATTTAGGATTTTTTCTTTGAGATGCTAGAAAACATTTGGGGGGGGGGGGGGAAGAAAATGCTGGTACCAGCATTTTTCTCCTTTTCACAATGTTTTTAAAAGGCATTTTCTTTTGGGTCGTTAAAACTCGGGATTGTGTGGTAAAGGGCTACGACAATGTAAAAAAGAGTGTGCTTCATAGCCCAGTTAGTAGGGTGCTGTCACTGGTTTTGAAGGTCGTGGGTTCACATCCCACCATAAGCAATTCAATTTTAGCCTTTGTTTATACTTTTTCCCTTAACTATGGTAAAAAGTAACGTACATAGCTTCAAAAAGTTGTCGTTTGCGCCATTTGAAAATAAAAAGGGGAGGGGAAAGGTTATGCTGGAAATGTTCCTCTCGCCGGAAAAAGTGAAAGTAATCATAATTAGAAAATCAAGGACATTACTGCTTTCATATAAGTACACGAGTACTTTACTTAAAAATGAGCCGTGCTTTGTGAAAAGGGAGTTTAATGCATGTGCAAAACGTATCGATACAGGTCAGCCTGCGCAGTCCGCGCAGGCTGACCTGTCTCGAAAAGTTTTGCTTTTGGTCAATTTTCTGCATGTCCAAGGACCAACAGACCTCAGGATTCAGCCGGTGCTAAGACAAAATGAATTACGTGGATTCGTAATTATGTGATTAATTTCTTGATATAATGCATCAAGAAGGTGCATCGAACCCCCCTTTTGCCACAGCACGGCTTAACTCTAAGAAAGTATAGAAAGCAAGGTTCTTTTTGCCGGTGAAAATAATATCAGAAAGTAATTTTCGCTGTATGGAACCCTCATAGAGTACAACTAATTCACATCACGAAATCTTCAAATTAAACCTTTACCAAACCATACCAAATATTTACGACCCTGAGGGGAAAACGCCTTTGAAAATATTGTTGGAATAGAGGAAAATCCTGGTAACAAGAATTTTCTTCTTTTTCCTCAATGTTTACTGTCCTTTCAAAGACAAAGTTTGCAATGGGGAGGGGAACATTCATGTAAGTCAAATTATCTCCCTTGCCCGATAAAGACTTAAAGTATCAAAATAACAGATTGGTCCTTTTACCTGTATTCGTTTGTTTTTATTCTTGATTCCCTTGGGGATATTGCCATAAATATAATATGATTTATGATATACATGTATATGTAAGGACTCTGTTTTTCAAGGCAAATTCTGTTCTTGAACATCAGAGCAAAATGTATAATCAATTTGTAAAACGATCAGATCAAATCTGGCTGAGATATTATCACAAGAACATGTCTGCATGGTGTAAGAAAATCACCGATAAAAACCAAGTAATCCCCTTCTGAGGACCAATGTAGTACTGGAGAGGAATCAAGGGAAATAACTGAAGAATAGCCCTCATTTGAGCCACGTCTTATTTTTTTTCTTGCAAATGCCATAGATTACGACAAGTCTAAAACTTGTTGTTTGGTAAAGAGTAGAGCCTCTGATTTCGACATTTGGCATTTGTAAATTTCTATGCTTTTTACCGTTTGTAAATGTCACCATTTAATCCTTTACCAAGCAGTTACCAGTTTTTATGATCCTGAAAAAGAAGGCTTTCGAAAAAACCGTGGGAAAAGGAGAAAATGCTGGTGACCAGCATTTTCTCCTTTTTCAACAATGCTTTCTTTATGTTCAAAGACAAATTTTATTTTTTCAGGTACTTTTGACTTGTCTCCTGGAAATTTGGAGGAGTCTAAAATTTCGTCGTTTGGTGATGGGTTAAGTGTTATGTATTGTAAATCTTTTGTAAATGCTTGTTCTTAGCATACCAAATATCAATAATAATCGAGTTATTACAACTGCATGTATACCCTATCGAGGTTTCATGCTAGAGAGGGACACTGGAATATTATTGTATTGAATAAGAAAAGTGTCTCATCATAGCGCACACGGATCTGGACTTTATCCCGGTTATATTTTACGAATAAGTCTTGAGTGCTGATATCTAACTTGTTTTGAAATTATCCCCCTTTTCTGCTAAATTATGTTACAGTTGCCTCCCCCTTTTCAGATAATGTTTGCCAGAACTCTACTACCCACCCAGTTAACCATGTCACTGCTTTAACGAAACATGGATGTCACAGGCAATATAGGTATACCCCTAAATATAAATCTAAAAATTGTGAAATTTTGAATAAATTCCATTACTAAAACTATGGGACGCAAACTATGGAGCCAAATTTTTCAGGAATGTGAAAATTCACCGCGAAATTAGTAAACCGAATATTATCGCGAAAGGATTGCCTTGAGATGATGCCATTCATTCGGATGAAAAGACGCTAGAAAATTCCAGGAAAGCTTGTTTTGGAATCTTGTTTCAGGCAGGAACCGTAAAAAAATGTTAAACTCCTCAGCTAGTGAAGGCTAGTGAAGGCATTTTGGCTATTTGTGTTTCAGAATGATACACACCGCAGCAGTGCCAGGCTAAAACCCCATATGAAAGAGCCATGCTCTGTGAGAAGGGGGCTTAATGCATCTGCAAAAAGTATCGGCCCATGTCAGGCTGACATGGGTCGAAACATTTTGCTATTTGAATATTTCTGCATTTCCAAGGACCATTCTACGTCATTATACAGTCTGTTGTTAGACAAAATAGATTTTATGGATTATGGATCCATAATTATGTGATGACTTGCTTGATATAATGGATCACGGAGATGCATTAAACTCCCATTTCCCAGAGCATAACTCAAAAGTACCTGACCTAATAAAACGATGTTGCTTCATGCTGATTTCCAAGGACTTTGAAATTTCCCTGTCATTTTTGTCTTGAACTTTACTTTACCCATGTAAACAGGTCTTTATTTTTTATCAATTATTGTACGTAGATGAAAGAATGACAAAATTATGGGAAAAAAAAAATAGTAATTTCCTGAAAGTTGGTTTTAATTAGTAAAAGCAAACAAGAACACCACAGGCAGATGCCAACGCTCGGCTGTAGTCACTTTAAATCGAAAATTATATGTGAAAAGGGGCATAACTGTGTCAAAAATATTTTGATGGTTACCTACCCCTGTTGTATATGTTGCTCTTTTGATAGTGAAAAAATAGTCCAAGTTTGAAGTAAATATCTCCTGTTATGACCGAGATATTATGAAATGTCTTTTTTTCCCCGAACATTCTAAGTTGAAAAAGTGGCATAACTGTGTTAAAAATATTTTGATGGTTACCTGCCCCTGTTGTATGGGTTCCTCTTTTGATAGTAAACAATTTGTCCCAGTTTGAAGAAAACATCTTCAGTAATGACAGAGATATTATCACGGCCGCTTATCGCCTGAATCACAACAATGTTGAGAGGACATCCGGTTGAACTTCAGGGGACTATAAATCAGGCGATGGGTGGGTGAGTGTAACGGTTGAACCGGGATTTTTTTCCGTTCCATGTTCAAATACAAAAAATCAGAGAATGTCATGCAACCCTTTATTAATTCTCCTACAAATATGACGCTCATTTGCAGCCAGATTACGAATTATAGACCAGAAATCCTTTTTTTCCCGGAGCAGGGGTATGTCATTTTGATGGCATGCGAACGATTTGGATTCACGTTCTTGAAGTCGCCGAGCGCAAATGGTTCCACCCATCAGTATATATTACAAGGTCTCTCAGTTTATTGTAATTTACAACCAAAACTATATTCTGTTACTGTCCTTCTTCCAAGAAAAATGAGAAATTTAATGAAATGTGTGATTGAGGGGGATATGTAGTGATGAAAGGGATAGGCTGCAATTTAGGGGACGAAGTAGTACAACAACATTTTAATAATGTCAAAGTTTTTGCACGACGACGCAGACGATGACGAGGTAGACGAAGACGACGCAGATGATACCAGCTGGGTCTGTATTCATCAACCGTTCTTAAGAATGTCCTGAGTCTCATTCTCCAGAATTTTCCAAATTTGAAAGTAGAGTTCCAGATAGAGGGAGTGATTTTGATTTCAAAATTGAAAATATTAGGTATTCTCCACTAAACCCTATGTTATGGGCACTCATTAGAATCGTCTCATCGAGACGATTCTAATGAGTACCCACAACATAGGGTTTGGAAGAGAAATAATGAATTTAGAATACCATCACTCCCTCTTATCTGGAGCTCTGACACACGTTCTGACAGCTAAACCATTAAGTTTAGCCAATCAGAAGTTGTGTTACTTTCAAATATGGACAACTTTGGAGACTTGGTTATAAATTCTTTGGCTGTAATGTATTGACAGTCAGGTAAGGACACTGAAAACGTCAAAAAACGATCATGTCCAGAGACTAGGTGAATGGTCTGACCTACACGAAATTCTCAAAAAAAAAAGTCAGTGTTCATATCTTAACCATGGTGACCTCAGTATCTGATATATCCTTCCTTCGAACGGATAACTGCAGCAACCCTCCTCTTCATGCTGGAAATCAAACGCCGAATTTTCATCACTGGGATCCTCTTCCATTCGTCATGGAGTTTATCTTGGTCTTGACGCCTAATAAACTCAATCGTGTTGGGCACAGGGCTTCTTGCAGGCCAAGGCAATGTGTCAATTATTTTGCTCATGTGTATATATCTTTACAAGTGGCTCTGTCCAGTCTGAATCACTCGGTCTTTTAAAATTGATTTGAATTGAGTATCATTCCAAACATTCCTTGCACTGTCTTTTGGCAAAGTAGGGACTACATGGTGCGACCTTGCCAGTGAGAAATAATGTAGATAATAACAAGGTTATTCTGACTTTTCCAACAAGATGCTTAAAGCACTGGCGGCGTCCCATCCAGTCTCACAGCAAGTACCTGTCATCTACAGAGCGTTGTCTAATGAGACTTTATTCTTCTTAACAAATAGATTTAAATATAGGTCTATATAATATCTATATTTATAGTGCCGGTGTATTTCTATCACCCTTCCACACACATACAAGTAATCCTGCTATAAATTTGTCGTCAACGACTGTTGTCGTCCAGAAGGTCCGAGTTCAATTCCGCGGGAGCGGGCGTCAACTTTGGAACTGTTCATTGGCCCACACATTCGGCGGGAATACTGGCGTAGTTTCCAGGAAGCAGAATCGAGAGAGATTAGAATAAGTTGCTAGAATTTGTTTCTTAATCGGTGTAAAATAAATATGTTAACTTATTAAAACTAGAAAATGGAAGGTGCGGAGCTGGAACATGTCAGCAGGCGTAATATAGAACATCGGATTCTAATTTTAAACTGTACAGTCTGATCCTGGTCTACACTGTCTCCGAAGTACTCCTCGAGCATAAGGGATAACTCTTTACCAACCGAGGAAACTGTGAACTCTTCGAAATTGAAGTATTTACTAACATTAAATTAAATGTCAGTAAAATGACAGTAAGTACTAGTTTTAGTAAGTATAAAAAACATTGTTGGAAAAGGAGAAAATGCTGGTTATCAGCATTGTTTCCTTTTCCCAATAATGTTTTCAAAAGCCTTCTTCTCGTGAAAACATGGGAATGTATGGTAAAGGGTAAAGTTATGGTTGGCACTAAATGTTTATGACAGATTTACGCAGTTTTTCCCAATAGCGTTGTCAATACAGAGTCCCATCTTGTCTAACACAAGTAACCAACAGAGAGCCCTAATGATTTTTTTTCCTTCGTCGTGACCAACAGCTTATATCTAAATATTATGACATGTATTAACAGCTGTTAAATGAACAAAAAAAAAAAGCAACCTTTGGGCCACTTAAGGCCTCTTTAAATATATAAAATTATGGCCCTCTTACCTTATCATCCCACTTTTTTTCTTTATGACACTCTAGATTCTTCTCCATTTAGATGGTTTCATTATTCTAAATATAGGAGCCCTGCTCTGTGAAAAGGGGGCTGAATGCATTTGAAAAAAGCGTCGACCCGGGTCAGCCGCGGACCGAAACTTTTGCTTTTGGTAAATTTTCTGCCTGTCCACAGACCAGTGTACCCCATGATTCAGTAAGTAAACTTCTTGGAAACTTTAACCAGAACTCGCGTCATAATGTCAATGGTGCTAAGGGTTTGACCATGCTCATGCTCATCACGGTATTCGAACCTAAAAATAGCCATGGGAGAGGCCGACACTTTGCCCCAACACCAAAGTCTTCCATAGTTCTTTTATTATAGTTCTTTTATTATTATAGTTTATTATTATTATTATTATTATTCACTTGGCATTACTTACGCACGCAGACTTTTAACTCTTTACCAAACAGCCCCAAGTTTTAATGACCCTGAGAAAGAAGGCTTTTGAGAACATTGTGGGAAAAAAAGAGAAAATGCTGGTAACCAGCATTTTCTCTTTTTTCCCACAAGGCTTTGTACCTTCTTAGAGACAAATTTCATCATTTGACCCATTACCACACAATGTCCAGTTGTAACGCCCCTGGATAGTTATACTTTTGAAAACATTGTGGGAAAAGGAGAAAACGCTGGTACCCACAATGTTTTCTATCCTTTCAAAAACAAATCGAATCATTTTTGACACGTTTATTTTGTCGTCAGCAATTGCTTTGAATTTGGACCAGTCTAAAATATTGTCGTCTGGTAGAGGTTTAAGTAATATTCAATTTTTAGTGTACATACAATTTTAGAATAGACAAAAAGTTTACATTATCTCAAGTGTCGTCAATCGGTCGGGATTTAAAAGCCATTCCCCTTTTCTATAGTAAAATTTCGGCTGTGTTTGGTATCAGTTGACTTGTGCATCTGTCCCATGGCGAGTGTATAGTTTTTTCGCTTCCTAGACGGCAATAAATATAGTCTGTGTTACACCCTCTTCAGGCTAATAACAAGGTTACAGTGGCGCGAACAGTACATCTTTAGTTCTTTGGTAAAAGTAACATTTTCCCATCCCAGTTCAAACAACCGTCTGACCTTGCTTTCTCTCTCTCTCTGTGTGTGTCAAGCAATCAGTACTCTGTTTCTACATCAACATTTTTAGATACTGTTTTCTTTTGCAAACGATGTGAAACTCTCTTGTCTATACTTTCATATCTAAACCTTACTTATTTATCCTTCACCATTTACCACACAAACCCGAGTTTCAACGACCCTGACAGAGAAAGCTTCTGAAAACATTGTGGGAAAAAAATGAAATGCTGCTAACCACCATTTTCTCCATTTCCAACAGTGTTTTCTACCCATTCAAACACAAATTCCAGAGTGTGAGCCATTTACAATTTTACGTCTGCAACTGCTTTTAATTTTTACCAATCTAAATTATTGTCGTCTAGTAAAGAGTTAATGGAATATAATTTTACTCTTTTCCAAACTGTAAATGTTTAAGACTCTTAAAAAATTGAAAGCCTGTTCAGACAACATATTCAAAATTGGTATACATGTAAATGGTAGAATTTTCTATTTTTCCCCACAATGTTTTCAAAGGGCTTGTTCCCCTCGTGGTCGTTGAAACACGGACTTGTCAGGTAAAGGGTTAAACTTTTGGAAACCGAATTATTAATTAAATTTTTTCTCTAGTTCTATACTTGGGTTTGAGATGATTAATTACACTAATTTACCTTGAAAATTGACGTTTCCCTGCGTCAAAAAAGCTCTATTGACGTACTCTCGGTTGAAATCTGTAACGGTATTATCTAGAATAAGCCGTGTTTAACTTTTTAGCAAACTATCCCGAATCTTAATAACCCTGATGAAATAGCCTTTTGAAAACCTCGTGGGAAAAGGAGAAAATGCTGGAAACCAGCATTTTCTCCTTTTCCCACAAGGTTTTCTACCCTTTCACAGAAAAAAAATGTATATCATGTTATACGAACGAACGAACGAACGAAAGAAATATTTTAATGACTAAAACTTACATGGTTTATAATTATAAAAGTCATGAAAAATACATAATGCAATGTCATTGTGCTATAGCGGAAGAGAAAAATAATTCAGAAAATAGCTTATAGGTTACCAATTATAAAAAAAAAAAATGTAAATAACTTGAAAAGTTGAAAATCAATGAAAACAGTACCAAGAAGTAGGTCATAAACCAGTGCATTCAGCTACGCCGAAAAAGTCCAGTCAATTGTGTCATATTTGATTTGCTGTCTGCAATTGCCTTCAGTATTCACCGGTCTCAAATTTATCGTCGGGCAAAGGGTTATTATTAACTCTTTACCACATGACAAACATTTTAGATCTGTCCAAATTCAAAGCATTTGCAGACAACAAATTGAAGAAGGTTCAAATGAAAAAAAAAATGTCTTTTATTGAGTAGAAAACATTGTGGGAATAGGGAAAAAATGCTGGTAACCAGCATTTTCTCTTTTTCCCACAATGTTCCCAAAAGCTTTCTTTCTTTCTCAGGGTCGTTAAACTCGGGTTGTGTAGTAAAGGATTATTTTTGGAACCTCAAAGGTTAAGATCTATACATGTACTTGTTTGTATTATTTTTTGAAAATTTGTTTTCCTTCTGTTTCAATGTTTTTTCATGTTTTAACCCCCTTCACAGTTGGGGAGCTATATGGGCTACGACGGTATTTCGCGTTGAAAGGTTCAACCTTATCTATTTTGTTTGTTACAAAAGGGCTTCTAATTCATTATGTTCTTTTTTTTTTAGTCCAGTATGCAAGTGTATAAGTTTGGTACTGTCAAGTAAAGTCAAATTATATGAGACGTGTTTTATGACTTTGCTGGGGAGTACTAAAAATGTATATATGTCAGTCTCGCCGTCATGCTCGCCCAAGATCTAGTGATTTTCATGTTAATATATCTTTTCTGTATGACTATGTACAACCTTGTACTTGTCGTAAAATAAAATGTTCTGTTCTGTTCTGATTATTTATAGCACAGGGGTGTCTCTATCATACCTCATTTGTTGGTGCCAAACTGTCATGAGGAAATAAACATGTTTTTTTTTTAATACCAGGAACTGGAATGGGCTAATATTATATCGTGTCAGCTTTCTCTTTATTTATAATATACATCGTCATGGTAGATTATTTATAGCGCAGGGGTGTCTCTACTCACACCTCAGTTGTTGGTACCAAACTGTCATGAGGAAATAAACATGTTTTTTTTTTCATAACCAGGAAGTGGAATAGGCTGTTATTCATTCTGTCGTGCCAGCTTTCTCTTTATTTATTATATACCTGAATATTTTCTGGTTCAAATACATGAGTCGCACACGGATAAAATAACGCACAGAACAGAAATAAATCCAAATCTACCTGGTGTCAAATACGCTTCCAAATATGGTATGAAGACTTACCTCACGCGCGGAAAACGTGCGTATTGATTTGCGATTTGATTGGTTAAAATGTTACCCTATATATTCATTCGCCATTCATTTACTAAAAATGTCAATTGTTGCAAAATATGGGCAGCGAAAGTTGTAGGTATATAATATACTACTCACACTTTGATAGGGATCATTTTCAATATTCCAAAAAATGTTACATTTCAGTATCACATTAAAAAAAAAAAGATGATTTTTTTCCACAGGCAGTCGGTTTTATCAGTGTTACAATGAAGCATATTTAAGTATCCAAAATATAGCATATTTCAAATTTATCGACTAGTTCTTTATAAAAAAAAAAAAAGATTTTCTGAAATTAAAGGGAATGGAGGAAAACACAGTGATCCCTAGCAAATTTTGTGTAGTATAAAAGGAATATAATGTTGTAGTAACTTTTCTGCTGCTCAGTGTATTTACTTCTCGCTGCGTCAGAAAATTTTGACATCCCGCACGACCTTCGGTTTCGGGAGCTTTCTAATTTTCTCATGCTGCTTGAATTAAATACAAGCACCAGGAAAGTTACTATTGCCTAGTATTCCGTTTTTTTTTTCTCTTATACTCATTGAAAGCACATGAAGAAAAAGTACACTTAACTCAAGTGAAGAGATACGTCATAAAAGAAAAGACCGCAAGAAAACGAAAATTATTGGTAACCATTATCTACTCCTTTTCCTACGATATTTTCAAAAGCCAGTCTGAAAACACAGGATCGTTTGAATTTCTCCAATTTGCTGCTGACCAGATAACTCCTATGCACTTATTTCAACAGCTACTTTATTATTCTGGAAATGTTAACCCTTAAGCTGCTTATCGCGACCCACCGACCTTTTGCGGACAGCGTAGATCAAGATCAGACTGCACAGAACGTGCAGTCTGATCTTTGATCTACACTGTCCGATAAGGAGATATCTTTCCTCCAAAAATACCTTTGAAACAAGAAAGTTTTGGGCTTCTACTATCTACTATAAAGTTTCACTTCTTTTATTCAGCAGGATAAGGGTTAAGCATGAAGAGACAGACAGAGTAGGTCAGTCAGATAGGTAGTCATTAAGTTATCCCTTTAGGCCTACCACAAAATCTTGATACCGTGTTTTAAAGACGCTAAGGAAGAAGCCTTTTGAAAAACATTGTGGGTAAAGGAGAAAATGCTGGTAACCAGCATTTTTCTCCCTTTCCCACAATGTTTTCTACCTCATCAAAGACAAATTCCATCATTTGAGCTACGTTTAAATTGTTGTCTGCAAATGGTTTCATTTCAGATTAGTCTACTCTTTTTTGGCGTGTGGTGAAGAACTGAATAGTTATTATTCCTTATCTACAGTTATTCTTGTCATCATCAGAATAAGTAGTGTTGCAAACTTACAGCCAGTCTTGAAACAAACATCGGTAATTTTCGGAACTCACGGACTTATTCGTACGTCTCTAGGTGCTGCCGTCCTCTAAGTGGAGTGTATTTACGTTTCCTGTTCCTTTCGCTCCTACAACTTTTCTCGGAACTCACGTACTTACTTATAGCCGGTTCGTTTGGGCCAACGGTAGAGCTGCCAGAATTGGAGGAGATATTCCGGTGCGTTCGATTGGGCGTCTTCCGCTTTTAGTTTTCAGTCTCTTCCACTCGATATTTGGAAGAGCCGGCAGAGATTCGAAACAAAATGGCGGAAGCGGCCAACGAAACGTGAGTTGAAGAATGGTTTCTTTTCAGTTGACATTTGTTTTTATTGTTGTCATGTGCAAATATCCGTGTTTTTACTTGCTGAAAAGATTGCTCTTGCTCAGTATCCAATTTGCGGTGGTAAATATACAGTAAATACTGATTAATTCCTCCGCATGTCTTGAATCGCCCTCAGAATTTTTAGGGGCGAAATGTCTTGGGTTCGAAACGTTTTAATATCTCTCGAATTGGTATAAAAAGTATATATATTTTTATCACTAATTCGACTTACACTGATGAATACAAAGCTGCTATTTTGGGGATTGTTCAAGGCCTGTTTAGACAGAACAAGCTAGCGCCATTCTCATCAAATAGCCATTCTTCTACAAACAACAGCAGTTTGTTGTAAAAAGCTGCCATGTTGAATGATTCTAAATTCGTTCGATTGGCTTTCTATTCTAATCGCTTCTGTGAATAGCATTCTCTTCTTAGTAGAGCCCAAACGAACCGGCTATTATTCTCTAGGTGCTGCCGTCCTCGCCGCGGAGTTTATTCACGTTTATAGTTCTATGCGCTCATAAAAAAATTCAATCTGCGGACATTTTTTTTTTATGCTCATAAAATCTTTACCAAACCATGTTAGACTGGTCTAGATTGGACGCATTTACAGCGACAGTGCTTTCTCTAATATTTGTCTGTCGCTATAACGCTTTCTAGAATATAAAATTTTGTGAATCAAACATTATTTCACGTTGACTATCCTTGTTTTAAATGGACGTTTCATAAGTTTTTTGCTACAGATTTGTTGAAAGGAGGAATGATTTACCACAATTACCATCAGTTGGCTGAAACTACCAGTGGCGGTGCACAGAACGAACAATTTCTCCTTTTGCCACATTGCTTTCTTAAATATTCGTATATCGAACATTATTTCACGTTGACTGTTAATGTTTTGAATGGACCCTTCAAAAGTTTTCTGCTACTGATTTGTTGCAAGAGGAAAGGACTTGCCGTATTGCCATCAGTTGATTGAAACTATCATTTATGGTGCTCGGATTGAGCAATTTCTCCTTTTGCCATATTGTTTTCACTAATATTCGTACTTCAAACAGTCCGTGCAGGCTGACATGGGTCGATACTTTTTGCAGATGCATCAAACCGAATTTTCACAGCGCATGGCTCATTTGTTTCCGGAAGTAAGGAGTATTACCATCATTTGGTTGAAACTACCAATTACGGTCTTCAAGTTACGCCATAAAGTAGTTCCCAAAATATAGTCCTTTAGCGATATCCTATTATCATAGGTAATGTTTTGGGCGTATTTGATTTCCAGGCGACAGAAAGATCCTCTGCACTTATCATTTAATCTTCAATCAGATACTTAATCAGGGGCGAAGATAGCCCGTGTCCAGGCGCCATTGATTTCTAAATCCTTTACCACACAATCCTAGGTTTTAACGACCTTAAGAAAAAGAAAAAAAAAAGAAAGCTTTTGAAAACATCGTTGGAAAAGAAGAAAATGCCGGTAACCAGCATTTTCTCCTTTTCCCACAATGTTATCGACCCTTTCTGAGACAACTTTACCCATTTCAACCACTTCCAATTTGTCGTCTGCAAGTGCTTTCGGTTTGGACAATCCTAAAACATTGTCGTTTGGTGAAAAGTTAATCATTCCTTTTCGCGGCCTTCTTAGCGCGGTCTGTCCGCAGATTGGTGGTAATATCCTTTTAATCAGTGTCGTAATAAGTATCATTACTTGACCAAGTAATGTCAGAAAATATAAAATGAAAAAGAAATATGATGTGGCTTGAATCCAGCCTAGGGCGTGGCTAACCCTTTATTTATGATTTTCATTTGGATTTTGTTGTTGTTGTTGTTGTTTTGGGCGGGGAGGGGGATGTCAGGATGGAATACCCCTATAAAGATTACAAGTATGCATTCCAGTATACGCTGGCTGTTTTGGGGGTGATCTGAAGTTTTGTTGACTGACGCAGTTTTCAAAATTATTGGAGAGGTCATCAGGTAACCAGCATTTTCTCCTTTTCACACAACGTTTAATATTTTTTAAAGACAAATATCATAATCTAAGCCACTTTAAATTTGTCGTCTACAAATGTCTTGAGTTTGGAAGAGTCTAAAATTTTGCCATGTGGTAAAGAGTTAGGAGGCAGAAATCAAAATATTCTTTGTGTGGTAAAAGAATCATTGGGATTTAATGACGGCCTCGCTTAAAGGCAGCTGCGAGCCTGATCACGTGTTATTGCGGACAATGTAGATATACATGGAATATTCTGCAGCAGCTGCGAGCCTGCTGACGTGTTATTGCGGACGGTGTAGATATACATAGACTATTCTACAGCAGCTGCGAGCCTGTTGACGTATTGTTGCGGACAGTGCAGATATACATAGACTATTCTACAGCAGCTGCGAGCCTGTTGACGTGTTATTGCGGTGTTATTGCGGACAGTGTAGATATACACTGACTATTCTACATCAGCTGCGAGTCTGATCAGGTGTTATTGCGGACATTGTAGATATACATTGACTCTTCTACAGCAGCTGCGAGCCTGATCACGTGTTATTGCAGACAGTGTAGATATACATAGAATATTCTACATCAGCTGCTAGCCTGTTGTCGTGTTACTGCGGACAATGCAGATTTACTTAGAATATTCTACAGCAGCTGCTAGCCTGTTGACGTGTTATTGCGGTGTCATTGCGGACAGTGTAGATATACATTGACTATTCTACATCAGCTGCGAGCCTGCTGACGTGTTATTGCGGACATTGTAGATATACATTGACTATTCTACGGCAGCTGCGAGCCTGAACACGTATTATTGGAGACAGTGCACAGACATGTACACATTGAATACTCTACAGCAGTGTGCGATCCTGTGTGATCGGATCAGCCTCGAAATACGTGTATAAAGAAGTGCGTACCGGACCAGACAGAGGGAAATGCAGATTATTGTGATGTTCCTTTCATCATATACTTTCGGTCAAAACGGTTCACGAAAAAAATGAAAATATCTAATAACATGACGCATTCATAAGTAGACTATGTGTTTTTAGTGCTTCTCAAGTCATACTCGGACCTTTCAGGATTTGACAGAAAGAGCCGAACGTGTCATAAAAGTAGTCAGTGAGCACAACGATATGTACGCAGAGTACATGCGTGATATGGATAAAATTATTCAGATTACATGCATGTGTGATGCGGAACACCTACACTGAATATATACGCGTGATAAGGAAAACCTACACAGAGTACATGTATGCGTGATGCGGAACACCTACACGGAGTTAATGTGCCTGATACGGAAAGTAGGTCGTTCGCTACACGATAGCAAACCACAATAAAAATCATCTTGAAATGCAGAGCTCGGGGCTCGGCCAATCCGACATTTCTAGGCCGAATGAGAGGACCAATATGAAATAACCCGATTCATAAAATTACCATTTTTGTCCACGAACAGACTATATTAATTATATTTAATTCCTCCATACTTGAAGATACATAATACAAGTGTCCATTAAACTTATGAATATAATATGAACATTTAATAATTTACAAAAAGAAATAGGGACATAGATAAATAGAGAGAGAGAGAGAGAGAGAGAGCGCAAGCAAACATAGAACTTAACCGACAGGAAAAGAAAAGTTAACTCAAGAGGGAAGCAAATTATTATTATTAACAAAATGCAATATCAATATTACACTAAGGACTGCAATACTAAAAAAAAAGAGTTTTTTTTTTTTAAACTTGCCCGATGGAGGCAGAATTAATGCCTGCAAAGTAGGTGTAAGTGCGTCGAACACAATTATAACTAACAGACTAGTTGATGTAGCTATATGAAAACTATAAGAAGTCCAAATTACACGTAAAAGAAACACAACTTTGTAGTAGAAATAATCAAAGTTCGCACCTAAGGTGAGCGCTAGATTTTCATCCAGCCCAAAGAGAGCCTTTGAATAGACATTACTGTTTAATGCTTTCAAGTATGTAAGTACAGCTGCACCTAAACGATGACATTTAGTTCGATCAAAAGAATATTCTGAAACCATTTACGGTGAGGCTATGCAATAATTCATCTTTACAATTCATTGACAAATTCTAAATGGGAAAGCACTTTTAGTACCTATCTGGAATGGCCAGACGGTGACGTAATAGTTCCATGATCAAAAGCCTGTTCTGCTCAGTCTTGTCTTGATCTTTGCAGTCCCCTGAAAGTCCCGGTTTCCTCATATATGGCATAGAAAGGGTTAAATTGAGAGGTTGTCTGAAGAGCATTGATGACGAAGAATGTACTAGTAATAGGCGTGGCTGTTGACGAAGGTAATGATACTGATATTCTATATGGTTAACGCCTTATTTGTTAACACCTTTTATTGTATACCTGGACATTTTCCAGCTCAAATTAACGCGTCGAATGCGGATAAAATAATACATACGGCAGAAAAAAGAATCCATATCTATAGATTGTGAAATGCTATTCCAAATATGGTATGATGACGTACGAAAAAGATTCGTATTGATTTGCTATTTGACAGGTCAAAATTTACGCTATGATTTTCGTATATATCCATCATTCATTATGTTACCAATTTACGAATAAAATGTCAAGAACTGCAAAATCTTGTCGTTAAAAGTTGTAGGTATATAATAAAAGGAATATTATGTTGTAGTAACTTTCCTGACGCTTGTATTTACTTCTCGCTGCGTAGGAAAATTTTGATATCTTGCTCGACCTTCGGTCTAGCGCGATATCAAATTTTCTCAAGCCGCTCGAATTAAATAAAAGCACCAGGAATGTTACTACAACATAATATTTCGTATGTATTCACGACACTGAAGAAGACGGTTTTTGAAAACATTGAGGTGACAAAGAGAAAATGCTGGTAACCAGCATGTTCTCTTTTAAGAACACAATACTTTCTATCTTTTTAAAATCTTTTTAAAGACATACCGAATTATTTTAGCCACATTTGAGTTATCGCCTGCAATAAACTAGTATCCGCTGTATCTCCCGTAACCGCCCTTCCTCAGGGTCGTTGATGTGAAGATAACAGGCTACCAGTTTACGCTTGCAACTGTTTCCATTATTTCCGGTATGTATGTTTCTGTTTGACTATGTTGCAATCTAGTTGGACACTATGTAATGCCTTAAGTTATAGATAACCATGTTTGTAAAAAAAAAAGGTGCTTGAGGGCGCTATGCTATAACCAATAACTGTACCTGGGACAATCGAGCCATGGTCTGTGAAGAGGAGGCTTTGCTGTATCTGCAAAAAGTATCGACCCATGTAAGCCTGCGCTGTCCGTACCATTTGCTATTGATCAATTTTCTGCATGTCAAAGGATCAATCTACCTCATTTTTCAGTCGGGTGTTAGACAAAATGGATTTTATGGATCCACGATAATGATACCTTTCTTTGTATAATGCATCACAGAAATGCATTAACCCTTTACCACACAACAAAATTTTAGACTGGTCCAAATTCAGAGCATTTACAGATGACATAATAAACGTAACTGAAAAATTGAAAGTTGTTTTGGAAAGGATAGAAAACATTGTGGGAAAAGAAGAAAATGCTGGTTACCAGCATTTTCTCCTTTTCCCACAATGTTTTCAAAAGGCTTCTTTCAGAGGGTCGTTAAAAGTCGGGATTGTGTGGTAAAGGATTAAAGCCCCTCATGGTAGAGCATGACTCAAACGTTTTGTTCCGGCAACCATTCCAATCCAGCAGGATGAAACGTTTGAAGATGGGAAGGTGGGGTAAGTGTGTTTGACACAGATGTATAAGCCATGTCAGTTGCATGCACGCACCTTTTCCGACAACAATTATCATCTATAGCATGAGCCGTGCTCTGGCAAAAGGGGGTTTCAAGCATCTCCGTGATGCATGATACCAAGCAAGTCATTGCATAATTATACATCGATAAAAGCCATTCTGAATAACAACCGACTGTTTCATACGGTACACTTGTTCTTTGACATGCAGAAAATTGACCCAGTAGCGAAAAGTTTCGGCCCAGGTCAGCCTGTGCCGTCCAGCTGACCTTTGTCGATACTTTTCGGAGATGTATTAAGCCCCTTTTGACAGATCATGACTCAATTATTTACCTGCCATTAAATTTAATCCTTCGAGTTGCACTAGATTGTACTGTCAGGTTTCGAAAGAGATCGAGTTTAATTTTTTACGAAACTGAAGCACAGGAGTGTAAGAGGTTTCTAGGCGAAAAGCACCGCTCAAGCTAATAAACTATATAAGTCACGCTCTGTGAAAAAGGTCTAAAAACCAAGGCTTAACTCTTTACCACACAATCACGGGTTTTTACAACCCTGGTTCAAAACGCTTTTGAAAACATTGTTGAAAAAGGAGAAAATGCTGGTACCAGCTTTTTCTCCTTTTCCCACATTTTTTTTTTACCCTTTCACACACACACACACACACACACACACACACACACAAATGCTGTCTGCATTATGCTTTCATATTCGACCATTCTAAAATTTTACTGTGTGGTAAAGAGTTAATGCACCTACCAAAAGTATCGACTCATGTCAGCCTGCGCAGTCCGCACAGCCTGGCGTGGGTCGAAACTTTTTCGATTTACCAGTTTTATGCATTCACAGGATCAATCTACTTCATGATTCAACCTGTTGTTGCTCAAAATGGATTTTATGGATCCATTATAATATAATGACTTGCTTGGTACAATGCATCACGGAGATGCAATAAATCCCCTTATGGCAGAGCGTGGCTCAAATGGTTTGTTCCGGTAATAATTCTGACTCACCATAAAGAAAGGTTCAAAGATGGGAAGGTGGGACTCGTGCTTTTGACACTGATGTATATTCCATGTCAACTGCATGCGCATACCGTTTCCGACCACAATTATCAAGAATCTACAACACAAATACTTGGGTCATGCTCTAGCAACAGGGTGCTCAATGAATCTCCGTAATGCGTTATACCAAGCAAGTCATCACACAATTATGGGTCAATAAAATCCATTTCGTCTAACCACCAACGAAATCCAGGGAAAGCCTGGTCCTTGGACATGCAGAAAATTACCCATAGCAAAAAGTATCGACCTAGGTCAGCCTGCGCAAGCTGCGCAGGCTGACCTAGGTCGACACTTTTTGCAAATGCATTCAACCCCCTTTTCGCAGAGCATGGCTCATTGAATGTAACTCTTATGGCACCATATGCGAAAACAGAGGCTTTTATGGGCGGCATAGATTAAGTCTGCACAGGATCTACACTGTCCGCTTGTTTTGTCTAGCCTAGACAATAAAACTCTTTCTGAGTTTCTATCGATTGTATTGTCAGCTTTCGAAACAGGTCGGGTTTATTTTGTCATGAAACTAAAGCCTTAACGGACTTAAACTGGTCCCCATTGTAGACATACATGTGCTTCTTTGCTGTATCAGGGGAGGTAACCAATTTGTAACGGACTGCCATAGGCTTACATGCACAAACACCATACAAGCTAACAAACTGTTGATATACACGTAGTCCGCTTAACAGGATAGAGATTGGAAGAAAACGAGATTGATTTTGTATTCAGACAGGCTTTTGAAGCTCCAATAGTCTATCACGAAACCCCAAAATTTTCATTGCTCGATCATCTGGCAGTTACTAAAAATAGCACACCAGCCCATCGTCTCTATATCGTTTATAGTTACACGTGTTGCTATATTCGAAATAGAGGCGATGCGATACTATTTTTAGTAACGCGTCCGATAATCGAGCGGAATGAAAATTTCGGTATTCCGTGACAGACCAATAGAACTTGGGTGGCCTACGATATTTAGCATCCATTCTAAAATATGATGTAACATTTATTTTCGGCGTAGTTGAATGTGCTGGCTTTTGACCTACTATTTGGTTCTGATAACAAATGAATAAACAGAAATTTGTGATTGGTAAAAAATGTAAACATGTTTATTTTAAGGGCCCCTGGCTATTTGCGGGCAAATTTACGCCGTCTATCTCTTTTAAAGATATTTCTTGTTTCTAAATCGTTTTACTAGCTGTCTTATTGGCCAAGACGTTCTGTTTTGACCAATAGATGGTTACACTTGAAAATTTGAATCTGAAATGAATTTAAAAGGGTCAGCAAGTACGTATCAGGTTTTGACAGTGAGTTACATAACATATCAATTGCATACAAACACTTCTTCCTTCCTCAACTGTCATCTACAATACGTTCACTTGTCAGAAGCTTAACCCTTTACCACACAATCTCGAGTTTTTCAAAAAAAAACAAAAAAAAAAACCCTCGAAGAAAGCTTTTTAAAAGCATTTCGGAAATGAATAAAATGACAGTAACCAGTATGTTATCATTTTCTAACAAAGTTTTCTACAATTTTAAAGACAAGTTTCCCTATTTGAGCTAGATGCAACATGCCGTCTGCATGATGGTATTTTGACAAGTCCTAAATGGTGTCGTTTGGTAAAGGGTTTAGCAGTCGACAAAATTTTACATCAGTCTAATTTGAAACCGTTTGCAGACAACAAAATAAATGTGACTCAGTAGTTGAAATTAGTTTCGGGAAGGATAGAAAACTTTTTGGGGAAAAAGAGAAAATGCTGATTACCAGCATTTTCTCTTTTCCCCAATGTTTTCAAAAGCTTTCTTTCACATGATCGTTAAAAGTCGGGATTGTATGGAAAACACTTAACCCTATACCACACAATCATTGCCCGAGTTTTAACGACCCTGAAAGAGAAGGCTTTTGAAAACACTGTGGAAAAAGGAGAAAATGCTGGTAACCAGCATTTTTCCCTTTTCCCGCAATGTTTTCTACTATATCAAAAGACAGAAGTCATCATTTCAGCTATATTAACGTTGTCGTCTGCAAATGCGTTCAATTTGGTCGAGCCCAAAAGTTTGTCGTTTGGTAAAGAGTTTAAGGAGCGGCAAACTGTCAATAGCTTTCAGATCTAATTCTTTCCGCGCCAAGTATACAGAACCATGCTTTGGCAAAAGGGGGTTTAACCCTTAGTCTGCTAAATACATCTAAGTAAAATAAAACTTGCAAGACAATATGGTAAAAATCCAAATTTTGCTAAAATTCAAAGGTAATTTTAGGAAGAAAATATCTCCTTATCGGACAGTGTAGATCCAAGATCAAGACTGCACGTTCTGTGTAGTCTGATCTTGACCTACACATTCAGCAAAAGGTCCTTGAGTCCCGCTCAGCAGCCAAAAGGTTAATACATCTCCGTGATACATTATACCACACTAGTCATCACATAATTATGGATCCATAAAATCTATTCAATCTAACAAACGACTTGATCTGGAGGAAAGATGGTCCTTTGACATGCAGGAAATTTACTAAGAGCAAAAAGTGTCGACCCATGTCAGCCTGCGCGGATTGCGCAGGCTGACATGGGTCGATACTTTTTGCAGATGCATTAAGTCTCCTTTTCACAGAGCATGGCTTATATACTCACCATCTTTCGACGGCTGAAAAAAGATCCAATACAACTCCGGCGGATTTTATTTAAATTATAGGCTTGCTGACAAACAAAGCCGACGGTACAGCTGTAAGATCAGACTGCACGTTCTGTCCAATCTAATCTTGATCTATGTCGTCCACGAAAGGCCTCTGTTTATGCCTATGCCACTGAAAAGGTTAAAAGAACAGACAAATCTGTCACAATAGGATATAGGTTTTATAGATGGAATGATCTGCTTCAGATAGAAATGAATAATACATGTCAATTGCATTCATATACACCTCCCATCCCATAATACCACCCACAACACGCTCATTTGTCCCATTAAAGGGGCATTCAACCAATTTTAAATCTGAACAAATTTTCATTCGTGTTCAAAGATGGCTTTAGAACTAAAATATAGATAGATATACTTGTGGAAAAACACGATGATTATCCGTTATTTTTTTGTTATTTTGTCTGTAAACGTTCCTATTCCGTTCGTAACGGGATAGTTTTTATTTTTGAATAAGGTACAAACAGATTTCGAATACGTAAGAATAATTAACACAAACGATGACGAATATTAAGTTTTGCTTGCAGTTGCAAATTATTCCCTGATGAACTGAAAGTATTTTAGGGTGTTCCCGCAGTTAAATCAGATCACGATCAACGGAATCTGATACAGGTTCAAGGTATTCACCTTCTCCAGATACAGAAAACAGCTTTACTATTGCACACAAGGACTTTTTTTCACTCTGAAAATTCCAGTTTCAGTTATTTAGCACACTAAGTATTTCAATACTTGATCTTAACCATTCACCACGTAATCCCCACTTTTAACGACCCCGAGAAAGAAAGCTTTGAAAAACATTGTTGGAAAAGAATTTCTCCTTTTCCCACAATGTTCTCCACCCTTCCTAACACAAATTTCAATTTTCATTCCTATTTATTTTGTCGTCTGCAACTGCTTTCAATTTGGACTAGTCTAAAACTTTGTCGCTGGATAAAAAGTTAAATGCAGACACGATAAGGGAACGTAATAGGGACGCAGGTGCGTGAACTAAGATTCCTGATAAATCTGATTTTTTTTTGTTTTCACAATTTTTTTTTTTTAAAAATGGCAAAGGTCACGTGGACAAAAAAAGATATACACATGTAAAGTCAATGTCTGGTTTCCGATTCTCTCATTGTAGAGATGGTTTATTTCTATTCTAGACGACGGAGTTTCATTTTCTTTATATTGACAGCATTTGCAGACGACAGTCTGGATTTAGGTCATATCGTAGCATTTGTCTTTAAAAATAATAGATTTAACTCTTTACCACATAATTACGAGTTTAAAAGACCCTGAAAGAGAAGGCTTTTGAAAACTGTTTACCAGCATTTTCTCCTTTACCCACAATTTTTCTACTTTATCAGACAGAAATCATCGTTTTAGCAGCATTTAATTTGTCGTCTGCAAATGCTTTTGATTTGGTCCAGTCTAAAATTTTGTCGCTTGGTAAAGCTTTAAGATTTAAAAATGTGGGCCGAAAAGAAAATGATGGCACCAGCAAGTTCCATCATTTTCCAGCGATGATTTAAAAAGCTTCTTAAATTTCGGTTACGTAAAATCAGGATATGTATATGACCTGTGCTCTGGCAAAATGGGGCTTCATGCATCTCTGTAATGCATTAGGCCTAACAAGTCATCATGATTTTGGGCACATTAAATCCATTTTGGTTAACAAACGACTGAATCATGAGATAGAATGGTCCTTTGACATACAGAATATTTACCTATAGCGAAAAGTTTCGGCCCAGGTCAGCCTACGCGGGCTGCGGTACTTTTCGCATAAGGCCCCATTTTCACAGCGCATGGCTCAAATCAGTTTTAGATATCGGTGTGTTTAATGCCGTTTTCAGTATAATTTTAGTTCTATCTTGACAGCCTACTTAATAATGTTTTCTTTGATTTCAGGCACTACGACTAGACTGGGGCTCTAAATGTTTTGCCCAGGGTCCGTATTCACCAACCATTCTTACGAACGTTCTTGGACTTATTCTTCAAGATTTTCCAATTTTGAAAGAACACACCTTCTGATTGGCTAAACCGTACGGTTTAGCCAATCAGAAGGTGTGTTACTTTCAAATTTGGAAAATTTTGAAGAACAAGACCAAGAATGTTCTTAAGAATGGTTGGTGAATACGGACCCTGGTGATGCCAGTGGGGATCGGATCCAGAACAAAGGTTATTTACATACTAGGATACGATATTCTACTTCATTCGGAGCCAGTGGTAATTTCTGATGCTATAAAAACATTGGAAAGCGTAGATCTAGATCAGTTGCACAGCAGTATGATTTTGGATCTACAACTAAATAATTTTTTATGCAAATTTAAAGATGGGTCATCCATAATCATTGGGTCAAATACTGTGTGCACTTTGAAAGACCAGATTCAGTCTAGCATTAATGGTACTATGTCAAAATGGTTTGTCTTGTAAATATCCTTGACAAATCCAGTATAAGTCGTTTTAGGTCAAAAAGTAAGTGGTGAAACCATGAAAAAACAGGGTTTTTTTTTTTTCGCGACAGAGACCGCATTTTATAGGCATGAAACTAGATTTAGATCATTGGTAACGATCATGTAGCTAAAGCATGTATGAATACAGTCCTCTTCGAGTCAAAACATAGATCACTAGGTCAAGTCTCTTCAAGAAAAACCTTGTATCCACTCTAGAGGTAATACTTTTTATCCCCGTGCTCATGACGCTTGATCAGAATATTTATCCTGTTAGTATCTTGTTTCTACATGAATGTGTCATTATTTTGTTAATGGTGTAACTGCTCATATGAGCGATCCCGGGCCACCATTACCCTCTTGCTTAAAAAACAGATGATTCCATGTAGAAATTTGATGCCTTTTATCAATCTCGTTAAGCTGGATAAAGGTTTCTCTTTCCTTTGCCCAAGGTTATCCCATTACAAGCAAAATGTGACCGTTAACGACCCCGCGGTGGACAGATTTGGGAAAAAATATGTTAGTAACGAGTATTTGCTCCTTTCCCCTCCATGTTTTCTATACTGTTAAAAATTCGATGGTCTGTTAACGGTTTGCACAGGAAAGGATTATGACAAATACCCTACCCTGCAGTACACGATGTCGATTATTTTTTCCATCGATAGAGTCTATAGCGCTATTACGTCACAAAATGATGAAGTACAAAAAATGTAGGCCTTTCGTAAAATAATTGCATAGAAAGGGGACTATTATCACTTGTGTTAAATCAACCGAAATGCATTAATGCAATCATGTCAATGCTCATATTTCACTGTCTGTCTTTGAGCATGAACAAGTCCAAAGAATTCTGATTCAAGTTAGACAGAAATGGACATAAATATTTTGAACGACAACTAATTGACTGTAAAGCTGCTGGCTCCCATTTCACGTTCGATATCTATAGACAATGTAGTACATAACATGTCCACCTGGGAAGATTCTGATGTGTCTGGGCATACATGATATCAGCCCTTTTGGAATTCCATGGCGTATTGTATAACGATCTTACATGATGCGTCTGCATTATAAATCAACCTCGTAAATACGTGACAAAACGCCTCCAGATAGTTGAAAGCTAAACTCATCCTATTTCAGTTACGATATTAGACTAAGCATTGAAAGAGACTTAAAGTTGTTTTCTGTATTACGCTTAGGTAATCTGTTGAATGACTGAACGCATTATATTTCGTTCGGCACTATCGTAAGTAAAATAAACAAAATATCACGTGACAAGTATCGGCCAATCAAAATTTGTATCACATTTATTGCGATTTTTGTCATTCCGTGGGTCATTCATTTTCATTCGCTGAAATTTAATAAAAGATGTAAAAAAAAAACACAACGTCAGAGAATACGATATTGTGCTGAGTTGTGTGAATGAATTTAACACACCATATCTAAACAAGATGATCTAACGATGCTTTTTCACAGAAAATTTGAAGGATTTTTCCATGTCCTGTAGACTTTTCCAAAATGAATCATATGAGTCATGCTCTGTGAAGAGGGGGTTAAATGTATCTGCAAAAAGTATCAACCAAGGTCAGCCTGCGCAGTCCGCGCAGGCTGTCTTGGGTTGAATCTTTTTGCTATTTGTAAATGTTCTGCAAGTCAAAGGACCATTCTACCTCATGACTCACTTGGTTGCTAGACAAACTGGATTTTATGAATCCATAATTACGCGATGACTTGCTTTGTATAATGCATCGAGGAGATTCATTTTAACCCCGTTTTGCCAGAATGTGGCTTATAGTTGTCCAACGCAATACAGATAATCAACAAGGTCTTATACATAAATACATGTGAAAGCATTCTTGCTGAATGAGAAAATCTGCGGACCGGAATACATCAAGGCCAGTAAACTGTGCGCGAAATAAAATGAGGAAAACATGGTATTCAGTAATAAGAGGCACAAGCTCCTGTAGATATAGTCCCATATTTAATCAATTTTCCCATGTAAAATTATAATTGTGTCAAAAATATATAGTATCACGAAAATAATAAAAAATAATCCACAAACAAGGTAAACGACTACCACATTTTTTCAACATCAGGACCAATATTTAAATTGCCATCTTTCTCATCATTTTTTGCCAAGTTTTAGGCTTTGTCTATTGTTTAACCTTTTACCACACAACAAAATATAGACTTTTCCAAATTAAAAGAATTTGAACACGACAAATTTAAGGTGGCTCAAAAGATGATTTCTGTCTTTGAAATGGGAGAAAACAGTGTGAAACAAGAGGGCCGTGATGGCCCTGTATCGCTCCACTGGCTTATAAATATAAACCATAAATACTAAACATTTCAATTCTGAGCCAAATGGTTTCAAAATGAAGACTTACAAAGTTTTCTCTGTAACAGCCCATGTGAAAGTTGAGACCCGCAAGGCAAAGCCATTTTTGATCCCAGAGCTATAATTACTTGAACCCTGGTAGAGGTCCACAAGATAAAGCCACATGCCAAAATAATAATACAAGTCTGTGCTGTATGGTTATAAATGAGGCGATTTTCAAGTTTTGTCCATATGAAGCCTCTATAAAACATAAGACCCCTGATGCAAGGCTAATTTCAAAAAAAAAAAAAAAAAATCAAAACAGGAAGATTTCTTAAGTTGTCACTATGTAAGCCCATGTAAAACTTGTGACCCCTGCGGCGGAGCCAATTTTGACCCCAGGGCTAAAATTTAAGCTCGCTTGGTAGAGGCCCACTAGATATAGCAACATGCAAAATTTGGTATCTCTAGGCCTTATGGCTAGGTACAGGAAGATTTTTAAAGTTTTCTCTATATAAGCCTATGTAAAACTTGTGACCCCTGGGGCAGACCCAATTTTGACCCCAGGGCTATAATTTGAAGAAATTTGATAGAGGTCTACTACATAAAGCTACATGCCAAATTTGGTAGCCCTATGCCTTATGGTTTCAGACAAGAAGATTTTTAAAGATTTCCAATATTTTTCAGTTTTGTTGCCATGGCAACCAGAGTTTTTGAAGGAATCAATTTCTTTCAAGATATTCTGAAGAGGACCATGGCAGGATCATGTCTGTGAAGTTTCTTGAAAATTGGATGGGTAGTTTCAGAGAAGAAGATGTTTGAAATAAAAGTTAACGCATGGACGGACGGACGCACGGACTGACGGACGGACGCACGACGGACACCGGGCCATGACATAAGCCCGCTGGCCTTCGGCCAGTGGAGCTAAAAATTGGTCAAAAGTTTTTTTTCTTTCAGGATCGTTAAAGCTAGCGATTGTGTGGTAAAACCTAACAATAAAAAAAAACAAACCTCTCAACCCTTGCAGCTTTTTTGGGGGAAAGGGAAAAATGCAACTAACAAGCAATTTTCCTTTTCCAACACTGTTTTCGATACTGTTAAATTTGTTCTTTCTGTAATTCGTGTTATTTTTTGTTGATCTGAAAAAATGATCGAGCACAGGGTTGATAGGATGAATTTTCATTAACGCCAATAGAATGCACAGTCATGATGCAAAAATAATTTTCACAACTGTAATACTGAAACCTGCTTCAACTGCTTATACAAACAGTGAAGATCAATGCCAGACTGAATAAAACATGCAGTCTGATCTTGGATCTGTACTGCCCTCTTCTTTGCCAGAAATTCAAACCTTTATTTACAATACTTTATTACTTTATAATTACAAAAGCAAGATAACATGTAAATTAAACAAAAGACATGGTGAAAAGAGTATGTAAAGTGTCAAGAGGCTCTTTAAATAGAGGATCTTACATGAGTGTTTATGTATTTTCATTTTTATCAAACGAGTTGACTTAAATGCATGACGCGAGCCTTGGCGAACGTCAAATACATTTTAGTCAACGAGTTTGATAAAAATGATAATACGTAAACACAAATGTGAGATTCTATTTATCACATAAAACGAATGACAGACAAACAAGTATCCCGCATCATCACCTTCAGCCTACATACCGTTCACGGGTCCATGTTTACAAATGTAGTTCGGTTTAAATTGTGCACATATATTAGAAGATAGATCTGACATGTGCACCGAAAATTGAATGAAACAGACTATATAGAGCGAGTAAATCGGAAGATTTCCACAATTTAGTTGATTTAGATACGTTTTTCTGCATTTTCTGTTGTTATTAAAAATGAAAACCATAAAGCTTTTCACGCATATATGCCTTAGCAACAATGACGTCATTTTCCCACGAAATGGCGAAGTGGTACACATTCCGGCAGCGGTTTCCCTGGTTTCAAGCGCTCATATCTACAGATTTTACAGAATCGGGACCCAAAAAACGATAAAACACCAGTGTATTATCGAAAATAAGTCATGGGTTTAATACACTGCTGGAGGTGGTTTTATGTGATAAATACAATTATTTTATAAGTTAACTGCTTTTAAGTGCATGTTTTCTTTTTAAATTATCATTATAAAGGTACTTGGATATATTGAATATTTTTTTTTTTTTTTTTTTGTTGTCATAAAATTTTCAAATTTATTTAATGTTGGCCTGTCCAATAATTATATTTAAGAAATTGTTTGAAAAGTTATATTCTTGTAAAAAGGACATTCTTGCACAAAGGACAAACTAATAGAAAATGAGATTCACTCTCCACTACATTTAGATTACAGAGTTTACATATTCTTCCGGATCCTGGAATGTTTCGGTGTCTTCTATTTTCTATCTCTAAATCGCGCGCACATATTCTAAACTGAGAAAGGGATACTCTTTATTTCTTATCATGTATACATGTACACTCTAAATATTTTTTCTTGGACTAAATCGTGTTTAAAAATTCTATGGTTAGATAAAAGTAATGAACTGCTGATATAAGAAAACCAGCTCTGATAATACTGATCATATATTCTTTGTTTAATTGTTTCTTATTCACTAAAATCGTCTGGCTGATTTATCCAAAGATTGTTAAAGCCAAGAGACTGGAGAAGTATTTTTTCATAATCTGTCCATTTCATTCCAGTATATGCAATATTCATTTCAGCTATAGCAATAAAAATAGCAATATCTGCATCTTTAATACCGACTGAGAATGTCCATTTTATTTCTTTCAGTACTACAAACGTTACACTAAATTTACCAGAGAACAAAATTATAATTTCTGTCATACAGAAAACATTAATTTTTGCAAACCTAAAATAAAATGTCGTTCATATACATGGGTATGCCTTTGAAATAGTAGAAAACATTGTGGGAAAGGAGATAATGCTGCGGAATTCATATATTCAATTATGGACAATCTTCCAATAATACAGCCTCAAATAGCAAATTCCACCAGAATTAATAATTTCTTGTCACTGTTGTTTGAAGTAATATTGAAAGGCTGTACTGAAATGGATAATTCATGTGATGACCTAGGCCCGTACTCACCAAACCATTCTTAAGAATGTTCTTAGCCTTATCCTTTTGAATTTTCTAAATTTGAAAGTGACACAACTTCTGATTGGCTTAACCCACAATAGTAGCAACCGGGATATTTGCACATCTATTCTTTAAGTTAAATATTTTTTTACCTTTTTCCTCCAAATTAACAATTTGCACTGCTTTGAAAAGGCTACACGTTTGAATTAAATTGGTTTCATCTTAGATTTAAACAAGAGAAGGTTGTCCAAACACTGTTATTATTAAAATTCTAAGATTAAAGTGGTTTGATTATGATACTACTTAAATTCTTTTAATCTTAAAAGTAAGAGAAGCTTGTTCACACAATTTATTTGTTAAAATTCTGAAATAATGATTATATGGCCACATTACAATGGGGCTAATGTTTTAATTCTGAAAGCATAGCATGGGGCTAAATGAAAAGTATGAACAGGGCCACACTTACCGGAAGATTAAGTTGTTCACAAAAATAAAAAAAATACAGGTACATGGATGTCATAAAAAAATGCTCAACATACATGTACTTACCTATTCTTTCATTCTTGATAAAGTATTTAATTGGGGAATATTTTATTGTATTTTATTGATTACATATAGCATATTTAAAACAATGAAACTAGAAATTACTAAACTAGAAAGTGACATGAGGAAGCCGTGTATCATCGTTAATGAATATACGTATATCATAAACACTGAATTGAAATGTCAGGAAATCTCATGGTGATGTTGTCTGACCTTAGTTGTATATTACTGAGTAGAAAATCTTAGCACTTATTCCTTTTCTGTAAGAAAATGCAGGTAAATGCAAATGGATTAGCCCCATTGACTACTAATAAAAATACAAGTACAGTAGCCCCATTCATACTTTTTTCCTAGCCCCATCATATTTTTTTATTAGCCCCATTGTCTTGCCTAGTAGCCCCATTGTGTATCGCCCGATTAAAGTAGTTTAAATATAGACTTATTTGTTTGATCAGCTTTAATTTTTGCCCAGCTTAAAATATTATCTTATGTTTAATTGGGCTCCAGTGTATGGAAAATAATTCACCAAACAGTGAGAGATTTAAAGGTCTTTTGCATTTGAAGTTTGTATATTGATATTCATTAAAGAGTTAATAACATATGTAAATGAGATTCTATTACCAAGGAATCATATGTTAACGAAGAATATTCAATTTGTGATCTCTATGATGGATTTATGACGTTACAAAATTGGAGTTAACTGTTTATCAAGTTATATAAAGAGATACAGTTTCATGGATAGTTAGTATGTAATATTTGTGGAATTTAAAGTGTTGCAAGTTGGATAAAACATTTTAGATTTATTTTTTCCCCTTACAATGGAATTAATTAGAAATTAAAGAGGTGGTAAAAAACTGTTTTGATGGATAATTGTACACAAAGAAGAAAACGACTAAATCTAGCACACGATGGGATTGTTCTAATAAGCATGCATTTAAATATATCAAAAGTTACATCTCCAGATGAATCAGTGACAGGTTAAGTGGATGCCACTAAAAGACTCATTGGCATGAAAAAAAAATATATATAATTAACGGAGGGTTACCAAGCCAAATACTTGCAGATAGTGTACAAGCATGTACCACTGAAGCCTGTCATGCCCTGAAAAATCTGGAGTCCAGAAAAAGAAACATATGAAGACAAAACAAGGTAATCGCCCCCGAGAACCGGATTCCCTTCAAGAACTTAACACACCAAATGAATAAGGAATAACTAGCGACTAAGACCAACAGCCCTTTTTGATGGTCTAGATGCCCCTCGAAACATGTTAGTTTTTGGTAATGAAGAAAGCCTGCGTCATCTTTTGTAGATCTAACAGGTGCTTCATGGATGGAACTTTCCAAAGTGCCCCAAAGCTTTTCTAGCAACTTTATTATATGAGCATGCTCTGTGAAAAGGAGGCTTAATACATTTGCGAAAAGTATCGGCCCACGTCAGCCTGCGCAGTCCGCGCAGGCTGAAATGGGCCGAAGCTTTTCGCTATCTTTAATTTCTGCATGCCATGGGATAACTCTACGTCACAATTCAGCCGGTTGTTTAACAAAATGGACTTTATAGATCCATAATTAGGTGATGTCTTGCTTGGTATAATGCATTGCGGGGATGCAATAAGCCCCTTTTGCCAGAGCAAAGCCCATAAAGTTAGAGCTCCCATTGGAGAGAGTGTCATTACTTGTGTGTATTCATTCCTCTCGAGCAAGATCGAAGACGCATATGAAGAGCTGTTCCAAGTCTTAATTTCAGTGTGAAAAATCTGTCTTCAACCCTGATCCAACAATAGTGATTTCAGACTTTGAACAAGCCGCCATCAGAGCTGTTGGTACAATATTTAGTAATCATATAAACTTGCGGGGCTATTTCTACCACTTAACTCAAAGTACATGGTGAAAAATCCAACACTTTGGCCTTACACAAAGATATAGAGAAGATGAAGAAGCAAAGCTCTTCTGTGGTATGTTAGAAGGACAGGCGTTCCTTATCCTTGATGAAGTTAGTAATGGAATGAACTGTTTAAAAGCATGTATACATCAAAGGATTCAGCCACCATCAGCCCATACAAGTGATTAAGGTGCCACCAATCTGTATGCGCCATATATAGCCAACATTTTCACCCCAGCTTTGGAATATGTATGAAACAACAATCACCAAACTCATTGGTCTAAATAACCCATCAGTATGGATAGCGATCGACTCCGTAAGAAAACGTCAAGCCATTGTGTTACTAACTATCCGACAGACATCAAATGGCGAACCTCAGAGGAAAAGAGTAAAAAAGGTGACGAGTGACTAGCAAAAATGATTAAGAAATATTTGCTTATACTTTGTAGCAGGCAGAAAGACTCTGGATGAACATTTTAATAGTATGGGCCATTCTATTAGATGGAAATTTCCCGATTCAGATGGGTTTGCAATTTGTTCATTTCCGAAATGTTTTCATTAGTCTTCAACTGCAACACCTAAATCATGGGTCTTCTTCCCAGTGTTGTAGAAGCAATGCTTCATCTGGTAGAGGTTTGAGACAGTCATTCAATGAGTTAACATCGAAATAGTATGGGAGGGCTTTTGTCCTTGATGGCAATGTCAGGATTGGGAAAAGTCCGGGTAGGTCATTGTCCAATACCCCTGAAATGGTCCCAGGCTGTGTGTAAAATGGATAATCCTTGCCATGTTACACTTTCTAAATTTAGATTATGGTCGCGCTTAAAGTTTATTTATCCCAAAGAAACCGTGTGGTTAATGGAGATCTTTGAAGAGTTGGCTGCGGGTGAGTAAGATGAAATAAAAGCTTGATTAATGTTGTATTTGCCTGTAAATATGAAAACAAAAGTTCACAGGTTTGCTGATAGTGGTTGGGTGAAAGAAATATATATCTATAATTTAAGTGACAAATATGACAAATGTGTTTATAGACCAACGTGACCCCCATCAAAATTCATTAATAATAAGTAGTATCAAGCATTGGCAGTTATTGAGAAGGACTTGTCGGAACGCCCTGGCTGAAAGATCCTTTCAGCCTACTGCAGCTGCACAGCACGTATGCTTGGTACATGTAAGCAATGATCAAATCTCTGAGCTTTCAGAAGTGAAAACGATGAAAGTGACTTTAACAACATTACAACAGTCACCTTTGTAAAGGTAAGCTTATTTTCTATTTTCAAAAGGTAAGTTAAACAATTAAGTATTGATACAGAGAATCAGTATGAGCAACATGTGTATACATTTCAAGATAAAATTGCTAAAATTGATAAAATTGAGTAAAAATGGACCGATTCAAACGTTTTCCAATAGAACACATTCTTTGAGAGAGTTGCATAAATTTAGTCACTGACTCATTCTTGAAAACAATGTACAACGTTTAAATCTAAGAAGCAACTGTGCTGGAACCTTTTGGTTGTGGACCGTCAGAGTATCTCAAGTGCTTTGATAATGCCTATTCCTGTTTGTTTCGTCCCAGTGAACCGCACAGTCAGATTGCACATTGCTAGAACGCCATTTCGCCATGAGAGCATTCTGGGATCATTTTTCAAGTCATTAGGATCCACCACTGTCTTTTACAACTTGATCACTAGTTCACAAAAGAAATACACAACATGTACAATCGGATTAACAACAGCATCAATAAAGGCAAAAAGATGCATAATTTGTTGTTTTTTTGAGATTTTGTTCTTGTGTGACAGTGTGAGGTTAGCTATCTGCAACAGGCAGTATAGTAAAAGACCATGACGTCATTATCAACATCGTTCAACAACATTATTGTCCATTTAACTAGTAACTAGTCGAATGGACAAGAATGTTGTCGCACGACGTTGATAATGTCGTAGTAATATGGCTACGTCTTCTCCGGAAGAAAGGAGTGTTAGAAAATTAATGGAAAAGGCCATGGAACAGTACAAAGTTGAAACACAAACCTATGAGAAACAGGTACAGATTCAACGGTCATTTGTATGAAGCATCTTGGACAATTATAAAGATCCACGTTTCCAACATGAATCAGAGCTGAAAACTGTAAAAACAGAAATTTTCAAAGAGTTCAACAAATGTGATAAAATAGTACCGACTATCTTGTATATTGGAGAAAGTTTATACCAGTGAAAGTTTGGCAACAATGCGTTCTGAAGAATATATCCAACCCAAGACAGACAATTGGTGAATGAATTTCTACAACACATGGACAATTTAGTAGAAACATCTTCAATTCGTTCTAAAGCAAGTTCTAAAGCAAGTTCTATGATGAAATTGAACACTGCAAAGACAAAAACCCTTTACGCAGTAAAGGCTGCAGAATTAGAAAGATGTTACGCAGTAACGTTTAACAAAAGGGGGGTACTTAAAATTTTATCCAACAAGTTGAGGGCGAAACATGCGGGGTCGAAAGTGTTAAGGACAAAAGTGTCATTTCATAGAAGTTCTAGTATAACATTGGGGGATTCTGTGTATTTTCATGTTGATCAGTTGTGATATGCTATTTTCTAAATTAGAATTGTAAGGTTCAATTTTGATGCATGGTGGTATTATCCTCCATAGCAAACAGTGAAATTATTGTCAATAAAGATTGGCTAGTGCAGTTCAGAATCTGTATGCATGTAGCAAATACTGATCCCAGAAAGCTCTAAAACAATACAGTTACATGGAATAACTCAAAAGAATACTGATGCAGTGCAGATACGGATCAGCTTGCAGCGGGCAGTTGCTGATCTGTGCCAGCTCTGGAACTGAAAGTGTTAGGTTGGAGCCATTACATTTTTGTCAGACCGACGTACAATAAAGAAAATCATTGAATTTGTCTTTATTGTTTTCATTGGGACCTGGTAACATTTGGGGGCTCGTCCGGGATCGAAAATGGAGAAAGAAGAGTCTAATATGTCACTGCCAGGGGCAAGCCATCTGCCTGTTAAAGAATTAAGATCAGTGGTACGATAGGGGACGGAAAGAGTGCTATTGGATATATGAGTTTCTTGTGGCAGATTGAAAGTGGGTTAAGTCACGGGGTCCCAAAAAGAGACATTGTTGACGCTACGATTAGGGCGGTTCAAGCTGGTTCCTACCTTCGGAGGTATTTAGAAGGGTGTGAAGACCTTATACTGAAAATGGTTCGATCTATAATAAGACTGTTTCAAGACACAGGGTCTCCGAAATCTTTTCTGTATGAACAGGGTTCAGGTGTGGCTACGGCAGTAGGTGAACTTCTGAACAATGATACTACTGGTTTCATAGCAAATGTTAAAACTGGCAAGCAAAATATTGTTGTCCCCTCAGGTAAAACTGTCTTGGTCAAGTGTGTTGCACACACAGGACCAGTAGGTGGTAAGCAGGTGGTCCTTTTTATTCCAGGTAACTTAGGTAGTGATGAAGCACTGTCATTGCGAGAAACTGTAGTCTGTCTGGGCAATGGGGCAACTAGTTGCATCAGGATTCCAGTCTCAAATACAATGAAGCAGAATGTTCGTCTGGGGAAGGGGACCATTCTTGGCAAACCAAACTACGAAAAATCAGTCATTGCTTTGCAACCCCATAGTACTTTTGAGGAAGCGACAGAGCATACTGAACCCATAGACAGTGTAGTGTTGGTGAAGCAGAGTCATGGGATCCAGATGTTCCATTGGATGAGTCTCATCTTGATCCAAGTCAGGTTAGTAAGATTAAGACACTGTTAAAGGAGGAATGTCATTCTTTTAGTAAAGATGGAAATGATATTGGCTGTGCTCCAGACCTTCAGATGCAAATTGAGCTGCTAGATGAAAAGACAGTACGAAAAAGTTATGGCTCAGTCCCACCACCCTTGTATCAAGAAGTGAATGCCAGTCCAATGGTCTGTGTACAGTCAATTGATTGATTGAATGGTGTTTTACGCCGCTTTCAACATTATTTCAGTCATATCACGGCGACAGCTCACATATTCATGTGATTTCCTGGGTTTTACCAGTACTAGGCTGGGGCTCTGAAGTGTCTTGCCCAAGGACACACCCATGAAAAACCCAGTGGATCAGGTAGGGCTCGAACCCAGGGCCTCCAGGTTACGAGTCCCACACTTTACCACTGAGCCACGTAGGACCCCAGTCTGTGTACGGAAGAAAGACTCTAGTCTTCGACTTTGCATAGATCATAGGGCTGTGAATAAGAAAACCATGCAAAGCATGAGGCCAATCGCACGGATTCAGGATTCTCTAGATAGTCTTAAAGGTAATTGTTGGTTTTTTACATTAGATTAGGGTAGGGCATATCCGTCAAATAAGAATGTAGAAAATGTGCGGCCTTTACCATCCCTTGGGGCTTGTATGAATGGGTTCGAATTCCATTTGGCCTATCGGGGGCTCCTGGGGCTTTCCAAGACTTTATGGAAGAAACTCTGGCTGAACTGCGTGATGATATTTGTATTCCTTACCTTAATGATGTTCTGGTGTTTAGTAAAACCTTTGACGATCATCTGAATGATGTTAGGACTGTTTTGCAAAGGTTATGAGGTAAGGACATAAAGCCATCAAAATGTCAATTGTTCAAGCGAGAAGTTTGGTTCTCGGGTCAGCTAATTTCTGAAGAGGGTCAGCGGATGGATCCTGATGACTTGCAGGCTGTGTTGTCACTGAAAGACAAACAACCTTGTACTGTAAAAGAGGTACGACAGTTATTAAGCCTTCTTGGTTACTACAGAAGGTACACTCCAGACTTTAGCATAAGAGCCAGACCTCTGTATGATCTGTTAAAGGTTCCAGAAGAAGTGAGTGGCCAGAAGGGTAAGAGAACTCCGGTAAAGGGTAAGGGTGGACAAAGGCTAGCGAGCGAGAAGCTGAACTGGAGTGAAGATCACCAGAAGATTCTTTCAGAGTTGGTAGACATTCTTACAAGTCCAACTGTTTTGGCTTTCCTACACTTCGAGAAGCCTTTTATTCTGCACACTGACGCTTCCCAAGAGGGACTGGCTGGAATTTTGTATCAAAAGCAACTCGATGGGAACTTAAGAGTTATAGCATACGGTTCTCATACTCTTACACCTGCTGAACAAAAGTACCACATGCATGCAGGAAAGCTAGAATTTTTGGCGTCGAAGTGGTCTGTGACGGAACATTTTAGGGATTACCTGTATTACGCGCCATCCTTCCAAGTGTACACAGACAATAATTCGTTGACTTATGTCAAAACGACTGCTAAGTTGGATGTTACAAGACAAAGATGGGTAGCGGAACTTGCCGATTTTAACTTTAGTATCTACTACAAGCCAGGTGTTTCAAACAAGGCAGCAGATGCGATTTCCAGGATGCCAATGCAAATTGGAAATTACATGTAGAGATGTAGTGAGTCAACAAGCCAGGAAGAATTGATGGCCATTGTTGACCAAGTTCAGATTGAGAATGTCTTGCCCCATGTCTATATTTCAGGAGTGCCACCAGATTTTATTCAAAGTACCTTACCAGAAGAGGTTTAGCAAATAAGTGAGGCAGACATCTATGAGGTTCAGAATAGAGATCAAACCCTCAATGAGGTGAATTGGTTGTTAAGAGGCAAGAAGCATTATCATCAACTAAAAAAGAAAAGTTGGAAGTTCAGAATGCGGTGGCGAGACAGAAACAACTCAATTTGAAAAAATGGGATTCTGTATAGGTCTGTTAGATTACTATGATTACCATCTGGGGAGAAGGTAAATTAGTTGTGTCTGCCAAGAGAATTTCATAATGTTGTGCTAGAACACTAACACAATAGAATGGGACACACAGAAAAGATTTCATTGGCCGGGAATGGCAAAAGACATTACTCATTATGTTCAGAAGGGTTGTATGTGTTTAAAAGATAAGAAACTAGCTCAGAATAGAAAAGCTGAGCTACAGCCTATTCATACTAGCAGTTAATTTGAAATGATTTCCATAGATTATGTTCATTTGGAAAGGTCAAAAGGTGGATATGAATATTTGTTAGTAGTTGTTGATCATTTCACTAGGCATATCCAAACAGAAATAAGTCTGGCCGAACTGCCGCTGATAAAATATTCAATGATTTTATTCCTAGGTTTGGTTATCCAGCCAAAATCCATCACGATCAAGGTCGACAGTTTGAGAATGAACTCTTCACTAAATTACAGAAATACTGTGGGATTGCCCATTCAAGGACCACTCCATACCACCGTGCTGGAAATGGACAGTGTGAGAGAATGAACAAAACTATCCTGTCAATGTTGACAACACTTAGTAAAGAGCAAAAAAATGACTGGAAGAGTCATGTTAATAGAATAGTCCATGCTTATAACTGTACTAGAAACGAAGGCACGGGCTATTCGTCTTTTTTACCTGCTTTTTGGAAGATCCCCTAGGCTGCCAATTGATGTCATTTTTGGTTTCAAAAGTGATAGTAATAGAAAGGTGGTACAAGAGTGTTCTGAAGCAATGAAGCAAGCATACAGACTGGCACCTGAAAAAGCGAAGAAATCTTCACAGAAAGGGAAACGAAACTATGACAAGGGTTCGAGAAGTGCAGTGCTAAAACCAGGAGACAGGGTCCTTGTTCGGAACTTGAGCGAGAGGAGCGGACCAGGTAAATTGAGATCCTTTTGGGAAGATGAAGAGCCACCTGTTTATGAAGTTCAAGTTGAAAGTGGTTCAGGCAAGAAAAGTGTTCTACATAGGAATTTGCTTTTACAATGCGAGTACTTACCTCTGGAAAAGGAAAAAGTTAAAACCCCCAAACCAAACACTTAGTTAGGAAACAAGTCATCAAAAGAAGAAAATATGGGCATTCAGACCAGGGTTATAGGTATTTCCAGCTGAATCCCAATGCGCCCGCATTTGAGCCATCTACTGGTCAAAACTTACGACCTACTGAGGATGAGGAGCAAGTGATCAGTGAAGAAGAATCGGAATCAAGAGGTCAAGCGAGGGAATCAGAAGAAGAAAATACAGATTCAAGCTACCCAAAGTCAGAGTACAGTAGTAGTTCTAAAGTGGATGAACATGAACCTGTCGGTAGCTCCAGACCAGTCCGACGTAGAGCTGCACCAAAGAAACTGACTTACAGTGCAGATACGGATCAGCTTGCAGCGGGCAGTTGCTGATCTGTGCCAGCCATGGAACTGAAAGTGTTAGGTTGGAGCCATTACATTTTCGTCAGACCGACGTACAATAAAGAAAATCATTGAATTTGTCTTTCTTGTTTTCATTAGGACCCTGTAACATTGAAAAAAAGTTGCCTGAGAAGAATCAGACAGAATTCAGGTTAAGAGATAGATATGAAGCTGCTCCAAGGTCGTGAAGGGATTGCTAAATAAAATGACTGAACGATGTATGGTTTTGAATTTCCAGACCTGATGCATTACAAAGTAAGAGTTCATTACTTGTCTGGAATCAGTTCCGTGCCCATCTTACAGACAAGGGAAAAAGCTTGCTTTGCAAGAGAGGAACGAGACAAGCAGTAATCCCCAGAGGGGTGTACTTCGATGCTGCAATCCTTGGATGTTTCGATTAACAAACCTTTCAAATTCCATGTTTGGAAATACTTGAATGACTGGATGATAAACAACCCAAGAAACACAAGGCAAAAAGGTAACTTGAAACTCAATCTCTTCCTACAATGTCTGCGTGGGTCATTAAATCTTTACCAAACAATAAAATTTTAGACTTTTTCAAATTTAAAGCATTGACAGACAACAAATTAGACATGGCTGAAATGATGGTAATCGTCCTGGAAGGTGTAGAAAACCTTGATGGAAAAGGAGAAAATGCTGGTTACCAGCATTTTCTCCTTTTCCCACAAGGTTTTCAAATGGTTACCATCTAAGGGTTTGTATGGTAAAGAGTTAAATCTTGAAGTGAGTTTCCAGCAGAGATGGTTGCAAAATCTTTTCTAAAGTGTGGTATCTCAAACTCTATGGATGGAAATGACGACTACATTTTGTTCGAGGATTTTACATGTACTGTCCCTTGAGACTTCGGGTTTCACAGTGTACTCGCATCTTTTATTGTTCGATTATCAAGGGGACAAGATTCTAGAAGTATCCTTTGTGTCTTCAGTCATGATCAGTCTACCATTATGAATCAGCAGAAAATCACAACAGTATTCGATGTTTTGTGGCAATGTCTCACTAAGATTGTAAGTTCTACTACAACATTTTCTTGTGTTATACCATTCTGCATCGTATTGTGTTATACCATACTGCATCGTCGTCTGGTAAAGGGTTAAGAGTAAAGATAGAATGATATATATGTGACTATACAAAACTATGTTATACTTCTATGATCTTGGACTGCTTTGAAGGCTGCATCTATTTCTGCTTTTGTGAGAATGTTGTGAGTTGCGATACCATGTAACAATTGTTCACGAGCATTTCCACAGAAAATGTTTGTCAAAAATGCTGGAAAACCTCGAAAGTTATCTCCCATTGTAAACAAAGGTGGTCGAATGGTCCCCAAGGTCTGAAATAAAAGTATTCAAAAAAATCTGTTGTTTAATCCATTACCACACAATCCGGAGTTTTAACGACCCTGGGTAATTAGACTTTTAAAAACATTGTGGGAAAAGGTGAAAATACTGGTAACCAGCATTTTCTCCTTTTCCCACAATTCTACCTTGACCAAAGCAAATTTCAATTTTTGAGTCAAGTTTATTTTGTAGTCTGCAGAAGCTATAAATTTGGTCAATTCTGTGTGTTTGGTAAAGGGTTGAATCAATTTCTCCTGAAACAAATTACAGCAGATGACTTTTACAAATGTTCTTGTTACCTTTTTACCAAACGACACACATTTGCAGAAATCAGCATTTTCTTCTTTTCCAACAATGTTTTTCTTCTTTTCCAACAATGTTTTCAATAGTCTCTTTACTCAAGGTCATTAAAACATGGGATTGTTTGGTCAAGGGTTAAATCACATAGAGATGACCAACACAAGTTACCTTCACCAGACAAAACAAATTTTTGGTTTAGTTCAATTTGAAAGCACATGCAGACAACATAGCATTTGTAATCTCTAAAAGGAAATTACTGTGGGAAGTTGAGGAAACTGACCATCATTTCTCCTTTTCCCATGAAGCTTTCAAATGCCTCTTACCTCAGGGTTGTTAAAACACTGCATTGTGAAGTACAGGGTTAAAGTTTAACACACTGATACAAATGAATACATTTTCTAGGGGAAAAAAAAGAGAGTACTTGCTTTGAGCAATCTCCATAAAGTTGTACAAATGTCATTAATACTCATTAGATTTACACATAACTTTCATCTATATAATTGAGCCATGCCATGGCAAAAGGGGACTTAATGTATCTGCGCAATCTGACCTGGGCTGAACCTTGTACTTTTGGTCAATTTTCAACATTCAAAAGGACCAGTGTAACTCATAATTCAATCGGTTGTAAGAGAAAAGGATTTTTTGGATCCACAATTATCTGTGTATCATGGATTATGAAGATGCATTAAGCACCCTTTTGCCAGAGTATGGCTGATATCTTTACAACGTAAGTATTACAACATTTCAAAATGTGGAGATTTGAAAGTACTACATTCAGGATAATTTAAATCTATTTTGACAGAATGCCATAATAGTTATGGTAATATATCCATCACTGAATTCTGATCATGATCCTTCAGATGGTCATTCAGGATGGCATTATGCAAGCATACAATGACCCTGGGCATGTATCACTGTCATTGGATGCTTGCATCTGGTCTGAAATCTTAATAAACATCCGATGGATCATGATCATAATAACATAATGACGGATGAATTACCTTAATTTTTTTTTACCTCAATTCCATATTCCTGGGCTTTCAAAGTCCTTTCCTCTAATACTTTAAAATCTGCTTCAGAAATTTCTTTTGCGAAAAAATGCAGAACCAGTTTCTTCTTTTCATGTACATGAGTGGTGAGATGATCCTCTAGTTTCACACTGTGTTGATCTAAATCTATGCCCATCTCCTCAACTAGCTCCCTATTGACCCCTTTAACAGGCTCCTCACCCAGCTCTACCAGGCCCCCAGGAAACCCAAACATCCCATCAAATCTCATCTGCATCTGTTGTAAAACAATTATCAGTTCTTTTCTTTATCATTATTCCTTTGCCACACAATCCCCACTTTCAGCAACCCTGAGATAGAAAGCTTTTGAAACATTGTGAGAAAAGGGGAAAATGCTGGTAACCAGCATTTTCTCCTTTTCCCACAATGTTTTCTACCCCTCCCAAAACAAATTTCATCTTTTCAACCACATTCATTTTGTCATCTGCAAATGATTTCAGTTTGGACTTATCTACAATTTTGTCATTTTGTAAAGAGTTAGGCCTTTTCATGGTTTTTTTTTTAACTCTTTACCAAACATTAAAATTTTAGACTGGTCCAAATTGAAAGCAGAAGACAAATCAAATGTGACTCTAATCATTAAATTTGTCAATGAACAGAAAGGATGAAAAACATTGTGGGCAAAGTAGAAAAATGCTGGTTACCAGCCCTTTGTCCTTTTCCCACAATGTTTTCAAAAGCGTTATTCCTAAGGCTCATTAAAACATGGGATTGTGTGGTAAAGGGATAAAAACTCTGCATGGTCCATGGTGCCAATAATACTTACCAGTACAGATTTGGCAACTGATTGACTGAGATTTCAACAGAATAATTGAGCTATGGCAACAAAATAATTTTGCTCTGGCAAAAGGGGGCTTAATGTATCTCCGTGACGCATTACACCATGTAAATCATCACATAATTTTAAATCCATAAAAAGTAAAATTTCCAGTGTTTATTTTTTGCTTGCTATTCAATCAGTCAAGATAAATGAAATTCTGCAAGTTCAATGTTGAAATCAATATCTCTATTTACCAAACAACAAAATTTTAGATTGGTCCAGATTAAAAGCATTTGTAGATGACAAATTAGATGTAGGATAAAATTATTGGATTTGTTTCCGAAAATTTAGAAGACATCGTAGGAAAACAAGACAATGCTGGTTAACAGCATTTTCTCCATTTCCTACAATGTTTTCAAAAGGCTTCTTTCTCAGGGTTGTTAAAACTCGGAATTATGTGGCTCAGAGTTAACCCTTTACCTCAGAATCCCAACTTTAGTGATCCTATGGAAGAGGCCATTTGAAAATATTTTGGGAAAAGGAGAAAATACTGGTAATAAGAATTTCCTCAATTCCCACAATATATTGTACTCTAACATAGACAAAAATCAACAAGTCAGCTACATTTGTCATCTGCAAATGCTTTCAATTTGGTCCAGTGCAGAATTTTGTTGTTTGGTAAACAGTTCAGCACTTCATGTTTAGACCAGGCTAAAACAAAAGAGCATCTTACCAGGATACATGCCCTTGTTTTATATAATCCCCAAACCACAGTATCTGTTTTGGCAAAATACATCGCATGACCAGCATGTTGATAGCTGTTATATTTGCTCAATGACTCCTTGTAGCTAATCTGTTTATAATCTGCCACACTATCACCCGGCCTGCTATACTTCTCATACTCCTGAAGCCAACCCCAAGTTCCATCAGCTGATTTCACCTCGGTTGCTAAAAGAAAAGTAAGGTAAATAAACAGTTGTAAACTAAAACTGTCGCAGAGCCAACAAATACCCCCGCCCCCCAGCACCTTGTCACTGAAGCAGCACAATCAGAGAACAGAAATGATTTCCAAAACAAAGATCACTAGTGACCTTGACCTTTGACCCATGTAATACAAAAACAATAGGAAAACCTCCTTAGATCATGGGCAACACTTGTTTAAAGTTTCTGGGTCCTAGGTCAAACAGCTATTGAGTTAGAGCACGGAAATGATTTTCAAACAAAGTTCACCTGTGACCTTGACCTATGACAAACAAACAATAGTAAAATGCTTTCAATTTGAACAAGGCTACAATTTTTTTAGATCTTTAACCTGCCAACAGAGGTACAGTTTTAAACTTGTCCCAATATTTGTAAGCAAGGAAAAATGGTACAGTAATTACATTTTTGAATCATTCTGGCCAAAATGTCATGCAAAATATCTAACGGTGTTGACCCGAGATCAGACTGTATGTTCTATGCAGTATGATTTTAATCTACACCGTCATTAAAAATGCTGTAACCCTTTACCAAACATATCCCAAGTTTCAATGGCCCTGACAAAGAAGGCTTTTGAAAATATTGTTGGAAAAGGAAAAAAATGCTGGTAATTAACATTTTTTTCCCTTTTCCAACCATGTTTTCTATCCTGTGAGCCAGTCAATTTGTCATTTGCAAACACTTTGAATATAGATGAATCTAAAGTTTTGTGGTCTGGTATTGGGTTAGTTGGGTTCTGTTTTATACCTCCTTCAGATAATTCTTTGCAGCAAAATCACTTTTATAAACATTCGGCCAAAAAGAGAATTGTTTTGCTACACATACTTCCTCTTTCTGAGGTGTACTCTTCCAAGTGTAAAATTCTTGAGAAAGGCTCATAATGATGGGATTTATCCAGATTAGGTTCGAAAGTATTGTTGGAAAAGAAGAAAATGGGTTTTTTCCCTTTTCCACTATGCTTTCAATAGTCTTTTTCTGCAGGGTGATTGAAACACATAAAAGTTACTAATGAGTTGAAGCTATCAGGCTTACAATAATTCATCCAATTTGAATAATTAACTATTTACCAAACGACAAAATTTTAGACTAGTCCAAATTGAAAGCATTTGCGGATGACAATTTCAATGTGACTTAAAAATTGAAATTTGTTAGGGGATGGGTAGAAAACATTGTCGGAAAAGGAGAAAATGCTGGTTACCAGCATTTTCTCCTTTTCCCACAATGTTTTCAAAATGCTTCCTTTTTAGGGTCGTTAAAAATCGGGACTGGGTGGTAAAGGGTTAAACATGCTGAAGTTGAAATTTCAAGAACAAAGACCAACTTACAGTTTTCTTGACTACACTGATTCATTTTCTGTTGTATTGTCTTCCCTTTGGGTTTACTTTAACTTCAGGACCGCAAGTCTAAAGCAAAAAGAAATAAAGACTTTTCATACCAATTTTGGTACAGGTTTCTCAAATTTGTTTGGATATACCTGCAATTAAAAGGGTGGCTCGGATGTTATTTTTGAGATCATTTCTCCACTACCCTTTCACACAGCCCTACAAATGTTCATTCTTGAATAAAAAAAAAATGATCATACCATTTATCTTTCAACTGGTTGTATGTTTCTTTAACCCTGTACCGAATGGCAAAATTTCAGACTAGTCCAAATTGAAAGCATTTGCAGACAACAAAATAAATATGTCTGAAAAATTTAAATTTGCTCTGGGAAGGGTAGAAAACATTGTGGGAAAAGGAGCAAATGCTGGTAACCAGTATTTTCTCTGTTTCCCACAATGTTTTCCAAAGGTTTCTTTCTCAAGGTCATTAAAAACTCTGGATTGAGTGGTAAAGGGTTAATCTGCTTGTCAGCTATGAAAACGGACAAGGATCAATAGATAAATGATTAAAACCTTTACCACACAAACCCAAATTTTAATGACCCTGAGGAAGGAGACTTTTGAAAACATTTTGGGTGGAGAAAATGCTGGTAACCTGCATTTTTCCCACAATGTTTTCTAACCTTTCACACTTAAATTTCATTTTTTGAGTCGTGTTTATTTTGTCCTCTGCAAAAAAAAATCAATTTGGACAAGTCTTTGATTTTGTTGTTTGGTAAAGAGTTAGCTTCACACTTGTAATTATTATAGTGTTTTATGAAGATAAGTTATTAAGCCATCAATCACAGACCTAACTATTAGCAGACAACAAAATTACTGGCACAGATACTCTGTTTCAAGACGTGTCAGTGCGACTGGATTTTCTTACAGAACTAAGTAATGAAGGGCGTAGCAGAGACACAATCCAAAAAAAAAACATTGGAGCTCCAATCTGAATCAGAGGTAGTATAGATATACAGCAGGGTTTGAAATGTAAGGCAAGTTTGAATAACCGAAGCATCAGTGCGAGCCAGTACAGACTGCGTCGACTGCGTTTTTGGAAAGAAAATATTAAAAGGATGTCGAAAGGACCGGGTGTCGAAATTATGGTTGGCCTCTTTCCAGGTAGACCTCTAAAACCTAGATAGACATTAAGGTTTATCTATATCAGTTATCTCTGAAAAATTTTGAGTATTAATCTTTCATCTGTATATAACTCATACTTTTAAGCCAAAAAACTGTTTTTTCGCAAATTACTTAGTAAAAGAGTTGTTCGTGTCGTCGTTACATTCTAAATCGCAATTTCTTTGACACCGTGTCTTCTCAAGAATAAGCAAGGGAGACAAACGCAATAAATTGTGTAGACAATACTGTAAGATTTATCTCCCTTAGACCCTAAAAATTGTCAAATTAAGCCGCACTCGCAGGCCTTGCGATGAAAAATAAGTTTACCTTTTTCACACAATTAAATTATAAAATATGGGAATAAAATCTTAAAAACTGAAGGTAGCATATCTTTAAAAATTACACAAACCAACTTTTGGTCAGTTTTGGATACTTTTTTGAAAACAAACTGGCAATTTTTAATGTTCCTTTCCCCAGAGAATAGTTCGCATTTCATTCAATGAGGTATCTTGTTTCAATAAATACACTAGAACTAGATCTACCTATCGACATATCTGAGTGATTCTAAATGGAGATGATAGGTGAAATTTGCCTGAAAGTAGCTTACAGTCGTTTGGAACGAACAAGCGGGGGCGAAGAAACTTTAGGACGAAACATACCGGAAGCTGACATCAACTAACAAGGGAAATAAATGCAACTATCCTTTGGCTTTAATCTAGTAGGATTTGTTTCCCTTAGACCATAAAATATACTTTATACGTGATGCCTTCAGCAGTCTGAAACCCTCTATTAGTTTATACTTCACAGAAGTATGATAAACAATATGATAGCAACTGAAGGCTGCATTATAATTATTTATAGTTTTGCATTCATTCTGTCAAAAAAAAAAAAAACACCAAAACAATTTATGTAAGTCCTAGTATTAATCAAAGTACTGAAAGTAGTGACAGACTAGCGAATTTGATTGATTGATTGTTTGTATGGTGTTTAACCCTGTTTTCAACATTATCAGTTATGTAGCGGTGGACAGTGCACATATCCATGTGTTCCTGGAGGTCCTCTTACCTGTGCTCTGCACAATATTCTTTCCAAGCCACTGGCTGCTTTACCACATTTATATTATAACCATCGTCGAAATATGAGAGAGAAATGAATCCTGTCGCAATGACTATCATCAATCCTTGGAAGAAATTTGCCGAGTCAGGGATTGAACCAGCGACCTCCTGTTCCCAAGTCCTGTACGCTACCAACTGAGCTGCTGGGGCTATGCGTGCTATTCGTTAATTATAATCCAGTTTAAGTTTAACCCTTAACCTGCTAAAAATGTTAAAAATGAAACTTTCAGGCCGATGGTTAACACCTAAATATTGCTTTTTCAAAGTTACATTTTGGAGAAAATATATCCTCTTACAGGACAGTGTAGATCCAAGATCAGACTGCATGCTGATAAGTCGCCATAGTGCTGGTAAAAGAAACTCCAGGAAAGCATGGGTAAGTGCTCTGGCCGCGGCAATATCACTGAAATAATGTTGAAAACGGCGTTAAACACCATGCAGTCAATTAGTCAATATCCAATAGCACAAGATGTAGTTAACCACATGTATTTAACTCTCTTTACAAAACGAAAAATTTTACATCTGTCCAAATTCAAAGCTGTTGCAGACCATAAATTAAAAGTGGTTGAACTGATGAAACCATATTCCAAAAGGGCAGAAAACAATGTGGGAAAAGGAGAAAATGATGGTTACCAGCATTCTCTCCCTTTCCCGCAATGTTTTCAAAGGGATTTTTCCCCAGTATCATTAAAACTTGGGATTGTTTGGTAAAGGATTAATATTCAAGACTAGAATAACAGTTTAACATAACAGTTTAACTGTACACAACGATCTAAATAATAAATGACTGAAGGAATGACAAGGGTTCCCTGTCCAGTGAGGGTTAACGTAACTGGGAGATGCTACAAGTTACCTAGGTGTATCTATTAATAGATTCATTCATAATGTTACAGTGATTGTAGGAAAAAGTGATTCTCTGCTTTGCATAGGTCACTTAATTTACATATAAGCAAAGATCTTGTACCTTATAAATGACATCTTGTTCAAGTTTATTACTTTGTAAGACGACATGTTCAAATTGGAGTGGTAGAGATTTAGTTGTTTTTGTCAAAATTGTCATATATAACAGAATTAAGATATATAACAGAAAGAAGTATTTTCTGTGATGCAGTATTTGGCAATTGTGGGGTTTTTTGTTTACTCTGACTCTAGGTCAATCTTGATGCCTATAGACTAGCTTCGCTAGTCTAAAAATGTTCTGAAAACAAATAACTGTTGCTTACAAGTATTAAATTTCCCCTTAGGTATATTTTGCATTATATTCAAGGGGTATTTTTTCTTTAACCATTTATCAAACAATCCTGTTTTTTAACAACCCTGAGAAAAAAGGCATTTGAACACATCTTGGTGAAAGGAAAAATGCTGGTAAAGTGTTAACCCTTTACAATCCCGACTTTTAATGACCCTGAGAAAGAGGCCTTTTGAAAACATTGTGGGAAAAGGAGAAAATGCTGGCAACCAGCATTTTCTCCTTTTCCCACAATGTTTTCTTCCCTTTCCGAAACAATTTCAGTTTTTTATTCACATTTATTTTGTTGTCTGCAAATGCTTTCAATTTGAACCAGTCTAAAATTTTGTCATTTGGTAAAGAGTTAAACAAATGGTTTTCTTCTCTGTTAATGGCCAGTCTTTAAAACCAGCATTTTCTCCTTTTCTGAAATGTTTTTAACCCTTTACAAAACCACAAAATTTTAGACTTGTCCAAATTTAGAGCATTTGCAGACAACAAAATAAATGGGACTCAAAAATTAAAATTTTTTTTGAAGGATAGAAAACATTGTGGAAAAGGAGAAAATGCTGGTTACCAGCATTTTCTCCTTTTCCAACAATGTTTCCAAAAGCCTTCTCTTCCAAGGTCGTTAAAACTCTCGAATGTGTGGTAATGAGTTAAACACCTGCTTACAAGGGCATAACAAAGCACAATCTTTGGGTAACTAACACTAAAGTCACTTGTACAGTAGAGGTCATTAGAGCAGGCAAGTAGCGTAGTTATACAATTAAAAGGTCTTGGGTTTGAGTCTACATCTAGCTTCTGCATTCCAGCTCTATGTGCAACAGTTTAATAACATACAGGGCTTGAATCCAGGTAGTCTTGGGTTCAAATCCCCAGCTTGGCTGATTTCTTTCAGAGGACTGATGATACTCATTGTGACAGGATTCGTTCCTCTCTAACCGCTGTTGTTGTGTGGGAAAGCAGCAAGTGGCTTTTAATGAACATTGTGCAAAGTACTGGTAAAAGAAACTCCATGAAAGCATGGATAGATGCAATGACCACCCCAATATAGCTGAAATAATATTGAAAACGGCATTAAACACCATACAATCAATCATTGTACAGATGAGTTCACTAGAGCTGGCAAGTAACCCAGTAATACAACTAAAAGTTCCAGAGCTTGAGCCCGCATCTGGGTTCCATATTCCCACTCTATGCCCATCAGTTCAGTCAGTAGCATACAGGGCTTGAAGCTAGGGAGTTTCGGGTTCAAATCCCCAGCATAGCTGATCTCTTTCCAAGGATAAATGATACTTATTACAACAGGATTCATTGTCTAGACAATAGTTATGTGGGAAAGCAGCAAGTGGTTTGGTGAAGAATATTGTGCAAAGTTCTGGCATAAGAAGCTCCATGAAAGCATGGCTAGATGCACTGGCTGCTTTGATATAAATGAAATAGTGATAAAAACAGATTTAACTCTTTACCAAATGACAAAATTTTCGACTGGACAAAATTCAAACATTTGCTGACGACAAATCAAATGTTGCTAAAATGATGATTTCTGTCTTTGTTGGAGTAGAAAACATTGTGGGAAAATGAGAAAATACTGGTTACCAGCATTTTCTCCTTTACCCACATTTTCAAAAGCCATCTCTTGCAGAGTCACTAAAAGAGTCGGGATTGTTTGGTAAAGGGTTAGATGGAGTTGAAATCTTACTCTTTGACAAAATTTGGTGCCCAGCATAACACCTTTTTCCCCCACTTGGGGTTTTTTTTTTTTTTTTTTGGGGGGGGGGAGGGGGGAGAAGAAGAGTTTATAAATGGATCACTCTGACAAAAGGGGGTTTAATGCATCTTAGGGTTGAAGCAAGTCATCACATAATAATGGATCCATGAAATCCATTTTGCCTAACAGCCATCTGAATCATGCGGTAGACTGGTCCTTTGATATGTAGAAAATTGACCAATAGCAAAATGTTTCAACCCAGGTCAGCCTGTGTGGACTGCACAGGCTGACCTGGGTCGGTACTCTTTTTTTTTTTAAATGCATTAAGCCCCCTTTTCAAAGAGCTGATTTAATTGTATCAATCACTCGCTTTGGCGGCATCCTGGATACCCCATGGTGTGGGTAGTACTAGAGGAAGCTTGGCTAATGGTCAGCTCAAAAGGTTTCGCACACACAACCTATTGTTTGAATGAGAGGCTTACACAGTATCAATACACAATTGCCTCCCTTTAACAAGATTCAAGCCAAACACCATCAGAAATTTAAAATGTTTTATTTCTTTCATACATAAGTAATTCTGTGTGTGATTCAACTATACAACATAATTTATGCACTTACAATAAAATCCTGAAAAGAAAATGAAAACGTCTGGGTCTACTTTCACCAACCATTCCAAATTCAAGTCTTATTTGAAAATTCAAGAATAGCCATCTGGGTGCGTATTCACCAACCATTCTTTAGAATATACTTTTGTCCAATTCTCAATTTTGTCTAGATTTTAAAGTAACATTATTTCTAACTTGCTAAACAAAATGGTTTAGTCAATCAGATGGTTTAGCCAATCAGAAGTTGTGTTACTTTCATATCTAGAAAATTCTTCAGCATAAGCCTAAGAATATTCTTATGAATGGTTGGCCCTGATTGGCTTAAACATTCTGTCTCAGCCAATCAGATAGCTAGCCATGGAATTCAGGATAAGAAAAAAACAGTCAGAATTGTTTGTGAAAACAGCCCCAATTCTATTATTTACAAAGACATTGAAACATACATACACATATAAAAACATGCATACTTCATTTATACAAGGACTCAATCCTAAACTTTAATTATCATTTTTAGATTTATTTTTAACTTTTACAGTTAACACAAGGGAGAAACCATTTAAAAGTAAAATATTATCATAGTTTAATACTGCAGAGTAGAAAAATGATTCCCTGGCCACTTGACTATCTTGTGGCCACAACTAACTATCTTATGGCCACAACTTTACAATCTTGTGGTAAAAAATTAACTATTTTGTGGCCACAACTACCTTGCACCCATAACTGAATTATCTTAGGGCCACAGTTTTCTTGTTGGCCATAACTTAACTATCTGGTGGCAATACCTTAATCTTTGAATATCTTTCTGAACAGATAAAATAAGGTGTGAGTAGGTTTATGTTAGGTTTTTGTAACAAAAAAAAAAAATGGAAAGTAATGTTGAGATTCAAAAGTACTAATTAAAAAAAAAAGACAAATAATCACATTTATTCAAGTGTCACACACAACACTACATGTATATATACAAATCTAGTCATTAAATAATCTCTCTGAGCAATCCATTTCTCTTAACCCTTTACCGTATGCCAAAATTTTAGACTTGTCCAATTTGAAAAGCATTTGCAAAGAACAAATTGGAGGTGGCTGAAATGATAGCGCTTGTCTTCATAAGGGAAGAAAAACCTTGAAGAAAAGAAGAAAATGTTAGTTACCAGCATTTTCTACTTTTCTCAGAATATTTTCAATGCTTTCATTGTCAGGGTCATTAAATCCTGTGATTGTGGGGTAAAGGATTATGGAAAGCTTCTAACCTTTGCCTTCACTGAAAACTGTAGCTCTTTCCTAAAACATGACATATATCAGATTTATCCTTATTGAAAGCAAGTAAATTTGACTTAAATGCTGGGATATGAAAGGGTAGAGAACATTGTTGGAAAAGGAGAAAAAGCTTGATTCGCTCAATGACTTTTAAAGCCTTCTTCCTTAGCATGGTGAAATACAGGACTGTGTAGTAAAATCCCAATGTCAGCTCCTACCTCTTTACCAGATGACAAAATTTTAGCCAGGTCCAAATTGGAAGCAATAAAAAATGCAGAGGATGAAATAACTGCAGCTTAAATGATGGCACATGTAGTTTTCTTTAACAGGAGTAGTTTATACAGTTTTAATAAAACATTATGGGAAAAGGAGAAAATGCTGGTTATCATCTTCTCCTTTTCTCTGAGTTTCAATGGATTGTACTGCATGGACCTTGAAAATGTCAAGTTTATATATCTGGTTCTGGGAGAGTTAAAGTTGATATTAATAATTTCATTAACCTTTAAAGTGCCTTTCACGACTATACACTGCGGCCAGTGTAGATCAAGATAAGACTGCACAAAACTTGCAGTCTTATCTTTGATCTACATTGTCCACTTTGCCGAGACGTTCTGGACAACATTAACCTTGAGACAGCCCTTATAAGGCTCTTTTTCCTGGAATGGTATATTCAGTACACTCTCAGGATAAACTCTTTACCACACCATCCCGAGTTTTAGCAACCCTGGTGAAATAGCCTTTTGAAAACGTTGTGGGAAAAGGAGAAAATGCTGGTTACCAACATTTTCTCCTTTTCCCACAGTTTTCTACATCTTCACAGACAATTTCCACAATTTCAGCTACTGTACATTTAATTTGTTGTCTAAAAAGCTTTCAATTTCAAAAAATCTAGAACTTCATCCTTAGCTAAAGAGTTAACATCAGATCCTATCTCCTTACAGAAGAGTATTCCATATTTCAGTTGAGGGCAAAGGTCATGTATTTAGACCTAACTATACAATTCTATTTACAGAAATAATGTGACTATCATGGGCATTGTGTATTGCACATTAACGATTTGATTTATGTCAAAAAATAGAATTATTGCACAAAAAAAATAATAAAACAACAGAAACATGGAAGTACAAACAATTGAAAATGGCTACACCTCAAGAAACAAACCTGATGCAGATGACAGATAAGGATTCTTACAAAATAGGCGTCATCAACATGAATCATGGCAAAATACATGAAAACAAGAGAAATTATATTGACAAAAGGAGAAATTGCCTATTTCTGCATTGTCTCAGTGCATGAAAAGTCATCTGCAAGTACATAAGAGGTTTTGCAAAAGAATGGAAACACTATCAATTTTCCGTAACATTCATAATTGTTAAGATTTTTGGACCCATTACCACACAATCCCGAGTTCAAATAACCCCGAAGAAGGAGGCTTTTTGAAAACATTGTGGGAAATGGAGAAAATGCTGGTAACCAGCATTTTCTCCTTTCCCCACCATGTTTTTTCACTTTCTCATTTTCTCAAATTTTTTTTTTTAAAAGCTTTTTTCCTCAAGGTCGTAACAACTTAAGACTGCTTGGTAAAGGGTTATAAAAAATTTGAACTTTAGCATGTCAATAAAATTTTGACCTATATACATATCATAATTATGGTGTAAAATGGAATGGTTGATAAAAACATGGTTTTGATTTTTGTTTCTGCATGAAGAATATTTATACATCTGTCAACTCTTCCCTCCTGCACACAAGCTCATAGTCTTCACTGACTTACTACCTACCTCTTCACCAAATGACAAATATTTAGACTGGTCCAAATTGAAAGAATTTACTGACAAAAAATTAATTGTGAATCATGTGAATGGATTTTAAAGCATAGAAAACATTGTGGGAAAAGGAGAAAGTACTGGTTACCAGCATTTTCTTCTTATCCAACAATATTTTCCGCAGTCTTATTTCCCAGGTTTGTTAAAAGTCGGGATTGTGCGGTGTATAGTTAACTCTTCAAAAAACAACAAAATTTTAGACTGGTCCAAATTGAAAGAATTTGCAGACGAAAAATCAAATGTAGCTCAGATGAATTGGCTTTATTCCTGAAAGGTTAGAAAACATTGTGGGAAAAGGTAAAAATGCTGGTTACCAGCATTTCCTCCTTTTCCAACAATGTTTCAAGTCTTATTTCCCAGATTTGTTTAAACTTGGGAGCATTTGGTATTCAGTTAAAACATTGCAGTACAAGGAAAAATTGCTAATAACGAGCAAGTTGTCTTTTGGCCACAATGTTTTCATTCATGTTCATTGTGATGATTATTTAACAGAGGTTTTTTTCAATGTTGTTTGCTCCAGGTTTCTTCCAGGAGGTTCCAAGTTAAACCTATACAAAGCAAATTTAGGTCAACAGTTTCAATCTTTGTGACCAGTCCAGGATATATTTCTCTCAGATTTACAGATCATAAAGTCTAAATAAATTATATATCAACAATACAGTTCACCTATCCATGTTGATCTTTTTTGGACCTAGATTACCTTACTTTAATTCTTTACCTAGTAAACACTTTACCAAATGTCAAAATTCAAGACTGGTTTAAATTGAAAACATTTGCAGATGACATATTAAATATTGCTCAAATGGTGAGATTTGTCTGTGATAGGATTAAAAGACATTGAGGGAAGGGGAGAAAATGCTCGTTACCAGCTTTCTCCTTTTCCCACAATGTTTTTAAGGTTGTTAAAACGCTGAATTGTATGGTAAAGGGTTCATTTACCGGTAATCAGATATACAACATGGGAAACACAAATATCATGAAAATTTACAAGCCAATTTACCAGAGAATGATGTGAGTAACATATGAAAGCATGAATACATAGGCTTGGTCCCTAATGTATCAGTGAGTCATATGGAATTGTCTAAATTTACAAGGTTTTATAAATTTATAATAACCTAACATACAGTTTCCATCAGGTTAATCTCAAATCTTACAGCCTTACAGCAAGCATGACAGAAAAGTGTTGAAAATACATGCAAGTATTTTCCATCAGTGATTTTAAAAACATACTTTCAAGAGATACTTTCAGACTGACTTAATCCTTTACCAAACAATCATGTGTTTCAAGAACCCTGAAGAAAGCTTTTGAAAAAAAAATGTGGGAAAAAAACAAAATGCTGGATATCAGCATTTTCTTCTTTTCCCACTATATTTTCTAGCCTTTTGAAGAGAAATCTCATGATATGAAGTACATTCAATATGTCCTCTGCAAAAGCCTACAATTTGGAAAGGCCTTAAAATTTTGTCATCTAACATAGGGTTAACACACAGTGAAATAGTTCAAAGGCTGTTCTGCTATTCAGAGCAAAATTTCCTAGACCAATTTTCATTTACATGGTGAAAAACTAAATCATAGATAAAGGTCGCCTTACAATTAAGACCACTCACTTAACTCTTTGCCAAACGACAAAAAATGTGGACAGGACCAAATTGTAAGCATTTGCAGATGACAATTAAAATGTGAATCAAATGATGTAAATTGTCTTGGATAGGATAGAAAACATTGTGGAAAAAGGAGAAAATGCTGGTTACCAGCATTTTCTCCTTTTCCCACAATGTTTTCAAAAGACCTCTTCCTCAGGGTCGTTAAAACTCGGGATTGTGTGGTAAAGGGTTAACCCTTTACCACACAATCCCGACTTTTAACAACCTTGAAGAAGAAGGATTTTGAAAACATTGTGGGAAATGGAGAAAATGCTGGTAACCGACATTTTCTCCTTTTCCAATACGATTTTTTTTTATTCCTTTCTAAAGCAATTTCAACCATTTAAGCCATATCTAATTTGTTGTCTACAAATGTTTTTGGATTTCAACACGTCCAGAATTTTGTCATCTGGTAAACATCTAAGTGTTTTTTGTGTTTTTCTGTTTTCAACAAAACTATTTGTATTGTACAGTATTCAAACATTTCTAAATAAACAATATGAAACTCATTAAAAACTGGTTTTTATAAAAACATAATAAAAATGTCAAAGATACACAAACAACTAGGAAAACAACATAACAATCAAAATCAACAGTTAGACCAGTTAAAATTATGACTGTACATGGAACAAAATGTTACAGAACTTTTATGCTTGCCAAAGGAAATTCTAAAAGAACAACTCAAAGTCATCTAATACCTACCCTTTGAAAATATTGTGGGAAAAGAAGAAAATGCTGGTAACCAGCATTTTCTCCCTTTCCCTCAATGTTTTCTACCCTTCCCAAAACAAATTTCAGATTTTCAATCACGTTCATTTTGTTGTCTGCAAATGCTTTCAATTTGGACCAGTTTACCGGTAATATTTTGTTGTGTGGTAAAGAGTTAAAATAAATTTTTACTCTTTTACATAACAAAAAAACTTTACCTACCATTCTTAATAATATTCTCTATTTTATTCTCCAGAATTTTCTAATTTGAAAGTAACACAACTTCTGATTGGCTAAACCACTTGGTTTAGCCAATCAGAAGTTGTGTTACTTTCAATTTTGAAAGACTCGGATTTGTCCATCTCAAAAAAAAATTGCAGATGACACATTAAATGATGCAATTTATCGTTGTAAGGGTAGAAACATTGTTAAAAAGGAAAAAAAATTCCCTCTTCCTCAGTGTCGTAAAACCCAGGACTTTTTGTTTAGGATTAGTATATACAGCTACAGTTAATCTTGTATTTAGGGATAACCAGAGATAAGACAAGTGGTCTCTTACCAAAGGTAGTCTTTTAATGAAAGTTTAATTACAATGACCCTTTACCACATAATCCCAACTTTTAACGACCCTGTGAAAGCAGCCTTTTGAGAACATTGTGGGAAAAGGAGAAAATGCTGGTAACCTACAATGTTTTCTACCCTCCCCATAAAAAATTTTAATTTCTGAGTCACATTTGTTTTGTCGTCTGCAAATATTCTCAATTGGAAAGAGTCTAAAACTTTGTTGTATGGTAAAGAGTTAATTAAAGATAGAATGCAGAATAAAGAATGGTTCCTTTAACCCTTTACCACACAATTCCGACTTTTAACAATCCTGTGAAAGAAGCCTTTTGAAAACATTGTGGGAAAAGGAAAAATGCTGGTAACTAGCATTTTCTCCTTTTCCCAAAATGTTTTCTATCCTTTCCAAAACAAAATTCAATTTTTTAGTCATGCTTATTTTGTTGCCTGCAAATGCTTCCAATTTGGACCAGTCTAAAATTTTTCCATGTGGTAAAGAGTTAAAGCTGTTGGTTGCATGACACAAGTGGTCTCCAAGACAAGTGTGTCTGATTCTACAAATCAACTGTCATTTGGTAATATGTTCAGATGGTGCATAACTCTTCACCAGATGACAAAATTTTTGACATGTCTAAATCAAGGGCTTTTGCAGACGACAAATAAAACAAGGCTAAAAAATTATGGGATTTGTCTGTAAATCTTTACCAAATGACAAAATTTTGAACTCAACCATATTTAACCCTTTACAGCACAATGCTGCCTTTTGATGCCCCTGGGAAAGAAGCCTTTTGAAAACATAGTGGGAAAAGGAGAAAATGCTGGTAACCAGCATTTTCTCCTTTTCCCACAATGTTTTCTACCCTATCAAAGGAAAGTTGCACCATTTGAGCCACACAGAAATTGTCGTCTGCAAATGCTTTCAATTTGGACAAGGCTAAAATTTTGTCGTCTGGTAAAGGGTTAAAGCATATGCAGATGACAAATTAACTCCTTACCGAATGACAAAATTTTGGAATGGATCAAATTGAAAGACAACAATTGCAGACAACATATTAAATGTTGCTAAACTGATGATTTCTGCTTATGATAGGATAGAAAATATTGTGGGAAAAGGAGAAAAATGCTGGTTACCAGCATTTTTTCCTTTTCCAACAATGTTTTTATAAGCTTCCTTTTTCAAGGTTGTTAAAAGTCGGGATTATGTGGTAAACAATTAAATGTGGCTCATAAGATAACTTTTGTCTTTTATACGGAAGAAAACAAAGTGGGAAAGGGAGAAAATGCTGGTTACCAGCATTTTCTACTTTTTTCACCATGTTCTTAATAGCCTTATTCTTCAGGATTATTAAAATTTGGATTTGTTTGGTTAAGGGTTAACCCTTTACCACACAATCCCGACTTTTAACAACTCTGAGAAAGAAGTCTTTTGAAAACATTGTGTGAAAAGGAAAAAATGCTGGTAACCAGCATTTTCTCCTTTTCCCACAATGTTTTTCTACCCTACCCAAAACAAATTTTAACTTTTGAGTCACATTTATTTTGTCATCTGCAAATTCTTTCAATTTGGACTAGTCTAAAATTTTGTTGCTTGGTAAAGAGTTAAAGGAGAAGAAAACAGTGTGGAAAAAGGTGAAAGTGCTAGTTAACAGTATCTCCTTCTTTTCCTACACTGTTTTCAAAAGCCTTCTTTCTTAGGGTCATTAAAACATGGAACTGTTCTGTAAAGGTATGAATAACACAGAAGATAAAACTCAGAGAAAATGGAAGCACAATACTGGAATAACAATGTTTTTTAAATAAAATCTACGAAAAAAAAACTTATCTATGGTGTAACAGATTAACATAACTTTAAATTACTTAACCCTTAGGCTGCTAAGCGCAACTCACTGACCTTTTGCGGACAGTGTAGATCAAGATCAGACTGCACACTGTCCGATAAGGAGAGAGCATAAAATGATAAACAGCCCTGAAATACCACAGCTCTTTGCCAGACAAAAACTTCCTAAATTCATCCACAATGGAAGTATTTGAAGATAGATCATAATTATGGGGTATAAATGACATGGTAAGTTTTTGAAATGGTAAAAAAAACATCATGGAAGAAAATGTTGGCTACCAGCATTTTCTGTATTTTTTGCACATCATTCATATATAAAAATCAGACTTCATTCCTTTAGACACACCTTTAACAACGTTGACGAATACAGTAAATGAAATTAATGTTTGATGGTATTTAAGATGATTTACAATATATAAATCTTTCCCAAACGACAAAAGTTAGTTTAGTCTGGTCCAAATCTAAAGCACTTGCAGACGACAACTTAAAGGCGGCCCAAATGACAAAATTTGTCTTAGAAAGGGTAGAAAACATTGTGGGAAAAGAAGAAAATGCTGGTTACCAATTCTGGTTACCAGCATTTTCTACTTTTCCAACAATGTTTTCAAAAGGCTTTCTTCTACATGAACAGGGTCATAAAAACTCAGAATTGTGTGGATAAGAGTTAGAACGACTTACAACATTAACTCCGGAGAACAAAAAATGGCTCCAAAAGAATTTTGAACTAGATACAATTCTCACATGTATGACCTAAGTATATGGCACAACAACTTAACCCTTTACCACACAATCCAGACTTTTAACTGTGAAAGAAGCCTTTTGAAAACATTGTGAGAAAAGGAGAAAATGCTGGTAACCAGCATTTTCTCCTTTTCCCACAATGTTTTCTACCCTTTCCACAACAAATTTCAATTTTTCAGTCACATCTATTTTGTCGCCTGCAAATGCTTTCAATTTGGACCCATCTAAAATTTTGTTGTTTGGTAGAGAGTTAAATGAGTATTTTAACAATGGATGGCAATCAATGGTTGATTAAACAAAATATAACCTAGTCACATAAGTAACACGTATTGAGACCTTTAACCCTTTACCACACAATCCCAAGTTTTAATGACCCTAACAGAGAAGGCTTTGGAAATCATTGTGGGAAAAGTAGAAAATGCAGTTAACCAGCATTTTCTCCTTTTCAAACAATGTTTTCTGTCCTTTTTTCCACAATTTCCATCATTTAAGCCTCATTAAGTTTTTCGTCTGCACATACTTTTAAATTGGACAAGTCTAAAATTTTGTCGATTGGTAAAGGGTTAAGCCCGAATAAACTACTCAAAATGTGATAAACATTACTTTTTACAAAATGTGCAACTTTTGGTCAGTTTTGTGATCAATGGGAAATTATTACTGAAATTCTTACCTAAATGAAATTCTTCTTTTTTCTGAGTTCATATTTAATTTGAGATAAGAATGGAAGCCAGGAAAAATTAGCAAGATTAAGTACAAACCCCAGCTTCTACTATGTCTTACTACAGAGTTAACACTTTACCACACGACAAAATTTTAGACTCCTCTAAATTGAAGGCATTTGCAGCCCCAAAAAGTTAAAATGTCTCAAATAATGAAATTTGGCTTTAAAAGTGTGGAAAACATTGTGGGAAAGGGAGAAAATGCTGGTTACCAGCATTTTCTCCCTTTTCCAAAATGTTTTCAAAAGCTCTTTTCATCAGGGTCTATGAAAGTCAGGATTGTGTGATAGAGGGTTAACAAATTTCTCATTCAGTACTAAATTGCAGCTTCCCATTCAGTCTGATGCTTTTTAACTCTTTACCACACGACAAAATTTTAGACTAGTCCAAATCGAAAGCATTGGCAGACGACAAAATAAATGTGAATAAAAAATTGAAATATGTTTTTGGAAGAGAAGAAAACATTGTGGGAAAAGGAGAAAATGCTGGTATCCAGCATTTTCTCCTTTTCCCACAATGTTTTCAAAAGGCTCCTTCCTCTGGGTCGTTAAAAGTAGGGATTGTGTGGCAAAGGGTTAAGACCCTGAACAAGGAGGCCTATGAGAACACTGTGGGAAAAGCAGAAAATTCTAACCATCATTTCATCATTTTACCAAAAATATTATCGACCCTTCATGGGCCGAAATCCATCATTTGATCAAATACAAGTCAACAAATGCTTTCAATTTGGGCAGGTCTTATATTTTCTTTCATCTGGTATAGAGTAAACAATGGTTGCATGTCTGACCAAAACAGAGGATCTCACATGAGTGTTTATGTATTATCATTTTTATCAAACAAGTTGACTAAAAATGTATGACGCGAGCCTTGGTAAGCATCAAATACATTTTAGTCAACGAGTTTGACAAAAATAATAATACATAAACATGAATGTGACATTCTGTTTATCACATAAAACAAATTACAGGCAAAATGTATCCTGTATCATCACCTTTAGCCTATACACCATTCAGGGGTCCATAGTTACAGTTGTAGTTTGGTTTCAAATGTGTACATACACAAGTAGATAGTTCTTTGATATTTACACCAAAAGTAGAATGAAACAGTTTCTTGAGGGGATAAGTCCACCTATTTCCACAATTTTGTTGATTTAAAAGACTTTCGCTGCATTTCTTTGTTTTTATTAAACTTGAACATCAAAATCTTTCTGCGCGTATACGCCATAGCAACAATGACGTCATTTTTTTTTTCACAAAATGGTGTAGTCGCACAAATTCCGGCACATGCTGTGGCTGGTGTCTCCGGCTTCACATGCTCACGACTAAAAACTGATCAGAACTGGGACCCAAAAAACGATAATACACTAGTGCATTATCAAAAATAAGTCATGGGTTTAATACACTGCCGGAGGAGGTTTTATGTGATAAAATGCTATTTCGCCCTTATACTTAACAGTCCTGTGTTTTAACTCTTTACCACACAACAAAAATGTAGATTTCTCCAAACTGAAAGTATTTGCAGACGACAATTTCAATGTCACTCAAATGATGAATTTGTCTTTGATAGGGTAGAAAATATTGCGGGAAATGGAGAAAATGCTGGTTACCAGCATTTTCTCCTTATCCCACAATGTTTTCAAAAGTCGTCTTCCTCAGGGTCATTAAAACTCAGAATTGTGAGATAAAGGCTTAAACAACCCTGAGGAAGAAGCTGTTTGAAAACACTGTGGGAGGAGGACAAATTGCCGATAACCAGAAATGCTACTAACCAGCATTTTCTCCCTTTCCCACAATGTTTTCTACATTATCAAAGACAAAGCAAACATTTACGCTATTGTTCATTTGTTGTCTGCAGTTGTTTTCAATAAGGAAAAGAAGCATATTTTGTCACCTTGTACAAACCTAAAATACCCGAATGTCTTTCATTAAAACAAATGATAAAACTTTAGACTTGCGCAAATCAAAAGCATTTGCAGCCAAGCTCAACTGACAGAATTTGTCTCTGAAATGATAGAAAACCTTGTAGGAAAAGGAAAAAATGCTGAATACCAGCATTTCCTCCTTTTCCCACATTGTTTTCTAGAACTTTCTTTTTCAGCTCTGTTACAACAGAGGATTCTTTGATATACAGTTAAACTACTTAACCCTTTCCCAAATGATAAAATTTAGACTGGTCCAAATTGAAAGAGTTTGCAGACAACAATTTTAAATTTGATGAAAATGACAGAAAGTTCTCCAAAAGGGTAGAAAACACTGTGGGAAAAGGAGAAATTGCTCGTTACGAGCAATTTCTCCTTTTCCCACAGTGTTTTCAAAAGACTTGTACTGCAGACACGTGAAAACCAGGGCTTGATTGGGAAAGGGTTAAAAGGTAGCTTTTAAAGGGTGGAAAACTTTTCTGTTTAACCCTTTACTGCACAATGACGTCTTTTGACGCCCCTGGAAAAGAAGCCTTTTAAAAACATTGTGGGAAAAGGAGAAAATGCTGGTAACCAGCATTTTCTCCTTTTCCCGCAATGTTTTCTCCCCTATCAAAGAAAAGTTGCATCATTTGAGCCACATTGAAATTGTCGTCTGCAAATGCTTTCAATTTGGACAAGGCTAAGATTTTGTCGTGTGGTAAAGGGTTAAGTGGACGCTGTAAAACATAAGATATGTGTTATGGTAACATTTGGTTGTGTTTGACTCAAATAGAACATTAAAGAACTTAGACTACACATAAATTTATCACCACAACTCTGACATTTGACACTTATTTATAATCTTGGGGAAGAAGAAAAAATATCGTTTTTTTTATATCTAATTCACAACCTTCAATTTTTTTCGTCATCACCATCATCATCATCATCATTACCATCATCGTCATCATTACCAACAGAATTGACTGCAAATAAATTGTTGTCACAACCTTGTTATCTTTTTTCTTCTGTAAAAAATTGCGTTATTTTACCACATTCTACACACTAAACAAATTGATTCTTTTAACCCCTTACCACACAATGCCAACTTTTAACGACCCTGAGGAAGAAGCCTTTTGAAAACATTGTGGGAAAAGGAGAAAATGCTGGTAACCAGCATTTTCTCCTTTTCCTACAATGTTTTCTACCCTATCAAAGAAAAATTGAATCATATTAGCCACAATGAAATTGTCATCTGCAAATGTTTTCAATTTGGAAGGGTCTAAGATTTTATCGTCTGGTAAAGGGTTACCTAACTATCTAAAGAGTTTACCTGACAACAAAGGTTTTAGCTCATCCAGTTTGAAAGGATTTGCAGAGGACAAATTCTTTGCAGATAAAACCATAGGATTTGTCTCTGAAAGGGTAGAAAACGATGTGGGAAAAGGAGAAAATCCTAGTTACCAGCATTTCCTCTTTTTCCCACAAACAAAGTTCTTGTATCAACACTGCCTTTCATTGCCAAACCACTTGCAATATATCGGTTGCACTGAAAATGTCCATTTAATTTGATACTCTAAGAGTAAAATGTCTCAAAAATGAGATACTTTGCCACCTTTTGTCTCCTTAAAGTCCCAATAGCAGCCAAAAAACCAACTCGGGTGTTAAAATGCATTTAACTTTTTACCACACAATCCCGACTTTTAACGACCCTAAAAAGGAAGCCTTTTGAAAGCATTGTGGGAAAAGGAGAAAATGCTGGTTACCAGCATTTTCTCCTTTTCCCACAATGTTTTCTATCCATCTCATGACAAATTTCAATTTTTAAGTCACATTTAATTTGTCGTCTGCAAATGCTTTAAGTTTGGACTAGTCTAAAATTTTGTCGTTTGGTAAAGAGTTAAATTTAAATCATGTCATTTAAAAGTATGGAAAATATTGTGAGGGTGACAATCTGTTATTGTGCCATGGGTCCAAGTGTTAGTCGCTGGCAGAAGAATGAAATTTTAAAATCAGGGCAAAGTAAACAAAAAATCTAATCTGGCAACTTTTAACCTATTTTTGAAATTAATTTCTCTGCCACCAACTAATGCTTGGACTGATCGTACAAAAACAGATTGTCATCTTCACAATAATTTTCATCCTTTAAAATGATATGATTTAAAATCTAAATGCATTTTAACCCTTTACTACACAATCCCGAGTTTTAACGACCCTGAGAAAGAAAGCTTTTGAAAACATTGTGGGAAAAGGAGAAAATGCTGGTAACCAGCATTTTCTCCTTTTCCCACAATGTTTTCTACCCTTTCCAAGAGTGAAATCACCATTTCTGTGACTTTTTATTTGTCGCCTGCAAATGCTTTGAATTTAGACTAGTCTAAAATTTTGCTGTTTGGTACAGAGTTAATACCCACTTTGTTCACTTTTGGCAGCTCTTGTTACTTTAACATAAGTATGGCAGTAAGTACAATACTTTAATCTTTTAAAAAGTCCTTTGGATAATGAAACATAATTTATTTTATTCTTTTATAAAGAAAGAAAAGGTTGAGAAAAAGATGCTTTCAAACAGTATCACACTGTAATGTTGTTTGTATGACCAATCTGAATTGCTTCAGAATGATAATCTCATTTCTATGGCTAAAACACAACCTTTAGATTTCATTTGAATAAACTTCATTTCACAAAAAATGAAATTTTTAAAAAATCACAGGTACACAATAAAGCTTTTAATTTTTTTTTTTTTGGAATGATGCATTTTTATAAATGACACAGTTAAACACACTTTTCTTGAATTTCTATTTCGTTATCACATTTCCTCCTTTTCGTACACCCTTCAACACCAAGGGAGAACACTCTGGAATTCAAATTACACATTTACAAGTATTTAGAGTTATTTCCCTTGGCCAATTTTCAGCACTCTCTCTGCTTTGATATGTAGATCTGCACTGTCCTGGTTTCAATGGAAGATTGTAAAGACTGTGAGGAAGGTACCTAAGCTTTGCATCAGCACAAGAATTACTTTGGAAGAATAAAATTGAAGACAGATGGGTCCATTTACACTACGGGCTCCACTGTGCCCAGGTATACTGGCATCATCTTGCTGGTACAGATGGGCATCATGACCTGCAATAGGAAAAGCAAATGTCATACAAATATGCTGATAAGTAGATTTTTCACAGATACCTATGTTGTGGAGACACATTGCAGTTGTCTCATTAGGGAAATTCAAACCAGTGTCCACAACAAATTTGTTGGAGATTGTGGTGTAGTGGTAGAGCATCGGCCTCAAGTTAAGGTTTTGGGTTCAAATCTAGTGATGTGCGGGATCAACCTTAGGAACTACCCAGATCACAGTGCAAGTACTGGTTCAGGTTTCCAGGAAGCTGTCATTGAGCGTGATTAATCTAACTTGTAAGAACTTGTTTCATATTAATCAATGTAAAATGAATAAACTTTAGACTGACAAATTTAAAGACTATTATGCACAGCTCCAGATAGAGGGAGTGATTTTGATTTCAAAATTGAAAAAATTAATTATTCTCCACTAAACCCTATATTGTGGGTACTCATTAGAATCGTCTCATCGAGACGATTCTAATGAGTATCCATAACATAGGGTTTGGAAGAGAAATAATGGATTTAGAATACCATCACTCCCTCTTATATGGAGCTCTGATTATGGATTTACTTTTATAACTAGCAATAAACTGACATCTTTTCAATTTTCAAGTAAGCTATTCAAACCACTGATTTCAATGATGAAAGCCTTTTTTTGTTCCTTTGTTAATCACTTTGTTAAGTAAATATTTGGCTACATTACTGACACAGTACAGAAAATTGCTTGTCCTGGAAGGCCCTTAATTGTTCTTCTGATGATATGAACCCTATAAAGAAGAATCACCAAAGTTGCTTCAGTAAATGTTATACATTTAAGATTAGACTGCAAAGAAAATGCAGTCTGATCTTTGTACTGTACAGTCTGCCACCTATCAAAACATTCTGATAGAAAGACCCTTGAAATTGCAATTTCACAGTCTCTACTGCAGACTGACATGAGCCACACTTTGGCAAAAGGGAGTTTAATGCATCTCCGTGATGCCTGATACTAAGCAAGTCATCACATAATTATGGATCCACAAAATCCATTTTGTCTAACAACAGGATGAATCCTGAGGTAGACTGGTCCTTGAATATGCAGAAAGGTCTGACCAATAGCAAAAAGTATTGACCTAGGTCAGTCTGTGCAGACTGCACAGGCTGACCTGGGTTGATTCTTTTTGCAGATGCATTAAAGGCCCAATAGCAGCCAAAAAAACAATGCAGCTGTTAAAATGCATTTAAACTCAACCCTTTCCCAAACAAGGCCTGGTTTTCACGTGTCTGCAGTACAAGTCTTTTGAAAACACTGTGGGAAAAGACGAAATTGCTCGTAACGAGCAATTTCTCCTTTTCCCACAGTGTTTTCTACCCTTTTGGAGAACTTTCTGTCATTTTCATCAAATTTAAAATTGTCATCTGCAAACTCTTTCAATTTGGACCTGTCTAAACTTTATCGTTTGGGAAAGGGTTAAATACATGTAATACTATTTAATAACGTGGAAAATATTGTGAAGATGATAATCTGTCATTGTGTGGTCCAAGTTTTAGTCACTGGCAGAAAATGAGTTTTGAAATTAGACAAAATGTGAACTAAAAGATAGAGCGACTTGGCAACTTTTAACCTAATTTTGAAATTAATTTCTCTGCCAGTGACTTACACTTGGACCAACCGTACAAAAACAGGTTGTCATCTCCACAATAATTTCTATACTTTTAAATGATACGATACAAATTTAAATGCATTTTAACACCTGTTTTGTTTACTTTTGGCAGCTGTTTTTACTTTAACCCCCTTTTCAGAGAGCATATTAATTTAGCACTATAAGCATTTACAACCCACAACTTTATAATTCTAAGTTTTACAACCCTGTAGATGACAGCAGTGTGGAAAACATGACAAGGAAAGAAGCAACTAGTTGGTACAAGCATTTATTGATCTTTTCTCCAGTGTTTTCTATACCCTTGACAAAATATTGATTATCAGACTAGGTATTCTGTGCTGTCTGATCTTGATCCACACAGTTGGCAGAAGCACATAATGTTTCTTTTAGCATAGTAAAAGGTTCCTAAAGTAATAGAGTTGAATTAAATCCAATCCCTTGAACCCTTTACCAAACAATCCCAACTTTTAACAACCCTGAGTAACAAAACTTTTGAAAACATTGTGGAAAAAGGAAAAAAATGCTGGTAACCAGCACTTCTTCCTTTTCCAACAATGTTTTCTGACCAGCCACAGACAAATTCCACAATTTAAGTCATGTTTGATTGGTCATCTGCAAATGCTTTCAATTTGGACAAGTCTAAGATTTTGTTGTTTGGTAGAGTTAAACTCTACCACATCCCGAAGAGTTAACAACCCTAAAGAAGATGGGTTTTGGAAACATTGTGGGAAAAGGAGAAAATGCTGGTTACCAGCACTTTCTCCTTTTCCCACAATGTTTTCAAAGGGCTTCTTTCTCAGGGTAGTTAAAACTCGGGATTGTGTAGCAAAGGGTTAAAAGGAGAGGGTCTGGAATGGAAGTGATATGAATGCTTTTTGTCAAAAGTACATGTTAGTTAAGAGGTCAGACAAGGAATATTGCCCATAAATGCCCGTACTTAGCGGGTAAACTGTCTCCTTCGTCTAGACCGTGTTCTTGGTGATTACGGGGAGTAATATCCATATATCATTTTTCTCTGCCGTACATTTTTATGTCTGTCGGTAAAATAAATTGTCTGTTGGTGTATATATAATGCATTGGACTTGAATCTCTTGTCAAACTTCTATCTTTATCACTTTATCACTTGGGGCCCTGCAGACTACTTTTTCCACGCAGCTGAATGTGCTGGCTTTTGACCTTTAATTCTTGGTACTGATAAAGAATAAATAGATGGTAATTTGCAAATGGTCAAAATGTGCACATGTTTATTCAGTGGGCCCCTGCTGACATATTTGCTTACACATTTATGAAACCACTATTTACAAGCGTTGCTACCTTTCATCAATACCCTGGGGCCTTGATGCATACCATAGCAAATTAATGAAATAAAGAATGGTCCTTTTTTTTTTTCTATTTTGGAAATCAAATATTTCATAAGCGTTTCCCGATAACCCGATCGGTACTCCTTTTCAACAAAATGAAAAACAGTGAGGAAAAAGAGGCAATTTCTCGCTAAAAATTAATTTTCATTATTTTACTTCATATTGAGCCACAGAAGAGTTTCAATATTCATATCCCAATCTCTCTTAAGCCATCTGTCTTTTTTTAAAAATACTTCTTGTTCCATCTACAGCAAGACAACTTTTGCAACAGTTTTTCAAATATTGTCATACTTTGCTGAATTCTTACTGTAAATGATTATGTTATTTTTATCCTTCGACAAACAATCTCATGTTTTCACTACAATGAGGGAAAAAAGCTTCCTAAAAACATTGTGGGAAAAGGTAAAAATGCTGGTAAGCAGCATTTTCTCCTTTTCCCACAAAGCCTTTAACAATATAAGTGAAAACCCCTGTTATTCAAGCAACATTAAATTTGTCATCTGCAAATACTTTCAAAACAAACAAGTCTAAATTTGGCATCTCTTTAAAGGATAACATTGTTCAAATCTTTAACAAACAATCCTATGTTTTAAAGACCCTAAGCATGAAAGCTTTTGAAAACATTGTAAGAAAATGAGAGAATCCTGGTAACCAACATTCACTCCTTTTCCCAAAATGTTTTATACTCTATTAACTTTTTACCACACAACAAATTTTTACATTTGTCCAAAATTGAAAGCATTTGAAGACGAAAAATCAAAAGTTGTTCCAATGCTGAAATATGTCTGTGAAAGGGTAGAAAACACTGTTGGGAAAAGGAGAAAAAACCTCTTCTCTTTATCCCACAATGTTTTCAAAAGCCTTATTCTTCAGGGTCTTTTAATTCTTTACCAAATGACAACATTTTGTGGTGGTTGATTGATTGATTGTATGGTGTTTAACGCCGTTTTCAACATTATTTCAGTTATATCACTGCGGCCAGTGCACCTATCCATGCTTTCCTGGAGTTTCTTTTACCAGTACTCCGCACAATATTCTTTCCAAGCCACTGGCTGCTTTCCCACATTACCATTGTCGAAACAATGATCAGCAGTGAGAGAGGAATGAATCCTGTCCCGATGACTATCATCAATCCTTGGAAAGAAATTGGCCAAGCCGGGGATCGAACCAGCGACCTCCTGTTCTCAAGTCCTGTATGCTACCGACTGAGCTACTGGGGCTTGGCTTTTGTGCTGGTCAAATCTGAAAGTACTTGCAAACGACAAAATAGATATGGCACAAGTGACTGAATTTGTATCCAATGGACTAGAAAACATTGTGGGAAAAGAAGAAAATGCTGGTTATCAGCATTTTCTCATTTTCCCACAATGTTCTCAGAAGGCCCTCTTTCTCAGGATCATTAAAACTAGGGATTGTGCGGTATAGGGTCAAAGGCAAGCTCCATCTTTTAGGCCACCTTTGATTTATCATCTGCAAAATTTGTTTTGATTTTTGACCAGTCTAAAATTTTGTTGCCTTGGAGAGAGTTACAAATTTCCATTATTTTAACCCTTATCCTGCTATATAAGTTAAATCAAACTTTCAAGCCAATAGTAAAAACCTGTATAAGGCTGCTTCAAACTTAATTTTTGAAGAAAAATATCTCCTTATCAGACAGTCAGTCTGATCTTGTTCTACACTGTCTGCAAAAGGTCAACGAGTCCCACTTAGCAGCCTAAGGGTTAATGCTATTTTTCAAGATATTTCCACCATAATAATGAGCAAAATTTCTGACTGTAATTATTAGTTTTGTGGGGTTATGCTGCAGTCCTATGTTATAAACATTTAGAAGATGTTGAAGAATCAATTTCAGACATGGAACAACAACAACCACAACCAATAAAAAGCCCAAGGATTCTTCTTTAACCCTTTACCGCACAATCCTGAGTCTTTATAACCCTGAAGAAAGGAGCCTTTCAAAAACCAGCATTTTCTCCTTTTCCCACAATGTTTTTTTTTACCCTTCCAATGGCAAATTTCTATTTTCGAGTCATATTTATTTAACCCTTTCCCAAACAAGGCCTGGTTTTCACGTGTCTGCAGTACAAGTCTTTTGAAAACACTGTGGGAAAAGGAGAAATTGCTCGTAATGAGCAATTTCTCCGTTTCCCACAGTGTTTTCTACCCTTTTTGAGACCTTTCTGCCATTTTCATCAAATTTAAAATTGTTGTCTGCAAACTCTTTCAATTTGGACCAGTCCAAAATTTGTCATTTGGGAAAGGGTTAATCGTCTGAAAATAGCTTTCAATTTGGGCTAGTCTAAAATGTTGTTGTTTAGCAAAGGGTTCACACTTACCAGAGGTTTTGACCAAATTCAAAGCATAACCAGACCACATTTGAAATTTGACTGATGGGTTTGAAAACATTGTAGGAAAAGGAGAAAATGCTGGTTACCAGCACTTTCTCTTTTTCCTACAATGTCTTCAAACACTTTTTTTCTCAGCTTGGTAATTAGCGCATGGGATTGTTGGCTTGCCAGCATTTCTCCTTTGCTGTCCTTTTTTGAGAAGAAAATTCCATTTTCAATCTATCAGCATTTAATATTTTGTCATCTCTAAATGCTTTCAATTTGGATGTATCTAAAAATTTGTTGTGTGGTAAAAAGTTAAACTATTACATCCTGGAGAAAATTTACAGCAAAAAAAGTTGGAAAATACCATCCATGTGAAATAAGAATCCAAACATCAACAATTATTTATTAACAAATTACCAAATAATCCCGAGTCCTAACAATACATGGAAAGAGGTTTTTGAAAGCAGTTTGGGAAAAGGTGAAAAACACTGTTAACCAGCATATTCTACTTTTCCCACAACATTTCACACATTTCAGAGACAGATCTGAATCTTTGAGCCACATTTAATTCATAATTTGTCACTGGCAAATACTTTGAAATTGGGCAAGTCTAAATTGTTGTCGTCTCTCAGAGTGCTATTAGTTGTACCAAGATTTATTTTTCAGTTGGAAAAACTGAAGAGAGTTTGCAACACAAATTTACCTATAGACATTATACCATGTCAACAGACAGACACACAGATGAAGTATACAGATAGACAGACTCTAATATATCCTGTCAAAATTTTGTATTATTAAAGCCCCAAGAGCAGCTAAAAGTAAACAAAGTGGGTGTTAGAATGCATTTGCTTTTAAATAATACCTTTTAAATGTATGGAAACTAGATGTCTGTTTGTAAAACCGTCATGCCCCCCCCCCCCCCCCCCCCGCCACATTGATACAGGAAGTGGCCACACTGCCGTGTGTATACATACAAGATTGTAAACAGTCGCCGATACACAGACTTGGTTATCGATTTTCTTCTCGGCACGCACGTTTGACTTCCGCTTTTTCCAAGTCGACTTCGAATACTACGTCCCCGATAATACGCGAATAAAATGTTGGAGCCACAAGTTGAGCCACATATGAAGATTTTTGAGACACTTTAATTTTTATTGAGTAAATGGTTCAAGTGGCGAACGGCAGCGCAGGTTCTGAATCATCTGGTGATCACTGTGACCTTGACCTTTCATGGATTAACCTTAAAATCGATAGGGATCATTTACACTCCAAGCTGAGTATCTGTGCAGAATTTGAAGGACCTAAGTCAATTCTGTGTGTAGTTATCATCTGGACAAGGTTTGGTCTATATATCATTAAGTTGAAGGCCACTGTGACCTTGACCTTTGATGGATTAATCTCAAAATCGATAGGGATCATTTACACTCCCAGATGAATATCTGTACAGAATTTGAAGAACCCATGTCAATTCTGTGTCTAGTTATCATCTGGACAAGGTTTGGTCTATATATCATGAAGTTGAAGGCCACTGTGACCTTGACCTTCAATGGATTAATCTCAAAATCGATATGGATCATCTACACTCCGAGACAAATGTCTGTGCCAAATTTGATGAACCTAGGTCAATTCTGTGTCTAGTTATCATCCGGACAAGGTTTGGTCTATATATCAACATGCCACTGTGACCTTGACATTTGACCGATTGACCTCAAAATCAATAGGGATCATTTACACTCCAAGACACAGGTCTGTGCCAAATTTGACGAACCTAGGTCAATTCTGTGTCTAGTTATTATCCGGACAAGGTAAGGTCTACCGACTGACCGACCGACCGACCGACCGACATGTGCAAAGCAATATACCCCCACTTTGTTGAAGGGGGGCATAATTATTGTGAAGATGAAAATCTGTTATTGCAGTCCAAGTGTTAGTTGCTGGCAGAGAAATAAATTTAAAAACCAGGTAAAAAGTAAACCAAAGATAGAGCAACTTGGCAACTTTTGACCAGCTTTTACAATTCATTTTTCTGCCAGCGACTAACACTTAAACCAACTGTACAATAACATATTGTCATCTTCACAGTAATTTCCATACCTTTAAATAGTATAATTTAAATTCAGATGCATTTCACCACCAGCATTAGTTATTTTAGGCCATTACTGGGACTTTAGCATATCATCAAAATTTTGTATTATTAATTTGTTATTACTTTCCAGCTTATCATTACCTTTACTAGGCTGTGTTTTCACCCGGTATAAAGTACTTGAGGCTGTATCTCCGTATTTGTTTTTAGCCACGAGTCTGACCTCGTACTCTGTATTCGGCATCAGGTCATTAATTACCATCCACGACTTTCCCCATTCTGGGTTAGCAACACTCCAATGCCCGTACCCTATGATAACCATCAACATTTGACTTCATACATATACAAAGTGTGAAATGATAACTTTAACCCTTTACCAAACAATTCTGAAGTTTAACAACCCTGAGGAAAAGAGATTTTGAAAATATTGTGTGAAAAGGAGAAAATGCTGGTAACCAGCATTTTCTCCTATTCCCACTATGTTTTCTACCCTTTCAAAAGTAAAGCAAACAACTTGAGCCATAATCAATATATCGCCCACAAAAGCTTTATGATTGGACAAGTCCAAAATTTTGTTGTTTGGTAAAGCATTTATACCTAAGACAAGCACAGTTGTGGCTTTCATCACAACTGCTTTTGTATATCAAAGATCAACTCCACGTAACATGCAATCTGATCTTCGATTAAGTTCAAGGCCCTCATACTGTGATTTCAAGGCTGACAACATGGCTGACAATGTTGATTCAATACCAGACTGCCTTTTCTGTGCTGTCTGGTCTTAATCTACCCAAACGATTGCCTTTGTGGTCCTAAAGGTCCAAAATCTAATGAAAAAAAAGATTTTCTCAACTTAAACAAAAACAAATGCTTTTAAATTTCTTTCTTGTATTAGCAGCTGCATGTGATGAGGCTTGGAAACTGCAGTGCCATAAATTGAAAAATTGCCTTCTAAAGAGTCCTTTTCCTTTTCCTCTCAAAGACTTGTTGACAAGTTCTACATCTTTAGAAGTTAAGTTGTCAATATTTTCTTTCCACTTTCATAAATATGTCTAATTCTGACAGGTCTAAGAACCCTGTGTAATGTAGTATCAATTTTCATTTAGAGAGAGAAAGAAAAAAGACTTGTCATGATTATAATGAAGAAATTGCATATTTCGAGTAATTTTCATTCTATCTTTTGTATGAGAGAAGGCATTAGCTGTACTCAAGTGTATAAACTGATCACAAGTCATGTAAATAATTTATGTAGAAAAGTCAATGAACCAATGATTCTTGGACATAGCGATACCATAATGCTCAGGGAGTGCAAGGATGGTCAATAAGAATGGCCAATAAATTAAGGCCTTCCAAATAACAACAACTGAAAAATTCACTGAAAGTCGGATATCTTGCTTAATATTCACACATTTTATCAATTTATTTTCTTACAACAAAGAATTTTATCATAAATGCAAATCACATAGGCAAGGAGAAAATTGTCCTAAAGGCTGTGAAATTTCTATATCTAACCAACAACTTCTGAGCACACTTTGGGTGCATTGTAATCTTTATTGTTGTTTACTGTACCACCTTTTCACAAGGAAACAGTTCAACCCTTAACCCTTAAAGTGCATTTCATTACTATAGTTGCCTTTGCAGCCATTTCAGATCAAGATCAGGCTGCACAAAACATGCAGCCTGATCTTTGATCTACACCGTCTGCTATGTTAAAGCACTACAGGCAAAAGGTAGCCATGAATTTACAAATATCTTAGTCTTATTCTAGAATGAAAATGTCCGTTGGGTTTATGCGGCGCTTTAAGGGTAAACAGCAAAACTTCCTGGTGACTCAGTGCTCTGACACAGTGTTCAGCTATTTAACTCTTTCTTTACCAAACGACAGAATTTTAAACTGGTTCAAATTGAAAGCATATGCAGATGACAAAGTAAATGCGACTTAAAAATTGAAATTTGTTATGGGACAGGAAGAAAACATTGCAGGAAAAGGAGAAAATGCTGGTTACCATCATTTTCTCCTTTTCCCGCAACGTTTTCAAAAGGCTTTCTATTTAGGGTCATTAAAAGCCGGGATTGTGTGGTAAAGGGTTATTAGGAAAAGTAGTTTTGTGTTCATTGCAAAGTCTTTACCAAAATCAGCGAAAGACATTCTCCTTAGGCTAAATACTGAATATCAATTCGTCACCGACACTCAGTAACACTTTATCATTCCTTTAATGTTAGATTCATTCTGGATTAAGTCTTTTTTCAGATACACGAAAACTTCTTTAATGAATGCTTTCAAATGTGGTAACAGAGCAGTTTATGCTCCAAGCATGTCTATAGTAAAGATGTTGTTTCAAAAAGTTGTTTCAGAGAGAGTGGATTCCAATGTTGTTGTGCTAGAAACTAGTAACTTTTTACAACCATTTCTTAAGGTGGGACAACCAATAATATGAGTCATCCTCTGTGAAGAGGGAGCTTAAAGCATCTGCAAAAAGTAGCCACCCAGGCCAGCCAGCACAGAATGTGCAGGCTGACCTGTGTCGAAAATATTTTTCTATTGGTCAATTTTCTGAATGTCAATGGATCAGTGTACATCATAATTCAGCCATTTGTTATATATTATAATTTCTATGGATCCGTAATTATGTGATGACTTGCTTAGTATCTTGCATTACGGAGACGCATTAAACCCCTTTTGCTAGAGTGTGACTCCTAATTATGTTTGTATGTTTAATTTCATGGTAAGAGAAGTGTAACTTAACCCTTTCCCAAACGACAAATTTTGGACTAGTCCAAATTGAAAGAGTTTGCAGACGACAATTTTAAATTTGATGAAAATGGCAGAAAGTTCTCAAAAAGGGTAGAAAACACTGTGGGAAAAGGAGAAATTGCTCGTTATGAGCAATTTCTCCTTTTCCCACAGTGTTTTCAAAAGACTTGTACTGTAGACACGTGAAAACCAGGGCTTGTTTGGGAGAGGGTTAATGGGAAACAGAAGAATGCCTTGAAGATCAATTTACCACCCCTGAGCACATTGGCATTTAGAAAACTAATCAGAAATACAGTTTTCATGAAATTATAAACTACAACATTTAAGTAAATTCACTTCCCTAACATTATCACTTCTTAAATTAAATCAGGAACATTCAGAAATTTATAACCCTTACAGCACTCAAAACAGCTTAACCCTGTACCAAACAATCCCGAGTTTTAAGGATCCTGAGGAAGAAAGCTTTTGAAAACATTGTGGGAAAAGGAGAAAATGCTGGTAACCAGCATTTTCTCCTTTTCTCAAAAATGTTTTCTACCATTCAACAACACATTCAAATGTTAAAACCATCATTGTGAGAAAACATCGTGAGAAAAGGAGAAAATGCTGGTAACCAGCATTTTCTTTTTTTCCTCACAATACTTTCTATCCTTTCCAAGACAAAATATCAAATCTAAGCAACATTTAATTCGTCATCTACAAACACTTTCAACTTGGATGAATCTAAAATTTTGTCTTAAGGACTGAAGCGTTAAGACTGCACTTACAATCGAATATCAATAAAATAAGCCCTAATTCAATTTCTTTTGTTTGAAATGTTTATTATAATTTATGGAAACTTATGACTATTTTAAGACTTTCAGGCAGTTTCATTTGAATTTACGTCAAAACTTAGGTGACAAAGAATCAGCTTCATTTGAATTTACATGAAAAGCTAGCGGACGAGATAGAATTTCACAAATGTCATGATTTATGATAATAAAGAGACAAAACAGTAGAAAAGAAGTACCTGTGGGCCTATATTCAAGTACGTATGTAACATCAATGAGTCGAAATGGTGTCCATGTAATATTTACGCTTGTTTGATCAAGGGTGGTAAATTTGGGCTGTGGCTTATCTGGTGCTGAAGTTAAATAAAAGCAGAAAGCTTAACCCTTTACCAATAATATTGAATCTTAGATTTGTCCAAATTCAAAGCATTTGCAGACAACAAATTAACCCTTTACCACACGGATTTAACGACCCTGATAAAGAAGCCTTTACAAAACTTTATGGGAAAATAAGAAAATGCTGGTAACCAGCATTTCCTCCTTTTCCCACAATGTCGTCTACCCTATCAAAGATGGAAATAATCATTTCAGCTACATTTATTTTTTCGTCTGCAAATGCTTTGAATTTCGTTGAGTCCAAAATTTTGTCTTTTGGTAAATGGTTAAATGTAGCTGAAATGATTGTAATTGTCTGCAAAAGTGTAGAAAACACTGCTGGAAAAGGAGAAAATTCTGGCTTTTGTCCTTTTCTTTTTTCGATGTTTTCAAAAGCCTTCTTTTTCAGGGCTGTTAAAGCTCGAGATTGTGTGGTAAAGGGTTAACTCTTTACCAAACAAGATTTTAGACTTGTCCAAATTGAAAGCATCTCCAGATGACAAAATAAATGTGACTCAAAACTTGAAATTTGTTTGTAAAAAAGTAGAAAACATTGTGGGACAAGTAGAAAATGTTGGTTAGCAGCATTTTCTCCTTTTCCCACAATGTTTACAAGAGGCTTCTTTCTCAGGGTTTCTCAGGGTCATTAAAACTCTGGATTGTCTGGCAAAGGGCTATGTGTGTGGACAAAAGAGGAAACGATATCTAATTACGTCTCTTTCCCTATCTAAATCTCATCGGAGCAGAAATCTTTTGAGCCAGTACAAACACAGGCTGCTGATTCTGACAGCAGACCGACTGGTCTGATAGCTCAACTCTTTACCAAACAACGAAATTTTAGAGCTGCCCAAACTGAAAGCACGCTCATTTTCAAGCAATTACTGGTATATGCTAAGACTTGATAAGGGCAACTATAAAATTTGCCATGAAACTTTTCTCCTTACAAGACAACAAAATTTTAGACTTGTCCAAATTTAAAAAGTTTACAGACAACAAATCAGAAGTGGTATGAACCATGGGAGCTCTCTATGGTTGGGTAAAAAACATTGTGGGAAAAGGAGAAAATGATTACCAACATTGTTTTCTAAAGGCTTCTTCATGAGGGTCGTTGGAACACAGGATTGTTCGGTATCAGAGGCTAAGCAAGCACACAGCATGCATAATATGCAAAGATTATTTTATTAAACTGAAAATTGGGGAAAATTCTGCCCACTTAACCCTTTACCACACCATCTCAACTTTTAACGACCCTAAGGAAGAGAGCTTTTGAAAACATTGTGGAAAAAGGAGAAAATGCTGGTAACCAGCATTTTCTCCTTTTCCCAAAATGTTTTCTACCCTATCAAAGACAGAAATCATCAGTTTAGCAACTTTTAATTTGTCATCTGAAAATGCTTTCAACTTGGTCCAAAATTTTGTTGTTTGGTAAAGAGTTCATGGTGGTGTCTGGCCAAACTTGATGTAGAAAGCCAAGTAAAACACCACACAACAAACCTGACGTTCACTGTTTTAAGATACAATGAAGTTTTTGACTCAACCAAATTGAAAGCATTTGCAGATGATGAAATAAATGTAGTTCAAACAATGATATATGTCATTGATAGGCTAGAAAACATGGTGGGAAAAGGAGAAAATGCTGGTTACCAGCATTATCTCCTTTTCCCACGTTGTTTTCAAAAGGCTTTTTCCTCGGGGTCTTTAAAACCCGGGATCCTGTGGTACAGGGTTAATCAACACCATCTTTAAAAGTCAATTGTGTTGCCAATGACAAATAAAGGGTCGATAACTCTGCTTCTGGGTAGAGAGAAAAGCCAAGTCACCAAAAGTTTCGGCAGCAATAGCTATGCAAGTGAAATTGTGCAAAGCTTTGTTTGTACGGCATTAATCATCACTATTTCAGTGTAATGTGGCAGCCAGTGTACCTATCCATGCTTTCCCAAGTTACCCCAAATTTCTATATATACAGCAAAGGCTATGCAGGTGAAATTGTGCAAAGCCTTGTTTTCATCACTAATTTAGTGTATTCTGGAAGCCAGTGCACCTATCCATGCTTTCCTGGTGTTTCTCTTACAAGTAACTTTGCACAGTTTATTTCTACCCTAGCCAATGGATGCTTTCCCACATGACCACTGTCCAACCAAATGTACCAAGCTACGATTAACTCTCGACCACAAGACAAAAATGTAAACTTGTCCAAATTGAAAGCATTTGCAGATGACAATCCAAATTTGACTCAATTATGGAATTTCTCTTTGACAGGATAGAAAACATTGCTGGGAAAAGGAGAAAATGCTGGTTACCAGCATTTTCTCCTTTTCCCAACAATGTTTTTAGAACTCAGGATTGTATAGTAAAGGCTTGAACCATATCTTGCAGCATCTTCAGAGAAGGGTTTTTATTACCAGGAAAAAAAGAAACAAAATTACCGGGCAGGGAATATGAGCAGCCGACAATAATCACTTAGTATTCAATTTACGGTACATAAAAGTGGTAGAGAACCCCCGAACCAATCAGGACTGCAGTGAAATTAATTGATTTTCTTTGGATGAGTTTCTGTAATAACAGCTATATTTATTCAGCATACACTCTTTACTTTGGTTGTGCCTTAAAGATGCATCCTTACAGTCTGAGATAAAAAACGATGTTAAAATTTGGTAGTCCGTAGAACGGTTAAGAACTTAATCAGCTGTGTAAGTATAGATAAATTAACCACATATTATGGTGTAAGTGATAAATACGTATATCAGAAACCTTCGATTTATAACTGGAAACATCAAAACAGTGATTTCTGTGATGGCCTCCAGAAAATGAATTGCATTTTCTATCAGTCATAATCTATGCAACCTTGCAACTGTCAGGGGCAACATTTGCCAAGAAGATACAAGAATGATTATAGTTTGATAACATAAATATGAAACGGGTTAAAGTCTGGCTAAAAACAAGTATACATGTATCTTTAAAGTTCAAATAGGGGCAGAAAGTGAACAACGCAGGTGTTAAAATGCATTTAGATTCAATTCATACCATTTAACCCTTTCCTGCACAATGCCACCTTTTAACGCCCCTGGGAAAGAGGCCTTTTGTAAATATTGTGGAAAAACGAGAAAATGCTGGTAACCAGCATTTTCTCCTTTTCCCACAATGTTATACCCTATCAATGAAAAATTGCACCATTTGAGTCACATTGAAATTGTCGTCTGCAAACGCTTACAATTTGGACACATCTAAAATTTTGTCGTCTGGTAAAGGGTTAAAGGTATGGAAACTATTGTTGTGATGACAATCTGTCCTTGTACACACGGTCAAAGTGTTAGTCGCTGGCAGAAACATGATTTATAAAAGTAGGTCAGAAGTTGCCAGGTTTCTCTATCTTTCGCTTAATTTTTACCTGGTTTTAAAATTTGTTTTTCTCCCTGCACCTAACTCTTGGACGGACAGTCCAATAACACTGTCATTTCCTAAATAATTTCCATATTTTCAAAAGGTATGTATGATTTGAATTCAAATGCATTTTAACACCCCAACTGTTTACTTTTGGCTGCTATTGGGGCTTTAACTCTTTACCTAACAATAAAGATTTAGATTGGATAAAATGAAAGCATCTGCAGAAGACAAATAAAACGTGACTCAAATGATGGGAATTGTCTGTGAAAGAGCAGAAAAGACAGTGGGAAAAGGAGAAAATGCTGGTTACCAGCATTTTCTCCTTTTCCCATTGTCTTTTCAAAAGGCTTCTTCCTCAGTCCTCTGAGTCCTGAGGTAAAGGGTTGAAGTAAATGGTATGAACATTGTTGGTCCGAACTAAAGATGCAGATACTGCATTTTTAAAGCCGTTTTTGTCATAACATTTGGCAGAAAAGCGAACAGTGTAGGTCGAAGATCAGACTGCATGTTTTCTGTAGTATGATCTTGGAGCTACACTGTCTGCATAAGCCATTAATTCCTGGTTCAGGGCTTCAAGGGGTTAACCCTTAGAGTGTTCATTGACCCCAATAGACATCCTCAGTCCAGAAATCCAGAAATAAGACCCCAAAAAATTCAGTTTTTATGTTTTTTTTTCTATTGTGTTTTAGCAAAGCAGACTGTGTAGATATAAGATCAGACTCCACATTATGTGCAGTCTGATCTTGACCTAAACTGGCTGCAATGGAAACTACAGTTGTGAAGGGGCTTTAAGAGTTGAAACGATTTCGTATGAGCACATTGTTTTCCTTACATTATTCTCCAAGTGAACAAAGAATTAATTTACAAGGTACCAAACCATCATGGATATCTACAAAACTGAGAAAGATCCATTCTGAAAACATTGTGTGAAAAGGGAAATATGCTGGTTACCAGCAACACTGTGTTGGAAGAAAAGAATTAAAACTACCTCATATTTATCTGGACCCCTTCATTTCATTTCTTACAACACAATAAAATTTTTGGCTTGTCCTAATTGAAGGTATTTACAGACAACAAATTCAATGTAGCTGGAGATGGTAAAAACCATTGCATGAAATGGAGAAAATGCTGGTAAACAGGGTAGTTCAGACATGGAATTGTTTAGTTTAGAGTTCAACCCTTTACCACACAATCCCCATTTAAATTGACCCCAAGGAGGAAGCCTTTTGAAAACTGTGGGAAAAGGAGAAAATGCATTTTCTACTTTTCCCACAATGTTTTTTACCCTATTAAACACAGATTCCATCATTTGAGCTATGCATTTAAATTGTTGTCTGCAAATGCTTTCAAAAATTTTGTCATGTGGTAAAGAGTTAAAATATTTCTTCCTCATAAATACACAGAGGATAGCACATTTCATGATATCCCAATTAGAATAAATTGCTGGCAAAGTCTACAGTATAATTTCTTGAAACAGGAGCTCATAAATTCTAATATCTGATGATATTTTTAATAAGCAAGCATCCCAATATTGTCTTCCAAACTCCCAAAAGAGCACCGCATGCGGGTGCCAACACTCAGCTGTGGCTGTTTGATTTTCAGTGAAAATTCTAAGTTAAAAAAGGGCATAACTCTTCATAATTACTTTGATGGTTACCTATCCTTGTTGTGTAATGCCCTTTTAGTAATTAATAATTTGTCCAAGTTTGAAGCAAATATCTTCAGTAAAATCAGAGACATTATGAAATGCCAAAGACTTTGCATGATGACACAGACAAGGCCAGAGCTAGGACTTGACATTTTCCTCAAAAACAACCAAGCTAAAAAGGAAGTATACTGGTCATCTTTGGTATAGAAAAATTGGCCATTGGGAGATATCAGTACACAGGTACAGCCTTAACCCTTAGAGTGCTAAATTAATGAAAAAGACCTTCTCAGTTTGGAAACACATCCAAAATATTGTCATTTCAAGAATATGTGATTAAAAAGTGGACAGTGTAGATCTAAGATCAGACTGCACATTCTGTGCAGTCTGATCTTGATCTATACTGTCCGCAAGACAACTTAAGTCAATTCCAGCGCCCTGGGTATTAACCTCTCATATCAGAGGATCTGGGTTCTAATCCCGTAATAAACAGGGTAACACTTTAAAACTACCCATATCAAAGTGCCCACAAAACTGGTATGGTTTCCTCGGAGCAATCAGTGACAGCAATCAGTCTTAACTCATTACCTAACGACAGAATTTCAGACTAGTCATTCAAAGCTTGTGCAGACGACATAATAAATGTGACTGAAAAATTTAAATTTGTTTTTGGAAGAGTAGAAAACATCATGGGCAAAGGAGAAAATGCTGGTTACCAGCGTTTTCTCCTTTTCCACAATGTTTTCAAAAGGCTTCTTTCTTTAAGGTCGTCAAAAGTCGAGACTGTGTGGTAAAGGGTTAACCCTTTTCCTGCTAAATTAATGAAATGAAATTTTCAAACCAATAGTAAATACCAAGATTTTGTAATTTCAAAGGTACTTTTTAGAGAAAGATATCTCCTTATTGGACATTGTAGATCCAAGATCAGACTGCATGTTCTGTCAGTCTGATCTTGATCTACACTGTCCACAAAAGGTCCTTGAGTCAAGCTTAGCAGCCTAAAGGTTAAAAGTGCCAAACAAACTCGGACGTTTTCATCTGAGAGATAAAATCAAAATCTTTGCAATTTCATGGTAGCTTTTGTCTCTATAGATGTCAGCAAAGAGTCGATTAAAGATCAGACTGTACATTACATGCAGTCTGGTCTTGACCTACGCTCACTGCAAACGCAACTTTGATTGTGAAAGGCACTTTCCGGGATATAATAATAAGGTAAAGAAAGGTTTCACAATCAAGGACAAACTTCTAGGTACGTGTATGATCTTATGAAACTTTTACAACAAAATACACCATAATTTTTTTGTCATGTAAATGCAATTCCACAAATCTTTAGTGCACAGCTATGAGAATACTGTGACAGGTGGAGAATTTACACTGAGTGAACATTTTTACCATCAACAATTCAATGTTTGGAATGCAAAGAGCAAGTTCAATTAACCCTTTACCAAACAAGCCCTGGTTTTCATGTGTCTGCAGTACAAGTCTTTTGAAAACACTGTGGGAAAAGGAGAAATTGCTCGTAACTAGCAATTTCTCCTTTTCCCACAGTGTTTTCTACCCTTTTTGAGACCTTTCTGCCATTTTCATCAAATTCAAAATTGTCGTCTGCAAACTCTTTCAATTTGGACCAGTCTAAAATTTGTCGTTTGGGAAAGGGTTAACTAAATACATATAGGTGTTTGTACATTCACTCTCTGATCTTTAAACCTCCACTCTGTGCAAATTTTAAAGCAACTGCTTTGTTTTGCATGCACTTTCACTCGTTACAAAAGAATCCCACTTTTAAACATGTTCTCAGAAAAGCGGAAAATACTGATAATAAGAGATACTTCGTTTCTAGCTATATGTTTTACACTTCAAAGACAAATCCACAATCTGAGTCAAAATCTAATTTGTTGTCTGAAAATATTTTCAAAAATTAACTCTTTACCATACGATCCCAAGTTTTCACGACCTAAGGAAATGCAGCTTTTTAAAACATGATGGGAAAAGGAGAAAATGCTGGTAACCAGCATTTTCTCCTTTTCCCTGAATGTTTTCTACCCTATCAAACACAAAAATCATCATTTGAGCTACAAATAATTTGCTGTCTGCAAAAGCTTTCAATTTGAACGGGCTTAAATTTTGTTGCCTGGTATAAAGCTAACAAAGAGCATTCATTCCTTAACAAGCCTGCCCATACACAGACAATATGACCTGCCAAAACCCATGTTTTGGTACAAATATCCATTTTTCTCAACTGGACAATTCATAGGAGAGCCCAAAATTTGGGTTTGGATGACAAACTCTGGTATTTCTTGCCTTCATCTCTTATCTTTGGCCTTGATACCCGACCTTCTTGCCATTTCACAATCATACAGAGTCATCGTGTAATGATAAACCATTTTGTACTTCAGGGGCAGTTAAGTATATGAAACAACATTTAAATTATAAGGTATATGCAGATGACCAAGAAAAAATGAGCCATGCTCTGGCAAAAGGGGGCTTAATGCATCTCTCTAATGCATCTGACCAAACAAGACGTTACAAAGTCAGGGATCCATAAAATCCATTTGTCTGACAACTGACTGTACCAGAACTGACTGGTCCTTGGACATACGGATAATGGACCAATAGCAAAAAGTTTCGGCCTGCGCAGGCTGACCTGGATCGATACTTATCGCAGATGCATTAAGCGTCCTTTTCATACAGCATGGCTCAAATGTCTTTGCAAGGATAAAAACATTGTTGGAAAATAAGACAGTACAGTTAACCAGTATTTTCTCCATGATCAACTCTGTTTTCAAATGTATTCTTTCTCAATGTCACACGCACAAAAAAAGCGATCATTAATAAAGATAAATCATAAACACTAACCTTCTCCATCTTCTGTTTTAACATCTAGAAAGACTGGTTCACCACGCCCTGTATTTGTTCTTGCCCAAACATAGAACCTGTACATATGATTTGAGGCCAGTCCAGTAATTTTTGCACCAAGGGTATCTGGGTTGTTGATCTGTGGATGTAAGGGCCTTATTTTGCCCTTTTCCTTGTCTGTAACTGAAAGAAAAGGGGTAAGTATAAGAGACAACTAAATAAAATAGAATAAGAAACATGCTAAAAGAAACCTTGATCAAAATTAATGATACCATAATTCACCTAATTAATGCGCTTGGGTGCTATGCAAAACACTGACACTGGGTGGTCTTATTTTAAAGCCAATTTCTCAAAATTTAATTTTACAATAAGTATGGTACTTTGATCTGGGTTTTAGTTAGAGCTGAGTGCAAAGCGATTGCCATTTTGAAAGACTTGATGTAATGTAGTAGTGCAGAAGATTGATTTTACTGCCGATCATGATTTACTTTGACATTAAATAGCATTCACAATTAGTATGGGACACTGGTATTCAATACTTTGTGAAACTCCCAAAGTTTTTCCAAGTTAGTTGACAAATTTTGTGTTACTAGAAGTTTATAATGTTACTGGAAGTGTTACATGTGTATTCTGATAGTCAGGTGTTAATGGCATCGATCTGTGAAGTAATCAGGATTGTCAACATCGTGCCAATAAGTTTATTTATAAAATATCGGTCAATGATTTTGTGATTTTCATAAGTATGTTTTTGAAAAGTTTTAGTGAAGTTATCTTGCGTATGGAAGTTTATCACTCCAGTCATCGGTTTTAAGGTAAGATCGGGTGTGAATGTAGGTTGTCCAGAGGCTACTGAGTAAGAAAATAGTGGGGGCGCTACTATTAGGGAGGGGGCATTAATTAGGTAGTATACGGAATTTGTTGCTGCTTTCAAAACGACTCTAGTCATATTGCCATGATTAATTGTATTTTGTCAATGCTTCCACAAGTCAAGTGTGGCTCAAATGATTAAACTTTCCTTTAATTGAGTAGAAAACATTGTGGGAGAAGGAGAAAATGCTGGTTACCAGCCTTTTCCAACAATGTTTTCAAAGGCTTTTATTCTCAAGTTCATTAAAACTCAGGATTGGTGGTAAAGGATTAACCCTTGTTGTGCCAAAAAAAATGAGAGACATTCTAAGTCAGTTTTGAGATTTCAATACTGCAATTTTACTGCCCTTTTTTTATAATTAAGCTAGCAAAGAAGTAGACAGCATAGACCCAAGATCAGACTGCATCTTCTGTGCAGTCTGATCTTAAATCTTTACCAAACAACAACAGTTTAGAATTGTCCAAATTGGAAGCATTTGCAGACAACAAATTAAATGCGGCTGAAATGACGCTAATTGTCTATAGAAGCATAGAAAACCTTGTGGGAAAAGAAGAAAATGCTAGTAAGCAGCATTTTCTCAATTTCCCACAAGGTTTTCAAAAGACTATTTGCCCAGGGTTGCTAAAACTCGGGATTGTGTGGTGAAGGGTTAATCTCCACTGTCCACAGAAGCAATTAAATCCGAGCTCAGCCCCACAAGGGCCAAGGCTAAGGGCTGGACTGGGCTGTAAAACAGGATAAATTGCCAGAAGGTTAAGGGTTTTTAACGGAAGCTGACAGAATAATTATAGGATGCAATTTAACATGACATACAAATTGCACGAGATGCTAAGTTGAAACAATTAGCAATTATGATTTTATCTCAATTGCAGCTCTGTGACTTTGAAGAAGTAAATTACAGGAAAACCTGCATTCCAGAACAAGACAGTTCATAAAGATTATCCTTACAGCCACAGAGAAAAAAATGCTGTAAAAATTGATAGACTGTAGAATGGTTCAAAATTCTGTCAGGTGTGTAAACAAAGATAAATGACTGATATATAATGGAAGGGATAAATGCATAATAATCAGAAATCTTAGATTTCAAAACAGAACATCATGACAGTGATTTCTGTGATGGCCTCAAGAAAATGAAATACATTTCCTTTCATCATGGGCAACATTTGGCATGAAGATACAAGAATGATTTTAGTTTGATAAAGATAAAACAGGTTAAAAAATGACTGAAAATGAGCATAGATGTATCTTTAACCCTTTACCACACAAGCCCTGGTTTTCACGTGTCTGCAGTACAAGTCTTTTGAAAACACTGTGGGAAAAGGAGAAATTGCTCGTAACGAGCAATTTCTCCTTTTCCAACAGTGTTTTCTACCCTTTTTGAGAACTTTCTGCCATTTTCATCAGATTTAAAACTGTTGTCTGCAAACTCTTTCAGTTTGGACCAGTCGAAAATCTGGCGTTTGGGAAAGGGTCAATCCTTTACAACACAGTACCAAGTTTTAACAACCCTGGGAAGAAAGGCTTTTGAAAACAGTGGGAAAAGGAGAAAAAGCTGGTAACCAGCATTTTCTCCTTTTTTCACAATGTTTTCTACCCTATCAAAGACAGAAATCATCATTTGAGCTGCATTCAATTAATCGTCTGCAAATGCATTCAATTTGGGACAGTACAAATTTTTGTCATCAGGTAAAAAGTTAAGATACAAGGGTAACAATTATAAAACAGCTCACAAAAAGTATGTTAGTCAGTTTTTTGGTTTTACCTTCTTAGTTTACGATTTTTTGTTGAAAAGATGCATGGAGGTGATAATTATATTGCATGGCATGATTGCATGATGTTTTCTCTTCCATGTGACTAAATAATTTTTTTCTTCCCAGCTAGAAATGAACATTTTTGCCCCTGGATTAATGAATCACACATCTTTTTTTTCCTTCAGTAATTTCAAAGTGTAATTGGGGTTTCTAATTCCATCAAATTACGAAATACAAGCCTTCAAAACCCCAAAACTGTTGATGATAAAATGTTGTTAATACCCCCACAAAAGTGTTGATGATTAAATGCTGTTTGCCCCCATAGAGATCTGTCTCCAACAGAAAGCATCCATTTTTTTTCCAAATCTCATATAACAAATTGCCTCATGATCTGAAACACTATTGGGAAGGTTAAAAGAAAATTCATAAATAATTATCTGCAATGGATACAAAGATGGACACCAAGGTGTCATATTATTCATTTTTCTTTTCATTTGCAATGATGTTTTGTAAAGTCTTTTACTGCAAATATCAAGCACACTTAATCCTTTACAATACAGAAACACAGCAAAATTTTAGACTTGTCCATATTGAAGGAATTTACGGAATGGGAATTCAAATCTTTTTCAAATGACAGTACTTGCTCTTGACTACGTAGAAAACATTGTGGGAAAAGGGAGAAAATGCTGGTTATCAGCATTTTCTCCTTCTCCCATAATGTCTTCAAAAGCTTTCTTTCTCAGGCTCACTATAGGTTGAGATTGTGTTGGAAAAGCTTAACTCTTTACCAAACGAGCCCTGGTTTTCACATGTCTGCAGTTCAAGTCTTTTGAAAACACTACGGGAAAAGGAGAAATTGCCCGTAACGAACAATTTCTCCTTTTCCCACAGTGTTTTCTACCCTTTTTGATAACTTTCTACCATTTTTATCAAATTTAAAATTGTCATCTGCAAACTCTTTCAATTTGGACCAGTCCAAAAATTTGTCGTTTGGGAAAGGGTTAACTCTTTACCAAATGACAATATTTTAGACACGTCCAAATTGAAAGCATATGCAGGCCACAAAATAAATATGACTCTAAAATTGAAATTTGTTTTGGGAAGAATAGGACACATTGTGGGAAAAGGAGAAAATGCTGGTTACCAGCATTTTCTCCTTTTCCCACAATGTTTTCAAAAGGCTTCTTCCTCATGGTCGTTAAAAGTCTGGACTGTGTGGTAAAGGGTTAAGGCTTGGGACGAGGGGGGAAAGGGGGGGGGGGGGGTGATCAAGGGACAAAATTGATCTTTGAAAACCTGTTCACCATCTTCTTTTTTTTTCCTAATTTAAATGCAATCAATAGTCATTGGCAGCCAAGTGTATAAAATCTCAGAGATGGAATGTTGTAATAATTGGGCAAAGATTAAAGACCAGTCTTTCTTGAAAAAGAAAAAAAAAAGAAGTTGGTATTCCCTCAAGAGGTCAAAAGGATGCTCTTGTCTAGAATACCTAAGGAAAGCAGACATTGTAGAACACAGATCAGAATGCACGCTTTGTGTATTCTGATCTTGATCCATACTGGCCACAAAGGTAAATAATGATATAAAATGGACTTTAACTGTTTACCACACAATCCCAAGTTTTAATGTCCCTGAGGAAGAAGCCTTTTGTAAACATTTTGGGAAAATGAGAAAATGCTGGTAACCAGCATTTTCTCCTTTTCCCACAATGTTTTCTAGACTATCAGAGGCAAATTTCATCATTTGAGCCACATTTAGATTCTGCAAATGCTCTCAGTTTGGACAAGTTTAAATTTTTGTCTATTGGTAAAGAGTCAAGTGATGAATGATTAACCCATAAAGCACTGGAACCGACTTAAGTTCTTTTTGTAGACAATGTAAATCAAGATCCAACTGCACAGAATCTTTAGTCTGATCTTGGATGTATACTATCCGCTATTTTTTTTTTTGCATATTCTGGCCAAAACAACCTTGATACGACAATATTTCAAATGATATATCCTGTTTATAACAGTCCACTTCATTAATTTAGCATTCTAAGAGTTAATAACAAAGTGACAGTTTCTTTTGGTCAGAATGCCAATTTATGTCATTAAAATCTATCTTTCATCTCTTTGTAACTCTTAGAACAATGTGTCACTATCATAAAGGTTGCCCCCAGAGTTGATCCCTTAACTAACAAACCTGTCTTTCTTCAATCTTCAGTAAGATAGCTTAACGCTTTACCTAATGTCAAAATCTTTGGCTTGTCGAAATTGAAAGCATCTGCAGACGACAAAATAAACATGACTGAAAAATTAAAATTTGCTTTGAGACTGGTAGGAAACATTGTGGGGAAAGGAGAAAATGCTGTTACAATGCTGTTACCAGCATTTTCTCCTTTTCCCACAATGTTTTCCAAAGTCTTCTTTCTCAAGGTGTGAAAGGTCGGCATTGTCTGGTGAAGGATTAAGAAACCTTGGTTTCTTCAACCTTCAAGAAGATGGCTTACAAAAACTTTATGAAAGAGGAGAATATATGCTGGTAACCAGAATTTTCAGCTTATTGTATGATGTTTTCTACCCTTCTAAAGACAAGTTGGTAGCGTACAGGACTTGAGAACAGGAGGTTGCTGGTTCGATCCCCGGCTTGGCCAATTTCTTTCCGAGGATTGATGATAGTCATGGTGACAGGATTCATTCCTCTCTCACCGTTGACCATTGTTTCGATGATGGTTATGTGGGAAAGCAGCCAGTGGCTTGGAAAGAATATTGTGCGGAATACTAGTAAAAAAAACTCCAGGAAAGCATGGATAGCTGCAATGGCTGCCGTGATATGACTGAAATAATGTTGAAAATGGCGCTAAACACCATAAAATCAATCAATCAATTCTAAAGACAAATTCCATCATTTGAGCAACATTTGGTAAGTCATTGGTTAACCCTTTCCCAAACGACAAATTTTGGACTGGTCCAAATTGAAAGAGTTTGCAGACGACAATTTTAAATTTGATGAAAATGGCAGAAAGGTCTCAAAAAGGGTAGAAAACACTGTGGGAAAAGGAGAAATTGCTCGTTACGTGCAATTTCTCCTTTTCCCACAGTGTTTTCGAAAGACTTGTACTGCAGACACGTGAAAACCAGGGCTTGTTTGGGAAAGGGTTAAAATGCTCTTACTATGGATGATTTTCTGTCATTTTATCCCATATTAACCCTTTACCAGATGACAAAATTTTAGGCCAGTCCAAACTGGACCTTGTTTGCAGACGACAAAATAAATGTAATTTGAAAATTGCAATTTGTTTTGGTAAGGTTAGAAAATATTGTGGAAAAAGGAGAAAATGCTGGATACAAGCATTTTCTCCTTTTCCCACAATGTTTTCAAAAGGCTTTTTCCTCAGGGCCGTTAAAAGTCGGGATTGTGTGGTAAAGGGTTAAAGACCATAACAGAGAAGGCTCTCAAAAAAAAAAAAACGTTGGTTGAAAAGGAGCAAATGCTGGTAACAAGTGCTTCTCTTTTTCCCACAGAGTTTTATACCTTTCCCATTAATCAAATTTTAGTTTTTGGGACACATTTATTTTGTCATCTGGAAAATGCTTCCAATTTGGACAAGCCTAATACTGTTATTTGGTAATGAGTTAAATCAGCACTCCAATAGGATTAACCCTTTACTGCACAATGCCGCCTTTTAACGCTCCTGGGAAAGAAGCCTTTTGAAAACATTGTAGGAACAGGAGACAATGCTGGTAACCACCATTTTCTCCTTTTCCCACAATGTTTTCTACCCTATCAAGCAAAAATTGCACCATTTGAGCCACACTGAAATTGTCGTCTGCAAAAGCTTTGAATTTCGCCAAGGCTAAAATCTCGTCGTCATCTGGTAAAGGGTTAAGCCCACCAGGGTCTGTATATGCCAACCATTCTTAAGAATGTTCATAGTCTTATTCTCCAGATATTTCTAAATCTGCAAAAAACACAACTTCTCATTGGCTAAACCAAATTGTTTAGCCAATCAGAAGTTGTGTTACTTTCAAATTTAGAAAATCCTAGAGAATCAGACCCAGGGAATGTTCATAGAAATGGTTGGTGAAGACCGTCCGATTTTCATTAAGAATTCCACTACTGACACAGGCTCCCCAACTTTCAAACAGGGTGATGTCTGAAGTATTTTGTACAGATAATTTGGAATGCAAATTAAATTCCTAACTAAATTGTTATCTAGAGAGAATGTAAAGACCCCCTCATACATTCTCAGAACTTGTACAGGGAACCCTCTCCCCCATGCTTAACCCTTTACCACACAATCCCAACTTTAAATGACCCTGAAAGAGAAGCCTTGTGAAAATGTTGTGGGAAAAGGAGAAAATGCTGGTAACCAGCATTTTCTCCTTTTCCTACAATGTTTTCTGTCCTTTTACAGAGAAATCTCACTATTTGAGACATTATCTAATTTGTTGTCTGCAAATGCTTTCAATTTGGACAAGCTTAAAATTTTGTTGTGTGGCAAGGGGTTAACTCTTTACCACACAATCCCGAGTTTTAATGACCCCCCCCCCCCCCGGCAGAAATCTTTTGAAACCTTGTGGGAAAAGGAGAAAATGCTGGTGACCAGTATTTTCCCCTTTTTCCATGTTTTCTACCCTTTCACAAACAAAACCTTTCATTTGATTAACATTTAATTTGCTGTCTCCATATGTTTTCAATTTGGTAAAGTCTAAAATTTTACTGTGTGGTAAAGAGATAAACTTTAATTAACAAAATATTCCTGTTTTAACAACACTAATAAGTAAAGCATTTACAAAATGGAAAAAGGAACAAATGCTGTTGAGAAAGAAAGCTTTTGAAAACATTGTGGGAAAACATTTCCCACAATGTTTTCTACCCTACCAAAGAGAAATTTCAATTTTTGAGTCATTTTGTTGTCTGCAAATCTTTTCAATTTGGACATTCCTAAAATTTTGTCGTTTGGTATAGAGTTGAGCCAACTTTAAATTCTCATCTGCAAAATTAACCCTTTACCAGATGGTCCAAACTGAAAGTCTCTGTAGAGTAGAAACTATATGTGGACCAAATGATAGGATTGATCTTTGAAACGGCACAAAACATTGTGGGAAAAGGAGAAACTGCTGGTTACCAGCATTTTCTCCTTTTTCCAAAATGTTTTCAAAAGGCCTTTTCTTCAAGATTGTTACAACTTGGAATTGTGCGGTAAAGATTTAATGCTTTCAATTTGGTACTGTTTAAAAATTTTGACATCTGGTAGAGTCAAACTTTGGCAAACTGTGTCTGCCTGGCACTGAACCTGTTTTCTGAGCACTTAAAAAATTGTCAGCATTTGGTTTGTTAAAAAACCTTGTCATACCATTCTTTTTTATTTAGAAAACTTTCAGCAATAAAACTTGAGAGGCAAATTGTACATTTATCAAAAAATAAATGCTGTACATATTTTTTATTTCAATTATTATGAAATATTGGATACACTGTACTAAAGTACACTTATGGTGCTGTCAGTTGCCCCAATTTGCTTCCTCAAAATTTCATTATAGAAATTGATAGTAATGGTTCTCATTAAATATTCATGCATTTAGTTCACCTAAAAACTGAAATGAACAGTTTTCAAGCAAGTGTTAACAAGGATAAATTTCTGACGGTGACTTTCAGAGCATATTTTCTGTTATATACGAGATACAGCTCCATCACACAGCCACTAGCGTAGCATCAATTATTAACGAATGTGGTGAAATATTATCCGAGAGATTTTATTAGAAGAAGATTAGTGACAGCGCTTCCCGGGGACCTCATAATGTTTTCACATCTTTAGTACCCTACATATTCCTTCGGAAAAGTACAGCCGAGCCTTGGGTTCTTTATTAACCAATCATTCTTAACCCTTTACTAAACAATTCCTATTTTTAACGACCCTGTGGGAGAAGACTTTTGAAAACACAAACACAAAAATATCACTATTTAACCCTTTACCACACAATCTCAACTCTTAACGACCCGGAGAAAGAAAGCTTTTGAAAACATTGTTGGAAAAGGAGAAAATGCTGGTAACCAGCATTTTCTCCTTTTCCCACAATGTTTTCTACCATGTCAAAGAACCTCAGTTTATGTGTATTTGTAACTTTCAAAATTGTCATCTGCAGAAGCTTTCCATTTGGAAGAGTCAGGAATTTGTTGTTTGGTAAAGAGTTAAGAAAATTTTTGGTCTGATTCCAGATTTAGAAAATAACACAACTTCTGCAATCAGGAGTTGTGTTACTTTCAATTCAATTACAATTCATAAAATTTTTGAGAATACGACAAAGACTGTTTTTAGTTATGGTTGGTGAACTTAGACCCTGGAGCAGCTCACTCAGTATTGCAATGGGCTTGAAATCTGGGGGTCAGTAGTTTGAATCCTAGCTCCCCAAAGCTCTTTCGGAGGAATTGTGATAACCCTTGTGACAGGATTCATTCCTTGTTCACTAGTCAATACATGTGCACTATCCAATACATGTGCAGTAGCCAATACTTGTGCACTGGCTAATATTTATACTTGTGCTTTTGAGATACTTGTGCACTTGCAATACTTCTGCACTAGCCAGTACTTGTACATTTAAGCCAACACTTATGTACTAGCTAAAACTTGTGCACTAGAGATAACCTGTGCATATACAATACTTGTGCACTAGCCAAAACTTGCACACTAGCTAACATACTTTGGCTCTAGCTAGTAATTGTGCACTTACCAATACTTGTGAACTAGCCTGTCCTTGTACACTAGCCCAAACTTGTGCACTAGCCAATACTTGTACACTAGCCAACACTATGTACTAGCCAAAACCTGTGCCCTAGCCAAAACTTGTACACTAGCCAACACTTGTGCACTAGCCAATACTTGTACGCTAGCCAACACTTATGTACTAGCCAAAACCTGTGCACTAGCCAACATACTTTGACTCTAGAAAATACTTGTGCACTTACCAATACTTGTGCACTAGCCTGTACTTGTACACTATCCAATACTTGTGCACTAGCCAATACCTGTACACTAGCCAACACTTATGTACTAGCCAAAACTTGTGCACTAGCTAACATACTTTGGCTCTAGCTAATACTTGTGTACTTTTCAATACATGTGCACTAGCCTGTACTTGTACACTAGCCAAAACTTGTGCACTAGCCAAGACCTGTACACTAGCCAACACTTACGTGCTAGCCAAAACCTGTGCACTAGCCAACATACTTTGGCTCTAGCAAATACCTGTGTATTTCCCAATACTTATGCACTAGCCAAAACTTGCACACTAGCCAATACTTGTACACTAGCCAACCAAAACTTGCACACTAGCCAATACCTGTACACTAGCCAACACTATGTACTAGCCAAAACCTGTGCACTAGCCAACACTTTCACACTAGCCAATACTTGTGCACTAGCCAATACTTGTACACTAGCCAACACTTATGTACTAGCCAAAACCTGTGCACTAGCCAACATACTTTGGCTCTAGCAAATATCTATGTACTTTCCAATACTTGTGCACTAGCAAAAAAAATTTGCACACTAGCCAATACTTGTGCACTAGCCAATACTTGTACACTAGCCAATACTTGTGCACTAGCCAATACTTGTACACTAGCCAATACTTGTGCACTAGCCTGTACTTGTACACTAGCCAATACTTGTGCACTAGCCAATACTTGTGCACTAGCTAATACTTGTACACTAGCCAATACTTGTACACTAGCCAATACTTGTGCACTAGCCAATACTTGTGCACTAGCCAATACTTGTGCACTAGCCAATACTTGTACACTAGCCTGTACTTGTACACTAGCCTGTACTTGTGCACTAGCCAATACTTGTACACTAGCCAATACTTGTGCACTAGCCAATACTTGTACACTAGCCTGTACTTGTACACTAGCCTGTACTTGTGCACTAGCCAATACTTGTACACTAGCCTGTACTTGTACACTAGCCAATACTTGTACACTAGCCTGTACTTGTACACTAGCCTGTGCTTGTACACTAGCCTGTACTTGTACACTAGCCTGTACTTGTACACTAGCCTGTGCTTGTACACTAGCCTGTACTTGTACACTAGCCAGCACTTGTACACTAGCCTGTACTTGTACACTAGCCTGCACTTGTACACTAGCCTGTACTTGTACACTAGCCAGCACTTGTACACTAGCCTGTACTTGTACACTAGCCTGCACTTGTACACTAGCCTGTACTTGTACACTAGCCAATACCTGTGCACTAGCCTGTACTTGTACACTAGCCTGTACTTGTACACTAGCCTGTACTTGTACACTAGCCTGTACTTGTGCACTAGCCTGTACTTGTACACTAGCCTGTACTTGTACACTAGCCAATACTTGTACACTAGCCTGTACTTGTGCACTAGCCTGTACTTGTACACTAGCCTGTACTTGTACACTAGCCTGTACTTGTACACTAGCCAATACTTGTGCATTAGCTAATACTTGTACACTAGCCTGTACTTGTACACTAGCCTGTACTTGTACACTAGCCAATACTTGTGCATTAGCTAATACTTGTACACTAGCCTGTACTTGCACACCAGCCAATACTTGTGCACTAGCTAATACTTGTACACTAGCCAACACTTATGTACTATCAAAAATCTGTGCACTAGCCAACATACTTTGGCTCTAGCAAATACCTGTGTATTTCCCAATACTTGTGCACTAGCCAAAACTTGCACATGAACCAATATTTGTGCATTAGCCAATACTTGTACACTAGCCAACACTTCTGTACTGCCAAAACCTGTGCACTAGCCAACATACTTTGGCTCAAGCAAATAACTGTGTATTTCCCAACACTTGTGCACTAGCCAAAGCTTGCACACTAGCCAACACTTGTGCATTAGCCAAAACTTGCACACTAGCCAACACTTGTGCATTAGCCAAAGCTTGTGTGCTAGAAATAGTTGTGCACTTGCAATACTTATGCACTAGCCAATAATTTTCACTGGCCAATACGTTGCACCACAATACAAAAACCTTGGTAATTCCTTGGGTTTTGTACATGTTTTTCTATATTATGGTTTAATGCCAAAGCCATTTTTCCACAAGAATGAAAATTAGCTATTTCTAAAGAAAACTTGGGAAAAGGAATCTTGTTAACCCTTTACCAAACGACAAAATTTTAGATTTGTCCAAATTGAAAGCATTTGCAGGCAAAAAATTGAATATGGCTAAAATGATGAAATTTGTCTTTGATAGGGTAGAAAACATTGTGGGAAAATGAGAAAATGCTGGTTACCAGGATTTTCTCGTTTTCCCACAATGTTTTCAAAAGGCTTCTTCCCCAGGGTCGTTAAACGTCGGGATTGTGTGGTAAAGGGTTAATGCCCCTTCAACTACTGTTCAGTTTATTAAAATCTCACAAGGAGAGGTATCTGAAAATACCATTCATCAACCAGCATGGGAAATTCTCATTTGTCTTTGTTTATCATTAATTATTGTTTCAATAACAGCAAAAAACCCCGAAAAATTTTCAAAACAACACCCCATAAAGTATGTAATATTTTCCTTTCTTGTCTTCGATATTGATGTTTAATTCAAGCTCTCAAAATTTAATCCTTTACTCTTTACCAATTAATGCCCACTTTTAACCCTTTACCACACAATCCTGACTTTTAACGACCCTAAGAAAGGAGGCCTTTGAAAACATTGTGGGAAAAGAAGAAAATGCTGGTAACCAGCATTTTCTCCTTTTCCCACAGTGTTTTATTACACTTTCAACAACAACTATCATAATCTTAGTAATGTCTGACTTGTCATCTGCAGATGCTTTCACTTTGGACCAGTCTAAAATTTTGCTGTGTGGGAAAGACTTAATGACCCTGAGGAGGAAGGCTTTTGAAAACATTATGGGAAATGGAGAAAATGCTGGTAACCTGACTTTTTTTACAAACAGACTAGATCAAGATCAGACAATACAGAATGTGAAGTCTGATCTTAGATCTAGACTGTTCAATATTTAGCTTGTTCAATATATAGCTATATATTTAAGCCAAAACAACCTTCTAAATGTGATTTCTATTTGTAGTGAAAACATTACTTTCTTTCTTCTTTACAGTTCTGAGGGTTAACTCTTCACCAAACAACAAAATTTTAGAATTGTTGAAATTGAAAGCATTTGTAGAGAACAATTTAAATATGACTCAAATGATCAAGCTTGTCATTGACAGAATAAAGAACATTGTGGAAAAAGGAGAAAATGCTGGTTACCAGTATGTCTCCTTTTCCTGCAATGTTTTCAAAAGGCTTCTTACAGCCTGTGACTGTGTGGTAGAGTTTTTATGTTGTTGCCTAATTTATCCTTCGAGATGTTCCATAATTTACCGAACCAATTAACAGAAAATTTAGAAAATTGCTGCATAAAGAAAATTACGGTCGGTAATGAAGCCAGTGCTCTTCCCAATATATCACCAGCATCATAACATGAGCCATGCTCTGGCAAAAGGGGGTTTAATGCATCTCCGTAATGCAAGATATCAAATGGGTTATCACATAATCAAGGATCCATAAAAGCCAATATGTATAACAACCGACTGTATTTGACAGGTAGACTAATTGGTGAAAGGGAGGAAATTGTACATATGGGCATTTTTGTCCTTTGCCTACAATGTTTTCACAAGCTTTCTGTCTGTAGGTCGTTAAACTATGGGTTTTTTTTTTTTTAATATGTGGGTGAAATAAGTGTATGTATTAACAATAAGTAAGGGGACGTATAACATGTTATATGCATATTTTCTGTAAAGCTGTATTTTGGGCTGGTGGCCTTCAGTTACAATAAAAAAGTATTGTATTGTATTGTATTGTACTAGTCCTTTGACATACAGAAAATTGACCAATAGCAAAATGTTTCGGTCCATTGGTCAGCCTGTGTGGACTGCGCAGGCTGAACTGGGTCGATACTTTTCGCAGATGCATTAAGCCCCCTTTTCTCAGAGCATGGCTCATATGTATGTACTCTTTACAGAACGACGAAATGTTAGACTTGTCTAAATTGACAGCATTAAGCAGACAACAAAATGAAGCATTGCTGAAATGATGGTAAGAGTCTGTGAAAGCGTAGAAAATCTTGTTGAAAAGGGGCATAACTGTGTCAAAGATTTTATAGTGACATAATAACAAAATTTTGGACTGGACCAAATTGAAGCATTTGGTGATGACAAATGTTGACTAAAATGATTTCTACATTAGACTGGGTAGAAAATATTGTCTTTTCCAACAATGTTTTCAAAAGCCTTCTCTTTCAGGGCTGCTAAAATCTGGAATTGTGTGGTAAAGGATTAACCCTTAACCACACAATCCCAACTTTTAACAACCCTGAGGGAATAGCCTTTTGAAAACATTGTAAGAAAAGGAGAAAATGCTGGTAACCAGCATTTTCTCCTTTTCCCACAATGTTTTCGACCCTTCTCTAAACAAATTTGAATTTTTGAGTCCCATTTATTTTGTTGTCTGCAAATGCTTTGAATTTGGACTAGTCTAAAATTTTGTAGTGTGGTAAAGGGTTGACCCTTAACTCATTACCACACAGTCCCAACTTTTAACGACCCTGAGGGAAAAGCCTTTTGAAAACATTGTGGGGAAAGAAGAAAATGCTGGTAACCAGCATTTTCTTCTTTTCCCACAATGTTTTCTACCCTTCCCAAAAACAGATTTCAATTCTTCAGTCACATTTAGTTTGTCGTCTGCAAATGCTTCCAATTTGGACTGGTCTGAAATTTTGTTGTTTGGTAAAGAGTTAAAGCTCCTTTCACAGCTGCAGTTGCTTCTGTGGTCAGTGTAGATAAAGATCAGACTGTACAAAACATGCAGCCTGATCTTTGATCTACACTGTCCGCTTTTGCTGAAACACTGTAGACAAGAGCAACCTTGAAATAGTGACTATTTGGGTCATATTTCTAGACTAAAGGTATCTTTCGGGTTTATTCGGCATTCTACGGGTTTTAACTCTTTACCATAAGACAAAATGTTTGACTTGTCCAAATTCAAAGCATTTGCAGATGACAAAATAAATGTTGTTCAAAACGTTATTTTTTTTTTTTTAATTGGAGGCTAGAAAACATTGTGTGAAAAGGAGAAAATGCTGGTTACCAGCATTTTCTCCTTTTCACACATTGTTTTCAAAAGCTTTCTTTCTCAGGGTCGTTAAAACTCAGGATTGTGTGGTAAAGGGTTTTAACAAACATTTTTTACTTTACAAGCCTTTTGGTCTTTTAAGCCCTTACCACACAATCCTGAGTTTTAACGACCCTGGGGAAGGGCCTTTTGAAAACATTGTGGGAAAAGGAGAAAATGCTGGTAACCAGCATTTTCTTCTTTTCCCACAATGTTTTCTACTCTGTGAAAGACAAATTTCATGTTTTAAATAACATTATGATATGTCGTCTGCAAATGCTTTCAATTTGGACAATGCTAAAATTTTGTCGTGTGGTAAAGAGTTAACTGTGTATGACAGTAAAAAATAATAAGATGTGATTTGGCACAGACAGTTGCACTGCAGGAGTTAGATGATAAGGCTGAAGGAATGTAAAATTTGTCATCCCATCCTCCTAGATTTTAACTTACCGTCACTTAAATTTGGCAATAAATTCATCATCACATAAACACAGATCAGCTGGATGCCTTACAACACAGATTATAGAATTAACCCTTTACCAAACGAAAAAAAGGTGTATTCGACCAAATTGAAAGCATCTGCAGACGGCAATTTCAAAGTGGCCCAATTGATGAAATTTGTCCCTTAATGGAGAGGAAAACATTCTGGGAAAAGGAAAAAAATGCTGGTTTCCAGTATTTTCTCCTTTTCCCACAATGTTTTCAAAAGCCGTCTTACTCTAGGTCCTGAAAAGTCGGGATTGTGCGGTAAAGGGTTAACTGACAAATGGAATGATGAATGTCTTTTTATTATCACTTTATGGCATTATATAAATTTGATAACTTATGAGTAAAAATCTGCCAACTAATGGATATAGGCAAACTGTCTAGATCTTAGAAACCCCCATAATGCACCATCACCCACAGCATGGTGCTTGTATATTTCGCTCTATCTTGAAGAGCGTACATTTTGATAATCAAAATTGACAAATTGGAGAAAAAAAAGACACCCAACAATATACAACAATAATGCTCTTTAACTCTTTACCAAATGACAAAATTTTAGACTGGTCCAAATTCAAAGCATTTGCAGACGACAAAATAAATGTAGCTCAAAAATTGAAATTTGTTTTGGGAAGGGTAGAAAACATTGCTGGAAAAGGAGAAAATGCTGGTTACCAGCATTTTCTCCTTTTCCCACAATGTTTTCAAAAGGCTTCTTTCTCAGGGTTGTTAAAACTCGGGATTGTGTGGTAAAGGGTTAAAAGCCTTTTAAAAGAATCTCAAAATTTGGAATCATTATATAGTTCAAATCCAACTCCTTAACCCTTTACTGCCCAGTCACTGTAGCTCAGTTGGTAGCCTACAGGACAGGAGAACAGGCGGTCACTGGTTCGATCCCCAGCTTGGCCAATATCTTTCCGAGGATTGATGATAGTCATTGTGACAGAATTCATTCCTCTCTCACCACTAATCATTGTTTCCACAATGGTTATGTGGAAAAGTAGCCAGTGGCCTGGAAAGAACACTGTGCAGGGTACTGGTAAAAGAAACTCCAGGAAAACATGGATAGGTGCCCTGGCCGCCACGATATAACTGAAATAATTTTGAAAGCCGCATAAAACACCAATCAATCAATCAATCATGGATTATTCTACTCCTCTATCTGCTTTTTTAATTGGTTGAATTATATCCCAGAAGTTAGCCATTGAATTTATCCAGTAAAAGCTATTTTACTAAAACATTTGCTCCCCATACATATATACTCACTTTTTTGATAGCCTATGTCATAGCCTAGAAGTTTGCCGTTGGGTTCCTCTGGTGGGAGCCATTTTAACAAGGCATACTCTGCACCATGGGCATCAATATGAAGATCTCTAACAGGCTCTGGGACTGAAAATAGAATGTTAACCCTTTACCATAAAATCCTGACTTTTAACAACCCTGAGGAAGAAGGCTTTTGAAAACCTTGTGGGAAAAGGAGAAAATGCTGGTAACCAGCATTTTCTCCTTTTCCCACAATGTTTTCTACCCTTCCTAAAATAAATTTAAATTTTTCAGTCACATTTATTTTGTTGTCTGCAAATGCTTTCAATTTGGTCCAGTCCAAAATTCTGTCGTTTGGTAAAGAGTTAAAATTCATGTATTAACCCTCTACCAAGTAACCTTGTGTCTTAAGTCTTTACCACATGACAAAAATGTAGACTTGCCTAAATTCAAAGCATTTGCAGACAACAATTTCAATGTGGCTCAAATGTTGCAAATTTTGTTTGATAGGATAGAAAACATTGTGGGAAAAGGAGAAAATGCTGGTAACCAGCATTTTCTCCTTTTCCTGCAATGTTTTCAAAAGGTTTCTTTCCCAGGGGCGTTAAAAGGCAGCATTGTGCGGTAAAGGGTTAACTCTTTACCACACGACAAAAATGTGGACTTGTCTAAATTGAAAGCATTTGCAGACGACAATTTAAATGCAGCTCAAATCATGACATTTGTCTTTGATAGGGTAGAAAACATTGTTGGAAAGGGAGAAAACGCTGGTTATCAGCCTTTTCTCCTTTTCCCACTATGTTTTCAAAAGCCTTCTCCTTCAGGGTCATTAAAACTCGGGATTGCGTGTAAAAGATACCTGATACAATAATGTACAGTCTACATCAAAGATCAGACCATTGTCTATGTAGCTTGATCTGGATCTAAAATACTTATATAGAGTATTTTGGTTTGCTCAAGGCATACTATGGCTCAAGTCAGTATATTCTCTATTGGTAAATTGTTCTGCTAGGTTGGAAAGTATTGATTGCTTGACGGTACAAATTTCTCGGGACACAAATTGTCATTCCTCCTCACCCTTTGCATCTACGGGAATTATCTCTGTTGTGTTTTCAGACAGTGAAGATTAAGATCAGACTGCACATGACTTGCAGTTTGATCTTGGGAGTTACACTGTCCAGTATTTCTCAAAGTATTCAGGGAAAAACAGCCACTGAATATTCAACATTATATATTGGTCTTTCTTTTTCTGACTGAATTTTATATTCATCGCATTCATTTGACACAAAACTGGTGTTACAGAGATATTTCTCTCAGGAAGATGTTTGCGAGTAAATAACTAGGAAAAAAACAAACATCCACTAGACCAATCTGTATTTGATAATGTAGTTTTGACTTCTGAGAAACATATATTGTAATAGAAGGGATGACAGGACAGCTCTAGTTTTCTCCTAGAATAACAGTGACGGTGAGCTTCTACACGCAGAATTTTGTCATCTCTTTTTGTAAGGTACATGTATTATATTTTATCGTCATGGTTTTAACACGATCCCTAGTTTATAATGACCCTGAGAGAGAAGGCCTTTGAAAACATTGTGGGAAAAGGAGAAAATGCTGGTTACCAGCATTTTCTGCTTTTCCCACAATATTTTCTAATATTTCATACACCAATTCCATCACTTGAGTAGAGTTTTTTTGTGTTGACTTTGAAGGCTCATGACTCCGAAAAATCTTAAAATTTTGTCGTGTGGTAAAGAGTTAACTGTCATCTCTTTTTGTAACATACAACATTTTTCATCATCATGGTTTTAAGTCTTTTAACAATAAAATTGTAGACTTGTCCAAATGAAAGCATTAATTTCACAAACATTAATTTAAATATGGTTCAAATGATAGATTTGTCTTTAGTAAACATTGTGGGCAAAAGAGAAAATGCTGGTTCCCAGCATTTTCTCCTTTTCAAATAATGCTTTGTAAAGCTTCTTTAAACAGGGTCATTATAACTCTGGACTTTGTAGTATAGGGTGAAAATAAAAATTTGAGTCATGCTCTGTGAAAAGGGGACTTAACGTATCCGCAAACAGTATCGACTCGGGTCAGCCTGCACAATCCACGCAGGCTGACCTGTGTCAAAACTTTTTGCTACTGGTCAATTTTTGACATGTCCAAGGACCAGTTTTTACCTCATGATTCAGTTGGTGTTTAACCCTTTCCCAAACAAGCCCTGGTTTTCACATGTCTGCAGTACAAGTCTTTTGAAAACACTGTGGGAAAAGGAGAAATTGCTCGTAATGAGCAATTTCTCCTTTTCCCCCAGTGTTTTCTACCCTTTTGGAGACCTTTCTGCCATTTTCATCAAATTTAAAATTGTCGTCTGCAAACTCTTTCAGTTTGGAAGGGTCCAAAATTTGTCGTTTGGGAAAGGGTTAAACAAAATGGACTTACTGGTTCCATGATCATGTGATGACATGCTTGGTACCATGCCTCACAGAGATGCATCAAGCCCCCTTTTGCCAGAGCACTGCTCATATGTTTTGTAAAGGGTACAAAAGATTACAACTCATGAATACCAGAACACTCCAAATATCTGTAACAGCGCTGTTTTATGGTATTTCACCAGCAATTTGTTTTAGTTCTTTAACCAGAGGCCATTTCAACCCTTTAACAAACAATCCGAGGTTTTCACGACCCTGGGAGAGTGGGTTTTTGAAAACATTGTGAGTAAATGATAAAATGCTGGTGACCTGCATTTTCTCCTTTTCACAATATGTTTGCTACCTTTTAAAAGAGCCCAAGCTCATTTGTACCAATTTTGAATTTTTGGTCTGCAGATGTTTTGAATTTGGAAGAGTCAAGAATTTGTCATTTGGTAAAGGGTAGTAGCACAGTCAATGAAAGTGTATTTAACCTTTTATCACACAATCCGAGTGTTAACAACCCTGAGAAAGAAGGCTTTTTAACCCTATCAGCCCCATAGGCAAAAATAGGGACTTTTGCGGATGGCATAGATCAAGATCAGACTGCACAGAACGTGCAGTCTGATCTTTGATCTATGCCCTCCACTTGTTTGGTCAAGCTTATAGGATATAAATCTTCCGGAGACTCAGTGGATTGTATTTACAGCCATCAAAAGAGGCCAAGTTTGCTTATTTGGCGCCGAAAGAGTTAAAATTGAGCCAATTTAACTGGTCTTAATTCATCAAATGCTCTCAATATGAACAAATCCAAAATTTTGTCATCTGCTAAAGAGTTAAGCCATTAAAGATTTATCTCACATATTTTGAAAACCTACGATAGACTGCTTTTAAAACATCATAGGAACCAGAGGAACTGCTGGTTACAAGGATTTTCTTCTTTTCCCACAATGTCTTCTACATTTTTCCAAAGAAAAATTCTATCACTTGAGCCTTATTCATTGGGTCTTCTGCAAAATTAATGCTTTCGATTTAGACAGGTCTAAAATTTTGTCTAGTAAAATGAGCTAACCATCTGCCAAATTACAAACTTCTAGACTCAACCGAGTAGAAAGCATTTTACAGGTGACAAATTACACATAACTCCAAAGATGGTTGCAATCTGGTATAAAAAAAAAACATTTTTGGAAAAGGAAAAAATGCTTGTTACCTGCATTTTTTCCTATTTCCACAGTGTTTTCAACAGCTGTCAGTACTACTGCTGTCTTCTTAAATGTTGTTAAAACTCAGGATTGTTTCATAAAGAGTATGCTCATTTCATGACACGCAAATCTTTCACTCATCCATATTCAAAGTTGTCATTTACACAAAAGTAATTAAAATAATTCCAAATAACTGCCGAAGATCCCAATATTTAGATTATGTCAAAGAAAAGTTCAAAAAGCATGTCGTAAATAAAGACATTCCTAAAGTTGAGCATTGTTTTATTTACCACACTGTTTCTATAAGGTACCTTAACTCTTTACTAAACAACAACATGTTAGACTGGCCAAAATTGAAAGCATTCGCAGATTGAAAATCAAATATAGCTGAAATGATGGTAAATGTTTGTGAAAGTTTAGAAAACCTTGTGTGAAAAAGGAGAAAATGCTGGTTACCTGCATTTTCTCCTTTTTCCCACAAGGTTTACAACAGGCTGTTTCCTCAGGGTTGTTACATTTCAGGATTGTGTGGTAAAAGGTTAATTTCTCCGAACGAAGGAAAGAAAAAGGGTGACAAAATAAATTTAACTGCGAGCATGGCAGGCAATTCCCGGAAGACCTGCGGAGTACTTCCAATTTTTTTTTGTAAATCATAAAAAATGCATGGAATTTTCATGTACTTCTCCAAAGTGCAGCAGAAAAAACGGGACTAACAAATCACCAACTGTATGAATCATTACAACTGACATCTAATCAAAGTTTGCCAAAATTTAGTTTAGATGAATCACTTGGAAGGCCATGTCTGTTACCCCTCCACCACACAATGCTGAGTTTTAATGACACTGAGGGAGAAGCCATTTGAAAACATTGTAGGAAAAAGAAAAAATGCTATTAACATATTAATCTCACAATGATTTTTACACCGTATTAAAGACAGAAATCATCATTTGAGTGACATTTCATTTGTCGTCTGCAAGTGCTTTCAATTTAGGCAAGTCTAAAATTTTATCATTTGCTAAGAGAGTTAATGTGGAAAAGTCTTCAACCCCTTTACCGTATGATGCCGCCTTTTAACAACCCTGGGAAAGAAGCCTTTTGAAAACATTGTGGGAAAAGGAGAAAATGCTGCCCTATTACAGAAAAATTGTGTCATTTTAGCCAGATTGAATTTATCGTCTGCAAATGCTTTCGATCTGGACAAGGCTAAAATTTTGTCGTCTGGTAAAGGGTCAACCCTTGTTCATCAAACTATCCATTGTTTTAATGACTCTGCGGAAGAAGTCTCTAAAAAAAGAGTTAACTCTTTCCCAAAAAACACAATTTTAGGCTGGTCCAAATTGAAAGCATTTGCAGACGACAAAAAACAAGTGACTGAAAAAGTTGAAATTTGTTTTCGTGAAGGCAGAAAACAAGTCTAAAATTTGTTGTCTGGTCATAAATTAAAGTTCCACTCTTCTATATCAAAATGATTTACATTAGGAAAAACAAAAAGATATCTTTAAAAAAGATAGACTGAGTAAATTTGCCAACTCATAGGCAGGGTCCCTGACAATAAACTTGTCTACATTTTTGACCAATCACAAATTTCTATTTACTCGTTTTTTATCATACGAAAAAGTAGGTAAAAAGCCAGCAGATTCAGCTATGCGGAACAAATACAAGATCACATACCTCCTTCTGGAGTGAAGAAATCAATGATTTGACTGGGTGGCCCAGTAAAATGCCTGTTTATGACCGATACTTGTGCCCGGAGTGCCGTGTAGGCAGGCAGGTTGTCTATGGCCGCTCTGATGTCCATCTTGTCATGGTCAGTATCGTCCACCGTTATATCTACTTCCTTTAACTTATGGCGACCTTCGCTAGACTTCCAGTATCTCAACTGTAAGACAGCAACACCAGACATACAGATATGATTAACTCTTTTACCACACAATCCTGACTTTTAACGACCCTTTGAAAGAAGCCTTTTGAAAACATTGTGGGAAAAGAGAAAATGCTGGTAACCAGCATTTTCTCCTTTTCCCACAATGTTTTCCACCCTTCCCAAAACAAATTTAAATTTTTCAATCACATTTATTTTGTTGTCTGCAAATGCTTTCAATCTGGACTAGTCTAAAATTTTGTTGTTTAGTAAAGCGTTAATCAGCCCTCTACCAAACAATCCTGTGTAACAACCCTGAGGAGGATTAATTGAATTGAATTGATTGAATGGTGTTTTACGTCGCTTTAAACATTATTTCAATCATAATCACCGCAACAGCTCACATATTCATGTAATTCCTGGATTTCACCAGTACTAGGCTAGGGCTCTGAAGTGTTTTGCCCAAACACACTCCCAGAAAAAACCCAATTGATCTAATGAGGCTCAAACCTGAGGCCTCCAGGTAACAAGTCCTACACTTTACCACTGAGTCATGCAGGACCCTGTTCTTAGGAAGGAAATAAGGCTACTGAAGAATATGTCATTAACCCTTTACCACACAATCCCAAGTTTTAAAGACCCTGTAAAAGAAGGCTTTTGAAAACATTGTATGAAAAGGAGAAAGTGCTGGTAACCACCATTTTCTCCTTTCCCACAATGTTTTCTACCCTATTAGATACAGAAATTGCATTATAAGCTACATTCAATTTATTGTCTGCAAATGCTTTCAAATTGGTTTAGCCTATCATTTTGTTGTTTGGCAAAGAGTTAACTAACTCTATAAAAATCAAATTTATATGGTACTGTATATATATTTAGAATTGTTAGTTCAAGAAAAGCTGATAATGCAGAAATCCAGTGATAAATATAACCGTTGACAACACATATCTTTGACGCTTGCAATCTTTTATTCACCATTTTTAACTCTTTACCAAACGAAGAAATTTTAGGGCTGACCAAACTGAAAGCATTTGCAGAAGACAAAATAAATGTTGTTAAAATGAGGATTTCTCTCTTTGATAGGGTAGAAAACATTGTGGGAAAAGGAGAAATTGCTGGTTACCACATGACACATATACAATGATACGGTTATACCCCTATTAGATATACTGTTCAAATTCACAATGGAAACTGACATGTTCTAAAATTTTCTGAAAATACTTACCCCTTGATACTGTGCAGGGTCTGCAAGCACTGATGATTTTTAAAAAACTATTTCTGAATCCCAAGACTGGCCGTTTGAATGGCCTAGGAATGTCTGAATGTCTCAACAAATTGGACAGTTATTCCCCATAAAATTAATTCCATTCAATATACATTTGAAACAAAAGCAACACATGCCGGTGTCAGGGTTTGGCTACGTGTGCTTGATTTTTAGTAAAAATTCTAAATGAAAAAGGGGGCATAACTGTGTCAAAAATATTTTGATGGTTACCTGCCCCTGTTGTCTGAGTTCCCTGTTTAATACCTAACAACTTGTCCAAGTTTGAAGTAAATATCCTCAGTAATGACAGAGATATTACAAAATGTCAAAGTTTTTTCAAATGACAATGACATAGGGCCTTTGACAATAACTTTGTGTTTCCTTTGAAAACAGCTGAGCTAATAAGAGATCCATCTTTGGTACCCAAAAACTTCTTTCAGAAGAAGAAGAGGAGGAAAAACCTTACCCTGTAACCTTTAAAGTCTCCTAGTATCTTGTCTTCAGAAGTATCAACAGCCTCCCATATAAAATGGGCTTTATGAGGTTCCATTGTTTTGGTGGGGTCCAGCCGAAAATCTTTGGGTATTACCTTGGGTTCTGAGAAGTCAGAAAAATAACAATTAAATATTTTCAACCAAACATTTTCCCTCTAATACTTTACCACACTGGACAATTTCAGAGCTACTTAAAACAAGTACATAAAAAACAAAGCAACAATACAAAATACATGAAAGAAGTTGGAAATAGGGACTTCTTATTAGGAAAGAAACAATTGCTGTTACAAGTCCTCTTCTTCATAAAATGTTTCTCTGGTAACAGCTAAACCTTTTATTTAGCCACAAAATTTAAGACATGTCCAATTAAATTTGGCTCAATAGTGGAATGACAGAAACTGTCTATGAACTGGCAGAAAACATAGTGGAAAAAAAAGAGAAAGAGCTGGTTCCCAGCATTTTCTCTGTTTTCCACAATGTTTTCAAAAGCTTTTCTCTTCAAGGTCATAAAAACATCGGATTGTTTGGTAAAGAGTTAAGGTCTCAAAAATAAGGAAATGGCTGGTACAGGGTTTTGGTAACTCTTCAATGGATAACCTGAGACAGACATTAGGCTAGGTCATTCATTATGTCACTTAACCCTTTCCCAAACAAGCCCTGGTTTTCACGTGTCTGCAGTACAAGTCTTTTGAAAACACTGTGGGAAAAGGAGAAACTGCTCGTAACGAGCAATTTCTCCTTTTCCCACAGTGTTTTCTACCCTTTTTGGGACTTTTCTGCCATTTTCATCAAGTTTAAAATTGTCGTCTGCAAACTCTTTGAATTTGGACTAGTCCAAAATTTGTCGTCTGGGAAAGGGTTAAAGTTACCTAAAGAAAAGAATCACTCCAAGAATCACACTGTCACACAATATATAACTCTTTACCAGACAACAAATCTTTAGACTGGTCCATGATAAAAGCATTTGAAGACAACAAACCCAATATGGCCGATATGATCATATTTGCTTTTGGAAGGGATGAAACTATTGAGGAAAAAGGAGAAAATGCTAGTTACCAGCATTTCACTGCTGCAAATTGAAAGCATTTGCAGACAACAAAATAAATGTGACTAAAAATTTGAAATTCCTTACAGAAAGGGTCAATCAAAACATTGTAGGAAAAGGAGAAAATGTTGGTTACCAGCATTTTCTCCTTTTCCCACAATGTTTTCAAAAGGCTCCCTCCTCAAGGTTGTTAAAACTCATGATTGTGTGGTATTGGGTTAACTTTTTACCAAGCAACAAAATTTTTGACTCAACCAAACTGCAGATTTGCAGATGTCAAATTAAATGTGGCTCAAATGGTGATTTCTGTCTGTGATAGGATTGGAAACATCGTTGGAAAAGGAGGAAATGCTGGTTACCAGCATTTCCTCCTTTTCCCACCATGTTTTCAAAGGATTTTTCTTCAATCCTGTTAAAACTCATGATTGTGTGGTAAAGGTTCAACTCTTTACCACACAATACAATTCCAGACTTGTCCAAATTCAAAGCATTGGCAAATGACAAATAAAAGGTGGTTAAGACGATGAAAGCTGCCTAATAATAGAGTAGAAAACATTGTGGGAAAAGGAGAAAATACTGGTTACCAGTGGGCTTTTTCTTCATGGTCGATGAAACTTGTGACTGTGTGGTAAAGGGTGATGCAAAAAATTCATACCTCCTTCCCCTGAGTGGCCCAAGAAGATGAAAGCTGGTTGCCTTGATTCACCCATTTGGTTCTCAGCTTTCACTTTGATTTCATATAGGCCATAAGTATCGTTGACTTCCACTTCCCATTTACTGGCTCCCGAATCTTTCACCATATTCTTATTCCAGTATGTGCTTCCTTTCCGCCGCCAATATATAGCATACTGGAAACCAGGGCCATAATGTAACAGTCTTGGCATTGGCTGAAAATATTTTGAACACGGCAAATAAAAATACAATAAGGAAATCAGCCCATCTACACAAATATAATTCCAAAATTTGACTAATACTATCATTCCAGAAGTCATATTATTTTCAATTGTAATTTCAACTTGGTCCTAAAATTGTCAAAGGTTTTAGTTTTGTAAGTACATGTAAAATTAACCCTCTATCACACAATCACGAGTTTTAATGATTCGAGAAAGAGGGCTTTTAAAAACATTGTGGGAAAAGGAGAAAATGCCGGAAACCAGCATTTTCTCCTTATCCCACAGTGTTTTCTACCCTTCCAAAGGCAAATTTAAGATTCTGAATCACATATAATACATAGTCTGCCTATGCTTTCAATTTGGACCAGACTAAAATTTTGTTCTGAGGTAAAAGGTTAAAAAGACATTTTCATGCACTGAATAAAAGCCAAACAAATCCAATACTGTTATGGATGGAACTATGAGGTACAGTTTTGGACAGTGTAGATCCACTATCAAACTGTATCCTGTCACCTCCTATAAATTCCGTCGTATAACAGGGGGTCATATAAACTTGGTGATATACGGTCACTTGACCACCTGACTAGGTTCATTATGTCAGTTGGTCACGTGATCAAGGTTTATTAGGCTAGTTGGTCATGTGACCAGCAGGAACTCCTTTTTTAGGTGCCGGTACACGAAATCAATATTTCAAAGTAAAATTATCGCTTAAAATTTGATGCACATGTTGATTTTTCTTATTATTTAAAATAAATTAGAATTCTTCGCCACAACATTCTTCCGAGGGTTTACGTCACGTTTATGATATGGTCAATATTATTCATGATGTCATTATTACAGCTGCATACCAAAAGCGCTTTGCACAGTTCACAATACAAGTGTGTTTTTTTCATAGTGCAAAAGATGTCAATACGTGCCTTAATTTCGAGCAAAATATTCTATCTAGTCGGATTTATGTTTGTAAATGTGAAACAGGATAAACAGAATAGTGTTGTGGATTGGAAAATTTGAAGAATAGACAGTAGTGTCTTTGATTCCAGGAAATTTTGTCAGGCTCGGCTCTGGAATTTTATGGTATCAGTACCATAAGATATTGAATAAAAGATACAGTCTTTGTAGCATGTCTGTTTTTTGTATTGTTTTGTTCATATACAGTGCATGACAGGATAAATAGAATAGATGGTTGGTGTCTTGGATGGGTTAAGTTTATCGGCCTTCGGCTCACCAGATAAATTCCTCTGCCTTGCCCCGTAAACTTAACCCATCCAAGACACCAACCATCTATTCTCTATGTATACAGTTTGATCTTAATCTGCATGTTCCAAAAGATCTTAATCTGCACGGTCCGAAAAAAGCACCTGATATTGAATATAGCATACAAGCATTTATACAAATTATTCCCACTCTGTAGGGCCTCTGTTGTTTCTATTAAAACATAATCTCATTCTATAGGGAAACAAGCAGTATTTGGTCTGGATATAAGTTCATGACAAAAGCTCATTTCAGGCTCATCTTTCTCAAATTCCATTTACAAATTTCAATTTTTGTAAGCCTCTGGGCTGAATAATGACAATAAAACAAGTCCTGTAACACAATACAGACAATTGATATACGTCTAAGCTCTTATCATTCTAATAACTGTTGCAACGGAACATAAAATTTATGATGATGCAGTTTTGGACTTTTGCAAAGTCAAGGAAATTATTTTGGAGACAACAAAATAACCCTTTAACAAAATTTCATTAACTCTTTACCAAATGACAAAATTTTAGACTGATCCAAATTCAAAGCATTAGCAGATGACACAATAAATTTGACTCAAAAGCTAAAATTTCTTTTTGGTTGGGAAGAAAACATTGTGAGAAAAGGAGATAATGCTGGTTACTAGCATTTTTTCCTTTTCCCACAATGTTTTCAAAAGCCTTCTTCCTCAGGGTCGTTAAAAGTCAAGATTACGCCGTAAAGGGTTAACCCATTCCGCAATCCATATTCTTAATAACCTTGATGGAGAAGGCTCATGAAAATATTGTGGGAAAAGGAGAAAATGTTGGTAACTGACATTTTCCAATTCCCAATGTCTTCTTCTCTATCACAGACAAATTCCATTATTTTAGCCACACTGAAATTGTTGTCTGCAAATGCTTTTAATTCAGATGGGTCTAAAATTCCCTTCTGTTGTCTGGTAAAGAGTTAATGTTGATCAGATGGTGAAAACTGTCTCTGAAAGGGTAGAAATATTGTGGGGAAAAGGAGGAAATGCTGGTTACCAGCATTTTCTCCTTTTTCGACAATGTTTTCAAAAGCCCCCTCTTTCAAGATAGTTAAAACTTGGATCGTTTGGAAGAGAATTAAACCTTTACCAGATGACAAAATTTTAGCCTTGTCCAAATTGAAAGCATTAATTTTGCAGACGACAATTTCAATGTGGCTCAAATGGTGCAATTTTTCTTTGATAGGGTAGAAAACATTGTGGGAAAAGGAGAAAATGCTGGTTACCAGCATTTTTCCTTTTCCCACAATGTTTTCAAAAGGCCTTTTTCCTAAATTAAAAGGTGGAGTTCTGCGGTCAAGGGTTAAGCATATATCAGAAAGAGCTTCTCTATAAAACTTACCTCCCAAGTAACAATTAATTTTCCTGTTTTATACGTTAATGTTCTAACATTTTTGGGATTACCCCCGGGACGTGTGGGGGTTGTCGTACATTCCTGCTTCGTTGGTAGACTAGGTTCACTAAAGTCAACATCATTCTTTGCTAAAAGTCTAAAATTATACGTGCCCCAGGGGGCTAAATTTAAATGGATAGATTCAACCTCCCCTGGTATGGAATCATAATAGTTATTCCAATTGAGAGGGTTGTCTGAGGTATTGAACTGTACATGATAACTGGTAATTTTGGCACCGCCATCGTTGCCTGGTGACCATATCAACTCCACTGAGTTCCCTAAACAGGACATCACTGATACATCTCTGGGAGCTTCTGGTGGTTCTACAATGGAAAGAAAACATACAAGTATAGACTGATTGATTGATTTTCCATTTATTTTCATCACCACCAGTTGCCCAGATGGGAGACAATTCCTGAGGGCTATTAGTTTTGTTACAGGGGATAGTGCAAGATACAGGACAAAATCCACCCTAAGTTACACCTGGTTCTTTAGCATGCTCAGTGTCTGGCACTGACACACAGAACCTGGGGCTCGGTTTCACGAAAAAACTTAAGTCTCTTATTTTATTTGACTCAAGTAACAGTCCGCGGTTCTGACCTAAGTTGAGTTTGTTATTTGTGACGCATTTAATCCTTTACCGCACAATGCCGCCTTTTGACGCCTCTGGGAAAGAAGCCTTCTGAAAACATTGTGGGAAAAGGAGAAAATGCTGGTAACCAGCATTTTCTCCTTTTCCCACAATGTTTTCTACCCTATCAAAGAAAAATTGCACCATTTGAGCCACACTGAAATGGTCGTCTGCAAATGCTTTCAATTTGGACAAGGCTAAAATTTTGTCGTCTGGTAAAGGGTTAAGTAATATCAACAGAATGCAGTAACATTCTAAAATCAGACTCAACTAAGTAAAATAAATGGATTTAAGTCATTCAACAGACTTAAGAGTTGAGTCTGAAATGTTGTGTCAACCCGGGACTTGCATCTGGGAAACAAACTCAACTTAAGTCAGAAAATATGTCTGTTAGCAGATTTGAGTAAAATAAGAAACTAAAATTTTTCTTGTGAAATCGAGGCCTGATGTTTACCAAACAAACCTTTGTCATGGGGAAAGGCAAAAATACTATTTGCAGCATTTTCTACCCATTTAGAGACAATGTTCATTACTAAATCAACATTTACATGTCATAATTATGCAAATGCTTTCCATACCAACCAGCCTAAGATTCTGTGGTAACCGTAAAACTTAATTTCTATGCATTATGATCACCCACTCGATGCCATTCTCTTCTTCACAACAACCACACTTAAAAATCAGGATTTCACAGTAAAAAGCGGATTAAATCTTGTGATAGGGATTTTCATTTGAAAAGCTTTAACAAAATGTTCAGCTAATTGGAAGGGATTCAAATAATGAGCCCTATTGTATACCAACCCTTAGACAACCAAAGAACTAAATTAGACTTAACCCTTTTGCAGACAACAAATTTTAGCCTTGTCCAAATTGAAAGCATTTACAGACGACAATTTCACTGTGGCTTAAATGGTGGTATTTTTCTTTGATAGGGTAAAAAACATTGTGGGAAAAGGAGAAAATGCTGGTTACCAGCATTTTCTCCCTTTCCTACAATGTTTTTAAAAGGCTTCTTTCTCAGGGTCATTAAAAGGCGGCATTGTACCGTATAAAGGCTTAAAGTGCCTTCCATTACTATGGTTGCCTTTTGTGGCCAATGTAGATCAAGATCAGGCTGCACAAAATGTGCAGCCTAATCTTTGATCTACACTGTCCATTTTGCTGATACATCACAGACAAAAGCAACCATAAAATTGCAAATATTTGGGTCATATTTCTAAGATAAAAAATTACTGCTGGGTTTATCAGGCACTCTAAGGGTCAAGTTTATACCAACAGACAAAAATTCAGACTTGTCAAAATTCAAAGCATTGGCAGATATTAAATCAAAATAATGTGGCTAAAATTATACAGTTGGACTTTTGCACGGTATGTAGAAAACATTCTGAGAAAAATGAGATAGTACTGCTGGCCACCAGCATTTTCTCCTTTTCCAACTATGCTTTCAAGTCCTTATTTGGCAATGGGTTAATCTGATATAGCTCAGGGTCATTTTTTTTTTGTTATAATCTCACAAAATAAAGGAAAATGTAGATGTGAATTTTGAGTGTAATGTCCTGTGAAATCTGAGCATCAGCTACAATGTTTGGAACAACATGATGAAATTAATCATAATTTGTTGATGATTGATTGATATTCTATCAAACCAGTGTTTCTTAGAGTTTACATGCCCATCGATGATTGAAGAAACTTTAGGGTCTGTATTCACCAACTATTCTTAAGAACATTCTTGGTTTTGTTCTTCGAAATTTTCCAAATTTAAAAGTAATACACCTTCTGATTGGCTAAACCATTTGGTTTAGCCAATCAGAAGTTGTGTTACTTTCAAACTTGGAAAATCTTGACAAATAAGTCTAAGAACATTCTTAAGAATGGTTGGTGAATAGGATCCCTGATCTCTTTCTTTACCCATCCAATTGTCTTACGTACAACACAGTTTTCACTTCTCTACAGAATGACCTTGACCGTCACACTCTGCTCTCTCCCATCATGTTGAAACCTAAGAAAGACTTCGTTTAACAGAACTATTATAGTTGTTCAAAGCATCCTATGGTTTTTTGGTCACCAAAAAGTAGAACTGAGGAATGATTCCTAATAAATTAACCTGTTTTTACCTCTAACAATAAGTCGAGTTGATGCCATGTCTCTCTTCAAACCAACGGAAACTATACAATTATACACCCCACCATCCTCCCTCTTCACTTTATGTATTTTCAGTATTTGTCCTCTATTTTCTTCATGATACTGGTCAGTTTTATTGTGCAGAGGTATATAGTGTCCACTGTGCTTCCATTTGATCTTCAGATGCTCTTCGTTCAGATGAGGTTTTAGGTTCACCTTACAAGAAAACGTAACATCTTCCCCTCGGTTGGCCGTCACTATCTTTGGAGGTGGGTTGTCAATCAGTACTTCTCCTGAAAATACAAGAAGTAGATTTTATACAAATAATTATGACAGAATCAAATTGTTTTGTCATTGTTCATGTCATATGTCACTACAATATTTGAGCCATGCTCGGTGAAAAGAGGGTTTAGTGCATCTGCCAAAAATATTATCCATGGACTGTGCAGGCTGACATTGGGTCAAAACTTTTTGCTATTTGTAAATCTTCAACAATTAAGTCCAAGGACCATTCTACTCTAGCTCTAGTAGATTGTTAGACTAAATGGATCCATAATTATGTGATGACTTGCCCAGTATAATGCATCACAGAGATGCATTAAACCCCCTTTTGCCAGAGTATGGCTCATTCTTATTTGCCTAGTTCAACCCTGTACTAAACAATCCAGTCATTTTTACAACCCCAAAGAAGGTTTGTAAGACAATGTAGGAAAAGGAGAAACTGCTGGTAATTGGCACTTTCTCTTTTTATTACTTTCTCCTTTTGCCATAATGTTTGAAATTGATCTTATCATTGAGGCCATATTTGATGTGTCATCTGCATTTCTTTTCAATTTGACTCTTTACCTCACAATCATAGGTTTTAACGACCCTGAACAAAAAGCCTTTTGAAAACATTGTGGGAAAAGGTGAAAATGCTGGGAACCAGCATTTTCTCCTTTTCCCACAATGTTTTCTACCTTTCCCAACACAAATTTCAGCTTTTGAGTCACATTTATTTTGTCGTCTACAAATGCTTTCAATATGGACCAGTCCAAAAAATTGCCGTGTGGTAAAGAGTTAATTGAGTTCTAAAATGTTGGCAACTAGTTACTAACAGAGAAAACCTTTGTGGGTCACAATTTTGCAGGTCAGCAGCACAGTTGATGCACTAACTAATCAGTAACTCAAAAGAAATGCAGTATAACTCTGCTACTCAATAGAAATGCAGTATAACTCTGCTACTCAATAGAAATGCAGTATAACTCTGCTACTCAAAAGAAATGCAGTATAACTCTGCTACTCAATAGAAATGCAGTATAACTCTGCTACTCAAAAGAAATGCAGTATAACTCTGCTACTCAATAGAAATGCAGTATAACTCTGCTACTCAATAGAAATGCAGTATAACTCTGCTACTCAATAGAAATGCAGTATAACTCTGCTACTCAATAGAAATGCAGTATAACTCTGCTACTCAAAAGAAATGCAGTATAACTCTGCTACTCAATAGAAATGCAGTATAACTCTGCTACTCAAAAGAAATGCAGTATAACTCTGCTACTCAATAGAAATGCAGTATAACTCTGCTACTCAAAAGAAATGCAGTATAACTCTGCTACTCAAAAGAAATGCAGTATAACTCTGCTACTCAATAGAAATGCAGTATAACTCTGCTACTCAATAGAAATGCAGTATAACTCTGCTACTCAATAGAAATGCAGTATAACTCTGCTACTCAATAGAAATGCAGTATAACTCTGCTACTCAAAAGAAATGCAGTATAACTCTGCTACTCAAAAGAAATGCAGTATAACTCTGCTACTCAATAGAAATGCAGTATAACTCTGCTACTCAATAGAAATGCAGTATAACTCAGCTACTCAAAAGAAATGCAGTATAACTCTGCTACTCAATAGAAATGCAGTATAACTCTGCTACTCAAAAGAAATGCAGTATAACTCTGCTACTCAATAGAAATGCAGTATAACTCTGCTACTCAATAGAAATGCAGTATAACTCTGCTACTCAATAGAAATGCAGTATAACTCTGCTACTCAACAGAAATGCAGTATAACTCTGCTACTCAAAAGAAATGCAGTATAACTCTGCTACTCAACAGAAATGCAGTATAACTCTGCTACTCAATAGAAATGCAGTATAACTCTGCTACTCAATAGAAAAAGATCATACATTTCTTACATATATTCCATTACCAGATGACAAAATTTTAGCCTTGTCCAAATTGAAAGCAACAATTTCAGTGTGGCTTAAATGCTGCAATTTTTGTTTGAAAGGGTAGAAAACATTGTAGGAAATGGAGGAAATGCTGGTTAACATCACAATGTTTTCAAAAGGCTTGTTTCCCAGGGTCGTCATAAGGCGGCATTGTGTGGTAAAGGGTTAACAGGTTTCAAAATTTTAACACCCAAGCAAAAAAATAGTAAGACTATGGAGAGAAAACCACTTACTGACAAGAAAATGGATTAGCAAACATTTTCATAAATTCTAAAATAGTTTTAACTCTGTACCAGATGACAAAACTGCATCCTTTAATGCAAGCATTTTGCAGACAACAAAATAACGTGATTCAAATGATGAGACCCATCTTTATCGTAGTAAGTGCAGAATAACAGTGTTGAAAAAGGAGAAAATGCTGGTAACCAGCATTTTCTCCGTTTCCAACAATGTTTTCAAAAGCTTTTTTTCTACAGGGACGTTAACACGGGATTTTTTGGCAAAGGCTTAATGCTTTCAAAATTTACAGTATCAACTGTATGCACATCAAAAATGCATTTGATACAAGTGATTGGATAATAATAACAGATATCTTTGGGTGAACTGTACAATTATCGTTTAGACTAACAGCTTTTAAACCTTCCAATCCTTTACAACACACTTCCCAAGTTTTAACAACCCCCAGGAAAAGGCCTTTTGAAAACATTGCGGGAAAAGGAGAAAATGCTGGTAACCAGAATTTTCTCCTTTTTCCCACAATGTTTTCTACCTTATCAAAGACAAATTTAATAATTTGTGCTACATTTTATTTGTCGTCTGCAAATGCTTTCAATTTGGACAAGTCTAAAATTTTCCTGTTTGGAGAAGAGTTAACTCTCACAATACCACACAACAAAATTTTAGCCTGGTCCAAACTCGAAGATCAGCAGACTACAAATTAAATCTGATTCAGGACATAAATCTGTCTTTCAAAGGGTAAAAAAATTGTGGGAAAAGGAGAAAATGCTGGTAAACAAAATTTTCTCCTTTTCCCACAATGTTTTCTAAAGCCTTCTTTCTCAGGCTTGTTAAAAGTTGACAATGTATGGTAAAGGGTTAACAGATGGCAAATTAAGACCAATCCACATCGAAGGTATTTACAGACAATTTGAATGTTTTTCAAGATAGTGTTTCTCCTAGAATAGGTAGAAACAATTGTGGCAAAAGGAGAAAATGCTAGTTACCAGCATTTTCTCCTTTCCCCACAATGGTTTAAACAGCCGCCATTCTCGTGGCCATTAGAACTCCAGATTCTGTGGTAAAGGGTTTTAACTCTTTATCACACATTCCTGACTCTTAACAACCCTTCTTACCCTTCTTATAAAGAAGCCTTTTGAATACATTGTGAGAAAAGGAGAAAATGCTGGTAACCAGCATTTTCTCCTTTACACACATTGTCTTCTAGCCTTCCCAAAACAAATTTAAATTTTTCAGATACATTTGTCGTCTGCAAATGCTTTCAATTTGGACTAGTCTAAAAATCTGTTGTTTGGTAAAGAGTTAATCTACTTATTACATAATATATAAGAAACAAAATAGAGAAACATTTGAAGGAGAACTACCTTTTCCAGAGTGATATTGACAGTTGTTTGAGAAAACAATCTATTTTTAATTTTTTTTTATCCCTCAACATTTTGAAAAGTTTATGACAATGGATGTATGACCAAACTGTAACATGCTTTAACCCTTTCCCAAACAAGCCCTGGTTTTCACGTGTCTGCAGTACAAGTCTTTTGAAAACACTGTGGGAAAAGGAGAAATTGCTCGTAACGAGCAATTTCTCCTTTTCCCACAGTGTTTTCTACCCTGTTTGATAACTTTCTGCCATTTTCATCAAATTTAAAATTATCGTCTGCAAACTCTTTCAATTTGGACCAGTCCAAAATTTGTCGTTTGGGAAAGGGTGAATGTCTTTTCCCTTCTAAAAAATCTATATTAATGTCACAATAACAATAAAATAATAACAGAACAAAACATATTGACAGTTATCAGTGTTATGCATCTTCTTTGCATGGAAATGTCAGTCAATCCTACGCTAAGCTTTTGTAAAGACAGACCTTTTGTTTTCATGTAAATCTTCATAAGTAGAGAGGATGACAGACACACAAGGGCTATTTACAGTTTAATAGCATTAAGAATACTTAACAATGACTGTAAGACAATTTGGATAGAATAATAAGCACTCTTGTGTCTTTGTCATGATCAATATCATCACAAAGCTTTTTCCTAATAGATCAAGCACTCATGGAATGCTGATTAGCTAAGTGAGTAAGTCTGAGTCACATAGAAGCTTATGCTCTTCAAGTCTGGAGGAGGATTTACCATTATAATTTCTGGAGGGAAATTTTCTATAGAACAATAATGATGAAAATTGAATTGTGATAGATTAGTTTTATTCAATGCAAATTGAGTGGCAGAAACTTTGAAATAATCCATCTGTAATTGTGATCTGCAAACACTGTAAATTGAACGAACAGGGAAGAAGCCAGTAATTCTTGTTTAAACCATATGAGCCTATAGTGCAATGTTTTGTGGTTTTTTTTAACAGCATAGATTCAGATAAGATAACAGAATCAGACCCAGCCAGAACCTACAATTTCCGATAATTTGTACAATAGTCTGGTCAATGCAACATCTTTTTGTTCCAACTTAATATGTCCATTTAATCCCTTACCACTTGAGCCCTTTAGGTTGCAATGTTTTGTGTTTTTGTATACAGTGCAGATTCAGATCAGATTGCACTGTCAGATTGCGCTAGGATTTACACTTTCCAAAAGTTTGCGCAAAATCTGGCCAATGCAACATCGGTTTTTTTCCAACTAAATATGTCCACTTAACCCTTTCCCAAACGATGAATTTTAGACTGGTCCAAATTGAAAGAGTTTGCAGACAATTTTAAATTGGATGAAAATTGCAGAAAGTTCTCAAAAAGGTTAGAAAACACTGTGGGAAAAGGAGAAATTGCTTGTTATGAGCAATTTCTCCTTTTCCCACAATGTTTTCAAAAGACTTGTACTGCAGACACGTGAAAACCAGGGCTTGTTTGGGAAAGGGTTAATCCCTTACCACTTGAGCCCTTTAGGTTGCAATGTTTTGTGTTTTTGTATACAGTGCAGATTCAGATCAGATTGCACTGTCAGACTGAGCTGGGATCTACACTTTCCAAATGTTTGCGCAATATCTGGTCAATGCAACGTCGGTTTTTTTCCAGCTAAATATGTCCACTTAACCCTTTCCCAAACGATGAATTTTAGACTGGTCCAAATTGAAAGAGTTTGCAGACAATTTTAAATTTGATGAAAATGGCAGAAAGGTCTCAAAAAGGTTAGAAAACACTGTTGGAAAAGGAGAAATTGCTCGTTACGAGCAATTTCTCCTTTTCCAACAGTGTTTTCAAAAGACTTGTACTGCAGACACGTGAAAACCAGGGCTTGTTTGGGAAAGGGTTAACCCCTTACCACTTGTCAAAATTTCAGACTTGTCCAAACACAAGGCACTTGCTGATGAAAATCTGAACATGACTCAAATGGTGGAAGTTGTCTTTAATAATAGGGTGGAAAACATTGCAGGAAAAGGAAAAAATGCTGGTTACCAGCATTTTCTCCATTTCCCAATAGGTTTTCCAAAGTATCCTTTCATAAGATTGTTAAAAGTTGGGATTGTCTCATGAAGGGTTAAAGGGACACTGTGTATAAAAATCTACGCATTTATAAGTCTTTGGAACATCAAGCTCTTATGGCCATTTACAAAAAAAGGTATGACAAGAGCAAAAAACAAAATTCTAAAATAGTAGTGAGGCCTAAAAAAATTATCTGCGTTTCGGGTTTCCCGACCCTACCTAGAAAATGCTGCCGATCCTAAATTTTTATACTACGAAAAAAAAAAATTTTTTTTTTGGGGGGGGGGGATTTCAGTACATTGTCCATGTAATAAGTTTCTGGAAAAAAAAAAAGGAAATCCCTACCTACCCTACCTACAGCATCTGGGACCGAAACCCTAAACACGGATTTTTTTTGTTAGGCCTGATGAAAATCTCTCTGCCCTTTTCAATCAAGACTATTAGAATGACAGTATTTAGATTTCGACTAGATTTGGGTTCATCATAATTTGTATTTTTCTCTAATTTTAAAATGTCAAAAGCTTTCACAGTTACTATTATTTAACTCTTACCACACAATCCCGACTTTTAACGACCCTGAGAAAGAAGCCTTTTAAAAACATTGTGGGAAAAGGAGAAAATGCTGGTAACCAGCATTTTCTCCTTTTCCCACAATGTTTTCTACCCTTCCCGAAACAATTTTCATTCTTTCAGTCACATTTATTTTGTCGTCTGCGAATGCTTTCAATTTGGGCTCATTTAAAATTTTGTCGTTTGGTAAAGAGTTAAGAGAGACAACTTATGGTTCACTTTCACAAGAACTGCCTTAACCCTTTCCCAAACAACAAATTTTGGACTGGTCCAAATTGAAAGAGTTTGCAGACAACAATTTTAAGTTTGATGAAAATTGCAGAAAGTTCTCAAAAAGGGTAGAAAACAGTGGGAAAAGGAGAAATTGCTCGTTACGAGCAATTTCTCCTTTTCCCACAGTGTTTTCAAAAGACTTGTACTGCAGACATGTGAAAACCAGGGCTCGTTTGGGAAAGGGTTAACCCTTTACCACACAACAAAAATGTAGAACTGTAAAAATTGAAAGATTTTTTAGATGACCATTTAATTGTGGCTCAAATGATTGAATCTGTCTATCATAGGGTTGAAAACATTGTGGGAAAAGGAGAAAATGCTGTTTAACAGTATTTTCTCCATTTCCCACAATGTGTTCAAAAGGCCTTTTCCTAAGGGTCATTCAAATTCCTGATTATGTGGTCAAGGGTTAAATGACTTTGATCTGATCATATTTTCTTTCTTTTTTTCTTTTGAATTTATTGTCATAAGCTATCAGTTCATCTGTCTTGAATTTTTACCTCTAAAAAAGGAGAAGCACTTTACAGCACTTTTCAGTCGATTCAAGGTTCAATTTTCTAAATACAAATACTAGCTTTTGCTCCAGAGATTCTATCAGTCCCTGGCTATACACTTGCTAATGGAAGAAAAACACATTAAGAATAAATAAAGCATGATAGTTTTCCTATAAAAATATATGTAAAATGTTAAGTAAGGAGAGCAGAGCCACAGTGTCTCCGAACGGTGCAATATTTCAATATTTCAGACAGAAAATTATACAGTTTTCCTAAGATGCTTGTTTTAAAGTAGTCACTGTTCTTTAACTCTTTACCACACAATCCCGACTTTTAATGACGCTGTTGAAGGAAACTTTTGAAAACATTGTTGGAAAAGTAGAAAATGCTGGTAACCAGCATTTTCTCCTTTTCAAGCAATGTTTTCGACCCTATCAACGAGAGAAATCATCAGTTAAGCAATTTTTAATTTGTTGTCTGCAAATGCTCTCAATTTGGTCCAGTCCAAATTTTTGTCGTTTGGTAATTACCACACAATCCCGACTTTTAATGACCCTGTTGAAGAAGACTTTTGAACAAAACTTTGTGGGAAAAGGAGAAAATGCTGGTTACCAGCATATTTTCCTTTTTCCCACAATGTTTTGTACCCTGACAAAGAACATCAGTTTATTTGTATAAATATCAAATTTATCGTCTACAGAAGCCTTAATTTGGGAGAGTCTACAATGTGTTGTTTGGTAAAGACTTAACCCTTTACCACACAATCCTGACTTTTAACGACCCTGAAAGTGAAACCTTTTGAAAACACTGTGGGAAAAGGAGAAAATGCTGGTAACCAGCATTTTCTCCTTTTCCCACAGTGTTTTCTACCGTTCCCAAAGCAAATTTCAATTTTTCTGTCACATTAATTTTGTCGTCTGCAACTGCTTTCAATTTGGACCAGTCTAAAATTTTGTTGTTTGGTAAAGACTTAAAGTAGTCAGTGTTCTACAAGAAGTAAAATAATTCCAATTTTTGACCCACTACAACTATTTTCACGTTGAAAATCTTGGGTTAGAACAGAAAAGTGTCTGAAAATCGAACAAATTTGCAGAGACTTCTTCAAACAGACTTGCTTTCAAAATGCCGAGAAAATATTTTGTTGAGAAATAAAAGCAACATATTTATCCCTTTACCAAACAACAGTTACTGTCAGTAAATTAAAGTTCATGAGAGAGACGGATTTGAGAAACACTGATGGAAAAGGAGAAAGTGCTGGTAACCCCTAACCAAAAAATCACTATGTTGCTTTTACAGCAGTCAGCCCTTCAGAAACATTGTGACAAATCAAGAGCTAATTCAGCATGAGCAGTACATGCATTTGTAACATAATGTCTTCTTATCCTCTTATATCTCCCAGATGCAAATTTCATACATATAATAATTATTAACCGTTTACCAGGCAATCTGGACTTTTAACAACCCTGAGAAAAGAGTCTGTTAAAAACATTGTAGGAAAAAGGAGAAAATGCTGGCAACCAGCATTTTCTCCTTTTTTCCAGAATGTTTTCTACCCTATCCAAAACAAATTCAATTTTTGTATCACATTCATTTCGTTGTCTGCCAATGCTTTCAATTTGGACAGGTCTGAAATTTCTTTGTTTAGTACAGATTTAATTTCAAGATGGAGTAAATGGTGTTATATACCACTTTCAACACTCTTTCAGTCATATCACTGCCACATCCAAATATTCACGTTTCCCTTGTTTCACCAGTACTCAGGGTTGGAACTTGACATGCTTTGCTCAAGGACATTATCACACAAAAAAAGAATAATTTTAGATATAACTGCACAAAATTTGCCTACAAGATGCCAGATCTTTCAAAGAATTCCCCCAATGTTATTCTTTCCACGACCCCATAAATCACAGAGTAATTAATTTCGTTCAACCCAGATTTCATCTGTGTGACATTGCGTAACAAATTCACGTATCTCTCACAAAAGTTCCCCAGGAAATTTGAAATATAATGTATCAGAGGTAGACATCTTTGATTTTTGAGCAAGATCATGCGAATAAATTCTGTACTATCACGCTATTATCAGGAAGTCAAAACATTTGACCATGTGACCAGGAAGTTACTGCTACTGAATTGTAACTTCCTGTAATGGAGCCCTGCTAGTGTGAACTGGAGGTTTAATGCATCTGCAAAAAGTAATGACCCAGGTCAGCCTGCGCAGTTTTGCGCAGGCTGACCTGAATCGATACTTTTTGCTTTTAGTAAATTTTCTGCATGTCAAAGGACCATCCTACCTTATGATTCAGTTGATTGTTAACCCTTTCCCAAACAAGCCCTGGTTTTCACGTGTCTGCAGTACAAGTCTTTTGAAAACACTGTGGGAAAAGGAGAAATTGCTCATAACAAGCAATTTCTCCTTTTCCCACAGTGTTTTCTACCCTTTTTGAGACCTTTCTGCCATTTTCATCAAATTCAAAATTTCAAACACTTCAATTTGGACCAGTCCAAAATTTGTTGTTTGGGAAAGGGTTAAACAAAATGGATTTAATGGATCCATAAGTGTGTGATGACTTGCTTGGTATAATGCATCACGCAGAGGCATTTTCTGAGTCGTAATTATTCTGTCGTCTGTAAATGCTTTCAATTTGGACACGTCTTAAATTCTGTCGTTTGGTAAAGAATTACCCCCCCTTCTTGCCAAAGCTTTGCTCAATTGAAAATAACGTTACTTGAATCATAGGCCACTAAAACTCCATTGGTCTGTTACCGGACAACGAAATTTTCCTTATCAGACACTGTTACTATAAATAGCACATTGGCAACTGCCTCTATATTGTATATAATAAGACAAGGTGTGCAACAAAATCGAAGAAAATTTTTACTCCTGTACATTTTCAGGGATAATATTGTACCGAAAATTGAAAAATAAAGCTAGTTACCGTTGCAGATGGGTTCGCAAATGATGTTTCTTTTGTACCCTGACTTTCGAAAGTTCCAAACGGCTCTTGTGATCAAGCTGTAGCTCTGATCTTAAAAGATTTAAAAAGCTTCCACATTTTCCGGATCACCATGCGCTGACGTCACACCATTTATAATCCCGCAGCAGATTATAACTAAAATATTTTTTTTCAAACAAAGATCTAAAATTCCTTTGTTGATATATTGATGAAATTATCAAATGAATATTTTGTCTGTTATAATTTATCTTTTCATCTAATCCAGTGTAACGATTTTCATCTTCCATTTCGTATATTTTCAAATGCATGTTTACCGTTTATCGGTCAAAAACTTTGGCGCGTCTTTTGATAGTAAATTCATGTGAGTTATAATTCGGTGCATCACAATAAATTGTGTGACGTCAGCACATGGCGATCTGGAAAATGTAGAATCTTTTTAAATTTTTTTAAGATTAGAGCTATTGCTTGATCGCAAGAGCTGTTTGGAACTTTCTAAGGTCCGGGTACTCAAGAAAAATCATTTGTGAACCCATCTGCAATGGTAACTAGGTTTATTTTTCCGTTTTTGGTTAAATATTATCTCTGAAAGGGTACAGGGGTAAAAATTTTCTTTGATTTCATTGCACACCTTGTCTTATTATATACAACATAGAGGCAGTCGCCAATGTGCTATTTATAGTAACGATGTAATGAAAATTTGAGTATTCCCTGATATACAGGCGATGCACCAATTCGCAAGTATTCGCTGATCAACGAAGAAAAATGTTAGTGTTCCGTAACAGACCAATGGAGCTTCAAAGGCCTGTGCTTGAATCAAACAGCATTAGTTCACTCTTTACCAAGCATCAACATTTAACCTTTTACCAAAAGACAATATGTTAGACTTGTCCATATTGAAAGCATTTGCAGACGACAAAACAAACATGACTCAAAAATTGAAATTTGTTTCTGGAATGGTAGAAAACATTGTGAGAAAAGGAGAAAATGCTGGTTACAGCATTTTCTCCGTTTTCCACATTGTTTTCAAAAGTTTTCTTGCTCAGGGTCATTAGAAGTTGGGATTGTGTTGTACAGGGTTAAGACTTGCCCAGATTAAAAGCATTTACAGACAACAAATTAAGAGTTGCATACAACATAGAGATTTGTCAATGAAGGGTTACAGCACACTGGTGGGAAAGGAGAAAATGCTGGTTACCACCATTTTCCCCTTTTTTCACAATGTTTTCAAAAGTTTTCTCGCTCAGGGTCTGTGTTGTGCAAGGTTAAGATTTGTCCAGATTAAAAGCATTTACAGACAACAAATTGGAATTGCATAAAACAGTGAGATTTGTCAATGAAGGGGTAGAGCACATTGGTGGGAAAGGAGAAAATGCTGGTTACCATTATTTTCCCTATTTTTCACAATGTTTTCAAAAGCTTTCATGCTTAGGATCTTTAAAACCTGGGCTTGTGCCGTGAAGAGTTAAAGCACAGAAGCCAGGCACCCAGACACTTAGACAGCGGGCAATTTAGAAATTGCTTTTTGACAAGCGAGACAATTAGCCAATAGAGAGACACACAAACCACTTTTTACATCACAATCACAAAGATTGACCAGCCAATCCAAGTTTTCATTACATTACAAAATCTGCAGTTATCATCATATTCCCAAACACGACATGGCTTTTATTCAATCTCGTATGCTGTAACTATAAGGTTTATTAATGTCTTCTAGGCTGAAAGGATTGATTGATTGATTGACTGATTGATTGATTGATTGATTGGTTGGTTAACAACATCAACAAAAAAGCCATTTAAAACCATAAAGGGAAAAGGAGAAAGTACTGGTAACCAGCATTTTCTCCTTTTCTCAAAGTGTTTTCTACCCTTTACAAGAATAACTCCCATCATTTCCATAATTGTAGTCTTGTCCAAATTGAAAGCCTCTTGGATAACAAATTAAATGTAGCACAAAAAGATTTGTCTTTGAGGGAGTAGGAAACACTGTAGGAAAAGAAGAAAATGCTGGTTACCAGTATTTTCTTCTTTTCCCACGATGTTTTCAAAAGCCCTTTTTCCTCATGGATATTAAATCACAGGATTGTTTTGGCAAAGAATTAATGAAATGTTGACAAATATGATTGAAGACCGCGTTCCAATTAAGTTGCTGGAGGACAGACAAACTATTATTGAGCCATGCTCTGGCAAAAGGGGGCTTAATGCATCTCCGTGGTCCATGATACCAGGCAAGTCATCACAGTATTGTACATCCATAAAATCCTATTCTCTGACACCCGAATGAATCTTGAAGTAGAGTGGTCCATTGACAATGCAGAAAAATGACCCAAAACAAAAAGTTTCGGCCCAGGTCAGCCTGCGCAATCTGCGCAGGCTGACCTGGGTCGATACTTTTTGCAGATGCATTAACCCTTTAGCACACAATCCTGACTTTTTAACGACCCTGAGAAAGAAGCCTTCTGAAAACATTGTCGGAAAAGGAGAAAATGCCACAATGTTTTCTACCCTTTAAGAGACAAATATTATGTTTTGAGCTACATTTAAATGTCATCTGCAAATGCCTTCAATTTGGGCTAGTTTACATTTTTGTTGTGTGGTAAACAGTTAAGCCTCCTTTTCACAGAGCATGGCACAATTTTATTGGTCTTTCCCGATAAACCTCTGCAGACTGCAGTAATTCAATTAGCATAGGCAAAATTAAGTCAAAGTTTCCCTTATGAATTAATAAAGAAAACCCAGACTAAAATCAAGAATTATACCTGACAGCAACCTTAATTACTTATCGAGCTATACAGGGTCTTCAGTGGTTAAGGTGTTGGAGTTGTAATCAGGGAATCATAGATACTGGCTTTCCCTGGGCAAGGCACTGCAGGGCTACAGCCATGTACACCCAGGAAAGACATCGGTATAATTAAGCTGTTGTCAAGGAATGACTGCAGTCATGTTGATTTTGTTTGTATCAGAGTTTGACAGTTTTAACAGCTTAGGTCATATCACAGCATCCAGTGCCCCTATGCAAGTGTTTCCTGGTTTTCTCACACCAGTACTGACACAACTTTCTTTCCAAACCAGGGACTACTTTTTTCACATGTATCGGAGGTAAGAGGCACAAAATCGCCAGAAAGAAAGGTTGCCTCAAATGGCTATCAAACCCCCAACCACCAGGTCACAAGTCAGATATGCTAACCACTGAGCTACCAGGTGAAATCATGTTGAATGTGAAATAAAAGAATCATTTAATCAACCCTTTGCTACACAATTCCGAGTGTTAACAACTCAAAGACAGGGCTTTTGAAAACATTGTAGGGAAAGGAGAAAATGCTGGTAGCCAGTAATCTTTGCTTTTATTTACAGCAATTTATTAACTCTTTAGCAGATGAAAGAATTATAGACCAGTCCAAATTGAAAGCATCCTGCAGGGAACGAAATAAATGTGACTGAAAAATTGAAATATGTTTTGGGAGGGTAGAAAACATTGTGGGAAAAGGAGAAAATGCTGGTTTCCAGTATTTTCTCCTTTTCCCACAATGTTTTCAAAAGGCCTCTTTCCCAGGGTCGTTAAAAGTCGGGACTTTGTGGTAAAGGGTTAACTCTTTACTATAAAGGACAGAATTTTATACTTGTCCAAAGTGTTTACAGACGACATACCAAAAGCGACTTAAAAGCGGAAATTACGTATGAAGAGTTAGGAAATATTGTAGGGAAAGGAGAAAATGCTGGTTACCTGCATTTTTCTCCTATTTCTGACAATGTTTTCAAAAGCCTTGAAGTCTGCTTCAGAGTCGTTAAAATAACAGGATTGTGTGATAAAGGAGAACATGGGACCGCTTCATAATAAGTTATCTGGCTTTGATTTTTTTTTAAAGATGCAAGTCACAAATAGTTCCATAATTGACAGCATGGTTAGATAACACCTTACACAATACCTGGGAGAAATATTTTCCTCGTGAAATTAAAAACCAGGTAAAAAGTAGACAAAAGATAGAGCAACCTGGCAACTTTTACACTAGTTTTAAAATTCATTTTTCTGCCAGTGACACACACTTGGACCAACCATACAATGACAGTTTTGTCATCTTCACAATAATTTCCATATTTCTAAAAAGTATGATTTAAATTAAAATGCATTTTGTCATCTTCAGAATAATTCCCATATTTCTAGAAAGTATGATTCAAATTCAAATGCATTTTAATACTCACATTGTTTACTTTGGGATGCTAATGGGCCTTTAAGGAAAAGGTCTATAAAAGAAATTTATAGATATCTGGCATGTCATGACTCTGTAATGGGGCATGTTTCGTTCTTCTTTTCTCTAGATCTACATTTCCTTAGGGAGATGGTTATTGAAATTTATTTCACTTTGCACTTAACAACAGTTACCCTGAAAAAGACAGCTTTTGAAAACATTGTGGGAAAAGGAGAAAATGCTGGTAACCAGCATTTTTTCCTTTTCCCACAATGTTTTCTACCCTTTCCAAAATGAATAAGATGTTTTTAGCCACATTTTATTTGTCGTCTGCAAATGCTTTCAATTTGGAAAAGTCTAATACTTAAAAGAATGGTAAAGAGTTAACCCTTGGAGTCCTGAATTATTGAAATGGACTCTTCTGATCCCCTAAAACAGCCACACTATCACAATCTCGAGGGGAATTTTGGCCAAAAAAGTGAATACTGTAGATTCAAGATCAGACAGCAAGATCAGGCTGCATATTCTCTAGGGTCTGATCTTCATCCACACTGTCCCCCAAAGCAGCTGTAAAGCCATGATCTGATGTTTAACCCTTTACCAAACAACAAAATTTTCTGCTGATCCAAATTGAAAGCTTTTGCAGATGACAATTTACATGTGATTAAAATGATTGAATTTGTCTTTGAAAGGATGGAAAACATTGAGGGAAAAGCTGAAAATGCTGGTTACCAGCATGTTCTCCTTTTCCCACCATTGTTTTTGAAAGTCTTTTTTCTGAGAGTTGTTAAGACTTGGGATTGTTTGGTGAAGGATTATGGGTAAATCGAAAAAGCAATCTTGGTAGGAACACTTTTAGTACCATAGCTGTTTGCTACCATAAAATTACAGCCTGGCAGTCAATACTTTCAGTAATAATTAACCCTTTACCACACAATCCTGAGTTTTAAAGACCCTGAGATAGAAAAGCTTTTGAAAAAATTGTGGGAAAGAGAAGAAAATGCTGGTAACCAGCATTTTCTTCTTTTCCTACAATGTTTTCTAGCCTTTTCAGGACAAATCCCCTCATTCAAGTCAATTTTTAATTGTCTTCTGCAAATGCTTTCAATTTGGACAAGGCTTAAATTTTGTCGTTTGGTAAAGAGTTAAACATCAATTTTTACATTTTCTACAAGGAAATTGCAGTCTAAGCTATCTAGGAGGTGTTATCAGAACTGCATGACATATTTAGATTATCACACAAATGCACCAGGCCGTTGGCCATTACGTACACTTTGTGACAAACAAAGAAATCCCGAATAGAAACAATTCTCTCAGTTCGCAAAATATTAATGTTTTCTGCACTATCTCTACTTTTAGAGCCTACACTTCTCTTTACCAAATGACAAAATTTTGGACCTCTCTAACTCCAAAGCAAACATAGTTTTTGTCATTTCCAACAAAATGAAAATGCTAAATTAACTTATTTGGCCTTGAGAAACTATGAAACAAATAAAGGCACCCCATGCAGGTGCAAATGATTGGCTGTGGTTGCTTTCTTTTCAGTGAAAATTCGAACTTGAAAAAGGGGCATAACTGTGTCAAAAAATACTTTGATGGTTACCTGCCCTACTTGTATGGATTCCTGTTTTGACATTGAACAACTTGTCCAAGTTTGAAGTAAATATCTTCAGTAATGACAAAGACATTAAAAAATCTCAAAGTTTTTTAACCCTTAAAGCGCCGAATAAACCCAGTGGACATTTTCATTTTAGAATCAGACCACGATAATTGCAAAGTCATTGGTACCTTTTGTCTGTAGTGTTTTAACATAGAGGACAGTGTAGATCAAAGATCAGGCTGCACGTTTTGTGCAGCCTGATCTTGATCTACACTAGCCACAAAGGCAACTATATTAGTGAAAGGCGCTTTAAGGGTTAAAATGTCATTTTTTGCACCACCATGATGCAGAAGACAATGATGCAGACGATGATGCCAGGGCCACGACAATACCAGATGTTTTCATAGAAAACAGCCTAGCTAAAAATATTCTCAAAGGTAAAAAGGATTGTATAATTACAGGACTTTTATAGGATTAGTTCTGTAACATATTTCACTCTAAATCTCCCTGGACTCAACAGGCCATGAGGGTTTCAATTTCCCCTTGAACAGTTGAATAGGAAATAACCTAGTATCCCCCAACCACACAATCCCGAATCTTAACCCTTAAAGCACCTTTCACGACTATAGTTGCGTTCGCAGCCATTGTGTAGGTCAAGATCAAGCTACACAAGATGTGCAGCCTGATCTTTGATCTACACTGTCCACTTTGCTGAATCACTGTAGACAGAAGCAACAATGAAATTGCAATTATTTGGGTCATATTTCTAGGATGAATATATCTGACAGGTTTATTCGGCACTCTCAGGTTTAACCCCCGCCCCCCCCCTCAAGGGGGGGTGGGGAATCCTTTTTGAAAACATTGTTGGAAAACGAGAAAATGCTGGTTACCAACATTTTCTCCTTTTCCCATAAATGCTTTCTACCCTTTCGCAAATTTCAATTTTGAGTCAGATTTATTTTGACATTTGCAAAATGCTTCGAGTTTGGACCAGTCTAAAATTTTGTCGTTCAGAAAAGAATCGAGACTGCAAAAAATTTTGTCGTTTGATCTGAATCTACATTTTATGCAATAGCACTGAAATCTGTCATTTGCATCTGGAATTTTGATGATGAATCTTGGTCATTTGTTTTATTTCCTAGTAATAATTTCAATATCTGGAGGAATTTCATCAAAATGATGGATAAATAACGGCAAAATATTCCCTGATTAACTCTTTTTACCAGACGACAAAATTCATACCTTCTCTAACTTGAAAGCTTTTGCATATGACAAATCAAATATGGCTGAAATGTATTAAAAACTGCAGAAAACATTGTGGTAAAAGGAGAAAATGCTGGTAACCAGCATTTTCTCCTTTTTCCACAATGTTTTCAAAAGCTATCTCCCTCAAGGGTGTTAAAACTTTCGATTGTCTAGTAAAGGATCTATGTTTTAGCTTCATATGCAAGCAAATCCCCTGTGCTGCATTATACAAAATATCTAATATCTTTCTCCGGGCTTGACGGTATTTACAAGTGCGGAGATATACAAATGGGAATAGGATATCTCAGCACATCAAAATTACATTATGATAAACTAACTTTAAACATAATTGAGTAATGCTCTGGCAAAAGGCACTTAGATGCATCTCCGTGATCGATGATACCAAGCAAGTCATTTACCTAATTATGGATGCCTAAAATCCATTTTGTCTGTTACAACAAACTGAATTCCATGGTAGAGTGCTTCTTGGACATTGCATCTAAAATTTACTGAAACCCAAAGGTTTCGACACAGCTTACCCGAGTCAACACTTTTAACAGATGCATTAAAGCCTCTTTTCACAGAGCAGTTGGCACATATAATGTTAACTGTCAGAGTACACTGTTTAGTCCACAGCTATGGTTGTCTTTGCGGCCAGTGTAGACCAGAGATCAGATTGCACAGAACATGCATGGTGATCTTTGATCTACACTGTTCAATTTGCTGAGACATTCTGGACTAAAAACAATAGCAACCAAGATCAGACTGCACTTTCACTGTCAACACAAGCCATTAGATGCTAGTACAAAAATACAAGGTCATTATAGATGAGTAATGCTCTGTGAAAAGGGGGGGTTAATGCATTTGCAAAAAGTATCGACCCAGGTCAGCCTGCGCAGTCTGTGCAGGCTGACCTGGACCGAAACTTTTTGCTTTTGGTCAATTTTCCACATGCCAAAGGACCAGTGTACCTCATGATTCAGTAATTTGTAAGACACAAAACAGATTTTTAGGGATGTATAAATACTGTGATGACTTGCTTGGTATCATGCATCACTCAGATGCATTAAGCCCCCTTATCACAGAGCATGGCTCAGATATTTTTACCAAATATGCCTTGCTTTAAAAAAAAAAAATCTGTGTCATTTTGACTAAGTGACATTTATTTATAATACTATGAGAAAATAAAGTTTTTACAGTACTATCAATATTGCTCATTTTGGACTTCCTTACTTTGAAAGTTGTAGAATAAAATCAACCTGAAAATAATTAATTTTATTATGTCTTTCAGTTTTTATAAAATTTGAATGATATGTAATGGAGGGGGAGGCTTTAAAGTTTGCTGTCATTCAATAATGTTTACCCGAATTATAGATTGGAACAAAAACTCCCCTGTATTATTTCAGAAATTTGATTGATAGGTTGGACAACAGAGCAATATTGCTATTCAGCAAAATTCATATTTCATACAGAATTTAAATCACTAACAGACACTGTATCTCTGTATTTTAACCCTTTACCACACAATCCCGACTTTTAACGACCCTACAGAAGAAACCTTTTGAAAACATTATGGAAAAAGGAGAAAATGCTGTTAACCAGCATTTTCTCCTTTTCCCATAATGTTTTCTACCCTTTGAAAGGAAACTTTTCGATTTTGACTGACTTTTAGTTTGTTGTCTGCAAATGCTTTGAAATAGGACAAATCCAAAATTTTGTCATTTGGTAAAGGGTTAATCAGCAATTTCTCAAAGATTGTCATCACAGATTTGTATCCAAACTTTGGTCATTCTTTTTACTCATTGGCCAACATACATTAACAAAAGGGAGATAAATCTGTTCTGTCACTTCAAAATCAGAAAATACATCTATAATCATTATGGGCCCCAGGAAGAATGCGGTTTTGAAGTCTGTTGATGGTTTCAAACATGAACACAGGCGGAAACAATTCAGGAAATGGTGGCCATGTGTACTGGCCATGGAGGCAGACTTGAAACTTTTGCAACTGAAAATGCTTAACCCTTTACCACACGATCCTGAAAAGGGGCTTCATGCATCTGCGAAAAGTATCGACCTAGGTCAGCCTGCACAGTCTGTGCAGGCTGACGTGGGCCGAAACTTTTCGCTATTGGTCAATTTTCTGGGTAAGGTAGAAAACATTGTGGGAAAAGGAGAAAATGCTGGTTACCAGCATTTTCTCCTTTTCCCACAATGTTTTCAAAGGGTTTCTTGCTCAGGGTTGTTAAAAGTTGTGATTGTGTGGTAAAGGGTTAAACCTATGCTTAAAGCAATGGAACAGCTATTGTATATATGCAACATTATTTTAAGATTTTAATGGTGATATCATCTTTTCTTCTAACTTCTATTCTGAAACCTGTGTTGTAGCTACTCATTGGAATTGTCTGGGCCCATTTTCACCAATCATTCTTAAGAAGTTCTTACTCTTATTTTCTAAGATTTTCTAGATTTGAAAGTAACACAACTTCTTATTGGCTAAACTAAATGGTTTAGCTAATCAGAAGTTATGTTACTTTCAAATTTAGAAAATTCTGAAAAATAAGACTAAAGATATTCTTAATAATGTTGGTGAATACAGGCCCTGGTGTTTTTATGAGTACACACAACTTAGGTTTTAAGCACAGAGAACCTGTTAGCTCAGACAACCAATACAACAGTCTGTTTCTTATTCTTAATATGTTCTTCTTTAGGTTACATTATAATTACCTCGGCTGCCTTTCACTGTTGCAAACGCATGAAATTTGCGTATGCAGTTCAAGTAAACAAGCATCAAGTCTGAAAATATATATTTGTTTCACTAAACTGCTTAAATTTACGATTTTAATTAGTATTTGGATAACTTTATGCCAGCTTATACCTTTTGGTAAAACATTGATGGTATATGTATAGAATCCAAAATAATTTGCTTAACTCTTTACCAAACAGCAAAATTTTAGACCAGTCCAAATAGAAAGCACTTGCAGACGACAAAATAAACATGACTCAAAAATTGAAATTTGTTCTGGGAAGGTTAGAAAACATTGTGGGAAAAGGAGAAAATGCTGGTTACCAGCATTTTCTCCTTTTCCCACCGTGTTTTCAAAAGGCCTTTTCCTCAGGGTTGTTAAAACCTGTGATTGTGTGGAAAAGAGTTAAATCTACATGGTTAGTGAAAGGCAGCCCTATTTGTCAGTTTTGATATCAACCACTGTTTCATTTATTCCTCCATTTCTTGAAGCACTAAAAGTTCTATTTCTGGAGAAAGTGACAAAAAATTTTCAAATATTTTCAGGATCTATCTGTAACGTTACCTTTAACTCTTTACCAGACGACAAAATTTTAGCCTTGTCCAAATTAAAAGCATTTGCAGACGACAATTTCATTGTGGCTCAAATGGTGCAATTTTTCTTTGATAGGGTAGAAAACATTGTAGGAAAAGGAGAAAATGCTGGTTACCAGCATTTTCTCCTTTTCCCACAATGTTTTCAAAAGGTTTCTTTTCCAGGGGCGTCAAAAGGCGTCATTGTGCGGTAAAGGGTTAATCCTTTCAGTATCATGGACAAAAACGGGCTTTAGCAGAAAGTATAGATCAAAATGTGCAGCCTGATTTTGGATTTCCAACTCTGCTTTTTTCAAAGTCAAGCCTAAAATGAAATACAAATGAGCCATGCTCTGAGAAAAAGGGGCTTAATGCATCTCCATGATGCATTGTACTAATCAAGCCGTTACATGATTATGGATCCATAATAGCCACTTTTTTTAATAAGCGACTTAATCATGAGGTAGACTGGACCAGTCTACCTCATGATTAAGTTTATTATTTTTCAGAATTTTCTAAATTTGAAAGTAACATAACTTCTGATTAGCTAAACCATTTAGTTTAGCCAATAAGAAGTTGTGTTACTTTCAAATTTAGAAAATCTTAGAAAATAAGAGTAAGAATGTTCTTAAGAATGATTGGTGAAAATGGGCCCAGACAATTCCAATGAGTAGCTACAACACAGGTTTCAGAATAGAAGTTAGAAGAAAAGATGATATCACCATTAAAATCTTAAAATAATGTTGCATATATACAATAGCTGTTCCATTGCTTTAAGCACAGGTTTAACCCTTTACCACACAATCACGACTTTTAACGACCCTGAGCAAGAAACCTTTTGAAAACATTGTGGGAAAAGGAGAAAATGCTGGTAACCAGCATTTTCTCCTTTTCCCACCATGTTTTCTACCTTACCCATAACAAATTTCAATTTTTCAGTTCCATTTATTTTGTCATCTGCAAATGCTTTCAATTTGGACCAGTCTAAAATTTTGTCGTTTGGTAAAGAGTTAAATACAAAACAGATGCTTAATGTCCGTAAGGAAATGGCCTTCATCAACTGCCTGGGAAGACATTAGCAAAAATGTATCATTAACCCTCTCAAAGCCCCAAATAAACCCGACTGACATTTCCATTCCAAAAAAAGGAGCATAATAAGAGCAATGTTCAGGTTACTATCGTCCAAAATATCACAACAAAGCGGACAGTGTAGATCAAAGATCAGACTGCACATTTTGTGCAGTCTGATCTTGATCTACACTGTCCACTAAAGGTCAGTGATTTGTGTTAAGCAACCAAAGGGTTAATATTTTCCCGCCTTCTGTCTGTAACTGGTCATATTGTCTGTGGTGGTCCGCTAAATGTGTTTGTCTGGCCAATCTCCTTCCCTCCCAGTGGCATGCTGGGAAATTTCTTTATGGGTGTCAGCACTTATTTTACCTTTGTCTGTTTTTTTTTTTCCCGCTTTAAATATTCAATTCAATTGGTCCTTTTACATGAGTGGGAAGTCAGCTGATTGTCACAATGTATATCTCCTTCCTATTGAACGCCAGATCAATTGTCTCACAATGATACATAAAAAGGAATATACACATTGTTAACCTTTTACGTGCTGAGCAGAATTTAAGGTGCTTGAGTGGACAGTGTAGATCAAAGATCAGACTGCACAGAATGTGCAGTCTGATGTAATATCAACACTGTCCAATCTCTGAAAGACCTTTTTATATGAAAACCCTTGAAAGTTGTAATAATTCATGTTTTTTTAACAGACTAAAAATCTATCATTTACTTAACACTTTCATGGTTCACACCGAAAGTATAGGAACTAAATTGCCCCCAGTGTTCTCTGGAGACAAGAGTTTTTATTCCAGTCCAAAGCCCATAAAATCTGTCCTTCCTATATATTCAGGTCCCAGAGGATATAGCAGATAGCTGGAAAAATTACTTTCCTGCTAATGACTGCTCCCCTTATCCTGGATTGTATCACTGACTGCTCCCTTGTCCTGTGATTGTATCATTGGCTGCCCACTTTTTCTTGACTGCATGTTTGCTGTCCCCTTTTCTCTGTCCCACTATCCTTGAATGTATCAACAGTCAAATTCCCTTGTCCTTCATTGTTTTGTTGGCTGTTCCCTTCTCCTTGACTGTGTAGTTGGTTTTTCCCTTGTCCTTGATTGTATCACTGGTTTTATCCTTACCTTTGGTCTTATCGTTTGATGTTCCCGTGCCACTGATTTTATTGTTGGTTTTTCCCTTGTCTTTAATTCTATCACTGAAGGTTCCCTTGCAGTTGATTGTATCGTTGGATGTCCCCTTTTCCTTGACTATATTGCTAACTGTACCCTTTTCCTTGGTTGTCCCCTTATTCTTGACTGCATTGTTGGCTGTCTCATCATCTTTGATTGTATTATTGGTAGTTTCCTTATCCTTGATTGTGTTGTTGGATTTGTGTTTCCTTGTCCTTAACTGAATCATGGGATGTCCCTTTATCCTTGAATTTTCCCCTTTTTTTTGATTGTATCACTAGCTGTTCCCCTTTTCCTTGACTGTATTGTTTGCTGTCCCCAATTATCCTTGGTTGTACATTGTATCGCTGGCCGTCCCCTTATCCTTGATTGTATTGTTAATGTGTCCTTATGCATGATTGCATCATTGGCTGTTCCTCTGTCCTTAATTGTATTTCTTGATTGTATCATAGGCTGACCCCTTATCACTGGATGTGCTTTTGGCTGTCCTCTTATGCTCTTTTGTAAAGCTGACTGTCCCCCATCACTGATTGTATTGTTGGCTGTGCCCTAATTTTTCTGGTATCGCTGGCTGTCCCGTTATATTTTCTCATCATTGGCTGTCCTCTGATTATTTCTTTTACCAATGGCTGTCATCTTGTTCTTTCATGTATCATTGGCTGCCCCCATTTCTTTCCTAGAATCAATGCCTGTCTCCTTATGTTTCTTGAATCAATGACTGTCCCCTTATATTTTTTGTATCATAGGCTGTGTCCCCTCATCTTTTTAATGTATCATTAACTATCCCCTTTGCTTTTCTTGTATCATTTGCTGTCTGCTTGTCCTTTCTTCTGATCTTGACCTATTGACCTATACAGTCTACAAAAACTTCCTGTGTCAACCATAGTAGTGCAATTGGTTTTTTTTAATGACCACCTGCATGAATTTTTCATGTTTAACCCTTAAAGATACATCCTTACAGCAAGACAGAAAAGAACAAAAAAGCTGTTAAAAATTTGATAGACTTTAGAATGGTTGAGAATTAGTTAGCTGTGTAAACTTAAAAAAAAAAATAACCAACATACATATAGTGTACGCGATAAATACATATATAGCAAGAACCTTTGGCTGTGTTACAAAACACGGAAAACAGGATTAGACAACATTCTATGCAGCCTGATCTGTCTAGAAAGGCAACAATAGATGTGCTCATTGCTAGGGATAAGATTTCAATTGTCAGTATCAAAGGGCTTTTGCCAGAAGTTATTACTGCCATAAAACACCATGTTTATAATGGCTGCCACTTTACCAGATGACAGAATTTTCACCTTGTCCATTGAAAGTGTTTGCAGGCGACAAATTAAATGTTACTGAAAATATGACATTTGTCATTCAAAGGGTAAAAAAAAAAACATTTAGGGAAAAGGAGAAAATGCTGGTAACCAGCATATTTGACTTTTCCCAAAATATTTTCAACAGGCTTTTTCCTCAGGGTTGTTAAAACTTGGGATTGAGCGGAAAAGGATGGCAAAATTTTAGCCTTGTCCAAACTGAAAGCGTTTGCAGGTGACAGATTAAATGTTACTGAAAATATGACAAATGTCATTCAAATGGTAAAAAACACTGTGGGAAAAGGAGAAAATGCTGGATACCAACATTTTCTCCTTTTCCTAAAAATGTTTTCATTTCAGTGCAGTCTGATCTTGATCTAAACTCGTCATACAGGTAATTCAAGTTGTGAAGGTCACTTAAAGGGTTAGAAATACTTCTTTTGTACAACAAGAGCACTGCATGCAGTTGCTTTCTGATATAGATTGATTTTCAGTGACAATTCTATGGTTTTCAATGAAATTGTAAGTTGAGAAAGGGGCATAACTGTGTCAAAAATACTTTGAATGTTACCTACCTCTGTTGTATGGGTTACCCTTTTGATAGTTAACCCTTTCCCAAACAAGCCCTGGTTTTCACATGTCTGCAGTACAAGTCTTTTGAAAACACTGTGGGAAAAGGAGAAATTGCTCGTAACAAGCAATTTCTCCTTTTCCCACAGTGTTTTCTACCCTTTTGGAGAACTTTCTGCCATTTTCATCAAATTTAAAATTGTTGTCTGCAAACTCTTTCAATTTGGACCAATGCAAAATTTGTTGTTTGGGAAAGGGTTAACAATTGGTCCAAGTTTGAAGTAAATGTCTTTGACATTGACAGAGATATTATAAAATGCCAAAGTTTTTGCACGACAACGCAAACTACAACAGGGCTACGTATGACAATACCTGGATGTTTTCTTCGAAAACAGCTGAGCTAAAAATAGAGTGGTCAAGGGCAACTACTACATGTATTTACAAGCTATGTACTCCTTCTCTGTGGATGATTTCAACATTTTTCAATTTTTTTTATTTACTCAATCTCAAAAATAGTTCAAAAGATCTTCTTTTCGTAGTGTGTATACATTTTTGGTTCAAATTTTGTAAAGGGAAACCCCAAGCTAATAAAAATGTCCCCTGGTTGTGAAGGAAATGATTGTGCCCCATAAAAGGACATAAATAACCCAATGATGGAACTGAAAATATGGCATTTTGCATTAATGCTTCTGGTTTTTTTTGTGCTTAACCCTTTACCACACAGTCCTGACTTATAACGACCCTGAGCAAGAAGCCTTTTGAAAACACTGTGGGAAAAGGAGAAAATGCTGGTAACCAGCATTTTCTCCTTTTCCCACAATGTTTTCTACTCTTCCCAAGATGAATTTCACTCTTTCAGTCATATTTATTTTGTTGTCTGTAACTGCTTTCAATTTGGACTAGCCTAAAATTTTGTCGTTTGGTAAAGGGTTAATCTGTGATAAAAATGCTACTTGCGATTTTGACGTTTGGTAAAGTGGGAAATGAATTGTCACTGAGGACCAATGTCCAGAAATGACTCATTTTCCCATTATTGCTATGGAAACACATGGCCCCCTTCACCCTATGTATTTTTCCATTCTGACCTAAAGCAGCCATAAACTTTTTGAAAACTTTCTTGAGACAAAATAGAGGTATTTGCAAATGGTAAAAACCTTTTTAAAGTCCAATTCATGACACAGATTTGGTGAATGTAACACAATTATGTCTAAGGTTCCCAAAATATACAGTTTGGAAATGGAAAAATCAAAGATATTTAGGTCCAGCGAATTCGCTGAATTTGAAAAATTAACAAAATTTCATATTGATAATATTATATGAAACCACACTATTCCTCTTTCTCCAACAATATTTTCAAAAGCCATTTTCCTCTAGGTTGTTAAAACTGGAAGAAAGACTGTCGTCTATGACTGTTTAACCCTTTTCCACACAATCCCAGTTTTCACGCCATAATACAACTAACCAGAACATGTTACACGTATCACCCATGTACTCTGTGTAGGTTTTTTTGTATCATGCATATATATACTCTGTGTAGAAATTATCATCATATTCAAAAACTACCTCTATTTTATTCACATACAGCTCTTTCAGGGAAATTCTGGAAATATAAGGCTCTCTGGGGTAGGGAGAACCCTTTTGAATACACTGTGGGGAAAACCAGAAAATACTACTAACCAGCGTTTTCTACTCGTTCCACAATGATTTCTTCTCTTCCAAAGGCAAATTTCAGTTTTTGGGTCACAATTAACCCTTTACCAAACGACAAAACTTTGACCTGAACCAAATTTAAAGCATTTGCAGACAACATATTTGATGTTGCTAAAATTATGATAGTTGTCTTTGATAGGATAGAAAACATTGAGGAAAAAGGATAAAATGCTGGTTACCAGCATTTTCTCCTTTTCCCATAATGTTTTCAAAAGCCCTCTTCCTCAGGGTCATTGAAACTTAGGCTTGTATGGTAAATGGTTAACTCTCTACCACACAACCGTGAGTTTTAATGACCCTTAAAAGGAATGCTTTTAAGAACACTGAGAGGAAAGGAGAAAGTGCTGGTAACAAGCATTTTGTCCTTTTTCCACAATGTTTTTGACCCTAAGACAAATCCTGCCATTCAAACCATGTTTAATGTGTCATCTGAAATTGCTTTCATTTTAGCAGAGTCTAAAAATTTGTTGTTTAGTAAAGATTTAACCCTTATCCTGCTAAATAAATTAATTGAAACTTTCAAGTCGATAGTAAAACCCTCAATAGTTCTATTTCAAAATTACTTTTTTGAGAAAAATATCTCCTTATTGGACAGTGAAGATCCAAGATCAGACTGCACATTCTGTGCAGTCTGGTCTTGATCTACACTGTCCGCAAAAGGTCAACAAGTCGCGCTTAACAGCCTAAGGGTTAAGGGTCTTCGTCAGATCACAGATTTGTTTTGCAAAGGGTAAAGAATGTATCCATTATAAAGAGTTGGATCTATCAATTTGTCATCATTTAGCCCAATTATCTGATGTATCATCTTGTCAACACAAATAATATCCGGACTCTTTGAAGGGAATGCATTCTGCAACTCATTTCCAGGAAACATTTTCCATGTGCTTTTAAGAGTGGCATGGAAGTTATTTGATATGTTTTGTATCTCATGCTGTTAACACTTAAGACTGTTAATTTAAGCGCAGCTTTGTGGGATCTTACGGACAGGGTAGGTCCAAGATCAGACTGCAAAGAACGTGCAGTCTGATCTTGGATCTACACTGTCCGATACACTGAGATTTCTCTGATGAGCAAAATTTTTTAGTAGTGACCTATAGATGTTTACTACTGGCTGGAAATCTTTAATTTATTTAACAGCTTAAGGGTATTACTCGTTTGCCAAACAATCTTAAGCTTTAATGACCCGAAAAGAAAGTCTTTTGAAAACACTGTGGGAAAAGGCAAAATTGATGGTAGCCAGCATTCTGCTTTTCCCAAAGTGTTATCTTTCTTATGACATAAAGATTTATTTTAACTCTTTACCAAATGACAAATCTTTAGACTGGTCCAAATTGAAAGCATTTGCAGATGACAAAATAAATGTGACTCAAACGTTGAAATTTGTTTTTGGCAGGACAGAAAACATTGTAGGTAAAGGAGAAAATGCTGGTTACCAGCATTTTCTCCTTTTCCCACACTGTTTTCTAAAGGCCTTTTCTTTAAAGTCGTTAAAACCCGGACCTGAATTGTGTGGTACAGGGTTTATTTTTGAGTTGCACTTATTTTGTTGTCTGCAAACCTTTATATTTTGGACAAGTCTAAAATTTAGTCTTAAACCAACCCACTTTACTCAAAACAAATTTTATCTGATATGCTTGACTATCTAAAATCTGACTGAACTTCCTGTGAAACCTGATTTTGATCTATGCTGGCAGATTTTTGTTCCCTGAAAATATCCTATAGATTTTAAAGCTAAAATTAAATACTGCACATGTTCAAATACATTTCAGTATAAATCATACCTTTGAAAAGTATGGAAAATATTGTGAAGATGACAATCTGTTATTATAAGATCCATTCAAGTGTTAGTTACTGTCAGTAAAATGCATTTTCAAACCAGGCAAAAAGTAAACAAAAGAAAGAGCAACCTGGCAACTTTTGACCTACATTCAAAATTTATTTTTCTGCCAACAACTAACACTTGGACTGCCCTTACAAGAACAGATTGTCATCTTCACAACAATTTCCATACTTTTAAACAGTATGATTTACATGTAAATGTATTTTAACACATGCATTGTTTACTACTGGCCGCTTTTGAGGCTTTAAATCATGAAACTTGTGTGAAAGCAAACCATGTGGTACAGACATTGACTGTCTGAGGTAGAACCTACTAAAAGTTGTCTTCAGCAAATTAGTTTCAGAAAGAAATGAATTATGTCAACAAAATGGCATCCAATGCCATTGAAAGGTGCCGATAATCTTGCAGAAGTTACATCTGTAACTTGCGTGAAAACTAGCCATGTGATACAGACACTGACTGTCTGAGGCATGCCTTACTAAATGTTGTCTTCAGCGATGTTCTTTCAGAAAGTAATGAATTACGACGCCAAAATGGCATCCAATTTGGTTCATACTGAAAACAATCTTATAGAAGTTAAATCTGTAACTTGCGTGAAAACAAGCCATGTGATAAGATAGTGACTGTCTGAGACATGACTTACTAGAAGCTGTCATCAAAAATGCTCTTTCAGAAAGTAATGAATTATGACGCCAAAATGGCCTCCACATTTGGTTCATATGGAAAACAATCTCAAAGAAGTTAAATCTATAACTTGCGTGAAAATGTGAAAATGAGCCATGCGATACAGACAGTCACTGTCTGAGCGCATGACTTACACAAGTTGATTCACAAGAATAATATGTATTGTCATTAGATTAGAGGATAAGCTTACGACCATTTCCCTCAATTTTATGATTCAACACAGACATAATTTGTCTTTGTAAAGGTCCTCTTGGGTATTCCTGAAGTTCACCATCATCTCATTACAGTTTTGTTTCCCGTTAACTCTTTACCAAACAATCCTGAATTTTAATAAATCTGACAGAGAAGGCTTTTGAAAACATGGTGGAAAAAGGAGCAACTGCTGGTTACCAGCATTTTCTCCTTTTTCAACAATGTTTGCTGCTCTTCAAAACACAAATTTTTGTTTTGTGGTCAAGTTCATTTTGTTGTCTGCAAATACTTTGAATTTGGATCAGTCTAAAGAGTTAACCCTTTACCAAACAATTCTGTTTTTTTAACGACCCTGAAAGAGATTGGCTTTTGAAAACATGGTGGGAAAAGGAGCAAATGCTGGCTACCACCATTTTCTCATTTTCCAACAATGTTTTTCTACCTATCCAAAACAGAAATCATCATTTGATTTACAATGAATTTGTCATATGCATAATGCTTTCAATTTGGTCGATTTGAAAATGTTATCTTCTGGTAAAGAGTTAAAGTACCAAATAAGCTTAATTGACTCTTTACCAAACAACAAAATTTTAGACTAGTCCAAATTGAAAGCAATTACAGACGACAAATTAAATGTGACTAAAAAATTGAAATTTGTTTTGGGAAAGGTAGAAAACAATGTGGGAAAAGGAGAAAATGCTGGGTACCTGCATTTTCTCCTTTTCCCACAATGTTTTCAAAAGGCCTCCTTCTCAGGGTCGTTAAAACTTGGGATTGTCTGGTAAAGAGTTCATAAATTTATAGCGTAGAACTAAGGCCTGAGTAATTGCAATTTCAAGGGTTCTCTGGTCCAGAACAATAGAGTAGAGATGACACCATAGATCAAAGATCAGACTGCAACTTTTGTGCCGTCTGATCATGATTTACTCTGGCCAAAAGGCAGCTAAGGTTGAGAAAGGCACCTTAATCCTTTACCAAACGAAAAAATGTCAGACTGGTCTAAACTGAAAGCATTTGCAGACAACAATTTCAGTGTGGCTCAAATGGAGGAATTTGTGTATTTGATATGGTGGAAAACATTGTGGGAAAAGAAGAAAATGCTGGTTACCAGCATTTTCTCCTTTTCCTACAATGTTTTCAAGGCCTTTTGTTCAAAGTTGTTAAAACTCCGGATTGTGTGGTAGAGGGTGAAGGGTTTGATATCCTTTTATGGAAACATTCAGGAAATATTTGATTGTAAATTCATCTTTTTTATTGTTTTAGTTTATCAAAACATCACGTCTAGACAGTAATTTCATATGCAATGAGAAACCAAACAAAATTTACAAAATCTTACACCCTTGTATGCTTACATTGTCTGTACTTTATAAACTATGAGATACTGAAATAGTTAATCTTTGCCACAAACTGAGAAATAAGCTAGAACTAATATTTTGATGACAATATAATTTTCCACAGAAAAAAAATGTTTGCTCAATTGTACCGTATTGTATACTTAAAACATCCACGGGGTGCGTTACATTTTCGGAGAGAGGAGTGATTGATAGAGATAAAAAGATACAGAATTTTCCCAAGGATGATGATAACATTACTGTCCAGGTTTTAGTTAGCACCGACTGTGGAGCGAAACCATTTGAGAAACCTGCTGTAATTAATTCAGATTATCCATTTTACTGTTGAACATGATTCATTTGGAACTTAAATTGCATTCTTGATTAATTTGTGGCAATGATCTTTGATACTTTCACTTTCTTAACTCTTTCACTACTTACTCCGAAAAATTCCACTTTTTTTCCCGAGTTCTAAATATAGATTTACATTGTTACTGAAAACGACTTTCGTCATAGTTTAAAAATAAATTAGCTGGCAGTGTAGATCAAAGATCAGACTGCACATTCTGTGCAGTCTGATCTTGATCTACGCCACCCGCAAAAGCTACTCAAGTTGTCATCAGTAGTGAAAGAGTTAAAGACTTTCTAAGTAAGTTAACACTTTGTGTTACCGGAAGTTTGAAATATTATCCGAAGTTAACATATATTTGGATATATAGGCGTTCATGACATCGATTCATGAAGTTATTAGGATTATGTGGATGCCGTAAGTGTATTCCAGCTGATTTTTTTTTTTTTCAACTTTATCGATGGAATGGCAGTCTGGTAAGCTAATATTTTTAGTTAGAAAAAAGACGGGGCAGCGTTAATTAGAGGGGGAGCGATAATAAGGGACAATACAGTAGGTCAATTTCCTGATAGGATTCCAGGGGTTTAATAACACAGCCCCACAGCCATGCAGAACCTTTGAAGTCCCTTAAGGCTTCAACATCATTTTTGCATGTACAGCTTTATGAGGTATTGTATTGTATTGTATGGTGTTTAACACCGTATCCATCATTATTTCAGTTATACCATGGCGGCTTGTGTACCAGTATACCTACTTCCCTGGAGTTTCTTTTTACCAGCACTTTGCGCCTGGAGTTTCTTTTTACCAGCACTTTGTGCCTGGAGTTTCTTTTTACCAGCACTTTGCTCAGTATTCTTCCAAAGCCATTGGCTGCTTTTCAACACAGCCATCATCAAAGCAACAGTTAGCTGCGAGAGAGGAATGAATGCTGTTACAATGAATAGCACCAATCCTGAGAGAAAGACATTGGCCCAGCTGAGGATTTGAACCAGAGATCCCCTGGTCTCAAATCCTGCATGCTGCCGACTGTGCTATTGGAGCTCAGCTTTTTCTGAGGTATACTAACCAAACTATATTACTCTTTAACTCTTTACCACACAGTCCCAACTTTTGACGACCCTAAAAGGGAAGGCATTTGAAAACATTGTGGGAAAAGGAGAAAATGCTGGTAACCAGCATTTTCTCCTTTTCCCACAATGTTTTCTACCCTGTCAGAGACAGAAATTATCATATTAGCAGCATTTAATTTGTCATCTGCAAATGCTTTGAATTTGGTCCAGTCCAAAAAAATGTTGTTTGGTAAAGACTTAAAACCTTCCTGTGCCTTTTGCAGTTTTCACCAGTACTGCACACTACAGTCCTGGCTCCTTGACCAATTTCAGCTTCAAAGTGATAAAATTTTCTTTCACCCTTTAACAAAGAACATAATTTTACCTTTGCCAAAATTGAAAGCTTTTGCAGACAACAAAGCGATTGTGACTCAAAAGAAGAAATTCACCTTTCAAAAAGTAGAAAACATTGCTGATAACCAGCATTTTCTCCTTTTCCCACAATGTTTTCTACCCTATCAAAGACAGACATCATCATTTGAAAAATTTTTAATTTGTCATCTGCAATGCTTTCAGTTTGGTCAAGTACAAAATATTATAATTTGGGAAAGAGTTAATCAGTTAAACGCACAATTTTCTTTATAATGTTCTGTCGTTTTCTTCATGTTTGTTAGACTTTGGTGTAGTCCAAGACATTCTCGTAGCCACAATTATAGGATGTCATTGACAGAGCGACAATTTCAGGAAAACAGTAATAACATCACTGTCTTTATTCTGGTAGCTTGGCAACAGGGGAAAACTGTTTTATTTGAATAAGTCTGACAAATGAGAAAGGGGAGATCACAGGCAATGACTCAGCTGTTGAGTAAATTGAGGCTTGTCACTTGTGACACCACTGTCTTTTCCTTATGTTTTTCTTTTTTAACAGAAGTGAAAAAAGAAAAGAAATGAAAAAAGAAATGAAACTTTCAAACCGATAGTATAAACTCAAATTTTCCTATTTTAAAGTATTTTTGGAGGAAAGATATCTCCGTATCGGACAGTGTAGATCCAAGATCAGACTGCACTTTCTGTGCAGTCTGATCTTGATCTATGCTGTCCGCAAAAGGTCAGTGAGTCGCGCTTAGCAGCCTAAGGTTTATTACCTTTTTAAGAAAAATATTTCCCCTTCGATACTGGATAAATCTGAGATACAAATTTCTAGCCAGTAAAAAAACACAAGAGCACCCACCATATGTGGGTGCCAACTGGGCTGCTGGTTGCTTTTTGTGAAAATTGTAGGTAAAAAAAAAAGGGGGGGCATAACTGTGTCAAAGAAATTTTGATGGTTACCTGCCCCTGTTTTATGGTTAACAACAACAAGGCCAAGTGTGATGTAATTATCTTCATTCAAGACAGAAATATTATAAAATGTCGTAGTTTTTCAAAATTCGAAGCAAAACAAGGGGCATAACTGTGTCAAAAGTATTTTGATGATTACCTTCCCCAGTTGTATGGGTTCTTGTTTTGATAGTTGCAAACAACTACTCTGAGTCTGAAGGAATATATTTTCAGTATTGACAGAGATGAAAAGTCAAACTTTCAGCACAATGACACAGAAGACAATGAAGCAGGGCTATGTCAATACCTCGACATCTCCTTCAATGCGGATCAGTCTAAAATTCTGTTCCCTTGTAAAAAATTGAACCAATTTTCAGATAGTTTTTATTTTAGAGGAATGGTTCCCAAGACGTCTGCTGCAACTCTGCCTAAGGACGTAATGCATTAAGCTGTACAATATCGCAATGAAACGAGCAATACCATCCTAAAACCAGCATTTGCATTGTCATCTGTATGTGAAATTGGTCTCCAAGAGAGAACTGAAGAATGCAATTTATATTAGGTGAAAAGTTAATCTATGGTGCACCCTTGGTAATTACTTGAACTCCTTTCATCAAAGCCACCATTCCTTATTGATGACCAGTATTCATTAGCCACAGAAATGGTCACTCATTCTTAATTACTATGGTTTCCATGGAGATTGTACATAGGAAGGCCATAAAGTATGCAGACCATGCATGTCAACACGCATGTGGTCACCTCTGTCACAGGAAATCCACAAATACCCTGTTGACACTTGCTTGAAAACAAACCTCACTTGACAACTATGTTGTTCTCATGAAGCTGTCAATCCCTCGAGATGTGTGTGAGGGAAGGGGGGAGGGTATATGAACATAGAACAGAACATTTTGTTTCAAGACAAGTACACAGTTGTTCATTAAAAATACATATCAATAAAAAACATGAAATATCACTAGATCCTGGGCACGCCTGACGGCAAAAATGACATATTACTATTATGTATTAAGTACTAACAGCAAAGCCATAAAATATAAATGTGTCTCATAAACCATTCATGAACTTATGAACTGCACATGATCTTGAAAATTGATTCAAAAGCAACAACAGCACTGCATGCTGGTGCCAACACTCGGCTGCAAGTGGTTGGTTTTCAGTGAAAATTCCAAGTCCAAAAAGGGACATAACTGTGAAAGACGTACTTTGACAGTTAATTACCTGTCCTTGTTGTATAGGTTCCCCTTTTGATAGTTAATAGCTTGTCCAATTTTGAAGTAAATATCTTCAATGATAACAGAAGTGTTACAAAATGTCAAAGTTTTCACACAATGACGAGGCAGATGACAACAATGCCAGGGCTATGATGATAACCTGTTGTTTTCTTGGAAAACACCCAAGCTAAAATTGAAAGAATGTTGAAGAACTAAGAAAGATATCTCAAAGAAAAAGTAGGTCAAAGGTTTAACATTACAAAAATTGCTCATGATCAGTCATTTTGTCACAATATTTCCAAGATCATCTTTGATCTCATGTATGGTACAATTAAGAGTGTTGATTAATTTTGGAGACTTTGGGGATTGTACATGTCAACAAATCTTCTATTTCCCATTGGGACTGATGAAAGATGGAAAATTTTCGAAATCAATAACATTGTGGCTTCTGTCATGTCTTTTTTCTCCATAATTGACCCATGGTCTACAAACATACTCATTCAAGATAGATTGTTTGTTTTTTGTTTGTATTGGGGTTAATGCTGTTCTTAACAGCTTAGGTCATATCACAGCAGTCAGTGCACCTACACATGTGTTTTCTGGCTTTCTCACACCAGTACTAACACAACTTTCTTTCAAAGCCAATGACTACTTTTCTCGCTTGCATCAGAGGTGAGGGGTGAAAAATTGCCAAAAAGAAAGTTTGCCTCAACCTGGTATCGAACTCACAGCCACCAGGTCATGGGTCAGACAAAGGCTTCTTTCTCAGGGTCGTTAAAAGTCGGGACTGTGTGGTAAAGCGTTAAACTGCTTGACAAAAAGATGTTATTAAGCTTGCAAGAAGTTTGCTTAATAATACTTTACTGCACTCATTTAATATAATTTCATCTCAAATGCATAAAGTCACATTATAGTGACCAAAGGTAAACCATGGGGTGTTAACATACATCTAAATTTCATTCATACCATTTAAAAGGTATGGAAATCATTGAGAAGATGACAACCTGTTGTTGTACGGTCGGTCCAATTAACTGTTTGTTGCTGGCAGGAAAATGAACTCTAAAACCAGGTACAAATAAATGACTAACATTTGGACCAACCGTACATTAACAGATTGTCATCTTCATAAAAAATTACATACTTTTAAATGGTATGGTTTAAATCTGATTGCATTCTACCACCACCATCGTTTGCTTTTGGCCACTGTCTTGCCCTGATAATGTCAGTATATCTCAGAGTATATTTAAAAGAATAGACCCAAGATTGACTCAAACCTTCCATGGGGTCTGATCTTGATCTATGTCTATAAAAGTAACTGTAGTATTTGTTGTTCCTGACAGTAAGGGTTGACCAATATAACTGCAAGAGCAATTGACTCTTTACTGCACAATCCAATGTATTAACAGCCCTGAAGATAATAGCCTTTGGAAAACAATGTGGGAAAAGGAGAAAATGCTGGTAACCAGCATTTTCTCCTTTTCCCACAATGTTTACTACCTATTCAAGGACAAATACTATCACTTGAAAAACATTTGAAAAGACGTCTGTAAATGCCTTGAATATGGACCAGTCCAAAGTTTTGCCATGCAGTAAAAGAGTTATGGGCCATTGATGCCAACAGTTTTTACTGCACTAAGCCTATTTTATCTGCCTGCAAACATGCTTTCAGTCAACTGTGAACAATTGAATCACGATATGTTTTGTTATCAACGATCAGAAAATTCCCCCATTTATTCAGGGGTTCCAATAATTCATCCCCGATACTCCTGTCAGATATAAGAATATCATCTTCAACATCTTCGCATGGGGCATGGCCATTTTTGACCATACTAGAAATAGGGGTGACACATCAGAGTGTGACTTAATGATCTCAGTCCTGTGAAAGCTTGCTAAGCCAATGAGGTCACAATCAAGGCATCAAGATGCTTGGTTGATCTCCCAAAGGACTCTGAAGAAACTTCCTGTCATCTGATAAATCCTTTTCTTTTTTAGTAAATACAGAAAATCTGAAGGATTAGAAACACAATAAACACTGAGTCTTGTTATTCAATGTTGCTGTAGAGAAACTGTTTGCTTTAACTTATGCAATAGTATTCACATTTTCTTCTTTTATTATATGAGCCATGCACCGTGAAAAGGAGGTTTAACTCTTTACCACACAATCACAGGTTTTAACGACCCTGAACAAAAAGCCTTTTGAAAACATTGTGGGAAAACGAGAAAATGCTGGTAACCAGCATTTTCTCCTTTTCCCACAATGTTTTCTACCCTTTCCAACATGAATTTCAGTTTTTGAGTCACATTTATTTTGTTGCCTGCAAATGCTTTCAATTTGGACAAGTCCAAAAGATGGCTGTGTGGTAAAGAGTTAATGAATCTGCAAAAAGTATCAACCCATGTCAGCCTACGCTGTCTGCACAGGCTAACATGGGTCAAAACCTTTTGCTTTTTGTAAACTTTCTACATGTCCAAAGACCATTCTAGCACAAAATTTAGTTTGTTTTTGTGGATGAAGAGCCCAAGATGGTGGTTCTTCATTTTGTAGGCGGCTTTGAAAGTCTGCTTCAAGGTTTCTCTAGAGATGGTCCTATTGCAATACAGTCATATCTGGTATATCATGCTTGTAATATTTAATTCATTGTATGAGTTGTTGTGCAGAAAGTTTGACTGCCAATACAATGTGTTGGCCATTACAGGACCAGCAGCAATTACGAAGTACACAGTAAAATATACGGAAGCAGTGTTTTGGCTGGTAGAACGAAAACCCAACTATTTCAAATGCTGTTTTAGACCAATGCATGACATTTCGTTGAAAGGACGTTTCATCAAAATCTATGTATGTTTTAAAATACCGACTGCTAAATTCCTAGATTTATTTCATGAAAAACTCTGTCTGGGAGGAAGATTTGAGCCACAATTTGTCTGGGGTAGGGTAAGGGTGAGGGCTAGGGATATTTTTTTACCAACATGGTTTTTCGAAGAAATGTCCGTTTTGGACAGCAACCATACAAAGTATTGGTAAATCTTGAACCCTGATCAGACTGCAGATTTTTTTTTTTTGGGGGGGTGGGGGGGGGACTCACCAAAGCTTGCCTTTAGAGCGCTAAAACATTTGCTTGAATATGCTGATATAACAGAATTGAGGGGCGTGGCTCTTAAAGAACAATTACTACCGAGAACTAAACAACTAGCTATTAAATCCCAACCAGGTATAAACCAACGAGATTCATGGACTTCTGTTTTCTAAGGACACGTTATTAAAAGATAAATAATTCATTATCAACCAATAATGGACTAATCTTCACAAAATCTTTTCAAGCATTTATCTTTATGACAATACCCAAACACAAAGTATGCTCTTAAAAGCTTTTTTCCAGAAACAGATTTATTTTCTAGAATCAATTTACAGAATTCACCTTAGAGAAAATCTGGTTTAGCCTCACTTTACACAGGCTTTTATAGTTGCCATGCATCTGCAAAAAGTTTCGACCCAGGTCAGCCTGCGCAGTCCGCGCAGGCTGACCTGGGCCGAAACTTTTTGCTTTTTAAGTCAATTTTCTGCATGTCCAAGGACCATCCTACCTCAGGTTATAGACATTTGTTAGACAAAACGGATTTAATGGATCCATAATGATGTGACGACTTGCTTGGTACAAGGCATCACGAAGATACATTAACCCTTTACCAGATGACAGAATTTTAGCCTTGTCCAAATTGAAAGCATTTGCAGACGACAATTTCTATGTGGCTCACATGGTGCAATTTTTCTTTGATAGGGTAGAAAACATTGTGGGAAAAGGAGAAAATGCTGGTTACCAGCATTTTCTCCTTTTCCCACAATGTTTTCAAAAGGTTTCTTTCCCATGGGCGTCAAAAGGCATCATTGTGTGGTAAAGGGTTAAGTCCCCCTTTAGAAATATTTTCTATCATTAGAAAGATGGAAGTTTGAAATTGGCTTTGACAACGCAGAAAACTATGATGTGAACAGGGTATTGACCATAAAATCGAGCCTGCAGGTACAATAACGGATGCTAACAAGGGTCAGTTGACCATGTAGTAATGCCAATAATGACCACCTCCGGAAGTAGAGAGGAAGACTGTCTAGGATAAATTAGGAAGCCATAAACTGTAAATAACATTGTTGTCAGCAAGACATAAACAACCTTGACATGATAGATCTCTTATTTCTGTAGCATTAAGACATATTATTAACACCTAAATCATTCATTATTAATGTTGTTAACAATGATTCCAGCATATAATCCAGTTACTCTTTAAACTGTTACCAAATGATAGTTTTTAGACTTGTCTAAATTGAAAGCATTTGCAGACGAAAAAATAAAGGTGGCTAAAATGATAAAATTTATCCTCAATAGGATAGAAAACATGGTGGGAAAAGGAGAAAAATGCTGGTTACCAGCATTTTCTCCTTTCCCACAATTTCTTCAAAAGGCTTTCCTCTTCGGGGTCGTTAAGTTTTAATTCAGATTTCTTTGACAGAAGGTAAAACCTTTACCAAATGACAAATTTTAGATTTGTCCGAATTGTAAACTTTTGCAGACAACGACAATTAACAGCGACTCAAAAATGGAAAGATAGCATTGTTGGAAAAGGAGAAAATGATGGTCACTAGCATTTTCTCCTTTACCCGCAATGATTTCAAAAGCCCTCTTTCTCAGGGTCATTAAACCTCAGAATATTCTAGTTAACCTGCTAAATAAAAGAAATGAAACTTTCTCAAGCCAATGGTAAAAACCCCCCAATTTTCCTATTGCAAAGGTACTTTTGGGGGGAAAGATATCTCCTTATCGGACAGTGTAGATCCAAGATCAGACTGCACGTTCTGTGCAGTCTGATCTTGATCTACACTGTCCGCAAAAGGTCAGTGAGTCGCACTCAATAGCACCCTAAAGGTTAAGTGTTAAATAAGCCATTTCTGAATCGATTCAAAGTAGCTTTAACAGTGTTGTATGTCATCTCAGGCCTATATAATAGGAGACTAAGTATTTTCTAAAAACCCAATCCATTCAAGGTGTGAAAAGACTGGTTAATTTTCTCTAAACACATTATTTATACTGAAGGCACATGAAAGGAATAGTCACAATGGACATTTCATTATGCTCCAACCAATAACCCATAAACCACAATTATTAATTAACCCTTTACCATACAATCCCGACTTTTAACGACTCTGAGAAAGAAGCCCAATGAAAACATTGTGGTAAAAGGAGAAAATGCTGGTAACCAGCATTTTCTCCTTTGCCCACAATGTTTTCTACCCTTCCCAAAATGAATTTCATTTTTTCAGTCACTTTTATTTTGTCATCTGCAACTGCTTTCAATTGGGACTAGTCTAAAATTTTGTCATTTGGTAAAGGGTTAACTCTAAATCATTGAAAACTTCATCATTTGTGATACCTTGGTTAGACCTTTACTTCTAATCTTCCAGTGTCCACTCCCCAGGGCTTGAACATCTTTTCAAGACCCACTTGTCCTGCAGGGCAAGTGGATTGAAAAATTTGCTTGTCCTTCATAATTTTTACTTGTCCTCCATGAAAATTTAAAAAAAAGAGATAATTTAAACTTGCTACTGTTTATTTACAAATTACATGATGTTTCTTCAATTTTTTGTTATGTTTTAACCCTTTACCGCACAATGCCGCCCTCTGACGCCCCTGGAAAAGAAGCCTTTTGAAAACATTGTGGGAAAAGGAGAAAATGCTGGTAACCAGCATTTTCTCCTTTTCCCACAATGTTTTCTACCCTATCAAAGACAAATTCCATCATTTGAACCCCATTTAAATTGTCGTCTGCAAATGCTTTCAATTTGGACAAGTCTCCTTTTTTGTCGTGTGATAAAGAGTTAATCAAAGTATTCAGTATCTGTGTCTGAACTATCCTGGTTTTGTACTCTAGGTCTAGACCCAGAACAAATGTGACCTCTCAAATGTTTATTTCCTGTCCCCATTGGCACTGCAAAATACTATCTGTAGGGCCAAATACTTCTAATGTTGGGCCATTTACATTAATTCTCAACATATCTAAGGCTGCTTTAAAAGTCTTTTCCTTTTGGTGCTGTCATATTCTTTTTGCATTTTACGTTTACATTGCTTTCCATCGTCGCCTCCCCACAGTTCAGTCGAGTCTTTTCCACCAAAAAAGCTTCTGGTATCAGCCATGACTTGCGTAACTTTGGAAGTTGACTTGCTGTCGCTTAAAATATTGAGTTAACTATAATACGCTGGACTTTGATCATGACCATCAGGCTTAATTTTAATTGAAAGGTTGCTTAGAATTTCTTACTCGTCCGACAGGACAACCAGTTGAAATTTGTTACTCGTCCTAACCCAGAGCTCACTCGTCATGATGAGCAGACGAGTGGAATTTTCAAGCCCTGCTCCTTCATAACAATTAACCATCGAGTTCAGCTGTTTTCAAAGGAAATGTCAAGTTATCATCATCATAGTCCTGGCATTGTAATCATCTGCGTCATCTGCATTGTCATGCAAGAACTTTGACACTTTACAATATCTCTCTTCTTACTGAAGATATTTTGATTCAAATTTGGACAAGTTCTTAACTATCAAAAAGGGGAACCCATACAAGAGGGGAACGTGACCATTAAAATATTTTTGACACAATTATGCCCTTTCTTTTGACTTAAAATTTTCAAAAACTCTGACATTTTGAAATATCTCTGTCATGGAATATATATACTTCAAACCTGAACAGGCTGTTAACTATCAACAGGGGAACCTATTCCCAAGGAGCACGTAAAGATCAAAATATTTGGCAGAGTTATGCCCCTTTTGACTTAGAATTTTCACTGAAAATCAAGCACTTCCAGCCCAATGTTTGAAAACTTTGTGGGAAAAGATGAGTTTAAAAACTAGGTAAAAAGTAAACGAAACACTGACTTGGCTACATTACCTAGTTTTGAAATTCATTTTTCTGCCAGGGACAAACACTTTGACCAACCACACAAGAGCAGATTGTCATCTTCACAATAATTTCCATACTTATAAATGGTATGATTTAAATGTAAATTCAGTTTAATACCAACAGTTTAGCTGCCACTGGGCCTTCAAAAGCAAAATTGTTTCCTATAAATCACATTGTTTTGGCATTTATTGTTGGATTATGGGTAATATCAAGAAAATAAGACTATTTACTACATGAAGCAGGACACTGATAGACTGATAATATACAGGTGTGAGACTTCAGAAGAGCTCTGACAAAAGGGGGCTTAATGCATCTCCATGATCCATGATACCAATCAAGTCATCACGTGATTGTGGATCCATAAAACGGCATTTTCTCCAACAACCAACTGAATCATGAGGTACAGTCTGGTCCTTTGACATGCAGAAAATTGACCAAAAACCAGAAGTTTCAGCCCTTGTCAGCTGGCCACAGCCTGCACAGGCTGATCTAGGTTGATACTTTTTGCAGATATATTAAGCCCCCTTTTCACAGAGCATGGCTCATACATAATTCTAGTGTTACCAGACCTCATTGCATGGCATTGCTTTCTACCATCTTCTAGCATTTTTTAAACAGAAATAGTACAAAATTTCCAATCAATCAAATGAAAATTGCCAAGACCCGTCTGCTGCAGGAAAATTGCCATCTGTCAAAAAGAACATATAATATCTACAATATACTCCCAGACAAACTGACATACAAATTTTATGAACAGACCTCAGTGAAATATGGGCACATTTCACAGAACAGATAATGTATTGACCCTTTATCACACGACAAAATTTTAGATCATCTAAATTGAAAGCATTTGCAGAGGACAATGTGGATCAAGTAATTACATTTTTTCTTTGATAGAGTAGAAAAACAGTGAGAACAGGAGACAATTAATGCTGGTTACCAGCATTTTCTCCTTTTCCCACAATGTTTTCAAAAGCCTTCTATTTCAGGGTCGTTACAACTTGGGATTGAGTGGTACATGCTTAACTCTTTACCAAGCAACAAAATTCTATAGTGGTCCAAACTGAAAGCATTTGCAGACAACAGATTAAATGTAGCAGAAATGATGCAATATGTGTCTGAAAGAACAGAATACATTGTTGTAAAAGGAGAAAAAGCTGGTTACCAGTATTTTCACTTTTTCCAACAATGTTTTCAAAAGTCTTGCTCTTCATGGTTCGTTAAAACTTGGGACTGTTTGGCAAGGATAAATGGACGAAAATTAGGTACAGGAACAGAACAGAATGATTTTAGGCATACAGAGATATTTCTCCACCACAATTAACCCTTTACCGCACAATCCCGACTTTTAATGACCCTGAAAGAGAAGAGGCTTTTGAAAACATTGTGGGAAAAGGAGAAAATGCTGGTAACCAGCATTTTCTCCTTTTCCCACAATGTTTTCTATCCTATCAAAGACAGAAACCAACACTTGAGCTATTTTCATTTTGTCGTCTGCAAACGCCCTCAATTTGATAGCCTCCAAAATTTTGTCATTTGGTAAAGCGTTAATGATTTGAAGGAATCTTTGCCCAACTGGGAGAAGCCTCTTAGTCTGTCTGTGTGAAGGAACATCCTTAAGCTGCAAGCTCTTCTGTTAATTATTTCGATGAGAAGCAATCAGTAATATTGCAATGGAAGGCTTTTTGTTTTATCACCTAGACGAACACGGTTTTATCACCTTAAATTATGCTTTAGGGTTTGTTTCTCTGATTGCCTCCATTACTTAAATTGGCTTGAAACCTCCAAGACAAAATGTCTGCGAGGGACAATTTTTTTTTTTTCTCTGTGGATTTTAACTTTAATTCTCCACCTGACAGTTTAAGTGGAATCGTAAAATCAGCTTGTAGCTTCATTTGATTTCTTTTAAGGCATTAGCAAATTTCCATGGTATTGTAAAAGAGGTCTGGATCAGCCTGAGAAGGGATTGCTTCTGTATCAATGATTCTGATGATGTCTTTCCTACGAGCATTAACAAAGTCACGACCTTCTGCAGAAAACATTTCTGTTTTTCAGTAGAGTTAACATTAAAAAACCTTGTAGCAAAAGGAGAAATTGCTTGTAACATGTAATTTCTTCCCCTACAAAACCCATGTCACATGTCACTTTACCCTTGTTCTTGTTGATTACCTCTCGCTAAAGAGGTTTGGAGCCATTTGCGCCATTTTGGTCTAGTGGATATGGGAGTTAAGTCTTTACCAAACAACAAATTTTAGACTTGTCAAAATTTTAACCATTTCCAGACAACAATTTAAATGTGGCTCAAATGACTGGCTAGAATGACTCAAATGACTGGCCAGAAAACATTGTGGGAAAAGGAGAAAATGATGGTTACCAGCATTTTCTCCTTTTTCCATTATGTTTTCAAAAGACTTCTCTTGCAGGGTCATTGAAAATTGGAATTGTGTGTCAAAGAGTCAAATTTAACCCTTTACCAGACGACAAAATTTTAGCCTTGTCCAAATTGAAAGCATTTGCAGACGACAATTTCAATGTGGCTCAAATGGTGCAACTTGTCTTGGATAGGGTAAAAAACATTGTGGGAAAAGGAGAAAATGCTGGTTACCAGCATTTTCTCCTTTTCCCACAATGTTTTCAAAAGGCTTCTTTTCCAGGGGCGTCAAAAGGCGTCATTGTGCAGTAAAGTGTTAAAGCAATGGTAACAATGAAGGACAAGGTAATGATTTTGATTTCAAACCTGAAAATATCAATTATTCTTAACTAAACCCTAAATCATGAGTACTCATTACAATCGTCTCATCAAGACGATTCTAATGAGTACCCATAACATAGGGTTTGGATGAGAAATAAAGGATTTAGAATACCATCACTCACTCTTACCTGGAGCTCTGAGTGGTAATAATGAAGGACAAGGTAAATCTCAGGTGAGAGTACTATTGATTTTACCTTGGAATCAAAGCTTTTCATCTTGGTACAACAATCTCACTGATCAACTCTAACAGAACTTAACCCTTTACCACACAATCCAGAGTTTTAACAATGCTGAACTGTGAAGAAGGCTTTTGAAAACATTGTGAGAAAAGGAGAAAATGCTGGTAACCAGCATTTTCTCCTTTTCCCTTAACCCTTTCCCAAACAAGCCATGGTTTTCACGTGTCTGCAGTACAAGTCTTTTGAAAACACTGTGGGAAAAGGAGAAATTGCTCGTAACGAGCAATTTCTACTTTTCCCACAGTGTTTTCTACCCGCTTTGAGACCTTTCTGCCATTTTCATCAAATTTAAAATTGTCGTCTGCAAACTCTTTCAATTTGGACTAGTCCAAAATTTGTTGTTTGGGAAAGGGTTAATGTTTTCTAACCTACCCTACCAAAGATGGATCCTGCCAATTTAGACATTTAATTTGTAATCTGAAAAATGCTTTTAATACTTATTATTGTCAGTCTGATAGAGTCATCTCCCTTTGAGAACTATTGTATAATGGTAAGAATATGAACAAGTCTTGCTTGACAGCAAACATGATCAGAACTTACAAAGTACATACGGCATGACCGTATCATTAACCTTTTCCCAAACGACAAATTTTGGACTGGTCCAAATTGAAAGAGTTTGCAGACGACAATTTTAAATATGATGAAAATGGCAGAAAGTTCTCAAAAAGGGTAGAAAACACTGTGGGAAAAGGAGAAATTGCTCGTTACGAGCAATTTCTCCTTTTCCCACAGTGTTTTCAAAAGACTTGTACTGCAGACACGTGAAAACCAGGGCTTGTTTGGGAAAGGCTTAAAAGACCCATAACAGGAAAAGAAAATGAGAAATAAAAAGCCTCAATATCTGTTTAAGACACTGGATGGCAATTAAATATGTCTGCGTAAAAACAGATGGCTGCATGTTGATTTTGTGGGACAAGGAGAAACTGATGGTTACCAGCATTTTCTCCTTTTCCCACAACGTTTCCTGCCCTATCAAAAACAAATTTCGTCATATGGGCGACTTTTAAATTTGTCATCTGCAAGTACTTTGAATTTGATCCAAGCCAAAATTTTGTTGTTTAGCACAGAGTTAAGATGTTGAAAGTTTTAACCTGTAGAATGGTGAATGAGCTATTGCAAGAACAGTTGATTGCCAGGCTTATCCCACAGTATATCAACAGTCGGTGCACGACATTTCGTCAGAAAGACATTTCGTCGAAATCCATGTATGTTTTAAAATATTGATTGCTAAATTCCTAGATTTATTTCATGAAAAGCTCTGTCTGGGAAGAAGATTTGGGCCACAATTTGTCTGGGTTAGGGTAAGGTTTAGAGCTAGAAATGGTTTTCAACAAACATGGTTTTGGACAAAATGCCGCGGATCCATCAAGAATAGATCCAAAATCACACTGAGACTGAATCTATTACTATGAGCCCGTCAACTTTGTGTTCTATGTTATCAAAAGCATTTCAGGTCATGCTCTGTATATGGGAATCACTAAACACTGTTTTTGCTGTTCATTTGGAAAAACAGACAGCGGCTTAGAGTGCTGACTGTAGACTGGTAAAAGAAACATCATGAAAACATTGATAGGTGCACTGGCAGCCATGATATTGCTCAAAAACTACTTAAAACACCAAACAAAGTATTCAAAGGGTCAAATTATTCATCCAATGAAAGGACATGGAAATAAATTCCATCGTATACAGAACTGAGACAAAAAAGAAAAGAAAATGGCTGACACAATGTCACATGTACCGGAAGACCTTATTTTTTTATTCTCTCTGCTTGTTTAACCCTCCACCAAACTGGCTAATATTTTACGACGCTGAGGAAGGAGGATTTTGAAAACATTATGGGAAAAGGAGAAAATGTTGGTAACCAGCATTTTCTCCTTTTCCCACAATATTTTCTGCTGTTTCAGAGAAGAACCCAATCATTTGCTCAACGTTTAATTTGTCGTCTGCAAATGCTTTCAAATTGGACAAGTCTGAAATTCTGTCTCTTGGTACAGAGTTAATCATGGATTGGTTATCTAATCAAAAGACATTATTCAATAGATCAAAATGAGATATCTGTTCACATGATTGAACATTGCGATGTTGTTATGATTAGTGCACACATAATTATAACATTTCCTCCATTTACAGTATTGTGGCTTGTTGATGCTAGGTTCCCTCTGCCGATCAGGTCAACTTAAACATCCCGATCACCCGAATTCCCCAACTAAGCTTGACCAAAGGTATGTTCACGACTTCTTCCCAACCTCTCAGTTTTTGAGCTAGAGGGGCCACTGGCCCACCCAGGTTTAAAAATTGGGGCCATCTTAATATTACATGAGGCCAAGTCAGTCAATACCAGAGAGCCACTTATTTTGAAAACATTTTTCATACCACTAAGTTTTTGCTCGGGGGTCGGACTTAACTGTTGAAGTTTCTGGGTGTTCCGAGTCTGCATGATCCAAGTCTCACAGTATTCAGCCGATCGGTTGACAACATCTAGATAACTATTTTGGCCGTTGGCCAAAATAACTGAGTGAGGATCTGGTTATTTTTTTCGGCTGCTTTTTGGCCATCACAGATTGCGATTAACTGATGCAGAACATACTTGAAAATGCATACGGCATACTTGCGACAAAGATACTGTGTCTGTTGGTCAAAATTAGGGAAATCCCTTGTTAAAGAAGAAGCTTAAACCTAATGAAAATCGCTGATACGAACAACAAAATGGTTCGAAGCGTCTTTTCTTATTCTGACAATAACACAAATAAAGCGGAAACCGCTCTCCACCAGTTGATTCACCCTGCATATTTTTCGTACCTATGGCCGGTGTGGCATATTTTTGATGTGCCTGTTTGCCCATCAGACATTCTTAATGCGCCTGCTGTAATCTTTGAGCACCAATTCCGCGATGGCATATCCTCTGCAGAGTCTGACCTCCACTGTTGTAGATAGATGTTATCTCTTCCAGATCTAAGCAGCATGTGAGAGACCAGCATGCCGTTATTACATGTAAATTGTGTCTTTGTGCAGTTTGTCATCTGCAAATACTCTTAATAATTAATTGATTTTCTTATTTAACCCTTTACCAAATTACAAAATTGTACACTTGTACAAATTGAAAGCATTTGCAGACGGCAAAATAAATGTGGCTCTAAAATGGAAATTTATTTTGGGAAGGGTAGAAAACACTGTGGGGGGAAAAGGAGAAAAATGCTGGTTACCAGCATTTTCTCCTTTTCCCACAATGTTTTCAAATACTTCTTTCTAAGGGTGGTTGAAAGTCAGGATTGTGTGGTAAAGGATTAATTGGCAGCAAAAGATAAAACTAATATGTGAGAAGACAAGCAAGCATTATTAGTGCCGGGTCGCATTGTCTCAGGTTTTAAATATAATGACTTGGTTGCATACATGTTAGCCAACTATTTTATCCTGAACCCTTCAACACAAAATTCTATGATTAAGCGACCCTGAGGGCTTTTTGAAAACACAGTCTGTGCAAGCTGACCTGAACCGAAACTTTTCGCTATCGGTCAATTTTTTGTATGTCCAAGGACCAGTCTACCTCACGACTTAGTTGGTTGCTAGACAAAATGGACTTTATGGATATATTATTTTATGTGACAACTTGCTTAGTATCAAGCATCATGGAGATGCATTAAGCTCCCTTTTGCCAGAGTATGGCTCATTTACAATTTTGTGTGGTAGTACATGCATGTGTGGAGATACTCGCATCAGCCCTTAACAAATTCTTCTTCAAATTCAATGAAAACCTGCCAGTAGACCTCTGAGGGTAAAAAAGTTGCATTTATTCATTTGACAGTGAGAGTTAAATGTCAAAGAACTAAACCAACTGTTTCTGACACAACTCCTGTTGACAGTCAAATTACCTTTGCTGTAATGAAGACAGGAACTTAAATTTCAAGTTTATGCCAAGACAGTTAATTAACTCTTTACCACATGACAAAAATGCAGACTTGTCCAAAACGAAAGCATTTGCAGACAAGAATTTAAATGTGGCTCAAATGACGGAATTTGTCTTAGATAGGGTAGAAAACATTGTGGAAAAAGGAGAAGATTGGGTAGAAAACGTAGAAAATGCAATTTTCTTCATTTCCAATAATCTTGTCAAATGCCTACTTCCTCGCAATTTGTTAAAACAAGAGCACCACATGTGGGTACCCATGCTTGGCTAGAGATGCTAAATTTTCATTGAAAATTCTAAGTTGAAAGACTTTTCACTGAAAATTTAAAGTTGAAAAAGGGGCATAACTCTGTCAAAAATACTTTGATGGTAATCTGCCCCTGTTGTATGGGTTCGCCTCTTGCTAGTTAACGGCTAGTCCAAGTTTGAAGTAAATAACTTCTGTAATGACTGAGATCAGAGCTCTAGATAAGAGGGAGTGATGGTAGTCTAAATCCATTTTTCTCTTCCAAACCTTAAGTTGTGGGTACTCAATAGAATCGTCTCGCCGAGTCGATTCAAATGAGTACCCATAAAATAGGGTTTAGTGGAGAATAATTAACATTTTCAATTCTGAAAACAAAATCACTCTCTCTGTCTGGAGCTCTGACTGAGATATTACAAAATGCCAAAGTTTTTGCTCGATGATGAAAACGCAGACAATGGTGCAGATGACGACAGGGCCAAGGGTACAGCATTACCTTCATGCTTTCTTTGAAAACACCGAGCTAAAAAAGGACTGTTTGGAAAAGGGTTAACGATCTCTGCCAGACTAACGGCACATCCCAGTATCACTTCAAATAATTACCCTTTGAAAAAGACACAGCTCATTTTCTGTAAAAATGAGCGGAAAACAACATTTTTTTCTCAAAATAATTGCTGCTCTTTTCTCCAAGACAGATATTTAATAAAAAGACAGACGAAATTTGAAACAATAATTGAAATTCAGTAAATTGTTTTCTAGTACTTTTTTTTTTCTTCCTGGAAAACTTTTTTTGATTGAACTCCATTTTTAAAACTCAGAAAATTTTTCCGAAACGTTACGTTTAATTTCTGGAGTTGGTAGTGATAGAGGTTTCCCTTTACCACACAATCCTGAGTTTTTACATCTCCCATTAGGAAAAAGCCTTTTAAAAACATTATGGGAATAGGAGAAAATGCTGATAACCAGCATTTTCTCCTTTTCCCTCAATGTTTTCTACCCTTTCTATGACAAATTCCATGATTTGTGCAACATTCAATTTGTCGTCTGGAAATGCTTTCAATTTGGACTAGTTTAAAGTTTTGTCATTTGGTAAAGAGTGAATAGATCTAATAATAGTTTACAACTTCTCTATGTTTGAAGTAAAAATCTTCAGTAGTAACAGAGATATCAAATGTCAAAAGTTTCAATTATGAGACAACACACAAGACAACAAGGTAGATGAACCTAGGGCTGCCACGATACCTGGTCCCACATCCTTTTCTTCAAAATCAACCAAGCTAAAAGTGTCAAGAACTGAACAAGACTTACGCATGGATGGTTTGGATAGTATTGTGGAGATATAGCAAAAGAAAAATCCACAAACTGTAATAATGACTTGTTTATAGCCATATCAACGAATGACACAAAACAGAAACATCAATCAGTTTAGAAAAAAATCATTTTTTCCAAAAAAAAAATAAACCTTTGTTGGAATGGGGGTAGGTGCTTTTAATTTGCTATATATGTCACAGTGTGTCAAACAATTGTAAGTGGCAGTTTATGTATGAAAGAACATCATTCTATATTTGGGGTGTTTAAGTTTTAAGTTCTCTCCTACTAAAGCCGTTGAATTGTAAAGACAGTTTAATTGCAGCCTATTACCCGGCAGTGATTTATCCAGAACATGGATAGCTGTAACTTCCATTGAAACATTATCCTAATTGGTAAAACCTTTTAACCATTGACATCCAAAATGGTTCAATTTCGGGCAGCAAGACATTCATGGTGAGAGCTTAATCCTTTACCACACAATCCAGAGTTTTAACGACCATGATGAAGAAAGCCTTTTGAAAACATTGTAGGAAAAGTAGAAAATGCTGGTATTAAAGTGGTAACCAGCATTTTCCCCTCTTCCCACAATGTTGTCTACCCAAACAAATAAAAATTTCAATTTTTGAGTCACACTTGCTTTGTCGTCTGTAAATGCTTTCAATTTGGATAAGTCTACAATTTTGTTGTTTAGTAAAGTGTTAACTCTTTATGCAGTGACAAAATTCTATACCTGTTCAAATTGAAAGTGTATTTGCAGACGAAAAATTAAATGTGAATTAAATGGAAGTTTCTCGTTGGAAGTATAGAAAATATTGTCCAAATCCCAAACATTTGCAGATGACAAACTAAATGTGGCTAATTAGTGCACATTGCCTCAGAGAGGGTAGAAAAACATTGTTTTCACAGGCTTTCTTTCTAGAGGTCATTGAAATGCAGGATTTAGAAGCCTTCCTCAGAGTTGTTAAAACAATGGTTGGTCTAGACATTGGCCCTAAGTACTCACCTGAGTGAAGTCATCTAGGATTGATAAAGCTTGAGAGATCCTGGTTGTGATAATGTAAACACATGAAGTGACCTGCTTTTTGACCCAACATGACCCAATTTTCAAGTTGTCCGAGATATTACTAAGACAAACATTCTGACCAATTTTCACAAGTTTCTGATGGGAAACATGGCCCCTACAGTGCACACAAGGTAAATGTAGATGCCTGGACAATAGCTAATGCATGACGGACACAGAACTCTGTCTCAAAAGCTCACCTTGAGCACTTTGTTCTCAGTGAGCTAAAAAAGTGTTAAATCGCATTTGTAGACAGTTACTAAGGATACCTGGAAACTAAAGACAAGATGATTGAAAAGGTTAACTAGAGATGGAGGTGCCAGTATCTTCAGCTGTGACAGGTAAGATTGAAAACCTCAAACATTGGCTTAACTCTTTACCTAGTGACAAATTCTTAGCCTTTTCCAGATTGTAAGCATTTGCAGACGACAAAATAAATGGCTCAAAAATTGAAATTTCCTTATTGCTAGGGTAGAAAACATTATGGGAAAAGGACAAAATGCTGGTTACCAGCATTTTCTCCTTTTCCTACAATGTTTTTAAAAGTCTTCTCTTTCAAGGTCATCCAAAGTCAAAATTGTGTGGTACAGGATTAAGGATTTTATGGTAATGAGTACATTCTAAATGAATATAAATGACAAAAGCACTTACTTCAAAGGAAGTTTTTCAGGTTTTACAAGAAAAGGACTTCTGTATGTATCTTAACCCTTTACCAGACGACAAAATTTTAGCCTTGTCCAAATTGAAAGCATTTGCAGATGACAATTTCAATGTGGCTCAAATCGTGCAATTTTTCTTTGATAGGGTAGAAAACATTGTGGGAAAAGGAGAAAATGCTGGTTACCAGCATTTTCTCCTTTTCCCACAATGTTTTCAAAAGGCTTCTTTCCCAGGGGCATCAAAAGGCGGCATTGTGCGGTTTGATAGGGTAGAAAACATTGTGGGAAAAGGAGAAAATGCTGGTTACCAGCATTTTCTCCTTTTCCCACAATGTTTTCAAAAGGCTTCTTTCCCAGGGGCGTCAAAAGGCGGCATTGTGCAGTAAAGGGTTAAGATTGATTTGGAAATTTTCAAAGAACTAGCTTTCAGACGAAGATTGATTGATTGTATGGTGTTAAATACCGTTTGCTGCATTATTTCAGTTATATCGCAGTGGCCAAAGCACCTATCCATGCTTTCTTGGAGTTTCTTTTACCAGTACTCTGCAAAATATTCTTTCAAAGCCACTTGTTGCTTTCCCACATATCCATTGTCAAAACAATGGTCAGCAGTGAGAGAGGAATGAATCCTGTTGCAATCATACTCCTCGGACAGAAATTGGCCGAGCCGTTAGACAACGGTAAGTAAAGGATACTCTTGTCTCATGTCACAGTATATACCATTTTTGTGTCCAAAGAGAGCAGGCGAGAGCATCAATAATTCATCCTGTAATAACATAGGGAAAGAAGATTGCAACCTTCATGGCCATTATTTCGGTGAGAGACGTAATTGATGATGGTTATTCCCCCATTCAATCGATATGCAATTGAGGGGGCAAGGAAAATAACCCTTGTAGAGCTGAATACCCGAATTAATTGCTTAAACATACAGTATAGATTCAAGATCAGACTGCACAGAACATGCAGTCTGATCTTGGATCTACCTGTCCACTTCTTTACCACTGATATTCTGCTTAAAACAGCTTTGAAATGGCAATATTTGCATCTCTAAGCACTGACTTAGAATGTCCACTTCATTTACTTAGCACCACAAAGTTAACTCTTTACCAAATGACAAAATTTTAAGACTGGTCCAACTTGAAAGCATTTGCAGATGAAAAATTAAATGCAACTCAAAAAATAACATTTATCTTTCATATAGGAGAAAACATTGTCGGAAAAGGAGGAAATGCTGTTTACCAGCATTTTCTTTCTCTGGGTCCCTAAAACTTGGGAATTTGCAGAAAAGGGTTAAAGAACCTTCCAGGAATTAGTTGGCCAGTTGGGGTGTCAGCCTTGATAGATACTTCCCCAATCAAAATAACTGGTGGAGAGGAAAAAAACTGTCACACGTCGAAATGAAAGAGAGATTACGAGTCCGCTCTTTGCATATAAATGGTCTACTATAACTTTATAAAGGCATCATTCTGCTGACACCATTGACACAAAATGTCTTCACTGCTTACATTCAGGATTCTGGTTGTCAACATTTGAATTCCAGAGACAATCTGTAAGCTAAATAAGAGAATACTGCATGACTTATTTGATCTGCTTTTGTCTATCAAAATAGACATGATGAATAGAGTTTTTCATCTACAGTGGAATGCTTTAATTCTTTACCAAGCCACAAAATTTGGGATTTGTCCAAATTAAAACCATTTTCACACAACAGTACAAATGTGCCTCAAATGTTTGGATTTGATTGTCTTTACAAAAGAAAAAAGATGTTGTAGGGCATGGGGAATTTATTGGTAACCAGAATTTTTCCCTTTTTTTTCCGCGATGAGTTCAAAAGCTTTCAAGTCAAGGGTGAAACAAACAATGAACTGTCTGGTAAAGACTTAAACTGCTGAATAAATGAAGCTTACAGTTTGATCTATTAATGAACAGAGGTTGAAAACACCAATGGTACTTGATATTATTCTCACCCTAAATTCAAAAGCCAGGTCTTTGATTGGCCAAGACATTCTGCGCAGCAAATCTCAACCAGTCTTGAAAGTTCATGATCAAAATTGAATGTTGTATGCTCAGTGACGAAGGGCCAAAGTCTTTAACTCATGACCCAAAATTCCTGTTTGCAAGGCTCTGAAGTAGTAAGCTCTCGAAAACAATAAGGAAAAGAAGAAATGCCTATTAGCGGCATTTTCTCCTTTTTTCCAAAAAAAGTTCCTTACCATAACAAAGACAAATCCCATCATTTGAGTCACATTTTTTACAGACGACAAAGTTTAAAGAAAAATTCATCATCTGTTAAAGGGTTAATCAAGCTGTTTGAATCACCATGAGAAAAAAAATGTGCTTTGCAATTCGACAAAACACAGGAACCACAAGAACCTGTCAGATCTTGTCCCCTTTCCAGTCCCTTTTTTGAGCCTAATTAGGTTTGCACCCAGCCCTTGTAGGGCCATTCATCATAATGATATTCTTTTGGGGTATGAAAGCTGGTATAATACCAGCATAAAATCCGCAAACCTCATCAATAATTTCCCATTGGCATGCCATCAGATTTAGGTCTTTTCATGAAACTGGGCATTCTTTAACTCTTTACCAAATGACAAAATTTTGGACATGTCCAAATTGAAAGCATTTACAGATGTCAAATTAGATATGGCTCATATGGTGAGATTTGTCTGTAAAAGGACAAGAAAACATTGTGGGAAAAGGAGAAAATGCTGGTTACCAGCATTTTCTCCTTTTCCCACAATTTTTTCAAAAGGCCTCTTTTTCAGGGTAGCTAAAACTGGGGATTATGCTGTAAAGGTAACCCTTTCCTAATTCCATGCTTCTGTAAATCATAACCTGGGAAACAAAACTTTGGAAAATATTGTGGGAAAAAGAAGAAAATACTGGTTACCAGCATTTTCTTCTTTTCCCACAATATTTTCTACTCTTTCAAAGACAAATCCCATCATTTGGGCAACATTTCATTTGTTGTCTGAAAAATTTCCTTCAAGAAGTCTGAAAGTCTAAAATTTTGCCATCTGGTAAAAGGTTAACCAACGAACAAAAATAAAAGAAACCTTATATCTCTAGTTAGAAAGTCAGAGGTGCCTGTTGCTTCACTGAAAGCATTGAATACAGATCATAGAAATGTACTACAGAACTTCAGAACAGAAACATAAGAAATGCTTCAACTCAAGAGATGCTTTACTGCTTAGCTTAAAGCACTAAAGGCAGACAGCAGACATTTAATACAGCAAAACTTCAGAACAGAAACATAAGAAATACTTAAACTCTAGATCAATGTCCTTGTTGCTTCGCTGAAAGCAACAGAACTTCGGAAGAGAAACATAAGAAAAGCTTCAAGTCTAGATAGAGGTGCTTGTTGCTCAGCTGAAAGCACTGAATGCAGACAACTGACAAATACAAAAAAAACTTCAGAATAGTAACATAACAAGTGTTTTAATTCTAGATAGAGGCTCTTGTTGCTTAGCTGTCAAAAGCACTAAATGCAGACACAAGACAAATACAAATTTATCCTGTCACCTTCTATAAATTCCGTCGTATAACAGGGGGTCATATAAACTTGGTGATATACGGTCACTTGACCACGTGACTAGGTTTATTATGTCAGTTGGTCATGTGATCATGGTTTATTAAGCTAGTTGGTCATGTGACCAGCTGGAACTCCCTTTTTAGGTGCCGGTACACGAAATCAATATTTCAAAGTAAAATCATCGCTTGAAATTCGATGCACATGTTGATTTTTCTTATTATTTAAAATGAATTAGAATTCTTTACCACAACATTCTTCCGAGGGTTTACGTCACTTTTATGACGTAGTCAATATTATTCATGAAGTCATTATTACAGCTGCATACCAAAAGCGCTTTGCACAGTTCGCCATACAAGTGTGTTTTTTTCATAGTGCAAAAGATGTCAATAAATGCCCGATAAACTTAACCCATCCAAGGCACCAACCATCTATTCTATATAAGGACTTCAGAACAGAAACATGGGAAATGTTACAACTCTAGATAGAGGTGCTTGTTGCTATAGCTAAAGGCTCTCAATGCAGACACAAGACAAATACAACTAAGAACTTCAGAACAGAAACATGGGAAATGTTACAACTCTAAATAGAGGTGCTTGTTGCTTAGCTAAAGGCACTAAATGCAGACACAACAGGACTTCATCATACAACTGGACTTCAGAACAAAAACAGAAGAAATGTTACAACTTTAGATAGAGGTGCTTGTTGCTTAGCTGAAAGCACTAAATGCAGACACAAGACAAATACAACTAAGAACAGAAACATGGGAAATGTTACAACTCTAAATAGAGGTGCATGTTGCTTAGCTAAAGGCACTCAATGCAGACACAACAGGACTTCATCATAACAAAAACAGAAGAAATGTTACAACTCTAGATAGAGGTGCTTGTTGCTTAGGCACTGAATGCAGACACCAGACAAATACAGCAGAACTTTAGGACAGAAACATAAGAAATGCATCAACTAAGATTAAATCTACAGTCCTGAATAGTATTGAACTAATATGATTGATTTCAGATGCATACAATGAAGCTTATTACCATATCAAAGCCCTGGAAAGCGGATTTGTGGAGTAGTATATTTAAGCTGTAATATGTTGTAATACAAAAAAAAATTCTAACGCAAGGTATGTGAAATCGTTTTAAAATCGAGTTATCAAGGGCAAGGAAAGTCAAAATTGTTCTGCGGAGCGGGCCACTCATAAATACAGTAGTGACAAAAGGGAGGTTGAGATGTATTAGCTAAAACTGGAAGTAGAATGGGCACAAGTGTGAATTACGGTATATCTGGTTCAGGGTAGAAAATATTGTGGGAAAAGGAGAAAATGCTGGTTACCAGCATTTTCTCCTTTTCCCATAATGTTTTCAAAAGGCTTCAACATCAGGGTCATTAAAAGTTGGGATTGTATAGTAAAGAGTTAAGACACTGAGTCACAATGAAATAAGCCTCCATTAGTACAAATGACTGTGCTTATCCAGGTTGTACTTCATAAAATGCCTAGCACTTTTCAATTTTACACATGGTCCGTGTAGTTACTAAGGACTGGTCTAAACACACTTTGGACTTGAAGAATTCCACCTATGGAAATAAGAAGTATTTGGACAAGTCTAAAATTTTGTCATCTGGGAAAGGATAAAATCAGACTCTCACCAGAACATCATAACACCCGTGAATTGTATCAAGTTCAGCCTATCGACAGAAAATGTAATAATTCCAGCTTATGCAAAACGTTTTCCCCAAACACTGTATCTAATACTTACAATATGGAAATAATGGCAGTTAAGTATGATGTATAGGTCCCCAGGGTGGACAAATTACCCATTAACAGTACAGAATTGTCTCTGCAACATTCCTGTATGGTTATGAGGCAATTTCTATACACTCAGGCCAAATTAATGTTGACAAGGGCCTGACACTGTGTCCCAAATCAACTGGTACAAAGGCCAAACTGGAGGTATTAAGTGAAATGCTGCAATGCTTCTACCAATTTGAAGTAACATTTTCTACATGGATGTAAACTTTCTATGCATTTTCTTTCTGACACTTTCGTCAATTTCCGGTTTTGTTCTGTTTGAGCTGTGTTTCACAGTGGTGTCCAAGGTACATACACTGTATATTGTAGTTTTATCTGACCAAATTTTTCCAGTGCTACTGGCTGGATCTCTATATTATTCTTCCTAAGCATCTAGCATTACAAGGCATCATTAACTCTTTCACTACTACACACTAATGGCGACTTGATTACCTTTTGCGGACAGCGTAGATCAAGATCAGACTGCACAAAACGTGCAGTCTGATCTTGTTCTACACTGTCCGCTACTCTGTTTTTAAACTATGACGAAAGTAGTTTTCAATAGAAGTGGAAATCTATTTTTAGAGCTCGGGAAAAAAGTGGAATTTCCGGAGTTAGTAATGAAAGAGTTAAACCAGTAATAGATTAGGTCTCACCAGTGCTTGGCCCAAGACATTCCACCAATGCATCTAAGAAATACCTGCCATATTAAACATTTTAAGAACCTCTAAAACACTTTCTGGTGTAGTCTTTGCTTGAATCGTGTTTCACAGAGGTTTCCAAGGTATATATATTTAGATTATATCTGACCATGCTGGTTATAAACTTCTTAGATTTTACCAGTACCAAGACTTAAGGTCTCTACAGTGCTTGGCCAAAAGACATTCTACCTATCCATCCAGCTAGCAATACAAACCAGATTGAACCAATAACCCCCAGATGACAGATCTACCACCTCATCCACTGAGGACAAACCCACTTGTTTCCTCTTCTCATCTCAATGGTTGTAACGACAAGCCATGCGGTCAAAAGCATTTGAGCCATGCTCTGGCAAAAGGGGGCTTAATGTATCTCCGTGATACATTATACCAAGCATGCCTTTCCATCAGTATGGATCTATAAAATCAATCTTGTCTAACAACCGACTGAAACATGAGGTAAACTGGTCCTTCGGGATGCAGAAAATTGACCTAATTGCAGTTTTGCAGCAAGTCAGCCTGCGCAGACTATGCAGGCTGACCTGGGCCAATACTTTTTTGCAGATGCATTAAGCCCCCTTTTAACAAAGCATGTCTCATTTTTAATTGTTTCTCTGAAGAAAGCGGAGTATTCAAGTCTGTGTCCTGAAGGAATTTTTTAAAAGCCCTCACTTTCTTGTTCAATGGAAAGCTATTCTCCCATTCTAAAAGCATTCTGGCACTTCATGGCAAACATAACAATGATTTAAAACTTGCTGTTATTGCCTTTTTTTTTTTTCCTTCAACTCTCTTTGATGTCAAGCCCAGGTTGGCCCAAACAAGTGCTAATGATGTATTCAAAATAAAAGGCCTGTTATTAGCCAACTCAATGAGCAGTTTCATTAACTCTTAACCAGATGACAAAATTTTGGACTCCACCGAACTGAAGGCATTTGCACACGACAAAATAACTGTTGGTCAAGTGAAATCAACTTTGAAACCACAATATTTGGGTTTTTACTACTGAGTGGAAATTTTCATTTCATTTACTTAGCAGTTTAACCCTTTACCACACAATCCCGAGTTTTAACGACCCTGAGGAAGAAGCCTTTTGAAAACATTGTGGGAAAAGGAGAAAATGCTGGTAACCAGCATTTTCTCCTTTTCTCACAATGTTTTCTAACCTTTCAGAAACAGACTGATTTAATCATTTGAGCCACATTTAATATGTTGTCTGTAAATGCTTTGAATTTGGACCAGTCTAAAATTTTGACATGTGGTAAAGAGTTAAGGGTTAAGTAATGACTAAGATTGTCCCTATCATTAATTTCACACCACAAGGGTTCACCATTCCCCTTTCTTTGAGCCATGCTCTGGCAAAAGGGGGCTTAATGCAGCTCCATGATCTATGATACCAAGCAAGTCATCACATAGTTTTGGATCCATAATAGCAGCTATTTCTAACCACTGACTTAACTCTTTACCAAACGAATCTTTACCAAACGACAAAATTTTAGACTTGTCTAATTTGAAGGTATTTGCAGACGACAAAATAAATGTGACTCAAAAATTGAAAGTTGTTTTGGGAAGGACAGAAAAACATTGTGGGAAAAGGAGAAAATGTTGGTTACTAGCATTTTCTTCTTTTCCTACAATGTTTTCTAAAGGCTTCTTTCTCAGGATCGTTAAAAGTCAGGATTGTGTGGTAAAGGGTTAAACAAAAGGTAGACTGGTCCTTGAACATGCAGAAAGTTGACCAATAGCGAAAACTTTCAGCCCAGGTCAGCTTGCGCGGACTGCGCAGGCTGACCTGGGTCGATACTTTTCTCAGATACATTAAGCCCCCTTTTCACAGAGTATGGCTCATTTTTATAGATGCACTTTTGAAATATTGGCGGCTGATGCTTTCTGGAAACACTGAGAAATTTAAAGACTCTTGTATTATGGTATTTTCTGATATGTATCTGTATGAATAATTTTTAAAGTTATTTTATCTTCAATTCTCAACTCAATGGTCCAGTAATTTCGGAAGAATTCTAAACACTATCAATCATTGTATTCACCCTTTACCAAACCACAAAATTTTAGACTTGTCCAAATTGAAAGCATTTGCAAACGACAAATTTTGTGTAGCCAAATATTTTATTTCTGTTTTTGAAATGGTAGAAAACATGTTGGGAAAAGGAGAAAATGCTAGTTACCAGCATTTTTCTCCTTTTCCCATAATGTTTTCAAAAGCCTTCTCCGTAAAGGTCCTTAAAACATTGGATTTTGTGGTAAAGGATCATTAGTCTTTACCAGACGACAAAATTTTCCATGTCTCCAAACTGAAAGCATTTGCAGATGATTTAATCTAATATGCCAAAAATGATGGGACTCAAATGTCTTTGAATCAATAGACAGTGTTGTGAGAAAAGCAGAAAATCCTTGTTACAACCAATTTTTCTCCTCAAAGATTTTCAAAATCCTTCACCCAGGGTTGCAAAACACAGGCTTGTCTGGAAAAGGTTAAATTCAGGGAAAAAAAAATAAATTGTCTTGAAATTCCAACCAAATTCCACACGCGAATACTTTAAGACGACACTGGGACCTCTCATGTCACTTGATGCTGGCGACAAAATTACATTAACAAGAATCTTTGATATCTCCAATAACCTTGAAACCCCTACAGCTAACAAACTGGAACAAAAGATTCCGATGTGATTTAACAGGACTGGGTTGTCAAAATGAGCAAGACATCAAGCCCTTGACTCTTTACCAGACGACAGAATTTTAGCATTGTCCAAATTGAAAGCATTTGCAGACAACAATTTTAATGTGGCTCAAATGGTGTAATTTTCCTTTGATAGGACAGAAAACATTGTGGAAAAAGGAGAAAAATGCTGGTTACCAGCATTTTCTCCTTTTCCCGCAATGTTTCCAAAAGGCTTCTTTCCCAGGGGCGTTAAAAGGCGTCATTGTGCGGTAAAGGGTAATCTCTTTACCACACAATCCCGACTTTTAATGACCCTAAGGAAGAAGCCTCTTAAAAAAAAAACATTGTGGGAAAAGGAGAAAATGGTGGTAACCAGCATTTTCTGCTTTGTCCACAATGTTTCATACCTTGTAAAGGACAAATTTCATCATTTGGGCTACCTTAAATATCCTGTCTGCATGTGCTTTCAACTTGGACCCGTGTAAAATTTTGTCGTTTGGTAAAGAGTCAACAGGACTGTGTTGTCAAAAAGTCAGACACCCAGCCCTTAACTCTTTACCAAACAACAAAATTTTAGACCTGTCCAAATTGAAAGCATTTGCAGATGACAAATTAAAATATCACTCAATTTAAGAATGTCTTTCATAGACTGGAAAAGATTGTGGGATAAGGAGAAAATGCTGGTTACCAGCATTTTCTCCTTTTCCCACAATGTTTTCAAAAGCCTTCCTTCCAAGGGTTGTTAAAACGCAGGATTATGTGGTAAAGAGTAAATTGTTTTTACACTTCTCATAGAGGGACTATTTTTCCCCTAAAGCTTTTACTCTGCTGAGTCACATCAGTACAGGACTTGAGAACAGGGGGTCCGGGGTTGGTTCCCCAGCTTGGAGAATTTCTTTCCAAAGATTGATGATAGTCATTGTGACAGGTTTCATTCCTCTCTCACCGCTGACCATTGTTTCACATATAATTATATGAGAAAGCAGTCAGTGGCTTGGAAAGAATATTATGCAGAGTACTGGTAAAAGAAACTACAGGAAAGCATGGATAGGAGCTCTGGCCGCCGCGATATAATTGAAATAATGTTGAGAACACCGTTCAATCAATCAATCTAAAGCTTCTAAACATTATCCTGCTGAGTAAGTTTAATGTTACCTTGGTAATAAAAACCCATAGTTGCTAATATTGCTATTTCAAAGTTCCTCTTTGGGGTAACAGATATCTCCTTATCGGACAGTGTAGATTCAAGATCAGACTGCACATTCTGTGCAGTCTGATCTTGAATCTACACTGTCCACAAAAGGCCCTTGAGTCGCGCTTGGCCACCTAAGGGTTCAAACTTTTAACCCATAGAATGGCAAAGTAACTGAAGGTAGTTTAGTGGATTATTATTATATAAATACAGATCAGATTACAAACAACATTACATGTAGTCAGTCACAAAAGTTTTCAAATCCTCTTTCTCTTTTTCGGCCATTAAAACTTGGGATTGTGTGATAAAGGGTTTAAAGTTTTTATGGACATAATACAGTCTGGAATCAACATGGTTGCGGAGCCCATAATTTTTCTCCTACTGTGGTGAAGGGTTAATTTGTTTTAGGCTGAGCCCATAAAGCCAGCCTGACAAAATCTATGAGAGGTTGCCAAAATGGAAATGAAACTTGAAATATCCCCCAATTTTTTAAGACCTGTCAATTATAACAACAAACCATTAGTCGGGCTAAATCCACTGTGTTTCATTAGCATACGGCCCTCCATCTGTCCACTTTTTTATTTTCATTATTTAAATGAGCTTAGAAAGGTTTTGCCAGGTCCCAAACTTTCACATCCAATAAAACATTCCAACAGGACCCTTATTATAATTTCAGCCTGTTTCTCATATTACAAGAACTGTGTTGTGTCATGTGTCCCTTTGCCACACAATCACAACTTTTAACGACGCTGAGAAAGAAGCATTGTTAAAAACATTGTGGGGAAAAGGAGAAAATGCTGGAAACCATCTTGAAACCAGCATTTTCTCCTTTTCCTACAATGTTTTCTTCCAATATCTCAGACAAATTCCATCATTTGAGTCACATTTAAATTGTCGTCTACAAATGCTTTCAATTTGGACGAGTCTATGTTTTTTCGTGTGGTATAGAGTTAAGTGAAACCAGCATGACATGGTAGAAAACTTTTTTGAAAAAGGAGAAAATGCTGGTTACCAGCATTTTCTCTATTTCCATCATGGTTTTCAAAAGCTTTCTTTCTCAGGGTCGTTAAGTCTGGATTGTGTGGTCAAGGGTTAGAGGGTAACATGGACAAATTATGCAAAAATGTTCTGGAATCTGCAACATCATACTTGATTTAGTTCGGAAGAACGAAGAATTCCAGAAAATGCCACGAGCACGCGGAAGCTGTTGGAACCATGAATTATTAAACTTGCCAAACAAAGCTGTCCCTTTCAGTTTAAATTAATTTTGTCCTTACTTGTACAGGGAATAATGGGGCTGATATTGACCCCTGACAATGGCCCCCAAAGCACCCCAATCTCATGTGGAACATTATCAAGGAATGTCTGGTTTCTTGGGGGCCATTGTTATACATGGAAGGGGACAGAAACTTGATGAATTCATGCCCAATGAGAAATTGCTTCATCAGGTTTTTTCCATTTATCAGTATTTTTAACTCTTTACCAGATGACAAAACTTCAGAACTGTACATTAAGAGAGCATTCTGGAAACAACAAAACTAATCTTGCTCAAAAATGAGACTTAATCCTCTCTCAAGGGGTAAAAAACCAGTGTGGTTACCAGCATTATCTCAACTTTTTTCCAAGCACCTTGTTCCTTGGGGTCACAAAAACATGATATCATTTGGTGAAGGGCTCAACAGGAATTTTAAACCTTTACCAGACAACAAATTTTAGACAAGTCCAATTTTTAAGCATCAGCTTTGGTTCACATGATAAAACGTGTCTTTGGAAAGGCAGAAAACATTGTGGGCAAAAAGGAGAAAATGTTGGTGACCAGCATTTTCTCCTTTTTCTCACAATGTTTTCAAAAGGCCTTCCTCAACGTCATTAAAACTGTACTGTAAAGGCTTAAAACGATTTGCATTTTGTGTTCAGTAAAATTATTCATGAAATCACAACAGCAAGGCATCTGATGAAACAAGCAAAAAAATCAGCTGCGAGATTTTTCTCTGAAATTAAACATGATGATTAATTATGGCCGGACATGACGCGTAACCAGAAATGAAGAAATCTTGAAACAATGTGTTTAATTTGCCTGATGAAGGATGCAATTCTGTCAGCCAGGGAGAAATAGTCACAATCATATTTCAAATTCGATTACAAATTTGCATGATCTTTTTGTTTCGGATTACGCCGTGGTGTTTCTCTAAATCCAAAGTCATCAAGATTTTGAGGTTTAACCCTTATCCTGCTAATCAAATGAAATGTTAACTTTCAAGCCGATAGTAAAAACCCAAATTTTCCTACTTCAAAGGTATTTTTGGAGGATATATAGATATCTCCTTATCGGACAGTGTAGATCCAAGATCAGACTGCATGTTCTGTGCAGTCTGATCCTGATCTATGCTGGCTGCAAAAAAGGCCAGTCAGTTGCGCTTAGCAGCCAAAGGGTTAAGTTATGTGATTTACATGTTCTGGCCCAAAATACATTAACTCTTTACCAAACGACAAAATTTTAGACTGGTCCAAATTGAAAGCAATTGCAGACGACAAATTAAATGTGACTCAAAAATTGAAATTTGTTCTGGGAAAGGTAGAAAACGTTGTGGGAAAAGGAGAAAATGCTGGTCACCAGCATTTTCTCCTTTTCCCACAATATTTTCAAAAGACTTCTTTCTCAGGGTTGTTAAAAGTCGGGATTGTGTGGTAAAGAGTTAAGATAAATGCATAATATTTGAGGCTGCTATTGCGTTCAAGTAGAAAATGGCAATGTACAGGTGTAAACAATTGTATGCCTCCCATGGTCAGAGTAATAAGGTCAAAAGAGTTACTTATGACCTTATGTGTTGCATATCAAACCCACCTTGGTAGCTCAGTGGTTAGAGCATCTGACTCGTGATCTGGTGTTGTTACGAATTTGATACCCGGTTGAGGCAAAACTTCCTTTCTGGCAATTTTTCGCCCCTCACCAGTCTGATGCATGTGAGAAAAGTAGTCAGTGGCTTTGGAAAGAAAGTTGTGTGAGTACTGGTCTGAGAAGACCATGATATGACCCGAGCTGTTAAAATGGTGTTAAACTCCAATACAAACAAAAGCATATCAAGGTTTACCATTCTGTGGAACTTTCATTGAAACCGGACTGTGTTAGGTTGACCATAAAAAGCCCTGATTAAGGATAATGAAAGAAAAAAAAATGCCTTCTATCCTTTCAAAGACAAATTCCCAATATCTGAACCATATTTATTTTATCGTCAACATTTTGCCTTGTCCCTTTTAACCCTTAGATCGCTGAATTTATGAAATGGACCTTTTAAATGAAGAAGAACATCCAAAATATTGTCATTTCAAGGCTGTTTTTAGTCAGATGTAAGGAAGTAGCTGACAGTGTAGATCAAAGATCAGACTGCACGTTCTGTGCAGTCTGATCTTGATCTATGCTGTTAGCAAAAACAACTTCAGTTGGCTCCAGGGCTTTAAGGGTTTAAACCAATGGTAATTTACTGTAAAGAGATCAGACATGTTGCAACATCTCTTATAAATGTCTTTTTGAAAATTGTGTCTTCTGCCACGAAATGAAAAAGAAAATAGATAAATCTTTTGTACTTTACTTTATCCTTGAGTTTGCTTTTTGTAAATTTATTTCGAAGAGTGCAAATTTTAGCAGAACATCAGCTTGAATATTCAAATGAATGAAATAAACCTTTTACTACAGCACACAATTGTTTTAACAACCCCAGGGACAATTACAGTAAAACTCCTCTATTAAGACCACCCGTGGTACTTTTGAAAATTGGTCTTATTAGCGGGGTGGTCTGATTTCCGGGTTTCACCCACCTAGATTTTGAATCAAACCCAGACTATGTGTACACTTATGTGGATTTAAATTATATTCCAAGTAATGTAAGCATATTTTAGTCGGGGAAGCCTATGCCCACACATTTAAATGACAACAAGAAAATTTTCATGTTTATTGTAAAGTTAATATGTGCTTGAATTTTTATGAATAAATTCACATGGCAGTGAATGCCCATTCATAATTGCCTATTTAAGCTCTTACAGCAAGATATGTACATTAATCAAGAATCTGAACTTAAAGACTACATAATTAAATGTTACTGATAGAACTTGTCATATTCCCTGTTTTAATCTGCTTTTTTTTTTATCTTGTGTAGTCTCAAGAACTCCTACTCCACGCGCTCATTTTCATTTTTAAACAAAGAATTTCGAATATTATTGAAGAGCCTGACGTTTTTTTTTTTTTCCCCATTTTGATTCGAGTTGAATGTTCGAACAGTCCTACTAATCGTCGATCGCAAAGTTGAAGTGTTCACTAATTCAAAAATCGCGTATCCTCTACGATGTAAGTATGGCTTTAATGTGGAACAAAAACCAAATAATTATCCCATCCCGATCGCTAGATATTAACCCAAGCGTCTCAAATTACAAAAGCTAGATGTACAAAACAAATCATAATTACCCGGATGTCGACATGTTTTTCACCCGTGTCAGCAATGTGTGATAAACGCCTGATTACCGAATAAAAGCCGAATTAATTATCACCAATTCATTGGTCATTTGATTATGTAAGGTAACACCTTGATCACTTAACACGATTGTGTTACTGTAGTCAACAGATAAACAAAAGATCGCTAATTGATTGTCTACTCCATCGGACCCAAGAATATTCGTACATGAAGCACGGCCTCCAGTTCGCGATTATGGACGCGTGAAAATTAGCTGGTCGTAAAAAAAATGTGAAAATTAGTGGTTGTTTCACGGGGTTAAAATCTATTTGTAATTACTCATTGGTACTGAAAATGGTGGTCGTAATTTCGGAATAGTGGGGTGCCCGTATTTCCAGGGTCGTGGTCCTTGATTATGAAGAAGGAAAAATTCCGTTCTGACAAAAATCGTTCGTAATAGCGGGTTGCTCGTATTACCGGGGTGGTCGTGAGGAGAGGTTTTACTGTATTTGTTTTAACAACCCTCATGGGAAGAAACCTTTGAAAACAATTTGAGTAAAATACCTCTAAACAAGCATTTTCTACTTTTCTAACAATGTTTTCTACTGTTTCAAAGATAATTCCTATCATTTGTGCCACATATAAATGGTGCATATTTTAAACTGTTGTCTACAACTGCTTTCAATATGGACTAGCTCCAAGTTTTGTTGACTGGTAGTATTAACATATTTTCACCTTGCAGAAGACCAACTGTACAAAACATAGTTGCAAAGAGAAGATGGTGAGAGAAATGACTTTGTCTGCAAATGAAATAGGTTAAAAGACCCAAAGCATTTCAAAGTTAAAAGACCCAAAGCATTTCAAAGTTTATATCAGTGCAAAAGAACCATAAGGTCTTAAATTCAATCAAGAGGTAATTGCCAACACTTAAATGGCAGACAGTCCTAATTTCTTGTAAAAATTGCCCAAAATTTCAGTCAAGGGAAAAACGATCCAATTACTTTAATAATTGCTGTTCCAGCTTTCACATCGAAATCCTGTGAAATTGGGCCAAACAAGAATGTAAGGAGCAGAGTGAAATTCCAGGCTATTATTATTTTTACGATAATTGGCAATCAGATGTAGCTGATGTGCTCAGACTATGTCATCTGCCTCCATATTCACCAACCATTCTTTAGAACATTCTTGGACTAATTTTGTTGATTTTGAAAGTAACACAACTTCTGATTGGCTAAACCAAATGGTTTAGCCAATCAGAAGGTGTGTTACTATCAAATATAGAAAAATTATTGAAAGCAAGTCTAAGAATGTATACTGATCCTGGAGTCTCTAATAAATTCCGCTGTGTTACAGAAATCTATGACCTTGAGTAAGATTTTTTGTATTAATAGTCCTTGACATTGAATAAGATGTTTGCTGTAATAATCTGTGACCTTGAGGAAGATTTTTGTTCTGATAGTCCTTGACCTTGAATTAGATGTTGTAATTGACCTTGAATAAGATGTTTGTTATAATAATCTGACCTTCAATAAAATTTCTTTATAATATACAGTGATCTTTAATAAAACATTTAATTGATAATCAATGACCTTGAATAAAATGGTTGTTATAATAATCTGATCTTAAAAAATGATTTTTATTACTATATCTGACCATGAAATTAGACGACTTTGTCTGATAGTGTGCAAGATTCAATAATATTTTCTACAATGTAGTGTTTAAATTTTCCTTTGCTTTTGATTTCAGTATTCTCTTTGCTTAACCCTTTCCATAATGATAAAATCTTCGAGACTTGTCCAAATTGAAAGGATTGGCAGACGACAAGATAAATGTTATTCAAAATTGAAATTTGTTTTTGGGAAAGGTAGAAAACATTGAGCATTTTCTCCTTTTCCCACAGTGTTTTGAAAGACTTTTTCTTCAAGGACTCATAAAAGCCCTGGATTGAGCAGTAAGGGATTTAAAATGCGAAAACATGATACAGACAGTTTCTTTCAGTAAAAAAAAAAACTGTCTTGTAATTCAGAGACAGCAAGATTTGGCAGAAATTGACTATGTAGATCATAAATGTTTTTCTTTTCTATCTGTCATTTAGACACTGAAAAACAGTGCCATGAAGCAAAAAAAAATACCACCATGTTCCACATAATTACATCTATACAGGTTTCTGACAATCATAAAGAAAGCAAAAGCTTGTTTATAATTAGTATTGCAGAATTATGAGCCACACCTGATTTTATGGTACCCATCAAACATCTACAAGCAACTGGAATTGGTTAACATTTTACTGTTGATCTGTGGTAATATGGTACAAGCTTGGTTTTACATAGTATCAGTGTTATCAACTTCATAATAAACAAAACAGTGATTACCTTATATACTAGACTATAAGACGCATTTTTTTCCCTAGAATTTTGAGCTTGAAGTAGGGGGAGCGTCTTATAAGCGCATAATTAAAGGACTTAGTAAAATCCAGCTGGAGAACGTACTTATATGCCGATCAACACAAAGAGATACAACCACCTCCCGAATTAGTCACGCTGCTGTAAAGCTTTACCGTAAGTGACTCAGTAATAGTTGTAAATTTGCCATTTGTGTGAAGAAATAAAAGTCTAGAATACACATTTTTTGCGTTTTACTTGTTAGCTTAGCTTTAAATCTATTTCCACGCTGAGCAGTTATTCCTCTTGTTGTTGTTGTAGCAGTCAGGTTACAATACAGGCCGAGTCGACTGTGATAAATATTATAAAAGTATGGTGTATTGATTGACCCTTTTGTCAATTCTAAAAATTAAAGAAGAATCACTTCACAAAGTTAAATGCTTTAATTGGTAATTTTGTCAATGAAACGTATATAAGATGATGTAATGACACAAGTAATCTAACTGAGACAAATATTTCCACAGTGCAATTCAGATCTAGAGATTTTGTTGTGTTAATCAGTATGTATTATCGCTGTTTAACTCTTTACCACACAATCCCAACTTTAAATGACCCTGAGAAAGAAATCTTTTGAAAACACTGTGGGAAAAGGAGAAAATGCTGGTTACCAGCATTTTCTCCTTTTCCCACAATGTTTTCTACCCTTTCAAAGACAGAAATCATCATTTGAGCTCAATTTCATTAGTCATCTGCAAATGCTGTCAATTTCGTCTGGTCCAAAATTTTGTCGTTTGGTAAAGAGTTAATAAAATTATGAAAAAAGAAAAAACTATTGGACAATAAGAAAAACAAGAGCACTGAAAGAGCATTATTGCTTTTAACTCTTTATCACTCTTAACTCTTTACCAAACGACAAAAATGTAGACCTGTCCAAATTCAAAGCATTTGCAGATGACAATTTATATGTTGCTCAAATGATGAAATTTGTCTTTGGTAGGGTAGAAAACATTGTGGGAAAAGGAGAAAATACTGGTTACCAGCATTTTCTCCTTTTCCCACGATGTTTTCAAAAGGCTTCTTCCTCAGGGTCGTTAAAAGTCAGGATTGTGTGGTAAAGATTTAATAAAAGAAATTTAAATTTTCAAATCAATAGTTAAAATCCCAAATTTTCCTATTTAATCTTTTACCGCACAATCCCTTTTGAAAACATTGTGGGAAAAGGAGAAAATGCTGGTGACCAGCATTTTCTCCATTTCCCCCAATGTTTTCCTCCCTATCAATGACAAATTCCATCTTTTGAGCCACACTGAAACTGTCGTCTGCAAATGCTTTCAATTTAGACAAGTCTACATTTTTGTGGTAAAGAGTTAAATGTATTTTTTTGAGGAAAGATGTCTCATTATTGGACAGTACAGATCCAAGATCAGACTGCATGTTCTGTGCAATCTGATCTTTATCTATGCTGTCCGCTAAAGATCAGTGGTTGTGCTTAGCAGCCTAAGGGTTAACAAACACTTCCTCCTTTTCCAATGTTGTTTTCAACGGGTGTGTACTGTAGGAGAGTAAAAAGTTGTATTAGAGTAGTTACTGGGTTAAAATGTTTTTTCATCTGTTGAACATCTTGTTTTCTGTATGTCATTCCGTTCTTTGCAATTCCTTTGTTTTAACCCTTTTTCCCTACCAGAAGAAAATGTTTCATTCTCTGTTTGTATCAGAGTTTAACCCTATTTTAACCCTTTCCCAAACGACAAATATTGGACTGGTCCAAATTGAAAGAGTTTGCAGACGACAATTTTCAATTTTATGAAAATGGCAGAAAGGTCTCAAAAAGGGTAGAAAACACTGTGGGAAAAGGAGAAATTGCTCGTTACGAGCAATTTCTCCTTTTCCCACAGTGTTTTCAAAGGACTTGTGCTGCAGACACGTGAAAACCAGGGCTTGTTTGGGAAAGGGTTAACAGCTTAGGTCATATCACAACGGTCAGTGCACCTATGCATGTGTTTCCTGGCTTTCTCACACCAGTACTGACACAACTTTCAAAAATCATCGAAAAGAAAGTTTGCCTCAACCATGTATCAAACCTGCAACCATCAGGTCATGAATCACATAATTATGCTAACCCCTGAGCTACACAACCAGCTGGCTTTTTCAGCAAAGACTGTGTTCAATTCCTTAGGCTTAACTACGCAAGAATCAAGTTTTAGCCACCAAAAAATGTAAAATTTATTGCTTTGGTAGTGGAAGAGTTACAAAGAATAGAAGAATGCAACAAAACATAATTTGGGATTGTATATCTGTGCCATTCTGCTGACAAAGCCAAAAAGGCATATCAGCACATAACTCAATGGAGGTAACTGTGTTGTAAATAATTGTTATTGAGATCATACTGTCCTTGCAGGCAAGAAATGGGTGCTCATAATAATGTTATTTTTTTTTTTGAGGAGGTAGAAATTATCATAGGATTAAAGAAGAAAATTATGGTCACGAGGATTTTCTCCTTTTCCTACAATGTTTTTCAATAGGTTCTTCTCAGCGTCGTTAAACTAGGTAACTCAGGATGTGTCACAAAGGGTTAAAGAAACTAAATTCTGTACAGAGTTGCAATATATTAATTAACCCTTTACTACACGACAAAATTTTAGCCTTGTCCAAATTGAAAGCATTTGCAGACGACAATTTCAATGTGGCTGAAATGGTGCATTTTTCTTTGATAGGGTAGAAAACATTGTGGGAAAAGGAGAAAATGCTCGTTACCAGCATTTTCTCCTTTTCCCACAATGTTTTCAAAAGGCTTCTTTCCCAGGGGCGTCAAAAGGCGGCATTGTGTGGTAAAGGGTTAATAGTGTCTCAATATGGATTTCATGAAAAGTATCTAAACACAATCCAGACTAACATTTGTTGACCATGAGAAAGAAGCCTATTGAAGACATTGTTGGAAAAGGAGAAAATGCTGGTTACCAGCATTTTCTTCTTTTCCAACAACGTTTTCAGGCCTACCCAAAACAAATTTCACTTCTTCAGTCACAGTTATTTTGTTGTCTGCACATGCTTTTAATTCGGACTAGTCTGAAATTTTGTCATTTGGTAAAGAGTTAATCCTATTGTGTCTTTGATGATGAAATAACAAGAAATAATTTTCTTTTTCAATTTGTTTGACCCAAGGACAGACAATGTCAAATGGACATACGAAAGAGCCATACATCATTGCAACCCAGAAATCTTCAGTCCCAAGTCAATTTACCATCAGAGATGTTTGTCAGTTTCACATGCAAACCTTGAATCATCATCAAAAATGGACAACATCCAGGAATCTTTATTACCGAAGGCTTGCATGCGAAGCGTTTTTTCCACAAGTGAGATCAGCAAGTTTGTGAGTCCTTAGACGAGAGATGAATAATGGATGTGTAAAGAAATCTGAACAACAGCCATTTGCAAGAGTTACAGCTTTTTAGTTGGAAGGAAAAAAAATCAAAGGACTCAAAGTCCTGGAAAGCGGATTTGTGGAGTAGCATAAAGCTGTAATATGTTGTAATAAAAAAATAGCATCACATGCAGCACATGTGCAATCATTTTAAAGTGGGGTAAGCAAAGGCAGGGAAAGTCAAAATTGTTCTGTCGAGCGGGCCATGCAGTAACTCTTATTCTATTCCTGTTTAAGGACTGGTAATTTGATCCGCCAATCTTACGCAGCTTTTTGCTGGTGATAGATTTCGGAATAAGTATATGTATGGTATACACGTGTAGGACTGTATATACGGAAGTGACAAAAGCGATGTTGAGGTGTATTAGCTAAAACTGAAAGTAGAATGGGTGCAAGCATGAATGACAGTATATTTAGTTCAAGTCAAACGGATATCATAGTACAGTGTGAGGGCGCATGCGTCGCTACGCACGATGTGTTTGGTTCTGGTCAGAACGATCACAGTATGCCGATTTGCAATACAAATCCGCAAAAAAGGATTGTGTTCTGTCTCAAGGCTCAATTTTGGGCAGAATATTTCCGTTAGAGCAACTTGCTAAATAATAAAATGACATGGTCATTCTCTAACCCTTTACCACACAATCCCGAGTTTTGACAACCCTGAAGAAGAAAGCTTTTGAAAACATTGTGGGATAAGGAGAAAATGCTGGTAACCAGCATTTTCTCCTTGTCCCACAATGTTTTCTACTCTATGAAGGACAGATTTCATCATCTGAGCTTTAGCATCTTCAAATGTTTTCAATTTAAACCAGTCTAAACTTTTCTCCTCTTCTAATGGGTTAACCCTGTGCCACACAATCCGGAGTTTTAACAACCCTTAGACTTTGAAAACATTGTGGGAAAAGGAGAAAATGCTGGTAACCAGGATTTTCTCTTTTTCCATCAATGTTTTCTGCTCTTTCAATTCCAAATTCCATCACTTGAGCCACATTTATTTTGTCCTCTGCAAATACTTTGAATCTGAACAAATCCAAACTTTTGTCATTTGGTAGAGAGTTAGGTCTGTAGCACATAGGCAGATTATTTCAATTTCAAAGTTGTTTTTGTCATTGTATCTTGCAAATAAGCAGACAAGTAGATCTAAGATCAGATAGTAGGTTATATACAGTCTAATTCTGATCTACACTTTACGCATAAGCAATTCAATCCTGACTTTATGGTTAACTCTTTACCAAACGACAAAATTTTAGACTGGTCCAAATTTTAAACGTTTGCAGATGACAAATGTGATGGAATTTGTGTCTGAAAGAGTAGAAAATAGTATGGGAAAAGGAACAAATGCAGGTTAGCAGCATTATCTCCTCTTCCTACAACGTTTTCTCAAGTCTTTTTCAACACAGGGTCGTTAAAACTCTGACTTGTGTGGTAAAGGGTTAACTTATTTCATCTTTGAAAAAAAGTCTTTGAAACAATTTCGCAGCAGACAGCTTTGAAAGTTTTTGCATACTTGCTTGATAAAATTTTATCTAAACTGCCAACTTTTGTCATATCATAAACATCTGTATCTCTGTGAAAATATAAGGAGCCAAAATGCCAGAAAAAACATTTAACTCTTTACCAAATGACAAAATTTTAGACTCATCCAAACTGAAAGCATTTTGCAGACGACAAAATTATTGCGGCTCAAACATTGGAAATTATTTTGAGAAGAGAAGAAAACATTGTGGGAAAAGGAGAAAATGCTGGTTACCAGCATTTTCTCCTTTTCCCACAGTGTTTTCAAAAGGCCTATTTCTCAGAGTTGTGAAAACTCGAGGATTGTCTGGTATAGGGTTTACCCTTTACTGCACAATCTTTAAACAAATCTGAAAATAGAAGGCTAAAAAAAATTGTGAGAAAACGACAAAATGCTGGTCCCAGTATTTTCTCCTTTTATCATTGTTTTCTACTTTTTCAAAGACAATTTCTATCATTTGAGCCAAACTTAATTTCAATTGAACATGCTTTTAATTTGGAAAGATCAGATTTTTTTTCTAATTTGGAAAAATCTTAAATTTTGTCATCTGGTAAATTTAAGACTGAACTGATAATTATCTCAGTATTTTCTCCTTTTCCCACAATGTTTTCACTGTTTCAAAGACATTTTAGCCACTGTTAATTTGTCATATGCAAAATGCTTTCAATTTAGAAAAGTCTGTCATCTGGTAAAGAAAAAACTACCAACTAGTCTTAAGAATTGTCTTCATCTTATTCTAGATTTAGAAAGTAATACAACTTCTGATTGGCTAAACCATTTGGTTTAGCCAATCTGAAGTTGTGTTACTTTCAAATTTAGGAAATTCTTGAGAATAACACTAAAGACCGTTCTTTTAGGAATGGTTGGTGAATACCTGTTAAATATCCCCAAGTTGATATTATCTAATAAAATGCAGTTGGACCGCTTGTTTTATGGATGAGAGGAAGTAATTTCATGATATTTAGTGTCTGATAGAAAAAGTTCTGCAATTTACAGGAAACCTGTCAAGGTGATCTCCTAAAATCTGTAATGGCTGTCACTTCTCATTAGATACGACCCAGAAAAAAAGTACCAGCAAAGTCCATTTCCTATCAGTTCCTGGCAAACTGAGACTTTTTACCCTGTAAACCCCTGTAGATAGTTTATTTTGTCTTGAAGCAGACCAGTTCAAAGAAATTATTCCTTATGATCAATATCATGTTTTCATTTTTAACTCGGCTGTTTTCAAAGGAAACGTCCAGGTAATATTGCCGTAGCCTTGGCGTCGGCTGCGTTGTTGTGTGAAAAAACTTGGACATTTTATAATGTCTCTGGTATTACTGAGATATTTGCTTCAAACTTAGCTGGTATTACTGAGATATTTGCTTCAAACTTAGACAAGTTGTTAATTATCAAAAGGGGAAGGTTTACAACAAGGGCAGGTAAACATCAAAGGTTATGCCCCTTTTTTGACTTAAAATTTCCACACAATAATCAAGCTTCCACAGCCGAGTGTTGGCACCAGAATGCGGTGCTCTTGTTATACATGTGTTAAAACCTTAACTCTTTACCACATGGCAAATTTTGGACTGGCCAAAATTGAAAGCTTTGGCAGATGACAAAATAATTGCAACTCAAAAATAGAAATTTTCCTTCGCAAGGGTTGAAAACATTTTGGGAAAAAAAAGGAGAAAATGCTGGTTACCAGCATTTTCTCCTTTTCCCGAAATGTTTTCAAAAGGCCTTTTCCTAAGGGTCGTTAAAATTCGGGATTATGTGGTAAAGGGTTAAATCATGTTTGGTTACCCTTGTAGTATGAAATAAATGAAATGGACACCATACTCTCTTTTAGTATAGAATATGCAGATGCTGCAATTTTCAGGCTGTTTTATTAGAATATCTGGCAAAGAAGAAAACAGCCTTACAAGCATAATTATTTTCCTTTCCCAATGTTTTATTGGTTTTCAAAGGCAGATTCAATAATTTTAGTGGCTTTATTTACTATACTGTCATTTGCTCATGCTTTCAATATGGGCAAGTTTTAAATTTTGTGGATTGGAAAAGAGTGAAAGGTAGGTCTTTAACCCTTTACCACACAATCCTGACTTTTAACGACCCTTAAAAAAGATTCGAAGCCTTTTGAAAACATTGTGGAAAAAGGAGAAAATGCTGGTAACCAGCATTTTCTTCTTTTCCCACAATGTTTTCTTCCTGTCCCATAACATATTTCAATTTTTAAGTCACATTTAATTTATCGTCTGCAAATGCTTTCAATTTGGACTAGTCTAAGATTTTGTCGTTTGGTAAAGAGTTAAATAATGTGGAAAAGGGAACAATTGGCATCTCCTTTTTCAAAATTTTTACTACAGACATTCCTGAGACAAACTTAATTGAGCCATGGTCTGTGAAAGGGGGGGCTTAGTGTATCTGCAAAGAGTATCGACCCAGGTCAGCCTGCACAATCCACGCAGGCTGACCTGGACCAAAACTTTTTGCCACTGGTCAATGTTCCGCATGTCCGAGGACCAAATTACCTCATGATTCAGTTGGATGTTATACAAAATGGATTTTATGGATCCATGACCATCGGATGACTTGCTTGGTATCGTGAATCGTGCATGAAGCACCCTTTTGTCAGAGCATGGCTTAATAATTTCAGCTACCTCTCAGTTGTCATGGCAATTATACTGTCAGCATGGACCATGTCTGAAAATATTTTGTCTGGAAAAGACTGAACTTGACATCAGAAGCATTCCAGCATATAATCTATGATATGAGATTTAATAATTCTTATCTCTTAAGTAATTTAAGTTTATCAGCCAAGTTTACAGAAGTGTTTCCTGGGGAACACCCTCACTGTTAATTTCCTATTAGAATTTGCAGACATCTTTTTTTATCTATCCAAAACTTTGTGGCAAAAGAAGAAATTTCTCTGTCTGCACCAATGTTTTCACAAATGAATTCATATCTTAAGGCTAAAATCATTTTTAATATGATGTTTAAGATTCTGTAAACTAATTTTACAAATCTATTTTCATATTATTTTTCTGATTATGTATGATAACTTAATGTAGCCTCAATGTGTACACCAGAATGGATCTATTCTTGGTAAAATTGGTTATCAAAAACGAATTGTTTTGGTAAACGGTTCAAACTCTTAACCACACAATCGTGACTTTTAATGACCCTGAGAAAGAAACCTTTTAAAAACATTGTGGGAAAAGGAGAAAATGCTGGTAACCAGCATTTTCTCCTTTTCCCACAATGTTTTCCACCCTATCAAAGAAAAATTGCACCATTTGAACCACAATGAAATTGTCGTCTGCAAATGCTTTCAATTTGGACAGGTCTAAAATTTTGTCATGTGGTGAAGGGTTAATCGAGACCAAAAGTTCAATCATCTGTTGCTACTACCATGAAAATTGGGCGATTCAAGAATTTTCTTTTATAATATTGTATACCTATATTAATTTTCTTTTATAATATTGTATACCTATATTAATAAAGTTTTTGTTTTCATGATTAATCATAACTCGAGTTCCAGATAGAGGAGAGTGATTTTGATTTCAAAATTGAAAATATTAGTTATTCTCCACTAAATCCTAGTTATGGGTACTCATTAGAATTGTCTCATCGAGACGATTCTAATGAGTACCTACAACATAGGGTTTCGAAGAGGAATAATGAATCTAGATTACCATCACTCCCTCTTATCTGGAGCTCTGATAACTCATAATGTTAAATGTGCAACATTAATGTATTTTGTACATTAGGCGGGTGGCTTCCATGTACACACTGTGGAATTGAATTGATTTCAAGGAAAAACCTGTACTTTTTAAAGAGCTTGGAAAAAAGGGAGGTGCTGGTAACCAGGATTGTGTCCTTTTCCCACAATGCTTATCTATCCAATTAGAGAACTTCAGCTCAGTTGTATCAATATTTAAATTGTCATCCACTGCTGCCTCCAAGTCGGATGGTTCTAAAAGTTTTCATGTTGGAAAAGGTTACAACAAACATAGACACAGCTAGACAGATGAGTGAAGAAAAAAAAAAGACATTATCTAAAAATTATAACAGCAAAAAAAAATGGGAAATGTGAGAAACTGTCACAATTTACTGAAAGAGTAAAAAGCCTCCAGAATTTGCCTCAAGATAACTCTAGCCCAAATTGAAAGCATTTGCAGACAACAAAATAAATGTGACTAAAAAATTGAAATTTCTTCAGGGAAGTGGAGAAAACATTAAGAAAACGAGAAAATGCTGGTCACTAGCATTCTCTATGCTGGTTACCAGCATTCTCTTGTTTTCCCAGAATGTTTTCAAAAGCCTTTTTTCTCAAGGCAGTTAAAATTCGAGATTATGTGGTAAACAGTTAAAATATTAATAGAAATAGCTTGATTTCTAATTGAGAAAAAATCTAAAAAATTCCAGACAAATAAAAAAGTGGGAAATGAGAGAAATTGTCACAATTTAGAGAAAGAGAAAAAAGTCTCAAGAATTTGCATCCATATAAGTAGAACAGACAAGTAAGTCTTTTTACTCAATCAGACCATGCTAGCTGGTGAATAGAAACCTCATTTGTAACAGCAAATTAAATCATCCCAAGACTGGTACAGACAGTCGAAAACTAAATTTCCATCACAATAATCCCAGAACAATGAAGTCCAGTCTATTATTCTTGTAAGACTGGATTAGTCTTCACCAAATAAGATTTACCGTGATGAAAGTTGGTGATAATGTAAGAAACTCTGTCTTACTTCTCTTAAAAAACACAAGTTACTCTCATTAATCTACAGTGTCTGAACATACTGCTCCCCCCTTCAACTGAGACTTCAATCTGGGCCCATATTCACCTTATGCTGCAGAATTTTCTAAATTGAAAAGTAACACAACTTCTGATTGGCTAAAACATTGGTTACGTTACTTTCAAATCCAGAGAATTCTTGAGAATTAGACAAAGATATTCTTAAGAATGCTTGGTGAATGCGGACCCTAAGGTGGCATATTTATTTCATTTAACTCTTTACCACACAATCCCGACTTTTAACAACCCTGAGAAAGAAGCCTTTGGAAAACATTGTGGAAAAAGGAGAAAATGCTGGTAACCAGCATTTTCTCCTTTTCCCACAATGTTTTCTACCCTTCCCAAAACAAATTTCAATTTTTCAGTCACATTTATTTTGTCATCTGCAACTGCTTTCAGTTTGGACCAGCCTAAAATTTTATTGTTTGGTAAAGAGTTAACTTTGCTGTAGAAAAAAAATTTTGACCTGTCCAAAGTCAATTGATGGGACTTGCAAATGAAAGTGTGGTAAAACACCTGATCGTCTGGGAACGATGCACGACATTTCATCAAAAGGGTGTTTAGTTGAAATCCATGTATGTCTTAACTCTTTACCAAATGACAAAATTTCAGACTAGTCCAAATTGAAAGCATTTGCAGATGACAAACTAAATGTGACTGAAAAACTGATTGAAGTCTGTTTTAGGAAGGGTAGAAAACATTGTGGGAAAAGGAGAAAATACTGGTTACCAGCATTTTCTCCTTTTCCCACAATGTTTTCAAAAGGCTTCCTTCTCAGGGTCGTTAACAGTTGGGACTGTGTGGTAAAGAGTTAAAATACTGATTGCTAAATTCCCAGATTTATTTCATGAACATGCAGCTCTGTCTGGAATGAAGATTTTAGCCATAATTTGTATGGGTTAGGGTAAGGGTCAGGGCTCGGGATTGTTTTCGATGAGCATGGTTTTCAACGAAATGCCACAGACCTGTATGAAAAAGGGCTAAGTAAGGATGAAATAATCAACTTTTTGTTTGAAAGGGGAAAGAAAACAGTATGGGAAAAGGAGAAAGTTTTGCTAACTGAGCAAGGTCCTGTCAAGATTAGTGAAAACATAGTGAATGACAGGATATTATTCAGGATGTTCCAATATTTAATTGCCTTGGATCTCTCCAGTAGAAGTTCAAATCATGCCATTGTTTTTGGCCTGTGTACAAAATCACCATTCAGGGGTGTATAGCTGCCAGTTGCACACACTTCGCTTAGATTCACCAGATTGCCACCAAATAGCTTCTAAGTCAACAATTTTCTAGGGGGAGACCCTCGAGTACCTTCGGTATTACTTTTGCATACACTTTCAGAGCTCCAGATACAGGGAGAGATTTTAATTTCAAACCTGAAAATATTATTCTCCACTAAACCCTACGTTATGGGTACTCATTAGAATCGTCTCATCGAGACGATTCTAATGAGTACCCACAACATAGGGTTTGGAAGAGAAATAATAGATTTAGAATACCATCACTCCCTCTTATGATGAGCTCTGCACTTTATTTCAGGCTACTGCTATGACCCTACTATTGATTGTTGAGAAAAATTGACAAAGGTTAGAAAGTGACTCAGACCTCTGCAGTACATCATAAAATTAGCACCTAATTTATGGAAACCTGCAGATAAAGTCACATGTGCTGATTAGTCATGGATGAAGTGCATAAAGTCTGTAAATCACCATGCTATGTTTCTTCAGTTAATTCAGTCTTATCCTTCAGTTACTGGTGACCAGTAATTACTTGTGAAGTGGATGAAAGTTAATTACTAGGTCTTTCAAAGCCCTATAAAATTTCATATTATAATCATATTGGACTTCTGTCTAATTTTCTAACACTGTGGTTAACCCTTTACCACACAATCCCAAGTTTTAAGAACCCAGAGGAAGACCCCTTTTGAAAATACTTGCAGAAAAAGAGAAAATACTGGAAACCAGCATTTTCTCCTTTTTTCACAATTTGGACAGGTCTTTTTGTCGTGTGGTAAAGCTTTATGAGTTAAGCCAACATCATAAAGAAATTTTAACTCTCTGGCTACTTAGCTAAGCACAACCCAATGACTTTTTGTGGACAGTGAAGATCAAGATCATACTGCACAGAATGTACAGTCCTATCTTGGATCTACGCTGTTTGATTAGGAGGTATTTTCTCTCCCAAAAAAAAGAATTCTGAAAGAGCAATAATAAGGTTTTTACTATCGACATGTAAGTTTAGTTTTAGTTATTTAGCAGGAGAAGAGTTAACTCTTTACCAAATGACTAAATTTTAGACTGGTCCAAATTGAAAGCATTTGCAGACGACAACTCAACTGTGGCTCAAAAATTGAAATTTGATAAGGGAAGGGTAGAAAACATTGTGGGAAAAGGAGAAAATGCTGGTTACCAGCATTTTCTCCTTTTCCCACAATGTTTTCAATAGGCTTTTTCTTCAGGGTCGTTAAAAGTCATGATTGTGTGGTAAAGAGTTAACTATTTTCCAAACAACAAAATTGTAGTCTTTTATAGTCTGTTACCAACATTTTCTCCTTTTAGGACAATCTTTTCAAGTCTTTCTCTGCCAGGGTCATTAATATTCGAGGACTGTGTGGTAAATGTTATTACAAGAGTCTAAAATTTTGTTTTCTGGTTATGATTTAACATTCAGACAACTTCGTAGAGAAATTTTCAATGATAACTACTGTAAGTTTTATCAATAATTCACCCAATGAAAAGCTTATCAGACGGTTAAAAGCAGAAGTGCAAAAATAACTCTTGAAAGGCGATATCTTTTTTTTGCAGTTCACAATTTTCTTAAATCAAAAAAAAAAATATCCTGTTTTATCCCAGAATGTCAAACAAGTTCATCTATATCACTGTCTTATCATTGACAACTACTGATTATCATAATTGTTTGTCAAATATATTTGAGCCATGCTCTGAGAAAAGGGGTGCTTATTGCTGCAATGATCTCTGTGATGCGTTGTCCCAAACAAGTCATCACATAATTATAGATCCATGAAATCCATTTTGTTTAGCAACTAAATATGTAGGAAGAATGGTCCTTCGATAAGCAGAAAATTGACCACTAGCAAAAAGATCTGGCCCATATCAGCCTGCACGGACTGCGCAGGCTGATATAGGTTGATACGTTTTGCAGATGCATTTAGCCCCCTTTTTCATAGAGCACAGCTCATTCATATCATTCCAAATTATGTAATTACATATATCAAACAGGTTAGTCAAGTCATTCAGCTGCTTTCAAAATGCAAGCAGATTATGTTCTGATAACAACCTGCAGTTCGCTTATCAAAGATGGCAGCCAGGCACCCATATCACAACCTCTTCCCTCACTTAGTCCTGTTTTGTGTTGTTCTGTTTTGTATTGTTTTGGCCGCTTCCCCACACATTGCTTGAAATGGTTATTTTTTTTTTTAATATCTTTGACACTCAGAATTGGTCTTTTTAGTTAGTGAAAAAATATCATCGATAAATTTACCGTTATCGTAATCACTTGGGCATGCAAAACCCTGACATTTTAACCCTTTCCCAAACAAGCCCTGGTTTTCACGTGTCTGCAGTACAAGTCTTTTGAAAACACTGTGGGAAAAGGAGAAATTGCTTGTAACGAGCAATTTCTCCTTTTCCCACAGTGTTTTCTACCCTTTTTGAGAACTTCCTGCCATTTTCATCAAATTTAAAACTGTCATCTGCAAACTCTTTCAATTTGGACCAGTCCAAAATTTGTTGTTTGGAAAAGGTTTCAAACACATTTTGGTGAAAAGCTGAAAATGCTGATAACTAAAATGCTTTCATTTTTTCTTAAAATGTTTTCCACTCTGTGACAGTTACTACCATCATATAGCCTCAAATGAATCTGTCACAGAGTTTCAGATAGAGGGAGTGATTTTGATTTCGAAATTGAGGTCAATTTCGAAATTAAAAATATTAGTTACTTCTCCACTAAACCCCATGTCATTGGTACTCATTAGAATCATCTCATCGAGACAATTCTAATGAGTACCCAAAACATAGGATTTGGAAGAGAAATAATGGATTTAGAATACTATCACTCCCTCTTATCTGGAGCTCTTTCATCTGCAAATGCCACAAATATGAACCAGTCTATAATTTTGTTGTCTGGTAAATTCTTCAAAACACGCTGAAATGCGAAAAAAGACAATTTTAGCATAGAAGAAAGTGAAAGATACCCTAAGTTCATAAAAAATAGAAGGTGGTGGGGTGGGGACTTTTGATTTACCACCAACAAGACACGGGGCCCTGTGCCTGGTCCTAACTGCTCCGTCCTCTCAGCTCTGGCGCTTTTGTAGTGCCAGTGCCATGCTAGCACTTAAAATTCTAGGCATAAACTGACACTTTGAGGCAAGGACATGCAGATGCCAAGATCAACATAAAATGTGGATGAAATGATGGAAATTGTCTATGGAAAGGGTAGAAAACATAGTGGGAAAAGGAGAAAATGCTGGATACAGGCAGTTTTTCCTTTTCCCACTATGTTTTCAAAAGGCCTCTTCCTAAGCGTCCCTAAAACACAGGATTGTTTGTAAAAGTGTTAATATCAAAACCAGGTCTATCAAAAACATGCAGTCATGTAGTTTTTTCTGGCATATCAGATAATCTTGCCAATTATGTTGACATATTGAAGTCTACAATCATAAAAAATTATTTCCACCCTTTTCTTTTATACATGAATTATCTATGAAAGGGGATTAGGGTTCCTTCTTAACCCCTGAAGGGCCTTTCACAACAATAGTCACTTTGAGGCCAATGTAGATCAATATCAGACTTCATAAAACATGCAGTCTGTTCTTAATCTATGCTATCCCATTTGCTGACATTCTGCACAAAAGCAAGCTCGAAATTGCAATTATTTGGGCTTTATGTCTAGACTGAAATTATATATTTTGGGTTTATTGGGCTCTCAATTGTACCACACAATCCCGAGTTTCAAGGAACCTGAAAAAGACGGTTTTTGACAACATTGAGGGAAAAGGAGAAAATGCTGAAATCAGCATTTTCTCCTTTTCCCACAATGTTTTCTGTCCTATCAAATACAGAAATCATACTCTGAGCTGCATTTCATTAGTCATCTACAAATGCTTTTAATTTGGATGGGCCCAAAATTTTGTCATGTGGTACTGGGTTAAGAACAATTTGGGCACAAGGTTTAAGCCAATGCAGGGGGGACTTCTATTGCAGTTTTTCTGCACCGATATGACACAAAAATAAAGATAGAACCTTAACCCTTAGAGCGCCGAATAAACCTTTCACACATTTTCATCCGAGAAATACAACCCAAAAAGTCACAAGTTCATGGTTGCTTTCGTCTACGGTGTTTCAGCGAAGCGGACAGTGCAGATCAAAGATCAGGCTGCATGTTTTGTGCAGCCTGAGCTTGATCTACACTGGCTGCTAAGGCAACAATAGTTGTGAAAGGCACTTTAAGGGTTAATATACAAATAGATAACTGATAGTATAATTGTCTAATGTCACTAACTGTAATTTACAGAAAATCAAAGTACCGAAAGTATTGACAGACTAGTGAATCCTGAATAAGTGGCCTTGGCAGAGATAAAACTTGTTTGGTCCATATAAGATTGACAATGCTTTCTATCCTATCAAAGACAAATTTCATCATCTGGGCCATATTTAATATGCCTTCTGCAATAGTTTTCCATTGGACAAGTGAAAAGATTTGCTATGATGGCAAACTTTTATAATTGTCCAAATTGAAAGCATTTGCGGACGACAAAATAAATGTGACTTAAAAACTAAAATTTGCTTTTGGAAGGGTAGAAAACATTGTTGGAAAAGGAGAAAATGCCGGTTATCAGCATTTTCTCCTTTTCCCACAATGTTTTCGAACGGCTTTCTTCTTCAGGGTCATTAAAACTCGGGATTGTGTAGATACATATTTCAATTTGGAAGTCTTAGTCTAGACTTAGTATCAGTGTTGTTTGGAGCATTTAATTGATTGGGTTGCATGGTGTTAAACGTCATTTTCAACATCAGTTCAGTAAATTGCCATGGCCAGTTCACCTATCCAGGCATTTCTGGAATTTCTGTTTCCAGTACTTCGCACAACATGCTTCCCAAGCCACTGGCAGCTTTCCCCACATAACCATTGTCAAAACAATGATCAGCAATGAAAGAGGAATGAATTCTGTTGCAATGACTAGCATTCCTAGGAAAGGAATAGGCCAAGCACGGGATTGGAACCAGCGTCCCCCTGTTCTCAAGTCCTGTATGTTACTGACTGTGGTACCGTGGCTCAGCTGGTAAAGAGTCAACATTTGAAAATAACACAACTCCTGATTGGCTAAACCATTTGGTTTAGCCAATCGGGAGTTGTGTTACTTTCAAATGTAGAAAATCTTGGAGAAGAAGACTAAGAATGTTCTTGAGAATGGTTGGTGAATACGGATCCATTTGCAATTATAACCTGCGATGCTTTTGCAGTGATCGCGATCTGTCTGCCCGCCATTCAGAAGCAGCTCCTTTTTCCACTATGTTTTAAAAAGCCATCTTGACATCAGTACTGTTAAAGCACAGGTTTTGTGTGGTGAAGGGATACTTAGGTAATATAGCAACTTAAAAGAAGAGGAAAGGATGAACTGGAGAGGAGAAAATTTTCTCAGCTAAAAAAATCGATACCATTATCAGCTGTAAATTCAAAATTACTGTAAGAGAACTTTATCTCTAATTCCTTAACAAGATTTACCTCTAATTTCCCTAATTACGTACTCTTTTTTTTTTATCATTTGATAAGGGATGTCTCCATTGGAATTTATTTCTGGGAAGACCAAAGAAAAAAATCTGAGTTTTGCAGTGTGTTATCTTTTGTCAGTTCATTTCTGTTGCTCTGATTCAATGGTTTTTGATGCCATTTCAGCCCTTAACCCTTTCCCAAAGAAGCCCTGTTTTTCACATGTCTGCAGTACAAGTCTTTTGAAAATACTGTGGGAAAAGGAGAAATTGCTTGTAACGAGCAATTTCTCCTGATCCCACAGTGTTTTCTACCCTTTTTGAGAACTTTCTGCTGTTTTCATCAAATTTAAAATTGTCGTCTGCAAGCTCTTCAATTTGGACCAGTCTAAAATTTATCGTTTGGGAAAGGGTTAAACCCTTTACCAAACAATCCTGTTTTTCAACGACTTGGAGTAAGTTTGATTTGTATTGGAGTTTAACGCCATTTTAACAGGCCATATCATGGCAGTCAGTGATGCACCATGTGTTTCCTGGCTTTCTCACACCAGTACTGACACAACTTGCTTTCCAAAGCCACTGACTACTTTTCTCACATGCATCAGAGGTGTGAGAGGCGAAAAATCACCGGAAAGAAAGTAAAATTGCCTAAACCGAATATCGAACTCCGAGAAAGAAGCCTTTGATGGATTGATTGATTGAATGGTTTTTTGCATCCCTTTCAACATTATTTTCAGTTATATCACAGCTACAAGCACACATATTCATGTATTTCTTGGTTTTCACCAGTACTATTCTAGGGCTCCGAAGTGTCTTGCCCAAGGACACTCTCACAAAAAACTAAGGCTCTACCCTGGGACCACAAGGTCCTGAGTCCTACATTTTACCACTGAGCCACGCAGGACCTCAAAGAAGCCTTTTGAAAACATCACCAAACAATCCTGCAGCTTTAACCCTTAACCACACATTCCTGACTTTAAACCACCCTGAGGAAGAAGGCCTTTGAAAACAATGAGAGAAAAGGAGAAAATGCTGGTAATCAGCATTTTCCTTTTCCCACAATGATTGTCTTCTACCCTATCAAGCACTAATTTCGTCATTTGAGCCATCTTAAATTTGTCCTCTGCAATTTTGGACCAGTCTAAAATGTTGCTGTTAGGTAAAGAGTAAAACGGCCTTCATATGCATTTGAATATTATCTATGTCAGTTTTGATAAGTAAAATGATTAATACCCTATTATCACTGAGACAGTAATCCTCAGAATGTTGTCCCCATTTTGATGATCATTTCTGTGATATAACCCTTGACTCTTAACCCTTTACCACATGAAAAAATGATATACTTGTCCAAATTGAAAGCATTTGCAGATGACAATGACATTGTGGCTCAAATAATGTATTTCTTTGATATGGTAGAAAACATTGTGGGAAAAGGAGAAAATGCTGGTAACCAGCATTTTCTCCTTTTCCCATAATGTTTTCCACCCTATCAAATACAGAAATCACAATTTAAGCTATACTTAATTTGTATACTGCAATTGCTATCAATTTGGTACAGCAATGAATTTTATCATTTGGTAAAGAATTAACCAGTTACCATATCATGTGATCTAACAACCCTGTGGAAGGCAGCACTTGAAAACACTGTGAGAAAAGGAGAAAATGAAGATAACACACAATTTTTTCTAGCCTATCACAGACAAATTACACCATTTGAGCCGGTACATTTTAAAATGTCGATTTGAACAAGCCTTTATTTTTGTCATGTGATAAAGAGTAGAGACTTGTCTAAAATCTTATCATCTTGTGACGAGATGATTGAAGAAAATTTATTCCTATCATCATGATTAAGCAAAATGTACTTCAATATTTTTCAATCTTTCATTAATCATTTCTTATCTAACTTGATAGGTTCCCTGCAGTTTGTCTTTACCAGATGACAAAACTTGAGAGTTGTCCATACTGATAACATGTGCAGACAACAAATTAAATGTCACAAGAAAATGTTTCAGTAAGTCTTTAAAAATACTTTGATTGATTGTATGTGTTGAAGCCATGGATGCCTCGTCAGGGTAAAGTTTTGAACATGCTAAGTAAGACCTGTGGTAAAAGATTAGCAGAGGCAGATGCCATTGCTCAAATGAGGCAGAGAGGACCCAGAAGGAACACAGAAACATGGCGCCAGTCACAGAATGGACGCACAATGGTCGCTGGGTGATGTTTCTGCCTCCTTCCTGCCTCCTTTCTGGCTTCTTTTTGCCTTCTTGATCACTAAGCTCAACATGAAAATAAAATGAAAATTCATATTTGGTCATTCAAAGGAATGCAAAAGGATGGCAGGGGTAGTTTCAGAGAAACAAGAAAATCCGGGTTTTGTTGATCAGTGAGCGCCCTGGTACCACTTTTTTGGTCACTCTATGGTCCTACAAATTGGATCGTGGTCCTTTGTATTGAAAGGGTATAAAACATGGTGGAAAAAAGGAGAGAATGCTGGTTACCAGCATTTTCTCTTTTTTCCCCACAATGTTTTCAAAAGCCTTCTTCTTCAGGGTTCCTGAAACTCAGGCTTGCATGGTGAATGATTCAGTGGAGACCTGTATACTAAAACACAAGGCAGTCGTGTTGGTGGAATGTGTTCTGATGTTGAACATAAAAGGTTGGATGTCTTTATTCAACACAAGGGAGTTAACTCACAACACTTTGATCATATTAGATGGGGGAATGATGAATAATTCTGTATCTCTGACATGCAATCACTAACATTCCCATATTTTGATCTTTTTACATTCTGAGAGAGTCAGTGTTCTCTCTAACCTAGAGAATTAACTCTTTACCTTCAAATGACCCTGAGAAAGAAGCTTTTTGAAAACATTGTGGGAAAAGGAGAAAATGCTGGTAACCAACATTTGGTAAAGAATTAAATATGGATTATCATCAAACGTAAACAGACACTGCTAAACTACAGTAAGACCACACAAATAGCAAGGATCTATACTGTTTGCAAACACAACTGGATCTGTATTCAGCATCAGCCATTCCTAAGAACCTTCTAAGTCTAATTATTGGTTTAGAAATTACACAACTTCTGAATGGATCAAACCATTTGGTTTAGCCTATCAGAAGTTGTGTTACTTTCAAATTCAGAAAATTCTCAAGAAGTCAAAGTATGTTTAAACCTTTACCAGATGACAAAATTTTAGCCTTATCCAATTTGAAAGCATTTGCAGACGACAATTTCAGTGTGACTCAAGTGGTGCAATTTTTCTTTGATAGGATAGAAAACATTGTGGGAAAAGGAGAAAATGCTGGTTACTAGCATTTTCTCCTTTTCCTAAGTTTTCAAAAGGCTTCTTTCCCAGGGGTGTTAAAAGGCGGCATTGTGCGGTAAAGGGTTAAGAAATGATTGGCAAATACAAGCCTTGTTTCACATCAGCCATGGACAAATTTGAAGACTTTGGCTTTGTTAGACAGATCACACACAAATTCTACAAAATCAGGAGTCGTGAGTCAGTCGTGCCATAGTGTCTGAAGACTCCATTGTGGTGGCCTTGCAGGATCATGGCAGCCTTGCGGGGTCATAGAATATAGCCAAAAAGTCACAAAAATAAAGCGCAATAAAGTTGAGAACTGGAACAATCTGAGATGTTGCAATGACCTAGCAACTTTTAGAACAAGAGATGTTTGTAAAACATGTATGCCCCCCCTAATGGCATCCAATTCTAAATACAAGAGCTTCGCAAAGCGGCGCATATACGCCCGAAGGGGCTTGTCAGTGAAATTAGTTGAAATGACGGAAGGGCCATGAATGAAGAGTAGTTAATCTCCATGATATGTGAAAAATATTAAAGGGCAATAGCTAAAAAAAGAAGGGTGGCACAGTTACAAATTTTGTGAATTGCTGTTCTCCACAAGGTGTTCTATCAGTCTTGAAAGGTTCAAGATCATAGCTTTTATATTTTAGAAATCATGGCCCAGACGAAAATTCAAAGAGAAAACTAACAAAGGGCAATAACTAAAAAAGAAGGATGGCAGAGTTATGGTTCTTGTGCAGTGCACTTCTTCATAATGTGTTCTATTAGTCTTTGAAGTTTCAAGATGATAGGTTTTAAAGTTTGGGAGTTATGGCCTGGACAAAAATTCAGACTGAAAATTAACAAAGGGCAATAACTAAAAAAATAAAGGTTGCAGAGTTATGGTTCATGTGCACTGCACTTCTCCATAATGGGTTCTATCAGTGTATGAAGTTGCAAGTTATTAGCTTTTATAGTTTGGAAGTTATGGCCTGGACAAAAATTCAAACTGAAAATTAACAAAGGGCAATAACTCAAAAAATAAAAGTGGCACAGTTATGGTTCATGTGCGATGCACTTCTCCACAATGTGTTCTATCAGTGTATGAAGTTCCAAGTTAATAGCTTTTATAGTTTAGAAGTTATGGCCTGGACAAAAATTCAAACTGAAAATTAACAAAGGGCTGTAACTCAAAAAATAACTGTGGCGGAGTTATGGTTCATGTGCACTGCACTTCTCCATAATGTGTTCTATCAGTGTATGTAGTTTCAATTTGATACCTTTTACGGTATGGAAGTTATGGCCTGAACAAAAATTCAAAGTGAAAAGTTGGTTATTTCAGAAATCAAGGGCAGATAATTTTGGAACGCAAACAGCGATCAAAATTCTAAGACCCAGGTGCACAACTAGACATCATGGAGATTCATTGTGGCAAGTTTCAAATAATTCCGATGAAAACTGTAGGAGGAGTTGCACACACAAGAAATTGCTAACGGACGGACGGACGGATGGACAGACGGACAGACGGACGGACGACCGGGGGTATAACATAATACGACCCTTCGGGCGTATAACAAGCGCAATGATCTTGCGGCTGCCTCATGAAACTCGGCCATTTTTGTTGTGATCACAGAGAGCTGTATGCCTAAAAATTGCTGACATGAAACAATCTTTTGAATGAGCCAATAAAAGTCTACATCACAGTGAAGTTTCAACAGATATTTACTTCTTAAACTTCAAACTTGTATTTACAGCTATTATTTTCTTATTCTATCACAGGTGAAAAGGAAAAAAAAAACCTGTCTGATAAAAGTGTATAGAATACACTTTCTGTTGAATTTTCTTCTAAATTATGATAATTTATATCATCTTTTATACAGGACTTGTATATAAATTACTTCTCATATTACAGGTAACGGATCCTCTTTGTGAAAAATACTGCTGTCATAATGATATATATCAAGCTTAGTGTGGGTGGGTATTTTCTTAACTCGTTACCAAATGACAAAATTTTAGAATGGTCCAAACTGAAAGCATTTGCAGACGACAAATCAACTGTGGCTCAAAAATTGAAATTTGATTTTTGGAGGGGTAGAAAACATGGTAGGAAAAAGAGAAAATGCTGGTTACCAGCATTTTCTGCTCTTCCCACAATGTTTTCAAAAGGCTTTTTCTTCAGGGTCAAAGAAACATCACACCATTCAAGCCTTTAGAAAACATTGTGGAAAAAGGAGAAAATGCTGGTAACCAACATTTTCTCCTATTCCCACGATGTTTTCTACCTTTTCCAATACAAATTTCAAATTTTCAGTCATATTTATTATGTCATCTGAAAATGCTTTCAATTTGGACCAGTCTAAAATTTTGTCTTTTGGTAGAGTTAAATTGGTTTTCAATAGAATAAATAAGCTTGTCAACCGTTCCATTCACATTGTTATCAATATTTGAAATTAAAAATTTGCTTATGTCATTGATATTGCATTAGCCTCTTACCACAAAATCCCATGTTCAAACAGCCTTGGAGAAGAAGGCCTTTGAAAACAGTAACCTGCATTTTCTCCTTTTCCCACAATGTTTTCTTCCTTTTCAAAGACACATTCCTTTATTTAAGCCATGTTAAATCTGTAGCCTGCTAAAATCAATGCTTTCAATATGGAGTCTAATTTTTTTTTCAAGCAGTATAGGGTTAAACATGTTACGATAGAGAACATTTTTGACATGTCAAAATTGAGAGTACCAAATACTCTGCAAATTGCAGACCACAAGCTACGAATGCCGAAAATGATGTGATTTGTCCTTGAAGAGGTAGAAAACAATTTGCTGAAAAAGGAGAAAATGCTGGTTAACAGCATTTCATCCTTTTCTAACAATGTTTTAAAATGGTCTCTACGTATCATTTTAAACATGGGATCATTTGGAAATGGGTTAAAGCTGTTTGTTGCAAAATATTTCAATACAATAAAAAGACAGTAAGGCTCCAAGATCAGACTGCAATTTCTTTTCGGTCTGACCTGTGCCATTGGAAAAATCACCACATTTGCATTTACCTAACAATGTTGTTTTAACCCTTTCCCAAAAGACAAATTTTGGACTGGCCAAAACTGAAAGAGTTTGCAGACGACAATTTTAAATTTAATGAAAATGGCAGAAAGTTCTCAAAAAGGGTAGAAAACACTGTGGGAAAAGGAGAAATTGCTCGTTACAAGCAATTTCTCTTTTTCCCACAGTGTTTTCAAAAGACTTGTACTGCAGACACGTGAAAACCAGGGCTTGTTTGGGAAAGGGTTAACAGCGTTTCATCCTTTTCTAACAATGTTTTAAAACGGTCTCTACGGGTCATTTAAACATGGGATTGTTTGGCAAGGGGTTAAAGCTATTTGTTGCAAAATATTTCAATACAATAAAAAGACAGTAAGGCTCCAAGATCAGACTGCAATTTCTTTTCGGTCTGACCTGTGCCAGTGGAAAAATCACCACATTTGCTCTTTACCAAACAATGTTGTTTTAACGATTCCGAGGAAAAAGGCACTGAAAAACACTGGGCAAAGCAGAAAATACTGGTTAACCCTTTACCACACAATCCCGACTTTTCACGACCCTGACAGAGAAGCCTTTTGAAAACATTGTGGGAAAAGAAGAAAATGCTGGTAACCAGCATTTTCTCCTTTTCCCACAATGTTTTCTACCCTTCCCAAAACAAATTTCAATTTTTCCGTCACAGTTTTGTCATCTACAATTGCTTTCAATTTGGCCTAGTCTAAAATTTTGTCATTTGGTAAAGAGTTAACCCTTTACCAGACGACAAAATTTTAATCTTGATCAAATTGAAAGCATTTGCAGACGACAATTTCAATGTGGCTCAAATAGTGCAATTTTTCTATGATTGGGTAGAAAGCATTGTGGGAAAAGGAGAAAATGCTGGTAACCAGCATTTTCTCCTTTTTCCACAATGTTTTCAAAAGGTTTCTTTCTTAGGGGCGTCAAAAGGCGGCATTGTGCGGTAAAGGGTTAACAGCATCATTTACTTATACCACAATGTTTTCTACCTTGTCAAGGACAAACCCATCCATCCATACCACAACTGATTTGTCCCCTGAAGTTTGAATAATTCCTTCGGATTATTGGCAATGAAAACATTCCAGCACAGAAAAAGTGTCATTCCTATGTCACCTGTACCCTGGATCGATTCTGTTCATGTAAAATGCATACTTTTAAACCCTTTACCAAATCAGCTGGTATTTTGACAAGCCTGAGAAAGCTGTTTTAACCCTTTCCCAAACGACAAATTTTGGACTGGTCCAAATTGAAAGAGTTTGCAGACTATAATTTTAAATTTGATGAAAATGGCAGAAAGTTCTCAAAAAGGGTAGAAAACACTGTGGGAAAAGGAGAAATTGCTCGTTACGAGCAATTTCTCCTTTTCCCACAGTGTTTCCCAAAGACTTGTACTGCAGACACGTGAAAACCAGGGCTTGTTTGGGAAAGGGTTAAAGAGAAATCTTGGAGATCAGGCTTGGTAGCCCAGTGGGTAGTGTAAAGGACTTGAGACCAGGGGCGTAACTGGTTCTGAGTCACTTTTCATTAGTCGTCTGCAAAGTATTTTCAACATGGACGAAATCAAAATCATCATCTAGTATAGAGTTAAACCCTTAACCCTTATCCTGCTGGAAAAAAAGAAATGAAACTTTCAAGCTGTTAGTAAAATCCCACATTTTTCAAAACCCACATTTTTCTATTTCAAAGATATTTTTGGAGGAAAGATATCTCCTTACTGGACAGCATAGTTCAAAGATCAGACTGCATGTTCTGTGCAGTCTGATCTTAATCTACGCTGTCCACAAAAGGTGGCGTTCAGCAGCCTAAGGGTTAAAGTACCTTTTACAACAACTGCCTAGGAGGTCCATGTATATCTAGATCAGACTGCAAAAAATGTGCAATATGATCTTTGATCTACACTGTCCGCCTTGAGGAGACACTCTTGGCAACAGGAATCTTGAAATTGCACTTATATGCGTCTTATCGCTAGAATGAAATTGTACGCCCTATTCTGCACTCTTATAGTCAACCCTAAGGGTCAACTCTACCAAACGACAAAATTTAAGACTTGTCCAAATGGAAAGCATTTACAGACAACAAAATAAATGTGACTCAAAAATGGAAATTTGTTTATGGAAGGGAAGAAAACATTGTGGGAAAGGAGAAAATGTTGGTTACCACCACTGTTTTCAAAAGCTTTCTTTCTCTGAGGGTCATTAGAAGTCAGGATTGTGTGGTAAAGGGTTAACTCCAGGGATAGATTCCTAGGTAAGGCAATGGTGTTTGGATAGCACATATTGATTGTCTAGCCTGTGATTTTTTTTTTCAGCCCATGGTGATGCGATAGCATCAATATTCCTTCCGTATTCCATAGAGTAGATGGAATCTAATACCAATCACTAATGAAAATATCTGTAAGCCATCCGTATTTGTTAGGGTCAAACCTAGACAATTTGACCGAAAGTCTGTGCAGTTCTAATCTCCATGCAAATGTGTATGACAGAAAAGGGCATCTTATTGGCCATTCGCCAAATGAAAAAAAAACCGTAAGACTTGACCAGTCATACAGAAAAACTTATGACTGCCATAAAATACAAGTAAACCCATTAAAAAATTATTGAGAGCCTTTACCACACAATTGTGAGTTTTAACGACCCCGGAGAGAAGGATTTCGAAAACTGAAAATATTTTTAGACTATGGGAAAATGCAGGTAACCATGCAGCATTTTCTCATTTTCCAACATGAACTTTTATGAGTTAATGATTGATAAATTTAAATTTGAATCATACAATTTAACTCTTTCCCAAACGACAAATTTTGGACTGGTCCAAATTCAAAGAGTTTGCAGATGACAATTTCCAATTTGATGAAAATGGCAGAAAGTTATCAACTAGAGGGCCATGATGGCCCTGGGTCGCTCACCTTAGTAGAGTGCCTTTAAGGTTTTTCTTTAATTTGACCATGTGACCTAGTTTTTGACCGCAGGTGACCCAATTTCAAACTCATATTTCATGAAGACAAACATTCTGACCAATTTTCAAGTCAACTGAGCAAAAAATGTGGCTTCGAAAGCCCTAAAGATATTTCTTTAATTTGACCTAGTGATCTAGATTATGACCCCAGATGACCCAAATTTGAACTGGTCTTTGACTATATCAAAAGAAACATTTTAATCAATTTTCAAATCAAATGAATAATAAATGTGGCCTCTAGAGTGCCCACTAGCTATTTCTTTAATTTGACCAAGTGACCTAGCTTATGACCCCAGATGACCCAAATTTGAACTGGTCTTTGACTATATCAAAAGAAACATTTTAATCAATTTTCAAATCAAATGAATAATAAATGTGGCCTCTAGAGTGCCCACTAGCTATTTCTTTAATTTGACCAAGTGACCTAGCTTATGACCCCAGTTGACCCAAATTTAGACCTATGTGAGATTTTACAAAGACAAACATTCTGACCAATTTTCAAGGCAATTAAGCAAAGAATGTGGCCTCTAGAGTGCCCACAAGGTATTTCTTTATTTTGACCTAGTGACCTAGTTTATGGTTCCAGGTGACCCAAATCCAAACTCATCTGGTATTTCATCAAGACAAACATTCTGGCCAAATTTCAGGTCATTTGAGCAATAAATGTGGCCTCCAGAGTGCAAACAAGGTATTTCTTTAATTTGACCCAGTGAACTAGTTTATGACCCAAGTTGACCCAAATTAATCTTATGTGAGACTTTATAAAGACAAACTTTCTAACTAATTTTCAAGGCAATTGAGCAAATAATGTGGCCTCGAGAGTGCCAACAAGGTATTTCTTTAATTTGACCTAGTAACCTAGTTTATGACCCAAGATGACCCAATTTTGAACTCATTGAACTTGTTGCGCTTAGATTGGTGAACAAACTTAGAAGAGAATCACTACATACCAAATATCAAAGCTCTACGCCTTCCAGTTTTAAAGAAGAATTTTAAAGTTTTCCTTCTTTGTTCCTATGTTCGAACTTGTGACCCCCGGGGCTGGGCCAGTTTTGACCCAGGGGCATCATATGAACAAACTTGGTAGAGGTCCACTAGGAAATGCTACATACCAAATATCAAAGCTCTACACCTTCCCATTTAAGAGAAAAAGAAATTTAAAGTTTTCCTTTTTTGTTCCTATCTTCGAACTTGTGACCCCCGGGGCCGGGCCAGTTTTGACCCAGGGGCATCATATGAACAAACTTGGTAGAGGTCCACTCTGAGATGCAACATACCAAATATCAAAGCTCCACACCTTTTGGTTTCAGAAAAGAAGAATTTTAAAGTTTTCTTTCTTTGTTCCTATGTTCGAACTTGTGACCCCAGGGGCTGGGCCAGTTTTGACCCAAGCAGCATCCTTGGAACAAACTTGGTAGAAGTCCACTAGGATGCTACATACCAAATATCAAAGCTCTGTGCCTTCCCATTTAAGAGAAAAAAAAAATTTAAGTTTTCCTTCTTTGTTCCTATGTTTGAACTTGTGACCCCCGGGGCAGGGCCAATTTTGACTCCAAGGGCATCATATGAACAAACTTAGTAGAGGTCTACTAGGCGATGCTACATACCAAATATCAAAGCTCTATGCCTTCTAGTTTTACAGAAGAAGATTTTTAAAGTTTTCCTTCTTTGTTCCTATGTTGGAAATTGTGACCCCCAGGGCGGAGCCAGTTTTGACCCCAGGGGCATCATATGAACAAACTTGGTAGAGGTCCACTAGGAGATGCTTCATGCCAAATATCAAAGCTCTATGCCTTCTAGTTTTACAGAAGAAGATTTTTAAAGTTTTCCTTCTTTGTTCCTATGTTGGAAATTGTGACCCCCGGGGCGGGGCCAGTTTTGACCCCAGAGGCATCATATGAACAAACTTGGTAGAGGTCCACTAGGAGATGCTACATGTCAAATATTAAAGCTCTACACCTTCAAGTTTCAGAGAAGAAGATTTTTAAAGTTTTCCTTCTTTGTTACTATGCTCAAACTTGTGACCCCCGGGGCGGGGCCAGTTTTGACCCCAGGGGTATCAAATGAACAAACTTGGTAGAGGTCCACTAGGAGATGCTACATACCAAATATCAAATCTCTGCGCCTTCTAGTTTCAGAGAAGATTTTCAAAGATTTTGCTTTTTTTTCCTTTTTGTTGCCATGGCAACCACAGTTGTGGGTGGAATTCAATTCTTTGAACAATTTTGGTAGAGCTTCACCCAAGGAACATCCCTGCCAAGTTTCATCAAGATTGGCCTAGTGGTTTAGGAGAAGAAGATGTTTAAAGAAATTGTTGACGGACGACGGACGCCGGACATAGGGCGATCACAATATCTCACCTTTAGCACGTTGTGCTAAGGTGAGCTAAAAAGGGTAGAAAACACTGTGGGAAAAGGAGAAATTGCTCGTTATGAGCAATTCCTCCTTTTCCCCCAGTGTTTTCAAAAGACTTGTACTGCAGACACGTGCACAAACCAGGGCTTGTTTGGGAAAGGGTTAAAGTATCAGAATTTGTAGTGAAAATGACAAAATCTTATTGTAATGACAGTTCAAGTATTAGTTGCTGGCAGAATAATGAAATTTAAAACTAGGTCAAAAGTTGCCTAGTCGTTCTATCTTTTGTTTACCTTTTACCTGGTTTTGAAATTCATTTTTCTGTAAGTTCCAGACATTTGGACCAATGGCGCAATAGCAGATTCTCATCTTCACAATAATTTCAATACTTTAAATTGGTCTGATTTTACATTAAATGCATTTTTAAACCCACACTGTTTACTTTAGGTCACTACTGTGCCTCTAAGTCAATATTAAAAATGCAGATTTTGCAATTTCAAAGCTGTTTTTTATAGTCACAATATCTGGCAAAGCAGCAGACAGTGTAGATCCAAGATCAGAGTGCATGTTCTGTGCAGCTTACTCTTGATCTACACTGTCTGCAAAAGCAACAGAATCCCAGTTCTGTTGGTGTTAGTTAAGCCTTTACCACATGACATCCGTTTAGACTTGTCCAAAAAGAAAGCATTTGCAGACGACATATTCAATACTACTCAAATAATGGGATTCATCTCAGAAAAGGCAGAAAACATTGTAGGAAAAGAAGAAAATGCCGGTTACCAGCCTTTTCTCTTTGTCCTATGCAATGTCTTCAAGAACCTGCTCTTTCAGGGTCGTTAAAACTCAGGATTGCATGGTAAAGGGTTAATTTCTGCTGACATAAAAGGAATGTTGACTCCAGCTTTGCTCCCTGGAAATGGTGTGGTTTTTTGGAGACAAAATGGAAAATCAATGAGAGAGGTGACAGCTAGACGGCCTGGTGACGTTAACCCATTTCTGCCTTGGTGCAGTCTTGTTTTGTGTTTTATTTCACTGTTCTGCTTTCATTGCAGTTCATTTTAGGATATTATTTCATGCCTTAACCCTTTCCCAAACAAGCCCTGGTTTTCACGTGTCTGCAGTACAAGTCTTTTGAAAACACTGTGGGAAAAGGAGAAATTGCTTGTAACGAGCAGTTTCTCCTTTTCCCACAGTGTTTTCTACCCTTTTGGAGAACTTTCTGTCATTTTCATCAAATGTAAAATTGTCATCTGCAAACTCATCATTTGGGAAAGGGTTAATTTACATACATGTGGACTCTTTAACCCTTTACCACACAATCACGACTTCTAACGAGCCTGAGAAAGAAGCCTTTTGAAAACACTGTGGGAAAAGGAGAAAATGCTGGTAACCAGCAATGTTTTCCCACAATGTTTTCTACCCTATCAAAGACAGATATCATCATTTGAGTTACATCAAATTCGTTGTCTGAAAATTCTGTCAACTTCAGGTCTGGTCCAAAATCTTGTTGTTTGGTAAAGTGTTAAGTCGCGTTCATTTTGCAGTTGAGTTTTGTATTTATTGGTGTGTTTTGTATTGTATGGTGTTTAACGCTATTTTCAATATCATATCATCGTTATATTGCGGCAGCTAGTGCACCCATCCATGCTTTCCTCATGCTTTTCTTTTACCAGTGCTCCCCACAGTATTCTTTCCAAGCCATTGGCTGCTTTTCCACATAACCACTGTCGAAACAATGGAGGAATGAATCCTGTCGCAATGACTTTCATCAATCCTCTGAAAGAAATTGGCTGAGCTGGGGAATTGAACCAGCGACCTCCTGAACATTCTCAAGTCTGTACGCTACCCACCTGAGCTACTGGGGCTCTGCTTAGCACTTGAGGAAATAAATGAGAGTATGAAAAATTGTAACAAAAATATGCTTTGTCAGTAATTCCTAAATTACTCCTTTACAAAACAATCCTGAGATTTGGTAAACCTGAATAAATTTAGGCTTTCGAAAGCATGACAGAGAAAGGAGAAAAAAATATTCACCAGCATTTTTTTCTAACTCTGTACCAAACAAGAAAAATTCAGAACTGCCCTAACTGAAAGCGTTGGTAGACAACAATGAGGACGTGGCTCAAATTAAGAAATTTGTCGAAAATTAGTTAAAAAACATTGTGGGAAAAAGAGAAAATACTGGTTACCAGCATTTTCTCCTTTTCCTACAATGTTTTCAAAAGCCTTTTTCTTCAGGGTCATTAAAACTCGGGATTGTGTGGTAAAGGGTTAAGGATGCATGGCTCACAAGCAGTATCTGTTTTCCGAGAGGTTTCATTTTAATCTAGGTAAGTGGTTGATAAATTCAAAGGATAGATCTGAGGGTGGTTAATAAATGCAGGGGATAGATTACTATCTTGTACTCACAAAATGATGTAATCCATGCTCTCTGAAAAAGGGGGTTTAATGCATCTGCAAAGGGTATTGATCCAGGTCAGCCTGCACAGTCTGCACAGGCTGACCTGGGTCAATACTTTTTGCTTCTGACTGATTTTCTACATGTCCAGCTGTTAGACGAAATTTACCTTATTGATCCATGATTATACGATTACTTGCTAAGTATCAGAGGTGAATTAACCCTTTCCCAAATGACAAATTTTGGACAGGTCCAAATTGAAAGAGTTTGCAGACGACAATTTTAAATTTGATGAAAATGGCAGAAAGTTATCAAAAAGGGTAGAAAACACTGTGGGAAAAGGAGAAATTGCTCGTTACTAGCAATTTCTCCTTTACCAATAGTGTTTTCAAAAGACTTTTACTGCAGACACGTGAAAACCAGGGCTTGTTTGGGAAAGGGTTAAATCCCCTTTTCCCAGAGCAATTGGCTCATATCTATAAATCATCTGCTAAGAATAGCTAAAAATTGGTATCAGAGTTATTGTGGTGTACCTATAACAAGAGGACCATGATTACCCCACATCGCTTACCTGATAAAAATTGTACACATGAGATGCTAGGTAATTTTAGTTGGAGAAGCTTTTTGGGGACATTTTAGTAGTTCTATACTTTAAACTCTGGCAGCCAGTGGGAACATTCTTGGGAAATTACAGAATTATTAACAACCCTCCCTGTGATGAAGGATAAAAATATATTCAAAAAGATTTTTTTTCTTTTAGCTCTGGCAGCCATCTTGTTCAGTGAGTGGGACGGTTTAAGCAATTTGGTAAATGGTCCATTCCTGTGAAATTAATACTATAATATTTTTTGACTGGTTTGGGAGAAAAAGTAATATGAAGGTTTTTCTATTCTAAACAGCAGCAGCCACCTTGACGAGTTGAGCAGAACCATCTGAGCAATTTCAGCAGAGGATCATCCAAGCTTTATTCCTGTGCAATCATTTCAAAATTTGCCCATTTGCTTTCGATAAGCTGTTCAGAGCAATGGTGACAACAGACTGACAGCCAGATGGATAGATGATTGACGAAGACCAATCACAATAGTTCAGCTTCTGCACTTGGTGCTTAGGTGAGCTACAAACACAGTATTTTAGCCTCAGAATGCTGAAGATTTCAGTCCCAACTCAAAGCCCAGCGCTTACAATAATTTGACCACAGAGTTTTCAACAATGATCCATGATCAGAATGGACCATCAGATTGCATTTTCATAGCTGTTTCAGATAGAAAATCTCTTATTGTAACAGGGCAGTGAAGCTTCAAGATCAAACTGTACCTTTTGTGTAATTGAAGTTTGACCTACAATACAATGTCCACAAAAATGACTGAGAAGTGTCTTAACTCTTTTACCAAGTGACAACATTTTGGACTCTACCAAATTGAAAGCATTTCCAGACAATAAATTAATTGTGGCTCAAAGGATGACATTGTCCTTGATAGGTTAGAAAATATTGTGGGAAAAGAAAAAAAATGCTGGTTAACAGCATTTTCTCCTTTTTTTTCACAATGTTTTCAAAACAGAAAGTCGGGATTGTGTGGTAAAGATTTAAGGTGTAAAATTTGAGATTGACATGGATGCCATTTACATATTGCATTTCAAAGAAACATGGTAAAAGACTATAAAATTCTTGTCACTGTCCCCTGGAATAGGTTTGAAAGCCATAACAAAAGAGATAAATTGTTAAACTCATGCAACAAGACAGGACTGGAATAAATTTGTTGAGTTTTAAATCCCTTTAAAACACCTACATTAGAAAAAAATCAGAACAAATTTGTCAAGTTGTAGATCAATTCTTAAACACCTACATTGAAAAAGTCCTTTTGATAAATGCATTATAAGCCCATGCAGCAGCACTATTTCCTATTGCAATGGCTACATTAACCATATTCAAAACAATTCCAGATTTTCACAACCCTGAAGAAAAATGCTTCTAAAAAAATTGAGAAAAAAAGAAAATGCTGGTGACCAGCATTTTCTCCTTTTCCCACAATTTTTTCAACAATTTTAAACACCATTCCTATAATGTGAGCATCATTTGTCACCTGCAAATGCTTTCTAACTGGCAGTGCTTAAAATGTCCTTTGGTAAAAAGTTCATTCTTAGCATGCAATCAGGTTGGATTTGTGGTAATTGCCAAAATCAGCTTTAGGCGCTGTTGAAGACATAAATGAAAATTTGATAGCATGCATACCTGTATTTTGCAGAGTCTGATCTTGGATCAAATCTGAAGATTATGTGCTGATATGATGGCCAAAAACAGCCGTCAAATTTAACCAATTTCACCTTTTTTTGTAGAAACGAGAAGTGTAGCTTTTTTCAGCATAGCTTACTACCCTTGCTATTGACCTATTTCTTGGTATATACTGGAATGAATAAGTAGTAATTTTTGATTGGTCAAAAATGTGGACATGTTTATTCTGCAGGCCTATTTGCTGACAAATTCATGACAAAATATACAAGCACTGCTACTGCCAATAGTTCATAAGAGTTACCCTATGACCAATTACTACTTGTCTTTATGCATCTTCAGACACATCAATTTTAGCAGCACCTGCTCCTTTTCCAACTGTGATTTGGATCAACATTTAATCTTGAAAAATATCTACTTGAAAAATTCACTTTTCAACAATATGGAAGACAATGAGGAAAAAGAGATGTGGGATACCTTCATTAATGAACAACAAAAGAGTTTCAGCATTCAATTTCCAGGGCCCGTATTCAACCATTCTTAAGAACACTCTTAGTCTTATTCTCAAGAATTTTCTACATTTGAAAGTGAACAACTTCTGATTGGCTAAACCAAATGGTCAAGCCAATCAGAAGTTGTGTTACTTTCAAATTTAGAAAATCTTGGAGACTAAGACTCAGAATGTTCTTCAGAATAGCTGGTGCATAGGGGCCCAGTACCTCTTATGACATCTTTTTACATTAAAGATATTACTTCTTCAGAACTCAATCATTAGATTTTTCTTTGGACAATAGATGAAAAATAATCACCCTGTACTATTTAGACTAGTTCTACATTGACATGAATGTGTGTCAAAGACGTAAAACATGAATTTCCTTTCAGGGCAGTCTCATTGTATATTCAAGTCAGAACTTGAACGCTACAAAAAACACTGCCTTTAAGAGTATTTTTCAGCATGACAGAAACATGCTTGGAATACCAGAATGAACATATTGATTTTGCCTTATTCACTACTCTATCTTCTCGACTCTCTTCCCTGGGAAAAGTGTTGTCTGACTCTGTATGTGAACTAGTCTAACTGTCAGTGAATACGATGGGATAAAATATATTCCATTATGTATCAATCACCATAAGAGCATGCTTAATAGACTTCCTAAGCTCACAGAGTAAACAAAGTTTGGTTTATTCAGTGATAGTGTATTGGGGAGAGCTGTAAGCTGATTGAGACTCGGCCTGTGAAAATGGAAAAATGATACTTCACAGATGATTTTGATGAGAAATTGGAATTGATTTTCCTATAGGGAAGATGTAATCACACCATGCTCTACAAATCAATGTTAAAGAACAGATGAAAAAATTAGGTTTTAGCAGTGAAAAGTTCATGACGCAGCAGAAAAAGGTCGTATTAGGTGTAAGCTAATCCTGTTAACTCTTTACAAGACAACAAAATTTTAGACTGGGCCAAATTCAAAGCATTTGCAGAAGACAAATTATATATGGCTCATATGATTGGAATTTTTTCTGAAATCTTAAAAAGAAACATCTTGGGGAAAAAGAGAAAATGCTGGTTACCAGCATTTTCTCTTTTTCCCACGTTTTCAAAAGTCTTAATTTCTCTGTGGCATTAAAACTCGTCATTGTTCAGTAAAAAATTACTAGTATCCGGCTTTACCAGACAACAAAAATTTTAGCCTTGTCCAAATTTAAAGCATGTGAAGATAACAAACTGGATGTGTCTCAAATGATTGGAATTCTCTTTGACTTCGTTTACATAAAGCAAACATCTTGTACCTTATCCATGACATCTTGTTAAGTCTGTGACCTTGTTCAAATTTGAATGGTAAAGAATTTGTAGCTGAAGTCAACATCGTCATATTTAACAGAATTATGATTTCTAACAGAAGTGTTATTTTCTGTTCGGCAGTATTTGGTGAATGTGAGGGTTTTGTTTACATTTTGGTTCTGGGTCTTGATGGTTAACTCTTTACCACACAATCCCGACTTTTAACGACCCCGTGAAAGAAGCCTTTTGAAAACATTGTGGGAAAGATGATGAGATTATTACTTTGGAAAAGTAGAAAACATTGTGGGAAAGGGAGAGAATCCTAATCCCACACCATTTTCAAAAGCCCTCTGCCTCTGGGTGGTTAAAACTTGGGATTGTGTGGTAAAGAGATAATTTTTATCACAGCTATAAAAAGAATCTTGTTTCAGAAACACTTAATCACCTGCTAAGTACATCTTCATCTCTTTGAACATATATCATTGCAATTCTTAACCCTTTACCACACAATACCGAATTTTAACGAACCTGACAAATCAGCATTTTCTCCTTTTCACACAATGTTTTCTACTTTTCCAGAACCAAATTCCATTTTTTGAATCACATTTTTGTCATCTGCAAAATGCTTTGAATTTGGTCTGGTCTAAAATTTTGTTTGGTAAAGACTAAAGTATATCATTTCAATCAATTCTTAACCCTTTACTACACAATCCTGAGTTTTAATGACCCTGGAAAAGAAGAATTTTGAAAACATCATGGGAAAAGTAGAAAATGCTGATAACCAGCAGCTGATAACCAAGATGTTCTCTTTTCCCACAGTATTTTTCTACCGTTTCTAAGTCAAATTCTAACAGCACGGCCAAAGTTTGTTTGTCATATCCGCAAATACTGTCATCTGCAAATGCTTTTAATATTGGTCACACCTCCCCAAAACATACTTCAATTTTTGTGTAACATTTAAATTTTCCTTTGCAACTACTTTCAATTTGGATCAGTCCAAAATTTTGTCATTTGGTAAATAGTTAACTACTTACCACACAATCCCGTGTTCTAATAGTCCTGAGAAAGAGGGCCTTTTCAATTTATTTTCTTTTCCCACAATGTTTTCTATCTTTTCAGAGACAAACCCAATCATCTGGGCCCCATTTGGTTTGTCGCCTGCGAATGCATTCTGTTGGACAAGCCTAAAATTTTATCCTTCCATAAAGATTTACATCTAACTCTTATCAAATCTTGTGCACATAAAATCGAGAAGACATTTCCTGTCTAAAAATAGCATCCTAAGAAAGAGAAATGCCAAGGTTGTCCAGAAAAATACCAAAGCAAAGCCGACGGTACAGATAAAAAGATCAGACTACATAATTTGTCCAGCCTGATCTTGATCTACAATGGTTGCAAGGGCAACTTAAGTCATGAAATGCTCTTCATTGGTTATCATTCTTGCCGGTCTTTGCATCATTTGAATTCCCTTGAAATTAAAATCTTCTTTATGGCACTGGCCTCAAAGGAAGTGATAAAGTCTGGGTGCAATTTTAAGGCTCTAACCCTTTACCCAAACTTTTAACAACCCTGAGCAGGAAAGCTTTAGAAAACATTGAGGGAAAAGGAGAAAATGCTGGTAACCAGCATTTTCTCCTTTTCCCACAATGTTTTCTACTCTATCAAAGAGAAAAATCATCATTTTAACGACATTTATTTTGTCATCTGCAAATGCTTTCAATTTGATCCAGTCCAAAATTTTGCCGTTTGGTAAAGAGTTAACCTTTTCCTAAACGACAAATCTTAGACACTCCGAAATTCAACATCTGCAGATCACGAATTCAAAAATTGTTACTAGTGAGATAAAGTTCCAGGATAAGGTGACAAAAACATTGTGGGGAAACAGAGAAAATGCTCAGGTTACCAGCATTTTCCCCATTTTCCACAATGTTTTCAAAACCCTTCTTCTGCAGGGTCCTTAAAACCCCCTGGGTTAATACCACAGTCTCAAGTTTTATCCCTTAACCCTTTCCCAAACGACAAATTTTGGACTGGTCCAAATTGAAAGAGTTTGCAGATGACAATTTTAAATTTGATGAAAATGGCAAAAGTTATCAAAAAGGGTAGAAAACACTGTGGGAAAAGGAGAAATTGCTCATTATGAGCAATTTCTCCTTTTCCTACAGTGTTTTCAAAAGACTTGTACGGCAGACACGTGAAAACCAGGGCTTGTTTGGGAAATGGTTAAAATATCTCACAATCCCGAGTTTTCTAGTGTTTTCATGATCCTGTGGAAGAAGTCTTTTGAAAACATTGTGGGAAAAGGAGAAAATGCTGGTAACACATTGTTTTCGACCCTTCCTGATACAAATTGCAATTTTTGAGTCACATTTAAATTTTGTTGTCTGCAAAATACTAAACTTTTGCTGTGTGGTAAAGAGTTAACTCTTTACCACATGGTGAAATAACTGCGAGACATGTCCAAAACAAACAATTTTTGAGACAGCAACTGGTATGTGGCACCAATTACTGAATTTATCTCCAAAAGGGTAGAAAACAGTGTGGTCAAAGGAGTAAATTCAAGTTACCAGCATTTTCTCCTTTCTCCACAATGTTTTCAAAAGCCTTCTTTTCCAATGTCATTAGAACTTGAGGGACTGTGGTACAGAATGAAACAGTGACCTTTAATGCTTTTAATGAATTTTAAAGACTTTTTCAGTTGCATTAGAGACCTAAAAATTACACTCAAGGCCGTCTTTGTAGAAACCTTAACCCTTTCCCAAACAAGCCCTGGTTTTCACGTGTCTGCAGTACAAGTCTTTTGAAAACACTGTGGGAAAAGGAGAAATTGCTCGTAACGAGCAATTTCTCCTTTTCCCACACAGTTTTCTACCCATTTAGAGACCTTCCTGCCATTTTCATCAAATTTAAAATTGTCGTCTGCAAACTCTTTCAATTTGGACCAGTCCAAAATTTGTCGTCTGGGAAAGGGTTAATTTGCACAGTATATGACCATTCTGTGCATTCTGATCTTGACTACATTGTCTGTCAAAGGAATTAAAGTTTTGATTGATAGACTAAAGCTTCAAAACATCAGCAAAATCTGACTTTGAAGGATGTGCTTAACTCTTTAAGACATGACAAAGATTTAGATTTGTCCAAACTGAAGGCATTTGCAGACAAAAATGTTTAAATGTGGCTAAAATGATTGAATTTATGTTTGATAGGGTAGAAAACATTGTGGGTAAAGGAGAAAATGCTGGGTTACCAGCATTTTCTCCTTTTCCCATAATGTTTTCAAAAGGCTTCTTTCTCAAGGTCACTAAAACTCAGGATTGTGTGGTAAAGGGTTGATTCTCTGTAATATTCAAAATTCTAATGGAATCTCATGCAAAAAAAAATGCACAATAAAATGCATTAAAGAACATGAAAAAAAAAAAATGCCATGAATAAATTCTACGAGAACAGATCATTTCATGAATTTTACATCATATAATTCGCTGCAAAGAAAGTTAGTTTTTTTTCATGTTTTAATGCACATCTCCCTTAAGAAATGCGAGTATTTTCAGAGAAATTTTAATGCCTGAAGCACCTTTCACAACTGTTGTTGCTTTTACCAAAACTGTAGATCAAGATCAGACTGCACAAAACATACAGAGTAATTTTTGATCTACACTGTCTTTGTTAAAACAAATTCTAGACAAAAACGACTCTGACAATGCATTTATTTGGGTCTTATTTCAACATGCAGGTTTATTTGGCACTATACGGATTTAACCCTATAATTACAAATATTACAACACGCAGTCTAGAGATATTTATTCTTTAAACCTTTACAACACAATCCCGACTTTTAACGACCCTGAGGAAGAAGGCTTTAGAAATTATTGTGGAAAAAAGGAGAAAATGCTTGTAACCTGCATTTTCTTCTTTTCCAACAAAAGTTTTCTACCCTTTGGAAGACAAGTTTCATGTTTTGAGTAATATTTAATTTCTCGTCTGCAAATGCTTTCAATTTGGACTGTCAAAATTTTGTCATTTGTCAAAGGGTTAACAGATCGCAGAATTCTAGAAGCATCCATAATACAAAGCATGAGCAGACGACAAATTAAACATAGCTCAAGTAATGAGATTTGTCTTTGATAGGATAGAAAACATTGTGGGAAAAGGAGAAAATGCTGGTTACCAGCATTTTCTCCTTTTCACACAATATTATACAAAAACCATTCTTCAGTCTTAAAACATAAGATTGTTTGGTAAAGGGTTACTTTATCACAGCCTGGAACAAGTTTGCTCAAGGCTGGGAAGACATCTTTGTAAAGTATGTGATACTGTAAAACCGGAAATGTTCGCATTGTGGAAATTTAAGCCATTTTAGCATATTGAAAAAAATCGTGAAGACATCCACCAGCGTAAATTTAAGCTACAATAAGGTATTTTTTACATAGAAACTGGTTCATATGGGATTCATTGACTGGAACCCTTGTTGATACAATCAACGATTGCCTTTTTTCCATCAAAATTGACCAGAATAGGGTTAGGGATAGGGTAAGGTTTGGAAAGGAGAAATTGCCTTAACAAGCATTATCTCCCTTCACTAAAATGTTTACAAACGTAAAAATTCATTTCGGGGTTATCTAGGGTCAAGGGTCATTACCTCTTTTGCAGAAATTAAAACATGCGTAAGGTCAGTGTTTGGTAATTCACAAAATTTTAGACCTTTTCCATGAATGTGTCTTGAAGTTTTCACATGAATAACTCACTTGTCGCCTGTACCTACATCTAACCTCTTCCGTATAAAGGAGGCTTCCATTTTGAACTACCAATCACATGATCTTAAACAAGGCGGTGCCCCTGTAAATCGCTTAGCAACGACATAAACAACCACGATGGAGTTATTCACATCTATTGATCTGTTGATGAAAGCTCCCAACGGAATTGATAAACCACGCTAAAAACTGAATGTACAAACTGTTTGCCGACTGAAATATTCTTAGAAAGATAACGACAGAAAATTTACTCATGTTTTCTTTTTTAAGAGGCGCCTAACAATTTCAATAACGGTAAAACAGTGTGCTTCCTGAAACGTGTGAAATGTACCATGTAGGTGCATATCAAGCTACGTGATACAGCCGAGGGATTTGATCACCGGATTACCCGAGGTATGCCGAATGATGAATAACTATTGCAAAGACATTGTGGCAAAAGGAGAATTTCTCCTTAGGCCACAGTGTTTTCAAAAGTGGTCTGCTGCAAGACCAAAAAACAAGAGCACTGCATGCAGGTGCCGACGCTCGGCTGCAGATGCTTGATTTTCAGTAAAAAAATTCTAAGTCAAAAAGGAACATAACTCTGTAAAAAAATACTTTGATGGTTACCTGCCCTTATTGTATAGGTTCCTCTTTTGATAATTAACAACTTGTCCAAGTTTGAAGCAAATATCATACATAATATCAGAGATATCATAAAATGTCAAAGTTTTCATGGACGCAACAGGGATATTATAAAATGCCAAAGTTTTCATGGGCCCAACAGAGATATTATAAAATGTCAAAGTTTTCATGGACGCAACAGGGATATTATAAAATGTCAAAGTTTTCATGGACAATGATGATGACACACACGAAGATGCCAGGGCTACGACAATATGTCAATGTTTTCTTCGAAAACAGCAAAGCTAAAAATGTCTGTATCTGGTAATACGATGATGAAACAGTCTGAAGCGTACTTACCTATAACTGCATGAATAAAAATCCAAACAATAAACAGACAGTCTGAGATCCAAAATGCCTTCATGTTTAACACACTGTCCCAGTGGTCCTTTTATCACAATATTTCTTCTAGCAAATCCATCACATCACAACCTGGAATAGTGTAAATAAAATAAATTATTCCACAAAATGAAAGTGCTGAAAAACTTATCTTTCTGTAACTCTTTACCAAACAACAAATTTTTGGACTGGACCAAGTTCAAAGCATTTGCAGACGACAAGTTAAACGTTGCTTAACTCTTTACCACACAATCCCGACTTTTAAATGACCCCAAGTGAGAAAGCTTTTGAAAACATTGTTGGAAAAGGAGAAAAAGCTGGTAACCAGCATTTTCTCCTTTTCTCACCATATTTTCTACCCTGCCCAACACAAGTTTCAGTTTTTGAGTCACATTCATTTTGTCATCTGCAAATGCTTTCAATTTGGAAAAGTCTAGAATTTTGTTGTTTGGTAAAGAGTTAAATAATGATTTCTGTCTTTGATAGGTTAGAAAATATTGTGGGAAAAGGAGAAAATGCTGGTTACCAGCATTTTCTCCTTTTCCCACAATGTTTTCAAAAGGCCCGTTTCTCAGGGTCGTTAAAACTCGGGATTGTGTGGTAAAGGGTTAAAATGTAGAAATCTACAGTACCTTTCAAACATAAGTGCATACCACACAATCCCGACTTTTAACGACCCTAAGAAAAAGGCCTTATATGAAAACATTTTTGGGAAAAGGAGAAAATGCTGGTAACCAGCATTTTCTCCTTTTCCCACAATGTTTTCTACCCTATCCGATACGTAAATCACCATTTAAGCTGCATTTGTCATCTGCAAATGCTATCAATTTTGTCGTTTGGTAAAGAATAAATCCTGAGGTACAATAGTCAAGTGACACATGCAGAAATTTTACCAAAAGCATAGAGTATCGACCCCGAGGTCAGCCTTCACGGACTGAACACGCTGACGATGGTGAATTATCTTTGCAGATGCATTAAACCCCTTTTTCACAGAGCATGGCTCATATCTTTGAAACATAGATGCATGGTATTTGCTTTTTTTTCTTTTCCACCGTGAAATGACTAAAATAATTTTCAAGACGGCCTTGACACAACCCAAACAAACAAACCTTTCAAATCATGTTGAATGTAACTTATGGGTGATTTTTGATACTTTAAAATTCCAGACTCATAATTCAACTTCAGATGTCAGATTTCCTATGATTATTATTTGGAATATACAGAGCAAATCTTGGAAATCTTTCCCAGTCAGTATGAAACATAAATTTCTATGAGAAACAAACGGTTTATTCTGTTATCCCTTCACCCAGCAAATCCCTTATGTTAACCACGCTATGAAAAACAGCTTTCTCAAAACATTGTGGGAAAAGGAGAAAATGTTGGTGAACATTTTTCTTCTTCTTCTGCCAATGTTTTCTATTTCATTAACGTTTTCTATCCTATTCACTCCTTACCTAATGACAAAAATTTAAAACCAGCCCAAATTGAAAGCATTTGCAGACAACAAATCAAACGTGACTCAAAAATTGAAATTTGTTTCTGAAAGATTAGAAAACATTGTGGGAAAAGGAGAAAATGCTGGTAACCAGCATTTTCTCCTTTTCCCACATTGTTTTCAAAATCTCTCTCTCTCAGGGTCGTTAAAAGTAGGGACTGTTCGGTAATTTACCAAAACAACCATCTATGAAACAGCTTTTGATAACATTGTTGGAAAAGGATAAAATGCACTTCCCTCATTTCCACAATGTTTTCTACACTTTTCTATACTTTGACGGTTACCTGCCCTTGTTGTACAGGTTCCTCTTTCAATAATAAACAACTTGTCCAAGATTGAAGCAAATACCTTTAGTTACAACAAATTTTAACGTCAAAGTTTTCACGTGACAATGCAGACAATATTATGCCCGAGGGCTACAGTAATACCTCGACATTTTCTTCAAAGACAGCCATCCTAAAAAATCCAACAGTTGCACTGCATTTATTTTGTCCTCTGAAAACTAGCTGTCTATTTTAGTGAAGTCTGAGATTTTCAGGTTCGGGAAAGAGCAGAATGAGATACGCATTTTTGCCCTAATATACAAGAACTAAAATTCACTCAATAATTCACTTGTATATTTCCCATGTACAACAGCACTGTTTTCTGTCCTATACATGCTGAAGTCTTTTTTTTTTTGAAACCTTGCAGTTTCTTTCTTCTATTTAGCAGGTCTATTTAGTTAAAATACCTAACGTCTAATCCAGACTTTCTTCCGATGAAAACTTTCCTGAAATCTTTCCTCATTAAATAACAAAATGTTAGACTTGTCCTTATAGCAATTATAGACAAAAATTAAGTATAATTCGAATGCTGGGATTGTCCATATAACTGTTAAAAACATTGGAACAATGAGAAAATGCTGGTTACCAGCATTTTCTCCTTTTCCTAAATGTTTCCACGACAAGAATTCTTCCTCAGGATTGTTAAAACACTGGCTTGTTTGGTGAAGAGTTCACCCTTAAAATAATCCCCTGTTCAAACAATAGTTTTCTGAAAACATTGTGGAGAAAGGAGAGAATGCTGGCAACAAGCATTTTTTCCTCTTCTCATACTGTTGTAAACCCTTCTGCCGACAAATCCTATTATCTGAGCAATATTTTATTTATCGTTTGCAATTGCTCTCAATATGGACAAGTCTATTTTCTTCATCAGGTACAGAGTTAGCCTTTATCAAACAATCCCGAATTTTCACAACCCTGAAAAGGAAGCCTGTAGAAAACATTGTGGGATAAGGAGAAAATGCTGGTAACCAGCATTTTCTCCTTTTCCCATAATGTTTTCTACCCTTCCCAACACAAATTTCAATATTTTGAGTCACATTAAATTTTGTCGTCTGCAAATGCTTTCAATTTTGGACGAGCCTAAAATTTTGTCATTTGGTAAAGAGTTAAGCATGCCTCACACAATTTCTCATCCGCTATTTGACAATTTATTAAATCGTCTTTATGCTCCATTAAAGCGCTGGTAGGAAGTTATTAATTCTTTACCATACAATGCTGCCTTTTGACGCCCCTGGGGAAGAAGCCTTTTGAAAACATTGTGGGAAAAGGAGAAAATGCTGGTAACCAGCATTTTCTCCTTTTCCCACAATGTTTTCTACTCTGTCTAAGAAAAGTTGCACTATTTGAGCCACATTGAAATTGTCGTCTGCGAATGCTTTCAATTTGGACAAGGCTAAAATTTTGTCGTGTGGTAAAGGGTTAATATATTCCCAAGAAAATTAAGCCAGCTGTCCTTACAGTTACACTTTACCAGACAACAAAATTCGAAGACTTGTCCGAATCGAAAGCATTTTCAGATGCCATATTAAATGCTCTTCAGTCATGAAATTAGTCTTTCAAAGGGTAAAAAACATTGTGGTGAAAGAAGGAATTGCTGGTTGCCAGCATTTTCTTCTTTTCCCACATTGTTTTTAAAAGTCCTTGTCCTCAGGGTCTTTTAAATACAGGATTGTTTGGTAAAGGGTTAACTCTTTACCAAATGGCTAAATTTGGACTTGACCAAATTGAAGGCTGATTCTGCAGACGAGAAATTAAATGATGCTAAAATGACTGTTTCTGCCTTTTATAGGATAGAAAACATTGTTGGAAAAGGAGAAAATTCTAGTTACCAGCTGGTTACCAACAATGTTTTCAAAAGTCCTTTTCATCAGGGTCGTTAAAAGTTGGAATTGTGTGGTAAAGGGTTAATATGGATTTTTTGTACCGAGGACAACCATTTAATAAATACTGATACTCGCACTCCATCTCAATATCCTGTGACTTGGGGCTACAAAGCACTTGAACAGTCACTTCACTGAGAAAATCCCGAGTGCTGGGTGCTTATTTCATTACCCCGAGTCCCTATAGTACAGTCAGTAGCATACAGGGCTTCACAGCAGAGGTCACTGGTTTGAACCCCCAGCGCAGACAATTTCTTTCCCAGGATTGATGATTGATTCATACCTCTTTCACCGCTGACCTATTATTTCGACGATGGTTAAGTCGGGAAAGCAGCCAGTGGCTCAGAAAGAATATTGAGCCTCAAGTACTGCATGGTAAATAAAGTCCAGGAAATGGATAGGTGCACTGGCTGCCCCAATATGACTGAAATAAGGTTGAAAACGGCGTTAAACACTATACAAACAATCAATCAATCTGTCAGTATCATAGAGAAGTTAAATGATTGATTGATTGATTGTATGGTGTTTAACCCTTTCCCAAATGACAAATTTTGGACTGGTCCAAATTGAAAGAGTTTGCAGACAACAATTTTAAATTTGATGAAAATGGCAGAAAGGTCTCAAAATGGGTAGAAAACACTGTGGGAAAAGGAGAAACTGCTCGTTACGAGCAATTTCTCCTTTTCCCACAGTGTTTTCAAAACACTTGTACAGCAGACAGGTGAAAACCAGGGCTTGTTTGGGAAAGGGTTAACTCCGTTTTCAACATTATTTCAGTTGTATCGCGGCAGTCAGTGCACATGCTTTCCTGGAGTTTCTTTTACCAGTACTACGCTCAATATTCTTTCCAAGCCACTGGCTGCTTTCCCATATAACCATCACTGAAATGGTCAGCGCTGAGAGAGTAGAGAAGTTAAAACCACAGGGTTGCTGGTACAATCCTGAGAGCGTTGCCATATTCTTTTTGAGGAATAATGATTATTATTGCTTAATGATTCATTCCTTGCTCTCCACTGACCATTATTTCAAAGAAACTTATATGGGAAAGCAGCCAAAGGCTTAGAAAGAATACTGTACAAAGCACTGGAAATAGAAACTCCAGGAAAGCATGAGTGGGTGTTAAACACTATTAACCCTTATCCTGCTCAATAAAAGAAATGAAACTTTATAGTAGATAGTAGAAGCCCAAAACTTTCTTGTTTCAATGGTATTTGTGGAGGAAAGATATCTCCTTAACGGACAGTATAGATCTTGATCTACGCTGTCCACTAAAGGTCAGTGGGTCGCAATTAGCAGCCTAAGGGTTAAAACAAACAATTTTTTTACGGCTGGGACATGAAAAAAATGTTTGTACATTAATAAGTCAAACTCCATGTAAGTCCAGCAATTCTCTATAGCCACTTACAGTTTCACAAGAGGGCCATTGGCCCTGAAGCGCTCACCTGAGGCATCTAGGATTAATTAAGTTGAAAACATCCTAGTTGTGATGATGTAAGACACATGAGTCTAAGTGCCCTACATTTTGACCCAACATGACCTAATTTCAAACCTGTCCCAGATATCATCAACACAAATATTCTCACCAAGTCTCATGAGTATCAGACTGAAAATATCATCTCTAGAGTGCACATAAGTATTTTCTAAGATTTGTCCCATTGACCTTATTTTTGACCCAAAATAACCTAATTTCAAGCTTATCCGCGATCATCAAGAAAAACATTCTGACCAAGTGTCATGAGTATTCAACCTCCAGAGTGCACACAAGGTAATTGTTGATGACCTGACACAATGGATGATGCAAGACAGATGACACAAGGACAATGAACACAGCACGAACACAAAAAAAACCTCTCTTTGAGCACTTAGTGCTCAGGTAAGCTAATAAAAGGTTACACTTCCATCAATGAAAATAAATAGTGGAGTCTAATATTACAAGCTTTTTCAAGCAAGAATTAAGAGGACTGATATCTATTTGATTCCATTCTGTGTGAATATACTTAAACCTTTACCATACAATCACCAGTTTTAATGACCTTGAAAAAGCAAGCTTATGAAAATACTGTGGGAAAAGGAGAAAATGCTTGTGACCAGCATTTTCTCCTTTTCCAACAATGTTTTCTACCCTTCCAAAAAACCTGTTTAGTTTTTGAGTCACATTTATTTTTTCATCTGCAAATGCTTTCGATCTGGACCAGTCTAGATTTATGTCTTTAGGTAAAGAGTTAATTAAATAGATATCTTTATAATGATACTTTTTAATCATCAGCAGCTGAGACAAGACTAGAATCACTTTGTGTTAATATTCTGATGACAAAAAGAAATCTTCTAAGTTTCAATTAGGAAGCAGAAAATTGCTGAAAGAAAACCTGTATGGAAATTTTTGATCCCTTAAACGAATGAAGTTGCTTTTGCAGCCAGTGTAGATCAAGATCAGACTGCACAGAATATGCAGTCTGATTTTAGATCTTAACACTATGCTACTATGTTACCTATTCTTACGGAAAAAACCTTGAAAGAAAGTTTGCCTAAACCTGGTATCAAACTCGAACCACCAGGTCACGAGTCAGATATGCTAACCACTGTGCTGCCCTGGATGGCTACAAATTACAGGTGACTCAAATGATGGAACTTGTTTTTGATAGGGCATGTTCTCTTTTTCTAGTAATGTTTTCAACAGCCTTTTTTCTAAGGTCGTTAAAACTCGGGACTGTGTGGCAAAGGGTTAAAGAACTTGCTTTCATTTCTCATACTTAAGGGTTTGTTATCTGTTGATCTTAATTTGGAAGGTATTAATATTTGGTTAACCCTTTACCACACAATCCCGAGTTTTAACAACCCTCAGAGAAAGAAAGCTTTTGAAAGCATTGTGGGAAAAGGAGAAAATGCTGGTAACCAGCATTTTCTCCTTTTCCCACAATGTTTTCTTACCTTTCCATGACAAATTCCAACATATGAGGCAAATTCAATTTGTGGTCTGCAAATGCTTCCAATTTGGAAAAGGCTAAAATTTTGTCATCTGGTAAAGAGTTAACCCTTTACCAGACGACATTATTTTAGCCTTGCCCAAATTGAAAGCATTTGCAGACGACAATTTCAATTTGGCTAAAATGGTGCAATTTTTCTTTGATTGGGTAGAAAACATTGTGGGAAAAGGAGAAAATGCTGGTTACCAGCATTTTCTCCTTTTCCCACGATGTTTTCAAAAGGCTTCTTTCCCAGGGGCGTCATTGTGCAGTAAAGGGTTAAACAAAATCCTCATGACACTTTAGCAGTTTCAAGGCTGTTCTGTCAAAGAATTTTTTCAAAATGTCCGATACTGCATCAATGATCTGACTTCACATTATGATCTTAACCCCTAAAGTCCATGTGTTTACTTGCCTTTGCAGTCAGTGTAGATCAACATCTGACTGCACAGAATTTGCAGTCTGATCCTTGATCTACACTGTCTGCCTTTCTAGACATTCTGGACTAAAGCTTTTTCATTCACTCATTTATTTGATCATCTCCGCAACTATGAAGGTCATAATTCTAGGCTGGACAAGCTGGTTGGATATATCCAGCACTATAATGGTTAATTTCCACCAAGAACAAGTACCAGGTATGCCTTTACAATGCTAAGAGTTATATTACAAATTGATTGATTGATTGATTGATTGATTAATGGATTGATTGATTGACTGATACAACATTCAACATTATCCAGTGACATATCACAGCCATAGCTCACTTTTAAATGTATGTCCTAGATTTCACCAGTACAAGGCTAGGGCCCTCAAGTGTCTTGAGCAATGACGCTCCTACCAAAAACCTAGCGCCTCCAGTGAGGCTCAAACCCAGGGTCCAAGGTTATGAGTCCTACACTTTGTAACTACTTTGACATGCAGGGCCCTTGTTACATAGTGAACAGAATTAATGATCCAGAAATTCCTTTGAAACACATTGAATGTTTTCTTTGAGGCTTTTTCTAATGAGGACAATTTCAGGCAGTTAACTACAAAATGTTCTTAATAACCCCATGCTGTCTCACTATGCTGCCAGTTTAACCTTTCACCTGAAACAATACCTAGCTCTTAACAACCCTGATGGAAAAAAAGGCTTTTGAAAACACTAGGAAAAAGATAAAATGCTGGCGGCCAGCATTTCTTCCTTTTCCCACAATGTTTTCTTCACCTTCAATGACAACAGTCATCATGTGAACCACCATAGTTCTGTCGTCTGCTTTCAAAACTAGCCTTCTTATTGACTGACACAGGACATTTCTATCAATTATGTGTTAAGTTTTGACAGAGTAGAAATCATTGTGGGAATAGGAGAAAATGCTGAGGTTACCTGTATTTCCTAATTTTTTTTTTATCCCACAATATTTCCAAAAGCCCTCTTCCTCAGAGTTACGTAACAAGACCTGGAGATCATTTGGTCAAGGGTTGAACCTAAAAACACTGAATTAATGATTCGGTTCTTTTAAATGAGGGAAAAATAGCCCGAAATGCTATTATTTCCAGGTTATTTCCATTAGAATATGTCACATCGTATCGGCCAGTGTAGATCTAGGATCATGTTCTGTGCAATCTGATCTTATCTACACTGTCCGCAAAAAAAAACTTACCATTAAGTCAGTTGTAAGGCTTTAACCCTTTCCCAAACGACAAATTTTAGACCCTTCCAAACTGCAAGAGTTTGCAGACAACAACTTTAAATTTGATGAAAATGGCAGAAAGTTCTCCAAAAGGTTAGAAAACACTGTGGGAAAAGGAGAAATTGCTCATTACGAGCAATTTCTCCTCTTCCCACAGCGTTTTCAAAAGACTTGTACTGCAGACACGTGAAAACCAGGGCTTGTTTGGGAAAGGGTTAAGGGTTAACAAGAACAACATAGAAACCAGTTTCATGAAAATAAACCTATGATTTACAAGTGTTCCATGGTCAGTAATTTGTATAATGTTTCAAAGGCTTACAGTTACGTTATTTTCTATGCTAATCAGAACATATTCCAGTGAACTCTGCTACAAGATTATTAACCCTTACACTGCTTATCGCAACCCACCGACCTTTTGCAGACAGCGCAGATCAAGATCAGACTGCACAGAACGTGCAGTCTGATCTTTGATCTACACTGTCCGATAAGGAGATATCTTTCCTCCAAAAATACCCTTGAAACAAGAAAGTTTTGTGCTTCTACTATCTACTATAAAGTTTCATTTCTTTTATTCAGCAGGATAAGGGTTAACTTACCTCTTTACCATACAACAAAATTTCAGACCAGTCCAAACTGAAAGCATTTGCAGATGACAAATGAAATGGGGGTACAAACGACAGTATCTGTCTTTGAGACTGTTGAAAACATCATGGGATAAGAAGAAAATGCTGGTTACCAGAATGTTCTTCTTTTCCCACAATGTTTTCAAAAGCCTTCTTCTGCAGGATTGTCTGGTAAAGAGTTTCTATCATTTAGTCTGGGCATCAATATTCACCAACTTATTATTCTCAGGAATATTCTTTGTCTTATTCTAGAAAATTAGCAAGAAACACAACTTCTGATTGGTTAAACCATTTGGTTTAGCCAATCAGAAGTTGTGTTACTTTCAATTTAGAAAATTCTTGAGAATGAGACTAAGAATGTCCTTGAGAATGGTTGGCGAATACAGACACTGGCGGCTCGGAGATTAAATCTTTACCCAAAAAAAAAAATTTTAGATGTATCAAAATTAAAAGAATATGCAGACGACAAAGTAAATATGACTCAAAAACTGAAATTTGTTATTGGATGGGGAGAAAACATTGTGGAAAAAGGAGAAAATGCTGGTTACCAGTATTTTCTCCTTTACCCACGTTTTCAAGCCTTTTTCCTCAGGGTCATTAAAATTCAGGGTTAGTGGTAAAGGGTAAAACACTAAGAGCTAAGGAAGCCAGGGGTAGTGAGTTAAAACCTCTGTGTTGCCAAAATTCTTCACAGATAAACATTATTACCATAATAACACCTAATTAACCCACCCGGGCTCCATGCAAAACACCGACAGGGTGTTCTTTATTATCGCCAATTTCCAGAAATTTAAGTGCCGTCACTTAGAGTAAGTTTGGTACTTTGATCCTGGGTTTTAGTTGGTGCCGACTGCAAAGCAATTGCCATTTTGAAAGACTTGCTGTATTATTATGCAGAATATCATTTTCACTGCCAATCATGATTTATTTGGACATAAAATATCACTCACGATCGGTATGGGACACTGATACTTCACTTTGTTAAACTTTTTCCATGTTAGTTGACAAATTACCTGTAACTTTATTTATAAAATATGGGTCATTAGTGATTTTGTCAGCCTGCGTTTGAAACGTTTTAGTGAAGTTATCTTGCGTTTGGAAGTTTGTCTTTCAGTTGTTAATCTTATGCTAAGGTCGGGTGTGGGTGGGGGTTGTGCGTAGGCCTTTGGGGTAAGTAATGTAGTGGGGGGGCTACTATTAGGGAGGGATCGTTAATTAGGCGAAATACAGTAAATGAAACCAAAGATTTACTATCCTAATTCTATCTGTTATGTGGGAAAGCAGACACACAGTGGCACAAAATGCAGTGTTCTGCTCAATCAAACAGAAAAATTACTCACGTTGAGCAAAGTCCTTAGATTTCCTATAATATTATCAAAATAGTGATGTATCATAATTCGCCCTTGCTCTAGCAAAAGCGGGTCCATTTTGTCTTAACCCTTTACCAGACGACAAAATTTTAGCCTTGTCCAAATTGAAAGCATCTGCAGACGCCAATTTCAATGTGGCTCAAATGGTGCAACTTTTCTTTGATAGGGTAGAAAACACTGTGGGAAAAGGAGAAAATGCTGGTTACCAGCATTTTCTCCTTTTCCAACAATGTTTTCAGAAGGCTTCTTTCCCAGGGGCATCAAAAAGCAGCACTGTACGGTAAAGGGTTAAACAACCGACTGAATCTGGCAGTAAAATTATCCTTTGACATGCAGAAAATTAACCAATGGCAAAAAGTTTCGACCCAGGTCTGCCTGCACAGATTGCCCAGGCTGACATGGGTCGATACCTTTTGCAGATAAATTAAGCCCACTTTTCACACATTATGGCTTGGTTATGACGTGATGAGCGACCAAAATGTGTCTATACAGTTAAATAAAGGGAGAATATTTCACTGTACCACATGCCTTTTTCGAAATTCCCTTGGAGACTAAAATGCCTCATTAAATAATATTCCAGCATGAGGTGAAGATACCACCTTGAACAAATTGGCCAACTAACAAAATTTATGACCTTTAGCAAACTTTTTCAAACTTAACACTTTATCAAACAAACCTTCAACAACTCTCAGGAGCTTTTGAAAGCTTTTGAAAACATTGTGGGAAAAAGACAAAATGCAGGTAACCAACATTTTTTACCTATTCCCACAACGGGGAATGTTTTATACCCCATTTCATATTCATCTGGTAAAGAATTAACCCTTTACCAAACAATCCTGCTTTTTAACCCTTATAGAATGCTGAATTTATGCAATGAACCTTTTCAGTGAAGAAAATCATACCAAATATTGTCATTTCAAGGTTGTTTTAGCCAGAAGGTGTATTGAAGTAGTTGACAGTGTTGATCAAAGATCAGACTGCACATTCTGTGCAGTCTGGTCTTGATTTACACTGTCAGCAAAAACAAGTTAAATTGGTTCCAGCGCTTTAAGGGTTAATAACCCTAAGAAAGAAGGCTTTTGAAAACATTGTTGGAACCAGCATTTTCTCCTTTTCTCACAATGTTTTCTAGACAATGAGAGACAAATTTCCAGTTTTGAGTTTCATTTGTCATCTGTAAATGCTTTTAATTTTGATAAGGCCAACATTTTGTCGTTTGGTAAAAACGACAAACCAAATGTAGTGCAAATGATGATTTCTGTACTTGATATGGTAGAAAACAATGTAGAAAAGGAGAAAATGCTGGTAACCAGCGATGATTTTTCCCACAATGTTTTAAAAAAACCTTCTTCTTCAGTGTGTTTAAATGTTTGGATGGTGTGGTGAACGTTTAAAGCACTTACAGGACCAGGCCGTTTGCTTTATTTTTCTTTGACATTGTAGACCAAGATCTGGCTGCTAAGAACGCACAATCTGATCTTGGAACTTAACACTGTCTGCTACTTTTTACATGTTCTGACTCCATAACCCTTAACAGAGCACATTTCCAAAAATTTTATTAACTCTTTACCAAACGACAACATTTCCGACCGGTCCAAGTTGAAAGTTTTTGTGGACGACAAATGAATTGTGGCACAAATGATATTATTTGTATCAGATAAGGAAGAAAGCATTGTGGGAAAAGGAGAAAATGCTGGTTACCAGCATTTTCTCTGTTTCCCACAATGTTTTCAAAAGCTTTCTTCCACAGGGTCGTTAAAACTCAGGATTGTGTGGTAAAGAGTTAATTCAGCACACAAAGGTTTATTACTCTCTACTAAGAAGACCAATTTCAGCCAGTCAGATTGAAAGCATCAGCAGACAACAAATTGAATGTAACTAAATTGTCAAAATTTGCTTCGGTTACCAACACATTCGGTTACCAACACGTTCGGTTACCAACATGTTCTCTTTTTGCCAGAGGTCCTGCGTGGCTCGGTGGTAAAGTGTGGGGCTTGTAACCTGGAGGTCCTGGGTTCAAGCCCCACCCGATCCACCTGGTTTTTTGTGGGAGTGTCATTGGGCAAGACACATCAGAGCCCTAGCTTACTACTGGTGAAACCCAGGAAATACATTAATATGTGAGCTGTCTCCGTGATATGACTGAAATAATGTCAAAAGCAACATAAAACACCATTCAATCAATCAATCAATCTCATTTTGCCACAACGTTTTCAAAAGCCTTTTGCTCAGGGTTGTTAATGGATTGAGTGGAAAAGGGTCAATGCTTAACATGCTAAATAAGTGAAATGAAACTTTCAAGTTGATCATAAAATCTCAAATGTTGCTATGCCCAAGTTGTTAAGTGTGTGTGTGTGGGGGGGGGGGGGATTTCTCCTTATTGGACAGTGGAGATCCAAGAGCAGACTCTTCTGTGCAGTCTGATCTTGATCTAAACTGTCAGAAAAATGTCCTTGACCCATGCTCAGCAGCCTAAGGGCTAAAAGATGCAGAGGAATGTTGAAGCTGTAAACACCTGTACAGCTGATAAACAGGCACCAAAAAGGAAACCATGATCTTGATACTTTACCTCATTGGAATTAGCTTCTAACCCCCTATCAGATAACAAAATTACACAGTCATTCAATAATGAAGGGGTTTCAAGGGTCCATATTCATCAACCATTATTAAAAATGTTCTTAGTCTTTTTTGTTGAGATTTTCTGAATTTGAAAGTAACACAACTTCTGATTGGCTTGATCAAATGGTTTAGCTGAGCCAATCAGAACTTGAGTTACTTTCAAATTTAGAAAGTTCTGGAGAATAGGACTTAAAGAACAGGGTCCATATTCACCAGCCATTCTTAAGGATATTCTTGGTCTTTTTCTTTGAGATTTTTCTAAATTTGACACTAACACAGCTTCAGATCGGCTAAACCAAATGGTTTAGCCAATCAGAACTTGTGTAACTTTCAAATTTAGAAAATTCTGTAAAATAAGACTAAAAACAGATTCAATCATTGGAGCCAAGTTTGTAATGTCTGTAGCCACTTTCAAGTTGGACATTTCTAAAATATTGTTATATTGTAAAGAGATACTTCCCTTCCTTAAGTCTTATCCCATAAAGCCCTGGAACCGACTTCAAGCGCTGGAACCAACTCAAGTTGTTTTTGCAGAAAGTGTAGATCAAGATCAGACTAGACTGAATGTGCTGTCTGATCTTTGATCTACTCTGTCCACTGCTTTGTTACATACACTCTGACAAAAACAACCTTGAAATGACAATATTTCAGACGTTTTTCCCGTTTAATTAAAAAGGTCCATGTCATTAATTCAGTTCTCTAAGGGTTAACTAAACGAAAAAACTGAAAGCATAATTGCAGATGACAAAGTTGATTTCATTTAAATGATGCGATTTGCTTTTGGAAAGGTAGAAAATATTGCAGGAACAGGAGAAAATGCTAGTTACCACAATGTTTTCCGAAGCTTTCTTTCCAAGGTTTTCTAAAACAAGGAATTACGTGGCAAAGGTTTAACTCTTTACCACACCATCCCAAGTTTTAAAACGACCCTAACAAAAGAGGTTTTTGAAAATACAGAGAGAAAAGGAGAGAATGCTTTTTCAATGATGTTTTCTTCCCTATCACAGAAAAATTTCGTAGGTTGAGCCACATGTTTTCATTCATTATCTGCGAGTGCTTTCATAGCAGATGAGTCTCGAATTTCTTTGAGGGGTAATTTACATAAGGTTAATGTATCTACATGATGCAATATACCAAGCAAGTATTTACATAAGGATCCATAAAATCCATTTTGTCTAACAACCAGCTGAATCCTGGGGCAGAAAGGTCCTTGGACATGTAGAAAATTTACCCCCCCCCCCCCCAAATTTTTCCTCCCAGGTCAGCCTGGGCAGTTTCATGTAGGCTGACCTGGGTGGACACTTTTTGCAGATGCACTCAACCCCTTTTCACAGAGCATGGCACATTTATTTGGCAGTAAAAGAGTTGACGATCAAACTGTCAAAGATATTTCAGTATTCCATACAAATGTAGAAATTTTGTATTTTGTATTCCATACAAATGTAGAAATGTTTTAAAGATACATCTTTACTCGTTTTCAGCCAGTTTTTAACCCATTTCATCTTTATTTTAAAATAATATATTGGAACTATAATCATTCTAGTATCTTTATGCCGCTGATGGTTGCAAGGTTGCACATATTTTGACAGACAGAAAATGCTTTCATTTTGTTCTTCAATGAAAAATAACTGTTGTCATTTCCAGTCTCTTGAGTTCCTCCGTATATCCTACACCAGATAATATCTCTGCTTACACAACTGACTAAATTCTTAGCCATTCCACGCACGTTCAAGTTTTATTTCCTTTTTTTCTCTCTGTCTGTAAGGATGTATCTTTAACAATTTGTAGGTCTGTTGAGAGTGTTCACTTCATACAACTCCCTCCAGCTTGTCAAACATCATTAAAATTTCTGGGACATGCTGACTCAATCAGCATATTTATAAATAGCCTGCCTACAATTAACTTCAGGAAATTCATCCTTAACACTAAGGAAGAAGCTTTTAGAAAACTCTGTGGGAAAAGGAGAAAATGCTGGTAACCAGCTTTTTCTCCTTTTCCCACAATCTTTTCTATCCTATCAAAGACATATTCCATCCTTTGAGCCACATTTAAATTGTCATCTACAAATGCTTTCAACATAGTCTACATCAAATTTTTTGCCTTATGACAAATTATGGTATAGATTCAAAGTCTCTTACACAACTATAGTTGCCAATGTAGATCACGATCAGACAGCACAAAACATACAGTCTGATCTCCGATCCATACTGCTAGCTTTGCTGAAACAACCTGGAGAGCAAGCTGGATTTCGCTATTATTTCGGTCTTATTTCAAGGCGGAAAATGTCTGCTTGGTTTATCAATTGGCACTCTAAGGGGCTAAAAGCATCTGCACAATAAAGTTTACATCTACCCACACAAGAAACTTTTCTGTCATGCATTCAAGATAAACACGTATCAAGTTAACAAACCCTGGGCGTAGAGAAGTTTCATCAGAACATTCCTCGAGTCTTATGTAAAACTTTAAAAAAATTAAATGAGACTTACCACGGTTAAGGTCGAAGCTTGCATTTAATTCTTTGGTGAAGAATTAACTGTTTACCACACAATTCCGACTTTTAACAATCCTTAGGAAGAAGCCTTTTGAAAACATTGTGGAAAAAGGAGAAAATGCTGGTAAACTAGCATTTTCTCCTTTTCCCAAAGTGTTTTCTACCCTATCAATTACAAATTCCATTATTTAAGCAAAATCTAAATGGTTGTCTGCCAACGTTTTCAACTTGGATGCTTAAATGAAAAAATTCTTTAGTGAAAAGAATTTTTGGTACAGTTGTTTCTAAACCACCATTGGGGCCGAAATTCACAATGAGAGTAGCTCTATTGGCCAGTGTAGATCAATGTGCAGTCTGATCCTTGACCTATGCTGTCTGCTTTCCCAAAAGACTGCATGATGTACATTTTAAGGCCCAATAGTGATCAAAGGTAAGTAATGTGGGTGTTAAAATGCATTTAAATTTAAACCATACCATTTAAAAGTATGGAAATTATTGTGGAGATGACGATCTAGTGTCATGTAGTCACCGTCAGAAAAATGAATTTCAAAATCAGGTAAAATGTAAACAAAAGATACAGCAACCTGGCAACTTTTAACCTAGTTTTGAAATTGATTTTTCTGCCAGCAACTAGCATTTGGACCAACTGTACAGTAACAGATTATGACCGATTATGAAAAGAGTTTGGCTGAACTGGGATTCAAGCCAACAACTAGCTCTGTTTATAATCCACTAAGCAACTGAACTTCTACAGATGTCCCTGGGCAGGGCATTTCAATTTGATTTTTTTCTTGAAAAGTAAATTACAGATTTTTTTTGTTGTATGATTTTTCCTAAAGAAATGAGTTTTCATTAAAGATGAATGCCATTTTAATCAATAAACACTGAAAATGTAGCATGTTTATAATTCATTTCTTTCAAAAAACTAGAAAACCTAATGCAGCTGTTGCAACCAGAAAATGCCTAATTCATCAAAATTCTATAAACTCAATTTATATAATTAAAAACAGATCAATTTTTAAAATTGTAACAAAGCCATTTGGTAGAAATTGCTTTGGTAAATTTTTCTTGAAGAACTTGCCCTCAGGATTATAGCAGGAAACCAATAGATTGTAACTCATTAGAATGCAAAATAAACCTAATGTACATTTGCGGTCTAGAAATGAGATCAATTTAACGGTTTACCACACAATCCTGACTTTTAACGACCCTGAGAAAGAAGCCTTTTGAAAGCATTGAGGGAAAAGGAGAAAATGCTGGTTACCAGCATTTTCTCCTTTTCCCACAATGTTTTCCACCCTTCGAAAATCAAATTTTATGTTTCAAGTAACATTTGATATGTTGTCTGCAAATGCTTTCAATTTGGACCATGCCAAAATTTTGTCATTTGGTAAAGAGTTACGTCATATTTACTTTGTGGTCTTCAAATGCTTTCAGTTTAGTTCAGTCTAAAATTTATTTGTTTGGCAACGAGATAAGGGTTAATCCTTTGGCTTCAGGATCAATGAATTATGTCGAAAGTCAACAAAATATGATAAAACCAATGTACTGGACACTGTGGATCTAGTTATAAAATTACAAGTTCTATAAGCAATCTAATCCACTATTTTCTGTTATTATGCGTTACAAGTTTGAATATCTGCTGTTCTTTTTTTAACTCTTTCACTGCCAAATAAATGGATATGGCATTTCTCTATGTCTAAACGTATTATCATTGCTTATGAAGCTAATTTGGGTCAAAAATTAGTATCAGGTAGCAGATGGTGTAGATCAAAGATCAGACTGCACGTTTTGTGCAGTCTGATCTTGATCTACGCCATCTGCAAAAGATGTCCAAGGCGACATTGGCAGTGAAAGAATTAAACATACATCCATTTTAACTTATTTCATTGCTCAAAGGGTTAGAGGGGCTCTAGTCTCAATAATGAAATGTTTGCAGTGCTTCTTTTCTTATTTGGACATTTACTGTGCACAGCACCGTCTCGAGTCCATCGTGAATTATCCAGTAGCAAAGCTACAGCACTGTCCTGACTTCCTGTTTCATGGTTTAATCTGTATTGCAGCAAAATACAATTGATCATTTGTGACACACATGATAAAGGACAAATTATTAAACGTTTCATAACCTAGAGCGCTCGTAGAAGACTTATTCTTCAAGATTTTCCAAGTTTGAAAGTAACACAACTTCCAGTTGGCTAAACCATATGGTTTAGCCAATCAGAAGGTGTGTTACTTTCAAATTTGGAAAATTTTGAAGAACAAGACCAAGAATGTTCTTAAGAATGGTTGGTGAATACAGACCCTGGGTTCCATATTTTTTTTATGTTATCTGTCAGTCATGTGACCATTGGAGTGCTGTATATTTTTTACGTTATCTGTCAGTCATGTGACCATAGGAGTGTGCACCTGCCACCATGGACTTATTAACTTTTATATAAGCAATTCTCAATAAATTAATGAAAGTACTGTCAGGAAAAGTTTTCACTGAATGTTCAGTGTTTAGGCTAGGCTGCGCCCTTTCGGGATTGACGTGTCATTTTCTTGTATGGCACATAAAAATTTACTATAATGGGTCATTTTGGCACATCAAGTTTTTGAAAAAAGATCGACTTTCTTATTATGGTTACCGTAACAACTCGGAAATTCTTGTTTACATTATGCAGACGCTTACTGTGTTGTGGAAAGCGCTTCGGTGATAGGTTTTGACCGGTTAATTGAATTCTTGTAGCAGACTGGTATCCTATCAATTTTTATGGATAGATGCTTTATTTTGACACTAATGGCCTTTACGAAAGCGCCCAGACGATATCGTACCTCGATCACTGAAACATAATCATGGCGTCGTCTGATCAGAAACAGAAATCGATTCTTTCATTCTTTGGGGGTTCAACGGGTGAATCGGAGCCAAAACGGCCAAAGACTGATAAAGAAACACTCCCAAAATGAACCTATTAAAAATGAAGGCTGTTTGTGTAAGTTTCTAGTTTAGTTAATCATTGACCCCCCACCCACAGAAATTGACCCCTACTTTTGGCTGGTAATGGGCCAAAATGACCCATCAAAACTGCATCCTGGCCTAAACACTGAATGTTCAATATCTGTAAATATTCTAAACATGTGAACACAATGTTTTCATTATTTTACAAATTAAAACAATACATACAGAGAAATATGTCTTGTTCTACAAAATGTTTTTCTGTGGGTAAACATGACGTTCATCATGTAACCAATATCATTCACAATGTCATTATTGCAGCTGCATACCAACTACATGAACGTTTTATACATTTCTTTGTTTTTAACCCTTAGGCTGCTTATCGTGACCCACCGACCTTTTGCGGACAGCGTAGATCAAGATCAGACTGCACAGAACGTGCAGTCTGATCTTTGATCTACACTGTCCGCTAAGGAGATATCTTTCCTCCAAAAATACCTTTGAAACAAGCAAGTTTTGGGCTTACACTATCTACTATAAAGTTTTGTTTCTTTTATTCAGCAGGATAAGGGTTATAAGCTTATCAGGATCGGCTACATAAATTTGTCCAATTCGCCTTCGGCTCTGTGAATAAAATTACTATTCCTTGCCTGATAAACTTTCCCAATCCAACACATCTCCTTTCAGACCATGTTTCGTTGTTCGGGTAATCATGCCACAATATTTCAAGGCAATGCACATTTTGCAGTTTAATTTTCTTAAATTTCCAGATAGCTTGATGCTTTTGAAACCTGCTGTAGTAAACCGAGGCAAGATGTACATCTAAACTCTGGCAACAAGTTGGAAAGACTGTAATTAATCATCTCAACAATCAATCTGCTTTTTCAATCATCATTGTGTAACCATTTGCTTCAAATGAACATAAGTCAGTTAAATTCTAAGCATCAGACTTTTGACAGTATTTTCATATTTTCCAGAATCTTCTCACAAATACAAGTCATTGTAAGCTCACTACATCTATACAGGTATCAGTTGTCAATTTAAAATTTGATGAAAATGGCAGAAAGTTATCAAACAGGGTAGAAAACACTGTGGGAAAAGGAGAAATTGCTCGTTACGAGCAATTTCTCCTTTTTCCACAGTGTTTTCAAAAGACTTGTACTGCAGACACGTGAAAACCAGGGCTTGTTTGGGAAAGGGTTGAAATGTATTTAAATTGAAACCATACCATTCAGCAGATGTAAAGAAGCCTGACTGTAGCTGTTGTTATATTCCAAAAACATTTTTATTTTATGCCTTTCAGTAGTTTATCTGGAAATAATGGTGGCTTATTGTTCTAGCTATTATTTCATCATTTTGACCAGTAAATTTACAGATTGATAAAACTAACTGGTATGGAAATACCAACAGCTCCCCGTTAAAGATTACTTTGCAAGTCCCAACAAAACAGGGGACTTAGAAGCATGAAATAAACAGAATAAATTTTTTTTTTGGGGGGTGGGGGGCGGGTTTGAAAGATAAAAATTTATTTCATTAAGTGAACATCATTTGGTACTATTTTCACTTCTGGCTCTGCCTCTTGTGACAATATTACCGATTATGTTTAATCGACGAAATAAATTTGAATCTTTCACCAAAAAAACCCCAAAATATCCTCTTTGTCTTTTATACAACTGTGTCATATAGCTTTATTCAAATTACTGTGAATATAAGTATATAGGGGTACAACTGATTATGTTGTGGATAGTCGTGTCTGTTGTTGAACTGCAATGATATCACTATCAATTTCTGTGCTCTTGCTCACCTTTGGCCTGCGTAATATTTTAAAATTTCTGGCTATGCCCCTGCATCTCATGATGGAGCCAATGCCAGACTCTGGCTGCTTTTTTCACCAAAAAGATTAAGTTGAAGAAAGAGCCAAATACATCAACAACAACTGAGGTTTCCTGCCCTTCTCATACAGGTTTCCCGTTTGATAGTTAACAATACTAATCCCCGGTAATGACAGATAATTTGTCAATAAATTTCAGGGCTATGACGCAAGCTGGAAAACCTGAATTTTTCTTAAACAAAGCCGAGCTAAAATCCCTTTACCACACAATCCCAAGTTTTAACAACCCTGAGGAAGAGGCCTTTTAACCAGCATTTTCTCCTTTTCCCTCAATGTTTTCTTCCCTATCAAAGACAAGTTCCATAATTTATGTCACACTGCCAATGCTTTCAATTTGGACGAGTCTACATTTCTGTCCTTTGGTAAGGAGTTTACGCTTTGGTTGCTAAGCAAAGGACTCGAAGAACCTCTGCACAGAACATGCAGTCCGATTCCCTCAAATCACACTTTGAAATGGTAACATTTGGATTTTTACTGTCGGCTTGAAAGTTTCATTTCACTTACTGTATTTAGCAGGATAAGTTTAACTCTTTACCAACCGACAAAACTTTAGACTAGTCCAAATTGAAAACATTTGCAGACGACAAAACAAATGTGACTGAAAAATTGAAACTTGTTTCGGGAAGGGTAGAAAACACTGTGGGAAAAGGAGAAAATGCTGGTTACCGGCATTTTCTCCTTTTCCCATAATGTTTTCAAAAGGCCTCTTTCTCAGGGTCACTAAAAGTTGGGATTGTGTGGCAAAGAGTTAAACTAAATAAAAACAAAGAGTCTGATCCTTTCTGTGGCATGTTGAAAATTGTGCAAAATTTTGATACTTCACACAACCTCAAACACTTCTTTGATATAAGTTATGAACTGCTTAATTGCTTTACCACAGCACTTAACACTGAAGCATGACTGCAGTCACAGTGCATTCCTTACAGAATTTATTGTTTCTGGAATTGTGTTAACACTTTCTGATCTTTAATCAGACACTTAATGATAGCACAGCTTCTTCTCTGCATTTTCCTAGCTTACTACTCTTTACCAAATGACAAAATTCTGGACTCTACCAAACTGAAAGAATGTGCAAATCACAAAATAAATGTACCTTAAATTATTATTTCTGTCTTTGATGGAGTTGAAAACATTTAGGGAAAAAGAGAAAATGCTGGTTACCAGCATTTTCTCCTTTTTCTGCAATGTTTTCAGAAGTTTTCTTCCTTTTCAGGGTTATTAAAATTCTGGATTGTGCAGTAAATGATTCAAAGGTGTGATGTTGAATTGCATGATGCACACAGCAATTCAATTTGTAACTTTTTACACAATACATGATTTTAGACCCAATTTTCTCCACAATGCTTGTTAAAGTCTTGATCTACACTGTCCGCAAAAGGTCAGTGAATCACGCTTAGCAGCTTATGAGTTAAGACTCTATCCGTGCAGTGTTCAGAATTACAGGGCAAAGACCATCTCTAGAGTATAAAATATTCAAAATGCTTCAAGAGAATCTCAAGTTTGCATTTCATACTGTTGCATCCTTGCTTTTCCAGTCTAGAAAAATATTTCAAACCTTGATGCACGCTTTCTTTACATTTTACCGAACGACAAAATTTTAGACTGGTTCAAAAAGAACTGCAATTTGCAAACGATGGCACAAAATGATGAAATTTTTCCCTGATAGGTTAGAAAAATGTTGACTACAATCTTCCTTTTAAAGTAGCATGTTGAGAAAAGAAATTCACTGTTACAATGACCTGTAAGCAGTTAATAGATCTCGGGCGACTGTACAACCACTTACAAGTGACCGTACAAATTTCTTTGAAAACAGCCGAGCTTAAATTGTTGTCTGCAGGAGGCCATATGTGAAGTATGCACTGCGAAATTCTACATCACAGTTATAAAAATTTCTTTAAATTCCAAGTCTGTAATTCCCAAATGTCCCTGGCAGTCATAACACATCCTGAACACACAGACTGAAAAAAATTAGGCAAAATTCTGTAGCTGGTTAATATCTGACACAATGATAAAGCAGTTTGTTGATTCCCTGCTCTGTAACAAACATTGGTTCCAACTCCATGATGGGTGGTCACAAAGCTTTTTAAAACCTTACATTTCACCCTTTACCACACAATCCCTAGTTTTAATGACATATTTCAAAACATACACTGATTTTCACCAAATGTTCAAAATGACATAAGGCAACAAATAAACTTAAGTCTTTACCAAACGACAAAATTTAGACTGGTCCAAATTGAAAGCGTTTGCAGATGACAAAATAAATGTGATTAAAAAATTGAAATTCGTTTTGGAAAGGATAGAAAACATTGTGGGAAAAGGAGAAAATGCTGGTTGCCAGCATTTTCTCATTTTCCCACAATGTTTTCTAAAGGCTTCTTTCCCAGGGTCGTTGAAAGTCGGGATTGTGTGGTAAAGGGTTAAGGCATCAATAATTCCAGAGATGAGCCTGATCACAACCCAGATCGATGAAAGCGAATTTTATGAAGAGACAGAATGTCCTGTGACATCACAATGGACGTCATTTTGAGCATTTGATGTAAAATTGCTGTATGTTTTGAACAGCACTAGCAGCCTTTATAATGTCCAATGTTACCTTAACTCTTTACTCTATCGGCTTGAAGGTTTCATTCCACTTATTAACCCTTTACCAAACAACAAAATTTTAGACCAGTCCAAATTGAAAGCATTTGCAGATGACAAAATAAATGTGGCTGAAAAATTGAAATTTGTTCGGGAAGGGGTAAAAAACATTGTCGGAAAATTGTCTGCATGTCATCAAACTTTATCTTTAACCCTTTACCACACAATGCCGCCTTTTGACGCCCCTGGCAAAGAAGCCTTTTGAAAACATTGTGGGAAAACGAGGAAATGCTGGTAACCAGCATTTTCTCCTTTTCCCACAATGTTTTCAACCCTATCAAACAAAAGTTGCACCATCTAAGCCACACTGAAATTGTCGTCTGCAAATGCTTTCAATTTGGACTAGTCCAAAATTTGTCGTTTGGGAAAGGGTTAAACATATTAAATGGTACAGATTTTATTTTATTACCTCTATAACCCTTTCCCAAACAAGCCCTGGTTTTCACGTGTCTGCAGTACAAGTCTTTTGAAAACACTGTGGGAAAAGGAGAAATTGCTCGTAACGAGCAATTTCTCCTTTTCCAACAGTGTTTTCTACCCTTTTTGAGACCTTTCTGCCATTTTCATCAAATTTAAAATTGTCGTCTGCAAACTCTTTCAATTTGTACCAGTACAAAATTTGTCGTTTGGGAAAGGGATAAACTATTGACATAGTTGAAAGTGTAACATTTATTATGAAACACCCTGTATATTTTTTCAGTTTTTGCGAGTTGTATTTTCAGCCAAAAGAGATCAAGATTAGATACTTTTGGCTGAAAAAGTTCACAACAAACCCTTTACCACACAATTCTGAGTTTGAATGAGGTAGAAGGCTTTAAAACAATTGTGGGAAAAGGAAAAAATGCTGGTAACCAGCATTTTCTTCATATCCCACGATGTTTCCTACACAACAGAAAGCAATTCTGATCATTTTAGCCACATTTAATTTGTCATCTGCAAATTCTTTCAATTTGGACCAGTCTTACATTTTGTTATTTGGTAAAGAGTTAACTCTTTACCACACAATCCCGACTTTTAACGACCCTGAGAAAGAAAGGTTTTGAAAACATTGGGGGAAAAGGAGAAAATGCTGGTTACCAGCATTTTCTCCTTTTCCCACAATGTTTTCTACCGTTCTCAAAACAAGTTTTAATATTTCAGTCACATTTATTTTGTCATCTTCAAATGCTTCAATTTGGACCTGTCTTAAATTCTGTTATTTGGTAAAGAGTTAACCCTTATCCTGCTAATTAAAAGAAAGAAAACTTTCAAGCCGATTGTAAAAACCCAAATTTTCCTATTTCCGAGATATTTATCGAGGAATGATATCTCCATATCGGACAGAGTGGATCCAAGATCAGACTGCATCTTCCGTGCAGTCTGATCTTGATCTACACTGTCCACAAAAGGTCAGTGAGTCGTGCCTTATTAGCAGCCTAAGAGTTAAATCAACTTTAGCTCTTGAAGTCTGTTGTTGCTATCTTCAATAACAATGTAGGCTAAAACAATGGCACCTAGAGGCCACAGAAATTTATTGTCTAATATATTCCCATAAAGGTGGAAACTCTTATTGTATTCTGTTAAAAAATTATCAATAATTCAAATACCACTCACTGTTACCCTTTCTTCTTTAGAATCAATCGAGATGTCCTCTCTGTTATTTTTTTTCCTTTACCCCCCCCTCCATTTGTATTGGAGTTTAACGGCATTTTAACGGCTCAGGTCATATCATGTCAGTGACGCACCCATGTGTTTCCTCTGGGCTTTCTCACACAAGCACTGACACAACTTTCTTTCTAAAGCCACTGACTACTTTTCTCACATGCTTCAGATACGCTAACCACTGAGCTACCCAAGTGGGCAGCTCAGTCCGAAGCATACAGGACTTGAGAACAGGAGGTCGCTGATTCAATCCCCAGTGTGGCCAATTTCTTTCCAAGGGTTGATGATGGTCATAGTGACAGGAATCATTCCTCTCGCACCCCTGATTATTGTTTTGATGGTAGTTATGTGGGAAAGCAGCCAGTGGCTTGGAAAGAATATTGTGCTGAGTACTGGTAAGCAAAACTCCAGGTACACTGGTGCACTGGCCGCCGCGATAAAACTGAAATAATGTTGAAAACGGCTTTAAACACCACACAATCAATCAATCAATTAATCACTGTTATTTTTTCACAGCATGGAAACTCCAAGTTCTTATGATACAAATACATTATTCTAACCTTTACCGAAAAATCCTGTGTTTTGACGACCCGAGGAATAAAGCTGTTCAAAACACTGTGGCAACAGGAGAAAATGTGGGTAACCAGCATTTTCTCCTTAACCCACAGTTTTCTATCCTACCTAAGGAAATTTTTTGTTTTGAGCAACATTAATTTTACTTTGTTGTCTACAAAAGCTCTCAGACGGACTGGGCTAAAATTTGTTCATTTTGTAAAGGGTTCAAGAATCATCAAAATATCTCCATTGTCACATCAGACAGTGTAGATCAAAGACCAGACACTGCACATCTTATGCAGTTTAATATTGATCTTCAGTACAGTGCCTCAATTTATTCACAGCATTCTGGCATTCTAAGAAATTTATTCCCACAGTCACAGTAAGACAATAATCTAATTAAATACAAATTGCCTTCCTACTTCACTGGCAGAGGTATTTAACCCTTTACCACACAATCCTGAGTTTTAATGACCCTGAAAAAGAAGCCTTTTGAAAACATTGTGAGAAAAGGAGAAATACTGGTAACCAGCATTTTCTCCTTTTCCTACCATGTTTTCTATCCCATCAAAGACAGAAATCATCATTTCAGCTACATTTAATTTGTCGTCTGAAAATGCTTTCAATTTGGTTGAATCAAAATTTTGTTGTTTGGTAAAAAGTTAACATTTTACCACATGACAAAAACTCATACTTGTCCCAATCGAAAGCATTTTGCAGACAACAATTAAGATGTGGCTCAAATGATAGGTTTTCACCTTTGAAAGGATAGAAAACATTGTGGAAAAAGGAGAAAATGCTGGTTACCTGCATTTTCTCCTTTTCCCACAATGTTTTCAAAAAGCTTCTTTCTCAGGGTCATTGAAAATCATGATTCAAAACGAAGATCACCAGTGACCTTGACCTTTGACCCATGTGACCCAAAAAGAATAGATCGCCTCCTTGGGTCTGAGCAACACTTGTATAAAGTTTCATGACCCTAAGGTCAAAGGGGGTTTTGAGTAAGAGTATGGAAACTCAAAAGTCTACACATGGACAGATGGACAGGGAGATAATTATGGTGAAACCAGTATACTTCTACTTGTACTTGGGGGGTATAATTATGTTGTTTAAAAAAGGCTTCTTTCCCAGTGTCCAAATTGAAAGCATTTGCAGACGACAAAATAAATGTAACAGAAAAATTGAAATTTGTTTTGGAAAGGGTAAAAAACATTGTGGGAAAAGGAGAAAATGCTGGTTTTTCCCGCAATGTTTTCAACAGGCATATTTCACAGGTTCATTAAAAGTTGGGATTGTGTGGTAAAGGGTTAAAGCTTGAACACTGTTAATGTAGAAAATGGGCAAATGAAACAATGATGAGTAAATGTCTAGGAAATGTTCTTTGAGAAGGTCAAAAATAAAATTTAAACCTATCCAAAATACTGATAAGCAATCTAAAAAGCCCATTTAACTCTTTCCCAAACAAGCCCTGGTTTTCACGTGTCTGCAGTACAAGTCTTTTGAAAACACTGTGGGAAAAGGAGAAATAGCTCGTAACGAGCAATTTCTCCTTTTCCCCCAGTGTTTTCTACCCTTTTTGAGCCCTTCCTGCCATTTTCATCAAATTTAAAATTGTCGTCTGCAAACTCTTTCAATTTGGACCAGTCCAAAATTTGTTGTTTGGGAAAGGGTTAAATTCATTTTCAGGACATGGGGTGTAATCACTCCAGCCTAAATAATCCAATAAGGGAGAATTTCCTTTTTAAGTTTCAGCAAATAAATGGAACCACTTTATTTGAACCAGATGGGTAATTTTGTTTCCTGGTACAAAATGTGCGCCCATTTATGGAAATTGCTAGCCTCAGACTATGTCTGTAAGAACTTATTTTTTACCCTTTTCCTCACAGGTCTGCTTTCTTTATCTTTTGCACCCGGCCAGTTTAAACTGAGCTTAGTAATTACCATATCTGACATGTGATCTCATGCTTGTGAGTTCCATACCCCATTGAAGCAAACTTTCTTTCTGGCAATTTCTCATCTCTCACATCTGTTGCATGTTAGAAAAGCAGTCAGTGGCTTGGGAAGAAAGTTGTGTCGGTGTACTGATGTGAGAAAGCCAGGAAACACATGCATAGGTGCACTGACCCCCATGATATGACCTAAGCTGTTAAAACTCCAATACAAACAAACAAGCAAACAAACAAATTCATCTTCTTCAAAAATCTCTTCATCCTATTTCACTTTACCAGACAATCCCCATTTTCAACGACCCTGAAGAAGGATTTTGAAAACATTGTGGGAAATATTAGAAAATGTTAGTAACCAGCATTTTCTCCTTTTTCCCACAATGTTTTCTGCACTTCCTAAAACAAATTTCAATTTCTGAGCCACAGTTATTTTGTCACTTGCAAATACTTTGAATTTGGACAAGTCAAAAATTTTGGTGTTTGGTAAAGGGTTAACTCTGTACCAAACAACAAAATTTTGGACTGGACCAAGTTTGCCGCCATCAAATTAAATGTACCCTAAATGGTGATTTGATAAGGGTAGAAAACACTGTGGGAAAAGAAGAAAATACTGGTTTCCAGCATTTTCTCCTTTTTCCACAAGGTTTTCAAAAGTCCCCGTCTTTCATGGTCATTTAAATGCAGGACTGTTTGGTAAAGATCTGAGAGATGTTTGATCCAGTCTCAGGATCATGCCAGGAGCACAGTTTGACCTTCAATTTTCAAGTTGTCTATTTCTGGATTCCACAACATGATTGAAACCTTATTAACCCTTTACCACACAATCCCAACTTTTAACGACTCTGAGGAAAAAAGCTTCAGAAAAAATTGTGGGAAAAGGAGAAAATGCTGGTAACCAGCATTTTTTCCTTTGCCCATCCTTCCGGAAACAAATTTCAATTTTTGAGCCCCATTTATTTTGTCTTTGGCAAATGCTTTCAATTTGGACTTGTCTAATATTTTATGGTTTGGTAAAGGGTTAACAACATAGTTGCACTTTTCCTTTAATCTCTGAATACTTGGGGTTACTTTACCAGCACTAAATACAAAATTGTTCCAATTAAACCACTGACGGCTTTGCAACATAAACCAAGCCAACAATCTTTAAAAGGTAAGCAAATTTATAATACTTCAAGTACTGAATGATTTGTGATAGATTTGTGGGGAACAATTCAAACACAGTTCAAAAAGAAAAGAAGGGTGTTTAAATAACTTTCATGTCCTTTGAGCAGCTCAACAACAGTCTGACAGGTTTTTTTTCTTATAAGGAAGGGACAGCCATTTCATTATCTAATATCTTTTTACAATAATTAATTTGATATTTTGTCTAGACACAATTACATGATTAAGCTTTTAGCATATTCCAAGTACACATATCAAATCACAGACATGTTCTGTCTTTCATATTCTTTTCCTACCATATTTAATTGGAGGTCTTTTAACCCTTTACCGCACAATGCCGCCTTTTGATGCCCCTGGGAGAGAAGCCTTTTGAAAACATTGTGGGAAAAGGAGAAAATGCTGGTAACCAGCATTTTCTCCTTTTCCCACAATGTTTTCTACCCTATCAAAGAAAAGTTGCACCATTTGAGCCACATTGAAATTGTTGCCTGCAAATGCTTTTAATTTGGACATGGCTAAAATTTTGTCGTCTGGTAAAGGGTTAACTACCATATTTAATTGGAGGTCTTTAACTCCTTATCACACAATCCCAACTTTTAACAACCTTGGGAAAGAAAGATTTTGAAAGCATTCTGGGAAAAGGAGAAAATGCTGGTGACCAGCATTTTCTCCTTTTCCAATGTTTATATTTTCTACCTTTTTGAAGACAAATTCTATCTTTGATCGACCTTTAACCTTTGTCCTGCTAAATAAGTGGAATGAAACTTTCAAGCCGATAGTAACTAGAAATGTCTCAAAGCGGACAAGTTATAACCCCCCACCAGCAGTGTGTCACAGCACAATCAGAGAACGAAAATTACTTTCAAAACAAAGATCACCTGTGACCTTGACCCTTGACCTATGTTACCTAAAACGATAGGGCACATCCTTGGGTCATGAGCAACACTTGTATAAATTTTCAAGGTCCTAGTCAAACAGCTATTGAGTTCTTTGACCTATGTGACCTCCTTGGGTCATGAGCAACACTTGTACAAAGTTTCAGGGTTGTAGGTCAAATGGCTTTTGAGTTAGAGCACGGAAGCAATTTTCATACAAAGTTCACTTGTGACCTTGACCCTTGACCCATGTGACCCTTGACCCATGTGACAAAAAAAAACAATAGGGAGCCTCCTTGGGTCATGAGCAATACTTGTACAAAATTTCAGGGCCCTAGGTCAAACAGCTTTTGAGTTAGAGCACGCAAACAAAAACAAGACAGGATGGATTGACGAATGGACAGACAGACATGGTGAAACCAGTATACCCTTTCTACTTTGTAGGTGTGTGTGTTTTTTTTTGGGGGGAAAAGATATATCCTTATCAAACAGTGTAGATCCAAGATCAGGTTGCACACTCTGTGCAGTCTGATCTTGATCTACGCTGTCAATAGAAGGTCCTTGAGTCACGATTAGCTGCCTAAGGGTTAATTTGTTGTGTGTAATTGCTTTTAATTTAGACTACTATAAATTTTTGTTGTTTGTTAAAATGTTAATATGGTTTTGATTTAGTTATTACTAGATGACAGCTCACTCGTCCATTTGTTTAACCCATTACAACTGAATCTGCACTTTTAACGATCATTTACAACACAATGCCGAGTTTTAACTACCCTGAGGAAAGACAACTTTAGGAAACATTGTGGAAAAAGGAGAAAATGCTGGTAACCAGCATTTTCTCCTTTTCCCACAATGTTTTGTATCCTCCTAAAAAACAAATAACAATTTCTAAAATCACATTTATTCAGTCTGCAGATACGTTTGAATTTTCTAGTCGGGTTGTAAAGCGTTAAAGAACCATAAACGAGGAAAGCTTCTGAAAACATTGTGGGAAAAGGAGAAAATGCTGGTAACAAAAAGAATGGATTGGAGGAAAAGATATGAAATCAAAACGAAAGCTTTGTCAAGGACTTTCTTGAAAAATATTTGTGTAACGTGCTGTTATTTCCTGGAAATAATTCAAGAATTGTGTTGCAGCATTTAAATCACTAGGGAGACAAACACAAAACCTCCAACTTCATCATTTTTCACAATGCCTCCGAGACTTTTGTTTTTTTTTCTCCAAAACTTCTTTTTTTTTAAATCTGCTTCTATTTCAGACTGCATAAATGAAATTCATGGCACAACATTCAGACAAATTAAACCCAATTTATTTTGATATCAAAGTGCCTTTCTTTCCAGCAAATCAAACATTTAGCCAAGTGGACAGTGTTGATCAAAGATCAAACTGCACATTCTGTGCAGTCTGATGATTATCTAAGCTAGCTGGGTTCTAGGTTGCTGGTTTACTGACGAATTAAATAAATTCTTTCAGGAATGGATAAACCTGTCCAATAAGTCAATCACTAATTTTGCCACTGAATCAAACATTATTTTTGGTGCTTCTTTTTCTACACAGACTTGTTTCTGGTTACTGTCAGGGTCCTACATGGCTCAATGGTATAGTGAAAAACTTGTAGCCTGGAGGCCCCAGGTCTGAGCCTCACTAGATCCACTGCGTTTTTCATGGGATTGTCATTGGGCAAGACACTTCAGAGCCCAAGCTAAGTACTGCTGATACCCAGGAATTACATAAATATGTTAGCTGTCATCGTGATATGACTAGAATAACGTTGAATGCAATGTAAGACACCATTCAATAAATAAGTAAGTTCTGGTTGCTGTCGTCAGCTATATTAAACTCTTTACCCGTCACAACAAAATGTTTGGCTTGTCCAAATTGAAAGCATTTGTAGACAACAAAATAAATTCGTCAATGGATAGGATTTTTCTTCAGCTCTTTCTCAAACAATAAAATTTTAGACTGGTCCAAATTTAAAGCAGTTGCAGACAACAAATTAAATATTGATCAGATGGTAAAATTTGTCTGCGATAGGATAGAAAGCATTGTGGGAAATGGAGAAAATGCTGGTTACCAGCATTTTCTCCATTTCCCACAATGTTTTCTATAGTCTTCTTCCTCATAGTTGTTAAAACTTGGGACTGTGTGGTAATTAGTTAAAAGGGTAGAAAACCTAGTGGAAAAAGGAGAAAATGCTGGTTATCAGAATTTTCTCCTTTTTCCACAATTTTTTCATAAAACCTTCTTTGTAAGTGGTGTTAAACCTCAAGAAGGGTATTATTGCTGGGAGGAATTTCAATGCCATTTTATCTCCAGTAATTATTTCTGGAAAGTGAGAGTCTGTAACACAACAACAAAAAATAACCATGATGGTGTTACTTTATTTAGCCTGTTACCACACAATTCCCAACGACCCTGAGAAAACTAGCTTTCGAAAACGTAACCAGCATTTTCTCCTTTTCCCACAATGTTTTCTACTATTTCAAAGGCAAACACTGTCATCATCTGAGCCACATTTATGTTGTTGTCTGCAAATACTTTCAATTTGGACAAGTCTAAAATCTGTTGTGTAGTCAAGAGTTGAGGATGATGCATGACTGTCTTGAATCATTGTCTTGAAATTTCCATTTCTAGTATAGTACATGAGGCAAACAATGAATGATCACTATGGATAGATGGGTGGATGGGTTGGTGGGTGGATGGATGGATGGATGATGGATGGATGGATGGATGGATATGGTGATGGGTGGATGGATGGATAGATGGGTGGGTGTGCGGATGGATGGATGGATGGATATGGTGATGGATGGATGGATATGGTGATGGATGGATGGATGGATAAGGATGGATGGATAAGGATGGATGGATGGATGGATGGATGGATGGATAAACAATCAATGGACACTTCTAAGAAGACAGCAAAGAAAAATCTTTTGGAAGAGTGTCACAGGTAAGCCTTTAGGCACCTCTGACAGTTATTGTTGCCAATACAGGCAGTATAGATCAAGATCAGATTGCACAAAAATGTGCTGTCTGATGATAATCCTGTCCATTCTGCTGAGACACACTGACAAGAGCAACTCTGAACTGCAGATATTAACCCTTTACCACACAATCCCGACTTTTAACAACTCTGAGAAAGAAGCCTTTTGAAAACATTGTGGGCAAAGGAGAAAATGCTGGTAACCAGCATTTTCTCCTATTCCCACAATGTTTTTTACCCTTTCCAGAACAAATTTAAGTTTTTCAGCCAGATTTATTTTGTTGTCTGCAAATGCTTTCAATTTGGACTAGTCTAAAAGTTTGTTGTTTGGTAATGAGTTAAAGAAATAGTATGGTTTCAAAAAAAAAAATATTTACAAAAAATGATAACCTATATTCACACACAAAGATGGTGTTTAAACCTTTATCAATTAATCCTGGGTTTTTACCACACTGATGAAAAAAAGCCTTAGTTGGAAAACATTGTGGGAAAAGAAGAAAATGCTGGTAAACAGCATTTCCTCATTTTCCAACAATGTTTTCTATCTTCCACAGACAAATCCTGTTATTTCTGCCACATTGGCTTATATAATGCACTCTGCAAATGCTTTCAGTTTGGACTCTTGTACAGTTTTGTTGTTTGCTTTATAATAGAGTTAACTGTGTACCAGAAGACAAAATTTTAAACTTGTCCAAATTGAAAGCATTTGCAGACGACATATCAAATATGGTTCAAATGATGGAATTTATGTCTGATAGAATAGTAAACAGCGTGTGGAAAAGGAGAAAATGCTGGTTAACAGCATATTCTCCTTTTCCCACAATGTTTTCAAAAGCTTTATTCCTCACGGTAGTAAGAAGTTGGAACCCCTAAGGGTTAACCATTTACCACACTCTTCTGACTTCTAACAACCCTGAGAAAAAAGCCTTATGAAAACATTGTAGGAAAAGGAGAAAATAGTGGTAACCAGCATTTTCCCCACAATGTTTACTATCCGTCCCAAAACTAATTTCAACTTTTTAGTCACAGTTATTTTGTAGATTATTTTGTAGTCTGCTTTCTATTTGGACATGTCAAAGATTTTGTCCTTTGGTAAAGTGTTCACCCTTTAACAGATGACAAAATTTTAGCCTTGTCCAAATTGAAAGCATTTACAGATGACAAATAACATGTCACTCAAAACATAAAATTTGTCTTTAATAGGGTAGAAAACATTGTGGGAAAAGGACAAATGCTGGTTACCAGCATTTTTTCCTTTATCCACAATGTTTTCAAAAGTTTTATTCTATAGGGTAGTAAAAACTTGGGATTGTGTGGTAAAGGGTTAAACTATGATGCCGACAGTGAATACATGTAAAAAATCACCATGAATGCCCTATCTGTTGGATTCATATCTGCACTACAAGAAGACTGCTAGCATGTGGTAAGTTACAAGTACATTTCAAAATCGACTCAAACAGGGCTGGCTGCAAAATCAAGTGTTTTTTGCCTATGGTATGATTCATATTACTGCTAATGATAATTTAACCTTACTAAATATCAAATTTCTTCAAAAATTTTTTTTGTCTGGAGTCTAATTTTAGGCAGCTGTATCATTTTTAACCGTTTACAACACAGTCCCACATTCAACTCTTTACCAAACGACAAAATTTCAGACTGGTCCAAACTGAAAGCATAAATTTTGCAGACGACAAAATAACTATAAATCAAAGATTGAAATTTGTTTTGGAAAGGATAAAAACATTGTGGAAAAAGGAGAAAATGCTGGTTACCAGCATTTTCTTCTTTTCCCACAATGTTTTCATAAGGAATTTTTCTCGGGGTCATTAAAAGTCGGGACTGTATGGTAAAGGATTTAAATGACCAGAAGAAGGCTTTTGAAAACACTGTGGTAACCAGCATTTTCTCCTTTACCGACAATGTTTTTCACCCTATCAAAGAGAGAAATAATAATTTTAGCAACATTTGACCCTTGACCAGACGACAAAATTTTAGCCTTCTCCAAATTCAAAGCATTTGCAGACGACAATTTCAATTTGGCTAAAATGGTGCAATTTTTCTTTGATGGGGTAGAAAACATTGTGGGAAAAGGAGAAAATGCTGGTTACCAGCATTTTCTCCTTTTCCCACAATGTTTTCAAAAGGCTTCTTTCCCAGGGGCGTCAAAAGGCATCATTGTGCGGTAAAGGGTTAATCTGTCATCTGTAAATGCTTTCAATTTGGTAAAGTGCAAAATTTTGTTATTTGGTAACGAAGTGAGTGAGCTACAAGTACGTATCAAAATGGAGATTTTTAGACTTGATTGATTGAATGGTGCTTTATGCAGCTTTCAACATTATTTTAGTCACATCATAGAGACAGCCCAATGTATTCATGTATGTACTAGGTTTCACCAGTACCATGCTAGTGCTCTACAGTGTTTTGCCAAAGGATATTTCCACTAAAAGCTTAGCGCTTCCAGTGAGGCCTCAAGGTTATGGATCCTATTATACTTTACCAGACTCAGAGCCATGCCTTTTTAGGAAAAACTCTAGAATTTCACGACTTTCTGGACATAAATTTCTATGACCCTAACAAAGCAAGAAAGCAAAGAATAAGATCCGACTAGACAGTCTAATTTTGATCTACACTATTTGCAAATATAAGGTTAGTTGCTCTTAGTTCTCTAGCTTGTTGCTCAATTTTATTAACATTTTGAAAAATATTCTCTGTCTTGCTGCAAGGACGTATCTTTATTATTAGATCTGGCAAACTTCAAAATTTTGTCATAAGAGTTCATGCACAAACAGAGCTCCAGACAGAGGGAGTGATTTTGATTTCAAAACTGAAAATATTAATAACTCTCCACTAAACCCTATGTTATGGGTACTCATTAGAATCATCTCATCGAGACGATTCTAATGAGTACCCACAACATACGGTTTGGAAGAGAAATAATGGATTTAGAATACTATCACTCCCTCTTATCTGGAGGTCTGTACAAAACCCTTTTAAATGTTCAATATCCACATTTTCACATATCCTTTTCAAAGTCATAGATCTGCAGCAAATTCAATTCAAAGGTCCAGTAGCGGCCAAAAGTAAACAATGAGGGTGTTAAAATTCCTTTCAATTTAAATCATATCATTTAAAAGTAAAAAGTCTATAGAATTTACTATGAAGAATTTTTTACAATCTGCTATTGTACGGTCTGTCCAAGTGGGCTTAATCCCGGGAACTCCCCAATGTGGATTTTGCTTGGCAATTTTGGGGGGGGATAAAAGAAGAAATGTACGGAATGAATATGTTGAAATGGTGATTACCCAGAACTTGCGGATTCACCATTTCAACATTTATTTCATACCTTTCCTGCATTAATTCCTCAAAATTGCAGATCAAAATCCATGGTGGGCTGTTCCCGGTATTATGCCTCCAAGGGTTTGGTTGCTGGCAGAAAAATGAATTTTAAAACCAAAAAAAAAAAACGATAGAGCTACTTGGCAACTTTTTACCTAGTTTTAAAATTCATTTTTCTACCAGCTACCTTCTAACTTTTGGACCAATCGTAAAAAATCATCCTGTCATCGTCACAATCATTTCCATACTTTTAAATGGTAAGATTTAAATCTTAAAGCATCTTAAACCCACATTGTTTACTTTTGGCCGCTACTGGGTCTTTCAACCCTCTACCACACAATCCCGAGTTTTAACCACCCTGAGAAAGAGGCCTTTTGAAAACATTGTGGGAAATGGAGAAAGTGCTGGTAACCTGCATTTTCTCCTTTTCCCACAATGTTTTCTAGATCCCTACCAAACATAAATTTCAATTTTTGAATCACAATCTTCTTCTTGTCTGCAATTTGGACTAGTCTAAAATTTTGTGGTTTGGTAAAGAGTTAAGGAGATAACAATCTAAGCTGAAAAAAAGTACTAAAAAAAAAAGATAAAATAGTTTAAACCTGAAAATAACTCACCAGTTTATGTTTTGTTAATCCAATGCAATTTGTTATATTCTTGGCTAGAAGATAAAACTTTAATATCCTTTATTATCCCTCAGTTTGTGACACTTCAGTAAAGTACAGTGCCAAAATACCAGTAGAAAGTTTAAAATACTATCAAGGAAGATCAATACAATGCCTGTCAAATTGACACCCGTCAGACATAAAAATTCAACATTTGAACGTTTTACATCGAAATTACAATATGCAATTGAATACAACACTCCAGCTTTTTTTTAGTTGTCCCTTTCAACGCATAATACAGTCTTTTTATGTCATGTACCTTAAAACTGATACCGTATTTACTGACGGGGTCCGTACAGCACGCGACCACACTCACTCACCACATAATTTTACCATCACAAAACTCTGCCAATATTTCACTGAATAACTGAACCATAATACTGAATCCTCTTCAATCCGTGTCACAAAACACCAGTAGTCAAATTATATCACTTATCCGTAATTCTATCCGATAAATATCTGATTAGTTTCCTCATCTGCCTGTAAACTATATGTAGGTGTTTTTTTCTATTATTTTCTAATTCAAATTGAAATCAGTTTCTATCTAACTTTTTAAGAGATAAATTTTTTAATAGTTGTGAGGATATGACTATTCAGCACAGATTTTTAGATTGCTAAATAATTCAAATGAACATTATCAGTAATTACAAGAGATGCAAAACAAGAATTTCCACAATTGAAATCTGTTTTGAACGAAATATCTCAAAAAATTCTTTGACAATGTAGATCCAAAATCAGACTATGCTCTGTGCACAGTCTGATCTTTATCTGCACTGTTCACCACAAGCACCTTGTTTTACCTCGTTTCACCAAATGCTCCTGATAAAACTCAAATAATTGCTACCAACTAAAATCCTATTAACCATCCCAAGTGTATAACAGTACAAAATAATACCTTACTGGTACAGGTTGGCAATGAAAACTGAAGTGACATTCCTCCACAAACCCTCCACTTAAAGCACATTTCTAGCACAGTTCACAGAGAACAAGCATGTAGCAGGAAAATTCCAATACTGCTTTCTGAGATAGTCTACTGGGAGTCTAATAGGAAATCAGCTGTGAAACATGCCACACTGGGCCTTGAAGGACGGCCTAACACCAGTATCTTTTTTCTCTCTTGCAATTTGCAGTCTTTTTGCAGATCTAGGTAGAAAAGGTAGCTAAACACCACACTTCCCCTGTAACAATATGTTAACCCTTATCCTGCTAAATAAAAGAAATGAAATTTTCATGCTGACAGTAAAAACTCAAATTTTCCTATTTCAAGGGTATTTTTAGAGGAGAGATATCTCCTTATCGGACAGCATAGATCCAAGATCAGACTGCACATTCTGTGCAGTCTGATCTTGATCTATGCTGTCTGCAAAAGGTCAGTGACTCGCGCTTGGCAGCATAAGCGTTAAACTGAACATGCATTCACCCATTCATCCACCAAGAAACCCATCCACATAGCCAATCTTACGAGGGTTGTCCAAGACGTAAGTAGACTTTTCCCATAACCTGACTATTTATCAACATTTTAATGCCAAAATTTCCTGACATACTATTGTATATGTGCTATTGATACATGCTACAAATTTCATCAAAATACAAGGATAAAGTAAAAAGTTACGAAGGATTAAAATATACCACTAACTGCAACCCAGCACATGATATAAAACCACTCTGATGTCGCTTTGAAAGCTGAAATGACCAGGTAATTGTCTGTCAAAGTGTAGGAAACCAGCTGTGGGGAAAAGGAGAAAATGCTGGTTACCAGCATTTAATAATTTCTCCTTTTCCCACAAGGTTTTCAAAAGGCTATTTCCTCAGGGTTGTTCACCCGTATCCTGCTGAATAAGTGAAATGAAATTTTCGTGCCAATGGTAAAAGCCCATGTATTGCTATTTCAAACTCATTTTTAGGAAAGAAAAAATCTCAGACAGTTAAGATCCAAGATCAGACTGCATGTTCCATGCAGTCTGATCTTGATCTACATAGCCCATATAAGGTCAGCGAGTCAAGCTCAGCAGGTTAAGGATTAAAATTTAGGATTGCCTGGTAAAGAGCTCACAACTGTTTCTGCATAATTTTTTTTCCTTTTCAAACATGATAAAATGTATAAGAATAGCCCTTCCAATAAATCTGTGGGTTATAACAAGGGTATCTTATTTATCAAATAAACTGGCACCAAGCATCCCTGACTGGTATCATTCTGCTCTGTCGGAATCTGCTATGATAACAAAATTTGTTTGTTATTAGAGATTTGAGATTTTTGCAGACAGTAAGGATCAAATTGCACAGAAATTGTAATCTGATTCTCTATTCAAATTGTCTGGTATTTCTTGACCACAGCAACCTTAGAACTGCAATATCTGTGGCTGTATTTAATCTGTACTCGTTTTCAGCCAATTTTTTTTCTTTATCTTATTCAACTATAATCATTCCTGTATCTTCATGCCAAATGTTGCCCCTGACAGTTGCAAGGTTGCATAGATTACGAAGAATAATAAATCAATGCATTTCATTTTCTGGAGGCCTTCAAAGAAATCTCTGTTGTAACATTTCTGGTTTTAAATCTAAATTTCAAAACTTGCCATCTGATTGGCTGAGAGAGAATGTCTCCACTAATCATATGGCTAGTTTTGGAATTTGAATTTGAAGGATATTAACTCTTTACCACACAATCACACGTCTTAACACCCCAAAGAATAAGCCTTTAGAAAACCTTGTGGGAAAAGGAGAAAATGCTGGTAACCAGCATTTTCTCCTTTTCCCACAATGTTTTCTGAACTTCCCAAAACAAATTTCAATTTTTGAGTCACATTTATTATGTCATTGGCAAATGCTTTCAATGTGGACAATTCTAAATTTTTTTCATTTGGTAAAGAGTTAGATTCTAAAAGAAAGCCTGATGTTGTAATTAAAAGGTACATTTTTTTAGGCTTTGGCTCTGGGGAGGAATGCTAATAACAATCATTTTCTCCTTTACCCACGATATTTTCTACCACCTATCAAAGACAAATTCAATCTTTTAACCCTTTACCATGCAATCCCGAGCTTTAACAAGCATGAGAAAGAAGGCTTTTGAAAACATTGCGGGAAAAGGAGAATATGCTGGTGACCAGCATTTACTCGTTCTCCCACAATGTTTTCTACCCTTTTACAGACAAATACCATCATTTGAGCCATACATAACTTGTCTGCAAATGCTTTCAGTATGAATGTGTCTAAAATTTTGTCTTGTGGTAAAGGGTTAAGGGTACACCCTTACAGCCAGAGAAAAAAAAACTCTGTTAAAATCTGATAGACTGTAGAATGCTTCAGAATTAGTCAGCTGTGTCACAAACATGGACAAATTAAGTACCCATATATATGGTGTAAAGGATGACTACATATATTGAAAATCTTCAATTTGAAACCGGAAATGTAACAATAGTGATTTGTTTGATGGCCTCCAGACAAAAGAAATGCATGTTCTATCAGTTGTAATCAATGCAACCATGCACCATCAGGGGCATTATTGGCATGAAGATACAAGAATGATAATTAGTTTGATAAAATAAAGATAAAATGGGCTGAAAACAAGTAAAGATATATCTTTCAGTAACAAATAAATTGTTGTCTGCAAATGCCTCCAATATGAAAAAGCCTAAAATCTTGTCTGGTGAAGGGTTAACAAAGAACACATCACACCTTAAAATACCTTTTGGGTTTATTTCAAACTCTCAGAAAAACATTTTCTTACCTCATCATTGCTGGATGAATGCCAGTAGCATGACACTATGTAAACAATTATTTTAGAAACTTGCCTGATTTTGTTACCTGTCCTACTGAATTATACAATATGGTGGTTAATTTTAACCCTTTATCAGACAACAAAATTTTAGACTAGTCCAAATTGAAAGCATTTGCCAATGAAAAAATAAAATGTGACTCAAAAATCAAAATTCATTTTGGGAAGGGTAGAAAAATTTGTGGGAAAAGAAGAAAATCCCGGTAACCAGTATTTTCTTCTTTTCCAACAATGCTTTCAAAAGGCTTTTTCTTCAGGGTTGTTAATTAAAAGTTCTGATTATGTGGGTTTTTTTTTTACCCTAACAGATACCTAAATGAACTTGAACCCTGAAAAGACTTGAGTAAATTTACTGATTAACCCCTGAAAATATATTTCCAGAGGTCAATGACATTATGCTTATCACATTATTAGTAGCCTATAGATGGCTCAATTTACAATTGGATGCACACACTTACTCACATGAGTAAAGATGCAGGAGTAAATTAATTTTACTCATGGTGTCATGTGTATGCATTTCGAGGTGTGAAAGCGAAACTATTCCATCTGCATTTTGGAAAATATTACAGGAGAGGGGAAAAAAACTCAGTTCTGTGAAATGCACTGTTAGATCGTCTTGTTTAATTATGTTGTGCTGAATTCATGCACTCAGTTCAACACAACATAATCTAAACAAGATGATCTAACTATTCTTTTCACAGAAATGAGAAGCGTTTTTCTCTCTCCTGTAAAATTTTTTGAAACACAGATGGAATAGTTTCATATTCACCCCTTGTTTTACTTCACATGCCAATAAGTAATTATATTCCTGTTGTAAATTTAAGGTGAACTCTTTACCAAATGACAAAATTGTTCACCTTTCTAAATTCAAATTAGCATTTGCAGACGACAAATTAAATGTGGCCCAAACGGTTTAAGTTGTTTTTGAAAGGGTAGGAAACCCTGTGGGAAATGGAGAAAATGCTGGTAACTTGGGATTGTGTGGTAGTAAGTTAGATAAAGGTTGTATTTGTGCTGCTTTTCCATAAGTGTCCTGTGTCTAACCAGAACTGAGTGTTTCATCAGTACTAAGCCAGGGTTCTTTATTGTCTTGCCTAAGGACACTAGCCTGAAAAACCAAGCTCTTAGAATACCAATCAAATCTCAGGCCTTGTTTGGACAGCATATCCAATACTTTCAGCACCGAGATGTGCAGGACCTAATAAAGAATCTGTCCCCAAATGACGGGTCACATCAAGGTACAGAGACGATTGCCACAAAATGAAAATAATCTCCGAACAGATTTTGTGCGCACAATTAAACTCTCATAATTTTACATATGGACGACAGAACTAGAATTTGAACATACCTGTTGCTTGGGCAGTCAATGAGCCTTTGTTTCAAGTACAAATATTTTCAATATAAATGCTAAACATGACAAAAAAGAAATTAAATCATCTTTCACTTGAGATGGTTAGCTTGGCCCAGCAGTTAGCATATCCTCAGTCGTGACCTAGTGGTTGCGGCTACAATATCCAGCTGATGCAAACTCTCACCTTTGATGCAAGTGAGAAAAGTAGTCAGTGACTTAGAAGAAAGTTGTGCCAATACCGGTGTGAGAAAGCCAGGAAACACATGCATAGGTGCACTGACTGGCATGACATTGACCCAAGCTGTTGAAACGGCATTAAACTCAAATACAAACAAACAAGATAGTTACATTTCCCAAAATAGACACAAAATGACTGCCGAATAAGAATGTTAGTTTTTTGAGATTTAAATATCATAAACAACTTCTAAAAGCACCTTAGGTAATGTAATCTTCAATAATTTTTCTTTGGCCATGTGTGTCACTAAAAATTACTTGCATTTCACGGTAATACAGATTAAACTAGAATAACTATCACTAAAGGTGATAAATACCCCCGCCCCTATATTTCATGTCACAGGGGCAATAACTCTGCAATGTCAATTTAGGGGCAATAACTCCATAATCATTAGGCCAACACTCATGAAATTTGTGCTTTGCACATCTACTGCTCCTGGTGAATATCATGACAAATATCAAGTGAATAAGACTTAAACTGAAGGAATAGTTCTCTGGACAAGAAGTTTTGAGTAAATTCAGGGGTAATTAATTTGGCAAACATTTGAGAAAAATGCATCTTGAACCTCTACTGCTCCTGGTGAATATTTATGCAAAGTATCGATTTAATTGGACACAAAACTAAATGAGTGTAAAAAAGTGTAGACCATGATCTGACAATATGTCTGAGACACAGCGGCTGGTCTGGATCCACGCTTGTTGCAAATGTCCAAAGGTGCCTTTTTGCATAATGTTGGCCAACTATACATATGACAGAAAAGACCTCCTTAAAGTGAATCAGACAGAAACTGTAGGAGGAGTTGTCCGGACAAGCATTTTTAAGTCAAATCAGGGGCAATAACTCAGTAATTCTTGATGGAATTTTTACATAATGTGTGTCTTGCACATCTACAACTCCAAATGGACACTTCTGCCAAGTTTAAAGCGAATCAGACTGAAATTGTAGGAGGAGTTGTCCGGACAAGCATTTTAAATGTGAATCAGGGGCAATAACTCATTAATTCTTCATAGAATTCTCACGAAAGTTGCGTCTTGCACATCTACAGCTCCTAATGAACACTTATGCCAAGTTTAAAGTGAATCAGACAGAAACTGTAGGAGGAGTTGTCCGGACAAGCATTTTTAAGTCAAATCAGGGGCATTAACTCAGTAATTCTTGATGGAATTTTTACAAAATGTGTGTCTTGCACATCTACAGCTCCTAATGAACACTTCTGCCAAGTTTAAAGTGAATCAGACAGAAACTGTAGGAGGAGTTGTCCAGACAAGCATTTTTAAGTCAAATCAGGGGCAATAACTCAGTAATTCTTGATGGAATTTTTACAAAATGTGTGTCTTGCACATCTACAGCTCCTAATGAACACTTCTGCCAAGTTTAAAGTGAATCAGACAGGAACTGTAGGAGGAGTTGTCCAGACAAGCATTTTTAAGTCAAATCAGGGGCAATAACTCAGTAATTCTTGATGGAATTTTTACAAAATGTGTGTCTTGCACATCTGCAGCTCCTAATGAACACTTATGCCAAGTTTAAAGTGAATCAGACAGAAACTGTAGGAGGAGTTGTCCGGACAAGCATTTTTAAGTCAAATCAGGGGCAATAACTCAGTAATTCTTGATGGAATTTTTACAAAATGTGTGTCTTGCACATCTACAGCTCCTAATGAACACTTCTGCCAAGTAGCAAGGGAATTGGATTGAAACTGTAGAAGGAGTTGTCCAGACAAGATTTTGCGGACAGACCGACCGCCCGACCGACCGCATGACCGACCGACCGACCGACCGACAGGCTGATTCCAGTATACCCCCCACAAACTTCGTTTGCGGGGGTATAACCAGCGAAACAGAAAGTCATACACTAAATTACAGTAGCTTTTTCGTGCAGAAAATTCATGATGGACTTGAGATGGTGTGGTGAATAATAAACATACAAATATGAAAAGAAGCATCGTAAAGGTCTCATTATCAACACTAATGCAGGAGCCTGTAAAGAATTACAGGAGGCATGCAGTTAACCCTTTACCAAACGACAAAATTTTGGACTAGTTCAAAGCATTTGCAGACGACAATTCAAATGTAGCTTAAATGATGGATTGTTTTTGATAGGATAGACAACAATGTGGGAATGGAGAAAACGCTGGTTACCAGCATTTTCTCCTTTTCCACCTATGTTTTCAAAAGGCATTCTTGTCATGGTCGTGAAAACTCTGGATTGTGTGGTGAAGAGTTAAATGCCATCAACTCTGCTGATTTTATCACAAATTGTTATTACAACATAAATAGAACAGACCGTATCATCAAGCAACAGGTAAATTATGAAAGAAACAACATCTTTTACCAGATTCTAGATAACTAAACAATAAAATCATTAGATCATTACTTCATGCAGGCACATGGTCTTTTAACCCTTTCCCAAACGACAAACTTTGGACTGGTCCAAATTGAAAGAGTCTGCAGACGACAATTTTAAATTTAATGAAAATGGCAGAAAGGTCTCAAAAAGGGTAGAAAACAGTGTGGGAAAAGGAGAAATTGCTCGCTACGAGCAATTTCTCCTTTTCCCACAGTGTTTTCAAAAGACTTGTACTGCAGACACGTGAAAACCAGGGCTTTGTTTGGGAAAGGGTTAGCCCTTTACCGCACAATCCTGAGTTGTAACAAACCTGAGGATGAAGGTTTTTGAAAACGTTGTCAGTAAAGAAGAAAATGCTAGTAACCAGCATTTTCTCCTTTTCCCACAATGTTTTCAACCCTTTCATAGACCAGTCCTTTTATGTCAGTAACAGTTAATTTTTTTGTCTGCAAAATTAATACTGTCAAATTATGTAATAGTTTAAAATTTTACCACCGTGACATAAACACTTACAGCTGTTCCAAGTTTTATGATGGTTGCTGTAACCCTTTCCCAAACAAGCCCTGGTTTTCACCTGTCTGCAGTACAAGTCTTTTGAAAACACTGTGGGAAAAGGAGAAATTGCTCGTAACGAGCAATTTCTCCGTTTTCCACAGTGTTTTCTACCTGTTTTGAGAGCTTTCTTTCATTTTCATCAACTTTAAAATTGTTGTCTGCAAACTCTTTCAATTTGGACTAGTCCAAAATTTGTCGTTTGGGAAAGGGTTAAAAGACAGTCTGTTTCCGGATCCATATTGTCTATCATCGTAAGCCCCACTTTGGACACTACAGCATTTTGATTACGATATCTTGGGAGTTCCGGGCCATAGGCCTGTTTCATTTGTTGGGGGCCGAGCCTAATAGCAAAGTCAGTAGCATGCAGGACTTGAAATCATGAGGTCACTGGTTCAATCACAAGCTTGACCATTTCCTTTCAGAGGATTAACCCTTTCCCAAATGATGAATGTTAGACTGGTCCAAATTGAAAGAGTTTGCAGACGACCATTTAAATTTGATGAAAATGACAGAAAGTTCTCCAAAAGGGTAGAAAACACTGTGGGAAAAGGAGAAATTGCTCATTACGAGCAATTTCTCCTTTTCCCACAGTGTTTTCAAAAGACTTGTACTGCAGACACGTGAAAACCAGGGTTTGTTTGGGAAAGGATTAATGATAATCCATGTGACAGGATTCATTCCTCTCTCACCACTGATCATTGTTTCCAGGATGATTTTGTGGGAAAGCAGCCAGAGGCCTGGGAAGAATATTGTGTGAAGTATTGGTAAAAGAAACTGCCGGAATGCATGGATAGGTGCACTGGCCGCTGTGACATAACTGAAACAATGTTGAAAACAACATAAATCCTTTATTGCACAATGACAACATTTAACAACCCTGAGAAAGAAGGCTTTTGAAAACATTGTGGGAAAAGGAGAAAATGATGGTAACCAGCATTTTCTTCTTTTCCCACAATGTTCTCTACCCTATGAGAGACAAATTTTATGTTTTGAGTTACATTTGTCGTCTGCAAGTGCTTTCAATTTGGACAGGGCTAAAATTAAGTCATCTGGTAAAGAGCTACGTAAACACCAAACAAACAAACGACCGAGTCATTTGTTTCGGATGACACAAAAAGATCAAAGCTGTTCATTGGCTCTTTATCTGACAACAAATTTTAGGCTTGCCCATTATACTGGAAAGTGTTTTGCAGATGAGAAAATAAATGCAACGAAAATATTGAGAGTGTCTTTGAATCAATCAATGGCAAATATTTCCTCAACAGGAGAAAATGCTGGTTACCCACATTTCCTTCTTTTGTCATATTGTTTGCGAAGACTTCTTCCTCCAAAAAACCAAATCCCATCATTTTAGAAACACTGAACCCTTCACTCTTAACCACACGGCAATATTTTAGACATTTCCAAATTAAAAGCATTTGCAGAAGACAAAATAAATATGACTCAAAAATTGAAAATTGTTCATCTGTTTAGAAAGATATAAAACATTGCAGGAAAAGGAGAAAATGCTGCTTACCAGCATTTTCTCCTTTTCCCACAATGTTTTCAAAAGCTTTCTTCATCAGGGTTGTTAAAAGGCGGCATTGTGAGGTAAAAGGTTGAACTGCTAAATAAATGAAAGCGAAATTTCCACTCAGTGGTAAAAACCTAAATATTGCACTTTCAAAGCTAATTTCACCAAGAAAAAAATACCCTATCTGGCAGTGTAGATCAAAGCATGTTTAGTGCAGTCTGATCTTGATCTACATTGTCTGCAAAAGGTCAGTAAGTCTCGCTTAGCAGCCTAGGGGTTAGCTTGTGGACTGCAGCTGCTTTGAATTTAGACTAGCGTACAATTTTGTCGTTTGGGAAAGAGTTAACACTTTACCACACAATCACGACTTTTAACGACCCCTAAGAAGGAAGCCTTTTGTAAACATTGTTGGAAAAGGAGAAAATGCTGGAAACCAGTATTTTCTCCTTTTCCCACAATGTTTTCTGACCTTTCAGACAAATTTAATCATTTAACATTTGTCGTCTGTAAATGCTTTCAATTTGGACAAGTCTAAAATTTTGTTGAGTGGTAAAGGGTTAAGGAAAAAACAGCTGTACATCCGACACAGCCAAATGTAAAATCTCTGCAGGATCTGACACCAGCAGTTAACAGTTCATGCTGAACACATGCTTTTCACAAACACTAGTGCCAATTGACGGCTCTTAACCCTTTACCTGGCAATTCCATTTTTCCCCATCCTCAGACAGAAGTCATTTGAAAACATTGTGGGAAAAGGCGAAAATGCTGGTTACCGGCATTTTCGCCATTTTCCACAATAGTTTCTGCCTGTCCCAAAACCATTTTCAATCTTTGATTCAAATTAATTTTGTGGTCTACAAATACTTTCAATTTTGACGAGTCTAAAATTTTGTTTTTTGGAAAAGATTTAAACCGTAAAGCAACTTTCACCACTACAACTGCCGTAGCAGCCAGTGCAAATCAAGGTAAAGCTGCACAAAACATGCAGGAAAAGTTACCATGATAATTGCCATTATTTGGGTCTTATTGCTGGATTTAAAAATTCTTCTGGCTTTATCTGGTGCTCTTAGGGTCAACATATTTAACTCATAATTTTTGACGAACCTGAGGAAGAAGCCTTTTTTAACCCTTTACCAAACAACAAAATTTTAGACTCGTCCAAATTGAAAGCATTTGCAGACAACAAAATAAATGTTACTCAAAGTCTGAAATTTGAATTTGAAAGGTTAGAAAACATTGTGGGAAAAGGAGAAAATCCTGATTACCAGCATTTTCTCCTTTTCCCACAATGTTTTCAAAAGGCCTCTTCCTCAGGGTCGTTAAAAGTCAGGATTGTGTGATCAAGGGTTAAAACAATGCTGGCAAAGGAGAAAATGCTGGTAACCAGCATTTTCTCCTTTTCCAGCAATGTTTTCCACCTTTCAAAAGCCAAACACTATTATTTCAACTGAAAATAATGTTTAATCTGCCGAAACTTTCCATTTGGACATATCTAAAATTTTGCCATTTTGTAAAAGAGTAAAGCCTTTGAAAAAACATTTGAAAAACATTAAGATAACATTTTGGGAAATGGAGAAAATTCTGGTTACAAATGCTTTCCTCTTTTCCAACAATGGTTTTAAGTGATTTCCTCTATTGGTTCGTTAAAACCAGGGATGGTTATATAAAAGGTTGTACCTTTTCATTTTTGAATGGTGTTTTATGCCATTGATTGTGTAAAGAGTTTCCAGCTTCACTCCTTCAGTGCCAATGTTGCTTTCGACCACTTTTGTGGATGGTGTAAATCTTGGACCTACACCATTTTGCTAGATAATGCATGATCTTTTGACCAAAATCAGCTTCAAATGTAATGAAAAATATACTTATAAACCTTGAGAAATATCAAATTCATTCATTTGGCAGTGAAAGAGTTAACATAATATTATATTGTTTGTCCACTACAGCACTTTGAGATGCTTTTATCCAGCTGGTAGTCAAAGAACTCTTCAAAAATGTTCATTGAGAGATGGAAATAAAACACGGACGAGAGAAAACATTATGTGCTGTGGAGCATGCAAAGTAACAAGTTATTTCTAATGCAAAGTAATCAAAGCCGGCAATAAATTCGCATAAAATGAGTTTTGTTAATTGGTAGTCATAAAAACAAGCGGTTCCATTAAGGAAGACCTTCAGAACAATTTTATGAAACGCTATCTAAATTATTACAAATAAACCTAGAGAATTCCACAGGGGCCAAAATGGAGAGAGAAAAAAGGCAAAATGCATGCGAGTCACCAGTAACATTCCATCAGAGATGGGAAATTGCTATGGGAATTGATCCTTAAAATACAAAGTGTATCTTGGCCATCTTTGCAGACAGCCTGCAATAAGATAAGGCAACACAGAAAATGCAGACTTACTTCGGGTCAACATCATCTGTTATTTTGTGATATTGTACTCAGGTACACAAAAAGTCTTTCAGTTAACATCAAAGAGGCTTTTTCTTCTGAATGTGTATTTCCATCTGATTTCCTTATGGGTTAAGAGTTTATAAAAAAAAAAAAAGCTGTGTCAACTGTTGCCATAGAAACTAAATGGACATTATTTCAAGTGAATTCCAGCCCGTGGAAATATTTAGCACTTGTCACATGCAAGGCCCCAATTTGCGGGAGACAGACAGTAAAAGACTATTTCCGATAGACTCCTGTGAAAGACTGGGATTCCGTGATAAATAAAAACAAATAGTACGAGGTAGCACCATCAATAATTTACTGAATCTATCAAATTTCTATCGGTTGACAAGCATCACCTTTGGGACTTGTTTTTCTCTGACTTTTTTTTTTCTTTTCTAATCTTGCCTGCCTTCAGAATGCACATTGTAACAAGACTTTGTGATACATTAACTCTGTCTTTCTTAACCCTTTTCCACACAATCCCGACTTTTAACGACCCTGAGATAGAAACCTTTTGAATTTGAAAACATTGTGGTAAAAGGAGAAAATGCTGCTAACCAGCATTTTCTCCTTTTACCACAATGTTTTCTACCCTTCCCAAAACAAATTTAAGTTTTTCAGTCGCATATATTTTGTCATCTGCAAATGCTTTCAATTTGGACAAGTCTAAAATTTTGTCATTTGATAATGAGTTAAATAATTTTTTCTGTAAATGAAGAAAATATCCTTGTAAAATACAGATTATTTCATGCTTTTTGGTAGTTTATCAGGAAATAATGGTGGATTATGTTTGATAATTTCACCGTTTCTACCAGTGAATTTACCAATTGATAAACTTACTGGTACGGAAATACCAAGAGCTCCCCTGTAATTCGCAGGCCCTAACAAAAAAGGGGTTAGATTAGCATAAAATAAATACAATATTTGTGGTCTTTTTGGTGAAAAATCAAAATTTATTTCATCTTGTGAACATCCTACAGCACCACCTGTGAAAATATTACGCATGATGCTCACTCAATGAAATAAATTTTAATCTTTCACTGAAAAAATCAAATATCTTTGATACAGTTAAGATAAATTATGGGTTGAGCCTTTACCAAGCAATCTTGAGTTTTTCTACCCAGTGGAAAAAACCTTTTGAAAACATTGTGGGAAAAGGAGGAAATTCTGGTAACCAGCATTTTCTCCTTTTCCCACTATGTTTCCTACATTTTTACAGACATATTCCATTGTTCAAGTCATAATTAATTTGTTGTCTGCAAATGCTTTGAAATTTGACAAGGCTAATTTTTGATGTTTGGTAAAGAGTTAATGGATACAGGTGAAATAGATCATAAACTGTGCATGAACTATTGTTTAATTAGTACTTCATGATCTTATTCAAGAAGTGCTAATGAACAGTTCATGAATTAACATAACTAACTGAAAGGTTCAAGAACTATAGTTCAAAAACTGTTCATGTACAGCTTAGGAATGCAATTTATGTAAAAGCTCTTGGACTAAGTTCATGAGCTATTAAAATTTTGTCAGATTTGAAGTTTATGCAGTTCATGTGCTTCTCATGAATCATGTTCATGAACTATAACTGAACAGAAACTGTTCTTGATATTTTCAAGAGGGTAGTGCATACAAATAACACAAACTGGCAAATAACAAACATTATGAAAAAAAAAGTATAGCACTACATTTACAATAATGGAAAACATCATGGGAAAAGGAGTAATTGCTTCTAAAAATATGTTAGAATTGGAAGTGAAAGGTACATTAGCTTTCTTTGGATGGCCTACAAAAGAAACAACTCAATCATAGACATAAGTAGAAACCTGGGTATTCTGCCCTTTACCAGAAAACAGAACATTAGCCCCTGGTCCAAACTGAAAGCATTTGCAGCCGACAAATTTAATATGGCTTAAGTGATGGAAGTTGCCTTTGAAAGGTTAGTTTAGAAAACATTGTGAGGAAAAGGAGAAATCACCTTTTTCCACAATGTTTTCAATATGCTTTCTCTGGGGATTTTCAAAACACTAGGATCGTTTAGTAAAGGTTTAACTCTCTACCACTCAATCCCGAGTTTTAACTCCCCTGGAAAAGAATTAAAGCTTTTGAAAACATTGTGGGAAAAGGAGAAAATGCCGGTACCCTGCATTTTCTCCTTTCCCCACAACGTTTTCGACCCTTCCAAAGGTAAGTTTCAGATTTTTGAGTAACATTTAATTTGTCGTCTGCAAGTGTTTTCAATTTGGACCATTCTAAAATTTTGTCGTTTGGTAAAGAGTTAACTCTTTCACTACACAGCATTTGCAAACAACAATTTGACTGTGGCTGAAGTGATGGAATTCATCTTTGATAGAGTAGAAAACATTGTGGGAAAAGGAGAAAATGCTGGTTACCAGCATTTTCTCCTTTTCCCGCCATGTTTTCAAAAGGCCTCTACCTCAGGATCAGTAAAACTCGGGATCCTGTGGTTAAAGAGTTAATAACCCTATGTAAAGTTTCTTCTTCTTCATTTATGAATAATTGAAACATCATTATGACTCGAGTTGTCTTTTCTGCAAGCCCTGTAATCAATAACTAAAATCAATTAGCTTACAATACGTGAGAAAGATGTCACTTTCTGAATCTAATATCGACTTTGTTTTCTTCATCCATTACAATGCTATTTAGAATAGGTGGCAAGGGCGTAGCAGTTAAGCTTAGGCCCAAAATAAAGTATAGCAAATGTAATACTGAAGGTTATATAATTTATCAGTGGCAAAAAATGCCAAGACTCTTGCAGGAGGGCGATTTCCCAGGAAGGTCTGTATATAGGCCCTCATCCAGAAAATTTTTGAATTGTATTAGTTATTTTGGTGGCCTCTGGTGATGTTTTTTGGTAACTTGCATAAGTCTTTACCACACAACGAAAATGTATATTTGTCCAAATTATTGAAAGCATTTTGCAGACGATAAATTAAATATGACTTAAAAATTGAAATTTGTTATGGGACAATCTAACCCCTTTTTTGTTAGGGCCTGCGAAATACAGGGGAGCTCTTGGTATTTCCATACCAGTAAGTTTATCAATCGGTAAATTCACTGGTGGAAACGGTGAAATTATCAAACATAATCCACCATTATTTCCTGATAAACCACCGAAAAGCATGAAATACTCTGTATTTTACATGGATATTTTCTTCATTTACAGAAAAAATTCTTTATCTCTTTACCAAACGACAAAATTTTAGGCTTGTCCAAATTGAAAGCATTTGCAGATGACAAAATATATGTGACTGAAAAACTAAAATTTGTTTTGGGAAGGGTTGAAAAACATTGTGGGAAAAGGAGAAAATGCTGGTTAGCAGCATTTTCTCCTTTTCCCACAATGTTTTCAAAAGGCTTCCTTTTCCTGGCTTGCAATATCAAATATTGTCTAGCTCTTTCAATATAGTGCCTTTGGGTGCTTTGGGCAGGTTTTGGCCATTTTTAGCGCGAGTACTGGTAAAACAAACTGAAGGAAAGCATGGATAGGTGCAATATAACTTTAATGTTGAAAGTGGCATTAAACACCATATGAACAAACCAACAAAATCTTCAGGGTTGTTTACACAGGTAAGAATTGGTAAAAGGTTAACACTTTACCACACAATCCTGAGTTTAAACATCCCTGAAGAAGAAGCGTTTTGGAAACATGGTGGAAAAAGGAGAAAATGCTGGTAACCAGCATTTTCTCCTTTTCCAACAATGTTTTCTACCCTATCATAGACAATTTTCCTCATTTGAGCCACATCTAAATTGTCGTCTGCTAAAGCTTTCAATCTGGACAAGTTTAAAATAATACTGCCGTCTGGTAAAGAGTTAAGAATCATCAAGCTGTGTTGAGAATACCGAAAGCAATGAAAACATAATCTTTTGCTACTTATTTTCTAATTAATTAGAGGTGAACTTTCCGTGGATTACTGGAACTGCCTTTTTATACCCAGGAGTTAATCTGGAAGCATTATGCTCTTGAATAATTCAAATCTCGGGAATTCCATACCTTCTGAAGATAATCTTTTCAGTGTTACAGAAGACTGCTTATGACAAACGCCGTTCCTTGGAATGTTCACATTTCACATGTAGTGTCAATAACTCCCGCATTTAGAATTTCATTAACCCCTTAACCTGCTAAATAAGTGAAATTAAACTTTCAATCGGACATTTTCCTCAAAGGACAATTTCTACCTCAGGATTTAGTTGTTAGACAAAATGGGCTTTTAAGGATTCATTATTATGTAATGACTTGCTTGGTTTAACTCTTTCACTACTAATGACAACTTGACTACCTTTTGCGGACAGCATAGATCAAGATCAGACTGCACATAACGTGCAGTCTGATCTTGACCTATGCTGTCCGCTACTCTATTTTTAAACTATGATGAATGTCATTTTAAATGGCAGCGGAAATCTATATTTAGAGCTCGGAAAAAACATGTAATTTCTGGAGTTAGCTAGTAGTGAAAGAATTAATGCATCATGGAGATGCCTTTTTTACCAGAGCAGGGCTCATGATGTTTGACTTGTTGGTTGCCCAGTGTAACTGCAAGTCTTAGAACATTCCCATCACTATTCTATTATACTCAAGATCAACTCTTTCAGCAGCAAATATAATTCTGTCAACCTCTTTAAACCCTGTGCTATGCAGTCATGATATGTAACAACCCTGAGGAAAAAGTCTTTTGAAAACATTGCAGAAAAGGGAGAAAATGCTGGTAAACAGCATTTTCTCCTTTTCCCACAATGTTTGCAACTCTTTAAATGACAAATCTCATAATTTGAGCCAAAATTAATTTGCCATCTGCAAATGCTTTGGATTCTGTCAAGTCCAACATTTTGTCATTTGGTAAAGGGTTAATTGACGAAAATACAATCAACCAAAACTTTGTAAGATTTTTACCTAATATTAGGCTTTACTTAGCAAGTGGACAGTATGCATAAATGACCAGACTGCATATTCTGTGAACCTCAATCTTGATCTATGCCCCTGTTTTCATCTAGGATGCTGAAAAGGTTAACAAGAAAACGCTTTCTGCACTCAGATTATTGAATATTGATAATGGTCCTGATTTAATCAGGGAAAATGTATAAAGCATTCTGAATCACAGACGCTTTAATGGCAATTTTAATGGACAAAGAGTACATTTTTTGATAATAAACAGACATTTTTTATATTGCATAAACCCTATTTTTCCAACCCAGAACAGCCCGACAGGGTTGCTTAGTGGTTAGCATATCTGACATGTGACCTGTTGGTTGTAGGTTCAAAACCCTGTTGAGGCAAACTTTCTTTCCAGGAATTTTTCACTTTTAACCTCTGATGCATGTGCGAAAAGGGGTCAGTGGCTTGGAGAGAAAGCTGTGTCAGTACTGGTGTGAGAAAATCAGGAAACAAATGCGCAGGTGCACTGACTGCCATGGTATGACTTAAGCTGTTAAAATGGTGTTAAACTCCGATACAAACAAACAAACAAATCCAACCCAATGTGGGAGGTTTTTCAAAGAATCGTTTGGTACAGGGTTCAAGGGGAATTTTGGGCAGTACCCTTCTTGAATAATATGGAAAACTGAAAAACTTAAGCAACTGCTTGTTGCTCCTTTCTCTACAATGTTTTCAAAAGCTGTCTTTTGTAGGGACATAAAATGTTATATTTGTAGGGAAACAGATTAACTCTTTACCAAACAACAAAATTTTAGACTAGTCCAAATTAAAAGCATTTGTAGACGACATGATATATATGACTGAAAAATTGAAATTTGTTTTGGGAAGGGTAGAAAAGATTGTTGGAAAAGGAGAAAATGCTGGTTACCAGCATTTTCTCCTTTTCCAACAATCTTTTCAAAAGGCTTCCTTCTCAGGGTTGTTAAAAGTCGGGATTGTGTGGTTAAAGGGTTAAATGCCCAGTAGCAGCCAAATGCAAACAATGCTTGTGTTAAAGTGCATTTAAATTTAATTCATACTATTTAAAAGTATGGAAGTTATTGTGAAGATGACAATTTGTTATTGTACGGTCAGTCAAAGTATTAGTAGCTGGTACAAAAATGAAATTTAAAGCTGTGTAAAAAGGCTTGCTCTATCTTTTGTTTATTTTTTACCTGGTTTTAAAACTCAATTTTTTCTGCCAGCAACTAATGCTTGAACAGAACATACAATAACAGATTGTCATCTTCACAATAATTTACAGTATATCATAAGTTTGCATGGTATGATTTTAATGCAAGTCCATTTAACCCTTTCCCAAACGACAAATTTTGGACTGGTCCAAATTGAAAGAGTTTGCAGACGACAATTTTAAATTTGATGAAAATGGCAGAAAGGTCTCAAAAAAGGTAGAAAACACTGTGGGAAAAGGAGAAATTGCTCATTACGAGCAATTTCTCCTTTTCCCACAGTGTTTTCAAAAGACTTGTACTGCAGACACGTGAAAACCAGGGCTTGTTCGGGAAAGGGTTAAACACCCACACTGTTGACTTTTGGCCACTACTAGGCATTTAGCTACTTACCACACAATCCTGAGTTTTAAAGACCCCGATGGAGAGGACTTTTGAAAACATTGTGGGAAAAGAAGAAAATGCTGGTAACCAGCATTTTCTCCTTTTCCCACATTGTTTTCTGTTCTATCAAGGACAAATTTTGCCATTTTAGCTACCTTTAATTTGTCGTCTGCAAATGCTTTCAATTTGGACAGTTCTGCATTTTTTGTTGTGTGGTAAAAAGTTGTTGGTTAAACCACACAGCACAAAAAAAAACGCTGTACAATAAACCTGATGAATCAAACATGTCAACTATTTCCATTCATGTTACACAATAAAGTCCAGAATAATAAAATGAAAAACTAATCAGTCTAGCGGCTATTGATTTACAATAAAAAAAGTTTGGAAGATACATTAAAAGTTTTAATAGGTATTGGGAGATTCTGCTGGTATCATTTAACTCTTTACCACACAATCCCTACTTTTAATGACCCTAAGAAAGAAGCCTTTTGAAAACATTGTGGGAAAAGGAGAAAATGCTGGTAACCAGCATTTTCTCCTTTTCCCACAATGTTTTCTACCCTTTTCAAAACAAATTTCAATTCTTGGGTTGCATTTAATTTATTGTCTGCAAATGCTTTCAATTTGGACTGGTCTAAAATTTTTCCTGTAGTAAGGAGATAAACCTTTACAATTACAATCCCGAGTTTTAGGAACATATAGACAAAAGCCTTTTGAAAACATAGTGGGAAACGGAGAAAATGCTGGTAACTAGCATTTTCTCCTTTTCCCACAATATTTTCTATCTATTCAAGGACAATTAAATCTCCTATCATTTGAAAAACATTTGAATCAACACCTGTAAATTCATTCAATATGGTCCAGAGTTTTGCTGTGTGGTAAAGAATCAATCAAACAGTGTCTACTACCCTCTTTCTCCTGGGCTATCAGTCAGTCTTTGCTTCTTCCATGATAAAATGGACTGTTTCAAGGGTCTGCAGGATTAACTCTTTACCAGATGGTAAAATTTCAGACTGGTCTAAATGCGAATATGATAGGACAGAAAACACTGTGGGAAAAGGAGAAAATGCCGATTACTTTCCTACAATGTTTTCAAAAGGCTTCTTCCGCAGGGTCATTAAAACTTGGGACTTTGTGGCAAAGAGTTAACACATTACCTTCCAATACCACTATTCCATGCAGGCCACCATTCCTTACACTTTGAACTAATATAAATTTTGTCGTCTCTGATAGAGTTGGAGGTAGATCTAGTTTTCAAAATATTATTTGCAAATAATTTTGTTTGTACTGAATGAAATCGAGCCATGCTCTGGCAAAAGGGGGTTTACTGCATCTCCTGGTACCGACACATGCCATCACGTACTTGTGGATTCATAACAGCCACTTTTTTAACCCTTTACCAGACAACAAAATTTTAGCCTTGTCCAAATTTGAAAGCATTTGCAGACGACAATTTCTATGTGGCTCAAATGGTGCAATTTTTTCTTTGATAGGGTAGACAACATTGTGGGAAAAGGAGAAAATGCTGGTTACCAGCATTTTCTCCTTTTCCCACAATGTTTTCAAAAGGTTTCTTTCCCAGGGGCGTCAATAGGCGGCATCATGCTGTAAAGGGTTAAACGACCGACTTAATCATGTGGTACACTGTCCTTTGACATGCAGAAAATTGACCAAAAGCACAAAGTTGCGACCAGGTCAGCCTGTACGGCGTGCAGCCAGGCTGACCTGAGTCGATACTTTTTGCAAATACAGTAAGCCCCCTTTTTCACACAGCATGGCTCATGTAAATTTTGTTGTATCAAAGAGATGGAGGTAGGTGACTAGTTATCTCACAAATGCTCATAAAAATAGGCTTTCATTAAGAACAAATGCCAACCAAAGTATTCTTTTCCCATAATTTTGTCTGTTCCGATTAAAATTTGAAAAAAAAAGGAAACTGCAGTCATGTTGAGAGAAAATTTTTGGTTACAAGTTGTATTGATTTTTTGTGGGGGTCGCAGGGGTCAACAAGGGAACAAAAGATGGCGGGAAAACATCAATACTGCATTACCAGCTGCCTAATGATCCAAGGAAACAACATGGCTGTCATTATAGTCTTCAAACTAGATTTCTGTTACCATATATGGAAAAAATACATTTACTAAAGCACAGCATGCGCAAAACAAAGTATAAATCTACAATAATGCATTGAAAAAAAAAAATCTTTCATTCAGCATACATTTGGAACTCCAAGTACATGCTCGTAAAGATTCCATTGTAAATAACAGTTGTCCATCATTATTTCCTTTAACTCTTTACCAAACAACAAAATTTTAGACTGGTCCAAATTGAAAGCATCTGCAGACGACAAAATAAATTTGACTGAAAATTTGAAATTTGTTTTTGGGAAGGGTAGAAAACATTGTGGGAAAAAGAGAAAATGCTGGTCACAGCATTTTCTCCTTTTCTCACAATGTTTTCAAAAGGCTTCTTTCTCAGGGTCGTTAAAAGTCGGGATTGTGTGGTAAAGGATTAACTCTTTACCTCACAATCCCAAGTTTTAACGACCCTGAAAGAGAAGGCTTTTAAAAACATTGTGGGAAAAGGAGAAAATGCTGGTAACCAGTATTTTGTCCTAAAATGTTGTTATTTGGTAAAGAGTTCACTCATTTAGCTCTTCACCAAACAACAAAAATGTAGACAAGTCCAAACTGAAAGCAACTGCAGACGACAGTTTAGATGTGGCTCAAACGTTGGAACTTGTCTTTGACAGGGAAGAAAACATTATGGGAAAAGGAGAAAATATGCTTTCCAGTATTTCCTCCTTTTCCCACTATGTTTTAAAAAGTATTTTCACTCATGATTGTTAAATTTCAGAGTTTCCAGTGAGGCTTGAACCCGGTGCCTCCAGGTTAGAAGACCTTCACTTTACCACTCAGCCAGTTTCAAATAAGACCGAAACAGTTTCAATTTCACAGTTGCTTTTGTCCAGATAGTCTATGCCCAGTGCACAGTGTAGATCAAAAACCAACTGCATGTTCTGTGCAGGATGATCTTAACCCTTTACCAGACGACAAAATTTTAGCCTTGTCCAAATTGAAAGCATTAAATTTTGCAGATGACAATTTCAATGTGGCTCAAATGGTACAACTTTTCTTAGATAGGGTAGAAAACATTGTGGGAAAAGGAGAAAATGCTGGTTTCCAGCATTTTCTCCATTTCCCACAATGTTTTCAAAAGGCTTCTTTCTCAGGGGCGTCAAAAGGTGGCATTGTGCGGTAAAGGGTTAATCTACACTGACTGCAAAGGCAACTATGGCTAAGAAAGGTTCATTATCCTTTCACCAAACAACAAATTTCTAGACTCTTCCAAATTAAAAGCTTCTGCAGACAACAATTTCAAAAATGATACAAATAAACTGAAATTCTTCAACAGGGTAGAAAACATTCTAGAAAAAAGAGAAAATGTTGGTGACCAGCATTTTCTCCTCTTCTGACAATGTTTTCAAAAGCCTTCTACAGGATCGTTCAAAGTTTGGATTGTGTGGCAATGGGTCAAGGGTTAAATTCAACTGACAGAGGTTTGAAATGCAGATTGTGGGTTTATCCATGACAATGAACTTGATTCAGTCTTAATTGGTACATATTGATTCTCAATTCAATTCTTAACAGGCATTTGAATTTCTGTTTTGCTGAATTAAACCCTTATACCTTGCCCATTTTTGGAACCTTTTGTGCATTTATAATCCCTTTTCCTCATGTTACTTTTTTTTATAAGAAAAATACTTTTTAACACCTTGTTAAATTTGTAAAAAAATGTTTTCATATTTGGCTTTCCTTCATCTACTTCCAAAATAAAAGAATTCTTATTTAACTCTTTACCACACAATCCCGAGTTTCAATGACCCTGAAAAAGAAGGCGTTTGTAAACATTGTTGGAAAAGGAGAAAATGCTGGCAACCGGCATTTTCTCCTTTTCCAATGATGTTTTCAATCCTATCAAAGACAGGACTCTTTACTTGAGCCACATTTGTCACTTGCAAATACTTTCAATTTGTTCTAGTCCAAAATTTTACTATGTGGTAAAGGGTTAAATATTTGGTCACAGATTTCAGTTGCTAATATGTATATCCAAGACCAGACTGCACGTTATGTGCATTCTAATCTATATCAACTCTGTAAGCAAAATCTAAACTACCCTGTCCAACCACCATGCTGTCCTTGGGCAAGACATTTCAGAGCCCTAGCCTAGCACTGGTGGAACCCAGGAAATACATGGATATGTGAGCCGCTGCAGTGATATGACTGAAATAATGTTGAATGCAGTGTAAACCACCATGCGATCATTTAATCAACCAACCATCATGGTTTATGAAATTTTTGTAACAATGACTTGCTTGGTGTCAATTACATCACATAGATTCATTAAGCCCACTTTTGCCAGTGCATGGCTCATAATTATGGGTTTGACTTTTGTCAAACTTATTGCATTATTTTCCAACATAATTCCTTTCAGTATCTATAAACTTTTGCCAACTTTTGCTCTTCAGTGATGTTTTCATAGGCCTTCTTCTATAAGGTCATATGAACATTGGATTGGTAACCATGAACATTGGATTGGTAACCATAAACAATGGATTGGTAACCAGTGAGTTGAATCTAATGAGACTGCATAGAACTTGCAACTGCAACATAATGCTATGTGATCCAATGTACAGTTTCAACTTTTAACTCTTTCACTACTAATGACGACTTGACTACCTTTTGCGGACAGTGTAGATCAAGATCAGACTGCACAGAACGTGCATTCTGATCTTGATCTATGCTGTCCGCTACTCTATTTTTAAACTATGATGTATGTCGTTTTAAATGGCAGTGGAAATCTGTTTTTAGAGCTCGGAAAAAACATGTAATTTCTGGAGTTAGTAGTGAAAGAGTCAAAGACAGTTTACACTCCAACTTCCCTGCATAATGTAGATCCAAAATCAGCCTCCCTTGTGATGATCTGATTGACCAGTATCTTGATCTACACTTATAGCAAAAGAAATCTCAGTACATAACAGAACATTAAAATAAAAAAAATGGCACTACATGTGGGTGCGAACGCTTGGCAGCAATTGCTTGATTTTCTGTGAAAAATTTATGTTGAAAAAGGGGCATAACTGTGTCAAAATACCTTGACAATTACCTGCCCTTGTAGTATGGATTCCCTCTTTGATAGGTAACAACTAGTCCAAGTTTCAGGAAAATATTATCAGTAATAATAGAGATATTAGGAAATGTAATGTCAAAGTTTTTCCCACAATGATGCTGACGAGCCAGACGCAGACAACAGTGCGACGGCATTAACTTGACGTTTTCTTCAAAAACAGCCGAGCTAAAAATGAGCAATGTCCACAAACCTTTGAGACTGACATCCATTTCTTGTTACTTTTTACTCCTTCCACAAGATTCCATTAGCATTCAACATCACAGCTACTGCAAATTAAAGAAAGAAAAAAAAAAAAACCTCACATTTTAAAAGTCATTTATCAACCCTCATTACAAGGAGCCATCCAGGGGCCCCACAAAGAAGCAGGAGATATTTTCTACTCAAGCCATATTGATCACTTGCTCAAAAAAGCAGTCCCAAAGGACCATGCTTTCAAAATGAAAGACTAAACATTAGGGACAAGATACCATCATTTAGACATGCATCATTTGCACAGTGTCTTTTGAAAAAGAAAATTCTGACCTTTAAGCCTTTACCACAAAACAAAATTTTAGACTTGCCCAAAATGAAATCTTTTGCCGATGACAAAATAATTGTGACTCAAAAATAAAGATTGGCTTCTGGAAGGAAAGAAAACATTGTGGGGAAGGAAATAATGCTGGTTACCAGCATTTTCTCCTTTTCCTACAATGTTTTTAAAAAGCTTCTTCTTCAGGGTTGTTAAAAATCAGGATTGTGTGGTAAAGGGTTTAGCAATTTCTGGGAGGAAGATTCAATATACCACTATGATATTATCTCACACTGAGTGCAAAGAAATGAAACAAAGAAAATTTTGTTTCAAGGAAAAAAAACAGCAAAACAACAGTTATTTCAACCCTTTACAAAACAATCTTCTGTTTTAACAACCCTGTAAAAAGGAAGGCTTCTGAAAACATTGTAGGAAAAGGAGAAAATGCTGGTAACAAGTATTTTCTCCTTTTCCCACCACATTTTCTATGCTATCAAAGACAAATGCTGGAATTTAAGCCATGTTTTATCAAAATGTACTTTGCAAAAGCTTTCAATATGAAGCACTATAGAACTTGTCATCTGTTAAAATTTGAGTATTGCCATTAATTCCTCTACAAATGAATCAGCGTAGATTCAGATCATACCATATGTTCTGCATATCTGATCTTGACTAACACCATCAATGCAAAAAGAGTACTGCATGTAGATGCCATCACTCGGCTACAGTTGCTCGATTTTCTGTGAAATTTCAGTCAAAAAAGGGGCATAACTGTGTCAAAAAGACTTCAATGGTTACTTACCCTTGTTGTATGGGTTCCCCTTTAATGAACAACTTGTCCAAGTTTGAAGTTAATATCTCCATTAATGACAGAGATATAATAAATTGTCATAATTTCTGACAATGTCAAAGTTTTCACATGACGACACAGACGACAACCATGACACAGATGATGACACCAGGGTCTGTATTCACCAATCATTCTTAAGACCATTCTCAGTCTAAATCTCCAAGATTTTCTAACTTTGAAAGTAACACAACCTCTGATTGGCTAAACCAAATGGTTTAGCCAATCAGAGGTTGTGTTACTTTCAAATTTAGAAAATTCTGGAGAATAAGGCTTTGAATATTCTTAAGAATGGTTGGTAAATACAGACCCAGGGCTACAAAAATACCTTCACATTTCTTTGAAAACAACCAAGATAAAAAAAACTTTCTATATTTAGAAACTGTTGACAGAGATTTGCAGTAAACTTGGTGGTATTCTAAAAAAATATTTTCCGTGTTTGAATTCATTTCGTCTTCAAAGAAATTTATGGTGAAAGACCCTTGATTTTTCCACAGACGTATTATTTATTGCACTTTTTAAGCGGCAATTTACGAACAGCGAACAGCGTATTGATATATGTCCATTTTTTTAGCAAGTGATGCATCATAGCAGACAGGTTAATCTTCGAAGAATATGACATGCACAGACAACAGTTTACTTACCCTTGTTGTATGGGTTCCCCTTTCAATAGTGAACAACTTGTCCAAGTTTGAAATAAATATTTTCAGTAATGACAGAGATATCATAAAATGTCAAAGTTTTTGATAATGTCAAAGTTTTTGCATGACGACACAGACAACAACAATGACGCAAATGATTGATGCCAGGGCTGCAACAATACTTTGTCATTTTCTTGAAAACAACCAAGATAAAAAGTCACTTTTTACCATACTGATAAAAGTGGAGGGAAACCACATTATACTTGAGAATCCCAATTTCTCCACATGCCATGTGTACACTGTAACCCCCCCCCCCAATTCCTGCTGAAAATCCATATCTAACAAGGATGTTTTGAAAATGGTTTGCTGCTATCTAGTTTCAGTATATAATTAGTTAATCACAGATGGGATCAGCATGGACCATCAAAAGTGGTATATCATTACTACCTATATCTTTACAGTTTGCAGTTATGATATCAGTCCAGAAGGGGATGCAACCACCCATAATCGGCCAGCTCTGATTTAACTCTTTACCACACAATCCCGACTTTCAATGACCCTGAGGAGGAATGCTTTTAAAAACATTGTGGAAAAAGGAGAAAATGCTGGTAACCAGCATTTTCTCCTTTTTCCACAATGTTTTCCACCCTACAAACTTCAATTGTTGAGGTGTATTAAATTTTAATTTGTCGTCTGCAAATGCTTTCAATTTCGACAAGTCTGAAATTCTGTCATTTGGTAAAGGATTACTAGACAACTAAACTTTATACTTGTCCAAGCTGAAAGTATTTGCAGACAACAAATCCATTGTGGCTTGAAGTATATGATTTGTCCAAGTATAGAAAACTTTGTAGGAAAAAGAGAAAATGCTGGTTACCAGCATTTTCTCCTTTTCCCAAAGTGTTTTAAATAGCCCACTTCTTTGGATTGTTGAAAATGGGATTGTTTGTTAACTTTTTACCACACAGTCCCAACTTTTAACGATCTTAACAAACAAGGCTTTAGAAAACATAGTGAGAAAAGGGGAAAATGCTGGTAACCAGCATTTTCTCCTTTTCCCACTATGTTTTCTACCCCATCAAAAACAAATTCCATCATTTGAACCACATTCAGATTGTCGTCTGCAAATGCTTTGAGTTTCGACCAGTCTAAAATTTTGTCGATTGGTAAAGTGTTAAAGGGTTTATCAAGAAGTCAAAGTTTGTTAATAGAAACCAATTTAAGATCAAAAACAGCAACATAAATAAATCGTACAATTTCATTGACTTTCTTGCAAGACAAATGATTTTTGACATCCCTTCGATGGTGTTGCAAACAGATTCATCTTGCAATTAGAAGCATGTTCAAAGGTCTGTATTTATCACTTCTATTTGGGCTATGCTCTGGCAAAAGGGGGCTTGATGCATTTTCGTGATGGATGATTCCAAGTAAGTCGTCATGTTACCATGGACCCATAAAATTCTTTTTGTCGAAGAATTGTCTAAATCATGAGGTTGACTGGTCCTTTGACATACAGAAAATTTACAAATAGCGAAAAGTTTTGGCCCAGGTCAGCCTGCGCGGTCTGTGCAGGCTGACCCGAGTTGATACTTTTCACAGAAGCCCCCTTTTCACAGTGCATGGCCCATTTAATTTTGCTGCACTTCATTTGAGAGAGACATCCCTTAACTCCTTACCACACAATCCTGACTTTTAATGACCCTGAAAAAGAAGCCTTTTGAAAACATTGTGGGAAAAGGAGATAATGCTTGTGAGCAGCATTTTCTCCTTTTCCCACAATGTTTTCTACCCTTCCCAAAACAAATTCCAATTTTTCAGTCACATTTATTTTGTCATCTGCAAATGCTTTCAATCTGGACCAGTTTGAAGTTTTGTCGTTTCGTAAAGAGTCAACTCTTTACCACACAAACCGCCCGGTTTAGCGGCCCTCAGTGAGGAGGAAGGCTTTAAAAAGCATTGTCAGAAAAAAAAAGGAGTAAATGCAGGTAACCAGCAGTTTTTTTTTTCTTTTTCTCACCATGTGTTCTACTATTTCAAAGACAAATCAATCATTTAAGTCATATTTGAAATGTCGGCTAGAATTGGTTTGAATTTGGAAGAGTCTAAAATTCTCTTGTGTGGTAAAGTTAAAAATTAAGCTTTACCAGATGGAAATATTTTGGTCTGCTGCACATCTCATTGAAAACTATTTTGTCATAAAACATTTTTGTCGAAGATACATCTTTCCAAAGTAACTATTTTACAGGGGTTCTTATTCACCAACCATTCTTTAGAACATTCTTAGTCTTATTCTCTAAGATTTTCTACATTTGAAAGTAACACAACTTCCGAATGGGTAAACCATTTGGTTTAGCCAATCAGAAGTTGTGTTACTTTAAAGTAGAGAAAATTTTAGAGAATAAGACTAAGAATATTCTTAAGAATGGTTTGTGAATACAGACCCAGATGCCAGATGCAAAAATGACTAAAATTTGATCTTGAGTACAACAATGGATTGCAAAACATTTCTGTAAATCAACCTTTTTAATTATTTTCCTTCACACTATTCACTATGTCTACCTTTATTTATCATGTGTATCTGTTTATGTATCCTCTATCTGCAATGGACAATATGTAAAGGAGATTACTCATCACATTCACTACCAGACTGAAGAAAAAATCTGTAAATTTTAAGAAATACAAGTTGGCTTCTTTGAAAAAGAAGCCTGGAGAGGTCAGCAACAATGTTTTCAAATAGTTTATTGGCTTTTAATTTCAATATATTATATTGGCACATGTAAACAAACAAGTAAGACATTATATAATTGCCGCTGTGTAGAAACCTAAGCATTACATGACAGACACATGACCTTCCCGCTTTTTCAAGTCGCATGATCTTTTCCCGCGGTGTTCTCTTTTTTAATGAATTTTTTTCCCCCGCTTAGCTTTATTTGTTTAATGAAAATTACAACTAGTGGAGAGATCATCTGCAATCAAATCTTTTTTGAAATCGTCATATAAAAACAAACCACGTCTGTTTCAGGGCTACAGAAATTCTGTAATCTCAATCGGTCCAGCAGATCCATGGCGCATTTGGCAAACCTTGGGCGATCCCAGACTCAGCCGAGCATTGACGAGTGATCGATGGTGGTGAGTCTACATTACCCTACCCACTTTCTTTGTCAAAATAAACTCGCGATTGGTCCGTGAATGTCCAATCTCGAACTCATTGATGGTGATAGCATTAGTTTGAATTATCTGAAGAATGTTTTCTTCTTCATTTTCGTCAAATGATTCCTGTCCATTGCGTTCGCTGCCATAAAAAATTTGCTGCCATTTGCCATTTTACTTTCATTTTCAAGAAGAATGTGGCCGAAGTAAACATGCGTCTCTTTCTGCTAAAATTTCACCCAAATGGATCATTTCTTTGGAAAGAATGACGTAAAATTACTTGGTTCTACATTAATTCATGTTTACAATCTTGAGTGAGTATACCAATACCAAAAGTGAAAATGAGGTAAATTTCTGAGGCACCCCCTTGGTGTAGACATTTCTCCAAGTCGTGTTAACCACTGACAGGTGAAGTAATGGGGTGCAAGTTGTGTCAGCGCTAAGTAGCAGGAAATGGATTAATAACTCAAGTTTGCAAGAGGTCATCGCCAAATATACACCGTGTAATGCTAATCACAAGTTCGTGACAGGATGCACACCAAGCGGCTTTGGAAAATTACGGGCGGAGACTAAATTTCATACGTGATTTCTGATTGGTTCACAGTAGATATTGTGCGTACCGTAAATCCTGATGCAGATGGGGCACAGCGAAATTGACTGATTGATTAGCATTGTATATTGTGTTTGCATGTATGGTATGTAAATAGCCAAAACCGATTGCGAAAAGGGATTAATCACTCGCGAGGAAACGATGCATGACGAGATCTCTACAAGCTGTGATTTCTATCACAGTGAAATGACGATAATTAGATAATGGCCAATTAACAGTTTGACACTCTAGCAAGGGATCTTATATACGATCACTACTTTACCCAACGTTAAAAAATGCCGGCGGCAATGATTAAAGGTTTGTAAGTTTGTTTCTGACTGGCCATATCGTGATTTTTCGGACCAATTTTTTGGGAAGTGTTTGAAAATAATTCGGTTTTCAGTGTTAGGAATCGGTCTGATCCGACAGTTTTTCAGATTTCTGTAGACCTTGTCTATTTCCTATTTCATTTTTTTGATTTTGGGTTATTTATAAAACCATGATGAAATAGAATGTGTGTGAGAACAGTTTCGTAAAAAAACATGGATTTAGACATCAATTTCTGAGGCAGTCTGCCTTTTAAACTCACCTCTGTTGGAGAGGTCTAATGACCTCTCCAATCAAAAAGAATTACATTATTTATTGTTTGATGAATGATTTTGCAACTTCATCATGCTGCCTGAAGCTGAATATTATTTTCTAAGAACCTGCATTACCCATATATCCAACAAAAACCTGAACAATTCTAGACAGTGGGGTCAAATTAAAATCTTACAGTGATGCATTTATGGTGAAATTTTATGCGAAATTAATGTCATTGTCGTCTTTCATACCTCCTGACAGTCTTTTTCCTCCTTTTCGTTGCGATTCCACACAATCTGACAAAGTTCAGCAAAGTGTTGTTTCGGACAAAATGTCATCTTGGGCCAAAAATTGCTTCTGTAAGATGGGCCTTTGATGAAAATGTTTTTCAACGAAAAGATTTTCGACGAAATGTCATGGATCCACTTTCGTCTAGTCTGTATTGAAATGTGGGTAAAAAAAAGTGCCTGTATAGACCTGGGTCCGTATTCACCAACCATTCTTAAGAATATTCTTAGTCTTATTCTCCAAGATTTTCTACACTTGACAGTAACACAACTCCTGATTGGCTAAACCAAATGGTTTAGCAAATGGGGAGTTGCGTAACTATCAAATGTAGACAATTCTGGAGAACAAGACAAAGAACGTTCTTAGGAATGGTTGGTGAATACGGACCCTGGATTCAACAAGCATGTAATGCCTAGTCCTCTTTAGAAAAAAAGATGGGTGAATAGAGATCATTTATTTTGAAAAAAAAATGCCAGGAATTTCTTTCAGACTCTTGTGATACGAATTTAATTTTTTTTTTATCATAACTAACCTGTTATAGATGTCTTTCAGATCTATATCCCGTTAATTCAATAAGACTTGTTATCCATGACAATTATTGGTTGGAACATTTTAACCCTGTAACATACCATCCCGACTTTTAATGACCCTAAGGAAAAAGTTTTTGAAAACACAGTGGGAAAAGGAGAAAATGCTGGTTGGATATCACCATTTTCTCCTTTTTCCACAATGTTTTGTACCCTTCTCAAATCTAATTTAGATTTTTGAGTCAATTTATTTTGTCTGCAAATGCTTTCAATTTGAACTAATCCAAAAATCTATTGTTATGTAAAGAATAACCCTTTACCACACAACAAAATGTAGTCTCATTCAGATTCCAAGTATTTGCAGACAACAAATCAATGGTGACTCAAATTACAGGACTTGCCTTTAATAAAGTAGAAAACATTGGGGGACAAGGAGAAAATGCTGGTCACCACCATTTTCTCCTTTTTTCACAATGTCTTCCACCCTTCCCATGGCAAATTTCAGTTTTGGACCCACGTTAAATTTGTTGTTTGCAAATGCTTTCGATTTGGGTCAGTCTGGAATTTCATCGATTGGTTAAGAATTAACTGTTTATCATTTTTATGAATGAGAACGCTTATCACCGAGACAGTGGGATATGCAGTTATCTAATCTGATAAAATCCTCAAAAACACATATCTGATTACTTTTAGTTATTGTTTATGAGAACTGTATTGGTACTTTTCATGTTTATCTTTATTTAAAACAATAAAGATATACCACAAGTTCCTTTGACCCTTTCCCAAACGACAAAATTTTAGACTCATCCAAATTGAAAGCATTTGCAGATGATATAATAAATGTGACTCAAACATTGAAATTTGTTCTGGGAAGGGTAGAAAACATTGTGGGAAAAGGGGAAAATGCTGGTTACCAGCATTTTCTCCTTTTCCCACAATGTTTTCAGAAATCTTATTTCTCAGGGTCATGAAAACCCAGGATTGTGTGGTAAAGGGTTAACCTTTTTGTGCCATTTTAAACGAAAGATACGGAAGATTGAAGTCGACTTTGTTGACAAAACTTGATATATTTTCACAAAAGTATGAATTAAAAAACTGTTTATACATTTTCTGTTTAGAAGACAGGTTTTTAACGCTCAGTAATCGAATAAAAATGGCATTGTTTCGGGACAAAATTATCAGTATTTTTAGAACAGTCAAATGATCAAGGCATTCCTATTGAACTAAGGAAGGTTCACAGCGCACATACATGTTTCTGATATGGTGTATACATATCAAACAAATAAAGTGAATAAGAATATTTTGTAATGACTATCAAAATAAATAAATCAAAGTGTTGAAAGCACTGGTGTGGCATTTGTCATGGGATCCATTGTGTGGAATTAATGATTAAAAAAATAAACCATAGAAATAGTTTCAAAACATTCGCTTGAAAGTCGACCTACTATACAGTCATTCACAATTCAGTAGAGTAGCGTGCAATCTTGTCCGTCAAACGAGTCCTGGGACGAACTGGTTTGGGACTATCAAGCACGGAATTGGGTGGTCAGGAAACAAAGATTGTTTGTATCATTATGCCAATAGACGACCATAGCGGGTCAAGCTATTTCGATAAAGATAAAAGAAGTATTTCCATGATCAATGGCCTAATCCAATTTATTTTCATATGCCATTTTCATTTTCATATCCGAGTGCAATGGAAACACTTATTTGTTTTAGAAAAAATGAGTTTAATTGGGTTTACTTCCTTCAGTTTTGCACAAAATATGATACATGATTTTCAAAATGCCATATTGAACTCATAGTGGCATTGTGTTCGACAAATTGCACAAAAAGCACCAGCTTGTCTTATCGTGTGAATCAATTTTTAACATCCACTTGTGACAAACCGTCACTGTACAGAATCCCAAGTCACATACAACGAACACTTCTGGTCATACACCGCGAATTTTAAACTTAAACTTAATTAGTTTCCATGCATCATATCCATAAGTTCCAATGCAATATATGGGGTTGTAGCCAATTAGCTGAATTAAGGTCATTGAATATGCAAATATCTTGGTTTAATTTTTTCAACCAATAAACAATGCTGTCTTCCCTTCCAACAACATTTTTCATCATTAACCCGTTACCAAACGACAAAATTTTAGACTGATCCAAATTGAAAGCATTTGCAGACTGAAAAAGTGAAGTTTGTTTTGGGAAGGGCAGAAAACAATGTGGGAAAAACAGAAAATGCTGGTTACCAGCATTTTCTCCTTTCCCACAATGTTTTCAGAAGGCTTCTTTCTCAGGGTCGTTAAAAGACGCGATTGTATGGTAAAGAGTATGGTAAAGACACACATTTGATTTGGATGAGTTGTCTAGATTGTTTTTGCAAAACAGACTGGTTGAATAAAGGACCAGGGTCTATATTCAGCAACCATTCTGAAGAATGTTCTTGGTCTTCTTCTCCAAGACTTTCTGAAATTAAAATTGAAAGTAACATGATTTCTGACTGGCTAAACCAAATGATTGGCTAAACCAAATGGTTTAGCAAATCTGAAGTTGTGTTACATTCAAATTCAGAATATTCTGGAGAATAAGATCAATAATAATGCTTTAGAAATGGTTGGTGAATACGGACCCAGACTGCATACTTTGTGCAGTCTGATCTTGGTCTCTGCTTGCAATGATGGCAACAAAAGTTGTGAAGGGCCTTTGCCACACAATCCAAAGTTTTAAACATCCTGATATAAAGAAAGCTTTTGAAAACATTGTGGAAAAAGGAGAAAATGCTGGTAAAGAGCATTTCTCCTTTTTCCAATATGTTTTAAACCTTTTCACAGCCAAAAAAGCATAATTCCAGGCACATCTAAATTGTTGTCTGCAAATGCTTACAATTCCTACAACTTCAAATTTTTATCATCTGGAACAGAGTTAAAGGTTACAGCCTTGCATGTCAAAGGGAAATAATATTTAAAGATCAGGATCTGGAATCTTCACTCTCCTAGATTCAAACAGGGACAGACAGAGATAGCTCAATATAATCCCAACATCACAGAATTTTAAGTTCAACTTTCTTAATATCCTTGCAGGAAACCTACTTGAAAATACCTGGGGAAAATTAGCAGTTGCTTTTATAAGCAATTGTAGCTTCACTCTCACTGTATTATTTGAGGGTAGCTGAATGTACTGGCTTTTGACCTACTTCTTGGATCTGATAACAAATGAATAAATAGAAAGTTGTGATTGGTCAAAAATGTAGGCATGTCTATTTTAAGGGCCCCTGCCAATGTGCTGGCAAATTTACACCATCTATCTTTTTTAAAGATATTTCTTGTTTTAAATCTTTTACCTCTCCCTCATTGTTGTTCTAAATTAAGAAAAAAAAAAGACTTTTCCGTTTTTTATAAGTTCTTCACATTTTGAGTATTTCAGTTATTTGTACATTGATACAAGCTTAGAATTGGGCAGTTTAGTAATGGATTAACTCTTCACTACACAGAGCAAAATCTAGACTATTCCAAATTGTAAGCATTTGCAGATGACAGTATAAATGTGGCTCTAGTGATTGAATTTGTCTCAACTCTTTACCAGACGACAAAATTTTAGCCTTGTGTAAATTGTAAGCATTGATTTGCAGACGGCAAATATAAAGTTACTCACAAACATAATATTTGTCTTTCACAGAGTAGAAAACATTGTGGGAAAAGAAGAAAATGCTGGTTAATTACCAGCATTTTCTCCTTGTCCCACAATGTTTTCAAAGGCCTTCTTTGTCAGGGTCATCAAAAGTCGGCATTGTGTGATAAAGGGTTAATAGGTAGAAAACATTGTGAGGAATGGAGAAAATGCTGGTTACCAACACTTTCTCGTTTTCCCCCATTGTTTTCAAAAGGCCAAATCTTCCTCACGGCTGTAATCTAAAACTCAGGATTGTGTGGTAAAGGGTTAATTGGCTGATGAAGGGCCCTAGTTGTCATGAGAAACAATACTTACTACCTTATCTATCCTAATAAAACAGCTACAGACAGACACCAGTCTATTTTCTCTCTTGGGAAGAATTTTAGGGTCTTTTTGTAAATGTGTGCATTTCCAAAACACCACTTAAAAATCAATGATTGAAAATGCTGTGTCACTTTAACCCTATACCACACCGGGTTTAAGAGTCCTGACCCTGAGGAAGAGGGCTTTTGAAAACATTGTGGGAAAAGAAGAAAATGCTGGTGACCAGCCTTTAATTTCTTTCTTTCCAACAATGTTTTCTACCCTCTCAAAAACAAGTCCTACCACATGAACCAGATTCAACTTGTCGTCTGCAAGAGCTTTCAATTTGGACAAGTCTAAGCTTTTTACATCTGGTAAGGAGTTGAGAAGTTACAAGTTCTGTTATAACCAGCTCTACTACTTTCACCGCACAGGACTTAAGAACAGGAGGTCGCTGGTTTGATCCCCAGCTTGGCCAATTTCTTTCCGAGGTTTGATGATAGTCATTGCGACAGGATTCATTCCTCTCTCACCGCTTACCATTGTTTCAACAACGGTTATGTGGGAAAGCAGACAGTGGCTTGGAAAGAATATTGTGCTGAGTACTGGTACATGAAACTCCAGGAAAGCATGGATAGGTGCACTGGCCGCCGTGAAATAACTGAAATAATGTTGAAAAACGACATTAAACACCATACAATCAATCAACCACTTTCACTGTTCAACAATATTTTGTTTTCGATTATCTCCACCACCAAATTTGAACAACAGCATGTGATAACATTGTGGCAAATTAATAAAGTACCAATACTACGGATATCAACTTCACCACTTTGATAATAATAATTATTATGTTATTGATAGTAACAAAATAGCTTTGGAAAACATTGTGGAAAATGGAAGAAAATTCCAGGTAACCAGTATTTTCTCTGTTTCCACATTTTTTTCTATCATGTCAGATACAAGTCCCATCTTTGGTTTACATTTGTCAAAAATGCTAGCAACATGGATTTACCTAAAATTTTGTCATCAAATATCTCAAGACTTTCAAAGGCATCAGGAATTGCATACCATTTGAAAGTGAGAACATAGGAAGAAATACAGAGGCATTCTTTGTGCAGTGTTGTCAAAAAGAAATAATTTGGGAGATAATAAACATCAGGATTATCCTTGCAGCTAAGCATTTATTTTATTTTTGACCCATTCTTTTTTCTTCACATGTACAGAATCCATACTTGAGAGAAGCAGCTGGCATGTGAGGTAACAGTTAAAGCACAAGAAATGTAGCATAAATGTGTGTAAATTGCATCGTATTTCCCTCGCATTGAATGACATGCGCTCCTTACCTTAGTTTAACCCCTTCCCAAACAAGCCCTGGTTTTCACGTGTCTGCAGTACAAGTCTTTTGAAAACACTGGGAAAAGGAGAAATTGCTCATTACGAGCAATTTCTCCTTTTCCCACAGTGTTCTCTACCCTTTTTGAGACCTTTCTGCTATTTTCATCAAATTTAAAGTTGTCGTCTGCAAACTCTTTGAATTTGGCCCAGTCCAAAATTTGTCGTTAGGGAAAGGGTTAACAACATCCCAGGAACTACTGCTTCAGCCTTATATTGAGGACTTACGGAAATATTTACATTATGCAAATTAACAAAGGTATGAATGTTTAGTCTCATAGATTTATGATCGAATTCCATAAATCTCAAAAGAGCCATAAATATACCCTAATTTGTACAAAAATTACAAATCATTAGTAAAACTGTCCTAAGAATATCATTAAAGATACATCTATACTCGTTTTCAGCCAGTTTTTAACCCATTTCATCAATATATTACGAAATTAGAATCATTCTTATATCTTCATGCCAAATGTTGCTCCTGATGGTTGCAAGGTTGCACAGATTACGGCTGATAGAAGATTCCTTTCATTTTTTGAGGCCTTCAAAGAAACCATTTTTGTCCTTTCCAGTTTGAAATGAGGACAAATCCTTTGAGTTCCTCTATCCCTTACACCATATATATTGGTAATTTATCTGTTTACACAGCTGACTCAATTCTGAGCCATTCTACACACTTTCAAGTTTTAGCAGCATTTTTTTTTTCTCTCAGGCTGTAAGGATATATCTACAAACATGCATGTTTGGCTGTTCTATGTTCTAGAGATCATCTTTCATTCTAAGAAGTCTATCAGACAATTACTGGAAGCCTTATAAGAATTACATTGCTGTGAAATCTGAACTCTAATATCCTGTTAACCCTTTCCCAAACGACAAATTTTGGACTAGTCCAAATTGAAAGAGTTTGCAGACGACAATTTTAAATTTAATGAAAATGGCAGAAAGTTCTCAAAAAGGGTAGAAAACACTGTGGGAAAAGGAGAAATTGCTCGTTACGAGCAATTTCTCCTTTTCCCACAGTGTTTTCAAAAGACTTGTACAGCAGGCACATGAAAACTAGGGCTTGTTTGGGAAAGGGTTAAATAAGTTAAATGAAATCTTCAACCTGACAGTAAAAACCCAAATGCTGCTATTTAAAAGTTATTTTTGGTGGTAAAGTTATCTCCTTATCGGAGAGTGTGGATCCAAGATCAGACTGCATATTTTGTGCAGTCTGATCTTGATCTACACTGTCCGCAAAAGGTCAGTGAGTCGCACTTAGCAGCCTAGGGGTTAAGTGGTCACAACTTCTGACAAAAGATCTTGAATAATGCTGAAATGAAGGGATCACTTCTCAAATAGACCATCTGTAATTATTGCTTCCAAAAAAATACTGACTTTTGTGTTCTTATTCTATCCGGCTAATTCTAAAATAAAACAAATTGCACAAGGGTCAAAACACTGTGTGGAATTGTATGGAAAGCATTGTGGAAAAGGAAGTAATTTTTTGTAACAAGTAACTATTGTTCCTTTAACTCTTTGCCACACAATCACAGGTTTTAGTGACCCTGAACAAAGAGCCTTTTGAAAACCTTGTGGGAAAAGGAGAAAATGCTGGTAACCAACTTTTTCCCCTTAGTCCCACAATGTTTTCTACCCTTCCCAACACAAATTTCAGTTTTTGAGTCACAGTTATTTTGTCGTCTGCAAATGCTTTCAATTTGGACAAGTCAAATTTGTTGTGTGGTAAAGAGTTAAGAACATTTTTTTTTGGGGGGGGGGGGACTTCTAGAGAGAAATAGGAAAAGGTATTAAAAGAAAACCACTGTGGAAAAAGCAAAAATAATGCTTATAATACTTCTTTACTTTCAAAAATAGCATTTAACATTGTATGGTAGGACTTTTTGCAACAATGAATTCATCATATAAATCTCGACTTCTAAAAAACCCTGAGGAAGATAGCTTTTGAAAACACTCTGGTAAAAGGAGAAAATGCCAGTAGCCAGCATTTTCTCCTTTTACCATAATGTTTTCTACCCTTTCCAAAACAAATTCCATCTTTTAGCCACATTCAACTTGTCGTCTTTAAATGTTTTCAATTTGGACCAGACTAGAATTTTGATGTGCAATAAAGAGTTAACCCACCATACTGATATTTGTCAGAGCGTCCTTAGGCAAGACACAGCAGAGCCCAGCCTGAAATACAGGGAATACATGGATTAAATCAGTCATCATGGTAATAATAACTGAAAGGTGAATGTGACATGAAACGCTGATCAAACAAACAAAATACCATGGAAGGTGAATGAACTTCTTGCTGGTAAGAAAAGTGAATTCATGACCACAAGAATGTTTCCTGTCTGACCAAAGACATCAATATCTCTGATTATCTGTTTCACACAAAAATATATATTCTTCTGTCTAGAGATGATTGCTTCTAACTGATAATCCATATTTTTGGAAATTATTCTTTACACCAACTCAGATGGGGGATCTATGAAACAGGCTTAACCCTTTACTGCACAATGCCGCCTTTTAACGACCCTGGGAAAGATGCCTTTTGAAAACACTGTGGGAAAAGGAGAAAATGCTGGTAACCAGTATTTTCTCCTTTTCCCACAATGTTTTCTAACCTATCAAAGAAAAACTTCACCATTTGAGCCGCAATGAATTTTTTGTCTGCAACTGCTTTCAATTTGGACAGGACTAAAATTTTGTCGTCTGGTAAAGGGTTAAGAAACTGTTTTATGCAATCTGAGGGAGAACTGCACACAATCTTTCTCAATTTACTGTTTAACTCTTGTAGCAAACCTCACAAAATGTTGGACTCTTCCAACCTGAAAGAACTTTCCAAAAGACAAGTTCATTGTTGCTATTCAATTTGTCTTTGGTATGATAGAAAACATTGTGGGAAAAGGAGAAAATAATGTTTACCAGCATTTCCTCCTTTTCCTAAAGTGTTTTCAACACCCTTCTCTACGGAATCCTGTTTCCACCATCCACTTTTCGACCTACGAGGAACTCGAAAAGTAGAAATTAGGCACACTAACTTCCACTTTTCTAGCAAAAAAGTTACCTCGAAAAGTCGAAAAGTTGAAGTTTTTGACCTGACAATTGTCAAAAAACTTTCGACTTTTCGACCTCACGTTTGTCTAGAAAAGTAGAAATTAGGAAGTACTAACTTCAACTTTTCGCGTTAAACTGCTAGGTCAAAAAGTAGAAAAGTGGAAGTTTTTCACATGACAAATTGTCAATAAAACTTCCACTTTTCGACCTAGGAAAGTCGAAAAGTTGAAAAGTCGACTTTTTGACTTTTCGAGGTAACTTTTTTGCTAGAAAAGTGAAAGTTAGTGTGCCTAATTTTTACTTTTTGAGTTCCTCGTAGGTCGAAAAGTGGATGGCAGAAACAGGATTCCGTACTTCTCAAATGCGGGTCCTTAAAACTTTGGATTATATGGTACAGGGTTAAGTGAATTTATTCTTCAGTTATTCAAATTTACTGGCTGACTTGTAAAAACGGTCATCAACATTTTTTCCTTTTCCCATAATGTTTTTAAAAACCTTCTTTCTCAATGTCACTTGGGATTATATGGTTAACCTATACCACACAATCTTGACTTTTAACAACCCTGGTAACCAGCATTTTCTCCTTTTCCCAAAATGTTTTCTACCATTTTAAAGAACAGAAATAATTCTTTGAGCTACATCGAAATTGTCATCTGCAAGTACCTGCAATTTGGTTGAGTCCAAAATTTTGTCGTTTGATAAAGAGTTAACTCTTTACCACACAACAAAATGTTTGCCTTATCTAAATTGAAAGCATTTGAAGACAACAATTTTAAATGTAACTGATAACAAGAAATTTGTCTGTCATACAGTAAAAAACATTGTGGGAAAAGGAGAAAATGCTGGTTACCATTATTTTCTCCTTTTCCCACAATGTTTTCAATCAGCCTTTTCCTCAGGGTCGTTAAAAGTCGGGATTGTGTGGTAAAGGGTTGAGGGATAGAGAAATGAATGCAACCTTTCCTGGGCCATCTGAGAGAGATCAAACTATCAGGTTACCTTTCATCAAGCTAACAACAAGTGCTGCCTAACCTTTGATAGGAAACAGGTTTTTCATGATAGTGTGCTTTTTTTAAAGACAAAAGCAGTCATCTCCCTAGATGAACGTCATCTATCTTGAAGAAAGCAAGCATTTTACCTTTTTAATTCCTTCAACTTGATGAGTCTATACTTTGAACGAAAATGAACTGTGGAATATAACCCTTTACCAAACAATGAAATTTTACACTCATCTGAGTTGAAAGCAACTGCAGACAACAAATTAGGTGTGGCTCAAATGATAAAATTTGTCGTTGATAAAACTGAAAACCTTGTGGGAAAAGGAGAAAATGCTGGTGACAGCATTTTCTCCTTTTCCCACAATGTTTTCAAAAGGCTCCTTCTGCAGGGTCATGAAAACTTGGGATGGTTTGGTATAGGGTTAGAGCTGTTTTTTGTCTTCACTTCCATTAACCCTTTCCCAAATGACAAATTTTGGACTGGTTCAAATTGAAAGAGTTTGCAGACAACAATTTTAAATTTGATGAAAATGGCAGGAAGGTCTCAAAACGGGTAGAAAACACTGTGGGAAAAGGAGAAATTGCTCGTTACGAGCAATTTCTCCTTTTCCCACAGTGTTTTCAAAAGACTTGTACTGCAGACACATGAAAGCCAGGGCTTGTTTGGGAAAGGGCCAAAGCCCTCATACTTGCGTAATCATAAATTGATACCTGTTAGATTCTTTGACGTACCAAGTAATAACATTTGAAATGCATGTGATACCATCTGCATTGGAATGCATGCTGATATTATCAGTATTGAATCAATCATATTATCGTTATAGGACTGATCAAAAGTATCAGGATTGATTGATATTAATAGTAATGGATTGATCGAGCGTTTGAATTTTGCGGTCACCTGCTTTCAACACTATTTCGGTCATAATTCACAGTGACCGCACACATATTCATGAATGGCCTGGGCTTCTGCAGCACTGAACTCAGGCTCTGAAGTGTCTTGCTCAAGTACACTCCTATGAAAAACACGTGGCTTTGAGTAAGGATCAAATGCAGGGCCTCTGGGTTATAAATAATTTTTGGAACAGAATTTAACTGCCCTGAAGAAGAGGCCTTTTAAAAACATTGTTGGAGAAGGAGAAAATGCTGGTAACCAGCATTTTCTCCTTTTCTCACAATGTTTTCAAGTACCTTCTCTGCAAGAGTCGTTAAAACTTTGGATTGTTTGTTATTTTTAAGTGCCTTAAATGCCGATTCCACTTACGATAATGCCAGCATAAAGAAGTATTGCCACTCGGGAATGTCTGTTATGTTTCTATATATATCTGCAAAACACTATTTTTAGAGCCTGTGCTGTGAACTTAATAATACTTATAAACATTATGTAAGATAGTTACCAATTTACTTAAGGCTGCCGCACCAATCAGACTAATTGACATCATAATGTAAATCTTAAAATTTTATTTTGGTCTCAGTGAATTCCAAAACCTAATTCTTAGGCTGCTAAGTGAGACTCAGTGACCTTCTGTGGACACTGTAGATTAAGATCAGACTGCACAGAATGTGCAGTCTGATCTTGGATCTACACTGTCTGATAAGGACATATTTTTCTCCAGAAATAATTTTGAAATAGTATTATTCTGGTTTTTACTATTCACTAGAAAGTTTCATATGTAAGTGCTAAGATTTCTCTAGAATACCTTTCTAAAATTATGTGCTCTCAATCAGGAAGACTCAAGATTTCCCTCCGCTAACTCGTTAACCTTGGACCCAGATTGCTGCAAACTTTGAAAATGGCCCTGTAAAATATATAATCAAAATGAAGAAAGATTCAATGCAAGAATAATTTTGGAAACATTGTGATGGAATTGCACGTTCAGAGCAATTTTAGTTTTGGCACCATGTTTTCAATTGGCAGTTTACAGCTGCTCCAGGTGATGTGTTAACTCTTTACTAAATGACAAAACTATGGAATTGTCAGAATTGAAAGCATTTGCAGATGACAATTTCGTTGTCTCTTAACCCTTTCCCAAACGACAAATTTTGGACTGGTCAAAACTGAAAGAGTTGTCAGACGACAAATTTAAATTTGATGAAAATGGCAGAAAGTTCTCAAAAAGGGTAGAAAACACTGTGGGAAAAGGAGAAATTGCTCATTACGAGCAATTTCTCCTTTTCCCACAGTGTTTTCAAAAGACTTGTACTGCAGACACGTGAAAACCAGGGCTTGTTTGGGAAAGGGTTAAATGATTGTTTCTTTGTTGGATGGATAGAAAATATTGTGGAAAAAGAGAAAATGCTGCAGGTCTTCAACATGTTCTCCTTTTCCAACAATGTTTTCTAATATCCCAAAGACAAAAAAATCATCATTTGAGCCAAGACTAACCTACTGTTTTCAAAAGGTTTCAGTTAAGTCTAAAATTTTGTAACCACATAAAGAGTTTTAGCCTAATCGAAATAAAACCCAAAAGAAGCTTTTATCCTAGAAATACAGCCCAAATAACTGCAATTTCATGTTTGCTTAAAACTGTCTTCAGAGTATCATTAAAGCACACTGTGTAGATCAAAGATTGGGCTGCATGTTTTGTGCAACCTGATCTTAATCTACACTGGTCTTCAAGGCAACTGTAGGAGTGAAAGGCACTTTTACTCTTTCTGGTGATTCCATTTTTTTTTTCCAAGTTCTAAAAATAGATCTCCACTGCAATTAAAAATGACTTTTGCTGTAGTTTAAAAAAGGGGGTGGTGGACTGTGCAGATCCAAGATCAGACTGCACATTCTGATCTTGATCTACACCATCTGCAAAAGCTACAGAAATCATCATTAGTAATGAAAGAGTCAGGGGTAAGCCAAAATTTTCACTGGTGTTGAAGGGTATGGTAGATAACAGTTCAGTTTTAATGGACTGTTGATGTCCATCATTACAGCAACGAGGGTGGTCAGCTGGTAAGAAGCCAATGAAGTTTTTATTGGGATACATGATATACCCATTATCTACGATCTCTATCCGGAGCTTTTGTAATCTATTTATGTCTGACCATTGCAATATGAGATTAGGGTTTATGGTCTGCTAATGCTTCGGCTGCTAAGTGCAACATAAGGACTTTTGTGGACAGTGTAGATCAAGATCAGACTGCACAGAACATGCAGTCTGATCTTGGATCTACACTGTCGAATAAGAAGATATCATTTTCCCCCAAAAGTATAACCTCTGAAAGAGCAAAATCTTGGTTTATAGTATGTCTGCAGAAATTTGACCAGTCTATATTAACCCTTATCCTGCTAAATAACTAAAATGACACTTTCAAGCCGATGGTAAAAACCAAAATGTTGGTATTTCAAAGTTATGGTGGTTGGGGAAATATCCTCTTATTGGACAGTGTTGATCCAAGATCAGACTGCATGTTCTGTGCAGTCTGATCTTGATCTACATTGTTTGCAAAAGGTCTGTGAATTGCGCTTAGAAGCCTAAGGGTTAAATGAGCTGTCATCTGGCAAAAGGGGCTTTACTGTATCTCTGTGATGCATTATACCAAGCTGTTCATCACACAGATTATGAATCCATAAAGTCCATTTTGTCTAACAACCAACTAAATCATGAAGTACACCTGCCCTTGGACAGGACAATTATACCTCGACCGCCGGGTATCTAAGTGGTTAGCATATCCGACGCTTGACCTGGTGGTTGCAAGTTTGATACCCTGTTGAGGCAAACTTTCTTTCCGGTGATTTTTCGCCTCTTACCTCTGATGCATGTGAGAAAAGTAGTCAGTGGCTTTGGAAAGAGAAGTTGTGTCAGTACTCAGCTGTAAGAAAGCCAGGAAACACATGGGTTCATCACTGACCGCCATGATATCACCTGAGCTGTTTAAATGGTGTTAAACTCTAATACAAACAAAAATCGAAAACTGCTGAGCTAAAAATGTGCACTTTAACGATAAAAAAGCAGAACGGTCAGTTCCCCAAAGCAAACTTGGTCTGTAACTTATCAGACCAAATATTATATCTGCACTTATTTGCATACAGACACGCATACTATAGACACATGATATTGATCATGTGACATTTCTTGGACCTTTGAGAAATTCTAGGCGAGAATTCCAAATTGTTTTAACAGACTATCTTACAATGGAAATAAATGAAAGATTTTTTCTCGTGCCTCTCTTTTTTCAGTTTTCAAGGTTTTGCATCATAGTTTTGTGACTCATAACACATCTAAATGTTTTGTGCTGCAACAAATTTGAAACTGGCTAAGATGACGGTCTACACCAAACCACCTACCCTTACCAAGTTAACCCTTATCCTGTGAATAAGTGAACAAAAATTTTCAGACTGATAGTAAAAACCTGATTAATGCTTAGAATTTCAAACTTATTTTTAGGAAAAACAAGAGGGCCATGATGGCCCTGTATCGCTCCACTGGCTTATGAACATAAACCATAAATACTAAACATTTCAATTCTGAGCCAAATGGTTTCAAAATGAAGATTTACAAAGTTTTCTCTGTAAAAGCCCATGTGAAAGTTGAGACCCGCAGGGCAAAGCCATTTTTTGATCCCAGAGCTATAATTACTTGAACCCTGGTAGAAGTCCACAAGATAAAGCCGTGCACATACCAAAATAATACAAGTCTATGCTGTATGGCTATAAATATGGTGATTTTCAAGTTTTGTCAATATGAAGCTCTGTAAAACATAAGACCCCTGATGCAAGGCTAATTTCAAAAAAAAAAATCAAAACAGGAAGATTTCTTAAGTTGTCACTATGTAAGCCCATGTAAAACTTGTGACCCCTGTGGCGAGGCCAATTTTGACCTCAGGGCTAAAATTTTGGCCCGCTTGGTAGAGGCCCACTAGATATAGCTACATGCAAAATTTGGTAGCTCTAGGCCTTATGGCTAGGTACAGGAAGATTTTTAAAGTTTTCTCTATATAAGCCTATGTAAAATTTGTGACCCCTGGGGCAGAGCCAATTTTGACCCCAGGGCTATAATTTGAAGAAACTTGATAGAGGTCTACTACATAAAGCTACATGCCAAATTTGGTAGCCCTATGCCTTATGGTTTCAGACAAGAAGATTTTTAAAGATTTCCAATATTTTTCAGTTTTGTTGCCATGGCAACCAGAGTTTTTGAAGGAATCAAATTCTTTCAAAAAATTCTGAAGAGGACCATGGCAGGATCATTTCTGTGAAGTTTCATGAAAATTGGATGGGTAGTTTCGGAGAAGAAGATGTTTGAAATAAAAGTTAACGCAGGGGACGGACGGACGCACGGACGCACGGATGCACGACGGACACCGGGCCATGACATAAGCCCGCTGGCCTTCGGCCAGTGGAGCTAAAAATATCTCCTTATCAGACAGTGTAGATCTAAGATCAGACTGCACATTCTGTGCAGTCTGATCTTAATCTTCACTGTCTGCAAAAGATCACTGAGTCGTGCTTAGCAGCCTAAGGGTTAACCCTTTACAAAACAAAGCCTTACGAAAAAGCCTTACGCAAGCATTATTGGAAAAGGAGAAAATGCTGATTACAAGCATTTTGTTCTTTTCTCACCATGTTTTCTATCCTATTAAGGACCCATTTCAGCATTTCATTGCTTTCAATTTTTGACAATACATAAAATTTTGTCATTTGGTATGGAGTAATAACCCTTAGGCTTATAATAAGTGCGACTTAAGAAGACTTTGCAGACAGTGTAGATCAAGATCAGACTGCAAAGAAAATGGAGTCTGATCTTGGATCTACACTGCCCGACAAGGAGATATTTTTACCCCCCCCCCAAAAAAAAAACCTTTAAACAGCAAAATTTGGGTGTTTCCAATCGGCTTGAAAGTTTCCTGTAAATTATTTAGCCGCTTAACCCTTTACCACACAATCCTGACTTTTAACGACCCTGTGAAAGAAGCCCTTTGAAAATATCGTGGGAAAAGGAGAAAATGCTGGTAACCAGCATTTTCTCCTTTTCCCACAATGTTTTCTACCCCTCCCATAACAAGTTTAATATCTGAGTCACATTAATTTTGTCATCTGCAAATGCTTTCAATTTGGACAAGTCTAAAATTCTGTCGTTTGGTAAAGGGTTAAGTGTTAAAAGCCATTTAGAAGTTTTCCAAAACGAAAATTCTTTTTATGTTCCTAACTTTCCAAAGAAGAGTATCAACAAAATATTTAACCCTTTACCATACAATCCCGACTTTTAACGACCCTGTGAAAGAAGCCCTTTGAGAACATCGTGGGAAAAGGAGAAAATGCTGGTAACCAGCATTTTCTCCTCTTCCCACAATGTTTTCTACCCTTTCCAAAACAAATTTCAATTCTTCAGTCACATTTATTTTGTCATCTGCTAATGCTTTCAATTTGTACCAGGCTAAAATTTGGTTGTTTGGTAAAGAGTAAACCCTTTACCAAACGACAAAATTTTAGCCTTGTCCATATTGAAAGCATTTGCAGACAACAATTTCAATGTGGCTCAAATAGTGCAATTTTCCTTTGATAGGATATGCTGCTTACAAGCATTTTCTCCTTTTTCCCACAATGTTTTCAAAAGGCTTCATTTTCAGAGGCGTTAAAAGGCATCACTGTGCGGTAAAGGGTTAAGTAACAGTAGAATTTCATTTCTGGCAATAATGTGCTCTCACCTATTTGATTCCATTGATCTCAGTGCAGGTGAAGTTTTACTCACATAAGGCAGAAGCTTTCAAAAAAGGTTTCTTTCTGTTTATCTGATTTAGTAAAATTTGTGAAAACAACTAAAAATACAACATTTTTCAGCATTCACCACAATTGATTTATTTTTCATTGAAAAGATAGAAAACTGAGGAAAAATAGAAAATTCTGGTAATAAACATTTTCTCCCCCCCCCCCCCCACCATGTTTTCAAAAGCCTTGTCCCCAGAGTTGTGAAAAACCAGGGATTTCTTCAAAATATAGACTGTGGATTTATCATGAAGAACTTAGCTAGTCATATATCATAATGGCAACCACTCATTTCTTCATGTATGTGACTTCTTGGTTTCACAGGTACCAAACATAGACTGGGAAGTGACCTCACCTAGAAAAACTCTCTCAAAAAATTCTCAGGGCCTCCTTTGAAGTTTGAACCCTGGACTGTAAATACCACAGTTGGTATTTTATGTGCTTTCAACATTATTTCAGTTATATCATAACGACAGCTCACATATTTATGTATGTCCTGGATTTCACCAGTACTAGATAAGGGCAATGAAGTCATGCCCAAGAACATTCCCACAAAAGCCAATTAAGTGCCTCAACTGAGGCTCGAACCCCAGGCCTCAAGGTTACAAGGACCCCAAAATACCACATCTTTACCACTTTTAAGTGCTTCCCAAGCAAGATCGATCCTTCCTGAACATAGGAGAGAAGTATTTCTTAGCAAAGAATGCATCTCAATTGATCTTACAATGGTGTCTGTGATAGCATCTGCACACCAACAATATGTCTCAGAAAATATGGCAACATTAACACTTTACACACAATCCCGACTCTTAACACCCTGAGGAAGGAAGCTTTTGAAAACATTGTGGGAAAAGGAGAAAATGCTGGTAACCAGCATTTTCTCCTTTTCCCACAATGTTTTCTATCTTTTCCCAGAAAATCTTCACTGTTGAACCTTGTTTAATTTGCCGCCTACATAATGCTTTGGATTTGGAAAACTGTAACATTTTGTCAGTTTGGTGCAGAGTTCAACCAACAGAGATAACCCTTTACCGCACAATGCTGCTTTTGACGCCCCTGGGAAAAAAGCCTTTTGAAAACATTTTGGGAAAAGGAGAAAATGCTGGTAACCAACATTTTCTCCTTTTCCCACAATGTTTTCTACCCTATCAAAGAAAAACCATATAATTTGAGCCGCATTAAAATTGTCGTCTGGAAATGCTTTCAATTTGGGCAGGTCTAAAATTTTGTCATGTGGTAAAGGGATAATATACTATCATGTAGATAAGGTCAGGGAGGTGTTTTATGGGGCTGTCAGCTTTCATGTACATCCTCACACTGTCACAGCCAATCAAAGATTACAAGTATCAATGGTTTTCATAAAATAGACTCACATCCCCGCATATTATAGTAGAAAGCATACTGACACCTTTTACAATAGGCAAGGGCAAGGTCAAGGACAACAATGCATTATTACTGAAGGAAAGGGGGACCTGTACCCGAGTATGTTGCCCCAGGAATTCGTTTTTTATTGTTCTAAAACGCTTTAGATGAGTTTTGAGACGTATTCTTTCTTTGGAAAAACTATACAACATGGTAAGATGTTGTCTACCCTGTTCTGGCAATAGTCAGGACCAGACTATAGATCAAGCAATTTTACCTTCTCCCACTATGTTTTCTAACCTTTCAGAGACAGCTTCCATAATGTGACTTTCACTTAACTTGTCCTCTGCAAATGCTTTGGGTTTGGCCAAATCCAAAATTCTGTTAATTAAACCTTTACCACACGACAAATTTCAGACCAATCCAAATTGAAAACACCAACAGACAACAAATGTGAAAGTGGTACAAATGAACTTAGTGTTTTGATAGGATAGAAAACATTGTGGGAAAAGGAGAAAATGCTGGTAACCAGCATTTTCTCTTTTTCCCACAATGTTTTCAAAAGACCTCTTCCTTTGGGTTGTGAAAACATGGGATTGTTTGGTAAAAGGTTAAACTTATTTTGTATAAGTAAAATCTATAAAATGTAATCCATCAGTTCGCCGAGACATGTGCTGAAATATCTAATGCTAGATACCACATGGCACCCACCACTAAAACACAATTAGCCAGTCTCAATATAAATAAACAAGACATCCATCTCTTAGGAAAATAGTCACCTTTGCTGGGTGAAAAAAGCAGTAAAAACTGGTAATTTGGTAGGGACATTGAGAAATAAATCTTCATAATGGACTGGTGCTCCCAGACCCCCACATAAATGAAGCTGATCCTAGGTGATATTATTCCAAGAAAAATATTACAAAGGGTGAAAAGATTGGTGTTGACCAATGTAATGCCATTACTCTATTAGCTTTCGTGGACAATGGATAATTATGAAGATAAGAATGCACAAAATGTACAGTCTGATCTTGAATCTACACTATTCCATGACTTTTCAGATGCTCTGGTCAAAAAGAAGCATTAATGGCACCAAAGACTGGGTTTCTTTCCACTGTGGACAATGTCGATTTCAGTCTACGAATTTGTAAATTCTGAAAACAGCATTAAACACCATACAACCCACAGGCATTCATTTTGTGACAAACTTCGCCATCTACATAATTCTTACATATTACACTATATAGATGGCAAAGTTTGTCACAAAATGAATGCCTGCAATACAACCGTACAATTGTCCTCCAAGAGACCTAGATAAAGCTGTGTGTTAATTTGTGTAAAACAGAAAAGATTGATTGATTAATGGATTGTATGGTGTTTAATTTTGTTTTCAACATTATTTCAGTTATAACGTGGCAGCCAGTGCACCTATCCATGCTTTCTTGGAGTTCCTTTTACCAATACTATGCAAAAATTCTTTCCAAGCCATTGGCTGCTTTCACTCATAACCATTGTCAAAACATTGGTCAGTGGTCAGATAGGAATGAATCCTGATGCAATGACTATCATCAGTCCTCGGAAAGAAACTGGCCAAGCAGGGGATCAAACCAGCGACCACCCGAATATTCTCAAGTTCTGTGCACTACCCAACTGAGCTACTCAATGGGGCTCAGCTAAAAAAGGAAAGAAAATGGAGCGCTGGCTTTTATTGGATCAATTTCTTCATTGGAAAAAATGATTTTCCGAATAAAAATTTCAGCTGTCTCATCTGTTATTTGACAGAAGGGTATTACTATACCCTGTAACCCTCTAATAACATAATTGCTTTCTTTGAAATCAATCCCACCCTATCCAAATGAGCCATGCTGTGTGAAAAGGGGGCTTAATACATCTGCAAAAAGTATCGGCCCATGTCGGCCTGCGCAGTCCGCGCAGGCCGACATGGGTTGAAACTTTTTGCTTTTTGTAAAATTTCTGTATGTCCAAGGACCACTCTCCCCCCCCTAGATTCCGTCAACCATATATAGACAAAATGTATTTCAAGGATCTGTAATTATTTGACAACTTGCTTGGTATAATACATCAACCAGATGCACTGAGCCACCTTTTGCCAGAGCATGTCTCAATTGTATAATTTCAGCGGATGTAAAATGTCCTTTCATTAGGTTGTCATAACAAGTTCAGTTCAATAATTATGTTGTTTTTATTGAGATTCAATCAGTGAACATAAATTTTAGTACAAAGGTTCAATACTGCCATTTCCTTTGCTGAAAGAGATCTATCAGGAAAAGAATCTGAGCTATCATTAAACTGTCTTCTCTTTGTCTAACTAGCCCTGCTTATTACCAGTTCTTTGACCATGTTTGTTTTAGTAGCTTATAGCCAAGCCCCTGTAGCATAGTTGGTAACGTACCGGACTTAAGAATAGGGGGTCGCTGGTTTGAATCCCCAGCTCTGCTAGTTTCTTTCCAAGGATTAATGATAGTCATTGTGACAGATTTAATTCTCCTCTCACCGCTGATTATTGTTTCTACAATGGTTATGTGGGAAAGCAGCCAGTGGCTTGGAAAAGAATATTTATGTTGTCAAAAGGCTTCTTTCTCAGGGTCGTTAGAAGTCGGATTGTGTAGTAAATGGCTTCAATTAAGGCAAATTTAAAATTTGTCATCTGGAATAGGTTGTACATTTGAGCATGCTAAAAGGAAACTCTGTGCTTTTGTGAACAAGGCTGATAAAGATCAGACTTGATGCTTCTGCTAGTCTTCACCAACTGTTTACATGATCCTTTAACCATAAAACAAAATTCTAGACTGGTCCAATTTGAAAGCATTTGCAGATGACAAATATTGCTAAAATGATGGTTTCTGCCTTGAATGGGTAGAAAACATTGTGGGAAAAGGAGAAAATGCTGGTTACCAGCATTTTCTCCTTTTCCCATAATGTTTTCAAAAGCTTCTTCTCCAGGGTTGTTAAAAGTCAGCATTGTGTGGTTAAAGGTTAATATGGTATCATTTACAATTGACACTTGACGTCTGTGGATTATGTGTAATTTAATCATTGACATCCTGTACCAGTTCAGTTTCTCCTTGGTGTGCAATTAGTACAGGTTACTTTATTTTCCTTTATGAAATTTTAAAGCAAGAGCATAGCAAAGTGGGGTAGCCCGGTATCAGTCCGTGAAATAGGGTATTTTCATTTTAAAAAAAAAATATAAAATAAAACAGCAGAACAAATACACTCGTATAATGTTCTCAAGGTCTGATTTAACGTATTTCAGATAAAGAGCAGGTAACAACATATATCTCTGAGGGTTTACAATAGTTGTGTACCTTGTTTATTAGAATGACTCAAATGCAGGGCCTGAATGCCAGGCTACAAAGTGGGGCAATATAAACCATTAGTAAAACTGATGGCGTTTAATGCCATTTTCAACATTACTTCAATTATATTGCAGCAGCCAGTGCACCTATCCATGGTTTCAAGGAGTTTCTTTTGCCAGTATTACTCAGAGTGCTCTTCAAAAGCTACTGGCTGCTTTTCCCACATCACCTTTGCCAAAACAACAATCAGCTGTGAAAGAGGATAGATTCTGTAGCCATGACTATCAACAATCATCCGGAAGAAATTGGCCGAGCTGGGGATTCAAACAAGCAAGCCCCTACTCTAAAAGTCCTGTGTGCTACCAACTGCACTACTGCAGCTCAGCAAATATAAACCAAAGGAAGCTATACATGTATCAAGAAAGCGTCAGCTTTGACCCTCCAGCTGTGACCTTGACCTTGGAGCCTGGCATTTGAAACCTCTGCTCTGGCTGAGGTCTCATCAAGGTGTTCATGTGCCTGAAATATACCCAAAATTTTGTTGTGTGGTGAAAGGTAAAGAGCATGTGACCTTTGGGCTCCTGCTGTGACCTTGACCTTAAGTCTATTTGCCTTTTGCAACAATGCTTTTAATAGTTGCCTGCTGATGACTGACGACTGATCAGTTGATTGAATGGTGTTTTAAGCCACTTCAAACATTTTTCAGCTATATTACAGTAACAGCTCACATATTCATGTGTATCCAATGAGCCTTGATAATTATTTGTCTGTAGTTTTCAACATGCCTCAACATCAGAAAAGTTGTAGATTCAATCTACAAACAGCATTTTGCTTTAAAAAGCCCTTTGCACAAACAGCAAGGCCTGACAGGGCTTGCTAGTTATGAATGCTAATTTTGTAGTCTGTGTCTTGCTGCTTAGTTAACTTTAACCCTTCACTTGAAAAAAAATAATAAAGCCCGAATACTTCAGTCCATCGCGTACAGGACTTGAGAATGGGGGTCCCTGGTTTGATCCCCGGCTCGGCAAATTTCTTTCAGAGGACTGATGATAGTCACTGCAACAGCATTCACTTCTCTCTCACAGCTGACCATTGGTTTCAATGATGGTTATGTAGGGAAAGCAGCCAGCGACTTAGAAAGAATATTGTGCATAGAACTGGTAAAAGAAACTCCAGAAAAGCATGGATAGGTCCACTGGCCTCTGCATTATAACTGAAATAATGTTGAAAATGACATTAAACATGACACAACCAATCAATCACATGAAAAAGAGGGCTTTTTAAAACATTGTGGGAATAGGAGACAATGCCTTATTCTATGATAGGCTGTTAACACTACCACTGTGCAACGAAGCACCTCTCTGCTGAAAACAAAGATATCTGCAGTTACAATGTGCTAGACAGTATTGAATCACCATAGATAAATAGTAAACCCTTTACCACAGAATGCTGAGTTTTAGTTTTAATGACATTGAGGAAGAGGCCTTTTGAAAACATTGTAGGAAAAGGAGAAAATGCTGGTTACCAGCATTTTCTCCTTTTCCCACAATGTTTTCTACCCTATTAAAGACCAAGTCCCCATCACTTGAGCTACATTTAAATTGTTGTCTGCAAATGCCTTCAATTTGGACAAGTCTGTATTTTGCTTCGGTGGTATATAGTTAAATCTGTACCAAACAACAAAATTTTGGACACATCAAAATCGAAAGCATTTTGCAGACAACAAATGCAAATGTGGCTCGAATAATGAAATTTGTCTCTGAGGGATAGAAAACATTGTGGGAAAAGGAGAAAATGCTGATAACGGCATTTTCTCCTTTTCTCACAATGTTTTCAAGTCTTCTTCATCAGGGTCATTAAAAGTCAGGACAGTGTGGAAAAGGGTTAAGTCAATAACTTTATAACCTGTATGTCAGTGATTGAAATCTATACGATTGTAATTTTGACATTTACAGCGGTAATGATAGCCGGATTATCGACATCCTTTCGTGTTAATTTCAATACATCTACTGAACCTGCATCAATTAGGACGTACTGGGTTACATACCATGTCCTCCGATTAAATTTCAAAATCTGATGACTATTACACGTCTCTATTAGACTATAGCATAACTTACTCTCTACCAAACAATCCTGAGTAAAATGCTGGTAAACAGCATTGTCTCTATCTCTTGCATGTTTTCTTTCCTTTCAAATAAAAAATTCAGCCACAAATTGTATATCAACTCCAAAATGTTTCTACATGTCTAAAATTAAGTTAAGAGTTAAAACAAATTTTTCAAATATAGACGAAAACCACTTAGAGTCATTTCAATGCTGAACTGATTGATTGATTGATTGATTGATTGTTTGTACATTGTTTAACACCATTTTCAACATTATTTCAGTTATATCATGGCGGCCAGTGCACCTATCCATTGCTTTCCTGGAGTTTCATTTCACAGTATTCTTTCCAAGCCAATGGCTTCTTTCCCACATAACAATGATCAGCGGTGAGAATGGAATGAATTCTGTCGCAATGACTATGTCACAATGACTATCATCAATTCTCGGAAAGAAATATTGGCCTAGCCAGGGATCAAACCTGCGAACCCCTGTTCTCAAGTCCTGTACACTACTGACTGAGCTATACTGACTTGTCGAGCCACTGGGCTCGGCCAATGCTGAATAGACCAGTTGCGTATCAGAATGTGTCCATCAAAGATCAGACTTAAGATTCTGTGCAGTCTGATCTTGAACTATGCCATCCTGAAGAACACCCAATGTTCCACTTAAAGCATGCAAGGAATAATTAACCCTTAGAGTGCCAAATTAACCATTTTCAATCCAGTAGCAAGAGCCAATTTTTTGCAATTTAAGGGTCAGTTATGACCAAAATGGTCAAACACAGCTGACAGTGTAGATAAAAAATCAGACTGCACATTTTGTGCAGTCTGATCCTGATCTACACTGGCGACAAAGGCAACAATAGTAGTGAAAGGCGCTTTGAGAGTTGAAATGTTTCAGTATAATCCTGAGAGTTACAATAACAATTGCATGTTATTCTAACTCTCTACCAAACAACAAAGCTTTAGAAATGTCCAAATTGAAAGCCAGATTGAAAGACTGTATGACTGTATGGTGTTTAACGCCGTTTTCAACATTATTTCAGTTATATCACGGCGGCCAGTGCACCTATACATGCTTTCCTGGAATTTCTTTTACCAGTACTCCGCACAATTTTCTTTCCAAGCCATTGGCTGCTTTCCCACATAGCCATTGTCAAAACAATGGTCAGCAATGGGAGAGGAATGAATTCTGTCGCACTGACTCATCAATCCTCGGAAAGAAATTGGCCAAGCCAGGGATCGAACCAGCGACCTCCTGTTCTCAAGTCTTGTATGCTACCGACTGAGCTACGGAGGCTCGGCCAAGACTGAAAGCCTTTGCAGACAAAAAATCAACTGTGGCTAAAACAATGTAACTTGTCTGTGACACCAGTTAGAAAATTGATTGATTGACTGAATAATGTATTACGCTGCCTTCAAAATTATCTCATATCACAGCAATGCAAAGAGATCCAGTTACAATGACATAACCAAGTTATTGTCCCTTGTTTTTATCGATTTATAGCAAAAACAATATTTTTAAAAAAGAAAGTAGACTATGTAAATTTGCCAGCAAACAGGCAGGGGCTCTTACAATACACTTGTCTACATTTTTTACCAATCACAAATTTCTATTTATTCATTTGTTATCAATACCAAAAAGTAGGTCAAAAGCAAGTACATTCAGCTATGCCAAATAGCATGTCTGACTTGTTGGACATCTTTTAGCAGAAAAACGACAAGGCAGCGGGTAAAGAGTTCCACTTCCTGTTTGGACAATCAGACAAGACTTTGTTATTGGTTCATTAGGAAACAATAAGTGACAATCAGCATCCTAAACCCTCCTCATGATTTTTGTATTTAACCCTTTACCAGAAGACAAAATTTTAGCCTTTTCCAAATTGAAAGCATTTGCAGACAACTATTCCAGTGTGGCTCAAATGGTTCAATCTTTGTTTGATAGGGTTGAAAACATTGTGGGAAAAGGAGAAAATGCTGGTTACCAGCATTTTCTCCTTTTCCCACAATGTTTTCAAAAGGCTTCTTTCCCAGGAGCTTCCAAAAGCATCATTGTACGGTAAAGGGTTACGCTTAGTTCTTTACCAAACAACAAAATTTTACACTTAGACTGCTAGCCCGGCTCACTGACCTTTTGCGGACAGCGTAGATCAAGATCAGACTGCTGATCTTGGATCTACACTATCCAATACAAAGATATCTTTCTTCCAAAAATACCTTTGAAATATGAAAATTTGGGTTTTTACTATCGACTTGAAAGTTTCATTTCTTTTATTTTGCTGGATAAGGATTAAGCTTTGCCAAAATTCCAAGTATTAATTTGCAGACGACAAGTTAGATGTAACTCAAAACATGTAATTTTTCTCTCATACAGCAGAAAAAAAAAAAACATTGTGGGAAAAGGAGAAACTGCTAGTTATCAGAGTTTTCTCCTTTTCCCACAATATTTTCAAAAGGCCTCTTCCTCAGGGTCATTAACTTTTTACCACACAACAAAAATGAGGACTTGTCCGAACTGAAAGCATTTGCAGATGACAATTCAAATATGTCTCAGATGATGGAATTTGTCTTTGATTGAGTAGAAAACATTGTGGGATAAGGAGAAACTGCTGGTTTACCAGCATTTTCTCCTTTTCCCACAATGTTTTCAAAAGGCTTCTTCCTCAGGGTCATTAAGTGTCCGAATTGTGTGGTAAAGGGATAATGTATGTCCCTAAATACTTTTTCTCTTGCAGACACTTTTCATCCAGAAATGATACCAAAATAACTGCAAATGTCAAGGTTTCCCATGTGCAGAATGTCCCATTAAAGAGTCAAAGTGTGCAGTGTAGATAAAAAAATAAGAATGCATGTTTTATTTTGTCTGATCTTCATCTTCATGGGCTGCACTAGCAAGGTGTATGGATTTCTCTTTGGAAGGGTATAAAACATTGTGGGAAAAAGGAGGAATTTTCTTCTTCTCCCATAGTGTTTTCTGCCCTATCATAGACAAAAACTATTATTTGATGCACATTTAATATGTCATCTGCAAATGCTTTCAATTTAGACAAGTCTAAAATTTTGTCGTTTTGTAAAGAGTTCAACATTGTAAAGGAACTCATTTGCATATTCTCTGTGTTGACCATCAGACGACAAATCAATCAGGCTTATTCAAAACTTTTCCATTTTTGTCTAATCTAATTTAGTTCTCTGAGTGACATGTTTTTCCTATTTCATCGTTCAAGTGTAGGGAGTGGACTCAAAGACTGATCCAGGCTGAACATTTTCCAACAAATGCACAAGTCTGGTATAGAGTGGAATAAAGAAAAGCACTGAAGCAATTGGGGAATTTACTTTTTGTGACAATTTTTTTTTTTCTGCCATTTCTGATTTTTGAAAACATGATTTCAAAAGCCCCAACTCTGCATCAAATTATTCAAAATGGTACCGTACATCAAATTTCATTTAACCTCTGTTCCAGTGTGAGTCATTATGTTCTTAGAAGTCTGAAAGCACAAAATTTTAACCCTTATCCTGCTAAGTAAGTTAAATGAAACTTTGAAGCAGATAGTAAAAAACCTGAACAATGCTATTTCAAACTTATTTTTTGGAGAAAAATATCTCCTCATTGGACAGTGTAAATCAAGATCAGACTGCACCTTGTGCAGTCTGATCTTGATCTACACTGTCCACCAAAGGTCAGTGAGTCTTGCTTAGCAGCCTAAGGGTAAATAGAAAACAGTCTGATCACTGATCCACACTTTCATACATTTATAAAGAAATTTACATTGAACTGCAAATATCATTTTCTTGGTCCTTTTGTCCCGGAAAGTAGCCAGTGGCTTGGAAAGAATATTGTGTGGAGTACTAGTAAAAGAAATTCCACGAAAGCATGGATAGGTACACTGGCCGCCGCGATATAACTGAAATAATGTTGAAAACGGCGTTAAACACCATCAATTAACCTTTTGTTCCTTTTTCTGCAACTTTACCTATGTCATTATGTTTCATTTTTGTTCAAAACAATGCACCAGCATGTTTATGTAGGAGAAAAGTTTCCTGCCTACATAAAGAAAACTGATTGGTTGGTTGGTTGGTTGGTTAATGGATTGATTGATTGATTGACTGATGCAACTAAAATATTCTCTTTATAGGTCTAATTTCCCCTTTACCAAACAATCTTGGGTTTTAACAACCCCAAAGAAGAGGATTCTTGAAACAAGAGGGCCATGATGGCCCTGGAGTCGCTCACCTGAACCTTTTGACCAAGCACAACCAATTTCCAAGATCTTGTGAGATATATGTATTACCAAACAATAAAATTTTAGACTCATCAAAGTTTGAACCTTCTGCATAAAACAAATAATATGTGGATCAAGCTGTGGGATTGGCCTCTCAAAGGGGTAGAAAACATTGTGAAAAAGGGAAAAAATGCTGGATACCAGCATTTTCTCATTTTCAAACAGTGTTTTCAAAAGGCTTCTTTCTGAGAGTCATTCGTACACTAGGTTTTTCTAAGATTTGACCTAGTGACCTAGTTTTTCAGCCAACATGACACATTTTCAAACTGGTCCAAGATATAATCAGGACAAACATTCTGACCAATTTTCAGGAGTATTGGACTGAAAATGTGGCCTCTACAGCATACACAAGGTTTTTCTAAGATCTGACCTAGTGACCTAGTTTTTGACCCAACATGACCCATTTTCAAACTCATCCAAGATTTTACCAAGGCAAACATTCTGAGCAACTTTAAAAGAGTATTGTACAAAAAATGTGGCCACAACAGTGTACACATGGTTTTTCTAAGATTTGACCAGGTGACCTAGTTTTAGACCCGACATGACCTATTTTCAAATTCTACTGAGATATCATCGAGACAAACATTCTGACCAACTTTCAAGAGTATTAGACAGAAAATGTGGCTTCTGGAGCTTACACAAGGTTTTTCTAAGATTTGTACTAGTGACCTAGTTTTTCACATGACATGACCCATTTTCAAACTAATCAGAGATATCATCAAGGCAAACATTCTGACCAACTTTCAAGAGTACTGGACAGAAAATATGGCCTCTAGAGCATACACAACGTTTTTCTAAGATTTGACCTGGTGACCTAGTTTTTAACCCAACATGGCACATTTTTGTACTATTTCAAGATATAATCAAGACAAACATTCTGACCATTTTTCAAGAGTATTGGACAAAAAATGTGGCCTCTTTAGTGTACAAAAGGTTTTTCTAAGATTTGACCTAGTGACCTAGTTTTTGACCCCACACAACACAATTTCGAACTTGTCAGAGATTTTATCAAGACAAACATTCTGACCAAATTTCACAAGTATCTGACTGAAAATGTGGCCTCTAGAGTGCACATAAGGTTTTTCTAAGATTTGACCTAGTGACCTAGTTTTTGACTCCACATGACCCAATTTTGAACTCGTCTCAGATTTTATCAAGACAAACATTCTGACCAAATTTCACAAATATCTGACTGAAAATGTGGCCTCTAGAGCGTACACAAGGTTTTTCTAAGATTTGCCCTAGTGACCTTGTTTTTGACCCCACATGACCCAATTTCAAATTCGTCCCAGATTTTATCAAGACAAATTGACCAAATTTCACAAGTATCTGACTGAAAATGTGGCCTCTAGAGCGTACACAAGGTTTTACTAAGATTTGACCTAGTGACCTAGTTTTTGACCCCACATGACCCAATTTCAAACTAATCCCAGATTTTATCCAGACAAACATTCTGACCAAGTTTCACGAGGATCAGACTGAAAAGGTGGCCTCTAGAGCATACACAAGGTTTTTCTAAGATTTGACCTAGTGACCTAGTTTTTGACCCCACATGACCCAATTTCAAACTTGTTCAAGATTTTATCAAGACAAACATTCCAACCAAATTTCACAAGTATCTGACCAAAATGTGGCCTCTAGAGCGTACACAAGGTTTTTCTAAGATTTGACCTAGTGACCTAGTTTTTGACCCCACATGACCCAATTTTGAACTCGTCCGAGATTTTATCAAGACAAACATTCTTACCAAATTTCACAAGTATCTGACTGAAAATGTGGCCTCTAGAGCGTACACAAGGTGAAAAGTTGACGACGGACGACGCGCACCGCACGACGGACACAGCACAATCACAATAGCTCACCATGAACACTTTGTGCTCAGGTGAGCTAAAAATTATGGAAAAAGGAGAAAATGCTGGTAACCAACATTCTCTCCTTGTCCCACAATGTTTTCCAGTCCCTTTCAAGGACAATTTTCATAATTTGTGCAACATTTAATTTGTTGTCTGCAAATACTTTCAATCTGGACTAGTCTAAACTTTTGTTGTCTGTTAAAAGAGTTAAGTCAACAGATCTTGAGGAAACTGTCCACAAACATAAATAAAGGTCTATTTAACTCTTTACCAGACGACAAAATTTTAGCCTTGTCCAAACTGAAAGCATTTGCAGACGACAATTCCAGCATGGCTCAAATGGTGCAACTTTTGTTGATAGGGTTAAGAAATATTGTGGGAAAAGGAGAAAATGCTGGTTACCAGCATGTTCTCCTTTTCCCACAATGTTTTCAAAAGGCTTCTTTCTGAGGGCCGTCAAAAGGCGGCATTGTGTGGTAAAGGGTTAACAATCTCAAGGTGAATTTCTCAAGACGTTTTTCGGCCATAAGGGAAAAAATCCATCAATTATTACACAATCGACAAAAAGTAAGTTACCAAATTGTTCTTTATGCAACCAGACTCCATTAACAGGCCATAATCCAGACATCACCTGGGACTCTTGTTAACCCTTTACCACACCATCCCGAGTTTTAACGACCTTGAGAAAGAAGCATTTTGAAAACATAGTGGGAAAAGGAGAAAATGCAGGTTACCCATAATGTTTTCAAGAATCTTTTCCTTTGGGGTTGTTAAAACCTGGGATTGTTTGGTAAAGAGTTAACTAGACACACTGTTTTCTACCCTTCCACAAACAAATTTCAATTTGTTAGTCAGATTTATGTTGTCGTTACTCATGTTATGCTTTCAATGTGGTCGAGTCTAAAATTTGGTTGTTTGGTAAAGAGTTAACTCTTTGTATCCAAAATGAAACTTCAGGGTCAATTTAGAATCATTCAACACTGCGGCTTTTTACAACAAACTGCTGTTGTGTGTAGAAGAATGGCTATTTGATGAGGATGACGCTAGCTTGTTCTGTCCAAACAGGCCTGGAACAATCCCCAAAATAGCAGCTTTGTATTCATCAGTGTAAGTCGAATCAGTGATAAAAATATATATACTTCTTATACCAATTCGAGAGATATTAGAACTTTTCGAACCCAAGACATTTTGCCCCTAAAAATTCCACGAGACATTTTATCTCCAAACTCTTACACATTGAATTAATCAGTATTTACCGTATATTTACCACCGCAAATTGGATACTGAGCAAGAGCAATCTTTTCAGCAAGTAAAAACACGAATATTTGCACATGACAACAAAAAAACAAATGTCAACTGAAAAGAAATCATTCTTCAACTCGCGTTTCGTTGGCTGCTTCCGCCATTTTGTTTCGAAATCTCTGCCAGCTCTTCCAAATATTGAGTGGAAGAGACGGCAGAGCTTCTAAAAGTGGAAGACGCCCAATCGAACGCACAGGAATAGCTCCTTCAATTCTGGCAGCTCTACCGTTGGCCCAAACGAACCGGTTATTAGTCTTATTCTCTAAGATTTTTTAAATTTGAATATAACACAACTTCTGATTGGCTAAACCAAATGGTTTAGCCAATCAGAAGTTGTGTTACATTCCAATAGGGTTTAAAAGATGTGGACCTTAACAATGACTGAAAAATATTTACCTCATCAAAGGTTTCCCATGAACTTGCACTAACTCAGCTTCTCCACATATTTGCTTGTTCTTGCAGCATATTATGTCTGAAAACATTGAAGAAAAGGAAAAAATTGTAATGAACAGTTTATTATTTTGCCACATAGGTTTAAAATATAGTCATGTTTAAAACCTAAACTTATATTGACAATGCATAATTAATGAAGGTATTTTCAAAGTTGTTTACTAAAATTGTTTTAAATGAATGGTTGTTCAACATGCAGAAAGTAACCAACAACAAAAAATATTGACCCAGATCAGGCTACCCTGACTGTGCAGGATAATAATCCGAGTCAACACTTTTTTGCAGATCAAACCACCTTTTCACAGAGCAAGACTAAAACATTTTACATTTGAATGAAAAAGAGAGTTTCTAGCAATGTGCTGATGATGAGCACCACATGCAAGTGCCTATCTTAGTGCATGGCTGCGAGTCCTTTTTCAGTGAAAAACCTAAGTTGCACAACTGTTTTAAAAGTGTGTTGAGAATTATCTACCCATCTGCTTTGGCTTTCCCTTTTAAAAGTAAACGACTAGCCCAAGTTTGAATTTAAATATCTTAAGTAATAACAGACATATAAGAAAATTGCAGGCAGGTGCCAACACTGGGATATGGGCAACAACACTGGGCTGTGGGTGTTTCTTAACTCTTTACCAAACGACAAAAGTTTACACTCGTCCAAATTCATAGCTGTTGCAGATGACAAAGTAAATGAGACTCAAGTGATGAAACCCGATTCTAATAGGGAAGAAAATATTGTGGGAAAAGGAGAAAATGCTGGTAACCAGCATTTTCTCCTTTTCCCACAATGTTTTCAAAAGGCTTTCTTTCCAGGGTCGTGAAAACCCGTGAGTGTTTGATAAAAGGTTAACCCTTTCCCAAACAAGCCCTGATTTTCACGTGTCTGCAGTACAAGTCTTTTGAAAACACTGTGGGTAAAGGAGAAATGGCTCGTAACGAGCAATTTCTCCTTTTTCCACAGTGTTTTCCACCCTTTTTGAGAACTTTCTGCCATTTTCATCAAATTTAAAATTGTCGTCTGCAAACTTTCAATTTGGACCAGTCCAAAATTTGTCGTTTGGTAAAAGGTTAAGTGACAATTCTAAGTTGCAGAACTGTTTCAAAAATTTATCGACAGTTACCTACCCTTCTGCTATGGGTTTCGTTTTTAATAGTAAACAACCAGCCTAAATTCAAAGTAAATAACTTCAGTAATATCAGATATGAGAAAATGTAAGAGTTTTCTCATGAGAACGAAGACCATGGCACACAGTTGGTTGGTTGTGTTGTGTTTAACGCCGTTTTCAACATTATTTCAGTTATATCGCGACGGCCAGTTCACCTATCCATGCTTTCCTGGAGTTTCTTTTACCAGTACTCCGCACAATATTCTTTCCAATTAAGCCACTGGCTGCTTTACCACATAACCATTGTCGAAACAATTGTCAGCGGTGAGAGAGGAATGAATCCTGTCGCGATGACTATCATCAATCCTTGGAAAGAAATTGGCCAAGCCGGGGATCGAACCAGCGACCTCCTGTTCTCAAGTCCTGTACGCTACCGACTGAACTACGGGGGCTTGGCCCATGGCACAGACAACAACAATCAGCAGAGCTAAAACTTGTTTTAATCTTAGCTTCCTTTTCTAGAATTTTCATTTCTTGTTCTATTATTGGTTAGATTACCCTCAGATTGCACTAAATACAGTAAGGAGGGATGATACTGCACTTAACTTTTTACCAAACGACAAAATTTTAGACTTTTCCAAATTGAAAGCATTTGCAGACGACAAATTAAAAGTAGCTTAAATGATGATTTCTGGCTTTGATAGGGTAAAAAAACATTGTGGAAAAAGGAGAAAATGCTGGTTACCAGCATTTTCTCCTTTTTCCACGATGTTTTAAAAAGATTTTTCCTTCAGGGTCGTTAAAGCTCGGGATTGTGTGATGAAGGGTTTACATTAGGTACTAATGAAGCCTTATCAACATAACATTTAAGTATTGACATTAAAAGATTAAAAGATCTAAATACAGGATTAAGCAAATCAAAACATCAAAGATGCACACAAGCATTAACCCTTATGACAATAAAACACTAACAAAAAAAAAAGAACCAAAGCAATGTTTTTTTTTAAGGTTATTCTAGGTAACTCTACCTAACGACAAAATTTTAGGCCTGTACGTAGTCATAGCATTTGTACAGAACATACAACATGTGGCTGAAATAGCGAAATTCGTTATGAAAATGATGGAAAACATTTTGGAACAAGAGGACCATGATGGTCCTAAATCGCTCACCTGAAATGCAACTCAGCTCAACACCATAATGCTACATGCCAAATATGAAAGCTCTAGCCCTTATGGTTTGGGACAAGAAGATTTTTAAAGATTTCCTTCTTTATCTCTATGTGAAATCCGAGAACCCACAACATAGGGTCAACTTTTAACACCAGGGCCATAATTTAAAGTATTTTGGTAGAGGGTCACTAGATGATGCTACATGCCATATATCAAAGCTCTAGCCCTTACGGTTTGGGACAAGAAGATTTTTGAAGATTTCCTTCTTTATCTCTATGTGAAATCCGAGAACCCACAACATAGGGCCAATTTCAACACTAGGGCCATTATTTGAAGTATTTTGGTAGAGGGCCACTAGATGATACTACATGCCAAATATGAGAGCTCTATAGCCTTTATGGTTTGGGACAAGAAGATTTTTAAAGATTTCCTTCTTTATCTCTATGTGAAATCCGAGAACCCACAACATAGGGCCATTTTCCACACTAGGGCCATAATTTGAAGTATTTTGGTAGAGGGCCACTAGATGATGCTACATGCCAAATATGAAAGCTCTAGCCCTTAAGGTTTGGGACAAGAAGATTTTTAAAGATTTCCTTCTTTATCTCTATGTGAAATCCGAGAACCCACAACATAGGGCCATTTTCAACACTACGGCCATTATTTGAAGTATTTTGGTAGAGGGCTACTAGATGATACTACATGCCAAATATGAGAGCTCTAGCCCTTATGATTTGGGACAAGAAGATTTCTAAAGATTTCCTTCTTTATCTCTATGTGAAATCCGAGAACCCACAACATAGGACCATTTTCAACACTAGAGCCATAATTTGAAGTATTTTGGTAGAGGGCCACTAGATGATACTACATGCCATATATGAGAGCTCTAGCCCTTATGATTTGGGACAAGAAGATTTTTAAAGATTTCCCTCTTTATCTCTATGTGAAATCCGAGAACCCACAACATAGGACCATTTTCAACACTAGAGCCATAATTTGAAGTATTCTGGTAGAGGGCCACTAGATGATACTACATGCCATATATGAGAGCTCTAGCCCTTATGATTTGGGACAAGAAGATTTTTAAAGATTTCCCTCTTTATCTCTATGTGAAATCCGAAAACCCACAACATAGGGCCATTTTCCACACTAGGGCCATTATTTGAAGTATTTTGGTAGAGGGCCACTAGATGATACTACATGCCATATATGAGAGCTCTAGCCCTTATGGTTTGGGAAAAGAAGATTTTTAAAGATTTCCTTCTTTATCTCTATGTGAAATCTGAGAACCCACAACATAGGGCCATTTTCAAACTAGGGCCATAATTTGAAGTATTTTGGTAGAGGACCACTAGATGATACTACATGCCAAATATGAAAGCTCTAGCCCTTATGGTTTGGGACAAGAAGATTTTTAAAGATTTCCTTCTTTATCTCTATGTGAAATCTGAGAACCCACAACATAGGGCCAATTTCCACACTACGGCCATAATTTAAAGTATTTTGGTAGAGGGCCACTACATGATGCTACATGCCAAATATGAAAGCTCTAGCCCTTACGGTTTGGGACAAGAAGATTTTTACAGATTTCCTTCTTTATCTCTATGTGAAATCCGAGAACCCACAACATAGGGCCAATTTCCACACTAGGGCCATTATTTGAACTATTTTGGTAGAGGGTCACTAGATGATACTACATGCCATATATGAGAGCTCTAGCCTTTATGGTTTGGGACAAGAAGATTTTTAAAGATTTCCTTCTTTATCTCTATGTGAAATCCGAGAACCCACAACATAGGGCCATTTTCCACACTAGGGCCATTATTTGAAGTATTTTGGTAGAGGGTCACTAGATGATGCTACATGCCAAATATGAAAGCTCTAGCCTTTAAGGTTTGGGACAAGAAGATTTTTACAGATTTCCTTCTTTATCTCTATGTGAAATCCGAGAACCCACAACATAGGGCCATTTTCAAACTAGGGCCATAATTTGAAGTATTTTGGTAGAGGGTCACTAGATGATGCTACATGCCAAATATGAGAGCTCTAGCCCTTAAGGTTTGGGACAAGAAGATTTTTACAGATTTCCTTCTTTATCTCTATGTGAAATCCGAGAACCCACAACATAGGGCCAATTTCCACATTACGACCATAATTTGAAGTATTTTGGTAGAGGGCCACTAGATGATACTACATGCCATATATGAGAGCTCTAGCCCTTATGGTTTGGGAAAAGAAGATTTTTAAAGATTTCCTTCTTTATATCTATGTGAAATCTGAGAACCCACAACATAGGGCCATTTCGAAGACTAGGGCCATAATTTGAAGTATTTTGGTAGAGGGTCACTAGATGATGCTACATGCCAAATATGAACGCTCTAGCCCTTAAGGTTTGGGACAAGAAGATTTTTACAGATTTCCTTCTTTATCTCTATGTGAAATCCGAGAACCCACAACATAGGGCCATTTTCCACACTAGGGCCATAATTTGAAGTATTTTTGTAGAGGGCTACTAGATGATGCTACATGCCAAATATGAAAGCTCTGGCCCTTACGGTTTGGGACAAGAAGATTTTTACAGATTTCCTTCTTTATCTCTATGTGAAATCCGAGAACCCACAACATAGGGCCAATTTCCACACTAGGGCCATTATTTGAAGTATTTTGGTACAGGGCCACTAGATGATACTACATGCCATATATGACAGCTCTAGCCCTTATGGTTTGGGACAAGAAGATTTTTAAAGATTTCCTTCTTTATCTCTATGTGAAATCCGAGAACCCACAACACAGGGCCATTTTCAAACTAGGGCCATAATTTGAAGTATTTTGGTAGAGGGCCACTAGATGATGCTACATGCCAAATATGAGAGCTCTAGCCCTTACGGTTAGGGACAAGAAGATTTTTAAAGTTTTTTCTCTCGGTTGCCATGGCAACCAGAGTTCTTCATGGAATTCAAATCTTTGAAGTCTTTTGAAAGTGCATCACCTAAGGATCATTTCTGTGAAGTTTCACTGAAATCTGTTGGGCGGTTTCAGAGGAGAAGATTTTTTAAGTAATTGTTCACGGACGGACGGACGGACACACGGACGGACGGACGGACGCCGGACAATGATCGATCACAATAGCTCACCATAGTGCTCAGGTGAGCTAAAAACAAGTTATCAACTTTTTCTCCTTCTTTTTTACAGTGTTTTCAAAAGTCTCTTTACTTATAAGGTTTGTTAAAACATGTGATTGGTTTGGGGTAAAGAGTTAACTCTTTACCACACGAGAAAAATTTTGTACTTGTCCAATTTTAAAGCATTTGCAGACGAAAATTTCAACATGGCATAAATGAGGGAATATGTCTTTGATAGGATAGAAAACATTGTGGGAAAAGGAGAAAATGCTAATTACCAGCATTTTCTCCTTTTCCCACAGTGTTTTCATAAGGCTTCTTCCTCAGGGTCATTAAAACTCAGGATTGTGTGGTAAAGGGTTAATTGATTTGTATTGATTGATCTGACAGAATAACCATCATAAATGTAATGTCAATGGAATGTCAGGGCTTCTGATGTCTGTCAACTGAAACATTGAAATGTCAAGACTGGCTAACTTTTAATCAAACCTTTACCACACAACAAAATTTTCGACTTTATTATCCAGAATGAAAGCATTTTGCAGACAACAAATGACATGCTTGCACTGATGTATTGTCTTTGTATTGGTAGAAAACACTGTGGGAAAAGAAGTAAATGATGGTTACCAGCATTTTGTCTATTTCCCACACTGCTTATAAAAGCTATTTTCCTTGATTGTTTAAACATGCAATTGCTTTGTAAAGGGTTGGAGCATTGCCTCCTCCAGATTTCCTTTTTCATCTTGAAACAGAGAGATGGATGGATAAGTGGGTGGGTGGATGGATGATTGGATGGATTGTGTTATTTCAGTCATACCACTTTACACAGCTCACTTATACATGCATGTCCAGTAAGTTTCACCTGTACTAGCCTGGGCTTCCAAAGCATCTTGCCATAGGACACTCCCAGATTAAGAGAAGATCTTGATAGTTTGAGTATATATCACTGTTTAACCCTTTCCCAAACAAGCCCTGGTTTTCACGTGTTTGCAGTATAAGTCTTTTGAAAACACTGTGGGAAAAGGAGAAATTGCTTGTAACAAGCAATTTCTCCTTTTCCCACAGCATTTTCTAACCTTTTTGAGACCTTTCTGCCATTTTCATCAAATTTTAAATTGTCGTCTGCAAACTCTTTCAATTTGGACCAGTCCAAAATTTGTCGTTTGGGAAAGAGTTAAAAAAGCTAATTCTACCCATCTTATTTGAATGACTTGGGTACAGCTTGCTGTTTAATGTTCCCAAAACCGTTCTTTCTCAGGGTTGTTAAAATTCGGGACTCTGTGATAAAGGGTTAAATGATTATCAAAGTCCAATACATAGTTACAATGAAAAGTAATCAAAATGGTTGTTTTCGACTGGAGGAAAACTCAAATGATTGCAATTTCCAGGTTCCACTTGTTCACAATATCTTAGTATAGCTAACGCAGACGGCACTTTGATCTCTACTGGTGTAAAAACAACTATGGTCATGAAAGGCACTCTTGAAGTCAACCCTTTAGCACACGATCCCAAGTTTCAACTATTTTGAGAAACTAGAACTGTCGCAAAGCGGACAAATACCCCCCACCAGCACCTAAAAAGGTCACCTGTGACCTTGATTTTTGACCCATGTGACACAAAAACAATAGGACACTTCCTTGGATCATGGGCAAAATTTGTAAAAAGTTTCATGATCCTAGGTCAATCTATCATTGAGTTAGAGCATGGGAATTGTTTTCAAATGAAGTTGACCTATGACCTTAACCTTTGACCCATGTGACCCAAAAAGAATAGGGCACCTCCTTAGGTCATGAGCAACACTTGTGTAAAGTATCAGGGTCCTAGGTCAAACAGCTTTTGAGAAAGAGCACAGAAACGAAAAAGTCTACAGAAGCATAGATTGACGGACAGACAGATGGACAACTAGACAGATATGGTGAAACCAGTATACCCCCCCTCTTCTTTGTGGAGGGGGGGGTAAAAAGCCTTTTGGAAACATTGCCAGAAAAGGAGAAAATACTGTTAACCAGCATTTTCCTTTTCCTTGAATATTTTCCAAAGCCTCCATCCTTTCTTAGGAATGTTAAAAACTCTGCACTGAGAGGTAGAGAGTTATCTCTTAACCACACAACAAATTTTAGACTTGTTGAAATTGAAAGCATTTGCAGACAAAAAATTTAAGGAAGCTAAAAAGATGAAATTCCTCTTTGATAGGGTAGTAAACATTGTGGGAAAAGTAGAAAATGCTGGTTACCAGCATTTTCTTCATTTCCCTCAATGTTTTCCAAAGCCTCCTTTCTTAGGATGGTTAAAAACTCTGCAACGTGTGGTAAAGAGTTAACCCCTAAGCTGCTAAATGCAACTTACTGACCATTTTGTGGACAGTGTAGGTCAAGATCAGACTGCACAGAATGTGCAGTCTGATCTTGGATCTACACTGTCCAATAAGGAGATGTCTTTCTCCAAACAATAAGTTTGATATCACATAATTCGGGCTTTTACTATCAGCTTAAAAGTTTTATTCAAGTTATTTATTTAAGTTTTTCAGCAAGATAAGGGTTAACCCTTTCCCAAACAAGCCCTGGTTTTCACGTGTCTGCAGTACAAGTCTTTTGAAAACTCTGTGGGAAAAGGAGAAATTGCTCGTAACGAGCAATTTCTCCTTTTTCCCCACAGTGTTTTCTACCCTTTTTGATAACTTTCTGCCATTTTCATCAAATTTAAAATTGTCCTCTGCAAACTCTTTCAATTTGGACCAGTCCAAAATTTGTCGTTTGGGAAAGGGTTAAATCAAAGTATCCAAAAATCAATACTATATCATTAAGTTATACCCATCTTATGGATCTTCAAATATGACCCCAGGTCGATGCAGCATTGACCAGACCTTTGGTGTCGATGCATATTCACAACAGCCATGTAATTGCATGTGGTCATCCATATTTCCGATATCAAATCACCTTAATTAAAAAGACCAGCTTCATGGACTCCCAACTGTCAAAAATCAATTGTTCTGGCCATCTGTCCACTTTTAATGACCAGCCGAGTGACCGTTGGACAATTCCAATCTTATTACTGGCCACTATGGACACCGGTCAATGAAACAGAAAACCAACCCCCTTACTGTAACCCTCTAGCAAACAATCCCGTATTGAACACTTATCAGACGACAAAATTCTGGCTTGGACGGAACTGACAGCACTTACAGACAAGCAATGAAAGGTTGCTAAGATGGCAATTTCTGTCTTTGATAGGGTAGAAAACATTGTGGGAAAAGGGGAAGATGCTGGTTACCAGCATTTTCTCCTATTCCCAAGTTTTCAAAATCCTTCTCTTTCAGGGTTGTTAACAGTTGGAATTGTGTAAAGGGTTAAATGACCGTCAGGAAAAAGGCTCTTGAAAACATTGTGGTACAAGGAGAAAATGCTGGTAACCTGCATTTTCTCTGTTTTCCATCATGACTTTCTATCCTTTCAATTCTGATAATGTGAATCACATTTAATTTGCTGTCTACAGAAGCTCTCAAACTGTAGTGTAAAACACATTGTTGCTTGATAAAAATTTAACCTTGTCCCACACAGGAAGTTTTAGACTCTTCATAATTGAAAACAACAGCAGACGACAAATGTAAAATGGGTATAAATGAGGTCGAACTCTTTGACAAGGTCAGAACATTGTTGGAAAAGGAGAAATGCTGGTTACCAGCATTTTCTCCTTTTCCCACAATGTTTTTTCAGAAGGCTTCTTTTCTGTATAGGGTCGCTAAAAGTCATGATTGTGTGGTGAGGCTTTCATTTTTTTCAGGATCCTTTTTCCCTTACACTCAAAAAAGCCATTTCACTATGAAATTAACCATTTACCATACAATGCCACCTTTTAACGCCCCTGGGAAAGAAGCCTTTTGAAAACATTGTGGGAAAAGGAGAAAATGCTGGTAACCAGCATTTTCTCCTTTTCCCACAATGTTTTCTACCCTATCAAAGAAAAATTGCACCATTTCAGTCACACTGAAATTGTCGTCTGCAAATGCGTTCAGTTTGGACAAGGCTAAAATTTTGTCATCTGGTAAAGGGTTAATAAGTACCTACAAGCAAAGGATTTGTTAAAGAAATAATGTTTTTCAGATTTGATCAGCTCCCACTGTATCATTTGCAAAAAAAACTTTTTTCACAAAATATATTTGTCTTCATTGGTATGAGAAGCATGTCCAGAAAGAAACAGACAATCTTTGTTGATTAATGCAATCTTGCAGACAAATCAGAAAGCAGAAATTACTGCCCAGGCATTTCTTCCCAATTCATCAGCTCCTAAATGACCTTAGATCACCATGTTGTGACAGTTTACTAGCCAATCTTGATCAAAGGATTCTTGATGCCAAGTAAATAGGCATTGGACATTTTGCTATTGTGTCTGCAGACAAAGTCATTTACCCTTTGCTTTCTCAATTATACCTTTGTCAGTACCCAACTCTAAGACAGCTGCATGAGTAAACACCTTAACTCTTTACCAAACAACAAAATTTTACTCTTGTCCAAATTGAAAACACTTACAGACGCCAAAGTAAATGTGACTAAAAAATCTAAATTTATTTTGGGAAGAGTAGAAAACATTATGGGAAAAGGAGAAAATAATCATTACCAGAATTTTCTCCTTTTCCCAAAATGTTTTCAAAAGGCCTCTATCCCAGGGTCGTTAAAAGTCTGGATGGTGTGGCAAAGGGTTAAACTGAAAATGGACACTCAGTAGTTCACTGATACTTTATGGAAACTCTAAAAGTTTGTTAGAATTTAGACAATGCCAAACTGAGAGATTTTTAGACAACAAATTTAAACTCTTTACCAAACGACAAAATTTTAGACTTGTTTAAATTGAAAGCATTTGCAGACGAGAAATTAATTGATTTTCTTATTTGGAAGGACAGAAAACATTGTGTGAAATGGAGAAAATGCTGGTTACCAGCATTTTCTCCATTTCTTACAATGTTTTCAAAAGCTTTCTTTCTCAGGGTCGTTAAAACTTGGGATTGTGTGGTACAGGGTTAAATGTGGCTCAAATGACAAGATATGGGTTTTATGGGTAGAAAACATTGTGGGAAAAGGAGAAAATGCTGGCTATCAACATTTTATCATGATGTTTTCAAGAGTCTATTTCCTCAGGATATAGAGAATAGATGGTTGGTGTCTTGGATGGGTTAAGTTTATCTGGCAAGGCGGAGGAATTTATCTGGTGAGCCGAAGGCGAACCGGATAAATTTCGGAGCCGAGCCCGATAAACTTAAACCATCCAAGACACCAACCATCTATTCTATTTATCCTGTCACGCACTCTGCAAGAACAAAACAAAACAAAAAACAAACATTGATATAAAGACCGTACCTCCTATTCAATATCTTACGGTACTGATACCATAAAATTCCGAAGCCGAGCATGACAAACTTTCCTGAAATCAAAGACACTATGTTATTGTATAATTCCACAATCCATGACACTATTCTGTCTATCCTGTTTCTCATTTGTAAACAATCCTAAATCCGACTAGATAGAATATTTCGCTCGAAATTAAAGTACGTATTGATATCTTTCTCACTATGAAATAAACACACAAATGGCGAACTGTGTAAAGCGCTTTGGGTATGCAGCTGCAATAATGACATCATAAATTATATTGACTACGTCATAAACGTGACGTAAGACCTCGGGAGAATGCTGTGGCAAAGAATTCTGTTTTATTTTAATAAATAATAAGAAAAATCAATATGTGCATCGAATTTTAAGCGATAATTTTACTTTAAAATATTGATTTCGTATCGCGGTACCTAAAATATGAGTTCCGGCTGGTCACATGACCAACTAGCCTAATAAACCTTGATCACGTGTTCAACTGACATAATAAACCTAGTCACGTGGTCAAGTGACCGTATATCACCAAGTTTATATGACCCCATGTTATACGACGGAATTTATAGGAGGTGACAGGATAAAATGACAACTTAGGATTGTTTTGTAAAGGTTAATCAACTGATCCTGTGTAAAGAAGAAGGCTTTTGAAAACAATGTGGGAAAAGGATAAGATGCAAGTAATCAGCATCTACTCCTATTCAAACAATAGTTTCTGCCCATTTTAACCCTTTACCATACAATCCTGACTTTTAACGACCCTGAGGAAGAGGCCTTTGGAAAACATTGTGGGAAAAGGAGAAAATGCTGGTAACCAGCATTTTCTCATTTTCCCACAATGTTTTCTATCCAATCAAAAACAAATTTCACCATCTGAGCCATGTTAAAATTGTCACCTGCAAATACTTTCAATTTAGACAAGCGGAAAACTTGCCATCTGGTAACAAGTCAACTATTTAGGGCCAAATCCAATCTGTTGCCTGAATACGCTTTCAATCTGGACCACTCTCAAGTTTTGTCAACTGGTAAAGAGTTGAAATCCAAAACCAGAACTTGTCTTTTTTCCTTCAGAATGTTCATGTTATAGTGCCAGCTTGCAACTTATGCTATACAGTCCCAAGTTAGGAACTGCAGTGGACTGCAGAGGTCTGCTTTACCCAAAGTGGCAGCTGAAAATTTGGTGGTTGGATTATGCCCCTCAAAGGTTTAGGCACTACTTAAAACTTTACAGCCACCAAGTAAATTTTATCAAGATCAATAATGACATGTACAATAACATCTAAGCCAGGCACTGTCCTCACTCGTCACAACTCGGCCGATTCCGTACCTACATCTAACCTCGTCTGTATAAGGGAGGTTTCCATTTTGAACTACCAATCACATGATCTTAAACATGGCTGCGCCACTGTAGATTGCTTAGCAATGACATGAACAACCACAGTGAAGTTATTCACTTCTATCGATCTGTCGATGAAAGTTCCTTACGGAATTGATAAACCACGCTAAAATTTGAATGTACAAACTGTTTGCCGACTGAAATATACTTAGAAAGATAACGATAGAAAATTTACTCATGTTTTCTATTTTAAGATGAGCCTTACAATTTCAATAACGGTAAAGTGGTGTTCTTCCAGAGATGTGCGAAATGTACCGTGTAGGTGCATATCAAGCTACGTGATACAGCCAAGGGATTTGATCACTGGATCACCCGATGTATGCTGAATAGCACTGTCCTATTGCTGTTTGGTACTTGGATAACATTTGCTGGATCAGTGGCTGTACTCTATTCTTCTTTAAGAAATCATCCTTTCTCAATGGCAACCATGATGATACCTTCCAGGTTCTTTTAGGAACCTGGCTTGACTTGATGCATATCTATCATCTGGGTATCCGGGGCTGCCTGTACAGGCTCCAGGTGGAGCTGTTTTAACCCTTTACCACACAATCCCGACTTTTAACGACCCTGAAAATGAAGGCTTTTGAAAACATTGTGGGAAAAAGAGAAAATGCTGGTAATCAGCATTTTCTCCTTTTCCCACAATGTTTTCTATCCTATCAAAGACAGAAATCATCAATTTAGCAACACCTTAAATTGTGGTCTGCAAATGCTTTCAATTTGGTCCAGTCCAAAATTTTGTTGTTTGGTAAAGAGTTAACCGATGGGGGCTGCCCGGCCTGTAGCTGAAAGTTGCAATCATCAACATCTTCTCTCATTCAAATTTTGTAAGCATTATGAACAATCTGGCTACAAAGAAAGGTCTGTGTGGGTAAAACTATGGCTCAAGAGGAGAATAATTCTTGGCGACTATAACACAATCATGGTCAAGATTATGCAGGAGTCACAACGAGATTTAAAGTCTCACTTTCACATTAAACCTCAGCTAAGAACAGGAGACTTCCATCAGGGGCATAGCCAGCCCATAATAAAGTATACACAAAAAGTAATATGGACGGTATTACCCAAGGCGCAAAGTGCCAAGAAGGGGGATGTCAGGATATACATGCAGGGTCCTGGGTGGGGGGGGGGCCTCCTCCAGAAAAATTTTTGAATTGCAGAAGCTATTTGGTGGCCTTTGGTCAGGTTTTTTGAAATATTTTCATTCCCTTTTTTTGCAAAGTGTATGCAATTATGTTTTTGCATATAGGCAGCTAGAGCTACACCACTGTCTACTGGACCCTGGTCTGAAACTGGTCACTTCCATGTGCTTCTTCGAAACTACCACAGTTCTGTCTTGGGCTTTGTCCTTCATCCTTTGCTCATCCTTTGCAGGTACTTTAACTCTTTACCAAACGACAAAATTTTAGACTAGTCCAAAATGAAAGCTTTTGCAGACGACAAGATAAAATGTGAATCAAAAATTTGGATGAGTAGAAAACATTGTGGGAAAAGGAGAAAATGCTGGTTACCAGCATTTTCTCCTTTTCCCACAGTGTTTTCAAAAAGGCTTCTTCTTAAGGGTTGTTAAAACTCGGGATTGTGTGGTAAAGGGTTAATACTATTTTCATATAATTATTCACTATAATTGCATGGTTCCTACATGAAGACGTCCAATCTACAAATTCCTGGGCAGATGCTGTCCTACTGTTGGAAGGTTTCGGCCCTGTGCCTGTCAGATTTGCAAAGTGCTGGCCTCAAAACTTTGTTGACAAAACAATCAAGTTTCTCACCTGGCTACATACCTGGGTACCATGAAACAGGGTCTGTATTCACCAACCATTCTTAAGAATATTCTTAGTCTTAATCTTCAAAATTTTCCAATTTGAAAGTTACACAACTTCTGATTGGCTACACCAAACAGCTTAGCCAATCAGAAGTTGTTTTACTTTCAAATTCAGAAAATTCTGGAGAACAAGACTAAGAACATTCTTAAGACCTCAGGAGATGCTGATCTTGGATCTAGTAATTTCTGAAATAATTTTAAAGCTGTCACATCCCGATCTGAATGGCTTTTAATGATTGCAACAACTGGGACTTTTTTCTGGCTATTTAAAATGGTAGTCACAGAATTGGAGACATTAGCTGTTATGCAAACACCCACTTAATGTAACAACATAAGCTCTAAAAAATAAAGTAACTTTAAGAACATAAATCTTATGACAAGAGAGAATCTGCCATTAGATGTTTGATTTCCCCAGCAATCATCATTTATTTTAAATCCTTGGAGATATGACAGAGATTATTCCAGTTCTTCCTTTCATTAACTTTTTACCAGACAGTAACATTTTAACTCTTTATACCAGACATCAAAATTTTTAGCCTTGTCCAAATTGAAAGCATCTGCAGATGGCAATTTCAATGTGGCTCAAATGGTGGAATATTTCTTTGATAAAGTAGAAAACATTGTGGGAAAAGGAGAAAATAATGGTTATCAGCATTAATTCTCCTTTTCCTACAATGTTTTCAAAAGGTCTTCTTCCTTCTTTAAAGCGCAGCATAGTGTGGTAAAGGGTTAACTCTTTACCAGATGATAGCATGTCAGAATAGTCCAAATTAAAAGCACTTAGCATGTAATGAGTTGATGGCTCAATACTGACATTGGATTTTGAAAGGAAAAAAATACTGAGAGAAAAGGAGAAAATGCTGCTTGCCACAATGTTTTCAAAAGGCTTTTTTCTGCATGGCCATTAAAACATGAGATTGTGCGGTTATAAAATTTAGAATTCAGACTATGCAATACTAGTTTACTCTTTGCCAAACGACAAAATTTTAGACTACTCCAAATTGAAAGCAGTAAAGTGCAGACTGCAAAATAAATGTGACTGACAAATTGAAAATCGGTCTTGGAAGGGTAGAAAACATTGTGGGAAAAGGAGAAAATGCTGGTTATCAGCATTTTCTCCTTTTCCCACAATGTTTTCAAAAGGCTTCCTTATCAGGGTCGTTAAAAGTCGGGATTGTGTGGTAAAGAGTTAATGGAAATAAGAAAAATTTGGACAAATTCTTCATGTGGTAATTGGTTGATAAGTGGGAATCTATAGAATTGATTTCACAGCAATCGTCATTTGACACAGATAACTGGATCTTCCTTTCATCTATCCTTAACCCTTCATCGAACGATGAAATTTTGGACTTTTCTACATCAGAAATGTTTTGCAGACAACAAATTGCAAGTGGCTCAAATGCCAAAAAATGCCTTACAAAGAGTAGAAAACATTATGGGGAAAAGGAGAAAATGCTGGCTACCAGCATTTTCTCCTTTTCCCACGGTGTTTTCAAGAGCTGTCTCTCCCAAGGTCATTAAAACTTGTGATTGAGTGGTAAAGCATTAACGAAGGTCTGCAAACATCCAAGTTATCATCCTGCAGCAGAGTGCAGTATCTTCCGCATCTATTCTTGCATTACACTACCATTCATCTCAAGTATTTATACTACTGGGTTGTTTTCAAAGTTGTCAACTCCACGTTGGTAAGGTCTGAAATTTGCAGTCTATCTGAATCGTATTATAGGTTGATCTTGAATCATGCTGACTCTAATGCAGGCATCACACTGTCCTGAAATTGACACCAGATGAACAGATGATAAATGAAATGTTAAAATTCAGATCTGATTGTAGAAACATTGGGCCATTCGTGAGGGCATCTTAAGCCATCATATGACTGCTGGTTGAGTTTCCCTGGCTCCAACACCAACTTTGTGAACGGTGACAGAATCTTCGGAATGCCAAAAAATTGCCGAAAGACCTTGCAAAGGTTCATTTTTGTGTTGAGTTTGTGTATCCATTTTGCTCTTCGTAAGGCTATCGTGAGGGCATCTTGTCAAAACGTGCCATCTTCGTCTTTACGTTGCGAGATCATCTGTGCCATTGGGCATTTTTCGCCTCACGAAGACAATATGAAGGAAGCGAGAAGCTGCTCAGCTGTCTTAGGAAGGCAACACGACTATGTGAAGCCCTCACAATGCCATCATGTAGCCATTGTATCATAGTATGAGACATTGGGATGGGACCACGGTCTGGCCGAAAACAACCGAATTTCAGTAGCTCAAGTGTATCATATATGTCATAGTAAAGTAGATATATAAAAGGCAAGCCTCAAAGCATCTTCCTCAGTCAGTCCTGAGCAACTATCCCAAAGCTTCAATCACATTTAATCACAATTTCAGTTCCTGCAGACTGGCATACTTTGATGATGAGACAACCAGGAAAAAGAAGGCAGTAGCATTGCTCCTTTTGATACACCTCAGAGAACATGATGAGCAACTCTTACAGGCCCAGCACCTCCTCTTGCAGGTAAAGATTGTCTCATGTCACTTTTTCATTTCTTGCTAGTTGCCATACTAGCATTGACAATCCACTTATCTTGTTTCACATCTGCTTTACCAGGGCAGAGACAAACCTAGACAAAGGAGGAAACCAAGGTCTATATGGGTTAGGAAATGGCAGTCTGACAAAAGAAGAGAACACTTTGGCCACTAAAGCACTCTACTAAATGAGTTGAAGACAGAAGATGAGAATGCCTTCTACAACTACACAAGACTTCCCAGACGCCTTCGTTTGTCCTTCGGTTAAAATACTTAATATAAACTTCATATAGTTCGGGTGCCATCGTATGGCCTTCTGTAGGCACAGTCCTTGCTTCGGCTGTTGATTGGCTGTTGACCAAGTTTGGGGCCATCTTCGTGCGAAACTTAAAATTCCATACTCATATGGCCATCTGATGTCAAATTCAGGAAAGTGTGACGCCAGCGTAAGTCTTGTCAAAGATTGTTTCAAATGATACAGAAGGCACGGCACCAAAATGCTAATAAGATCTCTCTGCTGAAGTGGAGTAGAAAAACTCAAATTTGTACAGGACTGTTCACTCTTTACAGAGGCATAGCTGTTTGTAGGCAAAAAAAAACCACTTGCATACACTTTGCAAAAAACAGGAAGATAATTTTGCCAACAAATATCAGCAGAAATAACTTCTACAATTAGAAATATTTTCTAGAGGGGGAGCCCCCACAAACCAAACCCTCCTGGGAAATCCCGGAATCTCTCTCTGCACTGTGGCTAGCACTATACCTTCAGTATTATTTTTGCATATACATGTACTTTATTTTGGGCTTGCTATGCCTGTGCTTTGCCACTGTACAAAAAATGTAGATTGGTTCAAATTCAAAGCATCTGCAGATGAATCAAATGGATTGTGGCTCAAATGAAAATATTTTGCTCTGACAGGATAGAAAACATTGTGGTAAATGGAGAAAATGCTGGTCACCAGCAATTTCTCCTTTTCCCACAATGTTTTCAAAAGCCTTCTTCCTCAGGGTCATCTAAACTAGCAATTGTGTGGTAAATGGTTAATATTCATTTTGTCAAAGCTAACAGGCAACTGGTATTCCAACCCTCATTTCGATCATAATGAAACAAAGCTCTTGAGACAAAAAAAACCTCATAATCATCAGCGAGTAACATTACATTGTAAACAGCCCATACCATTAGATATTCTATGAAGTTCTCTATTGAAATGTTAGCTTTTTTCATGAACTCCCAACATCAAAAAGCCAATGAACCCTTTGTCCATATTCATTGTTGTGCTGTTTATTTTAAACCTTTACCACACAATCTTAACTTTTGATGAAGAACTAAAGAAGGCGAATACTGAAAACAAGTGAAAATACACTCCGGTCCTTATTTTGCTTAGGGAACCAGGCGGTGAAGATCAAAGATCAGAAACAATGCAGGGTTTTAATATTTCTAGAATAAGACTCTTATAAACACTATAGAAAAAGGAAAAAAAATGCTGCTATCAGCCTTTTCTCCTTTCCTAGAATGTTTTCTACCCTTCCAGATGCTGATTTCAAATTCTGAGTCCAGTTTTTGTTGTCTGTAAGTGTTTTGAATTTGGACAAGTCTAGACATTTTATTCCTTGGTAAAGAGTTTGGATCCATGAAATTCCGTTAAAAGCTATGTTCGTTTAAAACCATCCCTAGCCCTTATCCTAACCCAAACGAATTGCGGCTCAAATTTTTCTCAAAGATGGAGATTTTCATGTAATACATCAAGGAATTTCGAAATCGGTATTTTAAAACATACATGGACTTCCCGAAGAAACACCCTTATTGTGCATCGAAAAAGTTTATTAAGATTCCATAACTCTTTACCACACAAGTCCGACTTTTAACGACATACAGAATGAAAGCTTTTGAAAACATTGTGGGAAAAGGAGAAAATGCTGGTAACCAGCATTTTCTCCTTTTCCCACAATGTTTTCTGCCCTTCTCAAAACAGGTTTTAATTTTTGAGTCAGGCATTTATTTTATCGTCTGCAAAGGCTTTCAATGTGGACTAGTCTAAAATTTTGTCGTTTCCTAAAGAGATAACTGGAGGCTAAATGTCAACATGAATGAATCACTTGTATGCCTATGGAAAACATTTCACGGTTGCTTTGCCATGTTATTTTGTAGAAGTAATTTCATCTTTAGATTGGATGAATGAATTATTTCCTATCTCTGTTAACCCTTTCCCAGACGACAAATTTTGGACTGGTCCAAATTGAATGAGTTTGCAGACGACAATTTTAAATTTGATGAAAATGGCAGAAAGGTCTCAAAAAGGGTAGAAAACGCTGTGGGAAAAGGAGAAATTGCTCGTTAAGAGCAATTTCTCCTTTTCCCACAGTGTTTTAAAAAGACTTGTACTGCAGACACGTGAAAACCAGGGCTTGTTTGGGAAAGGGTTAAATGATGTGCTCTTGAATTCATATCTCTTTAATGTTATCTTACCATTAAGGACCTAATAGCAGCCAAAAATCAATGCAGGCATTAAAATTTAAACTATATCATTTAAAAGTATGGGAAATATTGTGAAATGACAATCTGTTATTATGTGGTCGGTCCAAGTTTTAGTCGCTGGCAGAAAAATGAATTTTAAAATCAGGTAAAAGTAAGCAAAAACTTAAGAGTGACCTGACAACTTTTACCCTAGTTTTGAAATTGATATCCCTGCCAGCAACTAACACTCAGACCAACTGCACAGCCTGACCTGGGTCAAAACTTTTTGCTATTTGTAAATCTATGCATGGCAAAGGACCATTCTATCTCCAGATCCAGCCCATTGTTAGACTAAATGGATTTTATGGATCCATAATTTTGTGATGACATGCTTCATATAATGCATCACAGAGATGCATTAACTCTTTACCACACAATCCCGACTTTTTACGACCCTGAGAAAGACACCTTTTGAAAACATTTTGGGAAAAGGAGAAAATGCTGGTAGCCAGCATTTTCTCACAATGTTTTCTACCCTTCCCAGAAGGTATTTCATTTTTTCAGTCACAATCATTTTGTCATCTGCAAATGCTTTCAATTTGGACTTGTCTAAAATTTTGTCGTATGGTAACGAGTTAAACCCCATTTTGCCGCAGCACCACTTATATGTATTCAAAATATGTCCAGCCACTGGCTGCTGAATGGTCGATGACCTAAGTGGTCCCGGCAACTCCTTGAGATATGCTATACTAGGCCTTGTATGTTACTACTTGGACAAAATCAGGATTGAACACCAACAGATCTGCCAATTGTCTTAACCTTTACCACACAATGATGACCTTAAGAAAGAAGGCTTTTGAAGACATTATGGGAAAAGCAGAAAATGCTGGTAACCTGAGCTTTCTTCTTTTTATCCCTGTATCCACAATGTTTTCTTTGCTTTCAGAGATAAATCCCACAATTTTGAGCCACATTTGACTTCTTCCAATGCCTTGGATCTGGTCAAGTCAATATAACGTCAGGTGGTTTAGGGTTAATCAGCTATAAGTCAACTGTCATTCAGCAAACCTTGGGTGACCCAGTGATCAAATCCCTCGGCTGTACCAGGTAGCTTGATATGCATCTACACGGGACATTTCTTCCCTGGAAGTATACCTTTTTACCATAATTGAAATTGTAAGGCTTCTCTTAAAAAAAGAAAACATGAATCACATTTTTCTATCGATATCTTTCTCAGAATATTTCCGTCGGCAGATAGTTTATACATTCAATTTTTAGCGTGGTTTATCAATTCTGTTAGGAGCTTTCATCGACAAATCGATAGATGTGAATAACTTCACCGTGGTTGTTCATGTCGTTGCTCAGCAATTTACAGGGTCGCCGCCATGTTTAAGATCATGTGATTAGCAGTTCAAAATGGAAACTTCCTTTATAGGGACGAGGTTAGATGTAGGTACAGAATCAGCCGAGTTGTGATTAGCGAGTCCACTGGGTGTACAAAAAACTAGTAAAGGATACAAAACATTTAATGTTTTCTATTAAACAGATGGTGGTGTCCTTTGAAAATGGTTTTAGATATTTTCTCCGCCTAAATTGCAATGGAACTACATGTGTAGCTGAGGGAAACTGTCAAAGTGGGAAAGACATCCATTTGAAAAAATACTAATCTCTTGTAATCAATATGGGGGTTTGTGGGTACCATTGGGAAAAAGCCCATTAACTTTTAACTCTTCACCAAACAATACCATGTTTTAACAACATTAAGGAAGAAGGCTTTTGAACATATTATGGGAAAAGGAGAATATGCTGGTAACCAGCATGTTTTCCTTTTCCTATATTGTTTTCTATGGTTTAAAAAACTAGAGCTGTCACTGAATGTGACTTAATACCCCCGCCAGCTCTTTGACAGAAAAAAGTGTCAAGTTCAAGGGGAGATAATTCCTCAACCAGGGGGAGTTGACACTTGAAAATTACGTCTTGCAAATCTTTAATATATGATCAATATATGTGCAAAGTTTCAATGCAATTGAAGGAAAACTCTAGGAGGAGTTCACGACACAAAATTGCTAGTATTTTGTACACAGACGGACACACGGACGGACGAACAGACAGGATGATTCCAGTATACCCCCGAAAACATTCGTTTTGCGGGGGTATAATAAAGCCCATAAATAGAGCAACACTTTACTTCTACATCAGCAAATGCTTTCAGTTTGGGCAAATTGAAAATTTGGTCTTCTGGAAACGAGTTATCTTTTTTTAGACTTGCCCATATAAACCCTTAACCTGCTAAATAAATGTAACTAAAAATTTCAAGCCGATAGTTAAAACCCAATTTGTGCTATTTCATCAGTATTTTTTGGCTAAAAAATATCTCCTTTTGGGACAGTGTAGATCCAAGATCAGACTGCACATTCTGTGCAGTCTGATCTTGGATCTACACTGTCTGTAAAAGGTCAGTGAGTCGTGCTTATATAGCAGCTCAAGGGTTAACACATTTGCGTACAACAAAATTAATGTGGTCCAAATTATGCTACTTTTCTCTGAAAAATTCTAAGGGGAATAAACAAGGTGGAAAGGAGAAAGGAGAAACAATAGCATTTTCCATTTTTCCCATCATGTTTTCAACAGCCTTCTTGGGTATTTTCATAAAAAACACAAGATTGTTTGGTAAAGGACACGCATTTTCCCCTTTCCCCAAAATGTTTTCTATCCTTCCTAAGAGAAATCAAATTATTTAACCCTTTACCATATGGCCAAAATTTAGACTAGTCCAAATTGAGAGCATTTGCATACGACAAAATAAATATGACTCAAAAATTGAAATTTGTTTTGGGAAGGACAGAAAACATTGTGAGGAAAGGAGAAAATGCTTGTTACCAGCATTTCTCCTTTTCATACAATGTTGTCAAAAGGCCTCTTTCTCAGGGTCGTTAAAACTCGAGATTGTGTAGTAAAGAATTAAGACACATCTAGTTTGTCATTTGCAAATCTTGTCAGTCAAGTTGAACAAGTTTTGTCACAGGGTAAATAGTTGAAAGTTACTTTTCTCTTAAAAAGTAACAAATCCATGACGGTTAGACACCTTATTTCTAAATAAATGGTTGTCTAAAAGTAGTTTTACGTCTGTCTGATGCAACTATAATGAGCATGAATTACCAGTCTAGCCCCACTCTAATATGTCTAAATCTAGTAGAAAAACCTGGCATTTATACAGAATGAAACAGTCACATTGATTGAGCACCTCAAGTCCATAGCACGAGAAATGGCAAGATAGCAAGCTACTTTGGTGAACAGAACAGACCAAAGAGGAGTGTACACAGTGTCTTCCAGTTATTGAAATAGTCCGGTCAAAACAGCCTTAAATTAGGGCCATTTAACAAACACTCCCAGATTTTTACATCAACATAGAGCGCTATCTGAAAATGTTGGAAAAGCAGTACTTGCTTGTAACATTGTAAAATGAAAAAAATGGCTGAACAATTTTGTCCATTTGTACTGGTTGAATAATCTGATGAGATGATCGACGTGCTGTTATGCCTTTCTTTCGAGGTATACTACCTCTGTAATGGACCAGCTGTGACTGAATCTCTAGATGAGATAATGCTGTAATGGTGTGATTGCATTTCTAGATGAGATAATGCTGTTATGGGGTGATTGCATCTTTAGATGAGATAATGCTGTAATGGGCAATTGCATCGATAATGCTGTAATGGTGTGATTGCATCTCTAGATGAGATAATGCTGTAATGGTGTTTTCTTCTGTCACACTTGATACCTGGACATGGACCAATGTTTATTGCATGGTTCATTTAGTAGCAGAAAAGAGATAATCCTGCAATGATAATAATAAATGCCTTCTTTTAAAGGTATTACCTATGTATCCTCTAGAGTTGACGAGATGTTATAGTTGATTGCAGAGGAGTGAATGTTGTATCAGTGTTGCCTTCTTTTGTTGTTGGTACCTAAAGGTGGACTCCATTCATTGTTGATTGTGTCGCAGAGATGAGATATGATATTATCATGGTGTCAACTATCAAGTACCCTATTTGCAGTAAAGTAACTATTTGTGGTTGGTTGTATGGTGTTTAACGCTGTTTTCAACATTATTTCAGTTGTATCGCGGCGGCCACTGCACATATCCATGCTCTCCTGGAGTTTCTTTTACCAGTTCTCCGCACATGGAGTTTCTTTTACCAGTACTCCACACAATATTCTTTCTAAGCCACTGGCTACTTTCCCACGTAACCATCATCGAAACAATGGTCAGTGGTAAGAGAGGAATGAATCCTGTCACAATGACTATCATCAATCCTGGGAAAGAAATTTGCCAGGCTGGGGATCGAACCAGCGACCCCCTGTTCTCGAGTCCTGCACGCTACCAACTGACGACCATGGCTCGGCAAAACTGTTTATGGACTAATGGTGATAAATTATTACATTTGGTGGCTCAGGATTTTTTAGTATAGCAATGATTGTAGTGAATTAACTGACGGTGGATTAGTGATAATTAGTTATTACATTAGGTGGATGCGGTGAGAGAATATTGTAATGATGTCTTCTTTTCCGATTGGCACCTGGAGGTGGACCCTAATGCTGATTGTGTGTTATATTTGGTGGCAGAGGTAAGGATACTGTTACAAAGGTAATAATTGTCTTTTTCTTTCATGCAGATCATGCCTGGATGTAACCCTTAGTTTTGCTTATAACATTTGATAGCAGAAGATGAGATGATACATTAATTGCCTTCTTTTGCAGTCAAATAACTTGATCTGGACCAGTGGTGATTGGATGTTAATATAATAGTTAACCCTTAGGCTGCTTATCGCGACTCACTGACCTTTTGCGGACAGCGTAGATCAAGATCAGACTGCACAGAACATGCAATCGGATCTTTGATCTACACTGTCCGATAAGGAGATATCTTTCCTCCAACAATACCTTTGAAACAGGAAAGTTTTGGGCTTATACTCTGGGTTTGAAAGTTTCATTTCTTTTATTCAGCAGGATAAGGGTTAATACTGGCAGAAGTGAGACAATGTAATGGTGCTGCCTTCAATTGGAAATTACTCCACTGTTAAAACAGGGTTTCAAATGATAGTTCATGCTGCAACACAGAGTCAAGAGGACTTTCATCAAGACAGCTCTTTTTTTATACAAACTCTGCTTACTATACTCAATTCCGAAGATTTTGTTTACTTTTACGCTAGAAATACAGTGGAGATCCATGGAGAAATGCCATAGTGATTCTATTAAAAAGCACTCAAAAAACATGATGATGAAGATTAGGACACTCTTCTAAATGTTAACCCGTTGGGCACCCATTAACACTTTAACTCTTTACCACACAGTCCCGAGTTTTAACGACCCTGAAACAGAATTGAGCCTTTTGAAAACATTATGGGAAAAGGAGAAAATGCTGGTAACCAGCATTTTCTCCATTTCCCACAATGTCTTCTACCCTATCAAAGACAGAAAACATCATTTAAGCAACATTTAATTTGTCGTCTACAGATACTTTCAAATTGGACCAGTCTAAAATTTTGTTGTTCGGTACAGAGTTAACACTTGATCCTGACTTTTAACAACCCTTTAGAAGATGGCTATTGAAAACATTGTGGGAAAGCAAAAAATGCTGGTAACCAGCATTTTTTCCTTTGTCGACAAGGTTTTCTACCATTCTACAGAGAAATCATACAATTTGAGCTGCATTTTATTTGCCATCTACAAATGCTTGAATTTGGACTGGACTAAAATTGTGTTGTGTGGTAAAAAATTAAGCAAAATAAATGTCTGCAATGCGGAACAAGAAAGGGCAATAACTCAAAAATTAAGGAAGCAAGAGTTATGATTCCTGTGCACTGCACTCCCCCTTGATGAGATCTATCCACACATGAAATTTCATAACCGTAGGTAGTATAGTTTTGGAGATATGCTCCGGACAAAGAACTGGACGCCGCCCGCCCGCCACGGGTGATCCCATAATACGTCCCGTCTTCGACGGGCGTATAAAAAAGATCCAAGATAATTACTTTTCCAAGGCTCCCACTGGCAACAGTATCCCAACATATCCCAAAGTGTATATTCAAAGAATAGACTGCATGTTCTAAGCAGTCTGATCTGAAACTACACTGGGTAAAAAAGCAAACGTTAATGGCACTTTAAAGGTCAGGCTTCCTTACAATGAAGTTGCCATACTCCATTTTGGGCTCTCATAACATCATTATGACAGGGTAGAGCCCATATTAGCCCTTTAAGGGCCATAGTCAGGGGATGGCACAGACCAAGATCAGACTGCATAGAAAATGTAGTCCGATTTTGGATCTATGCCATCCATTTGTTTAGTCAAGCCTATGACATAAAAATCTTTCTGAGAGTCTGCGGATTTTTACTGTCAAGATTCAAAAGTGGTTGAATTTATATGTTTAGCACTGAAATAAGTTTCATAGCATGCCTATGCAATCTGATCTTAAGCTACATTAACTCTTAAGCAAATATTAAGTTGCCTTTACAATGCTAAGAGTTGAATTCGTGCTGATTAATAAACACAAAGAGTTATTTCTTTTGTTCCCACTGCATATTCCAGAAGTTCTGAGCTAGATTGCCTAAGGGAAAATTCCTCTTTTCATAACTTTATCTCCATAAATTTTATTGTTTCTTCTCTACAGGCATTCAAATGAAGGACCACAGCAGCAGCCCAAATGATTTAGTGGTTACAAGATTTAACTCTTTACCAAATGACAAAATTTTAGACTGGTCCAAATTCAAAGCATTTGCAGACGACAAAATAAATGTGGCTCAAAAATTGAAACTTGATTTGGAAAGAGTAGAAAACATTGTGGGAAAAAGAGAAAATGCTGGTTACCAGAATTTTCTCTTTTTTCCACAATGTTTTCAAAAGGCTTTTTCCTCGGGGTCGTTAAAAGTCGGCATTGTGTGGTAAAGGGTTAACTGATCTACTGATTGTAACCCCTTATCACACAATTCCAAGTTTAACTCTTTAATACCACACAACAAAAATGTAGCCTTGTCCAAATTCACAGCATTTGCAAATGATAATTTAAATGTGGCTAAAAAGATGGAATTGTCTTTAAAAGGGTAGAAAACATTGTGGGAAAAGGAAAAAAATGCTGATAACCATCTTTTCTCCTTTTCCCATAATGTTTTCAAAAGCCTTCCTTCTCAAGGTCATTAAAACTCCGGATAATTTGGTAAAGGGTTAACTGACCCTATATGAGAAGGCATTTGAAAACATTTTGAGAAAAGGAGAATTTGCTAGTAACCAGCATTTGTCCTTTTTTCAAAAATGTTTTCTACCCTTTCAATGACAAATTCCAACGTTTGGTCCACATTTGTCATCTGCAAATGCTTTCAATTTGGATAAGTCTATAAGGGTGTGCGACATTTCATCGGAAACCATGTTCGTGGAAAACGATCCCTAGCCCTTACCCTTACTCTAAGCCAGACAAATTGTGGCTCAAATCTTCCTCCAAGACAGAGCTTTTCATGAAATAAGTCTAGGAACTGAGCAATTGGTATTTTAAAACAAATATGGATTTCTACGAAACACACTTTCGACAAAATGTCCTGCACCACTCTATAATGATGTCATTTGGCAAAGAGTTAATCTTTGGGTACCTGCAGTCTGCATTCTTTGTTGTCCATGCTGTAGAGGTCAAAATGGCTTCACTTGGCTCAATATGACTCCAAATAAAAATGATTAGGCCAAAATTAATGAATGATATGATATGGGCAGTCTCCATTCCACATTGATTTCTTTACATCCAGTGTTCTAAAAACCAATTGATATGGCATAAAATTTCATTCTTTCTAATTTATGAGATCTTGGCTAGGATTTTTTGACAGCTTTCCTGCTGGTATTTCACAGTTAACTCTTTACAAGGCCACCCATTTTCAGACTTGACCATTTAGAACACATTCGCGGACAACAAATTAAACACAGATCAAATGATAAGATTTGTTAGAACAGGAACAAAACAACATGGGAATAGAACAATAAAACTGATTACCATTATTATCTGTTTTTCCAACAAAAATTTCAAAATACTACTTCTTTTGGATCATAAAACTATTAGACAGGATGGTCTAGGGTTAACTCTTTACTAAACAACAATATTTTAGACTTGTCCAAATTGAATGCTATTTGCAATTGCAGGTGACAAAATAATTGTGATTCACAAATTGATTTTTGTTTGCTGAAGGATAGAAAAACATTGTGGGAAAAGGAGAAAATGCTGGTTACCAGCATTTTCTCCTTTTCCCACAATGTTTTCAAAAGGCTTCTTCCTTCGGGTTGATAAAACTCCGGATTGTGTGGTAAAGGGTTAAAGCTTTAAAATTCATACTTTTTCCTGCCACAGTGACGGGCTCCTGTCATAATTCTAGAACAGGGCTCTCCTTATTTCCTACAATTTAACATAGTAGAACCATAAAAAAAAATCCAGGCGGCATCTTCATGTGGAAATAACATGCAAATCTACCAAGATTTACAACCCTGGACATGCACAGTGGCAGAGGCAGAGAATTTCAGCAATTATTCATCCTTCTTCCCCTTGCAAAATTGACCCTAAAAAGCATGGTCAACCAAAATTTTACTATTTCTCAGCAAAGTTGACCTGGTTTATTGACTTAAATATCCTATGGTCTGTCAGTCACTCATACAATGAAACTTGTAGTTCCATGAGCACTTACAATCACAGTCTAAAATATGAACCTTGACTTCCCAACATTTAACCCTTTTCCACACAATCCTGTCATTTAACTACCCTAAGGAAGAAGGCTATTGAAAACATCACAGGAAAAAGGAGAAAACGCTGGTAGCCCGCATTTTCTCCTTTTCCCATATTGTTTTCTACCTTCTGAAAGACAAACCCTATCATTTTGATGTACCGATACATAAGATTTGTAGTCTACAGAATTAATGCTCTTAGAATGGATATGTTTAAAATTTTGTTATGTGGTAAAGGGTTAATCAAAACACAGATCAATACCAAGAAGACCAATTTATTCCTGTTTGACATGATCGAAATTTCAGTATCAGCTGAGAAAAACATATCTATGGACATCACTTTGAACCATTTCTAAAGCACTCAACAACTTGGACATGTGGAGGAACTCTTAGAGAATCAAAGTGATGAAAGCACTGGTGTGGTATTTGTCAAGGGTGCTGTTGCATGGCATTAATAATTTGAAAAATAAACAAAAAATAATGTGGGACCAACAAGCCTGGACGGAGAGGCCAGTGGAAGAACAAGCTCAGTGACAAACTGGTTTTGGGATGAACACGATCAGGTTGTGTGTATCATTGCGGCCAATACTGGGCCATAGCAGGTATACATATTTTCCTTAAAAAAATCAAAGCCCTGACGCACTGAAGGAAGCGGGTTTGTGCCAGCTACAGATCTTATTACTTTCTTTGCACAGGTTTCCTTTATACTTGACTTGAAGTAAAAAGGTGCCTTAATCGATCTGCAAACAGTATAGACTTAGGTCAGCCTGTGCAGGCAGTCAGTCTGTGCAGTCTTCACAGGCTGACCTGGGCTGAAACTTTTCGCCATTGGTCCATTTTCTGTACATCGAAGGGTCGGTCTATGGATCAATAATTATTTATGTCTTGCTTGGTATTATCCATCACGAGGATGCAAGAAGCCCCCTTTTGCCAAAGCACAGCTCATTTGTTTGTGGCTAAAATAAAGATAAAATCTAGTACATGAGCACAGGCAGAAAACAAGACTTGAATAAATGATATTAATCCTTTCCAAAACAATCCCAAGTTTTTATGGCCCTGTGGAAGAGGCATTTAAAGATATTTGTGGAAATGGAGAAAGTGCTTCTAACCAATGTTTTCTATTATATCAATCCGTAACATTTATGAAATTCTTGAAAGGTATCTTAAAGTACTGAAAACCAGTCTTAGTATAATTTTGAGGTTTTACACCTCAAAATCCTTGTAGGCAAAATAATGTGCTTTATAAAAGTTTTGCCGATCCCTTTTAAGGAGTTTGTAGCTCAAAAACTTGAAGTTGGTACCCCTGGTTTAAATTTCCAGCATGGTCTTCTTTCTGATCCACTTATCATTTATGCCATGTTGTTATTCAGTGCATGACCTTAAGGAAATAGCCAAGAAACGCATGCATAGGTACACTGGCAGCTGTTATGACCCAAGCTGTTTAAATTTCATTAACTGCTAATAAATTATACTGAAAGAAGCCATTTGCAGACAAAAATTGAAACATGGCTCAAAAACAGTGTACATCTTTGATAGGGTAGAAAACATTGTTGGAAAAGGAGAAAATGCTGCTTACCAGCATTTTCTCCCATTCCTACAATGTTTGTAAAAAGTTATGTTCTAAGGGTCGTTAAAACTTGAGATTGTGTTGTACAAGTAAATGCATAATATAATTTGCAGTTATAACTACTTTTAACTCTTTACCACTCAATGCCGACTTCTAACAACCTTGAGAAAAAAGCCTTGTGAAAACAGTCTGGGAAAGGAGAAAATGCTGGGAACCAGCATTTTCTCTATTATCCACAATGTTTTCTATCCTATAAAATAAAACTTGTACCATTTGAGCCACAATGAAATTGTCGTCTGCAAATGCTTTCAGTTTGAACACAGCTGAAATTTTGCCGTCTGCCAAAGGCTTAATGGGTGACTTTTCGTGTAACATCGCCTGTCATAGCCGAATCCGTACGACTTTGGCGATAAAAGGCGATGTTACACGAATCCCATTACGATGCCCTATGCTCAAAATTCATCATGCAAACAAACACCGACAAGAAAAAGTCGATGCAAAGAATCAAAGTCGCCGCAAATTTTTTTATTTAATGCTTCAAGAAAGCCAGGGCAAATAGGTAAATGTCAGTTTTCATCAGCAGATTTTTTAACACATTATGAAATTGATGTGACTGTGAATCTATATCAAAAGTTGTCTTCTGTTACAGTATCTAATACCCTCGCATAGCGCTCTCTGAACTCTTTTCCAAACGAAAAATATCAGACTCTTCCAAATTCAAAGAGTTGACAGACGACAATTTAAAAAGCTGCAAAAATGGTAGAAAATTCGCTAGTAGTGGGGGGAAAAGTATTTGTTAAAGGAGAAATTGCTTATAACGAGTAATTTCTCCTTATCCAACATGTTTTTCCAAAAGAATTTGACAGCGCACGTGATAACCCGCGTTTGTTTGGGAAAGTGTTGAAAACAGGGTCAAGTTACTAAAATGTTGCTGTCCTAGGATAGTATGATTCAAGAGAACGTAAGTTTGCAAGGCATGCTTTCAATTTAAACAAGTCTAAAACTATACTGTTTGGTGAATGCTGTTAATAAAGAATATTGGTTTTGCATTGCGATTTATGAACAACACAGCGAAAAACTGGTCTCTCTCCAGTTTTTTTCCAACAAAGTACATTGTAAATTTATCTAGAACTTGGTGAGAAATAAACAAAAGGGTTCTAAACAATCTTTGTTTTAAAAACTAAACTTAGAAAGAAGTAACCAATAATGGTTAGATACAATCATAACCATCATACTCGTTCTTCGGCGGAATTTAACACAATTTCAGCAATGTACAATTTTAGCGGTGGTCATTCAACAAAAAACACAAATAGTAGGAAAAACTAGGTACTAAATAATCAAAATGATAATTTAACCTGTGTACGAAATGACGAAAGTGGATACGAAATGACCAACTGGATACGAAATGACCAAAATAGAAAGGATAGGTAGGTACGAAATGACCAAAATCGTATCTACGAAATGACATAGGTACGAAATTAACTAGGTACGAAATGACTGGAAACCTGTACAGCCTTGACCGATGGAAACAAGGCATTTATTTGGATGAGTCCATTTCTCGCGAATAGCGAAAATAAAAGTAATACTTGGGCGGATTTTTTGATGTTGTAAGTATTAACAGAGCAAAAATAGTATCGTATTGTATATACTTCGTAGTTTAAGAATGAATTAAAAAGCCAGTTTAAGGCGAAGTAGAAAGATTCCTTGTTAACCTTAACACCCCTATAAAAAAGAAATTCCCATTGTCCATTTCCTAACTCGAAAAACTATTAAAAATATAGTCTCGCGCTTCTGCGCGGCGACTAATAAAAACTTTTGCTCTGAAAATATTTTCTTTTGCACTTTTTCGGTCTATGTAGATACCGACGCCCTCTTTCCGTTTCTATTCTACAGTAACATTACGGATGAACTCGTAAGGTGTAAGGCAGTTTTGAAAGGGTGTCGTCTGCGTGAGTAGCGCATATTTATACATGATCGTTTGTGTATTCATGGAGGAACTACTTAGTCAAGTGTAGGAATCAAGTTTTGTTTACCTCGCGTATCCAGAAAAAAGCTGCCGGATGCAAGAATTCTCGACCTAGATAAATATCGTAAGCGTTGAAAATCAGTAACTCATACCTGGGGACTATGACAGCGGGTTTCACCCGCTGCCAAAAAGAAGTATTCCCATGATTGATGGCCTAATCCAGTTTAATATGCCTTTGTTAATTACATATCTGAGTGCTATCAAAACACTTATTTGTCTTAGAAAAATTGAGTTTAATTGGGTTAAGTTCCTTTGGTTTTGAACAAAATATGATACATGATTTTCAAAATGCCGTATTGAACTCATAAGTCGCATTGTCTTTGACAAATGCCACAAAACATTCTAATTGGAGACAGTGACCTAATTAATCAGGCATACAATATGATATCACAGATAATCACCAGGTAAATGTGTGAGGATGATGCTGTAAGTTTTGTAACAGCTGATTACACACAAACAATAATAAAAAGATTGAAATATTTTTGATAAAAGGAAAAATTAATGGGCAACTGCTCCACTCCCCGAATGCTTTGAAAAGAGGTCAACTGCATGGCTCAAACAGCTTGTAAGAAAGAAGTTATTTGAAAACAGTGCAGGAAATGGAGATAATTATGCAAGTGGCCAGCACTCTCACCTTTTTACACTATTTTCAACCCGAATACTTTTACTTGAGTCGCATTCAATTCTTTACCACATCAAAAAATGTAGAGTTCTCCAAACTGAAAGCATCAGCAGACGACAATTTAAATTTGACAGGCTAGAATAGAATAGGTAGAAAACATTGTGGGAAAAGGAGAAAATGCTGGTTACCACAATGTTTTTGAAAGGCTTCTTTCTCGGAGTCGTTGAAACTCAGAATTGTGTGGTAAAGGGTTAATTAGCGTTTTCTTTAAAAAATGGGTAACTCTGAAATGTTATCATGTGGTAAAGAGTTCACAAAACCAACAATGAGGAATAACTGGAAATAAAAGTAAGCACATTTTCAGAATAACAAAAGGTCATTTCTTGATCACTTTTTATGGTAAAAATTTTTCTCCACAACAAGAGTGATAAAAGACAAGATTCTATGAACAGGGTGATAATAAAAGGAAGACATTATGCAGTAAAAGTTCATCAATGTCACACCAAGTCCTGTTTTATGAGTTGCCATGCCAACTCCTTCTGTGGGCAGCAGCCACAGAGACACATGCATTTAGTTTGCTTTTATCCTTTACCAAAGAAATATATGTTTTCACGACCTTAAGGAGATGACTTTTAAAAACATTATGGGAAAACTGGAGAGATTAATGCTGGTGTGGCATTTTCTACTTTTCCTATAATAGTTTCTGTCTTTTCAAAGACAATTTCTCTCATTCAGACCTCACTCAATTTGTCATCTGCAAATGCTTTAACCTTTATCCTGCTAAATAAGTTCAATCCAATAGTAAAAACCGGAATAACACAACTTCAAACTTGTTCCTTTGGGGGATGAATATCTCCTTATCAGACAGTGTAGTTCCAAGATCAGACTGCACAATCTGTGCAGTCTGATCGTGATCTACACTGTCAGAAAAAGGTCAGGAAGTCGCATTCAGCAGCATATGGGTTAAATTTGGGAAAGTATACAATTTTGTCATCTGGTTAAGAGTTAACCCTTTACCACACGACAAAATTTTAGCCTTGTCCAAATTGAAGGCATCTGCAGACGACAATTTCAGTGTGGCTCATATGGTGTAATTTTTCTTTGATAGGGTAGAAAACATTGTGGGAAAAGGCGAAAATGCTGGTTACCAGCATTTTCTCCATTTCCCACAATGTTTTCAAAAGGCGTCTTTCCCAGGGGCGTCAAAAGGCGGCATTGTGCGGTAAAGGGTTAAACTGATATCTTCTTATAAGCCATGCCAGAGACAAGATTTAGATGCTTATAATTCACACAGTGCAGATCAAGATCTAACTGCACAGATTATGTACTCTTGTCAACAATGAACTGACTGTCTGGAAATTTGTGACAGTTGGAGTAATCAATTTTCATTTAACCCTTTACCACACATTCCCAACTTTTAACAACCCCAAGAAAGAAAGCTTTAGCAAACATTGTGGGAAAAAGGAGAAAATTCTGGTAACCAGCATTTTCTCCTTTTCCCACAATGTTTTCTACCCTTCCCAAAACAAATTTTAAATTTCAGTCACGTGTATTTTGTTGTCTGCAACTGCTTTCAGTTTGGACTCGTATAAAATTTTGTTGTCTGGTACAGGGTTAATGCAATATATCAACCAGATCGAGTTTTGGAATTGATTTAAAAATCCAAATATCAGCATCATGGTATCTGATACATTGCAAGTATACTAGATCTATAATGACTCGGAATTTTTTCACCCAAAGTATTTTCTTTTGTAGAAAAAGAAATTTAACCCTTAACCCTTTACCGCACAATGCCGCCTTTTTACGCCCCTAGGAAAGAAGCCTTTTGAAAACATTGTGGGAAAAGGAGAAAATGCTGGTAACCAGCATTTTCTCCTTTTCTCACAATGTTTTCTACCCTATCAATAGAAAACTGCACCATTTGAGCCACATTGAAATTTCGTCTGCAAATGCTTTCAATTTCGGCAAGGCTAAAATTTTGTCGTCTGGTAAAGGGTTAAAGTTCTTTGATAAAAAAGCTACCTAGTAGCATCTCCTAAACTATGACTCCTATTTGAGAGATAACAACACAGCCAAGTTTGAAATAAATATCTTCAGCAATAAGAGAGATATCATCGTTGTCTGCGCATGTCATTTTCTTCGAAGATTCGACCTGTCTTATATGACGCATCACCCATCCCACGTATACCGGGGAAAAGTAGGGCTTATATTGAAGCTATTAGCCTATTACCAAAGCATGTACGGGCTGTTTTAATAAATGGTCGGTGCATAGGTTACATGTTAGCCGATCATAGCTGAATGAATGGCACCAGGTAGCGTTTTATTGAGTAAACGTTTATTTTATTTGAAATTCAAAGTCACGGTTGTTGTTCTGAAAAATTACTCCGCTTCTGTACCCAGGATGCCCAAATTAGATAGATGTTTATTTGTAGAATGCCATCTAGCGGGAGATAATGGAGATATCATAAAATATCGAAGTTTATGCACAAACAATGGACAACGACGCAAGGGCTACGACAATAACTCAAGCTAAAAATGTTAATGTACACACCTGTCTCATTTTGGGAGTATGAATTTCTTTAACAGGATTATCTTACCCTTGTAAAGAGTTATTCCAATCAGTAACTCATGCTGCTTTATGGACTAATCTTTATGTGGTCATTGGTGGTCCTAAATGAGTTGAAGCTACTTCTAGTTTTAAGAAGAACAACTTCGAATTCATCCACAGGTAGTTTTCATGAAAAATAACTGCTCCTCTTTTAAGCAGCCCAGATTCCTGTCACATTAATTTATTGTCTATGGTGTTAGTCACCTCACAATTAATCACTCTGAATCACACAATATCAAAGCTCACTCCAAGAAACAATACCACTGACACCATCCTGAACACTGTTTCAATGAAATCAAAATAAACTCTTGACAATGGATTCTCCCCAAGGTCACAGGAGAGACACCATTAGCTTTAACCCAAGCAGCTTTGAACCCGTATTTGATTATAATGCAGATAGTGTAGATCCAAGATCAGTCTGCATTGAACATGCAGGCTGATCTTGGATCTACACTGTCTGTTTCCTTGCAAGATGTTATGACAAAAACACTTGAAGCTACCATATCTGTATCTCTATTACTAAGAACATCCATTTCCTTTATTTTGTACCCCAAGGGTAAACTCTTTACCAAACAATTCTACTTTTAACAAAACTGAAGAAAAAAGTCTTTTGACAACATTGTGGCAAAAGAAGGAAACAAATGCAGGTAACCATAAATTTATCCTTTTTCCACAATTTTTTATACCCTTCCCTAAACAAATTTTAATTTCTGAGTCGCATTTATTTTGTAGTCTACAAAATAATGCTCTCAATTTTAACAAGTCTACAAATTCCTTGTTCAGTTAAAATGAGGTATCATTTCTCTCCCAGCATGATTTATCACCTTGCAACAGAGACAGATTCTCAAAATACTTTTTCAAGAAAAGGAATTCCTCAGTACCAGCGATTTCTTCTACCACAATAAATCTATTTTCACAAATTTTCATGTAAGTCACACTGATTGTTCGGTATTTTCAAGAATGTTACCAATGTTGCCTGCTGGAAATTGGTTACAGGAATTAATGATTAACTCTTCACCAGATGACAAAATTTTTGGACGTGGCCAAATTGAAAGCATTGGTAGACAACAAATCAAATGTTGCTCAAAATTTTAATGATGACCTTTGTCTTTGAAATGGTAGAAAACAACGTTTTCAAAACCCTTCTTCTTCAGGGTCATTAAAACTAGGGATTGTGTGGTAAAGGATTAACCCTTTACCACACAATCATGAGTTTTGATGACCCTGAGGAAAAAGCCTTTTGAAAACCTTGTGGGAAAAGGAGAAAACGCTAATAACCAGCATTTTCTCTTTTTTCCACAAGGTGTTCTACACTTTCACACACATATACCATCATTTTAGCTAAATGTAATATGTTGTCTGGGAATGCTTTCAATTTGGACAGGTCTAAAATTTTGTCATTTGGCAAAGAGTTTAACTCTGTATCACACAATCCCAACTTTAACGACCATGAGAAAGAAGCCTTTTGAAATCATTGTGGGAAAAGGAGAAAATGCTGGTGACCAGCATTTTCTCCTTTTCCCTCAATGTTTTCTACCCTTCCTAAAGCGAATTTCAATTTATGAGTCACATCTGTTTTGTCGTCTGCAAATGCTTTGAATTTGGATGGGTCTAAAATTTTGTCGTTTGGTAAAGGGTTAAATACAGAATGCTTTGTTTCTCCAATACTCAGGCTCCTAATTTGTTCATTGGACCATTATATTGCCTTATCACTTAATTCCATCTACTATCAGATATTGAAGTATGGGCAAACATTATCCCAAATCTGTGAACTTTGTCCCATGAACTAAATCCCTCTGTCCCATCATTATAATAAAATCCAAGCATGTAACTGTCTGAATTGTTTTTATTGAAAATCTGTCGGAGGAATTGAATTCCTTAACCCTTTACCACACAATGCTGCCTTTTAACGGCCCTGGGAAAGAAGCCTTTTGAAAACATTGTGGGAAAAGGAGAAAATGCTGGTAACCAGCATTTTCTCCTTTTCCTACAATGTTTTCTACCCTATCAAACTGAGCCACATTGATATTGTCGTCTGCAAATGCTTTCAATTTGGACAAGGCTAAAATTTTGTCGTCTGGTAAAGGGTTAAACACACCCAACCTGAAAGACAGCATTTTAAGTGCAAGTCTGGGATTATTACTACTGAAGGAAAAATTCCATAGGACTTCCAAGGACCCTGAGGTCAATACTGCATTGTCAAACGACAAAATTTTAGACTGATCCAAGTTGAAAGCATTATTTTGCAGACTACAAATTGCATGTGTCAAAAACCAAAAGGACTTGAGTCAGAGGGTGTAGAAAACATTGTGGGAAAAGGAGAAAATACTGGTTACCAGATGACAAAATTTTAGACCTAATCATAATGAAAGCATAACTGAAGATCACAAATTAAATGTGGCTAAAATTATGGGATTTGTCTATGAAAAGATAAAAACTATTGTGGGAAGGGGAGAAAATGATGGCTTTCTTTTCCCACAATGTTTTCAAAAACCTTCTTGTCAGGGTCATTAAAACTTTGGATTGTGTTGTAAAGGGTTAAAATCATCTGCAGATCAAAATTTGGATACTCTACTTTCCATGCACACAGAAATGTCATAAGGATAATTAATACAGTAATTGATTTTCATTACTTCCCTTAGTAAAACAAGGGTTTCTGTAAGAATATGGGCAACATCTCCTCAGTATGCCATGATTACAAGGGGGGAAAAAAATCAATAGAACCCTAATGTCCCAAAGCTGCAGTCCCCTCATACTATAAAATGCTTTACTTTCAAGGAAATTTGTCATCATTTTAAGAGTTAAAATGTGGACACTCTGTACAGAAACGTCATATGGACAATTATTTTCATTATTTCCCTGGGTAAAACAAGGGTTTCTGTAAGAATATTGGCAACACCCCATCATTCTGCCCTGATTACAAGGGGGGGGGGGAATCAATAAATCAACAGAATCCTTGTGTCCCCAAGTTGCAGCCCCCCCCCCCCCGACTGAATCAAATGCAATGCTTTAACTCTTAACAACACAACAAAACTCAAGACTTGTCAAAATTGAAAGCATTTACAGACGACAAATATGTGTAACTCAAGAATTGAAATTTGATTTGGGAAGGTTAGAAAACATTGTGGGAAAAAGAGATAATGCTGATTACCAGCATTTTCTCTTTTTCCCACAATGCTTTTTACCCAGGGTCGTTATAAGTCTGGATTGTGTGGTAAAGAGTTGAAGGCCAGTATCACCATTTGAGCTACATTCATTAGAGCCATGCTCTGTGAAAAGGGGTCTTAATGCATCTGCAAAACGTATCGACCCAGGTCAGCCTGCACAGTCCTGACCTGGGCTGAAACATTTTGTTATAGGTCAGTTTTCTACTGTTGAAAGGACAGTCTACCTCATGATTAACCCTTTACCACACAATCCTGACTTTTAACGACCCCGAGAAAGAAGCCTCTTGAAAACATTGTGGGAAAAGGAGAAAATGTTGGTTACCAGCATTTTCTCATTTTCCCACGATGTTTTGTACCGTTTCCAAAACAAATTTCAATTTTTCAGTCACATTTATATTGTTGTCTGCAAATGCTTTCAATTTGGATCAGTCTAAAATTATGTCATTTGGTAAAGAGTTAAGTTGGTCGTTAAAAAAATAGTGGCTATTACTGATCCATAATTATGTGATAGCCTGCTTGGTGTTATGCATTACGGATATGCATTAAGCCCCCTTTTGCCACAGCATGGCTCATTTCATTGTCTGCAAAATTTTGGTGCTTCCAATTTGACCTAGACCAGTTTTGATGTCTGGTACAGGCTTAACTCTCTAGCACACAATCCCGTAATTTAACGACCCTAAGGAAGAAGCCTTTTGAAAACATTGTGGAAAAAGGAGAAAATGCCGGTAACCAGCATTTTCTCCTTTTTCCACAATGTTTTCTACCCTATCAAAGACAAATCACATCATTTTAGCCACATTTAAATTGTCGTGTGCAAATGCTTTAAATTTGGACAAGTCTACATTTTTTTTGTGTGGTAAAAAGAGTTAAAAGATGGTCGTTTAGGATAACCCTTTCCCAACTGTCAAATTTTAGACTCTTTCAAATTCAAGGCATCAGCAGACAGCAAATTTGAAAGTGATACAAATGAACTTAAGATTTTCGACAGGGTAGGAAACATGGTGGGAGGAAAAAAAGCTGATCACCAGCATTTTCTCCTTTTCCCTCAAATGTTTTCATATAAGGCCTCTTCCTTGGTTCTTTACCACACAACAAAAATGTAAACTTGGCTAAATTAAAAACTCTTTGAGATAACAATCTAATGGTGGCTCAAATGATGGAATTTGTATCTGATACGGTAGAAAACATTTTGGGAAAAGGAGCAAATGCTGGTTACCAGCATTTTCTCCTTTTCCTACAATGCTTTCAAAAGCTAATTCAGGGTCATTAAAAGTCAGGATTGTGTGGTAAAGGGTTAAACACTGACTTTCCCAGACATGGAAAAATCTGATTTAAGACAACCAAAAAATTCATCATTTAGAGACTTGTTAATTATGTAAGAGTCCACCACGGAATGTTACTTGCAACAGACTGCCGCAATTTGTCATACTTGCCCGGATACGGGACAATTAGCATCAGCAGGAATCCCCAAAGGCATGCAATCAAAATTGTGGCCAAATTGTGACAATGCCAAGATGTCATGATGCATTTACAAGCAGGGATATTCTGGGCTCGTATTCACCAACCGTTCTTAAGAATGTTCTCAGTCTTATTCTCCAGAATTTTCCAAATTTGAAAGTAACACACCTTCTGATTGGCTAAACCATTTGGTTTAGCCAATCAGAAGGTGTGTTACAAATGGTTTAGCCAATCAGAAGGTGTGTTACTTTCAAATTTGGAAAATTCTGGAGAATAAGACAAAGAACGGTCTTAAAGAATGGTTGGTGAATACGGACCCCGGTCTTTATCCTTTAAAGGATTAAGAGTCAGTTAAGTCCAGTCAAGAAACTAGTATTTAACCCTTTACCACACAATCCCGACTTTTAACGACCCTGCAAAAGAAGCCTTTTGAAAACATTGTGGGAAAAGGAGAAAATGCTGGTAGCCACATGAGAAAAATCTAGACAAGTCAAAAAGCACTTGGAGGTGACAATTTAAATGTGACTCAAATGAGGAACTTTGCCTTTGATATGGCAGAAAACATTGTAGGAAAAGGCAAAAATGCTGGTTACCAGCATTTTCTCCTTTTACCACAATGTTTCCAAAAGGTTTCTTCCTCAAGGTCGTTAAAAGTCGGGACTGTGTGGTAAAGATTTAAGTATCAGCACCAATACAATGACCATCACATTTGTTCACTCATCAAAACAGCACAATAACCACCTCTGTGACAGACCTGTCCATTTATTTCAGGAGAAGTATTCAATAAAAACTTCATCCAAGGGACATAAAAAGGACAATTTCCTGAATCAAATAAAAGAGTCATTTCAAATTCTTTCAGAAAGGGTAATTTTACAGAGATGATCCTTATTATGCAATAAAATAACCCTTAGTGAAATGTGTTTACCCCTTACCTCATTCTAGTTCAATGTAACATATCTTAGCAGAGCTCCAGATAAGAGGGAGTGATGGTATTCTAAATCCATTATTTCTCTTCCAAACCCTATGTTGTGGGTACTCATTAGAATCGTCTCGAGGAAACGATTCTAATGGGTACCCATAACATAGGGCTTGGTTGAGAATATTGAATATTTTCAATTCTATAATCAAAATCACTTCCTCCATCTGGAGCTCTGCCTTAGTATGCAAATTTTATCCTGTTACTACATGATTCCCTATCGAGCCTAATGGTAGCACCATCACTCACATACAGGACTTGAGAACAGGGGGTCAATGGTCCAAATTCCAAGCTTGGCAAATTTCTTTCCAGGGATTAATGACTGCTGACCATTGTTTCATTGATGGTTATGTTGAAAAGCAGCCAGTGGCTATGGAAGAATATTGTGTGAAGCACTGGTAAAAGTAAACTTCAGGTAATCAAGGACAGGCCCCCAGGCCACCACGATTTAACTCTACCAAATGACAAAATTCTAGACCAGTCCAAATTGAGAGCTTTTGCAGATGACAAAATAAATGCAAATCAAAAATGGAAATTTGTTTTTGGAAGAGTAGAAAACATTGTGGAAAAAGGTGAAAATGCTGGTTACCAGCATTTTCTCTTTTTCTCACAATGTTTTCAAAAGCTTTTTTTCTCAGGGTCGTCAAAAGTTGGGATTGTGTGGTAAAGGGTTAACTGAAATAATGTTGAAAACTGCATTATACCCAATTCAATCCGTCAGTCAAATACAAGATCCCCAGGGTCTTAACAACCATAAAGAAGAAGGCTTTTGAAAACATTGTGGGAAAAGGAGAAAATGATGGTTAACAAGCATTTTCTCCTTTTTCCCCACTTGTTTTCCACCCAACTGACAACAACTTCCACCATTTTAGCACCATTAATTTCGTTTGTCATCTGCAAATCCTTTCAAACTGGACAAGCCTAAAGTTTGGTTGTCTGTCTTTCAGTATCAAATTGTGTAGACTGGACTCAACCTCTTGATCAATTGATCAAAATACAATCCACTGAAACAACGGATTCCTATCTATAAGTGTTCAAGAGTAAAGTCAATGTTCCAAAGACCCCTGATGTTCTCTCAGTATCACATATTTAACAGTTAAAGTAACATTACCTCGAAATTTAGTGGTTCCATCATTGAAAATCCAGGATGGTCCCAAGAATAGATACCAGTAACACAATTTCTTTTCTTTTTGCAATATAAATTTTGTCCTGTGACAGAGACTAATTTAATTTCTTTCCCTTCAATTATAAGATAAAATCTTATTCAAATGATTAGAATACCTTATCAGGTGTTCAGATCAAGAAATTTCACTATCAATGAAAACTTAAAATTGATACTAAAGACTTGGATTGCAACAAACCAGTGATTTGTACCTAATTTTTGTCCATCCTAAAGTGATTGACAGGGTGTGACTAATTGAATTGGTCTTGTCTGTCATTATGACATTAAAAAGAGGGTATAGATGCCTCATCCCTTATTTGTCAAAAGGATAGTCATAAAATTGAAAAGTTTAACAAGCAGTTCCTTATCAGATCTTTGTGGTTATCCCTTAATTTAGTCCTTGATCCATCTTTAACCTTCCATGACGCAAATCAACATTGTCCTTTTCCCACAATGTTTTCAAAGGCTGCTTTCCTCATGGTCATTAAAACACAGGACTGTATGGTAAAGGGCTAACTTAACTCTTTACCAAACAACAAAATTTTAGACCACTCCAAATTGAAAGCTTTTGCAGACGACAAAATAAATGTGAATCAAAATTTGAAATTTGTTATGGGAAGAGTAGAAAACATTGTGTGATAAGGAGAAAATGCTGGTCACAATGTTTTCATAAGCCTTCTCCCCAAGGGTTGTTAAAAGTCGGGATTTTGACATAAAGGGTTAATCTGCATCCAAATAAAATTAAATGAACTTCAAATTATTATCTTTCAGATCTCACACTTTTTTAAGCCTTTCCCACAAGATCCAGAGTTTTAATAACCCTGAAAGAGAAAGCTTTCGAAAACATCGTTGGAAAAGGAGAAAACGCTAGTTACTAGCATTTTCTCCTTATCCAACTATGTTTCCTATCCTATCACAGACAAAATGTCATTTTGTCGTCTGCAAATGTTTTCAATTTTGTCATTTGGCAAAGAGTTAAATGCACGTTTATCTGCAAGACCACTGCACCCTCACACATTTTAGAAGCATGACTCAGGCATTTAAAAATGTGGACTGTTGCAAACTGGATTATTTGACAATAACCTGACACAACAGCGTCAGTCTCTGTCACAATGTTATGCAAATTTTACAGCAATCAAAGTGAACAGAAAGTCTTCAACCATTTTGAAATTAGCTGAAACCAGACCCATTTGCATCATGAAAACTTTTTCTTACAAATCTACAGAAGGATATCATAAGAGTTATTTAACCCTTTACCGCACAATCCCGACTTTTAACGCCCCAGGTAAAGAAGTCTTTTGAAAACATTGTGGGAAAAGGAGAAAATGCTGGTAACCAGCATTTTCTCCTTTTCCCACAATGTTTTCTACCTTATTAAAGAAAAATTGTTCCATTTGAGCCACACTGAAATTGTCGTCTGCAAATGCTTTCAATTTGGATAAGGCTAAAATTTTGTCATCTGGTAAAGGATTAATCTTATCCCATTACCTCTCTTGTTTGCAGTGTATTAAAGTCATTATGATTTTTCTTACCTTACACAAGTTTGATATATAGAGAATACGTACAAGGCTCGACAATTATTAATTCTCCCAACCTCGTTACCGTAAATTGCGTAAGTTTTGGGACAGTAAAAAATAATTAATTTTTTAGATGTCCCAATATTTAGGTTAACGAAAAATAATTATTTTCCATGGTGTCCCAAAACTTATGGTCAAACAGGGATCGTATATTACACGTATATTACACGTAATATACGATCCCTGGGTCAAACAAGACAAGCTGCCAAGCTGTTTGGCACTGACGACTTACCCGTCGAATATTAGCGCTGTGATTTCAATAAAACCATGATCACATGCTGGTCTGTCTATTTTTAGAGAAATTGGAATTCCTGTAGTCAATTTGTGTAGTAGGAATTTAAAACTTCGTATTTTTTCATTGTTTTCGTTACTGATAAACTAAATGTTTTCAGTCATTTTTGTATGCATCCCGGGAAAGCAATCAGCATTGGTGTTTTACGCTTATATAAAAACTTTTACAACGTATTTTACCTGTTAACGTGAGGTAAACAACGATTTGATTTCCGTTCTGAAACGTACCTGCTCGGCCCATTCTCAAATTTGATTGGTTGACAATCTTCAATCGATAACCTCCAGTTAGAATATAGGATAACTTGATTTCTATTTTTATACAACGAACCCGATTGACCGTGAAACACATACACACTTGTCGACTTCAGATGTACGTATACACATGACATGTACCTTTGCCCTTTGATTCAAGTTAATCACACCCTTTTTACCCTTATTTAGGTTCTTTTTTTACAAATGGGTTTTTTAATTGTCTGTCGGGGTGATCGGATTTATTTGCCTTGAAGCAGGAGATTCCCGATGATATCGAGAGGGTTTGGAAGCAATGCTTACGTGGAGAAATGAAACTGCGCGAACCAAATGCTTGTAAACAAAGGTTAACAAGCGGATTAAAGGTTGTTTTTTTTTTTTCGGAGTAGATATTCACTGTCCCAATTCTTTGGTACAAAAAAATACTGTCGTATTTTGCAATTTTTAGTATGGCCCAAATCTTTGGGTCATGAAAAATAATTATTTTCACGTTTTTTGATGGTGTCCCAATTTTTTGGGTGTCCCAAAATTTAAGCAAAATACGGTAGATATTTTTGATCTATGACAAAACTATGTACGTATTCTATTTATCTTTTAACCTATGATTTGTACTCATTGTGAAAAGATGTGAAAAATGTTGCTGACAAATACATTTTAAAAGTTTATTTATGTCGGAACTCCCATTTTAAAATTGCATTACCCACATACATAGTACTTTATCGTAGTAATTAAATGTCCGAAAATTGCGATTGAGATCGCTTGGGGTTATTCTATTTGAGAAGACGCGGTAAACGAGCATTCAAACGATGTCACGGGCAGGAATTACGTAGGCAGATCATTGGAAAATAGCGCATGTGCTATGACATCGTTCTTTTTTCGCGGGCTTTCTGTAGTAATCGTTACTATTTTTGGAATGCATTTCATTCATAAATGGTGATAGGGGGCAGAGTCAGTGGAACTTACTGTTCTATAAATATCCGTGGTATATCAAAAATCTATAAATATCCGTGGTATATCAAAAAAAATATCGCATGGGTGTTATTGCATGGATATCCGGTTAGTTGAAAGATTAAAGTGTTTGTGCACATGACACTGCAGGAACATTATGTGACATCATTTGTAAAAGCATCATGTATTCTTGCTCATTAACTCTTTACCATGCTGTCACAAATCTTAACAACCCTGAACAAAAATCCTTTTGAAAACATTGTGGAAAAAGAAGAACATGCTGGTAACCAGCATTTTCTCCTTTTCCCACACTGTTTTTTTAACCATCCCAAAACAAATTTCAATTTTTGAGTCAATTTATTTTGTCGTCTGCAAATGCTTTCAATTTGGACAAGTCCAAAATTTTGTTGTGTGGTTAAGAGTTAATTCCTAAAACAATGCTGACACAAAATTCCATGTCAGTTCAATCATGAAACTGATGATTGGGGTAAAAGTAAAAGCTTTTTTTCTGTTTTCTACAATGTTTTCAGTAATTGGTTGGTGCTACAAGAGAAATTGTTTGTGGGTGGTTTTGTGTTAAGATTGCAGGTGATTCAGTTCTTAACTTGTAGACCAAAGAATGTACAAGGCATGTGTTTACAGAGTTCCAGATAAGAGGGAATGATGGTATTCTAAATCCATTATTTCTCTTCCAAACCCTATGTTGTGGGTACTCATTACAATCATCTCGATGAGACGATTCTAATGAGTACCCATAACATAGGGTTTAGTGGAGAATCATCAATATTTTCAATTTTGAAATCAAAATCACTCCCTCTATCTGGAGCTCTGTCTTTTGTACCCACCAAAGTGAGATATTTAGTGCAGCTTGTAACATAATATATCATATCTACTTCTAACAAATGATTATAAGCTGCTGGCGTAACAACTGGTAATCAAAATAAACAAGGTAATATGTCTGAATTATTATGCTCTACAAGATTGTGTCTACCTGCCAAGCACATTGTGCTCCTTATTGTTATTAAAGACATCTGAGTTCAAATCTTTACCACACAATCCTGAGTTTTAACGACCTTATAACCGAAATCTTTTGAAAACATTGTGGGAAAAGGAGAAAATGCTGGTAACCAGCATTTTCTCCTTTTCCCACGTTTTCCACAATGTTTTCCACTTAATTACCGGCAAGTTTCATCACTTGAGGCTTTTGAAAATATTGTAAGAAAATGCTGGTAACCAGCATTTTCTCCTTTTCCTACAATGTTTTCCACAATGTTTTCCACTCAATTACAGGCAAGTTTCCTCATTTGATGCATCTCTTGATTTGTCCTTTAATTCTTTACCAGACAACAAAACTTTAGATTCATCCAAACTTGAAGATTTTGCAGACAACAACTTAGTTTCTGCTCAAATGATGAAAATTGTCATTGATTGCCTAGGAAACATTGAGGAAAAAGAAGAAAACACACATATAAAATTCTTTTTATAAAACTCAAGTTATTCTTGAGTATAGTAGGGGAGGTAACTCATAACTAGATTACCAAATAAGGATTTTTGTGAACGTGTCAATGTTGGTCTCTTTTCCTCGATGTTCAGATGACTGGTACGGAAATTTTCTCATCAAATGGAATTTGAAAAAAAGTAAATGAACATTTAAAGCCAAGAAATAGAAGAAGGTGGTTGAAATATCCCATGAACAATATTCCTTCCATGAACAAAAATACTCGAGTACATGTACCTTGTTTTTCAAAAAGTTCACCAGTTTATCACAGGAGTTTAATAATATTTGGAAGACATAATATTTCCACAAAATTGTCATCATTAAGAAAAACTGATACCTTGTTCCCTATGAATGACTCTGATATACAATTATAATGAAATCGTCAATTGGTAAGCCTTAACCCTTTACCAGACAACAAAATTTTAGCCTTGTCCAAATTGAAGGCATTTGCAGACGACAATATCATTGTGGCTAAAATGTTGCAATTTTTCCTTGATAGGGTAGGAAACATTGTGGGAAAAGGAGAAAATGCTGGTTACCAACATTTTCTCCTTTTCCCACAATGTTTTCAAAAGGCTTAATCTTCCCTTGAGGGTCGTTAAAAGGCGGCACTGTGTGGTAATTGGTTAACCGTTTACTACACAGTCCGAACTTTTCACGACTCTGAAAGAGAAGACTTTTGAAAACATTGTGGAAGAAGGAGAAAATGCTGGTAACCAGCATATTCTCCTGTTCCAGCAATGTTTTTTGCCCTACCAAAGAGAAATTCCACCAGTTGAGCCACATTTGAATTGTCATCTGCAAATGCTTTCAATTTTGACAAGTCTACATTTTTGTTATGTGTGGTAAAGAGTTAAGAGTTCAGAGAAGTCATCTTCTATCAATTCTATGGTTATTCTAACTTGAAAAGAAGCATATAATCTGAGAGTTACAATGTGGGATGCATAATAAATTCCAAAACGAAAAAGCTTGCATGCACATCTGTTGTCATGAATTATTTTATTAGCGAGGAGGTGTAATTGGTAACAGTCTCAGATATGATACAAACAGGAAGTTGTCAGTAAACACAAGCTGACATCAAGTCTTTACCAAGCAATAAAATACAAGTCTTGCCCAAATTCAAAGCTTCTGCAGACAACAAAATAAGTGTTACTCAAAAATAAAAATTCAAGTTTGGAAGGATATAAAACATTGTGGGAAAAGCAGAAAATGTGGGTTACCAGCATTTTCTCCTTTTCCCTCATTGTTTTCAAAAGGCTTCTTTCTTCGGTTTGTTAAAACTCAGGGTTAAGAATTAACTCTTCACCCATTAGGAAATGGTCCATTTTGTGAGCATTTTTAAGATGACAAATGCAGCTCAGCTAATGAGATTTGTCTTCAAAAGAGCGGAAAACATTCATAGACAAGGAGAAAATTGTTGTAAATGGCATTTTCTCCTTTTCCCTCAATGTTTTCAAAAGCTGTCTTTCTTGAGGTCATCAAAACTCTGAGGGTCATCTGAAAACAGCCATGAAATTGCAGTATTTTCACAGAGTGAACAGTGTTGCATTTCAAATGTTAAGGGATTAACGTCAGTGTTTCAAAATAAGAATTCAGTTTTTTGCAATCACAACTTTTTCATTTCATTCTCCCAAGATTTTATTATGCTGTGGCATTTTGTTTGTCAGAGTACTCCAAGGGTTTTTTAGAAGGTTCACTGCACTAAGCAAGTTTGTATCTTTTCCTTGATACTTTACTACCCAATCTCGAGTTTAACAACATTGAGGAAGAAGGCTTTTAAAAAACATTGTGGGAAAAGGAGAAAATGCTAATAACCTGCATTTTTATCCTTTTATGGCAATGTTTTCTATCCTTTTACAATTTCCACCATGCTTTTGCCCTTTGAAAGACAAGTTTCATATATTGTGTAATATTTTTTTAATTTGCTGTCTTGAAAATGCTGTGAAGTTGGAAAAGTCCAAAATTTTGCTGTGTGGTAGAGGGTTAATTAACATGGTCACTTTGTCTTGTGTACCTGTTCCCATTTTTTCTTAGCATCTTGCTCTCATTTCATTCAGGAAATGTCTTATTCTAAATCTTGTGCCTCTTCACTGACCTCATAAAACATGTTTGTCCCCCTAAGTCCAGTGCAAACTGTCCATTTCTGATCTGACAACATTCTTTAACCCTCAGGCTGCTAAGCCCGACCCACTGACTTCTTGCCGTCAGTGTAGATCAAGATCAGACTGCACAGATTGTGCAGTCTGATCTTGGATCTACACAGTCCTATAGAGAGATATTTCCCCCCTCCCCATAAAAACCATCTTCAACAGGGCCACAAAAATGTGGGATTGTTTTTACAGACCAGAAACTTACAGAAACTTGAATTTTGACAAAAAAAAAAGTCCGATCTCAATCTAGAAACACCATCAGACATGCTGATGCTGCTTTCACATGCTCAATTGAAAAATGCACTGATTTGTTTTCAGGAAGAAAATTCTTAACCTGGCAAATGTAACGGAATTAATTATATATTGCATAATACCAGGAATCCAAGGGAAACAAAGATTATCATATTTCAAAATTGTCTGAGTGCATTCTTGCCTGGAATGTGGACAGTGGGTGGGGAACAATTCACAGATGATTATTGTCTCTGCTGTAAGTAAGCTCAGATATTTGAAGAACATTTTCACACAATGATATATTTCTTTATTTCAGACAAGGCAAGAAATGAATATAAGAATATTAGACTTGAAGGAAGAAAGAAATCTATAAATAACTGAGACATGAAGGGCTGGCATCCTAAAAGAGTTTCCCATATAATGTGAGAAGGCCCGATTGGTACCCTGCAATATGAGGTTACTAAGTTTTACCTTAAGAGCCCTGAAATACTGAAATGGACTGTTTCAATTACAACAAGAGGGCCATTGGCCCTATAATGCTCACCTGAGAAAAGTGATCCAGGATTCATACAGTTGAAGAGATCCTGGTGATGCTGATGTAAAACACAAACAAAACATATTCAGTGACATAATGGGAATAAAGTTTTTTCTCACTATAACACGTGTATGTTATATTAGTTGAGATGAATGCAGCTCAAACTTTATCATGCTGCTGCTAGAAAACATACAGGGCTTATCTACAATTTGTCCCAGTAACCTACTTTTTGATCCTATGTGACCTATTTTAAAACGTGTTCACGGTATTTCTAGAACAAACACTCAGACATGCAGTCATGAGAACTGGACACAAAATGCGGCCTCTAGAGTGTGCACAATGTTTTTCAAAGATCGGTCCCAGTGACCAATTTTTTGAAAAACTTGACCCTTTTTTTTGTTTAAAACTCCTTTGAGATATCATCAAGACAAACATTCCCACCAACTTTTATGAGAGTAATTTGGACTCAAAATGTGACCTCTAGAGTGCACACAAGGCTTTTCTAAGATTTTTCCCATGGACCTACTTTTTGACCTGGTGTGACTAATTTCCAAAGTGGTCTGAGATATCACCAAGACAAACTTCAGAGCAACTTTCCTGGGTATTGGACCAAAATATTTGCCTCTACATAGACTGCACATAAGTTTTTCTGTGGCAAATATTCTGATCACTTTCCATGAGCATTAGACAGATAATTTGGCTTCTAGAGTGCACACAAGGCTTTCCTGAGATTTGTTCCTCTGATCTGATTTTTGACCTGATGTAACTCAATTTGGACTCATTTGAGACCTCATCAAATCAAACATTCTTACCAAGTTTCATGAGTATTGGACTGATAATGTGACCTTGACAATGCATGCTACATAATTATTTATGCCTGTACAACAGACACCACATGAAAGATGACACACAGTGCATGAAAAAGATATACAAAGGACACAGCACAATCAAAAAAACTCACCTTGATTACTAGATGCACAGGTAAGCCTAAAAAATAGCTCAAATATTGCTATTTCAGTGTTGTTTTTGGCCAAAATATGTGACAAAGAAACAGATAGAATTAAGACCTAACACCAGACTAAACATTCTGCGCAGAAAGTGCTTGAAAATTTGACGTCATCTCTGGGTGGAATTTAAGGTTCAAACATGACAAAGAACACAAAGATTGCTTATTTTGGATTTTTACCCCAATTTTTCATAATTTATGCACTTAATTTTAACCATCTAAATTTTCTGAATTTTACTGAACTTTCCGTCTTAATTTCCTTGAACTTCATCTACAAAGTGTAAACGCTGTCCAAAAAATAACTGAAAAATAACATAATGATACTGTCAGCTTTGTTTACATTTTATAACCAGTCTAAACAATAGAGATAAATTTAGGCAGCATCTTACCTTAGATTATTCTGTTTTAACCCTTTACCACACAATCCCAGGTTGTAACGACCCTTACATAGAAGGTTTTTGAAAACATTGTCAGAAAAAAAAATGCTGGTAACCAGCATTTTCTCCTGTTCCCACAATGTTTTCGCTGCCATAGAACTTCTGCTCATTTGTACCAATTTTGTATTTGTGGTTTGCGAATGTTTCGAATTTGGAAGACTCTAAAAATCTGTTGTTTGGTACAAAGTTAATCCTTTGCCACACAACAAACTTTTAGACTCGTCCAAATTGAAAGCATCTGTAGACTTCAAAAGAACTGTGGATCAAAAATAACTTTGTCTCTGAAGGGGTAGAAAACATTGCTGGAAAAGGAGAGAATGCTGGTTACCAGCATTTTCTCCTTTTTCCACAATATTTTCAAAAGATTTCTTCGTCAGGGTTGTTAAAAGACGAGATCGTGTCAAAAAGGGGTAAGGTGTGACGTAAGCACCTACCTTTCAATGTGCGAATCATAAACTTGAAATTTTAACGCCTGCACAATTTTTAGTTCCCAGGGCTTAGAATAAACATTTTTTTTACACAAGAAATAAAAGCCATTGCAGTAAAATTACTTTAACCATGTACTGTATAATTTTTAACTCTTTATCACACGACAAAATTTTGGACTCGACTAGATTCAAAGCATTTGCAGACGACAAAATAATTGTGACTCAAAAACCAAATTTTGATTTGGGAAGGTAATAAAACGTAGTTAGGAAAAGAGGCAGATGCTGGTTACCAGCATTTTCTCCTTTTCCGACAATGTTTTCAAAAGACTTCTTTCTTCAGGTCGTTAAAAGTCCGGAGTGTGTGGTAAAGGGTTAAGCAAATTGAAAAAGTGTTGAATTTTTTTTTTTAGTGTTTTTACACTTTTTTTTTTTCAAGCAGGCCCTTAGTTTACCGTTCACTAAAACCCCCGAAGTTTAAACAACTATCAGAAGGGAGGTTTTTGAAAACATTTTGGGGAAAGGAGAAAATGCTGGTTACCAGCATTTTCTCCTTTACCCACAATGCTTTCAAAAGCCTTCTCTGGCAATGTCATTAAAACTTTAGATTGTTTGGTAATGACTTAAATCATTGTGGTTAGTGCTCCTACGCATGCATTCCTTGCGTTTCTTGCCAGTACTACACCAAATTTCTTTTGCCAAGCTATCGTCTGCCTTTAAACAATATTATATTCAGTGTTGAGAAATATAAAACCTTTCACAATGACAGCCAACACTTCTCAAGAACAGATCAGCCAAGCCAGGATTCAAACTCAAAACCTTTCGGTTACTAGCCTTCTGGTGTACCAACTGAGCTGATGATGCTCAGGGTGCATAGTCACAAACATTTCTAACAAAACATATTACATTATTTAATTATCAATTCACAAACTAGCTACCTGATTGGGCGAGACACACCTTCACATCCGATCTGATTGCTTAAGCCTTTAAGCACCTTTCACAACTATAGTCTCCTATTCAGCCAGTGTAGATCAAGATCAGACTACACAAAAAGTGCAGTCTGATCTCCGATCTACAGTGTCTGCTTTCCTGAAACACTACAGACAAAAGCAATCATGATATTGCAATTAGTCGGGTCTTATTTCTAGACAGCGTATTTGGCACCCTAAGGGTTTAGTTTCAGAATTTAGAATCTGAATTGAATTTAGAATGGTTGGTGAATACAGCCCAAGTTCACACAGGGAAGAATCATGAAGGAAGATTCTTTTTGAAATTCTGGGAAGGGTTACTAGGAAATGAGAAATTGCTTGTAACAACCAATTGTTCCTTGTCTTATTATGCTCCTGAAAATCTATTGTAGGGACATAAAAACTTGTGTTTGCATGGAAACGGATTAAAAACAGTGGTGATATATTAATTCCCTCATCGGAAATAGTTTCTTCCCTAGTTGAAGAAAGTAACCCTAATATATCCTATGCTCTGGCAAAAGGGAGTTTAATGCATCTCTGTGATGCTTTGATTGATTGATTGATTGTATGGTGTTTAACACCATTTTCAACATTATTTCACTTATATCACAGCAGCCAGTGCACCTATCCATGCTTTCCTGGAATTTCTTTTTACCAGTACTCCGCACAATATTCTTTCCAAGCCACTGGCTGCCTTCCCACATAACCATCATCGAAACAATGGTCAGCGGTGAGAGAGGAATGAATCCTGTCGCAATGACTATCATCAATCCTCGGGAAGAAATTGGCCATATAAGCCGGGGATCAAACCAGCGACCTCCTGTTCTCAAGTCCTGTATGTGACCAACTGAGCTACGGGGCTTGGCGCTCTCTGTGATGCATTATACCAAGCAGGTCACCTCATGATTATGGATCAATAAAATCCATGTTACAATTACAACACATTGGCCCTATAGCGCTCACCTGAGAAAAGTGATCCAGGATCCATACAGTAGAAGAGATCCTGGTGATGCTGATGTGAAACACAAACAAAATATCTTCAGTGACAAAATGGGAATAAAGTTTGTCTAACAACCGGCTAAATTATACAAAGCAGGTGACCTCATGATTGTGGATCCATAAAATCCATGTTGTCTAACAACCGGCTAAACTATTAGGTAGAATAATCCTTGGACATACACAAAATATACCAAAAGCAAACAGTTTTGACACAGATCAGCCTGCGCAGACTGCCCAGTTTCACCGAGCATGGCTCATTGTAAACCATAAATTCAAATTTGCTGTACAGTATGTAAGATTTAGTTTTTAACTTTCTCACAAACAACCCTAGTATGTTTTATAGACCTTAAAGAAGAAAACTTTTGAACATGCTGTAGGTGAAGGAGGATTTATGCTGGTTATCAGCATTTTCTCCTTTTTCCACAATGCTTTCAAATCTTTCACATACAAATGTCACAATTTGAGGTACATTTAATCTGTTGTCTGCAGATGCTTTCAGTTTGGACTTAGGTCTAGAATTTTGTTGCATGCTCAAAAATTAACTCTTTACCCCACGATCCCAAGTTTTAACAACCTTGAAGAATTTAACTTTTGAAAACATTATGGGAAAAAGTGAAAATGCTGGTAACCAGCATTTTCTCCTTTTCCCACAATGTTTTCTTCTCTTTCATATACAAATGTTACAATTTGAGCTACATTTAATCTGTTGTCTGCAAATGCTTTCATTTTGGACTTAAGTCTAAAATTTTGTTGTGTGGTACAGAATTCAATCGTTACCAGACAACAAAATTTTAGACTGGTCCAAATTCAAAGCAGTTGAAGATGGCAAAATAAATGTGACTGAAAATTGAAGTTTGTTTTGGGAACAGTTGAAAACATGGTGGGAAAAGGAGAAAATGCTGGTTACCAGCATTTTCTCCTTTTCCCACAATGTTTTCAAAAGGCTTCTTTCTCAGGGTTGTTAAAAGTTGGGATAGTGTGGTAAAGGGTTAATCCTTGGAGGCAACTTTTTGAAACAATAAAGTCATAAAAACAAAATTGTCTGTGACAAGCAATTTCTCCACCCATCACATGGTTTATTGTCTGCGGCTTTACCCATAATTCATTCTGTGTGCACTTTTCTTGGATGTTTAACTATTGCCACATGATAAAAATTTAGACTTGCCCAAATTGGTGGGATTTGCATACAACAAAATTTTTAAGATGTGGAAAATTTTTAAGATGAGGCTCGAATGACAGGATTTGTCTGTAAAAGGAAAGAATACATTGTGTTAAAAGGAATAATATCGTTTATCAGCATTTTCCCCTTTTTCCACAAGGTTTTCAAAAGCCTTTTTTACTTAGGGTTGTTAAAAGTTGCGACTGTTTGGTAAAGGATAAATCTTGTCTCAGTTTTGCCTGTCTTGACTGACAGGACTGGTGCAGACATAGACCAAACTCCAACCATGAACATGTTTTCATCTTGCAACCTTTTTCTTTGATTGATTGATTGATTGATTGATTGTATGGTGTTTAATGCCGTTTTCAACATTATTTCAGTTATATCACAGCAGCCACTGCACCTATCCATGCTTTCCTGGAATTTCATTTACCAGTACTCCGTACAATATTCTTTCCAAGCCACTGGCTGCTTTCCCACATAACCATCGTCGAAACAATGGTCAGCGGTGAGAGAGGAATGAATCCTGTTGCGATGACTATCATCAATCTTCGGAAAGAAATCGGCCAAGCCGGGGATGGAACCAGCCACCTCCTGTTCTCAAGTCCTGCAGTATACTACCAACTGAGCTACCGGGGCTTGGCTTTTCTTTGTTCACATGATAGCCATTTTGGTACAGCTAGTACAACAAAGACCAAGAAATTCTGTCAAAATGAAGTAAACAGATTAAGGTGCTATCAGCAAAAACAATAGGCTCTGTTTTATGTCTTGTCAGTTTTACAGTGGGATTTATAGTAATAACAAAAAACATGTAAGTTTCCATTTCCTGCAAAAATAACTTATCTTACAGATTGCTTTGTTTTGTTTTGCAATTGTATACACAATCCATCTGTATATCAGAATGAAATAAACAGACAGGGCAGTATGCAACACTTTGCCAGGCATAACCTTTTGATGAAATATATGCTAACAACATGATTTACCAGTATATCATTTCACAAAAATATTTTGCTGTTCCTGATTTATTGTCCCCTGTGTCACATGAACAATGTACAGTTGCATGGCTCTGAAACTGTGAATTAGTTTTAAAACAGTAACAAGACAACAAGACAACACTAACAAGTAGTAAATGAAATTTCTCATCATGAAGAAAATAGTCACACCAAGCATAAGGCAAGAGCCAAGGAATAATTGTTGTGGATAATTCTGATCTTTAGCTAGGAGCAAACTTCTGATTACGAAATGTGATGGTCAGTTTTTGCACGCTAGGTCTTTTATTTCTCTGACATAGTCTCGTATTGATTTCTGATTTCTTGTTTATCTACAGATATCTGCTAGAGTAAGCTTAATTATTTGTAGAGCACGGTAGATTAAGGTTGTGGCTAATTAATATTGATTGTCGGCAATTAAATACCTCTCAAACATCTTTCAAAATTCTTCTGAGAGTTGCTGAGCAAGAAGTATTCACGAACTTGAAATATATGACTTTGTAAATGAAACATAATTTTGAGTCTGTTGGAGAAACTCTATAACCGTAAGATTTTTCCATACATTTGGAAATATTGGACAGTGTAGATCAACACTTTTACCAGATGACAAAATTTGGGGGGGGGGGGGCGGGCGGAACAATTTCCATGTGGCTCAAATGGTGCAATTTTCTCTTGATGGGGTAGAAAACATTGTGGGAAAAGGAGAAAATGCTGGTTACCAGCATTTTTTTTCCTTTTTCCACAATGTTTTCAAAAGACTTCTTTCCCAGGGTCGTTAAAAGGCGGCATTGTGCAGTAAAGGGTTAATAACCATATCTCAGCTATTCCAGAACAGTCTGAATCTGATACACACTGTCCATGAAAGTACCCCATGCTGTACTCTTCATGCCCAGAGGTTAAAAGCTGCATTAACCCTCTCCCAAACAAGCCCTGGTTTTCACGTGTCTGCAGTAAAAGTCTTTTGAAAACACTGTGGGAAAAGGAGAAATTGCTCGTAACGAGCAATTTCTCCTTTTCCCACAGTGTTTTCTACCCTTTTTGACAACTTTCTGCCATTTTCATCAAATTTAGAATTGTCATCTGCAAACTCTTTCAATTTGGACCAGTCCAAAATTTGTCGTTTGGGAAAGGATTAAAAGATATCATGACGTAATGTCTGCTTCAGCAAGTTATTACTCAGGTTGACAAATACAGAGAACATTCCACGATGTGTTTAGATTTGTCTTCCGTAACATTTCATGTTTATCTTCTTGAACATATTTTTGTCCCCAGCCTTTTCAAAGAAAAACAGGGTACATAATTACGTTTGGCTTTCAGTGGTCTGGTCCTGGATCTATATATACTTTGCAATATTTTGTTCGATGTTCTGGCAAAATGGGCCGAGCCTGGGTAGTGACAGTCGCTAGCGTACAGAACTTGAGAACAGGTTCAATCCCTAGTTCAGCCAATTTCTTTCTGAGGACTGATGATAGCCATTACAACAGAATTTATTCCTTTCTCACTGCTGACCATTGTTTCCACTATGGTTATGCTGGAAAGCAGCCAGTGGCTTGGAAAGAATATTGTGTTTTACTGGTAAAAGAAACTCCAGGAAAGCATGGATGGGTGCACTGGCTGCCTTGACATAACTGAAATAATGTTGAAAATGGCATTAAACACAATACAATCAATCAATCTAGCAAAATGGACTATGATAAACTGCCTCGAAATCTCAATTATTATTGAGGTCTTTTTCCAGATTGACAATGTATATTTCATTTGATCCTTGGGCAAGACACTTCAGAGCCCTAGCCTAGTACTGGTGAAACCCAGGAAATACATGAATATGTGAGCTGTCGCCATGATATGACTGAAATAATGTTGAAAGTGGCGTAAAACACCATTCAGAGAGATATTTCATTTGAGCCATGCTCTGGCAAAAAGGGGGCTTAATGCATCTCCACTATGCACAGTTGCGAGCAAGCCATCAGATAGTTATGGTTCCATAATACCCAACTTAATCATGAGGTAGACTGGTCCTTTAACACATAGAAAATTGACCAATAGCGGAAAGTTTCGGTCCAAGTCAGCCTGCGTGGACTGTGCAGGCTGACCTGGGTCGATACTTTTTGCAGATGCATTAAGCCCCCTTTTTACAGCACATCTCATTTTTTTATGGCACTCCAAGGATGAATCCTTTACCACACAATCCCAAGTTTTAACAACCTTGAAAGAGCATGCTTTTGAAAACATTGTGGGAAAAGGAGAAAATGCTGGTCACCAGCATTTTCTCTTTTTCCCACCATTTTTTCTGCCCTATTGAAGACAGCAATCATCTTTTGAGCTACATTTAATGTGTCCTCAGTGTCCTCTGTAAATGCTTACAATTTTACGAGAGACCAAAATTCTATTGTTTCAGGTAAAGAGTTGATTTCTCAGAAAGTAGATGGATTTTTGGGACCAGTATTAACCTTCCGAAACCTTTTGCTAATAAATACATAATAAAGACCAAAATAATGAGCATTGTTACTCATTCCAACCTACAGCTCATTTCAAACTTTGTTAGAAAACATTACATTCCAGTCCTGATGGTTCCTGATAAATCCGTGTTTTATGGGCAATAAACCATGTTAAAAAAGTTCCTTTTTCTAAGGAACAGCAGTAAAAGAAAATTACATGAGAACCCAACTGTCTGTCATGTTTGAGCCAGGGGTAATTAATATGTGAATTATGAAGATCCCATAACATGGCAATCATAACTTGTCATACTACTAGATACTATATAATGGTCTATTTATGTCACTGCGAAACATGCTGGCAGATTTCATCGATGATTAAGTACGTAGTAGAAAATGACAACTTTTCATGGCCAAACATTATTGTATGGTGTTTAACGCCGTTTTCAACATTATTTCAGTTATATCGCGGCGGCCAGTGCACCTATCCATGCTTTCCTGGAGTTTCTTTTACCAGTACTCTACACAATATTCTTTCCAAGCCACTGGCTGCTTTCCCACATAACCATCATCGAAACAATGGTCAGCGGTGAGAGAGGAATGAATCCTGTCGCAATGACTATCATCAATCCTCGGAAAGAAATTGGCCAAGCCGGGGATCTAACCAGCGACCTCCTGTTCTCAAGTCCTGTACGCTACCGACTGAGCTACGGGGGCTTGGCCCAAACATTATTACTGAGCTGGACATCACTAAAATCATAAAACATGAAAACCATGTTTTTCCAATTACAATGCCTGACATCTTTATCAATAACTTGATCAGCAACTTGTATTGCAACTAAACACTCTGATTTAGACTTACATATTGTCTGGAAGAAATGTGATCCTCTGAAAAGGTTAACCCTTTCCCAAACAACAAATTTTGGGCTGGTCCAAATTGAAAGAGTTTGCAGACGACAATTTTAAATTTGATGAAAATGGCAGAAAGTTATCAAAAAGGGTAGAAAACACTGTGGGAAAAGGAGAAATTGCTCGTTACGAGCAATTTCTTCTTTTCCCACAGTGTTTTCAAAAGACTTGTACTGCAGACACGTGAAAACCAGGGCTTGTTTGGGAAAGGGTTAAACAATTATCATTTACATATGATTAAGTTCTGGATTTGAACCCATAATTATGCTCATGAGATTTTGCAGTTGATGAAATTGGAATCAACCTTCAACTTCCCATCTACCAAAGGTAAGTCTCTACATGTCAATTATCCCTTTAACACGCAATCCCGTGTTTTAACAACCCTGAGAAAGAGGCCTATAGAAAACATTGTGGGAAAAGGAGAAAATGCTGGTTATCAGCATTTTCTCCTTTTCCAACAATGTTTTCTGTCCTTTTACAGACAAATCTCACCATATGAGCAATATCCAATTTGTTGTCTGCTGATGCTTTCAATTTGGACCAGTGTAAAATTTTCTCTTGTGGTAAAGAGTTATTCAATTTTATGATCCACAAAGCCAACTTAAACAAGGGTACTGCAAACCAGATTTTAAGCTTTTACCATACAATCCCGACTTTTAACGACCCTGAGGGAGAAGCCTTTTGAAAACATTGTGGGAAAAGGAGAAAATGCTGGTAACCAGCATTTTCTCCTTTTTCCATAATGTTTTCTACTATTCCCAAAACAAATTTCAATTTTCGAGTCAAATTTATTTGGTCGTCTGCAAAAAGCTTTCAATTTAGACTGGTCTAAAATTTTGTCGTTTGGTAAAGAGTTAAAAGGTAAAAATCTGGAGCCCTGTCTGTAACTGACAAGAATAGAAATTTTCCAGCAAAATGTCTTTTTTACACATTTCTCCCCAATCAAAAACATTTAAGATTAACCCTTTCCCAAACAAGCCCTGGTTTTCACGTGTCTGCAGTACAAGTCTTTTGAAAACACTGTGGGAAAAGGAGAAATTGCTAGTAACGAGCAATTTCTCCTTTTCCCACAGTGTCTTCTCCCCTTTTTGATAACTTTCTGCCATTTTCATCAAATTTGAAATTGTCGTCTGCAAACTCTTTGAATTTGGACCAGTCCAAAATTTGTCGTCTGGGAAAGGGTTAAATTAGATGTGGTTCAAGTTTTGGGAGCTGCCTTAGATAGGATAGATAACATTGTGGGGAAAAAAAAGAGTAAATACTGGTTACAAGCATTTTCTCCTTTTCCAACGATGTTTTCAATAGCCTTCTTCTTCATGGCCATTTAAATTCAGAATTGTGTGGTAAATGGTTAAATAAAAGAATGATCGTTTTGAATAAATTTGTAACTGCAGTCTCATATTTTGAGATCAGATTTGATGGTTCAATCCCCGGCTCTGTGAATTTCTTTCCAAGGATTGATGATAGTCATTGCAACAGGATTCATTCCTCTCTCACCACTGATCATTGTCTCCAAGGATGGTTATGTGGGAAAGCAGCTAGTGGCTTGGAAAGAATATTATGCAAAGTACTGGTAAAAGAAACTCCAGGAAAGCATGGATAGGTGCACTGACTGGCACAATTAACTGAAATAAAGTTAAAAATAGCATTAACACCATACAATCAATCAACCGACCAAACAAACATGACAGACATTTTCAGTCTACAGAAAATCACAAAGAACTGCAACCCAAGGCTGTTCTTGTCCAGATTGTCCCAGCCAGCAGACATGGCATTCGGCATACCTCGGGTGATGCGGTGATCATATCCCTTGGCTGTATCACGTAGCTTGATATGCACCTACACGGTACATTTCGCACATCTCCGGAAGCACACCGCTTTACCGTTATTGAAATTGTAAGGCTCCTCTTTAGAAAGAACGCATGAGTAAATTTTCTATCGTTATCTTTCTAAGAGTATTTCAGTCGGCAAACAGTTTGTACATTCAAGCTTCAGCGTGGTTTATCAATTCTGTTTGGAGCTTTCATCAACAGATCGATAGAAGTGAATAACTTCACAGTGGTTGTTCATGTTGTTGCTAAGCGATCTACAGAGGCGCCGCCATGTTTAAGATCATGTGATTGGTAGTTCAAAATGGAAGCCTCCCTTATACAGACGAGGTTAGATGTAGGTACGGAATCGGCCGAGTTGTGACGAGCGCAAACATGGTAGATAAAAGGATCAGCCCACATTTCTTATGCAATCTGAGATTAATCTAAACTGGCCACAAAGGCAACTTAACTCTTTACAAGGCAGCCAAATTTTGGACTCGACTGAAATGAAAGAGTTTGCAGATGACGTGCAATCTTTTGTCTCAAATGATAGGCTTGTCTTTGATAAAGTCAAACATTGTAGGAAAAGGAGAAAATGCTGGTTACGAACATTTTCTTCTTTTCCTACAATGTTTATAAAAGTCTCTTTCTTCAGGGTTGTTAAACAGATCTTAGGACTGTTTGATAAACTTATTAAAGGTGCTTCCAGGACAAAAGGTTTACATTCTGCTCAAATTCTGTACAAAAAAAAACCCAACCTGAGCACAATTAGAAAAGAGGTTGCTTATTTGGTTACACTCATTGTAGAAACCCCAAGAGCGCCTATTTTTAAATTACAAGACATTACTAGAATGTAATGATAGAAGGAGGAATAAACTTGGGTCTAATGAAATCATCTACAGATAATCAACTCAAAAAACTGGTCTAATACAGTTACCACAACTCTTTATTTGGTGGTAAAATGGGGAAAAAAAAATCAATCCTCAACTCTGAACTTATAACTAAACAAATATGATCTTTTACATCCTTGAAGTTTTAAGTTTTGGAATACATGGTGGGAAAAGGAGCCATTTTTCCTTTCTTTCAAACATTTTGCCTGTTTAACTCTTTATCAGGCAAAAAAATTTAAGCCTTGTCCAAACTGACAGCACTTTCAGATGACAAATCACGTATGGCCCAAATGACAGGATTTTATTTTGATGGGCTAGCCAGTGGCTTGGAAAGAATATTGTGCATAGTACTGGTAAAAGAAACTCAAGGAAAGCATGGATAGGTTCACTGGCTGCCATGATTATAATTATAACTGAAATGTTGAAAACTGCATTAAACACCATACAATCAATCAATATAATTATGTGCACTTTCGTTTAGGGATGTCAACGGTTAACCAGTTAGAAAATACGTAACCGGTTAGAAAAATAAAAAAAAAAGAAGAAAATTTTGAAAATGAACTTTAAAAAGTTTTATAAATTTATGGCCTGCTCACCTGCCATTCATATTATGCATTATCCACACATCCATATCGGCACTTGCCAACTTGGCGGAGGTGTCATACACATATATACTGTTTGACAGGTCTGTGAAACAAACAGTGGAAGATGACAGTTTTTTGTTTCTTTTTAATCCACTTAGTGGGCCCCAATGATAATATTAATAAACTATCAACTGCATGTGTCCTGTTCTAATCAAAGGCATACACTTTCACAGTTTGGTCATAATTGGTTTGTTTGCCCACCCTTGAAGTAATTAAAACTCAATGGAAATGGACCAATCATGTTAGAATATTTGAGATTTATTATGTACGAATTACCAGCCACACATTATGCATTGTATATTGATTAACCTTCTTTCATTATCAATCTATCTGTACAACAAGCAACATCAAAATTTATTATAGAATATTTTAAACTATAAACAACAATGCCCCACCTACTTCAGTTGATTGGAAGTTTTTCAAACGTAACTTCAACAAGAACACCATGAAATTTGTTAAAAGCACCGCTTTCAACAATATTTCAGTTGTATTACAGCTTCCCTAGGGCAGATCATCTAGCAACCATGAAAACATCGCTCATGAGTAAATAATCAGAAGTTTATGTGTTTGCAAAAAAGAGAGAAAACTTGTCAGTTTATGACATGGCGTCTAGATCTACTGTACAGCCTTGAACAACCTGGTCATATAAATTATCTAACAAACATGAAAGCATTGTGGGAGAAACAATTCCTTGTGATTTTATTATCATGTACAAGAGTTTGAGAGATAAAGTGAGAGAATCATAGAGAAAACTTGTCCGTTTATGACAGTGTGTAAAGTGCCATGTTCAGTACTTCACGGGTATGTGCATCATATGCACCGCCCTTCCTCCTTCCTGCCAAGAGCAAAACATCGTCACATATGAAGGTATTTCTAATGACAGATATATTGAAAAAGTTCTTGGTTCGGTTAACCGGTTAACCGATTGAAAGATTTTTTGGTTAACTCTTTATCACACAATCCCGACTTTTAACGACCCTGAGAAAGAAGCCTTTAGAAAACATTGTGGGAAAAGGAGAAAATGCTGGTAACCAGCATTTTCTCCTTTTCCCACAATGTTTTCTACCTTTCCCAATACATATTTCAAATTTTCAGTCACATTTATTATGTAGTCTGCAAATGCTTTCAATTTGGACCAGTCTAAAATTTTGTCGTTTGGTAAAGAGTTAACCAGTTACATGTAGTAACTTTACTAACCGTTGCCATCCCTACTTTCATTACTACAATAATTATTATTGGTGCCCATGCATGTATCAGCTGTGCTTCGACTTCAGTATTGCTTTGTGGAGTACATTGCTCTAACTGATCAAGAAATTTAGGATTTACTAGTTATTCATCCAAGTATAATCTTCATCCCTTCAGTGCCTATCACAACTATGGTCCCTTTTGTGGCAAGTGTAGACCAAGATCAAAGCTCACAAATGAAGAATAGACCTGCCAAAAGAAGAGATACATAGGCATTTTTGTGCCAAGTTGTCTGAAAGGTAGAAAAATATGAAAGATACAAAAGCAGCCTGTCAGAGACTGCAGTGAGTGGAGGACTTCAACCCTTCAACCCTTTACCACACACGCAATCCCAACTTTTCACAAGCCTTGAAAGAATCCTTTTGAAAACATTAATGGAACCAGCATTTTCTTCTTTTCCCACAATGTTTTCTTCCTCTCCCAAAATAAATTTCACTTTATCACTCACACTTATGTTGTCATCTGCAAATGCGTTCAATATGGACTAGTCTAATACTTTGCCGTGTGGTACAGTTAACTCTTTACCAAACAACAAAATTCTAGGCTAGTCCAAATTGAAAGCATTTGAAGACGACAAATTCATAATAGCTCAAAATGATGACTTCTGTCTGTGATAGGATAGAAAACATTTCCCAAATTGTTTTCAAAAGCTTTCATTTTCAGGGTCGTTAAAATTTGAGATTGTGTAGTAGAGGGTTGACTCTTTAATAGAGCACCAATTTTATAGGCCCAACCGCCAGTTATGCTCTAGAAAAAGACCCAAATAAGTGCTATTAAAGGTTGCTCTAGTCCAGAATGTCTCAGCAAACCGCACAATGTAGATCAAGATCAGATTGCAACTTTTGTGCAGTCTGATCTCAACCTACACTGGCTGCAAAGGCAACTATAGTTGTGAAAGGCCCTTGAAGTGTTAAACATCTTCACAAAATCCTATCAAAAACCCAGGAAAGTCGGGAAAATGGCTTACTGTGATCTGTCTTCTGATAGGAAATTCTGCCAACTTCTATTGACAGACAAATAGTGAGATGGAACTATACTTGTCACCAGTGCCTACACATGCTTCAGCCAAGCTTAAACCCTTTACCACACAATCCTGAGTTTTAATTCTCCTGAAAAAAAGGCTAATGAAAACAATGTGGGAAAAGGAGAAAATGTTGAAAACCAGCATTTTTTCCTTTTCCCACAATGTTTTCTACCTTTTTCAAGGACAAAAGCCATTTCCTGAGCCACATTTTATTTGTAGCCTACAATTGCTTTCATTGTGAAATGTCTAAAATTTCGTCATCTTACAGAGTCAACTCTGTACCAGAGACTCTTCATATTGAAAGCATCTACATGAGAAAAATTAAATATGGCTGAAAAAATGATGGGATTTTTGTTAAGAAAGAGGGGAAAAGAGGAAATGCTGGCTATCAACATGTTTTTTTTCTTTTTCTCAGAATGTTTCAGAAGTCTATATATCCAAAGGGTTATTTGTACACAGGATGTTTTGGTAATAATGGTTAGCGTATTACAAGATGACAAAATTCAATGACAAACGACAAAATTTTGACTAGCCCATATTGAGAGTCTTTGCATCCATGGCAACGACATATGAATAGCGATTGTGGAAATATGCTTGTCACCTACTGCCTACACATGCCTCTACCAAGCTTAACCCTTTACCACACAGTCACAAGTTTTAACGACCCTGACAGAGAAAGCTTTTGAAAACATTGTGGGAAAAGAAGAAAATACTGGTAACCAGAATTTTCTCCTTTTCCCCCAATGTTTTCTACCCTTCCCAAAACAAATTTCAATTTTTCAGTCACATTTATTTTGTCGTCTGCAACTGCTTTCAATTTGGACCAGTCTAAAATTTTGTCGTTTGGTAAAGAATTAAAGGCAGGCTAATTTCTTGGACTTTGTCTGTGATAAGACAGAAAGGACCTAAATAATAACATGTACATTATCATGATGGTCTTATGTCTATAGTGTTAAGCAAAGCAGAGGGTGTAGATCAAAGATCAGACTGGATGATTTGTGCAATCTGATTTTGATCGACACTGGCCGCAATGGCAATTTACTACAGTCATGAAAGGGGCTTGATGGGTTCAGATAGATATTCAATGCTAAGAATAGCACCAGAATTTCTTCTTAATCTCCCCCAACTTATTACTGACATAGCTTTTCCCTCAAAGTTACAAAAATGCTTTGCTAAGGTCCCTGTGGGGACGTAACTGTCATCAATATATACAGTCTTTTATGTCTTATTGTCTGGGAAGTGTACAGAATAATGGATGGTACCCATTTCCATTGGCTGTTGTCTCTCACTTACATGGGAGTGATTAATTGATCCAACTCTTCATTTTTCACACTGAATATCAAACTGACATTGAAGCTAAGTGTGTCAAGGACACTGGCGCTCGATCTTAATTTAAAATCCTTGCCTGTAACCAAATAAAACAACATGGTAATCAAGGCCAAAAAAGACACACCTCGCTTCAGACTGTCGTAATTTATATCATGAATGTAATTCACTCCATAATCGAATGTTATTCATTAGAATACATGTTTGAATCAACAGTTACACTTGAAAGGTATTCATAAACATCCAATTAATGCTGCATGTGACACTTTTTTCAGTGCATTCACAGTTTTTACCAATTTATGCCAGTTATGTCTTTAGCTGACTTATGGTGACCTCATACATGATGTTTTCAAAATGTTACGGGTCATCTGACTGGTTGAACGTTCAATGGTCTTTCTAAACCTAATTGACACTTGACACAACAGTCCAATTTGTCCAATTCAGATTGCCTGTTTCAAAGGAGTCTGTTGAAGTTGGGTGAAGGTCGATCAAACTGGAAGTGGACTAGAGTTAAATCATACAGAAATAAGACAATCATAAAAAAACATCCAACTTCTTTAAGTTAATTAAATGAGACTTACCATTTCTACTTAACTCTTTACCACACGACAAAAATTATAACTGTCCAAATTGAAAGCATTTGCAGACAGCAATTTCAATGTGGCTCAAATGATGTGATGTTTTGTTTAATATAGTAGGAAAATATTGTGGGAAAAGGAGAAAATGCTGGTTACCAGCATTTTCTCCTTTTCCCACAATGTTTTCAAAAGGCTTCTTTCTCAGGGTCGTTAAAAGTTGGCATTGTGTGGTAAAGGGTTAAATAAATGTTTCTTCTACCCTGCCATGTCATACCTTTTGCACACAACCGTTTTTTATTTGAAAAAATTACAACAACACAGAGAAGGTCATTTTGCCGTGATTACCATGTTGTTTACTGGTAAACATGCAACTGGGTTACATGCAACAATTTTATATTAACCCTTTACCAAACGATCTCGGGTTTTCATGACCCTGAAAAAGAAGCCTTTTGAAGACATTGTGGGAAAAGGAGAAAATGCTGGTAACCAGCATTTTCTCCTTTTCCCATAATGTTTTCTACCATTCCCAAAACAAATTTCAATTTTTGAGTCACACCGATTCTGTCGTCTGCAAATGCTTTCAATTTGGACAAGTCTAAAATGTTATTGTTTGGTAAAGGTTAATATCAAGTGCAAGTGGTCAAGGAGTTACCTGAATACTTGCATATAAAACTCTTTACCAAACTATAAATTTTAAGACTTGTCCATGTATATTGAAAGAATTTCCTGATGACAAATAGGCTCATTAACCATGGAATGTGTCTTGTTACCGTTTTTTTGACCCGAAGTGACCCATTTTGAAACTCGTCCCAGACAATATCAAGACGAACATTCTAACTTCCATGAGTATTGGGCTGATCATGTAGCCTCTACAGTGTACGTATCAGGAGGTCGCTATTTCAATCACCGGCTTGGCCGATTTCTTTCCGAGGATTGACGACAGTCATTGCGACAGGATTCATTCCTCTCTCACCACTGAACATTGTTTTGACGATGTTTATGTGGGAAAGCAGCCAGTGGCTTGGAGAGAATATTGTGTGGAGCACTGGTAAAAGAAACTCCTGGTAAGCATGGATAGGTGCACTGGCCGCTGCGATATAAGTGAAATAATGTTGAAAACGGCATTAAACCCCATACAATCAATCAATCAATCAATCAACTACAGTGTACCAAAGGCAAAAGTTGACGACAAACAACACACAAAGCACGACAGACTCTGGGCAATCAGAAAAGCTCAACATTGTGCTCAGGTGAGCTAAAAATGCTGGTATAAAGCTAAAAATGATGGTAACCTGCTTTTTCTCACAATGCTTTCTACCCCTTTGAAGAAACATACTGTTACTTTACCAAAATTCAATTTGGAAATTTGAATTCAATTTGAATTGAAATGTGTCGAATGCTTTCACTTTGGGTGAGTCTTTGAATGTTATGTTTGGTAAAGAGGTGAAATTCTAATTTAACCCTTAGGGTGCCGAATGAACCTACCAGACATTTTCATCCTAGAAATACGACCCAAATAATTGCAATTTCATGATTGCTTTTGTCTACAGTGAATCAGCAAAGCGGACAATGTAGATCAAAGAGCAGGCTACACATTTTGTGCAGCCTGATCCTGATCTACACTGGCCGCAAACGCAACTATAGTCGTGAAAGACGCTTTGAGGGTTAAGATCTCCAGAAAAAGTCAATTTATTTAGTAAACAGCAAAAGAGATAATAAACTTGGTCTGGAAAATGACTTAATCTAAACTTGTGTAATCATAAGGCTTCCCATTAAATTTGCACTTTCATTTGAGCTATGCTCTGGCAAAAGGGGGCTTAATACATCTCCATGATGCATCATACCAAGAAAGGTATCACATAATTATTTTTTATCCATTTTGTGTACCAAACAACTAAATCATGAGGTAGACTGGTCATTGGACATACAGAAAACTAGCTGACAGATAGCCAAAAGCTTTGGCCTCAGGTCAGCCTGCACAGGCTGCGCAAGCTGACCACAGTCGATACTTTTCACTGATGTATTAAGCCACCTTTCCACAGAGCATGGCTCATTTATTTTTTTTCCTACAACCTCTTTCATGCCAATGCACAACTGTAGGTGCCTCAAAATGCAAGCAAATTTGTTTGTATGATGTTTAACACCGCTGTTAACATTATTTCAGGTGTATCATTGCAGCCAGGGTATCCATGCAAGCTTTCCTGAGGCTTTAATTCTGGTAACCTGAGTGCTGCACACAATATGCTTCCCCAAGCCACTTGCTGCTTTCCCACTTGACCATCATCAAATGATCAGCTGCAAGCAAGAAGATTTGAGAATAGACTGCACATACCACGCATTCTTACATTTTGTGAGAAAACTTTAGTAAAACAGTCTTCAACCCTTAAATTACCACACAATCTCAATTTTTAGCAGCCTTCAAGAAAAACACTTTAGAAATGTCGTAACCAGCATGTTTTCCATTTCAACAATGTTTTCTGCCCTTTCAAATACAAGTCCTATCATTAGGACGAGATTAAGTTTGTTATCTGCAAACGCTATTAATTTGGACAAGTGTAAAATTTTCTTGTATGGTAAGGGGTTAACTTGGTTTGTAAAGCTAGCATTAACCTACAAGCTACTAAGTGCAACTCATTGACCTTTTGCAAATAGCGTAGATCAAGATCAGACTGCACAGAACCTGCAGTCAGATCTTGGATCAATACTATCCAATAAAGAGGTATTTTTCTCCAAAAAAACAACTTTGAAATAGCAACATTCAGGATTTTACTGTCGGTTTGAAAGTTTCATTTAACTTATTTCGCAGGTTAAGGGTTAATGCATGAACCCTTTACCGCACAATGACGCCTTTTGACGCCCCTGGGAAAGAAGCCTTTTGAAAACATTGTGGGAAAAGGAGAAAATGCTGGTAACCAGCATTTTCTTCTTTTCCCACAATGTTTTCTACCCTATCAAAGAAAAATTGCACCATTTGAGCCACATTGAAATTGTCGTGTGCAAATGCTTTCAATTTGGACAAGGCTAAAATTTTGTCATCTGGTAAAGGGTTAAAGATTTGGAAGAAAATCAAAATTCATAATACAATTATATAGAAGTCTTAGATAGTTAACCTTTAGAATTAGAATTTTTTTGTTCTTTTTCTCTTAGATATACCATTCGTCTCAATAATGAGATGGTTACGGTGCTTCTTTTCTTATTTGGATATTTGTTGTGCCCTGCACCGTCCCAAGTCCAATTTGTAAATTTTCTAGTAGCAAAGCTAAAGCGCTCTACTGTCTTGCAGTTTCATTGGTTTAATCTGTATTGCAGTGAAATACAATTAATTTTTTAGAGACACACATGACCGAGGACAAATTATTAAATGTTTCATTACCTAAAACGCTTGTAGAGGTCTTTTTTAACATGTAAATCTCTAAAAGAACTAACGAAATTTAGTGTGTTTTGCAGCCATTTTGAGTGTATTTTGGGGATCCTAAACACCTCAAGTAACAGATGAGTTAAACACTTTTTCATATGTTTTAGCATTTAACCCTTTACTGCACAATGACGCCTTTTGACGCTCCTGGGAAAGAAGTCTTTTGAAAACATTGTGGGAAAAGGAGAAAATGCTGGGAACCAGCATTTTCTCCTTTTCCCACAATGTTTTCTACCCTATTAAAGAAAAATCGCACCAGTTGAGCCACAATGAAATTGTAGTCTGCAAATGCTTTCAATTTGGACAAGGCTAAAATTTTGTTGTCTGGTAAAGGGTTAAATTGAAAATATTTGTATTTGAAACGACAGATTACTGAATACTTAAGCAACAAATATGACAAATATGCTCAAATTCTAGTTTTGTCCTCTATTCGTGAAATAAGAGAGTTTCAAAGTGCGCACAATATTCAACTGTTACAATTTTTTCACTATCGTCTCTGTACACAGAGGCGACCAATCAAAAACTAAAATTGCCTTTGTCGACATTTTTCTGTTCTAGATATACCACCTATTTTCTTGTTCTTTGAGTGTCCAGTTACATCTATGTGGAACTGAGTCAAGATATATATCATGATTTCCAAGTTGAAAGTATTCTGAGAAGACAAATTCACAAAGAAAATGACTCAAATCAACCCCAAACATCAGAGAAACAGTTAATCGAGCATGTGAAAGACATCTGTCATTCATGCTGAGAGCCATCACCAGCTGTTCTAAATGTACCACTGAGTAGTAAGTAAAAGAGTTCATCTACCTGGAAACTCTCACTATCAAACTGGCTCTTTCACGGGCTTGGCTAGCCCAAAATAAAGTATAAGTAATACCAAAGGTATTACCCGAGGCACGAACTTTCGGCTTAAACCTTCATCAGGATGTTTACAGAATTTAGATATTGCAAAGAGTAAAGATCAGCATCAGATTCCTAGTCACTACATGCAAGTCTAAATTCTTGAATCTACACTTATATTTAAATGCACAATATTCTTGCTGCAACTTATAAACGCTAACCTTCTAAGTAAATAAAACTTTTCAGCCAAAGTAAAATCTGATTATCAGCATTTTCTCCTTTTCCCACGATACTTTCAATAACCCTCTCATTCAGGGTCATTAGAAGTCTAGATTGTGCGGTACAGGGTTAAGCTTATTGGCCTAACTTGACCCTTGATGATGACAGTACCTGTTAAACAGATTAACTCTTTACCAAACAACAAAATTTTAGACAGGTCCAAAGTGAAAGCATTTGCAGACGAGAAAATAAATGTGACTGAAAAATTGAAATTTGTTTTAGGATGGGTAGAAAACATTGTGGGGAAAAGGAGAAAATACTGGTTACCAGCATTTTCTCCTTTTCCCACAATGTTTTCAAAAGTCTTCTTCCTCAGGGTCATTAAAAGTCGGGGATTGTGTGGTAAAGAGTTAAGATTTCTTTTGAGCTAATTGGCCATGTCAAAATTGTTATGGCCTGTAGTATGTCTGGGCATTCAGTTATGGATATCCCAGCTGGGAATAGTTGCTAGCTGCTTGATGTATAAGCAATGATAGTTAAATCCCCTTTTTTTTCTTCGAATATCTTCCATTACAATGGCTACTTATTGGTTTCTGTTAACTCTTTACCACACGTGAAAATTCTAGACTGGTCCAAATTGAAAGCATTTGCAGACGACAAAATAAATTTCACTGAAAAATTAAAATTTTGTTTGAGAAGGGTAGAAAACATTGTGGGAAAAGGAGAAAATGCTGGTAACCAGCATTTTCTCCTTTTCCCACAATGTTTTCAAAAGGCTTCTTTCCAAGGGGTGTCAGAAGTTGGCATTGTGTGGTAATGGGTTAAAATCATCACATGTAAGCACCCTTTTCTGTCCCTAGCATGTTCCCTGCAGCATGAGATTCTTAACCCTTTACCAGAGCTCCAGATAGAGGGAGTGATTTTGATTATGGAATTGAAAATATTAATTATTCTTAACTATAAACCCTATGTTATGGGTACTCATTAGAATCGTCTCATCGAGACGATTCTAATCAGTACACACAACATAGGGTTTGGAAGAGAAATAATAGAGTTAGAATACCATCACTCCCTCTTATTTGGAGCTCTGCTTTACCAGATGACAAAATTTTAGCCTGGTCCAAATTGAAAGCATTTGCAGACCACAATTTCAGATGGTGCAATTTGTCACAATGTTCTCCAAAGAATTCTTTCCCAGGGTCGCTAAAGGTGGCATTGTGCAGAAAAGGTTTAAGGGATAGAGCGAATTGACTCTTTACCATACAATCCCGAGTTTTGATGACCCTTGGTGAGAAAGCACTAGAAAACAATTTTGGACAAGGAGAAAATGCTTGCACTGAACATTTTCAAACCTTTCCCTACAAAGTTTTTCGCTTTTTCACTCACAAGTTACATCATTTGAGCCACATTTGTCATCTGCAAATAGTTTTGAGTTTTGACAAGTCCAAAATTTAGTCATTTGATAAAAGGCTTAACACTTTACCACACAATCCCGACTTTTAACGACCCTGAGAAAGAAGCCTTTTGAAAACATTGTAGGAAAAGGAGAAAATGCTGGTAACCAGCATTTTCTCCTTTTCCCACAATGTTTTTTACCATTCCCCGCAAAAATTTCAAATTTTCAGTCACATTTATTTTACCGTCTGCAAATGCTTTCAATTTGGATGAGTCTAAAATTTAGTCAGCTGATAAAAGGCTTAAGCCCCTTCCGCACCTTTCACATAACAATCACCTTGACCTTTGATCCAGCTATCACCAGTGTTTTCATATCCTTGCAAAAAATATGCTTTAACCCTTTACCACACAAGCCCGACTTTTTAACGACCCTGAAAGAGAAGGCTTTTGAAAACATTGTGGGAAAAGGAGAAAATGCTGATAACCAGCATTTTCTCCTTTTCCTACAATGTTTTCTACTCTATCCAAGCAAAATTTCATCATTTGAGCCACCTTGAATATGTCGTCTGCAAATGCTTTCAATTTGGACAAGTTTAAAATTTCATTGTGTGGTAAGGAGTTAACCCTTTACCACACACGCCCAAGTTTTAATGACCCTGGGGAAGAAAGCTTTTGAAAACATTGTGGGAGAAGGAGAAAATGCTGGTAACCAGCATTTTCTCCTTTTCCCACAATGTTTTCTACCCTTTCAGAGATAATTTTCACCATTTAAGCCATACAGAAATTGTTGGCTGCGAATGCTTTCATTTTGGATGTGACAAAAATTTTGTTGTTTGGTAAAGAGTTAAATTTCAAAACTTTGGTCTATTTTTCCTTAACTGTAAAAATTGACCACTTACTTTATTTGTTGCATTACTTTTTACCAAGCCCGGAGCCCGGTAGAGCAGTCGGTAGCATAGTCAGGACTTGCAGACCTTGGAGTCCCCGTATTCATTGGGGATACAATGACCAGTGGTGACTTGGGTCTATTTTTCCTTAACTGTAAAAATTGTAAAAATTGTCCAATTAGTTAATTTGTGGCATTACTTTTTACCACGCTCGGAGCCCAGAAAAGCAGTCAGTAGCATAGTTGGGACTTGCAGACCTGGGAGTCCCTGGTGTATTGATCTTGGATACAATGACCAGCGGTGAGAGAGGAATGAATCCTGTCGCAATGACTATCATTAATTCTCGGAAAGAAACTGGCGAAGCAGGAGATTCGAATTAGCCACCCCAGATTCTCATGTCCTGTATGCTACCGACTCTGTATAGTTTTCAAAAGCCTTTTACCTCAGGGTCATCAAAATACACTATTGTTTAGTAAAAGGTTAAAATGCACTTTCTACCTTCTAGATGACTGTACAATCTAGACTGGTATCAGTCTGTTAACTCTTTACAATACGACAAAATTTTAGACTGGTCCAAATTAAAACCATTTGCCGACGACAATATCAGTGTGGCTCAAATGGTGCAATTCTTCTTTGATAGCATAGAAAACATTGTGGGAAAAGGAGAAAATGCTGGTTACCAGCATTTTCTTCTTTTTCCACAATGTTTTCAAAAGGCTTCTTCCTCAGGGTTGTTAAAAGTCAGGATTGTGTGGTAAAAGGTTAAAAAGAGCATTTTCATAAAGAAAAAATCATAAAACTGCAAAACAAATACACTCATATTATGTTTTTAAGTTCTGATTTAACGTATTTTAGACAAGGAGCAAGTAACAACATATATTTCTGAGTCTACAGAAGTTGTGTACCTTGTTTATTAGAATGACTCGAATGCAGGGCCTGAATGCCAGGCTATGTACATTCTACTGTATAACATTTCTCACAGATTGACTTATGACTGTAATCATTCTGGTTCCCACTGAAATGTAATTGTTATCACTTAACTCATTACCAGACGATGAAATTTTAGCCTTATGCAAATTGTAAGCATTTGCAGACGACAACTATGAAGTTATTGAAAACATTATATTTGTCTTTCATAGGGTAGGAAACAATGTGGGAAGAGAAAAAAAATGCTGGTGCCCAGTATTTTCTCCTTTTCCCACAATGTTTTCAAAAGGCTTCTTTCTCAGGGTCATTAAAAGTCAGGATTGTGTGGTAAAGAGTTAAATGTCTTTTCAGAAACCTCCAGGAGAATAAGATACAATTGCAGTATTATTAAGACCTGATTAACCCTTACAGTGCCGAATAAAACCAACAGAAATATTCATCTTAGAAACATGATCCAAATAATAAGAATTTCATGGCTGCTTATTAATTTGGTTATGCTGGTTTCAGCACTTTCTCCTTTTCTCACAATGTTTTCAACAGCAATTTTTGTCACGGTCATTAAAATTCGAGATTGTGCAGCAAAGGGTTTAAAGCATACGAGACAAATGGATAAATTGCTCATGATTTTCAAATTCCACATTTTTCACAATGTTTTCTTGACTAAATAATGTCTTGTCTTCATGTGATACTTTTTGTTCTGCAATATTTTTTGTCCTGCAATATTTTCCTATCTTGTATTCCTATATGAAATTTGCTGAGTCTAAACAATAAATTCTATGAGAAGTAAGGTTTACATGCATAGACTGCTTTCGGAATAGACAATTGTACAGTCAAAATAAAATATGAAATTAAGCCAATATTAAAGAGGATTTTTGGTTTGAATATCATACAGTGTATATCACAGATCAGACTGCCAGTCTTCCTCAGTCTGGTCTTGATCCGCTCTGTCCACAAAATTGCTTTATGTTGCCAATCACACATAAAGAGTTAACCTTTAACCAGATGACAAAATTTTGGACTCGACCAAATTGAAAGCATTTGCAGACGACAAAATCAAATCTGGTCTAAAAGAAGATTTCTGTCTTTGAAATGGTAGAAAACATTGTGGGAAAAGGAGAAAATGCTTGTTACCAGCAATTTCTCCTTCCTCCACGGTGTTGTCAAACAAGTTGTTCTTCAGGGTCAGTCAAAATGCAGGAATAGGAGGTAATGGGTTAACATGGCCAATTCAAGTAATCAAAACGTGCAGGAAAGGAATTAGATCCGGATATAAACTCTGCTTCCAGGAATTAGTTCTTTACGCCTCCCTAGATAAAAATCAGTGGCAGCAGCAACGTTTTCTGGGCTAATATAATCACTTCCTTATCGATCAGGTATCCTTATGCAATTTACTTAACCCTTTACCACACAATTCCGAGTTTTAACGACCCTGAGAGAAAAAGCTTTTGAAAACATTGTGGAAACAAGAGTATTAAATGCTGGTAACCAGCACTTTTTTTCCTTTTCCAACAGTCTTTGCTTAGCTTTCTCAGACACATATTTAATTAGCCCTTTACCACACAATCCCGACTTTAAACGACCCAAAGAGAAAAGCCTTCTGAAAACACTGTGGGAAATGGAGAAAATGCTGTAACCAGCATTTTCTCCTTTTCCCACAATGTTTTCTACCCTTTTAAAGACAGATTCTATCTTTTTAGCTACATTTCAATTGTGGTCTGCAAATGCTTTGAATTTGGACATCTAAATTTTGCTTGTGTGGTAAAGAGTTATTTGAGTCAAATTCAACCCTTTGACACGTTTTAGCAAGTTTTAATGACCCAGAAGAAGAAGGTGTTTAAAAACATTTTGGAAATGGGAGAAAATGCTAGAAATGAGTATAAATGTTGGAAAATGCTGCTTACAAGCATTTTATCATTTTTTCCCACAACATTTTCTGTCCTGTCAGAGAACTTCTACTTATTTGTACAAATTTTGAGTTTGTTGTCCACAAAATTAATGCTTTTAATTTTGTAGAATCTGTAATTTTTTGTTTGGAAAAGGATTAACTCTTTACCACACAATCCCGAGTTTTAACAACCCTGAAAAAGAAACCTTTTGAAAACATTGTAGGAAAAGGAGAAAATGCTGGTAAACAGCATTTTCTCCTTTTCCCACAATGTTTTCTACCCTTTCAAAGACAAATTCCATCATTTGAGCAACATTTATATTTTCTCCTGCAAATGCTTTCATTGTGCACAGTTTGACATTTATCTCATGTGGTAAAGTGTTCATCAATCAATCCATCGTTTCCCTGAGAAAGAAGACTTTGAAGACATTGTGGGAAAAGGTGAAAAATGCTTATAACTACCACATGCTAATTTTTTTACAATGTTTTCTGTCCTTTCAAAAACAAACCTTATCATAAAGTCACATGAAATTTTGCATCTGCAAATTCTCTAGACATGGACATGTCCAGAATCTTGTCATCTGGCCAAAAGTTAACTCTAGACAAAACTACAGACTTGCCAGAATTGAAAGCATTGGCAGACGACAAATTAAAAGTTACTCAGATCCTTAACTTTTCTTCCAAAGGGTAGTAAACATGGTGGACACTTAGGAGAAAATGCTGGTTACAAGCATTTTCTCCTTTTCCAACAATGTTTTTGAAAGGCATTGTCTTCAGGCTCGTTAAAACTCAGGGTTTTGTGTGGTACAGGATTAACTCTTTAACAGCTCTGAGAAAGAGGCCTTTTGAAAAGATTGTGGGAAAAGGAGAAAATGCTGGTGAGCAGCATTTTCTCCTTGTCCCGTAGCATTTTCTAACTTATCAAAGACAAGTTCTATCATTTAAGCTACATTTAAATTATCGTCTGCAATTGCTTTCAATTTGGATCAGTCTGTATTTAGTATGTGTGGTAAAGTTAACCCTTTACCACACCACAGAATTTTAGACTTGTCCATGTCAAAGCAGATGAAGAAAGAAATGTTGACCAAATCATAAACTTTGTTCTTGAAAGGTTAGAAAACATTGTGGGAAAAGGAGAAAATGCTGGTTACCAGCATTTTCTCCTTTTCCCACATTGTTTTCAAAAGACTTCTACATCAGAGTCATTAAAACCCTGGTTTTGTGTGGTACAGGTTTAACCCTTTACCACATGGCAATAATTTAGAAATTTCCAAATTGAAAGCATCTGCAGACAACAAAATAAATAGGACTCAAAAATTGAAAATCGTTTTTGGAAGGAGAAAACACTGTGGGAAAAGGAGAAAGTGCTGGTTACCAGCATTTTCTCCTTTTCCCACAATGTTTTCAAAAAAACAATGATTTCAAAAGCTTTCTTCATCAGGGTCGTTAACAGGAGGCATTGTGTGGTAAAGGGTTAAGCAATAATTTTCTGTGAAGTTTCAGGCAATCTATCTTTGTCTCAAACCAGACAGATAACTGGTTGTTTTTCTGGTGTTATGTAATTTGAACAAACAACTTGTTCCTCAGTTTATAGCATTTCTCACAGATTTTGTATTGCTTTTTTGATCTTCTTTTTATGCCCCTAAATTAGATCCCATTTAAAAGCATGCTAGTGTAAGGGTAAGGTGTATCAGCCTCTCACATAAGGGGTTCTGGTATCAAATCCAGTGGTGAGAGGAGACAATCTTTGGAATCACCAATGTCATGTCAAAGGGCATTTAATGCAACTGTAACCCTTTAACACTCAGCAAAATTTTAGGCTCATTCAAATTGAGGGAATTTTCAGACAATTCAAATAATTTTCAAATTATAGTATTATTTTGTCCTCCAATTGATAGAAAACATTGTGGGAAAAGATGAAAATAAAACAACCAAAAATATAAAACAAAAATTTCCACTCAATAGTAAAACACCAAATATTGCAAATTTAAAGTTGATTTCAACGGAAATAACATAGCAAATAGTGTAGATTCAAAATCAGAATGCATGTTCTGTGCAGTCTGATCTTGATCTACACTATCTGTAAAAGTACCCCAAGTCGCTCATAGCAGCTTAACCTTTTACCACACAATGCCGCCTTTTGACGCCCCTGGAAAAGAAGAATTTTGAAAAAATTGTAGGTAAAGGAGAAAATGCTGGTAACCAGCACTTTCTCCTATTCCCACAATGTTTTCTACCCTATCAAAGGAAAGCTGCACCATTTGACCCACACTGAAACTGACATCTGCAAATGCTTTCAGTTTGAACAAGGCTAGAACTTTTTCGTCTGGTAAAGGGTTAAGTGTTGTTGCGTCACTTACCAGGTTACAAATAGTCCATACAACATCTTACATAATTTGTCTACTTTGCATAACATCTGGTTATTATTATTTAATGTTTTACTGTGACATGTTAAAAAGTTTCTTTGATAAAAAACACTCAGTCTATAGGCCAAAGGTGGGCGTGTTCACATCTGTTTTGATATACTTGAATCCACGAATACCAGACAGAAATATACTAAATTATAATCACTTCAGAGGAATATTTCAGAACTTTATCATGCACCATTTCAGAATGAATGATATTTCTTTCTGTAACATTAGATTAGCCTATATGCGATTATGGGTTATCAACCATTTTTTGTGAAAAACAAGTATACATTGCTGCAAAAAAAAATACCTGCGTTCTGTGGCATCCAAGCTTAACCCCTATAACACCTTTTACGACTACAGTTCCTTTTGTGTAGATCAAGAGCAGACTGCACAAAACACCGGTAAAAATGCACTCTTTGCCCTTGAATCGGAGCAATCTTATTAAAAACACCTGAAGATAAAAAGAAAACAAAGTGGTCAAAACAAAATCATGATTGAAAATCTAAAATGTATCTTACAAACAAGAATTTTTCTGGCCAAGTTTCCTTTGATTGAACATGAAACATGGAATTTCAGGTCAAGATCTATTTTGGGTTTTCTTGAATAAAGTCATTGAACTAAAGCGATATTTCTTTTACAAAAAGATTACTGTAAAGTAAATTTTGTGAACTGTATCTGATCTGAACCATCAATTTCATGCAGAAACTGTTTTATTTGACTTAATCACAAAGCTCCAGATCGAGGAGTAATTTTGATTTCAAAGTTGAAAATATTAATTACTCTCCACTAAACCCTATGTTGTGGGTCATCTCATCGAGACGATTCTAATGAGTACACACAACATAGGGTTTGGAAGAGAAATAATAGATTTAGAATACCATCACTCCCTCTTATCTGGAGTTCTGTTTATCAGTCACTACATCATTTGGCAGTTTTTGAAGCTCAATAAAATTTGATTGTTTATGGATGGTGCCTTTAATTTGATCAGATAACAAATTTTTCTATGTTAATATCCAATCAGTTATGTGGAATAACAGTTGAAATATACATAGATGGCATGGCAATGCTGCAAGGGGGGGGGGCATTATTCACTTATTTCCCTTGATTTCTCTCCAATACAACATTGGTCCTGATAAGGGGAATAACTCTATCATTACTAAATGAATAACCTTCACTTTTTCTAAGGTCACTGATACACTTCCACTGCACATTGAAGAACCACCTTGGTGAAAACCTAGAATAATGTAGTGTACAGTGTAGATCAGAGATCAGACTGCATGTTCTGTGCAGTATGATCTTGACCTACATTGTCTGCGTAAGCTACTTGTGTTTTCTACAGTAAGGAAAGAGCTAAACAAGTTGGCTTCTTTAAAAAAGAAGCCAGGAGAGGTCGGCATCAATGTTTTCATATAGTTTATTGGCTTTTGATTTCAATATATTTTGGTAGATGTAAACAAACAAGTTAGGCATTAAATGAATGAGAAAAAACATTTTTTTTTTCAATCTTGCTGGTGTAAAGGCACAAAACAGTACATGTTCCACATTGTTATAATATTCTAGGAATTGGAGGCCATATGCTATTAAAATGCTCAGAAATGCATATTTTTTCAAAATTAAAGGACACAAAACTGAAGATGATTATCCAATTTAGCTCATTTTCAAAAGGAACAACCCTCTAATGAATGTTTGTAATGTGCACTCAGATAAGCCAATTTTTTTTTGTGGAAAGGAGAAATCGTTCAATTAAAATTTGATACAATATGCTAATTCCACTGTAGAGGCAAGAATCTTGTAAATCTGATAACAACAAATAAAGGTGGCCTATACATAATACTAGTACCAGACATGTTAAAAATAAATGTAACATTTTTTAATCTTTTTAACAAACAACAATTTTTTGACTGTCCCAAACAGAAAAAGCATGCCGACGACAATTTAAACTTTGATAATTAATATGGAAGATGGTGCTTTGATGTGATGGAAACCACTGTGACAAAAGGAGAAACTGCAGTGACTAACAGCTTCTCCTCTTTTCACAATATTTTGAAAAGTTGTCTGCTGCAGACATGTAAAATGAAGAGGTTGTTTGTCTAAACGTTAAAAATTTAAGAAAGTAGGTAAATGAGCCATGCTCTGAGAAAGGGGCACTTAATGCATCTGCAAAAAGTATCGATCCATGTCAGCCTGCACAATCCGCCCCAAATCAAAGGACCACGGACTCTTTTGAGGTGTGCGGTACGTAGGGCGAAGAGGCACGACTTTCTTTCGCGCTCTTAAGTTGATTTTCGCAGGATTCTCGCAATCCCGCATAATAGAAGCAGCTCTGTGTTATTCATCAAATCTATATCATTATAAATCCATAGAATTTTTGAATCAATAAAACAGAAAAATGCTTGAATCTAGCCAGTTTTGAAAAATAGAACTTGAAAACATACTGATCAACCTATTTCTATCTATTTGTGGGGTACAAGTTCTCCAGAGAACTCGTGCTCTCGAGATTAGGGTACAAGTTCTCCAGGGTACGAATTCTCCACATAGTATCAAGTCACGTGATCTTTTCCCACGGTGTTCTTTTTTTTTAACGAACTTTTTTCTCTCTGCTTAGATTTAGTTGTTTAATGAAAAATTGCAATTATTGGAGAGATCATTTACTATCAATATAGTATAATAAATCTTTTTGGAAATCCATCATATAAAAGAAAACGTTTATTTCCTATTTCAGTTTTTTGATTTCGGTTTGTTTATAAAACCATGACGAAATAGACTGTGTATCAGAACAATTTCGCAAAAACAAATGGATTTACACAGCGATTTCTGTGGCAGTCTGCCTTTTAAACTCACCACTGTTGGAGAGGTCTGATGACCTCTCCAATAATAATTAGTTTTTATCCTTTATTTTCTTGCACTACACAGACATGTTCTTGAGATAATATCTTGACTATATCTAGTTAAATTGATTTACAAATCGATACTTAGGCATTTCTCTGGTACTCTCTCTAAAGTTACATGGGGACCTTATAAAATAAAAGGAATACAGTTAAACGGACAAATATGTATTAATTGGTTACCGTTGGTCTTTATTTGGCAAGGGAGACAATTCAACTCACAGGAATGGCCCTCATTGCTCTCCGGATATTCAACTTCTGTGATAAGCATGCAACCTATGGAAAGAGAGATATTTTGGACATTAGGCAAAGCATTGGACCAAGTAATCATAATAGCTGCACATTACATGACATGATAATGACAATATGTATGTTATATAAAGGTATCTTTATTAACCCCTAGAGTGCCAAATAAACTTGCCAGACATTTTCATCCTAGAAATACAACCTAAATAATTGCAATTTCATGGTCGCTTTTGGCTACAGTGATTCAGCAAAGCGGACAGTGTAGATCAAAGATCAGGCTGCACATTTTGTGCAGCCTGATCTTGATCTACACTGGCCGCAAACACAACTATAGTCGTGAAAGGCGCTTTAAGGGTTAAATAATAGATGATACGAAATACAAAATATTACTTTTCTTGGCATACTGTTTCCAGAAAAAAAAAAGAGCTTTTCCATGTTGGTTTCTCTGGAACTGCATACCAGATATTAACCCTTTCCCAAACGACAAATTTTGGACTGGTCCAAATTGAAAGAGTTTGCAGACGACAATGGCAGAAAAATGGCAGAAAGTTCTCAAAAAGGGTAGAAAACACTGTGGGAAAAGGAGAAATTGCTCATTAAGAGCAATTTCTCCTTTTCCCACAATGTTTTCAAAAGACTTGTACAAACCAGGGCTTGTTTGGGAAAGGGTTAACCATGCCAAATGGTTTAGGAAAAGAGATTTATATTTTCCATGTAAACCTCTGTGCAAAATTCACATCTATTTACTCACAAAATTCAAGTCAGAAGTTGAAAATGCAAGCTGAATTTTCAAGCGCTTGAAAAAAATTGCAAGGGCAAATTATCAAGGGTCCATTAGGGTAACTGAGTAACTTGTACATGTGAATATAAATAAATTATTTCTTTTTGTTCTAAACAGTTCTCATGTCACATGGAGAAAATCCTATCTATAAATTTTCTGGGGAATTGAAAATAATGTAAACCATCTCTCAACCCCAAATTAATGAAAAAATGTATAAAGCATCTTAAAAACAGAGAACCATTTAAACACCTAGCAACTCAGCTAATGAAACGAACATTGGTCATTTTTGAGAAATATTAGCAATTTTTTGTTTTTACATAATCTATGTCCACATCAGGCATCAGATAAAAGGAAGGCCAGAGAAGCACCGTACACATTCCTTCAGTTCAATGCTTTGGAAACAATGTGGGAAATTCGATCAATTAGAGGCTTTAAAATCCTCCAACAGGAAGCTTTTTAAAACATTGAGGGAAAAGTAACAATTGCTTGTTACATGCTACACACCTCATACTAAACCCATTCTCCCACGTAGAATGCAAGTAAGAGTACTCAAATTGCCTCCGTTCAATGCTTTGGGAAACAATGTGGTTTAAAAAGATCAATAGATCTAGAGGCTTCACTTTTTACAAAAAGACAAAATTTAAGACTTGTCCAAAGTCAAAGCATTTGCAGACTACAATTTAAATGTGGCTCAAATGATGGAATCTGTCTTTGATAGGGTAGAAAACATTGTGGTAAAAGGAGAAAATGCTGGTTACCAGCATTTTCTCCTTTTCCCACAATGTTTTCAAAAGACTTCTTTCTCAGGGTCGTTAAAACTCGGGATTGTGTGGTAAAGGGTTAAAACCCTCCAAAAGGAAGCTTTACAAAAACACTGCACAAAAAGTAACAATTATTTATTACATGCAAATTAGCTTCTGACACCTTTTCTGTCAGTTAATGATCAATATTTCATATTTATGTTAACTGCTGCAAATTGGTTTGGAACCTGCTGAATGAAAAACACTTGTTAGATAATTATAGACACTGATGTTGATGGTTATTCCTGCTGTGGTTAGGATTATTGGGAAACAAGATTTTATGTCATGTCTGACAGGTGGATGATTACATCAGGATCTTCTTTAACCCTTTACCAAACAAGCCCTGGTTTTCACGTGTCTGCAGTACAAGTCTTTTGAAAACACTGTGGGAAAAGGAGAAATTGCTCGTAACGAGCAATTTCTCCTTTTCCCACAGTGTTTTCTACCCTTTCTGAGACCTTTCTGCCATTTTCATCAAATCTAAAATTGTCGTCTGCAAACTCTTTCAATTTGGACCAGTCCAAAATTTGTTGTTTGGGAAAGGGTTAACCCTTTACCGCCAAGCCATATAGCTCAGTTGGTAGCGTACAGGACTTGAGTACAGAAGGTCACTGGCTCGATCCCCGGCTTGGCCAATTTCTTTCTAAGGATTGATGATAGTCATTGTGACAGGATTCATTCCTCTCTCACCGCTGACTAATCTTTCAACGATGGTTATGTGGGAAAGCAGCCAGTGGCTTGGAAAGAATATTGTGCGGAGCACCGGTAAAAGAAATTCCAGGAAGCAAGGATAGGTACAGTGGCCACCGTTATATGACTGAAATAATGTTGAAAACGGCATTAAACACCATACAATCAATCAATCAATCATTTAACCCTTTACGACCCTGGAAAGGGGGGTTTTGTAACAATTGTGGGAAAAGGCTTTTCCCACAATGTTTTCGACACTATCAAAGACAAATTCCATCCTTTAAGCCACATTTTAATTGTTGTCTGCCAATATTTTCAATATTCGACAACTAAAATATTTTGCCATTTGATAACATGTTAATTCTTTATGATACAACAAGATTATAGACTTGCCCTAGAGGATGCCTTTTGAAAACACTGTGGGAAGAGGGGAAAATGCTGTTAATCTCCTTTTCATACTTTGTTTTCTACCCTTCTGCAAAAAAAAAATTCAATTTTTGAATCACATTTATTTTGTTGTCTGCAAAAGCTTTCAATTTGGAAAAGTTTGAAATTCTGTTGTTTGGTAGAGAGTTAACTCTTTCACTACTAACTCCGGAAATTCCACTTTTTGTCTGAGCTCTAAAAAAAGATTTCTACTTCTATTGAAAACGACTTTAGTCATAGTTTAAAAATAGAGTAACAGACAGTGTAGATCAAGATCAAATCTATAGATGCTCCTTTTAAATATGAGCCATGCTCTGGCAAAAGGGGACTAAGTGCATCTCCCTGATGCGTTATACCAAGCAAGTCATTACATACTCATGGTAACGTAACACCCACTTTGTCACATCACATACTCATGGTAACGTAACACCCACTTTGTCTAACAACAAACTGGATCTGGGGGTGGAAGGGTCCTTTGGCATGCAGAAAATTTACCAATAGCAAAAAGTTTTGACCCATGTCAGCCTGTGCAGACTGTGCGGGCTGACATGAATCGATGCTTTTCTGCAGATGCATTAAGCCCTCTTTTGCCAGAGTTTGGCTCATATATTTTATTCTGTGAAGTAGAATGTGGATTTAACTCTTTACCAAACGATAAAATTTTAGACTGGTTGAAATTGAAAGCATTTGCAGACGACAACATATAAATGACTTTGAAATTTAAAATTTGATTTGAGAAGGATAGAAAACATTGTTGGAAAAAGAGAAAATGCTGGTTACCAGCATTTTCTCCTTTTCCCACAATTGTTTTCAAAAGGCTCCTTTCGCAGGGTCAATAAAAGTTGGGATTGTATAGGTAAGGGTTCAGGCATCAGGGGCCCCATTCATTACTTGTGTTCTGCTGTGCAAGTATCCAAAACTTTAGACTGAAATCTTTTAGAAGACTGTTATATTTCAGACACTGGCCAGGCTTCCTGGAGCCTAATTGTCATTCTATCGTATACTTAACATGCAAATACTGCAGTTCTCTCAAAGTAGATTGGATTGTAATAACAAGTTCTCCCCCCCAGGGATGTGATTTCAAAAATTTTGATTTGAAACTGTGCCAGTTAAATGTTCTTTTTATTGCAGAGAACTATTGACTGTGCAGGCATAAATATTTGAGCCATGGTCTGTGAAAAGGGGGCTTAATGCATCTGCGCAAAGTATTGACCCAAGTCAGCCTGTGCAGTCCACGCAGGCTGACCTGGGTCGAAACTTTTCGCTATTAGTCAATTTTTTGTATGTCAAATGACCAGTCTACCTCATGATTTTGACAGTTTTTCGACAAAGTGGATTTGATGGGTCCATAACATGTCGACTTGTTCGTGTCATCCATCATGGAGATGCATTTAGCCTCCTTTTGCCAGAGCACAGCTCATTTCAATTTCCAAAATGGTTAATTTTAAGCACTTACCAAACAACCCCATGTCTCATCAATCCTGAAGAAGAGGGCTTTTGAAACTATTGTGAGAAAGGGAGGAAATGCTAGTAGGCAGCATTTTTTCCTTTCCTCACTATGCTTTCTGTTACAGGGTTGCCTCTTCTTACACTTAATATTTATCTATACCAATGATATCTGGAAGTAAAACACTGTGGAATATTGTGGTCTGTGCACAGTCCAGACCTCAACCCGTGCGACTTCTTCCTTTGGAGATATTTTAAAGGTCTACAATCCCAAGCCGGACAGCACATTTGTTGTGAACTCTGTACCAAACAACAAAATTTTACGCCAGTCCAAAATGAAAGGAATTGCAGGCAACATAACAAATACAACTGAAAAGTTGAAAATTGTTTTGGGAAGGGTAGAAACATTGTGGGAAAAGGAGAATATGCTGGTTACCAGCATTTTCTCCTTTTCCCACAATGTTTTCAAAATGCTTCTTTCTCAGTGTCGTTAAAAATTGGGATTGTGCGGTAAAGGGTTAAGGAAGGTCAAGAAGACTAATATTAGAATGTGTGCTAAAGTGGCTGACAATTTCGTCAAGTGTGTTTGGCATGGAAAGAGCATACAAGGCCCTCACACTGAAAACGTCATAAATACTAAAATGACATCAACTACTAAAAGGTACTTCTGATTTGAAATCTGTATAAAAGTGCATAATGTAATGAAAATTGAATGAAATTATCACACAAGAAACTTTCATATTTTATATACAGGCCAGTATATATAGAGGATATTTGGTTTTTTTGGTGAAAGATCCAAATCTATTTCATCGAGTGAACATCATCGATAATATTTTCACGAGTGGTACAGCCACAAGTGAAAATATTACCAATGACGTTCACAAGAGAAAATAAATTTTTATCTTTCACCAAAAAAATCAAATATTCCATTTATTTCATGCTTCTAACCCATATTTTGTTGGAACTTTCATAAAAGTCCAGTACAGTTGTTTTCGTTATTCCTCATGGTGTACCCCCCTCACATAACAACACGTTCCAATATTACGCCAAGCGCGTGAAATATAGCTTAAATTACGTCATATTTCCCTCCAGTTGACTGACACACGCTGATTACCTAGTTAACTAGTGCGCGTGAACTACTGTTTCTGCCTTCAATTGAAGAGTTAGAAAATATAAAATCAGTCTTTTCACTGGTCATAACCATGAAATATCAAACCATAATCCACCATTATTTCTCAATAAACTACCGAAAAGCAAGACATAAATATATCTTATCTCTTAAAATACGGTTGAAAGCCATAATATAAATGTACAAAAATGTTATACTTACTTTCAGGACACCCTGTATCTTTTCATATCAGCACCAACCAATTTTTGGAACTAAGTGTCAAATATCTCTTGTTTACTGCATTCTTTTTCTCTTTCTCTTCTCAAAGTTATAGTGTGGTATCTTATTACTGAAAAAGATTAATCAAAGGACTCAAACTCCTGAAAAGTTGTTTTGTCGAATAGCACTAAGCTATAATACTGTGTAATGAAAAATAAAATTTCCATTACATGGCGATTTCACAAGGGCAAGAAAAGTCAAAGTTAATTTGCCAAGAAGGATGTGCAGTAATAATGTTAATTTTATTACATGAACTTATTTAACTCTACCAAACGACAAAATTTTGGACTGGTCCAAATTAAAAGCATTAGCATACAACAAAATAAATGTTACTGAAAAATGAAAATTTATTTTGGGAAGGGTAGAAAACATTGCAGGAAAAAGAGAAAATGCTGGTCACCAGCATTTTCTCCTTTTCCTACAATGTTTTTAAAAGTCTTCTTGCTATGGGTCATTAAAAGTCGGGACTGTGGGGTAAAGAGTTAACTCTTTACCACACAACAAACAATGTAGACTAGTCCAAATTGAAAGCATCTGCACGCAACATTTTAAATGTAGCTCAAAATAAAACATTTATCTCTTCGAGGGTAGAAAACGTTGTGGGAAAAGAAGAAAATGCTGGTTACCAGCATTTTCTTCTTTTCCTACAATGTTTTCAAAAGGCTTCTTACTTCTGGTCAATAAAAGTCGAGACTGTGTGGTAAAGGGTTAAGCAATAGCGATTTGATCCATCAATCTGACATTGGTTTTCAATTTGATCCATCAATCTGACACTGGTTTACAATCTGATCCATCAATCTGACACTGGTTTACAATTTGATCCATCAATCTGACACTGGTTTACAATTTGATCCATCAATCTGACATGGTTTTCCGCTGGTATAAGATTTAGGACTGTATGTACATGTGTAGGACTGTATAATTACTCAATATAGACAAAAACTAGAATAACTATCACTAAAGGTGATAAATACCCCCGCCCCTATATTTCATGTCACAGGGGCAATAACTCTGCAATGTCAATTTAGGGGCAATAACTCCGTAATCATTAGGCTAACACTCATGAAATTTGTGCTTTGCACATCTACTGCTCCTGGTGAATATCATGACAAATATCAAGTGAATAAGACTTAAACTGAAGGAATAGTTCTCTGGACAAGAAGTTTTGAGTAAATTCAGGGGTAATTAATTTGGCAAACATTTGAGAAAAATGCATCTTGAACCTCTACTGCTCCTGGTGAATATTTATGCAAAGTATCAATTTAATTGGACACAAAACTAAATGAGTGTAAAAAAGTGCAGACCATGATCTGATAATATGTCTGAGACACAGCGGCTGGTCTGGATCCAAACTTGTTGCAAATGTCCAAAGGTGCCTTTTCGCATAATGTTGGCCAACTATACATATGACAGAAAAAAAAACCTTAAAGTGAATCAGACAGACACTGTAGGAGGACTTGTCCGGACAAGCATTTTTAAGTCAAATCAGGGGCAATAACTCAGTAATTCTTGATGGAATTTTTACAAAATGTGTGTCTTGCACATCTACAACTCCAAATGGACACTTAAGCCAAGTATAAAGCGAATCGGACTGAAATTGTAGGAGGAGTTGTCCGGACAAGCATTTTAAATGTGAATCAGGGGCAATAACTCATTAATTCTTCATAGAATTTTCACGAAAGTTGCGTCTTGCACATCTACAACTCCTAATGAACACTTATGCCAAGTTTAAAGTGAATCAGACAGAAACTGTAGGAGGAGTTGTCCGGACAAGCATTTTTAAGTCAAATCAGGGGCAATAACTCAGTAATTCTTGATGGAATTTTTACAAAATGTGTGTCTTGCACATCTACAGCTCCTAATGAACACTTCTGCCAAGTTTAAAGTGAATCAGACAGAAACTGTAGGAGGAGTTGTCCGGACAAGCATTTTTAAGTCAAATCAGGGGCAATAACTCAGTAATTCTTGATGGAATTTTTACAAAATGTGTGTCTTGCACATCTACAGCTCCTAATGAACACTTCTGCCAAGTTTAAAGTGAATCAGACAGAAACTGTAGGAGGAGTTGTCCGGACAAGCATTTTTAAGTCAAATCAGGGGCAATAACTCAGTAATTCTTGATGGAATTTTTACAAAATGTGTGTCTTGCACATCTACAGCTCCTAATGAACACTTCTGCCAAGTTTAAAGTGAATCAGACAGAAACTGTAGGAGGAGTTGTCCGGACAAGCATTTTTAAGTCAAATCAGGGGCAATAACTCAGTAATTCTTGATGGAATTTTTACAAAATGTGTGTCTTGCACATCTACAGCTCCTAATGAACACTTCTGCCAAGTTTAAAGTGAATCAGACAGAAACTGTAGGAGGAGTTGTCCGGACAAGCATTTTTAAGTCAAATCAGGGGCAATAACTCAGTAATTCTTGATGGAATTTTTACAAAATGTGTGTCTTGCACATCTACAGCTCCTAATGAACACTTCTGCCAAGTTTAAAGTGAATCAGACAGAAACTGTAGGAGGAGTTGTCCGGACAAGCATTTTTAAGTCAAATCAGGGGCAATAACTCAGTAATTCTTGATGGAATTTTTACAAAATGTGTGTCTTGCACATCTACAGCTCCTAATGAACACTTCTGCCAAGTTTAAAGTGAATCAGACAGAAACTGCAGGAGGAGTTGTCCGGACAAGCATTTTTAAGTCAAATCAGGGGCAATAACTCAGTAATTCTTGATGGAATTTTTACAAAATGTGTGTCTTGCACATCTACAGCTCCTAATGAACACTTCTGCCAAGTTTAAAGTGAATCTGACGGAAACTGTAGGAGGAGTTGTCCGGACAAGATTTTGTGGACAGACCGACTGCCCGACCGACCGCATGACCAACCGACCGACCGACAGGCTGATTCCAGTATACCCCCCACAAACTTCGTTTGCGGGGGTATAATGAAATCGGGATGTACTAGCTAAAACTGAAAGTAGAATGAGTACAGTGCAAGCATGTATGACAGTATTTGGTTCAGGTCAAACCAATAAAATAGTACAGACCAGCTATCTAAAAGTGAAAGTAAGGGCACAAGTGTCGTTACGCATGTTGTACCGTATTTGTTTCCGGCCAGTTTGATCACAGTAAGCAGATTTGCTATACAACTCCTCTAAAAAGACAAGTGCAGACTAGTAAAAAGGTAAGAATACTAGGTTAGTAAAAGAATATTCCTAAAGGTTCCAGCTAAGTCGAATTATAGATTCAAAATGGACTTGAAATAATGAATAAGACTCACAAAAGGTAAGATAACAACAAAGAAATAAGACTCAAAATGCTGCTTGGTAGAAAAGCTAAATTGTCAATGGAAGTCGAGTATCATTTAAAGCCCACAAAAGAAGGTAGACTTACAGTATAAATGATTCCCTTTGTTTAAACAACAAAGGTGCAACGATCATACCATCTTCTTGGAACAAAGACTAGAGCTGGAATAATTGGAAAAATTTTAATAAATCAAGTGGAGGGAAAAGCTCAATCATGCGGAACACAGGTGAATGCATACCCTCACCAAATGGATGTACCACTAATACTCTTTACCAGATGACAAACTTTTAGACATGTCCAAACTGAAAGCATTTGCAGACGACAAATAAAATTTGGCCCAAATGATGATTTCAGTATTTGAAAGGGTGGTAAACATTGTGGGAAAAGGAGAAAATGCTGGTAACCAGCATTTTCTCCTTTACCCACAATGTTTTCCAAAGTCCTCTTCCTAAAAGAAGATTGGTAAAGGGTTAAAAAGTGACCCTACTACATTTCTACCCTTTATTGTAGCCAAGTCGCATTTGTCTAAAAAAGCTTTCACCAAGTAGAATAAATGTGAAAAAATTTTGGTTCATAATAAACTGTAACATGTCCCAGGGTCACAATGATTCCAGTATGATTGGGCATGCCTCTGCATTGGTTCGCATCAACCTGTAACATTATATTTATCCTTTGTGCCACTTAACCCTTTCCCAAACAAGCCCTGGTTTTCACGTGTCTGCAGTACAAGTCTTTTGAAAATACTGTGGGAAAAGGAGAAATTGCTCATAACGAGCAATTTCTCCTTTTCCCACAGTGTTTTCTACCCTTTTTGAGAACTTTCTGCCATTTTCATCAAATTTAGAATTGTCGTCTGCAAACTCTTTCAATTTGGACCAGTCCAAAATTTGTCGTTTGCGAAAAGGTTAAAGTATGTGAAAACAAACCAATACAATTTTGTTCGTCTGTATGGTGTTTTATGCCATTTTCAACAATATTTTAGTTATATTGCGGCGATGAGTGCACCTATCCATGCTTTCTCAGACTTTTTTTTTACCAGTACTAAGCACAATATTCTTTCCAAGCCACTGGCTGCTTTCTTACCTTACAATCGTCTACACAATGATTAGCAGTGAGAGGGGAATTAACTTTGTAACAATAACTATCATTGGCTAATCTTATTGTATTGTATTGGAGTTTAACGCCATTTTTAACAATTTAGGTCTTATCATCGCAGTCTAAGTGCACCTACACATTTGTTTCCTGGCTTTATCACACCAGCACTGACACAACTTTCTTTCCAAGCCACTGACTACTTCTCTCACATGTAACAGAGGTGAGAGGCAAAACATTGCTGGAAAGAAAGTTTTCCTCAACCAGGTATTGAACTCACAATCACCAGGTCATGAGTCAGATATGCTAACCACTGAGCTACCTGGCCGGGCTGACCAATCTTAGGATTAAACCAGTGACCCCCATGGACTCAAGTCTTCCATACTACTGACTGTGCTACAAGGATGAGCATACAATGTTAAAAAAGCCCAGGGTGTATGACTGAAGCATTGCTAGAAATTGCAAAACAGTTTTTGTTACAAACACAATTATTTTCATGTTCGCTAAAAAGGTGTTATAAATCATTTTGTATGACTTGTGTTGAAAACACTTTGTCTGGATTCCAATAGTAATTTGAATTCTGTCTTGTTTAACCCTTCTCCTAAAAATCTCAATCCTGTGTAAAAAAGACTTTTGAAAACATTGTGGGAAAAGGAGAAAATGCTGGTAACCAGCATTTTCTCCTTTTCCCACTATGTTTTTGTACCCTACCAAGAGCAAATTTTAGTTTTTGAGTCACATTCCATTTGTCGTCTGCAAATGCTTTCAATCTGGACATGTCTAAAATTTTGTCATGTGGTAAAGAGCTAATGAATTGATAGAAGATGTTCTTTCTTTCGGTAGGCTGTTGCTGTCCCCAGGGCAGACAACTACAGTAATGGGGGTATATTCCAGTGTCTGCTTTCTCGGCACTGCGGAATGCACTGGCTTTTTGCCTACTTCTTGGTATTAGTACATTCAAATGAATAAACAGAAATTTGTGATTAATCAAACATGGGGACACGTTTATCCTTTAGACCCCTGCAGTCTACCAATTTGCCGTCCAATTTTACACTGTCAAATTTTTTTTAAAGAAATTTTCTGTTTTTGTCTCTGACAGGGTCCAGCTTTCCTCAGTAGTGAGGATCTAGCATTCACATCTGTAGGCCCATTTAAGTTTGATCCCAACTCAATGAGGTTGGTTTTTCCAGGGAGTGTCCTTTAGCAAGACACATCAGAGCCATCGCTTTGTATTGGTGAAACTTTTAGAGTGCATACAAAGTTTTCCCAAGATTAAGCCCAGTGACCTGCTTTTAGATCCAATGTGACCCAATTTCAAACTTGTCCGAGATATAATCAAGATAAACGTTCTGACAAAGTTTTATGAGTATCAGGCTAAAAATGTGACCTCTAGAGTGCACGCAAGGTTTTTCTAAGATTTGGCCCAGTGACTTACTTTATGACCCTACATGACCCAAATTTCAAACTTGTCTGAGATATGAAGACAAGCATTATGACCAAGTTTCAAGAATATCAGGCTGAAAATGTAGCCTCTAGAGTGCACACAAGTAATTAGAATTCTGTCTTGTTTAACCCTTCACCTAACAATCTCAAATTTTAAGAATCCTGAGTAAGAAAGGTTTTTGAAAACATTGTGGGAAAAGGAGAAAATGCTGGTAAGATTTAACCTAGAGACCTACTTTTTGACCTAACATGACCCAATTTCAAAGTTGTCCAAGATTTTATCAAGACAAACATTCTGCCCAAGTTTCATGAGTATTGGATGGAAAATGTGGCTCTAGAGTGCACACAAGGTAAATAATGACGACCGAACAACGGACAACGGACGCCCAACACAGCATAATCACAAAAGCTCACCTCGAGCAATTTGTGGTCAGGTGTGCTTAGAACTGGTAACCAGCACTTTCTCCGTTTCTCACAATGTTTCATCCTCTTCAAAAACTAATCCCATCATTCTATCGCTTCAGCTCCATTTAGTTAGTTGTCTGCAAATGCTTTCAATTTTGACAAGTGTGAAACTTGATAGTTTGGTAAAGAATTAACTTTACCAAACGACAGAATTTTTAGACTAGACTAAATTGAAAGCATTTGCAGATGGAATATTAAATGCAGCTCAAAAGATGATTTCTGTCCTTGATAGGGTAGAAAACATTGTGGGAAAAGGAGAAAATGCTGGTTACCAGTGAGAGGGGAATTAACTTTGTAAAAATAAAGTCTCCTTTTCCCACAATGTTTTCAAAAGCCCTTTTCAACAGGGTCGTTAAAAGTCAGGATTGTGCGGTAAAGGGTTAACTTTACCGAATGAATAAACTTTGGACTCAATAAAATTAAAAGCATTTGCAGACAAAAAAATAAATGAAACTGAAATGATGACTTCTGTCTTTGATAGGATAAAAAACATAGTAAGAAATGGAGGAAATTCTGGTTACCAGCATTTTCTCCTTTCCCCATAATATTTTCAAAGGCCTCCTCTTTCAGGGTGGTTAAAACTCAGGATTGTGTTGTAAATGTTTAAGAAAGAAGGTGATAACCTACAGTATTTTGTGAAAGAGTACCGTACTGTCTCTTTCTAACGCCTCCTGGGGCATTACATTTTCTGAAAGGCAGGGCGATCAGCAGCGGTAAAACAACATTGAATTTTCCATGGACGACGGTAACATTACCGTCTGTGTTTTAGTCAGAAGTGACCGCGATTAATATGGAACACTGGTCTTTGATACTTTCATTTTCTTCAATTTTTCAAAGTTAGTTGACAAATTTTGTATTATCAGAAGTTTATAACGTTATCAAAAGTTTTGTATTTTCGGATAGTCAGGTGTTACTGACATTGATTTGTAAAGTAATTAGGATTATGGTGATGCTGTAAGTATATTCCGGCTGACTTATTTCAACTTTATCGATAGAATGGACGTCTGGTAAGCCTATTTTTGCTTAGAAAAAAGCTGGCGGAACATCAATTAGAGGGGGAGTGATAGGGGAGTGATAAAAGGGACAATACGGTAAGTTTAAATAATTTTTCCTCACCAAGATTCATTCCAGGAACTTCATCAATCAAGTTTTGCAGTCTTGAAATTCTTCGGCCTCAGAAAAAACCAATTCTGTTTAATCTCATGGTGTGATCTAACTTTCAGACAAGACTAAAAATGTAAATGATTGCAAATAAATGCTCAATGAATTCAGCATTAATCATTCGAAATTGGTTGAAAAAATTCTTGTTTCCAATTTAAATTCAGGTCTTTGTTACATTAGAAAATAAATCTGTGAACAATTCACAACTAGATACTTGCAATATTAGACATCCATGCTGACAATCTTTAAAAGCCTTGCATGCGCAGGTTAACCCTTTACCAGACGACAAAATTTTAGCCTTGTCCAAATTGAAAGCATTTGCAGACGACAATTTCAGTGTGGCTCAAATGGTGCAATTTTTCTTTGATAGGGTAGAAAACATTGTGGGAAAAGGAGAAAATGCTGGTTACCAGCATTTTCTCCTTTTCCCACAATATTTTCAAAAGACTGCTGTCCCAGGGGCGTCAAAAGGCGGCATTGTGCGGTAAAGGGTTAAACTCTTTTCCACACAATCCCGACGTTTAATGACCCTGATAAAGAAACCTTTAGAAAACATTTTGGGAAAAGGAGAAAATGCTGGTAACCAGCATTTTTTCCTTTTCCCACAATCTTTTCTACCTTGTCAGGCAACTTCAACTCATTTGTACTGGCTTTTAATTTATCATCAGCATCTGTTTTGAATTTGAAAGATCTAAAACTTGCTGTGTGGGAAAGGGTTAAACTTTTTTCCACACAATCCTGACATTTAATGACCCTGATAAAGAAACCTTTAGAAAACATCGTGGGAAAAGGAGAAAATGCTGGTAACCAGCATTTCCTCCTTTTCCCACAATGTTTTCTATTCTCTCAAAGATAGAAATCATCATTTGAGCTACATTCATTTTTTCATCTGCAAATGCTTTCATGCTGTTTTAAAGTCGCGTCCAAAATTTTGTTGTTTGATAAAGAGTTAATCCTGTTACCAAACAGTGCTGTATTTTAACAACCCTTGGAGAGAAAGCTTTGGAACACTTGTTGGGAAAAGAAGAAGATGCTGTGAACTTTTTACCAAACAGTAAAAATTAAGACTGGTCCGAGTTGAATGGATTTGCAGACAACAGATTAAACATGGCTGAATTAAAGAAACTTTTCTTTGATAGGATAGATGTTGTATGAACAGGTGAACGCTTGGCAGAAAAAAGAATTTTAAAACCAGGTAAGACAGAAACAAAAGATAGAGTGAACTGGCAACTTTTAACCTTTTTCTAAAATCTATAATGGATTTGCAGACAATGAATTAACCCTTTACCACATAATCCCGAGTTTTAACGACCCTGAGAAAGAGGCTTTTTCAAAACCTTGTGGGAAAAGAAGAAAATGCTGGTAACCAGCATTTTCTTCTTTTCCCACAATGTTTTCTATCTTTCCCAAAACAAATTTCAATTTTTGGGTCACATTTATTTTGTCATCTGCAAATGCTTTCAAGTTGGACTGGTCTAAAATTTTGTCGTTTGGTAAAGAGTTATACATGGCTGAATTAACACTTTACCAAACAATCCCGGGTATTAACGACCCTGGGAAAAGAAGCCCTTTGAGACTTTGTAGGAAATGGAGAAAATGCTGGTAACCAGCATTTTCTCCTTTTCCCACTTGTTTTTTACTCTATTAACTCTCTCACTACTTACTCCGAAAATTCCACTTTTTCCCCCCCGAGTTCTAAATATAGATTTACACTGCTATTGAAAACGACTTTCATCATGGGTTAAAAACAGGTTAGAAGACGGTGTAGATCAAAGATCAGACTGCACATTCTGTGCAGTCTGATCTTGATCTACGCCGACTGCAAAAGCCACTCAAGGTATCGTCAGTAGTGAAAGAGTTAAGGATAAATCCTGCATCATTAGTTGCCCTTGATTTGTCGTTTGCAAATGCTTTCAATTTGGACCAAGCTAAAATTTTATCGTTTGGTAAAGAGTTAACCCTTAGGCTGCTTATCGGGACCCACGGACCTTTTGCGGACAGCGTAGATCAAGATCAGACTGCACAGAATGTGCAGTCTGATCTTTTATCTACACTGTTCGATAAGGAGATATCTTTCCTTCAAAAATACCTTTGAAACAAGAAAGTTTTGAGCTTCTGCTATCTACTTTAAAGTTTCTTTTCTTTTATTCATTTTCTTTTCTTTTCTTTGAGAAGGCCAGAAAACATCATTGGAAATGGAGAATGCTGGCAAAAAAATGAATTCTAAAACCAGGTAAAAGATAGAGTAACCTGGCAACTTTTAAACTATTTTTGAAATTATTTTTTCTGTGAGCGACTAATGAGCAGACTGCATGTACAATAACAAATCGTCATCTTTACAATACTTTCCATAATTTTAAGACACTGCATTGTTTACTTTTGGCACCTACTGGGCATTTAACCCTTTACCAAACAATCCCGGGTTTTCATGACCCTGGGAAAGAGGCCTTTTGAAAACATTGTGGGAAAAGAAGAAAATGCTGGTAACCAGCATTTTCTCTTTTTCCCACAATGTTTTCTTCCCTCCAAAAGGCAATTTTCAGTTTTGAGTCATGTTTAACTTGCTATCTTCAATTCAGACAAGTCTAAATTTTTGTTGTTTGGTAAAGCATTAACCCTTTACCAGACGACAAAATTTTAGCCTTGTCCAAATTGAAAGCATTTGTAGACGACAATTTCAGTGTGGCTCAAATGGTGTGATTTTTCTTTGATAGGGTAGAAAACATTGTGGGAAAAGGAGAAAATGCTGGTAACCAGCATTTTCTCCTTTTCCCACAATTTTTTCAAAAGACTTCTTTCCCAGGGACGTCAAAAGGCGTCATTGTGTGGTAAAGAGTTCAAGGCGCATTGAAGGTTAATAATTGACCTGATTCTCCCTGAGTGAAAGCAGACAATGTATAAAAGATAACTTATTATTTTTGGTCCATTTGTTAATAAATCCAGGTAAATAATTCTAAAAAAAGAAAATGCCTGCCCAGCATAAACATCATTGAGATTTTCCATCATTATGAATTCCAGCCATTGCTGGTTCCCATCCAAGCCTAATAGATATCCATTGTTTGGTTCCTGTTTGATTAACAGTTTACAGAAGACTGAATGTATGAGGAATTTGGCCTCATAATTCATCCAGCAATTATTGATAAAAAGTTAACCCTGGATCAAAATTCTCTCTACAAGTAGTTTTGCTTATTAACTCTTTACCACACAACAAAATTTTAGACTAGTCCAAATTGAAAGAGGTTGAAACAGCCTTTTTGAAAAATACCAATATTAGTGACAAATTATTTACAAGGAAAAATGCTGTCAAAAATGTGCCAGAACCCACCATTTTGCATCTAAATTCTTGAAATCTGGACCCCCACCAGCGAGACAGTACACCCCCTCCTGCTCCCTCCCCTATCAGCTCTCTACCCCATCGGCACTTTGTGCCTCACTGTGCATATATATATATATTTTAACCCTGGCTACGCCTATGTTTTCTATTGGTCATCACAAATCTCCGCAACTTTGCAATGTCAGGGGCAACATTTGGCATGAAGTTACAAGAAATACTACAGTCTTATATAATAAAGATGAAATGGGTTAAAATCGGCTGAAAATGAGTATAGATGTATCTTTAAGGATTAACGACTTAAGCCATTGCCAGACGTTGACATGGTTAATAAACCTAAGAAGGTGGAGGCAAAATTGAAAACCAGCATTTTCTTTTAGGTTTTCCTGATTTTCTAACTAACTCCATTCACAAAAGCAACATAAGTCACATTATGGTGGTCGATCCTTTACCAAATAATTCTGTGTTTGATGACCCTGAGGAAGAACATTGTGGGAAAAGGAGAAAATGCTGGTAACCAGCTTTTTCTCCTTTTTTCCACAGTGTTTTCTACTCAGTCAAAGACAGATTCCATCATTTGTGCCACACTGAATTTGTTGTCAACAAAAATGCTTTCAATTTGGACCCGTTGGAAATTTTGTTGTTCAGTAAAGGTTTTAACCCTTTCCCAAACAAGCCCTGGTTTTCACATGTCTGCAGCACATGTCTTTTGAAAACACTGTGGGAAAAGGAGAAATTGCTCGTAATGAGCAATTTCTCCTTTTCCCACAGTGTTTTCTACCCTTATTGAGAACTTTCTACCATTTTCATCAAATTTAATATTGTCGTCTGCAAACTCTTTCCATTTGGACCAGTCCAAATTGTGTCGTCTGGGAAAGGTTTTAAGAGGTAAATCAACACACCTGTACAAATCAAAGCAAAAATCAATTGTCTTTCATGTTGAAGAATTTCAGAAGTGTTAAAAAACATGACAATTTCCTGAAAAGTCAGTCTCACTGTTTGATCTATTGTTCACTGGCATGCTATACACAGGTAAAAATGTAAAACCAGCCATGCCCTGACAAAAGGGGGCTTACTGCATCTCTGTGATGTATTATACCAATCAAACTATCACATAATTATGGATCCATAATAGCCACCTTTTTTTAACAACCAACTCAAACATGAGGTAGACTGGTCCTTGGACATACAGAAAACTGACCAAAAGCGAAAAGTTTTGGCCCAGGTCTGACCTGGGTCGATACTTTCTACAGATGCATTCAGCCCCCTTTTCACAGAGCACAGCTCAAACAGTTTCTTTAGCCTGGTACTTCATCTATGCAAATTTGTGAACCCTTTTACCAAGCAATAAAATGTTAGGCTTGTAAAAAATTGAAAGCATTTGCAGACAATAAATTAAATGTAGCTGAATTGGTGGTAATTGTCTGTGAAAGGGGTGAAAACCTTGCTAGGTACCAGTATTTTCTCCTTTTCCCACAATGTTTTCAACAGCCTTCTTTCTTATGGTAATTAAAACTCTGGATCATGTGGTAAAGGGTTAAATTATTGTCATCTGGTAAAGAGTTATCTTGTAGCAAGCAGTGTGTAACAAAGGACTGTTTTATGGACAATGCAGATCAAGATCAGACTGCCTAGAACATGTAGTCTGATCATGGATCAATCTTGAGAGTTCCATGATTCCCCCCCCAAAAAAAACAGCTTTGCTACATATATGAGTTGTCTTTAACCAGTCTATGAAAGGGCCCTCGTAATACTATGTCTTGCCAAAGGAAATTGCATAAAAGTCGGAACATTTCGGGTCGGGATCGAACTCTCTCCTAATAAGCTATGCAGGCAAGCAAATGCTCCATTCAGATTGGTAAATTACTATTATGCTGATCATACTCAATTTCCTTCAATAATCAGGGGCCCGTTTCACTAAAGTGCGTAGACTTACGCAAATATTTTGCGCACGCAAGCGACTTACGTATGTCGTAAGTTTTTACGTACGGCGTTTCACTAATACCGACGTACGCAATCCACAGCGTACGAAATGCGTACGCTCGAATACTCTCTAAAAGAAGATAAGATTGTTTCGTAACAAGTGCTCCTACGTCATATTAGTCCGCGTGCGCGCCAACTGTCAGTTCGACTGTGTAAACAAAGTTATAGGATTCTACGCGGCTGAAAATGACGGAAACAACAAAAAGAAAAGCTAATTGGACACAGGAGGAGATCACTAGGCTGACCACTGCATACAGCGAAAAATATAAAGTATTGGAAAGTAAATTTTCCTACAACATAACCGCCACGGAAAAGAAAGCGGCATGGGAAGGCGTTCTGGATTCGTGAGTTTTTTTTTAAATCATTTTCCTCGATAGAACTGATGACAAACTCAATGTTGTTCTATGGTTTACATCAGACTACTTTTCAGTTCAGCGTTCGTGGGGGCGGTGGTTTTTAATGGTTTGGTTTTCAAAAAAACCCCGAAATTATCAAATCATAATTCAACACAATGGCCACGATCGCGATGGCAGCCTCACTGCATATGAACTTAATCACGAGGAAAGGAACTGAAACTCCGCTTGGTGTGTTTTACAAGTCAATTGTCGTCCTTCATTAAACACAACAAATCCAATCTGTATGGGTTTTTACAAAAAAACAACATTTCAATGAGCCTGACCTATCGGATTCACAGCGGCCTTTTCATTATGCAGGTGTAATGTCGGACTTTACCATACCTATGTGTCGTAAAATGGGTGATCCATTCAGTAGATGTACACTTTGGCAATTTCAGGGAACCGAATCAAGTTTTACAATTCAGTTATCACACTGAGTGAACTGTATGTTCCATGTAAAATACTCTTGACACACAGTAACACTCTGGCCATTTTGAAAACATTCAGAATCAGCTTATCAAAGGAAAATTTTGTGTAAGATAAGGGCTACAAAGGGCTAGGTACAAACAACCCAAATTTTCCAACAGTATCAATTTTTTTTCAGGTCTTTACAATATCATTTTAATTCTTTACCAAACAAAGGAATTTTAGACAAGTCCAAATCAAAAGTATCTGCAGATGATAAAATAAACATGACTCAGAATTAACTTTAGAAGAGTAGAAAACATTATGGGAAGAGAAGAAAATGCTGGTTACCATTTTTTCTACTTTTCCCACAATGTTTTCAAAAGGCTTCTCTCTCTGGGTCATAAAAACAAGAGTTTGTTTGGTAAAGGGTTAATCTTCATTGGGTAAGAATCAGCATGTCAGGAAATTCTGAGATAGTTATTATTATTGTACATGTGCATCAGCCACTAGAATTAACATAATCATTTGTTATAAATTTTCAGGGTAAATAGTACAAGCAAAGTAGGGCGCACCCTGGAAGAGGCCAAAAAAAAAGTCAGCGACCTGAAAGTAGCAGCAAAGAAAAAGGAAAGGGCGAGGGTGCGACACAATTGTGGGACTGGTGGTGGGCCCCCAGCGTGCGATCTTAATCCATGGGAAATAAAGGCAATTTTTAATTTCACTAGTTCTCAATGCAATACTAAATGAAAAAAAAGCATCATACAGTATTTATAATTTTTATTTCATTCTCATAAATAATAACTATATCAGTGGATCTACATTTACAAGTGGTGAATACCATTTATTTGTCAACACAAAATATTAATCATTAGAATAAAAACATTAGTAATAGAATATTAGTTATGGAGAGGATAATAATTGTGTGGAAATGTATTTGGCAATTAATAAAATGGAAACTAATTGAATTTCATAAGTATCTTTATGAATATAAAGTTGAGCCCTCATTTCATGAATAAAAATCAAAGAAGGTGAAATTAAGCTTTTAACTCATTACCAAACCACAATATTATAGACTTGTCCAAATTGAAAGCATTTGCTGACGACAAAGTAAATGTGACTGAAAATTTGAAATTTGTTTTGTGAAGGGTAGAAAACATTGTGGGAAAAAGGAGAAAATACTGGTTACCAGCATTTTCTCCTTTTCCCACCATGTTTTCTAAAGGCTTCTTTCTCAGGGGCGTCAAAAGTAGGGATTGTGTGGTAATGGGTTAACGCATGATCCAAACTTTCAGTAAACTTAAGAAAGAAGCCTATGGAAAACATTGGGGGAAAGGAGAAAATGCTCATGAAGAAATGTTTTCTACCCTTTCCAAAACAAATTTCACTTTAACAGTCACATTTGTTTTGTTGTCTGCAAATGCTTTAAATTTGGACTGGTCTAAATTTTGTTGTTTGGTACAGAGTCAAAACACCCTTTTCATATATTTTTTCTGAATCAAATACATGAATGCATGTGAAAGTATGTTTTTAGGAGAAGGTGCTTAACTCTATATCAAACAGCAACATAATGTTACATTGTATACTTATCCTGGCTGACATGATCTAGTACTAGTAGGATATGTAAAATGGTGAAAAATTTGTGGAAAAATGGTAAACTACAAATAATCAGCATTCAGTCCTCTTCCCACTCTTTTTCCTTTGTTGTCAAAATTCAGGATTGTTTAGTAAAGATTAACACAAGTAAAACCTCAGTATGCCATCTTTTCAAAACTCATCTACTCAAACATGCTGCAATAAGCCTGCTAAAGGTTATGTCTGCATGTATACTGTGTTCAAACCAAGAAGAACAAATTGTCAAAATAAAGGTTTGTCAAATATTTGTTTAATTTCATTACATTTTACTTGTTTTAATAGCCTTTGTGGGCATATTTTTGGTCCTAGCAAAATGTATAATACATGTATTATCAATAAGGTATCACATTAATTTCAGATGATAGAAGTTTTACCTAAAGAAGCAATCCATGGGATTGATGGGGGAGTTGATACTTTTAAGAGTTTACCTCTCAATGAAGGTAAGATTATAATTCTAATTTTTCATCGTGCTGCCACCCATGTAACTATGTTCATAACTATTAAATGGAGGCAATAGTTTTGAGGTCTTATCAGTGCATTTAATAAATATTAACCTAAGAGTTAATGCAAGCTCAGTCATACCAGGTAATTTAACACTACCAAACATACCTGAATTTTTACCACTCTCAGGAAAGAGGCTCACATTAACATTGCAGAAAAAGAAGAAAATGTTAATAACCAGCATCTATCAGTTTGACTCATTACCAAACAACTATGTTTTAGGCTTGTCCAAACAGGAAGCATTTGCAGACGAAAAAATGAAAGTGACTGAAAATTTGAAATTTATTTTGTGAAGGGTAGAAAACATTGTGGGAAAAGGAGAAAATGCTGGTTACCAGGATTTTCTCCTTTTCCTACAATGTTTTCTAAAGGCTTCTTTTTCAAGGGCCTCAAAAGTAGGGACTGTGTGGTAATGGGTTAAAGAAGAACCAGAATATTTAATCCAGATTTAATTTGTCATCTGCAAATGCTATCAATTTGGACCATTCTCACATCTGGTCGTTTGAGCAATGAAGATAATTGTCATTGTAACAATCACAACAGCTCAACATATTTCTCATGTAATAATATGATGATTCCATAAATTTCGATTGTGTGGTTGTTAACCCTTTATCAGGTATCAAAACTTCTGACCTTACATCAAATTTTTAAATAGCTTGCAGATGACAAATGTGGCTCAACTAAACGATTTCACCTTTTGAACATTAGAAAACATTGACTCAAAAGGAGAAAATGCTGGTTACCAGCATCTTATCCTCTTCTTTCAATGTTTTTCTCAGTCCTGTCCATTCAAGTTGAAAAGCCATTATTTTGTGCAGGCTGTGTGATATGACAAGCCTCTGCAAAAATAATATAATTATTTTCATTTCCAGTTGTTACCATAAACCTTGAGACGGTTGACGAAAAATCAGAAGAAGTTGATGGTAAATACATGTACATATAATTATTAGAAAGCAAATTCCCAGTAATCACTAATGAATCTTTATGATACACTTTATGTTGTTTTGATGCACATTTTGTTACACTGCAAAACTTTTTTTTTTAAATACTGGGGTTCTTTAGATGCCAACAAACCTTTACCACATCAAGTCATTGCATTGATATATCCCATCAAACAGTGCATACCTTCATACTTGGCCAAGACATGTTTTGTGCAGGAAAACTAATGGATGGGAAGACAAAAACTGCTGGCAATGGTTGTGTAGGAAAGCAGCCAGTGGCTGAGAGAGAATATTTTGGGAAGAACTAGTAAATTGGAACTCCAGAAGAAAAAGAATAATGGCACTTGCTGCTGCCATATAACTGATACAATGTTAAAAACTGCCTTAACTCTTTACCACACAATCCCAAGTTATAAGGACCCCACAAAAGAAGCCTTTAGAAATATTGTGGGGAAAAGGAGAAAATGCTGGTAACTAGCATTTTTTTCCTTTTCCCACAATGTTTTATTACGTATCAGGGACAAATTTCATAATTTTAGTCACATTCAAATTGTTGTCTACAAACACTTTCAATTTGGATCATAAGTCTACATTTATGTTGTGTGGTAAAGAGGTAAAGACCATTCAGACAATCATGTACCAGAGCTGTCATCTGTATATGCCTTGTGCATAATCTTTCTGCTAACTAAAGTGTTTGCATGCAGTTCTTACATATATTTACTAACTGCTAGTTCTTTGAACGCTTTAAGAAATCCTTTTTTTTAATTTATGATCATTCTGCTTCTCTTAACAGAGAATCCAGTTCATAACCCACAAAAAAGGAAAGGACTCAGACCCACTGTCTCCGAAAATAATGCATGCAGTGCAAGAAAAAAATGTAAATAGATCTTCTACTCTATACTTTTCTGAAAAAAAAAAGAAGACCAATTTGTCATAACATAAATAGTTTAATGTTTGTCATGATGGCTTCACCAATTCTCATCCAGGAAACTCCATTAACATTTGTTGGCTTTTCAGTTTAATATACCCAATCAGTTTATTATAAGGGTTTTTGCAACACTAGATTGTTTAAGAAATAATCTTCTTTCTATTGTGGTTTATCGTTCAACAATCCACAGTTGTCAGTTATGAGGCACAATAAATAATCCACGAGGACGATAGCTCAAGTGTTTTAATTCATTGCGACTTGTGACTCACAACATGGTATATTGAATGATAAACCACGACAGAAAGATGATTGTTTCGATTCTAACATGACCAGCTCTTAATCAAAGGAAAATAATGTCATACTTAAGTAAAAATGCAGATGCATATTATATTTCATTGAATGACTTACATTATACAGAATGACTTCACTCTATATGGCTTGCAACACGTGAAAAGGGGCATTGGGACATTTATGTAAAGGGTCGTCTCGGATCAGTGTGTGCAGTCCGTTCAGGCTAATCCGAAACGAAACTTTCTGATTTTATGTTATTTTCTGTTTTGCGAAAGTCTACTGTAGCACAAAATCTAATGTAATCATAAAGTACCGTCTCGGATTAGCCTGCGCAGTCCGCGCAGGCTAATCCGGGACAACACTTTACGCAAATGTCACAATGCACCTTTTCGTGTGTTGCACTCCATGTAGAATGATGTCACTCTACAAAGAGTAACGTAGATTTAAACAGGCTTTCATTGTGCTGTGGTTTTAGGTTCAATTTCACATGTCATATTAGAATAAACTTTATAATTTTATGTGTAAAATCCTCTAGGTAACTATTTTCAAGTTTCTAAATACCTAATGAAAAAAATATTAATAATGAAATGATATTTTATTTCTTTTCCAACAGTCCATACAAGATACCATGATGAGCTGCTGGAATTACAAAGAGAGCAAATAGAGCTTAAAAGAGAAAAGAATAGAATGTTTCAGGAACTCTTGGATACTGAACGGAAAAATGCTGAACATTTGAGAGAAATTAAAGTGTTATTTAAGTCTTTTCTATCAGGTTTCCCTATAACTAATGAAGGAACATGAACAAATTCTTGAGCACTAGTATAATTTTGGTTCTACTTATCTAATTGGCAGATAACAATTAAATGTGACTCAAATAATTAGAGTAGTCTTTTAATGCATAGAAAACATTGTTGAAAAAAGGAGAAATAACAGCTAGACAAATACCGTGTAAAAAACCCCTATGAAATACTTTTGTAAATGCTTTTTAAAGTCTAGAAATAGCTTGTCACTAGCACTATCTTTTCTGTTTATCTACCATTTCAAGATGAATCCTATCATTTTAGCCAAATTTAATTTGTTGTCTGCCATCACTCACATTATGGATGAGTTTAAGATTTAGTAACTGTTAAAAAATAATGAAATACATTGCCTGCAAAAGGAAAAATGGCTCAAGTACAATAACTTATTCACTATTGACCATCTGGAATTCCCAGAAACTTTGTAAATTGTGAATTCTTTACCAAACAGTCCCTGGTTTTTACGACCCTGAGATAGAAGCCTTTTGAAAATATTGTGAGAAAAGGAGAAAATGCTGGTAACAGCATTTTCTCCTTTTCCCATGATGTTTTCTACCCTGCCGGAAACAAAGTTCAATATTGGAGTTACGTTTATTTTGTCATCTGCAAGTGCTTTCAATTTGGACCAATCTAAAATTTTGTCGTCTGGGAAAGGGTTAAAATACTTTAGGAAGTTCAATAGTCCATATAAAAATACCAATGATTTTGTTTTTTAGCTCTAGTGGCTGAAGACCAGCAGAGCTTATGTCATGCTGTAGTTTCCATCATCTGACAATTAACATGACAATTAATATTGGAAAAGTAGCCTTTTCAAGGTGAAAATATACATTTGTTGACATGATAAGGTCAGAATTTGTGGTCAGATTTCTACTTGAAGATTATGTGTATATCCCTATTTATTTTGATAAGAATCTGACAATTAGTAAGGGATAACTAATTATCTTGTTGAAAATTCATACTGCTTGTGTCTTTATTGGTGGTCAGATTTTCATGAAAGTTGCCAAGTTTGTTTAAATCACCAATAGCTTCAAGTGAACAGTTTTGTTAATGAAAAACACCTGCCAGTCATTTATAGAAAGGTAGCTATTTTAAGTTTAAATTTTTCATTTCTTGTGTACACAATGTGGTCCACATTTGTGGTGCAATTTTCATGCAACCTACACAGTTGCTTTATTTTATCAGTAGTTTGAAGCCTATTGATTTTAAAAAGCAATCGAACTATCAGTAAAGGAAAAGTACCAATGTTAGAAATATACATCTCTTGTTAACAAGGTTTTAGCAGCAGTTTAGTTCTCATGAATTTTACACAGATCATTTGTGTCATCATGAATTGAACTCTATTAAAATGAAGAAAATGAACAAAATACATCTTTTAAGTTTAAGAAAAGCAGCCATTAGATGACATAGTCTTGCATATTCAACACAGCTAGTCCATATTATTGGTCACATTTCTTGACATCTGCATGGATTCTTTCTTGCAAAGTTCTAAAACCCACTCAAATTTGGTTTGATTCCAAACTACTGGTTTTGCGAAAGTTCACTTCACTTTTTCTCCATTTGTCCTCACTTCAGTTTTTCTCCATTTGTCCAATTCACCATGCCTGCTTAATATGCTATATTGATCAATGGGTTTGATTGCTCATTATAGGCTTGATCAAAATGAATCCACAAAATTCTTATCTAGATGAGGATTTGATGGGCTTAACTCTTTAACACACAAAGCTTAGTTTTGACTGATGGCTATTGAAAATATTGTGGAAAAAAGGGAAAATGCTGGTAACTAGTATTTTCTCATTTTTCCACAGTGTTTTCTACACAGTGATAGACAAAGACAAATTTTACTGTTTTTATCAACATGTATTGCTTCCACTGCAAATGCTGTAAATTTTGATAAGGCTAAAAGTTTGTTGTATGGTAAAGAATTATTAACAATTGTCTTGATGAATGGGATAAAATATTTTGAATAAAAATCAAACACCTCTCCAATCACAAGACATAAGGGCATACACCAGTTGTTGTGGTATTCATGTTAAATTTTTTTTAACAAATGAATTACATTACTTATTGTTGTTGAAGTTTGTACAAGACAATTTTTTGTGTTTATTAACTCTTTACCAAACGACACGATTTTAGAAAAAATTAAAAGCACTTGCAGACAACAATATGAATGTGACTCAAAAATTGAAATTTGTTTTCAGCAGGGTAGAAAACATTGTGGGAAAAGGAGAAAATGCTGGTTACCAGCATTTTCTCCTTTTTCCATAGTGTTTTCAAAAGGCTTCTATCAGGGTCGTAAAAAGTAGGAATTGTTTGGTAAAGGGTTAATGAAGTATTGAATTATTTGTGAGTGAAGACTGACTGAGTTTTGGCATTTTTGTGGCTTTTTCCTAAAATACTTAAACGTTAAATGAACATGCTTGTGTTTTGGTATATATGTAGCATTTCGTCACAAAAATACTGTATTCCATACCTAAATATAGTATAGTTCTTGCGCTCTGCCCTTCTTCTCATTACCCTCTACCAAAATGTCATGTTTTATTCATGGTTCTTTACCACACAAACACAAGTTTCAATAACTCTGGATAGAGAAGGCTTTTGAAAACACTGTGGGAAAAAGAGAAAATGCTGTTAACCAGAATTTTTTTTCCTTGTCTACATGGCTTTCTACCTGTCCTAAAACAAATTAAAATTTTTTTAGACAAATTTATTTTATTGTCTGCAAATGATTTCAATTTGGACTAGTTTTAAAATCTGTCATTTGGTAAAGAGATAATGCCAGAGATAAGTTCTGGAAAAAAAAGTGATAAATGGGCAGAAAGATGACCCATGGACAAAAGGGCAACTGGATATTTACGTTTTTGGGAGCATTAGCATAAAAAAAAAGTCATAACATATCCACAAGGGACTGTCTGATTTCCACTGCTGTTCTGTTATTTGGCCCATTAAAAGCTTCATCATCATCATCGTTGTTGTTGTTGTTTGCATTTTCCCCCTCGTCAACATCCAGTGGCAAGTTTAATTCCATACATAAATTATGCAGCTTGGCACAAACACTAACAATCTGCATGCATTTTGCAGGTGTAAAAGGTAAACACCCTCCACTTTTGTGGAGGCACCTGAAATGATAATCCAAAAGTGAATACAAATAAAAATGCATGCAATACCCTTTTTATTTACACATTCTTATCCATTATATGTATCATTTTTAGTCAATATATGGGAAGACCCAGAACTTTCAATTCTAAGGCTGAATCAGCAGGAATGTAGCTTGTCATAGGTATGGAATTCAAAAGTTTTCTACCTTGTAACAGAATCACTTTTGACTTTTCACTATGAAATTGTCTTCTGTTTCAATATTGATTTACAACAAAAATAGAAGTCCATCCCTACTTGCATTATCTAAAACAAGAGGGGCCATGATGGCCCTGTATCACTCCACTGGTAAATAATTCAAAAACAATACAAGCCAAATATTACATTAATAGGCCATTTGGATTTAAACTAGAAGACACACAAAATTTCCTTCTGTAAAATTGTATGAGAAAGTTATGACCCAAGTAAAAGCCATGATTAATTGACCAGTGGAGGTCCACAAGATACAGGCCCATACGAAATAAAACAGGTCTAGAGTGAGTGGTCTCAAACAGAAAGATTTTTAAAATGTGCTCAATAAAAGGCCCTGTAAAACATTATGGCCCATGAGAAAGTTAAGCCTTAGGTCTTATGGTTAGTTACAAGAACAAATGTTAAAGTTCTCACTATGAAAGTCCATGTAAAACGTGTGACCCTTGGGGTGGGGCCAATTTTGACCCCAGGCCTATAATTTGGGCAACCTTTAAAGATGTACCAGATAAAGGTACATGCCAAATTTTATAGCCCTAGGCCTTATGGTTTGGTAGAAGAAGAAAGTTTTCCCTCTGTAAGCTCATATAAAGCTTGTGACCCCCGTGCGGAGTTAATTTTGACTCCAGGGCTTTTATTTGGTAGAGGTCAACTATATAAAGCTACATGCCAAATCTGGTAGCCCTTGGCCTCACAGTTTCAGACAAGATTTTCAAAGGTTTTCAATATTTTTCAGTTTTGTTGCCATGTCAACCAGAGATTTTGAAGAAATCAAATTCTTTCAAAAAATTCTGTAAAGGATCATTTCTGTGAAGTATCATCAAAACTGAATGGGTAGTTTCAGAGGAGGAGTTGTTTGAAATAAAAGTTTATGCACACAGGAATGCATGACAGACATAGGGACATGACATAAGGTTCATGCACAAAAACTTAAACATACAGCCATGGCACAAGACCTGTGGAATAAATTCAACACTTTGTACAATCCAATCATGTAGAAGTTAGCTCATATTCTGCTGATTTCAATGGTATTTTCTGTTACATCACAATAGCTCACTTATTGAAGGGTTTACTTTTTTTAATTGGTGCTTATGTTAGGCTTAGGTTTATCAGTGCCTTACTCAAAGACTCTATACAACTGCTTTTGATAACATGATTTGGGTTCCAACATAAACATAATCAGAGAGGTGACAAAATTTTTTGGCAAACAGACGTCCACATATATACATGTATGTCTCAAAAATCCATGCAATAACACCTATGCATTATTTAAGAAATAATCTTCTTTCTATCGTGGTATATAGTTCAATAAACCACAGTTGTGAGTTATGAGGCGCAATAAATAATCTACAAGGGCGATAGCTTGAGTGGTTTATTCATTGCGCCTCATAACTCACAACGTGGTTTATTGAACGATATACCACGATAGAAAGAAGATTATTTCGATTCTAACGTGACTAATTCTTAATGAAAGGAAAACAAGTTCAAACTTAGAGTAAAAACACAGATGAAGATTATGTTCCATTTAATAACTCACTCATTGATTGACAGATACAGAATGACGTCACTCTACATGTATTGTCGCAGATTTTACCAAGCTTTCCTTGCACTGTGTTTATAGAGCCAAATTCGCGTGTCATGTTAGAATTATCATTATATACTATGGATACTTATAGAACATGAACAATTATTTCAGCTGGTAAAGGTCTCTGATAATTTTTATGTAAGAACATTGTATTTGGAAAAGTCCTTCGTCGCTCTACTTACCGAAACCTTTCTTTTAGATCCCAAAAGCCCTCTCAACACAAACTCTAGCTCTTGAATGCAACACGTTGAATCTTGTTTCTTTGTCATTTTGTGGATTCAGCTTTAAGAAAATATTGGTAAATTTATTGAAACAATGAGAAAGATACAGAATATTGTAACTGTCAGGGTAGAATACTTCTTATATTCATGGGACCTGTAAGGCTCAGTGGTAAAGTGAAGGACTAGTGATCTGGATGCACCTGGTTCAAGCCTTACTAGATCCCCTGGGTTTTTAATGGAAGTGTCCTTGGGCAAGAGCTCTGGCCCGGTACTGGTGGAAATGAGAAAATATATAAATATATGAGCAGTTGCCTCGATATGACTGTTGCTTTCAAAATTATTTCAGTCCTAACACAGTAATAGCTGGCTTTTTTAATGACTTTCCCAGTTTTTACTAGTAGTTGGATTGGGCTATGCAGTATCTTGCCTAAGGACAATTCCATCAAAAAAATCAAATACTTCAAATGAGGATCAAACCCAGGTTCCAAATCCTGAAACTTGCTTTATAATCCTGATCACCTTTTGATGACAATTTTAGCAAAAGAATACCTTTCAATGATTAGAGGCAATAAAGTCATGAAAAAAAAAAGTCTTTTATTACAAAGACGATAATTAAACTGGGAAAACGACGCACGAATGGGCCAATTTAGAAGCTTACTAGCTTATGCACATAACTGCATTTGGCCTCGACATACTTTATGAACTTTAATGATTAGAGGCAATAAAGTCATGGAAAAAAAAAAGTCTTTAAAACTATATAATTAATTCACGTGTTGTAGTAAAGCTTGCGCTTAATTATACCAAAATTAAAAGTCTAACTCATCAGTCATGTATGAAATTTCAGATAATTGCTAAAAAAAAGAAAAGAAATTCATTACTATTGGTGTCATCAGATATGGACAAAGGGGATATCCAGAATCTCCTAAAAGCCAACCAGGCTTCACTTCCTCGAGCCACTGTTTGACACTACAGCTGTCAAAAACTGCAGAGTCATGTGTCGATCCTGGCCACCGAGCATTAATGTTGGTAAATCTAGAAAAATAAAAAAAAAAAAAAAAAACCATTTATGTACATGACTCTCATGGGGGGTGTACAGCGAAAGGGCATGGCTATAAATTCTTTTGAATATTAAGACACAATGATATTACATAAGGGATGATGAGTGCCTTTGAAAATTGCTAAAATACAACATTATCACAGTTTTCAAAAGCCTTAATACTCATGTGATTATAAAATCATTAATTCATTTGCTAACAACTAACCTCCATAGTTTTCAAGAAAAAGAAAGCTATTGGTCGAGCATATAGGGAATACCCGAAATGCGCTAGGTTTTACCAAACCACATGATTGAAAGTTTAAGCAGATGGCAAAAGTGGTTGAAAAATTGAATTTCGTACAAGGAAGATCGAAAACAATGTTGGAAAAGAAGAAAATGCTGGTTACCAGCAATTTCTCCTTTTTCAACAAAATGTTCCTGTGGCTGCTCTCTTAGGGTCATTAAAAGTGGGAATTATGTGGTAAAAGGTTAAAACAAAAGATTTTTGCATAGTTCCTGTAAATGAGCCATGCTAAATAATATTTGATGCATCTTCTTGATGCATTATCTAAGTAAGGTATCACATAAATATGGATCCATAAATCCATTTTGTTTGACAACAAACTGAACTATATGGTAGAATGGTCCTAGGACATGTAGAAAATTTACACATTGCAAGAAGGTCTGACCAAGGTCAGCCTATGTGGACTGTGTACCCTGACATAAAATGATACTTTTTGCAAATTAACCCACCCCCTCCCTTTTTACAGAGCATGACTCTAATGTATTTCAACACAATTATAATCAGCCTTCCTACATACCTAATAGAGATGACAAAAACTGAGATAGATCACTCACTACTTATGTAAAAAGAAAAACAAAGACAAAGGTAAAAATATTATCATGAAAAATCCATGTTAGTCACATTTTGTTCTTAATTCTAACAATTAAGTGTTAGCCCTTAACACAAGTTTTGGCCCACAATGAAGATCTAGAACAGAATGCTCAAGACAAGGGCAATTTAAACTTTGAGTGATCTACAGAAGTTTAACCCATTACCACACAATCCCTACTTTTAATGCCCCTGAGAAAGAAGCCTTTAGAAAACATTGTGGGAAAAGGAGAAAATGCTGGTAACCAGCATTTTTTTCCTTTTCCCACAATGTTTTCTACCCTTCACAAAACAAATATCAAATTTTCAGTCACTTCTATTTTGTCATCTGCAACTGCTTTTGAATTGGACAAGCCTAAAATTTTGTTGTTTGGTAATGAGCTATTCAAACTAATATAGAAGTACATGTGTTTAGTATTTGGATTATATAAGGTATGTCTATTTCATACCTTGCCCCTAACTTAAATTCATCACATAATTGAGAGACTGGCAAATATAAATAATTCATCAAATACATGTGGGTAAAAAAGGGATACTGAAATACACCACCTTAGTTTACTATCCACTATTGCCTGTACATTTATTGAATGGTACCCTTTCCTACAAATATAGATGTTCTCATCTTTTGATGGAGCCATAATCTGGATTTGTGTTCCATCCACAGCACCAATTACATTAGGCACTCGTGAAAGTTGGTAAAAACCAAGCTTGGTTTGTGCAACATCCTGCACTGTAGTAGGAAACTTGATGTTCTCTAAATTTTTATCTATTGATGATACAACCTTAAATAAAAATGGAAAAAAGAGTATTTGTTTGACTGAGGTTCTTCCAGATGTATTTATACCTTTGACAGATGTTTATCCATGCTTTTGAAAACATATATATTGACAATATTCCAACTCTTACTTGTCAAGAATACTTGTACTATAAGGGAATAATTTGGCATATTCAGTAAATAAGGTATCAAAGATCACAGATTTAGTCTTTCAATGTTCTTTTCTAGAATGATTTACTGACTTAATTTTGATTGCAAAACAGACATTAAAACAATAAAGTTACGATAAATGATATTTTTTTTATACATCAAACAATTGGAAGTATCAGTAACAAAGCAGACTGTTATTTGCACTGTGACAGTTTGCACATGCATTATCTAACTGACTTGTTCATCATTTTACTAATGATTTTTGGGCATCAAATATAGTTCAGGTAAAACTGCTTTCGAGCTATAAGGACTATTTTTATTTTTCAATAACATAAGGAAATGGAAGCCAAGTTTTGAATGTGAAAATTGTCAGGGTGCATTAACACTGAATAATTACCTCATTACCGAAACCTCCAATCAGTCAAATCTGCATGTAGCAAGTTTACCAAACTTGTCTGTAACCAAAAAATTGTCACAGAAAACTTAAAATGTGTTATTTAAGTATAAAAGTCTAGTTGTAAAATTCTGTTGTATGGTAGAGTTTATTTTTGTTCACACATTTGGCCAATCTAAAAATTAATGTTCGTTTTCTAATGTTTCATGTCAACAGAATTAGATCTTTAGAACAAATGTTAGTTATGTCACTTTGTTACCACCAATATGAAAACAAATGTTTTTATTCAACAATCAACAGGAAAGTATATCTACCTGCTTTATACTTCGGCATACCGAACTCCTGCTCACACCATGCAGGTCAGCAATTTCACTAAAGAAATCTCCTTTGGCCAGATATCTCAGTGTAATAAGCAACTGTAAAAATTGAAAACCTCTATAAGATATAATCAATAAATCAATTTGATTTACATTTTTCATGTTCAGATACATGTTGTTGTTTATAGTCTAGATGAGTCAGTCAATCTCAAAATAGATCTATGCACAAAAAATAATTCCTAGCTTATCTATCTACACTACTGTACATTGGCAGGACAGCAATTAAGGTACACTCAGTGGCCAAAATTGGTTTCCCAACATCAAATTTATTTCATGATGTTCTCTGGATTACCATTCAAATTTAATGATGAAAATATAAAAAATGGAAAGAAATACACAAATGTTTAGATTCAAATCGCCTTTTGGTTTTTAGAACTGTGTTTTGAAATATTGTTTTAAAGCTTTTCAGTGTGGTCTACAGTTGTGAGGTCCTGCTTTCACATATAATATTTGTAAGGTTGTTTTGAAATTAAATGTTGTTTAACTTTTTTTCTAGCAAGTTTTTCAAATATATCATTCAATTATGTCAAAACTTTTGCTTTGCAAGGGTCTATTAAGAAGACTGAAAGTATTTTCTGTCAGGTATTTGAGGCTCTGAACACACAGTATGGTGCATTCACTTTGCAAAATTCCCCTGTTCAGTTCCAAAATGTCTAGCTGTAACTGGTAAAAAGTAATTTTAAAGGGTCTGAATATACTTATCCCTCTTCGCACTTCTGTTGCTTGTGACTAGTCAACACACTCCAATTAACGCTTTCCAAAATGACCACTTTTAGACCCTTCCAAAGTGAAATGCAGCTGCAGACGACAAATTCAAAGTAAGTATAGAAATAAAATTTAATTTTTTTGACTGGGTAGAAAACATAGTCGGAAAAGGAGAAAATGATGGTTACCATCATTTCCTCCTTTTCCCACAACGTTTTCAAAAGGCTTATTCCTCAGGGTCATAAAATCAGGGTTTGTTTGGGAAAGGCTTAAGAATAAACAGCCCCAAAACATAACCCCTAATCAGTATTGATGATTGTAGTTCAAAATCGCCATGTACTGACCCGCTCACTGTAGCAAACATTTCTGTCATTCTTTCTCCAAACACAAACTTTCTTGCTCTTTCTTATCACAATCTTGATTTCTATCACAGAAATTTGATATTCTATATCCAAAATAAATGATGAAATATGAAGAAAAAAAAAAAAAAAAAAAATTCTCCCCCTTTGCTGGTATTTTTTTTACATATTTTATAACTATACTTTTATCATAGAATGTCAAATTCCTGTGTTTCTATCAAGATACTGCAAATGGATCTATATTCAATAGGTTTCCTTTTTTCAATGACTGTCAAATTTATATCCCACGACAAAACCACAATCTTTGCAGAAGATTTAGATCTACTCTAGAAACGGTAGATATCATAAAACAACGGTCTCTAAACTGATCAGGCTAACAAGTTTTTTTTTTCTTCTTCTTCAAACTGACAGATTAAATCATCGACGGTGTCTTGTGTAGTATCTTTTGCAATCTGATTTTCAAATTTCATCTATCAGTCCTCAACTCGGTTATCTTCTATCTTCCACTTTAAGTTTAACACGTATTTTCATCGCTAGTTGAGGTCAGTAAATGCTTTAAAAGATGGAAATCGTTCTTCAACATTTTCTGATTGATTTGCATATTTGGCACCGACTGTACCTATATCAAAGAAGATGTACGAGGAGATTTTTCATATCGGGTGTCAATATTCCTGTCGTGTGTAGCCATTTCGTACTACGCGCCGGTATTCTGTTTACATAAGTATCCATGGTGTCACGCGGTGATATGTTACTATCGATACCCAGACAAATCATCCGAGGCATAATTTTTAGTTGGGATTGCACGGTAAACGTAAGATTAACTCTGAATCTTTTCCGATCACGTCGCCATTTTTTTTTGGCGGGGGAGGGGTTGGGGGGAACACTCAATATTGGCCACTAAGTTTACCAGCGGATCCGATATAAATAACTCATTAATATGACCGCAATAACGAATTGTCTGTAAATCCAGTAGCTTTTTAGGCAGATTTCAACTAACAGTCTGTACTGGACAAAATTTGATAACGTTACAATCGCGGTTTAACTTTGATTAAAATCAGCAGTAGGCTTACTTTCGTTCGTGTACTCAAGGCACGACTTCTGTTGCATCTGGGATCACACTCATAACTTATCAGACCTTCCAAGAATCGTATGCCATTGGAACCAATGCGATACCTCTCCAAAATCTCGTTTTCTTCTAAAGTTTCCAGTAGATCTTTCCTTTCTTTAAAAACGCGGCGACGATTAGGCAACACATCGAGTGCAGCAAATACGGCGGCCATGACACTTACGCTAGGTTATCGAGATTTACGCAAACGGTTGAGCTGGCGTAAAATTACGCTAAAATTTACGTAAAGCGTAAAGTTACGGAGTTTAGTGAAACGGGTTTTCAAACTGGACGCTTGCGTACTTGAAAACTTACGGAAATTTCGTGCGTACGCACTTTAGTGAAACGGGCCCCTGGTCTTTGAGTAAATTTCTGTGACAATAACTTAACACTCTTTGGCATGAATTTTTACCAGTTCTACCATATTTCGAAAACATTTCATGTGATGTCACCGAAGTTCTTATGTATTTACAGATTTCGATTGATTCAAAACCATGTTTACTGGCTCGGAATTTGACTAAGCTTAATTGAGAGCAGACACTGCACTGCCTTTTGATTAAAAAAAGATGTAAATGTGTTTCATAAATTTTGCTTGTAATTCTTAGGACTGACTGAAGGCACCTCCTTTGACAAGTTTAATTTTGCCACAGACCACTTCAAAGTCAAAGTAATACATGAAATAACTGTTTCTATCATGTTTAATGCCATTTTCAAAATTGCATTGAAGTTTCTTTTACTTCTCACAATATACTTCCTGAGGCAATGGGTGTTAACTCTTTAAACCAAACGACATAATTTTAGACAGGTCCAAATTGAAAGCATTTGCAGACAAGAAAATAAATGTGACTGAAAAATTGAAATTTGCTTTAGGAAGGGTAGAAAACATTGTGGGAAAAGGAGAAAATGCTGGTTACCAGCATTTTCTCCTTTTCCCATAATGTTTTCAAAAGCCTTCTTCCCCAGGGACGTTAAAAGTCGGGATTGTGTGGTAGAATTAAATTATCACAGAACCATCATCAAAATGATGAGCGGTGAGAGATGAATGAATCCTCTCACAATGACTATCATTAATCCCTGGGTGTTCAAACCAGTAACCCCCTGATTTCAAGCCCCTCACATTACTGAGCTGCAGGCTCGGCTGAGAAAAAATTACGGACAATCAACACAAATTAAGGCCAAGCACTTGACTGTAAACATGGTAGATGCAGGAGAAAATGCCTGTGTGTGTATATATATATATAATTATATAGTCTTGATCTGAAAGTTTTTGAAAGTGGCCTGCTGTAAGATGCAAAAGTTTCTATGAAGAAAGTGTTCAAAGAATGCAATCAATCTACAGCAGACAGACAGTTCCAACAAGCCAATTTATAGCGTGGTGTCTCCGGTTGCAGACAGGTAAATAATAGATGAACACATAAAGGTAGAACAAACAATGTAATTTCCTCAAAAGGAAGACAAAGACTCAGGCAAGAAGACCCAAGAGCACCACATGCTAGTGCAAACTATAACAAGATGTCGAACTTTTTTATTTGAAGTCAGTGTCAGAACATTTTGATGATTACCTGCCCCTGTTGTTTCATAGGTTCCCCTCTTGATGGTTAACAGCTAGCCCCGAGTTTGAAGTCATATCTTCAGTGATAACAGAGATATTGTAAAATGTCAAAGGTTTTGCATGACGACAACAACAGCGCCAGGGCTATGACAACACCTTGACGTTTTCTTCAGGGAAAAAAAAAAGCAAGCTAAAAATTTATCTGAAGAAAGTGTTTAAAGAATGCAACCAATCTATAGCAGACAGACAGTTCCAACAAGCCAATTTATGGCTTGGTTTCTCTGGTTGCAGACAGGTAAATAATAGATGAACACATAAAAGTACAACAAGCAATATAATTTCCTCAAAAGGAAGAAAGATATCCAGGCAAACAAATCCCAAGGTAAGTCAGGCGGCGTAGCTGCATATTATATGAACCATGCTCTGGCAAAAGGGGGTTTAATGCATATCCGCAATGCATTATACAAACCAAGTCATCACGTAATTACGGATCTATAATATCCACTTTGTCTAACAATCCACTGACTCATGAGATTAGCACCAGGTTCTTGAAAGCACATAAAATTCGCAAACAGCAAAAGGTTTCAACCCATGTCAGGCTGTGTGGACATGGGTCAATACTTTTTGCAGATGCATTAACCCTCTACCACACAATCCCGACTTTTAACGACCCTGAGAAAGAAGCCTGTTGAAAACATTGTGGGAAACGGAGAAAATGCTGGTAACCAGCATTTTCTCCTTTTCCCACAATGTTTTCTACAAGTCCCAAAATAAATTTCAGTTTTTGAGCTACATTTATTTTGTTGTCTGCACATGCTTTCAATTTGGACTGGTCTAGAATGGTGTCGTTTGGTAAAGACTTACGCCCTGTTTTCAAAGAGCATGGCTCATATCAACTGGTAAATTGATCTTTGACCATATTTCAAGTAAAAATACCTAAGGTTAGGCAAATTCAGACCCAGGCTCAAACTTCATACTAATTATATCTAATCTCATGATTGATTATATGGTGTTGAACGCTGTTTTCAACATTATTTCAGTTATATCACGGCGGTCAGTGCACCTATCCATGCTTTCCTGGAGCTTCTTTTACCAGTACTCCGCACAATATTCTTTCCAAGCCACTGGCTGCTTTATCACATAACCATCATCAAAACAATGGCCACCGGTGAGAGAGGAATGAATCCTGTCGCAATGACCATCATCAATCCTCAGAAAGAAATTGGCCAAGCCGGGGATCGAACCAGCGACCTCCTGTTCTCAAGTCCTGTACACTACCGACTGAGCTACGGGGGCTGGCTATCTAATCTCAGCCTACACCATTCCCAGCTACTCTCTAAAGAACAGATTGATCATTGAAGGAGCTAAAATCTTATCAAATATTAAATTTCATAGTTTAACCCTTTACCAGACGACAAAAGTTTAGGCTGGACCTAATTGAAAGCATTTGCAGATGACAAATTAAGTGTAGCTTAATCAGTGATTAACCCTTTCCCAAACAAGCCCTGGTTTTCACGTGTCTGCAGTACAAGTCTTTTGAAAACACTGTGGGAAAAGGAGAAATTGCTCGTAACGAGCAATTTCTCCTCTTCCCACAGTGTTTTCTACCCTTTTGGAGAACTTTCTGTCATTTTCATCAAATTTAAAATTGTCGTCTGCAAACTCTTTCAATTTGGACCAGTCTAAAATTCATTGTCTGGTTACCAGCATTTTCTCCTTTTCCCACAATGCTTTCAAAGGGCTTCTCTCTCAGGGTCGTTAAAAGTCGGGGTTGTGTGGTAATGATTTAAATAAATGTAATAAATGCTCGTACATCTTGTTACGCAAAAATAAAACACAGAGTTGTCCAGTCTGTCAAATCTTATGCTAAGTAGGTTTGGGGTTTAAGCTGATAATTTCACTATTGCCTCATTTGAAACAACAAATTTAATTTTTTCTTTTAAGTCTGTCAAATCTTATGCTAAGTAGGTCTGGGGTTTAAGCTGATAATTTCACTATTGCCTCATTTGAAACAACAAATTTAATTTTTTCTTTTAAGTCTGTCAAATCTTATGCTAAGTAGGTCTGGGGTTTAAGCTGATAATTTCACTATTGCCTCATTTGAAACAACAAATTTAATTTTTTCTTTTAAGTCTGTCAAATCTTATGCTAAATAGGTCTGGGGTTTAAGCTGATAATTTCACTATTGCCTCATTTGAAACAACAAATTTAATTTTTTCTTTTAAGTCTGACAAGCCATCAAAACTCTGACTCAACTCCCTGCGGGACCAGCATTTTCTCTTTTTCCAACAATATTTTTTGCCATTTCAGAGATAAATTCTGTAATTTGAGCCACTCTTAAATTTTGTCATCTGTAAATGCGTGGGAATTGGACAAGTCCAAAATTTTGACGTTTGGTAGAGTCAAGGCATTCTGTTTTAATGACAAAAGATGATTTTTGAGACCAAAATTAGCGAAAGAAATGTTTTTTGAAAAGGACAAATTCTACATTTTTCTTCACATTTACTTCATGTGCTGAACTACCTCGTAAAGTAGTGGCCATAAGTAAACAATGCACATGTTCAAACACACTTGAATTTAAACCATACCAATTAAAAGTACGGAAATTATTGCAAAGATGACAATCTGTTAGTCCAAGTGTAAGTCCCTGGCAGACAAATGAGTTTTAAAACCAGGTAAAAAGTTTACAACAGATAAGACCTGGCAACTTTTGACCGAAAGTTTTAAAAATTCATTTTTTCTGCCAGCATCAAACACATTTTATCCTGTCACCTCCTATAAATCCCTTCGTATAACACGAGGTCATATAAACTTAGTGATATACGGTCACCTGACCATGTGACTAGGTTTACTATGTCAGTTGGTCACGTGATCCAGGTTTATTAGGCTAGTTGCTCTTGTGACCAGCCGGAACTACTTTTTCAGGGTGCCAGTGCACGAAATCAGTATTTCACAGTGAAATTATTGCTTAAAATTCGCCACCTATGCTGATTTTTCTTCTTATTTAGGATGTAATAGAATTCTTCGCCACAACATTCTTCTGAGGGTAAACGTCATGTTTATGACGTAGTCAATGTCATTCATGATGTCATTATTGTAGCTGCATATTCAGAGCGCTTTACACAGTTCGCCATTTGTGTGTGTTTACATGTGTTATAGCGAGAAAGGTGTTTATTTGTGCCTTAATTTCGAGCGAAACATTCTATTTAGTTGGATTTTGAATTGTAAACGAGAAACGGATAAATAGAATAGTGTTTTGGATTGGGAAAGTTGAAGAATAGATGGTAAGTGTCTTGGACTTGGAAAGTTTATCGGGCTTGGCTCCGGAATTTTATGGTATCAGTACCATAAACTATTGAATAAAAGGTACCGTCTTTATGTCAATGTTTGTTTTTCGTTTTGTTTTGTTCTTTTATAGTGCATCACAGGATAAATAGAATAGATGGCTGATGTCTTGGATGGTTTAAGTTTATCGGGCTCAGCTTCGGAATTTATCTGGTTCGCCTTCAGCTAACCAGATATATTCCTCCACCTTGCCCAATAAACTTAACACATCAAAGACACCAACCATCTATGCTCTATGAACTGACCACATACAATAATAGGTTGTCATCTTCACAATGATTTCCATACTTTTAACTCTTTCACTACTAACTCCAGAAATTACATATTTTTTCCGAGCTCTAAAACTAGATTTCCACTGCCATTTAAAACGACATTCATCATGGTTTAAAAATACAGCAGCGGACAGCATAGTCAAGATCTTCATCTACGCTGTCCGCAAAAGGTAGTTGAGTCGTCATTAGTATGCTGTTTAACGCCGTTTTCAACATTATTTCAGTTATATCGTGGCGGCCAGTGCACCTATCCATGCTTTCCTGGAGTTTCTTTTACCAGTACTCCGTACAATATTCTTTCCAAGCCACTGGCTGCTTTCCCACATAACCATCGTCGAAACAAGGGTCAGCGGTGAGAGAGGAATGAATCCTGTCGCGATGACTATCATCAATCCTCGGAAAGAAATTGGCCAAGCCGGGGATCGAACCAGCGACCTCCTGTTCTCAAGTCCTGTGCGCTACCGACTTAGCTACCGGGGCTTGGCAAGTCGTCATTAGTAGTGAAAGAGTTAAATGGTATGATATAGATTTAAATGCATTGTGACACCTGCATTGTTTTCTTTTGGCCACTACAGGGCCTCAAAGTCATGATCATCTTGTTTACTCGAACAGAATTTAACCCTTTCCCAAATGACAAATTTTGGACTGGTCCAAATTGAAAGAGTTTGCAGACGACAATTTTAAATTTGATGAAAATGGCAGAAAGGTCTCAAAAAGGGTCGAAAACACTGTGGTAAAAGGAGAAATTGCTCCTTACGAGCAATTTCTCCTTTTCCTACAGTGTTTTCAAAGGACTTGTACTGCAGACACGCGAAAACCAGGGCTTGTTTGGGAAAGGGTTAAACTGCCTGATATGTAAATGTGTCCTGAGATAAAATTAGCTACGTTTCTCATAATTATCATATAAAATATGCACTTAAAAATTTACCAGAAATATCAAATGCCAACAATTAAATGTTTATCAAAGCGTTGGCAAGTTTCACTGAAACAATTTTTTTTTCATTTAATGAGCCAGCTATCTTACATACATAAAAGGGTCATTAAACTAATTTCTTTCACTGGGAACCCGATACTGTAGTTCTACAGCAAGAAACCGAGAAAAAGATAAAGAAATGATAATGGTCTTGCTGATTATATCTTCGCTTCACACATGGCTTCCTTGAAAACTATAGATAGCAGAGCATGCTCTGGCAAAAGGGGGTTTAATGCCTCTCCATAATGCCTTATACCGAGCAAGTCATCACATAATTATGGATCCATGAAATCCATTCGGTCTATCATTTAACTCTTTATCAAACGACAAAATTTTAGACTGGTCCAAATTAAAAGCATTTGCAGACGACAAAATAAATGTGACTCAAAAATTGAAATTTGTCTTGGGAAGGGTAGAAAACATTGTGGGAAAAGGAGAAAATGCTGGTTACCAGCATTTTCTCCTTTTCCCAGAAATGTTTTCAAAAGGTTTCTTTCTCAGGGTCATGAAATTAAACCCGGGATTGTTTGGTAAAGAGTTAACTGACTGAATCATGAGGTAGACTGCCATGGTCCTTTGACATAAAGAAAGTTTACCAAAAGCAAAAAGTTTCAACACAGATCAGCATGCTTAGACTGCATAGGCTGACCTGTATTGATACTTTTTGCAAATGTATGAAACCTCTTTTCACAGAGCCTGGCTTTCAATTTGGACTGGTCCACAATTTTGTCGTTTGGTAAAGAGTTAATGCATCTCTGTGATTCATTACACCACGCAACTCATTATCTAATTGGGGATCCGTAAAACTCATTATATAATTGGGGATCCGTAAAACTCATTATATAACTGGGGATCCGTAACATCCATTTTGTATAACAATGGACTGAATCATGAGGTATACTGGTCCTTTGACATGCAGAAAGTTTACCAAAAGCAAAAAGTTTTGACACAGATCAGCATGCACTGACTGCACAGGCTGACCTGTGTTGATGCTTTTTGCAGATGTATGACACCTTTTTTTTTTAGAGCATGGCTAATAGTGGTGAAACGGTTTACCGATTAACCGATTAACCGCGGTCTATTCAAAGAAAAAACCGAAACCGGTTCGAATTTTACCGTATCGATATTTCTGCAATATGTCAACTTCTCTTAATTGCATCAGAAAGTCCGGTTTTCCCAAAAATTCTGTCAGAAATCGATCGTTTTTCAACTTACAGTTCTAAAGATTTCCGAAAGCGAAAGTTGTTTATTTTTTTCCACAGGCGGTGTCACCGGTGTTTAGGTAAAACTATGACCACATAAAATTCACGACACGAACTCCAAATAAACGTCGAGCTTTAATGCTTTTGGATCAATGGAGTTTGTATGTTATTCATTTCTTATAACTTTGCTCACACTTATTTTTGCGTTTTCCAGTAGTTAAGCGGCAAAGTATTAGTGTTAGTGCAGTAAGCAACTGAGTAAGTTAGTGCATCGCACTGTCTACTCTGTTGAGCCATGTCCCGAAGTTCGGTATAGTAGCGCTGGTTTTTATATAAACAAGTACGCTCTTGAAGAAAAAAAATGGCAGACGAAAATCGTCAAGATAGCGAGTGTTAAAGACTAGTCAATTTCAGTTTGTTTTTATTTGTTCATGCGAAACAATTGCTTTTTAGTTCATTATCTTGAAAGAATGGAAGAGTTCCAAGCACATGTACTAGTTTTCTTTATCACCTTTTGAGCATATGCTACCCTAACAGTGACTACAAGTGGTCAGATATGCTAAATGTCAGCATATACAGCATATTGCAATACGTATTGCAATACGGGTCAGCCGTATTGCAATATATTGCAATACGCTTTTTACCGTATTGTTTCACCCCTAATGGCTAATCTATATAGCTTGCATGTATCCTTTTTCAAACAGTGTCATAAAATGTAGTTTCAGTTAATCCTTTACCAAACAATCCCGACTGTTTAAACAACCCTGAGGAAAAAAGCTTTTGAAAACATTGTGAGAAAATGAGAAAATGCTGCTAACCAGCATTTTTTCCTTTTCCCACCATATTTTCTACCCTTTAAAAGACAAGTACCATCATTTTAAGCTTCATTTAACTTATAGTCTGCAAAGGCCCTTGATTTTGACACATGGTAAAGAGTTAATTTGTGCACAAGAACATTAGATTGATTGAATGTGTGTAGTGTTTAAAGCTATTTTCAACATTATTTCAGTTATACTGCTGCAGCCAGTGCACCTATGCATGTGTTTCCTGGCTTTCTCACACCAGTACTGACACAACTTTCTTTCCAAGCCACTGACTGCTCTTCTCACATGCATCAGAGGTAAGAGGCAAAAAAACAGGTCATGAGTTGGATATGATTGATTGACTGAATGGTGTTTTATGGCAACAGCTCAAATATTCATGTATTTCCTGAGTTTCACCAGTAATATGCTAGGGCTTTGAATTGTCTTGCCCACGGACACTCCCACGAAAAACCCAGTGGATCCAGTGAGGCTCGAACCTAGGACCTCTAGGTTACCAGTCCTACACTTTACCACTGAACCATGCAGGACCCCGCAGTTGGATTAAATAACCACTGAGCCACCCAGCTGGGCCACTTATCTATGCTTCCCTGGAGTTTCTTTTACCAGTATGATGCACAATATTCTTTCCAAGCCACTGGCTGCTTTCCCACAGAACCAATGTCGATACAATTGTCAGCATTGAGAGATGAATAAATCCTGTTGCAATGACTATCATTAATCCTTGGAAAGATATTGGCCTAGCCAGGGGTCGATCCAGTGACCTCTTGCTCTCATATCCTGTACGCTACTGACTGAGCTACCGGAGCTGGGCCCAAGAATTTATATGAGCTTAGTAGCTCAGCCGGTAATAAACAGGGCTTCAAACAAAGGTGTCACAGGTGTGATTCTGAGCTTGAAGAAATTCTTTCAGAGGATTGAAAATTGTCATAGTTGGATCTGCTACATTTGATCAAAAACCATGTTCTTTGAAAACTATCCCTAGCCCTGACCCTTACCTTAACCCAGACAAATTGTGGCTCAAATCTTCCTTGCAGACAGAGCTTTTCATGAAATAAATTTAGGAATTTAGCAATCAGTATATGGATTTTGACGAAACACCCTTTCGACGAAATACTCTTTCGACGAAATGTAATGCACTGGTCATTGACACAGGATTAATTTCTCTCTCACTGCTGTATGTTGCCATTAAAAGGGTCATTAAAACTTGGGATTGTGTGGTCTTTATAAGGTTTAACTCTTTACCACACAATCCAGAGTTTTAATGACCCTGAAGAAGAAGGCTTTTGAAAACATTTTGGGAATAGGAAAAAATGGTAACCAACATTTTCTCTTTTTCCAACAATGTTTTCTACCCTTTTCTGCAAAATTTTTATCATTTGAGACACTTTTTTATTGTCGTTGCAAATACTTTCAATTTGGAAGAGCATAAAACTTTGTTGTTTAGTAAGTAATTAATTCTTAACCCTTAGGCTGCTGATCGTGACTGGGGGCACTTTTGCAGACAGTATAGATCAAGATCAGACTGCACAAAATGTAGATCTTTGATCTACACTGTACGTTATGGTATTTTCTTACCGATGAAATCTACTTTGAAACTGCAATATCTGGGTTTTCATTATTTCAATTCATTTATTTAGCAGTTTAAGGGTTAAATCATGAATTCATGTTGACTATTTCTAATTTACAAGGGTGGTTTCAAACTCATCAGCTGAATATTTAGCTCGGGAGGTAATGAGTTCAACTAAGCAACCGCGTGAGCAAGTTAATTGATTTCCCAGCAGGCCGCCTTCATTTATTTTCTCCAGAAAGGTGGTCATAAAAAGACACCTAGGAAAACTAATCACAAAATACCTTTGATAGTGATCACAAGCTCACCAAGAAGTTTATGGTGCCAAACTATGGCTAGTGTTTATGGCCACAGACTTATTTTGAATCAGTGTCAAACTAGTGACACTCTGCTGACGCCTAAATCTCTACTTTTCCATATTTTGTCCACTATTTATTGGCAGGATCAAAGCTTCCTTCCCACTGCTTCATAACCATTCTATTTTGAAAGTAAAAGATAATTTCTAAAACCACAATAACCTGTGTACAAATTACAAAAAGTGGACAAAATTTCCATTTAGGTTCACATTCACTTGACCCTGTTTATATCTGTTTGGTTATTTGTATGCCAAGAGACTATCTCTTAACCCTTTACCAGATGACAAATTGTCCAAATTGAAAGCATTTGCAGACGACAATTTTAATGTGGCTCAAATGATGCAATTTTTCCCTGATAGGACAGAAAACATTGTGGGAAAAGGAGAAAATGCTGGTTACCGGCATTTTCTCCTTTTCCCACAATGTTTTCAGAAGGCTTCTTTCCCAGGGTCGTCAAAAGGTGGTATTGTGAGGTAAAGGGTTAACCTTTAACAAGCAACCAATTTTTAGACCCATCCAAACTGTAAGCATTTGTTGACAAAAAATCCAATATAAATAAAATTATACTGTTTTTCTTTACCTGGTTAGAAAACACTGTGGGAAAAGGAGAAAATGCTGGTTACCAGCATTTTCTCCTTTTCCTACAATGTTTTCAAAAGGCCGTTCCATCAGGTTCGTGAAAACTCAGGATTACGTGGTAAAGGGTTAAGGAAATCTTTTGTATGGACACCAGGCTAATCCAAAACAAATTCTAAAATTTTTATCATTTTACAAGGATGATAGCCACGTCATTACAATTCACGAATAGACTCAAACAGGCTATCCATGACATAATCAGTCGTAACACTGTATTTACAAACCATGAGAAAAGAAAAATCAAGTCAGGTTTGCTTTTTAAGTAATTTCACAAGATTAAGAACAAACTGTTATTTACACACTAGAACTTAAGGCAAGTTTCATGTACTAGCAAGATTTTGCATAACGCATGTGCGTATGGTGTGTAATGGCAGCTATGCCCTTGGTACTTAATTACATGTATTTCGCTCTTTGGTAAAATTGCAAGATCACCTTTATTGTCACTCGTCACAACTCGGCCAATTCCGTACCTACATCTAACCTCGTCTGCATAAGGGAGGCTTCCATTTTGAACTACCAATCACATGATCTTAAACATGGCGGCGCCCCTGTAGATCGCTTAGCAACAACATGAACAACCAGTGTGAAGTTGTTCACTTCTATCGATCTGTTGATGAAAGCTCCTAATGGAATTGATAAACCACGCTAAAAATTGAATGTACAAACTGTTTGCCGACTGAAATATTCTTAGAAAGATAATGATAGAAAATTGACTCATGTTTTCTTTTTAAGAGGAGCCTTACAATTTCAATAATGGTAAAGCGGTGTGCTTCCGGAGATGTGCGAAATGTACCGTGTAGGTGCATATCAAGCCACGTGATACAGCCGAGGGATTTGATCACCGGATCACCCGAGGTATGCTGAATGCACAACTGTATCACATTCTGCCAGAGGAACACCACATGAAGTACCAATTTGTGTTCTTGAAAGCGACCTTTCTGCAATTTCTTATCATTTTATAACTCTAAAGTCATTGATGCTGTTGATAAAGGTCAATCTCTGAGCAGAGTTGTCGTTCGTTACTCTCACCATACATCTCTGCAACGGGCTAAATGACAAGAATCTTGTCAAACCAAGGAAAACATGTTTTGTTACTGTTTAACTGTTTCATATGTAACATAAAAAAGTAGACAAAGGAAATATGATTCCGGATACATTATAGGTGCATTCAAACTGATGAATCTACCTGTATACAATGGAACTATTTTTTCAAGCTTCTTTACTGAGCAGAATCTTATGCCAATTGTAAAAAAAATGGCTGCACCCATGAACGATGACAATTTAAACAAAATTAAAAAACAAGTTATCGTCCTTTAAAAGACATTTAAGCTCTTCAGAAAATCCCTCTTTTTCACATTTCCTACCACTAAGTCTGATTGGCCGTATGCTGCTTAAACAGCACACAAAACAATCGATTGGTCTTTCTTTCACCGGCGTTTGTGTCGCCATTTTGAGTTATGGTCATGTGACAAAAATATCACGTGATGACGGACTACTTTCTGAGCCAACTACAGAGGTGAATGGGAATGATCCGTAGTGCAAGAGAGTGGATAAAGCATTCGGCATACCTTGGGTGATCCGGTGATCAAATCCCTCGGCTGTATCACGTAGCTTGATATGCACCTACGCGGTACATTTCGCACGTTTCCGGAAGCACACCGTTTTACCGTTACTGAAATTGTAAGGCTCCTCTTAAAAAAGAAAACATGAGTCAATTTTCTATCGTTATCTTTCTAAGAATATTTCAGTCGGCAAACAGTTTGTACATTCAATTTTTAAGTGTGGTTTATTGATTCCGTTGGAAGCTTTCATTGACAGATCGATAGATGTGAATGACTCCATCGTGGTTGTTCATGTTGATGCTAAGCGATTTACAGGAGTACCGCCATGTTTAAGATCATGTGATTGGTAATTCAAAATGAAATCCACCTTTATACGGACGAGGTTAAATGTAGGTACGGAATCGGCCGAGTTGTGACGAGTGTGGATAAAGGTAAGCCGGTACAGAACATGCAGTCTGATCTTGGATTTATACTCTACAATATATAGCAAGCTATTCTTGTCATACGCAATTTTTTTTTGACAGATATCTGTTTTATTCAATTAGTGCTCCAAGGGTAAAAGAATTTGCTTTGACATAAACAGTGATAAACTGCTATAGTCCAGGCAAAATGTTAACCCTTAAAGCGCCTTTCACGACTATAGTTGCATTTGCGGCCAGTTTAGATCAAGATCAGGCTGCACAAAACGTGCAGCCTGATCTTTGATCTACACTGTCCGCTTTGATGAATCACTGTAGTCAAAAGCAATCATGAAATTGCAATTATTTGGGTCATATTTCTAGGATTAAGATGTCTGGCAGGTTTTTTCGGCGCTCTAAGGGTTAATTAACCCTTTGAGTGCCAAATAAACCTAGGGAACAGTTTCCTTCTCCAAATAAGATCATTATAACTGTCATGCTAATGTTATTGTTGTCCACAATGTCTCAGCAAAGTGGACAATGTAGATCAAGGATCAGACTGTACATTTTGTATACATTATGTGCAGTCTGATCCTGATCTACACTGGCCAGAAGAGCATCTATAGTCGTGAAAGGAGCTTTGCATCTATAGTCGTGAAAGGAGCTTTAGGGGTTAAATAAGTTTAACACCTTGAATCGGTACAACAACTCCCAAGGACTAAGGGAAATAACTCTAGCAAACCTAAAACTGCCACCGAATTCAATGATAAATGATCCGAGAACAATAATTCTGATTTGGATGGAACACCTTGGTGTTAATCCTTCACCCAACAACCCTGTTTTAACCACCCCAAGGAAGAGGCCTTTTAAAAACATTGTGGAAAAAGGAGAAGATGCTGATAATCAGCATTTTCTCTTTTTCCTACAAAGTTTTCAAGTCATTTGTTGTAAGCAAAATGCTTTTCATATGAACAGATATAAAATTTTGTTATTTGGCAATGTGTTCGGTAAAAACAATAAAAAAGAAAAAATTTAAGGTTTACCAGCTCTCGACAGAAACTTGGCACAAGGGCTACCTGTTTATGTTGAAAGTTACTCCTCAGTAAATTTGTTCAAAATCTTAAAGCTTTGACTCCCCCCCCCCACCTGTTTCCTGTAAAATAGAGTATGACAAATTGCCTGACAGACTGGTTTCCTCTGGATCATAAAGTTAAACAAGTGTTTGTTGCTGACTGATTCGTACCTGCTGTTGCCACACTTTCCTTGTGTTCAACTCTTTACCAGAGAAAATTTTTGCCTTGTCCAAATTGAAAGCGTTTGCAAACGGCAATTTCAGTATGGCTTAACTCTTTACCAAAGAACAAAATTTCAGTTTGTTCCAATTGAAAGCGTTTGCAGATGACAAAATAAATGTGACTGAAAGACTGAAATCTATTTTGGGAAGGATAGAAAACATTGTGGGAAAAGGAGAAAATGCTTTTCCCACAATGTTTTCAAAAGGCTTCTTTCTCAGGGTCGTTAAAAGTTGGGATTGTGTGGTAAAGGGTTAAATGGGGCAATTTTTTTTTCTGATAAGGAAGAAAACATAGTGGGAAAAGGAGAAAATGCTGGTTGCCAGCATTTTCTCCTTTTCCCACAATATTTTCAAAAGGCATCTTTCCCAGCTTTACCAAACGACAAAATTTTAGACCAGTCCAAACTGAAAGCTGTTGCAGACGACAAAATAAATGTGACTGAAAAATTGAAATTTGTTTTGGGAAGGGTAGAAAACATTGTGGGAAAAGGAGAAAATGCTAGTTACCAGCATTTTCTCCTTTTCCAACAATGTTTTCAATAGGCTTTTTTCTCAGGGTCGTTAAAAGTCGGGATTATGTGGTAAAGAGTTAAAAGGCAGCACTGTGTGGTACCAGATTAACTCCTTACCACACAAGAAAAATGTAGACTTGTCCAGATTGAAAGCATTTACACGTTACAATTCAAAAGTGACTCAAATGTTAACCCTGACAACGCCATATAAACCTATCAGACATTTTCATCCTTGAAAAAAAATCCAAAATAATTACTATTTCATGGTTGCTTTAGTCTGCACTGTTTAAGCAAAGCGGACAGTGTAGATCAAAGATTTGTACAGCCTGATCTTGATCTACACTGGCAGCAGAGGAAACTATAGTCATGAAAAGCACTTTGAAGGTTTAAATTTGTCTTTGACTGGGTAGAAATCATTGTGGGAAAGAAGAAAATGCTGTCAATTCGTTCAAGTCTAAATTTCTATTGTGTGGTAAAGCGTGAACCCTTAGAGAGCCAAGTAAGCCCAATGGGCATAAGAACCTGATACTGCAATTTTAGGAAAAAACTGCACTTTCTTTGCATTCCAATATCCTTTTTCAGCAAAAAAATTTCAGTTATAATTGGCAATTCAACAAGTTGTTAACCCTTTACCACACAATCCCGACTTTTATCACACAATCCAGACTTTTAACGACCCTGAGAAAGAAGCCTTTTGAAAACATTGTGGGAAAAGGAGAAAATGCTGGTAACCAGCATTTTCTCCTTTTCCCACAATGTTTTCTACTCTTCCAAAAGCAAATTTCAATTTTTAATTCACATTTATTTTGTCATCTGCAAAAGCATTCAATTTAGATTGGTCTAAAATTGTGTCGTTTGGTAAAGAGTTAACAAGTTATTTAAGGCAATGTACACATTTTCAAAATTATCTTAAGCATGTCACACAGGAAAACAGAATGTCTGACAATCTAGAAAAAAAGTCTTATAAAAGGAATGAAATATCTATTTGTCAAATCATGCGCAATTTGGTCTATATTCTCTTACAGTCTAAAAAAATTCACCTCATTTAAATAGCAATCTCAAATGGTAAAATTGGTATGGCAAAAATATTCCGGCTGATTTGGCAGATTTTCATTTGTCATACTAAACTTTCAAAAAAACAACTCTGGTTTTTTTTTGTGACACAAATAAGGCATTAGCAACTCCTTGTTACCCAGGAAGCCTACAATTTGTCACTCTTCAGAAATAAATTGGTTCCACTTCTTGGAAATAATTGTCACACAACTATGTATTGAATTCATTACAGTCATAGCAGAAAACCAAGAGAGTGATGGAATGGTTTGTTTGCTCTCTGAACAGGGGGCCCTTTACGGAATGATTCTGTGTGTTTTACTCTGTACCTGATGACAGAATCCTGAAATTGGCCAAATTGAAAGCATTGTGCATACTACAAATTAAATGTGGCTGAAATAAAGGAATTTTTTATATAATAGAAAGGGAGTAAATCATTGTGGGAAAAGGAGAAAATGCTGGTTTAAACACCAAAGGTTATGCAGTGTCTGTTACAACAACAACTGGAAAAACAGGAGTGTCCTTTCTCGATCTTTTTACTTGGTTCCTTTTTTTTCTCTTGAGAAGTACTGATGGGCTTCGACAAAGCAACATTCTCACCGACAATTATTTTTCCACCTTCGTTTTGACTGACACATGCTTTTTCAACATGGTTTCAGCTATATTGTTCATACTAATGATGTGGCTGTCACGTGAAACAATCTAGATCAAAATGGCAAATAATCTAATTCTGCTTTATTTCTCAACGACATGTAGCTTTAACAATGTAGTTACTTTGTAACTGAGTATAAATCTTATAAGTTTAATAAAGAATTACACTTACATATAATGGTCAAGGACTGTAGCTCCTACAGTCGGTTAGAAATATGTCTGCTCCAGACGATTTCTAAAAGCACACAGGTGTATTTGGTCACAGCTGGCGCACATCTCATGATGAGCACGAGAGTAGCATGGTGTATCGGAATCAACAGTTTGCAATTAAGACCTTATTTAGCCCAGTGAATTGGTCTCTGTAAAGGTCATGTAGTGTCTGTTAAGCTGACAACTGAAAAAACAAGAGTATCAGAGACATTTTCCTGGATAACACAATTTTTGCAGAGTTTCAGAGATCACAGCTGCCTTCTAATTAAATAAAATCTTGCGACCTAGCTGTAAGAAAACCCTAAACAAGGAAATGTTATAGTGACAAAAAAACGTAAATCTGTCAACAGTCTAGATCTTGTAGATTTTTTTTAACATCTACAATCCACAAGGAAATAGAAATTTTCATTCTGTTCAGATAAAAATCTGAATTTAAATATCTAACCCTTATTTTGCTAAATAAACAAGAGCACTGCATGCAGGTGCCAACGCTCAGATGTGGTTGCTTGACTTTTAGTGAAAACTCTGAATTGAAAAATGGGCATTACTTTGTCAAAAATACTTTGATGGTTACCTGCCCATATTGTATAAGTTCCTCTTTTGATAGTTAACAATTTGTCAAAATTTGAAGCAAATGTCTTCTGCAGTAACCGACATATTACAAAATCTGAGCGTTTTTGCATGATGCAGATGACACAGATGACGGCGCAGACAACACCTTGGCTATGCCAATACCTCGATGTTGTCTTCAAAAACAGCCAAGCTAATAAAGTGAAACTTTCAAGCCGATAGTTTAAACCCAAAGTTTGCTCTTTCAAAGGGTTTTTTTTTTTGGGGGGGGGGGGGGAATTTTTTAGGCGAAAGATAATTATCTCCTTATCAGATGGTGTAGATCAAAGATCAGACTGCATGTTCTGTGCAGTCTGATCTTGATCTACACTGTCCGCAAAAGGTCATTAAGTCGTGCTTAGCAGTCTATTTAGGGTTAAAGTTAAATTCTCTACAGGGAGCTGAACGCAACCCTTTGTCTTGATGTGTCCAGAATGTCTCAACAAAGCAAACCGACTGTATATCAAAGGTTTTGTGCTGTCTAATCCTGATCTACCTTCTTGTGGCAAAAGCAACTGACTTTGTCAAAGATTATGGCTAAGGTTTAAACAATTGCACACACAATGTTCTTTATAAGAACATTTCTAATGTTCTATATAACAACATTTCTAAGTACCAGAAGCCCTCACAATGTTCCAAGAAAGTTAATGTTTAACAATTGGTTTCCAATGCTGTCAACATAATCTAGTTTGTGTGTGACTTATCTGTCGGTGTCGTCTGCAGGAACAGAAATATTAAGGCTAAACATACTGCTCGAGTACTTCCAGCAACGAATAAGATTTCTCATGTTGGGCATATGTTGTCATTATATACCAGATAGGGCCCAAACCATGGAATTTGTCTTTGACAGAGTGAAGAACATTGGGGGAAATTCTGAACATCAGCATTTTTTTCTGTTTCCCACAACATTTCTAACCGCCTTTTCTACGGATTAGTTGAAAGCTGAGCCCTGGTAGCACAGTTGGTAGCACACAGGACTTGAGAACAGGCGCTCACAGGTTCGAATCCCCAGCTTGACCAATTTCTTTCGAAGGAATGATGATAGTCACTGTGACAGCATTTATTCCTCTCTCACTACTGATCATTGTTTTGACAATAGTTGTGTTGGTGCAGCAGATGGCTTGGGAAGAGTTAATATGTGTGCTTTTGACCATGATATTATTGAAATGATATTGAAAGCAGCTTTATTTATTTGTTTGTATTAAGAGTTTTAACAGCTAAGGTCAAATCACAGCTGTCAGTGCACCTACACATGTGTTTTTTCCTCACACAAGGATTGACACAACTTACTTTCCAAGTCACTGGCTACTTTTCCCATATGAATCAGTGGTAAGAGGCAAAAAATCACTGAAAAGAAAGTTTGCCTCAACCGGCTATCGAACTCACAACCACCAGGTCATGAGTCAGATAGGCTAACCACTGAGCTTCCTGGACTGGCCTGAAAGCAGCTTTAAACACCATAAAACCAATCAATTAGTCAATCAATCAACCAGATCAGTTAAAACACAGGATAACCTTAACTTTGTTAAAGGGCTGAGACACTGGAGAGCCTAAGAATCTAAATCTTCCTAAAAATGTTCTATATAAGGACATTTCTAAATACCAGAGGCCTAATAATGTACCGATAAAGTTACTGTTTAACAATTGGCTTTCAATCCTGTCAACATAATCCAGTTTGTGTGTGACTTATCTGTCAGTGTTGTCTGCAAGAACTGTAATATCAATCCTTAGGCTGCCTAGTGCAACTCACTGACCTTTTGCAGACAGTGTAGATCAAGATCAGACTGCACAGAATGTGCAGTCTGATCTTGATCTGCGCTGTCTGATGAGGAGATATTTTTCTCCAAAATTTGAGTTTGAAGTAGCATCATTCAGGTTTTTACTATCAGCTTTAAAGGGTTAAATTCAACTTATTTAGCAGGATAAGGATTACGGCTAAACATACTGCCAGAGTAGTTCCAGCATTCGGATGATATTTCCAATTTTGGGCATATGTTGTCATTGTGAAAAGTACTTAACCCCTAAAGCGCTGGAACTGACTTAAGTTGTTTTTGCAGACAGTGTAGATCAAGATCAGACTGCAAAGAATGTGCAGTCTGATCTTGGATCTGCACTGTCCGCTTCTTCCTCTCATATTCTTGCCAAAGCAACATTGAAATGACAGTAATTCGGATGTTTGTCCTGATTGAAAAAGTCCACTTCATTGATTCAGCACTGTAAGGGTCAACTCTATACCACACAACAAAGTCTTAGATTTGTACAACTCCAAGGGATTTGCAGACGATAAAATAAATACGACTCAAAATTTGAAATTTGTCATTGGGTGGGTAGAAAAAGACGTGGGAAAAGGAGAAAATGCTGGTTACCAGCATTTTCTCCTTTTTCCACAATGTTTTGTAAGTCTTCTCCCTCAGGGTTGTTTAAATTCCCTCAGGGTTGTTTAAATTTGTGATTGTGTGGTTAAGGGTTAACCCTTTCAGCTTTATAGGTGAAGACAGTGACTTTTGTGGACAGCATAGATTCAGATCAGACTGTACAGAATGTGCATTCTGATCTTGATATCATAATATCCACTCATTAAGATCAAAATCTTTTGAGTTTCAGCTGTCAGCCAATTGTCAAACTGTTTCAATACCCAATAAAATAGATATCAACCCCTGGTTACCAGCATTTTCTTCTTCTCCCCACAATGTTGGTTAACCCTTTACCACACAATCCAGACTTTTAACGACCCTGAGCAGGAAGGCATTTTGAAAACATTGTGGGAAAAGGAGAAAATGCTGGTTTCCAGCATTTTCTCCTTTACCACAATTTTTCTACCCTATCAAATACAGAGATCACCATTTGAGCTGCATAACTTGCTTTGTAGTCTGCAAATGCTTTCAATTTGGTCCAAAATTTTGTCGTTTGGTAAAGAGTTAAAGCCCATCTTCTCAGGGCGATTGAAACAGGATTCTTTGGAAACAGCTTAAAGATCACCAACTTGTACTCATTATTTCATCAGGACCCTAGTTTAGTTTAAACATATTTATTTTACATCGACTGAGAAACAAGTTCTTACAACTTATACTAATCTCTCTTGATTCTGCTTCCTGGATACGACATCAGTACTCGTGCCGATTGTGTGGGCCAATGAACATTCCCAAAGTAGACATCTGCTCCCGGGTATCCAACTCAGGACCTTTTGATTACAAGGCCGACGCTCTACCTTACAACCACGGACACCACACATCAGGAACCTAGACACTCATATATGTTGAGAAAAAAAGAGAAACTCTGTCAAAGAAATTATCGGAATGAATGTAATATAGTTGAATATACAGAATTAACTCTTTACCACCCAATCCCGTCTTTCAACAACCCTGAGGATGGGCTTTTGAAAACATTGTGGGAAAAGGAGAAAATGCTGGTAACCAGCATTTTCTCTTTTCCCACTATGTTTTCTACCTATTTGAACACCAATTTCAACATTTTAACTCTTTACCAAACAACAAAATTTTAGACCAGTCCAAATTGAAAGCATTTGTAGACGACAAATCAACTGTGGCTCAAAAATTGAAATTTGATTAGGGAAGGGTAGAAAACATTGTGGGAAAAGTTACCAGCATTTTCTCCTTTTCCCACGATCTTTTCAATAGGCTTTTCTTCAGGGTCGTTAAAAGTCGGGATTGTGTGGTAAAGGGTTAAAAAGCCACATGAATTTGTTGTCTGTAACCAGCATTTTCTCCTTTTCCTACAATGTTTTCTACCCCTCCCATAACAAGTTTTAATATCCAAGTCATATTAATTTTGTCGTCTGCATATGCTTTCAAATTGGACAAGTCTAAAACTATGTCGTTTGGTAAAGAATTAACCCTTTCCCAAACGATAAATTTTGGGCTGGTCCAAATTGAAAGAGTTTGCAGATGACAATTTTAAATTTGATGAAAATGGCAGAAAGTTATCAAAAAGGGTAGAAAACACTGTGGGAAAAGGAGAAATTGCTCGTTACGAGCAATTTCTCCTTTTCCCACAGTGTTTCCAAAAGACTTGTACTACAGACACGTGAAAACCAGGGCTTGTTTGGGAAAGGTTTAACTAAGGTAGCATACAGATTTAGCTCATAGCGAGAAATTTGCCAATTTGTCACAATGTTTCTTAACACTTGCAGCAGAAGATGTGACAAGATTTCTATAAAGGACTTGAGCCCTTTACCAAAGAAGCCTGTGTTTTAGTGACCTTGAAGAAGAAGCTTTTGAAAAACATTGTGGAAAAGGGAAAAAATGCTGGAAACCAGCATTTTTCTTATTTCAACAATACTCTGTTTACTCATTTTTTATACTCTGTCAAACAATGGTCTGCCCTATCATTTATCGTCTGCAAATTCCTTTGAATTTAGATAAGTCTAAAATTTTGTTGTTTAGTGAAGAGTTGAGGGTTAACCCTTTCCCAAACAAGCCTTGGTTTTCACGTGTCTGCATCACAAGTCTTTTGAAAACACTGTGGGAAAGGGAGAAATTGCTCGTAACGAGCAATTTCTCCTTTTCCCACAGTGTTTTCTACCCTTTTTGAGACCTTTCTGCCATTTTCATCAAATTTAAAATTGTCGTCTGCAAACTCTTTCAATTTGGACTAGTCCAAAATTTGTCGTTTGGGAAAGGGTTAAGGCATTCTGGATAAAATAAGAGACTCTAGAAAAGTGGATAACAGGATTTGAGTTGCTAAACAAAATGTCTGGTGGGGAAAGTTTATCAAATTTGTGGTGGGACAACTTCTCTGGCTTAATTTGGCTTATTCAATTTCTTCTGTTTTTAGAGTGGTATTTTCTTCTTCAAACTAAGCAACATGTGAAGGTCGTTGACTGTGCTATTTCTTTACGCATATTTAGTATCAGTTTACTAGGAACTCAGTGAATCTAAGAATTAACTTATAAACAGATGACAAAAATTTAGATTTGTTCATACTACAAGTATTAACTTTACAGACAACAATTCGAGGGATGAATGCAAAAGTATTCCATCTGCGTTTAGGAAAATTTTACAGCAGAGAGAAAATACCTTCTCATTTCTTTGAATAGCATTGTTAGATCATCTTGTTCTGGTATGTTGTTTTGAATCCATTCACACATTTCAACACAAGATATCTGAACAAGATGATCTAACAGTGCCTTTCACAGAAATGAGGTTTTTTACCTCTACTGTAAAATTATCCAAAACGCAGATGGAATAGTTTCGCATTCACCCCTCAAATTTCATTTTGGATCAAATGATAGCATATGTTTTTGAATATGTGGAAGGCATTGAGAAGAAAAAAGATATGCTGTTTTATGTTTTCAAAAGCCTTTTTTCTGGCAGTTGATAAAATTCATGGAATTATTTAACCCTTTACCACACAATCCTGACTTTTAACGACCCTGAAAAAGAAAGCTTTTGAAAACATTGTGGGAAAAGGAGAAAATGCTGGTAACCAGCATTTTCTCCTTTTCCCACAATGTTTTCTACCCCTCCCAACTCAAATTTCAATTGTAGAATCACATTCATTTTGTCATCTGCAAATGCTTTAAATTTGGACAAGTCTGAAATGGTGTCGTTTGGTAAAGAGTTAATAAAGAATTAGCCCATGCTTGAAATTCCTCTTTTAGCCACACATTATTTTTTCACACAAATTTTTACAAAGATACATGAATTCAACTTGATTGGCCGCAGTTCCCATGGATGTTTTATGTCAGGTGCAAATTGGTTTCAGGTGCAAATAAACCCTTTATCAAACAACAAATTTTAGATTTGTCCAATTTGAAATCTATTGCTGACGAAAAAAAGATAGTGGCTCAAATATTAGAATTCATCATTAAAAGGGTAGAAAACATTGTGGACAATGGAGAAAATGCTGGGTGCCAGCATTTTCTCCTTTCCCCACAGTGTTTGCAAATTCCGTCTGTTTCCGGGTTCTTCAAACTCGGAATTGTTTTGTAAAGAGGAAAAGTGCAGCCTGCTCAGTTTCGTATACGTGGGTGGGGTGTATTGGAAGGGCAACAACCTATCATTACCCTATTTTAATATTTAGCACGAGTAACGTCCCGTCTTTATCTATTTCACAGCTCTCCAGAACTATTTCCTTCAAAGACAGAATTCACGGAATGTTATATGGTTTTCAAACAAGCTTTTCATTTGAGACATACTCAGTAGTACTCATCAAATAATAAAACATTTAAACTAACATCTTTATGAAGAGGTAGGCTACTAGGTCCAGTTTTTCACCCATATTGACAAGATAACTCCACTTACCATTTATCTTAAAGATCCCATCATGTAAATGTATCATTATTATTCGATGGATAAAAAAAAAAATCAGTTTTATTTATTTACACTTACCTTTTGCTATATTTCCAGAACTTTCCAGTTTGGGTCGTCTGCTACGCGCGCACTTGCAGGACACGTGATTAGGAAGGGAAACAACTCATTATTTATACTAAAGTGCCTTACAAGTAATTTCCCTTAGTAATAGCTATGCATTCGGACTCTGGGTCAAACTAAACACTTGGTAAACGTAGATTCTAGCGTGAATAACTTTTAAAAACGTATGAAAACGGAGACAGTCACATCAAACATGCATACCTCTGAGAATACCAAGCTCAAATTTCAGTGCAGAAACACTGAAGTTAGAATTCTTGGTAGATACTGTGTTCAAAAACATCATTAGATTCAAATTACAACATTTTCTTTTGACCAGGGGCCGAATATCTGACCGAAAATATTTTATCATATGCTTTTACTTTTCATTATGGGTATATTTTCAATTTTTGTATAGAATGACCTGACAAAAATGGCTACAATTTTTTTACCCTTATCCTGCCAAATATGTTAAATAAAACTTTCAAGGCGATAGTAAAAACTGAAATAATGTTATTCGTATTTTAAACTTACTTGTTTGGAGCACAATATGTCCTTATCAGACGGTGTAGATCCAAGATCAAACCGCATATTCTGTGCAGTTTAATCTTGATCTACACTGTCCGCAAAGGGTCAGTGAGTCGCGCTCAGCAGCTTAAGGGTTAAGTGGTTCTTTCTTTAAACAGTTTAACCCTTTACCAGACGACAAAATTTTAGCCTTGTCCAAATTGAAAGAATTTGCACACGACAATTTCAGTGTGGATCAAATAGCGCAATTTTTTTTTTTTTTTTTTTTTTTTTGATAGGTTAGAAAACATTGAGGAAAAAGGAGAAAATGCTGGTTACCAGCATTTTCTCCTTTTCCCACAATGTTTTCAAAAGGCTTCTTTCTAAGAGGCGTTAAAAGGTGGCATTGTGTGGTAAAGAGTTAAGGTGTAATTTTACAAGTGATCTCCCTTCAAGTTTATGTTTTCAAGTTTTCTTTTATACTTTTTTTTTTTCAAAAGTAGTCCGCACTTCAGACCTGACAATCCAGTCAGATATCAACACATATCCCATTTGTTTTTTTAAATTGATTTTTCTTGCGACCAACCGTTTCATCGGGTAAAAACATAAGACGGGTTCCAGTATCGAGGACAAAACTGGCGTATCTTTTGGAATTTCCGGGGTCGTTATGGCAATGAGTCGTTTCGACCAGCCGCTTTAAGTGTGTCGTTTCGGCCCAGGTTAGGAGTGGGTCGATTCGGTCTTATATAGTGTATAATAGGTAAAGTTAGTTCTTCTTGGTTCTTTAGTTTGATTCGAAAAAAGAATCAAATTATATGAGCCATGCTCTGGCAAAAAGGGGCTTGATGCACCTCCGTGATCAATGATACCAAGCAAGTCATTGCATAACTGTTGATCCATAAAATCCATTTTGTATAACAACCGATGATTCATGGAGCACACTGGTCCTTTGACATCCAGAAAATTGACCATTATCAAAAAGTTTCGGCCCAGGTCAGCCTGCGTGGACTGCGCAGGCTGACCTGGGTCGATACTTTTCGCAGATGCGTTAAGCCCCCTTTTAACAGAGCGCGACTCATATGTTTATACAATGAGCTTTTAAAACTCTTTCACTACTGACAATTTTTTTAGACACGTCCAAAGTGGAATCAACTGAAGACGACAAATTAGACATGACTGAAAAAATAAGATTTGTTTTTTAAACTCTTTACCAAGCGACAACATTTTGGACGTTTCCAAATTGAAAGCTTTTGCAGACGACAAAATAAATGTGACTCAAAAACTGAAATTTGTTTTTGGGAAAGGTAGAAAACATTGTGTGAAGAGGAGAAAATGCTGGTTACCAACATTTTCTCCACTTCCCACAGTGTTTTCAAAAGGCTTCTTCCCCAGGGTCGTTAAAAGTCGGGATTGTGTGGTACAGGGTTAAGGGGTAGAAAACTATATGGGAAAAGGCTGGTTACCATCCTGTCCTTCTTTTTTCATAACATTTTTAAGAGCTTTCTCCACCAAGATCATTAAAACCAGGGATCCTTATCAAAAATTTAAAATACTTGCCAATGATACATCATATGCGTTCAAATGATGAAAATTGTATTCGAAAGGGTAAAAACGAATGTGGGACGAGGAGCAATGCTGGTTACCAGTATTTTCTCCGTTTCTCACAATGTTTTGTAAAGCCCTATTCTTCAAGCATTGTTTGGTAAAGAGTTACAAAGACGCTAATCACCATAGAAACAAACAGAAGAAACCCAAGATGACAAGAGATGTAAGAAGTGCTTGGAATTCGGAAAGATGTCGAGGTCGTCGGCGGTGGTCCGGCCATGATATCATGTTTTTTTTTCAATAGATATTTGAAGTGGCATTTCTTTTCTTTTTTTTTTTTCAATTTACAACAAAAAGATTTCGAAAACATCCTTGAAAGATATATATGTGCCCTGCTGTATGAAAAGGGGGCTTAATGCATTTGCGACAAATATCGACCCAGGTCAGCCTGCGCAGTCCGCACAGGCTGACCTTGGCCGACACTTTTCGCTCAGTGAGTTTTCTGTATGTCAAAGGACCAGTCTACCTTACGATACAGTCGGTTGTTAGACAAAATGGATTTTATCGATCCCTGACTATGTAATGTCTTGCATGGTATGATGCATCAAGGAGATGCATTAAGTCCCCTTTTGCCAGAGCATGGCTCATTTGTATGATGTGAACAAGGAATAATTTGTTTTATACATTATATACATTATATATGTTACAGTTCTTGCTTAATAGCAGTGCAGGAAAAACGAATATGTGAACTGTCACCGTTTATTACGGTGTTATGAAGCAAAACACTTGAAAACAAAATATTCAACATTAACAAATCCTGCAAAAGGTCTACACTTGACAAAGTATCAACTCAAAAATACCCATGTAGAGATCTATTACGTCAGTGAAACGCTTTTCGCCATTTTTAACCTGCGTTAGATAAAACATCGTACAGAATATGCATACCTACAAATTACATAAACCTGTCTCAACTTTGCCAACACTGTCGAGCTGAAGATTTGATCAATATCAAAGGAGTTAGCTCTTTACCAAACGACAAAAATTTAGACTTGTCCAAATTGAAAGTATATGCAGACGACAAATTCAGTGTAGCTCAAATTACAGGAGTTGTATTTGAAGGGGTAGAAAACATTGTGGGAAAATGAAAAAATGCTGGTTACTAGCATTTTCTCATTTTCCCGCAATGTTTTAAAAAACTTTCTTTTTAAGGTCGTTAAAACTCGGAATTGCGTGGTGAAAGATTAATAATAGCTTTCAGGCGTCTGTGGTGGAGAATAAACTTGCTTCTCACGGCCAGACTCGTTTTGAGATCCCGTCAGTCGATTGGCTGATGACCACTCCGGAACCCCGGTACTGCGAGAAGGGGGTTGGTAGGACACTTGGGTAAATTCGGTGTTCTTTCTGACTGGGTACAGTTTCTTCTCGTTCTTTTCTTTTTCCCTGGTAGACTGTGTCCTGGAATTCTTTAGGCTACTCTTCAGACGTGGAGGCGCTTGTGGTGGTTCCGGCTGATATTGTGGGGGATATGTGTAATACACATCTGGGAGTGTCGCTGTAAAAAACCGAATAAACAAACATATGAACTGCGCTCTGGCAAAAGCGGGTTAATCTCATCTCCGTAATCCATTATACCAAGCAAATCATAAAACTAAAAAGCATCATCTTCATCAAATCTCTTACCCTGCGACTCGGGTTCCAGGCAAAGCAAGAAATGGCATGGGGTGTTGGCCTTGAAAATATGCAAATGCGTCACGGTCCCAGTCTGCCTGAGTCTTATTTTTTGTGACGAATGAGGAATGAGAGAGTGTTTTCAAAAGACTTGTACTGCAGACACGTGAAAACCAGGGCTTGTTTGGGAAAGGGTTAATGCATCTCCGAGAGATGTATACCAAACATGTCACCACAGAGATCTAATTATAGATCCATGAAATCCATTTTGTATCATACCAAATATATCATCACATAAATCTAATTATAGATCCATGTATATTAACCGCCTGGATCTGGCGGCAGAATGGTACTTTGACATGCAGAAAGTTTAAAAATAGCAAATGTTCTCGGCTCATGTCATCCTGCGCACACTGCGCAGGCTGACATGAGTCGATACTTTTTGCAGGTGCGTTAAACCCCCTTTTCACCGACCATGGCTCCTGTAGATCTTAAAAAAATTGATTGGTCGATAGATTGATTGAATGGTGTTTAACGCCGTTTTCAACATTAGTTCATTTATATCGCGGCGGCCAGCGCACCTATCCATGCTTTCCTGGAGTTTCTGTTACCAGTACTTCCCACAATATTCTTTCCAACTCACTGGCAGCTTTCCCATATAACCATCGTCGAAACAGTGATCAGCGGTGAAAGAGAGAATTGAATCATCTGGTAATGACTATCATTAATCCTTGGGAAAAAAAACGCCAAGCCAGGGATTCGAGATATCGACTCCCTGTTCTCAGTCCCCGTAGGCTACTGACTGCGCTACCGGGTTTCTACAGATTATGAACGAACCTTAGTAATCGAAAAGAGCCAAAGGATTAAAATAGTTACGGGTTACAAATTGCGCCTTCTTCTCTTTCTTCCCTTTTTTTGAAGGATGGACTTTCAGCTTGGCTTTCTTTGAGTTCTTTATGGCTTTGTGTACAAGGCATGCGGCACAGACTATCCAGGAAATACCCAGCAAACCTCCCAGGATAGAAACAGCGGCAATCCACTCGGTGATGACAGGTGCATCACAACATCGCTGGTTACTGCCCAAGAGAGAGCTACAACATCCGTGCTTACAGTGGCCTGTCGTGTTGGTGGCACCGATAAAGCATGTTGACGACTCGCTTCGTATGAACACTGAAATACGGGATATTTTAGGTCTCGTCAGATGCAAATGAGTCAAGTTTTGTGACGGGGGTTGGTGGGTTAATGCATCTGCAAAAAGTATCGACCCAGGTCAGCCTGCGCAGTCCGCGCAGTCTGACCTGGGTCAATACTTTTTGCTATTAACCAATGTTCTGCATGCCAAAGGACCAATCTCTCTCATGATTCAAGCGGTTGTTAGACAAGATTGATTTTATGGATAAAGAAAAAATAATGTTTTGACTTTCTTGTTATAATGCATCACGGTGATGCATTAATTCCCTTTTGCCAGAGAGCCTCTCAAACATTATTTTGTATGTTTTCGTCAACAACTAAATGCTTGTCCCTACTTTACTTATAACATCTTGAAACAAATTAGCAGAAACTTTAAAGATATGTGCTATACAGGCTTTTTGTCACTGATAGTGTTGGTGGCACCAAAATAGTGCTATGCCGAAATAATATTGACGAAAAGATACATTTTTTTTTTTCGGCGTAACTGAATATGCTGGCTTTTGACCTACTTCTTGGTACTGATACAGAATGAACAGGTGGTAATTTGCGGGCCCCTGCTGGCATATTTGCTCAAACATTTATGAAACCACTATTAACAATGGTACTACTGCTAATCGATACCCCGGGGCCTTGATTCATACCATTGCAAAATAATGTGGTAGAGAAAGGTTCTTTTCTTGTGCTATTTGCAAAATTAATATTTTCATAAGCGATAACTAATACCCAATAGCCCAATTCTGACTTTCAAAAAACAAACTGAAAAACAGTGAGGAAAAAGAGGCAATTACTTGTGAGGTTACGTTTCATTATTTTACTTCATACTGAGCCACAAAAGAGTTCCGATATTTATATTCCAGTATCCCTCACGCCGTCTATCTTTTTTTTATCTAAAGATATTTCTTGTTACTCTGGCATTCAGGTTACCACTTTTTTGTCCTTTTAGCGCAATGTTTTTCTAAAACTCCCTTTTTGTCAAGGTCCGTTAAAGCTCGGAATGTCCTATAACGAGTCAAGGGGACCCTTCATCCACGCACTTACTGATCTGCACTGGTGATGTACGAGGGTTGTTCGGGAAGTTCGTAGAATTTTGCTCTAAAATCCATATTATTTGTAATTTATAGGTAAATATCAAGGTATAAGTACTTAAACATACCGTGACTACATTTCCAAAAGATTATTCGAAAATATCAACAATAACCGAAAATAGCGGTAACCCTAGCAACACAATATCGGGATACCGGAGCAGTCCATTTCTTAACAATGTATAACATAGTATAACAGATTTTACATTGTATCTTTTATACTTTCTATTGGCATCAAAATGGCGCGAAAACGTCAATCGTTAACACAACGTCATGACGTCATTTCCTGCAAATTTCATAACGTTTTCGGTTCTTTCAAACGAGCTACACGATTTTGAAGGAGATATCAAAAAGTCGCTGACCGGAAGAGATGACGTCTACCGGCGACGTCGAATTGCGAAGTGTTGTGAAATTTTGTGTCGCGCTGGAAAAATCACCAACAGAAACGCTGAACATGATCAAATCTACAGGAAAATATAAAAAATGCAGCCCAGCTACTGTATATAAGTGGCATGCGCGTTTTAGAAGCGGACGTGATTCTATTGAGGACGATCCTAGATCTGGTCGGCCGGCCGTCGTAGTGTGTTCAGTTAGGGATCGAGTGAAAGACATGGTAAATTGTGATAGGAGAATTACTGTCAGGTCGATTGCAGATGAACTCGATGTTTCGGTATCCACGGTGCATGGGATATTAACAGATGAACTGGGCATGTCTAAAGTTAGTGCGCGTTGGGTGCCCCGATTGCTCAAGGAAAGTGAAAAAGAATGCCGGGTGCGATGTTCACAGGAGTTTCTTACCCGCTACGAAACAGAGGGAGACGCATTTTTAGACAGGATTATCACCACGGATGAGACCTGGCTGCACCACTTTGACCCGGAAACTAAGCGCATGTCATCGGTGTGGAAAACCCCGCGTACCCCTCCACCAAAAAAGGCTCGGGTCCAAAAAAGCGCATGAAAACAGATGTTCGTTTACTTCATGGACCGGCACGGGATGCTATTACAGCACCGAATTCCAGAGGGCCAAACAGTCACAGCGGCATACTATTCTAAGGTAAATGATAAATAAATAAATAAATAAATAAATAAATCAATCAATCAATCAAATAAATAACAAAAAATGAGATATTGGTTTACGCAAACCTAATGAACCGTGCATTTCTTTCTTTAGGTTCTGAGGCGGGATCTCGTTAACGCGATACGGAAGAAACGGCCCCACTTGAACCATGACCAAGTAATACTACACCAGGATAATGCACCGGGACACCGAGCGGAATCTACACAGCTAGAGATCACTCTGCTGGGTTTTGAGGTCTTGAAGCACCCACCATACAGTCCTGACCTCGCCCCCATGGATTTTCGCGTGTTCCCGGAGCTCAAGGCACAGTTACGCGGAATACGGTTTGATTCAGCTGACGACCTTACTAAACAAGCCCAAGCAGTTGTGTCGTCATTTTCTGAAGAGTGGTATGTAGAAACGTACACTAAGTGGATAAGCAGGCATCGGAAATGCGTGGATCTTGCGGGTGACTATGTGGAGAAAGTGCGACGTTCGTTGGACTTAAATGACGCTTGACGTTACTTATGACGTCGGCGTGCTCCGGGTATGACTTACATGCTGTTTTATTTCTGTTAGGAAAATTTTGCTATTTAAGATACTAGAAAAATACACAGGGAATGGATAGAATAAAATCTGAAATTTGTGCCCGTATATTCTATTTTATTAAACTGCGATTATAACTTGTCCTATAAAAAAATTCTACGAACTTCCAGAACAACCCTCGTACATGTATGTGTAAAAACGAACGGTTGAGAAAAAAACTTATAAAATTAAGAAAAAAATATGAGTACAATAAAATAATGTATACAAAATACCTGCGAGGTAGGCCAAACTGAGAGCATACACTAGTAACCAGGTTAATTTTGCCGCCATTTTCTTTTTTCTTGGACGCAAGAATTTTATCAAATCCAAACTTTAAAGAAATAAGCACAAGTCCTCAGTTTTAATCGTGTGAATAAAAATTGGTGTCAATGTTTATAATGCTTTGTTTGAATCTCCAATTTAAATTACCCTTAGCATTGGCAAGGTCTCAAACAATCGGGCTACAACTGAAATGGGCTATGCTCTGTGAAAAGCGGGTTTAATGCATCTAAAAAAAAAAAAAAAAAAAAAAAAGTCTCGTCTCAGGTCAGCCTGCGCGGATTGCGCAGGCTGACCTGAGTCGAAACTTTTTGCCATTGGTCAATTTTCTGCATGTCCAAGGACCAGTCTACCTCGTGATTTAGTCGGTTGTTAATCAAAAGGAATTTTACGGATACATAATTATGTGATGGCTTGCTTAGTATCATGTATCACGGAGATGCATTAAAGCCCCCTTTTGCCAGAGCATGCCTCATTACTAAAGTCAGACCATTGATTCTTCTGTGTCTTGACGCCTGTGTCGCCTTTTTGACCAGTGAAGATCTCTGATCAAAATGCGAACTGTATCGGTCATGGTCAGACTGTTAAGGAGATAAATTGGTTTCTTCTTGTTTTTTTATTTATATACTGTATATATAAAAAAAAAAAAAAAAACCCACACATTTTATAATTATAATTTCTTGATGACGATTGAAGAGAAAAACCGTATTTGAATGACAATTGGTGAACTAAAGTAAGGAATGTTTCTAAAACATATTTTCTAAACAGTCCCTTTAATATATATGAGTTTGTCTTAAATTTTAGCAATAACTGGCATAATGTCCATGTTTTGATGGTAATCTCAGAGCGGATATTAGATCGACCAAAATTCCAGAATACCATTATAGAGTTGGATATCAAGGATAGTTATGATTCTAATAATTTTTAAAGAAATCATGGCGAGAAGGGTGCTAATTTTTACACCTTTACAATTAGACATGTATTATCGATTGAAATCGTCACTTTGTTAAAGGCAACTTGAACGACGTCCAAAAGATAAAACAATGACACATTAACATCTATTTCACGTACAATGCTTCCAATTCAAACTTCGTATTTCCCAATAAGTATTTGAGCATTGCCCCGGCAAAAAAAAGAGGGGTGGGCGGGCGGGGGTGTTTAATGCATCTCCGTAATGTATATTACCAAGCATGTAATAACATCTATTTTACGTACAGTGCTTCCAATTCAAACTTCGTATTTCCCAATAAGTATTTGAGCAATGCCCCGGCAAAAAAAGGGGGGGGGGGCGCGGGGGTGTTTAATGCATCTCCGTAATGTATATTACCAAGCATGTAATAACATCTATTTTACGAACAGTGCTTCCAATTCAAACTTCGTCTTTCCCAATAAGTATTTGAGCAATGCCCCGGCAAAAAGGGGGGGGGGGGGGGGGGGGGGGAAAGGGGCGGGAGTGTTTAATGCATCTCCGTAATGTATATTACCAATCATGTTACCCTTTAAATCCATTTTGTTTAACCCTTTACCAGATGACAAAATTTTAGCCTTGTCCAGATTGAAAGCATTTGCAGACGACAATTTCAATGTGGCTCAAATGGTGCTGCTTTTCTTAGATAGGGTAGAAAACATTGTGGAAAAAGGAGAAAATGCTGGTTACCAGCATTTTCTTCTTTTCCCACAATGCTTTCAAAAGGCTTCTTTCTCAGGGGCGTCAAAAGGCGGCATTGTTCAGTAAAGGGTTAACTAACTTTTTACCAAACGACAAGATTTTACACCAGTCCAAATTGGAAGCATCTGCAGACAACAAAATAATTGCAAATCAAAAACTGAAATGTGTTTTGGCAAGAGTAGAAAACATTGTGGGAAAAGGAGAAAATGCTGGTTACCAGCATTTTCTCCTTTTTCCACAGTGTTTTCAAAAGCTTTCTTTCTCAGGGTCGTTAAAAGTTGGGATTGTGTGGTAAAGGGTTAACAACTAAATGAATTATGAGGCAGAATGGTCCTTGGACATGCAGAAAATTTACCAATAGCAAAAAGTTTCGACACAGGTCAGCCTGCGCGGACCGGGGTCGATACTTTTATGCAGATGCAGTAAGCCCCCTTTTCACATAGCATGGCTCAGATTTTATTTTACGTACAGTGCTTACGTACAATTCTGATTTTGTATTTTACATTTATATTCTCTAAGAATGCTTACATGGAGTTCAATTTTAGATGCTTTTGCAGACAGTGTAGACCAGGATCAGACTGCGCAAAATACGCAGTATGATCTTAGCCCACGCAGTCTGATCTTTCTATACATAAACCGGCCGAAACAGCTTCAATTATGTCTTTTTTTTACTCACTGAAGATATTAACTCTCCAACAGGCGACAACATTTTAGACGCGTCCATATTGAAAACCTTTCCAGACGACAAATTAAATATGGAATTTTTTATTAAAGGGTAGAAAACATTGTAGGAAAGAGAGATAATGCTTCTTACCAGCATTTTGTCTTATTTCAACGATGTTTTCAAAAGTCGCCTTCCTGGGTGTCTTGAAACCCTGAAGTACCTGGTAAAGGGTTCACCCTTAACAAAAAAAAAAAAAAGAAAGAAGACTTGTCTAATTTGAAAGCATTTGCAGACGACAAAATAAATATTACTCAAAAATTGAATTTTGATCTGGGAAAGGTACAAAACATTGTGGGAAAAGGAGAAAATACTGGTTACCAGCATTTTTTCCTTTTCCCACAATGTTTCAAAAGCCACCTTCCTCAGATTCGTTTATCACCGGGTTTGTGTGGTAAAGGGTAGGATGCAATATTCGAGTTGTCGGATATTTGAAAAATGGAGATGTTATTGTTGCATTCTCACGGATGGGAAACTTTATAACCGGGAGCCAGTGGCTCTGATAAGAAATAAAGTGGGTCGATACTTTTCGCAGATGCATTAAGCCCCCTTTTCACAGAGCGTGGTCCAAATGCATTAGCTACAGTTGTGCTTATCGATTTTTGTAAGATTTAGATAACCCTTTACAGTGCATCACAACTACGCAAAATCCGAATCAGGAAGTGTCATAAAAATCTTAATATCGGTAGGTAGATAGCAATTTTGTTTGTACGGTGTTTTTAACGCCGTTTTCAACATTATTTCTGTTACGTCGCTGCCAATGCTTTTATCTATGCTTCATTGCAATTCGGAGCAGCAAATTAAATTGATTGATTGAACGGTGTTTTACGCCGCTTTCAACATTATTTCAGTCATATCACGGCGACAGCTCACATATTCATATATTTCCTGGGTTTCACCAGTACTAGGCTAGGGCTCTGAAGTTTCTTGCCAAAGGACACTCCCACGAAAAAGCCCAGCGGATCAGGTGGGTGTAGAACCCAGGACTTCCAGGTTACGAGTCCTACACTTAACCTCTGAGCCACGGAGGACCCCGGCAGCAAATTAGAAACTGTGTTACTTTCTGATTCTAGCATTAGACTAGTTCTACAGTTTAGAATAGTTTGTGAATTCGACCCCGGGGATTAAAAAATATCTTTCTATCAGGGACATACGGACATTTGGTTTAGCAAATCACAAACTGTGTTACTTTCTGAATCTAGCATTAGACTAAGACTGCAATTTAGAATGGCTGGTGAATTATATCCCAGGGATACAAAAGATCTTCTAATCAGGGACATAAAGACATTACAAGTCCCATTTCGTATATAAGTAAACTTTTACAAGACAGAATTTCAGATTTGTCTATATTGAAAACAACTGCAGACGACAAACGGAACATGGTTCAGATGATAGAATTTGTCTTGATAAGGATAGAAAACATTGCGGGAAAAGGAGTAAACGCTGGTTTCCAACAAATTCTTCTTTACCCACAATGTTTTCTAATGCATTTTCTGTCGTTTAAACACAGTTTAAATTGTTTGGTAAGGGTTTAAATTTTTAATCCTTTACCCAACGACAAAATTTGTGATTTGCCAAAATTGAAAGCTTTTGTAGACGACAAAATAATCGTGACTCAAAAAATAGAAATTCGCCTGTAGAAGAATATGAAACATTGTGGGAAAAGGAGAAAATGCTTCTTACAAGCATTTTCTCTTTTTCCCACAATGTTTTCAAAAGGTCTTCTCCTCGGCGTCGTCAAAACGCGGGATTGCGTGAAAAAGGGTTAAAAGACAAAATTTCAGACTTGTCCATTGTAAAAGCACGGCAGACGATCATTCAAATATAGAAATAAAGTGGAAAAAAGAGAGAATGCTAGTTACTAACATTTCCTCATCTACTAACATTTTCTCATCTGGCTATGATATTTTGAACAGCTTCTTTCCGAGTGTCGCAAAGAAACATGGGGTCGCTAGCTCTACAAGGGTTAACCAGTAAGCCAACGAGGACCCTAGTTTAATCTCGTTTGATAGATAGCTACCCCTTTGTATGGCCTCAGTAAAAAAAGATATTCATGAACCAGGAAGAGAATCTATTTTAGGTCTCCATGAAAAGATCTCAGACAGCTCTTGAATCTTGTAAAGGCGGTGAGCTCTGTATTGATATACATGTAAGTATATTTTTTGCTATTTTCCATGTCATCTTTTTTCCCTTAATCTGTCTGTCTGTCTGTCTGTCCGTCCGTCCGGCCTCCCTTTCGTCCGTCCGTCCGCCGGTCTATGTCTCTGTCTGTCTGTCTGTCTTTAACTTGTGATAATTCAGCAATATATGTGTATCTGGTCTGTCTGTGTGTGTCTCTCTCAACAGTTTACCAGCCATAATATTAGATTTGTCCAAATTGAAAGCATTCGCAGATGATATGAGCCATGCCCTGTGAAAAGGGGGCTTAATGCATCTGCGAAAAGTTTAGGCCCAGGTCAGCCTGTGCAGTCCGCGCAGGCTGACCTGGGCCGAAACTTTTCGCTATTGGTCAATTTTCTGTATATTCAAGGACCAGTCTACCGTATGATTGAGTCGGTTATGAGACATAATGAATTTTATGAATCTCTAATTGTTTGATGTCCTGCTCCGTATGATGCACCACGGAGATGCATTAAGCCCCCTTTTCACGGAGCATGGCTCAACTATTTAAATGTAACTCAAACGATGGAATTGGATTGTGAAACGGAGACGGTAGAAGACATTATACGATGTTTTCAAAAGTCTCCGTATTAAATGTCGTTAAAACATGGGATTGTTTGATAAAGGGTTAATTTTGGACATTCGAAGTCCCATCTTTCAAGCCCTATGCATGGCTGCATGCTCACCCAAATGTAATAATCGCCTAGAATACTTTAGTTTTATTTTTGGGATAAATAAATGTAGGTCCATAATCTGTATATTCTCTAAAATTGAGGGAAAAGTGCTGAAAGAAATCACGAATTTTTATTTGAAACGTGGCTATTGCATAAATCTATCTATGCACCTTTTTGTTTTTGACTGTGAAGGCAATCCATTAATAAAGGCTGTCTCGTTACTTACCATTGACAACTTTTCTTTGAGTAAATAACAAACAGATTTAAAACTTTATTTCGAAGTAGCTGTATAAGTTGGCTTAATGTTGACCTATTTCGTGGTATTAATTAACGAATGAATTGAATTTTTGTTTGTTTTCACGGAGGTATCAAAACTAAAAACCTAATTACACTGTATGAAACCGCCGCTATGGGGTTTTATATAGTTTTTTTCATACAGTGTGATTAGGTTTTTTTGTTTTCATACATGTGAGTCTCCGTGAAAATTACTTCGCGTTTTCATACAGTGTGATTAGGTTTTTTAATTTCATACGTCCATGAAAATAATAATAATAAAGAAATCTCTTCATTCCTTATGTAGAGAATAGATGGTTGGTATCTTAAGGGTTAAGTTTATCGGGCAAGGCGGAGGAATTTATTTGGTGAACCATCCAAGACACCAACCATCTATTCTATTTATCCTGTCACGCAGTAAAAGGGAACAAAACAAAACGAAAAACAAGCATCGGTCTAACGAACGTATCTTTCATTCAATGTTTTAACTTTTATGGTACAGATACCATGAAACTCCGGAGTCGAGCCTGACAAACTTTCCCAATCCAAGACACTAACATCTATTCCTCAACTTTCCCAATCCAAGACACTATTCTGTTTATACTGTTTCTCATTACGATCCTTAATCCGACTAGATATAATATTTCGCACGAAATTAATGCACGTGTTAACATCTTTCTCACTATGAACCACCAATGGCGAACTGTGTAAAGCGTTTTGGATATGCAGCTGCAATAATGACGTCATGAATGATATTGAATACGTCATAAACGTGACGTTTACCCTCGGAAGAATGTTGTGGCGAAGAATTCTACTATATCTTAGACAATAAGAAAAATCAACATAGGCGTCGAATTTTAAGACATAATTATACCGTAAAATATTGATTACGTGTACAGGCACCTAAAAAAGTAGTTCCGGCCGGTGACATGACCAACTAGCCTGATAAACCTTTTTATCGGTTCGCCTTCGGCTCACCAGATAAATTCCTCCGCCTTGCCCGATAAACTTAACCCATCCAAGACACCAACCATCTATTCTCTATTTATCCTGTCACCTCCTATAAATTCCGTAGTATAACAGGGGGTCATATAAACTTGGTGATATACGGTCACTTGACCACGTGACTAGGTTTATTATGTCAGTTGGTCACGTGATCAAGGTTTATTAGGCTAGTTGGTCATGTGACCAGCCGGAATTCCTTTTTGTAGGTGCCGGTACACGAAATCAATATTTCAAAGTAAAATTATCGCTTAAAGTTCGATGCACATGTTGATTTTTCTTATTATTTAAAATAAACTAGAATTCTTCGCCACAATATTCTTCCGAGGGTTTACGTCACGTTTATGACGTAGTCAATATTATTCATGACGTCATTATTACAGCTGCATACCAAAAGCGCTTTGCTCAGTTCGCCATACAAGTGTGTTTTTTTTTCATAGTGCGAAAGATATCAATACGTTCCTTAATTTCGAGCGAAATATTCTATCTAGTCGGATTTATGTTTGTAAATGTGAAACAGGATAAACAGAATAGTGTCGTGGATTGGAAAATTTGAAGAATAGACAGTCTTAGGGTCTTTGATTCCAGGAAATTTTGTCAGGCTCGGCTCGGGAATATTATGGTATCAGTACCATAAGATATTGAATAAAAGGTATGTAATCTTTGTATCATGTCTGTTTTTTGTTTTGTTTTGTTCATTTACAGTGCGTGACAGGATAAATAGAATAGATGGTTGGTGTCTTGGATGGTTTAAGTTTATCGGGCTCGGCTCCGGAAATTATCCGGTTCGCCTTCGGCTCACCAGATAAATTCCTCCGCCTTGCCCGATAAACTTAACCCATCCAAGACACCAACCATCTGTTCTCTATATCACGTGACCAACTGACATAATATGAAAATAGGCAAAGCCTAAATACGGGCGAAAAGGCAAATGACGACAAAATTCATCATTTGTACCTCTTTAGACCTTTATAGACAGGTTACATACTAATGATCTAGTACAAAACAGCAATGTAACTCAATGTTTTACACAATGCACATAATAACAAACAGAACAAATGAACTCCTATAACTTCAAACAAATATAGCAAACTAATTTCAACTATAACTTACAAAGCAGATCTATTGGTGCATGGCATACATCAGATTGTTTACTTCTGTAAAAGGATGCAAGAGATTTAACCAATAAATATGATTTGATTAAAACATAATGATGACATTAAGTACTTTTCCTCCCACTAAAAGAGGACTTTCAGAAAAGTGTAGATTTTTTAAAAATTTTATCAATGTAAATTGTTCTTACTGTTAGGGCCAACAGATAAATGAATTCCATCAGTAAAAAAAGTTAAGATTTAATGCCTCCATGAGACTGACAATTAATGATCTTTCTCCTTTACTGATAAATAAAGAAAACATAAATCCAACTTCATCTTTAATATTACCTTATTCACAGGCAAACCATTCTCTCACTTGGGAGGGGGGGGGGGGCTGAACCGTCTCCATATCATCTTTTTATTAAATTATGATTATATCTTAATAATGCCATTAAATAGAGGTAAGGATTCCATTAAATAGTGTTAAGAATTATTTGTGACAATTTTACATTGGAAGACAAAAACTTATGAACTTGAATTCAGATATTCTGTTAGTGACTTACATGTCACCCACAGTCAACTGATTATTGCTGAAGAATCTTGTTAGGAAATGTATAGCCTTTTATGATTATACCATTTAGTAGCATTAACCCTTTACCACACAATCCCCACTTTTAACGACCTTGTAGAAAGAATACTTTTGAAAACATTGTGGGAAAAGGAGAAAATGCTGGTAACCAGCATTTTCTCTTTTTCCCACAATGTTTTCTACTCTTTCGGACACAAATTCTATCATTTGAGCTACATTTAATTTGTCGTCTGCCAATGCTTTCAATTTGGACTGGTCTAAAATTTTGTCATTTGGTAAAGAGTTCAACAAATTACATGTGAAGACAGAATGAAGTTTAGATCAGAATTCAGTGACTTACATGTCACCCACAGTTAACTGATTACTTACAGATTCGTCTTTATATTATAATCAACTATACAATTTTTTTGATAATTGATACAAAACAACCAGAAAATCAAACAAACTATATACAGTGTATAGTAATTATAATTTAAACTTTACAGTAAGTTACCACAAAAGCATGGTATTGTTAGTGACTTACATGTCACCCACAAATATTGATCAAAATTATTATAGTGATAATTTATACAGAAAATTTAATAGTTTACATTGCATTCATTCATCATGTTTATGCTTTTTGACAACAAATAAGATACTGTGTAAAACATATGCTGGTAACCAGCATTTTATCCTTTTCCTTTAATGTTTTCTACTGTATTAACCCATTACCACACTATCACTAATTTTAACACCCCTGAGAAAGACAGCTTTGGAAAACAATGTGGAAAAAGAAACAAATGCTAGTAATCAGAATTTTTTTCTTTTCCCACAATATTTTTTAATCTCTCTTGACTCAAATTTCACAGACTGGGCCATATTTAAGTTGTCATCTGCAACAGCTTTCAATTTCAACCTGTCTAGAATTTAGTCATTTACTAATAGGTTAAAGAAAAAAAGTAATGTAAATTATTTTGTCGTCTGCAACTTCTTTCAATTTGAACCAGTGTAAAATTTTGTCGTCTGGCAATGAGTAAATTATTCATAGCTGAAATTGTGTCTTTTAAAGTCCCATGAATTATTAAAATTATGATTACTTTCTGTATTTATTCTGTCATTTTCTAAGTCTTTAAAGATTGAGTTACAAAGGTAATTGTACCATTTTTCTATATAACTCTGGTGATGGATGCACTCCATCATACAAACAGTCATAAGAAATTCTTTTTGTCTTTACTTTACTTGATCCATTTCTACCTCTTTTTTTAGTTTTACATAACAACAAATCCCTATCCCATCGTACAGAATGTTTATCATACTCATCATTAAGAGAAGATATATACGTATTTAACCCTTTCCCAAATAACAAAAATATTGGACTGGTCCAAATTGAAAGAATTTGCAGATGACAATTTTAAATTTTATGAAAATGGCAGAAAGTTCTCAAAAAGGGTAGAAAACACTGTGGGAAAAGGAGAAATTGCTCATTAGGAGCAATTTCTCCTTTTCCCACAGCGTTTTCAAAGACTTGTACTGCAGACACGTGAAAACCTGGGCTTGTTTGGGAAAGGGTTAAGAAAGAAGTGTCTTGTTCAAGAAGCAGCTGTTGGTCTTGAACATTTGATGAATGGCACATATAGTTGAGCCTACCTCTTGTCATGTTAAAGTCATTGTACTTGGAAATGTTTACAGGAGCAATGTGCACATGCTTTATCTTATATTTTGCTGAATTTAATGAATAATGATATTTAAGCTGAGATTTGACATTAGTGATGTTATCTTCGTTGTGAGTGTATACAAGTTCACTTGCTCCAGAGTGATACATTTTTTTTGTAAGGTCACAAATTCCAGCTGCTATTGTAACATAGAAAGTTTGATCATCATGAAAAGATTGTTTTAGAGAGAAAATTTTTTTATCAACTAAAGTTTTAAGGGTTGATATTTTGGCACCAGGAACAATTATCAAGTGGGTATCTGAGCTATGAAGGTACATCTTTCAGAAATTTATCAAAGTTTGCCCCCCTTGAATCAGTTGCAAAAATGTACTGTTCCATCTGAAAATGAAATGAAAAACAAACATGGTGCATCCTAAATCTGAAAATAAGTCATAGACAGATCTCTGTGAAAAGGGGGTTTGGTACAAATTTGTTTAATTTTTAGTTTCATTTAATTGCTAAAGGTTATATAAGATATAACACTGCTTCAACATTTTTTCAGTTATATTGGACACATAGATCTCTCTCTGTCAAACCTTTCAGTACAAACACAACATACAATCCTAGCCACCTGTAATAGACAGGTGAACTGTAAGCCTACATGATTCATTCTTTTCATAATTGACAGCTTTCTTTGATACATTACACCCCTTTTCACAGAACAATACTAAGCTGATAAACATGTATATGGCATGACTCTTACGTAGATGCTAGGATGGAAGGGATTAACATCCCTTTCAATATTTTTTCAGTTGTACCGGGATAGCTGATCCACCTAACAATGTGTGTCTGTAATTTACCAGCTGCTCATCCAATGTAGATGAAAAACTATCATTTACCTATTGATGAGAGATAATGACTCTTGCGTCAATAGTGTTCAATGTATCTTTGACTGCGTTCATTGAAGTATGAACTGAAATAGCCTAAAACATGGCAAATAACGCCCGTAGGGCATTATGTTTGCCATGTTCTAGGCTATTTCAGTTTATACTTCAATGAACGCTGGCAATGATATATTTCAACCCTTATAATTGCATTCCCTCTTAATTAGAACAAAAGATAGCTCTGGAATTTTCCAAAAATAATTCCAATTGCGTTTATACTTGTATAAAATGCAATTGATTTGACCAATTGATGCATTTTGAACCAATGAAATGTCTTGAATTTTTATGAGTGCAATTATTGACTTTTGTCAATGTCCGAAATAATGTTAGCAGAGCAAGGCTTCAAATTAGCTTGAAATGGCGACCCTGGATTTATAGCCCATGGCATCACCAAGTGAGATATTGGGGCTAGGCAACTATTAATTAGAATTCCTTAATGGACAAAAATGTCAGAATGGTGCTGAGTTGATATACTTTGCATCAACACATTATGAATAGGAAATGAAAATGAAGAGATACATGTGTAAATAAAAGTGAATATCAAAGGCAACATTTTAAGCTACCTGTCTCTTCAAATTGATTTGCAATTACAACAAGACTGTTTGTGGTTTAATAGTGCCTCCCCTTGCCAGTATATATTGATGTATGGCAAAAAATGAAAATATTTGACAAAATATTTTATAATGAATAAAGATGATACCTAAATACAACTCATATATATGTGAGCTATCAAACTATAGACTTGCACTGAGTATGGCCTATGAACTAACTACATAATGATGTAAACAATTTTTTTGCACACCGACGCAGATGACGGCAGGACTATGACAATTGCTATTTATTTTTTCTCCTTATAAATAGCGTAAAGAATATATATTTCTCATTATTGCTATTATAATTTGATGGTAGCATTAAATGAAGATATTATTTACATGTTGTATGATAATAACCGTTTTCTAGGACTTTGTAATAACATTACTTTCTTACACGGTTTGACGAACACAAAAATAGATATATCTAGATCTGCATGTGATCAAGATTGAAACAAGATGTGTTTGTGAAGCACTAATGTCCCCGTAATGGCTATTTTTTTTAAAACGTGACCTCTATATTTGACCTTGACCTTGGTGGATGACCTTGACCTTAGTACCGAAAGATGCGTATCGATGAGATGTACCAACATACCAAATATGAGCCTTGTGACTTAAAGACTTTATCAGTAACAGGAAAATGTTAAGTTTTCGAACAGCCGGATGGAAGGACAGACCAACAGATGGACGGACAGACAGAGGGACAAAGGCAAAACAATATGCCCCCGATCTTTCGATGTGGTGACATTTAAAATCTCTAATTTTGCATGAATCCTGTGAACAACAAATTAGGCAGCAAAAGATAAAATTTGCCTTGGCTTTTCTTTAAAAACACACACTGAAAACTGGTTTTCAAGATTTGACAATTGAGAAAAAAGGAGATTTAAATGTGTAAATAAAAAAAAAAAAGAAAAATCAATGGTTGGACCCTTTTCTGCAACAAAATCAAGAGATTGTCTGGCTATGGCATCACAGGCTAAACTGCAATGGAAAATGTCCACAATGCTAACAAATTTGGCTTTAAAATCGATCAAAACTAACCAAGCCAACTATGAGGAAAGCCTGAGATGTAAGAAATATTGTAAATAAAGTGGTTCAGCCCCAAATTCAATGAAGACAGTAAGAATATTAGCTAGACATCAGTCACAACAGAGTTTTGACAGCCGGAATAGCAGACGATGTAAACAAAAATCACATGATGCGTCGTCATGTGACCGTTGCCTTCCAATTTGAAATGGAAGAAAGGTTTTGTGCATTTTTTTACGTAAATTTCCGGGTTCAGGGAACATACTCTGTCGTAAGATTACCATAGAGCCGACAGGAAACCAGCAATTATCAACAATAAGAGCGAGATAAATAATTTTCGATTTAGAATGCCGTGACGTCATTGTGTTTACAATCGAACGCATTACTTCTCCAAACTCACCTCTGAATAGGATCAGATGTACTGTCGGTAGAATTAAGACATCTTAATACAATAATCTCTCCATGCATACGTTTCAATGCCTTACAAATGCATCAGTATTAGGTTTAGGTCAAGGGCGACCCCGAGAGGCCGGCAGATATAACGAGGAAGCCATTTTTCCGTAGAGAGCGTGTCACGTGACAAATGTAAACACCCCCCCTTAAAAAAAAACGATTTCGGTTTGCTTCTTCCGGTTAATGTTATCATCGTTTAAACATTACGTTGTTTCCACAACATCTCGGACGTTATTTTTTTGTTTTTTTTCTTTATGGCCTTGGGCTGATTTGTAGACTGGCGCTCGTACGTGTTACCTATAGACGGGCTCCAAGGCCGCTTCGCGGCCTTTTCGCCCGTAATAAACCTAGTCACGTGGTCAAGTGATCGTATATCACCAAGTTTATGTGACCCCATGTTATACGACGAGTTTTATAGGAGGTGACAGGATAAAATTCAATATCACAGACACCTTACACGCAATGAATCCAATACTGCAGTTTCTAATGCCCATTTCATTGGCATTTAACAGCGCTGAAAACCGCTCGTTCATGACGTAAAAATGTCTAACTCATGACGTCATCATAGTATCGAACATTGCCTTTAATAACTAGTAGGCCTAGTTAAACATGCTGAAAGTAAGTTGAAAATAAGGTTGGTCTAATTCGTAAACTGACATTGAGTTTTAAGTTCTCTCTTAGACTTTTTGATTTTTTTTTGCTGGATATTGTTTTCAATTTATGATATTCAGAGAAAACACACTTAGCTAGCATTTGGACTTCTCACTCGGTTTAAAGTTAGAAGGAGAAACATTATGAAATCCCGTATAATGTTTTCAGTAGTTTGACAGCAAAAGTAGTTCCGGCACTGCATGATTTTTTTTTTCATGGAAAACTTTTTCTCAGCCTAGATCTATCAGAACTGGCCAATATTCGTGAAAACAACTTGATCTGATATTGTAGTATATTCGAATGGTTTAATTGTAAAATTTGCGAATGGTCAAAACTGTGGACATGTTGATTGTGTTGGAATCTACGGGCCTACCTGTGGCCTTATTTATGACACCAATATAAAAGGGTTTCTGCTGAAAACCAGCCCGCATAGCTCAGGTGGTAGATCTAGAGCGTAGGACTTGTAAACATCAAGTTTTGGATCACTGTAGGATGTGGGTTCGAGCCCCACGGCTTGCCATCTAAAATTACTAATAGTTTTTCGGATGAGACTTATTTAAACCGAGGTCGCATTTGACGGTGCTATACACTGAGCACCTTAAGGAACCAAGCGTAACTTAGGATGGGTTTCGCTTGTATCTTGCAATATCCACTGTAACAAAACTAACAGTCTTCGGGGGATGTCGCTTATATGGGCAACTAGTGGCGACGATAAATAAACGCAAATTCAATCAATCGATACCCTGCGGCGCTTGACATCTAACCTCGAACAAAAAGTATCAATCTGAACATTTCATTTTTCAACAATTAGCAAAACAAACGAGGAAAAAAGTCAATTGCTATCGTGGTTCCTTTTCATTATTCCTTTTTATTTTGATCCACAAGAGAGTTTAAATATTCATGTTTCAGTAACTATCACGCCATCTGTCATATTTATTTATTTTTTTTTTATTAATCTTCTTTCTTCATCTTCAAAATATATGTGTTGCACTATCCCTAATTAACCTATTTATATCACTACTTCAGGTCTAAAGGCTATAAATGGGTTTTGCAGACAGCGTTGAATATTTTCAGTTATTTGTCGTGTTATACTCGGTCAAGCAACATTAAAATTTAAAATTACAAGAGTCCCAATTTGTTTCAGGAACGGAAAATTTCATTTCAATTTTCATCACTGCCAGGGGTGAAGGTCCAATGCTCAAACAGTTGATTTATTCTTGTACCTGTGTACATAGAACTTATATATTCATATTTACTAAACGAGGAAGTTTTATTGGTTCATTAAACTGAACCCATTATTCAGAGGTGTATTTCAGACAAATATGTTCACTGGTGCAGATGACATCGATAGGAAATATCGAATGAAAAGAAAATGAGCCATGATCTCACAAAAGGGGGCTTATTGCATCTACGTGATACATGATACCAAGCATGTCATTTGATGATCATGGAACCATACAGTCAATTTTGTCTAACAATTGACTGAATCATGAAGTAGACTGGTTCTTGGACTTGCAGAAAATTGACTAATATCAAGAAGTTTCCACCTAGATCAGCCTGCGCGGACTTTGCAGGCTGATCTCACTCAATACTTTTTTGCAGATGCATTAAGCCCCCTTTTCACAGACTATTGCTTTTTCCTTTTCTCCTACAATGTTTTCAAAGGCCTTCTTCCTCAGGATCGTTAAAACTCGTGTGTAGCAAAGGGTTAAATTCATTCTCAGAATATTCTCAATATGCTCGTAACAACTTTCTAAAAACCACCTTTGGTTGGGTAGTGAATTTACCAGGCAGACACCCCATGCCTTGCAAACACCTACCTGGTGTTTGTTTCTCTTTTCTTATATAACTATAATGAATATGCACAGGGGTAAGCTTGGTGAAGCATTCCAGTTTATAGGGCCTTAGGTGTGTGGTCAATGGTACGCACTTATCTCAGAGCAGCTACTGTAAACAAAGGTCGTGCTACATGTTTTACATACTAGCTCAAGGCTAGGAAAACGTGCCATTTCAAGAACCATAACATTGTGGCCAACCTGACTCGAAGTGACTGTATGACAGAGAAAACTGAAATGGAAACATTCCTTTGTGTTTAAATGAGGATGCCAAAATGGTCCTAGAATGAATTTTGATGTTTGTAGTTTTCTTCCTTTGCGTCTTTTACTCCCGTGACAATACAGCCTTATCTGATATTAAACACAATTATCATTATATTTCTACAGAGGCGTTCACAAGATGTTCCGATCTATAACATTAATAACTTTGGTGTTCTACATACAAAACTGTATCGCCATAGCGGTAGAGACAAGATTCCCAACCAACAGAAATGGAAACCAGTTCACCAATATGGTTGTCCAGGACGGTCGAATATACCTGGCGGAAAATGGATGGATACATATCCTTAACTCAAGTTTGTCTCTTAAACAAAGTTTTCGTACTTGTGTATCAGATGATTGTGAAAACATAAACAAAGTGTTGGCGCTATACAATAATATGATTGTTATCTGTGGAACTGGAAACAACGGTATTTGTCAAGTATGGAAGAACGATGTTTTGTACTCCTCGAGTTCTACAGATTTGTCTGTGGAAAATTATCTGGTGGCATCTGCAGATATCAATAGACCTGCCGTTGGGTTAGTGCACAATGGAGATCTTTATTTGGGCGTTACTTACGGAGACGGTCTAGGTACAACCAGTAATGGTTTCGAGGCTTACAGGTACCTCCTGTCCCGCACAGACTTGAGAAGACATTTCTCACTTGTGTCTTATGTTACCTTAAAAAACAATAAAAATGAGGACTATCTGGTATATATTAGAAAGATTTTCAAGGCAGGAAGTTTCGTATACTTTCTGACCAACCAGAAATCAATTCATGAGTCTTCTATGTATGGAGCTCATAAATACATATCAAAATTAGTACGCATCTGTATAAACGAATCTTACGATAATAAGAAGATCCAGTCTTACACAGACATAGTGCTGAGCTGTGAATTTGAAAGTGTTGACTACAATTTACTACAGGATGCTGAGTTCTTACCTACCACGGGAAATCTTGTTGCTGCTTTCTCCAGAGGTGATGATCCTGAAAATCCAACCACTGCGAATGCAGTTTGTGTTTATACTATAGATGCTGTAGATGATGCAATTCTAAGAGCTAAAGAAGACTTTGTCACTTGTTCTACCACTAACTCTACAAAAGACACATTAGCCTATCTTGAAAGAGACTTTCATGTTTGTTTGTCTAAACGGGTAAGAAAGTTATCATAAAGTTGAGATAAGCAATTGCAAAGCGTCATGATTCGTTAGAGAGGGGCAGGAAAGTCTAACAAATCAAATTGGATCTGCTCAAATGTCGGATCTACCATGAAGGCAGCTTACAAATGAATAAAGCAACATTTAACATTCACAAAATTCATTTAGATTTCTTTCTATTTCTCTAACGTTTTTAACGCGTGCCAGAAGTTGTCTGTTCTGTTTGTTCGACGCTGTCTGTAGAATGAAGTTTTGAAAAATCAATATTTGAAACCGTAACTATTCAAATTTGCCTTTTTTCCCTTTCTGCTTTCTGTAGGATTACAAAGCGTTAGAAGAATATTTTGTTTGTCCAACATATTTTCCACGGGTAGCCACTAAAGTTATAGGCAATATTGTGTTACAACCGAATTCAACCCAAAAATTCGCAGATAGCAGCAGTAAGATCACAAAGGTCAGAGGAATAGATCGCTATGGCGTGTACCCTGATGTGTATTTAGGAACAGATAAGGGATCGATAAGCAAGGTAAAAATATCAACTTGAGCATAACATGGTCTTCTGTTGGTTGTTAATGACAATAATTACATGTTTTGTGAGCCTTTAGAACGTTGAATAAATTTATAAATAGACATCTTTATACAGCTATAGAGAAGAAAATAATGAAGTGACAAGCTTTTACATAAAAATACGGACCTTATCAATCTTAGATAAGACTGCACGTAAAATTGCTATCAATATAATTCAAAGAATGGTCTAATTCAATATTAAAAAGTATATTTTCATACGTCTATGAAGTCAGTTCTGCAAGTATCTTTCCGCTTAATACTTCCTATTTCCGTGGAACTCTTCAAGTTAAAGGTGCGTTAAGACCGATTACCGGTACCACACCTTAACAAAAATCAATGGCAACATACACGGAACACAATAGAATGCAACTAAATTTACTAACGGAGGCACATTTTATTGCAATGAAATTTCTAATAAGTATTTTTAGGCTTTTGTATGTCATTTTATCCTCGTCATGGGTAAATGTTTGTCTGCCTTAAGGGCAACGCATCTGACCCAATGATATCGCTCTGTCTTGCGAGATTTGTTCATTTTCTTACCAAATGTACTAAAGAGTGCTGAAAGAGAGATCACTCTATTGGACTGGCGATAAAAAAGTACTGTCATATTTGACCAAAAAATAAAAGTTGAAAGTTAAAACATACAAAATGAAAACGGACACAGATCTTCGATGGAACGATTATAAACCAACCTATTTTTTGAACAACCTTTGTTTTTCCTATCATACAGATCTATATATTTAATCTGGATTTTCAGATGTCGATTGATGTTGACTTGCATATTTTTTGGTATGAAAACAACGTTACTGTGGACAAAGGGCATGCTATAAAAGATATGCACGTAGGGGAGAACAGCACCTATATTCTTACAGACAGAAAGGTAATCAGAATTTGAATAATAATTATAAAATCCTTCACATGAGATTCCATTACGACAAGGTAATTGCTCTAAACGCAAACATGTAGCATCATCGTCCAAAGCGCTCTTGTCGATTGAAAAGAATAGTTTGAATGTAATACTTAGGAAAATATCTCCTTTTTCTTGTCGGAAAGTGAAGACATTTGAAGTACAGCTCTAATTAGTCTCTATTTTCATTTACATCCTGATGCCATGCGAGTTTCGCTTGTGTAATTGGTAAGACCAAGTTAGCATTCAAAAAAATTTTTTCTAATTCCTTCACCAAAAACGTGTTCATCATACTTAAGTAAATACTGATCTTGATATATCTGGTCAGCCTTATACCACTACAGCTTAGCCCGACACCATTTTTATTTTCATGAAACCCATGGATACTTTAATCCTATGTCAGCATACCCAGTGTGACAATGACACTAGGTACTTGTTTAAATATCAATGAACTCGTCATCAAACGAGAAAAGTCGGATTTATTCACATTTGAAGCAATACAGACGATATATTGAAGATATAGAGAATATCTGGTTTCATTTTCGCTGAAAGATCGAAATTTATTTCATCGAGTGAGCTTCATTGGTAATATTTTCATGAGTGGCGTAGCCACGAGTGAAAAAATTACTATATGATGTTCTAAATATTTTATTTATTTCATGCTTTTAACAACTTTTTGTTGTGATTTATAATTAGCCCGACACCATTTTTATTTTCATGAAACCCATGGATACTTTAATCCTATGTCGGCATACCCAGTGTGACAATGACACTAGGTACTTGTTTAAATATCAATGAACTCGTTATCAAACGAGAAAAGTCGGATTTATTCACATTTGAAGCAATACAGACGATATATTGAAGATATAGAGAATATCTGGTTTCATTTTTGCTGAAAGATCGAAATTTATCTCATCGAGTGAGCTTCATTGGTAATATTTTCATGAGTGGCGTAGCCACGAGTGAAAAAATTACTATATGATGTTCTAAATATTTTATTTATTTCATGCTTTTAACAACTTTTTGTTGTGATTTATAATCAAAATCTAGTACAGTCGAATCCAACAATTTCCCGTGACGTACCCCAACATAAGATTGCATTACAATGTGAATGTATACACCAGTTCACAAAGAAAACATTTCAAACACATTACTTTTCAATTGTTATTCTATACATCTTCCGACTGCCAATTATATTGTTCCGTGTTAGTGTCATTAGTGTCCACCATTTATTTACTTAATCACTGTCTGAAATAGATCTGATGTACAAGTGACTGTCAATAAATCGGTAAATTCACTGGTTAAAAAGGTGAAATTATCAAACCTTCATCCACCGTTATTCCCCTATATACTACGGAAGGGCATGACATGAATCTCAAATCTTAACCAAACCACAAATTTTGCACTCGTTCAAATTGACAGCATTTTCAGACGGCAAATTAAATATAGCTTAAATGATGAGACTTTCTGCAAAAGGGTAGATTACATTGTGGGAAACAGAAAATGCTGGCTATCAGCATTTTCCCTCCTACCTACAATATTTTGCAAAGGATTTCCTTGTCAAGGTCTTAAAACTTGGGATCGTGTGGTAAGGAATTAAATGGTGGGATTTGTCTGTAAAAATGTAGAAAATATTGTGGTAAAAAGAGAAAACGCAGGTCATTTTGGTTCATTCAAATACTTGTCTGGTATAGGGTTAATATAGTTAAGGCTATGATCCTTTCATCCCAGAGAGAAATATATGATGTGTTTCTTATTACAGGTTTTCAAACTGATGGAAAATGATTGCTCCCAGTACACAACATGCAATGAAACAATGGAGAGCAAAAATCCGTCGTGCGGTTGGTGTATTCTTACAGGCAGGTATACAGGCGTCGATCTTTGAAACATACGAACTAATGCTTGGATTTTCACAGGGCTGCTCGAGCAGGACAGAAATATTTTATCTACTCAAAAGTTTAAGAATAGATTTGGTGGTTGGTAGGGACACACATGTGTCCGTAGTTTTTTTAATTTTTTTTTTTAAATTATAAATCTGCATCCATATCTGGAAAACATTAAACTTTGTAAACAAGTTCTTGTCTATGACAATAATATATGAGTCGACTTCCTTGGGTTTGTTCAGTTTTGGCATACATGTACATGTAGTTTTTTTTTTTTTTTCGTTCTTTGAATTATTATGGCCGGCAAAATTACATTCATTTAGTGAGTGTCAATAATATAGGCTAGCCATGAACGTCTGGTTTGTCTCATACATGTTTTGCTGCGACTTGCTGGTCAAATGGCTGAGGGCTTATCCGGGATGGAATCCCATATGTCTGATAAAGACTTGTTTAGATTTCCTTAAAATGGCTTTATATCACAAAATGGCTTTTTATTGTCGAAAAAGAATAATTAGTATAATGCCCAAACTGGCTTTAGGCCAACAAAATGTTGACTTCGATGATGGGAGTGTTATGGCGAACATGATACGAGTATATTACCTTCCTTTGGCGTATGCAAATGAAATACATGTACGTAAGTCAAAGTCTAGAGGCTGACACATATTTGTTTAAGACCAAACTAGAATTACTAACAGTTATTTAAATAAACCGAGGTCCTGCGTGACGGTGCTACACAGAGTACATTAAATAACCAGGCGTAATCTAAGAGAGGTTTGGCCCGTATCTTGCACTATCCCCCGTAACGTACTTAACAGCATGGGGGTCACCCATGTTGGCAACCGGTGGCAAGGATGAATAAACGAAAAATAAAAAGATAATATAATTTTAAATGTCTGGATTTCAGTCAGCATGAAAATGTCCATGCTTGGCGATTTCTTTGGATTTGCCTCGTTTGTTTCATCGGCCCTTTATTGCTTGCATGGTATGTAACTCCCTTTCTCAACATTATTTAAGTTACATCGCTGTGGCAAGTACAGTGATCAGTGATGAGAAAGGAGTATATCCAGTCGCAGTGAATATCGTCAATCCTGGGAAAAGATTTGACGCTTTGTTCTAACTTGCTGGTTGTTATGAAATACGAAAAATTTAATACAGGTAGATACTGCTGTGCACAATACCCGCCTTATAACATTAGTAAAGCCCCTTTCACAATTGGCAAACGACCAGTTTACAACCCTAGTAGTGTTGCACCTCCCTTGGTGCCTTGCGAGTTGCCGCAGCCATTGCCGTGCCGCAAGAGAACGCGAACCATCTTATTAGACTTTTGAACGTGTTCAAAATTCTGAAACGACTGCATGCGATCAACGTAATTGCACTTTGTCGCACGAACAGTCGTACGAGTGTTGCACAATGTCGCACACCATTGGACGACAAGACGCTCGAGGTTGTCTGATTCGGATACTGTATTTGATTGTTTAGACGTAGTACAACAGTCGTACGTGTATTGGAGATCTCTGGCGGCCAGTCGTCCGTTCGGTTGCATATTGAACGCGACTATTTAAGAATTATTAAACAATTCGCATCACCTCGTGCAACAGTTGTGCGACTTCAAGAGACTGTGGGCGACTATCTTAAAGAGAAAAATCAGTCGATGAATTAAACTGTATCTAGTCTTTTTGAAGGAGCTTGACGCTGCTACTGCTAACGTTCTGTTGCGTGCTAGGTGTTTGTAGCCTTTTTTGACCACATTTCATTCGTTCTTCGAAATTCAGTGTTGATCTGACAAGGTCCATATTTTGACCAGTATAAATTTCTGGGTCGTTTCACGACCACTCGTATGAACAATCTCATGATCGTGCAATCGGTTGCATCCAAATACTCAGTCATTCGCAGGGTGTTGAGACATATCGTGCGGCAATGCCATGAGTCCCACCAGTTGTATGAGTGACATCACACCAATCGCAGTTACTCGAGCAAGACTCAGAGGCAAGATTCGCTCGCACGAGCATATGTCCTCTGTCTTGGAATGGATGGTTTCACTAACTCTTGTTTAACGACTTCTATAGCATTTGTGAAAGATTTTTGCGATCAAGTGCGAGAGTAGCTTTTTTTAAAAGTCGATCATGCGACCTAATCGTCGCAATTAGTCGTATTCCAATTGTGAAAGATGCTTGACAAGCCCAGTACGTGACATTGGTTAAAATTATTCACACCCTAACCTTAAGATACTTGATTATGACAACTATAGTTATAAGTTTTTAAATAGCAAAAATATGGACTACTAAACATTTAGTATTGCTACATGTACATCTAAACTTCAGACGAGTATTTCTGTGTTAAAAGATATTGAAAAGCGTCTTTTTAACATTTCCAATATATGTAGTGAGATAAGTTTTTCTTTTCTATCTTTGTTAAACGTTTAGAAGCACAAAGAAGTCTGACTGCACAAGCCATTGGTTATCCTCTCTCTCCAAGTGTATTACAGTGGATATTAGACCGAGATATATCGCAGCTAGCACAGATGGTTACAAGTTGAGTACTAAATTTTATTTCATGCTTTTCGGTAGTTTATCGAGAAATAATGGTGGATTATGGTTTGATATTTCATGGTTACGACCAGTGAAAAAACCGAGTTTATATTTTCTAACTCTTCAAATGAAGAACAGTAGTTCCCGCGCACTAGTTACCTAGGTAATCAGCGCATGCCATTCAAATGGAGGGTAATGTAACGTAAATTATGCTATATTTCTCGCGCTTTACGTAATGTTTAAATGCGTTTTTATGTGAAGGGGATACGCCTAGGGGAATTACAGAAAACAACTGTTCTGGATTTTGATGAAAATGGCCCTGTATCGAATAAAGCACATGGTTCTGATGGGATTAAGGCCGAATTTTATAAATCTACACTTAATCTGATATATCCGATACTTGTTTTACTTTTTGATATATACATGTATATATTTTTTTTTGAATCAGGAGAATTTCCGTCTTTATGGCTCGAAACAGTATCTGTCCCAGTCCATAAGTCAGGTACCAAATGTAATCCAAGTAACTACAGAGGTCTATCCCTTTAAATGTCTTACATAAAATATTTTCTATCATTATAAACGACCGTCTCATTAAATGGACAGATCAATTTGAGATTATTGATGAAATGCAATCAGGTTTCCGATCCGGATATTCAGCTATTGATAAAATTTCTTGTTTACAAAGAATGATACAGAAATATTTATGTCAAACTGGTGGTAGATTGTATGTTTTGTATATTGATTTTAAAAAGGCATTTGATTCTCTTCACCACAATAAAGTTTTTGCTTGTCTAAATAAGAAATGAGTTCAGGGTAAAATGTTTCAAACGCTTCTCTCGATGAATTCAAATTTAAATACACGTATTAAGATTAATGGCAAATTAAGCCCACCAATCTCATGTAACGTTGAATTGAAGCAAGGTTATTCGACATCTACAACAATTTTCAATATCTATATAAACGAACTTTATTTAGACCTAAAAGAAAAATGTAAAAGAGGTATTTTCATTACAAATGATATCCCGGATGTATTGTGTATAACGTTTGCAGATGACGTGGCGAATTGCGCAGACACAGTTGCAAATTTACAAGACGAGTTAGATGTAATAGATGTTTTTGTTAAAAAACAGGCATGCAAGTAAACTTTAGAAAAATCAGAAACTATTGTCTTTAGAAACGGGGAGCCTTTGCGAAAAAGTGAAAAATGGCTTTTTAGAGGTGAATACGTTCTGGTTACTTCAGTTTACAAATGTATGGGGTTATTATTTACACCAAACTTGTCATGGCACACTGTAAAAAGAAAACTAGCAGCTCAAGCGCGTAAATCTATATTCCAAATTCATAAATTTCAGAAATCCTTCGTAAATTTCCACATAGAAAATATTCTAAGATTTTTGACTCTATGATTATTCCAATCCTTTCCTATGGAGCAGAGATTTGGGGATATGATTATTCAGACGTTATTGAACAGATACATTTCAAATTTTGTAAAGACTTTGTAGGCATCGGGTTTTCAGTCAATAACACAATGGCACTAGGTGAATGTGGAAGACGACCAATCGCATATCAATAATATGAATTATTAAAAACATTTTTATAACGTAGAGGGAACACCCACACAGTAATTCTATGTGAATACTATCGACAAAGGTAATAGATTGTTATTGGGTTGTATAGTTGCAAGATCAAACCGCATATTATGTGCGGTCCGATCCGGGTCTACACACCCCAGACACTCATCGAAGTAAAAACTATAATGACTGAAGTGCTGAGTTAATTGAATCTTTTAATATCCAAGACAGTCACTAATCGGACCAATAACACTATAATGTTATGCGGAGACATTCATCGAAGACTTGAGCCGTTCGAGGTCTCGGTGTGACTCCAGCCGATGAATTTTCAATTGCTTGTCTTTCACAATAATAGTACCGTCAGTTGTCCAAGTGCTGAGAATAAGTTTGTCTTTCACTAGTTTTCTCGTTTGAAAGAAAATGTTGTCTCTTGTAGCTGTTAAGTTCTCATTCACATACACGTTAGTAAAGCCACTGGCTCTCAGCTTTGACTTGTTCTTCAACAGCTTCTGTCTAGCCCTATAGCTTGTAAACTTGATGATTATATTGCGCGGTCTGGACGTCTGGTTACTACTAGTAGTTCCTCTTGGTCTACCCAATCTATGACAGCGGTCTATATCACATAATGCGATGTCACCTCCTATCGCTGTGGTCACTTGTATCACTGTCTCGTCCACAGACTCGTTGTCAGTCTCGGAAATGCCTGACATGCGGAGACAGTTGCGTCTGCTATATTGCTCAGCTCTGTCAACTTTCAATTCTAGTTCCTCAACCCGGCGCCTCAGCTTAGCATTTTCATCCGAAAGTGAAGCAATTTTCTCATTAAGACTACTGACAACACCTTCCACAATGTCAGATACTAATGCTGGTAGCTGATTTTCAAAAGAGCTCCTTAATAAACTGCTTATTTGTGTTAAATTTTCCTCACTAAGAGTGATCTGTGTTGGAGCGCTGCCAGCTTCAGGTTCCTCGGCAATAGGGAAGCTCTAACCGTCAGCATCAATTATCGGTTTTGTTTTTTTAAGATCAGTTTGATCCGCTGGCGAAGACAATGGGCGTTTCTTTTTTGGACTGGTCTGTGGGGTCGATTTGTTACCACTCATTGTGCCTTTAACAACTTTGGACAGTATACTTTTGAAATTTTTCGACAGGCGCCTGGGGCAGTACAGTCTCGTGCACAAGCAATACAAAGCAGTATAAAGGGTTCACTGACGCGGAACAATCGAAGATAAGAGAATATCGTAAACTGACCAAAAATTCAAGAATTCAGCCTCAAGTCCGCCCACAGAGTTCTTGCATTCAAACATCTGATATTAATGTACAATCTTTCACGTCTGTAGCACACAACTCACAAAATCACCTCCATAAATCAACATTCAAGACCACTCGATGTGAACAAAACTAATGTTCCATAACCGGAACCGGAATGCCTTTTAAATAATTTTTCAGTTGTGTTGCCATGGCAACATCATTTTTTTTTTAATCGAAATCAATTTCTCTGAAGATACCTTGAAGAGGGCAACGGCAGGAGTATTTCTGTGGAGTTTGGTTAAAATTAGATCTGTAGTTTCAGAGAAGATGTTCAAAATAAATTTTGATGGACGGACGCACGACGGACACACAACACCATGACATAAGATCACTGGCATTAAGTCAGTGCAGCTTAAAATACCGGGAGAGGTGATAGATTTTTTGGTCCTTTTAGAGAATAGTGTCATCCTCATGATCAAATTTCTGTCTCGTTTCTGAGTACGTAATGATTCTGAAATCCTGGTCACTGCCCTGCTTGAATAAAGATCACATACTGCCTATGACAAAAAGTTTACGTGTATTTTCAGTTTTCGTTTACGTTAGATTTGGTAAAACATTGAATTTTGTTTGACTTGCATTTTAATCCAACATGTTTGAAGTTTATTTTTGAGTCGCCTGGTTGCGTAGCAACCAGGTTCTCACTGTTATCAACCTGATCCATGGGATGACGTAAGCATACCTCCGGCCTTGTACTGCTTCCTGTCCCAAGTTCCGGTTTACGAGATAAAACACAGTTTTCTAATTATTCGGTAAACAACCTAGTTTTTTTCTGTTGTAAATAACTTATAATAGCGCCTTTGTCATAATGAATATGTCTATAAAGACTGAGCTCTTTTACGATTCAAACTTTTGAAACAATCATTTCGTCCACATGGGTACACGATGGCCAATCGCTTACACAGACATCATCTCTAAAATAGCGCATTATGTATGTGTCTAAAAATAGCCGTCGTGAACTGAACAAGTTTGCGAAAACGCTGCAAAATACTCTTCCACGACAAGCGTCTTTACTACGGCACATTTGTGGACAATTCTCAGTGAAAATGGTTCGATAATTACCCATTAGAAGCACTTTAAAGCTTACAATCTGTCCTTAACTGTAAGTCTTATTTCAATTTAACACTTAACCTATGATCGGAAAGAGAAAGGCGATACCGACTTAACATAAAAGCTTTCAATGGAGATTTTTTTCCCAACAGTAGGCTACATCTTTTTAACAAATTTACAACGACTTGAAATGGTTGCGTTGCCTTCTTAGACATTCTTACACGTTGCTTCTTCAGAGCTTTTTATTCTCGTAGACGTTAAATACTTTGCAAACCCATATTCTAGGTCCACAAGCAGAGATCGTAGCCTATATAGTGTATGTAATGCGTACGGTTCTAGACTGTACCAAGTCATCGCTTAGCAGGTGCTTACTGGAATGTAGCTGTGGGACAAATATAGATATTATAATCACGTGACGTATAACGTCATTTACGCCACGGAATTCTCTATAAATTTACATATTTATGAAAGAATCAGTCGCTGAACCGGCCTTTATTTCCAGTGTACACCGAACTAGCGCTTCACCGATCCATGCAGAGAGAGTGTATTAAAGTTCACTGTGTTTAATTAAGTGTTTTTCGTTTTTAAAGAGGTGAATTTGTCAAAGCCTGCTCTTGTTTTTCTTTTTCAATGTGCGATTAACCTAGATCTAGTATTTATGAAACAACAATTTATTAGTCAGACCGCAAGGTGCTTTCGTAACTGCCAAAATCTGAATTCACACGGGAATTTGACTTGAAACTACACAGTTATAACAACCAGCAATCTGAGAACTTGACTTTTACTCCACTATATTTCAAATATAATAGAACATATCAATGTTAACCCACTCGATCGACAAGTTCTTTGTTGGAGTGTTTGTAATCTTGTAAAGGGTTGTTGTAAAGGGTAATAGACCGAATCGCACACATATAGTTTACACCAAAGCAATATACATGTAGATCTCTACAATTTTCAATTGGTGTGGAAGCAGTACTAATTCCTGGGACGTTATAAAACGCAGGCAAAGTTGAAAGACTGATGATCATGCTATTGGGTTACATTGTTTTTCTCGAGCTGTAGCAGCCACATTCCTAGAGTCCACTGTGGACAGAACTTGAACTCCGACAAGAACAAAAACAAATTATTATGCCCCCCTTCGCAGAAGCGGGGGTATATTGCTTTGCACTTGTCGGTCGGTCCGTCGGTCGGTCGGTCCGTCGGTCGGTCCGTAGACCACATTTTTGTCCGGAGCATAACTCTAAAAGTATTTCAGGTATCATCTTGAAACCTCATAGGTGGATAGATCTCATTAAGGAGAAGTGCAGTGCACAAGTACCATAACTCTGCCCATCATATTTTTGGAGTTATTGCCCTTTGTTGATTTTCATACTTAATTTTTGTCCGGAGCATAACTCAAAAAGTATTTCAGATATCACCTTGAAACCTCATAGGTGGATTAATCTTATTAAGGAGAAGTGCAGTGCACAAGAACCATAACTCTGCCCATCATATTTTTGGAGTTATTGCCCTTTGTTGATTTTCATACTTAATTTTTGTCCGGAGCATAACTCAAAAGTTTTTTCAGATATCATCTTGAAACTTTACATGTGGATAGATCTTATTCAGGAGAAGTGCATTGCACAAGAACCATAACTCTGCCCATTATATTTTTGCAGTTACTGCCCTTTGTTGATTTTCGTACTTAATTTTTTTCCGGAGCATAACTCAAAAAGTATGTGAGGTAAAATCATGAAACCTTATAAGTTGATAGTTCACATAAATGGGAAGTGCAGTGCCCAAGAATTGTTAATTTGTCATTAATAATTTTTGAGTAATTACCCTTTGTTCGTTTTTACACTTTGAACTTAACAGTTTATAATCACATGCTATATTTAGAATTGGATGCCATTAGGGGGGCATACATGTTTTACAAACATCTCTTTTTTCCTTGGATTGGATACAAGGTGGCCAGCTGGAGACCATTTTGAAATTACAATAATCAGGGTCATCTGATCCCAACAACAGGTTTAAGGTCACAGTTTCTGGAAATAGGGCTTTCGGGGGGCATTGCTCTCATTCCGACAGCTCTTGTTTCCAAAGGATAGGTAGATTACTGAGTCAAATATTTGTGCTCCAGAGGCTACATTTCAGTCCAATGATCATGAGATTGCCCGGCTGTCTGTCTCAATAATATTTTTGACAAAACTGAATGGTTAAAAGAAGGGTTAAAAGAAAAAGGTTGTCACTAGGTCAAATCAGACAAAACCGTAATAGATCTAGTGCTGTGGAATCCATTTATGTTCAGTCCACTACTCGCGGAACTTTGTCAGACTGCTTAGATTAGATATGGGTGAGTTGTAAAAGGGCGTTTTTCGTCTAAAAGTATATCGCTAGATCCTATACCAGAAGACAAAGTTCAACTGAGTTCCATACTAAAGTTGCCTAAATTGTCCTCTTGTAAAATTGTTCAAGTGGCTCCGCTCTGTTTCTATAAACTTCACAGAAGCTTCAGAACTGAGTGGTAACATTTTAAAATCACGGCCTCTGAAACTGCATAAGCAATTACACCCAAATTTCATATCTAGCATCCTGTATTTGGAAAGGACAATTATTCAAATTAACCGATATATGTATAACCATATGGTCCAATTTTAGAAAATTTGTGTCATACAAAAACAACTAGTTCTAAATCTGGAGAGAAAATGTATGCCCTATTCTACTGAAATTATTTAGCAATATGTGTAAGAATTAAGATATACATGTAAGTTAAGTCACTAAGTTTCTGCGCTAGAAAAACATTTTTATCAACCTAGAAGCCTGATTTTTGCCTACATTCTTTACAGGCATTATTAAGCTAGGGAGGAACTGTAAATATTGATGGAACTTCGACAGTTATTATGCCCCGCCGAATTTCGGGCTGGGGGGATATAGTTTTCATGTTGTCTGTCCGTCTGTCCGTTCGTCCGTCCGATCTTCCCTCCATCCAGACAGATATATTCTAAAATCGTTGACGAAAGTTGATGAAACTTCATATTTGTGTTCCTCGTGATAGTCCACCGATATACTTTTTTAATGTAATGCCTTGTCATGGAAAAAGGAGGCTTGATGTCCTCCGGTCTGCTTGTTTTGTTTTATTTTGTTTTTGTTTTTAATGCGGTGTCATGGAAAAAGGGGGCTTGATGTATATTTCCATTATGGACCAATATCTCTTTAACTACTTGACAAAATTTTAAGAAACTTCATATTTATATTGTTTATCATAAGCCACAGACAATCAGTATTTGTTTTTATTCAATGAAATACCGTGTCATGGAAAAAGGGGCTTAATGTATATTTTCACCAATAACATAAAAGGCCATTTACATGCAAAACACAATACCTGCTACAATTATGTTTACCTCTTATAATTATGTTTCTATCAAAAAAAGTTTTTTTTTCGGCGGTGGATATTATTTCAACGAAATAACTTGTTTTGTATTGATTGTACCTTTTGAAAACCATTTTAAATGAAGTCACCCGGAGTAAGAGACTTTGAACTTTTTATACCTGTTACTGGTGCCTAAATTTTAATTCTCACCACATATTTTGTTTTTTCATGTAAATTTTAATATTAATGTTTATAACTTTAGGATGACAACTTAGAAATATGCTTGCACCTAATACTGTCTTATGGTTAAGTTATTCTGTTTCTTGATTGCTTTTAACAGATTTGAACAAAAAAGGGTGAAAACTTCTGACCCATTACCCTGCAGGCGACTCTCAGGACTATCAGTCCTTTGATTACAACCTAGTATACAATCTCCTTACAGGTCACACCGATTACATTTTTTGTAAGCGAAAATTTTCCACGGGATATTCGTTCCAGCATCAGATGTAGATTTCGGGCAGAGAGGTATTCAATAGGTCCACTTTATATGGCTATCAACCATGGCGAATATTTCACCTGTAATTTTTTTCCTGAGTTGGCCTGTAAGAACACGTTTCAATATATTGTCACATACTCTACGTTTATGGACATTGTTGTTTGCAACACTCTGAATCTTGAAACGCCTAACGCCTAACGCCTCGATTTAAGATAAAAATAGTGGATTTATACCAGACAATCCCTTGTTATAACGACCTTGGGGAAATAAGTTACTGGAAAAAAAGTGGGAAAGGACGAAATGCTGTTAACCAGCATTTGCTCCATTCCCATGATTTTTCTACCCTTTCCAGTAGAAATCCCTTCGTTTTAGACGCATTAAATCAAAAACTGCTCGCAATTTGGACAAGACTTAAATGTTGCCGTCTCTGAAAGGGTCAAACGCGAACTCCTATCGGGCAGGTTGTGGATTTAAGATAGGGTCACTCTAGTCAGATTTGTAATTCGAATATTCATTTTGTGCATGCAACTAAATTATGAAAGTGAATACATTCGTAGTCCTAAACTTAAAATGTTATAACATATTTCAAACGTATTTTTTCTTTTAATTTGGCGGATTAAGTTGAACAAATTGGTTAACACTGGACCAAACAATTCTTCATTTGAATCCTCTCAACACGAGCCTTCGTTGATGCTCCCAGAGTTCACCATGTTTAACACAGAATTATGTTGAAAGGATTTCAAAACTCTCTGGAATGAGCTTTTAAATTTATTAATAGTATTAGCTGTGAATCCTGTCAGCATTTTCAGTAGCAAAAATTGGTGCTCGTTTATTTATTTATTTTTTTTTTTATTTTATTATGGTTTTTTAATTCTTGTGAGCATCATACTGAACCATCATTTTGAAGTTTTAGCTCTACTGGCTATAGATCAGCTTGACCTTATTCACCAACCATACAAAACAACCTTCTTAATCCAAATAAAATATACGCCAAAGTTCCTACTTGGCTTAAGAAAATTTTACTAGGCTAATTCATCACTTTTTTTGTTTTGGGGAGGGGGATGGCTGGTTGGGCAGGGGTTCAGTTTCAAATGGCGTTCCTTGGAAACTTAGGAAAGGGTTAAATGGTTTAAATTATGTAGAGTCATTTAGGTATTTTCTATTCGTCTTATATTTAAACTGTAGCCTGGTGTGTTTTTACTTTTTGCAACGGTGTGTCTGCCCTAAAATGTATGTAATGTATATTGGAGCAGTTCTGAGTCAAAGATCAGTTTTCTTGTTTGTGTTTGTCCTATGCTTTCTTATATTAGCTCTGTGGATACAGAGTCAATGTCTGTTCAACGAAGAGGCTGTTTTCCTGTCAAGACTGAAAAATTGTCATCAATCTTTGCTAAGCACAGCTCAGACGGAAAGAGTTCTTTAAAAAAGTCGATACACATATCAGAATGAGTTGTTTTCATGGTAATTCAGGCCACTCTTAGTCTAAGTTGCAATACCTATGTAAAGTATGTAGATACTAAAAAGTTGAAATTAGCTGCTCTCCAGTACATTTGGATCTGAGGACGGCTTATGATCGGTCATCTTCAAATTACACTTCTGTCAGCGAACTGGCACAATTTTTCTTGATATCTATATGAATATCTATATTTATCGAAAGAAGCGAGGAAAGCTGCGATAGCCAGACCTGCCGTAAGGGCTCGAGTCCGATCGGTTATTAAATCTTCGCTGTGTTATGGTATGATGATTTTAAGAGCATTCATCAGTATTTTAAGTGTAGAAGCTTTCCCAGTCGCGTTTAAAAAAAAACAACGATTATTTCGATTGCAGATTTTCAAACTTTACAGTTAGATCTAAGTTGGCCTGAATTGCAGTAGTCTGCTTTCTTAGCATGATAGTGCTAATTCAACAATTGAACTGAGAGCATGTCAGATGAATATACATAGTCATTATTGAATTGGTCATCAACTATTATTCCTTTTTTGTACGAGGGTCATTCAATATATAATGCAACCGATTAAATAATTTCTGAAATAGGTATTTTAAGGTTGTTGCCGTTCTGCATTCCTTCGACGTAATATCCTTTGTTGTCAATGACAGACTTCCACCTCCTTGGCAGGTCATCTATACCCATTGCTAGGCAACTATTCTCCATTGCCCTCACCCTCGTGGCCACGGTAGATTCAAACTCCTCTAAATCGTTTTAACGAATACCCCTTATATCCTGCTTTAGTTTGTGAAAAGGTCAAAGTCACAGGAACTTATGTCCAGGGAATAAGGGAGATGGTCGAACGTTTCCCACTCATACCGCCCAAGCAATGACGTTACCCTGTCCACGCCTTGCGGTGTTGCGTTGTCGTGCAGAAGTATTGGACCGACAGCCAAATTTAAGCTAAGGTCTCTTTCTACGCATCTTTTGTAGAAGTGTTTTTTTTTTTTTTTTTTTAAATATAGTCCTCATGGTATCTCCCATTAATGGTTTTAATGGTTTCTCGACCTTATGACTAGTTAGAATTCCACGTCTATCGTATGCAAAACTTGTTAACATTTCAGTTTAGACTGAGTTCTTCTATACTTTGCCGGCCTCGGGAAGCTTGGTATGTGCCACTCGGCTGATTGTCTCTTCAGTTCCGGCTCGTGCGACCTCACCCACGTTTCGTCGATAACAACAATTCTTGGTAAAAAGTCTTGTCCTGATGAATCAAACCGTGAAAAAGAGATGGGAATCAACTTTCAAACGACGTTCTACTTGATCCACATCAAAGGATATGGCACCCACCTGGAGGAAACCTTTCTCATTTTCAAACGGTTACGTAAAATAGTATGAACCGACCCGACACTTATTTTCAACCCAGGAGCCATTTCTTTGCCGTAATCCTTCTGTCAGATATCAACAAACTTTTCAATTGTTTAGTATAACAATTGTCGGTAGCTGTCACAGTTCTTCCTGCTCGGTGGGCATCTTGAATACACTCCCTGCCATTCTTGAACTCATTCACCCATCTTGTAATTTTAGAGTACGATAGAACATACGTGCCGCAAGCTTCCTGTAATGCACTAAATATTTCCTTTGTACGTGCGTCGCGTGACGTTACGCGCTTATTGCATTTTTATTGGACTATATGCAAGTCAAGTTTGAAAGTGATTGCTTGCGTACTTAAGAAATAATTAGATAGGTTGTATTATATATTGTAAGACTCTCGTAGTTATATATATGTGTTTCAATCGAAGACTATTCCGCTGCAGGGAGGAAAGAATTACTTACTGTGACACTGGTAATAATCGATGGTTACATACGGACCTTCATTGCTGAAGCAACATTCATGGTATATCTGTGCAACAGCTTTAAAGCGTAAGTTCTTCATTGATTTGTTTGTAAAATCTAGACAAATAAGGGGAGTAGTTTTAATTGTACATTTTGTATATTCAGGTTTTGTAGAAATTGTTTTGTAAAATTTAAATCTTTTCCTATTAGTAAACGAAAATATGTATTTCGAATTCTTTGGGCGAAAGTTATTTTCCTGAGTTTTTCCCACAAGAAAACGTTTTGCATTTATTTTCTTCCTGTCTAGCTGCTTTGCACGCTTTTTGTTGACTTCGATTCAATTTCAATATCTAGCAACTTTTCTATACTGGACCAAAAATGAAAGTAACGTAAGCTGCGTGCAAATTTTCAAGATAACCTTTGAGATGTTCACAGATATACACGTGTGGTAATATTTAGAGACCCTTATAGTTTGCAAGTAACTTAACCCCTAGATAAACGACTGGTAGGCTTCTTTAGGGCATAGTTCTAAGTTTACGTGTTTTAAGGGATGGACATATCCAGTTCAGCTGATAACGGTTTGCATGAACGTCGCACGTACGTCGGCTCGGTTTTGACATGCAGCCATCGCAATTATAAACAGCCATGTACCATAGGACACACAAACTGGACAGCGTCGGCGGACCATTAATTTTGGCGAGGCGGCGTTTGTATTTTCACAGGCTGTTGGCCGTTTATGGTTGTTCCGACGAAAAAATGAACATTGTACCGACTTAACCAATTGCAACGCGATCGCTTTTAGGGCGTTGTGTCAGTTATATTATTGGGTGGTATTGCACCACTCATCGCTATCAAGGAAAATTTAAATGCCCCAAAACAAAGAGAAAATATTGTAGGCCCTCATATTATCCCGCTGCTCCAAACCTATGACGTCATTACAACGGGATTGTGCCAGGCAATATTACTCGTGTCAAAATATAGTATTTTTTTCAAATAATAACTTTGATTGCCACACCTAGTTCTCAGAAAGTCCGGATTTGAACCCAAAAGAACATCTATGCGATAATCTCAATCGACGCGTACTTCGGCGGCCAAACCCGCAAAACACCGTCAACGCCCTACAATTTATGAAGAATAGAATAACATCCCAGGCTGACATAGACAAGCATGTGTTCTCACTGCGTTTTCGCTTCAAGGCAAACAGCATTGCCGCTGTGGTCAAATACCCCACTGAAATGTGACTTTTGAAATCGACCCCTTCCATATTCTAATTAAAGTCAAACAATCAAATTGCTACTTTCTGTCCAATATGCCGATATCAAAAGATTCACAAGTCATTGTTTTACAAAACAAAGGATATTCCACCAAGATATTGAAATGTTAAAAAAGTATCTACATTCATTTTCAGCGAAAGCTTTTCTTTCTTGGTTCACTACATATACTTTCGCCCAAATATGCGCTGATATAACCACCATTTCAAAAAGCTAAGAAACAGTTCTCGTAGAGCTATCTTTAAGGTCGTATTTCATTTTTGTACACCTGTTTAGAATTCGATGTAGTTTTCTGTTTTAAATAGAATAGGTAAGCAGGGTAGTTTAACCCTTTACCACACAATCCTGAGTTTTAACGACCCTGAGAATGAAGCCTTCTGAAAACATTGTGGGAAAAGGAGAAAATGCTGGTAATCAGCATTTTTTCCTTTTCCCACAATGTTTTCTACCCCATCAAAGACAACTTCAACAATTTGAGCCACATTTAAATTGTCGTCGGAAAATGCTTTCAGTTTGGAAAAGTCTACATTATTTTCGTTTTGTAAAAAGTTTAAGAAGTCTGTGTGTTACCCGACAATATCCGCTGTTTGTTAATCGCATGTCTCCACTATTCTCCATTAAAATTCGAGTAATGTCAAATTCTTACACAGAGCTCCAGACGGAGAGAGTGATTTTGATTTCAAAATTGAAAATATTAATCACTCTCTACTAAACCCTTTGCTATGGGTACTCATTAGAATCGTCTCATCAAGACGATTCTAATGAGTACCCACAACATAGGGTTTGGAAGAGATATAATGGGTTTAGAGAACTATCACTCCCTCTTATCTGGAGGTCTGTCTTACAGATGTGGTACATGTCTTGCATCACCGGAAATAAACTGTAATTGGTGCATCGAAAGCCTTACGTGCAATGAAACTTGTGATGGGAGTTTTGTCAGACAGGTATGTACTTTTAATTCACGAAGACAACGTCAAATACTCTTACCCTTCGCAGAAATGGCAGAAGACAACAAAGCCATTAATTGTTGATAGGATTTGTAGTTTGATACTCTTCGTTAAAACTGTGAAAACGTAGTCATACGGTACGGTGGTTTACTGTCTTCTGCAGCTACATGTATCTTAGAATTTTAGAACGAATCGCTTTCTTTATCTCACACTTTCTGAAAACCGGTTCTTTGATATTGGTACGTGATGCTTATTGTTCCTGCTTTGTCAAGACTTTGATTTCGTTTTTATATCCACATGGTATTAAAATTGCGCGCAATTCATTCGTCGAATTTTGTTTCAGGGTGAAAAGGATGGTTGTCCTAGGTTACTGAAACAGACGGACATTTATTTACCAAACGGAATATCTAAGAACGTATCATTACTAGTGGCGAACTTGGTAAGAAAAGTATTTTTTTTATAGCAGCTAACCATAGAAGTTCTACAGGTGAAATAAATAAAGAGCTACATAGAGAGGCAAATACAAGAGAAAAGTATTCTTATCAGGAAATACCTCGGCATCATGCAGAAAAAAATGGTTGATTTGATATTCGTCTTCTCCTACTAAGTCTATTTTATAAATATCGAATAGTTATCAAATTACTATGATATGTAAGCTTAGGTCTGATATCGAGCTAATTTGATAGCCTTTATACCTTCTCCTACCCCCCCCCCCCCCCACCCTCGACACACACACGAAAAGATCTCGCACTAATGCAAAGAAAGCTTTTGGTTTAACAGCGAATTTAGACGTTTGTATTGTAAATTGCTGGCTTTATTTGTCAAATGTGTAGTTCTAACGGAGCTCTGACTTCTGCTATGAGGGCAAGTTCCTCCTAGGACATGTAGGAATGCCCATAAGCAAAGGTTTTCAGAATTACAAGATGAAACACATCGATCACTGAACTGGAAAAACTGGTAATTTGCTTAAAAAAATGGTACAGGTTTAAACCTGACAATCCTGTGTGTTAAACTTTTAGTAAAAGTTTATTCATGCCGCATGCCGCCTGGAACAACTGACCTGCGAAAGTCCCTCTTTCGGCGTATCACAACTCCGGAAAGTTACTCGATCAATTGTCCCCGGCCTTTCCGGAGGAAGACAGGGAGTGGAGGGGGATATGGTACTCGGCTTTTTTTGTTGTCGTTATTCCTTGGTTCCGAAGTTCTGTCCCCATTGTGAGTAGGTACCTTGTGTAGATAACTCCTCCTACAGTTTTGTGCCGATTCTTTTGAAACTTTACAGGTGTTCTAAACATGGTCCGAAGATATGCATGTGACTTTTGTACGGTCCGTCTTTTTTTTTAGCTCAAACACTATCAAAGTGTATATATTATGTTCGATACCTTGCTTGTTTCTCCTCCTTCAGTTTTGTGACTATTATATTATCTTGAACTTAATTTTTATCATCTTTGTCACGTTGTTTAAGTTTGACCTTTTATTCAGATCAAACGTTATCACAGTGTATACATATATTATAATAGTAGATACTTAATGTCTGCGATCCCTCCTACAGTTTTATGCCCATCCTCTTGAAACTTTACAGGTAGTCTTTTTTCATTTGTTTTTTAGCTTAGTAGTCTGAAGGTCATCAAAGTGTTTATATAGTGGATACAGTGTGTACGCAACTCCTCCTATAGGTTTATGTCGATCCTTTTAAAACCTTACACATGTTTTAGGTATGGTCTGAAGATATGCATGTGAGTTTTGTAAAGTCTTCAGATTAAGTTTCTTTCACTCATTTTTTTTGCATGTGTTAAATTTGCCATCTTTAAGCTCAAACACTATTAATGTATTTAAATATACATTGATCCTCGCCCTCTTGAGCTACCAGGTTATACAAGTGTTCTGAATTTTTCTAGCCTTTTATATATATTCTTTTAACCTGCATGCAACTTTTGTTTTAACTTTGTGAAAAGGTAAAGTTTGTGAAAGGCGGGAGACATAAATGCATTTAATTTGCTTGCTTAGGCCTACTGTATTTTCTAGGAATGCAAGTGTTTGGAGAGAAAAAATCAAAATGAGCAAATGGTCAAGTTGCTCTTTCTATCTTTTTATGGAGACGATTGTGTGTAAATGTATCTTTTATAGAGACAAACAGCAAAAAACTGCTTTGTTTAGAAAAGAATAGAGAGTGGGAAGATAGTAATTTCTACCCTAATATCAACGTAGTGATGAATCAGGATTATGAAAACATCAGCATCGTAGTGTGTAAGGGCGCAATCATGTTTAAAATATAATATAGTTGGACATTAACCAGCGATTTGACCGAATATCGGTAAAGTAAATGTAGATAGGTCAACCTATTTGCGGCGTACATATTATGAAAATACTCTAAAGTTTACCTTGCAAATACGACGAAAACCAGTCCGATTACTTCATAAATATTTCATGAGTACAAAGAAGACATAAGCGGCATGTAAAAGAAGGTGATAATTGTAGCAGACCAAATTAAGTACTGATTAACTCGTTGCAAGTGGCAACTGAAAAAAAAAAAAAATTAATGATTTTAGTTAAGGAAATACTTGAGTAAAATAGGTTAAAAAAAACCAAACAACAAAAAAAAACGAATATTGTAAAGATCTTTCTTGGAGTAATTAAGTAATTAAGAATATTCAAACTCTATGAGTGTCTATTGTCATTACTTTGCAGACTTTAAGATTTTAGCAAGCCTTCAAGATTTTTTCTGGAAAAAATATTTCCACCATTGGAGTGACAACAATCTTTAAAAGGTTATAGTCCAAAGAATCTCTTTCTGCTGCACATGAATGACTGAATAACATGCATGAATAGAAAGTTTTGCTATACTAACTGTAAAGTTTTGCATCAATATTTCTCAATATATAGGTACCTCACATAAGCTACCTATGTGCTGTAAACGAATCAAGTGGTGTAGTCAAGACGGATGCAGTCGCAGATATAGCTCGGGGTATATTGTACTGTGATATACAAGTAAGAAGTAGCTTTTGTAGATTTACAAACGAAGATAGTCTACTCGGTAGGTTTATTTAACAGCCATTCCCAATTTTTATGCCATTTGCATGGCTTACCTTGACAGATGTAGAGTTGCTAGATTACTAATAGATCTAGTATTTAGCTTATATGAGCACGAAGTGTTCAAGGTGAGTTTTTGTGATCGTGCTGTGTCTGGCTTCACTCGTGCGTCGTCCGTCGTTTCATCCTCGTGTTTTTCGATAGTGCTCAAGCTACCCATTCTTCCAACCGATAAGAAAGTAAAAAAAAAAAAGTTTGGAGGTTTCATCTGAAAGTGTACACTAGAAAGCGTATTCAATTGTCAAGTCAGCAAATTGATACATGTATGTTCTTTGCTTGGTTTTTTTCTTTCAATTCAAAAATCATCAAATAGATTGATTTCATAGCATTTTCTATTGTAACAAATATATGGCTTTGAGTGATGCGTAAAGTCACCAGATCGAGCCACATCGGACTTTCATACTTGGTAAAACTTGGCCGAACCGTAACGGACTTAATAAACGGGTTATACCATTTTTCTTCAATCTTGCACGATTGGTTTATCTTCACCATGACTAATTTATTCCGCATTTGCTAGTCTTTTAAAACTACTTAGCTTAATAGTAGTAATAATGATAATGAGAGAGAGAAACTGAGAGAGAAAGGGGGTAAAGGGAGAGAGGAGAGAGAGTAAAAGCGATCTTTTATGTTGTCTTTCCTTCACTGTTTCAATCTTTACACGACTAAAAGAATTATGATGTGCATGTGTTATAAGAAGGTTGAAATTAAGCTTTTGGACATCACGTTTCTATACCTGTTAGTATTCCGCTATAGTCCTTTCATTTTCTCAAACTTTCAAAACTGGCAAACGTCTTTTATTGGATGGGAGCTTTTGTGCAATAAGAGCAGTTTTGCATTTTACAGTGCACTTCAGTATTTCTTGAGGTTCTAATGCTAGTATTTTCTGATTTTCTGATTTCATAACTTTTCATGACGCTGCATGACAATATGTAAATAAATATTACGAATATCGATGCAAAAAAAAAAAAAATCTATTAAGAAATATGCCACTTCAACCTCTTTTGAATGGGACCGAGAAGAACAATTGTTACAGAATTAGATTAACAGTTATTTTTTCTTTCCAGTGCAAGCCTCATTTTTATCAGAGAAAAAGTGGATCTTTCTGATAAACTTTCATACTGCATAGCTAGGATTATCAAGGGCGCCATCTGTAGGGAAATTATTTACAGATTTTGACTAAGCGATTTAAGCTTTAATCATGACCATCATTTATACGTTTTTTTTCTTATCGCTTACTCGTTGCACTTCTGTGTATGTTTTCCCAATGTTTTACAGGTATCAGCTGAAGACAGTCATATAAAGACAGAAGTATCTTTAGTTGTATATCAAGTAAAGGATGAAATAGAAACTCAGATCCTCAGTCATCAAGAGCACTTTGGTAAGAGTGACTCTTCGTAAATTGATTCTAGAGACACACATTAATTACTTTTTCCCCTAAACAGTGCAAGTTCTTCCAAGGAAAATATGCAATAGTAAAAATGTGTTCAAGTTCTTTTCTTCGATTTTTTTTCGTTAGCCCTCCGTCTGTATAAGCTAGGAATATAACGAAATAAAAAATACATATGCAGTGTTTAAACCATTATATACACGTTGATGCACATGTATACTTTTATTTATAAACTTTATATACTAATATTTAAAGACAAAACTCTCTTCAAGGTAGCTTATACATCCCATAAAGCTAAGAAAACATATCAATACTTCCAAAATGACAAGTGAATAGTAAGCCTTGTCATGTAGACTTGGTATATGGTCAAGAATCGAAACAATTCTATAGATTTGCAATTCAAAGTTTTGCCATCTCCTCTTTCGATTTTGCACTTTAAAAGCTAGCCTAAGACTGTACTGCTTACGACTGGATATTTATGCACCTTTAATTGGGTTTCTTTCAGTTATTGTGTACAAATGTGAACGGCTAGCTACAGACTGTACTACGTGTAACGCATTGAAAAGAGATAGATATGACTGTCATTGGTGTGTGGAAGGTCATTGTGGTCATAAGTCTACATGTGTAGCCAATGATACATGCCCATTGCCTACAGTTACAAAGGTTATTTTGTTACTGTCAACTTACTGATACGGATAATGTTGTAAATCTTTCCTGCTTTTTAGTTGCACGGAAAATATATCCGATTACATGTACATTCACTCTAGAAAAGAAGAAGAAAAAAAAAAAAAAAACTTGGGCAGGTCGATCTTGTAGCTACGGGAATTATATCCAAATTATTCTATTTTCAGCCGCTTGCAAGCGGGTTTTGCAAGTCATCATACAATTTTACTTCAGTGTGCTGCCATAAAAATTCGTACAACAACTTTTATAAGCATTGTATACAATGAAGTGGCTTGAATCAGAACTTTCTTTTCGTAAACATATAGTCATCGCATCTTCCTGTTGTATAATTATAAAATGGTTCTTATTAATAATAAATTTTGTATACATAACTATGGTTTTGATAATAAATTTTTATCAGACGGATATATTTATCATTAAACCAAACATAATGCCATTTTTAAGATATCATGTGTAACATGCCATTTTTTCTATTTCTATTTACTAATTATAAGGTAAAACCAAATGAAGGAGGATACAAAGGACGCACGACAATTACTGTGACTGGTACAAACTTTGGAACAAACCCAACAACAAGAACCCATGTTACTGTAGGATATGTTATGTGTAGAAATGTCATACTAATACCATTAGATGACGATGACTTTGAGTTCATCATTTCAGAGTAAGTCAGAGAGACAGATACGATGGACAGCGTGCTTAAATCCATTTCATGTGTACCAACGCTTCTTATATTCACCACTGTAAAGCGAAATTTACTGAAATAGCGCTAAATACGCAGGAACAATTAAATTCTGGAGCCGAGCCCGGTATGTTGGAAAGCAGCAAGTAGCTTGATTAGTCTAAAGTAATGGTTGAGGGAAATCCTAAAAATGTATGAGGAGTTGCGCTTGCCACCAGATAGAATGAAAAGCTGCGTTTAATCCTTAATGAATGAAACAAACGTTGGCATGCTCAGCTCGTTGCGCAATGGAAAGCATCTTAACCCTTAACCTGCTAAATAAGTGAAAACCCAAATATTGCACGTTACTTTTTTGGGAAAAATATCTCCTTATCTGACAATGTAGATCCAAGATCAGACTACACGTTGGCTGATCTTGGATCTGCACTGTCCTAAATGGTCCTTGTGTAGCGCTTAGCAGCCTAGGAGTTAATACCTACCGCGATAGTGGAATGCATCACATAAACGTTAAATGTAAGTAACCGTATTTCACTAATTTTGGCGGGAAGAGTTTAAACAATCTGATTCATAATAATAAGCTCATTACGCGTGGGAGAAAGAGGGTAAAACTCCCCAACTGATTGCGCAAACTACTAAATGATCGCACGTGAACCGTGTTCCAAAATCTGTTATAAAAATTAATTTTGGACGATCACATAGTCTACTACTACGAATTCAAACATCACAGGTCCCAATTTACAGTCCTGATGTATTTTTTTCATGCCCCCCCCACCTAATTTCAATTGGGGTAATGTAACATCAGCGCCGTCCATAAGTGCGTACATGCCGTGCGACAACATATTTTGCCTACATTAGTGTATTGGACTCTTTACGTTATACACAGATAAATAATCGTAATCGATGTGTCACAACTACTTTATAATATAACCAGACGATTATTGTAGGAGTCATAGCACCATTTAGACTTCGATGTTTGAAAAGTAACATTTTCCATTCGTTATCTTACGAAAATATAATTGTTTTTGTTACGTATTTTTGTACAGATAAATACAATTTATCATAAAAAAACTCAGAGAAAATCTACGGTTATAATTACAGTTACCGCCATTTTCGATTCCTTTATCTAATCTTTAAAAAATGCTGGTTTCCGTGCGATATTAGTGTAATGATTTCATATTTTATACTCCAGTATGATCTCATAAAATTGAAATTAACTTGATAAAGAGTAAAATCTGTCGAAAATCATTGGAGTTGTGACCCTTTTCAGCATCATATTCCACAATGTTACCTACTGGTTCCCTTTCGTTATCGTTTTAACAGATTAAAGTATTTGATTATATCTTACACAAAGGAATATTATCAAGAAAAGATAGGATCAATCCGCTTTATTGTAAAATCCAACAATAACTATCCGAATTGTGGCCATGTTCTAACTTCCTTTCTTCCCGGACGGGGGCATCTCTGTCGTATTGACATGGTCGGGTGAACATTAACGATGTATCAGGTGCAAGAGTCAAGTCCAATGGGTGAAGCTCGACATCACAGCAAGGTCAAATGTGTTTATTGGGGGGTAGTGTTACTGTCTGGCCTGTAACTTGTTTAATTTTAGATGAATTTCAGTAGAACTTTGCAGAATTGTTAACCGTATAAAGACGATGTGTTGTGCGCAAGAACCATGTCAGTAGGTTAAAGGTCAAGGTCACGACCAGATCAAATACGTTTATAAAGAGAAATTTTGGACTGTTTTGTTCGTGTCCGGCCTATTATTTTTAGTCCCCTACCGGCGAAGCCGAAGGGGACTTTAGGTTTGCACTCCGTCCGTCCGTCTGTCCGTCCGTCCGGCAATTCAGTTTTCCGGACTTTTTTTCTAAACGCTAGTACATATTGAGCTGAGTTTTGGTGTGTAAGTCACTCACCGTCACTTACAGATCAAGTTCGAGTTTCGTTCCGGTCCACTCGTTTTTCACGGATTTACTTGCCTTGGAGTAACAAAATTTCACTGATAAATCAGTTTTCCGGACTTTTTTCCTAAACGCTGGTAGGTAGTGATCTCAGATTTGCTGTGTAACTCAACCACCATGACTTACAGATCAAGTTCGACTTTCCTTCCGGTCCACTGGTTTTTCACGGATTTACGGGCCTTGGACTTACAAAATTTCACCGATAAATCAGTTTTCCGGACTTTTTTTTCTAAATGCTGCAGGTAGATATTCACCTGACTTTTGCTGTGTAAGTCAACCACCATGACTTACAGATCAAGTTCGAGTTTCGTCCCGCTCCACTGCTTTTTGACGCATTTACGGGCCTTGGACTTCAAAAATTTCACTGATAAAACATTTTTCCGCACTTTTTTTCCTAAACGCTGCTACATATAGAGCTGATTTTTGGTGTGTACATCAACCACCATAACTTACACATCAAGTTCGAGTTTCGTCCCGGTCCGCTGCTTTTTGACGCATTTACGGGCCTTGGACTTACAAAATTTCACTGATAAAAACATTTTTCCACACTTTTTTCTAAACGCTGCTACATATAGAGCTGATTTTCGGTGTGTACATCAACCACCATGACTTACACATCAAGTTCGAGTTTCGCCCCGCTTCACTGCTTTTTGACGCATTTACGGGCCTTAGACTTCAAAAATTTCACTGACATGCCAGCGATACATACGGCCGGTAGGGGACTGGGTATTGCTATGCAATACTATCAGAATGCTTGTTTAATAATGAATGAATTTCAGTATAACTGTCTATAATTGTAAACCACTTAAAGACAATGATGCGCACAAAAACCAGGTCCAAAGGACAAAAGTCGAGATCCTGGCAAGGTCTAGAGTCCATTTTTTTCGGGCCATAACTTTTTTCCCGATCAAAATACATCAGAATAATTTTGCACAAATGTTAAGATCAAGATGAAGTGTCAAGCGCAAGAGTCATGTATGTGGGTAAAAGATCAAGGTTCAAATCTCACTAAACTAAAGAATGATTCACTCTGAATTAAGGAAGGGAATTGCTGGCAAACCATCAGTAAAAAATAACAAACAAATTTAATAAGAAAACAATAAAAACTCAGAAGAGTTTGCTAATGGGCTAAATAGCCCCTTAGGATAATTGTAGAATTTGTGCCAGAATGTTGGAGAGGTTTGTGGGAATGTCAAATGATGGATTATGTAGTTCCGTTATACGGGATTGCATTCAAATAAGCATGATGATGTCATATTTGATATCATAAAAATAGACAGAGTCATGTTTTGCAAATAATCAATCCATTATTTGAACGCCGAATTGTACCGTCCAGTGTTGTAACTTTTGCAGAGAAAAGTCTAGTCTATTTTGTAATAGATCTACCATATTTATCTATGTGTTAAAAAAAAAAAAAAGCTCCTTAAACATGGAAAATCTTCTGGTAGCATTTGGCATATAGAGTGATCTGATACCTCAGTACATAATACACTCAGCTAGGGCAGGGTTATTGTGTTAGAGTCCATTTCTAGTGAAGCATTTCCCATTTTGATACGCAACTAAATGTTGAAAAGATTAGTTTGTGTGTGTCAGCAGGTGTTCTTGACCAGGGGATATAACAAACGGAAACTAGGAGCTGTTATATCAGCTTTGCTGCCTTCAAGTTTGTACAACAATGCCCTGTTAGCCAGAGGTATCATGTTCCACATCAGTCACCATTTTCCCCCTTTAATTTATCACTGGACCTGTTTGAGGGAATAGATGGACAAAGAAACTGACCAATTTACAAACGAAATTATCTGTACTTGAAGCAATGCTACCATGTTGATATCTGGTTTCAACCTTTGATTATCAAAGGAAACAGTTCATCGAACCATTTTCACATTTTCATCATTTTACTAACAGGGATTTGCCAAATTAGGCAAAATCAGCGTACAACTTAAAAGTTTTGTAAGCATTTATAGGTTGTTGGTCAAAATGGCACCCTCTAAAAAGTTTTGAGTTGTCTTGGGTGACTAAACGCTTGAATTAGTTATAAGGCCCTGGATTTGATCCTCGCTCAAGATAATGTTTTACTTTTATGGGAGTGTCATTAGGCAATGCAAGGTGCATCCCAAGCATGGACTTCTTGTAAAACCAAGGAAAATACATAAAAAAACAGAGCTGTCAGTCTGATAGTAAGACTAAATGACTTTGAAAGGAGAGTAAAACAATCAATCAATCAAGCCAAAAAGTCCTAATTTCAAAAATAATAGGGCCAAAAGAAACTGGTTAAAAATTATGGTCCTTTTTTCAAATCGTTGTCCACACACATTTGGAGCTTTCAATTCTTTTGCCTGATCAAATCAAGGTTAAATGACCAAGGTGACTTTGACTTTCTTATAGTCCCTGATGAGAACAGTTATTCTATGTGTTGTCTTACTTCAAACACCCTAGCTTGTGGGATTCGTCTTGTCTTTTGCTTAACTGGTATATTATCATCTATGAGATCAGTGCGATGCTAAATCTTGTCGCGAAAACCAGTATCGGTTTCTCAAGTAGAAGAAATGATGATGTTATTTTCCTGCAACAAAAGCTAGAGACTGGGTGAAAAATATACAAAAAGTCATGTGACTGATTTGGCGGGAAATGACCAATGAACCATGACACTGGTAGATAAATTGGCTCTACAACTTAACCAAATGAAAAGTGACCTTGCTACAATTTTTTTTTTCTATTTTTTAAATGTCTAAAGTGTTTTTAATCGTTTAATGGGGTAGTTCTAAATATATTTAGGCATGGCTGACAGATACCATAGATTGGATGATTAGGATTAATTCAGTTGACGGAGGCATTCTATGTAATCATTTTACAGGTAATGAGTTGAAGTCCTGGTGCTTACAATTTTGGTGGTGCCTGTTTATCTCACCTTGGCCACACTGAGAGAACACTGTCATCTCCTGGTGATGTATCTCACCAAGTAGAAAACACCTTGAACAAAATTCTTTGCTCAAAATCTAGTTTTAAGCAGCTGTAATCCCTATGTGCAGAACAGATTTGAAAAAAAAAAGAAAAAAAAAAATACCTGTTTCAGTCTGTAGAAAAGACAGCTAAATTGAAGAAGGTTTTGGTAATAGCAGCTGAGAATTTCCAACAGTGAAGACTCTATTTTGGAGACTATGTCGACTGAACAACAGGCCGAACAAAGATTCATGATCTCTGCAATCAAAATGAATCTAGATCTACAATATCAAAATTGCACATCAAATAGTCTGACAGAGTTTGATGGGATTTACAAGAAGCATAATTTGGCAGGCAATTCACAGCAGAAAGAAGGAAACGTACCAAGATTGAAAAAGGAAGCAAATTCCCTCTGTAAAAAAGAAAATAAAAACGATCTCTGCTCTAAGTTGGCCGATTATACCCTTTTGCTCCCAATAAAATAAAAAGGAAGAACAAATATAACTCTAGATCTAGATGAGAATAGACTTTTGTTAAATTCGTTTAGAATGAATGACATGCCAAACAATCCGTCAAAATCTACAAAGATACACAAACTTACAAGTTTGCTCTGGGGACGAGTTAAATTTTGGCTGAGTTGTTTCGCTCTCTTTACAGAATGAAACTTAAAAAATTAGGGAAAACTTCATAATAAAATATGTGGTTTGAACGATAAACCACGAAAGAAAGAAGATCATTTCGATTTTAGCATGACTAACCCATGATCAAAGGAAAACAAGTTAATATTTAAGCTACAAAAGCGGATGCGGATTGATTCCCTTGTATAAACCATGGCTATTCCAGTTACTAACCAAAACAAAATCCCACTGGCAAGTCGGTAAATATAAAAAAAAAAAATCAAAATTTCAATAAAACCTTAGGCAAAACACACACACACACACACACACACACACACACGCAGAGCATTTTACTATTTTCTTTTCAATCTACAATAAAGAATGAATGTATCTTCAAGCAATAGAGTCGCAGTCGCTTCAAATGCCCTATTACGTCACCCGCACTAATCTCATAAATTTCCATTGTAACACCGGCCAATTTAGATCTATGTTAATCTTCAACATGAAAAGACACTTGATTTACACATGTTTACCGGTTACATTTCATATAGTTCCATCATTTTTATTCTTCATGAAAAACAGTAACTATCGTTAAGCCCTTGATTTTTGGCAGCGGGTGAAACCCGCTGTCATAGTCCCCAGGTATGAGTTACTGATTTTCAACGCTTACGATATTTATCTAGGTCGAGAATTCTTGCATCCGGCAGCTTTTTCCTGGATACGCGAGGTAAACAAAACTTGATTCCTACACTTGACTAAATAGTTCCTCCATGAATACACAAACGATCATGTATAAATACGCGCTACTCGTGCAGACGACACCCTTTCAAAACTGCCTTACACCTTACGAGTTCATCCGTAATGTTACTGTAGAATAGAAACGGAAAGAGGGCGTCGGTATCTACATAGACCGAAAAAGTGCAAAAGAAAATATTTTCAGAGCAAAGTTTTTATTAGTCGCCGCGCAGAAGCGCGCGACTATATTTTTAATAGTTTTTCGAGTTAGGAAATGGACAATGGGAATTTCTTTTTTATAGGGGTGTTAAGGTTAACAAGGAATCTTTCTACTTCGCCTTAAACTGGCTTTTTAATTCATTCTTAAACTACGAAGTATATACAATACGATACTATTTTTGCTCTGTTAATACTTACAACATCAAAAAATCCTCCCAAGTATTACTTTTATTTTCGCTATTCGCGAGAAATGGACTCATCCAAATAAATGCTTTGTTTCCATTGGTCAAGGCTGTACAGGTTTCCAGTCATTTCGTACCTGGTTAATTTCGTACCTAGGTCATTTCGTAGATACGATTTTGGTCATTTCGTACCTACCTATACTTTCTATTTTGGTCATTTCGTATCCAGTTGGTCATTTCGTATCCACTTTCGTCATTTCGTACACAGGTTAAATTATCATTTTGATTATTTAGTACCTAGTTTTTCCTACTATTTGTGTTTTTTGTTGAATGACCACCGCTAAAATTGTACATTGCTGAAATTGTACTTTGTTGGAAAAAATCTGGAGAGAGACCAGTTTTTCGCTGTGTTGTTCATAAATCGCAATGCAAAACCAATATTCTTTATTAACAGCGTTCACCAAACAGTATAGTTTTAGACTTGTTTAAATTGAAAGCATGCCTTGTAAACTTACGTTCTCTTGAATCATACTATCCTAGGACAGCAACATTTTAGTAACTTGGCCCTGTTTTCAACACTTTCCCAAACAAACGCGGGTTATCACGTGCGCTGTCAAATTCTTTTGGAAAAACATGTTGGATAAGGAGAAATTACTCGTTATAAGCAATTTCTCCTTTAACCCTTTACCACACAATGCCGCCTTTTGACGCCCCTGAGAAAGAAGCCTTTTGAAAACATTGTGGGAAAAGGAGAAAATGCTGGTAACCAGCATTTTCTCCTTTTTCCACAATGTTTTCTACCCTATCAAAGGCAGAAATCATCATTTTAATAACATTTATTTTGTCGTCTGCAAATGCTTTCAAATTGGATCAGTCTAGAATTTTGTCGTATGGTAAAGGGTTAACAAATACTTTTCCCCCCACTACTAGCGAATTTTCTACCATTTTTGCAGCTTTTTAAATTGTCGTCTGTCAACTCTTTGAATTTGGAAGAGTCTGATATTTTTCGTTTGGAAAAGAGTTCAGAGAGCGCTATGCGAGGGTATTAGATACTGTAACAGAAGACAACTTTTGATATAGATTCACAGTCACATCAATTTCATAATGTGTTAAAAAATCTGCTGATGAAAACTGACATTTACTTATTTGCCCTGGCTTTCTTGAAGCATTAAATAAAAAAATTTGCGGCGACTTTGATTCTTTGCATCGACTTTTTCTTGTCGGTGTTTGTTTGCATGATGAATTTTGAGCATAGGGCATCGTAATGGGATTCGTGTAACATCGCCTTTTATCGCCAAAGTCGTACGGATTCGGCTATGACAGGCGATGTTACACGAAAAGTCACCCATTAAGTCTTTGGCAGACGGCAAAATTTCAGCTGTGTTCAAACTGAAAGCATTTGCAGACGACAATTTCATTGTGGCTCAAATGGTACAAGTTTTATTTTATAGGATAGAAAACATTGTGGATAATAGAGAAAATGCTGGTTCCCAGCATTTTCTCCTTTCCCAGACTGTTTTCACAAGGCTTTTTTCTCAAGGTTGTTAGAAGTCGGCATTGAGTGGTAAAGAGTTAAAAGTAGTTATAACTGCAAATTATATTATGAATTTACTTGTACAACACAATCTCAAGTTTTAACGACCCTTAGAACATAACTTTTTACAAACATTGTAGGAATGGGAGAAAATGCTGGTAAGCAGCATTTTCTCCTTTTCCAACAATGTTTTCTACCCTATCAAAGATGTACACTGTTTTTGAGCCATGTTTCAATTTTTGTCTGCAAATGGCTTCTTTCAGTATAATTTATTAGCAGTTAATGAAATTTAAACAGCTTGGGTCATAACAGCTGCCAGTGTACCTATGCATGCGTTTCTTGGCTATTTCCTTAAGGTCATGCACTGAATAACAACATGGCATAAATGATAAGTGGATCAGAAAGAAGACCATGCTGGAAATTTAAACCAGCGGTACCAACTTCAAGTCTTTGAGCTACAAACTCCTTAAAAGGGATCGGCAAAACTTTTATAAAGCACATTATTTGGCCTACAAGGATTTTGAGGTGTAAAACCTCAAAATTATACTAAGACTGGTTTTCAGTACTTTAAGATACCTTTCAAGAATTTCATAAATGTTACGGATTGATATAATAGAAAACATTGGTTAGAAGCACTTTCTCCATTTCCACAAATATCTTTAAAGGCCTCTTCCACAGGGTCATAAAAACTTGGGATTGTTTTGGAAAGGATTAATATCATTTATTCAAGTCTTGTTTTCTGCCTGTGCTCATGTACTAGATTTTATCTTTATTTTAGCCACAAACAAATGAGCTGTGCTTTGGCAAAAGGGGGCTTCTTGCATCCTCGTGATGGATTATACCAAGCAAGACATAAATAATTATTGATCCATAGACCGACCCTTCGATGTACAGAAAATGGACCAATGGCGAAAAGTTTCAGCCCAGGTCAGCCTGTGAAGACTGCACAGACTGACTGCCTGCACAGGCTGACCTAAGTCTATACTGTTTGCAGATCGATTAAGGCACCTTTTTACTTCAAGTCAAGTATAAAGGAAACCTGTGCAAAGAAAGTAATAAGATCTGTAGCTGGCACAAACCCGCTGCCTTCAGTGCGTCAGCGCTTTGATTCCTTCCTTCTTCATCGAGTAGTAAAACTATAACGATTTACATGCGTCAAGTGACTTTCACTGATAAAATATCCGAGGACTGAGACGTGGAACAGTAACGGGCGACTTACTTTACATAGAATGACGTCGATTTTACTACGCTTCCGATGCACTGTGTTCATAGAGCCGAATTCATGCGCCATGTCAGAATATCAAATCACCCATAAGAAAAAGAAAAGGATTACCTCCTATCACATCCGTTTGCTATGTTGTGGATAAGTGCTCAGGATTATCGGTCAACGTTGGTAACCCTTGTGTATTGGTATTGTTGGACTCAGTCGGGTATAGTTTCGAAGATTTCCCGTAACGAGCGGGTCAACCTTAGGAGTTACACACATCACGATACGAGTACTGGTTAAGGTTTCCAGGCAGCAGTCATCGAGAGTGATTAGCATAAGTTGTAAGAATTTGTTTCAAAATCGATGTATATTAATAGTTTTACACTAAATAAAACCTTGGTGTCAAAAATGATCCGGCAAATAGGCGTGCGAATAAGCATATTAATATTCTTTACCGATCACAAATTACTATTTATTCATCGAGACAAATACCGTGATATGATTATAATGCTACGTTGTAAAATAGCAACCCCTATTCGAATTACATCTACATGTTTATACATGTACCTATTGATAGGCTGATCTGCCTGTTCAGTTAGATTTAATCAATCAAACATCACGATAGTATCTTCAATAGATGCCTAATTCAACTAGGGTACATATTTACTGTCGTGTATAATTCACGAAAAGTTAAAATACCAGATCAGTTATCATAATTATTACTATTACTATTATTATTCCAAATACTGCAAATTTCTAAACCGAATGGTTTAGCCAATCAGAAGTTGTGTTACTTTCAAATATAGAACATTCTGGAGAATAAGACTAAGAACATTCTTAAGAATGGCTGGTGAATACGGACCTTGGTTGGCAAAACCATTTGGATGGTTGGTGATTATGGACCCATGAGTGTATTGAAAATATTACCAACAACCAATATTTTTTTTTTTCAAATCGCAAACATACACAGCTGCAATACAACCTGGCCTTTGATTTTTCAGAATTCGTTGCAGCCTACCATACATCGGTGACCTATTACTAGTGGGTAAAACGGTAAACCTGACGCTCAAATTTGACAGCTTTAAAGTGGAAGCGGGGCAATTTATGTTCAAGGTAATGTATTTTTGTCGAACTAAAAGAAAAGAAAAACTTAAAACGATTTCTACGCATGGCATTTTTCTTGTTCAGAAATATCGACCAAGCACAGAAAGATTTAGTGATTTATTCATACGTGCGAAAGAAATAGCTATGGTGAAAATGAGATTGCGTATCAGTCAGACCACATGCTTTTAAGACTTTGTATAACATCTTAAACTGTTGATACAAATATTTTTCACTAACAGAAACCGGTTGTGACATCCATTGAACCAGATTTTGGACCTGCCTCTGGAGGTACACGAATAACGTTGCACGGGACAGATTTAATGATCGGAAACAGAATTAACTATGTACAACTGGGACACTTTCCTCTCTGTTACTCTGTGGAAAATGCCGATGCTAACAGGTAATAGTAAAATTATTAGTGATGATTGGACCAAACTCTCTCAGCCCGAGTACGACTCAGTGCTTCGCGATTATCCAGATAAGATTTTATTTTGCCCTCAGTAATTTAGATTCTGTCCATTCAACAATTATATTTATAATTACATACTAGTAATTTAGTTATTATTCTTGCAGAATATACCAATTTTATTTCGAAGCTAAGTATCAAAATAGGAGCCATGCCTCAGAAACAAACTCAGTATAAATGGTTGTGGAGTCTTGGAAAGAAACCAATAATAATAGAATACTTCAATTTTGATTGTGATAACTATGAGTACAATCAAAAGCTTTTTATGACAGGACATATTCTATCTTCGTGTTTGTTTTGATAGATACCCAGTATCAGTGATACTGCTGGAGGGATTATTGGAATATTTGTCGAACCGCTTGCTGTTTTCATTCTAAAAAAATAAATGAGCCATGCCCTGTGAAAAAGGGGCTTGATGCATTTGCGAAAATTTGCGAAGCTTTTCGCTATTGGTCAATTTTCTGTATGTCCATGGACCAGTCTACCTCATGATTCAGTTGGTTGTTAAAAAAGAGTGGCTATTATGGATCCAGAAATATGTCATGGCCTTCTTGGTACCATGGATCACAGTGATGCATTAACCCTCTTTTACCGGAGCATGACTCAAACTGATTTTCCTAAACCATTTCCGGAAACACAGTATTGTACAATATATGTCTTGTAGATTACAATAAACCCTGAATTCTGAGCTGAGGTACGCTGATAAATTGCATAATATTATAAATTCTTTCCAGGCATTTCATACCAATGGTTTTTAAACTAATAGATTTAGCATAGCTAGATTCTACTAACAAATGAATGAATTCTTGTAACACTTGTTTCTTAGTCGTAATAATTGACCAGAATTCGTATTCACCAACCATTCTTAAGAATGTTCTTAGTCTTATTCTCCAAGACTTTCCAAATTTGAAAGTAACAACACTTCTGATTGGCCAAACCAAATGCTTTAGTCAATCAGAAGCTGTTTTACTTTCAAATATACAAAAGTTTGGAGAATAAGACAGACTGTTGGTGAATACTAACCCATTTCTTATAAGCATCAGAACGGAAACTATAAGCACCGTTGTTTAGTCTTTGGCACAACCTTACCGGGTATCAAAATGACAACTCCTTGTGCTACAGGTTAACGCTCTCACTGATTATCTTGTCTATGAACTTTTAATTACAGCATTACATGTACAACTCCGAATATAGGGAAACCTGTGAACGTTACAAAAGTTAGAATCGTTGTTGATGGTAGGCTGTATGACTCAAATGCTTCGTTTAAATTCCTTCCGGCGCCTATGATTGAAACAATCTCAAGTTATCGTTTTATCATCAGGTAATTGTTTTACGAATTCCTTTCTGATAGTTTTACATTAATAAAACAAATTTTATATCAATTAAACTGTGGTAGAAAACAGCTGTAAAATAATGATGTTGATATTACTAAGGATCGAAGCTCGTTTTGCGGTATCACCGTTTTAGATTTCTCAAAAATAAAATTCCGAGTTCGGTCTAGGTTTTAGTCTTAATCTAGATGTGGATGGCTAAAATTTGTATGGCTTCCGGTCGGTCGCACAGCGTCACACGTGTCACAATCTTTCGCACATTTACCTAATTGATCAAAGACGATATTAATGATCTACCGACCGGATGATTGATTAAAGATCATCGTCATTTTTAATCATTACAGATTACTAATTTCCAGTTTACTTTCAGCGTACTAAAGGTCTTTCTTGTATAAATATCCGCAATTTTCCTAGCCTGGATTACCTGGTCCTACCACTACGTTATAGGGGCAGGCAAAGCGCAGTAATGGCGACCTCAGGCTTAGCCCTACAAGCTTTCCTGTTTTCCCAATTTTATGTGGTCCAGTTTGATCAGTGAATAAAATGAGAGCAATTTTATACAAAATATATATTACTGAATCTAAAACGACATGCACGAGCCTTTTTCTAGCGGAGAAAATATTGTGTTGAAGAAATCGTGAAAAAACTAGCTTTTTTACCATTTCAAAATAGATCTAGATCTACCATTTATGAAGAAAGCGATATGTAAGTTTTTGATTTTCTTTTTATAATAAATATATTCATTCATGTGTATGAAATCGTGTTAATAGATCTCTAAGTTTTTTTTTTCTTGTGTGTGTGTTTTTTATCCATAAACTGGAGTTCTACCCGATAGCTCGCCAGATTTCTTTCCTAGGATTGATGATAGTGATTGCAATTATATTCAATCTTCTCTCACCAACGATAATTGTTTCGAATAATGGACATGTGAGAAAGCAGATAAAAAAAAAAAGTCTGATTTTGGCGATCTACTCGCTCTGATTAAAGAAACCACAGGTAAAGCACGGACAGGTGCACTGGCCGCTATAATAAATCTTTTACGGAAATAATGTTAAAAACAGTGTTAAACACCATACAAATAGATCGCCTAAATGGGACTATTTGTTGTTCTTTTTAAGTCTTTTCTCGTCTTTTTATCCTGTCTGCAAATGTCTCTTATTAAGCATAGCAATCGATTGTAAACTTTTCATCAACATGAATGAAAAAGTCCTCGTCAATCACAGGTATAAATCATCTGTTTTCGACCCTATATCCCAAATTATCCGGATAACGATTAAAACATCTGCAGCATGTTGCTTGAAAATGAACAAAGTGTCGGGGAATTTTCTTCAACTTTGTCACCCATCCATAAAGACATCTCTCGAACTTTCGTTGATAGGGAATCTAAACACTTATATTGCTATTTATCGATACACTCAAATGAAACAAGCCAACTGCGTACAATCTATGGAGAATTTTTTTTATCGGATTATCTCTTTTTTCAAATCGAAATTTATAGCTAGAACTTTGTATTTTTCTTTATATAATATTGACCCCGTTTTCAATATTACTTCAATTCAATGTCATCCTGTACAATGTATATCGCAGCGGCCAGCATGCTTGCATAGAGTTTCTTTCGATAGTACTTAGCACAATATTCCTCCGAACCTGCTAGCCGATTTCCCGCAAAATCATCGTCGACAAAATGGTCAGAACGCGTTCTGACAGAACAATAAGATCCTCCAAAAACGGAGAGATGAAGATGTGTATCAGTTCCGATAATTATTAGATACCGCCGCAGTAGCACTTGGGTTAGCACTAGATACTACCCAGTTTACCTTAATTGCAACCTACACCCTTGGAAATATGGTGATCCTCTGGCGATGAAAGCCACTGGGTCACTGGATAAAGTAAAGACTGTTTTATGTACCTTGCAACTAGGTTTAACACGCTGAAAAGTGTCCTTCGCATTTGGTATCTTCTATCCTTAAGTGATAACATGTATGAAATACTTCAAAAGAGCGAATGCAGATTATTTTTTCAGGATCCATCAGAGGAATAGAATTTCTAGATAATACTAGTATATCATAAGTATAATGATTTTCATTGTGTTTATGTGTGCGTTTTTTTTTTCTCCTTCGGATCACGCCTTTAGTATTATGAATACTATGTCAATCAAGCGTGTAGTCAGGCGGAAGCCCTGAAACTCGGGAAGCAGGCATTAAAGCATCCAATGAATGAAATGTGCTTTCTTAATCAGGAAAAGAAACCAAATCGTCTCAATTTCAACACTGCTTATAATTGCCAGAAAATAAAAACTAAATATCAGACAATGTAGATCAAAGATCAGACTGCACAAACGTGGAGTCTGGTCTTGATATATATCATTCGTAAAATGCAGTCGGATCTTGATTTACATTGTCTCAAACTTGACAAAGTTGTGCTTGGCTCTTTACGGCGCTAACATTTGCTAGAGGAAAAACGACGAAAAAGAGGGAAAAAAAAAAGAGAATCCGGGATCTTTCGCTTTTTTTTTTACGCTCGCATTAGTTTACCCTAGTTCACATGTATACATACGTCTACGAGAGAAGATGCCTCTAATCGCAATGAATTTTGAAAAATCCTTAAAATTAGTTTTAGCAAAGCCGGCCTTCGTATTCAAAACCCTATGAATTTAAGATCTAGCTTGTCGTTTTAATTACTAGATATTCATTCCACAAATCATTCATGTCGCCGCTCGTTTTGAAGCTCTGCCTTTTTTGTATTACTGACATGATATTAATGATAAAAAAAAATTAATTATATGTTTTACACTATTTTCGAGAAGACATCATCAGCGACTTTCTTTAATTCCCACACTTCTTACAATTGTATATGCATTTTAATTAAAGCGGCGGTACAAATCTCACAATTTATGGTCAAAATCTGGAAAACGCTTGGAAGACAAACATAACAACTTTTTACGCCGGGGAATCAACGGTAAGTTGACCGAATTCCACTGTTATTAACTTCAGGAACCGTAACATTTATACGAAAAAATACATTTTTTATGGCTTATGGTTCGCATTGTACCATGAAAGACTACCTTATCTCTGAAATCTCTTGTAGATCTACATAAATATAAAATAGTTAGATAAAAAATTGAAACTAAAAGAATTACTGTAGTCTTATGATGGTTTCACAGATGACTTTTTATTTTGTGCAGTAATCCGACGTCCTAGAGGGACAGAATACAGACCATTCGTGTGTGACCTCCCGCCTCCGTTTGGCATCATGCCTCTACCATGGCTGCTTATTTCACATTCGCTAGTCTGTTAATACTTTTGGTACTTTGATATATGTATTTCTTTGTGGCATTATTGTCTGTAAAAAAAAAAAAAAAAAACAAACAAACAAACTATATTTAAACGATAGCAATGGAGCATATATTGTTAAATAAACAAAATTCTCCAGGTGATTTGGTCATAGTAATCCTATTGCTATCATGTAATATAAAATCGATCGAAGATTTCGAACTGATACTTGGTATATTCCATTTAAATTACGACTCGCTTTATTCGAAGCAATACATGGTTACCATGACCCTATTGTTTATTTCTTTCATTATAGACAGGTAAATGTGAGAGCATTTCCTCTCACGAAATCGTCTGTTCATGTCCCCCAGCACCTAGCAATCTGCAGGTAGAGCTACGAGAGAATATTCATGCTGCAGAAGGAGACCAAATTGCAGAGCGAGGATATATTTCTGCCGAACTAGCAATTTATTTGGACGGTTACGTAAAGCGATTCAATATCAAATACTTTAGAGATCCAGTTTTAAATGGGTTCCACGAAAAGGACTCTGTGGGAAGAAAAACAGTACGACAGCCTCTATACATAACAGTAAGCTATCTCCATGGAATATCTGATAGCTCTTATGTGAATGTGCAAACTTAGATAAAATAAAAATAAATAAATAGGGGATATTTTTTTTCGGTGAAAGATCAAAATTTATTTCATCGAGTGAACATCATCGGTAATATTACCGAAGATGAAATAAATTTCAATCTTTCATAGAAAAAAATATTTATATCAGACTTCTAACCCCTTTTGTTTTGTTGGGACTTTCATCAAAATCCAGTACAGTTGTTTTCGGTAATACCCCGTGGCGTACCCTCCTTACATGCCAACGCATTACACTATTACGTAGAGCGAGAGAAATATAGCATATAAATACGGAATATTATGTTGTAGTGTGTTTCCTGGGGCTTGTATTTACTTCGAGCTGCGTGGGAAAATTTGATGTCAAAATTTTCCCACGCAGCGAGAAGTAAATACAAGCCCCAGGAAACACACTACAACATAATATTCCATTTATTATATACCTAAACTACCAAAAACCAAAATATATGCATTTAGTGACAATTTTTTTCGAAAACGAAGCATAGTTATAAGAAAAATTGGTTTAGTAGGCGTTAACATTTTTTTTTTTTTTTCATGAATGGCGGATGAATTTTATTTAGTATTATTTCCACCACGCCCATTGTGTTAACATATAAAACAATAATATTCGATCTAGCAGCCGACAGTTGATGTCACGATAATCTCGTTTAATATTGCGTTGCAATTGTACTTTTTTCAATAAAGGGCAAATAGTTGATTAATATTATTCGTATGTTTTGTTTTAGACTTGGAATAATGCTTTAAATTTATTTTGGGGCAGATCTTCACACACAGAAAAATAAGATTTGGCGTTACTAAAAATAGATTGAACACGTCTTGAGATCATGCTTGATTTTACTACGTTGCGTAAAATCAAATCGAGAATGACGCCATCATACCATATTTGGAATCGTATTCCACTGAGTGGAATACGGATTTTTTTTCCGTCGTGTGTGATTTTAGCCGCGTGCGACGCATGTATTTAACCCGGAAAACTTACAGGTATATAATAATACGTCATACTTCCCTCTATTTGAATGGCACGCGCTGTTACCTACATGTAGGTAAGTAGTGAGCGGAAACTACTCTCCCCCCCCCCCCCAATTGAAGAGTTAGAAAATATAAAATCGATCTTTTACTGGTTGTAAGTCGTAACTATGAAATAACAGACCATAATACACCATTATTTCTCGATAAAATACCGAAAAGCATGAAATAAAAAGACATTTGCTCACGTCTGAGATAAAAGTAATATGATTTTCTAAAAACTCACTCTTTCACTGCACCTAGCTAATGTTCTCTTTTTTGTCTCATCAATTCAGACGAAATGTCCGCTAAATATTTCATGCTTTTCGGTAGTTTATTCGAGAAAAAATGGTGGATTATGGTTTGATGTTTCATAGTTACGATCAGTGAAAATACCGATTTTATAATTTCTAACTCTTCAATTGAAGGCGGAAACAATAGTTCCCGCACACTAGTTACCTAGGTAATAAGCGTGTGCCATTCAAATGGAGGGAAATATGACGTAATTTACGCTATATTTCTCGCGCTTTACGTAGGATGGTAATATAGGGTTAATTCACGTTTTTGTGGTCGTTAACATTCGCAGAAGCCCGAAAAATGGTTTAACTCCCGAGTGCGAAGCTTCGCACTCGGATGTTTAACCATTTTGAAGTACTGAGATACTGCGTAAAACTTCGTTTGTGGTATACTAAAATCATCAAAGACAAACCATTATAAGGATCTAATAAGGTACAAGTTCCTACAGCTTAGTTGGTCGGAGTCTGGGATCTATAACAAGAAGAAACGTTCAGCATACATTGTTACAAGGTGGGCTCGGATCGAGGATATTGAAAGTACAAAGCCGGGCGTTAACGGCGCCTGATTTTACTAATTAATAAACATTTTCTCTCGTTAAAGCCCGGTTTTTCCCCGTTAATACATGCTTATAACGGCCCGGAAACGTACATTTTATGCAATAATGCGTTGTTATGTGTGTGTTGGGGGGGGGGGGGATGCCCCACGGGCTATACCGAAGACAGCTCTACTGGATTTTGATGAAAGTCCCAACGAAATAGGGGTTAGAAATAAATAGAATATTTTTTTTTTTTCGGTGAAAGATCCAAATTTATTTCATTTGGTGAACATCATTGGTAAAATTTTCACTCGTGGCTGCGCCACTCGTGAAAATGTTACCGGCGATGTTCACTCGATGAAATAGATATCGGTCTTTCACCGGAAAAAAATTATCCTCTATAGAATTTATATCAACCTACTCGTAAAACGCGGTTCTCCAAGCATTATCAGAAGTACATGAATACTGGAATGAGACAGTTTTACTATATTCTATTCATAATGCATAGGTTATTAATATAATTCATACAAAACAATTACCCATTTTTCAGTATCAATTCAAAAAAAAAAAATTCTCCTTACAGGGACAATATATGAACCTCGCTGCAGACGTTCATGATTACAAGGTTTCGGTAGGAAGAAGTGGAATTTGTTATAATTCAGCGCTCACAGAAAATAGCCTTTCTTGTACCTTACAACATTCTACATTATCGCAAAAAGATGATGGCATGCTACCAGTCATGGTAAGTGTCTAAGTGCGTGTTGATGATTACAAGGTGTCGGTGGGACCAACTGGAATTAGTCATAATTTTGCGCTCACGGAAAATAGCCTTTCTTGTATTTTACAACAGTCTTCTTTATCGCAAAAAGACGATGGGCAGGTATTTATCGTGTAAAGTGTGTGTGCGCATATTTTGGGAGGTGTGTGTGTGTGTGTGTGTTACGGATGTGTGAGGTCTTTACAAAGAGTAAACAGTTATATTTCGGCAAATAAAAAGTTTAATCCCATTTGTCCCACATTTTAATTTTTAGGCTAAAAAATAGAGTTTAAATCCAATTTGTCCCACATTTTAATTTTTAGACCAAAATACAAATGTCGTCTGCAAATGCTTTCGATTTCGTCTAATACCAAATTTTGTCGTTTGGAAAAGAGTTAAGAAAACTGCAAACAGCCTTCATTTACAACCATCAAAACTATGGAGGTATGTTGGCATAAACCTGTTAATTTATTATTGAAGGCAGTTGCTATTGGTGATATTTATTCTATGTTTTTTTTTTAAATGAGGAAAAATGTTTGCATGAAAAGAGATATTTCTTTTTATTGTTTTATGTTCCAAACTATGCAAAACTATAAACTCCAAAATTAATCTGTTTGATACCGAGGCTTATTTGGTCAAGATGACTTGCATATCCCAGAGTGTAGATTAAACTCTGTTCATGATTTTCTTTCACCACAAAAGTCACTAGATGCATAATTAGCATATTAGCATTTAAAGAGTAAAGCTATTACTGATACGAACGTTTTATTTATTTATTTATTTATTTTTTTATTTTTTTATTTTTTTTGATACAATGGATAGGGATCATCTTTGGCATAAACATTTACAAACTGGCATTAGTAGTAAAATGCTCAGTATGATTATATGTCGTATATATCATAAAATCCGATCTTGTGTAAAACTTTCAGACAAGTCTGATTTATCTTATTTTTTCGATGTTTCGATAGGTTTGAAGCAAGGAGAGCCTCTCTCACCAATTCTCTTCATACTTTTTATTAATGATATTGTTGAAATTCTTGATTTCGATTCATTTACAGACACGGATATGGTGTTGTTGACGAAATGTATGATTCTTTTCGCTGATGATCTCGTGTTATTCACCACTAGTCCAGTTAGTTTACAGGCTCATGTTGACTGTATTTTTCATTACTCCGAAAACTGGGGATTAATTATTAATGTTGATAAAACGAAAGTACATGTATGTGTTTTTGAGAATAAAAAGTCATAGCTTGTTTACGATATTTTCATCAATGGTAGAGTTGTTGAAAAAGTAGATAGTTTTACTTATTTAGGACTAAAATTCTATTACACAGGCAGTTTCAAATATGCCATCCGTGCTCTGCATGAACAAGCTGAAAAAGCTTATCATACTTTACTTAAAGCTTTTGATAAAGTTTCATTGGACATAAAGACAAAAATTTCGCTTTTCGGTTCTATGGTTTTACCGATTTTATTATATGGAGCAGAGGTTTTGGGAGTATATAGTTTAAAAGACATTGATAAATTACATGTCAAATTCCTTAAGTACCTTCTAGGTGTAAAACAACAAACACCAAACTATGCAGTTTTAGGTTAATACGGTAGACTTCCTCTTTCCGTTCAAGGTAAGCAAAGAGCACTTAAATTGTGGCGTAAATTATGTCAGACGGTTTGTCACTTTTACAGGAAATATATAGAGACCAATCCAATAAAGTTTCTGGAAACAGCTAGTCAAAAAAATTTATTCACTTATTGATCAGTTAGAAAATACAAATATTAGGATAAAGTTTAATCGAGAGCTAAATATTTTTCTGCTTTGAAATTACGATTAAGTGACCAATTCGTTCAAGATCGGCACTATACTATTAATAATTTATCTAAATTTTCATGTTATCGTTCATTTTAACAGAATTTTTTATGAGTCGTATTTGGATAAGTTCCAACATCCAAAAATGTTTAAGAGTTTTGCCAGATTTAGATTAAATTCACACAAGTTAGGAATCGAAACGGGACGCTTCAATAATATTCCACGTGAAGAGATATTTTGTAAAATTTCATTTTCTTTATGCTGTCCAAACTACGCTGATACGAGAAGGAAATATTTTGGTAACAAATCCTGGCCAATCTAAATTCATGTACTTAATTTCATGTAATAATAAAAGATAATTTTGAATATTTGCAAGTATATTTCAACTTGTTTTAATTTACGCGAAGAGACCTATAATTCTGGTCAATCTTAACATTATTCATATATTTGTGTTCAACAAAATAGCCCCTGCTTTTTCTGTATTAGATTATACACTTCTTATATTTCAAATAAGCTTAAATCGTTTTTACTCACACATTGTGTTTTGTAACTCTACTGATATTGTTATTTTCATTTGCCTTTGCCATATTTCGTTTATTTTTAAAAGGCGAAAGACATGCGCTATGTCGATAATTCCAATAAATGAAATGAAATGAAAACGGTCTCGTTGCTTCGTTTTCTCCTAGGTCTTCAATGGTGACATGATAAGCAATTTGATATGAGTACATATGGATACCGCCGGATGTTTAGTAGCAGGTTTTCATCCATATCTCATACGTCAATTTAGTGCAATTTAATCTTAGGGAAAATAGCAAATAACAATTGAATAACAGAAAACTGAAATACATTACACAAGTGCAGTCTGATCTTTATCTATGCCGTCCGCAAAGGCCCCTGTTTTCCACTTTAGGGCAAAATGGGTTAATGTCAACAATCAGTGCAGACTTGGCATTCTGTAGGGCCGACCGCAGGGTTACACCAGCAGGGAAAATCATGTACCATGAATAACCTTATTTGACCCATTCAACTTTAGAAGAGACAGTTCTAAAGGATTTTATTCTGCGGTATTGGTCTCGATCGTTGCAAGCCGAACATTATTGAGGTGTATAACGGGTTAAATGAGTATATCATGAACATACTGATTTGAAATCTACAGGCCTTTTCCCAGAATTTTCCAGATAGTTTACACAAAGCGCGGGATTTCACATAGTTCTACAAGTTTCACAACTGTAAACATTCTAATATATTTTACAGGTTTCTGTTGGATTTTTTACACAGTCTGTGGGATATTTTAAGTACACCAGGAAGGAGACTAACAAGTCAACCACGAACGAGAACATTTTGAAAATAGGTGTATCGGTTTCGGCTGTCTTGGTTGTTCTAATAATTGCAGGTATCGATGCTTGAAATAAGTCACTAAAATATCCCCCTTTTCCCTCCCATCGCCTCCTATCCCTATATTTCTCCCATCTCTTTCTTTACCTCCACTAAAGATAACAACTCGTGAACCCTTTAGCAAACAATCCCGTGTTCTAATGACCCTTATGAAAAGTGCTTTTGAAAGCTTTGTGGAAAAAGAAGAAAATACTGGTAACCAGCATTTTCTCCCTTTCCAACAATTTTGTCTACTCTATCGAAGTTGAGTCAAACGCCCGACCGGGCAGCTCAGTTGTCATATGACTTGTGACCTGGTGGCTTCGAGTTTGATACCCAGCTGAGGCAAACCTTTTTTCCGCCGATTTTTTGCCTCACACCTCTGATGCATGTGAGAAAAGTAGACAGTGAATTGGAAAGAAAGTTGTGTCAGCACTGGTGTGAGAAAGCCAGGAAACACATGCGTCGGTGCACTGACCGCCGTAATATGACCTAAGCTGTTTAAACGGCGTTAAACTTCAATACAGCCAACCAACCAACTCTATCAAAAACAAATCACACCATTTAATTTAACCCTTTACCACACAATCCCGAGTTTTAAAGATCCTGAAAGACAGGGCTTATGAAAACGTTGTAGGAAAAGGAGAAAATGCGGGTAACCAGCATTTTCTCCTTTCCCAACAGTGCTTCTGTTTTATCAAAGGCAGAAATCATCATTTGAACAACATTTCTTTGGTTGTCTGCAAATGCTATGAATTTGGTTGAGTCCAAAGTTTTGTCGTTTGGTAAAGACTTAAAAGACATTTAATTTGTCGTCTGCAAATGCTGTCAAGTTGGAAAAGTCTCAATTGTGTTGTTTAGTAAAGGGTTAAGACCAGCCATCGTCAAGAGTAAGGGATCTAACATTTGCATGTCTCAACATCTTTCTTTTACCCATATCTGTACCTGAGATGAAAGAGTACGGAATCATGAACAGGACTTGGACCTAAAACACGTTTGTGGTCAAACAAGCTTCACTTAACAAGTAATCTAATCCCTCACAATAGTCTCTAAACAGGAATTCGACGCAACAGAAATCTGTAGTCAAACAAACTCCAAGTACCAAGTTGTTATTGATAATGTGCTCTATACAGGGATTTGACCTAGTTCAGACGTCTTTTGTCAAAATCCACACATCCCGTACAGTCATTATTCAGTAATGTTCTCTGTATAAGATTTTGACATAGACTTTTGTAAACAAACTCCATTTACCAAGTTATATTTAGTAATGTTCTGTGTACAGGACTTTGGCCAAATGGACGAATGTAGTCAAACATCTATAGCTTTTTAGAAATAGTATTCTCTATACAGGACTTTGACATTTGAGACGTATATAGTGAAGCAAAAACCACATAAGTTGTTCCTCTTAGTTATGTTCCCAATGACTTTGACGTATCAGACGTTTGCGGTCAAACTCTACAAAGTATAAGTATTTTCAATAATGTTCTCTAGACAGGCGTTTGACCTAATAGTTTTCACGAGTGGCCCAGCCACGAGTGAAAATATTACCGATGATGTCCACGAGAAAAAACAAATATTCACCGAAAAAAATATTCTATTTATTTTATGCGTCTAACCCCTTTTTTGTTGGGACTTTCTTCAAAATCCAGTATTACGTAAAGCGCGAGAAATATAGGGTTAATGCGCATGAATGGCACGCCCTGATTACCTAGGTAACTAGTGAGCGGGAACCACTGTTTCCGCCTTCAATTGAAGAGTTAGAAAATATAAAATCGGTATTTTCACTGGTGGTAACCATGAAATATCAAACCATAATCCACCATTATTTCTCGATAAACTACCGAAAAGCATGAAATAAAGTTATTTTTAATCTTGTCTCTACACGACTTTTACCTTACAGATGTTTGTAGTCAAACAATCTCCAAGTGTTTGGATATTTTGATAATGTTCTCTATACAGGACTTTGACTTTGACCATGGCTTAAAGTGTGTTTGTAGTCAAACAGCACATACCTATATAAGGTTTCTTTTAGTAAATACTTTTCCATAGGACTTTGACGTAAAAGAAGTTTATAGTCATACAAACTCTACATATATTGCTATTTTAAATTTGTTCTCTATACGGGACTTTGACTTTACAGGCCCTTTAGCCGCATAACCTTCACATATATATTGTTATTAGCTCACCTGAGCACAACGTGCTCAAGGTGAGCTAATGTGATCGTCCTATGTCCGGCGTCCGTCGTCCGTCGTCCGTCAACAATTTTGTAAACATCTTCTTCTCCTAAACTACTGGGCCAATCTTGATGAAACTTGGCAGGGATGTTCTTTGGGTAAAGCTCTACCAAAGTTGTTCAAAGAATTGAATTTCACCCTTAACTCTGGTTGCCATGGCAACAAGAAGGAAATAAAAAGCAAAACCTTTGAAAATCTTCTTCTCTGAAACTAAAAAGCGCAGAGCTTTGATATTTAGTATGTAGCATCTCCTAGTAGACCTCTACCAAGTTTGTTCATATGATGCCCCTGGGGTCAAAACTGGCCCCGCCCCAGGGGCACAAGCTCGAGCATAGTAACAAAGAAGGAAAACTTTAAAAATCTTCTTCTCTGAAACTTGAAGGCGTAGAGCTTTGATATTTGGTATGTAGCATCTCCTAGTAGACCTCTACCAAATTTGTTCATATGATGCCCCTGGGGTCAAAACTGGCCCCGCCCAGGGGGTCACAAGTTCGAAGATAGGAACAAAGAAGGAAAACTTTAAAATTCTTCTTTTCTGAAACCGAAAGGCCTGGAGCTTTGATATTTGGTATGTTGCATCTCAGAGTGGACCTCTACCAAGTTGGTTCATATGATGCCCCTGGGGTCAAAACTGGCCCCGCCCCAGGGGTCACAAGTTGGAACATAGGAACAAAAAAGGAAAACTTTAAATTTCTTTTTCCCTTAAACGGGAAGGTGTAGAGCTTTGATATTTGGTATGAAGCATCTCCTAGTGGATCTCTACCAAGTTTGGTCCAAGAATGCTGCTTGGGTCAAAACTGGCCCAGCCCCGGGGGTCACAAGTTCGAACATAGGAACAAAGAAGGAAAACTTCAAAATTCTTCTTTGAAACTGGAAGGCGTAGAGCTTTGATATTTGGTATGTAGTGATTCTCTTCTAAGTCTGTTTGCCCATCTAAGCACAACGATTTCACTGAGTTCAAAATTGGGTCATCTTGGTTCATAAACTAGGTCACTAGGTCAAATTAAAGAAATACCTTGTTGGCACTCTCGAGGCCACATTATTTGCTCAATTGCCTTGAAAATTGGTCAGAAAGATTGTCTTCATAAAATCTCACATAAGTCTGAATTTGGGTCAACTAGGGTCAGAAACTAGGTCACTTGGTCAAATTAAAGAAATACCTTGTTTGCACTCTGGAGGCCACATTTATTGCTCAAATGACCTGAAATTTGGTCAGAATGTTTGTCTTGATGAAATATTAGATGAGTATTGATTTGGGTCACCTGGAACCATAAACTAAGTCACTAAGTCAAATCAAAGAAATACCTTATGGGCACTCTAGAGGCCACATTATTTGCTCAATTGCCTTGAAAATTGGTCAGAATGTTTGTCTTTATAAAATCTCACATGAGTCTGAATTTGGGTCAACTGGGGTCATAAACTTGGTCAAATTAAAGAAATACATAGTGGGCACTCTAGAGGCCACATTTAGTATTCATTTGATTTGAAAATTAGTTAAAATGTTTCTTTTTATAAAGTCCAAGACCAGTTCAAATTTGGGTCACCTGGGGTCATAATCTAGGTAACTAGGTCAAATTAAAGAAATACCTTTAGGGCACTCTAGAGGCCACATTTTTTGCTCAGTTGACTTGAAAATTTGTCAGAATGTTTGTCTATGTGAAATATGAGTTTGAAATTGGGTCACCTGGGGTCATAAACTAGGTCACTTGGTCAAATTAAAGAAATACCTTTAAGGCACTCTACTCAGGTGAGCGATCCAGGACCATCATGGCTCTCCTGTTTTTAATGTATTCTCTATACAGAACTTTGACTAAACAGCCATTTGTAGTCAAAATCCAACTATTTTGATGATGTTCTCTCAACAGGACTTTGACTTAACAGAAGTTTGTAGTCAAACAAACTCCACAAATAAACTTGCATGTATTTTCAATAATGGTCTCTGTACAAGACCTTAACATAACAGTTGTCTGTAGTCAAACAAATTTCACATAAATAGCTTTTCGTAATAATGCTTTCTATAAAGGACTTCGGCCTAATAGACGATTGTAGTCAAACAAACTTCACATGGACCTATATAGCTAGTATTAATAATGTTTTCTATACAGGGCTTTCACCGAATAGAGGTTTGTAGTCAAGCAAACCCCACAAATTATTTTTCAAAATATTCGCTACATTCTTCCAGGAACTGTTGTATTTTGTGTCATGTACAGAAGAGCCAAGCAAAGAGTTCCTAAAATTAAAAGATCAAAGAAGAAGAGTACGATTATGGATCACATAACAGGTACTTTTAACCCCGTCCTAACGCAAACTTCAGATTCTCCCGTAAAGAAAGTAGCTGCAGACAAAATGTTTGAAATTAAAATAAATGAGCTTAAGTTCTCTGATATATTTGAAAAAAAAAAAAAAAAAACATAGTGGGAAAAGGAGTCACTGCTGGTTACCATATTGGTTCATGCGTTTTCAAAAAGTTGTAACTCTATGACACTTTCAATATGTCAGGCGTCATGTACTAGCTAACCTATCAAATAGTTGATATTTAATAAATACAAGTTAGGTTTTAAATTTGATAACATCATTTGTAAGCATAAGAACTATAAAAGCGTTATTATGGAGTAAAGTTTCCAATGTGGAAAGCATGATTTATGCAAAAAATGTCTTTACAAAGATAGACGGCTTAAGATGAACTAAAAAATTAATATATAAACTCTTTGTGTGTGTGTGTGTGTGTGTGTGTGTGTGTGAAAGAAAAATACTAACAAATAACTACGACAGTAATTGTCCTTTGTTTTATTGCCTCATTTTGTTGAATAGTGGATTTTTTGAATTAGATATGAGCCATGCTCTGGAAAAGGGGGGCTTAATGCATTTCCGTGATGCATGACACCAAGCAAGCCATCACATAACTATGGATCCATGAAATCCATTTTGTCTAACAACCAAATGAATCATGCGGTAGACTGGTCCTTGTACATACAGAAAATTGACCGATAGTGGAAAGTTTCGGCCCAGGTCAGCCTGCGCGAACTGCTAACCCTACTGACCTGGGTCGATACTTTTCTCAGATGCATTAAGCCCCCACTTTCACAGAGCAAGTCTCATATATATATTTCAAGGTAACAAGATAATTCAATCATCGTTGAAAAAGGAAAAAGGTTAACAAAGTTGTACAGATTCACTTATGTATCGCATTACAATTTTGTCACCCATCGAAGCACCATTAACAAATGGTACAAGAAAATGATCAGCCTCCGTCATATTAGTTTGTGGTCAAACTATCCCCATGTGTATTGTGTGAAAAAAACCATATGGTATCGATTAGCGGTATAGTAGTACCAAATCTTGTTTGTTAGTGTCATAAATGTGCAAATAAATAGGGCAGCAAGGTCCCGCCGAATAAACATGTGCACAATTTTGGCCAATCGCAGATTACCATGTACATGTGCTCATTCGATTTCATTATACCAAGATGTAGGTCAAAAGCCAGCATATTAAACTACGCCGAAAAATTGCTGACTCAGATATCTCTATGAAATTAACTGTCAAAAATAATAACCGGGACAACACTACGGCTGATTGATTGATTGTATGGTGTTTAACGCCGTTTTCATCATTATTTCAGTTATATTATGGCGACCAGTGCACCTATCCATGCCTTCCTGGAGTTTCTTTTACCAGTAATCCTCACAATATTATTTCCAAGCCACTGGCTGCTTTCCCACATCGAAACAAGACAACACTACGGATTTTATTATCTATAGATTCCAAACAAAATCATTACACGTAAGATTCTGTGGAATTATTTTTCGTCCATGATGTACATAGCTTTTAAACAAGCGAATGGACTTCATGTAAATTTCAGATGTAAGTATATAGGCCGATTTTTTTTACACATGATGAGGTAAACTTCTTGAGATACAGGAATCGGAATCCGATATATGTTGGTGTTTTGAGATAAAATGTTATTAACCTCGTCGACAAAAAAAAAAGTTATTAAGTTTGCCAAAGGCTCGCTTAATAACACTTTTTTCTAGACTCGTTTACTAAGATTTTATCTCAAACGCCAACTAATGTCGGATCTCACATTTTCCATGTAATTTTCCGAATGGACATTCTGCTCATCTCCCACCTCTCCAAAAAAATTATCTCTTTTTAACTATCAAACGACATAATTTAGACACATTAATACTGGAAGCATTTGAAGCCGATGAATCAAAAGTGGCTCAAATATCAAATTTGTCTTTGTTAGGGTAGAAAACATTGTGGGAAAAGAAGAAAATGCTGGTCACCAGCATTTTCTCAGTTTTCAACATTGATTTTAAAATTCTCTAATTTTTGGGGTCGGTAAACACGAGACCCGTTTGAAAAGGCTTATAAGTATTGTCAGGTGTGCTGGTTTTCGGTTGGGTTAAACAGAGAGAGCTGAGCTGATTTTGCTTGTGTTTATTAAAAAAAATTATTTCAAAACAGGTCTAGCAGCACGATTTAAAAACAACAATTCACCCTCCACCACAACAGATATAGAGCTGAACCAACAAACTGGGGGAGGGGTCTACGAAGGACTGGACCTGAATCAACCAGATGGCTCACGCTTGTACTCGGACCTTGCACAGCGATGAAGCCCGTTTAAAGGGACCTATTTAGAATTTTTGCTGCGACTCAAGATGTCTTGTAAAACACTGACAATACTCACTCTCTGTATATTTCTTTGCAGTCGTAAAGGTGCAGTTTATTACAAATTCAGTAAAAAGTTGAAATTTTGACATTTGGAAAAAAATGGATGACCGTTTTGCAGTCGGGAACTCCGACTTTTTTCGTGCTATCAGACATGACGTCATCTTGCCCATTTTATTACGATCCTACATTAATGGACGAGTGCTATTGACGAGAATTTAAATGTTGCTCAACTGGAATTTGTATTTGAATAAGTAGAAAACATTGTGGGAAAAGGAGAAAATGCTGGTTACCAGCATTTTCTACTTTTCCCGCAATGATTTCAAAAGATTCCCTCGGGGTCGTTAAACTGGGGATTGTATGGTGAAGGGTTTAAAGACTTTATATTAATGTAAGGAACTATCCGAGGATTACTTTTTATTCTAAGGTTTCTCTTTCATATCCATTGACAATCTCCGAGCAGAGTTGTCGTTCGTTACTCTCACCATACATCTCTGCAACGGGCTAAATGACAAGAATGTTGTCAAACCGAGGAAAACATGTCTTGTTACTGTTTAACTGTTTTATGTGTAACATAATAAAGTAGACAAAGGAAATATGATTCCGGATACATTATAGGTGCATTCAAACTGATGAATTTACCTGTATACAATGGAACTATTTTTTCAAGCTTCTTTACTGATCAGAATCTTACGCCAATTGTAAAAAAAATGGCTGCGCCCATGAATGATTACAATTTAAACAAAATTAAAAAACAAGTTTTCGTCCTTTAAAAGACATTTAAGCTTTTCAGAAAATCCCTCTTTTTCACATTTCCTACCACTAAGTCTGATTGGACGTATGCTGTTTGAACAGTACACAAAACAATCGATTGGTCTTTCTTTCACCGGCGTTTGTGTCGCCATTTTGAGTTATGGTCATGTGACGAAAATATCACGTGATGACGGACTACTTTCTGAGCCAACTACAGAGGTGAATGGGAATGATCCGTAGTGCAAGAGAGTGATCCATTGATGGTTTGCTAACTTTTGCCACACTTAATTCAGTAATAATTTTTTTTTTTTTTTTTTTGAAGCTTGGCATAATTATAAAAATCTAAATAGCTCCTTTTTAACAACGGTATCTTAGTTTAATAATGCCAACCTATCAAAACTGGGTTTTAGGTCAACATTTCTAGATTTTCGCCATCTTTGCCGAGATTAACATTTTCGACTATGCTATTGCAAAGTATTTAGAATGTGTCAAAAACAAGAGTAAATCGTAAAATTTCAGATACGCGGTCTGAAAGAAAGTGTCTGATTAACTACACATTGAAACAACTAGGCATTATTTTGCTTACGATGACATATTTCCCCGGAGTTTCAATAGTTAGTTTTGGTAATTTTCCTAGCTTGTGATTCAGCAGTTTTGAAAGTCTGTGATCGCGAAAACTACTAGTGAACAAAGGTTTGTACTTTTTGGTTACTCGTGAAACATGGAATATTTTTTTTAAAAGATTTCACAGTAAATGCTGTGAAGTTAAATATATTTAGGTGTTCTTAAAGGCATCAGAACGTTAGATCAGTTTCACCTAAGGATTTATGAAATGGTTATGAAAATAAATGATAACAATCTTACCTTAACAATTCATTCGCCAACGTTTAGGTTCTTTAAGGACAGTTTTGGGCCACTTTGTCCGTGTATAAAACTGTCGCGATGAATTTGTCCGCGAATAGAGCTGTGGAAAGACAATTATATGAACATCAAGAACTAAAATGTACAAAAAAGTGGGGGAAAAAAGTTCGAAAACAGTGTATTCAACGGTTTCAATTATTGGTATGATAAGATCTACTGGCATACACACTTTTTTTCCAAGATAATACTGTATATATTTATTGAAGACAACACGACAATGTAAATGAGTACTATTCGAATGAATTTTATTTGTAGAAAAGTTGAGATTTGTTTATTTTGCTTTTTTTTTTTAAAAATAATCTATCAACTTTATTAACCTAGTGTAAGTAGGCCCTTTACTCTTTTCAGCTTATCAACTTTTCCTTGAAAAAGTGAAATGTTGTTGCGATTTTGTGAAATAAATCCATTGGTACAAGTTAGCCAATAAGCCGCATGTTTTTCATTTAGGGGATATGAATAAGCAAGCAGGCAGAGACTCAATGAATTGGTTGCTAGCTACCTCTGCAAATTACTACTGATATGGTATATCATATAACAAAACTTGGCGCGGGCATGAAACGAGTAAACCCAGAATTGCCAGACTTGGCTACTTGCAATCGATCTCAACAAGAGAGCCCAAGATACTTAGAAAATGGCCACGGAAATGTATAGTCCGGTGAAACCACAGTACTAACACAGTTTGTTTCATGCTTTTCGGTAGTTTATCGTAAAATAATGGTGGATTGTTTTTGATATTTCATAATTACGACCAGTGAAAATGCCGATTTTATACGGGCGAAAAGGCCGCGAAGCGGCCCTGGAGCTCGTCTAGAGGTAACATGTACGGGCGCCAGTCTACAAATAAGCCCAAGGCCATAAAGAAAACAAGAGGGCCATGATGGCCCTGTATCGCTCCACTGGCTTATAAATATAAACCACGAAGAAAAGTCTTCACTATATAAGCCCTTATAAAACTTTGACCTCATGGCTACAGTCTGACTAAATGGGGAATATTGTATTAGAAGAATAACATGCCAAATGTGGGAGTTCTTGGCCTTATGGCTGGTAACAAGATGGTTTCTGAACTTTTCACTCCATAAACCCATGTAAAACTTGTGATCCCTGGTGCAGGGCCAAACTTGATCCCAGAGCTGTAACTTGGGCCCTCTTTGTAACTGTCCACTAAATAATGCTATAATTATATGCAAAATTTGGTAGCCTAAGCCTTATGGCTATGTACACCAAGATTTAAAAGTTTTCCCTATGTAAGCCTATGTAAATCTTGTGAACCCCCCCCCCTCCAAGTATGAGGCCAAATTGACCCCAGGACTATACTTTGGGCACTTTTGGTAGACTCCAACTAGATCAAGCTAAATGCCAAATTTGGTAGCTCTAGGCCTTATGGTTTCAGACAAGAAGATATTTAAAGTTTTCTCTTTATAAGCCTATGTATAAAACTTGTGACCCCTGGGGAAGAGCCAATTTTGACCCCAGGGCTATAATTTCAAGAAACATGATAGAGGTCTACTACATAAAGCTACATGCCAAATTTGGTAGCCCTATGCCTTATGGTTTCAGACAAGAAGATTTTTAAAGTTTTCTCTATATAAGCCTATGTAAAACTTGTGACCCCTGGGGAAGAGCCAATTTTGACCCCAGGGCTATAATTTCAAGAAACATGATAGAGGTCTACTACATAAAGCTACATGCCAAATTTGGTAGCCCTATGCCTTATGGTTTCAGACAAGAAGATTTTTAAAGTTTTCTCTATATAAGCCTATGTAAAACTTGTGACCCCTGGGGAAGAGCCAATTTTGACCCCAGGGCTATAATTTGAAGAAACTTGATAGAGGTCTACTACATAAAGCTACATGCCAAATTTGGTAGCCCTATGCCTTATGGTTTCAGACAAGAAGATTTTTAAAGATTTCCAATATTTTTCAGTTTTGTTGCCATGGCAACCAGAGTTTTTGAAGGAATCAAATTCTTTCAAGAAATTCTGAAGAGGACCATGTCAGAATCATTTTTGTGAAGTTTCGTGAAAATCGGATGGGTAGTTTCAGAGAAGAAGATGTTTGAAATAAAAGTTAACGCACGGACGGACGGACGGACGGACGCACGACGGACACCGGGCCATGACATAAGCCCGCTGGCCTTCGGCCAGTGGAGCTAAAAACAAAAAAAAAAAAACGTCCGCGATGTTGTGGAAACAAGGTAATTTTAAACGATGATAACATTAACCGGAAGAAGCAAACCGAAGTCGTTTTTTTTTTCGTGGGGGGGGGGGTTACATTTGTCACGTGACACGCCCTCTAAGGAAAATGGCTTCCTCGTTATATCTGCCAGCCCCGCGGGTCGCCCTTTACCTAAACCTAATACTGATGCATTTGTAAGGCATTGAAACGTATGCATGAAGAGATTATTGTATTTAGATGTCTTAATTCTACCGACAGTACATCTGATCCTATTCAGAGGTGAGTTTGGAAAAGTCATGCGTTCGATTGTAAACACAATGACGTCACGGCATTCTAAATCGAAAATTATTTATCTCGCTCTTAATTTAATTCAATTTAAACATATTTTATTCAATATACATTGACATTTACATAGACAATACAAGAAATAAATGTGAAAAGGATCGGAACGAAAGCATGTTGCTCATATAGTTCCTCTCCCCAAGTTGAATCACGTGATACGCCAATAATATCAAAAAATATCAAGAAGAAAAGATTATCACACACACAAAAATAGTAATGAGTGTAAAAAAAAAAAGAAGAAGAAAAAAAAAAAAGCTCCATTATATGAAAAAGTAAAAAGAGAAAAAGGAATGGTGATTGGTGATTCGTGATTGAGCAGAGCGGCAACAAAAGATACAAAATTGTACTTTTATATATATATATATATATATATATGTGTGTGTGTGTGTGTGTGTGTGTGTGTGTGTGTGTGTGTGTGTTCTCGACAGTACATTGTCAGAAAAGAGGAGCAACGGATCTAACCTTTAATGTATTGGGTTAAAACTAAGAGAATCTCTTGCTTTTATCAATGTAATCATGAACCGCATGGAAGATCTGTTCGTTTTCAACAAAGGAGAGTTCATTGTCTCCAAAAAGAACTGTATCAATATTAAAAGCAGATATTGCGCTGATATGTTGTCTGAGTGTTGTTCTAATGTTACAATAAAATCTGCATTCAAAGAAGTAGTGTGTATTAGATTCAACTTCCCCGCAACGACAAAGAGGAGAAGCCACAATATTTTTCCAGAAGAGATGTTGTTTTAGGTCGCTACAATTATTTCTAAGTCAAGTATGAATAATTTGCATTTTTCTTTCCCCATAAAAATACAGTTTACAAGGAGTGGGTTTGTCTATGTTCAGCAAACGTTTAAACGATGAGAGAGAGTCAGTTTCTCTTGTAGCTTGTGGCAAGCTAGTTCTACAAACTATGTTTGCCAAGTCATTAGAATTACGAAGATTGTACGTTGTGTTACTGCCAATAGTGGACGGAACAAGAGAGCATAGGTAGTTGGGAGCTAGACCATTAACCATTTTGAAAAAAAGAATAAGTTTATGTTTGTTTCTGCGTTCTCTTAATGTCTCCCAGCCAGATTCTCTAGAAAGGTCTAAAAGAGACACTAGTTTTGTGCATCCTGTTACTATCCTGGTTTTGGATCTTATCGAGTTCTTCCTTATGGTATTCATGCATATTGTCCCAAACGGTATCTCCATATTCAAGAATAGGTCTGATGAATGAAAAGTATATAGTCTGTAGAGAAAGGCGATCAAGCAGAAATTTTAAACGGCGTAAGACACCTATTCTTTTCCATGCCTTCTCAACAATAGATTGAATTTGTTGGTCCCAGGATCCATCACAAGATAGACAGATACCGAGGTGTTTATAAAACTGGACCGACGGAATAGCAATATTTGACATAGAAAGGACTGGGTGATCAGGTTTGTTACGTTTACGAGATATTAACAATGATTTCGATTTCGAGAGATTAAACTTAACCAACCATCTATTCGCCCAGTTGTTAATCTTTTCGATGTCCGACTGTAGAATAGCTTCGGATATATTTGGAGTATCGATTTCTATGGAAAGACTTGTATCGTCAGCAAACAAATTAATTACGGATTCAAGGTCATCCACAATATCATTTATATAAACCAAAAACATCATTGGACCTAATACTGACCCCTGTGGAACTCCAGCTCGTACAGGTAATAATTTAGAAGATCCTCCAGGAAGAACCACTTTTTGAGTTCTGTTAGACAGATAATCCCGTAGAAAGGATAAAACTTTACCATCTATACCTGCAGCTTGTAATTTAAAAATGAGACCTTTGTGCCACACCTTGTCAAATGCCTTACTAATATCAAAAAATACCATCCTTATTTCACGGCCGTTATCCAAAGCGCTACAAATCCTATTATACAAATAAGTCAACTGGTTTACTGTTGAATCCCCAGGAAGGAATCCAGACTGACATGGCGTGAAAAAGTTATTTCTTTGTAAGTGATTGAATATATGTTTGTATATAATTCTTTCTAGAACCTTCTCCATCGTGTTTAAGAGCGATACAGGTCTATAATTAGATGGTATAGAACGATCACCGCTTTTAAAGATAGGACACACAAGGGATGTTTTCCAAGCAGATGGAAAAACACACTTATCAAGACATAGATTATATAATCGACAAAGCGGAGATGCAATTTGAAACGCTGATTCTACCAATATTTTGTTATTGATGCCGTCTGGACCAGATGCCTTTGCAATACGAAGAGTTTGCAATACATCGAAAACCTCTTGGGGCGTTATGGTAATATCATTGATTTTTTCACCGAAAAATTGCGGGTGGTCACGGGGAAGAGTGTTTAAAGAATCGTCAATCTCTGACTGACTGCAGAAAAACGAATTCAAAACATTTGCCTTTTCATAATCATCTACTGCAAATCTGTCAATGGTAGAGTCAAAAATAGGCGGCAATGTTGACCCTGAACTAGAGGTCGGACTTATAAATGACTTAAGGATTTTCCTCGCTCTTATTCTTGATAATTGTTGGTTTCCTTTCGGCTCTATGGTAATCTTACGACAGAGTATGTTCCCTGAACCCGGAAATTTACGTAAAGAATGCACAAAACCTTTTTTTTTTTTTCATTTCAAATTGGAAGGCAACGGTCACATGATGCATCATGTGATTTTTGTTTACAATCGTCTGCTATTCCGGCTGTCAAAACCCTATTGTGACGAATGTCTAGCTAATATTCTTACTGTCTTCATTGAATTTGGGGCTGAATCACTTTATTTACAATATTTCTGACATCTCACTTTTTCCTTATAGTTGGTTTGGTTAGTTTTGATCGAATTTAAAGCCAAATTTGTTAGCATTGTGGACATTTTCCATTGCAGTTTAGCCTATGATGCCATAGCCAGACAATCTCTTGATTTTGTTGCAGAAAAGGGTCCAACCATTGAATTTTTTTTATTTACACATTTAAATCTCCTTTTTTCTTAATTTTCAAATCTTGAAAACCAGTTTTCAGTGTGTGTTTTTAAAGAAAAGCCAAGGCAAATTTTATCTTTTGCTGCCTAATTTGTTGTTCACAGGATTCATGCAAAATTAGAGATTTTTAATGTCCCCACATCGAAAGATCGGGGCCATATTGTTTCACTTTTGTCCCTCTGTCCGTCTGTCCATCTGTCGATCTGTCCTTCCATCCGTCTGTTCGAAAACTTAACATTTTCCTGTTACTGCTAAAGTCTTTAAGTCACAAGGCTCATATTTGTAATGTAGGTACATCTCATCGATACGCATCTTTTGGTACCAAGGTCAAGGTCATTTATCAAGGTCAAGGTCAAATATAAAGGTCGCGTTAAAAAAAAAATAGCCATTACGGGGACATTAGTGCTTCACAAATACATCTTGTTTCAATCTTGATCACATGCAGATCTAGATATAACTATTTTTGTGTTTGTCAAACCATGTAAGAAAGTAATGTTATTACAAAGTCCTAGAAAATGGTCATTATCATACAACATGTAGATAATATCTTCATTTAATGCTACCATCAAATGATAATAGCAATGATGAGAAATATATATTCTTTACGCTATTTATAAGGAGAAAAAATAATCAGCAATTGTCATAATCCTGCCGTCATCTGCGTCGGTGTGCAAAAAAATTGTTTACATCATTACGTAGTTAGTTCATAGGCCATACTCAGTGCAAGTCTATAGTTTGATAGCTCACATATATATGAGTTGTATTTAGGTATCATCTTTATTCATTATCAAATATTTTGTCAAATATTTTCATTTTTTGCCATACATCAATATATACTGGCAAGGAGAGGCACTGTTAAACCACAAACAGTCTTGTTGTAATTGCAAATCAATTTGAAGAGACAGGTAGCTTAAAATGTTGCCTTTGATATTCACTTTTATTTACACATGTATCTCTTGATTTTCATTTCCTATTCATAATGTGTTGATGCAAAGTATATCAACTCAGCACCATTCTGACATTTTTGTCCATTAAGGAATTCTAATTAATAGTTTTCTAGCCCCAATATCTCACTTGGTGATGGCATGGGCTATAAATCCAGGGTCGCCATTTCAAGCTATTTTGAAGCCTTGCTCTAACATTATTTCGGACATTGACAAAAGTCAATAATTGCACTCATAAAAATTCAAGACATTTCATCGGTTCAAAATGCGTCAATTGGTCAAATCAATTGCATTTTATAAAAGTATAAACTCAATTGGAATTATTTTTGGAAAATTCCAGAGCTATCTTTTGTTCTAATTAAGAGGGAATGCAATTATTAAGGGTTGAAATATGTCATTGCCAGCGTTCATTGAAGTATAAACTGAAATAGCCTAGAACATGGCAAACATAACGCCCTACGGGCGTTATTTGCCATGTTTTAGGCTATTTCAGTTCATACTTCAATGAACGCAGTCAAAGATACATTCAACCCTATTGACGCAAGAGTCATTATCTCTCATCAATAGGTAAATGATAGTTTTTCATCTACATTGGATGAGCAGCTGGTAAATTACAGACACACATTGTTAGGTGGATCAGCTATCCCGGTACAACTGAAAAAATATTGAAAGGGATGTTAATCCCTTCCATCCTAGCATCTACGTAAGAGTCATGCCATATACATGTTTATCAGCTTAGTATTGTTCTGTGAAAAGGGGTGTAATGTATCAAAGAAAGCTGTCAATTATGAAAAGAATGAACCATGTAGGCTTACAGTTCACCTGTCTATTACAGGTGGCTAGGATTGTATGTTATGTTTGTACTGAAAGGTTTGACAGAGAGAGATCTATATGTCCAATATAACTGAAAAAATGTTGAAGCAGTGTTATATCTTATATAACCTTTAGCAATTAAATGAAACTAAAAATAAAATAAATTTGTATCAAACCCCTTTTTCACAGAGATCTGTCTATGACTTATTTTCAGATTTAGGGTGCACCATGTTTGTTTTTCATTTCATTTTCAGATGGAACAATACATTTTTGCAACTGATTCAAGGGGGGCAAACTTTGATAAATTTTTGAAAGATGTACCTTCATTTCATGGGTCAGATACCCACTTGATAATTGTTCCTGGTGCCAAAATATCAACCCCTAAAACTTTAGTTGATAAAAAAAATTTCTCTCTAAAACAATCTTTTCAATTCATGATGATCAAACTTTCTATGTTACAATAGCAGCTGGAATTTGTGACCTCACTAAAAAAATGTATCACTTTGGAGGAAGTGAACTTGTATATACTCACAACAAAGATAACATCAATAATGTCAAATCTCTGCTTAAATATCATTATTCATTAAATTCAGCAAAATATAAGATAAAGCATGTGCACATTGCTCCTGTAAACATTTTCAAGTACAATGACTCTAACATGACAAGAGGTAGGCCCAACTATATGTGCCATTCATCAAATGTTCAAGACCAACAGCTGCTTCTTGAACAAGACATTTCTTCCTTAAATACGTATATATCTTCTCTTAATGATGAGTATGATAAACATTCTGTACGATGGGATAGGGATTTGTTGTTATGTAAAACTAAAAAAAGAGGTAGAAATAGATCAAATAAAGACAAAAAGAATTTCTGATAACTGTTTGTATGATTGAGTGCATCCATCACCAGAGTTATATAGAAAATGGTACAATTACCTTTGTAACTCAATCTTTAAAGACTTGGAAAATGTCAGAATAAATACAGAAAGTAATCATAATTTTGATAATTCATGGGACTTTAAAAGACACAATTTCAGCTAATTTACTCATTGCCAGACGAAAAAATTTTACACTGGTTCAAATTGAAAGGAGTTGCAGACGACAGAATAATTTATATTACTTTTTTTCTTTAACCTATTAGTAAACGACTAAATTCTAGACAGGTTGAAATTGAAAGCTGTTGCAGACGACAACTTAAATATGGCCCAGTCTGTGAAATTTGAGTCAGAGAGATTAAAAAATATTGTGGGAAAAGAAAAAATTCTGATTACTAGCATTTGCTTCTTTTTCCACATTGTTTTCCAAGGTGTCTTTCTCAGGGGTGTTAAAATTGGTGATAGTGTGGTAATGGGTTAATAGAGTAGAAAACATTAAAGGAAAAGGATAAAATGCTGGTTACCAGCATATGTTTTACACAGTATCTTATTTGTCGTCAAAAAGCATAAACATGATGAATGAATGCAATGTAAACCATTACATTTTCTGTATAAATTATCACTACAGTAAGTTTAATCAATATTTGTGGGTGACATGTAAGTCACTAACAATACCATGCTTTTGTGGTAACTTACTGTAAAGTTTAAATTATAATTACTATACACTGTATATAGTTTGTTTGATTTTCTGGTTGTTTTGTATCAATTATCAAAAAAATTGTATAGCTGATTATAATATAAAGACAAATCTGTAAGTAATCAGTTAACTGTGGGTGACATGTAAGTCACTAACAGAATACTGATCTAAACTTCATTCTGTCTTCACATGTAGATTTGTTGGGGGTTTGATTAATGCTACGAAATGGTATATTCATAATATAAAAGACTATAATGTAAAAGGCTGTACATTTGCAAACAAGATTCTTGAGTAATACATGTAATCAGTTAACTGTGGGTGACATGTAAGTCACTTACAGAATTCTGATCTAAACTTCATTCTGTCTTCACATGTAATTTGTTGGGATTTGTTTAACTCTTTACCAAACGACAAAATTTTAGACTGGTCCAAATTGAAAGCAGTGGCAGACGACATTAAATGTAGCTCAAATGATAGAATTTGTGTCTGAAAGAGTAGAAAACATTGTGGGAAAAAGAGAAAATGCTGGCATTTTCTCCTTTTCCTACAATGTTTTCAAAGGCATTCTTTCTACAAGGTCGTTAAAAGTCGGGATTGTGTGATAAAGGGTTAATGCTACTAAATGGTATCATCATAAAAGGCTATACATTTGCTAACAAGATTCTTCAGCAATAATCAGTTGAGTGTGGGTGACATGTAAGTCACTAACAGAATATCTGAATTCAAGTTCATAAGTTTTTGTCTTCCAATGTAAAATTGTCACAAATAATTCTTAACACTATTTAATGGAATCCTTACCTCTATTTAATGGCATTATTAAGATATAATCATAATTTAATAAAAAGATGATATGGAGAAGGTTCAGCCCCCGCCCCCCTCCCCAGTGAGAGAATGCTTTGCCTGTGAATAAGGTAATATTAAAGATGAAGTTGGATTTCTGTTTTCATTATTTATCAGTAAAGGAGAAAGATCATTAATTGTCAATCTCATGGAGTCACTAAATCTTAACATTTTTTACTGATGGAATTCATTTATCTGTTAGCCCGAATAGTAAAAAGAATTTACATTGATAAAATTTTTAAAAAATCTACATTTTTCTGAAAGTCCTCTTTTAGTGGGAGGAAAAGTACTTAATGTCATCATATTTATTGGTTAGCCCTTTCCCAAACGACAAATTTTGGACTAGTCCAAATTGAAAGAGTTTGCAGACGACAATTTTAAATTTGATGAAAATGGCAGAATGGTCTCAAAACGGGTAGAAAACACTGTTGGAAAAGGAGAAATTGCTCGTTATGAGCAATTTCTGCTTTTCCCACAGTATTTTCAAAAGACTTGTACTGCAGACACGTGAAAACCAGGGCTTGTTTGGGAAAGGGTTAAATCTCTTGCATCCTTTTACAGATGTAAACAGTCTGATGTATGCCATGCACCAATAGATCTGCTTTGTAAGTTATAGTTGAAACTAGTTTGCTGTATTTGTTTGAAGTTATATGAGTTCATTTGTTCTGTTTGTTATTATGTGCATGGTGTAAAACAATGAGTTACTTTGCTGCTTTGTACTAAATCATTAGTATGTAACCTGTCTATGAAGTTTGTCTTCATTTGCCTTTTCGCCCGTATTTAGGCTTTGCCTATTTTCATATTATTTTCTAACTCTTCAATTGAAGCCGTAAACAGTAGTTCACGTGCACAAGTTACCTACGTAATCAGCGCGTGACCTTCAAATGCAGAGAAATATGACGTAATTTACGCTATATTTTTCTGCGCTTTAAGTTATTAATATTATAATGCGTCGTTATGTGAAGGGGGTTACGCCACGGGTAATGACCGAGAACAACTGTACTGGTTTTTGATGAAAGTTCCAACAAAACAGGGGTTAGAAGCATGAAACAAATAGAATTTTTTTTTTTTTCTCCATGAAAGATCGAAATTTATTTAATCTCGTAAACATCATCGGTAATATTTCACTCGTGGCTGCGCCAATCGCTAAAATATTACCGATGATGTTCACTCCATGAAACAAATTTCGATCTTTCACCGAAATGGACAAATATCCTCTATATAAACTGGATGTGCCCTCACGTATGCTCGTATTCAAGATACCTCTCAACTAATTTTTAATATTTCAAATATTGCCTAGAAAATATGTATTACAGGGGCTTCCGGTAGTATATTATCAATTAAAGTTCCCTAGCTACTCATTTAAGCCAAATATAGAAATGTGTTTAAATCAATAAATCAGCAATATCTATGGCCCCAAAGAATGAAAAGAAGTTTCGGATTTGTGAGTGGAAATTAATTTTGTTCGGGAGAAAATTATGTCCGGTCAAAATTGTACACAATAGGGGAAACGTGACTCATCGCTAGAGTCATTGGCATACCCCATCTAAAAATAGAAAGCTACTTGTTGTTTCAACACGGGAAATGGTGCTGTCGTCTATTTGTAGGATCATGTTTTACCCCCTTCTTTCAGCAAAATCGCCAAATATTAATTTACATATAAGAAAATTACTCCACTGCACTCTCGATATAAACCTCCAACATCCTCGGGTAAACTGCTGTTGGGTTTTTGTGACATAGATTCACGGTTGCGACAGTGCAACTGTGTACAGATTCTCAACTGCACATTCCAGCCGCATGAATAGGCAAGGTGAAAGTCATACACAGTCACGTGACAAGCATCTTGCAATATCCTCGATTGAACGAATGGATAGCCGCCCAGTACAAAAAAGCAATTTCTGTCCGTCGTAATCAATGCAATCCCGCAGCCGTCTGGCGTAACATTTGTCATAAAGCCACAAGGGTTACTACAGTTTGTTAAAATATCGACGAAATGGCTTAAAATGAGTAGTTCGGGAACTTTAAAGATCTAAAGGAGAAATAACAATTTATTGCCACCACTATTTACTTCCACAATGGCTTACTCTATCTTCTTTGCCCCAAGAAAACAATGAAAAGGGTCTGAGGTTTTAAGCTTCTCTTTATGAAGAGAAGCTGTCCAGATGCTTCATACTTGGGTTTACGAGGATGTGGTCCTTAAACAGAGGTAGTCATGTTGTTGTACCGGGGTAACATTTCCAATTTTGTAAAAACATTTTAACCATGCTCTGTGAAAAGGGGTTGAATGCATTTGCGAAAAGTGTCGATCCATGTCAGCCTGCGCAGTCCGCGCAGGCTGACATGGACCGAAACTTTTCGATGTCTTTAAATTTTCTGTATGTTAAAGGATAAGTCGACCTCATGATTCAGTCGGCTGTTTGACAAAATGGGTTTTATGGATGCATAATTACGTGATGTCTTGCTTGGTTCAATGCATAACGGAGATGCATTAAGCCCCCCTTTTCCAGAGCATGGTTCATTTATATACATCATTTTCTGTTTATACAACTCATTAATCCATCAAAGACAACTTTGAAAGTATCCTTGCAAAGCATAGGTTATTAACGTAAATGCTTTCGACAACAATTTTGCGATTGAAAAAAATGCTCGTGACCATCCTCTTTTTTTTCTTTTGCAAAAATATTTCCAAAATTGGTCTGCTATTAGAAGGAAAAATGGTGTCTACAGATGGTGTGTTTAACATGAAAATTTGAAGTTTTGTGTGAGAAAATTAACATTAAAATGTAGTTACATAGACATTTGTGTTATTTCTATTGAATTGACTGCACGTAGCGGTGAACCGAAAACTTACCGTGATTACGCTGGAGATAAACTAAGAACAGGGTAGGCTTTAATGCATCTGCAAAAGGTGTGGACCCAGGTAAGCCTGCGCAGTGCTGGCTGACCTAAGTAGAAGCCTTTTGCTACTGACCAATTTTCTGCATGTCAAAGTACCAATATACCCTATTACAATGTATCTAGTCGTCTGTTAGACAAAATGGATTCAATGGATTTATAGTTATGTAATTACTTGCTTGTTATGATGTATCACGGAGATGCACCAAACCCCCTTTTAACATAGGGCCCCTCATTTCTAATTGTGTAGTTCCAAGATCAGACAGCACATTCAGCTCAGTAGGCCTACGACCTGCCACCAACTCACTTAGTACAGACCCCTTAAAACTGGTCCCGTGATTTTACGACCCTAACAAAAAAAAAAGAAAAAATCAAAGCGTTGAAAGCACTGTTGTGGCATTTGTCAAAGGGAGCCATTGTGTGGAATTAATAATTTGAAAAATAAACCACAGATATAGTTTCAAAATATTCGCTTGAACGTCAACCTACTATATAGTCATGCACAATCCAATAGTGTAGCGTGCAATTTTGTGGGGCGAACAAGTCCTGGCAAAGTCCAGGAACGAATAAGCCCAGGAACGAACTGGTTTGGGGTGGAATCGGTCAGGAAACAGAGATTGTGTGTATCATTACGCCAATAGAACACCATGGCGGATCAAGCTATTTTCGATAAAAAAAGAAGTATTTCCATGATCGATGGCCTAATCAAATTTATTTTAATACGCCATTTATATTTTCATATCTGAGTACTATGGAAACACTTATTTGTTTTAGAAAAATTGAGTTTAATTGGGTTTAGGCCTACTTCCTTCAGTTTTGCACAAAATTTGATACATGATTTTCAAAATGCCACAAAAAAAGGTTTTTGACACCCTTGAGAATGTAAGGGAGAAACTATTTTATTGTCAGCATTTCCTCTTTTTCTCGCTGTGACTTCCACTCTTTCAAATGTATCTAAGCTGCATTTTATTTGTAATCTACATATGATTTTAATATTGATTGATTGATTGATTGACTGACTGACTGACTGACTGACTGATTGATTGATTGATTGATTGATTCGGTCGGTCGGTTGATTGATGGTGTTTAACGCAGTTTCAACATTATTTCACTATTTTAGTTATCGCTGCGGCCGATGCACCTATTCATGCATTCCTTGAGTTTCTGTTACCAGTATTCCGCACAATATTCTTTCAAGCCACTGGCTGCTTTCCTACATAACCATCGTCGAAACAATGGTCAGCGTTGAGAGAACTTTTTGTCTGCAGTGTTTCAGCGGCGGACAGTGTAGATCAAAGATCACGCTGCACGTTTTGTGCAGCGTGATCTTGATCTACACCGACCGCAAAGGCAACTATAGCAGTGCAGGGCGCTGTAAGGGTTAAGCTGAAACGTAGATCATCAAAGTTCAAACACTTTTGATAGCAATTCATAAAAGGCGTCTCTTTAAGGAGTGGCATATCTGTATTGATTTTTTTCACGTACAAATCCATCTCTTTACCAGACGACAAGATACATGTAAATTGACTTGTCCAAACCGAACGCATTAGCAGACGGCAAATAAAAGGTGGCTCAAATAACGAAACAATAGTTCTCCGTTTTCCACACTATTTACACAATCCGTTCTCCTCGGCCTCTTTTAAAAACTTGGATTCTTTGCTAGCTGGGTAACTTTCTACCACACGACAAAATTTTAAACTTGAAAATTTTAATCGAAAGCATTTGCAGACGACAAGTTCGATGTCTCTTAAGACACTTTTAACCCTTTCAGCGCCATAGGCGAAAACAGGGACTTTTGAGGACGGCATAGATCAAGATCAGACTGCACAGAACGTGCAGTCTGATCTTTGATCTATACCTTCCGCTTGTTTGGTCAAGCCTATATGATAAAAATCTTCCGGAGACTCAGTGGATTCTATTTGCAGCCATCAAAAGAAGCCGAGCTTGTTTATTTGGTGCCGAAAGAGTTAAGACTCGTCTACCCTCTCACGGACAAATATTACCATTTGATCAATATTTAATTTGTCGTCTGCAAATGCTCTCAATTTGGACCAGTCTAGAATTTTGTCGTTTGGAAAAGAGTTAAAACACTCATTCTGAAAGATTTTTTTAAACTTTTGTCCTCAAAAGTCACTCCTTATAACCTTTACCAAACGACAAAAAATTACGCTCCTCCAAATTGGAAGCGTTTGCAGACGAGAAATAAGTTGAACTGCAAATGACGAAATTTGTCTTTCAAAAGGCACTTTTCTCCTTCTCCTTTAGTGTTTTGAAAATCCTTTTTTACCTCAGGGTCGTTAAAACATGGAATTATGTGGTAAAAGGTTAATTTGCCAGTCAAACAGCCCCTAAACTTTTTACTTGGTAACTAGCATTTTCTCCTTTTCCCACAACGTTTACTACCCTATGAAAGACAGAAGTCATCATTTCAGCAACAATGAATTTGTCGTCTGCAAATGCTTTGATTTTGGTCCAGTACGAAATTTTGATGTACAGTAAAGGAATAAAGAAGAACACAAGATAAAGTCAAGCGCTAATTTTGTTTACTTTCCATGATAGGTTTTTAAAGTGCTTGTTTATTCGAAAATGAATCTAAGTGCAAAAGTCTAATCACAACACATCTGAATAATTTTCATTCCTCAACACTTTACCAAACGACAAAATTTAGGAGTTGTCCATATTGACAGTATTTGCGAACGAAAAATGATATATCGTGCAAATCATGACGAAATCTTCCTCTGAAAGGGTAGAAAACATTGTGGGAAAAGGAGAAAATGCTGGTTACCTCTATTTTCTCCTTTATTCCACAATGTTTTCAACAGCTGTCTTTCTAAGGATCGTTTTTAAGGCATAATGTGGAAAGGGTTGAGTGTTAGATCCGGAGAAACTGCGTTCAGCCATCCACCGGGGCTCTGTGTTTGTTGTGTGGGTTTTCTTGCCCAAGGCAGTACAGACCCTCAGCCTTGTACGAGCGAAACCTAGGAACAGGCGAGAAGTCGCATTGATATTGCTAAAACTTTTCGAAGCGATGTAAAACACCAATCAATCTACCAATTAATCAATCGGGATCTTCTCGGCTTAGGGTTCGGTTTCCTCTGGCTCGATCCACCGCTGGCGTCGGTGGGTCACGTGAGAATGTTCTTTTACAAGGCATTACAGAGCTCAAGCCAGGTACATGTACCAGCGGACACCAGACTAAAAGACGTGAGTTATTACTTTAACCCTTTCTCTAACAAGCCCTGGTTTTCACGTGTCTGCAGTACAAGTCTTTTGAAAACACTGTGGGAAAAGGAGAAATTGCTCGTAACGAGCAGTTTCTCCTTTTCCCGCAATGTTTTCTACCCTTTTTGAGATCTTTCTGCCATTTTCATCAAATTAAAAACTGTCGTCTGCAAACTCTTTCAATTTGGACCAGTCCAAAATTTGTCGTTTGGGAAAGGGGTAATAGCTTATAGACTTTTGTGAGCGGCGTATTTACACGGTCCCCTATTTCTTTTTTCGGCATATCTGAATACGCTAGCTTTTGACCTACTTCTTGCTACTGATAAAGAATGAATAGATGGTATTTGCGATTGGTAAAAAATGTGCGCATGTTTATTCGGCGGGGCCGTGCTGCACGGCCGCTTATCTCCTGAATCACAACAATGTGTTGTGAATGGAAAAATGTTGAGGGGACATCCGGTTGAACTTCAGGGGGACTCTAAATCGGGCGATACGAGGATGAGTGTTACGGTTGAACAGGGATTTTCTCGTCGAAACACGTGCTGTTTGGAAATTTAATATTTTCATAAGGGTTAACCTATAACCCAATACAATGTACTATTTTTCAACAAGATAAAATACAGTCAGAAATAAGAGACAATTGCTCGTGAGGTTAATTTTCATTATTTTATACCTGTAAGTTTTCCGGGTTAAATACATGCGTCGCACGCGGCCAAAATCACACACGACGGAAAAAAAATCCGTATTCCACTCAGTGGAATACGATTCCAAATATGGTATGATGACGTATCCACGAACGAACTACTTTCAACTTCATTCTCGATTTGATTGGTGGAAATAATACTAAATAAAATTAATCCGCCATTCATGAAAAAAAAGATGTTAACGCCTACTAAACCAATTTTTCTTATAACTATGCTTCGTTTTCGAATAAAATTGTCACTAAATGCATATATTTTGGTTTTTTGGTAGTTTAGGTATATAATAAATGGAATATTATGTTGTAGTGTGTTTCCTGGGGCTTGTATTTACTTCTCGCTGCGTGGGAATATTTTGATATCAAATTTTCCCACGCAGCTCGAAGTAAATACAAGCCCCAGGAAACACACTACAACATAATATTCCGTATTTATTTTACCCCATATTGAGCCACAAAAGAGTTCATTCATATTCCAGTATCTCTTACGCCGACTTTCTTTTTTAAAAGATTTCTCTTTTTTTAAGCATTCTAGGAAAGTATCCTTGAAATTAAAGTGTTCTGGGGTTTTCATCATGATAGGGTTGATTGATTTTCCGTTTATTTATTATTGACGTCCCCAGAAGGCTGCTACTTATGTTACGTGGGTAGTGCAAGATACAGGAAGATACCCATCCTAAGTATGCTAATGCTTGGTTCTTTAACGTGATTGGTGAATAGCACCGTCACACGGGACCTAGGTTTGACGTCTCAGCCGAAAGACTACCAGTGATGATTTTAGATGGCCAGCCGTGAGGCTCGAACTCACACCCTCAAGTGGCCCAAGACTTGATGCTTACAATTTTCACGCTCTTCAACTCTATAACACCCTCACACAGGACATAGGTTTAATGTCTTATCCGAAAATTTTTAGTAATTTTAGGTGGCCAGCCATGGGGATCGAACCTACGTCCTCAAGTAGCCCGAAATTGATGTTCACAAGTCTTAGGCTTTACGACTAGAGCTATTGGGGTTTGGTATACTAACCGCCTTATCAGTGGCTCGGGTATTTGTTGACGTTATGTGTAGAAAGTGTCCATACTTATAAACGTCCGTTAAACTCAGCACGAACCGACCAAAGGAATAAGACTAAGAAAACACTGAGAGAAAAGGAGAAAATGCTGGTAACCAGCCTTTTCTCCTTTTCTCACAATGTTTTCTACTATTTCAGATGAAAGTCATCCATTTTAACCACATTTATCTTATTGGTCTGCAACTGTTTACGATATTGCCTGTCGTTTAAGTTTTGTCGCCTGGTGTAAGTGTAAACATCAATAATATATGAAGCATACTCTGTGAAAAGGGGGATTAATACATCTGCAAAAAGTATCGACTCAGGTCAGCCTGCGCAGTCCGCGCAGGCTGACCTGAGTCGAAACTTTTTGCTATAGGTCAATTTTCTGCAGCTGAAAGGGCCATTCTACCTTATAATTCAGTCGGTCGTTATATCACATGGATTTTATGGATCCATAATTCTGTATTGACCTGATCGGTAAAATGGATTACCGAAATACATTGAAATCCCCTTTTCTCAGAGCGCGGCCCATATTCATATGCATTCATTTCAACTTTAGAAATAGTTTTGAATGAAACTTGGCACATCTTTACTCTGGAATGATTAAAGATGCTACGTGGGATTTATATAATTGAAGTGACGATTCACGGGGACTGATAAAACGTTTTCGGAGATGAATTTTAAAAACAGCGCAGGAATATTTCTATTACTTTGTATAGGTATGATAGTGACTGAAATTCAATGAATTAATAAAGATTACATGTATATGTAATTAGAAAAGGGTTTTAATGACTGAAATTCAATAAATTAATTACATGTACATGTACATGTAATTAGAAAAGGGTTTAAGAATTCTGTTGGTTTTCTTTCACACTTTTTTTGAAAAATATTTTCTTTACTTTTTTTTTTATCTGTTTTTCTATATTTTTCTGTATTACAAATTACTCTATCATATTTCCGGCCTTGACTATAACATGTCGTATTTCCTTAATTCTTTACCAAACGAAAAAAAAAAAAAAAATCTAGACTTGTCCAAAATGAAAGCATTTGCAGACGACAAAATAGATGTGGCCGAAATGATCAATGTTCACCTTGAAAGGGTAGAAAACATTGTTGGAAAAGGAGAAAATGCTGGTCACCAGCATTTTCTCCTTTTCCCACAATGTTGTCTACCCTTCCAAAGACTAACTTCAGTCTTTGGGTCACGTTTATTTTGTTATCTGCAAAAGCTTTCAGTCTGGAAAAGTCTAAAGTCTTGTCGTTTGGTATGGGGTTACGTAATGTATGGTATATGAGTCTAGCGTAGGATAACCGACGCTCTGGAAAAAGGGGGTTAAATGCATATCCGTGATGCTTTGTACCTAGCAATGTCATTGCAAAATGATTGGTCCATAGTCATGTTTGTCTAACTACCGATAGAATTATGAGATAGAATGGTCCTTGGACCTACAAATAATTTACACATAACACTTTCTTCCAACGTCTGCGCAGGCTGAAGTGGGTCGATACTTCTTGCAGTTGCAATTAACTTCCTTTTCACAGAGCATGCATCATTAATATTATATATGATTTGTCTAACAGACATAAAATCAGCAGTCATTAATTATTTTCAACCAATGAATTTCCGTGTAAATTCGAACCAGCGACCTCTAGTCCTGTATGCCATTAACTCTGCTACCGGGTCTCGGCTCGTGCTGCAGTATCTCAAAACAATACTGTAATGATGGTAGCTGTGACTACCTTATAATCATCATTTAGTCAGTATGATGACTGACATATAAGGTTTTTTTTATGATTCGACTGACTGTATGGCTGTATGGTGTTTAACGCCGTTTTCAACATTATTTCGGTTATATCACGGCGGCCAGTGCACCTATCCATGCTTTCCTGGAGTTTCTTTTACCAGTACTCTGCACAATATTCTTTCCAAGCCACTGGCTGCTTTCGCACATAACCATTGTCGAAACAATGGTCAGCGGTGAGAGAGGAATGAATCCTGTCGCGATGACTATCATCAATCCTCGGAAAGAAATTGGCCAAGCCGGGGATTTTTTTATGATTCGAACCGTATAATTCAATTCGTATGATGATGATGATGATGATGATGATGGAGATTATTATTATTATTATTATAGCTTACAGTAATGGAGGGTCATACTGTGGTATCTCCAATCTGTACTGTGATGATGGCTGTTGTGATGATGACTGTTGTCAAGACGGGAAACTCTCGTATGTATATATAAATACAGGACTAAGAAATGAATACTTATATTCCACGTAACCGATTAATCCATTTCAGACAAAACTTAACTAAAAAGATGAATTTGAAAAATCGAATGTTCGAATGATTGCGTTGATAGATCAAGATCAGATAGCACAAAACGTGCAGTGTGATCTTTAATCTACACTTCTCGCCTTGCTTAAACACTACGTACTGACAAAAGCAACCATGAGTATGAATAACTTGGGTTGTATCTCTAGACTGAAAATGTCTATTGGGCTTAACCCTTTCCCAAACGACAAATTTTGGACTGGTCCAAATTCAAAGAGTTTGCAGACGACAATTTTAAATTTGATGAAAATGGCAGAGAGTTCTCAAAAAGGGTAGAAAACACTGTGAGAAAAGGAGAAATTGCTCGTTACGAGCAATTTCTCCTTTTCCCACAGTGTTTTCAAAAGACTTGTACTGCAGACACGTGAAAACCAGGGCTTGTTTGGGAAAGGGTTAACTCTTTACCAAACGACAAAATTTTAGACTGGTCCAAATTGAAAGCATTTGCAGACGACAAAATAAATGTTACCGAAAAACTGAAGTTTATTTTGGGTAGGGCAGAAAACATTTTGGGAAAAGGAGAAAATGCTGGTTACCAACATTTTCTTCTTTTCCCACAATTTTTTCAAAAGGCTTTTTGTTGAGGGTCGTTAAAACCCGTGATTGTGTAGTAAAGAGTTTTAATCGGCTCTCTAAGGGTGCAAAAAAAAAACAGGCACGTTTTGTGTGGTCTGATCTCTATCTACACTGACCGTAACGGCAACTATAGCTGTGAACTGCGCTTAAAGGGTTAAGCTAAATTCCGTGACGAGCTATCTCATTGGTCGAGACAGAACTTCTCAGCCAATCAGTTGCCTTGTGTACACTGTCTGATATCGTAAGAACATTTTCCGCCGAAAAGAGCTTTGAAATCGAAATTTTGTGGTATTACAATTCGCTGGAAAGTTTTATTTGATTAATTTCGTAGTTTAACCGTTATCATGCTGAATAAACTTTCAAGCCGATACCCGAATAATGTTATTTCGAACTTACTTTTGGAGAAAAAAATCTTCTTATCAGACAGTGTAGATCCAAGATCAGGCTGCAAGTTCTGTGAAGTCTGATACTGATTTACACTTTCCCCATAAGGTCAGTCAGGCGCGCTAAGGAACTTAAAGGTTAAGAGGTAAATTATGGTCATGGAACACGGCCCCTAATCTGTTCGTACTTTCAGGACCACGGAGATTATTGGACTGGTTATTGGTGCTATAATCGGCCTAGCTACACTGGTGGGATGTTTTGTCTGTGTGTTGTGGATGTGTAAAAACGCCAACCGTGACCGACATGCAGTGCAGCCCTACCATAATACTAACTCAGTTTATGGTAAGGAATGATTTAATTTGATTTTGATCTTATCTATCGTCGACCCGGTTGTAAACTGGTCCTCGTGGTACATACATATATACAGATACACTTTGCTGTAACAGGGGAGGTAACCATTCTACCCCGGTTGCCCATATGGGCGACGTCCCTAATAGGCTGGTTAATGATATGTTACGAGAGACAGTGCAAGATACAAGACGAATCCCATCCTAAGTTGCTCCTAGAGCTTAAGCCTGCTCAGAGTGTAGCACCGTCATATAGGACCTCGGTCTCATCCGAAAGACATTTGGTAATCTTAGGTGACCAGTCAATTGGATCGACCCCCACACCGCCGGTGGCCCGAGAAAAGACGCTCACGATTCCTACGCTCTACCACTTGAGCTATTCGGGTAGGTCAAACTACAGAAAGGTTGGTTGGTTGGTTATTTCCGTTTATTTATCGTCGCTACCGGTTGCCCATCTGAGCGACGCCCCCAGAAGACGGTTAGTTGTTACGGGGGATAGTGCAAGGATACAGGTCGAAACTACTACAGAAAGGTCAAATGAGAATGACCTTATATAAGCCGCCTTCCCATTGTTACGATCGACAAGTCGCAACAAAGAGCTAATTGGAAAAGCCAGACAAACAGGGCAAAGGCGGCCAGCTGGGGCACTACGTGCAGATAAACACACTAAAGAATTCAATATATCGCTAAAAATGTCTCAGTCTCAGGTGATATAGGTACACAAGCATTCCGAACACTTTGCCAGGTTCATTTATTTACATTTGTTAAAGGGAAGTAATTAATTTAGAATAACAATTATCCACATATTCAAAGAGTCTGTGCTTGGTTTCTGGTATTTCAGTGATTACATGATAAATTTTCAGTATCCACATTAATTGACTATTGACTATCTATTCATGTCAATCCATTTTAAATTGATAGATTTCTCAGATTTCTTAACTCTTTTCCACACAATCCCGAATTTTAACGACCCTGAAAAGGAGGGCTTTTGAAAACATTGTTGGAAAAGGAGAAAATGCTGGGAACCAGCAATTTCTCCTTTTCCCACAATGTTTTCTACCCTCTCAAACACAGAATTCATTATTTGAGCAACAATTATTTTGTCGTCTGCAAATGCTTTCATTTTGGTCGAGTCCAAATTTTGTCTTCTGGTAAAAGAGTTTATTGATGTACGAGTATTTATTTATTAATTCTCTCAAGTAAATATCACCTGTTCCAAGTCCCCATACAAGCTACAACCAACATTAAAGATACGCAATCAAAACTTCAAATTTTGCTTTACACCATCTAAAATAATTCCGTTTAAATCCTTGTTTTATTCCACTATTTTAACATTTTTGAATGATCAATAATATTTCATTATACGTGTATTTATTCATATTTCATTCTCTCATTTTCTATTCGTTTATTTATTCCTCTATCTTGCTCTGTTAATTCTCTTCAGTGCACAACAACCCATACGACCATCCACGACCCGGTCCGCCACCAAGCTACAACCAACATTATGGATACCCGACAAGGGCGACAAATCCGTACTATAACAACTACAATAACTCTGTTTACCCGCCTGGAATGGTACAAGGGAACCAATCTACAGACAACCATCCACCACCGTCATACACTGCCTCTAATAACACGAACAATAAATGAGAGAAACACTTCTGATGATTTATGGCGAAATATGTGGAATGTGAATAAAATTAAAGCTACAGTCGAAAATAGGACCAGTCGGGATAAACATGGACATTACATGGCTCGCAATTTGCGAAATGAGACCTTCGGACATTTGCGTAAAGTGTCGTCCCGGATTAGCCTGCGCAGTCTGCGCAGGCTAATCCGAGACGGCACTTATCGCACAAAAACGGGAAGTGTCGTCTCGGATTAGTCACAGACTGCACAGGCTGATCTGGGAAGACACACTTTTACGCATATGTCCGAAGGCCCCTTTCCGTGTGTTGCACGAAATAGTAAGTCTTTACCAAACGACACAAATCTATATTCGAGTAAATACTTCTTATTTCCATTAATGGAACTCTTCTAGTTAAAGGCGCGTTTAGACCTACTACAGGGACCGCGCGTAAACAGAAATCACTGGCAACATAGACGAAATACATTCAAATGCAACTAGATATATCTACAAATACCAATGGTGACAAATTCATTGCGATGTAGGGCCTAATATGTGCATTCAGACTTTTATTTCTCTTTTGGTATTCTCGTTATATGTTACTTGGTCTTTTGATTACGTTACGGACACCTTATTTGACCTAATGTCGCGCTGTCTCGCGATACTCGTACATTTTTCATACCAAATATGCGCAAGAGTGCTGAAAGGGAGGTAACTCTATTAGACTGGTGATGATCAGTACTGAACACATTTGTAGACGACAAAATCAGTGTTGCACAGAAGAAGACTTTTCTGTCTTTGAAGAAGTAGAAAACATTGTAAGAAAAGAAAAAATGCTGGTTACCAGCCTTTTTTTCCTTTTTCCCATAATGTTTTCGGAAGCTTTCTTCTTCAGACACGGGATATACATAAACAATGGTAACAAAATATTGGGACTGTATGGACGTTAAATAAATTGTTACAGCTAAAATAATTGTTAGGCTACATCGGAGAATATAAGTCTATCCGTCTGTCTTTGTGTCTGTATATCTGTCCCTCTCTGCCTGTCTATCCGTCCGTCCGTCTGTACGTTTGTCTGTCTTCTATCCGTCCGTCCCGTCCATCCGTCAGTCTGTCTGCCAGTCTAAGTATCTGTCTGCCTCTCTGTCTGTCTCTGCTCTTCTCTATTCCTTTCAGGCCCACTCTTCCTGTCTGTCGCTCTGCCTCTCTCTTTGTGTCTGTCTCTCTCTTTCTCTATCTCTCTGCCATTTCTCTATTTCTCTTTACTTCATCTAAATGTAGACAAAGTTTTCAATACGTTTCAAAACTATTCCCACTGTGTCACACGTTTTAATTGTAGGTAGCTCTAAAAATAAACCACAACCATTTGAGATTATTACAGGACTTTGATCCATACTCTACGGAGCCTCTGAGGGTTCCTTGCCCACAGATAACACCTGGGTAGAGATGAACGTTTACGCACGTTGCTGGCTTCGTTTATTTTTAATAATTCAGAAGGGGGGGGGGACGTTCAAAGATTAACCCTTAACCCATAATCCCGACTTTTTACGACCCTAAGTAAGAAGCCTTTTGAAAACATCGTGAGAAAATGCTGGTAACCAGCATTTTCTCCTTTTTCCCCCACAATGTTTTCTAATCTTTTTAAAACGAATCAAGTCATTTTAGGCACGTTTTATTTGTCTTCTGCAAATGCTTTCAACTTGGACAAGTCTGTAATCTGCCGTTTGGTAACGAGTTAAGTTACGTCCCTCACATTCCAGAATGTCATATCCAACCAGTAGTTATCTTTGCATGAAAATAACAACATGACAAAAAATAATAAATTTGACGAATGCTGTCAGTTTACATTCGGCAAACCTCGGGCGATCCGTTAGATGAAGTTACGGAATCGACCGAATTGTGCCGAGTGGTCAGTTTATACTCTCTACCAGACGTCAAAATTTTTGATGGGTTCAAATTGAAAAAAAAAAAATGCACCGACAAAATAAATCTTGCTCTAATGATTGGATCTGTCTTTAAATGATTGATTTTATGGTGTTTAATGTCGTTTTCAACATTATTTCAGCTTTATCGATGCGGCCAGTGCACCTATCGTTGCTTTCCTTGTGTTTCTTTTTATCGGTACTTCGCAAAATAGTCTTCCCATGCCGCTGGCTACTTTTCTACAGGATTGTAAACGAAAAAATGATCAGCTATCAGAGAAGAATGAATCCTGTCGCAATGACTATCATCAATCTTTGGAGAGAAATTGACCGAAAGTGGGGTTCGAACCAGCGACCCGATAGTTTCAACTCACTGAGCTACCGCGTTCGACTGTCTTTTAAAGTGTAGAAAATATCACGGGAAAAGGGGACAATGCTTGTGTTTTCCCACACTATATTAACCCCTAGGCTGTTGAACGCGAATCCACCTTTAACCCTTTACCAGACGACAAAATTTTAGCCTTGTCCAAATTGAAAGCATTTGCAGACGACAATTTCAATGTGGCTCAAATGATGAAATTTTCTCTTAATAGGGTAGAAAACATTGTGGGAAAAGGAGAAAATGCTGGTTACCAGCATTTTCTCCTTTTCCCACAATGTTTTCAGAAGGCTTCTTTCCCAGGGTCGTCAAAAGGCGACATTGTGCGGTAAAGAGTTAACAGTGTAGATCAAGGTCAGACTGCACAGAACATGCAGTCTGATCTTTGATCTACACTGTCCGATAATGAGATATCCCCCCCCCCAAAAAAAAATACAAGTACCTTTGAAATAGCAACATGTGGCTTTTAATGGCAGCTTGAAAGTTTCATTTCACTTATTTAGCAGGCTAAAGATTAAAAAAAATAATAATAATCTGACTTTGTGCTGCATTTGCGATAATGTACCTTCGGACCGACTAATTTGCTCGATTGTATGGTATGGTATTTAACGCCGTTTTCAACATTATTTCAGTTATATCACGGCGGCCAGTGCACCTATCCATGCTTTCCTGGAGTTTCTTTTACCAGTACTCCGCACAATATTCTTTCCAAGCCACTGGCTGCTTTCCCACATAACCATTGTCGAAACAATGGTCAGCAGTGACAGAGGAATGAATCCTGTCCCGATGACTATCATCAATCCTCGGAAAGAAATTGGCCAAGCCGGAGATCGAACCAGCGACCTCCTGTTCTCAAGTCCTGTACGCTACAGACTGAGCAACGGGGGCTTGGCTCTATTTTGCTCGAATCGGATTGGCTAATTATTCTGTAAGGATAACTAAAAAAGGACCGTTCAGGAATAGGCCTATTACACACGTTGGCTGGCTATTTTTTACCTGCAGCTGTGCGACTTGTTATTTTAAATATTTTTGACCCAATACCAAAATGATAAACAACTGTCACGCAGAAACACACTGGCATAAATCCCAAGCGAGTAAAAGATACAGCGACGCCACCCCTGCAGCGGCACAACAAATTGCCACCGAGATAACCCTTGGGCTGCTAAGTGCGACTCGCCGATCTTTTGCGGACAGTGAAGATCAAGATCAGACTGCACGTTCTGTGCAGTCTGATCTTTGATATACAATGTCCGATAAGGAGATATTTTTCTCAGAAAAAAAACATAAGTTTGAAATAGCATTATTCGTGTTTTGACAATCGGCTTGAAAATTTTATGTAACCTATTTAACAGTGTAATGGTTTCAAGATGCTGCGATTTATCTTCGGTAAAAATAATGGACAAGTCACATGATCCAAATGCGTGTCACATGATCAATTTACTTTGTAGCTTTTCGGTATATAATTGGGAGATTTAAGTAGGTAGTCATCTGAAGAAGGAGAATCAGAAGGTAAAACATATTAAGTTATGTGATTCTGTATTTTAAAAAAGATTTTTTTAAAAAGAATATTTTGCATGCAATCTCAGTCTGTCTGTCTGTGTGTCTGCCTGTCTGTCTGTCTGACTGTCTGTCATGGTTTGTTTTGTTTGGACACACCAAGTTTTACATATCGTAACCACTGTAGCAATCGAAAGAAAATAAACGATGATCTGAGAAAAAGAAATAATGGATATTCAATGCCTTTATGAAATTACCGTTTACCACACAATCCCGCGTTTGAACGACCCTGACGAAGAAGCCTTTTGAAAACATTGTGGGAAAAGGAGAAAATGCTGATCACCAGCATTTTCTCCTTTTCCCACAATGTTTTCTTCCATTTAAAAGATAGAAATCACCATTTGGCCTACTTCCAACTTGCCGTCTGCAAATGCTTTCAATTTGGACCAGTGTAGAATTTTGTCGTCTGGGGTAAAGAGTTAAAGAAGCCCACAGCTAGATTTTGACCCACCATTTTTTTTTTGGAAGGGGGGGGGGTAGACAGTTAATATTTTGCAAGGAAAAGCATGAGGACGTAGTGGCTTGCTCTTAGATGGGAAAAAAATACTGCTACAATAATTGGCCTTCACTGGGACTCGAACCCAAAACCTTCAAAAACCATAACTCAGCAACTCTACCAACTAAGCTGTCAGGTCAATTAATATTCGTGCGCGTTTAACATGTATTTGCACCGTGCTCTAGGAGAGATTGTTGATTGATTTTATGGTGTTTAACGCCATTTTTCAACATTATTTCGGTTATATCGCGGCGGCCAGTGCACCTATCCATGCTTTCCTGGAGTTTCTTTTTATCAGTACTCCGCACAATATTCTTTCCAAGCCACTGGCTGCATTCCTTCATAACCATTGTCGAAACTATGGTCAGCGGTGATAGAGGAATGAATCCTGTCACAATGACTATCATCAATCCTCGGAAAGAAATTGGCCGAGCCGGGGATCGAACCAGCGACCTCCTGTTCTCAAGTCCAGTATGCTACCGACTGAGCTACCGAGGCTCGGCGCTATAGGAGAGGGAGGTTTCATGCATCTTCGTGGTGCATTTATACCATGCAGGTCCCGATTGCGCAGGCTGATCAGAGTCCATGCTTTTTGCAGTTACGTTAGAGCACAACCCAGTTATCCTGTGTAACGGGCCATGGTGGCACAGTCAATAGCATACATGACTTGAGAACAGGTGGTTGCTGGTTCGAGGCTGTCTTGTTACTGCCGGAAATAGATCATTTTACCGAAAAAAAAAAATAACAAGAACTGGATAATTTCTCATGCTTGTTCCGCCTATTTTTTTATTTCAACACTTATCCTGCTAATTAAAGAAATGAAACTTTCAAGCCGATAGTAGAAACCCAAATTTTCCGATTTCAAAGGTATTTTTTGGGGGGGAAAGGTATCTCTTTATCGGACAGTGTAGATCCAAGATCAGACTGCACGTTCTGTGCAGTCTGATCTTGATCTACTCTGTCCGCAAAAGGTCAGTGAGTCACGCTCAGTAGCCTCAAGGTAAAAGCCATCTATGAACACGATTAAAAATGACCAGTTTTTCTCTGAGATTTTCTCCGTTTTGTCTGACTTGGATCGAAGCTTTTTTTTGTCATTGAGCAATCCTTTGTATGTCCACGGACCAGTCTACCGCATCATATAGTAAGGGCCCATATTCACCATCCATTCTTAAGAATATTCCTAGTCTTATTCTCCAAGATTTTCCACATTTGAAAGTAACACAACTCCTGATTGGCTAAACCAAATGGTTTAGCCAATCAGGAGCTGTGTTACTTTCAAATATAGAAAATTCTGGAGAACAAGACAAAGAACATTCTTAAGAATGGTTGGTGAATATGGACCCAGGATTTTCGGGATCCATCAGTATGTGACGTCTTGCTTGGTATTTATAATGCATCAAGATGTATTTAACCCCCTTTTGTCAGTGCACCGCTCACACCGGTTTCGCGTGCATGCGAAAATATCTGACAAGCGGCGTTTTAGATATCATAGCCGTTCAGAGTATCAAATTAACTGGTTAAAATACTTTAGAAAAAGGAAAATAATACTCAAAATGTTTTGATCAAAGTACTGAAAGTACTGACAGACTAGAATGTGGAATAGGCGGTATTGGTAAGTCCGATCCTGTTATTTCCGGTGACTTTACCTACAGATCATAACCATATACTTGTCAAAATAGAAAAAATTATGTTTATTGATCTTAAATTGAAAAATGCAAATGGAGAACATATCAATTTGATAACTTGGCCTTTGGATACTTTCTAGAGTTCACTTTTAGGTAAACTTTCCATGCTTTTTCACGTTCTTATTGATTGGACGAACTCGTAGGTAGATGAAACCTACAACATCCGCGAAAAACACGACGATGAGAAAGGTTTTGTTGGGATAAGGAAAAAAAAAATATTTAATGAGCTTGATTTGCATAGGTCACTGACTAAATTTACATATAACAAACATCTTGTATCTCATCGATAATATTTTGTTCAGTCTATGATTTTGTTCATAGACATTATTCAAACTTGAGTGCCCGGCCGGGTAGCTCAGTGGTTAGCGTATCCGACTTGTGACCTGGTTGTTGCGAGTTCGATACCCGGTTGAGGGAAACTTTCCTCCCGGCGATTTCTCGCCTCTCACCTCTGATGCAAGTGAGAAAAGCAGTCAGTGGCTTTGAAGGAAATTTGTGTCAGTTCTGGTGTGAGAAAGCCAGGAAACACATGTGTAGGTGCTGTTAAAACGGCGTTAAACTCCAAACAAATAAATCAAGTTAAAGTGGAAAAGATTTTGTAGTTCATATTAACATTGTCATAATTGGCCCGCAACATGCGAAATGAGACCTTCGGACATTTGCGTAAAGTCACGGTCGTCTCGGATTAGCATGCGCAGTCCGCGCAGGCTAATCCGAGACGGCACTTTATGGCTACATAAAGTTTTTTCGTACAGTAGACTTTCGCGAAACAGAAAATCGCACAAAAAAACAAGAAATGTCGTCTCGGATTAGTCACAGACTGCACAGGCTGATCTGTGACGACACACTTTTACGCATATGTCAGAAGGCCCCTTTTCGTGTGTTGCACGCCATATTATTAAAAGAATTACGACTTCTGACAGAATAATTGTCTGTGCAGTAGTATTTGGCGACTGTGGAGTTTTTTTTTTTTTGTTTTTGATTTGAATCTGGGTCACTCTCGATGGCAATAGACGAGTGATCACAAGTCTGAAAAGAAAGCCATCTCTGGCGTAAACAGTCGTCTGCGGGTGGTCGGTTCTGTGATTTTGATCACGTGTTAAAACGTGATGCTTCCCGTATAGAAATGACGTAGCCAGCATGAATTTGATTGTTTGTTTTGCGTTTATCTTTCGTTGCCAGCAGCTGCTCATATATGCGACGCCCCCAGATAGCTGTTAGTCATTTTAATGGGGAATAGCGCAAGGCACAGGGCTAAACCAACTTTAAGTCAAGCCTAGTTCTTTAACATGCTCGGTGTATAGCACCGTCACACTGGAATTCGGTTCTCATCCAAAAGACAGTTAGAATCTTTTAGTTGGCCAGTCGTTTGAATCGAACCAACATCCTCTTGTATTTTGACATAACAGTTTTAGTGCTCTTCTTCTTGAGCTAACCTGCCTAACGACCAGCTTGCGCTCCAACGGAGAACTCCTATAGGTAAAGAGCTATCGCTATCCAAGATCAGAGTCAACAGTCTAAATTCGGCGCCTCAAAGAGAAGACTGTGTGAACCCTTAGAGATACACCTATATTCGTTTTCAGCCAGTTTTTAACCCATATCATTTTTATTTTTTCAAACTATGATCATTCTTGTATCTTCATGGCAAATGGTACCCCTGATGGTTACAAGGTTGCATAGATCATAGGCCACTGAAACTCCATTGGTCTATTACCGGACAACGAAATCTTCCTTATCTGACACCGTTACTATAAATAACACATTGGCAACTGCCTCTATATTGTATATAATAAGACAATATAAATAGAGGCAGTTGCCAATGTGCTATTTATAGTAACGGTGTCCCATAAGGAAAATTTCGTTGTCCGGTAATAGACCAATGGAGTTTCAGTGCACTATGCATAGATTACGACCGATGGTAATACATGTATTATGTACATGTATTTATACCCTACACTCTTTATACCGGTAATTGATCTGTGTTTACACAGCTGACTAAATTTTGAACCATTCTACAGTCTATCAATTTTTTACAGCGGTTTTTTTTCTCTCTCTGGCTATAAGGTTGTATCCACGACGCTTTTCCACACAATCCCGAGTTTCAACGATCCTGAAGATAGAAGCCTTTTGAAAAAAAAAAAAAAAAAAAATGCGGGAAAAAAAGAAAATGCTGATAACCACATTTTTTTCCTTTTCCCACAATGTTTTACCCTATCATAGACAGGAATGATCATTTTAGCAACATTCAGTTTGTTCGTGTATAAATGCTTTCAATTTGGCCCAGTCCAAAATTTAGTCCTTTGGTAAAGGGTTAACCCTTAGGCTGCTATGTGCGGCTCACTGACCTTTTGCGGACAGTGTAGATCAAGATCAGACTGCACAGAACGTGCAGTCTGATCTTTGATCTACACTGTCCGATACGGTATTTTTGATTTCCGGTGAAATCAACTTTGAAACTGCAATATTTCGGGGTTTTGATATTGAGTGGAAATTTTCGTTTCACTAATTTAGCAGTTTAAGGGTTAAACTACTTAACAAATTAAATGAACATTTTCAGCCAACAGTAACATACATAATGTATCGCCATCTTAAAAGTTCTTTCTTCGGGAAAAATCGTACCGTTTCGGACACAGTAGATCAAGACCAGGATGCGCGTTCTGTGTAGTCTGATCTAGATCTACGCATTAAATTCCGCGTAGCAGCCGAAGAGTTAGAGCGATCCTTTATGAATATAAAACCGGGTGATCTGACAGTGTAGATCCAAGAACAGATTGCAAATTCGGTGCAGCCTGATCTCGCTCTATACTGTCTGCACAGGCGCATTGAAGACAGAACCGGGTGATTGGACAGTGTAGATCCAAGATCAGACTGCAAATTCTGTGCAGTCTCTATCTATACTGTCCGCACAGGCGCATCGAATCTACTTTAACAGCCTAAGAATTAAAATTACCTTTTACAGAGATAAAAACGGTTGATCAGACAGTGTAGATCCAAGATCGGACTGCACGTTCTGTGCAGTCTGATCTCGATCTACTTTGTCCGCACAATGGCACAGAATCCTGCATAGCAGCCTAAGAACTAAAACGACCTTTTATAGATATGAAACCAGGTGAACGGACAGTGTAAATCCAAGATCAGATTGCAAGTTCTGTGCAGTTTGATCTTGATCTACACTTTCTGCACAAGGGGCGTGAATCCCACTAAGCAGCCTGAGAATTAAAACGACCTTTTCTAGAGATAAAACCAAGTGATACCGGAGAAGAGACGCGCAATACCGCAGAGTCTGTCTTTGATAAGTTATGCTGCCCCGTCGTTTTAAGAATTCGGACAAGAAGGTTTGATATCAATATGTCTAAACACCGTCATCACACATAAACAAGCAAACACCGATTTGCAACAGCCAGACGGGGACGCTTTATTAGGCAGCACAGACAACCCATACAAAAAATGTTATATATACCACAATCTTACATAAACTCAATACAAAACGGAATAGAATTTCCTAATAAGGATACTGGCCGTCCACGTAAAACCCCTCAGTGAGAGGAACCGTGTATCCGCAACATGCACGAAACAACGTAGTGTTTCTCAGACCATCCATAGGAAATCAGGGTTGGCGGATTTCAACCCACTACATCCGTTTTACCCCCTAAACATTTATCAGCTAGAGACGATATCTCAAGACCTTAAGCAATTCGAATGGCATTTGGGAATTTGCTGCCTGTATGTCGGACGTCTGACGTGGAACTGACCGAATACACCCCAGTACATCATGAAAATCCCGCCACTTCGTTCTTCATGCGCACGAAGACACACAATACATATGTGTGCATTGTTGGATCATATTTGTAACAAATCATATATGTAACACCTGTTACATATATGATCACATATGTAACATGTGTTACATATATGACTCGGAAATCAAGCATAAATGTAACATATTTTGTGACGAATATGATCGATGCCGGTTTTTGATGTGACATGAAATCACATATGTCACAGGTCAATTTTGATTTAAAAACAGTACAAAAGAATGCATATTTACATCTGAAACACATTTGTAGCAGGTTTTTGTCTCTTTCGATGACGTCACCATCTTCGCGTGGGAAAAATGTATACAGTGGAGGTGCTAGTTTAGCAAAAGTGCTAGTCCCGTAAATGCTTACTTTCAGTCACAATTGAGAGTTTCCATACGCCCGGCGCGCGTTTGGGTTATACGCTACAGTGTGACTGCTGTTTAAGACTGTTACACCCTGAACAACATGTGGCGCATAGTGAACGGAATCACACCACAGTTACGGAATATATATGGCACCAAGACCCGGGATTTCCTGTCATCAAATGATGTTGAACGCCGACTGAGATAAGAAATCTGTCTTGTTATCTTTTATTCAACAATTGATCGACAGTCAGTACGAGGCGCAGATTGTTGGAAGTTAAACTGTATGATGTGTGTTTTGCCTTGAGTTCCAATCTGCAGATCAATTTTCTTGCTGTTTGGATGTTGCTGGACACACTCACGTGCGCGCTCGAGATGCACTGGTACCTTGGGCAAAAAATCATTATTCCACACGTCCTCTCTCTCTCTCTCTCTCTGAGGTTGATTCAAGTTGGAGTGAGTCTCGAGAGCGATTAGCTTAATGTGCTAACTATTGTTTTGCAATCGAGAATAAAATCAATAGTGTAAAGAATATAATGATGTTGCTATTGCTGTTAATTGTTTGAATACAAATAGACAACTAAACCTGTTACATATATGCTTCTCATGTCAACCCCCATTTCGGACAAACACATTTGTAACACACTTTATCTGTTACGAATGTGATCATGTACGTAACAAATGTGTTACATATATGATTTGTTACAAATATGATCCAACAGTGCATTAACCATGTTAAGACAAACATTCTCCGCTATACTACGTACCGCGGGGAATTTATAATTCCTGTATATATGCGACTTTAAGGACGGTGCAGTCTTTAAACCTAAGGACAAAAGCTGATCAAATTCTGTAAAGGACCACCCTGTGATGCTGTATTATAATTGGGCCACAACATGCGAAATGAGACCTTCGGACATTTGCGTAAAGTGTCGTCCCGGATTAGCCTGCGCAGTCCGCGCAGGCTAATCCGAGACGGCACTTTACGACTACATAAGATTTTTTCATACAGTAGGCTTTCGCGAAACAGAAAATCGAACAAAAACGAGAAGTGTCGTCTCGGATTAATCACAGACTGCACAGGATGATCTGAGACGACACACTTTTACGCATATGTCCGAAGGTCCCTTTTCGTGTGTTGCACGTCATAATTATAGAGGATATTTGAGTTTTCTTTTTCGGTGAAAGATCGAAATCTATTTCATCGGTAATTCTCGTATTTTCACGAGTGACGCAGCCACGAGTAAAAATATTACCATATGATGTTCACGAGAAGACATAAATCTTGATCTTTCACAAAAAAAAAAAGGAAATATTCTATTTATTTCATGCTTCTAACCCCTTTTTTGTTGGGACTTGCAAAGCACAGGAGAGCTCTCGGTATTTCCGTAGCAGTGACTTTATCAATCGGTAAATTCACTGGTCGAAACTGTAAAATTATCAAATCATAATCCACCATTGTTTTCCGATAAACTATATACCGAAAAGCATGAAATCAAATTGTCGAGACTCTGGGTCTAATGGTTTCAGACAAGAGGATTTACAACAAAAATAAACATGAAACTACAAAACACGTGACCTACGACTCGATCATCCTCGGCCCCAGGGACACAATACGCACAAGTTTGAAAATAAAACATCCAATGATGGTACCTACCAAAACATCAACCTAGTTCCTACGGTCAAAGAGAAAAGAAAATCTACAAAGTTTTACAATGTAATGAAAAGAGTAAACTGCCAAGAACTTTAAATTTTCTAAAAATAGATAAAAAATGTCAAGTTCCGGTGATAGTTTGACCTGTCTTTGTAGTACCCCTGATAATCATCATCATAATCATCATCATCATCATCATCATCAGCAGCATTATCATTACTATTATTATAGCTCCAGACAGCGGGAGTGTTTTTGATTTGAAAATATTATTCACTCTCCACTAAATCCTATATTATGGGTCCTCTTTAGAATCGTCTGATCGAGACGATTCTAATGAGTACCCACAACATAGGGTTTGGAAGAGAAATAATGGATTTAGAATACCATTACTCCCTTTTATCTGGAGGTCTGTATTATTATCATTATTATTATTGTTATTTCTTCTTCTATGCAGAATCAAGCCATGAGGATTCCTACTGCATTCGGCTTAGTCTGTGTTGTCTTTCTATGCAGGTAAACCTTTCTGGCTTAACTCTTTCACTGCTAATGTCGCCCTGGACATTTTGTACAAAACGTGCAGTTTGATTCGGATCTACATCGTCCGCTACCTGATGCTAAACGTTGACCGATATTTGTCTTCAAATTCAATGAAAAATAATTTTAGACCTCGGAGAAGCGTCGACTTTATTTAGATGGCAGCGAAAGATAATTAAAACTTTAACTCTTTACCAAACGACAAATTTTGGACTGGTCCAAACTCAAAGAGTTTGCAGACGACAATTTTAAATTCGATGAAAATGGCAGAAAGTTATCAAAAAGGGTAGAAAACACTGTGGGAAAAGGAGAAATTGCTCGTTACGAGCAATTTATCCTTTTCCCACAGTGTTTTCAAAAGACTTGTACTGCAGACACGTGAAAACCAGGGCTTGTTTGGGAAAGGGTTAACCATTATCCTGCTAAAAAAGTTAAATGAAACTTTCAAGCGGATAGTAAAAACCATCATTTTGCTATCTCCAAGTTATTTTTTTTTTAGGGGGGCGGGAGGGGAATATCTCCTTATCGGACAGTTTAGATCCAAGATCAGATTGCACGTTCCGTGCAGTCTGATCTTGATCTACACTATCCACAAAAGATCAGTGAGTCGAACTTAGCTGCCTAAAGGTTAAAGATGACAAATTAAACGCAGGTATATTATGAAATTTACCTTTGAAAATGTTGAAACCTTTGTCCAAAGAAAAAAAATAATGCTGGTACATGTAACTAGCATCTTTTCCTTGTCATGTCGACACTGTTTTCGAAGGCCTTCTTCCCAAAGGCTCGTAAAAAAAATCGGTAAATATTTGGTAAATAGTTAACTCGTGCCCACACAATCGCAAATTTTAACGACCCCAAGAAAGATGCCTTTTGAAAACATTGTGGGAAAATGAGAAAATGCTGGTAACCACCATTTTCTACTTTTCCTACAAGGTTTTCTACATTTTCACAGACATTTACCATCATATCAGCTAAATTGAATATGTCGTCTGCACATGCGTTGAATTTGGAACAGTCTAAAATTCTGTCGTTTGGTAAAGGGTTAACTTGTGAACTTAAAGATAATTTTGTGACAGCACTGCTGTTGACGCCAATCTGCCTCCCACGAGAGAATGGGCAAAACTGATAGAAGACAGTTTTAAAGCTCTGGACGCAGATGGTGATGGAAAGTTGACGGCAGATGAATGGTACAAACTTTTAGAAAATGGAGACACAAACAGTAAGGATCTTGATCAACCCTTTAGGCTGCTAAGCGCGACTCAAGGACCTTTGGCGGACAGTGTGGATCAAGATCAGACTGCACAGACCGTGCAGTCTGATCTTGATTCCACACTGTCCGGCAAGGACATATCTTTTTCCTCCAATAATATCTTTGAAATAGTTGATTGATTGTATGGTGTTTTACGCTGTTTTCGACATTTTTTGAGTTATATCGCAGCCGCCAGTGCACATATCCATGCTTTCCTGGAGTTTCTTTTAACAGTACACGGCACAATATTCTTTTCAAGCCACTGGCTGCTTTCCCAAATAACCATCAACGAAACAATGGTCAGCGGTGAAAGAGGAATGATTCCTGTCGCAATGATTATCATCAGTCCTCGGAAAGAAATAGGCCGAGCCGGGGATCGAACCGGGGATCGAACCAGCGACCTCCTGTTCTCAAGTCCTGTATGCTACCTACTGAGCTACCGGGGCTCGGCGATAAAAGCCACAGTAGCGGCCGAAAGTGAAAAATGAAAACGCATTTAACTTTAAATCTTACTCTTGAAAAAGTATGGAAACTATTGTGAAGATGCCAATTTGTTCTTGGACGATCGGTCCAAGGGTAAGCCGCTGGCAAGAAAATGATTTTTAAAACCAGGTGAAAATTCAACTAAAGATAGAGCGACCTGGCAACTTTCGACTTAGTTTTAACACTTATCCTGCTAAATAAAAGAAATGAAACTTTCAAGCCGGTCGTAAAAACCCAAAGTTTCCTATGTCAAAGGTATTTTTGCAGGAAAGATATCTCTTTATCGGGCAGCGTAGATCCAAGATCAGACTGCACGTTCTGTGCAGTCTGATCTTGATCTACGCTGTCCGCAAAAGGTCAGCGAGTCGTGCTTAGCAGCGTAAAGGTTAAAATTCTTTTTCCTGGCAGTGACTAACTCTTGGATCATCCGTATTTGACGCACTATTTGGTATTGATAAATTCAAATGAATAAATAGAAATTTGTGATTGGTCAAAAAAGTGAATTAGTTTATTCTGCGGGGATATGTAGGCCTAATCGCGTGCAAGTTTACGCCGTATATCTTTTTAAAAAGATATTTCTTGCTTTTATATTGTTTTTCAAAAAAAAAATGTGACTGACGTCTTTATCCCATGTCCACCCAAATTATTGCGGAAAAGGGGGAGCTCTCCCCACCTCAATCCTATTGCTCTTACGCCAAGGCTAGGAGTCAACTTTCTTATGGCTTTACGAATTTTTTTCGGCGTAGCTGACTGTACTGGCTTTTGACCTACTTTTTTGGTTCTGATAACAAATTAATAAACAGAAATTTGTGATTCGTAAAAAATGTAGACACGTTTATTTTAAGGGCCCCTGCCTATTTACACCCTCTACATTTTTTAGAGATATTTTTTTTTTTCTTTTTTGAGCTTTTAACCCATTCAGAGACGAATAAACCTTACAGACATTTTCAATATATAAGTAACACCAAAATAATTGCAGTTTTCAGGATGCTCTAGTCGAGAACGGTAACTAAGCGGACAGTGTAGATCAACGATCAGACTGCACGTTATGTGCGCTTTGATCTCTGATCTGCACCGACTGCAAAGGCAACCGTGGTTGTGAAAGCACTTGACTGTTTATCACACGACAAACAGTATATGGACTTGTCAAAATTGAAAACATTTTCAGACAAAACTTAAATGCAGCTCAAATCGAAAGCACTTGCAGACAACACATTAGATGCACCTTAAATAGGAAATTCTGTATTTGGTATGGTAGAAAACATTGTGGGAAAAGGAGAAAATGCTGGTTACCAGCATTTTCTCCTTTTCCCACAATGTTTTCAAAGGCCTTGCCTGCCAGGGTCGTTAAAACTCGAGATTGTGTGGGACAAGTCTAGGACTTAGTGTTTATCTTTGCTTTTTCTCTCCGAATTAGACGACGGATGCCTAAGTCTGGAGGAATTCCTGCCGGTTTCTCAAATCCCTTCTGAAGCCGCCAAGTCTATCTATAAAGCCTGGGACAGCAAGGGAAACAACTGCGTGCAGAAAGAAAAATTTACCGAACTATTCGGCGTGATGGACAAAATGAGTAAGTTTGTTTATTCGGCATAGCTAAATGCACTGGCTTTTGACCTACTTTGGTACTGATAAAGAATGAATAGATGGTAATTTGCGATTGGTTAAAAATGTGTATATGTTTATTCGGCGGACCCCTGCTGACATATTTGCTCACACGTTTATGAAACCACTGAAAACAAGCGTTGCTCAGTAGCTAATCTTTACCCCGCGGCCTTGATCCATACCATAGCAAAATAATGTAGTAGAGGATGATTTTTTTTCTTGTGTTATTTGGAAATTTAATATTTTCATAAGCGTTACCAAATAACCCAATAGTACTTTTCAACAAAATGCAAAACAGTTGAGGAAAAAGAGGTAATCGCTCGTGAGGTGACTTTTCATTATTTTATTTCATATTAAGCCATAAAAACGTTTCATTATTCAGATTCCCGTATCTCTTACGCCATCTATCTTTTTTTAAAGATAGTTCTTGTTTGTTTTGTCCTTTATTAAAGATACATCCTTACAGCAAGAGAGGAAAAAACTTCTTGCCTTTAAAACTTGAAAGTGTGTAGAATGGCTCAGAATTTGGTCAGTTGTGTAAACATATTTAGATAAATTATTATATACAATTATGGTGTTAGGGATAGAGAAACTCAAGGGATTTGTCCTCATTTTTAATCTAGAAATGTGATTTCTTTGAAGGCTGTCAAAAAATGAAATGCATTTTCTGTCAGTCGTAATCCGAGCAACCTTGCAGTTGTCAGAAGCAACGTTTGGCATGAAGATAGAAATAAGACTATTGTTTCATGAAAAAAAGATGAAATGGGTTAAAAACTGGCTGAAAATGAGTCACGGTAGATGTATCTTTAACTCTTCACCACACAATTCCGTGTTTTAACGACCCTGTGGTAGAATAATTTTGAAAACACTTTGTGAAAAGGAGAAAAAGATGGTAGCTGAATGCGCTGGCTTTTGACCTAGTTTTTGGCAAACAAAATCAAAGGACTGATAGTCCTGAGAGTCGCCTGGAGGGTAATGGGTTAGAAGTTTTCACCTTTTCTGTTCAAATCTGATAAAAGCATTCAAGATACAAAACAACTTACCCATAAGACAGTATTATATGCAAGCATGTTTCTAAGTTGTCATCATAAAGTTACAAACATTAATATTAAAATTTACATGAAAAAAAAAAAAAGTGGTGAGATTTAATATTTAGGCACCAGGAACAGGTATAAAAAGTTCAAAGTCTCATACTTCGGGTGACTTCATTTAAAAATGGTTTTCAAATGGTAAAATCAATACAAAACAAGTCATTTCGTTGAAATGATATCCACCGCCGAAAAAAGAACCAAACTTTTTTTGTGATAGAAGCATAGTTATGAGAAGTATTGTGTTTTGTATGTAAATGGCTTTTTTGTTATTGGTGAAAATATACATTAAGCCCCTTTTTCCATGACACGGTATTCCATTGAATTAAAAAACAAATACTGATTGTCTGTGACTGATGATGAACAATATAAATATGAAATTTCATAAAGTCCAGTAGTTAAAGAGATATTGGTCCATAATGGAAATATACATCAAGCCCCTTTTTTCCATGACACCGCATTAAAAACAAAATTAAAATAAAGGAAAACAAGCAGACCGGAGGACATCAAGCCTCCTTTTTTCATGACAAGGCATTACATTAAAAAAAGAACACATGTTAGAAGTTTAATTAACTTTCGTCAACGATTTTAGAATATATCTGTCTGAATGGACGGAAGATCGGATGGACGAACGGACAGACGAACAGACAACATGAAAACTATATCCCCCCTACCCCGAAATTCAGCGGGGGATAATAACTGTCGAAGTTCCATCAATATTTACAGTTCCTCCCTAGCTTAATAATGCCTGTAAAGAATATGGACAAAAATCAGGTTTCTAGGTTGATAAAAATGTTTTTCTAGCGCAGAAACTGTGTGACTTAACTTACATGTAGGCCTATATCTTAATTCTTTCACATAATGCTAAAACAAACATTCTAAATAATTTAAGAAGAATAGGGCATACATTTTCTCTCCAGATTAAGTATTGGACTGAACATAAATGGATTCTACAGCACTAGATCTATTACGGTTTCGTCTGATTTAACCTAGTGACAACCTTTTTCTTTCAGTCCCCGGTGACCTACATTCAGTTTTGTCAAAAATACTATTGAGACAAACAGCCGGGCAATTCCATGATCATTGGACTGAAATGTAGTCTCTGGAGCACACACAAATATTTGACTCAGTAATCTACCTGTCCTTTGGAAATAATTTGTTGTTTTGCACGTTCAAGATTTGTCCACAGCGGACTCTAGAAATGTGACTGCTACAGCTCAAGAAAAACAATATAACCCCAAAGCATGATCATCAGCCTTTTAACTTTGTCTGCGTTTTATAACGTCCCAGGAATTACTACTGCTTCCACACCAAATGAAAATTGTAGAGATCTGCATGTATATTGCTTTGGTGTAAACTATATGTTTGCAATTCGCTCTATCACCCTTCACAACAACCCTTTACAAGATTACAAACACTCCAATAAAGACCTTGTTGTTCGAGTGGGTTAACATTGGTCTATTCTATTACATTTGAAATATAGTGGAGTAAAAGCCAAGTTCTCAGATGGCTGGTTGTTAGAAATGTGTAGTTTCAAGTCGAATTCCCATGTGAATTCAGATTTTGGCAATTACGAAAGCACCTTCCGTTCTGACACCCGCACCAATAAATTGTTTCATAAATACTAGATCTAGGTTATTCGCACATCGAAAAAAACAAAAACAAGAGCAGACTTTGAAAAATTCACCTCTTTAAACACGAAAATCAATTAGATCTAATTAAACAACGTGAACTTTAAAACACTCTCTCTGCATGGATCGGTGAGGCCCTATGTCGGTGTATGCTGAAAATGAAAGCCGGTTCAGCGACTGATTCATTCATAAATACGTATGTAAATTTATAGAGGATTCCGTGGTGCAAATGACGTTATATGTCACGTGATTACAAGATCTATATTTGTTGCACAGCTACACTCCAGAAAGCACCTGCTAAGCGATAACTCGGTACAGTCTAGAACCGTGCGCATTACACACACTATGTACGATCTCTGCGTGTGCACCTAGAATATGGATGTGCAAAGTATTTGAAGTCTAGAATAAAAAGCTCTGAAAAAGCAACGTGACAGAATGTCTAAGAAGGCAACGCAACCATTCCAAGTCGTTATAAATTTGTAAAAAAAAAATTAGCCTACCATCGGGAAAAATATTCATTGAAAGCTTCCATGTTATCTCGGTATCGCCTTTCTCTATCCAATCATAGGTTGAGTGTTGAATTGAAATAAGACATTAAGACAGATTGTGAGATTTAGAGTGTGCTTCTAATATTAAATAAATAATCAAACCATTTTCACTGAGAATTGTCCACAAATAGACGCGTGCCGTAGTGAAGGCGCATGTCGTCGAAGAGTATTTTGCAGCGTGTCTGCAAACGTGTTCAGTTCACGACGGCTATTTTTAGATACATACATAATGTGCTATTTGTAGAGATGACGTCTGTGTAAGTGATAGGCCATCGTGTACCCTTGTGGACGAAATGATTGTTTCAAATGTTTAAACCGTTAAAGAGCTCAGTCTTTATAGACATATTCATTATCACAAAGGCACAATTGTAAGTGAATTACAACAGATAAATTGGGTTGTTTACCGAATAATTAGAAAACTATGTTTTATCTCGTAAACCGGAACTTGGGACAGGAAGCAGTACAAGGCCGGAGGTATGCTTACGTCACCCCATAGATCAGGATGATAACAATGAGAGTCTGGTTGCTACGCAACCAGGCGACTCAAAAAACACTGCCGTGTTAATTTACTTTCGTTTTATTGGTTGATTTTCAGGACACGTTAGTATTGGGGATCTGAAAACTGCTTCCCTATTGTATTCTTGCGCCATACAAATATGAGTGGAAGGGGCTTTAGAAACTCCAACGTTATATCTAAAAATAAAGAAAATGAATGCAGTTTGAATTATTTCCGTGGGTGTATGTTGTCTGTAATATTAAATTATACGGAAAGAAGAGAATTTTTTTTTCATGGTGGTATAAAAAAAAACCTAATCACAGTGTGATTAGGATTGTTTTTTCATACCTCCATGAAAATTCTCTTCATTCATTACATGAAACTAGAAAGTGATTTCTTTGTGTAATTATGTAATGTTTCTTGTAATTGCCCAAATCAGAAGAACTTGCAGTCAACAAATAAAACGCTACTAAACTCTTTTCCAAAATTTCAGACTCAACCAAATTAAGAGCATTTGCAAACGGCAAATTAAATGTGGCTAAGTTGATGAGATTTGGTTTCTGACAGGATAAAAAACATTGTGGGAAAAAGGAGAAAATGCTGGCTACCAGCATTCTGTCCTTTTTCCACAATGTTTTCAAATGCCTTCTACCCTCCAGTGAGTCGCCAAAGTTTAAACACTGGACTGTTTGGTCAAGGTTAAAGTGTAACAATTGTTTTGGAAAGGGTAAAAAGCATTGTGGGCAAAGTAGAAAATGCTGATTAGATCAACTAGCATTTTTCTCCTTTTACAACAATGTTTTTCAAGAGGTCTCTTAACCCTTATCCCGCTAAATAAGTGAAATGAAACTTTCAAGCCGATAGTATGATTATGCCTGATCGGACATTGTAGATCTAAAATCAGCCTGCACGCTCTTTGCAGTCTGATCTTAATCTACACTGTGAACAAAAGGTCCTTGAGTCGCGCTAAGTAGTCTTTAAGTCAATGAAACTATTAGTTGATTTTATGTGTTTACGTTTTTTAGAAAATGGAGTTGTCACAAAAGAGGAATTCAAACACGCCTATTACGGGGTATGTATTTCACGGAGAGAGAGAGAAAAAAAAACACTGTTAAAACTTGAAAGTGTATAGAATGGCCCAGAATTTGGTCAGTTGTGTAAACATATATAAATTACCAATATAAACATATATAAATTACCAATATAAATTACCAATCTATAAGGTGTGAGAGATGGACGAAGTCAATAAGATAGGTGAGAGAGAGAAAAACAAACAGAGAGAGAAAGAGAGAAAGACTACGGAGAGAGAGAGAGACGAGAGAGACAGACAGCCAGAGATACATAGAGAGAGAGATACAGAGACAGACAGAGATACAGAGAGAGAGAGAGAGACAGACAGACAGACAGATATACCGAGAGAAACGAGAGATGCAGAGAGATAGAGAGAAAAAGAGTGGAGAGAGAGAGAGAGAGTAGGTAACAAAAAAAAAACAGATGTAGTCAGGTGTTTACCGACTACATCGTTTAACCCAAGTTTAGTCTTCTCCGAATTGAGAGCATTTGCGTACGACGATTAAATGTGTAAAAGTGACATTTCGTTTTAAAGGTCTGAAACTTGTCTAAACTGAAAGCGTTTCCAGACGACAAAATAAATGTGACTCAAAAATTAAAATTTATTTCGGATAGATTAGGAAAAAAAAAAAAAGTTTTCCCACAATGTTTTCAAAAGGCCTCTTCTTCAGGGTCGTTAAAAGTTGGGATTGTGTGGAAAATGCTTGAATTAAAACCATTTCAGATGCTCTGGATGATCAAGTTGGGGGAATCCATGGGGTAGAGATTGTACTGCGCATGCCTGGCTCTAACTGACGTCACTTCTTCTGACATGCATTGTAAAGAAAAGAAAACTTACAATATTAACAAACTTACATAGATAGACTTTTCTTTTTTTCTGTCTTTCCCGACCTGCCTCTAGTTTTTTCGGCGTAGCTGAATGTGCTGGCATTCGTCCCATTTTTTGGTACTGATAAAAAATGAATAAATAGAAATTTGTGAATGGTCAAATGTGTAGACATGTTCTAAGAGCCCCTGTGGTGAAAAATGTAGACATGTTTATTCTAAGACTCCCTGCCTATTTGCTGGAAAATTTACACCGTTTGTCTTTTTTAAATATATTTCTTGTTTCCAAAGCATTGTCAGCATAGATTCAAAGGGAACCAGGACTGGAAAAGCCTCCATTTTTGGATGGGAGCAAGGAAGTGTATATTGTATTTTCGGCCCCCTCCCGACCCAGCCCCACACCCATTATCGAAACTACATGTACTATTCAAAATCTTAGACTTTGATCATATTAAAAAAAAAACCACACAATAAAATTGACCAAGAAATTGAAATTTGTTTTAGGATGGGCAAAAAACATTGTGGGAAAAGGAAAAAAATCTGAGTATTTTTTTTTAAGTCAGGATTGTTTGGTACAAGGTTAACTCTTTTAGCATAAAGTATATAAACCATGCTCTGTGAAAAGGGGCTTATTGCATCTGCGAAAAGTATCGACCCAGGTCAGCCTGCGCAGTCCGCGCAGGCTGATCTGGGCCGAAACTTCTCGCTATATTAATTTTCTGTATCTCAACGGATCAGTGTACCTCACGATTCCGGTTATTAGACAAAATTGATTTTATGGATCCATAATTGTGTGATGTCTTGCTTGGTATAATGCATCACAGAGATGCATTGCGCCCCTCTTTTGCAACCCAAGATCAGGCTGCAAATTTTGCATGGCTTGATCTTGATCTAGATCTTGTTCACAGACGCACTTACATGTATTTCCGTCCATGGCTCTGAAAGGTTTGAAATATTTAGTTAGTTCAATATGAATGTAAATTTAGACCATCAATACCTGTAGAAAAATCGTTGTGGTATTGTTTACAAGGGTTGTATTCTGAGGCAGTCCGCGCAGGCTGACCTGGGTTGATACTTTTTGCTATTGGTCAATTTTTTTGCATGTCAAAGGACCAGTCTACCTCATGATTCAGTCAGTTGTTAGACAAAATGAGTTTTACGGATGAACAATTGAGCCATACTCTCTGGCAAAAGGGGGCTTAATGCACCTCCGTGATCCACGATATCAGGCAAAGTCATCACACGGCTATGGATCCATAAAATCCATTTTCTACAACAACCGACTGAATCTTGAGGTACATTTACGCTGGTTCTTTGACAATCAGAAAAAGTTCCAAAAGCAGAAAGTTCGGCCCAGGTCAGCCTGCGCAGGCTGACCTGGGTCTATACTTTTTGCCCCCTTTTCACAGGGCATGGCTCAATTTCATGATGACTTGCTTGTTATCACCAGAGACATACAATACTCTAATCTATGTCTCTGTTATCACACATCACGGAGATGGTTTTTTTTTTTCCTAGAATGCGAGTCAATTCCTTATGATAAGCTACTTCACATTCAGCCATAAGGTGTCCACATGCCTCTACACTATCTACAGTGTATAAAGAGGATATTTTCTTTTTTCGGTGAAAGATCGAAATTCATTTTAACCCTTTCCCAAAAGACAAATTTTGGACTAGTCCAAATTGAAAGAGTTTGCAGACGACAATTTTAAACTTTATGAAAATGGCAGAAAGGTCTCAAAACGGGTAGAAAATACTGTGAGAAAAGGAGAAATTGCTCGTTACGAGCAATTTCTCCTTTTCCCACAGTGTTTTCAAAAGACTTGTACTGCAGACACGTGAAAACCAGGGCTTGTTTGGGAAAGGGTTAACGAGTAAACATCATCGCCACTCGTGAAAATATTACCGATGATGTGCACGAGATGAAATAAATTTTGATCTTTCACCGAAAAAAAAACAAATATTCTAGATCTATTTACTTCATGCTTTTAACTCCTAGTTTGTTGAAACTTTCGCCAAACTCCAGTACAGTTGTTTTCGGTAATTCCCCGTGGCGTAACCCTCTCACATAACAACGCATTACAATATTACGTAAAGCGCGAGAAATATAGCGTAAATTACGTCATGTTTCCCTCAATTTGAATGGCACGCACTGATCACTTAGGTAACTAGTGCGCGGGAACTAGTGTTCTAGCCTTCAATTGAAGAGTTAGAAAATATAAAATCGGTATTTTCACTGGTCGTAACCATGAAATATCAAACCATATATCCACCATTATTTCACGATTGACTGCCGAAAAGCATGTAATAAATAGAGGATATTGTTTTTTTTCGGTGAAGGATCGAAATTTATTCCATCGAGTGAACATCGTCAGTAATATTTTCACGAGTGGCGCAGCGATGATGTGCACGAGATGAAATAAATTTGAATCTTTCACCAAAAAAAAACCCCAACTATTCTATTTATTTCATGCTTCTGACACCTATTTTGTTTAGACTTTCATCAAAAGTACAGTTGTTTTCGTAATTCCCCGTGGCATACCCCGCTCACGTAACAACGCATTAAAATATTACGTAAAGCGCGAGAAATATAGCCGTAAATTAAATCAAATTTCCCTTCATTTGAATGGCACGCGCTGATTACCTAGGTAACGAGTGCGCAAGTACTACTGTTTTAGCCTTCAATTGAAGAGTTAGAAAATACAAAATCGGTATTTTCACTGGTCGTAACCATGAAATATCAAACCATAATCCACCATTATTTCTCGATAAACTACTGAGAAGTTTGAAATGAAAAACGTTCATTCCTGTTGACTACTCTATAAGTTTTCAATGCCGTCTGCTGCAAATTTGTTTCCTGTGGTTGAGTTGACCCTTTACCAAACGATTCTGGGTATTTACCAACCATTCTAAAGAATATTCTTGGTCTAATTCTCAAGAATTTTCCACATTTGGAAGTAACACAACTTCTGATTGGCTTTACCAAATGGTTTAGCCAATCAGAAGTTGTGTTACTTTCAAATTTATAAAATTCTTCAGCATAAGACCAAGAATATTCTGGAGAATGGTCGGTGAATACGGACCCTGAATTTTAACGACCCTGAAACAAGGCATTTAAAAAAATCATTGTTGGAAAAGCAGAAAATACAGGTATACAAGCAGTCGATTCCAGTTAAAAAAAATAGATTCCTTTTCGAGCAATGTTTATTCATCCTATTGAAAACAATTTCCCATTATTTTGTTGGTTACCAGCATTTTCTCCTTTTCCTAACAATGTTTTCAAAAGCCTTTTCCCACAGGGTCATTAAAACTTGGGATTGTTCGGTATAGAATTAAAGAGATCATATGGTACAAAACATGCCATCTGATCTTGGTATATAGGCCTACTCTCCACTCTGCCGAGACATTCTTGATAAAAGCAACCTGCCAAGACATTCTGGATAAAAGCAACCTGCCAAGACATTCTGGATAAAAGCAACCTGGCAAGACATTCTGGATAAAAGCAACCTGGCAAGACATTCTGGATAAAAGCAACCTGCCAAGACATTCTGGATAAAAACAACCTGGCAAGGCATTCTGGATAAAAACAACCTGGCAAGACATTCTGGATAAAAGCAACCTGCCAAGACATTCTGGATAACAACAAACTGGCAAGGCATTCTGGATAAAAATAACCTGGCAAGACATTCTGGATAAAAGCAACCAGGCAAGACATTCTGGATAAAAATAACCTAGCAAGACATTCTGGATAAAAGCAACCTGGCAAGACATTCTGGTTAAAAGCAACCTGCCAAGACATTCTTGATAAAAACAACCTGCCAAGACATTCTGGAAAAAAGCAACCTGCTGAGACATTCTGGATAAAAACAACCTTGATATTTCACTTACCAGGATCATTTTTTTCAATTGAAAATATGTGTTGGGCTTATCTGATCCTCTACAAGTAAACCTAATTTCACTTTCAACATGAAATGTATAAAGAACAAGGCAGCAGATTTCATGGAATTACTTTTTAATATATCAACAAGATAACTTATAATATTTGAGCCATGCTCTGAGAAAATGGGATCTAATGTATTTGTAAAGCATGATACATAGCAAGTCATTACACAATTATCAATAAAATCTGTTTTGTGTAACAACCTACTGAATCATAAGTTGCACCAGTCCTTTGACATGCAGCAAATTAACCCTTTCCCAAATGACAAATTTTGGACTGGGTCCAAATTGAAAGCGTTTGCAGACGACAATTTCAAATTTGATGCAAATGACAGAAAGGTCTCAAAATGGGTAGAAAACACTGTGGGAAAAGGAGAAATTGCTCGTTACGAGCAATTTCTCCTTTTCCCACAGTGTTTTCAAAAGACTTGTGCTGCAGACACGTGAAAACCAGGGCTTGTTTGGGAAAGGGTTAATTGACTAATAGAATAAAGTTTTGACCCAGGTCAGTCTGCATGTACTGCACAGGCTGATCTGGGTTCATACTTTCTACAGATGCACTAGACCCCTTTTTCACAGACCGAAATTTTCAAATATTGCAATTTTTTTTTTTCTGAGGTTGAATTAATCCCTATCAATAATCCAAAGTTTAAACAATCCTTAGGAAGAAGGCTTTTGAAAACATGATGGGAAAAGGAGAAAATGCCGGTAGCCAGCATTTTCTCCTTTTTCCCGCAATGTTTTCTACCATCTTTGAAAGACAAATTTCATCTTTTGAGTAATATTTAACTGCAAAATGCTTTCAACTTTTAACAAATATAAAATTTTGTAGTATGGTGAAGAGATAACCCTGTACCACATGAAAACATTTTGGACTTGTCTGAATTGACGAAAATATGATGTAGTTGGAATGACAAGATGATAGAAAACACTGTAGGGAAAGAGATTATGCTCCTTTCCAGGATCTTTTCCTTTTCTCACAATGTTTTCATGGCCTTTCTTTCTGAGGGTTGTTAAAGCGTGATATTGTTTGGTAGATAGTTACATGCATGAACATGAAGTGAAAGATCAAGCCTACTGCCTTAACCCTTTACCACACAATCCCGAGTTTTAACGACCCTGAAAAAGAAGCCTTATGAAAGCATTGTGGGAAAAGGAGAAAATTCTATCCTTCCCAAAACAAAGTTCAATTTTTGGTTCACATTTATTTTGTTGTCTGCAAATGCTTTCAATTTGGACCAGTCTAAAATTTTGGTGTTTGGTAAAGAGTTAAATATCTACAGACAATGCTGTAATATAAAATCCATCCTCCTGACGATCGTCACCCATCTCGCATAGATGGAGGTTATCCACTGCTTGGAAACCAAACTCTGTCTCATTGAAACAGGAGTACAACCATGGTGGCACATACTTTTTCCCGGTTGCCCTGGCAACGGGTCTTGAAATCTTCATCAAGGTCATGTGTGGGACGAATTCATGATAGTCCCGAATTTCTACCCCTTGTGTATTTAGACACAGTTTTAGATGTTCGACAAGCTCATAAAACGCAGTAGGACAATCCACCACCTTGCCGTAAACCACTCGATTGAAAAAATGATCTACCCCTGAGAATTTCAACTTTTCGTCCTTTGGAACAAATGAGGACAGTTCTTTCTTTGCATTTTGAAGACATTGAACAGCATTTTGTATCTGCTCTGGTGTATCGAGACCTAGGGTACATAAAGTGATGTGCAATGCATTTGCTGGGATATTGCAAGCCTTAAATGCAGGTTCATGCTCTGTTATATAATTCTGAATACCTTGAACTGTTTTTCTAATATCTTTGTCCGTAATACGTAATGCTATGAAATAATTCGGTCGTAATTTATCTCTCCAGAATTTGTCGAAATCATCTTCATCATTCATGTTGTCATTGTCAGCATTTGCATTTTCAGTATAATCTTGTTCCAACTCTGCACCATACAGACCTTGTGCAGCACCAGCACCAATTGTAACAGTAATTCCATCATCGCTGTCACTATCGCTGTCTGTGATGTCACCGCTATCATAATAATCGCTGTCTTCTCGCTCTTCTTCATGGTCCTGTATCTCAGCATCACCTTCAGCAGCATCATTGTTGCTTCCGTCTGCACAGCCATCCATTTTACGTATAACATCTTTAATAGTAATTTTACTACCAGTCGATCCAAATACATTGTCCAGCCTGACACGTTTGTCCCAGACAATTTCTCCTCTGTATTTGAAGTATTGAATCCTATGTTTAGGTATAGCCAGAACGGTATAATCTACAGAAGCTATATCCTCCCAACTAAAAGCATTGAAATACTTTTCTTTAAGGCCTTCGAGTCTATCGATGTAGCCAACAATACAGTAATCACGGTCTAGATCCGCATCCCATACAAACCTCTTGACGACGTCCATTGCAGTTTTCATTGGGGGCTTTTTGCCTTTCTCAGCTTTCTCAGTTTTATTTTTCTTATCTTTACCCTTTTTCTGCTTATTGGGTGACTGCGGTTTGGTTTTCCTCTTTATTCCTGAAAAAAAAAAGGCACCAAGTTCAATCTTCAACTGTGACAGATTATAGAAGATATCTGTTTTTAGTGTGGCTGTTTTCAAAGAAAACGTCAAGGCACTGTTGTAGCCCTGGAGTCGTCATCTGGATTGTTGTCTGTGTTATCATGCAAAAACTTTTGACATTTCAAAAACTGAAGATATTTACCTCAAACTTGGAAAAATTGTTCACTATCAAAAGGGGAGCATTCTCTTCTTTTCCAACAACGTTTTCTACTCTTCCCCCCCCCCAAAAAAAAAAATAAAAAAATAAATAAATAAATTTTTGCATCACATTTATTTTGTTGTCTATAAATGCTTTGAATTTGGACAAGTGTAAGATTTTGTCGTTTGGTAAAGAGTTAATGAAAATATTATCCGTTAATAGTAAAATCCCAAATATTGCAATTTCAAAGTTCCTTTCTGTTTCACCATACAAATAGTATGGACCCAGGATCAGGCCAAATGTTCTGTAACATCTGATCTTGATCTACGCTTTATACATGTATATGAAGTCACACTTAACTCTTTACCACACAATCCCGACTTTTAACAACCCTGAGGAAGAAGCCTTTTGAAAATATTGTGAGAAAATGAGAAAATACTGGTAACCAGCATTTCTCCTTTTCCCAGTGTTTTCTACCCTTCCCAAAACAAGTTTTAATTTGTTCATTTGCATTTATTTTGTTGTCTGCAAACGCTTTCAAATTGGGCAAGTCTATATTTTTTTTTGTGTTGTAAACAGTTAACAAAATAATGGTAGCTGCACCTCTGTCCATATTCGTCAACCATTCTTAAGAACATTCTTTGTTTTATTCTCCAAAATTCTCTAAATTTGAACATAGCACAACTTCTGAATTGTCTAAACCAAATGGTTTAGATTTGGTTAAACCAATCAGAAGTTGCGTTACTTTCAAATTTAGAAAATTCCAGAGAATAAGACTTAAAACGTCCTTAAGAATGGTTGGTGAATATAAGACCCTGAAAATATTGTGGAAAAAGAATTTGCTTGTTTCTTACCATTCAGATTAATTTTTCCTTCTCTCAGCCATTCTAAACCTGTATTGACCAAGTCCTCAAACGACACTGTTCTGTCTTTTTCCATAACTTGAGTAAGGAAAGTTTTCAAGTCGAAAGCATCGTCTTCGTCCAAGGACTCTGATCGGATTTCTATCACAGGAACTGTTTTAGGATAACCGACTAGAAAAAGAGAGAAAGAACAAGAGATGTTTGTAAAACATGTATGCCCCCCTAATGGCATCCAATTCTAAATATAACGTGATTATAAACTGTTAAGTTCAAAGTGTAAAAACGAACAAAGGGTAATTACTCAAAAATTATTAACGATAAATTAACATTTCTTGGGCATTGCACTTCTCCTTAATGAGATCTATCCACCTATGTAGTTTCAAGATGATACCTGAAATACTTTTTGAGTTATGCTCCGGACAAAAATGTGGTCTACGGACCGACAGACCGACAGACCGACCGACAAGTGCAAAGCAATATACCCCTGCTTCTTCGAAGGAGGACATAAAAAGAGATGTTTGTAAAACATGTATGCCCCCCTAATGGCATCCAATTCTAAATATAACATGTGATTATAAACTGTTAAGTTCAAAGTGTAAAAACAAACAAAGGGTAATTACTCAAAAATTATTAATGATAAATTAACAATTCTTGGGCACTGCACTTCCCATTTATGTGAACTATCAACTTATAAGGTTTCATGATTTTACCTCACATACTTTTTGAGTTATGCTCCGGACAAAAATTAAGTACGAAAATCAACAAAGGGCAGTAACTGCAAAAATATAATGGGCAGAGTTATGGTTCTTGTGCAATGCACTTCTCCTGAATAAGATCTATCCACATGTAAAGTTTCAAGATGATATCTGAAAAACCTTTTGAGTTATGCTCCGGACAAAAATTAAGTATGAAAATCAACAAAGGGCAATAACTCCAAAAATATGATAGGCAGAGTTATGGTTCTTGTGCACTGCACTTCTCCTTAATAAGATTAATCCACCTATGAGGTTTCAAGGTGATATGTGAAATACTTTTTGAGTTATGCTCCGGACAAAAATTAAGTATGAAAATCAACAAAGGGCAATAACTCCAAAAATATGATGGGCAGAGTTATGGTACTTGTGCACTGCACTTCTCCTTAATGAGATCTATCCACCTATGAGGTTTCAAGATGATACCTGAAATACTTTTAGAGTTATGCTCCGGACAAAAATTAAGTATGAAAATCAACAAAGGGCAATAACTCCATAAATATGATGGGCAGAGTTATGATTCTTGTGCACTGCACTTCTCCTTAATGAGATCTATCCACCTATGTAGTTTCAAGATGATACCTGAAATACTTTTTGAGTTATGCTCCGCACAAAAATGTGGTCTACAGACCGACCGACCGACGGACCGACCGACGGACCGACCGACAAGTGCAAAGCAATATACCCCCGCTTCTTCGAAGGGGGGCATAATTATTTTTTCGTTGGAACCATTTCCGTCTTGACCAAATACAACAAAAGTTTAGACTGGTTCAAATTGCAAACCTTTGCATGCTACTTATTAACCATTTACCACACAATTCTGAGTGTTAACTACATTGAGGAAGGAGGCTTTGTGGAAACGGTGTCAAGAAAGGAGAAAATGCTTTCTCCTTTCCCCACAATGTTTTCTACCCTTCAAAGGCCAACTTCAGTTTTTGAGGCCACTTTTTAATTTGTTGTCTGCAGCCCTTTAAATATGGACAAGTCTAAAGTGTTGTCGTTGGGAAATACTTATATATCATGTGACTTGATTGATGAGAGTTGTCATTGCTGGTTACCAGTGGAGAAAGCTTAACCCTTTACCACACAATCCCAAGTTTTAACGACCCCTTGGAAAAGGCCTTTTGAAAGCATTTTGGGAAAAAGAAAAAAAATGCTGGTAACCAGCATTTTCTCCTTTTTCCCAAAATGTTTTCAGCCTTTGCAAAGGTAAATTTCTATTTTTGAGTTGCAATTATTTTGCCATCTGCTAAAGCATTCAATTTTGACCAGTCCATAATTTGCCATGTGGTAAAGTGTTAAGTTCTCAAAAATTAGCTGTGTTTCTGGTAATATACTGTTTTATGAAGTATGAAGCAGAATCTTATCTTTCTTTAAATGTTTTAAAAAAAAAAAGGAAAAAACTTACTATTTCAGATATTCAGAAATAAGCAAGCCACCACTTCATTTGCATACAATTGTTGAGTTAACCCTTTGCCACAAAATCCAAAGTTTTAACGACCCCGAGAAAGAAGGCTTATGAAAACATTGTGGGAAGAGGACAAAATGCTGGAAACTAGCATTCTCTCCTTTTCCCACAATATTTTCTGCTCTATCAAAGACAAGTTCAATCATTTGAATCACACTTAATTTGTTGTCTGCAATTTCTTTCAATTCAGACATGTTTACTTTTTTTTGTCACTGGGTATAGAGTATACCTTATCATTATGAAGTGGAAATTCAGATGCTGCCATTTAACCCTTTACCAAACGACAAAATTTTAGACTGGTCCAAATTGAAAACATTTGCAGACAACAAAATAAATGTTACCAAAAAAATTTAAAGTTTGTTTTGGGAAGGGTAGAAAACATTATGGGAAAAGGAGAAAATGCTAGTTATCAGCATTTTCTCCTTTTCCCATAATGTTTTCAAATGGCCTCTTTCTCAGGGTCATTAAAAGTCAGGATTGTGTGGTAAAGGGCAAACAATCCCTGGTTTTTATGACCCAGGGATAGAAGGCTTTTGAAAACATTGTGGGACAAGGAGAAAATGCTGGAAACCAGCATTTTCTCCTTTTCCCACAATGTTTTCTACCCTATCAAAGACAAATTCCATCATTAGAGCCACATTTGAATTGTCGTCTGCAAATGCTTTCAATTTGGACATGTCAACTTTTTTGTTGTGTGGTAAAGAGTACACTTTACCAGTTAACAAAATTTTGGACTTGTCCAATTTTAAAGCATTTACAGACAACAAATTATATGTGCCAAATGTTGGAATTTGTCTTTGAAACAGTACAAAAAACTTGTGAGGAAAGGAAAAAACACTGTTTACGAACATTTTTTTTCCCTTTACCCACAATGTTTTTAAGAGCCCCTCTTTCAGGGTCGCTAAAACTCAGGATTGATTGGTAAAAGGTTAACTTTTTAATTTTACTGTACAACATAATTTTAGATCCAGCCGAATAGAAAGCATTTGCAGACGACAAGTTAAACATAGCTCACATGATGATTTCTTCCTTGATAGGGTAGAAAACATTGAGGGAAAAGGAGAAAAATTGCTGGTTACCAGCATTTTCTTCTTTTCCCACACTGTTTTCAAAAATCTTTTCTTTTTTTGGGTACTTAAAACTCTGGATTGTGTTACCGTGATATTAATTATTGTTACTAACCAGGAATCTTGAAATTAAAAACAATATTTTGACCGTCTGGATTTAACTTGATTATTTTCTTGAATCTTCCTGAACTTTCCAACACTTTACACTGTCCTTTAAAAGAAGCGGTCAGTTTATTTATGGCATCATCTAGTGACATTTCTTCTTGCAAATTTTGGTCAGACAAACTTTCCTCAGGCCCCGCCATGATTATCTATCCTGAAAACAGAAAAAGTAAAGATTTTTTTTTAACCCTTTACCACACAATCCCGACATTTAACGACTCTCAGAAAGAAGCCTTTTGAAAACATTGTGGGAAAAGGAGAAAATGCTGGTAACCAGCATTTTCTCCTTTTCCCACAATTTTTTCTACCCTTCCCAAATCAAGTTTCAAGTTTTCAGTCACATTTGTCGTCTGCAAATGCTTTGAGTTTGGACCAGTCTAAAATTTTGTCGTTTGGTAAAGGGTTAATCAGAAATGTTTTCACAATACCCTCTTCCTTTTCTAATACTCTGCTTTGTGTATAAGGGTCATCTTAGTTCTATGCTCTATATTGTCTGTGTTTGATACCGCCTAAAAAATATAGGAGTCATGCTCTAGCAAAAGGGGGCTTAATGCATCTCCGTGATCCATGATACCAAGCAAGTCATCACATGATCATAGTTCCATAACGTTGATTTTGCCTAAGAACTGACTAAATCATGAGGCCCTTTGGCACGCAAAAATTACCAAAAGCAAAAAAAAAAAAGGTTTCCGCCCAAGTCAGTCATACTTGTTGCAGATGCATTAAGCCCCCTTTCCACAGAGCATGGCTCATATCGAAGAGATCGAAATTTAAGGGTTGTTTAGGTTGTAAAATATTACTAAGTAGGTGACTGTCGATTCGAAACCAGCCAGCACATTCTGTGCACTCTGATCTTCATCTATGTTGTCCACAGTCGATCCAACATGACAGGCTTTGCTCAGCGCAAAAATAAAAGGGTAAATTCTGTGGCAAATACATGTATCTGATAAAAGTAAATTAAGCCATGCTCTGTGAAATTTCAAAAGGAGGCATAATTCATCTGCAAAAAATATCAACACATGTCAGCCTGCACAGTCTGCACCAGGCTGACATGGGCCGAAACATTTTCCTTTCTTTGAATTTTCCGCAGTAGATCTAACATGACAGGCTTTGCTCAGCGCAAAAATAAAAGGTTAAATTCTAAGGCAAATACTTGTATCTGATAAAAGTAAATTAAGCCGCCATGATCTGTGAAATTTCAAAAGGAGGCTGAACCCATGTCAGCCTGCGCAGTCTGCACCAGGCTGACATGGGCCAAAACGTTTTCCTTTCTTTGAATTTTCTGCCTATCAAAGGACCATTCTATAGCATGATTCTGCCGGTTGTTTGACAAAATGGATTTTTTTGATCCATAAGCATGTGATGATAGTATCATGCACAGTGTTTCTGCCAGCTTCAAATTTTTGAGGGTCATTCGTGACCCCCATCCTAACTTTTGCAGGTCATACAGGAAAATTATGGGTCACTGTTATAACCCATTATCATTCAATCCCATGTTTTTACTAACTCTACAGTGGAAGGTTTAGAAAACAGTGTGGTAAAAGGAGAAGTTGCACAGATTGTGCAATTTCTCCTTTTTCCACCATGTATTCTATCCAATTAGAAAACCAGAAGCATTTTTTAATGTTATGACTGGTATATAATCTTTATTGCTTGTCTTTTCTGTTTCTTTTTACTTGGTTCATCTGCCATTTCTGTATCGGAGAGCGTCTGGACTACTAAGACCAAATACATTTAAAATCCGGATATATTCGGAAGCGACCACCAATTGACGCTGGGAGTCCTAACATAAACTGTTAATGTAAATAAACATGGCTGACGAAATTTTCAACCTTCGCTTACGAAACATTCTTTTACACCTTGGTTTCGCTAAAAGTCACGGCTTTGTACAAAATTGTTCTTTTTGTTGAACTGATATTTTGGTTGCACCAGAAAAAACACACAAGGCCAATTCTATTGCGTCCTGAAAGAAATAACTGTGTCAAAAACACAAGATACGCACTCTAGCGGAAACACTGCATGCATCACGGATATTCATTAGTACATATACTTCATACAGATATAGAGGCCTGATCAACATGTCTTGTACATAAGTGTTGAGCTTCTGATGGCCCCTGTTTAACTCGTTACCACACGACAAAACTTTAGACCCATCCAAATTCAAAGGCATTTGCAGACAACAATTACAATGTGACTCAAATGATTTGTCTTTGATAGGGTAGAAAACATTGTGGGAAAAGGAGAAAATGCTGGTTACTAGCATTTTCTTCTTTTCCCACAATGTTTTCAAAAGGCTTCTTCCTCAGTGTTGTTAAAGTAGGGATTGTGTAGTAAAGGGTTAATCCTGTTTTCTTCTGTTGTTAGTGGGCTTTGACCCTGTTTAACCCCCTTTTGTCAGAGTATAGCTCATAGATGTAGAATTGATTCGTGAGCGGTGCCTTCATCAAAACAGTGTTGCAAAATGAGAAATTGTTCATTAGTAGCATAGTCTTTTTTTTTTCAAAAAAAAGTTTGAAGACGAAAAGTCACTTGCCAGTGGTTCTATTTGATGACAGACAGAAAGACAGGCAGACAGACAGAGAGCCAGTCAGACAGAGAGACAGACAGACCAAGTCAATATTTTTCAAGTGTATGTTAACCCTTTCCCAAACAAGCCCTGGTTTTCACGTGTCTGCAGTACAAGTCTATTGAAAACACTGTGGGAAAAGGAGAAACTGCTCGCAACGAGCAATTTCTCCTTTTCCCACAGTGTTTTCTCCCCTTTTTGATAACTTTCTGCCATTTTTATCAAATTTAAAATTGTCGTCTGCAAACTCTTTGAATTTGGACCAGTCCAAAATTTGTCGTTTGGGAAAGGGTAAAAGTATAATAATTTTTTACCTCGAGATCTCTTATCTTTGACAGGAAGAATTTAGATTTTCAATTTGTGTCCCGTGATGGTCGGCACGTTTGTTTATATCGGTATCGATGACGTTATTTCTATTTTTAGCATGAACCTTCGCTCTCAGAGGATAGAGTCGCGTTGATTCGACCTGTCTGCTATGACGCATCACCCATCCCCCGTATACCTGGGAAAAGTAGGGCTTATATCGAAGCTATTAGCCTATTACGAAAGCATGTAGGGGCTGTTTTAATAAATGGTCGGTGCATAAGTTACATGCTAGCCGATCATAGCTGAATAAATGGCACCAGGTAGCGTTTTATTGAGTAAACGTTTATTTCATTTGAAATTCAAAGTCACCGTTGTTGTTTTGAAAAATTACTCCGCTTCTGTACCCAGGATGCCCAAATTAGATAGATGTGTATTTGTAGAATGCCATCTAGCGGGAGATAATGGATAGAGTCGAATCCTAACTTGTTACCTTACCTTGTGACATCGCCTTATCCTCGGAATCTTCGTTTAACTGAAGGGAAAAAAAATATCCTGGGTTCCAGTCCGATAATTTTGTTTTCTTTTTTAACATTCGGACGTTACTTTGTCAAAAATGACGTCATTTTTGACAAAGTAACGTCCGAATATGAAAAAGTAAAAAATGATCGGACTAGGACCCAGACTAGGAAAAAAAAACATCCTCAGGTCTACGCATTCCATGTGCTTGCAAACTACGTCTGAAATAAATTGTGATAAGACGAGAAATTGCTTCTAACGGGTAATCTATATTTTTGCCACACTAATTAAACATTTAGTTTGTGTATTAAAGGCCAAGCAGCGACCAAAAGTGAATAATGGGTGTGGTAAAATGCATTTATATTTAACTTATATACCATTTAAAAGTATTGCAATTGTTGTGAAGACGTCAATCTGTTATTGTATGGTTGGTCCAAGTGTTAGTCGCTGGCAGAAAATGATTAGAATTTGGGTCAAAAGTTGCCAGGTCGCTCTATCTTTTGTTTACTTTTTACCTGGCTTTTGAAATTCATTTTCCTGCCAGCGACTAACACTTGGACCGACAGTACAATATAAGAGATTGTCATCTTCACAATAATTTCCACACTTTAAAATGGTAGGCCTATGAATTAAATTTAGATGTATTTTAGTTTACACGCCGTTGTTTACTTTTGGCCGCTAAGTACTGACCAGTGATCTTATATACACATATATGATCCCTGCTGTGACTTTAAACATTCACGTAGATTATCCATATTTTCATGAGTGTTTTTAAAGCCGCCTGCTTCATTTCAGTCTGTTTCAGTTCTTGATAGCTTTCTGTACAAAAGATCTAGATGAATATAGAACTACAAAATTATAGATATAAGTCCCTATTCCTGAGTTAGCCTGGGTCTAGGTAACAACAGTTTTTGAACCCTTAGCCAAATAATCCCGAGTTTTAACAACCCTGAAAAAAAGAAAAAAGAGAAAAACCTTTCGAAAATATAGTGGGGAAAGCATTTTCTCCTTTTCCCACAATATTTTCTAACCTTTCAGAAACAAATTCAATTATTTGAGGTACATTCAATATGTCTTCTGCAAATGCTTTCAATTTCTACCAGTCTAAAATTTTGTTGTGTGGTAAGATTTAACCACTCACTGTGGCGATCTCCATGTTTATGATCTTGATAGATCTCTACAGCAAATAATCCGTTCATCTGTTTTGTCATGATGATTGTTATAATTTTCGACAAAGAAATGTCGGCTAATAGATAGATCTATACATGTAAATTTATGGAAATAATTTATTGGGCTTGAACCAAGGCTGTCCATCAGAAGTAAAAGAAATGTTTGGTAGCAATACCTCTCAAATGTTTAGATACTCAAAAGAAACATCCATCTGTCAGTTAAAGAGTTAGATATTCAAATATAAGATTTATATAAATATTATCACATAAAACCTCCTCCAGCAGTGTATTATACCCATGACTTATTTTTGATAATACACTAGTGTATTATCGTTTTTTGGGTCCCGGTTCTGATCAGTTTTTAGTCGTGAGCACGTGAAGCCGGAGAAACCAGCCATAACACATGCCGGAATTTGTGTGACTACGCCGTTTCGCAGAAAAAAATGACGTCATTCTTGCTAAGGCGTATACGTGCGGAAAATTTTTGATTTTCATGTTTAATAAAAACAAAGAAATGCATCGAAAGTCTTTTAAATCAACAAAATTGCGGAAATGGGTGGACTTATCCCCTCTAGAAACTGTTTCATTATACTTTCGGTGTAAATATCAAAGAACTGTCTACTTGTGTATGTACACATTTGAAACCAAACTACAACTGTAAGTATGGACCCGTGAATGGTGTATAGGCTATTTAAGGTGATGATGCAGGATATATTTTGCCTGTAATTCGTTTTATGTGATAAATAGAATCCCACATTCGTGTTTATGTATTATCATTTTTATCAAACTCGTTGACTAAAATGTATTTGACACTCGCCAAGGCTCGCGTCATACATTTTTAGTCAACGAGTTTGATAAAAATGATACTACATAAATACGAGTGTAAGATCCTCTATTTTTACCCGATGACTTGCTTCAGTATGTATGCACAACGAAGATCTTGCTTTAAACTGCCCTCTTTCCAGAGCAGTTCATTACTTGCATAAGATAGATCGATTTTGTTTAAATTCCGTCTGAATTTTGAGGAAGACTTTGCCTCTGACATGCAGAAAATTTATCTATAGGGAGATAATATTTTCCTATAGACAACACGTTAAAAAAAAAAAAACTATCCTTTGTCATGATCTAAATTTAGAAACATACATGTATACACCATATCCAGGTATTGCACAACCTGAGTATTGTGCGTGAAATTACACTAAAAAACAAACATGAGCTTGAAACCGCTGCACTTTATCAGAGGATCCGCTTTATGCAGATAAAGCTATTTACACAAATTCCGTGGCGAAACAAAGCACGGCATTTTCCTTTCCGTGGTTTATTTCCTTGTGAGAGCGGGGCAGTTTGAACGACTACTCGCGCCGCGCTGTTGAGAGGAATCTATGTCATTTTATTTTTAGAAAATTTCGTATGGATCAAAGAGAAGGAATTAATTTTTGTCAAGGCAGGTAAAGAATTTTGCGAACGGATGTACACCGGTTTCGGGCTCAATGTTTTAGGCTTGAAAAGATTTGTAAGTGTAAATAATTTGTAAGATAAATAATTAAAGTTATTTTTAAAGGGGGTTACTGGCTATGGTTCCCACCAACATAAAAATTTGGGGAGGGAGGAAAGGGGGTATGGTCTCTGCTGCCTTTATACTGGTATGCTTTTAACCGTAAGGTTGCTGAGCGCGACTCACGGAACCTTTGCAGACAGTGTAGATAAAGACCAGACTCCACAGAACGGGCATTCTGATCTTGGATCTATACTGTCCGATAAGGAGATATTTTCCCCAAGAAGTAACTTCGAAATAGTAATACGGGTATAAATTTGGGTTTTTACTATCGACTTGAAAGTTTCATTTTTGTGGCATTTGTCGAAGACAATGCCACTATGAGTTCAATACGGCATTTTGAAAATCATGTATCGTAGTTTGTGCAAAACCGAAGGAAGTAAACCCAATTAAACTCAATTTTTCTAAGACAAATAAGAGTTTCGATTGCACTCAGATATGAAAATGAAAATGGCGTATTAAAATAAAGTGGATTAGGCCTTCGATCATGGAAATATTTCTTTTTTATCGAAAATAGCCTGATCCGGTATGGTCTTCTATTTTCGTAATGATACACACAATCTTTGTTTCCTGACCACCCGATGCCGTGCTTGATCGTGCCAAACCAGTTCGTTCCTGGGCTTTTTCGTCCCTGGGTTTGTTCGCCAAGACTTGCTCGTCCCACAAGATTGCAAGCTACTCTATTGGATTGCGCATGACTATATAGTAGGTTGACTATCAAGCAAATATTTTGAAACTGTTTCTATGGTTTATTTTTCAAATTACTAATTCCACACAATGGCTCCCTTGACAAATGCCACACCAGTGCTTTCAACGCTTTGATTGTTATATGGCATGTTTAGGATTAATCCTTAGGCTGCTAAACGCGACTCACTGACCTTTTTCGGACAGCGTAGATCAAGATCAGACTGAACAGAATGTACAGTCTAATCTTTGATCTACACTGTCTGATAAGGAGATATCTTTCCTCCATAACTACTGTCGGCTTGAAAGTTACATTTTAGTTTTATAGCATGATAAGAGTTAAAAAAAATGATTGATTGATTGTATGGTGTTTAACGCCGTTTTCAACATTAGTTCAGTTATATCGGAGCGGCCAGTGCACCTGTCCATACTTTCCTGGATTTCTTTTTACCAGTACTCCGCACAATATTCTTTCCAAGCCACTGGCTGCTTTCCCAAATAACGATCGTGGAAACAGTGGTCAGAGAGAGGAATGAATCCTGTCGCAATGACTATCATCAATCCTCGGAAAGAAATTGACCAAGGCGGGAATCGAACCAAAGACCTCCTGTTCTCAAGTCCTGTACATTAAAAAAATGAATCGGCCTACATGGGGGTGGGGGGTGGGGTGGGGGGAAGGCGGGCAAACTACAGGGGCAGACCCGTAAGCCATTTGGGAGTCAGAGAGCGCGATGTTTTCAATGTGGGAACTCATTTGGTTGATTGTATGGTGTTTAACGCCGTTTTCAACATTATTTCAGTTATATCGCGGCGGCCAGTGCACCTATCCATGTTTTCCTGGAGTTTCTTTTACCAACACTTCGCACAATATTCTTTCCAAGCCACTGGCTGCTTTCCCACAATGGTCAGTGGTGAGAGAGGAATGAATCCTGTCGCAATGACTATCATAAATCCTCGGAAAGAAATTGGCCGAGCCGGAGAACTCATTTAGTACAGTATGTACAGAGATCGTATTGTATCCCATATCCTGCTTAAATAAGTTAAATAAAACTTTCAAGCAGATAGTAAAAACCGGAATAAAGTTATTTTAAACTTAATTTTTTGGAGAAAAATATCTCCTTATCGGACAGTTTAAATCCAAGATCAGATTGCACGTTCTCTGCAGTCTGATCTTGATCTATACTGTCCGCGAGACGTCAGCTTAAAGGTTCATTTCTATAGATTGCCTCTTCAACAAATGATAAAATTTTAGCATTGCCCAAATTGAAAGCATTTGCAGACGATAAACCAAATGCAATTCAAAACATGAAATTTTCCTTTCACATGGTTGAAAACATTGTGGGAAAAGGAGAAAATGTTGGTCAAGGATCAGCTCCTCTGTAGATTCATCCGTCTAAATGTCGATCTACGATCAGACAGTTCATTAGCTCCACTGGCTGTAAGCCAGCAGAGCTTATGTCCATGGCGTGGTTTCCGTCGTCCGTCCGTCCGTCTGTCCGTCCAAACAACAAAAATTTTGGACTTATCCAAATCGAAAGTGAAATTGAAAGCATTTCCAGACGACAAATGAAATGTAACTCAAAAATTTTTTTTTGAAAGGGTAGAAAAATTGCGGGAAAAGGAGAAAATGATGGGTTCTATGGGGACACGCGAACAGAAATAAGCAGAGTGTGCTGAATAATTCACTGTTGACATCACAGGCGTTCGTTTTGTGACGCACTTTGCCATCTATACAATGTAATATATAAGTCTTATATACATGTATTACATTGTATACACAGCGAAGTCTGTCACAAAACGAACGCCTGTGGTTGACATGTAGTTAAAAATTGGCCGAGTTGTAAAGAGTAATGTTAAGAAGGCTGCATTTTATTCCTCAAGTATAATATGAAATCAGCGAACAAAAATACTCTAAATAAAATTACACCTCTTGGATGGAAAACATGCACCTTTTTGACCTTGGGAGAGGATACCTGATTTGCCAAAGATCAGAATGTTCGCCTATGGTGCAAGTGCGTGCACTAAAACGGACCATGTCCACTTTCATCAACTTGTATAATGTTTGTTTGCAGTAGATTAAATACCGTATCTATGAATGTAAATCTAGGGTGTCTGTTTAGATAAACAGATCTTCCTTGATATTTGTTATAACTTGTGACTAGCCGAAACAAATTTTTGGCATCTTCTTTGTTTTATAAGGTAAGTGACTTTAGAATCTCTGTACACGAATTAAAGTTTATCTCTTTACCATTAGACAATATATTTGACTGGCCAAAATTGAAAACAGTTGCAAATGACAAACGTTGCTCAAATGATGGCATCTGTATTCTATAGGTTAGAAAACATCCTGGGAAAAAGAGAAATTTTCCCCTTTTTCCCATGATGTTTTCTAAAGCCATCTTCACACGTACATGTTTACTTGTTACTTTTATTAATTATTGACATTTTTACATCAAAAATCTATTCAAAGGTTGACATTGGATTAAACATGGCATCTATCCAGACAGATGAAATTGATTCCATAAAGTCAACATTTGGAAATCAGGTCAAGGTCGTATCTGCTATTGGAGAATTTACCAATGTAGTGACCTTCCAGCCAGAAAACCTTAACCTCCAGTGTAAATTTCAACTTTCAAGTAAGTATATGTATTTCGGTCTCATGAATAACTTTTTTTTCAACCAATCAAATTACAGCATAGATCAGATCATATTAAGAAAAAACTATTTCCACATATCTACATGTAGTCGTGCTTTCGGTGTAATACAGCCATTATATTTGTTAACTTGTACACATTTGAGACAGCAAATAGTGTTTGGTCAAAGCTCTGTAATCATAGGCCTCATTTCTGACTTATTGCTCACCCAGATTTCTTTGCGAAATTAACTGTCAAAACTAGTTAATGTGACTAAGCTGCGAATTTTAACATCTTAGATACAAAACAAAATCATTATGTGCAAGTTTCTTTGAACTATTTTTGTCCTTAATGTACTTGTCAACTAAGCGAATAGGCTTCATATAAATTTCAATATACACGTACATATAGGCCTTTGTTTTAACACATCATGAACTGTAATTCTTGATAAGCAGTTGTGTGATAAACAGAATACGACTTTGTTAGCTTTTGAGGTTAAATTTTATTTAACTTGTTCACCAAAGATGTTACTTAGCTTGCCAATAACATTTTTTTCTAGACTGGGTCAATTTTTTTTTATCTCAAATGCCAACTCATGCCAGATCCTATATACCTGTATATGTGGCATAAAATGCAAAAATGAAGTACTGAAAATGCATCCTCTGTAAGCCTATAGTAAATTATGGTCCTTTTAAAGTTTAGAGGGGGATAGGCCTATCAAAAAGTTTGCTCTACAGGCTTTCAGATTTATCAAATTTTTATAACATTTTATAGAATAAGCAACAAAAATAAAGTAGATCTACTGTTTCTCAACAATACAGAAAACTTTTAGTTCGTTCTGTGCAGTCTGATTTTGATCTACACTGTCCACAAAATGTCAGTGAGTCAAGCTCGGCAGCTTTAGGGTTCAGGCAAGTGTTTTTGTAACACAAGCACTTTTATATTCAGATATAGAATTTAGACCATAAACATTTGGTTGCTTCATACATTCTGGTGCCTGTTTTGATAAATGTCGCAAGTAACACATTTATTCTATTTATTTAATTACACCAGGCAGTTACCCAGAATCCCCTCCAACAATCATCGTACGTTCACAACAGATGGGTGCTGAACAAATAAACAACATGGAATTAGCTCTTCAGACACTGGCTGATTCCAAACTTGGATCAAGTATGCTGAATGACCTTTGTAACTATTGTTTAGAATTAATTACTGAACAGGACACAGATCTGTCCATACCGTGTGTGAAAGCAAAAACAAAAACAGCAAGTCAAAAGTTTAAACAAAAGAAGAAGAAGACCCCAAAAAGTGAAAATGAGCAACCAGCCCAAGGGAAAAAGCCTCCAATGAAAACAGCAGCAGAAGTTATTAAAAGGCTGCAATGGGATGATGGCGTAGATAAAGAAGAATTTGTAGTAGGATATATTGACAGACTTACTGGCTTAGAAGAGAAGGCATTCACAGATTTTACATGGGAAGATTTGGCCTCTGTAGATCAGTATTGCCTTGCCATACCACAGCACCGAATTCAGTATTTCAAATACCGCGATGAGAAAGTCTGGGATAAAAATGAAAGACTGGACAACGTATTTGGGTCAACAGGAAGTAAGCTAACACTCCCAGATACCATTCAAAGATACCATGCTGCTAGGATAGAAAAAGATGACGAAGACGATCTAGATGGTAGGGACAGTGATATTCAGGGAGACACTGAAGCAGAGGGTGACACCAAGAGTACACATGAATCCGAACAAAAAGTGAGAGAATTCTTATTTATTATCTGTTTCACCGTAACACGTTACGACACAATCCCAAGTTTTGATGACCTTGAGAAAGATGGCTTTTGAAAACATTGTTGGAAAAGGAGAAAATGCTGGTAACCAGCATTTTCTCCTTTTCCCACAATGTTTTCTATCCTGTCAAAATCTAATTCTAATATTTGAGTCACATCTACTTTGTCGTCCGCAAATGCGTTCAATTTGGACAAGTCTAAAATAGTGTCGTTTAGCAACCTCTGTAATGGTTTATTGTTACAGCATCTAAGATGGGTCATATATGTTTGTAAAATTTGCTTTTGATATGGGAAACATGTTTATCAGTTGGTAAAATTTATTGATATACCACCCATGATTCAGATCTCATGAAAAATCTTGTAATGTACTTCTAAATTACCAAACCCTTAGAGATTTTACAGAACTTTGGCGCGTTGAAGTCCCAGTAGCAACAAAAAGTAAACAATGGGGGTATTAAAAAGCATTTGAATTTAAATCATGCCTTTTAAAAGTATGGAAGTTACTCTGAAGACAATTTGTTATTGTATGGACGGTGCAACTGTTTAGTTACTGGCAGAATAATATAATGAGTTTTAAAACCAGATAAATATTATATGAAAGAGTAACCTTGCAAATTTCGACTTACTTTTATAATTCATTTTACTTCCAAGGCCTAACACTTGGACCAAAATTGTCACCTTCCATACTATTCATACTCTCAAGTAATATGATTTTGATTTAAATGCATTTTAACGCCACTATGGTTTACTTTTGGCTACTGTTGAGCATTGAATTAAAATTTGAAACTGAACAAGTACCATGGTGTCTTGAATTTTCTTACTTATTTTCAGGCTATGGGCAACTTTAGACTTAAAGAAAGTAGAATACATCAAAATTAAAGGGCAACTTTAGACTTAAAAAAGGTAGAATATATCAAAATTAAATGTAGATTTGCTCGAATTGCTCAGTCTTATATTGATGAAAACTGACTCATAATGCGATAGTTAGTTTTGGATTTGCCGGTTTGGGTTTTTGTGGTTGAGACACTATTTCCAAGTCACCGGCTGTTTTTCCTCTAAAACACTGCCAAAAATGAAATTAGAAGTGAGAGAAGAATGATTTTATTCGCAATAAATTGGATTTTTACTTAAAACACACGAATAAAAAAAAAAAAAAAAAAGTAAGATCAAATTGGTTTCAATGAAAAATATTTGTGGAGGCTATCGAGGAAACATTGTGACAAAAAGAGAGTTGCGCCTTTTTAGGTATTGGTGAATATATCAGACTGTTTCAGTACACAGTTTAGGCAGGGTTTACAAAATTGGCATACAATGGGGGAAAGTTTAACTGCTTAATATTAAAAACAAATCCACAGTTGCAATACAAATCTTGCTTTTTTTTCAGAGAGATTTATTGGCAGACTTCTCAACGATGTCTTTTTCTCTGAATCAAACAGCAAAACCACTTGAAAGTCCTGGAAATGTTTGTGAAGGAATTGAGAAACATGGTGCAGACAACACTGAAGAAGAAAGTCGCAGAACAGCAACCACTAAACGTAGACTGAATTACTTTATTGCCTTACAAATAACAAACAAGGAATTAATAAGTAAACTAGAACATATACAATCTGAAATTTTAAAGAAAAATCCAGATTTTGAGGAGTACCAGATTTGCAGCTCCATGTTTCATCTGACATTAAATCTGCTCAGACTTAACTCTGAGGCCGAAGTTATTACATGTGTTTCAGTGATGAAAAACATGAAACGCAACCTTTTCCAGCTAATGAAAAGAGCTTGTAAAATTTCAGTTGAAGGGGTAGACCATTTTTCTGAGCGTGTAATATATGCCAAACTGAAGGTCAACCAAGGCTTACTTGAATTGGTTGATACACTCAAATACAATCTTGCTATGGCAGATGTCGATGTTGAAATTGGTGCCACTTTTACACCCCATATCACTCTGTTTAAAATGGATTGGGGGAGCTATCATGTATGGCGTAGACATGGAATGAAGGTCCTATTGCCCACATTTGAAAAGGGAATAGGTTATCAGATGATAGATAACATATCTGTCTGTAAAATGGGAGCAGTGTCAGAAATTGATTATTTCTATCAGAAAGTGTTTGAATTTAGGTTGTCTGATTTCGACTTTGAGCTTTAACCTTTTACCACGCAATCCCTATTTTTATCAACCCAGAGAAAGAAAGCTTTTGAAAACATTGTAGGTAAGGAGAAAATGCATAACCAGTATTTCTCCTTTTTAATCTTTCAAAAACACCGAATATGTCACCAGTAAATTCCCTAATTTGGAAGACTTTGATATATTTTTTTTGTAAAGAAATAATACAAAGCATTTTAGGTTGAAATGTCAAAAAGTAAAATCTATAATCCTATGCCCCATAGATTTTGCAAATAATGTAATAAATATTTCTTGTTTTCTCTTTCACAGACTTTCTCAGAAATACAATGACTCTATGAATTCCTCAGGGAATGAATAAAACACTATAAAAAAAAAAAAAACACTTTTTTGTTCGATATTTCGGCTGTTGCCTTTTTCATAGTTGAAACACTTTTTCCTCTAGAACAGTTTGTCAGCGTGAATTAGTGCAGCCATTTTTTTTTCACAAGCTATGAAACAACATGGCTGCAGTAATTCACGCTAAATATTTTTTATGGGAAAAAGTGTTTCAAACTCTTGAAAAAGGCAATAGCTCAAATATCGAACGATAGAGTGTTGTTTTTCATAGTGTTCTCAAAAAGAAATTGCAGCAAAATGCAGCCAGGGATAAGTTTTGTGCAGTCTGTTCTTGATATGTATTTCCTGGCAAACGTGCAAACATTTGTAATTCACTCTTAGGGAGAGTTTAAGAGCGAAGAGACAGATTTAATTATTTGCCATGATCCAATGGTTTTGCACTAATTGTGTGATGAAAATTACTGAAATTATAAAAATGAATGGGAGGCTCGAACTTCAACCGATCAGTTTGTCATATATAGACAGATACAACAAGACTATAATTCTACTTCTCTACGGATTTATGGAAAATACCACCCAAAGTTGCTAGGGGCCTGTTTTTCTGTTGCTCAATTGATAGTGTATCTCTCCCGAAATAATATAATATCAATTGTTTTCATGAATATTGGCGAGTTCTGAATTTTTTTTTTTTTCATAGCTCCATGAAAAAAAAAATCACGTTGTGCCGGAACTAGTTCAGCTGTCAAACTAATGTAAACAAACATGTATACAATATTCCTCATTTTTCATTAAAAGGATTTTATACAGAGTCCCAGGTTTATTGGTTAGCTTTTTTTTTTACCCTGAATATCATTTTATGAAGAAAAAAAGATAACATAACAATTCAACAATAAAAGTTAACAATAATCCATCATTAATTCCCAATGCAATATTCACCATGCTTCTACTCAGAGTGAAGGTTACACATTGCGGGTCCTACACACTGCCGTGTTAATTTACTTTCGTTTTATTTGTTGATTTTCAGGACACGTTAGTATTGGGAATCTGAAAACTGCTTCCCTCATGTATTCTTGCGCCATACAAATATGAGTGGAAGGGGCTTTAGAAACTCCAACGTTATGTTTAAAAATAAAGAAAATGAATGCACTTTGAATTATTTCAGTGGGTGTATGTTGTCTGTAATATTAAACTATAAGGAATTATAAGAGAACTTTTTTTTTCATGGAGGTATGAGTCAAAAAAAAAAAAAAAAAAACCCACCGGCGGTTTCATACAGTGTAATTTTTTTTTTTCATACCCCCATGAGAAAAAAAAAAAAAAAAAAAAAAAATCTCTTCATTCCTTAAATGAAATGGCTTGCTCACGTTGTGGAGAAAACTATGTTCATGTAAGCATCACTGAGCACTAATTAACATGTTGTACTTTGATACAGCCTCTTTTTTCTTCCTTTATGGAAAAAGTTAAAATGTTATATGGCCATAATACTTTTATTTGTTTGCGATCTTTGCCAAACAAGGATTTTGTTTATGCAATTTTTGGTATTAATCCAAATTTCTACTCTTTTATTAATGGAATGAGTGAGAGTTTTTATGTAAACGTAGTCTATTTGCTACACAGTATTTGGATCTCATACAGGCAAGCACGTCACAATATGTGATGTGATGCGCTTACCTCGAGCATAACTGTTACCATATATTGTTTACTTGATGCTTAAAATCTGACGTAATTTTTCGTTTCGGATAAGTTCTTTACCTATGGCACCCTCTCTCTCCCGATATTTCTATCATTCGTATAACTGTGTATTTTGTTGATTTATTTTCATGGACGTTTTGTACTTGTAAATCTTCTATATGGAAGAAATAAAGAATAATAATAAATAATAATAATAACCAAAGGGTTTCTTTAATCCTTTACCAAACAACCAGATTTGAGACTCATCCAAATTCAGACCAGTTGTAGATGAAAATTAAAATGTAGATGAAAATCAAAATATGCCTCAAATGGTGACATGGTCTCTATGAGTGTAGAAAAACATTGTAGAAAAAGTAGAAAATACTGGATGGGTGCACTAGTTGCCGCGTTGTGACTGAAAATTGTATTGAAAACAACATCAAACACCATAAAAACAAACATCATGGCTGGTATGCAATTTATTTACTACATCCTTTTAAAGAAATCAAGGTACTTAAGCTACTACGATAGAAACAGATATTTTCATTAATCCCCTCCACCCCGCCCCTAAAAAGAGTGAGAGAAAATTAAGGTCAAAATCCAGTTCTCCGTTCTATGCCCCTTTAATGCTGACTTTACCCAGTTTTTAGGGGAAAGTATATTTTCTACATGTGCATAAACAGGAATACATGTACATGCAATGCAATGGAATTTCACTTCTATTTTGTTCGTATGGTCTATAAATAATGCCGTTTTCAACATTTTTTGCCGGTGCAGCTATCCATGCTTTTCCGGAGATTATATTTATATGCCACTTCTTTGCACACCATTTTTTTTTTTTTTCAAATTCCGATATTGCTTTGTCATGTCCAACTCCAGCAGATTTTATTTGTATCTATTGAATATGGACCCCCCTCTACACACACAGACACACACACACACACAAAACCTCCATAATTATTGCTACATCCTGTTCATTCATAATTAGCACAACTCCGCTTTTCAGGACTTTCAGCCCTTTGATTGGTTTGAATTTGTTTTGATGGATCCATTGATCGACTGATTAATCATTTTTAGACTAGTCTATAGGCATCAAGATTGACCTAGAGTCAAAGTAAACAAAAAACCTCACAGTTGCCAAATACTGCCTCACAGAAAAATACTTCTTTCTGTTATAAATCTTAATTCTGTTACATATGATAATTTTGACAAAAACTGCAAAATCTCTACCTCTCCAATTTGAACATGTCGTCTTACAAAGTAATAAACTGAACAAGATATCATTTATAAGGTACAAGATCTTTGCTTATATGTAAATTAAGTGACCTATGCAAAGCAGAGAATCACTTTTTCCTACACCACTGTAACATTATGAATGAATCTATTAATAGATACACCTAGGTAACTTGTAGCAAATCCCAGTTACATTAACCCTCACTGGACAGGGAACCCTTGTCATTCCTTCAGTCATTCATTATTTAGATCATTGTGTACAGTTAAACTGTTATGTTAAACTGTTATTCTAGTCTTGAATATTAACCCTTTACCAAACAATCCCATGCACAGAGCATGCAGTCTGATCTGGGATCTACACTGTCCGATAAGAGGATATATTATTTTCTCCAAAATGTAGCTTTGAAATAGCAATATGCAGGTGTTTACCATCGGCTTGAAAGTTTCGTTTAACATTTTTAGCAGGTTAAGTGTTAAACTTAAACTGGATTACAGTTAACCAATAGCACGCATAGCCCCAGCAGCTCAGTCGGTAGTGTACAGGACTTGGGAACAGGAGATCGCTGGTTCGATCCCCGACTCGGCAAATTTCTTTCCGAGGATTGATGATAGTCATTGTGACAAGATTGATTTCTATCTCATGTTTCGACGATGGTTATAATATAAATGTGGGAAAGCAGCCAGTGGCTTGTAAAGAATATTGTACGGAGTACTGGTAAAAGAAACTCCAGGAAAGCATGGATATGTGCACTGTCCACTGCTACATAACTGAAATAATGTTGAAAACATAGTTAAAGACCATACAAACAATCAATCAATCAAATTCGCTAGTCTATCAGTACTTTCAGTACTTTGATTATACGGCGTTCAGCATCACTTTGAACAGTCAGATTAGGATACCAGATCACTTCATTAATTAATGTCACATCATTTCATTAATTAATGTGTATATCCCATTTTCATAGTAAGTAAATTGGGGCCCGGCAGTAACTTGCCTTTGGAAGTTGGACACTTCAACGAAAGTTGATTAAACCGAGAAAGTCTCTATTTCAAATCAAACTTCAATTAATTACGAGCTAAATAGTGCCACGTTGACATCTTTCTAGGGTTCTGTTTTGTCCAAGACCCCACATAGAACTTCCCAGCCGTGAGTTAACCCTTATCCTGTTAACCCTTTACCGCACAATGCCGCCTTTTAACGCCCCGGGAAAGAAGCCTCTTGAAAACATTGTCGTAACCAGCATTTTCTCCTTTTCTCGCAATGTTTTTTGTGGTAAAGGGTTAAATAAGTTAACTAGAACTTTCAAGCCGATAGTAAAAAATCAGAAAAATGCTTTTCCAAACGTATTTTTTAAGACAAATATCTCCTTATCGGGCAGTGTAGATCCAAGGTCAGACTGCACGTTCTGTTCAGTCTGTTCTTGTTTTACGTTGTCCGCAAAAGGTCAGTGTGCCACGCTTAGCAGCCAAGAGGATAATTTATGTTGATTTCGGGTAATAAGATGAATGAATAAGACAAACTTTCGATAAACTGTTTGTTTTTACCGTATCAACCTAAGGCTGACCTGGGTCAATGCTTTTCGCAGATATATTAAGTACCCTTTTCACAGAGCATGGCTCATATACATGGCCACATTTTGTAGCAATCGACATTTACGATTACGTATTTGAGACTAACACCAAGCTGTTGGTCTAAAGTTATAGTTAACGCCAAAAAACTGCGGCTGGTATGGGACAGAAACAGTTTGCCCCTGGCTTACATGGCCTTGACCTTACCAGCTAAGCTACATGTGTACAATGAGTGGCCTTAACCCTTTACCATACGACAAAATTTTAGCCTTGTCCAAATTGAAAGCATATGCAGACGACAATTTCAATGTGGCTCAAATGGTGCAATTTTTGTTTGATAGGGTAGAAAACATTGTGGGAAAAGGAGAAAATGCTGGTTACCAGCATTTTCTCCTTTTCCCACAAAGTTTTCAAAAGGCCTTTTTGTTAGGGGCGTCAAAAGGTGGCATTGTGCGGTAAAGGGTTAAGTATTTCATTAAATTCCAAATTCCCATTGACTTACAGGCATTTTCCAATGTGCGAGGAAATCAATTCCGCAGCTTCTGGTTGTGCAATGAAAATGAATACTGTCACTGGAAGAACATGAGTGAGGTTGCTGGAACCGTTTACCGTCATTAAGTTGTTATTATTTTTTCACGCCTGACGTCAAAGCTGTAGCCCTCTGAGACCTAGTGGTGTCAATATTCCGTCGAAATTTGAAAACGTCGCCGTGGACGTTAACGTAATTTTTTACGTTTTTTTTTTTGTGTGTGTGTGTGTGGGGGGGGGGAATATTGATCACTCTTAATCACTCTTAAACAGCCACATTTTTATCACATTATATCATATCACATCTGAAAAATGTATATTTTTTGAATGTCAGATTTATTTTGCTCCTTATAAATGTAAGTCTCACTACGGCAACTGTATCTTTTAATCCACAATGAATTAAAAGGTTAACTTAGACATATATACATGTAAGTCATTGGGGAATCGAAATTTGGTGAAATGTAAATTTGGACTATGGCCAGTTACTGAATTCTGATCGAATTAGCGGCAAAATGACCGAGAACAACTTCTTTTATCAATCTATCTGTATTCTCGTAGACTTAAAATCCATACCTGAACGAAAAAACTTTCGTGAGACTTTTCGAACTGCTTAAAAGCATTTGTAGACGATCTTGAAATTAAATATGGCACAAAAATGGTAGATCTATTTGTCTGAGAAGGACAGAAAACGTTGTAAGAAAAAAGAGGAAATGATGGTTCAACAATGTTTACTAAAGCCTTTCTCTTCAAGGTCGTTAAAACACGAAATTGTTTGCTGAAGGGGTTGAATGGAGGGGGTTACACAATTCTGAATTTTCATGAACCAGCATTTTCTCCTTGTCCCAAAATGTTTTCTACTCTTTCAGCGACAAATTTCAACGTTTGAACCACACTTAATTTGTCGTTTGCAAATGCTTTCAATTTGGACAAGTCTAAAATTTTGTCGTTTGGTAAAGAGCTATTTACCATTGTCAACCACTTCCGGCGCAGATGTATACTCAAAACACTTCCGCTTGTCAAAATATTGGTAAGTAGGCCTATCAATAGAAGACAATGAAACTATAACCGAGCCATGCTGTAGCAAAAGGGGATTTGGTGCATCTTCGTCATGCATTAATTATACCAATCAAGTCCTCACATAATTATGAATCCACAAAATCCGTCCAGTTTAACCCTTGTCCTGCTAGATAAATTAAACATGTAAAAAGTTAAAGCCGATAGTAAATACCCGAATAAATTTATTACCAACTTATCTTTTGGAGAAAAGTATCTCCTTATCGAACAGTGTAGATTCATGATCAGACTGCACGTTCAGTGCAGTCTGATCTTGATCCACACTGTCCACAAAAAGGTCAGTGAGTCGCACTTAGCAGCTGAAATATTAACCATAGACTGGATCTGGACTTAGAATGGTGCTTTGCCATGCAGTTTACTGATAGCAAAAAGTTTCAACCCATGTCAGCCTGCGCGGACTTTTCACAGAGCATGGCTTATATACAGAACCCGAACATAAAGCCCCTCGATAACATATACTTGTATGCATGCTCTAGCAAATGAGCTAGCCATGCCACCAAAGATTTTTTGTGGGAAATTGCTACCCCAAAACTTTCCATATATCTGTCATATAATTTGCAAGCAATTTTCCAGTATTTACTCTTTTTCCCACCACAGTTTCTATCTCCTTCAAGAGAAATCCCATCGTTTGATCCATAGTAGGCTTGTCGTCTGCAAAGGCTGTCAACAGAGCCGATTTCGATTTTTGAGCCTGGGAAAAAAACTTGAGGTTCATACGAAGATCGATAACGAGCTAACCTGGCTGCTGATCCGTTGATCAAACCGCGGTTACGGAATCGGCCGAGTTTTGACGAGTGGCATATTGCAAGGGAGAGTTCCGGCTCACAAAATTGAGTCCCACAAGTTAAGAATATTTTCATCCTAGTTTGAATGTCTAGTTATCTTTTTAAAACTAAATCTAGTATTGAAAAATAATCATTCAAACTGATCTCATAAAATTGATTACATACATCATTTTTTTTTTCTTTTTTTTTTACATATCTTTACTGCAATTGATTTCTCCCGTTTGACCACATGATCAAAACAGAAAGTAAATAAAATCAACAAGGAATAACGTGATAGACTGTCAAACTCAGACTTATGTATAAGATAGATCTAGTCAGTGTAATAAATAATAGCTCGTTTCCACTTATAGCGAATTCGCATCAGGGGACATTAAAGTATTTCGATAAATTGTTTATAACAGGAAATAAGGTTCATTCAATCATTGCTCTCTCGAGTTCAAACATTTTCACCAGTCTTCTTCGAAAATTTTCCCACAAAGTTTTTATAGTTTACAAAGTGGTCAGCTGCAAGGCACTGTTCCATATTTTTACAACCCATTGACAGAAAAGATGATACCGGTTACCATCATGTTCTCTTCTTCCAGCAATATTTTCTTCTCATTCAAGTCCCATTATTTCAGTTGCACTTTAAATTTCTCGTCAGTTTGGAGTAGTCAAAAAGATTTTTTTGTCTTATGAAAGAAGTTGGGAATTCTATAAAATATGGTGCTATAAAACTGTCTATAGGACGGTATGTGTTATCTATGGGCAAGATTACAGAGTTCCAGATAGGGAGTTACTTTGATTTCAAAATTGAAAATATCGGTTATTTTCCACTAAACCCTATGTTATGGGTACTCATTAGAATTGTCTCATTGAGACAATTCTAATGAGTACCCACACCGTAGGGTTTGGAAGAGAAATAATGGATTTAGAATACCATAGCTCCCTTTTATGTGGTGCTCTGTACAAAATGTGGTTATTGATTATGAAAGCAGTTTGCAGACAACAAATGTGGTTCAAATGACAGGGTATGCAGGATTTGAGGTTGTCATTCACTTTTGTTGGGCCCAGGGGCTCAACTGTCTTAATATTTACAACAGCCTTCTTTGGCGGGGTTGTTTTATAAACACTTTAACCCTTTAGCATACGATCCCGAGTTTGAATGACCCACAGAATGAAGCCTTTTGAAAACATTGTGGGAAAAGGAGAAAATGCTGGTAACCAGCATTTTCTCCTTTTCCCACTATGTTTTCTACCTTCTACAAGACAATATTCACCATTTGAGCCATATTCAATCTGTTGTCTGCATATACTTTTGACTTGGAAGAGTCTAACATGTGGACATTTGGTAAAGAGTTAGTGTGTGGTTTAGGACTAATATCAGTTTATGTTACAGGGTGATTGAATAGTCACTGAACGATGAGTCTAGGTTTGAGGAACCGTATACGATCTCGTATTGCAAAACATGGGGCAAAGAGGGAAGAGGAAAAAATAGGGGGAAACTTTGAAGATGTAGAAGTATGTTTTTGTCTTGGCTACTCTTTACCAGGGGACCGTCTTACTAAAGTACTTAAGCAAACATAACTAAGAAATTTTCGTAAGTTTTTGCGTAACTCCGAATTTTGCGCTTTACTAAAGTTTTCATAGCTAAGTTTGAATGTTATTTTTTGCGTAACTTTATGTACAAAAATATTGGTCGTAAGTAAGAACATAGGCCCAAATCTTGAGGCATTTTTTGTATTTGGTTGTCATAGAGAAAGGAATTTGAGAAAAACATAATTATGCTCACAGCTATCCACAATAGTCATAAATTTTATTTTTAGACAAATTAAATTTTTTCTTCACAGGTACAGTATCAATATTTGACGGAAGCATCTGGCATATGAAATCATGTAAAGCGCGAGAAATGTAGGGTAAATGCGCGTAAATTACGTCATTTTTCCCTCTGGTTGAAACACACATTCTGTTTACCTCGGTTACAAGTGTGGGGAATTTATTGTTTCTGTCTTCAGTTGAAGAGTTATGGAAATATTTACTTACGCAAATTCATAAAGTTATGAAAGCTTAGTAAAAAGGATTTATGAATTTCGTAAATCTGAATGTAGATGTAAAGTTACGAAAATTCTTATGCAAAAACTTACGAATTGTTAGTAAAACGGTACCCAGATGACAAAGTTTGTAACATAATTCTTTAGAAGTACAGTCCTTAACAGTGCAATCCCTAGTTTTAAAAATGTTCTGGAGATGAATTGCTTTTGAAAACATAGTAAGAAAATGCTGTAACAATGTTTCAAAGACACATCCTACCATTTAACTCTTTACCACACAATCCCTAGGTTTAACGACCTTGATAAAGAAGGCCTTTTGAAAACATTGTGGGAAAAGGAGAAAATGCTGGTGACCAGCATTTTCTCCTTTTCCCACAATGTTTTCTACCTTTTCTGGTACAAATCCCATCATTTGAGTATCATTTTATTTGTTGTCTGCAAATGCTTTGAATTTTGATCAGTCTAAAATTTTGTTGTTTGGGAAAGGGTTAAACCACATTTAATTTTAACGTGCAGATGCTTTGAACACAGACTTTGTGGTTGTGAGTTCGATACCCGGTTGAGGCAAACTTTCTTTGCTGTGTCTTTTCACATCTCACCTCTGATGCATGTGGGAAAAGTAGTCAGTGGCTTTGGAATGAAAGTTGTGTCAGTACTGGACTGGTGTGAGAAAGCCAGGAAACAAATGGGTGTGTCACTGACCGCCATGATATGACCCGGGTCCGTATTCATCAACCATTCTTAAGAATATTCTTAGTCTTGTTCTCCAAGATTTTCTACATTTGAAAGTAACACCATTTGGTTTAGCCAGTCACAAGTTGTGTTATTTTCAAATGTAGAAAAATTTGGAGAGTAGGACTAAGAACATTCTTAAGAATGGTTGGTGAATACAGACCCTGAGCGGTTAAAATGGCATTGAACTCAAATACAAACCAAATCCTAGGTCACTGAAAGCACAGGCGCTTGTTTTTATTTGGGAGGGGGGGGGGACAAATTTTGCCCTCTGTAGCTTAATAGCCATGTATAGTTGGTTATAGAGAGCAAAGTTTGTGAAAAAACAAGTGCTTTTTATCCAGAAAGGTTAACCCTTTACCAAACAGCAAAATTCTAAACATGTCCAAATTGAAAGCATATGCAGACGACAAATTAAATGTAACACAAAACATGAATTTTGTTTTTCATATTGTAGAAAACATTTTGGAAAAGGAGAAAATGCTGATTACCAGCATTTTCTCCTTTTCCTAAAATGTTTTCAAAAGTCTTCTGTCTTGAGTCCATTAAAAATCCGGATTGTGTCGTAAAAGCTAAAATTGGAAAAAGTGCTCACAACCACTTTTACTGTTTCAGTTCATGGATATTGACGATGATTCCAGCTTTGACAGCAATGCAAGCGTAGGAAGTGTAGGTGGTAGGGTGAGAGAAATAAGGCAGAGGAGGGGAGTGAAATGGAAGAGCAGTGATGACAGAGCAGTTTTTGAAGAACAGCTTAACCAGCTTCAGGAACAACTTGTATCTGCCATGATAGAAAACCAGGCTTTGAGTAAGTGTGCGCCCATTTGTTGGACCCATTAAAGATACATCCTTACAGCCAGAAAGAAAAAAACAGTTTAAAAGTTGGAAAGACTGTAGTTCAGAATTTAGTCATATGTGTAAAACATGGATTACCAATATATATATGGTGTAAGGTGCCAAGCCCCGGTAGCTCAGTCGGTAGTGTACAGGACATGAGAACCGGAGGTGTCTGGTTCGATCCCCGGCTCGGCCAATTTCTTGATCATATTCATTCATTGCGACAGGATTCGTTCCTCTCTCACCACTGACCGTTTTTTCGGCAATGGTTGTGTGGAAAAGTAGCCAGTGGCTTGGAAAGAATATTGTGTGCAGCACTGGTAAAAGAAACTCCGGAAAGCATTGATAGGTGCACTGGCTGTTGTGATACAACTGAAATAATGTTGAAAACAGTGTTAAACACCATGCAATCAATCATATGGTGTAAGGGAGAAATACACATATTGGAAATCTTCAATTAAAAATAGGAAACAACAGTGATTTCTTGGATGGCCCCAAGAAAATGAAATGCATTTTCTATCTGTCGTAATCTACAGGTATGCAACCTTGTAAAAGTCAGGCGCAACATTTGGCATGAAGATGTAAGAATAATCATAGGTTTATAAAAAAAAAAAATGATGAAATGGGTTAAAAAACTGGCTGAAAACAAGCATAGATGTATCTTTAACTCTTTACCGAACAACAAAATTATAGACTAGACTGAATTGAAAGCATTTGCAGACAAAAAAATAAATGTGACTAAAAATAGAAACTCATGTTGGGAAGGGTAGAAAACATTGTGGGAAAGGAGTAAAATGCTGGTTACCAGCATTTTCTCCTTTTCCCACAATGTTTTCAAAAGCTTTCTTTCTCAGGGTCATTAAAAGTCGGGATTGTATGGTAAAGGGTTAAGTCTTTACCAAACAAGAAAATTTGAGATGTAGGACTTTAAATCTGGAGGCCACAGGTTCACGCCTCTCTGGAAGCACCGAGTTTTTCGTGGGTGTGTCCTTGGGCAAGACACTTCAGTGCTGTCACCTTGTAATGGTGAAACCCAAGACATACATGAATATGTGGACTGTCACTGTGATATGACTGAAATAATAGTAAAAGCGGCATAAAACACCATTCATGAATGAAATTTTGGACTTGTGTAAATTAAAAGCATTTGCAGACCACAAATCAAATTTTGCACAAGTGACCGGATTTCCCTATGAAAGATGTGATAACTTGTGGGGTATTGTTCTTACCAGAAATGATTTCCAGCATTTCCTCCTTTCCCACAATGTTTTCAAAAAGTTCTCTTGCAGGAGTTTCCTTGAAACTTGGGATTGTGTGGCAAAGGGTTAAACCAAAGTGCAATATGTAAACTTTCAGACTTAACTTGCCTAGAAATTAGACCTTAGTGATTTCAATCTAAAGGTTCTTTTTTGTCCAGAATGTTTTAACAAAGTGAACAAAGTAGATGAAAGATTAGACTGCATGATTGTGCAGTCTGTTCTGGATCTTCACTGGTTGTAAATGCAATTTTAGAGTGAAAGGCTGCTCAAAGGTTTACCCTTCATCGCGCAATCACGATCCTGTGAAAGAGAATTTTAGAAGATATTTTTGGGAAAGGAGAATATGCTTGTAACCAGCATTATCTCTTTTTTCTAATATGTTTTCTACCCTATTAAACATATATATTTTGATGGGTATTTGATTTTTTATCTGCCAATGCTTTCAGTTTGGACCTGTCTAAAAATTTGGTCATTGGGTAAAGAGTTAAATCTTTATGAGATGAGAAGATTTTAAACTCGACTCTGTTGAAAGCATTTTTAGATGACAAAATGATCATGGCTTAATTAAGTAAAAAGTGCTTGAAAGGGGAGAAAACTTAAAATTTAAGTTGGGGCAAATGATGATATTTGTCTTTGACTTGGTAGAAAACTTTGTGAGCAAAGGAGAAAATTCTGGTTACCAGCATTTTCTCCTTTTCCCACAATGTTTTCAAATCCTTTTTTCCCAAGGTGTGTTTCCCACTATGTTTTCAAAAGCCTTTTTCCCCAAGGTGCATTAAAACTCTGGAGTGATTGATAAAGAGGTAAACCTATCCACAGGTCAGCAATTGGAAGAATACAAAGCTGCTGCAAAGAGGGAGTCAGTGACACAGACGAATGGTGGGCACTTTCGGAAAACCCCAAGGAATGAAAGGTAGATGTTTTTTTGTAAAGTTTTTACCAGATGAGAAAATTGTAGACAGTGATTGACAGTGATTAATTATAGACAGTGATTGACAGTGATTGACATGATCTATTTCATATTAAAAGCATTTGGAGGTGATATTAAATTGATTTATTGTAAAGTGGTTTAATATGATATTCAACATAATTTCAGTTACACTGCAGTGTCCAGTTAACCTGTTCATGTTTTCCTGGATTTTTTGTCTTACCAGTACTTTGCACACTTTTCCTCCAAATCCACTGGCTGCTTTCCCACATAAGTTAACCATCTTTGAAGCAAATGATAAGTTGTGAGAGAGGAAATGCTTTCAATTTGGACAAGGCCAAAATTTTGTTGTCTGGTAAAGTGTTGTGTGGTAAAAGATTTAAGAAATAACTGCTCTTGGTCCATGTACATTATATTTTATTATAGAACGACAAGTCCGGAGAAGAGACTAGGCACAAGAAAAGAGATTCTCCATGTTTATGGTGAGTGTATGATATACAGTAACATTATAGTTGTTATGGACGATCAGAGCTAAAGAACCCGGAGACAAAACTTATGAGCCATGCTCAGTGAAAAGGGGGCTTAATTTATCTGCAAACTGTATCGGCCCATGTTGGCCTGCCCTGTCCACACAGGCTGACCTGGGTGGAAACATTTTGCTATTTATAAATTTTCTGCATGTCCAAGGACCTCTCTTCCTCCAGATTCAGTGAGATGTAAGGCTAAATGGATTTTATGGATCCCTAATTATGTGATGACTGGATTAGTATGATGCATCACGGAGATGCATTAAGCCCCCTTTTGCCAGGGCTTTGCTCAGATGCAAGGAATTCTGGGTACAAAAACCTTAGCCCTTCTTCAAACAGATACCTTGGTTCCTTAGCCCTTTACCAAACAAGCCCTGGTTTTCACGTGTCTGCAGTACAAATCTTTTGAAAACACTGTGGGAAAAGGAGAAATTGCTCGTAACGAGCAATTTCTCCTTTTCCCACCGTGTTTTCTACCCTTTTTGAGACCTTTCTGCCATTTTCATCAAATTTAAAATTGTCGTCTGCAAACTCTTTGAATTTGGACCAGTCCAAAATTTGTCGTTTGGGAAATGGTTAATCCTTTACCAAACAATCCCGGGTTTTCACAACTCTGAGAAGGAAGCCTTTTGAAAACATCGTGGAAAAAGGAGAAATGCTGGTAACCAGCATTTTCTCCTTTTCTCACAATATTTTCTACCCTTCCCTAAACAAATTTCAATATTTGAGTTACATTAATATTGTCATTTGCAATTACTTTCAGTTTAGATGAGTCTTAAATTTTGTTGTTTGGGAAAGATTTGATGTGCCCAGCAACTGATACATGAGAGGCAACCACAGGGTTTCTTATTTAGATTTTATCAAGATTTCTTATCCAGATTTTCAACTTGTCCATAATACAGACACCAAATTTGGCTCAAATGATAACTTCATCTTTGAAAAGGTCGAAAACCTTGTGGGGAAAAAGGAGAAAATGCTCGTTACCAACAGTTTCTCCTTTTCCCACTATGTTTTCAATCATCTCCAGTCTCAGAGTTAGTAAAAATGTGGGATAATTGGGTGTAAGGTAACTCAATAATCAAATCATAATTAGCTTGGTTGTCTTTGAAAGAAAACTTCAAGTTATTGTTATGGCCCTGTCGTCGTCTGCATCTTTGTCTGCGTTGTGCAAAAACTGTGACATTTAATGATATCTGTGTCATTTCTGAAGATATTTACTTCAAATTCAGACTAGTTATCAACTATGAAAAAGGGAATCTATACAACAGGCACAGATAAACATCAAAATGAGTTATGACACAGTTATGCCCCTTTTTCAACTTAGAATTTTCACTGAAAATCCATCTGTTTCTAATAACAATTGCAGCAGAGTGTTGGCACCTGCATGCGATGCTTTTGTTTTAGATTCACCACAGGAAGCAGAGGTGGAAGATTCAGAGACTGATGTGAAGAGAACAAGCTTGGATGGTTTAAGAGACAGGCTTGTTGAATACCTCTATGAGATTGTCGATGATTTTACCGAAATCACAAAACCAGAACAGCCTAAAGTTGAGCCGGAGCCACAACTGGCTGTGAAAACGTAGGATTTACATAACTGTCTATAAGACGATTTTAGTCTTGTTCTTTCTGAATTCATTGATTGCTTGTATGGTCTTTAATGCCTTTTTCAACAGTATTTCAGTTATATTGCACCAAGCCCCCATAGCTCAGACGGTAGCGTACAGGACTTGAGAACAGGAGGTCCCTGGTTCGATCCCCGGCTTGGCCAATTTCTTTCCGAGGATTGATGATAGTTATCGCGACAGGATTCATTCCTCTCTCACCGCTGACCATTGTTTCGACGATGGTTATGTCGGAAAGCAGCCAGTGGCTTGGAAAGAATATTGTGTGGAGTACTGGTAAAAGAAACTCCAGGAAAGCATGAATAGGTGCACTGGCCGCCATGATATAATTGAAATAATGTTGAAAACGGCGTTAAACACCATACAACCATACAACCATCAGTTATATTACAGTGGCCAGAGCACCTATCCATGCTAGTACAGATACCAGTAACTGTCCCCGAAGGTGGTTTTTGTTTTTGACTGGTCGCCTCCACTACGGTGCACAATGAATGACCAAATATGAAAAGAAGTGCTATGTGCATCTCATTATTGAGAACACTATCCATGCTTTCGTGGAGTTTCTGTCACCAGTACTTCACACTTGTTTTTCCAAGCCACTGGCTGCTTTCCCGCATAACCATCATTGAAACAAGGATCATGGATGAGAGAGGAATGTATCTTGTTGCAAAAACTATGATCAATGTTCAGAAAAAAAAAATGGCAAAGCTGGGGATTTGAACCAGCAACCCACCGTTCTCAGGTCCTGTACGCTGCCTACTGCGCTACCAAAGTTTGGCTGTTCATACTAAAAAGCATTTGCAGATGACAAGTTGAATTTGGCCCAAATGATGAGATTAGTCTTTGAAAAAGGTAGAAAAAGTATTTGTTATTGGTAACCTGCATGTTCCTCAGTTTCTACATTGTTTTATAAAGCCCTTTTCCACAGATTTATTTGAAAATTCTTTCATTAGGATGGTAAAGCTGTAGAATGAGTAATCCAGAGGTCCTTGGTTTGATCCTTATCAAGACACTTAAATTTTTTTGTGGGAGTTTCCAAGAGCAAAGCGCTTCAGAACCAAAGTCTAGTACTGGTCCAACCAAAGTGATACATGAAAAAGTGAGCTCTTGCTGTGATAACCTTTTACCACACTGTCCAGACTTTTAACTAACTTGAGGAAAAAGCTTCTTAACCCTTTCCCAAACGACAAATTTTGGACTGGTCCAAACTGAAAGAGTTTGCAGACGACAATTTTAGATTTAATGAAAATGGCAGAAAGTTATCAAAAAGGGTAGAAAACACTGTGGGAAAAGGAGAAATTGCTCGTTACGAGCAATTTCTCCTTTTCCCACAGTGTTTTCAAAAGACTTGTACTGCAGACACATGAAAGCCAGGGCTTGTTTGGGAAAGGGTTAAAAAACCTTGTGGGGGGAAAAAGGGGTAAATACTGGTAACCAGCATTTTCTCCTTTTCCAACAATGTTTTCTGACCTTTCAAATGTAGATTTCAATTTTTATGTCACATTTACTTTGTCGTCTGCTAAAGCTTTGGATTTGGCCCATTTTAAAACTTTGTTGTTTGGTAAAGAGGGATAACTGAAAGAATTATGAAAGTGGTGTGACATGCCTTTCATTCAATCAAATTTATGTTCAGAAAGTGTTTGACTCTTTACCAAACAACAACATTTTAGACGGGTCCAATTTGCAGACAACAAAATAGATGTTACACAACTAGGAAATTTAAAAAGGTATCTAATTAAAATGCTTCAAGTTTAACCCTTTCCCAAACAAGCCCTGGTTTTCACGTGTCTGCAGTACAAGTCTTTTGAAAACACTGTGGGAAAAGGAGAAATTGCTCGTAATGAGCAATTTCTCCTTTTCCCACAGTGTTTTCTACCCTTTTTGATAACTTTCTGCCATTTTCATCAAATTTAAATTTGTCGTCTGCAAACTCTTCGAATTTGGACCAGTCCAAAATTTGTCGTTTGGGAAAGGGTTAATTCTTTACCAAACGACAAGATTCTAGACCAGTCCAAATTGTAAGCTTTTGCAGACGACAAAGTAAATGTGAATCGAAAATCAAAATTCATCTTGGGAAGAGTAGAAAATGTAACTAAAACGGTGATTTCTGTCTTAGATAGGGTAAAAAAACATTGTGGGAAGAGGAGAAAATGCTGCTTACCAGCATTTTCTTCTTTTCCCGCAACATTTTCAAAAGGCTTCTTCCTCAGGGTTGTTAAAAGTCGGGATTGTGTGGTAAAGAGTTAATAAATGTTGCTCAGAGTTTGCTCATTTTATTTCAGACTGAAAGCAAACATCAAAAGATTCAGTGAGTACATTTATTGATTTAATCTGTAAGGGTTTATTAGTGAACAGTGTTCTGCTAGACACAGACCTTGAATAAAATTGTATAGACTGGGTTGAGATTTGAAGAAATTTTAAACCAATAATATTGTTTCACTCTTCCAAAGGACAAAGTTCTGAACTGGACCAAACTGAAAACATTTGCAGACGACAAATGTTGCTGAAATGATGATTTCTGTCATTGATAGAGAAGAAAACATTGTGGGAAAGGAGAAAATGCTGTTTACCAGCATTTTCTCTCTTTCCCACAATTTTTTCCAAAAGCCCTCTCTTGCAGGGTTGTTATAAGTCTGTATTTTGCAGTGAAAGGTTAAATAATTGTCTATTGATTATGACATGATCAGGATAAAGAAACTTGAAAAGAAATAAAACCAAAATTTAATTTTCTCTCATTTGAAATGTACCCATAAAACAGAAAGAAAAAAGATGGAGAAGATGAAAATTTATGTCATTTAGAAGTTACAATGTTGCAATGATTTTGCATGAATGGAATTCCTTGTCAGACTAGCCTTAACCCTTTATCACACAGTCCCGAGTTTTAACAACCCTGCAGGAAGAAGCCTTTTGAAAACATCGTGGGAAAAGGAGAAAATGCTGGTAAACAGCATTTTCTCCTTTTTCCACACTGTTTTCTAAACTATCAAAGACAAATTCTATCTTTTGAGCCGAATTTGAATTGTCATCTGCAACTGCTTTCAGTTTTGGACGAGTATAATTTTTATACGCCCGTCGAAGACAGGCCGTATTATGGGATCACCCATGGGGGGGGGCGGGCGGGCAGGCGGCGTCCAGTTCTTGTCCGGAGCATAACTTTGTCATCTTCAGTCCGATTGACTTGAAACTTGGTATTTGTGTTTGTTGCAATAATACGGAGTGCAGTGCGAAAGAACCATAACTCTACCTCGTGCTGTCTTTGAGTTATTTCCCTTTGACTGTCATTTTTACAGCATTTTCTGCTTGTCCGGAGCATAACTTTGTCATCTTCAGTCTGATTGACTTGAAACTTGGTATTTGTGTTTGTTGCAATAATACCGAGTGCAGTGCGAAAGAACCATAACTCTACCTTGTGCTATCTTTGAGTTATTTCCCTTTGTCATTTTTACAGCATTTTCTGCTTGTCCGGAGCATAACTTTGTCATCTTCAGTCCGATTGACTTGAAACTTGGTATTTGTGTTTGTTGCAATAATACCGAGTGCAGTGCAAAAAGAACCATAACTCTACCTTGTGCTGTCTTTGAGTTATTTCCCTTTGATTGTCATTTTTACAGCATTTTCTGCTTGTCCGGAGCATAACTTTGTCATCTTCAGTCTGATTGACTTGAAACTTGGCATTTGTGTTTGTTGCAATAATACCGAGTGCAGTGCAAAAGAACCATAACTCTGCCTCGTGCTGTCTTTGAGTTATTTCCCTTTGATTGTCATTTTTACAGCATTTTCTGCTTGTCTGGTGTATAACTTTGTCATCTTTAGTCGGAACATTTTCAAATTTGGTATGCATGATTGTTGAAAAATTATGGAGTGCAGCGCACAAGAACCCTAACTCTTCCTAGCACAAATTTTGAGTTTTTCCCCCTTTGATCTTCATTTTTTACAGCATTTCTTGCTTGTCCAGAGCAGAACTTTGTCATCTCTTGTCTGAACATCTTCAAATTTAGTATGCATGATTTTCTGAAAAATTACGGAGTGCAGTGCACAAGAACCATAACTCTTCCTAGCATGAATTTTGAGTTACTCCCCCTTTGATCTTCGTACCGCATAACTTAACCATCTTATTTGTAGTTTTTTAATTATTTCACTATTTTCTTAGTAAACAATTCTGAGTAAGATTTATTCCAGGCACGTTTTGTAGCAGTGCAAGTTTGCAGTGGATGTCAAACTTTATACAAGTAGGTATCTGAGTGTTTTTACAACCTGTACAACAGTACTGTTATGACGTTGGATGTAGCTTGCTTTGCACAAATATTATATGGGCGCAGCAGAGATGACAGTTTATATTTATGTAAATGGAAGTTAATATGTAGATAAATGGAAACAATTTAAAATGTTTACATGATATTATACAGTTATGGACATCACTTCCATTGGATATGATGATATATTCGCCAAATAGTGTAATATTGGTCAAGGAGCTAGCCACAACTATTTTATTATATCAAACACATTTACATTTGGTGATTTGTTGTATGATTCGCACTGCCTTGTCAAATATCATTCCAAAATTTCAAAGGGGAAATAACTCAAAATTTGTGCTAGGAAGAGTTAAGGTTCTTGTGCACTGCACTCCGTAATTTTTTAACAATCATGCATTCCAAATTTGAAGATGTTCAGACTGGAGATGACAAAGTTATGCTCTGGCCAGAGACATTCATGCCTATTTCAATCACTTACATGATTTCTGCTGCACTACTGTTTTCCTCTACCTGCCCTTTACGATTATTATCCCCCTCAACAACTGGTGGTGGGACAGGCGTATCTTGCGACAATTTGCCGTTCTTGTTTACTCGTGCGGTAAAGAGTTAACCCTTTACCACACAATGCTGACTTTTAACGACCCTGGGGAAGCCTTTCGATTTGGACAAGGTTAAAATTTTGTCATCTGGTAGAGGATTAAAAGTTTAATTTTATATATTTAGCAGGTCAAGGGTTTTATAACTTTGTGTTTTCTACTTTCATTTTCACAGTGACTGCAATCAAACCCTATACAGATACATTTAAAGGCTTGAACAACCTGGTCACATGGAAATCTCCCTCCTACACCCTCATTGTTCTTTGTGTGAGTATTGATGTGTGACCACTTTACCCGAAAATGAAATGTTAGACTTGTCAAAATTGAAAGCATTTGTAGACGACATAATGAAATGGGTCTCAAATGTTTAAAATCTGTTTGTTTGGTAAAGAGTGTATTTTTAGAAAACTGTTTTAACTCTTTACCGAACGACAATATTTTAGACCCGTCCAAATTGAAAGCATTTGCAGACGACAAATTCAGTGTGGCTCAAATGATGCAATTTTTCTATGATCGGGTAGAAAACATTGTGGGAAAAGGAGAAAATGCCGCTTACCAGCATTTTCTCCTTTTCCCACAATGTTTTCCAAAGGCTTCTTTCTTCCTCAGGGTCATTAGAAGTCAGGATTGTGTGGTAAAGGGTTAATTGACACAAAAGAGAAATATATTTGAAGGAAAGAAAAATATTTTAACCCTTTCCCAAACAAGCCCTGGTTTTCATGTGTCTGCAGTACAAGTCTTTTGAAAACACCGTGGGAAAAGGAGAAATTGCTCGTAACGAGAAATTTCTCCTTTTCCCACAGTGTTTTCTACCCTTTTGGAGCACTTTCTGTCATTTTCATCAAATTTAAAATAGTCGTCTGCAAATTCTTTCAATTTGGACCAGTCTAAATTTTATCGTTTGGGAAAGGGTTAAACATTGTGTTTCACAAAGATGTCAACTGTTTGCAACAGAGAGCTTTTTAACCCTTCACCACACAATCCCGACTTTTAACAACCCTGAAAGAGAAGGCTTTCGAAAACATTATGGGAGAAAGAGAAAATGCTGGTAACCAACATTTTCACCTTTTCCCACAATGTTTTCTATTCTATCAGAAACAAAATCATCATTTTAGCGACACTTAATTTGTCGTCTGCAAATGCTTTGAATTTGGTCCAGTTTAATAATTTGTCGTTTGGTAAAGAGTTAATACCTTCTGTTAATCCCAGCTGTTCTACCGTTTCCAATAATGTTTAGTATAGCATGGAAGAGCAGCCTCAGTTGTTTGTCCATTTTGCAGTTAGTACTAGTCTGTAGTCTAAAAAAAACAACCTATGTGGTACAGATTTGAACCATTTGCTTGCATTCATGCTGTGAATTTTAGTCCATATTGTTTATCAGAAATAATTAAATCTTAAAGTGCTGAATAGACCTGTCTGACATTTTCATCCTAGAAATACGACCCAAATAATTTCAATTTCCTGGTTGCTTTTGTCCACAGTGATTCGGCAAAGCGGACATTGTAGATCAAAGATCAGGCTGCACGTTTTGTGCAGCCTGATCTTGATCTACACTGGCCGCAAACCCAACTACAGTTGTAAAAGGCGTTTTAATGGTTAATATTTTACAAGGGGGGTTTAACGCTTTAACAAACGACAAAATTTTAGACTTGTACAAATTCAAAGCATTTGCAGACGACAAAGTAAATGTGACTGAAAAATTGAAATTTATTTTGGGATGGATAGAAAACATTGTGGGAAATGGAGAAAATGCTGGTTACCAGCATTTTCTCCTTTTCCCACAATGTTTTTCAAAAGGCCTCTATATCGGGGTTGTTGAAAGTCGGGATCATGTGGTAAAGGGTTAAAACATTTTTGGAAAAGGAGAAACGACTGGTTACCAACATTTTCTCACAATGTTTCACGTTTAATTTGCCGTCTGCAACTGCTTTCAACATGGATCAAATTTTGATGTCTAGTAAATACAGTCAGCACGGATCACTTTTCAGTGCAATTTTTTTTACACTGTTTCTGTTGAAAGTTTTGCTGTACATATTTATGGAAATAAAATTATTTACCATTTCAGATTTTCCTGTATACTGTAATAAAAGGCTGGTTTTTACAATTCCTTGTGTTACTGGCTGTGATGAGAATAGCAGTCAACTATCTACATTTCAAGTGAGTACACATACATACATTACCGTATTGATCATGGCTTTGTCTTCTCCTTTAACCCTTTACCACACAATCCCAAGTTTTAATGACCCTGAGGAAGAAGCCTTTTGAAAACATTGTGGGAAAAGGAGAAAATGCTGGTAACTAGCATTTTTCTCCTTTTCCCACAATGTTTTCTACCCTATCAAAGGCAAAATTCCATCTTTTCAACTTCATTCACATTGCCGTCTGCAAGTGCTTTCAATTTTGATTAGTCTTAATTTTTGCCCATGTGGTAAAGAGTTAACCCTTCACCAGACAACAAAATTGTAGACTTATCCAAATTGACAGCATTTGCACATAACAAATTAGATGCTGCTCAAAAGCTAAAAAAAATCTTCAGAATGGTAGGAAACATTATGGGAAAAGGAGAAAATGCTGGTTACTAGCATTTTCTCCTTTTCCCACCATGTTTACAAAACCCTCTTTTCTTAAGGTCTGTAAACTATGAATTGTAGTAAAGGGTTATACCCTGTTCACAGTTACTCTGTGACCATTTTCCAGCTTCCTTGACCAGTAGTTTAGCAGTGTCACACAACCAATCACATGGTGTGGTGCATGGCATAGCAATCATTTCAGACTCTTGAGCAGTTTCTACCTATCACTTTAAGTTTTATACACATCCAAAATTTGCGAGCAATTGAGTGACATAAAATCACCATGACAGTTGTGTGAGCCTTGCAAAATTAATGTTGGCGTAACCAAGACACATTTTTTTCTCTGAGCCTTGCAAATGGTGGCAGAACCAAGACACATTTTGTCCCTTACTTGGAAATTGCTTTTTTTCGTTTTTTCTTGGTGAAATTTTGTTTGTTTTGTGGAATTCAGTGTTGCTCTGAAAAGACGCATGTTGGCAGGGGGTGTTTATACATGTATATCTCTGGCTTAAGCACATGATTGTGCAATTAGTCCCTTCCATACACCGACAAACTGCATGGTGGTTAGGCAAGTCATACAACATCTCATAGAATTTATGAGATAAATTCTACAACTTAATTCAAAGTGCTGACAGTACTGTTCTTGGTCAACACAAAACAACCACCCTAATTTGAAAAGAACCAGTCACATATTTATAATCTACACAAAAAAGTTGTTGCAATGTGGGTTTTAAGATTTGATGGTGACCTGAAATTTGGTTAAGAAATTCACTCATTTTCGTACAAAGGGCTATTAACTCTTAGACTGCTCAGTGTGACTCAAGGACCTTTTGCAGACAGTGTAGATCAAGATCAGACTGCACATTCTGTGCAGTCTGATCTTGGATCTACACTGTCTGATAAGGAGTTATCTTTCCCAAAATAATACATTTTAAAAAGGAAAATTTGGGTTTGTACTGCCGGCTTGAAAGTTTCATTTTATTTGTTCAGCATTTTGTTCAGCAGGATAAGGGGTTAAGGAAAAGATTTTATATTTATATATATTTTATATCTTAAACCCTTTACCACACAATCCCAGGTTTTAACGACCCTGTCAAAGAAGGCTTTTGAAAACATTGTGGGAAAAGGAGAAAATGCTGGTAACCAGCATTTTCTCCTTTTCCCACAATGTTTTCAACCCTTTTCAAAACAAATTTCAAATTTTCAGTCACTTTTATTTTGTCATCTGCAAATGGTTTGAATTTGGACCAGTCTAAAATTTTGTCATGTGGTAAAGAGTTAAATATACTCATATTTCTTTAAACCTATCTCTTACAAATTGGAAGGATACTGGAATGAATAAAAACTTCAAATTTGTCCCATAAAGCATGCAGGTGCCATCAGTCTAAATTTGCAGGTGCCATCTAGCTTGAGCATGTTGACATGTTTTTCATAACCCGTATCCTGCTAAATAAAAGAAATGAAACTTTCAAGCCATTTGTAAAAGCCCAAACTTTCCCATTTCAAAGGTATTTTTGGAGGAGAAATATCTCCTTATCGGATAGTGTAGATCCAAGATCAGACTGCACATTCTGTGCAGTCTGATCTTGATCTACACTGTCCGCAAAAGGTCAGTAAGTCGCGCTTAGCAGCCAAAGGGTTAATGTGTGGTCTATCAAATACAGGTACATACATGTCAAATCTTTCCCCATGTCTATTAGCGTTGTTGTTTTTGGAAGAAAAAGGTTGAGGTAATGTCCTAGCCCTGTTGTATTCTGCCTTATCATTTGCTGAAATTTTGACATTTCTGATATCACTCTCATCACTGAAGATATTTACCTCAAACTCAGACTAGTTGTTGACCATCAAATTGTTAACCCTTTACTACACAACAAAATTTTAGCCTCATCCAAATTGAAAAAATTTGAGGACGACAATTTCAATGTGGCTCAAATGGTGCAATTTTTCTTCAATAGGGTAGAAAACATTGTGGGAAACTGAGAAAATTCTGGTTACCAGCATTTTCTCCTTTTCCCACAATGTTTTCAAAAGGCTTCTTTCCAAGGGTCACTAAAAAGTGTCATTGTGCAGTATAGGGTTTACCAATCTTTGATGGGTAAATACTCTAAAAAATATTTTTGACACAGCTCTGCCCATTTTTAACTAATGCAGAAATATCTGAGAGTTACAAAATACATGTGTATGTGAAATAAATGTGAAGAAGAATTTGTAAGTGTTCTTTTGAAAACAAAATTTTGCCAATATTTTACAAAAACTTTTGATATATTTTTCAGAAACTTTAACTTTAGATTTTCATACTTGGATCCTGGTGAACCAGAAAAGGTAAGAATTTTGTATATTGATTCATATTTCTTTTTAAATTTGATATCAAAGTTACTATAAATGATTACACTGTCACTTTTTATTCTTAACTTTAATGCTAGTCAAAAGATACTGCTAGTTTATTTTTGGTGAATACCAATGTTTCAAACCTATTACCATACAGGGTGTTTTTACAGATACTACAAAATAGCCCAGGTGACCAAAAGAAAATACATGTAATTCTAATACAAGCAAAAAAAAGAAACACAGTAGTTATTTGTAAGTTTTTATGCCCCGGCCATGAAATTGGGGTGAGTGGGGGGGGGGCATATAGAGTTACCTGTGTCCGTCTGTGTGTGTGTGTGTTAGTGTGTGCGTGTGTGCGTGCGTGTGTGTTTGCGTTAGTGTGTGTGTCCCATTCTTGTCCGGAGCATAACTTCTACATTTATCAATGGATTTCAAAATAATTTTGCACACTTGTTCTTCTTAACAAGTACTAGTGTCATGCAAAAAGTTTGTTTCGATACGCCCAAGGTCAAGGTCACAGTTGAATATCAAATGTTTAAATTGACCTTGTCCGGAGCATAACTTCTACATTTATCAATGGATTCCAGAAAAACTTCACACACTTGTTCTCCTTAACAAGTACTAGTGTCGTGCGAAAAGTTTGTTTTGATACGCCCGAGGTCAAGGTCACAGTTGAAGGTCAAATGTTTAAATTGACCTTGTCCGGAGCATAACTTCTACATTTATCAATGGATTTCAAAAAAACTTTGCACACTTGTTCTCCTTAACAACTACTAGTGTCATGCGAAAAGTTTGTTTCGTTACGCCCAAGGTCAAGGTCACAGTTTAAGGTCAAATGATAAAATTGACCTTGTCCGGAGCACCACTTCTACATTTATCAATGAATTTCAAAATAACTTGGCAAACTTGTTCTCCATTTTGAGTACTAGTGTCATATGACATACCTGTGACCAATACCATTTAGCGGGGGCATCCATGTCTCTGACACACCTATTTCTAGTTTTTTTTTTCAAACTTTTAACTCTTTACCAAACGACAAAATTTTAGACTTGTCTAAATTGAAAGCATTTGCAGACGACAATATAAATGTGACTCAAAAACTGAAATTTGCTTTTGGACGGGTAGAAAACATTGTGGGAAAAGGAGAAAACGCTGGTAACCAGCATTTTCTCCTTTTCCCACAATGTTTTCAAAAGCTTCTTCATCAAGGTCGTTAAAACTAGGGATTGTGTGGTAAAGGGTTAATTATTGAAATGTACACCAAAAAAGTTTGCTTTCTGTATGACCATTGTTTAATTATCACATGATAGTTACAATTATCAGTCTGGTACAATCAAAGTGATAGGCTTTGTTACATTTTTTATTTTTTTCCCAGGAAAATGAAGATGTCACTCTTGGTTTGTCAGATAAGTTCAATCTTGTCCTACAGGTGGCTACAAAAGTACAGGTAAGTTTGCATCTTTATTAGCATGTTTTCATTTCCCCAAAAATTCATCACCAACTTTGCTATGGTAAATCTGTACCAGGTGACAAAATTTTAGACTGGTCTAAATTGGAAGTATTCGCAGACGACAAGCTAAATACAGGTCAAATGCTGGGATATGTCTTTGGAAGGGTAGAAAACATGAAAAACAGGAATTTTTATCTACCTTTTCTCACGATGTTTTCTACCAATTCAAGGAAAAATACTATTAATTTAAAAAATACTTAGTGTGTTGTAAAGGGTTAAACTTGTTTTGTACTAAAACTTACTGACCTTTTTAGCTAATCTAGACATTTTCCCACACTTTTCTGCCAAAGCACCTAGATGTGTACCTTAGCAACTCTTTACCCGACTTGTCCAAATCAGGTGCACTTGTGGACAACAATTTAAATATGACCAAGATGATGATATATATCTTTGAAAAGGTAGAAAATATTACCAACAATTTCTCTATATCCCGAAATTGTTTTCAAACATGTTTTTCCTCAGGGGTGTCAAACCACCTGTAAAGGGTTAAGCGTAAACCATATATTTTTTTTTTTTTTGTAGAACGGTCTGGGAACGGGAGCAGACAGCTTAGAGAAGATTAAGAAGTAAGACTTTTAATCTGACTGATTATGACATTACACGAGATCCTGGGTACATTTACCAGAACCATGAGTCATGCTCTTGCAAAAGGGGGCTTAATGCATCTCCGTGATGCAAAATACCGATCAAGTCATCACATAATTATGGAATCATAAAAACCGTTTTTTTAAAATAATTGACTTAAGCATGAGGTAAACTGGTCCTTTGAAATACAGAAAGTTGATCAATCTGCGAAAAGTATTGACCCAGGTCAGCCTGCACTGTCCACGCAGGCTGACCTGGGTCGATACTTTTCGCAGATGCATTAAGCCCTCTTTTCACAGAGCAAGGCTCATATTCATGATTTGTTGTTGTTCATTGTAAAAGTTGTCATTTTCAAGACAGGTTTTCTGATTGGCTGAAACAGTTTGCCTCACCTAATTAACCCTTTACCACGTAATCCAGAGTTGAAATGATCCCAAAGGAAAAAAAAAACTTGTGAAAAAATTGTGGGAAAAGGAGAAAATGCTGGTAACCAGCATTTTCTCCTTTTACCTCAATGCTTTCTACTGTTTCAAAGAAAAATGTCCCAATTTTGAAACGTTTAGCTTATCATCTGTAAATGCTTTCATTATGGTAAAGAATTAAAAAAGCTTTTCTTGGAATGTTGAAATCAAACGTCCCCAAAGGCTTCCTGACTATTATCAATGACACTTTTTTTTTGCATGTTTTGTTTTTATGATATCAACTCTTTACCATGTGAGAAAAATGTCGACCTGTCCAAATTGAAAGCATTAATTCTGCAGATGACAATTGAAATGTGACTCAAGTGAGAAAATTCATCCTTGATGGGTAGAAAACGTTGTGGGAAAAGGAGATAAATACTGGTTACCAGCATTTTCTCCTTTTCCCACAATATTTTCAAAAGGCTTTTCAGAGCCGTCAAAAGTCGGGATTGTATGGTAAAGGGTTAACAAAATGATGTTGTTGGTATACTGAATTGAATGTTTCACTTCTGTTTTTCTTTTTTCTTTATTTTGAATGTATTGGGGTTTTAAGGAATTCAAAGATAACAAGAACTTTTGCCCATTCCTTAACCCCTTACCACAAGATCCCAAGTTTTAACGAATCTCAGGAGAAAGGCTTATGAAAACATGGTGGTAAGAGGAGAAAATGCTATTAATTAGCATTTCCTCCTATTTCCACAATGTTTTCTACCCTATTAAGGACAGTTTCTTGCATTTGAGCCATAATTAGTGTGTCGTTTTGCAAGTGCTTTTGATTTTGAAAAGTCCAAATTTTGCCGCATTGGAAAGAGTTAACTCTTTACCACACAATCCCGACTTTTAACGACCCTAAGACAGAAAGCCTTTGAAAACATTATGGGAAAAGGAGAAAATGCTGGTAACCAGCATTTTCTCCTTTCCCCATAATGTTTTCTACCCTTCCAAAGGCAAATTTCAATTTTTGAGTCACACTGAATTTATCATCTGCACAAGCTTTCAATTTGGTTGAGTCTAAAATTTTGTTGTGTGGTAATGAGTTAATTAACGCTTTACCACAAAATCAGACGACAAGGAAGACTTTTGAAAACGTCGTGGTAACCAGCATGTTCTCCTTTTCCCACAGTGTTTTCAAAAACCCTTCAAAGACAAATCCGTTCATTCGCCACCTTTAAATTGTTGTCTTCGAATTCTCTCCATTCAGACAAGTCTAAAATTTTGTCATCTGGTAAAGAATTAACCCTTTACCACACAGTTCCAAGTTTTAGTGACCCAAACAGATAAAGGCTTTTGAAAACATTGTGGAAAAAAAGGAGAAAATGCTGGTAACCAGCATTTTCTCCTTTTTCCACAATGTTTTCTACCATATCAAAGACAGAAGTCATCATGTTAGCAACATTTAACCCTTTACCACACAATCCCCACTTTTAACGACCCTAAAAGGAAGCCTTTTGAAAACATTGTGGGAAAAGGAGAAAATGCTGGTAACCAGCATTTTCTCCTTTTCCCACAATGTTTTCTACCAATTCCATAACAAATTTCAATTTGTAAGTCGTATTTAATTTGTAGTCTGCAAATGCTTTCAATTTGGGCTAGTCTAAAATTTTGTCGTTTGGTAGAGAGTTAACTTGCCGACTACAAATGCTTTGAATTTGGTCCAGTCCAAGAAATTGTTGTTTTTTAAAGGGTTAATTAACACCTTACCACACAATCCCATCATTCTAGCCACCTTTGAAATGTCGTCTGCAAATGCTCTCAATTTGGGCAAGTTGAAAACTTTGTCGTCTGGTAAAGAATTAATGAATATTTCTGTTTTATTTTAGCTTGTTTACATGGCGTCATTATGAAGCCACTAGAAGGTTGTTCAGTGCATTGTGCTTTTTATTGGTTGCTTCCGTGCTCCTTCCAACACATGCTTTTTGGACTTGCTTTGGTAATCTAACACTTTCTTATGCTTTTATTGGATTTTTATGAGCTTAACTCTTTACCACACAATCCCAACTTTTAAAGACCCTGTGAAAGAAGCCTTTTGAAAACATTGTGGGAAAAGGAGAAAATGCTGGTAACCAGCATTTTCTCCTGTTCCCACAATGTTTTCTACCCATACTGAGACAAATTTCAATTTTTCAGTCACATTTATTTTGTCGTCTGCAAATTTGGACCAGTCTAAAATTTTGTCGTTTGGTAAAGATTTAAGCGTTTTTCATTTGCGATCTCTGGGTCCATATTCACCAACCATTCTTAAGAACAGTCTTTGTCTCATTCTCTAAGATTTTCTAAAATTTAAAGTAACAAAAATTCTGATTGGCAAAACCAAATGGTTTAGCCATCTGATTGGCTAGAACAAAAGGTTTAGCCAATCAGAAGTTGTGTTACTGTAAAATTTAGAAAATTTTGGAGAATATGACTAAGAATGTTCTTAAGAATGGTTGGTGAATACGGACTCTGGATTTATCACATAACCTTCCTTGTTTTCAGTGTAATATACCCATTACGATTTTTCTTTTATCACATAAAACCTCCTCCAGCAGTGTATTAAACCCATGACTTATTCTCGATAATACACTAGTGTATTATCATGTTCGGTTATCAGTTTTTAGTCATGAGCATGTGAAGCCGGACAAACCAGCCACAGCACGCGCCGGAATTTATACTACTACGCTGTTTCGCGAAAAAATGACATCATTGTTACTAAGGCGTATATGCGTGGGAAGTTTTTTTTATTTTGATGTGTAATTAAAACCAAAAAATGCAGCTGAAGTTTTTTAAAATCAACAAAATTGTGGAAATAGGTGGAATTATCCCCTGTAGAAACTGTTTCATTCTACTTTCGGGGTAAGTGTCAAAGACCTATCTACTTGTGTATGTACACGCTTGAAACTGAACAACAACTGTAAACATGGACCCGTGAACGGTATGAAGGCTGAAGGTGATGATGCAGGATACTTGTTTGTCTGTCATTCATTTTATGTGATAAATAGAATCTCACATTCGTGTTTATGTATTATCATTTTTATCAAGTCAAGTCAAGTCAATATTTTATTAGCATAACATAATACAATGTTGTTGCTATTACAAAAAAAAAAATAATAATAATTGTACAATACATTTTCAAAATTTATGATTTATGCTAGTAGTTTCAATCTTTAGTTTTTATGTGCATCTTTGGACAAAAACAGTTCGAGAAAAGTACGATATGGGTTCAAACCTAAACAATTTAATTATTTTAAAGATTATTTTAAAGATTTCTATCCTATTTATTTATTACTCTGGTGTTTATCATTGACTCGTTGATTAAAATGTATATGACGCTAGCCAAGGCTCGTGTCATATAATTTTAGTCGACTTGTTTGATAAAAATGATAATACATAAACACTCATGTAAGATCCTCTATTTCTTTTACGTGTTTGATATCGTATTTGAGTGATGTCATTTGTGAGGTCATTTTGTACATATCTTAGAGAAGCAAATGGTCCTTTTTTTTTATGGAAATAACTGTAAGTGCAAAGATGTTTTTTTATCTTCTAATCTATAGTTTATGAAATATGGTTATGTGATAAAGAGGATCTGACACTCGTTGGCCTTTGAGATGAAATATTATTAAACTCATCGAGAAAAAATTGTTAAATTCACCAGAGGCTCTCTCTATAACATTTTTATAGACTGGCTTTATTAAATTTTATCTTTAATGCCAACTTACATGTTTGTCAGATCCTAGATTTCTGTTGTATTTGAACCCATCACCAAACAACAAAGCTTTAGACTGCTCCAAATTGAAAGAATTAGCAGACGACAAATCATTGTGACTCAAATGAAGGGTTTTGTCCTATGAAAGGGTAGAAAACATTGTTGGAAAAGGAGAAAATGCTGGTCACCAGCATTTTCTCCTTTTTCCACAATGTTTTCAAAAGGCTTTTTTCCTCAGCGTGGTTAAAAGATTGGATTGTTTGGTGAAGGGTTCGACATAGTCTTGGTAGTTTTTTGGCTTTTGTCTGCATTTTGTTTATCTTTGTTGAATCTCCTATACATGATCCATGCTCTGTGAAAAGGGGGCTTAATGCATTTGCAAAAAGTATTGACCAGGTCAGCCTGTGCAGTCCGCGCAGGCTGACCTCGGCCGAAACTTTTTGCTTTGGTAAATTTTCTGTTTGTCAAAGGACCAGCGTACCTCAAGATTCAGTAGGTTGTTATACAAAGCATATTTTAGGTATGTATAATACTGTGATGACTTACTCAGTATCATGCATCATGGAGATGCATTAAGCCCCCTTTTCCCAGAGCATGGCTCAAATATGTTATCAGAGATTCTACATGGCCCAGTGGTTGGAATAGAAATTGAGAGGTCCTAAGTTCTATTCTCAACCAAGGCACTAGAATTTTGGCAAGACACTTCAGAGCCCTAGCTGGTAAAAATCAAGAAGGGTTAGTAAGTGAGGCATTTCATTGACAGGACTGAAATAACATTAAAATATTACAGCCATCAGTCAACTGACTAACTGACAGACAAACTGACTGAGCCACCGACCGACCGACTGACCGTGCAACCGTCTGACGGTCCAACCAACCAACCAGCCAGCCAGCCAACCAGCCGACCACCCACCCATCCAACCAACCAACCAGCCAGCCAGCCAGCCAGCCAGCCAGCCAGCCAGCCAGCCAGCCAACCAACCAATCGCGATCAGTCAATTGAGAGCAATTGCAATCAACTAGTGTGGGATGATATGAACAGATTTAATGGATTTACTATATCAGGATGAGATTGTTCTCATGATGCAGTCTAATCTTGATCGTCATAGTCTTCTACTGGATTTTAAATTCTAACTTACAGGTCTCTTAATTTATTAGGGAAATGTTGTTTTGGCCCCTGTCTGTTACCCCTAAAATTGTTATCAAAAGCTTATCAAGCATAGTACCTGTCTCAAGTTTGCTACTTTTTCTGTACAGATCTTCATGACATGTTCTCCTTTTTGATACAAAAGGTAAACTGTTTGGATCAGTTTGTGTCGTAATAGCATGATCTACATGGTTTTAACCCTTTACCACACAATCCCGACTTTTAACGACCCTGAAAGAGAAGGCTTTTAAAAACATTGTGGGAAAAGGAGAAAATGCTGGTAACCAGCATTTTCTCCTTTTCCCACAATGTTTTCTGCCCTATCCAGTACATAAATCATCATTTAAGCTACATTTTATTTGTCGGCTGCAAATGCTTTGAATTTGGTCCAGTCCAAAATTTTGTCGTTTGGTAAAGAGTTAAAATCCATCACCTGCATGCAGCACCTGCATGGGCTGTCAGTTGGTTTATTTTTGTCCTTCTTTATAATGCCAAGCCCCGTAGCTTAGTTGGTAGCGTACAGGACTTGAGAACAGGAGGTCGCTGGTTCGATCCCTGGCTTGGCCAATTTCTTTCCGAAGATTGATGATAGTCATTGCGACAGGATTCATTCCTCTCTCACCGCTGACCATTGTTTCGACAATGGTTATGTGGGAAAGCAGCCAGTGGCTTGGAAAAACAAGTCTGAAGCACTGGTAACAGAAACTCCAGGTAAGCATGGATAGTAGTCTCAATAATGAGATGCACATAGCACTTCTTTTCATATTTGGTCATTCATTGTGCGCCATACTGAAGGCGACCAGTCAAAAACAAAAACCACCTTTGGGGACAGTTACTGGTATCTGTACTAGCATGGATAGGTGCACTGGCCACTGTAATATAACTGATGGTTGTATGGTTGTATGGTATTTAACTCCGCTTTTAACATTATTTCAGTTATATCACGGCGGCCAGTGCACCTATCCATGCTTTATATTGTGCGGAGTACTGGTAAAAGAAACTCCAGGAAAGCATGGATAGGTGCACTGGTCGCCGCGATATAACTGAAATAATGTTTAAAACGGCGTTAAACACCATACAATCAATCAATCAACCTCCTTTATAACCCTTTTCTAAACAAAGAAATTTTAGACTGGTCTATAATGAAAGTATTTGCGGAAAAAAAAATTGAATATCTATCAATTGGTGAGATTTGTCTTTCGGTAGGACAGAAAACATTGCAGGAAAATGAGAAAATGCTGGTTACCAGCATTTTCTCCTTTTCCCACAATGTTTTCAAAACGCTTCATCCTCGGGGGTTGTTAAAACTTTCGATTGTGTAGTAAAGGGTTAAAAGAAAATAAAGAAAATGGAATTGGTAAAAATGCTCGGAAAAATGCTAAAAAAAAAATGCTCAGAAAAATGCTTAGAACATGTCACTTGCCTCGGTGTTTTTCCAACAGAGGTTTTTAATGATGTTGGTTCTAGTTTCCATTTGCCATACTGATTGTTAAGGACTTTGAGAAAGATGACTTTCAGAAACAATGTGGGGAAAGGGGAAAAATGCTGGTAACTGTGTTTTTTAAGTTACAATGAGATTTTTTTCAAACAAAACAGAAGAAAGGAAAACAAAATTACATGAAAATTCAAGTTACATTTTGGTCTTGTTTATTTGTAAAAGTTTGAATACATGTATATGGTTGCACGAATTTCATTTGAGCTATGCTCTGTAAAAAGGGGGCTTAATGCATCTGCACATAGGATTGACCCAGGTCAGCCTGCACAGTCTGCACAGGCTGACCGGGGCTGAAACTTATCACTATTGGTCAATTTCAAGGACCAGTCTGACTCATGATTGAGTCAGTCGTTAAAAAAAGTAGCTATTATGGATCCATGATTATGTAATGACTTGATTGGTATTATGGATCACGGAGATGCATTAAGCCCACTTTTGCCAGAGTGTGGTTCACTTATATTCTGCATGATTTTGGGAAGTATGTAGAAAACATTATGGTAACTTTGAGTATTTACATTATGATGTTGTGTGGGTTATTTACCATTTATTTTTTTTATTTTGTTGGGTAGAATGATAGTTAGATTTACTTTTTTTGCACAGTTGCATGGAATTTAAATGAAATCACTGACACAAAAATCATATATTAAAAGTAAGGCCCCGGTTTCACAATAAAACTTAAGTCTGTTATTTTACGCAAATCTGCAAACAGACTTATTTTCGACTTGAATTGAGTTTGTTATTCCAGGCACATTTCATTAACATTAACAGACGCATGTAACATTCTCAAGTCCTGTATTGACACAGCGTTTTGGACTCAACTCTGCAAAATAATATACTTAAGTCTGTTAACTCTTTACTACACAATCGTGACTTTTAGTGACCCTGAGGAAGAGACCTTTTGAAAACATTGTGGGAAAAGGAGAAAATGCTGGTAACCAGCATATTCTCCTTTTTCCACAATGTTTTCTACCCTATCCAAAACAAATTCCATTATTTGAGTCACATTTCAATTGTTGTCTGCAAATGCTTTCAATTTGGACGGGTTTAAATTTTTGTCGTGTTGTAAAGGGTTAATTCACTTCAGTCCATTTATTTTGCTTAGTTGTCTCTGTAATGTAGTGTCAATTCAGCATTTGTAAAACGTTACTACAGTCTGTTAATGTTGCTGAAATGTGTCTCAGGTAACAAACTTAACTTTAGTCAGAACCTGGGACTGTTGGTAGATTTGAGTGAAATAAAAGACTTAAGTTATTTTCTGAAACCGGGTCCTTATTCTTATTGTTATAAATACCATTCAGAATCATTTTTCACTGTCTTGACCCTTTCCCAAACGACAAATTTTGGACTGGTCCAAATTCAAAGAGTTTGCAGACGACAATTTTAAATTTGATGAAAATGGCAGAAAGTTCTCAAAAAGGGTAGAAAACACTGTGGGAAAAGGAGAAATTGCTCGTTACGAGCAATTTCTCCTTTTCCCACAGAGTTTTCAAAAGACTTGTACTGCAGACACGTGAAAACCAGGGCTTGTTTTGGAAAGGATTAAGTGCAAAATAATGATTTGAAAAAAAAAGAGAGAGAGAAAAATTTGTTGAAGCAAATGGCATTTGTTTAAGTCTTCTTCATCCATTTGGGTGCCAAATACATGTGAGCAGCACTCTGGCAAAAAGGGCTTAAAGACATCTCCGTGACGTGTTATAGCAAGCAAGTCATCAATTATTGTGGATCCATAAAATCCATTTTGTCGAAACAACCAATTGAATCATGAGGTAGAAGGATTCTCAAACTTGCAGAAAATTTACAGATAGCAAAAAGTTTTGACCCAGGTCAGCCTGTGCAGACTGCACAGGCTTGACATGGGTCGAAACTTTTTGCAGGTGCATCAAACCTGCATTTCACAGAGTATAGCCCAAGTAGTTTTTGTGTGTTGTTGATTCAGTTTTTTGCTAGTTTGTCATTTTCTCATGCAGACAATAGTTTTTGTTGTTGATGTAGACCCAGAATTAGATGGCATTTTCTGTTGCATCTGATTTGTTTTCTTGTGATTTTTAAATTAGGGCTTGGCCTTGGGGTGAAGATATTTATTATTAACCAAATCTATAGGAAGTATCCCAGGATAAAGAAGAGATACGACAGGTCATCCAAACTCTGGGCCGCCCTTCCAACAGATGCTCAGTATAATAAAGATTTTGTTGAAGGTGAAATGAATAAGGTATGACTGTTACTTTAACCCTGTACCACACAGTCTGGTGTTTTTAACGACTCTGAAGAAGAAGGCTTTTCAAAACATTGTGAGAAAGGGGAAAATGTTGGTAACCAGCATTTTTCCCTTTTCCAGCAATGTTTTCTATCCTATGAGAGAGCTGAAGCTTGTTTGTTTTAATTTTAATTCCTATCAAAAGGGGAACCCATACAGGAGGGGTAGGTAACCATCAACATTTTTGGCACAATTATGCCCATTTTTGGACGTAGAATTTCTTCCGAAAATCTATTTATGTCTAAAAGCAACTACAGCCGAGGGTTGGCACCTGCGTGAGGTGCTGTTACTTGAGATATTGTTGTCCTCAGAATTGCCACTGTTGTATTTCATCTATTGATTGAAGATGAGTATTTCATGTGTTAAGCCTTTTCCTCATGGCAAGTTTTAGACTCTTTCAAATTCAAACTATTTGCAGATGACAAACTTCAAATTGGTATGAATGAATACAAGCTCTCTGACAAGATTGAAGACATTGTGGGAAAAGGAGAAAATGGCCACCAGCATTTTCTCCTTTTCCCATAATGTTTTCAAAAGACTTCTTTCTTAGGGTTGTTAAAACTCAGGATTGTCTGATAAAAGGTTCAGCAGTTTAAGGTTTTGAAATCATGGTCACAACTATAGTTGCTTTTTCCACTTGTGTACATCAAGGTCAGACTGCACAAAAAATGCAAAATGATTATTAGCTAGGCTGTAGGATGTGAAAAAAACATTGCGGTATTGCCGTAGCCCTGGTGTCGTTCTCTAAATTATCGTCATCTGCATTATGCAAAAACTCGACATTTTATGATATCTCTATAATCACTGAAGACATTTGCTTCAAACTTGGACAAGTTTGTTTATTATCAAAAAGGGAATCTATACAACAAGGGCAGGTTATCCTTAAAATTTTCACTGAAAATCAAACAACCGCAGCCGAGCATTGGCACCCCCATGCGGTGCTCTTGTATTTGCTTGAAGTGTCCATTGCTTTCATCTACCAAGAATCCATGAATTTTGTGCATTACTTTTTTCACTACCTAAAGTATGTATGGCTTTGCAGTGTCAGAAATTAACGTATTTTGAAGGTAGCAAGTACTTGCTACCTGGCTTTAAATAAGGTAGCAAAAGGAACGTTCCTGGTAGCAAATAGGGGCAGACAAATTATGGCACTCCCTCCCACCAATAAAATCATGCTTGAATTACTGCCTTTGCCCAATTAATTGCTTGGCAGAAGTAAAAACAGCATGTCTTCAAAGACATGGGCATAGACACTGTGCTGTTTGGCAGTTGCCGTTTCAGGTGGCTCATTTATACTTGTATGTTTTCACCCATTTGTAGTAATTCAGACCGTTTTCAAAGTGGAATATTATTTCATTGAATATTGGCAAAACACTTCAAGCAGGCTGAACTTCCAGAAGGTAGCAACCTTTTGCTACTGTTTTTGTGCCCAGGTAGCAAAATTTGTTTTTCAGTTAGCAAATTTGCTGCTTGCTACTGCTAATTTTGAACCCTGCTTTGGATACATAGAATTTCCCTATTTCCAGTATATTGTGATACCAAGATCAGTAAGCGAGCAAGAACTGCTGCTGGAACAAAGTATGTCAGAGTCGGACTCCGACGAGGACGAGAGTTACAAGAGTGTGGAGTTCCGTGAACTGTTCTCCTTACCTCCAGCTGAATGCCCTTTGACAGGTAAATACCATATCTGACCATACTCAATTTTAGACTTGTTTACTCTACTGGTGGAAGACCAGCAGAGCTTATTTCATGGTGAGGTGTCTGTCATCCCTTTATCTGTCTGTCTGCTAGATCTTTTTCTTGTTTAACACTTGGAGTGCTGAATTGATATAGTGGACTGTTTCAAATAGGAAAAACATCTGCAAATACTGTATTTTTATTGTTGTTGTAGCCAGAAAATGTAACAAAGTAGTAGAAAGCATAGATCAAAGATCAGACTGCACAATCTGTGCAGTCTGATCTTGATCTACACTGTCTGCTAAAACAACTTAAGTCGGTTCAAATGCTTAATGGGTTAAGGTATTAAGTCTGCATTCCTGGTCGGATTTTTCGTGAAACTTGCAGACCTTTTATGCTATGTAGAAAACCCTTTCTTCATCTTTGTGTATCATTTTGCAGGTTGGATTCGTGGTAGAAGAGCTCTGTTAGTTGGTCGAGATAAATCGGTGTTCAACTTGATCTCTAGAAAAAGAGGAAAACTGTATCTGACCTACAGGTATCTAGCTTTTTAGCTCACCTGATTATGAAATGCTCATGAGGAGCTCTTGTTGGACTTTGTAGCTCAGTGAGCATGAAATGCCCATAGGGAGGTCTTGTTGTAGCTTTTTTTTTTTTTTTTTGCACATATAAGCATAAATTGCTCACAGGGAGCTCTTATTGTAGCTTTTTTTCCATCACCTGAGCATAGAATGCTCATAGGGAGCTCTTGTAGCCTTTTAAAAGCACACCTGAGCATAAAATGCTTATAGGGAGTTCTTGCAGCTTTTTTAATAATGCACACCTGAGCATAAAATGCTCATAGGGAGCTCTTGTTGTACAGTCAAACTTCGGTAGCTCGAACACCTTTGGGGATGGGTAGTTTGTTCGAGATATCGGTAGTTCGACAGATCCATATTTCAAGTACAAAGTGCTCAGTAGACGAGTTACATGTACTTTTTTTCTAATCCAGGGTATCCATTTCGGCCGACAACAACCCACATGTATTTTCACCAATTAAAACACCGATTCCTGTGGTCATTTATTTGGTACAGATCTAAAAGTCATTTTATCAGCAAAACAAAAAATAGCCCAAACATCATCTTGTTTATGTTCTAATTATAACTCACATCAACGCTACATGTGCGGATCAAGATCAAAGTTGCAGTAAATAAAACCAGATGTGTTGAGGGCAACAATCTTCATACATTTGTAGCTTTACAAAAATGACTTGTCTCACTCATTCATCTCAACAACCTTGAAAAACAAAAGTTTAAGGCAAAGCAATCATTCAGTCACTTCGAGACAGTCCCTAAATTGAGAAAATGTGTGTATATTTTACAGTAAGTTTTAAAAATATGCACCATATCCATTTTTTGACAGGTGATTACCGGCGTATCCATTTAGCAAATAAAGGTGTGAAACCCAACGACTTATTTTTTACCAACACTTTGTTCGACTTCGAAGAAGTAAAATACATAGGAAAATGAATGATGGGACCGTGATATGTGTTGGAAAGTTCGAATTAAGGGTTGTGCGAGCTTTCGGATTTCGAACAATAGGATTTATGTAGAGATTTTGCCGGGACTGAGATTATTGTTCGAGCTTTCTTTGGTATTCGAAATTACCCATGTTCGAGCCATCGAAGTTTGACTGTAGTTTTTATTTTTCAATAGCTCACCTGAGCATGAAATGGCTCAAAGGGAGCTCTTGAGGTGGCATGGTGTTCCTGGTTCATAGTGCCTTTGTAATTCAGTGGTCTAATTTCAAAGAAACATTTGAGCAATTGTCCTAGAGATCTGTTAATTTTTTCTTACAGACACCAATTTAAAGTCATTTCAGATGATGGAATTTATCTTTGTTATGGTAAAAAACATTGTGGTTACCAGCATTTTCTCCCTTTCCCAAAATGTTTTCAAAAGGCTTCTTTCTGAGTGTCGTTAAACTTGAGATTGTGTGGTAAAGGGTTAAGTATTTTGTCTATACCTCTAGCGCTTTGATTGTTTACGTAAGATATTTGCTATCCTTTGATGATTTCTTGGCTTAAGATGAATGTCAAGGTCACTTACTGAAAAAACAAGAAAAAAAATGTGGAATCAACAATAACTTCAAATATCTGGGAGCTAATTTAATGAAACCATGTTAGTATGATACACCTTGATAAGCAGATCACATACAAATTTTGACATTACGTGGTAAATGATGGTCAAGGTCAAGGTCACTGTTTCTTTGAATATTAAAAAAGAGGATTGTCAATAACATCAACACCTGTTGGTCATGCTTTAGGAATTTTACAGGGTGATAGATCTTGATCTGCGGGTAATGAACATACCTCTGTCTGATGGCTTAAGTAAAGATTAAGGTTGGCTGTTGCTTGACCCTTTACCACACAATGCCGACTTTTGACGACCAGGAAGATGAAGCCTTTTAAAAACATTGTGGGAAAAGGAGAAAACTAGCATTTTCTCCTTTTCCTGCAATGTTTTCTACCCTATCAAACAAATATCACATTATTTGAGCCACCCTGAAATTGTCCTCTGCAAATGCTTTCAATTTGGAAAGGTATAAATTTTGTTGTGTGGTAAAGGGTTAACTCTTTTCCAAACGACAAAATTTTGGACCGGACCAGATTGAAAGCATTTGCAGATGACAAATTAAAATGATGATTTCTGTCTTTGATAGGATAGAAAACGTTGTGGAAAAGGAGAAAATACTGGTTACCAGCATTTTCTCCTTTTCCAACAACATTTTCAAAAGCCCTGGCATTCAGGGTCTTTGAAACTGGGTATTTTGTGGTAAAGGGTTAAAGCAGAGAAAAAAATAAAGTCCTATTTACACTGGACTTTTTTAATATCTTGGTCTTAAGGTAATTTAACTCTTTACCACACAATCCCGACTTTTAACGACCCTGAGAAAGAAGCCTTTTGAAAACATTGTGGGAAAAGGAGAAAATGCTGGTAACCAGTATTTTCTCCTTTTCCCACAATGTTTTCTACACTTCCCAAAACAAATTTCAGTTTTTGAGCCACGTTTATTTTGTCGTCTGCAAATGGTTTCAATTTGGACAGGTCTAAAATTTTGTCGTGTGGTAAAGAGTTAATAAATTATGATCAAGATCCATCAGGTGGTCATTAAGATTTAATTGTGGATGCAAGCATTCAATGGCATAGATTTATGTCCTGGGCCATTGTAATGCTTCCATCTGCACTGAAGTCTCAATGACCATCTGAAGGACCATGATTATGATTGATTGACAGTCTGTCTATATTTTATATATTACAGTTTCCTCTGTTTTGCAAGAGAAAAAACACCGTCTTCAAGAAATATTGTGATACCCCTACAAGATATTACTCATGTTGAAAGGGTAAGTTCTGAGCAATCCTGTGATTTTTAACGACCCTGAGAAAAGAAAAGGTTTTTGAAAACAGTTGGAAAAAGAGAAAAGTTTGGTCAGCAGTCTATCCTTCCCACAATGTTTTCTACCATTTCAAATTTAAATACCAACAATTGAACCTTGTTTGATTTGTCATCTGCCAGTTTTTAGCTCACCTATAGCCTACAACTTTGAACCTGGTTACAGGACGTAAAAATTTTAGACTGGTCCATTAATTAGAAAGTATTTTGCAGCTGACAAACTAAATGAGGCTCAGACGTTGATGCTTGTCTTTAAAAGAAAGGAAAACACTGTGGAAAAAAGAGAAAATGCTGATTGCCAGCATTTTCTACTTGTCCCACAATGTTTTCTAAAATTTTCTTGAGTAGCGTGGTTAAAATTAGGAATTGTATGGTTCAGGGTTTAAAAGCAGATATTGACCTTGTATTGTAAACACTATAATTTGGCCGTCTCATTGTCATTGACTTGCAGATAAAAGTTAACCACAGACTGCCAGGGAAAGGAATGGCGATCCGAATTACAATGAATGGCGAGGATGGTCATAAAGTAAGTTGGACTTGTGTATTTTGTAAATCGTGGATAAATTAACCCTTTCCCAAACAAGCCCTGGTTTTCACGTGTCTGCAGTACAAGTCTTTTGAAAACACTGGGGGAAAAGGAGAAATTGCTCGTAACGAGCAATTTCTCCTTTTCCCACAGTGTTTTCTCCCCTTTTTGATAACTTTCTGCCATTTTTGTGGTATTTGTCGGAGACAATGCCACTATGAATTCAATGTGGCAATTTGAAAATCATGTATCGTAGTTTGTGCAAAACCGAAGGAAGTAAACCCAAATAAAATCAATTTTTCTGAGACAAATAAGTGTTTCGATTGCACTCAGATATGAAATGGAAAATGACGTATTACAATAAATTTGATTAGGCCATCGATCGTGGAAATACTTCCTTTTTATCGAAAATAGCTTGATCCGCTGTGGACTTCTATAGTGGCGTAATGATACACACATACCGTGCTTGTTCGTCTCAAAACCAGTTCGTTCATGGGCTTATTCGTCCCAGGGCTTGTTCGCCCGGACTCGTTCATCCCAGAAGATTGCACCCTTCTCTATCCGATTTTGCATGACTATGTAGAATGACTTTCAAGCGAATATTTTGAAACTATTTCTGTTGTTTATTTTTCAAATTACTAATTTCACACAATGGCTTCCTTGACAAATGCCACACCAGCGTTTTCAACGCTTTGATTATCAAATTTAAAATTGTCGTCTGCAAACTCTTTCAATTTGGACCAGTCCAGAATTTGTCATTTGGGAAAGGGTTAACCCTTTTCCACACAATCCCAAGTTTTAACAACCCTGACTGGGGTATTGCATGGCTCAGTGGTAAGGTGTAGGATGTGTAACCTTGTGGCCCGGGGTTCAAGCCTCACTAGATCCACTGGGTTGTTGTGGGAGTGTCTGTGGACAAAACATTTCAAAGCCCTAGCCCAAGTGAAACCCAGGAAATACATGAATATGTGAGCTGTTGCCTTGATATGACTGAAATAATGTTGAAAGCGACGTTAAACACCATTCAATCTATTAATCAATTTAACAACCCAGAGGAAGAAGCCTTTTAAAAACATTGTGGGAAAAGGATAAAATGTTGGTAACCAGCATTTATCACTTGTCTCTTTTTGTCTTCTTCCCTTTTCATTGACAAATCGCATCACTTGAAGCACATTCAATTTGTTGTCTGCATGTATTTTCAGTATAGAATAGTTTCATTTTTTTTTGATCAGGTAACTTACTTAACTCTTTATCAAACGACAAAATTTAAGCCTGGTCCAAATTGAAAGCATTAGCAGATGACAAAGTCAGGATTGTGTGGTAAAGGGTTAACCCTTTACCACACAATTTCGAGTTTTAACAACCCTGCGAAAGAAGCCATTTGAAAACATTGTGGGAAAAGGTAGAAAATGTAGGTAACCAGTATTTTCTTCTTTTCCTACAATGTTTTCTACCCATTCAAAGACAGAGATCATCATTTGAGCTACATTTAAATTGTCGTCTGAAATTGCTTTCAAATTGAACCAGTCTGAAATGTTGTCGTTTGGTAAAAATTAAACCCATAAAGCGCCGAATAAATGAAGGAGATACTCACAGTCTTGAAGTAAGATCTGAATTATTGCAGTTTCAATGTTGCTCTTGTCTACAATATCTTAGCAAAGTGGACAGTGTAGATCAAAGATCAGGCAGCCTGATCTTTATCTACATTGGCTGCAAAAGCAACTATTGTCATGATAGGCGCTGTAAAGATTCACTCCTTACCACACAACCAAGCTTTAGACTGGTCCATGTTGAAAGAGTTTGCAGATGACAATTCAAACATGACTCAAAAATTAAAATTTACCTTTGGAAGGGTAGAAAAGATTCCGGGAAAAGGAGAAAATGCTGGTTACAAGCATTTTCTCTTTTTCCGACAATGTCCTCAATTTCAAGTAGTTAAAACCTGGGATTGTGTGGTAAAAGGTTAACTCTTTACTGCACAATCCCGACTTTTAACGACCCTATTGGAGAAGACTTTTGGAAACATTGCGGGAAAAGGAGAAAATGCTGGTAACCAGCATTTTCTTCTTTTCTCACAATGTTTTCTAACCATTAAGATACAAATTCAATTATTTCATAAACATGTAATTTGTTGTCTGAAAATGCTTTCGATTTGGTAAAGTCTAAAATTTTGCCAAGTGGTAAAGGGTTAAGATACTTCACACTCTTAAACTCATTTTGTTCTTTCACCATTTTAGATGTTGGTTTTTGGTGCTATAATAGGGCGGAACGAAACGGCTAGCTCCATCGAGACGGCGATCGAAAATGTTCACAAACATAAACGGAAGGATGCGTCCAGTCGTGGATCGTGGTCATCCGAAAGCTCAGCATCAAGAATACAGAACTTTACCTTTGGACTTTATTATGAGGATTCAGACTCGGTGTCAGAATAACCTTCCTTAAACCTTTACCACATCAACAAAATTTTAGACCAGTCTAAATTGAAAGCACTTGCAGACGACAAATAAAATGGGGCACAAACGACAGTATCTGTCTTTCAGATTGATGAAAACATTGTGGGAAAAGAAGAAAATGCTGGTTACCAGCATTTTCTTCTTTTCCCACAATGTTTTCAAAAGCCTTCTTCCTCAGGGTCTTTAAAACTCGGGATTTCGTGGTAAAGGGTTGAGTTTTAGCTCCGCTGTTTTCGGAGAAAATGTCGAGGTATTGCCATAGTCTGGTGTTCTGTGTCGTCAGCGTCTGCATCTTTGTGCAAAAACTTTAACATCTTTCAATATCTCTGTTATTAATGAAGATATTTACTTCAAACTCGGACTATTTGTTTACTATCAAAAGGGGAACCCATAAAATACGGGCAGGCAACCATCAAAGTATTTTTGACACAGTTATGCCCCTTTTTCGACTGAAAATCAAGCAACTTCTGCTGAGCATTGGCACCCGCAAGCATTTCTCTTGTTAGCTCTGCTTTTTTGGAAGACAGCAGAGGTACTATCATAGTCCTGTCTTTGTCTCTGTTGGGGTATTGCGTAAATCTTTTTTTTTCTAATATCTCTTTCATTACTGAAGAAATCTACCTAACATTCAGGCTATTTGTTAACTATCAAAAGAGGCACCCTCACCTGTACATGTAGGTTACGTAGCCCTCAAAATAGTTTTAGTACAGTTATGCCCCCTTTTCAACTTCGAATTCTTACAGAAAAAAGCTACTGTAGCAGCACAGTGGCACTGGCATGCAGTGCTTTCGTTAATTCTCCATTGATCAATCACTGCTGTCAACTAGACTAAGCAATTGATCAGTAAGCAAAAAATGAGCCACGCTTAGGTAAAAAGGATGTTTAATGTATCTCCATGATGCTTTTAACTACTATGCAAGTCATCACATAATTATTGATCAATTTAATACAGTTTTGTTAATAACCGACTAGATTATGAGGTAGAATGATCTTTAGACATGCAAAAATTTAACAATAGCAAAAAGTTTCAACCCATGTCAGCCTGCGCGGACTGCGCAGGCTGACATGGGTTGATACTTTTTGCAGATGTGTTAGACTCCCCTTTTGATATAGTATGGCTTGATTGATTGATTGTATGGTGTTTAATGCCGTTTTCAACATTATTTCAGTTATATTACGGTGGCCAGTGCACCTATCCATGCTTTCCTGGAGTTTCTTTTACCAGTACTCTGCACAATATTCTTTCCAAGCCACTGGCTGCTTTCCCACATGACCATCGTTGAAACAATGGTCAGCGGTGAGAGAGGAATGAATCCTGTCGCAATGACTATCATCAGTCCTCGGAAAGAAATTGGCCAAAGCGGGGATCGAACCAGCGACCTCCTGTTCTCAAGTCCTGTACGCTACCGACTGAGAGCATGGCTTGAATGTATTATAAACATTGCCATGATATAAACATGACAGTTTTTCTTTCATGCTCATTTTCAATTAGCAAAATGCAAAGGATATGGTAGTCTGATTTTCGCAGATACATGTATATTTAAACATGTATATTTAAGCCATAGTCTATTAAATGTGCCAGACTTGTTCTTTTGGGATAGTTCTCACAAGCTAGGCCAAGTCTGCGAAAAGAATTCATCGAACATAATATGTTTCTATAAATATATTAAACCTATAGTATATATTTTCATATTATGCAGATAAAAATTATGATGGATATCTAGGTTGGAAACTGTTTGTATACAAAGTAAAAATATTTTAACATACATCAGAGTTCCAGATAGAGGGAGTGATTTTGATTTCAAAATTGAAAATGTTTGTTATTCTGCACTAAACCTTATGTTATGGGTACTCACTAGAATCGTCTCTTTGAGACGATTCTAATGAGTACCCACAACATAGGGTTTGGAAGAGAAATAATGGATTTAGAATACCATCACTCCCTCTTATCTAGAGCTCTGATACATATATGACATGTTATGTAGTTTATAGATTATTTTTTTACATTTTTTTTTTTTTCAGATTTATGTATTTAGTTATGAACTGTATTAATTATTGTCTGCATATATATTTAATTTTCTAACCCTTTATATCACGGTATAATGTTTTGAAAAACATGAGGAAGAAAGCTTATGAAAATGTTATTGGGAAATGGAGAAAATGCTGGTAACTAGCATTTTCTCCATTTCCCAATAATGTTTTCTATGCGCTTTATAAGAAATCACATCCTTTGAATCACAAATGATACTTCATACTTAAAGCTTTCAATTTGGATGAGTCATAATTTTTGTCTTCTGGTAAAGGGTTAAACACAAAACCACACGGAGAAAGGTTTTTCCTATACTGCACCTTTTCATAAACAGCTAGTTGGTCTGTTTCATTAACTGGAGACTTCATCTTTGTCTTCTGGCCGTATATAACAAAAAAATGGTAAGGTAAATTAAGAATTTGATTGTACGACAAATCAGGAATATCTTATCTGAAAGTTTACGATTACTTGTGTTAGTTTTTTAGCTTGGCTATTTTCGAAGAAAATCTATTGTCATAGCCTGGTCTGTGTCCGTGTTGTCGTGCAAAGACGTTGACATTTTATAATATCTCTATTATTGCTGAAGATATTTACTTCAAATTTGGACTAGTTGTTACCTATTGAAGGGGGAAACCATACAACAAGGGCAGGTAAAGTATTTTTGACACAGTTATGCCCCTTTCTCAATGTAGAATTTTGACTGAAAATCAAGCAATTACAGCCCAGTGTTGGCACCTGCATGCAGTGCTCTTTTTTTTTTTAAACTAACTTTACGATGGCCCTTTTAAGTCAAAGATATATAATATCTGTTTGCCCTTTTACCTCTGTAACATCTGACATAACACTGTAACAGTTACTAATTTATTAATTTGATTGTTTTTTATCATGTCCAAACTGCATAGTTTGTGTTGTATTTTTCCAACCAGAAGAAAATTAATTACTTGTATTAAGTTTCGTTACATAGCCAATGTGCCTTTTATATAACATTCCTAGCTCCACTGGGTGAACACCAGGAAATTTTTGTCATGGCCCTGTGTCTGTTGTGTGTGCATCCCTTAGTGGATTAACTTTTATTATTCAAATTATTTATTTCAAGTTATTTATAATTTATTTCAAACATCGTGTTTTCTGAAACTACAGAACCAGTTTTTATCAAACTTGACAGAAATCACCCTGCCATGATCCTCTTCAGAATTCCTTCATATCTTTTAGGTTTCACGATTTGAGCTGTACTCTGGCAAGAGGGGTTTAACCCTTTACCACACAATCCCGACTTTTAATGACCCTGCAAAACAAGCCTTTTGAAAACATTGTGAGAAAAGGAGAAAATGCTGGTAACCAGCATTTTCTCCTTTTCCCACAGTGTTTTCGACCCTTCCCAAAACAAGTTTCAATTTTTGAGTCACATTTATTTTGTCGTCTGTAAGTGCTTTCAGTTTGGACCAGTCTAAAACTTTGTCGTTTGGTAAAGAGTTAACAGCATATCCTTGTTGCATGATACCAAGCAAGTCATCTCATAATTATGTACATGTATCAAATATATATCAAAAAGTATTTCTGGAAGAGGCCAAGTATGATTAAATTTATTGAATTGATGAAAAGTGAAAACAGACAGATTATTAGAAATTTATCAATGTTTATCTATAAAGGCTTGGAAGAAAGAGATAGACAAATCTATTCATAATGATTATGTTCCATTTCTTTAATTTTCCTCTCAAAAAATCTCAAAAACTCAAGATTCAGTATGCAATGACTCAGTAAATATGTCATAGGATCCAATTGGTCAAACTATTCTAATTTAACCCTTTCCCAAACGACAAATTTTGGACTGGTCCAAACTGAAAGAGTTTGCAGACGACAATTTTAAATTTGATGAAAATGGCAGAAAGGTCTCAAAAAGGGTAGAAAACACTATGGGAAAAGGAGAAATTGCTCGTTACGAGCAATTTCTCCTTTTCCCAGAGTGTTTTCCAAAGACTTGTACTGCAGACACGTGAAAACCAGGGCTTGTTTGGGAAAGGGTTAACTTTTCATTATAAGATAGCTAAAGATTGTACAATTTTAAAAGGTTTTTTTTTTTTTGTCATCCTTGAATAGATATAGATTAGAAAACTTGAGGAATAGTATAGATTCAGATCAGTTTGGTATGGCTGATCTGAAATTATGGTGTTCTTTTAGTCTCTTTATATGTGTGTGTGTGTGTGTGTGTGTGTGTGTGTGTGTTCTCCTACAAGAGAGATAACTTTTATACAAACGTAACTGAGTATTAGAGACGTTACTTCCCTTTATTTGTAGCTACATAGTACTTAATCCATGGACTGTCATTGTAGGTTGTATATATATTTGATGACTGTGTGTGGTATGATAGGCATATTGCCTTTTTTCCTGAATAAACGTATTCTATTCTACCTATGAAATCCATTTAGTCAAACAGCTGACTGAATCTGATGGTAGATTGGTTCTTGTACATGCAGAAATTTTACTAAGTCAGAAAGTTTCAACCCCTATCAGCCTGTGCAGACTGCAGAACTAGGTCGCTGGGACAAATTTAAGAAAAAAACATGTATGCACTTCAGAATTTAGAAGCCTTATTTTTTAGCTGGATACTATGAAAATTGGTCAGAATATTTGTCTGGATGACAGATTAGACAAGTTAAAAAATTTGATCATGTTGGGTCAAAAAGTAAGTCACTGGGACAAATCTTAGAAAGGCCTCATGTGCATGCTAGGGGCAAGATTTTCAGTCTGATACTCATGTGACATTGTCAGAATGTTTGTCTTGATGATATCTCTGACAAGGTCTAAATTAGTTTACATTGGGTCAAAAAGTAGGTCACTGGGCCAAATCTTAGAAAAAAAAAAAAAAAAAACTTGTGTGCACCACAGAGGCCACATTTTCAGCCTGATACTCAAGAAACTTGGTCAGAATGTTTGTCTTTATGATATCTTGGACAAGTTCGAAATTTGGCCATGTCAGGGTCAATGTGTTTTACACCATTAAAACCAGGATCTCTTCTGAGCTTTATCAGCTGTAGATGACTTTACTCAGGTGAGCGCTTTAGGGCCAATGGCCCTCTTGTTTTTTTGATACTTTGGTACAACGAAGGCTTCATATAGATTAAAAATTCTATTTAATGACAAACTTTTGGACTGAACCAAATTCAAAGCATTTGCAAACGACAAATTAAATGTTGCTAAAATGATTATTTCTGTCTGTGATAGGGTAGAAAACATTGTAAGAAAAGGAGAAGATGCTGGTTACCAGCATTTTCTCCTTTTGCCACAATGTTTTCAAAAGCTTTCGCTTTTAGGGTCGATAAAGTCGGTATTGTGTGGTAAAGGGTTAATGTCTTTGTATATGCGAATCGTGGCTCATTTATCTGTGAGGCAGTGGAGCAATACAGGGCCATCATGGCTCTCTTGTTTTTGTTGTTGTATAAAAAGAATTGAAATAATTGTAAAACTAAATAAAGTGTGATTGAAACAATATTTTTTTTGATTGATTGGTGATCTGCCCAGTTATCTAACACACTTCATGCAGCCTTTTTTTTTTTCTCTAAATTCTTCAGCTAAAATGATTTCAACCATGGAAATTGTAATTTATTGCCATTATTCTGTTTATTGTCATAGTTTCAAGCTCAACATGAGCATTACATCTGTAAATATATATATAGTCATTTTTCTTGTAAGCTAACCTATTTAGGTGCTATGCTTGAGTGACAGAGCTCTTTGCAGACAATTTTGATCCAAGATCAGACTGCACAACACTGTCTGAGAGGGTGTGATTTTTCCAGTAAACAGAAATTTGGAATTACAATAGTAAGGATTTTACTTGTGGCAGAACATTTTCATTTAATTCATTGAGAAGAGAAGGGATGAAATTTATTTATGCTGTGGATAATTTAACCCTTTCCCAAACGACAAATTTTGGACTGGTCCAAATTGAAAGAGTTTGCAGACGACCATTTTAAATTTGATGAAAATGGCAGAAAGGTCTCAAAGAGGGTAGAAAACACTGTGGGAAAAGGAAAAATTGCTCGTTACGAGCAATTTCTCCTTTTCCCAGAGTGTTTTCCAAAGACTTGTACTGCAGACACGTGAAAACCAGGGCTTGTTTGGGAAAGGGTTAAGATACTTTCTGGATAGTTGTGATTGAGATCAGATTGTACATTCTTAGAAGTCTGATTTTTGTCTACACTGCAAAGTAATATCAAATATACAGCCAAAGAGATAAAATGGTGTTAAAACTTGAGAGTGTGTAGAATGGCTCGGAATTTAGTCAGCTGTGTAAACATGGATAAATTACCAATATAATGGTGTAAGGGATAGAGTAACTCAAAGGGTTTGTCCTCATTAAAAACCTGATATGACAACAGTGATTTCTTTGAAGGCCTCCAAAAAATGAAATGCATTTTCTATCCGTCGTAATCTGTGCAATCTTGCAGCCTTCATGGACAGCATTTGGCATGAAGATACTTTCTGATTATAGTTTCATAAAGATGAAATGGGTTAAAAAATGGCTGAAAACCAGTATAGATGTATCTTTAAGTTATTTACGCCTTGACTTCGCAGTACATGTTTCTGAGATTTCCCACATGCCGAAAATGTTCATTTCATTTAGTAAGGTTTCCTTTGGGAACTATATCTTAACCCTTAACTCTTTACCAAACAAGAACATTTTAGACCAGTCCAAATTGAAAGCAGTTGCAGACGACAAAATAAATGTGACCGAAAATTTGAAATTTGTGTTGGAAAGGATTAAAAACATTGTTGGAAAAGGAGAAAATGCTGGTTACCAGCATTTTCTCCTTTTCCCACAATGTTTTCAAAAGGCTTCTTTCCCAGGGTTGTTAAAAGTCGGGATTGTGTGGTAAAGGGCTTTAAGTTGCTAAATAAGTTAAACGAAACTTCCCAGCCAAGAGTAAAAATGCAAATATTGCAAGTTCATAGATATTTTTGGGGAAAATATCTCCTTATTGGACAAAGTAGATCCAAGATCAGACAGCACGTTCTGTGCAGTCTGATCTTGACTTACACTGTCCGCAAAAGCGCCTTGAGTCACGCTCAGGGGATGAAGGGTTAATTCTTGCACTAAAATATCCCCTGTTTATACGTCCCTGATGAAGAAGGCTTTGTAAAACATTGTATTAAAATGGGGGACATGAAAAATTTCCGCCATTTCCAACGATGTTTTCAACTGTCTTAATTTTAATTCCAGTCTTACCACTGCATACACCAACCATTCTTAAGGATACTAGTATTCCTAGTTTTATGCTGAAAAATTTTCTAAATTTGAAAGTTACACAACTTCTGATTGGCTTAACCATTGGCTAAACCATTTGGTTTAGCCAATCAGAAGTTGTGTTACTTTCAAATTTTAAACATCTTGGATAGTAAGACTAGGAATGTGCTAAAGAATGGTTAGTGAATACGGACCCAGGTCCTAATTGGGGAATGCCCTTTGGCAAGACACTAGCACTGGTGGAACCCAGAAAATACATGAATATGTGAGCTGTTTTGACTGAAATAATGTTGAGAGCGGCGTAAAATACCAATCAATCAATTAATCTTAATTGGTGAATATGCAGTGTGAAGAAAAATTTCCTTTATAGGTCATGGTATTTTCATTTGACTGGCTATATACAATGGTATGTGGTTGTAAATATGACAGACAATTTACATATGACCTGTTTTTAAATCATAACAAGGCATCCATCAAAGTCGGTGTCCGCTCTAAATTATAAAAAAAAATGAAGTGAAACATGATTTACTATAATGAATTTACTCTTTAATGGTGAAAGAGCTCTCTCTCTCGCTCTCTCTCTCTCTCTCTCTCTCTCTCTTTGTCTGTTTGATATTCGTTTATTTATCGTCGTCAACGGTCGCCCATATGGGCAACGCCCCCAGAAGTTTGTTACTTTTGTGACTAGGGATAGTGCGAGATACAGGATGAAACCCATCCTAAGTTACGCCTAGTTCTTTAACGTGCCCGGTGTTTAGCCCCGTCACACGAGACCTCGGTTTAACGTCTCATCCGAAAGACTATTAGAAATTTTAGGTGGCGAGGCGTGGGGATCGAGCCCACACCGTATCTATTTTTCATTACCTGTCCTTTTCGTTCTCCGTCCGACAGCCCACAGTCGCCTAATCCTTGTCACCAGGTTCTCTTCTTTTGCATTTGCGTCGGTTTGCAGAGGGAATGCTTCACGATCGTACTGCACAGAACATGCTGTCTGATCTTGGATCTGTACCACTGGCATGTCTGGCCAAGCCTATAGGGAAATCTATCTGAGTCACTGGTGGGTCAAAAATGTTTGGGTTTCTTTACCTTTTACTCTTTACCACACAATCCCGACTTTGAACGACCCAAAGGAAGAAGGCTTTTGAAAACAATGTGGGAAAAGGAGAAAATGCTGGTAACCAGCATTTTCTCCATTTCCCACAATGTTTCTAACCTCTCTGATACAAATATCATCGTTTATACCGAATTCATTTCGTCGTCTGCAACTGCTTTGAATTTTGACCTGTCTAAAATTTTCTCGTTTTGGTAAAGAGTTTTCAGCCCTTTGCCGGAAATTGGTTTCCATTTAGAAATACTGCCAACCCCGGTGAAGTTATCGACATCTATCGACCTGTTGGAGAAACTGACTGTCAACGGAACTGACCACGTTAAAAATTAATTTACAGACTGTTTGCCAACGGAAGTGTATTGAGAGATTTCGATAGACAATATTATGACTCGTCTTTTTTTTTTGCAAGTGGAGTCTTACAATTTCAAGAACGGTTCAGCGGTCTCTTTCCGGCGAAGATCTGTTCCATCCAGCGTAATGCAGCCGAGGGATTTGGTCAACGGATCACCCGAGGTTTGTTTGTTTGTATTGTTTGTTTGTATTGGAGTTTAAAGCTTTAACAATTCAGGTTATATGGCGCGGCCATTGGACCTACGCATGTGTTTCCTTGCTTTCTCACACCAGTACTGACACAACTTTCTTTCTAAGCCACTGACTTCTTAGTCACATGCATCAGAGGATATAGGCGAAAAAATCGCCGGAAATAAAGTTTGTCGCAGCCAGTTATCAAACCCGCAACCACCAGATCACGAGTAAGATAGGCTAACCACTGAGCTGCCCGGCGGGGTTTAGCCTAAGTTTTACGAATATGAGTTGGTTCAACAAGAAAAGGGTTTTATTAAAACTCAATGGTAGTGACAGCCCGTAAAAAAATAGCTCATTTTCTATATAGCTTCGGGCAAAAATACGTCTCTTTCTAAATATTCGTGTGTATACGAAACGAAAAAGAGAAAAAAACAATAAATTACTCAACCATGTGACCGGTCCGTGACGATTAATCACTTGCCTAACGACCCCGCGTTTTTACGATCCCGAAGGAATGGGCTTTTGAAATCATTGTGGGCAAAGGGGAAAAATATTGGTTCCAAAGAGATTTCCCATTGATTTTCATGTGGGTCATGCTCAGTAAAAAGGGGACTTAATACATCTGCAAACAGTATTGACTCATGTCAGCCTGCGCAGTCCGTGCAGGCTGACATGAGTCGAAACTTTTTGCTCTATTAGTACATTTTTCAGCATGTCAAAGGATAATTCTACGTCTTTGAAAACATTGTGGAAAAAGGAGAAAATGCTTGTAACCAGCATTTTCTCCTTTTCCCACAATGTTTTCTACCCTATCAAAGAAAAGTTGCACCATTTGAGCCACATTGAAATTTTCGTCTGCAAATGCTTTCATTTTGGACAAGACTAAAATTTTGTCGTCTGCTAAAGGGTTAAAGAAAAATCTGTAAGTATGTAAAGACTTCCTTGGTATAATCATAGGCCACTGAAACTCCATTGGTCTGTTACCGGACAAAGAAATTTTCTTATCTGACACCGTTACTATAAATAGCACATTGGCAACTTCCTCTATATTGTATACTTTCCTTATCGGACACCGTCACTATAAATAGCAGATTGGCAACTGTCTCTATATTGTATATAGTAGGCTATACAATATAGAGGCAGTTGCCAATGTACTATTTATAGTAACGATGTCCGATAAGGAAAATTTCGTTGTCCGGTAATAGATCAATGGAATTTCAGTGGCCTATGGTATAATGCATCATAGAAACGCATTAAGCTCCCTTTTGCCGAACCTTCACTCATTTATTTTGGTGGCTTCAATTTTCCGGCGTAGCTGTATAAGCTGGCTTTTGAACTACTTATTGATATAAGTCTCGTATGAATAAATGGAAGTTTACGATTGGTCAAAAATGCAGACATGTTTATTCTGCGGACGTACTTGCGGGCCCATTTACAATATCAATATTGAACCACGTAACAGTTTCAATATTCACATTCCAGTACTTCAAAATTATGCCGTGTATACTTTTAACCCTTTCCCAAACGACAAAGTTTGGACCGGTCCAAATTGAAAGACTTTGCAGACGACAATTTTAAATTTGATGAAAATGGCAGAAAGGTCTCAAAAAGGGTAGAAAACACTGTGGGAAAAGGAGAAATTGCTCGTTACGAGCAATTTCTCCTTTTCCCACAGTGTTTTCAAAAGACTTGTACTGCAGACACGTGAAAACCAGGGCTTGTTTGGGAAAGGGTTAAACTCATAACCCATGCCCTGTTAAATGAGTTAAACTTTCAAGCCTGTAGTAAAAAAAAAATCTGAAAAATTCTACTTCTAACATTTTTTTGGGGGAAAATATCTCCCTATCAGACAGTGTAGATCCCAGATCAGACTGCACGATCTGTGCAGTCTGATCTTGATCTACACTGTCTGCTAAAGGTCACTGAGTCGCGTTTAGCATCCTGAGGATTAACCTGCTGATTACATCAAATACAATTTCTCAACCAAAACTAAAATACAAAAAAAAAATCACAAAATACAAAGTTTCTTTTCGTCAGAGAAAATCTCACGGTATCGGACAGTGTAGATCCAAGATCGGACTGCATGTTGTGTGCAGTCTGATCTTGATCTACACTGTCCGCAAAAGCCCATCTAGTTCGGGCTTAGCCGCATAGACTTAAAGATCTTTCTTGGTTTGGATTTTGTTTCTTCTGGAGTTTAACGCCGTTTTTACAGCTTAGGTCATATCACGGCGGTCAGTGCACCTACGCGTGTGATTCCTGGCTTTCTCACACCAGTACTGACACAACTTTCTTTCCAAGTCACTGACTACCTTTCCCACATCCACCAGAGATGAAAGGCGAAAAATCGCGGGAAAGAAAGTTTGCTTCAACCGGGTATCAAACTCGCAACCGCCAGGTTACGAGTTAGATACGCTAACCATTGAGCCCCCGGGGGTGGGGCTGGTTTGAATATGGACGAATCTAAATCTGGTCGTATGGTAGAGATTGAATTATTTCCATGTTATGTGTTTTATCCCTCGCAGACGAAAAAAAAAAAGACTTGTCCAAATTGAAAGCATTTGCAGACGACAACTTAAATGTGGCTCAACTGATGATATTTGTCTCTAACGGAGAAGAAAACATCGTGTGAAAAGAAGAAAATGATGGTTACCAGCATTTTCTTCTTTTCCCACGATGTTTTCTACTTCTGTTATCTTTTCAGCCACATCTAATTTGTCGTCTGCAAATCCTTTCAATTTGAACAAGTCTAAAATAATTGTCGTTTGGTAAAGTTAACACATACAGGTGTTGACCAAACGGAACACCTCGGGGTTTTTTCTATGTGACAATTATGACGTCGTTTTTTCGTTTCAAGTCTCAGTTTAACGACATATTTAAATCTTTTTTATTATCCTCTATTGCAAAGCACAGTATTAATTGATATTTTTATAGACAGAAACTCTAAACCCGAACCATTTGGTATTTATTTTTCAATCCTGAAAGTGCTATAGAGATCTATCATATAAAAGTAATAACTATATTGCGATCGTACGGAGCTCTGTACGTGTCATGTGTCAAACATTATTTCGTTATAACGAAAAACTAATTCGATAAAGCGAAACGATAATTCGTTATAACGAAATCTTACCCGATAAAGCGAAATGATAATTCGTTATAATGAACTCTTATTCGATAAAGCGAAATGATAATTTGTTATAACAAAATCTTATTTCGATTTTAACGAAATGCTAATTCTACATATTAAAATACAATTATTTTTTAACGAAATGCTATTTCGGGGAAACGAAGTAGGTATGTGCGGAAGGCTCGTTAGTAATCGTCCGCCGTGAATTGACTGCATATGAACAGAGATTTATTTGTTTTATCGAATTAGGATATCGTTAAAAAGAATTATTTCGGTTTAGCGAACTACTATTTCAAGATAACGAATTGTTATTTCGTTTTACCGAACTGCTATTTTGAGATAACGAATTATAATTTGGTTTTATCGAAATAGGACTTTCTTATAACAAAATAATTTTATCCAATGAATATTTCGTGATAATGAAATGATACTTACGAGGATCCGTACGATTGCTGTGCTGTAGTTTGTCATTTAACACCTGTTCACAGTATAAATATTTTCAACATGGGCCCTTCTTCACCAGTTATTCATTTTGGGCGATATATCAAAAGTAGATACAGTTATCAAATTTGTGTCTCAAAGGGTGAAAACGCTGTGTGAAAAGGAGAAAACGTTCTTTAACTGCATTTTCTCCTCTTACAATGACGTGTTGAAAAGCATTTTTCCTAAGTGTCGTTAAACACAGGAAATGTAGCAAAGGGTTAAACATCTAAAGTACCTTCTTTTCAGCCTTGAAACTGCACCGGTGCCCTTGACCTGTCGTAGATTTTCTTGTTTTTTGGTTTTTTTTTAAAACCTCTAGATTGTGTATCAACATGACTGATTTCACCAGACTTTCTCGTATTTCTCTCAGATCGGGTAGGAAGGATCTGAGATGGTTCTGCTTCACGTGTCCAGTCTGATCTTGGACTTCAGTCCCAAAATATATGAGTCGTACTCTTTGAAAATGGGGCTTAATGCCTCTTAATGCAAAAAGAAAGCTTTTGAAAACATAATTGGAAAAGGAGAAAATGCTGGTAACCAGCATTTTCTCCTTTTCCCAATATGTTTTCAAAAGCTTTCTTTTTGCATTAAGATGCATAACCAGCATTTTCTCCTTTTCCCACAATGTTTTCTACCTTTCCAAAGGACAAATATCACAATTTAAGTCACGTGTAATTTGTCGTCTGCAAATACTTTGAATTTGGCTTTTGAAAACATAGTTAGAAAAAGGAGCAAATAATGTTAACCAGCATTTTCTCCTTTTCCAACAATGTTTTCTTCCTTATCAAAAACAAATTTCACAACTTGAGCCATATTTAATTTGTCGTCTGCAAATGACTTTGAATTTGGACGGGTCTAAAATTTTGTCGTCTGGTAAAGTATACTTATTCAGGCTGAAATGGGTTAAGCTGACAGATTTTACAGTTGAGGTACGGTATAGTACAATAACAAAATAACAAAACAAAACATTATATATACGATAGAATTCAGAGGGGATTTTACGCGTAACATAGAAAAAAAACTCTTTACAAAACAATCTAGAATTTCACCCTTTATCAGACGGTAAAATTTTAGACTTGTCCAGACTCACGGCTTTTGCAGACGACAAAATTATTTAATGAGGCCAAAATTGTCGTATTTGTTTTTGAAAGGGCAGAAAACACCGTAGGAAAAAGAGAAAATGCTGGATGCCAAAATTTTCTACTCTTCCCAAAATGTCTCCAAAGCACTCCTTTTTCCCTGTAGTCGTTTATACTTGAAATTATTTGATAAGGACCCTTGAAAATTAAGGACTCTTTACTGGCATGTTTTTGTAAACACTATGGAAAAAGGAGAAAATTCTGGTCAACCAGCTTTTTCATCTTTTCTCACAATATTTCTATTCTTTTATTGACATATGCCAACATTTTAGACACATTTAACACTTAAGCTGCTGAATAAATGAAATTTATTCAGCTGCATAAATTTCTACTCAATGCTAAAAGCCCAAACATTGCGGTTTCAAAGTTGATTTCACTGGAAAGAAAATACCGTATCGGACTGTGTAGATCAAAGATCAGACTGCACGTTTTGTGCAGTCTGATCTTGATTTACACTGTCCGCAAAAGGTCAGTGGGTCGCGATTAGCAGCTTAAGGGTTAACATTTCCCATCAGGCGTTTTCATTTTGGACTAGTCTAAAATTATGTTTTGTTCAGAGCTGCCGCTCAGGTACGATTATTTTTTCATGCCCCTATTGTAGAAAACTTTTGAAAACTCTGTTGGAAAAGGAGTAAGTGTTTGTAACAAGCGTACGCTCCTTTTCCCACAAGTTTCTTCATCATAGAAAAATGATGTACCTTCTCTTCAAATATTTCTCTTTCGTTTGATTTGTAATGACTTCTGTAGTTTAAGAATAAGGCTGAGCGAACATTTTTTTCCCGGAATTTCAGAACATGGGTCATATGTATATACCATCATATCGTGGGAGCGGGTAGCAACGGTAACCAAGGAAGTCGGTTTTTCATTTCGCTACCGATCCATACCCAGGAAAACTCGGTCTGTAGTTCGACGGTTGTGATCGATGTACATTCACCTCAGAATGTACGGAAAACTATTTACCGATAGGTTCACTGCCGCAGAAACCATCTTCTTTGTCTGCTTGACATTTTGGTTGGTCAAGAGTTTAAGAAAAAGATTGTGCGGCAATTGGTCAAACCAAGGGAAACTTTGTCTGTGGTTAGATGGTTACGGATGGTGTAGATTCACCTCAGATTGTACAGAAAAGCTATACCATTGGGTTCACTGTCCCAGGAATCATTTTCCATGTCTGCTTGTCTTTGAGGGTGGTCCAGAGTGTAAGAATAATTCAAACCCGGAAAACTTGGTCTGTGGTTGACTGTTTTCGGACGATGTACATGATGTACATAGATCAGTCCCAGACTGTACAGACAAGTTATACCATTGGGTTCACTGTCCCAGAAATCATTTCCCAAGTCTGTTTACCTTTGAAGGGTGGTCCAGAGTTTCTCCGGACGAGTTTATTCTTTGTTCATTTGAATAGAATTAACCCTTTTCCAAACAAACCCGTGTTTAATGACCCTTGAAAAAAAACGACCATTGCAAAGAAAGCCTTTTAGAACATTGTTGGAAAAGGACAAAATGCTGTCAAGCATTTTCTCTTTTTCCCACAATGTTTTCTACCATTTTTACAGACAGATGGATTTATTTTGAATCACAACTGATTTGTAGTCTGCAAATGCTTCCATTTTGGATTGGTTTAAAAAATTTGTCATCTGGTAAAGAGTTAACCCTTTACCAAACAATCCCGTGTATAAACAACCCTGAGGAAGAGGCCTTTTGAAAACAATGTGGGAAAAGGAGAAAGTGCTGGTAAACCAGCACTTTCTCCTTTTCCCACAGTGTTTTCTTACCTTTCAAAATCAAATACTTTTGTTTGACTCATATTTGATTTGTTTTCTGCAAATGCTTTCAATTTGGACAAGTCTTTTTTTTTTTTCGTTTGGTAAAGAATTAAATCCATATAAGTATTGTGTATAAATAGAATAATAGCGATCTATTTGGAATTCCTCTTTCTTATCCCTTCATGCGGACGGGTAATTTTTCACCCTTCCCAAACGGGGTGTTAGTTTAAGATTTAGAAAGACATACTAAATAGCTTATCGTCTGACCAGGTCTTTCGATTTGCTACAGTAAACTAACTGTAATTGCTCATTATTCAACAAGAAAAGGTCCCAGGTCTGGACTTAGGCAAGTCCAAGATGCGTCGTTTTGTCCAAAAGGTCCCATAAATCTCGTCCGCGTAGCGCAGTAATCGTGTAAGACCAGTATTTATTAGAAGCCAGTGAAGCATACACCTTTATTCGGACTACTTCATATTTCAGTCGTATAGTGTCGCTAAACGGTTTACCACTGTCAATATTCTGGAAGCTCGCGTTTTGTAGGACGACACCTGTCAAAGATTATGCTTAAATCGCGCATGGCAATTGATTAATCGGTTACAATATTGGAATAGATTAAATCATACATATGTGAAGTTATGGAAATCTGAGGTCGCATCCCATTTGTGTCAGAATACGGCCTATTTTTTTTGCTGTAATGTGAGGCATAGATACACCTATTATACAGGTGATAATTTTCTGCTGCAGCGTTTGATTCATAGAGATCTAAAAATGGATAAAGCGAGGTTTGTGAAATAATGTTTTGATTGCTTCGTGATTTGAAGAGATCTGTTCATAGAACTGTGTTTTTTTTTTGAGGTGTGATTATGTGGTATATGAAAATACAAAACGTTCCTCGCACGGCTGAATTATTAAGTGTAAATTACTTATTGAAGTGTGGAAACCTATGTAATAATATCAATAAATGGATCACAAATACCGTACCATGTGAATGAATATGAGCCACGCTCCATGAAAAGGGGACTTAATGCATCTGCGAAAAGTATCGACCCAGGTCAGCCTGCGCAGTCCGCGCAGGCTGACCTGGGCCGAAACTTTTCGCCATTGGTCAGTTTTCTGTATGCTCAAGGACCCATTCTACCTCATGATTGAGCCGGTTGTTAAAAAAGTTGCTATTCTGGATTCCTAATTACCTGATGGCTTGACTGGTACACAATGCATCACGGAGATGCCTTAAGCCCCCCTTTTGTCAGAGCATGGCTCATATTTATTACTTACCTTGTCGTTTCAGTTTGGAATAGAATTGAAGTGATGGATTTTAGTGCTATATGACTAAATAATAAAACGGAAACAAACATGAGTTTTCATAATATAAACCTTGACGGTTCCCTGAACATGTCATCTACCACCAATTTGAACGCGTCAGGAACGTTTCCTGGTGTGATGCCAGGTCCAATGAGTTTTGAAGAGTTACGGCGACTGACACCAGAGCAGCTGATGCAGCTACAGCTGATAAATCAGCAACAAATACAACAGCTCACGGCTCAAATGGCCAACACTCAGGTCGCGGGTACGACGCCCGAACAGACAGTTCTACCAACAGCCTCACCTCTTGTGTCCCCAACCTCGCCGACCGCCATGACGGGCCAAATATTCCAGCAACAACAGGCTAGTATTCCGACATCACCAACAGGGTTGCCTGCTCAGTTTATACCGGTGACCGGATACACAAATGTCAGTAATGTAGTACCTCTGACGCCAACCATGGAGTCTGTTCAAATCACCCCGCTTAACGTGTCAAATAATGTGTTTTCACAGGCCAGTGTTAATAACTCTGTAACAGTACCGAACAATACAGTAGCTTATCCTGATGCGTTAGAGGGGATTAACGGCCAGTTACGTGGTTCACCCCAAGTCCCGCTTAATAATAACAATACAATAGGTGTAAACATTAATGGGCCACAGCGGAATGCAATTGTGCCAAATAATCTGCCGTTACAGCAGAGAAATATGCCAAGAGGGTATTCAAATAGCACATATAGCTCTTCGTCTGCTTCCACACCGCAGCACTCCCCGGGAACATCGCAGAAACTTCAAAATCAAAAACAAGTTCGAGACGAGCCAGACGGACCTACTTTCATGCATCGGCCGAGACAGATGGTGACGTCACCACCGTCCGGTGCTCCACCCCCAATGTCAGACGCTAGCAGCACGTCGTCTGCTTCCATTCCGGGATCTCCTCACAGCATTCAGTCCCCAGATAGCACGTGGTCTGATGTCTCTCCTGGTCCAACCTCTCCTGATTACTTGGGTAAAGTTGTCCTTAATGGTGACATTCGATCGCCAACCTCAGTCAGGCCGATACAGAACAAACCTTTGCAGATGCAAACACGGTATCCCCAAGATAAATGCTATGCCTGTATGAAGAAAGTCTACCCGATGGAAAAGTTGGGTCCAGTTCTAGGCGTGGTTTATCACAAAGGATGTTTCCGTTGTAAAGTTTGTAGAACTCAGTTAACACTTAAAAACTTTTTCCATAGCCAAAGTGACCCGTTCGATCTTGCCGTGTATTGTAAATCTCATCAGCCCATAGCTACAGACAAAGGTTCGAAATTAGACTCTGAAAGTTTTGAGATACGATCAGCGTTGAATGCTCCAAAGCAAGGCAGGGTACTCCCTGAGTCTGAACGCGTTCCTGTAAAAGGCTTTCATATGGACATGAACTCTAGGGAAATCGAGCATGCGCGTAAAGTGCCAGCTGCCAATCTCCAACCCGGAAATAAAGTTCGGAATACGGCATGGAGTAAATCAAAAAGAGATGTCGCAAAGATGCCACCGGAAGATGTCGTGCGGCATGATTCGCCAGTTCCGGAATACGATCCTGTAAGTTATAATGTTCACCAAGTTGAAACTAATCCGGATTATTAATTATAGCGTTATTGATTCGCTATTGTAAAAATAATTACCATAGTGTGGCAGGGATCGTAAATAAGCTGACTTATATCTGTCATAATATTATACTTTGTACGGCTTATCATGGGTACGTCGAATTACATGGGCACAGTTTTATGACTTTTGTTAATGACCGAAGAACTATCTCGGTTGAACTATCTCGATGAGATGCTAAACCACGCTGTTTTTCAAGTAACAGTCAAAATGAGACTGATCTGTTCGGCGGGTAGAGTTAACCAATCGCAGATTTCAACGTGACCAAGCAATTGGCTGAACATTCACCGGTTTTCACGGACAGTCCGACAATGTCGGATAAAAAAAAAGCAAAAAAGTGACACCATCATTGTCATGGATATTGATATACTTATCCCAGGTTTCGATCAAATACAATGAATCGAATGGTGAAGTGTCGACGGACGGTAGATTTCAACCAAACGAGGCGACGGACAGAACATCCGCTGGATTTCTCGCATACTCCGACTTTGCCGGATATTGGGATCCAAAGCAGTGGCATCATCCGGTTTCACTGGGCAATCGCTGCATGCAACGCCACCGATCGGTTGAATGCAATGGACTGAATGAGTTTTGTGATAAAGTTTAGTGATACCGGAGAGGTATAAGGGTCAGGGCGTCCTGTCCGAGTTTTAAATAGCAATCATTTTGCACCAAAACAGATCATTTGCATATCGCTTCTGTCTGGGATAACAAATTCCTTACTGTGTACTTGTGCGTAGTTTAGGAACGCGATGTGCTGTAGTTTTCTGCTGGTGGATATTGGGCACGTGGTGCAGATCACGTGCAGTTCATTATTTTTCCTATCTCTTTGGCAGACGACAAAATTACAGACTTGTCGAAATTGAAAGTATGTGAAGACAGCGTATTACAGAATGGTTTGAGTGAAGGATGTGACAATGGATGGATAGAAAACATTGTGGAAAAAGGAGAAAATGCTGGTTACCAGCATTTTCTCTTTTCCCCACAATGTTTTCTAGGCTGGTTACCAGTTTTTTCTTTTTGATAATAAAGGGATAGAAAACATTGTGGGGAAAAGGAGAAAAATGCTGGTTACCAGAATGTTTTCTATGCTGGTTGCCAGCATTTTCCCCTTTCCCCACCATATTTCTATCAGGTTTTGTAGCATTTTCTCCTTTTCCCTAAATGTTTTCGAAGGCAATCTTGCCAAGGGTAGGAAATTCATCGAATCGTTTGTGAAAAGTGTAAATTTGGAATACTTTGTACCAAGTGTATGCATGTGTGCATATGACCAAAGAAAGGAACTGGGCGAAACAAGAGAAACTGACTTTGACACAAAATCCACGATGAATCGAACTACATGACTTGTATGAATCGAACGTGTGCTGCAGAGAGGATCTTCGGCTGGGCAAAATCTACATCTACATCTACCTGATTTATGGAATGTCTGAATCGCCGATTCTCTACTATTTTGTGATCAAGCTTAGACGTGAAAATGTAATATTATCTTTATTCATTATATTCTGCTTTATTTGCATACTTATTTATATATATAAAAGCGATTTTTTCTCGTTTACGGGCCTTTTTTTTTTTTTGGGGGGGGGGGGGGGGGCAGAGGTTTAGATTTTGCAGAAGACAAAATTTTAGGCTTGTCCAATCTGAAAGCATTTGCAGACGACAAATTATATAAATAAATGTGATTAAAAAACAAAACAGAAATTTTTGTTTGAAAAGTAGAAAACATTGTGGGAAAAGGAGAAAATGCAGGTTACCAGCATTTTCTCCTTTTCCCACAATGTTTTCAAAACCCTTCTCCTTCAGAATCGTTAAAACTCAAGATTGTGTGGTAATAGGTTAAATGTAGCTAACACGATGGACCTTTGACAGGGAAGAAAATAATGTGGAAAGTTGAAAAAAAAAAATGGTTACCAGCATTTCCTTTTTTTTTTTTCACAAAATTTTCTTCTGAAGTAAATGCAAATTTTCTAATGTTCCAAAAAAAGGCTACAAATTTGGTTTTTAAACCTTTAGCCTATAATTCCGAGTTTTAACAATGCTGAGGAAGAGGTCTTTTGAAAACATCGTGGGAAAAGGAGAAAATGCTGGTTACCAGCATTTTCTCCTTTTCCCACAATGTTTTCTATCCTATTAAAGACGATTTCAATCATTTTAGCCACGTGTAATTTGCCGTCTGCAAATACTTTCAATTTGGACATAATCTGTCGTCTGGTAAAAGACTGGAAGAACTATGAATTGAGTATCTTATCTTCACCCATCTTTGCGGCCAGTGCAAATCAAGATCAAACTGCACAAAATGTATGATGCAGATAAAGATCAGATCTTTAAACTACGCTGTCCGCTCTGCTGCACTTTAGAAGAAAGCAACGATAAAATTGAACTACATTTATCAGATTTTATTTCAAGGGGGTCCTGCGTAGCTCAGTGGTATGGCATAGGACTCGTGACCTAAAGTCACCGGGGTTCAGTCCTTACTCTAAGCACCGAATGTTTTGCAGGAGTGTCCTTTGGCAAAACACTTTAGATCCCTAGCCTGGTACAGGCAAAACACGGATCGTACATGAATAAGCGAGCCGTCGCCGTGATACGCCTGAAATAATGTTGAAAACGGCGTCAAACGCCATTCAGTCAGTTTATTTCTAGACTGAAAATGTCTGATAGGTTAACTCTGCGTTTTATGGACTTTGAAACGGTGTAAACAGTGTACAAAATATATGGGCCATACTCTCGCAAAAGGGGGTTTAATGCATCTCCGTGATGCGTGATACCGGGCAAGTCATCACATAATTAGGGATCCATAAAATCCATTTTGTCTAACAACTGACTGTATCATAAGGTAGACTGGTCCTTTGACACACAGAAAATGGACCAATAGCGAAAAGTTTCGGCCCAGGTCAGCCTGCGCAGTCCGCGCAGGCTGACCTGGGTCGATACTTTTCGCAGATGCATTAAGCTACCTTTTTCACAGAGCGTGGTTCAAATTATATTGGTTAATAAACGTCTGTATTCCTTTCATAAAACTTCAATAGCACAGTGAAAGGCTTGCTCATTAAATTGCTATCATGAAGAGTCAAAGGTCAACTTTCATTCAGAAAACTACACTAAACGGTAATTATAATATATGTTTACAGGTTTTTGTATATATGTACAGAAGTGATTATTTCTTTTTTCAACCCTTTATAAAAAAAAAAAAATCCTGTGTTTTCACAAACCTGAACTAGAAGGCCTTTCTTTTGAAAACATTGTGGGAAAAGAAGAAAATACTTGCAACCTGCATTTTCTCCTTTTCCCACAGTATTTACTGTTAATTTTCTTTTAAGCAAATTACATTGATTTGAGCCGATTTTAATTTTTTTCGATTGCAAATAGTTTCGAAAAGGACAGATCCAATCTTTGTCGTCTTTTAACGATTTTGCAAGAGGAAGAGAATGAAATGAGCATTCTTTTCTCACGTTAAACGCATCACCTTTTTCAATAATCCGAATACGCAACATTAGTGTAGCCTTTTTATAAACGGTGTACGTCAAGATCAGACTGCACAGTACGTGTAGTTTGATCTCGGAACTACATTGTCTACTATTTGAATCTACAGTATAGCAAACGGTCTCCGTATTCTAAGACTTAGAAAAAAGTTATAATAATGATGAAATCTGATTGTACGGGGGAAGGGGGTGGGGTGTTCGTGTCTAATTTGACATTCCAATTTCTAGATCTTCCTTGTTTGAAAGACCAAACAAAATATCGAACATTCGTGATCCAAGATAAAAATGCAGGTTTTGTGCAGTCTGTTCTTGATCTTCCGTCTTCACAAAAGCCTAATCCTTAGGCTTCTCAGCGCGACTCACTGACCTTTTGCGGGCAGTGTAGATCAAGATCAGACTGCACAGAACCTGCAGTCTGATCTTGGATCTACGCTGTCAGATAAGGAGATATCTCTCCTCCAAAAATACCTCGAAATAGGAAAATTGAGTTTTCCACAATCGGCTTAAAAATTTCATTTCATTAGCAGGATAGGGGCTAAAATTCCCTACGCACAGGATTAAACAGCAAAAACATCAATGAAAATAAAATAACAACAACAACAACAAATGAGCCACGCTCTGTGGAAAGGGGGCTTAATACATCTGCAAAAAGTATCGACCCATGTCAGCCTGCGCAGTCCGCGCAGGCTGACATGGGCCGAAACTTTTTGCTATCTTTGAATTTTTCTGCATGTCCAAAGAACCGGTGCACCGCATAACTCAGTCGGTTGTTAAACAAAATGGAGTTTTATGGAACCATAAGTATGTGTTGTCTTGGGTGGCATTATTCATCACGGAAATGCATTAAGCCCCCTTTTGCCAGAGCATGACTCAAATGTTAAGTTACCTCGTATACGTTTAGTATATAGTTATTTATAGTGACATGCGCACAAAATAACATAGCAAAAAATGCAACATTATTAACGACGAACGTACACCCGGCCCCATGGGCCAATAAGTCACTGTCAGTTTGAAACAAGTATTTACGGACATTAACTCACGTGTGGTATAACAGGTCGAAGGTATTGTTAAACAATGTAAACAAAAAATACAAATATTAGGACTTGGTAAAATTCTTGTCGCTTTGAATTTGAACGTTTTAAATGTGTATGTGTGACACAGAGAGAGAGAGAGAGAGAGAGAGAGAGAGAGAGAGAGACAGACAGACAGACAGACAGACAGACAGACAATGTGTGTGTGTGTGTGAGTGTGTGTGAGAGAGAGAGAGAGAGAGAGAGAGAGAGACAGACAGACAGATAGACAGACAGATAGACAGACAGCGTTGCACTGTAGCAACATGTATACATATATCAGGTGTAGAGAATGTTGCTGCTCGCTCATAGACAGGGTAATTTTGTGCACGTATCATCATTGACGCTGACAAAAGCGGGTTTAAAGCATCTCCGTGATGCATTGTACCTAGCAAGTCATCACATAATTATGGATCCCTAACAGGCATTTTTTTAACAAGCAACTTGATCATGAGGTAAAAGGGGGTTTAATCCATATCCGTAATGCATGATGCCAAGCAAGTCATTACATAAGTAGAGATCCATAAAACCAGTATGTCTAACAACCGATTGAATCATAAGGTCGACTGGTCCCTGGATATACAGAAAATTGACCAATAGCGAAAAGCAGGGATCCATTAACTCCAGTATGTCTAACAACCGATCTATTATAAGGTAGACTGGTCCCCAGATATACAAAAGATTGACCAATAGCGAAAAGCAGGGATCCATAAAATCCTGTATGTCTAACAACCGATATATTGGGTATATAAGGTAGACTGGTCCCGAGACATACGGAAAATTGACCAATAGCGAAAAGTTTCGACTCAGGTCAGCCTGCGCAGTCCGCGCAGGCTGACCTGAGTCGATACTTTTCGCAGATGCATTAAGCCCCCTTTTCACAGAGCATGGATCATATTTATGCAATTCTGTGTTCTATTCAGTACTGATAAATCTTTTGTCATACATCGTCGGACTTCCTTAAATCTTTGCCAAACGACAAAATTTTATACTGGTCCAAATTCAAAGCATTTGCAGACGACAAATTAAATGTTGGTCAGATGACGGAGTTTATCTTTGAAAGGGTAGAAAACATTGTAGGAAATGAAGAAAATGATAGAAACCAGCAATATATTTTTTAAAATCTCTTTCGGAAAAAAAACATAACATCTCTTTATTTCACCCTACAGAATACAAAATGGGGAGGTATGAAAATAGAATACAGAGTAAAACTAGAGTGGTTCTGCGTAAATAAAGTGTAGGCCCAGGGTTCGAGTCTCACTCGTTGCACTGGGTTTTTGAAATTGCACATATTTTAATCTATACTGAAAATATCAGATAGATTTAATAGGCGTTTTCACGGTCGATATGTATCGTGCGTATGGTTTTAAGTTGGATCAGTTTAATTTTTTTTATTTCTAGGGAAAAGGGTTAAAGATTCCTTTTGCATTTTGAATTCTTATAACTTCGATATAACTTGACTAATTTCCAGTGCAGTCTGATCGTGATCTGCTCTGTCCACTTAAAGTTGACTTTTGCCCTTTACAAGTCATTTGATTTCGATATACCTCGTCAATTTTCCAATGCAGTCTGATCGTGATCTGCACTGTCCATTTAAAGTTGATTTTTGTTCTTAAGTCATATAATTTCAATGTACCTTGTCAAATATCCAATGCAGTCTGACCGTCATCTACACTGTCCACTCAAAGATGATTTTTGTCCTTAACAAGTCATATGGTTTCGATATACATGTATCGTGTCAAATATCCAATGCAGGCGGACCGTGATCTACACTGTCCACTAAAAATTGATTTTTTTTGTCCACAACAATTCATACGATAGATGACTGTCTCACGCGACAACCTTAATTATACCACGCCCATAACTACGCCCTGCCTAGAGGCCTATCTGTCAGTCAATGGGGCATCCATCATGTGTACGGGAACAATCTCTTAACTGAACGTAGTTGCCGAAAAAAATACATGTATATTTTTTTTAACCCTTTACAATACAACCCCGGGTTTTAACGGCCATGGAGAGGGAGGCCTTTAAAAACATTGTGGAAAAAGGAGAAAATGCCGGTAACCAGCATTTTCTCTTTTTTCCCACAATGTTTTCTACTCGATCAAGGACAAATTTCATCATTTGAGTCATATCTATTTTGCTTTAAATTTGGATGAGTCTAAAAGTTTGTCGTTTGGTAAAGATTTAGACGATCTGCTTTATTTACTCAACTTTTTAAGACAGTTTCTCAGCTAGAATAAAGTTGGGCTTAATAAAACTGTCTTTATAAACTAACATAACAAAAGACTTAAAGAATTTGATTTGGGATGGGGCGTTGCTAGATAAAAAAAATCCAAGATCAGACTTCAGGTATACAATGCAGTCTGACCTTGGGACTTCACTGTGGACAAAGCACCAATCATCTTGTGGGAAAAGGAGCAGTTTGCTCCTTTTTCCGAGATGTTTTCGCAAAAAATGGCCACGACAGGGGCCAGGAGCTTGACTGAAAGTAAAGACTTAACGGACACGAAATACGCCGAAAAACTTCAGTTTTTGTTGTGTTGGATTACGGCTGTAAAACGCTTTTATCTCATTTTCCATTCCATAAATCAGAAAGACGACTCTCTAAAAATGTCGAAATTGGGAACGGCGAAATGTGGTAACTTATCTATTTATTGTTAGTTTTGATATATCTCAGCTATTGTTAAAACGTTCAGGGAATTAAATATCTGAAAAAAAAAAATGAAATATGATTGAAATTTAAACCATGTGTGTGAACAGTGCTGACAGTTTTAAAGTTTCCGAACGGCACAAACCATTTTCGTACTAGGCGTTTTTCAACGGGTGATATACATTATATTTATAAATATTTAACTCATTATCACACTGGACGTTCTGTTTTGCCCGATCTTGATCTACACTGTCTGCCAACATACCTATTATCAATTCCCACCCTTCATATTATATGTGAATCGAAGAATACGTCAAAATGCTCTATTCCATTTAACCCTTTACCAGACGACAAAATTTTAGCCTTGTCCAAATTGAAAGCATTTGCAGACGACATTTCTAATGTGGCTCAAATGGTGCATTTTTTCTTTGATAGGGTAGAAAACATTGTGGGAAAAGGAGAAAATGCTGGTTACGACCATTTTCTCCTTTTCCCACAATGTTTTCAAAAGGCTTCTTTCTTAGGGGCGTCAAAAGGCGGCATTGTGCGGTAAAGGGTTAAACATTAGACATAACATAATTTGTGGGAAACAGAACCTCAGAGGTTCTGTTTCCCACAAATTATGCCATGTTTAATGCAACATTTATTAATGTCAAAATTTTTCCATATTCATTCAAGGTTACTCTGATTATTTGTTTCCCACAAACTATGCTATATGTAATGTTTTTTTTTTTTTTTAATGTCAGATGCATTTCTACTTAAACATTAATCTGCTGATTTGTTCCCACAAAATTATCCCATGTTAACCCTTTCCCAAACGACAAATTTTAGACTGGTCCAAATTGAAAGAATTTGCAGACGACAATCTTAAATTTGATGAAAATAGCAGAAAGTTCTCAAAAAGGGTAGAAAACACTGTGGGAAAAGGAGAAATTGCTTGTTACGAGCAATTTCTCCTTTTCCCGCAGTGTTTTCAAAAGACTTGTACTGCAGACACGTGAAAACCAGGGCTTGTTTGGGAAAGGGTTAAATGCAATACATGTCAAAATGTTTTAATGCTCCATTGAAATTACTTTGATCACGCATATGTTTTCACAAACTGTGCTACATTAAATGGAAATATACATATCAAAATGTTTTTTTTTTTTTAAATATTTCATTTAGATTATTTTGATCATAGTGTGCCCACAAACCATGCTAAAACCATTAAATGCAATATACCTCAATGTTTAATTCCAGTATCGTTGCTCTGATATTCTGTTTCCCTCAAGTTATACTATATTCAATGGAATATTATGTCAAATTGCGTTATTCCATTTCCGATATCGGATATTCTGTTTCCTACAAACTATGTGGCCCGCCCTGGTAGCTCAGTGGTTAGGGATCTGACTCCTGACCTGGTGGTTGCGAGTTCGATACCCGGTTGAGGCAAACTTTTTTCTGGCGATTTCTCGCCTCTCACCTCTGATTCATGTGGGAAAAGTGGTCGGTGACTTGGAAGGAAAGTTGTATCAGTACTGGTTTGAGAAAGCCAGGGAACACATTCGTAGGTGCACTGACCGCCGTAATCTTATGTTAGCTGTTACAACGGCGTTTAACTCCAAAACAAACAAATAAACCAAACTATGCTATATTTTAAACTCGTGCTATAATCTTTAATTCCATTTATCTTACTATCTGATAGTCTTTTTACAATAAATTTTACCGTAATGAATAATACAATACAATACTTTATGCAATACTAAGGCCATCGGCCCATTGTACAATGACATGAAATATATATACAGAGAGTGACAAATACAATTAAAACGTTTAATGGATTGTCATGACCAAATTATGAGGCTAGTAGATAGTGCAGGCTGAGATCGATATATGAAATGAACATATTGATCTGAGTCAGCACTTTCTGAAACATATGATTTTAATCTGTAATAGAAAGCAAGTTATGCGTAATTCTCTTGCAGAATATAACATCTATTGATTAAAAATACAGAAAACGGTAAACATTTATCCCTCGAAGTTCATACCAATTACAGTGTCAGCGCAACTCACGGACCTTTTGAGGACAATGTGGATCAAGATCAGACTGCATACAATGTGCAGCATGATCCTGGATCCACATGTCCGATCAGAAGACATCTTTCCTCCTAGAATTATTTTGAAAATAGCATTACTATTATTTTATATCGAAAGTTACTGCAAGGTATTTAGCAGGATAAAGGTGTGCCTTTTTCACCACCAAATAGATAACGTCGACTCTTCTCATAGTTATAAAAGTATACTTTAAGTAAAACTGAAATCAACTTTACACTGTAAGTCAAATTGCTTTCTCTCCCATTTACAAACATTACATTCAGTTCCCAGAAACAATGCTACATGCATAAAATTCCGTTCCCATAATGTTATATGTATACGGGCAAGCACTATTATTTTATTGTTTTTCCGCCAAAATGGCGAGCATTATACAACAATAATACAAAAAAAAAAAAAAGAAAAAATAAGAAAGAAGAAAATTATGAAGTGTATGTCAAGAGGAAGAGAACCAATGTACGACCAAACTCCGACCCGAAAAAGACCCTTGCATTAAAAAGACGAAAATGCAAAAGCTCCTTCCCTGGTCAGAATGCGGGAGCACATTGTTATAAACCCAGAGTACAAAAGTGAATAGTTAAAAATAAGTAAAAGGAAAATAAGAATCAATGAGGGGAACCTTGCAACGAAAACGAAACACAAGGCAAACATGAGCCACACATTAATTAGAAACTAATCTTATCAAGGCTTGCATCAATAAGCAGACTCCTAGAATAAATCCATTGATTGAATAAATAAGTGGATGAATCTACTGTATAGCAGAATTAACCAGACAATCATTCAATCAATCGATTAAAAAAAAAGTGCTCGAGTTAGCGATAGATAAATAAAAATTCACAGTAATATAACGAGACAAGAGAGGCAAAAAATGGATGTCACAGATGGTTGGGCATAGGGGCTGAAGGAATTAAGATAATAACTTAAAGCTGTGATGCATAAAGCATAGAGCTATTACACGAGGAAAAAGTTCCAAAATTTTCCAAGGATGGGTATAAAAACTAGCAAAAGCCTATGATTAATATCATTATCATCCAATATGTTTCGAAGACCTGAGAATAAAGCTACAACAATACCATTATTACTCAGGCTCCTAAACCTCTGATAGATGCATTCATTTGTCTGCATTGAGATACAGTGAAATAATTCAAACCTCAAGCTCTCTGTAGAAGGGCATTGCAATAAAACATGTTCACATAACGATACTGAAAAATGATTTTTGCAGTAATGACAGAAATTTGTAAATGAGTCGCTATAAAATTTAGCTATCATCTTAACACAGTTGTTGCAATGCTTGGCTATCACTGGAGAGGAGATAGACCTACTTAATTCCCATAGTTCACTATGAAGAAGTAATTGTGGTTTGATGTATAAGAAACTCGATAGATGACTGTCGGTCTGAACCCTGGTTAACCAAGTAGTACTTGTTTGCCCATTAATGACATTGCGAGAAATTCTTTTCCATTGAGATTTTGTAGGAAAAAGGCCTGTGGCCATGTAACGCTGTAAATAATCTTCCAGCGAATACTTGCGGAGAATACCTAGAATATCTGGAATAAACCCAAGCTTAACGGAAGTACCACGCATAAAAAAAGAAAAGAGCCTATAATTAAACAACTTTTTACATACGTGTAAGCTCGGGGTACGACAAATTTGGCCCAGAAATAAAAGTTTCCTATAATCAATAGCATTACTATTATTTTATATCGAAAGTTACTGCAAGGTATTTAGCAGGATAAAGGTGTGCCTTTTTCACCACCAAATAGATAACGTCGACTCTTCTCATAGTTATAAAAGTATACTTTAAGTAAAACTGAAATCAACTTTACACTGTAAGTCAAATTGCTTTCTCTCCCATTTACAAACATTACATTCAGTTCCCAGAAACAATGCTACATGCATAAAATTCCGTTCCCATAATGTTATATGTATACGGGCAAGCACTATTATTTTATTGTTTTTCCGCCAAAATGGCGAGCATTATACAACAATAATACAAAAAAAAAAAAAAAAGAAAAAATAAGAAAGAAGAAAATTATGAAGTGTATGTCAAGAGGAAGAGAACCAATGTACGACCAAACTCCGACCCGAAAAAGACCCTTGCATTAAAAAGACGAAAATGCAAAAGCTCCTTCCCTGGTCAGAATGCGGGAGCACATTGTTATAAACCCAGAGTACAAAAGTGAATAGTTAAAAATAAGTAAAAGGAAAATAAGAATCAATGAGGGGAACCTTGCAACGAAAACGAAACACAAGGCAAACATGAGCCACACATTAATTAGAAACTAATCTTATCAAGGCTTGCATCAATAAGCAGACTCCTAGAATAAATCCATTGATTGAATAAATAAGTGGATGAATCTACTGTATAGCAGAATTAACCAGACAATCATTCAATCAATCGATTAAAAAAAAAGTGCTCGAGTTAGCGATAGATAAATAAAAATTCACAGTAATATAACGAGACAAGAGAGGCAAAAAATGGATGTCACAGATGGTTGGGCATAGGGGCTGAAGGAATTAAGATAATAACTTAAAGCTGTGATGCATAAAGCATAGAGCTATTACACGAGGAAAAAGTTCCAAAATTTTCCAAGGATGGGTATAAAAACTAGCAAAAGCCTATGATTAATATCATTATCATCCAATATGTTTCGAAGACCTGAGAATAAAGCTACAACAATACCATTATTACTCAGGCTCCTAAACCTCTGATAGATGCATTCATTTGTCTGCATTGAGATACAGTGAAATAATTCAAACCTCAAGCTCTCTGTAGAAGGGCATTGCAATAAAACATGTTCACATAACGATACTGAAAAATGATTTTTGCAGTAATGACAGAAATTTGTAAATGAGTCGCTATAAAATTTAGCTATCATCTTAACACAGTTGTTGCAATGCTTGGCTATCACTGGAGAGGAGATAGACCTACTTAATTCCCATAGTTCACTATGAAGAAGTAATTGTGGTTTGATGTATAAGAAACTCGATAGATGACTGTCGGTCTGAACCCTGGTTAACCAAGTAGTACTTGTTTGCCCATTAATGACATTGCGAGAAATTCTTTTCCATTGAGATTTTGTAGGAAAAAGGCCTGTGGCCATGTAACGCTGTAAATAATCTTCCAGCGAATACTTGCGGAGAATACCTAGAATATCTGGAATAAACCCAAGCTTAACGGAAGTACCACGCATAAAAAAAGAAAAGAGCCTATAATTAAACAACTTTTTACATACGTGTAAGCTCGGGGTACGACAAATTTGGCCCAGAAATAAAAGTTTCCTATAATCAATAGCATTACTATTATTTTATATCGAAAGTTACTGCAAGGTATTTAGCAGGATAAAGGTGTGCCTTTTTCACCACCAAATAGATAACGTCGACTCTTCTCATAGTTATAAAAGTATACTTTAAGTAAAACTGAAATCAACTTTACACTGTAAGTCAAATTGCTTTCTCTCCCATTTACAAACATTACATTCAGTTCCCAGAAACAATGCTACATGCATAAAATTCCGTTCCCATAATGTTATATGTATACGGGCAAGCACTGTACACATTAGGACAAGCCCAGTTCAAGTTTCATATAGTCCAAAACGTCACGGTTTTATGATTGTCAATACCAATATTTTTTTTTCACTCTATAAAAAGTTCACAATGACACTCGGACCCTTTATCAGACGACCCTGAGAAAGAAGGCTTTTCAAAACATTGTGGGAAAAGAAGAAATTGCTTGTAACAAGCAATTTCTTCTTTTCCCACAATGCTTTCAATCCTATGAGGCAACTTCGTTTGCTCATTTGTACCAATTTAGAATAAGTAATCTGTAGATACTATCAATTTAGGAGAGTCCACAATTTCTCATTTGGTATTTGGATTAACCCTTTCAGCTCCGAATTCTAGTAAATAAACTCAACGGCTTTAGACGGCCGCAAACGTTAACCACTGAAACACAGAAATATTCTTTTTAACGTGGAGGCTTGAGTAAACAAGAGGCTGTTGTAAATTATATATCAGACAGCACATTGTGCAGTCTTATCTTGATCTATGCCGAATGCCTATTGAGCAGAAAGAATTAATTTTACCCTTAAAGGTCCAGTAATGGTCAAAAGAAAACAAAGCGATTGTTAAAATGCATTTGAATTTAAATAAAACCCTTTAAATGTATTGAAATTTTTGTGAAGATGACAATCTGTTATTGTACGATCGGTGTTTGTCGCTGGCAGAAATATAAATTTTAAAATCAAGTTAAAATTAAAACAAAAGACAGAGCGACGTGGCAACTTTTGACCTACTTTTAACCCTTTCCCAAACAAGCCCTGGTTTTCACGTGTCTGCAGTACAAGTCTTTTGAAAACACTGTGGGAAAAGGAGAAATTGCTCGTAACGAGCAATTTCTCCTTTTCCCACAGTGTTTTCTCCCCTTTTTGAGAACTTTCTGCCATTTTCATCAAATTTAAAATTGTCGTCTGCAAACTCTTTCAATTTGGACCAGTCCAAAATTCGTCGTTTGGGAAAGGGTTAAACTTCATTTTTCTGCCAGCGACTAACACTTAGACCGACCATACAATAACAGATTGTCATCTTCACAATATTTTCCATGCTTGTAAATGGTATGATTTAAAACAAAATGCATTTTTATACCCGATTTGTTTACTTTTGGCAGCAATTGGGGCCTTGAGCAAGGGATACGAGATAACGCATACATTTAATTCTAAAATGTACAAAAAGCAACATTGTAGACTTAACTCTTTGCAAAACGACAAAATATTAGAGTAGTCCAAACTGAAACCATTTGCAGACGACAAAATGATTGTGACTGAAAAAAAATGAACTTTGATCTGGGAAGGGTAGAAAAAATCGTGGGAAAAGGAGAAAATGCTGGTTACCAGCATTTTCTCCTTTTCCCACAATGTTTTAAAAAGGCCTCTTTCTCAGGGTCGTTAAAAGTCGGGATTGTGTGCTAAAGGGTTAAAAGTCTGTTAGCTGAGTAAAGTCCGTGTATTCTTCTTCGTTAAGTCTGAAACTTTGTGTCAGCTCTGGATTTGAGAACGTACTATAAAGTCTTTTAATGTTCGTGAAATTTGTCTCAAATAACAAACTCAACTAAAGTCAGAATTTGAGTCTGTCAGCATATTTGAACAAAATTGATTTTTTCGTTAAACTCGGCCCAGTTTAACAGGCATTTAACTCTTTACCAAACGACAAAATTTCACCCTTGTCCAAATTGAAAGCATTTGCAGACGACAAAATAAATGTAACTGAAAAGTTAAAATTTGTTTCGGGAAGGGTAGAAAACATTGTGGGAAAAGGAGAAAATGCTGGTTACCAGCATTTTCTCCTTTTTCCACAATGTTTTCAAAAGGCTTCTTTCACAGGGTCGTTAAAAGTCGGGATTGTGTAGTAAAGGGTTAAAAATCTGCATCATAATGAGGGCCATCCTGCAGTTATTTCCCTTGATTCCTCTCGAGTACTACATTGGTCCTCATGAGGGGATTACTCGGTTTTTATCCTTGATTTTTTTGCACTACGCAAATATGTTTTCAATATAGTATCTCAACTAAATCCGGTTAGATTGTTTTACAAATCGATATATTCTCCTTTGTTGACGATTGAGAACAGAATATGATTTGAAATCAAATGTGGATCTTACATATATATTATAAATGAAATAATGTTTAGTCGCAACATCCTTAAGGATTTCAAGGATAAAAACAAAGGAAAAACGATAAAAGGACCAATACATTTGTTAAACCTTAGCCCTTATTTGGCATGGGAGACAATTTGACTTACAGGAATGGCCGCGATTATCACAACATTTTTTTAACCCTTTCCCAAACGATAAATTTTAGACTGGTCCAAATTGAAAGAGTTTGCAGACGACAATTTTAAATTTGATGAAAATGGCAGAAAGTTCTCAAAAAGGGTAGAAAACACTGTGGGAAAAGGAGAAATTGCTCGTTACGAGCAATTTCTCCTTTTCCCACAGTGTTTTCAAAAGACTTGTACAGCAGACACGTGAAAACCAGGGCTTGTTTGGGAAAGGGTTAAGGGAGGAAGGATGTGAAGCAAATTAGAAAATCTCTATTATTGCAAACGTTAAAACATTCTTGTTCGTATACGAGTAAGGAATTCGAGTAGTGTGACAATACCCCTTTCTTTTCCTTATCAAAACACTGTTACATTTATTTACTATTTCAAAGTCTTAAATTCTTTACACCTGGGTAAGAAAAGATTTTAATCTAAATCTCGAGATATCGGATTTCTGAGGGCCTGTAATCCCAACGGTAGCTTTATAGAGCTTTCCAAAATCAAGAATGGGGGTCTTCCGTTGTTCGTTTCTGAAATATCCTGTGTTGAAGAACAAGTCTTTGAAAACATTGTGGAAAAGAAGAAAATGCTGGTAACCAGCATTTTCTTCTTTTCCGACAATGTCTTCTACCCTTTCAAAGTTAATTTTCTGTCATTTAGGTAACATTTTATTTTCGCCTGCAAAGTCCGTCAATTAAGATACCTCTAAAATCTTGTTGTCTGGGAAAGAATTAAGATGGTCGGCTAATAATCTTGAAGCTTTTGGTTCGACCCCCTTTTGGCTGTGCTGATCGCAGGAGGTCCTACGGTAAGGTACAGCTGTTTCAGTTTGGCATGGGAAACAATGTGGGAAAAAAAGCGAACAGTTGCACAATTTTTTTTAAATAAATTGTTTTATTCAGCTTCCCGCTGAGGCGCGAAAAACGTCGATTCTATCCTGGAATGGATCGAAATGATGACCTTTAAACCAATCGTTACTTTAGTATCTGTTAATTTGTTTTTATTCCTTATTCTGCTCAGCGCGACTCAGTGCACTTTTGCAGACAATGTAGATCAAGGTCAGACTGCACAAAAGGTATATTCTGATCTTAGATATTCACTGTCTCGTTCAGTAAGAGTCTTTGGCGATGAAAGCGTTGAAATGCATAATCTGTCTTTTGATTTTTTAAGACTTATTCACTATGTCGTCAGCAAAATGCCTTAACCGTTTCACTGCCAATGCCGCCTTAGTTAGCTTTTCCAGACAGCGTAGATCAAGATCAGACTGCACAAAACGTGCAGTCTGATCTTAGATCTACACTGTCCGCTACCCGATGCATAACTCTGACCAAAGCTGTCTTTCTATAAAGAAAATAGTTCTAGACCCCTCAGAAATATCGAATCTTTTTTTTTGTTTTGGCAGTGAAAGAATTAAAGAAGTACGAGCCAAAACTGGGTCATCCGGCAAAGAGTTAAAGGCCCACTATTGGCCATAAGTAAACCATTCGGAAGTCAAAATGCAGACAAATTTAATACATACCATTTAAACAGTATGGGTATTATTATGATTCTGATAGAGTGTGTGCATTTTGACCTCCGAATTGTTTACTTTTAGCAGCTAGTCGCCCTTTACTGCAAGTGGAAAGGTTCATGGAAAGGTTCATATATGCGCTTTAAAGGGTGAAGTTTTTGTACTGTTTAATCTGATCTGGGTCTATGTCCTCTACTGAAATAATTATTTAGAGCGTAGAATTAGAGACACAGTTGAGGACACATTGGGGACCTCCTTGAAATTTTGTTTACTTTTTGGTATGGGATAATCAGATTGGTTAATCTCTGTCAATATATATACAGAAATAATTCTGATTTAAGCCCATAGTGTGCGAGGCACGTATCAAAGCGCTTTTGCGGACAGTGTAGATCCAAGATCAGACTGCACAGAACGTGCAGTCTGATCTTGGATCTATACTGTCCGGTTCGGTGAGATTTACGATCGAAAAGGGCCGTTTGAAATCGCAATATTTTGGTCTATACTGTTGCCTGAAATTTTTTTTAAATATTTAATTTGAAGTTGGTAACCCTTGACTAAACAATCCCATGTTATAACGAACACAATCACGAGTTTTAACAACCCTGAGAAAGAAGATTTTTGAAAACATTTTGGGAAAAGAAGAAAATGTTGGTAACCAGCATTTTCTCCTTTTCCCACAATGGTTTCTACTTTTCCGAAGACAAATCCCACCATTTGAGCTACATTAAAATTGTCTGCAAATGCTTTCAATTTTTACAAGTCTAAAATTTTGTCATTTATGCATGATTTGACTTGATTTTACACGAATTTCAAAATCTCGCGTTTTTCACATTCCATACGAAGAAGTTTGAGTTAAAAAAAAAACATGCCTCTATGTGACGTGAATTTTTGCTAACCGTGCGGACTACCACACAATCACGAATTTTAACAACCCTGAGAAAGAAGCATCTTGAAAACATTGTGGGAAAAGAAGAAAATGCTGGTAACCAGCATTTTCTACTTTTCCCACATTGTTTTCTAACTTTCCAGAGACAAAACCCATCATTTAAGCTATATTAAGACTGTCGCTTTCAATTTGGACAAGTCTAAAGTTCTGTCGTTTGGGGAGGAAGTAAGGATAGGCGGTTATGCTTGATTTGGTGATTATTTCAAAATTTTGCGTAAATCGCTTTTTATAGCCCGTACAACAACAAAAAAGTTTAAAGTGAAATAAATGTACGTAATGCTTTTTTATTTAACTCTTCACCAGACAACCACGAGTGTTAACAACCCTTAACCCTTTCCCAAACAACAGATTATGGACTGGTCCAAATTGAAAGAGTTTGCAGACGACAGTTTTAAATTTGATGAAAATGGCAGAAAGTTCTCAAAAAGGGTAGAAAACACTGTGGGAAAAGGAGAAATTGCTCGTTACGAGCAATTTCTCCTTTTCCCACAGTGTTTTCAAAAGACTTGTACTGCAGACACGTGAAAACCAGGGCTTGTTTGGGAAAGGGTTAAGATAAACCCTTTTGAAAAAATTGTGGGAAAAGGAGAAAATGCTGGTAACCAGCATTTTCTCCTTTTCCCACAAATGTTTTTCTACCCTTCCCAACACGAATTTCAATTTTTGAGTCACAGTTATTTTGTCGACTGCAAATGTTTTCAATTTGGACTTGTTTAAAATTATGTGGTTTTGTAAAGATTTATAAAAAAAAAAAGAATAGAGCTTTCATGCAGGCGAATTTGTAGACAAAGAAATAATGGAAGAAAATGAATATAAAGTTATTTGCATAACATGTAAATCTTCATCACCAACCGCAGCAAAAGGACGCAGTTGATCGGAGATAAAAAACTTGGGGCGCTGTAATATTTGAATATTTCAAAACCTACTTGGTTTTTAGATATGAAATGCCTAGTTTAACTTTCACGTACATGTATACATATTTTTCTAATCGGATAGAAAATAGAGCGGGAAAAGAAGTCACTCTTTGTTTAACTCTTTATCAGACGAGAAAATTCAGACTTTTGGAGAATGGCATTACTTTAAGTGTATGTGGCTCAAACGATGACATACATTTGTCTTTGAAAGGGTAGATAATATTGTGGGTAAAGGAGAAAATGCTGGTAACAACCATTCTTCCTTTTCGTAGGCTGTTTCAAAATGCCTTCTTTCTTAGGGATGTTTAATTTCGATCTCGGGACTATTTCGTAAATGGTTATAGCCATTGCTCTGAAAGTATTGAACCAATTTTGCAGTACATATTTCTCTTTCCATAGGTCACAGAAGCTTCTCTGATCTATCACGGAATACCTAAGCTTTCATTTGTCGATCGCCGAACACTGTTACTAAATGTAGCACATTTGTGCATCGCCTCTATATCGTTGGTTGGTTATTTCCGTTTATTTATCGTCGCTACCGGTTGCCCATCTGAGCGACGCCCCCAGAAGACGGTTAGTTGTTACGGGGGATAGTGCAAGGATACAGGTCGAAACTACTGAGAGCTTCGCCTGGTTCTTTAACGTGCTCGGCGTATAGCACCGTCACACGGGACCTCGGTTTAATGTCTCATCCGAAAGACTATTAGTAATTTTTAGTTGGCCAGCCGGGGATACGAACCCACAATCTGTAGGACATTGTGTTCACGAGTCCTATATCGTATATATTAACTCATTATTATATACGATGCGCCAATGTGCTATGCTATTTTTAGTAACAGTGTTCGATGATCGACCAATGAACGTTTAAGTCTACGGTGATAGACCTATGGAGATTCAAAGGGCTGTGCTCTAACCCTTTACCACAAAAAGACATATTAAAGGAAATAATAATGATGATAATAATAATGATAATAATAATAATAATTTGTTGGGATAGGAAAAAATGCTGGCTACCGGCATTTTCCCCCTTTTCAAACGATGTTTTCAAAAGGCTTTTTTCTCAAGGATTGTGAAAACACGGTTTTGATTGATTGATTGAATGGTGTTTTACGCCGCTTTTAACATTATTTCAGTCATATCACTGCGGCATCTCACATATTCATGTATTTCCTGGATTCCATCATTACTAAGCTAGAGCTGTGAAATGTCTTGCTCAAGGACACTCCCACGAAAGACCATGTGGAGCCAGTGAGGCTCGAACCCGGGCCTCCAGATTACGAATCCTGCACTTCACCAGTGAGCCATGCGGGATTCCTGGTTTTGATTGGTAAGGGGTAACATACATGGAGATATGAAATAGGCCATATTGTATTTGTTTGTGTTTATTGTTTATATTTATATAACATTTTGTTAAAAACATAATCTTTGTCTTATTTCAGTATACCCCCGGTTTTGTACCTCATTGACTACAATGTGATATGTTTAAACTATTGTCTCTGTTATACGGTGTTAAGCTGTAAATTGTATTTATTTAAAATAGAATACCCCACCCCCCCTTTTTTTCTTGCCTGTAAAACCTGGTTTTGTCAAACCCTTTATCACACAGTCCTGAGTTTTAACTACCCTGTAGAAGGCTTTTGAAATTATTATTGGAAAAGGAGAAAATGCTGGTTACCAGAAAAGAAGGCTTTTGAAAACATTGTGGGAAAAGGAGAAAATGCTTGTTACAGAAAAGAAAGCTTTTGAAAACATCGTGGGAAAAGGAGAAAATGCTGGTAATCAGCATTTTCTCCTTTTCCCACAATGTTTTCTAAGCCATCAAAGATAGAAATGATCATTTGAGCGTCATTCAATTTGCCGTCTGCAAATGCTTTCAATTTTTTCCAGTCTAAAATTGTGTCGTTTGGTAAAGAATTAAACGAAACTTATAAATTTGTAAATCTTGCCTGGTTTTTATCAAAAATATGCTTCCTTCCGACTTTTAAATCTGGTTTGGCTCGCGGATAACAATAAAAGAGATAATTTTCCGACTGTAGATCCAAGATCAGACTGGGCCCTCTGTGCCTCTTGATCTTAATCTACACTCTGTACGAAAATGACAAAAGTTGTTCACTGGATTTAAGAATACAACCTGTGGTTAGCAGGCACCTTAGGGCACTCAAAATGTGCTTTCTTAAGACAGGTATTTGCTTAGGAGAGGTTCAGTTAGACATAATTATGTACCTTGACTGGGTACATGTACAATGTATATGCTTGCTTAAAGGCTCAGTAGCAGCCAAAGGTAAACACTGCAGGAAGTAAAATGCATTTGAATTTTTTGAATCACACCATGTAAAAGTATGGAAATTATTACGAAAGATGACAATCTGATATAATACGATCGGTCCAAATGTTAGTAGCTGGCAGAGAAATGAATTTCAAAACTAGGTAAAAAGTAAACAGAGAGCGAGCGACTTGGCAACTTTTGACCTCGTTTTATAATTTTCTTTTTTTTAACAGCGACTAATACTTGGACTGAGTGTACAATAGCGAATGGTCATCTTCACAATAATTTACATACTTTTGAATGGTATATAAATATATATCTTTATTAAAGTCTCATTCATATACAAAGCAAAGTTAAAACACATTTAGGAACAATTCCGGTAAAAAGTATATGACCATTCTACAAAAGAATTATAAGAGACTAGTATTCAAATGTTACATAAAAGGACTAGAAAAGAGACAATATTTACGAACAAAGTTACCTATTTAAAATAACAAAAAACAACAAAAAACAAAAACAAAAAAAAAAAAAAAAAAAAAAAAAAAAAAACCGCCAAGTTGCTTATATTAATAACGATGATAATAATGATATTAATAATAAAGATAATGATAATAATAAAAAGTGAAGATCACTTGTGCAAATAAAAAGTCCGTGGTTTTAAAATATCGTGGCAGGTTTTCCACATGCCCGAATCAAAATAACATTGGTGAAAAGGAAAACTAGCTTCTCGTTGGTTGACATATTTAAAAAATCCACTTTGGTATGATTTAATTTAAAATGCATTTTAACACCCTTCCTCTTACTTTTGGTCGCTACATTTATTGGGCCACTAAACCAGGTTTCTTGCTTAATGGAAGTGGCCACTGAAGAGAGGTTTTACTGTATATGAATAACTCACTCAAACAATGTCTCAGATGGAGACGTGAACCCATTACGACACAATGGCAAGTTTTAACAACCCCGAAGGAGAAGGCTTTTGAAAACATTGTGGGAAAAGGAGAAAATGCTGGTAACCAGCATTTTCTCCTCTTTCCCCACAATGTTTTCTATTTTTTCAAAGACAAACCCCAACATTTGAGCAACAAAAATATTTTCGTCTGCAAATTGCTTTGAATTTGGACAACTCTAAAATTTTGTCGTTTGGTAAAGGGTTCAAAGATTCTCGGGTCAACACGAATGACTGTTAATTAACTCTTTACCAGATGACAAAATTTTAGCCTTGTCCAAATTGAAAGCATTTGCAGACGACAATTTCAATGTGGCTCAAATGGCGCAATTTTTCTTTGATAGAGTAGAAAACATTGTGGGAAAAGGAAAAAATGCTGATTCCCAGAATTTTCTCCTTTTCCCACTATGTTTTCAAAAGCCTCCTTCCCTGGAGATCATTAAAAGTCGGGATTGTGTGATAAAGGGCTAATATAGGTGTACATATGAAAATACCGTTGTAAAAGGACAAACGGTTCGTTACTATTTATTTCTCTCCACTTATCACAATGTTTTAAAAAGCCCCTTTTCATATTGTCGTTATATAGATTTGTTTGGCGAAGGGTATATATACCAATTACTCATTGTTTCATTTTTCTGTGGTCTTTGTTTTTTTTTCCCGATAGATTAAACTTTTCTTTGTTCGTGCTAATTTTAACCCTTTGCCAAACGACAAATTTTAGACAGGTCCAAATTGAAAGAGTTTGCAGACGACAATTTTAAATTTGATGAAAATGGCAGAAAGGTCTCAAAAAGGGTAGAAAACACTGTGGGAAAAGGAGAAATTGCTCGTTTACGAGCAATTTCTCCTTTTCCCACAGTGTTTTCAAAAGACTTGTACTGCAGACACGTGAAAACCAGGGCTTGTTTGGGAAAGGGTTAACTCTTTACAAAACGACAAAAAACTTTCAATAGTCTACTTTGAAAACATTTGCAGAAGACATATTCATTTTTGGCTCAAGTTATAGTATTTTTTTCTTTGAAATGGGAGAAAACATCTTTGGAAAAAGGAGAAAATGTTCGTGACTAGCATTTTCTTTCTGTCCGATATTGTGGCTCAAGCTATTGTATTTTTTCTATTTTTTTTTTTTTTCGAAAATGGTGGAAAATATTGTAGGAAAAAGGAGAAAATGCTGGTAACCGGCATTTTCTCCTTTTCCCACAATGTTTTCAAAAGCGTTTTTCTTCAGTGTTGTTACTTCATGGAATTGTTTGATCATGGGATAGGCAATTATGTTTACAATTTTAATGGAAAAAGGGGGAAAAAAATCAAAAGATGTTTTACAAGCAATTTACATTGTATTATCTAGTACATGTTTGCATACTACTATAGTTAGGCGCTCATATGTTCTTCATCTTATCGTTTTGTGATGAAGTTTTCATGTTGAGAAAAATATCTGTTCAAACAGAATTTAAACCTTTTGGCGCCATAGACGAAAACAGGAACTTATGCTGACGGCATAGATCCAAGATCAGTCTGCACAGAACGTGCAGCCTGATCTTAGATCTACATGTATACCGTCCGCTTGTTTAGTCAAACCTATAGGATAGAATATTTTTGTGCTTTTCAGTGAATTGTAATTTCAGCCTTCGTACCGAAAGGGTTACGTAAAAATAAAAGTGACAATAAATGTAAAAATAAAATTCCTTCGGAAGAAATCGAATCTTTATTTTGACGTTGAGCTCAGTTTATATGGAAGTATCCATATTTTACGAGGCTGTTTTCAAAGTTTGTCTTTTACAAAAAAGAAGTTTCAGGAAATGACGAGTATTTTTTTTTTCATATGAGCCCTACAAAAGGGGGCTTAATGCATCCCCTTGATACATTGTACCGATCAAGCCATCACATAACTAGGGATCCATAATAGCCACTTTTTTAAACAACCGACTGAATCATGAGGTAGACTGGTCCTTTGAACATACAGAAAATTTAGCGATAGCGAAAAGTTTTGGCTCAGGGTTAGGCTGACCTGGGTCGCAGATGCATTAAATCCCCTTTTCTCATAGCATGGTTCATATATAAGAACATAACTCAAGAATGACCTTATCATTTTTTTTCCTGGATATTCATCAAAATTTGTCTTTTGTCAGTTCGACGTTTTTTCATCACTTGCTCCATTATGTAAATAAAATTCAGAAATTTACATCCTTGACTGACACTCATAAATATTATTTAGAGTTGCTTATGAGTTAACACTTTATCAAGTAATCACGTAACTTGAAATTTCCCGGAAATACGCATTCTAAAAATATTGTAGAAAAATGACAAAAATGCTGGTAACCAGCATTTTCTCCTTTTCCCACAATGTTTTTACCATTTCGAAAACAAATTCCGTTATTTAACCTCAATTAACTTTACCTCTGCAAATTCTTTCAATTTGGACCCGTCTCAAAGTTTTTTCGTTGGGTAAAGAGTTTACTCTTTGCCTCCCACAAACGAATTTTTGTGTCGTGCATCGGTTGATGGTAACAATTATATTGCTAAATAAGTTAACTTTCCAGCCGATAGAAAGTTGTTAAAAATTGCTTGGATGATACGTACTTTTCATACGTTGACATTTTGACATCGAAGAGGAGTGTCATATCTTATTGCCTTGCCCTTTGCATAACTTACATGTATATTAAAGAGTATTGATTATTCAAGAACGAGGGAAAATTAGCACGCCGCGACATGATATATTATGGAGAAATGATAATTGTTCGTTATGAGTGACCTTTCCATTTGCCTCTATGATTTCATTGGCTACTACCACATTGTAATTTAGTTTGTTCCTAGTATCCATTCTTATATCGAGTTATTTTGTGTATCAAACTCACCCTTTCTAAATAGACTAAACCGGAAATTATTACTTGTGACGTCAAGGATGAAGATTCGAGGGAAAGAAGCACATAGGTCTTTCTTCAACATTATGAAAAGTCTTGTGAGAAAAAGAACAGGTGCTTGCTACATGAGGGTGGTCTTTATCCCATTCTTTTTAACCCCTTCCCAAACGACAAATTTTGGACTGGTCCAAATTGAAAGAGTTTGCAGACGACAATTTTAAATTTGATGAAAATGGCAGGAAGTTCTCAAAAAGGGTAGAAAACACTGTGGGAAAAGGAGAAATTGCTCGTTACGAGCAATTTCTCCTTTTTCCACAGTGTTTTCAAAAGACTTGTACAGCAGACACGTGAAAACCAGGGCTTGTTTGGGAAAGGGTTAACTTAATAAGCTGTCAACTGGAGAGGCTTAGGTCTTTACCAGACGACAAATTTTAGACACGTGAAAATGGAAAGCCTTTGCAGACGACAAAATCAACTGTGGCTCAATTTATTTCATATTTCTTTGAAAGGTTAGAAAACATTGTGGAAAGTGGGGAAATTGCTGGTAACCAGCATTTTCTTCTTTTTTAGCTCACCTGAGCACAACGTGCTCAAGGGGAGCTATTGTGATCGGTCATCGTCCGGCGTCCGTCCGTCCGTCCGTCCGTCTGTCCGTCCGTCCGTCCGTCCGTCCGTCCATCTGTCCGTCCGTCCGTTAACAATTTCTTTAAAAATCTTCTCCTCCTAAACCAGATGGCCAATCTTGATAAAACTTGGCAGGAATGTTCCTTGGGTGAAGGTCTACAAAAATTGTTAAAAGAATTTAATTCCATCAAAAACTCTGGTTGCCATGGCAACAAAATGGCTGAAAATTGAAAAAATCTTTAAAAATCTTCTTGTGACAAACCATAAGGCCGAGAGCATTCATATTTTGTATGAAGCATCATTTGGTGACCCTTTACCAAAATTGTTAAAATTATTCCCCTGGGGTCGTATTTGGGCTTTGCCCGGGCGCACCATATTTTACATAGAAACAAAAAAGGAAATCTTTAAAAAATCTTCTGATGACAAACCATAATGGCTAGAGCATCCATATTTGGTATGTAGCATTATCCGATGATCCTCTACCAAAATTGTTAAAATTATCCCTCTGCGGTCATATTTGGGCTCTGCCCGGGCGCACCCTAAATTAAAATCTTTAAAAATCTTCTTCTGACAAAACATAAGGCTGAGAGCATTCATATTTTGTTTGAAACATCATTGGGTGACCCCTTACCAAAACTGTTAAAATTATTCCCCTGGGGTCGTATTTGGGCTTTGCCCGGGCGCACCCTATTTTACATAGAAACAAAAAAGGAAATCTTTAAAAAATCTTCTGATGAAAAGCCATAATGGCTAGAGCATTCATATTTGGTGTGTAGCATTATCTGATGATCCTTTACCGAAATTGTTAAAATTATCCCTCTGGGGTCATATTTTGGGCTCTTCCCGGGCGCACCCTAAATTAAAATCTTTAAAAATCTTCTTCTGACAAAACATAAGGCTGAGAGCATTCATATTTTGTTTGAAACATCATTGGGTGACCCCTTACCAAAATTGTTAAAATCATTCCTGTAGGGTCATATTTGGGCTTTGCCCGGGCGCACTCTATTTTACATAGAAACAAAGAAGGAAATCTTTAAAACTTCTTCTGATGACAAACTATAATGGCTAGAACATTCCTATTAAGTATGTAGCATTATCTGATGATCTTCTACCAAAATTGTTAAAATTATTCTTCTGCGGTGATATTTGGGCTCTGTCCGGGCGCATCCTATTTTAAAATCTTTAAAAATCTTCTTGTGACAAACCATAAGGCGGAGAGCATTCATATTTTGTTTGAAGCATCATTAGGTGAGCCTTTATCAAAATTGTTGAAATTATTCCCCTTGGGTCATATTTGGGCTTTGCCCGGGCACACCCTATTTTACATAGAACCAAGAAGGAAATCTTTAAAAAATCTTCTTCTGACAAATCATAATGGCTAGAGCATTTATATTTGGTATGTAGCATTATCTGATAATCCTCTACCAAAATTGTTAAAATTATCCCTCTGCAGTCATATTTGGGCTCTGCCCAGATGCACCCTATTTTAAAATCTTTAAAAATCTTCTTGTGACAAACCATAACGGCTAGAGCATTCATATATTGTTTGAAGCATCATTGCTTGACCCCTTACCAAAATTGTTGAAATTATTCCCTTACGGTCATATTTGGGCTTTGCCCGGGCACACCCTATTTTACACAGAAACAAAGAAGGAAATCTTTAAAAAATCTTCTTCTGACAAATCATTAATGGCTAGAGCATTTACATTTGGTATGTAGCATTATCTGATAATCCTCTACCAAAATTGTTAAAATTATCCCTCTGCGGTCATATTTGGGCTCTGCCCAGATGCACCCTATTTTTAAATCTTTAAAAATCTTCTTGTGACAAACCATAACGGCTAGAGCATTCATATATTGTTTGAAGCATCATTGCTTGACCCCTTACCAAAATTGTTGAAATTATTCCCTTACGGTCATATTTGGGCTTTGCCCGGGCGCACTCTATTTTACACAGAAACAAAGAAGGAAATCTTTAAAAAATCTTCTGATGACAAACAATAATGGTTAGAGCATTCATATTTGGTATGTAGCATTATCTGATGATCCTCTACCGAAATTCTTAAGATTATTCCTCTGCTGTCATATTTGGGCTCTGCCCGGGTGCACCCTAATTTAAAATCTTTAAAAATCTTCTTCTGACAAAACATAAGGCTGAGAGCATTCATATTTTGTTTGAAACATCATTGGGTGACCCCTTACCAAAATTGTTAAAATCATTCCTGTAGGGTCATATTTGGGCTTTGCCTGGGCGCACTCTATTTTACATAGAAACAAAGAAGGAAATCTTTAAAACTTCTTCTGATGACAAAATATAATGGCTAGAACATTCCTATTAAGTATGTAGCATTATCTGATGATCTTCTACCAAAATTATTAAACTTATTCCTGTGCGGTCATACTTGGGCTCTGTCCGGGTGCATCCAATTTTAAAATCTTTAAAAATCTTCTTGTGACAAACCATAAGGCGGAGAGCATTCACATTTTGTTTGAAGCATCATTTGGTGACCCCTTACCGAAATTGTAAAAATTATTCCCCTTGGGTCATATTTGGGCTTTGCCCGGGCGCACCCTATTTTACATAAAAACAAAAAAGGAAATCTTTAAAAAATCTTCTGATGAAAAGCCATAATGGCTAGAGCATTCATATTTGGTGTGTAGCATTATCTGATGATCCTCTACCAAAATTGTTAAAATTATCCCTCTGCAGTCATATTTGGGCTCTGCCATGGCGCACCCTATTTGAATCTTTTAAAATCTTCTTGTGACAAAACATAAGGCCGAGAACTTTCATATTTTGTTTGAAGCATCATTAGGTGACCCCATACCAAAATTGTTAAAATTCTTCCCTTTGGGTCATATTTGGGCGTATATCCGCCCTGCAGTGAAAAGAATAGCCTGCCCTTAATAGACCATATAGGTTACAAATATACTCAGGTGAGCGATATAGGACCATCATGGTCCTCTTGTTTTTTACAATGTTTTCAAAAGCTTTTTCCCCCTCAATGTCATGGAAACACGGGATTGTATGGTTAAAAAAGGTCAAACTGTCTTACGGTAATCGACAAATTGAGTAAAGAAATATACAAATTAAAAGTTTTCATACCTCTCTACCAGACGACAAAATTTTATACTGGTCCAAATTGGAATCTTTTCCAGACGACAAATTAAATATTGCTCATATGGTAAGATTTGTCTTTGACTGGATAGAAAACATTGTGGGAAAAGGAGAAATTGCTGGTTACCAGCATTTTTTCCTTTTCCTACAATGTTTTCAAAAGCTCTTTTTCCCTCAATGCCTTTAAAACTCGGGACTGTATGGTAAAAGATTAAAATTTCTTGCAGTAAAAAGAGACAGGAGTAAAGAAATACAGTGTCTGATCGTGTAAGTTTATAGGTTTCAATTTTATCTAAATATCTTTACATATCACGTGTCAATAAGTATTGTAAAATATCGATAATCCGAGGATTCAAAAGTTCGAATGTATATCTGTTAATTCGAAGTTTTAGTTTATATTTTCAGAAATAGTAAAGCAGCTGTCCTTACGGTTCATAAGGACAAAATGAGCCGCTGCCACATTGTTTTCCATGGGCAGGAACAAAAATTTAATTACATGAACCATGCTCTGGCAAAAAGGGGCTTAATGCATCTCCGTGTTGCATGATACCAAGCAAGTCATCACATAAACATGGATTCCAAAAAATCCACGTATCAACATTGAAATGCGTATTTTATCCGTTTGCCCCAGAATCTTATGAAGACATCTGTTTTATGTCCTGCAACGACCTTGTGGAAAAAGGAGTAAAATGCTTGTTCACCACAATGTTTTCCAAAGTCTTTCTGTCAGGGTGATTACAGGACGAGGTTGTGTTGTTAAAAATATTCATTTTTAAGTTTCGAATTATTTATTTTAGATTCTATGTTTCAAGCTCGAATTTTCGACATTTTACGATATCATGTATTAGTGATCTATAATTCGGATCACCTCAGGGGTTACGGCTGATATTACTTTGACCTTATTTTAGCCCCAAAGGTGTCAACTTTATATTGCTCTTCGCGGATGGTGTAAGTCAAGATCACACTGCACAGAACCTGAAGTCTGATCTTAGACCTACACTTTCTGATGTTTTGTTGGATATTCTGGCCAAAACAGCGAGGCAGATTGCAATATCTTGGTGTTTTTTTTTAACTGGGGGAAAATATCGAGTGTATTAGGTTGGCACGTATAGGGGTAAATTGCTATTACATGCATACCTTTCACTGACTGTTATGTCTTGTTTATCTGTAATTTTCGTTTTTACATGCATACCTATCACTGACTGTTATGTCTTGTTTATCTGTATTTTTCATTTTTACATGTTTACATTAACTTATGTGTTGAAATATACATACATGTTATGCACCATATTTAATAAAGAACATATGTTAAAGGAAAATGGCATGTCTTCTTGTTTGTTTATTGTGTTCTGTTCATTTATATATGAACCTTGCTCTGTGAAAAAAGGGGCTTAAGGCATCTGCAAAAAGTATTGACCCAGGTCAGCCTGCGCAGTTCGAGCAGGCTGACCTGGGCCAAAACTTTTTTTTTTTTTTGCTTTTGATAAATTTTCTGCGCGTTAAAGGACCAGTGTACCTCATGATTCAGTCGGTTGGTGGAAAAAAATGGATTTTATGGATCCATAATTATGTGATGACTTGCATAGTATATATGAATCGTGGAGATGCATTAAGTCCCCTTTTGCAAGACTGATGATAGTCATTGCGACAGGATTCATTCTCCTCTCACCGCCGACCATTGTTTCGGCGATGGCTATGTGGGAAAGCAGCCAGTGGCTTGGAAAGAATATTGTGTGGAGTACTGGTAAAAGAAACTCCAGGAAAGCATGGATAGGTGCACTGGCCGCCCCGATATAACTGTAATAATGTTGAAAACGGCGTTAAACACCATACAATCAATAATCAATAATCACCTTTTGCAAAAGCATAGCTCATATTTACTATGTTTTTATATATTTTCTATCTTTCTCAGTATATCTTTTTTTTCAAAAATCTTTTGTTATTTCTTTTTGGCAACAAACACTTAGTTACATATCGGTATTTGCAGATATCACTGCAGATGGAATAGGCTTGAACAGAAAGTTTGACGATGAGAGAAAATGACTAATTTTCATTTTCAGGGTTTTTCGTTCCAAAATTTACCACACCACACACCTAAGTATAACACAATATTTCGAGCCCGGTTGCGCAGCCGGTAACATACAGGACTTGAGACCGAGGGGTCACAGGTTCGAATCACCAGCTCGGTCAATTTCTTTCCAAGGATTGATGATAGTCATTGCGATAGGATTCCTTTTTCTCTCTCACAGCTGATTATTGTTCCGACAATGGTTATGTGGGAAAGCAGCCAGTGGCTTGGGAAAAATATGGTGCGAAGTACTGGTAAAAGAAACTCCAGGCAAGCATGGACAGGTTTACTGGCCGGCTAGGGTATAACTGAAAATATCTTAACGGCATAGATTTAGATCCGACGGCCCAGAACAATCTATATTGTCCACGTTTTTTAGTCAATCTTACAAGAAAAGGGTTTCAGTAGATTAAATTTTCAGCTGTCGAAAGAAGACCGAGTTTATATGAGCCATGCTCTGTGAAAAAAGGGGGCTTAATGCATCCGCGAAAAGTATCGACCCAGGTCAGCCTGCGCAGTCCGCGCAGGCTGACCTGGGCCGAAACTTTCCGCTATAGGTCAATTTTCTGTGTGTCAAAGGACCAGTGTACCTAATGATACAGTCGGTTGTTAGACAAAATGGATCAATAATTATGTGATGTCTTGCTTGGTATAACGTATCACGGATACGCATTAAGCCCCCTTTTCACAGAGCATGGCTAATATATTTAGCGCTGAAAGAATAAGGGTGTGTTTGTGAATTCAAATTATGTACATATACATGTATAAATGAAATAAACTGAAAGAAGACCATCAATGAATGAAATTCGAAAGTTCGAAAAAAAAAAAGAAAGGAAAAAGTGCCAATAAAGCGGTGGCTTTCATGAGCAACGTCGCCATTTGCAACACTATTTTTTCTAAATTGTTGTTGCCTGCAGAAAACTATAAAAAGAAAATCCAATTAAGGGTAAAGGCTTTCTCTAAACATTTTCTCAATTACAGAAATTAAAGCCCCCGCGGTAAAGACTGAGAAAATTGGGAGGTTGAGCCATTTCGAAATGTGTCGATCTTTTTGCAGTCTAACCCTTTAACTGCTAAGCTCAAATCAAGACACTTTTGTGGACAGTGTAGATTAGATCAGACTGCACAGTATTTGCTGTCTGATCTTGATACACAGTGTCCACTGAAGCAATTTAAAGATTAATCCTTACAGCCAGAGAGAGAGAGAGAGAGAGAGAGAGAGAGAGGCTTTTAAAACTTGAAAGTGTTTATAATGGCTTAATGTAAACATAGATAAATTACCAATATACATGGTGGAAGGGATGGAGAAACTCAAGGGATATGTCCTCATTTAAAACCGGTAACGACAGCAGTGATTTTTTTGAAGGCTGCCAAAAAATGAAATGCATTTTCTATCCGTCGTAATTTGTGCAGCCTTGCAGCTATCAGGGGACAACATTTGGCAGGAGGATACAAAAAAAGATTATAGTAACATAAACATGAAATGGGTTAAAAACAGGCTGAAAATGAATATATAATTATGTATCTTTAACCCGAGTCCAGCACTTTGATTACGAAAAGGTACGATCGGAGTGGGTGACGAATATTTCAATCGACAAACCTGTTGTAATTTAACATCAATTTCATTGTCATGCCCAGGTAAGCATGAAAGTATCTATATACATCCTTGAAATACCCCGAAACCTATCGTCATTTAAACCCTAGTCTGCTAAGCGCGACTCACTGACCTTTCGCGGACAGTGCAGATCCAAGATCAGACTGCACAGAACGTGCAGTCTGATCTTGGATCTACACTGTCCGATAAGGAGATCATTTTACTCCGAAAAATAAGTTTGAAATAACACTATTCGGGTTTTTACTACCGACTTGAAAGTTTTATTTAACTAATTTAGCAGAATAAGTCTTAACCCTTTTTCACACAATGACGAGTTTTAGCGATCCTGAGAAAGAAACCATTTGAAAATATTGTGGGAAAAGGAGAGCATTTTCTCCTTTTTCCACAATGTTTTTTCTTCTACCCTGTCAAAGACAAAGTTCCATCTTTTAAGCCACATTTAAATTGTCATCTGCAAATGCTTTGAGTTTAGACAAGTCTTCATTTTTGTTGTGTGGTAAAGAGTTAAAAAAACTTGTTTATTTTATGTTCTTTTTATGTGTTTAGAGACCCCTGTCCCTTCTCTCGTCTGGGTGTGTTCGAGACTTTTCTTGCCAAATACGAATTTGGATGCATTTTGCAAACATTGTAGATTCGGATTAGCATGCACGTCAGTGAAGTCTGATCTGGATCTCTACTTTTTGTTCAGGACTCTGTCAACCCTTAAATCTTTCGCTACCAACTAAACGGATCCGAGTTTTCTCGAGATCTATAGGTATCTTTTACGTTTTAATTGCACCTGTTTTTGATAGGAGATTAGCATCAGCTAGCGGAGGGTGTAGATCCAAGATCAGACTGCACGTTTTGTGCAGTCTGATCTTGATCTACGCCGTCCGTCAAAGCTATCCAAGGTGACATTGGCAGTTAAAAAGTTAAACAGCTGTACATATCGAAGTAACAATTTCAGTTAATGATAAAAATCCAAATGCATGTAGATTTACAGTGTATTTTGATTTCATCGTACCGGACAGCGTAGATCCAAGATCAGACTGCATGTATTAAGCAATTTGATCTTAATCTACACTGTCCCTGGGAACATATTGGCAGCCAAAGTTTAAAGCTTGTTGGTCTTGCAGAAATGTCGATGCGCTGCTTTCGGATCTGCGACATTTCGTCAAAAACTACGTCCGTCGAAAACAATCCCTAGCCCTGACCCTTACCCTAACCCAGACGAATTGTGGCTCATATCTTCCTCCCAGACAGAGCATTTCATGAAATAAATCTAGGAATTTAGCAATCGGTATTTTAAAACATAGATGGAGTTCCACGAAACACCCTTTCGACGAAAAGTCGTGGACCGGCTGCTTTCGGCTCCCCCTATCGGCAAAATTCGCCGTCTCGATTTCAATTTTGTAAACGGAGTGTCTATTTACAGTTCAGAAATGTGCATTAGTGTCGTTCACTGATCATACAACCTTGTAAGGTATTTTGACACCATCTTTCTTACCACAGCATTCATTCTATGATATATTTATTATTACTACAAAACAGAATCAATAACGAAACTATAGGCCTGTGTGAGCAGCGCTCTGGGAATAGGGGGCTTAATGCATCTCCGTGACACATTATACCAAGCAAGTCATCACATAATTATGGATCCATAAAAATCTTTTTTATCCAACAACCAACTGAATCGTGAATTACAATGGACCTAGGAAGTGCAGAAAAATTTACAAATAGCAAAATGTTTCGACTCATGTCAGCCTGCGTGGACTGCGCAGGCTGACATGAGTCGATACTTTTTGCAGATACATTAATCCTTTTTTCTTTTTTTCACAGACTATGGCCCGTATAGTGTAAACAAAATTTCCATATTTTTCTATTTTCGACTTTTTTTTTTTTTTTAAAGTTTAACCCTTTCCCACATGAGAAAAATTTAGACTGGTCCAAATTGAAAGCATTTGCAGATGACTATTTAAATGTGACTAAAAATGGAATTTGTCATTGATAGGGTAGAAAACATTGTGGGAAAAGGAGAAAATGCTGGTTACCAGCATTTTCTCCTTTTCCCACAATGTTTTTGAATGGCTTCTTCCTCAGGGTTGTTAAAAGTCGGGATTGTGTGGTAAAGGGTAATGGATAAATGGAAGTGGCCAGTGTGCTTGTAACCAGCATCTTTTCCTTCTCCCACAAGCTGAGCCCTAGAACCCAGTCGGTAGCGTACAGGACTTGAGAACAGGAGGTCGCTGGTTTGAATCTCCGGCTAGGCCAATTTCCTTCCGAGGATTGATGATCGTCATTGCGACAGGATTCATTCCTCTCTTACTGCTGACCATTGTTTTGACAATGGTTATGTGGGAAAGCAACCAATGGCTTGGAAAGAATATTGTGCGTAGTACTGGAAAAAGAAAACCGCAGGAAAGCATGGATAGGTGCACTGGGCGCCGCGATATAACTGAAATAATGTTGAAAACGGCGTTAAACACCAGACAATCGGTCAATCAATTCTCCTTCAATGTTTTCTGTCCTTTGAAAAACAAATCTCATGTTTTAAGTAACATTTAATTTGTCGTCTGCAAACGCTCTCAGTTTCGTCAAGTCTAAAGAGTTAACTCTATACAAAACAATCCCGTGTTTTAACAAGCCTGAGAAAAGAAGGCCTTGGAAAACATTGTGAGAAAAGGAAAGAAATGCTGGCAACCAGCGTTTTCTCCCAAAATCTATCTTCCCTTTAAAAGACAAACTGCATCATTTGAGCAACATTTTACCTTTTACCACACAATCCCGAGTTTTAACGACCCTGGGGAAGAAACTTTTTGAAAACATTGTAGAAAAAGGAGAAAATGCTGGTAACCAGCATTTTCTCCTTTTCCTACAATGTTTTCTGCATTATCAAAGACAAATTTCACCATTTGAGCCACATTTGAATTGTCGTCTGCAAATGCCTTCAATTTGGACAAGTCCAAAATTTTTCTTGTGTGGTAGAGTTAATTGGTCGCGTGCAAATGCTTTCAATTTGAAAATCTTGTCATCAATATGGTAGAGAGTTAAGACAAAAAACCACACCTACATTAAAACGCAAAAGTGTTTACAAGTGATTCGTTATTTGGTGACCGTTTTATCGACTTATCTACTGATCGATGAAAATTGATTTCCCAATCATTTTGTTCGTGTACTGTAATTTCCCCTCACATTTAACATGCTTCAGTCATTGTATCTTACGCCAAGCCCCGTATAGGTCAGTTGGTAGCGTACAGGACTTGAGAACAGGAGGTCGCTGGTTCGATCCCCGGCTTGGCCAATTTCTTTCCGAGGACTGATGATAGTCATTGCGACAGGATTCATTCCTCTCTCACCGCTGACCGTTGTTTCGACGATAGTTATGTGGGAAAGCAGCCAGTGGCTTGGAAAGAATATTGTGCGGAGTACTGGTAAAAAGAAGCTCCAGGAAAGCATGAAAAGGTGCACTGGCCGCAGCGATAACTGAAATAATGTTGAAAATGGCGTTAAACACCATACAATCAATCAGTCATTGTATCTTACCTGAAATAAATCTGCAGCAGTGTAAGTTTACACCTATCTATTACCAAACGACATTTTTTTTTTTTCGGATTTTTCCAAATTGAGAGAGTCTGCAGACGACAAACTCAACATTGGTACAAATTAGCCAAAGATCTCTGATAAGGAAGACAATATCGTGAGAAAAGTTAAAATGCTGGTAGCCAGCATTTTCTCCTTTTCCCACCATATTTTCAAGCATTTCAAGGAGAAATCCAGTCATGTACGTCACACTTAACTCTCTACCAAACAATCTCGACTTTTAACGACTCTGAGAGAGAAAGCTTTTGAAAACAATGTTGGAAAAGGAGAAAATGCTGATAACCAGCATTTTCTCCTTTTCCTACGATGTTTTCTACTCTATCAAAGACAAATTCCATAGTTTCAGCCACATTTAAATAATTGTCGCCTAGAAATGCTTGGAATTTGAACAAGTCTGGAATTTTGTCGTTTCGTAAAAAGGTAATTTGTCGGCTGTGCTTCCTGTAAATACGGACCTGCTTACAATTTTGTCGTCTGGTTAAAACTTACAACTGAGCCATGCTCTAGCAAAAGGGGGCTTAATGCATCTCAGTGATACACGATACCAAGCATCTCATTACATTCTTGTAGATCTATAAATCTACTTTGTCTAACATTTTACTGATTCATGAGGTACACTGGTCCTTTGACATACAAAAAAATTGCCCGATAGCGAAAAGTTTCGGCCCAGGTCAGCCTGCGCGAAATGCGCAGGCTGACCTGGGTCGATACTTTTCGCAGATGCATTAAGCCCCCTTTTCACAGAGCATGGCTCGTAAAAATTATGATTAGAGAATAATGAGACAGGTTCAGATGCATATCAGATGTTTCGGCTAGTCTCTATTTTCCCGTTTTACCAGTTAAAACAACTGAAAAACTAGATTTTTACTGGCTAATATAGGCTACTTGGGTACTTGACTGTATTGTTTTCAGGGATAGATATATGTAATATTGTTGTTTACATTATGGGCCGGTGGCCTTTTGCATAAATAAATACTTGAGACTTGATATAATAGAACTGCGCTCTGTCAAAAGGGAGCTTAATGCATCTGCGAAGAGTATCGAGCCAGGTCAGCCTGCGCAGTGCGCGCAGGCTGACCTGGGCCGAAACTTTTCGATATATTGGTCAATTTTCTGTATGTCAAAGGACCAGTGTATCTTGTGAATCAGTCGGTTGTTATACAAAATGAATTTTATTGATCCATAGATATGTGATGACTTGCTTGGTATCATGGATTACGGAAATGCATTAAGCCCCCCTTTTGCCAGAGCACGGCTCAATTTCATGTTGACCCATTTCTAAAACTATGAAACCGTGAATTTCTGAACAGAAATATGAAGCATCTCGGACGGAAACACTTAAAAAATCAGGTCAAACCGTGGGCGTCTATTTTCTCTACCATTTGTCAAAATCATATTCAAAAAGGATGTCGGTATGACACCGTGAAAGATGATTTTTATCACCTGCCCTTTGTACTTTACCGTCTTTAAGTCTTTACCAGACGACAAAATTTTGGGCTGGCCCAAATTCAAAGCATTTGCAGACGACAAATTAAATGTGGCTCAAATAATTCAATATGTTTCTGAAAGGTTAGAAAACATTATGGGAAAAGGAGAAAATACTGGTTACCAGCATCTTCTCCTTTTTCCATGATGTTTTCAAAAGTCTAATTTTCCAGAGGCGTTAAAACTCGTCATTTTGTGGGAAAGAGTCTGTAACCCTCTCGCTGCCAACTTGAAATTTTCTCGCGGTCGAAATATGGAGTTCAGATACAACCGAAGATGAGTTTGGTCAATTTCACATCAGATGACGTACGGTGTAGACCCAAGACCAGGGTCCGTATTCATCAGCCATTCTTGATTTCATTCTAAGTCTAGTAAACCTTTACCACACAATCCAGAGTTTAAAAGTTTAAAAGTTTTAAAGTCCCTAAAAAAAAAAAAAAAAAAAGCCTTTTGAAAACATTGTGGGAAAAGGAGAAAATGCTGGTAACCAGCATTTTTTCCTTTTCCAACAATGTTTTCCAGTCCAAGTCAAAGAACTTTAGTTCATTTGTACTGATTTTAAATTTGTCATCTGCAGATGTATTGAATTTGGAAGAGTCTAGATCTTGCTATGTGGGAAAGGGTTAATTCTAGATTTAGAAAGTAACACAACTTCTAACTAAAACATCAGAGGTCTCAATCTTTCAGTTCAAATAGAAGATTTATCGGCTTCGATTTAAATAAAAGTCCTTTTGCTTTAAATCTGCACATTATCCAGTATATCTTTCATCTAAAAAGCCTGCCAAAACACACTTTTAAAATGAAGTAATTCGGTCGTTTAGGCCCATTTTTAGCAATAAATAAATACCCTTTCGACCAAAATCTTGCGACAAAGTGCAAGGGAAATCACTCCTGTCTGTATCGTTATAAACTGGTAACCCGTTATATGATACGAAGGTCGATAACAGGCGGCTAGTTTATATTCGTTAGGTAATGGTTACCTCCTCTGACTTAGCTGTAATCGTCTTATCATTATCTTCCGCTAGGTGGCATTTTTCAAATACATCACCTATCTGATATAGGCATTCTGGGTAGAGAACCGGACTATTTTTAAGGCGGAAATCAATGCAACGAATTTCAAAATAACATATACGTTTACTCTCCAAAACCTACTTTGTACGATTCATCCAGCCATGGTTAGCTAGCATATAACCGATGCACCAGCCATTTATAAACATAAGCTCCTATAAGCTTGGGAAAAAGCCCCGGTATAAGACAGCAAGATGGGGACGTTATTTTTGTTGTCAGTCTGTTGCACAAATCCCACTTTTCCCCATGTCTCTATTTAGAAACTGTTGACAGAGATTTGCAATAAAAAATATTTTCCCCGTTTGAAATCATTTCGTCTTCTAAGAGATTAGTAGCGAAAGACTAGCTTGATTTTTCCACAGACGAATTATTCATTGCCATTTTCGCATGCACTTTTTAAGCGGCAATTTACGCACCGCGTATTGATATATGTCCATTTTGTATCAAGTAATGCGTCACAGCAGACAGGTCAATCTTCAAAGAATATGACGTGCGCAGACAACGATCGTTTTATCTGTATGAACAACAGGGAGCAAGTCATATTTTGTCCTTTTTCGCGTGACCGATGATCCTGAAAAAGGCAACGCACATTCAAGAAGCAAATCGTTTTTCGGCATAAATACGTAACATGTAAATCAAAAGAAGATCAAAAAAGAAATCCACAAAAAGTTACCGGTTACTGATTAATTCTTAAGCTTCGAAGCGCGACTCACTGACCTTCTGCGGACAGTGTAGATCAAGATCAAGCTGCACAAACGTGCAGTCTGATCTTGGACCTACACTGTCCGATAAAGATATACTTTTCACCCAGAGAGAGAGAGAGAGGTAACAACAGTCAACGGGTACTTTTTAAATTCACAGGCAAGAATGCGTGAGCCAAGGAGAAAGGTAAACTTCTCAAAGATATCAGTGGGGATGAGCCGTTTCCATATCGTGTTACCCCACTGCTGTTTCTGTTCTGTGCAACGTCGTAATTTGTTAACATTATTCAAAGTTTGAAGGATAGTTAAACAATGGCGTCAAAATTAAATGTAATCCAGTTTTTCTTTATTTTTGTTGGAATAGTGCTTACCAAGGTGAGTAGAGATAAGTATGAATAGTTTTTTTTTTCATTTTAGTGTAGCCAACCTTTTAACTTTTAGTTCGCCTAAATTACCCAAAGTAATCTATGGATATTCAGTTTAGGACAAATCCACTGATTTAACCTGTTACTGAACGTTATTAACCTTTTACTTTTTCACAACTGTGGTTTGTGAATCAGGTTTCATATGGGATGATATGTATGATATACGTATAAGGTTTTACTGTAAGTTATAAATCGTATACACATGTACTTGTGTTTACAGAAGGTGTTGTATCGTATACAAGGTTAAAGAAAAGTTATATATAAGATTTTACAGAAGTTATGAGTAGAAAGTCATTTATCATATACCAGGGCCCATATTCACCAACCATTCTTAAGAACATTCTCAGTCTTATTCTCCAAGATTCTCTAAGTTTGAAAGTAACACAACTTCTGATAGGCTAAAACATTAAACCAAATGGTTTAGCCAATCAGAGAGTGCGTCACTTTCAAGTTTAGACAATTCTGGAGAATATGACCAAGAATGTTCTTAAACTGATTGATGAATACGTACCCATGATTTACAAAAGGTTATTTATCATGTATATGTATATGGTGTACAGAAGATTATGTTTCGTTTACCGGGTTTTGAATAAGATCATACATGGAATATAAGGTTTCACGGAAGGTTGTATTAGTTTTGTCATATATATAAGGCTTTACATGAAGTTATGTTTTGTACATCAGATTTTACAGAATTGTGTTTTTAATCGGGTTTTACAGGTTTTATGACGTATGTCAGTTTTTACAGAACGTTTGTATCATTTATCGGATTTTATAGAAGGGGTTACGTAATCTTTCATCAGATTTTATAGAAAGTTGTGTATCGTGATGTGTATCAGATTTTACAGAAGACTATGTATCGTATATTAGATTTTACAGAAGGTTTTGTATTGTTTATCAGGTTTCGCAGAATGCTGTGTATCGTATAACAGGTTTTACGGAATGTTATATCGTATATCGTATAAGGTTGTGTATCCTTTATCGGATTCTTTAGACGGTCATGTATTCTTTTATCAGCTTTTATAAGAGATTGCTTTTTGTGTCGAGTCTCAGGTTTTCCAGATGGCTATGTATAGTATATTGGATTTTACAGAAGGTTATGTATAGTATATTGGTTTATATATAGTCTATCGTTTATAAGGTTTTATAGAAGGTTGTATGATATCTTATTTGGTTTTACAGAAGGTCTTACATCATAATTTAGGTTTTACAGAAGGTTGTGCATCGCTTATCAGTATTCACAGAAGGTAATGTATTCTCTTTTCAGAAATTAAAGGAAGTTTGTGTGTCGTACCGAGTATCAGTTTTTTTTTTTTTTTTTTTTGCAGAAGGCTATGTTTTGTATATCAGATTTTACAGAAGGTTTTGTATCATGTATTGGGTTTTACAGAAGGTTGTGTATCGTACATGGGTTTACGGAACGTTACCTATCGTAAATTAGCTTTTGCAGAAGGTTGTGTACCGTACATCAGGTTTTTTTTTTTTTAAACAGAAAGTTGTGTATCGTATATAAGGTTTCACAGAAGGTTATGTATCTTATATTGGGTATAACAGAAGGTTGTGAATCGTTTATCAGGCTTTACAGAAGCTCAAAATTTGCTAAATTGTGTGTGAAAAATTGTGTCAACTCATGATTTGAGAACGTTACATAAGTCTGTAAATGTTACAGAAAAGCCTCGTAACCCTCTGGCTGCTAAGCGCGACTTATTGACCTCTTGTGGACAGTGTAGATCAAGATCAGACTGCACAGAACGTGCAGTCTGATCTCGGATATACACTGTCCAATAAGGAGATATTTTTCTCCAAAGAATAAGTTTGAAATAGCATAATTTGGGTTTTTACTATGGACTTGAACGTTTTATTTAACTTATCTAGCAGGTTAAGGGTTAAATAACAAGCTCGACTAAGGCCAGAACCTGAAACCGTAAGTGGATCTGAGTAAAATAAGACTTCATGTTATCGTGAAACTGGGCCTACGCTACAATACCATCTACCATGCAGCTGAACCTTATAATTTTGTAACGGCAGTGCCATGCTAATTGCTATTTTAATATGATGGACATCAACAGTTCTATCATCGAGTAAAATTTTCACACCGCTAAAACATAGCGATTGGTTTGTATAGAAAACATAATGGCCGCAACTGGATTCCATTATATCGTGTTAAGAGCGTACCGATTTTTTAAAAGTTGACTTAATCCTTTGTCATCTTATGTGTATGTAGTTTCTATGTGTATGTTGTCTCTATGTGTATGTTGTTTCTATGAAATATAGAAGTTATCTGTAAAATTACCCATCTTTTCTTTTTATACGTAAAACATTTTTTTTAAAATATAAAGGGACAACGTTTATGGTCTGCAGCTGTTTTATAATTGCAAAAACCAAGTGTATATCAAGTTAATTCAATTTATTATCTTGTTATGTGTATGCAGACTTCCGTAATTATGTATCTTATCGTGGATCTGCTGAACCTGGTACCTCGAAAACGTTAACCCTTTAGCTGCTAAGCGCGACTCGCTGACCTTTTGCGGACAGTGTAGATCAAGATCAGACTGCACAGAACGTGCAGTCTGATCTTGGATTTACACTGTCCGATAAGGAGATATTTTTCCCCAAAAGATAACTTCGAAATAGCAGTATTCGAAACGTTCATTTTAGTTATACAGCAGGACAAGGGTTAAGGGCTTAAAACACGAGTGGGTGGTGGGGAGGGGGAGGGGAAAGGTGCACTGGTCCCATTTCCAGAATTGATGGTTGTCCGTTTGACAAGATTCCTTCCTGTCTCACTGCAGATCTTTTTACGACTAATATTTATATTGTAAAGCAGGAAGTGGCTTGGAAAAACGGAGTTTAACACCAAACAAAAAGGTCCACGGTCTTTGAAAAGGTGGCTTAATCCAGCTGCACAAAGTATTGACCTAGGTCAGCCTGCTCAGTGCACGCACGCCGACCTGGGCCGAAACATTTTGCTATAGGTCAATTTTCTGTTGCCCAAGAGACTAGTGTACCTCATAGTCCAGCCGGTTGTTATACTATATCCGCCATGCCATGTAAAAATGGGGGAAGGGGGCGGGGGGGGGGTTTAATGCAGCTGCAAAAAGTATCGACTCAGGTCAGCCTGCGCGGACTGCGCAGGCTGACATGGGTCGATACTTTATGCTATTGGTCAATTTTCTGCATGTCATAGGACCGGGTAACCTCATGATTCAGTCAGTTTTTAGGCAAAATGGATTATATTGATCCATGATTATGTGATGACTCACTTGGTAAAATGCATCACAGAAATGCATTAAACCCCCTTTCGCCAGAGCACTGCTTATATGTATGTGTCCATGTAGTGTACTATATTTCACCTTTATGATCCCAATTTGAGTCATTCTTTGTAAAAAGGGGCTTAATGCATCTGCGAAAAGTATCGACCCAAGATCTGGGCGGAACTTTTCGATACTGGTCAATTTTCTGTATGTCAAAAGACCAATCTACTTTATGGTTCTTTCGGTTGTTAGATACAAATGAACTCTATGGATCCTTGATTATGTATTACGGAAAGCCATTAAGCCTCCTTTTGCCAGAGCATGGCTCATTAAATTTTGTATGTTCTCAAAGTTATCTGCAGCAAATGTGTTTCAGGGGGAAATGAGATAAAAGGATTGTTTGTGCACGTCTATTGTCTGGGGTTTTTTGGAAATTCACTTAACTCTTTTACCTAACGATAATATTTTGGTCCCGACCAAATTGAAAGCATGTGCAGACGACAAAATAAATGAAGCTCAAATGATGATTTCTGTCTTTGATAGTGTAGGAAAACATTGTGGGAAAAAGAAGAAAATGCTGGTTACCAGCATTTTCTCCCTTTCCCTACAATGTTTTCAAAAACTTCCTTTCGTCTTAAATTCGGGATTTTTTTGTGTGGTAAGGTGTGTTGCGAATTGCACTCAATGCAGATAAAAACTTTATATCATTTCTCCTATCTAAAGAATCACACGACCGTAAACGCTGTTGTACTCGTTTGATGGTGAAGTTAACCCATTTCATCCCGAATTATCATTCAGCAAACCTCGGATGATCCCTTGATCAAGTCCCTAGGCTGTATCACTTAACTTGATGTGCAGCTACACGGTACATTTCTTCGCCAGCAATATACCGCTTTACCGTTCTTAAATCGTAATACTCCGCTTAAAAATTAAGAAGAAAACATTAGTCACAATGTTCCATCAGAATCTTTCTTAAATACATTTCGGTTGACGAACAGTTTTTACATTTATTTTTTATGTTGATCTATCAATTCCATAGGCATTTTTCAGCGACAGGTTATTTGTCACCTTGGCTGTTGTTGCCATTGCTTATCTATTTACATGGGCGCCGCCATGTTCAAGATCATGTGACTGGCAGTATTTCAAAATGGAACCCCCTTGATACAAACGAGATTAGATGTAGGTACGGAATCGGTCGAGTTGTGACGAGTGCCCGAATTATAAGGGTTTCTTTAAAATCAGGCAAGTCCATTTGTCACGATTGAAGTATCAGCTTTCCTCTTGGCCAATGAATCCACATCATGCTTCAGATATTTAGGATCTGACTTGGCGTTTGAGATAAACTTTAAGTGATAGAGTCCAGAAGAAAAAATGTTAGTAAGCGAGCCTTTAGAGAGCTTTGTAACATTTTTTTTTCTAGACGTTTTTGATAATTAGAGGATCTTTCATGGGTAGACTTTACTAGTATGTATTATCATTTTTATCATACGAGTTGACAAAATTCCACGACGCGAGCCTAAATTAGTGAGTGTCATATACATCATAGTCAACGAGTTTGATAAAAAACGATAATAATGTGAGATTCTACGAGTATAAATCACACAAAACGAAAGCATGATAGACAAACAAGTTTCCGGCATCATCACTTTTAACTCTTTACCAAATGACAAAATTTTAGACTGGTCCAACTTGAAAGCATTTGCAGACAACAAAATAAATGTAATTGAAAAATTTAAATCTGTTTCTGGAAGGGTAGAAAACATTGTGGGAAAAGGAAAAAATGCTGGTTACCAGCATTTTCTCCTTTTCCCACGTTTTAAAAAGGATTCTTTCACAGGGTCGTAAAAAGTCGGGATTGTGTGGTAGAGAGTTAAATAGCCTATATACCGTACAGGGGGTCCATGTTTACAGATGCAGTCTGGTTTGAAGTGTGTACATACACAAGAAGATAACTCCGTGACATTTATGCCGAAAGTAGAATGATAACTTTCTAGAAAGGGTAATTTAGATAATTTTGGCTGTAACTTTTTTGTTTTTATTAAACATGAAAATCCACACGTATACTTCCAAGCAACAATGAAATCACTCTCCTGCGAAATTGCAAATAAGTAGGCCTACATATGGCTGTGGTTGGTTCGCTGGCTTCACACACTCACGATGAGTAATATCCAGAACCGGGATGAAAAAAAAAACAGTATTATCAAAATATAAGTCATGGGTTTAACACACTGCCAGAGGAGGGCCTGTGACATAGAGGATAACTATCTGTTTCGGTGTATGATCGAAATTTCTTTCATCGAGTAAAAAGCGAAGGCTATATTTTCACATGTGGCGAAGCCACTTGTGAAAATATGGCCTTTGCTTTTCACGAGATGAAAGAAATTTCCATTATACACTGAAGCAAACAAATATATCCTATTTCATTTATGCTCTTCATCTTAACCTTTCTTTTCACGTCTAATTTTTGCTCACCGTAAAAAGTACTGTATGTGTGTTTTTTAAGCGAAATAGATCTATTTAATCTAGATTGTCGAATATGGACCACATGTAACAATGACGTCACGAGTGATGCGGACTACGTCATAAAACGTGACGTTCACTCGATAAAATTAATTCATGCTCTATAAATATCCATGGCATGTCAAAAATAAAAGTTGTAACATTCACTGGTGAATGATAACATTCACCAAAGAGTTATGTAGAATTTTTTTTTCGGTGAAGAATAGACATTTATTTCATCTAGTGAACATCATCGGTTATGTTTTCACGAGTGGCGCAGTCACGAGTGAAAATATTACCGTTGATGTTCACAAGAAGAAATAAATTTCGATCTTTCACAAAAAAAAAAATTCTAATTATTTCATGCTTCAAACCCCTTTTTTGTTGGAACTTTCATCAAAATCCAGTTCAGCTGTTTCCGGTAATTTCCCGTGGCGTGCCTCTTTCACGTAACAACGCATTACAATATTACGTAAAGCGAAAAAAAAAAACATAAAGGGTAAATGCGTGTAAATTACGTCATATTTCCGTCTGGTTGAATGGCACGCGATGTTTACCTAGGTAACTAGTGCGCGGGAATTACTGTTACCACCTTCAATTGAAGAGTTAGAGAATAATAAGTCGGTATTTTCACTGGTCGTAACCATGAAATATCAAACCATAATCCACCATTATGTATTTCTCGATAAGACTACCGAAAAGCATGATTTAAAAGCATATAATTCACTGTTAGATGTCTATAAACCACTGAAAAGCATAAAAGAAAACAAAAATTCTCTTACGTCAGGCTATTTGCAAAATGTGAAGATCAAGTTCGGCTTACGCAGAACATCATAAGAGTTGTAGTATTTTGTGCTGTTTTTAAAATGAATAAGAAGGTAATTAAATTTATTGTTTATATTTAATGAAAATAGGCTTGAAAAAGAACACCCCGCCATAAGATAAGATTAACCAATTACTTTGATATCAGATGGAAGGTCAGAAGGCAGAAAGAAACGGTATAAATTTATGATAATTTCGCCCAGATAACGAAATGATAGGAAGTTCACTGGATAAAATTTCAACTTGGAAAATTAAATTCGTTCCCTACCAATTGAGCTCTATCTGGTTATCGTATTTAAAAAAGTATTTATCTCTTGTTAACCCTTACGCCGCTAAGTGTGACTCAAGGACCTTTTAGGGACAGTGTAGATCAAGATCAGACTGCACAGAACGTGCAGTCTAATCTTGGATCTACACTGTCCGATAAGAAGATGTTTTTACCCTACAAAAACCCTTGTAATAGCAAAGTTTCGGTGTTTGCTATCAGCTTTATTTCAGTTAAATAGCAGGTAAAGGGTTAAATAAGAACAGGTGTCCATAAAATTTTACAGGAAGAATTGAAAGTTTCTTTGGGACTCTTTAGAAGGTGAAGACCTTTCAAGTACATGTATCACCTTCTTATGTCAAACTGTAATCCTGTAAGGACAAACCACTACTCTTTTTCAAGAAAAAATAGGTCCTCATAGATCAATGAACATACACGTCTGTTCCATTTGATATGTGAAAAAGCATGCGAAAAAAAAAAAAAACTGTGCAAGTCAATCACAGAAACAATGAACTTCAAACCATTGTCATTACAACCCAAACCACTTTTCTAAAACCTAAAACCACATTCAAAATGCTTAAACACACGATTTAATGGAAAATAGTCATTTAATAATGTTATCATTCTTAGAAAAAAAAATGTTGTCAATAGACAGATGATTGAAGTTTTAATGAAATGATCCATTGTTAAAAGCCATCTGCTAGCAATTTTCGACCATCACCTTCTATTGGTACCTTCAGTACTTTGATTTTCTATGAGTCACAACTCTAATGTTGTTTACAGAAAAACTTAACTGCTTGACCCAAATATGTTAACTTCACCTTTGTCGACAAATGACAATATCATGAATTTAAACTAAGAAAGTTTTTTTTTTTTAAATCTGACATAGGCTTAACTAAACCAGCGCACAGTATAGATCTAAGATCAGACTGTACGTTCTTTGCAGTCTGATCTTAGATCTGTGCCGTCCGCGAAAGCCTCTGATTCCGCCTATACATGACAGTGATAGCATATTTTGTAGATGTTTATCTGATGAAGGCTTGACTAAACAAGCGGACGGTAAAGATCTAAGATCAGGCTGCACGTTCTGTGCAGCCTGATCTTGATCTATGCCGTCCGCAAAAGCCCCGGATTTTACCTACGCCTTATGACAAGGATAGTACTTTGCAGCATGCAGAAAACCAAATAAACAACGTGCTGGTAATCTGATAAAACCAAAATTATACCACAATTTGATATCAAAGCGTAGCTGCAAAAGACATTAAATTTCGTCTGCTTTGCATTAGACGCAATCGTTATCTCGCGTGGAAAAGGTGTAGGTATTTTTTTGGCGATATTTATTATGCTACCAGAGATACGGTGCAGTTATCTAGATTAAATACTTGATAATGACCTCTGGTTAAATTTCTGATTTATTGTTTTGAACAGAGCTTTGAAAGCCAAACGTAGTGTAGCTTATGATGTGGATATCATTTCAAAAGAGAGAGAGAGACACAGAGACACAGAGACGGACGGACGGACAGACAGAGAGACAGATAAACAGTAAGAAAAAGAGAGAGAGAGGGGGGGCAGGAAGGCAGACAGACAGACAGACAGACAGCTTTTAGACAGACAGACAGACAGACAGACAGACAGCTTTTAGAATTGGCGGCGAAACGCCGTAACTGCCAAAATAATGAAATTAATACTTTAGTTTATCTAGATGCATTTTCTACCATTGCAATGCTTGTTTTGTCATTTTACGCCCCACAAATTAACGAACAAGGTTAGTCCAAGATTAAGCTACAAGTTCTGCACACTCTGGAGCCATTTTCACTGACCATTCTAATTTTAAACCTTATGGGACCCTTTACCACACAATCCTGAGTTTTCACAACACTGAGAAAGAACGCTTTTAAAAAACATTGTATAAAAAAGAGAAACTGCTGGTAACCAGCGTTTGGTTTTATAGTTTGGTAAAGAGGAAAGAAAGAATTAAGGATTTGCGGCGTTATTTTACAAGATAAAATGCCAGAAAGTTACGCCTAATATTTTCAATGGCGCGTGTTAGATTATGGTTCATGGATACTTAAGATCCTCGTGGTTTGAAGTCAGTATCAGTTACATATAGATAGCCCTGTATCCTGAATGTCCTGGCACTTGGGCGAAGCATATGTATCTTTTGCGGACGACAGAGATCAAGATCAGACTGCACAGTACAGGTCCGTATTCACAAACCAATCTTAAGAACATTCTCAGTCTTGTTCTCCTACATTTTCTAAGTTTGAAAGTAACACAAACCTAGAATATTCTAGAAAATGATGCTAGGAGCTCTTTAAAAATGGTTGGTACTGGTAAAAGCAGTAAATATATGATTATGTGAGCTGTCGCCATGATATGACAGAAATAATGTTGAAGGCGGCTCGAAACACCATTCAACCAACCAACCAACCAACCAATCAATCAATCAATCAATCAATCAATCAATCAAAAGCAAACAAGCAAGCAAACATATAAAGGTGACAAAAGCAATCTTTGCAAATCGTGTAGATCAAGATATGACTGCACCTAATTCCTGTGAAGTTTCATCAAAGTTGAATGGGTACTTTCAGAAAAGAAGGTGTTTGAAATAAAAGTTAAGGCTGGCACAGTTGGACACGCACACCAACAGACGGACGCAAGACGGACACGGGGCCATAACAGCTCGCTGGCCTACGGCCAGTGGACTTAAAAACCAAGTAGTTAAAAAATGATATTAATTTGCATTATTTATTGGAAGTTCAAAGTGAGAAACTATGTATTTATTTTGTTTTGTTTTATTTTCAGTGTATGGATTACATAATTTATTTTGTTGCCCATTGGTCTTGCTTTTATACGTTGTCAAAGAGTGGATGGGGTAAATCGTGTAAAAGGGCACCAACAAACCCAATTTAGATAATGCTGTATCATTGCCAGATTATTTATGATTGTTCTTAGGCAAAAGAATTAAAGTTTGATAACATTACTAGACCAGTTACCTCATGAAAAGTGATATAGCACTGCAGCATGTTGTAAATAGAGGATATTTGCTTTTTTCGGTAAAAGATCGAAATTTATTTCATCGAGTGAACATCATCGGTAATATTTTCACGAGTAGTGCAGCCGCGAGTGGAAATATTACCGGTGATGTTCATGAGATGAAATAAAGTTCGATCTTTCACCGAAAAAAGCAAATATTCTATTTATTTCATGCTTCTAACCCCCTTTTTTTTGTTGGGACTTTCAACAAATTCCAGTACGGTTGTTTTCGGTAATTCCCCTTGGCGTACCCCCTCCTATAACAACGCATTACAATATTACGTAAAGCGCGAGAAATATAGCGTAAATGACGTCATATTTCCCTCCATTTGAATGGCACGCGCTGATTTCCTAGGTAACTAGTGCGCGGAAACTACTGTTTCCTCCTTCAATTGAAGAGTTAGACAATATAAAATCGGTATTTTTCACTGGTCGTAACCATGAAATATCAAACCATAATCCACATTTATTTCTCGATAAACTACCGAAAAGCATGAAATAAAGACTGATATTTAAAGTTTACACTTTTTGTGCATATGGTACCATAAAATGAGTTGTAGTTAGACTTGTGTGACAAGAGAAACTTAAGAGCAGAACAAATTTTTCCTTACTCCTAGGATGCTTAACTTCATATTTATGCCATCAAACCAACTATAGCAGAGGGTGTCACCCTCTTTCAGATTGTAACTCAATTGGGTTCTAGGCTATGACGTGCAGTTAGATCAAGGCTTGGTCTACACCGTCTGCAATTGTATCTTAAGCCATGACATAAAATTCTTGCTAAACCTTAGGCTGCTTAGCGCGACTCACTGACCTTTAGCGGACAGTGCAGATCCAAGATCAGACTGCACGTTCTGTACAGATCAAGATCAGACTGCACAGAGCGGATCTACACAATCCGATAAGGAAATGTCTCCCCACCAAAACTACGTTTGAAATTGGAAAAAAATGGTTTTTTTTTACTACCGGCTTGAAAGTTTCATTTCTTTTTTTTAGCAGGACAAGGGTTACTTTTTTACCAGACCACAAAATAATTTTAGATTGGTCCAATTTTTGTTAGCATTTTCAGAGCATACATTAAATGTGGCGCTAATACTGATTTTTTCCCGTTTGAAAGCGTAGAAAACATTGAGGGAAAAGGAGAAATGCTGGTGACCAGCATTTCTCCTTTTCCCACAATGTTTTCAAAACCTTTCTTTCTTAGAATCGTTAGAACCCAGGACTGTGTGGGAAAGGGTTTATATGACAAGATTTGTTTTTTGAAAGGGTAAGAAGCATTTTTGTCGAAGGAGATTTAGTAAATGATGGTTTCCATTATTTCATTTTTTTTCCAAAAAAATGTCAGTTTCAGAAGATGTCTCTAGATTCGTTAAATGTCAAACCCTTTACCACACAATCCCGACTTTTAACGACCATAAAAAGGAAGCCTTTTGAAAACATAGAGGGAAAAGGAGAAAATGCTGGAAACCAGCATTTTCTCCTATTCCCAGAATCCCAAAACAAATTTCAACTTTAGAGTCACATTTATTATGTCGTCTGCAAATGCTTTCAATTCGGACTAGTCTAAAATTTTGTCGTTTGGTAAAGAGTTAAGTAAACACTGAATATGAGCCATGCCCTGGGAAAAGGGGATTTAATGCATCTCCGTGCTGCATCATACAAAGCAAGTCATCGTTATAATTAACCCTTTCCCAAACAAGCCCTGGTTTTCACGTGTCTGCATTACAAGTCTTTTGAAAACACTGTGGGAAAAGGAGAAATTGCTCGTAACGAGCAATTTCTCCTTTTCCCACAGTGTTTTCTACCCTTTTTGAGAACTTTCTGCCATTTTCATCAAATTTAAAATTGTCGTCTGCAAACTCTTTCAATTTGGACCAGTCCAAAATTTATCGTTTGGGAAAGGGTTAAAGATCCTTGGAAACCATTTTGTGTATAAGAACCGGCTGAATCCTGGGGTTGAGTGGTCCCTGGACATCTAGAAAATTTACAACTGGCAAAAAGTAATCCACCCACGCCAGCCGGTGCAGCCCGCGCAGGCTGACAAAGGTCGATACTTTTTGCGGATGCATTAAACCCCTTTTTCATAGAGCATGGCAGTACTTTTTGCGGATGCATTAAACCCCTTTTTCATAGAGCATGGCGATTTGTTTTATCATTATTTCTTTTTCAGGACTCATGGCCCCAGTACAGAGTTGCTACAGTTTTGGTAACTATGACTTCTTGTATTAAAGGGGGTATTCTAATTATTTTACACACATTAAAGTCCAAAGGAAAAAAAAAAAGTTTTATCACTCTATTTGATCAGCCAACAGTTTGCAAATTTCTAATGCATCAGCCAAGCTCCCGTAGCTCAGTCGGTAGCATACAGGACTTGAGAACATGAGGTCGCTGGTTCGATCCCCGGCTTGGCCAATTTCTTTCCGAGGATTGATGATAGTCATCGCGACAGGATTCATTCCTCTGTCACCGCTGACCATTGTTTCGACGATGGTTATGTGGGAAAGTAGCCAGTGGCTTGGAAAGAATATTGTGCGGAGCACTGGTAAAAAAAGAAATCTCAGGAAAGCATGGATAGGTGCACTGGCCGCCGCGATATAACTGAAATAATGTTGAAAATGGCGTTAAACACCATACATCCAACCAACCAACCAACCTGATACATCAAAATTAAATGTATAAGGAAAAAAAAACCTTTTTTCTCCAAAGGTATTTTTAATATGTTGAAATCTACCTTTACTAATTAAGCACGTCTCTGAAAAACAAATTGAGTGTCCTTCTGTTGCATGCCTTAAATATAAATGACCCATTTTCTGTGAAAAACGGGATCAATGCATCTGCAAAAATATCGACTCATGCCAGCCTGCGCAGTCTGCACAGGCTGACATGGGTCGAACATTTTTGCTATTGGTTTTCTGCATGCCCAGTCACCATTTAACCACACAATCCAGCCGGTTGTTAAACAAACGGTTTTTATGGATCCATAATTATGTGACCACTTCCTTGGTATAATGCATCACAGAGATGTATTAAATCCGCTTTTGCCACCCTCGTTAACCCAGGTGTGAAGTATTACCATTCATCACCCCTGGGACATTCAACTGCGAAACCGTTGTTTCTAAGAATATTCATAAGATTGCGAATTACACCCAATAGCCAATCGAATTTGTCGATAACATAACGATACTCTCTTGTAGTGGAGGATAATCACATTTCTTCCGTTAATATCAATAAACCGGGTAAACCCACATCATTATCAACGAATATGGCGGCCACCGGTGGGCCTTTCTTCTGTGGCATTTGCCTTATGACAATCCAGGGCAGACATTATAAATCCTTGTATATAAAGGCAAATATTCAGAAATACAGCATGCTGCAGCAGTCCTTAGGGGTATGTAGCAGGGGTGACGTCATCCTCGTTGACCCAGTTCCGATGTAATTCGTAAACTACATTCATCGATTTGATTGGTTGTAGACGAGGTAAAAATAGAAATGATGGCATGTGGTTGATAAAAATAGATTAAATTTTGTCACTGAAAAACTGAGATTACCAATCAAAATGCCTCATGAATAATTCATGAGAACCAGAAAACATACGCGAGATAACCCAGGGGCGATGAATGTAGTTTACGGAATACATTGGGGCTGGGTTAACGAGGATGGCTTTTGCAAGAGCATGACTAAAATACAGGTTGGACAGTACATGTATATCTAAAAATAGATATCTATTAATAGATTTTTTTGTTTTTCTAATCCAGCACGAACCATGGGTAATGCAGAATGGTACCGGATACACAGGGTTTATCGTTGACCTGCTGGAAGAGTTATCGACCTTGTCAAAATTTCAATACAAGTTACAGCTGACGTCGGTACGTCAGGGATCAGTGGATTACGTCCACGGCCATTATGAGAGCGTCATTGATGACGTAGAGAAAAAGGTGAGTGCTTTTCGTTTTTATAGACCCAGAACTTTGTCGAAGTTTACTTCCGACGTTAATCAGCAACAGTGCTAACCTTTGAGCGTGTTTTTTTTGTTTTTTTTTTTACAACGATATGAGACATGCTGTGTGAAAAGGGGACTTAATGCATCGGCAAAAAGTATCGACTCATGTCAGCCTGCGCAGGCTGACACGGGTCGAAACTTTTTGCAATTGGACGATTATCTCTATATCAAAGGACCAGCCTACCTCTATGACTAGTCGATTGTTAGACAAAATTGATTTTATAGTAACATACTTATGTGATGACTTGCTTGGTATAATGCAATACGGAGATGCATTAAACGCCCTTTTGCCAGAGCAGGGCTAATATTTACTTACAGGTTGCGGATCTTGGTGCAGCCGACTTGATGGTCACGGAGGAAAGACTGAAAAAGGTCGCATTTTCACGTCCTTTCATATCCACGGGGGCTCAGATCCTGATAAAGAAACCCGTATTTGAAAAGAGGCGGACATTTGTAACAATTCTCTTACCATTTAACATAGAAGTTTGGGTTATACTGGCAGTATGTATGCTACTGATAGGTACTTTGATGTACATCATGGCACGGGTGACGGCAAAATCCATAAATGATCAAACTACACTTTCGTTAATGACCAACATCTTGGTGTACATGTGCGGGACACCGTGTCTGAGAGGTGAGGTACTGCTTTGCGGCAAATAAAATAAACACATTTTTATCTCGGCTGTGTTTTTAGAAAACTTCGGCGTATTGTCATAGCCATGGCGCCGTCGTCTACGTCCTTGTCTGCATCGTAGTCGTTCAAAATTTTTTGACATTTTGTAATATCTCTGTTATTACTGAAGATATTTACTTCAAACTTGGACAAGTTGTTAACTACTGAAAGAGGAACCTATACAACAAGGGCAGGTAATTATCAAAGTATTTTTGACACAGTTATGCTATCTTTTCGATGGAGGTTCTAGAAGCAAGTAGTGGATTCAATCTCAGAATTTAAGTTTAGGGTCCGTATTCACCAACCATTCTTAAGAACGTTCTTATTCTTGTTGTCCAAAATTTTCTTCATTTGAAAGTAACACAACTTCTGATTGGCTAAATCAAATGGTTTAGCCAATCAGAAGTTGTGTTACTTTCAAATACAGAAAATCTTGGAGAACAATACTAAGAATATTCTTAAGAATGGTTGGTGAATACGGACCCTGGTCGAGATCTACTCCGAATTAAAAAATTACGTATGTCGTTTACTGTGCGAAATGGGTTTAAAGCTTAGCTAACAACATTCTCTTTTTAATCCTTAGGCTGCTAAGCGCGATTCTCTGACCCTTTGGGGCCAGAGTAGATCAAGATCAGACTGCACAGAACGTGCAGTCTGATCTTGGATCTACACTGTCCGATAAGGAGATTTTTTTTCTGAGAAAAAGTTTAAAATAGCATTATTCGGGTTTTTACTGCTGTTTGAAAACGTTATTTCACTTATTCAGCAGGATACGCTGGTTCGATCCCCGGCGTTGCCAATTTCTTTCCGAGAATTGATGATAGTCATTGCGACAGGATTCATTCCTCTTTCAACAATGACCATTTTTCGACGATGGTTATGTGGGAAAGCAGCCAATGGCTTGGAAAGAATATTGTGCGTAGTACTGATAAAGGCAACTCCAGGAAAGCATGGATAGGTGCACTGGCTGCCGCGATATAACTAAAATAATGTTGAAAACGGCGTTAAACAGCATGCAATCAATCAATTCAGAAGGATAAGGGTTAAAGTTGTAATACAAATTTTAAAGTATTGCTTAAGTTTTTCTTATCTAAAAAAAATACTCATTATGTGTCTTCTTGTAGTCACTTTTCACATGAATATGGCTGATCTACAACTAAAATGGCATATCATGTGATATTGTCTTAACCCTTTACCACACAATCTCGAGTTTAAACGATTATGAGGAAAAAGGCTTTTGAAAATATTGTGGGAAAAGGAGAAAATGCTGGTTACCAGCATTTTCTCCTTTTCCCGCAATGTTTTCTTCCCATTACTTAACAAAATCAATTTTTTTTAGCCACATTTGATTTGTTGTCTGCGAATGCTTTCATCTTGGACATGTATGGAATTTCGTCGTCTAGGAGAGATTTAATACCTCTAGTATCATTTATCATCATTCCAAGGAAGAAAGAGATTGATTGATTGATTGATTGATTGATTGATTGAATGGTGTTTTACGCCGCTTTCAACGTTATTTCAGTCATAACACGGCGACAGCTCACATATTCATGTATTTCCTGGGCTTCACCAGTACTAGGCTGGGGCTGGTTGAAAGAGTCTTTTTTTTCTGTTACAGGATCTCAAAGGTTATCAAGATCGATTTCCTGCCATATCTTAACAGCTTTTTGGAGGATATTTGCGGTTCTCGTTTTGATGTCGTATTTAGCTAACCTAACAAGTTTATTTGTCCATACCGGAAATAGTAAACCAGTCATACCCTTCAAAACATTCGCACAACTTGCAAGTCAGTCGGATATCACATATGGCGGATGGTTTGGAATGCCTCTTAATCCAAATGACAACGTACAACTAACTATGGATAGATTTATCTCATCTCGTTTTTCATACTACACCGACATAAACGAGGCCGTGTCACGTGTGAGAAAGCATGACTACTCCTTTGCCGCCATTTTGTCGGGAACTGAAGGGGAACATTTATCCAACAAATTTTGTGACGTCATGTTACTGCGTGAGCAGCTATTTCCTATCGATTATTCATTCGTCTGCCGACAAGGCGAACAAGATGAAAGGCTGTGTGGGAAAATATCAATGTCTATTCTAACTCTTAAAGACAACGGTATTATACACAATCTGATGCAAAAATGGTGGACCTCCCAAAGCGGATGTCCAGTCGCTCGTGAAGACGACTTTAAAACTGATAAAGCTTTAAACAGCGGTGACAAGTTCGAACCTCTGACACCAAAGGATCTCGGACTTGTATTCGCTTTCCTTACTTTTGGAGTTTTACTAAGTTTGTGTGCGATGATTATGGAATTTTATCGCCATAAAAAGGTAAACATGTTTAACTGTTGTTATATTACAACGATAACACTGAGGAAATTGGTGCCTCCCCGTTTTTAATTAAAGGCTCAATGACGAGAGAGAGTTTTAAACTTTTTTGTTTTCGTGATCAAAATAGAGCCAGGCCAACCTTTTGGTTACGTGATCACGATTTTTCTTGTACATGTACTTTTGTTAGATAAAATTATTGTCTTCAGACAGTCTTGGAACAGTAAGTTTCGGTCTGTCAAAACGTACAAATGAGCCATGTGACAGGATCGCTTTTGTATCTAGTACTGTGACACTAAATTATTCTTTTTTCTTTCTCATTGATTTCAGGGCAACCGACAAACTGACAAAACCGGTCAACAAGAAGACCAAGTAAAAACTCAAGAAAGGCCTGTATTAGTGATCGATACAGGCGTCAATCAAAGTGCCAATGATTTCGGTGAATCTACAGAAGACACGAAAGATGAAAACTACGGAAACATTGCACAAGAAGCACGTATTTGATATTGAGGGATAATCTTTGATAGAGATTATTTGGCCAAGTCAATTTCTGACTGTAGAATTGTTTTTAAATATGAGACATGCTCTGTGAAATGGGGGAGGGGCGAAAAGTTTCGGCCCCGGTCAGCTTGCGCGGACTGCGCAGACTGACCTGGGTTGCAAGTTTTTGCTTTTGGTCAATTTTCTGCATGACCAAGGACCATTTTATCTCAGGATTCATTCATTTGTTGGACAAAACTGATTTTATGTATCTTTAGTTTTGTGATGTCTTGCTTGGAACAATGCATTACGAAGATGCATTAAGCCCCCTTTTGCCAGAGCATGGCTCATATATATATTAGTTTTTGTGATGGAAACTTGGTTTTTAAGTCTAAACCAAGCGATGAAATTTTAGACGCGTCTATTTTGAAAGCATCTGCAGACTAGAAACTAAACGTGGTGAAAATGATGGTGTTTGACACTGAAACGGTAGAAAATGCTACTAAGTATCATCTCCTTTTTCCGAGTTTTCTTAAGGCTTCTTGCCAGGGGTCGATGAATTACGGGAGTTCTTGGTAACGTGTTATTTAACACAAAATATGGTGATTGTAAATACATGTTTATTTCATGCTTTTCGGTAGTTTATCGAGAAAAAATGGTGGATTATAGTATGATATTCCATGGTTACGACAAGTGAAAATACCGATTTTATATTTTCTAACTATTCAGTTAAAGGCGGAAACAGTAGTTCCCGCGCATTAGTTACCTAGGTAATCGGCGCGTGCCATTTAAATAGAGGGAAATATGACGTAGTTTACGCTATATTTCTCGCACTTACGTAATATTGTAATGCGTTGTTATGTGAGGGGGGTACGCCACGGGGAATTATTGAAAACAACTTTACTGGATTTTGACGTAATTTACGCAAAATTTCCATCAAAATAAGGTTTAGAAGCATGAAATAAATAGAACATTTTTTTTTTTCGGTGAAAGATCGAAATTTATTTCATCGAGTGAAAATCATCGGTAATATTTTCACTCGTGGCGAAATCTATTTCATCTCGTGAACATCATCGGTAATATTTTCACTCGTGGCGCAACGAGTGAAAATATTACCGATGATTTTCACAAGATGAAATAAATTTCGATCTTTCACCGAAAAAAAAAAAAATCCTCTGTATATACACTGTATATATATTTTGGTGTCAAAATAGTAACATCAATGGATCTTGTGTCCTTTTGCCTACTTCATACAGAACCTTACACTGAGCCTGTTAGCTCTGTCGGTAATGTTGAAAGAAGTTGAAAACAGTAGGTCGTTGGTTCTAATCTCCAGCTTTATTTCCGAGGATTGGTGTTAGTTATTGCGACAGGATTCATTCCTCTCTCACAGCTATTCATTGTGTCGACGATGGTCATATGGGAAAGCAGCAAGTCGCTTTTAGAAGAATAATATGCAAAGCACTGTTAAAACCAAACTCCAGAAAAGGTGCACTGGCCACCGCTACATAGCTGAAATAATGTTGAAAGTGGCACAACAATCCATCCATCCATCCGTCCGTCCGTCCGCCCGTCGGTCGGCCAATCAATCAATCAATCAATCAATTAATCAATTAATCAATCAGTCAGTCATTTACACATTATCTTCACAGACAACTTTTCGGCTCTTGCAGGACGCCATTTTTTGAAAACATTGTTGCTATTCTTTCCTGTAAACGTTATGTAATCTTGCACCACCTTTATACATTAACATTATACACACAAAAAATACACAAAAGGAATTATAAGGTAGGCAAAAGGGTCTGACCCCAATTTCTCGCAACTGAAACTCGACTGTTTTCCTTTGAAAATGCCACACATTGAAAAGGAACTTTTCAAATCAGTAAAAAGATCTCTTTTTTGTGGTAATCCTATTTCTTTAATGTACAGGTAGCTTGTTAATGTTTTTTAAGATTTCGCGCAAAAAAAAAAATGCAAAAGCTTTTTAGAATGTCACGTTTCAATTACAAGCGTCGATTATTTGGGGTCGTATTGAAGTTCGATGACGTCATCTGATCCTATCTAAAGAGACGGAGCTACAATCTGCAAAACAACCACCCGTTATTTATACATCATAATTTCAACTTTTTACCGATTGTAACCCTCTAGATGCTAGCAACGAAATTAGAATTTATCGGTTAAAAAAAAAAGCTCACGCACTTTTAAAGATTTTTATAGTCTCTCCAAACATCAAAAAATGATTCATCACTGAATTAGGTAAGTAGAAAGCTGGCAAACCATTAGTAAAAAAAGAAAGACAAAATTACGAAAATGTAGTTCCTTCATGGGCTACGGAGCATCTTAATGTATATCTAGATTTCGAGCCAGAGTTTCGCAAAGACTTGTGGGAAGGTCATATGATCAATAACAAGCGTCGATTACGTGGATTCGTATTCAAATCCGCACGATCACGTCATATTTGATCTCATGAAAATAGACTGAGTTACTGATTGTAAAACGACAATCCCGTCATTTAAACGCCAAAATTCCATCTTCTAACTGGATGTATCAGCAAAGAGTCTATAGAGTTGAAAAACAAAAATAAGACTACTTGCATCGTAGGCTACTGAAACTCCATTGGTCGATGATCGGATAACGTTACCATAAATAATACACTGGCGCATCGCCTCTTTATAGTATACTATATACAATACAGAGAACATGCGTCAATGTGCTATTTTTAATAACAATGTTCGAAGATTGACCAATAAAAACTTAAGTATTCCTTAAAAGACCTGTGGAGCTTCGAAGGCCTGTGGTTGCATTTATGAGCGTTTTACGAGACATTTTGATTCCAGGAAGAGAAATCTAAATAGGCTGCTTTAATATGAAAACAATAATGAAGTATCACATGCAATCTACACGATGCAAGCTGTCTTCAACCAAACCAAACATGAAAAGTATATACATTTGATGGACGCTAATGTTGAGAATTGACCCTTTCCAACACAATCCCGACCCTGAGAAAGAAAGCTTTCGAAACAATTTTCTAAAAAGAAAATATTATTGATAGAAAATATAGTAGGGAAAGAAAAGAAGAAAATGCTGGTTACCAGCATTTTCTTCTTTTCCAACAATATTTTCAATAGGCCTCATTCTCGAGGTCGTTAAAACGCGGGATTGTTTGGTAAAGAATAAAAGATAAAGTTGAAAATAAGCTTTCTAATCATAACTCTTAAATCTAAGTCTGAACATAACAATAACATAGGCAAAGCCAGGATTAAAATATTTATACGCACAATGAGCCGTATGATGACATTTGCTCGAAAGCATGACGTCACATGGCACGTCACCATTTATTGTAAAGCATAGAGGAATTACCTAGTTATCAGTGCTTCGAATTAACCAATCTATTTAGTTTAAAATGGCGCCCATAACTAGAGAAAAACAGATCTATACATATATATGATTGTGTGTTTTACAACTTTGTTCTCGGATTTTTTTTTTATGCGCACATGCGTATTGTGCGCAGCACTTGAGCGCTTAGCCTTCGAATATAATATCCAACGGGACATCTCTACACATTTTGCTTTTTACAAACAAATTTTCTGTCTATATAGCAATAAACGTCTATCCACTCAAAATCCCCTTTGGCGTCCTTCACCATGCCAAGACAATCCTGTTGCTGGTTTATGTGTGCCGCCCCATCCCGCCAGTTGTGGTATGTGAGCTGGGAATTGTCGTCTTCCCACCTCCAATCGCCCTCCTCGGTCCGGTCTGACGCCCCGATATAAATCTTGTAATCTAGGTTTGAAAGGGAAATAACAATGATATAGCGGTACAGACCGTCGGCCTATTATATCAAATTCAAATTGAAATATATTTGAGCCGTGCTCTGGCAAAAAGGGGGCTTAATGCATCTCCGTAATCCATGATGCCAAACAAGTCAACACATATTTATGGATCAATAAAACCCATTTTGTATAACAACCGACTGATTCATGAGGTACACTGGTCCTTTGACATGCAGAAAATTGACGGATAGCGAAAAGTTTCGGCCCAGGTCAGCCTGCGCGGACTGCGCAGGCTGACCTGGGTTGATACTTTTCGCAGATGCATTTTCACAGAGCATGGCTCATTTATTGTATATGAGCTATGCTCTGTGACAAAGGGGCTTGATATATCTACAAGTCATTATATGATTGTGAATTCATTAAATCCATTCTGGCTAACGAAGGACTGAATCATGGGATAGACTGGTCCTTGAACATGAAGAAAAATGAGCGAAAGTAAAAAGTTTCGACCCAGGACGATCTGAATCGATACTTTCTGCGGATGCATTAAACCCCCTTTTCACAAAACATGACTCGTTTATTTGATGCTAAAAAATTTTAAAGGCCCTTGATGACACTTTATAAAAGAATTGATGTCTGTATGAGTGGCTCAAAACGCCGTTTTCAACATTATTTCAATTATATCGAGGTGACCAGTGCACCTATCCATGCTTTCCTGAAGTTTCTTTTGCACAATCAATGATTCTTCCCAAGCCACTGGCTGCTTTCCTATATAACCATCACCGAAACAATAATCTGCGGTGACTGAGGAATGAATCCTGTCAAAATGGCTGTTTTCAGTCTTCGGAGAGAAATCGACCGCGGTTGGGATTCGAACCAGCGAACCCGACTTCAGGTCCTGTACGTAACCGACTGATCTACCGGAGTTGGCCGAAAAAGAGCTGAAAGATTTGATACGTACTTCCAATTTCTTCTTGCGCCACCATATTTCCTACAAACTCGTTTTCTGTGTCGGACTCGATATGTGCCAGTTCCGCCTGCTGTGATCGGCATTTCGTCTGAAAAAAGAAAAAAAAAAAAGAAAAATATGAGCTATTTTCTGACAAAAGGGGATTTAATGCGTTTTCAGAAGTATCAATCCAGTCCGCGCAATTTGACTTGGGTCGAAACCTTTTGCAATTGGTCATTTTTAATCGGGCGGTAGACCGATTAGAAAGATAGAAAACTTCGGAAACCCGTCTACTCAGGGCAAACTGGTGTAACTGCAACTCGGAACAGCTTTTACTTACAACATTTTAACGCTTATACCTGCTGTGATGACCTTATTACAAAAACTACTTTTGACCCAGATAACCGCACTTTTGACCCAGATAAGCGCAGGAATAGTAATTAGCGGTAAACAGGCGTTAAGTAATGTCAAGTAATCCCATAAACTTTTCAATTATGTAAGAAACGGCGGTTACAATATGTTTAGTATTGAAGTATGTCATAATTACAGTATCATCAAAATCTCTGGCCAGCAAAAACTGGAGCAGTTTACTTTCAACACGATTATAAGAAATATGGTCAGTAATTAGCAGCAACTTTATGAATGAAACGAGTGCGAATCAAGTTTATTGGGTGATGTGAACACATCTTGTAGTCGTCTGCTGTCCATGTCATTCGGCAAATTTCGGGTGATCCGTTGATAGTTATACGTAGTTACGGGATCGGTCGAGTTGTGACGAGTGCTCTCCGTATATGTAGCAGGTGTTGAAAAGATAATAGGTCATTTTGGTCTTGAGAGGAATAAAATCGCAACAGGAAACATTGCTTGAAAAGAATTTGAAAATTTAGATTGCTCTGCCTAAGAGAAAACTGATGTAAATGCAACTCGTAACAGCCGTAAGTTTAAAATAGTAACCGGCTGGTCGTTTAATGTTAGCGAGGCGAAGCGTGTGAAGCTGTGGGGACAAAGTGTATAGAGTTGTGTAAAGGTTATGACCCTTGCGGAGAGGCCATTACGTAAACATTTTCAGAATGGACTGGCGATTCATCGCTTGCAACCTTAGTACCCAGACTGTCCATTCACAATACTGACTGATTACGCATCTTTCAGCGTATGATGTATTAACTCCTAGGCTGCTAAGTGCGACACACTGACCTATTTTGCGGATAGTATAGATCAAGATCAGACTGCACAGAACGTGCAGTCTGATCTTGGATGTATACTGTCCGATAAGGAGATATTTCTTTTTCCAAAAAAGAATAAGTTTGACATAGAATTATTCGGGTTTTACCACCGGTTTGAAATTTCATTTCAATGTTTTAGCGGGATAAGGGTTGAATTGTTTTCACAATCCCTTTTCCTCTCCTTCCAGCCATGGCACTACCATTTTACACTCACTTACATGTTTCTTCTTGGTGAGTTTCTACAGACTGGAATCAGTCTGTAAACCCTTGACCAAACAAACCTGTGTGGCTTTGAAAATATAGTTGGAAAAACTGTATGTATTCAGCATGTTCTCTTTTTTCCACAGCGTTTTTCACCCATTTAAAAGATTTTCGAAATTTTGTCAAATGGAACATTTTCATCGAGGATAAAAAAAACCCTGAAACGGTCACACAAATAAGCTCACTTACTGTTATATTCTCCATATCTGAATCAACGGACCAGGGAGAAAGTCTTTGCAGAGAGTGCAGATTCAGACCAGACTGCTCAGAACATGCAGTCAGATCTTGGATCTGTCATGCCAGTTTTCCGAGTTATTCTACTCAAGACAGCAATGTTCCTGCAAGATTTAGGCTGCTTTTCTAAGCTTAACATGTCTATTTTAACAATTTAGCACTCTAAGCGTGCAAATGTCAGCAACATGTTTGTCTCATCAGCTATTCCATATTGGTCGATTCTCATCCTTTCCACATTTCAAATAAAGAGATCAAGGCTACCGCAGTTATGCTCTTACTGATTAGAATGACTCAAATACAATTACCTGTGTTGGCTATGAACAAGTAAAGTCGCTTTTGAAGACAATAAAAGATAAAGATCAGACTGTCCTTTGAACGCAATGCAGTTTAATATCACAGACGTTCATATCTTAGATCTAATTGTCTGTTTATTTGGGATGTATATGGGGGAAGAAAAAACGACCATGAAATTGAAGCCTAATGTTTGTATTGTTTTCCTGACTGTAAAAGGCTAGTCGATTAACTGAGTGTTTTAACTCTTAACCAAACTATCCTTTGTTAATGCCCATGAGAAAGAAGTTGAAAACATTGTGAGAAAAGGGGAAAATGCAGGTTACCATTTTCTCCTTTTCCCATGTTTTTTTACCCTTTCAACGATTCAGATCATCATTTGGTCTACATTTAATCGTCATGTGCAGATGCTTTTGATTTGGACAAGTCTAAAATGTTATCATTTGGTAAAGAGTTGACGGTTAGGGAGCTATTGGGTATCTACATTCTTTGAAAGTATAATGTAGGAGAAATTTGCCAGCAGACGTTTGAACTGGGCGATTTGGCCCGCTAAAAAATAAGTAGGACAGTTTGTCAAGATGAATACGATGTCTTGTTAAAAATGGAAAAATGAAAGGCCTACAAGCAGCCAAAAGTAAACAATTCCAAAGTTATAATGCGGGCATATTTTATACGGCTTTTATATGTTACAGTTACCAAAGTTGCCAAAGTTACAGAAAAGAATATACGTATTTTTTCACTCTTTTAAAGAGTTGGTAGGTACTGCTGTTCATGATGAGTGATATCTAAAACTTGATAATGGGTATTGCTGATCAGAATTGTCACATATCTTTTACATTCTATTGCTGTCGGCTGGCAAACATAGCCTATATTTTAACCAATCGTTAAACTACTAATTTGTAAAAGACAGTTTAAAAAAGTGGGATCCTACGTAGCTCATTTGTAACGGTGTAGGATAATTTGTCCAATACATAGTTCAAACATCTACCATCTGATTTGTGATTTCAAACCACTGTAATTATTCAGTGTCGACCGATTACAGTGCTTACAGCACTTTGATTTTTTTTTTTATGTCAAAGGGCAAGTCTACCCCAAGATTCAGCCGGTTGTTAGACAAAATGAATTTTGTGGTTCCCAAATTAAGTGATGTCTTACTTGGTATAATGTATATCGGAGATGCATTAGACCCCCTTTTGCCAGAGCATGGCTTATATATATATATATATATATATATATATGGCACTGAAAGACTTAATACTATAAACTCACCACTGCTCCATCATAATCGGCAACCTCCTGGTCATATTTGTAAAGGTGACCTTCATAATATTTCCACTCGGATTCGGGACTCGTTGTCGTTATTGCCGTGCTGCTAGTCGTAAGACTGGTCGTAGTCGTACTTGTGCTGCTCGTCGTCGTCGTCGTAGTTGTACTCGTAGTTGGGGACATCGTACTTGTTGACGTCGACGAAGTCGTAGTTGTTACCAGCTTTGGGTCTGTTGGGAGAAATCAACAGTTTTTAACATAGAAAAGAGGAAATGCAAACTGGTTATTTCGAAATAAAGGGACTTGAGAACGGGTGGTCGCTGGTTCGATCCCCAGCTTGGCCAGTTTCTTTCCGAGGATTGATGATAGTCAGGATTCATTCCTCTCTCACCGCTGACCATTGTTTCGACGATGGTTATATGGGAAAAGATCCAGTGGCTTGAAAAGAATATTGTGCGGAGTACTGGTAAAAAAAAATATAGGAAAGCATGGATAGGTGCACTGACCGCCATATAACTGAAATAATGTTGAAAACGGCGCTTAAACACCATACAATCAATCGAAATAAAGGCGAGACTTAGTTTAGCGGTGAAGAAGGGACGTATGCTTTTGCAATGGCTTATCAGTAACGGAAAGAATTCTCCTGGCTTAGCCTGTGCTCCAGTTCTCACCAGTTAGATTATTACCGCGGCATGTTGACCTTTTACTAAACACCTGTTGTATCATGGACGACCCTAAAGAAGACGGGGTTTGAAAACATTGTGAGAAAAGGAGAAAATGCTGTTTACCAGCATTTTCTCCTTTTCCAACAATGTTTTCTACCACTTTACAGGCAATAATCATGTTTTGAGTTACATGTAGTTTGTCGTCTGCAAGTGACTTTAGTTTGGTCGAGTCTAAAATTTTGTCGTTTGGTAATGATTAAATTCATAAATCGTTTATCTACGATGTCCTGTGCATTTAAAATCTTCTCGGAAGAAAGGCGGTGATATCTATATGGACCATGCTCTGTGAAAGGGGAGCTTAATGCATCTGCGAAAAGTATCGACCCAGGTCAGCCTGCGCAGTCCGCGCAGGCTGACCAGGGCCGAAACTTTTCGTCATTGGTCAATTTTATGTATGTCAAAGAGCCAGTGTACCTCATGATTCAGTCGGTTATTAGACAAGTCGGACTTTATGGATCCATGATCATGTGCTTGGTATCATGCATCACGAAGATGTATCAAGCCCCCTTTTGCCAGAGCACGGATCATATATTTTGGATTTCTTTTTCTCCAAGGGAAAATGCCTAGTTTATCCATATAACTCTTTTAACAAATTCGCAGCTTTATTGACTCTAAATATATCTCTGTATCAATTTGGATAACTCTTTACCAAACGACAATCTTTTCGACTGGACCAAATTGAAAGCATTTGCAGACGACAATTTAAATGTAGTTCAAATGATGATTTCTGTCTTTGATAGTGTAGAAAACATTGTGGGAAAAGGGAGAAAATGCTGGTTACCAGCATTTTCTCCTTTTCCCACAATATTTTTAAAAGCCTTTTTTTTTTCAGGAGTCGTTAAAACTCGAGATTGCTTGGTAAAGAGATAAGCAACATCAGTTGACTTAATCTCTTTCACATACAACAAAATTTGAAATTCGACAAAATTGCAAGCATTGGCAGATGGCAATCTGAAATGTACATGTAGCTTGCTTTAAAGATGGTTTCTGTCTTTGAAATGATAGAAAACATTGAGAGAAAAAGAAATAAATGCTGGATTCAAGCGATTTCTCTTTTTCCAACATTCTATTTCACAGTGTTTCTTCGTCAGGGTCGTTAAAACATGGGATTGTTTGCTTAAAAGTTAAATTTTTACAGTATTAGAGCGTTGTGACAAAGAAAAGAAATTTCCTATTTACGAATCGCTAATTACAAAAGCTTGTAAGCATCAGGAAATGAGCTAACTGCCCAAAGTTGAAACTCGCCACGTAGCTCTGTGGCTCAGCTCGATAGAGAGGCAGACATAATTTTAAAAGGCCTCTCGTAGCAAAGTGGTTGGTGCTCTTGATCCGAAGCAGGCATATTCTGGTTCAGTTGTCGTTGGATGCACTCGTCACGTGGGGGTATCATGTAGCATGATACTGCAGGGCTTCCGTCTCGCGCTGATGAGACCAGGCAAGACATAGGCGAAACGGGAGCTGACCCCTGATAAGATTCAATTTCTGTTGAAAGCCGCTTAATATTCCCTTCTGAGAAACATAGAGACAAACATTCGTTACTTACCAAATAAATATTTCGTTCCATTGACACTGTTGAGGCCAACACCTGTCATATAGATTCTCGCACAGCCAACACAGCTACTGTTACCATCCCTGTAAAATAGGCTAGCGCAGCTGGCGTTGGCCGCACATATACTGCAGCATGCCAACAGAGACGGCGTCCACGCTGTAAACAGGGTCTCTGATTGCCCGCATATTTTCCCATCCAGTGAAACAAGCCATTCAAATTCTTTTTGCATGTCCTGGGCAGATACATGAAGAACAGCGTAAGTTAGAGCAAGTAATGGCCACACAAAGGTAAGGATCGCCATAGATCTTTAAAATGTGAATTCCACAACTGTAATAATATGAATAATAGAAACTGGTTTTAACTCTCTGTGCACACTTTAATCACTAGGCTAGTAAGCGCGACTCAAAGACCTTTTGCGGACGGCGTAGATCAAGATCAGACTGCACAAAACGTGCAGTCTAATCCTAGATCTACACTGTCCGATAAGAAGGTATTTTTCCCTAAAAAATAAGTTTGAACTAGCAAAATTTGGGTCCTTACTATCGGCTCAGTTTCATTTCACTTATTTAGCAGGTTAACTGTTAGGCTGCTGAGCGCGACTCGGTGCGTTTTTGCGGACAGTGTAGATCAAGATTAGACTGTACAAAACGTGCAGTCTGATCTTTGATATGCACTGTCCGATACGGTATATTTTTTCCCGGTGGATTCAACTTTTAAATCTCAGTATTTGGATTTTTACAATTGTGTGCAAATTTTCGTTTCATATATTAAGCAGTTTAACCCTTTACCGCACGATACCGACTTTAAACGACCCTACAGAACAAAAAAAAAAAAAAAAACCTTTTGATAACATTGTGGGAAAAGGAGAAAATGCTCGTAACCAGCTTTTCCCACAATGTTTTCTACTCTTCCCATAACAAATTTCAATTTTTGAGTCACATTTATTTTGTCGTCTGCAATAGCTTTCAATTTGGACTGGTCCAAAATTTTGTCAGATGGTAAAGAGTGACGCAATAACATGGAATCAAATATTATCACAATATTTTTTCCAGTACAAGGTACAACGTAAAATCTCCCTAATTGCCCGTAAACTCTTTATTTATTCCCGCTTTCGCATTCAAAACAATTCCCTAAATTACCAGATACTAGTATCTGGCAGTATGCGTTAATATGGTTGACCACGGAAATAGATCTGCGCATGCCCAATCCTAACAAAACTCCGCCCAACTATTATTTTGAGTCTTAAAATGTAGCTTCCATATATTGGTATTATCGAATTTCTTTAAAAATCGATTTCAAAAACGATCACGTGTTTTAACGTCCCTGAGGAAGAAGCCTTAAGAAGCACTGTGGAAAAAGGAAAGAAAATGCTGGTTAGCTCAATTTTTTCCCTTTCTTTTTACCACAATGTTTTCTACAATTTCAACAAGAGGCCCTGTATCGCTCCACTGGCTTATAAATATAAACCATAAATACTAAACATTTCAATTCTGAGCCAAATGGTTTCAAAATGGAGACTTACAAAGTTTTCTCTGTAAAAGCCCATGTGAAAGTTGAGACCCGCAGGGCAAAGACATTTTTGATCCCAGAGCTATAATTACTTGAACCCTGGTAGAGGTCCACAAGATAAAGCCACATGCCAAAATAATACAAGTCTATGCTGTATGGTTATAAATAAGGTGATTTTCAAGTTTTGTCCATATGAAGCCTCTGTAAAACATAAGACCCCTGATGCAAGGCTAAAAAAAAAAAAAAAAAAAACAGGAAGATTTCTTAAGTTGTCACTATGTAAGCCTATGTAAAACTTGTGATCCCTGCGGCGGGGCCAATTTTGACCCCAGGGCTAAAATTTTGGCCCGCTTGGTAGTGGCCCGCTTGGTAGTGGCCCACTAGATATAGCTACATGCAAAATTTGGTAGCTCTAGACCTTATGGCTAGGTACAGGAAGATTTTTAAAGTTTTCTCTGTATAAGCCTATGTAAAACTTGTGACCCCTGGGGCAGAGCCAATTTTGACCCCAGGGCTATAATTTGAAGAAACTTGATAGAGGTCTCTTACATAAAGCTACGTGCCAAATTTGGTAGCCCTATGCCTTATGGTTTCAGACGAGAAGATTTTTAAAGATTTCCAATATTTTTCAGTTTTGTTGCCATGGCAACCAGAGTTTTTGAAGGAATCAAATTCTTTCAAGAAGTTCTGAAGAGGACCATGGCAGGATCATTTCTGTGAAGTTTCATGAAAATTGGATAGGTATTTTCAGAGAAGAAGATGTTTGAAATAAAAGTTAACGCACGGACGGACGGACGCACGGACGGACGGACGCACGACGGACACCGGGCCATGACATAAGCCCGCTGGCCTTCGGCCAGTGGAGCTAAAAACAGAACTCATTTTTATGAGCTGCGTTCTATTTGTCGTCTGGAAAACATTTCAGTATGGTCCAGCCTAAGATTTAAGTATCGGTTGGTAATAAAGAGTTAACCCTTTATCACATAATCTTGAGTTTTAACGACCCTAAGGAAGAAGCCTTTTGAAAATATTGTGGGAAAAGGAGAAAATGCTGGTAACCAGCATTTTCTCATTTTCCTCACAATGTTTTCTGCACTGTTAGAGACAGAAATTATCATTTGAACTTCATTTATTTTGTCGTGTGCAAATGCTTTCAGTCTGGACCAGTCTTAACTTTAAAATTTGTCGTTTGGTAAAGAGTTCAACGGGCACTGTCTGCAGTCCTCTGTACATACCTCAGCTCAGTTGGATATGTAATCAAGAAATCCAAGCTAAAAAAATCGAAATCTGAGGCGCCAGTAAGGGTGGAATGTCCTTTGGCAAGGCATTGCAAAGCCCCAGCCTAGTACCATTTAACCCTTATCCTGCTATATAAGTTAAATAATGCCTTTAAGTTGTTAGTAAAAGCCCAAAAGTTGCTATTTCGAAGTTATTTGGGGGTGGGGAGATTTAAAGATCCTTCGGGTGAAGGTTTTAAAAACATTGCAGAAAAAAGAAGAGTAAGTGTTCGCGATAAAAAAAAAAGTTCCTTATCAAACAGTCTTTTCCACTTTTGAAAATAACACTTTCTTCCTTTATGCCTTTACCAAACAATCCCGGGTTTTCACGACCCTGGGAAAGAAGGCTTTTGAAAACATTGTGGGAAAAGGAGAAAATGCTGGTAACCAGCATTTTCTCCTTTTCCCACAATGTTTTCTTCTCTATCAGAGAGCTGAAGCTCATCTGTACGAAAGTTGAATTTGTCGTCTGCAAATGCTTTGACATTGGTCTAGTCTAAACTTTTGTCGCGTGGTAAAGGTTTAAGCACGTGACCTTAGAAAGGATGGCGAGCTTCGGTGGCCAGCCATTTAGGGAATACAAGGAACACACGTATAGGTGTACTGGTTGCCGTAATACAAGTGAAATAGTCTTGAAAACGGCATAAAACACAAAACAAACAAAATCTTCTGGGTAAATTTATTCAATCAGAATGACATGACATACGGTGAAAAATTAAACTAAATAATTCAATTGTCAATTAACGCTTTACTAAACAATCACAGGTTTTAACGACCCGAGAAGGAAAGCTTTAGAAAACACTGTAGAAAAAGGAGAAAATGTTGGTATCCAGCATTTTCTCCTTTTCCCACAATGTTTTCAACTATTTCAATGCCAAATGCCATCATTTGAGCAACAACGATTTTGTCGTCTGCAAACGCTTTAAATTTGGACAAGTCTTAAATTTTGTAGTCTGGTTACGAGTTAAACTTGTCAATAACAGTGTCAGAGTGGAACTAAAAAAAAAAAAGCGGCAAAAGTATGACAAATTATTGTGTTAATGCAAAACGTCAAAATGTCACTCACTTTCAAGGAACATATTTGAAGAATAATCATTTTCGTGTTAAGCATGAGGGTCTTAATAGCACTGTATCGCTCTACTGCCTTAGAAATAAATAGGCCATACATTAAATTGGCATTGACACAGTGACATTTCACTAAAAAGCGTTGAAAAATGCTTCTAAAAACCGTATCTTTCCAATATGCAAAGATGATGTCAATCAATAGGAGAAAAAAAAAGTGAGTGAAAATCCAATTATCTCCCTTTTTAGATAAAAACCTAGGTAGCCAAACTGCAACTAGGTTCCTCCTTTCCTTCCTTTGTTTTTATCCTTGCTTCACTTAGAGATATTGCGATTTTTATAATTATACTTGTGATTAAAACATAAGCCTTGCATGGTATTTGAAAAATAAGTTCCCACTCTGCTACCATTGAAATGCATCAAGTTAAGCCTTGCATGTTATTTGAAAAATGAAGTTCCCACTCTGCTACCATTGAAATGCATCAAGTTGATCTATAAAGCCATTTCATAAATTTTGTCGGAGATATTTACACCTAACCATTACTGAAGGGTGCAAACGATATCAAGGATGAAAACAAAGTAATACAATTATCAGGACCTACACCGAATTGTAAACTGGCAGCCTGTTATCGATCTTCGTATCAACTTTTTAAACAGAAATTAAGGCATTCTGTTACGGGCTGTCTGATTGGTGGGTTCGGTACATATGAAAACCAATAGCTGCCGTCGATAAATCGGGTGTTGCCTGTTGTCTATCGGACAGTTACGGGAGATACAACGGGTACCAGTTTATACCGAATTGGAGAGGAATCAAGGGAAGTAACTGACTTTTTTCTCCCATTCAAGCATTTCTGTAAGAAGTATTGTTCATATCACCTATCCATGAACTCTTACAAGATTTCAAAAGATTTAACAGCAGAAAAATATTTTTTCTATGCTATGAATGGTAAAGTTTTTGGTAAATGAATAAAATGATACAACCCTTGCTTCATTAAACCCTTTACCATGCAATCCAAAATTTTAACGACCCTAACAGTTAAGGAATTTGAAAACATTATGGCAAAAGGTGAAAATGCTGGTGCTCAGCATTTTCCCCTTTTCCAACACTGTTTTCTACCCTTTCAAAGACAAATCCCACCATTTAACCCTTTACCACACAATCCCGACTTTTAACAACCCTATAGAAGCCTTTTGAAAACATTGTGGGAAAAGGAGAAAATGCTGGTTACCAGCGTTTTCTCCTTTTCCCACAATGTTTTCTACCAGTCCCAAAACGAATTTTAGTTTTTCAGTCACATTTATTTTGTCGTCTGCAAATGCTTTCAATTTGGACAAGTCTAAAATTTTGTCGTTTGGTAAAGAGTTAAGCAACATATAGGTTGTCATCTGCAAATGCTTTAAATTTGAACCAGTCTTAAATTTGGTTGTGTGGTAAAAAGTTTAATATTCAAAGTATCAGAACATGCTACTTAACTTCAAAATAAATCATCATGAATGGAAACTGAACAGTTTCTAGTCAAATAACTTGAATATGCCATACCAACTATGTTGCAGTGTAAAATGATAATCCAGGGAGATAAACTGTAAAATGCTGTCATGAGGACAACACAAGTTACTTCCATCAAACATAATAAGCTTAGCTATAGCTTGTTATCATCAATAATGAAGCCAAACCAAAAGCAGTCATAGTCTTAGTGAAATAAAATTGAGTCGTGCTCTTTGAAAAGGGGGCTTAATGCATCTGCAAAAAGTATCGACCCATGTCAGTCTGCACAGTTTGCCCAGGCTCACTTTGGTTGACACCTTTTGCTTTTACTTAATTTTCTGAATGGACCAATGTACATCATAATGCAGTAGGCCATTTTACTAAAATCAGTTCTGTGGAATCATGATTATATGATGACTTGCTTGTTATAATGAATTACAGAGATGCATTAAACCCCATTTAGCGAGAGCATGGCCAAATTACTAAAGAAATCTGAAAGGGGTCGACCAAAAGGTCATTTTGGCCAAATGGGTAAAGAATTACAGTTTCACAGAAGAAGAACTTTGAAGATTTTCATGGCAACGTGAATGAAACCGCAATGGAATCAAATTCTTTGAAGAAATTCGGAAAAGGGTTAAAGAAAAAGAGTCAAAGCATATCACAGTTTACAGTACAATCAACAAAATAACAAATATAAATGAGCTCTGGCAAAAGGGGGATTAATGCATCTCCACATAGTTATGGATCCATAATAGCCACTTTTTTTAATAACCGACTTAATCGTAGGTTAGACTGGTCCTTTGACACACAGAAAATTAACCAATAGCAAAATGTTTTGGCCCAGGTCAGCCTGCGCGGACCTGGGTTGAAAGTCTTCGCAGATGCATTCAGCCCCTTTATCAAAGAGCATGGCTCAAATATGCATGAAAATAAACTAAAAATATATATGTATATATATATACATGTATAACTAGAGCTGTCACTGAATGTGACTTAATACCCCCGCCAGCGCTTTGACAGAAAAAAAGTGTCAAGTTCAAGGGGAGATAATTCCTCAACCAGGGGGAGTTGACACTTGAAAACTACGTCTTGCAAATCTTGAATATATGATCAATATATGTGCAAAGTTTCAATGCAATTGAAGGAAAACTGTAGGAGGCGTTCGCGACACAAAATTGCTAGTATTTTGTACACAGACGGACACACGGACGGATGGGCAGACAGGCTGATTCCAGTATACCGGCGAAAACATTCATTTTGCGGGGGTATAAATATCATGTAAAATAAATTCGATTAACAAAAATCTGTTTAACTTATATGCTTACATAAATATAACATGTTAGTGCTTATCTTTAACTATTCTTATCTTTAACCCTTTCCCACACAAGCCCTGGTTTTCACATGTCTGCAGCACAAGTCTTTTGAAAACACTGTGGGAAAAGGAGAAATTGCTCGTAACTAGCAATTTCTCCTTTTCCCACAGTGTTTTCTACCTTTTTGGAGAACATGATGTCATTTTCATCAAATTTAAAATTGTCGTCTGCAAACTCTTTCAGTTTGGACCAGTCTAAAATTTGTCGTTTGGGGAAGGGTTAAAGAGTCTAAAATGTTAACAGTTTATTTTTCATGTCTGAGGTAACTAACATCCATTTTATTTGATAGGCATCTTGTTGGCTAGGAAAATGTTATCCATAAAGGCAGGGGTGACAACCTACGTCATAGCATACGTCATCGTAGACATTTTAAATCCGCCATTTTCGTTTTAATAGGTAAGTTTTTCAGCTTGTACATTATTGTTATTGAAGATCTGTCCAAACAAAGCAGTGCATATGGTACCTGACAACTTTCTTTGTTAGTATACATTAATATTTTGTTCATTAGTTTCGTTGATTTTGCAATTACCTCCGCACAATTTTCGAAGCCGGAGACACATGTGTGATTTAACAATAGATGTCGTATACACTTCAATTGTGTTGAAGTGTTTAGAGCTACAACATTGTTTCATGGCATTTTGATTTCACGAATAGGACAAATATATTTACCGTCACCAGATGAAGTAGGTATTCTAAGTAAATTTTAGATACATATATCTTTTTAAAGTAATTAATCTGCACTTTACGCACAAAATGGCAGCTATTCAAAATGTTTCCGACACCTCTGCTATGACGTAGGTTGTCACCCTTGAAAGGCCTAGTCAAGGGTGTAGCGCCCATTACGCATGTGCATATAAAAAATACCACGACCAAAGTCGTAAATCACATTATCATAATAACAGTGTATATGTATTGATTTTTCTCTAGATCTGTGCGCCTTTTCAAACTACCGGTAAATAGATAGGTTGACTTAATGCACTTATGACTAGGGAATTTCTCTCAGCTTAATAACTAATGCACAGCCCCTCCAGCCCCTCTCCCATCAGCACTTTGTTCCTCACTGAACATATGAATTTTCTAATCCTGGTTACGCCTATGGTAGTGATACAGGAATCAGCGTTTCAATCAAACTCCCTTAAGTCATGGATAGCACACATGCTTTACCGACATTTTCTTAGCAAAGTACTATTTAGAGTCAAGAAATACGACAGATTTTATAACATATACAAAATCCACATATCCTCATATTCATTTGATGTTTTTGAAAATCCTCTTTCAGAAAGGTTGTTTAGTTAAAGGCTTACAGGTAACTTACCGGGTAACTCTTTACCACATGACAAAAATATAGACTAATCCAAATTCATAGCATTTGCAGACGACAATTTATATGCGGCTCAAACGATGGATTTTGTCTTTGATATGATGGAAAACATTGTGGTAAAAGGAGAAAATGCTGATTACCAGCATTTTCCCTTTTTCCCACAATGTTTTCAGTAGGCCTCTTTCTCAGGGGCGTTAAAACTCAGGATTGTGTGGTGAAGGCTTTATCAGTTAAGTTCTCTTCAGTAGAATAGATCACCTCTCACGAACCTGGCATTGACGTAAAAACAGCAGGTACAGTAATGAAATCGAAAGAAACTCATTTCGGAGAATTCCCAGGCTTTTCCTGTTTGGGCACACATCTTTCATGTAAAATGGCAATAGAGAGAACAAGTGCAATATTTTCAGCAACCTCTGTAGTCCCTTGGTCAATCTCTATAAGTCCTTTTGGTATGTCTGCTTTCACTCCGTTAACGGTAAAGTTAAATGCCTGCTTTGTATAGCCAACTTTGCATGTAGTTAGGATCCTGCTGCACAGATTTGAAACTTTAGCATGCAGGGTACCATTGCTTCCTTTCGGACCTACAATGCAAAATATATGAGCCAAACTGTGGCAAACGGGGACTTAACTCTTTACCAAACGACAAAATTTTAGATTAGTTCAAATTGAAAGAAGTTGAAGACGACAAAATAAATGTTACTGAAAATTTGAAATTTGTTTCAGGAAGGGCAGAAAACATTGTGGGAAAAGGAGAAAATGCTGGTTACCAGCATTTTCTCCTTTCCCCACAATGTTTTCAAGAGGCTTCTTTCTCCGGGTCATTAAAAGTCGGGATTGTGTGGTAAAGAGTTAATGCATTTCGCTGATGCATGATACCAAGTAAGTCCATACAGAACTATGGATCCATAAAATCCAGTTTTTGTCATACAACCAACTGAATCATGAGGTAGACCGGTCCTTTGAGATGCAGAAAATGACCAATAGCAAAAAGTATCACCCCATGTCAGCCTGTGCAGACTGACCCGGGTGGATACCTTTTGCAGATGCATTAACCCTTTCCCAGACGACAAATTTTGGACTGGTCCAAATTGAAAGAGTTTGTAGATGACAATTTTAAATTTGATGAAAATGGCAGAAAGGTCTCAAAAAGGGTAGAAAACACTGTGGGAAAAGGAGAAATTGCTCGTTACGAGCAATTTCTCCTTTTCCCACAGTGTTTTCAAAAGACTTGTACTGCAGACACGTGAAAACCAGGGCTTGTTTGGGAAAGGGTTAAGCCCCTTTTCACAGAGCATGGCTCAAATAAAATAGACATTTCAGTGAAAGGTTGATTGAATGGTGCTTTATGCTGCTTTCAACATTATTTCATTCAAATTGCAGCCACAGCTCACATATTCATGTATGTCATGGGTTTCACCAGTACTAGGCTGGTGCTAGGATGTGTCTTGACCAAAGACACTCCCATGAAAATCCCAGTGCTTCCAGTGACAGTCGAACCTGCGCCTCCAGGCTACGAGTCCTATACTCCACCACTGAGCCACAAAAAGGACCACGCAGATATTTGAAGTATAATGGAAAGATAAAAAATTTGCATTTTAACTCTTCACTACACAGCAATATTTTAGACCTGTCAAAATTCAAGCCAGCATTTTCTGCTTTTCCTATGACGTTTTCCACTTTATCAAAAACAAATTTCATCGTTTGAGTCACCTTTTTTTTGTCGTCTGCAAACCTTTTCAATATGGATGTCTAAAATTTTGTCGTTTGGTAAAGAGTTAAGTAAGACAGCGGCCAGTGGCTAGGAAAAAACATTGTGCTCGTTAAGAGAAAAGAAACTTTAGGAACACATTGACAGATGCTCTGGCTGCCTTTGTATAACTAAAGAAAGTTGTTAAAATGGTGTGAGACACCATAAACAAACAAACCTTTTCCAAAAATTTTCATCTTTGATTTAACCCACTTTGCTGTAACAATTGCCCAGTCCCCTGCATGGTTCTTTATCAACATGGCTCTTTCTCCTTCCTGTGGATCCAATGTCACAACTCCTGCCTTGCTTACCTAAAATATAGAAGTCAAAACTAGCTTAAATAATGATGTTAATCCTTTCCCAAACGACAAATTTTGGACTGGTCCAAATTGAAAGAGTTTGCAGACGACAATTTTAAATTTCATGAAAATGGCAGAAGGGTCGCCGAAAGGGTGGAAAACACTGTGGGAAAAGGAGAAATTGCTCGTTATGAGCAATTTCTCCTTTTCCCACAGTGTTTTCAAAAGACTTGTACTGCAGACACGTGAAAACCAGGGCTTGTCTGGGAAAGGGTTAAAACGCAACGCTCGTTTTGATTTTTTGGATTGGAAAGGATTGGGGCATTTTAGAACAGGCTGCTGTCCAAGGTTATTAACCTCTTATCACACAATCAAGAATTTTAACGACCCCGACACAAAAAAGCTTTCAAGACAATGCTGGACCTGTATTCACCAACCATTCCTCAGGACATTCTTGATCTTATTCTCCGAGAATTTTCTAAATTTGAACGTAACACAACTTTTGTGCTACTTTCAAATTGAGAAAATCTAAGAGAATAAGACTAGGAATGTCCTTAAGAATGGTTGGTGAATACTGGCCCTGGTCACAAGCACGTACTCCTTTTCCCGCAATGTTTTCCATATTTTCAAAGAAAAATCCTATCATCTTGGCCACATTTAACTTGTCAACAAAGTCTTTCGATTATGATGTCTCAAATTTTGTTGTTTGGAAAAAGGTTAAGAAAATTGATTGAATGAACAGGGCTTAATGAACCTTTAACAGCTTTGGTTATTATTGGCTTATGAATTTTTTCTGGGAAAGAAAGACAAGACGGTTTCAAAGGTACACAGGTAGATCTACAACAGTTATAAAGTTTTCATCCAAACTATGCACGCAATTTTCAGGCATTTTATTAACTCTTTACAAAAACAACAAAATTTTAGACTTGTCCAAAATGAAAGCAAATGCAGATGAGAAATATGACTCAAAAATTGAAATTTGTTTTGGAAAGCATAGAAAATATTGTGGGAAAAGGAGAAAATGCTGGTTACCAGCATTTCCCACAATGTTTTAAAAAGACTTCTTTCTCAGGGTCATTAAAATATGGGTTGTGTGGTAGAGAGTTAACCCTTTACTACACAATCCCAAGTGTAGTGAAGTTTTGAAGACCCTAGGCAAAAAGCCCTTTCAAAAAACAATGTGGGAAAAAGGAGAAAATGCTGGTTACCAGCATTTTCTCCTTTTCCCCCACAATGTTTTCTATCCTTTTGTCGTCTGCAAATGCTTTGGATTTGGACAAGTCTACAGTTTTGTTATTTGGTAAAGAATTAGCTTTTAGACTTGTCCAAACTGAGAGCATTTGCAGACAACAAATAAACTGTGGCTCAAATAATTGGATTGGTCTTTGTAAAGATAGAAAACATTGCTGGATAAGGGGGAAAATGCTGGTTCCCACATTGTTTTCAAAAGCCTTCTTCTTCAAGGTTGTTAAAATTTTGGATTGTGTGGTAAATAGTTAACAAGCTTACCATTCTTGATGTAGGAAGCTGATCCTGGCAGATGAAGTGCGAAACGGCAGCCATCTTCTCTTGGTACAAGACTTGAACAAATGACTGACAGAGGGATGGACAATGGATAACACGAGCTGATAGGTCAACTTTACCAACATGGTTCTTCAATCTGGTAAATAATGAATAGAGGCCATGTTCACCAACTATTCCTAAGAATATTCCTAGTCTAATCCTGAAGAATTTTCTAAATTTGAAAGTAACACAAATTCTAATTGGCTAAACCATTTGTTACTTTCAAATCTAGAAAATTCTAGAGAATTACTGTAAGTAAATTAATCTCCCTTGCCAGATAAAGACAAAGGGTAACCAAATAACAGATTGGTCTTTTACTAAACTGGTACCCATTGTATCTCCCCTAATTGTCTGATAGACAACTGGCAACAACAGATTTATCGGGGGCAGCTATTGGTTTTCACATGTACTGAATCCACCAATCAGACTGGCCGTAACAGAATGCCTTTATCCATTTTAAAAAAAATAGAGCAATAATTCTATCTTTGGCTAAGATTTTCATGGCAAACGAAGATTTTTCTGATGGCAATCAATTTATTTAACTCGATAAAGAATTTAATATCTATCCATAAGATCTATTGATGTGCATAAATAAAATCACGGTTTGAATTTCCCAGTCTTGACTTGTAAGCATTGGGTGTTACCTGCTGTTGATACGAAGATTGATAACAGGCTGCCAGTTTATCCTTTTACCTGTATTCCTTTGTTTTTATCCTTGATTCCCTTGGCCCTGGGGTTGTTGTGATAAATATGCTTTGATTTATGATTCTATGTACATTCCCCATGCAATTTCAAAGCAAGTTTGTCCTCAATCTTCAATTTGTAAAACAATCTAACCATATTTAGTTGAGATATTATCTGAAGAACATGTTTGTGTAGTGCAAGAAAATCAAGGATAAAAACCAAGTAATGCTCTTATCAGGAACAATGAAGTACTGAAGAAGAATCAGGGGACATTACTGAAGAATGGCTCCCATTAGTCAAAGACCATTCTTGGGAATGGTTGGTGATATACTGACCAAGGAAACGTTATGAGTTCACCTGTTTCCTAATATGAAACATTTGGAATACTCGTTATCTCTTTATCAAATGATAAAATTTTGTACTTGATTATATTGAAAGCATTTGCAGATATCAACTTGAATGTAACTCAAATGATGGATTTTTTGTCTCTGATAGAGTAGAAAACATTGTGGGAAAGGGAGAAAATGCTGGTTACCAGCATTTTCCCCTTTTCCCACGATGTTTTCACCAGCCATTTTCTTCAGGGTTGTTAAAACTTGGGATTGTGTTGTAAAGGGTTAACCTCCACCAAAAAGTCATGTGTCTTGGAGACCCTTTCAAAGAAGCATTTAAAGAACATTGTGGGAAAAGGGGAAAATATTGAATGCCAGAATATCTCCTCTCTTACAATGTTTTCTAACCTTTCAAGGACAAGCCTCCTTATGCAGTAAACCAGCATTCTCTCCTTTCTCTACAATGCTTTTTTTCCCCCCCACTTCAAAAGCATTTTTTTCATTTGAGCCACATTTTGATCTAATTCACTCTTTACCAAATGAAAAAACATTTTAGACTTGCCCAAATGGAAAGCATTTGACAACAAAATAAATGTGAATCAAAAACTGAAATTTGTTTTGGAAAAGGTAGAAAACATTTTGGAAAAGAAGAGAATGCTGGTTACCATTTTCTCCTTTTCCCTCAATGTTTTCAAAAGCTGTCTGTCTCAGGGTTGATGAAACTGTGAATTGATTGGTAACGGGTTAATTACTAGTATGTTTTATGCTCACAGTATGGTCACAAAAAGTCATTCATGTTTGAAAACCATAAGTTACGGAAATTTGATTTGCAATTTGTTAGACTGTCTGCATACAAATTGCATTCTTAGTTCTATCAGAAATTAACGTCTTTCCAAAGTGTAACAATCCCATGTTGACAACCCTGAGGAATAAAGATTTGGAAAACAGCATGGAAAAAGGAACAAAATGCTGATAACCAACATTTTCTTCCTTTCCTACTATGTTTTTTAACCCTTTCAAAACAAATCTCATCATTTGAGCCATGTTTAAAATTACGTCATCTGGTAAAGAGTTTAATTAACCCTTTGCCAAACAAGCCCTGGTTTTCACGTGTCTGCAGTACAAGTCTTTTGAAAACACTGTGGGAAAAGGAGAAATTGCTCGTAACGAGCAATTTCTCCTTTTCCCACAGTGTTTTCTACCGTTTTTGATAACTTTCTGCCATTTTCATCAAATTTAAAATTGTCGTCTGCAAACTCTTTCAATTTGGACCAGTCCAAAATTTGTCATTTGGGAAAGGGTTAAACTCATAAATAATAAAAACCAGTTCACCTATTACTGCATAAATGCCACTGTTCATGTGCCAGCAGTTGATAAATTCTGACAACATTGTGGGAAGCAGCAATCATTTTTAAACACAACTGGACCTTTTCCATAGTGTTTTTGACAATGTTCTTCATTATTTTCCTTGCATTCAAAGCAGGGATTGTATATACACAAGACGAAGTATATATAGAATCCCTATTCAAATGTTTCCCCTTTCCATCTCTTGCAATAGATTTTCATAGGTTGAAAAAATAGCATATGCAGAATGGGTAAATTTAATTTTTGAGACTGTCTGAGTTCAGATTGCAGAAATTAACCCTTTACTCAACAGTCCCAACTTTTAACGACCCCGAAGAACAAAGCTTTTTTAACCCTTTCCCAAATGACAAATTTTGGACTGGTCCAAACTGAAAGAGTTTGCAGACAACAATTTTAAATTTTATGAAAATGGCAGACAGTTATCAATAAGGGTAGAAAACACTGTGAGAAAAGGAGAAATTGTTCTTTATGAGCAATTTCTCCTTTTCCCACAGTGTTTCCAAAAGACTTGTACTGCAGACACGAGAAAAACCAGGGCTTGTTTGGGAAAGGGTTAAAAAAAACATTGTAACCAGCACTTTTTCCTTTTCTGACAATATTTGTTTCCCTTTCACATACAAAATCTAGCATTTGAGCAACATTTAATTTGTTGTCTGCAAATTCTTTTAAGTCTGCACAGGCTTAACCATACAAAAAAATTTTGGTCTTGTCCAAATTTAAAGCATTTGCTGTTGATTGATTGTATGGTGTTTAACACTGTTTTCAACATTATTTCAGTTATATCATGGCCAGTGCACCTATCCATGCTATCCTGGAGTTTCTAAAGCATTTGCAGACGACAAATTAAAAGTGGCTCAAATGGTGACATTTGTCTTTAAAAGGGTATGAGTCATTTTCAAAATTTGTAGAAATTTTGAACTCCTGTTTGGCAAAAAATGAAGGTCCTGCTAAAAAGGCAAATTTGCTTTTATCCGTTTCTAGACTGAATTGTCAAGTAAAAAATCAAAGTTACAGACCTTAAATACCAAACTAGGGCTTGTCATATAATATTTTGTTTAGCACCTTTAATGAGTAAGTCACTACTGTAACACAGAAACAATTTTATTTTTTTTGATAGAACACATGCATTCTGATGGTCCATACAAACTTAAAATCAAAGAATAATACTATTTTCAAAATAAAATGGGTTCCATCTTGTCCAAAATACATTTCTGCCTTCAAATCAAGGCATTTTCAGCAACTGAAGAAAACAGACTCGTTTTTGAAATGTTATTTGTACTTTCTTTCCTTTTAGACATTATTCTACATAACAATTTTTAAACTTAAAACATTTTCTATGCTTACTTGTGCATATATCAGGAAAAATAACTTCACAAATTTGTTGTTGCAAAGAAAAATATTAGTAAAACAGGTGTGTTACAAGAGAGACAAGGCTGTTACACTTGTGACAGCTTCCGTTACTTGAGTGATAATATCATATGAACTTTTACTCAGCTGTTAACCTTTTACCACAAAATCCCTATTTTTGACGTCCCAGAGTAAGAAGGCTTTAGAAAACATTGTGGGTAAAAGAGGAAATACTTGTAACCAGCATTTTCTCCTTTTCCCACAATGCTTTCTACCCTTCCCAAAGCAAATGTTAAGTTTTGAGTCACGTTTTAGTTGTCGGGTGAATATGCTTTCAATCTGGACAAGTCTAAAATGTTGCCGTTTGGTAAAGAGTTAAATTAACTAGAACTCTCATGTCTTCTCTAAAAATTTACTGTAACTGCCTAAAAACCCTCCACAACTCGTCATCTAATTTGAAGTGGTTGCCGAGATAATTCTCTGGATTGGGAATTATATCCTGTATATCATACCAGTTAAGATCAACCAATTTCTTTGGCCATATAAAGTTATTTTCTCGGTCCTGTCCACTTTTTTTCATACACTTAATTTGAACTAAATTTCCATCTTTATTCTCTACCAATCCTGGGTACAGCTTTTCCCTGTACTTTACCAATACATACTTTCCAATTAGGAACTTTGCATCCCATTGATTAATATCATTGTTATTGATCTCTAAATTAACCTTAGAGTGTTCAATATCTTGATCATGTTTCTCTTCAGGACCCCTGTCTGTAATATTTTCTGACGTATCTTCTCTTCTTTTCTCTTTATCTGAATCATTGGTAATCAGAGGCACCTCGCTAATAGGTAAATCATATTCACCATTTTCTTTTCTATATACATGGATCGTTATTTCCTCGTTACATGTATCAACATCTTCATTGTTGTTGACATCTACATATTTGGTACTTTGCTCTCTATATTCATCTACCCCACTCACAGTGTCATTTAAATCGGTAGCAAATACTATTGGAAGCAGTGGCACAAAATGATTTGGTACCCAATGTTCTTTATTCATGTCATTCCTGCATGAGGTCCACATTATATAAACCGGTCCATGTTCTGCTTTCTTGATGGGTTCAATTAGTCTATGTAGATCTCTGCGAACAGATGGATTGCCCAGCTTTGGATACACTGAGTATAGGGGAGCTTTTAAGATGGAAGACAAAGCATGCAATTGCCAAATCCCCATAAATGATTTGTCCTCTGTAAGTGAGAGAACCTCTTCTTGATAAATTCTCTTAATTAAAGATTTGGTCAGCTTCATCCCTGGGACATACTTATCAGAATATTGTGCATAACTCTTACTGCATGCTTTATCATTTTTTTCTGTTCCAGTTCCTCTTGCAAGATACTTGTCATCTAAATATGTTTCTTCATTTTCAACAAGTTCCTTTATTATTCTTACCCGTATTTCTTGTTCATTTCCTCTTTGTCCATATGCAAGAACACTACCTGAAGATGGTAGACAGTTACCATCAGTACACACAGAGCACGGGCACAATTCGAAGTTAGATTTTATATCATCTGGCATATATTCTACAGCATCAATATCAGCTTTCAAACTAGAGTGTATCTCATCAATGACTGCTCTTTGACATTCAATGTGAAATTTTCTTATGGCTTTATCATACTCCTGGCATTTCTGCTGCAACTTCAGGTAGGATGTACATTTGTTCATTTCCGTAAGGATACTTTGGAATGTGGCTTTTCTTGTAGAGATCTGTTCCATCTCCTCATATGAATCACGATCTTTGTTATTCCTATCACATGTTTCTTCCATTTCAGTACATGCATCATAAACACCACTACTATCTTTCACCATACATTTCTTTTTATCTGATTTGTGCTCATTCTGTTTATCATTGAAATCAGACTCATTGCTTTTAAGTTTCTTTCTGTTTTGTTTTCTTTCTTTTTGTTGCATCAAATCAAAGAATTCCAAAGGTTCATGACACCTTTCACAATTCCCACTACACATGCAACTTAGCCTTCTATAATATATTTTCCCTGGTGAATCAGCCACCACTTGGTGAAGATTTAATGTTCCTGGTACAGGTGATAGTGTCTTACCTTGCATAAAATTTTCCTGTTCTCTAATTTCTGACTGCTTTATCAAGATTAACTTTGACTTTAATCCCTTAAGTTGATCAACTAATGCTTCAGCTGATGTAGTATCTGTCCCATGTAACACCAGGTTATCTGCAGCTCGCTTGATAGCCCCACCAACAGCATCTGGCACACCTTTTCCGTGTCCCGCCTCAAAATATGACCACTTCATGGATTCAAATCCTAAAAATTTGGGTACTCTCGATGCAAGATAAAAATTGTCCTTTTGTCTGTATTGGGCAGTCGGACTATCACTAAAAAACTCGATAGAGGTTATGTTAGGATACCTTTTTCTGACATCTTGAAGGATAGGTTTTACATGAGCCCATATTCCAGATGGATTGTGGACAAGAGAGTCAGACACTGTACAAAATGTTTCCGCTTCTTTATCTTTCACATGTATTACTCCTGTGTGCAGGGTCAGTTGTTTTTTTGACGCTCCAAAATGCATACCTTGAACTTCTCTTGCCATTTTGCAAACATAGTTTTCACTAAAATCCACATGAATAATACACTCATTTTCACCCATTGTTTCCTTTCTTTTTCTATAGTAGTTGTATTGCATATGAAAAGTAAATATGTGTCTGCAATATTTATTTAGGTCATGGTCATATATCTCTTTCAGTCTGTCAGCTGAACAACAAATTCTCTCTTGCAAGAGGTAGTGTGCTCTTGACAATCTCTTTCTGTATACTTCAACTTTTCTTTTAAGTCTTTCAATCTCAGTATCTTTTGACCTAATATCTCTATAACACTTGGCAATACTTTTTGATTTTTGTTTCTTACTCTGAGTCTTCTGTCGTGAGCATGTGGCCTCTGTCGATTCACTGATTGCTTTTAATGGGGTGACTGTTAGGGCTTCTTTGCTTTCTTTAGTTTTCTGCCTTGATTTATATTGTCGAATTCTCCATTGTTTCCTTGCAGCCCTTTTCTCACGCTCTGTCATATCTTTCACCAGTTTTTTCTTGCCTGTCCTCTTGTCCTCTTGGTATTTCTCTTTACACTTTTTCAAAAACTCTTGCCTACGTTCAGGATCAGCATCACGTAAAAGCCTAAATTTTCTCTGTCTCTCTGCGTTGGACATACCCATTTTTTCTGAAAAAAAAAAAAAAAATTGAACTGTGAGTGCATATTACAAAGAACACATACTTATCGACTTATTCATGTAACACTCCACATTAAAAGTATTTTGTGGTTTTGATTTAGGAAACTAAAATAGTCTATGACTATTCATTATATAGATGTCACTCAAGTAACATTTCCATTGTTCTTATCAACAACAAGACAGACAATTTATGGTTAATGCAATTATTAGCCAAATTTGCAGTTTGATTTGTAAGACAAGTCAGTAACCTTCACTCTGTATGTTAGATGTAACAAAACATCTGTTATTGCACTATTTCGTCACTCTTGTAACAGTAGAATGTCATTATTGTAACACCAACTAAGTCATTTAAAAAAAATCTTTGTTTAAATCTCTAGCTTCTTAATGAAAATTGACCGTAATATAGCAGTAAGGTTTAAAGACTCCCTTATATGACATATATAGTAACTAACTCACCTGGTAAGTGAACTAAAGGAAAAATGCTGGCTATTTGTCACTCTTGTATCAAAATATGTATTTACTGTAACAAAAATTGGTGTTACAATAGTGACCTGTTACAATAGTGATTTACAAGCAAATCTATATGAATTTCTAAAAATAGGTAGGGCCTGTGGTGTTTTTTTTGTGGTCAAATGAATAAGAAATAGATGCAGATTTATGTTTACCATAGGAAGTTATACAGATTAGACGTTTTAAATATGAAAATCTGTTACATTAAGTGACACACTTAAAAATTACGCAGTCACTTACCTCTATTTTGTCGAAATTTTCTCTGGATTGGTACAGAAGCATGTGTTCAGCAGCCATTGGTTTATCTCAAAGGATAGTTACGCTTCAGCTGGAATGCTAGTATTAAGTAAAACTTGCAGAGGATAGAAATTATTCTGTGTAAATGGATATTGTTACAATAGTGACCTTTATCACTGGGACAATTTAATAAGTGCTCTTTAATACTGAAATCACTGTTAGAATGTAATATTTTGGCATGCATAATACACGGTAAACTCAATTCTTAATGCAAAAACAAAATTTATGTCAGTTACTCATACTGGAACTCAGATCAAAGTACTAACATAATAGTTTTAGTTTTTGGGACAAAGGAAATTAGCCAGTTTTCCATGTATAAATCTTTTTTTTCGACATTTACATCCCTTTCAAATGATATTTAAAAGCAGTCCCATGCAGAGGCAGTGCCAGTCTTCTAATCAAACTCAAGTTCAGATACAGATGAAAAGTTGTGACCGTGAAATTCCATTTCCCACAGAATTTCTGCGAAATTTGAAAATGACTCGTATAGAACATTGTCGAAAGAGGTAAAAATGGTGATTACCAGCATTTTCTTCTTTTCCTGCATTGCTTTCAAAAATTCTTTTCCTCAGGGTAGCCAAAGTCAGGATGATATAGTAACAGATTAACCCTTTACCAAACGACAAATTTTGGACTGGTCCAAATTGAAAGAGTTTGCAGACGACAATTTTAAATTTGATGAAAATGGCAGAAAGGTCTCAAAAAGGGTAGAAAACACTGTGGGAAAAGGAGAAATTGCTCGTTATGAGCAATTTCTCCTTTTCCATAGTGTTTTCAAAAGACTTGTACTGCAGTCACGTGAAAACCAGGGCTTGTTTGGGTAAGGGTTAAATTGTTAAGTAGAAAATAATCAACCATGAAAAAACATAATGATTACTTGTGAGTTGCCACAATGCACTTGTTATCCATGTTAGGCATAAGTTTGTCTACACCGACTGGTCCCCATTCTTCCCTGATATTTTCTGGAATGGTCCCCGGTTGATACTCTCCTTTCTCTATAAATAACAACACATTTCCTTGCTCAGGGGCTGTGAAGTTCCCTTTTATCTCAAGGTTTCCCTCCAATCCAATTTGCACTACTTGCTCAAATGGGCCCTCATTTTCGGCATCCGCATTTTCTACATACTGAAGTAAGTTAAGAGAGGCCTTTCCAGTCTCTACCACAGATCCAGTGTTGTTTATAATTTCAAATTTTACACAGTTTGTATATCTCGTATCAAAATCAAATTGTTGCATTTCAAATTTCATCTCTGGACAATAAGAAATAAGTTCAGATTTATGAAAGGTTACCATTTTCTTTGAACCACCATAACCATTTGAGATAATTGAGAATTTTCCTTTGTGTTTGTCCACCAGTTTCAGGACCAGATCTACTGAGACTGTTGTCTTCTTGGTTGCAAGGCAATGAACCTCACCTTTTGATATTTTATACAAGATGCCAGGTGGTGGTTTTCCTCTGTACATGGCACCAGGCTGAGCTAAACTCTCATTAAATGTTTCAGTCCAGAGAGCCTTTGTTTCCACAAATGAATTGGTGAGCTTTGACCCTTCAGATCTGTCATTTGTACTATCATCATGGTCAAACACCTCACCAAAATATCTCATCATGTCTTTCTCATAATCCCAAGGATTTAACTGATGTGTGTGCCACATTACGTCATTGTCATAACATGGTACAAGATACTGTTCTGGAGCTTCTTGTTTCAGGTATAACATCTTCTGATATCTGTCCTGACCTAAGTTTAGAAACTTGGGATCTTTATAGTGTGGAAGTGATACGTTATAGAAGAACTCTTTCTGCCTCCCAGCTGCAGCAATGATATCATAGGTTAGTTTTGACTGGAAACCAGCAACTTCACTTTCATGTACATGTATGTTTCTATTTATATCCACATCAAATGGCACATCCAGGTATTTATTTTCCCACCATATCTTTGATTTCTTTTTATCTGATTCATACTCTGTTGGTGCTTTTAATCTATGGTTTATCATAAAACCTACCACAGCCTTGCAGTCGCTGATATATTTCCTTGGTCTCAACATATGACAATGCCACACCCATTCAATGTCAACCGGGGCAGAGAGACATTCATCCTTATGTTCTGCGGCTAACGGAAGCCAGAATTTCTCATAGCGATACAGTGCCTGTGATAACACTGGTGGTGAATAAAGGCTGGGAGACTTGTCTATTTCTCGCAGGAAGTCAACCTGTTTGGCTGCCTGGTCGATCAGATTTGTACTGAAGGTAACATCCTTGTAGCTGTTAAAAGTTTTCATGGTGTGCTGAAATCTGAGATTGGAGAAAACATACAATTGTGACATGCTCTGTGAAAAGGGGCTTAATGCATCAGCAAAAAGTATCGACCCAGGTCAGCCTGCACAGCTGACCTTGCCTGAAACTTTTTGGTTTTGCTAAATTTTCTTCTTGTCAAAGAACCAGTGTACCTCATAATTCAGTTGATTGTTAGACAAAATGGATTTTATGGATCCATTGTTATGCGATGACTTCCTTGATCACAGTTAGTGTCATGGATCACCTAGATGCTTTGAGCCCCCTTTTTGCCAGAGCATGTCTCAATTATTTAGGCAATAACCCTAAATAAGTTAAATAAAAATTCTAAGCCCATGGTCAATACCTGAATAACCTTATCAGAGCTCCAGATAAAGGGAGTGATTTTGATTTCAAAATTGAAAATATTAATCACTCTCCACTAAACCCTATGTTATGGGTACTCATTAGAATCGTCTCATTGAGACGATTCTAATGAGTACCCACAACATAGGGTTTGGAAGAGAAATATGAGATTTATAATACTATCATCCCCTCCTATCTGGAGATCTGCTTATTTCAATTTTATCTTAAGAAGAAAAAATATCTTCTTATCGGACAGTGTAGAATGAGCAGTCTGATCTTGATCTACACTGTTTGCAAATTGTCAGTGAGTCGCACTTAGCAGCCTAAGGATTAAAATTTTATGAAGCTACATTTTAGACTTGTCTAATATGTATGCATTAGCAACTCCTAGAGAGAAAGCTTTTGCAAACATTGTGGGAAAAACATAAAATGCTGGTAACATTTTTTTACCTTTTTGAAGGATGTTTTTAATCCTTTCAAAGACATATTTCACTGTTCCAGCCAGACTGAATCTTGCAATCTGTAGATGTTTTCAAGTTGGACAAGTCTAACATTTTGCCATCTGGTCTAGTTTAATTAGGAAACATTGTTGGAAAATAAGAAACTGCTGGTTACCAGGATATTGTTTTAAAAAACCATTTATAACAGGTTGCTAAAACATGCTATTTCATGTTAAAGGATTAAAAAACGCTCCTAAATCGAATAAAACTTCATCAAATACAAACTTTCTGTTTAAGTATTCCACCCTTGTGCAGCTCCCACCACCCCGCCCACAAAAAAAAAAAAATGGGTGGGGCAAGTGGTAATAGAAAAAACTCCAATTTTCAGTCTAAACACGATGTATTCTTAAAACATAAAGTTTAAAGCTTGTACAATGTAATGTTTGATTCCATGACTCCGGATCTCTTTAAGAAAAGCTGTGAAAACAGACTGAAAAAGAGAAAATTTTTTTGCTTTTTGCTTATAGTTAAACTTTAAAGCACAACTACCTGCATACAGTTACAAAACCGTTCACTTACCTCATGATATGCATTCAAACAGCCAGAATGAATATTTGATTAAAAAAGTTACAGCACAGCAATAACATTTTTTTTCTTTTTGCAAACAACTTTACGTAAATCTTTGTGTATGTGTGTGTGTGTGTGTGTGTGTGTGTGTTTTTCAATATAATGAAAATTGTGGGTCGTTAAATACAGCGTACGAAACACCGTTGAGGTTTGGCATAAAATCCGGTTTAATCGGAACCCGGAATAAACCGATACCCGTATCAACAACCGTCCGATCCATAGAATTTTGGCCTGGGGATGCATTCGATTTACTTTGCCTTTCCGAATCTTTTTTGGAATCAAAAAAATTGAAAATTATGTGGCTAAAAGAGAAACTTCTCGTCGCAAGCAATTTTACCCCAAATGAAAATCTACAACTTGTACATTTTATAATGCCGACTATATGAATTTTGTGTTAGGGCACATCGACATCCAGGTTCATTTAGCGCTTGACAAGCAATACAGGAAGACAGTAAAAAAGGACTATGTACTCGTCTAAACAGTGCAATTGTTATGTGACTGTAAAATGTTTAATGTATTAAGAAGAGGTAAAACCCTGTTATATACATGTACATGCACAAATGACATGAAAATAGGCAAAGCCTAGAAACAGGGGAAATGGACTTTTTTTTTACAAGCCCCCTTCGCACCTTCTATATGCCTTAACTTGTGTGTGCAAATGTATTATTTTTCTCTAGTTTTGCTAACCAAGTGTAAGAATGTACCGTGGATTTTGACTCTTTCTCTGATTTACTTTATACGATAAATTCTGCGTACCGTCTAATCATCTATCTAGGCATCAAACCCGCTTTCCCTCTCGCTGACAGAAAAACTAATTTTAAATGTAGGCTAAAAGTTGCCAGGTCGCTCTATCTTTTGTTTACCTTTTACATAATTTTAAAATTCATTTCTCTGTCAGTGACTAATAATTGGACCGACCGACCGATTGCCACCTTCGCAATAATTTCCATACGTTTAGAGGATATGATTTAAATTCAAATGTATTTTAACAGCCGCTTTGTTTACTTTTAGCCGTTACTGGGCTATTAACCCTGGGTATGCAAGCCCTGGGGATGCAGTAAAAACGTAACCAAACCAAAGCATACCCAAAGTTAAGATGTACCCAAAATAAAATTTACCCTGTACCAATTTTGATATAAGGTAAAAGTAAAACATGGTATGTTTTTTTTTAACCTTTCAAGGATGATTTAACCCGAAAACCAAAGTATAATATGTTGTTTATACCTTAAATAGAAAGAAAATTTTTAATTCCTGATCACAGGTCAAACTGATACCAAACAAATATGTGAAGTCTCATTTAATCATGTTTATCAAACAAGTAATATATATATACATTGTTATTCAACAGTTCTATCATTCGGGAGGAGTCTAAAATTTGTCCTTTGAGAAAGGGTTAATTACCTAATTCAAGATCATGCATATTTTACCAAAGGGTCGTTTAGTTAAATTCAATTGATTTTTGCCGTAGTATAGATTGAACATCACATATAAGATAGTAATTTAGAGTCCTAAAGGCATGTGCTAGTGTACATCAGATAATGCTATTAGAAGTGTGGAAGATGTGAGTATTTTTTCTTTATAATTACACCCCAAGTCAAATATTTACCAGACATCCAAGTTTTAGATATCTTAATATTGAGAGCTTTCGCAGACGACAAGAATTGTTGAGGCCGCAGAAAAGGAGAATATTGGAAAATCTTGCCAGAAGATGAGTTACTTTATTTAAAAATCGACCCTTAATACGTAATTGACGATCACATATAAGTTACCTATGGGTTGTCCAGTTAATTTTTTTTCATAGTATAAATTAAACATCACCCATTAGAGAATTATTTACAGTCCTGAAGAAATATAAACACCCGATAAGTCTTTTAGAAGTTTGAAATTTGTGATTGTTTGTTCTTCATATTTACACCATTTGTCAAATATTTTTCTCTGAATACATAGATACGTCGTGTTCTGTACTTTCTGTTTTTCAGTCACTTCTCATTCACTAGTATAATCTGTATGGGAAATCTGTAAGATTTTTTGTGCAAAACGTCGATGAGGATCTAGATGGGTGGCGGTCCTGATGATCTAAATTTAAAGTTACTTTACTCTTTACCAAACGACAAACTTTTAGATTAGCCAAAATTGAAAGCATTTGCAGACGGCAAAATAAAAGTAACTCAAAATTGAAATTTGTTTTGGGATGGGTAGACAACATTGTGGGAAAAGGAGAAAATGCTGGTTTCCAGTATTTCTCCTTTTTCCACAATGTTTTCAAAAGGCTTCTCAGCGTCGTTAAAAGTCGGGATTGTGTGGTACAGAGTTAAGTCGACGATGCCAGGTTGAATACTTAATTGATAACTTATACAGGAAAATGGGGGGGGGGGGGGGGGGGGAAAGGTGCCATTAATCACTTTTAATAAGTAATTACTGTAGACATGTTTCACAAAAATTCAAAAGGGGTGTTTTATTTTTTTCTTATTGTTTAGTAATGAACAGTTCATATTTACCTTCACAGTCATTATGTTTTCCGACGCCTTTGTCACAGACAGACCAGTCACTGAGAGTCCAATAACCGGCTATATAATGTTGAATTGATGTAATCCATTGATGGCTGAATTGGTGTTGAAGATTTTTGTTGGAGGATCTCAAATGTCTCTGGGGTGTGATTTTCAGAAAGAAGAGGCAACACCAGCACCTCCCTAACGAATTTTCAGGTACCTTTATCTTTGTTAACCCTTTACCAAACAAGCCCTGGTTTTTACGTGTCTGCATTACAGGTCTTTTGAAAACACTGTGGGAAAAGGAGAAATTGCTCGTAACGAGCAATTTCTCCTTTTCCCACAGTGTTTTCTACCCTTTTGGAGAACTTTCTGTCATTTTCATCAAGTTTAAAATTGTCGTCTGCAAACTTTTTCAATTTGGACCAGTCTAAAATTCATCGTTTGGGAAAAGGTTAATCATACTAATGTCAAGATTCTGAAATTGTGGTGTCCGTGGTTGTGAGGTAGAGTCAGCTTCATAATGAGGTCCTGAGTTCGATACCCGGGAGCAGCTGTCAACTTCGGGATTGTTCATTGGCCAACACATTCGGCGCGAGTACTGGTGTAGTTTCCAGGAAGCATAATCGAGAGTGATTAGTATAAGTTGTAAGAACTTATTTGTCAATCAGTGTTAAATAAATTGGATTAAACTAATTCTAGAATTAAAATTGCTTGCGCAATACAGACTGGGCTCAATGGAAGGCACACTCACTGAATTTTACATCAGGAAAAACCCTGTACAAGGTGGCCCAAGCGTATTTATCGAAATCAACTACATCTTCTGGAACTGAAAGGCTTAGGAATGTCATTATACTCTGAAAAGAAAAATGTAAAATAAGATTGTAAAAAAAATGAAAAAAAAAAAAAAAAAACAAGATTAGATACCAAACGAAAGGCTGAAGTATACCATGCAGTGTTGAAAATACTGTGATGAAAATTGTAGAACTAAGAAACACAGAATGGAAAACTGTTAAATATTGTTAAATACGTACTCTAAATATTTATTTATTTATTTATTTATTTATTTTCTGACTTATCTCTGAGAAGGGAAAATGATTTGACTGGTTGGATTTTATACTACTTAAAAGTAAGTCTTTTTGTTATTTGCATTAAAGACGCCTGTATTCTTATATACATGTGTACTCATCTTCTGAAAAATATTTTGTCTTGATTGTTTGATTGACTGGATGTTTTTGCTTCATCTTTTAAAATAAATTGGACTGTTCAATGGAACAATAACACCTTTCTATGTGTTATCATGTACAACCAAAAAGGCCAAATTTTGGTATATATATACACCTGATGAAAAGTTTCTACATGTCGTCTTTTATTGTAGTTTGGCGAGTGTTCATGGGTAGGGTACCCGATTTTAATTCTCCCTTTTTCATACAACTGTAGCTGGACAACGTCCGCGTTATATTCTGATGGAGCACCACCAGTAGGTATAATTACCTTGGCTGGTCTGAAATAGAAAGAATTACTCAAACATTAAACAACGTTAAATATGAAAATATTATATATCGGAGGTCACCCATGAATATTCTGACGGTTCTGAATGGGAAGTAAGGTAGAGGGTTATATTTGTCGACAACACTTATTAGCCATATGGTAGGTCACAACACTCGTCTTAAAAAATGGCATGTATAAGCTTATAAGCTTTGTTGAGTCTGACAACCAGAGCTAAAAGTAATGATCATATCTATCAATCAGCGAGAACAGGCCTGATATGCTCCTCATTGAGCTATTGTATTTGTATCCTACTCACTTTTCTGGTAAATGAAAAGCCTCTGGAATTAATTAGGAGGTCACTTCATTTATTGGAGCCTCCTTCAACTACTCCGAATGTCTGGGGTCGTTCTTGTAGAATTTCAGCTGTTGGTTCAGGCTCTGGTATTGCAGTCTCCTGGAGACCCTGGTGGGGGAAGGATACTTCTGTTCGCTCTGAATGATTCACCAGGCTCACTTCACCATGTCTGTTGGGTGTCTTCGATTAATGTCTGGAAGTTCTATCAGCTTTTTCTATGACCTAAAAAGGGTAATATAGGATATATTACAACCAGAAGTATGAATGAATAGATGGTGAATGATGCATCTTTATCAAATTATTACATGTCTGCTCTAAGATAGGTCAATGTGAATTCATATAAACTCATATACTATGATATTTACCTGAAGCTGCTGGCAATGGCGATATGTAAATGGTCTGTGCAACTTTCCCCTCACCCTTCTCTTGTAGGTATGTCTTGAAATACCCTATGGCATTGGATGTGCTGCCAACCACCAAAGGCAGTCTTTCGCGCGTCTTAATTGATTGGACAATCCCTGCCTAGCCATAAGCCCTTGTAATTTAGTAGAAAGGCAAATGCTAGTTTGACATATATGACTACCATGGGATAAAAAAGTTAAGCTAGGGGATCAATATAGAAAAGGAATGATGCCACACATGGGATCAGAAAGGGAGCAAGTACAAAAGAAGTATCATAACATTGGGGTAAATAACCCACTCTTCAATGAAGGAAATAACTGATTCGATGCTGACAGCATCCAAACGGGAAATACATGTATACAGTCGGCATTGAAATGCTTTGCTCAGATTGCTACACCCACCCGGCATTGTTTCTGTTGCTAATTATAAAGTCAACCAGCTGATTAACCAGAATTTGTAATTCATGTATTGATTGTATGGATGAAAGAATTTTCATTCTTTAGATTCATTATTTCTCTCTTCATTCCATGTCACTTTCATCGTATTCTGTATAATTATGTAGGAGTCGGCAGATACTTCGGATATGCTGGTCAGCGATGCCTTTTGGATTTTGATCTACATGTAGTTCATGTGAATTTATTTTACAAAACGACTGGCATTGTTTGTCCGTATTTCTGGCCATCCATTTTTCTATTTACACGAGGTAGTCCTTGATAACCTGTTTTATCTCGTAAATAAAACGAACAGTTTAGCCAGTGTCATTACTCTCAGAGAATCTGAATGCATGCTTGAAATCTATTACTTTTATTCCTCAGACTGCAAACTTTGTAGAAAGTTCGTTGGATCATTTATCAAACTCACTGATATATTCTTTGACCGTTGTTCCTCCACGTATATATGTCGGCAAGCTTCTTCCCTATCTGAATCGCCAGATTCATTGAATGCATGTATACACAGTGTCAGAATCAGGTCGAAATAGAGAATCACATACAACGATTTCTTGATGTCTTTTGTCTAATATATCAGAATGTTCATGATAAATTAATACACTGGTGCGCCGCGAGTCTTCAACGGTTTCTGATTTCATAATGCTATCATTCCTTCACCTAATTAGTTGACTTTCTTTTAGGGATTTATTCCACACCCATCGTTGTTAGTCGGCTGCAGCATACATTTATCTGCTGACAGGGGCCTACACAGGTTTTCCACTTTTTCAGCTGTTGCAGGAGACTGCGATTCTGTAGGTTCTTGTTACATGTATGTCTCAAGATAGCATCTTTCCCTTTCTTCACAGCGTTTCTTGTATGTTATCAATAAAATTATTCGCGCATTCTATGCTCAAGTGGAGGAAATCTTTGTTGATAAGTCTTTTGCTTGAAGCTGTTTGTAAATTCAACGTCTTTTTTACAAATTGGGTGAGTACCGGATGTTCAAATTATAAACAATTGTTGATTTTATATGAAAACGAGACGAGACGGGAATGTAAAACTTTGGTCATTTTGTTCTGCTTTTAAAGCTTGATTTGTAAGATGAAACATCAGGTGGTGGAAACTGATCCATGGTTTGTCGGCAGTATATCTTTTTCGTGGTAGTTTTGGGCAGTGTAATCGTTTTATCTACTGAGTCCCTATGGCACTTGGAGGAGACGTGATTTTTAAAGGTCACCCTACCATCTTTCCAGCTGGGAAACCCATTTGCCGTTCCATTAAAAAGACATGTTTGAGAATTATGAAGTCTGAAAACTTATTTTCACGAGATTTCTTTCTGGCCAAAGGAGATTTAAAAGCCGATGGTTGATTGGGAACCGACAGTAAGGACCATGAAAAATCTGTAACATGCACGTATAACAGTGGTTTTTAGAATAATCAGAAAGGTACTTGGAAAGTTCTTTACGTAGGCGGTCCGTCGGCATGTTTTCTTATTTCAGGTAAGTAATTACGAGTTTAGTAAAGTTAGAATATAAATAGAATACATTTAAAGCTTTTCGTCGTGAAACATATCATTGTTGTCTGTTTTGATTTTTCTTTGGTCCGTCGAAAGTGGTCTCATTGTGACATTTAGTCATTGTTATTTAAACCACACTTTGAAGCACAAACGCTTCAGTGATAACAGTTTAGAACATGCCAAGGGCTAACCAACACCTTGATTGGTAGCCCCTTGCTCAGATATTTTAAAAACGATAGAAACTTTAAAGAATTGGATGGCCAACTCTCGTCTTTGACTGAAAGACGATTTGGTAAATCAGTGCTGAAAAATGACAACGATGCTATATACACTGCATGTACATATACATTTCTACGTGCATTACCAAAACACACTGAAAATCTACCTAGAGTTTGTTTACATGGCGAAAGGTAGTTTACGTTTAGCTTTGGGCAGCTAGTTAACCCTTTCCCAAACGACAAATTTTGGACTGGTCCAAATTGAAAGAGTTTGCAGACGACAATTTTAAATTTGATGAAAGTGGCAGAAAGGTCTCAAAAAGGGTAGAAAACACTGTGGGAAAAGGAGAAATTGCTCGTTACGAGCAATTTCTCCTTTTCCCACAGTGTTTTCAAAAGACTTGTACTGCAGACACGTGAAAACCAGGGCTTGTTTGGGAAAGGGTTAAGTAATGGTTTTCCTTGATATGTGAAGAAAATGAGCAGATTTACATGATATTTGATAATTTCTGCGATAAATTTATACGAACTTTCCTGACAACCCTCGTATGGGAAAAAGTATTTTGACCCTTTCTAAATGAAAGTAATTTTAACATTCCAGACCAATTGTAAAAACCTAAACATTGCGATTTCGGAATAGATCTACTTTTGCCTTAATAAAGCTTGGCGTATCGGACTGTGTAGATCAAAGATCAGGCTGCATAGCATATGAAGTCATGCGTCTGATCTTGTTCTACGATGATGAAGGCTCCTTTGCAATCCCAAGCGTCTGTGTTAAGCGAGTATACATATACGTCTAGCATATTTTGTGTGACGACTAAATCTAATAATCAACACTCTTTGCCGCGTTTATTTTTGCCTCATGCTGCATATTGACAAGAATATTTATTGCTACAATTAGAAAGCTGATACCCTAATTCTTTGTAATTACATACATGTAGATTTAGATCTGTACATAGAAATCGGGAAACTTCTAGATCTACTGTTAATTTTTGCTATTGTGAATTTTCCTCGGTTTCTTAATTATTTAAGATGACGTGCATACCGATGCATGTATACACGGACAGAATTCCATAAAATGGCTTTTTACAACTACATGTATTTTTTAATGCAAGAAAATCGGTTTAATTTTTTGCAGACGACAACGATATTGACAGGTGCACCTCTAACGGCACCCTATCGCTTGGTCAGCAAATAACAGGTTTTCGGTAATTTTTCGTCTTACTTTGAGTCCCAAATGATCTCAGGTAATGTTAAATGCTTACATTTAAATATTTCTGTACATTTCTTACGAACTGAAAAAGCCTGTAGTGCAAATCAGGTCACCGAAAGCACTGAAGTTTGACAATATAAGCTAAGAAATCACTGTCTAACAAATTACAGGGATATTCTTCAGATAAAATACATTTCCTTAATCACAGATGCCTTGAATGCATACTAGAAGCAATCAACAGTGCATTTTCTGAAAAAGTACTAGAGCTTTTGGTGCAAAACAAAGCACCGAAAGCACTGAGTTTTTACGATTTAAGCTTACAAAAATCATAATCTGAGAAACTACAGGGATATTTCAGATAAAAACACATTTTCTTGATCACAGATGCCTTGAATGTATTTTAGATGCAATCCACAGGGCATTTTCTTACAATGTACAAGAGCGTTTAAGGCAAATCGAAGCACTGAAGGTACTAAATTTTTACAATTTAAGATCTCTAAAACAGGCTGATAAACTATAGGGATATTTTTCAGATTAAACACATTTTCTTGATCACAGATGCCTTGAATGCATCCTAGAAGCGATCCACAATGCAATTCAGATTAATTGTACATATTTTCCTATATCCATGAACGGAAGTTCAAATGAAGCAAGGCCATCAAATATACTTTTGAATGTTTGGTATCAGTTGCTGAAAATTCAACTACATGTATTATCTGGTTTATTTCTTTAATTTGGTTAAAACATGATCTACGATTTATTTGAATGCCTATTTTTATGGTCTTAATATATTGTTACAGTACACAGAAACTCTTAGTGTAAATCAAAGTACTGAAATTACTGATACATTATGTACCATGAAACTATTGTGTCCAAAAACAAACAATACTTTTTAAAGATGAAATATAGCTTGACGTTATTTACTACAAAGCATATGTTAGCTTCAGTGCCTTCTCTTGTTAATTTATCATTTTAGTTCTATCGGTCTATGAAATGTGAAATCAAAGTACTTAAAATTCAGCTTGCAATGAAGAAGTACAAAAGGTTTGACTTACAGCCTTATCTACCTTATAGCTTAATGCATGAGACATATGCATGCCTATAACTGCCCGTAATCAGACATATACTATTCCTAGTTAATCCTGTGGTAAGCTCCAGTTTTAATCGCACCAGTTAAGTAATCCATGATTTACTTGCTATGTATGATACCAAGCTAAGTTGAATTCCTCATTTGAATTGATATTTTAACACAGCAGATGTATCTGTTATGGCACATTTGTTGGTCAGTATTCAGTTACAGAGGACCATAGTGACATGACATAGGGAATGTGGGCCCTTATTTGCCCAGTAAAATCATCACCATTCCCATGCATTCTCATGCATGCAAGCCGTATTTGTGGCTGTTTGGCTTTGTCATGGAAACTGTAGTCGTTGTTTCTCTGCTGTTACATATCTCTAAGGTAAACTATTTTCAATATTCTTCTGTTAATGTTTCAAGGTATCGATAATAACAGAAAAAAGCAGATTTTAAGTAAGATTGGTCTCCCTTTTCATTGACATTGTTTAACTGCCAGTAAGAATTACCAGTCTTGCATAGCTGCGAAAAACTTCTTTTGGAGATTTAGATGTAAAGAAAGTTTACTAATACATTTATACTCGTTTTCTGCCAGTTTTCAGCCAATGTTTAACCCATTTCATCCTTATTTTATGAAACTATACTCATTCTTGTATCTTCATGCCAAATGTTGCTCCTGACGCCTGCAATGTTTCACAGATTACGAAGGGTAGATAATGTACTGCGTGTTTTGGAGGCCTTAAAAGCATCGGCTATTGTCGTTTCCGGTTTTAAATGAGGTCAAACCCCTTTAGTTTTTTCTATCCCTTACACCACAAGTATTGGTAATTTATCTATGTCTACGAAGGGTAGATAATGTACTGCGTGTTTTGGAGGCCTTAAAAGCAACGGCTATTGTCGTTTCCGGTTTTAAATGAGGTCAAACCCCTTTAGTTTTTTCTATCCCTTACACCAGAAGTATTGGTAATTTATCTGTCTAAACAGCAGAGCCATTCTTCACATTTTTAACCCATAGCCTGCTAAATAACAGATATGAAACTTTTAAGCCGATAATAAAACCCCAAATTGTCATATTTCAATATTTTTGGAGGAAAGATATCTCCTTATCGGACAGTGTACATCCAGGGTCAGACTGCACGTTCTGTGCAGTCTGATCTTGATCTACGCTGTCCGCAAAAGGTCGGTGAGTCGCGCTTAGCAGCCTAAGGGTTAAGTTTTAACCGCGTTCTTGTTCCTCTAGCTGTAAGGATGTGTCCTTAATACTGCTCGATCTAAATAATTTCTTGTCTTTTTATGGTTTAAAAAACACCGTCAACGTTTTTTTCAGAAATGACATTTTGGACAGTGTACTTGATGTTTTTACTACGCATTAATCTGTTATCAAAGCCATCGATGCTTTCTACAAAAATACCCAGTAACAAGTGACAGATGGCTCAATTATTTGAGCCATGCTCTGTGAAAAGGGGACTTAATGCATCTGCGAAAAATATCGACCCAGGAATGCGCAGGCTGACCTGGACCAAAACTTTTCGCTATTGGTCAATTTTCTGCATGTCAAAAGACTATTCTACCTCATAATTCAGTTGGTTGTTTAATAACCCTTTACCAGACGACAAAATTTTAGCCTCGTCCAAATTGAAATCATTTGCAGACGACAATTTTAATGTGGCTCAAATGGTGCAAATTTTCTTTGATAGGGCAGAAAACATTGTGGGAAAAGGAGAAAATGCTGGTTACCAGCATTTTCTCCTTTTCCCACAATGTTTTCAAAAGGCTAATTCTTCAAGGGCGTTAAAAGGCGGCATTGTGCGGCAAAGGGTTAAAAAAGAGGCTAATTGATTCATAATTTGTTTGGTGGCTTGCTTAGTGTCATGCATTATGGAGATGCTTTAAGCCCCGTTTTCACAGAGCATGGCGCATTTGCATTAAATGTTCAAAATAGCTTAGTAATTGTACGGCATCCATTATACTTTGTGTTCAGTACGCGAATTTAATTTTAAGGCACCTATTCTTCATGCCGTTGATTGAATTGTCTTGTAAAACTTCGATCAATACATATTGGTATATTTTTTTTTTCTTTGGAAACGTGTAAACTCTAAGGTTACATTCAGTAAAAATATGCAATTTTAGGCGATTAAATAATGGGGTGAACTGAATGTGGTAGGTAAGAAGATGTTTTTTTTTAATCAGAAATTCCGCTGTCTTCCGTAACATCATTTGGGCAGCGTCATGTTAAAAAAAAAAAACGCTGCCATAAATTAGCTGTGGTAGAAAAAAGCTATGTAGCAAATCGACTGTTAAACAATTACGATGTGTTTATTTAAATACTCTTATCATGTAAATAATGTCCACTACAATGTTTTATTGTGATTTGAATTACAAAATAAGCCATCTAGACAAACCCTTATTGGGCTAGGGGCCCTCAGGCACCTAGCCTTTAGCAATACCGCTTTTCAGAATTTTGCACAAAAGCTGCAACCACTGTTAACATCATGTATGAATATATGAAATTACGGTTTCTGGTTGGCTTAAAATGCAACCATCGATTTGATTGGTTGGGTCCAACCTCAGTTCGAATTATTCGTCTGCAGTGAAAGTTTACCTAGATATCGATTTGTTACATAGACTTTCGAAAAATTTGTGTACATCCACAGGCTTGAAATAACTGTAATTGCATTTCTAAATACAATCTGTTCATTGAGAACACCGGTTTGCCATTAGGTTGTCGTTGTCGCATTTGAAAGATTAAGAACCATTTTCGATCAGTATTCACGTTTTACCGGGGGATGTAAAATTCACCGGATCGAACCGGAACCGACATGATTTCATAGTCTACCCTTCTGCTTTCACATTTTTTTTTTCTCGTTTACAGTACGTTTTTCTTTCAGATATCTGTGGTAGGCATAAAAAAAGTAAGACAATTATCATGACAAATAAACAAAAACTATTTAGAGCTAATGTACTTGCTGCTTGTGATACCGTAGGGTAGTTACGAGCATATTGGTGGTCTTTGGAAGTCCTTCGTTTTAAACCGGTCAAACTAAAATACGCCCTACGGGAAAATTCGCCCTACGACGCCCTACGTTTAATTTATCGCCTACGGATATATGAACTATATCGGATGGAATTGATTATTTATACCTATCAAAATATACTTTATCTAACATATCCTAAAATATCATGACTTTATTTTGTGTTATTTTTCAGATATTTGATCGATAATTTTCATACTGACGGTGAGTAACAGGTACTCTATAAGCCCTTCCACTTCATTGCTCGCCCTACTTGTTTTCGGGGAATTAATCTGTAGCTAGAATAATGTATTCATTTACTTATATTTCTTTATTTGTAGTTTATTTCCAGGTTTTAATGATGTTCCAGACGAAAACATCCAGGCATGCAGCGATTCAAAGGGAGATAATTTGATAAACAGAATTTCCAAGAGATAGAGTTACCCTTCTGAGATCGATATGATCCTAAGTCATAGCGCCCTTGAGGATGAAGGCTGATGAAAACATTGTGAAAAAAGTAGAAAACATTGGGATCCAGCATTTTCTTCTTTTCCCAGGATGTTTCCTACCCTTTCATCGAGATCATCCCACTTCACCCATTTATTCTGGAAAACCAAAGTTTTTACAAGTCTACAGAACTTCCGAGATGTCTTTTGAAAACATTGTGGGAAAAGGAGAAAGTGTTCGTAACGAGCAATTTCTCAATTACCCACATTTTTTTCTTTCCTATCAGTGAACTTTCCCAAACTTTTAACGCCTTCTTATTGCCGTCTGCAAACTCTTTGAATTTGGGACAGTCCAAAGTTTGTTGTCTGTTAATGGCTTAAACAAACTTTTTGCCATTCGCCGTTCCAGAGACAAAAGGCGCTTTTGCGATGTTGTCCAGTCGAACTCCCGAATATGTATTAATTCTTCACGATTGAACTTTTAAATTTTCGAAGGTCTTTTTCTTCTTGATTTTAAATACTGTTTAGGTGTGAATGTGGCACCTAGACTTAATTTATTTATTCAACAAACATCAAATAATTACAGTTATGATCGAAAATTACTTTAGAGCTTATCTAATATTTTAAGGTCTAATTAAAGGACTAGATCTGTAATTACAGATGACAGTTCGGATACATGTATTGGTAGACCACAACTGTTTGACATTCGCTGAGCACTTCGTGGTAGGGGAAACCTTCAGTTGGCGAAAAGTGCTCTTGCTTTTAAAACCAATCATTCTATGTGGATGTTAATGAATGAAGCCATGCCATAATCAACTAGTGGAAAAAATTTCCAAATCCGCACCAAACGACAATGAAATGGTTTCCTCAACGGGTATGACGTTGCATATCCCTATTATTTCAAATATTGCCAATAAACTAGGTCAAATAAAGAGGGCTAGGTCCACAACGAGTAGAAAACATCGCTTGAAAAGGAGGAGAAAATGCTAACTACCTTTTCTCACACTTTCCAAAAGCCTCCTTCCTCAGGGTCATTAGTGTGGGAATAAGGATTGTGAAGTAAGGTCTTAAAATAATTGAATTATACACTGATAACAATTCTCTGCTACTGTGCAATGGGTTGACCGTCATATCTTTTCTTTTCTCCCCTTTTCTCCCTCTTCTGTTATTATGATTATTTCATATTGATCACGTGAAATGTTATATGTATGCTCATTTGTTATTTTCACTTCCTCTTTTTGTTCGTTATTGTACTTGAGAGGTGAAATTAAGTATTTTGTGTTGTATTGTATTGTAGACGGTAAATAGGTGATATAGTAGGTTACGACATAAAGCGTATACCGTTTCTCGATGTAAGGATGCCCGTCAGGCTAGCAGCGGTTGTCATAACTCTATATTTTGGACGTGTTTGAAAACAATCCGGTAAACTTTAAACAGAGCTCCAGATAAGAGGGAGTGGTAGTATTCTAAATCCATTATTTCTCTTCCAAACCCTATGTTGTGGGTACTCATTAGAGTCGTCTCGATGAGACGATTCTAATGATTACCCATAAAATAGGGTTTAGTGGAGAGTGATTAATATTTTCAATTTTGAAATCAAAATCACTCCCTCTATCTGGAGCTCTGTTTAAATATACAGCTGGTAAAATTGGTAAAATGAAGTAAATTAATGTATAATGTAGGTAGAAACATACCTAGCTAACTTAACAAGTTCACTAAGTATTGAGAGGCGCGAACACTTTTAACTGTTTACCAAATGGCAAAATTTTAGACTTGTCCAAATTCAAAGCAGGCCTGAGACAGAATGTTACTCAAAACACGAATAGTCCTTTGATTTACCCAATACTGTAAAAATTGCACATCTATTTTTAGCTCTGTTTTTTTTTTTCGAAAACATTTTTAATTTTCATGATCAGCTTAAAGTCTGTAGGTGATAAAAATCGATTATACATTTATGATCAAGTATGGTCATTTTTGGGCAAAACAACCTACCCTCACTGGGATGAATCAGTATCCCTCAGAATTAGGCAGATATAACTTAGGCTAAATCAACTCATGGCCAAAATGACCCTTGGGCCAACATCACTCATAGGCAAAACAGCACAGGACAATGCTGATATACGATAACTGACATTTCCATCGCATAATTTGACTCATTTTATCACGTAGTCTGTATGTAAAAATTACAACTTTGCTTTTTGTTAGTGTGTTTATCCACTTCAGTCTGTGCGCCCATGTTTTATATTCATTATATATTCTTATATCAACTAAACAAGACTAGAATAATCTTTAACCCTTTACCAAACAAACTTGAGTTTTAATGTCCCTGATGAAGAAGCTCTTTGAATACTTTGTCGGAAAAGGAGAACATGCTGGAAAACGGGATTTTCTCCTTTTCCCACAATGTTTTATACCCTTCCCACCACAAATTTCAATTTTTCAGTCACATTTATTTTGTTATCTGCAAATGCTTTTAATTTGGACCACACTGAAATTTTGTTGTTTGGTAAAGAGTTAAACGGCTGGTCAAGCACAATGAGGAGCCTTATCAGACAGTGCACATAACATTGTTTGCAAAAATTATTTGTGTCTTTGGAACAGGCTGTTATTCATGGGTGTGGCCGTCTGATTGTTGCAATTGTTGTATGTATGACAAAATATTATCAGTGGTCACACAATTATATTGTCAATCCTATTTTCAAAAGCAGTCTAGTCAAAGTTACTTAATGTAAAAAGAATCTCAATGGTCCCTCGTATAGAATTAATGAACTGAATGAATTTTAACACTTAACTGCACAATCCCCTGTTTAAACAACCCTGAGAAAAGCGCTTTTCAAAACAAGGCTTTTAATCAGCATTTTCTCCCTTTTCCACCAAATACCAAATAAACCGATAATTATTTTTGTAGGGTTTGATGCCATCATATATTTACGATTTCGCGAAAAATAGAAATATACCAATGAATTCGTGAAAATAAGAAACGTGAAAAAATGATTTTGACCGAACTCGCGAAAATTTTAGGACGCGGAAAAAAAAAAAAACCGATATATGGTATATTTTCATATGTGTACTCCTAGGCATGTGAACTTCTACTTGTTGGAACAGTAATAGGGGTGTGATGAGTGGATGTGAGAATGAAGTTACAGCAGTGAACAGCAAGATGTTGATATCTGCCACACTTCTGGAAAAGTATGCAGTGATAAACGAATGGCACTTTTCATGCCAGAGTTTCACATGAACAGAGCTGAAAATGTATCTTATAAGGTGACATAGATACTTATATACATGTATTGTATTTTTTGTTTCATCTTATGTAAATTTCCTGGCACACAGCCAAGCTCAGGTAACGCAGATGGTGGTGTGCAGGATTTGAGACCGGGAAGTTGCTGGTTGAATCCCCAGCTTGGCCAGTATCTTTTAGAGGATTGTTGGTAGTCATTGTTACAGAATACATTCCTCTCTCACTGCTGATTATTGTTTCAACGATTGTTTTGTGGAAAAGCAGCCAGTGGCTTGGGAAGAATGTTGTGAGAAGTACTGGTAAAAAGAAACCCTGAAAACGCGGGAAAGCAGGTAGTAGCCCGGGAAAAATAATGTAAAAAGCGCTGGTAAAAGAAAGACTGGGAAAATCATGGATAGGAGTAGCTGCTGCTGCTTTATGATTGAAATAATATTGAAAATAGCATTAAACACACACACACACACACAAAAACAACAACAAAAAAAAAACGTTAAAGTGAGGCTTTCCTCATACCTTTCATACTTACTGTGTTCTCAGACAATTATTAGTATTTATTAATTCCGTTGCATTTTTAATCTATAATACAATCAAACTTTTTTCCGAATCCTTTCTACTTTGTGATAAAATGATTGTACCTGGAAAGGAAATAGGCATAGGTATACCCCCACCTACGAAGTAGAGGGGGTATTCTGGTTTCACCCTGTCTGTCTGTCCATCCGTCAATCGGTCCATGTTTTCTTTTCCGTGCTCTAACTCAAAGCTCATGACCCAAGGTGGTGCCCTATTGTTTTGGAGTCACATGGGTCAAAGGTCAAGGTCACAGGTGAACTTTGTTTAAAAAAAATGTTCGGTCTCTAACTCAAAAATCGTTTGACCTAGGACCCTGAAACTTTATACAAGTGTTGTTCAACACCCAGGGAGGCGCCCTATTGTTTTTGGGTCACATGGATCAAAGGTCAATGAGAGAAATGATAACTGTCATGTACTGTAATGTCTTTTATCTTTATTCTTTTAATGCTGAGAATGAAAACATGGCTTTTGCAGACAAGATGAATAAGTCAAGTGAAAAAACTGGCTCAGACTGATATGTTACTTTTTGAAAATGTCCAATTGAAATACAAGTAGTCATAAGACATAAAGTTAATGCTGGAACACTTCATTTGTAACCTTGCCACCATGTACCTGTAATGGAAAGTTAAGTAGTCTGTCAGACAAAGTACATGTTTTCAAATTTCTTTACCAACACTTCTGTGTTTTCACGACCCACAGACAGGAAAAAGCCTTTTGAAAACATTATGGGAAAAGGAGAAAATGGAAACACTGGTGACCATAGTTTCTCCCTGTTCCTGTTAAATGGTCAGTTTTATACATTTTACCCACATTCGAGTTCCAATGTAGACCAATGTCCAAGGAAGGATTAGCATTATAAACAATTTCCTATTAAATGACATTCAAGAGCACAGGCAACTCTTCTTGCCTTTGGCTTCTTTTTCTCCAAATTAAATTTGTTACACAGACAAAAATATCAAGAGATGTAACATCTTCTCTTAAGGTTAGATGTGACTGGTTGTTGTTTTTATCAATTTTATGTCCAAAAATGTATATTTTCTTCTTTAATTAAAGTTGTATTCGCTCAAAATGCATTTCCTTTTTTCTGTCTTGTTGCAACATTTAGTACTGCTTTTTCATGCTGAAGTTTTTTGATAATGTTTTTTTTCTTTTTATCAATTTTTTGCTAGACTAAGACTATGTGAGAATGTACTTTGCAAATGGAAAGAATAATATGTGTAGATCTTGTTTGGTTTTAGTTGTTAGTAATGGGTCCTGCGTGGCTCAGTGGTAAAGTGTAGGACTCTTGGCCTGGAGGCTCCGGGTTGGGGCCTCACTGGATCTTTTGGGTTTTTCGTGGGAGTGTCCTTGGGCAAGACACTTCTAGTATTGATGGAACCCATGAAATACATGATTATGTGAGCTGTTGCCATGATATCAGTGAAATAATGTTAAAAGCGCCGTAAAGCACCATTCAATCAATCAACCAATTTGGATGTTAGTTTGATGCTGTCAGTGCTATTTTTAACATTATTACAGTTGAATTAGGGTAACCATTGCACCCATATATGCTTCCCTTGAGATCTTTTAAGCAATACTTTACACGATATTCTTCCTAAGCCACTGGTTGTTTTCCCTCATAACCATTGTGGAAATAATGATCAGCGGTGAGAGAGGAATGAATCTTTCCACAATGACTGTCATCAGTCATCTGAAAGAAATTGGCAGAGCTAGAAAATTCAAACCTGCGATCCCATGGTTTCAAGTCTGGTATGTTACCGACTGAGCTAATGGGTTTGTTTGGAAGTATGGAAAACACATTCATACATTCATTCATAATTACATGCAATCATACATTTGCCCCTAGTCCATCAGTGCTTTCAGCGCTTTGATATTATCATTATAGGTCAAATACATGTGGCATGTGATTGCTAGCAGTCAACAACACAAATAGGGTCGTGTAAACATAGTTTTTCCTGTGGGAAAACAGGATGATCACCTTGCCTAGGTTTATGATTTACTGCTGTGGTACAAGACCTAAAATAGCTCACAAGGTACATGCAAGAGCTATTTTGTAGGGGGGGGGGGGGGGGGCAGATATATGAATGAAGTTGAACATGGCAACCACGGCAAATTTTGTGAGTATATCTGACACGAAATGCTTGAAAAAAAAAATCAGTTGCCTAACTTTATATAAATGTTGAAGAATGAAAAGCTACTCTCTACAAACATTAACTGTACTATCTTGGAACTGTAATTGATACTAGAACAGATAAGAGAAAAAGGGTTGCTGCTTATAACAAAGAATTACTGATTGTCTTACAAAGTTGTTCATAATGTTGAAAAACTGGCATTTGTTTCTTTCATCGCTATGTTTGCCTTGCTGTAATTTTAATATTAAAATAGTAGTAGAGTGTTGGTCGAATACATGTACATCACCGACTCCGGTTTGAATCGACATAACTAGCATGTCAAGTTCGATGTGAAATAAATATGTTTAGGTCAAAGATAGCCTTTACATCAGTGGGTAAATCAGAATGTGCAGGAAAATAAAGTTACTTTACAACGATAACGGTACATACTTCAAGACAAAAACGCACTTCAAAAAGCAATGAAATTTAACAAGAAACAATAACGACACTTATACGAGGTCAACAGCGCTCTTCAGAAGATAACCAACAGGAAGTAAAATGACCATTGATCAACAAGTAATTGACAAACCTCTTCAACATATAATAATTGAAAGTTTCGTACTTTCACTCAAAGCATCAAAAAGGGTCATAGTGTACTTACAATGCTTGTATAGATCAAGATCGGACTGGACATAATTTGTAGGAAAGTCTGAATTCGGATGTATATTGGTATTATAGAATTTTGCCATCGCAAGCAAAATCGCACATGCAGATGGCATAAAACTATAGTAATTTCCTTTCTGATTGAGTAACTTTTATCCTTTTATCCTAATAATTCTGTAAAAATATTTTTGACAACTCAAACACCTAAATTTATCTGTCAGAGCATCTTTAGAAGTGAGAAAGTACAACGTCGCCATCTATGAAGATAGTAAACCAATTTTAGCATCCGTTTTTCCGAAAATTAGACGCCCCAGAAAGGGTGAAACAAAATACAAATTTCACAGCATCATTTGAGCAATATTCATCGATTGGGATATTAATGCACATCTTTATCCTGTTAGAAATCCGAGAGGAAATAGAACGAAACACAGTTCTCAGAAAAGAAAATGGAGAGTTGTATGATTTTTTGGGTAATTATTTCTGTTTGGGCACTGAAATATGGTCTAAATCAGGATAAAACTGTTGGATATAAATGGTGTAAATTCTGAAAAAGACAACCTTTTGTAGCTCAGAGATACAATGTATATAGTATTTGTACTCAGTTTTTGTGTCTTATTCGATCTATTTTCTTCGCGGAAAAAAGAAATTAAAGACCCCTCTGTCATTCATATGGAAAAATTTCCCTTTAAGTCCCTTTAAGTGCCCAATACCAGACTCCGGCTATCAAAGTTCAAACAATGACTTGTCAAACCAAAGGATACACGACTTTGATATTTTTTATGGTCAAAAACATCGTTTCAAATTTGAATTTAAAAAAAATCTGAAAATTCTTACGAAATGGTGGGAAGAAGCATTCAAAAGGTCACCTATGAACTTTTACCATAATGACTGGTTACTGGATCGGTATGACAGCTCAAAACACCTTTGTCGCTATGATATCGTTTATTTTTGTCAGTAGATGATGCCATAGATCTATACGAAAATATGGCCCGGGAACAGATTTGGCGAAATTCGATCACTGGCGAAACTAGCTTACGCTACTATGTAAAAATTTCAAATCGAGTGTCTTTATGATTTCTGAATAAAAAAAAAAAAAAAAACTTTGAAAATATTTCGGGAAAACGAGAAAGTGCTAGTAATCAGCAGTTGATTATTTTTAATCAATCTTATCTATCTGTTCGAAGACAAAAAACAATCATTTTCGCCACATTTGATTTGTTGTTTGCTTTCAAAAGAATAAATACTAATTTTGCGGTATAGAGAGTTAACGAGATTAATTGGGTAATGTATGAATAAACGTGTGTGTTCTTGTATTTCCAAAACTATCCTTATTTAGCAGTCGTAGCAGTCGAAGGTTCAATGATTCGTTTACAATATTTACTACAGACGACATTACCAGCTTTTTATTTCATGCTTTTCGGTAGTTTATCGAGAAATAATGGTGGATTATGGTTTGTTATTTCATGGTTACGACCACTGAAAATACAAATTTTATATTTTCTAACTCTTAAATTGAAGGCGGAAACAGTAGTTCCTGCGCACTAGTTACCTAGGTAATCAGCGCGTGCCAGTCAAATGGAGGGAAATATGACGTAATTTACGCCATATTTTTCGCGCTTTACGTAATATTGTAGGCCTAATGCGTTGTTATGTGAGGGGGTATGCCACGGGGAGTTACCTAAAACAACTGGATTTGATGAAAGTTCCAATAAAAAGGGGGTTAGAAGCATGAAATAAATAGAATATTTGTTGTTTTTTTTTCTTCGGTGAAAGATCGAAATTTGTCTCATCTCGTGCACATCATCAGTAATATTCTCACTCGTGGCTGTGCCACTCGTGAAAAGATTACCGATGATGTTCAGTCGATGAAATAAATTTCGATCTTTCACCGTAAAACCAAATATCCTCTATATCTTTCTTTTGTTTTCACAAAGATTTGAAAAGGAAGTTTCTCCTGGGTCACTGAAGGACGAGATAATATGGTAAAGGTTAAAAAAACGGCACTGTCAAATACCCGAATTTCCTTGCACTTTAGGCTGTGACCACTTCTTACGAACTATTTGACAATTTACATCCAGTAATGGAATGCTTAAATCTTTATTGTCAGCAAAACCCTCGTGTTGCCATAAACACATATCAGAGTGAAGTATGTTATGTCAAAACATGTGCTAGACTGAAATATTCTATGTCATAAACATGTGTTAGAGTGAAACCTATTATGTCATTAACATGTGTTAGAGTGAAGCATATTATGTCATAAATGTGTGAAAAAATGAACTGTGCTATTAACATGTATTAGCGTGAAGTATGTTATACCATAAACACGTGTTAGAGTGAAATATGCTATGGACAACGTCAAATGTTTTTAAAAAAAGCGTAGATCCGAGAACAGACAGACAGTAGTAAACAGTACGATCCTGGATTCATTCTGCCAGTCTAACCGTCTTACGTTATCACTGACACCGGTAAAAATGTAATACGTTACCGGCATCATGACTCACAGGGTAAAAGTTGCAGAAAAACACCTAAAGCGGTATGAAGATGAAGGTCACAGGTTCCTACATCGTATTGTTGCAATAGATGAAACATGGATCCGTAGCTATGAACCTGAATTGAAATCTCAAACTTCCGAATGACACTCTCCTGAGTCACCAAGGCTCTCTAAGTTCCAACAAAAAACAGGGAAATCTGAAACAGCTAGCAATTATAGCATGTGATAATGGTGGTGTATTGGCTATGGATTATGTTCCCTTCGACAGTCAGTTAACGGAATGTATTATGCAAAGTTTTATGCAAGAGATACTGAGGCCAGCTATATACGCAAAAAGCGACCTGCACTTTTAAATGCAGGAGCGGTGCTGATTCATGACAACGCGACGCCGCATAAATCAGACGCGGTAACGTCATTAACATGGAAATATGAACGGGAAATATTATCACATCCGCCTTATTTTCCCGACTTATGTCCATGTGACAATGAACTATTCCCCAAATTAAAAATGTCGCTCTGAGGATTTCATTTTTATGATTTACAAGACTTGGAAGTTGCCGGGGCCAAGGAACTGCGAAGCATCTCCGACGGTTGCCTAGCAACAGGAATTGCTGAATATGCCTATTCCAAAGTTACTTTTTGGGGGCAAAAATATCGGACAGTGTAGATCCAAGATCAGACTGCACGTTCTGTGCAGTCTGCTCTTGATCTACACTGTCCGCAAAAGGTCCTTGAGTCACGCTTAGCAGCATAAATGTTAAAATAACCGGAGTTACGGATTGCAAGGCGACCAACCCAATATTCGAACTCAAAATTCACCCATTTTTTTCCCTGCATGTAACCATGCACTTTCTGTACGTTTGCGAGGATATACTTTGTAGTATCTATCAGTATCTACTTAACAAAGAGTACGATTAAAAAAAATAAATAAATAAAAGAGAAAACAAAAAAAAAAAAAAAATAAAATAAAAGAGAAAAAAAAAAAAAAAAAAAAAAAAAATAAAAGAGAAAAAAAAATAAAAAAAAAAAAAAAAAAAATAAAAGAGAAAAAAAAAAAAAAAAAAAAAAAGAGAGAGAAAATAAAAGAGAAAAAAAAAAAAATAAAAGAGAAAAAAAAAAAAAAAAAAAAAAAAAAATGTCCCTTTATTGATCATTTACATGTACCTATGCTTTCAGAGTAACACATGACTTGTGGTCACAAATCTTAGTTAATTTAACAAATGCTAGTTAATTTGTAAAGCAACTAATAGTTTATCTGCAGTCAAATGGTTTAACGTAGAGATATACATATCCTTGGGATTTTTAACAAATCAAAGGCGAAGATCTACATTCTAATTCAGTGTGTGAATTATCATTTGTCTTCAATCAATATTATTTCGATATTTATCATTGATGCATACTCAGAAGCTTGTCGACTGTTGTTTAAAGAAAAACAAAATTAGAGTTTTAATAGAATTAAAAAAAAAAAAAAAAAAATGTTGTTATTCAGAGTAAAATACTCCTTTTACCACAGTGACTCCAAAAGCTATCTTTTGTAATGTTCAAGCTTTGAGGCCTCGGGGTAAGGTGCTTGTCTTCTGATCTGAAAACCGTAACCTGGGTCACTTGTGTCAAACGTCAAACGTAATGATATGCATTATTTGTATGACAGGAAGCAAACGGTGAAGGTTGTTGATGTGACGGCCATGAAATAAAATGCTAACCTTAAGAGCTGGAGTCGAGGTATCGAAGCGCTGCCAGGTCATACACAAATCATTAAACATAGGCGTTATGGGGGTCATTGTGTCTCAGGAAAATCATTTCAGTTCTTTCGCTGTTAAGTAAAGAGTATACATTTTCCATTGTCTAATACATGCATATAGTACATGTACAAATTTATAGCGAAGGAAAATTTATTCGCCCATATAAAGCATCAGCTTCCGGTTTAACGATCGCATGTTTTGTGCAGTTTCATCTTGATCTACGCCTTTAAGTTTCTTTCGGCAGTAGGATAGTCAATAAACAACATTACCATTTGTCTTCTAGTATTAGAATAATGTGAGCAGCAGCAGAGTCCTTGTTCTAAAATAATCCAGATTGAGAAATCTTCATAATATAAACTTTCTCTGCTTTATAAGCTAAATGTTGTTGAAACGACATAAAAAAAACCTACTGTAAATTAAATGACTTTGAAACAACATTAAACATTTATCGAACGATCATATATATATTTCTGCAAGAAAATATACACAAACATCGTTGGATAATGACTTTGTTAAATAAAGGTAAATAAAGTCTGCTTTATAAGTTAAATGCTGTTGAAACAACATGAAATACAAAAAAAAAAAAAAAAAAAAAAAAAAAATCTTGGTGTAAATTAAATGACTTTGAAGCAACATTAAACCCTTATCAAATGATTGTATATTTTTCTGCAAGAAAATATATACAAACATCGTCGGATTATGACTTTGTTAAATAAAGATTCAAGTTGCAGTTGCACCTTTTAAGAATATGCTATCGTTGACTGTAGTTTTCTGGCTTTCTATAATAAAAATTGTTCAATTGTAACATTGTCAGATTTAGCTGCCATTAGCTTCTCTTTCGGACTTTCTTCCCTGAATGTGTATTTCCTTTACATTCTTTCTGAAATACTCTGAAAGAATGAGTAATTTAAGATCAATGTTTTTTTTTTTTTTTTTGATCAAGATATATTTTGTGTTGATATTTCATGCTATTTTTAATCCCACGCTTTAGCTATAATATAAAAAAAAGCAATTTGTTCAGGTGGTCTTACTTGATGATATGGCATCAAATATACACAACTTTTAACCCTAAATAATTCTACAAAAACTGCTAGTGACTTTATCAACGGCAAGTAGTAATTGTTTGGTATTAAAAGAAAAAAAAAAAAAAAAAAAAATGTGTCTAAATTGTATTTTGCTAGCTAACTGTAAGTAAACGAGTATTAGATTTAATCAATGGATTTAATGAAATTGTCGCTTTTTATCTGTATTCGCTGTATTTTTTGCCAGCAGTCGGACCCGGAATTCCTCCGTAAAAAAAGCACAATTCGGACGCATGAATGTTTACAAACGCGTTAAAGGGGTTTTCCTTGAAGTTCGCGAAAATGTGCTAATTTTTGTTCTTTGGTACACACACGATAAAATATTTTGATAATGGAAACTTACTACTAAATAGTTCTTGGACAGTGAAAATTGTGAACAAATACAGTGAAATATGATATCACAGTATTTAAAACAAATATGTCATTAACAATCACCCAGAGCACATGAAGAGCTATTGCGACGTTCCACGACGTCAAAAAACTCTATATGATTGTTAAAAATCTAGAAAACGGTTTACCTTCTCCATGTTATCGCAGCCAATTGCAACCATTTACGCTATCTCTGAATCCATTTTTTTGAAAATGTCAATTTACCACGTATCATTAAAGGCTGCGACAACTTGCTTAGTAAACTTTTGAAGTTAATCCGATGATTAAAAGTGATGGTCGCCCAGCAATTTCTTTACCTAGGAAAAACAATAAAGTTCAACGAAGCGAGGTCAACGCTGTACGGCGCGTGTTCTAACAACTCGAATCAAAGCTAGTCGTTTTCCAGGGGTGTCTATCTGGACCTTGTGCGATCTGGACATTTGCAATGTCACCCGCGGTGACACTCTGTGTTCAACACAAAACTTAATAACATAAAGTCTTCTAGTGCTCAAAATTTAAGGCTACAACTGATAGAAAAATGCATATTTTAGCTTACTCCGGGTATACGTAATAGAGTTACAATGGACATGAACATTTAAGTTAGCGTTCCATCGGTTACAAAAATAATTCATGTAACGTGATCAAAAAGGTTTCAACCTTAGTTGTTTAAGTTTTCAGCCCAAAACTATTACTGATACAAATGTCTTAGCATAATTCCGTGAACATCCAAGACAGCCCTCGTACGAAGGAAGGCGCGTTTCTTTTTTAAAAAAAAAACCCGCATATGCATAATGTACATCGAATGGTTAGGACCGAGGCATAAATTACACCTCATGATAAAACGCTCTACAGGAATGTTGTTATTGACATGGACTTTAACTCTTACCATCGGAATTACCGACATAATATTTGTAAAAGCTAATGGTGAGTACTGAATCAAACTCTAATTGCCAGTAGAATTTAGAAAACGAGCCGTAAAGGTCATAAGATATTCATTGAATTTCGGAGAACATCTGAAACTTATAGATAAACTATGCTTTGTAAAAATGTGCGAAAAGTATACTATGCTTTGTAAAAATGTGCGAAAAGTAATGCAGGCTGACTTGGCCGAAACTTTTCGCTATTGATCAATTTTCTATTTGTCCACGGACTATTCTACCCCATGATTAAGTCGGTTGTTAAAAAAAAGTGGCTATTATGGATCCATAATCACGTGATGGCTTGATATGTATAATGTATCACGAAGATGCATTAAGCCCTCTTTTGCCACAGCATGGCTCAGATCTATTTTGTCTACTGAATGCACAATTTAGTACATTTCATTTGTCATTCATAGGCAAAATATTGTACAGCAAAAATCCCTTCGTAACCGGATCGACATGTGGAAATCAACATTGACTTTCAGCTTCAGTTCGAGTTATCTCACTGGGTTTCGAATCTTCGCTCCTGTATTCATTTATAAAGTTATCGGTTAAGTAATTTACATACAAATCATTTTGTAGCACTTGGTTTTTTTTTTCGTCGATTGTAAATATGACAGAACTTTGCGTCCTCAGCACCAATACATGTAGGATATTTTCCCCCATTCTATCATTTAGTACTTAACTAGAGCCCGCGTTGCTGGATCATTATGATCAATGACATATTTCTTTGTTTTTTCACAGATCAGGAAATTTGTAAAGTTGGGCATATGAAATGTGAACAATCACAAAAGTGTATACCACTTAGCTGGAAGTGTGACGGGGATAATGACTGTGGGGAGCTGGATTCAAGTGACGAACAAAATTGTCGTAAGTTTAGTAACATTAAATTTCACATCCTACATTTTTTCGCCTTTTTAAGCCTTTACTGCGTTCCAGAACTCGTTCATAAAAAAAAAAAAAATCACAGACGACACTTCAGATGTTTTTTTTGCAGGGTTATCAAAACTCTCGATTGTGTGGAAAAAGGTTTTTTGTTGTTTGAGTCAAAATACATACTGTGGAGAACATTGTCGATCCAAGATCAGACTGCTTGTTCTGTGCGGTCTTATCTTAATTTACACTGTACGCAGCAGCAACTTAAGACTTCAGTATCCTTAACCATAAAACAATCGATCGCGAGTCATAAAATTCCTGAGGAGAAAATGATGGGAATCAGCGTTTGCTCACTTTCCCACAATGTGTTGTATTCCTTCATTGACAATTTACATCATTTGATCTACTCTTTAGTTGTCGTCTGATAATGCTATCAATATTGTAGATTTCGAAATGAAGGTTTCAACATTTTACCATACCGTACATTATAGGCACTTTACTGCAACCTTGTATGGATTGCATTAGATTGGTCCGTTAAATAGAGCAATTTCATTTTAAAAAAATCATAAAATAAGATTGCTAAATAAATACACTAGTATAATGTTCTCAAGGTCTGATTTAACGCCTGTATTTCAGATAAAGAGCAAGTAACAACATACATTTCTGAGTCGACAATAGTTGTATACCTTGTTTATTAGAATGACTAAAGTGCAGGGCATGAAAGCCAGGCTAGGGTTGCATAGACATTGATGGCAACACCTACCTACCCTCAGAGTTAATAGATTGGGCTCATTGTGACTACTTGTCTCATTTGTCTCATGAGTTCAGGGTCATTTCTAAAACAATGGGGGGAGGGTCATAATAAATGGGTTGCTTTGTCTTCAAGCACGGGTTGCAATACATATCACCTTCTTTAAACGCCAACCAAGGAAAGTCTCTAAGCCATTTCTGACGAAGAGCTCGACTTGGCTTTTTGGCAAACAGTACATTCTTGTCCTAATCGCTGCTTGATGTGGCATGATCGGCAGTGCTGCTGGAAGAAGACGATATAAAATGCTGCAGTATAATCTGTCAAATTACATTTTTCCCTGCAAACAGAACAGATTGGTAATGTGTAACGCATTAAATGCGCAGTAAAATACAGAGAACCTGACTAATGAATTCGACGGGGTCCGCTGTACTTTACTGTAATAAAGCGTAATCCACTCTTAATCTATAAATAAATTACCGGAAAACCACTCTTGTCTAAAATGAACCCTGCAGGCAACAAGTACAAATGTTTCTGCCAAACTGCAGCTAGAAGTAGAATAACTTGGCGATAAAATAATTGCTGTATTACTTTCCCATCAGATTCAAGAAATCCCATGTGAAAAATGTAAATATGGTGTAAATCATTTTAGCACACATGCAATAATGCAGGTGTAAATTACCTAGAAACCGTCGGCGACTAGACAAAGGCAGAGGCTGTGGGGAAAATGAAGGACAACACAATAGAGTGAAAAAATACAAACGTTTAGTAAAACTGACGATGACAAACATTGCATAAACAAAAGACGTGTATAAAAAAGAAACATCAAAATTTGTACATTGTTTCAGGTCAGAGGATAATAATACTATAATGTTGATTTTGGTATTAATGACAATGTATTTTAACATCATTTGTTGCTTTTCGTACATACTCATGGATCTACAGCTAAAGTTGAAGATCCAGATAATTTGCTTTGTATAATCAAAGCACTGAAAGCACTGCTAAGTCGGGGTGCGTTTAATCCATTGATTGATTGATTGAATGATGTTTTACGCCGCTTTCAACATTATTTTCAGTCATATCATGGCGAAAGCTCACATGTTCTAGTTTTTTCTGGGTATCACCAGTACTACGCTGGGGGTCTGAAGTGTCTTGTACAAGGACACTCCCACGAAAAACCCAGTGGATCTAGTGCGGCTCGAACTCGGGGCCTCCAGTTCACGAGTCCTATACTTTGCCACTAAGCCACGCAGGACCCCTGTATTTAACCCAAGTCTAGTTGAAATCCAACTGTCATACCGAATAATACGCATGTAGCGCTACATTGTATGCCATAAAAGAATTGAACAGAAGCAATCATGTATTTGAAAATAGTTAGCTCTATTTGTGAATCAGAAGACTTACAAATTACATTTAAATATTTACTAGCCTAGTTGCTTTCTTGCTGGCGTATTTCATAAACTCCATAGACATCTGATTCAGATTAATGTTAGTTCGGAACATCACATCTTCACTGTGACTGTGATATTTTCATAATCCTTGAGTAAACTTTGTTTCGGAATGTTCGTGAATAATCTAGTAATACATTAATGTTTATTTGGTGTTCTGAATTTAGTAACAGTGTCAAGATATTTCTAGTACTTTCGATGGTTTGTTTACAAAAACATGATGTATGCAGAATAGTGTAGAATGAATATAAATTTTCATAATTACTTTGAAACATAATTTTATTTGTCATCTGCAAATGCTTTCACTACATATGAGTAAAAAAAAAAAAAAAAAAAAATGATGTTGGTAAAGAGCTAATTTTATCCAAGAAAAACCTTCATACTTTAACCAGATTTTGTAACTCTACATTAATGAAAAATGCTGAATTTTATTTCGAGCTTTTCTTCAAAGAAAAATAGTTTGAAAGGTTTTGACAAAACCATTTGGAATTTGCTACAAAGTTAAATACAAAAGCAAGAAAACAGTATTTCTCAGCAAAAAATAGTTATTTTTGTATATAGACAGACAGACATAGACAGACAGGCTGCTCAAGTATACCATAGACAACATTCACTTTGCTAGGGGTACATTTATTGTCTTTATGATGAAAATGGGCATTAAGCCAGAAAGAAAAATTTAAAAAAAAAAAAAAAAAAATGTGACACTCTAAAAGGTACCGTCTGGGATCTGTGAAAAGCATCAATCGTGGTTAGTCTACAGGCTGCACTGACAAGGGTAGAAACCTTTTCTATCTGGCCGATGTTTCTACCCATCTCTGTGAAACAGAAGTCAGTGGCTTAGACATAAATATTTTATGGTATTGACAATAGACAGACAGACAGATATTGTTTTCTTGAAACATTAATGTCCTCATAAGTTAACAGAAAGTTTTTCGGAAATTTGGCCTCGATATTTGACCTTGCCTTGTCAGATAACCTTGACCTTGATATCAGCAAATGCATATCAATGACAGGTGCATGCTAAATATGAGCAACAGCGCCTGTAGGATTTGTAAGAGTTAACAACACAAAATTTATGTTAGTAATAATTACCCCTATATTTGTACATAGACAACAGACACAGATTCAAGTCTACCCAAGTCTACATGTTTTTTGTGAGGTATAATAAAGTATAAAATGTAAATCAAAAACAGAACATGAATAAAAGGAATAAAATAGTATTTTTTAATGATATATTGTATTACCGGAACTTCTTTAGTAATTCAAAGGTCAAAGCCTTTCGTAAAAATCTGAAACAAAGTTACACTATTCAATGTTTGATAAATGAACAAGAGGGCCATGATGGCCCCGTATCGCTCCACTGGCCGATTAGTACAAACCATAAATATCAAACAGTACAATTCTAGACTAAATGATTGCAAAAAAGAAGACATATAAAGTTTCCTTTACAATAGCCCACGTGAAATTTCTGACCCCAGAGCAAAACCATTTTTGACCACAGAGCTATAATTACTTGAATCTAAGTAGAGGTCCACAAGATAAAGCCAGGTCTAGACTGTATGGTTAAAAACTAGAAGATTTTCAAAGTTTCCTCAATATGAACCCCTGTGAAACATGACACCCCTTAGCCGGGGCTTATTTAGGTTCAAGGGCTAAATTTTGATCAAATTCAGGAGCGATCCAAATGTGATAGTCCTAGGATTTGTGTTTAGGATACCAGGGCTTTAATTGGTAGCTCTAGGCCTTATGGTTTCGGACAAGCAAGAAGATGTTCAAAGATATTCACTATATTAGCCCATGTAAAACTTGTGACCATGGGGCGGGGCCAATTTTGACCCCAGGGCTATAATTTGAAGAAAACTGGTTGAGGTCTATGGGATGAAGCTGCATATTTGATGTTGTGGCTCGCACAAGAAGAATTTCTAAAAAAATCAATATCTTTCAGTTTTGTTGCCACGGCAACCAAAGTTTTAAAAGAAAGTAAATCAAATTAAGAAATTCTGAAATGGACCATGACAGGATAATTTCTGCAAAGTTTGGTGAAAATTGGATTTGTAGTTTCAGAGAAGAAGATGTTTGAAATAAAAGTAAACGCACGCACGCATGCACGGGCGGACGCACGACGGACACGGGACCATGACATAAGCTCCCTGGCCTTCGGCCAGTGGGGCTAAAAACAGGTATATTACCTCAATTCCTCTTTGAATGCATCTTGAGCAGCTTCTAAGAAAGAGGATTACACTACTGCCACAAACTGGCCTGCTCTGCGTCCCATTCCTTGGATGTTTGCTATTAAGGTGGGGTTGACATTCAGGGGAATTAATCGCCTTTCCAGGTATCCAATGCTATCTTTCATTGCTAAAAAAATGCAAAATTTATTTCAAAAACCTATTTGTTTCATAATCAAAGGTTTTCACTATACAGCCCGCTAACCCTTAACTAAACCATAAAATTTTAAACAAGTCTTAATTGAAAACATCTGCAGACAACAAAATAAATGGGACTCAGGAACTCAGGAAGTGAAATTTGTCTCAGATAGGGAAGAAAACATGGTTTCCAGCATTTTCTCCTTTTCCCAAAATGTTTTCCAAGCCTTTTTTTCTCAAAGTCATTGTAAGACAGTGTTGTATAGTAAAGGGTTTAAGTTAATACATTTAATAAGTAAAAGTTTCATCTTTTCAGCTCTAATTATAAACAAATACATGTACAGTATGTGCATAGCGATCTGCTGGAAATCGTGGATTACATGCATAGTGCTGAAAAACGTATTTTGTTGAACCTTTTTTTTTTCTCAAAATTCTGTACTGTTTGGCATATCATGACTGAAATTGGATGTATGAATGTGTTTTCCACACTGCCAAACAAGCCCATTAGCTCAGTCGATAACATACCAGACTTGAAACTATAGGATCGGAGGTTTAAATTCCTAGCTCTGCCAATGTCTTTCCGATGACTGATGACAGTCATTGCAGCAAGATTCATGCCTCTCTCACCACTGATCATTATTTTCACAAAGGTTATGTGGGAAAACAACCTGGCTTGGGAAGGGTATCATGCAAAATAATGCTTAAAAGATCTCAAGGAAAGCATATATGGCTGAAATGGTTGCCCTAATTTAACCGAAATAATGTTTTAAAAAAGCATTAAACGCCATCACACTAACATCCAAATTGGTTGATTTATTGAATGGTGCTTTACGCCACTTTTAAAATTATTTCAGTCATATGATAGCAATAGCTCACCTAATCATGCAATTTCTGTGTTCGACCAATACTAGAAGTGTCTTGCTCAAGGGCACTCCCATCGAAACTCCAGGGGATCCAGTGAGGCACAAACTCGGGGTCTCCAGGTCAAGAGTCCTACATTTTACCACTGAGCCACGCAGGACCTCTTACTAACAACCAGCACCAAACAAGATCTACACACATTATTCTTTCCATTTGCAAAGTGCATTCTCACATAGTCTTAGTCAAGCAAAAATGGGTAAAGTAATGGCATTATTAAAAACTTCAGCATGAGAAAGCAGTACTAAATTTTGCAACAAGAGAGAAAAAGGGAAATAAATGTTGAGAGAGTGCAACTTTAATTAAAGTTTCGGACATAAAATGATAATTGGCATGATCTGTAATGTCTTTTTTCTTTATTCTTTTAAATGCGGAGAATGAAAACATGACTTTTGCAGACAAGATGAACAAGTCAAGTGAGAAAAAAAAAAAAAAAAAAAACTGGCTCAGACTGATATGTTACTTTTTGAAATTGTCCAATTGAAATAGTCTTAATATACAAAGTTGATACTGGAGCACTTTATCTGTAACCTTTGCCAACATGTACCTGTAATGGAAAATAAATAGTCTGTCAGAAAAAGTACAGTAAAATTTCTTAACCACCAATTCTGTGTTTTCACGACCCAGAGCCAGGAAAAAGGCTTTTAAAAACATTATGGGGAAAGGAGAAAATGGAAAACATTGATAACCACAGTTTTTCTTTTTCTTGTGACATTTTGCACATTTCAAAGAAAACTCCCAAGCTTTTCAGAAAATATATTTTGTTGTCTGCAAATGGTTTCAATATGGACACGTGTAACATTTTGTAGTCTAGTACAGAGATAATGGAAGAAATTTATATTTGGTAACAACTTCAAAACCTGTGAAGTCCTTCAAGTGCCTATTTAAGATGTGCCAACTCAACATTCCCTTTAATGTTTAATTAAAATCAACAGGAATAAAACCATTTTGTTTGACAGCCCAAAACTAAGTATATGTGAGAATGCAGTAAATGGCTTGGAAAAAAAATATTTGATGTAGATCTACTGATCTGAATAAAAGGAACAAATATAGATATTTTTGCAGTGATATAACAATAACTACAGTAGAAAATCTGTAAAAATGTAACCATTCAAATAAAATGATTGATTGATTGTATGGTTTTTAACACCGTTTTCAACATTATTTCAGTTATATCATGCCGGCCAGTGCACCTAAGCATGCTTTCCTGGAGTTTCTTTTACCAGTACTAAGCACAAAATTCTTTCCAAGCCACCGGCTGCTTTCCCACATAGCTATCGTCGAAACAATAGTCAGCAGTGAGAGACGAATGAATCCTGTTGCAATGACTATCATCAATCCTTGGAAAGAAATTGGCTGAGCCGAGGATCAAACCAGCAACCGCCTGTTCTCAAGTCCTGTACGCTACTGACTGAGCTACCTGGACTCGTCCATTCAAATAAAAACAAGACTGGTAGATTAAATAGTGTTTTACATTTTAAGTACTATTTCAGTCAACCTGGAGCAACTGCCCATTAATGAAAATGTTTGCCAGGTCTATCAGTATGATGCTTGGGCTTTGAAACACCTTGCTCGTGGACAATCCAAGGTTTTCCCTGGACTTTGGCATGGTGGGGTCATTTGACCTCCTTGAAATAAATTCAAGAAGGCAAACATCTTAATTTTGGGGGACATTCAGAAAATTTAGGGGGCCTTAATTAAAAAAAAAAAAAAAAAAAACGGGGTGAGGGAAAACCCCAGGCAATCCCATGTTAAGCCTGCAAAACAGATAAGGATAACACTTTAGAACTTTGGATCTCTACTCAAGTATGGTACTCAAACATGGTTACTTCTGAGTCATTTTGGTATTGACCTTTAAGCTGTCAGCACCTTTACTGCACATGACACATGGTCTATACATGTCTGTCATTAGTTCCCATCTTTTTTGGAAATCCCATGTGATTGTGCATATCAAAGTTATGGGCCACAAATGAACACAACACTGAAGACCTACAGATATACAACACTACATGCTATATATCTGTTTATTGTATTTTGGCTGGGACATAAAAAAGAGTGAGGGGATACAATAATTTATGTTTAATCCTTAGGCTGCTGGGCGCAGCTCAAGGGCTTTTTGCGGACAGTTGTAGATCAGACTGCACAGAACAATCTACACTGTCCTATAAGGGCATGCTTTATCCCCTGAAAAATACCTTTGGAGTAGCAATTTGGGTTTTTACTATCAGCTTGAAAGTTTCATTTCACTTATTTAGCAGGTTAGGGGTTAACACAGAGTCAGTTAAGTATTTATACTACCAGTACTACCAGTCAAGTCCTCTAGGCTGAGACTGTCAAATGATTGATTAATGGTCAAACAATACTGATATGAACCAAGTTTCGGGGTCCTAGGTCAAACAGCTACCGAGTTAGAGCACGGAAACGATTTTCAAACAAAGTTCACCTGTGGCCTTGACCTTTGATCCATGTGACCCAAAAACAATAGGGCACCTCCTTGGGTTATGAGCAACACTTGTATAAAGTTTCAGAGTCCCAGGTCAAACAAAGTTTGAGTTAGAGCACTGAAACAATTTTCAAACAAAGTTTACATATGACCTTGACTTGTGACCCATGTGACTCCAAAACAATATGGGACCTCCTTGGTTTGTTAGCAACACTTGTATAAAATTTTGGGGTCCTTGGTCAAACGACTTTTGAGTTAGAGCATAGAAACAAAAATATGGACCGACAGACAGACAGGGTGAAACCAGAATACCTCCCTCTACTTTGTGGATGGAGGGTTTACCTATGCCTATTTCAATTCCATTTACAAAGTAGAAAACATTCTGGAGAAATGTTTGATTGATTGTATCATAGATTAAAAATGCAATGGAATTAAAAAAAATACTAAATAATTGTCCGAGAACACAGTATGTATGAAACGTATGAGGAAAGCCTCTCTTTAACATTTTTTGTGTGTTTAATGCTATTTTCAACATTATTTCAGTCATAAAGCAGCAACTGCTGCACCTATCCATGATTTTCCCAGTCTTTCTTTTACCAGCACTTTGTACATTATTGTTCCCAGGCTATTAGCTGCTTTCCCACATTTTCGGAGTTTCCTTTTACCAGTACTTCTCACAACGTTCTTCCCAAGCCACTGGCTGCTTTCCGACATACCCATCGTTGAAACAGTAATTAGCAGTGTGAGAGGAATGTCTCCTGTCACAATGACTACTAACAATCTACTGAAAGATACTGGCCAAACTGGAGATTCAACCAGCAATCTCCTGGTCTCAAATCCTGCACACCACTGTCTGCGTTACCTGAGCTTGGCTTGGAAATTTACGTAAGATGAAGCAAAAATACAATACATCTATATAGGTATTTATGTCACCTTTTATGATACATTTTCAGCTCTGTTCATATGAAACTCTGGGATGAAAAGTATCATTCTTTCATCACTGCATACTTTTCCAGAAGTGTGGCAGACGTCAAAATCTTGCTGTTCACTGCTGTAACTTCGTTCCCACATCCACTCACCACATCCCCAATTTTGTTCCTACATGTAGAAGTTAACATGACTTGGAGTACACATTTGAAAATTATATATTCCCATTTTTGTTCCTACATGTAGAAGTTAACATGACTAGGAGCACACATTTGAAAATTATATATTCAACCTTTACACAGGCAGACTAAGTGTTTTAGCAGGAGACAATTAAAAAAACATTGTAGTGAAGGGAATATTTTCTTGTACATAATGAGCAAATGCATGCTTTCTACAACATTTTGCAGGCTATTTCTTTAAAATTGAGGCTTTCATTTAATTCTAATACATATTAACCTTTTGAATAAAATAAATGCATCATTGTTTGATAGAGGAAGTTAACTCTTTACCAAACAACAACATTTTAGACTCAACAAAATTGAAAGCCTTTGCACACTAAAAAAATAGTAATTTTGCTCTAAAGATTATTTCTGTCTTTGAAACGGTAGAAAATATTGTGGGAAATGGGAGAAAATGCTTGTTTTGAAAAACCCTTAAACAGGGAATATTGTGCGGTAAAGTGTTAAAATTCATTGGGGTAGTTACTTTTATATGAGGGACCATTGAGATTTTTTTTTTTTTGACATTAAGTAACCTTGACTAGACTGCTTTTGCAAACTGGACTGACAACATAATTGCGTGACCACTGATAATCCTTTGTCGTATGAACAACACTTGCCACAATCAAACTGCCACACCCATGAATTATAAAGCCTGTTCCAAAGACACAAACAATTTTTGCAAACAATGTTCTTTGTACTGTCTGAAAAGGCCTTTCAATGTGCTTGACCAGCTGTTTAAATCATTGCTACTATTTCATGCATCAAAATTAAGTACTCTGTACCAATATCATTCCAACAGCAACTTTGCAAATTATATTTATGGTATTATTTGAACCTTTAACACCTTCTGCTATACAACAATGTCGACAGAGATACAGACGAGTCGGATGACAGAGATGATGCCAGGGCTATGACATTGCGGTACCTCAATGTTTTCTTTGAAAAAAGCAGAGTTGAAAATAGATGCGCAATTTTACAGTATTGTGTAAATCATATCAAAGTTGTATTCAGACAACAAATAAGTTATAGTCTAACATCCATTTACAGATGCCCACTGGAATAGTGGTAATTGCAAGCTCTCTTATTTAAAAATAGCTAATAAGGACATAAGCCAAAAACTAGATATAATTCTCTTGGTTTACAATTGTTCTAAGTCGGAAAAACCTAAGCTCAACAGCATAAAGTTTTGGCCACTGCATTTAGTTTTTGAAGTTGTTTGTAGATAAGCACAGTGGACATGTATCACTCTACAAATTTACCGTGGCATGAGATTATGTCTTATGATGACAATGGTCATTTGTTTTCCCAAATATAGATTCAAGTTAGAATTCATTAGATCTTCATTTTAACATGAGAACAATATTATGTAAACAAGCGTACACATATCATATTAAAAATCTCGGGGCGAGTTTTGACCCAAGACCGAGTTTTATATGGGTCGAATCTTCTCCGGAAAATCTATTTTCTTTCCTTAGAGTCGAACCTACTCTTCGAAATTGGGTCATGTCAGGTCAAAAAGTAGCTCACTGGGCTAAATCTAAGAAAAACCTTGTGTGCACTCTAGAGACCATATTTTAAGCCTGATACTCTTGAGTCCTGGTCAGAATGTTTATCTTGATAATATCTTGGACAGGTTTGCAATTGGGTCATGTCGGGTCAAAAAGTAGGTCACAGGGCCAAATCTAAGAAAAACTTTGTGTGCATTCTAGAAGCCACATTTTCAGCCTAAAACACATGGAAGTTGGGCAGAACGTTTTTCTTGATGATATCTTGAACAAGTTCCAAATCAGGCCATGTTGGGTCAAAAAGTAGGTCACTGGGCCATATCTTAGAAAAACCTTATGTGCACTCTAGAGGCCACATTTTGAGCCTGATACTCATGAAACTTTGTCAGAATGTTTGTCTTCATGATATCTTGGACAAGTTCAAAATTGGGTCATGTCAGATCAAAAAGTAGGTCACTGGCCAAATCTTAGAAAAACCTTGAGTGCACTTTATAGCATTTTCAGCCTGAAACTCATGACAGTTGGGCAGAATGTTTGTCTTGATAATATCTGGGACAAGTTAGAAGTTGGGTCATGTCCGGTCAAAAAGTAGTCACTGGGCTAAATCTTAGAAAAACTTTGTGTGCACTCTAGAGGCCACATTTGTAGTCGGATACTCATGAAACTAGGTCAGATTGTCTGTCTTGATGATATCTCAGAAGAGTTTGAAATTGGGTCATGTTTGGTTAAAAGGTAGGTCACCGGGCCAAATCTCAGGAAAACCTTGGGTTCTCTATGGAGGCCACATTATCGGCCTATGCTGACAAAGATTGGTCAGAATGTTTATCTTGTTGATATCTCAGACAAGTTTGAAAGTGGGTCATGTCGGGGCAAAAAGTAGGTCACATGGTCAAATCTTAGATAAACATTGTGTGCACTCTACATTTTCAGCCTGATTCTCATGAAGCTTGGCCAGAAAGTTTGCCTTGATGATATCTTTGACAAGTTTCAAAGTGGGTCACATCTGGTCAAAAAGTAGGTCACTGGACCAAATCTTAGAAAAACCTTGTGTGCACTGTAGAGGCCACATTTTCATCAGTCTGATACTCATGAAACTTGGTCAGGATGTTTGTTTTAATGATATCTTGGACAAGTTTGGAATACAGTCACATTGGTTTAAAAAAAGTAGGTCACTTACACTCATCTGTTTTACATCATTAAAACCAGGATCTCATCAGCTTTATTACCTGTAGATGACACATCCTCAGGTGAGCGATTTAGGGCCAATGACCCTCTTGTTCATTTATTTATTCAGACCAGAGTTTTTAATCCAGCCTCACGGACACGCTAGCTGTATAACATACGTACAGCCAGTGTAGTGTTGGCAGCAAAACATGGCAGTCTTTTTCAATCAATGAAATTTCCCGTAAGCAACACAATTAACAGTTCACTGTTTCTGTGGGGAACTATGGAGCCATGATTGCTCATATATATTTCCCCGTCTGTAGTCTTCTAACTCTGTGACTTCCGGTATGACAATAAAGAGTCAATATGGGTTTATTTTTTGATGCAAATTAACAAAACTAAAATCACGTTCTCACATCTGACATACAGATTCCCTCCAAGTCCCTTTCGTGATTCCCCAACAACATTGATAGAGCGATAGGCCTCCGTCCTGCACGTACACAGTCGCAAATTGTGAAGTAAAACACAACGTTCAACAGTTCGTCTCTCAGGCTTCCTTTCTGGGTATAATTGCTTGAACAGTTTCTGAGGCTGTGATTTTGCAATGTTGATACTCAGTTTTGAAGCTTCTGTGAAGTTTATAGAAACAGAGTAGAACCATTTGGACATTTTTTTCAAGAGGACAATTTAGGCAACATTTGTTTTGAACTCAATTGAACTTTGGCTTCTAATATTGAATCTAGTCACATACTTTTTTTTTTTTTACCAAAAACGCCCCTTTGCAACTCGCCTTTATCTAATTTAAGCAATCTGATAGTTTCATGAGCTTTGGACTGAACATAAATGCTTTCTACAGCACTATCAGGCTTTTGTCTGATTTGACCTACATGTAGTTACCACCTTTTTTTCTGTTAGCCCCAGGTGACCCATGCCCATGCTCAGTTTTGATAACAAGAGTGCCATGATGGCCTTGTATCCCTCCACTGGACAAGAAGAAACATGTATTTTTAAGTTTTCACTGTATAAACCAATGTAAAACCTGTGACCCCCAACTTTGACCCCGGGACTATAATTTAAACAGTTTTTGTATAGGTCTATTAGATAAAGGTACATGCCAAAATTGGTAACCCTAGGACTTAGGGTTTCGGACAAGAAGGTTTTTAAAGATTTTTTCAGTTTTGTTGCCATGGTAACCACAGTTTTTATAGTAATCAAATTCTTAGAAGAGTTTCTGAAGAGGGCCATGGCAGGATCATTTCTCTGAAGTTGCATTAAAATCCAATGGGTAGTTTCATCGGAATTTTAAATTGCAAATTTATCTGAGGTCATATACATTTGATTTTTTTGTAACTCTCTGCTAGTTGATTTTTCTTGTCGCTGTGTTGGCAACACCAACGCAATATTGTACAGATATCTTCTGTTAGAATCAGAAATCAACAAATAGCCGTTACACATGATACTGCTTGGTTGATTTGTTCGTCGAGAACACCGATACATTTGATTGACTGCTGTAATATTTGTATAGATGAAAGATCTAGGATTTATATATAGTATTTTGAAAATTCAGATGAAATCTGATTCAGCTTGATTTCATTTCAGAACATTTTTCCATTTTTTTTTTTTTTTTTTGTCTCAGTATTTGTTATTTCTCGATACTGTGATCGTTGTGGATTTTGATAAAGCTTGTGCCAAAATGTTAGTCATAACTGAGTTTTTTTGAGTTATTGAAAAAAAAAAAAAAAAAAACATCGTTAAAAAAGTCTAAGTGATATTTGATGAATAAGCAAATAATATTGAAAATATAGGTATGAAATATTGTAGTTCTATATGTATTGCTTTGGCATACAACAAATGTTCGCGATTCGCAAAGTTCTTTACTCAAACGAAATTGACCTGTCACTCATTTACTCTCGTCCATACTCGATGAATTTCGTGCACAATTTCACAATTTGGGTTTTTACAAACAAGTTACCCTGCGAAATTCGCTGAGTATCGACAAAAGAAGTTGAGTGCAATGTCCATTTTGTTGAGTAACACTAAAAGGTATTTAAAAGAAATAATGATAAAATTCGAACCTATGACCCAAAAATCGACAGCAAATCACCTCTCCAGAGTAGCTATTTATCTTTGCCGCTGGAAAGTCGTTTTTTTGTAAATTTTCATTTGAAAACCTATATTTAGAAAGTTAGGACCGATTACCATTGACGGTCAAAAAGAATTTAAATGAGCGACAGATTACCTCTGTGGAACAATACGTACACCCTTTACAACAACAACAAACACTGCAATGAAGAATTTGTTATTTGAGTGGGTTATTTTTCATTTGAGTGGGTCATTATAGATCCATTTTAGCGTATTTGAATTATAGTTGAGTAAAAGGTCAAGCCCTCAGATTGCTGGTTGTTAGAACTGCGTAGTTTCCAGTCAAATTCCCGCATGTATTCATTTTTTTTTTTGTAAGTTTCCAGTGCGATTTGCATTCTGGCATCCAATTTAATTGTTGATTCATAAATAGTAGATCAACTAAGTCATAAATATGTAAATTTTTAAAGAATATTCATGGTACAAATGACGTCATACGTCACGTGATTGTAAGATCTACATTTGTATGAGATTTAGAGTGTATTTCTAATGGGTAATTATCAAACAATTTTCACTGAAAATTCTTCCACAGATAGACGCGTGCTGTACAAAGGACCTTTGCAGTCGGGGCGCGTTTTTTAAGCAGTCGCCAAACTGGTTGGCAACCGCTATTTTTAGATATGCAAATTACACTCGATTTCTGTGGTTACGGTGTTTCCGAGTGGACGAAATGGTGGTTTTAAAGATTCGAAACGTTGAATAGTTCAGCCTTTATACATATTCAGAATCACAAAAGGCACCGTTAAATGATTTACAACGGAAAAAAATTGACTTGTTTACCGAATAATCACAAAACCGTTTCGTCTCGCAAACCGAAACTTGGACAGGAAGCAGTACAAAGCTAGAGGTATGCTTACGTCACCCCATAGATCAGGATGATAACAACGAGAGCATGCTTGCTCCGGAACCGGGCGACTCAATAATTACTGGTATTTTGGACAAATTTATTCAACGGCATTCTTTGCTTTACATACATAGTTGTGGCTCTACCGCATATGCTAAAGATGAAGAACCAGAAAATGCTTTGTGTAAAAATGACACTTTGATATGGCGTGCAACACACGAGAAGGGGCCTTCGGACATATGCATAAAAGTATGTCGTCCCAGATCAGCCTGTGCAGTCTGTTACTAATCCGAGACAACACTTTCCGTTTTTGTGCGATTTTCTGTTTCACGAAAGTCTAGTGTATGAAAAAATCTTATGTAGTCGTAAAGTGCCGTCTCGGATTAGCCTGCGCGGACTGCGCAGGCTAATCCGGGACGACACTTTACGCAAATGTCCGAAGGTCTCATTTCGCATGTTGCGGGCCATATCGAACTGCTTGTAATAACTAAATGAGAGAAAAAAAAAAACAGCAAACGCAGACGTAACAGTAAAGTTATGTGACAGGCAAAACACACAGTTAAAATTGTTCCTATTTCTACCATGTTTCTCAAAAAAATTTCAATGCAACAACATACTAGGTCTCTTTGAGTATGAAAGAAAGGTGAAAAGGCTAAGTCATAACTTTTGGCATATGATCATGGAAAATGGTAAGATAAAAGACAAAACAGAGAAGAGCAGCGGTGTCTCGAATATTTTAGCAATGCTAATTAGGCACAGTTAAGCCCGCCCGAGTAGCTCAGTGGTTAGCGTGTCGGACTCGTGACCTGGTGGTTGCCAATTCGATACCCGGTTGAGGCAAACTTTCTTTCCGGCGATTTTTCGCCCCTCACCTCTGATGCATGTGAGAAAAGTAGTCAGTGGCTTTGGAAAGAAGGTTGTGTCAGTATTGGTGTGAGAAAGCCAGGAAACACATAGGTGCGTCGCTGACCGCCATGATATGACCTAAGCTGTTAAAATGTCGTTAAACTCCAATACAAGCCAAGCCATTAGGCACAGTTGATTTTTACCGTCACTTTGCGCCATGTCGCGGAACTGATTTTAAAGCTGTAACCTGCAGAGGAATCAAAGGTGGCCCCATACTGTGCAATTTACCTTTGCAAGGATAGAAAACACCGTGGAAAGAGGAGAAAGTGCTGGTTAGCATTTTCTCCCCTTTTTCTCAGGGTCATCAGAGCCCGGGATTGTGTGGTAAAAGCTTAAAGGATGAAACATTTTGGGAAGTAGAAAAAAATGCTGGTTAAGCTGGTCAGTATCGTTCTCCTTTTCACAGTATATTATCCCCAAACAAATTAAAATCAAAGCGCTGACGCACTGAAGGCAGCGGGTTTGTGCCAGCTACAGATCTTATTACTTTCTTTGCACAGGTTTCCTTTATACTTGACTTGAAGTAAAAAGGTGCCTTAATCGATCTGCAAACAGTATAGACTTAGGTCAGCCTGTGCAGGCAGTCAGTCTGTGCAGTCTTCACAGGCTGACCTGGGCTGAAACTTTTCGCCATTGGTCCATTTTCTGTACATCGAAGGGTCGGTCTATGGATCAATAATTATTTATGTCTTGCTTGGTATAATCCATCACGAGGATGCAAGAAGCCCCCTTTTGCCAAAGCACAGCTCATTTGTTTGTGGCTAAAATAAAGATAAAATCTAGTACATGAGCACAGGCAGAAAACAAGACTTGAATAAATGATATTAATCCTTTCCAAAACAATCCCAAGTTTTTATGGCCCTGTGGAAGAGGCATTTAAAGATATTTGTGGAAATGGAGAAAGTGCTTCTAACCAATGTTTTCTATTATATCAATCCGTAACATTTATGAAATTCTTGAAAGGTATCTTAAAGTACTGAAAACCAGTCTTAGTATAATTTTGAGGTTTTACACCTCAAAATCCTTGTAGGCCAAATAATGTGCTTTATAAAAGTTTTGCCGATCCCTTTTAAGGAGTTTGTAGCTCAAAGACTTGAAGTTGGTACCGCTGGTTTAAATTTCCAGCATGGTCTTCTTTCTGATCCACTTATCATTTATGCCATGTTGTTATTCAGTGCATGACCTTAAGGAAATAGCCAAGAAACGCATGCATAGGTACACTGGCAGCTATTATGACCCAAGCTGTTTAAATTTCATTAACTGCTAATAAATTATACTGAAAGAAGCCATTTGCAGACAAAAATTGAAACATGGCTCAAAAACAGTGTACATCTTTGATAGGATAGAAAACATTGTTGGAAAAGGAGAAAATGCTGCTTACCAGCATTTTCTCCCATTCCTACAATGTTTGTAAAAAGTTATGTTCTAAGGGTCGTTAAAACTTGAGATTGTGTTGTACAAGTAAATGCATAATATAATTTGCAGTTATAACTACTTTTAACTCTTTACCACTCAATGCCGACTTCTAACAACCTTGAGAAAAAAGCCTTGTGAAAACAGTCTGGGAAAGGAGAAAATGCTGGGAACCAGCATTTTCTCTATTATCCACAATGTTTTCTATCCTATAAAATAAAACTTGTACCATTTGAGCCACAATGAAATTGTCGTCTGCAAATGCTTTCAGTTTGAACACAGCTGAAATTTTGCCGTCTGCCAAAGGCTTAATGGGTGACTTTTCGTGTAACATCGCCTGTCATAGCCGAATCCGTAGGACTTTGGCGATAAAAGGCGATGTTACACGAATCCCATTACGATGCCCTATGCTCAAAATTCATCATGCAAACAAACACCGACAAGAAAAAGTCGATGTAAAGAATCAAAGTCGCCGCAAATTTTTTTATTTAATGCTTCAAGAAAGCCAGGGCAAATAAGTAAATGTCAGTTTTCATCAGCAGATTTTTTAACACATTATGAAATTGATGTGACTGTGAATCTATATCAAAAGTTGTCTTCTGTTACAGTATCTAATACCCTCGCATAGCGCTCTCTGAACTCTTTTCCAAACGAAAAATATCAGACTCTTCCAAATTCAAAGAGTTGACAGACGACAATTTAAAAAGCTGCAAAAATGGTAGAAAATTCGCTAGTAGTGGGGGGAAAAGTATTTGTTAAAGGAGAAATTGGTTATAACGAGTAATTTCTCCTTATCCAACATGTTTTTCCAAAAGAATTTGACAGCGCACGTGATAACCCGCGTTTGTTTGGGAAAGTGTTGAAAACAGGGCCAAGTTACTAAAATGTTGCTGTCCTAGGATAGTATGATTCAAGAGAACGTAAGTTTGCAAGGCATGCTTTCAATTTAAACAAGTCTAAAACTATACTGTTTGGTGAACGCTGTTAATAAAGAATATTGGTTTTGCATTGCGATTTATGAACAACACAGCGAAAAGCTGGTCTCTCTCCAGATTTATTCCAACAAAGTACATTGTAAATTTATCTAGAACTTGGTGAGAAATAAACAAAAGGGTTCTAAACAATCTTTGTTTTAAAAACTAAACTTAGAAAGAAGTAACCAATAATGGTTAGATACAATCATAACCATCATACTCGTTCTTCGGCGGAATTTAACACAATTTCAGCAATGTACAATTTTAGCGGTGGTCATTCAACAAAAAACACAAATAGTAGGAAAAACTAGGTACTAAATAATCAAAATGATAATTAAACCTGTGTACGAAATGACGAAAGTGGATACGAAATGACCAACTGGATACGAAATGACCAAAATAGAAAGTATAGGTAGGTACGAAATGACCAAAATCGTATCTACGAAATGACCTAGGTACGAAATTAACTAGGTACGAAATGACTGGAAACCTGTACAGCCTTGACCAATGGAAACAAGGCATTTATTTGGATGAGTCCATTTCTCCGAATAGCGAAAATAAAAGTAATACTTGGGCGGATTTTTTGATGTTGTAAGTATTAACAGAGCAAAAATAGTATCGTATTGTATATACTTCGTAGTTTAAGAATGAATTAAAAAGCCAGTTTAAGGCGAAGTAGAAAGATTCCTTGTTAACCTTAACACCCCTATAAAAAAGAAATTCCCATTGTCCATTTCCTAACTCGAAAAACTATTAAAAATATAGTCGCGCGCTTCTGCGCGGCGACTAATAAAAACTTTTGCTCTGAAAATATTTTCTTTTGCACTTTTTCGGTCTATGTAGATACCGACGCCCTCTTTCCGTTTCTATTCTACAGTAACATTACGGATGAACTCGTAAGGTGTAAGGCAGTTTTGAAAGGGTGTCGTCTGCGCGAGTAGCGCGTATTTATACATGATCGTTTGTGTATTCATGGAGGAACTATTTAGTCAAGTGTAGGAATCAAGTTTTGTTTACCTCGCGTATCCAGGAAAAAGCTGCCGGATGCAAGAATTCTCGACCTAGATAAATATCGTAAGCGTTGAAAATCAGTAACTCATACCTGGGGACTATGACAGCGGGTTTCACCCGCTGCCAAAAACACTCATTCAAAGCAGATAACCAGTTTACCTTGCGGATTTAAAAGGATTTATGTGGCGTTGAATCGCTATACGACAAGCCTGCATACCACAGGTGGTAGAGCGTAGGACTTGTAAATGTCAAGTTTTAGGTCACTTGAGGATGTGGGTGCGAGGCTGCGAGCCCTACGGCTTTCTATCTAAAGTTACTTATATTCTTTCGGATAAGACGTTACAGCGAGGTGCCGTGTGACGGTGCTGAAACCGAGCACGTTAAAGAACCAGGCGTAACTTGGGAAGGGTTTCGTCCTGTATCGTAAACTATCCCCCGTAACAAAACTAACAGCCTTCACGATAAATAAAAAGAAAAATCTATGAGTCGCTATATATATAAAAGATGTGTATTTAGCATCTCTGGCGTGTTAACATTTTTACGTATTCACTTATTCGGCAATTTCTGTCTTGTTAAAAAACACCTAGATAATGAGAATATCTGACAAAATAGCATTGGGAAAATTGAAGGGAAACTTCTGTTCGGATTTATGATCAGAAAAAAAGAACATCAATAGACTGATGTTGCCATGCAAAAAAAAAAGAATGGCGTTCGCCTGATATTGACACATCTTGTAGCAAGAACAGTCTTGTATTAATCACGATTTATTCAATGTCCTGGATGATTTATATCTAAATAGGAAAGTTGCGTCACTGATGGTGCACTGTTATTTATTTTGGGTGTCTTTTAGAGTATGAATTGTGTCACTGACACAGAATGTGTGCATCAAAGAAAACCCTGTAAGCCCCCCCCCCCCCCCCACACACACACACACATACATACACACAGACATTTGTCAAGATCTCTGCCCATGGTTGGTGAAGGAGCCGTTTTATGGAATAAAAAATGAAAAAGAAAAATGTTAAAATAAAATTTTCCTCAGTCTTAACTAGAAGAAACAATTCTTGGTTCATAAAGCCGCATTGAAAATTTATTTGTAATGCTTAGTTTAAACTTTAAATAACACCGCATATAAAAATGCTCCTGATAATTTCAGCACCGAGAAGATGTGCAGACCACGAAGTTCCTTGTAATGACGGACCTTGTATACCAAACAGATGGATATGTGACGGCGAGCCTGATTGCCCCGCAGGCGAAGATGAGAATATAACAGTCTGTAGTAAGTTTATTTGAGCCATGCTCTGACAAAAGGGGGCTTAATGCATCTCCGTGGTGCATGATACCAATCAAGCCATCACATGATCATGGATCCATAATAGCCAATTCTTTTTTTTTTTGCAACTGACTTTATCATCAGGTAGAATGGTCCTTGGACATACAGAAAATTGACGAATGGCGAAAAGCTTCAGCCCAGGTCGATATTTTTCGCAGATGCATTAAGCCCCCCTTTTTGCTAGAGCATGGCTTATTTCTATATACGTTAAGGCCAATAGGTGTGCTCTTGCTGGCCATAGCACTTAGTCTGTAGTGCCAGGTTTGAGTTCTCGCAGTTTTGCCATGTGCTATTATCCCATTGTTTATCTCTTTACCAAAGAACGCAATTACCTGTCAAGAATTTACGGATAGTCAGACTAAAAGGCTGATATTGGCTTTGACAATACTTTAAGTCTGTATTTTTGTCTTCTCTTTGCAGGAAGTGATAACTGTGAAGAAGATGAGTTCCAGTGCGGGGATAATGCTTGCATCAATAAAAATTGGCAGTGTGATGGCACGAGCGACTGTACAGATGGCACTGATGAAGTCAATTGTGGTACTAGAAAAGTTTTTAGCCATTTGGAGCTTAGCACTTACATTTAAGTCAAGTGTCTAAAAGCCATTATTTAGCAAAATTCAAGACACCTCACTGTTGGATGCTAAATTTCAGGTGTCCTTTCTGATATTTTGTTGTATTTTGGATAGCTGGATCCAATGTTGAAGAACTCTTGTTATTTACAATGAGAAAATATCGCAATACCCCTTACAGAACGATCCTGTTTGATGACATTAACGAACAAGACTTTTGAAAACATTGTGAGAAAGGGAGAGTGTGCTAAGAGTAAGAGTTTCTTAGTGATAATGAAGTGAAATAAGCACTCCTTCATATCGGTGGAGGTTATTTGGTAGAAGCGAGACATTATTTATTTCACACTCTGTTTAAAATGTGTAAGGTATCCTATGCGTGGGTTGCTCAGTGATTAGGGTGTATGATATGTAGTTTAGACGTTCTATGCCTGGGTTTGACCCTCAACACAGTTACTGGTCTTTTAGTGAAAATGTCCTTGGACCAAACTGCCCCCCCCCCCCCACCCTTAGCGCAGTACTGATGAAACTCCGAGCTCCGAGAAACGAGAAATGCATGAATAAGTGAGCTGTGATATAACAGAGACATGATGTTGACAGTGGAATAAAAACACCATACAATATATAAACAAAAATAATCTTATTTCAGATAAAAACACTTGTGAAGAAGACATGTTTAGGTGTGATGATGGCAACTGTATCTCCAGTGAGTGGACCTGTGACGGAGATAACGACTGTCTGGACAAATCTGACGAGAGAGGATGTAACATGGGTATGTTTTCTTTTATGCTTTTCAGTAGTTTAAGAAATCTATCAGTCAGTTATATCCTTATAATTCACCGGTAAATGTTATAATTCACCGGTGAATGTTATAACTTTTATTTTTAGAAATGCCGCGTATATATATTTATAGAACATGAATGAACTTTTTGCGGGTGAACGTCACGCTTTATGACGTAGTCAACATCACCCCTGACGTCATTATTACAGCTAGACCATATCTGACTAGATTTAATAAATCTATTTCGCTTGAAAAACGCACATATTTTTCACGATGAGCGAAAACTAGACGTGAAAAGTGAAATTAAAGTGAAGAGGATAAAAGAAATAGAATAATTGTTGTTTCAGTGTATGATCGAATTTTCTTTCATCTCGTGAAATGCAAATGCCATATTTTGACCCGTGGCTTCGCCATTTATGAAAATATAGCCTTCGCTTTCCACTCGATGAAAGAAATAGAATATTTATCTTTTTTCGGCGAAAGATCGAAATTTATTGCATCGCATTTATATCATCGCGGGAATATCATCGTTAATATTTTCATCGAAATTTATTTCATCGCATTTATATCATCGCGTGAATATCATCGGTAATATTTTCACGAGTGGCTGCGCCACTCGTGAAAATATTACCGATGATGTTCACGCAATGAAATAAATTTCGATCTTTCACCGATAAAAACAAATATTCTATTTATTTCAGGCTAATAACCCCTATTTTGTTGGACCTTTCATCAAAATCCAGTACAGTTGTTTTCGGTAATTCCCCGTGGCGTACCCCCCTCACGTAACAATGCATTACAATATTACGTAAAGCGCGAGAAATATAGCGTAAATTACGTCATACTTCCCTCCATTTGAATTGCACTAGGTAACTAGTGCGCGGGAACTACTGATTCTGCCTTTAATTGAAGAGTTAGAAAATATAAAATCGGTATTTTCTCTGGTCGTGACCATGAAATATCAAACCATAATCCACCATTATTTCTCGATAAACTACCGAAAACCATGAAATAAATTTCGATCATACACCGAAACAGACAATTATGCTCTATGTAATCTGTTACTTACTGCCACGAATTCGAAGCAGATGAAACATCCTTGTATATAAGGTTAGCTCTTTACCAGGCTTCATAATTTTAGTCTGGCCCAAATGGAAAGCATTTACAGATAACAAGTTGAATGTGTCTCAAGTAGTAGAATTTGTCCTCAAAAAGGGTTGGGTAGAAAGCATTATGGGAAATGGAGAAGATACTGTGAACTTTCCATTTACACCCTTACGAGATTAACTTTCAAAAAGCTTTCAAATGTCGGAATCAATACAGCTTCATACTCCCGAGCAATACTCTGCTTTTGAAAGCATTCAAGGCAAAACGGCAGTCGCTTGTAACAAGTTATTTTTACTTGACTCTTTTTTGAAGTTCCACTATTTGCAATAAAACAGATCTTTGATTGCAGATCATTCATTTTACATATTAAGAGAGCTATTGAGATTTTAATAATCTCACCAAAAAAACTTCAAAAATGATTATCATTGAATTAAGTAAGCAGAAAGGTGGTAAATAATTAGTAAAGAAGAAAGCCAAAATTAACAAAAATCGGTAGTATTTCCTTGATGGGCAACCAAGGCTCTTTATTTACTTTTAGATTTCGCGCCAGAGTTTTTCAAGGACATGCGGAAATGTCACATGATCTGTAACAAATATCGATCACGAGGATTCGTATTCAAACTAGTATGGTGATGTCATATCTGATGTGATAAATATAGAGTTACCAACTGCAGATGACCGTCTTGTTATTTAAAGGCCCAAAAACTTCACCTATTTATTGAATATAATTGTCAAGTTTACACGGATGCAAAGAAAAATAAATTTAGTTGTATTTATCACTATTTCACGACAAGTTTTGATTTACGACTTAAAAAAAGAATAGCCCCCTTTAATTCCAGAGAAAGAATGTAAAGAGGACGAATTCAAGTGCATCGACTCCGGGAGATGCATTGACATTAAGTGGAAGTGCGATGGGGATTTTGACTGCCCGGATCACAGCGATGAAAATGTCAACTGTACCCACAACCCGATTAATGAGCCTGTAGGCTGCCATCCAACGACAGAATTTCAGTGCAAGAATAAGGAATGTATTCACAATTCATGGAAATGTGACGGTGATCCCGATTGTAGTGATGGAACGGATGAAGGGGATTTCTGTAATTGTTCTTTTACTTTTTAACCCTTTAACCCTTTACCACACAATCCCGACTTTTGACGACCCTGAGAAAGGAATCTTTTTAAAACATTGTGGGAAAAGGAGAAAATGCTGGTAACCAGCATTTTCTCCTTTTCCCAAAATGTTTTCTACCGTACCCAAAACAAGATTAATTTTAACGCAACATTTATTTTGTCGTCTGCAAATGCTTTCAATTTGGTCAAGTCTTAAATTTTGTCGTTTGGTAAAGAGTTTATTGCCAAATAAATGAAAAACAAAAAGACAAATATTCGTCCAATCGTAATAACCCAAGCATTGCGATTTCAAAGTTGATTTCACTGGTAAAAAAAATCTGCATCGGACAGTGTAGATCCAAGATCAGACTGCAATTTAGCAATCCAGCAATCCAGTAATCCAGCGACCAATCAATCCAGCAATCAAGCAATCCAGCAATCGAGCCTTCAAGCAATCCAGCAAACCACCGATGCAGCCTTCCAGCAATCAAGCAATCTATCAATCAAGCAATCAAGCCAGATATATATATATATATATAAAGGTCTTCCCTTGTCATCTTCTGATAGTAACCGGGGTATCCATCTGGCGATAAAGGACTCATGACCAAATGGTTATTTAGGATTTTGTGAATAGTCTCAGTATACATGCCAACTTGCTTGGCTACCTCGGCAACTATCTAGCGTCGGTCAACGTCGAGAACGTCACTGACCTGCTGGATCATACTGCCAAATATCTTTTTCTTTCTTTCTCTGCGTTTTTTGTCTATCACAGATGTCTGACTGTTGCGAAATCACTTGTGCCACCTGTACACAAGCGCATGGGACACGGAGGGGCGATGTTTGCTTTCTCCATCATGGTCCTGGTCTCCGTCGGCCTTTTCCCCAAGGCGACATACATTTCTATCATTATCCGTTGCTCCTTGTTTTCATTTGACGTCATGATATCAGCCTGGCAAAATTTGCGACTTGTTACTTAAATGTTCAATATCTAAGTAACGGCTCAGTAATGTGTGACGTCAAAATTTTACACACGAGTTAAAATGATGTCAGAGCAAAGGCAGTTGAAATTCGATTACCTTTTCTCGTCCGATTTGTTTGAGGAATAATGTTCTTCTTAATTTGACACCCTAAAGTATTGAAGGTAACATTATCCCGTGTTCCCTGAGCGTGAAGGATGCACAACAAAAATGATTTTAACGTATCACAGTTGAGTGGTTCGTTTTTAAATTGTGTACAATTCATTTTAGGTGAAATAACGTTGTACAAAATGTTGACGAATTTTGCCATAATTACGGCATCATTTCTTTGAAGCATTCGAGCTGTCTACGTATTTTTTGAATGCCCTCCGTGGTTGCCATGGATAGACGACGTGTCGCGTGCAACAATTGCGTCGTTAGCTAAAAGGTCAAGGTCACACTGCTTGGTTGAAATTCGTCGATATTTCCACAGTTAGAGTGATAACAGGTGTTTCTGTCCGGCCAATAACTTCCAGGTTTATGGTCCGGCTCTAAAGTCAGTTCAAAAGTAAAGGTCACAGTGCTTGGCGAAAATTTTAGCATATATACTGTACATGTTACAATAAAATGTTTTTGTCAATAAATATGATTATAGGTCATGGTTTGAGTTTGGAACTATACCATGACTGTGACCTTTATCTTGTTGCGGGGGCATCCGTGTCGGTGACACCTTTCTAGATAGTCATTCTAGAAGAAAGACCCTAACAACAGCAGTTTAAATGTGGCCCTTATCTGAAATGTCTCAGCATAGAGGACTGTGAAGATGAAAGAACAGACTGCACGTTTTGTGCAATCTAGACTGTCTGCAGAGGCAACTAAAGTAGTGAAAGGCGTTTTTAGGGCTTATTGTCATGAAATAGTAGTAAACACTGTGGGTAAAGGGGAAAATGATGGTTACCAGTATAGTTTCTTTATCTCACATTATTTACAAAAGCTTTCTTCGTCGGGGTTGTTAAGCTGAAAGGTTGTTTGCTACAGGGTTAAGCCTTAGGCTGCTAAGAGCGACTCACCGACCTTTTGCGGACAGCGTAGATCAAGATCAGACTTCACAGAACGTGCAGTCTGACCCTGGATCTACACTGTCCGATTAGGAGATCATTCTCCTCCAAAGGTACCTTTGAAATAGGAAAATTTTGTTTTTTACTATCGGTTTGAAAGTTTCATTTCTTTTTTTTTTTTTTTTTTGGCAGGATAAGAGTTAAATAATGTCTACAGAACATTTTCCGTAAAAGCTAGTTAGCACTCAAAAAATGCAGAGAAAAATGGAAAGTCATCCTACACTGATGTCCTCACAATAACAAAAAAGTAATAAGTTTGTTTGGCTAAAATGAAGAGATTTCCTGTGGTTCTGCTTTTCCAAAATAGCCATGAAATTAGAACAAAAGTGCCTTCTATTGATAGATAGTCTGAAAAAAGTTTACTAGCCTTAAAATTATATTTTAGTCGAGATGACAACACTGGCTCAGAACACACGATACGTGCTCATTCGTTTCCAGCAGAAGTAATAATAACCCATTGGACTTCTTTCATTTTGAAATTAGCCCATTTTTTGGTTTCATGCTCTTCGGTAGTTTATCGATAAATAATGGTGGATTATGGTTTGATATTTCATGGTTACGACTAGTGAAAATACCGATTTCATTATTTTCTAACTCTTCTTTTGAAGAAGCAGTTCCCGCGCATTAGTTAATTAGGTAAACTGCGCGTGCCATTCAAATAGAGGGAAATACGACGTAACTTCCGCGCATTTACCCTATAATTCTCGCGCTTTGCCTAATATTGTAATGCGTTGTTATGTGAAGGGGTTACGCTAAGGGGAATTACCGAAAACAACTGTACTGGATTTCGATGAAAGTCCCAACAAAAAGGGGTTAGAAACATGAAATGAATAGATTTTTGTTTGTGTGAAATATCGAAATATCGAAATTTATTTTATCTCGTGAACATCATCGGTAATATTTTCACGAGTGGCGCACCGATGATGTTCACGAGATGAAATAAATTGCCACTTGTGAAAATATTACCGATGATGTTCACGAGATGAGATAAATTTCGATCTTTCACCGAAAAAATAAAAAAGAATCATTTATCTGCAACTTTAAAGCTGACATGGTCCAAGTGTTAGTCGCTGACAGAAAAAGTGGATTTTAAAATCAGGCAAAAAGTAAACAAAGATAGAGTGATATGGCAACTTTTAACCCTTTCCCAAACGACAAATTTTGGACTGGTCCAAATTGAAAGAGTTTGCAGACGACAATTTTGAATTTGATGAAAATGGCAGAAAGGTCTCAAAAAGGATAGAAAACACTGTGGGAAAAGGAGAAATTGCTCGTTACGAGCAATTTCTCCTTTTCCCACAGTGTTTTCAAAAGACTTGTACTGCAGACACGTGAAAACCAGGGCTTGTTTGGGAAAGGGTTAAGCTAGTTTTGAAATCAATTTATCTAACAGTTGGACCGACCGTACAACAACAGAATGCCACTTTCACAATACTTTCCATGCTTTAAGCGAAAACTCGCTTTATGTACTTTTGGCAGCTATTGTTACTTTAACAATTTGTCATCTTTTCCAAGGTGACTACAAATGCCCAGATGATAAGTTCCAGTGTCATAACCATCAGTGTATACCTGCCTCGTTACAATGTAACGGAATAGTCGAATGTATGGATGGGTCTGATGAGTGGAATTGCTGTAAGTATATATTTTTTAAACTGAATTTGAGCCATTCTCTTTGAAAAGGGTTTTTAATGGATCTGGAAAATTTTTCGACCCGGGTCAGCCTGCGCAGTCCGCGCAGGTTGACCTGGGTCGAAACTTTTCGTCATTGGTCAGTTTTCATGTTAAAGGACCATGCAACCTCATGATTTAGTGGATTGTTAGACAAAATAGATTGATGGATCCATAATTATATGATGAATTGCTTGGAACAATGCATCATGGAGATGCATTGTTTAAACCCCCTTTTGCCAAAGCGTGACTCAGTTTTATCCACTTTACTTCTTTGCCATATGGCAGAATAGTAGAATTGTCCAGATTGAATGGATATGCAGACAAGTTAACTGGTGGTGGAATGATAAGATTTTACCTTGAAAGGGCAGTGAACTTTGCGGAAGAAAGAGAAAATGCTAGGTAGCAGCATTTCTTCCTTGTTACGGAACGTTTTCTAAAGTATTATTTTTTAAGGCTATAAAACCCGTGATTGTTTGCGAAAGGTTGCCATTAAAGTAACAATAGCTACCGAAAGTAAACAAAGAGGGTGTTCAAATGCATCAGAATTTAAACCATATCATTGAAAAGTATCGAAATTATTGTTAGGATGACATTCTGTTATTGTGCAGTTGGTCAAAATGTTGGTCGCTGGCAGCGAAATTAATTTCAAAACGATGATAAAATTGCCAGATCACTCTATCTTTTGTTTACATCTTGTCTGGTTTTAAGACTCATATTTGCTGCCAGCGACTACCACTTGGATCGACCATACCGTAACGGATTGTCGTCCCCACAATATTTTCCATACTTTTCAATGGTATGATTTAAATTTAAATGTATTTTAACCCCTGCATTGTTTTTGGCCACTCTTTGGCATTTAAAGGTTTTCCCGGGATATATTCCAGCGCAGTCTTATTTTAGAAATCTTACAACGTATTTTCTGCTATTGAATATCAATACGAAAGTGCATTTGCACAACTATGGTCTGAACCTCAGCAGCCGAGATCAAGACAGAATGACCTACACATTATAAGTTCTTTAATACTAGTTAAGTATTGATAAGACTCAGTTAGAATTAGGCCTGCACGGACTCACTGGAAAGAATCAAACATGAAAGTTTTGTCATTAAAAGAGTTTGAACCATCTGACAATTTAATGAAAATTTTACAAGAGTTTAATTTAAATTTTACTTGATTTGGTTTTCATTTGAATATTTTTTTCCGTTGTTTCTGTTTCAAAGCTAAATGCCAAGACATAGGAGAGTATGATTGTTATGGAGACAACTCCTATTGCATTCCTATCAGCAAAGTCTGTGACGGACATAATGACTGCGACAATAGGGAGGATGAGGAATCTGCTCAATGTAGACGTAAGTCATCACCTTTTTAGCTCTGCTGAGAACAATGTGCTCAAGATGAGCTTTTGTGATTTTGCTGCGTCCAATGTTCCTCGTCTGTCTTGTGGTCATCAATTATCATCATGTGTGCACTGAAGAAGATATTTTTTCTGTCGGATACACATGAAAAGTGGTCAGAATGTTTTTCTTGATGATATCTCTGACAACTTTGAAATCGAGTCACATTGGGTACAAAAGTAGGTCATGGGGTCAAATCTTAGAAAAACCTTGTGTGGACTCTAGAGGCCACATTTTGAGTCATATACTCAAGAAAATTGATCGGAATGTTTGTTTTGATAATATCTCGAGCAATTTTGAAATTGGGTCTTGTTGGTGCAAAAAGTAGGTCACGGACAAATTTGAGAAAAACATTGTGTTGACTCGAACAGCCTTATTTTCAGCCCAACTCTCATGAAAATTGGTCAGAATTTTTGTCTTGATAATATCTTGGACAAATTTGAAACTGGATCACGGCAGGTCAAAAAGTAGGTCATGTGACAAATCTTTGAAAACCCTTTTTTGCTATTTAGAGGCCACAATTTCAGTCGGATCTCCATAAGTTGGTAAAAATGTTTCAGTCAAATTGTTACGTGGGGCTGCACTCATATCAGTCAATGTTACATTTTGAAAAAGAGCTTAATTCCCATGATGCACTCTTAACTCTTTACCAAACGACACATTTTAGACCAGTCAAAATTGAAAGCATTTGCAGACGACAAAATAAATGTGAGCCAAAAATTAATGTTTGTGTTGGATCGGGTAGAAAACATTGTGAGAAAAGGAGAAAATGCTGGTTACCAGCATTTTCTCCTTTTCCCACAATGTTTTCAAAAGGTTTCTTTCTCAGGGTCGTTAAAAGTCGGGATTGTGTGGTAAAGAGTTAATACACTTTAATGTGTCTTACATCATCGGCACAAGGATCGCTTCAACTTTATGAATTCTAGATCACTTTTCTTAGGTGAGCGCTTTAGGGCCAATGGTCCTCTTGTTTTGTTTTAGAGGCATATCTTGTTGGTGTTCATTGTTTGGATGTTATTGTTTCGACCTTGTCTCTCTCACCAGCAGATTATATCTTTTTTTTTCCCATTTCTTTTTTTACACCCCCCCTTCTCTTTAGGGATGACTTAAACATATGTTTAAACAGGAAAATAATTCAGCTCTAAATACAGGCGAAAGACCGCCGATAGGTTACAAGGATAAGTCATTCTCCGGCCAGAAGGGCAGTTTTGCGGTCATTTTGAATTTCCCCACATTGAGAAAAAGTTGGACTGTATCCGTAATTCAACTTTTCCTTGACAACCAAAAGATTCATTTAACAGAAGCAAAATTAAACACAGTCCACAATAAATCCACAAGATTGAATTCCGATTAATGTTTGTTAAAGTGTCTTAAAATGTATGACCTACACCATTTCGCCTTTGTTCGCGTATCATAACAAAAATATTATTTTTTTTTTTGGGGGGGGGGGAAATACTGGCATTGATACATGTAGTTTCAATGAGGTACAGTAAGAATTACGCAATATTACAAGCAAGGTTTGACGTCATTTTCAAGTGTTCGGCCTTGATCCCATTCGTCTTTTTGCAGTTGGCCTTACCGTGTTCGTTCTGTTTTCTTCAACACCTTCATCCAAGTCCTATGCTCTTTCACTAGGCTAATGAAAATTTACTTTTCCAGTGATTATTCAATTAATAAGAAGAATGTGATATTGCCGATTGTGAGAAGGCTGACACGAGGACGAGGGATAGATAGTTTGGTAGACTACTACACGTGGAGGACTGGATAAATAAAGGATCTTACATGAGTGTTTATGTATTATCATATTTATCAAACGAGTTGACTAAAAATGTATGACGCGAGCCTTGGTGAGCGTCAGATACATTTTAGTCAACGAGTTTGATAAAAATCATAATACATGAACACGAATGTGAGATTCTATTTATCACATAAAACGAATGACAGACAAAAAAATCCTGCATCATCACCTTTAGCCTATACACCATTCACGGGTCCGTGTTTACAGTTGTAGTTCGGTATCAGATGTGTACATCCACAAGTAGATAGATCTTTGACATTTACTCCGAAAGTACAATGAAACAGTTTCTAAAGGGGAAAAGTCGGCCTATTTCCACAATTTTGTTGATTTAAAAGACTTTCGCTGCATTTCTTGGTTTTTATTTTCAAAACGTTTAGTAATCCTGGTGAAGTAAGGATTTTAGTTTTGTTAATTTGTTGGGTCATTTCGAAGGTAAATAAATGGCGGACACTAATGGCAATAACGCGGAGGGATAAATTTGGCAATCGGAAAATTAAAGAGTTAAAAAATTTCAATATGAAAATGTTTTTTTGTCTTTTTTTAAGTAATTCACCGTACGTGATTTTCTCTCAAATTGATTAAAACACAATATTTCATAATTCTGGTCTACACCGACGAACTTTTTTCATGGTAAACTTGTACATACATGTACATCCTTATTGTAATGCGTTCTTATGTGGGGGGTATGCCGCAGGGAATTAGCGAAAACAGTTGTACTGGATTTTGATGAAAGTCCTAACAAAAATGGGTTTAGAAGCATGAAATAAATAGGTTTTTTTTCGGTGAATGATCGAAATTTATTTCATCTCGTGAACTTTATCGGTACTTTTCACGAGTGGCACAGACAAGAGTGAAAATATTTACTGATGATGTTCACCAGATGAAATAACTTTCGATCTTTCAACGAAAAAGAAAATCCTCTATATATTATCTAAGTCGATATTGTGTTTCTCTCTTTGCTGCGTATTGATTTGTTTGAATTACCCTCATTATTATCCTTTTGGTGAGCTTTTGTGAATGTGCTGTGTCCGTCAGATGTGGGTCGCATGGCGTTAGTCATCCGTTGTCAAAGCGTCAACAATTACACAGTATGCACTCAAGAGGCCACAATTTCAGTCCAGTACTCAAGAAACCAGGTCAGAATGTTTTGCTTGACAACATCTCGCTCAGGTTCGAAATTTCGTTACCTTGAGTCAAAAAGTAGGTCACTGAAAACGAATCTTAGAAAAGACGTTGTAAGCACTCTAGAGGTCATATTTTCAGTCCAATACTCATGAAACTTAATTAGAAGGTTTGTCTTGATAATATCTTGGACACATCTGAAATTGGGTTGTGTCAGATCATAAAGTAGGTCACTGGACAAATCCTAGAATAACCTCGAGTGCACTTTAGAGACCACATTTTCAATCTGATACTCGAGAAAGTTGCACAGAATTTTTGTCGTGATAAAATCTTGGAGATATTCGAAATTGGGTCACGTTGGGTCAAAACGTAGGCCACTGAGACAAATCTTAGTAAAACTTTATGTGCATTCTAGAGGTCACATTTTCAATCAGATACTCAAGATGATTTGTCAGAATGTTTGTCTTGTAATGTCTCGGACATGTTTGAAATTTGGTCATGTCGGGTCAAAAAGTAGGTCATCTTAGAAAAAAAAAAAAAAAAAAAAAAAGAAAAAAAAAAAAAAACCCTTGTGAGTACTCTAAAAGTCACATTTTCAGTCCATTACTAATGAAACGTGGTGAGAATTACTGGGTCACACAAATCTTTAAAAAAACTATGTGAGCACTAGAGAGGTAACATTTTCAATCCAATACTTATGAAACTTTGTCAGAATATTTGCCTTGATAATGTTTTGGACAGCTTTGAAATTTGGTTACATTAGGTAAAAAAATGGGTAACTTGGACAAATCTTAGAATAACCTTGTGAGCATTCCAGAGTCTACATTTTCATATTGATACACATGAAAGTTGTACAGAATATTTGTCTGGATAACATCTTTAACATACATTCCATCTTGTGCATGCAACCACGCCTTTTAAGCGACTTTTGTGCTAAACGACCGTTTTTAAGTCCGTCCGAACTATTTTCCATTAATTTATTGTTGTATTAAACGAGTTCACTATTTTTTTTTTCATGCTTTTCTGTAGTTTATCTTGAAAAAATGGTGCATTATTGTTTGATATTTCATGGTTACGACCCGTGAAAATACCGATTTCATATTTTCTAACTCTTCAATTGAAGGCGGAAACAGTAGTTTCCGTAGTAGTTTTATCTAGTTACCTAGATAAACAGCGCGTGCTATTCAAATGGAGGGAAATATGACGTAATTTACGCAATTTTCCCCGCGCTTTACGTAATATTGTAATGCATTGTTATGTGAGGGAGTACGCCACGGGGAATTACCGAAAAAAAACTTTACTGGATTTTGATGAATGTTTTAAAAAAATAGGGGTTAGAAGCTTGAAATAAATCCAATGTTTGTTTTTTTCGGTGAAAGATCGAAATTTATTTCATCTCGTGAACAGCATTGGTAATTTTTTCACTCATGGCTGCGCCACTCGTGAAAATATTACCGATGATGTTCACTCGCTGAAGTAAATTTCGAAAAAAAAAATGTCCTCTACTTCTTTCATTAAGTGATCCATCAATACTGTAGTCATAATAATGGATTCTTAATTGATAGAAAAGGTTGATAACAGCTTATCCTCTGGCTTTTCCCAATTTAAAGGCTGAGATATTACGTTTATTCATCTTTTACACTGGCTTTACATCTAAGGAGTGTTTGACTATTTCATGAATTCCTTGCAATGTATCCTGCATATATATAGTTAATTTGATCCAGATGTTTGTTAAGCTGAGGTTTCTTTTTAACTACATTTACCTGCTTTTGGTTTCATCTTTCATTTCTGGAAATTGCTAGACCTATTGGTCCTCTAAAAATGTATTATATTGTTAAAGCATTTTTACTGTTTACTCAACGATGGAAAAACATCCTGTTAGTATAGAATCTTATGATTAAAAAAAAAAAGATGTGCGAAAATTTTCAACCTGTCCCCCACCCAGCCCTTTAAATAACATTGATTTTTAAGCGACCATTTTCTAGAGTCTGTGGCTATGTCACCAACTATGATAGTTGTAAACAACGTTTCTTGATGTTCTGTATCTGTCAAATGAACATTTTTAGTAATAATGTGATGAAGTGAAATAGTGAAAGTAAGAAAAAGATCAAACTTCATGTTTGTTCTTTCTGATCTTCATCCACACCATATGCAAAGACACTTACTATTGACCTCAGTGATGGGATGAAAAAGTATTCGCTACAACATTGTTGTAGAGTTTTAGGCCCTTGTTTTGAAAATAATTCGTGAGCCATTTCTGTGGCACACGCAACTTTTCACCGACTGTCTACTTTGGTAACTTTGTCGATAGAAGATAAGGATAATAATTATTCCAATTGCCAAACATTTTCTGTGCATATTCCGATATTGCTTCAAATTAAGGGAAGTGAGAACAAATTTTACATTACTAGTAATGTAAAGTGGGACTAGTGTATTATCGTGTTTTTTTTTTTGTCCCAGTTGTGTTTTTTTTAACCAACCACAGCACGTGTCGGGATTAGTACAACTTCGCCATTTCGCGGGAAAATGACGTCGTTGTTGCTAAGACGTATACGTGCCGAAAATTCTACGATTTTAATGTTTAATAACAACAAAAAATGCAGCGTAAGTTATTCAGAATCAACAAATTTAGTGAAGATATTTAAATTTACTCCCTTTACAAATTCTAATTTTGATGTAAATTTTACAGAACTATCTTCTTCTGTATGTACATATCTGAAACCGAACTACATCGGTAAACATGGACCCATGAACGATATATAGGCTAAGGTGATGATGCAGGATACTTATTTGTCTGTCAATCGTTTTATGTGATAAATAGAATCTCACATTCGTGTTTATGTATTATCATTTTTATCAAACACGTTGACTAAAATGTATATGACGCCCGCGAAGGCTCGCGTCATATAATTTTAGTCAACTCGTTTGATAAAAATGATAATACATAAACACTCATGTAAGATCCTGTATATAATCCACCAGTAAATGTTATAATTCACCGGTGAATGTTATAACTTTTATTTTTGAACAGGCTATTTATAGAACAAAAATGAATCTTTAACGGGTTAACGTCACGTTTTATGACGTAGTCAGCATCACTCAGGACGTCATTGTTACAGCTGGTACATATCTGACTAGATTGAATAAATCTATTTCGCTTGAAAAACGCTCATATTTTTCAGGATGAGCAAATATAAGAAGTGGGGGAAAAAAGAAGGTTAAAGTAAAGAGCATAAAAGAAAAATGATAATTGTTTGTTTCAGTGTATGACCGAAATTACTTCCATCTCGTGAAAAGCAAAGGCCATATTTTCACGAGTGGCTTCACCACTCGTGAAAATATAGCCCTCGCTTTTCACTCGATGAAAGAAATTTCAATCATACACCGAAACAGACAATTATCTTCTGTATACTTGGTCCAATTATTTAGAAGAGAGTGTTGCACAGTTCCTTAATTACTCGTAGTGCAAAATACTTTAAGAAAAGAAAAAAAAAAAACAGTTTTTCACCGATATTGTATTTGCACAATATTGTGGAAAGAATAGCAACACCTTGTCAACAGTAAATCGCGCTCCTTTGTTCTCATTGCTTTCCCAAGCTGTAAATTACAGTTCATATAAGGTTACACTTTGTTGTTCTAATCATTTGATCTGTTATGTATACGCCCACCCGGTTAGCCCAGTGGTTAGCGTATCCGTAGGCTGGTAACCATATTTTCTCCTTTTCCCACAACATTTTCTACTTTTTCACAGCCGAGAAACACTTTATCTGTCGTTTGCAAATGCTTTCCATTTGGACAAGTCTACAATTTAGTTGTTTGGTAAAGTGTTAAGGTTTGCATAGTCATAAACCATATTCCCTTGTAATCAACAATTGATATCGAATTTTAGACCATTGAAACATATGAAACAGTGCAAGTTGTCAAAAGGAAAGGTCTCAAAGAAAGAAAAACATCATTTTTCGATGATGATGAAAACGTTAACCCTTTGGCTGCTTATCGCGACTCACTGACCTTTTGCGGACATAGTAGATTAAGATCAGATTGCACAGAACGTGCAGTCTGATCTTTGATCTACACTGTCCGATGAGGAGATATCTTCCCTCCAAAAATCCTTCTGGGACAGGAAGGTTTTGGGGTTATACTACCGGCTTGAAAGTTTCATTTCTTTTATTCAGCAGGAAAAGGGTTGAAAGGAACAGAGCTATATCTTGCCACAAGCGATTATTGCTCATCTTAATTTCAATGTTTTCAAAAAGTGTCTACTGAAAAAAAAAAAGATGAAAAATAATGTACTAACTCCTAGGCTGCTAGGCGCAACTCACTGACCTTTTGCGGACAGTATAGATCAAGATCAGACTGCACAGAACGTGATCTTTGATGTAAACTGTCCGATAAGGACATATTTTCCCCCAAGAATTATCTTATAAAGAGCAAAATTTTTTTTTTACTATCGGCTTAGGGTTTCATTTCACTTATTTAGCAGGTTAAGGGTAAACCAATAGGAGGTGTAAATATGAGCAATGCTCCTGCAAAAGGGGACTTAATGCATCTTCGCGATACGTCATACCAAGCAACTCATCAGATAATCATGGATCCATAAAAGCCGCTCTTTTTTTTTAACGATCGACTTAATCATGAGGTAAATTGGTCCTTTGACGTTCAGAAAACTGACCGATAGCGAAAAGTTTCGGCCCAGGTCAGCCTGCGCGGACTGCGCAGGCTGACCTGGGTCGATACTTTTCGCAGATGCATTAAACCCCCTTTTCACAGAGCATGGCTCCATATCTTTTTCATGTTTATTTCAGACAAAGATCCATGTGAGGGAAAAGAGTGTCCCGATCATTCGACATGCAAGATGGCATTAATCGCCTACAACAGACTGAATGCAACCTGTGTTTGTAACAGAGGTTTTGAATGGCACCCTGTGGAACAAGTCTGTAAAGATATAGACGAATGCCAAGAACGTGGTGTTTGCTCACAGCTCTGCATAAATACTAAGGGAAGATATAAGTGCGAATGCTTGCCAGAGTATACCCTTGAGAAACACTACTTCTGCAGAGCTAAAGGTATTTTGACTTCATTTTTCTGTGATTGTTTTCTGGACCTAACTCTTTTGCACACGACAAAATTTTAGCCTTGACCAGAATGATAGCATTTGTATACAACAAATAAGCTCTGTTGCTTGAAACATAAAATTTGTCTTTACCGTACAATGCCGCCTTTTGACGCCCCTGGGAAAGAAGCCTTTTGAAAACATTGTGGGAAAAGGAGGAAATGCTGGTAACCAGCATTTTCTCCTTTTCCCACAATGTTTTCTACCCAATCTAAGAAAAGTTGCACCATTTGAGCCACATCGAAATTGTCGTGTGCAAATGCTTTCAATTTGGACAAGGCTAAAATTTTCTCGTCTGGTAAAGGGTTAAAAGGTAGTAAACATAGGGGAAAAGGGTGAAGATGCCAGCTACCAGCATTTTCTTCTTTTCCAACAATGTTCTCAAAAGCCTTCTTTCTCAGGGTAGTTAAAAGTCGGGATAGTATGATAAACGTAACATCTCTGCAATGCTGCATTAATGCAGCATTGCAGAGATGTTACGTTTTGTTATTATGAATTATTCTCAAACTAACTGACAGTTAACCACCAGTTTTCAGTAAGAATGATTTATTTCGATGGTAATTGTTATGCTCACATCAAACGAATATTTATAATAGAGTAAGCTTTACATCATTCGGTGTTTTGTTCCAGAACATTACTATTAATACCATTTAAAGAAACGTTTTTGCTAAAAAGTTTTGTAAATCTTCTTGTCTAAAGCACACTTTGTTAGAGCTCATTGATATCTGGTATGAATGATACTTGAGTAGACCTGCGTGTATTCACTGACATCATCTGTGCATTTGAAAAAAAGATATTGACTCTTTTTTTTGGAGGCGGGGGTGGGGCTAGGCCATGATACATTTAATTAAAAGGAAGTGGAACCATACAGGGCCATCGTGGCAATCTTGATATGTCCCTTCTCTTATTGTAGACAATTTTGTTTTTAAACTGAAGGAGTGAAATACAGTTTGTTGGTAGTTTTTAAGATGTCTGAATGTCTAGAAACTTTAAGTAAAGGCAATCAAATCCTTTTCTGTCTTAGGTGATATTCCCTGGTTGTACTATGCCAACAAACGAGATATTAGAAAGATAAGAGTAGATTCAAGATACCAGGATATTGTAATTAATTCGACGACTAACAGTGTGGCTTTAGATTTTGATCATAAAGAGAAACTGATGTTTTATACTGACATTGGGACCCAAGTCATTAAAAGGTAGGCATCTTTAGCCTTTAATCAACTTCCCTCCTGTTTTTCTAACTACCAGGAAGGTCCAGCCTGAATAAGAGAGAGAGAGAGAGAGAGAGAGAGAGAGAGAGAGAGAGAAAGAGTGCTGGTAACTAGCATTTCCCACAATGTTTTCTACCCATACAATGGCTAGGATAATCAAATATGCTTGCTGAAGACTGATATTTGCTAAAAACCGGTACATTTCAACATAATTTTATTTTTTGTCTTCTTTGGGAACTATCTGTATGCTTGTTTAACACAGATTGCTTGCTCAGTGAAAGTGGCCGCTTATCAAAGGTTTGGCTGTATCTTTAACTTAAATCCTTGAATTGATCCAACTTGATGCTTTTTATTGCACATAACGCCAAAGCTATAAACTAAGAAATACGTTTTCCTTTGTTTCAGTGTAAAGATAGAAAATACAGAAATAGGCACTAATACTGCCAACAGACCTACTGTAGTCATCTCTAGCATGGAAAAAACGGCATTTGCTGCTGACGGTATTGGCGTAGACTGGTTATACAAGCACTTCTATTGGACTGACACAGGATCTAACGAAATTAGAGTGGCCACCTATGATGGAGAATATTTCAAAACTCTTATAAGTACAGGGCTTGATGAGCCTAGAGCTATTGCTTTAGATCCAGAAAATGGGTGAGTAAATTGAAAAACCTTTTCTTTTAGGATATTTGTAACTCTTTGCTAAACGATGACTTTGGAAGAAAGCTCTTGAAAACATTGTGGGAAGAGGAGAAAATGCAGGTAACCAGCATTTTCTTATTTCTCAGCAATGTTTTGTTCTCATTTGAAAAGATATTCACCAGTTTAAGCCAAATTCAAATTAAAACTATGATTTGTATAAATTTGCACAGCTCTTCTTTTCAGTAAACTTTTTTTTTTTTTTTTTTTGTTTTTGAAAGAAAAATAAAACTTTTAGTTGGTAAGGTGTCAATATCTACCTGTAAAAGATAAATACTCTTCAGTTTCACAAGATTTAGAGGTACGTTTCGAAAACAAAATATGATGGAAGCATGCTGTGTTTAGAAGTGGTTTATCCATATGCAAAAAGTATCAACCCAGGACAGTCCTCGCAGGCTGACGTGGGTTCAAACCTTTTGCTAGTGGTCTGCATGCTCAAGAACCAGTCTACATCATAATTCAGTTGGTTGCTACCAAAAAAAGAAAAGGTCAATAACTATGTGATGACTTGCTTGGTATGTTACATGACAGCGATGCCTTTTACCCAACTCTGCTGAGCATGGCTTAAAAGTTTTGTATTTGGACCATGCTCTGTGAAAAGGGGGCTTAATGCGTCTGCGAAAAGTATCGACCCAGGTCAGCCTGCGCAGTCCGCGCAGGCTGACCTGGGCCGAAACTTTTCGCTATTGGTCAATTTTCTACATGTCAAAGGACCATTATACCTCATAATTGAGTCGGTTGTTAAAAAAAATGGCTGTTATGGATCCATACGTTTGTATTTGCTTACTTAGTATCATGCATCGCGGAGATGCATTAAGCCCCCATTTCACAGAGCATGGCTCATTTTCATGTATATGCTATTGCATCGATTTTAGTAATAAATCCTCCATCCCCTTTCCTCTTTAGCTACATGTACTGGACTGATTGGGGAATAGAAGCCAAAATTGAGCGATGTGGAATGGATGGTAATCACAGGGAAACCCTCATATCTGAAGACAATGGATTGGAATGGCCAAACGGATTGACCATAGGTAAGGTTTATATGAAAGGAAAAGATCGCACGAAACGGGTTTGTTACTGGTATGAAACAGTTCAAATGCAGGATGATCTTGTATAATGAGCATCAGGAAATGGAATTGCTGTCGGAGGTATATCGGCATTTCTAGATTTAGGCAATGCTGAGACAACTCTTACTATGTATTAGCCGAGCCCCGATAGTGCTTTAGGTAGCTAACAGTACTTGAGACCAGGGGTTTTAAACCCCGCTTCTGTTTCAAATCATGGCTGATCATTGTTTCGATGATGGTTATGCAGGCAAAGCAGCCAGTGACTTCGGAAGAATATTATGTAAAGTACTGGTAATAGAAAAACCAGGAAGTCATAGATAGGTCCAATAGCTGCCGCCATATAAGTTGAAAATAGCGGTAAACACCATACAATCAGTACAATTTCTATGTTATTAACGCCATGTGCACTGACAACATGAAGTGCTTTTGTGGACAGAGTAAATCAATACTGGAGTGTGCTGTGAGATCTGTATCTTCAATGTTCATTATTTTGCGAGATGGTCTTGCTTTTTGTTTATATTCACTGAAAATAGTTGTTTCAAATGCTTGATAGTTTAAGGATATTCAAACATAAGTTTAGGGACAGTGTGGAAGGGCTGATTCATAAACATAAATTCGCGGAATTCTCCTCTCAACAATTAACTTCTCCATCAAATAACATGAAAACTCGTATACAAGTAAAGCAACTCTTTTTTTTTTTTCTATTTTACTGTCAGGTAGGTGAATAGATATATCATACTTTATAAAAGACTGAAAAGCCCGCAACATGCGAAATGAGACCTTTGGACATTTGCGTAAAGTGTCGTCCCGGATTAGCCTGTGCGGACCGCGCAGGCTAATCCGAGACAGCACTTTACGACAACATAAGATTTTTTTATGCAGTAGACTTTCGTGAAACAGAAATTCGCACAAAAATGGGAAATGTCGTCTCGGATTAGTCACAGACTGCACAGGCTGTGCTGGGACGACACACTTCTACGCATATGTCCGAAACCCCCTTTTCGTGTGTTGCACGCCATTAATGGTATTCATAGCAACAGTTGTTTGGTCACTTGAAGGTCGCTTTTATTTCACGTATTCTGGGTCCGTATTCACTAACTATTCTTCCAAATATTCTTAGTCTTATTCTCCAAGATTTTCTACAATTGAAAGTAACACAACTCCTGATTGGCTAAACCAAACGGTTTAGCCAATCAGGAGTTGTGTTATTTTCAAATGTGGCAAATTCTGGACCCTGAATTCATTAAACTCGCTAATGCTCAGTCACATTTAGCTCAAATTTGGCGCGAACTAAACTGCTATATGCGTGATATTTCGACATCATTTTGTAAATATTTGAAGATGCTATGTTGGCCTATTATTTCGCAGCAGCCTTTTATTGCCATGACTTTTAACGGCGCATGACGTCAACAGATGACATTGAGTTGCGTGCGGTTTTCAAATTTTGTGTGGGACTCAAACTTTTACCAGCAGAAACACTAAACCAAATTAATAACTTAGATACATCACCATCCTGTGGAAAAGTATTTGTCGCCCACTGGCATAAGCGGTTAAGGGATGGTAGAACCCAGTGTTTTATGCCCAGATACCAGGTCTGCAGCCATCTATTTGACACTGATGGTTTAGTTTTGGTATTCCTTTCTTTACAGACTATGTTGACAAACGTATTTACTGGATTGACTCCAAGTTACACAAGATTTCTTCCGCAAATATGGATGGGACCGATTATTACAATGTGCTTGTGGATGCTCGGGTAATTCAGCATCCTTTCTCCATTTCGGTATTTGAAGATTCCTTGTACTGGTCGGATTGGCAGACTAGCTCAATTTACTCTGTCAACAAGATAAACGGACACAGTCCAACAACTCTTGCAACGGCGTCCTACTCTCCGATGGGCATTAAAGTGTACCATGAAATGATACAAAATACAGGTAACCGTTTGTCTTTGTCAAGAAGTATATTTCTTTCTTGAGTGTTGACTATTAGCATGCTTAGAGCAGTCATAGGAGTTTCTGCACACAGTGTAGGTCCAAGAGAAGACTGCAAAGATCATGCAGTTTTGTATTGAATGTACACTTTGCAAAAAAGTTTTAGAGATATTCATTAAAAAAAGCTTTGAAAATTACTGTATTTACATCTATTTTCTTTTATGTATTTACTATTAAAATCCATTATGATTGTGCAGCAGTCCTAAGTAGTTGTAATGATCCCTAAACATTTAACTCTTTACCAAACGACAACATTTTGGACGTTTCCAAATTGAAAGCATTTGCAGACGACAAAATAAATGTGACTCAAAAACTGAAATTTGTTTTTGGGAAAGGTAGGAAACATTGTGGGAAAACGAGAAAATGCTGGCTACCAGCATTTTCTCGTTTTCCCACAATGTTTTCAAAAGAATTCTTCCCCAGGGTCGTTAAAAGTCGGGATTGTGTGGTAAAGGGATAACCCTTTTCCAAACGAAAGAAACAATACACTTGTCCAAATTTAAAGCATTTCCAGACGACAAATTCAACGCGGTGCAATTCACGGAAACTGTCTTTGAAAGGAGAGAAATCATTGTGGAAAACAGAAAATGCTGCTTACCAGTAAATTTTGCTTTTTCCGCAATGTTGTCAAAAGTCCTCCAACTCGTGGTCGTTAAGACTGGAAACTGTATGGTAAGAGTTAAACATATGTTACAGAGTAAGTAATTAAATTTGTGTCTTTTAATTAATAGTTATATGCAGGATAGTGCTTATTTTTAGTTGATTTAAACTTTACCAAAGGAATTTTAGAGTTGTCCAAACTGAAATCATATGGAGAATGGCAAAATAAATGTACTTAAAGGCACAGTGGCGGGCAAAAGTAAACAACTTGGATGTTAATATGCATTTAAATATAAATCATATCATTCAAACGCATGGGAATTATTGTAAAGATGACCATCTCTTATTGTAAGGTCCAAGTGATAGTCACTGGCAGTAATATGCATTTTAAAACGTGGTAAAATATTGCCAAGTGGTTCTATCTTTTTTAAACTTTTTACCCGTTTGGAAATTTATTTTTCTGCCTTTGAAAAGGAAATGATATGTAAGAAAGGAGTAAGATCATTGTAGAGGAAAAAAGGGAAGATGAAGTAAGAAGGTTTTCTCAAAGATTCATGGTGGTGGAGGGGGGAGACTAGGAATGGTACTGAAATGTGTTTTCTCTTTGATTTGAACAACAACATGTATATAAACGTAGTACTGACAGTGTCTTTCATATAGAGGTTTGACTGAAGTGTATCATGTTTTCAGATTTCTCTGACATGGCCATGAATCTGTGTGCTGCAGCTCACTGTGAACAACTGTGTCTTCCGGCAGCTCGAATCAGTTCAACTGCTAATCAGACGGTTGTCTGTGCTTGTTCCAATGGCTTTGAACTCGATGTTGACGGGAAATCATGCCAAAATTCGAGCATTGTATCAGCTACTGTCAAGGCGTCTCCATCCAGTAAATATTTCTTCATGAATATGCTTTGAAAGTAGGAGTAACTGCATTCTGAATAAAAGCCTAGCCTTTTAAGTTGTTTAACCCTTTACCAGAGGACAGAATTATCTGAAAAGAATACATTTTACAAGCGACAAACTGAATCTAGCTCAAATGATGGGATTTGTCCTTAGATAAGAAGAAAACGTTGTGGAAAAATGAGGAGAATGCTGGCCTTGAACTTGCCGTATTCAAGTCCATTTTTCCAATAGAAGATTATTGAACTTCTTTTAGGGTTGAAATGATGAACAGACACAACAGATGATGGCAAGCTAAAGAAACTACCGTTATCTTTAATCTTCACAAGACCTCAAAATCTTAAACTCGGCTTAATTGAGAGCATTTTCAGACAACACATTTGAATTTTGCCCAAATAGAGAAATATTATAGGTAGTAAACGTGATGGTGACCAGTATTTTTTACGTTTTCCTTGATGATTTTAGTAGCAGTGTAGCCTAGGGTGTTATGAACTGAGTACATGGAGAAAACATATACAGCCCAGAATATTCAAATGAAATAATGGCAATAAATTTGGTATCGCTGTGCAATAATCAATGAAACAGGGATGAGAAAATGCATACTATATTAATAACACTTTATCTGATTACAGCTCCACCAAAAACTTCGAAAGTTGTCATATCATCTACAACATCAAAAGGCAGGTATACTATTATATCAAGTACGCCTAGATCTGCAAACGAGACTGTTCTACGGCAGTTAGAGCCCGAAGGAACAGGAAAGACTTTTTTGATAGTCGTAGTCAGTATCTCCGTTGTTTTCATAGTCATTGGAGTGGTGAGTATCTTTTATGGGGAGTGTTCAAATACGAATGCATCTAAACATTTTCAGGTCGAAAATTTGTTTAGTGCAAACACCTCGGTTCCGCAATATTCCGGTGTCTTCACAGTATATTAAAAAAGACTATAAAAATGCCTTCAAAGATCGGATCCGGAGACTGAAACTTTGTATATCTGTTGAGGGGTGAATACTTTGAGGGAACAAAATAAATATTTCAGTGGAACCTATGAAGAATATAATTTTAGGTGCTTCTAAAGATGCATTTATATTTGAATACTTCTCGTATTTGCCTAACACAGAAACTAAGCCTTGTCAAAACTGAGAGTCCTTGCAAAAGCATGCAAATCAGATGCGGCTTGAATAATTAGAGATGTGTATGAAAGGATAGAAAAAAAGGTCCTCTTTCCTTTATGTTGTTTGATGACTTATTTCCATTTAGCTAGTAATAGAATGTTTTGTATTTACAGTGGAATCCTCCTAGAAAACCACCCGCAATAAACGACCCTCTGCTATAAACGACCACATAAAATTTTTCCCAACAAAATTTTCCAATCAGAATGACCCGTAATAAGCGAACTCAGGTGTCTCCGACCAGCGATCATGAAAATTACTTTTTGTACCCCTATGAACAACCATTTAAATTCATACAAATCCGTAAAAACTATGGCAGACTGTTCCACGGTTTGCGCCAGTGACTATGCAAATCTTAAAGATTCTACCACTAAACTCCAAGACGAAAATCACAAACATATCACTTTTTTTAGCCGGAAGAAAACATCGAGGTATTGTCGTAACCTTGTCGTCGTCGTCTGCGTCATCAGAGTCTTCGTCAGCATGCACAAACTTTGACATATTGTAACATCTCTCTCATTACTGAAGATTCTCACTTCAAACTTGGACCAGTTGTTAACTATCAAAAGGAAACCGATACAGCCGGGGCAGGTAACCATCAATATATTTTTAACAAACTTTCATCTTAGTTTTTATTTAAAAGTTTCAGTTAAAAAAATTTAGCAAATGCAGCCTAGCATTGGCACCCGCATGCGGTGCTCTAAGGCATCTTTCTCTTCAAGCTTCGAGTTGTTTAGTTTATGTTTATCCAGCTGTATCAACTCTTATTATGCGAGACTAATTGCCTGTGCAGATAAACACAAAGTTGATTTGGACTTGCATTAGAGAGCTTTTTCTGTTTATAATTCTGATAGCAAATCGATCTTTGTTTATTTGATCTTTGATAGACAGCATTTGCATAATGAAAAGGTTTAAAAATTGGCGACGTGCCATAAATTACCAACGTGGTAATTGCCATATCTCGCTCTCAAAATTATGACAAGATAAGTGTGAAAGTTGGTCAAGATATTACGTATTTGCGCTTGTTAATTAAACATGTAATATGTGTATATGTTTGGGGGGGGGGGGGAGAGATTCAAATGAAACAAGAACAAATTGATTTATAATTCCTGGAAAATAATCTGGGCATGCAAATTAATGTGATAGATGTGTGTGTGTGTGTGGGGGGGGGGGTGCGTGCGTGCGTCCGCGCGCGTAAGTGTGTGCGTTTATGTGTTTAAACCCTCTCCTTTCGATCATGCCTGTAGTATGATGTATGAAACATGAATTTTTTTTTCTTCCCTTTTTGAAACGATATTGAGGAAACAAAATTTCACCTTTTCCTACAATTATTCTTTTTCTCTACCTTTTCAGAGGCAGAACTCATAACTGCAGCGGCACTGATTTGTATTGTCTTGCACATGTTGTCAGTATTGACGAGTCCAAGATTTTGTAACCTGCTAAAGGGCTAATCACCCTCGTAAGGATAAGCTATCTTTCCCTTTGACTGCATGTTTATGAAAACTTTTTTTTATTTTTTTTTGTTTGATTTTTGGTTTGAATGATGTTTAAAGTAGCTGTCAACAGTGTTGCGGTCATATCACGGCGAAAGGTTAATTCTTGTTATGTCTTTTCTAGGTTTTACTTGTACTATGTTGGAAATCTCCAAAACTTTGCCGAGGGACAGTCCAACGAATTGTATGAAACGCAAAGGACATCTTAAGATAGCAGAAACGATACAAATACTGCATGTTCAAGACCGTATAGCCAAAAGCTTTCATAAAGATTCGGACAGTAAAGGGGATGGTCCAAACTCAGACTGCACGTTCAGAACAGTCTGATCTGGAATCTTCAATGTTGCAAAAGATATTTTAGAAGGCCTTTGAATGTAAAGAGTTGATTATAACCAAGAATAATAAACACGCCACTCTCCTTTGGGTAATGCCTTTAGTATGATATATAAAATGTGAATGTTGTTTTTCCTTCTTCTTTCTTTTTCTTTTCTGTTATGTATACATGTAGTGAAAAAATGTGACTGTATTTTTTTTTCTTCGTGTCTTTCATTTTTTTCTATATAGATCTGCATGCAATGCGGGAATGTGTCCGTAAAATGTTCTAAAAAAGCATGTGAACCGATAAACTTTTAAAGTTATGATTACCACATTTTATTGGACTCTTACATAAACTTAACAAAATTGTAGGAAAACTGTCTTGATTCTATTTGACGGAATCCGGGACCGTTCGCCCTATTTCACATTCGCATGGGCCACATGTATATGAACCATGCTCTGTGAAAAGGGGGCTTAATGCATCTTCGTGATGTATTATACCAAACAAATTATCATATAATTATGGATCCTTGAAAACTTTTTTTTTTTTTTTCAAACAACCGACTGTGTCATAGTATAGACTGGTCTTTTCACATAGAGAAAATTGACCAATAGCGCGGACTGCGCAAGCTGACCTGGGTCGATACTTTTCGCAGATGCATTAAGCCCCCTTTTCACAGAGCATGGCTCATATATCTACGAGAGGAGAATGCATTCTATTGCAATGACTTTTGAGAACCCTAAAAATTAGTTTTGTCAAAGCCCAGATTAGAACTCAGAACCTCACGATTTCAAATTCTAGCTTGTCATTTGAATTATAAGATATTTATTCCACAAATTATCCATGTCACTCGTATTGAGGTTTTGCCTTTGTCATGTGAGAGAGAACATTTTATCGTACGTTTCAAAATCTAGTGCTGAGCGCGAAAGTGTAGTCGATATGTAACGCATATGGTCAATACGGAGTCATGAGTTCAAAGCTTAGCTCCGCAAAACTCTTTTTCGTGCATTGATAATAGTCATTGCGCCAATAGTTATTCCTTTCCCGTCGATGAACATTGCTTCGACTAGCTTTGTGTAGGAAAGCAGCCAGTTGCCTGGAAACAGTTTTGTGCAAAGCATTGGTGGAAAAAAGACGAATGGTAGATGTACTACTCAATTGATACGGCTGAAAAATAATGTTGAAAACGCCATTATACTTTAAATAAACCAATAAAGTTATGATTTAGAAAAGCATTTTCTGATCAATTAAAAGCTATTTCAAACGATACAATGGAGACGAGATCAAGGGGATAGAAAATACTTCTGTTGAATTTAAAAAATTAGGGAGAAAGAACAAAGCCTGTTTCATACAACCGCTACTTTTGTCCTAAGTTATGCCTTTGAACAGCAGCAGTCTTCTGTAGAGACGTAAGAAAGAAGCGTACTTTGGACTTGATAGGGCAAGGGAAATGCATCTGTTCTTAACCATCACGAAGATAAATACATGGGATGCTGCAGTACCTCACCTACGGAAACCCATGGGAAAAATAACAGTCTCACGAATGAGGTTTGAACCAAGTCACCTGATTACTAATTCAACCCCTCTACCCATTCTAAGACGGTAGATATTCAGACTTGTCGAATCTCAAAGCATTTGCAAACAACAAATTAAATGTGGATCATGCGATGGAATTGGTCTTTGAAAGAATAGAACAAAATACTGTGGTAATAGGAGAAATTGCTGCCGACCAGCATTTTCACCTTTTGCTATATTCTATTGCAGTTGGCGTCCCTTTTCTGCAATGCGTTCAGTTGACATCTTACTCTCTCAGAGCCGTAAAAACATGAGATTGAGAAGAAAAATGTACTAAGATCCACATCGGAAAATGTTATCTCATTTGCGCGGATGTGCAGTCTGATTTTAACCTGTTTTATTTGATACCCACATACCTAAATGTATTTAAGCCTTGCCCAATTGTATATTCACAAAATTAATGTACAATAACGAGATTAGATGGTTAAATTAGTTCAATTCGTCTTTACAAATACGCTTTTAGCTTTGAAGTTGTAATAGTTGGCTCCTGTCTGTGGGCTTAATTTTCTTTTTATTCATTCGGACTTTTTGTTTCTTGTTAAATATTTACTCTGAAGAAAAGAACGGCCATCACAGGAACGGCGCTACATGGCACGCAGATGCCGTAACGATAAACAATTATCTATCAACACTCTTACTTAAGAACTATTCTTCGTTCTATCCTGGTTTATCGTTCAATAAACCGAGGTTGTGAGTTATAAGGCACAATAAATAAACCACATAGGCGATAGCCCTACTGGTTTAATCATTGCGCCTCATAACACACAACAGTGCTTTATTGAACGATAAACCACGACAGAAAGAAGATTATGTCGATTTTAATATAACCAACTATTGATCAAAGAAAACCAAGTTCATATTTAGTATACAGAGGCGAATGCACATTAATTCCCTTGAATGAACCACGGCTGTTCTAGTTACTAACCAAAACAAAACCCAATTGCCCAGGCGGTAAATATAAAAAAAAAAAAATTCAATAAAATCTTAGGCATCAAACGCAATAATAACAACAACAGCAACAACAACAAAATACAAACCGTTTTACTTTCTTGTTTTCTCCCTTTCAAACGACAAAAATGCATGAATGCATCGTCAAGCATCAGAGACGCAGTCGGTTCAAATGCTCCGAGTATTACCCAACCCACTTCCAATCCGATTCCAATGCAACCCCGGCCAATTTTGATGTCAATCTTCAATATGAAAAGACACGTCATTATATTATATTCACTGGTAATGTTTCAAATATGTCTACCATTGTCATTTTTTTTTTTTTTAATCAAAAACTGTCAATATCGATAAATCCTTGAGTTTTTCCTTCCTCCTTGGTCGAGTTCAAAATGTAAAGATTTGTTTACGTCAAGTGACTGTCATTGATAAAATATCAGAAGGCGGAGACATGGAACAGCCACATACGACTGATTTTACGTAGAATGTCACTTTATATGGAATGACGTCGATTTTACCACGCTTTCGCTGCTATGTATTTATAGAGTCGAATTCACGTGCCATGTTATAATTAAGAAATAATCTTCTTTCTATCTTGGTTTATCGGAGGGCGGAGACATTGAACAGCTATAAACTTACTTTATGGAAATTGAACATCAACGGACGACGTACTTTACATACAATAACGTTACTTTATATAGAATGACATCGATTTTACTACGCTTTCGTTGCACTGTGTTTATAGAGCCGAATTCACGATTCATGTAATAATCAAGAAATAATCTTCTTTCTATCGTGGTTTATCGTTCAATAAACCACAGTTGTGAGTAATGAGGCACAATAAATAAACCACGAAGGCGATAGCCCGAATGGTTTATTCATTGCGCCATATAGCTCATAGCCGTGCTTTATTGAACGATATTTACTACAATAGGAAGAAGACTAATTCGATTCTAAAGAGACCAACTCTTGATCAGAGGAAATCAAGGTCATACTTAGTATACAAATGCGGATGCGCATTAATTCCATTGAATAACCCATGGTTGTTCTAGGTAGTAACCAAAACGAAACCCCACTGCCCAGTCGGTATATAAAAAGAAAATCAAAATTTCAGTAAAACCTTAGGCATTAAACAGAAAAAAAAAAAGCACCGTTTTATAATTTTATTCTCTTCCTTTCAAACGACAAAGACAACTGAAAGTTAGAGTCGCAGTCGCTTAAAATGCTCTGAATACTAGCCAAACCCGCTCCCAATCCAATTTTCATTGCAACACCGGCCAATCTTGATGTTAATCTTCAACATGAAAACACACATGTTCTACTCATTTTTACTGGCAAGATATTTCAAGCATTGTCAGTTTTTATCAAAAACAGTAAATATCGGTAAATCCTTTTTCCCTCCTCCTTGGTCAACTAACGGAAAATGACAATTTGCTTACGTCATGTGACATTCATTGACAAAATATCAGAGGGCAGAGACATAGAATAGCCATATACTTACTTTACATACAATGACGTCACTTTATATGGAATGACGTCGATTTTACCACGCTTGCGTTGCACTGTGTTTATAGAGCCGATTTCAAGTGTCATGTTAGAATAAAACATTCATCTACACACACACAGATGGGTTTGCAAATGATTTTTCTTGTGTACCCTGACCTTCGAAAGTTCCAAACGGCTCTTGCGATCAAGCTGAAGCTTTGATCTGAAAAATTTTAAAAAGCTTCCACATTTTCCAGATCGCCATGCGCTGACGTCACACAATTTATTATCCCGCAGCGAATTATAACTAAAATATTTTTTTTCAAACAAGGATCTAAAATTCTTTTGTTGATATATTGATGAAATTGTCAAATTGATATTTCTTCTGTTATAATTTATCTTTTCATCTAATCCAGTATCACGATTTTCATCTTCCATTTCGTATATTTTCAAATGCATGTTTACCGTTTATTGGTCAAAAACTTTGGCGCGTCTTTTGATAGTAAATTCACGTGAGTTATAATTCGCTACGTCATAATGAATTGTGTGACGTCAGCGCATGGCGATCCGGAAAATGTAGAATCTTTTTAAATTTTTTAAGATCAGAGCTATTGCTTGATCGCAAGAGCCGTTTGGAACTTTCTAAGGTCAGGGTACTCAAGAAAAATAATTTGTGAACCCATCTGCAACGGTAACTAGGTTTATTTTTCCGTCTTTGGTTAAATATTACCTCTGAAAGGGGACAGGGGTAAAACTTTTCTTCGATTTCGTTGCACACCTTGTCTTATTATATACAACATAGTGGAAGGCGCCAATGTGCTATTTATAGTAACGATGTACTGAAACTTTGAGTATTCCCTGATATACCGGCGATGCACCAATTCGCAAGTATTCGATGATCAACCAAGAAAAATGTTAGTGTTCCGTAACAGACCAATGGAGCTTCAAAGGCCTGTGATGGTTCATATTGACATTTCAACGAAGTCATTTTTATGCCATCGTTTCTGATGGATAGTGTGTTGGGTACCAATATAGATAACTACAGGTTACATGTATAGTACAACAATGAACAATCAAAGTGCTGTAAGCACTGTAATCGGTCGACACTGAATAATTACAGTGGTTTGAAATCACAAATCAAATGGCAAATGTTTGAACTATGTATGGGACAAAAAATCTTACACCGTTACAAATGAGCCACGTAGGATCCCACTTTTTTAAACTGTCTTTTACAAATTAGTAGTTTAACGATTGGTTAAAATATAAGTTATGTTTGCCAGCCGACAGCAATAGAACGTAAAAGATATGTGACAATTCTGATCAGCAATACCGATTATCAAGTTTTAGATATCCCTCATCATGAACAGCAGTACCTACAAATCGTTTAAAAGAGTGAAAAAATACATATATTCTTTTCTGTAACTTTGGCAACTTTGGTAACTGTATTGTAACATATAAAAGCCGTATAAAATATGCGTGCATTATAACTTTGGAATTGTTTACTTTTGGCTGCTTGTGGGCCTTTCATTTTTCCATTTTTAACAAGACATCGTATTCATCTTGACAAACTTTCCTACCTACCTTTTAGCGGGCCAAATCGTCCAGTCCAAATGTTTGCTGGCAAATTTCTCCTACATTATACTTTCAAAGAATGTAGATACCCAATAGCTCCCTAACCGTCAACTCTTTACCAAATGATATAATTCTAGGCTTGTCCAAATCAAAAGCATCTGCACATGACGAATTAAACGTAGACCAAATGATGATTTGAATCGTTGAAAGGGTAAAAAATCATGGGAAAAGGAGAAAATGGTACCTGCATTTTCCCCTTTTCTCACAATGTTTTCAACTTCTTTCTCATGGGCATTAACAAAGGATAGTTTGGTTAAGAGTTAAAACACTCAGTTAATCAACTAGCCTTTTACAGTCAGGAAGACAACATCAAACATTAGGCTACAATTTCATGGTCGTTTTTTTCCCCATATACATCCCAAATAAACAGACAATTAGATCTAAGATATGAACGTCTGTGATATTGAATTGCATTGCGTTCAAAGGACAGTCTGATCTTTATATTTTATTGTCTTCAAAAGCGACTTTACTTGTCCATAGCCAACACAGGTAATTGTATTTGAGTCATTCTTATCAGCAAGAGCGTAACTGCGGTAGCCTTGACCTCTTTATCTGAAATGTGGAAAGGATGAGAATCGACCAATGTGGAATAGCTGATGAGACAAACATGTTGCTGACATTTGCACGCTTAGAGCACTAAATTGTTAAAATAGACATGTTAAGCTTAGAAAAGCACCCTAAATATTGCAAGACCATTGCTGTCTTGAGTAGAAGAACTCGGAAAACTGGCATGACAGATCCACGATCTGACTGCATGTTCTGAGCAGTCTGGTCTGAATCTGCACTCTCTGCAAAGTCTTTTTCCCTGGTCCGTTGATTCAAATATGGAGAATATAACAGTAAGTGACCTTGTTTGTGTTACAGTTTCAGGGTTTTTTATCCTCGACGAAAATGTTCTATTTGACAAAATTTTGAAAATCTTTCAAATGGGTGAAAAACGATGTGGAAAAAAGAGAACATGCTGAATACATGCAGTTTCTCCAATTATATTTTCAAAGTAGGATTGTTTGGTCAAGGGTTAACAGACTGATTCTAGTCTCTAGAAACTCACCAAGAAGAAACATGTAAGTGACTGTGTAAAATGGTAGTGCCATGGCTGGAAGGAGAGGAAGAGGGACTGTGAAAACAATTTAACCCTTGTCCCGCTAAAACATTGAAATGAAATTTCAAACCGGTAGTAAAATCCGAATAATTCTATATCGAACTTATTCTTTTTTGGAAAAAGAAATATCTCCCTATCGGACAGTATAGATCCAGGATCAGACTGCACGTTCTGTGCAGTCTGATTTTGATCTATACTATCCGCAAAAAGGTCAGTGAGTCGCACTTAGCAGCCTAATGGGTAATACATCATACGCTGAAAGATTAATTAGTCAGTATTGTGAATGGACAGTCTGGGTACTAAGGTTGCAAGCGATGAATCGCCCGTCCATTCTGAAAATGTTTACGTAATGGCCTCTCCGCGAGGGCCATAACCATTACACAACTTTACACCCTTTGTCCCCACAGCTTTGCAAGCTTTGCCTCACATATACGATCCCTGCATTAAACGACCAATGGCAGGTTACTATTTTAAACTTACGGCTGTTACGAGTTGCATTTACATTAGTTTGCTCTTAGGCAGAGCAATCTAAATTTTCAGTTTTTTTTAAAGCAATGTTTCCTTATAAACTCCTTTCTGTTGTGATTTTATTCCTCTCAAGACCAAAATGACCTATTATCTTTTCAACACCTGCTACATATACGGAGAGCACTCGTCACAACTCGGCCGATCCCGTAACTACGTATAACTATCAACGGATCACTTGAAATTTGCCGAATGATATGGACAGCAGACGACTACAAGACGTGATCACATCACCCGATACACTTGATTCGCACTCGTTTCATTCATAAAGTTGCTGCTAATCACTGGCCCTATTTCTTATAATCGTGTTGAAAGTAAACTGCTTCCAGTTTTTGTTGGCCAGAGATTTTGATGATACTGTAATTATGACATACATGTACTTCAATACTAATCAAATTGTAACCGCCGTTAACATAATTTAAAAGTTATTATGGGATTACTTGACATTACTTAACGCCTGTTTACCGCTAATTACTATTCCTGCGCTTATCTGGGTCAAAAGTGCGGTTGTCTGGGTCAAAAGTAGTTTTTGTAATAAGGTCATCACAGCAGGTATAAGCGTTAACGCTGTAAGTAAAAGCTGTTACGAGTTGCAGTTACATCAGTTTGCCCTGAGCGGCAGAACAATTTTGTCTTTCCCTGTCTAACTTAATTTTAATATGATTCTACATGTGTTGCATGTGATGTTATTGTTTTTATTACAACATATTACAGCTTTATGCTACTCCACAAATCCGCTTTCCAGGACTTTGAGTCCTTTGATTTAACTTTATGCGAAAATCAACTGGGCTGCTTTTCACTAAACTGCGTACGCACGAAATCTGCCTATGTAATTTAGGCAAGCAAGCATAAAATCTGAAAACAAGTTCCACAAAAGTGCATTGCTTTACGATTTGAGTAAATATTTGTATAGAATTACGCGAGCTCGTACCTTTGGGTCAAAAAATGATTGAATGTGTGCAAAATTTGCGTAAATCTACGCCGTTTAGTGATGCAGCCTTAAGCACAACTTAATACATTAGTGAAAAACAAAGGAATTTGGGTAAAACATGCCATCACATGATTAATTTCATCAATCAAGAACATGAGAGAATTGCAAACATGCTGTGTGAAAAGGGGGCTTGATGCATCTGCGAAACGTGTCGACCCAGGTCAGCCTGCGCACTCCGCGCAGGCTGACCTGGGCCGAAACTTTTCGCTATTGGTCAATTTTCTGTATGTCAAAGGACCAGTCTACCTTATGATACAGTCGGTTGTTAGACAAAATGGTGGCTTGGAAAGAATATTGTGCGGAGTACTGGTAAAAAAGAAACTCCAGGAAAGCATGGATAGGTGCACTGGCCACCGCGATATAAGTGAAATAATGTTGAAAACGGCGTTAAACACCATACAATCAATCAATCAATAGACAAAATGGATTTATTATGGGTCCCTAATTATGCGATGACTTGCAAGGTATCATGCATCACGGAGATGCATTAAGCCCCCTTTTCACATAGCATGGTTCATAATTATGTAAATGGGCGAAATTCACCATGATAACGCGGCAAGAGCAGTTTTTGTCAATTTTCATGAGGGCTGTGAAGTTTTCCGGTCTTACAATTCGCGGCGACTTTGATGCTGTGCGTCGATATTTGCCTATACGTATTTAGTTGTATACAGCATTGGACCATGTATGAACGCTTTGCAGAAGCTGCCACCTGTCGCTATTTGATGATTTACCACCAAGCAACATAAACGGTTCGGTGTATTTTCGGGCTTTATTTGCCTATAATTATAAACTTTCGCCCATTTCTATTATCCAGACGTACTTACTCAAAATCGGGCATCGGTAGCGCACTCGGTAGAGTATAAGACTTTGAACAGAGGGAGACTGGTTTGAATCCCCTGCTCGGCCAATTTATTTCGATGATTGCTGATAGTCATTGCCACAGGATTCCTTCCTTTCTCACCGCTGATCAGTGTTTCCACGATGGTTATATGGGAAAGCAGCCAGTGGCTTGGGAAGAATATTGTGCTAAGCAATGGTCAAAAGAAACTCCAGGAAGGCATGGATAGCCGCACTGGTCGCCTTGATATGACTAAAATAATGTTGCAAAAAGCGGCAAACACCATAAAATCAATCAATCAATACTGACTGACTTTTTCAGTCAATCACAAGTCTATCTGTAAAATTTCTGAAAGCAAATTTTAATTCTAAGTGATAAATGAATACGGTTTTTGAATGCTCAAAAACGGAATCCATTGAAACAGTTGACATTTGCAATTTATACAGGACTCGTCTGGATCCGTCTTAATTGAGTTTTAACACCCTTCAGGAGAAGACTTTTGAAAACACTGTGGGAAAAGGAGAAAATGCTGGTAACCAGCATTTTCTCCTTTTCCCACAATGTTTTCTACACTGCCAAAGAACTTCGGTTGATTTGAATCACTTTCGATTTTTTCGTCTGCAGATGCTTTTAATTTGGAAGAGTCAAGAATTTGTTGTATGGTAAGGAGTTAATTAAATAAATGAAGACAGCGAGTTACCCATTCGGCATACCTCGGGTGATCCGGTGATCAAATCCCTCGGCTGTATCACGTAGCTTGATATGCACCTACACGGTACATTTCGCACATCTCCGGAAGCACACCGCTTTACCGTTATTGAAATTGTAAGGCTCCTCTTTAGAAAGAACGCATGAGTAAATTTTCTATCGTTATCTTTCTAAGAGTATTTGAGTCGGCAAACAGTTTGTACATTCAAGTTTTAGCGTGGTTTATCAATTCCGTTAGGAGCTTTCATCGACAGATCGATAGAAGTGAATAACTTCACAGTGGTTGTTCATGTCGTTGCTAAGCGATCTACAGGGGCGCCGCCATGTTTAAGATCATGTGATTGGTAGTTCAAAATGGAAGCCTCCCTAATACAGACGAGGTTAGATGTAGGTACGGAATCGGCCGAGTTATGACGAGTGCGAGTTACCGAAAGAATCAAACAAGATTAAAGTACTTTAGGTAATTTATTAGCAAATATCACACCCCGGCAACATAAAGCAATGTTGATTCTTCTGCATCTACATACACTTATATACATAATGTATACAAAACGCATCATTACAAAGTATTTACACTTACATAATGGGTTATAAAATGTTCAATGAATATGTACAGGCTTGTTTTACGGGGTACGATAAAAAAAAGCTCTCGGCCTCTTGTACTTCCGAATACCGAGGAATGAAAAGTTGGCTTTTAATTTATAATATTATCTCCCTTCATCTCGATGCAATTTGTCTGTCGTTGTTGTAGTTTGTTTATTTATTCAAAATAGAGGTCTTTATCCTGGGTCCGTATTCACCAACGATTCTTAAGAATTTTCTTTGTCTTATTCTCCAAGATTTTCCAAAATTGAAAGTAACACACCTTCTGATTGGCTAAACCATTTACTAAACCAAATGGTTTAGCCAATCAGAAGTTGTGTTACTTTCAAATCTGGAAAATCTTGGAGAATAAGACTAAGAATGTTCTTAAGAATGGTTGGTGAATATGGACCCAGGTCCCCCAAGCATTCATTTACTGCATCTATGACTTTACTTGCTTCCGATTTGTCTACCACGAAGGTGATATTTTAGCTTTGGAGACAGATAGAAGTCAGAAGGGGCTAAATCATGAGAAAATGGGGGTGAGGAAGGACCTTGAAGCCGCATTCAGTCGCAGCAGCCATATAACCTTGCGACTTATGAGCAGGTGCATTGTCCTGCAAGAGCAGAACGCCTCGAGTCAATTCTGTCAGTCTTACACACCCTACTCCTTTTTGCAGTGACTTCCTGGTGTAATTAAAAGCATCGGAATTCTTATCCCTCGACCTATAATCTTCAAAAAGATTAAATTATCCACTGATCGGGATTTTGTGTCAATGTATTGAATCGTAGAATATTTGGCCGAGAACTTTTTTTCATCCTACCTCGTATAAGTGCCCTGCACATTTGTCTGAAAATAACAATTTTAAAGCATTTTTGTTAGGTTAGCTCATTCTTATTGTTTGAGGATTTTCGCTAAATTTCCCTCAAATACGTCAAACAGAAAACGACAAATATTATTCCAGCATTAACACTTTACTCGACGACAAAATTTTAGATCTTGTTCAAAGTTAGACTTGTCCAAATTGACAACACTTGCAGATGGCATTAAATGTGGCTCCAATACCTGAGTAATTCGATTCGTCTTTGAAATTGTAGAAATCTTTGTGGGAAAAGGATAAAATGCTGAATACCAGCATTTTCTCGTTTCTCGCAGTGTTTTAAAAAGCCTTCCTAGCCAGATTCGTTAAAATATGGCATTGTTTTGGTAGAGTGGCCAAAGCAAGCACCAACAAGTATACAAGTATGAATCTTCCTTCTTGACCCGTATTCACCAACCATTCTAAATGATGTGCTGAATCTTTATCTGAATCTCAAAACAAGCTATCTGATTGGTCAAGACAGAACTTCTCGGCCAATCAGATAGCTAGTTTTGGAATTTACTCCTAAACCTGCTAAGTAAGGGAAATGAACCTTTCAAGCCGATAGTAAAAAACTAATTTTTTCTTTTTCCAAAAGTATTCTATTTGGGAAAATATCTTCTCATCCGACAGTGTAGATCAAAGATCAGATTGCACATTCTGTGCTGTCTGATCTTGATCTACACTATCCGCAAAAGTTTGTTAAGTCGCGCTTTGCAGCCTAAGGGTTAAATTAGATTTCAATTCAGAATGGTTGTTGAATACGGCCTGAACTCGAAACCGGAAATAGCTTTCATTTCCAACATATGATTAATTGAATGACATATCCAGCAAGCCTTGGAAGGTATAGAATACAACACTATGTACAGCTATTGTGTAACTTGCACCATAGCAGATAGTCTGGTACTCCGCCGTACTACAAGAGTACGTCAGGCAAAGCGCAATAATGGCGGCCCCGTTAGTAATATGCAGATGAGACGAGATATTGTTATTTTACACGATCAAATCGGATCATAGGCTGAATTCAAAACGGATCGCTTGCAATAAAGTCATAGCAGTGAATTTTTCTACATGTCGTTCTTATTTAGCGAGAAAAACCACATATCAGAAATGCTTTAAGTATCCGAATGTCAATGGACCTATATTACGTCCGAAAATAGGGCTACTTTTGAAATGACTCATAGTCGAATTTATATTTAAACCATACCCCAACAGCACGTTTTAGATACGGTAATGCATCTTTTGTACGAAATGGATTTCATTTTATTAACTGATCAAACTGGATCACATGAAATTGGGGTAGCATGTAGGGGTACACTTGAGTACTCCTAGGAGGCCGCCATTATTGCGCTTTGCCTGACCCGATAACGTAGTGGTAGGGGCGGGTAATCCAGACTACTTAGCAGAATACTAGTATCACATGACTATATATGCATCCTACTACTTTGGTAAGAGGGCCTCTTTTGAAAAGGTAATGTGGTACAATGTGCTAGTTTCGAGCAATTTCACTTTTTCCTATGATACAATGTTTTCCCATGTATAAATGAGCCATGCTCTGGTATAAGGGAGTTTATTGTGTCTCCGTGATGCATTATACCAAGCAAGTCATGTCTAAATCATGGATCTATAAAAAATCCATTTTGTCTTACAGCCGACTGACTCTTGAGGTAGAATGGTCCACTGACATGCAGAAAATTACCAGTAGCAAAGAGTATCGATTCAGATCAGCCTGTGCGAACTGCGCAGGCTGACCTGGATCGACAGGTCTACTTTCAGCAGATGCATTAAAATCCCTTTTCATAGAGCAAGGCTCAAATCTATGTTGACTGTCCATACTTTATAGATGTTTTAAATTCGTCTGAAGTCTAAAATAGATCTAATGAGGTATACAAAAAAGCCAAATTCTCTCTCTCTCTCTCTCTCTCTCTCTCTCTCCTGTTATTCCTCCTCTGGGCAATCTTGGTAGGTCCGCTACATTTTCTAGATTGATCTCTTCATTATAATACCATTGTACTTCTCGAAAATGCATCCCAGTTCTACCGTGCTTTTCTTGGCTTAATTGTATTAACTGAAATAAGAGAGAGTTAATGATTGTTTAGAATTCTTAGTGATATAAACTTAATAATGATGCTCATCTTAAGAATGAACGAAATTAACTTTTCTTTTCCCCCACTTTTACAGAATAGGCGAATAGCAGCAATTGCCTGAATACATTTCTTCTCGTCAGCATCCCCTTCCCATTGCAAAAAATCAACGTGATTATTTATTAGATGTTTTTGTATCGTCTAATGTCAAATCAAATATTCTGTCTTATTTTTTTCCACTTTATATATCTAGTGTGGTGAAAGACACGAGAATCTGGTGAAATTATTGAGTCACATATCTGGGACTGAATTACAAAAAAACTCTGTAACCTTGAAATTCCTACACCAAAACACGTAGTTTCCATTGCATTCAAATATTCTGTCATATTTTTTTCCGCTTTATACATCTCGTGTTGTGAAAGACACGAGAATCTGGTGAAATTATTGAGTCACATATCTGGGACTGAATTGAAATTCCTACACCAACACACCTAGCTTCCATGCTGAATTTGTTCCCATGCGTACTTTATTGGGAATGACTATTTCAGTTATTATTTGATGATACTTTGGAAAGTTGCACAGTTCTACTGTCTAGGCCTTAATGGCATGTTCGAGTTTTTGACTCGCAGGCCACGTGACATTAGGTCTAATTATAGATTTTGAAAGTAACACAACTTCTGATTGGCTAAACCATTTGGTTTAGCCAATCAGAAGTTGTGTTACTTTCAAATTTACAAAATTCTTGAGAATAAGGCTAAGAATGTTCCTAAAAATGGTTTGTGAATACGGACCCAGACTATCGACTATCATTTGGTCAATTGATATACTGCTTAACGCAAGGTAAAATGCTATTCAAACAAACAGACAGAAAACAATAAAGTCTAATACCTTCATAAAATACTTCTTTGGCCATAGAACATGCTTTCGTCTGAAAAGACATAAATCGTCAACAATTTTACCATTCTCACAGCACTAGACACCCATGCTCTGGGTACAAAAAGTCCTACTTGAACTGTTTATATATATTGCGATTGCCTTTATTTTTGCACAACCTTGACTAAAAAAGAAAAGGAGAGAGCCGTCATTTCAATCGTGCTGACAGTACCAGACCTCCAAAAAAGGGAGTGAAAGTATTCTAAATCCATTATTTCTCTTCCAAAACCTATGTTATGGGTACTCATTTGAATTGTCTCGATGAGACGATTCTAATGAGTACCCATAACGTAGGGTTTAGTGGAGAGTGATTAATATTTTCAATTTTGAAATCAAAATCACTTCCCTCTATCTGGATCTCTGAGTGATACTATGGATGGTGCACTGAACACCGACTGGACCAAAATTCGTAACAGAGAATGACGAAAGTCTCTGAGACAGAGTTTATTATATCCTCGCTTCTGGTTTATTTCTGATTTTTTTTTTTTTTTTTTTATTTTAGGCAAAACTGCCACAAACTTGGAAAGGGTTTTGCGTATTGTACCGGCAGGGTGACTGCAGGAACCCATTACCAGAAGATAAAATGTTAGACATGTCCATTCTGAAGAAGCATTTGCAGACGCAAAATCAATGTGACTAGATCGCTAGACATTTTGTAGGTAAAGAAAAAAAAACTTAAAAAAAAAAAACAGAGAGAGAGAGAGAGAGAGAGCGACCACAGGAAAAGGAAAAATGCTGTATACGCGCATTCTCTCCTTTTCCACAAAATTTTCAAACGCTTTTTCCCTCGGATTTGTCTAGTACAGGGGTAAAAGTACTTACTGCCGTAATATAACTGTAACATTTTTGACAACTTCAAAAACTCTATACCAGTAAATCTGAGACTGAATAATAATGTAGTGAAAATGGGCCATGCTCTGACAAAAGGGGATTTAATTCATTTTCGTAATGATAATACCAAGCAAGTCATTATATACATTTAACTATGGATCCATAAAATCCATTTTGTTTAATTAACCCTTTACCACACAATCCCGACTTTTAACGACCCTACAAAAGAAGCCTTTTGAAAACATTGTGGGAAAAGGAGAAAATGCTGGTGACCAGCATTTTCTCCTTTTCCAACAATGTTTTTTATCCGTCCCATACTAAATTTCAATTCTTAAGTCACATCTAATTTGTCGTCTGCAATGTTTTCAATTTGGACTTGTCTAAGATTTTGTAGTTTGGTACAGAGTTAACGCTCGGTTGAATCTGAGGTAGACTGGTCCCTTGGCATGCGGAAACTTGACCAACACTAAAAGTTATGACCCATGTTAAGCCCGAGCGGACTGCGCAGGCTGATCAGAGTCGATAATCTTTGCAGAAATATTAAAACCCCTTTTCACAGAGCATGGCTCATATATGAAATATAAATGAACCAGGCACTGTGGAAAGGGGAGCTTAATGCATCTGCGAAAAGTATCGACCCAGGTCAGCCTGCGCAGTCCGCGCAGGCTGACCTGGGCCGAAACTTTTCGCTATTTGTCAATTTTCTGTCTATCAAAGGACCAGTCTATTTTATGATACAGTCGGTTGTTAGACATACTGGTTTTTATGGACCCCTTATTGTGATAACTCATTTGGTATCATGTATTACGGCGATGCGTTTAGCCCCCTTTTGTCAGAGCATGGCTCAAATAGATCTAAATCTTATTATATGTGACAATATACTTGTGTAACAAATATTGTACTTACACGAGGTCTGTAACTAATATTGGTACGCAGTAGGCGGTTATTTACTGGCATAGACGGTCTTATATTACCAAACAATAACAAATGTTCCCCGTCTGTACCCGAATTTATACTTCGTAACCGATTTAACTGTAATAGAGAAAAATACAACAGTCACTGATAGGCACAAAACAAATGAAAGACATTGACGACATTATCTCCCTTTAATGCATGGCTCACAGTATGCAAATGACTTCAACCGCACAGGGTGTTTTAAGGTAATTACGTGTTGAATCAAAGCATTGAAAGCACTGGTGTGGCATTTGTCAAGGGAGCCATTGTGTGGAATTAATAATTTGAAAAATAAACAAACAGTAACGTGGGACGAACAAGCCCGGACGAACAAACCAAGGGACGAGCAAGACCGGGGACAAACTGGTTTTGGGACGATCACGGTCAGGAGACAAAGGTTGTGTGTATTGTTGCGCCAATAGAAGGCCATAGCGGGTATTGATATTTTCAATTAAAAAAAAAAGTATTCCCATGATCGATGGCCTAATTCAGTTTATTTTTATTTTAATACGCCGTTATTCATTTTATATCTTTGTTCTATCGAAACACTTATTTGTCATAGAAAAATTGAGTTTAATTTGGTTTACTTCCTTCGGTTTTGCATAAACTACGATACACGATTTTCACATTTCTATATTGTTCTCATAGTGGCATTGTCTTCGACACATGCCACAAAAATCTGAGCCCAAGCAATAGTTCTGCTAAGTCTTCAAAACGTTATGGCGGCTGGGTTTCACTTCATGTGCACATTGCAAAAAGATTAATTGAATTTTATGATGATTGAATTTTGTTTGTACATCTTAAGAACATTATCTAAATCAAATGACCCATTCTCTGTGAAAAGGGGGTTTAATGCATCTGCAAACGTATCGACCTAGTCCGCGCAGGCTGACCTGGATCGAAACTTTTTGCTTTTAGGTAAACTTTCTTCATGCCCAAGGACCATTCTACCTCAACATTCAGCCGGTTGTTAGTCACCATAGATTTTAACCCTTAAGCTGCTAGTCGCGATCCACTGACCTTTTGCGGACAGTGTAGATCAAGATCAGACTGCACAGAACGTGCAGTCTGATCGTTGATCTACACTGTCCGATGCGGTTATTTCTTTCCGGTGAAATCAACTTTGAAACCGCAATGTTTGGGCTTTTAGTATTGAGTAAAAATTTGAGTTTCATTTATTCAGCAGCTTAACCCTTTACCGCACAATGCCGCCTTTTGACGCTCCTGGGAAAGAAGCCTTTTGAAAACATCGTAGGAAAAGGAGAAAATGCTGGTAACCAGCATTTTCTCCTTTTCCCACAATGTTTTCTACCCTATCAAAGAAAATTTGCACCATTTGAGCCACACTGATATTGTCGTCTGCAAATGCTTTCAATTTGGACAAGGCTGAAATTTTGTCGTCTGGTAAAGGGTTAAAGGTTAATGATCCATACTTATAAGATGACTTGCCTGGTATAATACATCATGTAGATGCATTAAATCCCCTTTTACTAGAGACTGGTTCAAATGTATTTCGTTTTATAACAGTTATATATGATGATATTTACTAGTCTGGTACCCCGCCGTACTACAAGAGGACGTCAGGCAAAGCGCAATAATGGCGGCCTCAGTTGGTAATATGCAGTGGAGACGGGATATTGTTTTTTCACATGATCAAATTGGATCATAGGCTGAACTCAAAACAGAGCGCTTGCAATAAAGTCATGGCAGTGAGTTTTTTCTATATGTCGTGCTTATTTAGCGAGAAAAACTACATATCAGAAATGCTTGAAGTATCCGAAATGTCAGTGGACCTATATAACGTCCGAAAACAGGGCTACTTTTAAAATGATTCATAGTCGAATCTATATTTAAACCATATCCCAACAGCGCGTTTTAGATTCGGTGATATATTTTTTGTACAAAATTGATCTCATTTTATTAATTGATCAAACTAGATCATATGGAATTGGGGAAAACGGGGAAGCATGGAGGGGTACGTTTGATGACACCTAGGAGGCCGCCATTACTGCGCTGTGCCTGACCCGAAAACGTAGTGGTACGGGCTGATAATCCAGACTAGATATTTACCTGCTTTTCTGTAGTGTAAATTGGTTTATTAAATATAACCCACGTGACCGTTTCCTGGCAACCCGGCTGCGTCAAAGAACCCTCGTAAGTAATATACTGTGGTGTATTTGGCAGTAAAATATTTAAAGGGAGACCACTTATGGATGACTGCGAACCTGAAATAAAATTTGCTGAACTTGATATTTGGAGACATTTCTATTTAAACTTCTATTCGAAGACAAAATTTTGGCCTTGTCCAAATTGAAAACATTAGCCAATGAGCCATGCTCTGACAAAAGGGGGCTTAATGCATTTCCGAGATGCATCATACCAGGCAAGTCATCACGTAATTAGGGATCCATAAAATCCAGTTAGTCCACCGATTGACTGAATTTGGGTATTCACCGACCATTCTTAGAAACATTCGACTCTTATTCTCCAGAATTTTCTAAATTTGAAAGTAACACAACTTCCGATTGGCTAAACCAAATGGTTTAGCCAGTCAGAAGTTGTTTTATTTTCAGATTTAGAAATTCTTGGAAAATAAGACCAAGAATGTTCTTCAAGAATGGTTGGTGAATACGGACCCTGACGGTAGAATAGTCCCTGGACATACAGAAAATTTTACAAATAGCAAAAAGTATTGACCCATGTCAGCCTGCGCGAACTGCGCAGGCTGACATGAGTCGATACTTTTTGCAGATGCATGAAGCCTCCTTTTCACAGAGCCTGGCTCAAATATAATTACTTGCATTAATACTACAAATATAATATGCGTCAAATAATGGTTTTCGTTTATCACAGGTAAGAAAACTTAGTGGGAAAACGAGAAATTGCTGATTGCCAGCATTTTCTCCTATTTCAACGGTCTTTTTTTTTTCAAGAGCTTTTTTATTTCTTGGGGTCGTAAGGACTCAGAACTGTGTAGTAAAGGATCGACTATGGTCCAGCAAAATGCAACCAAGAGGTATTGCCTGCACAAACTTGCATTTTAAGTTTTAACCTTGGTCTCCACTCACGTTTCTCAATTTATTGCTTTAATGATATAACCCTCATTGAATTGCTTAACAATGTCCCTAACATCCCGTGGTTTAACGATCCTGATAAAGAAGCCATTAGAAAACATTGTTGGAAAAGGAGAAAATGCTGGTAACCAGCATTTTCTCCTTTTTCCCACAATGTTTTCTATGATTTCAAAGAGAAAAAAGTCTTCCTTTGAGCTATATTTAATTTGTCGTCTGAAAGTGCTTTCATACTGGCTTAGTGTAAAATATTGTCCTTTGGTAAAGAGTTAAATATTTTGGTAATACTGTCCCAGAATATTTCTGCTATTTAGTAAGAAAGGGGTGTACAGTAGTTTTAAAATTCTTAGCTAGCCTCACCGTTAGAATTCTCACCCTTTACCAGACGATAAAATTTCAGATATGGTCAAATTCAAAGAATTGGCACGCGACAAATTAACTGTTGTACAGATAATGAATTTGTCCCAGGATAGAAAATTTTTTTAGGGAAAAAAAAAAAAGCTAGTGACCAGCATTTTGTCCTTTTTCCACGATGTGTTTGAATTTCCTGTTCCTCAGGGTCGTTAAAAAGCAGGACTGTTTGATGAAGCGTTGCACCATCAATGCCAAATCGTTCAGAAACGATGGCAATGGAAAACTCGGGGCAAAGACGACTGTTCCTTGCAAAATTTCTACAGTATTTTTGTAAGGCTGTCCGAGACAGCCCCTTAGTAGATACCTGCATAATATTTGCAGCTATTTTTTTTTCAAAGATTTAAATTAGCTTCAGCTATATCAATCCAAGAAAAAACTGTTATTGTTAACATCAAGATTTAACCCTTAAGCTGCTAATCGCGACCCACTGACCTTTTGCGGACAGTGTAGATCAAGATCAGACTGCACAGAACGTGCAGTCTGATCGTTGATCTACACTGTCCGATACGGTATTTTCTTTCCGGTGAAATCAACTTTGAAACCGCAATGTTTGGGCTCTTAGTATTGAGTAGAAATTTGCATTTCATTTATTCAGCAGCTTAAGTGTTAAGCCTGTTTCCACCCACCATTCTAAATCAGATGTTTACTCTAATTTTAAATCCAGAAAGTAAACATGGTACAACAGACGAAAGTTACCGGTGCTTCTGGACCGGAAAGGATTTCTTTTTGCGCTAGGTCGTATTTATTATTATACGAGAGAGAGAGAGAGAGAGAGAGAGAGAGAGAGAGGCAGGAAAATGCTCATCAATCATTATTGGATAGTGCGTAAAGATTGTAGTGTATCATTCATTACTTTATTGAAGAACGATCCATTTTCACAGAAATCCATTTACACAGGAACTTGCGACGCAAGTGATGAGAGCGTACCTAAAACGCCGCCTAATTGTTGACAAAACTATTAGTTTACAGTGGCGACGCCTACTTCCGGTCTAGCAAACACGTGTCTGGGAAGAGCCATTACCTTCAGTCTGCAGTATTACTCTTCACAGAAAAGGTTTGTTAATATTGCATTTAACGCTTTACCAAATGACAACGTTTGGGACTTGTCCAAATTGAAAGCAGTTGCAGACGACAAAATAAAAGTGACTAAAAAATTAATATTTCTCATGGGAAGAGTAGAAAACATTGTGGAAAGGAGAAAATGCTGGTTACCAGCATTTTCTCCTTTTCCCACAATGTTTTCACAAGCTTGTCTTCTCAGGGTCGTTAACCCTTCACCAAACAACTCTGTTTTAACCCTTTACCACACAATTCCTAGTCTTAACGACCGTCAGGAAGAAGGCTTGTGAAAACATTATGGGAAAAGGAGAAAAGGCTGGTAACCAGCATTTTCTCCTTTTCCCACAATATTTTCTACCTTATAAAAATCAGGAATCATCATTTGAGCAACATTCAATTTGTCGTCTGCAAATGCTTTGAATTTCGTTAAGTTCACAACCCTGTTTTTACTACCCTGAAACAAACTCCAGTCAAAGACCTGCAGGACATCTTAACTTCGCCCTAGACTGGCATTCGGTATTAGGCTTTTTCTTTAACTCTTTACCAAGCAACAAAATTTTAGACCAGTTCAAATTGAATGCATTACAGACGACAAATTAAATGTGACAAAAAAACTAACATTTCTCTTTTGAAGTGTAGCAAACATTGTGCAAAAAAGGGATAAATGCTGGTCCAAATTGAAAATATTTGCAGGCGACAAATTAGATATGGCTAATGAACTGAACCTTTTGTTTTGGGAAGTGTAGAAAACATGGTGGGAAAAAGGAGAAAAATGCAGATTACCAGCATTTCTCTCCTTTTCCCACAATACTTTCCAAAGCATTCTTCCTTAGGGTCGTTAAAACTCGGGATTGTGTAGTAAAGGGTTAAAGTAAAATTTTTAAATCATTTTCGTCTGCTGAACAAACGGATTAACTTTTGTCTGTACAACAAAAAGGGCTTAAATAGTGTTAAACCATCCGAGTGACTGAGATTAAAGCATCTTTACGATCTAGATGTAGTTATGACTCCATTATGGAATGGAATTTTGGATCGATGTGGCGCGCGCGTTTAATGTACTTCCGGTGGGAACCATTTATGTCACTCCTAGTCTAGAGAGCGCCCTAAAATAAGGAACTATATCACAATTTTCTGAGCGATTAGAAACTATGGGGTGTTTTCCGTGGAAAACTGTTTGACACATTATTAACCCGTGTTTGCAACCTTGACTGTTCTTTGATAAGAGATACGGTACAGATCAGCCTTTACGCCCTTGCAGTCCCATCTTGGTTTGACTTTTGGACAAGTAGGCTTCTTTAAAAGAGAAGCCAGGAGAGGTCAGCATCAATGTTTTCAAATAGTTTATTGGCGTTTAATTTCAATGTATTTTGGTACATGTAAACGAACAAGTTAGGCATTAAATGATATACCACTGCGTACACACCTCTTACACACTTCAAGTCGCGTGATCTTTTCCCGAGGTGTTCTCTCTCTTTTTTAACGATTTTTTTTTTTCTCTTTTTGCGTAGAATTATTTGTTTAATGAAAAAAATACATTTATTGCAATCAAATCAATATAACAAATCTTTTTTTGAAATCCGTCATAAAAAACAAACCACGTCTATTTCCCATTTCAGTTTTTGATTTCGGTTTATTTATAGAACCATGACGAAGTAGACTGGGTATCATGACAATTTCAAAAAAGAAAAAGATTTAGATAGCAATTTCTGAGACAGTCTGCCTTTTAACCCTTATGCTGCTAAATAAAAGCAATGAAAGTTTCAAACCCATGGTATAAACTCAAGTGTTCCTATTTGAAAGGTATTTTGGGGAGAAAGATTTATCCTTATCGGACAGTGTAGATCCAAGATCACACTGCACATTCTGTGCAGTCTGATCTTGATCTACACTGTCCTCAAAAGGTCAGTGAGTTGCGCTTAGCAGCCTGAGGGCTAAACTCACCACTGTTGGAGAGGTCTGATGACCTCTCCAATAATCAAGACGGTAAACTCTTTTAGGGCAAGTTATTTTCACTCAACCTTTTTCGCCGATTGAAAAGACAATCAACAAAAAAAAGAATGCTAAAGGTAAAGGATTAATGAGTTTATGTCCTCATTTATTAATAAATCTCTTGACTCTTTTCGGCCCTAATACGAGGGCTGTTCGATAAATTCGTGGAATTTTGTTGTAAAAATAAAACTAGGAGGCCGATTAAGATCATTTTTAGCATACATATCAAACCATGTATACCCAAACCATCCTCCAGATTTCATACAAATTCATAGAGAAATACATTTCTACCAGAGAATTACAAAACACATGTAAACGTACATTGCCGGGCGCCGGATTAGAAAAAAATAACGTCAACGTCGTTACAAGTCAAGAGTACTTTTTCTGTAGGCCTATTATCCCCTACAAAACCCAGCATTGCTCAATTTAGACATTTCTATGTCCTTTGTAAGGAAATACTTGTACCAGGAGTAACAACCTACGTCATAGTATACGTCATCGGAGACATTTTAAATCCGCCATTTTCGTTTTAAAAGGTAAGTTTTTCAGCTTGTACATTATTGTTATTGAAGATCTGTCCAAACAAAGCAGTGCATATGGTACCTGACAACTTTCTTCGTTAGTATACATTAATATTTTGTTCATTAGTTTTGTTGATTTTGCAATTACCTCCGCACAATTTTCGAAGCCGGTGACACATGTGCGATTTAACAATAGATGTCGTATACACTTCAATTGTGTTGAAGTGTTTAGAGCTACAACATTGTTTCATGGCATTTTGATTTCACGAATAGGACAAATATATTTACCGTCACCAGATGAAGTAGGTATTCTAAGTAAATTCTAGATACATATATCTTTTTAAAGTAATTAATCTGCACTTTGCGCACAAAATGGCGGCTATTCAAAATGTTTCCGACACCTCTGCTATGACGTAGGTTGTCATCCTTGTGTACTGTGGAACAAGACACACCCAAGTCGTTCGATATGACGCGCTGCAACCCGCGCAGTTACCAAAACTGACGCCGTTACGATAATCGGCCGTCCTTCACGAGGATCACCTTTAAGAAATTTGCCGAATCATTCCTTAATCGCTCATGCCACTTTTAGACAAATAAAATACTACATGAACTTGAAAATGTCGACTCCTAACTCAATTCTATGGTCTGTTCTGGTATTTTGCCGAGTCCAACACAAAATTTTATTAATGTGTGAAATTCAACATCCAATGAAGACGTCACTGCGTCAAAAATTACCTCGCACTGACAATACTAAAACTATGTGATTACAGTAACCTGGGTCCATATTCAGCAACCATTCTTAAGAACGTTCTTTGTCTTGTTCTCCAGAATTTTCTACTTTTGAAAGTAGCACAACTCCTGATTGGCTAAACCATTTGGTTTAGCCAATCAGGAGTTGTGTTACTTTCAAATGTAGAAAATCTTGGAGAATAAGACTAAGAATATTCTTAAGGATGGTTGGTGAATACAGACCCTGAAGTGCCACATCTTTAAAGTTTTACAGAAATGGCATTATGATGCTATATGACTGTTTCCACAATTGGTGGCATTTTTACACATTCCAGAATGTATATTTTACACAAAATTACATTTTTCGAATCGGAAAGAATTTTGAGCCCGGCATTGCGCATTACAGGTGTTCATATGGTTACGAATATTTTGCGTTTGAAAAATTTTAAAACTGCAAAATTTCTGTATTAAATTTATAATATGCGCATGCTTCTTTTGGCAATCTTTTAGCTCAAAATATCAAGAAACATGGTTCTAACAACAACATTCCAGAAATTTATCGAAAACCCCGCGTATGTTTGATCTGTGCCCTGGCAATGCGCATTACATGTGTTCATACGGTTACGAATATTTTGCGTTTGAAAAATTTTTAATATGTGCATGCTATTTTGGCAAATTTTTAGCTCAAAATATCAAGAAACATGGGTTTAACAACAAAATTCCAGAAATTTATCGAACATCCCGCGTATGTTTGATCTATGCTCTGGCAAAAGGGTGCTTAATGTATCCCCGTGATGCATGTTACCAAGCAAGTCATCGCATAACTTGTGGATCCATAAAGTCCATTTTGTCTGACAACCGGCTGAATTATGAGATAGAATCGTTCTTATACACGCAGAAAACTTACCAAAATCAAAAGGTTTCAACCCAGGTCGGCCTGCACAGTCCGCGCAGACTGTCCTGGGTCGATACTTTTTGAAAATGCATTAAAAACTTTTTTTCACAGAGCACGGGTCATTTATGTCTTCAGTTATGGATTAATCTGTCGACTGTTTGCGGCCCCAATATGTTTATTTCTTAATGCGAACAGTGTAGATCACATCGCATAGACTATGATCTTGGGCTAGCACTCCCTGATACCTTCAGAAAAATTCTGCCAGAAAATACCTTGAACTTTGAATATCTTTGAATATAAATATGTATCTATCAGTTTTACTTGTTTTGAGACATTTTCTGGAAGAAAAAAGCTTCAAATGGTCTTGCTATCTCTTATCTCCTCTAGGTAATAAAACTACACTTACTTTCTCCGAGTGACGAAATGGTCGTTTCATTTGTCCAGCAAAATATACAGAGGACATTTGGGTTTTTTCGGTGAAAGGTCGAATTTTTTTTCATCGAGTGAACATCATCGGTAAAATTTCACGAGTGGCTGCACCACTCGTGAAAATACTACCGATGATATTCACTCGATGTAATAAATTTCGATCTTCCACCGAAAAAAAGAAACAAGTATTCTATTTATTTCATACTTCTAATCTTTTTTGTTGTGACTTTCATCAAACTCTAGTACAGCTGTTTTCGTTAATTCCCCGTGGTGTACCCCCCTCACATAACACCGCCTTACAGTATTACGTAAAGCGCAAGAAATACCGGGTAAATGCGCGTAAATATACGCCATGTTACCCCTGGTTGAATGACACGCGCTATTTCAATAGACAACTAGTGCAAGGGAACTACTGTTTCCGCCTTCAATTGAAGAGAAAATGTGAAATCGGTATTTTTCACGGTCGTAAGCATGGAAATATCAGACCATAATTCACCATTATTTCTCGATAAACTACCGAAAAGCATGAAATAATATGGAATAAGTGTCATTGATCTTAATATGACTCGACATTGTCCGTCAAGAAAATGCAACAAAGCGATGCATTGTCAAGTGATATTTCTTTGCGAAATACCACTTGTCAAATGGAACAGTTTTAATCCAAGACCAGGGTCCGTATTCACCAACCATCCTTAAGAACTTTCTTAGACTTATTCTTCAAGATTTTCCAAGTTTGAAAGTAACACAACTTCTGATTGGCTAAACCAAATGGTTTAGCCAATCAGAAGTTGTGTTACTTTCAAATTTGGAAAATTTTGGAGAACAAAACCAAGAATATTCTTAAGAATGGTTGGTGAATACGGACCCTGGTCTCTCTTTCTATGCAGCTTGATCTTGATTATCAGGGTCAGCGAAAGCAATCAGAGTGGTGTGTCACTCTATGGTTTGTATTAGAGTTTAACAGCCATTTTATTTATTTTGTACTGGAGTTTAACAGCCATTTTAACAACTCAGGTCATATCATGGCGGTCAGTGACGCACCCATGTGTTTCCTGGCTTTCTCACACCAGTACTGACACAACTTTCTTTCCAAAGCCACTGACTACTTTTCTCACATGCTCCAGAGGTGAGAGGCGAAAAATCGCCGGAAAGAAAGTTTGCCCCAACCAGGTATGGAAATTGCAACCACCAAGTCACGAGTCAGATACTCTAACAACTGAGCTACCCGAGTTACTCTAAAATGGCAAACCCTTCACCGAACAATCCCGAGTTTTCAACGACCCTGAGGAATAACGCTTTTGAAAATATTGTTGGAAAAGGAGAAAATGCTGGTAACCAGCATTTTCTCCTTTTCCCACAATATTTTCTACCCTTTCAAAGTCGAATTCCATCATTTGAGTTACATTTAATATGTTGTCTGCAAACTCTTTTGACAAGTCCAGAATTCTGTCGTTTGGTGAAGGATTGATAATAATCGATCAGCCGAGAGAGTGCGGTTTTATGGCGAGGCGAAAACACTTTTTGTTTCATTAATTTGCTAAAAGGTAAGCGATGTTCGCCGAACGACACAAATTAAACCGAAATAAAATTTTCCCTGAAAATGCACCGGAGACACCGTGGGAATTGAAATTTCCGTAAGATTTAAGACGTGTAATGACACATTGCACCGGATTTGATCCCCATAATCCGCCCCTTTGTTCTATTGTGTCACTGACAATCCGATTTCGAATTATTGAAGTGTTTCTCTTTTTATAGAAAATAAGAGAAAAATATGCAGAAACGAAGCTTAACTTTTCAGACTAATTTATCTTTATCATTTTTTTTTTCTTGCTTTTTATTCCAAATGTGAACACAAAGATGACGGCTCAACACAAAAAGGAAAGATAGCAAAATGTATAACTGACCCGCAACATGCGAAATGAGACCTTCGGGCATTTGCGTAAAGTGTCGTCCCGGATTAGCCTGCGCAGTCCGCGCAGGCTAATCCGAGACAACACTTTAAGACTACATAAGATTTTTTCATACAGTAGACTTTCGTGAAACAGAAAATCGCACAAAAACGGGAAGTGTCGTCTTGGATTAGTCACAGACTGCACAGGATGATCTGGGACGACACAGTTTTACGCATATGTCCAAAGGCCCCTTTTCGTGTGCTGCACGCCATATATGAGCCATGCTCTGTGGAAAGGGGGTTTAATACATCTGCAAAGAAGTATCGACCCAGGTCAGCCTGTGAAAACTGCGCAGACTGACCTGTGTCGAAACTTTTTGCTATGGGTAAATTTTCTGCATGTCAAAGGGCCATTCCACCTCAGGAATCAGTCGGTTGCCAGGCAAGAGTGGACTCCATGGATTCATAATCAGATAATGACTTGCTTGGTAAAAATGCATGACGGCGAAGCATTAAACCCTCTTTTCCCAGAGAGTGGCTCATATGGATTTGCGGTCTGATCTTTGATCTAAGCTGTCTGAAACTAGATTTAGAAAGAATCCTCTTAAGTAATGGCCTCGACAAACGCACTCAGGAGAGCACTGGAAGAGCAATGAATGCATAAAGGGATGAGGAACCGTAACAGTATAAGTAGTATTTAAGTATTTTCTTTCAAAGGGACATACATGTATTTAGATTTCTTTGCTGTAATCAAAATTTCTTGTAAAACACTGGTAAATACCTCAACATATGAGCCACGCTCTGGTAAAAGGGGGCTTAGCGCATTATACCAATCAAGCCATCACATGATCATGGAACCATGAAATCCACGTTATTTATATAATCGACTTAATCATGAGGTAGACTGGTCCTTAAACATACAGAAAATTGACCTATAGCGAAAAGTTTCGACCCAGGTCAGCCTGCGCAGTCCGCGCAGACTGACCTGGGTCGATACTTTTTGCAGATGCATGAAGCCCCATTTTCACAGAGCACAGTTCGTATATATTTCTCTGCAAGCATAAAGAAACTGGAGAGTTACATAAAATAAAAGATTGCAATTTTGGCAGTTACGTTGATGGTGGTGTGCAATCGGTAACTGCAGCTATTTTTAGACGTTCAGATTTGACGTCATCAGGCTTATTTGAATACGATCCCGTATGATGGACGCGTGCTATTGATCATGTGGCATTCCCAAGAGTCTTTGGGGAATACCGGCTCGTAATCTAAAAATACTTTAAGAAGCTACTAGGCGTAACCCATGAAGGAAATACCATACCATTAAAAATATTTTTTTCTCTTATTTTCCATTCTTATTTATTGATGATTTACTAGATATTGCCTTACTGAATGCACTGAGAAAACAATTTAGAAGCTTTGTTTGATTGTACAAAAAAATCTGAATAGGTTTCCTTAAAGATCAAAACATAAAAAATAGCAATGGCTTTACAAACTGATACTAGGTCTATCTAGCAATGGTGCTGTGGTTTTTAGAGACCAGAAATTACCTAAAACATTGAAGAATAGAAATTTTGATATTGTGGAAAAAACAATTTCGATATGAATTATTTTGTCGATTTCGAAAATTTTTGTCTCATTTTGCGTTTTCGCTGTCTGGTTAACAGCCCCTTTAATGGCGTTAACCTTCATTAAATCTTCCAGAGGTCGTCGATTTAGAACTAAAGTGACAAGTATGGAAATTTTTAAATTAACTCATTTGATACAGAAATAGCATTTGGAAAACACTCCTTTGAAAGTAAATACTGAAAATAAAATGCTTCTTTATCCTTAGTAGTTAGTAGTTTTTACTACGTCGATAATTCCAAGCTGTCAGTTGCACAAGGCTGTTCAAAAACGTAAAATTCAAAATGCTGGTGCAAAACAGAGATATTTATTTCATATCAGGATTTTCAAAACAAATTGGCTCTTTTGTGAAAGAATATTAATTATTCTATCAAGGAAACATATCAGAAGTTCTGGTGGAATCCTTGAAATGCATAATTATTTTCTGGTTTAGTTGCATTGATGCAATATGCGAGCGATATCAACCTGATAAAAGTCATCCTCAAATTCTAATGTTGTATAGAGCCTTATAAAGCACCTGTCACAACAAATGTTGCCTTTGCGGACATTGTAGATCAAGATCAGACCGCACAAAACGTGCGGTCTGTTCTTTGATCTACACAGTCCGTTTTTTGGTGAGATATCCTGGACAAAGTCGATCTTGAGGATGCCCTATTTTTTTTCTAGACTGAAATATCTATTAGGTTCGTATGACGCCCCGCATGGTTAATCCTTTCCCAAACAAGCCCTGGTTTTCACGTGTCTGCAGTACAAGTCTTTCGAAAACACTGTGGGAAAAGGAGAAATTGCTCGTAACGAGCAATTTCTCCTTTTCCCACAGTGTTTTCTACCCTTTTTGAGACCTTTCTGCCATTTTCATCAAATTTAGAATTATTGTCTGAAAACTCTTTCAGTTTGGACCAGTCCAAAATTTGTCGTTTGGGAAAGGGTTAAAAGATACAAACCCTTTTACTCTTTGTCCTTTAGACTCTACCACTTTTACCCATAGGTCAGAATCACAATACAGGAATGGTATTCACCAGCCATTCTTATGAATATTCTCAGTCTCTCTGTTCGAGATTTTCTGAGGTTGGAAGTAACGCATCTTCTGATTGGCTACACCAAATGGTTTAGCTAATCAAAAGTTGTGTTACTTTTGAATTTGGATTGATTGATTGACTGTATGGTGTTTAACGCCGTTTTCAACATTATTTCAGTTATATCACGGCGGCGAGTGCACCTATCCATGCTTTCCTGGAGTTTCTTTTACCAGTACTCCGCACAATATTCTTACCAAGCCACTGGCTGCTTTTCCACATCTAAATTTGAAAGTAACACAACTTCTGATTGGTCCTGTACACCAATACTTTACCAAGCAAATGAAAATGTCATCCTTGTGGTATGAAAGAAACTGTCCAAAACACCTGCTGACATCAGTAATTGCCTCTTTATTCAAAACCTTTTGAGTACCATTCCAATGAAGACATTCTTCTTTCTTCACATTACCGGTATGTCTAAAAATAACTTGTATGAAATAAATTATTTATTACCTCTTAAAACATACTTGAAGCAAAAGACTTTGGGATTGATTGACTGATTGAATGGTGTTTTAAGCCGCTTTCAACAATATTTTAGTCATATTTAGTCATATAGGGGCGACAGCTAACATATCCATGTACTTCCTAGGTTCCACCAGTACTGGGCTAGGGCTGTGAAGTGTCTCGCCCAAGGACATCCCCACGAAAGACCCACTGGATCCATGAGTCCCAAACCCGAGACCTCCAGGCCACGAGTCCCGCACTTTACCACTGACCCACGCAGCCCAAAAGACTATGGGAAAAATACATCCTTTTTAGAACATTATTGCATTAATCACTTAAAAACAAACTTTTATTTCTTCCAGGTATGAGAACATCATAAAACATGGTATAAGCAAGGCAGTTTAAAAAAAGTCAAACACGAGTGGGGTTAATAGGTAAAAGAAAAAAAAAACTCGCTCACACACACGCTGGCAGACACACGTACACATAAGACACACGTACAAATACTCAAGACACACGTACAAATGAACAGTCAGAAAAAAAAAATGTAGACGAAGAATTTCTCATTATGAGCAATCTCTCATTCTTGACACATCTTTTTTTTTTAAATATAGTTGTCAGTAGCACGTGAAAGAAAAAGGTCGTCTGCAAAGCAGTAATGAATTAATTTAACCCTTTACCACATAACCCCGAGTTTTAACGACCCTGAGAAAGAGGCCTTTTGAAAACATTGTGGGAAAAGGAGAAAATGCTGGTAACCAGCATTTTCTCCCTTTCCCACAATGTTTTCTAGTCTTTTACAGACAAATCTCACCATATGAGCCATATCTAATTTGTCGTCTGCAAATGCTTTCAATTTGGACATGTGTAAAATTTTGTCGTGTGGTAAACAGAGAGCTGGGTCACGTGTACACTCGTGTACTGGTCAACGCTATGCTTGCGTGATGGACAGATAATAATGGCATTGGTCTTTTGGGCTAATCTTCTAGCAAGGTTTTCCCCTCACGGTAAAATTTTAGACTTTTCCATGATTGGAAACTCTGCAGCAAACGAGAAATTAATCCTTTACCACACAACTCTGAGTTTTTAACGACCCTGAGGGAGAAAGCTATTGAAAACTGTTTTTTGTATCCTTTTAGGGATAAATGTCATCGTTTGAGCGACATAGGACTTGTCACATGCAAATGCTTTCAATTTCAACATGTCCAGCATTTTGTTGTTTGCTAAAGAATTAACCCTCTCAGCGAAATAGGTGAAAACGGGGGACTTTTGCGGACGGCATAGATCAAGATCAGACTGTACATGAACGTGCAGCCTGATCTTAGATGCATACCGTCCGCTTGTTAAGTCGAGCCCGTAGAATAAAAATCTTTCTTTCGTTTTCAGTGGATTTCAGTCAACCTCAGAAGGTCGAGATTAAACGAGCCATGCTCTGTGAAAAGGGGGCTTAACACATCTGCAAAAAAAAGTATTGACCCAGGTCAGCCTGCGCAGTTTTTGGCATTTTTTTCTGCATATCGAAGGACAAGTGTACCTCATGATTCAGTCGGTTTTTAGATGAAACAGATTTTAACCCTTTCAGCGCCATAGGCGAAAACAGGGACTTTTACGGACGGCACAGATCAAAGATCAGACTGCACAGAACGTGCAGTCTCATCTTTGATCCGTACCGTCCGCTTAATTAGTCAAGCCCATACGATAAAAACCTTTCTGGGTCTCTATGGATTGCATTTACAGCCACCGAAAGCAGTCGAGTTTATTTATTTGGCTCCGAAAGAGTTAATATGGATCCATAATTATGTGCTTGATATCATAGATCACAATGATGCGTTTAGCCCCGTTTTGTCAGAGCATAGGTCAAATATTTTTTGCGTTGAAATGTAGCTAAAATGACTGGTTATGGATCTCAAACAATAGAAAAGAGAATATTGTGGGAAAAAGAGAAAATGCTGGTTACCAGCGTTTTCTCCTTTTCTTACAATGTTTTCAAAAATCCCTCTTTTACAAGGCCGTAAAAACATGCACTTGGTCGTTTGATAAAGGGTTAATTCTTTACAAAACAACAAAATTTTTGACTAGAACATACTGAAAGCATTTGCGCACCACTAAAGTGATAGTTTCTGCATTTGATAGGGTAGAAAACATTGTTGGGAAAAGGAAAAAATGCTGGTTACCAGCATTATCTCCTTTTCCCACAATGTTTCCAACCCCCCCCCCCACTTCTTCAAGGCTCTAAAAACACTGGATTGTTAGGGTAAAGGACTGAGCTCTTTCCATTTTATTATCTCTTCAAGAATGCGGAATAAAGCGTCAGGCTCGCATTTGAAGATTACCACCTTGGGTGACACGCTATTTCGACATTTGTTACTTTCAACACAAACTCGCCCGTCGGATATATCAGTGTGAAATAGCAGAGATTAATTGTAACCATCAACCCCTTTACCACACAATCCTGACTTTTAACGACCTTGGGGCTTTTGAAAACATTGTGGGAAAAGGAGAAAATGCTGGTAACGGTTACTTTCAACATAAATTCTCCCATCGGATATATCAGTATGAAATAGCAGAGATGAATCGTGACTGTTAAACCCCTTTACCACACAATCCCGACTTTTTAACGACCCTTAGAAAGAAGGAGCTTTCTAGAAAACATTGTGGAAAAATTAGAAAATGCTGGTATCCAGCATTTTCTCCTTTTCCCACAGTGTTTCTAACTTATCAAAGGAGAAATTTCGTCATTTGGGCCATATTGATTTGTCGCTTTTTTGTCTGTTTGTATCGAAGATTAAGGCCGTCATAACATTTTGTCATATCACGGCGGTCAGTGCACCTACGCTTGTGTTTCCGAGCTTTCTCACACCAATACTGGCACAACTTTCTTTCAAAGCCACTGACTACTTTCCTCTCATGCATCAGAGGTGAGAGACGAAAAATAGCCGGAAAGAAAGTTTCCCCTCAACCGGATATCGAATCCAGAACCTCCAGGTCACGATTCAGATACTCTAAACACTTAGTTAATCGGTCAGGCTTGTCGTCTGCAAATGCTTTCAATTTGGACCAGTCTAAAAGTTTGTCGTTTGGTAAAAAGTTAACTCTCGTAAAATTTTAAGTTCAACCGTCAGTGACTTTGCCAATGGTGTAGATCAAAGTGGAAAGATAAGAAATTAATTAAATTTTCAGCTCCATTTCGTTATCCAATATTGTATTTCATGTTTCCGAAATGAAGCCGTAAATAATTGCATTTTTTTGGGCTCATAATTTTGATTTTCATGGGTTTTCGCGATAAATTGGCCTCCATACTTGAAAGACGATATTTTGTCACTAGTACGAACGCAAAATTCCAAAACAACAACACAGACCGGGTATTATGAATACCTGAATTATTGTATATAAGCCATGCTATGTGAAAAAGGGGGTTTAATGCATCTGCAAAAAGTATCGACCCATGTCAGCCTGCGCAGTCCGCGCAGGCTGACATGATTGTGTCGAAACTTTTCTGCTATTTGTGAATTTTCTGCTTCCCCCAAGGTCCATTTAACTATTCGGTTGTAAAACAAAACGGATTTTATGGATCCATAATTATATGACGACTTGTTTTGTATGAATCACGAAAATGAATTATACCCCTTTTCTCAGAGCACGGCTGACACTTTCATTTCGTAATGTAGTTTATGGATTACAAGATTTATTCAAGTTTTATTAATATTTTCTAAGGAAAAAAAAACACATTTGGTTCGCCCTTACCAAGTAACATGCTATCGCCGTTATACTATATAATACCACAGGTCACTGAGGTTATATTGGTCCATCACGGAACGTTCAAATTTTCATTGCTCGATTACCGGACACCGTTACTAATAGTAGCACACTGGTGCATGGTTTCTACATCGTATGGCACATGTAAACAGTTTTTTGCGAATTGGCCATGGTCAAAATTAGAAATAATGGAGAAAGGTAGGTTTCTCAATGCAACCTTGATAAGAAGAGTAGTTATTACACTTATGAATTGTGTTAAATTATCGAAAAGAAGCATTTAGTTTGTCTTTGAAACAGGGGGTCATGACCTTTCCTTCTTTGTTATATACTTTTGACCCCTAACGCAAAATTCATGGAGCTAGTGGCTGATTTTAGCGGCAAAAATAAGGGTCGGGTAAGGCCATGAGAGATTGTGAAAAAACAGCATGGTTACGTAGTATTTTTTTATTTTATCCCCAGACTATGGGTTGTTTGGAGTTTCAATTAAACTTGGCATTTTCAGGCTAGAACCCTGGGTTTTGATTGTGTGCATTTTGGAATAGAGACAAAAACAACTTATTTTTCGTTTTTTTCGGACTATACCGTTTATCGGATAAGGTCAGTGATTTCACTATTGTGCATGTTGAACATGATTTATTGTTAAAAAGTGAGAATTTTGGACAATGCTGTTGCATTTAAATGCCTTTTGTCATTTCAGACTGAGTTTTAGAGCTTTGGAAACAGAAATTCCTTGTCGCGGGTTGTCGGCTAAGACTAACACAGTGGAGAACTATGTTAAGCCGCCCATATGACAACACCATTATACGAAGCAATGCGCAAATGTGCTATTTTTAGTAACGGTGTCCGATGATCGAGCAACTAAAATTTCGGTATTTCGTGATAGATCGATGGAGTTTCGAAGGTCCTTGATAATATTTTCCCCCAATTTGTCAAACAATCTGAGTGTTTACCTTTGGACGGTATATCTTGCAGCGCTTCGTCTATCATGCTGTAGGCTTCATTTGCTGTCTCTCCAATCTGTAAAACAACGATAAAGGCATGCTGGACCGCATTCATCCGCCATGCTAGACGAAACTAACAACCGACTCATGAGGTAGACTGGTCCTTTGGCATACAGACCAACAGCAAGAGCGTTTCGACCCAGGTCAGCCTGCGTAGACTGCGCGGTCTGACCTGGGTCGAGACTTTTTGTTGATACACTAAACCTCCTTTCTCAGTGCATGGCTCATATGTATTTGAGACATGCTCTGGCAAAAGGGGCCTTAATGCATCTCCGTGATACATGATACCAAGCAAGTCATCATATGACCATGGATCCATAAAATCCATTTTGTCTCACAGCGGACTGAATCCTGCGGTAGATTGGTCCTCGGACATGCAGAAAACTGACCGATAGCAAAAAGTTTCGGCCCAGGTCAGCCTGCGCGGACTGCGCAGACTGACTTGGGTCGATAGTCGTTGCAGATGCATTAAGTCCTCTTTTCACAGAGCATGGCTCATCTGTGTTTGAAATTACACTTTTTACACTCTAATTCAAACAAATTATGGGGGACTAAAAGAAGAAAAATCGACTCATCTACAGGTGAAATGCCCGGCCGGGAAGCTCATTGGTTAGCGTATCTGACTTGTGACCTGGTGGTTGTGAGCTCGATACCCGGTTGAGGCAAACTTTCTATCCGGCGATTTTTCGCCTCTCACCTCTGACGCATGTGAGAAAAGAAGTCAGTGATTTTGAGAGAAAATTGCGTCTGCGTGAGAAATCTAGGAACCACATGCGTAGATGCACTGACCGCCGTGATATGACCTAAGCTATTAAAAAGGCGTTAAACACCAATACAAACAAACAAATTACATGTGAAATCTTCATTGCATGTATATGAGTCATGCTCTATGAAAAGGGGGATTCAATACATTTTCAGAAAGTATCGATCAAGGGCATCAAGATAACAAATCTATTGAAGTTTCTAAAAAGTGTATAATAACCAACGAGGGCCATTCTTGTAGATGAAATTATCTCCCTTGCCAGATAAAAACTAAAGGTAACCAAATAACAGATTGGTCCTTTTACCTGTATTCCTTTGCTTTTATCCTTGATTCTTTTGGGGATGTTGCGATAAAAATAATTTGATTTATGACATTATGTAAGGTCCCCATGTAATTTCAAAGCAAATCATGTTCTCAATTATTAGAGAAATGCATGTATCTCGACTTTTAAAACAATCTAGCCCGATTTTCCTGAGATATTATCTCAAAATATATTTGTGTAGTGCAAGAAAATCAAGGATAAAATCCAAGTAATCCCCTGATCAGGACCAATGTAGTAATGGAGAGGAATTAAGGGAAATAACTGAAGAATGGCTCTCATTATTCACAGATACATAGTTGTACATCTGATGCAGGCAAACAGCAAACGAACTTACCTCCAAAAATATAGAAAACGCTGCAATACCATAAGGCAACGATAATGCTTGGGTAAAATTGGAATAAAGATCTGAATTATAGGCCAGAATCTGAATCTGAAATTGTACAGAAGTTAATCGTATAGATAGATATCAAGACAAAAAAATTATTAAAATCATTATCACATAAAATAATAGCTTTGTTGTTTTTGAACTTAGGCAAAAGCATAAACCAGTTGACAAAAAAAACAAAAAAAAACATGAATGCTCTTACTGTACACGAGAAGGCTTCAGTATAAGCCATGCTCGGTGAAAAGTGGGTTTAATACATCTGCAAAAAAGTATCGACCCTTGTCAGCCTGCGCAGTCCGCGCAGGCTGACAAGGGCCGAAACTTTTTTGCTACTGGTTAATTATCTGCGAGTCCAAGGACGATTCTCCCTCTACATTCCGCCGATTGTTTAGTAAAATTGATTTTATGGATTTACACCAATGTGATCACTTGCTTGGAATAATTGATTGCATAAATGCATTATACACCCTTTTTGCCAGAGCGTGGCCCATATTATGTACGGACGTATAAGCTCAGTCAGTCTGATCTGCAATCTATTTGGACCATGCTCTGGCAAAAGGGGGGTTAACTGCATCTCCGTGATGCAAGATATCGATCATGTCTTCACACAGATATGGATCCTTAAAAGCCATTGTGTGTAACAACCGGCTGAATCTAGTGGTGCAATGGACCTTTGAGATTAAAGCAAAAAGTTTCGACCCAGGTCAGCCTGCGCTGATTGCACAGGCTGACCTGAGTCGATGCTTTTTGCAGATGCACTAAGACCCCTCTTCACAGAGCATGACTCATTTTTTTTCAGCGAAAATTAAAAAAAAGTAATGGGGGGAAGCAATAAAAAAAGAAAAGAAAATAAAAAAGAAAAGTATTGAGAGTAAGCTTTCCTGCATTTATGAGCCCGCCCGGATAGCTCAGTGGTTGGCGTATCTGACTCGTGACCAAGTGATTGCGAGTTCGATACCAGGTTGAGGCAAACTTTCTTTCCTGCGATTTTTCGCCTTTCACCTCTGATGCATGTGATATAAGTAGTCAGTTACTTGGAAAAAAAAAAAGTTGTGTCAGTACTGGTATAAGAAAGCCAGGAAACACACGCATAGGTTCAACGACCGCCGTTACGACCTAAGGTGTTAAAATGGCGTTAAAGTTCAATACAATCTATCAATCAACCTGCATTTATGCTTTGCTCAGATAAGAAAAATTTCAAAATGTAGTCCAATGGGTTATAATTACCTCTGCTGGAAACGAATGAGCATTTATCGTGTGTTCTGAGCCGGTGTTGTCGTCTCGACCAAAATGTAATTTAATCTGATGTAAGTTGTAACTATACTGTAGTGGACCCTTTGTTGCGTTGAGGTGGGGAACCAGTGTGTCATCGATAAATAATGTGATGTCATTTCCGGTATTGGTTAGATTTCCGTTTATCTGAAGTAAGAAACAATGATGACGTGTACAAATTGCTGGTCAATTCTGAAGAACAAAATCATAGCGTAACAGGAAAGACAACAACAGCAAAAATAATGTTAAAGGCAAATTCTCCTCCATTTGTAACGCCTTTTCAGATCTGTCACTGGAAGCATCGGACTATATATAGTATAGTATCAGCAATGCCCTGGGAAAATGGGTGACGCAAGATACCAAGCAAGTCATCACTTAATTATGGATCCATGAAATCCATTTTGTCTAACAACAGGCCGAATCCTGAATTAAAATGGTTCTAGGACACGTAGAAAATTTAGCAAATGCAAAAGGTTTCGATGCAGGTCGGCCGGCGCGGAATTAGCAGACCTGGGTTGACATTTTTTGCTATCAACAAATTTTCTGCGTGTCAAAGGACCATTTCACCTCATGATTCGATCAGTTTTAGGATAAAATGGGTTTTTAGGTTCCATTATTAAGCGTTTACTTGTTTTAAATAATGGATTACAGAGATGCATCAAAGGCCCTTTAGCCAGAGCGTGACTCATATAAAGACACGCATTCTAAAAATGACAGGGAGGATGACATCAAGTTATTGTCGTAGCGCTGACAGAGAGGATGATATTGTCGCTATTGTATCGTCAAACGATTCAGATCTAAAGGTCTCATATTCTATAGATATGTGCCATGTTCCGGCAAAAAGGGGGTTTAAATCTTCTCCATGATGCGTATTACAAAGCAAGTCATCATATCATTTTGGATTCATAAAATCCAGTTTGTCTAACAACCCACTGAATCATCATCGGGGGTAGCATGGTCCTTTGGCATGCAGAAAATTTACCCATGGCAAAAAGTTTCGGCCCAGGTCAGCCTGCGCGGATTGCGCAGGCTGACCTGGGTCGATACTTCTTTGCAGATACATTGAGCTCCCTTTTCACAGAGACTATCTCATATAGAATGGGACAATGCTATTAGCTGTTTATAGAGTGCTTACAATGACTAAACCAAACAGGCTATTTATGGGCTGGAATCCTTCCGCTGTTTACGTAATTTAAGCCATTTTAGAAAATGGCATGAGGTACTTAACTTGTCTGTATTGTGTGTGTGTGTGTGGTTTTTTTTTTTTCGGAAACAGAGTACTTATGTAACCTTCTGTATTTGAATTCGGGGTCGGGGATCGGCGAGTGGAGAAGGGTGAGGGCGGGGGAGAAATCTTGCTTACTATCATTAGAATAACCACCTGTTTCCTTGCCATAATAATTATGGAATGCTTTCATAGTTTAAATTATGATTAAGAAATATTGCAAACGATTATTGGAAAATTGTTGAGAACTTAGATATGAACCGTGCACTGGCAAAAGGGGTCCTAATGCATCTCCTTGATACATCATGCTAAGCAAGTCATCACATAATTATGGATCCATAAAAAACCGATTTTGTCCAACAACCGACTGAATCACGAGTTCAAACGATCCTTTTACAAAAAGAAAATTTACAAAAAGCAAAAAGTATTACCCGGATCAGTCTGCGTGGACTGCGCAAGCTGACTTTGGTCGATACGTTTTGCAAATGCATAAAACCCCTTTTTCACAGAGCATAGCTTCTTTATATTGCACTCATCTATGTTCCCGAGAATTTTTTGAGAGATTCGGTATGTACAGCTGCTTCTCTCGTGGCGTCTTCATTTTCTCGGAGTCTTCTTAAAATGCTGAGGACAACTTTGTATTAGCTTTTGAATAAAATGTCCAAACAAAAATTTTGAAATTAGGCTCCTTTAGAAATTTGCTGTTCCTGGCGGCAATTTCCCAATATGTAGCCAGATTAGAATCGTAAAATGTTCCGAACTGAAATCATACAAATTTTAGGAAAAGAATGATAAAAGGAAATAAAGAAGAAGAAAAAAAAAAAATAGAAAAAAAACTCTTAACCCTTTCCCAAACAAGCCCTGGTTTTCACGTGTCTGCAGTACAAGTCTTTTGAAAACAACTTTGGGAAAAGGAGAAATTGCTCGTAACGAGCAATTTCTCCTTTTCCCACATTGTTTTCTACCCTTTTTGAGAACTTCCTGCCATTTTCATCAAATTTAAAATTGTCGTCTGCAAACTCTTTCAATTTGGACCAGTCCAAAATTTGTCGTTTGGAAAAGGGTTAAAGTGCACATTTTGTTGAGGGACTATTTAACCTTTATGCTGCTAAGCGCGACTCACTGACCTCTTGCGGACAGTGTAGATCAAGATCAGACTGCACAGAACGTGCAGTCTGATCTTGGATCTACACCTTCTGATAAGGAGATAACTTTTTCTCAAAAAAAAAAAGTTTTAAATAACATTATTCGGGTTTTTACTACTAGCTTGAAAGTTTTGTTTAAATTATTCACCAGGAGAAGGGTTAAGATTAGACGGCAAGAAATGTTAAAGTATCAAATATTAACGGCGGTAAATTGTCCTCTTCAAACTAATCAGATTTGCCTTTATGGGCTTCCATCCAAATGATTATAGCTTTAAAATTTTCGTAAAGAGTTTCATTGATCAATTTCCTTATTCGGTTTTAAAGATAAATGTACATTCTCACAGCCAAAGAGAGAGAGAGAGAGAGAAAACACTGTTAAAACTTGAAAGTGTGTAGAATGGATCAAATTAGGTCATCTGTGTAAACATAGATAAATTACCAATATATACGGTGGATAGGAAAGAAAAAATCAAAGAACTGGTTCTCATTTAAAACCGGAAACGACAATAGTGATTTCTTTGAGGGCTGCCAAAAATTAAAATCCATTTTCTATCCATCGTAATCTGTGTAACCTTGCAGCCGTCAGGGGCGGCATTTGGCATAGAGATACAAGAATGATCATAATTTGATAATATAAAGATGAAATGGGTTAAAACTGGCTAACGAGTATAGATGTACCTTTAAAGATACATCTATACTCGTTTTCAGCCAGTTTTAACCCCTTTCATCTCTATTTTCAGCCATATTTCAATAACTTTCATTTTTATTTTATGAAACTACAATCATGCCAAATGTTGCCCGTGACGGTTGCAATGTTGTGCAGATTACAACGGATAGAAAATACATTTAACTTTTTGGCAGCCTTCAAAGAAATCACTGTCGTCGTTTCCAGTTTTAAATAAAAACAAATCCCTTGAGTTCCTCTATCCCTTACCCTATATATATTGGTAATTTATCTATGTTTACACAGCTGACCAAAGTCTGAGTCATTCTATAAACTTTCAAGTTTTAACAGCATTTGTTTTCTGGCTGTAAGAATGTATCTTTAATTTTCAATTCTTTCATCTCCAAAATGAAACGCACAGTCTGAACCATACATTAGTGCCATCAAACCATTTCTTTTCTTTTTTATATCCTCTATTTGAGAAAAGCCAGAAGATTTTCTTTCTTTTGTTTTAATCTACTATCGGTTATTTTTTTTTTTCCGAATTGATTTAATTATCCGCCAGACTTTTTATGTCGCATGTCTTCTGTTTGTAAATACATTCAGATAAATGATTTACTTCCTAAGGTCTTCTGGATATAAAACAAAACCCCTGATTGGCGTAATCTGATGCCTATAGAAATGAGCCATGCTCTGGCAAAAGGAGGCTTAATGCATCTCCGTGATGCATGATACCAAGCAGGTCATCACAAGATCATTGATCCATAAAGTCCATTTCTGTCAAACAGCCGACTGAACAATGAGGTAAACTGGTCCTTTGGCATACATAAAATTGACCAACAGCGAAAAGTTTCGGTCCAGGTCAGCCTGCGCGGACTGCGCAGGCTGACCTGGGTCGATACTTTTCGAAGATGTATTAAGCCCCCTTTTCACAGAGCATGCCTAAAATAAAATTAAAAAAAAAAAAAAAAAAAAAAAAAAAAAATTCGTATTGATTAAAAATAAAAAAAAAAAAAAAAAAATCGTATTAACTTAAGTTATGTATTCTTGTAAACTTTCTAAGACAAATATATATGCCGCTCTCTGGCAAAAGGGGGTTTGGTTCATCTCCACCATGCATTATACCAAGTAAGTTATCATTAAATTACGAATCCATGGGCTCCATTTTGTCTAACATATCGACTGATTCTTGAGGTAGACTGGTCCTTTGACGTGCAGAAAATTTAACGATAGCAAGAAGATTGAACCTAGGTCACCCTGCTTTGATTGCGCAGGCTGACCTGGATCGATCCTTGTTGCAGATGTTATAAGTCCCCTTTTTACAGAGTATGACTCATATCTATGTTACAATGTCATCGAACGAAGTGATAAGCTTGTTGAATTCCCAGAACATCTCAATTTTGGACTCTCGTATTGAGGGCAAGAATCTCTCTATTTATGTTTGTCGTCAAATAATTTCAAACATAAGGCTTGTCGTCAGCCTTGGTTTAGATGACAATTACGTCTAAATAATTTAGACGAGATATTTGACAATTACTTCTAAATGATTTAGACGAGATATTTGACAATTACGGCTAAATGATTTAGACAAAATATTTGACAAATTACGTCTAAAAAAAATAATGGTCGGTTCAGTTTTCAAAAAATAATTACACAAATTATGTAAACTTTCGTCTGTGTTCTTTTACAAAAATGCTACAAACAATGATAGAAGTTCGTCTGATGCTAGCTTTTTCTATTCTGAATCTTAACTCTTTACCCGACGAACAAATTCTAGACTTGTCAAAATTGAAAGCATTTGCAGACGACAAATAAAAATGTGACCTAACGGATGGAGATTGTCCTAGAAAACATTGAAAACATTGTGGTAACCAGCATTTTCTCCTTTTCTCACAATGTTTTTCAAATTTCTTCTACTCCAAGGTCCTGAACACTCTTGGCTGTTTACTGCTTGGTAAAGGATTAAAATATATGAATTTTCACTTGCTTTCAAAACATGGCAGTGCGAATTTAAGAAATCAGCTTGAGAGATAGCTTGTTTGGAATATCCCTTTAACGTCATGTTCTCTTGCAGAGAATCTCTTCTGTTTCATAGCAGACCATTTTCGACTGCGTGAATTTCTTCGTACAGGACATGTTTTATCACCTTGGTTGTTTTCGAAAAAAAAACATGGAGGTAATGTCATAGCCCTGGCGTCATCGCCGTCTGCGTCGTGATGCAAAACACGTTGACATTTTCTAATATCTCTATTATTACTGAGGATACTTACTTTAAACTTAAATAGATTCTAAACTATTAACCCTTTACCAGACGACAAAATTTTAGCCTTGTCCAAACTGAAAGCATTTGCAGACGACAATTTCAATGTGGCTTAAATAGTGCAATTTTCCTTTGATAGGAGAGAAAACATTGTGGGAAAAGGAGAAAATGCTGGTTATCAGCATTTTCTCCTTTTCCCGCAATGTTTTCAAAGAGCTTCTTTCCCAGGGGCGTTAAAAGGCGTCATTGTGTGGTAAAGGGTTAAAAGGGAAACCTGTACAACAAGGGCAGGTAACAATCAAAGAATTGTTGACAGTTATGCCTCTTTTTCACTGAAAATCAAGCAACCGCAACCGAGCGCTGGTACCCGCATACAGTGCTCTTGTTTTATTATGTAAATTGTGATTGAATAAAGAACTGAATAGTGACATACGAATATTTGGCTATGTTGAAAAATTTGGAACACAGTGAAAGAACTAATTTTATGAGCTTAACCCCTAACCACACGGTGCTGCTTTTTTAACGACCCTGTGGAAAAAAGACTTTTGAAAACATTGTGGGAAGAGGAAAAATGCTGGTAACCAGCATTTTCTCCTTTTCCCACAATGTTTTCTACCCTATAGAAGACAGAAAAAAAAAAAAAAAAAAAACATTTGAGCCTCATTGAATTTGTCGTCTGCAAGTGTTTTGAATTTGGTCCGGTCCAAAATTTTGTCGTTTGGTAAAGGGTTAAAGTTGATTACCTTTCTGTCATTTGAGAAGATGATACCCGTTAGTTGAGGGTCAAACAGCAGACGATCTGGTTTGATGTCAATCGGAGACTGATATTTTCCTTGGCGGCATATTGGCCACTGTAAACCCCATAACTCTGGTCCTGAAATAGAGAAGGTGCCGTCTAATAAACAGCTCGGTGGATTATTGAAATTCATCAGTTAAACTCTTTACCAAACGACAAAATTTTAGAGTTGTCAAATTTGAAAGCATTTGCAGACGACAAAAAAAAACAAAAAAAAAAAACTGCGGCTTAAATCATTAAAATTGTCTTTGGAAGGGTAGAAAACATTGTGAGAAAAGGAGAAAATTCTGGTTACTAGCATTTTCTCCTTTTCTCATAATGTTTTTCAAGTTTCTTCTACTCCAAGGTCCTGAACACTCTTGGCTGTTTATTGCTTGGTAAAGGATTAAAATATATAAATTTTCACTTGCTTTCAAAACATGGCAGTGCGAATTTAAGAAATCATCTTGAGAGATAGCTTGTATGGAATATCCCACTAACGTCATGTTCTCTTGCAGAGAATCTCTTACCAGCATTTTCTCCTTTTCCCACAACGCTTTCTTCCCCATCAAAAACAGAAATGATCATTTGAGCGAGATTCAACTTGTCGTCTGCAAATACTTTCAATTTGGACGACTCTAAAACCTAATTGTTTGGTAAACAGTAAACTCTTTACCACACGAAAAAAAATTCAGACGAGTCCAAATTGAAAACATGTGCAGACGACAAATTCAGTGTGGCTCAAATGATGGAATCTGTTTTTGATAGAGTAGCAAACATTGTGGAAAAAGGAGAAAATGCTGGTAACCAGCATTTTCTCCTTTTTCCACAATATTTTCAAAAGGTTTCTTTTTTCAGGGTCTTTAAAACTCTGGTTTGTGTGGTAAAGAGTTAAGTCTTTTGCAGCAAATGTGCTTCGGGAGGTGACGAGTAGAACGGACATCTTGAGACATGTTGGCACGTGATGATTTTGGCGGGTGTTTTCCCCAATCACATTGAGATTACATTAAATCATGACGACTTCCGCCCGTCCCATGTGATTAAGACAATACGGTTTGTTGATTTACCGTCTCGTTCTGTTTGAACGCCCGAGGCAACCCAAGACGAAAAAAAAAAAAATGTCTGAAAACTTCCGCAGACCACTGTGACCGAAGAAAAAATTGCTTATAGCTATTGGATTCTACTTTTACAAAATTGTTTACACTTGAGTTATTATATTAGATGTTTATTCATATTTTTGCCATGATGTTTTCAAAATCTCCTGCTGCACTTTATGATTATGTTTCATAAAATAACGAACTACCGCTTGGACGGTTCCTCGGCCCATCCACACCCGCTTCTCCCCTTCCCTGCTTCGCTCCCTAAAAGTGGGCAGTTTTAATTCAAATGCTAATGAGCAATTCATCTGTTTGATGCTATTTTCCACATTTATTTGAATATCAAACATTTATGAAAGACCAAAAACACAATAGAGGCCAAAAACACAATGCATGTGTTAAAATCCAGTTAAATTTTAATCATACCATTTAAAAGTATGGAAAATATTGTGAAGATTACAATCTGTTACAGTGTGGTCAGTCCAAGCGGAAGTCGCTGGCAGCAAAATGAATTTCAAAATCAGGCAAAACGTACACAAAAGATAGAGTGACCTGGCAGCATTTAACCTAGTATTGAAATTAATTTCTCTGCCAGAGACTAACATTTGGACCGACTGTACAATAACAGATTGTCATCTTCACAATAATTTCCATACTTTTAACCCTTTCCCAAACAAGCCCTGGTTTTCACCTGTCTGCAGTACAAGTCTTTTGAAAACACTGTGGGAAAAGGAGAAATTGCTCGTAACGAGCAATTTCTCCTTTTCCCACAGTGTTTTCTACCCTTTTTGATAACTTTCTGCCATTTTCATCAAATTTAAAATTGTCGTCTGCGAACTCTTTCAATTTGGACCAGTCCAAAATTTGTCGTTTGGGAAAGGGTTAAATGGTATGATTTAAATTTAAATGCATTTCAGATTGTTTTATTTTTCATTGCAATGTTTCAAAAATCGTCGTGTGCAAAATCTGTTTTCCCTCACCAAACAATCCTGTGTTTTGACGACCATGAGGAGGGAGGCTTCTGAAAACATTGTGAAAAAAGGAGAAAATGCTGGAAACAAGCATTTTCTCCTTGTTTTCACATTGTTTTCTATCCCACCAAAGACGAATTCCATAACTTGGGCTACAGTTAATCCTTAGGCGCTAAACGCGACTCATTAACCTTTTGCGGACAGTGTAGATCAAGATCAGACTGCACAGAACGTGCAGTCTGATCTTGGATCTACACTGTCCGATAAGGAGATTTTTTTCCCCTCAAAATACCTTTGTCATTGCAAAATTTGGATTTTTTTACAACAGACTTGAAAGTTTCATTTCTTTTATTTAGCAGGATACGGGTTAATTTTTTGTTTGCAAATGTCCGTTGGCGCATGTCGAACATTTTGTCATCTGGTAAAGTGTTAAGACAATACTTATTTTGCTTTCATTTACAGTCTGGTTTTGTTGGGATAACAAAGGCAAAAGATTGAATTTGTGTTTATTTATTGTCGGCACCGGTTGCCCATATGGGCGACACTCCCTGAAGACTATTAGTATTGTGACGGGGGATGGTGCAAGATACAGGACAAAACCCATCCTAACTTAACTCCTAGTTCTTTAACGTGCTCGGCGTATAGCACCGTCACACGGGACCTCGGTTTAACGTCTCATCTGAAAGGCTATTTATAATTAATAAATGAGCCATTTCTCAAGAAAAGAAAGTGTAAATTATTATGTTGCTGAATTGCTGATAAAATAAAACCATGATTTTAAATGCAAAAAATGTAGAATTTTAGATGGCCAGCCGTGGGGCTCGAACTGACACCCTCAAGTGACCCAAGACTTGATGTTTACAACTCCTACGTTCCACCGCCTGAGCTATGCAGGCTGGTCTGACTAAGGCAAATCGAAGACAAACTGGCTTTTATACCTCCATAATTATGTGGTGACTTGCTCGTTATGCATTAAACCCCGTTTTGCCAAAGCATGACTCGAACAAAATCACTTGTGCATGATCTACTAGCACTACTTATTAACGACAAAAAAAGTAGCAAAAACCAGCTAGAGGAAAGTTTAAGATTTTCACCATTTTCGACTTGAAATCAGAGCTTTGCTATTGACAATATTTTGACAGAAAACATCTGCTATTCAAACACGAAGAGACAGTCAGTTGGTATGGTAGCAAGGGAATTATTATATAACTTTGGACATATTAGCTTCGAGCAATATTTCTGCTTACTTCAGTTGTAATTAGGAAATTATCTGACAATAAATCATGATTAGATTTGACGTGTTTTTGCCACAGCATTAAGGTAGAATGACACAACATATTTGATGATTTTTAACTTACATGACTTTTTCTAGTAAAAGTACCGGGTCATTCCAGAAAGGGTAGGGTAAAATAAGTAGATTTAAATACCGCTACGATAATAGAACGAAAAATCTCTGAAAAATAAACGTTTAAACCTATTTATTGCATAAAAAAAATCTCTTAATGACTTTCGATGATTGCTTTCTGAAAACCTCAAACAGTACTCGCGCCGTAATGTGGTTAGTTACATATGTTGACCCCTGGACCCTTTGATATGATATGGCCCTCAACATGCGAAGAGAGACCTTCGGACATTTGCGTAAAGTGTCGTCTCGGATTAGCCTGCGCAGTCCGCGCAGGCTAATCCGAGACGGCACTTTACGACTACCTAAGATTTTTTCATACAGTAGACTTTCGTGAAACAGAAAATCGCACAAAAACGGGAAGTGCCGTCTTGGATTAGTCACAGACTGCACAGGCTGATCTGGGACGACACATTTTTACGCATATGCCCGAAGGTTCCTTTTCGTGTGTTGCACGCCATATACCGACATTCTACCCTTACACTAATAATAGAAAAAAGTCTAACAACTCGTTCTGAGGACTCCTCTTCGCCGTGAAGAAGTCACCATTTAAAAACATCGTGACAAAACGAGGTTCGTAATGAACAATCTTTAACACCAAGGCTATCAAGCGCGACATTGTGTGGCTTTTGTGGACAGTGTAGATCAAGACCAGACTGCAGGTTCTGTGCAGTCTGATCTTGGATCAACACCTTCCGATACGTTGAGATTTCTTCGACAAGCAGATTTTTTTTTTAAATGTAAACCTTGGGGTTTTCCCGGTAGGCTGGAAATCTTTAGGTTGATTTATTTAGCAGCTCAAAGTTAAAACGTTTATGTTATCAAAGTCTAATTCGTGTTCATCAGTTATGGTTTATAAATAGATCACAGAGGCTCTTGCAAAAGGGAGTTTAATGCATCTCTGTGATAAGCAAGTTATCACATAATTGTGGAGCCATAAAATCCAATTTGCCAGACAACCGGCTTAACCCTTTACCTCACAGTCCCGAGTTTTGACGATCCTGAGAATGAAGGTTTTCGAAAACGTTGTGGGAAAAGGGGAAAATGCTGGTAACCAGCATTTTCTCCTTTTCCCACAATGTTTTCTACCCTATCAAAGACAGGAATCGGCATTTCAACGACATTTCATTTGCGTCTGCAAATGCTTTCAATTTGGCAGAATCTAAAATTATGTCGTTTGGTAAAGAGTTAATCATGACGCACATTGGTCCTTTTAAATGTAGAAGAATGACCAAAAGCTAAAACGTTTTGGCCCAAGTGGCATAATTTCGCCGCATCCAATCTGTTGTCTGCAACCGCTTTGAATTTCGATGATTCCAAAAGTTTGTCGTGTATTGAAGAGTTAACCCTTTACCACACAATCCCGACTCTTACCGACCCTGGGAAAGAAGCCTTTTGAAAACATTGTGGGAAAAGGAGAAAATGCTGGTAACCAGCATTTTCTCCTTTTCCCACAATGTTTTCTACCCTATCAAAGAAAGTTTGCACGATTCGAGCCACACTGACATTGTCGTCTGCAGATGCTTTCAATTTGGACAAGGTTAAAATTTTGTCGTCTGGTAGAAAGTTAACGATTTCCATGATCATAGGCTAGTAATGAAGCCGAAATGACAGACAAAAACTAATTTCAAATATTGGCTCTACGTCAATGGTCAATCCTCTGTAATTATTCAAAAGCCAGCTGTCATGATCAACCAATTTCACCCTAAAACAGGTTTGCCGAGCCCCCGTAGCTCAGTCGGTAGAGTACAGGACTTGAGAACAGGAGGTCGCTGGTTCGGTCCCCGGCTCGGCCAATTTCTTTCCAAGGATTAATGATAGTCATTGCGACAGGATTCATTCCTTTCTCACTGCTGACCATTGTTTCGGTGATGGTTATTTGGGTAAGCGGCCATTGGCTTGGAAAGAATATTGTGCGGAGTACTGGTAAAGCACAGGAAAGCACAATCAATCAATCAATCAATCAATCAATCAATCAACCTAAAACAGGTCGCAGCAGACGACTTTTTATTAATCCTTAATTAAAACCCTTTACCACACAATCCCGACTTTTAACGACCCTGACAAAAGAAGCCATTTGAAAGCATTGTGGGAAAAGGAGAAAATGCTGGTAAACAGCATTTTCTCCTTTTCCCGCAATGTTTTCAACCCTTCCCATAACAAATTTCAATCTTTGAGTCACATTTATTTTGTCGTCTGCAAATGCTTTCAATTTGGACTAGTACGACATTTTGTCGTTTGGTAAAGAGTTAAAGGCGCAATGACCGCAAAAGGTAAACTATGCATGTATTTAAATGCATGTAGCTTCAAATCATACAATGTGAAAGTATGGAAATTATAGTGAATATGACATCTGCTATCGTACGGCTGGCCTAAGTGTTAGTTGCTCGCAGAAAAAAATAATAAAACTACATGTAGGTAAAAAAAAAAAAAGCTGCTAAGTCGCTCTATCTTTTGTTTACTTTTTACCCGGTTTTAATTGAGGTGGGGTGCGAAGCATCCCTACTCAGATTTACCGTGCAGGAAACTGAACTTAAAAATCTGATTCTGGGGTACCTTACATTGCAAAATCATTACCTGGAAAAATAGGACCATTAAGAAAGCACTTCATTCACTTTGGCATCAAGGTATGACTAAAACGTTAACAAAAGGGGAACTGACACGACTTTGACGATAAATATGTAAACAATTACACCATCATCATTACACAATTTAAAAAAGAAGAGTGTTAGAACAGACTACCCTAAGGCATGCGTAGGTATACACATTTATGTATCAGTTTCACCAAATAGCGTCAAGAAGCGTCAACAAGTGCCATGGACAGCTTAGAAGCATCCTGCCAACTCTTGTGCTAATTTCTTTGAATAGGATTGCTTCACTTGTCCAGATATTGCTTAATAATACTTCTCACATCGTTTTATTTTGACATTCTGTTGAACCACCCTCCCCACAAAAAAAGAGAAATTTGTCAATTTGCTCAGAGATTTAACGGAGAGATACCACTCAACTCTTTAAATGTCTGCTTGCTTTTACTCAACTCTTTCCAGAAGTGCTACGTGCTTATTATTTGATACAACAGTTGGATTTCAACTTGAGCAGGACTAAATGCACCCCACGTCAGCAGCACTTTCACCGCTTTGATTTTTTTTCTGCCAGCGACTTATACTTTGACCGACTTTAAAAAAAAGATTGTACATCTTAACAATAATTACCATACTTTTAACTGGTATTAAATTAAGATGCATTTTAACAGCCGCAAACTTTTACTTTTGTTCGCTACTAGGCTTTTAACCTGCTAAATGAGTTAACCCTTTACCAAACGACAAAGTTTTAGGCTAGTCCAAATTGAAAGCAGTTGCAGACGACGAAATAAATATGACTGAAAGATTGAAATTCATTTTGGGAAGTGTAGAAAACATTGTGGGAAAAGGAGAAAATGCTGGTTACCAGCATTTTCTCCTTTTCCCACAATGTTTTCAAAAGGCTTCTTGCTCAGGGTCGTTGAAAGTCGGGATTGTGTGGTAAAGGGTTAAACGAAACTTTCCGGCCGATAGTAACAAAGCCAGATATTGCACTTTTAAAGTTATTTTTGTGGGGAAAATATCCCCTTATCGGACAGTGTAGATCAACGATCAGACTGCAAGTTCTGTGCACTTTTGCAGACAGTGTAGATCAAAGATCAGACTGCACGTTCTGTGCAGTCTGATTTTGATCTACACTGTCTGCAAAAGTGCCTTGAGTCGCGCTTAGCAGCCAAATGGTTAAAAAATAATGATAATGGTTATAAATAAAGATTTAATCTTAAAACATGAATACATGCAAACGTAATAATTTTTGTGAAAGGATGTTTTCTACACTTCCCAAAATGAATTTCAATCTTTCAGTCATATTTATTTTTTTTTTTTTGTCCTCCCATAAAAACTTTTCAAAATTATTTTCCAGCAAGAAGCAAAAGGTCGCTTGTATGATGAAAATAGTTTGCTTGCCAAATATTTCGGCTGTGTCGATAATCACATTGAGATGATATTACGTTACAGACTTGGTTTGTGTAACACAAATGTCTAGGCTGGTGGTGTCACACCACCGTATTTTGCTACATTGAAAAATAGTGAAATTCACCATCTTTGTCCCTCTGCTGTACTTTTATTGGCAAACCCAGAGCTTTGTTGTTTGTTTCTATCAAGTATATGTGCAGTCGCTTATACAAGAAGCTAACCGAAATTGGGACGTCAAACACAGCTATCCTTGAAAATTACAAGGGTCTAGGCTAGTGGTGTCACACCACTGGCTTTTTTACCACATAGAAAATGGAGTGAAATTCACAATCTTTGACCATCTGCAGTACTTTTACTGACACATCCACAGCTCTGCTGTTTGTTTCTATCAAATATATGTCCAGTCGCTTATACAAGAAGCTACAAGAAATTGGGACGTCAAACACAACTACCCTTGAAAAATCTCAGTGAAAAAACGTCCTTCCGGGTGGTGGACCATGTTGCTTCATGTGGGCACAAGCACAAATTAGTTCCCAAAGAAATAACAAACTTGTCTGCAGTTTCAACAGAAATCATTAAATCATCACAGGGAAAAAAAATTTAGACCTGTCCTTCCTTTCTCTCTGATAAAACAGTGCAGGAGAAGTGCTTGCTGTCAAATTTTCAAATGGGAACTACTTTTGATACTACGACCCTGAAGGAGTTCGCTGTGGTATCACACCTCGGAAGGAGTTCGCAGTGGCGTCACACCTAGTACAATTGATTTTCACCACCTCTTTATCCCTTTCAGTGCCATAGGCGAAGACAGAGACTTTTTGCGGACGGCATAGATCAAGACCAGACTGCACAGAACGTGCAGTCTGGTTTTAGATCTATGCCATTGGCTTGTTCAGCCAAGCTTGTATGATAAAAATTTTATTTTGGTTGCAGTGGATTGTATTTTCAGTCGCAGAAAGAGATTGCTTTTATATGAGCCCTAATCTGGCAAAAGGGGGTTATTGCATCTTGTGATGCTTTATATCATAATAGCCACTTTTTTAACAAACCAACTTTATCATGAGGTAGAATGGTCCTTAGACATACAGAAAATTGACCAAAAGCGAAAGGTTTCGGCCCAGATCAGCCTGCGCGGACTGCGCAGGCTGACCTTGGTCCATACTTTTCGCAGATGCATACAGACCCCTTTTATCAGAGCATGGCTATTATATTGGCGCTAAAAGAGGTGGAGAGTTGAGTTGACCAAGTTAGAAAATGCTGGTACAAAACATTTCTTTTTTTTTTTCGTTTCCAATGCCGTTTTTTTTCCTTTTGAAAGGCAACTATCATGTTTTGAGTAACATTAATTTTGTTTGTACATTCAGTCATTTTGTATTTTGGACTTAAATTATGTGTGAAATGGAGAAAACGTTGTATACCAACGGCATCTTTGGAGTAACAATCAATTTGTCGTCTGCTTTCAATTTGGACAAGCCTAAAATCGTGTCATCTGGTAAAGAATACTTACGAATAAAACACAAAAGCAGGTTCGTTGTCATCTGGTTTTAAATTCCCTCTACCCTTTACTAAACGACAACACTTTATACATGTTCGAATTGGAAGCACTTGCAGACGAAAATTGAAATGTGGCTAAATTTAATTAATTCATACGACTGGTCTTTTAGATGTTAGAAAACCTTGTGGGAAAAGGAGAAAAATTAATGCTGGTTACCAGCATTTTCTCCTTTTCCCCCACAAGCTTTTCGAAAGCCTTTCACATCAGGATAGTAAAAACTAGGGACCCTGTCGCGAAGAGATAGTCGAGTTCTCCGAGAAATTCATCTCTCATATTTGCTAGTAACAAGCATTTTCTCCTTTTTCCTCAATCTTTTCAAAAGCCATTCAACCCAGGATCGTAAAAATTATAGTATGTTTTACTAAGACTTAATCGGGTTTTCCGAGAAATTTATCTCGCATAGTTTCCCCTATAATACCATTTTACGATTGCATATGGCAGAAATTTCACATATTTATCAAAGAACGTGGGGAAAATAAAAGCAGTATTGCTGAAAAGAAATTTGTTTATCTATTTCATTTAACGATATTAAATTCTTGTGGTTTAGTCTATTACATATTTTTTTTCTTCGAGATGAAACAAGGAAATAAATCTTGCACTATGTGGGCCCCAAAGGAGTTTTTACGAACAATGGTTTGTTTTCCAATATGTCCCAAAACCGCACACTGGTACAAAAGTGTTATTTCCGCAGATAATTTGCGATTTCTAACTCTTTACCACGACATCCCGAGTTTTAACGGCCCTTAGAAACTAGCGTTTTGAAAACCTTGCGGGAAAAGGAGAAAATGCTGGTTACCAGCATTTTCTCCTTTTCCCACAAGGTTTTCTACTCTATCAAAGACAATGACCATCATTTCAGGTAAATTTAATATGTTGTCTGCAAATACTTTCAATTTGGGCCATTGCAAAATTTTGTCCTGTGGTAGAGAGTTAATAACCAACGCTTTTGATTTCTGCGCATGCACTTATCATGTACTATTTAAAACTCTATACCAAACGGCAAAAGCTTAAAGCAGGTAAAAAAAATTGCTGTTGACAACTTAAATGCTGCCCAAATAATAGGATTATGCCATTGAATTGGTAGGAATCATTGTGAAGAAAGGGGACAACGCTGTCAGCTATCAATTTCTCCTTTTCCCACAATGTTTTCAGAAGCCTTCCTCTACAGGGTCGTTAAAACATGGGATTGTTTGTTAGAGGGCAAATGTAAAATTCATTATATACTCCCGCGAAGAAAAAATGTTTTGACTTCATTAGAAGGAATTTTTCGTAATAAATTTAAGAAATAATCTTCTTGCTATCGTGGTTTATAGTTCAGTAAACCACGGTTGTGAGTTAGGAGGCACAATAAATAATCCACGAGGGCGATAGCGCCTCATAACTCACAACCGTGGCTTATTGAACGATAAACCACGATAGAAACAAGATTATTTAAATTCTAACATGACCAACCCTTGATAAAAGGAAAACAAGTTCATAATTAGTATACAAAAGCGGATGCGGATTAATTTTCACTTTACATAGAAAATAGAATGGCGTCGATTTTTACCACGCTTCCGTTTCACGGTGTCTATAAAGCCGAATTCCGTTTCACGGTGTTTAAAAAGCCGAATTCACGTGTCGTGTTAGAATGAACAATAACCAATACCAGGTATTCTCAAAAAAGTAAGATTCTTTTGGCTTGCCAGAGATTTTTCGAATAAATAACGATATTAAATGTCAAAGTATTGTGTACTCCATATAGGCTGAATAGATACAGCTTTAAAGGAAGCCTATTTATCTTTTTCTTTTTGGCTATTATTCAAAATTTCATGTAAAACACTGATAAAAACCAACAGATGTATTCTTTCTGTACAAAGGCCAAGGAACAACACAGTTGCATTAAGTAAAGAGGTACATTTTTGACGTTTAAAAATAGCAAGATTGTTTTAAAATTAAGAACGCCGTCTTCTATCATTAGACCAGGGCCCGGTTTTATGAAAAAAAAAAAAAAATCAAAACAAACTTAAGTGTCTTATTTCATTCAAATCCACATACAGGCTTATTCTACGACTTAAGTTGAGATTTTTTTTTCCAGACGCATGTCCTTCATACTTAACATACTTATGTAACATTCTCAAGTGTTGTGGCGACACAACGTTTTAGACTCGACTAAGCGAAATAATTGATTTGAGTCTGTTAATTGACTTAATTCCATTTATTTTGCTTAGTTGAGTCGGAAACGTAGTGTCAACGCAGGATTTGAGAATGTTTTTACATTCTGTTAATATTACTTAAATGCGTCTCAACGAACTCAATTTAAGTCAGAACCTGGGACCGTTAGTTGAGTTGAGTGAAATAAGAGACTTAAGTTTTTTTTTTCCGTGAAACCGCACGCAGATATGACGTCATCTTACTGATTTGAATACGACCTAACACAGTGGCAGCGTCATTGATCAGGGTCCGTAATCACCAACTATTCTTAAGAACGTTTCAAGTCTTATTCTCCAGAATTTTCTACATTTGAAAGTAACACAACTCCTGATTGGCTAAACCATTTGGTTTAGCCAATCAGAAGTTGCGTTACTTTCAAATGTAGAAAATCTTGAAGAATAAGACTAAGAATATTTTTAAGAATGGTTGGTGAATACGGACTCTTGTAACATTCCAGTATGCTTTTGGGAAATTCTGTAGTGAAAACTAAAACTGCATAAAAAAGCTATGTATCGCATTAACCCTTTACCACACAATCCCGTCTTTAAACGACCCTGAGGAGGAAGGCGTTCAAAAGCATTGCGGGAAAAGGAGAAAATGCTGGTCACCAGCATTTTCTCCTTTTCCCACAATGCTTTTTTAAACTATCATGGTCATATTTCCTCATTTGGGCCACGTTTAATTTGCGGTATTTGCTTTCAATTTGGAGCAGTTTAAAGTTCTATCGTTTGGTAAAGAGTTAAGGAAAATGCGATTCAAAAGATTTGTTTCTTAAACTTCTTTTTCATATTTATTGAAGGTTTGCATACTATTGCCTTGCCTAATTCAGTGATAAAACATTTTTGAAATTTGGTATGATTATGAAATTTTAAATATCCCCCCTTTAACGTCTGATTCTGTATGATATCATTTTACTATTACAAAGAAAAAATAAAACGTTTCTGTCAAAGCACAGGGAAATAAAATAGCGAAATAACTGCAAAGAAATCTTATTTATCTATTACGTTCAACGTTATTGGATCCCCACGTTTTAGTATATGACATTTACAAGGTGAAACATGTTAGTAAATTTTGCACTGTGAAGGACCCAGAAGACTTGTAAACCGAGAGTGTAACGTAATGTTAGATATGTTTAAGTATCGAAACTTATATGGAACGAATGAATGCATATATGATAGAGTCATTCCGCAAAAGAGTCATTCCGCAAACCTCGGTATTCTGGTACCCCACTGGACTAAAGAGTACGTCAGGCGAAGCGCAATAATGGCGGCCCCCGTTGGTAATATACAGAGGAGACGGGATAGTGTTATTTCACATGATCAAATCGGATTATAGGCTGAATTCAAAACAGATCCCTTGCAATAAATTAGTGGAAGTGAGTTTTTCTACATGTCGTTCTTATTAAGGGAGAAAAACTACATATCAGAAATACTTTAAGTATCCGAAATGTCAATGGACCTATTTAACGTCCGAAAATAGGGTTACTTTTAAAATGATACATAGTCAAATTTATATTTAAACCATACCCCAACAGCACGTTTTAGATTCGGTAATGTATTTTTTGTACAAAATTGAACTCATTTTATTCTCTAATCAAACTGGATCACATGAAATTGTGGAAAACGGGGAAACATGTTTGGTATATACGCTTATGTGTATGGCTGTTACAGTTCTACGTAGAATGTACGTTGCAGGCTGGAATAAAAGTTAATACATTTTTTTTTTTTTCGTTATTTGTCTAACATAAGGAGTTAAGACAATACAGACAGGATTTCAAATATGTCCCAAAATCCTAACTGACATAATGTTGTTACTTTCAAAAAATAATTTTACTAGATTTGAGTTTTCTTCTCTATAATTCTACACATTTCTATCTGATGAATGAAACTGTAATGACAATTCAGGCGCTTAGATAAGCCGGGGTTATGAAAATTTAAAACCTTTCTACGAAAGACTATACTGTCGATCAGGAACATCTATTGGTTAACCAAAAACATAAGTCGTCCTCTGTGAAAAGGGGAGTTAATGCATCTACAAAAAGTATCGACCAATCTCAGCCTGCGCAGTCCACGCAGGCTGACACGGATAAAAACTTTCGGCTAGTAGTACATTTTCTGCATGTCCAAGGACCGTGCTACCTTGTGATTCAATCGTTTATTGGACAAAATGGTTTATATGGACCATAATGATGTGACAACTTGCTTGGTGTAATGCATCACGGAGATGCTTTTAGCCCCTTTTTGCCGGAACACCACTCACATATGAGTATATTTGAGCCATGCTCTGTGAAAAGGGGGCTTAATGTATCTGCGAAAAGTATCGATCCAGATCAGCCTACGCAGGCTGACCTGGGCCGAAACTTTTCGCTATTGGTCAATTTTCTGTTTGTCCAAAGACCAGTGTACCTCATGAATCAGTCGGTTTTTATACAAAATGGATTTTTATTGATCCAAAATTATGTGATGATTTGTTCGGTATCACGGAGATGCATTAAGCCCCCTTTTGCATGACTCATATATATATTTATTCAAACCAAACTAAACTGAAAACAGGCTAAAGTCGAATTCGTTTTATCTTGTGATATTTGTTCCACAGACACAAATCACATCTACACCATTTACAATGATGAGAGAAAAAAGTAAATAAACATTGCAGTTTGTTGGGCCCCGAGGACACGTCGAAGATTGTTGTCAAGATATATAGAGACAGTATTCCAGCACTTTATTGTTACTTCCATAAACAAATTCCATTTGATGGGAACCCTTCAAATTATTAAATAAATGAGCCATGCCCCGGCAAAAGGGGGCTTAATGCATCTCCATGATGCCGTATATCAAGCAAGTCATAATGTAATTATGAGTACATAATAGCCACTTTTTTTTTATGACCGACTTAATCATGAGGTAAACTGGTCCTTGAAATTGACCAGTTGCGAAAAGTTCCTGCCTAGGTCAGCCTGCGCGGACTGCGCAGGCTGACCTGGGTCTAAACTTTTCGCAGATGCATTAAACACCCCTTTTCACAGAGCATGGCTCAAATAAAATAAACATTTATTTCAAACAAATCAAATAAAACCCTCAAAACATTGCAATTTAAAAGCTGCTTTCAAGTTTATCGAAATATCGTAATATTTCCAGAAGTGTGAATTCAAGATCGGATTGCATAATTAGTGCGGTCTGATTCGTTTGATTGCCGGTGTTTTCTCCTTTTTCTCACCGTGTCTTTAAAAGCCTTTTTCCTAAGGCTCGTTGAAAAACGGGATTGTTTTATAAAGCTTTAAAACGTTACAACCAGGCACGGTTCCAGAATTCCCTTTATCTGGGGACAAAATCTAATTTTGCAGATTGAAAGTGATAACATTGTATGCGGTTCTAGGCAAATATCGTTGTACAGATTGGATATTATTGAGCCATACTCTAGAAAAAAGGGGCTTAAATGCATCTCCGTGATGCATGATATCAAGGGGTTCTTGATAACAATAATTGTGGATCCATTAAATCCGTTATGTCCAACAACCGACTGAATCATGAGGTACACTGGTTCGCGGTTTCATACTGTGTGATTACGTTTTATTTTTTTTTTTCATACCTCCATGAAAAAAAAAAATCTCTTCATTCCTTATAATTTAATATTACAGACAACATACACCCACGGAAATAATTCAAACTGCATTCATTTTCTTTATTTTTAAATATAACGTTGGAGTTTCTAAAGCCCCTTCCACTCATATTGGTATGGCGCAAGAATACAACAGGGAAGCAGTTTTCAGATCCCCAACACCAACGTGTCCTGAAAATCAACCAATAAAACGAAAGTAAATTAACACGGCAGTATGTAGGACCCGCAATGTGTAACCTTCACTCTGAGTAGAAGCATGGTAAATATTGCAGTGGGAATTCATGATGAGAATTTTTTCTCTCGTAACTTTTATTGTTGAATCGTTATATTACTTTTTTTCTTCATAAAGTGATATTCAGGACAAAAAAAAAAAGCTAACTAATAAACTTGGGACTCTGTATAAAATTCTTAAAAATAAATGTGGAATATTGTATACATGTTTGTTTACATTAGTTTGACAGCTAAAGTAGTTCCGGCACAACATGATTTTTTTTTTTCATGGAGCTATGAAAAAGATCAGAACTCGCCAATATTCATGGAAACAACTGATATTAAATTATTGACCAATAGCAAAAAGTAGTCTATACTTTTTGCAGATGCATGAAAGCCCTTATTACAGAGCACGGGCTCCTTTGTAAGCACATCAAATAAAATGTTGCTCTATGTTAAAGCGCGCACCTCTGGTATTCGCATGAAGGCTGAACGTACTTTTCTGAAACACATGGGTCTTTTTTTTTTTTTAAATCGGTCGACTGCTCGAAAATTGGTCTGTTGACGTCTGTAAAAGGTAAATCCTACCGATCATTTGTTTATTTCGATTCAGTCTGAGTGTTTCAAATAAAAAGTGTAGACTACAGGGACATTTCTAGATGTTTTGCTACAGATAGAATTTTTCATTAAAGACTGACAAATACTTCTAAGTATAATTTTCACTGCAAACGTAAAACAATGGACACTTATATGCGGCAACCCGGTAAAAAGATGCAAACTGGGAATTCAAATAATGCGTTTGTTGCTTTGCAGTCGGTTACTTACTTTTTCTATTTTCATTAGACCAAAATTGATGTCACCATTTTTATTCAAATACAATCACACATCATTAGCGGATCTATCAAGTGCTTGCAGTTCCTATCTTTTCCTCTCTCTTATTTGCCACATACAACGGAAAAACGCCGAAGAAACGCCACAGTCGCATAATAATACTAATAAATACGTACAAAAACGTTTGAACTCATACATTTACGAATCTTTAGCATATGTCCGCGTATCTTTTAAATTTTCAAAACGCAGATCTACGTGAATGCGAAATACGCCAGTGCGACTCGGTCTTTACTTAATTTAGAGAGGAATAATGCTGAAAGTTTAGTAAGAATGTAAAATGGCTGAAAAGCTCAATCTAAGTGCTCTAACCGATTGCCTGAATTGATGAAAATACGTGGTAGAAAACTGTCCTTCCAGAATGAGGTATGGTAAATTTTGACGTGGTAGACGGACCATATACTATTTTGTTAACGTGCTACCGAAAACTGTCCTTCAAAAATGAGGCATGGCAAATTTCGACGTCATAGAAGGCCTATATACTATTTTGTTAACATGGTACCGAAAACTGTCCTTTCAGAATTAGGTATGGCAAATTTTGACTTCGTAGAAGGGCCATATACTATTTTGTTAACGTGGTACCAAAAACTCTCCTTCCCGAATGAGGTATGGCAGATTTTGACGTCATAGAAGGCCCATTTACTGTTATGTTAACGTGGTACTGAGAAGTGTCCTTCTAGAATGAGATATGGTAAATTTTGACGTCGTAGAAGGACCATGTACTATTATGTTAACGTGGTACCGAAAAACTGTCCTTCCAGAAAGAGGTATGGCAAGTTTTGATGGCGTAGAAGGACCATATACTATTTCGTTGACGCGGTACTGAAAACTGTCCTTCCAAGTGAGGCATGACAAATTTTGACGTCGTAGAAGAATCATACACAATTTTGTTAACGTGGTATCGAAAACTGTCCTTCCAGAAAAAAGTTTGGCAAATTTTGACGTCGTAGAAGGACTATATACTATTTTGTTAACGTGGTACCAAAAACTGTCCTTCCAGAATGAGGTATGGCAAAATCTTGACGTCGTAGAAGGACCATAATACTGCTTTGTTAACGAAAATACCAAAAAAAACGTCCTTCCAGAATGAGGTATGGTAAATTTTGACGTCGTAGTAGGACCATATACCATATTGTTAACGTGGTACCGAAAACTGTCCTTCCAAAATAAGGTCTGGCAAATTTCGACGTCGTAGAAGGACCATATAATATTTTGTTAATGTGGTATCGACAACTATTCTTCCAGAAAGAGGTATGGCAAATTTTGACGTCGTAGAAGGATTCATCATTTTGTTAACCCTCAACTCCATACCAGACAATACAAATGTCGACTTGTTCAAATTGAAAGCCTTTGCAGAGTGGACTATATCTTTAAGTTGGTAGAAAAAACATTATGGGAAAAGTAGAGCATATTGGTTACAAGAATCTTCTCTTTTTCCCACAATATTTTCAAAGGCTTTTCCCCTAAGGATCGTTTAAACACGGGGTTGGCTGGTAAAAAGTTTCAGATTTAAAGACCCTCTGGGAAACGAATTCGACCCCATCTAGTTCCTTAGCGAAAACCACTGTTACCAGAATACAATTAACGGTACCCAAGAGAGCAGTACATTCGCCGTCAAAAAAGTACAAACGTATTAAAGAATTAACAACGGATTTCTATTCGTATTAGATATTATCTATTTCATTACCAATGACGACGTAAGTGGCTCTTCCAAACGGAGTAGATCAAGATCAGACTGGACAGAACGTGCAGTCTGATTTTGGATCTACACCCTCCGTTAAATAATACTAATCTATGATGATAGACATCTTCAATAGCAGTTGTTATCTACTTTTACAAGCAAGAGAAAAAGTGTAATAAGGATAATAATAGTATAGATAATTAGAGGATATAGTTTTTTTTTTTTTTCGGTGAAAGATCGAAATTTATTTCATCGAGTGAACATCGTCAGTAATATTTTCATTTTTGGAGTGAGTAGTATAAGAGTCAAGAAAGGATTTCTCAACGTATTAGATATATATGAGCCATGATCTCACAAAAGGGGGCTTAATGCATCTCCGTAATCCATCATACCAAGAAAGTCATCACATAACTAGGAATCTACAAAATTCATTTTTTCTAGCAAATGACAGTATCATGAGGAAGACTGGTCTTTTGACATACAGAAAATTGACCAATAGCTAAAAGTTTCGGCCCAGGTAAGTCTGCGCGGACTTGCCCTACATGTTACGCCGATAACAACATGTAGGGCCAGGCTGACCTGAGTCGATACTTTTCGCAGATGGACTAAGCCACCTCTTCACAGAGCATATATATACTGACTTCCAAAAGTAACGATACATGATACATTACTTTTAAATCGTACATTTTTCAAAACAGGTTTATAAATGGTTAAAATCGGATCAAATATTGTTGTGTACGTCGTCTTGCAAGGCTGCACAGCCACGAGTGAAAATATTACCGATGATGTTCACGAGATTAAATTAATTTCGATCTTTCACCAAAAAACAAAAGATTCATGCTTCTAACCTTTTTTTGTCGGGACCTTCATTAAAATCCAGTAAAGTTGTTTTCGGTAATTCCCCGTGGCGTACCCCCCTTCACATAGCAACGCATTACAATATTACGTAAAGCGCCGCGAGAAATATAGCGTAAATTACGTCATATTTCCCTCTTGTTGAATGGCATGCACCGTTTACCTTGGCAACTAGTGCGCGGGAACCACTGTTTCCGCTTTCAGCTGAAGAGTTAGAAAGTATGAAATGAGGAATTTCACTGGTCGTAACCCTGAAATATCAAACCATAATTCACCATTACATGTATTTCTCGATAAACTACCGAAAAGTATGAAATAATAGTCACTTAATAACAATGCTGTAATACTTATATACAAAAAGACTTGTCTCTTAACCCTTTAGCACACAATCCCGAGTTTTAACGACCCTGAGAAAGACGCCTTTTGAAAACATTGTGGGAAAAGGAGAAAATGCTGGTAACCAGCATTTTCTCCTTTTCCCACAACGTTTTCTACCCTTCCTAAATCAAATTTCAACTTTTCTGTCACATTTATTTTGTCGTCTGCAAATGCGTTTAAATTGGACCAGTCTAAAATTTTGTCGTTTGGTAAAGAGTTAATACTTGTCAAGATTGTATTTTTAACATAACTATTCCATCACTTAAATGCGGCTTTCAAAATTTAGAAAATTCTATACTTAGATTTTCAGCTCGGTTGTTTCCGAAGAAAACGTCGAGGTATTTTCATAGTCCTGGCATCGTTGTCTGCGTCATCTACGTCGCCGTCGTGAAAAAACCGACATTTTACACTACCTCTGTTATTACTTAAGATACTTAATGTCGAAACTGGACTAGTTATTAACTATTAAAAGAGGAACCTATACAACAAGGGCAGGTAACAATCAAATGTGTTTGACATAGTTATTCCCGCTTTCTTAATTTAAGATTTTTTAGTAGAACAACTGCAGCAGAGCTTTGGCATCCACATGCGGTGCTGTTGTTGATAACGGATGCAAGCCTAAGCTTCAGAGTTTGTAAATTCGTGCAATTTTAGATAATTGTTTTCTGGTTATTATCATTATTATTATTATTATTATGATTATGATGATGGTGGTGATGATGATTATTATTATTATTATTATTGTTATTATTTTTATTATTATTATCATTATTTCTGAAGTATTTGATGCGTGTACCCTCAACCATATTGTTTTAAAAATGTAAGGTTTGTGCGTCCGCTTTTAGACATGCAAATGTGTTTGTTAGCAGAATACAAGTCTCAGATAGATAGAGAGAGAAGGAGAGTCAGTCAGTCAGTCAGACAGACAGACAGACAGAGACGGACGGACGGACGGACGGACGGACAGACGATTGGTTGGTAGCTTAATTCGTAGGTTGCTTCGTAGGTTCGTTCGCACCTTTGTTCGTTCGTTGACATAGATCATTCAGCCCCGTTACTCGATACGTGTACTTCATATGTTGAAACAAACATGGCGTTATGAATAATTCTATCCCACCGGAAGAACAATGACTACATAAAACATCATAAAATATGTCACTGGATGTAATGACAAATCTACATTACTGGTTTTTGTCAGACTTTCGTTTCTAACATATAACGGTATTATACACTGTTCTGGTTTGGGGGCGCTGTGTCAGAGAAGACAAATTTTAAAGAGGGCAATGAACAAATATAAATGTATTATAAAAACAAGGGGGGAGGGGGGGCGGATGAACCCGTAAACTAACAATCCTGTATTTTATTTTACCACCATGGGTAAGAAGACTGATAAAAATCTGATAATGTAACATTCTATCGAGTATGTTCGAAGATAAAAATGTTGTGGGAAATGGAAAATTACTGATTACCAGCATTTTCTCCTTTTCCCACAGTATTTTCTACTTTTACAAAGACAGAGCCACACTTTTGGGGCTGCATCTGATTTGTCAAAAAAAACCTGTAGTATGAAAATGCTTCCTCTTTTTACAGAAATGTTTTCACGTGTACTGGTGTAGTTGGCATTAGTTCGTGTCCATTATCAACATTCCAAAATAATATGATGCAAAATTGTTCCGGAAGGTAATGAATTAAATCGGGTCTCGATAAAGATAGAATTCTATGAATAAAATATTTAACCCTTTCCCAAACAAGCCCTGGTTTTCACGTGTCTGCAGTACAAGTCTTTTGAAAACACTGTGGGAAAAGGAGAAATTGCTCGTAACGAGCAATTTCTCCTTTTCCCACAGTGTTTTCTACCCCTTTTGAGACCTTTCTGCCATTTTCATCTAATTTAAAATTGTCATCTGCAAACTCTTTCAATTTGGACCAGTCCAAAATTTGTCGTTTGGGAGAGGGTTAAAGAGACGCTTGGTACAAATAAAACTTCTGCGTTAGGATATGAATCTATTGACTGGTGCTTTATCAAACAACTGTAAAACGTTTAATCTACGTAAAAGGGCACGGTTAGTGATAAAATACAAATTCCAAGGAATGAAAAAAGCCAAATTATGGTTAGACATTTACCTAACTGCTAGATATTGCATTTGTTGATTAATAACACATTTCTGTTTTTGTACATACAGAAAATACAGACAAATAAAATGACAGCATTAACTATTACGAGCGAAAACTTTGACAGACATTATGATTGGTCAATAGACACGTACACCTGACATTTAATAAACGAAAAGAATTATACTCGTCCAAATTGGTAGCATTTGCAGACGACAAAATAAATGTGACTCAAAAATTGAAATTTGTTTTGGGAAGGATAGAAAACATTGTGGGAAAAGGAGAAAATGTTGGTTACGCTAACGGGAAGTTTTAATGTCACTATCTTTTTTCTACCATCATTGAACTTTTAACTCTTTCAGCGCCAAATTTCTAAATTCGACGTCTTTCGACAGCTAAAAATTCAGTCCACTGACATTCAGACTGAGCAGTATCTTACAGGCTTGACTAAACAAGCGGACGGCATAGATCAACGATCAGGCTGCACGTTCTGTGCAGCCTGATCTTGATCTATGCCGTCCGCAAAAAGCCCCAGTTTTCGCCTGTGGCGCTGAAAGGGTTAATACAAATGAATTAAAGTATGAGTCATATTGATCATAAGCTAATATACTCACTTCAAAAAGAAACGATACATAGATATGAAAATAGAAAACTTATTGTAAATGCAAGAGAGAACTTCAATTGTTTCACATCCTGAAACTATAACAGTGTGTGGTAAAAATTATAAGCGATAGGTCAAAGTTAACTTGCATCGGCTGACGTTATACTGCTTGAAATTAGGTAGGGGTCACAACACAAAGTCACAGGGATTGTCTTTATCGTTTTCGGCCATTAGTTGCATCTTTGACCGCTGGAGAATGGCGCCTCGCTTACTGGGCATGTGCATGTACTTCATCCTAAGGGATTGGGGTCCATCATGTTCCATAATGCGATTTACTGCTGATAACTAGGCTGATATTGCTTGCTGACAACGTCTAACGTAACAAACAAACATCCCATAGATTCTCTAAACATGAGAGTTCTGGCTATTCTCTCGACCAAGAAAGATCGTTCATTTGGTGCTGTTGGAGAAGTTCTAGACAGTTTGAATCGTGCGACATCCGAAGATGACGTGGTGACACGACATTAGCTGTGTAACGGCGCTTATGAACGGAACAATAACTGTTACAAGAACACTTTCTCGATAACAAACCCCTGTCGGCTTTCGTCGTGCAACACTGAGTCAACGCACGATGCTTGAAGGACCAACACTTCCATTTTATTGCGACACCTTCTCCGCAACGGTCCAATACACGAACAGGTGCGTCAGCAAAAGGTTTTGAGCGTCCTTGGTAAACCAACTCACGCCGATCCTTGCATACCAACAGAAAACTTGATTCGAGATTTTACACTTACTGAGGAGCCTTATGATTGTGTTGACGAGCTCACTGTATACTTGCTAGGTTTGCACGTTGAATTGACGTCTGGCTGTAAAGCCGTACTCAGCCAATTTCTCTGCCAAAATGCATATTCACAAATTTTGTTTTCTTTAATTTTCACATCATAGCAGCAGTTGTTGGAGCTGTCAAGAGTCATTTAAGGAAATGTGACGTCTGTATGTAGCCATCCTGAGCACGTGTTGTCAGCGAGGACAGTCTGAAGGGAGTCCAGCAACCACCAAATTATCCTAGTGTTTCTGTATCGTTCTGCTTAACGTGTGACAGTTATACGCGACACATCAAAATGAGCTGTGACGCCACAATGACGTCGTGCAGATTCATGTACGTATCTTTTACGCTTATAATCGGAGTCATTGATTTAGCTGCGGCATTTCCGTCTTACAATTTTTTTTTTTTTTTCACATGAGTGTGTGTGTTTTCTTTTTTTGTATGAGCCCTGTATAACACACTAAGCATTTTACCTAAACATGAAGTCGGTAGCGTTCAAGTCGGGTTGCACGTCTAAACCTAAATAAATGACGTTACGAAGAAATGAATCATCCGATGTGTATTAAAATCAAGCACAGCTTTGCAAGACGACGTACACAACAATATTTGATCCGATTTTAACCATTTATAAAGCTGTATCATGTATCATGTATCGTTACTTTTGGAAGTCAATATATATATATATATATATGCCATCTGCGAAAAAATATCGACTCAGGTCAGCCTGGCCCTACATGTTGTTATCGGCGTAACAACATGTAGGGCAAGTCAGCGCAGGCTGACCTGGGCCTAAACTTTTTGCTATTGGTCAATTTTCTGTATGTCAAAAGACCAATCTACCTCACGATACTGTCAGTTGCTAGAAAATATGAATTTTATAGATTCCTAGATATGTGATGTCTTGCTTGGTATGATGGATCACAGAGATGCATTAAGCCCCCTTTTGCCAGAGCATGGCTCATATGTATCTAATACGTTGAGAAATCCTTTCTTGACTCTTATATTGCTCACTCCAAAAATGAAAATATTACCGACGATGTTCACTCAATGAAATAAATTTCGATCTTTCACCGAAAAAAGACTATATTCTCTAATTATCTATACTATTATTATCATTATTATAATTTAATGAATTACTAACAACCTCTTTCTACTAACATTGAATTGTAAGGTATGGTACGAGTCCAATCATACCAGTTGAGGTGGCAAATAAAACTTCAAAAAAAAAAGTTTGGAAGTAAAATCTTTTCTACATGGTCAGTCGTGATCAACATAATTGGATGGCCAAATTGGACTTAGTTGACACATCAACTCTCTGTATAACTAATCACATTGAGATCACATTTAATCTTTGCAGGAATCTGGAGTCCCGCGTGATTAAAACAATACACTTTGCTCATTTATTGTCTCGTTCTGACTGAACGGTTATGACTGTAAAAAGACAAATATTTTGTATCTAATATACCCCTAGCCGCAGTCCATTTAGCTGACGAGATTGGAAACAAGACAGTAGATGATGGATTTGGTCAGTTATCATATTTCGGATATCTGCACGTTTTCTATGAAAGGGCTCTTTTGTGGCCGAATAACATTCCACGTGAAAGTCAGAGTTCTGGATGTCTGAACTTTCAAATTGTTTAAACGTGAATGCCTTTTAGAGCAAAATTAAGCGGAAAACCTTAGGCTTGAGCAAGGTTTTTGCGACAGACCTAGTTCCGCTTCTGCGTACTTATTTTATTCAAAGCATCAAAGATTTATTTCATTATTATGTACTATGATATTGGCATTTTCACAGTATGATTTTTTTTTTTTTTAAATTTGCCTCTTAGATATCATCGAACTTTATTTTTTAACGCGCACTTATGGAAAGGAACTACATGTACTTTTAATAGCGCAATGTGTCAAAATATTGAAACAAAAATGGCCTCCGTCTCTTAAGAGCTTTGGTAGATAGAACACTTACGCAAAAGATAAGAAGTACACAAAACATAATTATTATTTTTTTCTGAAAAATAGTTACTTAAAAGGTATAAAGACGAGCCAAATGCATGACTTTGTTCCACCTAGAAATTGTTCAGCCAGGAAAAGGACGCTCGGTCGCCATCTTGATTTTCATATACATATACCTCTAGCAACAGTGACGTCATTATTCGCTGATACTAAGGAATGCTAGATGGACGATACGAATTTCTTATCGCCTTTGAAATGAAAAGAAAAGTACAAAAATTATTTTGATGTAATGAAGAGAGAGAGAGAGCTGTTAAATCATGGGAAATTGTGTAAAGAGTACAAAAAATGTTGTTGGATAATTGGTATAGGAATACATCATTTCGGACATGTTCTGATAGCGTACATGTAGCCCTCGCAATTTTTCACAACTAGAGCTACCAAAAGAACGAAGAATGTGTCCGACACACTACATTCCCCACATAAATACAACCTACGAATATTATAAAAACTGAATTGCAATCTGACAGATACGTCTTTCTTGAGAAAAGCTTTTCAACATCTTCCGAGACACTGTTATTATTACTTCGTTCTCTTGCCATCGAACAATAGTGTCCGAATAAATCAGAGAGTAACAAAATATTCCTAAGACTGAGAAAAATGTAACTGTTGTCAATAAAATCTCATTTCACTCTTTACAAAACGACCACGTTTTTATGTTGTTGAGCAAAACAGCTTTTGGAAATACTGTATCACGGGAAAAAGGGAAACCAGACTTTATTCGGCGTAGCTGAATGTTCTGGCTTTTGACCTACTTTTTGATTCTGATAACAAACGAATAGATAGAAATTTGTGATTGGTCAAAAATGTAGACATGTTTATTCTAAGGGCCCCTGTGGTAAAAAAAAAAAAATGTAGCATTTTTATTCCAAGGGCCCCAGCCTATTTGCAGGCAAATTTACGCCATCTTTTTAAAAGATTTCTTGTTTTCTTTTCCCAACAATTTTCCCATCCTTAAAAAGAAGACACAATTCTTTATTTGAACATTTTGTATTGTCGTTCTTGTTCGTAACCATTTCAGCGCAATAGGTGAAAACAGGGGCTATTGCGGACGTCATAGGTCAAGATCAGACAGCACAGAACGTGCAGTCTGATCTTGGATCTATGCCGTCCGCTTCTTTAGACAAGCCTTTGAGATGAAAATATTTTTTCAGTTTTAGCTGACTGTACTTTCAGCTGTTAAAAGTGGGCTGTTTCTTACATATGGCGCTGAAAGAATTAAATGTAATTTAGCCATGCTCTGTGAAAAGGGGATTAATGCATCTGCAAAAAGTTTCGACCCATATCAGCATGTGCAGTCCGCGCAGGCTGACATGGACCGACACTTTTTGCCCTCTTCAAATTTTCTGAATGTCAAAAAACCAGTCTACCTTGCGATCCTGTCATTTGTTACACAAAATGGATTTCATAGATCCATCAGTATGTGATGACTTGCTTGGTATCATGGATCACAGAGATGAATTAAGCTCCCTTTTTGCCAGAGCATGGCTCATATGTAACTTAATGAGAATGTTCGATAAGGACGAGTCTAAATTTTTGTTATCCGGTTTGAGATAAGCGTCGACTACTTGTATTTCCTGAATAGCGCTCACAAATTCCCCGGATGAACAAGATATCATAACTCAGACGTTTACTTCCTTTATCAGAAAGTCATCAAAACTGAAACCTATCTAGAAATGGCGGTTAAATATGCGATGAATCATACTGGATATGATTTCACCCCGTACATAAATCCATCAGGGCCCGTATTCACCAACCGTTCTGGATTGCAGGATTCCTGATCTACATGTAATTCCAGATTTCAAAAGGAACGCTGACTGGCTAAACCGTATGGTTTAGCCAATCAGAACTTGCGTTACTTTCAATCTTTGAAATTCTTGAGAACTAGACAAAGAATATTCTTTAGAACTGTCGGTGAATACGGGCCCTGGTTCTTAATTTGTTTACCACCAACAACTGTTAGACTCAATAACTATGCGAAAACATGACATCAAAAACCGCTTTCAGCCTTCCAAACTGTAACAATTGATGTCTTTGAGATGCCAACCAACATGCCATCATTTTAAGAAAATTATTCAAGTGATTACCGATTTAAAAAGTCAGAAGAGTATTTTTTTCTCACAGGACCATCTATCCGTTTACTCAAACTCGTTCTGTTATAACGTACTTATATACGTTGATATTTAATTGTGCCACGGTAACAAGGTGCGTTCTTCATTGTCTGTGTCATACCTTTGGACCAAAGACGATCTGCTTTGGCACTGAATGCTATGAATGAAGAACAGACAGTATGCATGTAAACACAAAAATCACAATGGACAACATTTTAGTAAACAGTATGTTTCTCTAACTGCGCAAGATTTTATCTCAAGTTAGTCAGATGAAAACCCCTGTTTAGTCTTAGAATCCTTTTTTTTTTTTTTTGGCAAAGTAAAAAATAAAAGAAAAAAGAACGTTCGTATAATTATATTGTTGAAATAAGACTTGAAAGAAATTTAGACATAGATAATGTATTCATGTAAAAGAAACTCGCACTGAAACGCCTCAGGATAATCCAGAAGGATTTGGCGCCAAGGTGTTCATGACACCATGTCACTTGATACATTTGATACTATTAAAAAATTCTAATATGAGCCATGCTGTATGAAAAAGGTGGTCATTGCATCTGCAAAAGGTATCGATTCATGTCAGCCTGCGCAGTCCGCGCAGGCTGACATGAAACGATACTGTTTGCTATGTGTAACCTTTCTGCTAGTCCTGGGACCATCTTACGTCATAATCTAGTGGGTTGTTAGACAAGATTGATTTCACGGTTCCACAATTATTTGATGACTTCATTGGTATACTGGATCTCGGAGACGCATTTAACTCCCTTTTCGCAGACCGCAGCTCAAATGTTTTGTATCCAATTAAATTCTAGCCGCAGTCCTTTTAGGAGACAAGATTGGAAATCTGACGCAATAAAAACTGCCACGTGACTCTTTTTGTCACTTCCGGTCGCAGCCTACATTCGACAATCAACATCCTTTAGAATCAAAATGACGCTTTGCCCTGCAGTACCCAATTTGATAATTAAATCAAATATAAAAGGATCAAAACAACATTCCCCTACGAGTCATTTCTTTCGGTGCAATATCATTCAAATACTTTTTTCAAATATTTCTTTCTAAAAGAAGAAACGGACATAAAGGTATGTAATTCTTGTTGTCGAGAAAGTCACGTGACAAATAGTCAAACCTCCTCAAACTGCAAACTATCAACCAAGGTACAGGATGGCCGCCATCTGCAGCTAACGGACAGCTTCGTTTTGAATAAAACCCTGGTTTTTTCAACCGATAGGTTACTCAGCGCGACACAAAAAAACTTTTGCGGATAGTGTAGATCAAAATCAAGCTGCACAGAATGTGCATCTACACTGTCCGATACAGTATTAGTTGTCCGGTTACTCGGGACGACATGATTCGCCACAGCCGTGTTTCCAGGTGCCCTGCCACCTTACAAGACAACGGATTTATTATACTGCAAACGTGTATAGTAGTGAAATTTTTTTATGGCATCAAAAATCGAGTATGCTTACAAAATCGAATTTCTCTTCTGAGTGCTCCGACACACTGAAAAATGACGTCACTAATAACTGACGTCACTGAAACTAGGTAAAATATGCAGTTTGGTGCATGAAGTCACTGCGACAGACTTTCGACGTACTGTATTTTTATTTAAACATGAATTTAAACAACTTTGAGGTAAGTAACTGTTCATTTTATGATTTTTTGGCAAAAGTAAACGACCATTACTTATTTGCTTCAAACGACCATTAGTTTACCGTTATTTTTTAACGTTACAATGCAAGACCTTTGACAATTCACGGTTTGTTTACATGAAGAAGCGATGGCTCGTTTTAACCCTGGGTAGTGTTTTGTTTTAGAATTACAACAAACGATAATATATTTAACCTTTCTCATTTATTTTCAAAAATAATTCATTCTTTCCCCTTTAATGACGGCTGTCAAGGGAAACAACTAATGTTAAGGCATATTTGTCTAGTGCGGGACTGGCTTCGATTCGACGCCGCCATCTTGGATTTTGCGTTGAAGTGTATTTATATGTAAGTATCTACGGGGCTCCCGACAGGAAAGCTGTGCTGTACCCTGGGAGCTGCCAGTGTACAGCAATATATATTGGGAGCGTATTATCCAATCAGATATTTTCTGATATTTTCTTTGTAGTATAATAAGGATTTCTTTCCCTGCTGAAGTACTGTATATCGCGATTTTTCGTCTTTTTTTTTTTTTTTTTTTCATTTCAGCTGATTTATTTCCTTTTATTCATTTAGCAATTTAAAGATTAACTGCAAAAGCAATGACATCTTCTTAACTCTTTACCAAGCGACAAAATTTTAGACTTGTCCAAATTCAAATCACTGGCAGGCGACAAAATAAATGTGGCTAAAAAACTGAACTTTGTTCTCGAAAGGGTAGAAAACATTGTGGGAAAAGGAGAAAATGCTGGTTACCAGCATTTTCTCCTTTTCCCACAATGTTTTTAAAAAGCTTTTTTTCTGTAGACTCGTTAAAACCAGGGATTGTAAGGTAAAGGATTAAACTGCAGAAAGGCTCTTGATGCGTACCCGTTGCTTTCTTAGAAAGAAAGGAAATGAAACGTTCACGTTGAAAGTTATCTGGGAACAAATACCAGACGATAATTATCTCAGAATGTTCCACTTCACGGGCGTAGCACATGATCTCCAAATGGAGATGAAATGTAATCAAATATTGTCAGAACGTTAGAGTCCAATATTTGCTACATGGCCAGTCGTGGTCAACAAAATTGGATGGCCGAATTGGACCTTGTTCACACATCAACTGCTGGTATAACTAATCAAATTGGGATTACATTTAATCTTTGCAAGAATATCAATTCCCCAATGATCAGAGAATAATACACTTTGCTTATTTATGGTCTCGTTTCTGTGACTGTTCAAAGAGTTGTGACTGAACTAAGATAAACCATCTAAGTCTAATAAACCCCTCGCCACAATTTTTGTTCGCCAGACGAGATTGGAATTATGACAAAAGATGATAAATCTAGGCATTAGCATCTATCATATTTTGGACTGCCATGTTTATTGCTTTTCCATACTGATCTGGCCTGAAACCCTTCACATGTTAAGGAACCGTATACGCTATAAGAATGGTGCTCTGGTGAAAGCGGGTTTAAATGAATTTCAATGATGCAATATACCAAGCAAGTCATCACATAATTAGAGATTAACAAAAATTCATTAACTCTTTACCAAACAACAAAAAGTTAGACTTGTCCAAATTCAAACAATTTGCAGACGAAAAAAATAAATGTGACTAAGAAATTGAGTTTTGTTTTGGGAAGAGTAGAAAACATTGTGAGAAAAGGAGAAATGCTGGTTACCAGCATTTTCTCCTTTTCTCACAATGTTTTCAAAAGGCCTCTCTCTCTCTCTCTCAGGACCGTTAAAACTCGGGATTGTGTGGTAAAGAGTTAAGTCTAACAACCGACTGAATTTTGAAGTAGAATGGTCCTTGGACATTCGTAAAGTTTACAAATAGATAAAAAGTTTCGATGCATGTCAGCCTGCGCGGACTGCACAGGCTCAAATGGATCGATACTGTTTGCAGATGCACCACACCCCCTTTTCACAGAGCATAACTCATATTCTCATAGTCCTTATTACCTTTAAAGCATGGCATGCCAAATTGAATGTTGTCTTAAAAACTTTTGATATTGTGTATAATACGACATGTTTCCCGAAAGAGGGAGTAGCTAAATTTTGTGCTTTTGTCCTGGCTTTACCCTTTATCAAACAATCCCGTGTTTTTGCGATCCTGAAGCGAAACCCTTTTTGAAAACATTGTGGGAAATGGAGAAAATTTCCTCCTTTTCCCGCAATGTATTCCGCCACTTCAGAGGCATATTGCATCGACTGGGCCACATTTAAATTGTGGTATACAACAGCTATGATTTTGGACAAGCGTAAAATTTTTGTCAGTTAGTAGAAACTTAACATCTCTGTTATTCAAATTATTGTACATTCTACTGACTTTAAACATTTTGTAGAGGATAAAGTACGACTGTTAAAACTTTAACATTAAAACAAAGAAAGAGGGCAAAAATGAGTGTAAAGTCATGCGTATAATCTTCACTCTAAAGCGAATTAAAGAGCGCTCGGGACCCTTTGCTTGACTTATTAATATGCAAGGTGAAGGTCGTAAATAGTCACGTGACAAGGAGCATGTGAAATCTTCAATTTAACATCAAGAAACGACTGTTAAATAAACAGAGTTGCATAATTCGGAATTGCATCTTCTATCGGTTGTCAATTATGCAACCTTGCAACAACCAGAGGCAAATTTGGCATGGAGCCGCAAGGAAGACCATCGTTTGACAAATCAAAGAAGAAATGGGTCATGATTGACGGAAAATGAATAAGATTGTCACTTAAGTAACATATTCTCTGTTCAATGTAACCCAATAAAACTACCGACTCTCCTATGCCTTTACAGAACCTTACGGTTTCATTTACGCTGAGGGACCAGAAATTATAAATCAGACATTTACTTTCTTTATCGGCCAGTCATCTAAAAGGAAATTTGTCTACATATGGCGAGTAGAAATGCCATTCGTCATGATGAATATAACGTCACATTTTATTTCTTCAATCTATCGAATCTTCTGGAATAACAGAACCATGGTGCAGTGCGATTTTGCCATTATGAATCACAAAGAGAAACACGGTCGCATTGCAGTTTTGACGATATACAGCACACTGAGAAATAGACGATATTTGATTTTTTCGGTGAAAGATCGAAATTTATTTCATCGAGTGAACATCATCGGTAATATTTTCACGAGTGGCTGCGCCACTCGTGAAAATATTACCGATGATGTTCACGAGATAAAATAAATTTCGATCTTTCACAAAGAAAAAAAATCCATTTATTTCATGCTTCTAACGCCTTTTTTTGTCGAGATTTCCATAAAAATCAGTACAAACTCCCCGTGGTCGGTATTCTCACTGGTCGTACCCGTGTTATATCGAAAAACCTATTTCTCGATATCCTACCGGAAAGCATGAAATAAACATGGTCTCTTTTTGAGGTTATTTCTTATCTCTCATTTAACCCTGTCAGTGTCATAGGCAAAAAGATGAACCTTTGGAGGCGGCATAGAACAAGATCAGACTGCTTCTTACGTGCAGTCTGGGTCCATATTTCCCAACCTTTCTTAACGACATTCTTAGTCTTATTTTCAGATATTTTCTAAATTTGAAAGTAACACAAATTCTGATTGGCTAAACCATTTGGTTTAGCCAATCAGAAGTTGTGTTACTTTCTAAATATAAAGTAAAACCCTGATCTTGGATCTAATCCGTCCGCTTGTTTCGTCAGGTCTATAACATGTAGTGGACTGTATCTTCAGTCGTCGAGAGAGATCAACTTTTATGTCTTGATGCTAAAAAAGTTCAAACTTTCATAACCGACGGCTGAAGAATTTTACGGTTTGCAGCAGACTACTTAAAAAAAAAAAAAAAAAGAGCACAGCATGCGGGTGCCAACGCTCGACTGAAGTTGCTTGATTTTCAGTGGAATTTCTAAGTCGAAAAAGGGGCATAACTGTGTCAAAAATACTTTGATGGTTACCTGCCCTACTTGTATGTTTTCCCCTTTTGACTGTTAACAACTATTCCGAGTCTGAAAGAAAATATCTTCAGTAATAAGAGAAATATTATAAAATGTCGAAGTTTTTGCATGACGCAGACGCATGCGCAGACGATGACAGGACTATGATAATACCTCGACCTTTTCTTCGAAAACAGACGAGCAAAAACATTGTTTCAATACGATAAATTTCTCGTAAAGAGCAGGTGACTGTATTTCCACTTTGTTTACTCATTGTATTAATGTAAGTTACCCGAATTTTATTTTACAAAGATGCTTTTAAAACCATCTGCTAGATGTACATTGGGGCCCTGCGTGGCTCAGTTGTAAAGTGTAAGACTCGTAATCTAGAGGTCTCGGGCTCAAGCCTCACTAGAAGCACTTGGTTTTTCATGGGGGTGTCTTTGGACAAGACACTACAGAGTACCAGCAAAGTACTGTTGAAACCTAGGGCACATGTAAATATGCGAACTGTAGGTGTGATACGACTGAAATACTTGGAAACCAGCGTTCAACCCTTTACCACACAATCCCGACTTTTAACGACCCTAAGAAAGAAGCATTTTGAAACCATGGTGGGAAAAAAGGAGAAAATGCTGGTAACCAGCATTTTCTCCTTTTTCCACAATGTTTTCTACCCATCCCAAAACGAATTTCAATTTTTCATTGACATCTTACCTGTCGCCTGTAAATGCTTTCAGTTTGGGCTAGTCTTTTTTTTTTTTAAACTATTCTATTAATCAAAAGATTTACACTTTTCTTTCCTGAAGTCGATAAGCTGATAATGTATTGAAAGGTCGTGTCTGTATCATCAATACTTTTGTTCCTATGTCAGTACTGTAATCTACCATTGTTTGCATGGTATTACCTCGCATACTATCTATTTGAAGTGGTGTTTGAGAAAACCATCGTGTTCGTTTGGCCTTTGCTATTGTGTCAATATCTTTGTTTGAGTTCGTGCTGATCTGCAGAGATTTACAATTCTGTGTGTCATATAGAGATATGATACTATAAACACACGTCTCGGTTATTGTCGAACTTAACCCAATGGCTGCTAAAAGTGACTCAAGGACCTTTTGCGGACAGTGTAGATCAAGATCAGACTGCACAGAACGTGCAGTCTGATCTTGTATCTACACTGTCCGATAAGGAGATATTCTTCTCCATTTTTTTAAGCAATATTTGGGTTTAAACTATTGGCTTGAAAGTTTCATTTCACTTATTTAGTACGATAAGGGAATTTTTAGGCCGGTCAAAATTGAAAGCATTTACAGACGACAAAATAAATGTAACTCAAAAATGAAATTTGTTTTGGGAAGGCTAGAAAAGATTAAAGGAAAAGGAGAAAATGCTGCTTGCCAGCATTTTCTCCTTTTCCCACAATGCTTTCTAAAGGGTTTTTCCTCAGGATAGTTAAAAGTAGAAATTGTGTGGTAAAGAGTTAACCCTTTTCCTGGTAAAAAAAGTTAAATGAAACTTTCAAGCCGATAGTACAAAAAATAGAATAATGCTATTTCAAACTTTTTTTTTTTTTTTTTTTGAAGAAAGATATCTTTTTCTCGGACAGTGTAGATCTAAGATCAGACTGCACGTTCTGTGCAGTCTGATCTTGGATCTACACTGTCCGCAAAAGGTCAGTGACTCACGATTAGCTGTCCAAGAATTAAGCACGATTTAGTCAATATTGTGTCAATAGGTTTATTCGCTAAAGGGCAGATTTTATGTGCACCTGAGGTTTCTACTCATTTATTATTCATACCTTCTGGAAAATATAAATTACAGTTCAAATTAACCGTTGTCTAATTCTGGTTAACCATTTATACGCAATCTGGCTGTCAATGGAAACATTTCACTCGAAGAAATGTAGGTGTACATATTATTATTTCGCTGTAAATTTAATTTGGTTGCCAACAGTGATATTTGAGACTTTTCTTTTCAATAGACAGCTTTATAAAACATTAAAACGAAGCAACTGCCTTTTTACTCAGTATGTTTCCTTTTATCACAGTGTTTCGAAAGGAAAACAACAGCATATGAGCCATGTTCTTGGAAAAGAGAGTTTAATGCATATGCAAAATTTAACGGCCCATGTCCTGTGCAGTCTGCACGGGCTAACATGGGTCGAAATGTGCTATCTTAACACTTAAGCTGCTGAATAAATGAAACACAAATTTCTACTCAATACTAAAAGCCCACACACTGCGGTTTCAAATTTGATTTCACCGGAAAGAAAATACCGTATCGGACAATGTAGATCAAAGATCAGACTGCACGTTCTGTGCAGTCTGATCTTGATCTACACTGTCCGCAAAAGGTCAGTGGGTCGCGATTAGCAGCTTAAGGGTTAAAAGTTAATATGTATGTGTCAGAGGAAAAAATGTGGCTCATAATTCAGTTGATTATTTGAAAAGAAAAAGAAGAAACATTACGGATCCATAATTATGTGATGACTTGTATGGTACCATGCATCACGGAAATGCGTGCAACCCACTTTTGCTAGCGCATGGCTTATAAGCTACTTCTATCCAGGAAGTTCGCTTGGTAGGAAAAAAAATGTCGCGGTGGCACTCTTAAGTTGAATAATTATTGGAGAGGTCTGATAACCTCTCCAACAGTGGTGAGTTTAAAGGGCAGACTGCCTCAGAAATTGCTGCTTAACTCCATGCATTTCTGCGAAATTGTTCTGATACACAGTCTGTTTCGTCATGGTTTTATAAATAAACCGAAATCAAAAAACTGAAATAGGAAATAGACGTGTTTTGTTTTTATATGACGGATTTCAAAAAGGATTTGTTATATTGATTTGATTGCAAATGACCTTTCCAGTTGTTGTAATTTTTCATTAAACAAATAAAGCTAAACACACAAAAAAAGAATTTCGTTAAAAAAGAGAACATCGCGGGAAAAGATCACGCGACTTGAAAACATAGGAAGAAGGTCACGTGTCTGCCATGTAATGCACAAGAGGTTTCTCTTTTCTACACAGCGGCAATCATATAATGCCTTACTTATTTGTTTACATGTACCTAAATATATTGAAATTAAAAGCGATAAACTATTTGAAAACATTGATGCTGACCTCTCCTGGCTTCTTTTTTAATGAAGCCAACTTGTTTACTACATTGGGTCTATGCGCTTCCGGCATAATACCGACGAAGGCCCCGCCATAAATCGCGAAAACCCATGAAAATCAAAAGTGTGTTTCAAAAAATTGCTATTACTATTACTGTGCTATTTACCAAAATTTGACAATTTACACAAAGACAATTAACGCGATAACAATCCTTGTACATTTACCCAAGGTTAACTTTATGGTCTCATTACCGATTCAAATAGGAAAAGAATTACCAAATGAAGCCTTTAGATCTTCCTTTAAAGTTGAGACAACTGGGTCAATTTGTGTTGCACTTTTAAGTTGAATAATTATTTATACAATATTAGGTCTACAGGCATTCTATTTTTAAATCTATAGTGTCGGACATAAGCGAGACTACACGTAACAACCTGAATTTGGTCTGACTTCAAATGAACATGCCACCTGTAACATAAAGCATGTGTATTCATTATAGTTTCGGTATTGATTCTGTCAATCGACATTTAAAGACTATTGCTGTGCTATTTGCTAAAATTAAATCGAATTACATAAAGACAATGGGAAAGTACCATGTAAGTTAATTTGTCTCCATTGCCAGATAAGGATAAAAGGTAACCAAATAACAGATTGGCCCTTTTCTCTGTATTCCTTTGTTTTTATCCTTGATTCCCTTTGGGACTTTGCGATAAATATAATGTGATTCATGATTATATGTAAGGTTCCAATGTAATTTTTAAGCAGATTCTGATACCAATCATCAGAGAAATATTGATTTGTAAAACAATCTATCCAGATTCAGTCGAGATATTATCTCAAGAACATATTTGTGCAGTGCAAGAAAATCAAGGATAAAAACCAAGTAATCCCCTTATCAGGACCAGTGTAGTACTGGAGAGGAATCAAGGGAAATAACTGAAGAATGGCGCTAATTAACACATACAAAAAATACATTCCTTGTACATTTACACAAAGTTAACCTCATGGCCCCATTATCAATCCACTAAAAAGGAAAAGAATTACGAAACGAAGCCAAATTTAGATCTTCTTTTAAAGTTGAGACAACTTGGTCAATTTGTGTTAAGCAGCTATTGTATTGTGATTTACTGATGTTGGAATGAAATAATGAACGAAAACAGCAATGACAAGAAAGAATCGCGGATGGGGACTTTGCACGAAATGTGAACATACAGTACTGTAGTATCGTTAATTGAAGAGGCTTTCAACCTTTGCCTCACAATTACGAGTTTCAACGACCCTGAGAAAGACAGCTTTAGAAAACATTGTTGGAAAAGGAGAAAATGCTGGAAACCAGCATTTTCTCCTTTTTCCAACAATGTTTTCTAACAGTCTAAAAACGAAATTCCACTTTTTGGGTCACAGTTATGTTGTCGTCTGCAGATACTTTCATTATGGACAAGTCTGAAGTTTTGTCGTTTGGTAAAGTGTTCAGAATATTCCGATAAACACTGATAAGCGGGCAAGGCAACTAAATACCAAGTTTGTTCTTTAGAAGTAAAGCAATAGAAAGGAATTCAGTGAATCTTCATTATCGATATAATCTATAGTTCTGTTTTCTTCAGGGTTTAAACATGCATTTTGCTTGAAATTATGACAGATTCTTTGCTATGGTATGAAAGTTTTTGCTGTTGATGTTGTTACAACTGATGTTATTAAAATTTACTATTTTGATACAGAATTGTAAATGTCAAGACAAAACACATGCATTCCAAAAGAATAGAACTTGTATAGAAATAACTGATTGTGAATCACATGTATACACGTATATACATGAATGTAAGCAGTGCTGTGTGAAAAGGGGGTTTAATGCGTCTGCAAAAAGTTTCGACCCAGGTCAGCCTGGACAGTCTGCGTTTGCGAAGGTTGACCTAGGTCGATACTTTTTTTTTATTGGTCAATATTCTGTATGTCAAAGGACAATTCTACGTTATAACTCAGTCGCTTATTTTATTTAACCCATTCCCAAACAAGCCCTGGTTTTCACGTGTTTGCAGTACAAGTCTTTTGAAAACACTGTGGGAAAAGGAGAAATTGCTCGTAACGAGCAATTTCTCCTTTTCCCACAGTGTTTTCTACCCTTTTTGAGACCTTTCTGCCATTTTCATCAAATTTAAAACTGTCGTCTGCAAACTCTGTCAATCTGGACCAGTCCAAAATTTGTCATCTGGGAAAGGGTTGAAAAAAAAAATGGATTTTATGGATCTATAATTTCACGATGGCTTAATTGGTACAATGCACCAAAGAGATGCATTAAACCCCATTTTGCTAGAACGTAACTCGTATATCGGCCATGCTCTGGCAAAATGGGGCTTAATGATGGATCCATATGTAGCCGGGTACAGGTATTTGGTGATATATCGTGGGCCGTATCGACATGTGGTTTGGTAGCTCAGTTGGTTTAGAGTGCAGGAACGGTATTCCTGAGGCCCTGGGTTCGAATCCCGGTCGAGATATGATATTTTTCACCACCTGTAACATTTGGCGCCCACCGTAAATAACCCACGATGTGGATTGCTACTGCTTAGGCACCTCGAGAACGTTTCACAAAGGTTCTCTGTCTCCAGAATTCGGGACGAATTCTAACTTAGGAGGGGGTATATGTAGCCGAGTACAGGTATTTGGTGATATATTGTGGGCCGTATCGACATGTGGTTTGGTAGCTCAGTTGGTTAGAGTGCAGGAACGGTATTCCTGAGGCCCTGGGTTCGAATCCCGGTCGAGATATGATATTTTTCACCACCTGTAACATTTGGCGCCCACCGTAAATAACCCACGATGTGGATGGCTACTGCTTAGGCACCTCGAGAACGTTTCACAAAGGTTCTCTGTCTCCAGAATTCGGGACAAATTCTAACTTAGGAGGGGGTATATGTAGCGGGGTACAGGTATTTGGTGATATATAGTGGGCCGTATCGACATGAGGTTTGGTAGCTCAGTTGGTTAGAGTGCAGGAACGGTATTCCTGAGGCCCTGGGTTCGAATCCCGGTCGAGATATGATATTTTTCACCACCTGTAACATTTGGCGCCCACCGTAAATAACCCACGATGTGGATTGCTACTGCTTAGGCACCTCGAGAACGTTTCACAAAGGTTCTCTGTCTCCAGAATTCGGGACGAATTCTAACTTAGGAGGGGGTATATGTAGCCGGGTACAGATATTTGGTGATATATTGTGGGCCGTATCGACATGTGGTTGGTAGCTCAGTTGGTTAGAGTGCAGGAACGGTATTCCTGAGGCCCTGGGTTCGAATCCCGGTCGAGATATGATATTTTTCACCACCTGTAACATTTGGCGCCCACCTTAAATAACACACGATGTGGATTGCTACTGCTTAGGCACCTCGAGAACGTTTCACAAAGGTTCTCTGTCTCCAGAATTCGGGACGAATTCTAAATTAGGAGGGGGTATATGTAGCCGGGTACAGGTATTTGGTGATATATCGTGGGCCGTATTGACATGTGGTTGGTAGCTCAGTTGGTTAGATTGCAGGAACAGTATTCCTGAGGCCCTGGGTTCGAATCCCGATCGAGCCATGATATTTTTCACCACCTGTTACACATAAAATCCATTTTCTCTAACAAGTGACTGAACCATGAGGTAGACTGGTCCTTTGACATGCAGAAAATTGACCAATAGCGAAAAGTTTCGGCCCAGGTCTTCCTGCGCGGAGTGCGCAGGCTGACTTGGGTCGATAATTGTAGTAGATGCATTAAGCCCCCTTTCCACAGAGCATGACTCATTCATATTTTGTCATGGAGTTTCTTCAAGGCATACCATCGGTAAGTACCAGGAGAAATATTTGAATGATAATTAAAACGAGTTTGTTTTTTTTTTCAACTAAATGATACGGAAACCATTTTCGGAAAGCAGCAACTAAATAGAGGGTGCAGATTCTCATTTGTGTATCATGTTTCCAATGTAGGTGCATAAAAATTCCCTATTGTACTGTGATTGGTTAACCCTTCACCAGACGACAAAATTTTAGCCTTGTCCAAATTGAAAGCATTTGCAGACGACAATTTCAATGTGGCTCAAATGGTGCAATTTTTCTTTGATCAGGTAGAAAACATTGTGGGAAAAGGAGAAAATGCTGGTTACCAGCATTTTCTCCTCTTCCCACAATGTTTTCAAAAGGCCTCTTTCCCAGGGGCGTCAAAAGGCGTCATTGTGCAGTAAAGGGTTAAGTCACTTCAAACAGCATAGAATTGTGTAATATTTTTTCCTTAAAGCCCCGGTAGCGGCTCAAAGTAAACACTGTTGGAGATAAAAATGCATTTGAATTTCCATGTATATCATACCGTTTAAAATTATAGAAATCATTGTGAAGACGACAATCTATCATTGTTCGGTCGGTCTAAGTATTAGTCGCCGGCAGAGAATTGAATTTTAATGCAAGGTAAAAAGTTGCCAGGTCGCCCTATAAATTGTTTACTTTTTACCACTAGTTTTAAAAATTCATTTTTTCTGCCATCGCCTAACACTTGGACCGAAGGTACCATTCCAGATTGTCATTTTTACAATAACTTCTATACTTTCAAATGGTATGATTAAAACTTAACTGCATTTTAACACCAATCACTTTTGTTACCGCTTCTGTGCCTTTAACCCTTTCCCAAACAAGCCCTGGTTTTCATGTGTCTGCAGTACAAGTCTTTTAAAAACACTGTGGGAAAAGGAGAAATTGCTCGTAACGAGCAATTTCTCCTTTTCCCACAGTGTTTTCTCCCCTTTTTGATAACTTTCTGCCATTTTTATAAAATTTAAAATTGTCGTCTGCAAACTCTTTCAGTCTGGACTAGTCCAAAATTTGTCGTTTGGGAAAGGGTTTAACTGTCGTTCATATAAACTTGAAATGTAAAATAAACTAGAATAAATTTGTCAATGCGACCTATCGCACCAGAGAATCATCCTTACGCAATTCGGTAGACCACGTTATGACTTATATCTGATAGGACAATATCCATCTACAAATGAGCCATGCTCTGGCCAAAGGGGACTTAATGCATCTATGTGCCCCCCGAGAACACCAAGCAAGTCATCACATAATTAGGGATCCATAAAGTTCCACGTTGTATTACAACCGACTTAATCATGTAGGTACACCGGTCCTTTGGCATACAGATAATTTATCAAAAGCAAAAAGTTTCGGCCCAGGTCAGCCTGCGCGGACTGCGCAGGCTGACCTGGGTCGATGCTTTTTGCAGATGCATTAAGCCCCCTTTTTCACAGAGCACGGCTCAAGTAAAAAAGCATGTCTTCCTAGTTTTCTGATATCTTCATCGTAGATCTAAGATGACTGACTGATGGAGACAGAAAACATATGATAATAGAGTATTTTGTCTGTCATGTGAACTAAAATAATTAATTTAGTCTATACCAAACATTTACAAAACCAACCCTGTGTTTCAACGATCCTATGAGAGAAGGTTTTTCAAAATATTGTGGGAAAAGGAGAAAATACTGGTCCCACCCTGTGCTCCAACGATCCTTTGGGAGGTTTTTGAAAATATTGTGGGAAAAGGAGAAAATACTGGTCCCACCCTGTACTTCAACGATCCTTTGGGAGAAGGCTTTTTCAAAATATTGTGGGAAAAGGAGAAAATACTGGTCCAACCCTGTGTTTCAACGATCCTTTGAAAGAAGGTTTTTTGAAAATATTGTGGGAAAAGGAGAAAATACTGGTCCCACCCTGTGTTCCAACGATCCTTTGGAAGAAGGCTTTTAGAAAATATTGTGGGAAAAGGAGAAAATGCTGGTAACCAGCATTTTCTCCTTTTTCCACAAGATTTTCAATCATATCAGAGATCTATGACTTATTTGCACTAATTCAGAAATTGTGGACCGCATATGCTCTGAATTTAGAAGAAGAAAAAGACTGTTCTTTGGCAAAGGGTAAAGTGATTGTAAAATTACATATCTGCGGTACCTTTTACTAAACTGCTAAGATTTACACGTTCTTTTAATTGATTGATTGATTGTATGGTGTTTAACGCCGTTTTCAACATTATTTCAGTTATATCACGGCGGTCAGTGCACCTGTCCATGCTTTCCTGGAGTTTCTTTTACCAGTACTCCGCACAATATTCTTTCCAAGCCACTGGCTGCTTTCCCACATAACCATCGTCGAAACAATGGTCAGCGGTGAGAGAGGAATGAATCCTGTCGAAATGACTATCATCAGTCTTCGGAAAGAAATTGGCCAAGCCGGGGATCGGACCAGCGACCTCCTGTTCTCAAGTCCTGCACGCTACCGACTGAGTCTTTTAATTGAATATACATACCTACGATCCCGGCTTTACCCAAATGTATGAGCTGGCTTGAAGCTTAGCAAGTATTTACTCAAATCGTAAAATTAAGCAGTTCAGTGAAACTTTTTTTTTTTTTTCCAGACTTTTTGCTTGCTTCCCTAAACTGCGTACGCAGATTTCGTGCGTACGCAGGTTGGAGAGAGGTACCCCTGGTCTTTTGGCTGACGTAATTTACTTACTTGTGCAACGTTTTTGTTTATTGTATTATCTTTCAACCTTTACCAAACAATACCTAGTTTTGACGCCACTTAGGTACAAGACCTTTGAAAATATTGTAGAGGAAGGGAAAGGGATGAAAAAGTTGGTAAACAACATTTTCCCATTTTCCTACATTGTTTCTACCCTTTGAGAACAAATACTATCGTTCGAGCCACTCTTAATGTTTTTTCTGCCTTTTGCCACATTGATTTTTACCTTATCAAAGAGAGAAATCTTCATTTTGACAACATTTAGTTTGTCATCTGCAAATGCTTTCAAGTTGGAATTGTCCAGAATTTTGTGGTCACTTGTGAAAATATTACCGATGATGCTCACTCGATGACATAAATTTCGATCTTTCACCGGAAAAATACCTTCTATGTCTTTATGGCAAACAGATGAAAAAAAAACATGTTTAAAACTTCACGTGCCCCAAAAAGGGTATCAAAGGAGAATTAAACAACATGCGTATTTAACTCAAAGACTGTTTCCGTCCTTTATTCATCTAAAAGAAAATGTAGTAGATCACACGTGTGAACCCTCTTTAAATCCCTGGATATTTCCTTCGTACAATGCTGTAAGCAAAACACTTACCCGCTATTCCATCGTATGTCCACCAAAAGTCTTTATAGAGGTTTTCTGTTCCTGAAAAAAAACAGAGAGAAACCACTATCAATTTACAGTCTGTAATGGATTAACCCTTATTCTGCTAAATAAGTGAAATGAAATTTTTAAGCCGATCGTAAAACCCAATTTTTCCATTCAAAAGGTATATTTTGATAGAAAATATCTCCGTACCGGACAGTGTAGATCCAAGATCAGACTGCACGCTCTGTGCAGTCTGATCTTGATCTACACTGTCCGCAAAAGGTCAGTGAGTCACGATTAGTAGTCTATGGATTAAAATGTCCTTTTAGATATTTCTCAGCCTTCAACCTGCTTGGCGCAAGTCCATCTCTTTTTGCGAACAGTGTAGGTCAAAGTCACTTAGTTTCTTTGTATGGTGTTTACCGCCGTTTTTCAACAATATTTCAATTATATCGTGACGGCCGGTGCCCCTATTCATGTGTTACTGGAGTTTTCTTTAACCAGTACCTCGAACAATATTCTTGCCAAGCCAATGGCTAAAACTATGATCAGCGGTGAGAGAGGAATGAATCCTGTCGCAATGACATTCATCAATCTCCGGAAAGAAATTCACCATGCTAAAGAACTCAAGTCCTGAATGCTACCGACTGTGCAACCCGGCTCCTCTTATCTTGATTAAATTGATTGATTGTGTGGCGTTTAACGCCGTTTTCAACATTATTTCAGTTATATCGCGGAGGCCAGTACACCTATCCATGCCTTCCTGTTGAATCTTTCACCAGTACTACGCACAATATACTTTCCAAGCCACGTCTGATCTTGTCTATTGCAATTTTTTCGATGTACTCTTGGCTAGAAATTTTCGTTTGATTTATTCAGTAGTTTCAGACTCAACAAGATTTTCATCTCTCTCTCTCTCTCTCTCTCTCTCTCTCGTTTCATTTTTTTTATATTTTGGGGAAGTAAGCTTTTTTGTCCTTTAACCTGCAATGAAACTTTCCAGCCAATTGTAAAAAACCTAAATATTGCAATTTCAAAGTTATCTTTTTGACGAAAAAGATCTCCTTATCGGACAGTGTAAATCCAAGATCAGATTGAACATTTTGTGCAGTCTGATCTTGTACTACACTTACCCTCCAAAACTACTTGAGTCGCGCTTTGCAGCCTAAGGCTTAAGGTAATACTTCTGACTATAGACAAATGACAACTTCCGTTTATTAATTTTGTTCCCGATGAATAACTGGAAGCCATTTTGGCACGTGACTGGCGACATTTATTGAATCTGTGCATTACGTAATTGTTTCTGTTAGTTCTCCGCGAAAAAAAAAAATCGTCTGCCTAGTTACGGAGAAAACTCGCCCAAAAGATAATTTTGAAACCCAGACGTATCCCTTTCGTAATTCCTCTCCAAGACTCCGCGCCACGGTTGTGCAGTCGGTAGCGTACAAGGCTTTGCTGGTTCGAATCCCAAGCTCAGCCGATTTCTTTCCGAGGATTGACAATAGTCATTGCAACAGGGACGATTCCTCTCCCACTACTGATAATTTTTTCGACGATGTTTATGTGGGAAAGCAGCCAGGAGGTTGGGAAGAATATTGCGCGAAGTACTGGTGACAAAAACTCCAGAAAAGCATGGTATATGCACAGCCCGCCGCAATATAGCTGAGATAATGTGAAAAACGGTGTAAAACATCAATCAACCAATCAATCAATCAATCAATCAATCAATCTTCTGTTGTTCCGTTAGACCTTGTTTGTTTGAATGGTGAAAAAATGGACAGTACTATGAAGATACAAATGGTTCGTCTCCAAAGCTGTTTTGTCAGAATATCGAGCAAAAAGAGCGGATAGTATAGATCCAAGATCAGACTGCGCGTTATGCGCAGTCTGATCTTGGATCTATACTCTCCGCGTAAGGATCAAAATCCGAGTCGAGTGCTGGAAGTGTTTGAAATAGACATGTTTTTTAATACAGTTTCACGAACTATTTGTCACAATATTACTGCGCATGTGCGCCTATAAAATCTTATCGCCGATGATATACTGTCTACGCATTATTATGAAACATGCTTCATGCACTACAAGAAATCTGACTGAAAGATACATTTATCATAAAAATCAAGCCAGTATCTCCTAAATTTCAACAGTAAAAACGACAGAACGTATTACATTCACCATACATTTTCAACAAATTGTATTATTTCTGCATAAAGCGAGAGATCATGTCGTGGATAGTTCCTTCGTAATAATTCTGCATCTCTGGGGGGCCCCCGTAAAATTTTGTTATGCAGAAAAAATGACGATAACTTCATAAAAGTTTAGTTCCCCCTTCCCACTTCCCGCTTCTTCCCGAAAAAGTATGTCATTTCAGAGTCTAAGTCAAAATTCGACTTCCCTGGCCGTATTTGCAAATTATTTTGAAAATATGGCTCTAAATTCCGGGCTAGTAATTACGTCTGCATTCACCAACCGTTCTTGAGAACATGTCTGAGGTTTATGTCTGAGGTTTTCTAGATTTAAAAGTAACACAACTTCTGATTGGCTAAACCAAATGGTTTAGCCAATCAGAAGCTGTGTTACTTTAAAATTTAGAAAATTATGGAGAATAAGACTTAGAATGTTATTAAGAATGGTTGGTGAATATGGACCCTAACTGACTGAGAGAGAACGCGTCAGCCAATAAGATGGATAGTTTTTGACTTAAGAATTAAACTATTGCTTCGAATGGTTGGTGTATGGTGTCTCTGGTCCACGTTGTTTTGTAACTATTATTTGTATTTTATGTCATTAAATGCCCGTACCGATCCATCCCGTGTTTTGAACGACCCCGAAGAAAACAAAGCGTTTGAAAACTTGATAACCAGCATTTTTGCCAGTTTCCCACCAAGTTTTCTACTACATGTATTTTTCAAACGCAAAAAATCTTGAATAAAGCGTTTTCACCGCAACCAAGGCGTTGCTAAGGAACTCTCATGGCGTATTATCGCATTCATGTGGAGTTCGTCTTGGCGATTCCCTGCACTCTCACGGCGCTTCCTCTATGTGCTTTCACTGTGCTCACACTGCGTGCACTTGGCTTCACGGCATTTTCAAGGCGTTTACACTGCACTGACGGCGTGTTCGTGTCGTTCGTTTTCACTTTATATAAAAATAAAATATATCCACGTTTTTTCATCCGTTGTTTCTTTGCTTTGCCCTCGAAAAGTCAATAAAGAATAAAACTATGCTTGTAGAAAGAAAGGAAAAAAAAAACCCTCAAACAGAAACAAGACAACCACCGTCACCTCATCAACAAGCAGTAGCCCGGATCGCTGGTGTACATCAGTAATGATAAACTGTATGTTTATTTGCATACTTCGTCTAATATTTGAGCCGTGCTCCGGCAAAAGAGGGCTTAGTGTATCTCCGTGATGTATCTTACCAAGCAAGTCATTACATAACTAAAGATCCATAAAATCCAGTTTGTCTAACAATCGACTGGATCTGGAGGTATAATGGTCCTTAGCCAATTAAAAAAAAAATGACCAAAAACAAAAAGTTTCGGCCCAGGTCAGCCTGCGCGGACTGTGCAGGCTGATCTGGGTCGATACTTTTTGCAGATGCATTAACCCTTTACCAGATGACAAAATTTTAGCCTTGTCCAAATTGAAAGCATTTGCAGATGACAAAGTAAAGGTAGCTCAAATGGTACAATTTTGCTTTGATAGGGCAGAAAACATTGTGGGAAAAGGAGAAAATGCTGGTTACCAGCATTTTCTCCTTTTCCCACAATGTTTTCAAAAGGCTTCTTTCCCAGGGGCGTTAAAAGGCGGCATTGTGCAGTAAAGGGTTAAGTCCCCTTTTGCCAGAGCACAGCTCATATTTACGTGTGTTTTGTGATGCAAAGACCGATGGACGCGGTAGAAGCGATATGAAAGCGCATGGATCGCCGGTGCAGTTCCGAAGAGTCGTCGTAAGAACGAGGTAGAAAAAAAAAACTCTCCTTGTAAACGCCGTTGATTCGCCGAAAGACCTTGTGATAAAATACGTGTCACCATGCCCTGTGAAAAACGGGCTTAATGCATCTGCGAAAAGTATCGACCCAGGTCAGCCTGCGCAGTCTGCGCAGGCTGACCTGGGCCGAAACTTTTCGCTATTTGTCGATTTTTTTGTATATACAAGGACCTGTCTACCTCATGATTCAGTCGGTTGGGAAAAAAAGTGGCTATTATGGATCCATAATTATGTGATGGCTTGATTGGTACAATGCGTCACGGAGATGCATTAAGCCTCCTTTTGTCAGAACACGGCTTACGTATTTAACGACGTCTTCTAATGTACTGCCTTCCTTCACATCTTATTTTTACAGTTTGCTCTTTATTTCTGCCTTGTCTGTCCACCAGTCTTAACTCTTATCTTGCTAAATAAGTGAAATGAATCTTTCAAGACGATCGTAAAAACCAGAATAATGCTATTTCAAAATTATTTTTTGGAGAAAAAATAGCCCCTTATCGGAATGTGTAGATCCAAGACCAGCCTGCAAGTTCTGTGCAGTCTGATCTTGGATCTACAATGTCCGCAAAAGGTCAGTGAGTCGTGCTTAGCAGCCAAAAGGGCTAACGTTCTGGCCCGGTTTTCTGCAATACAACAATCTCAAACTACAATCTCAGTTGATTGTAGCCATATTGTATTCAGCCAATAGCTCATTTAACATTTAAATGGGCAGAATGGCCCGTTATTATTTACCGATAAATGAGACAACACAATCGATGCTAAATTGATAATGACGAGTCGGGACGGTTCTATACTCTTTTGGCTATACAAACCTGTCCCGTGGAATATTCCAGGGGAAGAAAACCTTTTGAAAAACAACGTGGGAAAAGGAAAAAAAAATGCTGGTAACGATATCGCTTTCTTTTTGACCACAACAACATCAGCCCTTTAACCCTTCCCCAAACAAGCCCTGGTTTTCACGTGTCTGCAGTACAAGTCTTTTGAAAACACTGTGTGAAAAGGAGAAATTGCTCGTAACGAGCAATTTCTCCTTTTCCCACAGTGTTTTCTACCCTTTTGGAGAACTTTCTGTCATTTTCATCAAATTTAAAATTGTCGTCTGCAAACTCTTTCAAATTGGACCAGTCTAAAATTTATCGTTTGGGAAAGGGTTGAAGTACAAATCCAGTCATATGGGCTACATCATTTGTACATCTGAAAATGTTTTTTTTTTCTCAGTATAGACAAGTCGAAGTTTTTTGTCGTCTGATACAGAAGAGCTAAAAGTACCAATAAATATTGTGTATCGTTAGTTATCTGAAGCTCGTATTTCTATCGGAAAACAAATCTGTTTTAGATTGCTCCCCGTCGTAATTCCATGTTATTTTCATTACATCATTTATGGGACGACGTTAATAGTATGTTGTTGTCAAATTAGCCCCGTCCATACACAAATCAGGTTTAATGAGCGGCGCCCCGTGCCAGATGCGGCTAGGTCATAATCATTCTCCCTCTGACAGTTTTCTTTCTAAACAATGTTTGTTAAACACGTCGGCTCTAAATGGTCTTAAACAATTTAGTCATGCTCTGTGAAAAGCATCTGCAAAACGCATCGACTCAGGTCAGCTTACGCAGTCCGCGCAGGCTGACCTCGGCCAAAACTTTGCGCAGTTGGTCATTTCGCTAATGCTGTATGTCAAAGGACCAGTCTACCTTATGACTCAGTCGGTTGTTAGACAAAATTCATTTTATGGATCCATAGTTATGTGATGTCTTGCTTAGTATGACGCATCACGGAGATGCCTTAAGCCTCCTTTTGGCAGAACATGGATCATTTAGATTGTTCCATATATTCTTGTAGACAATTGGTACATATTTAAAGGAAGCATTTTTTGGGTGGCGGGGTCTGTAGTAAAGTAAAAGTGAATTTTTTGTCAAGATAGCCCCCAGGGCGACTCATTTATAAGTCAGTGCAGATCTGCAATTATCGCGACTTTTACTAGAATAACTCTCAAACTACCGGACATATAGATTCAAGATCAGTCTGCACGTTTATGTGTAGTATGATCTAATTCAACACTGCACGCAAAACTAATTAAACCCTTATGCTGTGACACGAGAACCTTTGGCGGACAGTGCAGATCAAGATCAGACTGCACAGGACGTGCAGTCTGATCTTGGATCTACACTGTCCGATACGGAGATATTTCCCTCAAAATAACTTTGAAATAGCTATATTTGGATTTTTCATATCGACGGGAATTAGATTGCGCTCGGCTGTTGGAGATACAGCATGCTGCATATATACTCTCATTGCTGTCCGCTATTATAAAAGTCAATCTGGAAATCGTTAAATTGCAATATATCTTCGTAAAAATCTGTTATAAAGTCGCATTTGTCAATTGAGTGAATTTTGATCCATACAGCGTGGAACTTTAACTGTTATTTTCATTATAAATCATACTGTGCTTTATGTAATGCATTTAGTTTGTTTGTATTTTAGTTTAACGCCATTTTAACAGCTAATGTCATATCATGGCGGCCAGTGACGCACCCATGTGTTTTTTGGCTTTCTCACACCAGTACTGACACAACTTTCTTTCCAAAGCCACTAACTACTTTCCGCACATGCATCAGAGGTGAGAGGCGAAAAGTCGCCGGAAAGAAAGTTTGCCTCAACCGGGTATCAAACTCGCAACCACCAGGTCACGAGTCAGATACGCTAACCACTGAGCTACCCGGGCAGGCTAATGCATTTAGACTTAGTTAATTACAAAGAGAGTGTAAAATAAACCCATTTTTAGAAAATCATTTTTTGTATTTCTTTCAACTTCTAGTACGCTTAGAATGGAGCTTACAGATGACGTAACACTTTACGAAACAATATCATGTTTTAACAACCTTTAGGGAGAGAAATTTTGAAAACATTGTGGGAAAAGCATTTCCTCCTTTTCCAACAATGTTTTCTACCCTTTCCATGATTCCCGCTGAGCTTCGCATCAGGCGCCAGTTGCAATACAAATTTTCATGTGGCGCAGAAAAGCAAAAGTTGGCAACAGTATATGGCGCCGGTCCTATGATTCAGTGGCGCCACACAATTTGAAGCTGGTTCCCCATTTTGTCGTGCATAGTTCAAGGGTTATACCGAAAACTGATAACCAGTCTCTATTTTGACATCTAATTTCAAAAACAACTTGTATCATTTCATTTACTTTCTATTTGCCGTCTTTGAGTTTTCAATATGGACGAATATATAATTTGCCCTCTAGTAAAGTGTTAAACCAGTATAAAAAAAGTATGAAGATGTACATATATGTGCATGATTTTGGTAGCGACATACATCCATAATACGTATTATCACCAGTCCGATAGAGTTATCTCTCTTTGAGCACTCTCGTGCATAAATGTAAGAAAATGAACAAGTCTCGCGAGACAGTGCGATATTATCGGAACCTACACGGTGCCCGTAAAGTAAGCGAATTGTTAAACAACCCATAAAGGGAAAAGAAATCAGAACTGAAAGGCTAGATATACTTATTACACACTGCATCGCAATGAAATATGCTTCTATCAATATAGATGGCTGCGTTTGATTGTTGTTTATTCAAGAGCCATTGATTTTTGTTTACGCGTGGTCCCAGTGGTGGGTCCAAACGCGCCTTTAACCCTTTACCGCACAATGACGCCTTTTAACGCCTCTGGGAAAGAAGCCTTCTGAAATCATTGTGGGAAAAGGAGAAAATGCTGGTAACCAGCATTTTCTCCTTTTCCCACAATGTTTTCTGTCCTATCAAAGGAAAATTGCACCATTTGAGCCACACTGAAATTGTTGTCTGCAAACGCTTTCAATTTGGACGAGGCTAAAATTATGTCGTCTGGTAAAGGGTTAACTTGAAGGGTTCCACTACTTCGAAATAAGAAGTATTGTGTTTAGCAGATGAAGACTTACATCATGCTACATGTGATTCGCAGATTTTAAGTCTTGTAATAATATAAGATTCTTACCAGTGACCGCCGATATATAAAATACTGTTACACTGAGAAAAGCTGGGACCCAGTCATCTTTCATATTTGATCTGTAAATAAATAAATTAATTAATTAATAAAATAAATAAGCAAGCATGGACTCTCTAACTATTTACCAGAAAATAAAATTTTAGACCTGTCCGTTTTGGAAACATTTGCAGACAACACTTTAATTGTGACTGTAATGCAGCTATTTGCTTTAAAAAGGGAGAAACAATAGTTGGACAAAAGAGAAAATGCTTATAACCACTAAGTTGGTAAAAACCTTTCCCACAGGATCGTAAAATAAAGGGTTGCTTGGACAAAGGGTTAGACAATCTTCCGATTTACTGATAGTCAAAGTCAGTATCAAAGTCATTTATAGTAAATAAAGGCCACCGGCCAAAAGAATACATAGATATAGTGGCTATAAAAAAAAAAAAAAAAAAAAAAAAAAAAAAAAAAAAAAAAACCTCAGCCATGCTCTGGCAAAAGAGGGTTTAATGCATCTCGTTAATGCATTGTTCCCAGCAAAGACATCACGAAATTCAGACTCCGTAAAATCTGCTTTGTCCAACAACCGACTGTATCATGAGGTAGACTGGTCCTTAGACATACATAAAATTGACCAATAGCAAAAAGGATCGATCCAGGTCAGCCTGCGCAGTCCGCGCAGGCTGACCTTGGTCGAAACTTTTTGCAGGAGCGTTAAGTCCTCTTTTCACAGAGCATGGCTAAAATCTCGTTCTGTGAAACATTGAACTATCATCATCGACATAGTAAACTTGGTAATTACTTGGAACCAACAAAGGGGTCCGTGGTTTAACCCTAATCCTGATAGATAATTATGTTCAATAAAACTTTCAAGCCGATAGTAAAAAACCCGAATATTGTTATTTCACACTTATTTTTCCAGAGAAAAAATATCTCCTTATGGGACAGAGTAGATCCAAGATCAGACTGCACTTTCTGTGTAGTCTGATCTTGATCTACGCTGTCCGCAAAAGGTCAGTGAGCCGCGCTTAGCAGCCTAAGGGTTAACCAACCATTGAATCGGCTATTCTTAGACAATTCACGCACCAGAATGGTAGAAGCGCATGCTCCTTTTCCCTTCACCGCTTTAGATACATGCTCCTTTTCCCTTCACCGCTTTAGATAAATGAGTTGAAAAAGTAGCATAACAAGACGAAAATTTCGAATTTATCGAATGCTAAGAGATACAATGTATACATAGTAAAAATACTGTTGCACTCCTTGTGTTTTCACTGGGTTTGATTTTCTGGCGCGAATGATATGAAATGGGTTGGAAATTAGAATCTGGCAGCTGCATACACCAACAAACCAGTCTGTTGTCTCTGAACTGAACTGAACTGAACTGAACTGAACTGAGGTATGCCTTGACCTCATAGTAGCGGCTACTGATCGAGCTGTTTCACCCTCTTAAGAGAGGTATGAGACGAAGACTGCAAGCTGTTCTGCAAGCCCTGGGCGGAAGTTCGCAATACTGACTGATTCTTAGATTTGAAAACAGTATCTAAGCAAAACATTCCTACCTACCATGAGATCAAGGGATACCTCAGTTCAGTTCATTTCATATCCAAAAGACTGACCTATTGGTGTATGCAGCAACCGGATTCTAATTTCTACCATATTTTATATTATCCACGCCAGAAAATCAAAGTCGGTAGAACATACAGGCGATGCAAAACTTTTGTTTACTGTATATATTAGCACAAGAAAACATGTCTCGTAAATTTAGACAGAAGTTATTAATAGTTAATGGTAAACCTCCTTACGAGAGGAATAAGTTGTTAATCTTACCATTGCTTATTTGATCTCTTTGTTGAGCTCCTGATATACCTCTACAGAACAGTTGCTCATCATTCATACATTATTATATTGAATTATCTCCCTTGATAATATTTTGCACTTGGATCTGCTGATCTATACTTCCTGTCATGTGATTTGAGGGGCGATCTAGCAAAAGGGGGTTTAATGCATCTGTATGATTCATTTCACTAAGCAAGTCATATCATATCATGGATCCAAAATCCATTTTGGCTAACAACAGACGGAATTACGAGATAGAATGGTCTTTGATATGCAGACGTCGCTGCGAGTTTTATCGTCTTTAGATTCAAATCAAAACCGTTATATACAAGCTTCCTTGGAACTATTTTTCGTCCGTGATGTACGTACACAACTGTCAAAGGAACAAACAGGCTTCGTGTAAATTTCAATACACATGTATATGTTGACCTTTGTTTTAACCCAAGAAGAGCTATAATTCTTGACATACATACATATTAGTCAATTTTTATGTAAATAAGTTATGAATTAGACTTGATGGAACACGAAATAAGGTACAAGTCAGAGTTAGGTTATACAGGTTGCCGAGGCAACTTAATAATTGGGTTTCGGAGCAATCTATACACAGTCAAAAAAAAAAAGCGCTGCACCCTTTGTGGTTTTACGAGGATTTATAATCTGAGGTATATAATATGAAATGGGGTAGGATTTATAATCTGGCTGCTGTATACACCTATAAACCATTCGTTTGCCTCTGAAATGAATGGCACTGAGGTATCCCTTGACCTCATGACAGCGGCTACAGAGAGCTTTTTCACCGTCTGGTGAGAGGTATGAGACAAAAACTGCAAACTGTTATCCAAGCCCCAGGCGGAAGTACGCATTTCTGACTGTGTATGCACATTCTCTGCAGGTCACTTTCAATCTGTGTAAGTTATATTTCGACTTTAAATTACCAGTTTTTACCAAACTTAAAACTCGTTTTTCTTGAATTTGAATACATTGTCTAAGCCATTAATACCTACCTACCATGAGGTCAAGGGACACCTCAGTGCCATTTATTACATAGGCAACAAGATTGGTTTGTTGGTGTATGCAGCAGCCGGATTCTAAACTCTACCCCATTTCAAATTATTCACGTTAGAAAATCAATTTCAGTAACAAAAAAAAAAAGCACAGGAGATGCAACACCGTATTTTTTTTTTACTTTGTATATAACAAATGTTATACTAAAACATGATTGTGAAAATTTGGACATTATTTCTAACTTAAACCTGAGGTGCTTAATGCATCTGCAAAAAGTTTCGACCCATGTCAGCCTGCGCAGTCCGCTGACTGCGCAGGCTGACATGGGCGTCGAAACTTTGCGATTAGTCAATTTTCTACATGTACCAAGAGTAGTCAATAGCATGAGTCTATCCTGATGCTATTGACTACTACCAAGGATCACTGTACCCCGGGATTCAGCCTGTTGTCAGACAAAATGTATTTTATAGATCCATAATTATGTGATAACTTGCTTGATATAATGTATCACGGAGATGCATTAAGCCCCTTTTTGCCAGAGCACGGCTCAAATCGATTTTTACAAACTAATAATTATCATCAACAGAAACAAGGAAAGGAAACCCTGGATTGGCATTCCGTTTCCGAACTTCGCGCTGCTCAAACCATTACGAAGGTAAAACACTGAAATGGCAGGTGAAATCTATGACTCCCAAGGTGATCATATCATATTCACATACTGAAATGTCGCTTCAAAATGATAGAGTGATAGAGTCGCTGTTTATTTGCTCCTGCCGTCAGCGGTGAGGATCTGTGACCTGGAATAGCTCATGTCTTACCCAAGGGAATTATTGATGCCGCCATAATCTCTATAAATGTCACTCGACTGGGAGAAAAAGTCATGTGGCCCGCGAGAAACACTTTTTTTGTGGTGCCAACTAGGCTTTTGTCAAGTGCATGTATGTACAAGGGTATAATTTAGATTTCATACTTAGTTCGTTGTGTTAATTTTATACTTAGTTCGTTGTGTTAATTTTATACTTAGTTCGTTGTGTTAATTTTATACTTAGTTCGTTGTGTTAATTTTATACTTAGTTCGTTGCGCTACTCTCAAGTTTCTTTTTTTGGAAGTAGTACCACAACGACGTTCACTAGTTCGCAAAATGTATTCTAACTGAGTTTGTATATCAGCTGCTTTTTCTGTATACGAATAATGATAATAAATTTACTTTTAGTCGTACCTGAATTTGAGTTGTGAATTTTTAATTGTGCCTTTTTGTGTAACATACTAGTTTCGGCAGAGAAAAATGCCTGAACTTGCCGCGTGAAGAGAATAGACAAAACAAGTTTCATACTTCGCACTGCGACACTTCTTGTCTCGTCTTACCAAACATTTCTTTTTCATTTGCCACTTGGTACATTATATGTATTTCTTTTTTATTGACTTCTACAGACTTTCCATATTTTACTGGCACGTTTTCAAAACAGCCCGCTGCATTGTTTTTTCACTGAGGCATTGGATTTAATCCGTCATCCAATATTCCCCCAAATTTACTGCTCTTTTGAAAGTTCCCTATCTGCATCCGAAAATAAAAGTTACATGAAAACCCCTATACTGTTGAATAAATGAAACGAAAATTTCCACGCAATTGTAAAAAAATAAAAAAAAACACCCCTAATATTGCGATTTCAAAGTTGATTTTACCGGAAAAGAAAACACCGTATCGGACAGTGTAGATCAAAGATCAGACTGCACGTTCTGTGCAGTCTGATCTTGATCTACACTGTCCGCAAAAGGTCAGTGAGTCGCGCTTAGCAGTTTTAAGGGTTAACTAAAGATGAAAGCACCATTAGAGAATGTTCACTGTTATTATTATGGTGTCGTATAAATACTGAATGGATTGATTTCGTTCTTATAATCAAATTGATACAAAAATAATCATTATAAACGCAAAGGGACGTTTACACTGTATAACATCTGACGCAAAACATAAAATCTTATTTTGAGGACATCGAACTAAGCCCCTTAGAGTGCTGGGCGCAAGTAAATCTATACACGGTTTTTGGTGTGACTATGGATTAGACTGTCTTTTATGGACAATGTACAGATCAAGATTAGACTGCCTTTCACAGAAAATATTGATCAAGATCAGACTGTCGTCTGCGGACAGCGAAGATTCAAAATCAGACTGCACATAACGTGCAGTCTGATTTTGGATCTACACTGTCCTCAATTGTCTGAAACATTCTGGCAAAAAGCACCCGTAAAACTGTATTGTTTTGGTACTTTTTCCAGGGTCTGTATTCACCAACCATTCCTAAGAACGTTCTTTGTCTTGTTCTCCAGAATTTTCTACATTTGAAAGTAACACAACCCCTGATTGGCTAAACCAAATGGTTCAGCCAATCAGGAGTTGTGTTACTTTCAAATGTAGAAAATCTTGGAGCATAAGACTAAGAATATTCTTAAGAATGGTTGGTGAATACGGACCCTGATTGAGAAAGTCAGCTCATTACTTGCCATTTTACGGATTAACCCTTTACCACATAATCTGATGTTTTAACGACCCTGACAAAGAAAGCTTTTGAAAACCATGTGGGAAAAGGAGAAGATGCTGGTAACTCATTTGAACCTCATTTCCATTCGGTGCTTATTTACAGACTTATAGATATGAAAAAATGTGAAAGGAGATATTGCCTATTCAAAGAGACTTTTCCTTTCTGACTACGTTTTCCCTGCCGTCGCCTAAAACAACTGTTGGGCCATTGTCACTCATTTACTCCCACCGCATTTTTCTTGCTTTCCATCTGGCGCTTCCAAATCTACAGACTGTAAACCCTTTAGCTGCTTAGCGTGACCCAAGGACATTTTGCGGACAGTGTTGATCAAGATCAGACTGTAGAGCACGTGTATCGCAGATAAGGAGATATTTTTCTTTCAAAAATATTAAGTTTGAAATTGCAACATTCGGGGTTTTACTGTCTGCTTGAAAGTTTCATTGAACTTAGCAGTTTTATACGGTAGCACTGAGGTGACATGTGCATTTTTTTGTATTTATCTCGTTCCCACGAGATAATGATTCGTTTTCGCGAGTTTTTTTCTATAAAAAATTATGCAAAAAACAAAATTCGTTTTCTTGAGTTTTTTTTTTTTTTTTTTTTTAATCAAAATTTATGCAAAAAACAAAAATCGTTTTCTCGAGTTCTGAGACAATCGTGGATGCAAACTACCATGTTGGATGAAACTATGAAGAACATGGACTCAGTGTAAAAATAGGAACTAGTAGGAGGAATCTGATTGGATGATTATGTCGTGAGCACGACTTCTTATCTCGTGCGAACGACAAAATGGATGACTTGGATTGGCTGATTATCTCGTTCGAACGAGATAGTATTTCGTTTTTTGCATAATTTTTTACATGAAAATAAATCGAGAAAATGAAAGTTTGTTTGTTTGTTTGTTTGTTTGTTTTTTTTGTTTTTTTTTGGCAAAATTGTTCAAAAAAAAAAAGAAAACTCGAGTCGAGAAAACGAATTTTGTTTTTTGCATATTTTTTTATTTAAAAAAAAAAAAAAAAAAAAAAATTTTTTTTTGTTTTTTGCATAATTTTTTATAAAAAAAAAAAAAAAAAAAACTCGAAAAAACAAATTATCGTCTCGTGGGAACGAGATAACTACAATAAAAAAAAAAAAAAAAAATGCACATGTCACCTCAGTGCCACCGTAGTTTTAAGGTTAACTATATAAAGTGTATCTGTTCAGTGCAGTGGTTGTTTCGTCAAAAATATTTGAGACGTGCTCTGTAAAAAAGGGGCTTTAATATATCTAGACTGAACAAGTATCAATCCATGTCAGCCTGCGCAACCCGCGCAGGCTGACATGGGTCGAAACTCTTTGCTTTTCGTACATTTTCTACATATCCAAGGACCATTTTTTACTCCAAATGGTTGTTAGACAAGATAGACAGCATGGATGCATAATTATGTAATGCCCTGCTTGGTATAATTCATCACGGAGATTTATTAAACCCTATTTTGCCAGAGCACTGCCCCCCCCCCCCGCTTTTTTTTTTTTTTTTTTTTAAAAAGTAAAGCAGAAAATTAATTGGATTCGATCACAAGTTCTTCCGACCTGAGTCAGTCCGCCCCTAGAAAATTTCAACGTGCTGTTATTTGTGAACAATTTCTGATTTTCTATATTTATCAGCGCACATCTTCATTAGATAGAAATAATTTCCGTGTCACTTTATGAATGATACCCTTCGGCTGCTAAGCGCGACTCAAGGACCTTTTGCGGACAGTGTAGATCCAAGATCAGACTGCACAAAACGTGCAGTCTGATCTTGGATCTACACTGTCCGATAAGGAGATATTTCCCCCCCCCCCCCCAAAAAAAATAGCTTTGAAATAACAACATTTGGAGCATTTTACATTTCACTTATTTCGCAAATTAAGGATTAATAAATTAATTCTATCAATAATTGATAACGCACGACACATATTGAACTATTATTGTTACGCCGGTTTGTATTTTTTCTAGCATCGTTAATCATATAATTTCAACATCCTTAGACTAAATCCATAGTTTTTCGTTTTGGTCCTTCCCTACAAAGAGTGTGGACAAAGATCAACCTGTATGGAGACGTTATCTGATCTTAAAGTGCGTTCTTCAATACCAAAATAATTGCTTACATCCTTTATCAAACAATGCCCTGTATTCAAAAAACCTCTAAAACCGGCTATTAAAACATCTTGGAAAAAGGTAACCAGCATTTCTTTTTCTGTTTGCACAGTGTTTCCAACCTTTGAAAGCAATCCCATCGTTTGGGAAACATACTCGTAATCTATATTTTGAAGCTTGCAAATGCATTTCCAGATTCAAGTCTACGATTTTTTCTTCTGTTAAAGAGAAAAAAGTAATCAGAGGGATTTCTAGTTTGCCTACGTGTTTCCACGTGGATCGTTGAACGTAATCCTGGCTGACCTGGGTCGAAACTGTTTGCCATCGATTAATGTCCAAGGACCAGTTTGCGCAGGCTTACATGGGTCTAAACCTTCCGTTTTTCTATTGGTAAATGTTCTGCATGTCAAAGAACCGTTCAAGCTCATGATTTAGCCATTTTTAGACAAAAATATATGGGCCACGCTCTGGCAAAAGGGGGCTTAATGCATCTTCGTAATGCATGATGCTAATCAAGCCATCATATGGCGTGCAACACACGAAAAGAGGCCTTCGGGCACATGCGTAATAGTATGTCTTCCAAGATCAGCCTGTGCAGTCTGTGACTAATCCAAGACTACACTTCCCGTTTTTGTGCGATTTTCTGTTTCAGGAAAGTTTGCTGTATGAAAAAATCTTACGTAGTCGTAAAGTGTTGTCTCGGATTAGCCTGAGCGGACTACGCAGGCTAATTCGAGACAACAATTTACGCAAATGTCCGAAGGCCCCTTTACGTGTGTTGCACACCATATAATTATGGATCCATAATGGCAATATTTCTTTTAACAACCTAATGAATCATAACGTAGACTGGTCCCCGAATATACAGAAAATTGACCAATAGCGAAAAGTTTCGACCCAGGTCAGCCTACGCGGACTGCGCAGGCTGACCTGGGTCGATATTTTTGCAGATGCATCAGGTCCCCTTTTCACAGAGCATGGCTCATACACATATTTTGCAATGACTTGCTTGGTGTCATCGAGCCCCCTTTTCCCAGAGCGCCTCGAATTTTTACTAACGTAATAGTATTGAGGAATTAATCCTCTATACAAACTCATTCGCAAGAAACTTGTTTCACCCTTTCCCAAACAACATATTTTTTACTCTTTCAAATTCAAAATATCCATGCGCAGACGACAAATTCAAAATTGGTACAAATGAGCTTTAATTCTCTGACAGGGTTGAAAATATTAGTGGGAAAAGGAGAAAATGCTGGTTTCCAGCATTTTTCTCTTTCAGCCAGTTTGTCTCTTCAGTTGACAGCATAATGTTTTCAAAGGCCTTCTTTCCCAGGGTTCGTGAAAAACCGGGGTTTATTGGTTAAAAAATAATCCTTAAGCTGCTAAGCGCGACTCACTGACCTTTTGCGGACAGCGTAGATCAAGATCAGACTGCACAGAACATGCAATCTGATCTTGGATCTACACTATCCGATAAGGAGATATTGTTATCCAAAAAATAAATTTGAATTAGCATTATTCGGGTTTTTACTATCGTCTTGAAAGTTTTATTTAACTCTTTACCAAGTGACAAAATTTTAGACTTGTCCAAATTGAAAGCAGTTGCAGACGACAAAATAAACGTGACTGAAAAATTGAAATTCATTCTGGGGAGGGTAGAAAACATTGTGGCAAAAGGAGAAAATGCTGGTTACCAGCATTTTCTCCTTTCCCCACAATGTTTTCAAAAGGCTTCTTTCTCAGGGTCGTTAAAAGTCGGGATTGTGTGGTAAAGGATTAACTTACTTAGCAGGAATAGGGTTAAAGGGGTAACGCACTGCAAAAATGTCGTCTGGACGAGGCAGTGAGCTGAAATAGGATAATTATGTTGCAATGGTTTGATAATTATAACCGCTTGAATAGTATCACTGACTCGCAAAGCTTCTAAATAGGAAAAGCAAATGAGGCTAATTGCGCATGTTCGAAAATCACTTCCGGAAAGTAGCAACTCGGTTCCTGATAATGCGTATTTATTTACTTGTATGAACAGATTAGGGTATTTACGGTCAGATCATGATTTATGCCTTCAGGTAAAAAATAATTTAACTACTTTTTTGTCCTAAAGAACAAACCAGTTTTCTTTGAAACAAAATGCTGAACGTGTTATGAAAGAAAGATGATTATCGAGAGTCATGCGTGGCCAAGTATTCAAAATGGTGGATTCGTAATCTGGAAATTCAATACATGATTTTCGTTGGCGGCGCAGATTTTACTGGTTAAATCCAAGAAATACATAAACAGGGGGAGCTGTACGGTGATACAGCTGAACTATTATTGAAAATACCATAGAAATGAATGAAAAGAATGAGAATGAAAGGTTCTTTTATTCATTATTGTAACTTTTTTTTACGTGATGTGAATCAAAATCTCAGTCACTTAAAACAAAGACTTTAAAGAGTTGTGCTTTAACCCTTTCGCAAACAAGCCCTGGTTTTCACGTGTCTGCAGTACAAGTCTTTTGAAAACACTGTGAGAAAAGGAGAAATTGCTCGTAACGAGCAATTTCTCCTTTTCTCACAGTGTTTTCTACCCTTTTTGAGACATCTCTACCATTTTCATAAAATTTAAAATTGCCGTCTGCAAACTCTTTCAATTTGGACAAGTCCAAAATTTGTCGTTTGGGAAAGGGTTAATATATCTCCGTGATGCATGAAACCTAGCAAGTTGCACAATCATGGATCAACAAAGTCCGTTTTGCTTAAAAACTGACAAAATCAACGTGTAGAATGGTCCTTTGGAATGCAGAAAATTTAGATAGCAACAAGTTTCGACTCATGTCAGCCTGCGCGGACTGCGCAGACTGACATGGATCGAAATATTTTGCAGATGAATTAAATCCCTGTTACAGAGCATGGTCCGAAGCTTAATATCGAATACTTAAAGCAAAGATTAGCATGATTATGAAAAAGATCCCTAACCCCTCTTCTTTCTTCCCCCATCCCCCCCACCCCCCATCTCCACTTCTCCCCGCCCCCGAAAAATAAAAAAAATAAAAAAAATAGCTTTGACAAAAAATTATATATTTTTTTTGGTGCAAAGCGCTTTTTCTATGAAGGTTAGAACTATACTGCATAAAGTAAAATAGTCTGAAGTATAACTGCCTTAATAAGATTGATTTCAGTACCAATGTTTTTATACCTCGTTTTCCCAGAAATAACAAGTTTTAAACGATTTATCATATTTCTCTAATTCCGTGTCAAAGTGTCACAAACCCCTTAACTGTATACGACATACAATATGGAAGCACGCAAATAGAAACGTTGAAAAAAACCAGCAGACATTTTCAGTCTAGAAATAACTCCGTTCATTTCCAAGATTTCGGTGTAGATCAAAGATCAGACTACACGTTTTGTGCAGTCTTCATTCACATTGGCCGCAAAGACAACAATAGTGTTGTGAAAGGCACTTTGGGGGTTAAACACATACCACGTCATTCTTAAACAGTGGATTAATTCTTTAGGAAAGAAAAAAGGAAACATTTCTGCAAACTAGAGTTGCACGGTATAAGCTTGACTCAACGTTCAGCTTTTAACAAAAAAAAACTTGAACTTGTCCAAATTGAAACCATTTGAAGACGACAAAGTGATTCAAATGATAAGATTTGTACTTTCAATCAAGAGCAAATAATGTGGGAAAATGAGAAAATTCATGTAACCAGCATTTTCTCCTTCTCCCTCACGATGTCTCGTAAAAGCTTTTTACCTGGGATTGTTTGGTAAAGGGTTCAGAAAGCTTTTGTAATTTTTCACAAGGCAAAGGGTAACCCATTGTATTTGTTCGGCAGGAATCTCAGGCAATAAACGCTCAATCACTGTCAGAAAAGGGTGATAACCCGAATGGCTTCGGCAATCTCCGTTCAAGAGGCCAAGCCTTATCGGAGAGAAGCGGGAACAAATTACCAATAAACGGCTAATACTTCAGTCTTACAATCGCAATGAATACGAAACTAATATGCCAACTTTTTCGGATAGTATCAGATATTTTTCTGGCCGTTACGGTTGGTTGTGAAAATCTGGCCGTATATTTATGTAATTGCTAACTGTTAGTTCAGGCCATGATGAAAAGAAATCAGCTGCAGGGTCCGTATTCACCAACAGTTCTTGAGAACGTTCTCAGACTTATTCTCCAGTATTATTTAAATTTGAAAGTAACACAACTTCTGATTGGCTAAACTATTTGGTTTAGTCAATAAGAAGTTGTGTTACTTTCACATTTTATGAGAATGGTTTGTGAATACGGTCCCTGGCAGGTTCTCTCAATTTATCTTAACTCTATAGGCGTATTAATTTAAATGGGCAAAGATAGAGGGTCATCTGTCAAAGTAGTATTCACAGAAGGCGATACTCAACTTCTACAGAGTGACAATGCTTCAAATTGCATCGCTGGAAAGCTGACAAGAAGGCAAGCTTTCCAGCTGGTTAGGTTGTATGCACTTTGTACCGAATTCTGTCGATGATCTTCCTGCCCCTTTCAAGAAGTCCCGAACCCAAGATTCAGTTCTAAATATATCCTGAAGGGAAAAGTTAACTGTCGTCACTCTTGCAAGATGTACAGGTAGCGAGCAAGACCGGGTTATGCCGATTAAAGCACTCGCGATAATGGTTTGGGTTGTATTGGAGTTTAACGCAATTTTAGGTCATACCATGGCGGTCATTGACGCACCCATGTGTTTTCTGGCTTTCTCACACAAGTACTGACACAACTTTCTTTCCATAGCCACTGAATACTTTTCTCACATACATCTGAGGTGAGAGGCGAAAAATCGACGGAAAGAAAGTTTGTACTCAACCAGGTATCGAACTCGCAAGCACCAAGTCACGAGTCAGATACGCTAACCACAGAGCTACCCAGGCGGGCCGCGATAACGGATGTCGACTTTACTTACTTGAAGTGACGAGGCATCAAAGCACTTCTCTGGAAAAGCCAGTCGGCTAGGTGATAATCTTTATCCGGATAAATTAAGGTAATTTTGGAAGCTAGATAGCGTTAAAGCGGCATGTTTTGATTGTTTGCTGTCATCCATTTTTTTGTAAACACTGACAAATGCAAATAAATAAACCATGCTCTGCGAAAAAGGGGTTTAATGCATCTGCGAAAAGTATCGATACAGGTCAGCCTGCCAGGCTGACCCGGACCGAAACATTTCGCTATTCGTCTGTATACATGTACAGAGACCAGTCTACCTCATGATTAAGTCGGTTGTTAAAAAAGTGGTTGATATAATGCATCACAGAAATGCATTAAGCCCCCCTTTGCCAGAGCATGGCTCAAATATATGTTTCTTGGCAATTATCAAGAGACTAGAAGGTTAAAGGTAGTTAAAAAAAAGATATATTTTTGGCATGTAAACAAAGGGACAGTCGCCTGGCAATAGACGACGTCTATTTTAAAGGGGCTCAGATGTGACGTCACGGACTAATTTGAATACGAATTCGGTTAACTCTTTACCACACGAAAAAATTTTAGACTAGACCAAATTGAAAGCATTTGCAGACGACAAATTAAATGTGACTTAAGAATTGAAATTTGCTATGGGACGGGTAGAAAACATTGTGGGAAAAGGAGAAAATGCTGGTTACCAGCATTTTCTCCTTTTCCCACAATGTTTTCAAAAGGCTTCTTTCTCAGAGTCGTTAAAGGTCGGGATTGTGTGGTAAAGGGTTAATCGACGCGTTTTATTTATCATGTGACATTCCCCCAAGTCTTTGCGAAAATAATGTCCGCTCTTTTTTTTTTTTACCAGATTTTCTGACAAAAACAACCTTGAAATTGCTCTATCTGTATTTTCTAGCACTGACTGAGAATGTTCATTCCATTAATGAGCCATGCTCTGTGCAAAGGGGGTTTATTAAATTTTCTGCACGCCCAAGAACAACTCTTCCCCTAGTTTCAGTTAGGCAAAATGTATTTTAAGGATCGTATTCTATAACACTGTGATGACTTGCTTGGTATAATGCATCACGGAGATGCATTAAGCCCCTTTTGACGGAGCAAGGCTCATTTATCTAGCACTACTAGATTTAAAACATATGAGCAGCGCTCTGTGAAAGGGGGGTTTAATGCATTTTACGATGCTTTATACCAAGCAAGCTGTCTATATTATGGTTTCATTAATTTCATCTAAAAACCCATTGAATCATGAGGTAAGATGATCATTTGACATGCAAAAAATTTACCTATAGTAAAAAAGTTTCAACCCAGATCAGCCTGGGCGGACAGCGCAGGCTGATCTGGGTCGATGCTTTTTGTAAATGCATTAAGCCACCTTTTACTAAGAGCACATCTAATATTTAGAAGTTCTACTCTGTATATTGAAACCTCTCTCACCGCTGATCATTGTTTCCGCGATGGTTATATGACAAAAGCAACCATTGACTTAGAAAGAATATTACGCGAAGTAGTGGTGACAGAAACTCCATTAAAAGCATGGATAGGTGACTGGTCGCCGCGATATAATTGAATGGTGTCGAAAATGGCTATAATAATAGAATCAATACTTAGTACAATCAATAGAAGCAAAACTGTAAATTGAAACAAGCTACCGGAATAAGAATCGACACGAGCCTAAAAACGCACCGACCTACTAAGCCAATATTGGGCCTTGATTAGGGTCAACGAGAGTATAGGAGATCGATCGACCTTCGTTAGTGATCTTTTAAAGCTAATTAGTACTAATCAAACATACCAATAAAACAGAGTAAAAGGCAAAGGAGTTCCCATACCTCACTCGTCGCAACTCGGCCGATTCCGTACCTACATGTACATATAACCTCGTCCGTATCAAGGAGGGCGCCAGTTGGAATACTGTCAATCACATGATCTTAAACATGGCGGCGCATAGCAACGATATTAACTACGGTGAAGTTATTCACGTCTATCAATCTGCCAACGGATAGACCACGTTAAAAAGTAAACGTACAAATTGTTTGGCAACGGAAATGTATTTGGAAAGATTTTGATAGAAAACTATAACTCATGTTTTCTTTCATTAACTCTTTACCACACAGTCCCGACTTTGAACGACCCTGAGAAAGGAGCCTTTTGAAAACATTGTAGGAAAAGGAGAAAATGCTGGTAACCAGCATTTTCTCCTTTTCTCACAATGTTTTCTACCTTTCCCAAAACAAATTTCAATATTTGAGTCACATTTAATTTATCGTCTGCAATTGCTTTTAGTTTAGACCAGTGTAAAATTTTGTCGTTTGGTAAAGAGTTAAGCGGGGCCTTAAAATTTTAAGAACGGTAAAACGGTGTATTTCCGGCGAAGATATGCACCATGTAGGTAGGTGTATATCACCCGTCCCAATAAAGACGAGGAAAGTGATCAACGGATCACCCGGAGTTTGCAGAATGCTCCTTCTTTACAAGATTTATTGTTGTAAGTGTCCACAGATCGCGTGAATCTTTTACCGGGAACCGTGTTCATCAAAAAGTGTAATATGTTGCCGTAATTTTAAATTTCAAGACTAGACATTTGATTGGTCCAGGGATCGTATAATGGAGTATGTACGATCCCTGATTGGCCTAAACCAAAAGTTACAGCCAATCAAATAGTCACTCATGAAATTCAGAATGATTATGTAATTTAAAACAATTGGTGAAGATAGCTCCTAATTTTCATCTGCAGGGGTTTTAAGGATGTGGGTCCTTATTCACCGCATTCTAAAGAACATTCTTAGTCTTATTCTCCAATTTTTTTTTTTTTTTTTTTTAAATTTGAAAGTAATACAACTTCTGATTGGCTGAACCAGGTGCTTCTTGAGTCGCGCTAAGCAGCCAAATGGTTAAAAGTCTGATTAATACATGTGAGCCATGCCCTGGCAAAAGGGGGTTTAATGCATCTCCGTAATGCATTATACAAACGAGACATCACCTGATTATGAATCCATAAAGTCCATTTTGCCTGACAAATGACTGTATCATGAGGTAGACTGATCCTTTTACATACAGACAACTGACCGGTAGCAAAAAGTTTCGGCCCAGGTCAGCCTGCGCGAACTGCTGATTCATTAAGCCTCCTTTTCACAAAGTATGGCTCATGTAATTTGTTAATGATTGAAACTTTTCTATCATAAAAATCTTTATTCTTTACCAAAAGGCAAACGTTCAGACTTATCAAAGGTAAGAGCATTTGGGCCGTGCTCTTGCAAAAGGGGGCTTAATGCATTCCCGTGATGCATGATACCAAGCAAGTCATCACATGATTATGGATCTATAAAGTCCGTTTTGTCCAACAACCGACTGAATCGTGAGGTAGACTGATCGTTGGACATGCAGATAATTGACCCAACAGCAAAGTTTGGCCCAGGTCAGCCTACGCGAACTGCCTAGGCTGACTTGGGTCAATACCTTTTGCAGATGCATTAAGTCCCCTTTTCACAGAGCATGGTTGATTTGTAGACGAGACATTGAATATGGCTCAAACGATCTGTTTGATCTTGAAATAGTGAAAAATATTGTAGGGAAAATGAAGAAAATGCTGGTTACCATCGTTTCCTTCTTTTCCCACAATATTTTCAAAAAGCTTTCCCCTCAATGACCTTAAAACCTAGGATTTGTTCGGCAACGAGTTTAAGTTTAATCGCATAAATGTGCCTTATTTTCACTCTCTTAAAAGTCTAATTAAGAACTAGATAATGCAAAATTCTTTTCTATCAATACAATCTTAAAAGTTTCCTCGGGAGATAAGATGGTTTGTATTTCAATTCAAGTTTGCAATTATACTAAGGACAAAAAAGACTGCCATTTGTTTCGTAACCACATCAAATGAACAGTGCTGCTTTCATGTGGTGCTTTGACGTTTAGAACAGCAAAAAATGTCGCCTAATTGACTAGAATAAGTAAATGGCGGCATCAAAAAATGTGATTCGAGATAGTGGTACACAGCCGATAAATACGACGACACTTTTCTTTCACTAATTAACTCTTTACCAGACGACAAAATTTTAGCCTTTTCCAAATTGAAAGCATTTGCAGACGTCAATTTCAGTGTGGCTCCAATGGTGCAGCTTTTCTTTGATAGGGTAGAAAACATTGTGGGAAAAGGAGAAAATGCTGGTTACCAGCATTTTCTCCTTTTCCCACAATGTTTTCAAAGGCTTCTTTCCCAGGGGCGTCAAAAGGCGGCATTGTGCGGTAAAGGGTTAAACAATAATTCTTTAACTCGAAAGGCCGAATTTTACAAAACAATCTTTACTCCGATAGTTCTAAATAGCTATTTTTCATATATCGTATCTAACTTGGAAATACATGTAGATTTAAAAATGCTCTGTGAAATGGGGATTTAATGCATCTGCAAAAAGTATCGATCCATGTCAGCCTGCGCAGTCCGCGCAGGCTGACATGAGTCGATATTTTTTGCTATCTTTAATATTTTCTACATGTCAAAGGACCATTCTACCTCCCGATTCAGTCGATTATTAGACTAAATGGATTTCAAATGGATTGTTAGTCAAAATGGATTTTATGGATCCATAATTCTATGATGACTTGCCTAGTGTGATGCACCATAGTTCATTATGTAATGTTTAATCGACATACGTTGTATTTTACAGCACGTTCTGGAGTTGTCTCTTCTTACACTGCAGCAAAATGACCAAACCACTGTTTAAAACGTGATATCAAAGGAAGACATTGTTTGTTACCAGCAGTTTCTTCTCGGGGCATTAGTTTTTAAGACGCACAGTTACTATTGCTAAATTCATTTTGGGTAAACTATGCTTTGCATGTACGGTTTTTTTGTTTTTTTTTTTCCCGGAGTGGCTATTTACAGTTAAAATGGCTATTTACAGTTAACTGTCAATAGCCAAAAAACGTAGAATTGGATATTTACAGTTAACTGTAAATAGCTGTTTTTACGTTTTTTGGCTATTTACAGTTAGCTGTATATAGCCAATTCTACGTTTTTGGCTATTGACAGTTAAAATTGTATAGTCTGGCTTAAGTTAACATACGACATATTATGTATAGATAGTTTAACTGTCTCACAGACATGTACGTGGGTCGCCAGTTTGAATCTCACAATAAACCGTTCATGAGTGGGCATGTGACAATTTTATGTTACAGGTTCTTATTTCGGTGGTACAAAATGAATATTCACGCATCTTTAGCAACTTTCCTTTATTGAATATATAATAGAACTTGAAACTTGAGCTATTCATGACAAAAATAGCCTTTAAATGGAAATTTGCGTTCTGGTTCCTAATTTCATACTGAGCACTGTTTGGGTCAGTGTGTGCACATTTCTCTTTTCTGTAATTTCGAAGATCTGCTGGAACCTGTCTGTTAGTTACTAAAAGGCAGGTTATGCCAAGTTTCGGGTGTGTCCTGACTGGCAAAAATATTAGTGAGCCAGTCATAGCTTATTCCTTAATTGAGAACTTCACTAGATAACAATATTCACGTAAATTTGTGTATGGCTTAATCTATTTTGTTGCCTCATCATTTACAGTAGAAATTAAATCAAAGTTTTTTTTTTTTCCTTAAATCCGAAGTATTGAATCACTAAGTCTATCTCTACAAGAAATTTCAATTTTCAGCAGTTAGCTAGTATTGTCTGTTTCTATGACAACTGACCAGTCCTATTTTACTTCAACAGTTGACCATGAAACTTTTAGCCAAAGTGTGTTTTGTTCATATTTAAACGTTTGCTGAAATGATGCATCAGTTATTGGACAGAACAGAACAGAACATTTATAAAATAAATTTGAGCTACATATCAATTCATCATTACAATACAAAATAACAAACATATAGCTTCGAAAGTCCAAACTTTAACTGTGTGCTATCAGCAACAGTTGTAATCGTCTTAAATGATTACTACATTTGAATAAAATCCTGCACTCTAATCTGAAAAAGGAGAAACAAGTCTGCCATAAGAATAATCATCATGGAAAAGTGTTGATTTTTTTATACATGTAAAGGCAGACAAAACGAACAATTTGTATCACCAAAGTTAAGGTAAAGTTTGCTTCATAGAAATGAACATTCATAGTGAGCTTTTTAAAATGTATTCATCTTAGTCATGAAATATATTTTCTCGCTTTTTTTTTTTTCAAACATGGCCATGTGTGTTGAAAGTAAAACAATACAGAAGATCAGACATTAAAAAAAATTAATATCGCTTTGCAGACCTAATTCTCAAAAACACGGTTGAAATTGTAACTCATATTGCATATTACTACATTAAAATCCATTTTAACTGTGAATAGCCAAAAGACGTAAATCTGGCTATTTACAGTTAACCAAAAATCGTAGAATTGGCTATTGACAGTTAACTGTAAATAGCCATTTTAACGTTTTTTGGCTATTTACAGTTAACTGTAAATAGCCTCTGCCTTTTTTTTTTTCTGCTGCAAATAGGAATATTCGTTTTAAATGTAAATGAGAGGCGCTATGGCAAAAAGGGGGTTTAATACGTCTCCGTGCTATACCATACCAAGCAAGACATCACATAATTATGGATCCATAAAAATCCATTTTGTCCCACAACCGACTAGATCATCAGGTACAAGGGTTCTTTGACATGCGGAAAATTGACCAATAACAAAAGGTTTAAACCCAGGTCAGCCTGCTTGGACTGGGTCGATACTTTTTGCAGATGCATTAAGCCCCTTTGTTCACAGAGCATGGCTCATATGTATAACTTGAAGGCCACATCTCACATAATGTTGGCCTGCGTAGAGGACGATTTTACAGCACTTTTTGTGCAGTACCATCTTCATCCTCGCTGCTGGGAAAAACAAAGCATTCTGTGACATGTTAAAGGTACATCCTTACAGCCAGAGAAAGAGGAAAAGAAAAAAAAAAAAAAAACGCTGTAAAAATTTGATCGACAGTAGAATGGTTCAAAATTCAGTCAGCTGTGCAAACATAGATAAATAAGCGATATATATTGTGTAAAGGTATAAATAATTATACCAGAAATCTTCGATTTAAAACCGGAAACGTGATTTCTTTGATGGACCCAAGAAAATGATATGCATCTTTATTGGTCGTAATCTATGCAACCTTGCAACTGTCAGGGGCAACATTTGGCATGAAGATACAATAACGATTATAATTTGATACAATAAAGATGAAATTGGGTTAAAAATTGGCACCCTTTCCCAAACGACAAATTTTGGACTGGTCCAAATTGAAAGAGTTTGCAGACGACAATTTTAAATTTGATGAAAATGGCAAGAAGTTCTCAAAAAGGGTAGAAAACACTCGTTACGAGCAATTTCTCCTTTTCCCACAGTGTTTTCAAAAGACTTGTACTGCAGACACGTGAAAACCAGGGCTTGTTTGGGAAAGGCTTAAAACGAGTAGGCCCTATAGGTGTATCTTTAAAGATTGCATATGTTTACGACGGTAATGTTTCCCAACTCCCTGAACTACGTCCAAAATGAATCAGACGAACATCGTTTAATTATATTACAAATCTTACCTAACAATAAAATATACATAATTCTATCGTTTGATTGCAAATAAAGGACATATGCCAAGTTTGTCTGGAAGAAAACACCGTTATCTATGTAGTCAGTATTCTATGTTCTCTGTTAAAGACAGACACAGCAAAAAATGATATAAGCCATGCTTTGGCAAAAGGGGGCTTAAAACATCTCCGTGACGTATTATACCAAGCAAGTTATCACATGGTTATAGGTCCATAAAAACCAACTTTGTCTAACAATCGAATGGACCAGCCGATATAGCTCAGTAGGTAGAGCGTAGGACTTGTGAACACAATGTCCTACAGATTGTGGGTTCGTATCCCCGGCTGGCCAACTAAAAAATTACTAATAGTCTTTCGGATGAGACATTAAACCGAGGTCCCGTGTGACGGTGCTATACGCCGAGCACGTTAAAGAACCAGGCGAAGCTCTCAGTAGTTTCGACCTGTATCCTTGCACTATCCCCCGTAACAACTAACCGTCTTCTGGGGGCGTCGCTCAGATGGGCAACCGGTAGCGACGATAAATAAACGGAAATAACCAACCAACCAATCGAATGGACATGGAGGTAGACTGGTCTTTGGACATGCAGAAAACCGTGTCAGTGACCGATAGCAAAAAGTTTCGACCCGCGCACTGTGCAGGCTGACATGGGTCGATACTTTTTTGCAGATGCATTAAACCCCCTTTTCACAGAGCGTGACTCATATCTACTAATCATCAACCACACAAAGCATCATGGACCTATACAAGTTTAGGACATTAGATGCTTTCCATAGAGTGTAAATCAAGGCCGGAAAGCTGACAACATTCAAGTTTGATCTTTGATCGAAACTTTACATCGTTGTATCTGGCCAAATCGTAAAAAATATTCATTTTACTTCCCCCCCCCCTTTTTTTTTTTTAGAAAGGCGGCAACATTTCCTCAAGTTGTCCGAAAAATAAAAGAGAGCTGTTTCAAAATTAAGTAGTTTCACGTCTGACACACAACCCGAAATTCTGTTATCTTAACCCTTAAGCTGCTAATCGCGACCTACTGACCTTTTGCGGACAGTGTAGATCAAGATCAGACTGCACAGAACGTGCAGTCTGATCTTTTATCTACACTGTCCGATACGGTATTTTCTTTCCGGTGAAATCAACTTTGAAACCGCAATGTTTCGGCTTTTAGTAATGAGTAGAAATTTGCGTTTCATTTATTCAGCATCTTCGCAAGCCAAGGATACTAAGGTAGTACCCTTGGCCGCTCGCCTCTTTAAAAATCGAAACTACCGCTGCGCCATTTCATTGGATGCGATCAAAACCCATCGCGTCCAATCAAACCACCCGTAACAAGAAATCTTCCGCGAAACAGAAAACAATAATGGCGGCGCCCATCAAAAACGAAAGTTGTCGTGTTTGTGTCGAAAATTTGCCAAAAAAGAGTTGACGATCGATATTTAATGAGTTTTTTATACTTCATGATCAATTATGTGAAATATTAGGACGGGTTCCACTGCCAAATGATTGTGAATCATCGTATGTCTGATTAATTTCAGAAAATTGTGATGAATCCGAAAGCGCAGCCATATTTGATGCATAGCCTAACAAATGTTATTACGAGCAGTTTGATTGGTCAGAAATAACATCAGCAAAGGTTACGCAACTCGTGATATTCGATAGGTGGCGCAGCGGGAGTTTCGATTTTTAAAGAGGCGAGCGGCCAAGGGTACGTAACGAACAAAGTGGAGTTAGTATCCTTGGCTTGCGAAGATGTTTATTCAGCAGCTTAAGTGTTAAAGGCATGATTATACAATCGGAAGGTATAGATCAAAGATCAGACTGCTCGTTCTGTGCACCCTGTTCTTGATCTGAACCATCGGCAAATCTCTCTTTTTTTTTTTTTTCGCCCAAGCCGCTGAAAGGGATTACAAAGAAACAGAGTGAGATTCAAGACTCTTTTTGGAGAAATTCAGGATTTAAAATTGACAAGAAAGTTGACGGAACTAATAGGATATTTTGGAACCAGAGAATCTTAATTCTAACCTAACCTTTGTTAACCCTTTCCCAAACAAGCCCTGGTTTTCACGTGTCTGCAGTACAAGTCTTTTGAAAACACTGTGGGAAAAGGAGAAATTGCTCGTAACGAGCAATTTCTCCTTTTCCCACAGTGTTTTCTACCATTTTTGAGAACTTTCTGCCATTTTCTTCAAATTTAAAATTGTCGTCTGCAAATTCTTTCAGTTTGGACCAGTCTAAAATTTGTCGTCTGGGAAAGGGTTAAATAACTTATAAGAAACTTTCAAGCCGATGGTAAAAACCAAAATTTTGGTATTTCAAAGTTATGGGGGATGAGGAAATATCTCCTTATCGGACAGTGTAGATCCAAGATCAGACTGCACGTTCTGTGCAGTCTGATGTTGATCTATACTGTCCACAGCAGGTCCGTGAGTCGCGCTTAGCAGCCTAAGGGTTAATTTTAGGTTCCCCGTATAGAAATATCAATCAAATGATTTTAACTTTTCTGCTCCAAAGGCTATTTTAAGTCACGCTATGTTGATAGAAATCGGACAGCGCAGAACTGGGATCTGCGGAAAGGTCCATTCTACCTCATGTTTTAGCTTGTTGTTGGACACAGTTGGATTTTATAGATAATAATGTGTGTGATGACCTTTCTCATTATTCAAAACATGTGAGCCACGCTCTGGCAAAAGGGGGCTTAATGCATCTCTGTGATCTATGATACCAATTGATTGATTGACTGATTGTATGGTGTTTAACGCCGTTTTCATTATTTCAGTCATATCACGGCGGCCAGTGCACCTATCCGTGCTTTCCTGGAGTTTCTTTTACCAGTACTCTGTACGATATTCTTTCCAAGCCACTGGCTGCTTTTCCACATAACCATCGTCGAAACAATGGTCAGCGGTGAGAGAGGAATGAATCCAGTCGCAATGACTATCATCAATCCTCGGAAAGAAATTGGCCAAGCCGGGGATCGAACCAGCGACCTCCTGTTCTCAAGTCCTGTACGCTACCGACTGAGCTACGGGGGCTTGGCTATGATACCAATTAAGCCATCACATAATTATGGATCCATATTAGCCATATACATTTTTAACAACCGACTTAATTATGAGGTAGACCAGTGCTTGGACATACAGAAAACTGACCAGTAGCGAAAATTGTCGGCCCATGTCAGCCTGAGAGAACTGCGCAGGCTGACCTAAGTCGACACTTTTTGCAGATGCATTAAGCCCCCGTTCACAGAGCACGGCTCCTTTAGTTTTGTTGTTACAAGGATGTGCAAGGTTTGGATTCCGAACTGGAATTCAATTAGTCCGTATTCAAAGATAAAAAACCTAAATCCGACAGTGATCCGGCCTGTATGCATGTATCTTGCGTCCTCCACCATATTACACAGAACTTAGCAATTAATCATACTTTGTCATGAAATGCTACAGCATCAAGGTCCAGAATGCCCTGTGTGCATTTTTCACTCATTTCTGACTCGCTCATTTCAACAAAAATTTAGGCCCTTGGTACTAGGCAATCTTTACATTGCTTGGCTGTCTTTCACTAAACTGCGTACGCACGAAATTTGCGTACGCAGTTTAGATGCGCAAGCATAAAGTCATGGAAACAATTCTGAAGAAGCTGCGTAATTTTACGATTCGAGTAAATATCTGCATAACTCTACGCCAGCTCATACCTTTGGATAAAACAGGGATTTTATGTGTGTGTATATATACAGTCCCAAATAATCTGCGTACATCTACGCAGTTTAGTGAAAGGTAGCCCTGGGTTTTTGTTTTCTCACGAATGTTTGCCTTTGAACATTTGTCTATGAATAATGGAATTAAATTTGCCAGATATATAATTGAGTCATGGCCTGCGAAACGGGAATTTTCTAGTGATGCATCCTCAAAAAGTATCGACCCAGGTCAACCTGCGCAGTCCGCGCAGACTGACCTGGGTTGAAACTTTTTCCCACTGGTCAATTTTCTGCATGTCAAATGACCAGTGTACCTCACTATTCAGTCAATCAGACAAAATAGATTTCATAGATCCAAAATTATACTATGACTTGTTTGGAATCATGGATCACAAAAAATGGACTAAACGCCCTTTTGCCAGAGGGCCGCTTAATTTTATTGCTTACTATACGTAAACTGTGCGGTTTTGGTTTCTATTGGAGTTCAACGCCATTTTAAGAGTTCAGGTCGTATCATTGTGGTCAGTGACGCACTCATGTGTTTCCTGGCTTCCTCACCCCAGTGCTGACACAACTTTCTTTCCAAAACCACTGACTGCTCTTCTCACATGCATCAGAGGTGAGAAACGGAAAAATCGCGGCAAAGAAAGTTTGCCTTAACCGGGGTATCGAACTTGCAACCACCAGGTCACGAGTCAGATACGCTAACCACTGAGCTACCCGAGCGGGCAGTGTTGCGGTATGAATATTGTCAGCCGAAAAAACATCGCTGCAAACATAATCATTTGTGTGATAGTCTATTACCCTCAAGTACTCTATCACTGTCAGTCAAAGCGATAACCCGAATGACTTCGGGAATGTTCGGATAATAAGCATCATTTATCGAAAAGACAACAAGAAACCACGATACCGCATTAATAAATGAGCCATGCTCTGGCAAAAGGGGGCTAAATGCATCTCCGTAATGCATGGTACCAACCAAGTCATCACCAATATTAGGGATCCTTTAAAATCCATCATGTCCTATAATCAACTATATCATGAGGTAAACTGGTCCTTTGACATACAGAAAATTGACCAATAGCGAAAAGTTTCGGCCCAGGTCAGCCTGCGCGAACTGCGCAGGCTGACCTGGGTCGATACTTTTCGCAAATGCATTAAGCCCCCTTTTCACAGAGCATCGCTCAAATATAACTAGAATCGTTTAGTGACCATGAATAAATGTAAAATTAATGCGTCGACACTACACTAATGTCCAAAGGGTTTTCTCGTATTGCTGTACTGTTCAGTAATTTGTAAAAGAAACCATTTCGTCTGCTTGGAAGAACATAAAACCTCTAAACAAAATGGTTGATATGTAGCCTTAGGCACGAATTGAAAATGAATGTGTCTGCAAAGTATAGGTTTCATTGGCTTTGCGTAAATGTTTCAACTTAACTCAGTGCCTCTGTCAACAAATCTGCCGAAACCTACAAGTGCTTTAAAATACCCTTTCAAACTATTGACAGATGGCTTGCAAACATACAGAAAAAAGCCTTGCTCATTGCAAAGTAGATTTAGTGCGTCTGCAAAAAGTATCGATCCATGTCGGCGCTTGAAAATGTTGACGACCAAGGTCCGTATTCACCAACCATTCTTAAGAATATTCTTTTGACTAATTCTGAAAGATTTTCTAGGTTAGAAAGTAACAAAACTTCTGATTGGCTAAACCAAATGATTTAGCCAAACAGAAGTTTTGTTGCTTTCAAATTTAGGAAATTCTGCAGCATAATACTAGAAATATTCTTAAGAATGGTTGGTGAATACGGGCCAAAGACCCAACCTTGAAGAGTATTACTGCTGAAAGTAAATAAGCAATACACAACTATAATAACAGCAGCAACTCCGACAACAAACAGAAACAACAACATCAAAAAGAAACAGCAACATCAAACAGAAACAACAATAACGAACAGAAACAGAAACAACAACAACAAAGAGAAACAACAACAACAGAAACAACAACAACGAACAGAAACAACAACAAACAGAAACAACAACAACCAAAAATGTACTAACAAAGATTGTGCAACTTTGGAGCAGAGTGATCTGAATTCGCTGAACCGAATATGTCCATCTTAAACTTCAGATAGACACACGAAGAATCTAGATCGCGAACTCTAGTTCTACATGAGAGTAACTCAGCTGCCCTGAAAAAGTACACAAGAACTAAAACTAACCAAGGAACAGCACACAAGAACAAAAACTCACCAAGCAACAGCATATAAGGACGGAAACTAACCAGGCACAAGCACACAAGAACAAAAATTATTCAGTTAACAGCAAAGAAGAATAAAAAACAATCAGGCAGCAGCATACAAGAACAAGAACAAAACAAGAAACAACATACAAGAACTAAAGCTTACCAAGCAACAATGCACAAGAATAAAACCAACCAAGAAACAGCACACAAGAACAAAAACTATGCAAGCAATAGCACAAAAGAACACAAACTAACCAAGCAACAACACACAAGGACAAAACCAACCAATGACATAAAAAAAAAAAAAAAAAAACGACTGAGTCACAGCGCACAACAATAAAACCAACCAGGAAACAGCACACAAGAACAAAAACTAACCAAACAACAGCACGAAAAGACTAAAACTAACCGAATGACAGCACACAAGAACAAAAACCAACCAAGCAACAGCACACAAAACAAAAAACCAACAAAAGCACGAAAAAATAAACTAAAAGCCAACCAATCAACAGCCCAAAGGAATAAGAAGCTAACGAAGCAACAACACACAAAAACAAAAACCAAACAAGCAACAACACACGAGAACAAAAATCAAACAACAACAACAACCAAGCAACAGCACGCAAGAACAAAAAATCAACAAAACAGAAGCACACAAGAGTAGAAACAAACAAAGCATAACTGTACATGTGACAGTGTACGTTATAAACAGTCAACCAGCCTTGGTTCCGCTGGCTGCATCCAGTAAATGGTGAGCGATGAACACAAAATACTCGTACAGCCTGTATCAAAAAGTATTGTACTTCGCAAACTAAATAAATCACTATAATCCTGCCTGTAACGGATATGTTTAGATTTTATAGCAGGAAAAAGACCATCCTTTGAATTTGCTTTTTTACTTTAAAGCCAATAAAAAGGGGAAAATCGATTGGTCTTCATCTGAATACTTTGAAGCTTAATTGGTCGTCATTTTACATCAGTCTAAAACAACGCTGCGAGATCAGAGGTTTCTCTCAGGTAAAAGTTTACTGTATGAAACAGACACTTAAAAGTAAGGGGTGCCAACCCTTTACGAGCTAAATGAATGAGTTTCCAGAAGGAGAAAATGAGCAATGCTCTGTGAAATTGGGGCTTAATACATCTGCGAAAAGTATCGACTCAGGTCAGCCTGCGCGAACTGCGCAGGCTGACATGGGCCGAAACTTTTCGCTATTGGTCAATTTTCTGTATGTCTAAGGACCAGTCTACCTCATGATTATGTCTGTTGTTAAAAAAAAGTGGTTTTTATGGATCCATAATTATGTGATGGCTAACGTGGTGTCATAGATCACGGAGATGCACCAGGCCCTTTTTTGCCAGAGCAGTTCAAAAGTCACTTTAGCCTTAACATAGTCCAATGTTGATCAAGATCAAAATATGCAAGCTGGTTTTTAACAAAGCTAAATTGTTTCAATACAAATGGAGATATTTATAAGGGGAATTAGTCGGGGGCGTAGCTAGCCAAAAATAAAGTATTCACAAAACAAGGAATATCTTAAAAAAAGATAGACGGCGTAAATTTGCCTGCAAATAGACAGGGGCCCTTACGATAAACATGTCGACATGTGTACATATTCACAAATTTCTGATTATTCATCTGTTATCAGAACCAAAACGTAGGTCAAAAGCCAGCATACTCAGCTACGCCGAAAAATACCTAAGGTAGTATCCGAGGCCCGAAGTGCCTAGATGGGTGACAGGGGATTTCCCAGGAGGGTCTAGAAAAGTTTTTAATTGTAGAAGCTATCTGGTTGCCTCTGGTGCAGCCGCTGTATAACTCAGATCTGAGCAGAGTTATCGTGCAACACTTTAGGAAGTGCCTCTTTGAGATGCACGAATAATGGTTGTAACGTAATGTTAGGTATGTTTAACCATGCTCTCGCAAAGGGGGTTTAATGCGCATCCGTAATGTGTTTCACATTTCTTTAGAATTCGTCATTTTTAAAAACAAAATAAACCATGATCTGACAAAAGAGCGTTTAATGCATCTCCGAGATGCTTGATACCAAACGAGTCTTTATATACCGGTATTTGTGGATACCTGAAATTCATTTTGTCTAACAACCGACTGCATAATGAGGTAAAATTGTCCTTGGACAAGCACAAAAGTTACAAAAAGCAGGCTGACACGCGTCGATACTTTTTGCAGATGAATTAAGCCCCCTTTTTCACAGTGCATGGGTCAAATATATCAGTTTTGGTACAATTAGCAAACCGCTAGAGTTCACAGCACTTAATCACCGATCATCCACGCAAGGTTGCATTTCAACGCGAGCAAAAAACATTCTCAAAATGTCAAATAATTTCTTGTAATTTTTTAATGGGTTTGACATGCCTTCTAACGAAGCAACAAATAGGTTAAATGCGGTTTGCTTGATAATTACATTATGTCGAATTTCAGGCTTAAAATTTGACAAGCACGTGGGAAGCTGCGGATTTTTTTTAAAGACCTTTTTGTAGCCAGCATATTCCGAATATCGCTTCAGGACAGCAGAGCGTTTCCATGCCATTTCAGAATTAGAGAAGTCGACATTGGATATCAGTGACTTTTTGCCTTATTGATATCTTCGGGCTGCACTCTTTGGGTCATTACATTTGAAGACCGCTATGCCTAGGACCTAGCCTGTGTTCCAGTCCGATAGCTATTTTCCTTTTATATAATAGGTAGTAACTTTATCGAAAATGACAGTAATTATTACGGAACAGAGTATCAGTTCATTGTCAGAGATATGTATGGATTGTGACAATCGTTTGTTAAGAATGGGCCATGCTCTGTGAAAAGCGGGTTTTATGTACCTGCAAAGAAGTATCGAAGTATCGACCCATATAAAATAGCAAAAACTTTAGGTCTATGCCAGCCTGCGCGGACAGCGCAGGCTGGCATAGACCTAAAGTTTTTGCCATTTGTAAATTTTATGCATGTCGATGGACCATGCTACCCAATTATTCAGTCACTTGTGAAACAAAATGGATTTTATGGATCCATAATTATATGATGACTTGCTTGGTATCATGTATCACGGAAATGCATTAAGCCCCCTTTCGCCAGAAAGTAGCTCATATTGAAATTGTCTTTTTTTTTTTGTCCTTTATCGGGAACAATCGTCTTATGTTAAATCTTTATTAAAGTATTAAGTCTACAATTGTACAACTTGCTTGTACTTCAAAGTTAGTGACTGAAAAAATTAATGCGTTGATTAAGTGAAAAGAAGAAGCACACAGTAAGTGGAAATTCTCCTTTGCATAAAGAATTCAATAGAGGATATCTGTTGTTTTTTTTTTTTCGTGAAAGATGGAAAATAATTTCATCGAGTGAACATCATCGGTAATATTTTCACGAGTGGCTGCTTCGCCACTCGTGAAAATATTACCGTATGAAGTTCACGAGATGAAATAAATTTCCACCTTTCACCAAAAAAAAAAGAGAAAACAAATGCTTCTAAACCTTTTTTTGTTGGGACTTGCAAAGTACAGGGGAACTCTCGGTATTTATCAATCGGTAAATTCACTGGTAGAAACGGTGAAATTATCAAACTATAATCCACCATTTGTTTCCCGATAAACTACCGATATGCATGAAATAAAGAGACTTCAGACACGGTAGGAAAAGATACTACCGCATTTCTTGGCGTCTTTATGGCGTAGTACAAATTTTGCATATTTATTCTTAGATATGAATGGCAGCTCGTTTGTCAGCATCGAGAGATAAATCCATAAAACTGACATTAATTCCCATAAACTTTCAAACATCTAACCCCATAGGCTACTAAACGCGACTCGAGGACCTTTTGCGGACAGTGTAGATCAAGATCAGACTGCACTGAACGTGCAGTCTGATCTTGGATCTACACTGTCCGATAACGAAATATTCCCCCCCCCCAAAAAAAATCAACTTTGAAATAGCAATATTTGGGCTTTTATTATAGGCTTGAAAGTTTCATTTGACTTATATAGCAGGATAAGGGTTAACGTTCTAACATTAATAACTCGTACAATTAGGAGTCGATAAATGAGCTATGCTCTGTGAAAAGGAGGCTTAACGCATCTGCGAAAAGTGTCGACCCAGGTCAGCCTGCGCAGTCCGCGCAGGCTGTCCTGGGTCGAAACTTTTCGCAACTTTGATTTGCAATGTATCATGCGTCACAGAAATGCATTTAGTCCCCTTTTGCAAGAACGTGGTTTTGATCATTATTTCATCCTATGATTCAGTATATATGTTGGTTTTTGAAAGCCATTTTGAGAGCACCATCCTACATTGTCTGCGGCCCGGCCGGGTAGCCAAGTGGGAAGCGTATCCGACTCGTGACCTGGCGGTTGCGAGTTCGATACCTGGTTGAGGCAAACTTTCTTTCCAGCGATTATTCGCGTCTCATCTCTGTTGCATGTGAGAAAAGTAGTCAATGGAAAGAAAATTTTGTTAGTACTGGTGTGAAAAGGCCAGGAAACACATGCATAGGTGCACAGACCGCCTTGATATGGCCTATAATGTTAAAATGGCGTTAAACGCCAATACAAAAAAAAAACATTGACTGCAGGCAGTGATTACAAACGATTGGAGTTACTCGATAAGAATTATCTAGTTTCAATTAATATAACTGAGCCATGTTCAGGCAAAAGGGGGTTTAACGAATAGCCGAGATGCACGATATCAAAGCAGGTCATCACATGACAATGGATCCATAAAGTTTTTTTTCTATTCTAACAACCGACCGATTTAAGAGATAAACTGATCTTTGGACATGGAAAAACATGACCGATAGCAAAAAGTCGGCTAATGTCAGCCTGTACGGACTGTGCTGGCTAATCGTAGTCGATACTTTTTTTTTTGTGGATGCATTAAGTCCCCTTTTCACAGAGCATGCCTCAAATTCTCATAGACCTGAATAAACAAGCGGGCGGCACGAATCCAAGATCAGACTACACGTTCTACGCAGTCTGATCTTGATCTATGCCGTCCGCAAAATCGCCCGTTTTCGCCAATGGCGCCGAAACGGTAAAAGATACCTCATTGGATAACCGCTAGCGTTACACAGCATTTGTGCCACAAGAATCCAAGACAAGGAGGCACTCGATCAGTGTCAGGAAAAAACGATAACCCGAATGGCTTTGGGTATATTCGACAACCAAACATCATTTTCTGGGAAATGTTCCACAATCAGAGAAACGCGATACCTTGAATAAGCCGCAATTATTAGGAGACAATAAACGTGAAATTAATGCGCCAACGTGTCGCTGTTATCAACCAATATATATTGTCTTTTTTGTGCTCCATAGATTCGCAACATGCATTGGACACGCGCATGTGATTTACTAAACATCTGAGCCACGCTCTGTGATAAGAGGGGTTTAATGCATCAGCTAAAAAGTATCGACCAAGGTCAGCGTGCGCAATCCGCGCAGGCTGACCTGGGTCGAAACTTTTTGCTGTTGGTCAAATTTCTGCATGTCAATTGACCAGTGTACCTCAAGTTTTTTTCCGGAGGTATTTATTTTCTTTTGTATTTCCCCCACTGCCTTTTATGTTAGGTGTTTGACTTTCTGGCAAGCAATGTTAACTTAAACCCATACAGACAAAGATCAAGTGTCTGTCGCTTAGTCACTTGAAAAATAATCAAAGTACTGAAAGTACTGACAGACTAGCGAATTTGATTGATTGATTGTTTGTATGGTGTTTAACCCTGTTTTCAACATTATTTCAGTTATGTAGCAGTGGACAGTCCACATATCCATGCTTTCCTGGAGTTTCTTTTACCATTACTCCGCACAATACTCTCTCCAAGCCACTGGCTGCTTTCCCACATTTATATTATAACCATCGTCGAAACTTGAGAGAGAAATGAATCCTGTCACAATGACTATCATCAATCCTCGGAAAGAAATTTGATTTGTCGAGTCGGGGATCGAACCAGCAACCTCCTGTTCCCAAGTCCTGTACACTACCGACTGAGCTGCTGGGGCTATGCCTGCTATTGGTTAACTTTAATCCAGTTTAAGTTTAACCCTTAACCTGTTAAAAATGTCAAACGAAACTTTCAAGCCGATGGTAAACACCTGAATATTGCTATTTCAAAGCTACATTTTGGAGAAAATAATATATCCTCTTATCGGACAGTGTAGATCCAAGATCAGACTGCATGCTCTGTGCAGTCTGATCTTAATACACAATGTCCACAAAGCGTCATTGAGTCGCAGTAGTGCTGGTAAAAGAAACTCCAGGAAAGGATGGATAGGCTGCCGCATTATCACTGAAATAATGTTGAAAACGGCGTTAAACACCGTGCAATAGATTAGTCAATATCCAATAGCACAAGATGTAGTTAACTATTTAACTCTCTTCACAAAACGAGAAATTTTACGCCAGTCCAAATTCAAAGCTGTTGCAGACCATAAATTAAAAGTGGCTGAACTGATGAAACCTCATTCCAAAGGGTAGAAAGCAATGTGGGAAAAGGATGAAATGATGGTGACCAGCATTTTCTCCTTTTCCCGCAATGTCTTTAAAGGGATTTTTCCCCAGTATCGTTAAAACTTGGGATTGTTTGGTAAAGGGTTAATATTCAATACTAGAATAACAGTTTGACATAAGAGTTTAACTGTACACAATTATCTAAATAATGAATGACTGAAGGAATGACAAGTGTTCCCTTTCCAGTGAGGGTTACTGGGATCTGCTACAAGTTACCTAGGTGTATCTATTAATAGATTCATTCATAATGTTACAGTGGTGTAGGAATAAGTGATTCGCTACTTTGCATAGGTCACTTAATTTACATATAAGCAAATATCTTGTATCTTATAAATGACATCTTGTTCAGTTTATTACTTTGTAAGACGACATGTTCAAATTGGGAGTGGTAGAGATTTAGTGGTTTTTGTCAAAATTGTCATATATAACAGAAATAAGATTTATAACAGAAAGAAGTATTTTTCTGTGAGGCAGTATTTGGCAACTGTGGGTTTTTTTGTTTACTTTGACTCTAGGTCAGTCTTGATGCCTATAGACTAGCTTCGCTAGTCTAAAAAGGAATTTTATAAGCAGGCCAAAAGTTGCAGGGTCGCTCTATCTTTTGGTTATTTTTTTTTTACCGGATTTTGAGATCAATTTTTCTGCTAGCGACTACCACTTGGACTGGCCGTACAATATAAGATTGTCATCGTTACAATAATTGTAATACTTTTACATGGTAAGATTTATATTCAAGTGCACTGTAACGTCTGCCATGTTTACATTTTGCCACTATTGAGCCTTTAACTCAAATTCTAAGAATGAAAATCTGGTTAGTTGAGAGTTTCTGTCTATCCCAATAAAGTGTTTGGTCACTGAAATGTCAGACAGAACAGAAAATATCTTGAAAAAAGATAGACGGCATAGGAGATACCGGAATGTGAATATTGACACTCTTTTGTGGCACAATATGAAGTAAAATAATGAAGAGTAACCTCACGAGCAATTGCCTCTTTTTCCTCCCTGTTTTTCCTTTTGTTGAAAAGTAGTATTGGGTTATTGGGTAACGCTTATGGAAATATTAGATTTCCAAATAGCACAAGAAAATAATTATTCTCTACTACATTCTGCCATCGTATGAATCAAGGCACCGAGGTATCGATTAGCAGTATCAATCCTTGTTAATAGTGGTGTCCTAAATGTGCGAGCAAATATGCCATCAGGGGCCCGCTAAATAAACATGTGCACATTTTTACCAATCGCAAATCACAATCTATTCATTCTTTATCAGTACCTAGAAGAAGGTCAAAAGCCAGCACATTCACCTACGCCGAAAAAAAAAAGAAATGAATATAGTTTTCATGATTACGCTCCGTCATTATCTTCCGCTAGGTGGCAGTTTTCAAATACATAACCTATCTGATATGGGCATTCTGGGCACTGAATCGATCCCGGTTTTCCCCATGTCTATATTTAGAAACTGTCCACAGAGATTTGCAGTAAACAGCAGTACTTTATAAAATTAATCTCTCTTGTAGAGGGCATAGTGATGCGTCATAGCAGACAGGTAAAATCTTCGAAGAATATTGACATGCGCAGACAACGTTCGCCCCGTGTGGACAGACTCATTCGGACAGACTAGCATTTCGTGTAAATGCGCCATATTTCTGTATGAAATGTTACAGGTGAACATCATAAATAACGACCATTCCACTTATATCTCTATGCCCTGTCATCCACCCTATTTCTAACATTGGATTTATTGCGTTGTTCCTAGCAATCGTCGAGCCTTTAGCTGACGAGAGTACATCTAAAGGAGCCCATCCTCTGTGAAAAGGGGATTTAATGCATTTGCAAAAAAGTATCGACCCGGGTCAGCCTGCGCAGTCCGCGCAGGCTGACCTGGGTCGATATTTTTTGCTACTGGTCAATTTTCTACATGTCCAAGGACCGTTCTATCTCGTGATACAGGCCGCTCCAGAGACAAAACTGATTTTATGAATCCATGATGATAATTATGGTGATTTACTTGCTATCATGCACCATGGCGGTACATTAAACCCCCTTTTGCCAGGGTCCGTATTCACCAACGATTCTGAAGTATATTCCCTGTCTTATTCTACATTTAGACTGTAACGCAAGTTCCGCTCAGTTTAACCCTTTACCACACAATCCCGACTTTTAACGACCCTAAAAAGGAAGCCTTTTTGAAAACATTGTGGGAAAAGGAGAAAATGCTGGTAACCAGCATTTTCTCCTTTTCCCACAATGTTTTCTACCAGTTCCATAACAAATTTCAATTTTTAAGTCACATTTAATTTGTCGTCTGCAAATGCTTTCAATTTGGACTAGCCTAAAATTTTGTCGTTTGGTAAAGAGTTAATCGAATGGTTCAGCCAATTAGACGTTGCATTACTTTCACATTTAGAAAAATTCTTGAGAATAAGACTTACAACGATTTTAACCCTTTCCCAAACAAGCCCTGGTTTTTACGTGTCTGCAGTACAAGTCTTTAGAAAACACTGTGGGAAAAGGAGAAATTGCTCGTAACGAGCAATTTCTCCTTTTCCCACAGTGTTTTCTACCCTTTTTGAGAACTTTCTGCCATTTTCATCGAATTTAAAATTGTCGTCTGCAAACTCTTTCAATTTGGACCAGTCCAAAATTTGTCGTTTGGGAAAGGGTTAAGACTGGTTGTTGAATCCGGACCTACAGCATGGCTCAAATATTTCGTTGCTTAGATCAAATTCGTGTTTATTGCTAGTTCTGAACATTTTAAACGACGAGAAACTTTTACACTTGTCCAAAACTAACAGCATTCGCAGGCGACAAATCAAATATGGCTCAAATAGGAAACGTGGTATGAGAAAGGGCGGGAAAACGGTGTGTGAAGAGGAGAAAATGTTGGTTATCAGCATGTTCTTCTTTTTCTCACAATGTTTTCGAAACTCTTCTTGGTCAGGGTTGTTAAAATCGGGGATTGTGTGGTAACGCGTTGAAGCAAAAACATCGCATCCATACATGAGCGGCGCTCTGGCAAAAGGGGACTTAATGCATCCCTGCTCCGTGATGCATCATACCAAGCAAGTCATCACATAATTATGGATCCATAAAATCCGTTTAGTCTGACAGCCGACTGGATCTGGAGGTAAAAAAGTCAAAGTCCTTTGCCATGCAGAAAATTTACAAATATACATAGTAAAATAGTGTTGCACCCCCTGTGTTTTTAACGTGTTTAATTTTCTGGCGTGAATGATATGAAATGGGTTGGAAATTAAAATCTGGCTGCTGTATACAGGAACAAACAAGTCTGCTGTCTCTAGAATGGAATGAACTGAGGTATCCCTTAACCTCATGGCAGCAGCTACTGACCGAGCTGTTTCAGCCTCTCGTGAGAGGTGTGAGACAAAGACTGCAAGCTGTTTTGCATGCCCCGGGCGGAAGTACGCAATATTGCCTGATTTTGTGTGTCCATTCTCTGCAGGTCACTTTCAACCTGTCGTAACTTTAGTTTCGACTATAAATTCCCTGTTTTAACCAAACTTAAACGCTTCTCGTTTTTCTTAAATTTGAAAGCAACATCTAGGCAAAAGATTCCCACTTACCATGAGGTCAAGGGATACCTCAGTTCAGTTCATTTCATGGGCAAAAGACGAGTCTGTTGGTGTATGCAGCAGCCGAATTCTAATTTCGACCCAATTTTATCTCATTCACGTCAGAAAATCAAAACCGGTAAAAAACACAGGGGGTGCAACACTAATTTTACTATGTATAGAAAAAAAAAGTTTTGACCCATGTCAGCCTCCGCGGACTGCGCAGGCTGACATGGATCCATACTTTTTTTTTTTTTTTTTTTTTTTTTTTCAGTCCTTAAGCCCCTTTTTCACAGAGCATGGCTCATACATAAAAGCCTGTGTGAACATACAAAAACAGGCCAAGTAAGAGAAGCTTTTAATGCACTGGATAAATGTAACCAAATTATTTTTAGAAAAGAAAAAAACACGTTTTCCTTATATTGTGCAGTGTAATCTTCATCACAACTTGACGCACAGGCAGAAAGGTTACCATATTTCTGTTGTTTTTTTTTTTCCTCTACCTTTTCTCTAAAATTAAATCTACACTCTCTGTAATTAGTGATGATATGATCATGTAAAGACTGTTATCTGAAGTTTGGGGAAGAACCTTATAATCTTCAAACATTCGTTCTTATCTTTTTCTTCAGTATATATGCGGTATGAATGTAGTGTCTTTTTTTAATTTGAATTTCAAACTGATGTACATGTATATAATATGTTTAAACTAAAATAGGAGTGAAAGGTGTTTCAAGGGTCAACTCTTATCCCGCTAAAAGAAAAACAAAGAAGAAATGATACTTTTAAGCGATCAGTGGAAACCCAAATTTTGCTATTTTAAAGGTTTTTTTTTTTGTAGGGGAGACATATCTTTATCGGACAGTGTAGATCCAAGATCAGACTGCACGCTCTGTGCAATCTGATCTTGATCTACACTGTCCGCAAGAGGTCCTTGAGTCACGCTTAGCGGCCAAAGGGTGAAAGGGAACAACTCAGATTGTTATAGTCTTAGAGTCTTAGAGTTTATAGTTTTACAAACAATGATTTATCACTGAATTTCGTAAGCAAAGAAGAAAGAGAAAAGGAAGAAAAAAAAAAAAAAAAAATCCAATGGTATTACCTTAATGGGCTACGTAGCCTCCTAAGGTATTTTAGGTTTCGCATCAGAGTTTCATTAAAACTTCTGGGAATATCACATGATCAATAACAGACGTCGGTTACGAGGATTCGTACTTGGATCAGTAACCAGCATTTTCTCCTTTTCCCACAATGTTTTCTATCCCATCAAAGACAGAAAATAATCATTCGAACTACATCTATTTTGTCGTCTGCAAATGCTTTCAATTCGGTCGAGTTCAAAATTTTGTCGTCTGGTAAAGAGTTAGAACCGATTTTGAGACGTCAAGATGAATCGATATTATATTGTTATTGGGTTTGTCTTTAAACCAGGAGAAAATTTTCTCCCATTCAACAATTATAATTACCGCTAATGAGCGGTTGGAACAATTTCATTTTTACGTGCTGTAGGTCGGTCTCCTGCTTTTAATTTCCTCTTTCAGTTGCCAGATTTTCTGTTTCCTGAGCTGTAATCTTAGTGTATTTTTCATATCAATTTCAAAGCACTGACAGTTCTGTGAGTGGCTCGTACCAAGGAATTTTACAATGACTATAACCTATACCTTATAAGCAGTTGAAACAAGTTTTCTTTGACGACTTATGATTAATCTCTTTCTCATTATTTCCTCCTTTAGCTACCAAGTATTCTTAGTTCATCAAATATGAATTTCGTAGCACTGAAAAACACTGTGATTTGTTTATACGAGAGAAAAACTAACTGATTTTAATCATCCATAATATGCAGTTTCAACAAGATCTCTCACTCGTTTTACAGTTCTTCTTTCTGTTTGGTCTTTGTGTAACAATCTTTTACGGAGTTACCGACTACAAAACGAACATTTCATTGCATCATTTTAGTGAATGTAACCAAACAGTTTATACTATTACAAAGAAAGATATATGATCCATGCTCTGGCAAAAGGAGGTTTAATGCATCACCGTAATGCATGATACTAAGCAAGTCATCACATAGTTATGGATCCATAAAATCCATTTTGTCTAAGAACCCACTGAATCATGAGGTAGACTGATCTTTTTACATACAGAAAATTGATCAGTAGCGAAAGGTTTCGGCCCATGTCAGCCTGTGCGGACTGCATTAAGCCTCCTTTTCACAGAGCATGACTCATATCTAGTTGTATCTATCGGTTTTGACAAGAAATTTGATTTACGGTAAAAGAACTAAATAGGCCCCTTTAAATGGGTCCCTTTTTTTTTCAGAATTTGAAACTGCGAATTAAATCAACTGATAAATGCTATAAAATATGATTTTCTTGCAACAGAAAAATTGACATTTACAAGTAGTAAATACAGGGTGTTTCATAATATCTGCCACCATTACAAAGTTTTATATCTTCTTAGTTAATTAGGATAAAACAATGATATGTACACCCTTTGAAAGCTTATATATTAAAATTTTATTTGACTAATAAAGTATGGGAAAACATCAATGTCATAATGTCATTTATGACGTCATTTCCTGTGGTCAGTTTTCCAAGATGGCGCCAACTAAGGATCACTGCAAAGAAATTGTTAAATTATATCATGAAACTAAATCACCTATTACAGTGATTAGAACTATGCAGAAAAGGTATCCAGATGTAGGTAAACTTGATAAAAAACAGATACATAGAATTGTAAAGCGATTTGAAGTTATGGGCTCAATTGAAGATGGGAGACACAATAATCTGGGTCGCCCTAAGTCCGTGCGGAATGAAGCGACAATTGAACAGGTTAAAGCGGTGATCACAGAAACACCAAGAAAATCTGTTAGAATGGTATTTGGAGATATTACTAACATTGCCAGCCATTCAATTGTTTACAGAATGCTAAAATATGATTTAAAACTGACTCCATATAAAATTTCTATTATGCAACACCTCAAACCAACAGATATCGAAAGCAGGTTGTCATTTGCAAGATGGGTAAAGGAAAATGATGATATCGTGGGACAGATATGGTTCTCGGATGAAGCCCACTTTTATCTAAATGCACAAGTGAATAAGAAGAATTCCATATTTTGGGGAACTGAAAAGCCAGAATTTTATATTGAAAAACCTCTCCACTCTGAGAAGGTTACAGTGTGGGCGGCATTAAGTTCTGAGGGCATAATTGGCCCTTTTTTTTTTGAGGATGAGGATGGAACTGTGGAGACTGTAAATCAAGACCGCTATTTAAATATTCTTAAAAACAAATTTCTACCAGCTTTGAGACGTAAGGGAATTGATATAAACACCACATGGTTCCAGCAGGATGGTGCAACTCCTCATACAGCTAGAAATGTGATTGACTGGATACAAAAGACCTTTGGTGATAACTTCATTTCATTGAAAACAGATATTGAGTGGCCACCACACTCCCCGGATTTAAGCCCACTTGATTTTTTCCTATGGGGATACCTTAAAGACAGGGTCTATAAGCACTCCCCACAGACCACAACTGAACTTAAAACTGCAATCAAGAGAGAAATGAAGATCATAAGCAGTGAGACATGTGCATGTGTAATCCGAAATTTCCGGCACAGAGTCGACGTCGTTATTGGCCAGAATGGACGTCATTTAGAACACATTCTATAAAATTGACATTTTAAAGAATTTTGAAACTGCGTGTATTTACAAGGGTAATACCTACATGTTATATATCAAATAAAACTTTATTCTATGTACAATAACATGGTTAAATGTAAAAACACAATTTCTTTTTTATGTTAAAGTTTTTGATGTATAAAATGGTGGCAGATATTATGAAACACCCTGTATGTGCAAATATTTGCGTTCAAATAACGCGCCGGCCGCTTTGCTATCGGTATGAAATCAAATATGATGTCATCGTACTCATTTGAATACGATCCTACATAATCGAAGCGCGTTACTGACCGCTTGACATTCTCGCAAAGGGAAAACACTGAAAAATATTCAATATTATTCTCATCTTTCTTCTTTACTGATGGTTCGCAAGCTATCACCTTACTTCATTTAGAGATGAACTATTTATGAGGTTTGGTGAGATTATGAAAATCTTAGTAGGTACCCTCGGTATAAGATCAAATATGACTTCATTGGCCACATTTGACTACGATCCCACATAATCGACGCACATTACTGACTACTGGTTATGCTTGCAAAGACAAAACACTGAAAAACATTCTGTATTGTATTCGTTTTTCTTCTTTACTGATGGCTTACAAGCTATCACCTTACTTCATTCAGAGATGAACTATTTTTGAGGTTTGGTGAGGCTATGAAAGTTTCAACCCTTACGCTACTAAGCATGACCCACTGACCTTTTGATGACAGCTTAGATCAAGATCAGACTGCACAGAACGTGCAGTATAATCTTGGATCTACGCTGTCCGATAAGGAGATTATTATTATTATTATCATTATTATTATCTTTTTTTTTTTCAGAACAATAAGTTTGAAATAGCATTATCCGGGTAGTACACTGGTTTGAAAATTTAATTACACTTATTTAGCAGGATAGGGGTTAATAGGTACCTTTGATAACATCCTAAGTCTATTGCTTTGACATTCTCTAAATTTTCAAGAAATTAAATCTCTGATTAGCTAAACCAAATGGTTTAGCCAGTCATGAATTGCGTAATTGGAAAAAAGACTAAGAATGAAATTTTGAATGGTTGGTGATTAAAGGCCCAGGTCGCTTAATTATAACCTCCTTTTCTTGTGAACCGTTTTCTAATGTGGCGAAACGTTATAGTTAGCCATTCAACCCTATTTTCAGACCTTTGGAAATACCGTTGAAAAAGGAGACACCCAGCATTTCCTCCTTTTTAGATAATGTTCCTATCCGGTCAAAGACATGTCATTATCGATAGAGCAAAACTTTAATTATTGTCTGCAAATGGTTTAAATTTGTACAAGTCTAAATTTTGTCTCTCGCGTTGAGAGTAAAAACAGTAAAAATCAAAGCACTGAAAGTCCCGAGTTTCTCCCTTTGACAAAATAGATCACCAAATTTATGTAATCCACGAATACCTAAACACAATTAGTTAAGACATTTAGTAACAATATAGAGATCAAGACCACACTAAAGATAGTGCGCAGTCTGTTCTTGGACTTGCCCAGTCCGTGAATTAGTAGTGAATATAGGTAGGTTAAACGGTATTAGAAGTGCGATAACAGTTTTTTAAACAACATTTTTTCAATGATTACCAGATGTGATCCTGAGAGCTGTTGAACCAAACAGAATACCTAGGACTGATTAGCTCTTTACCAAACGACAGAATTTCAGGCTGGTCCCAACCTAAAGCATTTGCAGACGGCAATTTAAATGTGGCTCAAAAACTAGAACGTCTCTGAAAAGTAAGAAAGCACTATAGAAAAGAAGAAAATGCTGGATACCAGCATATTCTCCCTTTCCCACAATGTTTCTAAACGTCTTTTCTGTCAGGGTGGTTAAAACTCGGTGGTGTATGGTGATGTGTTAAACAACCTCTGTAAATATTGTTGGCCTATATCAAATTGTACAGATGGTACAGAATGATCTTCGATTTACATTTCTTTGCTATATGTACTTTGTAGGAACTTCTAGCGGGGGAAAAAGTGTATGAGCAAAAGGGGGCATCTCCGTGATCCATTATATCAAGCAAGACATCACCTAATTATGGATCCAGAACATACATTATGTCAAACAACCGACTGAATTTATGAGGTATAATTATCCATTCACACGCAAAAAAAGTTAAAGATTGCGAAAAGTTTCGGCCCATGTCAGCCTGCGCGAACTGCGCAGGCTGACATGGGTCGATACTTTTCGCAAATGCATTTAACCCCCTTTTTAAAAGAGCAAGATTCATATACAAAACAATAAGTTTGTCTCTTTTGTTACTAAATTAAAACTTCCACGTCAGTCATTTTGTACGGTTAGTATTAATACAGCAACAGGGCATTTGAATAAAAAAAAAAATAGATAAACGGTAAAAATTTAACATTAGAAATGAAAAGCGAGCAAACTAAAAAGACGATCTATAAATTTCAACTTGATGCACTCGATAGACCGGCAATTTCAACACATGACCTTCGAATGCACGAAATCAGACAGAAAAAAAAGTAGATCAAACTGTTGAATTACTACAGTAACTGCGTTTGGCCTTGAAGATGCTCAGCAATTCGTGTTTCCATCCCATTTTACCCTTCTTACAAATAATGTTACATTTCGCATACTACTAACGTATTTTCAAATATCCTGGCAACTTAGAAAAGAGTTCTATTTCCAGATTAAACTTTGCTTAATTGCACGATTTGTAAATATACTTTTTTTTTTAAATATTAACACCCACTCCAACTTCTTGCCAACGCATGTGAGTTTTTGAAGAATAAATAGAAAATAATAATTTTGTTGGTTTGTCGTTTGTTCTTTTAAATGGTGGTTTCTGCTGTTTTCATTAGTAATTCAGTATTTCGCTTGTCAGTTGAATTATATGGACTTTTTTTCTGGGTTTGGCCAGTGCTTGGCTACAAAATATGACTACAAAGAGGGCTACAAAAATAATACAATGAATTGTTTACAGACACAGGAAAGATTGTAACAAATAAACAAATCGCTTATTTTCAGAAATTATTCAAAGTAACAACGCTTTTTTTTTTTCAAAAGTATCGTTACCTTGGCAAAAAACGTAAGAAAAAAATCATTCAAATGGAGTTCATGGTTAATTGTAATCACTAATCGATAACGGATCTCGTGCCGTTACGGGAAATGATTGATTCCACTTCATTTACTGGATTAGCTAAGTCATTCTGTCGCCTCTAGGTAAGTTTCTGTCCGTGTCACTCCCTTTTATTTGTTTTTAGTGCTAGATTTGTTACCACATAACCTTCAACAAACATTTTTACGTCGTACAACATACCACTTTTGCAAACAAAAGGGCGAGTACAGAAAGTGCTCGTAACGAGTTTCTGTGCAAACTCTAAAATCTTTCGTCGAAACGATTACAGTTTTAAGTATTTTGCAGTCTACTTAATTTCGTCTTCTTTTTGTAATTTGCAGGTTGAATAAAGGTCTTCAGAACATGGCGTTTTTTTTTAACGGTTTCATTGGATATGACATTCAAGCTATGCTACCATACAATTATGCTGATCATCCTTATTTAATTATTATGGTGAGTTTTAAAGCCTTCTGCTGCAAATCTGTTTGAAGCTCTACTGGGTAAACAATCCCATATTGGTGGTCTGGTCATCAACAGTTCATAGAAAGAGATATTCCTATTCCTACCTTCTCCAGTTGCCATCGCCATTGGGTTAGCACCTTGACTTTAAGCACGATTTTATTTATGCATTAACTTCTGACTATACCAGATCTACGAACAAGTAAAGGGAATGCATAATTACTGGTGATCTACTTTGAACCTTTTAACCTCTTTATAAACGAAATGGAACTGTGTTCATTGTGCAAAAAAAAAAACGAAACATTATTGCAATAACCAAGGCCAGTGGTTTCCAATATATTTCAACATATCGAACAGTATAAATCAAAACCAGACTTCGGATTTGTGCAGTCTAATCGCGGTGTATGTCCCGAAGACTCCAAACACACAATGTCGGGTAAAGGGCTATCACGCAGTCAATCATCATTGAATACCGGCGGTTAATATCACTTTCTCACGTGATTAGTTCTTCGCTTGAAATATATGTAAAAAGAGAAAATTTGTTGTTTGGTGCTCAATACTTTTATGAACAGTATTTAAGACAGTCCCTTATTTTAACTACCCTATGAAAGAAAGCATTTGAAAACATAGTGGGTAAGGGAGAAATGCTGGTAATCAGCATCGTCTCAGTTTTATCTGCAGTGTTTCTAACCTTTCTACGACAGTTCCCATAATGCAAGGTAGTTTTGAGTTGTTGTTTGCTAAAGCTTTTAGTTCCACATGTCTTAAGTTTTGTCGGATAAAGAGTGAAGTGATATCACAAACGCAAGAGCAACTACCGATCCTTACGTCCCTTGTATTTTTTGACACATTTACTGCCTCTTTTGTCACTAAAATTGTTACGATGTTATCAGTGAGACAGCAATCATTTTTGTTGCACTGACTCGTCAGTCTTCAGAAAAATCTTTAGCAACTCGATATTTTGATAACTTTTGAATTATTTTTATATAAAATAAGATGATTCTATATGATATATGTCACTTAGTTCGAAGGTGCGTAAACATGCTCCTTGGTTTCAAGATCTGTACGATAGCAACTACATGTAGCTCCCGGGCTAGGCAACCAATCAGTTATTAGGTACATGATAGAGACTGTGGTTCAGATTCATCTGGATCTCTCCATGTGTTTTAGGACTGACTGATTACATATGTGTACATGGAAATTCCTTGAAAAGTTGTCTATAATATTGATCGGCGTTGGATGCCTTATTACTTGTATTATCATGTCATGTATTATCTTGTATGATCATATAAAATATGCAAAAAGAATAACAGACATACGAGTATAAGACCTATTTTCCCGGTCAAACCCGTAAAATAGGATCTTGCAGTATGCCTCTATCTTCATCTATAAAAAGCTTATCTGAAAGTGCTATCAGGGTCCGTATTCACAATCAATTCTTAAGAATGTTTTCAGTTTTAATCTCAAGAATTTTCTAAATTTGAAAGTAACACAACTCCTGATTGGCTAAACCAAATGGTTCAGCCAATCAGGAGTTGTGTTACTTTCAAATTTAGAAAATTCTTGAGATTAAAACTGAAAACATTCTGAAGAATTGATTGTGAATACGGATCAAGAGTTTCAATAAACTCCAAACAGTTGGCACATTTAAAAAAAGCAACGCGGGAAAGGGAGCAACTGCTGTTGGCGAAAACCTACTCATTTTTCCACAACGTTTTCAGTATCATTTTGGAAGCAAAGTCAAAAGGATATAAACTTCTTTGTGTAGCTTTTGCAAGAACAACAATACATGTAAAATACCTTCTCAATTAACTTTTTTACAAGACGACAAAGTTTTACGCTTTTTCTGGGAGTACTTTCAGACGAAAAGTTAAATGTTGCTCAAATTACGGAAATTGGCATATTAATAGAAGAAAACGTAATGGTGAAGAAGAGAAAAATTTGGCTCCAAGCGTGTTTCTCTTTTCGTGCAATATCTTTAAAGGCCTTTTCTTTTCGGTCTTAAAAATGTGGGATTGTGTGTTAAAGGGCTAAATCAAAGAGACTGTATCCAGAATATTTACATAGAAATGGCCAGTTTTAAATAATTTAGTGAGGTCAATCTGTTGCTTTACAAAGACCAGACTTCTGGGAGAAAAAAATAGCGTATAATTTCTTGGAACAGACGGTTACATTGCCAATAGTATTAAGAGGTTTTTTATGGCCCGTTGCGCGATAAAGATAAATTTATTTAGGTACGTCTGTTGGTATACAGTGTGATTGTGTCTATAGGTTTTAATAGCTTTTTGAGAAAAAGCGACCATTTGGGGTATCAACACTGATACATGGCACCTATACGTACATGCAACAATACTAATTTAACTAGATGCTGTAGTAATAAGACTATATTTTTGCCGTTAACCATTAAAATGACGAAATTACCATCACGTGGGACAAATCTGATACAAAATTCGATTGGCTAAATCAACCGCATGCGCATTATGCCCATATTTGGGTATAAAAATGGATAGTTTGTTTAGTCATTTGGCGAGCAGTGTGTATACATCGATCGTTTATTTTAAAATTGAATTAATTCGAGTGAAAGCGGTATTTGTTTCTAAAAATACGTCATTTTATACACGCATAGTAGGCAACATGTAATATTCGTGCAGAGGTGCATTTAGCGTTCGGCGGTTTAACACAATGAATTGTCTGTCCGTTGAATGTTATTGGAGGATAACACTTGGACTTCATGTATATGTGCAGATTCATCGGCGTCAGTAGAGTAACTGGGAGACTTTTGAAAGGGGCAGTTGAAAATTAAAGAATTAAAGTCAAATTGACATTGACCCATTAAGACGAGTTAAACCTAATTACAGAACATAGTTTTCTCTTTACCAGGTAACAAATTTTTGGACTCGTCCATATTGAAGGTGGTTGCAGATGACAAATGAAATTGGGTATAAGTTATGTTTGAAAGGATAGAAAACGTTGTGGAAAAAGAGAATGCTGGTTACTAGCATTTCCCCCACAATTTTTACAGAGGTATTCTTCCTTAGGGTCGAAAAAGCACGGGGCAGTTCCGTTAAGTGTTACATATATCTGACTTTAGATCGTTGAAGGTATTATACAGCTTCCGTCAGTGAAAAACAAAACATATATCGTGGCCGTTGCGATAGCCAAAATATCTCATAAGATCGGAAAATGTAGGTCCATGATCAGACTGCAAGGTATGTCCAGTCTGATTTTGATCTACATCGTCCGCATAATGGACTGAAGCCACACCTTAAAAAAAACTATTTAGTTGAATACACTGTGAAAGGTTTCAGTCGATGCTCTATCGGTGTGAATCAAGGTTACCTTACAGCTCGCCCAGTCGTTAATTAGGAGCAATTTCTCCATCAATTCATTTATAATTCATCTTTACGTTATATATACTGAGGAAATAAATAGCGAAACGACCTGGCTTCTGAGCTTTCGATAATCTTAAATGATCTGATATAAGTTTCTTTCTATTTTTCTCAGGCGCCATAATATAGATCTTGTCTTGGGTAATATCATTTGTTAGCAAGATAATTGTGGGGAAAAAAAAAACATGAGTCATGCTCCGTAAAAAGGGGGCTTAATGCATCTGCGAAAAGTATCGACCCAGGTCAGCCTGCGCAGTACGCGCAGGCTGACCTGGGCCGAAACTTTTCGCTATTGGTCAATTTTCTGTATGTACAAGGACCAGTCTACCTCATGATTCAGTTGTTGTTAAAAAAGTAGCCATCACATAGATCAATAGTTACGTGATGGCTTCATTGGTACAATGCATCACGGTGATGCATTAAGCCGCCTTTTGCCAGAGCATGGCTCACACACACACACACACACACACACACACACACACACACACATATATATATATATATATATATATACACACACCAGAATGTTAACCCTTTCCCAAACGAAAAATTTTGGACTGGTCCAAATTGAAAGAGTTTGCAGACGACAATTTTAAATTTGATGAAAATGGCAGAAAGGTCTCCAAAAGGGTAGAAAACACTGTGGGAAAAGGAGAAATTGCTCGTTACGAGCAATTTCTCCTTTTCCCACAGTGTTTTCAAAAGACTTGTACTGCAGACACGTGAAAACCAGGGCTTGTTTGGGAAAGGGTTAAGGGTACTTAGCGGAAATCTTTATGCGTTTGTAGACATTTTAGATCAAGATCAGACTGCACAGAACGTATATTTCTTTGGATATGCATTTTTCTGAAATGTCTGATATATTGCAAGAATCCGCTCTTCCAAGACATTTTTCGCACCCTTATAAAAAAAATTTCATCATTGCACACAAAAAAAAAACCCACGGTTTAACTTTTAACCAAACGACAAAATGCCAGACTTGTTCGCATTGAAAGTACTGACACACATTTTGTTTTGTGTGTCAATAATTTCAATGCTAGTTACCAACATTTTCTTCTTATCCACAATGTTTTCAAAAGAATTCATTCTGGAGGCCGCTGACCACTGTTTCGACGATGGCTATGTGGGAAAGCAGCCAGTGGCTTGGAAAGAATATTGTGTGGAGTACTGGTAAAAGAAACTCCAGGAAAGCATGGATAGGTGCACTGGTCGCCGTGATATAACTGAAATAAAGTTGAAAATGGCGTTTAACACCATACAATCTACAATCAATCATTCTTTTAGACAAGACCAATTTCAAGTGTTTGCAGATGACAAATTCAACTTTGGTACAAATAAGCTTAGGCTCTCTGATAGAGTAGAAAACATTGTGAGAAAAGAAGAAAATGCTTGTTACTAGCATTTCCCCCTCTTCCCACAATGTTTTCAAAAACAGTCTTTCCCAGGGTTGTGAAAACCCGGGATTGTTTGGTAAAGGGTTAAAACTCGGGATTGTGTGGTAAAGGGTAAACGCTTTCTGCTATAATATAGGTATACCAGAATGTTAACCCTTTCCCAAACGACAAATTTTGGACTGGTCCAAATTGAAAGAGTTTGCAGACGACAATTCTAGATTTGATGAAAATGGCAGAAAGGTCTCAAAAAGGGTAGAAAACACTGTGGGAAAAGGAGAAATTGCTCGTCAGGAGCAATTTCTCCTTTTCCCACAATGTTTTCAAAAGACTTGTACTGCAGACACGTGGAAACCAGGGCTTGTTTAGGAAAGGATTAATTGCAACATAAGCTTGTGTGTTCCTCGCGAAAATTTCAGACACAACAAAATTTACTTTATAATATTTCCACCCAAAAAACATATCGACAGAAGATTTCAAGAAAATCTTTTTGTGCTCACATTTTATTTTTGCACTATTTCGGTATGGTTTTCACAGTGTTAAAGACTTGGATTGCGATGTATTGTTTATCTGAGAATATGGGAGAAAATCTTTCTTTCACTTCCTGTTTTAGCGAGAAGTCTTACTATATGTAAACAGCGAATCGTGCATGGACTGAATATAATACAAGAAAAACAACAGGTGAAATCATATAAACCATGTTCTGGGAAAAGGAGGCTTAATGCATCTCCGTGATGCATTATACCAAGCAAGTCATCACATAATTATGTACCCCTAAAATCCATTTTGTCTACCAACAGACCGTTTTCAAAAGGTCCACTGGTCCTTTGACATACAGAAAATTGACCAACAGCGAAAAGTTTCGGCCCAGGTCAGCCTGCGCGGACTGCGCAGGCTGACCTGGGTCGAAACTTTTTCGCAGATGCATTAAGCCCCCTTTTCATAGAGCAGGGCTCATAGGATTAAAACTAAAATTGACATCCCTCTTGGTCTGTCGGTTTTTTTTTACTTTCCGATATTGAATAGCTCCCAGAGAGAATCTTCTCTCTCGTAAAAACTATAAACCAACAAAGCTCTTAATTATCAAATTATCTTCACATTTTTTTCCAATAAAAAAGAACACACACCTGCTCTAATCGCTTATTAAATGTGAGAAAGTGATCCCTTTTCTTGCTTTTTTTTTGGTGCAGAGTTTTTTTCTATGTGTCATCAGTCAATCATGAATGGACTGAATACAACAATAGAATAATAATACAAAAACATACAATTTAAAAAAAAGATGTTACATACCTTTTGCTCCTTCAAGTTTTTATTTTCCGATGAATGAATAGCTCCAGAGAGAATCTTCTTTCTCGTAAAAAAAAACTATAAATCAACCAATCTTTTAATTATCAAAGTCTTCACAATTGTTTTTTTCCATTAAAAAAAAGTACACTTCCTTCAACCGCACGTCATTACCTCCTGTCCGAAATACGTTAACGACACCATGGAAAAAAAAAATTAACATGAATCGATCTTTCATGAATACTAGTAAAACATTGTGGCAAAAGGAGAACTACTTTTGGTACAACGATTCCAAATATCGTCTGCTACAAGGCATATAAAGGTCGTCATCGACAGGGTAATGAGTCAACACATTTCACACTCTGTAAGAGTCAAATATACTAAACTCGATCGTAATTTGACGACTGTATATATATAGTCATTTGAAAACTTCAGAAAGATTTACACCTAATGAGCTTGGCTAGACAAACGGACAATATAGATCCAAGATCCGTGCAGTCTGATCTTGATCTATACCGTCCGCAAAAAGCCTACTGTTGTCACCTATGACACTAAATGAGTTAATTTCAAGTTCCTACTTAATATAGTAACAGTCTATTGGAGCCGTGTACACGAGCTAACCAATTCTCGTGAAATAACGTTTGGCCGCTAGCATCACGATGCTTTTAAACTCATCTCGTGCGAGATTACTGACAAAATATTGGCTTGTCCTATTGACTCTGATGCACGCTTGTTACTTTATTTGTTCTGTGGCGAGATTAACCCCTTCTGTCATGGTGAAAATGTGAGAATTTTCGCGAAATTTATGACTTTTCCGTGGCGAAAAATCCGAGTTGATTAACGTTGGTGGGCAATAAAAACATAGTTGTGAATAGTTTGTGACTATATTTCATCCTGTTTGGTGATTTATATTTAGATGTGTTTTTTTTTTTATCGAGCTAGATTCGGAAACGTGCCGTTCTATATTTAATCCTTCATACCACCGTCACACCGAACTCGTTCTCACTACGTTGGGAAAATTGTTGTCCTTTGGACTCAAACGGTGTCCGGGCGGAGTGGACGTAGTAGCAACCTTTTTGCGGTGTGTTTACGAACTTCATAGCCGTCTAGAACGGAAAGGGTGCTTCAGAACTTTTAGGCTGCTCAATTTTTTTTCCGACCATCCCGTCTTGTAATTAGACGGAGAGACAACGTTCTTAATACGAGATGGACGTACTACAAACGTACCTGCCGTACTTCGATCCTATTAGGGACATGTAACGACGTGGTGCAGTAGGCATTCAATTGGCAGTGCGCTTGTAAACCGAATGAAATTACACATTCTACCACGACCGCAACCCGTTTTACGATATTTTAGGACAGGGCAAGACGTTCTAACAACTAGTTCAATGAAACGGGGGTTTAGGCATATTTAGGCCGAAATTACACGTCCTGTCCCGACCGCAACCCGTTTTACGATTTTGTTAGGACGGAAGAACTAGTTTGGTGTGACGGAGGCTTTACCGAACAATACCGTATTCTAAGAGGCGCTGAGGAAGAAGGCTTTTGAAAACATTGTGGGAAAAGAAGAAATTGCAGATAGCCAGCATTGCTTTCTTTCCCCCCCCCCCCCCCCCCCCACACACACACACTGTTTTCTAACCTCAGAAATACAACCCCCATCACCTCCTGACACATTTCATTTGTCGTCCGCAGACAACATTCAATTTGGAAAAGCCGACCGGATAGCTTAGTGGTCAACAAATGAATCATACTCTGGCCAAAGGGGGATTAATGCATATCCATGATGCATTTTGCAAATCATAGGCCACTGAAACTCCATTGGTCTATTACCGGACAACGAAATTTTCCTTATCGGACACCGTTACTATAAATAGCAATATAATAAGACCTTGTCCTATTATATACAATACAGAGGCAGTTGCCAATGTGCTATTTATAGTAACGGTGTCCGATAAGGAAAATTTCGTTGTCCGGTAATAGACCAATGGAGTTTCAGTGGCCTATGGTACAAAGCAAGTCATCATTTAATTAAGGACCCACAAAATCCATTTTGTTTCACAACCGACTGAATCATGAGGCACAGTGGTCCATTGACATGCAGAAAAATTTAAAGACAGCAAAAAGTTTCGGCCCATGTCAGCCTGCACGGACTGCGCAGGCTGGCATGGATCGATACTTTTTGCAGATGCATTAGGCCCCCTTTTTTCACAGAGCATGACTCAAATCAATTTGGACAAGTCAAAAAGTGTGTCGTTTGGTAAAGAGTTAATATCAAGTGAAGTCCTTTAGTTAAAGTTTTCTGTGTCACTATTAATCTAAGCACTTTTTTTTTAAAAGACCGAAATATTCGCCAGCAAGAGATATTTTTATTTGACCCTTACGCTTCTAAGCGCGACTAAATGACCTATTGCGGACAGTGTAGATCAAGATCAGACTGCACAGAACGTGCAGTCTGATCTTGGATCTACACTGTCCGATAATGAAATGTTTTTCTCCAAAGAAACAGGTTTGAAATAACAACATTCGGGCTTTTAGTATCGGCTCGAAAGTTTCATTTTACTTATTTAGTAGGTTAAGGGTTAACCCTTTCCCAAACGACAAATTTTGGACCGGTCCAAATTGAAAGAGTTTGCAGACGGCGATTTTAAATTTGATGAAAATGGTAGAAAGTTCTCAAAAAGGGTAGAAAACACTGTGGGAAAAGGAGACATTGCTCGTAACGAGCAATTTCTCCTTTTCCCACAGTGTTTTCAAAAGATTTGTACTGCAGGCACGTGAAAAGCAGGGCTTATTTGGGAAAGGGTTAACTCTTTGCCAAATGAAAAAAAAAAGTTGTTTATTTTAGAATTTAACATTTTACAAGTCTAATAGAGCACGAATGATGGTCTTTCTCTTTGACAGGATATGAAAACCATTGTTGGAAAAGGAGAAAATGATGGTTACCAGAATTTTCTCCTTTTCCCACAGTGTTTTCAGAAGCCTTTTTCCACCAGGGTCGTTAAAACGCAAGATTATTTTGAAAAGGGCCGAGGAGAAACGAGCTAAGAATTTATAACGAGGGAAAATCACCCATTTATCCCAAGTTCCTTGAAACAAGCATTTAATTTTCTCCCTACAAGATTTCATTAAGTTTAGACAAATATTGTTCAGCAAACGACTAAATTTTACACAAGTCCAAATTGAGAACATTCGCCAACGACAAATAAGCTGTGGTTCAAACGATGGAATTGGTCTTTGAAAAGGTAAAAACACATTGCGGTAAAAAGAGAAAATGCAAGAAGCATGTTCAGAAGTTACTCCACACGGATTATCAAATTTAACTTACGCAAGCTTGAATTTTCCTGCTCAGCCGAGTTGAGCGGGGAAGCAGTTTTATATGGATTAGCCTAGGAAATCTTGGTTCAGTCCCCGCTAGTCACGCAGAAATATCCTTGGGCAAGATATTGCAGAGCCCAAAGATCAGAGTCACATTCTGTGTAGACAGATCTTGATCTACACCGTTCGCCTGATCCACTTCTCTTGCCCGTTGTTCTGTAATACTTAATCAAAATTTTGTTTTATGTTTTATTTTCCCCAAAATTTTACAAATATAAAAATCATACGCGGCTTTAAAATATGACAACATAAATCATGCCATATTTTCACAAGAACGAATTTCATCTCTCACATGATGTAGAATCCGGGAGATATAGCCATGATTTAACGTTCCTTGGGGTCAATTAAGGGACCTATAACCCTTTACCACACAATCCCGAGTTTTAAAGACCCTGAGATAGAACACTTTCGAAAACATCGTGGGAAAAGGAGAAAATGCTGGTTACCAGCATTTTCTCCTTTTCCCACAATTTTTTCTACCCTTTCAGAGACTGATACAATCATTGGAACCACATTTAGTTTGTCATCTGTAAATGCTTTCAATATTGGCGGCCCTAAAAATTTGTCGCCTCGTCATGAGTTAACGCTTTACCATAAAATTTCGACTTTTTTCGCCCGTCCAGTCGACAGCTTTCAAGAGAAGGGTGTAAAAAAAGATATTCCTTTTTCTATAGTATTTTTCTATTTATTCAAAATTGAAATTTTCATTTATTTTTGATATGCCTCCTTTTCGTCTCTTTCAAAAGCTAATCATCTTCGCAAGCCAAGATGACAATCAGTAGTGATCGTCAGCTCGGCTTGCGAAGAAGCAATTAGTGGGATGTGTTAACTCGATGCCTTTTTTCCTAACTTCGTACCAGACGGCAAAATTTAGACTTGTTTAGATTGAAAGTATTTGCAGACGGCAAATTAAATGTTGCCAATGGTTGAATTTACTTTTTGAAAACTATGAAAACATTGTTGGAAAAGGAGAAAATGCTGGTCACCAGCATTTTCTTCTTTTCCCATAGTGTTTTGAAAAAAAAAGGCCTTTTTCTCTAGGTTAAAAGTAAGTATTATGTGGGGAAGGGTTAACTCCCTTTCTCAAAGGATAAAAATCGTTGCAGGAATTTTGTTCTACATATTCCGAAAGAAAAAAATAATTTCGACAGAATTTATGCGACCAGCGTGCCTTTCACCAAACTGCGTACGCACGAACTTTGTGTACGCAGTTTAGGTAAGCAAGCATCAAGTCTGAAAACAAGGTTTACTGAACGGCATAACTTTACGATGTTCTGTTCTGTTCTATGATAGTACTGGTACCATAGTACTCGAGCATTTGAAATAAAATAAGATGAAAATAAAAAACACAAAGGCGAGTTTTTATCAACTAAACGTGTTTAATTTCATTTTTATCCAGACTCGTTACGAGTAATATAATTATCTCCCTTTCCCATATACTGCATAGGTACACGTGGCACTGAAGATTTCGAATTCAATGAAACAGCAATAAAACGGGCGGAGCACTAGAAAAATGGGGTTACCCCTTTTCCAAACAATGCCGAGTTTAAACGACCCTATAGAAGAAAGCTTTTGAAAACATTGTGGAAAAAAGGAGAAAATGCTGGTAAGCAGCATTTTCTCCTTTATCCACAATGTTTTCTACCCTTCAGTGCACAAATTTTCAACTTTTGAGTCGTAGTTATTTTGTGGTGCACGGGGTATGACTTAAATAATGTTGAAAACAGGATGGAATACCAAACAACGGACCAACAATGAACTGTATATTTTTATACCATCAAGCATACTTGAAATTATTATAAAAACGTTGTGGAAAGAGGAGAAATTGCTCAAGGAGCAATTTCTCCTCTTCCCACAACGTTTTTTTTTTTGCGTAGCTGAAAATGCTGCCTTTTGACCTCCTTTTTGGTACTGTTAACAAATGAATAAATAGAAAATGTGTGCTGGCTGAATGTACTGGTTTTTGACCTACTTTTTTAGTACTAGTAACAAATGAATAAACAGAAATATGCGATTAGTAAAAAAATGTAGACATGTTTATTTTGAAGGTCCCTACCTATTTGCTGGCAAATTTACGCTGTGCATCTTTTTAAAACGATATTTCTAGTTTTTATTTATAAAATTTTCACCCTCATTACGAGCACGGTGTTAAAACGACTTCGGCTACAAGACGACATAAAAACGTTGTCTAATAGAGATGATGTGCTATCAAAAAGAAAAAAAAAAAAACGTGGCAATGAGAATTATCCCGTGTATTTTGACAGCCGATCTGTTAGCAATGTCCCGACCCTATCTTATGTCTGGATACAGTATTTCCTTTTTTCTGCAACGTTTCAAATAGGCTCGGATACAAGACGACAAAAAAAAATCCTCTCTAATAAGGATAATGTGTAAACAAAAAAAAAAATACTGTAGCAATGAGAATTATCCCGTATATTTCGACAGCCGATCTGTTAGCAACGTCCCGACTCTGTCACATGTCTTGATACAATATTTCCTTTTTCCGCAACGTTTTGAATAGGCTTTGCCCTAAGAGGACAAAAACCCGTCTGATAGAGATGATTTGCTAACTAAAATACTGTGGCAATGATAATTATCCCGTATATTTCGACAGACGATCTGTTAGCGACGTCCCGACCCCATCACATGTCTGGATGCAGTATTTCCTTTTGCCGTAACGTTTGAAATAGGCTGGACTCTAAGACGACAAATAAAAACAAAAATGTCTGATAGAGATGATTTGCTAACAAAAATACTGTTGCAATGAAAATTTTCCCGTATATTTCGACAGCCGATCTGTTTGCGACGTCTCGACCCTATCACATGTCTGGATACAATATTTCTTTTGCGAAGGAAAGTTTCGCCATTATTGTTAGACAAACTTCTACGAAAATAAAGAAGTCTGAATGGTTTCACTGACTTTGATAGTTTGATGAAAAGCCCATTTTCTCAAGAGATATCTGGTGTTTTTTTTTTTTTCTTGTTTCAGAGATATCTTTTTTTCCCTTCCCCAATCCCCGGTCGGGAAAAAAAGTCTAGTCGGAATGTTTTTGTCCCTCATAGTTTGATGAAAAGCTCATTTTCCAAAATATAAAATACGAGAAATGCTCTCTGAAAAGGGGGCTTATGGCCTCTGCGAAAAGTATCGACCCAGGTCAGCCTGCGCAGTTCGCGCAGGCTGACCTTGGCCGAAACTTTTTGCTAGTAGTCAATTATCTGCTTGCCAAAGGGCCACTCTACATCAAGATTCAGTCGGTTGTAAAACATTGATGGATACCTTGTTATGTGATGACTTGCTTGGTAAATGCATCACGGAGATGCATTTAGCGCCCCTTTTGCCGTAGCATGGCGCATATCGTTTTCTTTCAGGGATTGTAACCTAGAGTTCCTGGGTACTAGCTGCAGCCGGATTGTCCTAGCCTGGGTTCCAGTCCGATCATGTTTTCCTTTTATATACGTAGAATAAAAATAAGGGAACCATTGTATTTCATCTTGAGGTAATTCTTTATTTTACCTAAAACATATAACAGATGTGGAATCCAAGTCAATATCGGGTGTGACCTCCATGTGCAGCAACACCTGCACGACACCTGGCGGGCATACTGGAGATGATATGGCGTATTGTATCGTTGCTCTTGGAATCTGCTGAAGTACTGAGGGGTAAAGTCACCCTGTCATATCCTGTCAGAAGGAACAAGTGACTAGTAACATGGTACCCTTATTATTGAGGCTACGTATATATTCGGGCATGACTTTGTCAAAAATGACGGTGATAATTAAGGAACCGATCATCAGTTCATTGTCATAGATATTTATAGATCGTAAAAGAAGACCGCGATAAATAGTGATTAAAATTTTATTACAGCCTGGACCCAGGCTAGGTGTGTCCAGGAAAATATTATGCCTCGAATGGAACAAATTGTCCGTCAGAGGATGGAAAACGTTGTGGGAAAAAAAAAGAAAACGCTGGTTTGTAACTGAAAAAGTCTGGGTACTATAACCACCGAAGGGTACACGAGCTTTCATTGTGTTTTGGAAAAGGGTTAAGCGTCCTTTCTTTTTGTTCCCTCTCTAGAGGAAATTGTGCGCCTCTCTTAATTTTTCGGTTGTCATCATTCCATAATAAGTTCAGGCAGAGAAAAAGGTTACCGGTCGTTTAAAGTAATTAACCAATCTTCACTTGGCAAATTTTAGTCTCTCCCAAGTCCGAAATTCTTAATGCGAACGATAAATTCGAAATTGTTACAAACGATTTTAACTTCTCCGATAAAGAAGAAAACAATGTGGGAAAAAGAGAAAATGCTGGTTATCAGCATTTTCTCCTTTTCCCATGGCGTTTTCAAAAGTTTTCTCCAACACGGTCGTTAAATCTCAGTAGTGATATGCAAAGGGTCAAAACTGCTTTCCTTGCAGAAGGGAAGGCTGGACGAAAAACGCTGTAAAGAAAGTAAGATACAACTTCGAATTTGTGGCCTTTAATTAACTCTTAAGCTGCTAAGCGAAATTTAATGACTTTTAGCGGACAGTGTAGATCAAGATCAGACTGCACAGAACGTGCAGTCTGATCTTGGACCTACACTGTCCGATAAGGAGATATTTTTTCCCAAAAAATACATTTGAAATAGCAGAATTTGGCTTTATATTCTACTACTGGCTTGAAAGTTTCATGTAATTTATTTAGCAGCTTATGTGTTAACCCTTTACCACACAATACCGACTTTTAACGACCCTGAGAAAGAAGCCTTCTGAAAACATTGTGGGAAATGGAGAAAATGTTGGTGACGAGCATTTTCTCCTTTTCCCACAATTTTTTCTAACCTTCCAGACACAAATTTCAAATTCTGAGTCACATTTACTTTGTCGTCTGCAAATGCTTTCAATTTGGACAAGTCTAAACTATTGTCGTTTGGTAAAGACTTAATTTCATTCAGGACGCGAAAAGCGTTAACCCTTTCCCAAGCGATAAATTTTAGACTGGTCCAAATTGAAAGAGTTTGCAGACGACAATTTTAAATTTGATGAAAATAGCAGAAAGTTCTCAAAAAGGGTAGAAAACACTGTGGGAAAAGGAGAAATTGCTCGTTACAAGCAATTTCTCCTTTTCCCACAGTGTTTTCAAAAGACTTGTACAGCAGACACGTGAAAACCAGGGCTTGTTTGGGAAAGGGTTAATGAAACTTTTATCGATATTATTTGGTTTTGTCAGATCTCTGACATTCCATGGACACTTTTTGTGATACCGAGCATCATCTTCTTGACAGTCTTTGTCGGCTTATCAGTTATCTTTGTCATTTTTTCTCAGAGTACAATGAAATGTCCGAAAACACTTATTTTGCCAGTCTTGTCTTTTGTCCTATTCTCTTACATAAAAAAGATTTTGCGCGGCACGGCATATAGTCGAAAAACCATTTCGTCCGTACATTTGGTCGAATGCGACATCTCGCCGATGCGATGGTTTGCTGAATACAACATTCCGCCAAAAATAACTGAAATCTGACCTGAAGTGCGACATTTGTTAAAACATTTCTAGATTACTCTACGGTGTGTATGTGTGTGTGTGTGTGTGTTCTATTTTCTGAACTTAAGGACGTCTTAATGACTTTTTCCCCCTTTATGTACATTGTATTCGCCTGCATCTTTTACTGACTATTCTAATGGGATTTCCCATAACATTGGCTACCGAACAGGAAAAATTCCCACCATTTTCAGGTGGAAGGGTAAAGTAACTCTTTACCAGACTACAAAACTTCTGACTCATTCAAATCATAGGCCACTGAAACTCTATTGGTCTTTCACGGGATACGGAATTTTCCATTATCGAACACCGTTACTATAAATAGCACATTGACGACTGCCTCTATAAGGTGTCGCACCACTGCGAGTTTGCTTTCGGGTCGTAGTAGTCAAAAGTAGTCCGATGTGAAATTTTGCAGTAGCACTTTTGTTGCACTGTTTCGTGGAGCTGAGAGGGCTTGGGGGTATATAATTTAGATTTGCTTCAAATTTAGGTAGTGGGGGACCATTTAGATGTGATTTTATCATATATTGATTGGACTATTTTATGTCAGTGGAGGGCCAAAAACTTGGGGTCATGGCGGTGAACAGGCATTTTTGAGAGGCCAATTTCTAGGGTGCCTGTATTGATTGGGATTTAGCGAAAAACGCAATAAGTTGACATATTGTTTTTTATGCATTTTTTTGAAGGACTATGACTGTACTTTTGAGAGCAAGAGACGGTAAAGCCAAAGTTTTGCCATTAAGCGATTTGTGAAGCTTCAAAGATGGTCAATTTCACTCTATTTTCAATATGGCAAAAAACCAGTGGTGTGACACCATAAAGCTTGTCTTACTATATACAACATAGAGGCAGTCCTCAATGTGCTATTTATAGTAACGGTGTTAGTGACAATTTCAGTATTCCATTATACATACAGACGATGCACAGTTGTCCCTATATAAGTGTTCGATGTTCGACCAAGTGTTCGATATTCGACCAAGGAAAATATTAGTGATCCGTGATAAACCAATGGAGCTTCAAAGGCCTGTGTTCAAAATCAGCATTTGCAGACGACAAATTAAGTGTAACTAGAATTTTAGGCTCGTCTTTGGCGTCGTCTTCAAGGCCGTATACTGTTGAATGCCTCACTTTATGGTTATCATTATTGTCCTATCTTTGCGCTGTCTTTTTAGTCGGCCAGTTTGTGCCTACCATTATGTTTTTTTTTTTTCAAACTTTAGGATCGAAAAGACGGTATTTTTCTGGTCATGGCACTGGGGCTGATTTACAATGGACAGCGGACAGGCTCAAAATACAACTTCCAGACTTTATCGGCTAGTAAAAATATACACGAAAAAGAATAAGCAACAACCAAACTTTTTAACCCCTTGGTTGCTAAGAGCGACTCGCTGACCATTTTCGGACAGTGAAGATCAAGATCAGACTGCACGTTCCGTGCAGTCTGATCATGGAGCTACACTGTCCGATAAGGGGATATTTTTCTCCAAAAGATAAGTTTGAAATAGCATTATTGTGGTTCTTACTATCGGCGTGATCATCTAACTTATTTAGCAGGATAGGGGTTAATAGTCGCCATTGTGGATTGGCAGGATAAGGGTAAAGACACAAGACAATAGTAGAGTATATTGGCAATGTTCTTGGCGCTTGTCAGGCTGACAATATTTATCTGAAAAATCTCACGTGTCTGCCAAAAATAGCATTAGCTAAGTCTTCAGATCAAAGCACCGTAGGTACTAGCCAGGACTGTTTGTAATAATAGAGCAAACAATTCTTTAGGCGCTTGACCTGGCTTAAGTTGCTTTTCGAGGACAGTGGAGACTTGATCAGGCTGCACAAACTGTGCAGTCTGATCTCAGATCGACACTGCCCGCTATTGTGGCCGCGACGACCTTGAAATAGCAATCGAAGGGCTAACATAACTTTTGGTATCAAAGCAAATGTCATAAAAATTAGAAGATTAGCGGGCAGGTACTATGCACTGTAACTCGTATTAACCCTTATCCTACAAAGACATACCTATCTGATTTTGGTATTCTGGGTACAGGATCAGACCACTTTTGAAGATTTTCAAGCCGATAGTAAAGACATTCAAGCCGATAGTAAAAACCCAAATTTTCCTATTTCAAAGGTATTTTTAGAGGAGAGATACCCCCGTAGTACAGATCCAAGATCAGACTACACGTTCTGTGCAGTCTGATCTTGATCTACGGCTGTTCGCAAAAGGTCACTGAGTTGCCCTTAGCAGCCGAAAGGCTAATATGTCTTGTGTTGATTTAATAATTAGGACAAAAAAAAAAAAATTACCTGATATACACGTTGGACCCATTATCTGCTGCTAGGTGGCATTTTTAAAATACATACCTATCTGATTTGGACATTCTGGGCACAGAATTGGACTACTTTTGAAAGCGGCAATCGATGCATCGAATTTCAAAATGAAATAAACTTTTACACATTAAAATCTACCTGGCAGGATTTATCCAGCCATGGTTAGCTTTCATCTAACCTATGCACCAGCCGTTTATAAACACAGCCCCTATAAGCTTTGGAAATAGCCCCGGTATAAGCCCAGCAAGATGGGGACGTTATTTTTGTTGTCAGTCTGTTGCACAAATCCCGGTTTTCCCCATGTCTAAATTTAGAAACTGTAAACAGAGATTTGCTGTAAACAATGGTATTTTATAAGACTATTTTTTCCCTTTGAAATGATTACATTTTTAGGAAATTTGTTACAAAAAAACTGGTTTGATTTTTCCACAGACGTAGTAGTTTTAGCCATTTTCCGCTTGCTATTTTTAGCGGCGATTTACGCACCGCGTATTAATATTTATCCTGTACAGGATAGTGATGCGTCATGGCAGACAGGTCTAATCTCCAAAAATCACGTAAGCTTGCCATATTGTTAAAACTGATGATTTTGCGTGTATGTGTGTTTGCATTATCTTCCGTTGGTTCAAAGACATACCTATCTGATTTGGGCATTCTAGGTACAGGATCAGACCACTTTTGAAGATTTTAATAGATGCAGCGAATGCCAGACAACGGTTTGTCATTGACAAGGGGCCGAGTGGCGGTACAGATGAACTAACCCGTCGGTATCTTTGCGTCATTTATTTATCCATCAGCAAAGCGTGTTATATGATATGTGGATATATGGTTACATTATAAATACAGAACTAACTTCAGTAGCAAGTGGAAGACAAAAAAAATGCTATCTTTGTTTTGAAAAGCGCCTCTCCCTTAGGATTGATAAAATAAGAATTGTTTAGCGAGGAGTTTAAGTTTCCTGCATCAAGTTTATTTCAGGGGATAAAGAAAAGGCACGTGACAGGACAACTATATAGCCGTTAGCTCAGTCAGTAACGTGCAGGGATTCAAACCGGGGGTTGGGGTTTGAATTCCCAACTCGGTCAATTTTTTTCCGTGGATTGATTGTAATCATTGCGGCTGAATTCATTCCTCTCTCACCGCAGATCGTTTGTTCGACGATGATTATGAGGGAAAGCAACTAGGCAAACAGTGGATTGGAAAGAATATTGGTAAAAGAAACTCAAGTAGGTGAGCTGGCTGGCGCTAAATAACTGGAATGTTTAAAACACTATAAAAACGAACAAACAAAAAAAGTCTATCGACAGGGTGGGAATGAAATGGGAGTTAACCCAGTGCATACCCGTATTAACCCTTAGTCTACTAAGCGCGTTTTTGTGAAATTTTCGCACAGTGTAGATCAAGATCAGACTGCACAAAACGTGGAGTCTGATCTTGAATCTACACTGTCCGATACGATGAGATTTCTCCGGAGAGCAAAATTTTTACATCGTAAACTATGGCTTTCCTTTATATGTTGTAAATTTTTAGCCTAATTTTTTCTGTAGCTAATGGGTTTAAAAAGTGTAACACTTAAACCGGGTCAGAACGGGAAAATTGAATTTTCTTATCAATCTCAGCTGCACTGTAATATGTATGCAAAATTTCTTCTTTTTGAAGTCGACGTCGTTCACCTAAAAAGTAAATAAATAAACAATTAATTAATTAATAAATTAATTAATTAATTTGATTTAATTTAATTTAATTTAATTTAATCTAATCTAATCTAATCTAATCTAATCTAATCTAATTAATTAATTAATAAATTAATTAATTAATTTGATTTAATTTAATTTAATTTAATTTAATTTAATCTAATCTAATCTAATCTAATCTAATCTAATTAATTAATTAATTAATTAATTAATTAATTAATTAATTAATTAATTAATTAATTAATTAATTAATTAATTAATTAATTAATTAATTAATTAATTAATTAATGTAATCTAATTTAATCTAATTAATTTATTTATTTAATTAATTTAATGATAATAATAATAATAATAATAATAATAATTCTTATTATTATCAGAGCTCCAGATAGTGGGAGTGATTTTGCTTTCAAAACTGAAAATATTAATCACTCTCCGCTAAACCCTATGTTATGGGTACGCATTTGAATCGTCTCATCGAGACAATTCTAATGAGAACCTACAACATAGGGTTTGGAACAGAAATAATGGCTTTAGAATACTATCACTCCCTCTTACCTTGAGGTCTGATAATAATAATAATAATAATAATAATAGTAATCTTTATAAAGAAAAATTGAATGATAGAAAAAAATAATAAAACAAAAGTAGAAATACAGTAAATAGTTTGCCACAGACAAAACGAATATTAACGATCCTTTTCCCACATTGTTTTCTGGCCATTTCAAAGATAATTCACATCAGATGAGTTATACTTGATTTGCCGTCTGGAAGTTCCTTCAATTTAGACAAGTCTAAAATTTTGTCATTTGTAAAAGAGTAAAGGATGGAAGGGTATAAACCCTCATTACAAACCCACAAAATGACAGACTCGTCCACGTTGGAGAAAAAACTGACATACACCAACTTATTTCTAAATCAATTTAATGTGTTTCCCTATAAAAGAGTAGAAAACATTGCGGGAAAAAGAGAAAATGCCGGTTACCGGCATTTTCTCTTTTTCCCACAATGTTTTCAAAAGCATTCTTCGTTAAGGTTATCAAAGGACGAGTTGTTTTGTAAAGGTCCAAATTTGTATTTTGTATTAGATCTAACCCTTTGCCTGCAAAATAAATGAAATTTTCCAGTTGATACTAAAAACCTAAAATATTGCAATTTCAAAGTTATTTTGGGAGAAAAATTTCTCCTTATCGGACAGTGTAGATCCAAGATCAGACTGCACGTTCTGTGCAGTCTGATCTTGATCTACACTGGCCGCAAAAGCTCATTGAGTCTCGCTAAGCAGCCCAAGGGTTAAAGTTGCGAATTGCTTACCTTCAACACTATCTTTCTGACTTTCTGTTTAAGGCGTGGCGGGAAATTTTTCCCGAAATCTTCTCTTTTAAACTCGAACGTTTGTCTCTTTTTTCCGGCTGAAACGTAAGCAGAAGAAATCTATAAAATAAGAAGAAGAAGAAGATGGAGAAGAAGAAGATGATGATGATAATGGAGGTAGTGGCGGTGTTACTGCTGCTGCTGATGATGATAATCATTTCTTCAGAATAATGCAAAAAGTAACTTCAAAGAAGTGTTCATATAGTGTCATGACACCAAAAATAGTAACCATTCAGAGTGATGATGATGATGATGATGATGATATAAACAAGTTATACCTTTAATGACTGCATTGAAGTCTTTATTCCCAAGTTTTATGGTCATGGCTATCTCACCTTTCTTCAATACGGCCTCAAAACATACTGAAATTACATGAAATTATAGTAAGAAAGGGACCGGTAATGCTTCGAGAGGAAGTTCATTGCCCTTGTCAGAGAGGGCGAGAGAGAGAGAGAGAGAGAGAGAGAGGGTGGGGGGACGGATTGATTGACTGAAGCAAGACAAATCAAAATTGAGGTGCTGCTGGTTTGATGGGGACAGAGAGACACAGGCTGATAGACCGTTGAACAAGCAGAAAAAAAACGGAAAATGGGACATACGAGTACAAAGTAGGAATGTAGGTAGATGGATGGATGGATGGATGGATGGACAGACAGATAGGATCGGACGGACTGACAGAAGACGGACGGACAGACAGGTAGACGGACAGACGGATGGACAGAGACAGACAGATAGACATACATACATTTAGACATACATCCGGAATGACAGAAACACAGACAGACATACACAGACTTATGGAGAGAAAGAGAGAGACAGAGTGATGGAGAGAGACTGACAGAGTGACAGACACAAAGACACAAAGACAGACAGACAGACACTCTGACAGCCACAAAGACAGACAGACACAAAGTCACACAGACAGTGAGAAAGAAGCAGTTTTCATAATTTCAAAACTTAAACTTTTCTTACATTGCTTATTTTCAAACTTTTTCAAAAACCTCGGTCTAAGACAGACTTCACATTTCCCTTTCTTGCAATCCTCGAGATTCGTCTCCTGGTCACGGAAATCTTCGATCGCTTTCTCCTCGGCAATCGCATCTACAAGCTGCTTCACTTCTTCTAAATGTTTATCTTGAAGACGACGTAACAGTTCTTTGCCTGTCTCATAGTCAAAATCATCATCGTCCGTTTCAAAAAGGTCGATCGCCTGATCTGTTGGAAGAGACTTCTGATTGAAAAGTCGGGCCATGCTCTGTGAAAAGGGGGTTAATTGTGGCTGCAAAAAGTATCGACCCAGGTCAGCCTGCGCGTTCCGCGCAGGCTGACCTGGGTCGAAACTTTTTGCTATTGGTTAACTTTATGCATTTCAAAAGACCAGTCTACCTCACGATTCATGTCTGTTGTTATACAAAATGGATTTTATGGATTCATAATTATGTGATGACTTGCTTGGCATCATGCATCACGGAGATGCATTAAACCCCTTTCACCAGAGCATGGCTCACATATTTTGGAATCATAAAAAATGAGAAATATTCTCATTTTTTGTCGTCACTGTAGGACAAGAAATCAGTCAGTGCATGTTTTCTTTTCACAAAATACTGTTTTACATAAAGATAATTTAAACTTTACCAGATGACAGAAAGTTTAGACTTGTACGAATCGAAAGCATTTACAAACGACAAATGAAATACGAATGACCAGATTAGGTTTGATTTGTACAGAGTAGAAAACGACGCGGAAAAAGGAGAAAATGCTGGTTACCAGCATTTTCTCCCTTTCCCATATTGTTTTCAGAAGGCCCCTGTAGGTTTGAAAAGAGAAAAATTCGATGTACAATCTCCGAAAAAGCATACTGAGTTGTACATCGCCCAGAAAAGAAAATCTTACCCTTAAAGATACATCTATACTCATTTTTCAGCTAGTTTGTAACCCATTTTATCTTTATTATATCAAACTAGAGTTATTCTTGTATCTTCATGCCAAAGATTGTCCCTGACGGTTGCAAGGTTTTATAGATTACGACGGATAGAACACGCATTTCATTTCCTGGAGACCGTCAAAGAAATCACTGTTGTGACATTCCCGGTTTTAAACTGAAGATTTCTAATATACGAATCATGCTCTATGAAAAGGGGCTTAATGCATCTGCGAAAAGTATCGACCTAGGTCAGCCTGCGCGGACTGCGCAGGCTGACCTTGGCCGAAACTTCGCTATTGGTCAATTTTCTGTACGTCAAAGGACCCGCCTACCTTATGATACAGTTGGTTGTTAGACATATTGAATTTTATGGATCTGTAATCAAGTAATGACTTACTTGGTATCATGCAACACGAAGATGCATTAAGCCCCTTTTTGCCAGAAAATGGCTCATATGTATTTAAACCTTACACCATTATATTGCTAATATATCTATGTTTGCACAGCTAATTAAATTCCGAACCATTCTACAGTCTATCAAATTTTAACCGTGTTTTCTTTTTTTCTCGCCGGCTTTAAGGATTGTACCCTTACCTCGTTCTTTGGGTTCCACAAAGCGCCCTTGGACAGACCAGACTGCTGCAAGCAGTAGGAAAACTAGCCACTTTGATGCCATTGTCTATCTGAAAGAAAATACGAATGAGCCATGGTCTTTGATAAGGGGGCTTAATGCATCTGCAAAAAGTATCGACCCAGGTCAGCCTGCGCTGTCCGCGCAGGCTGACCCGGGTCGAAACTTTTTGCTTTTGGTCAATTTTCTGCATATCCAAGGACCATGGTTCTTCAGTATTTAGCCGGTTGTTAGACAAGATGGATTTTATAGATCCATAGTTATACGAGAACTGGCTTGGTATAAAGCTTCCTGCGTCAACCGTAAAACTGAAATCCTGTGACGACGAATCACTCCTCTGTTTCAAGAAAAATAAGTCCTCATAGATCAATGAACAGACACGTCTGTGTCATTTGATATTCGAGAATAACATGCGAATTGAAAACCTGTGCAATTCAATTACACAAACAACGAACTTCTTACTTAAATGTCAAAGAATTAGCTCGAGATTTGAAATTGGCATCGTTTTTACAGCGTTGAAAGAGGAAAATATACAAAAACAAGTGATAAAACATAAACTATTGGTTGATGGACTGAATGGTGTCTTACGCCACTTTCAACGTTTTTTCAGCCATTTCACGGCGACAGCTCACATATTCATGTAAATCCTGGGTTTCACCAGTACTGGACTAGGGCTCTGAAGTGTCTACATGCCTAAGGACACTCACACGAAGGATCCAGCAATGAGACTCGAACGCGGGGCCTCCAGGTTACGAGTCCTACACTTTGCCACTGAGCCAAGCAGGACCTCTCCCCCCCACAAAAAAAAGACGTGAAAAATTCGAAAAAGAAAATTAAAAAAAAAAAATAAATAAATAAGAAATAAAAAAAAAAAAAAAATCACTAAAATAAATGTATGTGGTAACAAAATTCAAATTCCATAATTATCCGCAATTGTTCATTACAGATATGCACAATAGCCTGGCATTCAGGCCCTGCATTTGAGTCATTCTAATAAACAAGGTACACAACTATTGTAAACCCTCAGGAATATATGTTGTTACTTGCTCTTTATCTGAAATACACGTTAAATCAGACCTTGAGAACATTATATGAGTATATTTGTTCTGCTGTTTTATTTTATGATTTTTTAAAAATGAAAATGCTTTATTTAACGAACTGATACCAGTCTAATATGTACGACAAAAACATACGGCAGTAAGAGCATAAAGACAGGCGACGGAGGAAATTTTCTGAGAGAAGAATAGTAACTTGTTTCGATATGAACTCACCTATCAAACTCCGCACTGAAGAAGTGTGACTTCACTGTGCTCGCCTGATTATATCTCAGATTTAAATAAGCTTGAGCATCCGTCAAGGAGAACAATGGCATCCTTGACTTACAGACTGAAACAATGGACCCGGACTCACCGCTTAGTCTGCATCTTCAAACTGGTTCTCCAGGTTTTAACAGAGTCTTTAAAATGTTTGCGCTACTGAAGTAAACTTAGCCTGTATTTACGAACCACTCTAAAATGTACTCCTAGTCCAAATCTAAATTTAGAAAGTAACACAATTTCTGATTGGCTAAACCGTTTGGTTTAGCCAATCAGAAATTGTGTTACTTTAAATTTTAGGAAAAAAAAAAAACATGTTGAGAGATAAAAAAAAGACTGAGAATGAAATAAAGGAGTGATAGATGAATAGGAAGTCTTCATCAGTTTTCGCGCCAGAGAAGTAAACTGGGGTCACATTTACCAACCACTCTTAAAAGTACTCTTAGTCCAAGACTTGATTTAGAAAGTAACACAATTTTTGATTGGCTGAACCATTTGTTTTAGCCATTCAGATATTGCGTTACTTTGAATTTTAGAAAGATTTGTAGAAGAAAAATATTTTGGAGTTTAGATGAATACAGAATTTTTAACACTTTGGGGGTATAGAAGTGAACTGGTTCCGTATTTACAAACCACTCTAAATGGTACTCTTAGGCCAAGTCTTTACCCTTATCCTTCTAAATAAGGGAAATGAAACTTTCAAACGGATAGTAAAAGCTTCAATCTTGCTATTTCAAAGGTATTTCTGTGGAAAAGATATCTCCTTATTGAACAGTGTAGATCCAAGATCAGATTGCACGTTCTGTGCAGTCTGATCTTAATCTGAATCTACACTGTCCGCAAAAGGTCATTGAGTCGCGCTTAGCAACCTAACAGTTAATTTAGAAAGTAAACCTGGGCCGGTAAATTATCGTGCAAACTCGAAGAAACCATTTCTTGACTAATGCTATTCTACAGCTTCGACGATGGTTATGTGGGGAAGCAGCCAGTGGCTTGAATAGAATATTGTGCGGGAGTACTGGTAAACGAAACTCCAGGAAAGCATGGATAGGTGCACTGGCCGCCGCGATATGACTGAAATAGTGTTGAAAACGGCGTTAAACACCATACAATCAGTCAATCAACTATTCTACAGCACAACTTTCAGGATGTCAAGATGCTCGTATAAATGCGCGGGGACCAGACAGTCGCCACCCCCCCCCCCCCTCCCCCCTACCAGCATTACATTAAAGAAAACAGTTTCAATGACGTTAAAAACCATTGCTTTCCCAGACGAGAAAATTTTAGACTCGACTATATTGAAAGAATTTGCAGACGACAAATTAAACGCAGCACAACTGGTGGAATTCGTCTTCGACTAGGGTAGATTACATTTGTGAAAGAGGGCAAAACGCTGGTTACTGGCATTTTATTTTATTTTCCTGCGATCTTTTAAAATGTCCTCATTCGAAATTCATAAGGGTCGTTGGTTGAATTTGTCTTTTATTCTAACCACATGACAAAATTTTAGATTGGATCAAATTGAAAGCATTTGTAGACGACACATTAGAAATAGGTCAAATGGTGATATCTGTCTTTGATAGGGAAGAAAACATTGTGGGAAAAGGAGAAAATGCTGGTTAACAGCATTTTCTCCTTTTTCCACAATGTTTCAAAAGCTTTCCCTCTCAGGGTTGTTAAAACTCGGGATTGTGTGATAAAGGGTTAAAAGAAGGTAGATAACATCGGTGAAAGATGAGAAATCCGCTGTGTACTTGCTTCTCTTCTTTTTCCACGATGTATTAACCCTTTCCCTGACGACAAATTTTGTACTGGTCCAAACTGAAAGAGTTTGCAGACGACAATTTTAAATTTGATGAAAATGGCAGAAAGTTCTCAAAAAGGGTAGAAAACACTGTGGGAAAAGGAGAAATTGCTCGTTACGAGCAATTTCTCCTTTTCCCACAGTGTTTTCAAAAGACTTGTACTGCAGACACGTGAAAACCAGGGCTTGTTTGGGAAAGGGTTAAGAAGGTTTCTTAAAAAGTTCCTAAGGGCCGTTAAAACACGGTACCATTTTATAATAGGTTTAAAACTCCCTTTGGTTTTGGAAATCACATGTAAAAGTCCGTACAAGACTTCAATTTCCGTATATTCACGAACTGCATCCTTGAACAAATTTCAGAATGTCCAGGGCCAGTTTTAACCCTTTCCCACACAAGTCCGAGTTTTAACGACCCTGTGGCAAAATGCATTTGATAACATTGTGGGAAAAGGAAAAAAAAAAAAAATATTAGTAAGCACAGTGTTTTCTGACCTTTAAGATACAAAGTACATCATTTCAGCCATGTTAGATTTGTCGTCTGCAAACACTTTCCGTAGGAGTGTCCTTGGGCAAGACACTTCAGAGCCCTAGCCTAGTACTGGTGAAACCCAGGAAATACATAAATATGTGAGCTGTCGCCGTAATATGATGGAAATAATGTTGAAAGCGGCGTAAAACACCATTCAATCAATCAATCAATCAATCAGTCAATCAATCAAGCAGCACTTTCAATTTGGCCAAGTCTAAAATGTTTTAGTGTGATAAAGACCTAACTCTTTACCACTCAATCCCGACTTTTAACGACCCTGAGAAAGAAGCCTTTTGAGAAAAGTAGAAAATGTTTGTAACCAGCATTTTCTCCTTTTCCCACAATGTTTTCTACCTTTCCCAAAACAAACTTCAATTTTTCGGTAACATTTATTTTGTCGTCTGCAAATGTTTTCAATTTGGACCAGTCTAAAAGTTAGTCGTTTGGTAAAGGGCTAAAGCAATTGCTGAGGGTGTTAAAGCAGCCTGACCTGGGATCTACATATACTTTGTTTCCGTAATTAAAGGATATTCTCACGGAAACAACCTTGATCCTTGTAACAAATAATCTAGTATTTCAAAGACACTGAGGAATAGGTCTTTTGAAAACATTGTAAACACAAGATAGAGCGACTTGGCAACTTTTTAGCTAGTTTTAAATTTCATTTTTCAGTCAGCGACTAGCACTTAGATGGACCGAACAGTAACAGGTTGTTTTCTTCACAATAACTTACATAGTTTTAGAAGGTATGATGTGCGGTCGTTTTAGTCGCTGGCAGAAAAATGAATCTTAAAACTATGTCAAAAATAAACAAAAGGTAGAGCGACCTGGAAACTTTTGACTCGGGTTTAAAATTCCTTTTTCTGTCAGCAACTTACACTTAGACAGACCGTACTATACCAGATTGTCATCTTCACAATAATTTCTACACTTTTAAATGGAATGATTTAAACTTAATGAATTTTAACACCCGCATTGTATACTTTTGGCCGCTACTGGGGCTTTAAACAATAAATGCTCAAATTAAACACACTCTGTATGGACAAAACACACCATAAAAGTGACAGAAACTGCCTAAGGGTTGCAGGGTTAATCTTTTGGCACTCAGTTTGCAGTGCATCCCTCAAACCATCAAGACTAAGTGGGTCAGCATGGTGCACGACTTTTTGGATATCCTGTACATTAAGTTTCAGGGGGTGGAGTGTGTGAAAAACTAGTGCCTGTGCAGCAGCCCTGTGTAGCGATTGGTTCAATTTTTTTTCCCGCAGACAACGTATTTCATCTTACGGCTGACGGTTCTTGAAAATATTTTGGCACAGTTCGGGATGCTTCATTGTGTGTCATGAAAATTTTAACAATAGATAAAAAAAATCCGTTAATTTAAAACAGAAAGAAATGCATTGTTACGCGCTGTCTGATTGGTGCATATGACAATATTGACAACCAATAGCAGACATCGATGAATTAATTGGGTGTTGTCTGTTGTCTTTCGGGCGGTCACGGGAGATACAACAAGTACCAAATTACGTCCAAAAGCACGAGATTTTGAAAATCCAAGTGTTGAAAGCACTGGTGTGGCATTTGTCAAGGGAGCCGTTGTGTGGAATCAATAATTTGAAAATAAACAAACAATGATGTAGGACGAACAAGCCTAGGGTCGAACTGGTTGTGGGACAAACACGATCAGGAGACAGAGGTTGTGTGTATCATTGCGCCAGTAGAAGGCCATAGCGGCTATTAGCGGGTATAGATATTTTCAATAAAAAAAAAAAAGAAGTATTCCCATGATCGATGCCCTGGTCCTGTTTATTTTAATACTCCTTTGTTAATTATATATCCGAGTGCTATCGAACACTTCTTTTTCCTAGAAAAATTGAGTTTACTTCCTTCGGTTTTGCACAAACTACGATACATGATTTTCAAAATACCGTATTGAACTCATAGTGGCATTGTCTTCGAAAAATGCCACAAACATGCATAACTAAAGAAACCTTCTGTCGAAATACGCAAACATCGTCTGGGCACTCAATGCAAACAATAGACTGGGTCATTTGACATTTTGCTAAACCCGTTAGTGCAGTCGGTAGCGTATAGGACTTGGGACCAGGGGGTTCGAAACCCCGCCTCGGTAAATTTCTTTTGTTTGGTGCGGTAGAGTAAAGAACTTGGGAACATGGGGTTGCTGGTACGAATCCCCAGCTGGGCCAATTTCTTTCCGAGGATTGATGATAGTCGTCGCGACCGAATTCATTCCTCTCTCACCGCTGACCATTGTTTCGACGACGGTCATGAGAGAAAACCAGCCAGTGGCTTCGCAAGAATATTGTTCGAAGTACTAGTAAAAAAATTCCAGGAAAACATGGATAGGTACACAGGCAGCCGTGACATAACTGAAGCAGTATTGAAAATTGTGTTAACCCTTTCCCAAACGACAAATTTTGGACTGGTCCAAATTGAAAGAGTTTGCAGACGACAATTTTAAATTTGATGAAAATGGCAGAAAGTTCTCAAAAAGGGTAGAAAACACTGTGGGAAAAGGAGAAATTGCTCGTTACGAGCAATTTCTCCTTTTCCCACAGTGTTTTCAAAAGACTTGTACAGCAGACACGTGAAAACCAGGGCTTGTTTGGGAAAGGGTTAAACACCATTCAAATAAATACACATTTGCTTTCAACCCCCCATCTTTTGTTGATATCCAAAGTCTAAGCGCATTTCTATTTTATCTACGTCCAGGGTACTCTAGTAGCCTACTTTGAACAGAACGATATGAGCCAAATTCTGGAAAAGGAAAGGGGGCTTAATTCATCTCTATGACGCATTATACCATGCAAGTCTTTACATAATTATGGATCCATAAAATCCATTTTGTCTAACAACCGACTGAATGTAGGGGTAGAATCGTCCTTACATGCAGAAAATTGTCAAAATAGCAAAAAGCATCGACTCATGTCAGCCTGCGCGTACTGCGCAGGCTGACATGAGTCGATGCTTTTTGCAGAGGTATTAAGCCCCCCCCCCCCCCCCTTTCACAAAGCATGAATCATATATCATTTCCAGTTCATTAAGATTTACATAATATAGGAGGATAGGCGCTTCCACTGTATGCAATGCTGTACTGTAATTAATACATTTGGAGGTTGCGTCGGGATAAGGATAGTACAACTAATGAAGCGATCGATAACACTGCATCATTTTATTTCTATATCAGCAAATCTTTTTTAATCATATGTTATACATAATACATAAAAGCATACAGAGTGAGATTCTGAAAGCAATTCGAATACACCGAAGACCATTTATCCAGCTTTATAACAGAAGCCTTTATCCCCGCTGAATTCACCCTTTGTCAAACAGTCCCATATTACAATCCCATAGAAAGTGAGGAAGAATGCATTTTTCTCCTTTGCCCACAATGTTTTCTACGCGGTCATAGATAAACCCCATCATTTGAGGGACGTGTGGATTTTCTCGTCTGCAAATGTTTTATGGTGGTCGAGTTTATTTTTTTTTTAACTGGTAATCAGTAAAAAATAATTTAACGTTATTACACGTCGTTCGGAATCCATCTCTTTACTATTAACCCTTTCCCAAACGACAAATTTTGGACTGGTCCAAATTGAAAGAGTTTGCAGACAACAATTTTAAATTTGATGAAAATGGCAGAAAGGTCTCAAAAAGGGTAGAAAACACTGTGGGGAAAAGGAGAAATTGCTCGTTACGAGCAATTTCTCCTTTTCCCACAGTGTTTTCAAAAGACTTGTACTGCATACACGTGAAAACCAGGGCTTGTTTTGGGAAAGGGTTAAACAAGAATATGAAATCTTATACGTTTAAACAGAGTGCCAAAGAGCGTGGACAAAGATCAGACTGCGCAGAAGTGAAGGCTGATAGTAGTCTTTTTCTCAACGTACAGTATTTGAAAATTTTAACACTAAAGACTATAACCGAAAATTTCCAGTCAATGGTAAAAATCAAAGTAATATGATTTCAAAGTGCCTAAAATCGGACAAATTAGCACCGTTACGGACAATGTATATAGATCAAAGATCAGACTGCACCTTCTGTGCAGTCTGATCTTGATCAACATTGTCTGCAAAAGCGTACTGAATAGAAGTAAACAATTTAGGATTTATAGCCTCGACTAGCAGGATCTGGGTAAACCCTTTACCACACAATCTCGAGTTTTAAAGACCCTGAGATAGAAGCCTTTGGAAAACATTGTGGGAAAAGTAGAAAATGCTGGTTACCAGCATTTTCTCCTTTTCTCACAAAATTTTCTACCTTGTCAGATCCAATTCTATCAACAAAACCACGTGTATTTTGTCGTCTGCAACAGCTTTGAATTTGGACAAGTCTAAAATTGTATCGTTTGGTAAAGAGTGAAAGCCCCAATAGCGGCCAAAAAGACAATACAGGTGTTAAATTGCATTGAAATTTAAATCATATCATTCACAAGTATGGAAAATATTGTGAGGATGACAACCTCTAACTGTGTGTGGTCAGTCCAGGTGTTAGTTGCTGGGAGAAAAATGAATTTTAAAATCAGGCAAAAGGTAAGCTAAAGATAGAGTGACCTAGCAACATGAAACCAAGTTTTGAAATTAATTTCTTTGCCATCGGCTAACTCTTGGACAGACTGTACATACGGAATTCGAGCAGCGTGAGAAAATTTGATATCGCGCGAGATGTCAAAATTTTCTTACACAGAGAGAAGTAAATACATGTACAAGCATCAGGAAAGTTACTACAACATAATATTCCTTTCATTATATACCTATAACTTTCAACTACAGAAATTGCAGTTCTTGGCATTTTATTCGTAGACAGGTAAACAAAATAAAACTAACAATGGTGTAGTAGCTAATAACGTTATACTCATGAATGGCGGATAAATATCATAGCGTAAATGTTGGCCAATCAAATCACAAATCAATACCACTCGTCACAACTCGGCCGATTCCGTACCTACATCTAACCTCGTCTGTATAAGGGAGGCTTCCATTTTGAACTACCAATCACATGATCTTAAACATGGCAGCGCCCCTGTAGATCGCTTAGCAACGACATGAACAACCACTGTGAAGTTATTCACTTCTATCGATCTGTCTATGAAAGCTCCTAACGGAATGGATAAACCACGCTAAAAATTGAATGTACAAACTGTTTGCCGACTGAAATACTCTTAGAAAGATAACGATAGAAAATTTACTCATGCGTTCTTCCTAAAGAGGAGCCTTACAATTTCAATAACGGTAAAGCGGTGTGCTTCCGGAGATGTACGAAATGTACCGTGTAGGTGCATATCAAGCTACGTGATACAGCCGAGGGATTTGATCACCGGATCACCCGAGGTATGCCGAACGAAATCAATACGTATGTTTTCCGCACGTGAATTACGTCATCAATACCATATTTAGAACTATATTTCACAGTGTATATATATACGGATTTTCTTTCCGTCTTGTGGTATTTTGTCCGCGTTCGACGCATGTATTTGCGCCAGAAAATTTCAGGTATATAATGAAATAACACATTGTCATCTTTTCAATAATTTCCACACCTTTAAATTATATATGATTTAAATTTGAATGCATTTTAACACCTGCTTTGTTTACTTTAAACAGCTACTGTTACTTTAAATCGCCTGACATACGGGGTACTGGGGCTGGGTCGGGCTCCGTCGTATATTAAAAAGAGAAACACTTGAACCCTCTTCTAGGGTAAGAGACTCTGCCGATGAATCTAAGCCGGACCTGAACTTTGATGCAGAACCTTTTCCTTCTTATGTCGATGCCATTCACCTGGAAATGAAATAGAGGAGAGAAGGAAAATAATCTTTGACAGTAAGTTATTTCGTTGAAATGATATACCCCGCCGAAAAGTTAACATTTTTTTTTTACAAGACGATAAATATAGGCGCGTGCATGCATAACGAAAGCACTTGGCCTAAATGAAGGGTTTTGTCCTTTGGGCAAGTCTAAAATTTGTCCTTTGGGTAAAACCTAAAATTGTATCTTCTATTAAATAGTTAGGAATATTTTCTTATTCAAAACGTTTCACTCAACATGCAGGGCCTTTAAAAAAATGCTAATCAATGTTTTAACGTGTGCGTATGAATACCGGCGATCAATGTCATTAAAATGACGTCACGCTTACATACCTCTATCTCTAGATCCTTTGTAATGGCACGTCTAAGCAACTTTGGAAAGCGATTTTTAGAGATCGTGAACTTGTGGTTTCCTCCGACTGAAAAAGAAAAGTTTGCTTTACCTCTTACTAGTATATGATGCGTACAAAGATCTATTTGAAAACGGTTAAAGGCCCAGTAGCGGCCAAAAGTAAACAGTAAAGGTGTTACAAGGGCATATGAATTTGAGCCATGTTCTGGCAAAAGGGGCTTAATGCATCTCCGTAATGCATTGGACTAAGTAAGCCATTACATGTTAATGGAGCCATAATAGCCATTTTTAACAACAGACTGGATCATGAGGTAGGCTGGTCCTTGGACATACAGAAAATTGACCAAAAGCGAAAAAGTTTCGGCCCTGGTCAGCCTGCGCGGACTGCGCAGGCTGACCTGGGTCGATACTTTTCGCAGATACACCAAACCCCCATTTTCACAGGTCTTGGTTAATTCATACCATACCATTTGAAATACGGAAATTATCGTGAAGGTGACAATCTATTATTGCAGGGTTGATCCAAGTGTTGGTCGCTGGCAGAAAGATGGAGTTAAAAACTATGTAAAAAGTTGCCAGGTCGCTCTATCTTTTGTTTACATTTTTTCCAGAGTTTAAGGTTCATTTTTCCTGCCAGCGACTTCTGCTTCTCCTTTTCTTGGCTGTTTTATTTCCAAAGCATTCAATATATGAGGCATGGTCTGAGAAAAGGGGGCTTAATGTATCTGTAAAAAGTATCGACCCAGGTCAGCCTGCACAGTCTGTGCATGCAGGCTGGCATAGGTCGAAACTTTTTGCTATTCGTAACTTTTCCGCAGGTCCAAGGACCATTCTTGCTCCAGATTTAGTCTATCGACAGACTAAATGGATTTCAAGGATCCCTAATCATGTGAATGACTTGCTTGGTAAAATGGATAACGCAGATGCATTAAGCGCTCAGAACATGGCCCATATTTATTTATTTATTTATTTATTTATTTATTTATTTATTTATCTATTTATTTATTTATTCTTTCAAAGTTCTATGTCTATCTTAAATCATTTTCAGAGATTAAGGCATTTAAATAAACGTATAGCCCTTGAAATGCGGCATTTTTATATCCCTTCCTATGACACGTTTTTTAAGATAATTTATAGGAAATTAAAAAAAAAAAAACGTTTGTATCTTTCCTTTTCCGCAATATTCTAATGTTAATATTTGAGCCATGCTCTGGCAAAAGGGGGTTTAACTTTGATACATCTTCGTGATACATTATACCAAAACATGCCATCATAATTGTGGATCCGTAAAATTATATATATATATATATATTTTTTTTTTTTAAAGCTTTATTTGCCACGTCAATCAGTATGTGAGGGTCGTGGCCATCCCCCAACATACTTTACAAATCAGTGTTAGTAAATATTTTGTTAGTAATACATAGATTTATTTACAATATCATTATGTTTCATTATGTTAATAAATTTCAAGTTCTTTTCTTTTATAAGTTTACCATTACAAAATTTCAAGTTTAGCCAATTTACACATTAATTGATAAGCCAAACTAATGATCAAAAGGTGACAACAAAGCTTTTTTTGTGATGAAAAAGTGTGTGTGTGTGTGTGTGGGGGGGGGGGGTTGCGCGCTAAAATTGACCAGTTTTTTTTTTTGTCTTTAATTCAGTAAAATTATATTTAGTCTCACAGTTAAACTGAATTGAGGAAGAATGGTTGTTGGCCGTTTAAAGATTTTACCAAAAGCAAAACAGTTGCAGAGAATCTGTTTTGTTTAACACCCGGCTTAACCCTTTACTACACAATTCCGACTTTTAACGACCCCCAAGAAAGAAGCCTTTTGAAAACATTGTGGTAAAAGAAGAAAATGCTGGTAACCAGCATTTTCTTCTTTTCCCCACAATGTTTTCTACCCTGTAAGAGACAAATTTTATTTTTTAAGCTACATTTAAAATGTCGTCTGCAAATGCTTTCAATTTGGACTAGTCTACATTTTTGTCGTTTGGTAAAGAGTTAATCATAAGGTAAACTCGTCCTTTGACACGCAGAAAATGACCAGTATCAAAAAGTGTCGAACCAGGTCAGCCTGCGCAGACTGCGCAGGCTGACCTGCGTCGATAGTTTTTGCAGATGCCTTAAGCTCCCTTTTCACAAAGCATGTTTTATAGAAAGGTCTTGGAAATTATATAAAAAATTTGTACCTGACAAAAATTTACGGAAAACGGTTCTGCTTCCGAGATTTACAGAGAAGTAAATCCCATTTGGCCTCAACTCGGCCTTGGCACACACTGAAATGAGAAATGTAAAGGTGATGGGATTACATCGAGGTAGAAAGATGTGAAGAAAGCGTCTTCTTTGATATAGAAGAAGAAGAAGAGAGAGAGAGAGAGAGACAGAGAAAGAGAGAGAGAGAGAGATAGAAACAGAGAAAGAGAGAGAGAGACAGAGATAGAGACAGAGAGAAAGAGACAGAGAGCGAGAGAGACGGACGGACAGACGGGCCGACAGACAGACAGACGAGGAGGCAGATACAGAGAGACTGCCTGAGGGGCGGAGGGTCGGACGGATAAACATTTAGACAGAAAGAATGACAGAACGACAGATGGACGGACAGACAATCAAAAACAAACAAATATACAAATGCATGGAGCAGAGAATACATAATTATAATATGAATGACCCTCTGGTAAAAGGGGGCTTAATGCATCTCCGTTATGCATTATACCGAAGAAGTTATCACATGACTATGGACCCATAAAATCCATTTTGTATAACACAATAGAATCGCCCTTCGACATGCGGAAAATATAACAAAAGCAAAAAGTATCGCCCATGTCAGCCTGCGCAGACTGCGCAGGCTGACATGGGCGATACTTTTTGCAGATACATTAAATCCCCTTTTGACAGAGCATGAAATATTTACAAAAATAACAATCTTACAGCTGGTCCTAAATCTCTTCAAAACCTTGGGGAAGAGGCAGAACTGGCATTTACCCCCACTGCACGCCTCTAGATCGGATTGCTGGCATAGGAAATCTTCGATCGCTTTCTCCTCGGCGATGAGATCGAGAAATTGCTTGACTTCTGCCAGATCTACGTCCATTTCTTCCTCGTAATCGTCATAAGCCATGTCGTTGAAGGGCAGGTATTGCATATCGTAATTATCCGCGGCAGTTTCATAGAGATCGACTGACTGGTCTGCTGGCAGAAAATTTAAAGATACATCTATACTTGTTTTATCCAGTTTTTTAACCCATTTTATCTTAATTTTATCAAACTATCATCATTCTTGTATCTCCATGCTAAATGCTGCCCTTGACGGTTGCAACGTTTCATAGATAACAACCAATAGAAAGTGCATTTCATTTTCTGGAGGCCATCAAAGAAATCTCTGTTGTGACAGATCGAAGATTTCCAATATATGTATTTATCCCTTACAGAACATATACGGGTAATTTTTCTATGTTCGCACAGCTGCCTAAATTCTGAACCATTCTACAGTCTATTAAATTTTATCAGTGTCTTTTCTTCACTCTGGCTGTAACGATGTACGGTATATCGAGGTTTGAGTCACTACCGGATGTAGATTATTGAACGGTCATTTAAAACTTAAATCATCTTTTAATCTGATAAACTTTACTGAAATTTCCTATTGTGGGCAGTGTAGATCAAGATGTTTCTTGCAGTCTGATCTTGGATCCACACTGTCCGAGAAATTTTCCGACAAGAAGAACTTTGAAATCGCAATACCTATTTGAGTCTCCACTGTTGGTCAAAAATAGTTCATTCCATTTATTTTGCAATTTAACTCTCTTCCAAACGACGTGTTTTAGACTGTTAGAATTGAAAGTATTTGCTGATGATAAAGTAAATATGACTTATAAACCAAAATTTGTTGAACAAAATTATGCCCTGACCTTGGTCTGTTGGTTCAAGGACACGCCCTTGAACAGTCCAAACTGCTCCGAGAAGCAGGAAGAGTAACCAATTGGATGCCATTATCTGAAATACAAAAAGAATGAACTGTACTCGGAACGGTCACCTATTGCCGCGGATATTTAATCCTTAGGCTGCTAAGCGCGACCCACTGACCTTTTACGGAGTGTGTAGATCAAGATCAGACTGCACAGACCGTGCAGTCTGATCTTGGATCTACACTTTTTGATAAGGAGATATTTTTTCCGTTAAAAAAATGTTTGAAGTAGCATTATTCGTGTTTTTACTATCGGCGTAAAAGTTTCATTTAAGTCTTTACCACACAGTCCGGCTTTTTAACGACCCTGAGAAAGAAAGCTTTTGAAAACATTGTGGGAAAAGGAGAAAATGCTGGTAACCAGCATTTTCTCCTTTTCCCACAATGTTTTCTATCCTTTCAGAATCAAAGAGCAAAATTTCAACCGCATCTAAATTGTAGTCTGCACATGCTTTCAATTTGGACGACTCTAAATTTTTGTCGTTTGGTAAAGAGTTATCTAATGGAGCAGGATAAGAGTTAAATCATTTTAACGCCTCCATTGTCTTTTTGGCCACTATTGGGCCTTTAAGCACTGCAGTATTGCGGATTTTTTCCCCAACATTACGTGCCAGTAGCGTATTGAGTTTCATGGGCGTTACGCCCTTGCTAAAAGACATTTAGAAAAAAAAAAATAACGCAGAGAAAATTGGAAATTGATCCATGCATACTCACGTGTACCTTTATACTGTCAAACCCGGCACGGAAGAGGTCAGTGTTCAAACCCTGGTCATAATTTCAGATTTATATAGGGCTAAACATCCTGAACGCAGAACAATTGGATCCGTGTATAGTCTTGTGAAACAATAGCCCCGGACTTGCCGGATGTCAACATCTTCAAACTGACCCTCCACGCTTTCATAATTGTTGTACAGTGACGTTTACCTGTACATGAAATTTGTTACTTAGGCTAGTTTCTCTGTCCAGTTTCAAGATAAAACTTAAATCTCTTATTTTCCTCAATTCCGCTATAGGACTCTTTTTTTTACTTAACTCTTTACCACACGACAAAATTTTAGACTGGTTCAAATTGAAAGCGTTTGCAGACGACAAGATAAATTCAAATGAAAAATTAAAACTTGTTTTGGGAAGGATAGAAAACATTGTGGGAAAAGGAGAAAATGCTGGTTACCAGCATTTTCTCCTTTGCCCACAATGTTTTCAAAAGTCTTCTTTCTCAGGGTCGTTAAAACTCGGGATCGTGTGGTAAAGGGTTAACTTGGGTTCGTTATTTGAGATGCATTTCACTAACATTAACATAGTTTAGTAACGTTCTCAAAGGACAGAATGGACAAAACGTTTCAACTCGGCAAAACACGAGTAAATTGGCTAATTCAGTTATCCCTTCTCCATACGATCTCGAGTTTTACCGACCCTGAGGTAGAAGCATTTTAACCCTTTCCCAAACGACAAATTTTGGACTGGTCCAAATTGAAAGAGTTTGCAGACGACAATTTTAAATTTTATGAAAATGGCAGAAAGGTCTCAAAAAGGGTAGAAAACACTGTGGTAATGGGAGAAATTGCTCGTCACGAGCAATTTCTCCTTTTCCCACAGTGTTTTCAAAAGACTTCTACTGCAGACACGTGAAAACCAGGGCTTGTTTGAGAAGGGGTTAAAAGCATTATTGGAAAAAGGAGAAAATGCTGGTACCCGTCGAAAGAGGTCAATTGTATATACTTTGAAACGAAATAATTAAGATAGTTTGTAGTTATTCATATTTTATCAATTGACCTTCGTAAAAAGAAAAATAAAAGACACAATAAAAGGCCACGTATCACTTTTAAAAGGTTTCCTATTCACCCCAAACAACTCTGACAACTAAGTTTAATCAACAAATGTAAGTGGTTGGTCGCTTTTTTGATGTGAATTTAATCCTTGCAACAGAACCGAAAAAAAAATGTTTGATTGTTGTGATAACTTGTATGGTATCATGGATCACAGACATGTATTAAGCCCACCTTTTGTCAGAGCAAGGCTCACAATATTTTACTTTAGATGGGCATAAAGGGATATTTTAAACGGATACTATTGTTGTCAATTAGGTCATTCCTCGTCATTAAGTTACAATCTATGTCACCTTTCAGGACAAAGGCGACCTCTTGACCTCTATCCTGTTAAACTTTAACCTTTTTAACGCCATTTAAATCATTATTTTATTCACGCAATGATGCTTCACACCCGACTGATTTTTGCAGACGGTGTAGATCAAGATTCTAGATCTGCACATCGGATATTTTGTGAGTTATTCTGGCTATTTAAAGTGCCGTTGGAACTGCAATACCATGGTCAGTATTGCTGACTGAGAGAGTCCATCTGGTCTATTTAGCGCTATAAGGATTGATAATTAACGAATCCAATAAGGATCCACTTGTAAGCCAGGATTCAACCTGCCATTGTTAACCGTTGAGCAAGTGAAGGTGAAACAGTACAGGAAAAAGAAAATGATTTCTGTTTTTTCAAATGATAGGATAATGCGCATCACAGACATTCTGATCCAACAGTGATTTTTCGATTTTCGTATATTGCCTTGTAGCTTTATAGATTTTGTATAAACTATGTGCCGATATATTTTTATATGTTCAGTATTGTTGCCGTTCATACCTTTATGTATATTGCCACTAGGGTCTGAGATCTTATTGTTATTGAAATATGTACAACTTGAAAAAAAAAAAAACGAGAAACTGGATGTAGATTTTCAACCGCAGAGGATGTGGGCTGGAGAAAGTTCCATTTGTAAAGTAAAGCGTTTATTCTGAATCCGGATAAAGTTTATTCTTCTTCATTTCGATTTCAAAAAAAAAAAAAAAAAATGGTAAGATCTATCTTTGATGACTTTACAAATTACATGTATATGAGTACAAAATTCGTGATTCAATCAAGCCCATTACTCACCAAACTTTGATTGTCAATGGACAATTTTCATTGGACGATTGTCATTCGACGATAGCCAGTCAGTAACTGTACATTCTGTTGTGTGCCATCCAACTTCAACATGGCTCTAGGTTTCCATGATGGCGCAGCAAGCTTTGGCAACGAAGAAACTTATTATCGTATAATAATAATGTTAAAAGCAGCATAAACACAGAACGGCCTGGTAAGTTTGAAATTTATAAATACAACAATGGTTGGTGAAAACTGTACTTAACCCTCAAGCCGCTAAGAATGATTTACTGACCTTTTGCGGACAATGTAGATCAAGATCAGACTGCACAGAACGTGCAGTCTGATCTTGGATCTACACTGCCCGATAAGGAGATATTTTTCTCCAAGAAATAAGTTTGAAATAGTATTTTTTCGGATTTTAACTATCGGCTTGAAAGTTTCATTTAATTTATGTAGCAGGCTAAGGGTAAACACAGTGTACCTCTCCGTAAACGAAAGCGATACGAACATTCGGTACCAATACAAATTCAAGGGAGACAACCATAACCACCACTGCTCATAATTTTATAAGATTTGTCTCCCCTGTGTTAACTCTTTACCAGATGACAAGATTTTAGCCTTCTCCAAATTGAAAGCATTTGCAGACGACAATTTCAGTGTGGCTAAAATGGTGCAATTTTTCTTTGATAGGGTAGAAAACATTGTGGGAAAAGGAGAAAATGCTGGTTACCAGCATTTTCTCCTTTTCCCACAATGTTTTCAAAAGGCTTCTTTCTTAGGGGCGTCAAAAGGCGTCATTGTGCGATAAAGAGTTAACTGGAAATGTTCGTGTCATGCTCTAAGCAACGCCAGCTTTTTCTGTTAAGTCGAGTCTTAACTTTTTTTCTCCTGGTAAAGAGTTAAAATTCTAACATTTTCAATTATATTTTTTTTTAACCTCTTTTAAAACTTTCTACAGAAACGAAAGTGTTATCTCAATGTCATATAAACTGTATCATAGTATTTATACCGGAAGTTTGAAGACAGTGGTGATGCAGTTCAAACCGTAATCAAGGACGATATGCGTGGATCAATGGTTATAGGAGTGAATTGGCACCGAGAGCGCCAGGGTTCGATCCACATCAGTGGCACCGGTTTGTCACGTGAATGTCCCCGGACAAGCCACTGCAATACCCACCTGAGTCCTGCGTGAATCAATGGTTATAGGTGTGGATTTGTACTGAGAGCGTCAGGGTTTGATCCACATTAATGGCACCGGTTTGTCACAGGAATGTCCTTGGACAAGCCACTGCAACACCCACATGGATCCTGCGTGGATCAATGGTTAGAGTCGTGGGTTTGTAACGAAAGCTTAAGGGTTCGGTCGTCGTCGGCGGGCATACCGTTTTGTCACGGAAATGTCCTTGGACAAGACACTGCAACACCCGCCTTTTGCACACGTACTTGTGAAATCAAAGAAACCAGGAATTGCATATACATATCAATGTTAAAATGCTTTTGAAAGTGGTGTAAAAACAGCATCTACACGTAAGATGTACCGTACTTTGCTGGCAATGTTTACTAACCCCTAAACTGCTAAAAAATAAATGAAACTTTCAAGCCGATAGTAAAAACCCAAATAATGTTATTTCAAAGTTATTTCGGGAGGTCTCCTCATCGGACAGTTTAGATCCAAGATCAGACTGCATGTTCTGTACAGACTGATCTTGGATCATCACTGTCTGCAAAATGTCCTTGAATCGCTCTTAGCAGCATAAGGGTTAAATATCTTTATCTACCACTCAAAAAATCGAAAGAGCAATAAATTTGAAGACTTGTTCTTGAACGATTCAGGATTTTGAAATTTCCTTAAAAACAATACCTATTTAAATCCGTAAATAGGAAGTTAAAGCGGGTTTCTGTATGACATACGTCTATCAATGTTAAAGTAATTAAATAGCACACTGCTTTAAATGGCCCTGATGAATTTATAAAGACTTTGAAAACATTATGGGAAAAGAAGAAAATGCTGGTAACCAGCATTTTCTTCTTTTTCCATAATATTTTAATCCTGTTAGAGAGAAATTCCATGATTGGGCCACCTGTGTTTTGTCGTCTGCAACCATTAATAACACAATCCCGAGTTTTGACGACTCCAAGGAAAAGAGAAACGCTGGTAACCAGCTTTTCATTTTTCGTCTGCAAATGCTTTCAATTTGGACAAGTTTAAAATTGTGTCGTTTGGTAAAGAGTTGACAATTGTCTCGATTGGAGATAAAAACTTATATTTAAATCTTATTTTTAAATCGATATTAATTTGTCGACTTAATTTTATTGACCAAGACCATGTTTGTAAATATTAAATATTGAATGACAACAATGATAATGATAAAAGCAGAGAATGTAAATCGAGATCAGACTACACGTGGGTTAGTTTTGATCTTAGCAGCCTACACCCATCGCAAATATTACGTATTGTTGTATCTGGCGGGAAAATAATTTAAAGGGATTAATTAGATAATCTCGTACAATGCGAGTCAGAGACTATCGTCTCTATAGCGACGTTGTTATCACGTGACTGTGCTAGACGGTAAACGCACTTGTCAGTTATCGAAGAGTAAATAACAGTACGGAAAGTGAATGGAATAAGGTCTATTGATGGATTTTTTGCCTTGACAGGTAAAATGAATCTAATTTCTTGATAATAGTTTAATATTTGATCAGATATATTTTTTAGAAGACGAGCTTGATTTAAGATTAAATTTCGACATTTATGCGACATGTGTTTTCGTGGATCAATTAAAAACTACAGTTGCCACTAAGAGAGTGTATAAATTCGGTCGGTTAATCTTTTCAAACAACATACAATTGCTTTCTGTCTCTAGATGTTCCATTTTTTGTCAAGGAGTTTTTTTTATTTAAACATATGCGTGAAATGTTGATTAGCAACACTTAACGCCACCGTAATTTGTTTGCATTATTACTTATAAAGTTTATCAAGATTAAAATCTATTATAAGTGTAACTTTGTACTGGGCCTTTTGGTTCTCTGAGTGATGTGTCATAATAATTTGAGCCATGCTCTGTCAAAAGGGGGCTTAATGTATGTGTTTGAAAACTGTTGACCAGGTCAGCCAGCGCAATCTGTGCAGGCTGACCTGTGCTGAAACTTTTCGTTATTGGTCAATTTTCTGAATGTCCCAGGACCAGTCTACCTTATGATTAGGTTGGTTGTTAAAAAAGTAGCTATTATGGATCCATAATCATGTGATGGCTTGATTGGTATCATGGATCACAGAGATGCATTAAGCCCCCTTTTACCAGAGCATGGTTTATTTCTTTTTGAAAGAAAAACCTGTAACAAACCCCAAATAACTCTTAGTCTCGCCCAAATTGAAAGCACTTGCAGACAAAATACTTGTTACCCACATTTGAGCCTTTTCTCTCAATGTTTTCAAAACCCTTCTTCCTTAGGGTGGTCAAAACTAGGGACTGTGTGGTAAAGGGTTAAATTGGAAACATTTACAGACAGCAAATTCCATGTAGCTCGGATGTGATTGCTATCTTTATACTGTAGAAAATATTGTGGGAAATGGAGAAAATGCTGGAAACCAGCATTTTCTCCATTTCCGACAATGTTTTTAAAAGCTTTAATTCTTTCTCAGGGTCATTAAAACTGAGGATTTTGTGGTAAAATGGTTAAGGAATAAATACATTTTTGTGTAACTTAGTCTTTCTTACATGAAACTCAAAATTTTCTCCAAAAAAAAAAAGAGAGAAAAAGTAGCCAGCCAGTAAGAATTCTGACTGCTTAGCTGGTGTATCGAATGGTGTTTTACACCACTTTGAACATTATTTCAGTCATATCACGGCTACAGCTCACATATACATGTATGTCCTGGGTTTAACCAGTGCTAGGCTAGGGCGCTGAAGTGTCTTGCACAAGGACACTCCCACAAAAAACCCAGTGCTTCCCGTGAGGCTCGAACATTGTGCCTCTGGGCTACAAGTCTTATACTTTATCATTGAGCCATGCAGTACCCCATGTACTTATCTGGGCTACCAGAACTGTTTCTACACTGTTTTATCTGGATGCTATCTGTTTTAGTAAATAATTGGTTTATAATTATCTTAGAATCAATGAACATTACACTGTTTTCAATGAATGCAATTACTCTGTATTATTATCTTTTTTGCAGATTTTCTTTATAATTATTTACTGTTTTCTTGTGAATTTAGTATTCTAATTATTCTTGAGATGATTTGAATGATAGTGAGCAAAGAATCTACTCTGACTAAAATATGGCTGATGGTCTCAGAGTGACAAATGTGGTGGAATCCAAATTTAGACGTTTCCAAAAATACCCCAACCTTGATCTTCCTCAGGAGAAACAGTTCATGAAGTCAGGTGATTTAGATTATCAGCTAAGCATGGATGACTCTTGTAATGTTATATATATAACAAAAACTAATGATTTCACCTCTAATTCCCCAGTTGATCACATGACCGATATTCCATATCAGACCAAAACTTATAGTAGGAGAAATCTTGTCAATTCTCGTAGGCAAAACTTGAACTGCCATGATCTTAATGATGTGCAGAAAAATGAATTAAAACAAGAAAGTCATGTAAGAAAAGAGGAGCTAGATAAAGTTGTTGAGATGAAAGAAAAGCCTTCAAAGATGAGACTTGATAATTCCAATGAGCAAGGCTATATAACAATACATTACAATGATCTTGACTTTGTTAAAGACTTGTACGTAAATGAAAATACAGCTCTGAGTAATGCTAAGTTGACATACGATAAAGATTTAGATGTTGACAACAATGTAAAACATGGAAGTGGAACACATTTTGAAATCAAGTATCATCAGTTGAAAAAAGAACATATAGAAAAAGGTAGAGCTAAAGAAAGGGAATACCAGCTTCAGAGACAGAAAGAAGACACCACAAAAGCCTTGAATAAAACCTATTCAATTATCAGATATGACATTGCACCTCCAGTAGAAAGTGCTACACAATCAACTGATGCAATCAACCCTAAACTTGATGTAGTAAATACTGAAAATGGACTGAAATCTGATTCTGGAAATTTGTTTGAAGACAAAATTGGAAAGAATAGCCACCCTATATCTTCATCAAAGTCTTTGGGTAGATTTGATGCGAAATTTACCAGAAATACAAGATTTGGTTCCCATGGCAAGATGACTGCCTATAGACCAACCACCTGCCTTGATGATCATCGTAAAAAGAAGCTTGAAAATATCAGGGAAAGTCCAGTGAATGATATAGACTTTGAAGAGGGAAGACAAATTTGGAAAGAAGTTAATGCAATTGAAGAAGAATCACTCATACCACTTCCAAAGTCGAGAAGGAAAACGAGATGGAGATTCAGAGATGTTCATACAAGTAATAACTCAGTAGAATTTTTGCCTTCATTTGACAAAGAACCTGCTAGTAAGGGAAATTCTCAAAGAAATATTTGGAATATGGTAGAAACAAACAATCATGATGTTTCCCACAGAAAACATGATGATCCTACAGTGGAATATCTTAGCTTTCATAGAAATCAAGAAGCAAAACCATTTCTGTCATTCAAAGAGAATGAAACACAATATGGAAGACTTCACAGATCTAAATATAGTACTGATCATGGTATAAGGAGACATTCAAGCGCACCCATACTTCAGAGTACAAATCACCATGGCAACATGTTTGTTGTCAATGACTGCAATGACATAGGGAACATTGCTGACAGTTTTGGGAGTGTTCATGGTTCAAGAGATATAACAGTGCATCCTAATGCAAAGATTAGTAATGTGTGCCATTCTTGCCTTACACGGGAACTTGGCATTGGATCTAATAAATACATACCTCAGTCTGGGGTAAGGTCACATGATATTGTCCAAAATGTTGTGACTTTGTACAAGTGCACAAAGATTTTGTACCAAGACAATGTACGTAGTGTACTGTCGGTTGTTGTGATAGCAAGGAACTTTACCACAATCTTGATGACTCAGATTATGTTATAATGATCTAAAAGATCACTTACTTTGAAATATTCAGTACAACAAAGATATCTTGACAAAAAAGTGCAGCCACTCTGAGTTCAGGGTCCATATTCACCAACCATTCTTAAGAACGTTCTTAGTCTTATTCTTCAGATTTTTCCAAATTTCAAAGTAACACACCTGATGATTGGCTAAACCAAGTGGTTTAGCCAATCAGAAGTTGTGTTACTTCAAACTTGGAAAATCCTGGAGAATAAGACAAAGAACGTTCTTGAGAATGGTTGGTAAATACCAACCCTGATTGTACATATTATGCAACTTGATCCTAAGTTGTACCTTTTTTGGAACTTTTTTCATTTACATTGGTCAGAAGACAAAATCAAGTCAGTAACAGCATAGTTCAATGACTTTGCTGTTACTTTCCTGGAGCTTGTAACTGCTTCGAGCTGCAGGGAAAACTTTGATGTCCAGCAACGCTAAAGGTCAGGCAAGATGTCATAAGATGCCTTAGACAATGAGACTTTTGCAATATTTCACCTGCGCTAATAATTCAAACAAATTTCTATGTCCTGTTGTATTTTAATTTTCAAAGTTTTACTGTAGTAATGTAAGAATGTTGTAACAGTTATGACTTCCATTATTTCTCCAGAGGAGAACTTTCATTTTACTTTGTACAGAGCTCCAGATAGGGGAGGTGATTTTGATTTCAAAATTGAAAATATAATCACACGTCTCCACTAAACCCTATGTTATGGATATTCACTAGAATCGTCTCATCGAAACAATTCTAATGAGTATCCACAATATAGGGTTTGGAAGAGAAATAATGGATTTAGAATACTATCACTCCCTTTTATCTGGAGGTCTGTCTGTATATGAGTAGTGTGTCTTTAAGACCAATATGGAGAGGTGTGGTAGAAAATAATGGTGGTTGTATAACTTTTGTTGTGTCCTACTGGTGCTATGGCATTTCATGAATATTCATTTCTTTACCAGATCTGATGAAATTTTAGAGTCACTGAAATCAGAAATCGAAAGCATCAGTTTTGCTGACAACAGATCAGACATTGCTCATATGCTAGAGATGTACGTGTCCATGAGACACATTGTGGGAAATGGAGCCAGCATTTTCTCCTTTTCTCGCAATGTTTTCTAACCTTTGAAAGATAAATTATCCAATTAACTTGAGTCATGCTGAATTTGTCATCTGCACATTCTCACAAATTGGACAAGTCTAACATTTTGTCGGCTGGTAAAGAGATCAATTATTGTGGTTTAATTGTGAAATGTGGTAAGGACTGATAAAATATGTAAAAATGTGTGAATTAATTGAAAACTTTGGTCCAGAACTTGTGTACCTAATCAAGACTCATACAGAATTCTTCTTGATATATAGGGTCAAGCCCTAGTAGCTTAGTCAGTAGGGTAAAGGACTTGAGAACAGGGGGTCGCTGGTTTGAATCCCCAGCTTGGCAAATTTCTTTTTGATTATAACAGTAGTCATTGCAACAGGATTCATTCCTGTCACCTATGATTATTATTTTGACGGTGGTTATGTAGGAAAGCAGCCAGTGGCTTGGGAAGAATACTCTGTACAGTACTGGTGACAGAAACTCCAGGAAACCATGGATATGTGTACTGGGCAGCCGCAATAATTGATATGATGTTTAAAACAGTGTTAATCTACATAGAATCAATCAATCAATCATCGTGATAGGGGCATTATTGCAGGCAGTAGCTCAGATGGAGATCACACTAAAGTCAAGTGATAGCTGATCTGGATCCCCAACATTTTGTCAAAAACCACGTTCTTTGAAGACGATCCCTACCTCTGACCCTTACCCTGAATTGTGGCTCAAATATTCCTCACAGAGGTTTTCATGAAATAAATCTAAGACTATAGCAATAGGTATTTTAAAATATACATTGATGTTGATTTTGAATGTTAGAAATAAAAATTTTTTTTTCAGATGGAAAAGAAAATATATTTCGATATTGACATACAAAATATTTTCGGAAAAGGAGCAATATGCATATAACAAAACTGTTTGCAAAGTTTTTTTTTTCACCAGTAATGTTTCCATAAACTAAATTATCTATTGGAGGTGCATAAAATTGTATCTGTATGGGTTTCAGTTTAGTCTTTAATAGAAAAGCCATTTTATTGAAGGCCACTGTATTATTCGTAAACCTTATCAATGGGTGCAAGGTTTTTACTTTTGACACCTTCGAGGGTTTGTTTAACCCTTTACCACACAATCGGAGTTTTAATGTCTCTGAGGGAGAAGCCTTTTGAAAACATTGTGGGAAAAGGAGAAAATGCTAGTAACCAGCAGTAGGCCGATTCCGTACCTACATCTAACCTTGTCCGTATAAAGGAGGCTTCCATTTTGAACTACCAATCACATGATCTTAAACATGGCGGCGCCCCTGTAGATCGCTTAGCAACGACATGAACAACCACGATGAAGTTATTCACTTCTGTTGATCTGTCGATGAAAGCTCCCAACGAAATTGATAAACTACGCTAAAAATTGAATGTACAAACTGTTTGCCGACTGAAATATTCTTAGAAAGATAACGATTAGAAAATTTACTGACGTTTTCTTTTTTAAGAGGAAATTTACAATTTTAATAACGGTAGAGCGGTGTGCTTCCGGAGATGTGCAAAATGTACCGTGTAGGTTATATCAAGCTACGTGATACAGCCGAGGGATTTGATCACTGGATCACCCGAGGTATGTCGAATGGCATGTTGAGTGGCTGTATGTCCTATTGTTTGAACATTTTATGTACATGTACCATGGTATTACTGTACATGTATATTCATTGCAGTTTACAATAAAAATACGGTACTTGGAGTGCAAAGCACAACTTAAGGGAATCAAGATCAGACTGCACGAGACTTACCTTGAAGCAAGTCACTGTCTGCTATTTATTTAAGGAAAAATGATTAATTGCATATTTTTTGTCGAGATTTTCTGACGGATATGTCCTTAAAATGCTAGTAGGATCTTTGCAAATGCGTAACTTTGAGTAGATAATGTAAAGGTGATGATCAGAATAATCCAAACTGGCCAAAACTTGATTAAATTCGCTATTATGGAGTTGAACCTATCTAGGTGACCATCTGTATCAAACCATTCACACACAATCCCAAGTTTCAATGACCCAGAAAGGGAAGGCTTTTAAAAACATTGTTGAAAAAGGAGAAAATGCTGGTTTAAAAAGTTGAATTTTTTTACTAAAATTTAAATATAATGTTGTTTGCAAATGCTGTCAATTTTGAACAGTCTACAATTTTGTCACTTGGTAAAAAGCTAAATCTTTTAGAAATTTGCAGACAATAAATTTTGATCATCTGGTAATTTTGTCTTTGAAAGGACAGAAAGCTGAAAGCATTTGCAGACAACAAATTAAATGGGATCCTTGACATTTCATTGAAAACCTGATGATGTTCATCGAAAACAATCCCTATAGCCCTGACTCTTACCCTAACCAAGACAAATTGTGGCACAAATCAACCTTCCAGAGAGAGCTTTTCATGAAATAAATCTAAAAATTTAGTTAGCAGTATTTGAAAAAATACATGGATTTCAAGGAAACACCTTTTTGACGAAATGTCATGCACCAAATTAAATATGGCTTAAATGATAGGACTTGTCTTAAATTTGTAAGGGTTAAAAATATATTGCAAACAAAGGACAAAATGCTGGTTATTATCATTTCCTTCTTTTCCAACTCTCTGTTCAAAAGACTTCTTCCTCAGGGTTATAAATTCAAGGGCCAGCACGGAAAGCTCAGTGGCTAGCGTATCTGACTCACGACCTGGTGGTTGCGGCTTCGATACCTGGCTGAAGCAAACTGTCTATACCGCGATGTTTTGCTTCTCACCTCATATGCATGTGAAATAAGTAGTCAGTGGCTTGGAAAGAAAGTTGTGTCATCACTGGCGTGAGAAAGCAAGTAAAAACATGCGTACACTATGTGCACTGACCACCGTGATATGACCTAAGTTGTTAAAACGGCATTAAACTCCAATACAAACCAACGCAGGGCCAACATGAGAAAGGATAAAGCCCATATTTTACAGTGGATAATCCCCAATTCTTTCAGTATTTTTATACCTTGAATGACAAAATTCTTGAAGTGTAATCCTTACTGTATACAATAGGATAAACTTTGAAAGAAAATTGGAAAGCTTTGGCAATAATCATGCTATAAAAAATCTTCTGTCTACTCTTTACCGAACAATCCTGACTTTTAGCGACCCGGCAGAAGACAGCTTTTGAAAACATTGTGGGAAAAGGAGAAAATGCTGGTAACCAGCATTTTCTCCTTTTCTCAAAATGTTTTCTACCTTTTCTCACAATGTTTTCTACCTTTTCAAAAACAATTTTCAGTTTTTGATTTACATTTATTTTGTCATTTGCAAATGCTTTCAATTTGGACACATCTGAAATTTTGTAGTTTGAAAAAGGGTTAACTATATTGAACAAAAAAATTTAGACCGGTTCAAATTGAAAGTATTATGGTAGATGGCTTATTACATTGTGCTCAAATGATGAAATTCAGCTGTAATAGGGTAAAAAAAAAACATTGTGAGGAAAGGAGAAAATCCTGCTTCCCACAATATTTTCAAAATTAAGCAATCTTCCTCTGGCCCATGGGTCATCAAAATGTTAAGCCAGGCTTAAGTTTTTTCCAGACGACAACATTTTGGACTGGTCCAAACTGAAAGGAGTTGCAGACGACAAATTAATAACCACGTATACTTCAAATTGTGGAATTTGGCTTGAATGGGCAGAAAGCATTGTAGGAAAGAGAGAAATTGCTGGCTAGCAGCATTTTCTCCTTTTTCTACAATGTTTTCAACAGGCTTCTTCCTCAGGGTTGTTAAAATGTGTCATTGTGTGATAAAGGGGTTTTAAAAGAAATAAGAAATAAATACACATGTATATTTCAATCTAACGGCCCCTTCATCATATTTTGTTATTTTTTCCAAACCTTTTTTTGAAAATTACTGAATGCAACATTTCAGTAATAGGCAGTTACGAGCTACAGTAAGTGTTGTTTAACTAAATTCTAAGATGAATCACTTTAGCAAACTTTCCCCAAATCCATAATTTTTCTTTTCTATTTGAGAATACTTGAACGATTTAAAGTTATATTTTATTTTGTATATTTTGGTGACAAGGTGGTTTAACCCTTTACCACACAATCCAGACTTTTAACGACCCTGAGAAAAAAGCCATTTGAAAACATTATAGGAAAAGGAGAAAATGCTGGTAACCAGCATTTTCTCCTTTTCCCACAATGTTTTCTACCCTTCCCAAAACAAATTTTGATTTTCCAGTCACTTTTATTTTGTTGTCTGCATATGCTTTAATTTTGGACAGGTCTAAAATTTTGTCATTTGGTAAAGAGTTTAAATGCATCTGCAGAAAGAATTAACCCCAGTCAGCCTGGCCAGTCAGAGAAAGCTGACCTGAGTCAATACTTAATGCTGTTGGTAAATTTTCTGCATGTCAAAGGACTTTTTTTTCATAATTAAGCCTTTTTTTTTTTTGAAAAAGTGGATCATTATAATATTGTAACAACCTACATGTACCGTAGTTGGTATAATAGATTATGATGAGGCATTAACCCTGTACCACACAATCCAGAGTTTTAACAACCCCCAGGAAGATTTTTAAGGCTTTTGAAAACATTGTGGGAAAAGGAGAAAATGCTGGTAACCGGCATTTTCTCCTTCCCCACAATGTTTTCTACCCAGTGAAAGACAAATTTTATGTTTTAGAGTTTCATTTAATTTGTCATCTGCAAAATGCTTTGAATTCAGACAAAATTTGTACTTGCAGTATAGAGTTAAACCCCCTTTTTCCTAGAAAGCTGTTCATGTAGTATTTACATGATATCTTATTTTTTCAGGTATGTAATGAAAAAAGTGTAAGAATGACAACAACACTGCCACGCATTGCCCCGGCAAACACGCCTTTGCCTCCGGGAGTATGTCAAAGTATCCCGCCCAGATCTCACTCCTCAGCGTCCATGTATGGACCCTATCCCCCAAAAGAACTTACCAGCTCTGTGGACTTTTTAAAGGTTCCTGGGCGGATTAATCCTTTAGCTCCACCTCCTCCACGGAAACGAATCAACTGGAGCTGGGAGACTGTCAATCAACACTGGGAAAATGATAAACGACGAATACTCATGCAAGCACGTGAACATACACGGTACCATTCTGCTTGGTCGAAGGCATTCTACGGCGCGCCTGCTGAAAAAGAAGCATACAGGTAATATATTAACCCTTTACCACACAATCCCGACTTTTAACAACCTTAGGGAAGAGGTCTTTTGAAAACAATATGGGAAAAGAAGAAAATGCTGGTTACAGCATTTTCTTCTTTTCCCACAATGTTTTCTACCCTATCAAAGAGAGGTATCTGTATCATCATTTTTGCAACACCAAATTTGTTGTCTGCAAAATGCTTTCCGTTTGGTTCATTCCAAAATTCGTCTATTTGTAAGAAGTTAACCTATTATAGCGTACATTATTTAACCTTATCCAGGTCAACTTCATTTACATAAATCAAAATTCTATTTTTACCCTTGGCATCACACAAGGCTGCCTTTGGTATATGTCCCAAATGGTCACCGAAATATTTCGTACAGTACGCACAAATTGAATTGCTTACCTGTGGATATAAGTACCTAAGCTCAAGTCTTCAGTAACTTCAGCGAATGCAAACTTAACTTCCTGAACAGTAGTCGGAGTTCTATTTCTATACCTACTTGTATATTCAGCGTAAATGTCAGGATCGGGTTAAATAAAGTAGGCTGTACCAAACAACAAAATTTTAGACTTTTCCAAACTGACTGTCGTTTGGTAAAGAGTTAACTTTTTACCAGATGAGAAAAATTTAGACTTGTCCAAATTGAAAGCATTTGCAGACAACAATTCAAATGACAATTCAGATGCTTTTAATATTGACCAGTCTAAAATTTTGTTGTCTGGTGAAGCAATCAGGTCGTATTCATGCTACCATTCTTCGGAACATTCTCAGTCTCATTTTCCAAATATCAAATTTTCTAAATTTGAAAGTAACACAACTTCTGATTGGCTAAACCAAATGGAACTATTAGAGATATTTATATTTAGATATGGTGATTTTAAACCTTTACCACACAATGCTGCCTTTTAACAACCTTTGGAAAGAAGCCTATTGAAAACATTGTGGGAAAAGGAGAAACTGCTGGTAACCAGCATTTTCTCCTTTTCCCACAATGTTTTCTACCCTATCAAAGAAAAATTGCACCATTTGAGCCACATTGATATTGTCGTCAGCAAATGCTTTCAATTTGGACAAGGCTTAAGTTTTGTCGTTTGGTAAAGGGTTTATATGTAAATCAACCTATCATTTTTGTTTGTTCAAATTTGTGATCAGTAATTTTTTCTTTCTGCTGCAGTGTTTTAACCCTTGACCACACAATCCCAAGTTTTAACAACCCTGAGAAAAAAGTTTTTGAAACCATGGTGGGGAAAGGAGAAAATGCTGGTAACCAGCATTTTCTCCTTTTCCCCACAATGTTTTCTGCTCTTTCACAGCCAGATCTCATAATGTAAGCCACCTTTGACTTTTGGTCTGCAAATACTTGCAATTTGGATGACTCCAATTTTTTGTTGTTTGGTTAAGAGTTATAATGTTGTTTATGGTAGCTCTTTCAGTCTGTGTCTGCATGAAGTTAAATGTTAATATATCTAGAGGGATTGCTGTATTGATTTATAAAGCTTTAAGTAAATCTACCTATCATTTCTGTCTGTTAAAGTTATAAATAATCAAAGACAAATAGCGCAGGTAATCTATAGTAGCCAAGTTTACGTTTGAATTTATTGTGTAAATATTCAGGGACAGATAAGATCTGTCAATATGGGGATTTTTCTGCAGTAGACGAGGCCGAAAATGGTGTTGATGGCATTAAAAGCAATGAAATGTTTAAATAACGATAATATAATCAAAATGACATGCATATCGTGGCAAAAGATTAACTTGGCAGTATGGGTGATACATGGCACTGGGTAGGGCCTAGCTGTACTTTGTTAGAAGTCAGTATTGAAATTCAGCTGTAAAAGAGCTAACTTAACATAGAAGTGTGGGTGTGGGGGTTGTGAGGTGGGGTGAAAATCCCCCCTCCCCAATGATTTGGAAAATAATTGAAAGCCCATGAAATATTAAGATGGTCAGCCCTTTTTAGCTCAGCTGTTTTTGAAGAAAAGATTGAAGTATTGCCATTGCAGTGGCATCGTCATGGTCTTAGTTCGTTGTTGTGCAAAAACTTTGACATTTTATAATATCTCTGTTATTACTGCAGACCTCATGGAAAAAGGTTTTTAAAAACATTGTTGAGAAAGGAGAAAATGCTGGTAACACACCATTTTCTCCTTGTCCTATTATGTTTTCTACCTTTTCAAAGACAATTTCCACCATTTGAGTGAATTTTAATTTTTTTTTCTGCCAATGTTTTGGATTTAGACATTTCCAAAATTTGCTCCTAAAAATTGGTTAACTCTTAACCAAACGACAAATTCTTGGACTAGTCCAAATTCAATGCATTTGCAGACGACAATTCAAATGTGGCTCAAATGATGGAATTTGTTTTTGATAAGGTAGAAAACATAGTGGGAAAAGGAGAAAATGCTGGTTATCAGCATTTTCTCCTTTTCCCACTATGTTTTCAAAAGCCTTCTCTGTTAGGGTCATGGTAAACGGTTAAAGAGTTGAACAAGCCGATCACACAGATACCAAAATACATTGAAGAATGCATTTACGTGTTTCATATGAAATGATTTTCAATCCACTTATCTGTCAAACATTTTATTGCATATTTTCAACTAGATGAACCCAGCCTTATTAGCATTAACCCATTACCACACAATCCAGACTTGTAACGACCCCGAGAAGAAAAGCTTTTGAATTAAAACATTGTGGGAAAAGGAGAAACTGCTAGTAACCAGCATTTTCTCCTTTTCCCACAATGTTTTCTATCCTTCCCAAACAAAATTTTAATTTTTTGAACCACATTTATTTGTCGTCTGCAAATGCTTTCAATTTGGACCTGAATCTAAAATTTTGTCCTTTGGTAGAGAGTTAACTCCTTTCCAAAAGACAAATTTTTAACCCTTCCAAATTGAGAGCAATTTCTGCACACAACAAGTTTAAAAGTGGTTCAAATGAATTTAAGCTCTTCAAACAGGTAGAAAACATTGTGGGAAAAGGAGAAAATGCTTGAAACCAGCATTTTCTCCATTTCCCACAATGTTTTAAAAACCCTAAGTTCCCCTGCCCGGTTGTGAAAACGGAGAATTTTTTGGGAAAGCATACACTGAAACCTTTTTTATCATGCCATTAGCATTTTGACAGAATTTTGTGCGAGAAGAAATTGAAAACATCGTGGCAAATTACAGATAACCTATCTTAACTCTTTACCGCACAATCCCGACTTTTAACAACCCTGCGAAAGAGGCCTTTTGAAAACATTGTGGAAAAAGGAGAAAATGCTGGTAACCAGCATTTTCTCCTTTTCCCATAATGTTTTTTACCCTATTAAAGCAAAATCACATCATTTGAGCTACACTGAAATTGTCATCTGCAAATGCTTTCAATTTGTATGGTTCTAAAATTTTGTTGTGTGGTAAAGGGTTAAGCAAGTTGAAATCTAATAAAAGACAAACAGTTACTGTGGAAACAATAGGACATGTAGAAAATTTAGTTATGATTGCTTAGCCTTATGTTTCCGCCTCAAGTAAATCGATTTTTCAAGCTATTTAATGTTCAAGATTTTCACATAGTAATTAGTCCCCTACCGGCGAAGCCGAAGGGGACTTTAGGTTTGCACTCCGTACGTCTGTCTGTCCGTCTGTCCATCTGTCCGTCAGTCCGGCAATTCAGTTTTCCGGACTTTTTTTCTAAACGCTGGTACATATTGAGCTGAGTTGTGGTGTGTAAGTTACACACCATCACTTACAGATCAAGTTCGAGTTTCGTTCTGGTCCACTCGTTTTTCACGGATTTACCGGCCTTGGAGTTACAAAATTTCACTGATAAATCAGTTTTCCGGACTTTTTTCCTAAACGCTGGTAGATATTGATCTCAGATTTGCTGTGTAACTCAACCACCATGACTTACAGATCAAGTTTGACTTTCGTTCCGGTACACTGGTTTTTCACGGATTTACGGGCCTTGGACTTACAAAATTTCACTGATAAATCAGTTTTCCGGACTTTTTTTTCTAAAAGCTGGTAGATATTCACCTGACTTTTGCTGTGTAAGTCAACCACCATGACTTACAGATGAAGTTTGAGTTTCGTCCCGCTCCACTGCTTTTTCACGCATTTACGGGCCTTGGACTTACAAAATTTCACTGATAAAACATTTTTCCGCACTTTTTTTCTAAACGCTGCTACATATAGAGCTAATTTTTGGTGTGTACATCAACCACCATGACTTACACATCAAGTTAGAGTTTTGTCCCGCTCCACTGCTTTTTCACGCATTTACGGGCCTTGGACTTACAAAATTTCACTGATAAAACATTTTTCCGCACTTTTTTTCTAAACGCTGCTACATATAGAGCTGATTTTTGGTGTGTACATCAACCACCATGACTTACACATCAAGTTTGAGTTTTGTCCAGCTCCACTGCTTTTTGACACATTTATGGGCCTTGGACTTAAAAAATTTCACTGACATGCCAGCGATACATACGGCCGGTAGGGGACTGTGTATTGCTATGCAATACCATCAGAATGCTTGTTCTTATAGATTTAGATGCCAAGCTCCTATAGCGCAGTCTGTAGTATACAGGATTTGAGAACTGGGTCGTTGGTTAATCGAATCCACAGCTTGGTCAATTTCATTCAGAGGATTGCCACAGGATTCATTTCTCTCTCTCCATTGACCAATGTTTTGACGATATGTCGGAATTAAAGCAGCCAGTGGCTTTGGAAGAATATAATGTGTGTGTAGTACTGGTTAAAGAAAACTCCAGGAAAACATGGAGAGGTGCACTGGCCACTGCAATATAACTGAAATATTGTTCAAAATGGTGTTAAACGTGTATACAATTAATCATTCATAGATGTAAGAGTAAATTTCAAATTAATGAGAGAGTGCCAAAAAGAAAGTGTTCTTTCTTACAAAGTGTGAAACATTAAATTTTGTGTTGCAGTTTGCTCTGGGTCCCCCAAATATCATTGATTTGACTGGACTATAACCCATCTGTTAAAATTGCATGGTCGTTTTCTGTGCGGTACTATCTGGATCTTGCTTGTTTGCTAAAGTAATCAAACCTGTTACCAAACAGCAAACTTTTGGACTTTTCCACATTGAAAGACGACAAATTGAATGTGACTCAAATGATAGGAATTTTCTATACTTGAGTGGAAAACTAATACTATAATGGATAATGGACAGAAAATGCTGGTTACCAGGACTAATTAAGACCTGTTTAGGAACAAAAAGTAAACTGCTGTTTTTTGCAATGGTAAGTTTAGACCCAGTACCGCAGGACCATGTGTCGACAAAAATCAATGGTCCAGGTAGTAGGTCTAAACTTACCTTTAACTTGAAGAGTTCTACTGATGGAAATAAGAAGTATAGGAATGACTATGGTATTTTGTAGTCTGGTTAAGGGTTAGAAAGATCATTGAAATATGATGGCACACAAACACACATAAAAAGACGGGAGACTGTGTATAGGGAAATAACTAATAATGAAAATTAATAATGAATACCTGATCGAGTACAAAAAAGTATAGATTTTCTTTTCCTTACAATTGATTGTACATTTTTTCTATAGTGTATTGAGCTGGTATTATAGGTTCAGCACTCTAATTATAAGTTTTTTGATATGGGTCTTTTGACAATTAACCTTTCATCAAAAGCTTGAATTTGTTAACAATTTATGGGAAGAAGGCTTCTAAAAATATTGTTGGACAAGGAGAAAATGCTGGTAGCCCCTTTTCTACTCTTTCAGAGAAATTTTCTATCATTTGAGCTGTATTTAGCAAATGTTTTATAATAAGCCTAAAAAATATTTTTGTCTAGTAAAAACTTAAACCCTTTACCACACAGTCCTAATTTCTAATGACCCTGAGAAAGAAGCATATTGAAAACATTTTGGGAAAAGGAGAAAATGCTGGTAACCAGCATTTTCTCCATTTCCCACAATGTTTTCTTCTCTTTTAAAGACAAATTTCATCGTTTCAGCCATTTTTTATTTGTCCCCTGCAAGTGCTTGTAAATTGGACCAGTCTAAATATTTGTTGTTTTGTACAGGGTTAAGGAGACGAAGGCTTTTGAAAACATTGTAGGAAAAGTAGAAAATGCTGGTATATATGTAACTCTTTTTCTACTCTTTCAAAGAAATATTCTGTCATATATGAGCCATATATAATTTGTGTCCTGCAAAATTTTTCAAAATAGGGATGGGCCTAAAATATTATTGTCTGGCAGTGACTTAACCCTTTACCATGCAATCCTGAGTTTTAAAGACCCTTGAAAAACAAGGTTTTGAAAACATTGTTGGAAAAGGAAAAAAATGCTGGTAAGTAGCATTTTCTGCTTTTCCACAGCATTTTCTATCCTTTCAGAGACATAATTCTTTCATTTGGAACACATTTAGACAAATCTGAAAATTTGTCATGTGGTACAGATTTAAGCATTCCAGACTGCTTTGACACAATTCTTTTCTCAACAATAGAATTTTAGACTTGTCCATATTGAAAGCATGTGTAGACGACAAATCAAGTAAGGCTCACATGATGAGATTCACCAGTCTTTGAAAGGGTAGAAAACATTGTGGGAAAAGGAGAAATGCTGATTACTAGCATTTTCTCCTTTTCCCACATTTTCAAAAGCTTTTTTCCTGACAGTATGGTTAAAACATGGGATTGTTTACTATAGGGTTAATTATCAGTCAAATATCAGTGATCAGAATGGACATAGCTTTTAGTCTTATCTTGATCTCTAACATCAGGCTCATTGAGCTGTATAACTTGCCTCTGCATTACTAAGAAATACTTTGATTTCAACCTATTACGTTGTAGTAGACTGATTCTTTCAGTATTAACCCTTTGAGCGCTGAATAAACCTGCCAGACATCTTCATCTTAGAAGTACAACCCAAATAATTGTAATTTCATGACTGCTTTTGTCTGCAGTGATTCAACAAAGCGGACAGTGTAGATCAAAGATCAGGCTGCACGTTTTGTGCAGCCTGATCTTGATCTACACTGGCTGCAAATGCAACTATAGTTGTGAAAGGCGCTTTAAGGGTTAATAGATCTACTGACATCAGAATAGAGGTGAATTCTTAATCAAACAAACTCAGTGTTTTTGAAAAAATTATATGAAATAGAGAAAAATTCTGGTAAGTAGCATTTTCTTCTTTTTCCACAATGTTTCATACCTATACCAAAATAAGTACAATTGTTCCATCATTTGTGCTTCATTTAACCCCTATCCTGATAAATAAGTTAACCCTTTCCCAAACAAGCCCTGGTTTTCACGTGTCTGCAGAACAAGTCTTTTGAAAACACTGTGGGGAAAAGGAGAAATTGCTCGTAATGAGCAATTTCTCCTTTTCCCACAGTGTTTTCTACCCTTTTTGAGAACTTTCTGCCATTTTCATCAAATTTAAAATTGTGGTCTGCAACCTCTTTCAATTTGGACCAGTCTAAAATTTATCGTTTGGGAAAGGGTTAAGTAGTCTCGAACTTTCAATACATCATAGTAAAAACCTGAATAATGATAATTCAAACTTACTTCTTTGGAGAACAATATCTCCTTGTCAGATAGTTTAGATCCAAGATCAGACTGCATGTTCTGTGCAGTCTGATCTTGATCTACACTGTCCTCAAAAGGTCAGTGAGTTGCGCTTAGCAGCTTAGAAGGATTAATGATTATGTCCTCTGTAAATGCTCTCAATTTGGACAAGTTTAAAATTTCTTTGTCTATAATACCTTAAAATTTCCGACTTGCCCAAACTGAAAGTATTTGCAGTCTCAATAAATTAGATATGACTCGGGTGATAGCGTTTGTCTTTAAATGTTGTGGGAAAAGGAGAAAATCCTGCTTACCAGCATTTTCTCCTTTTCCCACAATGTTTTCAAAAAGCTTCTCTCTGACAGGCTCATGAAAACCAGGAATTGTTTTTGGCAGCGGGTGAAACCTGCTGTCATAGTCCCCAGGTATGAGTTACTGATTTTCAACGCTTACGATATTTATCTAGGTCGAGAATTCTTGCATCCGGCAGCTTTTTCCTGGATACGCGAGGTAAACAAAACTTGATTCCTACACTTGACTAAATAGTTCCTCCATGAATACACAAACGATCATGTATAAATACGCGCTACTCGCGCAGACTACACCCTTTCAAAACTGCCTTACACATTACGAGTTCATCCGTAATGTTACTGTAGAATAGAAACGGAAAGAGGGCGTCGGTATCTACATAGACCGAAAAAGTGCAAAAGAAAATATTTTCAGAGCAAAAGTTTTTATTAGTCGCCGCGCAGAAGCGCGCGACTATATTTTTAATAGTTTTTCAAGTTAGGAAATGGACAATGGGAATTTCTTTTTTATAGGGGTGTTAAGGTTAACAAGGAATCTTTCTACTTCGCCTTAAACTGGCTTTTTAATTCATTCTTAAACTACGAAGTATATACAATACGATACTATTTTTGCTCTGTTAATACTTACATTATCAAAAAATCCGCCCAAGTATTACTTTTATTTTCGCTATTCGTGAGAAATGGACTCATCCAAATAAATGCCTTGTTTCCATTGGTCAAGGCTGTACAGGTTTCCAGTCATTTCGTACCTAGTTAATTTCGTACCTAGGTCATTTCGTAGATACGATTTTGGTCATTTCGTACCTACCTATACTTTCTATTTTGGTCATTTCGTATCCAGTTGGTCATTTCGTATCCACTTTCGTCATTTCGTACACAGGTTTAATTATCATTTTGATTATTTAGTACCTAGTTTTTCCTACTATTTGTGTTTTTTGTTGAATGACCACCGCTAAAATTGTACATTGCTGAAATTGTGTTAAATTCCGCCGAAGAACGAGTATGATGGTTATGATTGTATCTAACCATTATTGGTTACTTCTTTCTAAGTTTAGTTTTTAAAACAAAGATTGTTTAGAACCCTTTTGTTTATTTCTCACCAAGTTCTAGATAAATTTACAATGTACTTTGTTGGAAAAAATCTGGAGAGAGACCAGTTTTTCGCTGTGTTGTTCATAAATCGCAATGCAAAACCAATATTCTTTATTAACAGCGTTCACCAAACAGTATAGTTTTAGACTTGTTTAAATTGAAAGCATGCCTTGCAAACTTACGTTCTCTTGAATCATACTATCCTAGGACAGCAACATTTTAGTAACTTGGCCCTGTTTTCAACACTTTCCCAAACAAACGCGGGTTATCACGTGCGCTGTCAAATTCTTTTGGAAAAACATGTTGGATAAGGAGAAATTACTCGTTATTAGCAATTTCTCCTTTAACAAACACTTTTCCCCCCACTACTAGCGAATTTTCTACCATTTTTGCAGCTTTTTAAATTGTCGTCTGTCAACTCTTTGAATTTGGAAGAGTCTGATATTTTTCGTTTGGAAAAGAGTTCAGAGAGCGCTATGCGAGGGTATTAGATACTGTAACAGAAGACAACTTTTGATATAGATTCACAGTCACATCAATTTCATAATGTGTTAAAAAATCTGCTGATGAAAACTGACATTTACTTATTTGCCCTGGCTTTCTTGAAGCATTAAATAAAAAAATTTGCGGCGACTTTGATTCTTTGCATCGACTTTTTCTTGTCGATGTTTGTTTGCATGATGAATTTTGAGCATAGGGCATCGTAATGGGATTCGTGTAACATCGCCTTTTATCGCCAAAGTCGTACGGATTCGGCTATGACAGGCAATGTTACACGAAAAGTCACCCATTAAGCCTTTGGCAGACGGCAAAATTTCAGCTGTGAAAGCATTTGCAGATGACAATTTCATTGTGGCTCAAATGGTACAAGTTTTATTTTATAGGATAGAAAACATTGTGGATAATAGAGAAAATGCTGGTTCCCAGCATTTTCTCCTTTCCCAGACTGTTTTCACAAGGCTTTTTTCTCAAGGTTGTTAGAAGTCGGCACTGAGTGGTAAAGAGTTAAAAGTAGTTATAACTGCAAATTATATTATGCATTTACTTGTACAACACAATCTCAAGTTTTAACGACCCTTAGAACATAACTTTTTACAAACATTGTAGGAATGGGAGAAAATGCTGGTAAGCAGCATTTTCTCCTTTTCCAACAATGTTTTCTACCCTATCAAAGATGTACACTGTTTTTGAGCCATGTTTCAATTTTTGTCTGCAAATGGCTTCTTTCGGTATAATTTATTAGCAGTTAATGAAATTTAAACAGCTTGGGTCATAACAGCTGCCAGTGTACCTATGCATGCGTTTCTTGGCTATTTCCTTAAGGTCATGCACTGAATAACAACATGGCATAAATGATAAGTGGATCAGAAAGAAGACCATGCTGGAAATTTAAACCAGCGGTACCAACTTCAAGTCTTTGAGCTACAAACTCCTTAAAAGGGATCGGCAAAACTTTTATAAAGCACATTATTTGGCCTACAAGGATTTTGAGGTGTAAAACCTCAAAATTATACTAAGACTGGTTTTCAGTACTTTAAGATACCTTTCAAGAATTTCATAAATGTTACGGATTGATATAATAGAAAACATTGGTTAGAAGCACTTTCTCCATTTCCACAAATATCTTTAAAGGCCTCTTCCACAGGGTCGTAAAAACTTGGGATTGTTTTGGAAAGGATTAATATCATTTATTCAAGTCTTGTTTTCTGCCTGTGCTCATGTACTAGATTTTATCTTTATTTTAGCCACAAACAAATGAGCTGTGCTTTGGCAAAAGGGGGCTTCTTGCATCCTCGTGATGGATTATACCAAGCAAGACATAAATAATTATTGATCCATAGACCGACCCTTCGATGTACAGAAAATGGACCAATGGCGAAAAGTTTCAGCCCAGGTCAGCCTGTGAAGACTGCACAGACTGACTGCCTGCACAGGCTGACCTAAGTCTATACTGTTTGCAGATCAATTAAGGCACCTTTTTACTTCAAGTCAAGTATAAAGGAAACCTGTGCAAAGAAAGTAATAAGATCTGTAGCTGGCACAAACCCGCTGCCTTCAGTGCGTCAGCGCTTTGATTTTGTACAGGGTTAAAAGGATTGAGTTCACATTAAAATTGTGATGGCCTTGTCTTTATTCTGTGTTAACTAAATCAATGAATGATTGAAAATGTATAGAAAAGGCTTCAAAAATACCATTAGTGCATTAGGGCTTCCAAATGAATTTACATAGAGATGACTTTTACTTCATGGTTAGCAGAGCTTTGGTAAGCTCAGTCAGTAGAATACAGGAATAAGACCAGGCAGTAGCTGGATCCAATCCCCAGCTTGGCAAATTCTCTTAGAGGATTTATTATGATGATAAGTCATTGCAACACTGGATTCATTCCTCACTTAACTCTTGTTATGGGAGATCATTCCTTCCTTACAGCATAGCTTCTTCTTGTATAAAATCAACAACTGCATTTGGGAGGATTCTGTTTAGCTCAGGGGTTAGTGTGTTGGTCTTTAAACCTCGATAAACAAGATCTTTTCCACTGGGGTTCGAATCCCAGCCGGGTCGGTTTGTATTTGAGCTATGCATTTGTTGCGAACTTTCACATTCGTAAGATTAGGGCTTGTCTGGGATTGGCCATTTAGCCATTTGTTGTCTGTAGAATTGCCCGTTTTTGGTCATTTAGCCATTTGTTGTCTGTAGAATTGCCCGTTTTTGGTCATTTAGCCATTTGTTGTCTAATTAATAGACTTACTGCCTAATAAGGCTTTCCGTCATCAAATGATGACTTCTTTTAAGAGAGGGTGTGTTACAGAAGATCACTCCTTCCTTACAGCATAGCTTCTTCCCATATAAAATCAATACCTGACAACTGTGTTAGGGAGAATTCTCTTTAGCTCAGGGGTTAGTGCATTGGTCTTTCAAACCTCTCCAAACAAGGACCTTTGCCGCACGGGTTCAAATCCCAGCCGGAGGGTTTACATTTGAGCTATGCATTTGTTGCAAATTTTCATGTTCGTAAGAAGTGTTAAACAACAGTCAGTCTAACTTCATGGGTAGCTAAATATTTTAGACATTTCACTTAAATTAGTTCAAGTGCCACTATGCAGTAGGGGGATGGTTTTGTCTAGTAAAGGGTTGATTCCCTTGTTGCCAAACAAATTCAGCTGCCTTGAAAGTTAATTGTTTTATCAGAATGATTCTTTTTCAACTTTCAGTCTTAAGCCATGTATAATTTGTTGTATTGTGGGGCAAAATTGAACTGAGAAGGATTAGTTTCCAAAAATCCTATTCTTAAGTTCCTGTGCAAACCGTTACATTATGGTGTACAAGTTGGCTTCTTTAAGAAAGAAGCCAGGAGAGGTCAGCATCAGTGTTTTCAAATAGCTTATTGGCTTTAAATTTCAATATATTTTACAACGTGTAAACAAACAAGTAAGGCATTATATGATTGCCGCTGTATAGAAACCTCTTATGCATTACATGACAGACACGTGACCTTCCTGCGTTTTCAAGTCACGCGATCTTTTCCCACGGTGTTCTTTCTCTTTTTTAATGAAATTCATTTTTTCCCCTGCTTAGATTTATTTGTTTAATGAAAAATTACAACTATTGGAGAGGTCATTTTATATGAAGATAATGACCATAATTGAAACTATCCATTGAATAGAAATAATGAATGATTGAAACTATCCTTTGAGGTTAGGCAAAAATTAGCTCCTGTTAGTTTCCAGTTTTCGGAAAGATAAATGATGGAACAGAAAATAAAAGAAAAAATTGTAAAAATAATCTTGGTTTTTGTATCAACCGTTGAAACACATTTTGCAATCAAATCAATACAAAAATCTTTTTTTGAAACCCGTCACATGAAAACAAAACATGTCGACTATATCATATTTCAGTTTTTTGATTTCGATTTATCTATAAAACTATGATGAAACAGACTGAGTATCAGAAAAAATTCGCAAAAAAAGTGGATTTAGATTGCAATTTCTGGGGCAGTCACAGAGCTCACCTCTGTTGGGGAGGTCTGATAAGTAAGTAAATTTTGCAGAAGTAATGTCATTGAATATTTAACTCTTTACCAAACGACGAAATTTTAGATTTTTCCAAATTGAAAGCATCTGCAGACGACAAAATCAATGTGACTGAAAAATTGAAATTTGTTGAGGGAAGGGTAGAAACAATGTGGGAAAAGGAGAAAAATGCTGATGTACCCAGCATGTTCTCCTTTTCCCGCAATGTTTTCAAAAGGCTTTTTTCTCAGGGTCGTTAAAACTCGGAATTGTTTGTTAAACAGTTGATTTATGTCTCAGCTTAATTTTTTCAAACAATATGCAAATGCTTTTGATATTTATTAGTCTCAGCCCTGAGATATTGTCGTCTGGTAAAAGGTTTCAGTTCTTTGACTGTTAAAGGACAAAATTTGACTGTTTGCAGACATCAAAGAAAATGTGCCTCCTACAAGGAGATTCATTTTTGAATGGATAACAAACATTTCGGGAAATTAGGAGAAAATGCTGGTCATGAGCATTTTCTCCTTTTCCCACAGTATTTTCAAAAGCTTTCTTTCTCAGGGTCGTTAAAACTGGGGATTGTTTGGTCAAGGATTAAGACTTTACAGCACAATGCCTCCTTTTGATGTCCCCGAGAAAGAAGGCTTTTGAAAACATTGTGGGAAAAGATGAAAATGCTGGTAAACAGCATTTTCTCCTTTTCCCATGTTTTCTATCCATCAAAGAAAAATTGCACCATTTGAGCCACACTGAAATAGTCATCTGCAAATGCTTTCAATTTAACCAGGCAAAAATTTTGTCGTCTGGTAAAGAGTTAAATATGTACAAAGTATGCATTCAAAAAGGGTAGGATAATTACAATCTGATTATATTGAAGTGATTATACTGGGAAGAATGGTTGAAATTTATACAGGTTATGAACTGTATTATACGATTGAAGAAAAGCAAACCCATAAGTTGCAATTATCTGTGAATCTTGCTTTATATTCAATGACAAATATTTCTACTCTTTTGCTGTTAGCATTTATACTCTCTGACAACATTTTTGCCTAAACACTTTGATAGTATAGTGCGACCAGATTTTGTTGTGAAAAGCTTTAAAAGAAATCTTTATTACAATTTCTTTTTGCCTTATAAGGTTGACTTTAAACTAAGATATTGACAAAAACACAAACAAATTTGAGCTTTTACTTTGTGAATTATGTTTTGGCATAGTAATTAACTATTATATACATTCTGTTTGACAAAATCAAGCTGAGACATTTGTATATTATGTCATACATTGCGCTGGACCATCAAAGATGATTATATGATAATACATGGAAACTAATTTGTCTTGTGTCAGTTTTTGCCACACAATAACAAACTATTAAAACATGTTAACATGCTTGTTATTTAGTTGAACGCCAGATGAGCTACTGGCGTTCATATTGGTGTTGATGGTTGTGTGTTCAAATCTCAGTCATGGCAGAGCTATTTTCTTGTGATTTTATTTCATACCCAACTTAGAGTAAACAGTCACTTCTACGAAAATTTTTTCAATAAAATCTAGAGAAATTGCCCAAAACCTTCTTCTACGAGTATTTTTGTATCAAAATTTTATTATCCCTTTCCCAAACAAGCCCTGGTTTTCATGTGTCTGCAGTACAAGTCTTTTGAAAACACTGTGGGAAAAGGAGAAATTGCTCGTAACGAGCAATTTCTCCTTTTCCCACAGTGTTTTCTACCCTTTTTGATAACTTTCTGCCATTTTAATCAAATTTAAAATTGTCGTCTGTAAACTCTTTCAATTTGGACCATGCAGTCTAAAATTTTTCTTTTGGAAAAGGGTTAAATAAAACACAACTTTTTAAGAGACTACACTGTTTTTAAAACAATCACAAGTTTTTATGACATTTAAAAAGTAATCTCCTGAAAATGAAATTTTGGTAAAGGTGAAAATGCTGGTAACCAAGCATATTTTCCCGTTTTCTACCCTTTCAAAGACAAATTCCCTTATTTCAAACACATTTATAGTGTCATCTGCAAATGCTTTGAACATTGACAAGTTTTAACCCATCACCTCATAATCCTGAGTTTTAACAACATTGAGGAAGAAGAAATCTTTTAGCTTGGAGGTTTTCAGAAAAAAAGAATTGAGGTATTATCGTAGTCCTTGTGTTTCGTTGTCGTCGGCATCTGATCGTTGTCTGTGTCCTTGTGTGAAAACTGTGACATTTTGTAATATTTCTATTATTAGTGAAGATATTTACTTCAAACTTGGACATATTGTTAACTATGAAAAGGGCAACCTATACAACAAGGGCAGGTAACCTTCAAAGTATTTTTTGACAGAGTTATGCCCATTGTTCAACTTATAATTTTCACTGAAAGTCAAGCAACCGCAGCTGAGCATTGGTACCTGCATGTGATGCTCTTGTTGGTAACAAGCATTTTCTTCTTTTCCTACAATGTTTTCTACATCTTTCAAAGACAAATCCCAACATTTTAGCTACTTTTATGCTATTGTTTGCAATTGCTTTGGATTTGGATAAGTGAGATATTTTGTTGTCCAGTAAAGGGTGACATATACCTAAAGATGCTCAAAACAAAGAAATAGATTCATTCCTTTGGTGATACATCCGTTCTATTGGTTGCTACAGCTTAACCCTTTACCACACAATCCTGAATTTTAACAACACTGAGAAAGAAGGCTTTTGAAAACATTGTGGGAGAAGGAGAAAATACTGGTAACCAGCATTTTCTCCTTTTCCCACAATGTTTTCTACCCTTTCAAAGAAAGATTGCACCATTTGGTCTACATTTTATTTGTCGTCTGCAAATGCTTTGAGTTTGGACAGCACTAAAAGTTTGTCGTCTGATGTAAAGAGTTAATCTCTGAATATTTCATGAAACAATCTAATTCAGCCCTTTAACTCTTTACCAAACAGTAATATTGTGGATTTGTCCAATTTTAAAGCATTTGCAAACAACAAATCAAATGTGGCTGAAATGATGAAATTTATGAGTGATAGGACAGAAAACATTGTGGGAAAAGGACAAAATGCTGGTAAGCAGCATTTTCTTCTTTTCCCACAATATTTTCCTAAACCTTCTCTATCAGGATCGTTAGAATTCGGGATTGTGTGGTAAAAGCTTAACCGATAGCATAACTGAGCCCAATTTTCAGGTGCCATTGTAGACTGAGAATTAAGATCAGATCGCAAAAAATATGCAGCTTAATAGTCTATCCTGTCTTCTATGTAAAGATATTTTTGTCCAGAAATATAGTTATGAAATTGCAATTATCTCAGTATTTTATGCTGGCTGTATAAAAAACGCCTGGTTTCTTTAACTCTTTGCTAAACAATAAAATTTTGGACTCAACCAAATTGAAAGCATTTGCAGACAACAAATAAATGTACTGCAAATGGTGATTTCTGTCTTTGATGGGGTAGAAAACATTGCGGGAAAGGGAGAAAGTGCTAATTACCAGCATTTTCTCCAATGCCCACAATGTTTTCAAAAGCCTTTTCAATCAAGGTCACTAAAATGCAGTATTGTGTGGTAAGGAGTGAATCCTTCAGCTGCTAAGCGCAACTCACTGACCTTTTGTGGACAGTGTAGATTGAGATCAGACTGCACAAAATGTGCAGTCTGATCTTTGATTTACACTGTCTGATACAGTGTTTTTTTTTCCGGCCCAATCAGCTTTGAAATTGCAATTTTTTTTTTTCATATTGCGTTTCATTTTTTCAGCAGTTAACTCTTTACCATACGATCCCGACTTTTAACGACCCTGTGAAAGAAGCCTTTTGAAAACATTGTGGGAAAAGGAGAAAATGCCGGTAACCAGCATTTTCTCCTTTTCCCACAATGTTTTCTACTCTTCCAAAAACAAATTTCAATTTTTGATTCACCTTTATTTTTTCATCAGCAAATGCTTTCAATTTGGGCTGGTCTAAAATTTTGTCGTTTGGTAGAGTTAAGGATTAAGTGTCTGTGGTACAAAACAGGTACATTTACAGATAACAGAATAAGTAATGAATTTAACCCTTTCCCAAACAAGCCCTGGTTTTCACGTGTCTGCAGTACAAGTCTTTTGAAAACACTGTGGGAAAAGGAGAAATTGCTCGTAACGAGCAATTTCTCCTTTTTCCACAGTGTTTTCTACCCTTTTTGAGACCTTTCTGCCATTTTCATCAAATTTAAAATTGTCGTCTGCAAACTCTTTCAATTTGGACCAGTCCAAAATTTGTCATTTGGGAAAGGGTTAATGAATCAACCCTTTACCAGACAACAAAACTTTAGCCTTGTCCAAATTGAAAGCATTATCAGATGACAATTTCATTGTGGCTCAAATGATGCAACTTTTCTTTGATAGGGTAGAAAACATTGTGGGAAAGGGAGAAAATGCTGGTTACCAGCATTTTCTCCTTTTCCCACTATGTTTTCAAAAGGCTTCTTTCCCAGGGGCGTCAAAAGGCGGCATTGTGCGGTAAAGGGTTAACTCTTTTCCACACAATCTCAAGTTTGAACGACCCAGCCCTCCCAAGGAATTTAAGGCACTTGAAAACATTGTAAGAAAAGGAGAAAATGCCAGAAACTTTTCCCACAATGTTTTCTACCATAACTTGAAGACAATTTCCATTGTTTTTAGCCACATCAAATTTTCTGTCTGCTTCCAATTTTTATAAGTTTAAAATTTTGTTGTTGGTTAAAGAGTTAAATAAATTGGAATTCTTTTGTTTTTCTTTGTACTTAAATGACAAAGTAATCATTCTGGACCTTGAAACATCCCTGTAAAATAGTGCTGGTCAATATAAATGAATCAAGGTTGGTTCTATGCATACAGTATTTGTTTGTTTGTTTGTATCTGAGTTTAACACCTTTTTAACAGCTTAGGTCATATCACAGTGGTCAGTGCACCTACGCATGTGTTTCTTGGCTTTCTCACACTGGTATTGGCACAATTTTCTTTCCAAGCCACTGACTAGTTTTCTCACCAGGATCAGAGGCGAGTCCATGGCCATAATTGGCTTTATAGAAAGTTTGCCTGAACTGGGTATCGAACTTGCAGCCACCAGGTCATGAGTCAGATAGGCTAACCACTGAGTTACCCAGCTGGGCTGATACGCTATACATAGAATTATAGTGATTATGACTTTTCCACAAAGTCCCCAGTTTTAAGGACTCTGAGTAAGAAAGCTTTTGAAACCATTGTGAGAAAAGGTGAAAATGCTGGTCACCAGCATTTTCTCTTTTTTTCCCACAATGTTTTTTACCCTTCCCAAATCAAATTTCAATTTTTGATTCACTTTAAAATTTTATTTTGTCATCTGCAGATTCTTTCAGTTTGGACAAGTCTAAAATTTTGTCACTTGGTAAAGATTTATGCATGAAATATGCCAACATTTTCTCCTTTTCCCACAGTGTTTTTCAAAAACAACTTTCCTTGGGTCATTTAAACCTGGGACTATTCGGTGAATTTTAAGGTGAATTACTAAGCTACACAGTAAATCTTTGTATAAGACGCAGACTGCTGAAATGTTTGCGTAAGAAAAAGGTTCAAGTTTACTTTTCTTTGTCTGTAACTCTTTATCACGCAGTCCCGACTTTTAATGACCCTGAAGAAGAAGGGCTTTGAAAACATCGTGGGAAAGGGAGAAAATGCTGGTCACCAGCATTTTCTCATTTTCCCACACAGTTTTCTTCTCTATCAAAGACAGAAATCATCATTTGCACTACATTATGATTTGTCGTCTGCAAATGCTTTCAATTTGGACCAGTCTAAAAATTTTGCTGTGTGGTAAAGAGTTTTAAAGTTTGTCTTTCAATAAAGTCATGCTATTTAATGGCCACTATGAATTGAAAGGATGTATTAGAAGTTTCAAAGCAAACACTTCAGTCGAGTGTAAAATATGAATTGCAATTTTGACTGGTCGCATGTCTCTATTTGACCGTTCAGAATGTCTCCATTTTGTGACCCTTGATGGAACCCTTTACCACACAAACCCCCTTTTCAAAAGACTTTTGAAAACATTGTTGAAAAAAGAGAAAGTGCTGGTACCCAGCATTTTGGAAAAAAGAGAAAATGCTGTTAACCAGCATTATCTCCTTTTTCCACAATGTTTTTTTTGGATGGCCTCTTTCTCAGGGTCGTTAAAACTCTGGATTGTGTGGTAAAGGATCAAAAGGGCCATATTTTTATCCAGACAGACGGTAATGTAATCTTATCATTTACTTTATTATTTATTTTTTCCCACAGACGTCATTTTCGAGAAGTGTTAAAGCAGCAGATGGCAGACCGAGAGAACAGCAGGCGAGAGGAGATGGTAAACAAAGTGAAAGAGACGGAGCGGGCTGTTAAATATGATGAACAGTGTCGGGCAAACGATGCGCAGGAGTACTTTAGAAAACACTCATATTTAATGTTATATAGAGATGGAAATAAACAGGTAGGATTAATTGATTGATCGATCAATTGATTGATTGATTGAATAGTATTTCACACTGCTTCCATTATTTCAGTCATATTACAGCAATAGCTCACATCATTCATGTATGTCCTGGGTTTCACTAAGGCTAGGCTAGGGCTTTGAAGTGTCTTACCCAAGAGAACTCCCACCAAAAACACAGTACTTTCAGTGAGGCTCAAACAAGGGGCCTCCACTTTACCACTGAGCCATGCAGGACCACCCAATACAAACTTTCTATTCTATGACTTGAATAATCTATTCTTTGTTCATGCCTTAAGTATACATGTAATTATATGTAAACAGAGTTCCAGATAGAGGGAGTGATTTTGATTTTGATTTCAAAATTGAAAATATTAGCTATCCTCCACTAAACCCTATGTTACAGGTAGTCATTAGAATCGTCCCATCAAGACAATTCTAATGAGTACCCACAACATAGGGTTTTGAAGAGAAATAATGGATTTAGAATACCATCACGCCCTCTTATCTGGAGCTCTGTATAAATACAAACATATAATGTAGAAAAGGGATTACAATATAGAACCCTGCCAATGAGATTAAGAAATAACCAATTCAAGACATGTCATGTATCAAAGGGAGTTAAGTATTGAAATTCAATGTCAAATCAATATAGTGGTCTCCCTTGTATTAAGGTGCATAAACTATTTGAAAGAAATGGATTCAGAGCATGCATATTTAATCTACTAAATTAATGAAAAGAACCACTGAAATACCATACAGTGCCAACTTTTAAAGCCCTGATAAAAAAGACTTCTGAAAACATCGTCGGAAAAGGAGAAAATGCTGGTAACCAGCATTTTCTCCTTTTCCCACAATGTTTTCTACTCTGTCAGAGACAAAATTTATGTTTTGAGTAACATTTATTTTGTTGTCTGCAAATGCTTTCAATTTGAAAAAGGCTAAAATTTTGTCATCTTGTAAAGAGTTAATCAAATATTGTGATTTCAAGCATGTCTTTGACAATTAGATTCATGGTCACATTCTGTGCAGTCTGACCTTGATCTACACAATCTGTAAACATGCATCGAGTAAAGCTCAGCTGCCTAAGAGTTGAATTCAAATAATGAGATTAAGATCAGAGAGACTTTTTTTTTTAATTGGGACATGTCTAGTTACAAGGTAGCTTACCAAAATTTTAGACATTCATGCAAATTTCTTAATTTTTTTTAGCACTCTGGCTTTTGACCTGCTTCTTGGTATCAATATATTTGAATGAATATATTGAAATTTGTGATTGGTCAAAAATGTAGACATGTTTATTCTGAGGGCCCCTTCAGGTCATTTTTGCGACAAATTTACACTTTCATTTTTTAAAAAGATATTTCTTGTTCATTATCATATTTTTATTAGCTCACCTAAGCACGAAGTGCTCATGGTGAGCTATTGTGATCGTGCTGTGTGCGTCGTGCGTCGTCAACTTTTTACCTTGTGTACGCTCTAGAGGCCACATTTTCAGTCCGATCCTCATGAAACTTGGTCAGAATGTTTGTCTTGATAAAATCTCGGACGAGTTCGAAATTGGGTCATGTGGGGTCAAAAACTAGGTCACTTGGTCAAATCTTAGAAAAACCTTGTGTACGCTCTAGAGGCCACATTTTCAGTCCAATCCTCATGAAACTTGGTCAGAATGTTTGTCTTGATAAAATCTGGGACGGGTTTGAAATTGGGTCATGTGGGGTCAAAAACTAGGTCACTAGGTCAAATCTTCGAAAAACCTTGTGTACCCTTTAGAGGCCGCATTTTCAGTCAGATACTTGTGAAATTTGGTCAGAATGTTTGTCTTGATAAAATCTCGGAGGAGTTTGAAATTGGGTCATGTGGGGTCAAAAACTAGGTCACTAGGTCAAATCTTCGAAAAACCTTGTGTACGCTCTAGAGGCCGCATTTTCAGTCAGATACTTGTGAAATTTGGTCAGAAAGTTTGCCTTGATAAAATCTCGTACGAGTTCGAAATTGGGTCATGTGGGGTCAAAAACTAGGTCACTAGGTCAAATCTTCGAAAAACCTTGTGTACGCTCTAGAGGCCGCATTTTCAGTCAGATACTTGTGAAATTTGGTCAGAAAGTTTGTCTTGATAAAATCTCGGACGAGTTCGAAATTGGGTCATGTGGGGTTAAAAACTAGGTCACTAGGTCAAATCTTCGAAAAACCTTGTGTACGCTCTAGAGGCCACATTTTCAGTCGGATACTCGTGAAACTTGGTCAGAATGTTTGTCTTGATAAAATCTCAGACGAGTTCAAAATTGGTTCATGTGGGGCCAAAAACTAGGTCACTGGGTCAAATCTTTGAAAAACTTCGTGTGTGCTCTAGAGGCTACATTTTCAGTCAGATACTTGTCAAATTTGGTCAGAATGTTTGTCTTGATAAAATCTCAGACAAGTTCGAAATTAGGTCATGTGGGGTCAAAAACAAGGTCACTAGGTCAGATCTTCAAAAAAACCTTGTGTATGCTCTAGAGGCCACATTTTCAGTCAAATACTTATGAAACTTGGTCAGAATGTTTGGCTTGATAAAATCTCACACAAATTCAAAATTGGGTCATGTGGGGTCAAAAACTAGGTCACTAGGTCAAATCATCGAAAAACATTGTGCACGCTATAGAGGCCACATTTTCAGTCAGATACTTGTGAAATTTGGTCAGAATGTTTGGCCTATTGACTCAGGTGAGCGATCCAGGGCCATCATGGCCCTCTTGTTATGTTTTTCAGCAAATGGAAGAAAAGTGGGCTGAGAAGAGATTCAATAAAGTGTCCGAAGACAGAGTCGATAGGGAGAGACTACGATACAACCCTATAAACTGGAGCTGCTCTCTAAAATAGTGTGAAGTATAGTATTATTATTCATGTAGTTAATTCTTTACCACACAATCCTGACCTTTAACGACCCTGAAAAGGAAGTCTTTTGAAAACATTGAGGGAAAAGGAGAAAATGCTGGTAACCAGCATTTTCTCCTTTTCCCACAATGTTTTCTACCCGTCCCATAGCAAATTTCAATTCTTAAGTCACATTGAATTTGTCGTCTGCAAATGCTTTCAATTTGGACTAGTCTAAAATTTTATCGTCTGGTAAAGAGTTAACCCTCTACCACACAGTTCCAGAGTTTTAACAACCTTGGCAGAAAAAGCTATTAATAACATTGTGGGAAAAGGAGAAAATGCTGGTAACCAGCATTTTGTCCTTTTCCCACAATGTTTTCATCCACTTCCAGGAATTTCAGTTTTTGACTCGCATTTAATTTGAAGTCTGCAACTGCTTTCAATTTGGACCAGTCTAAAATTCTGTTGTTTGGTAAAGAGAAAAAATCAGTAGTAATAATCAATAATTCAGCTTTGGTGGAAAATGTCTTTGGAAACATGGTGAGAAAAGGAGAAAATGCTGTTTACCAGCATTTTCTCCTTTTCTCACAATGTTTTCTACCTTTTCATACAGAACAAATCTCATTTTTATTTGTGGTCTGCAAAATGTTTTAAATTTAGAATGGGTCTAAAAATTTTGTCATGTGGTAAAGAGTTTAACCTTTACCAGACAACAAAATTTTAGAGTCACCTGAATTGAAAGCTGTTGCAGAGGACCAACTTGCATGGACATGGGATCAAATGATTGGGCTTTTCTCTGAATGGGTAGAAAACATTGTGGGAAAAGGAGAAAATGCTGGTTACCAGCATTTTCTCCTTTTCCTACAATATTTTCAAAAGCCTCCTTTCTTAGGTTTGTTATAACACAGCACTGTGTGGTAAAGAGTTGATGAACAAGTCATTAATGTAACCCATTACAACCTACAGCCAAGATTTCTGTTAACATCTTACAGCAGACTGCTTTTTACAAACATTGTGGCAAAAAGGAATGACAAGCAATTACACCTCAGGACCATAGGAACAGAGGCAGGGGGTAGGGGGAAGGGCATAAACCATATGATAATTTGTGTTGACTCGCAAGAAAATGTTGTGGAATAGAATCTAAATCCTGTCAATTTTTCATAAAATTTTGGCAAATTGTTTAGTTTTTTTTTTTTCTTATGAAACAACTTTATACTGGCCGATCAGGAATATTCTTTGTAGTTTTTAATATCATGCTTATATTCTGGCTACCTTTTGAAGTATTTTCATTTTCACGTGAAGTGAAACCTCTGTTACTAATATAAAAGGGAGGTAACCTGTAAAACTAAAGTACTGCAAAAATTATGAAACCAATGCAGTAGTCTCCCTTGAATGAATAAAGCACTCTCTTGTTGTTTAACACTTTACCACACAAACCCAACTTTTAACGACCCTGGGGAAGAAGTCTTTTGAAAACATTGTGGGAAAAGGAAAAAATGCTGGTAACCAGCATTTTCTCCTTTTCACACAATGTTTTCTTACTTTTCAGAAACAAATCAAGTCATTTGTGTAACATTTAAATTGTCGTCTGCAAATGCTTTCAGTTTGGACCAGTCTAAAATATTGTCGTTTGGTAAAGAGTTAACATATGTGATAGTGTTTTTTTCTACTTTTATTTGATATTTATTTAAAATCTGCGCTTGTTCCAAACATTACATGATTCATTTTGCATACTATCTGTGATAGAAATTTTTTCTATTATATTGTTTTTTCCTATAGATTTTATTACATATATTTCTTTTATATACATTGTATATCTTTCTTGTTGAAGGATGTGTATTCCTTTGAGATGATTATCAGTATTCTTATTTGTTGTTTGTCACTTCAATATTTTATTATGACACTATTTAATGTGTAATAAAACCCTGTCAATCAATTTTATTACCTTGCCTTCATCAGTAGGAAACATTGTGTAGTTTTAGACAGTATTAATCCCTTAACCCTGTACCACACAATCCTGACTTTTAACGACCCTAATGAAGAAGCCTTTTGAAAACATTGTGGGAAAAGGAGAAAATGCTGGTTACCAGCATTTTCTCCTTTTCTCATAATGTTTTCTAGCCTTCCCAATACAAATTACAATTTTTGATTTACATTTATCTTGTCATCTGAAAATGCTTCCAATCTGGACTAGTCTTAAAATTTGTCATTTGGTAAATAGTTAACCCTTTACCACACAATCCCGAGTTTTAACGACCATGAGAAAGAAGCCTTTTGAAACATTGTGGGAAAAGGAGAAAATACTGGTAACCAGCATTTGCTCCTTTTCCCACAATATTTTCTACCCTATCAGAGAAAAATCGCATCTTTTGAGCCACATTGAAATTGTCGTCTGCAAAATAGCTTTCAATTTGGAAGCGTCTAAAATTTTGTCGTGTGGTAAAGAGTTAATCCATTGCCAAACAATCCCTTGTTTACTGACCCTCAGGAGAGGGGTTTTAAAAACATTGTTGGAAAAGGAGAAAATGCTGGTAACCAGCATTTTCTCCTTTTCCTACATTGTATTTTTGCCTTGTTAGCAAAAAATCCTATTACATGAGCCAGAATTAATTTGTCCTATACATTAGCTTTCAGTTTGGACAAGTCTTAATACTTCATAGTCTGGTTAAAGGTTAATTCCAAAAACTTTCTGGCAACAAATATTCCAGCAGACATTTTGGTAACAAGCATGCAAATTTCAAAAAAATTGAGCCATGCTCAGTCAAAAGGGGGCTTAATGCATCTCTGTGATCATGCATTGCACCAAGCAATAAATCACATAATTAGGGATCTAGAAAATCCACTTTGTCCAACAACCGACTGAATCATGAGATAGACTGGTCCTTTGACATGTAGAAAATTGATGGATAGCAAAAAGTTTCAGCCCAGCTTAGCCTGCACAGACTGGCTGACCTGGGTCTATACTTTTTGCAGATGCATCAAGCCCCATTTCCACAGAGCATGACTGATACATAATTCTATGTTCAATACTTCTACAATTAAAAAAAAGAGGAGAAACTGCTTTTCATAAGCAATTTATCCTTTTGCCAATTTGCTTGCAGGAAATGGTCTGTGGCATGTAATGATTGAATAGGGTAGTACAGTTTTGCTCTAAACTGCAACAGAATTAATAAAATTTTATACCCATTGTTTTTCTTGTATTTACATAAAAGAATGTAAAATAAACCTTTATTTAACAATCCAGTATTTTAATGATCATGAGGAAGAAACCCTTTGACAACAATGTGGGACAAAGAGAAAATGCTGGTTACCAGCAATCCCTCCTTTTCCAACAATATTCTCCATCCTCTTCACAGACCAATGTCATCATGGAATTATATTTTCTTACTGTTCTGCAAATACTTTCAGCATGGAGGATTCTAAAATTTTGTTGTTTGGTGAAGAATTATTGCAGGAAAAGGATCTGTTGCTCATTTAGGTATAGATAAAAGATATGAGCCATGCTCTGGGAAAAGGGGTTTAATGTGTCTCCTTGATGAATTGTACCAAGCAAGTCATTATATAATTATGGATACATAAAATCCATTTTGATTAACCCTTAAGCTGCTAATCGCGCTCCACTGACCTTTTGCAGACAGTGTAGGTCAAGATCAGACTGCACAGAACGTGCAGTCTGATCTTTGATCTACTCTGTCCGATGCGGTATTTTCTTTCCGGTGAAATCAACTTTGAAACCGCAATGTTTGGGCTTTTAGTACTGAGTAGAAATTTGTGTTTCATTTATTCAGCAGCTTAAGTGTTAACAACCGTCTGAATCATTAGGTAGACTGGTCCTTTGACATGCAGAAAATTGACCAATAGGAAAAAGGTTCAGACCCAGGTCAGCAGATGCAGGAAGCCTCCTTTTCACAAAGTGTGGCTCACATGTTTTTTTAATGTATGCTTATAGCATGTTTTCAGTATTAAAGTAACAGAGTAACCCTTTACCATAAAGATCATTTTTGGACCTGTTAACCCTTTCCCAAATGACAAACTTTGGACTGGTCCAAATTGAAAGAGTTTGCAGACAACAATTTTAAATTTGATGAAAATAGCAGAAAGGTCTCAAAAAGGGTAGAAAACACTGTGGGAAAAGGAGAAATTGCTCGTTACGAGCAATTTCTCCTTTTCCCACAGTGTTTTCAAAAGACTTGTACTGCAGACATGTGAAAACCAGGGCTTGTTTGGGAAAGGGTTAAAGTCATGTACAAATGGTACATGGATCAGATATGAAAATGAAAGGAAAATATCTATTTTGATTTATCAGGTCATTTTTGTTGGAAGAGGAGCAATATTTGTTTGTAATAAGCGATAAGTGTTCCTTTTCCCTGAATGTTTACAGAAAGTGTGTAATGCATTTGCAATGGCTGCTTTTCCATCAGTCTTTACAAATATTGCCTGCTGCTGGTTTGCAAAAGTGGTAGTTGTCATGGTAATCGGATGATAAGGCTATGCATGCAGGTTGATTTTCTTGTCCAAATTGAAAGCATTTGCAGACGACACAATTTGCAGATAACAAAACTTTAGAATTGTCAAGATTGAAAGCATTTGCAGATAACAAAATTTTAGACTTGTCCAAATTAAAATGGTTTGAAGATGACAAATAAAATATTGCTCAAATGTTTGACTTGCCTTTGAGAGTGAAGGAAACACTGTGGGCTTTTGAAAACATTGTGAAAACTGGTTACCAGCATTTTATTCTTTTCCTACAGTGTTTTTGAATGCTATCAATGTCAGGATTGCTAAACCCTAGAACTGCATGGTAAAGGGTGAATAAACAGATCTGCATTTGTAGAATATAGTTTACGTGTTATGTATTAATGTTTGCTCTGGCAAAGAGGGGTTAAATGCATCTCAATGATACATGATACTGTGCAAGTCATCACATAATTATGGATTCATAAAATCCATTCTGTATAACAACAAACATGAAGCATGAGGTACAATGGTCCTTTGACAAGCAGAAAATTGACCAATAGCAAATACCAATGACCCAGGTCAGTCTGTGTGGACTGCGCAGGCTGACCTGGATTGACAGTTTTTGCAGATGCAATAAACCCCCTTTTCATACAGCATGGCTCATTTTATTCTATTATCATTAACCCTTTCCCAAACAAGCCCTGGTTTTCACGTGTCTGCAGTACAAGTCTTTTGAAAACACTGTGGGGAAAAGGAGAAATTGCTCGTAACGAGCAATTTCTCCTTTTCCCACAGTGTTTTCTACCCTTTTGGAGAACTTTCTGTCATTTTCATCAAATTTAAAATTGTCATCTGCAAACTCTTTGAATTTGGACCAGTCTAAAATTCATCATTTGGGAAAGGGTTAAATAATACTTTTACTGTTATTAGGTTCGGTTTAAACATGATCACATAATTTTGTGATTAACTTCTTTTACTGACTCTAAGGTGGAGCAAAAGTCATATCTGAGTCACATTCAAAATTATTAGAGCCACCCTCTGGTAAAAGGGGCCTTAATGTATCTCTGTAATCTGTGATATCAATCAAGCCATCACATAATCAAGGGTCCAAAATAGCCACTTTTTTTTAACAGTTCACTTCATCATGAGGTAGACTTGGTCCAAATGGAATAACAAAAAAATTGACTGATACCGAAAAATTTTGGCCCAGGTCATCCTGCACGAACTGCACAAGCTGACCTGGGTCGATACTTTTGCAGATGCACTAAGTCACCTGTTCACAGAGCATGGATCCTTTACAGTCTACTTTGCTTGGATAAGAAATAAAATGAATACATTAGGAATGAATTCATGCCATAATAAATTTGCATAAGAATTCATGGAACTGTAACTGTATTGGGGCATTTTTTTTTTTGACAATGAATGTTGTGGTTATAAAATTTATTGTGCATTATCTGTTTCAAGAAAGCCCTCTTTCAGTCTGGTTTGATATTGAAACATGAATCAAAGTTTAATTCATGAACATGAAAACAGTGTGGCCAGGGTTTTTGGCTTCTTTCTGTCAGAAGCTCATACTTAATGCACAGTTTAATGTCCACATTCTAAACTTCCCTTATATAAAAAGCTTTAGAACTTTAAATATGCAAATTAGCTCACCCAATATGTAGTAATTTGGTAATTTGATATGGATATGAACTGGGATTGAAATGATATTAATGAAACGTTGAATCTGCTTGGACAGTTTTCTACATGCAGTATTCTACCTGAACAAAATGTTAATATATTTGATTGTACTTTGAACAATGCACTAGGTCATTAAACAGTTCTGTAACTCCATATATTTCGGACAAATTTTCTGTTATGGAGAATACATGTATTTCTGCTGTTTTGACAAATACTTTGATATATTTCTGTCGAAAATCATGATATTTGGGAATTTTCTAATTTGCTATAAATGTTTTCAGAGGCAATTTTCTTAAGGGGGTATAAAAACACTGTATTGTTTGGTAAAGGGTTAGCTCTCTACCAAAGGAACAAAATTTTGGACTCTATCAAATTAAATAGCATTGTGCAGACAACAATGTACATGTACCTTTAATAATGATGTCCGTCTTTAATAGGGTAAAAAACATTGTGAAAAAGGAGAAAATGCTGGTTACCAGCATTTTCTCCTTTTCCCACAATGTTTTCAAATGGCTCCACTTTCAGGGTCGTTAAAACTTAAGATTGTTTGGTAAAGAGTTAAGTATGCAAATGAAGTCACCAAGTACAAAGTAAATGAGTATTTTGATGTAGATATAAGCTGGGATTGAAGCTTTTTGTTTGGAACGTTGAATTTGCTTGGGTTCTTTTCTATGTGCAGTATTCTAGCTCAAAAATTTCATTATCTTTAGCTAGATTGAATTATGTCATTGTACTTGCATTATTTCCACTTTTGCCACGAATTTAGAGGTATTTTATTCTGTAACTGGTTTGTGTGATAGCATGTATTGTGATAAATATCTAGTGATAAATATTAATTATTCACATGATCCTTGCTACATGAAAAGGGGGCTGAATGCATCTACAAAAACGTATCAACCCAGGTCAGCGTGTGCAATCTCTGCATGCTGACCTCGGTCGAAACTTTTTGCTATTGGTCAATTTTCTGCATGTCAAAGGACCAGTCTACCTCATAATTAGGTTAGTTGTTAGATGAAATGGATTTAATGAAGCAATAATTAACCCTTTACCAGACGACAAAATTTTAGCCTTGTCCAAATTGAAAGCATTTGCAGACGACAATTTCAATTTGGCTCAAATGGTGCAATTTTTCTTCGATAGGGTAGAAAACATTGTTGGAAAAGGAGAAAATGCTGGTTACCAGCATTTTCTCCTTTTCCCACAATGTTTTCAAAAGGCTTCTTTCCCAGGGGCGTCAAAAAGCAGCATTGTGCGGTAAAGGGTTATGTGATGACTTGCTTGGTACAATGCATCTCGTAGGTGTATTAAAACCCCTTTTGCCAGAGCATGGCTCATATTATTGTTTGAAATGTACATGTATGTAAATTGTTTGAATTGTATCTGAGTTGTTTTAAAATACATTGAAATGTTTGAGTTTTGTTTTAAACTGGTTGAATTTTACGCTGTTACTCTTTGTGATGTTTTATACTCGTTTTCTGGTGTTTCATTTTGTACTTTCATTTCGTTTTTTATCTGTATGCACAGCTAAGTCTGTTTTCACCTACAGTTCATGATGATAATTTATTATTCTAATTCAAAATTCAAAAGCTAGGCATCTGATTGGCTGGGATGTTCTGTATCAGCCAATCAGATGGCTAGGTTTTGAATTCTAAATTGGAATTGACCTTTGTATAATGGATGAATTTAGACCTAGCATGTCAAATTATCCCCTTGCCTGACACACCAGTAACATTTTTAGCTCTGCTGTTTTTGAAGAAAACATCAAGATGTTGTCATAGCCCGTATTGTCATCTGCATCATCGTCTGTGCCATCATTGTGCAAAAACTTTGACATTTTATAATATCTCATGTCATTATTGAAGATATTTATTCAGGGGTAAAAGTTGAAAATTCTGAAAATACTGAAAAATGAGCTGGGGGCCGCTAGGGCCCCCGGTGGGTCCAGGGCAATGCCCTGGCCGAGGGTCCAGGGGGCCAGAGGCCCCCGGAAGCTCCAGAGATTTAGCTGTTTCAATGCCATCAAAATCCTCTGACAAGATCCATTTTCAGCATTTTAAAATTGAAAAAATCTTGAATATGCTGAAAGATGTGATATGCTTACCTAAGAAAATTTTACATTTTTTAGCTTCCATGTAATTTTTGTCTCTTTTATCTTCATATTTGTACAAAGAACCTGATCAGATTACATTGTTTTCGTATTCAAAAATACAGTATGAGAAAAAGAAAATATCTAGTATTTAATTCTTGATTCTTTGAGGTGCAATCACATGAGATAAATTTAAATCATCCGTCCAAGACTCCTATCCAAGAATAAAATCAAATCTGTCAGATAGAAAAACTATGAGAATAGCTAATTTACAAGGGAGAATGTGATGTTTTTATTTTATTGGAATAAGAATTAGAGGAAAAATGTTCAGTTTGACAAGCAAAATAGTAACCTTTTAATACAAACACCTGTGCATCTACCACCCTGAGACAGAAAGCTTTTGAAAACACTGAGGAAAAAGGAGAAAATGATTATAAAAAGCATTTTCTCCTTTTCCTGCCTGCTTACTAGTCTATCTGACAACTTACATCCAATTTAATAACATTCTAAATTGTCGTCTCCAATCTCTTTCAATTTGGTAAAATCAAAATTTTATTGTCTGTTATAAAGCTTATTTTTATTCTGGAATGAAATGATCAAATATCCAGATCAATGCAGGAAAAAAAAAATGTCTTCGTCATGCAGGCGTATAGCTTTCCTTCCATACGATCTGTAATTGATCGTTGTCGTGCATCATTTGCAAAATGCAACGCCAGTTTCTTCAGGCCTATTTAACCACTCGTAGTAGCTTTCTCCGCATGAATCTCTTTCGTTTAGCCATTCCCATCGCCATTTATCTTTTTATATCCTTTGCGATTTCTTTTGTGTTCCCGGGAGGTAAAAACTTCCTTTATAAACAGTCGAAACCTTCGTTTGCAGGGCAGCCGCCATGTTATGATGAAGGACGAACTTCTATCGTTAAATAAGTATCTATTGGCTGACCGATATATTTTGGTCCAATCATAAGACGTTTTACAAATAGGCGATCGGATATGCTTCCATTAAATTCGGCTGATTCCGTATCGGAATCTCTACCGGCCGATATAGCTCAGTAGGTAGAGCGTAGGACTTGTGAACACAATGTCCTACAGATTGTGGGTTCGTATCCCCGGCTGGCCAACTAAAAATTACTAAAAGTCTTTCGGATGAGACATTAAACCGAGGTCCCGTGTGACGGTGCTATATGCCGAGCACGTTAAAGAACCAGGCGAAGCTCTCAGTAGTTTCGACCTGTATCCTTGCACTATCCCCCGTAACAACTAACCGTCTTCTGGGGGCGTCGCTCAGATGGGCAACCGGTAGCGACGATAAATAAACGGAAATAACCAAACCAATCGGAATCTCTATTATGATCGACGAGAGCCTTAAATGACCAGGATTAGCCTCGAACAAATGAAAGTCAGAGAGGCAATAAACTATATTGATACGGCACCTGGAAATCTGTTGACTTTTAATATGCTGTAGATACGAGACTTTGGGGTACCCCCCCCCCCCTTAAATTTTCTCCTCGGATTTAGACGAGTTGGAAAAATGATCTAGTCGGCCCCTGAAAATACAGAATTTCATCACAATACGGAAAACTTTTACCCCTGTTTATTTCATACTCAGATTAGTTGTTAACTAATGAGAGGAGAACCCATACAACAAGGACAGGTAACAGTTGAAATATTCTTGACACTGTTATTCACCTTTTTTGACCTTTATAATATCTGTGTCATTGCTGAAGATTATTTATTTCAAACTTGGACTAGTTGTTTACTATCGAAAGGGGAACCCATACCAGATTGGCTAGTAATTATCAAAATATTTTGATACAGTTATGCCCCCTTTTCATCTTAAAATTTTCACTGAAAATCAACCTTTTTCTAATATCACTGTCTTTACTGTAGATATTTTGACTTCAAACATGGATAAGTTGTTTACTATCAAAAGGGAAACCCATGCAAGTATGGCACATAAATCTAAAAATCTGTTTGGCATAATTATGCCCCTTTTTTCAAACAAAGAATTTTCACAGAAAATCAATCTTTTTCTTTAAGCAACTGCAGCCAAGCGTTGGCACCCGCATGTGGTTCTCTTGTTTCCTTTTCTAACAATGTTTTCCACACTTTCAAGGACAAATTACATCATGTCAGGCATACTTAATTTATTAGCTGCACATTCATTCAATTCAGACAAGCCTAAGACTTTGTCATCTGGTACAGAATGAAGATGAAGCATGTGAACTGCAGGATGTAACCAATTAAGATTTACCCTTTCCCCAAATGACAAATTATGGATCCTTCCAAACTGAAATCATCTGCAGACGACAACTTCAAAGTTGGTATAAATAAACTGAATTCTCTGATAGGGTAGAAAATGTAACGAGAAAAGGAGAAATTACTTGTTACAAGCAATTTCTTCTTTTCCCACAATGTTTCAAAAGCTTTCTATCTCAGGGTCGTTAAAACATGGGATCATGTTGTAGTAATTATCAAATGAAATCACATACATACTGATGGGTCCTATAATCTAACATGATGATTGATTGAATGGTGTTTTTTAACGCCACTTTCAACATTATTTATCATTGCAACAGCTTACTTATTGTGTGTCCTCGGTCCATATTCACCAACCATTCTTAAGAATATTCTTGGTCTTGTTCTCCAAAATTTTCCAAATTTGAAAGTAACACACCTTCTGATTGGCTAAACCATTTTGGTTTAGCGAATCAGAAGTTGTGTTACTTTCAAACTTGGAAAATCTTGACGAATAAGTCTAAGAACGTTCTTAAGAATGGTTGGTGAATACGGACCCTGGATTTCTCCAGTTCTTGGCAATGGCTCTAGAGTGTCTTACCTAAGCAATTTACTAGGTAAAGTTATGGCATAACAGGTACAAGTCATGCTGGGAGTTGACCCTTTTCCACACAATCCTGAGTTTTAATGACCCTGAAGAGGAAGGCTTCTTGAAAACATAGTACGAAGAGGAGAAAATACTGGTAACCAGCATTTTCTCCTTTACCCACAATGTTTTCTAGTCCCTATCAAAAACAGAAATAAATCATTTGAGCCACATTTAATTTGTCGTCTGCAAATGCTTTCACATTGGATGAGTCCAAAATTTTGTTGTTTGGTAAAGAGATGAGGTTTAAATTTTATCTAAGCTATGTATTGCTCTCCATTGAATCCTAATTATCTGAAATGTTTGAATTTACAGGGAATTTTCTTTTTCATTGATTCTCACTTTTTTGCTTTTTTCCAGCGCTGGAACTCTTTTAACTCTTTACCACACAATCACGGGTTTTAACGACCCTGAGAAAGAAGCCTTTTGAAAACGTTGTGGGAAAAGGAGAAAATGCTGGTTACCAGCATTTTCTCCTTTTCCCACAATGTTTTCTACCCTTTCCAAAACAAATTTCAATTTTTGAGTTATATTTGTTGTCTGCAAATGCCTTCAACTTGGACTAGTCTAAAAATTTATTGTTTGGTAAAGAGTTAACAGTTCAAATAAATGAGCCATGCTCTGTGACAAGGAGGTTTAATGTATCTGCAAAGAGTACTGACTCAGGTCAGCCTGCCGAGTCCATGTAGACAGACCTGGGTCAAAACCTTTTGCTGTTGGTCAGTTTCCCGCGTCTCCAAGGACCAGTGTGCCACATGGTTTAGTCACTTGTTTTGCTCGGTATAATGAATTTTACGTAGTTGCATTCAACCCCCTTTTGTCAGAGAATGATGTTCATATATTCTGCCTTTATGATCTCTTTGTGGACAACATAGATCAGGATCAGATTGCACAGAATGTGCAGTCTGATCTTGGTTCTATGTTGTCAGCTTAGTTCAGAGTTTCAGTAGTTCGTATTTCCAGCCATTGATAGCGGTCAACTTTGTATATTTGGCGCCAACTCTTATCCTGCTAATAAGTAAAATAAGTAATAATGAGTTAAATGATAAACTTTCAAGCCGATTGTCAAAACCTGAATAATGTTATTTCAAACAGAGTGGATCCAAGATCAGACTGCACATTCTGTACAGTCTGATCTTGATCTACACTGTTTGCAAAAGGTCAGTGAGCCGCGCTTAGCAGCTAAAGGGTTAAAATAGTTGAAAAACGCCTCTTCTAAATCTGAAACAGCATGGATAGAAGATATTACCAGCGGTCTTCTATTCCTGGACCAAAGAATTCCTTGACTTTACAACCCTGAGGAATAAAGCTTTTTAAAACACTGGGAAAAGGAGAAAATACTTGTAACCAGCATTTTCTCCTATTCCCACAGTGTTTATACCTTTTTTCAAGGGAAAGCCCTTATTTGTGACCAGTTTTACCCTTTACTTGATAATTCTGAGATTTGACCACCCTAAGAATTTTTGTTTATTTGTTTGGAGTTTAACGCCGTTTCCAACATTATTTCAGCCAGAGCACCTATCCATGTTTTCCTGGAGTTTCTGTTATCAGTACTGCGCACAATATTCTTTCCAAGCCACAGGCTGCTTTCCCACATAACGTATATTGAAACAATAGTCAGTGGTGAGAGAGGAATGAATCCTGTCGCAATGACTATCATCAGTCCTCGGAAAGAAATTGGCCGAGCCAGTGATCGAACCAACGACCTCCTGTTCTCAAGTCCTGCACACTACCGACTGAGCTTCTGGAGCTCAGCGACCACCCTAGGAAAGAAGCCTTTTGAAAACATTGTGGGAAAAGGATAAAATGCTGGCAACCAGTATTATCTTACTTTTCCAGAAATGTTTTCTGCCATATCAAAGAAAAATTCTATCATTTGAGCCACATTTCAATTTTTATATGCAAATGCTTTCAATTTGCACAGGTCTAAAATTTTGTCATGGGGTAAAGGGTTAACACATTGCCTCCTATACAGTTTTTGACCTTACCTATTATACAGACTTCATGGGAAATGATGTCAGATCTATCCTGGGACATTTTTACTACTTCATACAGATGGTGACTAACGCTGTTTTTTCTGGCAGCGAAGATCCTGGTCAAACTTCACTGTACCTGCAGTCTGATTTTGAATCTATACTGTCAGCTACCTGATGCTAACCTATGACCAAGGATTAACTTTAATTGTATTAACTCTTTACCAAATAGCAAAATTTTGGACTTGTCCAAATTGAAAGCATTTGCAGAAAACAAGATAAATGTATTTCTAATAGTGATTTCTGTCTTTGATGGGGTAGAAAACATTGTGCGAAAAGGAGAAAATGCTGGTTACCAGCATTTTCTCCTTTTCCCACAATGTTTTCAAAAGTTTTTTTTTTTCAAGGTTGTTAAAACCCAGGATTGTGATGTAAAGGGTTAAAATAAGATTTATTATTGTCCAACAAGTTTCTCTCTGTGTAAGTAAAATGTCATGATAAAAAAATACACACACACTAAAAATGCATTGATTTACAAAGTTTTACAGTTTTATTTAAAAAAAAAATATTATACAGGTAAATTCCAAAATAAAGCAGTTTGCTGATTCTTATTGGTCCGCATTCCAACCAATGATCATCTATCCCTACAAGAGATCTGAAAAAGACGGAAATAGAGAATGCACCATACTAAACTTGACATTAGGGCCTTTTGATAAAGGTACAGTCTGATCTGTACTTAACTCTTTACCACAGGACAAAATTTTAGACTGGTCCAAATTGAAAGCATTTGCAGACGACAATTTAAATGCGGCTGGAATTAAGCTTTTTAGTTGTATGTATGTATGTGTGTATGTATGCATGTATGTATGGCGGTGTTAAACGCCGTTTTCAACATTGTTTCAGTTATATCGTGGTGGCCAGTGCACCTATCCATGCTTTCCTGGAGTTTCTTTTACCAGTACTCCGCACAATATTCTTTCCAAGCCACTGGCTGCTTTCCCACATAACCATCGTCGAAATAATGGTCAGCGGTGAGAGAGGAATGAATTCTGTCGCATTGACTATCATCAGCGACCTCCTGTTCTCAAGTCCTGTGCACTACCGACTGAGCTACGGGGGCTTGGCTTTTTTTCAGTTGTGGAAGGGTAGAAAACATTGTGGGAAAAGGAGAAAATGCTGGTCACCAGCATTTTCTCCTTCTACAATGTTTTCAAAAGACCTCTTTCTGAGGGTCGTTAAAACTCGGCATTGTGTGGTAAAGGGTAAACCCTATACCAGATGTTTTTGAGTGTTAAAGACCCTAAAGATGACCTGTGAAAACTCTGTGGAAGAAGGAGAAAATGCTTGTAACTACCATTTTCGCTTTTTTTTTTTTTCCCCCACAGTGTTTTCTACCCTTTGGAAAACAAATTTCAATTTTTTGGTCACATTTAATTGCTGGTTACCAGCATTTTCTCCTATTCCCACAATGTTTTCAAAAAAGCTTCTTTCCCAGGGTCGTTAAAAGGCGTCATTGTGCGGTAAGGGGTTAATACGTGTTAGCATATCATTTGAAATTCTCAAGCTATTTGAAAAGAAATAAGACAAATATGTTTTGTTGCCGGCGAGAATCTCATCGCATCGGACAGTGCAGATCCAAGATCAGCCTGCACGTTTTGTGCAGTCTGATCCTGATTGACACTGTCCGCAAAAGCGCATTCATTCGCGGTTTTAAGCAGCATAGAATGGTTAAAAAAATTGAAACAGAGGAAAAACTTACTTAAACATCGTCATCATCATGGAGAATCTCTGCCAATGTTCTTCCCGCTGGAACAATATGTCCGTCTGTTTGTAATGGAAGAATTTCAATCTTGTCGTCTGCCACGCCATCGCTTGTGGAACTTAGAAAACTCGAATCGTGCTCGGTCGGATTCCTTTGTCCAAGAAGTGGCGATGTGATCGTCTCGGCTTTTATCCTTGTATCTGAGTATTTGTAACGTAGATGCTGACTGTATTTATTATCTTGGCAATGATATCTTCTGTGACGTTTGACTGGCGTTTCCATGATTCCGTCGGTGCATGATGGCTGCGATATTTCACATTTGGAAGCATGTTCGAAGTTAAGTTGCCTTGGGTTTGTGGCTCGTTTTACCGGTATCTGTTCTGGAGTGTGGTATGGCGATTGGCTAGGATTGAAACCCATACATACCGGTCCAAGGTAAGGATAGAATGGTATGACGGTTGCGAGTGGCATTGGTGACATGTTGTATGGAGCTTTCGAGTCCATTTCCGGTGACGTCGGCGTCGTGAAAGGCACATCCGGGTATTGAGGAGGCATGTACCTGGTAGTCGGATTATACTGAGCATTGCGTCGCAAGTTATCTTGTATTATCAAGTCAGACAAACTTTTAATGTAATTCATAGCAAGGCGAAGAGTTCTAATTTTTGACATGCGCCTGTGATACAGATTAAATTCTCGGGGCAGAATTTTTCTCAGATCATCCAACGCTTTGTTAATCTTTCTCATCCGGGCTCTTTCCTGCGTGTTCGCCATCAATCTCTTTCGTTCCGTCTCCTCATCTTCGTCTTCATGTTTTCTCTTTCTATAGGTAGGCACATCGATATGCAAGCCATCTCTGTCAGCCTTCAAATATGAGGTACTGGGTGTCCTTTTATCCGTCTTTGTGGTATTTTCATGTTTCCTAGCAGCAACTGAACTTCTTTTATTGTGTTGATAGTGTGAACTGGCTTCATTTTCGGCCTCTTTATACGTATCTCCAGAATTTTCGTCAGTTAGGTCAATGCAGTCGTTCAGCGGATCGCGACAATCTGTGTTTTTATCCATCATCCAAGTATTAATTTCACAGAATTGCTATAGTTACAGGTTTTCAATATAACAGTCAGATTTCTATGCTCAAATCTGCCTTATTATTATTATTACTATTATTTTTAGCACTATGCCCAAAATTCTTCGACTCAATTAATTACAAACATTTTATTCCATCAAGTTTTACGATTAGTTCCATATTGACAAGGAAGGACAAAGCTAGGTTCTTAAGCAACCGAATCTGATTAAATGCTTTTTTGATGCTCAACAAAAGTACAATTCCATATAATTTGCTGATAAGCCAAATCGGCTTGACTTGACAAATCAAAAGAATTACCTGACCAATGAAATTCTCATGGCCGAAAATTTAAGGTGGAGCCTAAAGGGTCGATGAGACGGGCTGTAAATCACACCTTGGCATCAAATACCCCCCCCCCCCCCCATCCTCTACGGGTTACAGAAGAGAAAACAGAAAGAACAGAAAGTCTTCTGACTTATTAACCCTTTCACAACACAATCTCGAGTTTTAATGACCCTAAGAAAGCCGGCTTTTGAAAACATTATGGGAAATGGAGAAAATGCTGGTAACCAGCATTTTCTCCTTCGCCCACAATGCTTTCTACCCTATCAAAGACAATCATCAGTTCATCAATTTAGCAACATTTAGTTTGGCTTCTAAAAAATTCTTTCAATTTGGACCAGACATAACTTTTATCATTAGGTAAAGAGTTTGTTCTGTAAATGCCAGTGGTGATTCAAATAACTTTGCGGACGGCGTTTATCAAGATCAAACTGCAGTACGTGCAGTCTGATCTTCATCTTCAGAGTTCGGTGTCTGATTCAAAATTATCATTAGAGTCGTCTTCAATCGCAGTCGAATCTTCTTTTTTTAACCCTTTACTACACAATCCCGAGTTTAACCGACCTTGAGGAATAAACTTTTTTGAAAACGTTGTGAGAAAAGGAGAAGATGCTGGTACCAACATTTTCTCCTTTTCCTACAATGTTTTCTATCCTATCAAAGACCAATTTCGCCATTTTGGCCACCTTTAATTTGTCGTCTGCAAATGCTTTCAATTTGGAACAGTCTGAAATGTTGTCGCAAAGGGTTAAACTTTGCCATAAAGTTGATTGTTTCTTTTCTACCCGCAATGAGCCAATTTCGTCAATCTGGCCACCTTTAATTTTTCGTCTGCAAATGCTTTCATTCTGGAACAGTCTGAAATTTTTCGTCAGGTAAAACTTCGCCATAAAATTGATTGTTTTTTTTTTTCGGTCGGCACCGAAGGAATTGACCTTTTTCTGGCCTATATATGCCAACAACTAAGTTTAGAACAGCGTGGATCAGGACCAGACTGCGATCTCATCTGAGATCCTCACGTTCTGGCTGCACTTTGACTCTTAACTACGATAAAAAGAGATTCAGCATTTACTACTGGATTGCAATTGTAGCCCTGGTGAAAAAACTATTGTTTTTTTTTTTCCCCCATTTGAGCCATGCTCTGGGTAAAGGAGGTTTAATGTATCTTCGGTGAGGCATTATACCTAGCAAGTCATCACATAGAATAAGGAACGATAAAATCCGTTTTGTGTCACAACCAACTGAAGTATAGGGTGGACTGGTCCTTGGGTATGCAGAACATTTATAAACAGAGCAAAAAGTTTCGACCCAAGTCAGCCTGCGCGGACTGCGCAGGCTGACATGGGTCGATACTTTTTGCAGATGCATTTACCCCCCTTCTCACAGAGCATAGCTCGTATAAGTTGCCGGGACGTGTAAAGCAGATATGGTAAAATCATTTGAAGTAAATCTGGGGAATAATTTTATTTTGATAGTGTGTCAACATGGATTGCTGGAGGTAAGATGGGCCTAATTGGACTTTGTAACTTTAATGGCAATAAACTCAGAGTCCAAAAGTGAGAGACCAATATCAGACTGCAGTTGAGGACTCTAAGCGAACTTGACAACTCTCTTATTAACCCTTTACGAGACGACAAAATTTTAGCCTTGTCCAAATTGAAAGCATTTGCAGACGACAATTTCAGTGTGGCTCAAATGGTGCAACTTTTCTTAGATAGGGTAGAAAACATTGTGGGAAAAGGAGAAAATGCTGGTTACCAGCATTTTCTCCTTTTCCCACAATGTTTTCAAATGGGTTCTTTCCCTGGGGCGTCAAAAGGCGTCATTGTGCAGTAAAGGGTTAAGATGAAGCAACCGCTCTTAATATCATTCTTAGTCCTCTCATTCATAAGAATTTCTACATTTCAAAGTTACGCAATTTCTGATTGGCTAAATCAAAAAGTTCAGCCAGTCAGAAGTTGCGTTACGTTTTGATTTGAGACTGAGACAAAGAATGCTATTTAGAATGGTTAGCGAATACGGGACCGTGATCAGGTCGATGAACACGGACAGACGGACGGGTTTGTTGAAAGAGGGGTGAGGGGACATATTTTTGTTTTTTTAGTCTTTTTTTTTTCTTCAAAAAGTTTAGGATTGTTCAAACTGAAAGCATTTACAGACGACAGTCTAAATGCGACTCGGATGTTGGTAGATGTACTTGTCTTGGAGAGTCTTAAAAATATCGTAGAGAGAAAAGATGCTGGTAACCAGCATTTTCTCCTTTTCCCACCATGTTTACCTGTGTGACAAACTTTTAGACTTTTCCAATTTGACAGCATTTGCAGACGACAAGTTTAATGTTACTCAAATGACGCGTATTATCTTTTAAATTACAGAAAATATTGTGGGAAAAGGACAAAATGCTGGTTATCAGCATTTTCTCCTTTTCCCTCAATATTTTCAAAAGAATTCTTCGTTACGGTCTTTTAACCCTTAAGCTGGCACTGAGCGCGACTCAAAGACCTTTTGCGGACAGTGTAGATTAAGATCAGACTGCACAGAACGTGCAGTCTGATCTTTGATCTACACTGTCCGATAAGGAGATAATTTTCCCCGACAAATCAATTTGAAATAGCAATATTTAGGTTTTTACTATCGACTTGAAAGTTTCATTTTAGTTATTTAGCAGGTAAAGGGTTAAAGACAGAATTGATTGGTAGATGATTAAGGACTGATTTGCAAGCCATTTTACTCCTTTTCTCTCAATGTTTTCAAAAAAACCTTCATCCTGGTGGTCTGTTGAAAATATGATTGCTTGGTAAAAGGTTAAAAGCTCCTTTTCTTTATCATCATTAAATACAGATCTGGGACCGGAAGTTTTAAGTACACGTAACGGCCCCTAATGTGCGTCCCAAATTAATTTCCTTGCTTGTAATGACCTGCCCGATTTACCATGGTCAATTCTGGACGAGCGAGTTCTATCAGGAACAAGGTTGTAAAAGTGACATCTCGGCAAGATGAATAGGCAGAAATGTTCCATCAGATTCCGATTTAAATTCTAACAACTTGTTTCATATTTCTTTATTTTATGCGGTTGTTAATGGGCGACATTGTCAACACTGCAGAATAGCAGATTTGTATTCAAGGAGTTTAAGGTAAACGAATGAAAAGAACAATTATCACCCCCTCACCTCTGCCTGTCTGCCTGCCTGTTTGTCTGTCTGTCTCGCCCTCGCGCCCTCTCGCTCTCTCTATGTTCAACAGTTTTTTTTGTCAGAAAAAAATAAAAAGTGAACTTTTGCAGGCAATATCCCACAGAACAAACTGTTGCATTTTATATGACAATGAAGTGCTTCACTGTTTATTTGCTTCAAATATATGAGCCATGCTCTGTGAAAAGGGGATTTTAAATGCAGCTCCGCACGATGTATTATACCAAGTAAGTAATCATATAATTATAAATCCAAATCCATTTTGTGTAACAACCGAACGAATCGTGAGGGAGTGTGGTCCTTTGACATTCAGAAATTGACCTATAGCTAAAACTTTTGACTCGGGTCAGCCTGCACGGACTGCGCAGGCTGACATGGATCGAAGCGGTTTGCAGATGCATTAAACCCCCTTTTCACAGAGCCTGACTCTTATTATATTTTGAACATTTTGGGATCGATTTAGACAGCATGAACGAATAGAATTTCCTTCTGAAATAAATGCGATGTAGTCGAATTTGGTAAAAAGCCCAGGTGGAATGTAAATAAGCAACATGAATATTGATGTTTAATAAGATAATACCAGAGAAAACAATAAAGCAATTGGAGAATTAATGGTAGCAGTAACTCCTTTTGCCAAAATATGGTTTGAAAAAAATGACCTTGTTTCAGATCGAAAAAAATCGTCCTTTGGAATTTTTATGTTTAGTTTTGATTAACCTTTAGAGCGTCAAATAAACGCTGGAGACATATTCAGTCAAGGAATAAGACCAATACATTTGAACCATTTACCAGACGACAAAATTTTAGCCTTGTCCAAATTGAAAGCATTTGCAGACGACAATTTCAGTGTGGCTCAAATGGTGCAAATTTTCTTTGATAGAGTAGAAAACATTGTGGGAAAAGGAGAAAATGCTGGTTACCAGCATTTTCTCCTTTTCCAACAATGTTTTCAAAAGGCTTCTTTCCCAGGGGCGTTAAAAGGCGGCATTGTGCGGTAAAGGGTTAACGCATCTCCATGATGCATTAAAGCAAGCAAGTAATTACATGATTATGGATCCATAAAATCCATTTTGTCAAACAACCTACTGAATCATGAGTTAGATTGGGCCTTGAACATAAAGAAAATTGACCAGTAGCGAAAAGTTTTGGCCCAGGTCAGCCTGCGCGGGCTGCGCAGGCTGACCTGAGTTGATGCTTTTCGCGGATGCATTACGCGGCACTCTTTTGATAGAGTATGATTCATTTGCAATCTTTAGATCACTCTATTCCAGAATCTCTCAGCAGAACAGACGGTGTAAATCAGAGATCAAACTGCACGTTTTGTGCAGTCTGATCTTGATCTACATTGGCTTCAAAGGTAACGTGAACGGCGTGCTTGAAGGGTTAATACCGACCACGTGTTATTTTCAAACTCCCACCACTTTGCATCACGGGAAGTTATCTCTGCGGATGATCACCGAAACTTTCCGATTAGCACCAAGGTGCGAAGTCCACGAGTGCGTCATTTCTGACGTATGACGAGACCGCACGTGGTGATTAACCAGTCTTTAATGACCCATTAATCGTTTTATTGTGCAATGTAATGGTGGAAGCGAAAATCAAAATGGAATTAATCATGGCGTGGGGTTTGAAGTGAAACTGAAAAATATAGAACCGACTTGTTAAATGGTGACAGAAGTAAAAGAATGAAAGAGATAAGAATCTTTGGCTGTCACTTTTGTTTCCAGCGCTTTTGAACCATTAATGCATTAGGCTGCAAATCGAGACTCAGCGCTGCCTTGCTGACCGTATAGATGCAAGATCAGGCTGCAAAGAACGTGCAGTCTGGTCTTGGATCTACACTGCCCGAAACAGTAGAATGTTCCTAGCATGAAAAACCTTTAAACATTAATATGATAAACTGGTGTTTTACTTTTGGTTAGAAGTTTTATAATCTTTTAGGCTGTTATTCCCTACTTAATACGCATTTGCGGACAGTGAAGATCAAGATCAGACTTCTTAGAACGTGCAGTCTGATCTTGGATCTACACCGTCCGTTATCTTAAAGTATCTATTGGTTAGAACAGCAATGAACTCGCAATATTTTAGTCAGCACTGCTTATTGAAAATGCTTTTTTGCTTTTGTTCAGCTGTTAAAGTCTTTACTAAACAAGTCCTAGTTTTAACGACCCTGAAGAAGAAGGCTTTTGAAAACATTGTGGGAAAAGAAGAAAATGCTGTTTTACCAGCATTTTCTTCTTTTCCCACAGTGTTTTCAAAAGCCTTTTTCTTCAGGGTCGTTAAAACTATTTATTTCGGCAGCTCAGTCCAGGACCTGAGAACAGGGGACGCTGGTTCGAACCCCCGTTCAGACAATTTCTTTCCTTTCTTTCCAAAGACTGATGACAGTCATCGCGGCAGGATTCATTCCTCTCTTACCGCTAACCATTGTTTCGGCGATGGTCATGTGGGAAAGCAGCCGCTGGCTAGGAAAGAATATTGTGCGTAGTCTAGGTAAAAGAAACTCCTGGAAAGCATGGATGGGTGCACTGGCCGCTGCGATATAACTGCAATAATGTTGAAAACTGCGTTAAACGTCAATCAATCAATCAATAATCGATCCATCCATCGATCGATCCATCAATCCATTCATCAATCGGTCGGTCGGTTGACCGACCGACCGACCGACCAATCAATTAGTCAAGCTGGTCGGTAAACTGGTGAAATCCAGGACACACATGAATATATGAGCTGTTGTCATGATAAGACTGAAATAATTTTGAAAGCGGCGTAATACACCAGTCAGTCAATCATTAGTTTTTTATAAACAAAGGAGTCGGTGCTTTTGATATCGAAGTGTCTAAAATGTTGTTTTCCGCTAAGGGGATATTAAACCAGACTCCGTTTAGCAAGTCTTGTTTTTTTTTCTTTTTTTTTTTCCCCTTTTGCGGACAGCGTAGATCAAGATTAGACTGCACAGAACGTGCAGTCTGATCATGGATCTACACTCTCCGAGAAGGACAAAACGTGCAGTCAGATCTTGGATCTACCCTGTCCGATAAGGAGATATTTTTCTCCAAAAAATATGTTTGAAATAACATTGTTTGGCTTTTTACTATCGGCTTGAAAGTTTCATTTCTTTTATTTGCCAGCATAGGAGGTAATGTCCCTTTAATAGTTATTTAAAGATGTTTATCGCTGATTTGAAAGTTGTCCGATTTAATCAAAGGGCTACTTTTGTACTCTGTCTAAGATACGCAGCAACATACTTTGTCCAACAGATCCCGACGTCATATCTGTTTTGACCATCGAAGTTTTTTTTTTTTTTCAGTACATATGAATCATAAACTCGATGTCTGTCTACGGTTAAAAATTTATAAAATCCACTGAAACTCCGAAAAATATTTGAGTCATTGATCTGTGGAGAGGAGATTAATGATTTGTGAAAAGCATCGACCCAGGTCAGCCGCCGCAGTCTGCGCCGGCTGACCTTGGCCGACACTTTTCGCTAAATATTGGTCAATTTTCTCTATGTCCAAAGACCAGTCTACCTCATGATTAAGTTGGTTTTTAAAAACAGTGGCTATTATGGATCCATAATTATGTGATGGCTTGATTGGTATAATGCTTCACGGGAAGCACTAAGCCCCCTTTTACCAGAGCATGGCTCACTTATGTCATGGTCTTGACTTCCAGGTCTTCGCAAAATATTCTTCCGAAGCAACTGGTTGCTTCAGTTACATAAACATCGACTATACAACGTTCGGCGGAGTGAGAGGAATAAATCCTGTCCCAATTACCATGTTGAATCCTCGGGAAATAAATTATTCTAGCTGGGGAATCGAACCTGTGACCCCCCCTCTAGTTTAAAGCCCTGTAGGCTACAGATTGAGCCATCGGGCACGACTTCCCTTGGCCTAGTCCTCCAGGCATCCTCCGACGGAGCCGGAGGTCGGGGTTTCGAATTCCGCTTACGGTGGAGTTCGTTCTCATATTATCGGTTGGTAAGCCACCACCTACGTTAAATAATGGACAACGAGTACTTAACTGCCTGGTATCGCGGCATAAAAGATTAAGAATTTTGATGGATGGATGGATGGATGGATGGATGGATGGATGGATGGATGGATGGGTAGGTGGGTGGGTGGGTGGATAGATGGATAGATGGGTTGGAGGGAAGGTGGGTGAGTGGTTGGGTGGGTGGGTGGATGGGTGGATGGATGGATCGACCGACAGACCGATCGATCGATCGATCGATTGATTGATTGATGCTTTATGCTGCTTTCAACATTATTTCAGCTCAGCTATTCATGCACGGCCTAGCATTGAACGTGAATAATCTAGGCCTCTGAAGTGTCTTGCCAAAGGACATACCACAAAAAAAGTGCTGTCATGGAAGCTCGAACTCGAGGCCTCCAGGTAACGAGATACAAGCCCAACGCTTTACCACTGAGCCATAAGCCATTCTCTTGCAAAGGGAGGTTTATTGAAACACCGTCATGCATTATAACATACAAGACATCATTAGAATTCTTGACCCATAAAACCCACTTTGTCTAACAACCGACTGAATCATGAGGTAAACTGGTCCTTTGACATACAGAAAATTGACCAATAGCAAAAAGTATCGACCCAGGTCAGCCTGCGCGGACTGCGCAGGCTGACCTGGTCGATACTTTTTGCAAATGCATACATTAAACCCATTTTTCACAGAGCGTCGCTTAAATAAACATGTGTGAAGGAAGGTGTCTCAAATATAAGTCGGATATTGACCCGGTCCTTTCAATGACGGTGACAAAACTTTTGATATTACTGATCGTAATCGCTGTAAACTCAACCCTTAAATGGTCAATCAAAAGTTGATCTTTTAGCCAGTGCAGTCTGATCTTGGATCTACCATGTCCGCTAGGCTGAAACATTGTTGCCAATTCCAGCCTCGAAAAAGTACAGTAACTTGGGTAAATTCTTGTTTTAACAAAGAATCTGATTTGTTTGTTTGGCGTTTGGATTCTTTACAGGAAAACAGATAATAGACTTCAAAATTGGAGAGCATTTGCAGAGGGGCTATTAAATGTGGCCAAAATGATGGTATTTAACTTTCATAAGGTAGAACACATTGTGAGATGAGGAGGAAAATGCTGGTTACCAGCATTTTCTTCTTTTTACACAATGTTTTTCAAAAGCCTTCTTCCTTGGGATCGTTATAACAGGAGATTGTTTGGTAAAGGGTTAAGGGTTGAAAGGACAGTGTTGTAGCGTATCCCCAGTGTTGTACGTGCCGCGGACATCGCCTGTCACTGGTGTCAAGACACTGGCTCAAGCTTCATTGAAAATGCAGTGACAGTCACAATATTGAGTTTAAAGATATGAGTCATGCTCTGCGAAAAGGGGGCTTAATGCATCCGCAAAAAGTATCGACCCATGTCAGCCTGCGCACTCCGCGCAGGCTGACCTGGGCCGAAACTATTTGCTATTGGTGAATTTTCTGCGGCTCAAAGGACCAGTGTACCTCATGCTTCAGTCGGTTGTTAGACTAACTAGATTTTATGGATCCGTAATTTACTAGTTTGACTCGCTTGTTATCATGCTTTACGGAAATGTATTAAGCCCCCTTCTACCAGAGCGTGACTCATATATATTTTACATCAGCTGAGAAACAAGTTCTTGCAACTTATTCTAATTTCTCTCGACTCTGCTTCCTGGTAAACATACAAGTACCCGCGCCGAATGTGTGGTCCAGTGGACGGTTCCAAAGTTGACACCGGCTCCTGAGAATCGAACTTGGGACCTTATGCATGCGAGGCCGACGCTCTACCTCACGACCGCGCACACCAAAATTACAATCTTCGGCTTTCTGCTGTACTTTTATTGTTTGTTATTATTGAAATAATTGACTTAATAAATGTCCATTGGCCTACACAGGAAGCTTAAACAAGAAATGTCTTTAAAAAAGATGGATGGCGTAACTTTGCCAGCGAATAGGCAGGGGGGCCCTTAAAATAAACATGTCTACATTTTTTTTAAATTTTACCAATCACATATTTTTATTTATTCATTCGTAATCAGTACCAAAAAGTAGGTCAAACGCCAGTACTTTCAACTACGTCGAAAAAAGGAACCCAAACCGATTGTTATATTTGCTATTTTACCTCAAACACAACTACCCTTGAAAAATCAAAGCGTTGAAAACGCTGGTGTGGCATTTGTCAAGGGAGCCATTGTGTGGAATCAATAATTTGAAAAATAAACAACAGAAACAGTTTCAAAATATTCGCTTGAAAGTCAATCTACTACATAGTCATGCAAAATCCGATAGAGAAGGGTGCAATCTTGTGGGACGAACAAATCAGAGCGAACAACCCTGGGACGAATAAGCCCTGGAACGAACTGGTTTTGGGACGAACAAGCACGGTATGTGTGTGTCATTACGCCACTATAGAAGGCCATAGCGGATCAAGCTATTTTCGATAAAAAGGAAGTATTTCCACGATCGTCGGCCTTATCCAATTTATTGTAATACGCCATTTTCAATTTCATATCTGAGTGAAATTGAAATACTTATTTTTCACAGAAAAAAATATTTTAATAGGGTTTACTTCCTTCGGTTTTGCACAAAATACGATACATGATTTTCAAAATGCCGTATTGAACTCATGGTGGCATTGTCTTCGACAAATGCCACAACCAGTGTAAAAAGGCTCTTTCGCATGGGTGGCATTCTTCCTTTATGTCGTCACAATAAAAAATAGTTCCCCAAGAAAACAACTTACACTCACTTTCTACAAAAATCATCAAATCAACATCAAAAAGAATTTTTAGACCTGTCCTTCCATTTTCTCTAAAAAGTAGTGCTGCAGAAATGCTTACTGTCAAAGTTTTTAAACCGGACTACTTTTGATACTACGACCTGGATGCAGTTCGCAATGATGCGACACACTGTCATTTTCCCTAGTCCGGTACATTGTATTCGTATGCGGCAGGCTACATTTTCTCCTTCACCAACAACCACTTTAAATGGGAATGTTATTTTATCGTTCACGTGACATCTCCATAATTCAAATCACAGCTTCTGTTCGTTCGAGTGCATTACAAAGGTCAAATCAAGATTAACCCCATTTTTCTTGTAGTAAGGTTTTCATTGACCAAAAGTCCGAAAAATTGTGTGGACGTACAAATATTTGAAATTCTGGTATGGTATTTTATACTCGTAGATTGATTTAAGCGTTTTGTCTCTGTCTCTCGTCTGTGTCCTTGTCTGTCTGTCTCTGTCTCTCTGTCTCTGTCTCTTGTCTCTGTCTCTGTCTGTCTGTCTCTCTCTCCAGTGTTTCTCCTTCTGCGACATTGTCGGTCCAAGTGCAAGTCGCCTACAGAAAAATGAATTTTAAACTTGTGACTAGGTAAAATGTTACATAGTCGCTCTATCTTTTGATTACTTTTTTATCTTATTTTAAGATTCATTTTCCTGCCAGTGACTAACACTTGGAATGACCGCGCAATGAAAGATTATCGTCTCCGCATCAATTTCCCTACTTTTGAATGGTATGATTTAAATGGGGCCATGCTCTGGCAAAAGGGGGCTTCATGTATCTCCGTGATGCATGATACTAGTACCAAGCAAGTCATCACATATTATAAGATCCATAAAAAATCTGCTTTGTATAATAACCTACTGATTCATGAGGTACACTGGTGCTTTGGCATGCAGAAAATTTACCAAAAGCAAAAAGTTTCTGCCCAGGTCAGCCTGCGCAGACTGCGCAGGCTGACCTGGGTCGAAATTTTTTGCAAATGCATTAAGCCCCTTTTTACAGAGCAGATCTCAAAACTAGATGCGTTTTAAAACCGGCATTGTTTACCTCAGTACGCTGTCTGGTGTTTAAAAGACGTTTGGGTTTTTTTGTGTGTGTGTGTGTGTGAAAAGAAATCACCTGTAAGCCGTTTCCAGAGCTAAACCTCTTTCCCTGCGACAAAATTTTAGTCATCCAAATTGAAACCATTTGCAGACAAAAAATTTAATGTAGCACAAAAATGATTTCTGTGTTTGAAATGGTAAAATATATGGGGGGGGGGGGGGGGAAGAAAATGCTTGTTACCAGCATTTTCTCCTTTTCCCACAATGTTTTCAAAAGCCTCCTTTTTAGGGCCGTTAAAATACAGGATTATGTAATGTTAAATTGGCTTATAACAACAACACTATCATCATCATCATCATCATCATCATTATTATTATTATTATTATTAATCATTATTAATCATTATTATTCTCTTAAGAAGGTTAAATCATTGAGACGCATTTTTCAGTAAGAAATCTAAAACCTGAAAAGAGTTCATTTTTACAATGTTGCCTTCAAAACGAGTGGATAAAGAAGAAAAGTAAAAAAAGAAAAAATGTTGATGCTGATGACCGTGATGTTACTGATGATTGCTATGTTTGGAAATGATTAAGATTGATTAAAGGCAAAATAATAATGGAATTATTGGCAAAATAATAATGGAATCTTGATTCTACGGACAGACACACGTTTTAAATTTTCCGTTGAGATATTGGATTCCTTAAAGATACCTCTATACTCGTTTTCAGCCAGTTTTTTAACCCTTTCATCTTTATTTTATCAAATTATAACCATTCTTTTATTTTTATACCAAATTTTGCCCCTTACGATTACAAGGTTACCTATATTACGACCGATAGAAAATGCTTTTCATTTTCTGGAGGCCATCAAAGAAATCACGGTTGTGACGTTTCTGATTTTTACATCGAAGATTTCCAATAAATGTATAATTATGTATTTATCCCTTACACAATATTTATCGGTTAATTCATTAATGTTTACAAAGCTGACGAAATTCTGAACCATTCTACAGTTAATCAAATTTTAACAGCGTTTTTTTTTTCTCTCTCTCTCTCTCTCTCTCTCTGTCTCTCTGCCGGTAAGTACGAGTATGTACCTTTAAAAGTTAAAATTAAAATTCCGATGCAGCCTTTGAATAAAAATACCTTGCAGCATTGGAGGGGGGGAGGCGGAAGCATTTTTCCGGATGTCAAGGTCTACACTGCACCTTCATGCACGTGCAGTGCATCTTGACTTGCAAATAGGTAATAAAATATTGTGTATGCAGTCTTGGGAGGAGCGATTCTTCCGGATGTCAAGGTCAACGCTGCGGCTTCCTGCAGTTGCGTTGCGTAATATTAACCCCTAGGCTGCTAAGCGCGACTCACGGACCTTTTGCGGACAGTGTAGATCAAGATCAGACTGCACAGAACGTGCAGTCTTATCTGGATCTAAACCGTCCGATCAAATTGGAATTTTACGGGAAAAAGAACGTTGAAATCACAATATTACTGTTGACTGGTAGGCTGCTAGGCGTGGCCCACGGACCTTTTGCGGACAGTGTAGATCAAGATCAGGCTGCACAGAACGTGCAGTCTTATCTGGGATCTAAAGCGTACAATCAAATTAGAATTTTACGGGAAAAAGAACGTTGAAATCACAATATTACTGTTGACTCTTAGACTGCTAGGCGTGGCCCACGGACCTTTTGCGGACAGTGTAGATCAAGATCAGGCTGCACAGAACGTGCAGTCTTATCTGGGATCTAAACCGTACGATCAAATTAGAATTTTACGGGAAAAAGAACGTTGAAATCACAATATTACTGTTGACTCTTAGACTGCTAGGCGTGGCCCACGGACCTTTTGCGGACAGTGTAGATCAAGATCAGACTGCACAGAACGTACAGTCTGATCTTGAATCTACACTGTCCGATAAGGGGGTATTTTCCTCCAAAAAATTACTTTGAAATAACATAATCTGGGTTTTTACTATCGGCTTGAAAGTCTTGTTTAACAGAATAAAGGTTGGTTGATTGATTGATTGTATGGTGTTTAACGCCGTTTTCAACATTATTTCAGTTATATCGCGGCGGCCAGTGCACCTATCCATGCTTTCCTGGAATTTCTTTTACCAGTACTCCGCACAATATTCTTTCCAAGCCACTGGCTGCTTTCCCACATAGCCATTGTCGAAACAATGGTCAGCGGTGGGAGAGGAATGAATCCTGTCGCAATGACTATCATCAATCCTCAGAAAGAAATTGGCCAAGCCGGGAATGGAACCAGCGACTTCCTGTTCTCAAGTCCTGTAGGATACCAACTGAGCTACGGGGCTCGGCAGAATAAAGGTTAACCTGTCTTGGCCGACAGATTGCTGAGCGTCACCGAATCCTTGCCTATCGACAGACGTCGGATTCTTCCAAATTGAAAGGATTCTGCAGACGACAAATTTGAAATCGGTACAAATGAGTTAAAATTGCCTGATAGAGTTGAAAACATTGTGGGAAAAGGAGAAATTGCTTGTTATAAGCAATTTCTCCTTTTCCCACAAGATTTCTTTCCTCGGGTTGTTAAAAAATGGGGTTAACCAATTTGGTGAGGTTTTACCGTGGCGCTTAAAATTGCGCACTGGTTCACAAGCCATTTAAACAAAGTTAACAACTGTAACGACTGCGAACTACGTGATTTGGGAAAAAAAAAACTTAGATCGAATCCCGCCATGGGGCACGTCGAAGTTTCCTTCGGCAAGGCTTTGCAGCGCCCTTGCCTGGTGTTTTTCAACCCAAGGAAAAACTTGAATACGTGAGCTAAATGATTGAGTTTGCATTTATTTAACGTCGCCATCGGTTGCATCCTATGGGCTATGCCCTTAGAGGGTTGTCACTTACGTTACCCAGGAATAGTGCAAGATACAGGACGAAACCTATCCTAGGTTATGCCCGGCTTTATAACATTTTACCAAACGACACAACTTTTGACTGGCCCAAATCGAAAGCTTTTGTAGACTGCAAAGTAATTCTGTTTCAATAATAGAAATTCACCTTTGGAAGGGTAAAAAACATTGTGGGAAAAGGAGAAAATGCTGGTTACCAGCATTTTCTCCTTTTCCCAGAATGTTTTCAAACGGTCATTTTATTAAGGTCGTTAAAACTTGGTATGGTAAAGGGTTAATTAACTATCTTGGTGTGAAGCACCGTCACACGGGACCTCGGTTTAAAGTCTCATCCGAAGGACTATAGTTAACTTTAAGTTGACCAGCAGACGCGTGGATCGAACCAACAACCTCAATTGTTCCGAAACTTGTTGTTCCCAATCTCGTGCTCTGCCACTTGCCCTAATCCGGACTGTTTCTGTGATATGCATAAATTTCTGTTAGAAGCCTTGTAAACAAAGTGTCAAAACAAGCGAATTCCATTCCCTGTCGTTTCGGATAACGGAAACAGCATGGCCAAATATTATCGCAACTGGCCCGCCGTCGTCAAAGTACTTTTAAATGTTGGTTCAGCATAGTGCTCAATGGTAACGCCTCATCAAATATCGTGGCAATGGAGAAATATATCTTTCTGACACAATATTTTCTCACGTTAACATGAACAAAAGAACCATCCTCTGGCAAAAGGGCGCTTAACCCTTTCAGCGCCATGGGCGAAAACAGGGACTTTTGCGGACGGCACAGATCAAGATCAGACTGCACAGAACGTGCAGTCTGATCTTTGATCTGTACCGTCCGCTTAATTAGTCAAGCCCCTACGATAAAAATCTTTCTGGGTCTCTGTGGATTGCATTTACAGCCACCGAAAGCAGTCGAGTGTATTTATTTGGCGCCGAAAGAGTTAACTTGTTAAATAATTGAAATGAAACTTTTAAGCCGATTAGTAAGCACCAAAATGTTGTTATATCAAAGGTATTTTTGGGGGGAAAATATCTTCGTGTCGGACAGTGTAGATCCAAGATCAGACTGCACGTTCTGTGCAGTCTGATCTTGATCTGCACTATCCGCAAAAGGTCCGTTTACCTAACAAGTCATCATAATTGTGAATCCACAGAATCCATTTTGTCTCAGAACTGCCGGAGTCCTGAGGTAGAATGGTCCCTGTACATACAGAAAATTGACCAAAAGCAAAAAGTTTTGATCCAGGTCAGCCTGCGTGGACTGTGCAGGCTGACCTGAATCGATACTTGCAGTAGATGCATTAAACCCCCTTTTCACTGAGCATGGTTAACAATTACAACCTTATATGTTTTCAAAAGCGGGTCAGGTCGCAAATGGAATCCAAGTTTCCCGCCACCGACTTTAACTCTCTACCTAACGACAAAATTTTAGACTTGTCCGAATTGAATGCATTAATTTAGCAGACCACAAAATAAATGTAACTCCAAATTTTGAATTTATTTTTGGAAAGTTAGAAAACGTTGTGGTTGCCAACATTCTCTTCTTTTCCCACAATGTTTTCAAACGCTTTCTCCTCAGGGTCGTTACTAGTTGGGATTGTGTGGTAAAGTGTAAAGACCTTAACCACAGGTAGAAAACTAGAAACCTTAACCTTTCCGTCTTTCCGACCTCGCCGCAGTGTGCGTGGTTGATGCGGTATTTATGCTACATTTTTATTCTTATTTATAAAGACTTTTGTGTGATTTTTATGCCCCCGAAAAAAAAAAAAAAAAAATCGGGGGCATTTTTGTGTGACTTTTATGCCCCCGGGAAAAAAAAAAAAAAAAAAAATCGGTGGCATTTTTGTGTGATTTTTATGCCCCCGGGAAAAAACAAAAAAACAAAAAAAAACGGGGGCATTTTTGTGTGATTTTTATGCCCCCGAAAAAAAATTCGGGGGCATTTTTGTGTAATTTTTATGCCCCCGACAATAATTTGGGAGAAGACATTTTTTGTTTAGTCCGTCGGTCCGTCCGTCCGTTTTCGTGTCCAGGTCATAACTTTTTTTCCCTATGACTTAACCCTTTCCCAGACGACAAATTTTAGACTGGTCCAAATTGAAAGAGTTTGCAGACGACAATTTTAAATTTGATGAAAATGGCAGAAAGTTCTGAAAAAGGGTAGAAAACACTGTGGGAAAAGGAGAAATTGCTCGTTACGAGCAATTTCTCCTTTTGCCACAGTGTTTTCAAAAGACTTGTACTGCAGACACGTGAAAACCAGGGCTTGTTTGGGAAAGACTTAATTTCCAAATCACTTTGCACAAATGTTAACCACATCCGGACGATTCGACATGCGCAAGAGTCATGTCCGTAGGTTGAAGGTCAAGGTCACAGCCAGGTCAAATGTGTTTGGTGCTTCTCAGTGACACGTCTTGTTTATATTTTAATACATGTACATAATATGTTTGGATTATATGTATTAAAGACATATCTGAAAATGGCATTTGTAGTGTTTCATTTTCTTTTGTAAATGGAATTGTTTTGGGAGAACCCTTGTAGCCCTTTTACCACACAATCACGTATTTAACTAACACGAGGAAGGAGGTTTATGGAAACATCGTGGAAAAAGGAGAAAATGCTGGTAGCCAGCATTTTCTCCTTTTCCACTCAATGTTTTCTACCCTGTTAGAGACAACTGCCCCTCCCCCCCCCAAAAAAAAAAAAAAAAAAATCGCTACGTCCGCCACAACGGTTGTGTTCTAGCACACAATTACGGACGTAACGTGCACGACGTCGACGGTAGGCGCACACAATCCGGTCGGCGTTAGAAACATTGAATCGAGATTCGTTGCTCGAGACATTATCGCGCCAATGTCTTCTCATGTTGTCTCGAACCTATTGCCGACGTACACGATGGTGAATTTCCGTCAACACCACTCCACGATGCGACCTCCTACCAGAAATTTCCCTCTCCTTGAGACGTCTTATTACCGTAATGCGGCTAACAGACCTTCCATGAGTGTCTACAGCTACCAATGTCGTGAATTGCGCCGCTAAATTTCGTGCTTACAAAGTCTTGTGAAATGCAGCTCTTGTCTCTGATGTGTTCATAAAAGGAAAGGGGCAATAACTGCGAGATTTGGCCAGGGATCGTACACAACATGTAATTTACGATCCCTGGTCTGGCTGAGCGATAACTGCGCGAATCGGCTGTTTTGTCTTCAATCATGCATCATAATAGGACGGCCAATATAGAATCCCACTTGTTTTGAAATTGGCTATGGATTTACCATCCAGTGAGGTGTATCTACTTGCGCAGTACAGGATATGCCTGCACCAATATTCGTAGGCAAAATACCTCCCAGCACGTTTTGTTCATTTCTTTTTTTAAATCTTGCTTCCCAATATGTGAGCCATGCTCTGGCAAAAGGGGGCTTAATGCATCTCCGCGATCTACGATACAAAGCAAGTCATCACGTAATTATGAATCCTAAACAGACTAAACCATGCGGTACACTTGTTCTTTGGACATGCAGAAAATTTATTAAAAGCAGAAAGTTTCGTCCCAGGTCAGCCTGCGCGGACTGCGCAGGCTGACCTGGCTCGATACTTTTTGCAGATGCAATAAGACCCATTTTCACAGAGCTTGGCTCAGATGCATTTTTACCCACTTCATAAATCATCCTTAAAGCGCCCCACAGAGAAATGCGCAGTTCGATGCAGGCGGATACATGAATATTAGAGAGAGGCTCAACAGTGGCCTTATATCAGCTAGGTTGTGATTCCGTGGATTTCTTTACTATCAATATTATTTTCTTGGCGAAATGAACAATTAATGGTAAGTGTTAATTGTCATGTGTTTGGAGTATGATACCAATTTATAATTTATTTTTCGTGTTTTGGAAGTTTTTATATGATAGACTAAATGGTGTGTGTAACAAATGGTTTTCCAAGAAAAGGCGACTGAGTTCATACAACGCTCTGATCGGTTTCGGCTGGTCAGCTAGTCTGGTACCCTGCCCTACTTCAAAAGTACGTCAGGCAAAGCGGAATAATGGCGGCCTCCGTTTGTAATATGCAGAGGTAACGGATTATTGTTATTTCACTTGATCAAACCCCACTAGAGACTGAACTGAAAACAGATCGGTTTTCAAAAAAGTAATGGCAGTTAGTTTTTTTTAATTGTCTTTCTTATTTAGCGAGAAAAACTACGTATCAGAAATGCTTCAAGTATCCGAAATTTCAATGGGCCGATATAACGTCCGAAAGCAGGGCTACTTTTAAAATGATTCATGGTCAAATTTATATTTAAACGATATCCAAAAAGCACATTTTAGGTTCAGTAATGTATATTTTGTACAAAATGGATATCATTTTATTCACTGATCAAACTGGATCACATGAAATTAAGAAAAACAGGAACGCATTTAGTGCTAAGCTTGAGGTCACCATGGAGGCCGCCATTATTTCCTGACCCTATAACGTAGTGGTGGGGGCAGGTAATCCAGACCACTGGTCAGCCGGCTATAGATGATTCAATCATATACATAAACCGATCTGTTTTCAGTTCAGTCTCTAGTGGGGTTTGATCAAGTGAAATAACAATAATCCGTTACTTCTGCATATTACAAACGGAGGCCGCCATTATTGCGCTTTGCCTGACGTGCTACAATGACTATCAGCAACAATGAGATGAATTCTTAGAAGTCTCTCTCGATTCTGCTTCCTTGGAACTACACCAGTACTCGCGCCGAATATGTGGGCCAATGAACATTCCCAAAGTTGACACCCGCTCCCGGGTATCGAACTCGGGACCTAAAGGTTACGAGGCCGACGCTCTAAATCACAGCCACGGATACCACCGGGAAGCAGAATCGAGAGAGATCGGTATAAGTTGAAAGAGCTTGTTAAAAGAACTTGTTTCTCAATCGATTTATAGAAAAAATTATGAGCCATGCTCTGTGAAAACGGGACTAATGTATCTGCTAAAAGTATCGATCCAGATCAGCCTGCGCAGTCCGCGCAGGCTGACCTGGGCCGAAACTTTTCGCTGTTGGTCAATTTCTGAATGCCAAAGTACCAGTCTACCTCATGATTCAGTCGGTTGTTTAAAAAAAGTTTCTATTATGGATCCATAATTATGTGATGGCTTGATTGGTATCATGCATTACGGAGATGCATTAAGCCCCCTTTTTGCCAGAGCATGGCTCATGTTTAAACTACAAGTAAACTATACTAAGAAATTGCTGTCAAGAACGAAAGAGTCGAATTTCAAATCTCTGTAAACTTCGAATTACAGTCCATGGCTGCTTTATTTGCCCAGGACCTTGTATTGAATACCTTAACCCTTTCCCAAACGACAGATTTTGGACTGGTCCAAATTGAAAGAGTTTGCAGACGACAATTTTAAATTTGATGAAAACGGCAGAAAGGTCTCAAAAAAGGTAAAAAAACACTGTGGGAAAAGGGAGAAATTGCTCGTTACGAGCAATTTCTCCTTTTCCCACAGTGTTTTCTAAAGACTTGTACTGCAGACACGTGAAGACCAGGGCTTGTTTGGGAAAGGGTTAAAGATACATCTTTACTCGTTTTCAGTCCGTTTTTTACCCATTTCATCTTTATTTTATCAATTTATAATCATTCTTGTATCTTTATGCCAAATGTTCCCCGGACGGCTGCGAAGTTTCATAGACTGAGACCGATAGAAAATTCATTAAATTTTCTGGAGTCCATCAAGAGATAACTGTTGTGAGCTTTCCGGTTTATAATGGAACATTTCCAATGTATGTATTAATCCCTTACATTGTTTTTGTGGCATTTGTCGAAGACAATGCCACTATGAGTTCAATATGGCATTTTTAAAATCATGTATCGTAGTTTGTGCAAAACCGAAGGAAGTAAGCCCAATTGAAATAATTTTTTCTGAAACAAATAAGTGTTTCGATTGCACTCAGATATGAAGTTGAAAATAGGGTATTACAATAAATTGGATTAGGACAACGATCGTGGAAATACTTCCTTTTTATCGAAAATAGCTTGATCTGCTATGGTCTTCTATAGTCGCGTAATGATACGCACATACCGTGCTTGTTCGTCCCAAAACCAGTTCGTTCCTGGGCTTATTCGTCCCAGGCTTGTTTGCCCGGACTTGCTTGTCCTACAAGATTGCACCCTCCTCTATCAGATTTTGCATTACTATATAGTAGGTTGACTTTCAAGCGAATATTTTGAAACTATTTCTGTTGTTTATTTTTCAAATTATTAATCCCACACAATGGCTCCCTTGACAAATGCCACATCAGTATTTCAACGCTTTGATTTTCTCTCTGGTTGTAAGGATGTATCTTTAAGACCCTGGATGATTCGCTGTTGTTTCAGTGTCTTGAAACTTGTACACGTTATATGTCCTGGTATCGTCGCAGTTGTGTCAGACCTTACATATACAAAACGTTGAAGGTATTCCAACTGGCTTCAAAAATGAGCGCATGGCTGTTATATAGCTCTAAGTGCAATATTGAAACAAAGTTATTTGCAATAGACAGTATCATTGGTGAGAGAGTGTGTGAAAATATAATGTGATGATTCGGTAGAATGTCTACAAAGTACTGAATTGCTTTGGCAAGCAGAAAACTCACTGATTCGATGGAATTCATAATCCGGATATCGTTAATTACATGCAGTGATAAAACCTCAGTTGGGAGTTCCCATTCCCCGCCTAGTTCTCGCACCATCTTGAGTAAAATCCTTGGCTAGTAAACGAAAGCCAAGGATCTTTTGCGGACAGTGTAGATCAAGATCAGACTGCACATTCTGTGCAGTCTGATCTTGGATCTACACTGTCCGAATAGGAAATATATTTACCCCCAATATAAGTTTGAAATAGCATCATTTGCGTTTTTGCTATCGGTTTGAAAGTTTCATTTAACTGATTTAGCAGGTTAAGGATTAAATTGTTTACACTACAGAGGCTAAAAACCAAAACGATTTGCAACACAGCAAGATGATGTCAGGCTACTTAGAAATCTTCAAAAAGAAAAAAAAAAATAAAGCATAAAACAAAATTACTCATGATTCTCACTAATTTACGAGAAGCGGTTTTATAATCAGTTGGGTGTAAATGCTAACATAAAAGTTCACATGTGACATAGAGGATAAGAACGGATTTCTCTCTTATTCTGGTAAATGTCAAGAATCCTCTTTAAAATCTCTGTGAGGTCAATCAAGGACTTGTGCAAGGGATAACATTGAATAATTTACCGAGATCTACCTTCACATTCGCAAACCTCGGGTGATCCGGTACATTTCTTCGCCGGAAGTACGTCATTTTACCGTTATAAAGGCTCCCCTTTAAAAAGAAAACATGACTCACAATTTTCTATCGATATCTTTCGAAGAATATTTCCGTTTGCAAACAGTTTATACATACAATTTTTAGCTTGGTTTATCAGTTCCGTTAGGTACTTTCATAGGCAGGTCGATAGATGGGAATAACTTCACCGTGGTTGTTCTTGTCGTTGCTAAGCGAATTACCTGCACGCCGCCATGTTTAAGGTCATGTGATTGGTAGTTCAAAATAGAAACCTCCTTCATACGGACGAGGTTAGATGTGGGTACGGAATCGGCCGAGTTGTGACGAGTGCTACGATCGTAGACGTTGAAAGTTGATTGCAATGGGGAGGGAGCATTCTTCAGTTTTTCCCTTGATTCCTCTCCAGGACTACATAAGTTCATGCGATGATATTTCAACTAAATCTGTTCAGGTTGTTTTAGAAATCGGTATAAAGAATTTCTTTGATGATTGGGAACAGAATTTGCATTAGAATTACACAGGGTTCTCATATATACATCATAAATCAAATTATATTTACCGCAACATCCCAAAGAAAATTAACGATAAAAACAAAGGAATACAGGTACAAGGATCAATCTGTTATTTGGTTACTTTTAGTCTTTATCTGGCAAGGGAGATAGTTTGACTTATAGGAATTGCCCTCATTTCATCAGCTGCAAAATCTTTTAAGGGCGCACACGCGCAGACCCCATGCTACCCATGTGTTCGATTTTTGAAACTTTTAGCAACAACGTTTAGATCTCCTACACGTTAAAGATACACGTATCTTTATTTCATGCTTTTGGGTAGTTTATCGAGAAATAATAGTGGATTATGGTATGATATTTCATGGTTACGACCAGTGAAAATACCGATTTCCTATTTTCCAACTCTTCAATTTAAGGCGGAAACAGTCGTTCACGAGCACTAGTTAACGAGGTAATCAGCGCGTGCGATTCATATAGAGGGAAATATGACTACGCTATATTTCTCGCACTTTACGTAATATTGTAATGCGTTGCTATGTGAGGGGGTACACCACGGAATTACCGAAAACAACTGTACTGGATTTTAATGAAAGTTCCAACAAAATAGGGGTTAGAAGCATGAAATAATTTTTTTTTTTTTCGGTGAAAGATCGAAATTTATTTCATCTCGTGAACATCATCGCTTATTTCATCTCGTGAACATCATCGGTAATATTTTCACTCGTGCTGCGCCACGAGTGAAAATATTACCGATGATGTTCACGAGATGAAATAAATTTCGATCTTTCACCGAAAAAAAAAAATGTATATATCCTCTATATACTCGTGTACAATTGAAAACACTGAAATGGGATATTAGGCTTTATCCCTCTACCAAACAACAAAATTCAAGCCTCGACCAAATTGAAAGCATTTGCAGACGACAAGTTTGATATTGTTTGGAAGATGATTTCGGTTCTTGAAATGATTGATAACATTATGTGAAACGGAGAAAATGTTGGTAACCAGTATTTTCTCCTTTTGCCAACAATGTTTTCATTAACTTTTTCCGTCAGGATCGTTAAAAAATTTCGGAATCAAATGACTAGAGACATGGTCTTTTCGATCGCAAATGTATGTATGTAAGCCGACACAAGTCACTGGAAACAAATAGTAATCTACATAATGTGAGCCATGCGAAAAGGGGCCTAATGTATCTGCGAAAAGTATCGACCCAGGTCAGCCTGCGCAGTCCGCGCAGGCTGACCCAGGCCGAAACTCTTCGCTATAGGTAAAATTTCTGCATGTCCAATGGGTCAGTCTACCTCATGATTCAGTCGGTTGTTACACGAATCCGATTTTATGGATTCAAACTTATGTGACGACTTGCTTGGTATCCTGGATCACGGAGATGCATGAAACCCCCTTTTGACAGAGCCTGGCCTCATATGTACTTCTGCCGTCATTTGCATGTCAAGTAAATTTCCCTTTCATATTTCTCTTCCACCTGCAATTAGGCATTAACGATATGCACATCAAACAGCTTTTAACTGTGAGTTATGATCTGTGTAAATGGGGTTTAACGCATCTACAGAAATGTATCGACTCGGTTCAATCTGCGCGGTCCGCGGACTGCGCAGGCTGACACGAGTGGAAACTGTTTTGCTATTTGTAACTTTTCTGCCTGTCAAGAGACCATCATCGGTCTATCACATGATTCAGTCGGTCGTTAGACTAAAATGGATTTCATACTTAAAACTGTGATGTGTTGCTTGGCACAATGCAGCTCCGTGATGCATTAAGCCCTCTTTTGCCAGAGCACGACTCGTAACAATTAAAGAGACGCTGAACTTATGAACAGTCCTATATACTGCACGTAGTTTATAAAAGCACTGAAGAAACTCGTATTAAAGTACATAGCTGATGTCGGTGCGACCCAGTAAGAGAAGGCTTTTGAAAACATTGTGGGAAAAGAAGAAAATGCTGGTAACCAGCATTTTCTCCTTTTCCCACAATGTTTTCTACCTTATCAAAGACAGAGATCATCATTTAAATTACATTTTATTTGTGGTCTTCAAAAGTTTTCATTTTGGGCAAGGACCAGTCTGAAATATTGACGTTTGATAAAGGGATAAATATTGAATTTATTGAATTTTCGTTGTGGCAGCGATGGGATTCGAAGACAACAGTTACGAAATGTCTGATGAAACAGAGCGCCTGTCATCTTGTGGCAAGCATGTGGACGAGGTTGAGGAGAGGTCAAGGTCAGAGGAAAAGAGAGGTAAATGGACCCATGATTTAGACTTTGTGCTGGCATGTATAGGATACGCCGTGGGCCTGGGAAATATCTGGAGATTTCCGTACCTGTGCTACAAAAATGGGGGAGGTAACTGTCTGTCTGTCTGTCTGTCTGTCTGTCCGTCTCTCTCTCTCTCTCTCTCTCTCTCTCTCTCTCGCTCTCTCTTTTACTTAATGATAGAAAACTTATCCTTCTTTCTTATCGCAATGACAGGAACATAACTTATGATGGTGCAAAGAAAGTGTTCGCAATCCGATTGGATAATATGCCCCGAATACGTATTGCTGTGCACTGGCAGCTCGCAGGGAACAGCACAGTTTTATCTGTCGGGAGCTCCATGGTCCTAACTTATACATTTCAACGTAAAAAGATGGCGGAATCGACTTTTGGACTTTCTGTGAAAAGCAGCCGTGCTAGTGAAGCAAATTCATTACTTTTTTGTGCATTTCTTAAGTTTCCAGTGACAATTTGATAATCCTAATACAGGCGACGGACGCTCTGTGAAAAGAGGATTTAATGCATCCTTGTAATGCATTAAACCCCCTTTTCACAGATCACGGCCAAGATTTAATTTGAAACTAATTGTTTTGTACCGTTGTCCTAATGTGACAGGTGCCTTCCTCATACCATACTTCATCTGTCTGATCACGTGTGGCATACCGCTGTTGATTCTAGAGGTTGGGCTTGGTCAGTACATGAGTTTGGGCACTATTGGTGTCTGGAAGATATGCCCAGGATTCGCAGGTAAGACGTGATTATTTTCGGCGTAGCTGACTGCGCTGGCTTTTGACCTTTTTCTTGGTGCAGATAAAGAATGAATAGATGGTAATTTGCCATTGGTAAAAAAATGTGCACATGTTTATATGGCGGGTCCTTCCGGCATATTTGCTCACACATTTATGAAACCACTATTAACCCTTAGGCTGCTTATCGCGACCCACGGACCTTTTGCGGACAGCGTAGATCAAGATCAGACTGCACAGAATGTGCAGTCTGATCTTTGATCCACACTGACCGATAAGGAGATATCTTTCCTCCAAAAATACCTTTGAAAGAAGAAAGTTTTTGGCTTCTACTATCTACTATAGAGTTTCATTTCATTTATTCAGCAGGACTAGGGTTAACAAGCGTTGATACTACTAATCGATACCCATGGGCCTTGATTCATACCACAGACTTATGTAGTAGAGAAGGATTCTTTTCTTGTTCTATACATAGTAAAATTAGTGTTGCACCCCCTGTGTTTTTAACGTGTTTAATTTTCTGGCGTGAATGATATGAAATTGGTTGGAAATCAGAATCTGGCTGCTGTATACAAGAACAAACAAGTCTGTTGTCTCTGAAATGGAATGAACTGAGGTATCCCTTAACCTCATGGCAGCAGCTACTGATCGAGCTGTTTCAACCTCTCGTGAGAGGTGTGAGACAAAGACTGCAAGCTGTTTTGCATGCCCCGGGCGGAAGTACGCAATATTGCCTGATTCTGTGTGTCCATTCTCTGCAGGTCACTTTCAACCTGTCGTAAGTTTTGTTAGTTTAGTTTAAACATATTTTATTCAATGAATGAAATGGGGTTGGACCACAAGTTTTACCAACTTAGAATCGGTCCGTCCCCTACAATGAAAAGAACAAAATAATCTTTCTATGGCAACAAGCAAAAAAACAACAAACTAGGGAAACAAAAAAGGTAACTGGATATAAGAGAAAGAAATAGAGGGATGAAAATGAATAAGTTTTGTTTCGACATTAAATTCCCTGTTTTAACCAAACGTAAACGCTTCTTGTTTTTCTTAAATTTGAAAGCAACATCTAGGCAAAAGATTCCCACTTACCATGAGGTCAAGGGATACCTCAGTTCAGTTCATTTTATGGGCAAAAGACGTGTCTGTTGGTGTATGCAGCAGCCGAATTCTAATTTCGACCCAATTTTATCTCATTCACGTCAGAAAATCAAACCCGGTAAAAACCACAGGGGGTGCAACACTAATTTTACTATGTATATTTGGAAATTCATAAAGCGTTACCATATAACACAATATTACTTTTCAACAACAGGAAATACACTGAGAAAAAAGAGGCAATTGTTCATGAGGTTACTTTTCATTATTTTACTTCATATTAAGCCACAAAAGAATTTCAGTATTCATATTCCAGTATTACTTACGCCGTCTATCTTTTTTAAGGATATTAATTTTCTTGTGTACATTATGTTCTTCCTAGCGAAGGTACCACCAGAGACTAACCTTCAAACTTCGACAAGAAGGTCGAAAAGGGGACATTGTGGCCAGGATCCAACCTCCGATATTTTTTTTTACCACTCCTCAATCACGGTCTCCTTGTCCGTGATGGTCTGTACAGATTTGCGACACGAAGTGTTAACCTGTTTCGTAATGGCGGACACTGTAACGTCAGAATACGCAGGATGTCCCGTGATATCTGTTACTGCTTAAAATAGATGCATGCTTTTTCCTATGGTATCTGTTACCACTTCAAACAGATGCCTTTTCATCAATTGTTGGTAGATTTCTATCGGTTATATACCGCATTAAAAAGTTTCGAATACAGATGAGCCATGCCCTGTGAAAGGGGAGGGGGGCTCAATACATCTGCAAAAAGTATCGACCCATGTCAGCCTGCGCAGTCGGCGCAGTTCTGACATGGTTCGAAACTTTTTGCCGTTAGTCAATTTCCTGCCTTAACCCTTTACCAAACGACAAAATTTTAGACTGGTCCAAACTGAAAGCATTTTGCAGACGACAAAATAAATGTAACCCAAAAATTGAAATTTGTTTTGGGAAGGGTAGAAAACATTGCGGGAAAAGGAGAAAATGCTGGTTACCAGCATTTTCTCCTTTTCCCACAATGTTTTCAGAAGGCTTCCTTTTCAAGGTCGTTAAAAGTCGGGATTGTGTGGTAAAGAGTTCAAGGTCATTCTACCTCCAAGAAGCAGTCGATTGTTAGAAGAAACGGATTTTATGGATACCAAATTGTGTGATGACTTGCTTGGTATCATGCATTAAACCCCCTTTTACCAGAGCATGGCTCAGATTGTTTTGTAGGTGAAATAGCTGGGTAGTTTGTCGTTGCTTGAGAGGAAACGGTGTTATTCTACGTGACTTGGTTATTCAAAATGGCGTCGTCAACAGGATTTGACAATGAAGTTGAATGAAAATTTACAAATGAGCGCTTGGATGAACTGTATACAGTAGCAGAATGTTGTATTAGAGACAATCGCAATGTAACAGGCAGGACAAAATACCTAGAAAATAATGTAGATATGATATTAAAAAAAGACATATGTCAAATTTTACAGTCTAAGTAGGATGGACACGCATATATCATTGACACTGAGTTTAGAAATAGAAATGAATTCACAGTAATTTTGTAAGATAGCCGCTCGAGTTGCGATAAACATTCTAAGGACTACTCTGTTGAAATCCAGGTATTGGTGTGGCAGCCTTTGTGATTACCTTCTTGATGAACATCTACTACATCATTGTATTGGCTTGGGCTATCTACTATCTCTACAGTTCATTTTCCATGGTACTGCCGTGGTCTCACTGTGGAAACATGTGGAATACTCAACGGTAACTATACTACTATGTGTATTGCTCATTTAACCCTTTCCCAAACAAGCCCTGGTTTTCACGTGTCTGCAGTACAAGTCTTTTGAAAACACTGTGGGAAAAGGAGAAATTGCTCGTAACGAGCAATTTCTCCTTTTCCCGCAGTGTTTTTTACCGTTTTTAAGAACTTCCTGCCATTTTCATCAAATTTAAAATTGTCGTCTGCAAACTGTTTCAATTTGGACCAGTCCAAAATTTGTAGTTTGGTAAAGGGTTAATAGAGTATATTGTTAATCGTCGATAGAGTGTCATCTGGTTAAAGTTAAACCATTAGAACTTAAGGTAGAACAGGTATAAACCACGCTTCGATAGTAGTTTATTTTTGTACGCTGACGCAGTTGGTAGACCCTTTACCACCCAGTCCCGAGTTTAACGCTTCTGAAGAAGAATTCTTTGAAAACATTGTGGGAAAAGGAGAAAATGCTGGTAATCCAGCATTTTCTCCTTTTCCCACAACGTTTTCTACCCATTCTGTTACAAATTTTGTCCTATGAGACACATTTGATTTATCATGTGCAAATGCTTTCAATTTTGACCTGTCTAATTTTTTTTCGCTTAATTAAAAGTTTTCGGTTACACTTGATGACATACGAGATACGAGTACACCCGAGTTACCTATTCTGTGTTTTTGTTTTCGACTTTTGTTTGTATACAAATGAAACGGGACCGCCTTTTAAGTATACCACGGTATTTTTTCAACCTATCTATTTTCGATGGAACCATCTATGTATATAGCTCATTTAGAATACACCACGGTATTTTTTAATCTACAGTGTATCTATTTTTGATGGACCTGTCAATATAACTTAATTTACAACGTAACATAGACTAGGTAATATTCACGTTCTGTTCCAAAAACATTTGCGACTTAGTGCTGCCACTTTCGAATCTTTCCAACAACAACCTGATACAAGCAAGCTTTGTGCTCGGAAGATCAAAAGATCAAGAACACCAACCTAAAAGCCTACTGTTTTTCATAGAGAAAAATATTTCAATATAAATCCTATAATAGATTTTTTACTGCAGGTGTTATGCTCAAGGTGATGTTGGGGTCAATACTACAGATACACCTGTGACGTCACAAAATAATGCCGTTGACATGTCACGTGGATCTCACGGCGGAGGAGCTAACACAGTTGACTCTGTCGTGGAATTCTGGGAGTAAGTTACTGTTACTCATTTCCTCCCAGAACAGATATTTTTGGACACTTATAAAAAATATCGTAGCAATATGAAAATTTGAAAAGTCACCGCCAGAAAAGGCAAAATAATGTACAAATATTTTAAAGTAAGTGTGCGTCCACAATTTTGCCTTTTCTGCCACTGATCGATTATATTCTTTAAGCCGTTAAATAAATGAATAGTACTGTTTGCAGACTTAGCACTCGTGTGAAAACTAGGGTCCTGCATGCATAAAATAACCCTTATATACATAGGATCTAGCATGAGTTGGTGTTTGAGATAAAATTTTATTAAACGAGTCTACAAAAATCGTTATTTAGCGCGCCTTTGGCGAGTTTAATAACATTTTTTGTGAACGACTTTCATAAAATTTTACCTCAAAAGCCAACGAATGTCAGATTCTTTTTATCGCATAACTGTACTTCAAGAATTATAGTTCATGGCGTGTTAAAACATAGGCCTAGATGTGCATGTGTATTGAAATTTACATTAAAGCCTATTTATTTCTTTGACAGGTGTGTACATCTACATCACAGACAAAAAATAGTTCCAAAGAAGCTTGCATATAGTGGTTTTGTTTTACATCTAAAGATAAAAATATTACAGCTTTGTCACGATCATCAGTTTTGACAGTTAATTTCACACGGGAATCTTGGTCGGCAATGTTTTAGAAATAAAGCGTGTAATTACGGCACCAAATACGGCACTATTTTCTTATCTCACACGTGTGTAAGACATGAAAATTCGTATTGGCTGTCCATAAAGAAAACTAGGGGAGTTGTGAGATAAATTGATATTTCTATCCAAGACGACAGGTACTCCAGATATCTGACGGTATTGATAAACCTAGCTCCGTGGTTCCCGGCCTAGCCGTGTCTCTCCTCATCGCCTGGACCCTGGTATATTTCTGTGTGTGGCGTGGCGTGAAGTGGACCGGTAAGGTATGATGTTTGCTGAGTTACCACTTTTTTTTCAAAAATTAGCTATGCTCTGTTGTGAAAAGGAGACTTGATGCATTTGCAAAAAGTATCGACCCATGTCAGCCTGCGCAGTCAGCGCAGGCTGACATGGGTCGAAACCTTTTGCTATTTTGTAATTTTTTCTGCATGTCAAAGGACCATTCTACCTCCAGATGAAGTCCATTAGAGGACCAAATAGATTTTATAGATTCATAATAATGTGATGACTTGCTTGGTATCATGCATCACGGAGATGCCTGAAGCCCCCTTTTCCTAGAGCATGGCTTAAATATTCTGGTCAACTCAACTGTTTACCAGATGACCAAACAATACATTTCTCAGTGCTAAAACATTTGTTGATAAGATACTACGTTATGGCTAAAATTATGCGATTTCTTTTTGATAGGGTAGAAACATTGTAGGAAAGCACTTAGGGAAAACAAATTAAGTATGACTCAAACAATGGTGTTTGTCTTTGAAACGGTGAAAACACTGTGAGAAAAGGAGAACTTCTCATTTTCCCACAGTGTTTTAAAAGCCTTCTTCTCCAGTGTCGTTAAAACCGAGAATGTTTGGTAAATGGTTATACTAAAATAAGAATATTTCCGTTCGACAGGTTGTATATTTCACTGCTTTATTTCCCTACGTGGTGTTGACATGTTTACTCGTTCGAGGTGTGACACTTGACGGAGCGGGGGATGGACTCTGGTATTACATCAGACCAGATTTATCAAGGCTCGCTGACCCACAGGTAATTGACCTTCTTTAGGGCCATAAAGAAGTGCCTGATGACATTTCAAAAATCAAGTGAGCTTTTGTCCTTTTGCACCTGGAGAGGTTTCCGTCCTCTCTGAGCTCACCTTAGAACACTTGCGTTACCTTTTGACAAATGTACCCGCCTGGCAGGGTCTTCAGATCGGATCACGCGTCGCCAGAAGGCGTGACATTTCATCGCCACAAGTTGGGGCCTTTCCGTATTGCATCATGGTGTCGTCTCCCCTCCTTTTTCTGCAAAATGTTTAACACCTTACCAGCCGAAATTTTAGACTGGTCCATATTGAAAGCATTTTCAGAAGACAAATAAAGCTTGGCTTGGCCTGTCGGCTGTTTGTTCGAAAGTTTTATGGGAAAAGGAGAAAAATGCTGGGCTTGTAGCTCTGTTGTCCTTACGTTTTCTATCCTTTCCAATACATATCTCATCGTTTGTGCCGCATTTATTTTAGCGTCTGCACTGAATGCTCACAATTTGGACTAGTCTATTTTTTTATTCGATAAAGAGTTAAGAGGCCTCCATTTACAAAGTTGTGAATGCACGGGATTGCTTTGTAAAGGTGTAAGAGGGTAATGGGAGTTAGTACTTATTACTTCCCATGATACCTCTCCACTACTTCATAGGTCCTGATTAGCCCATTCCCAAACGACAAATTTTGGACTGGTCCAAACTGAAAGAGTTTGCAGACGATAATTCTAAATTTGATGAAAATGGCAGAAAGTTCTCAAAAAGGGTAGAAAACACTGTGGGAAAAGGAGAAATTGCTCGATACGAGAGCAATTTCTCCTTTTCCCACGGTGTTTTCAAAAGACTTGTACTGCAGACACGTGAAAACCAGGGTTTGTTTGGGAAAGGGTTAAGGTATTACTTGGTTACTTGGCTTTTATCCTTGATATCCTGTGCGCTATGTAGGAATGTTCATGCATAAATATCTCTGTCGAAATTTACCAAACTGCTGTTTCGATCCACTTCATGCATTTATATGATAAAACTGTGTAAACTTCATTTAGTAAATTTCATGCAGGTCTTGCATATAAAACACAATCCAAATTATAATGATCTCAACATCTCTAAGCGAAGCAAGGATAAAAACAGAGGAAATCAAATGAAAGAACCTAGTTGCAGTTTGGTTACCTTGGTGTTTATCTAAACAAGGGAGATAAGCAGAATTTCACTATTTTCTCAAACAATGGGAGCCATTCTTTAGTTACTTCCCCTAATTCCTCTCCAGTACTTCATTGGTCCTGATACGGGGATTACTTGGTTTTATCCTTGACTTTCTTGCACTACACAAATATGTTCTAGAGATAATATCTCAGCTAAATCTGGTTAGAGTGTTTTACAAATCGATATATACACATTTCTCTGATGATTGAGAACAAAATTTTGCTTTAAAATTGTATGGGGATCTTGTCGTACATATAATCATAAATCAAATTATATTTATCGCAAAACCCCAAGGGAATCAAGGATGAAAACAAAGAAACAGAGGTTAAAGGACCAATCTGTTATTTGGATACATTTAGTCTTTTCTGACAAGGGAGATAAACTGACTTACAAAAATGGCCCTCAGTAGACCGTTTTGATTGTAGTCAAAGCCGTCAGTAATGTCATCGAATATTGCAGGTTTGGATAGATGGAGGAACACAGATCTTTTTCTCCTTTGCTGTTTGCTATGGCGCTCTGGTGACGTTAGGCAGCTACAACAAGTTTAACAACAATTTCTTCAAGTACGTTTTTTGTTTGTTTACAAGTATTTTTCTAATCTAATTAATGCCGCATACAAAAGTTCACCTATCGCGGACATATCTCAGCGACCGCTCAGTTATTCAAGTCTTAACTCGTATTAATTGGCATTGATGCTTATCATCGCACCCATGTGCATAAATGGTTACAAAATGAACAAGTCACGCGAGAAAGCGCGATATTATCGGGACCTACACGGTGCCCGTAACATAGTCAATCGTTAGTTAATCTATAACGGGAAATGAAAATGAGAAATTGAAGCCTTAACTTACTTACTAGTTAGACACTGCATTACAACGAAATGTGCCTCCGTTAGTGCAGATGGCTGCAATTGATGATACTTCATATGATTATAATGTCATTGATATTTGTTTACGCGTGGCCCCAGAAGTAGGTCTAAATGTGTCTAAAGTTAACTTGACGAGTTCTACTAATGGAATAAGAGGTATTAGAATGTGTAACTCCAATGTAATGTCCAAGTGTGGTTTAATGTTGCATACATAGGTACACACACATATCGCAAATTTTATATCGCTGCGACTTCTGTTTTACTCGTGTCTTGACTTAGCTTTATTGAAATTAGACTGTGTGTTCTACAGTGTCATGTACAAGGACGTTCCGAATCGACCAGTTCTACCAGTCGGATCGAACGAGATTTTCCTGATTACTAATTAACACTCTAATCTTAAAGTTCATGATAATGCATCAGATATTAAATTATTCTGGTTGATTTAGGGTTCACCTATCATTGGTAAATATTGTCAATATACAATCAAGCCGCGTTTATCCGGACTCCAATATTCCGGAAACCTCGCTATCCGAAAAAAAACAAACATTTGAATAATCGTATTCATGTCTAGTACAGACATTTTTGAATATTTGTTTAAATCATACGATTTTGTAATTATTATGATGCACGGTGTCACTTAACAACATGGAAGCCATAAGGTCCTCTCTCGGTTTGTTGATCCAGAAATACGCCAAATTCTGACACATTTGTAGGAAACAGAAGTCTCTGGATAAACGACTGTATTTACAATCTAGGCCTGTATTCACCAGCCGTTCTTTTTTACAGTCCCAGTCCAATTCTCAGGAATCGTATCAATTTTAAAGTAATAGTGGACATTTTAGGAAGACTAAACCAAATGGTCAGGCCTAACAGAAATTGCTCTGCGAAAAGGGACTTTAAGGCATCTGTAAATAGTATCGATCCCTGTCAGTCTGTGTAGTCTTCGCAGGCTAACAAGGACCGAAACCTTTTGCTACTTTTAAATTTTCTGCATGTCAAAGGACCATTCTACCCCCAGCTTCGGTCGATTGTTGACACATGCTTTGGCAGAAGGGGGTTTAATGCATCTCCGTGGTGCATTTTACCAAGCAAGGCATCACATAATTATGGATCCATAAAAATCCGTTTAAATGGAATTTATGCATCCATAATTATGTGGTGCTTGCTTAGTATGGTGCACCACGGACATGCATTAAACACTCATGCCAGAGCATGTCTCATAATTATAAGCCATACCCTGAGAAAAGGGGACTAAATGCATCGCTATGATGCATGATACTAAGCAATTCATCATATAACTATGGATCCATGAAATCCAACTTCTATGACAAAAGAATGAATCATGATGTACACTAATCCGTTGACATACAGAAAATTGACCAATAGCAAAAAGTTTCGGCCCAGGTCAGCCTGCGCAGATGCATTATGCCCCCTTTTCACAGAGCATGGCTCATATATTTATGCCTTTAGGGACTGTCTGGTGATTGCAACTGTAAATAGCTGTACAAGTTTGTATGGTGGTATTGCCGTGTTTTCCGTGCTGGGTTTTATGGCCAAACAACAAAATGTGACCGTCGCCGATGTTGCTGATTCAGGTAGTAGCTTACATGTTCCCCTCTTTAAAGATATACCCTTACAGCCAGAGAGAAAAATCGTAGTAAAATTTGGTAGACTGTAGAATGGTTCAAAGTTTAGTAAGCTGTGTAAAATCATAGATAAATTGCCAATATACATGTATATTTTGTAAGATATACAAGAATGATTACAGTTTGATAATTAAAGATGAAATGGGTTAAAAACTGCCTGAAAATCATTCTTACGGTTTTTCAATGCTTTACAGCGGTTTTTTTTTTTTTTTTTTTCTCTCTCTCTCTCTCTCTCTCTCTCTCTCTCTGGCTAAAAGGATGTATCTGTACGTTAAATCACCATTAACGAATAAATTGCGCCAACGTCAATTTTCGCATGAAGTCAGTACAGGGTAGACCCACCCCGATTGTCACAGCATGCAATGTTCAGAGCGAGGTAAAAACACGTGCCCCCACAGTGTTCTGTGATATCAGTTACTATTCCTCTTGTAATGCTGTACCAAGCTCATCCAGAGTCAGTGGAAATAGAAAACATTGTAGGAAAAGGAGAAAATGCTTGTGAGAAGCATTTTCTCCTTTTCCATGGATGTTTTCCAAAGTCTTATTTTGTTAACTGTTTATACTGTTCGCTTGTGAAACGCTCTTTTAGCTCGGCTGTTTTGTAAGAAAACGTCGAGTTACTGTCGTATTCCTGGCGTCTCGTCGTCGTCTGCTTCGTCGAGCAAAGACTTTGACATTTTGTAATATCTCTGTTATTACAGAAAATATTTTTTTTCAAACTTGGACAAGTTGTTATGTATCAAAAGGGGAATCTATACAACAAAGGTAGGTAACCCATTAGATTATTTTTGACAGTTATGCCCCTTTTTCGACTAAAAGACTTTTCACTGGAAAATCAAGCAACTGCTGGCGAGCGTTGGTATACGAAGCTGTTGTTTTTATTGTTAAATTGACAGTTCATGATCAGTACAGTTGTCTTACACATATGCACTTGTCCCTAGATCATCAGTGCTTTCAGCGCTTTGATTTTGGTAAATGGTTATACTGTTCCATTGTTAAACGCTTTATTTTGCTTTTATTAGGTCCCGGACTGGTGTTTATTACATACCCAAAAGCTGTCACTCAGATGGCAGTACCGCAACTGTGGGCGATTCTGTTTTTTGTTATGATCCTTTTCATCGGACTGGACAGTCAGGTAACGTCTGTGTGTCTGTCTGTATGTCTGTCTTGTGTCTGTGTGTCCGTTCGTCCGTCCGTCCCGCCGTCCGTCCGTCCGTTTGTCTCTCTGTCTGTCTCTCTTTCTGTCTCTCTGTCTGTCTGTAGACGTAGAAGTTACTATTTACGATTATCTGTAGATAGCCATTTTACGTTTTTTGACTTTTGACACTTAACTGTAAATGAACTATCAAGATGACATTTTTTGCCTGTTGATAGTTATCTTTAAATAGCTAATTGTACTTTTTTGGCCATTTGTAAGCAGCCAGTTTGATGTTTTCTGGGCTATTTCACAATTACCTGTAAATAGGCATGTTAAGTTGTTGTTATTGACAGTTAACTGGAAATATACTCAGCTTTTCTAAATACCTGTTCTGCCTATTCACTTGTACATTTCTATCCAGACTTTGCGGTGTTTCTACAGATCTACTAATGTATACATGAGCCATGCTCTAGCAAAAGGGAGGTTGAATGCATCTCCGTGATGTATGATACCCAAGCAAGGTATCTCCTAATGATGGATCCATAGAAATCCATTTTGAAGAACAACCGGCTTAATCATGAGGTACACTGGTCCTTTGAAATGTAGAAAATTGAAGATTAGCAAAAAGTTTCGACCCATGTCAGCCTGCGCGGACTGCGCAGGCTGACATGGTCGATACTTTGTTTTGCAGATTCATTAAGCCCCCGTTTCACAGAGCATGGCTCACATATGTTAGCTGATATGATCCACAGTTTGTTGCGGTAGAAGCCTTTGTGACACCGGTTTTCGACATGTTTCCGAGGAGCTTAACAGGAGTAAAGAAACGTATGATAGTGACTGCATTGTATTGTATTGTCTCGTTCCTAATCGGTATCAGTATGATCACGCAGGTATGTGCTATCTTCGACAATATTTGATCTTCTCTCTGGGAAAAAGGGTTTTAATTAATCGGGCAGACACGTGGTTTCTTGATTATAAACATTTTTGTGTTCTAACACACAATTTGTAAGATATGACTATATTGTGATTTTAGTTACTAATAGACTTTAACAATTATTATTATTATTATTATTATAATTATTATTATTATTATTATTATTATTCGGAAACGGGACCCTCCATATAAAATATGGGTATGACTGCTTCAACAGTGGGTTCCTAATGCATGAAAAGGGATGAAAAATATGAGAGCCGTGCTTTGGCAAAATGGGGTTTGATGCATACCTCCGGTGCATAATACCAAGCAAGTCACCACATATGGGTCCGTAAAATCCATTTTGTTTTAGAAACCGGCTGAATTATGAGAGAGAATGGTCCTTTGGCACGAAGAAAACTTACAAATACAAAAAAAAAGTTTCGGTTCAGGTCAGCCTGCGCAGAGTACGCAGGCTGAAATGGGTCGATACTTTTTGCATATGCATTAAAACCCCTTTTCAAAGAGCATGACTTATTTGTAGGACTTAATTTATATGTGAGGTGAATGTCTACTGTGAATATTTCATTTTGTAGGCCTAATATTCAAAAAGACCTCGTTACGGTCAAATAGTAACTTTGTAACAAAATTGCCCCCCCCCCCCCTTTACGCCGAGCCCCGGTAGCTCAATTGGTATCGTACAGGACTTGAGAACAGGGGGTCGCTGGTTTGATCCCTGGCTCGGCCAATTTCTTTCCAAGTTTTGATGACAATCATTGCGACATGATTCATTCCTCTCTCACCGCTGACCATGGTTTCGAAAACGTTTATGTGAGAAAGCAGCCATTTGATTGGAAAGATTATTGTACCTGGTGCTGGTAAAGGAGACTCCAGGAAAGCATGGATACGTGCACTGGCCGCCGCGATGTAGCTGATAAAATGTTGAAAACGGCGTTAACACCATACAATCAATCAATGCCCTCTTTATACCTTTACCATACAATTCCAACACTGAGAAAGAAGAACTTTGAAATCATTCGGTTTTACCACTACCAAGAAGTAGGTCAAAAGCTAGCCCATTCAGCTACCCTGGAAAGAGTTTGTATCATATCTGACATTCGTTTCTCTACAACAGGGCGGGATATACGTATTCCAGCTGTTTGATTATTACAGTGCCAGCGGCTTGGTGTTGCTCTGGGCTTCCTTTTTTGAAACTGTGGTCATCGCCTGGGTGTTTGGTAGGTGTACAAGTGGTTTTGTCAATTAAAACTTATCAAGTTTTCAAAATGCCATCCCAAAAGATGTAGACATTTACCTGAATTTGTTAGAAGCATAATATTGGGTGGATGACGCTTTGCTTCGTCCGAGAGGAGAATAGTTAAAAATAAAACGTTTAAATAACATAGGATAAACGCAAGATCATCATCATCATCATCATCATCATCATAATCGTCGTCGTCGACGTCATCATCATCACCATCATCTTTAATTTAGTGAGCATAACTTATAAAATACCGATGAGGACAATAAACAAATTTTTAAGAGATGGGTTATATCCATTTTATTTCAATAAAAATTAAAACTGTATGCGATAAACTTGTGATATGGCTCTTTAACTCTTTACAGAACAATAGAATCTTAGATTGTCCAAATTCGAAGCATTTGCAGACGACAAATGGGTCTCAAATAATGAGATTTGAAAGAGTCGAAAATTATTGTGGAAAAAGGACAAATTATTGGTTACCAGCATTTCCTCCTTTTCCCACAATGATTCTAAAAGCCGTCTTTCCCAGGGTCGTAAAACGCCGGGATTGTTTGGTAAGTAGTTAATGTTTTTTTTTTTTTTGAGAAAGTACAAAGAAATCATTTCTGAAAAAGTTGCAGCTCATAAGTTTTTTTATGTATAAAAACAACTAACAATTCCAAACATTATTCTTATCCTTTATTCTGATTCAAGCCTGCTATTCTTATTCCTGATTCTGAGACAAGCCTTTTTACGTTCTGTTCTAATTCTTGATTTCGAGACAAGCCGCCAGAAGCTTTGTTCTCGTTCTTGATTCCTAGACAAACCATCTGACGTTTTTTTTTTTCTTATTCTTGATTTCTATACAAACCATCTGACGTTCTGGGCCCGTACTCACTAGCCATTCTTCAGAACATTCTTAGTCTTATTCTCAAGAAATTTCTAAATCCAAAATTAACACACCTTCTGATTGGCTAAACCAATTAGTTGCTTTACTTTCAAAATCCATATTTAGACAAAGAATGTACATAAGAATGGTTGGTGAATACGGACCCTGTCCTTATTCTTGATTCCGAAACAAGCCATCTGACGTTCGGTTCTTATTCTTGATTCCGAGACGAGCCATCTGAAGTTCTGTTCTTATTCTTGATTCCTATACAAACCATCTGACGTTCTGTTCTCATTCTTGATTCCTAGACAAGCCATTTGACGTTCTGTTCTTATTCTTGAGTCCGAAACAAGCCATCTGACATTATGTTCTTATTCTTGATTCTTCTTATGTTCTTATTCTTGATTCCTAGAAAAGCCATCTGACGTTCTGTTCTTATTCTTGATTCCGAGACAAGCCTTTATTCTTGATTCCTTGCCGAGCCATCTGACATTCTGTTCTTATTCTTGATTCCAAAAGCTTATCTGACATTCTGTTCTTATTCTTGATTCTGAGACAAGCCATCTGATGTTCTGTTCTTATTCTTGATTCCTATACAAACCATCTGCCGTTCTGTTCTCATTCTTGATTCCTAGACAAGCCATCTGACGTTCTGTTCTTATTCTTCAGTCCGAAACAGGCCATCTGACGTTATGTTCTTATTCTTAATTCTAAGACGAACCATCTGACGTTATGTTCTTATTCCCGATTCCGATACAAGCCGTCTGATGTTCTGTTTTTATACTTGATTCCTAGACAACCATCTGACGTTCTGTTCTTATTCTTGATTCCTAGGCAAGCCATCTGACGTTCTGATCTAATTCTTGATTCCTATGCAAACCATCTGACGTTCTTTTCTTATTATTGTTTCCTATACAAACAATCTGACGTTCTATTCTCATTCTTGATTCCAAGACGAGCCATCTGACATTCTGTTCATATTCTTGATTTCTAGACAAGCCATCTGCAATTCTGTTATTTTAGCCGCTTTACTTTCAAAATCCATAATTAGACGAAGAATTTTCATAAGAACGGTTGTTGAATACGGACCCTGTTCTTACTCTTGATTCCGAGACAAGCCATCTGACATTCTGTTTTATTCTTGATTCCGAGACAAGCCATCTGACGTTCTGATCTTATTCTTGATTCCTAAAAAAAAGCCATCTGACGTTCTGTTCTTATTCTTGATTCCTAGAAAAGCCATTTGACGTTCTGTTCTATTCTTGATTCCGAGACAAGCCTTTATTCTTGATTCCTGGACAAGCCATCTGACGTTCTGATCTTATTCTTGATTTCTAGACAAGCCATCTGACGTTTCGTTCTTATTCTAGATTCCGAAACAAGCTATCTGACATTCTGTTCTTATTCTTGATTCCGGGACAAGCCGTCTGACGTTCTGTTCTTATTCTTGATTCCGAGACAAGCACTCTGACGTTCTGTTCTTATTCTTGATTCCGAGACAAGCCTTTTATTCTTGGTTCCTGGACAAGCCATTTTACGTTCTGTCCTTATTCTTGATTCCTAGACAAACCATCTGGCATTATGTCCTTATTCTTGGTTCTTAGGCAAGCCATCTGATATCCTGTTCTTATTCTTGGTTCCTAGACATGCCATCTCACATTCTGTTCTTTTTCTTGATTCCTAGACGAGCAATCTGCGTGACCGAGATGTTCTGTCTCGGCCGATCAGATTGCTTGTCTAGGAATCCAAAATCAAAATGGAAATAAGATGGTTTTCAAATACGGCTCATGGTTTCACATTGACTTTACGTTTTACTACAGGTTCAGAGCGTTTCCAGGAGGCAATACAGTTAATGATTGGCCACAGAATACCATATTGGTTCGTTATTTGCTGGAAATATATAACACCACTAATATCTATAGTTAGTATTGATTTGAACACACACTTTTGTTACATTGTTTTTTTTTTTTTTTTTTCATACTCATTGAGTTATGAAGAAGAAGATTTGTTTCGGCTACATAAAATACAGTAACTTATCTATAAAGGTAAAGGAAGATGGTGTGGGAGGAGAAGAGCCGCCCCTCCACCTTCACCCCCACCCCTCGGAAAAAAAAAATTGTTATGGAGGCAAAATCTAAATTGTGTTGCATCCTTTTAACTCTTATCCTGCTAAAGAAGTTAAATAAAACTTTTAACCCTTAAGCTGCTAATCGCGACCCACTGACCTTTTGCGTACAGTGTCGATCAAGATCAGACTGCACAGAACGTGCAGTCTGATCGTTGATCTACACTGTCAGATACGGTATTTTCTTTCCGGTGAAATCAACTTTGAAACCGCAATGTTTGGGCTTTTAGTATTGAGTAGAAATTTGCGTTTCATTTATTCAGCAGGTTAAGTGTTAAGACGATAGTAAAAACCCGAATAAAGTTATTTCAATATTATTTTTGGAGAACAATATCTCCTTTTCGGACTGTGTAGATCCAAGATCAGACTGCACGTTCTGTGCAGTCTGATCTTGATCTACACAGTCCACAACAGGTCATTTAGTCGCGCTTAGCAGCTTTAGGATTAAGTTCGAATTTGATTTAAGGACTGCACAGAGTAACACTGATCAATCGGATTCCTTTAGTATATTCAACTGGAGACCCATTTTATTCGTCCCAGGAGCCAGTTTTGGGCGGTTTTTTTTTTTGTAAGAATTCTTTCCCGGAGTGATAAAGATATAATTGCTTTATAAGACTTTATAAAATTGAAACGAGATCAATTATTTACAGTATTCATCTTATCCGTTATTGAATATCAACAAACGTTAATTTATAAGCCATGAATCACTTTTCAAAGCTACGATAAGCTATACTCGTTCTACGATGCATCAAGATTGGTTACTGATAGCATACAGATTGCATACCACATTCTTTAAATGTCTTGCTTTTCGGATATCACATGATAAAATACAACATTCTATATTTCAGAGTATTTTCATTTTCATGCTCGCTGTATTCAAACCATTGACCTACAATAAGACCTATATATATCCACGCACAGCGCAGGGTCTCGGAATGTGCCTTGCCATTGCCTCGATCATTTGTATTCCTCTTGTTTTCATCGTCAGGATGATCAGTGCACCAGGAAACTTTAAGAAGGCGAGTACTACTTTAGACATGCTCTGTGAAGAGGGGGCTTAATGCATCTGCAAAAAGTATCGACCTAGGTGAGCCTGCGCAGTCCGGGCAGGCTGACTTTGGTCGAAACTTTTTGCTATGGTCAATTTTCTGCTTTATTTACGAATCAAAGGTCCAGTGTATCACATCGTTCAGTCGGCTGTTAGATAAAATGGATTTTATGGATCCATAATTATACATAATTATGCTTGGTATACTGCGTCACGTGGATGCATTAAACCCCTTTTTGCCAGAGAGTGTCCCATTAAGATCAGTTCTTTACCAGACGACATCGTTTTAGAATTGTCCAAACTACAAGCATTTGCAGAAGACAAATTAAGTGTGCCTGAAATGATGATGTTTGTCAATGTAAATGGTATCTAAATGATGAGATATGTCTTTGAAAGGGTAGAAAACATGGTGTGAAAAGAAGAAAATGCTGGCTACCAGCATTTTCTTCTTTTCCCACGATGTTTCAAAATCCTTCTTCATCAGGGTAATGAAATTGTGTGATACACGGTTAATAAAAAATCGTCGGGTACACTGTCAAGAAATAACAACATCCATTCAGCTTTAACAACCACGTCGAATTAAGAAATAATCTTCTTTCTGTCGTGGTTTATTGTCCAATAAACCACGGTTATGAGTTATGAGGCACATGAATAATCTACGAGGGTAACAGCCCGAGTGGTTTATTAATTGCGCCTCATAACTCAAACCGTGGTTACTTTAACAATAAACCTCGATAGAAAGGAGATTATTTCAATTCTAACATGACCAACTTTTGATAAAAGGAAAACAAATTCATACTTAGTAGATGTATAAACACTCGATCTGGGCCTAAGCCCCTTTTTGCTACGCAATCGCTTAACAAATTATCCCTGGCTAAAAATGTACCACAGATAATATAATCCCCCGCCCATATAATTTATAACTACCCTTAAGTAAAAATTTTTGGCCCAGCTTTGTAAATATGACGGAAATGTACCACAAATAATAACAAACCCATTTACCTAAGCAATCTCACCACCCTTAAGCATATGACTAACCCACCCGTATGCATATAGCTAGCCCTTAAACAATATAAAACATATTAACAATTTTATGTAACATTAACATGCTCATAAAATTAAAAAAACAAAATGGGTTTAACATATCAATCTAATTAAGATCAGCAAACAAAATTGCTTAACCTTTTTTATAAATATTTTTTTACTTAAGCCATTTTATTAAAAAAATTAAAAAAAAAAATTTAAAAAAAATTTAAAATATTAAAGCTCACTCACTCACTCACTTAACTAACCAACAAGCTTTCACATCACTCACTCACTTAACCTTTTACCTCCCCCATCAACCAATGCATGACGCAACATGGTGTGGCTAGCCGGCTTATGAGTAGGTGGGTGGCTTAAGATGATAAAAAAATTAAAAAAAAAAATTGAATTTTAAATAAAAATTTCTGTAAATAAAAATATATAAGATGGCTACAACAAATAAATCTTATGATGCAGAAACAAGTGAGATTGTATACTGTGAAAACTGTAATTCTCCCTTTGAGAATGAAAGATACCTAAGAACACATAAGATGGGAAAGTGTGTTCCAAGTAATGCTGAATAACAGCAAAAACATAATGATGGAAGAACAAAGGCTGCATATGAATACTTATGCGAACAAATTGATGAATTTGAAAAAGAAGTTCAAACAGAAATACAGAAGATAAAAGATAATTTTTATGAAGAAATTATAGATATAATTGAACACTTTGAAACAAACCATGACCTTAAAGAGATAGCTGAAGCATACCTTTACTACCTAAGAAGAGTAGCTTTTAAAAATAAAAAATAAAAAAATAAAAAAATTTTTATGTATCGATACTTAAAATTTTAGAAAAATTTTTATTTTCTTTGTGTTGATAAAAAATTGAATTTATCTTTAAAATTCTCCCAAACATAATATATAAAGATGAGTGTCATGCAAGAAACAGAAAAAAATATAAAAGAACTTAAAAAGGAAGGGTATAAGCTTAAATTTTATGGTGATGATAACTACACTGAATGTTCATATGATGAGGGTGAAGAAATACCAGATGAATCACTACAAAAGTTAATAGAAGATGAACAAAACCAAGAAACAGCTTATGAACGTTTGGAAGAAGAACTTGATGAAATAGTATATAAGGTAGAAAAAATAAAGAAAAAAATTTTAGATGAATTTGATGAAAAAACTAAAAATGCAGGCTTCTCTCCTTTTAAACTTGATGATCTTGTTAATGAATTTGCTAACAAACTAAGTAAGGAACTAAAATTATAAAAAGTTTTTAACTTTATATAATTCTTGCATCAAAATGATAGTAAGTGTTGAAGAAAAAAATTTTTTATTGATATGTGAAAGAATGTTTAAAAAAGGCATTACTGGCAACCATGAGAGAGTTGATGTTATTAAAATAGATGGAAAACTAGCCGCCTACTACCAAAAATCAACTATATCTTCCATACATCAACTCTTACAAAAAATAAAAATTTAAAAATTTTTTTTTATTTTCTTTGTGATGATAAAAAAATTGAATTTATTTAATAAAATTTTCCCAAACATAATATATAAAGATGAGTGTGTTAAATAAACTTACAAAACAAGAGAGAAAAACGTTAAATAGATGTTTAAAAGATAGAGTAAGTCAATTTATGAATTTTTATAATATTCCTGAACAAAAAGTTGTATCTCTTGCTTTTTTGACTCCAACAAATTGCAATAGAAATTATAAAAGAATAGTTTCAGCATTAACATATTTTTTAAGTAAAGAAAGAATTAAAAATAAAAAATTTATAACTGATGTAACTTTTTCATTAGGTGGATGTAAAGCAGGTGATATAATTAATGTTTTATTTAATGTAACTTGTAATGAAGATGGAATTTTTTGTTCAATTTTTTCTTTATTCTGTTTAGCAAATAAAAACAAGCGAGAAAAATTTTGTTTTAATGCTTAAATTTAAAGATGGTAACTTTTAAGAAGATAAACCAAAAAATATTAATAAAGGTAAAATATTTCCATCATCAGAATGTGTTATTTGTTTAGAAGAAGAACCAAAGGTACATTTTGTTGATTGTGGTCATATTTGCTTATGTAAAAACTGTGATGAACAAGCTGTTTCAGCTGTTTGTCCAGTTTGTAAAACGAAAAATAATATTAAGCGAAAAATTTAAATATTTAACCTTTTTACCAGGTTAAATATTTTTACAAGTCCAACTCTATTAGTATTGATATATATGCATTTTTTGCATCTGGATTATTTGACCTTGTTTTAAAGTTTATAACATCACATTGGTCTACTTCTAAAGGTCGAGGAAAAACCGCACAACTGCATTTTTCTTTAGCACTTTTTATTAAGGAGTAATCAGCCTGTTCAACTCCGTTTATTACTAAATTAACTTTTGCCTCTTCATGCAAAAACCTATTACCTTTAACAACCATTAAAGACCCTCTTATAATTCTACCAGGAGCAGACATACAATAACCTCCTATCCCATGGCTCCTTCCTGTGTTTCCATTACCAAAGGAAAACTCATAATTACCATCTCCTAAAGGGCCTTGTTCCTCGGCACACACGCTTATAATAGTTTTAGGGCCTATGAGAGAAGGAAGTGATACTTTTTTATCCACATAGGATTTTGTTGCTAAATCTCTTTCTTCTACAGGTGCGGCTGAGTTTTTTATAGAAAACCCTTGAAGATCTATATTAGCTATTGCTGAAAAACTACCATCAGGATTTTTTACAATAGCCCCACCATTATCAACATAATTTTTATTAACAGCAGAGTCTCTATCCACAGGATTTGGTAAACCAGTAATTAACTGGCCACCCATATTTATATCACCAGCCATAGAAAAAGATCCACCTTGGTTTTTTGTCAAAGCTTTTTCACCTGCAGTAGCTACATTAACAACCGTATCTACATAATACTTATTTACTGCTTGACTATCTTCTATAGGTGTTCCAACGTTGTTAATTCTCCTTCCACCCATAGAAACGTCACCACCTGCTATATAACCACCAGGACCATAAACAAAGGCTCGATTAGCAACATCTACATATCTTTTGGTTGCAACATCTTGTGGTTCTGCAGGTTCTATAACATTTGTTAAAGAATACCCCCGCATATTTATATCTGCAACAGCAGAAAAAGTACCACCTTGTTGTTGAACTATTGCTCTACCACTATTATCAACATAATTTTTAGTAGCAACTTCACCAGATTCTACTGGATCTTTAACATTTTTTATAACATTAAAATTCATGTTTAAATATCCTTTTACATTGTATCCTCCATTTTCATCTAACAGCCCTGAGTTGGCATCAACATAACTCTTAGTGGCTGCATCTTGTGGATTTACTGGATTACTAACCCTCGTTAATATTTATAGAACCGGTAACGGAGGTTGTTCCATCTTTACGTAAAAAATTATTACTTATGTAAGCAAGTGACACACCATCACCACTTGTTTTAGCATCATCTATTCTTCCAAATTTATTAACAGGCATCGTTTTTAATATTGCTAAAAAAGTTTATTTAAAACATTTTGAAATTTATTACCTAAACCCAACTCTTTAAGAATGTACAAACATAAATGACCACAAAATACTTCCCCTGCTTGTTGTAATTGGTCAGTATTGTAGTGTATAGGATTTTTTAAATAATCTATAATTTCAATAGGTGGTTGAATACCATAACTATCAAAATAAATTTTAGTTTTATCATCTTTAAACCATGCAACCCAATGAGTACCTGGACCGCTTGTATCATCAAGATTTAATATACCACATTCTTTATTTTTTACTTTTTTAGGTAGGGTATCTCTTAAAAATATTCCTCCAAAATTTTTTATTTTTAATTTTTTTGCGGCATCCTCAAGTTCAAAATTGCTTAAAGGTTTATTTGGTAAAGTTATATTATCAATTAAAATATTTTTCATTTTTATATATTTAAATATTTACAATAGCACTATTATCAACCCATGAATTAAACTCATCAGAATAACCTTTCCACTTTACAAGAGATTTCTTTTTTCCCTTTTTAATAATCTTTTCTATCCTATACTGCTCTTGCCTTGTTTTTTGTAGTTCAGGTTCATAAAAGGCACCTTTTATTTCTTCACCATTTAAATCTTCAATTTTATATGTTACAGGTGATGTATGTTTTACTTCCGAAACTGTAAAAACCTCTTCAGTCCATCTTGTGGTATAACCTTTTTCAAAAGTCTTTTTCTTTTTACTTATCCTTACTTTGTCTCCAACAGAAAACTTTGGTTCAATATCCTCCCTTACTTGATTATAATCAGGATACAATGTTCTCCAAACTTTATTTTCATTCTTCTTCTTACTTGCTTCAGTTGGTGTCATCTTAATAGAAGAATGCCTTGTGTTATTATATTCTTTAACAAGATTTGGTAACACGTTAATATAAACATTTGTTGAGTGAGCAGAGAAATACTTCCACATTTTTTCTTTCATTGTTCTAATCCATCTCTCAACAACGCTTGATTTTTCCTCGTTTTCAGTAGAATATAATTCAACCAAGTCTTTAACATCTTTGTTATAAAACTCTTTACCTTTATCCACCCACATTTTTTCAGGTTTTCTTTCCTTAAAAATACTCTTCAATGCAACAGAAACAGATTTTCCTGTTTTATCTTTTAATGGTATCAGCCACTCATATTTTGAAAAGATGGCAATGACAGCAAGAAGATATTTTACACCACGATTAAGTTTAGAAAATGCTTGCATATCTACTAAATCTGCAGCCCATATCCTATCAATACCATTTACTCTAACTCTCCTTTTCTTAAATTTTCTTTTTACAGGTTTATGTAATTCTTCTGCTAATATTATATTTTCTGAATTTTTTTTTTAATTCCCATACCAAATTTTTTCTTGGTTCCTATCAATGAGGAAACCAATCCTCTTTCCATTCTTTCCTTAATAGTAGGATTATAAATACCTTTTAACTCTTTAAGCATATGAGCATCACAAACAGAATTTCTTGTTGTTGTATCATTATGCTTAAGATAACAGATATCATGATGATATGCTGCTTTATCAACACGATTTACAGGCTTTGACCATTCTTTAGGTGTTAAATCAGGATTTAATCTTTTCTTTAACTTGGTACCAGGACCAGTAAAGTTATGCCCAGGTAAATGCATTTCAACAGGTAAGTTACTGATTGCTTTGTTTAACAATGATCCACCTTCTTTTTGCTTAATAAATTGTGTTTTAGCTGTACCACAATTAACACATTTTCCTCGCATCATATTTTTACCATTTTTACTTACCACACATTCTATATCAGTAGTATCAGTTTTCTTTTTACATTTAACGCAATGCATTTTTTTATATTAAAATAAAATTTTTAATATAAAATGGACATTGTTAATTTATCATGGAATGAAGCTTTAGCAAAAAGATTTATCCACCCTCTTTTACCAAAAAGTATTAGAGGCTTAATAGTTGGTAAATCAGGTTGTGGTAAAACTACCCTTTTACTTAACCTTTTGTTACGCCCCGATTGGTTAGATTATGACAACTTATGCGTTTTTGGTAAAAGTTTGTTTCAACCAGAATATCGCATACTTAAAAAAGCCTTTGAAGAAAAAATACCAAAAGAATACATATTAAGGTTGTTTTCACTTAAAAATGAAGTTCAAAACCGTGACGTTCCACCTACAGCATTAGTTGAAGAATGGAGTAAAACAATTAAAGAAAAATCTGATATCAATTGTGAATTTTTTGAATATGCTAGTGATGTTCCTGACCCGAGAGATTTAAATGGACAAAACAAAAATTTAATGATTTTTGATGATTTACTTTTAGAAAGACAAAACAAATGTGAAAGCTATTACGTAAGAGGTAGACATAGTAACGCTGATTGTTTTTATCTATCCCAAAATTATTTTAGATTGCCCCGCCAAACTATTAGAGAAAATGCTAATTTTATTTGCTTGTTTAGACAAGACTTAAAAAATCTTAATCATATTTTTAGTGATCATGTAGGTGATGATATGACAAAAACTGAGTTTGTTAATTTTTGTAAAAAATGTTGGGAAAGACCGCATGGTTTTGTCATAATTGATTTAACCAATGACAAATACAACGGTAAATATAGAAATGGATTTGACAACTTCTATATACCACAAAACTACTACAATTATTATTAAAAATTTTTAAAAAAATTTTTTTTTAAAAAAATGAAAAAATTTAAGGAGATTTTAAGTAAAAATGTGAAAAAATGGCAAAATCAATAAGATCAGCAGTTCATCACAAGGTTGAAAAAAGCAGTTTAAATGATTTTAGTGTAAATGAACTTATGGATTTAGCTAAACTAATAGAAATTGATTTACATATAAAAATTGAACATATCACAGTAAAATATTTTGAAAACGTTTTTGATTTTTTTAATTTAAAAAAGGACTTTCTTTCTTATAAAAAAAAAGTCTTAAAGGTATAGAAGAAAAAGAATTATGTGTTTGGTTTTTGAAAAACCATATTTCTGAATTGTGTTCTAATTTAGATAGATGGTCAAGTATTTTTAAAACTGAAAAGGAAGATAAAGTTAATAGAAAACATAGAAAGCATAGACAAAATATTATGATATATATAAATAAACTAAGAGAAATAAGACATATTTTTGATTTTTCCCTTAAAGTTTCTAGTGATGGGTACACTACTTATTTAAACAAAAAAAGACATTATTGTAATTAAAAATATAACTTAAGCAAAAAGATATATTTTACACATACAAACAACCTTTTTTAGTAATATAAAAATGGAAGAATTACTTGAAAAGATAGTAAAAAATACTGACCATAAAACATCCTTTCAAATTATAGTAAGTGACAACAAAACAAGTTTTAAAACAAGATTTAACCCTCCACTTAAATTAGAGCAAGATAAAGAATATGAAATAGCATTGGTTAATCTTGAAACTTATTATTCATTTCCAAATATTACCGAAAATAATGGTACCTTTGTTTATTCTCCTGATGGTGGTGCCACATGGAATAAAATAAAAATACCTGAAGGTTCCTATGATTTAGTTGATATCAACTATTATATACAACAAGAAATGAGGAAAAAAGGTGATTATGACCAATTTAATGAAGAATATTATATTACCTTATCAGCAAACACTAATACCTTAAAATCAGTTTTAATTATTGAAAATGGATATCAGGTAGATTTTAATCAAGAAAAAAGTATTGGAAAGGTGTTAGGATTTAACAGAGCAAAATATGTTCGAGGGTTTCATGAATCAGAAAATTTAGTTAATATCTTAAGTATTAATAGCTTACTAGTTAACATTGATTTAATTTCAGGAAGTTATGTTAATGGTTCACAAAGAAATACAATTTACAGCTTTTTTCCAAATGTATCACCAGGATATAAAATAATAGAAAATCCAGTTAATCTGGTATACCTACCTTTAACGTTGAATGAAATACATGATTTAAACGTTACGCTAACTGACCAAGATGGAAATATATTAAATTTAAGAGGAGAAACATTAACTATTAGATTTCATATAAGAGAATCACGTTAAATATAAAAATGACAAACTATATTAACGCTAAAATAAATATATCAGATGGGCAAAAGGAAAAAATTTTACATTCTTTTAAAAACAAAAGCCCAGCAAGTATTCGTTTAAAACATGAGGATTTACATGGTAACGATGTAGTAGCATTAACCAAATCTCAAGTAAATAAACTTACAAAATCTTATAAAGCTGGTAAGGGAACCACGTTTAGAATGTCAACTAAACAACTTAAACATAACATGAAAGTAGAAGGAGGATTTTTACCTTTGTTAGCAGGATTAGCTTCATCAGTTCTACCCACATTAGCAAGGACTGTTTTACCTGCTTTGAGAGTTGGTGCGTTATCTGGTTTAGCATCTTCAGGAGTTCAAAAAGCAATGGGTAACGGATTGTATCTTAAGAAAGGTGGTTGTATTTGCCAAGTTGAAACAGATGGCGAAGGTTTATATCTTAAGCCATACAAAGGTAAAGGATTAGGTATCGTTGGTGATGGATTGTATTTAAAAAAAGGTGGAAAAATTTATGATGGAAAAGGTCTTCTTTTAGGACCTAATAGCCCATTTGCTAATATTCCTATATTAGGTGCAATATGGTAATATTAAAAAATATGTATGTGCATAAATTTGGAAAAAATAAACATAAAATGGGTCAACCAAAAACTATTTTTTGGAGACCTGCTAATGCTAAATATCCAGCTAGAAAAGTTAATCCTGTTACTTGGGAAATTTATACTCAACAACCCCTAATATTAAAAGCTGGTGAAACTAAAACTATTGTTTTAGGTTTTGGTTTTATGATGAGTAGAGGGGTTGTTTTAATATCTCTATCTAACAACTTAAAACTTAAGTGCTTAAGTTTATCAGATGAAGTTATACTTGAGGATATCAATGATGCAATCATTACAATTAATAACAACTCAAATGAAACAGTAAAAATTGAGGAAAACACCTTTTTGTGTCGTCTTTACTATACTGTTTAAAAAAAATAGTTGTAATTAATAAAATGGAACTAAATGAAAAGATATATCCAAGTTTACCAGAAGCACGAAATATACCAAATGCACCAAGACTAGAAGCAGTAATTTTAAGTGATGACAATGGGCAATCCTTCAGGCTACAAAAAATATCAGAAATTCAAACATTTTTAGAAAATGAAGTTAAGACAAGAGAACAACTAGCTAAAAAGTATTTAAAGATTAGTAAGACAGTAGACAATGTAGAGGCAGGATTAACAGTGGCAGCCCTTGGTGCTGGAGGAGGAGGTATCGCTTTACTATCTACCATTGTAGCAATTCCAGCAACAATAGCATTAGAGGTTAGCGTATTGGTTATTGGTATTACAGCATTAGTTGGTAAATTTACGGTTAGAAGAACCAGAACAAAATCAGAAAAACATCTTCAGATTAAAATGTTGGCTGATTCAAAGTTAAATACGATACATACACATATATCTAAGGCTATTGCTGACAACAAAATAGAACATTCAGAATTTACTTTAATTATGGATGAATTGGAAAAATACAAACAAATGAAGGAAGATATACGAGCTAAGTCAAAGAAAAAAAGCAAGCTAGAGGAACAGGAGAGTTTAATAGAGAAGGGGAAACAGGAAGCACGGGAGGAATTCAGGAGACTAGTAGAAAGAAACAATGGAACCCATTAAGAATAAAACTAAAACCACCTAAGTTTAAATTTTCTTGTGCATGTGAGATAGATAATACTAATTAAAAAAATTTTTTACTTAAAAAATGTCATTTTTAAAGATAAAAGACCCTGTGAAAAGGGAACAAACAGTAAAAGAATATCTTGCAACAATGAAAAGAATTCGTGATAACCAACTTGCAGAAAAAACAGGAGACATTGAATTACAAACAGACCTTTCAAAGTTTTTTAAACCTATTACAGAAACACAAAAAGCTTCAACAAAGGAGATTACAGAAGGTCTTAAACCTATTAAAGAGGGGATTGAACAATTACCTCAGGCTATTAACTTACCAAATTATCCAACAATACAAGCTTATACCTCTGAAGGACAAATGGAAACTATGGGGAGGAAGGAATGGTGGAAAGATGAACCTGCCCATCTTATTGGACCAATCGCAAAGGAATATTTAACAAAATTTGTTGGTTAAAAAAGTGATGTTGATAGAACATATGGTTTATATGACAAAGATGGTAAATTTTATATTGGTAACAAACTAACCTGGCTTAATGATGATGATATTGAGGTTGATGGTAGATTTTATAACGGAACGCCTGGTCTATGGGAACTAATTGTTGCTAATGACCCTAATGAAAACATTTATAAAGAAAATGACCTTGATGAATATACTGAATTAATAATACAAACCAACGCCCTCTACCGCAATAATGACCCGAAGAGCAAACATCCTAAATCTTCTAGAGGACCCAAGTGGAATACTTAGACGTATTTGGGGAACGATTAGAGGAAAAGGAATTACCATTATCCCATCTGACCCTAACGCACTATTAGAAAGATTAGACCTCTTAATGGCAAGTAAAGGAGCTGGTAATACAGGTGTAAGAAATGAGTTGGTAAGTATTTGTGATGAATTAAAAAGACAACGTGTATTAAATACAAAAAACTTATAAAAAATTAATGGCTATACTATAAAATGATTACATTACAAAAGAGAGGATTTAAAAGAAATTATGCTTATGGAGGAGCAGGAATATTTGATACTTTAGCTAATTTTCTTACAAGGCTTTTTACAAGCAGCGCAGCTAAACAAATTGCATCTTCTGCCCTTGATGTTGGTAAAAGTGTGGCTAAGGAAGGAGCAAAGAAAGCGTTAGAGGTAGGTAAGACGGCAGCAATTGATGCAGGTAGTAGATTGGTAAAAAAGGCTTTAACACCAAAATCTAAAAAGATTTTAGAAAAATATACAGAAAAGCCTACTACAACAACTCAACCTGCAATGCAAGATATTAGCAAGCTAATGGATGGTGGCGCCATTGCTATACAAGATTTAGTTAAGAAATTAAATAGTATTAAGGGTTCTGGAGTTAAAGTATTATGAAAAAACGAATTTAAGTTAAGCAAATTATGTACATTAAATAAAAAAGAATGTCAAAGCTAAAATTTAAAATAACAAATTATGAAAAATACAATACAAAAAGGGTTAGTATTCTTTTTGCTAACTTTAAACTTAATGAAGATTGTGAAATTCTTGAAGTTACCAATACAAGTTATGATTATAAAAAGGTTGTTGTAAAATTGTCTCCTGAAAAAGCTGATATCATTGAAGAATTTGAAGAAGATGTAAATCAATATCTAGAAAAACATAATATACCTAAGGTTACCATTCTTTACGGAAGTAAAATTTATCTTAAAATGAGAAAAAATCTTTCTGAAAAAGAACTTAAAAATATTAAACTTAAGGGTGTGTATGTAAATGATGAAAACAAATCATTCCCCCAACTATGGCTAGCATAATAAAACAAAACTCAATTATAATTTTGACTTAAAAATTATAATTGCATATAATAAAATGGATATTTTAAACATTAAAACACCGATTTTAAAAGATGATAGTATTGATGAATATGAATATTATGAATATCTACCTATTACAGGAACCAATCTAAACAACCCTGGAGGAAATATTAGGATTGATATCGAAACTCAAGATATTTTTTATCATCCTTCAGAGTCTTATTTACAAATTATAGGTGAATTAGTAAAAGATGATGGTACCGCTTATACACCAGCCGGGGCAAATGAAGATGACGTTACCTTAACAAATAATGGATTGATGTATTTGTTTAAAAATATTAGATATCAACTTAGTGGGCAAGAGATAGAAAGTATTAATAACCCTGGTCAGACTACGACAATGCTAGGTCTGTTAAAATACCCAGATGACTTTTCTAAATCACAGGGACAAAACCAAGTGTGGCAAAAGGATACCGGAAATGTTGCAAATAGTGCTAATAATAATGGTTTTGCATTAAGAAGACATTATATTTTTAGTTCAAATCCAGTTGGTACATTTAGTCTTATGGTACCCTTAAAACATATATTTGGTTTTTGTGAAGATTATAACAAAATTTTATATGGTATGAAACAAACTTTAACCTTAACAAGAAATAATAATAATGATGCAATTTATAGGGCTCAAACTGTTGCAGCTGCAGGTGGTAATCCTGCTAGGCATGAACCCGGTAGAGTTAATTTACTGAAGGTATCTTGGTTTATGCCACATGTAACACCGGAAGATGGTAACAAGTTGGAACTTTTCAAATTTATCGAGAAGAAAGAAAAATTTCCAGTTGGGTATAAAATGATAGAAAGCGACTCTATTGCAGTTCCACAAGCAACAGGTTTTACTTGGAGGTTATCATCTAAATCATCTCCTGAAGTACCACGTTTCTTAATTGTTGGTTTTCAAACAGGTAAAAGTAATAACCAAGAACAAAACGCAGCTATATTTGACAGCATAAATATTAAAAATATTTATGTAATGCTAGGTTCAAAAAAATATCCTGCTTATGATCATGATATAAATTTTGCTGCTAATCAAATTAGTAGAATATATAGTGAAGCTGCTTCATTTAGAAAAAAGTTTTATAACATGGATGAATTAGTATCAAACCCTAATTTTAATCCTTATGAATTTAAATTTATTTTTCCTTTGTTTGTGTTTGATTTATCAAAACAAAGTGAAAGGCTTAAGTATTCTGTTACTGATATCCATGTTAAAGCAACATTCAATGTAGCTGTTCCAGCAAATACTGAGGCATTTGCGGTTTTACTAAGTGATAGGCTAATTAACTTTCAGAGTGACGGAAATAAAATGAGTGTAGTGTATTAAGTAATTTTTATTTTAAATAAAAAATATGCTAAAGATTGCTGATTTTAAAAAGATATTAACAGATAACAATATTAAGTTTTATTCCTATTGGAACAAGCAAAAGTATATTGATGTGTTAAAAGAGCATGGTTTATATCCGGAAGAAGCAATACCACTTAAAAAAACACCTAATTATGATAGATTAAAAGATATAAATAAAAATCCTAAAACAGTAATATTAAAGAATGTTGAAACTGAAGAAGAAACAACATTTCCATCAATTTACAAGGCAAGTAAGTTTATTGACCGATGCCCTCAAACGATTGAAAATTGGAATGGAAGAGTTTGGAATGGTAAATATAGAATTGACATTCAATAATTTTATTATTTTTAAAAAAATAATAAAATTTTAAAATTTGACTTAAGGAATGATTTTTTATATAAAAAAATATGGATAGAGAATTTGATAGATACACAGTTGATGGATTAAGGGCTTTAGCAAGAAATAGAGGATTAAGAAGATACTCAAGGCTTAGACGTAATGAATTAATTACCCTTTTAATCAATACGGGACCTTCAATATTAGATATAGATATTGGAACCACGAGGGATCCAGTTTTAATACCATCAATTGCATCACCATTACCGTCTACATCAAGACAAAGGCCAGCCACTCCACCAACTACTTCAGTTAATGATTTGTTAAGAAGCTTAGAAAATGTTAGAGTGGTACAACCTAGTATTTCACCTGAAGTAAAAGCACTTAAAGATAAAATTAAAAAAATATATAGTAAAGTAAATCAAATAGCGGTAGAAAAGTCGCAATCAGCTCTAAAAAAATGGGCTGAAGAACATAAAATAAAAGGAATTCCTGTTGAAACTCCTGATGAGTTTTTTGCATTGGCGCAACCTTCTATAATAAAAGTTTTAAGAGAAAAACGTGGGACTAAAGTAAAAATGAATCTCCAATGTTATATGAAAAGGGGAGAGGGGGAAAGCTTAGAAATAGTCAAAGCTAATTTTTCTTCTGATATAAATGAAATTAATTTAGATGGAACTAATGCAACTGATTTATACTTTACTATGGTAGAAAGAATTTTAGAAAATTTTGTTAATTTTTTAATGAAGGGTAGCGGGTGGGTATTTGATAGTATAATACATTTAAAGATACATACAGTAGTTTATGAACCATTAAGAGCTTCATCATATATACCTCTTCCTAAATGGATTGCTAACAAAAAGGCATGTATCAATATGAAAAATGAGGATGATGAAGAATGTTTTACGTGGTCTATTTCAAGGCATTTAAATCCAACAGATAGTCATCCTGAAAGAATAGATGGTAATTTAAAATCAAAGAAAAATAGCTTAAATATGAAAGGAATTACATATCCTGTTTCTTTACTTGATATTGATAAGTTTGAAAGAAAAAATCCAGAAATTAGTGTTAATGTTTTTATGTATAATGATAACAAACAAATCAGACGCGTTAGAGCTATAAAAAGTTTAAGAAAAAATCATGTAAATTTACTGTTAATTGAAGATGATGAAAAATCACATTATGTTTTAATAAAAAATATTAAAGCTTTGTTAAGAACTCAAACAGCCTCTAATAATAATGTAGAGTATTGTATGCTTTGTATGGGCCATTTTGGAAGTGAAAAACTTTTAGAAAAACATATGAAGCGATGTGTAGATCATGATGGAGTTGATCTAAAAATGCCTGACCCAGGAACCATAATACAATTTATAAATCATAACAGAAAAATTAAGGTACCTTTTGTTGTTGAAGCTGATTTTGAATGCATATTGGAACCTATAGAAAACAATGAAAAACCGAGTCAAAAAGAAAGTTACACTATTCAAACACAAAAACATGTTCCTGTTAGTTTTTGGTATATCATTGAATGTTTTGATGATGAGGTTTGTCAACCCATATTAAGAAATTATACAGGAAAAGATGTTGAACAAAAATTTATTGACATGTTAACTAATGATATTAAAGAATTACATAAGAAATATTGTCAAAATCCAGTGCCGATTAAGATAACAGAAGATGAAGAAAAATCACATAAAAAAGAAACAAAATGTTGGTTATGTAAAGAAAAATCAACTCATGAAAATTATAAAGTAAGAGACCATTGTCATTTTACTGGTAAGTATCGCGGTGCAGCTCATACTAAATGTAATCTTAAAGCAAAAATTCCAGACTTTACACCCGTTTTCTTTCATAACTTAAGCGGTTATGATGCCCACCTTTTTATTAAGTTTCTTGGTAAAACTAGTGGTCGTATCAGTTGTATTCCTAACAACGAGGAAAAATATATTAGCTTTACTAAGCATATTTATGTTGAAAAAAATAAATCTCATCAAATAAGGTTTTTAGATAGTTTTAAGTTTTTACCGGACAGCTTAGATAAACTTACATCATCTTTAAGTGAAAACCAGTTTAATGTTTTATCGAGATATTTTACGAAAGAACAACTACCACTGGTTAAAAGAAAAGGAGTTTTTCCTTATGATTGGTTGGATTGTTTCGAAAAATTGGAAGAAACGCAACTACCACCAAAAGAAAAATTTTATTCGAGTTTAAAGAACCTATCAAAGATGAAGATTATGAACATGCATTAAATGTTTGGAAAACTTTCAAAATGAAAACATTTAAGGATTATTTAGAGCTTTACAATAAAATGGATGTTTTGCTTTTAGCTGATATTATTGAAAACTTTAGAGGTGCTAGCCTAAAAGATTTTGGTTTAGATCCTGCTTGGTATTATACTTTACCTGGTTATGGTTGGGATGCAATGCTTAAAATAAGTGAAATAAAACCTGAAAAATTATCAGATCGAGATCAACTTTATTTTTGGGAAGGTGGAAAAAGGGGAGGGATTAGCATGTGTAGTAAACGATATTCAAAGGCAAACAATAAATATATGGGAGAGGCATATGACCCATCAAAACCATCAATATATTTATTATATATAGATAAAAACAGTCTTTATCCTTGGGCTATGAGCAAGCCTTTACCTATAGGAGGTTTTAAAAATATGACTGACGAAGAATTAGAAAATTGGGAAAATTACCCTTGTCTTTTAGAGGTAGATTTAGAGTACCCTGAAGAGTTACATGATGAACATAATGCTTTTTCATTAGCACCAGAAAGGTTAAAAGTAGGAAAAGTAGAAAAATTAATTCCAAACTTAAATGATAAAGAAAAATATGTAGTTCATTATGTAGCTTTAAAAACTTACTTAAAATTGGGATTAAAAATTAAAAAAAATACATGCGGGAATTAAATTTAAAGAGAGTAGCGCTATTAAAAAATATATTGATAAATGCGCAGAGTTAAGAACAAAAGCAAAACAAGCAAAAAATGATTTTCTAGAAAAATTATTTAAGTTAATGATGAATGCTGTTTTTGGTAAAACTATGGAAAACATAAGAAATAGAGTAAATATAGAATTAGTTAATAGCACAAATAGCTATCGTTTTAAAAAGTTGACCGCTAAACCAAACTATCATCATACTACAATATTTGATGAAAATTTAGTTGCTGTCCATACAAAAAAATTAGAATTAACATATGATAAACCTGTTTATTTAGGAGTAAGCATACTAGATATTAGTAAAACACCGATGCAACTAGATTATTATGATCATTTTAAAAAAAATATATGGTGAAAAAGTAGAGATGTTATATACAGATACCGATAGTTTTATACTAGAAATAGAAACTGAAGATTTGTATGAAGATATGGCTAAAGACGCTGATACAATGTATGATTTTAGTAATTACCCAGAAGAGCACCCATTGTATAACGTAAAAAATGAAAATGTTTTAGGCATGTTTAAGGATGAATTAGAGGGAGATATTATGACTGAATTTGTTGGTTTGGGAGCAAAAACATATTCTTATCGTAAAATGGTCATTAAAAGAGAGAAAAAAACAAGAAAAAATCCAAAACCAAAGCCAATTTTAGATAAAAATGGCAAATTACAATGGATAGATGAAGGAGATAAAAGATGTAAGGGAGTAAAAAAGTCGGTTGTTAAAAATGAAATGAGATTTAAAAATTATAAGGATTGCTTGGATACAGGAAAAGATTTTTATAGAATTATGGGAGGGATAAGAAGTTATGCCCATGAATTGCGCACCGAGGAGATAAACAAAAAAGCATTAAGCGCTGCTGATGACAAAAGATATATTTTACCTGATGGTATAAATACTTTAGCTTATGGACATCATAGGATTAAAGAGCTAACTGAAGAAGAAAGAAAAAAATATGAGCAAGAAGGGGCAAGACCAAAAACATATTAAAATATTTAATCTGGTAAAAAGATTAAATATTTATATTCTGCGTATTATCTTATTTTCTGTTTTACATATAGGACAATGCATTTTAAAATTTCTGATATTAATTTCTTTTCTATTATAACCATCACAAACACATATATGCCCACAATCAACAGATTGAATATCTGCTGTTTTTTCTAAACATATTACACATTTATCTGATTTAAATATTTTACCCCCATTAATGTTTTTTGGTTCATCCTCCTCAAAGTTTTTATCATAAAAATATAAAGTTAAAATAAAAGGTTTATTAACTAAAATTTCTGCTAGATTAGCTATATGATGTAAATTAGTAGAATAAAAAATTTTATTTGATTCTATTTGTTTAAAAAATTTTGACCTTGGATTATCCAAATCAATTGTATAGGAAAGAACAACTCTAAAATTTTCTGTGTTTTTTATTTTTTCTCTACTAGTTAAATAACATATTGCTGCTAATATTCTGTAATAATGTCTAGTCCCATAACCATCATTAAAAATAAAAAGAGAAAGTTTTTGTTTTGGTATTGGAGCTATTGCATCAAACCAAACCGCTCTATCTTTTAAACATCTATTTAATGTTTTCTTTTCTTTTTTAGTAAGTCTGTTTAACACACTCATCTTTATATATTATGTTTGGGAGAATTTTAAAGATAAATTCAATTTTTTATCATCACAAAGAAAATAAAAATTTTTCTAAAATTTTAAGTATCATACATAAAAAATTTTTTATTTTTTTTATTTTTTATTTTTAAAAGCTACTCTTCTTAGGTAGTAAAGATATGCTTCAGCTATCTCTTTAAGGTCATGGTTTGTTTCAAAGTGTTCAATTATATCTATAATTTCTTCATAAAAATTATCTTTTATCTTTTGTATTTCTGTTTGAACTTCTTTTTCAAATTCATCAATTTGTTCGCATAAGTATTCATATGCAGCCTTTGTTCTTCTATCATTATGTTTTTGCTGTTATTCAGCATTACTTGGAACACACTTTCCCATCTTATGTGTTCTTAGGTATCTTTCATTCTCAAAGGGAGAATTACAGTTTTCACAGTATACAATCTCACTTGTTTCTGCATCATAAGATTTATTTGTTGTAGCCATCTTATATATTTTTATTTACAGAAATTTTTATTTAAAATTCAAATTTTTTCAAAATTTTTTTTATCATCTTAAGCCACCCACCTACTCATAAGCCGGCTAGCCACACCATGTTGCGTCATGCGTTGGTTGATGGGGGAGGTAAAAGGTTAAGTGAGTGAGTGATGTGAAAGCTTGTTGGTTAGTTAAGTGAGTGAGTGAGTGAGCTTTAGTATTTTAAATTTTTAAAAAAAATTTTTTTTTTAATTTTTTTTTGATAAAATGGCTTAAGTAAAAAAATATTTATAAAAAAGGTTAAGCAATTTTGTTTGCTGATCTTAATTAGATTGATATGTTAAACCCATTTTGTTTTTTTAATTTTATGAGCATGTTAATGTTACATAAAATTGTTAATATGTTTTATATTGTTTAAGGGCTAGCTATATGCATACGGGTGGGTTAGTCATATGCTTAAGGGTGGTGAGATTGCTTAGGTAAATGGGTTTGTTATTATTTGTGGTACATTTCCGTCATATTTACAAAGCTGGGCCAAAAATTTTTACTTAAGGGTAGTTATAAATTATATGGGCGGGGGATTATATTATCTGTGGTACATTTTTAGCCAGGGATAATTTGTTAAGCGATTGCGTAGCAAAAAGGGGCTTAGGCCCAGATCGAGTGTTTATACATCTACTATACTTAGTATACAAAAGTGGATGCGGATTGATTCTTACTTTACATAGAATATACAATGACGCAGATTTTACCACGCTTCCATTCCACTGTGTCTATAGAGGCGAATCCATGTGCCATGTTGGAGTATTTATTTTATCACACAAACTCCCTTGTTATCTGGGCTGTTCTCGAAGCCCTGTCGTTGTCTGCGCCGTCGTCGACGTGCAAAACTGTGACATTTTATAATGTCTATTATTACTGAAAATATTTACTTCAAACTTGGCCAAGTTGTTAACTAGGGGAAACCCATATAACAAGGGCAGGTGGCCATCAAAGTATTTTTGGTACAGCTGTGGCCCTTTTTTTGACTTCGAAGCTTCACTGAAAATCAAGTACCTGCAACCGAGCGTTGGCACCTGCCTGCGGTGCTCTTGTTTTCTGTGCGATATACCCATTACGAATTTTTGGTATATTCCAGATAACCATAAATAACAGCTTAATATGTAATGTCACACAATGCTTATCTGAAATGTGTGTAAGATAGGAAAATTCGTAATGGGTATATCATACACTGAAATCAAGAGAGGATATGTGATTAAAATATGTGTAAAAACATTGTAGAAAAAGAAGAATTGTCTTTTTGCCACTTTTGTTCATGGTCTTCTGAAAGACGAAACACTATCATGTATACACGTCTTACATTCCATCACATGCCTTTTCAATACTCGTAGCTTTCTGTCCGTCTGATTTATCGTTCTTATTTACGCGATTTGTGATTATCATTTCAGAAATGGAAGTTTGTGACAAAGCCACAGTTAAAAAATCACCAACTTATCAACTTGGGTTCTGACATTTGAAGTTTTCGATAGATTTAGAGTGCTGTGTTTCAACAGTAACACAACATAATCCTGTGGAATGTCTTTGTCCTACGGTACCATCCGTTTTTAATAATCGATTGATCTAGATGGATGCCAAGTTTATCGCGTTCAGGTTATACAATGTAGAGTTGGTAATAAATATCAAGGGACTGTATACGTCAGACATTGTTGTGCAAAGAAATTTCTCGCGATCTGATTGGATAATATGCTCGGAATATATAGTGCTGTACTCTGGCAGCTCCTAGAGGGTGTCACACCACTGGTTTTTGGCCACATTGAAAATAAAGCGAAATGGACAATGTTTATAGTTCCACAGATCGCTTAATGGCAAAATTCTGGCTTCTCGGTCTGTTGTTCTCCAAATTATGACCACAGCCCTACAAAAAATGCCAAAAAACGATATGTCAACCGATTGCGTTTTTCTCTAAATTCCAACCAGTACAGGCACCCTAAAATTTGCCCACTGAGGAACACCTGTTCACGGCCATGACCCCCAACTTTTTGTTCCTCCAGTAATAGAAAATAGTCCTGTCAAAATACATTACAAATGCATTTAACTGGTCCCCCAATGCCCAGATTTGAAGCAAATCTAAATTATATACCTCCAAGCCATCTTGGCTCCAGGAAACAGTGCAACAGAAGTGCTACTGCAAAATTTCATATGGGACTACTTTCGACTACTACGACCCGAAGCAGTCTCGCAGTGGTGCGACACCAGAGTACAGCACAGTAAATTCAAAGATGGCAGCGTCGGATCGCCTTGAAAACAAACCGTGAACTATTAAAGGTCATGCATTGTATCATTATAAAATTATTGATAAACCAATGGTTGTGTGAAAAAAAAAACTGATGGACGTCTCCTTTTGCTAACAAATCATAAAATGAACTGCATTCAGGTATTGTAAAGTATTGATTTCTGTAAATATTGATAAAATATTGGTTCCGGGACTAATTCGTGAGGAAAATCTTGATTGCATGATCATAAATGTCTAATTTTACAACGAAATGAGTTGATCGATGCTAAGGTTTGTCATATTTTGCAAAAAAATGCGTTAATAGAGCCATACTCTGTGAAAAGGTGATTTAATGCATCTGCAAAAAAAGTATCGACCCATGTCAGCCTACGCAGTATGTCATACATTGCAGAAAATCCTATACATTTAAGCCATGCTCTGTGAAAAAGCGGTTTAATGCATCTGCAAAAAAAGTGTCGACCTATGTCAGCCTGCTTGGTATTCCATACTTTGCAGAAATTGCTATGACTTAGCCATGCTCTCTGAAAAGGTGGTTTAGTGCGTCTGCCAAAACGTATCGACCCAGGTCAGCCTGCGCAGTCCGCGCAGGCTGACCTGGGTCGAAACCTTTTGCTATTGCTCAATTCTCTGCATGTCAAGGGACCATTCTACCACATAACTTAACCGGATTTCAGACAAAATGTATCCATACTACGCGACAACTGGCTTGGTATGCTATATTAGAAACATTAAACCCCTTTTTCCAGAGTGCCGCTCAATTACCTTTGTGTCTTTCAATATGAGCCATGCTCTGGCAAAAGGGGGTGTTTTATGCATCTCCGTGATGCATTATACAGAGTAAGTCGTCACACAGTTATGGAGGCATAAGACCATCTTGTCTAACAACCGACTGAGTTATGAGATAGTACGGTTCTTGGACATGCAGAAAATCTACAGAAAGCAAAACGTTTCCACCCATGTCAGCCTGCGCGCACTGTGCAGGCTGACATGGGTCGAAACGTTTTGCAAATGCTTTGAACTATCTATTCACAGAGCTTGTCTCGTATATTATTTTGTAGGTGGTACCTTTTTGTGAGGTCTTTTTCTTTTTTTTTTTCAGGAAAAACTAGATAAATTTAGCTTTCGTTCTCTTCCGATTCATCAGTATTTTGTGGTATAACTTTTGTTTCCGAGTAAATTGTACATAGGTATACTATCATTGATGAATGAAACATACGTACACGTAAATAAAAAACAAGGCTATACTTTCTTATGGATTATTTTATTCTTCAAGTTTCCACACCTTCAAATTGCACGACCAGTAGGTTGAAACATGGAGCAAATCGGACCAAAGGCCGCTGAAACTCCATTGGTCTCTCACAGAATACCGAAATTTTCATTGGCTAATCATTGGACACCGTTACTAAAAATAGCACATTGGCGGCCGCCTCTATGTCATATAATTATATATTAAGACAAAGCGTGTCTTATCATAACTTACATGATACAGAAGAAGTCGCCAATGTGCTATTTTTAGTAATGGTGTCCGATGATCAACCAATGAAAATTTCGATAATCTGAGATAAACCAATGAAGTTTCAGTGGCCTGTGATTAGAATAACTAGATAATAACAGCAAAGGCGGCTGGCTAAGGTACCCAATATTAACAGGCTAAAACATACGACATTTCAATAGAAAAGCTTCAGCCTTGGCTGGTCCACCTTCATAAACACCCCAACACTTTGTCCAGCCTATCTTGTAGGCATTCCTCATTACTCTTTTACCACGCAATCGCGAGTTTTAACGACAATAAAGGAGAAGGCATTTGAAAACATAGTGGGAAAAGGAGAAAATGCTGGTAACCAGCATTTTCTCCTTTTTCCCACCATGTTTCTTATCCTGTCAAAGACCTTTGGTTCATTTGTGTCGCTTTTCATTTTTTTTCGTCGGCAGAAGCTTTCAATTTCGAAGTTTGTTTGGTAAAGTGTTACAGGGAGGTAATTATACAAACCATAACAAAAATGGAAGACAAAAACTGAAACTGGCTAAAGGTGATTGGCCTAAAAAATGTATCCCATTGTATTCCCTATAACCGTCTGATAGACGTTGATACGAAGACTGATAGGCTGCCAGTTTAGTCTTAAGGGGGATAAAATCAAGTCCTTGTTTTCCTCTTGAGTGCTGCAAGAGTTAAGTACAGGCTGTCAGTTTAGTCTACACGGGGCTAAAATTTAGCCCCTGCCCTGTTTTCCTCTTGGGTAAAGTAAGAGTTAAGTACAGGCTGCCAGTTTAGTCTTCACGGGGCTTAAAGCGATCCCCTATTTTCCTCTTTGGTACTATAAGAATTAAGCACAGGCTGCCTCTTTAGCCTTAATGGACCTACACGCAAACCCCTGTTTTCCCCTTGGGTACTGCAAGAGTTAAATACAGGCTGCCAGTTTAGCCTTCACGGGGCTAAAAGCAAGCCCCTGCTTTCCTCTTGGGTACTGTAAGAGTTAAGTACAGGCTGCCAATTTAGCATTCATGGACCTAAAAGCAAGCCCTTGTTTTCCTCTTGGGTACTGCAAGAGTTAGGTACAGGCTCCAAGTTTAGCCTTCATGGCGCTAAAAGCAAGCCCCTGCTTTCCTCTTGGGTACTACAAGAGTTAAGTATAGGCAATCAGTTTAGCCTTCACGGCGCTAAGAGCAAGCCCCTGTTTTTTCTTGGGTACTGCATGAGTTAATTACAGGCTGCCAGATTAGCCTTCATGGGGATGAAAGCAAGCCCCTGCTTTCCTCTTGGGCACTGTAAGAGTTAAGTACAAAATTTACAAAACTGACAAACTACATGCAATACAATTGTCGAAAAGAAACGAAACAACACACACACACACACACACACACACACACACAAAAACTCGCTCTGAACGGGACAATTGTCTGTCCATCATCAATAAATTAAAAATAAACCATGGTGATTGATGGACAAAAGAAATGGAAAAAAACATGCAATACAAACTGCCCGTACATAAAAGGCCCACTAGAAGACAAAAGTAAACAATTTCGGGAGTCAGATGGCAAGTAAATATAATTTATATTTTTCAAAACTATGGATATTATTATAAAGTCTGATAGAGCTCCAGATAAGAGGGAGTAATGGTATTCTAAATCCATTATTTCTCTTCCAAACCCTGTGTTGTGGGTACTCATTGGAATCGTCTCGATGAGACGATTCTAATGAGTACCCATAACATAGGGTTTAGTGGAGAATAACTAATATTTTCAATTTTGGAATCGAAATCACTCCCTCTATCTGGAACTCTGGTCTGACAATGTTACAGTGTTACAGCACCGTTTGATAGACGCTCGATAGAAAAATAAATTGTAAAAACTAGAACTAAACCTGCCAACTTTAATACTAGTTTTACAGTTAATTTTTCTGCAAGCAACTGCAGAGCTCCAGATAGAGGGAGTGATTTTGATTTCAAAATTGAAAATATTAATCACCGTCCACTAAACCCTATGCTATGGGTACTCATTAGAATCGTCTCATAGAGACGATTCTAATGAGTACCCACAATATAGGGTTTGGAAGAGAAATAATGGATTTAGAATGCTATCACTCCCTCTTATCTGGAGGTCTGTAACTGGAGCCTTGACAGACTGTACCGTTACACATTTACAGGCCCATAAGATGATACATGTACATGTAACCATACTATTAATCGGTACGAATTAACCCTTAGGCTTCTAAGCGCGAATCAAGGACATTGTAGATCCAGATCAGACTGCACAGAACGTGCAGTCTGACCTTGGATATACACTGTCCGGTAAGGAGATATTTTTCCTCTAAAATAATCCGGGGAAATTGCAATATGTGGTTTTTGTACTATCAGGTTGAAAGTTTCATCTGATGTTGCAGACTAAGGGTTAAATTTGCTCGCAATTACACCCCCCCCCCCCCCCCGCCGCCGAATAGTATACTTTTGGCCGCTAGTGAGCCTTTAAAGAAATTAATCGTGGTAAAGTTCTTGATAAATGGCCAAAAGGTGAAAATAACTGATACACGTAGACATATAATGTAAGTGTTGACGGTAAAAAGAAAAAGAGAACACCTTGTGGAATACTAATATTGCACTGAATATGACAGTTTACCCTTTCTGCGCTATCGTCGAAAAGCATGGGCTTTTGCGGACGTCATAGATCAAGATCAGACTGCACAGAACGTGCAGTCTGATCTTGGATCTATGTCGTCCGCTTGTGTTGTCAAGCCTATAAGGTAAAAATAGTCCCTATTTAATAGATTGCATTTTCAGTCGTCGATAAAAGGCGAGTTTATATGAACCATGCTCTAGCAAAAGGGGGCATAATGCCTCTCCGTGATGTATTTTACCGAACAAGACATCACACAATTATGGATCCAGGAAACCTATTTTGTCTAACAACAGGCTGAATCCCGTGGGTTAACTGTTCCTTGGACATGTAGAAAATTGACCAATATCAAAAAGTTTCGATCCATGTCAGCCTGCGCGGACAGCGCAGGCTGACATGAATCGATACTTTTTGCAGATGCTTTAAGTCCCCTATTCACAAAACACGACTTGTATATCTAGCGTTGAAAGAGTTAAAACTCATCACGTAGAGATCAAAATACATTAAGTGTTAAATGATTTTTGTGACAAACACATTTAAATGGTTATTTCGCGCCGCTTTCAACATTATTTCAGTCATATCACGGCGAAAGCTCGCATATTCATGTAGTCCTGGGTTTCACCCGTACTAGCCTAGGCCTCTGACCCAAGGACACTCCCGGGAAAAACCTAGTGCTTCCAGTGGGGCTCGAACTCGGGGCCTCCAGTTTGCAAGTCCTACACTTTACCAGTGAGCCACGCAGGACCGGTGACAAACACATACAAAACATGTATTGAAGTAATGTTAACAGCGAAAGTGTGTTATTATATTGTGTCATTTTGAATCTGTACCACACGAGAAAAATTTAAACTTGTCTCATATTGAAAGCATTTGCAGTGGACAAATTATATATGGCTACATGGCGGACTTTGTTTTAAAAAAAGGAAAAAAAAAAAAACATTGTGGGAAAAGGAGAAAATGCTGGTTACCAGCATTTTCTCCTTTTTCAACAATGTTTTCAAAAGCCTTCTTTCTGGTTACCAGCACTTTCTCCTTTTCCCATAGTGTTTTTAAAAGCCTCCTTCCTTGAGGCCGTTATAACTCAGCATTGTGTGGTAAAGGGTTAAATGATCAAAGATGAAAAGGACAAAATACATATATACATACAATATATTATAACTGCTGAAGAAAAAAGAACACCTCACGGTATATGTACGAGTATATCAATATTGCACTGAGCAGGGCAGTCGAATTTCATCAACAAGATTTTAAGATATTGACTGACTAATTGACTAGTGTTTTAACCAGCTTTCAACATTATTTCAGTCACATCACGGCGACAGCTCACATATTCATGTATTTCCTGGGTTCAACCAGTACTAGGCTAGGGCTCTGAAGTGTCTTGCCCAAAGACACTCCCGCGAAAAAACCCAATGGATCCAATGAGACTCGAACCCTGGGCCACCAGCCGTACTCTTTACCACCAAGCCACGCAGGGCCCCGAAGATTTTTAACATATGAGCCATGGTCTGGCAAAAGGGGGCTTAATGCATCTTTGTGCTGCATTGTACCAAGCAGAACATCACATAATGGATTCATAAAACCTATGTTGTCAAACAACATGGAATCATGAGGCAGACTTGACCTATGACATGCATAATTTTATCAATAGAAAAAAAGTTTTGGCCGAGGACAGCCTGTGCAGTCTGCGCCGGCTGACATGGGGTCAATACTTTTTTTTGCAGATGCATTGGGCCCCCTTTTCACAGAGCATGGCTCATATATTTTGTGATAAATCGCATGTTAAAGAGTCGGGGCGTAACCTAGAATGGGTTTCGTCCCGAATCTTGTACTATCCCCCCAAAAAAAACATAATAATATAACTTACAGCTTTCTAGAGGCGTCACCCGAATGTACAACCGGTGGCGACGATAAACAAAAAAAATCGTTTAAAAACGAGACTGTTCTTCCGTCACACACACACACACACACACACACACACACACACACACACATATATATATATATATATATATATAAACTTGAGCTATGCCCTGACAAAAGGGGGTTTAATGCATCTCCGTGATGCATGATACCAAGCAAGTCATCTCATTATTAACCCTTTACCAAAAGAAAAAAAATTTAGAATGGTCCAAATTGAAAGCATTTGCAGTCGACAAAATAAATGTGATGGAAAAATTGAAATTTGTTTTGGGAGGGTAGAAAACATTGTGGGAAAAGGAGAAAATGCTGGTGGTTACCAGCATTTTCTCCTTTTCCCACAATGTTTTCAAAGGGCTTCTTGTTCAGGGTCGTTAAAACTCGGGATTGTGTGATAAAGGGTTAAGGATCCATAAAATCCATTTTGTACAACAACCGATCGAATTATGAGGTAAATTGGTCCTTTGACAGGTAGGAATGCGCAGGCTGACATCGATCAAAACCATTTGCAGATTCATTAAACCCCCTTTTCACAGAGCATGGCTTTTTGGAGGGGGGGGTGTAAAATAGTTATATGCACCGTCATTATCACATACTAACACCAACACAAACACAGCTATATTTCCACCCCAACAACCCCCGAGTCCATCTCTATACAGTTCCAACAAATCTTAGCTTGACCCATGCCAATAATCACGAACCATTCAAAATTTTTATTCTTATTCTCAAGATGGTTTCAGAATTAAGACAGTAATACACTTTCTGATTTACTAAAACAAATTACGCATGCTCTATGAAAAGGGGGCTGAATGCATCTGCAAAAGGTGTCGATCCAGCGCACTCCGCGCAGGCTGACAAGGGTCGAAACTTTTTGCTATTGGTCAATTTTCTGCATGTCAAAGGACCCTACTCTGCTTCATGATTTAGTCCATTGTTGGACAAAATGGGTTTTATGGATCTCTAATTATGTGATGACTTGCTTGGTATAATGCATCACGGAGATGCATTAAGCCCCCTTTGGCCAGAACATGACTCAAGTGATTTAGCCAATCAGAAATTGTGTTACTGTCTGAATTTAGGATTAGACTAAGGATATTACTGGTATCCGCCCAATGCTTTATTCTATGTAGCTGATAAATGGCCGTGCCGTTGTATTTCTGAAGTAATGAACAAGCCTACTAAGATCTTGATTTCTTATAATAGCATCGTCCAAAAAGCCAATTTTGAACGTTTCGGACGATACTATACTGCTGTGGGAGTCTGTAAACTGTGAACATAGATCCCGGCCTTCAACAGCGGAGTCGGTGACATTCTCAAAGTACACAGTTTGGACATTTCTTACATCATTAAACAAGGCACGTGTTTTGATACTGTTGAGAACGACAAGCGGAAGTCTTGAATGGCCGACAGGTGGCGGTGTTTCATCTGTAGTACTTCCGGTTGTTGGTGGATTGTGATAAGGGGCTCTACATGCTTCAACTAAGCTGCGAGATAAGACGAATAAAAAACTTCCGCAGGCGTTTGATAACCTCTCTCCTTCCGCGATCCAGTTTTGGATCATTTCCCTGTTCCGCGTGTGTTCGTCGATGGGTAAAACACGGATACCCCGACTTTCTAGCTCTCCGCATAAGTTATACACCCGTCTTCGGTGAAGGGAACATTCGTTCACATAGATCACCGCTACTAATTCTACAAAAAGAGAAAACATATCTCGTTTTAATGCATAACCTTCTGCAGACAACGTTTTTTTGTATGGCTTGAAAACACTGTGACAATAAGAGAAACGCTGTAAACGGTTAATTTCTGCCTTTTGTCACAATATTTTCAAAATGGATTCACTTATAAATCCTTGAGTCATTCTGATTATCTATATTTACAGGAATGTTATCGAAACCATTGTGGAAAAGAGAGAAAATCCTGGTTGCCAACATCTTCCTTTTCAATAATGTTGTTTGAAAAAAATAAACCTTATTCCCAAGGATCGTTAACGCACCAGATTGTGTGCTAAAGGGTTGAGGAGATATTGGCTGAATATAAGAGTACAACTTTCTGAAAGGTACCAAACAGTGCTTAAGAATGTTGATTGAAATTTTGCATTAACCCTTAGAGCGCCGAATAAACCTATCAGACATTTTCACCCTTGAAATACAACCCAAATAATTGCAATTTCATGGTTGCTTTTGTCTATAGTGATTTAGCAAAACGGACAGTGTAGATCAAAGATAAGGCTGCACGTTTTGTGCAGCCTGATCTTGATCTACACTGGCCGCAAAGGCGACTATAGTCGTGAAAGGCGCTTTCAGGGTTAATCTCTGGCCTGCTAAGCCCGACTCGATGCATTTTTCTGGACAGTGTAGATTAAGAAAAGACTAACAGATTTCTAATCTTGAATCCATACTTCCCGATAGGATGAGATTTCCAAGGCGAAAAACAACTTTCAAACTGCAGCAATGTTTTGGTCTTTTACCTTTGGCTAAAAATGTCTGTTTAGTTCATTTAACAGTTTAACCTTTTACCAAACAATCCCGTGTTCAAAGACCCTGAAATAAAAAGGCCTTTTGAAAACATTGAGGGCAAAGGAGAAAATGCTGGTAACCAGCATTTTCTCCTTTTCCCACAATGTTTTCAGTCATGTCAAAGACCATCAGTTTGTTTGTGCCATATTGGCATTTTTTTTCATCAGCGGATGCTTTCAGTGTGGAAGAGTCTAAAATTCGTCACATGGGAAAGGGGTAAGATTTCGTCTTGTATGGTGTTTAACGCCGTTTTCAACATTGTTTCAGTCATATCGCAGCGGCCAGAGCACTATTCATGCTTTCCAGGATTTCCATTTACCAGTACTTTGCTCGAGGTTCTTCGCAAGCCACAGGCTGCTTTCCCACATAACCATCGCCGAAATAATTTTCAGCGGACAGTGAGGAATGAATCCTGTGTCAACGGGTTAGGAGCTAACGAGATACCATACCTTGATTTCTTTGTCGCCTTTGCGATAAGGCAGTAGTGTTGGGAACTGTTCTCGAAATTTCCCTTCTACAGTCTGAAAACAAGTAAGAATATTTTAAAGTAACAATAGCTGCACAATAGTAAACAAAGTGGGTGTTAAAATGTGTTCAAATTTAAATCATACCATGTAAAAGTTTAAAAATTATTGGGAAGATGATTATCTGTTATTGTACAGTCTGTCCAAATGTTTGTTGCTGGCAGAGAAATTAATTTCAAAACTAGGTTAAATGCTGCCAGGTCACTCCATCTTTTGTTCACATTTTGCCTGGTTTTGAAATCATTTTTTTTTCTGCTAGCGACTAGCACCTTGACCGACCACACTATAATAACGGATTGTCATCTTCACAATATTTTCCATCTTTTTAACTCTTTACCACACAACCCCGACTTTTAACGACCCTGAGAAAGAAGCCTTTTGAAAACATTGTGGGAAAAGGAGAAGATGCTGGTAACCAGCATTTTCTCCTTTTCTCACAATGTGTTCTCCCCTTCCCGAAACAAATTTCGTTTTTTTTTTCAGTCACAGTTATTTTGTCGTCTGCAAATGCTTTCAATTTGGGCTCGTGTAAAATTTTGTCGTTTGGTAAAGAGTTAAATGGTATTATTTAAATCTAAATGCATCTCAACACCTGCTATGTTGTTCTGGTCGCTTGTGGGTCTTTAACCCTTTACCACACAATCGCGAATTTTAATGAACAGCATTTTCTCCTTTTCCCACAGTGTTTTCTACCATTTCAGACACAAAATTTAACCCTTGGGCTGCTAAGCGCGACTCAAGGGCCTTTTGCGGACGGTGTAGATCAAGATCGGATGCAAAGAACGTGCACTCTGATCTTGGATCCACACTGTCCAATTAGGAGGTATCTTTCCCTCAAACATCCTTTTGAAATAGCAGAGTTTGTGATTTTTACTGGAGGTTTGAAGATTTCATGTCACTTATTTAACGTGATAAGGGTTAATATTTGAGTCATATTTATTTTGTCGTCTGCAAATGGTTCCAATTTGGACCAGTCGAAAATTTTTGTCATTTGGTAAAAAGTTAAAGGTTCAGCTCTCTCTTCCTTCTCTCTTAACACTTTACAAAACGAAAAATAAAAGTTAGACTTATACCAATTGAAAGCATTTGCAGACGAAAATCTTATTTTGAAACCTACTTCTGTTGAGATTTTATCTTTTAATGAAAAGGGTAGAAAACATTGTGGGTAAGGCTGGTTTCCAGCATTTTTCTCATTTTTCTTCTTTCTTTTCAATACTCTTTTTCCCAAGGGTCGTTAAGACACGGGACTGTGTGGTAAAAAGGGATATTAAACCAGACTTCGTTTTTTAATTTGTTTTTTTCAATATATTCAAAAAGACTGCCAATTTTCATTGGCATGCAGGATAGGTATAAAGGTACAAAGCAAAGGTAGAAATACGTGTAGAAAACAAGAGGGATTACCAATTTTTCTTTTTGTATTTTAAATGTAAAAATGTCCTACACCGTTAGTAACGGTATAGCACATATTGCGTAATGCATTTTTAATACGGTAAAGTACTGCACTGTTGGCCCAATAGCTTAGTCGATAGAGTCGATGACTGTAATTTTTATGATCATGGGTTGGAGTCCCATGTTTTTTTTTTCCAGCATTTTTCCCCAACTATGAATAAACAGCCACGTCCGTATGAGTTTTCCTGACAAAATATGAAATTTCTTCCCCACCTCTGATTACAAAAAAAAGAGTAAAAAATGTGCTGGAGTGCCCCTTTAAAAACGGTGACAATTAGTAAACAAAATAAAAAGAAGTTGTAACACTTTAAGCTTCAACCCTTTACTATACAATCCCGAGTTTTAAAAAACCCCGTGGTAAAAGGTTTTTGAAAACATTGTGGGAAGAGCAAAGATAAATGCTAGAAACCAGCATTTTCTCCTTTTCCCACAATGTTTTTTTTCCATCCTGTCAGGAACAAATACCAATTTTTGAGACACATTTAACCCTTGTCCTGCTGAATAAATGAAATGAAACTTCATAGTAGATGGTAGAAGCCGAAAACTTTCTTCTTTCAAAGGTATTTTTGGAGGAAAGATATCTCCTTATCGGACAGTGTAGATCAAAGATCAGACTGCACGTTCTGTGCAGTCTGATCTTGATCTACGCTGTCCGCAAAAGGTCGGTGGGTCGCGATAAGCAGCCTAAGGGTTAATGTTTAATTTGCAGATACATTCCTTTTTCAGAAAGGTCTAACATTTTTCTTGTGAGGTAAAAGGTAAAACACGATCGAAGATGGACAAAATAGCAAAATTCGACGACTCTATCAAAATTCGATGAAAGATTTTAAAAATAATCATGTTTCTCAGGTTTCAGGAAATTAAAGATATCCTGAGTCATTTGCAAAAAAAAAACATTTTTTTTTTTCAGGTCCTGTCAGAGAGGGCCTCGTTTATTTCTCTATAATATAGTACACAAATTACAATAACATATAAGATCGATCCTGCACCTTAAATTTTTAACAAACGGCGAAAATTTAAGGCCTGCCCAAACTGAAAACATTTGCAGTCGCGTTTGCAGACGACAAAGTAAATATGACTCAAAAATTGAAATTTGTATTTGAAAGGGCTGTAAACATTTTAGAAAAAGGAGAAAACGCTGGTTACAGCATTTTCTCCTTTTCCCTCAATGTTTTCAAAAACTCTCTTTCTCAGGGTCATTAAAATTCGAGCTTGTGTGGTAAAGAGTTAATATATACCGTTTTGTTGGTTATGCGAATACTGCAGATCAGCATCAGAATGAGCAAAAATTCATTCAGATCCTGATCCACAATTTCCGGTTTGACCTCTTCAATATCGATCACCTCCTACTACGACTCTGAGATATATTGGATTTGAAGAACATTTTAGAAAAAAAAAACTCAAAAAGATACATATCTCCGTTTCCCACCATGGTTCTTATCTTTTCATACTACTACATCTCAAGTATACCAATCACAATATTGCCGATTGCTGATGGTTTAATTTGGAATAGTCTGAAATTTGTCTTTTGGGAAACGGTTAATTACACACTATTTTCAAAAAAAAAAAAAAAAAAAGGTGGAATCTTTAAAATTGCCTATCGGGAATAATTGATCTTTTTGTATATTCTGCCATCAGAAAGGTATAGAGATTCAGTGGCTTGCCGGATAGGAGTGATCAAAATTTTCATAATTTTGGTACTCCAACAGCACCTGGTTTTTCTAATATAAGAGTAATAACATTTATAATACAAACAAAGAACAGACAATATAAAATTGAAAAACGTATGGTTAAAAAGGGGAAAAAAAAAAACTATCCGTAGCCAGACTCTAGAGTAGTCAGTTTCGTTATGTTTTGTATATTCATTTTTATAATATGATATTCCTTTGCACCTCAGCATTTAAATACTCAAAAACAATTCAATCTATAAAAGGAGACCAGACAACATCCAACTGTTCTATAGACTCGTCGTGTTTTTCACTTAACAATACTTTATTTTTTAAAATTTTGTACTGAAATGTTAAGTAGTTTTTTGCTCCTTGTATCGATGGTTTTACATTTATGTTCCTACATTTGAAAATGTACATTTCGAAAAGAATTAACAGCAAATTTTTCATTTTGCATGCGGATTCTATAAATCCAAATAACGTGTTATTTAAAGTTAGATCTCCGTATATGTTGTGATGATTTAGTAGCATATTTCTAATTAAAGCTTGACTGTACCGGCATGTCCAGAAAATGTGTTGAATTGTTTCTGGAAATTGTTTACAGAAAGTGCATACAGAATTTTCAACATAATTTATTTTGTACAGGTAACTGTTTGTGCCAAGAATTCTGTGGATTAACCTAAATTGAAACCATCTTATATTAATATCACTTGTTACGGAGAAAGGTAAGAGGAAAATAGCCTCCCAGTTATCTTCAGTAAATTTTGTGGACAAAATTTCATCCCATTTCCTTATACATGTTGGAATTTCATTATTATTGTTTAAACAAGTATAAACTGATTTACAGCCTTTGCTATCATTCAGTAAGGCTTTAAGGTAAGGCGGGAAGAAGGGTTTTTGAGTTTGTTTTAATTCTTGCTGTTTGACATGGTATTTCTTTAAAGCTTTTTGAAGGGATGTTTTAATTCCTTGATATGTTAAATAATCAGATTTTACGTGGTATTTTGCCTTAAATTCATTATATTCCATAATTGTGTTATTTATTGTTACTAGATCTCCTATGCAGTTAATTCCAGCCTCAAACCATGACTTTATGAAAATACTTTTAAAACCAACTAGAATATCTGGATTAAAAAATAAAGGATATTCAAATATTTTTTCCTTTTTGACTGGTAACTTTTCGATTAGTTTAGAAAAAGCGTCAAATGCTTCTGCCCAAAAATTATTAGTACATTTTTTTGAAACTAGTTCGAAAAAACACTGACCACAGAAGGGTAGTTTAGAAATATCGACATACATCTTGACTATTTCCGTCCATTTACTTTCACTAGTCATTAGTCGCCTGATCCAAGTAATTTTAAGCGAATTTACGAAAGCTTCTAAATTAATCATTTTCAGGCCTCCTTGATTATAATCTTTGATCATCACTGATTGTTTAACCTTAAAAGATTTACCATAAACGAACGTGTTTAAAAGAGTCTTAAGTTTACGAAAATCAAGTTCTAATGGATTTGGAAGGGTTAAAAACAAATGGTTAAGCTTTGAAATCAGCAAGTTTTTTACGATGACTATTTTACCAATGGGTGTTAAAATTCTTCTTCTCCATTTCCTTAAAGTTTCTTCGATTTCGTTAATCTTTTTACTGTAATTTAATCTGATCATTTTCGATAAATCGACATGAAAGATGATGCCTAATAACTGGAATTGATGCTGATTCCACACTAGTTTCCATCTTGTTTTAATAGTATCAGCGCTGTATTTTTTCTTTCCTATCCAAATAACCTGTGTCTTATCAAAGTTAACATTAAGGCCTGAAATTACTGAAAATTTGGAAAGTGTGGTAAGAGTTTCATTTAAGGACTCACTTGAACCATCGAGACAAATGCTGGTGTCGTCAGCGAATTGAGAAAGTTTGTATTCGGTGCCATTTATTTTAATACCTTTTATTTTAGGATCTGATCTAATTTTAATTGATAAAAATTTCTGCACAAAGAATGAAAATGTAACAAGATAAAGGGTCTCCTTGTCGACAACCTCTTTCGACTTTGAAGAAATCTGAGAGGAATCCACATGTTATAGTAATCTTGTATTGCAATTTTTGCGTCACATTTAATTTATAATTTGCGGATGCATTCCTTTTTTTGGAAAAATCTTTTTTTTTTTGTGAGGTAAAGGTTTAAATACGATTGATAATGGATATAACTGCAAAATTCGACGACTCTCTACCAAAATTCGATAAAAGATTGAAAACAAAAAACATGTTTTTCAGGTTTCAGGAAATTAAAGACACCCCGATTCATTTGCAAAAAAAAAACATGTTTTTCAGGTTTCAGGAAATTAAAGACACCCCGAGTCATTTGCAAAAAAAAACATGTTTTTCAGGTTTCAGGAAATTAAAGACATCCTGAGTCACTGGCTAAAAAAAAATCAAGGACGTTATAGTAATCTTGTATCGCATGCCCTGCCAACCGATTTTTGTATTTGATCTAAAACTTCCGCTAATTCATTGTTAAAAAAAAATGATTAAACCCTTTGGCTGCTAAGCGCGACTCGCTGACCATTTGCGGACAGTGTAGATCAAGATCAGACTGCACAGAACGTGCAGTCTGATCTTGGATCTACACTGTCCGATACGGAGATTTTTTTTTTCTCCATAAAATAAGTTTGAAATAATATTAATCAGGTTTTTACTAACGACTTGAAAGTTTTATCTAACTTACTCAGCAGAAGAAAGGATGAGAAACTCTCAACTCTATAGGACAAAAATAAGGTATTTTACTTTTCCAAACTGAAAGCATTTTATAACAACAAATTCACCGCGGCTAAAATATTCGATTTGGTCTTTGAAAGGATAGAAACATTGTGGAAAAAGGAGAAAATGCTGGTTACCAGCATCTTCTCCTTTTCCGACAATGTTTACAAAAAGACTTCCTTATCGAGGTCATGAAAACGCGGCGCTGTTGGATAAAGGGTTAACACTCAATAATTTGGGTCATGCTCTGTGAAATGGCGGTTTGATTCATCTCCGTGATGCATCAACCCTTTCCCAAACGATGAATTTTAGACTGGTCCAAACTGAAGAGTTTGCAGATGACAATTTTGAATTTGATTAAATTGGCAGAAAGTTCTCAAAAAGGGTAGAAAACACTGTGGGAAAAGGAGAAATTGCTCGTTACGAGCAATTTCTCCTTTTCCCTCAGTGTTTTCAAAAGACTTGAACTGCAGACACGTGAAAACCAGGGCTTGTTTGGGAAAGGGTTATACTAGGTAAGTCATTACAGGGATCGATTACATCTATTTTGTCAAATAACCGACTGAATCATGGGAAGGAATGATCACTGGACATGCAAAAAAAAAATTGACCAATATCAAAATGTTTCGACGTTGCGCAGTCCGCGCAGGCTGACATGAGCTGATACTTTTTGCAAATGCATTAAGTCCTCTTTTCATAGAGCATGGCTCAATTTCATTACCCATATTTGATAGGGGGTATATTTTATGAACGTCGCTTACAACTTTGTTTAAGGATGTGCTGAGCAGATTTGTGAAGCCTCAAATAACCAAAGAAATAAAAACAAAGTAGCATTGAATCGTTTTTTTTTTTTTGTAAATAATACCATATTTGTTTGACCCTAAGGAAGATGATATTTATTCCTCTGCCACACAACCACGTGTTTTTAAGTACCCTAAGAAAGAAGGTTTTAGAAAAACAATTGTGGGGGAAAAGAGAAAAAGCTAATTACCAGCATATTCTCCTGTTTTTCCAACAATGTTTTGTACCCTTTCCAAGACAAATCTCGTCATTTGAGTCGGTTTTTTTTTTTTTCAGTTCGTCCTCTTCAAATGCTTTCAAGTCTGAAATTTTGTCCTCTGGTAAAGAGTTAAAACATTTGGAAAGGGAGAATATGTCTGTTATCAGCGTTTACTCTTTTTTTTGTTCGCCGAGCCCGGTGGCACAGACGGTAGAGTGCAGGACTTGAGGGAGTCACTGATTGGAATCCCCAGCTTAGCCGATTTCTTTCCCTGGATTGATGATAGTCATTGCGACAGAATACATTCCTCTCTTACTGCTGATCGTTATTTCGAAGATAGTTATGCGGAAAAGCAGCCAGTGGCCTGGGAAGAATACTGTGCGAAGTAATGGTAAAAGAAACTCCAGGAAAGCATGGATAGGTGCACTGACCGCCTTGATTTTACTGAAATAATTTTTGAAAACGACTTTTATCCTGTACCTCACAACACCGAGCTTTAACGATCTTAAGGTGTAGGCCTTTTGAAAGTAAGATATGGGAAAAAGAGAAAATGCCGGTCACCAGCATTTTCTCCTTTTCTCACAGTGTTTTCAAAGGCCTTCTTCTTAAGGTTGTCAAAATATGGTATTCTATGGTAAAGAGTGAAAGAGAACATTGATTGATTTACTGACCAAGTTGTGTTTTACGCCGTTTTCAACATTATTTCAGTCATATCGCGGCGACAGTTCACTTTTTTATGTGTTTCATGGCTTTTACCACTACTTGGCTAGGCCTCTGAAGTGTCTTGCCCATGGACACTCCCACGATAAACCCAGTGCTTTCAACGAGGCTCAAACCTGGGGCCTCCCTTACCCCTTAACCATGCAGGACCTCGAAACAGCTTTCTAGATTCTCGATTCTGCTTCCTGGAAACTACATCAGTACTTGCGAAGAATGTGTAGGCCAAGGAACAGTCCCAAAGTTAACACCCGCTCCCGGGTATCGAACTCTGGACCTTATGGTTACGAGTCCGACGCCCTACCTTACAACCCCGGACACCATATAAGTTGCTGAAATTCGTTTGTCAATCGATGTAAATAAATACGTGCCATGCTCTGTGAAAAAGGGGCATAAGACATCTGCAAAACGTATCGACCTGACCTGAATCGAAACGTTTTGCTATAGGCCAATTTTGCAAGGACCATTCTACCTCATGAGTCAGTCGGTTGTTATACAAACTGGGTTTTATGGGTCCATAATTATATGATGGCTTGCTTGGCACAATGCATCACGGAGATGCATTAAACCCCCTTTTTGCATGGCAGGGCTCATATGTTTAAACTAAACATTAGCTTCATACGTACCACAACAGTATATGCATGTCAAACTGACTGCAATGACCAGAAACAACACCCCAACCACTGGAATAGAGACCATCAAAGTTACCGTCTGTTTACTTGTAGACGCGCCGTCTTTATGCTTCAACGCCGATTTAGTGGCATCTATATAGTCTAGCGTCGATAGAGTGTCACCTAGTTAAAGTTAAACCATTAGAACTTTAGGTAGGACAGGTAAAAACCACGCTTCCATAGTACGATGACGCAGTTGGTTTTCCCTTTACCACAGTCCCGAGTTTTAACTAACCTGAAGAAAAACGCTATTGAAAACATTGTAGGTAAAGGAGAAAATGCTGGTAACCCAGCATTTTCTCCTTTTCCCACAATGTTTTCTACCCTTTCTGAGACGAATTTTATCAGTTGAGACACACTTGACTTATCGTCCTCGAAGGCTTTGAGTTTGGACCAGTCCAAAATGTTTTCGTTGGTACAGAGTTAAGCGGATACGGCCCCATTACAACGGGGCTAATTTTTAAATTCTGAAAGTATAGATTGGGTTTAAATAAATAGGTATGAATGGGGCTACACTTACCCGAACAGCAGGGTATGTTGCAGCAGTATCACAAATTCCAGGCTGATGAAATAAACCGTTTCAACTTTGTGAAAAGTCCTGGGTAGGAATTAAGAGCAAGAACTGACCTAGTGCAATGTGCAACTAAATTAAATGTGAACTGAGAAACTGTATAAAGCATTTCAAAGTTTCAGGACATTTCCATGCATATATGCAGAGTTGATAAAAGGTAGACATTATGTATGCATAGCTAGGATTGACTGTAATTATACTATTTTATATTTTAGTGGATTCAAATTCAAATTGTGTTTATTTTACTTTGATCTTAGTTGTATATCATAGAGTAGAAAATCTTAGCAATCTTGCCTCTTTCTGTAAGAAAATACACGTAAATGCAACTGGATCGGTTGACTGAATTTGGGTTTATTTATCGTCGCCACCGGCTGCCTATATGGACGAGGCCCCCTGAAGACTGTTAGTTTTGTTACGGGGGAAAGTACAAGATGCAGGACGAAACCCACCCTTAGTTACGCCTGGTTCTTCAATGTGTTCGGCATATAGCACCGTCACACGGGACCTCGGTTTAACGTCTCATCCGAAAGACTATAAGTAATTTCATATGGCCGGTGTAATGCAGAGAAATGACTCTCCCCTACAAAATGACCCATGGGTCATTTCACTACATAGAGAAATGACCCCAGACTGTAGAGAAAGGACCCCCCTCTAGCTGTAGTAGTAGTAGTAGAAACATCAGCAGCATCAGCAGCAACAACAATGTTAAGGCAAAAAGGGGGTAGTAGAAGTACGAGTAGTAGTAGTAGTAATGGTAGTAGTAGTAGTAGTAGTATCAGCATCAGCAGCAACAACAATGTTACAGGGGAAAAAAGTGGGGTCATTTCTCTACGGGAGTCCTTTCTTTTCATGAGGAGGTCATTCTACTACAGCTAGAGGGAGGTCCTTTCTCTACGGTCTGGGGTCATTTCTCTACGTAGAATAATGACCCGGGTCATTCCTCTACGTAGTGAAATGACCCATGGGTCATTTTGTAGGGGAGGGTCATTTCTCTGCAATACACCGGCCGTGGACACGAACCCAAGACTTGATGTTTACAAGTCCTACGCTCTACAACCATAGCTATGCGGACTGGTCCGCAAATGGATTATCCCTATTAACTTCTAATGATTGATTGACTGTTTGTATGGTTTTTAACGCCATTTTCAACATTATTTCAGTTATATCGCGGCGGCCAGTGCAGCTATCCTTGCTTTCCTGGAGTTTCTTTTACCAGTACTCCGCACAATATTCTTTCTAAGCCACTGGCTGCTTTCCCACAAAACCATCGTCGAAACAATGGTCAGCGGCGAGAGAGGAATGAATCCTGTCGCAATGACTATCATCAATCCTCGGAAAGAAATTGGCCAAGCCGGGGATCGAACCAGTGACCTCCTGTTCTCAGGTCCTGTACGCTACCGACTGACCTACGGAGGCTTTGCAACTTCTAATAAAAATACAGGTAAAGTTGTCCCATTCTTACGAACATGAAAGTTCGCAACAAATGCATAGCTCAAATATAAACCGCTCCAGCTGGGATTCGAACCCGTGCGGCAAATTTCCTCATTTACCGAGGTTTTAAAGACCAATACACCAACCACTGAGCTAAAGCAAATTCTACCCAACACAGTTGTCAGTTAATGATTTTATTCGGGAAGAAGCTATGCTGTAAGGAAGGAGTGATCTCCCGTAACACCGTTCATACTTTTTTCCTAGCTCCATCGTATCATTTTTTAGCCCCATTGTCTTGCCCATTAGCCCTATTGATGACATAAATATACGTGAGTTACCCATTTTGTGTTTTTGTTTTCGACTCTTGTTCGTATACAAGTGACATGGGACCGCAGTTTAAGTATATAAAACGAACCATGACTATACATGAACGGGGAAACAGATGAGCAAATCCATTTGAAACGGCAGCACTGTGCAATCTAGTATTGGTTTAGACTTTCCGAAAAAGCAATTAAAAAGAACAGCATTCTTGGCGCCTTGGTTTAATCACGTAAACACAAATAGTTTACCTTCTGCTTCCTCCACGTCACTGACTGATGTGCCTGGGCTCTGAATCGTGCACAGGTTTGATACCGCAGAAACTCCGTCATCTTTGTCGCAGGACAATTTCAATGAATAATCAGGGTCGTTGTTGCAAAATTTCTCTGCCTGTAATTGATATCAGCACACATTAATGGTATGCACAATAGTGATGATGACGATGATGATGATGATGATGATGATGATGTTGATGAAGGATTTCAAATCCCTCCGAGCTCAAGGCATATTTGGTATGGACCCTTAGTAAGAGAGAAAGTAAGAAAGAAAGAAGGAAGAGAGAAAGGGTCGAATGAAAGAAAAACTGGGTACAAGACCCTAGCATTTTCTTCTATTGTTTTCCTCTATTTCTTTCATCTTGTGAAAAGCAAAGGCAATATTTTCAAGAGTGGGCAAGGAAAATATTGCCTTGCTTTTCACGAGATGGAAATTAGAGAGGATAATTGTCTGTTTCTTTCATCGAGTGAAAAGCGAATGCTATGCTTCGCCACTCGTGAAAATATTGTCTTTGCTTTTCACGAGATGAAAGAAATTTATATCATACACTGAAACATACAATTATCCTATTTCTTTTATGATCTGCAGTTTAACCATTTTTTTCACATCTAATGTTTGCTTATCGTGAAAAGTATGTAAGTTTTACAAGCGAAATAGATGTATTCAATCTAGTCTGATGTGGACTAGCTGTAATAATGACGTCATGGGTGATGCTGACTACGTCATAAAACGTGACGTTCATCCGCTAGAAATTCATTCATGTTCTATAAATATCCGTGGCATGTCTTAAAATAAAAGTTATAACATCCACCAGTGAATTATAAGGATATAATTCACTCTTAGATTTCTATAACCTACTGAAAAGCATAAAAGAAATTTCGATCATACACTAAAACAATTATCCTATTTCTTTCACGCTATTACTTGAAATACTGAATAGCTTATTAAAACAAAATTTTCTTGGGAATCAAAAATATGGAAGGGCTAGGGAACATCTTTTTTTAAAGGAATTTAATTATGTTTTCATTAGTGAGGAAGATAAGAAATGGGGAGGGGGGTAGTTTCGACAAGAAAAAGTTATACAATTCATTAGTGAATTATGAAATTCACAGGTGATTTTACAGGATATTAGTACACTGTAAGATCCCTATAAACCACTGAAAAGCATTAGAGAGAAAAAAAAAAAGCATGACTCGTGAATTTGGCTTTATATTCGGACACGGTGCAACGGAAGCGTGGTAAAATTGACGTCATTCTGTATAAAGTGACGTCATTCTAGAACAGCTCTGGTTTATCCATGGGAATTAATACGCATCCGCTTTTGTATACTAAATATGAACTTGTTTTCCTTTTATCAAAAGTTGGTCATGTTAGAATCGAAATAATCTTCTTTCTATCGTGATTTCTAGTTCAATAAACCATGGTTGTGAGTTATGAGGCTTAATGAATAAACCCTTCGGGCTATCGCCCTCGTAGATTATATAATGTGCCTCATAACTCACAACCGTGGTTTATTGAACGATAAACCACAATAGAAAGATGACTATTTCTTAAGCACAAACCTGTTCAAATTGAAAGCATTTTCAGAGGGCAAATTAGATGTGGAAAATTAGACATGGTTTAAGTAATGATATAGGCCTAAGTGTTCGAAAAGGTAGAATACCTTTTCAAAGAAAAAAAGGAAAAACAAGGAAAATGTAGGTTACGATCACTTCCCCATCCCCGAATGTTTTAACCCTTTACCAGACGACAAAATGTCAGCCTTGTTCAAATTGAAAGTATTTGCAGACGACAGTTTCAATGTGGATAGGGTAGAAAACATTGTGGTTACCGGCATTTTCTCCTTTTCCCAAAATGTTTTCAAAAGGCTTCTTTCCCAGGATCGTTAAAAGGCGGCATTTTGCGGAAAAGGATTAAAATTCCTACTTTCTCAAGGTCGTCAAAACCCGGGATTATTTGCTAAAGGCCGGTTAATTCTTCGTCACACCTCCCAGAGCGGTAATGCTCAATGTTCTGCGGTTTAAGAGAATTAAGTCCAGGCCCAATACTAGGTTTCAATATGATAACAAACCGGTAGCTTAGTCGATAACCTGCACGGCTTGAAACCGATGGGTCAAGGGTTCGATTTCAAGCTCGGCCGAATTATTTCCTTTACTATCCTCTCAGCCAAGCCCCCGTAGCTCAGTCGGTAGCGTACAGGACTTGAAAACAGGAGGTCGCTGGTTCGATCCCCGGCTTGGCCAATTTCTTTACGAGGATTGATGATAGTCATTGCGACAGGATTCATTCCTCTCTCACCGCTGACCAGTGTTTCGACGATGCTTATGTGGGAAAGGAGCCAGTGGCTTGGAAAGAATATTGTGCGAAGTGCTGGTAAAAGAAACTCCAGGAAAGCATGGATAGGTGCACTGGCCGCCGCGATATAACTGAAATAATGTTAAAAAAGGCGTTAAACCCCATACAATCAGTCAATCAATCAATCAAGTATCCTCTCAGGATTTCTCCCTGACTGTTCTACATTGTTTCGGTATTGTTTATGTGGCAAAGCAGACAGTGCCATGGGAAGACTGCTGTGCTCAAGTACTGGTGACGGAAACCCCATGGAAGCATCGATGAGTGAACTGGCTACCGTGATATAACAGTAATAATGTTTAAAACAGCTTTAAACACCAAACAAACAAATGAGCCATGCTCGGGCAAAAGGGGGCTTAATGTATCTCCGTGATGCATGATACCAAGGAAGTCATCACAGTATTATAAATCCATGAAATGCATTATGTCTAACAACCAAATGTATCATAAGGTAGACTGGTCCTTTGAGCTACAAAAAAAATTACCAACAGCGAAAAGTTTCGGCCCAGGTCAGCCTGCGCGGACTGCGCAGGCTGACCTGGATCGATACTTTTTCGCAGTTGCATTAATTTCCCCTTTTCACATAGCATTTTTCAAATATTTAGTAAAAAAAGAAAAAAAAAAAAAAAAAAAACTGACCTTCAAAACATAGCTCCCTGGCTTAACATTAAATGTTTGAACGAACTTCGTTTCACTCTGAAAGCAGAAGTATTCAACTCATAACCGTATGATAACGTGTTAAATTGAATAAATGTTGTTTTATGGCGCATCGGCAGCTTTGGTCATTTAGCGCGCATATCTGTGTTAAAGGAAAGATTAAGACGGATTTTTTTAGCTAAAAACATTTGAGAAATGCTGACAGTAAAAGAGCTGAATTAGAAGGATTATGTGTGATCTTAATATGCATAAAAGATATAATTGAGCAACAGGGCAATCCCTATCAACTAAAAAAAAAAAATGAATGATGAAGTTAAGATTGTGATTAAAAGACATATGCAGGGTCGTGAAAAATAACATATCCTTTAGTCAATCGTTTAAGCTTTGCTTTGAGCATTAAAGCCAAAAATGGGGTATAAAACAATGACAAGCTGGTCTTAACCCTTGGTCTACTAAGCGCGACCATGGTCGCTTTTGCGAACAGTGTAGATCAAGATCAGGCTGTACAGAACGTGCAGTCTGATCTTTGATCTACACTGTCCGATACCGTATTTTCTTTTCGGTGAAATAAACTTTGAGATCGCAATATATGTATTTGGGTTTCTACTATTGAGAAGAAATGTTCCTTTCGTTTATTTTGCAAGATAAGGGTTAATCCTTTAATTCACCGAGAGAAAGGCTGGAGTATTCTACAAGAAGACATCAATTTTTGTAATTTAACGCTTACCAAACGACAGTTTTAAGACTTGTTCAAATTGAATGCTTTCTGTGCGGACAAATGAAATGAAAATCATATGATAAGTTTTGTTTCTGACAGGGAAAAAAGCTAAACTGACAATTTGAAGCAAATTTTTGGGGTTAGAACTATCCGTCACGATGATTTGAAATCAGAGAATTTTCCAAATCCTTATACTTAAACGGCGGTCCCGTGTCACTTGTATACAAACAAAAGTCGAAAACAAAAACACAGAATAGGTATTACTCTAACACGATAAAACATTCATTACTTGTATAACTTTAACACGATAAACCTTTTATTTACAGGTTATATTATTGTTTGTTTTGGGGAATACATGTTTCAAACCACAAACCGTGACAAGATGATATAAACGTTATCGAGTTGGGTTTATGAATTATCTCGATTTTAAGATTTTAAACCTGTTATCCAAAACATAAACAATAATATAAACTGATAATGAAAGGTTTATCGAGTGAGAGATATAACTCTTGTAAATTTATGTCATCACTTGTAACTCTTTCCCAAAGAAACAAACAAAAAAAAAATAGACTGGTCCAAATTGAAAGCATTTGCAAACGATAAATCAAATGTGTCTCAAATAAAAAAAAAAAAATCTCAGAAAGGATAGAGAACATTGTGGGAAAAGGAGAAAATGTTGGGTCACCCGCATTTTCTCTTTTTCCCACAGTGTTTTCATAGCATTCTTCTTCAGGGTCGTTAAACTTGGGACTGTGTGGTAAAGGGATAACTAACTATGGCATCGAACAGAAATAAACTACTATCGAAGCGTGGTTTATACCTGCTCTACCTAAAGTTCTAATGGTTTAACTTTAACCAGCTGACACTCTATCGACGCTCAACTATACAATGATACGGATTTACAGTGAAACCGCTTTGACTTGTCGCTACTTTGTTTCCGTGACGATGTTCGTTTTTTTCCGATATTTGCCGAGGCTCCTTCTAAACGGAGTTCAAATGTTTAACCCTTTGGCTGCTAAGTGCGACTCACTGACATTTTGCGGACAGTCTAGATCAAGATCAGACTGCACAGAACGTGCAGTCTGATCTTGGATCTACATTGTCCGATAAGTAGATATTTTTCTCCAAAACATAAGTTTTAACCCTTTCCCAAACGACAAATTTTGGACTGGTCCAAATTGAAAGAGTTTGCAGACGACAATTTTAAATTTGATGAAAATGGCAGAAAGTTCTAAAAGGGCAGAAAACACTGTGGGAAAAGGAGGAATTGCTCGTTACGAGCAATTTCTCCTTATCCCACAGTGTTTTCAAAAGACTTGTACTGCAGACACGTGAAAACCAGGGCTTATTTGGGAAAGGGTTAAATAGCATTATTCTGATAATTCATAATCGGAATTAAAGTTTCATTCCACTTATTTAGCAGGATAAGAGTTGATATGTTTGTATAATAACTTGATCTTGTCGCCGTGTACATGGTGTAGAGGTTAAATACCGAGACACATGCACCCGAGGTAGACGTCCTATATAATCGTAAATTTATCGGCGATCTATAAATAGTTCACGTAAAAAGACGAATATTCATAATGACAAATTAAAGAGGTTTCACTATACCTGGTTTGTTGCTGTTGATCCCACCCATTCTTTAACGGTATCGTCTCCGTTTCGCACAAGATAAAACTGTACTTTAACCTCCACGTGTTTATTGTTTACTAATGTTGTTGTAGTCAACGTTGTTTTCTTGATCCGTACCAGTTGTACTTTGACTATCTTGGCCTGACAGTGACACGTTTCCGCTTCCTGTTGGATTTTGGCGAGTGTACTATTGGCTGTTAAAAAGAAATGGAAAAGAAATGATAAAAAGAGAGCAAAGTTAATAGTATTGTTTCCGTTTCGTACAAGATAAAAACTGCACTTTAACCTGCACATGTTTATTGTTTACTATTGTTGTTGTTGCCAGAGTGCCTTGCTCGATCCGTACCAGCTGTACTTTGATTATCTTTGCCTTACAGTGGCACATTTCCGCTTCCTGTTGGACTTCAAAATGGCGATAGTTCTATTGGCTTTTTTTGATAAGTAGTGAAAAAGAAGTGAAAAACTAAATTTCGTCGATTATTTAGTCCGTAAAAGTGGTCAGAAATACAACTTGTTATTGTTTTGTGTGGAAGATTATGAAGCTACTGTTTTTCGTTTAGAAAATCGGGCTACAGAGAACATGTTCCGATCCAGGTCTACATTGGTCAACATGTGAAATACATGTATCCCTGATTCCAAGAACCCTTGAAATTGCGATATAATGGTCTTGTGTGCTGACAAACATATATTTGAGCCATGCTCTGTAAAAAGGGGGCTTAAGGTATTTGCGAAAAGTACCGACTCAGGTTAGCCTGCGCAGTCCGCGCATCTGCGAAAAGTCTCGACTCAGGTCTGCCTGCGCAGTCCGCGCAGGCTGACCTGGGGCGAAACTTTTCGCTGTTCATCAGTTTTTTGTATGTCCAAGGACCAGTCTACCTCATGATTAAGTTGGTTGTTTAAAAAAGAGGCGATTATGGATCCATAAGTATGTGATGACTTGCTTGCTATAAGGCATCACGGGTATACATTAAGCCCCCTTTTGCCAGAACATGGCTCATTTGCTTTCCTAACTACATTACGATGTAACTTACGCTCGTACCACGCCAGTGCGTTACCAAGATTTTGGAATCGCTACGCAACCCGAAATTAGAATAATATCAAACTGCTATAACTTAGAGTAACTCAGTTAACAGGTTTATCAATCAAGGGGAAAATGCAACACCATGGGTATCTTTCCCGAACATTTATAAAAAAAGAATAACGCTTCTTGCAGTCTGATCTTGATCTGCAAAATACTACATGTATCTATTTAAAATTATGCTTAGCACTCTTAGAGTTATAGATGAGAAAACTTCATTCCCTAAAGACAAGCCAAGACAAGAAAGCCAAAGACAGAATGACTGAGCCAGTCAGTCTGAAATTCTAATTGGCTCAGAAAGAAGGTTTCAGCCAATCAAATGTCTCGATTTGGAATTTAGAATTAGAATGGAATTCATCAAGAATGGTTCTCTACTTCTGTCGCTCTCTCTCTCTCTCTCTGTACCTTTCTCTGTCTCTCTGTCTCTCTCCCTGTCTCTCTCTGTCTGTCTCTGTCTGTCTGTCTGTCTGTCTGTCTGTCTCTCTCTCTCTCTCTCTGCCTTCTTATTTTGCAGATTCACTGAAGATCTGAGCATCCGAGTTGGACCACTATACGTTATGTAAGACTGATAGTAAAATCGAAATGACCTTCTCGTAATATTGTGTCAGTCAGTATAATTTATGAATAGCTACCCTGTGAAAGACAATAAGGACAAAAATAATGCTGTTTGAAAAAATGATTTTTATGGACCCATTTTCTCACCCCCTCTGTCTGTCTGTCTTGTCTGTCTGTCTGTTCCTCTCTCTCTCTCTCTCTCTCTCTGTACCACATATTGCATTGATTTCGGTTTTGTACGAAAGCAGTCAGCGGCTTTGAAAAAGTTGTTGAACTGGTAAAATGTTTTCAGACACACCGGGATTGGTGCCGCCGTACCATATGAAATATAGTTAACAAAGGTATACGACACTCAACAAACATACAAACTTTATAGAACAGAACAAGTAAATCAGCCACGCTCTGGTAAAAGAGGGCTTAATGCATCTCCGTAATCCATGATACCAAGCAAGTACTCATATAATTAGGGACCCATAAAATCAGTTGTGTCTAAAAAGGGACTATATCTTACGGTAGACTGGTCCTTGACATACAGAAAATTGACCAATAGTGAAAAATTTCGGCCCGAGACCTGGGTCGATACTTTTCGCAGATTCATGAAGCCCCCTTTTCAAAGAGCATGACTTCTTAATATTTGCTGTTTGCTAGAATGTTGAGGTTATACCTGTTCGGATTGAGAGAGCAGCTTGATTTTTCCACTTGTTTCTGTAAGTTCTTTTACCGTCGTTGCTTTTCATATTTGGTAAAGCCCAAAGCGTAATCTTCATGTCCCCACACCGAAGGCCAGGTGTACACTTAGGCAAACACTTGTAGAAAAACTGGTATTCCTGTTGAAAAGATTGGCAAAATAATTCAAATTTTCCCATACTTTTCGGTAGTTTATCGAGAGATGATGGTGGATTATGGTTTGTTATTTCATGCTTTTTGGTAGTTTATCGAGAAATAATGGTGGATAATGGTTTGATATTTCATGGTTACAACCAGTTAAAAATACCGATTTCAGATTTTCTAACTCTTCAACTGAAGGCGGAAACAATAGTTCCTGCGCTCTAGTTACCTAGGTAAACAGCGAGTGTCATTTAACCAGACGGAAATATGATGTAATTTACGCGCATTTTCCCTAATTTTCTCGCGCTTTATGTAACATTGTAATGCGGTGTTATATAAGGGGGTACGCCATGGGAAATTAACGAAAACAGCTGAACTGGATTTTGATGAAAGTCCCAACAAAAAAGGGGTTAGAAGCATGAAATAAACAGAATGTTTGTTTTTCCGGAGAAAAACAATGCGTTGTTATGTGAGGGGGGTACGCCACGAGGAATTACCGAAAACAACTGTACTGGACTTTGATGAAAGTTCCAACAAAATAGGGGTTAGAAGCATGAAATAAATAGAATATTTGTTTTTTACGGTGAAAGATCGAAATTTATTTCATCTCGTGAACATCATCGGTAATATTTTCAGTCGTGGCTTCGGCACTCGTTAAAATATTACCGATGATGTTCACTCGATGAAATAAATTTCGATCTTTCACCGAATAAATAGAGAATAGATGGTTGGTGTCTTGGATGGGTTAAGTTTATCGGGCAAGGCGGAGGAATTTATCTGGTGAGCCGAAGGCGAACCGGATAAATTCCGGAGCCGAGCCCGATAGACTTAAACCATCCAAGACACCAACCATCTATTCTATTTATCCTGTCACGCACTCTGAAAGAACAAAACAAAACAAAAAACAAACATTGATATAAAGACCGTACCTCTTATTCAATATCTCATGGTACTGATACCATAAAATTCCGAAGCCGAGCCTGACAAACTTTCCTGGAATCAAAGACACTATGTTACTGTCTAATTCCCCAATCCACGACACTATTCTGTTTATCCTGTTTCTCATTTGTAATCAATCCTAAATCCGACTAGACAGAATATTTCGCTCGAAATTAAGGCACGTATTGACATCTTTCGCACTATGAAAAAAAAAACATACTTGTATGGCGAACTGTGCAAAGCGCTTTTGGTATGCAGCTGTAATAATGACGTCATGAATGATACTGACTACGTCATAAACATGACGTAAACCCTCGGAAGAATATTGTGGCGAAGAATTCAGTTTTATTTTAAATAATAAGAAAAATCAACATGTGCATCGAATTTTAAGCGATAATTTTACTTTGAAATATTGATTTCGTGTACCGGCACCTAAAAAAGGAGTTCCGGCTGGTCACATGACCAACTAGCCTAATAAACCTTGATCACGTGACCAACTAACATAATAAACCTAGTCACGTGGTCAAGTGACCGTATATCACCAAGTTTATATGACCCCCTGTTATACGACGGAATTTATAGGAGGTGACAGGATAAAACAAATATCCTCTATATTTTAAACGCCAACTCATGTCAGGTCCTTTATTTCTTATATAACTGTAACGTTACTTCAAGATTTATAGTTAGCGATGTGTTAAACATTCAAGTGTATTGAAATTTACGTGAAGCTTTATTTGTTGCCTTGACAGGTGTCCATCATTGTGAACTTCTTCAGGGTAGTGGTAGTCAGAAGTAGTCCCGTTTGAAAATTGAAAGCAAGCACTTCTGCTGCACTGTTTTATCGGAGAAAATGGAATGACAGGTCTTAAATGTATTTCAGGTGATGATTTGCTGCTTTTTGTTAAAGCAGAGTGCTAGTTTCATACTTCTTGGGGAATTATTTTGTGCCTGTGCCAACATAAAGGAACATGGTCTACCAATGGGAAGGGTCTTCTTTCACGGTAACCTTTCGAGGGTAGTTGTGTTTGAGGTGGAAAAGCACACGGCTGAAGTGCATTTCTTTTAAGCTTCATGTGTAGGCCACTGGACATATATTTGCTGGATACACACAGCAAAGCTGTGGGTTTGGGAATAAAAGTACAATAGAGGGGCAAAACGATAAATTTCACTTTATTTTCAATGTTAAAAAAAAAATAAAAACGGTACATTAGGTCTGATGTAAACATCATCTAAGATTTGATTCTTACAGAGAAGAACGCGTTGTTTGTTAATTATATCGTGGCGGCCATTGCACCTAATCATGCTTTCCTATCTTAATTTTCTGTCGGTACTGCACACAACATTCTTTCCCATCCACTGGCTATTTCTCCACCTAAACAGCGCCGAAACACAAAGATCAGTGGTGATAGAAGAATGAATTCTGTCGCAATGATAATCATCGATCCTCCAGGGCAGGAAAAAATTTGGCCGGTCAAGGAATCGAACGAGCGACTCCTGTGTTTCAAGCCTGTACGTTACCTAGTCAGCAACTGGGCTCCGCCCTGAACTCAAATAAAGCACATGTAACAGATTTTCAAATTACCTCTTTTGCGGTGAAAGGTCCAAGAAGTATATACCAATATCGTCTGTACACTGGTTTGTTGTCGGCCTCATCCCGATGGATCTTCAACAAGAAATATTTCGTCCCGCTCAGTGCTCTATAACCTAGCTAAAAATAAGCAATACTATGTGAAAAGGTAGCTTAATGCATTTCCGTGATGCATTATACACGTATACCAATCAAGCCATCACATAATTATGGATCAATAATAGAATTTTTTTTTTTAATCATGAGATAGACTGGTCCTTGGACACACAAAGAATTGACTAAGAACGAAAAGTTTCGACCCAGGTCAGCCTGCGCGGACTGCGCAGGCTGACCTGGGTCGATACTTTTCGCAGATGCATTAAGCCCCCTTTTTCACAGAGCATGTCTCAAATAAATGTGCGGCTCTCTCGGCAAAAGGGGGTTATAATGCATCTCCATGATGCATTATAACAGGCAAGATATCACAGAATCATGGATCCAAACGGTCAAGTTTGTCTAACAACCGACCGAACCACGAGGGCGAATTTTTCATGTTTCTTTGGCATAGAGAAACTTTACAAATAGCAAAAAAGTTTCGACCCATGTCAGCCTGCGAAGGCTGACATCGGTCAATACATTTTGCGGATGCATCAACCCCCCATTTTCATAGAGCATGCCAGACTTAAATACAAACCGTTCGATAATATTCGATAGTATGTTTTGGTCTAGTTTGGACAAAGGTTGAAGGTAATTTTTTCGTTAGAATGGTCTTTCTAAAGATACCGACCCATTACTTTCCGCAACAAATCTGACACATCTATACACACTTTAAAAATATCCGGGTGAAATAGACAATGGATGAAGAGTATGATTAATTTCAATTTGTTGATCAATAATGGCTCGTTGAAAACATTAAAAAAAAAAAAGACAGGCCATGAGTTGTGAATATATAGAAGATATTTGGTTTTCTTTTTTTCGGCGAAAGATCGACATTTATTTAATCGAATGAACATCATCAGCCACGAGTGAAAATATTACCGATGATGTTCACGAGATGAAATAAATTTCGATCTTTAGCCAAAGAAAAAATCTATTTCATGCTTCTAACCCCTTTTTTGTTAGAACTTTCGTCAAAACGTCGTTTTCGGTAATTCCCCGTGGCGTACCCCCTCACATAACAACGCATTACAATATTACGTAAAAGAATATATAAGAGAAATATAGGGTAAATGCGCGTAAATTACGTCATGCTTCCCTCTGGTTGAATGGCACGCCCTGTTTACATAGGTAACTAGTGCGCGGGAACTACTGTTTCCGCCTTCAATTAGAAAATACGTAATCGGTATTTTTTACCATGAAATATCAAACCGTAATCCACCATCATTTCTCGATAAACTACCGAAAAGTGTGAATCAAATAGTTGATATTTCACATTGACAGCAGTGTTTCTGCTACCATGATTCAAGTAAGATGGATTGATTCAAGTAAATGTCAAATTTGTGGCGTTCAATTAAAGGCCCAGTGGCGACTAAAAGTGAACAATTTGGGTGTTGAAATGCATTTAAAGGTAACCATACCGTTTAAAATATGGAAATTATTGCGAACATAAAAATCTGTTACTGTACGATGGCAAGTGTTAGTCGCTGGCAGAAAAATTCTGAGTTTTAAAACTAGGCTAAAAGTTGCCGAGTCGCTCTATTTTCAAATAACTTTTAACTTGCTTTTTAACCCTTTCCCAAACGATGAATTTTAGACTGGTCCAAATTGAAAGAGTTTGCAGGCGACAATTTTAAATTTGATGAAAATGACAGAAAGTTCTCCAAAAGGCTAGAAAACACTGTGGGAAAAGGAGAAATTGCTCGTTACGAGCAATTTCTCCTTTTCCCACAGTGTTTTCAAAAGACTTGCGCTGCAGACACGTGAAAACCAGGGCTTGTTTGGGAAAGGGTTAAAATTATTTTTTTCTGCCAACACTTGGACCGACTGTACAGTTACAGATCGCCGTCTTCGCCATAATTTCTATACTTTTAAACGGTATGGTTCAAATTTAAATGTATTTTAGCGCCTGTATTGTTTACTTTTGGTTGCTAATGGCCCTTTAACTCTTTTGGCGCCAAATAAACAAACTCGGCTTCTTTTGATGGCTGTAAAAAGAATCCACTGAGTCTCCGGAAGATTTTTATCATAAAGGCTTGACCAAACAAGCGGAAGGTATAGATCAAAGATCAGATTGCACGTTCTGATCTTGATCTATGCAGTCCGCAAAAGTCCCTGTTTTCGCCTATGGCGCTGAAAGGGTTAATAGCTTAAGGGACTTTAACAACTACATTTGAATACATATGCAAGAGTTATTGCCTGTCTGGAAAAGTTTCTCCTTTTTGCCAAAATGTTTTCAAATATGATCTGGTGCGAAAAGTGGATTGCTATCGGCAGGTGGTGATAATGTTACCTTTCCGCCCCAACTTTTCTCGTTTTATTCCGTTTATATTCCGTAAATGGTTGACAAAATCGAGAGAAAACGACCGAGACGATCGTACACGGAAACTTCTGCGAGTAGCTGACAAGGAATATGGCATTTTACCGAATAAATTAGCTGTACACACCTGAATCCCCAGGGTGTAGACGTCAGTGATAAAGCGTTTAGCGACAGCGAATATCAAGCTCCACAGAACTGTACAGAGCTGCAAGGAACTTGCTCAATCATTAGGATATAGGTAAAAATGAAAGAGCCATGCTCTGTGAAAATGGGGCTTAATGCATCTTGCAAAAAAAAAAAAAAAAAAAAAAAAAAAAAGTATCGACCTAGGTCAGCCTGCGCAGACCAGTCCAGGCTGACCTGGGTCGATACATTTTGCCATTGGTAAATTTTCTGCATGCCAAAGGACCACCCTACCTCATGATTCAGTCGGTTGTTAGACAAAATATATTTTTATGGACCCATAATTATGTGATGCCTTGCTTGGTATAACGTATCACGGAGATGCATTAAACCCCTTTTGTCGGAGCATGGCTTAAATATACTTTACTGTCATCAGATTTCCACAGCAGTCTTTTCTTCGTTTTCAAAATGTCCTTATGAGCCTCGTCTTCTATCTTTAAGTCTTCCGGTGCTTTTAGAGCTGCGGGTGCGTGTACACGCTCAAACACGTCCTCTTCGTTCCTACCCTGGAAATCTGTGGGTGATCAATTATGATAATTTTGTAGAGTTCTTGGAAAATCTGGGAACAAAATGTATCGAATGAAAAAAAAAAAACACAGGCCTCTGAAACTCCATTGGTCTATCACGAAATACTGAAATTTTCATTGGTCGGTCATCTAATATCACAGTGGTGCATCCTCTTAATATGGTAGATAGTGTATATAGCATATGTAGTCATTATATAGTGTGTACGGTATAGATCTATACTGAAAGGAAAAAGAAACGCATATCTAAAATCATTTTAATATAATTCATGATGTATAGTGTTTCAATTTCGTTTGTTGATTTCATTTTATTTCAAATTCATTTTTAAAGAAAATATCAAAATTTCAATGTCAAATAATGCGTATCACACGGCAAATGTCTGTTTAAGTGTTCGGAGGTATGAGTCGTTGAAATCAAAATAATAGTAACTGTTCACTGTCAATACCCTTTGTGGCCCCCATTTGCGCGTATTGCTTCTCGTATCCTATCGGCCATAGAGTTGATAAAGCCGTTGATATTTCTTAGTGGCATGTTGTTCCATTCCACTTGTAAAGCAACCGTCAGTTCCTGGACATTATTGGGAACGTGACGTCACGACCTTACATGTCTGTCAAGCTCGTCCCACAGGTGCTCTATGGGGGATAAATCTGGACTATATAGTGGCCATTCAATCGGAATCACATCGTCGTTCTGGGTTAGGAAGTCGCGACAAACTCGAGCAACATGCGGCCTGGCGTTATCTTGTTGGAAAGTCAGATTGTGCTGCCGCACAAACGGAACAACCCACTGAAGAAGAATTCGGTCTCTGTACTGAACTGCGTTTAAATTTCCATGCAGCACAATTAGAGGCGTCCTGAGTCCATGAGCAATTCCACCCCACACGATTACTGAACCGCCGCCAAATCTGTCTGTTTCCGTGACGCACGCGTCCGTGAATCTTTCGCCTCGACGTCTATACACACGTTTACGTCCATCAGCACGGTATAGAGAGAAGCGCGACTCATCACTAAACAGGATTTGTCTCCAACGGTGCATATGAAACTGACGAAGACTGTGTCGTCGCAGCCAATTCATCCTGATCTGACGTCTTCTTTGCGTGAGCTGGGGTCCAACGTAAGGTCGTCTGGCGTACAAGCCTGCTTTCTTCAATCGGTTTCTCACAGTTTTAGGATCTATTCTTCTATTGCGTCGTCCTGCCACCGTTTCAACCGCAGTCCTAAGCGGTCGCGCAGATGTGCCAAACGTATGGCACGGTCTTGACGTCTGGTCGTCTCAAGAGGACGTCCACTTCGAGGCCTGTCCATTAACCTTCCTGTTTGAAGTAGACGTTGCAGAAGTCTGCTCACGGTCGACTGGGCAACACCAAGGTGTCGAGCGACACTGGACTGTGAAAGGCCTTGCATTAACAAGTCAACTGCGCGTCCTCTGTCTCTTTCACGTGGCATTTTCACAACGTTACGTATCCGAACAATTTTTAATGGATTTGATCCAAATCACATCAAGGCTCCGTCTGATATGTCTCTTTACTGTGTTTAGTCCACGGCTGGCGAATTTAATGTGCGGAATAGGAAAAGTACTCTTCAACAATGCACGTGCGTGATTGTGTGACTTCAGTGAGTTTGATATGTTGATATAACTTTTGTGCATAATGTTAGTCGATGAGCAAAAAAAGACTTTGTTTGTCATATGTAGGTAAAAATTATGCCAAATTAAAACCTATGCGTTTCTTTTTCCTTTCAGTATATATATATCCAGTTATTACATACAACATAGGGCGATGCGCCAATGTGCTATATTTAGCAACGGTGTCAGATGATCAAGAAATGAAAATTTCGGTACTCCATGTGAAAAACAAATGGGGTTTCAGTGGCCTATGTAGCAGCATACCAACAAATCTCACATAATACAAGAAGATACAGCTCTGTAGACTAAAATCATGCATGAAAAGATAGACCGATAAGCGGGCGTACATTCTGGCGTATAAAATAGAAAGAATCTTGCACCAAAGAAAGCAAAAGATAAACAAGATTCACAATCAGCTTGTTTGTTTGGTATTTCGTGTCTGTCCAACTATATAACCAATCATATCAATGCGACCAGAGCACTTTTCAATGCCTTTCCGGACTCCGTAGTACTTTATACATCGTTCTTTCATAGTAATTTAGCGATACTTGTATCTCAACGTCAGAAAAACTTGAGGGGTTACATCAAGATCCGTGGCAACAAGTCGACAGTTTTATAATAGCATACATTGTGTTCGTTATGAGTGTTTTGGAGAAAGGCCAAAGAGTAGAAGTTTTTGATAATGACACCGTCTGCTTATATATTCCAAAGAAATGAAAATAAGTTCACACTTCACGAATGATTCAGTGTTTCTACGACACTGGGAACGATTGATTGATTGATTGATTAACGCTGCTTTCAACATTAATTCAGTCACATCATGTTGACAGATCACTTACCCATGCATGCCCTGGATTTCACAAGTAAATATACTAGGCTAGGGCTCTGAAGTGTTTTGCCAAAGGACATTCTCACGATGAAACCTAGTGCTTCCAGTGAGGATCGAATAAGGGGCCTCCAAAGCACGAATCCCTACACTTTACAATGCAGGAGCAGCTATTCAGATCTTTATACTCTGCATACGATTGCATAGAAAAGATATATGAGTCGCGCTCTGGCAAAAGAGGGCTTAAAGCATCTCCGTGATGGATGAAGCCAAAAAAGTCGTCATGTAATTATGGATCCATGAAATCCATTTTGTCGAATAACTGTCTAAAAATAATTGACCAATAGCAAAACGTTTCGGTCCAGGTCGATACTTTTTTCAGAAGCATTAATTTCCCTTTTCACGGAGCAAGCCTCATGTTTAGTTTAATTTCATTATTCGGGCCGCATGAATTTGACGTCTGCAAATAGCTCTCAATATGGACACGGCCTGTAATTTTGCTTTAACCCCCCCCCCCCCACCTCTTTTTCCTTTCGTACCCCCCCTCCATTCCCGGAAAGAAATAAAACTTACCGGATGAGACGTCAGTGCTTTTCAACCATCGCGTCTTAGTCTGGAATTAGGAATCAAATTGTGTTGTTACTTACAGCATTTACCATACCATAAAATTTTACAATTATCCAAACTGAAAGCATTTGCAGACGACAACACAAATGTGACTCAAATGATGAGATTTACCTTTGAAAGAGTGGAAATCAAATTTGGAAAACGAGAAGAAAATTCTGGTTACCAGCATTTTCTGCTTCTCCCACCCACATTGTTTCGAAAAGCTTTCCTCCTCGTCGTCCTCAAAAAGAAAAAGGATGCAGAGTGTGTAAACCAAGATAAGCTTACATTTACGTACAGGTTGATTGCAATCGTTAGATTACTTTAAATAGAAGTGAACCGTAAATACAGAAGGTGAGAGTGTAAATGTGTAAATCAAAATAAGCTTGCCTGTACTGTACGTGCAAGATAATTGCAACATTTTGATTGCTTTAAATGAAGGTATACAATAAACAAAGAACAGGAGAGTATTGTCCAAGACAAGCTTGCACCTACGTGCAAGTTAATTGCTACATTTTGATCGAATTAAACAGAGGTAAACCATAAAAAACAAGAGGAGAGTGAACATTAAGATAAGCTTTAACCTACGTGCAAGTTTATTGCAACAAATTGATTGCTTTAAACGGAGGTAAACAATAAATAAAGAAGTGGAGAGTGCATCCAAGATAAGCTTCCATGTACTGTGCGTGCAAGTTGATTGCAACACGTTGATCGCTTTAAATGAAAGTGAACGGTAAATAAAGAAGCAAAGAGCTTAAACAAAGATAACCTTACATGAACATGCAACATTTTGATTGCTTTGAATGGAAGTAAACCGTAAATCAAGAAGAGGAGAGTGTAAACCAAGATAAGCTTGCTGTGCGTGCAAGTTAATTGCAACATTTTGATCGCATGAAACGGAGGTAAACCATAAAAAAGAACAGAAGAGTGTAAATTCAGATAAGCTTGTAGTTTTTAGTAGATCATAACTTGCATACATGGAACTAAATTTGTGTTGACAAGATTTTACAAAATAATAATAAATAAAAAAAAACCCATAAAGCCAAAATAAAAAGAAATAATAATTCTTACCCCATCATGTATACTAAAACACCGTTTCTTACACTCGCCCTTTTCCAGAATAAAAACTGCGATACAAAATAGCACGAGCGCTGCTTGCACCATGTTCACCTCTGACATCCCTACACCGAAAACAAACTGTTCAACCTACTTGTAGACAATACAGGAGTTTCGGAAAGAAAATACGGAAATTAAATTAAAAACCATAAAAACTGTATCGAAACCAATAGGCAACTGTATTGAATTTTAATCCTTTGCCAAGCAATCCCGACTTTTAACGACCCTGAGAAAGAAGGCTTTTGAAAACATTGCTGGAAAAGGAGAAAATGCTGGTAACCAGCATTTTCTCCTTTTTCCACAATGTTTTCTACTCTATGAAAGACCAATTTTATGTTTTGAGTAATATTTAATTTGTCGTATGCAAATGCTTTCAATTTGGACAAGCCTAAAATTTTGTCGTCTTTCGAAAAAGGTTTAAACGGGTCCGAATTGATAACATTTGCAAATGATAATTTAAACGAGCTTGTTAATGATTGGGATTGTCTCTGAATGAGAAGAAAACATTGTGGGAAAAAGGGAAAATGCCGGTTACCAGCATTTCCCCCTTTTTCCACAATGTTTTCAAAAAAAAGATTTCTTTCTTACGGTCGTAAACAAACACGGCGTCTCTTTGTGAAGGGTTTGATAATCAACCGGAAGTTAATTCGGGGTTAACTATTGGAAAGTACATGTAAATTAATACAGTTACAGGCCGTCAGAAGATTTATACAGTATTTACAAACATTAAGTTTTAATTAATTCTGTAAATTCTGACTTAAATTATGTCCATGAAAAGTATTATGGCAAAAGGAGAAAAGCTCGTTCAGATCAATGACTCCTTTTGCTGAAGTATTTTCAGTAGTCGTCTGCTTTGACCCATTACCAAACAATCTCGTGTTTTAACAACCCTAACGAAGATGATGAAAAAATCGTGGGAGAAAAAGAAAATGCTGGTAACCGGCCGTGAAGTTTTCTCCCTTTTTCCATAATACTTTCCAACCTTTCAAATACAAGCTTCATCATTTGAGCAACATTTGATTGTAGCTTGCAAATGCTTTGAATGTGAAAGAGTCTAAAATTCTATCGTTTGGTGAAAATGTGAGACTCAAAATATCATCTGCAAGTTAAATGAATAAACAGGAAGTAAATACGAGGGCTTGTAGCACGAGGTATAATGAACTGGCCACCGTTGTATACCGTGTATTACCTATACACGTAGTAGTATCAGGGGCGGTAACCAGTCTAGAGGTATAAGAGCTCTTATTGGTTGATAAGATTTAACTGAGACATCGGCATATTCCGTAAACCTTCGTCGGCATGGCTCGTTTTAATTTTTCGCCGAACCGACTATCTTACCGTATTCCGTAAAGCCCGGGTAAAATTTTGTGGTTTGGTGAAGACTTACAAAAAGACATCGTTACCTGGATACGCCTGTTAAATATCTTCCCGTTATGAGTGTATAATTTGCTTTTACGGATTAAGAGGATTTGTTGGCTAGGTAGATCAAGATCAGATCACAGTCTGACCTTTATCTACACCTTTCGCTATTTAATTGTACACAGTGGCCAAACAGTGAAGGCCTAATCTTTCCCAGTGAAATCTTCTCTTTGGACCTTTTCAACTTTTTACCACTCAATCACACTGAGTTTTAACGACCCTAAGGGAGAGGGCTTTTGAAAATATTGTGGGGAAAAATGCAGAAAATGCTATATAACCAGCACTTTCTGCCATTCCCACGATGCTTTCTGCACTTCCAAAGAGAAATTTTAGTTTTTGAGTCACATTTATTTTGTCGTCTGCAAATGCTTTCAATTTCGACAAGTCTGAATTTTTGTCGTTTGGTACAGAGATGGAAGATATATTTGAGCCATGCTCTGTGAAAAGGGGGCTTAATGCACCTGCGACAGTTTTGGCCCAGGTCAGCTTGTGCACTCCGCGCAGGCTGATCTGGACAGAAACTTTTCGCTATTTGTCAATTTTCCGTATGTCCAAGGACCAGTCAACCTCATGATTAAGTCGGTTGTTTATAAAAAAAAAAAAAAACGTGGCTATATTAATGGATTCATAATCACGTGACGGCTTGATTGGTATAATGCATCATAGATATGCATTAAACCCCTTTTGTCAGAGCATGTCTCATCTGCAGGTAAAGGGAGCGGGTTTTAGAACTTTCAATACAGGAACGTCCGATTGTGTGCCACACAAAGACAACGATAATGCAAGTTCGAGACAGATTTCCTTATGATATATCTTAAATGATAGTGCATGCAGGATAGATAGACGATCAGACTGCACGCTTTTTGCAGACTGGTCTTTACATGCACCCAAAGCAAAAGCAACAAAGTTGACCTTGACACCCTGAGAATTTGAGTCTTTACCAGACGACAACATTTTAGACTTGTCCAAATTGAAAGTATTTGCAGACGAAAAATCAAATGTGGCTCAAACGTTGAAGGGTACGAAACATTTTGGGAAAAGGAGAAAATGCTGGTTACCAGCATTTTCTCCTTTTCCCAAAATGTTTTTAAAAGCCGTGTTTCCATGATCGTTAAATCTCGGGATGTTGTGATAAAGGGTTAATTTCCCCATATAAGGGACCCAAAACCAAAAGCCCCGGAAGAAAATGGGAATTCCCTACTTGAGTTTTGCGGTTTTTTATCGCCGTCACGTGATTAACCCTTTGATCAGTAAGCCCTATTATGGATTATTTTGCTCGCAGCGTAGAATGAGATCAGATCGTAAAAACGTGTAGTCTGATTTTCAGATATACACTCTACGATTTGGTTATTTTTCAAAGTAAAATTCGCTCAAAAGTCGCATTACTTTGGACTGGAGCGATCATCTAAAGATACATCCTTGCAGCCAGACAGAAAAAACAAAAACAAACGCTGTTCAAAATTGAAAGTGTGTAGAATAGCTCAGAATTTGGTCAGCTGTGTAAACAGTGATAAATATATATGGGGTGTAAGGGGTAGAGAAACTCAAGGGAGATGTCCTGATTTAAAATCGAAAACGACAACAGTGATTTATTTCTTCGAAGGCCGCCATAAAATGTAATGCATTTTATATCCGTCGTGATCTGTGCAACCTTGCAGCCTTCAGGGACAATATTTGGCATGAAGATACTGTACATGAATGGTTATAGTTTCATAAAATAAAGATGAAATGGGTTAAAAAGTGGCTGAAAACGAGTAGAGATGTATCTTTAAATTTTTTGCTGGATAAAATCTTTTATAAAACAGTCCCGTGTTTTAACGACCCCGAGGAAGAAAGCTTTTTGAAAACATTGTGGGAAAAGGAGAAAACGCCAGCATTTTCATCTATTTCCACAAAGTTTCTACCCCATTTGAAAAAAAAAAAAAAAAATCTTATAGTAGTTTATGCAGTCTGATCTTTGATCTACACTGACTGATATGTATGGTATTCTTACGGCGTAAAGCACTTTTAAGTCTTGATATCAGTGGGTATTCACAATTATACACTGCTTTTTTTTCTCTCTCTCTCTCTAATTTATATAGCATTTTAACTCTTAACCTGTTTAATAAAATAAAATAAAACTTTCAAGCCGATAGTAATAACCAAAATGATGTTATTTCAAAGGTATACATTTTTGGGAAAAATATCTCCTTATTGGATAGTGTAGATCCCAGATCGGACCGCACGTTCTGTGCAGTCTGATCTTGATCTACACTGGTCGCAAGAGTGCCTTGAGTCGCGCTTAGCAACCGAAGGGTTAAACTTGGTTTAAAAAAAACTCTGAGGCTGAAAGTCTGCAGGATGAAGCAAAAAGATCGCGGATTTATTATATCGCTGTAGTTGAATCACCTGTTATTTATCTGGGCTGGGTTCTCCCCCTCTCTTACCCCTTTTCAGCGCCTCGGGCGAAAAAAAAAAAAAAAAACAGAACGGGCTTTTGCCGACGGCAAAAGTCAAGATCAGACTGCACAGGACGTGCAATCTGACCTTGGATCTATACCACCCGCTTGCCCAGTCAAGCCTCGAGGCTAAAAATCTCTCGGCGAATATTATTTCCAGTCGTCGAAAGATTGATTGATTGTATAGGATTTAGCTCCGTTTTCAACCTTAGTTCGGTTATATCGCGGGGCTAGTGCAGTTATCCATTATTTTAGGACTGTAGTTTCTTTTACCAGAACTCCGCACAATATCCTTTCCAAGCCATTAGCTGCTTTTCCACATAACTGTTGTCGAAACAATGGTCAGCGTTAAGAGAGGAATGAATCCTGTCGCAATGAATATCATCAACCCTCTGAAAGAATTTTCGCGGCCGGTGATCGAACCAGCAACCCTTTGTTCTCAAGTCCTGTACGTTACAGTACCGACTGAGCTACCGGGGCTCTGCTCGTCGAAAGAGGTCGAGTTTATTTATTTTGCACTGAAAGACTTTAGCCAAAGATTTCATTTTGCTGATAATACCTCTAAAAATACTGTTGAATTTGATCCTTTACATCTTTACAACCAGAGAGAAAAAAACGTTGTTAAAAATTTCAATGTGTGTAGAATAGCTATGAATTTTGCCAGCTGTGTAAACATGGATAAAATACCAATATAATTATATGGTGGAAAATGATAGTGTTGGAAAGGAGAAAGCGATGAATTCAAACAGCAGTTCTCCATTTCCACCAGTTTCTCCTTTTATACCAATGTTTTCAAAAGCCTACTTCCCCATGATCGTTAAGGATTGTTTGCTAAAGCTTTAAGTTCTTTTAAGGTCAAATAAATCAATTTGTGTCTTCTGGGGTAGTAATTACAAAAAGAAAAGCTTCCTTTTTTAAACTGCAAATCTGTTTGTATAATTAGTTTGAAAAAAAAAAAAAAAAAAATGAATGCAGCAGACGATGTTAAAAACAACCTTCTAGACATGTATCGTCTACAGAAGAATTGTGGGCATAAATACAGTTACTTTTATAACGGAAGTATAAACTTCATAATGGTCAATGTGAAAAAGTCATTCGCCGTTTTGTACTTTCCCACACTATCTAAAGTTCTGAAAGAAACTTTTGAAAGAAAATTTAGAAAACATTGTGGGGAGAGGAGAAAGCTTTTGAAAACACCTAGGCCTACTCGTAGGCAATAATGAGAATCTGATTTTTTTTTTTTGACAAGAAAACTGAACTTTACTTTGAATAAATCTTTAAAAAACATTAATCAACAAGAAATCCTTTGAATCTACCATATTAACTGTGAGAAATCTGAAACGATGGGTGCGAACAATTGCCCGAATATTTGGCTAGATTTTGTTAGGCCAGTACGATTTTGGAATGATCGAAATGTCTGTAGGTCGAATTGCCTTCTGTTGCTCTTTGTGGATCATCATGTAGAATATCCGGCTGATAAACTCTGGTATTCATGGTTAAATTCCTCTCATGACCTTTTTTTTACCTTAATATACGATTTAAAGAATTTGCGGTCAGTAATAATTCCATTCTTTAGCGTTTTGGAAGCGGAATACACGAATTGTGAAATTGAGAGTCAAGTAGCACTATTTTCGATCATGCAGCTATTTCGGATACGATAATATCGGTATCAAAATTTTGAAGTAATACGGTTGTTATTCACGGCAAATCACATTATTTCATGTGAACTTAAATTAAAGTGATTTATGGTAATGTCTTTGAAAAGGTAAGAAAGCGTCGTTTAAGAAAAACCTTAAAAAAAAAAAAAACATGTTTTATTTTCAAAGTCTTCAACTTCAAGGTTGATACAGCCCATGCTCGTTTTGTTAAGGCTTACTCAGTCAATGTAGAAAAGAATGAAAAATATCTCAAGGGCTAGAATCATGCTCTTTGAGAGGAAAGTTACTATCTTGTAATAAAAGAAAAGTACATACATATGCTAGTGTATCTTTCCTTGCAAAAAACATGATACTTAGGAACAAAGGCTAGTCTGGCCACAGGGGCTAGTAATACCAGTCCCTGTGGCCAGACTAGCCTTTGTTCCCCTTTGAAACCAGGGGAGGCAAACCAGGGACTATCCAGTTCAATTTGAAGCTTAATTGTTTACCACACAATCCTGAGTTTAAACCACTCTGAGCAAGAAGCTTTTTAAAAACATTGTGAAAAAAGGAGAAAATGCTGGTAACCAACATTTTCTCCTTTTTTTCACAATATTTTCTACCATATCAACAAACTGTAGCTCATTTGTACTATTGAAAGTTTGTCATTCCTGTTTGGCAGGTACTTTCAGTTTGGAAAAGCCACAAGCTCACAGTATATTGTTTGGGATAGGCTATAATTATATTGAAATGATTGATTGATTGATTTTGATTGATCCTTATTAGAGCAGACCTCCAGATAAGAGTGAGTGATAGTATTATAAATCCATTATTTTTCTTCCAAACCCTGTGTTGTGGGTACTCATTAGAATCATCTCGATGAGATGATTTAAATGAGTACCCATAACATAGGGTTTAGTGGAGAGTGATTAATATTTTAAATTTTGAAATCAAAATCACTCCCTCTATCTGGAGCTCTGTTACAGTTTTTCTCATGTGTAATACAAAGCTATTTTTCCAGAAAAATGAAGTGAGAGGATTGCAAATTGAGGCAAGATGAGTTCCTTTAGAGGCCGCATGAAAGAATATGACAGAATTTCTCTTGACAGATTTGATGGGAAAAATCTTCAATCAACAGTTTATTTCCTGTCTCACTTACATGAAGGTTGGTTTGTTTGAATAGCAGTTTCGATACCTTTCCATATTTTAAACTCTGCTGTTTTTGAAGAAAACATGGAGGTATTATCTGTGTCATCATGAGAAATTTTGACATTTGATAATATCTCTGTTATTACTGAAGGTATTTGCTTCAAACTTGGACAAATTGTTAATCATCAGATGGGAAACCTTCACAGCATAGGCAGGTAACCATCAAAGTATTTTTGACTTAGTTATGCCCCTTTTTGACTTAACCCTTTACCACACATCCCGAGTTTTAACGACCCTAAAAAAAGGGCTTTTGGAAAATATTGCAGGAAAAGGAGAAAATGCTGATAACCAGCATTTTCTCCTTTTCCCACAATGTTTTCTACCCTATCAAAGACAGAAATCATCATTTGAGCTCCATTCAATTTGTTGTCTGCAAATGCTTTCAAATTGAACCAGTCCAAAATTTTGTCGCTTGGTAAAGAGTTAACGTTTTCACAGAAAATCAAGTGTCCGCAAGAGTGTTCGCCACGGCTTGCATTGCTCTTGTTCAGTTACATCACAGTGATAACCGTCTTTTTAGGGTAGAGTCTGCAATGCCTTGCTTAAGAACACTCTGCCACCAGCAGGGATCAAACACAGAACCTTATGATAAAAAATTCAATACTTTTACCAGTATCTCATTAACCCTTTCCGCACAATGCCGCCTTTTGACGCCCCTGGGAAAGAAGCCTTTTGAAAACATTGTGGGAAAAGGAGAAATTGCTGGTAACCAGCATTTTCTCCTTTTCCCACCACGTTTTCTGCCCTGTCAAAGAAAAATTGCACAGTTTGAGCCGCATTGAAATTGTCATCTGCAAATGCTTTCAACTTGGACAAGGCTAAAATTTTGTCGTCTGGTAAAGGGTTAAGGGAACAAACTACCACTAACCTTTTACCCCACACTTTGGAGTTTTAAGAACCCTGAGAAAGAAAAATTTTTACATTGTAGTTAAAGCAGAAAATTTCGTTAAAAAAACTATTTTCTCCTTTTCCGAAAAATGTTCTGTACCCTTTTAGAGACAAACTCCATCATTTAAGCCTCACTAACTTTTCATCCGTAAATGGTTTAAATTTGGACAAGTAGAACATTTTTCATTTGATAAATGGTTAGCTCTTTACCTGACACCGAATGCCAGAATTGTCCATATCCAGAGAATTTGTAGACAACAAAATTTAAATTTGGGACATGAACAAGACAACATTGACAAGTGATCTGTGCTGACTGCACAGGCTGACCTGGGTCGATACTTTTTGCAGATGCATTAAACCCCCTTTTCACATAGAATGGTTCATTTGTATTTCACAGATCACACTGTTGGACTGGCAGAGCCTTTGATATACAAGAGACTTAAGTCAAAGTAAGATGTGGATTGGTGTTTTTTTTTTTATCATAACTAACTATTATTAGATCATCATAATTATATCTTGCATTAACCCTTTACCACGCAATCCCTAATTAATGACCCCAAGAAAGAAGCCTTTTGAAAACATTGTGGGAAAAGAAGAAAATGCTGGTAAACAAGCATTTTCTTCTTTTCCCACAATGTTTTCTACCCTTTAAGAGACAAATTTTATGTTTTGAGTTATATTTAAAATGTCGTCTGCAAATGCTTTCAATTTGGACTTGTCTGCATTTTTGTCATGTGGTAAAGAGATAAGCAATGATTATTCTGCTGAATTTGATGAGGACATTGTCAATTTCAATAATCCTGACAATCCTGACAAGTGCCCCTGTGCAGTTGACTCTTTACCACACAATCTAGGGTTTTAACGAAATGCCTTTTGAAAACATTGTGGGAAAAGGAGAAAATGCTGGTAACCAGCATTTTCTCCTTTTCCCACAATGTTTTCTACCCTATCATGGACAAATTTTTTCATTTGGGCCACCTTTTATTTGTCGTCTGCAAATGCTTTCAATTTGGACCAGTCTGAAATTTTGTCGTTTGGTAAAGGGTTAAAGACGGAAACTGCAGTATTATTCCCTTTTAAGAACATTTTTGTCTCTAATAATATAATATTTGTCTGCAAATAAATGCCAAATCAAATTACCCCTCACCCATATAATAAGGTAACCAGCATTTTCTCCTTTTTCCACAATGTTTTCTACCTATCCAGTGGTGAATTTCTATTTTTTGGGGCATAGTCATTTCATCATCTGCAAATGCTTTCAGTTTGGGCATGTCTTAAATTCTGTTAATTGGTAAAGAGTTAAAATGATCAAATTTATAAATATTTATTTGGTGGGCCAAGATTGGATTAAAAGATATCACAATTCTACTAGTTAGAATTAAAGAGATATCTATAGTGGTTTTCAGCCAGTTTTTAATCCATCGAACTATAATCATTCTTGTATCTTCATGCCTAATGTTGCCCCTGACGGTTGCAAAGTTACATAGATTACTTTCAGTAGAAAATGTATTTCATTTTCTGGAGGCCATCAAAAAAAATCACTTCTGTGTTGTTTCATGTTTTCAGTCGAAGATTTCTGATATATGTATTTATCCCTTTCACCATATAAATTGGTAATTTACAGATCTCCAGATAAGAGGGAGTGATAGTATTCTAAATCTATTATTTCTCTTCCAAACCCTATGTACTCAATAGAATCGTCTCGGGTTTAGTGGAGAGTGATTAATATTTTCAATTTTGAAATCATAATCACTCCCTCTATCTGGAGCTCTGAATTTATCTACGTTTACACAGCTGACTAAATTCCAAACCATACTACAGTCTATCAAATTTAACTGTGTTTTTTTTACTCATAGGCTGTAAGAATGTATCTGTAAATGTACGTCAGTGATGCTTTTTGCTTATTTCAGTAAGAACATATTTCTCTACTGTTCTGAAGTGACAGACGTCTTGCTATGTGCTAGTAAAAAGTACAGTCATTTGGCACCTTACATCGTAAGTATCTTTTAGCCCCTACAACCCTGGAACGGAAATAATTTATTTTTGCAGACAGTGTAGATCAAGATGTTAGATCTACACCATCAGCTACTTTATTACGTATTCTAACAGAAACAACCTTGAAATAGCAGTATTTCCGGCTGTTTTACCTAATTAGAAAGGTCCAAATCATTAATTCAGTGCTTCAAATCCTTATCAAACAACAAAGTTTTAGGGCAGTTCAAATTGACTGCATCTGCAGACAACGATTCAAATGTGGCTCAAATTATGCTATCCTTCTGCAAATGGGTAGAAAACATCATGGGAAAAGGTGAAAATGCTGGTAACCAGCATTTTCTCCTTTTCCCATGATGTTTTCAAAAGCTTTTTTCTATGTCAGGGTCATTAAAACACCAGCTTGTTTGATAAAGGGTTAAGGGTTAATGAGTGATTTTGTATTCAGGTGTGATTTTCAAGTGTATAACCTATCACATGACATAAGATATTTTTGGAACAATGAAAATCTTTTACAAATTGCATAAAAGAAAAATAATGTTTGAAAGAAAGTTAACTGTTTTTTAACTCCACTGGCCGAAGGCCAGCGAGCTATTGTCATGGCGTTGTGTCCGTCGTGCGTCCGTCCGTCCGTTCGTCCGTGCGTGCGTCCGTAAACTTTTTCTTTAAAAAACTTCTCCTCAGAAACTATTGACTGGATTTTTACCAAATTTCACAGGAATGTTCCTTTGGTGGTCCTCTTTCAAATTCCTTCAAATAATTGTGTTCCATGAAGAATTCTGGTTGCCATGGCAACCAAAGTAAAAAACCTTTAAAAATCTTCTCCTCCCAAACCGCTATTTGGATAGCATTATTATTTTGCAGGAATGTTCCTTAGATACAGGTTTACAGAATTCCTTTAAAAAAAAATGATCGGTCAAAAAACATGGCTTTTATGGGAGACTCATTTTCCTTTTATGGTATAAAGTAAAATCTTTGAAAAATTTCTTCTCTAAAACTATTCATTGGATTTCATTGTTGTTTTGCAGGTAAGTTCCTATGATGGTTGTCTGCCAGATTGTTTCTATGGTGGTTGTATACCAAATTCCTTTTAAAAAAATGATACACCTAAAAACACATTTTTTTATAGACAAGGCTTATATTTCAAAAAAATGTTCTTCTCCAAAACTGTTTATTGTGTTAGTTTTATCGACTAACAAAGAAAAAGGAAGAAAATTGGATTGACTTGACCTAGTCAGGGCTGTCCTATTTAAGCCCACACATTTTCCTTGGTATTAAGATCACAATTTACTCCAATGATATGCTATTAGTTAGTACTAGTAATGAAATATCACTGGCCATAAATAAGATAAAAGCTTGAGCACCTTTCACAACTTGAGCTTTTCAATTTTGCCTTATTACTAAGCCTGAGTAACCATGCCAAGATAAAAAAGAAAAAGTATTTTAATAACAAAACCCCCATGTTGTAGGTACTTTATAGTCCTTTTGATATAGAACAAGAGAACCTCTGTACTTTTATTAGTTCTGGTAAAGGTTTGTTGACCTACTAATGAGTAAATGCAGAGTGGACAGAGAAGGGGTGTAAATCCTGGTGACCTGGTACACAGTGGGACAGGGCTTTACATTTGTGATAAGGCATTAATGTTACCCAGTCAAACTGATCCCGCAACTTCAGTACACCAGAATTAATCTGTGCCCTGGAGCAGGATATTTGATTTATGTAAATGCATTTGTAGACCATTTTGTGTTGTTTGCCACAGAAGACATTCTAACTGTGAAAAGTTGATTATTAGGGATTAGGTGTTCATTGTATGCCAGCATATTTCATTCTATCTGGTGTATAGATGTAAGTTGATCTATATTGCTATAACATTCATTCATTTGCCCTCCTAGCTGTTCTTTTAGATTACCCCTTTACCACACAATCACAACTTTTAACGACCCTGAGAAAGACATATTTTCTATATTTTGATGTTTCCCCACCCAAAATGGTTTGTGAAAGGACCTGTTGCAGACAACATATCTTCAAATTGGTAGGACATATATAAAAAAGGATAGAAATTATTGTGGGAAACTAAGAAAATGCTGGTTACCATTTTTTTCTTCTTTTCTCACAAGTTTTTTCCATACCTTTTTTCTTTAGTGAGCTAAAATGCAGGATTGAATGGTAATTGTTAAAAACTTCTTTTCGCCATTATAGAAATATCAGGCCTGTGGAGCGATACAGGCGCTCAAGCGCCTCTAGTTATGTTAACAGCATAGTATACATTTGGGAAAAGGGCAAATTTATGTTCTGTTGTTAACTCTTTACCTCAAAATCCCGAGTTTTAACAACTCTGAGGAAGAAGCCTTTTGAAAGCATCGTGGGAAAAGGAGAAAATGCAGGTAACCAGCATTTTCTCCTTTTCCCACTATGTTTTCTACCCTATCAAAGACAGTTTACATCATTTGATGCTCATTTCAATTGTCGTCTGCAAATGCTTTCAATTTGGACCAGTCTACATTTTTGTCGTGTGGTAAAGAGTTAAGACTGATTACTTCACTTCCCATTATATTCTCAATACCTGTGTATTGCATGGCAAAAAAAAGACACTTTTGAATAAATATTAGTCCACAATCATTCTGATTTTTAAATCCAATATGTTTTGTACGTCTATTTTCTGTCAATATATTAGTTGTACAAGGCCTATAGATTGCCTTTGCAAATGAGCCATGCTCTGTGAAAAGGATGTTTAATGCATCTGCAAAAAAGTGTTATCCTATGTCAGCTTGCACAGTCTGCACATACCAACATAGGTCATAGCCTTTTGCTTTTCTTAAATTTTTTACATGACCAAATTGTTTTCTACCTCAAGATTTTCTGTAGCGTACAGGACTTGAGAACAGGAGGTCGCTGGTTTGATCCCCTGCTTGCCCAATTTCTTTCCAAGGATTGATGATAGTCATCGCGACAGGATTCATTCCTCTCTCACTGCTGACCATTGTTTCGAGGATGATTATGTGGGGAAAGCAGCCAGTGGCTTGGAAAGAATATTGTGCGGAATACTGGTAAAAGAAAACTCCAGGAAAGCATGGATAGGTGCACAGGCCGCCGTTATATAACTGAAATAATGTTGAAAACAACGTTAAACACCATGCAATCAATCTACCTCAAAATTTAGTTGGTTGTAAGACAAAATGGATTTTATGGATCCAAAATTATGTGATGACTTACATGGCATAATGCATCACGGAAATGCATTGCAGACATTTTTGCCAGAGCATGGCTGAAATTCATACAATATCCTCATTTTTTCTACTTAACCCTTTACCAAACAATCCAGGGTTTTCACGACCCTAGGAAAGAAGGCTTTTGAAAACATTGTGGGAAAAGGAGAAAATGCTGGTGACCAGCATTTTCTCCTTTTCCCACAATGTTTTCTGCTCTATCAGAGAGCTTAAGCCTGTTTGTTCCAAAGCTGAAGTTGGCGTCTGCAAATTCTTTGAAATTGGACTAGTCTAAAATGTTGTTGAGTGGTAAAGAGTTAACTCTTTAAGTCCAAATTGAAAGCATTTGCAGACGACCAAAAAAAAAAAAAAAATGTAACTTAAAAATTGAAATATGCTTTTGAAAGGGTAGAAAACATTGTGGGAAAAGGAGAAAATGCTGGTTACCAGCATTTTCTCCTTTTCCCATGATGTTTTCAAAAGGCTTCTCTCTCAGGGTCGTTCAAAGTCGGGATTGTGTGGAAATGGGTTAATTGTCACTTTGAATCTGTAATCTGACCTTGGTCAAATATAGATATATATATAGCCCAAAACATGATACCATGAATTGTCAATTTTTTTTGTTGTTTTTGTAGAAAAGCATTCCAATTAACAGCCCAACCACGATAGAGGTGCCAGATCCATTATTTGATGAAGTAAGTGATGACTTGTGTATTAAATTGTTCCATTTATGAGTCGTACAGGACTTGAGAACAGGAGGTCGCTGGTTCCATCCCCGGGCTTGGCCAATTTCTTTCCGAGGATTGATGATTGTCATTGCAACGGGATTCATTCCCCTCTCACCGCTGACCATTGTTTTGACGATGGTTATGTGGGAAAGCAGCCAGTGGTTTGGAAAGAATATTGTATGGAGTACTGGTAAAAGAAACTCCAGAAAAGCATGGATAGATGCACTGGCCGCCACGATATAACTGAAATAATGTTGAAAATGGCGTTAAACACCATACAATCAATCAGTCAATCCATTTATGAGTCATGCTCGGTGAAAACGGAGTTTAATGCATCTGCAAAAATTTTCGATCCATGTCGGCCTGCACAGTCCGCGAAGGCTGAAATGGGTCGAGACATTTTGCTATACATAAAATTCCAGCATGCTCAAGGACAATTCTACCGCATGATTCAGTGGGTTGTTAGACAAATTATGTTTCAGGGATCCATAATTATATGATGTTTTTCCTTGAGAAATGAATCATTGAGATGTGTGGTAAAGGGTTAACCCTTTACCAAACGACAAATTTTGGAATGGTCCAAATTGAAAGAGTTTGCAGACAACAATTTTAAATTTGATGAAAATGGCAAAAAGTTCTCAAAAAGGGTAGAAAACACTGTGGGAAAAGGAGGAATTGCTCATTATGAGCAATTTCTCCTTTTCCCACAGTGTTTTCAAAAGACTTGTACTGCAGACACGTGAAAACCAGGGCTTGTTTGGGAAAGGGTTAAGAAAAGGGAGCAAATAACTGTGACAATTCCGTAAGTCTTTCCATAAAGTTGAGAAATGATTCTTCAAAAGTTGATCCTTCTATGTGACTTGTAACAGTTTTCGGTATGTTTAGAATTGATCCAGTATAGTAATGGGTTAATCTGTGTATCTATCTTCAGCGAGAGACAGTCACCGTGACGCTTCTACCAGCCTTTCATTGCCCTGGAAGTGTCATGTAAGTGATTTTATCTTTCAACTAATCTAACATCCTTTCAGTAGCAGCCATGCAATATTTTTATCTTTGATATACCATGGAACAGCATGTGGAGGCAGAGCTATGTTTATTTATGGGACAGCATGTGGAGCTCATTTGCATATACTGCTAATTTTCTTTTTGTTGTTGGTTGAAATAATAAACACTAACAAATGGGACATTAAAAGATAAATATAATACATACATAGCGTTTTTCTATATTGGAAATATCTAAATGGGTTGCAAAAATTGATAATTGTTTTGGCAAGGCTTGACAATTATCAATTCTCCCAACCTTGTTAGATATTTTTGATATATGGCAACACTATGCATGTTATATACCATTATCTCACAGTCATCTCAAGATCATGAAAGATGTGAGAAAAGCAGTCAGTGGCTTTGGAAAGAAAGTTGTATCAGTACTGGTGTGAGAAAGCCAGGAAACACTTGGGTCCGTCACTGACTGCATGATATGATCTGAGCTGTTAAAATGGTGTTAAACTCCAATACAAACCAAACCAAACCAATCATGAAAGATAATATAGACGGAGATGTCTACATTTATTTGGAAAGATAAAGCAGAGGGCAGCTGTATTGTTCAGTGTATCAGTGTAACTCTATCAAACTCAAATTCAGTAACAAAAAATCAATGGAAAAGAAAAAAAAACAGCTCTTTGAACACCACTATTGTCAAGGCATTGACTTTGAGGGAGAAAATTGAATGTTTTAGTGGCTCTCCTGCACTCTTATACAAAAGAAAGAAGCATTTAGTGGAAATCTTTTTTTCCTTTTAGCTTGGAATTTTTTGACAAAGATATTGTGGTATTGTCATAGCCCTTTTGCCATCATGGCCTACAACCTGTAACATTTTTTTGTATCTCTATTATAACTGAAGATATTTACTTCATACTTTGGCTAGTTGTTTATTATCAAAAGGGGAACTCATATCAGAAGGGCAGGTGACTCTCAACACATTTTGACAGGTATGTCCCTTTTTTGGACCAGTTGTTGTCCCCCACATACATGCTCTAGTTTTCATTTTGTAACCAAACTTTACTTTATGCCTTAGAGACTGATGTAAAGTTTGAGGTACTTTGGTGGACAGTTAGTATAGACATGATCAGACTTAATAGAATGAGATTGTTCGATATGATCTATGATCTATGAAGCAGTTGATCTGTGATCTAAGAAGCAGTTGATCTATGATCTATGAAGCAGTTGATCTAAGAAGCAGTTGATCTATAATCTAAGAAGCAGTTGATCTATGATCTATGAAGCAGTTGATCTATGAAGCAGCTGATCTATGATCTATGAAGCAGTTGAATCTAAGAAGCAGTTGATCTATGATCTATGAAGCAGTTGAATCTAAGAAGCAGTTGATCTATGATCTAAGAAGCAGTTAATCTATGATCTATGAAGCAGTTGAATCTAAGATGCAGTTGATCTATGATCTAAGAAGCAGTTGATCTATGATCTATGAAGCAGTTGATCTATGATCTAAGAAGCAGTTGAATCTAAGAAGCAGTTGAATCTAAGAAGCAGTTGATCTATGATCTAAGAAGTAGTTGAATCTAAGAAGCAGTTGATCTATGATCTATGAAGCAGTTGATCTATGATCTAAGAAGCAGTTGATCTGTGATCTAAGAAGCAGTTGATGTACGATCTAAGAAGCAGTTTATCTATGATCTAAGAAGCAGTTGATCTACAATCTAAGAAGCAGCTGATCTGTGATCTAAGAAGCAGTTGATCTACGATCTAAGAAGCAGTTGATCTACTATCTAAGAAGCAGTTGATCTACGATCTAAGAAGTAGCTGATCTATGATCTAAGAAGCAGTTGAATCCTGAGGTAGAATGGTCCTTGAACATCCATTGATCGTACACAAAAAGTTTTGACACAGGTCAGTCTGCGCGGACTCGGCTGGCTGACCTGGGTCAATACTTTTTGCACATACATTTAACCCCCCCTTTACATAGAGCATAGCACATATGGTTTTGATAGATTAGAGCCATGCTCTGTGAAAAGGGGGCTTAATGCATCTGCGAAAAGTATCGATCCAGGTCAGCCTGCACAGTCCGCGCAGGCTGACCTGGGCCGAAACTTTTCGCTATTGGTCAATTTTCGGTATGTCCAAGGAACAGTCTATCTCATGATTTAGATGGTTTTTAAAAAAAAAAGTGGCTTTTATTGATCCATAATTATGTGATGACTAACTTGGTATAAAGCATCACGGAGATGCATTAAGCCCTCTTTTGCCAGAACATGGCTCATAAATTTTCTGTCAATGCTTTCAACCCTTTCAAAGACAAAGTCCTTAGGTTAAGTCACATTTTTAGCTCACCTTAGCACAAGGTGCTAAAGGTGAGCTATTGTGATCGCCCGTCGTCCGTCGTCTGTCGTCCGTCGTCTGTCGTCCGTCGTCCGTCAACAATTTCTTTAAACATCTTCTTCTCCTAAATCACTGGGCCAATCTTGATGAAACTTGGTAGGGATCTTCCTTGCGTGAAGCTCTACCAAAATTATTCAAAGAATTGAATTCCACCCACAACTCTGGTTGCCATGGCAACAAAAAGGAAAAAAAAAAGCAAAATCTTTGAAAATCTTCTTCTCTGAAACTAGATGGCGCAGAGCTTTGATATTTGGTATGTAGCATCTCCTAGTGGACCTCTACCAAGTTTGTTCGTTTGAAGCCCCTGGGGTCAAAACTGGCCCCGCCCCAGGGGTCACAAGTTTGAGCATAGTAACAAAGAAGGAAAACTTTAAAAATCTTCTTCTCTGAAACTTGAAGGTGTAGAGGTTTGATATTTGGCATGTAGCATCTCCTAGTGGACTTTACCAAGTTTGTTCATATGATCCCTGGGGTCAAAACTGGCCCCGCCCCGGGGGTCACAATTTCCAACATAGGAACAAAGAAGGAAAACTTTAAAAATCTTCTTCTGTAAAACTAGAAGGCATAGAGCTTTGATATTTGGCATGAAGCATCTCCTAGTGGACCTCTACCAAGTTTGTTAATATGATGCCCTTGGGGTCAAAACTGGCCCTGCCCCGGGGGTCACAAGTTCAAACATAGGAACAAAGAGGGGAAACTTTAAAAATCATCTTCTCTGAAACTGGAAGGCGTAGAGCTTTGATATTTGGTATTTAGCATTGCCTAGTGGACCTCTACCAAGTTTGTTCATTTGATGCCCCTGGGGTCAAAACTGGCCCCACCCGGGGGTCACAAGTTTGAGCATAGTAACAAAGAAGGAAAACTTTAAAGTTCTTCTTCTCTGAAACTTGAAGGCGTAGAGCTTTGATATTTGGCATGTAGCATCTCCTAGTGGACTTCTACCAAGTTTGTTCATATGATGCCCCTGGGGTCAAAACTGGCTCCGCCCCGGGGGTCACAATTTCCAACATAGGAACAAAGAAGGAAAACTTTAAAAATCTTCTTCTGTAAAACTAGAAGGCATAGAGCTTTGATATTTGGCATGAAGCATCTCCTAGTGGACCTCTACCAAGTTTGTTAATATGATGCCCTTGGGGTCAAAACTGGCCCTGCCCTGGGGGTCACAAGATCAAACATAGGAACAAAGAGGGGAAACTTTAAAAATCATCTTCTCTGAAACTGGAAGGCGTAGAGCTTTGATATTTGGTATGTAGCATTGCCTAGTGGACCTCTACCAAGTTTGTTCATTTGATGCCCCTGGGGTCAAAACTGGCCCCGCCCCGGGGGTCACAAGTTTGAGCATAGTAACAAAGAAGGAAAACTTTAAAGTTCTTCTTCTCTGAAACTGGAAGGCGTAGAGCTTTGATATTTGGCATGTAGCATCTCCTAGTGGACTTCTACCAAGTTTGTTCATATGATGCCCCTGGGGTCAAAACTGGCTCCGCCCCGGGGGTCACAATTTCCAACATAGGAACAAAGAAGGAAAACTTTAAAAATCTTCTTCTGTAAAACTAGAAGGCATAGAGCTTTGATATTTGGCATGAAGCATCTCCTAGTGGACCTCTACCAAGTTTGTTAATATGATGCCCTTGGGGTCAAAACTGGCCCTGCCCTGGGGGTCACAAGATCAAACATAGGAACAAAGAGGGGAAACTTTAAAAATCATCTTCTCTGAAACTGGAAGGCGTAGAGCTTTGATATTTGGTATGTAGCATTGCCTAGTGGACCTCTACCAAGTTTGTTCATTTGATGCCCCTGGGGTCAAAACTGGCCCCACCCGGGGGTCACAAGTTTGAGCATAGTAACAAAGAAGGAAAACTTTAAAGTTCTTCTTCTCTGAAACTTGAAGGCGTAGAGCTTTGATATTTGGTATGTAGCATCTCCTAGTGGACCTCTACCAAGTTTGTTCATATGATGCCCCTGGGGTCAAAACTGGCTCCGCCCCGGGGGTCACAATTTCCAACATAGGAACAAAGAAGGAAAACTTTAAAAATCTTCTGTAAAACTAAAAAGCATAGAGCTTTGATATTTGGTATGTAGCATCACCTAGTAGACCTCTACTAAGTTTGTTAATATGATGCCCTTGGGGTCAAAATTGGCCCTGCCCCGGGGGTCACAAGTTCAAACATAGGAACAAAGAAGGAAAACTTAAATTTTTTTTTTCTCTTAAATGGGAAGGCATAGAGCTTTGATATTTAGTATGTAGCACTGCCAAGTGAACTTCTACCAAGTTTGTTCCAAGGATGCTGCTTGGGTCAAAACTGGCCCCACTCCGGGGGTCGCAAGTTCGAACATAGGAACAAAGAAGGAAAACTTTAAAATTCTTCTTTTCTGAAACCGAAAGGCGTGGAGCTTTGATATTTGGTATGTTGCATCTCAGAGTGGACCTCTACCAAGTTTGTTCATATGATGCCCCTGGGTCAAAACTGGCCCCGCCCCGGGGGTCACAAGTTCGAAGATAGGAACAAAGAAGGAAAACTTTAAATTTCTTTTTCTCTTAAATGGGAAGGTGTAGAGCTTTGATATTTGGTATGTAGCATTTCCTAGTGGACCTCTACCAAGTTTGTTCATATGATGCCCCTGGGTCAAAACTGGCCCAGCCCCAGGGGTCACAAGTTCGAACATAGGAACAAAGAAGGAAAACTTTAAAATTCTTCTTTAAAACTGGAAGGCGTAGAGCTTTGATATTTGGTATGTAGTGATTCTCTTCTAAGTTTGTTTGCCCATCTAAGTGCAACAAGTTCATTGAGTTCAAAATTGGGTCATCTTGGGTCATAAACTAGGTCACTAGGTCAAATTAAAGAAATACCTTGTTGGCACTCTCAAGGCCACATTATTTGCTCAATTGCCTTGAAAACTAGTTAGAAAGTTTGTCTTTATAAAGTCTCACATAAGATTAATTTGGGTCAACTTGGGTCATAAACTAGTTCACTGGGTCAAATTAAAGAAATACCTTGTTTGCACTCTGGAGGCCACATTTATTGCTCAAATGACCTGAAATTTGGCCAGAATGTTTGTCTTGATGAAATACCAGATGAGTTTGGATTTGGGTCACCTGGAACCATAAACTAGGTCACTAGGTCAAAATAAAGAAATACCTTGTGGGCAATCTAGAGGCCACATTCTTTGCTTAATTGCCTTGAAAATTGGTCAGAATGTTTGTCTTTGTAAAATCTCACATGAGTCTGAATTTGGGTCAACTGGGGTCATAAACTAGGTCACTTGGTCAAATTTAAGAAATAGCTAGTGGGCACTCTAGAGGCCACATTTATTATTCATTTGATTTGAAAATTGGTTAAAATGTTTCTTTTGATATAGTCAAAGACCAGTTCAAATTTGGGTCATCTGGGTCATAATCTAGATCACTAGGTCAAATTAAAGAAATATCTTTAGGGCACTCGAGGCCACATTTTTTGCTCAATTGACTTGAAAATTGGTCAGAATGTTTGTCTTCATGAAATATGAGTTTGAAATTGGGTCACCTGCTGTCAAAAACTAGGTTACATGGTCAAATTAAAGAAAAACCTTAAAGGCACTCTAAGGTGAGCGACCCAGGGCCATCATGGCCCTCTTGTATTTTTTGTCTTCAAATTGCTTTCAATTTCGACAAGTGTAGACTACTTTTTTTCAGAAACGAGTGAAATTTTAACAATGTTTTTTTCAATTTTTTTCACAGGTGTTTATTTGAGGGACATGAAGGCAATGTGATATACACTGGAGATTTCAGATGGGAACACTTTGACATTGAACACATGCATTATCTGAGGTCGGGAGAAAGGTAAGTTTTTGAGCTATATATGCAGATTATGCTCATACCTTAATTTTGAGGCTTTTAGAAGTGAAAGTCAGCGTCACTGTTACTTATCCAAAGCCTGGTGGTTCAGTCCATTGTTTTGAAACCAAAGGGGTGGCTGGTTGGAAAATTTTCAAGCGTTGCCATTTTCTCTCCGAGGTTTGATGATAGTTGTTACTTCAGGATTCATTCCTCATTCACTGCTGATCATTTTTACATTGATGGTTATGGAAGAATATTGTGCAAAGTATTTGTAAAAGAAATTGCTTAAAAGCATGCATAGGTCAACTGTCCACTGCAATATATCTGAGATAATGTTGAAAATGACAAAAAATACTTACAACAGGGTCACTGTTACTAAGCGATAAAAAGATAGATCTAAGCATTAATCCTGTAGGTGGCTTTCCTTTTGTATTGAATAAACTCGGGTCTTGTTTCTAATGCATTGAGGCTATGAGGGAGGGTTTAAAAGATGAAAAAAAGGTTAAGGAATAGTATAAACAATATAACATCTTGCCAGGGATGCCAGACGGAACAAGTCTTGACAAATAACCTCAGGTTGGGGACTGAACTCAGGACCTATAGGTCTGAAGGCAAACATTCTACCATGTTGCTAGAAAAGCTAGCTCTGTAGTTAAGCAGTAATGGTGTTCCCTTATACAAATACAACCTTTAAATTTATATGAACCATGCTCTGGCAAAAGGGGGCTTAATGCATCACTGTGATGCATTATACCTAACATGTCGTCACATAGCTATGGATGAACAAAATGCATTTTTTGTAACAAACAACTGATTCATGAGGTAGAATGGTCCTTTGACCTGCAGGAAATTGACTAATAGCAAAAGGTTTCGGCCCAAGTCAGCCTGCGCAGTCCGTGCAGGCTGACCTGGGTCGATACTTTTTGCAGATCCATTAAGCACCCTTTTCACAGAGTATGGCTCATATCTATCTGTGCGATAGACCAGTATACTACATAATAATGATCTTTCCTTCTAAATTATAATTGATAATTATGCCCCCCTTCGAAGAAGCGGGCGTATATTGCTTTGCACTTGTCGGTCGGTCCGTCGGTCGGTCCGTAGACCACATTTTTGTCCGGAGCATAACTCAAAAAGTATTTCAGGTATCATCTTGAAACTACATAGGTGGATAGATCTCATTAAGGAGAAGTGCAGTGCACAAGAATCATAACTCTGCCCATCATATTTATGGAGTTATTGCCCTTTGTTGATTTTCATACTTAATTTTTGTCCAGAGCATAACTCTAAAAATATTTCAGGTATCATCTTGAAACCTCATAGGTGGATAGATCTCATTAAGGAGAAGTGCAGTGCACAAGTACCATAACTCTGCCCATCATCTTTTTGGAGTTATTGCCCTTTGTTGATTTTCATACTTAATTTTTGTCCGGAGCATAACTCAAAAAGTATTTCAGATATCACCTTGAAACCTCATAGGTGGATTAATCTTATTAAGGAGAAGTGCAATGCACAAGAACCATAACTCTGCCCATCATATTTTTGGAGTTATTGCCCTTTGTTGATTTTCATACTTAATTTTTGTCCGGAGCATAACTCAAAAGGTTTTTCAGATATCATCTTGAAACTTTACATGTGGATAGATCTTATTCAGGAGAAGTGCATTGCACAAGAACCATAACTCTGCCCATTATACTTTTGCAGTTATTGCCCTTTGTTGATTTTCATACTTAATTTTTTTCCGGAGCATAACTCAAAAAGTATGTGAGGTAAAATCATGAAACCTTATAAGTTGATAGTTCACATAAATGGGAAGTGCAGTGCTCAAGAATTGTTAATTTATCATTAATAATTTTTGAGTAATTACCCTTTGTGCGTTTTTACACTTTGAACTTAACAGTTTATATTCACATGTTATATTTAGAATTGGATGCCATTAGGGGGGCATACATGTTTTACAAACATCTCTTGTTTTTTTTAGAGTGAAAGAGATCCAGAGCCTATATGTGGACACAACATTTTGTACCCCAGATAACCTGTTTATACCAAGTCGCCAGCAGTGTATTGAGGCTGTCTATCACCTTGTCCATGAATGGATCGCCCAGGGACCAAACTATGCTGTATACGTGTCTCTTAGAGCTCAGTATGGTCATGAACCCCTGATCAACTCTTTAGCCATAAGACTGAATAAAAAGGTAAAATTCCTTGAACGTTAAATGCGTAAAGATACATTTATACACATTTTCAGCCCAATTCATCTTTATTTTATCAAACTATAATTATTTCTGGTATCTTCATGCCAAATGTTACTCCTGACGGTTGCAAGGCTGCATAGATTATGGCAGATAGAAAATGTATTTCGTTACCTTTGGGCCATCCAAGAAATCACTATTGTGACGTTTTGGCTTTTAAATCAAAGATTTCCGATATATGTTTTTATCCTTTACACCGTATATATCTCTAATTTCTATCTATGTTTACACAGCCGACTAAATTTTCAACCATTCTACAATGTCAGATTTTTACAGTGTTTTTTTCTCTCTGGCTGTAAGAATGTGCCTTTAACGCTTAACCACACGGCAAAATTTAGACTTGTCCTAATTGAAAACTTTTGCAGACTACAAATTACATGTAACAGACAATATGTGATCTGTCTATCATAGCCCTTTCCCAAACAAGCCCTGGTTTTCATGTGTCTGCAGTACAAGTCTTTTGAAAACACTGTGGGAAAAGGAGAAATTGCTCGTAATGAGCAATTTCTCCTTTTCCCACAGTGTTTTCTACTCTTTTTGAGACCTTTCTGCCATTTTCATCAAATTTAAAATTGTCGTCTGCAAACTCTTTCAATTTGGACCAGTCCAAAATTTGTCGTTTGGTAAAGGGTTAAGGTAGAAAACATCATGGTCCTTTGCCATGCAGAAAATTGACCAATAGCAAATAGTCTCAGCCCAGGTCAGTCTGCGCAGACTGCGCAGGCTGACCTGGGGGCGAAACTTTTTGCTGATGCATCAAGTCCCCTTTTCACAGAGCATGGCTCATTTGTTTAATTTTCAGGTTCATGTCAATAACAACAAAGTGGCAGTGTATGACAGAATTGAAGAGTTTTGCAATAATTTCACAGCTGACGGTACCTCAACACAGATACATGCTTGTGACAAACAGGTAGGCCATGCTCCGCAAAAAACAGGGATTTAAAGCATCTGCAAAAAGTATTGATCCATGTCAGGCTGCACAGTCCGCACAGGCTGACATGGATCAAAGCCTTTTGCAATTTATAGATTTTCTGCATGTTTAAGGGTCATTCTACCCCATGATTCATTCAGATGTCAGACAAAATGGATTTTATGAATGAATGAATGAATGAATGAATGAATGGTGTTTTTATGGCGCATCGACATCTAGGGTCATTTAGCGTGCAAATAGAAAAGGTAATGATAGGAAAAAATAATATGTAAAAGTGTAAGTAATGAGTATATGATGAAAAATGTGTCATGAAATGAACCTGTAATGGAAATATAAAAGACATACAGTGATAGAATAAAAAAGGTCTGAATATGAATAAAGGTTGTTAAACAATATCACAGTTTTTGTATAACTTATGGTCTAATCTTCTTGAGAAAGCAGTGTCCCTGATTCGATCGACAACCTTTCTGGTATGCCTTGATCCGTCATTGGTGACAGTTTTGCTGGAATTTATCTTTATTTTATGAAATTGATCCATTTGAATGTTTGATTAACCCTTTCCCAAACAAGCCCTGGTTTTCACGTGTCTGCAGTACAAGTCTTTTGAAAACACTGTGGGAAAAGGAGAAATTGCTCGTAATGAGCAATTTCTCCTTTTCCCACAGTGTTTTCTACCCTTTTTGATAACTTTCTGCCATTTTCATCAAATTTAAAATTGTCGTCTGCAAACTCTTTCAATTTGGACCAGTCCAAAATTTGTCGTCTGGTAAAGGGTTAATAATTATTGTTTACTGTATCCACATCAGATTTTCAAACAGACAGATCTTGTAATACAAGATCTTAGTCTGGATCCTTAGCAAATACCAGCGCATCTCATTATCTTCATGTATATCTAAGGTCACTCATCATGTAAGATAAAATGGATTCCTGATTGTGTGATATCTTGCTTGGTATAATGCCTCACAGAAATGCATTAAGCCTTTCCCAAACGACAAATTTAGGACTGGTCCAAATTGAAAGAGTTTGCAGACGACAATTTTAAATTTGATGAAAATGGCAGAAAGTTCTCAAAAAGGGTAGAAACACTGTGAGAAAAAGAGAAATTGCTTGTTACGAGCAATTTCTCCTTTTCCCACAGTGTTTTCAAAAGACTTGTACTGCAGACATGTGAAAACCAGGGCTTGTTTGGGAAAGGGTTAAACCTTTACCAAATGATTCTGAGTTTAAACGACCCTGAGAGAGAGGGTTTGCAAACATTGTGGGTAAAGAAGAAAGTGGCTAGCTTATCTGACTCATGATCTGGTGGTTTTGGCTTCAATACCTGGTTGAGGCAAACTTCCTGTAGGTCGATTTTTCAACTTTCAACCCTGCATGTGAAAAAAGTAATCAGTGACTGAAAGAAAGTTGTGTCAGTATTGGTGTGAGAAAGCCAGGATACACATGCGTAGGTGCACTGACTGTCATGATTTGACCTAATCTGTTAAAATGGCATTCCAATACAAACAAACCAACAAACCATGAAATTTAGTCATGTACTGTAAAAAAAAAAGGGGGGGGGGGGTTTAATTAATCTGCAAAAAGTATCAACCTATGTTAGTCTGCACAATCTGGGCAGGCCGACATGGATCAGACATTTTTGCTATTTGTAAATTTTCTGGCATGTGAAAGGATTATTCTACTCCTCATGATTTAGTTGATTTATAGGCAAAATGGATCTTTTGAATTCGCATTTATTAGATGACTTGCTTAGTATAGTGCATCATGAAGGTCCATTAACCCTTTCCCAAACGACAAAATTTGGACTGGTCCAAATTGAAAGAGTTTGCAGACGACAATATTAAGTTTGATGAAAATGGTAGAAAGTCCTCAATAAGGGTAGAAAACACTGTGGGAAAAGGAGAAATTGCTTGTTACGAGCAATTTCTCCTTTTCCCACAATGTTTTCAAAAGACTTGTGCTGCAGACACGTGAAAACCAGGGCTTGTTTGGGAAAGGGTTAACCCTTTACCACACAATCTGCACAAACAGCAGTTTCTCGTTTTCCCGCAATGTTTTCTGTCTTTTTATAGACAAATCTTACTATATGAGCCATATCTAATATGTCATCTGCAAATGCTTTTATTAGCTCACCTGAGCACGAAGTGCTCATGGTGAGCTATTGTGATCGTGCTGTGTCCGTCGTCCGTCGTGCGTCGTCCGTCATGCGTCGTGAACTTTTTACCTTGTGTACGCTCTAGAGGCCACATTTTCAGTCCAATCCTCATGAAACTTGGTCAGAATGTTTGTCTTGATAAAATCTCGAACGAGTTCGAAATTGGGTCATGTGAGGTCAAAAACTAGGTCACTAGGTCAAATCTTAGAAAAACCTTGTGTACGCTCTAGAGGCCACATTTTCGGTCAGATACTTGTGAAATTTGGTGAGAATGTTTGTCTTGATAAAATCTCGGATGAGTTCGAAATTGGGTCATGTGGGGTCAAAAACTAGGTCACTAGGTCAAATCTTAAAAAAACCTTGTGTACGCTCTAGAGGCCACATTTCCAGTCCAATCCTCATGAAATTTGGTCAGAATGTTTGTCTTGATAAAATCTCGGACAAGTTCGAAAATGGGTTATGTGGGGTCAAAAACTAGGTCACTAGGTCAAATCTTAGTAAAACCTTGTGTACGCGCTAGAGGCCACATTTTCAGTCCGATCCTCATGAAATTTGGTGAGAATGTTTGTCTTGATAAAAACTCGGACGAGTTCCAAATTGGGTCATGTGGGGTCAAAAACTAGGTCACTAGGTCAAATCTTAGAAAAACCTTGTGTACGCTCTAGAGGCCACATTTTCAGTCCGATCCTCATGAAATTTGGTGAGAATGTTTGTCTTGATAAAATCTCGGACAAGTTTGAAATTGGGTTATGTGGGGTCAAAAACTAGGTCACTAGGTCAAATCTTAGTAAAACCTTGTGTACGCTCTAGAGGCCACATTTTCAGTCCGATCCTCATGAAATTTGGTGAGAATGTTTGTCTTGATAAAATCTCTGACGAGTTCCAAATTGGATCATGTGGGGTCAAAAACTAGGTCACTAGGTCAAATCTTAGAAAAACCTTGTGTACGCTCTAGAGGCCACATTTTCAGTCCAATCCTCATGAAATTTGGTCAGAATGTTTGTCTTGATAAAATCTCAGACGAGTTCTAAATTGGGTCATGTGGGGTCAAAAACTAGGTCACTAGGTCAAATCTTAGAAAACTTTGTGTACGCTGTAGAGGCCACATTTTCAGTCCGATCCTCATGAAACTTGGTCAGAATGTTTGTCTTGATAAAATCTCAGACAAGTTCGAAATTGGGTCATGTGGGGTCAAAAACTAGGTCACTAGGTCAAATCTTAGTAAAACCTTGTGTACACTCTAGAGGCCACATTTTCAGTCAGATACTTGTGAAACTTGTTCAGAATGTTTGTCTTGATAAAATCTCAGATGAGTTCAAAATTAGGTCATGTGGGGTCAAAAACTAGGTCACTAGGTCAAATCTTAGAAAAACCTTGTGTACGCTCTAGAGGCCACAGTTTCAGTCCGATCCTCATGAAACTTGGTCAGAATGTTTGTCTTGATAAAATCTCAGACGAGTTCCAAATTGTGTCATGTGGGGTCAAAAACTAGGTCACTAGGTCAAATCTTAGTAAAACCTTGTGTACGCTCTGGAGGCCACATTTTCAGTCAGATACTTGTGAAACTTGGTCAGAATGTTTGTCTTGATAAAATCTCAGACGAGTTCGAAATTGGGTCATGTGGGGTCAAAAACTAGGTCACTAGGTCAAATCTTAGAAAAACCTTTTGTACACTATAGAGGCCACATTTTCAGTCCAATACTCTTGAAAAATGGTCAGAATGTTTGTCTTGATTATATCTTGAAATAGTACGAAAATGTGCCATGTTGGGTCAAAAACTAGGACACCAGGTCAAATCTAAGAAAAACGTTGTGTATGCTCTAGAGGCCATATTTTCTGTCCAGTACTCTTGAAAGTTGGTCAGAATGTTTGCCTTGATAATATCTCTGACTAATTTGAAAATAGGTCATGTCGGGTGAAAAACTAGGTCACTAGGTCAAATCTTAGAAAAACATTGTGTAAGCTCCAGAAGCCACATTTTCTGTCTGATACTCTTGAAAGTTGGTCAGAATGTTTGTCTCGATGATATCTCAGTCGAATTTGAGAATGGGTCATGTTGGGTCAAAAACTAGGTCACCTGGTCAAATCTTAGAAAAACCATGTGTACACTGTTGTGGCCACATTTCTTGTTCAATACTCTTTTAAAGTTGCTCAGAATGTTTGCCTTGGTAATATCTTGGATGAGTTTGAAAATGGGTCATGTTGGGTCAAAATTTAGGTCACTAGGTCAGATCTTAGAAAAACCTTGTGTATGCTGTAGAGGCCACATTTTCAGTCCAATACTCTTGAAATTTGGTAAGAATGTTTGTCCTGATGATATCTTGGACCAGTTTGAAAATGTGTCATGTTGGCTGAAAAACTAGGTCACTAGGTCAAATCTTAGAAAAACCTAGTGTACGAATGACTCTCAGAAAGAAGACTTTTGAAAACACTGTTTGAAAATGAGAAAATGCTAGTATCCAGCATTTTTTCCCTTTTTCACAATGTTTTCTACCCCTTTGAGAGACCAGTTCCACAGCTTGATCCACATATTATTTGTTTTATGCAGAAGGTTCAGACTGATGAGTTTAAAATTTTATTGTTTGGTAATACATATATCTCACAAGACGTTGGAAATTGGTTGTGCTTGGTCAAAAGGCTCAGGTGAGCGACTCCAGGGCCATCATGGCCCTCTTGTTAACTTTACCACACAATCCGGACTTGTAACGACCCTGAGGAAGATCACTTTTGAAAACATTGTGGAAAAAGGAGAAAATACAGTCGAGCCTCATTTATCCGGACACTTCTGTTTCCTATGAATGTTTCCGGATCAGCCGTATTTCCGGATCAACAAACTGGGATTGCTGGCATGGCATCCAAGTTAAGCTAGGTTAGTTCCCTTCATGTTGATAAGGGACACTGTGCATCGTAAGAATTACAACAGCGTATGTTTTACACAAGCACTTGTATACATGTCATTATTGCTCCTACGATTGTTCAGATTTATAAACTAAAGGGTGTCATAAATTTGCATTTTGCCTTTTTGTTATTTGTGTGTTTTTGTACATAACTTTTTTCCTTGTACCTAATTACATGCTCATGCATACCTATTGTGCAAACAGGTGCGCTTGTAAAGCTCGGCACATTTATGACTTTTGAAAACACCATGAAAAGAGCAAAACAAAAAGAAAACACGACATTCACAGTATTTTTCGACGTGTTGTCGTATTCACGCGATAGTGGTTTTTTGGATGGTCTTCATTGTACTGACAAATGTCTTTTTTCATGGAAGTCGAAACTTCAACTGGTTGTCTTTTGCTGGTGGTGTAGACATTCTGTTGACTTCTGATAAGCGTGCTTTCAAAGTGGTAAAATGATAAAGAGTAATGAAAACAATGATTGCCATTTGATTCGATATGAAAGACAGGCATATATTCAATCATCTTTATAGTCTGTTAGGAGTAAAATTTTTTCGAAAAACCTAGCAAAATTTATCGTGTTTGGCGGCCATTTTGTGTGTATTTTGGGGAACATAAACATCTCAAGTAACTCATAAATCAAACTTTTTTTTCTCATTGTTTACCATTCAAATTGAAAATATTTGTTTTTGAAACGAAGGATTATTGAATATGTAAGCAACCGGTATGTTCCTATTTTAGTGTTGCCTTTAATTTTGAAAGATGAGTTTAAACATGCCCACAAAATCTTTACGGACAATTTAGCTATTTTTTTAGCGATCGTTACTGTAATCAAGTAGATCCAGTAATAATTAAACAACAAAAGCATGGAATTGTCACTTCAGTACTATGTGTATGGATAATCTGTTAAATTGACAACTATCGATGGCACGAGAACGTCATTTAACAGTTTTCGAAAACACTACAAATTAACACGTGTGTTTTCAATACGTGTGAAAATCGTCTGCAACAAATGATACTAGTTATACTGATACCCGTGTTATTCACGGCCCACCAGTCCGAAATCGCTCAAAGTAGACTGTATTTATGATATATATATGATAACCAGTCTATGGTACCGGGGAAAATAACAAGTCTATATTGTGTGTAAACTGGTAGCCTGTTATCGATCTTTGTATCTATCGGACAGTTACGGGAGATACAACTGGTACCAGTTTAAATTGTGTGGTACACAGTCAGGCCACGACCGGTTTATCAGATAAGGTTTGCACTAATTTTTAACCCTTCGTTCCCAATTTTTTCATTCCGGTTCCGGAACGCGGATTTCCGGAAAAAAAAGTAAAAATTGTATAGAAAATATCCGTTCCCTGATGTTTTTGTCTGGATCCTGAGATTTCCGGAATTATGGAGCCCGGATAAACGCAGCTCGACTGTACTGGTAACCAGCATTTTTTCCTTTTCCCACAATGTTTTCTACCCTTCGTAAAACAAATTTCAATTTTTCAGTCACATTTATTTTGTCGTCTGCAAATGCTTTCAATTTGGACCAGTCTAAAATTTTGTCATTTGGTAAAGAGTTAAGGACAAGTGTAAAATTTAGTCATGTGGTAAAGGCTTAACCCTTTACAGCACAATGTCGCCTTTTGACGCCCCTGTGAAAGAAGCCTATTGAAAACATTGTGGAAAAAGGAGAAAATGCTGGTAACCAGCATTTTCTCCTTTTCCCACAACGTTTTCAACCCTATCAAACAAAAGTTGCACCATTTGAGCCACACTGGAATTGTCGTCTGCAAATGCTTTGAATTTGGACAAGGCTAAAATTTTGTCGTCTGGTAAAGGGTTAAACCTCCTTTTGCCAGAATGATACTCAAATATAGGAACATGTAAAAATTTGCCGTTACTGTTTTGTGTTTAAGTGTACAGTAGAAGTGGAAGGCAAAAGTATACCATGCAGAGAGCAGTTTTCCGAAGATAAAATCCTGGTCATTTTGCCCACCACCATGTATTTCACCCAGTTTCAACATTTGACCCTAGATAAAGTGATACGTCGGATTCGGGACAATTTTTACAGAGCTTGTTACTCATTTCACTCCTCCTATACGGAAATCAAAGATTTGCTCTCTTATTTAAGGCCAGCCAATGTCTATCCCAATGTCAAACCACCATCGGATGAAACCATTGCTGTTGTAAGTTTGTTTGTTAGAATTTTGTTTCTAATTCCACTTTCAACAGTGATTGAGTCATAATTATCTCAGGAGTCCTGGGTGGGTTATCATTTTTTTCCTTTCTCCACAATGGTTTCTACCATATCAAAGACATAAATCATCAGTTTAGCAACATTCAATTTTTTGTCTGCAAATGCTTTCAATTTAGTCCAGTCCAAAATTTTGTTGTCTGGTAATGAATAAAACAATGGTAACCAATGAGAGGTGAGGAAATCCCACTTGTTACCACCTTTAATCATTTATCACATAATACCGATTTTTTATGACCCTGAGAAGGAAACATTTTGAAAACATGCGAAAAGGAGAAAATGCTAGTAACCAGCATTTTCTCCTTTTCCCATAATGTTTTCTACCTTTTCAAAGAAAAATTTTGTAATTTGTGCAACACATAGTTTGTTGTCTGCAGATGCCTTTAATTTCAAATTTTGTTGGTTAGTGAAGAGTTAATAAATTTAATGCAGACGAATGTGCAAACATACGTGCCATGCTCTATGAAAAGGGGGCTTAATGTATCTGCGAAAAGTATTGATCCAGGTCAGCCTGTGCAGTCCGCGCAGGCTGACCTGGGCCGAAACTTCTCGCTATTTGTCACTTTTTTGTAAGTCAAAGGACCAGTCTACCTCATGATTTAAACTCTTGTTCGACAAAATGGATTTTATTGATCCATAATAACATGACAAATTGCTTGTTATTATCCATCATGGAGATGCATTAAGCCCCCTTTTGCCAGAGCATGGCCCATATTTATTAACAATGTGAAATCAGCATGACATAAGGCTCAATACACATAAGACATGTTGAGGAGATGAGCTAATAAAGAATGTAGAAAATATTGTTATCTTAAACTATAAAAATGATGTAGAAATTTGTGCGCTAATAAAGGATGAAAAAAAATTGTTATCTTACAAAACTTTTAAACTGATGTAAAAGTTTGCGCTACTAAAGAATTTAAAAAAAATTGTTATCTAAAAAGAAAGTTTTAACCCTTTCCCAAACGACAAATTTTGGACTTGTCCAAATTGAAAGAGTTTGCAGATGACAATTTTAAATTTGATGAAAATGGCAGAAAGGTCTCAAAAAGGGTAGAAAACACTGTAGGAAAAGGAGAAATTGCTCGTTACGAGCAATTTCTCCTTTTCCCACAGTGTTTTCAAAAGACTTGTACTGCAGACACGTGAAAACCAGGGCTTGTTTGGGAAAGGGTTAAAATCATGTAGAAAATTTGCTATGTTGTTCAATCAGCAAGTTTGCATTTTGTATAGACACAGCATAGACTAAATCTGATGTTAAAAGAATGTAAGGAATCAGGTGATGGAGATGACCCTGAAACAAAAACTGTGAAGACCAGACAGCTTGGTACTCTGATAACAAAGTCAAGTGTAAATAGGAGCAAGAGAAAAAAGTCAGGTAGTTTATCCTTCATTCATTTCTTTTGTAAATGACCCTTGCTCTTGTAAAATGGGGGGCCAAGCCCCTGTAGCTCAGTTGGCAGCATACAGGACTTGAGAACAGGAGGTCGCTGGTTCGATCCCTGGCTTGGCCAATTTCTTTCCGAGGATTGATGTAGTCATTGCAACAAGATTCATTCCTCTCTCACCGCTGACCATTGTTTCGACGATGGTTGTATGGGAAAGCAGCCAGTGGCTTGGAAAGAATATTCTGCAGAGTACTGGTAAATAGAAACTCCAAGAAAGCATGGATAGGTGCACTGGCAGCCGTGATATAACTGAAATAATGTTGAAAACAGATAAACACCATACAGTCAATCAATCAAAGCAAAATGGGGGTTAACATATTTTTGTGATGCATTAACCCTTTACCAGATGGCAAAATTTTAGCCTTGTCCAAATTGAAAGCATTTGCAGACGACAATTTCACTGTGGCTCAAACGGTGCAATTTTTCTTTGATAGGGTAGAAAACATTGTGGGAAAAGGAGAAAATGCTGGTTACCAGCATTTTCTCCTTTTCCCACGATGTTTTCAAAAGGCTTCTTTCCCAGGGGCGTCAAAAGGCGGCATTGTGCGGTAAAGGGTTAAACCAAGAGAGTCATCACATAATTATGGATCCATTAAATCCATTCTGTTGTAAAACCAGCTGAATCCTGAGGTAGACTGGTCCTTGGACATGCTGAAAATCAAGCAAAAGAAAAAAAGTCTCAACAGAGGTCAGCCAACCCATGCAGTTTGCATTGATACTTTTTGCAAATGCATTAAACACCCTTTCATAGAGCACAACCCATTTAGTTGTTGACAGAGTTGGGAAAGGAGAAAATGGTGGTTACAAAAATTCTCTTTTTGTGAAAAACAGATTGTTTGATAAAAGGTTAACTGTACAAACAACAAAGTAATAAGGACTCAAAAATAGAATTCAACTTTGAAAGGGTAGAAAACATTGTGGGGAAAGGGGAAAATGATGATTACCAAGGAGGTAAAAAACAATTATTTGATAAAGAGTTAAGTAGACACAAACAACAAGGTAAACATGACTCCGATGTAAAAATTCACTTTTGGAAGGGTAGAAAACATTGTGGGGAAAGGAGGAAAATGCTGGTTACCAGCATTTTCTCCTTTTCCTACAATGTTTTCAAAAGACTTTTTCCTTAGTGTCGATAAAACTCAGGATTGTGTGGTAATGTTTTCTATCCTATCAAAGACAAATCTCACCATTTGAATTAAGATTAATTTGTCATCTGCAAATGCTTTCAAATTAGACCACCGTAAAATTTTGTTGTTTGTTTAAGGTATATCTTTTTTTAACTCTTTACCAGACAACAAAATTTAAGACCAGTCCAAATTTAAAGCTTCAGCAGACAAAAAAATAAATGCTATTCAAGAACTGAAATTTGTTTTGGGAAGAGTATGGTTACCAGCATTTTCTCCCTTTCCCACAATGTTTTCAAGAGGCTTTTTCCTCAGGGTTGTTGAAAGTCGTGATTGTGCAATAAAGTTTTATTATATAATGATATTTTTTTTTTTCAGTATCAGTAAGTGATTCTGAAAGTTTGGACTTTGGTACACCCAGTAAAAAGGTGAAACAGCTGAAAGAAGTGAAATCTGAGAGCGCTGTAACAACTAGACGTAGCAGCCGAAGGTTGGCTGCTTCTCAGGAAGTCATAGAAACTCAACAGGTGTTATTTGCTTTACTTTCACTGATTGTTGAAAAAAAATGTCTAACAATAAGTCTTTGCAAGTGAGATGACAACAATTTAGACTTGCCATGTTGAAAGCATTTGCAGACGACAAATTAAATGTTAATACAGAGTGTTAAAAGTCATATAGCTGCAATTTCATAAGTGGTGAAATGATGCACTGGCATGTGACAATCATTTCACCTGCTTATATTGTGGTTTTTATATTGCCTTCATTGATTTACATGTATTTATTTATCTAATTAGGGGTCCTGCGTGGCTTAGTGGTAAAGTGTAGGACTCATGACCTGGAGGCCCCAGGTTCGAGCCTCACTGGATCCATTGGGTTTTTGGTAGGAATGCCCTTGAGCAAGACACTTCAGAGCCCTAGCCTAGTACTGGTGAAACCCAGGAAATACATGCATATGTGAGCTGTCACCATGACAAGACTGAAAATTAATAATGTTGAAAGCAGCACTGCTTTAACCCTTTACCACACAATGCTGCCTTTTGACGACCCTGGGAAAGAAGCCTTTTGAAAACATTTTGGGAAAAGGAGAAAATGCTGGTAACCAGCATTTTCTCCTTTTCCCACAATGTTTTCTACCTTATCAAGAGAGAATTGCATCATTTCAGCCACAATGAAATTGTTGGCTGCAAATGCTTTCAATTTGGACAAGGCTAAAATTTTGTCATCTGGTAAAGGGTAAAGGGTTAAAGCACCATTCAAATAAATAAATTATTTATTATATATTAAAAAATTATTAATTTAATTATTTACAGACAACACCAAGAAAGAGTAAGAGGGGTAGGAAGAAATCCGCAAGCCCGGACCTGTTTGTAACGCCAGTGAAAAGTGAGAAAAGTGATATCAGTGTCCATTCATCATATGCAGGCAGTCACCATGGCAGTGAGATAGATCTTACATCAAGCCTTGAGAGTCAGTCCATTCTGTCATCACATCCAAGGTATACACTCCGCATTACGATAAACAGGTTAAAGTCATTTGCTTTCTCTGTAATGACCCGGCCAGGTAGCTCAGTGGTTAGCGTATCCGACTTGTGACATGGTGGTTTAGAGTTCAATACCCGGTTGAGGCAAACTTTGGCCATGATATGACAAAAAATTGCTAAGTGGTGTGATACATTATTCAGTCAGTTATTTAACCCTTTCCTAAACGATAAATCTTTGACTGGTCCAAATTCAAATAGTTTGCAGACGACAATTTTAAATTTTAAATTTGATGAAAATGACAGAAAGTTCTCCAAAAGGGTAGAAAACACTGTGGGAAAAGGAGAAATCTCTCCTTTTCCCACAGTGTTTTCAAAAGACTTGTACTGCAGACACCTGAAAACCAGGGCTTGTTTGGGAAAGGGTTAAACAATGATATATGAATGGTGCTATAGGAAAAAGGGTTGGTAATGCATTATACCACGTAACTTGTACCATAATATAGATTCTTTTCATCCAAAAACAGACCATAAGTTGTGTTAGAATGGTCTTGTATCTCTTTTACTGATCCTGAGGAAATAGTCTTTTGAAAACCTTGTGGGAAAAGGAGAAAATGCTGGTAACCAGCATTTTCTCCTTTTCCCACAAGGTTTTCTAACCTTTCAGAAACAAATCCAATCATTTGAGTTACTTTAAATTTGTTGTCAAAAAATGCTTTCAATTTAGATCAGTCTAAAATTCTGTCTTTTGGTAAAGAGTTAAATTCAAGCCCTGATACAACAAATAAGATTGTCGGTGGTGTGAAACACCATTCAATCAGTCATTTAATTAATGTTATATATGACCAAACTCCAAGAAGAAGGTTTTACTGTACCATGGTAATACATGTATATTATACCAAGTAAGTCATCGCATAAGATGTATTCGTTTCATTTATAAACTGACCAAATCATGAGATAGAATGGTCGTTTAACACTATACCTCACAATCCCGAGTTTTAACAACCCTGAGTAATAGTCTTTTGAAAATCTGTGGGAAAAGGAGAAAATGCTGGTTAGCAGCATTTTCTCCTTCTCCCACAATGTTTTCTACCCTGTCAAAGACACAAATCATCATTTGAACCACTTTTAATTTGTCGTCTACAAATGCTTTCAATTTGGTCCAGTCTAAAATTTTGTCGTTTGGTAAAGAGTTAACATGCAGAAAATAGCAAAGAAGAAGTTTTGACTGTCAGCCTAAGTAGACTGCGCAGACTCGCATGTTTCAATACTTTTTGCATGTGAATTAAAACACCTTTTCATAGAGCATGACTCAAAAAAAACTTTTTCATTACAGTAAGGAAGATCAACCTGAGTGTAGTTGGAGGCTGGGAAGTTTTCTCTCTGCTGTCAATTCTAGCAGTGGTGAAGATACAAGTTGTGTGGTTATTGAAGAAGACCTGGAACAAACAGATGAGAATTTTGAAGACAACCTTATTGTTATAGATGATGCGGATGAGATTGTAGTAAGCTATTTTACATTCAGTCATTCCTTACTTTTCTTTACCAAACGACAAAATTTAAACTTGTCCAAATTGAAAGTTTTTGCAGACGTCAAAAGGAATATGAATTCTAACTGAAATTTGTTTTTCAAAAGGGTATAAAACATTTTGGGAAAAGGAGGAAAAGCTGGTAACCAGCATTTTCTCCTTTTCCCACAGTGTTTTTAAACGTCAAATCTCCCAGGGTCGTTAAAACTCTGTATTGTGTGGTAAAGGGTGAAATGAAGTATTTTAGTTTTCTTGGGATCAGAAAAGGCCTGAATTATGCAATCCATCAGGTAATTTAGAAGTAAATGTTTTTTTTTCTTAAGGAACTTCTCTTTAATGTTTCAGAAAAGTGCTGCCAGGGTAGCTCAACAGTTAGTGTATCTAACTTGTGACCTGATGGATGTGAGTTCGATACCCAGTTGAGGCAAACTTTCTTTTTGGCCATTTTTCGCCTCTCACCTCTGATACATGCCAGAAAAGTAGTCAGTGGCTTTGGAAAGAAAGTTGTGTCAGTACTGGTGTGAGAAAGCCAGGAAACACATGGGTGCGTCATTGACCGCCTTGATATGACCTGAGCTGTCAAAATGGCATTAAACTCCAATACAAACAAACAAATTTAGAAAAGTTATTCTAGTGAAGAGATTTTACTAAATGCTTCTTCTAGACTTTGTGACAAACCATGTTTATCTACGTGGTTTTTCAGCTGGCCATGAATAAACTCACATTTTCTTTGATAGACTTGACATGAAGAATAAAATGATGAAATCTGTTTTGGGTATAAAGTATTGTGGGTGTTTCTTTCGGCGTTCAGTATATATGATGCAAGTCAAGACTTATGTTGTATGATTTTTGTTAAATTGTTGAATAAAATGATAGTACACTAATACATATGGCCTGCAACATGCGAAATGAGACCTTCAGATATTTGGGTAAAGTGTCGTCCCGGATTAGCCTGCGCAGTCTGCCCAGGCTAATCCGAGATGGCACTTTACGACTACGTAAGATTTTGTCATTCAGTAGACTTTTGTGAAACAGAAAATGGCAGAAAAACGGGAAGTATCGTCTCGGATTAGTCACAGACTACACAGGCTGATCTGGCACGACACATTTATATGCATATGTCTGAAAGCCCCTTTTCGTGTGTTGCACTCCATATGTAAACTTAAATACTCATGTAAAATCTTCTTAGGATTGGAAAAAAAAAAAATTTCTTATTGCTTTTTTATTTTTAAATTTTATTTTTAGGCTTTAGAAGAAGAAAGAAGTGAGAAAACAGATGGAAAGGATTCTATGGAAACTAAATCTGCTCAAGATGGGGCAAATGTACAGACCTCTGGGAAAACAAGGAAAAGTGGAAGAAATACTAAAAAAAGAAAAGGCAGACCAAAAGCTGTTAAAAGAAAAGTAGAGGAAGAGCTAGATATGGATGCTTCAAACACAAAGGATACTTCTGTTGATGACCAAATTAAAAATCGAGACAAAGAAACGGAATTTAAAGAAGAAACTGTCTCTCTATCTGATAGTGCTTCTGAATCCCAATGCTCAAAAATATCAAGTAAAATTGTAGATGATGACAAGATCATTGGTCTAGATAAAGAGTCAGGTAGTGATTCTATAGTGGATACAAATAATGAAGTCACCTCTGATTCTCTTCACAATAATTCTGAGAAAGAGGAAAGGAAGGAATTGAATCATGAAAGCAGGGGCAAAGAAGAATGTGAAAAGGTTGATATAGCCTTAGACAATAAAAAATCAGGTATAATCATACAGCATGAAGTCACAGATTCACATCAAACTGATGAAAAAATTGTGGAAAAAAATAGATCAGACAGTGAAGATGCCATGTCTGTTATTGTAATTGATGAGTTGGATCTTGACAGTGATGTTGACCTAGATGAATCAACTGTAACAATCACTGCAGATCAATCAAAAACAATCTTAAGTGATATGAAAAATGTCAAATCCTCTGACAATAGCGGAATAGGAAATGCTTCGACAGATAACAGCTGTAATACAGTTCCTGTTTCTGAGATGGAAAGAAGTGAGGTGGATGCGCAAACTTATATCCTGTCAGACTCAGATGCCGTAGTGATAAGCGAATTGAAGTCACACTATGAAACAAAAAACAGTGATGGAGCATGTAAAACTGAACACAACAGTGACCAGAAGAACCAGGAAATCAGTAATATGGATTTAAAAGTTACAAAGAAAAAGTCTCCAGCACTTGAAATCTTTACCACAGAATCAGATCTGGAGCCCAAACTTAAAAAATTTAACAAAGTGAATGTGGACAACTTGACCTTTGATCCGTTACAGAAGCAACATTTAGTGTCAACATCAGACAGCGGTTTGTGTCAGAAATCTGATGATAATATGAAACAACAAGTGACAGTGAAAAAAATAAGATTCACACGTAGTAGGAGTTTTGATATGTTAGATGCAAATGAGGATAACTCTGACTTTGGTTTTGTTAATGAAGTAAATGAAAAGGATTTGCCAGATAAAAGCATTTATTTTGACAAGCTAGCACACTGCTTTGAATCAGCAAGTCGGTCAGAAAAGGCGGAAAATGAGAACAAGGCAGAAAAAATTACTGAAGAAAAGATTAAAAGTGATTCAGATGTTGAGGTTGCTTGTAAAAGTAACAGTAAAACAAGCTTTGTTGAAGAGGAAGAGGAAGTGATAGATTTAACTGGTGAAGATGAAACAGTACCAGACAACAAAGATTTAAAAATTGATGCAAATATAAACTTCAAAACTAAAGATGGCAAAAAGTTGATGACTATTTCATTCTCAAAGAGACCTGAAAAGAAAGAAAGTGTTAAGAGTGGTGCAAAAATGGGGAAGGATGTAAAATGTGCTGAAAGTCAATCTACAGGTAGGCTCAAGGCACTTTGTGAGGACAGCACTGATTTCCGTGGTGATTCTGATTCTAATGCCATGGACACTGATGAAAAGGGTAGCAGGAATAAAGACCACTTGAAAAATGTTAAGGAAAGAGACACAGAAAACATCACTGAAGATGGCAGCACTGGTAAAGGTACATCTGTTGAAGAAAACAATGGTCAAAGGCAGCTTCCAAGCCAAGATGTAGAAAGTTCTGTCTCATCACATGAAATGAAAGATGGTGATGATTTAGAGAGAGATAGGCAATCAAATGAAAATACTAGTGAAGTTGGAGAAACATCAAAAGTGGATGAAAAAGATGAAGAGGAAAGAGAAGAAATTAAGCGACAAGCTTTCGGATTTATGATAGAGACTGACAGTGATACAGACAGCGATTCTACACAGGGTCCAGGAAGTCCCACTGGAAGTGTACTCTATGATGAGTATGTTGAATTAAGCAGTGGGAATGATGAAGAACCTGAGGTAACAGATAAACCTTTTAACAAAGCAGAGCCAGAGTTAAAAAGTGATGATACATCAATCTTGGGTAAAGATGTAGATGTTATTGATGAAGCGGTTGATATATTAGATGGAAACAATCCATCAGCACTGGATAAAGATGCACATGCTGACAATGAAGCAGTTGGTAGATCAGTTGGTAATAAAACATCAGTGTTGGATGAAGATTTACATAGTGATGAAAAACCTGTTGATAGATCAGATGGAAGTAGAAAAGGTTATTTTAAACAATCAAACAAGGGAAAAAAAGGTAATACAGACAGTGGTTGGTTATCAGCAAAAAGCAGGAAAAATCTAAGAAAGAGACAAGAAAACAGCAGTAGTGATGAAGATACAGCATATCTCAATAAAAGAAGTTACAGATATAAACAGAGGACATCTAAGTCTTATCAGAGAGGTGGAACAAGGGAAAGGCGTGACAATTCTAACCAGGCTGTGGATCTCTTTCACCGCTATAGGCGAAATATCAACGTGGACCTTCAAGAGCAGAAACGTCACACTGGAAATTCACAACATGCTGATCAATGGAGAACAGGAAAAGAAGTAAACAGACAAAACAGTAGTAGTGCTTGGCAGACATCTGTTGCCAACACAAGTGGAATGGTTGGAGGAATAAATGTAACTCCCCCATTTGTTCCTAGTCCCTTTAGTGTACCACCACCAACTTACGGTCTTCTGTCAACCAATCAGGCTTTTCCACCACCTCCCATAGGTTTTCAGCCACCGGCTGGTATTTTTCCACCTCCACTTGGTATTCCTCCACCCCTACCGGGTATTACACCTCAATTTGGTGTGTCGTTAGCAACACCAGTACCTCCTACAGCAGTATATACATGTCAAGCAACTGGTAACCCTACAAGAACATCATCCTCAACAGTTGTGTCATCTCTCTATAAAGTCACATCTTCAGTAACATCAACCGTGTCTTCTTCTGGATATAATTCATCTCAAAACTCAGTTCAAAAAGCTGCTTTAGCTCTTTCATCAGCAACAAGTCCTTTCAACAAAGATATTTCTGAGCTGAAAAATAAAATCTTTGAGGTTACAGGATTGAGAAATATTATAGAAACAGCAAAAGCTGTTACAGGCTTGGAGCAACAGCCTCAGAACGAGCAACCTGTCCCAGTTCAGCAAGCATCATCTAGCAGTGCTAATGAAGACTTGCCCACTCTGATGAAAAAACTTGATGAGGTTAAGAAACTTTTAGAAGATTCTCAAGTTGTTAATCAAAAAGACCAAGGCGGTGATAGAAGCCAGGATTATAGAGATGATGGTTATGATGAAAGGCGTCTATATCGGAGACATGAGAAGAGGTATGAAGATCCTTACGAGGATTACAGGCGATATGATGACAGAAGAAGGAGGATGGATGTCAGGCAGTATGACCACTGGGAAGACAGCCGGTACTGGGATGAGGATGACGGACGCTATGAAGATAGATACAGATATGAAGATCGGCATGTTCCACGCAGACATTCTTATGACCCGTATGATGGTATGCCACCTCCACATCCAAGTGACCCTTACTATGAGGAGTGGATGGAATACTTTAGGGAACGTCAATACAGGAGAGAAGCAGAAGAGTATGACAGAATGGAGCGTGAATATTCCAGATGCAGCAGGTATAGTGATCCTCCTCCTCCTGTAAGAAATTTCCAACGATATCCTTATGCAGAACCTCAAGTAGATCCGAGGGTTCCCACTGCTTATAGGGGTCGTCCACCACCCATAAAGTCTGACCATCCAGATGGAGGGCCACAAGAAGGTCAAGGTCATTCTTTACCTGCAAGGTCACATCATCCGGAAAATCCCACAACCACTTTTAATCGTGCCTCACCAGCAGTGCAGGAAAAATTTAAACCCAGGACAGCAGGTAATAAACAAAGTCAGTTGAATTCTAATACCTCTGTAAGAGGGCGTAAAATCACAAGACCAAAAATACTGAGCTCTTTTGGCCCAGGTCATCAGCCTAGGATGCAAAATCCAACAGTTAGGGTCAGGTCAAGGTCAGGGAAAGTGTCATTAACAAATCAGGTCCTGTCTGTCCCAGAGGGGTCAACTGCCCAGGGTGGTAACGTTGCAAAGACTGACGATAAAGATGAGCTTCCAGTTTTTCTAACTGGATTGCAATCATAAATCTTAGTACAAAAGAAATGAGCCATGCTGTGTGAAAAGGGGGCTTAATGCATCTGCGAAAAGTATTGATGCAGGTCAGCCTGCGCAATCCGCGCAGGCTGACCTGGGCCGAAACTTTTCGCTGTCGGTCAATTTTCTGTAAGTCAAAGGACCAATTTACCTTATGATACAGACGGTTGTTAGACATAATGGTTTATATTGATCCATAATTATAAGATGAATTGCCTGGTTTAATGCAGCATGGAGATGCATTAAGCCCCCTTTTGCCAGAGCATGGCTCAAATAGAGGATAATTGTCTGTTTCAGTGTATGATCGAAATTTGTTTCATCCCGTGAAAAGTGAAGGCTATAATTATTTTCACAAGTTGCAAGGTCAGGAGTGAAAATATGGCCTTTGTTTTTCATGAGATGAAAGAAATTTCTATCACACACTGAAACCAGCAATTATCCTATTTCTTTTATGCTCCTCACTTTAAGCTTTCTTTTCACGTAGACCTACTTTTTGTACATCATGAAAATATGTGTGTTTTTCCATTCAGTCTAGTGAGTTGTTTTTGACATAGTAGAAAACACAGTGGGAAAAGGGGAAGATGCCTTTTCCCCCATATGTTTTCAAATGCCATCTTTGTTAGGGTCATTAAAACTTGGGATTATGTGGTAAAGGGTTAAAAGGTTTAGATACAAGGTCAAGACTGTAATCTAGCTTGTTTTCTGCAGTTTGATCTTCACTATAAACAAGAATCATTTTAATTCAGCATTTCAACTCTTTACCAAACAACAGAATTTTTGAATAGTCCAAATTGAAAGCACTTGCAGGCACCAAACTGAATATTGCTCAAATGGTGGCTTTTGTCTATGATAGGATAGAAAACATCGTGGAGAAAGTGCTGGTAAATGGCTCTTGAAAACATTGGAGCATTTTCTCCTTTTCCCCCAATCTTTTCTTCCCTTTAACCCTTTACCACACAATCCCGACTTTTAATGACCCTCTGGACAAAGCCTTTTGAAAACATTGTGGGAAAAGGAGAAAATGCTGGTAACCAGCATTTTCTCCTTTTCCCACATTGTTTTCTACCCTTCCCAAAACAAAAATAATTTTTGCATCGGGTTTATTTTGTCATCTGCAAATGCTTTGAATTTGGAAATAACTAAAATTTTGTTGTTTGGTAAAGAGTTAAAATAGAAAATTCATCATTTGAGTAATAATTAATCTGTCGTCTGCAAATACTTTGAATTTAGACTAGTCTAAGATTTTTCCATCTGGAAAAGAGTGAAAGCTGTAATGGCTAGACTGTTGCGAAAAAAAACACAACGATCAATAAAAACCTGTGATCTAGTCTCTTTGGAAAAGCAACAGTGAAGATATGTGTTGCACTTAATGTTTTGAGCCATAGTCCATGAACAGACGATTTCTTGTTTCACAACCTTGAGGCAGGAGCTGCTGAAACATTGCTGTAGAGGGAGAAAGTACTTGTAACCATCAGTTTTCTCTCCATAGTATATACCCTCCTGTTGTTTGAGCCAAATTTACTGTACCAAACAACAATATTCTGGACTAGTTCAATTTGAAAGCAGTTGCAGAAGACTATTTAAATATGGTTTAAATGATGTAATTTGTTTTTGATGAGGTAGAAAACATAGTGGAAAAAGGAGAAAATGCTGGTGACCAGCATTTTCTCCTTTTCCCACTATGTTTTCAAAAGCTTTCTTTGTTAGGGTCGTTAAAACTTGGGATTGGGTGGGATAGAGTTAATTTGTTGTCTGCTAGTACTTTCAAGGGGTCCTGTGTGTCTCTGTGACAAAGGTGTATAATTACTTACCTGGCGGTCCCAGGTTTGTTCTGATGGTGCTGATCCTGTTGCAGGAGTGTTCTTAGGCAAGACACCTCACAACTCTGGCCTAGTAGTCTAGGCCCCAATAATGAATAAGTGAGCTGTTGCTGTAACATGACTGAAATAATGTTGAAAGTGGCAAAGAACACCACTGAATACTTTGACATATACAAGTTCAAAATTTTGTTTTGTGGTTGAGTGAAAGTTAGTTACAATCACACATGACCAGCTCAAAGAGCAACCAATTATCATAAAGGTCATGATATTTCATTTCCCAAAGAAACAGTCCTGTATTAAGCAAACACCTGCCTTAATCAGGCACTTTTCAATCATTCCATACTTCAGTGCTTAATACATGATTGGCTAGACTGGTTTATAATATGTTAATAAAGCGAGAAGAGTGAAGCGGCTTAAATATTAGATTTGATTCGACACTTTTACTTTGCAGGTTACTGAAACAATCATATAAGCGCACAAATATCGTTGTCATGCTATTGCAAATAAAGAAATAAGATTTACTTATCAATCAAGTTGTTTTATTTATATGTATTTCTTTTTTGCAGAGCGTGACAAAATGATACAGTAATTGAATAAAGTGTTAGGGATTCTTGGTTTGTTGTTGTTGGTGTATTATTAAGGTCTTGTTGAAATGAAGCGTATTTTATGCCTTGGATTTATGATTGTCCTATCATGATAATGTGCATGATTTTTGGGGTCTTCAGGTGAATACTGCAGTAATTCTTCATCTGCAAAATCGTGAAAAGATTTTTTTTTTCATGCAGTTGAAATGATACATATGTAAATACTTGTATGTTTAACCCTTTACCAGACGACAAAACCATGGACTTGTCCAGTTTGAAAGCATTTTCAGACGACAAATTAAATGTTGTCCAGATAATTATTTTTTTCTTCAAAAGGGTAGAAAACACTGAGAATGCACAAAATTTTCTAAGTGGTTTTTACTGAGGATCAGCATTATTTGGTAAAGGGTTATCTTTTTTGCCTATTTTTACTCTTATTGTATTTGTGTTTGTTGCAGATCAGATTGGTAAATATTTCATAATAAAAAGATTTCATTAATTTTGTCAATTCCATGTTCTACTTTTTTAATATGGCAAACTCTGTAACAAGAGAAAATAGAGTTCAGCCTCCATTACCGATTGGATATGAAATGACATGTTTGTGAAATTTTCTTGTATTTTAACTCTTTACCAAAGGACAAAGTTTTTGACTCGACCAAATTGAAAGCATTTGCAGACAACAAATTGAGTGTTACTCAAATGTTTGGATTTGTCATTGTCAGTGTAGAAAACAATGTGGGAAAAGGAGAAAATGCTGGCAACCAGCATTTTCTCCATTTCCCACAATGTTTTCAAAAGCCTTAATTCTTCTTCAGGGTCGTTAAAAGTCGGGACTGTGTGGTAAAAGAGATAATGCAGCGGGTGCATCTTGTCGCTGTTTTTGCCAGTACATCATATAAAATCTTGGACAGTGTAGATCCCAAGGCAGAATGCACCTTTTGTGCCATCTAATTTTTGATCTACATAGTCCCAAAAAGCAACTAGAAACATGCTAGCATGGCAAGAGTTTACAGAAAGTCTTTCAAAGATTCTCGTATTGTAATACCGAGTAGGTCAGTATTTCCAAGACGTAGTACTAACCTTTTGAGTCAATAAATGAATATGAGCCATGCTCTGTGAAGAGGGGGCTTAATGCATCTACAAAAAAGTATCAACCCAAATCAGCCTGCGCAGATTGCGCAGGCTGACCTGTTTGAAACTTTGCTGTTAATCGATTTTCTGCATTTCAAAGGACCAGTCTACCTCATGATTCAATTTGTTGTTTGACAAAGTGGATTTTATGGATCGATAATAATGTGACAAATTGCTTGGTACAATGCATCATGGAGATGTATTAACCCTTTACCACACAATTCTAACTTTTAACGACCCTGTGAAAGAAGCCTTTTGAAAACATTGTGGGAAAAGGAGAAAATGCTGGTAACCAGCATTTTCTCCTTTTCCCACAATGTTTTCTACCCTTTCCAAAACAACTTTCAATTTTTCAGTCAGGTTTATTTTGTCGTCTGCGAATGGTTTGAATTTGAACCGGTATAAAATTTTGTCGTTTGGTAAAGAGTTAAACCCTGTTTTGCCAGATCATGACTCATACTTTTATTTACCTATCACACGAAACATTGAATAGTGTAGATCTAAGATCAGACTATTTTTCTGTAGCCTGATTTTTACATTATCTGCATTTCACACCCTAACTTGCTCTCTGCAATCAGAGGGTTTTGTTTCAGAAAAAGTTTCCTTAGTTAGCTTTTGAAATAAATGAATTGATTTGTCGCTTATTGTCATTGTTTTATTTTCTGTCCCTTCCATTGAAGCAAGTATGAATAAACTATAATTATTCAGTACTTGGGTTAATTATCAAAACAAACTATTAACTGAAATAATAATTTTAATTTGTTCTTCACTTCTCATAGTAAGCGTAAGAAGCCTTAACAACTAATGTCATATTGAAAATATTCTAAGTACTTGCTACAATATAATGCAGTCTTTGTCATTGTACTAAGCACTTATCAGTAATACTTGTAAATTTTTACGCCAATGACTATTCGTGGGATAAATTAGTCTAGCATATATATCTGCACTTTACATTTTGTAACGAAAGAAGTATCGTGTTGTGCATTTAATAAATACGCAACATGATCTTCCAATCATTCCGCATATAACGAAAAAGCAATAAACAATTAGTAATGACAATGCCCAGACTGTTTTCAAAAGAATGGATTACAAATATATGATTTAAGCAATTGTTTGAAAAATTATAGTTGAAATAAATAAAATGAGTTATATGAGAAAACTAATGTACAAATAAACAATGAAACTATGAGAAAAATGATATAGAAATAGACAATGAAAATAGCATGATACACCAAGCAAAAAGTAAAGGGGTTGGGTGGGCGGGAAAATTTTTATCAACATTTAATTAAGGCTTCCTATTGCGTCGTAATCTGTTCAAACTGTGAAGCAAATCTCCTTCGGATTGTGAATCATTATTAAACTGACCAATAAGAAAAAGGCATCATGGTCTCTTAGTAACCACAGGTGCGTAGCTAACCCGCTTCTTCATAATTAAATATTTTTATCTTATAAAAATGTTCCAATTATTCAGTACTTGGGTTAATTATCAAAACAAACTATTAACTGAAATAATAATTTTAATTTGCTCTTCACTTCTCATAGTAAGCGTAAGAAGCCTTAACAACTAATGTCATATTGAAAATATTCCAAGTACTTGCTACAATATAATGCAATCTTTGTCATTGTACTGAGCACTTATCAGTAATACTTGTAAATTTTTACGCCAATGACTATTGGTGGGATAAATTAGTCTAGCATATATATCTGCACTTTACATTTTGTAACGAAAGAAGTATCGTGTTGTGCATTTAATAAATACGCAACATGATCTTTCAATCATTCCGCCAACCCACCGGCCAAAATATGAATATGAGAAACTAAATATACCAAAATACAAAAGCAAGTGACTATGTACATGAAGCAGTTGATCATACTTAAACTGTATGATAAAGCAAAGCAAATAATGAATTTAAAATAAAAGCAAAAAAGGCATTCAAAGTATTAACCTCTTCTATTTAATTATTTTAAATCAAATCATTATATATGATTGATTTTTATTTTTCGTTTTCAACAGTATTTCAGTCAAACTGTGGCAACAGAATACCGTTTCATGTCTTTTCTAGATTTTAGCATTACTAATCTGGGGACATGAAGTTTTTTGTCCAAGGAAATTCCCTAGAAAAAACCCGGGAATCCAGACTGTTTCGAAGCTAGGATCCCTGTATTGCAAGTAAACGAATTTACTACTGAGCTCTACAAAACCCCTATTATATAGGTTTTAATTCTGTTTGCATATTTCTTGCAGTTTGTGCAAACCTTTAACTTTGTTGATCATAATTGCATAGCTAAAGATTATACTACACAACTGTGTAGTCTTATCCTTAACTATTCATCAATTTTGTAAGAACTAGATTTATGTGTATGTTAAATGAGGTCTGAGGTTAATCATTTGTTTACCGCAAGCAACAACAATAACAACAACAAAAAGGCATCATGGTCTCTTAGTAACCACAGGTGCGTAGCTAACCCGCTTCTTCATAATTAAATATTTTTATTTTATAAAAATGTTCCAATTTAACTCTCCACCACATTTTCCTGAGTTTTAATAACCCTGAGAAAAAATCTTTTGAAAACATTGTGGGAAAAAGTAAAAATACTTATAACCAGCTCTTTCTCTTTTCCCTAAATGTTTTCTAACCTTTAAAAGAAAAAAAAAATCTTTGGCACCACATTTTATTTGTCGTCTGCAAATGCTTTCAATTTGGACAAGCTTAAAATTTTGTCATGTGGTAAAGAATTAACACTTACATTATGGCCTACATGCATATACTTTTTAGCAGGTTTTCTATGCAAATCTGCTCACCATAATTAATGGTTTTAGCCAGATTCAAACACTCTGGATACGCATGTGCTCTATGCGGTTTACTTTCAGAATTTGCCAATACATGAAATGTACTACGCAACCTGGCAGAAATTTGCTACTGTATATCATGAGATCCTTAACAGAAGTCCTATATCTAATACCCATAGAAAACTGTTTATTATACCAGCAGAAAACTGCTTATTATACCAGCAGAAAACTGCTTATTATACCAGCAGAAAACTGCTTATTATGCTGGATTATAAGACCACTGGATCAATTAACCCATAAACTGCTAAGCACAACTCACTGACCTTTTATAGTCGGTGTAGATCAAGATCAAACTGCACTGAATGTGCAGTCTGATCTTGGATCTACACTATCTGATGCCTTTCACAAAAAAGTACCTTTGAAACAGCAAACTTTGGGTTTTTACTGTCAGCTTTAAAGTTTCATTTTACTTATTTCGCAAGATAAGGGATAAGTACTCATTAACCCTTTACCACACAATCCCGACTTTTAACGACCCTGAGAAAGAAGCCTTTTGAAAACATTGTGGGGGAAAAGGAGAAAATGCTGGTAACCAGCATTTTCTCCTTTTCCCACAATGGTTTCTATCCTTCCTAAGACAAATTTCAATCTTTGATGCACATTTATTTTGTCATCTGCAAATGCTTTAAACTCGGACTGGTCTAAAATTTTGTTGTGTGGTAAAGAGTTAAGCAATAAAATCTCACCACGCCTGTTTGGCCGACCAACCCTGGCTTTCCTTGCCCCTTGTTGTTGTTAATGTATTTCGGAGACTGAAAATGATTGTGATATTGCCATATACCTGTGATCACAACAGTATGCTTTTTTACGTGTCTTTGTTCGCTAGGCTGATGGGGAACCCTGGTAGTGCAGTGGGTAGAGTACAGGATTTGAGACAGAGGTTGCTGGTTCAATCCCCTACCTGGCAAATTTCTTTCTGAAGATTGATGATAGTCATACCAACAGAATTCATTCCTCTCTTACTGCTGATCATTGTTTCAATGATGGTTAGGTGGGAAAGCAACCAGTAGCTTGGAAAGAATATTGTAGGAAGTACTGGTAAAAGAAACTCTTGGAAAGCACCAAGAGGTGCACTGGCCATTGGATAAAACTGAAATAATGTCGAGAATGGCATTAAACACCATACTAACAAACAAACCATCTAGGATAGGTCTCCACAGTATGTTGCCCTGGGACACTCCGACATAGAACCAGGTGCATTGAGCCCCACTGAGCCAGCATGGCCCCATTTTTATTAAAAATAATTTCTTATGTGGCTCTGAATTTCTCAAAAAGTGTTCATTGGAAGTCCTTGAAATTCAGTGGAATATATCCCTACGACAGGACATAAAAGTTTTTTGAAATACAAATTTTATGTATAAAGTAAAATCTAAGATGTCGTCTGTAAAACCCTCAATTTAGACGAGTCTAAATGGTACTGCTAGGCTAGGATTTCAAAAAAGACAGTGTATATCGTAGAAGAGAATTCATTTTTTGTTCAGTCTTATCTTAATCAAAAGGTACAAACCCTAATAAAAGTTTGTCATGACTTTTTAAGAGTCAGTTCTGGATGATCTTGCAGTAGGGAGATGTATAGTTCACGCAGTATTAAATTAGCACAAGCACCGTCTCTAACTTTTCGTTTGGAAAATGTGAATAAGCATTAAATATGAAATTACGTCTTCGGTATCAACAGACAACAAAAGTTTTAGAAATATCGGGTAACCGTAAAGAATTATGTACCGTGTCTGATGTGTTAGCAGATGCGTCATCGTTGTTTACAACTGTATTTGATGGGTATGTATTTTTGTTTTTAGAAAGTTCATAGGATTTCGGATGGACAGTATAAACGGATGTTACCGGGATTCTGTGCCTGCTGACATAGGTTGGGTATGACAGTTCTAGATTTTTATATCGTAAAAGTTAATCTTTATTTTTAAGCTTTTAGGTAGGTAATGTGGCGCCGGTAATATTTTTCGGGCTAAAAATGACTGAAGGGCGATTTTCTTCTTTGAAAAATTCAAAAGCTCCTCATTGTCTCTCAAGATTGCCATTCACTGGATCACTGTAGAAAACTTACTGTTGTATCTTGACTTGAGGATGTACATTTCTTACCTTGATCTGGGGTCATACAAATGTATCATCAGTGATGATTGTTCGATCTGTTGCATGAATATTATCTATTTCCAACATATTTGCAGAAGTAAGGTGTTCTCTTACTTGAAACAGTGTTTATAAGTAATAGGAAATTATACAGATGTTGTAGTTGAGGTTGGGTAGACTCACAACCAGTTGCCTGACTAGCTAAGGTGGAAGAGCTGCGGTACTAGTGTACCATTGGGTCATGGGTTCGAGTCCCTCGTTGGGCACACTTTTCTCCCTTGATTTACTTTAATGGTGAAGAGGATAGGATTTGAACCCATGTGGGCAAAGTCCAACGGATCAGCACTCCTTTATTTACTTTACAGACATGCTTCTTCTGCATGCCTATTTGTGGGCCCATGTAATGACACCATTGTGCAAGTTTATTACCCACAAAATCTGTGCAACACATATTTATATCTTTTCAAATGAATGTGAAAGGGGATAAGTCAATTTTGTGTACATGTGTGTGTGTGTGTTACCTGGTAACCAATTGCTACAGAGTGTAGTTTGAGACTCACAGTTTTTAGTAGCAGCTAGTCTTTTTCTGACAACAGGTTGGTGTATTGGTGTTATATCTTAATATGATTATTTTAATAGAAAATTTCACTTTTCAACAGTAAATAAACAGTGACAAAGATGAGGGACTTGCTTTTTTGATAAGTTGTTAACTGCAGCAATATGAAAGTCATATGGTAAGTTGGTAAAATACTAATGAAACTATGAAAGTTGGGGAAGGATTTTCCTCTACTATATGCACCAAAGCACTAGGGCTTATCAGTTAACACAATCATAAACGGGGCCCACAGAAATGTCCAAATAGACATGTCCAGAAATAATTTCATCCATATATCTTTGATTTTAAACTTATAAACACTGGCTGTCAATTAAAGTGAACAAAGGAGACATCACTCATTACAGACTATTTCCACTCCTTCTACTGTGTTTTCAAAAATGATTTGCTTCAAAATAGTTACTTGCAGGAGAGATTGTGGTAAAGGGGCTGATTTTCAAATCTAAATACTTTTATTACAGGGATTACTTTTTAAGTCTGAATAAAAAAGATCCAGTTGGGGGAAATGACGACAAGCTTACAGAGTGTGGTATTGTATCTGGAGATATACTTCATATTGTAACAGATGCAGATAAATCAAGCCCAGCTAAGAGAGTAAGCTTTGGCTTTATTCCAGTTTATTTCTCTCTCACAAAAAGATCAAATTGTACTTAACTGTAAACCAGATGACAAAACTTAACTCTTTCCCAAACAACACATTTTGGACTGGTCCAAATTGAAAGAGTCTGCAGATGACAATTTTAAATTTGATGAAAATGGCAGAAAGTTATCAAAAAAAGTGTAGAAAACACCGTGGGAAAAGGAGAAATTGCTCGTAACGAGCAATTTCTCCTTTTCCCACAGTGTTTTCAAAAGACTTGTACTGCAGACACGTGAAAACCAGGGCTTGTTTGGGAAAGGGTTAATACACTTGTAATGTAGTATGGCTTGGTTACCCAACCATGCCTCACTTTTCCCTTCAAGAAGTCTCTACCCCACGTCTGACATACAAATAAACCAATTTACATGAAGCTAGGACTACTACAGTAACATGGCTTGGTCATCTATCCAAGTACTAACCATAATGCACATTGCTTAACTATTGCAGAGAAAAATACACCAAGCCACATTGCAGCAAGGCATGTATGAAGTGCTTACATATCAAAGCTCTTTCTGTCCATGAGAGATCCATAGTCCTTAATCAAACCTCCTTTCCTAGCAATGTTTGCACTACTTCTGTTGCATTTGTGGCCAGTGTAGATTGGATCAGACTGCACAAAACATGCATCCTGGTCTTTAACCCTTTACCAGACGACAAAATTTTAGCCTTGTCCAAATTGAAAGCATTTGCTGACGTCAATTTCACTGTGGCTCAAATGGTGCAACTTTTCTTTGATAGGGTAGAAAACATTGTGGGAAAAGGAGAAAATGCTGGTTACCAGCATTTTCTCCTTTTCCCACAATGTTTTTAAAAGGCTTCTTCCCAGGGGTGTCAAAAGGTGGCATTGTGCGGTAAAGGGTTAATCTAAACATCTGCTTAACTGAAACATTCTGCACAAGGCAAGCATGGATTTTTTTTTTTCCAGCAAAATGTAGGTGCAGCATTTGGGAACAATGGAGGAAATGTACTTCAAGGAAAAAAGGGAGAAAGTAGCTCTGACAAAACAGAGAGTGTTTCTTCGAAAGATGCACCAGAGACCAAGTCGTCTGTTACGGAACAGAACAAAGGTGTTAAAGACACAGATGAGTCACCAGCAGTCATTTCAGGAGATGTTGTCACGGAAGTTATTGAAAATCAACAGCCAATTGATGGTGCTTCATCACAAGATGAATATTCAGAAAATATGGATACAGAAATACATGAAACTGTAAACCAAGATATTGTGAACAAGTGCCTAAATGAACCCATTCTCTGTAGTGAGGCCATGGGAGGATCTGTCCCTGCCGTTTTAAAGGAAATGATGTCGAGTATGAAACCGGAAAATGAAACAGAGGCTCTTTGTGTTGTAGTTCATGTCCTTATGCTGGAAACAGGTTTTATTACAAAGGTAAACAATGTTGTCTCTGTTTACATACAATTTTTAATGTTTGTTCAGTTCTGAAATCTGGGATGCCTCAGCCAATCAGATTGATTGTCTTGGAATTTATAAAGAGATTGAAATTTAGAATAGTTAGTGAATATTTCTGATCTAGAAATTCACTAAAGTCAGATATTACGCAAATTGTTTTAAATTGTGTAAAGAGCTTTTTAAAGTTTTGAAAACTATGAGACACTGATTGACAATTTTTAGATCCACTGGCCGAAGGCTAGTGAGCTTATGTCATGGCCCTGTGTCCGTCATGTGTCTGTCCAATATAATGATGATAAACAGCATTTTCTCCCCATACCACAATGTTTTGTACCGTATCAAAGATAAAAATCATCATTTAAGCTACATCTGATTTGTAGTCTGCATATCCTATCAACTTGGTTTAGTCCAAAATTTGGTAAAGCATTGGTTTAGCAACATTTACTTTGTTACTTACAAATGCTTTCAGAATGGAAAATTAAAAAAAAAAAAAAGAAAACAATTGTGTGATGAAGAATAAATCCCTTTCTCCAATGACAGGTTTTAGACTATTCCAAATTGGAAATACCTTCAAATGACAAATTCAAAAGTGATACAAATGAACTTATGCTATGTGACAGGGTAGAAAACATTGCGGGAAAAGGAGAAAATGCTGGTTTCCCAGCATTTTCTCTTTTTCCCACAGTGTTTTCAAAAGCCTTCCTGCCCAGGGTCATTAAAATTCAGGATTGTGTGGTAAAGGGTAAAGTTGCATGTAATCAGACTGTTTGATATTGCAGGAGACAGGTGATGGGGGTTCTAACATCCCTATGAACTGGAAATTTGCAGGCCACTACAAGTTTGTCTATACCTACACTGGCTGTACAGATACAGAATGTCTGTTAACTGTGATTCCAACTGGACTTACCTTTACTGTACATGGTAGGACATTTTCTCCATCTATCCAGTAATGGTGAAAGTGTAAGATGTAAGATTTAAAAAAAAAAAAGAGAAAAGAAGCATTAGGGATACAACACATTTTTTTGTATGCTTGTCAGGATTCTCTGAAATGTAACTATTACTGCAGCATTTATTACCTTTGCTTTTTACACATGAACGTTTAGGATTTAGGGCATGAGTTGAACTCTTTACCACATAATCCCGACTTTTAACGACCCTGTGAAAGAAACCTTTTGAAAACCTTGTGGGAAAAGGAGAAAATGCTGGGAACCAGCATTTTCTCCTTTTCCCCATTATCTTCCGCTAGGTGGCATTTTTCAAATACATCACCTATCGTATCTGATATGGGCATTCTGGGTAGAGAACCGGGCTATGTTTTAAGGCCGGAATCAATGCAACAAATTTCAATATAAAATATATGTTTACTCACTAAAACCTAACTTGTACAATTCATCCAGCCATGGTTAGCTAGCATATAACCTGTGCACCAGCCGTTTATAAACATAGCCCATATAAGCTTGGGAAAAAGCCCCAGTATAAGCCCAGCAAGGTGGGGATGTTATTTTTGTTGTCAGTCTGTTGCAAAAATCCTGGTTTTTCCCATGTCTATATTTAGAAACTGGACAGAGATTTGCAGTAAACAGTTGGTATTCTAAAAAAAATATTTTCTGTGTTTGAAATCATTTCATATTCTAAGAAATTTGTAGTGAAAGACAGGCTTGAATTTTCCACAGACATATTAATTATTGCCATTTTTGCCTGCACTTGTTAATCAGCAATTTACGCACTGCGTATTGATATATGTCCAATTTTTATCAAGTGATGGGTCATAGCAGACAGGTCAGTCTTCGAAGAATGTGACATGGGCAAACAAGGCCTTTTCCCACAGTGATTTCTACCCTTCCCAAAACAGATTTCAATTTTTCAATCACATTTATTTTGTCATCAGCAAAATTTAATGCTTTCAATTTGGACCAGTCTAAAATTTTGTTGTTTGGTCAAGAGTTAAGATTTGTGATAGATATTTATTCCCTGCCAGTCATGGTTGAAGTATAATATTTCAAGGCATTTTTTATTTATTTTTTTTTGTTTCCAGCCAAAAGTACCCTTAACTCTTTACCAAACGACAAAGTTTTAGACCAGGCCAAGTAGAAAGCATTTGCAGATGACAAATCAATGTGACCCGAAAATTGAAATTTGTTTTTGGAAGGATAGAAAACATTGTGGGAAAAGGAGAGAATGCTAGTCACCAGTATTTTCTCCTTTTCCCAAAATTTTTTCAGAAGGCTTCTTTCTTAGGGTCATCAAAATTGTGTGGTAAACAGTTAACCCTTTACAACACAGTCCCAAGTCTTAATGACCCTGAAGAAGACAGGTTTTGAAAACATTGTTGGAAAAGGAGAAAATGCTGGTAACCAGCATTTCTCCTTTTTCCACAATGTTTTCTACCCTTATTAAAGGCAATTTCTATTATTTGAGCCACATTTAAATTGTTGTCTGCAAATGATTTCAATTCGGTTGAGCCCAAAGTTTTGTCATTTAGTAGAGAGTTAAACGCACCTGGAGGCATGGATAAAGTTATTACCAACAGAATATGACTGAAAACCTATTAAAATTATGAGAAAGGATGAAAAACATTGTCGGAAAGGGAGGAAATGCTGGTCAACAGTATGTTCTCCTTTTTTCTTTGTGTTTTATAAGACCGTTCTTCTTTGGATTCATTTTAAAACATGGAATTGTTTGGTAAAGTGTGAAAGAAACAACAGTTGTGTATGGCATTCTCTGGGGTATTCAGATATTATTTTGTGGTTTTAAACAAATTTCAGGAAAAGTCAGTGGAAGTGAAGCAGTGACCAGACATTGCTCTCTGAAAGTTTCAGAGTATGTGCATGGGGATATATCAGGTAATCATCGTAAACATTCTTACATGTAGTAATATTCTCCGAGTCCTTTACCACAAAATCCTGCGTTGTAACAGACTTGAAGAAGAGGGCTTTTAAAACATTGTGGAAAAAGAGAAAAATGCTTGTAACCAGCATTTCTTTATTTCTACAATGTTTTCTACGCTTTCAACAGCATCTTTCAACATTTGAGCCAGATTTATCCTCTTCAAATGCTACCAAATCTGACAAGTCTAAAATTTTGCTGCTTGGGAAAGAGTTACCTCCCCCCCGTTTTGGAAAGAGTTACCAACACGTTGTCCTTCATGTGAATTACAGTCACATTAACCCTTTACCACACAATCCCGACTTTTAATGACCCTGAGAAAGAAGCCTTTTGAAAACATTGTGGGCAAAGGAGAAAATGCTGGTTACCAGCATTTTCTCCTTTTCCCACAATGTTTTCTACCCTTCCCAAAACAAATTTCAGTTTTTCAGTCACACTGATTTTGTCATCTGCAACTGCTTTCAATTTGGACTAATCTAAAATTTTACCGTTTAGTAAAGAGTTAATCTACTGTAGATTGCCCATCAAAATACTGTAGTAAAGGGAAAATTTGTGTATGTTTTCTGATCTACATAATCAAGTTTTATCTAGTACATCTTATCTATATGTATTACGTGAATGGCATTTTTAAAAGATAGTGACTAGATTGATGGAAAACAAAATGAGCCATGCTCTGTGAAAAGGGGGCTCGGTGTATCTGTGAAAAGTATCAACCCAGGTCATTCTGTACAGCCTGCGCAGACTGATCTGGGCTGAAACTTTTGGCTATTGGTCAATTTTCTGTATGTCCAAGGACCAGTTTACCTTACGACTAAGTCTGTCATTAAGAAAAGTGGTTATAATGGAACCATAATTATGTGATGGCCTGATGATCGGTATCATGTATATCAAGGAGATGCATTAAGCCCCCTTTTGCTACAGCATGGCCCATTTAATTTATCCTTTGCGACAGGGTTTTATTCATCTTAATGAAGCCCGAGTAGGTCAGTCAGTAGTGTACTGGACTTGAGAATATGGGGTCGCTGGTTCGATCCCAGGCTCGGCCAAGTTCTTTCTGAGGATTGATGGTAGTCGTTGCGACAGGATTAATTCCTCTCTCTCTGCTGTCCATTGTTTCGATGATGGTTAAATGGAAAAGTAGTCGGCGGCTTGGAAAGAATATTGTGCGTAGTACTGGTTAAAGAAACCCCAGAAAAGAATGGATAGGTGCACTGGCCACGGCAATATACCTGAAATAATGTTAAATAAAAGTGGCTTTAAACACCATACAACCAATCAATCGTCTTAATGGCATATTTAATTTATCCTTTGCTACTGGGTTTTTCTGATCTGAATGTTAGCCCAGAGAGTTGATCTGTCTTCATAATTATGCTTGTTTTTCTCACCCTTTTAAGTTGTTTGACTGCAGTAGTGTAAGTGATTTTTGATTTTCAGATTGTGAGAAGTGCTTTCACCAGCTTTCCAAACTCTCCAGAACTTTCAAAGACTCTCTTGCCATTCCTCTTGTTCAAGATATTAGAACTGGTGTGTGTATATATAACTCAAAGATATTCTCTTACTGAATTTTCTCCTTGTAGCAACATTGTTTAGCTTTGAAGGCCAAGTAGCAGCCAAATGTAAACAATGGGGATGTTCAGACTTTACCATGCAATCCTGAGTTTTAACAACCTTTAAGAAAAAGGCTTTTGAAAACATCGTGGGCAAAGGAGAAAATGCTGGTAACCAGCATTTTCTCCTTTTCCCACTATGTTTACTTCCCTTCCAACGGCAAATTTCAGGTTTTGAATTGCATGTTGCAAATGCTTTAAATTTGCACCAGTGCACATTTTTTGTTTGGTAAAGGGTTAAAAAGCATTTATATTTATATCATACTTTGCAAAAATATGGAAAATGTTTCAAAGATGACAACCTGTTATTGTATGGTCGCTCCAAGTGATAGTCTACGGCAGAAAAAAAAAAATTTAAAACTAGGTTGCTAGGTTGTTCGATCTTTTGTTTACATTTTACCAGGTTTTAAAATTGTTTAATCCTATTCCAAACTATTTAAAAAAAAGACAGCTTCTGAAAAGTAGTGGGGATAGGAGAAAAATTATAGTAACCAGCATTTTCACCTTTTCTCACAATTTTTTCTATAGTTTGATAATTTCACTGCTTTGACCAGTAAATTTACTGGTGGATAAACTCTCTGGTATGGACATACAGATAGCTCTCCTGTACTTCAAAGTCCCAACAAAAAAGGGATTAGAAGCATGAAATGAATACAATGTTTGGTTTTTTTTGTGGTGAAAGATCAAAGTGAACATCATACAGTAACATTTTCACTTGTGACTGTGGCACCTGAAAATATTACCGATGATGTTCATTCGAAATAAATTTCGACCTTTCACAAACAAAAAAAAATCCTCTATATCGTTTTTCTTACAGCTGCTGGTCTAGAAGATGTTTATGGGATACTGGCTCTAACACAAGAGATAAAGGTAGAACACTTGACCGTTTACACTGCTTGTCACTGCTTGGACCTAAAGGAAGAGACTAACTCACATCATAATGAAAATCCAAGGAAAAGGAATTTTTTCACAGATGGCTTTCAGACCACTGAATAACGAATCAAACAATCAATTTTCCCATGTCTTAATTTTCTTTCTGTTCAAATTTTCAAGAGTTAAGGACATTCCCTGATGTGAATTTCGTCGAGCCGGTTAGCACAGTCGGTAGCATACAGGATTTGAGATTAGGGGTCACTGGTTGAAATCCCCTGCATAGCCAATATCTTCCCAAGGATTGATGGTATTCATTGTGACAGGATTTATTCCTCTTCTACAGCTGATCAATGTTTTAACCCTTTACCAAACAATCCCGTTTTCACGTCCCTGAGGAAGAGGCCTTTTGAAAACATTGTAGGAAAAGGAGAAAATGCTGGTAACCAGCATTTTCTCCTTTTCCCACAATGTTTTCTGCCCTGTCCAAAAACCTTATGTCCATTTGTGCCACTTTCAAATTTGTTTTCTGCAGATGCTTTCAAATTGGGAGGGGCTAAAATTTGTCGTTTGGGAAAGGGTTAAAGATGGTTATGTTGGAAAGTAGCCATTGGGCTGGGAAGAATGTTATGGAAAGTACTGATAAAATAAAATCCGGGAAAGCATGGATAGGTGGTATGGCAGCAGCGATATCACTGAAATAATGTTGAAAACGGTGTTAAAGCCAAACAGACAAACAATTCGTTTCAATTTCAATAATTTACTTTTCAGCTTCGAATCTTGAGTTATCTAGATGTGAGAAGTTTGCTTAAACTGTCACAAGTTTGTCAAGAGCTTCACAAGGTTACCCAAGATCCATATCTGTGGAGACGTCTTTATTTGAAAGAATTTGGAAGTAAGATGTATTTGTGATTACTTAACCTTTCTTTGTCAACGCAAGCTCATTTCCTGTACTTTGTTCTTTACAGTTCTAAGTTTTAATGACCCAGAGGAAGAAAGCTTCTGTGGGAAAAGGAGAAAATACTGGTTACCAGCATTTTCTCCTTTCCTAAAAATGTTTTCAAAAGCCATATTCCGCAGGGTCATTTAAACACAGGAATGTTTTATAAAGGGTTAAAGGCTCGGTGCCTTTTTGGGCAGAGTAGCTGAAGATCACTGTATTAGCCTCCAAGATGCAGTTTATTTATTCAGATCTTTCTTCTAATATTGTGGATGCAGGAAAAAAAACAAACAACTGTACTTTAGATTATCACCATGGGTCTTTGTAGGATATGACAAAATGTAGACTTTTATTTGGTTGGTTGATTGATTGATTGTATGGTGTTGAATGCTTTTTTCAATATTATTTCAGTTATATCGTGGCGGGCAGTGCACCTATCCATGCTTTCCTGGGGTTTCTTTACCAGTACTTTGCACAATATTCTTTCCGAGCCATCTGGCTGCTTTCCCTCATAACCGTGGAAACAATGGTCAGCAGTGAGAGAGGAATGAATCTTGCCGTAATGACTATCATCAATCCTTGGAAAGAAATTGGCCGAGCCAGGGATCGAACCGGCGACCCCCTGTTCTCAAGTCCCAACAGAGCCAGGGATCAAACCAGGGACCCCCATGTTCTCACTGGCTGCTTTCCCACATAACCATCATGGAAACAATGGTCAGCAGTGAGAGAGGAATGAATCTTGTCTTAATGACTATCATCAATCTTCGGAAAGAAATTGGCAGAGCCTGGGATCGAACCTGCAACTCCTGTTCTCAAGCCCTGTATGCTACCGACTGAGCTACCGGGGTTTGGCAGGCTTTCATTTGGTGCATCTTAATATTTTGTGAATGTGTGTAAGGTACAGGTCATAAGCTTTCGGCTATTAGGTGAAATTTCTAGGAATTGCTTGTTTGAGTATAGAACTCCAAATTAACAGCAATTTTGGTATTTTTTATGGCATTTTTCATTTTACAGATAGAAGAGATAACAGCTTATCACAGAATTGGAAACAGGTACCACCTTATCATTTATTTTTAGAAAATATCATGTGCTGTGGACAGTGTAAATGAAGATTAGATTGTATATAGAATTAACCCTTTACCTACAACGCTGACTTTTACTAACCTTGAGGGAGAAGCCTCTTGAAAACATTTTGGGAAAAAGGAGAAAATGCTGGTAACCAGCATTTTCTCCTTTTCCCACAATGTTTTCTACCTTATCAAATAAAACTCGCAGTATTTGAGCCATATTGAAATTCTCGTCTAGAAATGCTTTCGGTTTGGACAGGTAAAAAATTTTTTTGTTGTGTGGTAAAGGGTTAAATCTCATATACGATTTGCACTGTGTAATTTTTACTTAGAAACCAGTTGAAGTTCAAATGCTCTGAAATTTTCTAGAAATATTTCTGTATAATTATCAGACTTAAAATAGGTTTTTGATTGAAAGACTATAGCAGTGATAAAGAATCCTTAATGCTTTATTGAACAGTTCTTTGTTTTACTGACACAATAAAAGATGGCTTTTGAAAACATTATGGGAAAAGGAGAAAATACTGGTAACCAGCATTTTCTCTTTTCCCTCAGTGTTTTTCTAACTTTACCTAGACAAATTCAATCATGTGAACTAACCTTTATTTTCATCTGTAAATTGTCAGGGTCGTTAAAAGTTGGGATTGTGTAGTAGAGGGTGAAACAAGTCTAAAATACTTTTTGTTAGCTAAAGATTGAACCTTTTACCAACAATCCAGATTTTTAACGACCCTGAAAAGTAAAGCTTTGGAAAACATGATTGGGAATAGCAGACAGTGCTGGTTTTGAAAATGCTTTCGAAGACAAATTCATTCAAGTGATTTTTTTTTTTTTTTTTTTTCATTGTTTGCAGTTGCTTCTAAATTCAAGTGTAAAATTTTGTCATCTGATAAGAAGTAAAGTAGTTCTCACTAGGTATTTTATATTATAAACGTTCTCTCCATTTTGTAGTTATACAAACAAGAGTACAAGATGAGAAAAGAGAGAAGGAAAATGATGAGTAGATTCACTCTTGTGACCCCTCCAAATTGGGGTCCGCAAATCCCCTTCAGTGGCCCCAGTAACTTGATACCGCCAAGCCCCGGTATTATAGGGGGTGATTATGATCTGTACCCAAACTTTCCAGGTATGAATATTGATCTTTTACCAAACTGTCAGGTTTTTTAACGACCCTAGAGAAAAGGCATTTTAACATTTTTTGTAAAAAGGAGAAAATGCTGGACACCAGCATTTTCTCCTTTTTCAAGCATGTTTTCTACCCTTTCAAAGACTTACCATATTTGAGCCTCTACCTATTCTGCAAATTCTTTCAACTTTGAAGGGAGTAAAACTTCTTGTCTGGTTTTGAGTAAATTCATTTACTCTTCTCCCTACAAACATTTTCTTCCCTTTCAAAGACTATTCCTGTCGTTAGTAATGTACAACTACTACTAGGTAAACTGACGGCCAAGATATATCTGAAAGCCCGTGTAAAATTGATCATATTTACATGTAGCGTTGGTTAATCTTGTAGTGCTGAAACCACGTTTAAATGCATAACTTACGTGGACATTGTAGATCAAGATAAGACTGCACAGAATGTTATCTAACCCTTTACCACACAATCTCAAGTTTGAACGACCCTGAAGAAGCGAAGACTTTTGAAAACAACGTAGGGAAGGGAGAAAATGCTGGAAATCAGCATTTTCTCCTTTTCACACAATGTTTTCTACCCTATCAAAGACATAAATCATCATTTTAGCCACATTTCATTTGTCGTCTACAAATGCTTTCAATCTGGTCGAACCCCCAATTCTTTGTTTGGTAAAGAGTTGACTGCACTTCACCATCTTGTCTGTGTCGGGTATTTTGATAAAGACCTCTTTGAAATTGAAATCTGCATCTTAAATTAAGCACAGCTACCAAAAGTAAACAAAGCAGGTCTTTAAATGCATTTAAATTTAAATCACACCATCTAAAGGTATGGAAATTATTGTGAAGATGACAATCTGTTATTCTACGGTCGGTCCAAGTGTTAATTGCTGGCAGAGAAATTACATGTAATTTCAAAACTAGGTTAAATGCTGCCAGGTCATTCTATCTTTTGTTTACTTTTTGCCCAATTTTAAAACTTATTTTTCTCCCAGCCACTAACACTTGGATTGACCACACAATAACAAGTTGTCATCTTCACAATATTTTCCATACTTTTAAATATTATGACTTAGATTTAACCCTTTCCCAAACAAGCCCTGGTTTTCACGTGTCTGCAGTACAAGTCTTTTGAAAACACTGTGGGAAAAGGAGAAATTGCTCGTGACGAGCAATTTCTCCTTTTCCCACAGTGTTTTCTACCTTCTTTGAGACCTTTCTGCCATTTTCATCAAATTTAAAATTGTCGTCTGCAAACTCTTTCAATTTGAACCAGTCCAAAATTTGTCGTTTGGGAAAGGGTTAAGTGCATTTTAACACCTGCATTGATTTTTTGGCTGCTGTTATGCCTTTAAGTATTGACTGACATGAATAAGCGAGCTGTTGTTGTGATATGACTAAAATAATGATGAAACCAGCGTAAAACACCATTCAATCAATCAAACAATCATTCAATCAATCAATCGATCTATTGCACTGACTAAAGATGGCCGTTGCAATTATGTAGCACTTCAAATCGATCGACCTATTGTACTGACTAAAGATGGCCATTGCAATTATGTAGCACTTCAATCAATCGACCTATTGTACTGACTAAAGATGGCCATTGCAATTATGTAGCACTTCAAGGATTTACTGTCTGTGTATGGCTTGTATTAACATGGTTAACAGTGATAAAATCTGACCAAGTATTTTGTTTAATTTTTACAGGAGGTTTGCCAGGAGTACCTGGTCGCCTTGGACCCAGGCCCCCAACTCTTCCACGCCCCAGATATGATCTGATAGGGCCAACCCCAGATTTAGACCCAGACCCGAGTCTTCTCCCGCAGAGACCTCTAGGTGGCAGAAACAGTGGCACAAGAAACCCCTTTAGTGGTTTTGGACCAAGATTTTTCTGACATTTGTGTTGTATTTATTTCATCAGTGTATCAACTTACAATTTTTTGTTGTCAGAAAAAAAGAAGAAAAAAAAAAAGAATCTTGCTCTGTGAAATGGGGGCTTAATGCATCTGCGGAAAGTTTCGGCCCAGGTCAGCCTGCGCAGTCCGCGCAGGCTGACCTGAGCCAAAACTTTTCGCAATTACTCAATTTTCTGAATGTCCAAAGACTAGTCTGCCTCACGATTCATTTGGTTGTTATTCAAAATGGATTTCATGGATCCATAATTATATGATGATTTGCTTGGTAACATGCATCACGGAAAAAAAATGTATATGAAAAGACTAAAATAATAGGAGACTGACAAAAAAAGTGATTTTTTTTTTTTTTTTTCAGGAAAGACGCAAGTTATTATTGAAATGATAAAACTTCAACTAAAAAGTATTTCACCTTCTTTAGTTTAATACTGGTTTTATCAACTCTATAAGATAACAGTGTTATCAGTGAATTGTATTTTCAGCCGTTTAGAGAGGTGGAAGTTAAATATTTGGATCATACAAAGGACATTTACCTTTTACCAAACAATCCCATTTTTTCACGACCCTAAAGAAGAAGGCTTTTGAAAACATTGTGCCAAAAACAAAGTGCTACTAACGATCATTATCTCCTTTTTCCACAATGTTTGTATCCTTAAAACCCTTTACCTGACGACAAAATTTAAGCCTAATCCAAATTGAATGCATTTGCAGGCGACAAACGAAATGTTACTTAAATCATGACATTTGACGTTCAGAGGACGTAAAAGATTGAGGGAAAAGGAGAAAATGCTGGTTACCAGCATTTCCTCCTTTTCTCGCTATGTTTTCTTGGCTTTTAAAGACAAATAACGTCAATTTAGCAACATTCAATTTTGTTCTCTTCAGTGCCTTCGAACTTGGACGAGTCTAAAATAGTTATGTCTGGGAATTAATTCAATTTGCAGTAGACTTGGAAAGCATTCTTGTAAAATGTAGACTAGTCATTGACATGATACAAGATTTAATACATAAATACTCCTACATACGAAACAAGAAATATCTTTAAAAAAGATAGCGTAAATTTGCCAGCAAATAGTGCAGGGGCCCTTAAAAATAAACATGCCTACATTTTTAACCAATTACAAATTTCTATTTATTCAGTTGTTCCTAGTGCCAAAAAGTAGGTCAAAAGCCAGCAGGTCAAATTCAGCTACGCCGAAAAATAGTGATAAAAAAGAAAAACTGCTTATTATGAGCAATTTTTCTTTTAACCACAATCTTCTTCAAAATTGGTATGCCTCAAAAAGTAAAAAGTCGACAGTAGGAGGGTATCAGTCAAATACTTGGAGCAGTGATTTCTTCCACTACAACAGGATTGGCAAGTCGGTCTCCATGACGACTAACAAGATCTCGTTTTCTCTCGGCCACGTCTTTTATAATGGTTGTATGTTCCTTAATCTCCAGAGCAAGCTCTTCGTCGTTCCCAGACTCGGCGTTGTCATATCTGTCCTCAATCACTTTCAGCTTCTTTTGCTCGAGCTCTTCATAATATTCCTCATCGTCTTTGGCCGCCAGATCGAAACTATCACGCTTCAGTAATTTTACATTGTCTAAGTAGTTGGAATCTTTCTTTTGTACCACTTTACGACCTTTTTCATTGGTCACGAGAACTTTGTCAAGTGCTTCGATGTCTTCCTTTGTAAAACTATCATCTGACACTGATAGCATGTCTTCTAGACCACTCGATCTTTTCTTTCGTAACTTCTTTCGTTTTCTGCTGACCTGTTCTTTCTTTTTTGTTTCAACATTCTGTTTTTGAGCTTCTGTCCCAGGTTTCTCAGATTCGGGGGTGTCCTTAACATGTTCTTGTTCCGGTTCACTGATGTCTATAGAAGATGGGTTATATTTTGGACTAGAGTTGCTTTTTCTTTTCTTGATCTTTTTGGGTGACCCATCGTGATCACCTGTGCGAATTTTACTTTCTTTTCTCAAGAGTCGACGATCTAATTTCTGCTCGGCTATGATGACATCTTGGGCATCCATGAAGATATCGTGCTTAAGTGAGCCGTATTTTCTCAATATTTCCTCATTTGAGGGCACCTCTGTTAAAAGACCGGCAGCCACCAGAAATTTGCAGTCTGTCTCTGGAACTGTTCGTATTGAGACCGCACCAGGCTGCTCTGCATTCTCGTCAAACCCCACTGGAAAAATGAAAACGCAAGAAAATATTATTATTATAATACTTATTTTAGCCATATTACATTAAAAGGGAGTTTAATTCATCTGCAAAACGCATCGGCTCGGGTCAGCCTGCGCAGTCAGCGGAGGCTGACCCGAGTCGGAGCTTTTTGCTATCGGTCATTTCTCTGCGTGTCAAAGAACAAGTCTATCTCATGATGTGTCGGTTGTTATATATTGTGGATTCCATGGGTCCATAATTATTAGATGACCAGTCTGGTGTAATACATCACAGAGAAGCATTAATCCCACATTTGCAAGAGCATGGCTCATTTTTGTATGGTGTTTAACACCGTTTTTAACAGTATATAAATAATTTTATGGCGGCCAGTCCATTATCCATGCTTTTTATATTTTTTCTGTATTGTTTCCATTAGTTTTCAATAATGTCAAGGCGGCTAGAGCACTTTCCTTGCGTTCCTGATGTTATCTTTTCAGCAAGTACTACGTGCTGCAACGGTCTTTCCAAACCACTGACTGCTTTACCAACAAGATACATGTACAACTCGAAACAATAAGTTGCGATGAAGGAGGAACATACTTGGTGGCAGAGATTGTAATCGATTAATTACCCAGCTGGAATTTGAAATACAAGTTCTAGATTACTAAAACTGCTAGATACCACTAAAATTGGCCCACAGTGGGTCTCGGTGGCTGTTTCTGTCGACATTCAAGGCATTTATCGAGACTCTTTGACAAGGCTTGTTGCTAAATATGAACCATGCTCTGTGAAACGGGGGTTTTATGCATCTGCGAAAAGTATCGCCCCAGGTCAGCCTGCGCAGTCCGCGCAGGCTGACCTGGGCCGAAACTTTTCGCTATTGCTCAATTTTCTGCATGTCTACGGACCTCATGAAGCATCTCATGAATCAGTCGGTTGTTATACAAAATGGACTTTATTGATCCATAATTATCCGATGACTTGCTTCGTGTCATGCACAACGGAGATGCATTAAGCCCCCTTTTACCAGAGCATGACTCATATGTATCATGCATGTATAAAACATATTCGGCACTCTTGACACAGGCTTAAAAAACGATAACCGACACGTTTAATTCTCGACGTGGTCTGCATCGGTAAAACTTTTATTTTGTTTGTTATCGTATAATTATGATAAATACGTCATCAAAAGTCAGTCACGTGACGGAATTGGCCAATGAAACTTTGTATCAGATTTTTTCACTTGATGTGGTGATTATATTTGTACCTGTTTCCCTAATTTTGATATGACGACTAGTGTCACGTGGTGCACAAAGAATATAGAGTATACAGATAGACCACATGACAGCCAGGTTTTCAGCCACTGTATTGTTGCTGGGATTGATCTGAATACTTCCGGTTTGTAGGTTAGCGTTAAAACTCTGGAACTGGATGTCTGCCGTCCGTATTTCTACCCTTTGTAGTGAGGTCCTGAGTCCGAGTTTTTTGAGTCTTATATCGAGGTAACTACCATCAGGTTCTGTTGGAAAGGAAGTTGTTATTGTCATTGTTTAGATACAGTGTGAGAGAATCGGCCATTGCTTCTAACAAGCAATGGTTCTTTTTCTTGACATGTTTTCTATATTTAAAAAAATCTGATTCAGATTTTTACAATATTTATCCTTTAATGGATTTGTTTTAACTTTTGGTAGGTAAATGAAGGCTATATAGTAAAGAGTTCAAGTCTTTATAAGTCAACAAATTTTTGAATTGTCAAAACTGAAAGCATTTGCAGACGACAAATTCCATGTTGCTCAAGGGTGATTTCTGTCTTTGAAATGATAGAAAACATTGTGGGAAAAGGAGAAAATGCTGGTTATCATCATTCTTTCCTTTTCCAAGAATGTTTTCAAACATTTCTTCCTCAGCGTCGTGGAAACAAGGGATTGATTGGTGAATGGTTAAGCCTAGATATTTCATTACACTGGTACTTTTTCATTAAACCATGAACTGCTTGATAAATTTCATGAAAATTTCCAGCGATCGGCAAAAATTAAATAATGCGATTTAAAAAATGTTAAAAAATAAGCTTTTTCGGACAGTGTAGGTAAAGGATCAGACTGCACGTAATGCGCAGTCTGATTTTGATCTACACTGTGCGCAAATTCGCACTGATTCACACTTATCACCCTAACTGTGTAACAGTTTGATAATATTGGTAGAAAACTCTATCCCATCATAAACATTTCTATATACTGTATATTACATTGTTAGATAGGATCAGATATAGAGATTACCTGCTACCCAGCGGCCCACGCAGATGGCCCAATCTCCTTTGTAATTCCGTAGTAACATGGCCCTCTCCCCAAGTTCCGGGTCAAAGGACACCGACAGATCGGACCACTGGACCTGGTAAAGCAATATTAGCTCTTTACCATAATCCGTAGTTTTTACGACTTTTAAAAATGAAGGCTTTAGAAAACAGTACAGGAAAAGGAGAAAATGCTAGTAACCAGCATTTTCTCCTTTTCCCACACCGCTTTTTACCTTTCCAGAGATCTTTGGATAATTTATAACAATTTTTAAATTTGATTATTAGCATTTTCTTCTTTTCCCACAATGTTTCCAAGGCCTTTGCCCTTTTTGGTCGTTTAAAACTCCGGACTATGTAGTAAAGCGTTGACACATGGCAATCTGTATATATCATTCTACGTGTCTAAAAATGGCGGATGCTTGTCCTCGAATCGTTACAAAAATTAAGAACTGTGGCTTAGAAACTGTATCTGAAATGCTGAAAAGGTAGTCAGTGGCTGTTCTTCACTGTCCCTGTCAAGAACAGTACGAATTCATGTTCGTTTTAGCGCGGGAGGCAAGTTAAGCTTGTATTTATTAATCGTGATGCTGCAGATTACGATTGTAGCATTTGGGACGTTATTACTAAAAGTAGTCCGTGAATACAATTATGTTCTTATAATGCGACTGGATTACAACTTCTACATTTCCTTACCTGCTTAACTGAAAAAATGTTAAAAGCGGCGTCAAACACCATTCAATCAATCAATTCTTACCTGCTGTGATGTTGGTAAATGTGATGAACCAATCACGTAAGACGTAGCTACAAGTTTATTGCGGAAGAATACCTCAACACCAGAACGCAGTAAGTCTGGGATGTGTATTAAACGACACCGAAAAGTATCCACGCCCTCTTGATTCTGAAATCTAAAAGGAATGAGATTCGATACATGAGAAGAACCAATCACTAGTTACTTGTGAAAGATCACCTCCACATCAGGGTTCGTATTCACCAACCATACTTAAGAATATTCTTAGTCATATGCTACAAAATTTTCTAGATTTGAAAGTTACACAACCTCTGATTGGCTAAACCATTCGGTTTAGCCAATCAGTTGTTGTGTTACTTTCAAATCTAGGAAATTCTTGAGAATAAGACTAAGAATGTTCTTAAGAATGGTTTGTGAATACGGACCCAGAACCTTGTAAGTCTCGACTATTTATCAGATGGTCTTGAAAAGTATCCACGTCCTCTGCATTCTGAAGTGTTTTTAGAGAGTGGTGAACATAAGGGATTCGCAATCTGGATTCGATCATCACTCGAAGCGTTGTGGGAGTTTCCTTTAGCAAGACACTTTAAGGGCCTAGTCTAGCACTGACAAAACCCACTGACGACACATAATAGGTAAGGTATCGCCGTGAGATGACTGAAATAATATTAAAGCAATAAGTCAATCAAGTTTGACTCTTGAGTCTAAAAAAAAAAAAGAAAACTACTGTAGTGTTCTCACTTAGCTAATTTAACTGGCTTTGTATTACAATGTTTTGGGGGTTTTTTTATTTCATGTTTCACGCCTCCTTCAATGGCATTTCTGTCGTGTCACTGCGGGTAATCCATCGATCAAGTCCCTCAGCTGTATCATGTAGCTTGATACACGGTACATTTCTTCGCCGGAAATACACCGCTTTACCGTTCTTAAAATCGTAACACTTCGCTTAAAAAAAGAGAAAACGCTAGTTACAATATTCTGTTGGAATCTTTCCAATATATTTCCGATGACAAACAGTTTCTTCATTTACTTTAAGATTCAGTCTAACAATTCCATTACCATTTTTCAGCGACAGGCTACTTATCATTGTGGCTATTGTTGCCGATGCTAATCAATTTACATGGGCGCCGCCATATTTAAGATTATGTGACTGGCAGTATTTTCAAAATGGAAACCCCCTCGATACGGACGAGGTTAGATGTAGTTACGGAATCGGCCGAGTTGTGACGAGTGACACATTGCACAATAATTTGGTGACATACTGGCTGTTAAATTCTAGATCAATATTATATAAACAAATTACCGTTGCCATGTAAACGATGAACAGTGCACGAGGCGTTTCAGTGCGGTACCACCTGCTTTGGTGACACATGTAGCCATGTCCAGATTTATGTAATACGCCGTTGTAATTCTAAACTATAACCGTTTGACTTCATTGTAGTGATTCTCTGACTGTAATCTTCCTTCATTTACTCTTCCAAAATGACATAATTTTTTGGATTGATCCAAATTGAAAGCATGTGAAGATGACAAGTTAAATGTAGCTCATCTAAAAATGATTTCTGTCTTTGATAGGATAGAAATGTGGGAAAAGGAGAAAATGCTGATTACCAGCATTTTCTCCTTTTCCCACAACGTTTTCATAAGCCTTCCCTTTTAGGGCCGTTAAAACTCGGGGTCTTGTGGTGAAGATTTAAAAATTATGAATCCTGTTTAAGACATTTGTGTAAATTGGTATATTTTTTGATGGTGTTCACCTGTAGTTTTCGCCTCTTTAGGAGAGAGAGAGACAGACAGACAGACAGACAGACAGACAGATAGATAGATAGATATCATCATCATCATCATCATCATCATTCAAATACTTACGTGTGCACAGCCATAAAACATTCATGTTCTGTTTTTGATAAATCGTCCGGCATTTTATAATGGCCCCATGTTCTGCGCAGGAAAGCTGTTTTGGTCATTTGTTTCTCGTAATCCGACACAATTAACTGTAGTTGACACAAAATGGGTGTAGCATTATTCACAGAACCATTGAGGTCAACTCGCAGTGCGTCCGTAACAACAGATTCCATGGTTACCCTGGCGTCCAGTGCACGCACCATGCTGCCCATATTTTGCAGACGATTTCTTAGGTTAAAGTCTCCATCAGCATACGACGTATATCCTTTAAAACACCAAAGTTTGCTATGTCTTAGTAGAACTATTTTCAGATTTCGGTGTCTATGAGTGTTAAACAGAAACTTCGAAGATATTGACCAGAAGCGCTTGTTGCCAGTTAGACTGACAAGTTCCTCACAGATATTTTTCGAATCGACGAGATATATTTTCAGTTCGAACTTATTTTTCTCTGGGTTACCAATCAGATCTACGTCTGTTAGATACACGTCATATTCTATCACACAACAAGACTTAAGGTCGTCCAACGTGACAGGAAAAATCTCCTTTTTATTTTCACTCGATCGCAGTTTAGTTCCTGGCTGAATAAATTCATCTGCTGAGACTTTTGTCCATAGTTCAGATGTTTTGTCTCGAGCAGTGAGGTAGTTTTGATCAATGAGTGCGTATTTAACCTTGACATTGTTATCCAAGATTTGTCCACAAATCGCGGTAAGATCTTTGGCATAAGCTACGGGGTTACACATATGTGTATACCACATTAAAATAATATCAACACATGGAGTAAGAAATTCATCAGGAGCAAGTTTTTTCAAGCACAGAAATTGTTTGTATCTCTTCAAAGCACCATCCAGGTACTTCCGGTCTCGAAAGTGAGGAAGCGACACCTGGTAGCAAAATTGTAAATGGGAGTTGGCGTTTCCGGTCAAAGACACTGACAGTTTGGATACTTCTTTGGTTATATAATGCTGTTTTCGCTCCACATACTCGCCATTTCGAATGATATTGTAACCTGATTTGGGATACTTTTCATACCAAACTTCTACAGCCCTGTTTGCACAGGATATGACGTCATCAATGTCTTTAAAGGAATGGTCTAAAGTCCCTCCCACCAATTTACGACAGTCTCTTTTGTAGGCAAGTGGACTTAACATATGGATGTACCACAACCACCCAACGTCCAAAGGGGGCACAATATCCAGATGACGGTTTTCCATTGCCAATGGCAACCATAGCTGTTCGTAACGGCGGAGTGCGTGCTCCAGTATTGGTCCTTGTAGTAACGTCTCGATTGCCGAAATGTCTTCCAAGAATCTAAGATGACGGAGTGCAGCTTCTACCAAGTCGACAGAAAACTGTACATCAACCCACTCCATGACTTTCATCTATTTCAAGCTGGAAAATATATGAATGAATGACTTCATTTGAGTCATGCTCTGTGAAAAGGAGGTTTAATGCATCTGGAAATAGTACCGCTCGAGGTCAGCCTGAGCAATCCGGGCAGTCTGACCTGGATGGATTTTTTGTTTGCAATTGGCCAGTTATCTGCTTGTCGGAGGACCATTTTACCTCATGATTCAGTCGGTTGTTAGACAAAATGGATTTTATGGATCCATGATTGTGCGAAAACTTGCATGGTATAATGGATCGCGGGGATGCATTAAACCCCCTTTTGCCTGAGCATGGCTCATCTGTTGGAAATTAACTCGTTGTCTGTAAGGAGTATTTTGATCTCTTAAATATTTTTGTTTTCAATATAACATTAGTAATCGTGTTATAACGCCGTTGCTCCGTAAAGTAAACAGAGACGGTAATGCTAGTTCATAAGATCGTTAAAAACAGCAAAATCGTTTTAAAGCTTTAAGCTGCTAAGCGCGACCCAAGGACCTTCTGCGGACAGTGTAGATCAAGATCAGACTGCACAACGTGCAGTCTGATCTTGGATCTACACTGTCCGATAAGGAGATATTTTTCCACCAAAATTAATTTTGGAATAGTAACATTTCGGTTTTTACTATCGGCTTGAAAGTTTCATTTAACTTATTTAGTAGGTTAAGGGTTCGAATCGTAAACAAACACGGTCCAGCATGTGCTATGCACACAGGAATATTCCAAATGCGCAAGTTTAACACTTAACGTGCGTTCCACTGGTATATTTGCCTTTTCGGCCAGTGTAGATCAAGATCAGACTGCACAAAACATGCAGTCTAAACCTTGATCTGCACTATCCGCCTTGCTAAAAGATTCTGGTTCAAATCAATCTCGAAACTGCACCCATTTCGGTCTTATTTCTAGAATGACGACATGTCTGTTTGGTTTATTTGGTGCGGCTGCGCATAGGACTTGAGAACAGGTGTTCGATGGTCCGAATCCCCAGCTCGGCGAATTCTTTCCGAGGATTGATGATAGTCATTGCAGCAAGATTCATTCTTCTCTCACTGCTGGTCATTGTTTCGACGATGGTTATGTCGGAAAAGCAGCCAGTGGCTTGGGAGAAATATTGTTCCCATGGAGTGGTAACGGAAATTTCAAAAAGGCATGGATAAGTGCACTGACTGTAGCTATATAACTGAAATAATGTCGAAAAGTGTGTATTCAACACCAATCAATCAATCGACCGACCGATCGATCGATTAATCAACCAACCAACCAACCAACCAACCAACCAATCAATCAATTGATCAATTATTTCAACGCCGTAAGGATAAAGGAAGGTACTTGCTTTGTAGAGCATCACTTTCACATTGGCTTCTTTTCAAACTTGCCCTGTACCACGTTACCCTGAGTTTTTTTTACCCCTTACCCTGCTGAATAACTTAAAGATTTCAAGCCAACAGTGAAAACCCATAGTTTACGATTTAAAAATTTTGCTCGTCGGAGAAATCTTACGGTATCGGACAGTGTAGATCAAGATCAGACTGCACGTGCAGTCTGATCTTGGATCTACACTGTCCGCAAAAGCCCACAACGTCGCGCTTAGCAGCCTAAGTGTTAACGAAAACGAGTTTTGAAAATAATGTGGGAAAACGAGAAACTAATATTAATCTAGGGTTCTGCATTTTCTCCTTTTCCCACAATGTTTTAAGAAGCCTTTTACATCAGAATCGCTTTAAAGAGGTCCTGCGTGGCTCAGCGGTATTTAAAGTGGACCTGGAGGCCCCGGGTTCGAGCCTAACTGGATTTTTTTTTTTTTTGGGGGGGGGGTGTCCATGGGCGAGACACTTAAGAGCTCTAGCCTAGTGCTGGTGAAACCCAGGAAATACATGAATATGTGAGCTGATATGACTGAAACAATGTTGAAAGCGACGTAAAACACCATTCAATCATTCAAAATCGCTTTAACATAGGCTTGCTTTGTAAAGAATTATAAATTACATATATATGATCGTAAATTATCTCTAAGTATACATACCTGTACACGTTTAGATCACATATAAATTCCTCCACAAAGCCTTCACGATGTCACAATAGAATTAACCATTATTCCATACATATCGATAATTCTGGTATTTCGTAATTGTTCAGCGAACATATATGTATGTCAACTCCGTATTACCATACTTTCAATATTACATTTATATATCCTTAAAAACATTTAACCCTTTACTACACAATCACGAGTTTTAACGACCCTGCAAGAGATGTCATTTGAAAACATGGTGGGAAAAGGAGAAAATGCTGCTAAGCAGCATTTTCTCCTTTTCCCACCATGTTTTCTAGCCTATCACAGAAAAATCCAGTCATTTGAGCCACATTTCAATTGTCATCTGCAAATGCTTTGAATTTTGACGTGTCTAAAATTTTGTCTATTGGTAACGAATTAATTTGCCACCCGTAAACGTAAATCCCTCAACGCGAAATATTATAAACTAAAATACACGAAAACCCTAAAATATTTTAATCTTATGGGCATGGCTAAAGAAGAGGACGGTATAGATCCAAGATCAGACTGCACGTTCTGTGCAGTCTGATCTTTGATCTATACCGTCCGCAAAAGCCCCATGTTTACGACTTCGGCACAGAAAGGGTTCAGTGTACGAGTATAGTGTTTGTGTATGAAACCCAAAACAAATCGATCGCATAGCAGTATGCCCTGATCTCGTTATTTAGCAAAGTGGAAAACTCGATCGATCGATTAACTCCACCCATTGTTATACATGTACTTTTACGAGATTGGATACGTACCTGCATATAGACATCGTTTGAAAACATTGTAGTAAAAACGACAGCGATTGTTCTTCGGGAGGCGTTTACTCCTTTTTCCCACGAAGTTTTTCAAAGGAATTGTAAGAAAGACAAAACTGTGGATTTTTTTCTTTCGCGTGTTTAAATGTACGTAATGTTTAAATTCATGGGTACAAAATGTCAAAATCTCCTTCTGCATATTTACTATCTTGACGCTTGGAACTTTTTTTTAACAACTACGGTTTCCTTTTCGGTCAATAAAGATCAAGATCGGACTGCACAAAGCGTGCAGTCTGATCTTTTATTCACGCTGTCCGCATTTATGAATTTACGGTATGTTTAAAATTCATGCATACAACAATGTGAAGGATTAATTATCTCCTTCTGCACATATACCTTAAAAGTAGCGCCTTTTAGTGCAATATTATTTCCTTTTCGGTCAATGTAGATCAAGATCGGACTGCATGAAGTGTGCAGTCTGATCTTATATCCACACTGTCCGCTGGTATCAATTTACGTTATGTTTACAATTCATGCGTTCAAAATGTCAAGGGTCAATCCATCTCCTTCTACACAATCATGCCTTAACCCTCGAAGCGCCTTTTACTGCAATATTATTTTCTTTTCTCTCGATGTAGATCAAGATCAGACTGCAGGAAGTGTGCAGCCTGATCTTATATCCACACTTTCCGCTTGTATCAATTTACGTTATGTTTAGAATCCATGCGTACAAAATGTCAAGGGTTAACCATGTCCCTCTGCACTTCCACGTCTTAACCTTTAAAGTGCCTTTTACTGCAGCGTTATTTCCTTTGCGGCCAGCGTAGATCAAAGATCAGACTGCACAAAACGTGCGGTCTGATCTTTGATCTACACTGTCCGCTTTGTTGAAATGCTATAGACAAACGCAACCATAATTAGGAAATATATTAGCAAACAATAGATATTTCCAGTCTTAAATAAGAAACGAGATATTGCCTTTAAAAGGTTGTCTAGGTCACAGTATCTCATCAAAATGTGGAAAAGGTAGATCCGAGATCAGACTGCATTTATGTGCGGTCAGCTCTTAATCTACACTATCCCCTTGAATGCGTATAGAATTGTGCCTATGACTTGAAAGGATTACTTTTTAAAATTTATGTGTGTGAGTGTGGGGGGGATGGGGGGGGGGGGGGAAGAGTATTTTGCCTGAAAACGCAAATGTTTTTTTTTTAATGAACATTTTCAACGTTATTTCAAAACCGAATTAATGTGCAAAAGATCGAATTCTTTGCATGTTTGTGCATGTATTATAAATCTATTGTCATAAGACATGTCCTCGACACTTCCAATATTGGACGTGGATAAACTGACACCCTTAGTCTGCCACTAACAACTTGCATTACTTTTTAAAGCCAGTGTAGATCAAAATCAGACTGCACAAAACGAACAGGCTGATCTTAGATCTATACTGTCTGCTATGTTGATATCATTCTAGCCCAAAAAAAAGGTATGAAAGCATTTTTTTTTTTTTTAATCCTTCTTCACGACCGAAAATGTACATTTCGGTTAATTTCCAACCAAAGCGTTAACCCTTTTGGAACGCTTAGCACAACTATTGTAATTTTTGTTTAACCGCGTAGATCTAGATCAGGCTGCTCTTTGCGGACAGTATAGATCAAGATCAGACTGCACATTGCGTGCATTCTGATTTTGTATCGACACTGTCCTCTATATTGTGAGATATTCTGTCAAAACCTTGAAAATACAATTTTTTTCATCTGTTTCCCTGATTGGGATAGTTTCATTTTTTTTTTTAGCGCTCAAACCATTTACTAAACAATCTTGATTTTTAAACAACCACGAGGAAAAAAGGAATAACGCGTTTGAAAACATTATGGGAAAAGGATAATTGGCTGGTAAACGACATCTTATCCTTTTCCCACAATGTTTTCCATTATTTTTAAAGACAAATGCATAACTTTGAACAAGAAACCCTTTTCCCATAATGCTTTTGTATTATTTCAAGGACAAATTCCATAATTTGAGCAACATCTAAACTGGTCGTCTGTAGTTGATTTCAATTTGGATGATTCTCAAATATTGTCGTTTTGTAAAGAGTTAACCCTTTACCACACGAGCAAAAATATAGACTTGTCCAAATTGAAAGCATTTGTAGACAACAATTTAAATGTAACAAAAATGATGGCATTGTCCTTGATAGAGCAGAAAACATTGTGGAAAAAGGAGAAAATGCTGGTTACCAGCATTTTCTCCTTTTCCCACTATGTTTTCAAAAGGCGTCGTGAAAACTCGGGGACTGCGAGATAAAAGGTAAAGGGTTGATAAATGGCATGAAAGAGCAATCCGATTTGTCACGGATCGATAGCGGATATTCTTTCGAGTCAAATAATTATACCTGAACGAATTACTTGATCAGTGTTGACATCTAGCCGGGGTCAAAAGTTCGATTCTTCGTTTGAGCCTGAAGTCTGTCAATACATGTTTCATACGAACGTGCACCTTTCTACTCGGTGAAAATACCGAATAACAAGGTATTGAGTTAGAGAATGAAGTGAAGGTAAGATTCGGACCTTGTTGAACCGAATGTGGATTTAATGGGGGTCTTTTTTTTAAACCGGAACCTCGAATCCTCGTGGCCCAAGTTTGAATTTCGTGCTTTGACCGTTTAACCCTTTCCCAAACGACAAATTTTAGACCCTTCCAAACTGAAAGAGTTTGCAGACGACAATTTTAAATTTGATGAAAATGGCGGAAAGTTCTCCAAAAGGGTAGAAAACACTGTGGGAAAAGGAGAAATTGCTCGTTACGAGCAATTTCTCCTTTTCCCACTGTGTTTTCAAAAGATTTGTACTGCAGACACGTGAAAACCAGGGCTTGTTTGGGAAAGGGTTAAATGAATCTGACAGTCTTCGAAAATAACAGCAGATTCGATCATGAGATAAAATTTTTGCTACAGACACATTAAAGATACATTCTACAGCAAGAGAGAAAAATTCGATGTAGAAATTTGATAGACTGTAGAATGGGTCAAAATTTAGTCAGCTGTATAAACATAGATAAATTACCGATATGAATTGTGTAAGGGATAAAAAACATACACCGGAAGTCTTCGATTTAAAACCGAAAAACGTGACAATAGTTGTTTCTTTGATGGCTCCAAGAAAATGAAATCTACTTCTATTAGGCGTAATCTATGCAACTTTTCCACCGGCAGGGCCAACATTTGGCATGAAGATACAAGAATGATTATAGTTTAATAAAATAAAGATGAAATGGGTTAAAATCTGGCCGAAAAAAAAAAAAATGTATAGATGTATTTTTAATTCTTTCATCGCTGAAAATACGATCCACCGAAAGTCAAAAATATTCTATCTTTTATGCCCATTTAACAAGCGTATGGTATAGATCCAAGATCAGACTGCACGTTCTATGCAGTCTGATCTTGATCTATAGCGTCTGCAAAAGGCCCTTCTATCGCCTATGCAACTAGCGGCGGTAAGTTTGGACAAGAAACAAGTTGATGCAAAGTAGATGAAGAGCCCAACAAGTCTTGTACGAGTTATGTACCTTTATCTTCCTTACGTTTATTTTGTTTAAAAAAAATACTCCAAGAAAAGTCTACGCTGAGGGTCCTCGAAAAGAAATTTTGCGTGAATAAGAACTTTCTTGTAGAGAGAGACAGCCCTTATATTAAAAAGTAAAAAACGTTGTTAAAATCCTTGGTTAAAGGAAGCCGAGAAAACTTACTGACAAGCCCTAATAGCTCAAGTGGTAAAGTGTAGGACTCGTGAACGTCACGTCACAGGCCATTTGAGGGTGTTGGTTTGAGCCCCACGACTGACCATCTTAAAGTCTAATAGTCTGTCGGATGAGACGTTAAACCGCGGTCCCGTGTGACGGGGCTTTATACTTTATACTGAGCGCGTAAAACTTAGGCGTAACTTAGGATGGGAGTCTTCCTTTATTTTGCACTATCCCCTGTAACATGACTAATAACCTTATGGGCGCGTCGCCCGTATGTGCAAGTGGTGACGCCGATAAATAAGCAGAAAAATCAAATCAAATCACGAATAATTATAGTTAAATCGTAGGCTTTTAAGCGTGACTCAATTCGCCTTTGCGAACATACTAAATCAAAATCAGACTGCACCTAACGACCAGTCTGATCTTGGACCTATGGTGTCTGATTAAGCTAGATTTTACCACGGAAAAGAATTACAATCGCAATATTTGTGTCTTCGCCAATGGCTGAAGATATACATTATTCTATCTAGCAGTTTAACCCTTTATCGTGAAGTTCCCTGTTTTAACACTTAAGCTGCTGAATAAATGATACGCATATTTCTATTCAATACTAAAAGCCCAAATATTGCGGTTTCAAAGTTGATTTCACCGAAAAGGAAATACCGTATCGGACAGTGTAGATCAAAGATCAGACTGCACGTTCTGTGCAGTCTGATCTTGATCTACACTGTCCGCAAATGGTCAGTGGCTCGCGATCAGCAGCTTAAGGGTTAATGACCCTGAAGCAGAGTGTTTTTATAACATTGTGGGAAAAGGGGAAAATGCTGGTAACTGGCATTTTCTTCTTTTTCCCACAATGTTTCTTACTCTATAAGAAACCTTAAGTTTATTTATACCAACTTCGAATTTGTCAACTGCAGGTGTTTTGAAGTTGGAAGAGTCTAAAATTTATAGTTTTGGAAAGGGTTAAAGGTCAAGGCGATATTATGAATTCCTGAACCGGTCGATCTTTCAAAAACTAACTACAATATGTATGTCATTATTTATTACAGTCAGTAACTTTTGGAGTGCCAAGAAAAAGGTAAAAAAAAAACATTTATAGACAGTAGAAAAAGAATGATACAATCCATGCTCTGGCAAAGGGTTGCTTAACGCACCTCCGCATTATACCAGGTCAGTCATCGTAGAATACGGGATCTATAAAATCCATCTTGTCTAACAAAAGGCTGAATTCCGGGGTAAATGGTCCTTTTGCACATCCAGAAAATTGACCAATATCAAAATTATCGGTCCAGGTCAGCCTGCGCCGACTGTCCAGGCTGGCATGGGTCTATACCTTGTGGAGATGTATTAAGCCCCCTTTTCCCAGAGCATGGCTCATATGTTTTTGAAATTTTCTTGTTGTTGCAGCAAACCGATTTCACACAGTCAAAAAAAAAATGGAGATTCAAGGTCAGATTTCACGTTCTAAGCAACATGCGCTTGTTTTCACCAGCCAATTCTAAATCGGAATCTTAGTCTAATTCTGAATTTAGAAAGTAGCACTCATCCCGATTCGCTAAACCAGTTGAAGCATACTCTGTAAAAATGGGGTTTAATGCATCTGCAAACAGTATCGAATTGTGTCAGTTTGCGTAATCCCGAAGGATAACATAAGCCTACACATTTTGCTATCTTTAAATTGTCTTCATGTCAAAGGACCATTCTATATCCTGATTTAGTCGGTTGTTTGGCAAAACAGATTTTATGGAACCATAATTATGTTATGCCTTACTTAGTATACTGCACTGCGTAGATGCATTTAACTCCCCTTTTGTCAGAGCATGGTTCACTTAGTTCAGCCAAACAGATATTGCACTAATCTTAAAAAAATCTTACAACTCTTGAGAAGATGTCACAAAGAATGCATTTTAGAGAATAGGACTCCAGGGTCCGTATTCACCAACCATTCTTAAGAACGTTCTTAGACTTATTCTTCAAGATTTTCCAATTTTGAAAGTAACACAACTTCTGATTGGCTAAACCTTACGGTTTAGCCAATCAGAAGGTGTGTTACTTTCAAATTTGGAAAATTTTGAAGAACAAGACCAAGAATGTTCTTAAGAATGGTTGGTGAATACGGACCCAGGCCCCAGTTTCACGAAAAAATTTAAGTCTCTTTATTTTACTTAACTCAACTAACGGTCCTAGGTTCTGACTTAAGTTGAGTTTGTTATTCCAGGCGCATTTCATTAACATTAACAGACTTATGGAACATTCTCAAGTCCTGTGTTGACACAACGTTTCATACTCAACTCAGGGAAATAATGGACTTAGTTAATTGACTTAATTACATTTATTTTGCTTACTTGAGTCTGAAAAGTAGATTCAGCTCAGGATTTGAGAACGTTACTACAGTCTGTTAACCCTTTCCCAAACAAGCCCTGGTTTTCACGTGTCTGCAGTACAAGTCTTTTGAAAACACTGTGGGAAAAGGAGAAATTGCTCGTTACGAGCAATTTCTCCTTTTCCTACAGCGTTTTCTACTCATTTTGAGACCTCTCTGCCATTTTCATCAAATTTAAAATTGTCGTCTGCAAACTCTTTCAATTTGGACAAGTCCAAAATTTGTCGTTTGGGAAAGGGTTAATGTTGCTTAAATGCGTCTCAAATAACGAACCCAACTTAAGTCAGAACCCGGAACCGTTAGCTGAGTTGAGTAAAATAACAGACTTAAGTTTTTTTCGTGAAACCGTGTCCAGATACATATCTATGCTGGAAACGACAGCAGTTTAACGTGGTTAGAAAAGTCTTACAGTTAGATGAAATTTATCTTCCATATTTCTATTTATCAATGTCCAGTAAGAATTACTTCATCCAAATATCGGCATATTTCTATGTCTTGCACCGTGACGTTGAAAGTTCACAGACTGTATGTTGTCACATGTACTGTAGTGTCCACCATCGGGTACTAACATGGCACAGATGTCGATATATTTCTGGAATGTTATCAGCATGATGGCGTCGTACTCGGTATTGCCTAACGTTGTCGCGATTGTGTTTGATAGTATACCCACAAGTTGGGCCCCGTCACGACCTTCCTCCGAAAACACTGCCGAGCCTGAACTACCTTTGTCAGTCGATTCACAGGAAGTCAACAACACATTGCCGCCCATTACCATCAGATTTTCGTCTGGGTGACATTTAGATTTTACCAGACGATGTGCTTTTTCCGTGCTGAAACTGAGGAAGTGAAGGTCAGTGTTTAATGAACTCATTTCTGGCACCTTTAAATGCATAAATTTCTTCCGACCTCTCACAGGCAGATTCAATTTTAAAACGGCGTAGTCGTAAGCACCACGTGCTACTTCCGGCAAACTCTGTGTTTTCTTCCACATGACTGGTACTTTTATTTCAACCACGTAGTAGAGGCGGGAACCAATCATTTCCGGAACTTCTACTTTAAGCATTTCTATATTTCTTTTGTACCTGTCTCCATTATGTACACAATGAGCGGCTGTTATAACATGGTTGGGTGTTAACAGGGTACCAGTACAACCGGATGATAGTCTCACTATATTGGAGTAGGGGAAATATTTAGTTTGGAACCTTGAAATAAAAGACCGGTCTCCATTTTTACGTGTTGCTTGCTTCTTCCAGTATTCCGGCCTTCTCTTATTCAAATATGGACCAATCACGTCGTCAAGGTCGTCAAGGTCGTCTGGGTCCCCGACTTCCGGTACGTCATTATATAAGTCACCTTGATCAACGTCACCTGGATAAAGATGGACGCTAAGTGATATATAACCCGGTTCATAGTCACCGGTATCAGAGGGCTCTCTCCGGGATTCGTCTGCTCCCTCGTTCATCTCATTTTCCAAATCAAACACGCCATTGTCTTCCTGGGGACTTCTTTCAACAATAAAGGGACCCTTTAGGAAGTAAAGACCAGCCTCGGTACTCGTTCTGAAGCTTGACTGGACAAAAACTGCCGCCCATGTTATTAACAAGAGACTAATCTTCAAATAGTTCGCCATTGTTTGCTGCAACTGTATCAGTAAACTCGCTGTGCAACCTCAGATACTACTGTATAGTTCATGATGAGCTCTGAAAATAAACAAATGAAAATTCTAACATGACACGTGAATTCGGCGCTATAAACACAATGCAACGGAAGCGTGGTAAAATCGACGTCACTCTATATTCTGTGTAAAGTAAGAATTAATCTGCATCAGCTTTTGTAAACTAAATATGAACTTGTTTTCCTTTTATCAAGAGTTGGTCATATTAGAATCGAAATAATCTTTCTATCGTGGTTTATTGTTCAATAAACTACGGTTGTGAGATATGAGGCGCAATGAATAAACCACTCGGGCTATCCCCTCGTGGATTATTTATTGTGCCTCATAACTCACAACCGTGGTTTATTGAACGATAAACCACAATAGAAAGGTTATTTCTTAACTGACTCACTCCTTCTGGCATCGAGTGTTTGCATATCGCAGGAGCCTGACTTTTAAAAACTCCGAGGTTCGACAAATTGACCGTAATGAGGAATTGTCTCCCTGTCACAAAGTCTTGATCATCAGTCATGTATTAAAACTCAATATATGAGCCGTGCTCTGACATAGGGGGCTTAATGCATCTCCGTGACGCAGTATACCAAACAAGTCATCACGTAATTATGGATCCATAAAATTCATTTTGTCTAACAATCGACTTGATCATAAGGTAGACTGGTCCTTAACTCTTTACCAAACGACAAAATTTTAGACTGGTCCAAATTGAAAAAATTTGCAGACGACAAAATAAAGGTGACCTAAAAAAGTAAAATTTGTTTTGGGAAGGGTAGAAACCATTGTGGGAAAAGGAGAAAATGCTGGTTACCAGCATTTTCTCCTTTTTCCACAATGTTTTCAAAAGCTTTCTTTCTCTGGGTCGTTAAAAGTCGGGATTGTGTGGTAAAGAGTTAGACATAATTATAGAAAATATATGTAGCCCGCGCAGGCTGACCTGGGCGGTACCTTTTCGTTATTGGTCAATTTTCTGTATGTCAAAGGACCAGTCTACCTCATGATTCAGTCGGTTGTTTGACAAAATGGACTTTATGGGTCCATGATAATGTGATGGCTTTCTTGGTATAATGCATCACGCAGATGCATTAAGCCCCCTTTTTCACAGAGCATGGCTTATTTCAATTTGTGACAAAGATTCTAATTACCTTCTTATTCTAATTCTCAAGAATATTGTCTATGCACTTTGGTTTAGCCAATTAGAAACTGTGACACGTATTTCATTCGTCATTTACAATCGGAATGAATGAAATTAAAAATGGTTGGCGAATACAGGCCCTGAAATTAAATACTCCATTATCGAAAGATTAACTGCACAGTTAGATGCATTTAGTGCCTAGAAGTCAATGTTCTCTCTCTCTCTCTCTCCTCTCTCTCTCTGTCTGTCTTCAGTTTACAAGATTTAACATTACGATAGTAGGAAAGTTTGAGTATCTACTACTGATTTTTTTTTTATATTAAAATGGTTGTTGAGAAGTACAAATTAGCCGTGCTCTGGCAAAAAGGGGCTTAATGCATTCGTGATATATCGTACCAAGCCAAGAATGACATATTTATGGATCCCATAAAATCCATGTGTGTACAACACTCGGCTGGATCTGACGGTAGAATAGGTCTCTGACATGCAGAAAATTTACAAATAGCAAAAAGTTTCGATCCATGAGTAGTAAAGGAGGGTAGACCTCGGACAGCGTCCGAGGTCTACCCTCCAGAGTCCCGGACACGCCCCTTTTTGTCCGAGGTCTACCCTCCCAGAGTGCCATTTTGTCCGAGGTCTACCCTCCCGGGAGGAAAAAAAGCCGCATCACCGAAGAATTTGGCGGTAATTCGGCTTCCGCGCGTAGAAATACAATTAAAAATAGTGCGTCACTAGGTTCGGGAGGGTAGACCTCGGACAAAAAAGTAGTTCCGGCAGCCTATTCAGGCAGAGACCCTCGTTGGACTTAGTCTTTTTTGGAGAGTTGTTCTTTGTCTCTATTACCCGTCGGACTTAGTCTTTTTTCCACAATTGGATTAAAAAGTAGTTCCGGCTGATGTAAACAAACGTAAACAAGCGTTTTGATTGGTCGAGACGTTTTCCCGCCAAAATTCAATGGGTTATTTCCCCTTTTCAGCTTGGATCAAGGCAAAGATCCTCGTTGGACTTAGTCTTTTTTCACAATTGCCTTTAAAAAGTAGTTCCGGCAGGTGATTCAGGCAGAGACCCTCGTTGGACTTAGTCTTTTTTGGAGAGTTGTTCTTTGTCTCTATTACCGTCGGACTTAGTCTTTTTTCCACGATATGGTTCCCAAGACAAAAGACTCTTCTATTGGTCTTAGCGATATTGACAATTTGAGAAAGATAGACTTTTCTTGGGGAATGGTTAGCCCTGAAAAGGGCTGTTTTGGAGTTTGTTTTTCCTCCTCCTCCTCCTCTAATGACAGTATCCAAAATTTGTCTGACAGATAGGGCACTCCACGACTCTTCTTCGATCTGCTATTAACCTTCTTATTTTGTTTATTTTATGCATAGGCAAAGTGGAGTCACGCATCATGGCCAGTAGAAAGGTTGTCAGATACCATTTTGTCATCGAGAGAAGTAGAAATTGTACACTATAGTCCATCACCATTTCTTTAGCTGTCATCTATTCGGGAACCGAATGATTAATGTACTGGAAATATCATCGTCTTTTATACGCTTGGAGGCGGTTTGACTTACTTATTGACAATTGTTGAAGATAGATTTTTCTAGGGTTTTGGTTAGTCCTGAAAAGGACTGTTTTTTGGAGATTGAACTGTCTTTTTTTTTTGTCTTTTTTCTGTGTCTTTTTTTGGCTTTTTTGTTGTGTTTTTTCCTCTATTGAGAACTTTTCTTTGTTTCTTTGGGTGTCTTTTTGAGTTTGAGTTTTGGAACCTTTGGGATCTTGAAGTCTTTGAAGTTGTCGATGTTTTTTCCATGTTTTCCCAGCCCTATTTTTGTCGGTGATACATAGGTGGGATCGTATCGTTGTTTTTTGTGAAGTTGCTCATCATTGTCTTTCTCTAGTTCTCGTTTTTTATTTTTTATCTTCTCTTCCTTTGGTTGACGATCTTTCTCTAGCTGTGATTCCTTTGAGTGTTGCTTTTCCTTCGACTGATTTTCCTTTGACTGATTTTCCTTTGACTTCTGATCTTTCTTTTTTACAACTGATACGAGGGAATCTGTTAGTCTTCGAAGACTGGTTTTATCAAAGTCGAACTCCACCGGAATCTTCACAATAACAGGTGTAGTTGACTGTCTTTGCTGACATATTGTCTCGATGTTTCTGTTCAATGTTTTCAACTCCTCTAAAATCTGAGTTATTGTAGCATCTTGTTTTGATATCATCTGTCTCATCTCTTCCTCGAATTTGTTAACTAGCGCTGCCATTGGCTCAATGAAAGTCGAATTCATGGCTGACGCTAGAATATCTCCACTGTTTCCACTCTGTGGCAAGGAGTTGTCCAAGATGTAGTCGGCTAAGTTGTAATTGGCTAAGCTGAGATTCATCTTTCCCGTTAACAGTATGTTTTTACTCGTACTACTCGAAGATCGAGAGCCGAATGATTGTAGAGAAATATCGTCAACGTTTTATAGATTGGTAGAGGATTGACCTACTTTGATACAGAATTAAGAGCGCGGACCCGGTCGGAAGCACCCACGAATGATTATAACACTTAGAGAGAGAAAATGATAGAAATCTGGGGTACTAGCTAACCGATTGATCTGAGCTCTATTGCGAATGTAACATATCCTATGATTGAACGAAAACAACTGGATTCTAGTCAAGCAGAAATGATAATCTTTCGATTTTTACATAGTTATATTGCTTACTTGCAAAAGGATGAACTACACTATATTAGGAAATATTATTTAGGATGAAATTTTGTTTGACAAAATTTGAAAAGATAGAACTTTCTTAACGTTTGGTAGTCCTGAAAAGGACTGTTTTCGAAGATCTGTATTTTTCAACCTCTTCGTCTATCTCTCGCAGTCTCGAACTCATTAATTAGCATGATAAGTAGTGCTATCTCATGACGTATCTGTCGTCGACGAAAACAATCTTCTAACCAGTTCAGTATTGAGTAATATGCCACTGATCCAAATATGAACATACAAAACATTTTTATTCTCGAGTATTGAGAGGTAAAAAATGGTTAAATGAGAACTTGACCGGCTTTCTTTATACGTTTTTTACAGATGGAATGACCTACTTTGACTCGAAATTAACGTTAACCAATCGTTAGTTTTGTTATATTCTCTTTTGAATAAGTAAAAGATAGATGAAAACAAGTCTATACGTTGCGGTAGGGTTCAAGGCTTTCTGATGAACTTAGTCTTTTTTGATAAGTTGAAGTAGAAAATTACCTTTTTCTTAAAAATCAGAATTGACTTGGTCTGACAATTTGAAGAGAAAGATAAAACTTTCTTGGTGTATGTTAGCCCTGAAAAGGGCTGTTTTTCACTATTCTCTGTAATGAAATTAATTTAACTATCGGTTAACTTAATTTCAAAACTAGAGAAAAGATCGAGGACTCTAAACCTCCTCATCTGAATCTTCGGGGAATAGCTCACGCCGAAGTTCATTGATTTCTTCAACTTTGGCTTGGACATACTCATTATACATAATGAGTACTCCTTTGATTGAACAAAGTTGAATTTTCAGATTATACTGCACGGCTCTGCTTTTACACTTATCATATCGTTTTTCTATCCCACTCAGACGAATTTTAAGCAATTCGATCTGTTTGCATCCCTTTCTAAATCGTCGCTCTGCTTCAAGCAATTTGAACCGTTTGTCGAGGGTCTTCATTTTTGAGCTCTGAGAGGGGAAAACTGATTAAAAAGAAAAATAGTCCCGTCTTTTATAGGGTAGTAGGGGATTTGACCTACTTTGACTCGGAATTAATGTTATCCAATCGTTAGTTTCGTTATATTTCTTAATTCAGAATTGAGTTGAACTGACAATTTGAAGAAAGTAGAAAAACTTTCTTGTCGCATGTTAGCCCTGAAAAGGGCTGTTTTTTTGATGGAGATTCATCCTTCACTGGTTACGATCGAGTTGTTCTTCTTCTTCTTCAAACTGTACCACAATGAAAGCTTGACAGCAATGATGACACCAAATCACTACACCATAGTCTTCATCATAGTCATAGAATCCCTCATCTGGTTCTGGACAATTGTGCTTTTCTCCAAGATGTTGTAGGATATGAAAGCATTTTCCACACTCTATTGCACATGGTCTATCACACTGTGGACAATAAGGAAAAAATATAAGCATTTTTTCTCGTCTTGGTATACTTTTACGATTTCTTATTCGTGCTACTCGAGAGAAACGAGAGTCGAATGGTTATAGGAAAAGTTCACTGAATTTTTATAACTTAGTGGAGGGATTGACCTACTTTTTCTGACTCAGAATTAACGTAGACCAATCGTCAAACTCGTTATATTCTTTTGTAGAAAAGGAATGGCGGGAGTGGGAAAAACGGTTGATCTTGGCGGGTATGGGGAAAACGATGATTCTTCAGATAGGACTTAGTCTTTTTTTGAGTCTGATGCAACCAATCTTTCAATCTGAGAAATATGTTTTGTTTTGACAATTCGAAGAAGCAGACTTCCTGGGTATTGGTTGGCTCTGAAAAGAGCCCTCAATCCTAAAAGAAGGAGAGAGTGGTTCTTAAAAAAGAACCATTGTTTTTATCCATTATACAGGATATGCCGTGATGACAGAAAGATCTTTATACTTGACTACATCCGGCAACTCAAATCCATCATAGCAGGCGACGACTTTACAAACATACGCTTCTTTACCGTCTGCATCTTTTCCGATTTCAACAGGAAATTTCATTTCAAAAATTATCTTGTTGAAACCTTGCAATTTAATACTATCGCTATGTTCTACAGTAGATTTTACCATTTCATAAATTTCTGAAACGGAAAATCTTCTAGAGAACAAACTAGGCTGAGATTCATCCAAGTATCGTTCTGCATCAAAATAATGTTTTCTAATGAAATGCTCATAATTGAAGTACTTCTTATAGCGTAAATATTGCCCGCTATAATAAGATTGAGGCGGAGTACCAAAACCCTGTCTCACGGACATATCGCTAGGATAAAAAGATAGAGAAAGAATAAAAGATAGGAAAATTTTTGCCAACATTTTATAGCTTGGTAGGGGAATTGACCTACTTTTGCAATAGAATTAAGAGCACGAACGGGGGCGAGAGCATGTAGATAGAACATAACGTACTATATGATCTCACATAGAATGTGATGATCTAACTACATTTTTTCTAAGTCTGAACTTTTTGGGGAAGAAAATCAAAACAGACGACCTTTTTTGAAATCATTTCTTTATTCATTCAAAAGTTCTTAACAATATCATGAAAAACAGTAATGTTTAAAACAAACCAAACGTTCTAACACTATATTTTATATATACAAAGACAATTTATATACAAAAAAAACAATAAAGGTACATTTTATATACAAAGCATTGACAATACAGTTCTTATTTACAACAATGACAAAGCAATTTTTACAATGCGAATTCGCAGATACCTCGATTTTTCCACTTGTCTTCATGTTCCACAATAACTTTATGCAGTTGGTCATTGCCCAAAAACAAACTATATACACTGTCCAATCCACTATATTCACACGTACCTCTAATTTCAAAGACGTTTTTGAATACTGCTTTTGCCGAAAGAGTTGAAAGTACGAATTTTTCTGTGACATCTCTATCAAAAAGAATATACCCTTCCATGATATCCACTCCTTCTGCATTATCTCTTGATTTTGTATATCGTAAGTAAAAGTTAAACAGGAGTGATTTCATTTTCAGCATGATCAGATAACTTTCTTCTGGTCTTCCTATGATAATGAATCGCCATCGACTTGTGGCTTGCAACTTCTTAGCGAAATAGTCACTTTTCCACAAACAAGCTGTCAAATAGCCTTTGATAGTGGTATCGAAATCTGACTCAGTCAGCAGCATTGCAATAAAGTCGTGCATGCTATACATTTTGCAGGATGTCTCTCCTTTTGCAACTCCCTTGTGCAATTTATCTATCCAAAGTTTCACACAGTTGAATTTAAGGCTGAATTGTGTTCGTTCATCGAGTGTGTGCAGATGGATGAAATCTCTATAAACTTTTTCACGTAGTTCTATCGGTAAAGGCAGCATTTCACTTGACATAATTTTCACTTTTCGATAGAACCGTCTTACTTTGCTCGTTCACTTCAAGTCAGTGTAACATGGTGTTGTTCCTTACAGTTATTTATACCCTCAAATCTTATAGGTCATAGAGTGCAGTATCGTTACAATGCGAATTCACAGATACCTCGATTTTTCCACTTATCTTCATGTTCCACAATAACTTTGTGCAACTGATCATTACCCAAAAACAATGGAAATTTGCTATCCATTTCACTATATTCACGTACCCCACTAAATGGAAAAACATGTTTTGAAATATCTTTTGTCGAAAGAGTTGAATATACGATTTCTTCTGTGACATCTCTATCAAAAAGAATATACCCTTCCATGGTATCCACTATTTCCTCACCGTCTTGAATGGATCCTTTTTTGTAGCGTAAGTAAAAGTTAAACAGAACCGATTTCATTTTCAGGACGTTCAGAAAACTTTCTTCTGTTCTTCCTACGATGATGAATTGCCATCGACTTGTGGAATCCATCTGTTTAGCAATATAGTTGTCTTTCAACAAACAAAATGCTAAATAAGCTTTGAGAGGAAAATCGAAATCTGTATCATCCCCTATCATTACAATAAAGCTGTGTATACCATACAACTTGCACGATCTTTCTCCTTTTACAACTCCCTTGTGCAATTTGTTTATCCAAAGTTTCACACAGCCGAATTTAATATCCAACTGTACTTGTTTATCGAGCGTGTGCTGCTGGATGAAATCTCTATAAACTTTTTCACGTAGTTCTATCGGTAAAGGTAGCATTTCGCTTGACATGATTTCTCACTTTTTGATAGTTTTCACTGTTTTTTAAAAACGTCTTACTTCGATCGCTCACTTCAAAACAGTGTAACACGATATTGTTTCTTACAGATATTTATACCCTTAAACTTTTATGACCATAGGGAACAGTATCAGTATCGTTTACAATCACTCTTTTGGTGTATACAGAGCGAAAGGTTTTTGTCTGTGGTTCACTGGTCACTGTTCTGTCTTTATGCCTTTTGATTCTACAGTCATACTGAACTTTGATTTCTATTGTACGATCCAAAGCACATTTTGAATAGGTGTCGAAATTTACCATCTGATTTGTATTGTAATCCAAAGTAATTCCCTTGACTTTACATTTGCTTTTTTCTTTTCCATCTTTTGTTCTCATTTTGTAAGCGTAATTCTTGGGGCCTAATCCTCTGAAATGAGTTATTCTACAATCAGGTTCTTTATCGGTCCATTTTCCTAGCCTACTGTTAATGATGGGAGGGTTCCACAATTCAGGATCATGAATGTACATACAACTATCTGTATCGAAATATAGAACTCTATCCCCCAATCTTTCAAGAACACTGTACAGTTCCAACCTTGCATAAGCTGTTACGTAGGATGCTACAATAACATTGGCTGTTGCATGCGTTTCGACAAAGTCCATCTTTTCTTCATAGTTGACCAAAATGAATGGACACTCATTGTCAAAAATTTCCACATGCTTTACCGTATATTTCGGGTCGGTAATCAAGTCAAAATATTTAGATGGTTCTCTGATGTATTTCGTCTTGCTCATGTTTTCACGCTGTGCTAATTTCCCCCAAAGGCAGTTCAGCATAATCTTAGCAAACGATCTTTTACCAGGATTTTTTTTAATACATTTGGGATCGAGACGAATCCCTTCAGCTTCCTCATACTCGCGAATGAATTGATTCTTTTCCGAGTCTGTCTGACACCAACTGGGATATCCACTGGCTTCTTGCTTAATTTTCAAGAAATTATCCACATAGCCTTTAAAGAATTGATCCGAAACAGAGTGGAAATGCCAGATTTCATACACTTGCATTAGCTGATAACCACAGTCGAGAGCTTTGAACAGTTCAAATGTAACCCAAGTTCCAACCAAGGATCTCTCTTCTTTTTCATGGTTACAAACGTTTGAGCTTTCTTGTGCATATTTCATACAGAGTGGAAACATCATCTTGTTGTTACAGTGAACTGGAAGAACAGGATGAAACAAATCAATTGGGGGTAGAACTTTGCATTTAATGAGTCCTTCATACTGACGAATATTCTTCATATCAATACTCTCAGCAGTCAAGATTGTTGGATGGCCTACAGGGTAGAATTTATGTTTGCAGACGTAAGGATATAGAGAGCAAATGTCGATATACTTGATTTCCTTCTCACTACTTTTCTCAACATCATAGGCAATTTTTATTGCATTGCATCTACCTCCAGCCAGACCCTCTCTTGGTTCGATGGGGTCGCAGTTCGGGTATAGACTTTCAATGGTTTTTTTGTATTCTTTGTCCTTCTTCATCTTGGTATCGAATTCATGCTCCCATATGGTCACTATGTTATATCCCATTCTTTTGATGGTTTCTAATCGTTCAATGGTATTGTTGTACAATTCATCCATTGTTTTTCCATTGATGGGATTGATATATTTCCGATCCTTGAAACATGTCTGGCAACCATGAAATAAATCCCCGAGGAATTCAGACAGTCTTTGATTGACGGTGAAATCCGTCTACAGTGTATCTCCCTATTCGAAATTCACCACCATTTTTGGCATGTTGAATATGAATCCCTTTTTCCCTAGCAATGCTTTGAATCCACCGTATTGCTTTCATAGAAAACCGGCGTCTGACTGGATCTTTGCTTGAAATGATGGCTATCTGATTTTTTGGTAAATAATCTTTTCTCCAAATCTTGTTACAGGCTCCAGCTATGGTAAACGACTCTGTGAATGGACAAATCCCACTCTGTTCGATGAACAACTTTCTGAATTCACCACATCCTCGTCTTAGGATATCAACATCCGAACGACAGTACATCTCCATCTCTTTTTGAAAATTGAATTCCTCACCATTTTGAACTTTGTCATTATACCAGACTATGAATTTCGATCGAGCCTCTTCAGACATTGAATCGGGTTTGTAATAAGACATATCCAAGTATGGCCCAACGTAATCCCAGAATTCGTCTGTATTTGCCCAGTGAGGAAAGTAACCTTTTTTCATTTCTTGAAGACCAAATGTAGTCGGAAATTTTGCCAGCCCAAAGTTCATGAAACTGAAGGAGTCAATCAAACACACACCATTCAGTTCTAACTTCAAAATATTATTTCCATTCATGGTCAGTTCTGGTTCTTTCATTCCAACGTTGATAATATGATTGAGAATAAATTGACCATCATAACCTTTGAGATTATGGGCAATAGCTATGATTCTTTTATGATGCTTTGTAAAGAGCCAGCTACAAAATTGACTCAAAGTTTCTTTTCCTTGAAAAATAACTTCTCTTCCTTCTTCGAATTTACTACATGTGGAACAATGAAAATCAAGTGGTTTATCGATACATTCAGCACAGGCTCGGTGTGCAATACAGTAATTCGGTATATGTATCCCTGTATCTTGCTGACATTCAAAATCAAAGAAAATGAACAAAGGTTTTTTGACTACAGAAGAACTCGTCTCATCGTCACTGTCGTGCTTCATCTTACTCTGGTAAGGCTGAATAAAACAGCGATGAGAGAAGTCAACTATTTTCTTGCAGAGATGACACTTTTTCTTTCCCTTACAGACATGATTTTTCTTTCTGACAAAAAACTGACCTTCACATTTCAAACAGAGTTTCACTAATTCACAAATGGTTTTCTTCTCTTTACCTTGAAGTGTTTTGTGTTTTTCCAAGCATTCTGCACTGAAAAAACATCTATGACACTTGGAACAGACATACTCTTTTGATTCCGATGGACATTTCCCAGCACGAAAGCAACCTTTACAGATCTTTGAGCAAGTATGGTCTTCCCGATTCCTGTAACGCATATCACAGAACTCACAATAATAACCACAATCAAAAAATGATGTAATGGATTTGATGTAGTCATAGTGTTTTTGATGAAAGTACAAATGTATGATTTTACTATTGTCTTTCACTTCTGGATGTTCAAACACTTTCTCCAATTTTGATTGCTGTTGATGGACTTTAATAACATAGTCTTTTTCATACAAGAAATCTTGAATTTGTTTGTATTCTTCAGGCCCTACAGGTTGCGTCGATGAAACTCCAGCTTCATTCATCAATTTCTCGGCTTCAGTCTTTTGAAGTGATCTGTTTGATCTTTTGATGATATCCCATCTTCGATTCCATTCTTGGGTATTTTCACGTTCATGGTGATAAAGCCCCACAACAACAGCTCTTGCAAAACATAGATGATCTTCATTATTAATTTCAATAATCGATTGTTTCTTCTTTGCGAAAACTTTTGAATCCAATATTTCTGTACCCCTAACTCTTTTACCACTTCCACTTGGGGGTACCGTATGTGTGATATCGAATGTCATGCGACCATCGTTCAAGACGAATTCCTCATTTGACTGTAGAACTTTTTCAATCTCGTCCAATATAGTATGACTCTCCAACTCCTCCACATATAGAAAGGGAATATGAATCCCCATATCCAATGAACGGTGATTGATGGTAATTCTGATCATATCCCTCGATTCAGCCTTTAACTTTTGAACGATTTGTTGGATAACATCGTCGAATAAGGCAGTCAGTTGCTGTGGTTGTAACTCATCGAATTTCTTAAAAGACGCCTCCAGCACACGGGAATCTGTATTGAATTTTCTTGACTTCTTTTTTCCCACTTCTTTTAAGGCGTATAGACTTTTCATATCCAAAGATTTTTTGTCTCCACTTTCTTCTTTCAAAGATTTTCTGTCTTCTTCTTTCAAAGATTTCCTGCCTTCTTCTTTCAAAGATTTTTTATCTTCTTCTTTCAAATTTTTTCTCTTTTTGGTTGACGGTGGGAATTTCTCATCGTTTTCTTCTTTCAAAGATTTTTTGTCTTCACCATCACTTTCTTCTTTCAATGGTGAACTTTTTCTCTTTTTGGGTGAAAATTTCTCATCATCGCTTTCATCATTACTGCTACTGTCTGGGTAGACTAGGATTCTTTTTCTTTTTTTTGCCGGCAGTAGTTTTTTTCTCTTTTTCGGGATGGTCTGAATTGTCTCATCGTCACTTGTACTGTCTGAATAAGGCACTAGTCTTTTAGACATTGTTTTATGGCTGATGATAAGTCAGACAATGACACAAAACTCAAAAAAACCTAGCTTTTTTATATCTTTTTCAGACCAAACGTGTATAAAAAGAGGTGTTACGACTGAAATCTTCATCATTCTTCGGAAAGATTTCAAACAGGACAACTGATAGAAAAATGAGTGGGTTCAAGCTACAAAGTACAACACCAAAGAGAATGTACCTGTATGTTAACCCATACACTCACGATTATGAGATCACCAATGTACCGTCAAGATATCAAGTCTACCATACTGGGAACTACGTGGGATCATTTCTATCCCACCAACATTTTGCAGAAAAAGATGTCTATCGTATCACCAGAGTCCTGGATCAAGCAACATTTGACAAACGCCATGGGGTGAGTGATATGACAACGAATATCTGTTTTACATGCAACAGATCAGGACATTGGGCTAGACAATGTCCAGAAAAAGAAAAACTGATGTGGAGATTCGTCTCCGTCTTCGTGGACCCCTACAGCCACGATGTTAAAATTTCACCAACAATGGAAACCGGGAGAGAATTCCAACATATGAAATACGTTGGGGCTCTATTATCCTATAAAGTAGACGAGAATAAATGGAAGACAAGATCGTCACAGACTACAACTTCATCGACTGGAAATCAGATCGAGCAGGAGATCGAAAATATGGAGCATGATAACACAGAAATCAACGACACAGAAATCTGTAGAATTCAAGTAGAAATACATGATAAGCCGCAACAAAGTTCCCAAAAAAATAAACTTTCTTCAGAGGATACTCTTATACTCGATCAAAACAACGAACGCTCTTCACTGTCTGGAGAGGGGCAAAACAACGAACAGAGGTCTCAAAAATCTTCAGGATCTGAAGAAAAGGAAATCAACGAGAAAATCAACGAGAAAAGAGAAAAGAAAAAGAAGAACTGTTTCTTCTGCAAAACAAAAAAACATGGTGCAAAAATCTGTCCAGATATTGTGTTGAAAAATAACAATGACGAACACAATGATGGAAACAGTAAGAGGAAACGCAAGAGTGAATGTGAGCCTGACATTCCGAAGAAAAAAAGAAAAACGTGTCTGTAAAAAAACATTTCTTCAAAGAACTGTTTCAAAGAACTGTTTTCAAAAAACGATTCAAATATTTCTACAGTTCAATGTTTCATTGTATATATTTTACCAGTTCAATGTTTTCATTGTAATGATTATTGTACAAAAGTTTTAAATAAAAAGTTTTAAATAAAAGATATAAAAACATATAGGACTTGACTTTTTTTGTTTTTTGACAATTTGAAGAAAGTAAAAAACTTTCTTGGTATTGGGTAGCCCTGAAAAGGACTGTTTTTTAAAATTAAAGAGAACGTATTCTTCACCATTTCAATGAAGGATACATTCTCATTAATTTATTCTGCCAACCGCGATGCTCTGTTGGCGGTATCAGTTCTGATAAGTCCGGGTAAATATTACCCATCTTAACGATTGGGGTACGAGTATAAAACTCATACCCTCGTCTTGCAAAGAACTCCCGAAGAGCTTTATGCTTTAGACTCTTCCTTTCTTCTGCCTCGTCTTCTTTCTTTTCCATGGCCTCTTGCTCCCATTTTTCTTTCATTTCTTTCTTATTCTTCTTGCTGCCAAACAGCCCACAGCAGAATTTCGATAACTTCATCGTGAAATGAGTTAATACAAGGATAAAAAATGCTGGCTCTTTTATAGCTTGACAGAGGGATTGACCTACTTCACGTTAGAATTAAAAGCGCGAACGTGGGCGAGAGCATGTAGATAGAACATAACGTACTATATGATCTATCTACAATGTCTAAGAGTATCAGCTCAAAAAAAATGTAACGAAACTAACGATTGGTTAACGTTAATTCCAAGTCAAAGTAGGTCAATCCCTCTACCAAGCTATAAAATCAGTGAACTTCTTCTATAGTCATTCGACTCTCGTTCTCTCGAGTAAGACGAATAAATTATAAAGTACACCAAAGCGAAAAAAGAGTTCAAAATATGGAACAGATAAACCATCGAATAATTGATGCTCTCCAAGACTATTTAAATGCTGGTGAAGATCTGTTGGTATTAAGAAGACAACTCATAGCAGTTCAAAGACACCTAGAGCAGATAACACAGCCATACAGAGAACTCGGAGAAAAATTACTTGAGCTGTTTATGCAGACAACAACTCCAGAGCTCATATTAGTTGACGTTGAACTCGGGAGAAAGATCACCACGAAGGATGGGACAATGACAATCACAAGAAGAACTGGAAGTTGTCCCATCTGTCATGCAAATTTTGGTTGCTGTCATTAGACGAGGAAAAAAGACAGTCTAATCTCCAAAAACAGTCCTTTTCAGGACTAACCAAAACCTTAGAAAAAACCTATCTTTAACAATTGTCAATTTTGCAGATGTGTTGTTGTGCTTTTTTGCAGAGAGAAAAACTTTTTTCAAATAAAAAATCTTGCAGAGAGAAAAAAGTTTTTTATCGATAGAAAAAATTTTTTTCAAAAAATCTTACAGAGAAAATTTCAGCAATAGAAAAAACTTTATGCTTAAAAATTTTTATCATAGAAAATTTGGATAAAAATTTCGGATAAATTTTTACAATTTAAAAAAGTTTTGCAGATTAAAAACTAGGACGAATAAAACTAGGGACGAATAAAATCTAAGATCGGGTAAGTCTAGACGAACTGATTTCCGGGAAATGTCGGAAAAAACCCACACTCAGATCATATAGTTAGGCAATGTCTAAAGATCATACTGCTAGGAGTCAAAGAAAAGACTAAGTCCAACGGTAACAGAGAAAGATTGAGGCGAACAAAGACGGAAAAAAGACTAAGTCCAACGATACTCTCTGCCTGAACCAGCATGAGGAGGGGAAAATAATCCATATCGTGGAAAAAAGACTAAGTCCAACGGTGCTAGAGAAATATGGAAACGAATAAAGAGGACATCTACTTCCGATGCGGCTCCAGGCCTAGGTTCGGGAGGGTAGACCTCGGACAAAATGGCACTCTGGGAGGGTACATAAAGACGGAAAAAAGACTAAGTTCAACGATGATCTCTGCCTGAACCATCGTGAGGAGGGAGTATAACCTATATCGTGGAAAAAAGACTAAGTCCAACGATAATAGAGAAAGATTGAGGCGAACAAAGTCGGAAAAAAGACTAAGTCCAACGATACTCTTTGCCTGACCCAGCGTAAGTAGGGGATATAGTCCATATCGTGGAAAAAAGACTAAGTTCAACGGTGATAGAGAAAGTCTGAGGCGAACGAAGACGGAGAAAAAAAGACTAAGTCCGACGGTACTCTCTGACTGAACCAGTATGAGAAGGGAATATAACCCATATCGTGGAAAAAAGACTAAGTCCAACACGGTGATAGAGAAAGATCAAACAGAGTGAAGATGGTGGCACACCTTCTTTTTTGAACCAACTTTTGTGGTGTCACACATTTTCAATTCAAATTCTTGGCGGGAAAACGCCTCGACCAATCAAAATGCAGAATCAACCCGAACAAAACATGGTGTCATACTATTCTTTGGTAGGAATTCCACTTCCGGTTTCCTCTTTTGTTTTTTACATTTTTGCAGTGGTGTGATGTGGGGGGGCAGAAAAAGTGGACATCTACTTCCGGTACGGCTCCAGGCCTAGGTTCGGGAGGGTAGACCTCGGACAAAATGGCACTCAGGGAGGGTAGACCTCGGACAAAATGGCACTCAGGGAGGGTAGACCTCGGACAAAAACGGGCTTGTCCGAGGTCTACCCTCCTTTACTACTTCCATGTCAGCCTGCGCGGATTGCGCAGGCTGACATGGGTCGATATTTTTGCAGATGCATTAAGCCCCCTTTTCACAGAGCATGGCTCAAATATTGATGATTAAAATGTTTAGACTGACAGATATCCATTATCGAAAGATTAACTGCACAGTTAGATGCATTTAGTGCCTAGAAGTCAATGTTCTCTCTCTCTCTCTCTCTCTCTGTCTTCAGTTTACAAGATTTAACATTAAGATAGTAAGAAAGTTTGAGTATCTACTACTGATTTTTTTTTTATATTAAGATGGTTGTTGAGAAGTACAAATTAGCCGTGCTCTGGCAAAAAGGGGCTTAATGCATTCGTGATATATCGTACCAAGCCAAGAATGACATATTTATGGATCCCATAAAATCCATGTGTGTACAACACTCGGCTGGATCTGACGGTAGAATAGGTCTCTGACATGCAGAAAATTTACAAATAGCAAAAAGTTTCGATCCATGTCAGCCTGCGCGGATTGCGCAGGCTGACATGGGTCGATATGTTTGCAGATGCATTAAGCCCCCTTTTCACAGAGCATGGCTCAAATATTGATGATTAAAATGTTTAGACTGACAGATATCCAAACACGTGCGCAGCATTTTGAGAAACACTTAACTCTTTCAGGAATATCAGATGAAAATACAAGCTTATGCTGACAGCATAGATCAAGATCAGACTGCATAGAACGTGCAGTCTGATCTTTGATCTATACCGTCCACTTGTTTAGTGCAGTAGTTCAGACATAAATCTTCCTGAAGTTCGGTGGATTGTCATTTCGGCTGTCTAAAATTGGTCGGTTTTTTATTCATGCTTTGCAAAAAGGGGGCTTAATACATCTACTCTAAGTAGTTGCTAATGTAGCCAATGACGTTTAAAGGGACTTTTAACCAGATTTTTGCTTTGCATATGTATTAGAAAATATTGACAAAAACTGGTTATTTTCATTATTAAAGCAAAATATTGCTTTAAAAATAAAACACGGATAGAAGTACATTTTAAAAAAATAAGAGGAATTACTGAATTTTTTGTATTTTTTAAAAAATAAAATTTACTATACCGTTAGTAACGGTATAGACTTTACTGCATGACAAGGGATAAATACTTTTTAACATAATATTAAAGTCAGTCGATCTTAGCTCTGTGTCAAAGTCGACGACCATGATTTTGAAAATCATGGTTTGAGTATCACGAGAGGCAAAATTATTTTCGAGTCCCCCCCCCCCCTCCCCCCCGCCAACTAAGGGTTAATAGTAACGTCCTTATGATTTTTTTTTTTTTTCTCACACAATATCGACTGTCTCTGCCCACAAACTGCAAAATAGAAAAGATTTTAAAAAATGGTTTTATCGAGCCGCTTTGCAGATGACATATAAAATGTAGCTTAAATGATAATAGTTGTTTTTGGTAGGATAGAAAGCAATGTAGGAAAAGGAGAAAATGCTGGTTACCAGCATTTTTTCTTTTTTCTACAATGTTTTCAAAAAGTCCTTTCCATCAAGGTCGTTAAAACTCGGGATCGTGTGGTAATGAGTAAAAGATACTTCCTTACAGTCAAAGAGAAAAAAAAAAAACCGCTGTTAAACTTGATAGACTGTAGAATGGTTCAGAATTTATTCAGCTGCGTAAACATAGATAAATTACCGATATATCTTTATATGGAAAAAGAAACTCAAGGGATCTGTCTTCGATTTAAAACCGGAAACGACAATAGTGATTTCTTTGATGGCCTCCAGAAAATGAAATGCATTTTCTATCCGTCGTAATCTGTGCAACCTTGCAGCCGTCAGGGGACAACATTTGGCATGAAGATACAAACATGATTATAGTTTCATAAAATAAAAAGAAAATGGGTTAAAAACTGGCTGAAAACGAGCATAGATGTTTCTTTAAAGGATTCTAAGAAGCATTTAGCACCCCCCTTTTTACGTTTATCAAAATAAATCAAGTTCCAAGCCTTTCTGCTCGACATGTGTGCGTTATGACATTTGAATAAATGACGGTGAACTTTTGTATCACAATGTCATAGCTATCTCATTAGTGTCTGCAGACGATCGTCTCATCATTGCGCGGATCGCTTTCGAAAACACTGTGGCAAAGGGACAAATGATCAAGAATTGAATTTCTCACGATGTCACATTATTTTCCAACACTCCCGGGGCCTTGACTTATACTCTTTACCACAAAGCCACAAAAGACCCCCCCCCCCCCCTTTGAAACGGTAGAAAATGTTGATGTAAAAAGGAGATAGTGCTGGTTATCAGCATTTTTTTTTTTTGTTTACCTCGATGTTTTCAAAAGCAATCCTTAGGGACATAAAACAAGTTTGTTCGGTAAAGACTTGACCCATTAACGTTAATATTTGACTCATTCTGCTTGTGTACAAAAATTTTAGACTGGTCCAAATTGAAAGCATTTGCAGGCGTCAGACAATAATATGGATATGGCTGAAATAGTGATTTGGCATTAATAAAATAGCAAACATTGTGGGAACTGGAAACAAATTAGTGTAAACAAGCCTTCTATAGATCATCTATTGCGATGCAGATGAATGACTTTACTGTTAGCTACGCTCATGTTAGAAAATTGAGAAAATGAACAACGGGAATGCTTCCAAGTTGCTTATGTTTTATTACGTTTCTATTATGTTCGAATCTTGATATTTTCATCGTCATTTTTCATCTTTGCTTAGAAGAAGGTTAAGGAAATGGCAAGAAAAAATATCAAGAAACCAACGTGCCAAAGATGACAACCACTCCCTGGCTCTATTTAAGAAACCAAGTTTGTTTGTATTGGAGTTTAACGCCGTTTTAACAGCTTAGGTCATATCACGGCGGCCAGTGCACCCACACATGTATTTCCTGGCTTTCTCACACCAGTGCTGACACAACTTTCTTTCCAAGTCACTGACTACTTTTCTCATGTGCAGCAGGAATGAGAGGAGAACAGTTTTTGTCCATGCCGCCCGCAAAACCTCTTTTGCCACCGACGGGTTTAATGAAAAAATTAACGTTTGCATTTGTCAGTTGTTTTTCTTTTCTTTATCTAACAAAGTGAACCTGTGTTTTTCGTTTTTTCTCATTCTTTTTAATGTTGTTGCTTTATTCTTATTTGCGGCCCCACCTCCGCTCAAACGCATTCGGATGCAACGATTTTTTCAAAGAAAGTTTGCTTTTAATTGTTTGGCATGCGATGCAATTAGCAGGTCGCCTGAGAGAATACACGTACTTTTAAAAAAAGCTAACTCTTTCGACGACAACATAAAACAATTCGGCTTTTATCGACGGCCTAAAAAAACAATGCACTTAAAGTAAATAAGATGTTTATCTTATAGAATTGACTAAACTGAAGGACGGCATATATCCAAGATCAGACTGCACGTTCTGTGCACTCTGATCATGATATATACCGTCCGCAAAACTTCCTGTTTTTTTTTTTCGCTCGCTTAAAAGGCTTAGAGTACAATATGAGAGAGAATTATGTGCGTACTTTTTGCCGTGAATTCAAAAAGTAAATTACAGTTTTTGTTTTATTCTATGTTCCTGATTGCACTTTGGCATCATCAACGATTATATTTTGAGTGGATTGGACAAAAATTAAGAGATTTATACCAGTTTATTATGCAATTATTGTATACAATACTTTTATATGTCATGACTAAAAACAAACTCTATGCAAATGACTTCGAATCCAACATTGCGAAATATTGACAAAAGAAAACACAAGACAAACACATTGTTCACACTGTCTTGTTACCCATTTCTTTATTTTAATATTTGATTTTTAACACTTAAGCTGCTGAATAAATGAAACGCAAATTTCTACTCAATACTAAAAGGCCAAACATTGCGGTTTCAAAGTTGATTTCACCGGAAATAAAATACCGTATCGGACAGTGTAGATCAAAGATCAGACTGCGCGTTCTGTGCAGTCTGATCTTGATCTACACTGTCCGCAAAAGGTCAGTGGGTCGCGATAAGCAGCTTAAAGGTTAATAGTAGTTACCTGAAACGACCTTACTTTGATTTACAAAAATCCATTGTTTTTCCGGCTAAGATTATTTACGTCCCACACAGATATCAAAGCGCTGACGCACTGAAGGCAGCGGGTTTGTGCCAGCTACAGATCTTATTACTTTCTTTGCACAGGTTTCCTTTATACTTGACTTGAAGTAAAAAGGTGCCTTAATCGATCTGCAAACAGTATAGACTTAGGTCAGCCTGTGCAGGCAGTCAGTCTGTGCAGTCTTCACAGGCTGACCTGGGCTGAAACTTTTCGCCATTGGTCCATTTTCTGTACATCGAAGGGTCGGTCTATGGATCAATAATTATTTATGTCTTGCTTGGTATAATCCATCACGAGGATTCAAGAAGCCCCCTTTTGCCAAAGCACAGCTCATTTGTTTGTGGCTAAAATAAAGATAAAATCTAGTACATGAGCACAGGCAGAAAACAAGACTTGAATAAATGATATTAATCCTTTCCAAAACAATCCCAAGTTTTTATGACCCTGTGTAAGAGGCCTTTAAAGACATTTGTGGAAATGGAGAAAGTGCTTCTAACCAATGTTTTCTATTATATCAATCCGTAACATTTATGAAATTCTTGAAAGGTATCTTAAAGTACTGAAAACCAGTCTTAGTATAATTTTGAGGTTTTACACCTCAAAATCCTTGTAGGCCAAATAATGTGCTTTATAAAAGTTTTGCCGATCCCTTTTAAGGAGTTTGTAGCTCAAAGACTTGAAGTTGGTACCGCTGGTTTAAATTTCCAGCATGGTCTTCTTTCTGATCCACTTATCATTTATGCCATGTTGTTATTCAGTGCATGACCTTAAGGAAATAGCCAAGAAACGCATGCATAGGTACACTGGCAGCTGTTATGACCCAAGCTGTTTAAATTTCATTAACTGCTAATAAATTATACTGAAAGAAGCCATTTGCAGACAAAAATTGAAACATGGCTCAAAAACAGTGTACATCTTTGATAGGGTAGAAAACATTGTTGGAAAAGGAGAAAATGCTGCTTATCAGCATTTTCTCCCATTCCTACAATGTTTGTAAAAAGTTATGTTCTAAGGGTCGTTAAAACTTGAGATTGTGTTGTACAAGTAAATGCATAATATAATTTGCAGTTATAACTACTTTTAACTCTTTACCACTCAATGCCGACTTCTAACAACCTTGAGAAAAAAGCCTTGTGAAAACAGTCTGGGAAAGGAGAAAATGCTGGGAACCAGCATTTTCTCTATTATCCACAATGTTTTCTATCCTATAAAATAAAACTTGTACCATTTGAGCCACAATGAAATTGTCGTCTGCAAATGCTTTCAGTTTGAACACAGCTGAAATTTTGCCGTCTGCCAAAGGCTTAATGGGTGACTTTTCGTGTAACATCGCCTGTCATAGCCGAATCCGTACGACTTTGGCGATAAAAGGCGATGTTACACGAATCCCATTACGATGCCCTATGCTCAAAATTCATCATGCAAACAAACACCGACAAGAAAAAGTCGATGCAAAGAATCAAAGTCGCCGCAAATTTTTTTATTTAATGCTTCAAGAAAGCCAGGGCAAATAAGTAAATGTCAGTTTTCATCAGCAGATTTTTTAACACATTATGAAATTGATGTGACTGTGAATCTATATCAAAAGTTGTCTTCTGTTACGGTATCTAATACCCTCGCATAGCGCTCTCTGAACTCTTTTCCAAACGAAAAATATCAGACTCTTCCAAATTCAAAGAGTTGACAGACGACAATTTAAAAAGCTGCAAAAATGGTAGAAAATTCGCTAGTAGTGGGGGGGAAAAGTATTTGTTAAAGGAGAAATTGCTTATAACGAGTAATTTCTCCTTATCCAACATGTTTTTCCAAAAGAATTTGACAGCGCACGTGATAACCCGCGTTTGTTTGGGAAATTGTTGAAAACAGGGCCAAGTTACTAAAATGTTGCTGTCCTAGGATAGTATGATTCAAGAGAACGTAAGTTTGCAAGGCATGCTTTCAATTTAAACAAGTCTAAAACTATACTGTTTGGTGAACGCTGTTAATAAAGAATATTGGTTTTGCATTGCGATTTATGAACAACACAGCGAAAAACTGGTCTCTCTCCAGATTTTTTCCAACAAAGTACATGTAAATTTATCTAGAACTTGGTGAGAAATAAACAAAAGGGTTCTAAATAATCTTTGTTTTAAAAACTAAACTTAGAAGGAAGTAACCAATAATGGTTAGATACAATCATAACCATCATACTCGTTCTTCGGCGGAATTTAACACAATTTCAGCAATGTACAATTTTAGCGGTGGTCATTCAACAAAAAACACAAATAGTAGGAAAAACTAGGTACTAAATAATCAAAATGATAATTAAACCTGTGTACGAAATGACGAAAGTGGATACGAAATGACCAACTGGATACGAAATGACCAAAATAGAAAGTATAGGTAGGTACGAAATGACCAAAATCGTATCTACGAAATGACCTAGGTACGAAATTAACTAGGTACGAAATAACTGGAAACCTGTACAGCCTTGACCAATGGAAACAAGGCATTTATTTGGATGAGTCCATTTCTCGCGAATAGCGAAAATAAAAGTAATACTTGGGCGGATTTTTTGATGGTGTAAGTATTAACAGAGTAAAAATAGTATCGTATTGTATATACTTCGTAGTTTTATAATGAATTAAAAAGCTAGTTTAAGGCGAAGTAGAAAGATTCCTTGTTAACCTTAACACCCCTATAAAAAAGAAATTCCCATTGTCCATGTCCTAACTCGAAAAACTATTAAAAATATAGTCGCGCGCTTCTGCGCGGCGACTAATAAAAACTTTTGCTCTGAAAATATTTTCTTTTGCACTTTTTCGGTCTATGTAGATACCGACGCCCTCTTTCCGTTTCTATTCTACAGTAACATTACGGATGAACTCGTAAGGTGTAAGGCAGTTTTGAAAGGGTGTCGTCTGCGCGAGTAGCGCGTATTTATACATGATCGTTTGTGTATTCATGGAGGAACTATTTAGTCAAGTGTAGGAATCAAGTTTTGTTTACCTCGCGTATCCAGGAAAAAGCTGCCGGATGCAAGAATTCTCGACCTAGATAAATATCGTAAGCGTTGAAAATCAGTAACTCATACCTGGGGACTATGACAGCGGGTTTCACCCGCTGCCAAAAATGACACACACGCAAAAGAAATCCGTATCTACACACACAGTGTCAAATACGGTTCCAACTATGGTATGATGACGTTATGGTGGCATATTTCTGCCACGAGATACGAGATAGCTATCATGATAATTTTAGAGAACTATCGCGATAAAACAAACTTTCTTGGAAATATTATCTAGCTAACAAAAAGTTTCACGATAAAAATATCGCGATATTTCTAACTATTATCACGATTTTTTTTAACGCTTGTGCCCACAACTGACATTCACGGTATCTATAATTAGATACTGTTTCGGATCATCTTTGTCTCCTGTACAGTCAAAAACTTCCGAGTTCATCCAAATGTTGATTTTTCTATTTATAGATATCGAGAGACGGGTAGAACTATCTCGATAATTTTACCTCGATGTCAGCTTCGTGCACTAATGAGAAATAATCAACATAAAATTTTCTAGATAGCAAAGTTTATCGTGATAGTTTTTTCAGAAAACTTTTCACTATCTAGATAAAATTTCCAGGAAACTTCGAATTATCGTGAAAGTTTTCTCAAATTATCACGATAGCTATCTCGTATCTCGCGGTAGAAATATGCCACCATATGACGTATCTCGTGTTTATCGTTTTTTAATTAAATGTCTCGCGCGATATCAAATTTTCTCACTCTACTCGAATCAAATACAAGGACTAGGAAAGTCACTAGAACATAACGTTCCGTATGTATATTACAAAATACATGTATATGCACAAGTAATGAAATTAAATCTGAAAATCCAACTAGAATGCAGCTGTCAAATGATTTCAAATTTTCTACGAGAATCTTACAATGTATGTTCAAATGGCAAAACAATTAAAGCACATGGGGCCATAGGTGCCAACCATTCTAAATACAACTGAAATTTTTAATTCCAAGACTAAATTAGAAGCTCCTCTGTGTCATCCAATCAGACTGTTAGACTTAGATTTAGAATTAGAATATCGTTAAGAATTTTTGTCCATTGTCCGTGTCAGTTGCCATAAATCTTATATATCCTCAAAACGCCATTGGTTACTTGCGAAGGTGCTCCGTGAATTTGAAAGGTTAAGGCGCCTATAGCTGCCAAAAGTATACACAATGCAGTGGTAAAATGCATTTGAATTTAAATCATACCATTTAAAAGTGTGGAAATTATTGTAGAGATAACAATCTGTTATTGTACAGTCGGTCCGTGAATTTTATATATCCTCAAAAGGCCACGATTTATTCACGAAAATGTTGTAAATTGAAAGAGTAAAGGCCCAATACCTGCCAAAAGAAAATAGCAAGATGTTAAAAAGCATTTGAATTTAAATCATTCCATTTAAAAGTATGGACAATGTGTTATTGTACGGTCAATCCTAGTGCTGGTCGTTGGCAAAAAAAATAATAATTTTTAATCAGGTAAAAAGTAAACAAAAGATAGACCGACCTGGCAAGTATTAACCTATAGTTTAAGATTTCACCTTTTTTTTTTTTTTTTTCTTTGGTCAGCGACTAAAAATGGACGGAGCGTACAATAACAGATTGTCATCTTTATAATAATTTACATACTTTTAAATGGTATGATTTAATACTGTATTCAAGACCCTGTTTTTTTCGGCGTAGCTGAATGTGCTAGCTTTTGATCCACATTTTGGTACTGATAACAAATGAATAAATAGAACTTTGTGATTGGTCAGAAATGTAGACATGTTTATTTTAAAGGCCCCTGTCCATATGCTGGCAAGTTTACTCCATCTATTTTTTTAAAGAGATATTTCTTGTATTTCGATGCGCAAAAAACATCTGCGACAGATAATGGTCGACAGTAATACATGTCGCTGAAATACAACGTTTATTCAGTTTTTTTTTTTTTTTTTAATCAGTTAAATAGGTTCAGAAAAATCACCGAACAAGAAATTGATCCAGCAAGTAATATTTGTAGTTTCTGTTATATGGAAGAGTTTATAATTTAGAAAACTGAATCATTAAAAACAAAAAGATCAAACGAGAAATATCTTTAAAAGAGACAGACGGCGTAAGACGGACTGGAAGATCAATATTTGAACTCTGTTATTGTGGCTAAAATGACGAAAAATAATGAAAAAAAAAAAAAAAAACCGCCTCTTTTTCCTCAATGTTTTCATTTTGTTTTAAAGAGAATCTTTAACTAGATATAGATTTATTTAAGATATATTTCAAGAAAACATGTTAATTCAAAACATTCTTAATGAAAAAAAAAAAAAAAAAAAGAATCTTTAAAAAAGAACTGCTATAACACACTTCAGCATCGCATCACGATTTGGTCACCCATCCAAGCACTAACCTTAGTGTCCGTCGCTTAACTTCATCGAAGAGCCGCGGATCATACTGTACTGCTGTTACAGCTTCTTGAACATGTCAGTACTGCGCGCAGTCCCGCCGAATAAACATGTGCACATTTTTTACCAATCACATATCACAATATATTCATTTGGTTTCATTATACCAAGAAGTAGGTAAAAAACGAGTGCATTCAGCTACGGAGATCTACGGAGATCTATTCAAAGTAATTCAAAGTATAACAGCCATCTTGCATTTCTTTCCTTGTGATGCAATTCGACTTAAGAACGAGACAAGGGAGGAATGTTCTGTACTCTTTCAGCTCCACTGACGACATAAGTAGCTTTTGCGAATGGCGTAGATCAAGATCAGACTGCACAGAAGGTGAAAGGTTTATCAAGTTAGAGTTATACCGTTATAAACTCAACTCGATAACGTTTATATTATCTCGTGGTTTCAAACATATATAAAAATAAAAACACAGTAATATAAACTGTGAATGAAAGGTTTATCGAGTTAAAGTTATACAAGTATACGATACAATATAGAATATTATTTACCGTAAACATCGATGCGTCCGTTTAGGATTTCGTCCAGAAGTGTTTCGCTCTTTGCAAGAAGATGTCCACTGACAGGCTATCGGCATGTTCCGACCATTACCTCTATATAATCCGATAACGACCCTTATCCTGCTAAATAAGTTACAAGGGACTTTCCAGCCAATAGGAAAAAAAAAAAAAAAAAACGAATAATGTTATTTCAGACTTATTGTTTTGGAGAAAAAAATATCTCCTTATCGGACAGTGTAGATCAAAGATCAGACTGCACGTTCTGTGCAGTCTGATCTTGGATCTACACTGTCTGCAAAAGGTCAGTGAGTCGCTCTTAGCAGCTTTAATGGATAATGGGCATCCACATTCACTCTTTGTCATAGGTAATTTTATCCCTCATACTATAACCACAGAAAATACTGGCATGTTTCGCCCTCCTCCAGGATGCTTCAAATATTATCCCATTTCCTGTAATGAGTGTCTTCAGATGTCCTTTGCATATCTATGCAGCCTGATCTGGATCTGGTCTGTTGTATACCTGATAAATTGTTAATTCTTTACCAAATGATAAAAATTTTAGACTTGTCCAAATTGAAAGCGTTTCAAGACGATAAATCAAATATAGATAAAATGGTGGTAATTGTCTGTGGCAGTGTAGAAAGCCTTGTGGGAAAAGGGAGAAAATGCTGGTTACCAGCATTTTCTCCTTTTCCCACAAGGTTTTCAAAAGACTATTTTTTCCTCAGGTTCGTTAAAACTCGGGATTGTCTGGTAAAGAGTCAAAAGTCTAATATACAAATTCCACATCATTAAATGGATCCTAAACGAACATTAATTCTGTAGAATATACATATTCAGCAAAAAAAGGGGGGGGTTACATTAATTTACAGTTGTTTTATGTCTGTATGAAACTTTTTTTCTGTCAGAATAATAAAGTAGAAAAGTTAACCCTTTACCAGACAACATCATTTTGAACTGGTTCGAATTGAAAGCTTTCGCGGACGACAAATTCATTGTAGTACAAATGGTGGAATTTGTATCTGGAAGGGGATAGGAAACATTGTGGGAAAAGATGTTGGTTACCAGCATGTATAACTTTCGAAATTTTCGTCCGCAGAAGCTTTCAATTTGGAAGAGTCCAGAATTTGTAGTTTGGCCTTTTGCCAGAGCATAGTTTATATAACAAAGGGAAGAGAAGATCAGACGGAAAGAGATCAGAGAGCGAAAAACAGACAGACAGACAGACAGAGTGTTGTATCACGTGGGATGTATTGAAATTCTTTGTTCTAACTATGTATACAGGCTGTATGATTCATTCATTCATTCATTCATTCATCCATCCATCTACTCATTCATCCATTCATTCATTCATATATCAAAAGTCAGCATAATATTGTCTGTGTCCATAATCGTGACACTGAAGGCCTCTTTTTCTCGGTAAACTGTCACAATTATTATGATGGTAGGATCGAATCAATCGAATCAAACGTTTAGCGAGGGCGTAAACACACTCTAATGCTGCATTCAGTCACTGACTTAATTGCCCTCCCGAGCTTTACTCTTTGACCGCTTCAGAGACCATTCCGCATACGGAAAAACAGTCAATTCTCTAACCAAACGACATTTTGGACGGGACCAAACTGAAAGCCATTGCAGGCAACAAACTGAATGTAGGTTAGATTGTGATTTATGTATTTGATAGGGTAGAAGACATTGTGGGCAAAGGAGAAAATGCTGGTTACCAGCATTTTCTCCTTTTCCCACAATGTTATCAAAAACCCTCTCTTTCAGGGACGTTAAAACTCTAACCAAACGACAACATTTTGGACTGGACCAAACTGAAAGCCTTTGCAGACGACAAATTGAATGTAGGTAAGATTGTGATTTATGTATTTAATAGGGTAGAAAACATTGTGGGAAAAGGAGAAAATGCTGGTTACCAGCATTTTCTCCTTTTCCCACAATGTTTTCAAAAAGCCTTCTCTTCCAGGGACTTTAAAACCCGGGAACTGTGTTGTAAAGAGTTAATCAATAAAAGAAAGGGGTTTTAGGTACTGAGAATTCTTATCCTAATGAAAATAAAGTCTTAAGAAAACGTTGTGACAAAACGAGAAAATGCACACCCCGCATAAGTTTTTCTATATACCACGATGTTTCAAAAAAGAGACATAATGCTTAATGTGTTCAAGTAGGTTCAATTGATGTAAAGGGGTGACACTTTAAAACACAATCCCAGTTTTAACGACCCTGACAAAGAAAGCGTCTGAAAACATGATGGGAAACAGGGAAAAAATGCTGGTAATCAACATTTTCTTCTTTTCCAACACTTTTTTCTACCCTGTCAAAGACAAATTCATAACTTGAACTACATTTGATTTGTCGTGTGCGACTGCTTACAATTTAGGTGAGTCTGAAACTTTGTCGTGTGGTAAAGTGTTAAACACGTAATTGGCGGTCTTTTTGCCTCCATTCTCAGATAATTGTTTGTCAATTTTCATGAATGAAACACAAGTTCAGTCTCTGGCCATCGTTTATTTCATTGATTGATTGTATAGTGTTTAACGTCGTTTCTACATTATTTCAGTTATATCACGGCGACCAGTGTACCTATCCATGCTTTCCTGGGGTTTCTTTTACCAGTACCCCGCACTATATTCTTTCCAAGCTATTGGCTGCTTTCCCACATAACCATCGTCGAAACAATGGTCAGCGGTGAGAGAGAAATGAATCCTGTCGCAATCACTATCATCAATCCTCGGAAAGAAATAGGCCAAGCCGTGGATCGAACCAGCGACCTCCCGTTCCCAAGTCCTGTACGCTACCGACTGAGCTACCGGGGCTTGGCGCCGTTTTTTTCCAGCCTCGGTACTCAATGATCGATTGTTTAAAGTGTTCGACTGAATTTCTGCAGGGCTACGTTTCAATAAACTGCGTAAATTAACCAAAATTATTTGGAATTGTATATACACACGTACGATCTCTGCTTTACCCAAAGGTATGAGCTGGCATTTTCTCCTTTTCCCACAATGCTTTAAAAAGGCTTCTGAAGGTCGTTAAAACTCGGGATTGTGTGGAAGAGGGTTCAGAAGTACTCGGCTAAGGGTCAGCTGAGGCAGTTGGTTTGCACTGCTGGGCCTGTACTCACCAACTATTCTAAATTCCATCTGACTTGCAACACACGAAAAGGGGCCTTCGGACATATGCGTAAAAGTGTGCCGTCCCAGATCAGCCTGTGCAGTCTGTGTCTAATCCGAGACGACACTTCCCGTTTTTGTGCGATTTTCTGTTTCACGAAAGTCTACTGTATGACAAAATCTTATGTAGTCGTAAAGTGCTGTCCCGGATTAGCCTGCGCGGAGTGCGCAGGCTAATCCCGGACAGCACTTTACGCAATTGTCCGAAGGCACCTTTTCGTGTGTTGCACGCCATTTGTAGTCTTACTCACGAGAATTTTCAACATTTCAAAGTAACGCAATTCCTGATTGGCTAAACATATGGTGTAGCCAATCAGGCAGCCAATCAGTAATTATGTTACTTTCTTAAGTTTGAATAGGAATAAGGATGAAATTTAGGATGTTTGGTGAATATAGGCCATTGGCTCTCTTTTCTCTCTCTCTCTGTATTTCTGTCTGCCTCTCTCTCTCTCTCTCTGTCTGCCCCTCTCTCTCTCTGGGTATATTAAAGACAAAACCAAAACAGGTCAAGTGAATGCAATACTTTTACTTTGATACCATCCAAAACTGGCACATCGTATCTATCATTCAGACGCCCAGCTGATGTTGATGTCTAAAATCCCTTTCATTTTCAAGCGCCTATCAAAATTGATGAACGATTTCGATATAATTAGATTGATTCTCTCCAGGAATAAATTCGGCATTCAATGAGATAGTATGCGGGGGAGGAAATGTCGGTCAGTTTCACTCTTTTACAAGCGTGAAAAAATGTTCAGGTTTAAATTTAAAGCATATGAGACGCGAAACAAATAAAAATCAAGGACCGTATTCACCAAACCATTCTTAAGAACATTCTTAGTTTTATTCTCCAAGATTTTCCAAATTTGAAAGTAACACAACGTCTGATTGGCTAAACCACCATTTGGTTTAGCCAATCAGAAGTTGTGTTACTTTCAAATGTAGAAAATTCATAAGAATAGAACTAAGAACGTTCTTAAGAATAGTTCAGTGGGGAATACGATGGTCTTTGTGTGGAGAGCAGATTTGTGTGGTTACCAACACCTTCACCTTTTCCTGGGTCCCTGGTTCCGAGCATCGGCCTTGGAACCATTAGGTCTCGAGTTTGATACCCGGGAGTGGTTGTTAGCTTTGGGACCGGTCATCGGCCCAAACAATCAGAACAAGTACTGGAGTAGTTTCCAGGAAGAAGAATCGAGAGAGATTAGTATAAGTTGCGAGAACTTGTTTCTCAATTGATATAAGAAAGGCATGTTTTTAAACTAAACCTTTTCCAACATTGCGTTCCACTTCAGGGGTGTCACCACATGGAATTATTTGGATTGTATCGGAGTTTAACGCCGTTTTGACAGCTTCGGTCATATCAGGGCGGAGAGTGCACCTATGCACGTGTTTCCTGGCTTTCTCACACCAGCACTGACACAACTTTCTCTCTAAGTCACTGATTACTTTTTCAATATGAATCAGAGGTGAGAGGCGAAAATCGCCGGAGAGAAAATTTACCTCGGGAGCGGCAATTGTGTCAGTGTCTGTTGGTAAAAAAAAATATTCATGCAGAATCCAATTCAGAGTAGCGCGCAATCATATGGGACGAACAGGCCCAGAGACGAACAAGCTCAAGACGAACTGCTTTAGGGACGAACAAGCCCAGGAGACTAATAGCCGGTTCGTTTGGGCCAACGGTAGAGCTGCCAGAATTGGAGGAGCTATTCCGGTGCGTTCGATTGGGCGTCTTCCGCTTTTAGAAGCTATGCCGTCTCTTCCACTCGATATTTGGAAGAGCCGGCAGAGATTTCGAAACAAAATGGCGGAAGCAGCCAACGAAACGTGAGTTAAAGAATGGTTTCTTTTCAGTTGACATTTGTTTTTGTTGTTGTCATATGCAAATATTCGTGTTTTTACTTGCTGAAAAGATTGCTCTCGCTCAGTATCCAATTTGCGGTGGTAATTATACGGTAAATACCATGTATATTTTAATGTGTATGAGTTTGGAGATAAAATGTCTCGTGGAATTTTTAGGGGCGAAATGTCTTGGGTTCGAAACGTTCTAATATCTCTCGAATTGGTATAAAAAGTATATATATTTTTATCACTGATTCGACTTGCACTGATAAATACAAAGCTGCTATTTTGGGGATTGTTTCAGGCCTGTTAAGACAGAACAAGCTAGCGTCATCCTCATCAAATAGCCATTCTTCTACAAACAACAGCAGTTTGTTGTAAAAAGCCGCCATGTTGAATGATTCAAAATTCGTTCGATTGGCTTTCTATTCTAATCGCTTCTGTGAATAGCATTCTCTTCTTAGCAGAGCCCAAACGAACCGGCTAAAAGATTGTGTGTATCATTGCGCCAATAGAAGGCTATGAGCAGGTAAAGCTATTTTCAATAAAAAAAAAAGAAATATTTCCACCATCGATGGCCTTATAAAGTTTATTTTAAAACACCTTTTTTTCAATTTTATATCTGAGTGCTATCGAAACATTTATTTGTCTGAGGAAATTGAGGTTAATTGAGTTTATTTCCTTCGGTTTTGCACAAACTACGATACATAATTTTCAAAATACCGTATTGAACTCTTAGTGGCATTGTCTTCGACAAATGCCACAAAAATGCGTTGATTCCATGTCTCGCGGATCTATCATCCTGACTACTTTTATCTGATCTTTGACAATCTGGTGCTTTTACGTGGAAACAATAATATGGGTCAACAGAAATTACCCAGCGTGATACCATGATATCTATCTTTTCCAGTCCATATCCAGTGTGATGCTAGCCTTGTTGTTCTTGAAGAGATTGTAGAAAAAATATCAGAACTGAAGAGCTTGAAATCTGACCTTTATTGTCTCTCTAAGATACAGTGTTAATTGTTTTATCTTTATTATATCAAAACCAAACCAGAAACAGAAAATCGAAAAATAATCGATAAATGCATTGCTAGTATCTTAATACATGGAGATGGTTTGAAAGAGAGCTAATCAAACTCTAGTAATGTTTTGCAGAACATGTCTTTGTAGGATCACTGGCTTTTCTTCTTCTATATTTGAAATTTGACCTTTACTGTCTCTCTAAGATACATTGTTAATTGTTTTCATCTTTATAGTATTAGAACCAAGCCAAAAAACGGAAGAGCATGTCTTTATACGGATACCAGCTTTCCTTGTCCGCAGTGCCAATGGCTCTTGCGCTCATCACACCTGTCAATCTGTAAAATGCGGTCATGGTAATTGGAAGCTGCTCTTCTTGTCATTGGCTCCTACTGACCTTGTGGTTAGTGGTATGGTTCCTATATCCCTACACTTTGTACTATGTCTTACTTGTCCTAAAGTGAAATCTAACTTGACAACTTGGCTTCTTTAAAAAAGAAGACAGGAGAGGTCAGCATCAATATTTTCAAATAGTTTATTAGCTTTTAATTTCAATATAGTTTGGTACATGTAAACAAATGAGTAAGGCATTTTATGATTGCCGCTGCGTAGAAAGTAGAAACCTCTTATTCATTTCATAACAGACACGTGACCTTCTTCCCACGTTTTCAAGTCGCGTGATCTTTCCCCGCGGTGTTCTCTTTTTTAATGAAATTCTTTTTGTGTGTGTTTGTGTGGCTTTATTTTATTCAATGTAAAATTACAACTACTGGAAAGGTCATTTGCAATCAGATCAATATAGCAAATCCTTTTTGAAATCCATCATATAAAAACAAACCACTTCTATTTCCTATTTCAGTTGTTTGATTTCGGTTTATTTATAGAAGCATGACGAAACGGACTGTGTGTCGAACAATTTCGCAAAAAATATGGAGTTAGGCAGCAATTTCTGAGGCAGTCTGCCGTTTAAACTCACCGCTGTTGAAGAGGTCTGATGAACCCTCCAACAAGCTCCGTGAACAATTTAACAGGATCTACAAAAATGTCAACTCTGAGATGGACGTAAATTGCAAACGGACGGGCTGAAAACCAGGCACGTTAACTTTATATTGCATCTGCAGTACAGATACGTCATAGCAGACAGGCCAATCTTCGAAGAATTTGACATGCGCAAACAACGTGCTGATAGGTATATTTTTAATGTATATAAAGCGATTTCATTGGTGGAACAATCTGGCTATTACACAAGGAATCCACGCAGCAGAATAAACAGTGAATGTCCCGATTGATGACGTGTTGAGAATCCATTTGCATACACTTGTCGTTGTTGGTACCCTGCATCCAACTTCTGTCACACTCGACCTGGGAACCACATCTGTAAAATAAACCTCCGTCTGAGCCATGCTCTGGCAAAAGAGGTTTTTAATGCATCTCCGTAATTGCTTATACCAGCCGCGCAGGTTATCACATAATTATGGATCCATGAAATCTATTTCGTCTCACAAACACCTCAATCCTCTGGTAGAATCGTCCTTGGACATACAGAAAATTGACCGACAGCAAAACATTTCGGTCCAGGTCAGCCTGCGCGGAATGCGCAGGCTGACCTGGGTCGATACTTTTTTTGCAGATGCATTAAGCCCCATTTTCACAGAGCATGAATCAGATATTTATGATTGTAGATCCACGGTGACATTTATGTACACGTATGTACATTGACATAAAATTGTATAAAAACACGACGTAATGTTCTTTAAATATCCTTGTCATACTCGTAATTTGTATCCTGCATTTAGTATCCGCTACATTTGGGTTGGAATCGCACTTTCTCTTTTCTTCGGAATGTTTTCTACCACTGCAAAGACAAATTCCATAATTCCAGCCACAGTTATATTGTCGTCTGCAAATGCTTTGAATTTGGGCAAGTAAAAAATTGTGTTGTCTTGAAAACCGTTAAGGAAAGTTGTTTATTTCTATCACCAATTCTCGTACCGTCGGTTGACAATTCTGCCCCCGTCCTGGTAGTTCGTAACTTCATTTATACAGAAATGTTGGGGGCAATATCTCTCTACATAGACTCTGTCGCAGTACGATGGGTCTAAACCGTCCTCGCAAACGTGGCACGAAAAATCTGAAATTAAACAGTAGAGCAAAAAAAAAAAAAAAAAAACCGCACTCTAGCAAAAGGGTGTTTAATGCATCTACGTGTTGCATGGTACCAAGCAAGTCATCACGTAATAATGGGTCCGTAAAATCCAATTCAATCAAACAACTGATTGAATCATGAGGTACACCGGTCCATTGGCATGCAGAAAATTGACAAATAGCAAAAAGGTTTCGACCTAGTTCAGCCTGCGTTAAGCATTAAGTATCCTTTTCACAGAGCATGACACAATTTAATGATATATAAAATTTTCCCCTCCCTGTCAGCTAGATAAAAAATAAACAAACCTAGATAAACCTGCATTTTCATAGGACACTGTACGAATAAAATTGAGATTAAAATTAAAACATATTCACATGATATAAATTAAATAAATCTTTAAATGTAAACTTGTGACATCTAATTCACTTTTCAGCAAACCATTTTTGAAAGAACAAAAAAAAAAAAAAAAAAAAGAAATAGCACGCAAGAAGGAAAATCTGCTCTTACCCAAGTAGTGTTCTTTTCAGATGGATTTACGAGTTAAAATTAAAATCGTGTAAGTTATCTTTATTAGCTCGACTGTTTCGAAGGAAACTTCGAGGTAATGTCACAGCCCTGGGTCCGTATTCACCAACCATTCTGAAGAATATTCTTGGTCTTGTTCTCCAAAATTTTCCAAATTTGAAAGTAACACACCTTCTGATTGGCTAAACCATTTGGTTTAGCCAATCAGAAGTTGTGTTACTTTCAAACTTGGCCTGATCTTGAAGAATAAGTCTAAGAACATTCTTAAGAATGGTTGGTGAATACGGACCCTGGTGTCGTCGTCGGTATCTGCGTCATCATCTGCGTGGTTGTCGTCATCCTCCTTAATCCAGGTGTGAAATATTACCATTCGTCAGGGGCGATAAATGTAGTTTACGGAATACATCGGAACTGGGTCAGCGAGGACGGGTTGTCGTCGTCGTGCAAACACTTTGAAATTTTACAATATCTCTGTCATTACTGAAGATATTTACTTCAAACTCGGACTGGTTGTTATCTATTAACACTTTCCCAAACGATAAATTTTGGACTGGTCCAAATTGAAAGAGTTTGCAGACGACAATTTTAAATTTAATGAAAATGGCAGAATGTTCTCAAAAAGGGTAGAAAACACTGTGGGAAAAGGAGAAATTGCTCGTTACGAGCAATTTCTCCTTTTCCCACAGTGTTTTCAAAAGACTTGTACTGCAGACACGTGAAAACCAAGGCTTGTTTGGGAAAGGGTTAAAAGGGGAACCCATACAACAAGGGCAGGAAACTGTTATTTTGACACAGTTATATCCCCCTTTCGACTTAGAGTTTTCAAAAACTTTGACGTTTTATAATATATTAGCCATCACTGAAGATAGTTACCTTACTTTACTTTAAGACGACAAGACTTAACTATTAAAAGGGGAATCCATACAACAAGGGCAGGAAACTATTATTTTGACACAATTATTCCCCCCTTTCGACTTAGAGTTTTCAAAAACTTTGACATCTTATAATATATCTGCCATCACTGAAGATAGTTACCTTACTTTACTTTAAGACGACAAGACAACGACGCCAGGGCCATGATAATATCTCGACTTTTTCTTCGAAAACAGCCCAGCTAACAAACCAACTTGTTGTTCCTCCACAGTGCGCCAGAGAGCAAGTCAATGTCTCCGTATCGTTACCAGCACAGTATCGACCCATCTGCTGGGGTACTGGGTTGATACAAGCTCTGTTGCGTGTTCTAAAACCGTTTCCACACGTGGTCGTGCAGCGTGACCATGGCAACCAGTTTGTCCACTGTCCATCAACTGCAGGGATTATTTAGATTTAGTACTGTATAGAATTAAATGTTTATCCAAAACGATTTTTTATCTTCCACCCATTTGAGACAAAAAATTGTGCCGTATTTGGTCAACATCCTGTTTCTACAAAATCGCTTATCCTTAGTCGCAAAACAAAATCACCATATGCAAGTTTCTTTTGAACTATTCTTGTTCCTTAGTGTACTTGACAGAGAAGCAAATACGCTTCATGTAGGTATAAGTTTCAGTACATATGTACATGTAGGCAAATATTTCAACACACCATGAAGTACACCATATAGTTCCTGATATACAGGTACATGAATGTAATATCTATCGTCTTGACACTGACGGATTGAACGAATAATTCAAATTCTTCAACCATGAGTTTAATCAGCCATCTTGGCACCCTCAACAACAACCATGTGACAACAACATCCCTATCAGGGATCCTACATTTTTTGAAGCTGCTTAAAGCATAGGCCGCAGAAACTCCATTGGTCTAACGAGGAATAAAGAAATTTTCCTTCGGGTGTTAAATTTTCTTCGATGTCGTTGCACACCTTGTCTGATACTATACAACAATAGAGGCAGTCACCAATGTGCTATTTATAGTAACGGTGTAAATGAAAATTTGAGTATTCCGTGATATACAGGCGATGCACCAATAAGCAAAAGTGTTCGATAATCGACAATGGAAAATTTTAGTGTTCCCTGATAGACCAATGGAGCGTCAAAGGCCTGTGCTTAAAGGGATCAGCCATTTTTTATGGATATTCCCCAATCTATGCTTTCCGAAAATGCCTATTTTCGCCTATGGCAATAAAAGGGTTGAAGGTACATGAGTATTGTGTTGCTCTAATTACGAATATTATGAAAAAAAAAACATTATCAACCCACCTGGGCAGGCTGATCTTTCCATACAAACAGCAGTATCTATTGCTCTTCCCTTACACAAAGTCCCGCCGTTTTTCGGTGCCGGGTTGGTACAAGTTCGAACCCTGGTTTTGGTACCATTTCTACACGATGCGCTACAGCTGCCCCATGGCTCCCACTGTGCCCAGCTGCCATTTACTGTGAAACGAGACGAGCATAATTTTGGACATTAATCATTTTATCTTCTCATCATGACATCTTTTAATGTCTTAAAAGGTTTTCTTCCCAAACAAGCCCTGGTTTTCACGTGTCTGCAGTACAAGTCTTTTGAAAACACTGTGGGAAAAGGAGAAATTGCTCGTAATGAGCAATTTCTCCTTTTCCCATAGTGTTTTCTACCCTTTTTGATAACTTTCTGCCATTTTCATCAAATTTAAAATTGTCGTCTGCAAACTCTTTCAATTTGGACCAGTCTAAAATTTGTCGTTTGGGAAAGAGTTAAACACAGGCGTTCGTTTTGTGACGAACTTCACCATTTATATAATGTAATATATTGCAATATATGGATAGCGAAGTTAGTCACAAAACGGACGCCTGTGCTATTAAATTCTTAATTAATTAATCCTTTACCACACAATTTCGCCTTTTAACGATCCTGAGAAATACGACTTTTGAAAACATTATGAGAAAAGGAGAAAATACTGGTTACTAGCATTTCCTCTTTTTCTCAAAATGTTTTCTACCTACCCGTAAACCAATTTCAATTTCTGAGTCACATTTATTTTGTAGTCTGCAACTACTTTCAATTTGGACGAACCTTAAAATTTGTCGTTCGGTAAAGAGTTAACTGACTAATGGATGTTGTCAATAGAGGAAGGTAATAACAAACACAGCAGAACCAAAGCAAACACCATAAAACGCCACGTTTAGTTGAGTTTTACAGTGTTTGCTCTAGGAACAGAAATCTGTTTGCCTGAAACATAAAGTAGAGGTATGAAAGTGCGAAATAGTAAATATCAAATTATTCCTGTTTTAAAAATTCTTGTCGTCGGAAAAAATAGCATATCGGAGAAGGTAGATCCAAGATCAGACTGCACGTTATGTGCAGTCTGATCTTGAGATGCGCTGTCCACAAAACCACTTTAAGTCGCACCTAGCAGCCTGTTGGTTAAAGAATGCTTAGGTCCCTATAATAACATAATATAATCATTCTGAGCAGTTTAATCTGAACGTATACTGTCCACAAAAGCGACATCGATTGTGCTTAGCGTTAAAAGCCCAGTAGCGGCCAGATGTAAACAAAGTGGGTGTTAAAATATATCTGAATGTAAATCATAGCATTTAAAAGTATGGACATTATTGTGAGAGTGACAATCTGTGCAAGTGTTAGTCGCTGTTAGGAAAATGAATTTAAGATCATGTAAAAAGTAAACATAAGATAATCTTCAAATTCATTTTCTGCCAGCAATTTACACTTGGGCCAACCGTACTTCAACAGATTATCACCTTCACAATAATTTCAAATGGTATGCTTTAAATTTAAGCGCATTGTAACACACACTGTTTATTTTTGGCCTCCAGTTGGCCTTTAAAGAGCCTTACCTTGACATGATTGAACGAAGCACGATCGCTGTTCAACAGATGCTCCCGGACACGTGTCATGGCCGTTACTACAGACTCTGGAACGTATCTGTAACCCGGCTCCACACTTTGCAGAACACTGGTTCCAAGCTGTCCAGTCAGACCAAGTAGCTAAAAGCAGGGAAACAAAAGTAGGTTCATGTAACTAACTATATACAGGATGTTATCATGCCAAAGCACCGAAACTTCCGGAACTTGTGTTTTTCCAACAGTTTGAACAAAAAGTCATTAACACTTAAGCTGCTAAGCACGACTTGCTGACCTTTTGCGGACAGCGTAGATCAAGATCACACTGCACAGAACGTGCAGTCTGATCTTGATCTACACTGTCCGTTAAGGAGATTATTATCTCTCCTCCAAAAATACCTTTGAAGTAGGAATATTTGGGGTTTTCCGGTCGGTTTGAAAGTTTCAGCTCTTTTGTTTAGCAGGATAAGGGTTAATTTAATTCACAACCTGCCAAGTCTCATCTTTTTTCTCGACCACACAAAAATCGCTTTCGCGTAATAATTTGCCTTTAGTATGGACTGCTATTTTTTAACCAAATAGGGCCGTGCTTAAAACACTTTCAACGACATCCGTCATCATTTGCTGTCTGCAAATACATCTCAGTCATGCTCTGTGAAAAGGAGGTTTAATGCATCTCCGTGTTCCATTGAACCAAGCAAGTCATTTCATAATTTTGGATCCATAAAATCCATTTTGTCTAACAACCCATCGGATCTGGAGGTAAAATGGTCCTTTGACATGCAGACACTTTACAATTAGCAAAAAGTTCCAATCCATGTCAGCCTGCGCCTACTACGCAGGCTGACATGGTCGATACTTTTTGCAGATGCATTAAGAGCCCTTTTAACAAACCATGGCTCATTTTAGATATAAATTTGGACAAATCTAAAGCAATTTTATCTTGGAAATGGGCAACCGAAAACACCAGAAGAATTGAGTGTAGACAAAGCTGTCATAGAGGGCCTACTTTTCTTTGCTAAAATACATATTTCTAACAGCGCCATGCCGCCATGCCCTGCACTCTCCTTTGCAAGCCAGGCCCTCAGAGTATGAATACTACCTAGACATGCTTTTTCGTTACAAGTGACATTTTCCATGTAGCTGTTGGTGGGTGTACAGAACTGTCCTCCGTTCTGAGGTTTCGGGTTGTTACATGCCCTTGACCGCAGTTTTGTCCCAGGTCCACACGTAGCGGAACAGTAGGTCCAGCCATTCCAATCTCCCCATTGTCCATCAACTAGAAAAAAAAGAATTGAGTTTCCTTTTACGGTTTATTTTTGTTTGGTCTCCATCAACAGATTTAGTTCTTAGCACATTCCTTTTTAACCTTTTACCAAACGACAAAATTTTGCACTGGACCAAATTGAAAGCATTTGCAGACGACAAATTAAATGTGACTCAAATGATGTTTTCTGTCTTTGATGGAGTAGAAAACATTGTGTGAAAAGGAGAAAATGCTGGTTACCAGCATTTTCTCCTTTTCCCACCATGTTTTCAAAAGCCATCTCTTTCAGGGTCGTTAAAACTCGGGATTGTGTTGTAAAGGGTTAAGCCACACTGGCAGCATACGACTACGAAAAGCTTGACGGTTGCCCAGTGGCAACATATGTCGAGAATCTTTCAATATACATCTACCTTATTTCAGATTCCTTTGTTTTTAAATTTACATGAGGAAAGGTGTATTCCCTATTTATGAATAAGTAGAAGCTTGATTTATGACCTTCGAACATGACCTTGACCTTGAAACTACTGAAGTGAATAATTCTGAGAGACACTTACTTTTCATTAAGTTGAACAGTTGTCAACATTTTTATCATTTGACCATCAAGTATGAACTTGACCTTGATTTTAGTCAATTGTAACCCAATTTGTCAATGATTTATCAAATCATAGTCACTTTTGTGTCTTAATGCCAAATATTATCCTGTGGCACTTGCGAGGTTGCATAGATAGAAAACGCAACTTTGAATTATCCTTTACAATGCTTGTTGAAAAGAGCATACCACGTGGTACTGGTCACGTGACAGGTTATGACCCTAACTTTGCATATTAAAGAGGAAAGGAATAATGGAGTCGAAATACTATATAATATATTGTACATAAATTTGCTCGCAAAATAAGCTAGGTCACAAGAATTCAACCCCAAGTCGCTGGACAATGTCTGAATTTTATATTGAGAGTGCATGGAATAATTTCAAGGACAATAGAAATGTAAAATCGGTATATGTGCACAAACATTTAACGTTTAAATGAAAAGGATCGCTGAAAAGGGGAAAACAAGAGGGAGAGAGACAAAAATAAAATCCTACAATCAGACGAGCACGCCATTACCAATGTTGTAATCGAGAGTAGAACTATTTTTGGCAGCGGGTGAAACCCGCTGTCATAGTCCCCAGGTATGAGTTACTGATTTTCAACGCTTACGATATTTATCTAGGTCGAGAATTCTTGCATCCGGCAGCTTTTTCCTGGATACGCGAGGTAAACAAAACTTGATTCCTACACTTGACTAAATAGTTCCTCCATGAATACACAAACGATCATGTATAAATACGCGCTACTCGCGCAGACGACACCCTTTCAAAACTGCCTTACACCTTACGAGTTCATCCGTAATGTTACTGTAGAATAGAAACGGAAAGAGGGCGTCGGTATCTACATAGACCGAAAAAGTGCAAAAGAAAATATTTTCAGAGCAAAAGTTTTTATTAGTCGCCGCGCAGAAGCGCGCGACTATATTTTTAATAGTTTTTCGAGTTAGGACATGGACAATGGGAATTTCTTTTTTATAGGGGTGTTAAGGTTAACAAGGAATCTTTCTACTTCGCCTTAAACTGGCTTTTTAATTCATTCTTAAACTACGAAGTATATACAATACGATACTATTTTTGCTCTGTTAATACTTACAACATCAAAAAATCCGCCCAAGTATTACTTTTATTTTCGCTATTCGCGAGAAATGGACTCATCCAAATAAATGCCTTGTTTCCATTGGTCAAGGCTGTACAGGTTTCCAGTAATTTCGTACCTAGTTAATTTCGTACCTAGGTCATTTCGTAGATACGATTTTGGTCATTTCGTACCTACCTATACTTTCTATTTTGGTCATTTCGTATCCAGTTGGTCATTTCGTACACAGGTTTAATTATCATTTTGATTATTTAGTACCTAGTTTTTCCTACTATTTGTGTTTTTTGTTGAATGACCACCGCTAAAATTGTACATTGCTGAAATTGTGTTAAATTCCGCCGAAGAACGAGTATGATGGTTATGATTGTATCTAACCATTATTGGTTACTTCTTTCTAAGTTTAGTTTTTAAAACAAAGATTGTTTAGAACCCTTTTGTTTATTTCTCACCAAGTTCTAGATAAATTTACATGTACTTTGTTGGAAAAAATCTGGAGAGAGACCAGTTTTTCGCTGTGTTGTTCATAAATCGCAATGCAAAACCAAGATTCTTTATTAACAGCGTTCACCAAACAGTATAGTTTTAGACTTGTTTAAATTGAAAGCATGCCTTGCAAACTTACGTTCTCTTGAATCATACTATCCTAGGACAACAACATTTTAGTAACTTGGCCCTGTTTTCAACACTTTCCCAAACAAACGCGGGTTATCACGTGCGCTGTCAAATTCTTTTGGAAAAACATGTTGGATAAGGAGAAATTACTCGTTATAAGCAATTTCTCCTTTAACAAATACTTTCCCCCCCCACTACTAGCGAATTTTCTACCATTTTTGCAGCTTTTTAAATTGTCGTCTGTCAACTCTTTGAATTTGGAAGAGTCTGATATTTTTCGTTTGGAAAAGAGTTCAGAGAGCGCTATGCGAGGGTATTAGATACTGTAACAGAAGACAACTTTTGATATAGATTCACAGTCACATCAATTTCATAATGTGTTAAAAAATCTGCTGATGAAAACTGACATTTACTTATTTGCCCTGGCTTTCTTGAAGCATTAAATAAAAAAATTTGTGGCGACTTTGATTCTTTGCATCGACTTTTTCTTGTCGGTGTTTGTTTGCATGATGAATTTTGAGCATAGGGCATCGTAATGGGATTCGTGTAACATCGCCTTTTATCGCCAAAGTCGTACGGATTCGGCTATGACAGGCGATGTTACACGAAAAGTCACCCATTAAGCCTTTGGCAGACGGCAAAATTTCAGCTGTGTTCAAACTGAAAGCATTTGCAGACGACAATTTCATTGTGGCTCAAATGGTACAAGTTTTATTTTATAGGATAGAAAACATTGTGGATAATAGAGAAAATGCTGGTTCCCAGCATTTTCTCCTTTCCCAGACTGTTTTCACGAGGCTTTTTTCTCAAGGTTGTTAGAAGTCGGCATTGAGTGGTAAAGAGTTAAAAGTAGTTATAACTGCAAATTATATTATGCATTTACTTGTACAACACAATCTCAAGTTTTAACGACCCTTAGAACATAACTTTTTACAAACATTGTAGGAATGGGAGAAAATGCTGGTAAGCAGCATTTTCTCCTTTTCCAACAATGTTTTCTACCCTATCAAAGATGTACACTGTTTTTGAGCCATGTTTCAATTTTTGTCTGCAAATGGCTTCTTTCAGTATAATTTATTAGCAGTTAATGAAATTTAAACAGCTTGGGTCATAACAGCTGCCAGTGTACCTATGCATGCGTTTCTTGGCTATTTCCTTAAGGTCATGCACTGAATAACAACATGGCATAAATGATAAGTGGATCAGAAAGAAGACCATGCTGGAAATTTAAACCAGCGGTACCAACTTCAAGTCTTTGAGCTACAAACTCCTTAAAAGGGATCGGCAAAACTTTTATAAAGCACATTATTTGGCCTACAAGGATTTTGAGGTGTAAAACCTCAAAATTATACTAAGACTGGTTTTCAGTACTTTAAGATACCTTTCAAGAATTTCATAAATGTTACGGATTGATATAACAGAAAACATTGGTTAGAAGCACTTTCTCCATTTCCACAAATGTCTTTAAAGGCCTCTTCCACAGGGTCATAAAAACTTGGGATTGTTTTGGAAAGGATTAATATCATTTATTCAAGTCTTGTTTTCTGCCTGTGCTCATGTACTAGATTTTATCTTTATTTTAGCCACAAACAAATGAGCTGTGCTGTGGCAAAAGGGGACTTCTTGCATCCTCGTGATGGATTATACCAAGCAAGACATAAATAATTATTGATCCATAGACCGACCCTTCGATGTACAGAAAATGGACCAATGGCGAAAAGTTTCAGCCCAGGTCAGCCTGTGAAGACTGCACAGACTGACTGCCTGCACAGGCTGACCTAAGTCTATACTGTTTGCAGATCGATTAAGGCACCTTTTTACTTCAAGTCAAGTATAAAGGAAACCTGTGCAAAGAAAGTAATAAGATCTGTAGCTGGCACAAACCCGCTGCCTTCAGTGCGTCAGCGCTTTGATTAAATTGGTGTATGCAAATGACACCGGATGGAACTAGCCGATTTCCATTGTTTACGATTTTGATCTAACATAGTTCTTGTCTAACCAACATTCTTGCCGAATATGAATTTTTATTATTATTAGTATTATTCCCTCGGACCCTTAACATTTGGTCTTTTTTCATTCATGCTGAAATAACCGAAATCTGTAAATTGGGTCATAACTGACTGATAATGAATACGTTTGCCTCTTTAAAACAAAAAAAGTGGTACAGGCGGTTTAGGTGCTTTTCTCATTTTTTTTTCCCGACAGACTTGATTAAAAAAAAAAAAAGCCATATCATATACATAGAGTTCCAGATAGGGAGAGTGATTTTGATTTAAAAATTGAAAATATCAGTTATTGTCCACTAAACCCTATGTTATGGGTACTCATTTGAATCGTCTCACCGAGACGATTCTAATGAGTACCCAAAATATAGGGTTTGGAAGAGAAATAATGGATTTAGAATACCATCACTCCCTCTTATATGGAGCTCTGTATACATTTACATGTACATGCATATGCAGCAATCCATAATACCTTAACATTGGTTACCGGTCATCCTTTATGAACAAAGGACAGTTTTACATTCAGTTATTTTCACGTATCTCTTAGTGCTACAGGTTTACATGATAATCATACAGTGAAGAAACCAGGGTGATAAACTGTGACATAAATCTACATGTATTTTGGTGCGTGGTGGTGATCCCCCTTTCAAAATTTCAGCATACGTAATAAGACAGTGCTTTAAAGACAATCTTCTCTTGTCATAAACTAAATTAACGATGCCACACAAATTTCTCTATGTGAGCTGTATTGGCCACAAGTCAGTTACACAGAAAAATCCATAGTTTGGGTGAAATTACGACACTCATACAAATACAGGATATCACTTAACTGTTTATCAACCAATCCCGAGTTTGAACGATTCAATGGGCTGAAAAGATTTTTGAAAATTTTGATGGAAAAAGAATAAAATGCTGGTAACCAGTATTTTCCCCTTTTCTAATTATATTTTCTACTCATTCAAAGACATGTCCCAGCATTTGCGCCAAATTTTATTTACCGTCTGCATTTTTTTTTCAAATTGTGTCGTTAAAGAACATTACTAATGATAAGGGTCCGAATCATTATCCCAAAGCTGCTACCAAAAGTAAAGTGAAACACAAAAGGTCGTCTATCCAAGCAACAGACACAAATCGTCGACCAACTTTAACGAGGCAACAAACATCAAAATCGCAACGCCGAAAAGCTAACTTGCAAGACAGGATGATTTGAAGTTCTCGATATCAAACAATTCTATGTTGCAGTACGTAAGCCATCTCAAAACATCATATAGAGCTAACTTTCTGCTAGATAGGCAAATACAAATGCTTTCTGCTAGATAGGCAAATACCAATGCTTTCTGCTAGATAGGCAAATACCAATGTTTTCTACTAGATAGGCAAATACCAATGCTTTCTGCTAGATAGGCAAATACCATTGCTTTCTGCTAGATAGGCAAATGCAAATGTTTTCTGCTAGATAGACAAATACAAATGCTTTCTGCTAGATAGGCGAATACCAATGCTTTCTACTAGATAGGCAAATTCCAATGCTTTCTTCTAGATAGGCAAATACCATTGCCTTCTGCTAGATAGGCAAATGCAAATGTTTTCTTTAAGATAGGCAAATACAAATGCTTTCTGCTAGATAGGCAAATACTAATGCTTTCTACTAGATAGGCAAATACCACTGCTTTCCGCTAGATAGGCAAATACCATTGCCTTCTGCTAGATAGGCAAATGCAAATGTTTTCGGTTAGATAGGCAAATACAAATGCCTTCTGCTAGATAGGCAAATGCCATTGCTTTCTGCTAGATAGGCAAATACTATTGCTTTCTTCTAGATAGGCAAATACAAATGCTTTCAACTAGATAGGCAAATACTTTAACTTTCTGCTAGATACGCAAATACCAATGCTTTCTGCTAGATAGGCAAATGCCATTGCTTTTTGCTAGATACGCAAATATAATTGCTTTCTGCTACGTAGGCAAATACCAATGCTTTCTGCTAGATAGGCAAATACCAATGCTTTCTGCTACGGTTATGTAGGGATATAAACTTTAACCAGTCACTGAGTACGTATGAATTCTTATGTCCCTGCAGTTGACTTGTGATATTTGACTTTCAGTAAAAGGAGAGATTAAGAGCAATGCGCCTTCTCAAACGATGTTTTTCAATACCACTGAGAACAATATTTACCCCATATCCAAATGTGTGTGTTCCTCTCAAATTGTGAAAGCTTTTAGGTGTCTCTAAGATAGTGAGCGTAGGTAAAGGTTATCTTGTCCGACAAAGTGGAAATTTCAACAAGTCTTTCTGTCTAAACCAACCGTTCTCAGTATAAATTTGAACTCTAAATTCTAAGTTAGCAAACCGATTGGCCGAGACCTTGTCTCAGTAAAGCAGGAGGCCAGTCATAGAGTTCAGTTTTAGAACAATATTGAAAAATTAAGACAAGTACGATTCCTGATTGATAAATACGCATGACCTGAAACTGGATCCACGTGCCTTTTTTATGTATCGCTATACTCTAACTATAAAAGGCCATCATATTAAAACAAGAGTGTTTAACCCCCCACCCCCATACAAATGCGTCTTAAAACTTAAATTGCTTAGAAAATACTATTTCTATGCAAGGAAAAGGCATTTCATGCACAAGGAAAGCTCTATGATTAACACATGACAAAGACTTATTTTGTTTGAATACTAATATATTGAAAGTTAAGCTGATACTGTAAAGCGACAAAAAAAGAGTTCACACCGATCCTGCGTTAAGAGATACCTGTACAGCTCTGTAGCTGGCATTGTTTCAGATCTTCAAAACTCCCTGGACATGCTTTTCCGCCATTACTTGGTTGGGGACTGGTACACGTTCGTATTCTAAACTGAGTACCAGTCCCGCAGGTGCGCGAACACGGGTACCACTCTTGCCAGTTTGCCCAGTTGCCATCCACTGATGCAAAAGAGATAGTGAACTATTCCACAAAGCATTCTCCTTCTTTATTTGATTTTTAAATTTTTGGTGCCGAAGAAGATAAAATTTGACTTGCAGACCGAGTTTTCAGGTCTTTGAGGATCATTTACCAAAACCTTGTAGGAAAAAGAGAAAATGCTGGTAACCAGCATTTCATTTTCTCCCTTTCCCACAATGTTTTCTAAGCTTTCAAAGACAATCTCCACAATTTGAGCCACATTTAATTCGACGTCTGCAAATACTTTCAATTTGGGCAAGCTCAAAATTGTGCTGTTTGGTAAACAATCAAATGCTTGTCCTAAGTCGCAACAAATGCCAAGGTAATTAAATATCATCACTGGGGTAAGCTTATGGCCATTCCATTCAGAATTTATTGCAGACAATAAGTAAATAATTTCTTTTTATCCAAATGACAGTTCTGTCACTAAACTGTACTGAATAAAGACAGTAAATGATGCACTTAATTCTCATTTACACGTACATAGAGATGCATTTATCAGGCCTATAGAAGACATGACTGAACACGTTTGTGGGGAAAATGAGCAATGGCTTGACACAAGCAGTTTAGAAGAGTGACACTACAGAAAACGGCTTGGAAAGCCATTTCCGCCATAAACTCTTCAAGCGCAAAATATAATGAGCCATGCTCTGTGAAAAGGGGGCTTAATGTATCTGCGAAAAGTATCGACCCAGGTCAGCCTGCGCAGTCCACGCAGGCTGACCTGGGTCGAAATTTTTCGCTATTGGTCAATTTTCTGTATGTCCAAGGACCAGTCTGCTTCATGATTCAGTCGGTTGCTAAAACACGGGACTGAAATGTGATGGCTTGATTGGTACAATGGATCACGGAGATGCATTAAGCCCCCTACTGCAAGATCATGGCTCGTAGAGTAAACTTGAACACTTTCGACGTCTGAAAATATAATTCACAGAAGCCCAGAAAGATTTTCATTGTATAAATGTCACTTAACTAGCGAATAGTGTAGATTGAAGATCAGACTGCACGACCTATGCCGTCTGCAAAAGACCATGTTTTCCGCGCATGGCGCTAGGAGGCTTAGTCAATACTTTGTGTCTTTTGCAACAGGTTGTAGTTGGACCGAAATAGCTGTATTAATACTTAGGCTTTTATATGCGACTCTCTGACCTTTTGCGGACAGTGTAGATCAAGATCAGACTGCACAGAACGTGCAGTCTGATCTTGGATCTACACTGTCCGATTAGGAGATAGTTTTCCCTAAAAAATACCTTTGAAAAAGCAACATTTTGGGGTTTTACCATCGACTTGAAAGTTTCATTTTACTTATTGAGCAGTTTAACCTTTTACCGCACAATGCCGACTTTTAACGACCCCGAGGAAGAAGTCTTTTGAGAACATTGTGGGAAAAGGAGAAAATTCTGGTAACCAGCATTTTCTTCTTTTCTCACAATGTTTTCTACCTTATCGTAGAAAAATCCCATCATTTGAGCCACATTGAAATTGTCTACATTTTTTGTCGTGTGGTAAAGAATTAAGGGTTAAAAGGCTAACTAACCTTGACAAGGATTATTGTTGTTACAGGATGCCGTTCTTATACTTTCCCCTGTACAGTTTTTCCCTCCGAACTTTGGTTCGGGGTTCGAACAAAATCGTGACTGGGTCATGTGACCAACAGCACACGAAGTTGCACAAGAGCTCCAGCTTGTCCAGGGCGTCCAACCTCCGTCTTCTGGCAAAAGTTGAAAAAGAAGTCAATGTTCAGAATTTCGAAGGCAATTTTAGAAACTTTTTTGTGAACAGTGTAAGATTGACAACAGTTTCCGGGGGCGGAGACGTGGAACAGCCACGGGCGACTTACCTAACATAGAATGACGTCACTTCATGGCGAATGACGCCGACTTTACCACGCTTCCGTTGCACTGTGTTTATAAAGCCGAATTCACTTGAACCATAAACCACGATAGAGAGCAGATCATTAATTTTCTTAATCAATAGCTAAAATGACCACTTTGTTTCAAAAATGTCCAAAAGCTTTTACAAGTAGGTCGCACAGTTTGCGGCTCAACAACGTGAAGATAGTTGTAAAACAACTGAGGATTTTAAAACGAATCTAAGATATGAGTCATGCTACGGCAAAAGGGGGCTTAATGCATCTCCGTGATCCATGGTACCAAGAAAGCCATCAAGTACTTTTGGATCCATGATATCCAGTTTTTTTTAAAATAACTGACCGAATCATGAGGTAGACAGGTCCTTGGAAATACAGAAAATTGGCATATAGCGGAAAGTTTCGGTCCAGGTCAGCCTGCGCGGACTGCGCAGGCTGACCTGGGTCGATACTTTTCGCAGATGCATTAAGCCCCGTTTTTACAGAGCATGGCCCATATACATATATTAATGCGGAGAGGGGAGACCATTTGCTGTTATCTTAAATCAAATGAATTTTGCACGCAACTTATTTCTAGTTCTCAACCTTGGATTGAATTTCCATTTGGTACTAAATGTCCTGACCGGATGGCCAAAACTTACGTGGACACTGTTTCAAACACTGGTCCGACTGCACGCTCAGTCCATCACATGCATGTTCTATACTGCATTTTCGTATTCTGAAACATTGCAGTTAATTTATATTTCAAAAATTTAACCCATTATAATGCTAAAACAATATTAAGATGGTAAATACTTAAGCTGCTAAGGGCGACTCAATAGGTTTTTTGTTTGTTTTTGTTTTTTTTTTTTTAAAGGCAGTGTACATCAAGATCAGGTTGCACAGAACGAGCAGTTTGATCTTGGATCTACACTGTCCAACAAGATGAGACTTTCTGCTGAAAAGTAACTTAGAACAGGAGGTCGCTGGTTCGATCCCCGACCCAATTTCTTTCCGAGGATTGACGATAGTCATTGCGATTAATTCCTCTATCATCGCTGATCAGTGTTTCGACGATGGTTATGTGGGATAGCAGCCAGTGGTTTCGAAAGAGTATTGTGCGGAGTACTGGTAAAAGAAACTCCAGAGAAGCATGGAGGTGCACTGGCCGCCGTGATATAACTGAGATAATGTTGAAAACGGCGTTAAACACCAACAATCAACTAACAATCTAATTTTCAAACAAAAAGATTCGATCTCCATCCAGCTTGCAAGAGCCATAACGAATTGGGCCATGCACTGTGAAAAGGGGTCTTAATGCATCTGCGAAAAGTATCGATCAAGGTCAGCCTGCGCAGTCCGCGCAGGCTGACCTGGGCCGAAACTTTTCGCTATCAGTCATTTTTCTGTATGTCCAAGGACCAGTCTACCTCATGATTAAGTCGGTTGTTTAACCCTTGACGCCTTTTAACGCCCCTGGGAAAGAAGCCTTTTGAAAACATTGTGGGAAAAGGAGAAAATGCTGGTAACCAGCATTTTCTCCTTTTCCCACAATGCTTTCTTTCCTATCAAAGAAAAACTGCGCCATTTGAGGCACACTGAAATTGTCGTCTGCAAGTGCTTTCAATTTGGGCAAGGTTAAAACTTTGCCATCTGGATCCATGATTATGTGATGGCTTGCATGGTATCATCCATCAAGGAGATTCATTAAGCCCCCTTTTTCCAGAAAATGGCTCAATTATATACTTCTACCCCTGGACTACAAGGATGCAAATAATCAACCATAGTTAAAAATATGTGAAGTCCAAATGGTATCATTACATTGCGACTTTCGGAAATACAGCTTTTTACGGATAATCTATAAAATCCATAAGTAACTGTTCCAGGCCAAGTCTTGGTGAAAACGATGATAACAATGACGACGACAACAGCGATGGCGACGATGACGACGATGATAATGGTGTTGTTGATGATGATGATGATGATGATGATGATGATTTTTTTCCATAATCCTGCTGATACCTGAAACGTTGTCCAATACAGGGACATTGTTGACAGGAACACCCGCTCCAGGCCGACCAACTTTCCCAATGGATTGGATCTTTGAACAGAATATGTTGTATTAGTCGTAAAATAACGTTAGAAAAATAATTCCGTGGAAATTCTGAATGAAACATTCTTATTTTTACACATCATACCTCAGACAAAGTTTCATCTACACTACAAATTACCTCTTTAAGCGTTGCATCATTTATATACAATTTGAACACATACGTTTGTCATCTGTTCTGTTCCTGGTGTCAAAAGAAGCTTACCTATTTTTTCATTGTACGATTATTTTATTTCTTTTAAGTACAATCACGAATAAGATAAAATGATCATTGAAGGTAATTTACATCATGTAAAATATAAGAGACTGCAAAGAGACGAAGAACGGTTTTTATCGATGGCAAATACAATTCATAAACGAGTTGTACTCAATCACAGGTACCATCGATCAGTTCAGTCCTTTGACAATAAATCATAAAAAAAAAAATACTGTAACAAATAATAAAGTAAACCTGTTATTAATTATTATTGTTAAAATCTACATATTTTAGTAGCCATATCAATGTAGTAGTACGATAGTAGCTGTAAAAAAATCTGGAATCTGTAATTACGACTTTTGTTTGTATTTTAAAGTTTAATTACTGACACAGAATACTGACAACGATTTGTAAGGTGCATTGAGGGATGGCCACGACCCTCAAGTACCATAAAGACGTGGACAATAAAAAAAAAAATAAATAAATAAATCATTCCTGATTTATAAGGATGCTAGGTCTCTTTGCTGCGAATAGGTTTCAGGGAATAATGTTCCAGCGGTAGCGGAAACATGAAAATCATTGCAACCAAATTTATTTGAGTCAAGTTGTGTGAACAGGGGTTTATTGCATGTGCAAACAGTATCGACAAAGGTTAACCTGCGCACTCTGCGCAGGCTGACTTTTTGCTATTTGTAAATTTTCTGCAAGTCAAAGGACCAGTCTACCTTATGATTCGGTTGGTCCTGAGGCAAAATATTTTTCATGGATCCATAATTGTGTGATGACTTTCTCGGTATAATACATCACGAACATACTTTAACCCTTTCCCAAACGACAAATTTTGGACTGGTCCAAATTGAAAGAGTTTGCAGACGACAATTTTAAATTTGATGAAAATGGCAGAAAGGTCTCAAAAAAGGGTAGAAAACACTGTGGGAAAAGGAGAAATTGCTCGTTACGAGCAATTTCTCCTTTTCCTACAGTGTTTTCAAAAGACTTGTACTGCAGACACGTGAAAACCAGGGCTTGTTTGGGAAAGGGTTAAACCCCCGTTTTCCAGTGCGACACTCATTTTATATTCTGTCATTTGTCGCATAGAAAGTTCAGACAAACGTTACATTAACATAATATATGCATACGTACTAACACACGGTACATACGGACACGTCTTGACGTCATGTTTCTCTCCTGTACACAGCGGTGGTAGGGGCCCAGACAGGAGGGACGGTAAGCAGATACGGTTTCTGACAGTTAAAAAAAATCATAAATTACAACACCAACAGTATTCTTAAAACATTTTTCTTTTATACTTTTCGGTGGTTAATAGAAATCTACCAGTGAATTATAACTTTATTATACACTATTTCATGCTTTCCGGTAGGATATCGAGAAATAGCGGTGAAAATATTTTTCGATATAACACGGGTACGACCAGTGAGAATACCGACCACGGGGAGTTTGTACTGATTTTTATGGAAATCTCGACAAAAAAAGGCGTTAGAAGCATGAAATAAATAGAATATTTGTTTTTTTCGGTGAAAGATCGAAATTTATTCATCATCAAAATATTACCGATGATGTTCACTCGATGAAATAAATTTCGATCTTTCACCGAAAAAAACAAATATCCTCTATTTCTTTTATGCTTTTCATTGGTTAATGGAAATCTACCAGTGAATTATAACCTTATCATACACTGAAACAACCAGTTATTATCCTGTACATCGTCATTATGGAAAAATTTAAAAAAAAAAATACTCGTTACTGGCAATTTCTCTTTTTGAAACAATGTTTCAGAATTTTCTGTCGAAAGACGTAAATTTGCGTCTACAGGAGTGTTTCAAATTAAGTACTATCTTTTTTCTTTTTGGAATGAATTCATTTCACAGTAACTTTCAACCAATCCTCGAATAAATTCAACATTAACGTAATCTCACGGGATTCTAGACATAACTCATTTTTTCGTAAGTTAGGTGAATCTATCCATGCTTTCTTGGAGTTTCTTTTACCAGCGCTCCGCACGACATATCCCTCCCAAGTTAAAAAAAAAAACCTTCTCAAGTCCAATCCAACTCGTTATTTAACCTCCAGTACTGCAGTGTAACCGTTCAGTTTCTTTACGAATGCAGGGCAAAATATATTTAGTAGTTGTTCTTAATCGTTGTGTTTTAGAAGAAATTTAATTGGCAGTAAAAAATATCGAAAACAGCCCCTTTAAAACTGTGTAAGATGTTTTCAAATATAAGCAGACCTCGATTGCGTTACGCCATGTCCACATGTCCCACTGCATCGCGACCACGTCTCCCAGCTGGCCCAGTTACCTTTACCTGAAAAAATAAGGTATATAATTATGAGCCATGCTCTGTGAAAAAAAGGGGTTTAATGCATCTACAAAAAATATCGACTCAGGTCAGCCTGCGCAGTCCGCGCAGGCTGACCTGGGCCGAAACTTTTTGCTTTTTGGTAAATTTTCTGCATGTCTATATATAGTATACTCCATGATTCAGTGGGTTGTTATACAAAATGGATTTTATGGATCTAAAGTACTGCGATGACTTACTTAGTATCGTGCATTAAGAAGATGCACGAAGCTCCACTTTGCCAGAGCATGGCTTCTAAATTTTATCAAACGAGTTCGTGCTTCGACCATCATTGGGTAGAATGCTTTTGAAATTAAAAAAAAAAAAAAAAAAATGTGGGAAAAGAAGAATAAAATGCTGGTAACCAGCATTTTCTCCTGATTCCACAATCCCTATGCTTTCTATTCCTATAACAACAACAACAATAAAATTCGTCGTTTAAGCCGTTTATTTTCTGTCGTCTGCAAATACTTTTAGTATGGACCGGTCTGAAATTTAATCGTCTGTTATAACGTCAACGCATTTCTGTACGGGCAAATACCGTCAGCTAACGCGAGCGACAAAGAACAGAAAGTGTAAGACGGGGGGGGGGGGGGGGGGGGGGGGGGGGGTTAACCCCTATCCTGCTAAGTAAGTGAGATAAAACTTTCAAGCTGATAGTAACAACCCGAATAATGTTATTTTGGAGAAAACATACCTCCTTCTCGGACAGTGTAGGTCCAAGATCAGACTGCACGTTCTGTGCAGTCTGATCTTGATCTACACTGTCCGCAAAAGGTCAGTGAGTTGCGAGTAACAGCTTAAGGCTTAATGCTGATAATCACGGTCAAAATTGTCTGCAAACGAAAATTTGCTTGTTTTCAAGTAATCGATTCATTTCCAACAATGAAAGCAGTTCACAAAAAAGACGTGAATTGATATATTAGAGTGATTTTCAGTTCAAACAAAACATTACCAGAAAAAAAATTGGAACCATCAATAACCAAACACAAGGCAAGAAAGCACGAACATTTAAAAGAAATCCAAATGTAGCTGATGAAATAATTCTTGACTGTATGTAGGATACAAATGAAAGAAGCTCTATGCCTTGATTGTGTACCACCCAATCGCGTGTTTTAGCCACCCAAAGAAATCTGGCTTTGAAACCAATGTGGAAAAAAAAGAGAATACTGGTGAACAGCAAATCTCACCGTATCAGGCAGTATAGATCCAAGATCAGACTGAACGTTCTGTGCAGTCTGATCTTGATCTACAATGTCCGCAGGCACGCACCGAGTTGCGCTTGGGAGCATAAAAAGAATAAGATCAGACCTATAACTAACCTGGACAATTTGAGACGCGTGTTTTAGCGACCCAAAGAAGTCTGCCTTTGAAACCAGTGTGGAAAAAGAAGAGAATACTGGTGAATCGAAAATCTCACATCGGGCAGTATAGATCCAAGATCAGACTGAACCTTCTGTGTAGTCTGATTTTGATCTAAAATGTCCGCAGACACGAACCGAGTTGCGCGTGGCATCATAAGGATTAAGATCAGAATGATAACTAACCTGGGCAATTTGAGACGCAACAGTCAGTTACCTCATCGTATGGCCCTTCACAACTTTGATCCTGCAATGAACACCCACGGGCTCGCTTCTTCACTCCCAGGCCGGATGTTTCAGAGCATTGAGTCCATAACGTCCACTCTTTCCAGTGATCTTCATCTATTTTGCCAGGAGATTCAAAATGTTCTTTTTTATGCCAATATCGATGTAACTTTACTTAAAGATACATCTACAGCCAGTTTTTGACCCATTTCATCTTTATTTTATGAAAGTATAATTATACTTGTATCTTTATGCCAAATATTGCCCCTGACGGCGGCAAGGTTGCACAGATTACGACAGATAGAAAATTATTTTCATTTTTTGGCAGCCTTCAAAGAAATCACTGTTGTCGTTTCCGGTTTAAAATGAGGACAAATCCCGTGAGGATTTCTATCCCTTATGTATTATATATTTGCAATTTATCTATGTTTACACAGCTCACCGATTTCTGAGCTATTCTACAGACTTTCAAGTTTAATTTTTTTTTTTTTCTGGCTGTAAGGATGTATCTTTAAATCAATGACGTCGAGGGGTCCTGCTTGGTTCAGTAGTAAAGCGTGTGACTCGTAACCTGAAGGCCACGAGTTCGAGCCCCACCTGATCCACTTGGTTTTTCGTTGGAGTGTCCTTGGGCAAGACATGTCAGAGCCCTAGCCTAGTACTGGTGAAACCCAGGAAATACATGAATTTGTGAGTTGTCGCCGTGATAAAACTGAAATAATGTTGAAAGCAGCGTAAAACATCATTCAGTCAATCAAAATCAACGACGTGGCCATTTTTGAGTGGCTACCGTCATGGAGTATAATACTGTGATTCCCAGCACACTGATGGCAGGAGCCAACTTTTGCTCAGCGTTACTGAAGGAAAATATAGCTTTCAGAAATATCTCGGCGTTTTGTTTGTTTGTTTGTTTGTCTTCTTTTCCTCAACGGTTTTGAGTTATCTAACTCATGATCCTCGCAAGCTAAAATGAAACTCAGGAGGAACTCAATTGAATTCAACTTTTGCAGTGACACTGAATCCCATGGACTCTATAAAATCTTAGGCAAACGGCAACAGTTATCTTCCACAAGTTACACTCTATAGAATTTTAACCCTTAAGCCATAGAGTGCTGAATTAATTCAATGGACCTTTTCAATTAGGAAAAAACATCCAACATATTTTTATTTCAAGGTTGTTCTGTGCAGAATATGTAATAAAGCAGCGGACAGTTTAGATCAAAGATCAGACTGCACTGTCTGTGCAGTCTGATCTTGATCTACACTGTCGGCAAAAAACAACTTAAGTTGGTTCCAGCGCTTTATTGGTTAAACTGTTAATTACAAGTAAGTTACACAGAATTTTCAAGTCAATAGTAAAAACCCGAACAAGGCTATCTCAAACTTATTTTTGGAGAAAAAAATATCTCTCTATCGGACAGTGTAGATCAAAGATCAGACTGCACGTTCTTTGCAGTCTGATCTTGATCTACACTGCCCGCAAAAGGTCAGTAAGTCGTGCTTAGAAGCCCAAGTATTAAAAAGGTTTCCCTGGCAATATGAAAGTTTACCTTTACATTCTATAACGGCCCTACAAATGATCACATCTACATGCTGACCAGGGCAAGTGTCCATTAAACACGATCTTCCGCGGTAAGCGATACCTCGCCCACAAGTTACTGAGCAATCTGACCAGCGCGACCAAACCCCCCAATCCGTGTCCACTGAAATATAAACATCTATAATCATACGAGCCATGCTCTAGCAAAAGGGGGCTTAATGCATCTCCGTGATGCATTCTGCCAGTCAAGCCGTCACATGGTTATGGGAACATGAGAGCTATTTTTTTAACAACCGATTGAATCATGAGGTAGACTGATTCCTGGACATACAGAAAATGGACCAATAACGAAAAGTGTCGGCCAGGTCAGCCTGCGCGGACTGCGCAGGCTGACCCGGGTCAATACTTTTCGCAGATGCATTAAGCCCCTTTTCACAGAACATGGCTCATATATATTTACAAGCACTGGGAGGCAACCTCTAATTTGCCAACTGAAACTTTAACAGATTTTGCTGACCGCGTAGATGAAGATCTGACCGCAATAAACGTGCAGTCTGATCTTGGACCTACACTGTCCACAGCCTGGTACTGAAAGGCCCAATAGCTGTCAAAAGTAAACAATGCAGGTGTTAAAATCCATTTAAATTTTAATCATACCATTCAAAGGTTTGGAAATAGTTTCGAAGATTACTCTCTGTTATTTTATGGTCGGTCCAATGTGTTATGTACTCGCTGGTAGAAAAGGTGAATTATAAAACTAAGTAAAACTTTGATAGGTCACTCTATCTTTTGCTTACTTTTTACCTAATTTTAACTTTTATTCATTTATTTATTTATTTTCCAGCGACTAACACTTGGACCGTTCAATACCAGTTCAATATTATTGAATATTGAACCGACCGTTCAATAAGAGATTCTCATCTTCACAATAACGTCCAAAGGTATAATTTAGATTTGAATGCATTTTAACAGCGACATTGTTCACCTTTTTTCGCTTCTGGGCCTTTAACTACATCAAAATCATTTTAAAACTGAAATGGAAATCTACCTTTAGAGGTCGAAATAAGTAGGGTTTATTTAATTAGCAGCGAAAAATTTGGTTGCAATAAAGAACTCAGTTTGTTTCAAGGTAAATGAACGTGCAGTCTGATCTTTGATCTACACTGTCCGATACGGTATTTTCTTTCCGGTGGAATCAACTTTGAAACCGCAATGTTTGGACCTTCAGTATTGAGTAGTATTGAGTAGAAATTTGCGTTTCATTTATTAAGCAGCTATTCAGCAGCTTAAGTGTTAACTAGTCTCTGACAAAGGTTTGAAATAATTAGGTGCTGTCAACATGAAGCATATTAAGGGAACATGAGCCTTTATAGTAAAAAATAGCTATCGAAAGTAAACAAAGCAGGTGTTAAAATGCATTTGAATTAAAACATACCATTTGAAAGTATGGAAATTATCATGAAGATGACAGTCTGTTATTTACAGTTGGTCCAAGTGTTAATTGTTGGCAGAGAAATTAATTTCAAAGCTAGGGTTAAAGTTACCAGGTCAGTTCATATTTCTGTCAGCGACTGACACTTAGACTGACCACACAGTAACAGATTGTCATCTTCACAATATTTTCCATACTTTTAAATGGTAAGATTTAAATTTAAATGCATTTTAATGCATGCATTTTTTGGCCGCTATTGTGCCTTTAATTTTTTAAGGTCTGTTGATAAAATCTTACCAATGAATCTCCTTGCTCGAGGGATAGAGGTGGTAGACCCGCCATTTGATTCTGAGTGGCTCGTGTCAGAAAAGCCAGAATCGGAGTTGAGTATTTGACATCCCGAACACTTGCAGGCTTTTACATTCTTCTCTGAGACAAAATAATTCTGAAAGAAAACAAACCTTTAGGATACTTAGACCACTTTGATTCTTCTTTACGTTAGATGAATATTAACCCTTATCATGCTCGTTTCAATGGTATTTTTGGAGGAAAGATATCTTCTAATCGGACAGTGTAGATCAAAGATCAGACTGCACGTTCTGTGCAGTCTGATCTTGATCTACGCTGTCCGCAAAAGGTCGGTGGGTCGCGATAAGCAGCCTAAGGGTTAAAATTAGACTGCTATTGGACATAAACTTTTTAGATTTGTTAGAAAGATGTTCTGGTTCACCATTAGGCCGCTAAGCGCGACTCAAGGACCCTTTCCGGACCGTGTAGATCAAGATCAGATTAAACAAAACGTGCCCAATATGACCACAGTTAGGAATGAAAACAGAAGTAAGGGCCACGATGCATGGATTGAAGGAAAAGGTTCTCCACAACATCTATATCCGTTGCTAGTCCTCTCAACTCGTACTATTTACTAAAGCCCCCGTTACAACAAACTAGTTCTTAGAACGTCTTACCCCGTCCGTACAAAATCGTAAAGCGGGGTAGAATGTGTAATTTCATTCGGTTTGCAAGCATATTGCCAGTAGGATACCCCACTGCACCACGTCGTTACACGTCCCTAATAGGATCGAAGTACGGCAAGTCAGTTTGTAATACGTCCGTGTCGTTGTAAGTACGTTGTCACTCCGTATAATTACAAGATGGGATGTATGCCAAAATATTTTGAGTAGGATCAAAGTTCTTGAGCACCCTTCCCATCCTAGCCCGTCCATGAAGTCCGTAAACAGATCGTAAAAGGTTGCTACTACGTCCACTCCGTTCGAACACAGCTTGAGTCCGTTTGACAACAATTGCAGAACGTAGTAAGAACGAGTTCGGTGTGACCGAGGTATAAACTTCACCTCCAGCGAAAACAGCGACTTTTTCGGAAATCGAAGAATAAGGATCAGACAGCACAGAACGTCACTGACAGGTTGTATTTGACATCCTTTTGAACCGATCAGACGGCTTATCTACATGTACGAAGTTTCGAATTATCGCATTTACAAGTAGTTGATAAATACAAGGCCCCCAAAAAAAGATATGAGTCATGCTCGGGCAAAAGGCGGTTTAATGTATCTCCGTGATGCAATGATACCAATCAACACATCACATAATTATGGATCCATAAAATCCATTTTGTCTAAAAAAACAACTGGAACTGAAGCTACGAAAATGGTCCTTTGGAATGCAGAAAAATTTACCAATAGCAAAAAGTTTCGATCCATATCAGCCTGCGCGGATTGCGCAGGCTGATATGGGTCGATACGTTTTGCAGATTGATTTAAGCCCCATTTTCCAAGAGCTTGGCTCATAATCTTTCTACAGTTTCATTGACAGTCGACTTACGTCCGACACATAGACTCGGTCACTGAATGCCCTACTTCCGTGAAAACAACCGCCTTTGTAGATAACTCCGACCTCAATTGGAACCCCTAGCAGCTCCATGTGTACGTTCACACTGTCTTCTATTGCACAATAACACTTGTCACATGTCGCTGTATACAGTCCAACGAGACATAATACTACTGTCAAGTAACTCAGCATAGTCCTGAGAAACTAAGGTCAAAGGAATGCTTAAACAGGACTCGCTTTGAGTAACTAACCTCATTCTTGTAAAGAACATGTGTCTTATAGATAACCGTGACCTACTTCTTAACCCTTGGGCTGCTAAGCGCGGGTCAGTGACCTTTTTGCGGACAGTGTAGATTCAGATCAGACTGCACAGAACGTGCAGTCTGATCTTGAATCTACACTGTCCGATAAGGAGATATTTACCCCAAAAGCATAACTCTGAAATAACGACATTTCGGTTTTCAGTTTTGGCTGGAAAGTTTCATTTAACTGATTAAGCAGTTTAAGGGTTAAATATAGATTATTCCGTGCTAATTCTGTAAGAAAGGTCGCGAGGAACATATCTTTTTATTGTCTCATTCTTTCGTATCATAACCATTATGTAGTCTTTTGCGAAGACGCTAAAATGGCAGTGCCAGTAAAATATTTCTTTTAAAATAAAGATGGTATAATCGCTGTTTAAAGGCCTAGTAGCGGCCAAAAGTAAACAAGGCAGGTGTTAAACATGCACTTAACTTTAGATCATACCATTGAAAAGTATGGCCGTTATTGTGAAGATGACAAGGTGTTATTGTACGGTACGGTGCAGGTATTAGTCTTTGGCAGAAAAATTATTTTCAAAAGTAGGTCAAAAGTAGCCAGGTCGCGCCAACTTTTGTTTACTGTGTACCTGGTTTTGAAATTTATTTTCTGCCAGCTATTAAGACTTTGATGGACCGCATAAATGGTTGTCATCCTCACAATAATTTCATTATTTTGTGCAGAATTCCCAACCACATAAAAACGACGTGTCGCGCGCAAGAACAGTGCCAATGGTCAAAGGTCAAGGTAAAGGCAAGGTCAAATGTGTAAAAAATTCAAGTTTTCAGAGGGTGTATGTTCGTGTCCTGCCTGTATCCTTTTTAATCATAAACGATTTTCAGCATTACTGTGCAGAAATGTCAAACACATAAAAGCAATGTGTCGCATCTTGAAATCATGGCCATAAATGAAAGGTCAAGGTAACATAAGGTCAAATGTGTTTTTGAAAAAAATGGAAATTTTAGAGGGTTATGTTTGTCTCCGGCCTGTAACTTTTTTCTCCCAATTAGTTCAAAACTTCAGTATAACTGTACAGAAATGCCAAAAACATTAAGTCGATGTGTAACGTGCAATCATGTCCTGGGATCAAAGGTCAAGATCAGAGCAAATTCAAATGTGTTTAACACTTAAGCTGCTGAATAAATGAAACACAAATTTCTACTCAATCCTAAAGGGCCAAACACTGCGGTTTCAAAGTTGATTTCACTGAAAAAAAAAAAAAAAATACCGCATCGGACTGTGTAGATCAAAGATCAGACTGCACGTTCTGTGCTGTCTGATCTTGATCTACACTGTCCGCAAAAGGTCAGTGGGTCGCGATTAGCAGCTTAAGGATTAAATAAAGGAATCTTTTTCAGGGGTAGTGTGTTTTCTTTGTGTCCGGCCTGTAACCTTTTCCTTAACCAGAAAAAAATATAATATCCGCAGAAATGTCAACCACATAGTTACGATGTGTCATGTGCAAGAATTATGTCCCTAGGTCAAGGTCACGGCAAGGTCAGATCTGTTTCTATGAGTTGTGTCCCAAAGTCAACGTTAAAGTTCACTGTTCACAGTAAGGGTTACATTAACCCTTCAGCTGCCAAGCGCGACCCAGTGACCTTTTGCGGACAGTGTAGATCAAGATCAGACTGCACAGAACGTGCAGTCTGATCTTAGATCTGCACTGTCAGACACGGGGATAACAACATTTTGGTTTTTACGATAGGCTTGAAAGTTTCATTTCATTTATTTAGCAGGATAAAGGTTAGCCCCTAAGCTGCTAATCGTGACTCACTGACCTTTTACGGACAGTGTAGATCAAGATCAGACTGCACAGAACGTGCAGTCTGATCTTTGATCTACACTGTCCGTTACGGTGTTTTCTTTCCGGTGAAATCAACTTTGAAACCGCAATGTTTGGGCATTTAGTATCGAGTAGAAATTTGTGTTTCATTTATTCAGCAGCTTAAGTGTTAACTTTGGGGGCATCAGACACTTCTCATCGACAACGTCTTGTTTCTGTAGACACAGAAATACGCGGAGTTTAATGTTAACCTGTTACAATCCCGTGTTTTAAGGACACAAGAAGTAATGCTTTTACAACATTTTGGGGAAAGGAGGAAATGCTGAAAGTCAGCATTTTCTCCTTTTCCCTCAATATATGTACCTCTTTAACGACAAGTCGTTTTAATAGCATGATTGGCTTTTGGTGTGTAACACAGTTTTAAGCATTGTTTCAGTTATATCGGGGTGGCCAGTGCACCTATCCATATTTTCCTTGAGTATTTCGTGCAACATTTTTTACCAGCTGCTTTCCCACATAAACACTGTCGAGATATTGTTCAGCAGTGACAGAGTAATGGGCCCTTTCGCAATGGCTATCATCAATCGTTGGAAAGAATTTGCCAGAACTTGGAATCATACCAGCAAGCCCTGGATAATAAGACCAGTAAGTTACTGACCAAAGCTATCGGGTCCGACTTATTCAAAACTTTCTTTCCCCGACCCCTAAAACCCGAAATTTGCGTACGAAGTTTAGGTAAGCAAGAGTCAAGTCTGAAAACCAGTTTCACTGAACTAGATAACTTTACGATTTGAATAAATACATGCATAACTATGCGCCAGCTCATACCTTAGGGTAAAACAAGGATGGTATGTGTGTATATACAATACAAAAATTAATTTGCATAAATCTAAGCAGTTCAGTGAAATGATTTGGTTTTGTTTGTATTGGAGTTTAACGCCATTTTAACAGCTCAGGTCATATCATGGCGGTCAGTGATACACCCATGTCTTTCCTGGCTTTCTCACACCAGTACTGACACAACTTTCTTTCCAAAGCCACTGACTACTTTTCTCCATGCATCAGAGGTAAGAGGCGAAAATCGCCGGAAAGACAGTTTGCCTCAACCGGGTATCGAACTCGCAACCACCAGGTCACAAGTCAAATATGTTAACCACTGATCTACCCGAGCGGGCTAGGTGATATGGAGCCAGGGTCAGTTTTGCAATAGGCTATGATGCGACGATATAGTGAAGGGGTCCAGTCTGCCCCAATGATTTAGGTTTTTGTCTGGTATTCTGGTATACGAAACTCTATAACAAAGAGATTTTTTTTTGTAATTTATTCATAAACATTTATTTGGGGCCATGCTCTAGCAAAAAGGGGGTTTGATGCATCTGTATAATGTATCATACCAAGCAAGTTGTCGCATAATTTCTGATCCATAAAATCCATTTGGTCCCTTTGGTCTAACAGCCGTCTCAATCATGAGGTAGACTGGTCCTTTGACATGCAGAAAATTAACCATAAGCAAAAAGTTTCGATCAAGGTCAGCCTGCGCGGATTGCACAGGCTGACAGAATCGACACTTTTTTGCAGATGCACCCCTTTTCACAGAACATAGCTCATTTCAAAGTTAACAACACAAATTACATTGAATAATATTGAAGATCTGTGGTAGTGGAATACAAAACATATGAGCCATGCTCTGGCAAAGGGGGGCTTAATGCATCTCCGTGATGCATTGTACCAATCAAGCCATCACATATTTATCAATCCATAATAGCAACTTTTTTTATTAACCGACTGAATCCTGAGGTAGAATAGTCCTTGGACATTCAGAAAATTGACAAGTAGCGAAAAGTTTCGGCCCAGGTCAGCCTGCGCGGACTGCGCAGGCTGACCTGGGTCGATACCTTTCGCAGATGCATTAAGCTCCCTTTTCACAAAGCACGGCTCATATCTAAGCGCCATAATTCAAGTGTAGTTCCCATTATTTCTAAATTCAAACAAAGTATACACGTGGGAAAAAAAGGAAGTACAATACCCATTTTAGATGGAGAGTCTGATATTTGTTTCAGATGGCTGGTTGGTACACTAGATACTGAAAACATGGTACATGTACTTTTTGCCAACTTTCTTTTGTTCTTTAAAATAACGGCTGTAACTTAAATAATTGCCTGCAGAACAAAATAGCAGATGATCTTATGCCCATTATGTTTGCTTTTCTGTGTAAATTTCTTGGGCAGCCTTACACTAAACTGCGTACGCACGAAATTTGCGTAAACAGTTTAGGTGTAAGCAAGCATCAAGTCAACTTTCTTTTGTTCTTTAAAATAACAACTGTAACTTAAATAATTGCCTGCAGAACAAAATAGCAGATGATCTTATGCCCATTATGTTTGCTTTTTCTGAGTAAATTTCTTGGGCAGCCTTACACCAAGCTGCGTACGCACGAAATTTGCGTACGCAGTTTGGTGTAAGCAAGCATCAAGTCTGAAAACAAGTTTCGCTAAACTGCATAACTTTACGATTTGTGTAAAAGCTTGCAAATATTTGAGCATTTGAGTAAATATCTGTATAACTTTAGGCCAACAAGTACCTTTGGGTAAAGCAGAGCTAGTATGTATATATATACAATCCACAAAATTTGCGTAAATCTACGCAGTTTAGTGAAATGAAGCCCTGCGCCGTTTGTGTTATTTTATCACCTATTGACAGTTAATCAAATCAAATAAAACATAAAGCCTACGTTATGTCGCGCAATTATTTATAATGTTGCTTGCTTGCACACACACACACACACACACACACACACACACACACACACACACATAGCCCACGCTCCGGCAAAAGGGGGCTTAATGCATCTCCGTGATACATTTTACCTATCATGCCATCACATAATTATGAATCCGTAATAGACACCTTTTTTTTTTAACAACTGACTTAATCATGAGGCAGACTGGTCCTTGGGCATGGAGAAAATTGACCAATGCCGAAAAGTTTCGGCCCAGGTCAGCCTGCGCGGACTGCGCAGGCTGACATGGGCCGATGCTTTTCGCAAATGCACTAAGCCCCCTTTTCACAGAGCATGAGTAAAATCTTGAATTCATACGAAAATATGCAATTAAAGAATTTAAACATACTAATAATTTGTATTATATACCATGATTCGTTTAGCGCTTTACCAAACAATTCCTTGTTTTAACCGTCCTGGCAAAGATGGCTTTTGAAAGCATTGTGGTAACGAGCATTTCATCCTTTTCCCGCAATGTTGTCTACCCTTTCAGAGAAAAAAATTCAAATGACTATAAATTTTAACTAGCAGAGTTTTTTCAGTTTTTGTAAACATCTCTTACCAGGGTCCGTATTCACCAACCTTTCTTACGAACATTCTTGACCTTATTGTAGAAAAAGTAACACAACCTCTGATTGGCTAAACCAATTGGTTTTGCCAATCATTTGGTTTAGCCACCAAAAAATGGTTTAGCCAATCAGAAGTTGCGATACTTTCGAATTCAGAAAATTCTTGACAGTTAGACTGAGAATGTTCTCAATAACGGTTAGTGAATACGGAACCAGTTCACAAAAATGTCTTTACATTATTACTCAATACTAATTCTACAATAAACATTTTTCAATAATGCCAAGTATATTTGCATTCCCCGTTTTGCAGCTAGGATGCTTCATGCATCCCTGGTCCGCTGGTCATTGTTTCGACCATGGTTATGTGGGAAAACCGCCACTGATTTGGGAAGAATATTGTGCAAACTACTGGTAAACATAAACTCTAGGAAAGTATAGAAATGTGCACTAACCGCCGCGATATAATTGAAATAATGTTGAAAACGGCGTTAAACACGAAGCAACAAACAAACCATCCTTCATTAACTGTCAATTGACCTCATTTCGATTTTTAAAATCCAAGATTAGACTGTTGATGTGGCCAATGACCAGTGATTGTATAGAATTGTAGATGAGCTATGCTCTGTGAAAAGGGAGCTTAATGCATCTGGAAGAAGTATCGATCCAAGTCAGCCTGACCACTACGCGCAGTCTGATCTGGGTCGAAACTTTTTGCTTTTGATAAATTTTCTGCATGTTCAAGGGTCATCCTACCTCAGAAATCAGCCGGTTGTTATACAAAATGGATCTTACGGATCCACAATAATGTGATCAGGGAGATACAATAATCCTCTTCTGCCAGAGTATGGCTCGTATTGTTTCTATCCAGTCAAAATTTTTTCACACAAAGTTTAGCCTATTATCAGTTCTCGGAAATGCTGATTATAAAGTCGACACTTTCAGTTAATGTATAGAATATATCCTTGGCATGTATTGGCCAACTACTTTAACTTTATCCTTTGTTTTATTCCAGATTAGAAAGTAGCGTAATTTCTGATAAGGGTTTAGCCAATCAGAAATTAGGTTGCTTCGAAATTTAGAATCAAACTAAGAATTATATTAAGAATGGTTACATGCCCTAAAAATTCTGGGATATTTTTGCTGCGTATTTCTAAACCGTTTAACACACAATCCCGAGTTTTGACGACGCCGAAGAAGAAGGCTTTTGAAACCATTGTGGGAAAAGGAGAAAATGCTGGTAACCAGCATTTTCTCCTTTGCCCATAATGTTTTCTACCCTTCTCAAAACAAATTTCAATTTTTTGCGTCACTTTTATTTTGTCCTCTGTAAATGCTTTCAATTCAAATTATTCTAAAACGAGAAATATTTTAGAAATGTGTTATTAAAAAAAACAAAGACAGCGTACGTTTGCCAGCAAATAGGCAGGGATCCATTAAATAAACACGTCATTTTTTGACCAATCACAAATTTCTATTAATTCATTTATGCACTCAGCTACGTCGAGTAATATCGTTTGGTAAAAGGTTAGCCTTTATTAGAAAGCGTAGATCGAAGATAAGACTGTTTTCCCTACCGAGTCTTATCTTCCCTCTACACAAACCACAGGAACATAACGTGTTTCCTCCCATGCTTTACAATCAATTTGTTTTGACTTCTTAAGTGTCGACCAAGTTCCTTGTTACAGGTATTATGACACATAAAAATTGGAGTTAACTTCATAAAGTGAGTAATGGCCGTTAGCAAAATAAAGGCCAAGGGGGTTGGGGTTTCACTGATTTAAAAGTACGATATGGTCCGCAACATGCGAAATGAGATCTTCGGACATTTGCGTAACGTGTCGTCTCGGATTAGCCTGCGCACTCCGCGCAGGCTAATCCGAGACGGCACTTTACGACTACATAAGATTTTTTCATACAGTAGACTTTCGTGAAACAGAAAATCGCACAAAAACGGGAAGTGTCGTCTCGGATTGGTCACAGACTGCACAGGCTGATCTGGGACGACACAGTTTTACGCATATGTCCGAAGGTCCCTTTTCATGTGTTGCACGCCTTATATGAAAAGAAAAACATGCTAATAAATCGCTTGAAGCCTCAAGCAGTTTAGAAAGCTCCTTTTGAAAAAAAAAACACATTTTTTTTTCAATCAGTATATCAGTTCAAACAGTCAAATCTAAATGTGTCGTCAGTGATGATTACTCTGCGCTCCTTTGCCCTTATCTTGCTGGTTTATTTCATAATAAACGGTATTGTCAAAACCGATGGCCAAATTGGGATCCGAATTTCTACTTCCGGTGTGATGTTTCCCGTTCTCCGCCGCCATTTTGGATTTTCTTGCTTTCCTAAAAGATAAGGAAATATTTCAAAAAGACAATTAAATATATTTGAGTCATGTTATATGAAAAGGAGGTTTAATGCATTTACAAAGAGTTTCGGCCAAGGTCAGCCTGCGCAATCCGCGCAGGCTGACCTGGGCCGAAACTTATTTGATGTTGTTCGATTTTCTGCATGACAACGAACATTCTATCTCCAGATTCAGTCGATTGTTAGACAACATAGATTTTATGGATCCATAATCATGTGATGACTTGCTTGGTATAATGCATCACATTAAGCCTCTTTTTGCCAGAGCATCACTCACTTTACTCCACTTTTTAAAATGCCTGCGTGTACGCTTGCAAAATGTCTGTTATCTTCAAATATTGCAACCCGAACACTGAAAGAAGCGAAGAGAGAAGAGGTGAATGAACAGATAGACAGACACACGTACAAAGAACCAAGCACATGGGTAGATTTAGATGTAAAAGGGACTTTAAATCATATTTTGTTTTGCAAGTTTCCATAGAAAATCTTAATAAACACTCCTAATATTTGTTGGGTGCAAAATTGGCATTAAAATTACAAACCTAGATACATGTAGAAAGTCATGTATAAAACACGAAGTATTACCGTTTTTTTTTTACAGTAAAATTTACTATTTCGCGAGTATCTGTATCGCCATAATTGCATAAGAAGGAAAGGATACATTTTTAACGGCAGTGGTGAAAGGTTGGCTCCGTAGCCGAAAGGGTCGAGTCACCGCCTACGATTTTGAAGGTCGTGGTACGAGTTTCACTGGAGGATCTTTTTTCAGCAATTTTGTTTTTTCGTTTTTCCTTTACTGAAGTAAATGGTCACGGCCTTATAGTTTTTAATATCAATACCGATTTTCTCCCACGAAACAATAGGGTCAAAATTAAATTGAATTCGCTTGTAAAAGACTAACAATTATCATTATTGCATGATGGGGGCACAGAGGCCAGTGTTTATAAATCTGATGGCTAAAAATATCAAGAGTAAAGAGATTAGTGGGGACAGGCCGTGAGGAATAGACGGAGAGATAAGTAAATGAAGATAGTACTAAACTTGCCGTTGACTCTACTAATTCCTAAATGACAAAATTCTGGACTAGTCCGAACTGAAAGCATTTACGGATGACTTATGGCCCATTAGAAAGCATTGTGGGAAAAGGACAATATTATGGCTTACACTATCACAACAGAATGACGGACAGACGGATACATGTAGATCAAGATGTAACAAGACTTACCGTTGATTTATGAGGACCGAGAAGACGGTGACAATAGTCATAACAAATAAATGGCTAGTCTGGATTACCTGCCCCTAACACTACGTTATCGGGACAGGCAAAAAGCGATAATGGCGGCCTCCGTGAGTGCCTTAAGCGTGGCTATATAAGCTTTCATTTTTTTTTTCCCAATTTCATGTGATCCAATTTGATTAGTGAATAAAATGAGATGAATAATTTTGTACAAAATATAGATTACTGAATCTAAAATGTGCTGTTGAGGTATGGTTTAAGTATAAATTGACTTGAATCATTGGAGAGGTCATCAGACCTCTCCAACAGTGGTGAGTTTAAAAGGCAGACTGCCTCAGAAATTGCTGCCTAACTCCATGCTTTTCTGCGAAATCGTTCTGATACACAGTCTGTTTCGTCATGGTTTTATAAATAAACCGAAATAAAAAAACTGAAGTAGGAAACAGACGTGTTTTGTTTTTATATGATGGATTTCAAAAAGGATTTGTTATATTGATTTGATTGCAAATGACCTTTCCAGTGGTTGTAAATTTTCATTAAACAAATAAAGCTACATACACACAAAAAAAAAATTCGTTAAAAAAGAGAACACCGCGGGAAAAGATCACGCGACTTGAAAACGTGGGAAAAAGGTCACGTGTCTGTCAGGTAATGCATAAGAGGTTTCTCCTTTTTACACACCGGCAATCATATAATGCCTTACTTATTTGTTTATATGTACGAAAATATATTGAAATTAAAAGCAGTAAGCTATTTGAAAACATTGATGCTGACCTCTCCTGGCTTCTTTTTTAATGAAGCCAACTTGTTTGAAAAGTAGCCCCATATTCGGACGATATATAGGTCCATTGACATTTCGGATACTTAAAGTATTTCTGATATGCAGTTTGTTTTCCTCGCGAAATAAGAAGGACAATTAAAAAAAAAACTAACCGTAATTACTTTTTTGCAACCGATCTGTTTTCGGTTTAGCCTATAGTCGGATTCGATCAAGTGCAATAACAATATCCCGTTACTTCTGCATATTACCATTGAGGCCGCCATTACTGCGCTTTGCCTGACGTACTTTTGAAGTATGGCGGAGTACCAGACTAATAAATGGCAAACACTTTCACCGCTAGAGAACAGAAAGACGAAGGGCAAAGGTATATCGAGATGTAATTAGACTTGCCTTTGCTTGTTGAGTACAGAAAGACAGGCGGACGGACGGACGTGCAGAAAAAGGTATATAAACTGGACTTACCGTTGCCTGATGAGGACAGAGAAGACGGTAATAATGGCTATCACGAATATTATGGCTAAAACTATCACGAGTACAGCATACCAGTGTTTCTTCACCCATGGAGTCTGAAAAAAATATAAGTATCAAATTGAGTCATGCTCTATGAAAACGGGGCTTGATGCATCTGCAAAAAGTATCGACCCTTGTCAGCCTGCGCAGTCCGCGCAGGCTGACATGGGTCGAAACTTTTTGCTATTTGTCATTTTTTGCTGCATTTTCCTCAAAATTCAGTCAATCGTTAGACTGAATGGATTTAATGGATCCATAATTATGTGATGAATTGCTTGGTACTATGCATCACAGAGATGCAATAAGCCTCCTTTTGACAGAGTAAGGCTCTATTACATGTATGTACTTATATTGAAATTTTAACATTTGTCTTCGGCCATTGGTCTTGTTAAGAAACCCAGATGGACGTGAGGAATTAATCCAAAAGTTGTTAATGTTTATACTCAGTGCTAACTGAAGATAGCTTTTGAAAATATTGTAGAAGGAGGAAAAATTGACCAAAAAATTAAGTCAACTCGGCAAAATATGCAATTACATGTGAAACTGGCTCCACATGCTATAAAACCTATTAAATGAAGGACAACGAAATACGCATAGATGTGAAACTAAAATCTTGAAACAAAAACATCTTCGTCCGTATTCACCAACCATTCTAAAAAAAAAAATTTTTGGTCTAATTTTAGATTTAGAAAGCAACACAATTTTTGATTGGCTAAACCAAATGGTTTAGCCAATCAGAAATTGTGATGCTTTGAAATACAGAAAATTCTCAGTGAGTTCGAAAAAGAAAGCAGTTTACAAACTTTACAACAGTTTGTGAATACGAGTCTGAACTAAGGTTTGAAAATAAAATAGAAAAGGCAGACCCACCGGTTTTCCTGAAAGCGGCTCTTTAATCAGCTCTTGGCTCTTCGACAATGGCAGTACTAAATTACGTAACAGCATCTCTTTGGGACTCTGTAACATTCGTTCTATGGCTCCGACAACACGGCGATCCCTCGACTCTAAAAACGTGTCCACTTTTGTCTGATTTCTGTTGACCAAAAGTTAAAAAAAAAAAAACTCAATAAGAATAACATTTTTTGTTCATTTTGATGTGCCATTTCCCAGATTCACTTTTTCAGTCGGCTGGTTATCGATGCCAAACAGTTTACGTTACCCCGACGCTGATAACAAGGCATATTGTAGTCTGGATTATCTGCCCCTATGGATTTAAATCAACAGAGCCATGCTTTGTGGAAAGGGGGGGGGGTGTCTTATGCATTTTCCAAAAAGTATCGATCACGTCAGTCTACGCAGTCCAGGCTGACCTGGGTCTAAACTTTTTGCTTTTTGCAAATTTTTTGCATGTCATTGTACCCCCATGATTTAGTCGGTTATTAGACAAATTAGATGTTATAGACCTACAAATAATGCGTCATGGAGATGCATTAAACCCCCTTTTCACAGAGCAAGGCTCATATATAATTGTCTTCCCAAACCATTTTCTTTAACATTCAGGAAAGCATGGAAATTAAAAAAAAAAAAAAATGGCGGCAGAGAACAGGAAACATCACACCGGAATTAGAAATTCGGGTCCCATGGCCATCGGTTTTGACAATACCGTACATTATGAAATAAACCAGCCGGGTTTGGGCAAAGGTGCACAGAATAATCACTGAGGACAAATTTAGATCGGACTGCCTGAAGTGATATACTGATTTTAAAACAAAATGACTTTTTTTAAAGGAGCTTTCTAAATTGCGACTTTAAAGCGCACTGCCCAACAGAAAGACACTTACATGGATGGATAGTAGGTGACAGAAGTCTCAATAACAACATCTTCCACGCCGATAAATCGCAGCAAATTTCGCAGCCCTGTGTTAAAGTCGTCTATCTTATCTACTGTCAAATTACCATCTAGATATATGAACTTTGTATCTGAAAATAGAAGGTGACGTCTAAATAGCTGATTTGATTGTATGGATTTTAATTCCGTTTTCAACAATAATCAGTGCACCTGTCCATCTTTTCCTGGAATATCTTTTATCTCTATTTAACTGACTGCTCTCCTACATAATCATCGTTGTAACAATGATCAGCGGTTAGAAGAATGAATCGAATTGTCATCAGAGCTCGAAAAGCAACTTGTCGAGCTGGGGATTTGAGCCAGCGACCAATGATGCGAATCATGTCCTCACTACAATGAAGTTTCGTGGGAGGCAACTCTGTCAACTGGTCCCCGTTGATTTACATATTACAACTGGTACAGGCCATTGTGTCATTGCTTTTCATTAAGCTACATGTATATCACAGAATAGCCAATCAGAGCATCTTACACATTTCCAGTTTAGCTGTATAATCATCACGGCGATTTTTTGCACAGTTTGAAATGGTAATTGAAACTAAAAGAACATTAGCAGAAATAAACATTAAAAGATGATACCAAAAAACAATTCACTTATTTGTGACATCAAAAATATCGGAAAATCTACTGCCCTGGAAGTGAGAGTGACCTCCTCTGAATCTCTATTAGTCTCGCGACATGGCTGTTCTAATAACAGACCGGCAGAATTCTGCCTGTCTTTAGTAACCTGTACCGATCCCAATACACCTACTGTATCAAGGGAGGTAACCAATCTAGCAACTGTGTTGGAGAAGAGAGTGTGCTTCTCGCTTTAAAGGTTATGTGTTCGTATCCTATACATCTTAACTGAAAGCATTCGCAGACAACAACCTAACTGGTGCTCAATAATGGAATTTGTGTTCTTAAAGGTAGAAAACATTGTAACAGCATTTTCTCCTTTTCCCACAATGATTTAAAAAAGTCGTCCTCCCCAGATTCGTTATAACGTGGATTTGTAAGGTAAAAGGTTAAGAGGCGTGCAACACAGGACTTTACGCTTCCGATCTCGACTTTTTACGACCCTAAGGATGAAGGCTTTTGAAAACATTGTAGAGAAAAAAGGAGAAAATGCCGGTTAACAGCATTTTATCCCTTTCTTCTCGTAATGTTTACTATCTTTCGAACAACAAATTTAAATATTTGAGTCAAATTAATTTTGTTGTTTGCAAATGCATTTAATTTAGACAAGACTAAAGTTCGTCGTTTGGTAATGGATCAATACCAGTATATGGTCGTTTGACCGGTTGTGTCTATACCTACCATTCAGAAACTCATTATTTTCAAGTTCACATGTAATTCCAATCCATTTTCCCACACATTTACACTCAAAGCTCTCTCCTTCATAGCTACACTCTCCGTCGTTGAGGCACGGTTTGCTCGTGCATGGCGTCACGGGAACATCACAAAGTATCCCAGTCCACCCCTCGTCACATATACACATAAAACCACCCAGTGTATTGTTGCATTGGCTCGTGTTACTGCAAGGATTGTCGTCGCAAAACAGCTTTGGGACATTGCAATGATCTCCTGAAATGGAATATGATTTTAAATATAATTACAGGTTAGAATTTTATTTATTCGTGGTGTTTTCGGTAATACCGGCAAACGCCCGACAGCTATATCGCGAAAACCCATGAAAATCAAAATTATGCGTCAAAAAAGATTGATTTTTTATGGATTCATTCCGTGTACATCAAATACAATATTGGTCAACAGAATGAAGCTTTAATTTCATGAATTTCTTATCGTTTCACTGATAAAACAATGTCACATATATAGAAAGAACTGTATAGTGGTGGGGAGTTGCCAGCATAATTCATATGGCGTTTTTTATGCATAATTTTGATTTTCATGGGTTTTCGCGATATAGTGCCGATATTATGCCGTGTTTTCGCTTTCGTCATTGTAATACAGTTTTTGTGTTTTAGTTGCGTAGGTTCATGAAAGTTGCCCGATAACTCCTTGTATACAGAATCGTCGGAATTAAAGAACCGTGTATCAAACAAGAGACCGTCTAGAGACAGAAAACGCTCTATGTATATGAGTCATGCTCTGTGGAAAGGGTGTTTAATGCGTATCTACAAAAAAGTATCGACCAGGTCAACCCTAGCAGTCCGCGCTGGCTGACTTTTGTCGATACTTTTTGATTTCGGTAGATTTTCTGAATGTCCAAGGACCATTCCACTTCATAGTTCCGTTGGTTGTTAGACAAAATAGATTTTATGGATCCATAATTATGTGATGACTTGCTTTGTATAATGCATCACGGAGATGCATTAAACTCCCTTTTGCCAGAACATGACTCATTTATCATTTTAGAGTCCCTGGTCAAACCAGGACAGCTTTTCAAACCAGACTGTCTTGTTGATAATTTTTTATTTAATGCTAGATTTGAAAAACAAAAAAATATAACTATTTTTTCATTACGTACGATAATTCCTGTTACAAAAGTTAGTTGGTTTCATTAAAGATTCATCCATGCTCTTTTTCAGCAAAGTTTTAACTGATTTCATCTTTATTTTATGAAACTATAATCATTCTTGTATCTTCATACTACATGTGCCCCTGACGACTGCAAGGCTGCACAGATTACGACGGATAGAAAATGCATTTCATTTTTTGGATGCCTTCAAAGAAATCACTGAACATTGTCGTTTCCGGTTTTAAATGAGGGCAAATCACTTCAGTTTCTCTGTCCCCTACCCAGTATATATTGGAAGTTTATCCTATGTTTACACAGCTTACTAAATTTTGAGCAATTCTACATACTTTCAAGTTTTAGTAGCGTTTTTTTCTTTTTTTTTTTTCCCTCTCTCTCTGGCTGTAACGATGTATCTTTAATGTAAATTTCTACATAACCATATTTTTCGCATATTATGACTATACAATGATTATATTTGTGAGACAAATTTATGCATTTTTTTTTAAATTTACAACCTATCGTAAATTATAAATGTCTACTTTACCGATTCAAAGGGGAAAAAAATAAGCTATGCTCTGATAAAAGGCGGTTTACTGCATCTCCGTGATGCATTATACCAAGCACGTCATCACATAATTATGGATCCATAAAATCCATGTCGTCTAACAAACGACTGAATCATGATGTAATCTGGTCCTTGGACTTATAGAAAATTGACCAATAGCGAAAAGTTTCGGCCCAGGTCAGCCTGCGCGGAGTGCGCAGGCTGACGTGGGTCGATACTTTTCGCCGATGCATTAAGCCCCCTTTTCACAGAGCACGGCTCAAATATGTTTCAAAAACTTTGTACGGTCAGTCCGAATGTTTCTCGCTGGCAGAAAAATGAATTTTGAAACTAGGTCAAAAGTTACCAGATGGCTCTATCTTATGTTTACTGTTTACCTGATTTTAAAATTCACTCTCCGGACAGCTATAACTCTAACTCGATAAACCTTTCATCAACAGTTTATGTTATTGCCTGTTTATAGAAACACAAGTTTAAAACCACGAACAGTGACGAGATAATATAACCGTTATCGAGTTTGGTTTATAAACTCGTCACGATACATGGTTTTTTAAACCTGTTGTCTCAAACACAAACAATAATATAAATTGACAATGACAGGTTTATCGAGTGAGAGCTATAGCACATAGACCGACCGTACATTTACAGATTGTCATCTTCACAATAATTTCCATTCTTTAAATAACCTGACTTAGATCTAAATGCATTTTAACACACGCATTTTTTTACTTTGGCCGCTACTAAACCTTCAAGGGGGCACATACAAGAAGTATAGTGTTATATTCGTCAAGTAATTTCGTCGTTGGCCCAATTACAGGTCTGAGATCTGCGGTATTAACTCGAGGCCGAACGCTTTAGTTGTCCTGCGTAGCTCCTGAAATGTACACTATGTCCTTACCTGTGTAAGATTCCGGACAAGCACACGTATAGGAACCTATGTTGTTGGTACAGTTACCGTTGGGAGCACATGGATTTATTTCTAAGTCCTTGCATTCGTTGATGTCTACAGTACAAAAGTCACCAACCCAACCTGTACAAAAGAACAAAAGATGGCAATTTAGAGGATACGAGCTCGTAATTCCGTGTTTATCAAGAGTGATGCTTTCAGTTATGGATTTTTATGGCCGAATATTAGATCGACCATTGAGACTGTTTCACTCTCTCTCTCGTTTTCGTGTGTATTTCATGTTCTCTTGTATGTTTTATGGGCCGTAGTTCAAAGATTACCAACACCCATGGAGACACTTTGTCTGTCTGTCTGTCATTCCGTCCGTCCGTCCGTCTGTCTCTCTCTCTGCCTCTCTCTCTGACTCTCTCTGTCTGTCTGTCCCTCTTCTCTCTCCCTCCCACTCTCTGTCCTCTCCCTCTCTCTCTGTGTTTCATCACATTATACAATTTCCGTAACGATGTCAGGGTTACACTGAACTAAAATATTTTCCATTTCCGGTACACTTTGCAGTGCACCGTACTTGATGGCTACATTTAGAGTATAATTTATAGCCACACAACAACTGTAGTCGGAAAATCATGAATATTTGATTATTTACGGTGTAAGCATTTCAGTCAGACTTTACCACACAATCTCGAGTGAGTTTTAACAATCCTGAGAAAGAAGCCTTTTTTGAAAACATTGTTGGGAAAAGGAGAAAATGCTGGTAACCAGCATTTTCTCCTTTTCCCTCAATGTTTTGGGTCCTATCAAAGTACAAATTCTTTCATTTGTGCCACACTTAAATTGTCGTCGAAAAATGCTTCCAGTTTGGACAAGTCACCATTTTTGTCGTGTCGTAAAGATCTAATGTTGTGTAACGTTTTTTGTGTGTCTTTCAAGGTCGGTGTTTTCTTACTAAAATTCAACGAGATCGACCCGCCAACGATTTGTTTGTAATGGAGTTTAACGCCGTTTGAACAGGCGGTTGCGAGTTTGATACCCGGATTTTGATTTCCGCCTTTGATAGGATAGAAAACATGGTGGGAAAAAGAAGAAAATGCTGATTATCACAATGTTTTCGAAAAGGCTTTTTTCTTCAGGGTCGTTAAAACTCGTGATTGTATGGTAAAAACTTAATGTAGAAATTTCCTTACTTTTTAACTTCGATGATTGATTGCGACGATGTTTAGTGGGGACCTAGAGCACTTTTAGCTTTGTTGCCAAACTGGCAAACCTCAACATGTAATGATCATGTTACTAAGTTTGGAAACAAACTCAAATAACTTTTTTCCACCTGACAAGTTGACAACCAGTTTACCACCTGCACACGTGGATTGTACATTTTATTTCATTAACACTTTACCAAACACTCGCGAGTTTTAACGATCCTAAGGAAAAAACCTTTTGAAAACGTTGTGGGAAAAGGAGAAAATGCTGGTAACCAGCATTTTCTCCTTTTCCCACAATGTTTTCTATCCCATTAGAAAACTTAAACCTATTTGTATAAATTTTGAATTTCCCACAATGTTTTCCGTTCGATGACAAAAAAATCCCATCTTGGAGCAATATCTAATTTCTAGAGCAACATATATTTTTTTTTTAATGTCGTCTTCAAATGGTTTCAATCTTGACCAGTCTAACATTTTGTTTCGTGTTATTGCCTAGAATTGCACGTAATTAGATTTCAGTTAACACGTTTTTTTTTTCATTTCACGTCGATTCTAAACGTGTTCTACATTTTCAGGCCATGTTTTGGCCGTTTAACCCATAGGCTACTAAGCGCGACTCAAGGACCTTTTGCGGACAGTGTAGATCAAAGATCAGACTGCACAGAACGTGCAGTCTGATCTTTGATCTACACTGTCTGATAAGGAGGCCAAGCCCCCGTAGGTCAGTCGGTAGCGTACAGGACTTGAGAACAGGAGGTCGCTGGTTCTATTCCCGGCTTGGCCAATTTCTTTCCGAGGATTGATGATAGTCATCGCGACAGGATTCATTCTTCTCTCACCGCTGACCATTGTTTCCACGATGGCTACTTGGGAAAGCAGCCAGTGGCTTGGAAAGAATATTGTGCGGAGTACTGGTAAATGTAACTCCAGGAAAGCATGGATAGGTGCACTGGCCGCCGTGATATAACTGAAATAATGTTGAAAACGGCGTTAAACGCTATACAATCAATCAATCAATCAATCAATCAACCGATAAGGTGATATTTTCCCCCCAAAATAACTTTAAAATAACAATGTTTGAATATTTACTATCACCATGGAAGTTTCATTTTAGTTCTATAGCAGGATAAGGGTTAACTCTGATAAACCAAATAAGAATTTCATATTACGGTTTGGAAAGGAAGTTAACCCTTTACCACACAATCCCGACTTTTAACGACCCTAAGGAAAAAAAGACTTTGAAAACATTGTGGGAAAAGAAGAAAATGCTGGTAACCAGTATTTTCTCCTTTTCCCACAATGTTTTTTATCTTTTCAGAGCCAACAAGCGTAATTCCAGCCACATCTAAATTGTCGTCTGCAAACGCTTTGAATTTGGATAAGTCCAATCTCTTTGTCGTTTGGTAAAGAGTTAAAATAGTTACTGGTCCAACTCACACAATGTTTCAATTTTCATCACCAAATATAGAAAGCCGATTTCTTTCGAGGGCTAGAGGAAAAATCCACAGAAACTGCAAAATACTTCCGTTTCGTTATCTTAACCCTTTCCCAAACAAGCCCTGGTTTTCACGTGTCTGCAGTACAAGTCTTTTGAAAACACTGTGGGAAAAGGAGAAATTGCTCGTAACGAGCAATTTCTCCTTTTCCCACAGTGTTTTCTATCCTTTTTGAGAACTTTCTGCCATTTTCATCAAATTTAAAATTGTCGTCTGCAAACTCTTTCAATTTTGGACCAGTCCAAAATTTGTCGTTTGGGAAAGCGTTAACTAAACAAGCTGACGGTATGGATCTAAGATCAGACTGCACGTTCTGTGCAGTCTGATCTTGATCTATGCTGTCCGCAAAAGTCGCTCAGGTGTTCGCCTATGGCTATGGATTAATAGATTCTATTTGTTTACTATCAATATATTCCTGTCCACATGTAATTCTTCAGTGAGAACAGGCGGTCGTTAGTTCCAATCCCCAGCTCGGCCGATTTCTCCCCGAGGATTGATGATAGTCACTGCGACAGGATTCCATTCTTCTCTCACCGCTGATCATTGTTTCGACGATGGTTATGCGGGAAAGCAGCAAGTGGCTTGATAAGAATATTATGCGAAGTTCTAGTAAAAGAAACCCAAGGAAAGCATGGATAGGTGCACTGGCCACTGTGATATAACTGAAATAACGTTGAAATCTGCGTTAAACACAATACAATACAATAAAATAAATCTCTCTGTAATTCTACTCATTTACACTGGTTTTACGGGCGCGGCCGGGTAGCTGAGTGGCCAGCGTATCTGACTCGAGACCTGGTGGTTGCGGGTTCGATACCCGGTTGAGGCAAACTTTCTTTCCGGCGATTTTTGCCTCTCCCCTCTGTTGCATGTGGGAAAAAAAACGTAGTCAGTAGACTGGAAAGAAGGTTGTGTCAGTACTGGTATGAGAAAGCAAAGAAACAAATGAATAGATGCATTGACCGCCGTGATATGACCTATGCTATTAAAACAGTGTTAAAATCCAAAACGAAGTTTACTCGATCTAAATATAAACAAGAAATATCTGTGAAAAAGACAGACGGCGCACGAGGAATTGTAAAATGAATAATTGAACTATGCTCTGTGAAAAGGGGGCTTAAAGAATCTGCGAAAAGTATCGACCCAGGTCAGCCTGCGCAGTCCGCGCAGGCTGACCTGGACCGAAACTTTTCGCTATAGGTCAATTTTCTGTATGTCAAAGGACCAGTCTACCTCATGATTTAGACAGTTCTTCGACAAAATGGATTTTATGGGTCCATGGTAACATGACGGCTTACTTGGAATCATCCATCACGGAGATGCATTAAGCCCCCTTTTGCCAGAGCGTGGCTCATATTTAAACTCTGTTTTTTTAGGCTTAATGTGAAGCAAAATAGAAAAAAAAATCTCGACAGTAAATTAATCGCCTAATTTATCCCTGATTGCTTTTAATTTTGTTGAAAAGTGAAATATAGAGTGAATAAAGGCCCTAGGGTAGCGATTAGCGGTACACTTATACATTATTGGCATAAATCTGTAAGCAAATAGGCCAGCAGGGACCGCCGAATAAACATGTGCACATTTTTTGACCAATGGCAAATTACCATACATTCATTTGGTTTCCTTATACCGAGAAGTAGGTCAAAAGCCAGCCCAGTCAGCAAAGCTAAAAAACCCAGGTTGTTTTGTACACCTCTAATTTGAATTTGCTCACTCGGCTTTGCATTATTCTAGGTGTCATCGTAGATATTTATAGCCGAAATTGTCAAAGTATGACAAAGTTGACGTTTTTATCATGAAGATGAACACAGACTGTTTTGAATTGACCTATGCTATATGTTATGGTGTAACGAGGCAATGACCGCACTCATTACTCAAGTTTCGGTCTGCTATTTTGAGTTGTTTTTTTTTTCTCTAGAAATTTAAGGAATATATTTGCCTCATATGGCCCGCAACATGCGAAATGAGACCTTCTGACATTTGCGTAAGGTGTCGTCTCGGTTTAGCCTGCGCAATCCGCGCAGGCTAATCCGACACGGCACTTTACGACTACATAAGATTTTGCCATACAGTAGACTTTCGTTAAACAGAAAATCGCATAAGAACGGAAAGTGTCGTCTCGGATTAGTCAATACGGACTGCACAGGCTGATCTGGGATGACAAACTTACGCATATGTCCGAAGGCCCCTTTTCGTGTGTTGCACGCCATATGATAAGCTATAGAAGCCTTATGCTTTTCGTGTGATCGAATAATTGTTAGTTTTTGTGTTCATTCTTCTAAAACTCATAGTTTCTTTTTTTTTTCCCTACAAAGTTAACCCTGTAACAGATTTTTTTCAGTGAAACGAGCGTTTACGGTATCATTAGACCTCAAATATTGCAACTGAAACCTGATTCGCTGGCAGATTCTCATCGTATCGAAGAATACAGACCCGAGATCAGACCCCACGCTACATAAGAAGTCTGATCTAGATCCACACTGCCCATAAAAAAAAACCCTTTTAGTCTCGTGAACCAGCCTAAGCTTGCAAAAAGTTAGCCTTCAATACTTTTAGTGCTTTGATAATTTGGCCATTTTCAGCAGGGCTATTTTCGAAGGAAACGTCGAGGTATTGTCATAGCCCTGGCATCGTTTCCGTCATCTACGTCGCCGTCGTCATCTACGTCGCCGTCGTCATCTGCGTCGCCGTTGTCATCTACATCGCCGTCGTCATCTGCGCGTCGTCTGGGTCGTCGTCGTGCAAAACTTTAACATATAATATCTGTGTCATCACTCAAGATATTTACTTCAAACTGGGACTAGTTGTTAACTATCTAATAAAAAACCCAAACAAGAGAAGCAAGGAACCATCAACATACTTTTGACACAGTTATGCCCCTTTTTTGACTAAGAATTTTCAAAGAGACTTTGACATTTTATAATATTTCTGTCATTACTGACATTTAAACTTGGACCAGTTGTCAACTGTCAAAAGGAGAGCCCATACAACAGAGGCAGGTAACCATCAAACTATTTTTGACACAAGTTATGCCCCTTTTTTTGGCAAAGAATTTTCACAAACGCAATTGCAGCCGTACGTTGGCACCCGCATGCGGTGCTCTTGTTGATACTCGTTACATTAATACTTAGAGTGCATTTCGCAGCTATGGTTACTAATGCCAGACAGTGTAGATCAAGATAAGACCTTACAGAATGTGTTACTAAAAAAAATGGTGCGTAAATGCGACTACAAGACTGTTTCCGCCAAGTAACTGCGATACATTTTGTCACAATTTCATTTTATTCTAGATTATCATACTGTCGATTCATGTATGTTTATGAAAAAAGTAGTTCCTTAATAGAAGGTGAAAAAATATAAAGAACAACAAAATCAGTTTGACAAGTAGGCCCTTTGTAACTTATATGCCATCCAAATCAAGATTTAACCTTTAACCAAACAACCCTGTTTTTAAACGACACTGGGGCAAAAGGGTCTTTTTGAAAACAGCGTGGGAAAAGAAGAAAATGCTGGTAAACCAACATTTTCTCCTTTTTCCCCACAATGTTTTCTACCCTTCAAAGAAAAATCTCATCATTTGAGCAACACTTTATTTGTCGCCCGAAATGCTTTCAATTTGGACCTGTCTAAAATCCTACCGTCTAGTTGAGAGTTAACCCTTTTCCACACAATCCCGAGTTTTAACGACCCTTAGAAAGAGACCTTTTGAAAACATTGTAGGAAAAGGAGAAAATGCTGGTAACCAGCATTTTCTCCTTTTCCCACAATGTTTTCTCTCGTTCCCAAAACAAATTTCAATTTTTGAGTCATATTTATTTTGTCGTCTGCAAATGCTTTCAATTTGGACTTTCTAAAATCCTGTCGTTTGGTAGAGGGTTAATTTCAACCACAATGTCACAAAACGTGCGCAGTGATTTATCTTAATGATGATGAATATGTTTACTTAATTTTAACGTTTTGTTTTCCACCGGAAATGCAATTAACTTTACACACACAAAAAATTCTGTGATAATTAGTAGTTCTTTATCACGACGTAGGAAAACAACATTACAGAAGTCTAGTTGTTAACCGCATTTGTGTCTCAAGTAAATTAAGTATGTAACAGTTTATAAATGCATTTTATCATTATTTCGACGATGGCTTGAGTAGGATATTATGCAGAGCACTGGTTAAAAGAAACTCTAAGAAAGCATGGATAGGTGCACTGACCGCCGCGGCATAGCTGAAATAATGTTGAAAACGGTGGTAAACACAAAACGAACAAATCAATGCACTTTTTTCTAGTCAGGATGGGGAAAAAGAGCAACACATGCGAATGCCAATAATCGACTTCAGTTGCTCTTGGGGTGGAAATTCTACGGGGCACAACTCAAGGTGTCAAAAATATTTTGAGAGTTACCTACCAGTCTAGTATGCGTTTCCCTTTTGATAGTTTACAACGAGCCCAGGTTTGAAGTAAAAAAACTTCACGACATGAGAAACTGTCAAAGTTTTTGCATTTAGACGACGATGAAGGTGACGATAGGGCTTTGACGATAAGGCGCAAACGCGATCATTGTGGTATTTGTGTATTTGTTTACCAATACAGGCTTATTCCACTTTATTGAAACTTTAATACACAACAGTTTAAATGCAGTGTAATTTAATTATTTGAATTTAAGAAAGGGATTACTTGAAACAAAATAAAGTTGGACTTATTGAAATTGAAAGAGATGTCTTGAAGTAGTCGTCTCATTCAATAACGTATGTATCTTGGCACGTCTTTAAATATACGGGTAGTTTCCGCAAAAGTAATCAAATTATCGTTGGCATAGCTTTAAGTGCACTACTGAAACTATTAGTGAACTGTAGGAATATACCTTTAGGGCCTAAAACACTGTGCCAGTCATTCGATTTTTTGCTGGGTCAATCTTAAATCATTCTTCAGAAATTTGGGGTTTTACGAAATCGAAGGAACTTGAAAGAATCCAATTGAAATTGTGTAAACGAATGTTGAAAGTTCCTAAGAATTCTTCAAGTTAACTATGGGTATTTATGGAATATTATCAAGGCACCCTATATTTATTTCCCGTTTACCGTAGAAGTGCCAAATATAGGTGCAAGGTCATCAACACAGATAATGTTATTGTGCACGGTTATATAACTCGGCTGTTAAAGAGATAGAGGATATTTGTCCATTTTGGTGAAAGATCGAAATTAATTTCATCGAGTGAACATCATCGGTGTGCGCCACTCGTGAAAATATTACCGATGATGTTCACTCGATGAAATAAATTTCGATCTTTCACCGAAAAAAAAAAATATTCTATTTATTTCATGCTTCTAACGCCTTTTTTTTGTCGAGACTTCCATAAAAAAAAATGAAATCGGTATTCTCACTGGTCGTACCCGTGTAATATCGAAAAATATTTTCACCGCTATTTCTCGATATCCTACCGGAAAGCATGAAATAATTCTAAGTATGAAAACAAGTACAGATTAAACGCACTTTAGATCACTTGCTTTTCTGATGTACATGTGTATTTTATAACTATGATCGCCTTATTTGAAAACTTTGCCAAAAATCTGTATTTAATGTTTTATTACTTGTTTTATGTACAAATAGCAGTGTCAAGAGCACGGTCTGTCAACTGCAGTTCAATATTAGAATACAAAGATGTCAAAAGTAGTTGTACATATCGATGGGTGAGTGCAACACTATCCTAAGTGCCTATACTTTGTATAGGCACTTAGGATAGTGTTGCATTCACCCATCGATATGAACATTCTCTGGACTCAGTAGCTTATCACTTATGAGAGCGGTTTTACATTATAAAAGATATTCCCGTCCCAAGGGCGAGATTTCATGTATCGTAAGTGAAGTACCCAAAAATAGCACGGTTAATTTGGTGAATCAGTAGGTGTTTGTCTTCTCATTATGTTTGCTGACATACATGTATGGTAACAACAACAAGCATTTCTTCCTTTTCCAACAATATTTCTACCCTTTCAAAGACAGAAATTATCCTTTGAACCATAAAATTAGATTGTCGTCTGCACTGCATATGTTTTCACTGGTGGACTTTAACTAACTCTTTCGCTGCCAACTAAATTGATTCGAATTTTTTCTTGGTGTAAATTTTTTTTTTCTTGTACTCAATTTTGTCAAATATTAGCACCAGGTAACGAACGTTGTTGATCCAAGATCAGACTGCACGTTTTATGCAGTCTTGTCTTAATCTACGCCGTCTGTAAAAGCTATTTAGAGTGACACTGGTACTTAAAGGTAAAGATGTATTGTTGACTAAGAACGTTGTAGTTCAGTAAAGTTCACAAAGTAAGCGACATCGTTGAAACACAGGTAAACATGCATCACACTTTGATGTGTATGTAACACTGTGACAGTTTACATGTAATATGATCATTCCTGATGTTGTCCTTGTGTTGTCGAATTGTTGGACTGTTACGTACACCTACTGTGTTTGTTTGTTTGTAATGATTTAAACTATGTTGAAAACATGAGTTAAAGAAGAATTAATTTAGCTGTTATAATGTATTTTCTCGTTTTCTCGAAGTATTTCTACAGTTTGTTAATTTTACAGGCGAAAAAGGACATACATGTAAAATAACGGCTTTTTGAGTTACCGAGCCTTTTACTTAGCCTGGGTTCCAGTCCGATCATTGTTTTTTCTTTTTTATATTCCGACTTTACTTTGTCAAAAATGACGTCATTTTTGACAAAGTAAAGTCCGAATATAAAAAGGGAAAAAAAATGATCGGACCGAAACCCATGCTACCCTTCACCAAACAATCCCAAGGTTATAAGACCATAGAAGAAGGCCTTTTAAAACAGTGTGGTAACAAACTTTCCTTCCTTTTCCGACAGTGTTTTAATCCTCTAAGACAAATCCCGTGGATTAGGCTTAGATTTGTCATAACTATGCAAATGCTTTCAATAAGGACTAGTCTAAAGTTTTGTCCGGGGAGAATTTAACGAGTTTCACTGAATCGTTTATGTAGCCCTGAATCATTTGAGCCATGCTATGGGAAAATTGGGTTTCATGCACCTCCGTGATGGATTATATCATAGGCGACTGAAATTCCATTAGTCTATCACCGGAAAATTAAATTTTCCTTAGCGGACACCGTTACTATTAATAGCACACCGGCGACTGCCTCTACATCGTATATAGTCTTATTATATACAATGTAGAGGCAGTCGCCAATGTACTATTTATAGTAACGGTGTAGATGAAAATTTTAATGTTCCGTGGTATACAGATGATGCACCAATGTGCAAATGTGTTCGATGATCGAGCAAGGAAAAATTTAGTGTTCCGTGATAGACCAATGGACTTTCAAAGGCCTGTGATTATACCAAGGAAGGTACCACATAATTATGGATCCATGAAATCCATTTTGCGTAACAACCGACTTAATTATGCGGTAGTATGGTCCTTGGACATGCAGAAAATTTACAAGTTGCAAAAAGTTTGAATCCGTGTGAGCCTGCGCGGATTGCGCAGGCTGACATGGATCGACACTTTTTGCAAATGCATTCAACCTCCGTTTTCACAGAGCATGGCCCATTTATTTCCAGTGCGTTTACAGTGACAGATGTAACAAATTGCTCTGCACTTATAATGTACACGCTTCATCATCATCTTGTTTATTACCTCGTGTCAATAAAATGTTACAGTCTACGTCCTTACCCCCCCCCCCCCCTTTATGCATGGATCATAATTATGCAAATGAGTTCAACCGTCACTGAATGTTATTTGTAATGAAATGTATATAAATAAAGAACAATTGTTCTGTTTCGCTGTAAGATCAAAACATAATTTTATTAAGCAAACACCACAATTGATATTTTCAAGAGTGTAAATATTGAATTTTGGTTGCATATATCTAGAGACAAACATTTGTTTTTTTTTTTTCTTACATGATAAAAAAACGACAAAAAATGAACATTTTAACACTCTGTTTAGTGTAGACATTTATGTGACGACATTTGTGTGGCAGATTTTTTTCCCCAGTATCAAAGGCTTCCTTTAGATGTGCGCCATTGTGTCCATTGACCTGAGAATAAAATTTGTTATTTCTTATTCTTTTTGATTCAGTCGGTTGTTAGGCAAAATGGGTTTTATGGGTCTGTTATTATGTGACAACTTGCATGATATGATGCATCACGGAGATGCATTAAACCCCCTTTTGCCAGAGCGTGGCACATATAGTTTGTAACAGCATTTGTAATCTGACCCGTCAGCCCCTCAAACAAGTTTTCCAGTACACGACTTGGGAAGTATCAATGTGTTATTATACGATTATCTCGTACAGTTTGATTATTATATTAGTAGTTTTATGCAGGGAACCAACATGAGTTAAGGTTGAATACATCAATTTACGGGCAAACATTACGGCAACAGAGATATTGCTCGAACCGAGGTCCAGGGGTCGTATTCACAAATCATTCTAACAAGCATTCCAAGTCTTATTCTATAATTTAAAAAAATCTGATTTGCTAAACCAAATCATTGGCTAAAACGTGTTGTTTAGCCATCAGAAATGATTGGCGAAACCAAATACTTTAGCCAATCATTTCCATTTGGTTTATCAGAAATCGTGTCACTTTCAAATTAGAAAAATGTTGAATATTAGTTCAAGAACGTAATTAACAATGGCTGGTGAAAGAAGGACCCGGATGATACTTACCGTCTAGACACCGGTGTTCACCGTTCGCGCCGCAGTAGTAGTGTCCAGTTTCGTCGTCAGATGGCACGCAATACGTTTTACACTCTAGACCGTAATAGTTCGTCCTACAGATTTTAGAGCCGTTAACGTCGCAAGTGTAATGGCCGTTAAAGTCGTTATCAGCTGCTATACAAAACGCATTGCAGTCCTCTCCGTAATAGTTCTCCACGCAGTATACCCGAGCAACCGTATTTAACACCCTGAAATGAATGCAAACAAAATACAAAATGTGCGATTATAGAGAATAGATGGTTGGTGTCTTGGATGGGTTAAGTTTATCGGGCAAGGCGGAGGAATTTATCTGGTGAGCCGAAGGCGAACCGGATAATTTCCGGAGCCGAGTCCGATAAACTTAAACCATCCAAGACACGAACCATCTATTCTATTTTATCTTGTTTATACCAAAATACAAAAGTGTTTTGTTACTTATATATTTTGTGTTTAAACCAAAATACAAGAATATGTGGTTACTTATGCATCCTGTGTGAAAAGTATACCGAAATTAAAAAAAAAAATAATAATAATAAATGTATGACTACTTATGTATCCGGTGTGTATATCAAAATACAAGAATGCATTGTTACTTATACATCCTGTGTGTATAATGTATCAAAGTAAAAAAATATGTATGGTCTCTTTTGTATCCGGTGTATATACAAATATACAAGAATGTATTGTTACTATTGTATTCTGTGTGCCTACCAAAATTCAAGAATGTATTGTTACTTATGTATCTTGGGTGTATAGTGTCCCGAAGTTAAAAAATTGTATGGTTACTTTTGTATCCGGTGTGTATACCAAAATATAAGAAAAAGCAGTTACCTATGTATACAAAGTGTATACCATTATAAAAAGATGTATGGTTACCTGTGTTACCCGTAAGTATGTACGGTTACTTATGTACCCCGTGTGTATACCAAAATGAAAAAAAATATGTATGGTTGTTAATCATGTATCTCGTGAGTATACAAAAAAATCATGTGTGGTTACTTATGCATCCCGTATGTGTACCAAAATATAATTGGTGCATATAATATAATATAATATAATATGTATGGTTACAAAATAACATCTCGTGTGTATACCAAAATACTACAAAAATGTATAGTTACTTATGAATTCCGTTTGTATACCACAACACAAAAATTGTATGGTTACTTATATATCCCGTTTGTATACCAAAATGCATCTCGTGTGAATGCCAAAGTACAAAAATATTTAATTACTTATCCATCTCGTGTGAATACCAAAATACAAAAATATATAGTTACTTACATATCAAATGTGTCTACCAAATTCGAAAATCTTTTTCCGTGTAAAACTTATACCAAAACACAAAAATGTATGGTTACTGATAAATCCCACGTGTATACCAAAATACAAAAATGTTTTGTTATTTATGCATCCCGCGTGTATACCAAATTACAAAAAAAGGTATGGTTACTTTTGTATCCTGAATACGAGAAAGAATAGTTATTTATGTATACTGTAGGGGTATGAGAATGTATGGTTACTTACGTGTTGTGTGGATATGAGAATATGAGGTGGTTCCACTCAGCCTCCGACTCGTTAAGGGCGGGAATGTTAGAAAATGACTTTTTGATGTGTCCTATACGATCATCTTTATTTAGTCTGTCATCATCATCGACGGTGATTGATACAAATATCGTCTTCTGTATTGGTGGAAAAAAGAAAAAAAAAGGTAATTATGCTTAATTCTCAAGGTTGAAATTTACAAATCGGTGATTAATACATATTATTTCTCTTATTACCACATGTGTTCACAATTATGCAAGACAAGAGAAGTCTGCACCTAGCATTGTAGTTATAAACTGATGATAACTTCTGAAATATTTGGACTCCATCATCCAGTCCTTTTTTTTTTTTTTCTTGATAATAAAAATTAAATGTTTCAACAGTCTGCATTTCTTTGTGGTAGGAGTGATCAAACTGCATGTGTAAAGTGGAAAAGGTGCATATCGGATGTGACCGAAGGTCGAATCCGATACGCATCTCTTCCTCTTTACACATGCAACGAGACTGAAATGGGTTTAAAGTGCTTCTAAAGTCATAGCCGTACATTTTCGGAATTCGACGACAAGAGCCGAACGTGAATACATGAAAGAAGTCCGTGATCACGATTGTGTCCTACAAAGTGTACATGCGTGGTACGGAAAACGTATTCTGATCTGTTCTTTATGTGTTTAAGATAAGGGCCGTATTTCAGTCAGATCATTCATGAATAACATTCGTCACAACTCGGCTGATTCCGTACCTACATCTAACCGGATCACCCGAGGTATGCCGAATCTCATGAATAAGTATATAATAAAGCGTTAAAATCGTAAAGCCAAGCCCGGTAGTGCAGTCGCAAAACGCACAGGACTAGAAACCTGTACCTGCCAATCTTCTGTTTTTATGACCCTAAAGGAAGAAAGTTTTTGAACTAATTAATGCAAGTCGTCTGCTAATGCTCTCCATTTGGACAGCTCAACAATTTTGTTTCCAAGGATACCCTTCTCTAAACTGCGTACGCACGAAATTCGCGTACGCATATTAGGTAAGCAAGGATCAAATCTAAAAGCAAGTTTCACTGAACTGTATAAGTTTACAATTTGAGTAAATATTTGCATGACTTTACGCCAGCTCATACCTTAGGGTAAAGCAAGGATCGTATGTGTGTACATTCACCCCCCCCCCCCCCCCAAAAAAAAACATGCGTAAATCTAAGCAGTTTAGTGAAAATGTACCTCTGGTATTTAATAAAGTTACATAATATCATTTTTGGCGGGTTTACGGTAAAGAGGAGACGGAACAGAGAGGTTTGCGAGATGAACTTGTACATTAAACATACGGTTTCTGACATAAACAGAATATAAATCGGTTTCTGTAACTATGCGTATATTGTGTAAAACTATATGTAACCCACATTAACGATGTCATTTTTACGCACATCTAAACAAGCGAACGTGTGTTATATGCGGAATACTTCATGTTTTATTGGCCATATATCATAGCTATGCATACTTAATTACAAAACTGTTTTACCGACTGTCACATGTTACAGAGGTTCACCGTTAACACGGAAAAGGTCAAATTTCGTAATGATAACCCGTAAAAGGCCGTTTCATCGCTTTGGTGGCCTCTGCAGCTAGTGAAGATCAAGATTAGACTGCACAGAACGTCCATCTGATCTTTGATCTACACTGTCCATTACCCTGAGACAAGCCAGACAAAAGTAACGACGGATTTGCATTTGTCTGGGTCTAATTACACACTCTGAAAGCCCGTTTGCTCTCTCCGGCGTTGTAAGTTTTTATTTACAGCGCCCTTCACGATTATTGTTGCGTTTGCGGCCAGTGAAGATCAAGATCACAAAACGTGAAGTCTGATCTTTGATCTAGACTGTCCGCTTTGTTGAGACATTCCGGACAATAAAAACTTTGGCATCGCAATTTAAAAAGATCTCATTGGAGAATCAAAGTTTTCCTCAGGTTTATTCGTTCTTCTACGGATCAACTCTCTTCCTATCATGTACGTGTGCAGTCTGATCTTAACCGTTACATTCAGCTTCTCTTATCATTTCGTCAGACCATAGCCATAACATATCAATGTACAAAATACGCGTTTCTACAATCGATGATTTTTTTAAAAAGACGGGGATATGAGAAAAACAACTATGGAGCCTTGGAATGCTCTTTCGACATGTAGAACATTTCCTAAAAGCAAAAAGTTTCGACACAGGTCAGCCTGCGCGGACTGCGCAGGCTGACCTGTGTCGATACTTTTTGCAGATGCATTAAACACCGTTTTCATAGAGCATGCCTCATAACTACATGTAAGTAGAAAGATCGGACAATGAATGTATAGCGTACGTATTCTGTGACATACGTCAAACTTCGTCCTGTATTCGCCTTCATTAACTCTTGCATTGCCATTAGCAATACTGATAGCCCTTGCGGGCGACGTAGATCAAGATCAGACTGCAAATAACGTGCAGTCTGATCTTGGGCCACACTCTTCCCAAAGGACATCATAGATCAAGAGTAGCAAAATGTGGGTTAACAAATGTTCTTTTTTTTTAACCGTTTTACTCCATGGGAGACAAATAGTCGGTGGCATCTGGACAATATGGCTATAATTCTACGTGGGGCTATATTAACCTAATTTATCACATAAAACCCTCTCTGGCAGTGTATTAAATCCATGACTTATTTTTGATAATACACTAGTGTATTATCCTTCTTTGGGTCCCAGTTCTGATCAATCTTTAGTCATGAGCGCGTGAAGCTGGAGAAACCAGCCACAACGTGCAGGATTTTGTATGACTACGCCGTTGCGCGGATGAATGACGTCACTGTTGCAAAGACGTATACGCATGGAAAGTTTTTGATTTTCATGCTTAATGAAAACCAAGAAATGCAGCGAAAGTCTTTTAAATCAACACATAAGCGGAAAAAGGTGGACTTACCCCATCTAGAATCTGTTTCATTCTACTTTCGGAGTAAATGTCGCAGATCTATCTGCTTGTGAATGTACAAATTTAAACCGAACTACAACTGTAAACATGGACATGTGAATGGTGTATAGGCTAAACGTGATGGTGCAGGATAGTTTTTGCCTGTTATTCGTTTTGTGTGATTAATAGAATCTCACATTCGTGTTTATGTATTATCATTTTTATCAAACTCGTTGACTAAAATGTATTTGACGCTCACCAAGGCTCGTGTCATACATTTTTAGTCAACTCGTTTGATAAAAATGATAATACATAAACACTCATGTAAGATCCTCTATTTATCCTATCCTCTACCAAACAATCGCGTGATTTAGCAACCCCGAGGACATAGTCTAATGAACACACTGTCGGAAAAGGAGAAATTGTCGGTAACAAGCGTTGTCTACTTTGCTCATTTTTTTTTTTCTAAATTTAAAGACAAATTGTGTCATTTTAGCCATACTTGATGTCGTGTCTGGAAATTCTTTCTAATCGGCTAAGATTAAAATTTGGTGTCTAGAAATGAACAAATGAATGAAGGAAGGAAGGAAGGAATGTAGGAATGAACGATGTCAACGCCAACATTACAGGAAGTATGACAGAGCCAATGCTTATAAAATGTGTTCATCCAAAATTTGTGTTCATGCTCAAACTATAAATGGGCGTATTTAGATTTTTTGTCGTAAATCAACATTTCTTGGAAAACCCTGACAAATATTGGAAATATACGTTCAAAATATGAATGCATTTAAGCTCTTAAAATTTTATTCTTCATAGGTTTCACAGAAATTTTTATTTTGTTCCCTCAACAGATATACAAAGTTTCGAACAGATATTCAAAGTTTCAGTCTCCGGATCCTATCTTTGATGGCATTTTTATAGTCTTGTTTAGCATACTATGAAGACACTGGAATATTGCAGAACAGAGGTGTTTGCGCTGAACAAACTTTCGACCTGAGAGGTATTTTTTTTTAGCTTTAGAAACAAAAAGAAGTCACGAGGGACAAGGTCAGGTGAATACGGAGGGTGGGGGAGAGTACAACGACTTTTTCCTGCTTCAGAAAGTCTTGCACCTCGTACAAAAGACAATGACTGAAACTGATGGTTTACACACGTTGACATAGGGTTGACAGAAAATGAATCTTCATAGTATCTTCATAGTATAGGTAACCAGGCAAAAAGTGAGTAAAAGATAGAGTGACCTGGCAAGTTTTAACCTAGTTTTGAAATAAATTACTCTGCCAGTGACTAACACTTGGAATGACCGTACAATAACAGACTGCCATCTTCACACTAATTTCCATACTTTTCACATGGTATAATTTAAATTTAGATGCGTTTTAACACCCGCTTTGTTTACTTTTGTCAGCTATTGTTACTTTAAAAGATCTTACTTAATTCTTAATGCGTTTTGTTACTAACTGGAACGCGTGTACTCTAACAAGAAACATAAAACTGACATTCACAAAACAATGAAGTGTTGGTAAACGGTAATTAGCGTCTTAAAGGGACTCTCAACTTAATTACTCGTGAAACTTATTTATAACTCCATCCTTTAACCCTTTATCATACAAATCCGAGTTTAAAAGACCTTAAAGAAGACGGATTTTGAAAACATTTTTGGGGAAAAAGGAGAAAATGCTGGAAACCAGCATTTTCTCCTTTTTCCCAAAATGTTTTCTTTACACTTTAAAAATCTGCAAATGCTTTGGATTTGGAAGAGTCCTTTTTTTTTTTTTTTTTCGTCTGAGAAAGGAGTTAAAAAAAAAAAAAAAAAGGATATATTATAAGCCATGCTCTAGCAAAAGGGGGCTTAATGCATCTTCGTGATACATGCTACCAAGCAAGTCATCGTATGGTCGTGGATCCATAAAGTCCGTTTTTTCCGACAACCGACTGAATCTTACGGAAGACTGGTCCTAAGACATACAGAAAATTGACCAATAGCGAAAAGTTTCGGCCCAGGTCAGCCTGCGCGGACTGCGCAGGCTGACCTGGATCGATACTTTTCGCAGATGCATTAAGCCCCCTTTTCACAGGGCATGGCTCTTATGTAATTGAGGCGCGCTCTGCAAAAGTGGGGCTTAATGCACCACCGCAATGCATTATACAGTGCAAGTGATCACATACTGATGGTTCCATCAAATCCATTTTGCCTAACCACTGACTGAATCAGGAGGTACACTTGTCCTTGAGCATACAGAAAATTGACAAACACCAAAATGTTTCGACCCATGTCAGCCTGCGTGGACTGCGCAAGCTGACATGAATCGAAACTTTTTTTTTTTTTTAGCAGATGCATTAAGCCCCCTTTTCACAGGACATGGCTCATATATGTTTCTTGGTTACTGTGATGGGAAGTGTCAGACATGCCCTATTTAACAGTAGCCGATACGCTTCCAGAAAGGTGTGAAGATTAATGCCGTTTATTTTCTGGTGCCTAGCTCCGGTAGCTCAGTCGGTAGCATACAGGAGTTGAGAACAGGAGGTCGCTGGTTCGATTCCAGGCTCGGCCAATTTCTTTTCAAGAATTGGTGATAGTCATTGTGACAGGATTCATTCCTCTCTCACCGCTGACCATTGTTTCGATGATGGCTGTGTGGGAAAGCAGCCACTGGCTGGGAAAGGATATTGTGCGTGGTAATGGTAAAAGAAACTCCAGGAAAGCATGGATAGATGCACTGGCCGCCGTGATATAACTGAGATAATGTTGAAAAAATCAATCAATCAATCAATCAATCAATCCATCAATCAATCAATCAATCAATCTACTAAACAGTGCCTGATACGCTTTCACAAAGGTGTAAAATTAAGCCTGTTTGTTTCTCTATTCGAGATTTAACACCGTTTTCTACATCATTTAAGTTAGTATCGCGGTGCCCAGTGCACCTGTCCATGCTGTCCTGGGTTTCCCAGAGTTTCTATTACCAGCAGTAAGTACAAAATTATTTCCAAGCCACTGGCTGCTTTCCCACATCCAAGCCACTGGCTGCTTTCCCATACTGTTCAGTGGTGACACAGCAATGTCCTGTCGCAGTGACTATCATTAGTCCTCAGAAAGAAATAGACGGAGGTGGGAAATCGAACCTGTGACAACCTAGTTTGAAGCCCTGTAAGATACCGACTGAGCTGGCGGGCTCGGCAAAAGAAAAATTTGTAAAAGAAAGTCAGCAACAATAACCATCTGCGGATACAATTTTAGCTCGGCTGTTTTCGACGAAATGTCGATGTACTGTCGTACCCTAGCGTCATCGTCTTTGTCGTTGAAAACTTTGACATCTTATAGAATTTCTCTGTTATTACTGAAGTTATTTACATCAAACGCGGACAAGTTGCTATCTATCAAGAGGCAAACCCGTACAACAAGGGTAGATAACTTTCAAAGTATTTTTGACACAGTTATGCCCCGTCTTCGACTTAGGGAAAAAAACACCTAAATAAATACATAAATAAATCTTTGACATCTTATAAAATTTCACTGTTATTACTGAAGCTATATTCTTCAAAAGCGGAAAGGTTCTTAACCCTTTAACGCACAATGCCGCCTTTTAACGACCCTGGGAAAGAGGCCGTTGAAAAACATTGTGGGAAAAGGAGATAATGCTGGTAATCAGCATTTTCTCCTTCTCTCACAATATTTTCTACCCTATAAAAGAAAAATCGCACCATTTGAGCCACACTGAAATTGTTGTCTGCAAGTGCTTTCGATTTGGACAAGGCTAAAATTTAGTCGTCTGGTAAAGGGTTAACTATCAAAAAGGGAACCCATAAAACGAAGGTAGATAACCATCAAAGAATTTTTGACACAGTTATGCCCCGTTCCCGATTTAGAATGTTCACTGAAAATCAAGCACCTGTAGCCCGAGGTTTGGCACCAGCATGCGGCGCTCTTTTTTTTCGTGTTGCAGCAAACGATATTTGAAATTGAAGGTAAATTAGTTTTATTAAGGCTGTTGCAAATTTACAGGCCGTTTCGCACTTTTATACCGATATACCGATTCCTGTAACTAGCACTGTTTTTTTTTTCTTTATCCCACAATATTGTTTACATTGTCAAAGGCAGAGTACATCATTTGAGGCACAATTACTTTGTGTTAGCAGATGTTTTCACTATGGGCAACAAGTCTTAAGTTCTGCCGTCTGCTTAACCCATATCCTGCTGAATAAGTTAAACGATACCTTCTAGTCGATAGTAAAACACACAAATAATGTTATTTCAAACTTATTTGGGGGGGGGGGGGATACCTCCTTATCGGACAGTGTAGATCCAAGATCAGACTGCACGTTCTGTGCAGTCTGATCTTGATCTACACTGTCCGCAAAAGGTCAGTAAGTCGCGCTTGGCAGCTTAAAGGTTAAGAGAAAAACACATTGCAGATATCACTTTAATGAGCCACCATGAAAAATATCTTTACACCAATAATTTTAACTTACCGGCCAGGCGCCCGGAAGTTTCAGTTTTATCGGATTCGGTTGCCCGTTTTCGAATATGGAACTGAACGTTATTTTGTTTGAATGATAATGACCGGTCTTCCTGCGTCCCAACGAGCAGTCGCCAGCTTTTCTGAAAATAAACAGGCAACAAAAATAATTCTATTAAAGGGGAAAATGACAAATGATAATTACAACAACAAACAATAACAACAACAACAGAGATGTTGATAAAATACGGAATTTGAGATGAACTGGCATTTGAGATATTTGTTTATTAAACGAGCATAGAAAAACTTTGGCGAGCTTAATAATTTTTTTTAGACGAGTTTAATAAAATCTTATCTCAAAAGCCAACGCATGTCAGATTCTTTTCATCTCATAACTGTGTAACATCAATTTTATGTAGTTTTTGGCAGCGGGTGAAACCCGCTGTCATAGTCCCCAGGTATGAGTTACTGATTTTCAACGCTTACGATATTTATCTAGGTCGAGAATTCTTGCATCCGGCAGCTTTTTCCTGGATACGCGAGGTAAACAAAACTTGATTCCTACACTTGACTAAATAGTTCCTCCATGAATACACAAACGATCATGTATAAATACGCGCTACTCGCGCAGACGACACCCTTTCAAAACTGCCTTACACCTTACGAGTTCATCCGTAATGTTACTGTAGAATAGAAACGGAAAGAGGGCGTCGGTATCTACATAGACCGAAAAAGTGCAAAAGAAAATATTTTCAGAGCAAAAGTTTTTATTAGTCGCCGCGCAGAAGCGCGCGACTATATTTTTAATAGTTTTTCGAGTTAGGAAATGGACAATGGGAATTTCTTTTTTATAGGGGTGTTAAGGTTAACAAGGAATCTTTCTACTTCGCCTTAAACTGGCTTTTTAATTCATTCTTAAACTACGAAGTATATACAATACGATACTATTTTTGCTCTGTTAATACTTACAACATCAAAAAATCCGCCCAAGTATTACTTTTATTTTCGCTATTCGCGAGAAATGGACTCATCCAAATAAATGCCTTGTTTCCATTGGTCAAGGCTGTACAGGTTTCCAGTCATTTCGTACCTAGTTAATTTCGTACCTAGGTCATTTCGTAGATACGATTTTGGTCATTTCGTACCTACCTATACTTTCTATTTTGGTCATTTCGTATCCAGTTGGTCATATCGTATCCACTTTCGTCATTTCGTACACAGGTTTAATTATCATTTTGATTATTTAGTACCTAGTTTTTCCTACTATTTGTGTTTTTTGTTGAATGACCACCGCTAAAATTGTACATTGCTGAAATTGTGTTAAATTCCGCCGAAGAACGAGTATGATGGTTATGATTGTATCTAACCATTATTGGTTACTTCTTTCTAAGTTTAGTTTTTAAAACAAAGATTGTTTAGAACCCTTTTGTTTATTTCTCACCAAGTTCTAGATAAATTTACAATGTACTTTGTTGGAAAAAATCTGGAGAGAGACCAGTTTTTCGCTGTGTTGTTCATAAATCGCAATGCAAAACCAATATTCTTTATTAACAGCGTTCACCAAACAGTATAGTTTTAGACTTGTTTAAATTGAAAGCATGCCTTGCAAACTTACGTTCTCTTGAATCATACTATCCTAGGACAGCAACATTTTAGTAACTTGGCCCTGTTTTCAACACTTTCCCAAACAAACGCGGGTTATCACGTGCGCTGTCAAATTCTTTCGGAAAAACATGTTGGATAAGGAGAAATTCCTCGTTATAAGCAATTTCTCCTTTAACAAATACTTTTCCCCCTACTACTAGCGAATTTTCTACCATTTTTGCAGCTTTTTAAATTGTCGTCTGTCAACTCTTTGAATTTGGAAGAGTCTGATATTTTTCGTTTGGAAAAGAGTTCAGAGAGCGCTATGCGAGGGTATTAGATACTGTAAGAGAAGACAACTTTTGATATAGATTCACAGTCACATCAATTTCATAATGTGTTAAAAAATCTGCTGATGAAAACTGACATTTACTTATTTGCCCTGGCTTTCTTGAAGCATTAAATAAAAAAATTTGCGGCGACTTTGATTCTTTGCATCGACTTTTTCTTGTCGGTGTTTGTTTGCATGATGAATTTTGAGCATAGGGCATCGTAATGGGATTCGTGTAACATCGCCTTTTATCGCCAAAGTCGTACGGATTCGGCTATGACAGGCGATGTTACACGAAAAGTCACCCATTAAGCCTTTGGCAGACGGCAAAATTTCAGCTGTGTTCAAACTGAAAGCATTTGCAGACGACAATTTCATTGTGGCTCAAATGGTACAAGTTTTATTTTATAGGATAGAAAACATTGTGGATAATAGAGAAAATGCTGGTTCCCAGCATTTTCTCCTTTCCCAGACTGTTTTCACAAGGCTTTTTTCTCAAGGTTGTTAGAAGTCGGCATTGAGTGGTAAAGAGTTAAAAGTAGTTATAACTGCAAATTATATTATGCATTTACTTGTACAACACAATCTCAAGTTTTAACGACCCTTAGAACATAACTTTTTACAAACATTGTAGGAATGGGAGAAAATGCTGGTAAGCAGCATTTTCTCCTTTTCCAACAATGTTTTATATCCTATCAAAGATGTACACAGTTTTTGAGCCATGTTTCAATTTTTGTCTGCAAATGGCTTCTTTCAGTATAATTTATTAGCAGTTAATGAAATTTAAACAGCTTGGGTCATATCAGCTGCCAGTGTACCTATGCATGCGTTTCTTGGCTATTTCCTTAAGGTCATGCACTGAATAACAACATGGCATAAATGATAAGTGGATCAGAAAGAAGACCATGCTGGAAATTTAAACCAGCGGTACCAACTTCAAGTCTTTGAGCTACAAACTCCTTAAAAAGGATCGGCAAAACTTTTATAAAGCACATTATTTGGCCTACAAGGATTTTGAGGTGTAAAACCTCAAAATTATACTAAGACTGGTTTTCAGTACTTTAAGATACCTTTCAAGAATTTCATAAATGTTACGGATTGATATAATAGAAAACATTGGTTAGAAGCACTTTCTCCATTTCCACAAATATCTTTAAAGGCCTCTTCCACAGGGTCATAAAAACTTGGGATTGTTTTGGAAAGGATTAATATCATTTATTCAAGTCTTGTTTTCTGCCTGTGCTCATGTACTAGATTTTATCTTTATTTTAGCCACAAACAAATGAGCTGTGCTTTGGCAAAAGGGGGCTTCTTGCATCCTCGTGATGGATTATACCAAGCAAGACATAAATAATTATTGATCCATAGACCGACCCTTCGATGTACAGAAAATGGACCAATGGCGAAAAGTTTCAGCCCAGGTCAGCCTGTGAAGACTGCACAGACTGACTGCCTGCACAGGCTGACCTAAGTCTATACTGTTTGCAGATCGATTAAGGCACCTTTTTACTTCAAGTCAAGTATAAAGGAAACCTGTGCAAAGAAAGTAATAAGATCTGTAGCTGGCACAAACCCGCTACCTTCAGTGCGTCAGCGCTTTGATTAAAACACAACAGAGCTCCAGATATATGGAGTGATTTTGATTTCAAAATTGAAAATATTAATCACACTACACTGAACCCTATGTTATGGGTACTCATTAGAATTGTCTCATCGAGACGATTCTGATGAATACCCACAACATAGGGTTTGAAAGAGAACTAATGGATTTAGAATACGATCACTCCCTCTTATCTGGAGGTCTACATAGGCCTGCATGTACACGTGTATTGGAATTTACATGGAGCCTATTCACGTCTTTAACAGGTTTGCACATTAAGGACGAAAACTAGTACCAAAGAAACTTGCATACAATGATTTTGTTTTGAATCTAAAGATGGTACATTCACAGCTTTGTCACGATCAGTTGATTTCGCAAGAAATTCTGGGTCAGCAATGTTTTAGAAATAAGGTGTATGAATACAAAGTGTTGACCAAATACAGTACTATTTCCTTGTCTAAAGTGCATGTAAGATAAGAAAATTAGTAATGGCTGTATTATACTGAAAACAGTGGTAGCTATGCAGTTACGTTGTATATTGAAAGAGCTTAATGGGTCAACAGTTCAATGAACTTACGGACTGTCGAAGCAGATATCAAACTTGGGATCGCATGGATCAAGGCACGAGAGCTCACAACAGTCGCCATCCTCCTCCCGGCTGTCCGGGTTGATGAAATCTTCAAACTTCAGTTCAAACCACGTGTCCGCGCAAATGTCGTGGACCTGTAACAAACGTAATACATTAATACCTGTCCGAGTGGTCACCCTCATTGACTCTTTACCAGCATTATAGACTTGTCCAAATTGGAAACATTTACAGACGATAAATTAACCCTTAGGCTGCGAAGCGCGACCCACTGACCTTTTGCGGACAGTGTAGATCAAGATCAGACTGCACAGAACGTGCAGTCTAATCTTGGATCTACACTGTCCGATAAGGAAATATCTTGCCTCCAAAAAATACCTTTGAAACAGGAAAAAATGGGTTTATGTTATCGGTTTTAAAAGTATCATTTCTTTTATTTTGCAGGATAAAAGTTGAATGTTTAGTTTAAACGTATCTATTTTACATCGATTGAAGAACAAGTTCTTCAAACTTATCGAATCTCTCTTGATTCTGCCTCCTGGAATTACACCAATTACACTCCCGCCGAATGGGTGGGCCAAAGCAGTCCCAGAGTTGAAACCCACTACCGGGTATCGAACTCGGGACCCTATGGTTGAAACTTTTCGCTATTGGTCTATTTTTCTGTATGTCCAAGGACGAGTCTACCTCATGATTAAGTCAGTTGTTACACAAAGTGGATTTTATGGATCATTAATTATGTGATGTCTTGCTTAGTACAATGCATCATGAAGATGCATTAAGTCCCCTTTTCACAGAGCATGGTTCGTATATCTATGTATAAATCGTTATACAAATATTAGACTCGAAAATTTACAAAGCCATTCCATGCGAGTTTGTTCTGTGGGTGAATAATAATAAGACTTAATGAAGTAGTTTTGATCCTTGAATTATACATTTGAGCCTTGCTCTGGCAAAAGCGGGCTTAATGCATCTCCGTGATCCATGATACCAAGAAAGGCTTCATATAATTGTGGATCCATAAAATCCATTTTCTCTAACAACCCACTGAATCTTGAGGGGGTCTTTTGAAAATTGACCAAAAACGAAAAGTTTCGGTCCAGGTCAGCCTGCGCAGTCTGCGCAGGCTGACCTGGGTCGATACTTTTCGCAGATACATTAAGCCCCTTTTTACAGAGAATGGCTTATTTAAATATGACTGCTTGATAACTCGGTCGGAGAAAGAAATAGAGGGGGACGGGGATGGGGGACGGGGGTCAGTGAGAGAGAGGAGACAGAGGGAGAAAGGGAGAGAGAGAGAGAGGGAGAGGGAGAGAGAGAGAGAGAGAGGAGAGAGAGAGAGAGAGAGAGAGAGAGAGAGAAGAGAAGAGAAGAGAAAGGGAAGAATGCACGACGATATTGAATTCATGATATACTAGAGCTGTGTATCACGAAGACAGAGTGGACACGTACAGTTGTAGCTATATACAGATTGGTTAATAACTACCCTTTGTCTTGGCCACCAGTATTTTACATTAACCTTTTTTTTTTTTGTCATTTAGGCCACTAATCCATCTGTCAAACGTCCTAAACGTCAGAACATCACGACATACTGACTAACGTCAGGTGCAAGTATGATACAATTATTTTCTTATATATTGAACAATGCACCTCTCCATTATTATGATCATAAAATTCGCCTGTCTTGAACAGAATTAGTCCAGACTTTAAGCATTTTTTTTTTCGGCGTAGCTGAATGCACTGGCTATTGACCCACTTCTTGGTACTGGTAAAGAATGAATAGGTGGTTATTTGCGATTGGTCAAAAATGTGCAAATGTTTATTCGGCGGGCACCTGCTGGCATATTTGCTCACACATTTATGAAACCACGATTACAAGCATTGCTACTGCCAATCGATACTCCGGGACCTTGATTCATACCATAGCAAAATAATGTAGAACAGAATGGTTCTTTTCTTGTACTATTTGGGAATTTAAACTTTTCGTAAGCGTTACCCAATAACACAATACTACTTTTCAACAAAACGAAAAACAGTGAGGAAAAAGAAGCAATTGCTCGTGGGGTTACTTTTCATTATTTTACTTTATACTGAGCCACAAAAGAGTTCCAATATTCATGTTTCAATATCTCATACGCCGTCTATCTTTTTTAAAAATGGTTTTTTGTTCATCATGTGCTCACTCCATCCACGGAAAGATGGGTCGGCTAATTCACTAGTCGGTCTGTCCGTCCGTCTGTACGTGGATCCAACGATGAGTGTTTGTACAATTTGAGCCATGCTCTGGCAAAAAGGGTCTTAATGCATCTCCGTGATCCATGATACCAAGCAAGCCAACAAATAATTATGGATCCATTATAGCCGACTCAATCATAAGGTAGGCTGGTCCATGGACATACAGAAAATTGACCAATAGCGAAAAGTTTCGGCCCAGGTCAGCCTGCGCGGACTGCGCAGGCTGACCTGGGTCGATACTTTTCGCAGATGCATTAAGCCCCCTATTCACAGAGCACGCCACATTTAGTATATAAACAGTTTAAAGAGGTTACCTTTTTTCCATAAATTTTTATTAATCTATGCTCTGTGACGGATGTTTAATGTATCTGCAAAAAAAAGTATCAACCCAGGTCAGCCTGGACCGTCAGCGCAAGCTGACCTGGGTCGAAACGTCTTGCTTTCTGGTCAATTTTCTGTATGTCCAAGAAGCCTTCTACCTCACGGTTCTATGGATCCATAATTATTTGATGACTTGCTAGGTATAATGCACCATGGAGATGCATTAAGCCCCCTTTTGCCAGAGCGTAGTAGCTCATTTTGATTTCTTCTGTGCTATTATAAGTTTTCAAGTTTACAGATAATGTAAGCCGCCTCTGTTAGTTGTGTTTTATTTTTCGAGTCTGAGCACAGTATAGGCGAAATCTAGGTGGGGAAAATGGTAGGTGAGTTGTCATCATAAAAATTACTGATATGTAATTAAAATCACACAAAATGCCACACCAACAATTCATGTACAATAAACCCTACGCCAGTGCCCACCAACCATTCTTAATTTCATTCCGAGTCTTATTCGAGATTTAGAAAGTAACGCAACTTTTGATTGGCTAAACCAGATAGTTTAGCCAATCAGAAATTGTGTTGTTTTCAAATTTAGACAATTTTTGAAAATCAGACAACGATTTTTCTTAAGAATGGTTGGTGAATACGGACCCTATATTGAGGCAGCAGGCAAGTGGATAATTGAAAAGTGACTGCCATACGCATATATTATATATTCCTCAATATTTTTTTCCTCTTTTTATATTCCACATCTGGCTTTTCAAACCTCAACCTCTTGGGAAAGCCCTGTTCGCTTAACTCTTTACCAAACGACAAAATTTTAGACCCGTCCAAATTGAAAGCATTTTGCAGACAACAAAATAAATGTAACTAAAAAATTGAAGTTTGTTTTGGGAAGGGTAGAAAACATTGTGGAAAAAGGAGAAAATGCTGGTTACCAGCATTTTCTCCTTTTCCCACAATGTTTTCAAAACGCTTCTTTCTCAGGGTCGTTAAAAGTCGGGATTGTGTGTGGTACAGAGGCGACCACTATAAAGAGAGGTTTGGCTGGACTGGATATTCTGGCGTAGCTCTATATATTTATTTGGTACTGATTAAATATGAATAGATAGAAATTTGTGATTGGTCGAAAATATAGACATGTTTATTCTAAGGGCCCCTGCCTATTTGCTGGCAAATTTACGCCGTCATCTTTTTTTAAAGATACTTCTTGTTTTCTATCCGGAAGAAGGCAACGCTACAGTTGGTTAGACGAAAACTGGCGCCATTACGCTTCAATCGTCCAATCGCACAATCGCACTCGCTTAGAACTATGCCATTGTCTTATAAAATAAAATAAGCCCTGCTCTGTGAAAAGGGGTGCTAAATGCATCTGCAAAAAGTATCGACCCATGTCAGCCTGCGCAGTCGCCGCAGGCTGAAATGGGTCGTAACTTTTGCTATCGGTCAATTTTCTACATTTCAAAGGACCAGTGTACCTCATGATTAAGCCGGTTGTTCCCCAGAATGGGTTTTATGAATTCACTGTTATATAAAGATTTGCTTGGTATGATGAATCACGGAAATGCATCAGGCGCCCTTTTGCCAGAGCATGGCTCAAATCAGTGCCTATAAAACCGAGTAAATCATTTTCACGCGTTCGAGACAATCGACGTATTGTTGCCGATTCACGCATTTAGATGCATTCGCAGTTCATAAATAGTTACAAGTTTTGTCTCTATGAAATAAAAGTTGATTTACTCTGTTCGTCCACATATTCGCTCTCTTCCGCATTGAAGACAATTAAACACTGTGCAAGACGTCAAAAAGTTTGGACTAGCCCCGTAATTTATTTTGACAAAATATGCCCGCCCGAGTATCTGACTCATGACCTGGTGGTTGTGATACCCGCTTGAGGCAAACTTTCTTTCCGGCAATTTTTCGCCACTCACCTCTTATTCATGTGGGAAGAGTAGTCAGTGACTTGGAAAGAAAGTTGTGTCAGTACTGGTGTGAGAAAGCCAGGAAACACATGCCTGGGCGCACTGACCACCATGATAGGACCTGAACTATTAAAACGAAGTTAAACTCCAATTCTATCAATTGACAAAATATTTATGAAATATAATAATAATAATAATAACAATAGATAAGTTAAATATTAAATTAGCTTTAAATAAAACTCTTTACCACACAATCCCGCCTTGTAACGATCCTGAGAAAGAAGGCTTTTGAAAACATTGTGCGAGAGAAAATGCTGGTAACCAGCATTTTCTCCTTTTCCCACAATGTTTTCTACCCTTCCCAGAACAAATTTCACTTTTTCAGTCACTTTTTTTTTTGTCATCTGCAAATGCTTTCAATTTGGAGAAGTCTAAAATTTTGTCGTTTGGTAAAGAGTTGGCCGATAAAAAAAAAAAATAGTTCTGTCCTGTTAATGGTCTATAGAGCAAACTCTGGTAGATGTTTCAAACCACGCCGCGTTTATCCCTTTACCACACAATTAGGCATACGTATTCCAACGACCCTGCGAAAAACGGCTTTTGAAAAGATTGTGGGAGAAGGAGAAAATGCACAGTGCTTTCTATCCTTTCAAAGACGATTCCAACCATTTAAGAAACAATTTATTTGTCAATCTACAAGTGCTTTGAATTTGAGCGGATCTACAATTTTGTCAGTTTATGAATAGGTTAACCGCTTAATATATCATGAGCCATGCTCTGTAAAAAGGGGGCTTCATGCATCTCTGCGATGCATGATACAAAGCAAGTCATCACATGACTGTGGATCCATAAAGTCCATTTTGTCTAACAGCAGACTGAGTCGTGAGGCAAACTGGTCTTTGGACATGCAGAAAATCGAACTATAGCAAAAGGCCCAGGTTAACCTGCGCGGACTGCGCTGGCTGACCTGGGTCGATACTTTTTGCAGATGCATTAAGCCCCCTTTTCGTGGAGCATGGCTCAATTATAAGATGAAACGTCCCAGCCGATAGTAAAAAAAAAATATGCGATTTTATAAACTCTGCTCAACGTTAGAATGTTATCATATCGGACGGTGTAGATTCAAGATCAGACTGCACATTCTTTGCAGTCTGATCTTGGTCTACACTTTCAGAGAAAGCGCTAAGAGTAGCGATAGGCAGGCGAACGTTTAACCTTTTTCCAAATGACAAAATTTCAGACACGTCCATGTTGGAAGCGTTCGTGTACGACAAAATTTCTGCAAGTGTCGCTCAAATGACGGGGCCGGACATTGACTGGATAGAAAACATTGTGGGAAAAAAGGCGAAATGCTGATAACCAACATTACCTCTTTTTTCCCAGCAATGTTTTCAAATGCCTTCTTTCTCCGAGTTTTGTTAACCCTTAAGCTGCTAATCGCGACCCACTGACCTTTGGCGGACACTGTAGATCAAGATCAGACTGCACAGAACGTGCAGTCTGATCTTTGATCTACACTGTCCGATACGGTGTTTTCTTTCCGGTGAAATTAACCTTGAAACCGCAATGTTTGGGCTTTTAGTATTGAGTAGAAATTTGTGTTCAATTTGTTCAGCAGCTTAAGTGTTAAAACTTAGGATTCGTTTGGCAAAGCGTGAAGAGTAGAACTTGGTAATTAACATTCAAACCATCTTCAGTGTTTGATTAGCCTGTGGCAAAGCCACTTTATCATAATAATATTAGTCATGCTCTGTGAAAAAGGGCTTAATGCATCTGCGAAAAGTATCGCCTTTCAATTTGGACAAGGCCAAGACTTTGTGTCGTTTGGTATAGAGTTACGGTCACTCACACCAATGATTCAGCGATAGAAAACTTTGTAAACATCCTTCTTTGTTTTTAAACGAGTTACTCGGCGTTAAAAGTCGCTTCGAGCAGTACTTTATCTTAATGGTTTCAAAATGTATTTACTCCCGTACTTTTCATCGTATAAATATGAGCCATGCTCTGTGAAAAGGGGGATTAATGCATCTCCGTGATGCATTGTACCGGGTCAACTTATCACATAATTATGAATCCAGTTTGTCCAACAACCGACTAAATCGTGGGCGTAGATTGGACCTTTGATATTATGCAGAAAATTTACAAATGGCAAAAAGTTTCGACCCATGTCAGCCTGCGCGAACTGCGCAGGCTGACATGGGTCGATACTTTTTGCAAATGCATTAAGCCCTCTTTTCACAGATTCACAGACGGCTCAGATTATCTTTACCTACAAACAAAATATTCAGTTTTATTTAGCGCCATGTGACGTGACCTGCCGATGCGACGTGTAGTCATTGAACTTGGATACGGATGAGACGGAAGTATTCTAGTGTTTAGAGGGTAATTTCTGCCCAGTTCTTTTCTAAAGACTACACTGTGGGCACGTATTAAAAGTGTCTGATCGAGACAGTTCCAATGAATACCCACAACATATGAGTACCCACAACATATGCCATGAAGAAATTCTTTTAGAATTTCATGCCCTTCCCCCTTTGTTTGGACCTCTGAGTAAATCCTTTGTAGGCTGTCCCGTTTCACTCAACCGGCAACGTTAAGGGCTTGAAAAGAGGGCGTCGCTGGTTCGAAACTCCAGGTCAGCTAATTTCTTTCCGCGGATTGATAATAGTCTTTCAGACAGGAGTATTTTGCTCTCTGTCCGCTGATCGTTGTTTGGACGATGTTTAATCGGGATGTTTAAAATGCCAGTGTCTTTGGAAGAATACATCACGAAGTACTGGTAAAAGAAGCTCCAGAAAAGCCAGGATAGGTGCACTGGGTGCCGCGATATAAGTGAGCTAATGTTTAAGGCGGCTTTGAGTACCATTTAAGCATTAAATCAGTGACCTACGCAAATCAGGCCAATTTTTACATATCCCAACGCAACCTTTTTCATCCTCGTGTTTTTCGTTGTTGATAGTGATCTCGTGTAGCTACGAGTTCGGCCAATCGATAAGGAAGTGAGAAACCATGGAATGTTCATTTAAAAGTGAACCCTTAAAAGCACGCAAAAGTCAAATAGTTATATTGATAATGGTCTTTATTTGTCTTTTTTTTTCAGTTAGATATTGCCATATTTTTTTCCTATTAGGACGAGTCAATGACTATGGGCAGTAGGTATAGTCACCGGCTCGAACCGGATCGGGCTTGATAACTGGAATGGACCGGGCCCAACCGGAGTTAATAACCGGTGTGGACTAGATCGAACCAGATCGGTCTTAATAATCGGATTGCACCATTTTTCTTCAATTTTGTATGGACAAACCAAGTTTTGTCATTACCAGGGCTGTTCATTCCACATTCACCATTCTGTCATTGCTTTCAGTACTTTGATAAACTCTACCAGACGATCAAATTTTGGACTCGTCCTAATCCAAAGCATTTGCAAACGACAAATGATATCTGACCAAAATGATGGGTTTTGTCTATGGAAGAGTAGAAAACATTGTGGGAAAAGGAGAAAATGCTGGTTACCAGCATTTTCTCCTTTTCCCACAATGTTTTCAAGAGTCTTCGCCATTAGGATGGTTAAAACTTGGGATTGTGCGGTAAAGGGTAAAAAAGTAAGTCAAATATGTACATGTATACGTAAAATTATCGAAATATGATGACGATCTACTTAAAGCATTGATTAAATAAATTTTTAAACATGGAAGTTTTAAAAGTATCGTTCCAAAATCTTTACAAGAACTGCTACGATGCCGAGCCCCGGTAGCTCAGTCGGTAGCGTGCAGGACACGAGAACAGGGGGTCGCTGGTTCGATCCCCGGCTCGGCGAATTTCTTTCCGAGGATTGATGATAGTCATTGCGACAGGATTCATTCCTCTCTCACCGCTGACCGTTGTTTCGACGATGGTTATGTGGGAAAGCAGCCAGTGGCTTGGAAAGAGTATTGTGCGGAGTACTGGTAAAACAAATTCCAGGAAAGCATGGATAGGTGCACTGGCCGCCGCGATATAACTGAAATAATGTTGAAAACGGCGTTAAACACCATACAACCAACCAACCAACAACTACTATGAGACATGCATGCATATGTATCACGTACTGCCGGATAATTAACATATTCAACAATGTTAATTACCATATTCATACATGTACGGAAAATAAATTTGATAAAACTAGTGTAAATTATGGTCGATTCTTTATACGCACTGAATAACACAATACCTTTCCAGACCTTGGAGTATTAAATGCCCAATAGCTGCCAAAAGTAAACCATACGCGTGTTAAAACTTCAATTTAATTCATGCTATTTAAAAGTATGGAAATTATTGTGAAGATGACAATATGTTATTGTGCGATTAGTCGCTGGCAGAAAAATGAATTTTAAGACCAGGTATAAAGTAAAACAAAAGATAGAACGACCTGGCAACTTTTGACTTAGTTTTAAAAATCAGTTTTTTCTGCCAGCGACCAACACTTAGACCAACCCTACAATAACAGATTGTCTTCTCCACAATAATTTCTATACCTTTATATTTTTCAAATTTAAATGAGCCATGCTCTAGCAAACGGGGGCTTAATGCATCTCCGTGATGCATGATACCGATCAAGCCATCACATCATTATGAATCCATTTTAGCCACTGCTTTTGATAACCGACTCAATCATGAGGTAGACTGGTCTCTGGACATACAGAATATTGACCAGTAGCGAAAAGTTTCGGCCCAGGTCAGCCTGCGCGGACTGCGCAGGCTGACCTGGGTCGATACTTTTCGCAGATGCATTTAGTCCCTTTTTCACAGAACACGGTTCAAATTTTATCATCCGTATTGTTTACTCCTTTGACCGCCACTTGGCCTATAAAAAAAGAAATGGATATTAATTCCACAGGAAAAAAAAAAATGTTAGTAAGGCATACTCTGATATAGGGTATGTTCGGTCGACAATTAACCATTACAGCGCCATGGGCCAAAACAATGGTTTCATTTTGCGGACGGCATAGATCAAGATCAGACTGCACAGAATGAGTGATCTTGGTCTTATCTTAGATCTATACCGACTGTCTGCTTGTTTTTGTCAAGACTATGCCAAGCCCCGGTAGCGCAGTTGGACTTGAGAACAGGAGGTCGCTGGTTCAGATACCCGGCTCGGCCAATTTCTTTCCGAGGACTGATGATAGTCATTGCGAAAGGATTCGTTCCTATCTCACTGCTGACTATATTGTTTCGACGATGGTTACGTGTGAAAGCAGCCGTCGGCTTGGAAAGATTTGTTATATTGTGCGGAGTATGGTAAAAAGAAACTCCGGGAAAGCATGGATAGGTGTACTGGCCGCCGCGATATAACTGAAATAATTTTGAAAACAGAGCATCGCTTATAAATATGGCGCTGAAAGAATTAATCGGGCTAAATAAATCAAATGAAATTTTTTTAGCCGAGAATGAAAAACAAATTATTGCTATTTAAAATGATCTTTCCGCCAGGAAAGAAAATCTCACTGTATCGAATAGCGTGGATTAAAGATTATACTGCACGTTCTCTACAGTCCGATCTTGATCTACACTGTCCGCAAAAGCGCATTGCGCCGCGCTTAGCAGCTTATAAATGAGCGTAAGGGAACACTGATTCAGCAATGTTCCCGTTAATTACCATATTTCATACGTAATTTAAATTCAAGGTAAGTTAGCTCATATAAATTTTGTATCATTCTTTATACAAGAATGAATAGCACAGTGCGGCTTTTATGACATAGAATATACACGAAATAGACTCGGTAAGTCCATGAGGGGAACTCCCATTCGGCAAACCTCGGGTGATCCGGTGATCAAGTCCCTCGGCATTCGGCATACCTCGGGTGATCCGGTGATCAAATCCCTCGGCTGTATCACGTAGCTTGATATGCACCTACACGGTACATTTCGCACGTTTCCGGAAGCACACCGTTTTACCGTTATTGAAATTGTAAGGCTCCTCTTAAAAAGAAAACATGAGTCAATTTTCTATCGTTATCTTTCTAACAATATTTCAGTCTGCAAACAGTTTGTACATTCAATTCTTAGCTTGGTTTATCAATTTCCGTTGGAAGCTTTCATCGACAGATCGACAGATGTGACTAACTCCATCGTAGTTGTTCATGTCGTTGAGAAGCGATTTACTGGGGCGCCGCCATGTTTAAGATCATGTGATGGGTAGTTCAAAATGGAAGCCGCCATAATACGGACGAGCTTAGATGTAGGTACGGAATCGGCCGAGTTGTGACGAGTGGTCCCTCGGCTGTATCACGTAGCGTGATATGCACCTACACGGTACATTTCTTCGCCGGAAGTAAACCGCTTCACCGTTAGTAAAATTAAAGACTCCTCTTAAAAAAGAAAACATGCGTCACAATTTTCAATCGATATCTTTCTAAGAGTGTTTCCTTCGGCAAACAGTTTGTAAATTAAATTTTAGCGTGGTGTATCAATTCCGTTGGGAGCTTTCGTCGACAGATCGATAGATGTGAATAACTTCACCGTTGTTGTTCAAGTCATTGCTAAGCGATTTACATGGGCACCGCCATGTTTGAGATCATGTGATTGGTAGCTCAAAATGGAAGCCTCCTTTATACGAACGAGGTTAGATGTAGGTACGGAATCGGCCGAGTTGTGACGAGTAGGGAACTACATGTGTAGTTTAACCTCGTTAGAACGCCATACTTATAACGTTAATTTCGGTCATTGACGGAGACCGTCGTTATAACGAACATATTTCATACGCAATTTGAATTTAACATCAGTAACTCATATTATACGAGGTCCTTTTCTTTATATATGAATGAATAGCATAGTGCTATTTTATGCAATCGAATCCTAAATAGACGAAATGGACATGTTAACCCTTTCCCAAACGACAAATTTTGGACCGGTCCAAATTGAAAGAGTTTGCAGACGACAATTTTAAATTTGATGAAAACGGCAGAAAGGTCTCAAAAAGGGTAGAAAACACTGTGGGAAAAGGAGAAATTGCTCGTTACGAGCAATTTCTCCTTTTCCCACAGTGTTTTCAAAAGACTTGTACTGCAGACACGTGAAAACCAGGCTTGTTTGGGAAAGGGTTAAGGCTACAAGGAAACCCATATACTGTAAAACCTCGTTAGAACGCCATACTCTATAATATGACATTTTCGGTCTGTACTTGAAGCCTTCGTTGTAACGAACATTAAGATTAGCGTCAGATCTAAACTAGAGACCTACATACAGGAATGACATGAGCCACCCTCTGGCAAAAAGGACCTAAATGCATTTCCGTGATGCATTATACCAAGCAGGTTATGGATCCATAAATCCAGTTTTGTCTAAAATCCGACTGTATCATGGGGTAAATGGTCTTTTGACATACAGAAAATTGACCAATAGCGAAAAGTTTCGGCCCAGGTCAGCCTGCGCGAACTGCGCAGGCTGACCTGGGCCGAAACTTTTCGCAGATGCATTAAGCTCCCTTTTCACAGAGCATGTCTCATTTATGTCTGTCCACGTCCGAGGTCTTACAACATTATTGGACATATATTCATTAGCCCGTATTGCGTCTTAGTTGACAATGACTGAAATAATAAAAATATGCAAATTTCCCCGTGATCAATCAAACACGACGTTTTTGTTGGGATGTCTTCCTACACTTTCATCATGAGACGGTATTCATGTACTATTTTCGACCGCAAAACGCATATATCATGAAGTTCGTTGTCTTTCGTCCTGTAATTAACCAATTACTACACAGAACAGAACAGAACATATATTCTTTTAGATGAGAACAGGTGTACATGGTCAAGATTATATGATGTATACAACAAAGCATTTGTTAAACTCACTCTGCCTCTCTCTCCCTCTTTCAGTCTGTCTTGTCTGTCTCTCTCTCTCTCTTTCTCGTTCTTTCAATCTGTCTGCCTGCCTGCCTGCCTGCCTCTCTGTCTCTGTCTGTCTGTCTGTCTGTCTGTCTCTCTCTCTCTTTCTGTCTTTACCCGGCCGGGTAGCTCAGTGGTTAGCCTATCTAACTCGTTACCTGTTGGTTGCGCGTTTGATACCCGGTTGAGGCAAACTGTCTTTCAAACTTATTTTCAGCAATTTTTCGCCTCTCACCTCGGACGAATGTGGAAAAAGTAATCAGTGACTTGGAAAGAAAATTGTGTCACTACTGGTGTTAGAAAGCCAGAAAACACATGCGTAGGTGCACTGATAGCCGTGATATGGACTAAGCTGTCAAAACGGCGTTAGACTCCAATACAAACAAAATTTACCACACAACCACAAGTTTTAACGACATTGAGGAATAAGACTTTTGAAAAAAAAAAAACAATTCTCCATCTCCCACAATATTTTCTACCCTTTCAAAGACAACTCTCATCGTTTGAGTCACATTCAATAAGTTGTCTGTTAATGTTATCGATACGGACGAGACAAAAGTATCGTTTGGTAAAGGGCAAGGCGCAAAGAACAGATTAACCCTTAAGCCAGGGTTACACCAGAACCGAATTCTGCCGAATAAATTCGGACCGATTCTGCCCGAATATGGGCTGAATCGGATGGATTCGGTTGATTCGGAACTTATTCGTTTCTGATTCGGGGAGCTTCCTGAATCAGAGACGAATAGGTCCCGATTAGGTCCCGAATTAAGCAGAATCGCCAAGAATTGACCCGAATCGATTTTGGGCATCCCGAATAAAGTCGAATGGCAATCCGAATAGAGGCCAGAATCGAGCCAAATGTGACCAGAATTGAGCCCAATATGGCCCGAATTCCCCGATTACACCAGAATAATGACCCGAATGTCGACCCGAATCGGGACGAATATGGCCGAATGCACCGAATACGCCACCGAATTACCCGAATTCGCCACAGAATCATTGGATTTTGGCTTAATTTGGACCCGAATTATGTCTGAATTAAAGAAAACATGATTTTCCTAAGTATATATATGGGTGTGCAGGAGCTGTGTGCATCTCACATGCACCTTGCCATTCGATCTGAATACACCATGGAAAATCACAATCTTCTCATCGCTACCCAACTGCTGCTGGAGGATGACATTTTGCAAAACGAGGCAATTGCAATAGATATGTCTACAGACAGTGACAGCGATATCAGCGATGGCTTAGTCGGTGATGCTGGCGATGACGATAATGCACCAGCAGGTCGGTGTTCTTAGATTTACTTTTAGGCATGGCAAAAACAAAGATCTTATCTCTTTGTATGCTACAGGAACAATGAGGCAGAGATATCCCTGCACAATCTGTCTACATTCGCAGGGCTATTCGGGTTATTCTGGCCCCTCATTCGGAGCTATTCGTCTGCTATTCGGCTGTATTCTGACCTATTTGGCTTTATTCGCCTGTATTCTGCTCTATATTCGGATGGCGTTTCGGATGGATTCTGGGAGCTATTCGGGGCATTCCGGGCAGATTCGGCTCTATTCTTGTTAGTCGGGTCGATTTGGCTAGACGATTCGATCGTTCCACCCCATACGATACGAATAACACCGAATCTGCCTAGAACGCCCCGAATGCCTCCCCGAATCCGGCCGAATCCGGCCGAATTCCATCCGAATATGGCCCGAATATAGCCCGAATGAAATTTGTCGGGGCCACATTCTGGACCTTTTTTTAGGGTATTCGGCTGATTTTGAACATTTCAAAACAAGCCGAATCCCTCCACGAATGATTCAGAATCCCTGCCGAATTTTCACCCATTCGGGTAGGGAGAGCAGAATGCTCCCGAATCCACCCGAATTAAAAAAATCGGGTGGATTCGCAGCTGATTCGGTTCCGGTGTAACCGAGGCTTTAAGCTGCTAATCGCGACCCACTGACCTTTGGCGGACACTGTAGATCAAGATCAGACTGCACAGAACGTGCAGTCTGATCTTTGATCTACGCTGTCCGATACGGTATTTTCTTTCCGGTGAAATTAACTTTGAAACCGCAATGTTTGGGCTTTTAGTATTGAGTAGAAATTTGCGTTTCATTTATTCAGCAGGTTAAGTGTTAAAGGCCCCATAGTGGCAAAAGATCAATGCAGATGTTAAAATGCATTTAGAGTTAAGTCATACAATTTAAAAGTGTGCAAAGAATTGTGAAGATGAGAATCTGTTATTGTATGGTCGGTCCATGTGTTAGTCGCTGGCAGAAGAATGAATCTTAAAATCAGGCAAAAAGTAAACACTAGAGAGACTGACCTGGCAACTGTTAACCTAGTTTTGAATTTAATTTCTCTGCCAGCGACTAACCCTTGTACCGACTGTACAATATCAGATTGTCATCTTCACAATAATTTTCATACTTTTAAATGGTATGATTTAAATTTAAATGCATTTTAAAACCCGCTTTGTTTACTTTTGGCAGCTATTGTTCGTTTAACCCTTTACCACACAATCCCGACTTTTAATGACCCTGAGGAAGAAGACTTTTGAAAACATTGTGGGAAAAGGAGAAAATGCTGGTAACCAGCATTTTCTCCTTTTCCCACAATGTTTTCTGACCTGTTACAGATAAATCTTATAATTTTAGCCATATCTAATTTGTCGTCTGCAAAGGCTTTCAATTTGGACAAGTGTAAAATTTTGTCGTGTGGTAAAGGGTTAAGACGCTTTTCCAGAGAGCGTTTGATCAAGATCGGGCTTTACTAAACTTACAGTCTAATCTTAGATCTACAGTGCCCGGAATGTGGAAATGTTCTGAGATATTCTTAAACTAAAAAATCCCCTGAAACTGGAACTTGTTGGATTTTGTCTGGCTCATATATTTGGCGTGTCCTTGAGCAAGGCAATGTATAGCCCCAGCATGTACCTTGTCTAGACATGTAGGTTATATTGTCTGCTAAATGATTTAAAAAAAAACATTGTTGGAAAAGGAGAAAATGCTCGTAGTATACCACGCAACCCCGTGTTTTCCCTGACTCTGAGGAGAAAGTATTTTTGAAATCTTTGTGGGGAAAGGACGAAATGCTGGTTACGAGCATTTCTCATTTTTCCACAATGTTTTCGACCCTACCAAAGACAAATCCCAGTATTTGAGCCACATTTAATTTGTCGTCTGCAAATGCTTTCAAATTAGACCAGTCTACAATTTTGTTGTCTGAAAAAAGCCTTAATGTAGATTTCGTATATTTACAGCTCTAACGTTGTACATATAACAAACTCATGTCATAAGTACAGCCCAGAAAAAAAAAAAAATTATCTAAAAAATGCAACCAGACATGTGGGGTCTCTATCCATCACGAAAACTAACCCTTCGGGACTACAGGTGATAATAAGGCTTTTGCGGACGGCATAGATCAAGATCAGACTGCACGGAACGGATCTACACCATCCGCCTTTTGAGTGAAGCCTAAAACATAAAAAATCTATCTAAAGTTTAAGTACATTGTATCCTCAGCCGTTTAAAGAGGTGTAATTTATAAATACATGTATGTCTCGAAAGAGTTACAGCTTTGCCTACCAAGGAAAACTTTGCAACGGTTGATCTTAGAAAAGTGCAAATTCTACAGCAGACAGCACTGAACGTGCAAACGGTTGGTCTGCGAAAAGTGCAGATAAAACGGCAGACGGTACTGAAAGTGCACACGGTTGATCTACCAAAGTGCAAATCAAACAGCAGACTGCACTGAATGTACAAACGGTTGATCAGTGAAAAGTGCAGATTCTACAGCAGACAGCACTGAACATACAAATGTTTGAACTGCGAAAAGTGCAGATCCAACAACAGACTGCATTGAACGTGGAAATGGTTATCTGCGAAAGGTGGACATCCAACAACAAACTGCATTGAACGTGCAAACGGTTGGTTTACGAAAAGTGCATATCCAACGGCAGACTGCGGGGAATGTGCAAACGGTTGATCTGCGAAAAGTGCATGTGAAACGTGCAAACTGTAGATCTGCAAAAAGTGCACATCCAACAGCAGACGGCACTGAACGTGCAAACGGTTGACCAGCAAAAAGTGCAGATCAAACAGCAAACTTCACCGAACATGCTGTCTAATCTTGGTTCCCCAAATTACAATGAATTATGAGGTATCTTGGCAAAAACTGCCTTGAAATTGCAACATCTGAATCTGCTTTTGCCTGGATGAGAAAGATCGATGTCATTTACATATTAAGTCCGATTTTCCCCTTTTCGGGTTGTATAAAAATGAGCCGTGCTCCGGCAAAAGAGGGCTTAATGCATCTCCGTGATGCATCATACCAAGCAAGTCATATATAATTTTGTATCCATAGAAAACATTTTGTCTAACAACCGACTGTATCATAAGGTAGACTGGTCCTTTGACATGTAGAAAATTGACCAATACCGAAATGTTTAGGCCCAGGTCAGCCTGCGCGGACTTCGCAGGCTGACCTGGGCCGAAACTTTTAGCAGATGCATGAAGCCCTCCTTTTCGCAGAGCATGACTTAATTATGGTATCCCATCGACTGTTGTCTTACTAAGGTAGGCCTATACAAGATCTTGTCATCATTAAAACCGCAGTGTTACTTTGTTATAACTGTCATTCAATTCGTACAGGGCAGATGTTCACCAACAAATCTAGATAAATTGAAACCGTCTTATTGGACATAATTTAGAAAATATCGCAATTATACTGGTTAACTAGACCAAATTTACTGAGAATTTTATGAAGAATGGTTGGTGAATGCTGGTTCAGGTGTCACTTTACTCAGTTATCTGTCTACATGTATATTCTTGTTCAGTTTTTTTTAGCCATGCTCTGTGGAAAGGGGGTTTCATGCATCTCCGTAATGTATGATACCAAGCAAGTCATCACATGAACTCTGGATCCATGGATCTATAAAATCAATTCTGTATAACAACCGACAGAATCATAAGGTACATTGGTCCTTGGACATACAGAAAATTGACCATTACCAAAAAGATTCGACCCGGGTCAGCTTGCGCGGACTGCGCAGGCTGACCTGCGTCGATACCTTTTGCAGATGCATTAAGCCCTCTTTTCACAGAGCATGATCCATTTGATATAAACCTTAAACTGCGCCTTCTCACACACCCCCCCCCCCCCCCCGAAAAGAAAAAAAAAAAAAAAAAAAGAAAATTTCCAGGCGTTAGAAAGAAAACTTGTTATTCCTAAGTCCAATCTGACATAAACCTTAACTGCACTCCCTACCCACCCCCACCCCCACCCCCTAAAAATGAAAATTTACAGTCGACAGAAAGATAAAACCTTGTTATTCTAACTCTCTCTTTTCGATGAAAAATCTCTGCATGTCGGGCAGTGTAGTGTATGGTGTTAATCAATAATGTTCAGCGCAGGCTGACCTGGGTCGATACTTTTTGTAGATGCAAACTAAGTTAAGCGAAGTGGAGCACAAAAAATGTCGCCTAGAGCCTGAATAAGTTCAGTTATTATCATCTACATGTCCGTATATACAACTGGTTCATTGACCATGTTACAGCTGTTGGTTGCAGAAAAAACAAATATATATTTGAGTCATGCTCTGGCAAAAGGGGGCTTAATTCATCTCCGTAATGCATAATACCAATCAAGCCATGGCATAATCATAGATCAATGATAACCCATTTTTTTTTTAAACAACCGACCAAATCAAGACGTAGACTGGTCCTTGAACATACAGAAAATTGACCTATAGCGAAAAGTTTCGGCCCAGGTCAGCCTGCGCGGATTGCGCAGGCTGACCTGGGTCGATGCTTTTCGCAGATGCATCAAGCCCCCTTTTCACAGAGCATACAGAAAATTGACCTATAGCGAAAAGTTTCGGCCCGAACAAGCCCTGGTTTTCACGTGTCTGCAGTACAAGTCTTTTGAAAACGCTGTGGGAAATGGAAAAATTGCTCGTAACGAGCAATTTCTCCTTTTCCCACAGTGTTTTCTACCCTTTTTGATAACTTTCTGCCATTTTCATCAAATTTAAAATTGTCGTCTGCAAACTCTTTCAATTTGGACCAGTCCAAAATTTGTCGTTTGGGAAAGGGTTAAGCCCCCTTATATATACACACCTGGTTCTTTGACTATGTTACAGCTGCTGTTGGTTGCAGAAAACCAAACATATTTCATTTTGACACTGTTTCATCATTTGAAGTTTGTTTATATTATTTTTAAAGACCATTTCCAGAGGTCCGGGTTAGAAATACTTGCGTAAATCTTTTCCGTCAAATGAAATTCGTAGGCACCTTTTACTAGTTCTAGACACGCCTTTTGTATGTTAAGTTTTTTTTCCTAAGATAGGTTATTTGGCTAGTTTTTGTTTTGATTGCATTGTGAAAAATGGAGCGAACGACCACAGGTCGAAAGTAATTTAACACTTTATATAAGACAAGTTGTATACAGCGAAGGTCAGAACAAACGTTTTTCAAAGAGGGTATTTGTCTTTGAAATGGCAGAAAACATATTTGGAAAATAAGGCGATGAGAAAATGCTGGTAACGAGAGAGAGAGAGAGAGAGAGTGCGAGAGAGAGAGAGAGAGAGAGAGAGTGCGAGAGAGAGAGAGAGAGAGAGAGAGAGCGTGCGTTAAATAATGGACCATTTTATAAAATTTTGGATTAGAAGATGTAACTCACAGTCTCTCCCTCTCTCTCTCTCTCTCTCTCTCTCTCTCGCACTCTCTCTCTCTCTCTCGCACTCTCTCTCTCTCGCTCGCACTCTCTCTCTCTCTCGCACTCTCTCTCTCTCTCTCTCTCTCTCTTTTGTATGCAGTTGCCTTAAGCTTTTTAAACCACTGTTAAATATTACTGGATTATAACTTTTAAGCCTTTTCGATACTGGCCAAACTAAAATACCTTAGCTATTCAAAAGCCAGTCTTGAAATAAAAAAGAACCTCTGTGAATGCATCCAGAGGCAACCCTATCGTGTCTTAACCCTTTACTATACAATCCCGACTTTTAACAACCCTGAGAAAAGACGCTTTTGAAAACATTGTGGGAAAAGGAAAAAATGCTGGTAACCAACATTTTCTTTTTTTCCCACGATGTTTTCTATCCTATGAAAGACAAATACATGTATCATGTTGGAGTGACATTTAATTTGTAAATCTGCAAATGCTCTCAATTTAACTATTTCACGGCCAACAAGATATTTTTTGTTGTTGTTGGTCAAGAAGAAGATCCACTGTGAAATGAAGTTGACTTTGTTCATAGTTCAGCACCAGGGAGATCAGACTGTATGTTCTGTGCAGTCTGATCTTAGACCTTCATCTTCCGCAAAGGGCATCTTAGTGACCTCTGTCAGTGAAAGATTTAGAGAGATCAGAAATATGAACGAATGACATAGACCTTCAAAGACAGGTGACTGTTTAACACAGGTACTAGATTACAATTCAAAATTCAAATTTGGAAATTTAAGATGTAATTCCTTACCTCTTTACGACACGTAAAAAAGGACATCATTATAAATGTAGCTTTAATATGGGAAGATTTCTGACAAATAAAAAGTTTAAAAAAAAAAAGTGGAAAATACGACACGCCAGAAATTTGGACTTGTGTAATTTGAAAGTGTTTGACAAAGTAAACGTGACTTAAAAACTGAAACCGGTCATAAAGGGAAGAAAACATTGTAGGAAAAGGAGAAAATGCCGGTTTACCGACATTTCTCCTTTTCCCACAATGTTTTCAAAAGCTTTTCCCCCAAGGTTGTTCAAACTCTAGATTGTGTGGTAAAAGATTAAAAGATTACGGGTATACAGCAATTTCTCCTTTTCCTACAATGCTTTTGCCCCTTCATGACCGCTTTCAGTTTTTAAGCCACGTTTGCTTTGTCAAACACTTTCAAATTACACAAGTCCAAATTTTTGGCGTGTCGTATTTTCCACTTTTTTTTTTTTAAACTTTTTATTTGTCAGAAATCTTCCCATATTAAAGCTACATTTATAATGATGTCTTTTTTTTTAAGTTAGGGCTACTTGCTGTCAATTTGTACGGCGGGGGTAGGGGAGGAAGGAAGGTTACACAGTTAAAATAAAAACTTTACCTGAAGTGCAGTTAACAAAATAATTCCGATTCCCAAACAGCGCATCTTTTTCTTTGGAAACTGTTCTAAGTTCACACTTTGTTGTCAAACAATAAATTTGAATTATAATTATTTTCCTGTATAAAAAATCCTCTTTATCCCTGAAATTTGTCCTCCAGCGAACTCAGAAATCAAATGGGAGATCTTTATTTCAACAACAATGCCTCGTCATTGACGCCGTCTCATCACTGACAAAACGTGCGTGAGTCATCCTTCACGGTGTCTTAATTTGTAAGTTATTATATCTGATTTAAATCCCCTTTGATTAAATGAAACGGTTCTTAAGGTAAGCGTCTGTTAATATTTCTTTAAAAAACTCACAGGATTTAACCGTTTACCACACTATCCCGAGTTTCAACGACCTTGAGTTAGGGAGAAAGCTCTTGTAAACATTGTGGAGAAAAGGAGAAAATGCTGCTTACTAGCATTTCCCCTTTTTCCGCAATGTTTTCAATCTGTTTTCAAAAGACAATTTCCACCGGTTGAGCTACATTCGATGTTTTGTCTGCTTTGAACTTTGACAAGTCCAAAATGTTGTCGTTTGGAAAAGGGTTAAAAAAATACAATGTAGACTAGTTTATAACTATCGAAAACATTGTATATATTGCGCTATATTATTTCATTGTCCTTTTTCACTATTGTTTTATCCTAAGAGTTTAAGCACAGACAAGACAATGGTATTTTCAGATAGTATAAAAACGCAACAAGTCTATGGCATATTTGACAATAATATCTCAGCAGATATCGGAAGATGTAGATCGAAGATCGACTGCACGTTCTGTGCAGTCTGATCTTGATCTACATAGTCCGATATCAACTTCGTATTTTCAGATAGTATAAAAAGCCAACCATGGCAAATTTGACAATCATATCGCAACAGATATCGGACGATGTTGATCAACGATCAAAGATCAAAATACACGTTCTGTGCAGTCTGATCTTGATCTATATAGTCCCGTTAGGCAAAAAAAAAACAAAAAAAAAAAAAAACCCTTATCATTCTATGGTTTAACACACCGAAATTCTGACAGTTTGTTCCTCGTTCACCTATACAACACTGACGACCAAACACCAAACTTTATAATAGACATACTGACAAGTTGTACATCTATTTGTATGTAACTCCATGTATGTACCAAGCTCACAGTCTAAAATGACAGCCGGCATTTACACATGTTGTGTCCAGCCAAACAAAAAACCCCAAACGTATTGCAATATGAATTGGTCATTCGTTCACATGGAGTTGCAGTGGGGAGATGGGGGGTTGGGTAGGGCAAGATCAGGAAAAGAGTCCGTCGTGGCTCTGTAATTGACCTTTTTTTTCCAAATGGTCTCAGATTAATACCTCTAGGTCTATATGAACAATGCTCTGTCAAAAAGGGGGTTTAATGCATCTCTGTGATCAATTATACCTAGCCAGTCATCATAGAACAGAGGATCCATAAAATCCTTTTTGTCATAAAACCGACTGAATCTTGAGGTTGACCGGCCATATGACATGTAGAAAGTTGACCAATAGCAAAAAAGTTCCGACACACGTTAGCCTTCGCGGACTGCGTAGGCTGACATGGGTCGCTACTCTTTGCAAATGCATTAAACACTCTTTTCATAGAGCATGACTCAATTATCATGCATATTGATTGATTGATTGATTATGTTTTACGCCGCTTTCAACATTATTATAGCCATACTCACGGCAACGGCTCGCCTTTTGATACATTCCCTGGGATTCACCAGTGCTAAAATAGCTAGGGCACTGAACATCTTGCCCAAGGAAATTCCCACGAAAAAACCCAGCACTTCGAGTAAGGACCCTGGTCCTTTCTCTACGTAGAATAATGACCCGGGTCATTCCTCTACGTAGTGAAATGACCCATGGGTCATTTTGTAGGGGAGGGTCATTTCTCTGCATTACACCGGCATTTACACATGTTGTGTCCAGCGATGAAACTGCATGTCTATCTTCGAGTATACATGCCTAAATTTCAGCACTTGGATGAGTATCATTGCATTTGGTGGAAACATTTGCATAATGACAACAGCTATACAGACTTTACATTAACCCTTATTCGGCCAAAAAAAGTGAAATAAACTTTCAACCTGATAGTAAAAACCCCAAATTTGCTATTTCCAAGGTAATTTTTGGGAAAGATATCTCCTTATCGGACACAGTCGTTCCAAGATCAGACAGCGCGTTCTGTGCAGTGCAATGTTGATACTACAGTGTCCACAAAAGGTCCTTGAGTCGCGCTTGGTAGCCTAGGTGTTAAACTGTTCTTTTTCAGGCGGAGTCACTTGAAAACTAAGGAACATTTCTGCAGTAAAAAACCCAAAATTTGCTATTTCAAAGGGTTTTCTTTGTGAAATACAGGTCTACTTATTGGACAGTGTAGTTCCAAGATCACACTGCACGTTCTGTACAGTGTCCATAAAAAGTCCTTGAGTCGGGCTTAGCAGCCTAGGCCTTAAACTGGGCTTTCCCGGAGGGGAGGGGGAGTTACTTGATAACATTTCTGCAAGAACATTTCTGAAGGGCCCGTTTTCACCAAACATTCTGCATTCTTAGTCTTGTTCTCAAGAACTTTCTGAATTTCAAAGCACTATGGGAACACAACCCAAAATGGTTGCCGAATACACACTATGTTTGCTTTGAACTTTCGATCAAGAGTTTTTCGGCATGTTCTCCTTTTCCCACGATATTTTCAAGAGTCTACTTTCCCAGAGGCGTTGAAACTCGTCACTGTGTGGTAGAGAGTTAGAACAAGTAACTATTCGCCTCTAGCGGCAAGAGGAGATCAAAGTGAGCGACAAACTCATTGCGATCATTGCTGGTCGCAGTCGCCCTGCGACGGTTTCTTGGGGTTATACCAATGTGTTCCACGTAGATAGTGTCGAGTCAATTTGAGCCATATCACAGTGCTTGTTATAAACATTTCTGCAGCTGATATATTTCACAGGGGAAGTGGCTACATATCTACCCGATACTTTATAATGTCACAGCGGGAGTAAAAAAGTCAATAAATGGACCAAGGGATCAAAAATGGGTAAAAGTGTCAAAGAGATCCTTTTCTCCAGTTTTTCTCTTGGAAAAATAAATATTTTGATTACGTGTGTATTTATAGAAATACATGTATGAAGGGTATGAGGCATTGTGGGACTTCCTGGGTGGACGAGTAACCAACTGCATGCAAGTACGGTGTTGTAATCGGCGTTGGGTAGACTCACGACCAGTTGCCCGGCTAGCTCAGTTGGTAGAGCTGCGGTACTAGTGTTCCGGGGGTCGTGGGTTCGAGTCCCACGTCGGGCACACTTTTCTCCTCCGATTTACTTCAGTGTGAAAAAGATCCCAACTTCGAAAATATAGACCTAATGGACGTGTTTCTTTATATGCAAAATATGATTCCATGTAATAAATCCTTTTGACACACTTTTTTTTAAATTTGCAGTTCAATACATTTATGTTGAAAAGTAGGACATTCAGGTGCGCGTAATCTGAATTTGATGCCCATTCTTCATAAATCGGTAGATCATCTATGCCTAAGGCTGATACATTCGTTATACCCCATACATTTGTTACGTCATACGTTTGTAGAATTTTCTCACGCGCCCGACTTGTAACATTCATCCGAACATCCGTAAACTTTTTTCGAGTTGATGAAATCTGTATTCATATCGAAGAAAAATACTGAAAATGCGTAGAAAAAAACAGTTAAAAAGTGGTTTTAAAGTCGGACCTCGTGTCTAAATTTCCCTTTTTAATGTAAAAATAGACTATTTCACGTTTAAATGGCCTGAAAAAAAAAAAAAAAAAAAACAGTTATGTTCACGCGTTTTAATCCACCAGGCCGTAATTTCAATTTGGCGAGTGTAAACGTCCGACTGGCGTTTCATTTTATGTGAATTGATATCTGTTTCAATCACCATTAAAATTCAGTAAGTGACCCCAATAGGTGTTGATGCTCTGAATGGACACAGGGTTTAATTTTGGTCGTGCCTCCTGTAATTCCCTAACTAGATAACTTGCTTTGACGAGAATTTAGTAGGCACGCCGAATTTTAATTATTCCCGGGTAGATTTTGGATTTAGAACTAAATTTTCATTAATTTCATAACCGGCACTAAACCGTACATATTTTCCATTAGTCTTTCCTCCCCTCTGTTCACATACGTATCCGTAATGTTTGTTTACCTATTCTTCATATAATTTGTAGTTGATATACCATACAGCCAGGTAACAATTGATCCACGCTCTGGCAAAAGAGAGCTAAATGTATCTCCGTGATACATGATACCAAACAAGCCATCACATATCTATAGAACCATAATAGCCACTTTTTTTTATAACATTTGACTGAATCGTGAGGTACACTGGCCCTAGGACAAACAGAAAACTGACCAACAGCGAAAAGTTTCGGCCCAGGTCAGCCTGTGCGGACTGCGCAGGCTGACCTGGGTCGATACTTTTCGCAGATGCATTAAGCCCCCTTTTCACAGAGCGCGACTCAATCATATGTTTTGTTGTTACCTCATATCACATAAATGTAAATGTGCTGAGAGAATTAATAAAACGTGTTAACTTGTAAACTTGGCTAGTATTTGGTTGATGACATGTTAAACAGGAAATATCTATAAAAAAGATACACACAAAAAGTTACCAGTAAATATGCCTGCAGGGGCCCTGACAATAGCCTAAACATTTTTTTCATGTTTTACCAATCACAGATTTCTGTTTGTTCACTAGAATAATTATATCAGTCCCAAAAAGTAGGTCAAAAGCCAGCACATTCAGCTACGCCGAAGGAAAAACTAGCTTTTTTTTTTAGATTTGTTCGATTAACGTAATAAAAATCCAGTTTCATCCCCTGTATAGAAATTATTAGGTCCGTCAACAAATTTAAAGGGAGTTAATCTGCGATCGATTAAATAGATTCGTTTGTTTTGTTATTAGAGTTATTTCCCTTACATTTAATCACGTAGGCTAGTAATGGGGTGCTCGTCGAATGAGCATCGAATATCCTCATTTATCGCTGTTTCTTTTCATTCTTTTTCAGTTAACCCGAGTTAATCCGTGATCGATTAAATAGATTTGTTATTTGTTATTACAGTTTTTTTTCCCTCACATTAAATCACGTGTGCTAGTAATGGGCTGCGCGTCGGAAGACCATTGGATATGCTAAATTTATAGCTGTTTCTTTTCACTCTTTTTCAGTGATATGGGATTCTTAGTTCCATGTAGCGGATGCGGAGAGAGTGTCTACCACAGTGCAGGCTGACCTGTGTCGATACTTTTAGCAGATGCATAAAATCAAGCTTCATTTTCACAGAGCATGGTTCTTTTAAGAATTACATTCAATAATTGTTGGTTGGTTGTATTGGGGTTTAACGCCACTTTAACAGCTAAGGTCATATCATGGCGGTCGGTGACGCACATGTGTTTCCTGGCTTTCTCACACCAGTACCAACACAACTTTCTTTCCAAAGCCACCGACTACTTTTCTCACATGCTTCAGCAGAGGTGAGAGGCGAAAATACGCCGGAAAGAAAGTTCGCCTCAACCGGGTATCGAACTCACAACCACCAGGTCATGAGTCCGACACGCTCACCACTGAGCCACCCAGGCGGGCTACATTCAATAAATACAAGAATATAACGGGCTTTATTGATTGATTGAATTTGATTGAGTTTGATTGAGTTTGATTGATTGATTGATTGATTGAGTGATTGATTGATTGATTGATTGATTGGGGTTTTAACGCCATTTTCAACATTATTTCAGTCATACCACGGCGGCAAGTGCACTTATCCATGCTCTCCCGGAGTTTCTTTTCTCAGTACTACGAACAATATTCTTTCCAAACCAATTGCCGCTTTCCCACATAACCATCGCCGAAACAATGGTCAACGGTGAGAGAGGAATAAATCCTGTTGCAATGACTAGATCATCAATCCTCTGAAAGAAATTGGCCGTGCCAGGGATCGAACAAGCGACCTCCTGTTTTTAAGCCCTGTATGCTTCCGACTGAAATACCGGGGCTCGGCTGGGCTTCGTTGATGATTGATTGATTGTAGGATGTTTGACGCCGTCTTCAAAATCATTTCATTTATACGGCGACCAGAGCCCCTATTCATTCTTCCCTTGAGTTTCTCTTATCAGTACTTCGCACACTATTCTTCCAAAACCATTGGCTTCTTTCCCACATAGCTATCGTCGAAACAAGGTTCAGTGGTGAGAAAGGAATAAATCGTGTCTCAATGACTATCATCAATCCTCGGAAAGAAATTTGCCGAGCAGACGATTCGTGCCAGCGACCCCCAGTACTCAAGTCCTGTACAGTACCGACTGTGCAACCAGGACTCGGCATAACAGGGTCTATATTCACCAACCATTCTTAAGAATATTCTTAGTCTTATTCTCCAAGATTTTCTACATTTGAAAGTAACACAACTCCTGATTGGCTAAACCATTTGGTTTAGCCAATTAGGAGTTATGTTACTTACGTTTGAAAGTTATGTTACTTTCAAACGTAGAAAATCTTGGAGAATAGGCTAAGAACGTTCTTAAGAATGGTTGGTGAATTGGTGAATACAGACCCAGGAGTTCTACCAAGAAAATCTTATGGATCAAAGACAAATTTTGTATAAAAATCTTTCTGGGATTTTAACGGTGGATTGCAAGTTGGCCATAGAAAAAGGTTAGTTTCTTGTTTGGCGCTGTAAAAGTAAGTCCACTTAGCTTTTCCAGAGATGATGTTTTGTGCGAGTTTGTCTTTGGATTGGCTACATGTACTAAATGAGCCACGTCCTGTTAAAAGAGGGCTTAATCCATCTGCAAAAAAGTATCGACGTAGACCGCGCAGGCTGATGATTCGGACAGTTTTTGGACAAATGACAATTCAGACAGTTTTGGCTCGCTCCATGTGATGACCTGCTTGGTATATAATGCTTTACAGAGGTGCATTAAGTCCCCTTTATTCGCAGGTGAAGTGGTTACAGACCTACCCGACAATACATAATGCTACAGTGGAGGTAAAGAAAGTCAATAATTGGATCGAAATATTAAACTGAATGGATAAAAGTGTCCAAGAAATGCCCTTCTTTATTTTTTATCTTTGAAAAATAAATATTTTCATTACGTGTATATTTATAGAAATAACATACCTGTATGGGGCATTGTGGGACTTCCTGGTGTAGATTCAAGCTGCATGCATGTACCTGAAAAGATCCAAACTGTGAAAAAAAAAAAAAGATTTATTGGATGTTCTCTTTGTGTATGCAAAATATTCCAGGTAAAAAAACTTTTTTGACACTTTTTTCCAATTTTGCTGTTCAGTAGATTTATGTTGAAACAGCAGAAATCCAGGTCTGTGAAATCTTACATCGCTATGCCGTTCTCATTCAAAATCGATAGATCAAAAATTTACGCCATTAACCATGAATCGAAACTAGGATACTCAAGTAAGCCATATACATGTCGGTATGACAGGTGAATCGATAAACAATCTTCTCTTATTAGAGTTAAAAGAAAATTAGGGTTATTTATAGGCATGGTGTCGTTTTTTTTTTTTTTATACATTAGTGAACAGTTCCTTGAATGGTTCAATCATTCCTTTGATCTACTTTCGCTTTCGGAAGGAGACATGTTTGCTTTGCGGGTCATTATGACACTTGTACGACAATCGACTGCTACTGTTGACTTTGATATACCTTGATGCACATAAATCCTCTATTCATTTTACATTCAAATAGCAATGAGTGAATAAGCTACTCCTGGTACTCACCTTGTATAAAGGTTCATATTTATATAAGGTGGCATATATAATGCCCACAAATGCAGGGCTTGACATTAAAGGCCCAATATCGGCCAACAAAGCAATGCAGGTGTTAAAATGGATTTAAATATAAATCATACCGTTTGAAAATATGGAAAAAATTGTAAAGATAAAATATGGGAAATATTGTGAAGATGACAATCTGTTATTGTGTGGTGGGTGCAAGTGCAAGTGTTAGTCACTGGCAGAAAAACTGAATTTTAAAACCTGGCAAAAAGTAAACAAAAGATAAAGTGACCTGGCAGCTTTAAACCTAGTTTGAAAGTAATTTCTCTGCCAGCAACTAACACAGACTGTACAATAACAAATTGTCATCTTGCCATCTTCACAATAATTTCCAAACTTTTACTTTTAAATGATCCATATACCATTTAAATTTAAACTGCATTTCAACACCCGTTTTGTTTACTTTTGGCAGCCACTGTTACTTTAACACTTGCCCAATGGATTTTGGCAAAGGTTTTACGGGAGATCACTCCTTCTGTTCAGCATTGCTTCTTCCTGTATAAAATCAATACCTAGCAACTGCATTAGAGTGAATTCTCTTTAGCTCAGTGGTTAATGTATTGGTGTTTTAATGGTCGAAAAAAGAGGATTTTTGCAACACAGGCTCGAATCCTAGCCAGGGCGGTTTGTATTTCAACTATGCTTTGTTGCGAAGTTTCATGTTTAGGAGATAAATGGTTTAAGAAAATTAATGCATGATTAAATATCCTATTTGCTTGAATGGGAACAAAACTGTGGGAAAAACAAAAAATTACTTGATATTTATAAACATAATATTCACCAACCATTATTTTTTCTAACTTGATTCTTAGTCTAATTCTCAAGAATTTTCTAAATTTTAAAGTGATACATTTTCTAATTAGCTAAACCATTTTGGGTGAACAAAATAATTAAGCAATCCAGAAATTTAGACAACATGCATGCATGCATTTTCAAATGGGGGGGGGGGGGGGGTAAAAAAGCGAAACTAAACAAAAATATGCAATACAAATCTTGTATAATTATTTTCATATACCCCTCACTTTTTTCTAGGGCTTAAGGCCAACGAAGAAGGATGCTTAGGCATGTTTAGTTCTGTCTGTTTGCGTCTGTCTGTCTGCCATTTTCAGCTGTAGTAGAAAACGAACAGGTAATACCGTATCTAATTTTAATGGTGTAAACAGGTTAATAAATGAGTAAATATCTCCCTAGCAGAAGAAAAAAGAATACATTTCTTTATATTGAAAGGATCTGCAGACAACAAAGTAAATTGATAAAGTAAGATGACAAAGTTGTAGCTCAAACCACAGAATTTGTCTATGATAGATATGGAAACATGGGTGACCATGTGATAAAGATGCTAGTCTCCATCATTTTCGACTAAGCCAATAATGATTTCAAAAGCTGTCCTCCTCTGGGTCTTGGTTTTATGTGGTAAAGCATGTCTTAACTCTTTACCAAACAACAAAATTTTAGACATGTCTAAATTGGAAGCATTTGCAGACGACAAATTTGATGTAGCTCAAATGATTGTTTCTGGTTTTTGATAGGGTAGGAAACATTGTGGGAAATGAGAAAATTCCGGTAACCTGCATTTTCTCCTTTTCCCATAATCTTTGCAAAAGACTTCTTTTTCAGGATTGTTAAAGGTCAGGATTGTGTGGTATAGAATTAATTTAATAGCCTCTGAAATTTATGATATTACTAAAATCTGCTTATACCTTTGTTTAACAGGGCATTTGATACAAGAGAAGTGTTAGAATACAACAATGGCAACTTGTTTAGAACCTTCTGTTGAAAAGGCAAACCACTTGCGGGTACAGGCCCTATTAGTAGATGGTGGAACACTTGTTTTGAGAAGTTTGATTAAAGATAGATACCAAGGAACGCAATGGAATGCTTTTCTAAATCAACATCAAATTAAATATACAGTGACAAACTTGAGGAAAAGGAAAGTAATAAGTAAACAGCAGTATGCTCTCTTGTATCCACGGGGTTGTACCACAGATATTTCCAAGTATGATATTTCCCTTCTTGTATGTGTATTACGAAACCTTCTCTATCCACACATACCAGCATATACCTGGATTGTCATTCCACCTTCTACAGATGTTACAGAAGTGGCTGACATCATACGTTTAAGCAATGAACGCAATAACGTAAGTTTTGGTTATATACACATTCAGCTTTTATAAACATGGACAGCTAACCCCATGCTGTGCTTTCATATTTTAGACGTATATACTTAACACTAACACAAGGACAATTTGATGAGGGGAAAAAGATTATCTGTTAACAACATGAAAAACATTGTGGGAAAATACGCAAATGTTAAGTTGTTAACTACAGGGGCATGAAATTTCTATCTGCACAGATATTCAGTCAAAGCCCTCTAAACGTTATTCGTTCAAAGGGTTAATTGACAATCATGCTTGTATTTCATTAATTCCTCATAAGCGGAATTCATGTAGAACTTGTCAAACAAGAAAGAAAAATAATTGTCACCTGTTAATTGAGATACACCATATTCTTTTGTTTAACAATAAAATTTCTTGTAACAAAACGTTATAGTACGTAGGATATACGTCTATGTCCATAAGAATAATCAAAGTACCAGATCCAGTTTAGCCAGGCCCAATCTGGCTATTAAGGTCGATCCGGTTCGCTGCGATGACTTTACCCACCGCTCATAGCCATTTACTTGTCAAAATAGGAAATACGAAAAAAAAAACAAAAAAAACTGTTTTCCGATGTGCAATTCAAAAAAGCAAATGAAGCACATACTAGTTTGATGATATGGAATTCGAATACTTTATAGAGTTTACTTTTAGTTGAACTTTCCATGCTTTTTTCACTTTCTTATTGGTTGGACGAACTCGAAGCTGACTGAGACCTACAACACCTTGTGAGGAACACAAGAATGAACAAAGGTTGCATAGGGATATGTAAAGATAAGCCCGATTTGCAGAGTTCACTGACTTAATTTACATTCAAGCAAACATCTTGTATTCTGTAAATGACATCTTGTTCAGTGTCTGACTTTTTATGTAGACATCGTTGATATTGGAGTGGCAGAGTGGTCGTTCATATCAATATTGTCATATTCACCAGAATTACGATTTTTAATTTAAGAACTATTTTCTGTGGGGCAGTATTTGGCAACTGTTGGTTTTGTTTTCGTTTACATTTGGCTTTGGTAAGTCTCGATGGAAATAAACTAGTGTTTGCAAATCTAAGAATTTATAACAACATCAGATGCATGTCAAATAACTATTACAGAGTGAATACATGTGTGTCAAGTAAATTTGATTCAAAAAGAAATAGTAGTTATAGGAGATCTATTCGAGGGAAATAAATGGATTATATCATAAATGTTACAATTGTTATTAAGATGAAAGTGAAAGTGCCAATTCAAAACAAGGGAATGAAAAACTTGGGTAAATATTTTTAGTAATTAAGTGTTAACTCGAGAAGCCACTGTTAGATGGGGTAAAGTGGGTGTCACTATGGTCCTTTTTGGAATGTCCTTCGACTGTTATTTTTGACAAAGTAACGTCAGAAAAAAAAGGTGATTAGACCAGAACCCAGGCCACTTTGGTGTAGATGAAGGTATCTAAAGATGTTTTCTGGTACAATTTTTGCCGCTGTGATTGTGGGAATAACCAATTATTAAGTTTTTGTTTGCTGCCCTGAGTTTGGAGTTTGGACCCATTGATTCTATAAACCCGTATGTTAGTATAGTGATTGATGATTGATAGCCAAATGATTATGTGTTAGTGTATTTGTTAAATAAAACGGAAATGATAGGGTCTCCTTATTTTAGAAAAAAAAAAAAAAAAAAAAAGAAACAAGCAGTCTGACTGGAAGTTTCTGAATACCTCTGGTAGATATGAACTGTCTATAGACATTTCTAAAATCCCACTGTGTTCTTATTTAGAAACTAAATGTTCTGTCAGAGTTTAGTTATTCCTTTTTTTTACTTCAGTTTGCTCACAGTACATCAGCTTCCATGACTAAACAACAGTTTGAAGCTCAGTGGACATATTTAGAACAAGTAAGGATTTCTGCCCGTCCATCTTCCAAATATTGTCATACTAGTGGCTTACAAGCAGTTGAGTTTGATGTGTTAGATTTTGCTTCATTAGGTCCCTTCTCTCAAATTTCCATGGACATGCATGTTCCTGGAAATCTGTGGATTCCGTATTAGAAAGACTGTTTGCACCTCATTTTCCATTAAAAGCATACAAGCAGGCCCGTCGCTGTGTAGCGGAAAGTGTTAGGCAGAGGATAATGGTTTGCTGGAGGATAGAATTGTGTGCCGAAAACACTACAGGTAGTAACATGAGAGCGGGAATTCCCTCTCTGGTAAAGGGGAAGGTATTTACAGATGCCTCTATGTGCGTTTTCAATGCATATTTGGATGTGCTTGGACCAGATTTCAGAAAAATCGACTGAAATAGTGATACAGCTAATAGCATAGTAAGCCAAAAAATGTGGTCCGGCGCTTGCCAGACCTGCCCAACCAGTGACGACGGCATTGATAAGTGTGGGGAAACAAAAGAAAATATATATTTTGATTGGCAAACAAAGCAACAGTCTATATAGACCTTCTACTATTATGAATTTATATGTTTACAAATATTGCGATTAAAAAAGGCATTCTTTGGTATAGTTTTATAAAACAGTGACTGCGGATAAGTTCTTAAATGTTCCTGAAAGAATAAGTTCTTATTTTTAATTCACAAGACAATCGCCAACAGACGCACTGGTACTCTTCTATAGTGTAAACAAACGTTACATTAAAATTGGTTAGACTAGGCAAAAACAGAGCAATCAAATACCTGACAGGAACTCATGTACTTCTAGCCCTGGGCAATTTACTGTGTCTGTATTCAGCTGCAATTTCACAGTAACGATAGGATAAGTCAAGTACCTTAACTGGGTATAATTTACATTGTCCTCTTATACTTTTGATTTTTTTTTTTTTTTTTCCTATTTAAAATCCAAATATTAAGAATTTCATTCTTGGGATGTACAGTATGACTTTCAGCTGATCACAGAGCACTGAGCATCAGTGAATTCACACAGGCATCCATAAATTTAGCTTTAATCTACCATAGATTTGTCTTGGCAGGTAGTGTGGCTATTTGATCCTGTAATTGCATGTTAGGGAAGACTATCCTGGTTCTCACTTTTTGTAAAGTGCAAAGAGCAGTATTTGTGACAGGACAAGGGTTTTGTTTATTGATTTTTTAATAAAGATTTAGGGACTTTAAGTTTGAAAACATTAATTTTGACCATGAAAGTCAAACATTTTGTGAAAAAATGAAAGTCATACATTTTGTGAAAAAAGAAAACGAAAGTTCTCATTATCCATTCATTTTCTGGTCAATATTATTTCAAGATATTATTTGCTAGTATTTTTGATTTAATAATAAAGTGAGCTCAAATGCTCGGTATCTTTTGGTTCGAAAATAGCTTAAGTCTAAATTTTAAAAGAAAATACAAAAACAGTCCAGCTTTCCAATTACGAACAAAAATCCATGGATTTTTTATGCACATGCATAAATTTCCGTGTAAACATTTTTATTTGATTTTGTTTGCTTGTATGGTGTTTCACCATTTGGAAAAATATTGCAACAGCTACATGTAGTTCACCTTTCAGTTCTTTCCTGGAGTTTCTTTGACCAGTACTCATTATAATTTTCTGGCTACTTTCCCACATAAGCATCCTTGAAACAATGATCAGGGTTGAGAGAGGAATGAATCTTGTTGCAATTACAATCATATACAACCATTATTCTTTAGAAAGCAATCCAGTGACGGCCTGGTTTGGAGCCCGGTTTGTTACTAAGTGGGCTCTGCGTGAAAAACTTGGATGAGATTTTAGGTTAACAACTTATGTTCTGTTTTTCAGAAAAGAAGAAAATAGATGAATAATATTTATACATTTATAAACTTTTTCAGGTTTTGATTCGTCTAAGCAGAAATATTCCAGATTTAAAAGAAAAAATTGATAAACTGAAAAAAGATTCTATTGACCCTGAGAAGGAGAAAGAACTTAAGGAAATAATAAAGATGTGGGAAGACTCAGACAAAGCATTACAAGAGGAGATACAGGCAGTTAAATCAAAACTCCAAGAACATGACCATACATTAAGCACCATACAAAATGACAGTCACACATTGAGAAAACAAACAGAACAGATGCAAGCTGAAACCTGTGATCTTGCTGTGCAAGTATCCAATAATGCAGACAAAATTAAAAGTATGAAAGAAGATACAAATGAATTGCAAAATCAGATGATGTCACAAGCTCAGAAAATACAGAGCCTCAATGTAACGCAGATGGAGAATGAAAGTTCTCGTAAAGAACTAGCCGAGGAAGTACGCTCAACAAAGGAAAAAGTAATGAAGCATATGTGTGACAATGAGAGTCGTCTGGATGCCATGGAACAATCTTCGAAAGATACAAATGATGCATTGAATGTATTGAGTGAGAAACAAGGTAAGTCACTGTTGTTCACAAGTATATGTGAAATACTTGTGAAACCATACATTGTATCACTGGTCTTTTAACTATTCATTGGAGTATAAACTAAAGTTATATGCTTAATCTGATTTATTTGTTATCTGAGTTTAATTGTTCTATTTTTTTTTTTTTTTTGTAAAATTTCTCTTAAAAGAGTTACCTTCTTAAACAAAGTACAGTTGTTACTCACTTATAAATCATTGAAACGTAGGAGTCAAAAATGTGAATCAGTTAGGTTAATGTGATTATCTTGGATTTTACATGTAATTATTTCAAATTCTTGAAGATGCTATTATAACAAACATTTTGCTCAGGGTTATCTATTCCTTACCCAAGGTTGTACCATGAGTATCAGCAGAATTTAGAACTTTTCCATACTGAAAGCACTTGCAGACCACAAATGTTGTTCAAGGGATTAATTTTCAGCTCATCTCAACACAAACTGCTCATGCTGATCCTTTGATATTGTTAAGGCCAGCAAGCTTATCTCATGGCCCTGTGTCCTTCGTGTGTCTACGTCCGTGTGTGCGTTAACTTTTTATTTCAAATATCTTCTCTTAAACTACCCATCCAATTTTGACCAAATTTCACCGAAATGATCCTGCTATGGTCCTCTTCAGAATTTCTTAAAATAATTTAATTCTTTTTTTGTAAAACTGTGGTTGCTATGGTAACAAATTGAAACATATTGAAAATCTTTGAAAATCTTCTTGTCCAAAACCATAAGGGCTAGATCAACCAAATTTGGCATGCATGTAGTTTTATCTCATTGTTTATAACTACACGGCCTAGAGCCTAGACCTGTATTATTTGGTATGTGGCTTTTTCTTGTGGACCTCTACCAGGATTCAAGTAAGTACAGGGTGTCCCAAAATACATGTCCCAGTTTCAAAGTCAAATTTTGCTACCAAACATTCGATATAAATAGATGAATTTTATCGTATTATTAAAAGACATGATAAATTTTATAGAAACAGTAATTTTAAGTACCAGTTTCCCTTCCTTTTATTAACACATGCTCTACATGTTCACCCCATTTTCTGCTGTACAAGTCTGACACGACGATGAAAATTGTGAATGACGTTGTGGAAGGTGTCCTCTGTAATCTTCCGTATTTCCCTACGTATAGCAGTTCTGAGTACAATTAAACTTGCTTGTTTATAATCATAACCTTTGTCATACACCTCTGCACGGCAAAAAAATGACAGTTTGAGTTGATTTAAGCAGTAAAAACGTCACCAGACCTCATTTCTACCAGGAAAACGGAGGCACTGGCACTGTCACCTCAGATCGCTACATTGATATTTTTAAAAAAAAAAAAATATGCCTAAACTTTCAAAAAGATGTTTCTCATTTAATGATAGTTGGTATTAATGGAGCAGCAGCCCATACAAGTAGAGCTGCTATTGGATTTCTGATCGATACTTTTTCGTCCGATTTAAACCGATTAGATTTTTTTTTCTATAGGGTCCCATCATTATAACCCAGCATGTTTAACTGAACTCAGAACTGCTATTAGTAGGGAAATACGGAGATTACAGAGGACACCTGCCAAAACGTCATTTTCGACGTCGTGTCAGGCTCATACAGCAGAAAATGGGTAGACATGTAGAGAGTGTGTTCTGATGGAATGAAGGTAAGCCAGTACTGAAGACTGCTGTCTCTACAAAATTTTAGATATTTTTGATAATATTACTGAGAGCCATCTAGCTATGTTGAATATTTAGAAGCAAAATTGAACTTTGAAACTGGGACATATATTCTAGGACATCCATGTATAGCTCTGTGGTAAAAATGGCTTTGCCTTGGGGTCAAAACTTTCACAATGTCACGAGCTTTTGGAGGGAAAACTTAAGTCTCCTTGTTCGAAACAATTTGGCCTAGAATTGTAATGTTTGGTATGCACGGTTTGTAGTTATTAGCCAATGGAGCGATGTGCACAGGGTCATCCTGGCCCTCTTGCTTTTAATGGATTTGCATAGTTCTACCTTGTAAAACCTGAATTTAGGCATAAAGTTACTGTAATTTGTAGGCACAAACTTACCAAATGTTTTCCAAAACGTTACCCTAATCACCTTTGAGTCGCCTGTTTGTGCAACAACCAGGCTGTCATTGTTATCACACAAATCCGTGGGGTGACGTAAGCATATCTCCGGCCCTGTACTGCTTCCTGTGCCAAGTACCGGTTTGCGAGACGTAATGTACGAGGAGTGTTCAAATGTGAATGCATCTAAGCACCTAAAATCTGATTCTTCATAGGTTTCACTCGGTGAGGAGTGACGTTCCTTGTGATGGCCGCAGAAATCTTAGCGATTTAAACATTTTGCGATTTGTATCATCTACTCGTTCAATGGAGAGAAGTTGATCTAGGAGTAAGAAATCACCGATATAACAGGTCATTGACAGAAATCTAAGGGCACAGCAGGTTGAAACAGATCATTGCATTGGTTTGATAAGACACGGGTGTAAGGCTCATTGAAGATTGTGCTTTGTTTATTTACCCCACCTCAGCGAAATTTAACATAAAGGGTGATAAAGAATTTGAACGAAAGGGAAAGCTAAGGATTTAAGCGAGGGTGTACACAAAGGGCTGTCGCTTAATAGCCGCGTCATATGAAAAGCGCTCCTTTGTTAAACCCAGCATACAGCGAATATTGGTATATCAATAGAAAGCTGTAGAGCAAGAATCGGCTCCTTTTTACTAACAAATAGGCATAGATCCACTGGTACCTCGATTTGGATGACGTCAACCATAAAAACTAAAGTGTCACTTTGTATTGGAACAACATTATTCCTTATTAGTGGTGTATGGAGTTGAGTCTAATCCGGGTCCTAGGAGAGGGAGTATAACAAGGAAAGAAGAACCATGGAGACAACAAAAACTAAAACAAAAACTGAAATAGCCACTGGTGACAAAAGCAAAGAAGAGCAAAATATACAGATAAGAGACATCCTACAACAAAACCCCTTACAAGACAAGTCAGCGGTCAACAAAGAGGTCAGAAAAAGGGTCAAAAGAATAGAGTAAAATCAGCCAGTTTCTAAACAAAGATTGAAAAACTAAAAGGAAAACCATCCTAACAGCGGAACAACCTGACCTGATAGTGACAATGATTATGAAACTATTCAAGATGAAATTTACGACGAAAGCACCTCAGACTCAGAAAAATATCATATGAAAATTCTACTGTTAGAAATAAGGGAAGAGGTCAAAACAACGAACAGAAAATTTGATCGTTTAGAACATAGTATTGAGGAACTCAAAAGAGATAACCCGAAGCTACAGGAAGAAAACAAGTTAATGAATGACAGAAAAGAGGAAATGGGCAGATAAATTAGTAAACTCGAACATGCGACCAGTGAAAATGAAAAGAAAAACGAGCAGCTGGAAGCACAATCTAGAAGAGAGAATTTGAGATTCTTCAATGTCAAGGAAAGCGGAAATAATGAAACCTGGGAAGAAACCAAGAGTAAAGTCAGAGACTATTTAAAGGAAGGATTAGACATGGATCCCAACAACATAGGCATTGAACGGGCACACCGACTTCCAGGCAAAACTACGCCTTGTCCCATAACAGTGAAGTTCTTGTTCTATGAAACAAAAGAAACTATACTCAGGAAATACAGAGATAAAGTAAAAGAAGAAACACAGCTACAAAGAACATCCGAAGAAAATCCTGTTCGCATTATTAAGCGTGTGTCTGACTTAGGCCAAAATTGCTTCTCTTTATGAAACATTGTATTTGAAGTGGACAGCGAGCTTATTTAAGATATGATAAGCTTATCATTGATGGATGATAACATGTATATGATCATGAAACTAAACAGCCAGTTGCTTTATGGGATCCAGGCCAAGGTCCATTTGTTAATGGAACAACTGTAAATAGGCCAATATATAATTATGTAACAGTTTTACACGAATTGAACATCTGTAGTCTGAACGTACGCGGATTGCGTCAATTAATGTCAAATAACCACTTTCTAGCTTACTCCGACCATTTAGACGTTGTCACATTTAGCAAAACATGGAAATGGATAAACGATTTTCAATCCTATGAATTTATAAATTACCACTCTTTTGATTGTATTGGAGTCAAAAAGTCAGGAGTAATTAGAAACTCTGGCGGAGTTACTGTATTGATAAGAGAAAGTTTTTTCTCTACTAGTAAAATCAAACGTATATTGAAGAGTTTTCAGATTGTGTTGTTTCACTGTTCGAAAAAAAAAGAGCTTTTTAGCTCACCGTGAGCATAACGTGCTCAAGGTGAGCTATTGTGATCGTCCTATGTCCGTCAACAATTTCTTTAAACATCTTCTCCTAAACCACTGGGCCAATGTTGATAAAACTTGGTAGGGATGTTTCTTGGGTGAAGCTCTAGCAAACTTGTTCAAAGAATTGAATTCCACCCTTAACTCTGGTTGCAATGGCAACAAAAAGGAAAAAAGTGTAAAATCTTTGAAAATCTTCTTCTCTGAAACTAGAAGGCGCAGAGCTTTGATATTTGGTATGTAGCATCTACTAGTGGACCTCTACCAAGTTTGTTCATATGATGCCCCTGGGGTCAAAACTGGCCCCGCCCCGGGTGTCACAAGCTCGAGCAAAGTAACAAAGAAGGAAAACTTTAAAAATCTTCTTCTCTGAAACTTGAAGGCGTAGAGCTTTGATATTTGGTATGTAGCATTTCCTAGTGGACCTCTACCAAGTTTGTTCATATGATGCCCCTGGGCTCAAAACTGGCCCCGCCTCGGGGGTCACAAATTCGAACATAGGAACAAAGAGGGAAAACTTTAAAAATCATCTTCTCTGAAACTGGAAGGCGTAGAGCTTTGATATTTGGTATGTAGCATCTCTTAGTAGACCTTTACCAAGTTTGTTCATATGATGCCCCTGGCGTCAAAACTGGCCCCGTCCCAGGGGTCACAAGTTTAAACATAGGAACAAAGAAGGAAAACTTTAAAAATCCTCTTCTCTGGAATAGGAAGGCGTGGAGCTTTGATATTTGGTATGTAGCATCTTCTAGTAGACCTTTACCAAGTTTTTTCATATAATGCCCCTGGGGTCAAAACTGGCCCTGCCCCGGGGGTCACAAGTTCGAACATAGAAACAAAGAAGGAAAACTTTAAAAATCTTCCTCTCTGAAACAGGAAGGCGTGGAGCTTTGATATTTGGTATGTAGCATCTTCTAGTAGGCCTCTACCAAGTTTGTTCATATGATGTCCTTGGGGTCAAAACTGGCCCTGCTCCGGGGGTCACAAGTTCGAACATAGGAACAGAGAAGGAAAACTTTAAAAATCTTCTTCTCTGAAATTGGAAGGCGTAGAGCTTTGATATTTGGTATGTAGCATCTCCTAGTAGACATTTACCAAGTTTGTTCATATGATGCCCCTGGGGTCAAAACTGGCCCTGCCCCAGGGGTCACAAGTTCGAACATAGAAACAAAGAAGGAAAACTTTAAAAATCTTCCTCTCTGAAACAGGAAGGCGTGGAGCTTTGATATTTGGTATGTAGCATCTTCTAGTAGGCCTCTACCAAGTTTGTTCATATAATGTCCTTGGGGTCAAAACTGGCCCTGCTCCGGGGGTCACAAGTTCGAACAAAGAAGGAACACTTTAAAATTCTTTTCTGAAACCGAAAGTCGTGGAGCTTTGATATTTGGTATGTTGCATCTCAGAGTGGACCTCTACCAAGTTTGTTCATATGATGCCCCTGGGGTCAAAACTGGCCCTGCCCCGGGGTCACAAGTTCGAACTTTGGTCTATCCTAATTAGATATGTGTAAATCTTTTAATATCAATATTTTCAATGGCATATGTAAAGGTGATGGTTCTGGAGAATTTACTTGTACCGCTAATGAAGTTGGAGCATTGTAGATTATTCTTTTGCATCTAGCGAACTTTTTGATCATGTATCCAGTTTTTGTGTTGGTGAGGATGAATTCTCGGATCACTTCCCTCTCGAATGTATACTCTCGTTCTGCACTAATACATCATTAGCTACTTTACGGAAACACACATACAGTATATAAAAGATATGATAAGTGTAGATAGAACAAAAACAAATAAGACAACTTCAAGGTGAAATTTCAAACTTTGATCACTCAATTTACAAATAGCCTAAACAGTTTAAATTTTAACTTACTCTTACTTAAATTTGAAAAAAAAAAAAAAAAAAAAAAAAAAAAAATTAAAAAAAGGGGGAAAGAATATGAAAGTATATGGTCATCATAGATCCTGTAAGAAAACAATAATTGAGCAGCCGGAATGGTGGGATAGAAATTGCCAAATTCTGAAAAACAAAAAATTTGGTGCACTTCGACAATTTAGAAAAACAAACAATGACAGTGATTTCAATATATATAAAACAATAAGAAACCAGTTCAAAGCCAAATGTAGACGAAATCTTAGATTTGCCCAAAAGAAGAATAGGGAAGATCTAGTTACAATCCGAAGAAATGCTGGAGCGTTTTAGCGTAAAATCAAATAAGTATCTAACTCAAAACCGATCAGTGCACCTATAAACGCCAATGTATGGTATGACCATTTCAGTAATCTGTTTAAAACAAAACCAGCCAGAAATACAGAAAATATCCTACGTAATATAGTAACAAATAATAATGCTTCAGAACTTACCTATAACAAACGAGAAAGTTTTAAACTGCATTTCAAGACTAAGTACCAACAAGTCACCTGGACCATATGGGATATGTTCAGAAATGATTATTAACATGAAAGACATAATTTCATTATTTCTAGCAAATGTGTTTAACAGCATATTTGATAGCGGCAGCTTTCCAAACAAATGGAGTCACAATCTAATTGTATCTAGTCATTAAAAAGGGTCACTATCAGATCCCGGAAATTATTGTGGCATCTCCCTTATAAACACTATAAGCAAAGTATTTATTGGGATTCTATCAAATCATTTAACTAATTGGACGGAACGTAATAAAATCATACATGAATCACAGGCAGGTTTTCGCAAAAATTATAGTGTTATTGACCAAAGTTTTACTCTGTATTCCGTCGTACAAAAGTATTTGCTGTTTGTGGACTCCTCAAAAGCTTTCAACAGTATAAATCACGATAAACTATGGGATACACTCACCAGAAAAGGAATCAATGGGAAATTTTCAGACATATTCAAACCAATGTATAAACAACTGAACACGTCCGTTAAATTTGATTTTAACAATACTACCTTTTTAAGAGACTCGTTTAAGTGCGTAATTAGGACCAGACAAGGTTTTGCAAGTTCCACAACCATTTTTTCCCTTTTCATAAATGATCTCGTTGAACTATTTAAAATCAAATGTAATCAAGGTATCTTTATTAACAGTGAAATTGAAGATTTGTTTTGTTTACCATTCGCTGATGATGTTGCGAGCCTGTCGGACACAGTCACGGGATTACAAAAACAAATTAATGTGCTTGAACTATTTTGTAATTACACAGGTATGGCTATCAACATGGACAAACTAAAATCATTGTTTTTCGAAACGGGGGAGTATTGACTAAACACGAAAAGTAGTTTTATAAGGGACAGCCGATAGAGGTAACAAGTTACTATAAATATCTGGGTACTTTCTTTAGCAGCAGACTTGGATGGTCTAAGTGTTTAGAATCACAAGCTGCCCAAGCTAAAAAAATCCTACATAAGTATTCTCAAATTCCAACATCGTTTCGGTCATTTTAATGCTATTAATGCTTTTAAAAATTAAGACGCATTGGTCGAACGGATATTATGTTTTGGGGCCGAAATATGGGATATCAGTATTGCAATTTAAGAGAACAAGTCCACATCCAATTCTGTAAGCGTATCTGTAACCTTGGCCAAAATGCTCCTAATTATCTTGTCCTAGGTGAATGCGGTAGATACCCTTTAGCTGTGAATTGCATATCACAATGTATTAAATACTGGACAAAACTTAATCGTGCCTAACCATAGATATCCAAAGCATTGTTATACTATGTTAAGAAAATTAGATGAAACCGGAAGAATTGCAAGGGTGACACATATCAAGTCAATTTTATTGGAACATGGTTTTGGTTACGTTTGGATTGCAAAAGAAATTGAGGACCCTGATATCTTTCTAAGATCATTCAGTCAGAGAATAAAAGATATGTCTTTAAAAAAATGGTTATCAAAATGTTCAAGGTTCTCCCAAATCGTATTACTACAAGGATTTCAAAACACTTCTTGAAGTTGAAAGTTATTTATCTACAGACTTACCATATAACTACAAAAGAATCCTTGCTAACTTTAGATGTTCGACCACAATCTTGCAGTTGAGAAAGGAAGACATGAAAACATTGACTGACAATTTAGATTTTGTAAATTTTGTTTAAAAAGAAATGTTTATACTGACGAGAATAAGTTTCATTTTGTACTATTATGTCCGTTGTTATGATGAAATACGGAAAACTTATTTTTCCAAAAAAGGTTAAATAGATTTCCTACAAAACATATATTTATTACTTTAATGAATATTCAGAAAGTGTGCGATATCAATTCAGTCTCTAAATGTCTTGCATCTGCCACAAAGGAAAAAGAATCATTTTTGGAAACATTGTGATAAAAGCAATCCTCCATTATTTAAATTATTGTGCAAACCATGTCTAATGTTCTTCTTTTTGTAATTACTTTGCATTAAGCTATTAATATTGACTACATTGAACCTTTTTCATATTTCGTTTTGCGAAAAAGGTTCACAACACTGGTCCACATTATAATTAATATGTTTACTGCTCTCCAAGTTGATTTCTCTCCACCAGCCTCATTATTCCATTTTTTGTTATTGTTGTTGTTGTTGTTATGAAAGACTTTTTATTGTATCAACAGTCTCTTTACTTTGAGTTTCTGTATATACGTGTGCTTTGTATTGTGGACCAGAGGTCTTGTATTACATCTGGAATAAAGAATTTGAAATATGAAACATCTGAAACTGACTTTTTTGTTTTGTTCTCTCAAAGTATTCACCTCCGACAGATATACAAAGTTTCAGTCTCCTGATCCAATCTTTGAAGGCATTTTCATAGTCTTTCTAGGTATACTATGAAGACAGTGGAATTCATTTTGTGTCAACTCTATTTCAACATGTCTTCATAGTATACCTAAACAAGACCATGAAAATGCCTTCAAAGATTGGATCTGGAGACTGAAACTTTGTGTATCTGTTGGAGGTGAATACTTTGAGGGAACAAAATAAAAATCTAGTGAAACCTATGAAGACTCAAATTCAGGGTCCTTAGATGCATTCATATTTGAACACTTCTCGTAGGTATTTAATTATTCGGTGAACAAGCGAGTTTGTTTTCCTTTGTAATTAACTTACAAATGGTGTTTTTTTTTGCCATGAATATATCTTTAAAGAACTATTCAACGGTTCGAATGTTTGAAACAATTATTTCGTCCTCTTGGACACACGATAATTGATCGTTTACACAGGCATCAAGTATGATTTGCATATATCTTCATATAGCGGTCGTGAACCAGTCTGCGGATACGCCTAAAAGCGAAAACTCTACGACTGCAAGCATCTTATATACAGCACGCTTTCATCTGTGGAAGAATTCTAAGTGAAAGGTGTTAGATAATCACCCATTAGATGTACACTTATTCTATTACAAATCTTACAATCAGTCCCTAAATATTAGTCTTATATCACTTTCACATACAACCTGTCATCAGAAAAGAAGGACGGTATTGAGTTACATGGAGCAGGATCTTATAAAACACTGTGATTTACGATTCCTGCATGGAGGTTCCAAAATTTTCAGATGTACTAGTTATTTTTTGAAACAAATTTACAATGACTTAAAGTGTTTGCACTGACTTCTTAACATTCTTACACGTTTCCTACACAAGTTTTGGGTCTAGCCGTTAAAAGCTTCCTTGCACTCGCATATTTTAACTGCATCATAGATGGAAGTAAATACCGTATGTAATGTGTACGGTCCTTAGTTGCACCTAGTCACCGCTCAGAGGTACTATTTATAGAAAGATGGAATGTATATTTGGGCAGCGGTACTGTGTCACTTGTTAAGGGTCATACGGAATGGGTCTTCGATTGAAATGAATTGTGAAAAGAATCTCATAACCGATAAGCTACATTTCTGAATGAACATATACAATAATTTCAAAACTTATAATAACCGTTTACATACTTCATACATAAAAATTTAGGCTAACACCGACTTATACCCCCAGTAGCTGCCAAAAGTAAACAATGCGGGTATTAAAATTTAAAACATACCATTTAAAAGTATTGAAACTATTGTGAAGATGACGATCTGTTATTGTACAATTGTCCACAGAAATGAATGTAAACAGTAAGTCAAAATTTTCCAGGTCACTTTATCTTTTGTTTACTTTTTACCTAGTTTTACCATTTATTTTTCAGCCAGCGACTAAAATTTGGACCAACTGGAGGACATACAGACATGTTTTTAATACATTGTACTTGTTACGTAGCATTTAGGTTTAGATCTAATTAATCATTTATAGTCCTAAAAGAAACGAATATTGTCAAAAAGACTGCTATATTTAACTCCACTGGCCGAAGACCAGCGAGCTTATGTCATGGCTCGTGCATGCGTGCATCCGTCCGTTAACTTTTATTTCAAACATCATCTCTGAAACCACCCATCCAATTTTGACCAAACTTCACAGAAATTATCCTGCAATGGTCCTCTTTAGAGTTTCTTGAAAAGAATTGGTTCCTGTAAAAACTCTGGTTGCCATGGCAACAAAACTGAAAAAAAAAATGAAAATCTTCTTGTCTAAAACCATAATAACCCTCGGGTTTACCAAATTTGGCATGTAGCTGAATCTAATGGACCTCTACCAAATTCTTCAAATTATAGCTCTGGGGTCAAAATTTTATCTGGCCCCCGGGGGGGATCACAAGTTTTACATGGGCTCATATACTGAAAACTTTAAAAATCTTCTCGTCCAAAGCCATAAAGCCCAGGACTTTCAAATTTGGCATGTAGCTTTATCTAATGGGCCTCTGCCAAGTGTCTTTAAATTATCGTCCTAGTGTCAAACTTGGCCCCGCCCCGGGGGTCACAAGTTTTACATGGGCTCATATAGTGAAAACTTTAAAGATCCTGTGATTCTAAATAATAAGGCCTAGGGCTACCAAAGTTGAGTTGGCATGTCACGTCATCTTATAGATTTCTACCAACATACTTCAAATTATAACCTTGGGGTCAAAATTGGCCCCGCCCCTGGGATCACATTTTTTAGATCGGCTTATATAGTGAACACTTTAAAAATCTTCTGGCTCTAAATCATAAGGCCTAGGGTTACCAAATTTTATCTGAATCTTTATCTAGTGCACCTTTACCACGATCGTCCAAATTATAGCCCTGGGGTCAAATTTGGCCCCGCCCTGGTTGTCACATTGTTTACATGGGTTATATAGTGAAAACTTTAAAACTCTGCTCGCTCCTAACAATAAGACCTCAGGCTACCAAATTTTGCATGTATATTTATCTAATGGATTTCTACCAAGATTGTTCAAATTATAACACTGGGTCCTAAAGTGGCCCCACCCAACAAGTCACAAGTTTTGAATAGGTTTATATAGTGAAAACTGTCAAGTGCTTCTTGTTCCTTATCTTGAGATACTGCTGTAATATTTTGTGATTGTTGTCATCTAGCAGGCCTCTTTCAAAATTGTTCAAAATAAAGCCATGGCGTAAAGATTGGCACCACTCCATGGGTCATCAATTCAACATCTGGCCTAGAATTCAAATGTTGATATGTATGGTTTGTACTTATTAGCCAGTAGAGCAACACAAGACCATCATGGCCCTCTTGTTACAAATGTGCCATTAACATAGCATTCATGCAACAACGATTAAATAATGCTGGTGTCAGAATGCAAGGTACGTTCGTAACTTCGAAAAATGTGATAGAATTAATCTGAAATCAGGCGGGAATTTGAGTAAAAACTGTGCAGTTCTTACAAGGTTCCAGCTATCTAAGGGCTTGATTCTTTACTCCACTACAATTCAAATACTCAATATACCGGTAGATCTAGATCTATAATGACCCACTCAACAATTTCAGAAGTAAATGCTACTACGGTAATTAGCCTAATGATTGTGGCGGTCCGACATTACACCCAGGAAGCGTCAAGAAGGGTTGAGCAGTGACCTTTATTCGTAAAATTGATGTGTCTGAAAATACATGTAGACATATATAGTAATGGGTCATAGGGTAACGCGTACAAAATGTTAATTAGCGTTTGCAATGATTACAAACAGGCCTGCAGGGTGATGGGGCGCAGAATAAATATGTGAAAATTTTTTTAACGTTTTCGAAGTTGTATCTATTCATTCCAATATGTCAAAACCATGAAGTGGGTCAAAACAGGACAGCCACATTCCTATTCATTATTTGTGTGCGCTCCAGCGGCTTCGTTTCAGTCCAATTTTATTGAAATTGGCCGAACATTTGTCTCCAGAATAGTTTTGACGAAACTGGAGGTAGGTCATCTGAGGGTAAAAGAATAGTGGTCACTGGATGAACTCCGAAAAAACCATCGTAGTGCAGTAGAAACAATTTATTTGCAGTCCAATGTTCATGACACTCTGTCCTTCCACTTAAATTGGATATGGATGAGTTTCATAAGGGTGTTTTTGGTCTTAAAGTATGTCACTAAACGACAAGCCAAATTTTAATTGAATTTCATGCAGATGTTCCCAAAATGGTCTCTTTGCAAAAGTGTTCAAATAGTTCTGCTCTGTTTCTCAAACGTTCATTCTCGCCATAATTCGATTTAGAGACAATTTCTCCAGGATACAATTTCTCCTGCAGCAACCTAGAGGCCTTATTTTTGCCCAGATTCTCTTTGGAGCATTATTAAGCTTAGGAGGAACTGCAGATATTGATGGAACTTCGTCAGTGATTTTATTTTGATGATACCTTTTTTAATTTTTCTATTTCTTTTTTTTTTTTTTTTTTTAAAGTCACTAGGGTAAGAGACTATTTCACTTTGGACATTTCAAAGCCATCATTGATCCATAAATTACAGTTCCCCCCACATACATCTATTTCTTTTTCATGTGAATTTTTATCTTTTTCTTTGTAATATCAGGATGCTGATTTAGAACTTATACTTGCATATCAAGTGTGGTTAGGCTATTTTATATCTTGAATGCTGATAATAGATTTTGTTTTGAAATTTAACAAATGGAGATGTAAAGCAGACCTGTAAGATTTTTACCCATGTCATATTTCCATCGCATCATGTAGAAAACTTCCAACCTATTACACATCAGGCGACTATCAGGACTATCGGTCTTTTGATTCCTGTTACATGTGTATAAAATTGCATCTGCTAAATTCTTTTTATTTATTTTTATTTCATCTTTTTTAATTTTTTTTTCCGCTAGCTTCCTTGGGAGAAGAAACAAAGATGTCTCAAGAATTGAAGAACCTTGCATGTATGTACTTGCTCTAAAAAAAAATGTGTTTTAAAAGCAAGAATCCTTAGTTTTGTCATGTTATGTATGAATTATTACTAAAATAATGGGAATTATTACTAAAATCATGACAAGTTTTTTAGCTCTACTGGCTGTAAGCCAGCAGAGCTTATGTCATGGCGTGATTTCCGTCGTCCGTCCTTCGTTGTCCATCCGTCCGTTATTCTTCTTCTTGTTTATGCGATAAAGACCGCATTTGTGGTCGGATTTTCGTGAAACTTGCACAGTTTGTTTATCTCATCAATAGCTTGAACCCTATTAATTTGGAAAAAATTCTGACAATCAGTGTGGGAAAAGTAGCCATTTAAAGTTCAAAATTCCAATTTCTTGTTTACGCGATAAAGTCTGCATTTGTGGTCGCATTTTCGTGAAACTTGCACAGTTTGTTTATCTCATCAATAGCTTGTACCCTATTGATTTTGAAAAAAATTCTGACTATCAGTGTGGGAAAAGTAGCTATTTAAAATTCAACATTTAAATTTCTTGTTTACATGATAAAGTCTGCAGTTGTGGTCAGATTTTCGTGAAACTTGCACAGTTTATCTTATCAATAGCTTAAAGCCTATTGAATATGAAAAAATTCTGACAATCAGTGTGGGAAAAGTAGCCATTTGAAGTTCAAAATTTCCTTTTTCTTTTTTATGCGTTTTGGCCTACATTTGTGGTCGGATTTTCGTGAGATATGCCAAGTTTCTTTTATCTCATCAATAGCTTGAACCCTATTGATAAAAAAAACCTGACAATCAGTGTAGGAAAAGTAGCCATTTAAAGTTCAAAATGTATATTTCTTGTTTACGCCATAAAGTCTGCAGTTGTTGTTGGATTTTTGTGAAACTTGCACAGTTTGTTTATCTCATCAATAGCTTGAACCCTATTAATTTGGAAAAAATTCTGACAATCAGTGTGGAAAAAGTAGCCATTTAAAGTTCAAAATTTCAATTTCTTGTTTACGCGATAAAGTCTGCATTTGTGGTCGGATTTTTGTGAAACTTGCACAGTTTGTTTATCTCATCAATAGCTTGTACCCTATTAATTTTGAAAAAATTCTGACTATCAGTGTGGGAAAAGTAGCTATTTAAAATTCAACATTTAAATTTCTTGTTTACATGATAAAGTCTGCAGTTGTGGTCAGATTTTCGTGAAACTTGCACAGTTTATCTTATCAATAGCTTAAAGCCTATTGAATATGAAAAAATTCTGACAATCAGTGTGGGAAAAGTAGCCATTTGAAGTTCAAAATTTCCTTTTTCTTGTTTATGCGTTTTGGCCTACATTTGTGGTCGGATTTTCATGAAATATGCCAAGTTTCTTTTATCTCATCAATAGCTTGAACCCTATTGATAAAAAAAAAAAAAAAAAAAAAAACTGACAATCAGTGTAGGAAAAGTAGCCATTTAAAGTTCAAAATGTATATTTCTTGTTTACGCCATAAAGTCTGCAGTTGTGGTTGGATTTTTGTGAAACTTGCAAAGTTTGTTTATCTCATCAATAGCTTGAACGCAATTAATTTGGAACAAAATCTGATTATCAGTGTGGGAAAAGAAGCCAAAGTTCAACATTTAAATTTCTTGATTACACAATAAAGTCTGCAGTTTGGTATGATTTTCGTGAAACTTGCACAATCTGTTTATCTCGTCGATAGCTTAAACCCTATTGATTTTGAAAAAAAATCTGACAGTCAGTATGGGAAAAGTAGCCATTTGAAATTCTGTATTTCCTTTTCTTGTTTATATGTTTTAGTCTACATTTGTGGTCGGATTTTCGTGAAACTTGCACAGTTTGTTTATCTCATCAATAGCCTGAACCCTATTGATTTTGATAAAAAACTGGGAAAAGTAGCCATTTAAAGTTCAAAATTTACATTTCTTGTTTACGTGATAAAGTCAGCATTTGTAATTGGATTTTCATGAAACTTGCACATTTGCTTTGTATCATCAGAAGCTTGAACCCTATTAATTTTTCAGCATGCCCACTTGTGCTTTCTTAGTGGGTTCAAGCCCAGTTGCAACAACACCTTTTTTTGGGGGGGAGGGGGGGTTGTCTGTCTTTCACCTTTTTGCATCGTGAATTCATAATGTATGCGAGAAAAAAGGCAAAATCACTGCCAATAGAGCGATTTCAGGTCCTCAAGGGCCTCTAGTTATTATTGCAGATATTACCAAACTGTTTCTGGATGACAGTCTACCTGATGAGTTATATGTACGTACCAAACTCCATGAAGAAGCGAAGGAAAAACTACTGACCAACAACCTCGTGGTATTGACTGGGCACCCTGGGGAGGGTAAAACTACAATGTCATTGAAGTTAATGCTAGAAGTCACAACAGCAGAGAAATGTTTGAAGTTAGCTGAGCCGTCTGAGTGGCGATTGGTGGATTTTACCAAGTTTGAAGTTGTTTTTATTGATGATATATTTGGACCAGGGGTTCTTGACAAAACACTTGTAAAGAGTTGGGATAAGTATATGCCAGAAATATGGAAAGCTATCAAGGGTAAAAAGATTAAACTGATCATTTCTACAAGGCACTACATCCTAGAAGGAGCTCAACAGTTATTCAACAGATCATCAGTTTTTAAAAAAGACCATTTAAAATTCCTTTCATCAAACAACCTTTCCATAGATGAGCGAACACAAATGCTGACTGCACACTTTCAGCATTGCCATATGAATTCTGATGCTAACTCAACTTTAATCAAGGCATGTGTAGATGTATCTACTTCATTTCTTAATAACACTCCTACTGGAGAACAATCATTCCTGTTTGGGTTTCCAGAATGTGTTAGCATGTTTGTCCAGAACAAGGATTTGCTTGAAAGAGGTGCTAAGTTCTTTGCCAGTCCATACCGTTTTTTTAGAAAATGTATAGAAGATCTCAAAAAAGATGAGAAGAAATTTCTTGCTTTGTTGATGATATGGTGTAAACCAGGGAAGACACTCTGTCAGAAAGACCTCGAACCTTCCTCAACTTCAGAAGATATTAAGTGTGTCCTAGAAAGGTTTGAATTCCCATCAGAGGGACAACTCTTGAAGACATTGAGAAAGTCTCTGGAGCATCATACTAACAGCCTTTTGAAGTACTCAGCATCATCAGGGGATTATACGTTCAGCCACAATGTAATAAGTGATATGGTTGGTCTAGTTATCAGTGAGGACTATCCAGGGCCTTGTCTGGACTTTGCTGATAGAGATTTTGTATTAGAATATGTTACTATAAAAGACAGTGAAGAGACTGAATTCTGCTTCTTTGTGGAAGAGTGTTTACAATCAAGACTGATGGAAACGTTCATCCGTTTGGCCGAGATTCCATCAAGAATTTTGTCAGCAATTGACGAGTTAACTCTGAAGAGAGGAGGCCATCGTCCAAACGAAATACACTCATATTCAAAGATGGATGTTGGGATTTTCTTCCATGATGCATTTGCTGACAAACAATTTACAGGCAAGTTTGTTAAACACCTTTCCCAAACTGGAAAACTTGGTATCATTAGTGAAAGCCCAGTCATGAACATGTCAGGTTTCTTTCTATCATATGGATTTAAACTGCAGGAGATGGACATCTATCTTCCATCTTACACTCTATTTCATAGTGATGGTGTCCTCTTTCTGGAGATGTTAGACCAGGGTGTTTTGTCAGCAAAGGAAAATCGGGAACACTTGAACGATGAGATGTACCTGGCCATGCTAATTTCAGCACATAAAAATCATGTTAATGTCATAAAAGCTCTTCTTAACAACAGATTTGATGTGTCAGAAGAAGCAATTTACGTTGCAGCCATTGAACAGAATTTGGAGATTTTGGAACTTCTTTTAAATAGTTCAGCAAGAAGGATTACAAGATGTAAATTTGAGAACAATAACAATGCATTAATGGTGACTTCCAAAATAGGCCTGATTAATTCAGTAAGACTTTTGGCCAGCCACACAGATTTGTCTCGGCACAATGACCGTAATGTTTCTGCACTTGACAAAGCAGTTATACACAAACGAGAGGATGTATTCAAAGTTCTGATTGAAAATGGTGCACCACTTAATGAAAAAGGTGGAAAATTTAAAAGAACCCCACTACATACAGCTGCAGACATGGGACTGGTTAGGTTTGTAGACATGTTGTTAAAAGCTGGAGCAAGGACAGATATCAAGGATTATAGGGGTCATTATCCAATACACTGTGCAGCAATACGACAAAATGTGGATGTTGTATCAAAACTGGTGTTGCATGATCCATCTCAAGTTAAACAAAGGATTGCTTCTTATGGAAAATGTTCGAAAATCAAAGGCATGACAGTCTTTCACATAGCTGTTTGGAAAAAGAACAAAAAAATGATGAAAGCTTTACTTGACGGAAGTACAGATTGCAATGTGCGAGACTGGTATGGACAAACCCCACTCTACTGTGCATCTTTTAAGGGTATAGGAGAACTTGTGAAGATGTTATTGCCATTTTCCCATGTTAATCAGGCACATAAGCATGGATACACACCACTCCATGCTGCAATTCATAGTGGACACGGGACCGTTGTTCAACTGTTACTGTCTAAGAGTAATGTGAATGCACAGGATAAGTTTGGTTGTACCCCGCTACATGTTGCATGCAGGAAAGGGTATATTGATGTAGTAGAGAAGTTATTACAGTTGAAAGCAGATCCACATATGATCACCAAAAAAGGAGAAACAGTTTTAAATATTCTACTGGACAATAAGCAAGGGATTCCAGTCTTGTCGAATGAACTGCCTTCAGTAAATGAACCAAGGAAAGATTTTACAGCGTGTGTACATGCTATCTATAATCACAGTCCCTCATTGCTGATGAACATGCCAAAGTAAGCTTTGAAAATGGGTAAAGTTTAACTCCTAGAGAGCTGTATATAAACAAAATTGATGATTTTGATGACTGAAAATCCTTCAATTTTCAAGTTTATTCCTTTACCAAATAATTCTCATTTTACGACCCTAAAGAAGAGTTTGAACATATTGTGGATAAAAGAGAAACTGTTGGTTACAAGTATTTTGTCCTTTTCTCACAGTGTTTTCAAAAGCCCTCTTATTCAAGATCTTAAATAACAAGCTCCTTTGGTGAAGGATTAACCCTTTACCACAACAAAATCTTATACCCGTTCAAATTGAAAGCATTTGCAGACGATAATTTCAATGTGGCTAAATTAAATGATGTGATTTTCCTTTGATGCTGGTTACCAGCATTTTCTCCTTTTCCCGCAATGTTTTCAAAAGGCTTCTTCCTCAGGGTCGTTAAAGGTGGGCATTGTGTGGTAAAAAGTGAAAGGCCTTCTGAAGTTGTCCCCACTGTTTTAAACGGGAAGGGCCGTTAAAAAGATTTTGAGCCAAATTTTTTCTGGGGGAGGACAGAAATAATATTTTGTACGGGAAAACTCATCTGGACATGACCGTTTATCCTTATTTTGCTAAAAAGGGGAAAAGAATACCAAAAACAATTGCCTCAAATGGGACTCAAACCTATGACCTTCAAAACTGTACTTGACAAGTACAAAGGGAACAATGGGACCAATAGATTAATTATCTACTGTGTTAAAAATGTATTCATTCCATGTTATGCAATAATAGCTGTACTGTTACTAACAGGGTTGGAATATTTACAATAGAAATAAACAAGAGCATCACATGAGGGCACCAACGCTTGGATGCGGTAGCTTGATTTTCAATGAAAATTCTAAGTTGAAAAAGTACTCTGTCAAAAATAAATTGATGGCTACCTGCCCTTGTTGTATATAGGCTGCCCTTTTGGTAATCATCAGCTTGTCCAAGTCTGAAGCAAATATCCTTAGTAGTAACAGAGATATTGTGAAATGTCGGAGTTTTTGTATGATGACGAAGACGACGATGACAACGAAGACGACAACACCAGGGCTACAGCAATACCTCAACGTTTTCTTCCGAAGCAGCTAGCTAACAAAAATTTGTTAATTCCTCATGTTTTCAACATGCATTTCTATCTATGTTTTAATTTTAGAGCCTTCTTTGCACATGAACGAAAATTAGCAGTCTTTGTTAAGATTTAAAAAAAAAGTGCAAAGCGAAAACTGGTTTAATACCTCTTTAAAGGGGCTTGTGTGGATCTTTTTTGTCTTGAATTAAAATTTATTGTAAAGCACCTGTAGATAACTGCTACCAGTTAGAATTTTTCTTTATTGAAAGGGTATAGATAATCAGTATTTATTCCATTTCATTCCACTTTCAAGCAACACATACAGGCAATTGTTTCAATATTCTGTTATTGTAAAGCATCTCTGGAAAACTGCTACCAGCTAGAATTTTACTTCTTTTTGAAAGGGAAAGGTATAATCTGTATATATGTTCCAATTTCCAATGACATACTATTTTCAAACATGTAGGCAATTGTTTCAATATTTTGTTATGTAAGGGATAGAAAACGAGTGTCGTGGTATATGGGAAATATACACGAGCGTTAGCGAGTGTATATTTCCCATATATCACGGCACGAGATTTTCTATCTCACTTAGACCACGTGACTATTCGTGCTTTTTATGTCATAATCCAGGAACATGTGCTTATGAGACAAAAGTTTTTTTCTTTTACAAAATGGAAGCATCATTTGATTTGGATTTTGATTTGAATGAGCTATTTAAAGATGATCCTGAAGTTACAGTAACTCAACTTGACAATTTGCCGACACAGGATTTGGTGGTAAATAAATTCGAAAATGAGAGATTTAAGAATACTGATATATTGACTGAAAGCCAGCTGAAAGAGTTTAAAGCTGAGCGAATACCAAAAAATACCAAAAATCAAAATTGTTGGGCTATGTCTTGTTATGTGGAATGGGCTATATGGCGGAATATGCAACGCGAAACATTGCTTGATAAATATAGTGTCGTGCCGAACTTTAAAATGTTTTGTAATTGTCAAATGAAGTACTGTACCTAATTTCAAAATTGTTTAATTCTTTACCAAACCGTTGTCTGCGCATGTCATACTCTTCGAAGATTCGACCTGTCTTATATGACGCATCACTAGCCCCGAAAGCGCGCAGACTGTTTTAGCAAACGACAAAATAAATGTGACTGAAAAATCCAAATTTCATTTGGGAGACCACGTATGTAGCGAGCTGACCAATCAGCGTTCAGTATTGTCATAGTATATATCGAAGATACAACTCCCGCAGTTGTATATCTGGATATACTATGCTAGTATATCCTGCACGTGAATTCAGACTTCTGTTTGCAATATCGAGTCGAGACAAGATGTAGCCTTCACGGTAAACCCTTTATCAGAAAATGACGACTTTTGACGACCCTTAGTTACAAGCCTTTTGAAAACGTTGTAGGAAAAGGAGAAAATGCTGTTAGCCAGCATTTTCTCCTTTTCCTACAATGTTTTCTACCCTTCCCAAATGAAATTTGGATTTTTCAGTCACATTTATTTTGTCGTTTGCTAAAACAGTCTGCGCGCTTTCGGGGCTAGTGATGCGTCATATAAGACAGGTCGAATCTTCGAAGAGTATGACATGCGCAGACAACGGTTTGGTAAAGAATTAAACAATTTTGAAATTACATGGATCGATACTCTTTGCAGGTGTATAAGCATAGGTGTAACATACTAAATTTTTTAACATCTTACCTGCACTAGTCAACATTTTCATTTTGCTATCCAGAGCCTTCCTAAATTCACAAAAAGATGGGTCGTTTTCGTCAAACATGTGAATATCATTTCTAGAGTTATCCTCCCTAAGATATCGCTGGATTGCTGTAGCCATATTGTATAAAGTCGTTGGTGGGTAGCTTTTACCATCTTTCCTTCGGCATTCGATAATAAATTTCGACAGCCAATAGTCTATTTTATCAACAGTTTCGCTACCAAGTTCGAGCGGCACGACACTATATTTATCAAGCAATGTTTCGCGTTGCATATTCCGCCATATAGCCCATTCCACATAACAAGACATAGCCCAACAATTTTGTTTTTTGGTATTTTTTGGTATTCGCTCAGCTTTAAACTCTTTCAGCTGGCTTTCAGTCAATATATCAGTATTCTTAAATCTCTCATTTTCGAATTTATTTATCACCAAATCCTGTGTCGGCAAATTGTCAAGTTGAGTTACTGTAACTTCAGGATCATCTTTAAATAGCTCATTCAAATCAAAATCCAAATCAAATGATGCTTCCATTTTGTAAAAGAAAAAAACTTTTGTCTCATAAGCACATGTTCCTGGATTATGACATAAAAAGCACGAATAGTCACGTGGTCTAAGTGAGATAGAAAATCTCGTGCCGTGATATATGGGAAATATACACTCGCTAACGCTCGTGTATATTTCCCATATACCACGACACTCGTTTTCTATCCCCTACTTGTAGGTATGTAATGAAAAGAATATCATGTTTCAGTCGCTTTCCTGGTGCTTGCATCATGTGTCTCGTGTGTCTCGATGTATAGGAAAATCTTGACATCTTGCTCGAAATTTGATCACGCAGGATATCGAATTTTCCCACGCATCTCAAAGCAAATACAAGCATGAAATAGCTCTTTGCAGATTGTTAACCCTTTACCACACAATCTCGACTTTTAATGACCCTGACGAAAAAGCCTTTTGAAAACATTGTGGGAAAAGGAGAAAATGCTGGTAACCAGCATTTTCTCCTTTTCCCACAATGTTTTCTACCATTCCCAAAATAAACTTTAATTTTTCAGCCACATTTGATTTGACGTCTGCAGGTGATTTCAATTTGGACCAGTCTAAAATATTTTCGTTTGGTAAAGAGATAAAACAATGAACTTTGAAATTTCAGTGTTAAAATGTTTTGTCAAGATTTTGTTACAAATAGCAAACAGGATAGATCTAAGATTAGACTGCAAATTCTTTACAATCTGATCTTGATCCACACCATCTGCAAATACAACAATAATAAGTAATGTGTAACACCTAAGGAATAAATCTGCTCTGTATTAACTCTTTACCAAACGACAAAATTTTAGACTGGTCCGAATTGAAAGCATTTGCAGGCGCCAAATTAAATGTGGCCAAAATGATTGCATTTGTTTCTGAAAAGTTAGAAAACATTGTGGGAAAAGGAGAAAATACTGGTTACCAGCATTTTCTCCTTTTCCGACAATGTTTTCGAAAGGCTTCTTTCTCAGGGTCGTTAAATGTCGGGATTGTGTGGTAAAGGGTTAAACTGTTCTGTGTTAACCCTTAATCTGCTAAATAAGTGAAATGAGACTTCAGCCCAATAATAAAACCTGCAATTCTGATGTTTCAAGGTTAATTTTTGGTGAAATATAATGTCTTTGTTGGACATCGTAGATCCAAGATCAGACTGCACATTCTGTGCAGCGTGATCATCTACACTGTCAACAAAAGGTCGCTCTTAGCAGCCTACGACTAAATATTCTTTAAGAGCTGTTAGGGGTGTAAGATCTAGATCAGACTCTATAAAATATGCTGTCTGATCCAGGACCTACAATGTTGAAGAGTTTAGAGTACAACATATATATATATGCTGGACATTGTTATTGATGTTTTTTTTTTCTTATTTTTTTCCTAATAAAATATTTCCAGTGTCACTGATTTAGCACACTATTTACTGTAAAATACCCTTTACCAAACTATTCCATACTTTTAACAACCATGAGAAAAAAGCCTCTTGAAAACATTTTTGGAAAAGGAGAAAATACTGGTTACCAGCATTTTGTCCTTTTTCCAACAATGTTTTCAACCTGGTCAGAGAACATCTGATGATTTATACTAATTCTAATTCGTTGACTATAGTTGCTTTCAGTTTTTAAAGAGAACAAATTTATTCGCCTGGGAAAAGGTTAAGCCTAAAAGTGCTTATCATAACTAAAGGTTTTTGCAGACAGTGTAGACTCACCTGATTTTTTTTCTACACAGTTCAACATGTTCTGAGACACAATCTGTCCTGAAATAGCCTGCAATGATTTACCAGACAATAACATGCTTTACAGGTCCTAAAGAAGAAAGCTTTAAAAAACACTGTGAGAAAAGAAGACCTGGTGGTGGTGACCAGCATTTTCTAATTTTACCACAATGTTTTCTAAAGCATGTTTCCTCAGGATTATTAAAACATGATTGTTCAGTAAAGATTCAAGCAAACAAACATGGTGATACCTAGGCGTCATACTGGACAAAACACTGTCATGGTACAGCCACATGGATGGAACAAAAAGGAAGGCAAATAACAAGTTACAGCCAGCTTTTCCTTGCATGTTTGACGGAGAGGGATTTGATATAAAAGCGCTAAATAAGTAGAATAAAGACTTTCAGCCAATAGTACATTCCAAAACATTGTGGTTACAAAGTTCTTGTTGCTGGGAAAAAAACTCACCAAGTCAGACAGTGTAGATCCTAGGTCAGACTGCACATTCTGTGCAGTCTGACCTTGGATCTACACTGTCCACTAAAGAGGACTGAGTCACAATAAAAAGCCTAAAGGTTAGAACTTGCCTTGCTTAACAGTGAGCTAGCTTTCACAGCCATTCGGTTTGGTCCATGTCTCTCCGTAATGGTGAAGCAATTGGTGTTGTGGTCAGTGCTTGGATGAGTGATGATTGAAGTCATTGCACATCACCTCAATCTATGCCAACAAGTATAACATCAAGGCAGCATGCTACCGGTCATTGGTAAGATCCTCCCTGGTGTATGCTAGTATATCCAGAGCTCCAGATAAGAGGGAGTGATGGTATTCTAAATCCATTAGTTCTCTTCCAAACCCTATGTTGTGGGTACTCATTAGGATCGTCTCGATGAGACGATTCTAATGAGTACCCATAATATAGGGTTTAGTGGAGAATAATCCCTGGTGTATGCTAGTATATCCAGAGCTCCAGATATGGGGGAGTGATGGTATTCTTAATCCATTAGTTCTCTTCCAAACCCTATGTTGTGGGTACTCATTAGAGTCGTCTCGATGAGACGATTCTAATGAGAACCCATAACATAGGGTTTAGTGGAGAATAATTTATATTTTCAATTTTGAAATCAACATCACATACTCCCTCTATCTGGAGCTCTCTTGATAATATCCATATGGGATCCACACAGAAGGACTAAGATCAACAAGTTGGAAGATCGAGTGTCCAAATACAAGCCTTTTGTTTCTGCATAGGTGACTGTAGCCATGCCAGCACTGTCAAAGCTATTCTTAGTTACGGTATCCGAGACTGGGGTACTTTTGCTTCCTGTCACCAACATTCAAAAGCTACTGTAAGGTCAACCCTCGGCGCCTTTCACAACCACTGTTACCTTTATAGATCAAGATCAGGCTGCACAAAACATGCCGTCTGATCTTTGATCAACACTGTCTGCTTTGCTGAAACACTATGTTCTAAGGCAATCTTGAAATTGCACATTGTTGGGTTTATTTCTAGACTTAATATATTTGTTTGGTTTTATTCAGCACCCTAGGATCACAGTCAACAATTTAGTGAATCTCCAATTAACACTGTACCACACAATCCCGAGTTTTAACAACCCTGAGAAAGAAAGCTTTTGAAAACATTGTGGTAACCAGCATTTTCTCCTTTTCCCACAATGTTTTCTACTCTTCCAAAAACAAATTTCAATTTTTGAGTCACATTTATTTTGTCGTCTGCAAATGCTTTAAATTTGGACCAGTCTAAAATTTTATCATAAAGAGTTAAACCCTCATCTCCTGTAATGTTTTCTAACCTTTAAACATTGAAAGGAAAGTCCAAAATTTTATCAACATTTAGTTTGTTCCTGCTTTGATTTCGGACTAGTCTAATTTCTTTGTTTGGTTAACTCTTTACCACATGTCAAAATTTTAGACTGGTCCAAATTCAGAGCATTTGCAGACGACAAATTAAATGTGGCTCAAATGATTGGATTTGTTTCCAGAAAGGTTAGAAAACATTGTGGGAAAAGGAGAAAATGCTGGTTACCAGCATTTTCTCCTTTTCCCACATTGTTTTCAAAAGGTTTCTTGTTCAGGGTCATTAAAACTTGGGATTGTGTGGTAAAGGGTTAAGAGTTAAGCTGGCATGCAACTTTTTTACTTTGAAAATCTGAATGTAAAATTTCTGATCTTTTTTGTTGATTGATTGTCTGGTATTCAATGCCACTTTCAACAATATTTCATTCATATTGCTGAGGCCAGTGCATCTATGCTTTCCTGAAGTTTCTGTTACCAGAACTTTGCACAATTTTCTTCCCAAGCCACTGGCTACTTTCCCACTTAACCATCGTCCAAACAATAATCGGCGGCAAGAGAGAAATGAATCCTGTGGCAATGACTATGATCAAACCTCGGAAAGAAATTGGCCAAGCTGAGAATTCGAACCAGTGACCCACTGATATGAAGTCCTTCCACAGCCAGTATGCTAACAACTGCGCCACCAGGGTGGCATGGCATCCTGTCTGTCCTAGTAGGTACATGTATAATTGCATACCAATGGATGAGAACCTTGCCAATTGCTCAGTTTGTATCGTGCTAAAATGCTATGGTTTGGCCCTTCACCACACAATGCAGGGTGTTTGCAACCCTGAAGAAGGTGGCCCTTGAAAATGATGTGGGAAAAGGAGAGAATGTCGGTGACAACATAATTGTCTCTTTTTCCTGTAATGTTTTCTCCCCAAAGATAGAAATCATCATTTGAGCTAAATTCATTCTGTTGTCTGCAAATGCTTTCAATTTCGTTGAGTCCAAAACTTAGAATTGGTAGAGAGATAGACCGTGGCAAGTTTGAATCCCAGCAATTGCAAATAATTTTTATGTTGTACAAAACACAATCCCGAGTTAATTAATATAGCAACCCTGGGACACTTAGCCTTTTGAAAACACTATGGGAAAAGGAGATAATGCTGGTAACCAGCATTTTCTCCTTTTTCCACAATGTGTTCTACCCTATTAATGAAAAACTGCATCATTTGAGCAGGAAGATCCCTGATTTGAGTGACATTTAAAATGTCGTCTGCAAATATTTTCAATTTGGATAGGTCTACATTTTTGTTGTGTGGTAAACAGTTAACTAAAAGTAAACAGTCACATTCAAGATTATGTTTTTTCTTACAATATAGATTTGTCTCCTTTCCCAAAGATTTTTTCCCTAAAAATAGATTGAAAGCAAGTTTAACCCAAGGGCTGTATTTTGTAATTCTGTTTTTAAAGTAGACTTTTAATGCGTACTTGCCGCTTGCAGAGGCACAAAGTCACGATTGTGCGACTCCGGATAAGTTTAAGATGATGGACACTCGTCGGTCAGTCTCACTGTAAGACACGATTCCGACTTTTGACGACACTAAAAAAAAAAGATAGAAAATATTTTGGGAAAGAGAAAAATGTTGGTAACCAGCATTTTCTCGGCTTCCAACAATGTTTCATAATTCCTTTTACACACAAATTCCATCATTAGAGCGGTACTGAATTTGTCGTCTGCAATAATTCGACACATCGCGACAAAATACTAATAGTCAAATTAAGAGACGATGGTATACTATGGTTGCGGAATTCACCTGACCTAAATCAAGTTAAAAATGGAAATTTGCAAATTAGATTTAATTCAGTTTGCAGTTTTTGGTTCATCCCAGCTAAAGATGATGGAACAGTTAGCACATATATCTTCATAAACGGAAGTTGTTATTGGCTGAGTGAACTTTATTGTAGGTTGTTTTCTTCATTACAATACAGCAGGGATCATATATACAAGTGTAAAAGATCCCTGATTTCAGTCATATATCTATTAACAATACTGACAGCCCAGCTTGGTAACAGCTGATGTTTATGATTCGGGCACCTGGCTGCTACAAGCACTCATCTTAATCTGAAATATACATGAATAAAAGTTATGCTCAACCAGTCAACAAAATTTTAGAAATGTCAGTGTTAGTATTTTCAGACAGCAAAAGAAATGTGGCTCAAATAATGGGGTTTATGTACAGAAGGGTAGAATACAAAGTGAGAACAGGAGAAAATGCTAGTAACTAGTTTTCTTCCTTTAATCTTACCATATGTCATTTGCCTCAGGGTTGAAAAACCACAGGACTGTTTGGCAAAGGGTTATGATAGCACCAATGAACATATCATGTTGATTGATAAATACAAATCATCCTGTCCCAAACAACCACAGGATTGTTTGGCAAAGGGTTATGATAGCACTTGATAGATACAAATCATCCTGTCCCAAAACCATGTTAACTTATTCTACCAGCATTTTGTAATTTAGAGTTTCTCATTTTATGCATGTGCAGACAAAAAAAAAAAAAAAAAAAAAGGAGAGATTTAAATATTTCAGCAAATATTTTCAAAATTAGTGTTTCCATCCATACTTATTTACTGCTAACATTCTTTTGTCTAAGTTTTGAATTTAAAAACTGACAAACACTTCTGGTGAACAATTTAAAAAAAATCTAAAACAGAACATGTGAAACTAAATATAAGCATGTGATTATTTAGATTTAAATGGTAGATTAAGTCAAAACACAGAACAAAAATTTAGACTAGCCAAATTTGAAAGCATTTATAGATGAAAAATCAAATTTGGCTCCAAACATGGAATTTGTGTGTGACAGGGTAGAAATTACTGTCTGAAAAGGAAAAATTACTGGTCACCCTTTTCCGCTGAGTCGTCAAAACACAGGATTGTGTGGTAAATTGTTATTTTTTCTTTTTTAATTAATCCCATAACAAAAAACTTTGCTGGTCTAAAAGAAAACAAATTTGTGTCACTTCAAATTTCTTTCTGCCTGAAAAATATCTGCAAGTTCTATGCAGTCTGATCTCAATGTACACCATGGTTGGCAAAGAGCTGGTCCATGTGAGTATTGACCAGGCCAGTGGTTAATACTGGTTTTAATCGGTTTTCATTGGTTGATTGAAATATAAGTGGTTAGACATGGCTCTTGTTTCTAGAGCCACCCCTCCCCCAACCCCTGCACAATCCCTAAATGAGCAGTATCATTTTGTATACAATTTATATAAATTGATAGGTTTGCTTTAATACTTCACATCATCATTATCAAACTTTCTGACCAATCAGCCATAAAAGTTTTCAATTAACCACTAATGACAAGTATTGACAACTTTGGGAGTATTGACTGAGGTTGTTTTACATGCTTAAAAACCAGTGATGAAAACTAGGGGCTCCATTTCCCACACTGTTTTCAAAAGGCTTCCTTCTCAGGGTCATTAAAACTCAGGATTGTGTGGTTAAGCCTTCAATAACCAAACAGTTTTTTTTACTGCTTGTATATCCCCCACATATATAGCTAAAGATTAAGCCAAAGTAAGACTAGTAACAGGCTAAATACTTATGAACAATTTTGTAACAGTCAGGCAGATGGCCAGAAAAGAATGTTAAGGGAGATAACTTTTATGTCAGAGTAAGATTACCAATTTACCCAACAAACTTAGGGGATTTTTTTTTTTTTTTTTCTAAAAAAAAGGGATTTTATAACATTGAGAGATATTAAACAATTGTTTCATTTAAAAAAACAATATCAAACTTTGCCTCCAAACATAAGCGGAAAGGGTTTTCCTTTCTTTGATTATCCAAAAGTTGTATTTCCTGTGATACTTTAACTCTTCACCACACGGCAAAATGTTAGACTAGTCCAAATTGAAAGAATTTGCAGACGACAAACTAAAAGTAACTCAAAAATTGAATTTCGTTTTGGGAAGGATAGAAAACATTGTGGGAAAAGGAGAAAATTCTGGTTACCAGCATTTTCTCCTTTTCCTACAATGTTTTCAAAAGGCTTCTGTCTTAGGTTGTTAGGGATTGTGTGGTAAAGGGTTAAGCAGCTCTAAAAGTAGCAGCAGACCTGTATGGTTACTGTTAGATTTCAGCTGCTTGCACATTATTTAAAGATTGCTTTCCAAAGTTGCTAAGTGGGCATAAACAGTTATTTTTGTACAGTATTTAGTAAAAACATTGTGGTAAAAAAAATGCTGGTTACATGCATTTTCCCCTTTTCAAATAGCGATTACGTAATCGCTGTTTAATAATATCGCTTCGAAATATTTTCATTTTTTCGATGCGCCATTTTGATTGGCGCCCCCCTGGCGGCAAAATTCGATGTTCACCTCAATTTTTCAAATACAATTTTACCGAATGTGCGTGTCTTTTGTTTGCTGATCATATCTCCTTGGGCGGTATTTTCACCTAATTTTTCTCTTCAAAGCACCCATTATGTGACAAACTATTTCTACGTAACAGAATCAGTAGCAGGAATCTTGACCTACATTATCCTCGAAACTCCAGGAGTGAACTCCCCCATTATAATTATCGGATGTTTAGAATTATTATCGAAATACAGTGAACCAGAAGCTGACCATTTCAACCTTTTCCCTTCAAAATAAACATCTGTATGCTACTACACTTAGCATAACCGATTGTACAAAAATAATTTAAAAGTAAAATACAATTTACACCAGCGCAGTAAATTTGAAAGATCCTAAATGCAGGGTTCGTTAAATAAGTATGGAAATGTACAGCACAAAGACGATTTAAATATATTTGATGAAGCTGCGCACAGTACTTTGATCGTTGACCTACATTTCCGTGAAAACACTGCATAATAACCTCCCTTTAAAAGGTTGCAACCTGTCAGAAAGTGGTCATATGAAAATTTATATGGCAATCCAGAACTTGTTATTGTACATGATAGCAGGAGCTTCTACGGAAGTTTCAATAGAGAATCTTGGTTTTGTGACATATCAATGATTTTAACCCTTCTTCAGTTAAATATATGAAATGAAACACTCAAGGCGATAGTAGAAACAAAGAATTTACCAGTTCAAGGGTAGTTTTCGAGGGAAGATATCTCCTTATCGACTGATGTAGATCCAAGATCAGACTGCACGTTCTGTCAGTCTGAACTTGATCGACATTGTCTGCAAAAGGTTCCGGATTCGCGCTTAGAGCCTAAGGGTTAATACTTCTCTTCTGTTATTAATAGTACAACAAAAAATGAGTAAATAAAACAAGGTATTGTCACTGTATGAATAAAGTGTAAAAAAGTATTCAAGGTCTCAGATAGCGGACGTACTAAGTTTATATTGATTGTCAGAAAACGTAATTTTTTCCGTTATGAGCCTGCTCCTAATAGATAACACAATTATAAAAATAGAAATCCATGAAACACAGCAATTGACATCAAGATCGTCATTCGCGCTCCTTCACTCAGAGCCGAGTCCCGTAGCTCAGTCGGTAGCGTACAGGACCTGAGAACAAGAGGTCGCTGGTTCGATCCCCGGCTCGGCCAATTTCTTTCCGGGGATTGATGATAGTCATTGCGACAGGATTCATTCCTCTCTTACCGCTGACCATTGTTTCGACAATGGCTATGTGGGAAAGCACCCAGTGGCTTGGAAAGAAAATTGTGCAGAGTACTGGTAAAAGAAACTCCAGGAAAGCATGGATAGGTGCACGGGCCGCCGCGATATAACTGAAATAATGTTGAAAACGGCGTTAAACACCATAGTGTTTTCTACCCAATCAAATGCGTATTCCATCAATGGAGCCATTTTTGATTTGTCATCTGCAATCCTTTCAATCGCGGTAGACCAGTCTTAAATTTTGTCCTGTGGTAAATGGCCTATTTATCTTTGATATTATGAAAAAAAAAATCATAACAATAGTTCCAAATTTACAAGCGGGCTGATCTCTGCCCACATCTCGGCAAAAGTGACCAATTCATAATAAGTAACAGTACATGTACGTGACAACATCCGAAGCAGACTCTTTAGGCAGAGTTCAGACCCTCATATGATTTTGTAGGCTGATCTCTGTGTGTACTCTCTAACAAGGCGACCACTTCACTATTAATAGGAGTGAGCCCTGGAAGTGGGGTGTATGGACAGTGATCAGACCCCAGTATGTGTTGGATGATCCTAAGAAAAAAAGGCTCTTCACGTTTCTAGTAAAGGAGAAAATGCAGTTGACCAGTATTTTCTCCTTTCACCACAATATTTCCTGCCGTATCACTAGCAATTTTTTATAAGGAATTTTGCTGAATGCTTTGAACTTGTCATTTCTAATGGTTTGTCGTTTGGTAAAGTGATACAAACACTAAAACATAAAGAGCGCCGTGAGCCATTCTATTACCTCCCTTAAATATGTCTACTTAAAACTGGTGTTCTGTTTCATGATTTTACTAAATATAGGGTATTCGGTACGTTCGACAAATTTTATAAGTGCATTTAGGATAAAATCTGGAAAAATGGGGGAAAAAGTAAGTTATTTTTGTTATTTTCTTTTTGTTATCAAACTTAAGTCATGCTCATTAAAAAAAAAATTTAAAAATTTGAATTCCCAAGATATAGCCATCTGTAGATGTACGTACATATTCATCTACCAGGCTTGTTAAACGATTTGGTCCGCTCTTTGACATAATGGCATTGCCTAGAACGCTAAGAATCATGCATTGGAGCAGTATAGGCAAGTAATCTACCTTAAGGGGGGAAAAAGGGTAAATGCGGATCATTATTATAACCTCATATAGATAGGTTAGTCGCTTGTCAGTTGATAGTTGGATCTGATTCCAACTAATACAACACAATAATCAGTATTCCTATGTGCACCTTTTTTCTGCAGAATTCGCATCGGTGCACATAAACTTCGGGAAAAAATCTAAATTTGGAAGTTGATTTCGGGGAAAATAACGCCTATGAAACTGAAACAAACAACCCCTTTCGGCAACTCTAAATTTCAGTTTGACGGGGTGTGGGTTGCATCCTGGGGTACCAAATATGCCTACAGCACGGAGGGACCTAATAAAACTATAAATCAATCAATCCATCATTATATGACCGACTAGCCCATGTTAGCTCAGGTATTAACGCGTAGGACTCGAAAATATCGCGGTTCGGATCACTACAGGGTGTGAATTCGATTCCAATGGCTGGCCAGCTTGAAAACTCCCAATACGTCTCTCGAAAGAGACATGAAGCCGAGGACCAGTGTGACGGTGCTTAACACCGAGCACGTTATGCTAAAGAACCAGGCGTAACATAGGAAGGGTTTCGTCCTGTATCTTGCCCAATTCCCCGTAACAAGACTAACAGCCTTCAGGGAGGCGACGATAAATAGACGCTAATTCAAGAAATCTGGCGAATCCTTTTCACAAGGAATAAAAAGTACTTACAATAATACGACATAATCTTATCATTAATCACACCCCTCTATTATGCCCCTGTTCATTCATCTTTCTGTCCGTCTATTAGCTGTTTCATGTCTGCTATATATATATGTATACATATGTCTTAAACCCTTGGTCTGATTTTTAAAGTATACACACACAATATGTTAAGACGACTTTCAGTCCAGGGTCAAGGTCACAGCTGGGGTCAAAAGGGAAATTTATGTTCATTATTAAATCATGCCTGCTCAATAGCTCTTAAACCCTTTGTCTGATTTTAGAAATAGTTCATAAATATATGCACCTTGATGAGACAACGCGCAGAGCAGCTCCAAGGCCAGGCCGGTTACAGCAAGGGGACATAGGTTAAAAGTTTCTGATGGTTTCTTTCAAGCGTACGTTGCTCCGCTTGGCACAGCTTTTGTTTTCTGTTGATAATTTTTTTTTAATGTCACGATTTCCTTCATTTTCAGTCTAACACTAAGACAACTTTTACTAAAAATACACGTAAATGAACTTTTTTTATATACATTTAGCAAAACTTATAAATAAACTGCTACTTTACAAAGTATGATTTCTCAGTAATTGTTCAAACAACTCCGAGAAGTCATACCACATCTTTATCAAATACTTAATTCTAAAACCCTGAAACTTTATTGAAAAAAACATTTGAAATGGATCAAGCAATAATGTGAGAATCTATTGATTTTACTAGTTGTCATTGCCATTATTCTTCGAAATGGGCGATGGCACTAAGTAAGGTTTGCTACAGTGTAAATAGGGAACTTCTGGCTATAGATTGTAGAAAGCAAATTATTCACACTCTGCACTGTAGGGTTAGTGTCCCCACTAAAATGCCACGAAATACTTCATCAAAGGCAAGCCCTAAATGTCCCATATTATTGAAATATTTTACGTTTTGTTTAATTGTGTCCTCTGAATCTCAAATACTTCTAATGTTGTTCATTTCTGTCAAAAATATATTGCTGTAACTAAACTGCTTTCTTCTTTGTACATGTCTGACTGTGCTTGTGTAAGTCAAAGAGTAAATGATAAAGCCTGCAATTTTCTAAAAGGTCACTTCAGATTACACTTAGGTTTATGTGCAAGAGATGTTGTGTTGAACAATTTTAGTGACTGAAAAATGTTGACTCTCTGTCTCTCTCTTTCTAAATGAGCATCAACCATGCAACACCATCCAAACACATTTACATTACCTTAATAAGTATTGTTGCATAATTACTGGCCAGATACCCCGTTTTCTATGCCGGATATTATAAAACTTGACTATTTAGCATGGTCTTTTGTTCCGTTGAATCAACCCAGAATTCTTTTACTACAAAAAATAGACATATTCAAAGCACTTTCAATTGAAAGGTTTTGCCCAAATATTCTGATTTGTCTCTGATACAGTTAAGAACAATATGGAAAAAGAAAATGCAAGCATTTTCTCTTTTTCCAAATATCTTTTCGAAAGTTGTCTCCCTTGGGCCCCTGGGATATGAAATGTTCTGATGGATTATTTCAAGACACTCTTTCCTGAATGAATTATTGCTTGAAACCAAGTAATTAATCGCCAGCTCGCTGTTTTTCAGTACTGTCAGTACTTTGATTCAATAATGTTTTCAGAAGACTTCTTTCTCAGGGTTATTAGAGCTTGGGATTGTGTTGTTAAAGGTTAAGTTATTACACAGACAGAATATGAACCCTTTACCACACAATCCCGACTTTTAATGACCCTGAAGAACCATTGTAGGAAAAGGAGAAAATGCTGGTGACCAGCATTTTCTCCTCCCACAATGTTTTCTAACCTATTAAATAGAAATCACATCATTTGAGCTCCACTTAAATTGTTATCTGCAAATGTTTTCAGTTTGGAGAGTTATAAATTTTTGTCATGTGGTAAAGGGTTGAAGAGTTAAAATATTGCTTGTAACAACTGATTGCACCTTTCCTTTGTTTTCCATGAAGTAGGAAGAAATCCTCGTCCTTTTCCATGTAGACAACAAAGTTTAAAACTTGAGCGGAGATTCATTTGATTTGTTGTCTGACAATGAGGATAGAGCCTTCATTTCCTTAGGGTCAGCCAACACATACTGGGGTCTAATCACTGTCCATACACCCTGCCTCCAGGGCTCACACATATTTATAGTGAACTGGTTACCTTAATTGGTAGGGGGTATACACAGAGATCAGCCTACACAATCATGTTGGGATCTGAACTCTGTCTAAACAGTCTGCTTCGGGAGTTGTCACATACATGTACTTGTTATGAATTGGTCACCTTTGCTGAGATGTGGGCAGAGATCAGCCCGCATGTAAATTTGGAATAATTGTGATTAAGTTTATTTATTGTTGAGACAATCGGCACATACATATACAGAAGTTGCTCTTTACTAAGTTAATTGTGTCTTAGGTGGTTTTCTACAGTATATTTTAGTCATATGATACTTCCAGCCCACTTATTTGTGCCATTCCTGGGACGTCTACCCCTTCTGAATTTTTTACTGGCAACTTGTAAACAAACAAAATTGATGGTATGATCCACTAACAACATAGCAGAGTCAGATGCATACCACAAACAAAGTCACACATGCAACAAAAAGATATTAATTTAATACGTAAAACTATAAGTAGAAATTTTATTCCAAAAACCTACAAAACTATTTACATGCTATGGTTACTATATTTCTGACATGAATACGATAAGCCTATTGATATGGAATTGACCTCTGTGTCAAAAAGCAATGTTGCATTGTAACAGAAATATTACACCAACACACACACACACAAAAATGTAGATCTACATGTCTTGAGTTGCATCCCATCCTTACCTTTTTTTTTTTTTTTTTTGTTATTGTTCAAAGATGATACATTGTTACTTGAACAAGGCATTCTTTTTCTGGTTATATGGTGTTAAACAGCATTGTCAAAATTATTTCAGTGGTATTGCAGCAGTCAGTGCATCTCTCAATGCTTTACTTAAGTTTCTATTACCAGTACTTTGCATTATAATCTTCCTAAGCCACTGACTGCTTTTCCACATAACCATTGTTGAAACTATGAGCAACTGTTATTACAAACAAATTAGAATTGTGCTTCGTGCTGCTGTAAGGAAAATGCTGCAAATTATTACTGAAACATGATTGCTAACATCTCAATTTTAACTGATATTGAATGTGTCACAGGCAATAAACTGACCTGGAAACTCATAAAAGATATGAGAAATTAAGTAGCATACCAAGAGTGAATGTTGACCAACAGTTTTAATCAAAGCGCTGACGCACTGAAGGCAGCGGGTTTGTGCCAGCTACAGATCTTATTACTTTCTTTGCACAGGTTTCCTTTATACTTGATTTGAAGTAAAAAGGTGCCTTAATCGATCTGCAAACAGTATAGACTTAGGTCAGCCTGTGCAGGCAGTCAGTCTGTGCAGTCTTCACAGGCTGACCTGGGCTGAAACTTTTCGCCATTGGTCCATTTTCTGTACATCGAAGGGTCGGTCTATGGATCAATAATTATTTATGTCTTGCTTGGTATAATCCATCACGAGGATGCAAGAAGCCCCCTTTTGCCAAAGCACAGCTCATTTGTTTGTGGCTAAAATAAAGATAAAATCTAGTACATGAGCACAGGCAGAAAACAAGACTTGAATAAATGATATTAATCCTTTCCAAAACAATCCCAAGTTTTTATGACCCTGTGGAAGAGGCCTTTAAAGATATTTGTGGAAATGGAGAAAGTGCTTCTAACCAATGTTTTCTATTATATCAATCCGTAACATTTATGAAATTCTTGAAAGGTATCTTAAAGTACTGAAAACCAGTCTTAGTATAATTTTGAGGTTTTACACCTCAAAATCCTTGTAGGCCAAATAATGTGCTTTATAAAAGTTTTGCCGATCCCTTTTAAGGAGTTTGTAGTTCAAAGACTTGAAGTTGGTACCGCTGGTTTAAATTTCCAGCATGGGCTTCTTTCTGATCCACTTATCATTTATGCCATGTTGTTATTCAGTGCATAACCTTAAGGAAAAAGCCAAGAAACGCATGCATAGGTACACTGGCAGCTGTTATGACCCAAGCTGTTTAAATTTCATTAACTGCTAATAAATTATACTGAAAGAAGCAATTTGCAGACAAAAATTGAAACATGGCTCAAAAACAATGTACATCTTTGATAGGGTAGAAAACATTGTTGGAAAAGGAGAAAATGCTGCTTACCAGCATTTTCTCCCATTCCTACAATGTTTGTAAAAAGTTATGTTCTAAGGGTCGTTAAAACTTGAGATTGTGTTGTACAAGTAAATGCATAATATAATTTGCAGTTATAACTACTTTTAACTCTTTACCACTCAATGCCGACTTCTAACAACCTTGAGAAAAAAGCCTTGTGAAAACAGTCTGGGAAAGGAGAAAATGCTGGGAACCAGCATTTTCTCTATTATCCACAATGTTTTCTATCCTATAAAATAAAACTTTAACCATTTGAGCCACAATGAAATTGTCGTCTGCAAATGCTTTCAGTTTGAACACAGCTGAAATTTTGCCGTCTGCCAAAGGCTTAATGGGTGACTTTTCGTGTAACATCGCCTGTCATAGCCGAATCCGTACGACTTTGGCGATAAAAGGCGATGTTACACGAATCCCATTACGATGCCCTATGCTCAAAATTCATCATGCAAACAAACACCGACAAGAAAAAGTCGATGCAAAGAATCAAAGTCGCCGCAATTTTTTTTATTTAATGCTTCAAGAAAGCCAGGGCAAATAAGTAAATGTCAGTTTTCATCAGCAGATTTTTTAACACATTATGAAATTGATGTGACTGTGAATCTATATCAAAAGTTGTCTTCTGTTACAGTATCTAATACCCTCGCATAGCGCTCTCTGAACTCTTTTCCAAACGAAAAATATCAGACTCTTCCAAATTCAAAGAGTTGACAGACGACAATTTAAAAAGCTGCAAAAATGGTAGAAAATTCGCTAGTAGTGGGGGGAAAAGTATTTGTTAAAGGAGAAATTGCTTATAACGAGTAATTTCTCCTTATCCAACATGTTTTTCCAAAAGAATTTGACAGCGCACGTGATAACCCGCGTTTGTTTGGGAAAGTGTTGAAAACAGGGCCAAGTTACTAAAATGTTGCTGTCCTAGGATAGTATGATTCAAGAGAACGTAAGTTTGCAAGGCATGCTTTCTATTTAAACAAGTCTAAAACTATACTGTTTGGTGAACGCTGTTAATAAAGAATATTGGTTTTGCATTGCGATTTATGAACAACACAGCGAAAAACTGGTCTCTCTCCAGATTTTTTCCAACAAAGTACATTGTAAATTTATCTAGAACTTGGTGAGAAATAAACAAAAGGGTTCTAAACAATCTTTGTTTTAAAAACTAAACTTAGAAAGAAGTAACCAATAATGGTTAGATACAATCATAACCATCATACTCGTTCTTCGGCGGAATTTAACACAATTTCAGCAATGTACAATTTTAGCGGTGGTCATTCAACAAAAAACACAAATAGTAGGAAAAACCAGGTACTAAATAATCAAAATGATAATTAAATCTGTGTACGAAATGACGAAAGTGGATACGAAATGACCAACTGGATACGAAATGACCAAAATAGAAAGTATAGGTAGGTACGAAATGACCAAAATCGTATCTACGAAATGACCTAGGTACGAAATTAACTAGGTACGAAATGACTGGAAACCTGTACAGCCTTGACCAATGGAAACAAGGCATTTATTTGGATGAGTCCATTTCTCGCGAATAGCGAAAATAAAAGTAATACTTGGGCGGATTTTTTGATGTTGTAAGTATTAACAGAGCAAAAATAGTATCGTATTGTATATACTTCGTAGTTTAAGAATGAATTAAAAAGCCAGTTTAAGGCGAAGTAGAAAGATTCCTTGTTAACCTTAACACCCCTATAAAAAAGAAATTCCCATTGTCCATTTCCTAACTCGAAAAACTATTAAAAATATAGTCGCGCGCTTCTGCGCGGCGACTAATAAAAACTTTTGCTCTGAAAATATTTTCTTTTGCACTTTTTCGGTCTATGTAGATACCGACGCCCTCTTTCCGTTTCTATTCTACAGTAACATTACGGATGAACTCGTAAGGTGTAAGGCAGTTTTGAAAGGGTGTCGTCTGCGCGAGTAGCGCGTATTTATACATGATCGTTTGTGTATTCATGGAGGAACTATTTAGTCAAGTGTAGGAATCAAGTTTTGTTTACCTCGCGTATCCAGGAAAAAGCTGCCGGATGCAAGAATTCTCGACCTAGATAAATATCGTAAGCGTTGAAAATCAGTAACTCATACCTGGGGACTATGACAGCGGGTTTCACCCACTGCCAAAAATTGAGAGAAGCAGGTATTTTTCCTATTTGTAGACTAGATAAACATCAACATGAACTAACAGTGGTATGAAATATGCAGAAGAGCATAATTTATTGGATTATGCTGTCAATACTTATGAAGTTATTCCAGTTGTTCCTAAAAGAAACTTGTGTCTTGCATATGAATTTTAATTTTAACCTTTTTTCAAATTTTGCAAATGCTGTATTTATAGTATATTCATCACTTCAAGAAATGATGTTACAGGTATTTCTGGTAACGGTAAATCAATAACGAATATACGTTGCATCATGCAATCTAGTGAATGTATTGAATGCATTTTAGTTTTCCTAGGAATCGATTTAAATTCCTGTGAAAATTAAATCGTTTTTAAATTTTTTTTAATGCTCATGACCTGAGTTTGCAGGCCCTTAACGGAAAGAATTATGATTTCTGACAATCAATATAAACTTGGTACGTCCGCTATCTGAAACCTTGAATAGTTTTGTACCCTGATTTCAAACTACACTTTATTCATATACGAGGGACACTTTTTAAGTTCGTAGAGTAAGCCTATAACTTTTTAACGCGATTATGAAGTTGCACGATTTTTTACACAGAACTTGCGTAATCATTCCTCTCTCGAACGGTGTCACGGTATGCGGCGCACGAGGTCCACGTGCGCGCTGCGCTGGGTATTTTCAACACGTGGTTTTATACACTATAGTAAAATATAGCGTTCAATATGGATGGAAAAATCTCTGAACAGAGGGTATATTGTAAGATTCGAGCACAGCTCGGGTTTCCGCCAACAGAAATTCATGCTGATTTGCAAAAAGTTTATGGGAATGGTGCTTTAAAATATGCTACAGTTTGCAAGTGGGTACGTCGTTTTAATGATGGTCGGGAGTCAATTGAAAATGACCCTCGGGTGGGTAGGCCGGTTTCCGTTTTGACGGAAAAGAACGTTGCTACTGTGAAAACGTTAATTGAGGAAGACGCACGTTATACCGTGCAAGAGATAGAAGAATTAAGTGGCATTCATTCGCCAAGTGTTTTGAAGATCTTACGTGAACGACTTGGGCTACGTAAGATCTGCGCGCGCTGGGTGCCCCATTTGCTCACTGACGAGCAGAAACAAAGTCGGGTTAGACTTGCATCGCAAGTTATAGAAAAATATGATAAATGTGACCCACGTCGTTTGGAAGAGATAGTTACAGGTGACGAAACCTGGATCTATCATTTTCAACCCGATTCTAAGGCTAAAAATAAGGTTTGGGTTTCATCTGAGGGCGACAGACCTGTCATTGCGCGCCGTTGCAAAACACCAAATCGCATGTTGTATGCGATATTCTTTGATTCGAAAGGTCCAGTCCTTCAAATTCCAGTCCCGAAAGGTAGTTCCGTCACTGGAAAGTTTTACAGAGAAAGTGTTCTTACTCAACTTGTTGATTTCTATCAGAAACGCAGACCGCGCACCGGTGTCCGCGGCATCAAATTACTCCATGATAACGCACCGGCCCATAAATCCGCTACGGTACAGGAATATCTGAAAGAATATGGGCTCGATGTCTTAGATCATCCCCCATACAGCCCTGACCTGTCCCTCTGTGACTTTTGGTTGTTCCCAAGACTAAAGGAAATGCTGGCAGGGCACCGTTTTGAATCCCGTTGTGGTATAGGCAGTGCGGTCTACCAGTGTCTGCAACATATACCTAAAGAGGACTACCGGGCGGCGTTCCGGAAATGGGTAGATCGGTGTAAAATGTGTGTGGAGGCAGACGGGGCATATTTCGAAGGTCTTAGATAAATAAAATTTTGATATTTCAAGCGGTTTTAAAAAGACCGCCCTACTCTACGAACTTAAAAAGTGTCCCTCGTATATAGTGACAATACCTTATTGTGTTTACTCATTTTTGTTGTACTATTAGAAACGGGAGAGAAGTATTAACCCTTAGGCTCTAAGCGCGACTCCAGAACATTGTCGCTCAAGATCAGACTGCACAGAACGTGCAGTCTGATCTTGGATATAACAATCTTTGTTTCTACTATCGGCTTAAAAATCCCCTATCGTGAATATAGCAGGACAAGGGTTACAGTTCAAAAAGAAATTGGTACTCTACTCTACTCAAGGTACTCTATCGAATCCTCAAGAAGGCTCAATTCTAATGTTGTAACGAGCACTTGCAATAGCTGGATTGCACTATAAATTTTCATACGACCACTTTCTGACAGGTTGCGAACATTTAAAGGGAGTCTACTCTGCAATGTATTCAGGGAAATATAGGTCAACGATCAAAGTACTTGCGCAGCAATCATCAAATGTATTTAAATCGTCTTCGTGCTATACATTTGCATATTTATCTACGGAACTTTGCATTTCGGATCGTTCAAATTTGTATTTATTGTTTTAAATTATTTATGTACAATCGTTAATGCTAAGTCTAGTATACAGATGTTTATTTCTAAGGGAAAATGTTAAAAGGGTCGGCTTCTGGTTCACTGTGTTTCGATCATAATTCTAAACATCCGGTAATTATCCTGGGGGAGTTCACTCCGGGGACTGTTTATCAAGGGTTCGAAGTTAATGTAGGTCAAGACTTCTGCTACTGATTCTGTTATGTAGAAATAGTTTGTCACATAATGGGTGCTTTGAGGAGAAAGATTGCGTCAAAAGAGTGCCCAAGGTAATATGATTAGCAAACAAATGACATGCACATTGGGTAAAATTGGATTTGAAAAATCGAGGTGGACATCGAATCCGGCCGCCAGGGGGAGCCTATCAAAATGGCGCATCGAAAAAATGAAAATATTTCAAAGCCATATTATTAAACAGCGATTACATAATCGCTGTTTAAAAAATACGCAAGATTGACGGATCAAATTGCCACTCCTTAAACAGTAATAGAATAAGTTACTGCACGGCCCGCTCGGTAGAACAATTTTGACTTTCTCTGTCCTCGCTAACTGCATTTTAAAATGATTGCATGTAATGGTACTTTTTTATTACAACATATTACAGCTTTATGCCACTCCACAAATCCGCTTTCCAGGACTTTGAGTCCTTTGATTATATTTTTTTCTCTTTCTTTTTGCAAAGTAATAGAAAACAGTTTAATGACGCGCGCGCGTGCGTGTGTGTGTGTGTGTGTGTGTGTTTTAATAAAAAATGGAAATCAAATATGGTATGAGTAGCTGTAGAGAGCAGAAAACAAGATGGCGAATCATATATCCAAAAGTATTGAAGGCGATTAATGGGGTGTTTCAAACAGCATGACTCAGACGATTGTTAAAAGTGCATCTTCGCTAGCCGGAAGAAAGACCATGACTACGTTTCTCTATTCATTCAGCAGCGTAATAATTGTCTGACCTTTGGCTAGCGAAGCTATACTGCGTTTAGTTGGTGACTAATTGCACTTTGCATATTGCTACGTCTGTATATCAGGGTCGGTATTACCAATCATTCTTTAGAACATTCATGGCCTTATTCTCCGAGATTTTTTAAATTTGAAGGTAACACGACTTCTGATTGGCTAAACTAAATGGCCAATTAGGAGATGTGTTGCTTTAATATTTAGAAAATTCTGCAGAATGAGACTAAGCACTTAAGAATGGTTGGTGAATACCAACCCTGTGATGTAGAAAGACCCAGGAAATACATGAATAGGTCGGCTGTCGCCGTGATGTTTCTGAAATAATGTTGAAAGCGGCGTAAAACACCAGTCAATCAATCAATCAATCAATCAATCAATCATTTTTTATGAAGGGAGGCAATATGTACTGGTGCTGTGAATGCGGTTTAAGAGTTTTGTTCCGGTCGTGTCTCCTGCAATTTAATAAATGGATAACTTGCTATGACGAGCGTTTGGTAGGCTCGCCGAATTTCAGTTATCCCCGAATAGTATTTGGCTAGTATTTGGCTGATGACTAGCTAAACAAGAAATATCTTTTATATAAAAAGATAGACGGTGAAAAGTAGTCAGCAAATAGGCCCACGTGGACCCTTAGAATAAACATATCATCATTTTTATTACCAATCACAGATTTCATTTGAATATAGCAATCCCAAAAAGTAGGTCAAAAGCCAGCACGTTCAGCTACAACAAAAAAGAGCTGACTTTTGTTTAGATTTATTCGATTTACGTAAAAAAAAAGCACAGTTTCATACTCTCCATATAAATTGTTCGGGCTGTCAACAAATTTTAAGGAGAGGGGGAGGCAATCCATAATCGATTGGGTAGATTTCTCATTAGAGTTTTTTCCCTTACATTAAACCACGTGTACGAGAAATGGGATGCGCGTCGGTTGATTGATTGTATGCCGTTTTCAACATTATTTCACTTATATCATGGCGAACAGTACACCTATCCATGCTTTCCTGGGGTTTCATTTACCGGTACTCCGCACAATATTCTTTCCAAGCCACTGGCTGCTTTCTCACATAACCATCGTCGAAACAATGGTCAGCGGTGACAGAGGAATGAATCCTGTCGCGATGTCTATCATCAATCCTCGGAGAGAAGGTGGCCAAGCCGGGGATCGAACCAACGACCTCCAGTTCTCAAATCCTGTACGCTACCGACTGAGCTACGGGGGCTTGGCGGGATGCGCGTCGGATGAGAGTAGGATATCGCTGTTTCTTTGTGCACTTGTTTTTTTTTTTTCATTGTTGTTTCTCTTCACAGGCGTTGTCTGCGCATGTCATATTCTTCGATGTATTTGGCTCAATTATCATGCATATTGACTGACTGATTGATTGATTGACTGATTGATTATGTTTTACGCCGCTTTCAACATTATTTTAGCCACAATTACGGCAACGGTTTACCTTTTGATACATTCCCTGGGTTTCGCCAGTGCTAGAATAGCTAGGGCACTGAACATCTTGTCCAAGGAAATTCCCACGAAAAATCCAGCACTTCGAGTATGGATTGAACCCGTAACCTCCACCACTCAGCCACGCAGGACCCAATATGGTTTTGAGGAAGAAGGCTTTTGAAAACTTCCCGGGCCAAGGAGTTACCAGCATCTTCTCCTCTTCCCTCAATGTTTTCGATCCTTTCATGTAGACAGATCCCGTCGCATGAGTAAAAATTATTGTCGACTGTAAATGCCCTCTGTATGGACGAGCGACTGGTGAAAATCAAGTCGGAGAAATTATATCGCGGCGGCCAGTGCACCTATCCATACTTTCCTGGCGTTTCTACCAGTACTGCTCACACTATTCTTCCCAAACCACTGGCTGCTTTCCCACATAACCATCGTCGAAACAATGATCAACAGTGAGTGACGCTTCTAGAAAAGGAGGTTTAATGTATCTCCGTGATGCTTTATTCCAATCCATTCAACACATGATTATGGATCCATATTGTCAGTTCTATCTAACAACAAACTGATTTATGAGGTAGAATGGTTTTTGGACATGCAAAAAAGATTTACAGAGCAATAAGTTTCGTCTCTTGTCAGCCTGCGTGGACTGCGCAGACTGATATGAATCGAAATTTTTCGCAGGTGCATAATCACCGATTTTCATAAAGCATGGCTAAAATGGTGAGGCTGCAACCACTGAAAGGTTTTGAAAACATTGTGGCAAAATGTGAAATTGCTAACATAGAGCACGGACCGTATATTTCATCATTTGAAACTAAGCTTTCTTCAAGTCAATTTGCGTAAAACATTTCAGTTGACTGTAAGCTGCTAATTGCGACTCACGGACCTTTTGTGGACAGCGTAGATCAAGATCAGACTGCACAAAACGTGCAGTCTGATCTTGGGTCTACACTGTCCGACAAGGAGACATTTTCCCAACCTCCATAACTTTGAAATACCGACAGTTCGATTTTTACCATCGGTTTGAGATTTTCATTTATTTAGTAGGATATGGGTTAAAGAGGAAGAAGCTTGCTTTCTTCCGGTCAAAGCGTATTTATAAGATATTTAGTTGAAGACGCTTCGACCACTGATTGGTATTGACAAAATCATGGCACAAGAAGGTGAAATTGCTCTCATATAATAAAGATCTATTGTGGAAAAAATGCCGTATAATTTTCATTAAAATGAAGAGCAAAGTGAATGACATAGTCATTGCCGATTCAAGGCTACGTAATACGGTTTTACAGAATTGTTGGAAGAGGAAGGGTAATAGGATTTGTTTGACTATGTGCATTCCGGATCGTCTGTCGAGAAGCGGAAAAGTATGTATATGAATTAAACCAAATGTTATTTTACATTGGTTATATAAGTTGATTAGCATGCGGCAGTTTGATAATCCTGGCACTTAGAACGGGAAACTGGTGTATTTAACATTTGGAGTGGTGGATCATTGTGTTAAAAAAATTGCAAAGAATAGAGCTGTCTCACAGTTTCAGGAAGAAAAAACTGTTTGTTATTTATTTTTGTTCAAAAACGATCATGCTGTTAACGTTTATAAATAGCACCGTTTTGATGCATTTTGGTACAACTGCTCGGTAGATAACACCCGAGATACACACTCGTCACAACTCGGCCTATTCCGTACCTAATCACGCTGAGATGACCGGATCACCCGAAGTACAATTCTGAGAAAGAGGATTTTATTCGTCTTTTTCTTTACATCTACAAGGCATGACTGGGGGTAGTATATTTTCTAGATAAATCAAGGCCTCTATCTGATATGTTTAATTGCTTAACTTTTTTTTCAGTATCATTTATAAGCTTATCGTTAGACAGGTCTAATTTGGTTTCCCATGAATCGAAACTAGTTTCAGGACAAACTTATTTGTTACTCTGTTTCCAATCATTGACTTTCAGTTTTAAAATTTTCATTTATATAAGTATATTATTAATACTGGTATTCATAATATACAGAAAGAAATTTAAAATGTAAAACTGAAAATCATGGAAACCATGTGCCTATGATTAATACAAGTCACGGTATGGCGAACAATCCGAACGTCTACTTTCATTTTCGTGTTTCCGGAAATATTATTATGCGATTTCGCGTGATTGACAGAACTAGGTTGCAAAATTTTCCATATAATTTGGTCACCGCTCGATTATTCTCTGCTTTAAGCTGCATGTGACAAATAGAAACCGCCACTAACCATCTGGAGTAAAATCGTGTTTTTTTTTCGTTGCATTTATTTAACGTCGCCACCGGTTTGCCCATATGGGCAGACTTGGTTTTCGCTACGGGGGATAGTGCAAGATACAGGAAGAAACCCATCCAAAGTTGCCCCTGGTTCTTTAACATGCTCGGTTTAACGTCTCATCCGAAAGACTATTAGTAAATTTAGATTGGCCAGCCATGGGGCTCAAATCCACAGCCTCAAGTGACCCAAGACTTAATGTTTACAATACCTACGCTCTACCACTGAGCTATGCCGGCTGGTCAAAAAATTGTGGTTTGTTTGACCTCAATCGGTTATCAGGAGAACTCGTACCCTGGAGAACTCGACCTTAATCTGAAGGATACAGATCTCCAGAGACAAGTTCTCCTGATACCTATCTGTAGATTACATAGAACATCAAAGGAGGAACTAGTCTAGATAGATACTCTTATTTTTATTATAAAATGCTACACTTGGAATCCCCAGCACTGCCATTTTCTCTCTGCGTACTAATTTATAGATTTAACGAATAGTCATTGTGACAGGATACCTTCCTCTCTCACTGCTGATCAATGTTTTGACGATGGTTATGGGGTAAAGCAGCCACTGGCTTGGGAATAATACTGTGCAAAGAACTGGTAACAGAATCCGCAGGAAGGCATAGATAGGTGTCCTGGCCACTGTAGTATAACTGAAATAATGTTGAAAGCACCATTAAGCAATAAACGATCAATCAAAAATATCTTGGACAAGTTTGGAAGTGGGTCATATAGGATTAAAAAGTAGGTGATTGGAGGAAATCTTGGAAAAGCCTTGTTTGCAGTCTAAAGGCCTCATTTTCAGTCAAATTCTCATGAAAGTCTGGGCTACAGTCATATCATTTAACTCTTTACCACACAATCCCAACTTTTCACGACCCTAAAAAAGAAGCCTTTTGAAAACATTGTGGGAAAAGGAGAAAATGCTGGGAACCAGCATTTTCTCCTTTCCCACAATGTTTTCCATCCTTACCTTTCCTAAAGCAAATTTTAATTTTTCAGTCACATTTAGTCACATTTATTTTGTCATCTGCAAATGCTTTCAATTTGGACAAGTCTTAAATTTTGTCGTTTGGTAAAGAGTTAATGTAATACACATCAGTGTTACATTGAGAATAAACTAAACTTAATTCCCATTATGGTACAGAGTATGGATCTGCAACATTTTGTCAAAAAACAATCTCTTTCCCTGACCCTTACCCTAACCCAGACGAATTGTGGCTCAAATCTTCCCACCAGACAGAGCTTTTCATTAAATAAATCCAGGAATTTAGCAATCGCTATATTAAAACATACATGCATGGATTTCAACAGAACACCTGTTTGACGAAATTTCGTGTACCGAGTATATATTTCATTGTGTGGTTTATGTGTTTTACATCATTACAACCAGGATCTCTTCAGTGTATCAGTCCTAGGTAACTTTGATCTAATATAACCCATTTTTAAAATTTGTCCATTATTATCAAGATAAATCTGCACTGAACCAACCAATTTAAGTGATCGAGTATTGGACTGAAAATGTTGCTTCTAGTGCATGCATACACAGGGTTTTACTAAAATTTGTACTCGTGACCTACTTTTGATCCAAAGTGAACCCCATTGCAAACTTGTTTGAGATATCAAAACAAACATTGGACTGAAATGTGGTCTCTGGAGTACACACAATGTTTTTCTAAAATTTGTCTCAGTGACCTACTTTAATTATGACCCAGTTTGACTTAATTTCGAAATTGTCTGAGTTGACATCACGAAAATTGATTGAATGGTGCTTTAAGCAGCTGTTAGCATGAATTGAGCCATATCAGGGTGACCGGCTCTGAAGTGTTTTGCCCAAGGGCACTCCCACGAAAAACCCAGTGCTTCAAGTAAGAACATCAAGACAAACACTCTAGAACAAGCAGTCTGACTTCACTTTGGTGGCACTTAGAGCCCACGGTGATCCTGCTATGTAAATTTTGAGCAATGTCAAAGCAAGTGCCGTGAAGTGGCAATCATGAAGCTTGTGATACCCTTCTTCTATGATCAAAGTGTTTCCACCGTCCTGTTGCCGTTTCTCCCATGATTAATGACATTTTTACCAAAATTTCTAAGCATAGCAGTATCCCCATCCAGTGGAATGGGGATATTAGGAAATTACCATTCAACAGACTTGATTTTAGTTATATTTTTCATTTTTGTATATTGATAGTTTGCGGACTACCATATTAACCCTTTCCCAAACAAGCCCTGGTTTTCACGTGTCTGCAGTACAAGTCTTTTGAAAACACTGTGGGGAAAGGAGAAATTGCTCATAACAAGCAATTTCTCCTTTTCCCACAGTGTTTTCTACCCTTTTTGATACCTTTCTGCCATTTTCATCAAATTTAAAATTGTCGTCTGCAAACTCTTTCAATTTGGACCAGTCCAAAATTTGTCGTTTGGGAAAGGGTTAACTCTCTAAATTCATTGATAAAACATTTTGGAAGTTTTGATTCATTGTAAAAATCAGAATAGCTCCTGTAATCCTTGACCACAATCCCATGTTTTAACAATCCCAGGGAATTCTTTTGAAAGCATTGTGAGAAAATGGGAAAATGTTGGTAAACAGCTTTTCTCCCTTTCCCATTTTATTTTCTATCCTTTCAAGGAAAAATCCCACAATTCAAGCCCCACTTATCACCTGCAAATGCTGTTGATTTGGACAAGTCCTAACTTTTGTCTTTTGATAAAGAAGTAGAACTAGCCTATACATTATATCTTTGTTTGACAGGACATTTGAAACAAGAGAGTGTTAGAATACAGAAATGGCAACTTGTTTGGTACCTTCTGTTGAAAAGGCATACCACTTGCGAGTACAAATCTTGTTGGTAGATGGTGGAACACTTGTTTTAAGAAGTTTGATTGAAGATAAATACCCAGGAATGCAATGGAACACTTTTCTAAACCAACAACAAAATAAACATTCAGTAACCAACTTGAGAAACAAGAAAGTAATCAGTCAAGAGCAGTATGACCTATTGTATCCACATGGTGGTACGACAGACATTTCCAAGTATGATATTTCCCTTCTTGTATGTGTATTACAAAGACTCCTCCATCGACACACACCAGCAAAAGGCATTCCACCTTCTTCAGATGTTACAGAAGCCGCTGACATCAAACGTTTAAGCAATGAACGCAACAGAGTAAGTTTGGTTTAACCCTTAAAAGCTGCTGAGTGACACTAACTGACCTTTTGCGGACAGTGTAGATCAAGATTGCGGACACTGTAGATCAAGATCAGACTGCACTGGCTGATATCATTCTCCAAAAAATCAGTTCGAAATAACATGTTGGGTTTTTAGCTCCACTAACCAACTACCAGTGAGCTTATGTCATTGCCCAGTCTCCACCTTGCGTCCGAGAGTGAGTGCTTCCATGCGTGCATGCATTAACTTGTATTTCAAATATTTTCAAATATTTCTGAAACTACCCATCCAATTTTGATGAAACTTCACAGAAATGTTCCGGCCCTAGCCCCCTTCAGAATTCTTCAAAGAATTTGATTCCTGTTAAAACTCTGGTTGCCATGGCAACAAAACTGAAAAATTTGGAAGAACTTCGAAAATCTTCTTGTTCAAAACCATTAGGCCTAGGGCTACTGCATTTTATGTGTAGCTTCATCTAATAAAGCTATACCAGTTTTCTTCAAATTATAGCCCTTGGGTCAAAATTGGCCCCATGCCAGCAGTCATAAGTTTTACATAGGCATATATAGTGAATTTTTAAAACTTGAAAAATTCTCTTGTTCCTAACCATAAGACCTAGGGCTACCAGATTTGGCATGCAGCTTCATCTCTATAAACCTCTACCAATGATATCCCAATTACAGCCCTGGGGTCAAAATTGGCCCTGCCCTGAAGATCACAATTTTTATATGGTAGTATAGTCCACTCTATTTAACCTGACCCAGGTCAACATCATTAACATAAATTAAAATTCTATTTTTACCATTAGCATTGCACGGGGCTGCCTTCGGCATATGTCATGAATGGTAACAGAAATATTCCGTACAGTATTAACCCTTTACCAAACGACAAAATTTTAGACTTGTCCAAAATGAAAGCATTTGCAGACGACAATATAAATGTAATTGAAAAATTGAAATTTGTTTTGGGAAGGTTAGAAAATATTGTGGGAAAAGGAGAAAATGCTGGTTACCAGCATTTTCTCCTTTTCCCGCAATGTCTTCAAAAGGCTTCTTCCTCAGGGTCATTAAAAGTCAGGATTGTGTGGTAAAGGGTTAAATTGCATACATGTGTATGACAGAGAAGTAGCTCAAGTCTTTCATGACTTCAGGGAATGCAAACTAAACTTCCCGAATAGTAGTCAGAGTTCTATTTATATGCCTACTTATATATTCAGCATAAAGGTCAGGATCAGGTTAAATGAAGTAATGAAGTAAGACAAAATGTGTAAGCTTATATATATAGCAGGATATTAAGGGTTAATACCTATTTGACCTTTTGTTTAACACACACACACACATATATATATCAAGGGAAATAACTCATGCTCAATCATAACAGATATATCTTAGTATGTTTCCATTTACCTTCCTTGATAATCAAATCACATTACATCATGACTGGTGTTGGGTCTTCAAGTTTTATTTGATAGAAAATGTTCAGTTTTCAGTGAGAGTGATTAACTTTGATGTTAGTTGTTAGATTGTAAGATATGTTGAATATTCAATATGAAGTGAGGTTTGTATCACTCAGTTTTTTTGTTCCAGAACTTTACCAATTATGTCATTGAGCCATTGAAAAAATGTTTTCTGCTACTAAAGCACTTTTTGTTCGCGTACGCTAATATTTGGTATGAATGGTGCTTGTATTCATTGACATAATTTTTTCATTTGAAAAAAATATGACTTTTTTTTGTTGTAGTTGTTGTTGGGGGTTGTTGGTTAAGCTATTTTCTTCAATTACATCTAAGTGCATGATACAGTTAAAGTTTTTAAACTTTACCATATGACAAAATTTTAGACTAGTCAAATTTAGAAAGCATTTGCACAGACAACAAAATAATTGTGATTCCTACAATCTAACAACTGACATCAAACTTAATCAGTTCCACTGAAAACTGAAGATTTTCTGTCAAATAAAGCTTGAATACCCAACACCAATCATGTAGTAGCAATTAAGATTATCAAGGGAGGTAATGGGTTACATACTAAGGTATATCTGTTAAGATTGAACATGAGTTATTTTCCTTGATCAGTATATTAGCTTCCACATATTGTCTACCATGTAAAACTTGTGGTCCTCAGGGCAGGGCCGATTTTCACCCCAGGGCTATAGTTTGGACATCATTGGTAGAGGTCTATCAGATGAAGCTGCATGCCAAATTTGGTAACCCTAGGTCTAATGGTTAGGAACAACAGCATTTTTGAAGTTTTCAGTATATATGTCTTAGGAAAGGTAGAAAACATTGTGGGGAACTGAGGAAATATCAAAAGCTTTCTTTCTAAGGGTAGCTAAACTTAGGATTGTGCCATAAAGGGTTAAAAGCCAGTGGAGCGATACAGGACCATCATGACCCTTTTGTTACTCTTGTTTTGAAAGTTTTATGTAACTTAATTATTTAGCAGGATAAGGGTTTGATAGACAATTAGCTTTTCTTAACATGTACAGTTAACCCTGCACTGTGCTTGCTTATTTTAGACGTGTATACCGAAAACTGTTACAAATGTCACAAAGGACAATCTGACTCCAAGAAAAAGATTATCTGTTAACCCTTTACCACACAATCCCTAGTTTTAACGACCCTGACAGAAGACACAATTGAAAACATTGTGGGAAAAGGAGAAAATGCTGGTAACCAGCATTTTCTCCTTTTCCGACAATGTTTTCTAACCTTTCAGAGATAAATTCCATTATTTGAGCCACATTTAGATTGTCGTCTGCAAATGGTTTCAATTTGGACGAGTCTAAAATTTTGTTGTTTGGTAAAGAGTTATCAGTATGAAAAATTTGTGGCAAAAGAAGCAAACTTTGAGCTGTTAACTTTTTACCAAACAACAAAATTTTAGAGTAGTCCAAACTGAAAGCATTTGCAGACAACAAAATAAATGTGACTCAAAAATAAAAATTTGTTTTAGATAGGGTAGAAAACATTGTGGGAAAAGGAGAAAATGCTGGTTCTCAGCATTTGCTCCTGAACCAGAATTTTCTCCTTTTTCGACAACATTTTCAAAGGCTTTCTTTTTCACAGTCGTTAAAAGTCGGGATTGTATGGTAAAGAGCTAACTACAGAAGCATTAAATTTTTATTGGCATAGATAAAATCTCTCCTTATTCCAATTTGAAAAAAGGAGTTTGAATTATTGAAAAAAAAAAGCTTTAAATTTGCACAATACCTTGATTAACTTTAATGTTGACTGGAAAAAAATTAAGACTTGTCCAAATTGACATATAAGCATCTTCATACATATATATGTATTTACCCTCAAATATTGGGATTTATCCTTTGTTTAGATACAGGTCTTGAAAACCAAGGGCATGAGAAACTGCCTTCTGATACAATTTTGACAACAGTAATTCTTGAATCTACAGATTGTTAAAGTAACAATAGCTGCCAATAGTAAACAAAGCAGGTGTTAAAATGCATTTAAATTCAAATCATACCATTTAAAAGTATAGAAGTTATTGTGATAATGACAGTCTGTTATTGTACAGTTGGTCCACATGTTAGTCTCTGGCAGAATAATTAATTTCAAAACTAGGTTATAAGTTGCCAGGTCACTCACTATATCTTTAGTTTACTTTTTACCTGATTTTAAAATTTCTTTTTCTGCCAGCGACTAACACTTGGACTGACCATACAGTTACAGGTTTTCATCATCGCAATGTTTTCCATAGTTTTAGATGTTATGATCTAAATTTAAATGCATTTTAATGCCTGTATTGATGTTTTGGCTTCTATTTGGCCTTTAAAGTTTGTTTGCTACTCTGAGTTTGGATTTGTTGATTTCAACACCCTCATGCTAGTGTGGTGATGGTGATTCAAAATGATGAGCCATGCTCTGTGAAAAAGGGGGTTTGATGCATCTGTGAAAAGTATCGACTCCTACCAGCCTGTGTAGTCTGCGCAGACTGACATAGGTCGAAACTTTTTACTTTTTGTAAATTTTCCGCATGTCCAAGGACCATTCTGCCTCAAAATTCAGCAGGTGATTAGACAAAATGGATTTTATGGATCCATAATTATATGATGACTTGCTTGGTATAATGCATCACAGGGATGCATTCAACCCCCTTTGTCCAGAGCATGGCTGATCTCATGTATGTGTAAATATCATAAATACAACAGAAATAATGGGGTCCTTTAAGAAGATGCCTACATGCTTAACTCTTTACCAAACGACGATAATTTTGACTGGTCCAAATTGAAAGCATTTGAAGACGACAAATTAAAGGTGGCTCAAATGGCAAAACTTGTCCTTGATAGAGTGGATAGGTTACCAGCATTTTCTCTTTTTCCCACAATGTTTTCAAAAGGCTTCTCCCTCAGGGTCGGTTAAAGTCGGGATTGTGTGGAAAGGGTTAGTGTAAAAAAGAAAGCGAAGAAGACACAAGCAGTCTGACAAGAAGTTTCTGAATACCCCTAGTAGATGTCATCTTTCTAAAGAAATTTTTAAAATCCTACTTTGTTCTTATTTAGAAAGTACATGTTCTGTAAAAGTTCAGTTATTACTTTTTTAACTTCAGCTTGCTCACAGTACATCAGCTTCTATGACTAAAGAACAGTTTGAAACTCAGTGGACATATATTGAACAAGTAAGGACCTCTGCCAGTCCATCTTCCAAATATTCTCATACAGGTTTCAATCTGTCAACCAGCAAGATGGCATAATTATTTACACAGGGGGCTAATATGTAATCCAGGGGTCATGACTTCGAATCTGACCAAGCACTTTTTGAGAATTAGTGTTACTACAGTGAAACTGTATACATTGATATATACACGCGTGGAAAGTTTGCGAATTACCAGTTACTGACATTTCACATATGGTATTTTTGTGAATTCAAGACAGTCAATACTTTTTGATATATTTGTGGTTAAATACGTGAAAAGAAATGGTAAAAATTTCCATGTCGCAAACATTTCCACTTATACAGTATTCATTGTGACAGGGTTTTTCTCCCATCCTCGAATCTGTAGTTAAAGTTTATGTGGCAAAGTAGCCAGTGGCTTTGAAAGAAGTTTACGAAAAGCTGGTAAAAGAAACTCTGTGAGCACAAGGCCAAGTGCACTGGCTGCAGCGATCTGAAAATAATACTGGAGGTGGCATTAAACATCAAACTTGCAAATATATTCCACACTACGTTTTCATAGACAAATGAAACACTAGAACAAAAGATATTATAAACTGGTGAAATAATCAATTTACAAGTATTTGTTTATTGTTTGCTCACCTTTTTGTTCATGAAATGCAATTGCAATGTTTGTCTAGATAATACCCGAGACAGGTTAGAATATGGATCACTTAAGTTAAAAAAGTAGGCCATGAATTTGTCTAAAACATCTCTGAAATAACAACATTTTGGATTTTACTTTCCTTCATTTTGCACTCTAAGGGTTTACATACAGGTTATAAAACATATTACAACAAAGGTTCTTCCAATATTGACCATAGGTTGTTGAATTGTTTGTCTATAAGTTCCTTCATGAGGTTCGTCCAGATTAAGACTATGATTAAAAGTGGCTCCTGTCCATGTGCCAGATTTCAGCTCCACTGGCCAAAGGTCAAGGCAGGTTATGTCATGGACTTGTCTTTGTTGTGAGTCTGTCAACTTGAACATCCTGGAAATATATTTCTTGTCTAAAACTACGTGATGGAATTCTCAGCAAATTAGCATAAATTCTTGTGGGGGGGGGGGGCATTTTTAAATGTTTTGATTGAATTTTGTTTCATCTAAAATATAGCTGCTGTGGACAAGAATTGTTTTCTCTTAACAAAAAGCTATGATGAAGTTTTATGATAGTCAATAGGAATTAAATTCACTTTTCAACTCACCTGAGCATAAAATGCTCTAGGTGAGCTATTGTGATCATGGTCTGTCCGTCGTCCTTCCTCCTTTGACCGTCTTGCGTAGTATGTCAACTTTTACCTTGTGTATGCTCCAGATGCTACATTTTCCACCCAATACTCATGAAACTTGGTCAGAGTGTTTGTCTAGATAATGTCTAAGATGACCATGAATATGGATTTTGTCTGGTCCAAACTAGGTCAGTGGGTTAAATCTTTAAAAAACCTTGTTACACTCTGGAGGCCACGTATTCAGTCCAGTACTCATCAGAATTGGTCAGAATGTTGGTCTCAAGGATATCTGAAAAAAGTTTGAAAATGGGTCAGGTGGGATGTCAGAAACATGTTCCATAGGTCAAATCTTAAAAAATGCTTATGTACACTCAAGAGGCCACATTTTCTGTCCAGTGCAAACGAAAGTTGGTCAGAATTTTTGTCTTGATGATATCTCAGATTGGTTGCAAACTATGTCATGTTTGATCAAAAACTGGGTTACCAAATCAGATCTTTGAAAAACTTTATGTACATTCTAGATGTCATATTTTTAGTCCAAAACTTATTATAGTTTGTCAGAAGGTTTATCTTGGTATTTATGAAATGATTTGAAATGGGTCATGTTGGGTCAAAAGGTTCAGGTGAGCGACTTTATGGCCATCTTGACGCTCTTGTTTATTCATTTCATACAGGTATATCTACATGAAAAGATTGCTCTTGATTAATATTGCTTAAGTGCAAAATGGCTAGCTCATCTGGTAACTTTTTTACAACCAGAAGTCATAGGGGAACATTGTTTTGATAATGTTTTTGTGGGAAAGCAGCCCGTGGCATGGAAAGATTATTTTATGAAATACTAATGGAAGTAACTCACTTTACTTCAGGGAAAGCATGGATAGGTGCACTTGTTACCACAATATAACTGAAATAATGTTGAATATCATGTTATATACAGTAAATCCAATTGTACATTTTCAAGTTTTCAGATTTTCAGAAACTCGTATTGTGATGTTTAAGGATATGCTTCTAAAGATTCCTTCTCTCAAATTTCCATGAACATAGAAATACTTTTGTGGAAATCCATAGAAACATTCAGTAACTTTTACAAAGAAACTTGCACAACCAGTGACCTCCTGGTTTCATGACCTCTTTGTTACTAACTGGACTCTGCAGAATAAATTTGATGCGCATGGATTTCCATACTGATGTATGTGGAAATCCATGGCAATTACAGATGCCCATAAAGATTTTTGAGAGAAGGGTATAATACACACAAAACCAAAAAGCTATTTTTCAGCCTCAAAGTCGTAGTACATTAGTACATATACTTGTGAAAAACATTAGTCACACTACTGTGCGATTTGTAATGAATCCTCCTATAGTCGACCTCATTTATGATTGGTGATGTTGTGTTGTAAAATAAAAAAAGTACTTTTGCGGACTTGGCTTAATTCTAATAGAATATGATAGCAACAATACACTTTTAAGGTATTAGTGTCACTGTCCATACAAATTTTGACTTACTTGTTATAAGGCAAGATACCAGTATTGGGCCAGCATGGCCATCTTGTTACAAAATTTATAGATACTGAATTTCATATGAATATCAATAAGAAGCTGAGATTTCTGGTTAACAATTTTTTTCTGTTCTTCTAAAAAGAAGAAATGAAAAAAAAGAAAAAGTAAATAAATAAAAAATACATACATCTATAACCTTTTCAGGTTTTGGTCCGTCTGAGCAGAAATATTCCAGATTTGAAAGAAAACATTGACAAGCTGAGAGAAGAATCTATTGATCCTGAGAAGGAGGAAGAACTGAAGGAAATAATAAAGATGTGGGAAGACTCGGACAAAGCATTACAAGAGGAGATACAGGAAGTCAAATCACAACTCCACGAACATGACCAAACATTAAGCACCATACAAAATGACAGTCACACATTAAGAAAACAAACAGAACAGATGCAAGCTAAAACCTGTCATCTTGCTGTCCAAGTATCCAATAATGCAGACAAAATTAAAAGTATGGAAGAAGATACAAATGAGTTGCAAAATCTGATGATGTCACATGATCAGAAAATACAGAGCCTCAATGTAACCCAGAAGGAGATTGAAAGTTTTAGTGAAAAACTAGCAGAGGAAGTACACACAGCAAATGCAAAAGTAACTAAGCATATATGTGACAATGAAAGCCGTCTGGATGTCATAGAACAATCTTCGAAATATACGCATGATGTATTGAACAATTTGTGTGAGAAGCAAGGTAAGTCACTGTTGTTCAAGACTACAAGTAAAAATGTGAGTTGTGAAACCATACATTGTATCATTTGACTTTGGTTTGAACTATTCAATGGAGCATAAAATTAAGATATATGCTTGATCTCATTTAGTTTAATTAGTCTAATTTACATGTTTTTTATGTTAATTTTCTCTACAATGAAGTATTTACTATCTTTTTAAAAAACGTACAGTTGTTATTTAATTATAAATAATAGCAACATTGAAGTCTAGAATGGGGATCAGTTCGGTTTATTTAATGATATTAAATTTTACATGTAATTATCTCAAATTCTTCAGGATGCTGTTATAACAAACATTTTGCTCACAGTTATCTGTGCCTTACCCAGGGTTGTTCCATGATTATCATCAAGTGAAAAATGCCTTCACTTCAAACACTTGCAGATGACAAATCAAATAATGCTCAAGTGATGAATTTTCAGCTCACAAGTTCAAAATTGTTCGTGTCAGGTCAAAAAAGTATGTTATGAAGCCAAATCAAAGAAAAACCTTAATATGTGCATTCTAGAGGCCATATTTTCAGCCTGATACTCAGAAAACTTAGTCAGAATGCTTGTCCTGATAAAATCTCAGACAAGTTTCAAATTGGGTCACGTCGGATCAAAAAGTAGGTCATCAGGCTAAATCTCAGTAAAACTTCGTGTGCACTCTAGAGGCCACATTTTCAGCATGATACTCATGAAACTTGGTGAGAATATTTGTCTGGATGAAATCTCGTACAAGTTTGAACTTGGGTCACATAAGGTAAAAAGGTAGGTCACTGGACCAAATCTTAGAAAAATCTTGTGTGACTCTGGAGGTCACATTTTCAGCCTGATACCCATGAAACGTGGTCAGAATGTTGTTCATAATTAAGTCTTGGACACACAGAAAATTTGGTAACATCGGGTCAAAAAGGAGGTTACAGAGCCCAATCTTGGAAAAACCTTGTGTGCACTCTAGAGGCCATATTTTCAGCCTGATACTCATAAAACTTAGAATGCTTGTCTTTATAAAGTCTTGTACATTTCTGAAATGTGGTCACGTCGGGTCAAAAAATAGGTCACTGGTTCAAATCTTAGAAAAACCTTGTGTACACTTTAGATGCCATATTTCCAGCCTGATACTCATGAAACTTAGAATGTTTGTATGGATGAAATCTCAGTCAAGTTTGAAAATGGATCACGTCGGGTCAAAAAGTAGGCGACTGGGACAAATCGTAGAAAAACATTGTTTACACTTTAGGGGCCACATTTTCAGCCTGATACTCATGAAACAGTCAGAATGTTTGTCTAAATAAATGTTCAGACAGGTTCAAAATTGGGTTACATTTGGTCAAAAAGTAGGTCACAGGGCCAAATCTTAGAAAAATCTTGTGTGCACTCTAGAGACCATATTTTCCCCATGATACTTATGAAACTTGGTCAGATTGTTTTTCTTGATAAAGTTTTTGACAGGTTGAAAGTTGGGTTCCATTGGATAAAAAAAGTAGTTCACTTGGCTAAATCTTAGAAAAATTTTATGTGAACTTTAGAGGTCTCATTTTCAGCCTGATACTCATGAAACTTGGTCAGAATGTTTTCCTTGCTAAAGTATTGGACACGTAGAAAATTGGGTCATATCGGGTCAAAAAGTAGGTCACAGGGTCAAATCTTACAAATCACTTCTGTGCACTCTAGAGGCCATATTTTCAGCCTGATACTCATGAAACTTAGAATGGTTGTCTTGAAAAAGTCTTGGACAATAATGAAGTTGGGTCACATTTGGTCAAAAAGTAGATCACCAGGTCAAATCTTAGAAAAAACTTTTGCGCACTATAGAGGCCATATTTTCAGCCTGATACTCATGAAATTTGGTGAGAATGTTTATATGGATGAAATCTTGGACAATTTTGAAAATGGGTCACGTCAGGTCAGAAAGTAGATCAGGGGATCAAATCTTAGAAAAACCTTGTGTGCACTCTAGAGACCACATTTCCAGCTTGATACTCATACTCCTGAAACTTAGTTAGAATTTTGTCTTGAAAAAGTCTTTGACAAGTATGAAATTGGGTCATGTCTGGTCAAAAAGAGGTCACTGGGTCAAATCTGACAAAAACCTTATGTGCACTCTAGAGGCCATATTTTCAGCCTGATACTCATGAAACTCGGTGAGAATTTTTGTCTGGATGAAATCTCAGACAAGTTTGAAAATGGGTCACATCTGATCAGAAAGTAGTTCACTGGGCCAAATTTTAGGGAAACATTGTGTGCACTCTAGAAGCCACATTTTCAGCCAGATACTCATGAACCTAAGTCAGAATGTTTGTCTGGATAAATTCTCAGACAGGTTCAAAACTGGGTCATGTCTGGTAAAAAAGTAGATCACAGGGCCAAATCTTGTGTGCACCCTAGAGGCCACATTTTCAGCTTGATGCTCATGTAACTAAGTCAGAATGTGTGTCTAATTGAAATCTCAGACAAGTTTAAATTGGGTCATGTCGAGTCAAAAAGTATGTCAATGGGCCAAATCTTAGAAAAACCTTGTGTGCAGTCTGAAGGCTACATTTTTTGTCTAATATTCATGAAACATTGTCAGAATGTTTGTCTTGATGATATCTAACAAAAGTTTGATATCGAGTCATGTCAGGTCAAGAAGTAGGTCACTGGGCCAAATCTCAGAAAAACTTTGTGTGCACTCTAGAGGCCACATTTTGAGCCAGATTCAAAGTTCAAAGATAGGTCATGTTGGTAAAAAAGTAGATCACAGGCACTCAAACGTTTTACATCATCACGACCAGGATCTGTTCAGCCTTATTAGTCCTAGATGACCTGCTTTAGGGCCAATGGCCCTTTTGTTTACTATGATTTGCGTAGCAGTGTCGAAATATAAGTTTTCCTTGTAACACTTCCTATAGAAGTAATACTTGTAAGTGAGAGCAAAAATATGGAGGCATTCTTTCCTCTCTACCATCATAGAGAAACAAATGAGAGAAACATCAGATTCACCCCTGAAACTATCTTCATTAGTCATTAACGTTTCTAGCTCACCAGAGCTTTTGTGGTTGTGCCTTGTCCGTCGTCTGTTGTTTGTCCTCAACTTTTACCTTGTGTACGCTCTAGAGGCCACATTTTCAGTCTGATACTCATGAACTTTGTCAGAATGTTTGTCTTGATGATATCTCAGAAAAAGGGTTATGTTGGGTCAAAAACTAAGTAACTAGGTCAAATCTTAGAAAAACCTTGTGTTCGCCCTAGAGACTATATTTCAACCAGATACTCATGAAACCTGGTCAGAATGTTTGTATTGATGATACCTTGAACTAGTCTGTAAAAAGGTCACATCAGGTCAGAAACTAGGTCACTAGGTCAAATCTTTGAAAAACCCTGTGTACGCTCTAAAGGCCACATTTTCAGTCCAATAATCTTGAAAGTTAGTCAGTAAGATTGTCTTGATAATATCTCACGTGAATTTGAATATGGGTCATGTCAGGTCAAAAACTAGGTGATTATGTCAAATCTTAGAAAAACCATGTGTTTAAGCTAGAGGCCACAATTTCAGTCTGATACTCATGAAACTTTGTCTGAATGTTTATCCTGTTAATATCTCGGATGAGTTTGAAAAACGGGTCACTTAGGGTCAAAAACTAGATGACTGGGTCAGATCTTTCAAAAAACTTTATACGCTATAGAGTCCACATTTGCAGTCCAATACTCTTGAAAGTTGGTTAGAATGTTTGTCTTGATGACATCTTGGACAACTTTGAAAGTGGGTTATGTCGGTTCAAAAACTGCGTCACTAGGTCAAATCTTTTAAAAAACCTGTATACTCTCTTGAGGCAACATTTTCAGTCAAATACTCATGAGGCCTAGTCATGATGTTTGTCTTGATAATATCTCACACGAGTTTGGAAATGGCTCATGTCGGGTTGAAACCTAGGTCGTTTGGTCAAATCTTTGAAAAATTTTGTGTATGATCTAGAGGCCACATTTTCCATCCAATACTCTTGAAAGTTGGTCAGAATGTTTGTATTGGTGATATCTTGCATGAGTTTTAAAATGGATAAAACTAGGGTAAAAATGGGTAAAAAACTAGGTCACCAGGTCAAATCTTCAGAACCTAATGTTTCCTCTAGAGGCCAAATTTTCAATCCAATACTCATGAAAAGCGGTCAGAATGTTTGTCTTAATAATTTCTTTCATGGGTTAGAAAAAGGGTTACATTGGGTCGAAAACTAGGTTTTCGGATCAAATCTTTGTAAAACGGTCTGTATACTCTACAGGCCACATTTTCAGTCCAATAATCTTGAAAGTTGGTCAGAATGTTTGTCTTGATGATATCTCAGATACCAAATCAAAAACTAGGTAACCAGATCAAATCTTTTGAAAACCGTGTGTTCGCTGTGGAGGCCAAATTTTCCATGCAATGCTCATGAAATGTGAGCAGAATGTTTGTCTTGATGATTCCTTTTATGTGTTTGAAACTGGGTCATATCAGGTCAAAAGCTAGGTCACTGAATCAAATCTTTGAAAAACCTTCTGTATGCTGTAGAGGCAACATTTTCAGTCAAATAATCATGAAAGTTGGTCAGAATGTTTGTTTGATAATATCTCAGATGAGGGTGAACATTTATTATTTTTTATTAAAAACTAGGTCACCAGGTCTAATCTTAGAAAAACCTCATGTACACCCTCGATGCCCAATTTTTAGTTCAGTACTCAAAAAAGTTGGTCAGAATGTTTGTCTGATGATATTCAGAACGACTTTGAAAATGGGTCATGTCAGGTCAAAAACACCGGGCGTAATCTTGAAAAAACCTTGTATATGCTCTAGAGTCCACATTTTTAGTCCAATGCTCATGAAAATTAGTCAGAATGTTTGTCTTGATGATTTCTTTGATGAATTGGAAAATGCCTCACATTGGGTCAAAAACTAGGTCATGGACAAAAATCTTTGAAAAACCTTGAATACCGTCTAGAGGACACATTTTCAGTCCAGTACTCATAAAAGTTTGTTGGAATGCTTGTTATTTGATCTAGGAAAGGATTGGAAATGGGTCGTGTTTGGTCAAAAAGCTCAGGTGAGCGACTTCAGGGCTATCATTGCCCCCCCCCTTTTTTTTTTTTTTTTTTTCATCAGTTATCATTTCTTTACGCTCAATATCCATATTTGACACTAGCAGCTGATGTACAAGACATAATGTGCAAAAATCTAGAATAGAATTATTTCAATTCTTCCTGCATTTAAAAGAACACATTGTTTACATTGGTGACCAGTTAATTACACCTTACAGCTTAACCTACCATAGGTTGTAAATTGCCTGCCCGGGTAGCTCAGTGGTTAGCGTATCCGACTTGTGACGTGGTGGTTGCAAGATCGATACCAGGTTGAGGCAAACTTTCTTTCGGGGATTTTTCACCTCTCACCTCTGATGCATGTTAGAAAAGTTGTCAGTGGCTTTGGAAAGAACGTTGTCGTCAGTACTGGTGTGAGAAAGCCAGAAAAGACATGGATGTATCACTGATCGCCATGATGTGACCTGAGCTGTTAAAATGTCGTTAAACTCCAATACAAACAAAAAAATAGGGCGTGAATTACAAAATTATTTACAAATGCAAAGTAAAATATTTTTAACAGTTTTATTAGCCTTACTGGCCAAAGGCCAGCAAGCTTATGTCATGGCCCTGTGTCCGTCATGCGTCTGTGTTTCAGTGTGTGCGTTAACTTTTATTTCAAATATCTTCTCTGAAACTACCCATCCAATTTTGACCAGACTTCAGAGTAACCAGCATTTTCTCCTTTTTTCCACAATGTTTTCTACCCTTTCCAAAACAAATGCCAATATTTCAGTCACATTTATTTTGTCGTCTGCAACTGGTTTCAATTTGGACCAGTTTAAGATTTTGTTGTTTGATTAAGAGTTAAAACATTCATCTGCTAATCCCTTTTTATTGATTTCATTTTTTTTTTCTGCTAGCATCCTTAGAAGAAGAAACAAAGATGTCTCAAGAATTAAAGAATCTTGCATGTATGTACCTATTCTAAACAAAAAGTTTTTTGTGTTTTAAAAGTAAGAATCCTTAGTTTTGTCATGTTATGTGTGAATTATTCCCAAAATCATGGGAAGAAGAAATAACAAGTTTTTAGCTCACCTTAGCACAACGTGCTAATGGTGAGCTATTGTGATCGCCCTATGTCCGTCGTCCGTCGTCTGTCGTCCGTCGTCCGTCAACAATTTCTTTAAACATCTTCTTCTCCTAAACCACTGGGCCAATCTTGATGAAACTTGGCAGGGATGTTCCTTGGGTGAAGCTCTACCAAAATTGTTCAAAGAATTGAATTCCACCCACAACTCTGGTTGCCATGGCAACAAAAAGGGAAAAAAAGCAAAATCTTTGAAAATCTTCTTCTCTGAAACTAGAAGGCGCAGAGCTTTGATATTTGGTATGTAGCATCTCCTAGTGGACCTCTACCAAATTGTTCATTTGATGTCCCTGGGGTCAAAACTGTCCCAGCCCCGGGGGTCACAAGTTTGAGCATAGTAACAAAGAAGGAAAACTTTAAAAATCTTCTTCTCTGAAACTTGAAGGCGTAGAGCTTTGATATTTGGCATGTAGCATCTCCTAGTGGACCTCTACCAAGTTTGTTCATATGATGCCCCTGGGGTCAAAACTGGCCCCGCCCTTGGGGTCACAATTTCCAACATAGCAACAAAGAAGGAAAACTTTAAAAATCTTCTTCTGTAAAACTAGAAGGCATAGAGCTTTGATATTTGGCATGAAGCATCTCCTAGTAGAACTCTACCAAGTTTGTTCATATGATGTCCTTGGGGTCAAAACTGGCCCTGCCCCAGGGGTCACAAGTTCGAACATAGGAACAAAGAGGGGAAACTTTAAAAATCATCTTCTCTGAAACTGAAAGGCGTAGAGCTTTCATATTTGGTATGTAGCATTGCCTAGTGGACCTCTACCAAGTTTGTTCATAAGATGTCCCTGGGGTCAAAACTGGCCCCACCCCGGGGGTCACAAGTTTGAGCATAGTAACAAAGAAGGAAAACTTATAAAATCTTCTTCTCTGAAACTTGAAGGCGTAGAGCTTTGATATTTGGCATGTCGCATCTCCTAGTGGACCTCTACCAAGTTTGTTCATATGATGCCTCTGGGGTCAAAACTGGCCCTGCCCCGGGGGTCACAATTTCCAACAAAGGAACAAAGAAGGAAAACTTTAAGAATCATCCTCTCTAAAACTAGAAGGCATAGAGCTTTGATATTTGGCATGAAGCATCTCCTAGTGGTCCTCTACCAAGTTTGTTCATATAATGCCCTTGGGGTCAAAACCGGCCCTGCCCCGGGGGTCACAAGTTCAAACATAGGAACAAAGAGGGAAAATTTTAAAAATCATCTTCTCTGAAACTGGAAGGCGTAGAGCTTTCATATTTGGTATGTAGCATTGCCTAGTGGACCTCTACCAAGTTTGTTTATATGATGCCCCTGGGGTCAAAACTGGCCCAGCCCCGGGGGTCACAGTTTCCAACATAGGAACAAAGAAGGAAAACTTGAAAAATCTTTTTCTCTGAAACAGGATGGCATGGAGCTTTGATATGTGGTATGTAGCATCTTCTAGTGGATCTCTACCAAGTTTATGCATATGATGCCCTTGGGGCAAAAGTTGGCCCTGCCCCGGGGGTCACAAGTTCGAACATAGGAACTGAGAAGGAAAACTTTAGGAATCATCTTCTCTGAAACTGGAAGGTGTAGAGCTTTGATATTTTGTATGTAGCATCGCCTAGTAGACCTCTACTAAGTTTGTTCATATGATGCCCTTGGGATCAAAACTGGCCCTGCCCCGGGGGTCACAAGTTCAAACATAGGAACAAAGAAGGAAAACTTTAATTTTTTTTTTCTCTTAAATGGGAAGGCATAGAGCTTTGATATTGGGTATGTAGCATCTCCTAGTGGACTTTTACAAAGTTTGTTCCAAGGATGCTGCTTGGGTCAGAACTGGCCCAGCCCCGGGGGTCACAAGTTCGAACATAGGAACAAAGAAGGAAAACTTTAAAATTCTTTTTTTCTGAAACCGAAAGGTGTGGAGCTTTGATATTTGGTATGTTGCATCTCAGAGTGGACCTCTAACAAGTTTATTCATATGATGCCCCTGGGTCAAAACTGGCCCCGCCCCAGGGGTCACAAGTTTGAACATAGGAACAAAGAAGGAAAACTTTAAATTTCTTTTTCTCTTAAACGGGAAGGTGTAGAGCTTTGATATTTGGTATGTAGCATCTCCTAGTGGACCTCTACCAAGTTTGTTCCAAGGATGCTGCTTGGGTTAAAACTGGCCCAGCCCCGGGTGTCACAAGTTCGAACATAGGAACAAAGAAGGAAAACTTCTTGAAAATTCTTCTTTAAAACTTGAAGGCGTAGAGCTTTGATATTTGGTATGTAGTGATTCTCTTCTAAGTTTGTTTGCCCATCTAAGCACGACAAGTTCATTGAGTTCAAAATTGGGTCATCTTGGGTCATAAACTAGGTCACTAGGTCAAATTAAAGAAATACCTTGTTGGCACTCTCAAGGCGACATTATTTGCTCAATTGCCTCGAAAATTAGTTAGAAAGTTTGCCTTTATAAAGTCTCACATCAGATTAATTCGGGTCAACTTGGGTCATAAACTAGTTCACTGGGTCAATTTAAAGAAATACCTTGTTTGCACTCTGGAGGCCACATTTATTGCTCAAATGACCTGAAATTTGGCCAGAATGTTTGTCTTGATGAAATACCAGATGAGTTTGGATTTGGGTCACCTGGAACCATAAACTAGGTCACTAGGTCAAATTAAAGAAATACCTTGTGGGCACTCTAGAGGCCACATTATTTGCTTAATTGCCTTGAAAATTGGTCAGAATGTTTGTCTTTATAAAATCTCACATGAGTTTGAATCTGGGTCAACTGGGGTCATAAACTAGGTCACTTGGTCAAATTAAAGAAATAGCTAGTGGGCACTCTAGAGGCCACATTTATTATTCAGTTGATTTGAAAATTGGTTAAAATGTTTCTTTTGATATAGTCCAAGACCAGTTCAAATTTGGGTCACCTGGGGTCATAATCTAGGTCACTAGGTCAAATTAAAAAAATACCTTTAGGGCACTCGAGGCCACATTTTGTGCTCAATTGACTTGAAAATTGGTCAGAATGTTTGTCTTCATGAAATCTGAGTTTGAAATTGGGTCACCTGCGGTCAAAAACTAGGTCACATGGTCAAATTGAAGAAATACCTTTAAGGCACTCTACTAAGGTGAGCGACCCAGGGCCATCATGGCCCTCTTGTTTATTATTACAGATATTACCAAACTGTTTCTGGGTGACAGTCTACCTGATGAGTTATATGTACGTACCAAACTCCATGAAGAAGCGAAGGAAAAACTACTGACCAACAACCTTGTGGTATTGACTGGGCACCCTGGGGAAGGGAAAACAACAATGTCATTAAAGTTAATGCTAGAAGTCACAATAGCAGAGAAATGTTTGAAGTTAGCAGAGCCTTCTGAGTGGCGATTGGTGGATTTTACCAAATTTGAAGTTGTTTTTATTGATGATATATTTGGACCTGGGGTTCTTGACGAAACGCTTGTAAAGAGTTGGGATAAGTATCTGCCAGAAATATGGAAAGCTGTCAAGAATAAAGAGATTAAATTGATCATTGCTACTAGGCACTACATCCTAGAAGGAGCACGACAGACATTCAACAGATCATCGCTTTTTAAAGAAGAGCATTTGCAGTTCCTTTCATCAAACAACCTTTCCATAAATGAGCGAACACAAATGTTGACTAGACATCTGCAACATTATGATACAGATACTGATACCAGTACAACTTTAATTAATGCATGTGTAGATAGATCTACTTTATTTCTGAATCGCATTCTCACTGGAGAACCATCATTCCTATTTGGGTTCCCAGAATGTGTTAGCATGTTTGTCCATAACAAGGATTTGTTTAAAAGAGGTGCTGAGTTCTTTGCCAGCCCATCCGATTTTTTTAGAAAATGTATAGAAGATCTCAAAAAAGATGAGAAGAAATTTCTTGCTTTGTTGATGATATGGTGTAAACCAAGGAAGACGCTCTTTCAGAATGACCTCGAACCTTCCTCGACTTCAAAAGATATTGAGTGTATCCTAATAAAGTTTGGATTCCCATCAGGGGGACAACTCATGAAAACATTGAGGAAGTCTCTGAAGGACCATACTAACGGCCTTTTGAAGTACTCAACATCATCAGGGGCTTATACGTTCAGCCACAATGTAATAAGTGATATGGTTGGTCTAGTTATCAGTGAGGACTATCCAGGGCCTTGTCTGGACTTTGCTGATAGAGATTTTGTATTAGAATATGTTACTATAAAACAAAGTGAAGAGACTAAATTCTGCTTCTTTGTGGAAGAGTGTTTACAAACAAGATTGATGGAAACCGTCATCCGTTTGGCCGAGATTCCATCAAAAATTTCTTCAATTATTGACGAGTTAACTCTGAAGAGAGGTGGTTTTCGTCCAAACGAAATACATTCATATTCAAAGATGGATGTCGGGATTTTCTTCCATGATGCATTTTCTGACAAACAATTTACAGGCAAGTTTGTTAAACACCTTTCCCAAACTGGAAAATTTGACATTATCAGTAAGAGCCCGGTCATGAACATGTCAGGTTTCTTTCTATCATATGGATTTAAACTGCAGGAGATGGACATCTATCTTCCATCTTACACTCTATTTCATAGTGATGGTGTCCTCTTTCTGGAGATGTTAGACCAGGGTGTTTTGTCAGCAAAGGAAAATTGCGAACACTTCAAGAATGAGATGTACCTGGCCATGCTAATTTCAGCACATAAAAATCATGTTGATGTCATTAAAGCTCTTCTTAACAACAGAGCTGATGTTTCAGAAGAGGCAATTTACGTTGCAGCCATTGAACAAAATTTGGAGATTTTGAAACTTCTTTTAAATAATTCAGCACGAAAGATTACACGATGTACATTTGAGAACAATAACAATGCATTAATGGTGGCTTCCAAAATGGGACTGCTTGATTCAGTAAGACTTTTGGCCAGCCACACGGATTTGTCTCTGCGAAATGAACGTAATGTTTCTGCACTTGACAAAGCAGTTATATACAAACAGGAGGATGTTTTCAAGGTTCTGATTGAAAATGGTGCACCACTTAATGAAAAGGGTGGAAAATTTAAAAGAACCCCACTACATACAGCTGTTGAGATGGGACTGGTTGCATTTGTAGATATGTTGTTGAATGCCGGAGCAAGGACAGATATCAAGGATCGTAGAGGTCGTTATCCAATACACTGTGCAGCAATGCGGGAAAATGTGGATGTTGTATCAAAGCTGGTGTTGCATGATCCATCTCAAGTTAAACAAAGGATTACTTTTTATGGAAAATGTTCGAAAATCAAGGGTATGACAGCCTTTCACATAGCTGTTTGGAAAAAGAACAAAACGATGATAAAAACTTTACTTGACGGAAGTAAAGATTGCAATGTACGGGACTGGTATGGGCGTACCCCACTCTACTTTGCATCTTTTAAAGGTAAAGAAGAGCTTGTGAAGATATTGCTGCCATTTTCCCATGTTAACCAGGCAGAGAAGCAGGGATACACACCATTGCATGCTGCAGTTCATAGAGGACATGGGAATGTTGTTCAACTGTTACTGCCTGAGAGTAATGTAAACGCACAGGATAAGTTTGGTTGTACCCCACTACATGCTGCATGCAGGAGGGGTTATGTTGATGTAGTAAAGCAGTTGTTAGAGTTGAAAGCAGATCCACACATGATCACTAAAAGAGGAGACACACTTTTACACATTCTACTGCGTAATAAGGACAGGGTCCTGGTCTCATGGGACTTGTTTCGTCCACTTGATGAACCTAAATGTGATTTTTCAGCTTGTTTAAGTGCTATCTATAGTCACAGTCCTGTGTTGAAGGAGAGAGCACTGAATATACCAAAATAAGTTTTGAGTGATTGATTGAATGGTGTGTTACGCCGCTTTTAACATTATTTAGTAATAACACGACAAAAGTTCACATATTCCAGCATGTCCGTGGTTTCACAAGTACAAGGCTAGGTAAAGAGTGAACAAAAACAATCCTATCATTTTAGCCATGTTTAATAGCCATGTTTAATGTGTCACCTGGGAATGCTTTCAATTTGGACAAATCTAAAATCCTGTCATGTGCAGACCTCAGATTAATTGTTGTAAATATTATGAAATTTGTCTTTGAAAGGGTAGAAAACATTTTGGGATCAGCATTTACTCCTTTTTCTCAAAACACGTCTTGCCCAAGATAGCTAAAACTCAGGATGGTGTGGTAAAGGCTTTTAACCCTTTACCACACAATCCGGAGTTTGAACGATCCTGAAGAAAATCCTTTTGAAACCCTTGTGGGATGTTTTCTACCCGTCACAGAATAAATTTCTATTTTTGAGTCACAATTATTTTGTCATCTGCAATTGGCTTGAATTAGGATTAGTCTTAAATTTTGTCATTTGATAAAGACTGAAAGAGGTTATCGCTTTCCCAGACAAGAAGACTTTATTACTCATAATATTTAACACATTTGCAGAAAACAAAATAAATCTGGCTCAATTGAGGAGAGTTGTCTATGAAAAAGTATACAATGCTGGATAAGGGGAAAATGTTGGTTACGAATGTTTTCTCCTTTTCCAACGATGGTTTCAGAAGCCTTTCGTTGCGGAGGTTGTTAAAACTAGGGATTGTTTGGTACAGGGTTGTTACTGATACTTAGAAGGTTAAAAAGAAAACCAGCAGACATGTTCAGAGTAGAAAAAAAGACCCATATACATATAAGCCATGCTCTGGCAAAGGCGGCTTAATGCATCTTTGTGATGTATGATACCAGGCAAATCATCACATGATCATGGATCCATAAAGTCCCTTTTGTCTAACAACCGACTGAATGATAAGGTAGACTGGTTGTTTGACACAGAAAATTGACCATTAGTGTAAAGTTTCAGTTCATTTCAGCCTGCGCAGACTGCACAAGCTGACCTGAGTCGATAGTTTTTGCAGATGCATTAAGCCCACTTTTCACAGAGCATGGCTCGTATAATTGTAATTTCGAGGTTTGTTGTTTTTCAGAATGTCTTGGCGAAATAGGCTGTTAAGATCAAAGATCATACTGCTCATTTTGAGCTGTCTGATCTCGGCATACACTGGCCACAATGGAAACTGAAGTTGTGAAAGGTATCTTAAGGTTTAGGCTTAGTTGTCCAGTTTTGTGTAATGTGGTACTGCAAGACTGGAAACACACTTAAATGTATGATTCATGTGAGAAATCAGCCGATCTTGGGATTCAAACCGGCAACCCAATGGTTTCAAGCCCTGTACGCTTGCGACTGATAAACACTTATAAACACTTCCACGTATAAAAACTTCAAACTGGTTACCATGCAGTAGGTAAAGTATTTTAGGCAGTCGCAGTGGCTTTTAAACTAGTAGGAGGCTGGGATTTTTTATCATTGAAGGAAAGGGAGAAAATGTCAGTAACACACATTTTTTTTCATTTTTTTCAACATTGTTTTCTACCCTTTGAAAGACAAGTCATCTGATTTGAATCACATTTCATTTCACAATTTTTCATTTAACAATATCAAGTATTTTTGTGAGGAGCTAAAAATCAGAGTTGGACTGAGTAAAACTGCCTTTTATTCATACTGTCATTCATTTGTATATTTTTGCCCAAACGCTTTTAACTCTAAAGCACTGTCTTCATGAAAAAGATATTATGCAATTTGGGGAAAAATGCTAGATTTTGCAATTTCGGAGTTGCTCTGTCCATATTATGTTACAAGTAGTGAACAGGATCAGACTGTAAATTTTATGCAGTCTGATCTTGATCTATACTATCAACAAAAACAACAGTTATAAGTTGCAGCACGGTAGAGGGATGAGCCTGCTTTGTATTGTTCTGTAATAACTCTTGAATTAAGCTTAAAACAAGTTGGCTTCTTTCAAAAAGAAGCCAGGAGAGGTCAGTGTCAGTGTTTTCAAATAGTTTATTGGCCTTTAATTTCAATATATTTAAGTACATGTAAACAAACGTGTAAAACAGCCGCCGCGTAGAAACCTCTTTTGCTTTACATGACGGTCATTTGATCTTCTTTTCCGCCTTCTCAAGTTGCATGATCTTGTCCAGCGGTCTTCTTTCTCTTTTTTAACAAAATTCTTCATATTTTTTCTTCTGCTTAGATTTATTTGCTTAATGAAGAATTAAAGTTATTTGAGAGGTCATTTCACTTGTAATCATGGCAAATTAATGTAACAATTTTTTTTTTCTGAAATTCGTCATATCTAAAAGTGGGTGCAGAAGACAACTAGCCCCAAGTTATGAACCAACTCGCCCCGCTCTTATTACTATCACCTAAACGTATTTATAAAACCAAGACCTGTGTAAACTGTTATGATTTTTATCGACCTTCTTTCTTTTTTATCTACATGTATATATCTTTCTCTTAGAACTGTCTTTTGTTTAAGTGATTGAAGATTACATTCTTTCGTTTACACCAAGTGAACATTGAAGTTAGCATAAATGATGCTGACTTGACCAGTTTGACATCCCTGACATATTCAGCTCATGGAATGAATTTTCTATAACCGGTATACTGTTAACATATACCCGTTCTTTTCAATCAATCAATCAATCAATCAGTCACATCGATCGTTAGACACAAAGAAAAAACAGATGGATAAACTGATCCACCAGTCGTTAGTTTGATGATACTTAAATCATTCATGATTGCTTTTATCTGGAAGATCTATAGGTACATAAAATTTTGACGATAAGCCATTTAAATAATGTCTCTTAATCCTAGATAATTACTTTTGTATTTTAGAAAATTACCTGTATTGTAATAGATTAGCATAAAAAAAGTTGTTGTTTTCATGAGTTGAGAACCAGTATGTAAGGAGTTTATGCTCAGGACGAAAATTTTGCTTGATTTTAGGAGGTTTTTTTTTTTAACGTGGGCGCGATTATTCAAATTCTGTGAACTAGCCCATGTCTCATAAACTTCTGACGAGTTGTCTTCTGCGTGGGCGAGTTGTCTTCAGTTTGAGGCGACTTGTCTTCACAATGTGGGACGAGTTGTCTTCGGACGATTTTTTTTTTGTGGGACGAGTTGTCTTTGGGCGAGTTGTCTTTGGGGCAAGTTGTCTGTCATTCCTAAAAATAGAACCACGTCTATTTCTTATTTCGGTTTTTAGATTTCACTTTATTTACAAAACCATGACGAAACAGACTGTGTACCATACTAATTTCGCAAGAAAAATGGATTTAGACAGCGAATTCTGTGGCAGTCTGCGTTTTAAACTCACCACTGTTGGAGAGGTCTGAAGCGTTGAAAGCACTTGTGTGACATTTGTTAAGGGAGCCGTTGTGTGGAATTAATATTTTGAAAAATAAACAAACAATAATGTGGGACGAACAGCCCGGACGACCAAGCCAAGGGACGAATAAGTCCAGCGACGAACTGATTTTGGGACGAACAAGGTCAGGAGACGAAGGTTGCGTGTATCATTGCGCCAATAGAAGGCCGAAGCGGGTATAGATATTTTCAACAACAAAAAAATAAGTATTCCGATGATCGATGGCCTTATTTAGTTTCTTTTAATACGCCTTTGTTAATTATAAATCTGAGTGCTATCGAAACACTTATTTGTGATAGAAAAAATGAGTTTAACTGGGTTTACTTCCTTCGGTTTTGCACAAACTACGATACATGATTCTCAAAATACCGTATTGAACTCATAGTGGCATTGTCTTCGACAAATGCCTCAAAAACGACAAATGCCTCAAAAACCTAATTTTTGCTATTTCATAGACATTTTAGGGAAAACTATCTCTGTATCGGACAGTGTAGATCAAAGATCAGACTACACATTCTTTGCAGTCTGATCTTGGTCTACTTTTCCGCAAAAAGGTCAGTGAATCACACTTAGCAGCTTAGGCAAGAAGTGTAATATGTAGATCATAGAGCTTGCATTCACCAACCATTCTTAAGAACTGTCTTTGTCTTATTATAGATTTAGAAAGTAAAGCAAGTTCTGATTGTCTAAACCAAAGACCCAAACTTTGTAAAATTTGCCACCAGATCTAGGACCTAAAGCCTCGAAATTGTCTGGAGTAGGCTTGACATTGTTATTTTTGTTTCTTCCTGATAAAAATTTGCCATGTCACTGATATAGCAGACTATTGACTGTACTTGTAATATCCTTTATCAAACTGTCCCGTGTTTTTAACAACGAGAAAATGCCTCTTGAAAACATTTTTGGAAAATGAGAAAACGCTGGCTACCAGCTTTTACTCCTTTTCCAAAAATGTTTTCTAACCTGTCAGAAAACATCTGTTGATTTATACTAATTTCGAATTTCTCAACCACAGTTGCTTTCATTTTTAAAGAGAGCAAAATGATCCGCTTGAGAAAAGGTTAAGCCTAAAAGTGCTTATCACAACGAAGGGATTTTTTTTGCAAAGAGTGTAGACTCACCTAATTTATTTTCTGTTTAGTTCAACATGTTCTTGGAAATAATCAGTCCAAAACTAACCTATAACCTATTTACAAAACAGTCACATATTTTACCAGCTTTATAGAAGAATGCTTTTGTAAACATTGTGAGAAAAGAAAAAAAAAAAAAAAAAAAAACACCAGTAACCAGTTTTTTTCCCATTTCCCACATTTTCTAAAGCCTATTTCCTCAGAATTGTTAAAACATGATTGTTTGGTAAAGATTTAAGCAAACCAACATGGTGATACATTGGCTGTCATGGAACAGCCATATGGATACAATAACAAAGACGGCAAATAACAAGTTACAGCCTTTCCTTGCAAGTTTGGTGGAGAGGGGTTTGATATAAAGCGCTTAAGACCTGTGTTGCTGTTGAGCTAGCTTTCACAGCAATTTGCTTTGTTGCATGCTTCTCCGTAATGGTTAAGTAATGTGGTTATCAGTAGTGCTTGGATGAGTGAACCAAGTGGCTGCAAGTCGCACAGGAACCTCAGTCTGTGGCCAAAAGACATCAATTTTGCTAAAGGTCATTGGTAAGACCCTGGCTTGTGTTTGCTACACCTACATGGGGTCCACATGCGAGGACTAAAGGACTAAGTTTGACTCAGCAAGCTGAAATAGTGTACGCGGGCAACCTGCTGGTTTCTAAAGAGGTGGCTGCTGTAGACACGCCAGTAGTGTCACAGCTATGATTAATTCACAGGACTGGGGTACACTTATAAACCGGTCACCAACATTTCAAAATCACTTAAATGTTAACCCTTAAAGCGCTTTTTAAAACTATTCTTGCCTTTGCAGCTAGGATAAAGATAAGACTGCACAAAATATGCAGTCTGATCTTTCGTCTACACTGTCTGTATTGCTGAACGACTGCACATACACAAGGGCAATCTTGAACTAGCACGTACATTGTTGGGGTTTATTTCTAGACTGAAAATGTACGTTGGGTTTAATTGGCGCTTTAACCCTTTACAACACAATCTCAAGTTTTAAAGATCCGGAGAAAGAGACTTATCGAAAAAATTGTAGGAAAGGGAGAAAATGCTGGTAACCAGTATTTTCTCCTTTTCCCGAAATGTTTTCTACCCTATCCAAGACAAACTCCACCTTGTGAGTCACATTTAACCCTTAAGCTGCTAAGTGCGAATCACTGACCTTTTGCGGACAGTGTAGATCAAGATCAGACTGTACAGAAAGTGCAGTCGGATCTTGGATCTACGCTGTCCGATAAGGAGATATTTTTCTCAAAAAAAAGTTTGATATAACATTATCAGGGTTTTTACTATCAGCTCGAAAGTTTTATTTAACTTATGTAGCAGGATAAGGATAAAAAATTGTCTTGTAGTCTGCAATGCTTTCAATTTGGATGAGTTTATTTTTCTGTCGACCGGTAATTTAAATGAGTTTATATTTTTGTTGCTCGGCGATTTAAACAAGTTTATATTTATGTCGTCCAGTAAATTCAACGAATTTATATTTTTGTCCTCCATTATTTCAAATGAGTTTATATTTTTGTCCTCCATTATTTCAAATGAGTTTATATTTTTGTCCTCCATTATTTCAAACGAGTTTATATTTTTGTCCTCCATTATTTCAAATGAGTTTATATTTTTGTCCTCCATTATTTCAAATGAGTTTATATTTTTGTCCTCCATTATTTCAAATGAGTTTATATTTTTGTCCTCCATTATTTCAAACGAGTTTATATTTTTGTCCTCCATTATTTCAAACGAGTTTATATTTTTGTCCTCCATTATTTCAAACGAGTTTATATTTTTGTCCTCCATTATTTCAAATGAGTTTATATTTTTGTCCTCCATTATTTCAAATGAGTTTATATTTTTGTTCTCCATTATTTCAAATGAGTTTATATTTTTGTCCTCCATTATTTCAAATGAGTTTATATTTTTGTTCTCCTGTAATTGTACGAGTTCATATTTTTGTCGTCCGGGGACTTAAACCAGTTCATATTTTTGTCGTCCGGTGATTTAAACGAGTTTATATTTTTGTCGTCTAGTTTTCCAAACGAGTTTATATTTTTGTCGTTCTGTAATTGAAGCGAGTTTATATTTTTGTTGTCCGGTAATTTAAACTAGTTTATATTTCTGTCATCCGGTAAATTAAACGAGTTTATACTTTTGTAGTCCGGTGATTTAAACCAGTTAATACTTTTGTTGAAATGAGTTTATATTTTTGTCGACCGGTGATTTAAACGAGTTTATATTCATGTTTGTCATCCGGTAATTTAAACGTGTTGGTATTTTTGTCGTCCGGTGATTTAAACGAGTTTATATTTCTGTCGTCCGGTGACTTAAACGCGTTTTTTATTTTAGTCATACGAGAATTCAAACGAGTTTGTATTTGTGTCGTCCTGTAATTGAATCGAATTTGTACTGTTGTAATTTAAACAAGTTTATATTTTTATCGTCCGGTAATTTAAACAACGTTGTATTTTTGTTGCCTGGTAAAGAGTTACAAGTTAAGAATCATCCACAATTTAAAGCCCCCAAAAAGTCCAAAATTAGAGTTTTTTTATACTTGAAAAAAGCCGCGAATCTGTTAGATTTACTCTTATTTTGTCACCAAGGGGATAGGGGTGTTCATTGCAACATCGGTTCATGTCACAGAACCATACAAAAAATCTTGAATTTTTTTATCAATTCTCCCAAGTGACGTTGCCACGCACTATTCGGAATCATTCTGGTGTCCTAAGTTTAGACACCATGTGACCGACATATAATGATGACGTATTACACAGACGACGTGCTTTCTCTCCGTAAAAAACATTGCGAAACTTCGGTAAGTCTTTAATTTTCGTTGAATTACCTGTGCAGATCGTATCTTAGTTATTTGTATGCATTTGGTTGGTAAATCGGAGTTGTGTTATCTTTGTTTCGATCATGAAAATATAGATATATGCCTATTTCTTCTTGTCAATAGTCGTCCTAACATCGTCTGACATCTTCGATAACACTATAAGAAGTTCGGCACATAAAAAATAGAATGTCTACACAGGGTATAAAAGTTTGTAATATGAGCCATGGAGAATAAGTCAAACAAAATATGGAGGTTTTATAACGAAGATCAGACTTTACATTATGTGCGATCTGATCCTGATCTTCATAGGTAATGAAAAAGTTAAGAACTTTGTGGGTTTTTTCTTTTCTTTTTTTTTGGTCTGTAATTGCTGACGAATTTTGACCTGAGTTTAGCATCAGGTGGTGGACGTTTTATATCGAAGGTCAGACCTCTTACTAGGTGCAATCTGATCTCGATCTATGCTGTCAACAAATGATATTTCTCCACTCTCAAGAGTTTGGTTAAACACATTGCTTATAGATATTTTTACTGCTAGTTTTTGAAGACAGAGTTGATGTTACTCCATCAATCAAGTTACTGCATGCAGATGAACCATACTTTTCAAAATTGTGGATACAAATTCCAAAGCTGATAAATACATGTATTTAAAGTTGTTGGAGTGCAAGACAATTGAAGACAATAGTAGTAGTTTACTAGTGCTCAAGTAATCAACCACATTGTGATTAGGAAAAATATTTTTCAGAGCTCCAGATAGCTGGAGTGATTTTGATTTCAAAATTGAAAATATTAATAACTCTCCACTAAACCGTATGTTATGGGTACTCATTAGAATCGTCTCATTGAGACAATTCTAATGAGTACCCACAACATAGGGCTTGGAAGAGAAATAATGGAGTTGTAATACTTTGACTCCCTCTTATCTGGAGGTCTGAATTTTTATGTCATGTTTTACTGATCGCCTTTCCAATCTAAAAACAGTGTATCTTTTTAAGGTGTGATAGAGAGAGACCAAGATGTTTGTTACCGGTAACCGACAAATAGATATCCCAGTCTGGTGTTTTATCTCCGCTGTACGACGATTTTTTTTCCACAGATTTTAGCACAGTCCATGTTAACAGGTATTTGAATGATATTTAGATCTGCATCTATTACACATTAATGTTAGAACTCTGAAATCTGTTATATTTCAAGCTTAGATAGGATCAGCTGCTGAAAGGATAATTGATCAAACACAATTTTTTTGCACCCTTGCCATAAATTTTTGAAAGGAGCAATTGTTTGCTATATAAGCAACTGCTCCTTTCTCACATTTCTCCATTTCGTTGATTTTTTTTTTTTTTTTGTGAATATTCCCCAGTATTTTGTCGGTTGTTTAACGCCATTTTCACCATTATTTCAGTTTTATCACGGCAGCCAGTGCACCTGTCCATCCTTATCAAGAGTTTCTGTTTCCAGTACTTTGCATAATATCCCACTGGCTGCTTTTCCGTGTAACCATTGTCAATACAATGATTAGCAGTGAGAGAGGAATGAATCCTGTTGCAATGACTATCATCAATCCTGGGAAAGAAATTGGCCGAGCTAGGGACTTGAACCAGCAATCCCCCAATCTCAAGTCTTGTATGCAACTAGATGCACCACTAGGGCTCTGCAGTAGTACTTCGTAAAAGTAATGTACTCTTGAGAGAGAAAAAGGCATGCCTTGCGGCTAAAAGAAATTAAAATCCAACTTTTAGTAAGCAAGCTTAAAAGGTACACTGAAAAGCTGCTATGTATTAAGCCTGCACCAAAGAGACTCTCAAATTTTGTGTTTTTTTTTTTTACCTTGAAAAAGAAGGCTCTTGAAAAGATAATGGAAAAAGGTGAAAACCAACATTTTCTATTTCCAAAAGTGATTTTAGCTTTTTAGATAAGTTCCATCATTTGGGCCACATTCAATTTGTTGTCTACAAATGCTTTCAATTTAGACACGTAAGAAATTTTATCATCTTGAAAAGAATTAGTATTAAGGTAGCCACCAGGGCAGGGTTTACTGTATAAAGAAATGAGCATATCTTCTAAAATAGTTCTAGAGATACAATCTGAGACTAGTAGGTTAAAAATACATGTGTTTTTCAATCTAAATTTACTTGATTGATTGAATGGTGTTTAATGCGGCATTCAACATTATATCAGTCATTTCAGTGCGTCAGCTTGCTTGTTCAGGTATACCCTGGGTTTTGATAGTACAAGGCTATGGCTCTGTAGTGTCATGCCCAAGGACACTCTCATGAAAAAACCATTGCTTCCAGTGAGGCTGAAAGCTGGGACCTCCAGGTTATGAGTGCTACACTTCACCACTGAGCTAGGCAGACCTAATATAAATTTGTATTTCAGACTCAAAAATCGAATGCAGTCTCAATGGCTGTGTAAGATACAAGGACAGAGTTGTTAAATGGCCTCTTTAGGATTTCATTTAACTCTATCAAGCAACAAAATTTTGGACCAGTCCAAATTCAAAGTATTTGCAGCCTAAAATTTAACTATGGCTCAAATGATGGAAATCGTTTTTAATAGGGTAGAAAACAGAGTGGAATCAAGAAAATGCTGGTTACCTGCATTTTCTCCTTTTCACACAATGTTTTAAAAATGCCTGGAGATGCATTAAGCCCCCTTTTGCCCAAGCATGGCCCATACATACTTTGCATTATGTAAAAAGAAATTTATGTTCTTGTCATTTCAGTGTCTCATTTTGGACAGAGCTGGCCCAGTAAAGCCAAGCTGCACCAACAGGATGCACTGTTTGTGATTCAGAAGATCCATACTATGTAATCAGGTTTTCAGTGCCTTTTCCCCCAGTGTTTGGCTGCATTTAATTTGCAAATTATAGGACTGTTTGGTTACGAAATCATAAACAAAATTCACCCTGTACACACTGTACTAGCAAATCATTTGTATGCACTGACTTGTATAAAGTTGAAAGTAAAAACTATATGAAATGTCAATCATCTAAGACTACGTCTTTGGCCAGATATTCATGAGGTTTAGTTTAAGTATTTGTCTTCATAATATTTAACCTGTTACCACAGGATTCCAAGTTTTAAAGACCCTGGACCAAGAAGACTTTTGGAAAACATTTGAGAAAAGGGAGAAAATGCTAATAACCAGCATTTTCTCCTTTTTTCCACATTGTTTTCTACACTTTCAAAGACAAATGTCAACACCTGGGTCACACTTGATTTGTTGTCCACAAATGCTTTGAATTTGGAAAAGTCTAAAATTTTGTTGTTTGATATAGAGTTAAGATAATTTTAAACATAACCACAATGTCACGATAGGTTACAATCACTCTTGTTATTCTTGTAGCACTGAATTAGAATTATCTTAGATGATATTGAATGTTATTATGCAGTAGGTCCAAGTGTTAGTTGCTGCCAGAAAAATGAATTTTGTAATCAGGTAAAAGTCAATAAAAGAGAGTAACTTGGCAACTTTTTACCTGGGTCTAAAATTCATTTTTCTAACACATGGACCGATGGTACAATAACAGATTGTCAACTGAACAATAATTTCCATACTCCCAAAAGTATAATTTAAATTTAAATGTATTTTAACACCTGCATTGCCAACTTTTGTCCACCACTGGGTCTCTAACTTTTTCTAATTATATGGTTATGTCGACATCATGGAAATTTTCCATAAAATAAATACTTACTGCTTTCTGAGTGCTGGAATAGACAATGTGTATAAGATGACCGATTTTGCTTTTGAAACATATGAGCTATGCTCTATAAAAAGAGGGTTTAACACATCTGCCAAAAGTATTGACCAAGATCAGCCTGTGCAGTCCATACAGGCTGACCTCGGCCGAAACTTTTCGCTATTGGATAATTTTCTGTATGTAATAGGACCATTTATATATGACTGATTTTGCTTTTGAAACATTTGAGCTATTGCTTTCTGAGCGCTGGAACAGATAATGGGTATATGAGCTCTGCTCTGTAATAAGGGGTTTTAATGCATCTGTGAAAAGTATCGACGCAGGTCAGCCTGTGCGGACTGCACAGGCTGACCTGGGCCGAAACTTTTCACTATTGGAGAATTTTCTGTATGTAATAGGACCATTCCACCTCATGATTCAGTTGGTTGTTAGAAAAAAATGAACTCTGTGGATCCATGATCATGTTATGACTTGCTAGGTATCATGCATCACAGAGGTGCATTAAGCCCCTTTTGCCATAGCCTGGTTTATATGTTTCTATATACAGGTATTTACTTATGAACAGGACCATGCCCAGGTAGATCAGTCAAGGACTTGAGAACAGGGGGTCAGTGGTTTGATTCCTGGCTTTTCCAATTTCTTAGAATTGATGATATTCATTGAGACATGTGTGAAAGCAGGCAGTGGCTTGGAAAGATTAGTGTGAAGTACTTTAAAAGGGTTTTTGTCGGTTTAACCCTTTACTAAACAATCTTGTTTTCACGACCCTAGAGATGACGACTTGAAGACATTGTGGAAATTCTCTGGTTACCAGCATTTTTTTTTTTCATTTTCCCATAATGTTTTCTACCCTTTCAAAAACAAATTTCAATACTTGAGTCCCATTTATCATCTGCAAATACTTTTCAAGTCTAAAATTTTATTGTTTGTCAAGAGTTAAAAACCATGTGCAGAAATTGGTTAACCGTTTACCAGATGACAGATTTTGGACAAGTCCAAATTGGAAGTGTTTTTAGACAACTACTATAATTCAGTGTAGCGTAAGGGATTAGATTTGTCTTTGAAATGGTAGAAATCATTGAAGGAATAGAAGAAAATGCTGGTTACCAACAGTTTCTCCTTCACCCACGAGGTTTCTAAAGCTATCTCCCTAGGGGGTCATTAAAAGGCGAGATTGTTTGCTAAAGGACCATTGTATACTTGATTTAAAAGCTTGAAAATATGTAGATAGCGAAAACAATTGCAGTTTGCTCAAATATACTTTTTATTGGTCTCGAACTTTATAAGATATGTTTTTGTTCTAAAATTCATAAACATGAATTAAAGCTGTAACCCTTTACCAGATGACAAAATTTTATGCTGGTCCATATTGAAAGCATTTGCAGTTGACAAAATAAATGTGACTCAAAAATTAAGATTCTTTTTGGGAAGGAAAGAAAACACTGTGGAAAAGGAGAAAATGCTGGTTATCAGCATTTTCTCCTTTTCGTACAATATTTTCAAAGGGCTTCTCTCTCAGGGCAGTTAAAAGCCGTGAGTTTGTGGTAAAGGCTTAAACTGGAAATAGAATTTAGTACCTTTCAATAATTTTCATTTTAGTAATTAAAAACAATGGTTACAAAAATATCTCACTCAAGTCTTTACCACACAATCTCGAGTTTTGATGACCCTGGAGAAGAGGGCTTTTGAAAACATTGTCTAAAATTTTGTCGTTTGGTAAAGAGTTAATCATACTGGTAATCTTAATTCAATATTCTTCATGACTGTTGTCAAAACTTAATACTTGATATCTGTATCTTGGGCAAAAATACTGTTCACGTAAAACTTTCCATCATAGAGCACCTAAGGTACAATGTAGGAAGAGAAACAGAAACAAGTAAATCGTGACTTGGCTTCGAACGCCCTTCCAGTCTTGTTCGGCTTCAAACCAGTCCCCGTGAAGCACTTCAAGTCTACTTGAACCTGTCCAGAAAACGGTGTTGTGCTGAACCGCTGTCGGTCCGTGTCTTCAGATCGATCTGTTCAACCGTACTGTTTAGGCTGGAACTGTAAGACGGGCTTCTCAACTTCGAACGGCATGGAACGAGTCTGGAGTCTGTTTGAAGCTGGTCGTGTTGAGGCTTCAAGTCAGTTTGTTCTGATCGGAACGGGTCCTTTTTGAGGCTGGGTCTGTCTGAAGCTGGTCTGATCAGAACGTGTTGAGGCTTCAAGCTCGGTGTATTCCGTTCAGGATCTGTCTGTCTAATACCATTCTGTAACACGTGATTGCATGGATAATGCTGAACCTGTGCCGATATTAGTCTGTACTAATCGGTCTGCTCAACCCTCCGGTCAACTGTCACAGCGTGCAAAGAGTGAATTTTCTGTAAAGGATTACGAAGAAGGTACTGCCAAAGCGTATCGTCGTAACGGCGTATTGTAACGTTGGTTGGTTATTTCCGTTTATTTATCGTCGCTACCGGTTGCCCATCTGAGCGACGCCCCCAGAAGACGGTTAGTGCAAGGATACAGGTCGAAACTACTGAGAGCTTCGCCTGGTTCTTTAACGTGCTCGGCGTATAAGCACTGTCACACGGGACTTCGGTTTAATATCTCATCCGAAAGACTATTAGTAATTTTTAAGTTGGCCAGCCGGGGATACGAACCCACGATCTGTAGGACATTGTGTTCACGAATCCTACGCTCCACCTACTGAGCTATATCGGCTGTTAAAGTATTCTATAGTCGCGTTTGGCACTATATATATTCACCAATTATAACGCGCTTACAAAGGTTCTAAATTATGTTTCTTAATCCACCATAATTTCTTGACGCCGATAATTTACCAAGATTTAATAAGTACAAATACAATGTACCTAGTGCAAAATATAAGAAAACAAAAATGCATATAGTTTAAAACAGCATAAGCACTTATAAAAATTAAAATCTATGATTTATTAACAAAGAGACAACCTATTCCAAAAATAGTACCAAAGCATCGAATGATCAAAGTACACCCTGTACTCACAATAGAAGACATTAAGCTATATACAACATGCGGTACTGCCTGTACCTTACAGATTATTTCTGACACACATGTTTTACAAATCATATCAACCAAAAGGCCATTGTGGGCTTGCAAGCATCTTCACATCCTTGATTAATTCAATTTACTGCCAATGTTTATTAACCCTTAACCCTTTACCACACAATCCCGACTTTTAACAACCTTGACAGGGAAGCCTTTTGAAAACATTGTGGGAAAAGGAGAAAATGCTGGTAACCAGCATTTTCTCCTTCTCCCACAATGTTTTCTACCCTTCCCAAAACAAATTTCAATTTTTCAGTCACATTAATTTTGTCGTCTGCAACTGCTTTCAATTTGAAGCAGTCTAAAATTTTGTCGTCTGGTAAAGAGTTAACCACGCAATTCCAAGTTTAAACGAACCAATGGAAGATGCCTTCTGAAAACATTCCGGGAAAAGGAGAAAATGCTCGTTACCAGCATTTTCTCCTTTTCCCACAGTGTCTTCTACCCTACCAGAAACAAATTTAAATTTTGAGTCACATTTATTTTGTTGTCTGTAAATGCTTTCAATTTGGACCAATCTAAAATATTGCTGTGTGGTAAAGAGTTAAGTGTCATTGCAACAGGATTTGATCCTCTCTAACTCCCAACATGATTTGGGTTTGCTCATGGGGGAAAACAGCAAGTGAATTTTAGAGAATTTGCTGAGAATTACTAGTATATGAAATAGAAGTAAAAGGCGCATTATTAAATTTAAACCTTTTCAAACAATCCAAGTTTTAACAACTCTTGGTAAGACAGGATCTGCAAATATTGTGGGATAAAGAGAAAATTTCGGTACAATATAGCCTGTAGAAAAAGCAGAAAATGTTGGTAGCCTGCATTTTTTTTCTTTTTTCCCCACACTGTTTTCTACCCTTCCAGAGAGACATTTATTGTGTTGAGTTACATTTACTTTTTCATCTGCAAATATTTCCAATTTAGACGAGACTAAAATGCTCTTCTCTTGTATAGATTGGGTGTTTATTTGTTTGCGCATTTTGAACCACTTTGAACATTATTTCAAATTTTTATTCATGTCATTGTGACAACTCATTACTGTCTTTTCTGTATTTCACCAGCACAAAGCTGGGGCTCTGTAATGTCTTGCCTAAAGACTCTCCTTAACCCTTAAAGCCCTGGATTGATTGATTCTATGGTGTTTAATGCCATTTTCAACAATATTTCAGTTATATCGTGGCGGCAAGTGCACCTATCCGTGCTTTCCTAGCGTTTCTTTTACCAGTGCTTTGCACAGTATTCTTTCCAAGCCACTGGCTGCTTTTCTCACATAGCCATTGTCAAAACAATGGTCAGTGGTGAGAGAATAATGAATCCTGTCGCAATGACTATCATCAATCCTCGGAAAGAAATTGGCCGAGCCGGGGATCAAACCAGTGACCTCCTGTTCTCAAGTCCTTTACGCTACCGACTGAGCTACAGGGCGCAGATTAAAGCCCTGGTACCACCTTAAGTTGTTTTTGCAGACAGTGTAGATCAAGATCAGACTGCACATAACATGCAGTCTAAACTTAGATCTATACTGTGTGCTTCTACGAAACAAGTTTTGTCAAAATAAAGCAAAGCAGCTACCGTTTTCTTACTTTCCAGGCAGGTGCGCAACCCTTTACCAGTTGGTAAAATTTTTGGAAATTGTTCAAATTGGAAACATTTGCAGATGAAAAATTGGACCTAGAAGCTCAAATGAAAAGATTTGCTTCAAGATAGTAAATATTATGGGAAAAGGAAAAAAATACTGGTTACCAGCGATTCTGCTAATTCCAAAATGTTTCAAAAGCATTTTTCTTTGTTAAAATGAGTAAATAGTGCTTTACATAATAACTTGGATGTTTTAGTTAACCCTTTACCATACAATCCCAACTTTTAAAGACCCTGGGAAAGAAGCCTTTTGAAAAGATTGTGGGAAAAGGAGAAAATGCTGGTAACCAGCATTTTCTCCTTTTCCCACAATGTTTTCTACCTTTCCCAAAACAAATTTCAGTTTTTGAGTCCCATTTATTTTGTCGTCTGCAAATGCTTTCAATTTTGAAATGTCCGAAATGTTGTTTGGTTAAGGGTTGAGGGCAAGCAGTAGCTTCTAACATTGCTCTGTATGTATGAATATATTTTTTATTTTTTGTCCACAAATTCTTCTTGTAAGACTATTGTGATGTACATGTATTTAAAATAATAAAATAATATTACACCATATTGCCTTGCTTGTTGCATCAAACATATCTGTCTTTGTAAGAGCTGTGATCTGAACCAGCCAGTTTTATATCGTAGTAAGCGTACTGAAGGCCAAGTATTCACATGCTACATATTCTTCAGCAACACCACAGAATATGTCTGTGGAAATCTGATTATCCTGCTGTATATCTGAAAAACAAAAAAAAAAAAAAAAAAAAGACATATTCTCTTTTTTAATTTATCTCAATCTGAAACTGTAAAAAAGAAAGACAGCAGTATAGTCATAGGTGTAGGCTTACTCCAAGTTCATTCCATTTGATAACAGAATTGACTGCAGCATCTGTCCAGCATGTGGTTGAACTTAAATAATGTTGAAAACTGTACATGTATGAAGTCATAACTGTACAAATACAGCTTTTAACAAACCTGTTTCGAAACAGCATTGGTTATTACTTATCATTTGTAGGGAAGAATCATGTGATCCATCTTCCACAATGTTACTTTTCCATATGGATCAAAATTGACAGCTGCTGCATTTCCAACCTTTTACTAATTTTCTTCAATTGTTCTTTACTCTAATATGGCATATGTCTCAAAACCCGAATAGTAGCAAAAAGTACACAAAAAGTAGGTCAACAGTTGCTATGTTGCTCTATCTTTTGTTTACTTTTTACTTGATTTCAAATTTTTTTTTTTTTTGCCATTGACTTACACTTGGATTGACTGTACAACAGATTGTCATCTTCCCAGCAATTTCCGTACTTTTAAAAAGTATGACTAAAATGCATTTTAACACCCACTTTGTTTACTTTTGGTGGCTGCTTGGCCATTAAAAAGTAGCACATACAATGTAGTTTTTAGCCTTTCAATTTCCGACAATCATTTTGTTTATATGTATGATACATGTAAATTCTAGAACAGTGTAATGCAGTATCTTTAACTCAATAATCAGCACTTATGCGAATGAAGCCCAGTTTGATTGACTGAGTGATACATACATGTAGCTTTCAACATTATATCAGTCATACCATTTTGACAAATCATTTATTCATATGTTTCCCGAGTTTAAACAATATCTGAAGTAACTTGCCCATGGACATCCCAATGAAACCCAGTGAGAATTGAATCTGAGTCATGGATTACTTATATAATGCATTTACCACTGAGACATGAAGTAATCCTTAACCCTTTACCACACAATCCCGACTTTTAATGACCCTGTGAAAGAAACCTTTTGAAAATATTATGGGAAAAGGAGAAAATGCTGGTTACGGAAAAGGAGAAAATGCTGGTAACCAGCAATTTCTCCTTTTCCCACAATGTTTTCTACCTTTTCCAAAACAAATTTCAATTTTTCAGTCACATTTATTTTGTCGTCTGCTAAATGCTTTCAATTTGGACCAGTCTAAAATTTTGTCGTTTGGTAAAGAGTTAAGCCCTTTATAGCTGTTCAGTTGAATAAAACTTGTGGCATTATTAGTATCACAAGGGTAAGCTGAAGTAATACAGGAGAACTGTGAAGCCCTAAGTGACAAAACAAAAATTCAGTCGCATAAGCACAGCAATAGCTTAATTAACTGTCTACCGGTATTTTGTCCAGCAGCATATTTTCAAGAATTCTGCTCCATTTTCATCCCAGCATATAATAAGGGTTTCATTCAAGATCTATATGAGACAGCAAAAACTTTTTGCGGTATACCAGTAATCTTGAATCCACACTGCTTCTTTATAGGTATAGCCCATGCAGTGGGTAGAGGTGAATCCCTGAAACCGCAATACATTGTTTTGAATTTTCATTACTTTACCCACGATGTAAATTTTGTGAATTTGGCTATTGAAAATAAAAGTTGTTTATCTGATTGGGACACATGTACCTGAAAAGAGGTCGCCAAATTCTGGATCAACTGGAATGAAATTAAATCATGACAGAGTCAGAAACCAAGGCTCATCTGCATCTGCATAGTCAGTATAATTCAATATGTGTATCATCGTGTAGGAGGATCCATTCACATTGGCCAGAGATGTGTAAAGTAATTCTTTCCATACTCTGGAATAGCATTTACATACCATTTAACATACTGTGCTAGAAATTTAATGGTGTTTTACTCCGCTTTCAACAGTATTTCGGTCATATCATGACGACATTACACAAATTCATGTATTTCCTGGGATTCACCAGTACTAGGCAAGAGCTCTGAAGTGTCTTGCCCAAAGACACTCCCACGAAAAAACCAGCGGATCGAACCCCAGACTTAATAATGTGCAAATTTACTCTTTACCAAACGACAAAAATTTAGACTTGTCCAACTTGAAAGCATTTTCAGACGACAATTTAAATGATAGAATATGTCTTTGATAGGGGAGAAAATACTGTGGGAAAGGGAGAAAATGCTGGTTACCAGCATTTACTCCTTTTCCTACAATGTTTTCAAAAGGCTTATTTCTCAGGGTCGTTAAAACTCCGGAATGTGTAGTAAAGCGTAAACATACAATCCAGTGCTGTAATGACCCAGAGGCATAAAGTTTTTGAAGGCATTGTAGAGAAAATGCTGCTGGTGACTAGTATTTACCTTTAATTCAACAATTGTTTCTCCTGTTTCAAATACAAATCATGTAGATCCAATACAAGCTATGTCGTCTGCAAATGGCTTCAATCTAGACAAGTCCAAAATTTTGTCATCTGCTAAAAACAAACCACCAGGATTCCATTGATATGTGCACTGACCAGATTAGGGAAAGATAATTGGGCTCTACGTTCAAATTTGTGGCACCCAAGAAATTCAGCCATTTTTTTAAAAAAAATGGTGCAGATTTAATTCAGCACATTGAGTTTCAGTTGCATTTCTAGCGTTATAAACACACACACACACACACACACACACAACAAATACTTAGCCTTGTCCAACACTATGGCATTTGCTGAAAAACAAATATTTCTCAAACAATGAAATTTGTCTGTGATACGAGAAAAATATTGTGGAAATAGGAGAAAATGTACTAACTTTTTCTCCTATTTCCACAATGTTTTCAAAAGTATTTTTTCAATGTCGTAAAAACAAGGGATTGTTAGGTAAATGGCCAATCTCTGAACAAGTTGGCTTCTTTAAAAAAAGAAGCCAGGAGAGGTCAGCATCAATGTTTTCAAATAGCTTATCGCTTTTAATTTCAATATATTTTAGTACATGTAAACAAATACTAAGTAAGGCATTATATGATTGCCGCTGTGTGAAAAGAAGGAACCTCTTATGCATTACATGACAGACATGTGACCTTCTTCCCACGTTTTCAAGTTGCGTGATCTGTTCCCGTGGTGTTCTCTTTTTTAAGGATTTTTTTTTTTCGTGTGTGTAGCTTTATTTGTTTAATGAAAAATTACAACTACTGGAAAGGTCATTTGCAATCAAATCGATATAACAAATCCTTTTTGAAATCGGTCATATAAAAACAAAACACGTCTATTTCCTATTTCAGTTTTTTTTATTTTGGTTTGTTTATAAAACCATGACGAAACAGACTGTGTATCAGAACAATTTCGCAGAAAAGCATGGAGTGGGCAACAATTTCTGAGGCAGTCTGCCTTTCAAACTCACTACTGTTGGAGATGTCTGATGACCTCTCCAATATATATGCGTTGCGTACATCCGAGGCTCAGACTACATTCATGCACATTTAATCATTATCTGCATTCTCTGCATAGAAAATGGGTCAATCGGGTGCTGCGCAAAAATTAAAGATCACTTTCATGTCACAGGTGAACGGCGAGCGACAGTATCATTCATATATTACACACTATATAATAGTAAATTAGTGTGTAATATATGAATTATGCTGTCGCTCGGCGTTCACCTCTGTTTCATCTTACTAGCCGATATTCATTAATCAAAAAGTGCTTACGTATCCTGTTCCAACAGTAAATGGGGACATCAGTAAAGATATAGCGATAAATCTTTTTTAAACACAATAAATATATGATGAACGTAAGGCGACTTACCGATTCAAGAATGCGAAATGAAATCCGCATCTGTTTTCAGACAGTTCGCTCATTCTGCATATTTACACGGAGCTTCTTGTTCAAAATAAAAGAAACAAATCCTAAAATAGACGCCCGTTTGTTCTTTCTGTGCCGCTCTTGGGCAAATTCGGTAAACGACCTTCGTTTTCTGTCGAATATGATTCTCACACCGTCACACCGTCCTCCATTTTGTTTTTCGTTTACCTTAGCTCCTAGGTATCACGTGGTGTACCTACGTCATAGTTATTGATGTAAACAAAAGTTAGAGATACCTGGTAGTATTTTTTGTAGTTTTGAAATTAATTCTTCTGTCAGCGAATGGAACTTTGACCAATCGCACATTAAGAGAGTGTCATCGTCATATTAATCTACATAGTTTTAAATGGTATGATTAAAATTTAACTTCATTTTTTACCCCGCATTGTTTACATTTGGACTTTATTGGGACTTTAATGCTTATCCAAACCTATTTCATATTGTTAACAGTCAGAGTTCATGATATACAAGAGTTAGTGCCAACAGGTTCCTAGTACCATTTTCAAACATCTAAAAGACTTTCTTCCTTTCTGGCAGCCCGTCTGGATAGCTAAGTGGTTAGTGTATCTGCCTCGTGACCAAGTGGTTGCGGGTTGAGGCAAACTTACGTACCGGCAATTTTTCGCCTCTCACCTCCGATGCATATTCTTGAGAAAAGTAGTCCGTGGCTTGGAAAGAAATGTGTGTCAGTACTGGTGTGAGAAAGCCATGAAACACATGCTTAGGTGCACTGACCATACATGTAGCTGTTAATCTTCAATAAAAAAAGAAGAAAAAAAATCCTTTCTTGCAATTCTGTCTGGAAAGGCCTACCAGAATTAATAACACTGCTCCGTTCCTCGCTGTCTTAAAGACGAGAAGGGAAATACTAAGGCCACATTAACCCTTTATCAAACAGTGCAAAGGTTCAACAATCCTGGAAAAGAAAGCGTTGGAAAACTTTGTAGGAAAAGGATAGAATGTCGGTAATTAGCATGTTCCTCTTCTGCCACAACGTTTTCTAACCTTTAAGCATTCAAAGGAAAATCCAATCACTTTAGCAGCATTTAGTTTGTCGCCTGCTTTGATTTTGCACCAGTCTAAACTTTGTCGTCTTTGGAAGAGGAAAATGGCTTGTAACTCTGCTTCGCACGTTTTTTTTTTTTTTTTTAATCTTAAAAAAAAAAAGCTGATAAGTTATTGGCCTGCAGATACAGCCTTAAAACTAAGATACAGACTGAGAAACATATAAAAACATGATGAATGATCCATTGCTTAATTCAGTGATCTTACACATGTGTATATGCAGAGCTCCAGATAGAGGGAGTGATTTTGATACCAACATCGAAAATATAATCACTCTTTACCAAACCCTATGTTATGGGTACTCATTAGAATCGTCTCGTGTCAGCCTGTTTGGACTACGCAGACTGATATGGGTCGAAACATTTTGCAGATGCGTTAAACGCACTTTTCACAACGCATGGCTAAAATATTGAGGCTGCAACCACTGAAAGGTTTTGAAAACATTGTGCCAAATGTGCAATTGCTCACCTGGAGCTTGGACCGTTTATTTCAACATTTGAAACTATGCTTTCTTCCAGTCAATTTTCATAGGACACTTCAATTAATCTTTAGGCTGGTTTAGAAGCGCGACTCACGAACTTTTTGCGGATAACGTAGATCAAGGTCAGGCTGCATAGTACGTGCAGTCTGATCTTAGATCTACACTGTCCGACAAGGAGATATTTTCCTAACGTCCATCACTTGAAATACCGAGGTTCTTACCATCGGTTTGAAAGTTTCATGTAAGTTATTTAGTAGGATAAGGGTTACAGATAAAGAACCTTTCTTCCAGACAAAGCCATTAAGATATTTCTATTGAAGAACCTTCGACCACTGATAGGTAATGATAAAGTCATGACAAAAAGTTGAACTTGAATACTCACGTATGATGTAGATCTGTTGTGGGAAAAATACCTAATAATGTTTATTAAAATGAAGATCAAAGTGAGTGACGTGGTCATTACCTTGGCAGAAATACCTGATAGAAAACTTGAGTTGACGTTATGAAGTTGGGAGTGGAGGGTTTTTTGACCACGTGCGCTCCGGATCTCCGATAACGGTATTGAAAACTGTGTATTAAAACTAAATCCCATGTTATTCTACATTGGTTGCATAACTTGATTTGCATGCGGCAGTTTGACAATCCTTGCACCTAGAACGAGAAACTGGTGCATTTAACATTTGGAGTGGTGGGTCTTTGTGTTGAAAAATTAGAAAGAATAACACTGTCTCAAAGTTTCAGGAAGAAAAAAAAAAACTGTTATTTATTTTTCTTCAAAAACGATCATATTGACGTTTATACATAGCACAGTTTTGATGCATTTCGGCACTCGTCACAACTCGGCCAGTTCCGTACCTACATATAACTTGATGACCAGGTCACCCGAAGTATGCCGAATGGGTTATATGGTGCAGTCCCAATTTTGAGACAGAGGATTTTATTCGTCTTTTTCTTTACATCTACAAGGCATAACTGACGGTAGCATATTTCCTAGATAAATCTAGGCCTCTGTCTGATATGTTTAATAGCTTAAGGATTTTTTAAACAGCGATTACGTAATCGCTGTTAAATAATATCGCTTTGAAATATTTTCATTTTTTCGATGCGCCATTTTGATAGGCTTCCCTGGCGGCAAGAATCGATGTCCACCTCGATTTTTCAAATCCAGTTTTACCGAATGTGCATGTCTTTTGTTTGCTGATCATATTACCTTGGGCGCTATTTTGACACCATCTTTCTCTTCAAAGCACCCATTATGTGACAAACTTTTTCTACATAACAGAATCAGTAGCAGAAATCTTGACCTACATTGACTTCGAAACCTTGATAAACAACTGCCGGAGTGAACTCCCCCAGGATAATTACCGGATGTTTATAATTACAAGTTGGCTTCTTTAAAAAAAAGAAGCCAGGAGAGGTCGGCATCAATGTTTTCAAATAGTTTATTGGCTTTTGATTTCAATATATTTTGGTAGATGTAAACAAACAAGTTAGGCATTAAGTGAATGAGAAAAAACATGCTTTTTTTTTTCAATTTTGCTGGTGTAAAGGCACAAAACAGTACATGTTCCTCTCTCGGAACAAGAGGCCTATAAGGACTGAAAACAGCTCTACTGGTATTGAACTACAAACTCGGGTTTTTACAAAGAGTTGTAGAGGTATAATGAAATTGAGAGTAATATGAGCAAAGCTATTCTTTTTCATGTTAGTTTCCAAAAATAAATGTGCTAAGCTCTTGACAAGCTCAAAATGCATTTTTTAAATTTAATGGCAAGGAATTTTCGACCCAATAATCCGACGGTTTGCAAAAGAATCCAGCTCCCATGAATATCTATAAATTGTGTGGGTTTTGTGAAGATTGAAAGTAAAGTAAAGGATGTAAGCTGTTCACAAGCTAAAAAATGTTGTTTTTTTTTTTAATTCAAGAGCATGTAATTTGTGACTCCATGACCCGATTTTGCTCAATTTGAAAGGAACCAAATTCTCATAAATATCTAACAATGCGAGTTGGGTAAAGATTTCAAGAAATTGTAGGCCATATGCTATCAACATGCTCAGAAATGCACGTTTTCAAAATTCAAGGACACAAATTCCAAAATGATGATCCAATTTGGCTCATTTTCAAAAGGAACAAACCTCTAATGAATCTTTGTAATGTGTGCTCAGATAAGCCAAAATATTTTTGGAAAGGGGAAATCGTTCAATTAAAATTTAATACAATTTGCTTATTCCACTGAATAGGCAAGAATCTTACCTGGTGACAATAAATAAGGGTGGCCTATACACAATACTAGTACCAGACATGTTAAAAATAAATGTAGGCCTAACTTTTTTTAAATCTTTTAACAAACAGCAATTTTTGAACTGTCCCAAACAGAAAGAGCATGCAGACGACAATTCAAACTTTGATAATTAATGTGAATGGTGGTGCTTTGATGTGATGGAGACCATTGTGACAAAAGGAGAAAATGCAATAACTAGCAGCTTCTCCTCTTCCCACAATATTTTGAAAAGTTGTCTGCTGCAGACATGTAAAATGAAGAAGTTGTCTGTCTAAACGTTGAAAATTTAAGAAAGTAGATAAATGAGCAATGCTCTGAGAAAAGGGCGCTAAATGCATCTGCAGAAACTATCGACCCATGTCAGCCTGCGCAATCCGCCCAAAACGAAAGGACCACGGACTCTTTTGAGGTGTGCGGTACGTAGGGCGAAGAGACACGACTTTTTTTGCTCATATAAGTAGATTTTCGCGGTATTCTCGCAGTCCCGCATCCTAGAAGCAACTCTGTGTGTTATTTCATTAAATCTATATCATTATAAATCTATAGAATTTTTGTATAAAACTGAGAAAAATGCTAGAGTCTAGTTAGTTTTGAAAAATAAAATTTGAGAACATACTGATCAACCTATTTATATCTATTTGTGGGGTACTAGTTCTCCAGAGAACCCATGCTCTCGAGATTAGGGTACGAATTCTCCAGGGTACGAATTCTCCAAGTAGTATCAAGTCACGTGATCTTTTCCTCCGTTGTTCTTTCTCTCTTTTTTTAACGAAATTTTTCTTGTTGCATAGATTTATTTGTTTAATGAAAAATTGCAATTATTGGACAGGTCATTTACAATCAATATAGTATATCTTTTTCGAAATCTGTCATATATATATATATATATAAACACGTTTGTTTCCTATTTCAGTTTTTTGATTTCGGTTTATATATAAAACCACGACGAATTAGACTGTGTATCAGAACAATTTCGCAAAAACAAATGGATTTAGACAGCGATTTCTGTGGCAGTCTGCATTTTAAACTCACCACTGTTGGAGAGGTCTGATGACCTCTCCAATAATCGAAACACAGTGAACCAGAAGCTTACCCTTTCAACCTTTTCCCTTCGAAATAAACATTTGTATGCTAGATTTAGCATAAACGATTGTACAAAAATAATTTAAAAGTAAAATACAATTTACACCAGGGCAGTAAATTTGAACGATCCGAAATGCACAGTTCCATAAATAAATATGCAAATATATAGCATGACGACGATTTATATACATTGATGATTGCTGCGCAAGTCTTTGATCGTTGACCTGTATCTCCCTGAATTCATTGCAGAGTAGACTCCCTTTAAAAGTTTCAACCTGTCAGAAAGTGGTCGTATGAAAATTTATAACGCAATCCAGTATATGTTAGTGTTCACTATTACATTACAAGTAAGCCTCTACAGAAGATGCGATAAAGTATCATGGTTATGTCGTACCAATATCTTTTGAACCATAACCCTAGTCCTGCTAATTAAATGAAATGAGACTTTCAAGCCGATAGTAGACACAAAGATTTTGCTAATTCATGGCCATTTTTCGCGAAAAGATATTTCCTTATCGAATGGTTTAGATCCAAGGTCAGAATGCACGTTCTGTGCAGTCTGATCTTGATCGACAATGTCCGCAAAAGGTTCTGGAGTCGCGCTTAGAGCCTAAGGGTTAATTGTATGATTGTATTGTACTTAACGCCGTTTTCAACATTATTTTAGTTATATCGCGGCGGCCAGTGCACCTATCCATGCTTTCCTGGAGTTTCTTTTACCAGTACTACGAACAATATTCTTCCCAAGCCACTGGCTGCTTTCCCACATAACCATCGTCGAAACAACGGTCAGCGGTGAGAGAGGAATGAATCCTGTCACAATGACTATCATCAATCCTCGGAAAGAAATTGGCCAAGCCGGGGATCGAACCAGCGACCTCCTGTTCTCAAGTCCTGTGCGCTACCGACTGAGCTACAGGGGCTTGGCCCTGAGGGTTAATATTTCTCTCCCGTTACTAAAAGTACAACAAAAATGAGTAAACACAATAACGTATTGTCACTGTATGAATAAAGTGTAGTTTGAAACCAGGGTACAAAACTATTCAAGGTTTCAGATAGAGGACGTACCAAGTTTGATTGTCAGAAAACATAAAACATAGCAATTGACATCAAGAGCGCAAGATCGTCATTCGTGCTCCTTCACTCAGAAATATCCCATTAGGGCGAGGGGTCTGCACGACCCGCCATTACACGCCTATACGTAACGTGTGTATATATATATATATATGGGGAGCAAGAACGCCTAAGAGGATGGCTTTTGAAATCATTGCGGGAACAGTAGATGGTACCCAGCGTTTCCTCCTTTTTCCTTCAATGTTTTCTACCCAATCAAGTGCGTATTCCATCATCTGAGCCATTTTTGAATTGTCATCTGCATTCCTTTCAATCGCCGTAGACCAGTCTTAAATTTTGTCGTTTGGTAAATGGCCTATTTATCTTTGCTATTATGAAACAAAAAATAAACTTCATAACAATAATTCCAAATGTACAAGCGGGCTGATCTCTTCCCACATCTCCGCAAAAGTGACCAATTCATAATAAGTAACAGTACATGTACGTGACAACTTCCGAAGCAGACTGTTTAGGCAGAGTTCAGACCCCATACGATTTTGTAGGCTGATCTCTGTGTGTACCCTCTAGCAACGCGACCATTTCACTATTAATAGGAGTGAGCCCTGGAAGTGGGGGCATATGGACAGTGATCAGACCCCAGTATGCGTTGGCTGACCCTAAGAAAAAAAGGCTCTTCACGTTTCTAGTAAAGGGGAAAATGCAGGTGACCAGTATTTTCTCCTTTCACCACAATGTTTCCTATCATATCACTAGCATTTTTTTATTAGGAATTTTGCTGAATGCTTTGAACTTGCATAGTTCTAATGGTTTGTCGTTTGGTAAAGTGATACAAACCCTAAAACATAAAGAGCACCGTGAGCAATTCTATATTACCTCCCTTTAATATGTTTACCTAAAACTGATGCTCTGTTTCGTGACTTTACTAAATATAGGGTATTCAGTACGTTTGGCAAATTCTAAAAGATAATATCTAGAAAAATGGGGGAAAAAGTAAGTTATTTTTGGTTGGTTTTTTTTTTGTAATCGAACTTAGGTCATGAGCATTAAAAAAAAATTAAAAACGATTAAATTTCTGCATTAATTCATAAGTATTGATTGCATAATCCAGTAAATTATGCTCTTCTGCATATTTCATACCACTGTTAGTTCATGTTGGTGTTAGTCTAGTCTATGTTTAAGATATAAGGAAAAATACCTGCTTCTCTCAATTTATAAAACTGTGGTCAACATTCATTCTTGGTATGCTACTTAATTTCTCATACCTTTAATGAGTTTCCAGACCAGTTTATTGCCTGCAACACATTCAATATCAGTTAAAATTAAAGTATTAGCAATCATGTTTCAGTAATAATTTTTCAGCATTTTCCTTACAGCAGCATGAAGCAAAATTCTAATTTGTAATAACAGTAGCTCTTAGTTTCGACAATGGTTATGTGGAAAAGCAGCCAGTGGCTTGGGAAGATTATAATGCAAAGTACTGGTAATAGAAACTTAAGGAAAGCATTGAGAGATGCACTGACTGCTGCAATACTACTGAAATAATTTTGACAATGCTGTTTAACACCGTATAACCAGAAAAAGAAACCTTGTTCAAGTACCAATGTATCATCTTTGAACAATAACAACAAAAAGGTAAGGATGCAACTCAAGACATGTAGATCTACATTTTTCTTTTTTTTGATGTAATATTTCTGTTACAATGCAACATTGCTTTTTTGACACAGAGGTCAATTCCATATCAATAGGCTTAACATACCATAGAATGTAAATAGTTTCGATAGTTATTGTTATAAAATTTCTACTTATAGTTTAGGTATTAAATTAATATCTTTTTGTTGCATGTGTGACTTTGTTTGTGGCATGAATCTGACTCTGCTATGTTGTTGGTGGATCATACCATCAGTTTTGCTTGTTTACAAGTTGCCAGTAAAAATTTCAGAAGTGGTAGACGTCCCAGGAATGACATAAATAAGTGGGCTGTAAGTGTCATATGACTGAAATATAATGTAGAAAACCGCCTAAAACAATTAACTTAGTAAAGAGCAACTTCTGTATATGTATGTGCTAATTGTCTCAACAATAAATAAACTTTATCACAATGATTCCAAATTTACATGCGGGCTGATCTCTGCCCATGAAAAGTACATGTATGTGACAACTCCCAAAGCAGACTGTTTAGACAGAGTTCAGATCCTCACATGACTGTGTAGGCTGATCTCTGTGTATACCACCTACCAATATTAAAGTGACCAGTTCACTATAAATCTATATGTGCGAGCCCTGGAAGCAGGGTGTATGGACAGTGATTAGACCCCAGTATGTGTTGGCTGACCCTAAGAAAATGAAGGCTCTTCATTTTCGGACAACAAATCAGATGAATCTCCGCTCAAGTTTTAAACTTTGTTGTCTAGATGGAAAAGGACGAGGATTTCTTCTTACTTCAAGGAAAACAAAGGAAAGGTGCAATCAGTCGTTACAAGCAATATTTTAACTCTTCAACCCTTTACCACATGACAAAAATTTATAACTCTCCAAATTGAAGGCATTTGCAGATAACAATTTAAGTGGGGCCCAAATGACGTGAATTCTGTTTGACAGGTTAAAAAACATTGTGGGAGGAGAAAATGCTGGTTACCAGCATTTTCTCCTTTTCCTACGATGGTTCTTCAGGGTCATTAACTTAACCTGTAACAACACAATCCCAAGCTCTTATAACCCTGAGAAAAAAGTGTTCTGAAAACATTATTGAAAAAGGGGAAAATGCAGGTAACCAGCATTTTTTTCTTTTACCACAATGATTTTACTAAATACTGTACAAAAATAACTGTTTATGCCCATTTAGTCAGCAACTTTGGAAAAAAATCTTTAAATAATGTGCAAGCAGCTGAAATCTAACAGTAACCATACAGGTCTGCTGCTACTTTTAGAGCTGCTAAACCCTCTACCACACAATCCCGAGTTTTAACAACCTAAGACAGAAGCCTTTTGAAAACATCGTACGAACCAGCATTTTCTCCTTTTCCAACGATGTTTTCTATCCTTCCCAAAACAAAATTCAATATTTGAGTCACTTCTAGTTTGTCGTCTGCAAATTCTTTCAATTTGGACTAGTCTAACATTTTGCCGTGTGGTAAAGTGTTAAAGTATCACAGGAAATACAACTTTTGGATAATCAAAGAAAGGAAAACCATTTTCTGCTCATGTTTGGAGGCAAAGTTTGATATTGTTTTTTAAATGAAACAATTGTTTAATATCTCTCTTTTGTGGCTGATTGGTCAGAAAGTTTGATAATGATTATGTGAAGTATTAAAGCAAACCTATCAATTCATATACATTGTATACAAAATGGTACTGCTCATTTAGGGATTGTGCTGGGGTTGGGGGAGGGGGTGGCTCAGGGGTTGGGGGAGGGGGTGGCTCTAGAAACAAGAGCCATGTCTGACCACTTATATTTCAATCACCAATGAAAACCGATTAAAACCAGTATTGACCACTGGCCTGGTCAATACTCACATGAACCAGCTCTTTGCCAACCATGGTGTACATTGAGATTAGACTGCATAGCACTTGCAGATATTTTTCAGGCAGAAAAAAATTTGAAATGACACAAATTTGTTTTCTTTTAGACCAGCAAGGATTTTTTTATGGGATTAATTTAAAAAAATCACAATTTACCACACAATCCTGTGTTTTGACAACCGAGAGGAAAATGGTAACCAGTATTTTTTTCCTTTTTCAGACAGTAATTTCAACCATGTCACACACGAATTCCATGTTTGGAGCCAAATTTGATTTGTCATCTATAAATGCTTTCAAATTTGTCTATTCTAAATTTTTGTCGTGTGTTATTCTACCATTTAAATCTAAATAATCACATGCTCATAATTAGGTTTACATGTTTTGTTTTAGATTGTTTTTTTTTTTAATTGTTCACCTGAAGTGGTTGTCTGTTTTTACATTCAAAACTTAGACAAAAGAATGTTAGCAGTAAATAAGTATGAATGGAAATTCTAACTTGAAAATATTTGCTGAAATATTTCGATCTCTTCTTTTTTTGTCTGCACATGCATAAAATGAGAAACTCTAAATTACAAAATGCTGGTAGAATAAGTTAACATGGTTTGGGACAGGATGATTTGTATCTATCAAGTGCTATCATAACCTTTTGCCAAACAATCCTATGGTTGTTTGGGACAGGATGATTTGTGTTTATCAATCAACATGATCATATGTTCACTGGTGCTATCATAGCTCTTTGCCAAACAGTCCTGTGGTTTTTCAACCCTGAGGCAAATGACATTTGGTAAGATTAAAGGAGGAAAAGAAAATGCTAGTTACTAGCATTTTCTCCTGTTCTTACTTTGTATTCTACCCTTCTGTACATAAACCCCATTATTTGAGCCACATTTCTTTTGCTGTCTGAAAATACTAACACTGACATTTCTGAAACTTTTGTTCACTGGTTGAGCATAACTTTTATTCATGTACAGTATATTTCAGATTAAGATGAGCTCTTGTACCAGCCAGGTGCCCGAATCATAAATATCAGGTATACTTGTTACCAAGCTGGGTTGTCAGTATTGTTAATAGATATATGACTGAAATCAGGGATATTTTATACTTGTATGTATGATCCATGCTGAAATGTAACGCAGAAAACAACCTAAAACACAGTTCACTCGGCCAATAACAACTTCCGTTTATCTATGTGCAAACTGTTCCCTGATCTTTAACTGGGATGAACCAAAAACTGCAAACTGAATTAAATCTAATTTTAAAATTTCCATTTTTAACTTGAAACATGAGCCTCTTTGGAACATTCGATAGAATTTGATGACTGCGTATCGACGGCACATTGATTTTTACTGATTTTCAGTACTTTTCTCCCTTTATCAATAGTACAACAAAAATTAGTAAAAAAAGAAAACTATGCGAATCAAAGGATATCAGGACATAATTTTTTCCTGTCTCAAACAGCAAATGTATCAATTTTAACCTGATTCACGGAAAACATTTTTTTTTTTTTTTTGTTAGAAAGATAAATTAATTACATTCATTCAGACTCTTCGTATACACGGTTGAAAAACCCTTACTAGTTCAGATGCTAGAACGTAGGACTCGAAATTATCATGGTTCGGATAACTCCAGGGGTGTGGGTTCGATTGCCATGGCTGATTCCTAAAGGCCTCGTTATGCATTTCAGCTTAAATCTAACGATAGTGCATTTATGTTGAAGAACATCTATACCTGAGACATGAGAAAAATTACCTACTTCTCTCAATACCTTCAACCTTTAACATTCATTTATCATTTCATATACCTTTGTTGGGTTTCCCGGTAAATTCATTGCCTGCGTTTTGAAAAACTATCTCTTCTTCAAAGGTGATTCTTTACGTTCATCGTCAGTTGAAATATTAGCAATCGTGTTTCTTTCAATAATTACAGTAATAAATTGCAGCCCTTTCCTTAGAGCAGCATAAAGTAATTTATTCAAATTTCTAATCGTTCAGTGTAATGCCAGTTGCTCATAGTTTCGACGATTGTTGCGGAAGAGCAGCCGGTAGCTTGGGAAGAATATAATGCAAAATACTGGTGATAGTAACCCAAGGAAAGCATGGACAGGTGCACTGGCCGTTGCAATATAACTGAAATAATTTTGACAATGCCGTTTAAACACTATACAACCAGACTTGTGTAATGCCAGGAAAGAAAACCTTGTTCAAGTATGGGTGTATCATCTTTGAACAAGACCAAGACCAACAAAAATGTAAGAATGCGACTGTTATGTGCAATGGTGCAATGTAACATTGCTTTTTGATACAGAGGCCAATTCCGTATAAACACGTAAATCATATTTCATGAATGTTAGAATTATAGTAACCATAGATTGTACATTGATCTAGTTTCGATAGTTTTTGTAATAGAACTTCTAGTTATAGTTTAAGGTATTATTTCATATCAGTTCTGTATTATTTTACATGTGTGACTTTGTTTTGTGGCATGCATCTGATGCTGCTATGTTGTTGGGTGAATTATATCATCTTCTTTATAAATTTTGCTTGCAAGTTGCCCATAAAAAATTCAGAAGGGCAAACATTCCCAGGAAAGACACAAATGAGTGGACTGTGAGTGTCATATGACTGAAATGGGATGCAGAAAACTGCATAAAAACCAATTTGTAAAAAACAATTTGTTTATGTATATGTTGATTCTTTCCTCATCTTTGAAGCTGGGACGAAACAAAAAGTGCAATGGAAATCATTCTGAAACTTCTTATATGCCTAAAGGGACGTAACTATGTTATTCCCATGAGCATGAGTTTTCAGTCTTTTAAAAAAGATCCCTTTGAAACTCATGAGAATCTGCTTAGAAATTTTGCCATAGGTCATGTATGTAAGAGTTAAGGCTATTTCTTCCCCTCCCATATGAATTTTCATTAATCACACCCCCTGTTATGCCCCTGGTCATTCATCTTTCTGTCCGTCTGTTAGCTGTTTCATGTCTGCTTTATATATGTCTTAAACCCATGGTCTGATTTTGAGAATATACACACACAATGTGTTAAGACGACTTTCAGGTCCAGGGTCAAGGTCACAGCAGGGGTCAAAAGGGAAATTGATGTTCATTATTAAATCATGCTTGCTCAATAGCTCTTAAACCGTTTGTCTAATTTTAGAAATAGTTCATAAATATATGCACCTTGATGAGAAAACGCGCAGAGCAGCGATTTCAAATGCCAGGCTTCAAGGCCAGGCCGGTTACACCAAGGGGACATAGGTTAAAAGTTTCTGTTGGTTTCTTTCTAGCGTATGTTGCTCCGCTTGGCACAGCTTTTGTTTTCTGTTGATAATTTTTTTTAATGTCACGATTTCCTTCATTTTCAGCCTAACACTAAGACAACTTTTACTAAAAATACACGTAAATGAACTTTTGTATATACATTTAGTAAAACGTATAAATAAACTGCTTCTTTACAAAGTACGATTTCTCAGTAATTGCTCAAAAAACTCTGAGAAGTCATACCACATCTTTATCAAATACTTAATTCTAAAACCCTGAATGAAAAAACATTTAAAATGGATCAAGCAATACTATAAGAATCTATTGATTTCACTAATGGTCATTGCCATTATTCTTCGAAATGGGCGATGGCACCAAATAAGTTTTGCCAAAATGTAAATGGGAAACTTCTGGCTATAGATTGTAGAAAGCAAATTATTCACACTCTGCACTGTAGGGTTAGTGTCTTTACTAAAATGCTACAATATACTTCATCAAAGGCAAGCCCTAAATGTCCCATATTATTGAAATATTATACGTTTTGTTTAATTGTGTCCTCTGAATCTCAAATACTTCTCATGTTGGTCATTTCTGTCAAAAATATATTCCTGTAACTAAACTGCTTTCTTCTTTATACATGTCTGAATGTGCTTGTGTAAGTCAAAGAGTAAATGATAAAGCCTGCAATTTTCTAAAAGGTCACTTCAGATTACACTTAGGTTTTTGTGCAAGAGATCTTGTGGTTAACAATTTTAGTGACTGAAAAATGTTGACTTTCTGTCTTTCTCTTTCTAAATGAGCATCAGGCATGCAACACCATCCCAACACATTTACATTACCTTAATAAATATTGTTACATATTTACTGGACAGATATCCGTTTTCTATGCCAGATATTCATACCTGACTATTTAGCATGGTCTTTTGTTCCGTTGGAATCGACCCCGAATACTTTTACTACAAAAAATAGACATATTTAAAGCACTTTCAATTGAAAAGTTTTGCCCAAATATTCTGATTTGTCTCTGATACAATTAAGAACAATACGGGTAAAAAAATACAAGCATTTTCTCCTTTTCCAATTTATTTTTTCGAAAGTTGTCTCCCTTGGGGCCCCTGGGATATGAAATGTTCTGATGGATTGTTTCAAGACACTCTTTCCTGAATCAATTATTGCTTGAAACCTAATAATTCATCGCCAGCTCGCTGTTTTTCAGTACTGTCAGTACTTTGATTTTTAGTTAGGCCTACTTGCTGTCAGTTTGTATGGCGGGGTGGGGGCGGAAGGAAGGTTAAACAGTTATAATAAAAACTTTACCTGAAGTGCAGTTAACAAAATAATTCCGATTCCTACACAGCGCATCTTTTTCTTCGGAAAATATTATAAGTTCACACTTTGTTGTCAAACAATAAATTTGAATTATAATTATTTTCCCGTATAAAAAATCCTCTTTTATCCCTGAAATTTGTCCTCCAGCGAATTCAGAAATCAAATGGGAGATCTTTATTTCAACAACAATGCCTCGTCATTGACGCCGTCTCATCACTGACAAAACGTGCGTGAGTCATCCTTCACGGTAGTAGTATATATTATACCGTTTTGAAGATATTTTGCTATGAGGCAGCATGTGACGGTTTTGTTCTCTAAAAAAGGTTCCTAAAAAAAAAAAAAAAAAAAAAAAAAATTTCATCATCATCGCATCATCGCATCATCATATCATTGCATCATTGCATCAGCTAACGCATTAACACAGCTTGTCAACTTATGAGTTAGTGGGTGGCTTAAGATTTTGATAAAAAAAAAAAAAAAAAAAAAAATTTAATTTTTAAAAAATTTCATCATCACGCGTCATTGCTTCAGATACTGAGTTACTGAGTTACTGAGTTACTGGGTCAATGAGTTACTGAGTTACTGAGTTGCTCTAGACAATCACTTACATCAGTTAATCGCTTAACCTCCCCATCAACCAACGCATCACGCAACGGCTAACCGGCTTATGAGTTAGTGGGTGGCTTAAGATTTTGATAAAAAAAAAAAAAAAAAATTTCATCATCACGCATCATTACATCAGCTAACCAGTTAGTCAGTTACTTAACTAACCAGACAAACCAACGCATCAGCTAACCAGTTAGTCAGTTACTTAACTAACCAGACAAACCAACACATCAGCTAGCCAGTTTATGAGTTAGTGGAGGGCTTTGGATTTTTAAAAAAAAAAAAAAAAAAAAAAAAAAAATTTAAAAAAATCGCTTGCCACGATTAAATAAAAATTGAATTTAAGTTTAAAAGTTCAGCAAAACATAGTTAGTTAAAGAACCAGAGATATATAAAACATGAATAAATTTGCTAGTTTACGTACAGGAAAAGAAGAAATACTTAAAAGTAATCATACTTACGGCTCTTTAAATGAATGTAGCATACTAGAAATAATGGAGTATATGGATGATTTTATTAAATTAATTATAGGTCGAGTTAATGAAAAATGTGGTAGTAAAGAACTTGTTAATATTTGTAGTATTATTGATAAAAAAAAGAAATTTAAAGGGAGAAGCAAAAAAGAAGAAATGATAAATTTTATTGATGAGTATATAAAAAATACATGTAATTTAATGAAAAAGAAAGCTACTTTATTTAATAATGAGGAAGAAAATAAAACTAATAGACACCATTTAAAACTAAGAAAGGAAATATTAAATAATTTTAAAATGTTAAGTATAATTTATGGTGTAACAGTATTTACAGCGAGTTCTTCTAACGGATTAATAAAATACAATGTCAAACCAGATCAACAGTTGAAAGCTGTGGTGGAAGAAGACATCGTGGATGAAATAGCAGAAATAGATTAACTAAACAAAAATTTTCATAAAATAAAATGCAAGAATCAGAGATAGTTTTCAAACAAAAGCTAAATAACATACTTGGAGATAAATTAAATATTTATCCTATAAACACAAACAAAATCATTTACACAAATGGAACCGGGTTAATGCCTTATAAAAATCCAAGATGGTTTAGTGATATATACTACTACTGCAGTAAAATGCTTTATGAACAACCTAAAGAAGATACTTTAAACATAACATTTTATGCTGGTGGAAATAACATACGCGTTAATCATTGTTTTTACATTAAAGATTTAACCAATTTGCTATCTCTCTTTAAAGAAAGATTTATAGATTGTCCAAATGAACATGAATTTTTAGAAAGTTGTATTAACGATATTGAAGAATATAGCATAAACTTTAAGTTTCTATAAAAAATGAATTAAGCAAAAATTTTTATTTAATAAAAAATAATAATGGAAGATAAAATAAAAAGGTATCTACCTCCAATAAAATATCCAGTTTCATTTTATCCAAGAAATTTTATACCATATTCATTAAGACGCATAGAATGTAGTATAGATGATTTTAATTTATATTATAATTTAGAAAAAGCTATTACTTTAAAAGAAAAATATGAAAAATTAAAAAACGGAATAAACTATAATACAAAGAAAAAAATACAATATGAAAAAGAAACCTATATTAAACTTTTACAAAAATTAAAGAATCATGTTCTTTTACTTAACACAAAAGAAAAATATAGAGATGCTTTAACAAAAGAAGATTTAGAGACAATTGAAAAGATAAATGAAGAAGTAGTCATCATTAATAACTTAATATCAGATTATAATGAAAAAAGAAGTGAGCTATGTAAGAAAATGCAGGAATTAACAAATTGGAGAGAATATACAATTTTTGAAAATAAAAAATACGGTCTTTTTAAAGAATGTTACAACAATCTTCATCATGAAAATGATTGCTATGGTGTATTTAAAATTATACACAAAGAAGGTTTATTTTATAAAATAATAAATTATCTAACAGGCTCTAATTATAAAAAAAGTGTCAAAGAATGTATAACATGTGGTAAAATTAAAAATTTATAATTTTTATTTGTTCTATCACAAATAAAAATTTATTTTTTGTACTCCTCTATCCTATGATGTCCCCAGGCAAGTGTATGAATTCTATCAGGTAAAATAAACCTTTTATCATCATTTGCACTTAATGCTATTTTATTAATTTCTTCCGTATAAATTTGATGCTTATAACTTCTTAAATTTGTTATTGTTCTATGCTGTATATTATTTTTTTCTAAACAATTCAGATAATCCTGATGTGTTATAGTTTTCTTAATTATATTTTTCTTAATCCCCTTACATTTTCTATTTTCCACCCCATCATCCATTTTAATACTGTACATTTTTGGTTTTAATCCAATAGTTTCTTCTATTTCCTTTCCATTTGTTTCATCCTTAAACATACCAATCACCTTTTTATTTACACCAACTGGAATACCTGAAGGATGCCCCTCTTTTGGATAATTACTTGTATCAAACTTTTCTTTAACATCATCCGAAATATCTTTATAAAAATCTTCTGTTTTAATTTCATACAATAAACTATCCGTATCAGTAAGTCCTAAAGTTGCTCTATCCCCATATTTTGCTTTAATATAGTTATAGTGAAAATCATACATCAATGTTTTACTTAACTCAAGAATGGAAAACCCTAAATATATTGGCTTGTTAAATGTTATTTGTGTTTTTCCCATATGAATGCTTATCAAATTTTCATTAAATATTTCTAAATGCTTAAAGTTTGGTTTGTTTACAAATCGTCTTGCTGTTTTTCTACTTCTGACAAGCCTAACATTTACCCTTTTTCTTATATTTTCCATGGTTTTACCAAACACTGAATTGTTCATTAACTTAAAAAAATCTTTTTCAAAATCATTTTCTGCTTTTGCTCTCAGTTGTGTGTTTAAATCAATGTATGGTTTTAACCAATTACTCTCTTTAAACTTAATCCCTCTATGTATCTTCCTCAATTTTAAACCAAGACTTAAACACTGTTTTAAACTTTTATAATGTATAATATATTTCTTTTTATCATGTAAATTTGGTACTAGCTTTTCAACTTTATTTACTTTTTTTCTTTCTGCAGCAAGAGGAAGCTCATTAAAATAATCATGTAGTTCTTTAGGGACATCTAAATCAACTTCCAAAAAACAAGAATGTTGCCTCCAGTTGCTTAATTCCTTTTCCGTCATCCATTTAAATCCACCAATTGGAAGCTTCTGACTCATTGCCCAACCATACAAGTTATTAGCATCTAAATATTTACAAAATACTGAAGGCATATTCGAATTGTACTTTTTACCTAAATATTTATTATTAGCTTTTATATACCTTTTAATAATCATTGAAATTCCACCTCGGATCCCCCTTTCAATAAATTGGATTTTATTTTCATCTCTAATCAGTTTTAACTTAACACCAGTTAACTTTAATGCAGCATCCCAAGCTAAACCAGGTGCAGTAAAATACCAAGCAGGGTCTAATTTATAAACGTTAAAACAAACTTCTCTAAAACTTTCAAACACATCAGCTAAAAGAAGAACATCTGTTTTTAAATATAAATCATGATATTCACCAAGAGTTTTAATTTTAAATGTTTTCCATACCTTTTTTGCATGTTTATAATCTTCTTCTGTAATTCCTTCCCCAGCAAGTTTTGAATAAAATGCTTCTATAGGTGGTAATTGTGTTTCATTAAGTCTTTCTAATGAATCAATATATTCATATGGATAAACGCCCTTTCTACGAAGAAGTTTAAACTCTTCTTCTTTTGGAAATTCACTTTTTAAGTTTTTGAATTGATAATCTTTTAAATTTTCTGCTAGTTTTGCTAAACCACTACCCATAAATTTAAAACTATCTAAAAACCTAATATCCTTATAAATATCTATTGTTTTATTTTTATTTTCCCACTGACCTACTAAAGTCTTTTTTGTAAAGCTTATATATTTTTCTTCATTATTTGGAATTACATTAATTTCCCCTTCACTAACACCAAGATTTTTAACAAACAAATGTGTATCATATCCAGACAAATTATGAAAGAAAACAGGGAGAAAGTTTGGTTTACGAAATTTAAGATTACATTTATTATGTGTTGCTCCTCTATATCTACCACTAAAATGACAGTGGTCTCTTACTTTTTTCCATCTATCTTCATCTTTTTTCTTTTTATTTTCTTTTTCTTCCTCTTCTTCCACTCCATCTTCTTCATCGCTTTCCTCTTCTTCATCACTTTCTTCTTCATCCCCAAACTTCTTATTACAAAGATAACAAGTATCTGCCTTATTAAAATCTTTTGCATCCTCTGCGGTAAGTATCATATCTTTTTTTGGCAATTTAAAAATCTCTTTGGTCAGACTTTCTATTTCTTCCACAAACTTTTTCTCAGCATCTGGTCCTCGATATAGCAACAATCTAGACTTAAGAACATTTTCATCAAAACTTTTTAAAAAGAAAGCATAACCTGTTGGGACATGCATATGAGTTTTTGTTGTTGTACTTTTACTTGGGTCTGGTTTTGCATGTTGTATTGGTATTTGCATCGTTTCAAAATCACCATAAACAACAAAAGGATGCCATTGTGTTTTAACCCAGTTTTTAAACATTACTGTACTCTGGGTTTTTGATGGCATTTTAATTCTTACAGCATCTTCTTCATAGCAAAACACTCTATGATCTTCTAAAACTCTTTCACTCGTAAAATGTCCTAAACAACTCCAACAAAAAGAAAGTTTATGTTCATCTTTGGATATTTTTGATGCTAATAGTGCACTTGGATTTTTTACCCAAACATAATGACTATTTTCATCTTCATCTTTTATTAACAAAAGAATCACTAAATGTTTTCTACCAAAAGTTTCTTTTCTTTGCCTTCTAAGAGGATATAACCCATCTTTTTCATCATAACCTATAACAACGATAGAAAAATCTGGATTTTGATTTTCAAATTTATTAATATCACATAACTTAACGGGACATTCTATTCCCTTCATATTTAATTCTTTGATTTGTTCTTTTAATTTTTTATCAACTATTTCTGGGTGTTCTTTTTTTGGATAAACCACCCTCATACAACAGTATAAAAAACAGTTATGATCTTCTTTGTTTTTAATATTAACAAGCCCATTTCTGTTATTTGCTCTTTTTAATCCTGCTGGTAAAGGCATCCATGAACCTGCAAGCCCCGCCCATAACGGGCTATTTTCTACAACATGTAATGTTAAGCTTATAACCCTCTCAAATTTCCATCCACTTCCTGATTGTACAAAAGACACAAAATTTTCCATAATTTGTTCTACCATATCATCATAAGCTTCATTTACATCACGTTCCCTTGTTATAGTTTCACGACTTGAAGAAAGTTTAGCTTGTTTATATTCGATATCACCATCAGATTTTGTCCTTGAAAATAAACATACTAGTTCTAGCTTTACCTTTGTATTTCTATTGTTTCTTAAAAAATTATTTATGCTTTCTCTACATACTTCTAAAAAATCATTTGCTCCCCATCCTCCTACTCCATCTATAACATGCTGTGTTGCAAATTCTCTTAATGCAGACGCTTCTTGTCTTAATACAAAGTTTGGCATTTCTCTTCTTGGCAAGTCTTCTTCTACATTTTCTAAAACCTCGTTTATAACTTGTGGAATTTGCTCTTCTGGAACATTACCAGTCATCCAATTAGTAAAATTAGTCACTCTTCTTCTAACACTCTGAGGAATTGCTGCTGAGACAACCCTTTGAGCACCACTATATAAATTAGATGCAATCGTTTGACTAGCATCTGTTAGTCTATTGATAAATCTTCGTGAAAAAGAATTCATCGCTATAATTTTTAAAATAAATAAAATTTACTTAAGTCAAATTTTATTATTTTTTCATAAATAATAAAATTACTCACAGTGGCTCGTACACTAAAGAATATCAATTCTATATTTACCATTCCATACTCTACCATTCCAGTTTTCAATCGTTTGTGGACATTTATCAATATACTTACTAGCCTTGTAAATTGATGGAAACTCTTTCACCTCTTCAGTTTCAACATCCTTAAAGGTAACCCTCTTTGGGTTTTTAGCAATATCCTTTAATCTTTCATAATTAGGAATTTTTTTTAAAAATTTTTTTTCTTCCTCTTCAGGATACAAACCATGTTCTTTTAACACATCAATATACTTTTTCTTGTTCCAATAGGAATACCACTTAATATTGTTATCTGTTAATATTTTCTTAAAATCAGCAACCTTTTTCATTTATTTAAGTAAAAATTTACTTAATATACTACACTCATCTTATTCCCATCACTCTGAAAGTTAATTAACCTATCGCTAAGCAAAACAGCATATGCTTCAACATTTGCTCCTGGATTAGCTGTAAAGCTAGCTCTAATATGAATATCAGTTACAGAATACTTAATTTTTTCACTTTGCTTTGATACATCAAATACAAACAAGGGAAAAAGCTTTTTATAATCATCAGGATTAATATTTGGATTTGATACTAGTTCATCCATGTTGTAAAACTTTTTTCTAAACGAAGCGGCTTCCTCATATATTCTTCCAATTAGGTTAGTATCAAAGTTTATATTATGTTCATTATGTGGATATTGTTTTGTGGATAACACAGCTTTAATATTTCTTACATTTAAGTGGTCAAATATAGCCGAGTTTTGCTCCTGGTTATCACGCTTATTTGATTGAAAACCAACAATGATAAAACGTGGCACCTCAGGTGAAGATTTAGTTGCTAGTCTCCAAGCAAAGTTAGTATTGTTTGGTACAGCCATTGTATCTGATTGAATCATTCTATACCCAACAGGAAATCTTTCTTTCTTCTCAATAAATTTTAAAAGTTCTGATCTATTACCAAGTTCGGGGGTTACGTGTGGCATAAACCAAGTTATTTTACTTAAATTAACTTTTCCTATAAAATTATTAGTTGGATTTCCAGCACCATCTAAGGCTGAAGCAGCTTTAAAAATTGCGTTATTATCACCTGTTCTTGTTAAGGTTAAACTATGCTTCATACCATATACTACTTTGTTGTAATCTTCACAAAAGCCAAATATATGTTTTAATGGTATGCAAACATTAAATGAACCAACCGGATCTGAACTAAAAATCCAATCTCTTCTTACTCTAAATCCACTATTAGTATCACGACTTGCTCTAAGTCCGGTATCCTTAAACCAAAGTTGGTTTAAACCTTGTGATTTAGAAAAATCATCAGGATATTTTAACAGCCCCAACATCGTGCTAACATAACCAGGATAATTAATATACTCAACATCTTGCTCTTCAAGTTGATATCTGATACTTTTAAACAAATACATTATTGCATTATTTGTTAGCGCTACCAAATTATCATTTGCATTATTAATATCATTATCATAAGGATTACCATTATCTTCTCTTACAAGTTGCCCCTCAAAACTTAAGTATGATTCAGAAGGATGAAGAAAAACATCCTTGTTTCCTATATCAATCCTAATATTACCCCCTGAGTTGTTTAAATTGGTTCCTATGGTAGGTTCATACTCAAAGTATTCATATTCATCAATACTATCATCTTTTAGAATTGGCGCTTTAACATTTAAAATGTCCATTTTTTATATACATTTATAATTTTTTAAGTTAAATTATAATTGTTATATTAATTTGCCCATAGTTGAGGGGATGACCTGTTTTCATCATTTACATACACACCCTTAAGTTTAATATTTTTAATTTTTTCTACTGTAAGGTTTTTTTTCATTTTTAGATAAATTCTATTTCCGTAAAGAATGGTTACCTTAGGTATATTATTTTTTTCTAGATATTGATTTACATCTTCTTCAAATTCCTTAATGATATCAGCTTTTTCAGGCGACAATTTTAAAACAACCTTTTTATAATCATAATTTGTATCACTGCAATCTAATACTTCACAATCTTCATCAAGTTTAAAATTTGCATAAAGGATACTAACCCTTTTTGTATTGTATTTTTCATAATGTGTTAAATTAAATTTTAGCTTTGACATTCTTTTTTATTTAATGTAATAATTACTTAAGCTAAATTAAAATTATATTGTTTTTATCCCTTTACCTCTTTTTTTGTTTAACTTCTTAACCATTGTTTGTATATTAACGGCACCACCATCAATCAATGAACTTACATTTTGTTCAACAGGTTGTATTGTTGGTATGGTTGGAACTTGACTATATTTTTCAATAATCTTTTTAGATTTAGGTGTTAAAGCCTTTTTAACTAATCTTGTTCCAGCATCAACTGCAGCTGCCTTACCTGCCTCTAAAGCTTTCTTTGCTCCTTCTTTAGCCACACTTTTACCAACATCAACTGCGGAACTTGCAATTTGCTTAACCGCACCACTTGTAAATAGCCTACTTAAAAAATTAGCTAAGGTATCAAATATACCCGCTCCACCATAAGCATAAGTTCTTTTAACTCCTCTCTTTTGTGATGTAATCATTTTATAATATAGACATTAACTTTTTATAGCTCTTTGTATTTAATACTTTTTGTCTTTTTAATTCATCACAAATACTTACCATCTCATTTTTTACACCTGTATGACCAGCAACTTTACTAGACATTAAAAGGTCAAACCTTTCTAATAATGCGTTGGGGTCAGATGGTATTACCGTGGTTGTTTTCTGTTTTCTTAATCCTTTACCAGTTTTTTCTTTTTCTTTAAGAATGTAATCATAAATAGGTTCAATTATGTTTTTCCATTTTGGAGTATTTACATTATAAAATTTTAATTCATTGTTTTTTCGATTATTATCCACAAACATAATATCACTTAAATAAATTAAATTTTGATAAGCATTAAAATCCGAATGGGTGTAATTTTTTGGATTATTTGATAAAATCAATTCCCACAACCCATCAGTAGCAGGAAAATTAAGTTCATCAAAATAAAAATTTTTATCTTTTGGGTCTAAAAAAATTTCTTTATTACCAAATTTAAATATACTAGAATTTTCATCAAAAACTATTCTATAGGTACCATCAAAATCATATTTTCTTTTTGCAAGTTTTTCATTAAAAACTTTAATAAAATGCTCAATTTCTTCTTTATTTTTTTCTTTCTCAACATCAAGATAAGAAGGAAGTTCCGCAGTTGGTAATAGGCTAGGTTTAAGTTCTTTAGAAAGTACGGCAGGTAATTGAATAATCCCCTCCCTAATAGGTTCTAATCCCTCTGTAATTTTTCCTGGTAATTGTTCAATCCCCTCCCTAATAGGTGTCAATCCCTGAGTGATTCTTCTAGCTGCTTCTAGTTGATACGCACCAATATTTCTAGTTGCTTCTTCTTGTATCTCCTTTTGTGATTTAGTTAAGGGTTTAAAAAACTTAGTTAAGTCTTGTTGCAATTCAATATCACCTACTCTTTCTGCAAGTAACCTATCACGAACCTGTTTTTTTCTTACAAGATAATCTTTTACCATCTTATCTCTTGTTTTATAATCAACATTTATAAAAGGCATTTTTTAAGTAAAAAAAATTTTATTTTAATTAATTTAATCACTATTACCTATCTCACATGCGCAAGAAAATTTAAACTTAGGCGGTTTTATTTTTAATTTGAATGCCTTTCTACAAGCCTCCTGAATTCCTCCCGTGCTTCTATTCGTCCCTTCTCTATTAAACTCTCCGACTCCTCTAGCTTGCTTTTTTTCTTTGACTTACTTCTAATTTCTTCCTTCATTTGTTTGTATTTTTCCAATTCTTCCATAATTAAAGTAAATTCTGAATGATCAATTTCATTGTCTGTTATTGCTTTTGATATATGTGTAAGTAGTGTGTTTAGCTTTGAATCAGCCAACATTTTAATCTGAAGATGTTTTTCAGATTTTGTTCTACTTCTTCTAACCACAAACTTACCCACTAAAGCGGCTAACCCAACAACTAAAGCACAGCCTTCTAGAACCATAGTTGCAGGTATCGCTACTACGGTTGATAGTAAAGCGATTCCCCCTGCTCCTGCACCTAGTGCTATAACGGTTAGTCCAGCTTCTACATTGTCCACATTCTTACTAATCTTCATGTATTTTTTACTTAGTTGCTCTCTTTCCCTAACTTCATTTTCTAGAAAAGTCTGAATTTCTGATATCTTTTGTAACCTGAATGATTGACCGTTATCTCTTGAGGATATTACTGGCTCTAATGATGGTGCATTTGGTATATTTCGTGCTTCTGGTAGCTCTGGATAAATCTTTTCTTTTAGTTCCATTTTATTAACAGCAACTTATTTTTAAATAGAATAGTAAAGACGACACAAAAAGGTGTTTTCTTGTATTTTTTTTATTTTACCAGAGTTGTTTGTAATTGTTGCAACCATGTCATCCACTTCTTCTAACGTAACTTCATTTGTAATAGATAATTGATTAAGTTTAAGATTATAAGATAGAGAAGCTAAAACAAAACCTTTACTCATATTGAAGCCCATACCTAAGGCTATCGTCTTCGTTTGTCCTCCTTCTATTACTAACGGTTGTTGAGTAAAAACATCCCATGTAACAGGATTAACTTTTTTAGCTGGATACTTAACTTCTACAGGTTTCCAAAAAATAGTTTTTGGTTGAACTATTTTATGTTTTCCATTTCCAAATTTATGCACATTCATATTTTTTAATTTACAATATTGCACCTAATATAGGAATATTAGCAAATGGACTATTAGGCCCTAAAAGAAGACCTTTTCCATTATAAATTTTACCGCCTTGTTTTAAATACAATCCATCACCAACGGAACTCAATCCTTTACCTTTAGCTGGACCAAGAAATAATCCTTCACCATCAGTTTCTACTCGACAGACGCAACCGCCTTTCTTAAGATATAATCCATTACCCATTGCTTTTTGAACGCCTGTTGATGCCAACCCAGATAGTGCACCAACTCCCAAAGCAGGTAAAACGGTCCTTGCTAATGTAGGTAGAACTGATGAAGCTAATCCTGCCAACATTCCAAGAAATCCACCTTCTACTTTCATATTATGCTTAAGTTGTTTAATAGTCATTCTAATGGTTACCCCTTTACCTCCCTCTAATGCTTTATTTAATTTGTTTAGTTGTGACTCGGTTACCGCCATTAAATCTTCGCCTGTTAGGTCATCATGATTTAATCTAATACTTACGGGACAACTAGATTTAACAGCATGTTGTATCTTTTTCTTTTGTCCTTCTGTAATATTTACTTTAACTGTAATGTAATTTGTCATTTTATATTTAACGCGATTCTCTTATGTGAAATCTAATCGTTAATGTTTCACCCCTTAGATTTAATACGTTTCCATCTTGGTCAGTTAGCGTTACGTTTAAATCATGTATTTCATCTAATGTTAAAGGTAGGTATACCAGATTAACTGGAGACTCTATTTTATAACCCGGCGCCACATTTGGAAAAAAGCTATAAATTGTGTTTCTTTGAGAACCATTAACATAACTACCTGAAATTAAGTCAATATTAACAAGTATGCTATTAATACTTAAGATATTTACTACTTTTTCTGATTCGTGAAATCCTTGTTCATATTTAGCACGAGAGAACCCTAATACTTTGCCAATAGAATTTTGTTGGTTAAAATCAACCTGATAATTATTTTCAACATTAAGAACAGATTTTAATGTATTAGTGTTAGCAGATATGTTTAAATAATATTCTTCATTAATTAAATCATAATGACCCTTTTTCCTCATTTCTAATTGTATATAATCATTAATATCAACTAAATCATAGCTACCTTCAGGTATTTTTAACTTAACCCATGTATTACCATCGTCTGGTGAATAAACAAAAGTGTTATTTCTTTTATCAATATTTGGAAATGAATAATATGTTTCAAGATTGACTAAAGCTATTTCATATTTTTTATCTCGTTCTAATTGAAGTGGTGGAGTAAATCTTGTTCTAAACTTTGTTTTGTTGTCACTTACTATAATTTGAAATGATGTTTTATGATCAGTGTTTTTTACTATTTGTTTTAGTAATTCTTCTTCCATTTTATATTTACTAAAAATATATTTTAAACAAAAAAATATATTTTTTATAAAAATTTAATGATAGTTGCTGTAATTTTGTGGAATATAAAAGTTATCAAAACCACTTCTATACTTTCCGTTGTTTTTGTTGTTGGTTAAGTCAATTACAACAAAACCATGAGGTTTTTCCCAACATTTTTTACAAAAATTAACAAACTCAGTTTTTGTCATATCATCCCCTACATGATCACTATAAATATGATTAAGATTTTTTAAGTCTTGTCTAAACAAGCAAATAAAATTTGCATTCTCTCTAATAGTTTGACGAGGTAATCTAAAATAATTTTGTGATAGATAAAAACAGTCAGCGTTACTATGTCTTCCACGAACATAATAGTTTTCACATTTGTTTTGCCTTTCCAAGAGTAAATCATCAAAAATCATTAAGTTTTTGTTTTGCCCGTTTAAATCTCTTGGGTCGGGTACATCACAAGCATTTTCAAAAAATTCACACCTAATATCAGATTTTTCCTTAATTGTTTTAGCCCATTCTTCAACCAATGCTAAAGGAGAAATATCATTTTTTTGTACTTCATCCTTAAATGAAAACAACCTTAATATATATTCTTTTGGTATTTCTTCTTCAAAAGCTTTTTTTAATATGCGATATTCTGGTTGAAACAAGCTTTTACCAAAAACGTTTAAGTTATCATAATCTAACCAATCAGGTCTTAACAAAAGGTTAAGTAAAAGTGTAGTTTTACCACATCCTGATTTACCTACTATTAAACCTCTAATACTTCTTGGTAAAAGGGGATGGTTAAATCTTTTTGCTAAAGCTTCATTCCATGATAAATTAGCAATATCCATTTTATATTAAAAAATTTATTTTAATATAAAAAAAATGTATTGTGTTAAGTGTAAAAAACAAACAGAAACAAATGATTTAAGTTATGGTATAAGTAAAAATGGTAGAAATATGAAAAGGGGTAAATGTGTTGAATGTGGAACAACAAAAACACAGTTTATTAAAAAGGATAAAGAAGGTGGTTCATTGTTAAACAAGGCAATTAATAACTTACCTTTTGAAATGCATTTACCTGGGCATAATTTTACTGGTCCTGGTACTAAGTTAAATAAACGATTAAAGCCTAATTTAACACCTAAAGAATGGTCAAAGCCTGTAAATCGTGTTGATAAAGCAGCATATCATCACGATATTTGTTATCTTAAACATGATGATACTAAAACACGTAATGATGTGTGTGATGCTAATATGCTTAAAGAGTTAAAAGGTATCTATAATCCAACTATTAAGGAAAGAATGGAAAGAGGATTGGTTTCCACATTGATAGGAACCAAGAAAAGATTTGGTATGGGTGTAAGTAAAAAAAAAATTCGCTAGCAGAAGAATTACATAAACCTGTAAAAAGAAAATTTAAGAAAAGGAGAGTTAGAGTAAATGGTATCGATAGGATATGGGCAGCAGATTTAGTAGATATGCAAGCATTTTCTAAACTTAATCGTGGAGTAAAATTTCTTCTTGCTGTCATTGACATCTTTTCAAAATATGGATGGCTTATACCATTAAAGAATAAAACAGGGAAATCTGTTTCTGCTGCACTGAAGAGTATTTTTAAGGAAAGAAAGCCTGAAAAAATGTGGGTGGATAAAGGTAAAGAGTTTTATAACAAAGATGTTAAAGATTTGGTTGAATTGTATTCTACTGAAAATGAAGAAAAATCAAGCGTTGTTGAGAGATGGATTAGAACAATGAAAGAAAAAATGTGGAAGTATTTCTCTGCTCACTCAACAAATGTATATATTGATGTATTACAAAATCTTGTTAAAGAATACAACAACACGAGGCATTCTTCTATTAAGATGACGCCAATTGAAGCAAGTAAGAAGAAGAATGAAAATAAAGTTTGGACAACATTGTATCCTGATTATGATCAAGTAAGGGAGGATATCAAACCAAAGTTTTCTGTTGGAGACAAAGTAAGGATAAGTAAAAAGAAAAAGACTTTTGAAAAAGGTTATACTACGAGATGGACTGAAGAGGTTTTTACAGTTACAGAAGTAAAACATACGACGCCTATAACGTATAAGATTGAAGATTTAAATGGTGAAGAAATAAAAGGTTCTTTTTATGAACCAGAACTACAAAAAACAAGTCAAGAGGTGTATAGGATAGAAAAGGTTATTAAAAAAGGTAAAAAGAAATCTCTTGTAAAGTGGAAAGGTTATTCTGATGAGTTTAATTCATGGGTTGATAATAGTGCTATTATAAATATTTAACTATATAAAAATGAAGAATATTTTAATTGATAATATAACTTTACCAAATAAACCTTTAAGTAATTTTGAGCTTGAGGATGCAGCAAAAAAATTAAAAATAAAAAATTTTAGAGGAATATTTTTAAGAGATACCCTACCTAAAAAAGTAAGAAATAAAGAATGTGGTATATTTAATCTTGATGACGCAGGCGGACCTGGTACTCATTGGGTTGCTTGGTTTAAAGATGGAAAGAAAAAATTTTATTTTGATAGTTATGGTATTCAACCACCTCTCGAAATTATAGATTATTTAAAAAGTCCAATACACTACAATACGGATCAATTACAACAAGCAGGTGAAGTATTTTGTGGACATTTATGTTTGTACATTATTAAAGAATTGTGCTTGGGTAATAAATTTCAAGATATATTAAATAAACTTTTTTAGCAATATTAAAAAAATGCCTGTTGATAAATTTGGAAAAATGGATGATGTTAAAACAAGTGGTGATGGTGTATCACTTGCTTACATTACTAACAACTTTTTACGTAAAGATGGAACAACACCTGTTGCTGGTTCTATAAATATGAATGGAAACACATTAACAAGGGTTAGTAATCCAGTAAATCCGCAGGATGTTGCTACTAAGAGTTATGTTGATGCAAACGCTGGGCTGTTAGATGAAAATGGAGGATATCATATGACGGGATATTTAAATATGGGTTTTAATAAAATAAAAAATATAGCGGACCCAGAGAATCTTAGTGAAGCTGCTAATAAAAAATATGTAGATGCTGCTGAAAGTGCTTTTGTTTTGGGAGCAGATGGTACAGCAAGAGGAGACATTTCTATGGATGGATTTAGGATTAACAATGTTGGTTCACCTATAGAAACTCAGCAAGTTGCGAATAAGTTTTATGTTGATACCGCTATTGAGGCAATAACTGCAGGTAATAATGCTTTAACAAAAAACCGATATGGAACTTTCTTAGCAACTGGTAAAATAGATATGAACACTCACCCACTTACTGGATTGCCGAATCCTACAGATCGTGATGCTGCTGCTAATAAAAATTATGTTGATAATGGAGGAGCCATTGTAAAAAATCCTGATGGAAGTTTTACGGCAATATCTGATGTAGATTTTCAAGGTTTTACTATAAAAAATGCTGCGGAGCCTACAGAAGAAAGAGACTTAGCAACAAAATCTTACGTGGATGGAAAAGTATCACTTCCTTCTCTCATAGGTTCTAAACCTATTATAAGCGTGCATGCTGAGGAACAAGGAGAATTAAAAATTGGTAGTTATGAGTTTGCTTTTGGTAATGGAGGCAGCGGAGAAACTCATGGGTTAGGTGGTTATTGTATGTCTGCTCCTGGTAGAATTTTAAGAGGAACTTTAATGGTTGTTAAAGGAACCGGTGCTCTAAGAGAAGAGTCAAAAGTTAATATTGTCATAAATGGAGTTGAACAACCTAACTACTCCATAATAAAAAAGAAAGGAGAAGGTTGTAGTTGTACAGTTTTTCCTAAACCTTTAGAAGTGGAGCAATGTGATGTTATTAACTTTATAACAAAGAGAAACAATCCAAACGCTAGAAATGCATATTTGACAATACTGATAGAATTGGACTTGTAAAATATATAACCCTTTACTGGGTTAAATATTTATAGAAACTTAAAGTTTATGCTATATTCTTCAATATCGTTAATACAACTTTCTAAAAATTCATGTTCATTTGGACAATCTATAAATCTTTCTTTAAAGAGAGATAGCAAATTGGTTAAATCTTTAATGTAAAAACAATGATTAACGCGTATGTTATTTCCACCAGCATAAAATGTTATGTTTAAAGTATCTTCTTTAGGTTGTTCATAAAGCATTTTACTGCAGTAGTAGTATATATCACTAAACCATCTTGGGTTTTTATAAGGCATTAACCCGGTTCCATTTGTGTAAATTATTTTATTTGTGTTTATAGGATAAATATTTAATTTATCCCTAAGTAGGTCACTTAGCTTATGTTTGAAATCTAGCTCTAGTTCTAGCATTTTATTTTATAAAAATTTTTGTTTAATATTCTATTTCTGCTATTTCATCCACGATGTCTTCTTTAATTTTCTCATATTCTTCTTCCACCACAGCTTTCAACTGTTGTTCTGGTACCGTGATACCCTCTTTCTCTTTCAACAAAAGATTTTCTAGTTTTTTATAAATTTCTTCTTTTTTCTTTTCTAAATATGTTTTTATACTAGCTAGGGTTTCTCTTTTAAAATGATCATAAGCATTGCAAAACCGTTCTTCCATTTCATATATGCGACTATCTGTTGAAAAGGGATTATAGTCTTCATCTTCGTTATCGCTGCTATCAATGTTTATTAAACCGTTTTCTAGTTTTTCTCTTTCGAATAATAGATGATCTAGGTAGAAGCACTCGTCTCCAAATTCACAGTTCTTATCAAACCATTCTTGCATTACACCGCTGTATATGCTATGGGTTAGGTAGTAAGTATAACAATTTATTTCTTCATAGAATTTTTCTAGTTCTCTATATTTTTTTATCACTTTTACCACGTGTTCATATTCTTCATCCTCTACGGAAAATGCTACACATCCTCTGTTTGTTATTTCTTTAAATAACTCATAACTAAGATTAATATCTATAGATGCTCTTGATAGGAATTGATCTATTACCCATTTGTCTTCTACAGTTTTACTTGCTTCTATTTCTTCCTTTATTTTTTCCATATTTTATATATCTCTGGTTCTTTAACTTACTATGTTTGCTGGAACTTTTAAAAGTAAATTCAATTTTTTATTTCTATCGAAGGAATAAAAAATTTAAATTTTTTTTCTGGTTATTTAGACCAGCATAAATACTTATTATTTACTGCTGGGCATCGGTAATATATGGTTTTAGATGAAGAGTAAACCATTCGTAAAGTTCTTCATCAAGGAAGTTGTCAACATGACTTTCTTTTTCTTCTTTAATCTCTGATACTTCTTTATGGTCTGCATCTTGGTTTATTTCGTTAAATTCGGATTTTATAATTTCGTCTTCACAGTTTTCAAAAAAGACATTAACTGCTTGGATAACCTTGGTTTTCAATCTATCAAGCTTATATCTAAAACATTCTAGCACCTCCTCTTCATCTTCTTCAATCAATTCTTCTCTTGTTTTCATACTTGTTGTAGGGTTATTTCGTAGATCTGCCATTTTACTTATTATGTTGGTGCGATTTTTAAACTTAAATTCAATTTTTTATTCTCACCAAAATCCCAACCCCATTGCATGACGCGTTGGTTGTCTTGAGTAACTCAGTAACTCAGTATCAGAAGCAATGACGCGTGATGATGAAATTTTTTAAAAATTAAATTTTTTTTTTTTTTTTATCAAAATCTTAAGCCACCCACTAACTCATAAGTTGACAAGCTGTGTTAATGCGTTAGCTGATGCAATGATGCAATGATATGATGATGCGATGATGCGATGATGATGAAATTTTTTTTTTTTTTTTTATCAAAATCTTAAGCCACCCACTAACTCATAAGTTGACAAGCTGTGTTAATGCGTTAGCTGATGCAATGATGCAATGATATGATGATGCGATGATGCGATGATGATGAAATTTTTTTTTTTTTTTTTTTAGGAACTTTTTTTAGAGAACAAAACCGTCACATGCTGCCTCACAGCAAAATATCTTCAAAACGGTATAATATATACTACTCACGGTGTCTTAATTTGTAAGTTATTATATCTAATTCAAATCCCCTTTGATTTAATGAAATGGTTCTTAAGGTAAGCGTCTGTTAATATTTCTTTAAAAAACTCACAGGATTTAACCGTTTACCACACTATCCCGAGTTTTAACGACCTTGAGTTAGAGAGAAAGCTTTTGTAAACATTGTGGCGAAAAGGAGAAAATACTGCTCACAAGCATTTTCCCCTTTTTCCGCAATGTTTTCAATCTGTTTTCAAAAGAGATTTTCCAACGGTTGAGTTCAATGTGTTGTCTGCTTTGAACTTTGACAAGTCCAAAATGTTGTCGTTTGGCAAAGGGTTAAAGAGAAATAATGCAATGTAGACTAGTTAATAACTATCGAAAACATTTTGCATATTGCGCTAACATTTCATTGTCCTTCTTTTTCACCATCCTTTTATCCTAAGACTTTAAGCACAGACAAGACGATGGTATTTTCAGATAGTATAAAAACACAACTAGCCTATGGCATATTTGACAGTAATATCTCAACAGATATCGGAAGATGTAGATCGAAGATCAGATTGCACGTTCTGGTCCGATATCAAATTTTTGTCTTCAGATGGTGTAAAAAGCCAACCACGGCAAATTTGACAATCATATCTCAACAGATATCAGACGATGTAGATCGAAGGTCAGACTGCAAGTTCTGTGTAGTCTGATCTTGATCTACATAGTCCGCAGCTTAGGCAAAAAAAATCCTTATCATTCTATGGTTCAGCACACCTAAATTCTGACAGTTTGTTCCTCGTTCACCTATACAACACTGACGACCAAACACCAAACTTTATAATAGACATACTGACAAGTTGTACATCTATTTGTATGTAACTCCATGTATGTAACAAGCTCACAGTTTAAAATGACAGCCGGCATTTACACATGCTGTGTCCAGCCAAACAAAAAAAACCCCAAACGTATTGCAATATGAACTGGTCATTCGTTCACATGGAGTTGCAGTGGGGAGATGGGGGGCTGGGTAGGGCAAGATCAGGTAAGGAGCCCGTTGTGGCTCTGTAATTGACCTTTTTCCAAACGGTCCCAGATTAATACCACTAGGTCTATATGAACAATGCTCTGGCAAAAAGGGGGTTTAATGCATTTCTGTGATCAATTATACCAAGCAAGTTATCATAGAACAAAGGATCCATAAAATCCATTTTGTCATAAAACCGACTGAATCTTGAAGTAGACTGGCCATATGACATGTGAAATCTGTATTCATATCGAAGAAAAATACTGAAAATGTGTAGAAAAAAAAAAGTTAAAAAGTGGTTTTAAAGTCGGACCTCGTGTCTAAATTTCCCTTTTAAATGTAAAAATAGACTATTTCACGTTTAAATGGCCTGAAAAAAAAAATACAGTTAAGTTCACGCGTTTTAATCCACCACGCCGCATTTTCAATTTGGCGAGTGTACACGTCCGACTGACGTTTCATTTTATGTGAATTGATATCTGTTTCAATCACCATTAATTCAGTAAATGACCCTAATAGATGTTGATGCTCTGAATTGACACAGGGTTTTGTTTTGGTCGTGCCTCCTGTAATTCCGTAACTGGATAACTTGCTTTGACGAGAATTTGGTAGGCACGTCGAATTTTAATTATTCCCGGGTAGATTTTGGATTTGGAACTAAATTTTCATTAATTTCATAACCGGCACTAAACCGTACATATTTTCCATTAGTCTTTCCTCTCCTCACTCTGTTCACATACGTATCCGTAATGTTTGTTTACCTATTCTTCATATAATTTGTAGTTGATATACCATAGAGCCAGGTAACAATTGATCCACGCCCTGGCAAAAGGGGGCTTAATGTATCTCCGTGATCCATGATACCAAGCAAGCCATCAAATAATTAATAATTATAGATCCAAAATAGCACCTTTTTTTTCAACATTTGACATTGTCATGAGGTACACTAACCCTTGGACAAACAGAAAACTGACCAATAGCGAAAAGTTTCGGCCCAGGTCAGCCTGCGCGGATTGCGCAGGCTGACCTGAGTCGACACTTTTCGCATATGCATTAAGCCCCCTTTTCACAGAGCGCTGCTCAATTATGTGTTTTGTTGTTACCTCATATCACATAAATGTAAATGTGCTGAGAGAATTAATAAAACGTGTAAACTTGTAAACTTGGCTATTATTTGGCTGATGACATGTTAAACAAGAAATATCTGTAAAAAAGATACACACAAAAAGTTGCCAGTATATGTCTGCAGGGGCCTTTAGAATAGCCCAAACATTCTTTCATGTTTTACCAATCACAGATTTCTATTTGTCCATTAGAATAATTATATCAGTCCCAAAAAGTAGGTCAAAAGCCAGCACATTCAGCTACGCCGAAAGAAAAACTAGCTTTTTTTTCAGATTTGTTCGATTAACGTAATAAAAATCCAGTTTCATCCCCTGTATAGAAATTATTAGGTCCGTCAACAAATTTAAAGGGAGTTAATCTGCGATCGATTAAATAGATTCATTTGATTTGTTATTAGAGTTATTTCCCTTACATTTAATCACGTAGGCTAGTAATGGGGTGCTCGTCGAATGAGCATCGAATATCCTCATTTATCGCGGTTTCTTTTCACTCCTTTTGAGTTAACCCGAGTCAATCCTTGATCGATTAAATAGATTTATTATTTGATTTGTTATTAGAGTTTTTTTCCCTCCCATTAAATCACGTGTGCTAGTAATGGGGTGCGCGTCGGATGAGCATTGTATATCCTCATTTATCGCCGTTTCTTTTCACTCTTTTTCAGTGATATGGGACAACGCTACTAGATTCATAGTTCCATGTAGCGGTTGCGGAGAGAGTGTCTACCACAGTGCAGGCTGACCTGTGTCGATACCGTTTGCAGATGCGTTAAACCCCCTTTTCACAGAGCATGGTTCTTTTGAGAATTATATTCAATAAAATATATAACGGGCTTTGTTGATTGACTCATTGATTGATTGATTGTATGGGGTTTTAACGCCATTTTCAACATTATTTCAGTTATATCACGTCGGCCAGTGCACCTATCCATGCTTTCCTGGAGTTTCTTTTCCCAGTACTACACAAAATATTACTTCCAAGCCAGTTGTCGCTTTCCCACATAACCATCGCCGAAACAGTGGTCAACGGTGAGAGAGGAATGAATCCTGTTGCAATGACTAGATCATCTGAAAGAAATTGGCCGTGCCAGGGATCGAACCAGCGACCTCCTATTTTTAAGTCCTGCATGCTTCCGACTGAGATACCGGGGCTCGACTGGGCTTTGTTGATGATTGATTGATTGTAGGATGTTTGACACCGTCTTCAAAATCATTTCATTTATATCTATATCACGCCGGCCAGAGCCCCTTTTCATACTTCCCTTGAGTTTCTGTTATCAGTAATTCGCACACTAGTCTTTCCAAGTCATTGGCTTTTTTCCCACATAACCATCGTCGAAACAAGGATCAGTGGTGAGAAAAGAATAAATCGTGTCTCAATGACTATCATCAATCCTCGGAAAGAAATTTGCCAAGCAGAGGATTCGAACCAGCGAACCCCAGCACTCAAGTCCTGTACAGTACCGACTGTGCAACCGGGACTCGGCATAACAGGGTCTGTATTCACCAAGAATATTTTTAGTCTTATTCTCCAAGATTTTCTACATTTGAAAGTAACACAATTCCTGATTGGCTAAACCATTTGAAAGTAACACAATTCTTGATTGGCTAAAGCATTTAGTTTAGCCAATCAGGGATTGTGTTACTTTCAAATGTAGAAAATTCTGGAGAACACGACAAAGAACGTTCTTAAGAATGGTTGGTAAATTGGTGAATACGGACCCAGGAGTTGTACCAAGAAAATCTTATGGATCAAAGACACATTTTGTATAAAAATCTTTCTTTGATTTTAACAGTGGATTGTAATTTGGCCAGAGAAAAAGGTTAGTTTCTTATTTGGCGCTGTAAAAGTAAGTCCACTTAGCTTTTCCGAGATGATGTTCTGTGCGAGTTTGTCTTTGGATTGACTACATGTACTAAATGAGCCATGTCCTCTTAAAAGGGGGCTTAATGCATCTGCAAAAAGTATCGACCCAGGTCACTCTGCGCAGACCGCGCAGGCTGATGATTCGGACAGTTTTTGCTCGCTCTAAGTGATGACCTGCTTGGTATATAATGCTTCACGGAGGTGCATTAAGCCGCCTTTATTCGCTAGAACATGGCTCAAATTTTATTAAGATCTACATATTTCTTAATGTTTGTGCTTGGATGAGTGGTTACAGTTGGTAGCAACATTTGTGTAAATAACGACAGCTGTACTGCATTTTCCCCGGTGCAGTTACTTTAAGTCCAGGAATCGGGACGTGTCATCAAGAGCTGTTCAGCATTATATTAAAACATTAAAAACCGCTAGCTGCTCACCCAGGCAAAAGGAGATCAATGTGAGTGATAAACTCATTGCGGCCATTGCTGGTCGCAGTCGCCCTGCAAACATATCGTTTGGTAGGATTTATGACAAGGATAAGTGTTATACGTATATTATAGAAATAGTAGGCAAATTGAGTTGAGTTGGATAATATTGTAATATCACCGCACCTGCTATAAACACTAATGAGTTTATTCACTCCGGATCTCCACTGTATATCTGTGTGTCAGTATCATTTAAACAAACCCTTGGGTACTCTCCGTCATGTTACGTAACTTAATTAGCATATGGCAGTAGATGTATCTAACAGGTGAAGTGGTTACAGACCTACCCGACAATTCATAATGCTACAGTGGAGGCAAAGAAAGTCAATAATTGGATCGAAATATTAAACTGAATGGATAAAAGTGTCCAAGAAATGCCCTTCTTTATTTTTTATCTTTGAAAAATAAATATTTTCATTACGTGTATATTTATAGAAATAACATACCTGTGTGAGGCATTGTGGGACTTCCTGGTGTAGATTCAAGCTGCATGCACGTACCTGAAAAGATCCCAACTGTGAAAAAAAGATTTATTGGGTGTTGTCTTGATGTATGCAAAATATTCCAGGTAAAAAAACTTTTTTGACACTTTTTTCCTATTTTGCCGTTCAGTAGATTTATGTTGAAACGCCGGAGATCCAGGTCTGTGAAATCTTACATTGCTGTGCCGTTCTCATTCATAATCGGTAGATCAAAAATTTACGCCATTAACCATGAATCGAAACTAGGATACTCAAGTAAGCCATATACATGTCGGTATGACAGGTAAATCTATAAACAATCTTCTCGTATTAGAGTTAAAAGAAAATAAGGGTTATTTTTAGGCATGATGTCGATATTTTATTCTTTATACATCAGTGAACAGTTCCTTGAATGATTCAAGCATTCCTTTGATCTACTTTCGCTTTCGGAAGGAGACATGTTTGCTTTGCGGGTCATTATGACACCTGTAAGACAATCGACTGCTACTGTTGACTTTGATATACCTTGATGCACATAAATCCTCTATTCATTTTACATTCAAATAGCAATGAGTGAATAAGCTACTCCTGGTACTCACCTTGTATAAAGGTTCATATTTACATAAGGTGGCATATATAATGCCCACAAATGCAGGGCTCGACATTACAGGCCCAATATCGGCCAACAGAGCAATGCAGGTGTTAAAATGGATTTAAATATAAATCATACCGTTTGAAAATATGGAAAATATTGCAAAGATGAAATATGGAAAATATTGTGAAGATGACAATCTGCTATTGTGTGGTGGGTCCAAATGTTAGTCGCTGGCAGAAAAACTGAATTTTAAAACCAGGCAAAAAGTAAACAAAAGACAAAGTGACCTGGCAGCTTTAAACCTAGTTTGAAAGTAATTTCTCTGCCAGAAACTAACACTTGGACAGACCGTACAATGAAAAATTGTCATCTTGCCATCTTCACAATGATTTCCATATTTTTAAATGATCCATATACCATTTAAATATAAATTGCATTTCAACACCCGTTTTGATTACTTTTGGCAGCCACTGTTACTTTAACACTTGCCCAATGGATTTTGGCAAAGGTTTTACGGGAGATCACTCCTTCTGTTCAGCATAGCTTCTTCCTGTATAAAATCAATACCTAGCAACTGCATTAGAGTGAATTCTATTTAGCTCAGTGGTTAGTGTTTTGGTGTTTTAATGGTCGAATAAAGAGGATTTTTGCAGCACAGGCTCGAATCCCAGCCAGGGCGGTTTTTATTTCAACTATGCTTTGTTGCAAAGTTTCATGTTTGGGAGATAAATGGTGTAAGAAAATTAATGCATGATTAAATGTCCTATTTTGCTTGAAAGGGAACAAAACTGTGGTAAAAACAAGAAATTACTTGATATTTATAAATATAATATTCACCAACCATTAATTTTTCTAACTTGATTCTTAGTCTAATTCTCAAAAGTTTTCTAAATTTTAAAGTGATACATTTTCTAATTAACTAAACCACTTTGGGTAGCAAAATAGTTTAGCAATCTAGAAATTTAGACAACATGCATGCATGCATTTTCAAATTGGGTGGGGGAAGGTAAGAAAGGGAAACTAAACAAAATTATGCAATACAAATCTTGTATAATTATTTTCATATACCCCTCACTTTTTTCTAGGGCTTAAGACCAACGAAGAAGGATGCTTAGGCATGTTTAGTTCTGTCTTTCTGTTTGCGTCTGTCTGTCTGCCATTTTCAGCTGTAGTAGAAAACGAACAGGTAATACCGTATCTAATTTTAATGGTGTAAACAGGTTAGTATATGAGTAAATATCTCCCTAGCAGAAGAAAAAAGAATACATTTCTTTATATTGAAAGAATCTGCAGACAACAAAGTAAATTGATAAAGTAAGATGACAAAGTTATAGCTCAAACCATAGAATTTGTCTATGATAGATATGGAAACATGGGTGACCATGTGATGAAGATGCTAGTCTCCATCATTTTCGACTAAGCCAATAATGATTTCAAAAGCTGTTCTCCTCTGGCTCTTAGTTTTATGTGGTAAAGCATGTCTTAACTCTTTACCAAACAACAAAATTTTAGACATGTCTAAATTGGAAGCATTTGCAGACGACAAATTTGATGTAGCTCAAATGATTGTTTCTGTTTTTTGCTAGGATGGGAAACATTGTGGGAAATGAGAAAATTCCGGTGACCTGCATTTTCTCCTTTTTCCATAATCTTTTCAAAAGACTTCTCTTTCAGGATTGTTAAAGGTCAGGATTGTGTGGTACAGGATTAATTTAATAGCCTTTGAAATTTATGATATTACTAAAATCTGCCTATACCTTTGTTTAACAGGGCATTTGAAACAAGAGAAGTGTTAGAATACAACAATGGCAACTTCTTTAGAACCTTCTGTTGAAAAGGCATACCACTTGCGAGTACAAGCCCTATTGGTAGATGGTGGAACACTTGTTTTGAGAAGTTTGATTAAAGATAAATACCAAGGAACGCAATGGAATGCTTTTCTAAATCGACATCATATTAGAAATAAAGTGATAGACTTGAGGGATAGGAATGTAAGAAGTCAACAGCAGCATGCTCTCTTGTATCCACGGGGTTGTACCACAGACATTTCCAATTATGATATTTCCCTTCTTGTATGTGTATTAAGAAGCCTTCTCTATCCACACACATCAGCAAATTTCTGGAATATCACTCCACTTTCTACAGATTTTTCAGAACAGGCTGACATTATACGTTTAAGCAAGGGACGCAATAAGGTAAGTTTTGGTTATATACACATTCAGCTTTTATAAACATGGACAGTTAACCCCTTACTGTGCTTTCATATTTTAGACATGTATACTTAACACTAACACAAGGGACAATTTGATGAGGGAAAAAAGATTATCTGTAAACATTGTGAAAAACATTGTGGGAAAATACGCAAATGTTAAGTTGTTAACTACAGGGGCATGAAATTTCTATCTGCACAGATATGAGTCAAAGCCCTCTAAACGTTATTCGTTCAAAGGGTTAATTGACAATCATGCTTGTGTTTCATTAATTCCTCATAACCGGAATTCATGTAGAACTTGTCAAACAAGAAAGAAAAATAATTGTCACCTATTAATTGAGATACACCATATTCTTTTGTTTAACAACAAAATTTCTTGTAACAAAACGTTATAGTACGTAGGATATATGTCTATGTCCATAAAAATAATCAAAGTACCAGATCCAGTTTAGCCAGGCCCAGTCTGGCTATTAAGGTCGATCCGGTTCGCTGCGATGACTTTACCCACTGCTCATAGCCATTTACTTGTCAAAATAGGAAATATGAAAAAAAATCTGTTTTCTGATGTGTAATTCAAAAAAGCAAATGAAGCACAGTTTGATGATTTGGAATTCGAATACTGTATAGAGTTTATTTTTAGTTGAAATTTCCATGCTTTTTTCACTTTCTTATTGGTTGGACGAACTCGAAGCTGACTGAGACCTACAACACCTTGTGATAACACAAGAATGAAAAAAGGTTGCATAGGGATATGTAAAGATAAGTCCGATTTGCAGAGTTGACTGACTCAATTTACATTCAAGCAAACATCTTGTATTTTATAAATGACATCTTGTTCAGTTTCTGACTTTTTATGTAGACATCGTTGATATTGGAGTGGCATAGTGGTCGTTCATATCAATATTGTCATATTCACCAGAATTACGATTTTTAATTTAAGAACTATTTTCTGTGGGGCAGTATTTGGCAACTGTTGGTTTTGTTTTCGTTTACATTTAACTTTGGCAAGTCTCGATGGTAATGAACTAGTGATTGCTAATCTAAGAATTTATAAAAACATCAGATGCGTTTCAAATAACTATTACAGAGTGAATACATGTGTGTCAAGTAAATTTTATTCAAATGATGTTAAGTTAAAAAGAAATAGTAGTTATAGGAGATCTATTCGAGGGAAATAAATAGATTATATCATAAATGTTACAATTTTTATGAGGATGAAAGTGAGAGCGCCGATTCAGAACAAGGCAATGAAAAACTTCGATAAATATTTTTGGTAATTAAGTGTTAACTTGAGGAGCCACTATTAGATGGGGTAAAGTGGGTGTCACTGTGGTCCTTTTTGGAATGTCCTTTGACTGTTATTTTTGACAAAGTAACGTCAAAATAATATAAATGAAAAAAAGGATGATTAGACCAGAACCCGGGCTACTTTGATGTAGATGAAGGTATCTAAAGATGTCTTCTGGTACAATTTTTGCTGCTGTGATTGTTGGATTAACAAATTATTAAATTTTTGTTTGCTGCCCTGAGTTTGGACCCATTGATTCTACAAACCCGTATGTTAGTATAGTGTTTGATGTTTGATAGCCAAATGATTATGTGTTAGTGTATTTGTTAAATAAAACAGAAATGATAGTGTCTTCTTATTTTAGAAAAAAATAAGAAGAAACAAGCAGTCTGACTGGAAGTTTCTGAATACCTCTGTAGATATCAACTGTCTATAGACATTTTTAAAATCCCACTTTGTTCTTATCTAAATGTTCTGTCGGAGTTTAGTTATTCCTTTTTTTTACTTCAGCTTGCTCACAGTACATCAGCTTCCATGACTAAACAACAGTTTAAAGCTCAGTGGACATATTTAGAACAAGTAAGCATTTCTGCCGGTCCATCTTCCAAATATTTTCATACTGGTGGTTTGCAAGCAGTTGAGTTTGATGTTTTAGATTATGCTTCATTAGATCCCTTCTCCCAAATTTCCATGGACATGCATGTTCCTGGAAATCTGTGGGTTATGTATTAGACAGACTATTTGCACCTGATTTTCCATTAAGGCATACAACCAGGCCTGCTTCTGTGTAGTGGCTAGTGGTTTGGCAGAGGATAGCATTGTCTGCCGAGAACACGACAGGTAGAAGCGCGAGAGGTGGGGGATTTCCCTTCTGGTAGCAGGGGAGGTATTTACAGATGACTCTCTGCATTTTCAATGCATATTTGGATGCGTTTGGGGCCAGATTTCAGAAAATCGACTGGAAATAGAAGTGGTACAACCAATAGCATGCTAAGCCAAAAATGTGGGCTGGCGCTCGCCAGATCTGCCCGACCAGTGACGACAGCCTTGACAAGTCTGGAAAAACAAAAAGAAAAGTATATTTTGAATGGCTAACAAAGCAAAAGTCTGTATGGATAACCACCTAATATGGCATATAGGTCTACATGTACAATTTATATTCACATGTACAGTTTACATTGAAATCTATGGATTTCCATGTTCACAGAGTATACACGCCTCAGTTTCCATTATACATGTACATAGATATCCATGTAATATATAATTATGAATTTCAGTGTACATTTTACAAACATTGCGAAAAAAGAATGCATTCTCTTGTATAGTTTTATAAAACAGTGACAGAGGACAAGTTCTTTAATGTTCCCGAAAAAATTGTAAGTTCTCATGTTTTAATTCACTAGACAATTTTCAACAGAAGTACTGGTAATCTTCTATTGTGTACACAACTGTTACATTGAAATTAGTTAGACTAGGCAAAAAAAAACCCTCGTTAACCCAGGTGTGAAGTATTACCATTCATCACCCCTGGGACATTCAATTGCGAAACCGTCGTTTCTATGAATATTCATAAGATTGCGAATTACACCCAGTAGCCAATCGAATTGTCGATAACATAACGATACTCTCTTGTAGTGGAGGATAATCACATTTCTTCCGTTAATATCAATAAACCGGGTAAAACCCACATCATTATCAACGAATATGGCAGCCACCGGTGGGCCTTCCTTCTGTGGCATTTGCCTTACGACAATCCAGGGCAGACATTATAAATCCTTGTATACAAAGGCAAATATTTAGAAATACAGCGTGCTGTTGCAGTCCTTAGGGGTAGATAGCAGGGGTGACGTCATCCTCGATCCAGTTCCCATGTATTCCATAAACTACATTCATCGATTTGATTGGTTGTAGATGAGGTAAAAATAGAAATGATGGCATGTGGTTGATAAAAATAGATTAAATTTTCTCACTGAGAAACTGAGATTACCAATCAAAATGCTCAATGAATAATTCATGAGAATGAGAAAACATACGCGCGATAACCCAGGGGCGATGAATGTAGTTTATGGAATACATCGGAACTGGGTTAACGAGGATGGGCAAAAACACGGTAACAATATGCCTGAAAGTAATCACGGCACTTCTAGGGGCAATTTACTGTTTCTGTATTCAGCTGTAATTTCACAGTGACAACAGGATAAGTCAAGTACTTTAACTGGGTATTATTTACACTGCCCTCGTATATTTTTTTAATTTTTTCTATTCAAAACCCAAATATTAAGATTTTCATTCTAGAGGTGTACTCTATGACTTCCAGCTAATCACAGAGCAACGAGCATCAGTGAATTTACGCATGCATCCATAGATTCATCCATAGATTTACCTTGGATCTACCATAGATCTCTCTTGGCGTGACAGTGTGGCTAATTGACCCTGTAATTGCATGTAGGGGAAGGCTATCTTGGTTCTCACTCCTTGTAAAGTACAAAGACAAGTACCTGTGACAGCTAGGACAAGGGTTTATTGACACACAAACAAATCCATGGATTTCCATGTACATGTATAGATTTACGTGTAAACATTTTAATTTGTTTGTTTGTTTATTTGTTTGCTTTTTGCTTGTATGGCTTTTCACCATTTGCAATAATATTTCAGTTATATTGCAACAGCTAGTGCACATATCAATTCTTTCCTGGAGTTTCTTTGACCATTACTCCTTACAATTTTCTTCCAAAGCCTATGGCTACTTTTCCACAAAAGCATCATTGAAACAATGATCAGGGATGAGGGAGGAATGAATCCCCTTGCAATTACATGTACAATCATTAATCCTTGGAGAGAAATTTGCTGAACCAGGGGTTCAAACCAGTGACTGCCTGGTTTGAAGCCCGCTATGTTACTAACTGGGCTCTGCGTAAAAAGCTTGGAAGATATTTGAAAGATTTCAGGTTAACAATTTATTTTCTGTTTTCAGAAAAGAAGAAAATCAATGAAAATGTTCATACATTTATAAACTTTTCAGGTTTTGCTTCGCCTTGCCAGAAATATTCCAGATTTAAAAGAAAAGATTAATAAACTGAGAAAAGAATCTATTGACCCTGAGAACGAGAAAGAACTGAAGGAAATAATAAAGATGTGGGAAGAATCAGACAAAGCATCACAACAGGAGATACAGGAAGTAAAGTCAAAACTCCAAGAACATGACCATAAGCTATTGTCACGTGGGCTTCGTTTGACTGCCTTAGAACAACGTATAAAAGATGAAAATGGCGAATCCAACGCATCTAGAGAGAAGCATGGTAAGTAATTTATTTAAGAATACATGTAAATCTTAGGGTTTTCTGTTACCATGCATAAATATCCTTGGTCTTTGGTTTGAATAATCCATCAGGGTCCGTATTCACCAACCATTCTTAAGAACGTTCTCAGACTTATTCTTCAAGGTTTTCCAATTTTGAAAGTAACACAACTTCTGATTGGCTAAACCGTGCGGTTTAGCCAATCAGAAGGTGTGTTACTTTCAAATTTGGAAAATTTTGAAGAACAAGACCAAGAATGTTCTTAAGAATGGTTGGTGAATACGGACCCAGAACATAAAAGAGAGAAAAATATTTGTTTACATTAATTTTATTTAATTATCGTCATTTGCTTTTGTAAATTTCCTTCAAAGGGAGGCAATTATTAACTACCATCATAGTCAAAATAGAGTGGTCACCTACTTATAAAGGATAATAAAAAGAAAGTAAAACTTAAGCGTTTGGTTAGACTAAGTTTATTAGTAAGTGAAGTTTCAAATGTTGATGATATCAAATATTTAAAGATGCCATAATAATAAACATAGCCATTACCCAGGTCCTATGTTAAAGTATTGTAATTCAACCAATTCACAGAACTTATTTTTGTGTTTAAATAGTTAAATAGCAATTTCTGGCTCCAAATAATGGAAAAACGTGTCAGAGTTGAAGTCGGAAACGAATCTTGGTCAGGCAATTTTAAACTATCAGGCCAAAATTGTAAACATAAGTGGAAAGTTGTATTACCAGAATATATACCCAGTCATTTGCACACCCCATCTATGAACAGAAAATTTCTCGTAGTTTCAACATTGGAAATCGCGTACTAGTTCGCCTCTTCCTCCTGTCTTTCAGCGATCCTTTCAGTTCAAAGGGAATCCCACTTGCATTGAAAATTAATTTCTCGTATGTGAATTTATCTTTTCTTCATCAGCCGAGCCCCGGCAGTGCATTTGGTTGCATACAGGACTTAAGTGCAGGGGTCACTGCTTCGAACCTTCCGCTCGGCCAATTTCTTTCATAGGATTGATGATAGTTATTGCAAGAGGATTCATCCTTCTTCCCTCTCTCACTGCTGATCAATGTTTCAACGATGGTTATGTTGGGATGCAGCCATTGGCTAGGGAAGAATATTGTGCGAAGTACTGGTAACAGAATCTCCAGGGAAGCATATATAGGCACACTGTCCGTCGCTACTTAATTGAAATAAGTTGAAATCTGGGTTAAACGTCATACAATAATTCATCCCGTCTCCATCAATGGCACAGTTTCGTGACAATATTCAAAGCTAAGGAAAAGCAAAATAAAATTAGGGCATGAAAGAAAGAAAATACCGGCAAGTCTTCGGTGACAGTTTATCACCGTACATTCCCATACAGGCCTAGTATATTAGTATATGGATAAACCAGTGTCTTATAGATACGGACCTACTTTAACTTTTTCCCTACCACAGTTAATTTAACAAATACAGGTCTGCCCTGCTGATTTATTCTTAGAGGCATATTCAGTCTATGTTCATTGTATGTGTTCGTATCCTACGTATACGTCTATTTACGGCAGCAGCTATATAACGCAGCAAAAAAAAAAACCCCGTTATTGTGCCATGAACACTGATGTGTACTGTTAGGGCGGCTCTAGAATTGCATTAACCTATTCAGTGTTTCAAAGAATCTATGCACATTTGCACAAAGAGTAACATGATCTTGCCGTTAAATCAACATTTTTCCTGTATCAAATTTCCTCAGTGAAATGTGCAGATGAGTACCATCGTTATTTTCAGTTGCCCCTGATAATTTATCAGATGAGAAAATATCTGAGCATAATGTGCTTTAGGAGAGCTTTTGTTATGCTGATGTGACTGTTGTCAACTTCTAAGTTGTGTCACACTAAGGGCTATATTTTCAGTCCAATACTCATTAACTCTTTACCAAACAACAAAATTTTAGACTGGTCCAAATTTAAGCATTTGCAGACGACAAATTGATGCTGACCCAAATGACGATTTTTGCTCTTGATAGGTTAGAAAACATTGTGGGAAAAGGAGAAAATGCTGGTTACCAGCATTTTCTCCTTTTCCCACAATGTTTTGAAAAGCATTCTTCCCCAGGGTCGTTAAAAGTCGGGATTGTGTGGTAAAGCGTTAAACTTGGTTAGAATTTTTGTGTTGATAATATAGGTCAAAGAAATTTGCAAATGGGTCACGTCCTGTTAAAAACTAGGTCACCACGTTACATCTTTTAAAACCATTTGTACACTCTCTAGGGGACATTTTCTGGCCAAAATTCATGAAAGAAGGTCAGAATGTATGTATTAAAATTATTTTAAGCCAGTTATAAAATGCTTCATGTACAGTCAAAAACTAGGTTAACATACCAAAATCTTAAGATAAACCTTTGTGTATACTCAAGAGGCCACATTTTCAGTTCATTACTCATGAAAGTTAGTCAAATTGTGTGTGTTGATGATAATTCATGATGATTAGGATGCTTATGAGAACGAGTCATGTTGGTTTAAAAAGTGGTTTACGAGGACAAATCCCAGAAAATTCTTGTGTATACTATAGAGGCTACGTTTTTGGTCAGGTACTCATAAGAATTTATCGGAATGTTTGTCTAAATGACAGATTTGAAAATGTCATAGTTCAAAAAGTAGGTCACTAGAACAAATCTCATTAAAACCTTGTGTGCAACCCTCAGGTCAAAATTTCAGTCCAACACTCATGAAAGTTGGTCCCCATGTTTCTCTTGATCATATATCCGAAATGAAATTGAAAATGGGTCATGTTGGGTCAAAAAGTAGGTCACAGAGACGTATCATAGAAAAAGCTTCGGTACACACTAGGGGCTACAATTTGAGTCCAATATCAATGAAGCTTTGTTGGAATTTTTATTGTGATACATTGGAAGAGAGTTGAAAGTTGGGTCAAAAAAGGCTAAGATGAGCGACTTAGGGCAATCAATGTTTCTTGTTTCTGTGAAATGACAGAAAACATATGATAAAAGCGAAAATATTCCTCGCAAGCATTTACTCCTTTATCCTTAGTGTTTCTTCCCTGCCGAAAGACGAGTGATATATTTTCTAGGTCTACTGGCTGAAAGCCAGCAGAGCTTATGTCATGGCGTGGTTTCCCTCGTCCGTCGGCCCGTCTGTCCTTCCGTTAGTCTTTTTCTTGTTTACACGATAAAGTCTGCATATGTGGTCGGAATTTTGTGAAATTGGCACAGTTTGTTCATCTCATCATTAACTCATCAATAACTTGAACCCTATTGATTTGGTAAAAAAAATCTGACAAGTGATATGGGAAAAGTAGCCATTTGAAAATGGAAATTTCATTTTTTTGTTTTCGCGATAAAGTCGGCATTTGTAATCGGATCTTCATAAAATTTGTACAGTGGTTTCGTATCATCAACATCTTAAACCGTAACTACTTTGAAAAAAAAAAGCCCGGACAATCAGTGTAAGAAAAGTTGCCATTTTAAGTTGAAAATTTACATTTCTTGTTAACGCATTAAAGTCAGCATTTGTTGTCAATTTTACGTGTTTGTTTGGAGTTTTAACGCTGTTTTTAACAGGTTAGGTCACATCATGGCGGTCAGTGCACGTAAGCATGTGTTTCCCGGCTTTCTCACACCAGTATTGGCACAACTTGCTTTCTAAGTCACAGACTACTTTTCCCACATGAATCAGAGGTGAAAGGCAAAAAATCGCTGGAAAGAAAGTTTGCCTCTACACAACCACCTGGTCACAAGTCAGATACGCTAACCACTGAGCTACCCAGGCTGATATGCGGTCGAATTATCATGAAACTTGCACAGTTGCTTTATGTTATCAATAGGTTGAACCCTATTGATTTGAAAAAAAAAAATACACATTCGACAATCAGTATGGGAAAAGTAGCCATTTAAACTTGAAAATTTACATTTATATTTCTTGTTTACACGATTACGTTCGCATTTTTTATCAAATTCTTTTGAAACTTGCAAAAGATTATTTGCATCATCAATGGACTGAATCCTATTAAAAATAAAGAAAGTCTAGCAGTTAGTTTAGGATAAGCAACCAGTTGATGACTAGTATTGATTACTCAACACAGTCCGCATTATTAGTTATATTTCTGTGAAACTTTCCGTGATTGTTTGATACAACGAGTGCTGAAACCCTCTCAATTTTGGCTGGATTCTTGACAATTGCTTTTGAGAAACTGAACTTCATTTTTTTTTTTTTTTTTCACTATTTGTTCATTTCACAATGCCTACATATGCAGTCTTAGTGGGTTCAAGCCCAGTTGCAACAACACCCCCACTTCCCATTTTTTGTGTGTTTGCCTTTTTCTTTTTGCATCATGAACTCGTGATGAATGCTAGAAAAAAAGCAAAATCACTGCCAGTAGAGCCATCAAAGGCCTCTAGTTAACCTGGTCCGTCTGGAGTAATATCTTCAAAACCGTGACCAAATGATGGCCATTTTGGATTAACCGGTCTGTCAGAAATAGGGAGGGATTTTTAACATGAGTAGAGCTATTCCTCCATCATTGATGTAATAAATATATGATATAATGAAGCATCTAGGATGCATGAGTCCCTGTAACATGTTTATTCCGGTAAACTTTTTCTTCGCAGTGGATTGAACATGGCCCAATGGTATGGGTTGAGAGAATGCATTAAGTAAATTAACTGTTGAGAACAGGTGACAAATGTTGCATGACCATCCATGATTAAAAGCTTCATAAGAATATTTTAATGATCTAATTATTTTTTATCTATCGAGAGCATTTTGCATGCTGTTATAAGTTAAATGATTATTCATTGTCAAAGATTCAAATTTTATGCAGAACTGAGGTAATGTTAAAAGAAAAGAAATTAATCTTTTAAAGATCTTTGATTCTGAATACATTAAGCTTACAACTGCTCAATTTAAATGTTTTCCTTTGAATGTTATTACTACACGTCAATACATTTTGCCATTTTAGATTCATTTATAAATGCTGCAGGGTGAGCTTAAATTGAGATCAAGTTGTGTTAGTGTCCGTTATATATCGTACCGGCGTCATTACATTGTGTGCATGCCTTGTGTACACTCTAGAGGTCACATTTCATACTCAATTGACCTGAAAATTAGTCAGAATGTTTGTCTTGATGAAATCTCGGATGAATTTCAACTTGGGTCACCTGGGATCATAAACTAGGTCACCAGGTCAAATAAAATAAATACCTCGTGGGCACTCTAGAGGCCACATTTCTCACTCAATTGACCTGAAAATTGGCAAGAATCTTTGTCTTGATGAAATCTCAGATGAGTTCCAATTTGGGTCACCTGGGGTCATAAACTGGGTCACTAGGTCAAATTAAAGAAATACCTTGTGGACACTTCAGAAGCCACATTTCTTACTCAATTGATCTGAAAATTGGTCAAAATGTTTGTTTTGATGAAATCTCAGATGACTTTGAATTTGGGTCACCTAGGGTCATAAACTAAGTCACTAGGTCAAAATTAAAGAAATACCTTGTGGGCACTTTAGTGTCCACATTTTTTGCTCAATTCACTTGAAAATTGGTCAGAATGTTTGTCTTGATTAAATCTCAGTTGAGTCTGAAATTTTGTTTCCTGGGTTCATAAACAAGGTCAAATCAAAGAAATAACTCGTGGACACTCTAGAGGCCACATTTCTTACTCAATTAGCCTAAAAATTAGTCAGAATGTTTGTCTTGATGATATCTCGGATGAATTCGAAGTTGGGTCACCTGGGGTCATAAACTAGGTCACCAGGTCGAATTAAATAAATAATTTATTGGCACTCTGAAGGCCACATTTTTTGCTCAACTGACTTGAAAATTGGTCAGATGATTTGTATTGATTAAGTCTCTGATGAGTTTGAATTTGGGTCACCTCGGATCATAAACTAGGTCACTAGGTCAAATCAAAGAAATACCTTGTGGACACTCTAGAGGCCACATTTCATACTCAATTGACCTGAAAATTGATCAGAATGTTTGTCTTCATAATATTTCGGATGAGTTCGAATTTAAGTCACCTAGGGTCATAAACTAAGTCACTAGGTCAAATTAAAGAAATACCTTGTGGGCACTCTAGAGGCAACATTCTTTGCTCAATTTACTTGAAAATTGGTCAGAATGTTTGTCTTAATTCAATCTCGGATGAATGTGAAATTGATCACCTTAGGTCAAAAACTAGATCACTCGGTCAAATTAAAGAAATACCTTGTGAATACTCTAGAGGCCACATTATTTGCTTAATTGACCTGAAAATAGGCCAGAATGTTTGCCTTGATGAAATCTAAGATGAGTTCAAAATTGGGTCACCTGGGATCATAAACTAGGTCACTAAGTCAAATAAAAGGAATCCATCGTGGGCACTCTAGAGGCCACATTATATGGTCAATTGACTTGAAAATTACTCAGAATATTTGTATTAATTTAATCTCGGATGAGTTTGAAATTGGGTCACCTGGAGTCTTTAACTAGGTCAGTAGGTCAAATTAAAGCAATACCTTGTGAACACTCTAGAGGCCACATTTTTTGCTCAATTGACCTGAAAATTGGTAAGAATGTTTGTTTTGATGATATCTCGAATGAGTTCGAAGTTGGGTCACTTGGGGTCATAAACTAGGTCACTAGGCCAAATTAAAGAAATAACTTATGGGCACTCTAAAGGCCACATTTTTTGCTCAATTGACTTGAAAAATGGTCAGAATGTTTGTCTTAATTAATCTCTGATGAGTTGGAATTTGGGTCACCTGGGGTCATTGTATGATTGTATGGTGTTTAACGCCATTTTTAACATTATTTCAGTTATATCACGGCGGCAAGTGCACCTATCCATGCTTTCCTGGAGTTTCTTTAACCAGTACTCCGCACAATATTGAAATTCGGTTACCTGGGACCATAAACTACGTCACTAAGTCATATTAAAGAAATACCTTGTGGGCATTCTAGAGGCCACATTTCATACTCAACTGACCTGAAAATTGGTCAGAATGTTTGTCTTGATGAAATCTAGGATGAGTTAAAAATTGGGTCACCTGGGACATAATCTATGTCACTAGGTCAAATTAAAGAAATACCTTGTAGGCAGTCTAGGGGCCACATTTATTGCTCATTTGTCTTGAAAATTGGTCAGAAACTTTGTCTTGATAAAATTTTGGATGACTTTGAATTTGGGTAACCTAGAGTCATAAACTACAATGTAGGTCTCAGTAGATCAACTTACAAAAATTCCCTGTGGGCTCTCAAGAGGCTACAATTCTTACTCAATTGACTTGAAAATTGATCAGCATGTTTGCCTTGATAAAATCTTTGATGAGTTCGATTGGGTCACATAGGGTCATAAACTAGGTCACTAGGTCAAATTTAAAGAAAATATCTCATGGGTGCTCAAGCGACCACAATTCATGCCCAGTTGACCTTAGAATTGGTCAGCTTGTTTGTCTTGATATAATCTCAGATGAATCAGAAATTGTGTCTTATAGGGTCATAAACTAGGTCACTAGGTCAAATTAAAGAAATGTATTGTAGGCGTTCTATAGGCCACAATTTTTGCTCAACTGACCTGAAAATTTGACAGCACGTTTGACTTTATATCTTAAATGGGTTTGAAATTGGGTCACATAGGGTCATAATCTAGGTCACTAGGTCAAATTACAGAAATACCATATGGGCACTCTAGAGGCGGCAATTTTTGCCCAATTCACCTGAACCTTAGTTAACAAGTTCGTCTTGATATTTTGGATGAGTTTGAAATATGGTCACATGGGGTCATTAACTAGGTCACTAGGTCAAATTGAAGAAATACATTTTGGACACTCCGGAGGCCACATTTTCAGCTCAAGTGACCTGACAATTGGTCAGAATGTTTGTCTTAATAATATCTCAGATGAGTTTTAAATTGGGTCAGGATGACGTTGGGGTGAAATTTCGCCTATTGACTCAGGTGAGCGATCCAGGACCATCATGGCCCTCTTGTTTTTAATTGAGTGACATCGGGTCATAAGGCAATTCACGAGAGCAAATTTTACAGATACCTTTTGTGTTCTCTAGAGGCCTTTTTTTTTTAGGCCGATACTTAGGAAAATTGTCCAGAATTACTATCTTAGTAGTATCTCGGAGACGATCGAAGGAGGTCATGTCTGGTCAAAGAGATGGCCAAAAGAACAAATCTCAAAAAAAAAGAAAGACACTTGTGCGCGCTCTGGAGGCCATATTTTCTGTTCGATAAGTAAAGTGTTAGAATGTTTGTTTTTGTTATTTTTCGGATGTGTTTTGAAACGATTAACGTAGGGTAAAAAAGTAGGTCGCTGAGACAAATTAATATTACAAAACAGTGTATCTTACAGAGGCATTATTATCTGTCCCATACTCATGAAATGGATATGTTTTCCTGATAATATTTTGCACAAATTTTGAAATTGTTTACATCCAGTCAAAAGGTAGGTCACCGTGTCCAATCTCAGAAAAAAACTAGAGGTCATGTTTTCAGTCCAAAACTCCTGAAAGTTGGTTGAAATTTTTGTTTAGGTAGTATCTCAGATGCGTATGAAAATGGGTCCTGAAGGGTCTTAGGTAGGTCAGTGGTACGAATCTCAGAACATCCTAGAGGCCACACTTTGAGTCTTAATTCTCGTCAAAGTAAATCTAAAGATTTGTCTAGATAATACCTCCGACTATTTAGAACATGGGTTACATCATAGCAAAAAGCAGGTCACGGTACAAATCTGAAGAAAAAAAATATGTGCACTCAATATGCTGCATTTTATGTCCAATACTCTTGGGAGTTGGTCAGAACGCTTTTCTTGATAAACTCTCGAGCTAAATAGAAAGCATTAATGTCGGTACAAAGAGAAGGTTACCGAAAATCTCAGAAAAACAGTGTATGCCCTCAAGATGCCTTTTTTCCCAGCCTGGCAATCATAAAAGAATTGTTCTATAGATGATACTTAAAGCTAGTTATGAAGGGCCATAAAGTAGGCCACTGGTACAAATCTTGGTGTAAAGACCACATTTTCAGTCCAATGCTAATGAATGTTGGTCAGAATGTTTGTCTTGAGAAAGTCTGAGAGGTTTGAAAATGGGTCACCGCGGGTCAAGGAGTGGGTTAGAAGGACACATCGTAGAAAAACCTTGTGTGCTCTTTAAAGGCTACATTTTTAGTTTGGTGCTCAGTGTTTGTCTTTTTTATATCTCAGAGGAGTTTAGAAATGGGTCACCTCAGGTTAAAATATAGGTTACTGCAACAAATCTTAGAAGAAGCTGGTGGAGAAGCTAGATGCTACATTTTCAGTCCAATCCTCATGAAATTTGGTCATATTTATCATGTTAATACTTGGGAGGATTCCGAAATGGTTCTCTTTTGGTTAAAAAGGTAGCTCACTGGAAAAAAAAACTCAGAAAAATCTTGTGCGCAATCTAGAATCTACATTTCCAGTCCAATACTCACGAAAGGTGATCAGAGTTTTTGTTTTGATGATACCTGAAACGAGTGCAAAGCGGTTAATGAAGGGTAAAAAATAGATGACTTTGACAAATCTGCGAAATCTTTCAGTCAAATTTTCATGAACGTTGCGGCTGCATACATGTCATTTAATGTAAAAAGTACTAATGTTTTATAGAAAAAAAAAACCCTTAATTCCCATTATGCAGACTGAATATGTTGTGTATGTGCTTTATATCATCACCACCGGATGCCTTTAGCGTAATCGTATTTTTACCAAGGTGAGCTCTCCAGGTTCAATTGATAAATAGTTACATAGATTAACCTTAACCTGATCCATTACTATAAACTGAAATGATCTAAAGACGACAACAGTTTTTACAGACTACTGTATCAGTACTAAGGGAATCCTGTAATTTTCAATATCGAAGTCAAATTCCTGATGTGATTCTTCATGTGTTTTAACACGAAGAGTGTTTCTCCGGGGCACCACATTGACTTTATTAGGCTTTTTGAGACAAGCATTTCTAAAAATGATATGTTGATTGTATAGAAATGTGTCCAAAACTCTAGGTGCGTTTTTAGCTCAACAGAGCACGAAATACTTCAAGTGAGCTTTTGAGATTGAGCTGTGTTCATTGTGTATCGTCCTATTCTAGATGCCACATATTCCGTCCAACACTCTAGAAAATTGGTCAGAATTGTTGTTTGATTATATCTCAAGGTGGTAATGATTTCAGGTTAAAAAATCGGTCACTGGGTCAAATCTTAGAAAAACGCTGATTTCACTCTAGAGGCCATATTTACAGTCAAATACTCATAAAAGTCGGTCAGAATAGTTATCTAAATGATACCTCCGATGAGTTTGAAAATTGGTCACGTTGGGTCAAAAGTAAGGTTTCTTGCCAAAATCTGATTAAAAAAAAACTTCACACACACACACCCAAACCCACACCCAGACCCCCCCCCCTACACACACACACTCTCTCTGTCTCTCTCTCTGCCACAGTTTCAGAAAACAAGTATAAAGAATGGACTTAATATTTGTTTAGATTATATGTCAAGGAGCTTGAAAAATTTCTATGTCGGGTAAAATATAGACCATTGGGTCAAATTTTAGGAAAAAAAAACAACATATTTACGGTCAGATACTCATGAAAGTTCAAACGATGTTTGTTTTAATGATATTTTGGATGAGTTAGAAAATCGATCACCTCAAGTCAAAAAGTAGGTCTCTGTGACAAATCTCTAAATAGGGTTCTGTGTGCCTGGAAGCGTCGGCTTCGAGCCTCACTGGAAGGACATCCGTGAATACATGAGTTTCTTGCCATGATATGACCGAATTAATGATGAGAGCAGTGTAAAGCACCATTTCATCAACCAACTCAGAAAAGCCTAGTATGAATTCCTGAGGCAACATTTTCTACCTCTCACTCATGAAACGTGGTCAGAATATTTGTCTTGGTGATATCAAGGACGAGTTTCAAAATAGGTCGTCTGTGGTCAAAAACTAGCTCACACTCTAGAGTACATAATTTCCTTTCTGATTCTCCTGAAAATTGTTTCTTGATGTTTCTTCGAACGATTTTGAAAATATATCATGTCGGGTCAAAATAAAAAAAAAAAAAAAAAAAAAATGGTCAGTGGTACAATTCATCGGAAAACGTTGTGCACATTGTAGCGGCCACATTTTTAATTTGATACGTATGAAAATTGGTCAGAAATTTTGTCTTGATCATATCTTTGAGGATTTGTAAAGTGATTTTGTCGTTATGTTATCGTGCCCAAAAGTAAACTATGGGGACCAATCTTGGGGAAAAAATTACACTGTAGATTCCGCATTTTCAGTCCAATTCTCATAACAGTCGCTCAGAATGCTTGTACTTCAGATATCTCGGAGAAGATGAAAAAAAGAGTCACTTTAAGTATAAAAGTAGGTCATTGGGACAAATCTTAAAAAAAACTTAAGTATACACTAGAGGCCTCATTTTCAGTCCAAAATGAATGAAGCTTGGTCTAATCCTGGAAAAAAAAAAAAAACAAAACTTTTGCACACTTTAGGGACCACATTTTTTAGCTAACACTCATGAAATGTACCAAAATGTTTGCCTTCATAATATCTCAGATTTGTTAAAATATTGGTCACATCGAATCTGAATTGAAGATTACTTGCCCAAATATTAGGAAAACCTAGTATACACACTCGAGCCCAAAAAGTCATGAAAATCAGTCAGTATGTTGGTAAGGTTGATGTCTGAGACGTGGGGCACGTCGGGTCAAAATAAGTCACCGAGACAAATCTTAGAAATAACCTTTGTATACTGGAGAGACCTCATTTTGGCCAGAATGTTTTTCTTGGTGATATCTTGGAGAAGTATGAGAATGGGTCATGTCAGGTCAAAAAGTAGGTCACTAGTACAAAACCTTTGTGTGCACTTAACAGACCATATTTTCACGCAAAAACTCATCCAAGTTCAATAGAATATTAGTCTTCTCGGACAAGATTTTAAATTGGTAACATTAGGTAAAAGAGGTCAGTTGATCAACTCACAGGAAAAATCTTTGTGTGCACTCTAGAGACCACATATTAAGTCTAATGCGGTGCATGAAAGGCGGTCAAAATCTTTGTTTTGATACTTACTATCTTTTATAACGTTGTGTACGGGTTACACATAATCAAAATAAAGGTCGCCAGGTCAAATTGTACGAAAACCTTGTGCACACTCTCTAGGCCACATTTTGAATCCGATGGGCATTTAACGTACTCTCTAAAAATAGCACAGGTTCAGATGAGCGATTCGGAGCCATTTTGGCCCTCTTGTTTATTTAGGCATGCAATACATTTCATGATTGTTTGTGTTTTCCTTCTTCATCTTAGGGTAATTCTTAAATGATTGAACTTGGAAATCCTAAACTTTTGTCTTGATAATGTATAGTGTCTAGTTAATATGAACCATGCTCTGTGAAAAGGGGGCTTAATGCACCTTCGAAAAGTATCGACCCAAGTTTAGAAACTTTTCGCTATTGGTTAGTTTTTTGTATGCCCAAGGACCAGCTTACCTTATGATTCAGTTGGTTGTTGGAAAAATAGGGATTTTATAGATAAAAAATTATGTGATGACTTGCTTTGTATCACGGATCATGGGGATGCATTAAGCCCCCTTTTCACAGAGCATGGCTCATATATTTTAGCTCACTCATGCACAAGGGAAGCCTTTGTGATCTTGCAGTGTCTGTTTGCGCATCATCCGTCGTTCTGGCGTCAACTAGTACTTTGTGTACTTTGTTTTGTGTTCAATACTCATAAAAACTGTTCAGAGTGTTTATCTTGATAGTATCTCTCACAAGTTGAAAAATGGGACACGTCGGGTAAAAAATTAAATCACTAGGACGAGTCTCAGAAAAAAACTTTTTGTGCACTCTAGAGACAACACTTTTTGTCCAGTACTAATGAAAGTTGGTCAGAATGTTTGTCTTGATGATTATTTGGGCAAGTTTGAAAAATTGTCACGTCAGGTAAAAAAGGTCATTGGAACAAATCGTAGGAACCTTGTGTGCACGACGGATGCCAAATTTTTAGTAGAATACTCATAAGTTAATTATGATATTTGTCTTTAAAAGATCTCGAACAATGTTTTAAAATGGTCAGGTAAAAAGTCAGTCCCTGGGACAAATCAAAGAAAAACATTATGTGCCACATTTTCAGATCGATACTCATGAAAACTGGTAAGAATTTCTGTCTTGTTAATATCTCAGACGACTTTGGAAATAGGTCACATGACGTCAAATATCGGGCAATGGGACAAATCTTGGAAAAACCTTTCGGCAATCCAGAGGCCACAATTTCAGTCGAATACTCATGAAACTGTCAGAATGTTTGTCTTGTAATACCTTCGAGCAGTCTGGAAATGAATCTTTCGGGTAAAAAGTCACTCACTGGGACAAATCCTTGAGAGATTTGTGTGCACTGTAGATGCAACATTTTCAGACTAATTGAAACCCATGTAAGTTAGCTATACTCTCTATCGTGATGATATCTTATACAAGTTGAAAATGAGTCATGTTTGGTTAAAAAAAGAAGGTAACTGGGACAAGTCTTAGAAAAACCCAGTATACACTCTGGAGTCCAATTTTCAGCCATAGGCCAAACTCGTGAAAGTTTGTCAGAGTTGTTGTTTTGATGATATCTCTGACAAATTCAAAAACGGATCAGGTCAAATCCATGAAATAGATCATAGGGACAAATCTCATAAAATACCTTGTGAACACTCTTTTTCACATTTTCAGTCTACCACACATGGGAGTTCGTCAGAATGTTAGTCTCGCTAATATCTGAGACAAATTTGAAAATTGTCATGTAAGGTCAAAACGTACGTAACTATAACAAATCTTACAAAAAACTTTGGGTGCACTTCAGACGCCGCATATCCAGTCAAATACTCATGAAAGTTGTTAGAATTTGTGTCTTGATAAAATCTTGGACGACTTTGAATTTGAATATACTGGATCAAAAAGCAGGTCACTGGGACGGATCTCAGGAAAATCTTGAATGCATGCTAGAAGGCACATTTTCAATTCAATAGTCGCGACTTTTAATCGGAATATTTGTCTTTTTATTTTTCGGAAGAGTTTGGAAATTGGCATAGCCAGGTAAAAAATTAGTGAGACAAACTTAGAAACACGCACGTAGGCCTTATTTACAGTGAAATTCACAAAGAAAGATGGTCAGACTTTTTTCCTATATGATATCTAAAAGGAGATAGGAATAGTCTCGTCTGATAAAAAAAAAAAGTAGGTCACTGGGACGTACTTCAGAAATACATGTACCTTGTGTATTGTGCCGGTGTAATGCAGAGAAATGACCCTCCCCTACAAAATGACCCATGGGTCATTTCACTACGTAGAGGAATGACCCGGGTCATTATTCTACGTAGAGAAATGACCCCAGACCGTAGAGAAAGGACCCCCCTCTTAGAAGTAGTTGCAGCAGCAGCAGCTGTAGGAGTAGAAGTAGTAGTAGTAGTAGTAGAAACATCAGCAGCATCAGCAGCAACAACAATGTTAAGGCAAAAAGGGGGTAGTAGAAGTACGAGTAGTAGTAGTAGTAGTAATAGTAGTAGTAGTAGCATCAGTAGCAACAACAATGTTACAGGGGAAAAAAGGGGGGTCATTTCTCTACGGGGTTCCTTCCTTTTCATGAGGGGGTCATTCTACTACAGCTAGAGAGGGGTCCTTTCTCTACGGTCTGGGGTCATTTCTCTACGTAGAATAATGACCCGGGTCATTCCTCTACGTAGTGAAATGACCCATGGGTCATTTCGTAGGGGAGGGTCATTTCTCTGCATTACACCGGCAATGACATGTGTGCAAAACCTCGGTCACACTCTTAAGACTACGTTTTCAGTATAATACTTACGAAGGTCTATGTTTTATATAATTTTGTTATGTTTGCCATGATAGTAAACATAAAAGACGCGTTTGTAATGAAAAAAATAGACACACCAGGTCAAAAATAGGTCATTTGTTGAAGGTTAATCAGAATGTTTGTCTTGATATCTGGGACAAGTTTGACCATGTAAGTAATCTCGATTCAAAAAGCTGGTCACTCTGACAAGTCTCAGAAAAACCCTGTGCACACCCTAGGGACAAATATGTCAGACTAAAATAATGAAAGTTGGTTGGAATGTTTATTATAATTAAATGGAATGCGTCTTATAATTATCTGTTACAAACGCTTAGGTGAACGATTCAGGGCCATCGTGGCCCACTAGCTACTGAATCTAGTTTATCCAGGCTCTTTACGCATGCAGAGAAAATATATTCTATTGTATTCATAATTATTTTACAAGGACTTTTGATCCGTGGCAAAAAATCTAAATGTGTCTGTTCAATTGAATGATCTTACTTTTGCTGTGTGTACATTGGAGCTTCCTCTTTTATTGGTAGGTGGGTGGGATAAATACATGCTCATTCAAAGCCGAATTTACATGTGCATCAAAATCATTAATAGAAATAAAGCACACAGGTTTGAAAAAGTTGTGATTGTATTTTGTACTATTTTCGATTACTAGAAAATGATACGTAAAAAGCTGCTAAAGACGGTATTATAATTTTACAGTGGCAAAATATATACACGTACGAACAGAAGAAGCATCTAAAAATCAACTTTTTCATCATATGATCTGAATTTTTGTAATCTTGCTGTGTCCGTCATGCGTCGTGCGTCGTCCAGGCATCAAGAATTACCTTGTGACACTCTAGAGGCCACATTTGCAGTTCAATACTCATGAAACTTGGTCGGAATGTTTGAAATTGGGTCAAATAGGGTCTAAAAGAAGATCACTGGGACAAATATAAAGAATACCTTGTGTGCACCCTAGAGTCCACAATTTGAGTCAGATACTCATAGGCCAAGTTTAAAAATGGGTCATGTTTTGTTAAAGTATGTCATCTGGACAAACCTAATTAAAACCTTGTGTGCACTCTAAAGGCCACGTTTTTCAGTTCAAGACTCATTTAAACTGGAAAAAATCTTCGTATTGATATTATGAACATATATTGAACTCTAGAGACCACATTTCCAAGCCGACACCCACGAAAACTGGTCAGAATATTGTCTTAATCATATTTGGACATGTTCAAAAGAAGGGCTCATAGGATCAAATTGTAGGTCACTGGGACTATCCCATTAAACCTTGTATGAACTCTATAGAGGTCACATTTTTTGTACGATACTCATGATATGATTTTGTACGATATAATCTTTGTCTTTATATCATAAATATATAGTGAACTTCAGACAGCATATTTCCAAGCTAATACCCACGACAACTGGTCAAAAAGTAGGCCACTTTGACAATCTCATTAAAACCTTGTGTGTACTCTAAAGGCCGCGTTTTTGTACGATACTCGTGATATTTGGTCAGAATCTTTGTCTTGATTATATTTCAGACAAATGTGAAATTTTGGTCACGTCGGTCAAATAGGAGGCCACTGAAACAAAGAGTCAAAGCTTAGAAAACCTTGTGTGCACTCTAGAGGTTACAATATCAGTCTGATACTCTCTGACAAGCTCTTCATTCAGATACAAGGGGACAAAAAGTAGGTCTCTTGGAAAAGTCTAACAAAAACATTGTGTGCACTCTTAAGGTCATTTTCAGCCCGATACTAACGAAATTTGGTCAAAATGTTTGTCTGTATGATATGCTAGACAAGCAAAAATGTAGAAAAACCTTGTGTTCATTCTAGAGGCCACAATTTCAGTCTGGTACTCTTGAAAATTGATCAAAATGTTTGTCTAGATGATGTCTTGAACAAGAAGGACATTCGGTCATGTAGGGTAAAACAGTAGGTCACTGGGTCAAATCTTAGAAAACCTTGTGTGTACTCTAGAGGTCGCATTTTCATTACATTTATCATGAAAATTGGTAAACACTCTCTTGGGTTTTACATCATCACAATGGGATCTCTTCTTATTTATCAATCCTATATGACTTGTACTCAAGGAAGCGCTTTAGGGCCAATAGTTTGCGTGTGTGTGTGTGTGTGCGCGTGTGTGTGTGACTTGACTTCACTGTAATTAATCTTTGTTCTTTCATATTCAGATGTAACAACTTGGATTCACAATGTACAGTGGAGATGGGAAGATTTGGATGATAGACGCTTGTTAGACTTGACCAGATTTATCGGTCCTAACTGGGATCTGGCCATGGATGGTTTTGGGCTGACGCCAACTGAAGTGTGGCAGTGCAAGCAGGATAACCTCACGTCTGTACGAACCCAAATTCTACATGCTTTGAGAAAATGGAGGAATAAAGCCAATGATCCTCATCTGGAGAACTTTGTTACTATACTGAGTACTTGTGATAAAGTTTCTGTTGAATGGGATAATCTAAAAGACTATGCACTAGATTTATAGCAACATCTTACAATGAAAGAAGTACAGTCGCTAGTGTAAGGCAACCTCTAGAAGTTTGTATATACATGTATACATATATAAATAAGAACTTTTAGAACCTTTTATTTACAAGTCCGCCAGATTAGTTCAAGTAGTAGAGCACGTGATTTGCAACCTCGGAATACTTGAGATTATGGATTTTAATTGCCACGGCTGACAATCTTTTGAATGAGATTTTTAAAACCTATATATTCTGTGTGAGGGTGCTATGCTCCTAGCACGTTTAAGAACCAGGCGTAATTTTGATTAGGGTTCATGCACTTTCCCCAACAAGATAAAAAGACTAACAGCCTTCTTGGGTCTTTGCTCATATAGGTAACAGATCGTTACGTGGTATTTAAAGTGTACGGTCATGGAAAAATCGCTCTAATACATGTATATTTGATAATTTATACACTTACAACAGTGAAATGCTGTACAGAAATTACAAATATACATTTAAAGGAATATCAGTGGATACTATAGTGATAGACTTTTGAGTTTAAAAGGTCAGATATTGGTATTATTGCACTTTCCCCAACAAGATAAAAAGACTAACAGCCTTCTTGGGTCTTTGCTCATATAGGTAACAGATCGTTACGTGGTATTTAAAGTGTACGGTCATGGAAAAATCGCTCTAATACATGTATATTTGATAATTTATACACTTACAACAGTGAAATGCTGTACAGAAATTACAAATATACATTTAAAGGAATATCAGTGGATACTATAGTGATAGACTTTTGAGTTTAAAAGGTCAGATATTGGTATTATTGCATTTCCATTTTTTCCTTTGTCTAACAGTTCTAAAAATAGACACGTAACTACACGTTACTACCAAGGATAAGTAACGGTTAGTTAGCTCGTGAGCATTATCCCGTGTTCCGTGTTTACTAAAAGTCCTGAGTCCTGAGTTTTCATATATAATCAGTTCAATCAAAATGGCGACCAGAGGTCAAGGACCAAAAACAATCAAGAATAAACAAACGAGGACCAGAGACATGGATCAGTCGGATCTAGATAGCAGCCAAATAGACGCCGAAAAAAACTCTTCTTCAAAAATTGATGACATCTCGGCTAATATAAAGGAGGTGAAAAATGAAATGAAAGAAATGCTAAAGAAAAAGGATATAGAAGAGCTAGTTAAAAAACGAGAACGGAAGCTATTAAATCCTTGGAAGATAGAACAAAAGAGGAAATGAAAAAACAAATCAAAGAGAAATGCGAAAAACTTGAAAGTGTTGTTCATTCCCTTGAATGTGAAAATGATAAGTTGAAGGAAAAATTGGAAATGAGTACAAAGACAATAGAAGAGAGAACAAAGGAAATGGAGACAAAAATAGCAAGAACAAAAAATTAGGGATGCATTGAAAATGGGTTACCACAATGAACAGCATTCCCGTAAAAACAACGTAAAAACCATGAATATAGAAGAGGAAGCTTCAGAAACTAGCGAAAAACTCTCAGAAAAGGTTTGTTCTATTCTAAGTAAACAGGGTGTTAATCTCGGGAAACACGAAATTCTTGCCATTCACAGACTTCCCAGTAAGACTCTGCCTAGAAAATCCGTTATCATTAAAACTATTAACAACAGTGTAAAGACAAGAGTAATGAGAAGGAGGAAGGAGATGAAAACCGCTGGATATCGAACTGCAGACGGAGTAACGAGACTGAATACAGGGCTGATAGGCAGACTCAATGGTCATGAAAAGATTGAAAGTGCTTGTTTTTTTAATGGATCTGTATTTGGGCGCACGAAGAGTGGAAAGAGACCGAAGTTTGAATTGTTTGACTATATTAACTAGGTGATTTCGAAATATAATTAACACTTTACCTAAAAAAGTAAACAACATGTGTTTCGACTTATTAAAATTGAAGGAATTTGCAGACGACAAGTTGAATATGGGTCAGATGGATTGATTTTTCTATGAAAAGTACGAAGACGTTGTGAGAAAAGGAGAAAATGCTAGTTGCCAGCATTTTCTCCTTTTCCCACGATGTTTTTTCAAAAGACTTATTGTGCTGGGTCGTAAATACCTGGGATAGTGTGGTAAAGGTTTAATTGAACATTGAAAATACATTTTACAGTTTGCCAAATAACATAATTTTAGACCCTGCAAAATTGAAAGAATTTGCAGACGATAATTTTAATATGGCTCAGATAGATCAGCTTTTTCGACGAAAGGTAAGAGAACATTGTGGGAAAAGGAGAGAAATCCTGGTTGCCGGAGTTTTCTCCTTTTCCGGCGATGTTGTCAAAAGACGCACCTCGCTGGGTTGTTAAAACTCGGGGTAGGGTGGTAAAGAGTTAACCGAAGACTGGAATATAAATGTGAGACAGATGCTAGTTTTGGTATATTGATGTACATGTATCATTATTTATATTTAGTATAGTGTACATTTGGGTAAGGGAGCATTTTGATGGTTTTATCTCAGCACTCTTCCCCATTTTATGACACCAAAGGCCTGTCACGATGACTCACGAGATTCGCCAAAATTGAACGAAATTGCAGACGACATTTTGAATATGGCTCAGATGTTTGGGTTTTTCTACAAAAGGTATGAGAACATTGTTGAGGGGAGGATGCTGATTACCAGCGTCTTCTCCTGTTTCACACGATGTTTTTCAAGAGACTTGCCTCGCAGAGTGCCTAAAACTAGGGACTGTTTTGTAAAGGGTTAACCGAGAGTTGGAATATTAATGAGAGATAGATACAAGTTATAGAGTATAGAAGTGCATGTACATGTATCATTATTTCTATTTTGTTCAGTGTGTAATTGGGTAAAGGAACAATCTTGATGGTTTGATCTCATCACTTTACCCCATGTTTGTCAATAATTAAAATAATTTTCCAGACGACATTTTGAATATGGCTCAGATGAACTTTTTTTTTTTTTCTGTGAGGGGTTTGGAAATGTGGTGGGTGGGGGCAGAGAATGCTGGTCACCAGCATTTTCTTCCTTTTACCACGATGTTTCCAAAGGACATACCTTGCAGAATTGTTATAATTCCGGATTATGTGGGAAAGGCTTAACCAAACATTGGAATATTAATTCAATGTGAGACAGATGTAAGTTATGGAATATGGATGAACATTTATGATACTATCATTGTTTCTATTTACATGTGGTACAGTGTATATTTGGGTTAGGGACTATTGAAATGGTTTAATCTTATCACTTGTTGTATACACTGGTGTAACTGGAGGATAATGTGTGCCTTGGTCGACCTGCATGTGTGTGCCGGCTGACATTTTGGGTCGCGGTCGGCCTGCATATGTGTGCAGTCTGATCTTGATTCACTTTTTCCGCTACTTTTGGTTTCCTTTTTTTCTCAATTGGATGTACATTTTGATGCCATTCATTATTTAACTCCGACCATGTCTTATAGAGTTAAAATGGCATGTTTTGCTGAATGCCTGCATGTGCATGTGGTCTAATCTCGGTTCACTTTGTCCGAATCTTTTTCTGTTCCTTTTTGATATGCATTTGGGTTTCAATGTTAACTGTAACTTTTACCCATCCTTAAAGAGATATATCGATATGCTTTGCGGACGATGTTAGCCGTGGTCGACCAGCATATACGTGCGGCCTGGCATCGGTTCACCTTGTCCATTTTTGTTTTGTGAGCATTCGGGTCCCATTCACCGTTGATTGTGCCCCTTGCTCTGCTATGCGGAGCCACTTTGGTAAGTTCTGCAGACAATATGTGAAATGATCAGCCTCCAAGTTGCGTGCGGACTGATCTTGGTTTCACGTTCTCCATATTTATTTCATTGTACAATTGGATTCAATTCGCTGTTTATTGCACCCATAACTCTACAATGCGGAGCTATTTTGACATGTTTTACGGACAGTGTGTGCCGCGGTCGGCCTGCATGTGCGTGCAGTCTGGTCTTATATTACTTTCTCCATTTTTGTATTATGTACTTTTGAGTTCTGTTTAATGTACCACTTGATTTGCTATGCAGAGCTATTTTGACATGTTTTTCGGACAGGGTGTGCCGGGATCGGCGTGCAGTCTGATCTTGATTCACTTTCTCCGTTTCTGTATTATATACGTTTAGGTTGCATTCATTGTGTTTATTGTATCACTCGATTTGCTATGAGGAGTTATTTTGACATGTTTTTGCGGACAGGGTGTGCCGGGATCAGCCTGCATACGTGTGCATTCTGATTTTGATCCACTTTCTCCGTTTCTGTATTATATTCGTTTAGGTTGCATTCACTGTGTGTTGCACCCCTCGATTTGCTATGCGGAGCTATTTTGACATGTTTTTGCGGACAATGTGGGCCGGGATCGGCCTGCATATGCGTGTCGTCTGATCTTGACTCGCTTTCTCCGTTTTTGTATTAAGTACATATGAGTCCATTTCACTGTTTAATGTACCCTAGCTTTACGATGCGGAGCTATTTCGACATGTTTTAGCTGACAGTGTGCCGGGATCGGCCTGTATGTGCGGGCAGTCTAATCTTGTCTTCACGTTTCTCCGTTATTGTATTATGTGCATATGAGTCCAGTTCACTGTTTATTGTACCCCTCGCTTTGCTATGCTAAGGTATTTTGACATTTTTTTTTTTGCGAACAATATGTGCAGAGATCGGCCTGAATGTGCATGCAGTCTGATATTGTTTTAACGCTCTCCGTTTTTGTATTATTGGAAGCCGGCTCTTGAAGCCGGCTTCCAGTAGGAATGCTTTTTTTAATGCACATGGGGAATTTCGGGATACATCATTGCATAACTTTTCCGACATATTCACTCAAATAGTTTTAATCGTATGTTGCTATTAAGCACAAAATGATGCATTTTTTTTAATGTACTGTTGAGATGAATTTCGAGCATGAAAAGGAAAGATTTCGTATTTATAAATATTTATTTAATAACTGATTAATGACTGATCCCACAGGCAGCGTAACTCTTCTTAAACTAGTATAGACTTGCTACCTCCCATGATACTTCTATACTTGTAATACACGATACAACAAGGGACCAGTTTAAAACTAGTAGATTAGCGCAATATTACGCATGTTTTTCCTTGTGCTGTTCACATAAATTGAGGGCATGAAAAATACAGATTTTGTATTTGAACTTTATTCCGAAATATTATTTGATCACTGATTACTGACTGATCCCAATAAATCGGTTCAATCCAGAGGTGCGTTCTTTACAGCGAGATTTTTAAGCCGCTCAATAAGATTTTAATCGGGATATCTCGCGCAACACTGTAGAATTTCTACCAAATTCGAAAAGTTTCGACCCTAGTCAGACTGAGCGGAATGCGCAGGCTGACCAGGATCGACACTTTTCGCACTTTCAATAAGCCCTTTTTTCACGTGATGTGACACATATTTGGCACAAGTTAAAGTATTGTTTTCAAGACTGTATATAATATGTATATAAAAAATCATTCATTTCGTGAACTATTCCTTTGTTTGCCATTTTGTAGTTTTAAGGTCAATAAAACAATTGTAAACTTGAAACAAATGAGCAGTGGTAAATTTCATCATAGTGAGAGGGTTTTTCATGTATGATTAGCTTCATCACTGAACATGTTTTTTTTTTTTTCATGAAGAAATATCAATGCCTACTTTGAGTCAAGTTTTGGCTCCAACCGGGTCCACCCTATTTTGAAAAAAAAAAAAAAAAAATGGCTGGAGCCTTAATGTCCAAGGAGACTCAGGTTATATAGGACTTTCATGGTCCTCTTGTATATTAATAAAATGAAAATGATTTATCCATGCTGTCTTTACATGTCTTGCACTTGACCTTAGCTGTCGATACGCGGTAAGACCCCATTCCTTTCTTCGTTATCCATGCTATTACATTGTAATGATTATCATGATTTTGTATAATCAGTCTTACTTAAAGCTGCTCTACTACAGATTTTCATAAAAATTATACAAAGAGAGATTATTAACTTAATAATCAGTATTTGCTAGTCTATCTTTTCCATAATGGAAGCTTGCATTTCCAGTTTGCTGAAGGGTACATGCTTTTAAACTGCTAGCAGTAATTTACTTTATTTAAAATAAGAATAAAGCATTACTAGACACATGAATTTTCATATTCCTAAAGGTATTTTCATTGCCAATTCATGTCATTCTTCTAACTTTAGAAATTTGAAGAGAGACAAGTTAGAAATTTGTAAATTGAAAAAAAGAAATATTTGTCCACAATCTTTAGTAAAGCAGCTTTAAAGTGACCACATCTATTTGCATGACGCCCTAAGAATTGAAAGTCCCTATTGAAAAAAAAGACTTAGTTTTGAACAAGACAAAATCACTTTTTGAATTTTTTTGTCTAAACCCTATGCTGTATGTACTTAATAAAACCTTTAATTATGTCATATATTTTATAGATATAAATTTGTTTTATCCTTCATATCTACCCATACTAATATTGCATATATAAACTGTTGGCTGAAGAAATTACTTTGCAAAGGTCCATCGGGGTGGTAGCTTTATACAAGTTTAATTCCACTTTGGGGGGTTAGCGCAAAACTATTGTAAGTGCATATACATTGTATATATTACCCCTTGACTACAATTTCCTTTTATGCCCCCCCCCCCCCCGATAGATCGGGAGCATATAGGTTTTGTCCTGTCTGTTTGTTACTCCAATCTGCACAAAAAACTTCTGAACAGTAATTGATAGGGTTTATGTATTTCACATATGTATTCCTTGCAGTAAGACCTTTCTGTTAGTACCAAGGCCAAGATCATCTTTCAATGTCACAGTTCAATGTCAAATTTACAGAAAAATTGCCTTAGCAGGGGCTTTTGTGTTTTACAAATATTCTTGTTTATACTTTTGATACTATGCTTTTATACTTTTGATACCTTTTGATACTCCTTTTTGTTAAAATAAAGTTGTTTGAAATCATGATTCTGTGTTATAGTTGTTTATCTTGATCTTTGAATCTAAATGTCATTACTTCTTTCCCAAACAATACCTTCATTTCCATTCCACATTGTTTAAGATTTTGTCTTCTGGTAATACGTAAAAACATACTCCTACCAAAACTGTAGCCAACTGCTTTTTTATAGTCATTGCATTTCAAATCACTTCAAAGCCATAAAGCAATGTGTTGGGTTTTATTGTTGAATGGAATTTTGTTTCATTTATTTATCAGTATAATAGTCAACGTTGTGGAGAAAGGGCATCTTGAGCATGAATAGCTTTATTGTTCTACTAGTTTGTGTTGTATCGAGTTGTTGTATGCCTTTTGCTACTTATGCCCGCCCAGGTAGCTCTGTGGTTAGCGTATCTGACTCATAACCCAGTGGTTACGAGTTCGATACATGGTTAAGGTAAAAATTTCTGCACATATGGATTGGTAATAGACTTTGTTTAGTGTAAAGCTTTTATACAAAGGGCCAGATTGCTCTGGCCAGAGCAATTTGATCCTTTGTCTCAATTTTTGTGAAACCAACCGGGTTTGGTGTTGTTACCTTTATCATTCAATTGCTTTCTTGTTTAATTATCATTTTAGACTGTCACAACTGATTGCACTTTTATTTGGGAATTCAACTTTTAAAACATTCAGCTGTATTATATCATAAAATAAGTAGAAAATATTGTGGCAGATGGAGAGATTGCTTATTCAGAGCAATATCTACATTTCCCAAAATGCTTTTCCTTAGATGTGGAGATAACATTATCTTTGGGAAAGAGTCATGAATAATTCATTTTATACAATGTATTGTATTTATGTTTATTTCAGTTTTTAATCGGGCGGTAGACCGATTAGAGAGATAGAAAACTTCGGAAACTCGTCTACTCAGGGCAAACTGGTGTAACTGCAACTCGGAACAGCTTTTACTTACAGCGTTTTAACGCTTATACCTGCTGTGATGACCTTATTACAAAAACTACTTTTGACCCAGATAACCGCACTTTTGACCCAGATAAGGGCAGGAATAGTACTTAGCGGTAAACAGGCGTTAAGTAATGTCAAGTAATCCCATAATAACTTTTCAGTTATGTCATAAACGGCGGTTACAATTTGTTTAGTATTGAAGTATGTCATAATTACAGTATTATCAAAATCTCTGGCCAGCAAAAACTGGAGCAGTTTACTTTCAACACGATTATAAGAAATATGATCAGTAATTAGCAGCAACTTTATGAATGAAACGAGTGCGAATCAAGTGTATTGGGTAATGTGAACACATCTTGTAGTCGTCTGCTGTCCATGTCATTCGGCAAATTTCGAGTGATCCGTTGATAGTTATACGTAGTTACGGGATCGACTGAGTTGTGACGAGTGCTCTCCGTATATGTAGAAGTGTTTAAAAGATAATAGGTCATTTTGGTCTTGAGAGGAATAAAATCGCAAGAGGAAACATTGCTTGAAAAGAATTTGAAAATTTAGATTGCTCTGCCTAAGAGAAAACTGATGTAAATGCAACTCGTAACAGCCGTAAGTTTAAAATAGTAACCGGCTGGTCGTTTGATGTTAGCGAGGCGAAGCGTGTGAAGCTGTGGGGACAAAGGGTATAGAGTTGTGTAAAGGTTATGGCCCTCGCGGAGAGGCCATTACGTAAACATTCTCAGAATGGACTGGCGATTCATCGCTTGCAACCTTAGTACCCAGACTGTCCATACGCAATACTGACTGATTACGCATCTTTCAGTATATGATGTATTAACCCCTAGGCTGCTAAATGCGACTCACTGACCTATTTTGCGGATAGTATAGATCAAGATCAGACTGCACAGAACGTGCAGTCTGATCTTGGATGTATACTGTCCGATAAGGAGATATTTCTTTTTCCAAAAAAAAAAAAAGAAAAGTTCGACATAGAATTATTCAGGTTTTCCCACCGGTTTGAAATTTCATTTCAATGTTTTAGCGGGATAAGGGTTGAATTGTTTTCACAGTCCCTTTTCCTCTCCTTCCAGCCATGGCACTACCATTTTACACTCACTTACATGTTTCTTCTTGGTGAGTTTCTACAGACTGGAATCAGTCTGTAAACCCTTGACCAAACAATCCTGTGTGGCTTTGAAAATATAGTTGGAAAAACTGTATGTATTCAGCATGTTCTCTTTTTTCCACAGCGTTTTTCACCCATTTAAAAGATTTTCGAAATTTTGTCAAATAGAACATTTTCATCGAGGATACAAAAAACCCTGAAACGGTCACACAAATAAGCTCACTTACTGTTATATTATCCATATCTGAATCAACGGACCAGGGAAAAAGTATTTGCAGAGAGTGCAGATTCAGACCAGACTGCTCAGAACATGCAGTCAGATCTTGGATCTGTCATGCCAGTTTTCTGAGTTATTCTACTCAAGACAGCAATGGTCCTGCAAGATTTAGGCTGCTTTTCTAAGCTTAACATGTCTATTTTAACAATTTAGCGCTCTAAGCGTACAAATGTCAGCAACATGTTTGTCTCATCAGCTATTCCACATTGGTCGATTCTCATCCTTTCCACATTTCAGATAAAGAGATCAAGGCTACCGCAGTTTTGCTCTTACTGATTAGAATGACTCAAATACAATTACTTGTGTTGGCTATGGACAAGTAAAGTCGCTTTTGAAGACAATAAAAGATAAAGATCAGACTGTCCTTTGAACGCAATGCAGTTTAATATCACTGACGTTCATATCTTAGATCTAATTGTATGTTTATTTGGGATGTATATGGGGAAAAAAAAACGACCATGAAATTGAAGCCTAATGTTTGATATTGTTTTCCTGACTGTAAAAGGCTAGTCGATTAAGTGAGTGTTTTAACTCTTAAGCAAACTATCCTTTGTTAATGCCCATGAGAAAGAAGTTGAAAACATTGTGAGAAAAGGGGAAAATGCAGGTTAACATTTTCTCCTTTTCCCATGTTTTTTTACCCTTTCAACGATTCAGATCATCATTTGGTCTACATTTAATCGTCATGTGCAGATGCTTTTGATTTGGACAAGTCTAAAATTTTATCATTTGGTAAAGAGTTGACGATTAGGGAGCTATTGGGTATCTACATTCTTTGAAAGTATAATGTAGGAGAAATTTGCCAGCAGACGTTTGGACAGGGCGATTTGGCCCGCTAAAAAATAAGTAGGACAGTTTGTCAAGATGAATACGATGTCTTGTTCAAAATGGAAAAATGAAAGGCCTACAAGCAGCCAAAAGTAAACAATTCCAAAGTTATAATGCAGACATATGTTATACGGCTTTTATATGTTACAGTTACCAAAGTTGCCAAAGTTACAGAAAAGAATATATGTATTTTTTCATTCTTTTAAAGGGTTGGCAGGTACTGCTGTTCATGATAAGTGATATCTAAAACTTGATAATGGGTATTGCTGATCAGAATTGTCACATATCTTTTACGTTCTATTGCTGTCGGCTGGCAAACATAACTTATATTTTAACCAATCGTTAAACTACTAATTTGTAAAGGACAGTTTAAAAAAGTGGGATCCTACGTAGGTCATTTGTAACGGTGTAGGATATTTTGTCCAATACATAGTTCAAACATCTACCATCTGATTTGTGATTTCAAACCACCGTAATTATTCAGTGTCGGCCGATTACAGTGCTTACAGCACTTTGATTTTTTTATGGAATATAACCTATGACTTTAAAGTCACCCAGGAAGAAAGGCGTTATTGTTACAACAAAAGACCTATAAGAGTCCTGGGGGGATAGCTGTGGGTGAAACAGTACAATATAGGTTACATTTGAGTTCAGTTCACCGATTATTTAACCCCTTGCTTTGCTATGCGGAACTACTTTGACATGTTTTAGCGGAGAGTCTGATCTTGGTTCACGCTCTCCGCTTTTTCTTTAAATGCGCATTTGGGTTTTGTGTACTGTTTGTTATGCCATTTTCTCTGCTATGCAGAGCTCTTTTGATAAGTTTTGGAGGACAATGTAGGCCATAGTAACCCTGCATGTACGTGCAGTCTGACCTGGGTTCAATTCCCTTCTCCCCCAACTTTTTTATGCATATTTGCGTTCCATCATTGTTTACTGTACCCATAACTCTGCAATACGCAGTTACTTCGATATGTTTTGCGGCCAATATGCGACGGGTCGGCTTGCATGTACGTTTAGTCTGAACTCTGATATCTGTCTACGTTCTCGTTTTTATGCACATCTAGGTTTTTTTCGCCGTATATGGTAACTTTTTACTCTGCCGTAAAGAGTTATATTGACATGTTTTTGCGGACGATGTATGCCGGGATCGGCCTGCATACACATGCAGTCTGATCTTGGTTCACTTTCTCCGTCTTTGGATTATGTACAGATGAGTCCATTTGAATGTTTATTGTTCTCCTCGCTTTGTTATGTGGGGCTATTTTGACATGTTTTTGCGGCAAATGTGTGCTTGGAAATCGGCCTGCATATACATGTACATGCAGTCTGACCTCTATTCACTTTCTCCGTGGATCAGCCTGTATGTACGTGCAGTATGATCTTGTTTCACTTTCTCCGTTTTTAGTATTATGTACATGTGAGTCCAGTTCACTGTTTATTGTACCCCTGTCTTGGTTGTGCTGGCCTATTTTGGCGCGTTCTTGTGAATAATGTGTGCCGGGATCGGCCTGCAGGTAGGTGCAGTCTGATCTTGGTCCACATTCTCTTTAATGTTTTCAGTATTGCGGGAGGGTTTATCTTGAAAATTATGGTTAGTCAGATAAATATATACACAAAGAAAAAGTATTGCAACACCCGATTTTCAACATAGTAGTCCTGTGTAAAGTCGAAGTGTGGTTATTTCGTGCATGAAAGACCAGAGAAAATCTTTTCAGTGAACCTTATCATCTTCAATGAAACTGAAAACCAAGTAAAATTTTTCCAATTGAGACATTTAATGCATTTTATCTCTGTAACAAAACAAGGCTATTTTTCACCAATATTGCTACACGATTAACTATGGCTATAGCAAAAATGCTAGGTGGGATTTCAAACTGCAAATTGTCTCTAATCCAAGGGTAATTATCACAGTTCCTGCACAGTCAATATCTTGTGTATCCACCAGCGACAGCAATCACGGCATTCATCCTTCTCCTCATACCCTGGATCAGACGTTGGATATGACGTTGCAGTAAACGTCGCCATTCCTCGTGCAGCGCCTGTTCCAACTGTGCCAGAGTTTGAACAGGAGGTACCCGTTCACGTACTCTACGGCCAAGAATGTCCCACACATGCTCGATGGGGTTCATATCTGGGCTACGAGCGGGCCAAGGGAAGGGTAGTGATGGCACTTCGTCTCAAAACGTCAATGACAGCTCGGGATCTGTGTGGCCGGGCATTATCATCCATGTAAACTGGTCTTGTCAGAAGCGGGTGATCGTCAAACTGTGGAACAACAACCCTGTCCAGAATTTCCTGTTGATACCGAGGCCCTGTAAGGTTTCCCCTATTGTCTGTAGTTCCAGTTTACAGTCATGAGACACGCACCCCCACACCATAATGGATCCACCCCCAAATGGCACAACTTTCTGTATATTCCTTTGAGCATATGCTGTCCCTGGCTGTCTCCAAACTCTTGACCGACCATCAAACTCTGGCACAGTTGGAACAGGCGCTGCACGAGGAATGGCGACGTTTACTGCAACGTCATATCCAACGTCTGATCCAGGGTATGAGGAGAAGGATGAATGCCGTGATTGCTGTCGCTGGTGGATACACAAGATATTGACTGTGCAGGAACTGTGATGATTACCCTTGGATTAGAGACAATTTGCAGTTTGAAATCCCACCTAGCATTTTCGCTACAGCCATAGTTAATCGTGTAGCAATATTGGTGAAAAATAGCCTTGTTTTGTTACAGAGATAAAATGCATTAAATGTCTCAATTGGAAAAATTTTACTTGGTTTTCAGTTTCATTGAAGATGATAAGGTTCACTGAAAAGATTTTCTCTGGTCTTTCATGCGCGAAATAACCACACTTCGACTTTACACAGGACTACCATGTTGAAAATCGGGCGTTGCAATACTTTTTTCTTTGTGTATATATTATTACATAAAATTGTACTACATATAAGTTAGATGAAAAAACAAAAGGAGGAAATTGAAGGATTATTACAATGTAATGAAGTAACGGATACGCTTAAAAACATGAAAAACGATAAAAGCCGAGGAGGAGATGGTTTCACTACCAATTTCTATCAAGTGTTCTGGAATAAGAGTGGACACTTTGTCGTCAGAGCATTAAATCACGCATTCATTTCTAAATCCTTTTCACAGAATGTTAAATTGGGTACTATAACTTGCATACCAAAAGATAATAAACCTAAAAAAAATTCTAAAAAACTGGAGATCGATCACACTTTAAAATGTTTTATATAAGCTATAGCTTCCGGTGGTATTGCCAACAGAATTAAGTATGTTTTGGGTCCTATTATATCAGGAGACCAAACTGGGTTTTTACGGGACAGGTTTATTGGGGAAAACACAAGACTAGTCTATGATATCATGCAACATTGTGAAGAACATCGAGTACCAGGACTCTTAACGTTAATAGACTTTGAAAAATGTTTTGATTCCCTTTCATTCAATTTTATTGAGAAGGCGCTAGAACATTTTAATTTCAGTGCGATGTTCAGAGAATGGATTAAATTATTTCTGCATTATACTGAGGTATGCGTACAAATAAATGGTTTCCTATCAGATTACTTCAAAGTCAGAAGGGGGTGTCGACAAGGTGATCCAGTATCAGCTTATATTTTCATCATGTGTACTGAAATACTAAATTAAAATGCGCAATATTAAATTAAAATACGATAAAAATATAACAGGAATAAAAAAAAGAATACATCATATCACAATTTGCTGATGACACAACACTTTTTTTAGACGGTTCAACTAAAGTACTCTAGAATTACTTGAGAAATTTTCACATATTTCTGGCTTGAAAGTTAATTTCGACAAAACAAAACTAATATGGATTGGCAGTGTGAAATAATAGTACAAGATCTATCATGACAAAATGGAAATTATCATGGGGAGAAACACAGTTTAAACTTCTGGGAATCGAGTTCCATGTTGATCTAGACAAAATGATAAGACTTAATTTTGAAATAAATTAAAAAAAAACATTAATAACAGTACTGCTTATTGGAAAAGAAGAAAATTAACACCTATTGGAAAAATAACTGTAGTCAAAAACCTTTTATTACCTATACTTGCACACCTATTTATCAGTTTACCGTCTCCAACGAATGAATTTATGAAACGATTAAACGACACACTTTGTAAATTCGTATGGGACGGTACTGCTAAAATTCAACAAACTGAATTCACAAAGAATTACATAGAAGGAGGTCTAAAAATGATAGATATAAATAGTTATAATAGAAGTATGAAAAATAAAATGGATAAAAAAAGCTAGTTGCTTGTGGTAAAAGTGATTGCTATAAGTTAATAAATAATAAAATTGACACGCACAAGCTATTTGATTTTGGAATGATGTACTGCGAAAAAGTCATTAGAAGTATTAAAACTGATTTCTGGATTGATGTTTTAAAATCGTTTACCTTATTTTTCTCGAAATCTAATTTTACACAATTGTTGGATATAGTCAACATGCCTCTGTTTTTAATAAGAATATTATGGTAGACTCTAAACATACATAACACAAAGTACTGTATGACTGTGGTATAAAATATATAAAAGACGTTTTAAACGCAGATGGAAGCTTTAAAAGTTGGAGAGATATTAAAAAGCTGACTAACTACAAGGTGAACTTCTTAAACTTCTATAGTGTAATATCTTCAGTGAAAACTTACTTTTAAAACGTCAAATTTCGATTAAAGAAGACTCTTTAAACAAATATCAAAATCCTTGTATTAGCTGCTATTACTTTCATATACTAACAAGAACTGACATAAATAAATATGCTTACAATACCGTGATACACAACGATAAAATACCTTCAAGCAAAGTTAAATGGGACTCGTTATATAATAATGTAAATATCGATTGGAACCAAGTTCATGGAAACGTTTTTAGATGCACAAAAGACACTTACACACAATGGTTTCAGACAAGAATAATACACAGAATCATCCCAACAAATTCTCTGCTGTTTAAGATGAAATTGATTGATACTAATTTATGTCCATTTTGTAAAAGACATGAAGAAACCATCCTACATTTATTCCATGACTGAACACACCAAGTTTTTGATTAATACTATTGCAACAATAATAAGTATTTTCGACCATACTTTACATATTGATAGTCGAGCTTTGCTCTTGGGCTCGTATAAACAAAATCTTCAATTGGACGGTCTGTTCTTTGAGTTCAAAAAATCTATTTACCACTGTAGGAAAAAAGAAAAGTTACCTACAAGGACTGGTCTAAAAATGCTAATGCTTACTTTAAATATTCATAACTGCACGAAAAGGCATGAAGTTGACAAATATAACATGACAATTGTAGAACATGTTTTTCAAAATCTTCCATGAGCCAATATAGAATATAGATATATTACAAGAAAACCAAACAAACGATATGCTACAGCGTATAAACATTTCCAAATATATTATTTTCTTGACCAAGTTTCTTTTTCCTTAGTCAATATCTACACACCTATACACACACACTTACATAATAGTTTCCATTTTGTTTTGTATGTTTGTTTGTTTTTGTCTCTCTCTCTCTCTTAATAAAACCACATTTAAGGGATAGAATAGTTACTTAATAATACAATCTTGGTTAGACAAATCTTTTTTGTATATTAGTATTTAAAACATTATTCTTTAAGTGACTATTTCCATACCATTTTGAGCATTATGAATTGTTTATAAAAGCTTTCTACTAACATTGAATTGTAAGGTATGGTGGGAGATGGCCACGACTCCCATCATACCAGTTGAAGTGGCAAATAAAACTAAAAAAAAAAAAAACAGATGGTGACGGGAAAAAAAGTGAAAATAAACAAACGAGACTTTTGTATAATACAGAGATTGTTGTTAATATATAGTTAAGCAGACCTTAGGATATTGGAAAGCTCTGTGTACTGAAAATGTTGTTCTTAAACATTTCATCTTGTATGCTTAGATGTGTAAAATTGACCATTTTAACACTGATACTGTCATATGCAACCGTAGATAGATTAAGCAGAGATTGTAGACCAAAATTAGTCTTCACATATGTGTAGTCTGATCTTATGCCACACTCTCTGCTGAACGATAGATGGTTTCAGTGTTAAATACCAATCAAAAGAATTGAACATTTCTTTTACTATAGTCAACATAATGTATACGGCAAGATAAGCGTAAGATACTTGACTTCATCTTTTTTTACCGTTATAATTGTTCCATTAAAAAAAATCCGCACATATTCATGTAGCTGCAATTTACACCAAATGAAAATATGATAATGTATGGAAAATTAATCTAAAGTTCTCTCCTAGGATGTCAGGGCCATTGCAGAATAGAACCTATGCCACCTGAACGATCGCCGACAGGACAGTTACCCACCGACTTAATTTTGAAAGCCGTCATTTTCCCTCTCCCATTTTTCTTCTGTACAAGAACTCTTTATTGACTTTCAAATATCGTATTCTTTTAACTACAAATTCTGTGGATCTAGTTTCTGTACTTTAAAACTACTATACTTTTCGTCAGGAAAAAAGTAGTTATGGCTGAGCGACAAACGGTTGTAATCATGATATTTGTCATAAAAAATCACTTTTTTTTAACATTTAAATTAACTAACAATCAACACCTTAACTGAAAAAAATAACTTAAACATATATATGTACCATAAAGAAAGGTAATTTGTTGAAAGGTTGTAACTTGTTTACTGAAAAATGTCGGGATGAAAAGGATGTAACCTTAGTACCACCTCTTTCACACCAAAATCTTTACAAAGGTATCAAGACAGTTCCCCAGCACAAGTTTTCGAGACAGTCCCCCCTACCGATTTGAAGACAGTTCCCCGAGACTTTTGTGGAATGTCAAATAACCTGTTACTGATAATAATGATTAATAATCATGAGAAATTTTGAAATAATTGTGGATACTTGATGTAATGGGGATCGATTGTTTGTACCTTGTGGTGAAGAATTCTATATATGTCCAATAACGGACCCGTACTATTTCTCCAAAGGGTGAATTCACGATGATTCACAAGTGTCGTGAAAATAAGAGACTTTCAAAAAGACTTTCATCAGCATGAAATTTTAATAAAACAAAAGACCTATGTTTCGGGAGTATTTGGAGTAAATCCTGTAAATTCTTTTGATAATTTGATTTTATTTGTGTGTATTTCTTTATGTGTTTTTAATTACATTAGAGAGAGAGCGGAGGGAGGGAGAGAGAGAGGGGCGAGACGGGTGGGATTTATATGAGTGAAACTTTTTTTCCGTTTACCTCGTACTCTCTGTCTATAATAATCCAGTTTTTATATATATTGTATGTCACATTTGGGAAAATATATTGTATTTTGATATTGTTCGGTATTTGGCAACAAAAGGTCGTCAAACTGTTTCGTTAAACAAAGCTAGGCAATAGAAAATTATAGACGTTTCATATTTATAACAATCATAGAAAATTCGGTACACGTTTCAAACGTTTCAAACAAACTTTACATAAATTCATCCATAAAATTCTTAATCAATCATTTCTACACATGATAATTGTCATTTGAAAAACTGCTAAAGTATCGGGGAACTGTCTCGAAAGCTTGTGTCGGGGAACTGTCTTGTCGGGGAACTGTCTTGTTCCCTTTACAAATACACTGATTATTTTGGGATGTTTATCAAGTGAAAATGATGACATCACAATTGTGACATTAAATATAGAAGGTGATCTCCATTATTTTCTTGTCTCTCAAATTGTCATAATCTCTAAGTAAATTGCAATCCTGTATCATGCTAGACTTTTTCCCAATTTCTTACATTGACCGATATAAATGCAGTCAGTTATATTTATCATGATGCAAAACATAGGTGGGTAATTCTACAGAAAATGTCCACATTGGGGTTTGAAAATTTTCATTTTCTGACTTGAAAATTGTGCGGAGTACTGGGAAAAGAAACTCCAGTAAAGCATGGATAGGTGCACTGGCCGCCGCGATATAACTGAAATAATGTTGAAAACGGCGTTAAACACCATAATGTTTTCTACCCAATCAAATGCGTATTCCATCAATGGAGCCATTTTTGAATTGTCATCTGCAATCATTTCAATCGGGTTAGACCAGTTTTAAATTATGTCCTTTGGTAAATGGCCTATTCATCTTTGATATTATGAAACAAAAAAATAAATTTCATAACAATAGTTCCAAATTTACAAGCGGACTGACCTCTGCCCACATCCCCGCAAAAGTGACCAATTCATGATAAGTAACAGTACATGTACGTGACAACTTCCGAAGCAGACTGTTTAGGCAGAGTTCAGACCCCCATATGATTTTGTGGGCTGATCTCTGTGTACTCTCTAACAAGGCGACCAGTTCACTATTAATAGGAGTGAGCCATGGAAGTGGGGGCGTATGGACAGTGATCAGACCCCAGTATGTGTTGGCTGATCCTAAGAAAAAAAGGCTCTTCACGTTTCTAGTAAAGGAGAAAATGCAGTTGACCAGTATTTTCTCCTTTCACCACAATGTTTCCTGCCGTATCACTAGCAATTTTTTATAAGGAATTTTGCTGAATGCTTTGAACTTGTCATTTCTAATGGTTTGTCGTTTGGTAAAGTGATACAAACACTAAAACATAAAGAGCGCCGTGAGCCATTCTATTACCTCCCTTTAATATGTCTACCTAAAACTGATGTTCTGTTTCATGATTTTATTAAATATAGGGTATTCAGTACGTTTGACAAATTTTATGAGTGCATTTAGGTTAAATTCTTGAAAAATGGGGAAAAAAGTAAGTTATTTTTGTTATTTTCTTTTTGTAATCAAACTTAAGTCATGCCTATTAAAAAAATATTAAAAATATTTGAATTTGCATTCCGTATTCACCTGATCCCAAGGAAAACTAAAATGCATCTAATGAATTCACTACATGGTGTGATGCAAGTTAAAATCATATTATCTCTTTCAGGGGTATCTGTAACACCAAATCTTATAATGACGATAATATCATAAATACTGTCTTTGCAATTAGGATTTATGATGAAGAAAATTAAAAAAAAACACACAAAATTTGAAAAAAGATTAAACTTACAAGGCATATGCAAGGCACAAGTTTCTTTTAGAAACAACTAGCATAACTTCATAAGTACTGATTGCATAATCCAATAATAGACGGAATAGGATTACTTCATGGAAAATAAAGGAAAGGTGCAATCAGCTGTTACATGCAATATTTTAACTCTTCAACCCTTTACCACATGACAAAAATTCATAATACTCCAAATTGAAAGCATTTGCATATAAAAATTTAGGTGGGGCTCAAATGATGTGATTTCTGTTTGATAGGCTTGAAAGCATTGTGGGAGGAGAAACTGCTGGTTACAAGCATTTTTTCCTTTCCCTACAATGGTTCTTTAAAAGTCAGGATTTTGTGGTAAAGGGTTCATATTCTGTCCGTGTAATAACTTAACCTTTCACAACACAATCCCAAGCTTTAATAACCCTGAGAAAGAAGTCTTCTGAAAACATTATTGAAAAGGGGGAAAATGCAGGTAACCAGCATTTTTTCTTTTACCACAATGTTTTTACTAAATACTGTACAAAAATAACTGTTTACATTGTATTCCCATTTAGACAGCAACTTTGGAAAGCATTCTTTAAGTAATGTGCAAGCAACTGAAATCTAACAGTAACAATACAGATCTGCTGCTACTTTTAGAGCTGCTTAAAGTATCACAGGAAATACAACTTTTGGATAATCAAAGAAAGGAAAGGCTTAACCACACAATCCTTAGTTTTAATGACCCTGAGAAAGAAGCCTTTTGAAAACATTATGGGAAATGGAGCCCCTGGTTTTCATCACTGGTTTTTAAGCGTGTAAAACAACCCTAGTCAATACTTCCAAAGTTGTCAATACTTGTCATTAGTGGTTAATTGAAGACTTTTGTGGCTGATTGGTCAGACAGTTTGATAATGGTGATGTGAAGTATTAAAGCAATTCATATACATTGTATACAAAATGATACTGCACATTTAGGGATTGTGCGGGGAGGGGGGGTGGCTCTAGAAACAAGAGCCATGTCTGGCCACTTATATTTCAGTGAACCAATGAAAACCCATTAAAACCAATATTAACCACTGGCCTGGTCGATACTCACATGGACCGGCTCTTTGCCAACCATGGTGTTCATTGAGATTAGACTGCATAGAACTTGCAGATATTTTTCAGGCAGAAAGAAATTTGAAATGACACAAATTTGTTTTCTTTTAGACCAGCAAAGATTTTTTTTTTTTTTTTTTTTTTTTTATGGGATTAATTTTAAAAAAAAAATAACAATTTACCACACAATTCTGTGTTTTGACAACTCAGAGGAAAAGGGTATAACCAGTAATTTTTCCTTTTCAGACAGTAATTACTACCCTGTCACACACAAATTCCATTTTTGTGGCCAATTTTGATTTTTCATCTACCGGTATAAATGCTTTCAAATTTGGCTATTCTAAATTTTTGTTCTATGTTTTGACTTATTCTACCATTGAAATCTAAATAATCACATGTTCATAATTAGGTTTACATGTTCTGTTTTAGATATTTTTTTTTTTAATTGTTCACCTGATGTGTTTGTCTGTTTTTAAATTCAAAACTTAGACAAAAGAATGTTAGCAGTAAATAAGTATGGATGGAAACCCTAATTTTGAAAATATTTGCTGAAATATTTCAATCTCTTCTTATTTTTCTGCACATGTATAAAATGAGGAAATCTAAATTACAAAATACTGGTAGAATAAGTTAACATGGTTTAGGACAGGATAATTTGTATCTATCAAGTGCTATCATAACCCTTTGCCAAACAATCCTGTGGTTGTTTGGGACAGGATGATTTGTATTTATTAATCAACATGATAATATGTTCACTGGTGCTATCATAACCCTTTGCCAAACAGTCCTGTGGTTTTTCAACCCTGAGGCAAATGACATTTGGTAAGATTAAAGGAAGAAAAGAAAATGCTAGTTACTAGCATGTTCTCCCTTTCTCACTTTGTATTCTACCCTTCTGTACATAAACACCATTATTTGAGCCACATTTCTTTTGCTGTGTGAAAATAGTAACACTGACATTTCTATAGTTTGTTGAGAGCATAACTTTAATTCATGTATTTCACATTAAGATGAGTGCTTGTAACAGCCAGGTGGCCGAATCATAAACAACAGTTATACTTGTTACCAAGCTGGGCTGTCAGTATTGTTAAGAGGGATCTTTTATATTTGTATAATATAGATCTATATGATCTCTGCTGAAATGTAATGCAGAAAACAACCTAAAACACAGTTCACTCAGCAAAAGACAACTTCCGTTTATGAAGATCTATGCGCTAACTGTTCCCTCATCTTTAGCTGGGATGAACCAAAAACTGCAAACTGAATTAAATCTGATTTGCAAATTTCCATTTGTAACTTGAAACCTGAGCCTCGTTTGGAACCTTCGATAGAATTTGATCGCTGCGTATCGACGGCACATCGATTTTTACTGATTTTCAGTACTTCTCTCCCTTTATTAATAGTCAAACAAAAATTATCAAAAAAAGCAACTGTACGAATTAAAGGATAGTTTGATATCAGGACACAATTTTTTTCAAGTTTCAAACAGCAGTTGTATCACTTTTAACCTTGTTCACGGAAAACTTTTTTTTTTTCACCTTTTATTTAGAAAGATAATTTAATTATCTAAATTCAGACGCTCGCCATGTAAGACCAATACAAACAATATAATTAAAATGGTCGGATTGTAGAACAAGATATGTGTACGTGTGGCATTGTCCTGCTTGTTAAACGTGTTGGTCCGCTCTTTGACTTAATGGTAAAAGATTGCACTACGGATCATTCCCATTTACCTCTGTAGTTCGTTGTCTGCGCATGTCATATTCGACCTGTCTTATATGACGCATCACCCATCCGCCGTATACCAGGGGAAAAGTAGGGCTTATATGGAAGCTATGAGCCTATTACCAAAGGATGTAGGGGCTGTTTTAATAAATGGTCGGTGCATAGGTTACATGTTAGCCGATCATAGCTGAATGAATGGCACTAGGTAGCGTTTTATTGAGTAAACGTTTATTTCATTTGAAATTCGAAGTCACGGTTGTTGTTTTGGAAAATTACTCCGCTACTGTACCCAGGATGCTCAAATTAGATAGATGTGTATTTGTAGAATGCCATCTAGCGGGAGATAATGCTCTGTAGTTGGCTCAGAAAGTAGTCCGTCATCACGTGATATTTGCGTCACATGACCATAAATCAAAATGACGACACAAACACCGGTGAAAGAAAGACCAATCGATTGTTTTCTGTGCTGTTCAAACAGCATACGGCCAATCAGACTTAGTGGCAGGAAATGTGAAAAAGAGGGATTTTCTGAAAAGCTTAAATGTCTTTTAAAGGACGATAACTTGTTTTTTAATTTTGTTTAAATTGTCATCATTCATGGGCGCAGCCATTTTTTTTTTTTTTTTTTTTTGTTTTTGTTTTTGTTTTTACAATTGGCGTAAAATTCTGATCAGTAAAGAAGCTTGAAAAAATAGTTCCATTGTATACAGGTAAATTCATCAGTTTGAATGCACCTATAATGTATCTGGAATCATATTTCCTTTGTCTACTTTATTATGTTACATATGAAACAGTTAAACAGTAACAAAACATGTTTTCCTCGGTTTGACAAGATTCTTGTCATTTAGCCCGTTGCAGAGATGTATGGTGAGAGTAACGAACGACAACTCTACTCGGAGATTGGTAATGGCATTGCCTAGAACACTAGGAATCGTGAATAAGAGCAGTATAAGCCAGTAATCTACTGTAAGGGGAATAAGGTAAATGCGGATCATTATGATAACCTCGTATAGACAGGTTAGTCGCTCGTCAGTTGATAGTTGGATCTGATTCCAACTATAACAACGCAATAATCAGTATTCCTATGTGCACCGTTTTTCTGCAGAATTCGCATCGGTGCACATAAACTTCGCGAAAAAAAATCTAAATTTGGAAGTTGATTTCGGGGAAAATAACGCCTATGAAACTGAAACAAACAACCCCTTTCGGCAACTCTAAATTACAGTTTGACGGGATGATGGGTTGCATCCTGGGGTCCGTACCAAATATGCCTACAGCATGGAGGGACCTAATAAAACTATAAATCAATCAATCAATCAATATATGACCGACTAGCCCATGTTAGCTCAGGTATTAACGCGTAGGACTCGAAAATATCGCGGTTCGGATCACTGCAGGGTGTGAATTCGATTCCAATGGCTGGCCAGCTTGAAAACTCCTAATACGTCTCTCGAAAGAGACATGAAGCCGAGGACCAGTGTGACGGTGCTTAACACCGAGCACGTTATGCTAAAGAACCAGGCGTAACACAGGAAAGGTTTCGTCCTGTATCTTGCCCAATTCCCCGTAACAAGACTAACAGCCTTCTGGGAGGCGACGATAAATAGACGCTAATTCAAAAAATCTGGCGAATCCTTTTCACAAGGAATAAAAAGTACTTACAATAATACGACATAATCTTATCATTAATCACACCCCCCTATTATGCCCCTGTTCATTCATCTTTCTGTCCGTCTATTAGCTGTTTCATGTCTGCTATATATATATATATATATATGTGTGTGTGTGTGTGTGTGTCTTAAACCCTTGGTCTGATTTTTAAAGTATACACACACAATATGTTAAGACGACTTTCAGTCCAGGGTCAAGGTCACAGCTGTGGTCAAAAGGGAAATTTATGTTCATTATTAAATCATGCCTGCTCAATAGCTCTTAAACCCTTTGTCTGATTTTAGAAATAGTTCATAAATATATGCACCTTTTGATGAGACAACGCGCAGAGCAGCTCCAAAGCCAGGCCGGTTACAGCAAGGGGACATAGGTTAAAAGTTTCTGTTGGTTTCTTTCTAGCGTATGTTGCTCCGCTTGGCACAGCTTTTGTTTTCTGTTGATATTTTTTTTTTAATGTCACGATTTCCTTCATTTTCAGTCTAACACTAAGACAACTTTTACTAAAAAATACACGTAAATGAACTTTTTTTTATATGCATTTAGCAAAACTTATAAATAAGCTGCTACTTTACAAAGTATGATTTCTCAGTAATTGCTCAAACAACTCTGAGAAGTCATACCACATCTTTATCAAATACTTAATTCTAAAACCCTGAAACTTTATTGAAAAAACATTTAAAATGGATCAAGCAATAATGTAAGAATCTATCGATTTTACTCGTTGTCATTGCCATTATTCTTCGAAATGGGCGATGGCACTAAATAAGGTTTGCTACAATGTAAATAGGAAACTTCTGGCTATAGATTGTAGAAAGCAAGTTATTCACACTCTGCACTGTAGGGTTAGTGTCCCTACTAAAATGCCACAAAATATTTCATCAAAGGCAAGCCCTAAATGTCCCATATTATTGAAATATTTTACGTTTTGTTTAATTGTGTCCTCTGAATCTCAAATACTTCTAATGTTGTTCATTTCTGTCAAAAATATATTCCTGTAACTAAACTGCTTTCTTCTTTGCACATGTCTGAATGTGCGTTTGTAAGTCAAAGAGTAAATGATAAAGCCTGCAATTTTTCTAAAAGGTCACTTCAGATTACACTTAGGTTTTTGTGCAAGAGATGTTGTGTTGAACAATTTTAGTGACTGAAAAATGTTGATTCTCTGTCTCTCTCTTTCTAAATGAGCATCAACCATGCAACACCATCCAAACACATTTACATTACCTTAATAAGTATTGTTGCATAATTACTGGCCAGATACCCCGTTTTCTATGCCAGATATTATAAAACCTGACTATTCAGCATGGTCTTTTGTTCCGTTGAATCAACCCAGAATTCTTTTACTACAAAAAACAGACATATTAAAAGCACTTTCAATTGAAAGGTTTTGCCCAAATATTCTGATTTGTCTCTGATACAGTTAAGAACAATATGGAAAAAGAAAATGCAAGCATTTTCTCCTTTTCCAAATATTTTTTCGAAAGCTGTCTCCCTTGGGGCCTCTGGGATATGATATGTTCTGATGGATTGTTTCAAGACACTCTTTCCTGAATGAATTACTGCTTGAAACCAAGTAATTAATCGCCAGCTCGCTGTTTTTCAGTACTGTCAGTACTTTGATTCAATAATGTTTTCAGAAGACTTCTTTCTCAGGGTTATTAGATCTTGGGATTGTGTTGTTAAAGGTTAAGTTATTACACAGACAGAATATGAACCCTTTACTACACAATCCCGACTTTTAATGACCCTGAAGAACCATTGTAGGAAAAGGAGAAAATGCTGGTGACCAGCATTTTCTCCTCCCACAATGTTTTCTAACCTATTAAATAGAAATCACATCATTTGAGCTCCACTTAAATTGTTATCTGCAAATGTTTTCAGTTTGGAGAGTTATAAATTTTTATCATGTGGTAAAGGGTTGAAGAGTTAAAATATTGCTTGTAACAACTGATTGCACCTTTCCTTTGTTTTCCATGAAGTAAGAAGAAATCCTCGTCCTTTTCCATCTAGACAACAAAGTTTAAAACTTGAGCGGAGATTCATTTGATTTGTTGGCTGACAATGAGGATCGAGCCTTCATTTCCTTAGGGTCAGCCAACACATACTGGGGTCTAATCACTATCCATACACCCTGTCTCCAGAGCTCACACATATTTATAGTGAATTGGTCACCTTAATTGGTAGGGGGTATACACAGAGATCAGCCTACACAATCATGTGAGGATCTGAACTCTGTCTAAACAGTCTGCTTCGGGAGTTGTCACATACATGTACTTGTTATGAATTGGTCACCTTTGCTGAGATGTGGGCAGAGATCAGCCTGCGTGTAAATTTGGAATCATTGTGATGAAGTTTATTTATTGTTGAGACAATCGGCACATACGTATATAGAAGTTGAGCTTTACTAAGTTAATTGTGTTTTAGGTGGTTTTCTACAGTATATTTTAGTCATATGACACTTACAGCCCACTTATTTGTGTCATTCCTGGGACGTCTACCACTTCTGAATTTTTTACTGGCAACTTGTAAACAAACAAAATTGATAGTATGATCCACCAACAACATAGCAGAGTCAGATGCATGCCACAAACAAAGTCACACATGCAACAAAAAGATATTAATTTAATACGTAAAACTATAAGTAGAAATTTTATTACAAAAACTATCAAAAGTATTTACATTCTATGGTTTATTTCTGACATGAATACGATAAGCCTATTGATATGGAATTGATCTGTGTCAAAAAGCAATGTTGCATTGTAACAGAAATATTACACCAACAAAAAAAAAATGTAGATCTACATGTCTTGAGTTGCATCCTTACCTTTTTGTTGTTATTGTTCAAAGATGATACATTGTTACTTGAACAAGGCATTCTTTTTCTGGTTATATGGTGTTAAACAGCATTGTCAAAATTATTTCAGTGGTATTGCAGCAGTCAGTGCATCTCTCAATGCTTTCCTTAAGTTTCTATTACCAGTACTTTGCATTATAATCTTCCTAAGCCACTGGCTGCTTTTCCACATAGCCATTGTTGAAACTATGAGCAACTGTTATTACAAACAAATTAGAATTGTGCTTCATGCTGCTGTAAGGAAAATGTTGCAAATTATTACTGAAACATGATTGCTAACATCTCAATTTTAACTGATATTAAATGTGTCACAGGCAATAGACTGACCTGGAAACTCATAAAAGATATGAGAAATTAAGTGGCATACCAAGAATGAATGTTGACCAAAAGTTTTAAAAATTGAGAGAAGCAGGTATTTTTCCTTATATCTTAAACATAGACTAGATAAACATCAACGTGGACTAACAGTGGTATGAAATATGCAGAAGAGCATAATTTATTGTATTATGCAATCAATACTTACGAAGTTATTCTAGTTGTTCCTAAAAGAAACTTGTCTTGCATATGAATTGTAATTTTAACCTTTTTTCAAATTTTATCTGGTGTTATTTTTTTCCCTTCCTTATCATTAAATCATAATTGCAAGTGCTGTGTTTACAGTGTTTTCATCACTTTTAGAAATGATGTTACAGGTGTATCTGGTAACGGTAAATCAACAACGAATATACGATGCACCATGCAATCTAGTGAATTTACTGAATGCATTTTAGTTTTCTGTGGAATCGGTTTGAATTCCTGTTTGGTTGGTTATTTCCGTTTATTTATCGTCGCTACCGGTTTCCCATCTGAGCGACGCCCCCAGAAGACGGTTAGTTGTTACGGGGGATAGTGCAAGGATACAGGTCGAAACTACTGAGAGCTCCGCCTGGTTCTTTAACGTGCTCGGCGTATAGCACCGTCACACGGGACCTCGGTTTAATGTCTCATCCGAAAGACTATTAGTAATTTTTTAGTTGGCCAGCCGGGGATACGAACCCACAATCTGTAGGACATTGTGTTCACAAGTCCTACGCTCTACCTACTGAGCTATATCGGCTGGTATTGAATTCCTGTGAAAATTCAATCATTTTTTATTTATTTTTTTTTTTAATGCCCATGACCTAAGTTTGAGACAAAAAAAAAAAGATAACAAAAATAACTTCTTTTTTTTCCCATTTCTCAAGATATTATCCTAGATGCACTTATAGAATTGTCCAAACGTACTAAATACCCTCTATTTTTTAAAGTCACGAAACAGAACATCAGATTTAGGTAGACATATTAAAGGGAGGTAATAAGATGGCTCAGGGCGCTCTTTATATTTTAGTGTTTGTATCACTTTACCAAACGACAAAGCATCTAGAACTGTGCAAGTTCAAAACATTCAGCGAAATTCCTAATAAAAAATTGCTAGTGTTACGGTAGGAAACATTGTGGTGAAAGGAGAAAATACTGGCCAACTGCATTTTCTCCTTTACTAGAAACGTGAAGAGCTTTTTTTTTCCTTTGGGTCTGCCAACACATACTAGGGTCTGATCATTGTCCATACACCCCACTTCCAGGGCTCACTCCTATTAATAGTGAACCGGTCGCCTTGTTAGAGAGTACACACAGAGATCAGCCCACAAAATCATATGGGGGTCTGAACTCTGCCTAAACAGTCTGCTTCGGAAGTTTTCACGTACATGTACTGTTACTTATTATAAATTGGTCACTTTTGCGGAGATGTGGGCAGAGGTCAGCCCGCCTGTATTTTTTGTTTCATAATAGCAAAGATGAATAGGCCATTTACCAAACGACAAAGTTGAAGCCTGGTCCACCGCGATTGAAAGGATTGCAGATGACAATTCAAAAATGGCTCAAATGATGGAATACGCATTTGATTGGGTAGAAAACATTGTAGGAAAAAGGAGGAAACGCTGGGTACCATCTACTGTTCCCACAATGATTTCAAAAGCCATCCTCTGAGGCGTTCTTGCATCCCAGATATAAATAGGCCTATGTATACGTTACGTATAGGCGTGTAATGGCGGGTCGTGCAGACCCCTCGCCCTAGTGGGAGATTTCTGAGTGAAGGAGCACGAATGACAATCTTGATGTCAATTGCTATGTTTCATGGATTTATATTTTTAAAATTGTGTTATCTATTAGGAGCAGGCTCTTAACGGAAAAAAATATGATTTCTGACAATCAATATAAACTTGGTACGTCCGCTACCTGAAACCCTGAATAGTTTTGTACCCTGATTTCAAACTACACTTTATTCATATATATATAGTGACAATACCTTATTGTGTTTACTCATTTTTGTTGTACTATTAGTAACGGGAGAGAAGTATTAACCCTTAGGCTCTAAGCGCGACTCCAGAACCTTTCGCGGACATTGTCGCTCAAGATCAGACTGCAGAGAACGTGCAGTCTGATCTTGGATCTACACCATTCGATCAGGAGATATCTTTCCTCGAAAAATGCCCTTGACATAACAACATCGTTGTTTCTACTATCGGCTTAAAAGTCCCCTATCGTGAATATAGCAGGACAAGGGTTACAGTTCAAAAGAAATTGGTACTCTATCGAATCCTCAAGGAGGCGCAATTTTAATGTTGTAACGAGCACTTGCAATTCCTGGATTGCAGTATAAATTTTCATACGACCACTTTCTGACAGGTTGCGAACATTTAAAGGGAGTCTACTCTGCAATGTATTCAGGGAAATATAGGTCAACGATCAAAGTACTTGCGCAGCAATCATCAAATGTATTTAAATCGTCTTCGTGCTATACATTTGCATATTTATCTACGGAACTTTGCATTTCGGATCGTTCAAATTTACTGCCCTGGTGTAAATTGTATTTTAGTTTTAAATTATTTTTGTACAATCGTTTATGCTAAGTCTAGCATACAGATGTTTATTTCGAAGGGAAAAGGTTAAAAGGGTCGGCTTCTGGTTCACTGTGTTTCGATCATAATTCTAAACATCCGGTAATTATCCTGGGGGAGTTCACTCCGGGGATTGTTTATCAAGGGTTCGAAGTTAATGTAGGTCAAGATTTCTGCTACTGATTCTGTTATGTAGAAATAGTTTGTCACATAATGGGTGCTTTGAGGAGAAAGATTGCGTCAAAAGAGCGCCCAAGGTAATATGATTAGCAAACAAAAGACATGCACATTGGGTAAAATTGGATTTGAAAAATCGAGGTGGACATCGAATCCTGCCGCCAGGGAGAGCCTATCAAAATGGCGCATCGAAAAAATGAAACTATTTCAAAGCCATATTATTAAACAGCGATTACGTAATCGCTGTTTAAAAAATACGCAAGATTGACGGATCAAATTGCCACTCCTTAAACAGTAATAGAATAAGTTACTGCACGGCCCGCTCGGTAGAACTAGTTTGACTTTCTCTGTCCTTGCTAACTCCATTTCAAAATGATTGCATGTAATGGTACTTTTTTATTACAACATATTACAGCTTTATGATACTCCACATATCCGCTTTCCAGGATTTTGAGTCCTTTGATTATATTTTTTTCTCTTTCTTTTTGCAAAGTAATAGAAAACAGTTTAATGACGCGTGCGTGTGTGTGTGTGTATGTGTGTGTGTGTGTTTTAATAAAAAATGGAAATCAAATATGGTATGAGTAGCTGTAGAGAGCAGAAAACAAGAAGGCGAATCATATATCCATAAGTATTGAAGGCGATTAATGGGGTGTTTCAAACAGCATGATTCAGACGATTGTTAACAGTGCATCTTCGCTAGCCGGAAGAAAGACCATGACTACGTTTCTCTATTCATTCAGCAGCGTAATAATTGTCTGACCTTTGGCTAGCGAAGCTATACTGTGTTTAATTGGTGACTAATTGCACTTTGCATATTGCTACGTCTGTATATCAGGGTCGGTATTACCAATCATTCTTTAGAACATTCATGGCCTTATTCTCCGAGATTTTTTAAATTTGAAGGTAACGCGACTTCTGATTGGCTAAACTAAATGGCCAATAAGGAGATGTGTTGCTTTAATATTTAGAAAATTCTGCAGAATGAGACTAAGCACTTAAGAATGGTTGGTGAATACCAACCCTGTGATGCAGAAAGACCCAGGAAATACATGAATAGGTCAGCTGTCGCCGTGATGTTTCTGAAATAATGTTGAAAGCGGCGTAAAACACCAGTCAATCAATCAATCAATCATTTTTATGAAGGGAGGCAATATGTATTAGTGTTGTGAATGCGGTTCAAGAGTTTTGTTCCGGTCGTGTCTCCTGCAATTTAATAACTGGATAACTTGCTATGACGAGCGTTTGGTAGGCTCGCCGAATTTCAGTTATTCCCGGATAGTGTTTGGCTAGTATTTGGCTGATGACAAGCTAAACAAGAAATATCTTTTATATAAAAGATAGACGGCGAAAAGTAGTCAGCAAATAGGCCCACGGGGACCCTTAGAATAAACATATCACCATTTTTAGCTAGCGAAGCTAGTCTATAGGCATCAAGACTGACCTAGATTCAAAGTAAACAAAAAACCCCACCTTTGCCAAATACTACCTCACAGAAAATACTTCTTTCTGTTAGAAATCTTAATTCTGTTATATATGACAATTTAGACAAAAACAAAAAAAAAAAAACTAAATCTCTACCTCTCTAAGTTGAACATGTTGTCTTACAAAGTAATTAAGTGAACAAGATATCATTTATAAGGTACATGATCTTTGCTTATATGTAAATTAAGTGACCTATGCAAAGCAGAGAATGACTTATTCCTACACCACTGTAACAATATGAATGAATCTATTAATGGATACATCGAGGTATTATTAACTTGTAGCAAATGCCAGACTATATCAACCCTCACTGGACAGAGAACCCTTGTCATTCATTATTTACATCGTTGTGTATAGTTACACTGTTATGCTGAACTGTTATTCTACTCTTGAATATTAACCCTTTACCAAACAATTCCATGTTTTAATGACACTGGGGAAGATTCCCTTTGAAAATGTTGCGGGAAAAGGAGAAAATGCTGATAACCTTCATTTTCTCCTTTTCTCACATTTTTTTCTGCCTGTTGGAATCATGTTTCATCAGTTCAGCCGCATTTAATTTATGGTCTGCAACAGCTTTGAATTTGGACAAGTGTAAAATTTTTGGTTTTGTAAAGAGAGTTAAATAGTTAACTACATCTTGTGCTACTGGATATTGACTCATTGATTGTATTGTGTTTAACGCCGTTTTCAACATAATTTCAGTGATATTGCGGCAGCCAGAGCACCTATCCATGCTTTCCTGGAGTTTCTTTTACCAGCACTACCGTAACTCATTGACCTTTTGCGGACAGTGTGGACTAAGATCAGACAGCACAGAGCGTGCAGTCTGATCTTGGATCTACAGTGTCCGATAAGAGGATATATATATATATATATATATTTTTTTTTTTTTTTTTTTCAAAAATATCTTTGAAATAGCAATATTCAGGTGTTTACCATCGGCTTGAAAGTTTCATTTAACATTTTTAGCAGGTTAATGGTTAAACTTATACTGGATTATAGTTAAACAATAGCACGCATAGCCCCGGTAGCTCAGTCGGTAGTGTACAGGACTTGAGAACAGGAAGCCGCTGGTTCGATCACCGACTCTGCAAATTTCTTTCTGAGGATTGATGATAGTCATTGCAACGGGATTCATTTCTCCCTCACATTTCGACGATGGTTATGTGGAAAGCAGCCAGTAGCTTGGAAAGAATATTGTGCTGAGTATTGGTAGAAGAAACTGAAGGAAAGCATGGATATATGCACTGTCCACCGCTTCATAACTGAAATAATGTTGAAAACGGGGTCAAACACCATACAAACAATCAATCAATCAAATTGATCTGTACTTTCAGTACTTTGATTATTACCAATCACAGATTTCATTTGAATATAGCAATCCCAAAAAGTAGGTCAAAAGCCAGCACATTCAGCTACAACAAAAAAGAGTTGACTTTTATAATTATTCAATCAAGATAGTCGCAATTATACCAAAATGATATATAAATTTGATATATGACAGCAAAATTACCATATCCACACCAAGACTCACGTGACCAATCAAGACTCACGTGACCACAAAATACACGACGTCATCACTTGGCGAAAAGAACGTACACACACTGCTGCTGCTTGTCATGGATTTTGTGGTCACGTGAGTCTTGTTTGGTCACGTGAGTCTTGGTGTGGTTTTTAAAATGTTGATGCTGTTTTTACATCTTGAAGTATATTTATTTGTCTTGAAGTGGTTTTATGTTTTGATATGATAATTTTGCTTATATACTAAATACTATAGGAGCCATGCTCGGCAAAAGGGGTCTTAATGTGCCTCTGTGATGCATGGTACCAAGCATGTCATCACATAATTATGGATCCATAAAATCCATTTTGTCTAACAACCCACTGAATCATGAGGTACACTGGTCCTTTGACAAGCAGAAAATCTACCTATAGCAAAAAGTTTCGGTTCAGGTCAGCCTGCATGGACTGCGCAGGCTGACCTGGGTTGATACTTTTTACAGATGCATTAAGGCCCCTTTTCAAAGAGCATGGTTCAGTCATAATGAGTAACTAGAGGCGCTTGAGCGCCTGTATCGCTCCACAGGCCTGTTATTTCTATAATGGCGAAAAGAAGTTTTTAACAATTACCATTCAATCCTGCATTTTAGCTCACTGAAGAAAAAAGGTTTGGAAAAAACTTGTGAGAAAAGAAGAAAAAATGCTAACCAGCATTTTCTTAGTTTCCCACAATAATTTCTATCCTTTTTTATATATGTCTTACTAATTTGAAGATATGTTGTCTGCAACAGGTCCTTTCACAAACCATTTTGGGTGGGGAAACATCAAAATATAGAAAATATGTCTTTCTCAGGGTCGTTAAAAGTTGTGATTGTGTGGTAAAGGGGTAATCTAAAAGAACAGCTAGGAGGGCAAATGAATGAATGTTATAGCAATATAGATCAACTTACATCAATACACCAGATAGAATGAAATATGCTGGCATACAATGAACACCTAATCCCTAATAATCAACTTTTCACACTCACAGTTAGAATGTCTTCTGTGGCAAACAACACAAAATGGTCTACAAATGCATTTACATAAATCAAATATCCTGCTCCAGGGCACAGATTAATTCTGGTGTACTGAAGTTGCGGGATCAGTTTGACTGGATAACATTAATGCCTTATCACAAATGTAAAGCCCTGTCCCACTTTGTACCAGGTCACCAGGATTTACACCCCTTCTGTCCACTCTGCATTTACTCATTAGTAGGTCAACAAACCTTTACCAGAACTAATAAAAGTGCAGAGGTTCTTTTGTTCTATATCAAAAGGACTATAAAGTACCTACAACATGGGGGTTTTGTTATTAAAATACTTTTTCTTTTTTATCTTGGCATGGTTACTCAGGCTTAGTAATAAGGCAAAATTGAAAAGCTCAAGTTGTGAAAGGTGCTCAAGCTTTTATCTTATTTATGGCCAGTGATATTTTATTACTAGTACTAACTAATAGCATATCATTGGAGTAAATTGTGATCTTAATACCAAGGAAAATGTGTGGGCTTAAATAGGACAGCCCTGACTAGGTCAAGTCAATCCAATTTTCTTCCTTTTTCTTTGTTAGTTGATAAAACTAACACAATAAATAGTTTTGGAGAAGAACATTTTTTTGAAATATAAGCCTTGTCTATAAAAAAATGTGTTTTTAGGTGTATCATTTTTTTAAAAGGAATTTGGTATACAACCACCATAGAAACAATTTGGCAGACAACCACCATAGGAACTTACCTGCAAAACAACAATGAAATCCAATGAATAGTTTTAGAGAAGAAATTTTTCAAAGATTTTACTTTATACCATAAAAGGAAAATGAGTCTCCCATAAGAGCCATGTTTTTTGACAGATCATTTTTTTTTAAAGGAATTCTGTAAACCTGTATCTAAGGAACATTCCTGCAAAATAATAATGCTATCCAAATAGCGGTTTGGGAGGAGAAGATTTTTAAAGGTTTTTTACTTTGGTTGCCATGGCAACCAGAATTCTTCATGGAACACAATTATTTGAAGGAATTTGAAAGAGGACCACGAAAGGAACATTCCTGTGAAATTTGGTAAAAATCCAGTCAATAGTTTCTGAGGACAAGTTTTTTAAAGAAAAAGTTTATGGACGCACGCACGGACGAACGGACGGACGAACGCACGACGGACACAACGCCATGACAATAGCTCGCTGGCCTTCGGCCAGTGGAGCTAAAAACCAGTTTCATACTCTCCATATAAATTGTTCGGGCTGTCAACAAATTTTAAGGAGATGGGGGAGGCAATCCATAATCAATTTGGTAGATTTCTCATTAGAGTTTTTTCCCTTACATTAAACCACGTGTACGAGAAATGGGATGCGTGTCGGTTGATTGACAAGCATGGTGTGTAACGCCGTTTTCAACATTATTTCAGTTATATCATGGCGAACAGTGCACCTATCCATGCTTTCCTGGAGTTTCATTTACCAGTACTCCGCACAATGTTCTTTCCAAGCCACTGGCTGCTTTCTCACATAACCATCGTCGAAACAATGGTCAGCGGTGACAGAGGAATGAATCCTGTCGCGATGACTATCATCAATCCTCGGAAAGAAAGTGGCCAAGCCGGGGATCGAACCAACGACCTCCAGTTCTCAAATCCTGTACGCTACCGACTGAGCTACGGGGGCTTGGCGGGATGCGCGTCGGATGAGCTTAGGATATCCTGTTTCCTTGTGCTCTTGTTTTTTTTTCACTGTTGTTTCTCTCCACAGGCGTTGTCTGCGCATGTCATATTCTTCGATGTATTTGAAAAATGCCACCTAGCGGAAGATAATGCTTCACACGTTCTTTATCTATCGCTGTTTCTTTTCGCACTTTTTTTCATCGCTGTTTCTTTTCGCACTTTCTTTTTTTATCGCTGTTTATTTTCGCGCTTTCTTATCGCTGTTTCTTTTCGTATTTTCTTTACATATCGCTGTTTCTCCTCGCACTTTTTTTTATCGCTGTTTCTTTTCGCACTTTATTTATTCATTGCTGTTTCTTTTCCCACTTTTCTTTGATGTGGGACGGATCTCATTCTGCAGATTTTTTTTTTTTTAATTTGAAACTAAAACAACTTCTAATTGCTAAACCAAATGGTTTAGCCAATTAGAGGTTGCTTTACTTTCAAATTTAGAAAATCTTGGCGAATAAGCCTTAGAAAGTTCTTGAGAATGGGTGATGATTTTCATACGGGCCCCAGGAGGGTCGGTCTTTCCCCAACTCGGCCACTTGAATATCTTTCCCACGATTGATAATAGTCATGCACCAGGATTCATTCCTCTCTCACTACTGATCCCTTATTTCCATGGTGGTTATGCAGGAAAAAAGCCAGCGGATTGGACAGAAAGCAAGTACTGGTGCGCAGGCCAACCTATTTAAAGCGTTGACAGGTGCACTGGCCGCTGCGATAGAACTAAAGTAATATTGAAAACAGCATTAAGCACCATACAGACACACAAACAAACGAAATCCTATACATAATTAATTTAGTTTCTGAAGTGTTGCCTGTTTCGAGAAGTAATCTGACCTGAGTCGATACTTTTTGCAGATGCATTAAGCCCCCTTTTCACTGAGCATCGCTCATTTGTACTGTGGCAGCAGCCGTACTGCATTGACATTAAACTGTGTTCTTTCTCTGGCGGAGTGACTTGAAGTCTAAGGATCTAGGCCCGTTTATTCGCCAAACATTCTTGACAGCATTCTTTGTCTAATGCTCAAGATTTTTATCTGAATTTAAAAGTATCGCAACTTCTAATTGGCTAAACCAAGTTTTGGGTTAGGCGTTACTTCCTAAATCTAGAATTAGACGTAGGCTAAAATGATTTTAAGAACGGCTCGTGAATACGAACTCTGTATCCAATTCTAAATCGCATTCTAAGTCTTATTCTCAAGAACTAAGTAACGCTATTTCCGATCGGCTAAAGCAAATGGCGTTTAAAGTCTGGCTAAACCAAAGTGTTTAGCCAACAAGAAGACTATGTGAACGCAACCGAGGTTGGTTGGTGAATACAGACCCTGGAGCACAGGCGTTGGTTTTGTGACGAACTTCGTAATCTATATAATGTAATATTATATTTTATAGATGACGAAGCTCGTCACAAAACGAACGCCTGTGCCCTGGAGGACTTCCAATCAAGAGCTGCTAGACAAACTATTGTCCTCGGCAAAAAGGAGATCAAAGCGAGTAACAAGCTCATTGCGATCATTACTGATCGCAGTCGCCCTGCCAAAGTTGGTTAAGTTTACACCAAGATGTGGGTATTCCACTGAGATAGGTTGAGTTCAAGAGGTGGTATATCACCGATCTAGTATAAACATATTGAACTTGCATACTCCGGATCTCCACTAACCTCATATGTTTCAGTAAGTCTTAAAACAAACCTTAGATTACTTTACGTCAAATTACGTAACTAAATTAGCATAAGGCAGTTGATATATCTTACAGGTGAAGTGGCTACTAATCTACCTATCATGTCATAATGCCAAAGCGGGATAAAAGGAAAAGTCAATAAATAGAACAAAGGATCAAAAGTGGGTAAAAGTGTCCAAGAAATGCCTTTCTTCTTTTCTTTCTTTGAAAAATAAATATTCTGTTTACTTGTGTATTTATAGAAATAACACAAGTATGAGGCATTGTGGGACTTCGACGAATTATAATATTCAAAGGCTCCTGAAACTAAAAAGGTTGTTCGGTTAAAATCCCGATGGCAGGGCGTTTGATTTCAAAGTAGTTCCGGCCTGTAAAATGTACCGGTGTATACCTGGATATACCGGAGTTAAGGGCACGCATTGTATTCATACATTGAACTGGTAGCCTGCCTTTGAGCTACAGTAGACCTTTACGTGAAAGACAACGGGTACCAAGTTATTTATACCCGAGTTGCATGCAAATGGCAAATGCTACAAGTACGAAATTGAAGTGGTACCTAGTGTGAGTAAGAACGGATACTGGGCTCCAAGAGATCCTTGCCAGGGCAGGGTTTCGAACCTGTACAACCTACCGAATGGCAGTTATCGCTGAATACATGTATTTGACCCGAAGTTTCATGCTAATAGCTATTGCTAGTCACCTTTGTATTGACTGTTTGCTTTATTGAATAGATCTACACAGGGATTTTTAGCGTTTTTTATGTTTTACATGTAAAACATAAAAAACGCTAAAAATCCCTGTGATTGAATACATCCCATGTAATGATGTATCAATATATCGTATTAATATGGAAGAAAGTTTTAACAATGGTAAATCTAGAACATTTTCTTTACAGGAGCACTTACGTACTGGACTTACTGGACGAAGGCCAATTGAAAGCCATGACTTGCACTGGTCATGTACATTGCAGCAAAAGGTGCCAGACTGCTTGTTGGACGGGGGTGGGGGGCTGTAAATACAGTAAGTAGGCTACTACTGTATTTTTCAATAATTTCAATGGCTAGTTAACAAGTAACAGGTCACCAATACTAGGCTAGGGCCCTGAAGTGTCTTTCCCAGAAAAAAAGCCAATGAATCCAGTGAGGCTCAAACCAGAAGCCTCCAGGTCACAAGTCCTACACTTTACCACTGAGCCACGCAGGACCCCACTTTTTGTTACTCTGATATTTATACCCCGCCACCTACAAAGTAGAGGGGGATATACTGCTTTCACCATGCCTGTCTGTCTGCCTGTCCGTCCGTCCGTCCGCTTGTCCATCTGTCTGCCAATCCGTCCACCTTTTCGTTTCCGTGCTTTAACTCAAAAGTTCTTTGACCTAGGACCCTGAAACTTACAAGTGTTGCTCATGACCCAAGGAGTCACCCTATTTTTTTGGGGTGACATGGGTCAAAGGTCAAGGTCACAGCTGAACTTTGTTTTAAAATCATTTCCATGCTCTAATTAAAAAGCAGTTTTACCCAGGGCCCTGAAACCTTATACAAGTGTTGCTCATGACCCAAGGAGGTGCCCTTTTCTTTTTTGGCTGGCATGGGCCAAAGGTCAAGGCCACAGGTAAACTTTGTTTGAAAATTGCTTCTGTTCTCTAACTCAAAAGCAGTTTGACCTAGGATCCTGTAACTTTATACAAGTGTTGCTCGTGACCCAAAGAGGAGCCTTTCAGTTTTTGGATTGCATGGGTCAAAGGTCACAGGGAAACTTTGTTAGAAAATGGTTTCCATGCTCCAACTCAAAAAGCCATTTGACCTAGGACCCTGAAGCTTTTTACAAGAAGTGTTGCTCATGACCCAAGGAGGAGCCCCATTGTTCTTGGGTCACATGGATCAAAGATCAAAGTCAGGGATGAACTTTGTGTTGAAAATCATCTCCGATCTCTGATTGTGCTGATTCAGGGACAAGGTGCTGGTGGGGGATATTTGTCTCCTTTGTGACAATTCTAGTTTGTATGAATGAAACTTGATTAGTTCTGCTTGTATTCATTGACATCATCTTTGCATTTGAAAAAAAAAAGACTTTTGTTGTTGTTGTTGTTTGGGTGAGGGATAGGACTAGGCTGTTTTTTTTTTTATTTTTTTTTTTTTATTTTCTTCAGTTAAGCGCATGATACATTAAAATTTTGTGTAACTCTTTACCACGCAACAGAAATTTAAACTAGTCATATTTGGAAAGCATTTGTAGACGACATAAGAGATGAGATTCCATAATTGAAATTTGTTTTGGGAAAGGTTACCTGCATTTTCTTCTATTCCCATGATGTTGTCAAAAGCTTTCTTTCTCAGGGTCATTAAAACTCAGGATTGTATGGTAAATAGTTAAATGGAAGTGCAGCAGTACAGGGCTATCATGGCCCTCTTGTTAATAATGTTATTTTTGTAGGACTAGGGCATTGGACTTCATGCTACTAGTAGCTGGCACCTTCCCCTTAGCAGGCCAGAGGGTCTATGGGTCAGTTACTGCAGTTCATTCAACATTCAACAGTGGCGTTCCTGATTGAAGGTAGTGTCTTAGCATTAGACTTATATCCCATTTTACCCTCCTGGTCATTTCTTCTATTATAGCATTAGATCTTGGTTTGATGTCCCTGGCTAGAGTTACTTTGGCTGTCTGTCTCCCTTTTTCGGTACCAAACGGAAATATCCCTATACTGAATTTGGCATTTCTTGTTTTTCTCTGCGGAGTAGCAGCTAGGTGGTATAGATCCATCTGTCTTGTTGACTGAACAAGCATCCAGCTCTTGAAATTCCCATGGGTGTGTCCAGCAAAGTCGCGGCTAGGTTGGAATTGATAGGTGCCCGCATTGTTTTGGGTATTTCTGTCATACATCTTCTTCACCTGTGATTCATATCTACATGCCCTGCAGTAAAATTGCCGCGCTTCATAGCTAGGCCAAGTTTATGTTCTGTCTTGCAGACTAAATCATCTTCCCACATTTTCTACCTGAATGCTGTTTGATAAGAGTGTTGATGGTTTCCAGCATTTTCCCCATGTTGATGCGATTCCTTCTAAAATCATTCTCTGTCTCTTTCAGGCACTGTGACCAAAGGTTGTACTGCCTCCCTGTGGCTGTGATATCATCAGTGATTGGCGAGCTGTCTGTGACTGGAGGTGTTACAGTTTTATTCATCTGTTTGTTGGGAATATTCAGGTGATTTCTTTCTTCTTGGTGAAAATAAATTCCTTTTCTGGAACAAGCTTAAGTACATCTCCTTTTTTCTGTCTACTCAGTTCATTTTCCCCCATATTCTGTATCTGGACAGGTCTATCATTCTTTTTCCTCTTTCCTTATGAATAAATCTGGGTAAGTATGGTGTTTTATACTTTTCTCTCTGTCATTTTCTCAAATCTATCCATCCAGTGACTTATTTACCCAATGCACTAGTCTGATTGGACAGGTACTGATAAGCCCAGTTAGGCTTGGTTATGCAATATTTTTTGTAATAAATTCCAGCTATCTGAATGTTTAAAATAGGCCTGCTTCTATCAGGGTTTAAAGCTGATTGCATCATAGATAGCTGATCTAGATGAAAACATTGTGTCAAAAGGAGCTATGTTTAAGTAAATTTGCAGTATTGGTGTTATATGCAGATGAAGGTCTGTGTTCGTTATATTCTATTTAGGTCATCTACTTTTGTTCTTTCATGTATTCCACCCTCGTTTTGACTGATAATGCTCGAACAAAGAATAAGAAGCTTAGAAATTTGCATTTGGCTGGCCTCATGGAAGATTTTAGATTTAAAAAAATGGGGAAATTCGTAATTCAGAATTTTTTTTTTTTTTTTTTTTTTTTTTTTTTTTTTTCAAGGGGGGTAGGGGTTGGTCAATTTGGCTACTTTTCATGCAATGTTTCCAATGTATATGAATGAAAATGGGTTAAAAAGACAGAAAAAAGAGTCCAGAACAGTATGTTTTTATTTCCTTTAAATTCTTGTAGCTTTCACCGAGATATATTTGATTTTGGAGGAGTGGTCACTGGGCTAAAAGTTCCCATTTTTTAGGGTCTTGGCCACAAAAAGTGTCGTGTTAAAGAAATGGGCTTTCTTTTTGAAGATGTCTTTGCTTTCTCTCAAGCACATCTAGGCTTGTTTTAATACCCAGTTTCAGCCATAGGGCTACAAAAACATGACTTGAAATTCTGTTTTATATAGATGTCACACCACTGCAAGATTGTTGCCTTGTTTTAGTAGTCAAAGGTAGTCCCATGTGAAATTGCACTTATTTTGCCTGTTTCATGAAGCTGAGAGGGCTTGAAGGTGTATGATTCAGATCTGCTTCAACATTTTCTGTCTGATAGTCAAGAAACTTGGTCAGAATGTTTGTCTTGATGATATCTCTAACATGTTTGAAATTGAGTGACGTCAAGCCAAAAAGTAGGTCACTTGGCCAAATCTTAGTAAAACCTTCTGTGCACTCTAGAGGCCATATTTTCAGCTCGATACTCATAAAACCTAGTATGTTTGTCTTGATGATATCACTAAAAATAGTTCAAGTCTGTTTAAAAGTAGGTCACTAGCACTAATGTGTTTTACATCATTACAACCAGGATCTCTTCAGCTTTGTCAATCCTACGTGACTTTAGTCAGATGATCGCTTTAGGGCCAATGACCTTTTTGTATTGTATCTTGACAGGATTATTTTGTGTAACTGGAGGAACAAAAACTTGGGGTCATGACTGTGAACAGCTGTTTCAGAGAAGACAAATTTTTAGGGTTGCCAGTTTTGTGTGTGGTTTTGCAAAAAAATGCAATTGGTTGATACATGTATTTTGAGGGGTGGTGGATGTGGGCATTTTTCAGCTCTACTGGCTGAAAGCCAGCAGAGCTTATGACATGGTGTGGTTTCTGTCCGTCTGTCTCCTTCTTATTTATGCAGTAATATTCAAATGCCATTTGCAAACCTGAAGAATTTTCATTACGTACAGCCTTGGCCACTATTAAGAGTATATCAAACTTACATACTTTAATATCAAAATATTATGTCAAACTTTTTCAGTGTCTTTTTTGACCAAAATAACTTTTAACTATCTTTTGCAAAAATAGTGGTTAAGAGCATTAAGTTGCGACATCATGCAAAACAACTATGAATAAGCAAATTGTGTTATGGTAGAGTACATCAACCTTTCATGTGATAAATACTATCTAGTTTGCAGGTGCTTCCAAAAAAGATGATCCTTATAACAAGTATAGCCCAGTTTAGACAAACTTTTTTTTAAGCATTGGACATTTTGTATGGTAATTGTATATTTTTACAGTCACAAAAAGTTTTATCAATTCATTTCCTTCAAAGTGCCAATAAGATCAATAAATAGAAGATAAACATTGGTTGTAGGAAGTATTGAAATGCCAATGGGGTGTAACGGTTAATTCTTTACATTACAAAATCTTTGACTGTTCCAAGTTAAAGAATTTGCAGACATTAAACTAAATGCTGTTCAAATGATAGGACTTGCCTTTGATGGAGAAGTGAACATTGAGGGAGAGGAAATAATGCTTGTTTCAAGTTTTTTCTTCTTTCAAAAATGTTCATAAATGATCCTTTAGGGTAGTTAGAAAACCGGAATGATCTTTAACCTTTATCTAACAACAAAATTTTAGACTGATCCAAATCAAAAGCATTTGCAGACAACTGGTAAAATGATGCACAAATAATGAAATTTGTCTTTGAAACTGTATAAAACATTGTGACATAAGGAGGAAATGCTGGTTACCAGCATTTTCTCCTTTTCCCACAATGTTTTTAAGAGTTATTTTCCTTTTGGTCATTAAAACTCGGGATTGTGTGATAAAGGGTTAAAGGTTCAGTAAAAAAATTGTCCAAAGTATCTTTGGACTAATCTCTATTTATTAAATCCATTGTGTTTTGCAGGAAAAGGGGAAATACCATAATTTGAACAACATTTACCACCTGCAAATGATTCGATTTGGAACATTTTTTTTTATGATAATTGACATTGTATGAAATGGAAAAAAAAAAAAAAACGGTTTCAAAGCTTTTCCCATTTTAAAAAAAGCGTGTTCTGTTTGGTTGTTAAAACATGGGATTGTTTGGTATATGGTTATAGAACGTCTGAAGAATCAGTTGATTGTCTTCATGAAAACATTGTGAGAAATGAAGAAAATGCCAGTAACCTACATTTTGTCTTTTTCCCACAATGTTTTTTGCCTTTTTAAAGGAAAGTTCCATCATTTGAGCAACAGTCAATTTGTCCTCTGCAATGCTTTCCAAATGGAGTTGTCTAATATTTTGTCATCTGGTAAGGAGTTAAGTGCATGACCTTGTGTATTTTATTTTTCTCTGTAAATACAGGTCAAAGTTTTCCTGCTAGTGAAATGTGGATCTTACTAGAATCACTTGCACAAACAACGCTACAAGTGAAATTCTGATATTGTATGAACTAATTGGGTGAACAAAGCTACATTTACCATTGTGATGACAGTGACCAGGAAGGCTTAAAGATACATCATTACAGCCAGACAAAAAAAAAAAAAAAAAACGGTGTAAAAACTTGATAAACTGTAGAATGTTTCAAAATTTAGTCAGCTGTGTGAACATAGATAAATTACCGATATATACTTGTATATGGTGTAAGGGATAAATACATATTCAAAGTCAAATCTCTTTTTATGAGACATGTTCAAGTTGTTGTCTGAAAACTCAAATTGGACAGGTTGAACACCTTTTGATGATGGTTGTTGTTGTTGGTACTAGTTTCATTACTGATTTTGACATGGTAATTCATGTAGTTGCATGAAATTTTAGTATTTCACCAGGGCATATAGGGATTTATTACATGCTGTGACTGACACGTAAAGGGAGATATCCAGAGTTTTTGTCAAAGTTTAATTCTTTTTTAATAATCCTTTTTGCTAGTGTCTGATTTGTATTAACAGTAAAGGTTGCCTTAGTATTTTAAGTTTTTTATTTTATTTTTTTGAACTTTTAAATTTAATTGGAAAACCTAAATAGACTACACTACATATCACTGTCATGTTCCCTGTGATTTCCCTACAACTCAGAAATCATCCAACATTTATCCAGGGAAGTTAGGTCATAGATATGTCATGTCATAATGTCTTTCATACATGAAAAGTAATAGAAAAATACTCAAATTAAAATTTTAAAATCAATCTAGATATCTCCCTTTAATTATATATTGACTTAAAAAAACACTGATTTATTTGGAAATAAAGAATACCTTAAAGGAGACAATCCATTTTTTAATTATTTATTTGCTGTTTGCAAAGAATATGTTGAGGTATTGTCATAGCACTGTTGTTGTCAGCATCTTCTTGGTGGTGCAAAAACTGACATTATAATATCTAACTTATTACTGTCGACATTTACTTGAAACTTGGGACTAGTTCTTAACTATCAAAAGGGGAACTTATACAACATGGGCAGGTAACCATCAAAATATTTTTGACACAGTTATGTCCCTTTTTGACTTACAATTTTCACTGAAAAACCAATCTACATGATTTTAAAAGCAACTGCAGCAGAGTGTTGGCACCTGCATGTGGTGCTCTTGTTTTTATTACAGTAAACTACCTGTGTTGTTTAGCGCCATTTTCAACATTATGTCTATGTGCCATTTAGTGCACCTATTCTATGTGTCCCTGGAGTTTCATCTGCCAATATTTTGTTTAATACTCTTTCCACACTACTAGCTGCCTTTTTATATAACTCTAGCACACATTCCTGAGCTTTGACAATCCCCAAGGAGAGGAACTTTTCAAAATATTTAAGAAAAGGATAAAATGCTGGTACCCTACATTTTATGTCTTTTTCATAATTTTTTATACCCTTTTAGAGGCAGATTTCAATTCAGTTCCATATTTTGAGGAACTCTTTATTTGTCACAAACACTTTCAATTTGGAAAAGTCTAAATTTTTGTCATCCAGTAAAGGGTTAAAAATCATTGATACATGTACTGAATTCAGCAGTGAGGAAAATCATTCCCGTTACATTATTCCTCTGACAAATAGAACCTACAACCCTTGGGTTTCAAGCCTGGCAAGATAACGAGTGAGCTACACAGCACATCTACATTTTTTTCAAATGGTGGGCTCTTAGGCAATATTGCCTTTTTTCCTTAGTAGCACATACCAACTGTCCAGTACAATCATCTAGAAATTTTTAACTTGGCTCTTTTCGATGAAAATGTTGGGGTATTGCTGTAATCCTGGCGTTGTCATCGACTGTGTCACCATGTGAAAACTTTGACATTTTATAATATTTCTGTTATTACTGAAGATAATTATATGCTTCAAGCTTGGACAAGTTGTTAATTATCAAAAGGGGAACTTATACAACAAGGGCAGGTAGCCATCAAAATATTTTTGACAGAGTTATACCCCTTTTTCAACTTGAAAATTTCACCGAAAATCAAACATCTGCAGCTGAGCATTGGCACCTGAATCTGGTGTTTCAGTCATATCTATTCTTGGTTTCACCTGAACTAAAACGGAGATGTGCAGTGCCTCAGCCATTCCTACATGATCAGCACTGCCAGCTGGGATCAAAATAGTATTTCAGTTTGAATGATATCAAATCCAACTTGCTAACCAAGTGAGTCATGCAAGCCACCCAAGTGCATGATGGAAGTACTAAATCATGAACAATAGTACTAAATATTCAAACACAGATACCTACATCATGCTTTGTGATACCTGCCAAAAAGTATTGTATGCATCCAGCAATTTGTGAGGCAGAGATGACAGATAAAAGAAACAATTTTTAACCCCCACCTAACAACCAGAGGAGGTAAACTGCTGTGCACATGCCTGGTAGGTATGACATAAGTCTACACCTTGTCCGTGGATACAATAAGGAGACAGGTTTACCTAGATCCTTCAAATTTGGTATGTGCAGATATTCAACACAGGCTATAGATGGCCCCAACTGATGCTGAGGCCAACCAGTCAAGGTCACGTTGACCTTCAGCATAAAGGTCAATGTCACAGTGATCAGTCATAAAACAAAGGCCCCTAGGTCTTTACAAAGCACACTTGAGCACACAGAAAAGAACAGAAAAGGAAACTCTGCTTTCTAAAATTAATTGTCTTTCAAACTGAATGGCAAAGATATTCATATCTTTTAAACTCTTGTTTCAAATTGATATCTATGGAAAGTAAACAGTCAATTATCCCTTTACCATATGGCCAAAATTTAGACTAGTCCATATTGAGAGCATGTGCAGACGACAAAATAAATGCAACTCAAAAATTTAAATTTGTTTTGGGAAGGATAGAAAACATTGTGAGGAAAGAAGAAAATGCTGGTTACCAGCATTTCTCCTTTTCAGGCAATGTTGAAAAAAGGCCTCATTCTCAGGGTCTTTAAAACTTGGCTTAAAAGATAGATCATTTCTTAATTGGAATTAAAAACTTTGTGGAGAAAGGAGAAAATGTTAGTTACCAGTATTTTCTTTTTTTTTTCTGACAACATTTGCAAAAAAAAAGAAAATCCTTATCAATGGAAAAAAATTTAGACATATCAAATAGAATGCATTTTCAGGCAAGAATATAAATCTGGCTCAACTGATACAACTTGTCTTTAACAAAATGGAAACCATTGTGGGGGAAAAGGAGAAATTGCAAGTTACCTGCATTTTCTCCTTTTTCCACAATGTTTACAAAAGCTTTTTTCATCAGAGTCTTTAATACTTAATATCTAGGATTTTGTGCTTAAGGATTAAATGCAAGTTTCAAGACACTGAAAGCATAATTATTAGCAGTGCATTCTAAATAAAAATCTTTCAAATAATGTTGCAAAGAGTTTCAATTCTTTTTTCCTTAACTGTGTGCTATTGAATAAAATCAAATATTATAAAGATTGAAATTCATTAAAGTTGAAACATTTTACCATCTTACAAAAAAAAAAAAAAAAATCAATTTGAAATAAACTGATAAAGAGTTTCCAAAAAAAAAATTTTTTTTACCTTTTTCCACAACGTTTTCCTCCTCAAGGTCTTTAAAACATCTGAAATGTTTGTTCTTGGGTCAAATGTAAGTTTCTAGAGATTAAAATGCACATTTCAGAAACTCTTTACCATTTTAAAAAATTTGTCTGCAAAAAATAAAATGGTAAAGAGCTTCTGAAGAATTTTTTTTTTTACCTTTTCCCACAATGTTTTCAATAGCATTCTTCCTCAGTGTCCATAAAAATAAGGACTTTTTGCTGTTAGATAAAGTCGAAGTTTCTGGACAGTGAAAAGCATAAACGGAAACTCTTTACCACAAGAAAAAATTCATTTTGAAATCTAATGGTAGAGCGTGTTGAAGATTTTTTTTTTTTTACCTTTTTGCACAATGTTTTCAATAGTTTTCTTCCTCATTGTCCATAAAACTCAGGACTGTGTGCTGTTGGATAAAATCAAAGATTCTAGACATTGAAAAGCATGAAAGTAGAAACTCTTTGCCATCTTACAAAAAAAAAAAAAATCACTTTTAATTAAAATGGTAAAGAGTTTTCACCATTTTCTACAATGTTTTGAAAAGGATTCCTACTCAATGTCTGGAAAACTCAGAAATGTGTGCTCCTGGGTCAAATCCTAGTTTCTAGAGGTAAAACAAGCATATTTCAGAAACTCTTTACCATTTTAAAAATTTTGTCTTCAAAAAATAAAATGGTAAAGAGTTTCTGAAGAATTGTTTTTTACCCTTTTCCACAATATTCTCAATAGTTTTCTTCCTGATTGTCCATAAAACTCAGGACTGTGTGCTGTTGGATAAAATCAAAGATTCTAGACATTGAAAAGCATGAAAGTAGAAACTCTTTACCATCTTACAAAAAAAAAATCACTTTCAATTAAAATGGTAAAGAGTTTTCACCTTTTTCTACAATGTTTTGAAAAGGATTCCTACTCAATGTCTGGAAAACTCAGAAATGTGTGCTACTTGCTCAAATCTTAGTTTCTAGAGGTAAAACAAGCATATTTCAGAAACTCTTTACCATTTTAAAATTTTTGTCTTCAAAAAATAAAATGGTAAAGAGTTTCTGAAGAATTGTTTTTTTACCTTTTTCCACAATGTTTTCAACAGCTTTGTTCCTTAGTGTACATAAAACTCAGGACTGTGTGCTGTTGAATAAAAATCAAAGATTCTAGACATTGAAAAAGCATTTAAGTAGAAACTCTTTACCATCTTACAAAAACTAATTAAATAAAATGGTAAAGAGTTAAAAAAAAAAAAAAAAAAAAAAATTAGTTTTCACCTTTTTCCACAATGTTTTGATAAGGATTCCTCCTCAAGGTCTTGAAAACTCAGAAATGTGTGCTCCTGGGTGAAATCTAAGTTTCTAAAGGTAAAAAAAGCATATATAAGAAACTCTTTACCATTTCAAAAATTTTGTCTTCAAAAAATAAAATGTTAAAGAGTTTCTGAAGAATTGTTTTTTACCTTTTTCCACAATGTTCTCAATAGTTTTCTTTCTCATTGTCCATAAAACTCAGGACTGTGTGCAGTTGGATAAAATCAAAGATTCTAGACATTGAAAAGCATGAAAGTAGAAACTCTTTACCATCTTACAAAAACAAATCACTTTGAATTAAATTGGTAAAGAGTTTCAAATAAAAATTTGTTTTCACCTTTTTTTACAATGTTTTGAAAAGGCTTCCTACTCATTGTCTAAAAAATTCAGAAATGTGTGCTAATGGGTAAAATCTAAGTTTCTAGAGGTAAAAAAAGCATATTTCAGAAACTCTTTACCATTTTAAAAATTTTGTCTTCAAAAAATAAAATGGCAAAGAGTGTCTGAAAAAACATTTTTTTACCTTTTTCCACAATGTTTTCAACAGCTTTGTTCCTCAGTGTACATAAAACTCAGGACTGTGTGCTGTTGGATAAAATCAAAGATTCTAGACATTGAAAAAGAATGTAAGTAGAAACTCTTTACCATCTTACAAAAACAAATTAAATAAAATGGTAAAGAGTTTCAAAAAAAAAAAAAAAAAAAACTGTTTTCACCTTTTTATACAATGTTTTGAAAAGGATTCCTACTCAATGTCTGGAAAACTCAGAAATGTGTGCTACTTGCTCAAATCTAAGTTTCTAGAGGTAAAACAAGCATATTTCAGAAACTCTTTACCATTTAAAAAATTTTGTCTTCAAAAAATAAAATGGTAAAGAGTTTCTGAAGAATTGTTTTTTACCCTTTTCCACAATGTTCTCAATAGTTTTCTTCCTGATTGTCCATAAAACTCAGGACTGTGTGCTGTTGGATAAAATCAAAGATTCTAGACATTGAAAAGCATGAAAGTAGAAACTCTTTACCATCTTACAAAAAAAAATCACTTTGAATTAAAATGGTAAAGAGTTTCATAAAAAAACTTGTTTTCACCTTTTTCCACAATGTTTAGAAAAGGCTTCCTCCTCAAGGTCTTGAAAACTCAGAAATGTGTGCTCCTGGGTGAAATCTAAGTTTGTAGAGGTAAAAAAAGCATATTTCAGAAACTCTTTACCATTTAAAAAATTTTTGTCTTCAAAAAATAAAATGGTAACGTGTTTCTGAAGAATTGTTTTTTACCTTTTTCCACAAAGTTTTCAACAGCTTTGTTCCTCAGTATACATAAAACTTAGGACTGTGTGCTGTTGGATAAAATCAAAGACTCTAGACATTGAAAAAGCATGTAAGTAGAAACTCTTTACCATCCTACAAAAACAAATTAAATAAAATGGTAAAGAGTTAAAAAAAAAAAAAAAATTAGTTTTCACCTTTTTCCACAATGTTTTGAAAAGTCTTCCTTCTCAAGGTCTTGAAAACTCAGAAATGTGTGCTACTTGGTCAAATCTAAGTTTCTAGAGGTAAAAAAAGCATATTTCAGAAACTCTTTACCATTTCAAAAATTTTGTCTTCAAAAAATAAAATGGTAAAGAGTTTCTGAAAAAACATTTTTTTTTACTTTTTTCCACAATGTTTTCAACAGATTTGTTCCTCAGTGTACATAAAACTCAGGACTGTGTGCTGTTGGATAAAATCAAAGATTCTAGACATTGCAAAAGCATAAAAGTAGAAACTCTTTACCATCTTACAAAAACAAATAAAATGGTAAAGAGTTAAAAAAAAATTTAGTTTTCACCTTTTTCTACAATGTTTTGAAAAGGATTCCTCCTCAAGGTCTTGAAAACTCAGAAATGTGTGCTTCTGGGTCAAATCTAAGTTTCTAGAGGTAAAACAAGCATATTTCAGAAACTCTTTACCATTTTAAAAATTTTGTCTTCAAAAAATAAAATGGTAAAGAGTTTCTGAAGAATTGTTTTTTACCCTTTTCCACAATGTTCTCAATAGTTTTCTTCCTGATTGTCCATAAAACTCAGGACTGTGTGCTGTTGGATAAAATCAAAGATTCTAGACATTGAAAAGCATGAAAGTAGAAACTCTTTACCATCTTACAAAAAAAAAAAATCACTTTCAATTAAAATGGTAGAGTTTCATAAAAAACCTTGTTTTCATCTTTTTCCACAATGTTTTGAAAAGTCTTCCTCCTCAAGGTCTTGAAAACTCATAAATGTGTGCTCCTGGGTGAAATCTAAGTTTCTAGAGGTAAAAAAAGCATATTTCAGAAACTCTTTACCATTTTAAAAATTTTGTCTTCAAAAAATAAAATGGTAAAGAGTTTCTGAAGAATTGTTTTTTACCCTTTTCCACAATGTTTTCAATAGTTTTCTTCCTGATTGTCCATAAAACTCAGGACTGTGTGCTGTTGGATAAAATCAAAGATTCTACACATTGAAAAGCATGAAAGTAGAAACTCTTTGCCATCTTACAAAAAAAAAAATCACTTTCAATTAAAATGGTAAAGAGTTTGAAAAAAAACTGTTTTCACCTTTTTTTACAATGTTTTGAAAAGGATTCCTACTCAATGTCTGGAAAACTCAGAAATGTGTGCTACTGGGTCAAATCTAAGTTTCTAGAGGTAAAACAAGCATATTTCAGAAACTCTTTACCATTTAAAAAATTTTGTCTTCAAAAAATAAAATGGTAAAGAGTTTCTGAAGAATTGTTTTTTACCCTTTTCCACAATGTTCTCAATAGTTTTCTTCCCGATTGTCCATAAAACTCAGGACTGTGTGCTGTTGGATAAAATCAAAGATTCTAGACATTGAAAAAGCATGTAAGTAGAAACTCTTTACCATCTTACAAAAAAAATTACTTTGAAATATAATGGTAAAGAGTTTCAAAAAAAAATTTTTTTCACCTTTTTCCACAATGTTTTGAAAAGGCGTCCTTTTCAAGGTCTGTAAAATTCAGCTCTCAATGTGTACTATAGGGTCAAATCTAAATTTCTACATATGTTTTATAAAATTCAGTTTCTAAACATTGAAAAGTATATATGTAGGAACTCTTTGCCATCTTACAAAAAAATAACATAAAATGGTTAGGAGTTTCAATGAAAAAAAAAATTATCTCTCATCCACATCCTTTAAAAAGCCTTCTTCTGTAAGGTCTATCAAACTCAGGATTATGAAGTAAAGAGTTCAATCTAAGTTTCTAGACAAGCAAAATCATATTACTAGAAACTCTTTACCTTCTTAAACAAAAATGACTTTGAAATGAAATGGTAAAGAGTTTCAGAAATTGTGTTTCAATTCAAAAGTTAAAGAGTTTGCAGGAACAGTTCGATTACCTAAGCACCCATACTAAAGGAGCTATTTGGATTAATTAAAAAGCAGGGTTCTATAAACTACTGTGATGAACAAATTTTTGAAAATTTTAGATTTCACTGCCTCGTTGGATTCCGTTGGTGGAAAGGTCCGGTTTATTTTGGTAGATGGCGCAAAGTAGTCCGCAATTATTTTAGGTGGTTTTGGTGTTTAAAGATAAATACAGAGTTTAAGCCCTGTTAAGTTTAAGCAATCACATTACGCTGTATACTTTTAACAATATTAAATAACAGTATTTGATAGTTTTCGAAACGCCCAACCATCGGTACTAAAAAATGTATTTCAATCGACCAACCTTTTTAGTTCCACCTTTCAAGCTACCTTTGTGAACATGAAGAAGATCCCAAATTTGAAAACGTACATGTATATTGGATGCGTTTCTTGACACACAAAATATGATTAAAGGTAATGAATGGTTTTATTCAACATTTTTTTTTTTAAACTCTGCTGTTCAGTAGATCTATGCTGAATTGGCGGAGAACCTGGTCCGTGAAATCTGAATTTGCAGCACCGTTCTCAATCTCATACGTCGGTTGACACCATTATCCAAAAATCGAAACTAGGATATATTTAAAACTAAGCTGTATGATTGGTATGAAGTAACATCGTATTTTAGCAATTAGAATGGGATTATATAAAGGTATTTATCTGTGTTCTCTGAACAGTTTCCCTGAACGATTCAAAGATTTCGTGGATCTACTTTCGCTTTCAGAGAGATGTTTAGTTTATGGCCCTATGTGGACAACTTACGTGACAATTAGAGGACAATGGACAGCCACGCACATAAATCCTATTATACTACAGTGAGTGGCCATAAATATTTCGTTGAACTCTGAATTCCCATTGACTTACGATTACACGTATTCTTTAAGTTGTTGTCCGTTAAAAAATGAAGCAGTATTTATGAAATTCATATGAAAATAAGGCAAAATTATTTTGATATTGAAATACATATTTTCAGACTCGACAAAATGTACATAATGTGAGCCCAGCTAGGTAGCTCAGTGGTAAGCCTATCTTACTCATGACCTGTTGGTTGCAGGTTCAATACCCACTTGAGGCAAACTTTCGTTATAAATGGCAGTTTTTCACGTCTTACCTCTGATGCATGTGAGAAAAGCAGTCAGTGGCTTGGACGGAAAGTGTCAGTACTGGTGTGAAAAAGCCAAGAAACACATGCATAGGTGCACTGGCTGCCATGGTATGACTTTAGCTGTTAAAACAGTGTTAAACTCCAAAAGAAACAAACATAATGTGATGTAAATACAACTGTTCAAACTGTGATAAATATTTTCAAAAAAACATATTTTACATTGACATCAATGGCAATGTCACCAAAATTTAGCCGAAAAATAACACATGCGGATAAGAGTGCTACAGCTTTGATACTTGGTGACAAGCACTAATGGCAGATTATTTTTGTATGTGTGTAAACAGCTCCAGTAACCTCACTTTCTACCGGAATTATTTTCATTAAAATCTCAGTATGGTCAGAAGCAGCATAATTGATTTTCTTGCACAGTGAAAAATATATACATGTGAGTCAATGGGCATTTTGAAGTTAAAATGTTTATGGCCATTAACTCTTTACAAAACGACAAAAAATTAGTCTGGTCCAAATCAAAAGCATTTGCAGACAACAAATGTTGCAAAATTTAGGGATTTTTTGTTTTAAAGTGTAGAAAAATTTGTGGGAAAAAAGAGAAAATGCTGGTTACCACCTTTTTCTCTTTTTCCCACAATGTTTTCAAAAGCCATGTTCCTTTGGGGTCATTAAAACTCAGGATTGTGTGGTAAAGGGATAACGGTACGTTCATAAATTAATTATGCATTAATAAACTACCATTAGGTTTCTAGTAATGGTGCTTTCCTTGTATCATATATAAAAGGTGGGATAGATCTTTCTACACAGACCAGCCCGCATAGCTCAGGTGGTAGAGCATAGGACTTGTAAACATCAAGTCCTTGGTCACTTGGCCATCTAAAATTACTACTGGTAATAGTCTTTTGGATGAGACGTTAAACCGCGGTCCAATGTGATGGTGCTATAGTACACCAAGCATGTTAAAGAACTAGGCATAACTTAGGATGGGTTTCGCCCTGTATCCTGCAATATCCCCCGCACCAAAAGCTAGTAGTCTAAAGCGGGTGTTGCCCACATGGGCAACCAATGGTGATGATAAACACAAATTCATTTATTCTTTATACACTATATGCCCACAAATGCAGAGCTCGACATTAACACTTGTCTGACGAATTTTGGAAAGTATAAACCTCAGGAGGCCAAGTAAATTTCAAATCTTGTTGTTCACTTCTTCCCACCCCCTCCCCTTCCACTTTCACATTTGCATAAGTTGCAAAAAGGCCCAGCTATGCCTCTACACAGGAGATACAAGGAGGAAGGAAAACTGGGGGTCATTCTGGACTTTATGGGGGGGGGGGGTCACAAAAAATGTAATTAGGTTAACACTTTACCAAACGACAAAGTTTTGGACTGAAGCAAATTGAAAGCATTTGCAGTTGACAAATGTTGCTAAAATGATTATTTCTGTCATTAATAGGGTAGAAAACATTGTGGAGAAGGAGAAAATGCTGATTACCTGCATTTTCTCCTTTTCCCACAGTGTTTTGAAAAGGCTTCCCTGTCAAGGTCGTTAAAAGTCGGGATTGTGTGGTATAGGGTTAAACATTAAGGACTACTATGTATGAAACAATGTGTGTTTTTGTTTCTTACTCACCACAAGGCTTATAAACCCTATTCATGAAGTATTGCATGATGCAATCAGTGGTTCTGAAATATTTTGAAAGTCTGTTTGTCCACGGACAAGGACAAGTGATGATCACAAATTGACTTGTCCGTATCAAAAACCCACTTGTCCGTACTTTGAAGTTAAACATAAACACACACATCGTCTGCTTTTTCAAGCCACGGGAAATCAATCAGCCAAGAATCGATAAACCCCCTTTTCCTCTTGGCGTCATACGCCTTGCCTTACTTTTTCTTTTCTTCTCAACCTGAAAGTTTTTATCATGATAAACAATACGAGGAGGGGACGAGGATTTGTATTGGGAGAAAATGCCATCAAGCCACCGAAATCAAGCGTTCTCCCAATAAGCTTCTCCCAATAAGAACAATAACGGTAACTCTGTATTGACTATAACTGGACTATTCGGCCCACATTCAGTTCGAAACTTAATAAAATCGTCAAAAGGCGATTTCGAGCACCATTTTGAGAAGGTAAGTATGGTATAATGAATAAATTTGCCTATAATTTGCCTAGTTCTTTACGACCACGCTGCAAGCAAACTTGTTTATTGAACAGAATGATTGATGAAATTAATTAGATCTAGATCTGTTCAGTCTAAAGATTGGACAGCGGGAACAGAGATTAGAATACCGGTAAAAAGGTTATTTTGTTGCCATTTATGCCAAGTGTACATATCAAATTTTGGTGAATTTAAAGCTACAGAGAAAAAAGATGAAACATGTACCTCTGAAAACACACTTGTAGTGGTAACTACATTTTTTTCTCTACTTTTGGAACGCGTGACGTTGTTATGACGTCATTTTCAGGGGAAGTAAAAGACGATTTTCGATTAAAGGTTTAATGTCAGGATCTTCATAAAGAGGCATCAGAAGGGTTGGCTGAGTATCGTTTCGTTAATTTTGCACCGCGGGAAGAATAATAAAAAAAAATCCTATGATTGCAGGTACTGCCCCATCAAAGGATATTACCACAATCATACAGGATGCCTACTTTACAAACTGTGCTACAAGAGTAGGTGTCACAATCCCCAGGAAGCCTTAGTCAGTTCATTGTGAATCTGCTTATTGTTATATTGCAACAGGAGGCTCAAGAGGGGTTGGTAAATGTCTATTTGCTACTTGAAGATTAACGTAGCACCTCAGATATATTAATAATATTAATAATAATTATCCTGTGACTAGATTCATTGCTCCATTAACCTTCAAACCTGACTGATGGACCTACCTTCCAACGCCACCCATTAACCCAGCCGACCAATCTACTGATCCAAAGAATGACCTACCCACTTACCTACCTACCTTCAACCAACCTACCAACCAACCACCTACCGACCCAAATACCTACAGGTCTACCATTCTCCTACTTAGATTTATTGATTAACTGACCTACAGGTCTACATACCTGCCTCCATGCCAACTGACCAAATGACTGACCGACAAACGGACCTACTGAATGACCAAACTACCTACCCACCCACCTTTCTACCTACCTACTTACTTACCTACCTACCAGTATATCTACTTCCTGCCTACTCACTGATCTTCCAACTATCTAACCTACCTACCAACTTACCTACATACCAGCCTACATACCTACCTCCATACTGACAGAATGACCTTACCGACTGACCGACCGACCAACCGACCTACCTACCTACCTACCTACTACCAACCAACCAACCTACCTACCTATTGACCTATCTACAACCATACCTACTAACCTACTATCGACCTACCTACCAATCTAGCTACCTACCTTCCTACCAACATACCTACCAACCCACCTACTGACCTACCTATCTACCGTCTGACCGGCATGACTGACTGACCGACCAACCGACTAACCCACCTACCTGCCTACCTACCTACCTACCTACCTACCTACCTACCCATCCATCCGCCTGTCTGCCTGCCTGCCTAATTTTTTTTTTTCAAATTCATTGATAAATGTAGAAGGTGTAGCTCGGACAAGCTCTATGTATGACAGATCTTCAGACCTATCTTAATAAATGTTTCAAATGGCATGTCTACTTGTACAGGAGAACAACTTTGCCAAATTATTTTAAAATCTATAGATAAATGTAGAAGTTGTAGCTCGGACAAGCTCTATGCTTGACAATTTTATCATTTGACTATCAAGTGTGACCTTGACCTTGGACTAAAGCACAGATGCACCAACGTACATACACCAAACCCAAATTGTTGCAACTATGTCTCGCTTATCGCAAGCAGACTCGACAAAAATTGCACAAAGAGGGAAAAACATATTACGTACTATATGAAGACAAGCCAAGCTATGGATCAATTGACCAAACGCCCAACCCACCTACAAATTTTTGCTGATGACCTACCAACCAACCTACCTACCTATCTTATGACCAAACAACCAGCCAATCGTCTGAACTACCTACTGACAGACCAACATACTACCAGACCTACCCCTCAAATGACCTATATATAAACCTACTGAGTTACCTTACTACCTTCTGACAGAATGACGGACCTTCGGACCTGACCAGCTGACCTTCCGAACCGACCGACTGACTGACAGGGCCAACTAAGCTGCCAATCAATGGACAAAATGACCTACCTACCTTCCTACCTAATAACCAACCAACCTACCTACTTACAGAGCTACATCCCTTACTTCCCATCTACCGACCAACCTACAAACTGACAGACCAACCAATTGACCAACCAACCAACCTACATACCGAAGTACCTACTGAACTACTTACCTACCTGCCAAAGTACCTACCTACCTACCTACCTACCTACCTATCTACCTACTAAGTGGTAATGCCCCATTCAAACTTATTGTTTTATCATCCATGAAATCCAAATGGTAGGCTATAGGGGTAGGTGTCACAATCCCAATGAAGGGGCTAAAGCGGGGTCGATCAGTGATTATTTCATAATTTTTATTTTTACTCAGGGATAGAAAAACAAAAATATTTCTGTGTCCTGTGGTACTGCCCCACTAAAGTTTATTATTATTATTAACCATGCAACCCACAGTAAATATTGGGCTATAGTGGTAGGCGTCACAATTCCGATGAAGGGGCTCAAGAGGGGTTTGTTGTGTCATTATCTAATATTTGTCATGTTGCCGCAGAGGTTGAAAAAAAAATTCTTCTGATCGGTGGTAGTGCCCCACTAAAGCTTACTGGTTTTATCATCCCTGATATCCATTGTAAAATGTGGGCTATAGGAGTAGGTGTCACAATCCCCATAAAGAGGGGCTCCAGTGGGGTAGGTCAATGATTATTCAGATTTTCTATTTTTCCTCAGGGATAGAAAATCAAAAAAAATCCTATGTCCTGTGGTACTGCCCTACTAAAGCTTATAATCATAACTAACCATGCCACCTATAGTAAATATTGGGCTATAGTGGTAGGTGTCACAATCCCAATCAAGGGGCTAAAGAGGGGTTTGTTGTGTCGTTATCTCATATCATTCATGTTGCCTCGGAGTAAAAAATTAAAAAATATCCCTGTGATAGGTGGTACTCCCCCACTAAAGCTTATTGTTTGTATTATCCCTTATATCTGCTGTAAATAGTGGGCTATAGAGGTAGGTGTCACAATCCCCATAAATGGGGCTCCAGAGGGGTCGGTCAATAGTTTTTCAGATTTTTTCCCCCCAGGGATAGACAAACAAAAAAAGTCTCGTGTCCTGTGGTACTGCCCCACTAACGCTTATTATTATAATAAATCATGCAACCTACAGTAAACATTGGGCTATAGATGAAGGGGCTCAAAAGGGGTCTGTTGTGTCATTATCTAATATTTGTAATGTTGCCTCGGAGGTAAAAACCCAAAAATATCCTGTAATAGGTGGTACTGCCCTACTAAAGCTCATTGGTTTTATCATCCCTGATATCCACTGCAAATAGTGGACTATAGGGGTTAGAGTCACAGTCCCCATAAAGGAGCTCCAAAGGGGTCGGTCAATAATTATTCAGATTTTTTTTTATTTTTCCTCAGGGATGGAAAAACAAAAAATCCTTTGTCCAGTGGTACTGCCCCACTAAAGCTTATTATGATAATTAACTATGCAACCTACAGTAAATATTGAGCTATAGTGGTAAACGTCACAATCCCAGTGAAGGGGCCTAAGAGGGGTCTGTTGTGTCATTATATAATATTCGTAATATTGCCTCGGATGTAAAAAATAAAAAATATCCCTGTCATACGTGATACTGCCCCACTAAAGCTTATTGGTTTTATCATTCTTGATATCCACTGCAAATAGTGGACTATAAGGGTAAGTGTCACAATCCCCATAAAGGGGCTCCAAAGGGGTTGGTCAATAATTATTCAGATTTTTTTTATTTTTCCTCAGGGATAGAAAAACATAAAAAATCCCGTGTCCAGTGGTACTGCCCCACTAAAGCTTTTTATCATAATTAACAATGCAACAGACACTTTATACTGGGCTATCGTGGTAGGCATCACAATCCCAATGAAGGGGCTCAAAAGGGGTCTGTTGTGTCATTATCTAAGATTGATAATGTTGCATCGAAATTAAAAAAACCAAAAATATCCCTATAGGTGGTACTGCCTCACTAAAGCTTATTGGTTTTATCATCCCCGATATCCACTGCAACTAGCTGGCTATAGGGGTTTGTGTCACAATCCCAATAAAGGGGCTCCAGAGGGGTCGGTCAATAATTAGTCAGATTTTTTATTTTTCCTCGAGGATAGAAAAACATTAAAAAAAAAAAAAAATCCCGTGTCCTGTGGTGCTGCCCCACTAAAGTTTATTATCATTATTAAACATGCAACCTATAGTAAATATTAGGCTATAGTGCTAGCCATCACAATCCCGATGAAGGGGCTCAATAGAGGTCTGTTGTGTCATTATCTAGTATTTGTAATGTTGTCTAGGACATGAATAACCAAACTATCCCTGTGATAGGTGGTATTGTCCCACTAAAGCTTATTGGTTTTATCATCCCTGGTATCCACTGCAAAAAGTGGACTGTAGGGGTAAGTGTCACAATCCCCATAAAGGGGCTCCAGAGGGGTCGGTTAATAATTATTCAGATTTTTTATTTTGCTCCGGGGACAGAAAAACATAAAGAAATCTTGTGTCCTGTGGTAATGCCCCACTAATGCTCATTATCATAATTTAACATGTAACCTATAGTAAATATTAGGCTATAGTGGTAGCCGTCACAATCCCGATGAAGGGGCTCAAGAGGGGTCTCTTGTGTCATTATCTAATATTTGTTATGTTGTCTCGGAGATAAAAAACCAAAAATATCCGTGATTGGTGGTACTGCCCCACTAAAGCTTATCGATTTTATCATCATTTATGTCCACTGCAAAAAGTGGACACTAAGGGTAAGTGTCACAATCCCCATAAAGGGGCTACAGAGGGGTCGGTCAATAATTATTCAGATTTTATATTTTGCTCCGGGGATAAGAAAACATAAAAAAAATCTTGTGTCCTGGGGTACTGCCCCACTTAGGCCCATTATCATAATTAAACACGCAACCTGTAGTAAACATTAGGCTATAGTGGTAGCCGTCACAATCCCGATAAAGGGGCTCAAGAGGGGTCTCTTGTGTCATTATCTAATATTTGTTATGTTGTCTCGGAGATAAAAAACCAAAAATATCCGTGATTGGTGGTACTGCCCCACTAAAGCTTATCGGTTTTATCATCATTTATGTCCACTGCAAAAAGTGGACCATAAGGGTAAGTGTCACAATCCCCATAAAGGGGCTCCAGAGGGGTCGGTCAATAATTATTCAGATTTTTTATTTTGCTCCGGGGATAGGAAAACATAAAAAAAATCTTGTGTCCTGGGGTACTGCCCCACTTAGGCTTATTATCATAATTAAACATGCAACCTGTAGTAAATATTAGGCTATAGTGGTAGCCGTCACAATCCCGGTAAAGGGGCTCAATAGGGGTCTGTTGTGTCATTATCTTATATTTGTTATGTTGTCTCGGAGATAAAAAACCAAAAATATCCATGATAGGTGGTACTGCCCCACTAAAGCTTATTGGTTTTATCATCCCTGGTATCCACTGCAAATAGTGGAATGTAGGGGTAAGTGTCACAATCCAGATGGAGGGGCTCCAGAGGGGTCGGGTAATAATAATACAGATATTATATTTTGCGCCGGGGATAGAAAAAACATAAAAAAAATCTTGTGTACTGTAGTACTGCCCCATTAAAGCTCATTGTCATAATTAAACATGCAACCTGTAGTAAATATTAGGCTATAGTGGTAGCCGTCACAATCCCGTTGAAGGGGCTCAATAGTGGTCTGTTGTGTCATTATCTAATATTTGTTATGTTGTCTCAGAGATAAAAAACGAAAAATATCCCTATGATAGGTGGTACTGCCTCACTAAAGCTTATTGGTTTTATCATCCATTATGTCCACTGCAGATAGAGGACCATTGGGGTAAATGTCACAATCCCCATAAGGGGGCTCCAGAGGGGTCGGTCAATAATTATTCAGATTTTTCATTTTTCCTCGGGGATAGGAAAACATAAAAAAATCTTGTGTCCTGTGGTGCTGCCCCGCTAAAGCTCATTATCATAATTAACCATGCGAGCTATAGTAAATATTTGGCTATAGTGGTAGGCATCACAATCCCGATGAAGGGGCTCAAAAGGGGTCTGTTGTGTCATTATCTAGTATTTGTAAAGGTGCCTCGGCCATTAATAACCAAAAGTATCTCTGTGATAGGTAGTACTGCCCCAATAGAGCTTATTGGTTTTATCATCCCTGGTATCCACTGCAAGTAGTGGACTGTAGTGGTAAGTGTCACAATCCCCATAAAGGGGCTCCAGAAGGGTCGGTTAATACTTACACAGTTTTTTTTATTTTGCTCCGGGGATAGAAAAACATAACAAAATCTTATGTCCTGTGGTACTGCCCAACTAATGCTCATTATCATAATTAAGCATGAAACCTATAGTAAATATTAGGCTATAGTGATAGCCGTCACAATCCCGTTGAAGGGGCTCAATAGGGGTCTGTTGTCTCATTATCTAATATTTGTTATGTTGCCTCGGAGATAAAAAACGAAAAATATCCCTGTGATAGGTGGTACTGCCCCACTAAAGCTGATTGGTTTTATCATCCTTTATGTCCACTGCAAATAATGGACCATAGTGGTACATGTCACAATCTTCATAAAGGGGCTTCAGATGGGTCGGTCAACAATTAAGCAGATTTTTTATTTTTCCTCGTGGATAGGAAAACATAAAAAAGTCTTGTGTCCTGTGGTACTGCCCCAGTAAATCCCATTATCATAATTTAACATGCAACCTATAGTAAATATTAGGCTATAGTGGTAGGCGTCACAATCCCGATAAAGGGGCTCGAAAGGGGTCTGTTGTGTCATTATCTAGTATTTGTAATGGTGCCTCGGACATTAATAACCAAAAGTATCCCTGTAATAGGTGGTACTGCTCCAATAGAGCTCATTGGTTTTATCATCCCTGGTATCCACTACAAATAGTGGACTGTAGGGGTAAGTGTCACAATCCCCATAAAGGGGCTCCAGAGGGGTCGGTTAATAATTAAGCAGATTTTTTATTTAGCTCCGGGGATAGAAAAACATAAAAAATCTTGTGTCCTGTGGTACTGCCCCACGAATGCTCATTATCATAATTAAACAAGCAACCTATAGTAAATATTACGCTATAGTGGTAGTCGTCACAATCTCTTTGAAGGGGCTCAATAGGGGTTTGTTTTGTCATTAATATTTGTTATGTTGTCTCAGAGATAAAACACCAAAAATATCCCTGTGATAGGTGGTACTGCCCCACTAAAGGTTATTGGTTTTATCGTCCTTTATGTCCACTGCAAAGAATGGACCATAGCGGTACGTGTCACAATCTCCATAAAGGGGCTCCAGAGGGGTCGGTCTATAATTAAGACGATTTTTTATATTTCCTCGTGGATAGGAAAACATGAAAAAATCTTGTGTCCTGTGGTACTGCCCCACTGAAGCTCATTATCATAATTTAACATGCAACCTATAATAAATATTAGGCTATAGTGGTAGTCGTCACAATCCCGATGAAGGGGCTCAAAAGGGTCTGTTGTGTCATTATCTAGTATTTGTAAAGGTGCCTCGGCCATTAATAACCAAAAGTATCCCTGTGATAGGTGGTACTGCCCCAATAGAGCTCATTGGTTTTATCATCCCTGGTATCCACTGCAAATAATGGACTGTTGGGGTAAGTGTCACAATCCCCATAAAGGGGCTCCAGAGGGGTTGGTTAATGATTATACAATTTTTTTATTTTGCTCCGGAGATAGAAAAATATAAAAAAAAAAATCTTGTGTCCTGTGGTACTGCCCCACGAATGCTCATTATCATAATTAAACATGCAACCTATAGTAAATATTAGGCTATAGTGGTAGCCGTCACAATCTCTTTGAAGGGGCTCAATAGGGGTCTGTTGTGTCATTATCTAATATTTGTTTTGTTGTCCCGGAGATAAAAAAACAAAAAATATCCCTGTGATAGGTGGTACTGCCCCACTAAAGCTTATTGGTTTTATCGTCCTTTATGTCCACTGCAAAGAATGGACCATAGCGGTACGTGTCACAATCTCCATAAAGGGGCTCCAGAGGGGTCGGTCTATAATTAAGAAGATTTTTTATTTTTCCTCATGGATAGGAAAACATAAAAAAATCTTGTGTCCTGTGGTACTGCCCCACTAAAGCTCATTATCATAATTTAACATGCAACCTATAGTAAATATTAGGGTATAGTGGTAGTCGTCACAATCCCGATGAAGGGGCTCAAAAGGGTCTGTTTTGTCATTATCTAGTATTTGTAAAGGTGCCTCGGCCATTAATAACCAAAAGTATCCCTGTGATAGGTGGTACTGCCCCAATAGAGCTCATTGGTTTTATCATCCCTGGTATCCACTGCAAATAATGGACTGTAGGGGTAAGTGTCACAATCCCCATAAAGGGGCTCCAGAGGGGTCGGTTAATGATTATACAATTTTTTTTATTTTGCTCCGGAGATAGAAAAATATAAAAAAAAATCTTGTGTCCTGTGGTACTGCCCCACGAATGATCATTATCATAATTAAACATGCAACCTATAGTAAATATTAGGCTATAGTGGTAGCCGTCACAATCTCTTTGAAGGGGCTCAATAGGGGTCTGTTGTGTCATTATCTAATATTTGTTATGTTGTCCCGGAGATAAAAAAAACAAAAAATATCCCTGTGATAGGTGGTACTGCCCCACTAAAGCTTATTGGTTTTATCGTCCTTTATGTCCACTGCAAAGAATGGACCATAGCGGTACATGTCACAATCTCCATAAAGGGCCTCCAGAGGGGTCGGTCTATAATTAAGAAGATTTTTTATTTTTCCTCGTGGATAGGAAAACATAAAAAAATCTTGTGTCCTGTGGTACTGCCCCACTAAAGCTCATTATCATAATTTAACATGCAACCTATAGTAAATATTAGGCTACAGTGGTAGTCGTCACCATCCCGATGAAGGGGCTCAAAAGGGGTCTGTTGTGTCATTATCTAGTATTTGTAAAGGTGCCACGGCCATTAATAACCAAAAGTATCCCTGTGATAGGTGGTACTGCCTCAATAGAGCTCATTGGTTTTATCATCCCTGGTATCCACTGCAAATAATGGACTGTAGGCCTAAGTGTCACAATCCCCATAAAGGGGCTCCAGAGGGGTAGGTTAATGATTATACAATTTTTTTTATTTTGCTCCGGAGATAGAAAAATATAAAAAATCTTGTGTCCTGTGGTACTGCCCCACGAATGCTCATTATCATAATTAAACATGCAACTTATAGTAAATATTAGGCTATAGTGGTAGCCGTCACAATCCGTTTGAAGGGGCTCAATAGGGATTTGTTGTGTCATTATCTAATATTTGTTATGTTGTCCCGGAGATAAAAACCAAAAATATCCCTGTGATAGGTGGTACCGCCCCACTAAAGCTTATTGGTTTTATCGTCCTTTATGTCCACTGTAAAGAATGGACCATAGTGGTACGTGTCACAATCTCCATAAAGGGGCTCCAGAGGGGTCGGTCTATAATTAAGAAGATTTTTTATTTTTCCTCATGGATAGGAAAACATAAAAAAATCTTGTGTCCTGTGGTACTGCCCCACTAAAGCTCATTATCATAATTTAACATGCAACCTATAATAAATATTAGGCTATAGTGGTAGGCGTCACAATCCCGATGAAGGGGCTCGAAAGGGGTCTGTTGTGTCATTATCTAGTATTTGTAATGGTGCCTCGGACATTAATAACCAATTTAAACATTCCCTAAATCATGAGGTTTTGTCCAACTAAAGCTTCAATGTGTCATAAAATATGGTAACGACTACAAAAACGACAAAAATTGCACTATATGGGAAGTTATTTGGCGATTTGGGTAGGTGTCGCATTTCCCATACCCCCCCCCCCCCCACACACACACACACTTAAATCAGACTAGATTAAACAAAAAAATCCCAGATTTCAAGTTTTACTATGGGCTAACAACCTTATCAGACAGCTTGACATATAATATGCAGAAAACAGTTATCATACCATTGTTACCTTTATAAAAACGTACACCGAAATTAGTATAAGCTGATTTTGTTATGGGTCGAAATGGTTATGGGCCGAGTTGTCCAGATACAGTCAATGCAGAGTTACCGTTATTGTTCTTATTGGGAAAAGCTTATTGGGAGAACACTTGATTTTATCGATTTCATGTTTAACTAATGGGCTAACAACTTGATCATACAGCTTGACAAATAATATGCAGAAACAGTTATACCATCGTTACCTTTATAAAAACGTACACCGAAAGTAGTACAAGCTGATTTTGTTATGGGTCGAAATGGTTATGGGCCGAGGTGTCGAGATACAGTCAATGCAGAGTTACCGTTATTGTTCTTATTGGGAAAAGCTTATTGGGAGAACGCTTGATTTTATCATTTATAGACGCTTACATTTATACTACACAAAATCGATTTACATCGGATAGTAGTAGTTTATTACAAGTACCATTCAGGGAATTTCCGATATTTATTTTTATTCTCATTTTCAGAAAACGGCCAACTTTCGCCCGCCTGGGTGGCTCAGTGGTGAGCGTGTCGGACTCATGACCTGGTGGTTGTGAGTTCGATACCCGGTTGAGGCGAACTTTCTTTCCGGCGTATTTTCGCCTCTCACCTCAGCTGAAGCATGTGAGAAAAGTAGTCGGTGGCTTTGGAAAGAAAGTTGTGTCAGTACTGGTGTGAGAAAGCCAGGAAACACATGTGCATCACCGACCGCCATGATATGACCTTAGCTGTTAAAGTGGCGTTAAACTCCAGTACAACCAACCAACCAACGGCCAACTTTCGCTTTCGGAAAAAATTAAGTGCTTGTTCCCTCGAAATTTTTCACTTGTCCACGGACAACCCAACCTTTAAAATCTGCTTGCCCGGGCTGATGAATGGACGACTCGGACAACTCGGGCAGCTTATTTCAGAACCACTGGCAATATACATACATATAACACCAGATATTCGGTGTATAGAAAGGCTTACAGTCTAGATGGCATCTTTTTCATAGAGTATCTTGAGTGTGCTTTATCAAAAGCTTGTTCTAAACCGGCAAAAATGCTCTAGCTGCAGACATGTAAACTGTCATTTATTTTGCGTAACTTAAATCTATCAAGGGCATCAACGTTACCACAGTGTTTTGGTGATGCACATAAGAGTTGTATTGCGCAAGTGTGTGCAGCCACTCTCTTTGGTAAAAGGGTTATTATGTTTTGTTTTTAGCACAGGAATCAACCGTTTAATTGATACAAATAGCTAGTTGTCAGCCGGATTTGATAACCTCTATTCTGTGGTTTTTTTTTTAAAAGAGAGTATCTATCCAACAACAAACTATTTTCACCAATTAAACGGCCAATTCCTGTGTTTTGATACTCGGATCATATTCATACCGCCTTTTTCGACAAATAATTAAGCATATGTCTTCAGCCAATTTTCATTAAACCCTTGGGGCCTTGAAATGTTTTTCTCAGAACTTGAATTTTCAATTTGTTCAAGGTTTCTTTTACTTGCAGCAGCAAGAATGACGTCAATTTTGACTTGGCCATATTGTTTTCATTTGCAACTGTATTCTGGTAAAATCGATACACAGTCTAGTGTTTCGTCCCCTTCTCATACTTCAGCTTTCTTATGTACTCACGATGTAATATTGTCGGTAGCAAAGACAATCGTAAGTAACCTATATATGTGTCCACAATGACGCTCTAGTGAAAAAAAAATACTGGTTATTTTCCTTAAAAACGTACAAAATTGTGTGTCGAGGAAAACCCTGGTTTTATTCTCAAGAATTTTCTATATTTCAAAGTGATGCATTGGGATTAGTTAAGCCATTTTGGGTAAACCAAAATTGTGTTACTTTCCTAAATGAGAATTATAATTAGACAAATTAGACAGCAGGCCCATAGAAAGCATTTTGGGGTGGGGGGGGTCAATACCAGTCTTTATATTATGTTTCTTTATAACTCTCACCTTTTCCTGGAGACCAACATAACTCTTTACCAAACAAAAAAATTTTAGACTGGTCCAAACTGAAAGCATTTGCATATGACAAAAGAAAGGTGACTCAAAAATTAAAATTTGATTTGGGAAGAGTAGAAAACATTGTGGGAAAAGGAGAAAATGCTGGTTACCAGCATTTTCTCCTTTTCCCACAATGTTTTCAAAAGGCTTCTTCCATAGGGTCATTAAAAGTCGGGATTGTGTGGTAAAGGGTTAAAACAATGCTGAAGCAGGTTTCAATTTTTTGCTATCTACTTATCTATTCATTTTACATATTTATTTAGTTATCTATCTTAGTTTGTTTTGACTAAAAGGAGTTTATTTTGACTAAATGGAGAAAAAAGGTCCATCCTAGGAGTTTACAAGTTTCAAAACATCCTCAAACCTCCACGGCTAGGAGAGGCCTAGGCTTCCCCCACATGGGGGCCAGGGGAGGATTAGCTGCAATAATCCAATCCCACATGATTTGGTAAACTGACAAAGAATGCAATTTTGAATTATTGGTGAATATGTGGCTCAAGCGCAGACCTCCAGATAAAAGGGAGTGATAGTATTCTAAATCCATTATTTCTCTTCCAAACCCTATGTTGTGGGTACTCATTAGAATCATCTTGATGAGATGATTCAAATGAGTACCCATGACATGGGGTTTAGTGGAAAGTGATTTATATTTTCAATTTTTAAAATCAAAATCACTCTCTCTATCTGGAGTTCTGACATTGTGCTTATATAGTGATCCCCACAAAAAGCCTGTAGATGTCTTGACTTTCATCAAAATAGAGGAGGAAAATTAATAGCACTCTTATACATGCAGCATGTGAAGTATGTTTTCTTAACTCGTTACCAAACAATAAAATTTCAGGCTTGTCCAAAATGAAAGCATTTGCAGTCTACAAATGAAATGTTGGTCAAATAATGAGATTTGTCTAAGAAAGGTTTGAAAATATTGAGCAAAAACGAGGAAATGCTGGTTTCCAGCATTTTCGCCTATCCTCACAATTTTCTCAAAAGCTTTATTTCTCAGGTTTAGATATTGGATTGCATAAGGGTTAAACATGCAAACCACTAGAGGAATGAAGAATTTTTTTAGCTCACCTGAGCACGAAGTGCTCAGGATGAGCTATTGTGATCACTCACCGTCCGTCGTCGTCCATCCGTCGTCTGTCCGTTGTCCATCCGTCTGTCTGTCTGTCTGTCCGTTCACATTATTTTGTTTACACTCTAGCATCTACAAATATTAACCAATCAGCACCAAACTTGGTCAAAATGTATACGACCATAAGATCTCGAATGAGTTAGATTATGGGTCTAATCCGACTAGAATGACTGGAGTTATCTGCCCTTGAATTAGAAAAATTGCTATATTTGACTTTGTTTACACTCTAGCATCTACAAATATTAACCAATCAGCACTAAACTTAGTCTAAATATATATGACCATAAGATCTCGGATGACTTCGATTATGGGTCTAATTGGATCAGAACAACTGGAGTTATCTGCCCTTGAATTAAAATAAATGCTACATTTGACTTTGTTTACACTCTAGCATCTACAAAAATGAAACAGTCAGCACCAAACTTGATCAAAATATATATGACCGTAAGATCTCGAATGAGTTTGATTATAGGTCTAATAGGACCAGAACAACTGGAGTTATCTTCCCTTGAATTAGAAAAATTGATATACTTGCCAAATTTTACTGAAAGATAAATAAGGAAATGTTTTTAAAACCTGTCCTCAAATCATAAGACCTAGAGCTTTCATATTTTGCATGTAGGATTGTGAAATGGACCTCTATGAAAAGGTTTCAAATTATGACCCTTGAGTCAAAATTTGCCCTTTGTTGTGTGGTCTTGGATTTAACAAAGATAAAGAAGGAAATTATTTAAAAGTCTTCATGTCTTGAACCATATTGCCTAGAATTCAGCACCTTCGTTTATCCATCAATATATTTCATATTGTTGTAGAATAATATGGTGTTTGTCTTAATTTATAAATAAGTTTATGACCCCGCCCCCCCGATAGATTTTGGGCATATACTCCATCATGAATTGAAGTACCATTTGAAAGATCTGTTCAGGTAGGACCAAAGTCAATGTCACACTTGAAGGTCAAACTTTTGTGAGCTGGACGCATTGAAAGGTTGGTGCAAGATTATTGCAAGTGTAAATACATTGTTTATGTGTTTACAATAGCAATTACCCATGAACATGTCCCTTGACAACCACTGTAGTTGTTAGTGTATTTAACAACATTATAATACTAACTTGTATAGAAAGTCTTGAATCGGCAAACATTCTCTACTAAGTTTGTTCAAACTGTTGTTCAACTTTTTGCCACACACCAAAAGGCCTGGGGCTTTGTTATTATTCCTTCAAAACTCTGTTCTGGAGGTATATAGGTGTCAGCTTGTCGGTCCATCCATCCATCCATCCATCCATCGATCAGTCTTTCTGTAGCATTTTCTTGTCGGAGCTATTTCTCAACAACTACAGGACAGATTTCATTCAAACTTTAGAGAGACTCCATGCCTAGCAAGAATGTGCATATTATATTATGGTGACGGTTCATTGAATTTTTATAAAGTTATTTTCCTGTGATGAAATTTCTTGTTCTCCCTATTTTTCAACAACTATTTGACAAATATCATTCAAACTTCTCACAAATATTTATATAACCCGGTTTGGTTAAGAAAGATTATCTTCTTGTTTGAACCAAGCAGACCTAGAGCTGTGATACTTTGCATGAAGCATCACCTTGTAGACCTCTACAAATTTTGAACATAACATGAGCCTGGGATCATTACAGGCCCTGCCCCAGGGCTCACATGTTTGTACGTAGCTTTATGTCAGGCAATTATTAATCAAAGGACTGATAGTCCTGAGAGTCGCATGTTGCTTAGTTGTTTGAAAGTTTAAGGTGCATTAAACTAGATTTTGACACCCCCTTTTTTTCGGGGGGGGGGGGGAGGGGTTGATTTTTTAATAAATAAAAATCAAAAGGACGTGACTGTTTACTCCTAGTGGCCAAAAAATGCAAAAATAAAATGCCTCCAGTGACCTTCAACCATAGTTAGCCACTGTACCAACTGTTTAAGATCATTGTGACAAGGAGTATTTCAATATGGAAATCCCCTAGATACAGACGAGGTTAGATATAGGTTACTAGGTACGGAATCGGCTGAGTTGTGACGAGTGCGTGGAAAGAAAAGGTAGAATAAATATAGAACTTTCCATGACAAGCCAGTTCCTGGACAACAATCTTTTTCTAGAGGCAGTTCCCAAACACTTTTGTTCTGAGTCAAACTACATGTACCTATTACTTACTTTCATTAACAGTTATTGTTGGTAATCATTGAAAATTAAGTATATTTATTGATCACACATGTTTTGTGATTGGATCATTTGTACCTGTTATTCAATACACACATGTAAATCTTATAAACATTGACAGTTTTTTTCCCTAACCGTAAACCTCATGTTTTCACATCAATGTTACACTGAAGAAAATGAATAGTGCTTTGTTATTCGCTGGTATTTGGCAACGAAATAACTTGGTTGCCGTCTGCATTGTCCGTAGATGGTAGTCTTATCCTAAACTGCATTACACACACACACACACACAAAGAGAAACCTTTAAAATAACGATTCGAGCCACTAGAAAAACATGACATTTCAGAGCAATATATTTACATGTTAATCTATAATTGAAGTATGAAATATTGCAAATGAAAGAGTTGTCAGAATCAAGTAAAAAAGAAAAACTGAAAGAAATAATTATCACAAAAGAACTAGCTAAAGTTCGTCAAAATATAATCAAAATCGAGGAGAGTCAGAAGATCAGGCTGTACATTCCATAGTGTGATCCCAGTTTACACAACCTGCAGTACAAGAGAAATTGCATATATATGCCTTGATAATTGTTGTATGAAATTGTCGGGGAACATTGTACAGATCTGTCGGGGAATTGTCTTGTCGGGGAACTGTTTAGTTCCCGCAAAGGTGAAGGTTGTTGCTATAAATAGACACCAGTAATGAATCTCAGCACAGCTTGAAAGGCATATAAAGAGGTTATGGCTTGAAAATACTTTGAGAAAAAGATAACCTTATCTATTGAATACGTAATATGTTTTGAGTCAAGTTTTGTCGGTTCAATCTTCCCATAAGAGCAAACTCTCACAGTTGAACAATTGAGGCTACGACGCAATTTCCCTCTGACCGAACACCTCTAGAGGAACTTCCTTTCGCGAAAGGAGGATAGTGTCCACGAAAGGAAGATTATTTACTATGAAATATGGGTTTAATACTTAAAAGAAAGGTTTCTTTGTCACATTTAATATATTTTCTTGTATATGGATAAAATTTACACATCCAATTCAAGTATTTTAAACCAAATCGCCATGTATGTGCATCGCCCGAAGCCTTTACACAGCGTTGTTATTAGAGCGTTCAATTAGATATCGCGAAAGGAAGTTCCTTTCGCTGTTTAGCTATACCGCCGAACACCCATGCCGTTCGACATTGCCTTTCCCTTCTGTCATTGATCGATTTTAAATCAGAAAAGGGTATGAGGGCTGGAACTTAATTAATGCACTTTAAGCGAGTAATTTGGCCAATGAAAAAGAATCGTCCTTAGTTTTATCATTAACTCTTGCCGTATATAGCGGGGCTTCGTAAGCACACACGCCAGACGACATCTAGATATGCAAATTATTCTCGGGTGCATGGAAAACCCGAATTTTACTTCGAACCGTATTTCACCGAATTTCATCTCTTGACACCGTATTTCACCTCTTATGACCATATTTCACATCAAATAATGAATCCTTCGCCATGGCGATTCACATTTAGGTAATTCATTAGGTAAATATAGCTTACACGTAAAAAAAATCATTTCAAAAGGAGTTACATGTAGTTCTAAGAAACCCTAACAAATTATTGTTATAATAACATATTTTCCAGAAAATTAGCATAAAATTATGCTGTTCATGAATATATTTCATTTCAGGTCAAAAGTTATCACTACTGCAATAAAATTTGTCATACTTGGGTGAAATACGGTCATCAAGAGGGGTAATTCGGTGAAATCCGGTTCGATGGGAAATTCGGCTTTTCCATGGACCGATTATTCTCTATATCAATGTGAAAGTTCAGTGTTCGTGTATATCCTAGAGCAGGACACAATTATTTCAAATATTTACGAATTTGAATACTTAAGCTATAAGGGACGGCTTCGATATATCAGAAAATTTAGCAACTGAAAATTATGTACGATAGAAGCATTGAGGATAATGCAGCATTACAAGTGAACTACACAACGTCTCGCAAACCGGAAGTCTGGATAGGAAGCAGTACAAGGCCGGAGGCATGCTTACGTCACCCCATGAATCAGGATGATAACAATGAGAGCCTGGTTGCTAAGCAACCAGGCGACTCAAAAATTTCTCTGGGTAGCCTAAGGGCCTAGACCTCTATAACAGTTGTGAGATTTCTCTTTGTTTCATTATCATTTGGCCTTGCACTTCAATATTTGTTATCTATCTTCATTGTAGACCTTTACTGCTTGGTACTCAGGTGAGCGATATAGGACCATCATGGTCCTCTTATTTTGTTTTCAAACTGTATCAAACCAGGAAGCGCAGTTTCATACAAAAGTATAATTTGGCTTTTTGCTTTCATATCAAAAAAAAAAAAAAAATCTTCACTCTTTATAAATTAATATCACACAAAACAAATACACACAAATATAATACTGTCATTTAATGTAGATCTAAACCCAATATTGCAGTTGCTAAGGCCCATTTTGTAATGTAGCCTGAGTTACAACTATTGATAAGGACTATATATGCATCCATCTTAATACCTGGACAGTTCCTGATTCCTCAGTCTGTATATTGGAAAGCTGGTAGTACACTTCGTTGATTAGACTTGTTAGATTAAAACTGCACATTTGTGTTATACTTTGATCACCATACTCACTTGAGTTATCCATCAACAACAAAACATTACATGGTGTCAGAATTTTAACTTTGGACTATATATCACAGAATTGTTCTTAAAAAGTGCAAAATGGAACTAGCTGGAATTAAACCTCCTGAAATGGATTGGAACCACTCAAATCTGCCCGAGGCATGGGAGAAATTTCAGAGACATTTAAACCTGATCTTTAGTGGACCACTTAAGGAGAAATCAGCTGAGGAGAAAATATCCTATCTGTTGTTGTGGATTGGTGATAGAGGACGAGATGTTCATGCAACATGGACTTTAACAAACGACGAGAAAAAAGACCTAGAGTTGCATTTCACCAAATTCAAGGACCACGTTCAACCGACATTAAATCCGATATTGGCTCGGTAATAAGTTTAATAATGAAGTCCAGGGAACAGACTCAGTTGACACTTTTGTTACTCGCCTGAGATTATTGGCCAGAGACTGTGCATTTTCAGACACAGAGTGTGACAATCTGATACGTGACAGAATCGTTTTTGGGACTAACTCTGCCAATGTTCGCGAAAAACTAATAAATGCTGGTAAGGATCTCACTCTTCAGAAGGCGGTACAAACTGCACAGACGTACGAGTACTCACATGAGCAACTGCGATCCATGGAGAAATCCGTTGACTACTGTCGACCGAAGGGGCCACAACACGATGTGAACATGGGACGACGATCGAAAAACAGTCAAAAAACATTCCAAAGAGACAGTCGAAAAGAAGTGTTCAAATTGTGCAAAAGTACACAAAACTGGACAGTGCCCTGCAAAAGGCAAAAAGTGTTACCATTGTGAAAAAAAGAAATCACTTTTCTAGTTGTTGTAGGTCTAGATTGGACAATAGAAAAGACAAAGTTAACTGTGTTGATGAGGATTTTGATCTTGACCATGAATTTCAGGCTTGCAGCATCGACACGGTAAGCACTTTTCTCCAGATCGTGCCCTTGTCCCACTATATTTAGGCCACGCAAACTTTACAATTAGGTTTAAGATTGATACAGGTAGTTCAGTAAATATCATTCCGCTACGGGATTTTCGATCTCTTGGAATAAAGGACACGCTCCAATCTCCGACTGCCAAACTTACGTCGTATACAGGTAATGAGATTCCTGTGAAAAGTCAAATAAACCTGCATTGTCGCTACAAGGACAAATCATTGACTACATTATTTCAAGTTGTTTACACAGTAGCAAGTCCACTACTTAGTCTTGAAACCTCCGTTAAGCTTGGACTTATACAGCTTAATTACGCAATAGATAATTGCTATGACAAACAGACTGTTATGCAACAATACAGTGATCTGTTTGATGGTACTGGTGTTCTCGCAGGAACAACAGTTACATTTGAAACCGGGTGCTATTCCTGTTGTGAATCCACCTCGACGCGTGCCTGAAGCACTAAAGCGTAGGTCAAAAGAAGAGCTTCAACGCATGCAAGATTGTGATATTATTACAAAGGTAGATGAACCGACAGATTGGGTAAATTCACTGGTTCTTGTGGAAAAGCCCAAGACCAGACAGCTAAGGGTCTGTCTTGACCCGAAATTTTTTAATCAAAGCTTTCGTAGACCGCATTACCCAATGCCAACCCTTGACGAAATCACCTCACAGTTAGCAGGTGCAAAGTGTTTTAGCATGTTGGATATAACACATGCATATTGGAGTGTCAGGCTTGATGAGGAGTCCTCATACCTGACTACATTCAGTACACCGTTTGGTAGATACCGCTGTAAACGTCTACCATGTGGGATATCTTCTAGCCAAGATATCTTTCAAAAGAAGGTAAATGAGACTTTTGAAGGTTTGGTAGGATTTTCAGTGATTGTCGATGACATATTGATATTTGGAAAAACGCGACAGGAACATGACGAACAACTGCACAAAGTTTTAGAACGTGCACGTGAAAAGGGTGTCCGTTTTAATCCAAATAAATGCACAATAGGTGTAAAGGAAGTACCATTTTTCGGTCATTTAATCACAGATGAAGGATTGAAAGCAGATCCTAGCAAGATTAAAGCAATTATCGACCTTGACATACCGGACAGCCGCTTAAAACTTGAAATTTCCTAGGGATGGTCAATTACATGAGTAAATTTGTGCCAAATAGCCTATCTCTGAGGTAACTGCACCCCTAAGGAACCTCTTAAAAAAGGAAAATGAGTTCATTTGGGATGATCCGCAAACAAAGGCTTTTGAAAAGGTCAAGTCTTTGATAACAAGCACGCCAGTGCTAGGTTACTATGACCCTAATGAAACCTTGACGTAAGAATGTGATGCATCTGAAAACGGTCTAGGTGTCTGTCTATTCCAAAAAGAACGTCCCATTGCTTATGCCTCGAAAAGTTTGACAAACGCAGAAATTAATTATGCCGTAATTGAGAAAGAATGTCTTGCCTTATTATTTGCGTGCAAACGTTTTCACCAATACACATATGGCAACAAGGTAAAGGTCCGAACAGATCATAAACCTCTTGAGGCGATTATGAAAAAAACCCTTATCAGCAGCCCCTCCTAGATTGCAAAGAATGCTTTTGCAATTACAAATCTATGACCTGGACGTGACATTTGTCAGTGGTAAAGATGTTCCAATCAGTGATTGTTTATCAAGACAAGCATTAAACAACACTTTCCCAGAATTAACGCAAGGGTTAGATTTGCACGTCCACACTGTATTACAAACACTATGTGTTACTGACAGACGTATAGAAAAGATTAGACAGGCCATAAAAGCTGATAAGCAAATGCAGGTATTGACCCAAGTAATTGACCAGTAGACAGGCGAGCTGACGCTCCGCCCCTTATTTTTAACTCCGCCCCTTAGACATTCTTTGTAAACAAAATGGCAGACGCCCTACGGCTGAGCGCGTTACCGGAAAATTTTGATGAACATTTTCTGCCATATAAACCTACGCTAAGACAACGAATTCGTGGTAAAAAGTTTTCCAATGAATCATACATTGCTCGTGTACAGTTATTTAAAAGCTGTAATGATGAAATTCATATAAAGGCTGGCGTTTATAGGAGTCAACGACGCAATGAAGACGTCCACCAAGTAAATATGGCGTTAGCTACCGACTCAATTTCGGATGCATTTTGTACTTGTACTGCAGGGTATGTTATACTTTTTTTTATTGTCTTACAATTTATTTGTTGGTTTACTAATGTTATAAGAGTATCTATCGTAATATTTTGGTCATTTGAACGGAATAATGCTAATCAACGTCTGTATGTCTATCTTCAAAACGGTCGATTCGAATTGCCGGGACTGCATCAAAAAAGCAAAACACAATGGTTGATACCTCTTTGCGAGCTTATATATGAGCCATACTCTGTGAAAAGGGGTTTAATGCATCTCTATCGATCCAGGCCAGCCTGCGCAGTCCGTGCAGGCTGGCCGGACTAAAACTTGGCAATATGGTCAACTTCATTGCAAGGACAATGTTACTTCATGATTCCGGTGGTTGTTAGACAAAATTGGATATTATGGATCCATAATTATAAGATTGCTTGCTTGGTTCATTGCTTCACGAAGATGTATTGAGCCCCCTTTTGTCAGACCATGCTCATATATTAATAAACTTTTCCCCATGGTAATTTAAAGCCTAGAGTTCCTCTTTCCTTAACATGCTGGCATAATGGGGAGAGATGATTTCATTTACTTCCATACTGACACTACCTATATGTCTGAAAGTGTAATTGACTGTACAGTATTTAATTTTTCTGCCTTTGATACAGTTTTCTTTCCTGACAATGCTTTTCCATGTATTTCAGTACTTCTGGGCAATGTGCACATGTACTGGCTGTTGTATATAAGATCACTGACTGGATACTTGGAGGTTTGAAAGAGGTTCCAGATCAGCCAGCCTGTACATCTGTACCCCAACAATGGGACCGACCCAGAGGATCCAAAATAGTCTCTGAACCTGTAACTGCAATGGTTATTGCAAAATCAAGTAACTGCTCAAGAAGGAAAAGATCATTGGTTGCTGATTTCAGTGATAATAGGTAAAGTTGTCTCCATGTCTGTAATCTGCACAAATGTATGCATCAACATCTCTGAAATAATATTTCGAAATTGTTTCTGTTTGCCCTATTTTTGTCAATTTATAGTTGCTGTTAGGCCGATTTATAGTCAAAATTAATTGGTGGACATGTACATGTATTAACACTGACACAAGATTTTTCTTACTTCATATTTATTGGTTAGAAATCAATAAATAAAGTATAGCTGAAAACTCGAGACTCAAACTATACAAGACAGACAAATGGTGATAAAATAACATACAATCTTTGTGTCACAATCCAAAATGTAAGATAAGGAGAAAATGCTGGTTACCAGCATTTTCTCCTTTTCTCACAATGTTTCCAAAAGACCTCTATCTGAGGGTCGTAAAAAACAGCGATTGTTTGGTAGAGTGTTAAATAGTTAATTTTGACACTTGAGCAACATTTGATTTGTTGCCACAAATTCAAGTTACTTAATTTAGATACCAAGCCCTTTATTTAGTAATGAGCTTTCATTTATTTTGACAGGAAACTCCAGCTCTTGAGCTCTGATATAGAACATCTAAAGTCACTCTCTGGCTCCCCTATATCATACCTAGTACACCATCCTGACAAGATGAAAGACACTGCATTCGGCCCACAGAATTCTGGAAGTGCACTTTCGTATCAGGTATTGTATTTTCAATTTACACTCAGTAAGCAGGATTTACCCCTGCACAAAAAAGGAATTGCGCAAAAGTTGCAATTGTGTGATTCACAGTTACAGGCCATAAATGAAACAGACATTTGCAACTAAGTGAGAGGACTTTGAGATACTCAGAATATTTCTCAAAACAAGCCATATGCAGATTAATGCTGTTTGTTTGGATGTGTTGCTTTGACTGGATGTTTTACTCATCTTGTATAAGCATAGGCATGAACTGAGTTAAAAAGCAGCAATTAAACCAAATATGATTAACAACTGGAAAGAGTGACAGGTCAATGCGGTTGTCGACTATTTTGAATTTCTTCACACGAGATATTGCACGCTCAACATGAACACGGTGTTTGGCTATTTTGCATGTTAAAGCTACATCACCAGGCGACATTTGTGAAGTGCTCGAGGCATTGGGGGGAATCAACAGTTTCAGGCCAAGAGAATCAATTTCATTCTCTATCCTAAATCCTTTGTCCACCATCACACAATCACCTATTTTTACCTTTTCTTGATCGATTAAATCTGACAGCAATTCCAGTAAACCACTTTGTTTCGTAATTTCTTTGTCTGATATTGAACCGGCGAAAAGTGTTGAGATGAAGATGAAAGATCCTTTTGGGTCAATTCCAACTAAGCCCTTTAATGTAGTTGCAGATTTATAATCCGAATAGCACTGACTTTGAGACCTAAGTGAGGAAGGTCTCTCTATTTTCAGTTCAGTTCCATCTAAAATCACTAGGGTAGTTGGAAAGTCCTTTCTAAATTTTTGTGGCATATTGTCTATTATTGTGTCTCTATGAGGCCATATTGGAACTGATCCAAATCTAAAAAACATGTAGTTCATCCAGTTTCGGAATAGTAACCCAGCATCAGACGGTGACATGCAAAATAAGTTTGCGAGATGAATGAACTCCAAATTCAAGCGCAATTTAATCAGGACCATCAAAAATTGATCGCACAGTCTCATTGATTTTGCCCGAGTCATTTTTTTTGAAAGTTCAAATGGACACTGTCTTTCATTTGGTACCAGAAACGTAAATATATTCATAAACTGGCTGAATATGAAACCTGTGAAATATTTAAAATTGTCTTTTATTTCAGAATCTCTTATGGACTCCATTGTAATTGCAGGGCCACAGGAGACCACATTACTGTTTTTCTTCAATTCACATATTTCTTTTTTCAGTTTCGAATTTTCTCTTCGAAGGCTTTCATTTGTAAGGATCTCTTGTGCTAGTTTTGCCTTCAATTCGTCATTTTCAGCAGCCAGAGCAAGCATATGGAGTGGTGAAATCCTTGGTTCTAAAGAAAAAGAGCATATTATGAATAAAATGAAGTCTATACCATAGCTCCAGATAGAGGGAGTGATTTTTATTTAAAGATTGAAAATATTAATTATTCTCCATTAAACCCTATGTTGTGGGTACTCCTTAAAATCATCTCCTTAAAACGATTCTAATGAATACCCACAACATATGGTTTCAAAGAGAAATAATGGATTTAGAATACCATCACTCCCTCTTATCTAGAGTTCTGTATTTACCAATCAACCCTTGTGTTAAGGACCCTGTAGAATAAAGCAGTTGAAAACTCCATGAAAGCCGGGACCTTCTCTATTTCTACTAATGTTTTCTAGTCTGTGAAAATTCTGAAAATTCCTGTACCTGAATTACATTTATTTGCAAACAGCAGATGCTTTTAATTTGGACAAGTCTTAAATTTTGCCATGTGCTAAACAGTTACCATAATTGAAATCTGGACAGTCAAAAACAGCACCTGTTTTCATATTCAGTCTCAGGTGAACAAGTAATGCTACTGCTTTATTTTACCCTACTTTTTTTTTTCCCCAGCTTCCACTTATAGAGCCAATTAAAGGTCCAACTGGAGATTCATTTCCTTGTGGCAATCTTTGTCTACCCATAGTATCAGATACAGATTTAAAGTCAGATGAAAATTGGTCACATGTGGAAATTAGTCAGGCGGATGCAGTGCAGCTGGAGGTGAACACCAGGCAACAGAGCCATTGTTCTTTGTGGAAAGAAGAACGCAAGAAAAGGATTACTGCCTCAAACTTCGGCCGCTTCATGGTTCGAAAATTACCAGTGACCCAGAAATTTGTTGATTCAATTAAAAATCAAAAAGAGTTTTGTTCAACAGCAACAAGTTATGGCTCTGCCACTGAGAAAGTTGCAAAGATTGTATACAGAAAAAAGACAGGTAACCATGTTCATGAGTGTGGATTTGTTGTTAATCCGGCCTTTCCATTTATTGGAGCATCTCCAGATGGAAAGGTTTGCGATTCAACAAGCCATGAGAGTGGTATTCTGGAAATAAAATGCCCTTTTTCAATCAGGGATATGACAATTGAAGAAGGTTTAAATGAACTCGCAAACAGGTCACAATTTCATCTGGAAAGAGATGAGGATCAAATTGTTCTAAAAAAAAATCATTCACATTTTTACCAAGTCCAGGGACAGCTTTTAGTTACAGGAGCAAAATTTTGTGATTTTTTAACGTACACAAGAAATGACACACACATCCAGAGGATTTATCCAGACAGAGCTGTTTTTCTAGAAATCTTCAATAAATTGCAAACTGTGTGTAAAAATTTCAAATTTTGAAAAGAAAGATACCTTGACAAAAACTTTCCAATGGCCCAGTGGTCTGGATATCTACTCTGCCATCAATATTTTCTTTATTGCTGAAGATGAGAATGTATCATGGATGAAATAGCAAAAAAATATATGCTGATCAACATTCTCTGCAGTTCATTTTTTTGAAGAAAATTTACCAAGAGAGTGGACGGTGTAGACCCAACATCAAAATGCAAAAAATGCAGTCTAATCTTCATCTACACTGTTTGAGAATAATGCTGTGTAATCTTGATCTACTCTGTCTGGAAAGTTTCTTTACCCTCTGTCATACACTCCCAACTTATAAACAAACCTGAAAAGGTCTTTGAAAACATAGTGGGAAATGAGAAGCTGGTAACCAGCATTTTCTCCTTTTCCCACAATGTTTTCTTCCTTGTGGAGTTACACAACTTTTGACAATGTGGACAGAAAATGCTGGTAATCAGTATTTTCTTCTTTTCCACAATGTTTTCTTGGCTACTTTTCCTTTACCACAAAATGATCTGAAATTTTTATGACCCTGATGGAGAAGGCTTTTGTTGGTAATAAACATTTTCCCATTTTCCCACCATGCAATTCAACCTTGATCTACACTGTTTCAAAAGTTTTTCTGACCCTCTGTCACACACTGTTATTGACCCTGAAAGAGAGGGTTCATGAAGACATTGTGGGAAAAGGAGAAGAAGGTGGTCATACATTTTCTCCTTTTCCCATAATGTTTTCTACCCTATCAATGACAAATTTTGTTACCTAACCCTTACAGTGCTGATTTTATGAAATGGACCTTTTCATTGAAGAAAAACATCCAAAATATTGTTATTTCATGGTTGTTTTCGCCAGAAAATGTAATGAAGTAGCTGACAGTGTAGACCAAAGATTGGACTGCACATTCTGTGCAGTCTGATCTTGGTCTACACTTTTAACAAAAACAAGTTAAGTTGGTTCCAGCACTTTAAGGGCTAAGCACCTTTAATGTGTTGTCTGCAAATGCTTTCAATTCAGACAAGTTGAAAGTTTTGTTGTGTGGTAAGTCACACTCATCTTTTAAAGGTTTAAGTTTTTGAAAAATGAAATTTAAAATATTGGAAATGAAAATATTCAATGTGAAATAAAGATGTTAAATGCAACAAATCAACTTATGTTGTCATTTTCACAATATTTCAATTTCACTGGGGATTTCAAGGAAGTAAATGTTTGTTCGATGTTGTAGGATATTTTCGGCAATATTACAACTATATTGTGAAGGGCAGTGCATACGCTCTACAAGTTATATGCAAAGCATTCTTTCCAAGCCACAGACCTATTTCCCATACAAAATATAGGCAATTTTCTGCTGTGATTGACCAGTTAATCCTGTTGCAATAACTATCATTGTTCCTTGAGAAAAGCTTGTCCAAGCAGAAACTCAAACTAGCGTCCCATGATGTACTGACCCTGTGAGTAACAAACTGAACTACTGAGTTCAGCGAATGTATGTGATTATTTGAAATAAACGTACCTAAATAGCCAAGCTTATAAGACATCGCAAAAGACAGCATCATTTTTCAAAGAATGTGAATGCATGACAGAGCAACATTCTATACATTGAATAAAGCAGTAAGACAGAAATGTCATGTAACTTGCCTGCCTGTTAAATCTGAATTTTCAGCCAGGACTCGTTTTCTCTTCTTTGGTTCCTCCGAGAATGATCTATGCTTTGGTGGTGGTCGTTTTGGTGTAGTCTTGACCGATGAATGAGTACCAACGGCAGGCTCTGGGTCAGGGTAGGTTTCAGTGGGCTTACCATCATGAAAATGCTGTACGTAAGAGAATGATTTGAATAAATGTTAAGGATTTCAACGTTAGCTACGTACCTTTAAACATGTGAGTTAAACTTCTTTAAATATCAGATGTGCCTGTCATTGAGAAATATGGATTTTATTTAACTGTCTGTACGCCGAGTAAACGTTATATAGAGGAATCAGTTCAATCATTGATTGGTTGTACATAGTCAAATAAATAAATGACGTAGGCCCGCGCGCTCTGTCAAAATTTTCAAGCGTCTGAGAATCTTACTAAATTCAAAGATTTCTATGGAAAAGTGCGGCTCTAGAGAAAAAAAAGAGACGTATAGACGTCCATACCTTACTGCAAACATAGAGTGCATAGTTTCCATTAATCTTATCAACATTCAGCTGAGTTTGTGGACGTCCGCAAGCTTTAATCCAACGTCTGCATCGTTCCAGCTGGTGTTTCGGCTTCGGAAACGGGTGAAACTCGATTCCTCCAACTAAACGTTCACTGTATCTGCTGTCACTATTACAGAGACCCCATTGACACCGTTTTACCATTGTATGCAGACTTTTTCATCCCACAATCAGGAAATTACCGTCCATATATTCTATATATTTCTATGCTGGAATCGTGTTTGTTTGTCTAAGAAAAGTGCCCGGATGTACACAACAATCGGGTGCGCTCGGATGAAAGCTTTTGATTGGATAACACGTATCTTATCAGCTATCAATCGATAATAGTAGGCGGAGTTATCTACTGGTCAATTACTGAAGGATGGCCTGATAAACGAAGTCAGTGCAACAAGACTGTACTAGAGTACTGGAACAACAGAGATGAGTTATCCGTAGAAGCTGACCTAATTTTCAGAGGTCACAAATTGGTAATACCTCAATCCCAGAGAGCTGAGATGTTATCAGCAGTACACATTGGCCACATGGGTGTTGAGAAAACCCTTTCCCGAGCAAGGAAAGCCCTTTTCTGGCCCGGCGTGACAAAAGAAATTACAGATTTTGTTCTACAATGCGACATTTGTCAAAAATATAGAAATTCAAATCAAAAGGAATCCTTAGTTCCACATGACATGCCTGAGAGACCATCTCAAAAAGTAGGAGCTGACATTTTTACATTTGACGGTAAGGATTATTTGGTCACTGTAGACTATTATAGCAGATTTTTTGAAACTGACTTATTACCGGACATGAAAGTGCATTTTTCTAGAACTGGAATTCCGGAAGTTTGCATTAGTGATAATGGGCCACAGTTTTCATCTGAGAGTTTTTCAGACTTTGCCCTTGAGTGGGGATTCGAACATAAAACTTCAAGCCCATTACATCCCATGTCAAAAGACTGTACAGATAGCAAAGCGACTGTTACAGAAAGCAAGAGACAGTAAGACTGATCCTTATATTTCAATGTTGGAATACAGAAATACACCACTTGAATGTGGATACAGTCCTGCGCAAATGCTTATGAACAGACAAACAAAGTCAATATTACCAGTAGGTAAGGACCGACTTAAACCTACAACTGTAAACCCAGGCTATGTGAAACAAAAAGTCAGTCGATCGAAATTTAAACAGAAACATTACTTTGACAAATCAGCAAAAACATTACCTTTACTGAAACTGAATGACTCTGTTAGGATTCAAATGGGTAAAATTTGGAAACCAGCAAAAGTGGTAAAGGTCCACAATGATAGATCGTTCTCAGTACAAACGGAAGATGAAGCAATTTATAGACGTAATAGGAGATTGCTCAATAAGACCATGGAAAATTTTCCACAGATACAAAGATTTGCCCCAGATGTTATTCAGTCCAAAGAAAAACTGTGTCAAGTGGAAATCAAAAGGTTCCCATGCAGTTAGCAAATCAATTAGATAATCCATCTAGATCTATCACAAATTCTTCTGACCCAATTAATGAAACTGGCCAAAGCACTCCCACTTACCGTACACGATCTGGTAGATTAGTGCAAGCCAATAAGAAGTATGATAGTAGTGAATGGGTTAAATAAATAGGATTGCCATTTACTAGAGTAGCATTACTTATGATGTTTGTACATACCTACTTAGTTGCATAAAATTTATTTAATATGTTCTTGACATGATTGTGAAAAGGTATATGTTGTATGCTTATAGATTTGTTGATAGGAAAATCTTGTCAGGGACGAAGCTGGAAATAACCCTGCTTTATGATGCATGTATTCCCTTACCATGAGAATTTCTTTGAAATATTACAACTTGCTTCTTTTGAAAACAGGGAGATGTAATGTAGTGCACATTTTGAAATAGACTGTAGCCTGAGTTACAGCTATTGATAAGGACTATATATACATCCACCTTAATACCTGGACAGTTCCTGATTCCTCAGTCTGTATATTGGAAAGCTGGTAGTACACTTCATTGATTAAACTTGTTAGATTAGAACTGCACATTTGTGTTATACTTTGATCACCATACTCACTTGAGTTATCCATCAACAACAAAACATTACACATTTCATTGACCAATATTTCCTAGCGCGGAAAAAAACGCTCAGTCATGACGTAAAAATGTATAAACTGCCAATGAGTTTTAAGTTTTCGCTTAGATTTTTTTTTTTCATTATATGATATTCAGAGAAAATACACTTTCACTTAGCTACATGTAGCATTTGAACTTCGGACTCGGTATAAAATTAGAAGGAAAAACATTATAAGGCATCATACATGTCTACATGTTTGTTTACATTAGTTTGATGGCAAAAGTAGTTCTGGCACTGCATGATTTTTTTTCATGGAGCTATATGAAAACAGTTTTTAAGCCAATCAGAATTCGCCAGTATTCATGAAAACAACTGATATTGAATTGTTGCTCTACGAAGCATCATGCAGACAAAAAATAATAAAATGAAAGTGGGTAAGCAAAGAGTTTAGGGATATTTGAACAACTGCGAAGTGCCAACATAATTTTGTAGACTGTTTATGTTTATAAAAGAAAAAGAATAATAATAAAAATCAGAGTCACATTTAAAGAACAAGGACAAAAAGTGTTCTTTCCCTAAAGCAATTTGGTCATGCTCTGTGAAAAGGGTATTTAATGCATCTGCAAAAAGTATCTACCCAGGTAAGCCTGCACAGTCCGCACAGGCTAACCTGAACCAAAACTTTTAGCCATTGGTCAGCTTTCCGTATGTCCAAGGACTAGTCTACCTCGGTGTTAAAAAAAGTACCGATTACGGATCTATAAGTATGGGATGACTTTCTTGGTACCATGGATGGTGGGGATCCATTAAGCACCCTATTGCCAGAGCACGGTTCATTTATAAAGGAAGTCAGTGAAGTCCACTTTTCTCCTATTGCAATGGTTCAGTGATTTTCATTTTCAGTTGGATTTGTGAATGAACAGACACCACCCTATCTAATTAGACAAATTAGATGAAGCTCAAATGACGATTTCTGTCTTTGATAGGGTAGAAAGCATCGTTGGAAAAGGACAAATGCAGGTTACCAGGAATTTCTCCTTTTCCCACAACTTTTTAAAGAGACTTCACTTTCAGCATCATTTAAGTCGGCATTGTGTGGTAAAGAGCAACTTAATAACCTTCGAAATTTATGTCATTACTAAAACCTGCATGTATACCTTTGTTTAACAGGGCATTTGCAGAAAGAGAAGTGTTAGAATACAACGATGGCAACGAGTTTAGTACCTTCTGCTGAAATGGCATACCACTTGCGATTACAGGCTTTATTGGTAAATGGTGGAACACCTGTTTTGAGAAGTTTGATTGAGAGTAAATACACGGGAATACAATGGAACACTTTTCTAAACCAACAACAAAATAAAAATAAAATGACAAAATTGATGCACAAAAAAATAATCAGTCATGAGCAGTTTAATCTCCTGTATCCACAGTGTGGTATCACAGACATTTCCAAGTGTGATATTTCCCTTCTTGTATGTGTGTTACGAAGACTTCTCTATCCATACAGACCAGCATATGTCTTTCCGCCTTCTGCAGATGTTACAGAAGTGGCTGACATCATACGTTTAAGCTCTCAACGCAATGAAGTAAGTTTAGTCATAATATATACAATTAGCTTTTCTAAACATGTACAATTAGCTATTTGAAACTGTGTCATATATTTTCAGACATCTAAACCTCGTTTGGCAAACATCAGGTGATCCGTTGACCAAGTCCCTCGGCTGTATAACATAGCCTGATATGCACCTACATGGTACATTCCCTCCCCGGAAGTACACCGTTTCACTGTTATTAAAAGTGTAAGGATCCTCTTAAAGAAAGAAAACGTAGGTCACAATTTTCTATCGATATCTTTCTAAGAATATTTCCATCAACAAACAGTTGTAGTCTGTCAATTCAGTTGGGGGATTTCATCGACAGATCGATAGATGTGAATAACTTCACCTTCACCGTGGTTGTTCATGTCGTTGCTAAGCGATTTACAGTGGTGCCGCCATGTTTAAGATCATGTAATTGGTAGTTCACAATGGAAACCTCCTTTATACAGACAAGGTTAGATGTAGGTATGGAATCGGTTGAGTTGTGACGAGTGGTCTATACCTAACACTTCTATGAATGATTGACACAAAGGACAGTCTGACGGCCAGGAAAAGATTATCTGTTAATAGTATCAAACATCATGGAGAAAAAAAGCAGAAGTTAAGATGTTAATTACAGGGACATAATTAAACTTTATGTTTGCTCAAACTCTGGTAAACTGGTCCCGATTGTAGATATACATATTACAACTGGCACAGGCTATTGTGTCGTTGCTTTTCATTAGGCTACATGTATATCACAGAACAGCCAATCAGAGCAGCTTACACATTTCCAATTTGGCTGTAGAGGTAACTAAAAAAATTAAAATTCACTTATTCGTGAGGTCAAAAATATTGGAAAATCTACAACTCTGGAAGTGAGACTGAATCTCTATTTGTCTAGCATCATGGCTGTTCTATAAATAGACAGGCAGAATTCCGCCCGTTTTTAGTTGCCTGTACCAATCCCTATACACTTGCTGTATCAGGGGAGGTAACCAATCTAAGACTCTGAGTAAGTTTAGTCCTGCTGATTCAGATTTGAAAAAGAACCTTGAATAATTATGATCAATGAAAAATAGCTTGAAACTTGCACAGCGTATATTATCTTGGTTAAAATTTGCTGGCAAAATTGAAGACTTGTCCAAATTGAAACTACAAATGACAAATTAAATTATGTAACTTGTTATCGAAAGGATAGAAAACATTGTAAGATAAAAAGGAGAAAATGGCAGTTACAAGCATTTTCTTAATTTCCCACTATATTCTCTCCTCACCCAAAGTCATGAAAGGACAGGATCATCATTTTGGTAACAGATTAAGAAAATTAATGCACATGGTAGCTTCATTTAATGTTTATAGTTTCATGAAAAAGGTAAATACATGTATGTGTTTACTCTCAAACGTTAATTGGAAATAATACTTGGTGTTAGTCTGTGTCCAGGAGGTAATCTTTTAATTACTCCTTATCATGGTCTCCTTTGACAATCTATACAGATCCGTGGAAAACTGTTAATCTGTTCTGTAATGATTACCAGGATCCCTGTAAACTTAGAAACAGAGCCGAAACGAAATGCAACGATACGGAACCAAACCCAACGAAATGAAATAGAATGAAATCTAGCAAAGTAATTTTTATTCCATTATTTTTTTCTCACTTTATAATATTTCTTTTGTATCATTCTTCATTACCCCATGTTTTATGTGGAGATCACACAGAGACAATAGCTGAAATTTCGCGTCATCTCACGCGTGGTTTGCAGGTTTGAAAATCTGGTCAGAATCAGAATTAGTTCATCTAAACGGCAATCTGTTAACAGGGCCTCTGTTTGGGAAAGTTGCATGAACTCTAACATATTCGATGCAAGATTTTGGATGGAAATAGAATTTTATTTTCTTTCTATTCTGTTCTTCTTTCATTTTGGTACCGCACCCCTGTAGCTCAGTTGCTAGCGTATAGGACTTGAGAACAGTGGGTCGCTGGTTCGATGCCTGGCTCAGCCAATTTCTTTCCGAGGATTGATGATAATCATTGCGATAGGATTCACTCCTCTCTCACCACTGACCATCGTTTCGACGATGGTTATGTGGGTAAGCAGCCAGTGGCTTGGAAGAAATATTGTACAAATTACTGTCAAAAGAAACCCCAGGGAAGCATGGATAGGTGCGCTGGCCGCCACGGTATATCTGAAATAATGTTGAAAACGGCCTTAAACATCATCAAATTAATCAATTTCATTTTGATATTATATTACTGTCGCAGGGTGCCAGCATATTTCGCATGAACACCATATTATGCCCGTCAATACCTTTGAATGGCTGCATCAACAAAGGGAGATAAATTCAGTCTAGAAGAAATCATCTGCAGTTTCAAAGACATTGCTTTGTTACCAATAAACGAACATCTTGTATATAAATGAATCCAAACATTTGCACAGGATCTGTCCATAAGCAGTAGCTTATTTTAAAGTCATCTGAAAATGTTGAAACACCACAGGCGAATAAGAATCTTTACCCACAGGACATACAGCGGATAAGGATAATTTTTCGCACAACAGCAGTAAGGTTATTATTTTCTATGAAAGAAAAATATGACACTATTTTGGAATTATCGAGGAAAAGATTCACTCTTCTTATACAAAATTGCTGTCTACGTAATAATTATATTAGTCAAAGGCCCAATAGTGGCCAAAAACACAATGCTGGTGTTAAAATTCATTTCAATTTAAATCATACCAAATCAAAGTATGGAAAATATTGTGAGGAAGACAATCTGTTATTGTGTGGTAAGTCTAACTGTTAGTCACTGGCAGAAAAATGAATTTTTAAAATCAGGCAAAAAGTAAACAAAAGATGGAGCCACCTGGCAACTTTTAACCTGATTTTGAAATTACAGTAAAATCTCGGTAGTTCCTAATGGTGTTTTCCGGCATATTTAGTTGGTTTAGGCGAGAAAAAAGGTAATATCCTGCCCCCATATCCCTATTGACCAGATAACCCATACAAACGAAACACCTCCACCTACAGTATAATCATGAGTTGCTCTTTTTCCAAATTTTTGGGGCTACGTGATGATTTTCGGCGATAAAAATTGAAAAGGATGAGGAAATATCACTGGTATTTGTTGGCGAGTATAGTTTGATAACTTCTTTCTCCAATACCCCTATTCAACATATAAGCCTACCCTTTCGACCCCCTCCACCTTTCGATGTGTATTTTGCTATATTTTGGGTGTTTTCCGACGTTTATCGGCATTTTCCTGCGTTTTCCGGTCATAAAGTGTTTTCCATTCTTTCTAGTAATCGCTTCAGACGGTTATCCATTTATGCCATGTCGGGTGTGTTAAGGAATTTGAGAATTATTAATTGTCGTTTTGACTGATTTATTGGTGTGACAAACCAAATAACGCCTTTAATTATATTCGCTTTGTGTTAACGACTGAATGATCCAGTCGACATCGTCAATCAAGAGGTGTGAAAATTAAGGTTGGTTACGGGTTTTCACACCTTCGCAAGTTTGCAAGCGGATTAATTATATACCAATTAAGGGTAGGAGTTTGTGTTCAAAAACTACTTTTGGGGCATGAAAAACACTACGAATTACAGATCACTGATGTTCGAAGTATTCGGACGAATTTAAAAATGATAAAGAAGGATACAGTTCGGGACCGGAGATAGCATACAAACCAAAACATAGCTTCGAACAAGCGATGTTGCGAACTAACGAAATTCTACTGTAATTTCTCTGCCAGCGACTAACACTTGGACAATATCAGATTGTCATTTTCACACTTATTTCCATACTTTTAAATGATACCATATAGATTTAGATGTATTTTAATACCTACTTTGTTTACGTTGGGCAGCTATTGTTACTTTAGGAAACTTCAGGAACTGACTGAACTAGAATCCAAACCTTTTCACCCCAACATCAAAGGAACTTACAATGATCACGTTTAAAGCAATGATAATACATGTTATAATTATAAGAGAAACACCTTTATCAAATGATGGCCGCAAATGTCCAAGCTGCCTCTGGTCCAACCTTTTTTTTTTTTTTTTTTTCAAAACTTTATTTCTATTATCTATATACATGTAACATACAAACATTATTTTCAATATGTATTGCAGTTATTTACAACCAGTGTAATGCATTAGATACTAATAATACTATATACAGGGTGTTTCATAATATGTGGTACACTTTCAAATAATTGTTGCTTCACTGATACTATAGTTATAAACACAATGCTTGTACTATAATAAACTAGACACTTCACCATTTTGTATGCAACGTAAATTACGGGAAGACGTTGACGTCATGACGCCATATATGACGTCATTATTAACTGTTATTTTCAAGATGGCGTTGTCCATGGAAAAGTGTAAGGATATCATAAAATTGTACTATGAACACCGTTCTATCATAGCTGTAACCAGAAGAATGAGGCAACTGTACCCTGGCGATAGGAGGGTGACCAGGCTACAAGTAAATAGAGTAGTAAAAAGGTTTGAGCAGCATGGAAGTGTACTGGACCAGAGACACAATAACCAGGGTCGCCCTAGGACGAGCAGGAGTGACGAGAATGTTGCAGAGGGGAAGCAGGTGATTAGTGAAACACCACAGAGGTCGGTAAGAAGGGTTCTTTCTGATGTTACAAATCCCTGCAGTGTGACAAGTGTGTACAGGGCTCTAAGGTTCGATCTAAAACTAACACCCTATACAATACTAGTGCTCCAACATCTGAAAGACAGTGATGTCAACCAACGTCTTGATTTTTTCCATTTGGATGACAGACAATGCTGAGGTTCTTGAAAACGTATGGTTCAGTGATGAGTCTCACTTCTTCTTGGATCAACAGTTAAACAAACAGAACCATCGCCACTGGTCAGATGTCAGTCTGACCAAGCATTTTTGTAGAGAAACCATGTCATGCTGAGAAAGTAACGGTATGGGTAGCCATTAGCTCTACAGGAATAATTGGGCCATTCTTTTTCCAAGATCAAGACGGAAACACCGAGACCATCAACAGTGAACGCTATTTGTCTCTTCTGAAATACAAGTTCCTGCCTGCACTCCGTCGGAAAGGGGTTGATATGACACAAACATGGTTCCAACAAGACGGTGCCGCTCCACACACCGCATAGAGAGTTCTTGAATGGCTTAGAAAAACATTTGACACACGATTCATCTCTCTGAAGACGGAACGCCCTTGGCCACCCCACTCTCCGGATCTCAGTCCTTTGGATTTCTTTCTTTGGGGTCATCTCAAGGACAGTGTTTACAAAGTGCAGCCGAAATCAACAGAGGAGCTTAAACTGTCCATCAGGCGTGAAATCAGAAAGATAACCAGTGACATCACTCTCTTGCACTACGGATCATTCCCATTCACCTGTGTAGTTGGCTCAGAAAGTAGTCCGTCATCACGTGATATTTTCGTCACATGACCATAACTCAAAATGGCAACACAAACGCCGGTGGAAGAAAGACCAATCGATTGTTTTGTGCGCTGTTCAAACAGCATACAGCCAATCAGACGTAGTGGTAGGAAATGTGAAAAAGTGGGATTTTCTGAAAAGCTTAAATGTCTTTTAAAGGACGATAACTTGTTTTTTAATTTTGTTTAAATTGTCATAATTCATGGGCGCAGCCATGTTTTTAGCTCACCTGAGCACGATGAGCTATTGTGATCACTCACCGTCCGTCGTCCGTCCGTCCATTCACATTTCTTTTGTTTACACTCTAGCATCTACAAATATCAACCAATCAACACCAAACTTGGTCAAAATGTATATGACCATAAGATCTCGAATGAGTTCGATTATGGGTCTAATCGGACCAGAACGACTGGAGTTATTTACCCTTGAATTAGAAAAATTGCTATATTTGACATTGTTTACACTCTAGCATCTACAAATATTAACCAATCAGCACCAAACTTGGTCAAAATGTATATGACCATAAGATCTCGGATGAGTTCGATTATAGCTCCACTTGGACCAGAACGACTGGAGTTATTTGCCCTTGAATTAGAAAAATTGCTATATTTGACTTTGTTTACACTCTAGCATCTACAAATATTAACCAATCAGCACCAAACTTGGTCAAAATGTATATGACCATAAGATCTCGGATGAGTTTGATTATGGGTCTACTCGGACCAGAATGACTGGAGTTATTTGCCCTTGAATTAGAAAAATTGCTATATTTGACTTTGTTTACACTCTAGCATCTACAAATATTAACCAGTCAGCACTAAACTTGGTCAAAATATATATGACCATAAGATCTTGGATGAGTTCGATTATGTGTCTAATTGGACCAGAACGACTGGAGTTATTTGCCCTTGAAATAAAAAATTGCTACATTTGACTTTGTTGACACTCTAGCATCTACAAATTTAAACCAATCAGCACCAAACTTAGTCAATATTATATATGATCATAAGATCTCGAATGGGTTTGATTGTAGGTCTAATAGGACCAGTTATTGCTGTGTCATGGAAAAAGGGGGCTTCACATATATTTTCATTGTGGACCAATATCTCTTTAACTACAGGACAAAATGTCATGAAACTTCATCTTTGTATTGTTTATTGCAAGCCACAGACAAAAGTTATTTGTTTTTATTTCATGAAATGCCATGTCATGAAAAAAGGGGGCTAAATGTTTAATTTCGTCATTGACCAATGATCATCTGTTTGTCCATCTTTCAGACAGATATCTTCTAAAATCCTTGACAAAAACTAATAGAAATTCATACAGGTGTTCCTAATGATGTCCGCTGATATTTATTTATTTATTTATTTATTTATTTATTTATTTATTTTTTTTTTTTTCCGTTTTGATATCAAATACTGTCTCATAGGAAAAAGGGGCTTCATTTATATTTCTGTTAAGGATCAATATACATATATCTTCAACTCAAAATCCTGGACAAAAATTTGTGAAACTTCATACGTGTGTTCCTTATGATAGTCCGCCAATATCATTAGTTCAGCTTTTTTGATTAAATGTCGTGTCATGGAAAAAGGGGGCTTCACATATATTTTCATTATGGATTAATATCTCTTTAACTACAGGACAAAATGTTACGAAACTTCATGTTGTTTATCACAAGCCATAGACAATGGTTAGGCCTATTTGTTAGCTCACCTGAGCACGACGTGCTGGGTGAGGTATTGTGATTCGTCGTTGTCCAGCGTCCGTCTTTCCACAATTCCTTTAAACATCTTCTCCTCCTAAACCAATCATGTTGAAACTTGACAGGCATATTCCTTGGGTGAAGTTCTACCAAATTTGTTAAAAGAATTGAATTAAGCCTTTAACTCCAGGGGTCACAAATTTGGGCAAAATTGTATATAGAGCAAACTTTAAAAATGTTTTTGTCTGAAACTAGAAGGCCTAGAGCTTTGATATTTGGTATGTGGCATTTCCTTGTGGACTTCTACCAATTTTGTTCAAATGATGCCCCTGGGTCAAAACAGGACATAAAGGTATACAGAATGAACTTTAAAAGTCTTGTTCTATTTAACCCTTTACCACACAGTCCCAAGTTTTAACGCCCGTGAGAAATAAGGCTCTTGAAAATATTGTGGGAAAAAGAGGAAATACTTGTAACCAGCATGTTTTCCTTTTTATACGCCCGAAGGGTGGTATTATGTTATACCCCCGGTCGTCCGTCCGTCCGTCCGTTAGCAATTTCTTGTGTGCGCAACTCCTCCTACAGTTTCCATCGGAATTATTTGAAACTTGCCACAATGAATCTCCATGATGTCTAGTTGTGCACCTGACTCTTAGTATTTGGATCGCTGTTTGCGTTCTAAAATTATCTGCCCTTGATTTCTGAAATAACCAACTTTTCACTTTGAATTTTTGTTCAGGCCATAACTTCCATACCATAAAAGGTATCAACTTGAAACTACATACACTGATAGAACACATTATGGAAAAAAGCAGTGCACAAGAACCATAACTCTGTTTCTCTTGTTAATTTTCAGTTTGAATTTTTGTCCAGGCCATAACTTCCAAACTATAAAATCTATTAACTTGGAACTTCATACACTGATAGAACACATTATGAAGAAGTGTAGTGCACATGAACCATAACTCTGCCACCTTTATTTTTTTAGTTATTGCCCTTTGTTAATTTTCAGTTTGAATTTTTGTCCAGGCCATAACTTCCAAACTTTAAAATCCATCATCTTGAAACTTCAAAGACTAATAGAACACATTATGAAGAAGTGCACTGCACAAGAACCATAACTCTGCCATCCTTCTTTTTGAGTTATTGCCCTTTGTTAGTTTTCACTTTGAATTTTCGTCTGGGCCATAATTTCTAAATTATAAAAGCTATGATATTGAACCTTCAAAGACTGATAGAACACCTTGTGGAGAAGAGCAATTCACAAAAATTTAAACTGTGCAACCCTTATTTTTTTAGTTATTGCCCTTTAATATTTTTCTCATTAGATTTTTGTTTGGGCCAGATCTTCCAAACTATCAACTTGAAACAATATACACTGATAGGACAGATTGTGGAGAAAAGCAGTAAACAAGAACCATAACTCTGTCACCCTAAGTTTTTGAGTAATTGCCCTTTAATAACTTCATTTTGAATTTTTGTCCTGGCTACATCTTCCAAACTAGAAAAGCTATCAACTTGAAACTTCATACACTGACAGAACACATTATGGAGAAGTGTCGTGCACAAAAACCATAACTCTGATACCCTTATTTCTTGAGTTATTGCCCTTTATTTATTTTTAGATTTTTTACTTTGAATTTTTGTCTGGGCCATAACTTCCAAACTATAAAAGCTCTCAACTTGAAACTTCAAACACTGATAGCAGTAGAGGGTTAAATGCTTTTTTTTCCTTCAATAAACTATTACAGACAATCAAGACTTACTTTCTTTATCATGGAGAATAACTACTCTTCATTCACGGCCCATCCTTCATTTCAACTCATTTCACTGACAAGCCCCTTCGGGCGTATATGCGCCGCTCTGCGAAGCTCTTGTTCCACAATGTTTTCCACCCAACCAAAATCAAATTTAAATTTTTGAGTCACATTTATTTTGTTGTCAGCAAATAATTTGAATTTGGACAAGTCTTAACCCTTTAAGCGCATTTCACTACTATAGTTGCCTTTGTGTCTAGTGTAGATCAAGATCAGACTGCACGAAATGTGCAGTCCAATCATTGATCTATACTGTCTGCTTTGTTGAAACACTGCAGACAAAAGGCACCCACGCAGTTGTTACCATCTTGGACTCATTCTGGAATGAAAATGGCCTTTGGGTTTAAGGATTAAATTTTGTTGTTTGTTAATGATTTGAGCCAAGCCTGTAAGCTCATTACCTACAGGGCTAGCTATGCAGGGATGTCAAATTTAAATCTCAGTTGGGCCAAGCACTCAGGTAACCAGCATTTTTTTACTTTTTCCACAATGTTCTCTACCCATCCCAAATCTAAGTTCATTTTTTGAGACAAATTTATTTTGTTGTCTGCAAATGCTTTGAATTATAGACCAGTCTAAAATTTTTGTTTGGTAAAGAGATAAAGATAAACCAAGTAATATGCATTTCAAGACTGTGTTGTAGGCAATATTATCTTGCAGAATATAAGGCATATATATCCAAGATCCAACTGCAGTCTGATCTTTATCTACACTGTCTGATAAAACATCCTGTCTTGCGTACCCCTAGCCTTGGTTCCCACCTGACCATTTTTTCCTTTTATCTATTCAGGATGGACGGATGCAGTTTAAATTTGACATGAAGCCCCCTTTTTCCATGACAGCAATAAATTCCAAAACCCTGACAATATGCGCTAGGTCACTTGATGTGTGAAAATTTCATCCAAATCTGTTGAGATATGTCCAGTAATTAAAGAGATATTGGTGAAAAATGAAATATAACATGAAGACCCCTTTTTCCATGATGCAGCTATAAGTTGCAGAACCTTGACAATATGCGCTAGGTCACATGATGAGAAACATTCTGTGAAAACTTTTGAAAACATAGTGGGAAAAGGAGAAAATGCCGGTAACCAGCATTTTCTCCTTTTTCCCACAAAGTTTTCTACCCTATCGAAGAAATACTGTGTCACTTGAGCCAATATGAAAATATTGTCTGCAGATGCTTTCAATTTGGACAGATCTAAAATTTTGCCGTGTGGTAAAGGGTTAAAGGCTTTGCAAGCAATTTTCTCCCAGGCTGTTAGGATGTATCTTTGAACATTGTGTTCACTGTATTTTGAGTTCATTTTTGTTCATTCATTTAACTCTGTAGTACAGATTTTATCTTGTAAATATCTTGTAAATCTTAGAAGTCATTATAATTTTTGTTCTTCACTTTGTGGTGTTTGTCTTAATTTATAAATAAGTTTATGACATGAAGCCCCCTTTTTCCATGACACAGCAATAAATTCCAAAACCCTGAAAGTATGCGCTAGGTCACTTGATGTGTGAAAATTTCATCCAAATCTGTTGAGATATGTCCAGTAATTAAAGAGATATTGGTGAAAAATGAAATATAACATGAAGACCCCCTTTTCCATGATGCAGTTATAAATCGCAGAACCTTGACAATACGCGCTAGGTCACATGATGAGAAACATTCTGTGAAACCCCCCCCCCCCCATAGATTTTGGGCATATACTCCACCATGAATTGAAGTACCATTTGAAAGATCTGTTCAGGTAGGGCCAAGGTTAATGTCACACTTGAAGGTCAAATTTTTGTAAGCTGGACACATTGAAAGGTTGGTGCAAGACTATTGCAAGTGTAAATGTATCGTTTATGTGTTTACAATAGCAATTACCCATGAACATGTCCCTGGACAACCACTGTAGTTGTTGGAGTATTCAACAACATTATAATACTAACTTGTATAGAAAGTCTTGAATTGGCAAACATTCTCTACTAAGTTTGTTCAAATCAGGCAACTTTTTTGCCACACACCAAAAGGCCGAGGGCTTTGTTATTATTCCTTCAAAACTCTGTTCTGGAGGTATATAGGAGTCAGCTTGTCGGTCCATCCATCCATCAGTCTTTCTGTAGCATTTTCTTGTCAGAGCTAGTTCTCAACAATTACAGGACAGATTTCATTCAAACTTTAGAGAGACTCGGTGCCAAGCAAGAATGTGCATATTATATTTTGGTGATGGTTCATTGAATTTTTACAAAGTTATTTTCCTTTGATGAAATTTCTTGTTCTCCCTATTTTTCAACTATTGGACAAATATCATTCAAACTTCTCACAAATATCTATATAATCGGGTTTGGTTAAGAAAGATTAACTTCTTGTCTAAACCAAGAAGACCTAGAGCTTTGGCCTTGCACTTCGATATTTTGTATTTATCTTCATTGTAGACCTTTACTGCTTGGTACTCAGGTGGGCGATATAGGACCATCATGGTCCTCTTGTTTGCAATGGCGTAAGATTCTGATCAGTAAAGAAGCTTGAAAAAGTAGTTCTATTGTATACAGGTAAATTCATCAGTTTGAAAGCACCTATAATGTATCCGGAACCATATTTCCTTTGTCTACTTTATTATGTTTGGTTTAAACATATTTTATTTCAACAAATAGAAATGGGGTTGGACCACAAGTTCTTCCAACTTAGAAACGGTCCTTCCCCTACAAAACATTCAGTACAAATTTTACAATGGCATATACATAAAAGAGAAAAAAAAAAACACACACACACACACACGCATTACACACACACATGCAGAGAAGAGAGAGGGAGAGAGAGAGGGAGAGAAAGAGAGAATTTATAGGAAACAAGATGGTGATCTCTGTAGGATGCTGATGCTCCAATAGGCAGTAAAAAGTAAAACTGTTACAAAAAAAAAAACAGCTACACAAAACGCTTGGTATCTTTAATGTATGAGAGAACTGCCTCAAAAAGTAAACAGTTTTGGTTGTAGCTCAAATTGGCAATTCCAAACAATAATTTATGAACACTCAAAGGATGAAAAGTCCTAGTTGCCCTGAAAAGCGAGGATCTGATATCTATATAGCGGGGACACTTAAAGAAATAATGTTCTGCATTTTCAATTTCGTTACCACATTCACACATAGGGTCCAATCTCAAGTGATTTTGGTAGAGGTCTTCATTTAGATTACTACAATTATTTCTCAATCGTGCATGTAAAACCGAAATATTTCTATTTCCAATACAATAGATGTTTGGAATTTTTGTAGATTTCGTCTTTTTACTTATTTTGCATTTAAAGGAATTCATCGAAGTACTGTTTCTTATTTCTTGTTCGAGATTATTCCAAAGACAAATAGAAGAAGGGATACATGACTTTTGAAATAAACTTGTTCTGGCATATGTTATCAAAATTTTGGCTGTCTCTAAGCTCATATTGCGTTCTATTACCAACTAAAGGAGGGATCAGTTCTTCTATGTAATGTGGGACAAGATTATTAGATACTTTATTATGTTACATGAAACAGTTAAACAGTAACATAACATGTTTTCCTCGGTTTGACAAGATTCTTGGCATTTAGCCCGTTGCAGAGATGTATGGTGAGAGTAACGAACGACAACTCTGCTCGGAGATTGCAGTGACATGTGCAATAATGTGATGATAAATTTCATGAAACGTGTGGAGATGGTGCGACGCCATAATGGACGTCATTTTGAGTACATGATGTAAACGGACCCTGTTTTCAAAAGTTGCTCAAATATTTTATAGGTAAGTGTAATGGGTAAAAACTACACTTATAAAATTGGACAGCATTTCCCTTTAATATGGTACATTTTTCACTGTTACGGACATTCTAACATAAAACAGACACTTGGTTTAAAGTGTATCACATATTATGAAACACCCTGTAGGAATAAAGTTGAAAGAAAGTTAAGAGTAAAGAGATAATCAGCGCACATATACTTTCGCCTTTTAACAATGAAGGTCTTTTCTGTCGGATTATGGACTTTAAGATGACTTAGGGTTTTTCTTCAGACCACATCAATATAATCTGAAATCTTACAGTGCCTTTCACAACTATAGATGTTTTTGCGGCAAGTGTAGATCAAGATCAGCCCACACAAAATGTACAGTCTGATTTTTGATAAATACTGTCTCCTTTGCTGAAACTTTTAAGCAACTTACGGTTGTTCTTCTGACGACATCAATATAACTATACAACTAGAGTTGTTTTTGCGGCAAGTGTAGATCAAGATCAGACCACACAAAATGTACAGTCTGATCTTTGATCAACACTGTCTCCTTTGCTGAAACTTTTAAATGTAAGCAACCTTGAAATCGCACTTAATTTGATTGTATTTCTACACTGAAAATGTCATACAGATTAATTCAGCCCTCTGTGGGTAAACCAATGGAAGTTCTTCATTGCTATTCTGGCCTGTTTCTGACTAGGGGTTAAACACTGAGTGAAAATCGCTAGGTAAAATTGCTGTTCAGGTGGTTTTAAAATCACATCCAAAGATTTTTGTACATGTATATACTGAAACAAAAATAAAAAGAAACTGTCTTAAAGTATGCACAGAATTTTCAAGGTTACTTTTGAGACATACATACACATGTCATGTATACATGTTTGGTAATTTTTAAAACCTTTGTAGTTAAAAAAATTGGTCAGATAATCTCTATCTAAAAGACCTGTCGGCTATTTAAGGCAAAGTCCGAGTTTCGGTGCATGTAAGGGATGGACATATCAGGTCCACGTATTGATCAGAAATATCAATGCCTAGACTTCAAAAGAAAATTTACCAGAAAGAGTCGTGGGTATGCTGGAGGCTTGGCTTCCTACTACAGAGGTCGCAGTTCATGTTGGTGCATTTGCACAAGCAGTCGACTAGCAGTATTCTTCGGCGATATGCGCAAACCTCGAGCCAAAGACCAATATTTGTGAATGAGTACCTACAAGACCTACAAACAACAGTTACAGCCGCTGTTAGCCCCGGAATCGTATAGTGATAACGGTTTGCACAGATGTCGCCCGTACATCCCCTCAGTTCTGACGCACTGCCATCGCAATTATAGATAGCAATTGGCCTGGGACACTGACAAGACAGCGCTGGCAGACAATTTTTTTTTTTGATGAGTCGAGGTTTCTGTTGTCTCGAGCTAATGGCCGTGTACAGTTGTTCCAATGCAGGAATGAATGTTATCCTGACTGCAACGCGATCGTCTTGGGGGCTGGGATCAGTTATGGTGCGGGGCGGTATTGCTTACCTGTATTGTGCCCCACTTGTCATTATTAGGGGAAATTTGAGTTTCCCCCCCCCCCCACAATAGGGAGAATAATCTAGGCCCTCATATCGCCCTCTGCTTCGACTGGGCAGCGACGTAATTGCGTCCCTGGCAGTTGCTCTATAGACCCTTTTAGTCTCTGACCACTTCCTGGTAACGAGACCGGAAAACTGCGCATGCGCACTCGTGTAGGGCAAAAAGACCAAATAAAACAGTGGCAGATTATTGAAGGTGTACACAAAATTGTTAAATTATGAGCTGTTATATGAAAGGCTTACTCCCAGAGGCAAAGAAACGATAATCAGACTAACTTATATGCTAAGGGTTCAGTAACGTGGAAGAAAACGATCCGTATTTTGGTGACAACATAAGACGAAGACGTAAAAAGAAAACCCGTGTCACTGTTTTGGGTTGACGTTATCATCAAAGGAAATGTTAACCGACCCCAGGCAGTAACAGACAAACACCGAGAAGCATGGGCTGGAACACTGCGGGAATGGGAAAAATGCATGTTACCAGCATTCTTTTGCCGTAGTGTTTCCACAAGCCCATTGATGTAGGGTCGTTAATTAAGACGAGGGAGGGAGAGTTAGGTAAAGGGTTTATAAAGGGCAGCCATCCGATATATCACATACTTGTTAGTTTAATCGACAATACAGTGGATATTTTAGTTTAACTTCAATGGCGGAGGGTGTGGGTCGAGATCGGCATTGTTCATGCTGTTACCGCTAATAGTTTAGAGAGTGTGTATTGTGATCAATTTCATTATGAAACAAATTTTGGCGCAGACGTTTTTTAAAACATGAATGAATGAATGAATGAATGAATGAATGATCGAGCAAGCGGATGGATGGGTGGATGGGTGGATAGATGGATGAAGTAACGCGCGAACGAAGAACGAACGAACAACTGTATATTGCCCTGTTGTCGTCTGTGGCTGCTCTTTTCATAATTGCTTTCCACTAGGGATCGGTTGTAACATGTAGTGTAGAAACATTCCTTTTCTGAAAACAATGTTGGAAAAGATTGAAATAATGTTTACCAATACATTCTCATTTTCTCACAACGTTTGAAAAGCTTTCTTTTTTCTTGGTCGTTAAGACTTGTGATTGTTGGGTAAAGGGTTAAATGGAAATTGTAACAGTAATTACTTGAGCACATTGTATACGGGGAGGCATTTTAGCGTGTCATATACATGATAATGTAGGGAAACAATATGGACCTTAGCCTTAACCCTTAGCCTCCGTTACGTGACGGTGATCTTGAATTTTACTTTGCGAAAACCATAATGAGAGATCTGTTTGCACATGGGGGTAGCGTGGTCTTGAAATACACGGTTACAAATCCTAATTATGGTTAAAGTAACAATAATTAAAATTTATGACATAAACTTAACGCGAATTCCTCTTGTGCTGGTCAAAAATATAAGTACGGCAGGATATGGGTCAAAAATCAATAACATTAAATGAAGATGGTCAATAAAATACAAAACAATAACGGTGAAAAATCTCTTTAAAAAACATACGAAATCAACCAAATAATTTGAATGAAGTATACGGGGACGCGTTTAGGGGACGTTTTAACCAATTCGTCATGGAAATTGCGGACGTTTTAACCAAAAGTAGGGCGTTTTGACTCTGGGACATTTAAGCCAAATACTAATTTACTAATCTGTTTGTACATCCCGGTGCACAGCATGATAATGGCATCCTGTAACACGATTAATCTTCACAGATTTTAATCAATAAAATCTTTCGATAAAGCAAAAACATTGCGTGTGAAAATAGCTTTCAGCGGTGGCGATATTGAACTTTTTGCCCTACAAACAGTGCGCATGCGCGAAAAGTGGAATTCTGGGATCGTATTTCCTTGGCAACCAAGGGTCTATAATTGAAGAACATTTAAATGATTTATTTCAGTAACAAAGTAATAATAATCCAGATTCATAATAATAGCCCGATCTTCGTGCATACAGCTGCAATCATATTTTAATATTTACTTTTTTGCATTAATTGCAATTAAGAGGAAGATCATTCAGAAGAAAAAAAACAAGAGGGCCATGATGGCCCTGGACGCTCACCTGAGTCAATAGGCGAAATTCACTCAACGTGCATAATTCAATTTCTGACCAATTTTCAGTTCAATTGAGCTAGAGCGTCCACAAGGAATTTCCATAAGTTGACCTAGTGACCTAATTTATCACCCCACTTGACCCAATTTAGAACTCATCAAAAAATTTATCAAGACAAACATTCTGAACAGTTTTCAAGTTAATTGAGCAATAAATGTGGCCTCTATAGTGCCCACAAAGTGTTTCTTAAATTTGACCCAGTAACCTAGTTTATGACCCCAGCTGACCCAATTTCAAACTCACCCAATATTTCATCAAAACAAACATTCTGACCAACTTTCAAGTCAATTGAGCATGGAATGTGACCCCTAGAGTGCCCTAAAGGTATTTCTTTAATTAGACCTAGTGACCTAGATTATGAGCCCAGGTGACCCAATTTTAAAGTCATCCTAGATTTCATCAAGACAAACATTTTGACCAATTTTCAAATCAACTGAACGATAAATGTGGCCTCTAGAGTGCCCACAAGGTATTTCTTTAATTTGACCTAGTGACCTAATTTAAGACCCCACATGACCCAAATTCGGACTCGTGTGAGATTTTATCAAGACAAATAGTCTGACCAATTTTCAAGTCAATTGAGCCAAAAATGTGGCCTCTAGAGTGCCCACAAGGTATTACTTTAATTTGAACGAGTGACCTAGTTTATGATCCCAGGTGACCCAAATCCAAACTCATCTAAGATTTTATGAAGACTAACATTCTGACCAAATTTCAGATCATTTGAGCAATGAATGTGGCCTCTAGAGTGCCCACAAGGTATTTCTTTAATTTGACCTAGTGACCTAGTTTATAACCCCAGGTGACCCAATTTCGAACTGACTGAACATGTTGTGCTCAGGTGGGCTAACAAACTTAGAACAGGTTCACTACATACCAAATAACAAAGCTCTATGCCTTCAAGGTTTAGAAAAGAAGAATTTTGAAGTTTTCCTTCTTTGTTCCTATGTTAGAAATTGTGACCCCCGGGGCAGGGCCAGTTTTGACCCCAGGGGCATCGTATGAACAAACTTGGTAGAGGTCCACTAGGAGATGCTACATACCAAATATCAAAGCTGTATGCCTTCCGGTTTCAGAGAAGATGAATTTTAAAGTTTTCCTTCGTTGTTCCTATGTTACAACTTGTGACCCCCGGGGCGGGGCCAGTTTTGACCCCAGGAGCATCATATGAACAAACTTGTTAGAGGTCCACTAGGAGATGCTAGATGCCAAATATCAAAGCTCCACGCCTTCCAGTTTCAGAGAAGATGAATTTTAAAGTTTTCCTTCTTTGTTCCTATGTTCGAAACTTGTGATCCAACGGGCGGGGCCAGTTTTGACCCCAAGGCATCGTATAAAGAAAGTAGGTAGAGGTCCGCTAGGACATGCTACATACCAAATATCAAAGCTCTACGCCTTCCAGGTTCAGAGAAAAAGAATTTTAAAGCTTTCCTTCTTTGTTCCTATGTTCGACACTTGTGACCCCCGGGGCAGGGCCAGTTTTGACCCCAGGGGCATCATATGAACAAACTTGGTAGAGGTCCACTAGGAGATGCTACATGCCAAATATCAAAGCTCCACGCCTACCAGTTTTAGAGAAAAAGAATTTTAAAGTTTTCCTTCTTTGTTCCTATGTTCGAACTTGTAACCCCGGGGCGGGGCCAGTTTTGACCCCAGGGCCATCATATGAATAAACTTAGTAGAGGTCCACTAGGAGATGCTACATACCAAATATCAAAGCTCTACTCCTTCTAGAATCAGAGAAGAAGACTTTTAAAGTTTTCCTTCTTTGTTCCTATGTTCAAAACTTGTGACCCCCGTGGCGGGGCCAGTTTTGACCCCAGGGGCATCATATGAACAAACTTGGTAGAGGTCCACTAGGAGATGCTAGATGCCAAATATCAAAGCTCCACGCCTTCCAGTTTCAGAGAAGAAGATTTTAAAGTTTTCCTTCTTTGTTCCTATGTTAGAGCTTGTGACCCCCGGGGCGGGGCCACTTTTGGCCCCAGGGGCATCATATGAACAAATTTGGTAGAGATCCACTAGGAGGTGCTACATACCAAATATCAAAGCTCTACGCCTTCTAGAATCAGAGAAGAAGATTTTCAAAGATTTTCCTATTTTTTGCCTTTCTGTTGCCATGGCAACCAGAGTTTTGGGTGGAATTTAATCTCTTGAACAACTTTGGTAGAGCTTCACCCAAGAAAACATCCCTGCCAAGGTTCATCAAGATTGGCCCAGCGGTTTAGGAGGAGAAGATGTTTAAAGGAATTGTGGACAGACGGACAGATGGACGCCGGACAACGACCCATCACAATACCTCACCTTAGCACTTCGTGCTCAGGTGAGCTAAAAATGATGTAGGTTTTACTTCTTCTTAAATTTTTTCTATTTCGTTCGATTTCGTTTCATTGGGTTTGGTTCCGTTTCGTTCCGTTTCATTTTGTTGCATTGCATTTCGTTCGGTTTTATTGCGTTTTATTTCGGATCCGTTTCTAAGTGTATAGGCAACCCATGATTACCAGCTGGGTACATTCATAGCGTTCCCCCATGACTGATAATTTTTCCAATAATCTATATATGCTAGGTATATAATTGTTTTTTGCATGATGTCAGGATGTAGATAATGAGCGATTATATTTAAACCGAGGCTGCTACAAGCTTTTTATTCTCAGACAAATCAAAATTTATGCCACCATGACCTTCAATGACATTACAATATCCTTTAAATCCAAAAAGCTTTTATCTTCAAATATTAGGTGCTTTGTCAAATAGTCTCCAAGGTCATTTTGATGAGACGAAATTAATAAAACTTTTGAAAATTTGTCCTTTTCGTAAAAGTTTGAGAAATCACTTCCAAGCATGGAATTTCAAAAAATTAAACCTTAGTATCATTATCAATTAGTGCACAAACTTGAGTTTGCACATTGCATCAGTTGACAGAACATGGGAAACAAAATAGGAAATGAAGCAACTACTTTTGAATCAGACATTGTTCCCTCTTCCTACCATGTTTTTCGTTCTGTAGAAAATTTTTTAATATTTTTATTTCCTTCAAAAAATATTAAAAAAAAAAAAAAAAAAACAACTGTTACTGGTAGATCTAGATCTTGTTTCTGGAATGTCTAAAAATAGTGTGCATGAATGACTTAAATATCTGTGAATATAAGCCAATCAGTGCTTAGTATTTGACCTATATTTATCACATATAAAATGCTTTAATATTATATACCTACAAAAAATCTGGCACAAATACATGTGTGGCACGCTGATAAAATATCACACACGACAGAAAAAAATCCATATCTACACACTGTGAAATATGGTTCCAAATAAGGTATAATAACATGATGATGATGTATCCCACATGCAAAATATCTTTGTATTTATTTGCAATCTGATTGGTCAAAATTTTACGCTGTAATATTCATCAGCCATTCATAAACATGAAATTACTGGCTACTACACCATTATTTGTTTGCTGTTTCCGAATGAAATGTCAATAACTGCAAAATTTTGTCTTTGAAAGTGGTAGGTACATGTATATCATAAAAGGAATATTATGTTGTAGTAACTTTACTGGTGCTTGTATTTACCAGGACTTCTCACTGCGTAAGAAAATTTTTGCATATCGCTCAACCTTCGGTTTCGTGTGATATCAAATTTTCTCACACTGCACGAATTAAATACAAGGACCAGGAAAGTCACTACAACATAATATTCTGTATTTATCATTACATTTTGTCTAAGATAGACAAAGCTCATGGATATCATATAGACAAACCCACACATTGTCTATGCTATACATGTTTACTTTTGAAAAATGCATTCATCTTTTTATGGATATGATCACTGGTTTTATGCAGCATGGCAGAGGTAAAGAAATCAAAAGAAAGGGGGGGAAAAGCATGCTGACTTCATTGATAAATATATTAGAAAGTGGTCACAGACTTTTGGTTGACCTCATATGTTCTACACAGTCCTAAACGACGCTGTTGGAACTTTTTCAGCTCCCCTGAGCACAAAAGGCTCAAGGTGAGCTTTTGTGATCGTGCTGTATCCGTTGTCTGTCGTGGGTTGTCTGTCATGCGTCTTCTGTCGTCAACTGTTAGCTTCAGAATTTGTAGGCTCTAGTGGCCATATATTTTCATTCTGATACTCATGAAAGTTGGATACTCATGAAAGTGATGATACTCATGGTCAGAATGTTTGTCTTGATAACATCTCATGAAACATACTCAGAATGTTTGTATTGGTGATATCCAGGACGGGATTTAAAATGGGTCATGTAAGATAATCTAGAAGCCCTTTAGGGCCTGAATCACTCTACTGACATGATTTTGCTTTTTTTCTAGCATATGTTATGAATTCATGATACAAAAAGGAAAGAAAGCAAACACACAAAAAAATTGGGAAAAGGATTGTTGCAACTGGGCTTGAACCAACTAAGCACAAATAGGCATGGTGAATTGAACAAATAGTGAAAAAAAAAAACTGAAGTACAATTTCTCAAAACCAACTGTTTGGAATCCAGCCAAATTTGATAAGGTTTCAGTACTCACTGTTTTAAACAATCCATGCAAGTTTCAAAGACATGTGAGCAATAATGTGGACTGTGTTAAGTAAACAATACTAAGTCATCAGATGGCTGCTTTTCGTAAAGCGATTGCTAGATTTTCTTCATTCTTAATAGACTTTAATCCCTTCACGATACAAATAATCTGCAAGTTTCAAAAGATTGAACCAAAAATGTGACCTAATTGCGTAAACAGGAAATGTATATTTTCAAATTTAAATAGCCTCATTTCCCACGCTGATTGTCAAATGTTTTTTTTTTTTTTTTTTTTTTAAATCAATAGGGTTCAAGCTATTGATAATATAAAGCAACTGTGCAAGTTTCATAACAAGAGGGCCATGATGGCCCTGGGTCGCTCACCTGAGTCAATAGGCGAAATGCACTCAACGTGCATAATCCAATTTCTGACCAACTGTCAGGTCAATTGAGCTTAAAATGTGGCCTCTAGAGCATCCACAAGGAATTTCCGTAAGTTGACCTAGTGACCTAATTTATCATCCCATGTGACCCAATTTAGAACTCATCAAAAAATTTATCAAGACAAACATTCTGAACAGTTTTCAAGTTAATTGAGCAATAAATGTGGCCTCTAGAGTGCCCACAAAGTGTTTCTTAAATTTGACCCAGTAACCTAGTTTATGACCCCAGCTGACCCAATTTCAAACTCACCCAATATTTCATCAAGACAAACATTCTGACCAACTTTCAAGTCAATTGTGCATGAAATGTGACCTCTAGAGTGCCCTAAAGGTATTTCTTTAATTTGACCTAGTGACCTAGATTATGAGCCCAGGTGACCCAATTTTAAAGTAATCCTAGATTTCATCAAGACAAACATTTTCAGCAATTTTCAAATCAATTGAATGATAAATGTGGCCTCTAAAGTGCCCACAAGGTATTTCTTTAATTTGACCTAGTGACCTAATTTAAGATGCCACATGACCCAAATTCAGACTCATGTAGGGTTTATCAAGACAAACATTTGGACCAATTTTTAAATCAATTGAGAAATAAATGTGGCCTTTAGAGTGCCCACAAGGTATTTCTTTATTTTGACCAAGTGACCTAGTTTATGACCCCAGGTGACCCAATTTCAAACTCATCCAATATTTTATCAAGACAAACATTCTTACCAATTTTCAAGTCAGTCAAGCAAGAAATGTGGCCTCAGGAGTGACCACAAGGTATTTCTCTAATTTGACCTAGTGACCAAGATTATGACCCAGGTGACCCAATTTTAAACTTATCCTAGATTTTTTCAAGAGATTTTATCAAGACAAGCATTCTGAACAATTTTCAAGTCAATTGAGCAATAAATGTGGCCTCTAGAGTGCCCAAAAAGTATTTCTTTAATTTGACCCTATGACCTAGTTTATGATCCAAGTTGACCCAAATTCGGACTCATGTGAGATTTTACCAAGACAAACATTCTGACCAATTTTCAAGTCAACTGAGCAAAAAATTTGGCCTCTAGAGTGCCCACAAGGTATTTCTTTAATTTGACCTAGTGACCTAATTTATGATCCCAGGTGACCCAAATCCAAACCCATTTGAGATTTTATCAAGACAAACATTCTTACCAAATTTCAGGTCAACTGAGCATAAAATGTGGCCTCTAGAGTGCCCACAAGGTATTTCTATAATTTGTTCTAGTGACCTAGTTTATGACCCCAGGTGACCCAAATTCAAACCCATTCGAGATTTTATCAAGACAAAAATTCTGACCAAATTTCAGGTCATTTGAGCAATAAATGTGGCCTCTAGAGTGCCTACAAGGTATTTCTTTAATTTGACCAAATGACCTAGTTTATGACCCCAGGTGATCCAATATCAAACTCATCTGATATTTCATCAAGACAAACATTCTGACCAATTTTCAAGTCAATTGAGCAAGAAATGTAGCCTCTAGAGTGCCCTCAAGATATTTCTTTAATTTGACCTAGTGACCTAGATTATGACCCCAGGTGACGCACTTTTGAAGTCATCATAGATTTCCTCAAGAGAAACATTTTAACCAATTTCCAAATCAATTGAACAATAAATGCGGCCTCTAGAGTGCACACAAGGTATTTCTTTAATTTGACCTAGTTTTCCTTCTTTGTTCCTATGTTTGAACTTGTGACCCCCGGGGCGGGGCCAGTTTTGACCCCAGGGGCATCATATGAACAATTTGTTAGAGGTCCACTAGGAGATGCTACATACCAAATATCAAAGTTCTACGCCTTCCAGTTTCAGAGAAGAAGATTTTTAAAGTTTTCATTCTTTGTTCATACATTTGAAACTTGTGACCCCCAGGACGGGGCCAGTTTTGACCCCAGGGACATCATATGAACAAACTTGGTAAAGGTCCACTAGGAGGTGCTACATGCCAAATATCAAAGCTCCACGCCTTCCATTTTCAGAGAAGAAGAATTTTAAAGTTTTCCTTCTTTGTTCCTATGTTCGAAACTTGTGACCCCCGGGGCGGGGCCAGTTTTGACCCCAGGGACATCATATGAACAAACTTGGTAGAGGTCCGCTAGGAGATGCTACATGCCAAATATCAAAGCTCTACGTCTTCCAGTTTCAGAGAAGAAGAACTTTAAAATTTTCCTTCTTTGTTCCTATGTTCGAAACTTGTAACCCCCGGGGCGGGGCCAGTTTTGACCCCAGGGACATCATATGAACAAACTTGGTAGAGGTCCACTAGGAGATGCTACATGCCAAATATCAAAGCTCCACGCTAACCATTTTCAGATAGAAGAATTTTAAAGTTTTCATTCTTTGTTCCTATGTTTGAAAATTGTGACCCCCGGGGCGGGGCCAGTTTTGACCCAAGGGACATCATATGAACAAACTTTGTAGAGGTCCGCTAGGAGATGCTACATGCCAAATATCAAAGCTCTATGCCTTCCAGTTTCAGAGAAGAAGAATTTTAAAGTTTTCATTCTTTGTTCCTATGTTTGAAACTTGTGACCACCGGGGCGGAGCCAGTTTTGACCCCAGGGACATCATATGAACAAACTTAATAGAGGTCCACTAGGAGATGCTACATGCCAATTATCAAAGCTCCACGCCTTCCAGTTTCAGAGAAGAAGAATTTTAAAGTTTTCATTCTTTGTTCCTATGTTTGAACTTGTGAACCCCGGGGCGGGGCCAGTTTTGACCCCGGGGACATCATATGAACAAACTTGGTAGAGGTCCACTAGGACATGCTAAATATCAAAGCTCTACGCCTTCTAGTTTCAGAGAAGAAGATTTTCAAAGATTTTGCTATTTTTTTCCTTTTGGTTGCCATGGCAACCAGAGTTATGGGTGGAATTCAATCTCTTGAACAACTTTGGTAGAGCTTTACCTGAGGAACATCCCTGCCAAGTTTCATCAAGATTGGCCCAGTGGTTTAGGAGGAGAAGATGTTTAAACAAATTGTGGACGACGGACGACGCACGACGGACATTGGGCGATCACAAAAGCTCACCTTGAGCACTTCGTGCTCAGGTGAGCTAAAAATTCAACGCAAATGCCGACTATGCTGCCCAGATTGCAGCTAGCTAACCCTAATGTCCCTATGGTCACAATAAGTAACAACAACAAGAATAGTTTTCTAGTCTTCAGTATTCTGTATTGTGGTTCCGTAATCAATGCAAGATGCGAGATCATATTAAAGATCAGACATACTCGCTCAGCAATGGAGGATGAGAAGGACGAGGGTAAAAACTGAAAGTAAATACAAGAAACTTTACAGATGTTTTCTAATGGAGTAAGAAAAAAATGGCCCTAAAAGGCCAAACTTTGAAAACTTTGTGCTGAAAGGAGAAAATGCAAGAAACCTACAAGAACTCTCTCCTCTTCCCACAATGCTTTGCTACGAGTCGCAAGAATCACTAATTTCTACAGGCTTTTCCAAAATCTGACCAGAATGCATGTTTGTTTGTGGTTTAAGGCCGTGTCAATAGCATACAAGTTGTTACAGCATGACAATTCACAAATCCAAGTTTCCTTGACCTTTCAACCAGTACTTGACCAGTTGGGGAACGAACCCACAACCTTGAGCTAATGAGACGGGTACTCAAATGGCGGGGCAACCGCGGCAGTGAGAATACACACCAAATATAGGCTTATGCACCTTAAGCCAACTAGAAAAAAACGTATAACAAATCTAAATTGCTTTTGCAACACGCTAGAATTTCAGACTATCTCAGTCAAAAAATCAACATGCGGCGAAAACAAACGGGGACGAATGTACAGTGTTGAATGAATGAATGAATGAATGTTGTTTTATAGCGCATCGACAACTTTGGTCATTTAGCGCGCATATCTGTGTTAAAAGATAATAAAAGTGGATTTGTTTAAACTGAAAAAAGTTTGAATACATTAATAATGATAAAAGAGTTGAATTAAGAAGTATTATGTGTGACCTTGGAAATAATTGAGTGACAGGGCAATCCCTATCTACTCAAAAGTTTTAAATGATAAAATCAGGAATGTGATAAAAGGATTTGAACAGAAAGTTGGATTGATAGTAGAAGTGTTAAATTAAGAAGAGTGTCATTTTTTTAATGTGCATAAAATATGATATTGAGTGGCAGGATAAAACCTGCCTACTAAAAGTTTTAAATGAAAAAGTTAAGAATGTGAATAGTAGCTTAAAGGTAATGAGAACTTAAAATTGAGAAAGTGTGGAGCCTCCAATGGGATCAAAACACTCCCATTAAAGAAGTCTCGTCTCCAATGAGATAAGATGCCCCCAAGAGAGCTAATCCTCCCATTAAGGAGATGCAAACTGGAGATAAAAAGGATTCAGTGGTAGAAATATGAGTTTACAGAATGGGTTAAAAAGGTAATTAAGAAAATATCACAGCTTGTTGTATAGACCAATCTCTTTGATGAAGGTAATAATTGAATCAATGTTGACTGTTTCAAAGAGGTTGTGCATACTGTCAACATTGTAGTATTTCTCACGAACTGGCTGAAAATCAATGCAATCTAATAAAATATGTTTAATTGTAAGGTGTTCATTGCATTGAATACATTCTGGTGCGTCTTCTCTGGTTAAAAGCCAGGAGTGTGTCAACCGAGAATGTCCAATTCGAAGCCTTGTGATTATCACTTCTTCTCGACGGACGGACCTGTAAGAGGGGTACCGTTCGCCAAGAGTTGGTTTCACAGAATGAAGTTTGTTAAAATGATCTGCATCCCACTGGGATTGCCAAAGAGATTGGATGAAAGGTAAAATGGATGCTTTAAAATCTGTGTAAGGTATTTTAAAATGAGATATGGGCAGAGACAATGCCGACTTGGCAAGTTCATCGGCCTTTTCATTGCCTCGAATACCCATGTGACTAGGAAGCCAGCAAAATACAAACTTGTTTGTATCAGAGAGAGAGGAAATTCTCTCAAGAACAGCACAAATAGATGGGTTCTCAATTTTCTGATTATAAAGAGCCTGGAGTGTAGAGAGAGAGTCTGAGAACAGAAGAAAGCGATTAGACCTATTTTGCTCTGCAAGACTCAGGGCAAGGTCGATTGCCTTCACTTCAGCAGAAAAAATTGAAGAATTGTCAGGAAGGCGACATTTTTTTCTCTTACTGCCAAATACAGCTGCTGCAGATACGGCGTGTCCATCCTTAGATCCATCTGTATAAATGGTTTTATAGGAGTTGTACTGTTCTTTTATTTCCTGGTACTGAGTTTGGAAAACAACTCTATCTGTGGTTGACTTCTTGTGGGCTAGAAGGTCAAAACGAAATTCAGCAGCCTTTATCAACCATGGAGGGGTATCAGGGATTTTGTTTTCACAAATGGCATCCATGTCAACATGAAGATTGTCTAGATGTGATTCCATGCGGATACCAAACGGAGGAATAGAATTTGGCTTCCTAGAAAAGAGATTTTTGCAGCCAGGGTTAAAAACTATTTTGTGTGTAGGGTTGGATGGGTTTGCTTTCAATTTTAACGGATATTGAAGGGATAGCTTGAGTCTTCTGTAAAAGAGAGAAGGCTCATTGGTCTCTACATACAGGCTGTTAATGGGAGAAGTTGGAAAAGCCCCAAGGGCCAGACGTAAACCCTGATTGTGGATTGTGTCAAGGATCTTCAAGTATGATTTGCAGGCTGAACCATACACAATGGAACCATAGTCTAACTTGGAGCGAATGAGGGAGTGATAGAGACGTAAAAGAACTTTCTTACCTGCTCCCAATTCTGAATGAGCAACTGTTTTGAGAAGATTGAGTGCCCTATAGCATTTCTTTTTAAGTGCTTTAATGTGGGGCAAGAAGGACAATTTCTTGTCAAAGATGACGCCTAAAAATTTAAACTCTGGTACAACTTCAATTCTTGTGTTGTCAAGATGTAGTTCTGGGTCTGGATGATGGCCTCGTAACTGACAAAAGTGAACACATTTTGTTTTGGTCTTTGAAAACTTAAAACCGTTTTCATCAGACCATATTTGCAGTTTGTTTAAACACTGTTGAAGCTGTCTTTCAATAATGGCCATATGGCTTGATCTAAAACATACGACGAAATCGTCCACATATAAACAACAATACACACCAGGGTTAATAGCCTTTATTATGCTGTTTATCTTGATACTAAAAAGTGTCACAGAGAGGATACATCCTTGTGGCACACCCATTTCTTGTTCCCTTGCTTCTGACAAGGTGTGCCAACCCTCACACGAAATAGGCGATTATTTAAAAAGGAAGATATGTTCGTCTTGGAGTCTTTTGTTTTATTCTGTTGACCTGGTGTAGTAGTGACAGACAGACTTGGGTCATTTCGTAGTTTGCACTGCTTTCTCATGAAGTTACAAAATACTGAAAATGTGGGAAAAGGTACGTCATAAGTTTCCTTGAACTTCAAAGCTTCTACAGCCCGTCTTTCCTGGATGAATATTGGAAGTTTAGCAACAACTGGTCTGACACCTACTGCTGAATCAAAGTAGGACAGTGTTGAAGCATACTGGGGATGTAGTTTCAAACCTTCTATTTCAGATAAAATGTCACAAAGCTCATAGTACTTCACTGAATCTTTCGGTGACAGTTGTGGAAAAGAGTTCAGTTTCTTCAGAGTTGACTGATAAATGCTTTCTGCTGAACCATATCTGTCATCTAATCTGTCCCATATCTTCTTGAGGCCTTCTTTTTGATCATGAGAGTAGGCTGCTTTCAATGAAACAACATGTGCCCTAGATGTCGGACCAAGCCATTTGATAAGAAGATCTATCTCTTCTTCAGGAGATGCATCTACTTCTGAAGTCACAGATGTAAATGTGTTTTTCCATGACATGTAATTTTCAGGCTGTTCATTAAATACAGAAAGGCGTGAAATAAGAATGTCTTTCTTCAACAAGAATCTTGTAAAATCACTAATGCTAGGATTTTCCAACTGTGGAGTTCTTAAATTATAACTTTGTGGTGCAAAAGGTAATGCTTCTGGGTTAAGAGATGTTTTCATTTTCACTGTATTCTTCACAAAATTGTCAGTTTTGGTTTTAGAGTCCAAGACTGGTACATGTGGTTGATCAAAATCTTCAGAAAGATCTTCTTCGAATTCCAATTCATCTTCTGCTAATGCTACTTTTTCATGTTCCTGGAGTAGCTTAATGTCAATATCTAATTCGGACTTTTTCCTCAATGCCTGAGCAGCGCGAATTTTTTCTGCTTCTTCTAAAGCAATCTTTTGTCTTTCTAATTCAGCAGCCTTTTCAGCGTAAGCCGCCTTTGTCTTTGCAACATTTAATTTCAGACGTGAGCTTGCTCGAGGACTTACTTTTGAACACCTTGAAATAGTTTCAAATTTCTTTGATAACACTTCATTAAGACGATCAGAAAAGTCCTTTACCCATTTTCTTTTCTTTGAATGAGTTTCCACTACAGAGCTCAACAGTTCAACACTTTCACTAGTATGTACAGCCTCTAAATATCTTATGAAGTTGGTGACTATATCATCATATTTGTTGAAAGCTTCAAATATCTCTGCTTTAATAGTTTTCAAGAGTGATTCATTACGAGATTGTAAATCTTTATTGTCCCCTAAAAGACGAGTGACAATCTCCCATTGGTCCTGTGCTTTTTTATCAAAAGTTTCTATGTCTACCTTGTAATGTTCCATTGCTTTTTAGCTCACCTGAGCACATAGTGCTCAGGGTGAGCTATTGTGATCGATCGTTGTCCGGCGTCTGTCCGTCCGTCCGTGTGTCCGTCCGTCCGTCCGTGAACAATTACTTAAAAAATCTTCTCCTCTGAAACCGCCCAACAGATTTCAGTGAAACTTCACAGAAATGATCCTTAGGTGATGCACTTTCAAAATACTTCAAAGATTTGAATTCCATGAAGAACTCTGGTTGCCATGGCAACCGAGAGAAAAAACTTTAAAAATCTTCTTGTCCCAAACCGTAAGGGCTAGAGCTCTCATATTTGGCATGTAGCATCATCTAGTGGCCCTCTACCAAAATACTTCAAATTATGGCCCTAGTGTTGAAAATGGCCCTATGTTGTGGGTTCTCGGATTTCACATAGAGATAAAGAAGGAAATCTGTAAAAATCTTCTTGTCCCAAACCATAAGGGCTAGAGCTCTCATATATGGCATGTAGTATCATCTAGTGGCCCTCTACCAAAATACTTCAAATAATGGCCCTAGTGTTGAAATTGGTCCTATGTTGTGGGTTCTCGTATTTCACATAGAGATAAAGAAGGAAATCTGTAAAAAGCTTCTTGTCCCAAACCGTAAGGGCTAGAGCTTTCATATTTGGCATGTAGCATCATCTAGTAGCCCTCTACCAAAATACTTCAAATTACGGCCCTAGTTTGAAAATGGCTTTATGTTGTGGGTTCTCGGATTTCACATAGAGATAAAGAAGGAAATCTTTAAAAATCTTCTTGTCCCAAACCATAAGGGCTAGAGCTCTCATATATGGCATGTAGTATCATCTAGTGGCCCTCTACCAAAATACTTCAAATAATGGCCCTAGTGTGGAAATTGGCCCTATGTTGTGGGTTCTCGGATTTCACATAGAGATAAAGAAGGAAATCTGTAAAAATCTTCTTGTCCCAAACCTTAAGGGCTAGAGGTTTCGTATTTGGCATGTAGCATCATCTAGTGGCCCTCTACCAAAATACTTCAAATTATGGCCCTAGTGTTGAAAATGGCCCTATGTTGTGGGTTCTCGGATTTCACAGAAAGATAAAGAAGGAAATCTGTAAAAATCTTCTTGTCCCAAACCGTAAGGGCTAGAGCTCTCATATTTGGCATGTAGCATCATCTAGTGACCCTCTACCAAAATACGTCAAATTATGGCCCTAGTGTTGAAAATTGCCCTATGTTGTGGGTTCTCGGATTTCACAGAGAGATAAAGAAGGAAATCTTTAAAAATCTTCTTGTCCCAAACCATAAGGGCTAGAGCTCTCATATATGGCATGTAGTATCATCTAGTGGCCCTCTACCAAAATACTTCAAATAATGGCCCTAGTGTGGAAATTGGCCCTATGTTGTGGGTTCTTGGATTTCACATAGAGATAAAGAAGGAAATCTGTAAAAATCTTCTTGTCCCAAACCGTAAGGGCTAGAGCTTTCATATTTGGCATGTAGCATCATCAAGTGGTCCTCTACCAAAATACTTCAAATTATGGCCCTAGTGTTGAAAATGGCCCTATGTTGTGGGTTCTCGGATTTCACATAGAGATAAAGAAGGAAATCTTTAAAAATCTTCTTGTCCCAAATCATAAGGGCTAGAGCTCTCATATATGGCATGTAGTATCATCTAGTGGCCCTCTACCAAAATACTTCAAATTATGGCCCTAGTCTTGAAAATGGCCCTATGTTGTGGGTTCTCGGATTTCACATAGAGATAAAGAAGGAAATCTTTAAGAATCTTCTTGTCCCAAATCATAAGGGCTAGAGCTCTCATATATGGCATGTAGTATCATCTAGTGGCCCTCTACCAAAATACTTCAAATAATGGCCCTAGTGTTGAAAATGGCCCTATGTTGTGGGTTCTCGGATTTCACATAGAGATAAAGAAGGAAATCTGTAAAAATCTTCTTGTCCCAAACCTTAAGGGCTAGAGCTTTCATATTTGGCATGTAGCATCATCTAGTGACCCTCTACCAAAATACTTCAAATAATGGCCCTAGTGTGGAAATTGGCCGTATGTTGTGGGTTCTCGGATTTCACATAGAGATAAAGAAGGAAATCTGTAAAAATCTTCTTGTCCCAAACCGTAAGGGCTAGAGCTTTCATATTTGGCATGTAGCATCATCTAGTGGCCCTCTACCGAAATACGTCAAATTATGGCCCTAGTGTTGAAAATGGCCCTATGTTGTGGGTTCTCGGATTTCACAGAGAGATAAAGAAGGAAATCTTTAAAAATCTTCTTGTCCCAAACCATAAGGGCTAGAGCTCTCATATATGGCATGTAGTATCATCTAGTGGCCCTCTACCAAAATACTTCAAATAATGGCCCTAGTGTGGAAATTGGCCCTATGTTGTGGGTTCTTGGATTTCACATAGAGATAAAGAAGGAAATCTGTAAAAATCTTCTTGTCCCAAACCGTAAGGGCTAGAGCTTTCATATTTGGCATGTAGCATCATCAAGTGGTCCTCTACCAAAATACTTCAAATTATGGCCCTAGTGTTGAAAATAGCCCTATGTTGTGGGTTCTCGGATTTCACATAGAGATAAAGAAGGAAATCTTTAAAAATCTTCTTGTCCCAAACCATAAGGGCTAGAGCTCTCATATATGGCATGTAGTATCATCTAGTGGCCCTCTACCAAAATACTTAAAAAAAAAGGCCCTAGCGTGGAAAATGGCCCTATGTTGTGGGGTCTCGGATTTCACATAGAGATAAAGAAGGAAATCTTTAAAAATCTTCTTGTCCCAAATCATAAGGGCTAGAGCTCTCATATATGGCATGTAGTATCATCTAGTGGCCCTCTACGAAAATACTTCAAATTATGGCCCTAGTGTTGAAAATGGCCCTATGTTGTGGGTTCTCGGATTTCACATAGAGATAAAGAAGGAAATCTTTAAGAATCTTCTTGTCCCAAATCATAAGGGCTAGAGCTCTCATATATGGCATGTAGTATCATCTAGTGGCCCTCTACCAAAATACTTCAAATAATGGCCCTAGTGTTGAAAATGGCCCTATGTTGTGGGTTCTTGGATTTCACATAGAGATAAAGAAGGAAATCTGTAAAAATCTTCTTGTCCCAAACCTTAAGGACTAGAGCTTTCATATTTGGCATGTAGCATCGTCTAGTGACCCTCTACCAAAATACTTCAAATAATGGCCCTAGTGTGGAAATTGGCCGTATGTTGTGGGTTCTCGGATTTCACAGAGAGATAAAGAAGGAAATCTGTAAAAATCTTCTTGTCCCAAACCGTAAGGGCTAGAGCTTTCATATTTGGCATGTAGCATCATCTAGTGGCCCTCTACGGATATACGTCAAATTATGGCCCTAGTGTTGAAAATGGCCCTATGTTGTGGGTTCTCGGATTTCACAGAGAGATAAAGAAGGAAATCTTTAAAAATCTTCTTGTCCCAAACCATAAGGGGTAGAGCTCTCATATATGGCATGTAGTATCATCTCGTGGCCCTCTACCAAAATACTTCAAATAATGGCCCTAGTATGGAAATTGGCCCTATGTTGTGGGTTCTCGGATTTCACATAGAGATAAAGCAGGAAAGCTGTAAAAATCTTCTTGTCCCAAACCGTAAGGGCTAGAGCTTTCATATTTGGCATGTAGCATCATCAAGTGGCCCTCTACCAAAATACTTCAAATTATGGCCCTAGTGTTGAAAATGGCCCTATGTTGTGGGTTCTCGGATTTCACATAGAGATAAAGAAGGAAATCTTTAAAAATCTTCTTGTCCCAAACCATAAGGGCTAGAGCTTTCATATATGGCATGTAGTATCATCTAGTGGCCCTCTACCAAAATACTTCAAATAATGGCCCTAGCATGGAAAATGGCCCTATGTTGTGGGTTCTCGGATTTCACATAGAGATAAAGAAGGAAATGTTTAAGAATCTTCTTGTCCCAAATCATAAGGGCTAGAGCTCTCATATATGGCATGTAGTATCATCTAGTGGCCCTCTACCAAAATACTTCAAATAATGGCCCTAGTGTTGAAAATGGCCCTATGTTATGGGTTCTTGGATTTCACATAGAGATAAAGAAGGAAATCTGTAAAAATCTTCTTGTCCCAAACCTTAAGGACTAGAGCTTTCATATTTGGCATGTAGCATCGTCTAGTGACCCTCTACCAAAATACTTCAAATAATGGCCCTAGTGTGGAAATTGGCCGTATGTTGTGGGTTCTCGGATTTCACATAGAGATAAAGAAGGAAATCTGTAAAAATCTTCTTGTCCCAAACCGTAAGGGCTAGAGCTTTCATATTTGGCATGTAGCATCATCTAGTGGCCCTCTACGGATATACGTCAAATTATGGCCCTAGTGTTGAAAATGGCCCTATGTTGTGGGTTCTCGGATTTCACAGAGAGATAAAGAAGGAAATCTTTAAAAATCTTCTTGTCCCAAACCATAAGGGGTAGAGCTCTCATATATGGCATGTAGTATCATCTCGTGGCCCTCTACCAAAATACTTCAAATAATGGCCCTAGTATGGAAATTGGCCCTATGTTGTGGGTTCTCGGATTTCACATAGAGATAAAGCAGGAAAGCTGTAAAAATCTTCTTGTCCCAAACCGTAAGGGCTAGAGCTTTCATATTTGGCATGTAGCATCATCAAGTGGTCCTCTACCAAAATACTTCAAATTATGGCCCTAGTGTTGAAAATGGCCCTATGTTGTGGGTTCTCGGATTTCACATAGAGATAAAGAAGGAAATCTTTAAAAATCTTCTTGTCCCAAACCATAAGGGCTAGAGCTCTCATATATGGCATGTAGTATCATCTAGTGGCCCTCTACCAAAATACTTCAAATAATGGCCCTAGCATGGAAAATGGCCCTATGTTGTGGGTTCTCGGATTTCACATAGAGATAAAGAAGGAAATGTTTAAGAATCTTCTTGTCCCAAATCATAAGGGCTAGAGCTCTCATATATGGCATGTAGTATCATCTAGTGGCCCTCTACCAAAATACTTCAAATAATGGCCCTAGTGTTGAAAATGGCCCTATGTTATGGGTTCTTGGATTTCACATAGAGATAAAGAAGGAAATCTGTAAAAATCTTCTTGTCCCAAACCGTAAGGGCTAGAGCTTTCATATTTGGCATGTAGCATCATCTAGTGGCCCTCTACCAAACTACTTCAAATTATGGCCCTAGTGTTGAAAATGGCCCTATGTTGTGGGTTCTCGGATTTCACAGAGAGATAAAGAAGGAAATCTTTAAAAATCTTCTTGTCCCAAACCTTAAGGGCTAGAGCTCTCAGATATGGCATGTAGTATCATCTAGTGGCCCTCTACCAAAATACTTCAAATGATGGCCCCAGTTTGGAAATTGGCCCTATGTTGTGGGTTCTCGGATTTCACATAGAGATAAAGAAGGAAATCTGTAAAAATCTTCTTGTCCCAAACCGTAAGGGCTAGAGCTTTCATATTTGGCATGTAGCATCATCAAGTGGCCCTCTACCAAAATACTTCAAATTATGGCCCTAGTTTGAAAATGGCCCTATGTTGTGGGTTCTCGGATTTCACATAGAGATAAAGAAGGAAATCTTTAAAAATCTTCTTGTCCCAAACCATAAGGGCTAGAGCTCTCATATATGGCATGTAGTATTATCTAGTGGCCCTCTACCAAAATACTTCAAATAATGGCCCTAGCGTGGAAAATGGCCCTATGTTGTGGGGTCTCGGATTTCACATAGAGATAAAGAAGGAAATCTTTAAGAATCTTCTTGTCCCAAATCATAAGGGCTAGAGCTCTCATATATGGCATGTAGTATCATCTAGTGGCCCTCAACCAAAATACTTCAAATAATGGCCCTAGTGTTGAAAATGGCCCTATGTTGTGGGTTCTTGGATTTCACATAGAGATAAAGAAGGAAATCTGTAAAAATCTTCTTGTCCCAAACCTTAAGGGCTAGAGCTTTCATATTTGGCATGTAGCATCATCTAGTGACCCTCTACCAAAATACTTCAAATAATGGCCCTAGTGTTGAAACTGGCCCTGTGTTTTGGGTTCTCGGATTTCACATAGAGATAAAGAAGGAAATCTTTAAAAATCTTCTTGTCCCAAACCGTAAGGGCTAGAGCTTTCATATTTGGCATGTAGCATCATCTAGTGACCCTCTACCAAAATACTTCAAATAATGGCCTTAGTGTGGAAATTGGCCCTATGTTGTGGGTTCTTGGATTTCACATAGAGATAAAGAAGGAAATCTGTAAAAATCTTCTTGTCCTAAACCGTAAGGGCTAGAGCTTTCATATTTGGCATGTAGCATCATCTAGTGACCCTCTACCAAAATACTTCAAGTTATGGCCCTAGTTTGAAAATGGCCCTATGTTGTGGGTTCTCGCATTTCACATAGAGATAAAGAAGGAAATCTTTAAAAATCTTCTTGTCCCAAACCATAAGGGCTAGAGCTCTCATATATGGCGTGTAGTAACAACCACAAGAATAGTTTTCTAGTCTCCAGTATTCTGTATTGTGGTTCCGTAATCAATGCAAGATGCGAGATCATATTAAAGATCAGACATACTCGCTCAGCAATGGAGGATGAGAAGGACGAGGGTAAAAACTGAAAGTAAATACAAGAAACTTTACAAATGTTTTCTAATGGAGTAAGAAAAGATGGCCCTAAAAGGCCAAACTTTGAAAACTTTGTGGTAAAAGGAGAAAATGCAAGAAACCTACAAGAACTCTCTCCTCTTCCCACAATGCTTTGCTATGAGTCACAAGAATCACCAATTTCTACAGGCTTTTCCAAAATCTGACCAGAATGCATGTTTGTTTGTGGTTTAAGGCCGTGTCAATAGCATACAAGTTATTACAGCATGACAATTCACAAATCCAAGTTTCCTTGACCTTTCAACCAGTACTTGACCAGTTGGGGAACGAACCCACAACCTTGCGCTAATGAGACGGGTACTCAAATGGTGGGGCAACCGCGGCAGTGAGAATACACACCAAATATAGGCTTATGCAGCTTAAGCCAACTAGAAAATAACGTATAAACAAATCTAAATTGCTTTTGCAACACGCTAGAATTTCAGACTATCTCAGTCAAAAAATCAACATGCGGCGAAAACAAACGGGGACGAATGTACAGTGTTGAATACATGGGTTAGTTGCAATTTAAACTGTCTGACAAGCATAAGAATACTTTAACAAGATAGAAATATGCACAGAAAAAGCTTCACTTACACCGTGGTGATTCATAGAGAGCCCAGTGCTCAACGTGATGCTCCACTCGAAAAGAGAAAGTAACAAATCGCGTCCTTACCATGTGGCTTCCAAACGACTAGTGCGGTTCAATGATGCATAAACAAACAAGAAGTGGGAGTGACGTAAGCGAATCAAAGTACCCGCGATAATTGGTTCCAGCACACCGACGTTATTGCATAAACTAAAAATGTAAAAATTTTCAAAGTTTCACGAAAATCTGACTGTAAATGAAGACTTTATTGCGAAAACAAGAAAAAGGTAATTTTGAACTTAAAATGGCTTCTTTTCCCACACTGATTTTCAGATTTTTTTCAAAATCAATAGGGCTCAAGCTATTGATGAGAGAAAACAAACTATCCAAACCTCAGGAAAATCAGACCACAAATGAAGACTTAATAGCGTAAACAAGAAATTGAAATTTTGAAATTTAAATAGCTACTTTTTCAACACTGATTGTCATATTTTTTTTCAAAAACAATAGGATTCAAGCTATTAATGGGATAAACAAACTGTGCAAGTTTCACGAAAATCGGACCACAGATGCAGACTTTATTACGTTAACAAGAGATTGAAATTTTGAACTTTAAATGTCTACTTTTCCCACACTGATTGTCAGATTTTTTTCAAAATCAATAGGATTCAAGCTATTGATGAAATAAACAAACTGTGCAAGTTTCACAAAAATCTGACCACAGATGCAGACCTAATCACATTAACAAGAGATTGAAATTTTGAACTTTAACCTTTACCAAACAGTCCCGGGTTTTCACAACCCTGGGAAAAAAGCCTTTTGAAAACATTGTGGGGAAAAGGAGAAAATGCTGGAAACCAGCATTTTATCCTTCTCCCACAATGTTTCCTACTCTTTCCAAAACAAATTTCAATTTTTTAATCACATTTATTTTCTTGTCTGCAAAAGCTTTCACTTTGGACTGGTCTACAATTTTGTCATTTGGTAAAGGGTTAAATGGCAACTTTTCCCAAACTGATTGTCAGTTTTTTTTCAAAATCAATAGGGTTCAACCTATTGATGAGATAAACAAACTGTACAAGTTTCACGAAAATCAGACAACAAATGCAGACTTTATCACGTTAACAAGAAATTAAAATTTCGAACTTTGAATGGCTACTTTTCCCACACTGATTGTCAGATTTTTTTCAAAACTGATAGGGTTCAATCTAATGATGAGATAAACAAACTGTACAAGTTTCACGAAAATCTGACTAGAAATGCAGACTTTATCGCGTAAACAAGAAATTGAAATTTCGAACTTTAAATGGCTACTTTTCCCGCCCTGATTCTCAGATTTTTTTTCAAAATTAATAGTGATCAAGCTATTGATGAGATGAACAAACTGTGCAAGTTTCACAAAAATCTGACGGCAAATGAAGACTGTATCGCATAAAAAAAAAAATTGATATTTTGAAATTTAAATGGCTACTTTCCCACACTGATTGTCAGGTTTTTTTCAAAATCAATAGAGTTCAAGCTATCGATGAGATGAACAATCTGTGCAAGTTTCACGAAAATCAGACCACAAATGAACACTTTATTGCGTAAACTGGAAAAAGACTAACAGACGGACAGACAGACAGATGGACAGATGACAGAACCATGCCATGACATAAGCTCTGCTGGCTTACAGCCAGTAGAGCTAAAACCTGACCAGGTCAAATTGTAGAAAAACCTTGTGTACACTTTTGAGGCCATATTTCTGTTAAAACATTGTTTATACTGTAGAGCCCACATTTTATGACCAACACTCGTAAAGCTTTGTCAGAATGTTTGTCCTGATGATATCTGGGACAACTTTGAAAATGGGTCATATCAAATCTAAAACTAAGTCACCTGGTCAAAAAAAAAAAAACCTTGTGCACACTCTACAGACCATTTTTGTTTCAGTTCATTACCCATTAAGGTTGGTCAGAATTTTTGTATTTATTGATATCTTTGATGATTTCAAATGGGTCATATCAAGTCAGAAATTACATAACCAGGTCAAATCTTTGAAAATCTTTGTGCACACTCTACAGACAAAAATTTTTAGTCTAATACTCATTAAACTTTCTTAGAATGTTTGACTTGATAACATCTCAGATAAGTGCAAAAATGGATTATATGGGATCAAAAACAAGGTCACCAGGCCAGATATTTGAAACAAGAGGGCCATGATGGCCCTGGATCGCTCACCTGAGTCAATAGGCGAAATTTCACTCCAGGATCATAGTGACCCAATTTAAAACTCATCTGAGATATTATTAAGACAAACATTCTGACCAATTGTCAGGTACATGTAAATTGAGCTGAAAATGTGGCCTCCAGAGTGTCCAAAATGTCTTTCTTCAATTTGACCTAGTGACCTAGTTTATGACCCTATGTGACCATATTTCAAACTAATCCGAGACATCAAAACAAACTTGCTGACCAAGGTTCAGGTGAATTGGGCAAGAACTGCCGCCTCTAGAGTGCCCACAAGGTATTTCTGTAATTTCAAATCCATTTAATATATCATCAAGTCAAACATGCTGGCAAATTTTCAGGTCAGTTGAGCAAAAACTGTGGCCTCTACAGTGCCCACAATACATTTCTTTAATTTGACCCAGTGACCTAGTTTATGAACCTATGAGACCCAATTTCTAAATGATCCGAGATATCATCAAGTCAAATATGTAGACCAATTTTCAAGTCAATTTAGCTAGAATTGTGGCCTCTAGAGTGCCCACAAGGTATTTCTTCAATGTGACCCAGTGACATTGTTTATGACCCTATGTGACCAAATTTTGAACTCCTCTGGGATATCATCAAGACAAAAAATGTGGCCTCTAGAGTGCCCACAAGGTATTTCTTTAATTTGACCTAGTGACCTACTTTATGACCCCAGATGACCCAATTTCAATCTCATCCAAGATTTAATTAAGGCAAACGTTCTGATAAATTTTCAAGTCATTTGCGCAAAAAATGTGGCCTCTAGAGTGCCCACAAGGTATTGTTTTAATTTGACCTTAGTGACCTAGTTTATGACCCTAGGTGACCCAAATTCGAATTCATCCAAGATTTCATCACGACAAACTTTCTGACCAATTTTCAGGTCAATTGAGTAAGAAATGTAAGAAATGTGGCCTCTAGAGTGTCCACAGGGTATTTCTTTAATTTGACCTAGTGACCTAGTTTATGACCCTGGGTGACCAAATTTCAAACTCATCCAAGATTTAATTAACACAAATGTTTTGACCAGTTTTCAAGTCAAATGAGCGAAAAATGTGGCCTCTAGAGTGTCCACAAGGTATTTCTTTAACTCTTTACCACACAACTCCGACTTTTAACGACCCTGTGAAAGAAGTCCTTTGAAAACCTTGTGGGAAAGGTAGAAAATGCTGGTAATCAGCATTTTCTCCTTTTCCCACAATGTTTTCTATCCTACCCAAAACAATTTTCAATTTTTCAATTACATTTATTTTGTCATCTGCAAATGCTTTCAGTTTGGACCAGTCTAAATTTTCGCCGTTTGGTAAAGAGTTAATTTGACCTAGTGACCTACTTTATAACCCCAGGTGACCCAATGTCAAAGTTACCTGACATTTAATTAAGAAAAACATTCTGACAATTGAGCGAAAAATATGGCCTCTAGAGTGCCCACAAGGTATATCTTTAATTTGACCTAGTGACCTACTTTTTGACCCCACATGACCCAATTTCGAACTCATCCGAGTTTTTATCAAGACAAACATTCTGACCAAGTTTCATGAGTACCAGACTGAAAATGTGGCCTCCAGAGCGCACACAAGGTTTTTCTAAAATTTGACCCAGTGACCTAGTTTTTGCCCGCACATGATCCAATTTCGAACTTGTCCGAGATTTTATCAAGACAAACATTCTGACTAAGCTTCACAAGTATCTGACTGAAAATGTGTCCTCTAGAGTGCACGCAAGGCTTTTCTAAGATGTGACCTAGTTTTTGACCCCACAAGACCCAATTTCGAACTCGTCTGAGATTTTATCAAGACAAACATTCTGACCAAGTTTCAAAAGTATCTGACTGAAAATGTGGCCTCTAGAGTGCACACAAGGTTTTTCTAAGATATGACCTAGTGACCTAGTTTTTGACCCCGCATGACCCAATTTCAAACTCGTCTGAGATTTTATCAAGACAAACATTCTGACCAAGTTTCACAAGTATCTGACTGAAAATGTGGCCTCTAGAGCGCACACAAGGTTTTTCTAAGATTTGACCTAGTGACCTAGTTTTGACCCCACATGACCCAATTTCGAACTTGTCCGAGATTTTATCAAGACAAACATTCTGACCAAGTTTCATGAGGATCGGACCGAAAATGTGGTGTCTAGAGCGTACACAAGGTAAAAAGTTGACGACGGACGCCGGACACAGCATGATCACAATAGCTCAAAATGAGCACTGGCTGTTGTTTTTCAATGGTTAAAAATTTCCCTAACGATTTTTGAAAAAGGTCACCCTAGGAACATTTCTGCGAAATTATTTCAAATCTGACCAGCCATTCCAGAGAAGAAGAATTAAGAAATTACCCTTCATGTCCCTATAGTGCAAGTAGCCCCAGCCCCCCCCCCCCCCCCCCCCCCCCCCCCCCCCATCAGAGCCATGTTTCTTGACATATCACAATTTTGCGAACAATTTTTGAAAAGAGTCACCCAAGGAACATTTCTGTGAAATTATTTCAAAATCTGACAAGCAGTTTCAGAGAAGAAGAATTTTTAAAAATTTCTTCATATCAATATAGTGCAAGTAGACTACAGCCATCAGAGCCATGTTTCTTGATGGATCAAAATTTCTCGAACAACTTGCGAAAAGGGTCACCCAAGGAACATTTCTGTGAAATTATTTCAAAATCTGACCAGCGGTTTCAGAGAAGAAAAACTTTTAAGAATTTCTTTATGGCCGTATAGTGCAAGTAGCCCCCAGAGCCATGTTTCTTGACGGATCATAATTTCGCGAACAAGTTTTGAAAAAGGTCACCCAAGGAACATCTTCGTGCAATTATTTCAGAATCTGACCAGTCATTTCAGAGAAGAAGAATTTTTAAGAATTTCTTCATGGCTGTATAGCGCAAGTAGCCCCCAGTCACCAGAGCCATGTTTCTTGACAGATCAAAATTTCGCGAACAATTTCTGAAAAGAGTCACCCAAGGAACATCTCTTTGAAATTATTTCAAAATCTGACCAGCCGTTTCAGAGAAGAAGAATTTTTAAGAATTTCTTCATGGCCGTATAGTGCAAGTAGCCCCCAGTCACCAGAGCCATGTTTCTTGACGGATCAAAATTTCGCGAACAGTTTTTGAAAAGGGTCACCCAAGCAACATCTCGGTGAAATTATTTCAAAATCTGACCAGCCGTTTCAGAGAAGGAATTTTTTTTAGAATTTCTTCATTTCCGTATAGTGCAAGTGGCTCCCATTCACCAGAGCCATGTTTCTTGACGGATCAAAATTTCGCGAACAATTTTTAAAAAGGGTCACCCAAGGAACATCTCGGTGAAATTATTTCAAAATCTGACCAACCGTTTCAGAGAAGAATTTTTAAGAATTTCTTCATTTCCGTATAGTGCAAGTAGCCCCCATTCACCAGAGCCATGTTTCTTGATGGATCATAATTTCGCGAACAGTTTTTGAAAAGGGTCACCCAAGAAACATCTCTGTGAAATTATTTTAAAATCTGATCAGCCGTTTCAGAGAAGAAGAATTTTTAAGAATTTCTTCATATCCGTATAGTGCAAGTAGCCCCCATTCACCAGAGCCATGTTTTTCGACAGATCAAAATTTATTTCGCGAACACTTTTTAAAAGGGTCACCCAAGGAACATTCCTGTGATATTATTTCAAAATCTGACCAGCGGTTTCAGAGGAGAAGATTATTAAAGAATTTCTTAGAAAATTCCATTTCGTTGCCATGGCAACCAGAGTTTTTGATGAAATCAAATTTTGTAAACTTTTCAAAGAGGACCTCCCAAGGAACATTTCTGCCAAGTTTGGTCCAAATTGGCCAAGTGGTTTAGGAGGAGATGATGTTTAAAGAATTGTTGACGACACACGACGCACAGACGTACGACGAACAACGGACGACGGACACCGGGTGATCCTAAAAGCTCCCCTTGAGCACGTTGTGCTCAGGTGAGCTAAAAAAAACCTTATGTACACACTAGAGGCCACATTTTCAGTCCAATACTCATGAAAGTCAAACTCTTTGTCTTGGTTTTATCACAAAAGAGTTTGAAAATGGCTGACTTTGGATAAAAAACACCCCAAATCTTTGAAAACCTTGTGGACACTCTAAAGGCAACATTTTCAGTCCAATACTCATTTTCGTTTGTCTGAATCTTTGTCTTAATGATATCTGGGATGACTTGCAAAATTTGTCACATGGGGTCAAAAACTAGGTTACCAGGTCAAATTTTTGAAAAACTTGGTTTACACTGTAGAGGCAAAATTTTCAGTCCAACACTCATAGAATTTGGTCAGAATCTTTGTCCTGATCATATCACAAAAAAGTTTGAGAATGGGTCATGTTTGGGTTAGAAAATAGGTCACCGGGTCAGATCTTAGAAACCTTGTTTACCCTCTAGAATCCACAATTTCAGTCCAATACTGATGAAAGTCGGTCTGAATCTTTGTCTCTTTGGACAAGTTTGTAAATCTATCAGTTGGATCAAAAACTACGTCACTGAGTCAAATCTTTGAAAAATTTGTGTACACTCTAGAGATAACATTTTCAGACAAATTGTCATGAAAGTCAATCAGAATGTCTGTCTTGATGATATCACAGACACTTTTGATTGATTCATCGATTGATTGATTGTATGGTGTTTGATTAAAACTGCTTTTCAACATTATTTCATGTTTTATCGCGGTGGCCAGTGCACCTATCCTTGCTTTCTGGAGTTTCTTTTACCAGTACTATGCACAGTGTTCTTCCCAAGCCACTGGCTGCATTCTCAAAAAAATGGTCAGCGGTGAGAGTTGAATGAATTCTGTCCCAATGATTATCATCAATTCTCGGAAAGAAATTGGCCGAGCCAGGGATCGAACCAGCCACTCCCTGTTCTCAGGTCTTGTACACTGATCTACCGGGGCTTGGCTCTGACACTTTTGAAATGGGTCATGTGGGATCAAAAACTTGGTCACTTGGTCAAATTTTAGAAAAAAAACTTTGTGTACACTCTAGAAGCGACACTTTCAGCCCAGTGCTCATGTAAGATTGTCAGAATCCTTGTCCAAATGATACCTGGGATGACTTTAAAAATGCACCACATCATGTCAAAAACTAAGTCACCACTGGGTCAAATCTTAGAAAAACCTTGTGTACACTCTTGAGGCCACATGTTACTGCCAGATACTCATGAAGTTTGTCAGAATCTTTGTCTTGATGATATCTTGGACACGTAAGTTCCAAAAGCATGTCACCGAGATAAATCCTAGAAAAATCTTCTGTACACTCTAGAGCCAACATTTTCAGTTTACAACTAATGCATGCATGTTTGTTAGAATGTTTGCCATGATATCTCAAAAGAGACTGGAAATGGGTCATTTTTGGTAAAAAAGTGTCAGGTGAGCAAATTTAGGGCTATGATGGTCCTCTTTTTTCGTCATATAGGATGAACTTTATTAGTCACAGTTTGATGGAATGTTTTTGGAATGTTCCAAGGCAGTCATAGTTGACAAAGTAACATAAGAATAATATAAAAGGAAACAAGAGGGCTCTTGGGCCTAAAGCGCTCACCCAAGTAAAGTCATCTAGGATTAAAAAAGTTGCAGACATTCTGGTTGTGATGGTATAAAACACATGAGTGTTAATGACCTACTTATTTAATCAATGTAACCCAGTTCAAATTTGTTCAAAATATTATCATGACAAACATTCTGATCAAATTTCATGAGTCACAGACTTAAAATGTGTCCTCTGGAGAGCAAACAATATTTTTCTTCGATTTGTCCTAGTGACTTACTTTTTGACCCAATGTAACCCAACTCTAAACTTGTCTCAGATATCATCAAGGAAAACATTCTGACAAAGTTTTATGAGCATCTGACTGAAATAATGGCCTCTAGAGTACACACAAGGTTTTTCTAAGAATTATCCAAGTGACTTCCTTTATGACCCGACCTGAACGAATTCAAATTTCATGAATACTGGGCTGAACCTGCGGCCTCTAGAGTGCACACAAAGTTTTTCTATGATTTGACCTAGTGACATGCTTTTTTACCCAATTTCAAACCTGTCTAACATATTATCAAGACTCAGGTGAGCCAAAAAATGATCAGACAGCAACCCAGCTACCCTGGAATAATGAAGATCTCTAAAGCTAAAAATTTGAGAAGTTGTCTTCTAGTCCAATTTTGGCTGGGGTGATTGTTGGAAGTATGGATTGTTAATCTTTTTTTAACTGCCCTCACTTTCGACCCATCAATTCTGACAATGATAGAATATGCCCATGTGCTTACAGAAAAAATGAAGAAGTCTTACTGGAAGTTTCTGAATACCCCAGGTAGATGTCAATTGTCTGTAGAAATTTTCAAAATCATACTTTGTTCTAATTGAGAAACCAGTATTCAGTCAAAGTTTATTTATTACTTTTTAACTTCAGCTTGCTCACAGTGCAACAGCTATCATGACAGAACACCAGTTTGAAGCTAAGTGGACATTAATCAAACAGGTAAGCTTGCATATCTTCCATTCCATCTTCCAAATATTCTTATAAGGTTTCAAAACAGTCAAGTTTGATGTTTTAGATTTTCTTCTTAAGATCCCTTTTCTCAGAGTTCCATGGAAATACATGTTCTTGTATGGAAATCCATGGAATCAGTATTAGGCGGACTACTGGCACCTGATTTTCCATTAAAAGCATACAAGTTTGGAAAAACAAAAAAAAAAATAAATTTCAAATGGATAACAAAGCAAAAGTCTACAATGGATATCCATCTAGTATGGAATATACGTCTACATGTTCAATATAAGATGCAGGCACGATAATTGTAATGTTTACCAATATTGCCTCAGTGTAAACGTAAGTTGTGAATATAGTTTCATTTTGCATTACATTGCCGGCAGTGTATCTGAAACAGTTACGGTTGCCTAGTGGTCAGGTTGTAAAACAGTCTATGAAACGATTCAAGTTTGATTGATTAATTGAGATGGATGGCAATTTTATTGTGTTCAGTTTATTCACAGAAATCAGTGGATTTCCGTGTTTACGAATAGAGTATACCCATATCAGTTTCCATTGTAAACATTGTACACTGCGCTAATCTATGTATTGTGTAGAATTTTCAATTTAAGTACACATTTTACATTACATTTACAATTTATGCATAAATCTATGGATATCCATAATATACAGATATGGCAGTTTTGCTTTGTAACATGCAACTGTACAAACACAACTTTCTAAGCCCTTGCAATTGAAATCTTTGGAAGCAAAGTGTGTTTTCTAGAAGGCGAGATTGCGGGATTCACGCTAGTTTTTTCAGATCTCGCATAAATTTAGACTCGATGCGTGAGTGAAAAAGTTAAAAACAAGAATTTACTATTGCATTTCACATGGTAGATATCTTTTAAATAAAACGGCATCATTGCCAAAGCTATTTTGAAATATAATAATCCATTTTGTCGGTCAAAGCAGCCCACTTATAAATCAGTCTAGTCCAAATACAGCGCAATTTACCCCTGCTGCAAATTTGGCTTGGCATGGCCTTCTGGCTGTTTGATACTGTAACTACATGTAAGGAGAGGCTGGTCTTAGTTTTTTTTTTTTTGTTAATGCGAACACTAATGAATGTAACAGGACATGGGTTTTTAATCAGCCATGTTGCAGACTGAAAACATTAATTTTGATAATGCAAGTCATACATTTCGTTAAAGAAGTTAGAAGTTCTCATTATCCATTCATTTTTGTTTCAATATTATTCCAAGACCTCACTTGCTTCTATTTACCATTTGACAATAAACTAAGCTTACACTTTCCGTATGTTTTGGTAAGTCTGACTTGTACAAGTAACACACAAAAACATTTCCAGCTTTAACTTAGCCAAAAAAATCCATGGATTTCCAAGTACATACAATCATCATCTGTGGTAAAACTGTTATATGTTTTTGTATGCTTGTATGGTGTTTAACGCCATTTGCAAAATGATTTGAGTTATATTGCTACAGCCAGTGCTGCAATCAATTATTTTGTAGAGTTGGGTTGTTAATTTACATAATTTTGAATTTCTGTCACTGGCTACTTTCACACATAACAATTGGCGAAACAATGATCAGGGGTGAGAGAGGAATTAGTCCTGTCACAATGACATTCATTAATTCCAGGAAAGAAATTTGCCAAGCCAGGGTTTCAAATAATCTAATAGAATATTATTACAATATAGACTTTTAATGGATTAGTGTCGCTGTCTTTACCGATCCTGACATACCTATGTATAGGTCAAGGAACCAACATGGGGCAAACATGGCCCTCTTGTTCATAGAATTATTACCGGTAGATCTGAATTTCATATCACTATCAGATGCTGGGATCTCAGTTTGACAACTTAAAATACTGTTCTTCGGAGAAGATGTAATGAAAACTATACTTGTATACTTTTATAAACTTTTTCAGGTTTTGGTTCGTCTGAGCAGAAATATTCCAGATTTAGGAGAAACAATTGACAGATTGAGAGAAGAATCTATTGACCCTGAGAAGGAGAAAAAACTTAAGGAAATAATAAAGATGTGGGAAGAATCAGACAAAGCATTACAACAGGAGATACAGGAAGTAAAATCAAAACTCCAAGAACATGACCAAACATTAAGCACCATACAAAATGACAGTCAGACATTGAGTAATCAAACAGAACAGATGCAAGCTGAAGCCCGTGATCTTGCTGTGCAAGTATCCAATAACACAGACAAAATCAAAAGTATGGAAGAAGATGCAAATGAGCTGCAAAATCTGATGATGTCACATGATCAGAAAATACAGAGCCTCAGTGTAACTCAGATGGAGATTGAAAGTTCTAGAAAAGAACTAGCCGAGGAAGTACGCAGAACTGATGCAAAAGTAATAAAGTATGCATCTAAATATGGAAGTCGTCTGGATGTCATAGAACAGAATTCGAAAGACATGAGTGATGCTGTGAATGTATTGAGTGAGAAGCAAGGTAAGTCACTGTTGTTCAAGACTACATGTAAAATGCTTGTTGTGAAATCAAATATTGTATCACTATTCATCAAAGCATTGACTGGAGCTATTTGCTTAATCAAATTTAATTATTCTATGATTTTACAAATTCTCTTATTTCTTTTTTTTCTAAATTTTCCTAATTACTATTTCTTAAACAAAATAGAGTTGTTATTTACCCATAAATTATAGCAAAGTACAAGTCCAGAATGTGGATCAGTTACAGGGCTTTCCCCTGGAAATTTTTATTTGTGCACCATCAAATTCGCATAAAAATTGGGGCCAGTTGGAGCCAACTGAGGGAGCCACATATAACAGTATGTACAGCAGACATTCCAGTTTTATTAGCTTGTGTTACAGACTTATAGTTAATAAATTCATACACAGGTCTCATTAATGCTGTACATGCCAGTAACACCATACAAAAGCACACAAATTGAAATATTCCTTTTCCCCAGGACTTTTCAAGGTTGTGAGCTGCAGGGACATAGAAGTCATATTTGTACAGTAATGACATGTCAGAATTTCTGGAGTTTTGGTGAGAATTAAAGAACTTCTGAGTATTTCTGAAACCCCCCCTACCCCCGCCCCCATCCTCATTTTATTAGTGGTCTATAAGAATGGGTATTTTGGCTTCAAGATGAAAAGAAAACATTTTCACATTCTTCCTAAACTTCCTAAACATACGGGTACTCAGTGCGATTGTCACAATCAGACAATTCTGTATTTACTTCTTAACACCAACAATGGATTTACACTAGTCTGGCGAGAAATTTGGCCAAAACTAAACAAGAAGATGCCTTATCTTGTGTACAGATTTGTTGGACTGAACTGGATATTGATTCTATAAATTTAAAAACTGCAGGCTTAGAATGTAATTCATCATTATGAATAAATGAACATTCATATTAGACAACTTGTTAACTGTTTACCAAACAATAAAATTGTAGACCCTTTCATATTAAAAGTATTTGCAGACGTCAATTCCAGTGTGGCTGTAATTATTTGATTGATCGATCATAATTTTATGTTGAAAAATTGTTGGAAAAGAAGGAAATGTTGATTACCGGGATTTTCTCTTGTCTCCACAATGATTTCAAAAGCGTTCTTCTACTGGGTCATTGAAAGTCAATATTGTGCATTAATTGGTTAATGTATCATTTGTTTTTGTCTTTTAAAAGATAATAAAGGGCGTGTCCATTTAATGGTCCTTTTATTTTGCTCTTCTTTCTCTTTATTAATGTATTATACCTTTTTCTTTAACACTTCTTCCAGCGTTATCACTGTAAGAAAAGAAGGCCTAAACCACCACCACCCCCATCCAACCATAAAAATCATCAAAGTTTTTTTTCGTCATCATGAGATCATGAGACACAGATTTTAGCATCCACTTATTGTTTTATACAGATATATATGTAAACTTACTGCTTAAATCTATTTTTTAAAGCTGAAGAGACTGTCTGAAATGGCTCTGATTGGACAATGTGAAACAGACATTTTGTAGTGTCAATGGGTTTTTTTTTTTTTTTTTTTTTTTCACTGATCTGTTTTTTGTACCATTTAGTTTTGGGGTAAGAATTTCTGCATGATTTGACATAAAATTGTCAAGTAGAGTAGAAGGTAACTTCAAAACATGTCATGTTACCCTAGAAGTCAATTGTGCAAGAAATGTGACCTCTAGAGTGCCCTAAAGGTATTTCTTTAAATAGACCTAGTGACCTAGATTATGAGCCCAGGTGACCCAATTTTGAACTCATCCTAGATTTCATCAAGAGAAACATTTTAAGCAATTTTCAAATCAATTGAACAATAAATGTGGCCTCTAAAGTGCCCACAAGGTATTTCTTTAATTTGACCTAGTGACCTAATTTAAGACCCCACATGACCCAAATTCATACTCATGTGGGGTTTATCAAAACAAACATTTGGACCAATTTTTAAGTCAATTGAGAAATAAATGTGGCCTTTAGAGTGCCCACAAGGTATTTCTTTATTTTGACCAAGTGACCTTGTTTATGACCCCAGGTGATCCAATTTCAAATTCATCCGATATTTCATCAAGACAAAGATTCTGACCAATTTTCAAGTCAGTTGAGCAAGATATGTGGCCTCAAGAGTGACCACAAGGCATTTCTTTAATTTGACCTAGTGACCTAGATTATGCTCCAGATGATCCAATTGTAAACTCATCCTAGATTTTTTTCAAGTGATTTTATCAAGACAAGCATTCTGAACAATTTTCAAGTCAATTGAGCAATAAATGTGGCTTCTAGAGTGCCCACAAGGTATTTCTTTAATTTGACCTAATGACCTAGTTTATGATCCAAGTTGACCCAAATTCGGACTCATGTGAGATTTTATCAAGACAAACATTCTGACCAATTTTCAAGTCAATTGAGAAAAAAATTTGGCCTCTAGAGTGCCCACAAGGTATTTCTTTAATTTGACCTAGTGACATAGTTTATGATCCCAGGTGACCCAAATCCAAACTCATCCGAGATTTTATCATTCTTACCAAATTTCAGGTCATTTCAGCAATAAATGTGGCCTCTAGAGTGCCCACAAGGTATTTCTTTAATTTGACCAAGTGACCTAGTTTATGACCCCAGGTGACCCAAATCCAAACCCATTCGAGATTTTATCAAGACAAACATTCTGACCAAATTTCAGGTCATTTCAGCAATAAATGTGGCCTCTAGAGTGCCCACAAGGTATTTCTTTAATTTGACCAGGTGACCTAGTTTATGACCCCAGGTGACCCAAATTCAAACTCATCATAGATTTCAGCAAGAAAAACATTCTGACCAATTTTCAAATCAATTGAACAATAAATGCGGCCTCTAGAATGCACACAAGGTATTTCTTTAATTTGACCTAGTGACCTAGTTTATGATCGCAGGTGACCCAAATCCAAACTCATCCGAGATTTTATCAAGACAAACATTCTGACCAAATTTCAGGTCATTTCAGCAATAAATGTGGCCTCTAGAGTGCCCACAAGGTATTTCTTTAATTTGACCTAGTGACCTAGTTTATGACCCCAGGTGACCCAATTTTGAACTGACTGAACATGTTGTGCTCAGGTGGGCTAACAAACTTAGAACAGGTTCACTAATTACAAAATAACAAAGCTCTATGCCTTCAAGGTTTAGAAAAGAAGAATTTTAAAGTTTTCCTTCTTTGTTCCTGTGTTAGAACTTGTGACCCCCGGGGCAGGGCCAGTTTTGACCCAAGGGGCATCATATGAACAAACTTGGTAGAGGTCCGCTAGGAGATGCTACATACCAAATATCAAAGCTCTACGCCTTCCAGTTTCAGAGAAGAAGAATTTTAAAGTTTTCCTTCTTTGTTCCTGTGTTCGAAACTTGTGACCCCCGAGGCAGGGCCAGTTTTGACCCAAGGGGCATCATATGAACAAACTTGGTAGAGGTCCACTAGGAGATGCTACATGCCAAATATCAAAGCTCCATGCCTTCCAGTTTCAGAGAAGAAGAATTTTAAAGTTTTCCTTCTTTGTTCCTATGTTTGAACTTGTGACCCCCGGGGCGGAGCCAGTTTTGACCCCAGGGGCATCATATGAACAAACTTGGTAGAGGTCTACTAGGAGATGCTACATACCAAATATCAAAGCTCTACGCCATCTAGTTTCAGAGAAGAAGATTTTCAAAGATTTTGCTATTTTTTTCCTTTTGGTTGCCATGGCAAACCAGAGTTATGGGTGGAATTCAATCTCTTGAACAACTTTGGTAGAGGTTCACCCGAGGAACATCCCTGCCAAGTTTCATCAAGATTGGCTCAGTGGTTTAGGAGAAGAAGATGTTTAAAGAAATTGTGGACGACGCACGACGGACATTGGGCGATCACAAAAGCTCAGCTTGAGCACTTTGTGCTCAGGTGAGCTAAAAATGCAATACGATCCAAAAGTTTTGGCTTTTTTCCTTACCATATGCTTTTATCTTCAATGAATTTATGTGTTTATGTAAGTTTTGTTGATGGTTTCCACACCATGGATGATAGAAAACGAGCTTAATAACTTAACCTCCATTACTTCAAAATACAGTCAATCACTTAAAACATTTACAACAAGAAAACGGTTGATTATCATGAAGTGTAAATTCAGAATTTCATTATACTGGGGTAAATTTTTGTTGTAATACTTTTTTCATCAAAATTCCATGATATGAATTTTTCATGTTTTTGGCAATCATAGAAGTACATAAAAAATAGGAATGACTGTGTGACAATTTTAGATCAAAGTGCTGAAGGCTCTGAATGCCCAGTTATCAGAAGGGATGAAGAGGTAGGAAGATTAGGCCCATAAGCTCAAAGTTTCTATCACATTTTTACAGGCTTAAAAACTGCTATCACATTTGTACAGACTAACCAAAAAGTATCTACATGTCTCACACTGACAGTCTGTGGAGTTGACAACAGAATGGAAAAACATAAATTTGTAAAGGCCAATACAATGAGTATTTTTGTATAGCCTTGACCTCATGGTGTCTATTGATAGAAAGGAGATAATTTTCAAAGGATTTTCTGTTTCCTATTTTCTTCCTTTACATAGCAGTGTGCAAAAAAATTGCTGATAGAGGACAAGTCCAGGGAACATTTCTTGAAAGTGCAACAAATCCACCATGGCCAAGCAATGAATCATATTTTCTTTTATTTTACCATACTCAGTCTATAAGTTGAAATAGTAACCATGTCCTTTGAGCAATGTCTAGGAAAAACACAGTCTTTAAAGGCTAATACACAGAGCATGATTTGGTGTCTGAGAAGACAATTTTGTAGGTATTTCTTTTCATTTTAGCATTTTGGTTTCTATGGCAACAAATAAAAAGACGTCCACATTCGGGGACCAATGCTCAGCAACAGTTGTGTTTGGTAACAAAAGCACCATATGCGGGTGCCAACGCTCGGCTGCAGTTGATTGATTTTCATTGAAAACACAAAATTGAAAATGGGGCATAACTTGATAGTTATTAAATCTTATTGTTTATATTTACCTTTTAATAGTTAACAACTTTTCCAAGTTTGAAGTAAACATCTTCGGTAATAACAACGATATTGTAAAATATGAAAGATTTTGCATGATGACGACACAAATGACAAAGATGATGACGCTAGGGCTATGAAAATACCACGTCTAAAAACAGCTGAGCTAAAAAAAAGCTATTAAAATGTCAAAGGTTCTGAAAATTCAAAGTAATAAAAAAGGGCATAACTGTGTCAAATATATTTTGATAGTTACCTGCCCTGTTATATGGGTAATCCTTTTGACAGTAAATAACTTGTCCAAATGTGAAGTAAATATCTTCAGGAATATAAGAGATATTATAAAATGTCAAAGTTTTTGCACGACGACAATGACGCATGGGCTTTGACAGTAGCTTGACATTTTCTTTGCAAACAGCTGAGCTAACGACTACCAGTTATATAAAATCATTGGGATGATACAAGACTGCTCAAGAAACATTTCCATAAAAGTTTTGTCAGAATATCCACTGTAAATGCCACTTTTCAATTTTCCACATTGAAAGTCAATGGAATCTCTAAATTGCCATGACCAACCAAGTTGGAATGTTGATTTTCATAAACATGAGAGCCATTGGACCTACAGCTCTCATCCGAGTAAAGTAATCTAGGATTGATAAATTTGAAGAGCTCCTGGTTGTGATTGTGGAAAACACAAATGAGCCATGCTCTGGCAAAGGGGGATTTAATGCATCTCCATGATATATCATTCCAAACGAGCTGTCATATATTTATGGATGCATAAAATCCATTTTGTTGAACAACCAACTGAATCACTAGGCACACTGGTCCTTCGACATGCAGAAAATATGCCAAAAGCAAAAGGTTTCGACCCAAGTCAGCCTAAATATCTATGGAGATCAAGATCAGATTGCACTGAATGTCAAATCTGATCTTCGGTGTAAAACGTCCACCAGTTACTTAACTCTTTACCACACAATCCTGAGTTTTAAGGACTCTAAGGATATAACCTCATGAAAACCTTTTGGAAAAAGAAGAAAATGCTCTCTTTTTTCCTGCAAGGTTTTCTACACTTCCACAGCCATTAACCAACATTTCAGCTAAATCTAACTTGCCGTCCGCAAATGTTTTCAATTCAGACAAATTTAAAATTTCATTGTTTTATAAAGAATAACTGGTTTTTCACTTGTTCATGTTATAAACTTTAATACATGTTTGATATTGAATGCGCCGAGTTTGCTATGGGTCGAAATGGTTATGGGCCAAGATGTCCTATCTGGACAACTCTGGCTGGAAGAAATAAGGCATATGTACCAATAAAATACATAGTTAAAACTTTAGACATGAGGTGCACAGTAATTTCATGAAAATTAAAATCTTACAGAGGTTTTAAGACACCTATTTCAGAGAAAGAGCACACTGTCTGCGTAAAATATGCTATCATTATTTGTCATTCACATGGTGTCAAGGAAAAGGACAAACGAACGACCCAGCACTCGACAACAGCACTCGTCAAAACTCAGTCGATCAGGTACCTACATCTAAACATTTGATCAACGATCACCCGAGTTTTGCCAATGGTTTCTTTCACTGCTACAGCGCACTAATTTGCAGTTATGAATAACCTCACCAGGGCCCAAAATTCGCAGTCAACACTTTCGTACATATGATTAAAATCGCACATCTATCGAATTTTGTTCTGAAATTAAACCTTACTATGATGTTCAAATCGAAATATTTTTATTAGTTTTAGGGTTCATTTCTTTCAGCGTAGTGAGATGGATTGCAGGCGGTACTTTTCACTTTTACTCGGGTTGTTCCTTAAACGCTTGGATGGGGTTGAAATTTTGGTATACGATTCCTATGGCCTTGGGCTTGGTAAGCCAAGCCCAGGCCAAAAAACCTTGTGTCCACTCTACAAGCCAATACTCATGTTTGTTGAATGTTTGGCGCATATCTCGGATGATTTTGAAACTGGGTCCTGTTGAATCAAGAGTTGGGTTACTGTGACAAATCTTTAAAAGAAAACTTACGTGCTCTAATTAGAGGCCACATTTCCACCCCAAAACTCATGAAACTGGGTCCAAATGTTTGCCTTGATGATACCGCAGACACTATTTAAAGCTTGGTCACGCGAGATGAAAATCTTAGAAAAAACCTTGTTTGCACTTTAGAGGCTAATTTATCAGTCCAGTGTTTAGGAAACTTGGTAAAAGTGCTTATTTTGACAGTATCTTTTAGGAGTTTGCATATGGATTGCCCAGACTCAAAATGTAGGTACCAGGTCAAATATTGAAAAAAAAACATGAATTCATTCAATAGTCCATATTTTCCATATGTTAGGTATAGAACTTGAACAGAATGTTACATCATTCTGGAATAAGCTTGGAGATGTGTTGTCTAAGGTCAAAAAGTAGGTAATTAGGTAAAATCAGAGCAAAATCTTGTGTACACTCTAAAGGAAGATTTGCAACTACATGTAATTACTTCGTGAAACTTGGTCAGAATGTTTGCCTCAATGATATCCTTAACAGTTTTGAAAATGGGTCAGCTTGAGATAAAGCTATGTGACTAGGTCGTATCACTAGACTATACTATTCTCTCAAAGGTACATACAGACTCAGGTTAGCAATAGAAAAAGGAGAAAATGCTATTTACAAGCTTTTCTTTTTTTTTTTTTTTTTTTTTCTTTTTCAGGATCCTTAATGATTGATTGATTGTATGGTGTTTAATGCCGTTTCCAACATTATTTCAGTTATATCGCGGCGGTCGGTGCACCTATCCATGCTTTCCTGGAGTTTCTTTTTACCACTACTCCGCACAATATTCTTTCCAAGCCACTGGCTGCTTTCCCACATAACCATCGTCGAAACAATGGTCCTCGGAAAGAAATTGGCCAAGCTGGGGATCGAACCAGCAACCTCCTGTTCTCAAGTCCTGTACGCTACCGACTCTCGCTACGGGGCTTGGCTCAGGATCCTTAAAGCATGGGATCATTCGGTGAAGTGTTAAACCATTTTGATTATGCCAAGGGCATTTTTATATGAATCACTGTGATCATATTTAACCGTTAAAGAATCTTTCACAAATACAGTTGCCATTGTGGGTAGTGTCGATCAAGATCAGGCTGCACAGAACCTGTAGTCTGATCTTTGATCTACACTGGCTGCTTTGATAAGACATTTGGGAAAAAAGCAGTCCTGAGATAATGATTATTTGGGGTTTATATTGAGACCGAAAATTCCTTCTTGAGATTCATTCGGAGCACCATGGATAATTTTAATTGAAAAGAAAAGCTCCATAAGTATGCCCACACTAAGACACAAACAACCTCGGATGAGAAGGAAACTCTTGTAATGAATATTGAGATTTGCAGTGTTATGATTCTGCCTCCCAATAATTTATACCTGAGGGAACTAAGGGTTACTCTACATCGATGGGTATGTCCACCCTTCAATATGCTTGTCCATTACGAAGCATATCAGGATTCAGTAATAACTCATAAACCATTAGGATCAAATTCTTTAAACATAATCTCAGAACATGTGAAAATTTGAAGCCATTGCAAATGTCTTACGTTTTATGCTCAAATGTAGGGAAGTTCAGAGTCCCTTTCACATACAAGGGGAGATCAGAAAGAACAAGGACCAGTGCCTGTATCGGAATGTTGTTATATAAAACAAGTTGGAAGTTTACTGTTTTTGAAAATAACCTCCTTTGAATTCTCTGCACTTATTCACATGCGTGAAACACATGTGCTAGCACGTCACATGACATTACTCTCAAGGGCCTAGTAATAGCAAGGGTTAGCCCCTCTCGGTTCCCGTAATAGGCATTCCACGTAGAGAATCTTTCAAAACAGGGACAAGTCAGAGGTCACAAGGGGTCAGGACCTAATTATAGGGAGAGTTTGCTATTGTTTCATGCTTAGGTTTTGCAAGTTTCCAGTACAAGTGTGGCTTTGTGAGCTAGGGGGTTATCTTGGTGTATAGTGACGTCACTTTGCAAGACTTCTGGGTAGTTTTTTCGTATGGCGTTTCTGAAATTTATTTGAATAATGTGGGCATAAAACCCAGCATTTACTATAGTATGTATAAATACAACCTGATTTGGAAGAAAACTAGAGGCCCTTGAGGGCCTGAATTGCACCATGGCATGATTTTGCTTTTGTTCTAGCATGCATTATGAATTAATTCATCATGCAAAAAGGAAGAAAGGAAACGCACAAAAAAGTGGGGGAAGGGGTTGTTGCAAGTGGGTTTGAACCCACAAAGACAGCACTAGTAGGCATGGTGAATTGAACAAAATAGTGAATAAAAACTGAAGTACAATTTCTCAAAACCAATTGCTTGTAATCCAGCCAAATCTGATAGGGTTTCAGTACTCATTGTTTTAAACAATCCCTGCAAGTTTCAAATATTCAAGTCACAAAGAATTGTGGCTAATAATGTGGACTGTGTTGAGTAAACAATACTAAGTCATAAAATGGCTGCTCTTCCTAAACTGATTGCTAGATTTTCTTCATTCTTAATAGAGTTCAATCTCTTGATGGCACAAATAATCTTTGAAAGTTTCAAAAGATTGTAAATTTTCAAATTTAAATGGCTACTTTTCCCATACTGATTGTCGAATTATTTTCAAAATCAATAGGGTTCAAGCTGTTGATGATACAAAGCAACTGTGCAAGTTTTATGAAAATCCGACCACAAATACAGACTTTATTGCGTAAACAAGAAAAGGAAATTTTGATCTTTAAATAGCTACTTTTCCAATACTAATTGTGAGATTTTTTTTTCAAAATCAGTGCGGTTCAAGCTATTGATGAGATAAAGAAACTGTGCAAGTTTCACGAAAATCAGACAAATACAGACTTTATTGCTTAAACAAGAAATTGAAATTTTGAACTTTAAATGGTTACTTTTCCCACACTGATCAGCAGATTTTTTTCAAAACCAGTAGGATTCTAGCTATTGATAATATAAAGCAACTGTGCAGGTTTCAAGAAAATCTGACTACAAATGCAGACTTTATTGCGTAAACAAGAAAAAGAAATTTTGAACTTTGAATGGCTACTTTTCCCACACTGATTTTCAGTTTTTTTCTTTTTTCAAAATCAGTATGGTCCAAGCTATTGATGAGATAAACAAACTGCTACTTTCACGAAAATCTGACCACAAATGAAGACTTTATTACGTAAACAAGAAATTGAAATTTTGAACTTTAAATGGCTACTTTTCCCACACTGATTGTCAGATTCTTTTCAAAATCAATGTGGTTCAAGCTATTGATGAGATAAACAAACTGTGCAAGTTTCACAAAAATCCGACCACAAATGAAGACTTTATTGCGTAAACTAATTGAAATTTTGAACTTTAAATGGCTACTTTTCCAACACTGATCGTCAGATTTTTTTCAAAATCAATAGGGTTCAAGCTATTGATGAGATAAACAAACTGTGCAAGTTTCTTGAAAATCCGACCACAAATGCAGACTTTATCGCGTAAACAAGAAAAAGACTAAAAGATGGAGGGATGGCGGAAACCATGTCATGACTTAAGCTCTGCTGGCTTACAGCCAGTAGAGCTAAAAAGAGATTTCAAAGTAAAATATGACACACATAGGTCTATCTTTACCAAGTGACTTTGGAAGGTTCACTCTAGTAGCAGAAGGCGATGTTGGAAGTTTCCATACACTGCTTTGTTGTTTAGATTTAATCTCGTTAAAGCTTCATCGCATGCTACAATATGATAGGTAAAGTTTAACCCCTCTATCCTAATGCAGTCTGAATTTGTTAAACAGATTTTGACCCAACCCCCATTTGCTCGGGCATCAATATCGATGTAGACCTACCCACATTGTGAAAACACTTGGCATTCCAAGACTGTCAGTCAAAATCTCGTGGGCCCTTCGATATAAAATGTTAAATGTGGCAGCTATTTTTCTGACAGTATCACGGCGATCTTGTTTTACATGCTGCTCTACATCCATGATTATATTGTCTTATGGATGGCCAAATTCAGGGTCATCTTTGACAATATTGCACCTTTGTCTAATCCTGTCCGATCTGTTTACGAATATAAGATTTCTCGAGTGCAGAATCACCTTAAATTTTTTCTAACATGGTTTTGATTTCCAATGAATACTTTCTGAGTTTGGTGTAAAACTTTTTTATTACACTCGGCTCAAATAAAATGTCGTCCGACATTATGGACCACAAATGCTGTATATGACATCATTAAAATGATGTCACACTTTACTTACTTGAATATGGCGACATTTTAAAGCATGAATCATTTGCCAGATAATTGATGCTCATCTATGCACTTTTGTGTAATCCTGTGTGGTGTATTTTTCAAATTAATGAAAATAAGTAGAATATCCACTGTCTTAAAATTACCTTCCAGCTCGGTCTATGAAACTTGGCATGGAAATAAGTCTTTATTTTAGGTTATTCATCTACTTTCATTCCATAGCAATAGCAACTATCATATGCTTAAAAACCCTTATCCTGCTAAATAAATGAAACTTTCAAGCAGATAGTAAAATCCCGAATTCCGACATTTCAAGTGTAATTTTTTTTTTGGGGGGGGGGGAATTTCCTCTATTAGACAGTGTAGGTCCAAGATCAGACTGCATGCTCTGTGCAGTCTGATCTTGATCTACATTGTACACAGAAGGTCAGAGAGTCGTGCTTAGCAGCTTAGGGTTAATACATGGTTTGAACTTACCTTTTTTAAAGCAAAAGTTCAGCCATTTAGGTACCCTTTACTAAAGAATTCAGTGAACGAAACACTGAAATTCATGAGTTAAAAATATGTCTATAAAAGGCCGACTAGCTGCCAAAGACAAACAATTTGGGGTAAAATTGCAGACAGATCTAATTCATACCTATCTAAGGGTATGGATATTTAATTACAACTTTACCCACCATAGCTTGCAGATTACGAAAAAAAAATTCAAATGCAAATTCACAAATTTATGACAATTTTTATTGTTTTAACCCTTTCCCAAACGACAAATTTTGGACTGGTCCAAATTGAAAGAGTTTGCAGACGACAATTTTAAGTTTGATGAAAATGGCAGAAAGTTCTCAAAAAGGGTAGAAAACACTGTTGGAAAAGGAGAAATTGCTCGTTACGAGCAATTTCTCCTTTTCCCACAGTGTTTTCAAAAGACTTGTACTGCAGACACATGAAAACCAGGGCTTGTGTCGGAAAGGGTTAATGGATTACATAGTTCTATCTATAATCTTATAAAATCAGAATTCTTCATGTAGGTGTAAAGTACATATACATAGTAAAATTAGTGTTGCACCCCCTGTGCTTTTTACCGGGTTTGATTTTCTGACGTGAATGAGATAAAATTTGGTCGAAATTAGAATTCGGCTGATGCATACACTTACAGACTCATCTTTTGCCCATAAAATGAACTGAACTGAGGTATCCCTCGACCTCATGGTAAGTGGGAATCTTTTGCCTAGATGTTGCTTTCAAATTTAAGAAAAACGAGAAGCGTTTTAAGTTTGGTTAAAACAGGGAATTTAATGTCGAAACAAAACTTACAGCAGGTTGAAAGTGACCTGCAGAGAATGGACACACAAAATCAGGCAATATTGCGTACTTCCGCCCGGGGCATGCAAAACAGCTTGCAGTCTTTGTCTCACACCTCTCACGAGAGGTTGAAACAGCTCGATCAATAGCTGCTGCCATGAGGTTAAGGGATACCTCAGTTCATTCCATTTCAGAGACAACAGACTTGTTTGTTCTTGTATACAGCAGCCAGATTCTAATTTCCAACCCATTTCATATCATTCACGCCAGAAAATTAAGCACGTTAAAAACACAGGGGGTGCAACACTAATTTTACTATGTATACATTCTGACAAATTATTTGTAAAATGGTAGGTCTACCCTGATCATTTATCCTGTTGTTTATAAGATCAAATCTTTACCACACAAGAAAAATGTAGACTTAGACAATTTAAATGAAGCCCAAAAGAGAAAATTTGCCTTTGATAGTATAGAAAACATTATGGATACCATGATTTTCTCCTTTTTCTACAGTGTTTCCAAAAGGCTTTTTCTTCAAGCTGTTTAAAGTTTGCGATTGTGTGATATAGGGTTAAACTGCTAATCCCTTTTTATTTATATTTCATTTTTGCCAGCATCTATGGAAGGAGAAACAAAGATGTCTCAAGAGTTGAAGAACCTTGCATGTATGTATTCCTTTTAATCAACAATTTCTTAACCCTTTGCCACTTGAACAATTTTAGACCTGTCCAAATTAAGAGTATTTGTAAATTACATTTTAAATGTGGCTTTGATAACTCTGTTTTCTGTATGAAAGGGTAGTGAACATTGTAGGAAAAAAGTTGGTTACCTGCATTTTCTCCTTTTTCCAACAATATCTTCAAAAGCCTATTTCTTCAAAGTTTTTAGAATTCAGGATTGTGTGGTAAGGGGTTAAAATTAAGATTCCTTAGTGCTGTAATATTGTATATGAATTATTACTAAAATCATGGGCAGAAGAAATGACCTAGAGTCAAAGTAAACAAAAAAACCCACAGTTGCCTTATACTGTCTCACAGAATCAAAGCGTTGAAAATGCTGGTGTGGCATTTGTCAAGGGAGCCATTGTGTGGAATTAATAATTTGAAAAATAAACAACAGAAACAGTTTCAAAATATTCGCTTGAAAGTCAATCTACTATATAGTCATGCAAAATCCGATAGAGAAGAGTGCAACCTTGTGGGACGAACAAGTCAGGGCGAACAATCCTGGGACGAATAAGCCCAGGAACGAACTGGTTTTGGGACGAACAAGCACGGTATGTGTGTGTCATTACGCCACTATAGAAGGCCATAGCGGATCAAGCTATTTTCGATAAAAAAGACGTATTTTCACGATCGATGGCCTAATCCAATTTATTGTAATACGCCATTTTCAATTTCATATCTGAGTGCAATCGAAATATTTATTTTTCTCCGAAAAATTGATTTCTGTTGGGTTTACTTCCTTCGGTTTTGCACAAAATACGATACATGATTTTCAAAATGTCGTATTGAACTCATAGTGGCATTGTCTTCGACAAATGCCACAAAAATACTTCTTTCTGTTATAAATCTTAATTCTTTTATATATGACAATTTTGACAAAAACCACTAAATCTCTACCACTCCAATTTGAACATGTCGCCTTACAAAGTAATAAACTGAACAAGATGTCATTTACAAGGTACAAGATCTTTGCTTATATGTAAATTAAGTGACCTATGCAAAGCAGAGAATCACTTTTTCCTACACCACTGTAACATTATGAATGAATCTATTTATAGATACACCTAGGTAACTTGTAGCAAATCCCAGTTACATTAACCCTCACTGGACAGGGAACCCTTGTCATTCCTTCAGTCATTCATTATTTAGATCATTGTGTACAGTTATACTGTTATATTAAACTGTTATTCTAGTCTCGAATATTAACCCTTTACCAAAACAATCCCAAGTTTTAATGATACTGGGGAAAATCCCTTTGAAAACATTGCGGGTAAAGGAGAAATGCTGGTAACCGTCATTTTCTCCTTTTCCCACCTTGTTTTCTACCCTTTTGGAATCAGGTTTCATCAGTTCAGCCACTTTTAATTTATGGTCTGCAACAGCTTTTAATTTGGAGTGGCGTAAATTTTTTTGTTTTGTAAAGATTTAGATAGTTAACTACATCTTGTGTTATTCGATATTGACTAATTGATTGCATGGTGTTTAACGCCATTTTCAACATTACTTCAGTGATATTGCGCCGGCCAGAGCACCTATCCATGCTTTCCTGGAGTTTCTTTACCAGCACTACCGCAACTCAATGATGTTTGGCGGACAGTGTGGATTAAGATCAGACTGTGCAGAGCATGCAGTCTGATCTTGGATCTACACTGTCCAATAAGAGGATGTATTATTTTCTCCAAAATGTAACTTTGAAATAGCAGTATTCAGGTGTTTACCATCGGCTTCAAAGTTTCGTTTAACATTTTTAGCAGGTTAAGGGTTAAACTTAAACTGGATTACAGTTAACCAATAGCACGCATAGCCCCAGCAGCTCAGTAGGTATTGTACAGGACTTGGGAACAGGAGGTTGCCGGTTTGATCTCGACTTGGCAAATTTCTTCCGTGGATTGATGATAGTCATTGTGACAGGTTTCATTTCTCTCTCACGGTTCGACGATGGTTTTAATATAAATGTGGGAAGGCAGCCAGTGGCTTGGAAAGAATATTGTGCGGAGTACTGGTAAAAGAAACTCCAGAAAAGCATGGATATGTGCACTGTCCACTGTTACATAACTAAAATAATCTTGAAAACAGGGTTAAACACCATACAAACAATCAATCAATCAAATTCGCTAGTCTCTCAGTGCTTTCAGTACTTTGATTTATTATTGCAGCTATTACCAAAATGTTTCTGGATGACAGACTACCTGGTGAGTTATATGTACATACCAAAGTGCATGAAGAAGCGATGGAAAAACTACTGACCAACAACCTTGTGGTTTTGACTGGGCACCCTGGGGAAGGCAAAACAACAATGTCATTGAAGTTAATGCTAGAAGTCACAACAGCAGATAAATGTTTGAAGTTAGCTAAGCCGTCTGATTGGAGATTGGTGGATTTTATCAAATTTGATGTTGTTTTTATTGATGACATATTTGGACCTGGGGTTCTTGACGAAACACTTGCAAAGAGTTGGAACAGGCATCTGCCAGAAATATGGAAAGCTGTCAAGAATAAAGAGATTAAATTGATCATTGCTACTAGGCACTACATTCTAGAAGGAGCAAGACAGACGTTCAACAGATCATCACTTTTTAAAGCAGACCATTTGCAGTTCCTTTCATCAAACAACCTTTCCGTAGATGAGCGAACACAAATGTTGACTAGACATCTGCAACATTATGATACAGATACTGATGTCAGTACAACTTTAATTAATGCATGTGTAGATAGATCTACTTTATTTCTGAATCGCATTCTCACTGGAGAACCATCATTCCTGTTTGGGTTTCCAGAATGTGTTAGGATGTTTGCCCAGAACAAGGATTTGTTTAAAAGAGGTGCTGAGTTCTTTGCCAGCCCATCCGATTTTTTCAGAAAATGTATAGAGGATCTCAAAAAAGATGAGGAGAAATTTCTTGCTTTGTTGATGATATGGTGTAAACCAGGTAAGACACTCTTTCAGAATGACCTTGAACTTTCTTCAACTCCAGAAGATATTGAGTGTGTCCTAAGAAAGTTTGGATTCAAATTAAAGGGAAAACTCTTGAAGACATTGAGAAAGTCTCTGAAGGACCATACTAAAGACTTTCTGATGTACTCAGCATCATCAGGGGCTTATAAATTCAGCCACAATGTAATAAGTGACATGGTTGGTCTAGTGATCAGTGAGGAGTACCCAGAAGCTTGCCTGGACTTTGCTGATAGAGATTTTGTATCAAAATATGTTACTATAACACACAGTGAAGAGACTCAATTCTGCTTCTTTGTGGAAGAGTGTTTACACACAAGACTGATGGAAACATTCATCCGACTAGCTAAGATTCCACCAAAAATTTTGTCAGTAATTAATAAGTTATCTCTGAAGAGAAATGGTCATCGTCCAAATGAAATACACTCATATTCAAAGATGGATGTTGAGATTTTTTTCCATGATGCATTTTCTAACAAACAATTCACACGCAAGTTTGTGGAACATCTTTCCCAAACTGGAAAAGTTGATATGATTACTGAAAACCCAGTCATGAACATGTCAGGTTTCTTTCTATCCTATGGATTTAAACCACAGGAGATGGACATCTATCTTCCATCTTACAGTCTATTTCATAGCAATGGTGTTCTGTTTCTAGAGATGTTAGACCAGGGTGTTTTGTCAGCAAAGGAAAATCAGGAACGCTTGAAGGATGAGATGTACCTGGCCATGCTAATTTCAGCACATAAAAATCATGTTGATGTCATTAAAGCTCTTCTTAAGAGCAGATTTGAAGTGTCAGAAGAGGCAATATATGTGGCAGCCGTTAAAGAAAATTTGGAGATATTGGAAGTTCTTTTAAGAAGTTCAACAAGAAAGATTAGGCCTACAAGATGTACATTTGAGAACAATAACAATGCATTAATGGTGGCTTCCAAATTGGGACTGCTTGAGTCAGTAAGACTTTTGGCCAGCCACACAGATTTGTCTCTGCGAAATGACCGTAATGTTTCTGCACTTGACAAAGCAGTTATTTACAAACAGGAGGACGTTTTCAAGGTTCTGATTGAAAATGGTGCACCACTTAATGAAAAGGGTGGAAAATTTAAAAGAACCCCACTACATACAGCTGCAGATATGGGACTGGTTGGGTTTGTGGACATGTTGTTAAAAGCTGGAGCAAGGACAGATATCAAGGATCATCGAGGTCATTATCCAATACACTGTGCAGCAATACGACGAAATGTGGATGTTGTATCAAAGCTAGTGTTGCATGATCCATCTCAAGTTAAACAAAGGATTATTTCTTATGGAAAATGTTCAGAAATCAAAGGTATGACAGTCTTTCACATAGCTGTTTGGAAAAAGAACAAAAAAATGATGAAAGCTTTACTTGATGGAAGTACAGATTGCAGTGTACGAGACTGGTATGGGCGTACCCCACTCTACTGTGCATCTTTTGAAGGTAAAGAAGAGCTTGTGAAGATATTGCTGCCATTTTCCCATGTTTACCAGGCAGAGAAGCATGGATACACACCACTGCATGCTGCAATTCATAGAGGACATGGGAACGTTGTTCAACTGTTACTGCCTAAGAGTAATGTAAACGCACAGGATAAGTTTGGTTGTACCCCTCTACATGTTGCATGCAGGAAAGGGTATATTGATGTAGTAGAGGAGTTATTACAGTTGAAAGCAGATCCACATATGATCACCAAAAACGGAGAAACAGTTTTAAATATTCTACTGGACAATACGCAAGGGATTCCAGTCTTGTCGAATGAACTGCCTTCAGTAAATGAACCAAGGAAAGATTTTACTGCTTGTGTACATGCTATCTGTAGTCACAGTCCTTCATTGCTGGTGATCATGCCAAAGTAAGCTTTGAATGTGGGTAAAGTTTAACTCCTAGAGAGCTGTATATAAACAAAATTGGTGATTTTGATGACTGAAAATCCTTCAATTTTCAAGTTTATTCCTTTACCAAATAATTCCTCGTTTTATGACCCTAAAGAAGGCTTTTGAACATATTGTGGATAAAGCACATGAACGAAAATTAGCAGTAATTTTTAAGATATTATAAAAAAAAAAAAAGTGCAAAACGAAAAATGGTTTAACTCTTTACTAAAATACAACATTTCAGACTGGTCCAAATTGAAAGCATTCGTGACGACAAAATAAATATGACTGAAAAATTGAAATTTGTTTTGGCAAGGGTAGAAAACATTGAAGGAAAAGGAGAAAATGCTGGTTACCAGCATTTTCTCCTATTCCCACGATGTTTTCAAAAGGCTTCTTTCACAGGGCTGTTAAAAGTTGGAATCGTGTGGTAAAGGGTTAATACCTCTTTAAATGGGCTTGTGTGGATCTTTTTTGTCTTGAATTGAAATTTATTGTAAAGCACCTGTAGATAACTGCTACCAGTTAGAATTTTTAGCTCCACTGGCCAAAGGCCAGCAGGCTTAGGGCATGGCCCGGTGTCCGTCGTGCGTCCGTCTGTCCGTCCGTGCGTCTGTCCGTCTGTCCTTGCGTTAACTTCTATTTCAAACATCTTCTCTGAAACTACCCATCCAATTTTCATGAAACTTCACAGAAATGATCCTGCCATGGTCCTCTTCAGAATTTCTTGAAAGAATTTGATTCCTTCAAAAACTCTGGTTGCCATGGCAACAAAAACGAAAAATATTGGAAATCTTTAAAAATCTTCTTGTCTGAAACCATAAGGCATAGGGCTACCAAATTTGGCATGTAGCTTTATGCAGTAGACCTCTATCATGTTTCTTCAAATTATAGCCCTGGGGTCAAAATTGGTTCTGCCCCAGGGGTCACAAGTTTTACATAGGCTTATATAGAGAAAACTTTAAAAATCTTCCTGTACCTAGCCACATAGCCTAGAGCTACCAAATTTTGCATTTAACTTGATCTAGTTGGGGTCTACCAAAAATGCCCAAAGTACAGTCCTGGGGTCAATTTGGCCTCATGCTGGGGGGTGGGGGGAGATTCACAAGATTACGTGGGCTTACATAGGGAAAACTTTTAAATCTTGGTGTACATAGCCATAAGGCTTAGGGCTACCAAATTTTCCATAATTATAGCATTATCTAGTGGACAACTACAAAGAGGGCCCAAGTTACAGCCCTAGGATCAAGTTTGGCCCTGCACCAGGGGTCACAAGTTTTACATGGGTTTATGGAGTGAAAATTCAGAAACCGTCTTCTTACTAGCCATAAGGCCAAGAACTCCCAAATTTGGCATGTTATTCTTCTAATACACGTATTCCCCATTTAGTCCGACTGTAGCCCTGGGGTCAAAGTTTTATAAGGGCTTATATAGTGAAGACTTCTCTTTATGGTTTATATTTATAAGCCAGTGGAGCGATACAGGGCCATCATGGCCCTCTTGTTGTTTTTGAAAGGGTATAGGTAATCTGTATTTGCACCAATTTTATACTACTTTCAAGCAACATATACAGGCAATTGTTTCAATATTCTGTTATTGTAAAGCATCTCTGGATAAGTGCTACCAGTTAGAATTTTTCTTTTTGAAAGGGTAAAGGTAATCTGTATATATGTTCCAATTTCCAGTTTCATACTATTTTCAAACATGTAGGCAATTGTTTCAATATTTTGTTATTGAAAATTGTAGGTATGTAATGAAAAGAATATCATGTTGTAGTCGCTTTCCTGGTGCTTGCATCATGTGTCTCGATGTATAGGAAAATCTTGACATCTTGCTCGAAATTTGATCACGCAGGATATCGAATTTTCCCACGCATCTCAAAGCAAATACAAGCATAAAATAGCTCTTTGCAGATTGTTCACCCTTTACCACACAATCTCGACTTTTAACGACCCTGACGAAAAAGCCTTTTGAAAACATTGTGGGAAAAGGAGAAAATGCTAGTAACCAGCATTTTTCCTTTTCCCACAATGTTTTCTACCATTCCCAAAACAAATTTCAATTTTTCAGCCACATTTGATTTGACGTCTGCAGTTGCTTTCAATTTGGACCAGTCTGAAATATTGTCGTTTGGTAAAGAGATAAAACAATGAACTTTGAAATTTCAGTGTTAAAATGTTTTGTCAAGATTTTGTTACAAATAGCAAACAGGATAGATCTAAGATTAGACTGCAAATTCTTTACAATCTGATCTTTTGATGGTGATCCACACCATCTGCAAATACAACAATAATAAGTAATGTGTGACACCGTAAGGAATAAATCTGCTCTGTATTAAACTGTTCTGTGTTAACCCTTAACCTGCTAAATAAGTGATATGAGACTTTAGCCCAATAGTAAAACCTGATGTTTCAAGGCTAATTTTTGGTGAAATATAATGTCTTTATTGGACAGTGTAGATCCAAGATCAGACTGCACATTCTGTTCAGTCTGATCTTCATCTACACTGTCCACAAAAGGTCCTTGAGTCGCTCTTAGCAGCCTAAGACTAAATATGCTTTAAGAGCAGTGGGGGTGTAAGATCTAGATCAGACTGTATAAAAAATGCTGTCTGATCCAGGACCTACAATGTTGAAGAGTTTAGAGTTCTATATATATATATATATATATATGCATGCTGGACATTGTTATTGATTTTTATTCTTATTTTCTCCTAATAAAATACTTCCAGTGTCACTGATGTAGCACACTATTTACTGTAAAATACCCTTCACCAAACTATTCCATGCTTTTAACAACCATGAGAAAAAAGCCTCTTGAAAACATTTTTGGAAAAGGAGAAAATGCTTGGTTACCAGCATTTTGTCCTTTTTCCAACAATATTTTCAACCCTGTCGGAGAACATCTGATGATTTATACTAATTCTAATTTGTCGACTATAGTTGCTTTCAGTTTTTAAAGAAAACAAATTTATTCGCCTGGAAAAAGGTCAAGCCTTAAAGTGCTTTTCACAACTAAAGGTTTTTGCAGACAATGTTGACTCACCTGATTTTTTTTTCTACACAGTTCAACATGTTCTGAGACACAATCTGTCCTAAAACAGCCTGCAACCATTTACCAGACAATAACATGCTTTACAGGTCCTAAAGAAGAAAGCTTTTAAAAACATTGTGAGAAATGAACAAAATGCTGGTGATCAGCATTTTCTAATTTTACCACAATGTTTTCTAAAGCCTGTTTCTTCAGGATTATTTAAAACACGATTGTTCAGTAAAGATTCAAGCAAACAAAGACGGTGATACCTAGGCGTCATACTGGACAAAACACTGTCATGGAATAGCCACATGGATGGAACAACAAGGAAGGCAAATAACAAGTTACAGCCAGCTTTTCCTTGCATGTTTGACGGAGAGGGATTTAATATAAAAGCGCTAAATAAGTAGAATAAAGACTTTCAGCCAATAGTACATTCCAAAACATTGTGGTTACAAAAAAACTCACCAAGTCAGACAGTGTAGATCCTAGGTCAGACTGCACATTCTGTGCAGTCTGACCTTGGATCTACACTGTCCACTAAAGAGGACTGAGTCATACTAAAAAGCCTAAAGGTTAAAACCTGCCTTGCTTAACAGTGAGCTAGCTTTCACAGCCATTCGGTTTGGTCCACGTCTCTCCGTGATGGTAAAGCAATTGGTGTTGTGGTCAGTGCTTGGATGAGTGATTGAAGTCATTGCACATCACCTCAATCTATGCCAACATGTATAACATCAAGGCAGCATGCTACCGGTCATTGGTAAGATCCTCCCTGGTGTATGCTAGTATATCCAGAGCTCCAGATAAGGGGGGGTGATGGTATTCTTAATCCATTAGTTCTCTTCCAAACCCTATGTTGTGGGTACTCATTAGAATCATCTCAATGAGACGATTCTAATGAGTACCCATAACATAGGGTTTAGTGGGGAATAATTTATATTTTCAATTTTGAAATCAACATCACATACTCCCTCTATCTGGAGCTCTATTGATAATATCCATATGGGATCCACACAGAAGGACTAAGATCAACAAGTTGAAAGATCGAGTGTCCAAAATCAAGCCGTTTGTTTCGGCATAGGTGACTGTAGCCATGCCAGCAGTGTCAAAGCTATTCTTAGTTACAGTATCTGAGACTGGGGTACTTTTGCTTCCTGTCACCAACATTCAAAAGCTACTGTAAGGTCAACCCTCGGCGCCTTTCACAACCACTGTTACCTTTATAGATCAAGATCAGGCTGCACAAAACATGCCGTCTGATCTTTAATCAACACTGTCTGCTTTGCTGAAACACTATGTTCTAAGGCAATCTTGAAATTGCACATTGTTGGGTTTATTTCTAGACTAAATATATTTGTTTGGTTTTATTCAGCACCCTAGGATCACAGTCAACAATTTAGTGAATCTCCAATTAACACTGTACCACACAGTCCCGAGTTTTAACAACCCTGAGAAAGAAAGCTTTTGAAAACATTGTGGTAACCAGCATTTTCTCCTTTACCCACAATGTTTTCTACTCTTCCAAAAGCAAATTTCAATTTTTGAGTCACATTTACTTTGTTGTCTGCAAATGCTTTAAATTTGGACCAGTCTAAAACTTTATCATAAAGAGTTAAACCCTCTTCTCCTGTAATGTTTTCTAACTTTTAAACATTGAAAGGAAAGTCCAACCATTTTATCAACATTTAGTTTGTTGCCTGCTTTGATTTCAGACTAGTCTAATTTCTTTGTTTGGTTAACTCTTTACCACATGTCAAAATTTTAGACTGGTCCAAATTCAAAGCATTTGCAGACGACAAATTAAATGCGGCTCAAATGATTGGATTTGTTTCCAGAAAGGTTAGAAAACATTGTGGGAAAAGGAGAAAATGCTGGTTACTAGCATTTTCTCCTTTTCCCACAATGTTTTCAAAAGGCTTCTTCTTCAGGGTCGTTAAAACTTGGGATTGTGTGGTAAAGGGTTAAGAATTAAGCTGGCATGCAACTTTTTTACTTTGAAAATCTTAATGTAAAATTTCTGATCTTTTTTGTTGATTGATTGTCAGGTGTTCAATGCCACTTTCAACAGTATTTCATTCATATTGCGGAGGCCAGTGCACCTATGCTTTCCTGAAGTTTCTGTTACCAGAACTTTGCACAATTTTCTTCCCAAGCCACTGGCTACTTTCCCACTTAACCATCGTCCAAACAATAATTGGCAACAAGAGAGAAATGAATCCTGTGGCAACGACTATCATCAAACCTCGGAAAGAAATTGGCCAAGCTGAGAATTCGAACCAGTGACCCACTGCTCTGAAGTCCTTCCACAGCCGCTATGCTAACAACTGCGCCACCAGAGGGGGGGCATGGCATCCTGTTTGTCCTAGTAGGTAAATGTATAATTACATACCAATGGATGAGAACCTTGCCTATTACTTAGTTTGTATCGTGCTAAAATACTATGGTTTGGCCCTTCACTACACAATGCAGGGTGTTTGCAACACTGAATAAGGTGGCCTTTGAAAATAATGTGGGAAAAGGAGAGAATGCTGGTAACCACAATGTCTCCTTTTCCTGTTATGTTTTCTCCCCAAAGATAGAAATCATCATTTGAGCTAAATTCATTCTGTTGTCTGCAAATGCTTTCGATTTCGTTGAGTCCAAAACTTAGAATTGGTAGAGAGTTAGAGCGTGGCAAGTTTGAATCCCAGCAATAGCAAATAATTTTTATGTTGTACAAAACACAATCCCGAGTTAATTAATATAGCAACCCTGGGACACTTAGCCTTTTGAAAACACTGTGGGAAAAGGAGATAATGCTGGTAACCAGCATTTTCTCCTTTTTCCACAATGTGTTCTACCCTATTAATGAAAAACTGCATCATTTGAGCAGGAAGATCCCTGATTTGAGTGACATTTAAATTGTCGTCTGCAAATATTTTCAATTTGGATAGGTCTACATTTTTGTTGTGTGGTAAACAGTTAACTGAAAGTAAACAGTCACATTCAAGATTATGGTTTTTCTTACAATATAGATTTGTCTCCTTTCCCAAAGATTTTTTCCCTAAAAATAGATTGAAAGCAAGTTTAACCCAAGGGCTGTATTTTGTAATTCTGTTTTTAATGTAGACTTTTAATGCGTACTTGCCGCTTGCAGAGGCACAAAGTCACGATTGTGCGACTCCGGATAAGTTTAAGATGATGGACACTCGTCGGTCAGTCTCACTGTAAGACACGATTCCGACTTTTGACGACACTAAAAAGAAAAAAAAAATAGAAAATATTTTGGGAAAGAGAAAAATGTTGGTAACCAGCATTTTCTCGGTTTCCAACAATGTTTCATAATTCCTTTTACACACAAATTCCATCATTAGGGCGTTACTGAATTTGTCGTCTGCAATAATTCGACACATCGCGACAAAATACTAATAGTCAAATTAAGAGACGATGGTATACCATGGTTGCGGAATTCACCTGACCTAAATCAAGTTAAAAATGGAAATTTGCAAATTAGATTTAATTCAGTTTGCAGTTTTTGGTTCATCCCAGCTAAAGATGATGGAACAGTTAGCACATATATCTTCATAAACGGAAGTTGTTATTGGCTGAGTGAACTTTGTTGTAGGTTGTTTTCTTCATTACAATACAGCAGGGATCATATATACAAGTGTAAAAGATCCCTGATTTCAGTCATATATCTATTAACAATACTGACAGCCCAGCTTCGTAACAAGTATAACTGATATTTATGATTCGGGCACCTGGCTGGTACAAGCACTCATCTTAATCTGAAATATACATGAATAAAAGTTATGCTCAACTAGTCAACAAAATTTTAGAAATGTCAGTGTTAGTATTTTCAGACAGCAAAAGAAATGTGGCTCAAATAATGGGGTTTATGTACAGAAGGGTAGAATACAAAGTGAGAACAGGAGAAAATGCTAGTAACTAGCATTTTCTTTTCTTCCTTTAATCTTACCAAATGTCATTTGCCTCAGGTTTGAAAAACCACAGGACTGTTTGGCAAAGGGTTATGATAGCACCAGTGAACATATGATCATGTTGATTGATAAATACAAATCATCCTGTCCCAAACAACCACAGGATTGTTTGGCAAAGGGTTATGATAGCACTTGATAGATACAAATCATCCTGTCCCAAACCATGTTAACTTATTCTACCAGCATTTTGTAATTTAGAGTTTCTCATTTTATGCATGTGCAGACAAAAAAAAAAAGGAGAGATTTAAATATTTCAGCAAATATTTTCAAAATTAGTGTTTCCATCCATACTTATTTACTTCTAACATTCTTTTGTCTAAGTTTTGAATTTAAAAACTGACAAACCCTTAAGGTGAACAATTAAAAAAAAAATCTAAAACAGAACATGTGAAACTAAATATAAGCATGTGATTATTTAGATTTAAATGGTAGATTAAGTCAAAACACAGAACAAAAATTTAGACTAGCCAAATTTGAAAGCATTTATAAATGAAAAATCAAATTTGGCTCCAAACATGGAATTTGTGTGTGACAGGGTAGAAATTACTGTCTGAAAAGGAAAAATTACTGGTCACCCTTTTCCTCTGAGTCGTCAAAACACAGGATTGTGTGGTAAATTGTTAATTTTTTTTTTTTAATTAATCCCATAAAAAAAAAACTTTGCTGGTCTAAAAGAAAACAAATTTGTGTCACTTCAAATTTCTTTCTGCCTGAAAAATATCTGCAAGTTCTATGCAGTCTGATCTCAATGTACACCATGGTTGGCAAAGAGCTGGTCCATGTGAGTATTGACCAGGCCAGTGGTTAATACTGGTTTTAATCGGTTTTCATTGGTTGATTGAAATATAAGTGGTTAGACATGGCTCTTGTTTCTAGAGCCACCCCTCCCCCAACCCCTGCACAATCCCTAAATGAGCAGTATCATTTTGTAAACAATTTATATGAATTGATAGGTTTGCTTTAATACTTCACATCATCATTATCAAACTGTCTGACCAATCAGCCACAAAAGTTTTCAATTAACCGCTAATGACAAGTATTGACAACTTTGGGAGTATTGACTGAGGTTGTTTTACATGCTTAAAAACCAGTGATGAAAACTAGGGGGCTCCATTTCCCACACTGTTTTCAAAAGGCTTCTTTCTCAGGGTCATTAAAACTCAGGATTGTGTGGTTAAGCCTTCAATAACCAAACAGTTTTTTTTTTACTGCTTGTATATCCCCCACATATATAGCCAAAGATTAAGCGAAAGTAAGAATAGTAACAGGCTAAATACTTATGAACAAGTTTGTAACAGTCAGGCAGATGGCTAGAAAAGAATGTTAAGGGAGATAACTTTTATGTCAGAGTAAGATTACCAATTTACCCAACAAACTTAGGGGATTTTTTTTTTTTTTTTTCTTAAAAAAAGGGGATTTTATAACATTGAGAGATATTAAACAATTGTTTCATTTAAAAAAACAATATCAAACTTTGCCTCCAAACATAAGCGGAAAGGGTTTTCCTTTCTTTGATTATCCAAAAGTTGTATTTCCTGTGATACTTTAACTCTTCACCACACGGCAAAATGTTAGACTAGTCCACATTGAAAGAATTTGCAGACGACAAACTAAAAGTAACTCAAAAATTGAATTTCGTTTTGGGAAGGATAGAAAACATTGTGGGAAAAGGAGAAAATTCTGGTTACCAGCATTTTCTCCTTTTCCTACAATGTTTTCAAAAGGCTTCTGTCTTAGGTTGTTAGGGATTGGGTGGTAAAGGGTTAAGCAGCTCTAAAAGTAGCAGCAGACCTGTATGGTTACTGTTAGATTTCAGCTGCTTGCACATTATTTAAAGATTGCTTTCCAAAGTTGCTGACTAAATGGGCATAAACAGTTATTTTTGTACAGTATTTAGTAAAAACATTGTGGTAAAAAAAATGCTGGTTACATGCATTTTCTCCTTTTTAAATAGCGATTACGTAATCGCTGTTTAATAATATCGCTTCGAAATATTTTCATTTTTTCGATGCGCCATTTTGATTGGCGCCTCCCTGGAGGCAAAATTCGATGTTCACCTCAATTTTTCAAATACAATTTTACCGAATGTGCATGTCTTTTGTTTGCTGATCATATCTCCTTGGGCGGTATTTTCACCTAATTTTTCTCTTCAAAGCACCCATTATGTGACAAACTATTTCTACGTAACAGAATCAGTAGCAGGAATCTTGACCTACATTATCCTCGAAACTCCAGGAGTGAACTCCCCCATTATAATTATCGGATGTTTAGAATTATTATCGAAATACAGTGAACCAGAAGCTGACCATTTCAACCTTTTCCCTTCAAAATAAATATCTGTATGCTACACTTAGCATAACCGATTGTACAAAAATAATTTAAAAGTAAAATACAATTTACACCAGCGCAGTAAATTTGAACGATCCTAAATGCAGGGTTCGTTAAATAAATATGGAAATGTATAGCACAAAGACGATTTAAATATATTTGATGAAGCTGCGCACAGTACTTTGATCGTTGACCTATATTTCCGTGAAAACACTGCATAATAACCTCCCTTTAAAAGGTTGCAACCTGTCAGAAAGTGGTCATATGAAAATTTATATAGCAATCCAGAACTTGTAACTGCACATGATAGCAGGAGCTTCTACGGAAGTTTCAACAGAGAATCTTGGTTTGTGACATATCAATGATTTTTTAACTCTTGTCCAGTTAAATATATGAAATGAAACTCTCAAGGCGATAGTAGAACAAAGAATTTGCCAGTTCAAGGGTAGTTTTCGAGGGAAGATATCTCCTTATCGACTGGTGTAGATCCAAGATCAGACTGCATGTTCTGTCAGTCTGAACTTGATCGACAATGTCCGCAAAAGGTTCCGGATTCACGCTTAGAGCCTAAGGGTTAATACTTCTCTTCTGTTATTAATAGTACAACAAAAAATGAGTAAATAAAACAAGGTATTGTCACTGTATGAATAAAGTGTAAAATCAGGGTAAAAAAGTATTCAAGGTCTCAGATAGCGGACGTACCAAGTTTATATTGATTGTCAGAAAACATAATTTTTTCCGTTATGAGCCTGATCCTAATAGGTAACACAATTATAAAAATAGAAATCCATGAAACACAGCACTTGACATCAAGATCGTCATTCGTGCTCCTTCACTCGGAGCCGAGTCCCGTAGCTCAGTCGGTAGCGTACAGGACCTGAGAACAAGAGGTCGCTGGTTCGATCCCCGGCTCGGCCAATTTCTTTCCGGGGATTGATGATAGTCATTGCGACAGGATTCATTCCTTTCTCACCGCTGACCATTGTTTCGACAATGGCTATGTGGGAAAGCACCGAGTGTCTTGGAAAGAAAATTGTGCAGAGTACTGGTAAAAGAAACTCCAGGAAAGCATGGATAGGTGCACTGGCCGCCGCGATATAATTGAAATAATGTTGAAAACGGCGTTAAACACCATAATGTTTTCTACCCAATCAAATGCGTATTCCATCAATGGAGCCATTTTTGAATTGTCATCTGCAATCCTTTCAATCGCGGTAGACCAGTCTTAAATTTTGTCCTGTGGTAAATGGCCTATTTATCTTTGATATTATGAAAAAAAAAAAAGAAATCATAACAATAGTTCCAAATTTACAAGCGGGCTGATCTCTGCCCACATCTCGGCAAAAGTGACCAATTCATAATAAGTAACAGTACATGTACGTGACAACTTCCGAAGCAGACTCTTTAGGCAGAGTTCAGACCCCCATATGATTTTGTAGGCTGATCTCTGTGTGTACTCTCTAACAAGGCGACCAGTTCACTATTAATAGGAGTGAGCCCTGGAAGTGGGGTGTATGGACAGTGATCAGACCCCAGTATGTGTTGGATGATCCTAAGAAAAAAAGGCTCTTAACGTTTCTAGTAAAGGAGAAAATGCAGTTGACCAGTATTTTCTCCTTTCACCACAATGTTTCCTGCCGTATCACTAGCAATTTTTTATAAGGAATTTTGCTGAATGCTTTGAACTTGTCATTTCTAATGGTTTGTCGTTTGGTAAAGTGATACAAACCCTAAAACATACAGAGCGCCGTGAGCCATTCTATTACCTCCCTTAAATATGTCTACTTAAAATTGATGTTCTGTTTCATGATTTTACTGAATATAGGGTATTCGGTACGTTCGACAAATTTTATAAGTGCATTTAGGATAAAATCTGGAAAAATGGGGAAAAAAGTAATTTATTTTTGTTATTTTCTTTTTGTAATCAAACTTAAGTCATGCGCATTAAAAAAAAAAATTTAAAAATTTGAATTCCCGAGATATATACATCTGTAGATGTACGTATATATTCATTTACCAGGCTTGTTAAACGTTTTGGTCCGCTCTTTGACATAATGGCATTGCCTAGAACACTAAGAATCATGAATTGGAGCAGTATAGGCAAGTAATCTACTTTAAGGGGAAAAAAGGTAAATGCGGATCATTATGATAACCTCATATAGACAGGTTAGTCGCTTGTCAGTTGATAGTTGGATCTGATTCCAACTATTACAACACAATAATCAGTTTTCCTATGTGCACCTTTTTTTTCTGCAGAATTCGCATCGGTGCACATAAACTTCGGGGAAAAAATCTAAATTTGGAAGTTGATTTCGGGGAAAATAACGCCTATAAACTGAAACAAACAACCCCTTTCGGCAACTCTAAATTTAAGTTTGACGGGATGATGGGTTGCATCCTGGGGTCCGTACCAAATATGCCTACAGCACGGAGGGACCACGGAGGGACCTAATAAAACTATAAATCAATCAATCCATCATTATATGACCGACTAGCCCATGTTAGCTCAGGTATTAACGCGTAGGACTCGAAAATATCGCGGTTCGGATCACTACAGGGTGTGAATTCGATTCCAATGGCTGGCCAGCTTGAAAACTCCCAATACGTCTCTCGAAAGAGACATGAAGCCGAGGACCAGTGTGACGGTGCTTAACACCGAGCACGTTATGCTAAAGAACCAGGTGTAACATAGGAAGGGTTTCGTCCTGTATCTTGCCCAATTCCCCGTAACAAGACTAACAGCCTTCAGGGAGGCGACGATAAATAGACGCTAATTCAAGAAATCTGGCGAATCCTTTTCACAAGGAATAAAAAGTACTTACAATAATACGACATAATCTTATCATTAATCACACCCCCCTATTATGCCCCTGTTCATTCATCTTTCTGTCCGTCTATTAGCTGTTTCATGTCTGCTATATATATATACATATGTCTTAAACCCTTGGTCTGATTTTTAAAGTATACACACACAATATGTTAAGACGACTTTCAGTCCAGGGTCAAGGTCACAGCTGGGGTCAAAAGGGAAATTTATGTTCATTATTAAATCATGCCTGTTCAATAGTTCTTAAACCCTTTGTCTGATTTTATAAATAGTTCATAAATATATGCACCTTGATGAGACAACGCGCAGAGCAGCTCCAAGGCCAGGCCGGTTACAGCGAGGGGACATAGGTTAAAAGTTTCTGTTGGTTTCTTTCAAGCGTATGTTGCTCCGCTTGGCACAGCTTTTGTTTTCTGTTGATAATTTTTTTTAATGTCACGATTTCCTTCATTTTCAGTCTAACACTAAGACAACTTTTACTAAAAATACACGTAAATGAACTTTTTTTATATACATTTAGCAAAACTTATAAATAAACTGCTACTTTACAAAGTATGGTTTCTCAGTAATTGTTCAAACAACTCCGAGAAGTCATACCACATCTTTATCAAATACTTAATTCTAAAACCCTGAAACTTTATTGAAAAAAACATTTAAAATGGATCAAGCAATAATGTGAGAATCTATTGATTTTACTAGTTGTCATTGCCATTATTCTTCGAAATGGGCGATGGCACTAAATAAGGTTTGCTACAGTGTAAATAGGAAACTTCTGGCTATAGATTGTAGAAAGCAAATTATTCACACTCTGCACTGTAGGGTTAGTGTCCCCACTAAAATGCCACAAAATACTTCATCAAAGGCAAGCCCTAAATGTCCCATATTATTGAAATATTTTACGTTTTGTTTAATTGTGTCCTCTGAATCTCAAATACTTCTAATGTTGTTCATTTCTGTCAAAAATATATTCCTGTAACTAAACTGCTTTCTTCTTTGCACATGTCTGAATGTGCTTGTATAAGTCAAAGAGTAAATGATAAAGCCTGCAATTTTCTAAAAAGCCACTTCAGATTACGCTTAGGTTTTTGTGCAAGAGATGTTCTGTTGAACAATTTTAGTGACTGAAAAATGTTGACTCTCTGTCTCTCTCTTTCTAAATGAGCATCAAGTATGCAACACCATCCAAACACATTTACATTACCTTGATAAGTATTGTTGCATAATTACTGGCCAGATACCCCGTTTTCTATGCCAGATATTATAAAACCTGACTATTTAGCATGGTCTTTTGTTCCGTTGAATCAACCCAGAATTCTTTTACTACAAAAAACAGACATATTAAAAGCACTTTCAATTGAAAGGTTTTGCCCAAATATTCTGATTTGTCTCTGATACAGTTAAGAACAATATGGAAAAAGAAAATGCAAGCATTTTCTCCTTTTCCAAATATTTTTTCGAAAGCTGTCTCCCTTGGGGCCTCTGGGATATGATATGTTCTGATGGATTGTTTCAAGACACTCTTTCCTGAATGAATTACTGCTTGAAACCAAGTAATTAATCGCCAGCTCGCTGTTTTTCAGTACTGTCAGTACTTTGATTCAATAATGTTTTCAGAAGACTTCTTTCTCAGGGTTATTAGATCTTGGGATTGTGTTGTTAAAGGTTAAGTTATTACACAGACAGAATATGAACCCTTTACTACACAATCCCGACTTTTAATGACCCTGAAGAACCATTGTAGGAAAAGGAGAAAATGCTGGTAACCAGCATTTTCTCCTCCCACAATGTTTTCTAACCTATTAGATTTATTAAATAAAAATCACATCATTTGAGCCCCACTTAAATTGTTATATGCAAATGCTTTCAGTTTGGAGAGTTATAAATTTTTGTTATGTGGTAAAGGGTTGGAGAGTTAAAATATTGCTTGTAACAACTGATTGCACCTTTCCTTTGTTTTCCATGAAGTAAAAAGAAATCCTCGTCCTTTTCCATGTAGACAACAAAGTTTAAAACTTAGCGGAGATTCATTTGATTTGTTGTCTGACAATGAGGATAGAGCCTTCATTTTCTTAGGGTCAGCCAACACATACTAGGGTCTAATCACTGTCCAGGGCTCACTCATATTTATAGTGAACTGGTCACCTTAATTGGTAGGGGGTATACACAGAGATCAGCCTACACAATCATGTGAGGATCTGAACTCTGTCTAAACAGTCTGCTTCGGGAGTTGTCACATACATGTACTTGTTATGAATTGGTCACCTTTGCTGAGATGTGGGCAGAGATCAGCCCGCATGTAAATTTGGAATAATTGTGATTAAGTTTATTTATTGTTGAGACAATCGGCACATACATATACAGGAGTTGCTCTTTACTAAGTTAATTGTGTTTTAGGGGGTTTTCTACAGTATATTTTAGTCATATGATACTTACAGCCCACTTATTTGTGTCATTCCTGGGACGTCTACCCCTTCTGAATTTTTTACTGGCAACTTGTAAACAAACAAAATTGATGGTATGATCCACTAACAACATAGCAGAGTCAGATGCATACCACAAACAAAGTCACACATGCAACAAAAAGATATTAATTTAATACGTAAAACTATAAGTAGAAATTTTATTCCAAAAACCTACAAAACTATTTACATGCTATGGTTACTATATTTCTGACATGAATACGATAAGCCTATTGATATGGAATTGACCTCTGCGTCAAAAAGCAATGTTGCATTGTAACAGAAATATTACACCAACACACACACACACAAAAATGTAGATCTACATGTCTTGAGTTGCATCCTTACCTTTTTTTTTTTTGTTATTGTTCAAAGATGATACATTGTTACTTGAACAAGGCATTCTTTTTCTGGTTATATGGTGTTAAACAGCATTGTCAAAATTATTTCAGTGGTATTGCAGCAGTCAGTGCATCTCTCAATGCTTTACTTAAGTTTCTATTACCAGTACTTTGCATTATAATCTTCCTAAGCCACTGACTGCTTTTCCACATAACCATTGTTGAAACTATGAGCAACTGTTATTACAAACACATTAGAATTGTGCTTCGTGCTGCTGTAAGGAAAATGCTGCAAATTATTACTGAAACATGATTGCTAACATCTCAATTTTAACTGATATTGAATGTGTCACAGGCAATAAACTGACCTGGAAACTCATAAAAGATATGAGAAATTAAGTAGCATACCAAGAGTGAATGTTGACCAACAGTTTTAAAAATTGAGAGAAGCAGGTATTTTTCCTTATATCTTAAACATAGACTAGATAAACATCAACATGAACTAACAGTGGTATGAAATATGCAGAAGAGCACAATTTATTGTATTATGCAATCAAAACTTATGAAGTTATTCTAGTTGTTCCTAAAAGAAACTTGTGTCTTGCATATGAATTGTAATTTTAACCTTTTTTCAAATTTTGTCTGGCGTTTTTTTTTTTTTTTTTTTCTTATCATTAAATCATAATTGCAAATGCTGTATTTACAGTATTTTCATCACTTCAAGAAATGATGTTACAGGTATTTCTGGTAATGGTAATTCAATAACGAATATACGTTGCATCATGCAATCTAGTGAATGTAATGAATGCATTTTAGTTTTCCTTGGAATCGGTTTGAATTCCTGTGAAAATTTAATCCTTTCTAAATTTTTTTTAATGCTCATGACCTAAGTTTGAGACAAAATATAAAAAAATAACAAAAATAACTTCTTTTTTTTTCCATTTTTCCAGATTTTATCCTAAATGCACTTATGGAATTGACCAAACGTACTGAATACCCTCTGTTTTTTTAAAGTCATGAAAGAGAACATCAGATTTAGGTAGACATGTAAAAGGGAGGTAATAGGATGGCTCAGGGCGCTCTTTATGTTTTAGTGTTTGTATCAATTTACCAAACGACAAAGCATGTAGAACTGTGCAAGTTCAAAACATTCAGCGAAATTCCTAATAAGAAATTGCTAGTGTTACGGTAGGAAACATTGTGGTGAAAGGAGAAAATACCGGTTAACTGCATTTTCTCTTTTACTAGAAACGTGAAGAACCTTTTTTTTCTTAGGATCAGCCAACACATACTGGGGTCTGATCACTGTCCATATACCCCACTTCCAGGGCTCACTCCTATTAATAGTGAACTGGTCGCCTTGTTAGAGAGTACACACAGAGATCAGCCCACAAAATCATATGGGGGTCTGAACTCTGCCTAAACAGTCTGCTTCGGAAGTTGTCACGTACATGTACTGTTACTTATCATGAATTGGTCACTTTTGCGGAGATGTTGGCAGAGGTCAGCCCGCTTGTAAATTTGGAATTATTGTTTTGAAGTTTATTTTTTGTTTCATAATAACAAAGATGAATAGGCCATTTACCAAACGACAAAGTTGAAGACTGGTCCACCGCAATTGAAAGGATTGCAGATGACAATTCAAAAATGGCTCAAATGATGGAATACGCATTTGATTGGATAGAAAACATCTACTGTTCCCACAATGATTTCAAAAGCCATCCTCTGAGGCGTTCTTGCATCCCAGATATAAATAGGCCTATGTATACGTTACGTATAGCCGTGTGATGGCGGGTCGTGCAGATCCCTCGCCCTAGTGGGAGATTTCTGAGTGAAGGAGCACGAATGACAATCTTGATGTCATTTAGTTTAAACATATTTTATTCATCAATTATTTACAAATATTTAAAGACAATTCAATAGAATAACAAAAAATAAATGACGAAATGGATCAGAACGAAAGCAAAGCTTATATGGTTCTTCTCCAAAATTCCAGGTACACAGTTACAGGTTGATATTAATGTATAACGTAGAAAAAAAGATAATAACGGTATTTGAGAAGCTACTGAGAGAAAACGGTGGGAATAAAATAGAACAGGAACATAAGCAGATTGATGTGGAGTGTTTAACTGGGGGAACAAAACTGGGGGTAAATTTTCACAAGCTATTGACATTCCTCCATGACCATCACAGATCAGTAGATACTGGATGCTATCAATAAAAGAACATGCAGTTACTTATTTAGATACAAGCATTTAGACTGAGTTTTGGAGGCAGGATGTTCACATAAAAGAAAAAAAAAAAAAAAGCCATAATTATTCTAAGTAAATCTTCTGCTATGACTAATATAAGTATGAACTGCTGCAAATATTTTTTCATTGTCAGGTTGATTGAGATCTTCATCACCATATAAAATGACTTGAAGAGTAACTCTTGTAATTGTACTTATATCATCTTTTAAACTAATTCTTAATTCTCGGTAAAATGGGCATTCAAAGAAGTAATGATGTGTTGATTCAACAGAGCCGCATCTACAAAGGGGCGACTGGACTATATTTTTCAAATACAAATGCTCATTAAGACAACTACACTTATTACGTAACCTAGCATGTATGATCTGAGTTTTTCTATCTCCAAAGAAATAAAGCTTGTTTGGGCTCGGTTTATCCAAGTTTAAGCGATATTTAAAAGCAGACAGCGTTCCGGCATATTTCGTTTCATCTGATAAACAGTTCCAATCATTGATCACTGATGGCAAGAATGAATTTTTGTACAAAGTGGTTCTGCAAGTAATGGTTCGCAAGTCATTTGGTCTTCGAAGATTGTAAGATGATGATTCCCCAACTGTTTGAGGAACAAGAACATTTAGATAATTAGGAGATAGTCCGTTGAACATTTTATAAAAGAGAATCAGTTTGTGTTTTCGCCTCCTTTGGCTTAAAGTTTCCCATCCAGTTTCTTGGTATAAATCACGGATAGCAACTAGTTTTGTGCAGCCTGTTACTATGCGAGCCGCTTCATTTTGAACTTTATCCAGTTGATCTTTCAGGCCCTGAGAAAAATTGTCCCATACAACATCACCATATTCAAGGATAGGCCTGATAAATGAAAAGTAAATAATTTGAAGAGAAAGACGATCGAGACGCGTTTTTAGATGCCGCATGATTCCAATCCTTTTCCAGGCTTTTTCAATAGATTTACTAACATGAATGTCCCAAGAACCATCATTGGAGAGAAAGAATCCCAAATGTTTATGACTGGTAACAGGCGGTATTTCTATATTTGACATAAACAGACCTGGGTGATTAGGTTTGGAACGTTTACGAGAAATTACTAAAGATTCAGACTTAGATGGATTAAACTTGACCAACCACTTCTGAGCCCATTGATTAATTTTGTCCATGTCTGATTGTAAAACTCTACCTACTTCCTCCGGATCACCTACAATCATTGATAAGCTGGTATCGTCTGCAAACAGATTAATATTAGCCTGAATGTCATCTACTATATCATTGATGTAAACTAAGAATAAGAGAGGTCCGAGTATAGAACCTTGAGGGACACCGGCTTGTACACGACGTAAAGTTGAAACACCGCCAGGCAAAATAACCCTTTGAAAACGATTAGAAAGGTAATTGGAAAACCAAGATAATAACTCTCCACGAATCCCTGCTCTCTTTAGCTTAAACAGTAAACCTTCATGCCAAACTTTGTCAAATGCTTTACTTATATCGAAAAATAAAACTCTGAATTCCAAACCATCGTCCAAAGCTTTACAAATGTGATTATAGAGACAAGCTACTTGGTTAACGGTTGAGTTACCTGGCATGAAACCAGATTGCCAAGGTGTAAAGAAATCGATGTCCTTTAGATAGTTGTAAACATGTTTGAATATAATTCTTTCAAAAACCTTTTCAATATTACTCAACAATGAAACAGGCCTATAGTTGGAAGGAAGAGATGCATCACCAGATTTAAATATTGGGCACACATTGGATATTTTCCATGATGATGGAACAGAACTGGTATTTAAGGATTGATTAAACAGATCACACAGGTGAGGTGCTAGCTGACCAGCAGCTTCGATAAGAATCCTATTATTTATGCCGTCAGGTCCTGATGCCTTACCAAGCTTAAGTGTTTTGAGAACATCTAGTACTTCAGACGGCGTGACATTAATAGAATCTAAAGAATTGTTTATAAATTCCTGATTTTCATCTGGAATAAAACTTAAGGAATCATCTATGCATGACTGGTTGGCAAAGTAAGAATTGAATAAATTTGCTTTCTCGTCTTCTTCGATAATCATAGAGTCGTTGGAAGTATCATACAGAGGAGGGATAGATGTTGAAGAATGAGAACACATGAGCGATTTTAGTGTTTTCCACCAACCACGCGATGACAGAGTTCCAGATTTAAGTTGTGAAGACAATCGCTCGAAATATTGTACTTTACTTTGTCGGATCAATGCAATTACTTCATTTCTAGCCGACCTAAAATTTGACCAGTGACTGACATCGTTTGACTTCTTTGCTTTTCTATATAATCTTTTACGGCGACGTATTTTCTTTTTAATCTCACAGGTCAACCACGGAGGTTCTTTGGGACTGACATTAACTGTTTTGCTGGGAATGAACTTACATGCGTTTTCAGTAATGACATCCGCTAAACTATCAGCATAAATGTCAATATTAGTATTGTGTGTAGTGCTCCAATCAAAAATTGCGAGGTTATGTCTAAGCTGATTATAATTACCTTGGTCATATTTCCAAATTGTTCGCCTTATATTCTTAACCTTGGGTTTTAGAAAATTAAAGACACCAAAGACAGGACAGTGATACCGCATTGAAAGATCCAGACAAGGTTCACCAACGCCCGTTGTTAGTATTGAGTCTTTATTTGTAACGAAAAGAAGATCAATTGTAGAGTGAGAATTTTCAGTGAAATGAGTTGGTTCGTCTATACATTGAGTCATATTAAATTGGTTACAGAGGGCCTCCACTTTACGAAGTTGGATTTGATTCATTATGTTTAAATTAAAGTCCCCTGTAATAATAACGTCAGAGATATTTGAATCAATAGCAAGATCAATTCTATTTGTGAGGTGTAAACTGAATCAGAGTTTGGTGGTCTATAGAATACTCCGTATAGGATATTCCTTTTATTACTAGACTTAATCTGGACCCAAATGCATTCAAGGTGATTGAACTCGAGATCGTGTCTTCGGATGTAAGACAAATTATTCTTAACATATAGAATAACTCCCCCGTACCTATTATCGGCTCGATCTTTCCGTTCGGGTGGATGGAAAGAAGGAAAAAGTAATTCATTCGAAGAAACTTCATCATGCAACCAAGTCTCGGAAAAAGACACAATATCAAAATATGAGAACTCAGCAATCAGAGTATCAAGCTTGTTTGCTATACTTTGGACATTATAATGGATAGTTGAGAGGTGATTAGGAAGGTTGAGGAAACTATACAGATCAAATGAACTGGACCAACTGTCTGAACTCTCGCTAAGTGGTGGACCAGGATTCGGATGGACATCGCCTGATTTTAATATCAAAAGTAGAATCACGACAGACATAGGTAACAAACAAGAAAAAGTACAGTGTAACATCAGCCTGGAAAATTCTACATTCTCTTTGCAACGGTTGCTTGTCAATAAGCGTTTTGTGTTATAATGTATAATGTATTCGGTCAAAGTTTCCGACTGTTTAGTGTTAGTTAAAACTGAGTATGAAAGAACATTACTACCTAATAATGGGAATAGAAAAAATAGTGTAATAGTCATGTGGAAGTGAAGATGTGAACAGTGTGTTGGCTGGCTACAAGTAAACCTTTGAAATCTACATTGTATCATGTTACCGCACATACTAAGTACAGGAAGAGCATGCAGCCATACAACACATGTCCAGATCCACGTTTCTTACAAGCTCCTGCAGTTACAATATCTATTAATTCAACAATTTTCACCAGACACTCCACACCAATGCAAAGAAAAAATAAAGATGTACAAGAAAAAAATGATGAAAACAGCTGATAATTGTGGGAAAAATGGCAAAACACACAAAACATAATCTGAAAAACAAACTAGAATGGTCTAAATCTGAACACAGTTTATGAGTTGGTTACAAGTATGCAGACATTAGATATCTACGAACGAGCAAATAATGAAATGTATGACATAATGGTATGACAAGTGATATAGTAAGGCTGACATTATCAAAGTTCTAAAGGAAATGTAAGCTTATCATTGTATGTAATTGCTTGAAAATCCTATTATTATAGTAGAATGGGACTATCTGTCTGCAGTATAACACACAAAAGGTAAACGATATAAATCTCCCATACAATAATGGATGTAAAATGTACACACAAAGGTATTCAACGCAATTTTTACCTATTGTGATACTTATCATAGTTCTACTCTTTCCAGAATTTTTAATATCTTAATACATGTATAATTATTCTGACAGAGTGAAAAAGTAAATCGAGTCAGAAGTTTAAACACATATCAGTGAAACCATATAATGACAGTGTTGTCAACATTTATACTTCGGCACTCTGCTGTCTTAAGCCGCAGCTAGACGACTTGGATTGGAAATTAGCAACATACAGACATTAAAACAGAACGAATGGGGTACACCTTTTTATAGATACATATTACCGAAGATCAATGGAACAAGCATAGAGTGCAGAAGCGGACCTTTAAATACAATTCATAACGGATTGACTAAGTAGACTGACAATCAGCAAATGAAATAGCATCAAAACAGATGTTCAGATGATAAACATTCAGATAAACTGATAAAATAGATCGAATTCATACCAAAATAACCAAGCTGACAGACAGACAGACAGAAAGACAGACGGACGGACGATGTTCTCGTAATACACATAAACAAAGCCATGGTAATCGATGTAAGAACTAGGCAAAATCAGCAAGATAAATCAAAGTATAACATCAAAACAGCTGTGCAGTTGATAAACATTCAGATGGAGTAATAGAATAGATCGAATACATACCAAAATTAACCAAGCTGACAGACAGACAGACTGACAGACATACAGACGGACGGACGGACGGATAGACAGGCAGACAGACAGACAGATGGTCAGACAGACAGACGGACGGACGGACAGACGGACAGACAGACGGACAATGTTCTCATAATACACACAAACAAAGCCATGGTAATCGATGAAAGAACTAAGCAAAATCAGGAAGATAAATCAAAGTACTGCTAGTTAAAGTTTTTTTTTTTACAAACATAAATCACAAAATTAATCTACAGTGTAGATCAAAGATCGGAATGAATGCTGTGCACAATCCGATTCCGATTTACACTTATCCAATCAGTAATATGGCCAAACCACCGCAAGGGTACTTTGTCAAAATGCTTCACATAATAACCTACAATGTAGATCCAAAATCAGACCGAACGCTACGCACAATTCGATTTCGATATATGTACTATCCGAAAAATTCGGTTTTCTTGCGATCTACACAATACCAAGCCATAGTAAGCGGTTTAAGAATTAGCAAATATCACACTTGCCAGTCAACAGTCTATTAGTACCCTTGCCGCACAACGCCGACTGTTACCGACACTGGAAAAGAAGCCTTTTGATAACATTTTGATAACATCGACGGAGAAGGAGAAAATGCTGGTAATAGCATTTGCTCCTTTTTCAAAAATGTTCTCAACCCTATCAAAGAAAGATTACACCATCTGAGCCATAAAACAATTGTCGTCTGCAAATGCTTTCAGTCTGAAAAAGACTAGAATTTTGTCGTCTGGTAAAGGGTTAAACAATCACAAGATTAACAGACTTACATTCAGTCGTAATAATTTTACAAAGATTTCACCTTTGACTTTTTATATGGTGAAGCAGCAAAACATGCCACCAATACATATCATTACAAAATGGTTCAGTACTACAAATCTCTGATTTACAGAGAAAACCAACATGAAACAGTAAGTCATGATACTGGGTAGATCAAGATTGCATACATGAAGAAAGACAACATTCGATTAATTCCCCTGCCATAAATGCATTCATGCATTTCATAATCATATACCATAATACTATATAACCTTTGCCCGTCGAATAAAGACTGTGTCTGTATTAAGTGGAGTGCAGAAGTGTGATCAGACTGCACTTGTTTGCAGTATGATCCCACCCGACACCACGTTCACACCAATGCTGATATCACTCAAAAATTGCAGATTAAATATAAATGAATGAAATCCATGCTAGTGATTGTTGAAAATATGCATTGCACTGAACAAGAATCAGTTCGATCATATATTTATACTGGTGAGAAAAGAAAAGCAGTCATGTAATAACACGATAATAAGTAACACATGAATAATGGAACTGTGAATACGAAATAAATATTTATAGAATATGAATTTGATTCTGCTTCTTCAAAGCGCCACAGGAGAGAGAAATATCGCTCATAGTGAGACGACGTTTCCCCTCCCACCCCGCTTCAGAACAAGCAAACCAAATATATTTCTCCACCAAATTAGACCCTCTGAATGAATAATATGAATTATTAAAAACATTTTTATAACGTAGAGGGAACACCCACACAGTAGTTCTATGTGAATACTATCGACAAATGTAATAGATTGTTATTGGGTTGTATAGTTCCAAGATCAGACCGCACATTATGTGCGGTCCGATCCGGATCCGATCCGGATCCATACACCCCAGACACTCATCGAATTAAAAACTATAATAACTGAAGTGCTGAGTTACTTGAGTCTTTTAATGTCCAATACAATCACTAATCGGACCAATAACACTATAATGTTATGCGGAGACATGCATCGAAGACTTGAGCCGTTCGAGGTCTCGGTGTGACTCCAGCCGATGAATTTTCAATTGCTTGTCTTTCACAATAATAGTACCGTCACTTGTCCAAGTGCTGAGAATAAGTTTGTCTTTCACTAGTTTTCTCGTTTGAAAGAAAATGTTGTCTCTTGTAGCTGTTAAGTTCTCATTCACATACACGTTAGTAAAGCCACTGGCTCTCAGCTTTGACTTGTTCTTCAACACCTTCTGTCTAGCCCTATAGCTCGTAAACTTGATGATTATATCGCGCGGTCTGGACGTCTGGTTACTACTAGTACTTCCTCTTGGTCTACCCAATCTATGACAGCGGTCTATATCACATAATGCGATGTCACCTCCTATCGCTGTGGTCACTTGTATCACTTTCTCGTCCACAGACTCGTTGTCAGTCTCGGAAATGCCTGACATGCGGAGACAGTTGCGTCTGCTGTATTGCTCAGCTCGGTCAACTTTCAATTCCAGTTCCTCAACCCGGCGCCTCAGCTTAGCATTTTCATCCGAAAGTGAAGCAATTTTCTCATTAAGACTACTGACAACACCTTCCACAATGTCAGATACTAATGCTGGTGGCTGATTTTCAAAAGAGCTCCTTAATAAACTGCTTATTTGTGTCAAATTTTCCTCACTAAGAGTGATCTGAGTTGGAGCGCTGCCAGCTTCAGGTTCCTCGGCAATAGGAAGCTCGAACCGTCAGCATCAATTATCGTTTTTGTTTTCTTAAGATCAGTTTGATCCGCTGGCGAAGACAATGGGCGTTTCTTTTTTGGATTGGTCTGTGGGGTCGATTTGTTACCACTCATTGTACCTTTAACAAATTTGGACAGTATACTTTTGAAATTTTTCGACAGGCGCCTGGGGGCAGTACAGTCTCGTACACAAGTAATACAAAGCAGTATAAAGGGTTCACTGACGCGGATTAATCGAAGATAAGAAAATATCGTAAACTGACCAAAAATTCAAGAATTCAGCCTCAATTCCGCCCACAGAGTTCTTGCATTCAAACATCTGATATTAATGAACAATCTTTCACGTATGTAGCATACAACTCACAAAATCACCTCCATAAATCAACATTCAAGACCACTCGATGTAAACAAAACTAATCTTCCATAACCGGAACCGGAAAATTGATGTCATTTGATGTTTCATGGATTTCTATTTTTATAATTGTGTTATCTATTAGGAGCAGGCTCTTAACGGAAAGAATTATGATTTCTGACAATCAATATAAACTTGGTACGTCCGCTACCTGAAACCTTGAATAGTTTTGTACCCTGATTTCAAACTACACTTTATTCATATATATAGTGACAATACCTTATTGTGTTTACTCATTTTTGTTGTACTATTAGTAACGGGAGAGAAGTATTAACCCTTAGGCTCTAAGCGCGACTCCAGAACCTTTTGCGGACATTGTCGCTCAAGATCAGACTGCACAGAACGTGCAGTCTGATCTTGGATCTACACCATTCGATCAGGAGATATCTTTCCTCGAAAAATGCCCTTGACATAACAATATCTTTGTTTCTACTATCGGCTTAAAAGTCCCCTATCGTGAATATAGCAGGACAAGGGTTACAGTTCAAAAGAAATTGGTACTCTACTGTTCTCAAGGTACTCTATCGAATCCTCAAGAAGGCTCAATTCTACTGTTGTAACGAGCACGTACATGACCCGGATTGCACTATAAATTTTCATACGACCACTTTCTGACAGGTTGCGAACATTTAAAGGGAGTCTACTCTGCAATGTATTCAGGAAAATATAGGTCAACGATCAAAGTACTTGGGCAGAAATCATCAAATGTATTTAAATCGTCTTCGTGCCATACATTTTTCATATTTTATCTACGGAACTTTGCATTTCGGATCGTTCAAATTTACTGCCCTGTTGTAAATTGTATTTATTGTTTTAAATTATTTATGTACAATCGTTAATGCTAAGATTAGCATACAGATGTTTATTTCTAAGGGAAAAGGTTAAAAGGGTCGGCTTCTGGTTCACTGTGTTTCGATCATAATTCTAAACATCCGGTAATTATCCTTGGGGATTGTTTATCAAGGGTTCGAAGTTAATGTAGGTCAAGATTTCTGCTACTGATTCTGTTATGTAGAGATAGTTTGTCACATAATGGGTGCTTTGTGGAGAAAGATTGCGTCAAAAGAGCGCCCAAGGTAATATGATTAGCAAACAAAAGACATGCACATTGGGTGAAATTGGATTTGAAAAATCGAGGTGGACATCGAATCCGGCCGCCAGGGGGAGCCTATCAAAATGGCGCATCGAAAAAATGAAAATATTTCAAAGCCATATTATTAAACAGCGATTACGTAATCGCTGTTTAAAAAATACGCAAGATTGACGGATCAAATTGCCAGTCTTTAAACAGTAATAGAATAAGTTACTGCACGGCCCGCTCGGTAGAACAATTTTGACTTTCTCTGTCCTTGCTAACTCCATTTTAAAATGATTGCATGTAATGGTCCTTTTTTATTACAACATATTACAGCTTTATGCTACTCCACAAATCCGCTTTCCAGGACTTTGAGTCCTTTGATTATATTTTTTTCTCTTTCTTTTTGCAAAGTAATAGAAACCAGTTTAATGACGCGTGCGCGCGCGCGTGTGTGTGTGTGTTTTAATAAACAATGGAAATCAAATATGGTATGAGTAGCCGTGGAGAGCAGAAAACAAGAAGGCGAATCATATATCCATAAGTATTGAAGGCGATTAATGGGGTGTTTCAAACAGCATGACTCAGACGATTGTTAAAAGTGCATCTTCTCTAGCCGGAAGAAAGACCATGACTAGGTTTCTCTATTCATTCAGCAGCGTAATAATTGTCTGACCTTTGGCTAGCGAAGCTATACTGTGTTTAGTTGGTGACTAATTACACTTTGCATATTGCTACGTCTGTATATCAGGGTCGGTATTACCAGTCATTCTTTAGAACATTCATGGCCTTAATCTCCGAGATTTTTTTAAATTTGAAGGTAACGCGACTTATGATTGGCTAAACTAAATGGCCAATTAGGAGATCTGTTGTTTTAATTTTTTGAAAATTCTGCAGAATGAGACTAGGCACTTAAGAATGGTTGGTGAATACCAACCCTGTGATGTAGAAAGACCCAGGAAATACAGGAATATGTCGGCTGTCGCCGTGATGTTTCTGAAATAATGATGAAAGCGGCGTAAAACACCAGTCAATCAATCAATCAATCAGTCATTTTTATGAAAGGGAGGCAATATGCACTGGTGCTGTGAATGCGGTTTAAGAGTTTTGTTCCGGTCGTGTCTCCTGCAATTTAATAAATGGATAACTTGCTATGACGAGCGTTTGGTAGGCTCGCCGAATTTCAGTTATTCCCGGATAGTGTTTGGCTAGTATTTGGCTGATGACAAGCTAAACAAGAAATATCTTTTATATAAAAGATAGACGGCGAAAAGTAGTCAGCAAATAGGCCCACGGGGACCCTTAGAATAAACATATCATCATTTTTATTACCAATCACAGATTTCATTTGAATATAGCAATCCCAAAAAGTAGGTCAAAAGCCAGCACATTCAGCTACAACAAAAAAGAGCTGACTTTTGTTCAGATTTATTCGATTTACGTTAAAAAAAAAGCACAGTTTCATACTCTCCATATAAATTGTTCGGGCTGTCAACAAATTTTAAGGAGAGGGGGAGGCAATTCATAATCGATTGGGTAGATTTCTCATTAGAGTTTTTTCCCTTACATTAAACCACGTGTACGAGAAATGGGATGCGCGTCGGTTGATTGATTGTATGGTGTGTAACGCCGTTTTCAACATTATTTCACTTATATCATGGCGAACAGTACACCTATCCATGCTTTCCTGGAGTTTCATTTACCGGTACTCCGCACAATATTCTTTCCAAGCCACTGGCTGCTTTCTCACATAACCATCGTCGAAACAATGGTCAGCGGTGACAGAGGAATGAATCCTGTCGCGATGACTATCATCAATCCTCGGAAAGAAAGTGGCCAAGCCGGGGATCGAACCAACGACCTCCAGTTCTCTTGACTGAGCTACGGGGGCTTGACGGGATGCGCGTCGGATGAGAGTAGGATATCGCTGTTTCTTTGTGCACTTGTTTTTTTTTTCATTGTTATTTCTCTTCACAGGCGTTGTCTGTGCATGTCATATTCTTCGATGTATTTGATTGATTGATTGATTGATTGACTGATTATGTTTTACGCCGCTTTCAACATTATTTTAGCCACAATTACGGCAACGGTTTACCTTTTGATACATTCCCTGGGTTTCGCCAGTGCTAGAATAGCTAGGGCACTGAACAGCTTGTCCAAGGAAATTCCCACGAAAAACCCAGCACTTCGAGTAAGGATCGAACCCGTAACCTCCACCACTCAGCCACGCAGGACCCAATATGGTTTTGAGGAAGAAGGCTTTCGAAGACTTCCCGGGCCAAGGAGTTACCAGCATCTTCTCCTCTTCCCTCATGTTTTCGATCCTTTCATGTAGACAGATCCCGTCGCATGAGTAAAAATTATTGTCGACTGTAAATGCCCTCTGTATGGACGAGCGACTGGTGAAAATCAAGTCGGAAAAATTATATCGCGGCGGCCAGTGCACCTATCCATACTTTCCTGGCGTTTCTACCAGTACTGCTCACACTATTCTTCCCAAGCCACTGGCTGCTTTCCCACATAACCATCGTCGAAACAATGATCAACAGTGAGTGACGCTTCTAGAAAAGGAGGTTTAATGTATCTCCGTGATGCTTTATTCCAATCCATTCAACACATGATTATGGATTCATATTGTCAATTCTGTCTAACAACAAACTGATTTATGAGGTAGAATGGTCATTGGACATGCAAGAAAGATTTACAGAGCAGTACGTTTCGACTCGTGTCAGCCTGCGTGGACTGCGCAGACTGATATGAATCGAAATTTTTCGCAGGTGCATAAAACTAATATTCACAAAGCATGGCTAAAATGTTGAGGCTGCAACCACTGAAAGGTTTTGAAGATATAGTGGCAAAATGTGAAATTGCTAACCTAGAGCACGGACCGTATATTTCATCATTTGAAACTAAGCTTTCTTCAAGTCAATTTGCGTAAAACATTTCAGTTGACTGTAAGGCTGCTAATTGCGACTCACGGACCTTTTGTGGACAGCGTAGATCAAGATCAGACTGCACAAAGCCATCCTCGTTGACCCAGTTGCGATGTATTCCGTAAACTACATTCATCGCGATGGGTTAAAAATGAAGAAGCTTGCTTTCTTCCAGTCAAAGGGATTTACAAGATATTTCAATTGAAGATGAAGAAAATTGACAACATCATGACAAGAAGGTGAAATTGAGCACATATAGATCTAATGTGGGAAAAAAAATTGCCATATAATTTTGATTAAAATGAAGATCAAAGTGAGTGACATAGTCATTGCTGCCGCATGGGCAGCAGTCGCCCTGCCGAAGTGGTAGTTGGTATTGTTGTTTTTGTTGTAGTTGGAGGGTTTTTGACTACGTGCACTCCGGATCTTCAATTAATGTCTACGAACCCTTGAGTATTTAACTTAAACCACAAGTTATATTCTACATTGGTTACATCAATTGATTAGCATATGGCAGTTTGACAATCCTGGCACTTACAACGGGAAAATGGTGTATTTAACATTTAGAATGGTGGTCCATGTGTTCAGAAATTGCCAAGAATAAAATTGCCTCAAAGTTTCAGGAAGAAAAAACTGTTTGCTATTTTTTTTTCTTTAAAAACGATCATACTGATTTTGAAGGCATTCGGTGCATTATGCATTTTCATGCTGACGTTTATAAATAGCACAGTTTTGATGCATTTTGGGACAATTGGACAGATAACAGCCGAGATACGGTTATGGCACACGTCCCGATTTTTAGAAAGGATTTTACATCTGCCATGCGTTTGTCTTCTTTTAATCTACACGACATGACTGGTGGTAGTATATTTTCTAGATAGATTTATATCTTAAATGTTTAATCGGGTTACGAAATCTTATTTTCAATTTAAGCTTGTTGGTATCTATCGATCTAATTTGGTTTCCCGTGAATCGAAACTAGGACAAGCTAATGCAAATTCAAACACTGATGACAAAAGTCGCACATGATCAATGATACGTGAGAATTAGTGTTGTATTTCTATTGTTTTGCTTGTCACTCATTTTGGACTATAGGTACCTCACATTGTGTCAGATCACTTAGGCTTACTCTTTGCTAGACGACAAAATGTTAAGACACGCCCATATTGAAAGTATTCGTAGACGACAGATTATGAAAAGTGACTCAAGTTTTGGATCTTTGGATGGGCTGTAGAAAACAATGTGGGAAAAGGAGAAAATGCAAGAAACTTTATCTAGCATGACCTCCTTTTCCCATAATGTTATCTAAAACCTTTGGTCAAGGACTATTTTGATAGATTTGATCAAAAGTGATTTTGAAAAGCTTGATTAAAACATAAATTGTGATGCAGCCTTAACATCATCTGCTTATTTCTTATGTGATACCCCATAATTGACGCATGCTGTTGATCATGTGAAATTCCCACAAGTCTCTGCAAAATGACGGCGCAAAATCTCAAAAATATCTTGAGAGGCTGTACGTGTAGCCCATTATATTCCACTGGGTGGTGATTTGACTACGCTCATGGTGCTTTTCCAAATCTTCGGAATCGCCTCCAAAGCGCCGACATGTGCAACATTTTGGGACTCTAGAGTTTCCAGTACATGCATTTACAGTATGCTTCAATCACAATTTTGCTGCCCTGGTCACGATTCTGCCACGCCGTTGTTGCACTTCTACGGGGCTTAATTCTTCTACAAGATGCTTCCACTACGGCACAGGATTTTGCTACGACCTATGCGCAGGAGCTGAGTTTTTGGAATGTTTCTATATAGAATGTTTTCTATCCTTTCAAAGAACAATCCCACAACTGGAGCCACATTTATCACCTGCAAATGCTGTTGATTTGGATAAGTCCATGCTTTTGTCTTTTGGTAAGGAAATTAGAATTAGCCTATATTTTTATCTTTGTTTAACAGGGCATTTGAAACGAGAGAGGCGTTAGAATACAGCAATGGCAACTTGTTTGGTACCTTCTTTTGAAAAAGCATACCACTTGCGAGTAGAAGCCTTGTTGGTAGATGGTGGAACACTTGTTTTGAGAAGTTTGATTGGAAATAAATACCCAGGAATGCAATGGGACACTTTTCTAAACCAACAACAAAGTAAACATACAGTAACCAACTTGAGAAACAAGAAAGTAATCAGTCAAGATCAGTATGATCTCTTGTATCCACACGGTGGTCCCACAGACATTTCCAAGTATGACATTTCTCTCCTTGTATGTTTGTTACGAAGTCTCCTCTATCCACTCACACCCGGATATGTGTGGAGTGTCATTCCACCTTCCACAGATGTTACAGAAGTTGCTGACATCATACGTTTAAGCTATGAACGCAACAAAGTAAGTTTGATTCAACTCATAAGCTGCTAAGCATGACTCACTGACCTTTTAAGGAGTGTGTAGATGAAGATCTGACTGCACTGTCCGATAAAGTGATATCGTTCTCAAAAAAATCAGGTTGAAATAACACGAGTTGGGTTTTTAGCTCCACTGGCCATAGGCCAGTGAGCTTATGTCATTGTCCCATCTCTGTCATGCATCAGTGCATTAACTTTTATTTCAAACACTTCCTTCTCTGAAAGTACTCATCCAATTTTTATGAAACTTCACAGAAATATTCCTGCCATAGCCCCCTTCAGAAGTTCTCCACAGAATTAGATTCCAGAGAAAACTCTTGTTGCCATGGTTACAAAACTGAAAAATTTCGAAGAAATTTGAAAATCTTCTTGTTCAAAACCATAAGCCTATGTCTAACAAATTTTATGTGTAGCTTCATCTCATAAACCTCTACCAATTTTCTTCAAATTATAGCCCTGGGGTCAAAGTTGGCCCTACCCAGGGGGTCATAAGTTTTTACATAGGCTTTGATAGTGAAAACTTCAAAAATGCTCTTGTTCCTAAACATAAGACCGAGGGCTACCAAATTTGGCATGCAGCTTCATCTGATAGACCTCTACAATGATGTCCAAACTATAGCCCTGGGGTCAAAATCAGCCCCGCCCTGAGGATCACAAATTTTATATGACAGTATGTAAAGACAATATGTACACATAAGCTAATATACTGATCATGGGAAATAATTAAGATTCAGTCATAACAGATATATCTTAATATGATACCATTCACCTCCACTGATAATCAAAAGGTATTACTAAATGATTGGTGTTGGGTATCCAAGCTTATTTGATAGAAAATATTCAGTTTCCCATGAGACTGATTTACTTTGATGTTAGTTGTTAGATTGTAAGATAAGCTAATATTCAGTATGAAGTGAGGTTTGTATTACTCAGTTTTTTGTTCCAGAACTTTATCAATCGTGCCAATGAGCCATTGCAAAAACTTTTGCTGCTACTAAAGCACTTTACTTTTTGTTAGAGTACAGTAATATTTGGTAGGAATGGTACTTGATTAGACTTCCTTGTACTGATTGGAATAATTTTTGCATTTGAAAAAAAAAATGACTTTTTTTGTTGTTGTTGTTGTTGTGTGGGGGGGGAGGCAGGCAAATTTCTTCAATTAAGTGCATATGATACAATTCATTTTACTCTTTGCCATATGACAAAATTTTAGACAAGTCAAATTTAGAAAACATTTACACAGACAACAGAATAATTGTGATATAATTGTGATTCAAATGAAATATGTTTTGGGAAAGGTAGAAAATATTGTGGGAAACTTAGAAAATGTTAAAAGATTTCTTTCTACGGGTCAATAAAACCCAGGATTTGGGGTAAAAGGTTAAAAGCCAGTGGAGTGATACAGGACCTTTATGGCCCTCTTGTTACTATTGTTTTGAAAATTTTATTCAACTTATTTAGCAGGATAAGCATTAATACACACTTAGCTTTTCTAAACATGTACAGTTAACCCTGCACTGTGCTTGCATATTTTAGACATGTATACCTAAAACTGTTACAAATGTCACAAGGGACAATCTGACTCCAAGGAAAAGATTATCTGTTAACAGTATTAAAAACATTGTGGCAAAAGAAGGAAACTGTAAGCTGTTAACTCTTTGCCAAATGACAAAAGTTTAGTCCAAATTGAAAGTAATTGCAGACAACAAAATAAATGTGACTCAAAAATAGGATAAGTTAGAAAACATTGTAGAAAAAGGAGGAAATGCTTCTTACCAGCATTTTCTCCTATTTCCACAATGTTTTGAAAAGCTTTCTTTTTCAGGGCATTAAAAGTCGGGATTGTATGGTAAAGAGTTAACTGAAGGGGCATTAACTTGCTATTTGCATAGATAAAAAAGGGACTTTGAATTAGTGGAAAAAAAGCTTTAAATTTGTGCATTATCTTATTTACCATTTATTTTGCTTAGAAAAAATTGTAGACTTAATTGTCAAAATTGAAATACTAGTAACAGATGACAAATTCAGACGATAGGATTTGTTTTTGAAAAGATAGAAAAACATAGTGAGGTAAAAAATGGAGAATATGCAATTAAAACCATTTTCTTATTCCCATATAATTTTCATATTCCCCACTATGTTTTCAAAAGCCTCCACATCCAAAGCTTTAAAAACACAGGATTACTTAGTAACAGACTAAGAGGCTTAACCCTTTACCACACCCGACTCTTAACGACCCTGAGAAAGAAACCTTTTGAAAACTTTGTGGGAAAAGGAGAAAATGCTGGAAACCAGCATTTTCTCCTTTTCCCACAATGTTTTCTACCCTTCCCAAAAACAAATTTCAATTTCTGAGTCACATTTAAATTGTTGTCTGCAAATTAATGCCTTCAATTTGGACAAGTCTAGAATTTTGTCGTTTGGTTAAGAGTTAATGCACGGGGTAGCTTCGTTTGGGGGTCTAGTTTCATGAAAAACGTAAATACGAGCCATGCTCTGGAAAAAAGGGGGCTCAATGTATATCTGTGATCCATTATACGAAGCAAGGATCCATAAAATACATTTTGTCGAACAAGCAACTTAAACTCGAGGTCCTTAGACATGAAGAAAAAAGAACTGGTACAATTTTGGCAACAGTAATTCTTAAATCTACAGATTGTTAAAGTAACAATAGCTGCCAAATATAGTAAACAAAGCAGGTGTTAAATGCATCTAAATTCAAATCATACCATTTAAAAGTATAGAAGTTATTGTGAAGATGACAGTCTGTTATTGTACAGTTGGTCCACATGTTAGTCTATGGCAGAATAATTAATTTCAAAACTAAGTTATAAGTTGCCAGGTCACTCACTATATCGTTAGTTTACTTTTTACCTGATTTAAAAATTTATTTTTCTGCCAGCGACTAACACTTGGACTGACCACACAGTTACAGGTTTTCATCTTCGCAATGTTTTCCATACTTTTAGATGGTATTAAATTTAAATGCATTTTAATGCCTGCATTGATGTTTTGGCTGCAATTTGGCCTTTAAGTTTTGTTTGCTACTCTGAGGTCGGATTTGTTGATTTTAACACCTTTCATGCTACTGTAGCGATGGTGATTCAAAATGATATGAGCCAAGCTCTGTGAAAAAGGGGGTTTAATGCACGCGCTAAAAAGTATCGACTCCTACCAGCCTGTGTAGTCTGTGTAGGCTAACATGAGTCGACACTTTTTACTTTTTGTAAATTTTCCGCATGTCCAAGGACCATTCTGCCTCAAGATTCAGCAGGTGATTAGACAAAATGGATTTTATGGATCCATAATTATATGATGACTTGCTTGGTATAATGCATCACAGGGATGCATTCAACCCCCTTTGCCCAGAGCATGGCTGATCTCGTGTATGTGTAAATATGATAAATACAACAGAAATAATGGGGTCCTTTTAGAAGATGCCTAAATACTAGATACATAAAAATGAAGAAGACACGCGCAGTCTGACAGGAAGTTTCTGAATACTACTAGTAGATGTCATCTTTCCATAGAAATTTTTAAAATCCTACTTTGTTCTTATTTAGAAAGTACATGTTCTGTAAAAGTTCAGTTATTACTTTTTTAACTTCAGCTTGCTCACAGTACATCAGCTTCCATGACTAAACAAGAGTTTGAAGCTCAGTGGACATATATTGAACAAGTAAGGACCTCTGCCAGTCCATCTTCCAAATATTCTCATACAGGTTTCAATCTGTCAACCAGCATGATGGCATAATTATTTACACAGGGGGCTAGTATGTAATCCAGGGGTCATGACTTCGAATCTGACCAAGCACTTTTTGGGAATTAGTGTTACTGTATACATGGATATATACATGTGTGGGAAGTTTGCGAATTACCAGTTACTGACATTTCACATATGGTATTTTTGTGAATTCAAGACAGTCAATACTTCTTGATAACCATGTCGCAAACATTTCCACTTATACAGTATTCGTTGTGACGGGGGTTTTCTCCCATCCTCAAATCTGTAGTTAAAGTTTATGTGGCAAAGTAGCCAGTGGCTTTGAAAGAAGTTTACGAAAAGCTGGTAAAAGAAACGCTATTAGCACAAGGCCAAGTGCACTGGCTGCAGCGATCTGAAAATAATACTGGAGGTGGCATTAAACATCAAACTTGCAAATATATTCCACACTACGTTTTCATAGACAAATGAAACACTAGAACAAAAGATATTATAAACTAGTGAAATAATCAATTTACAAGTATTTGTTTATTGTTTGCTCACCTTTTGGTTCATGAAATGCAATTGCAATGTTTGTCTAGATAATACCAGAGACATGTTAGAATGTGGATCACTTAAGTTAAACAAGAGGGCCATGATGGCCCTGGAGTTGCTCACCTGAGCCTTTTGACCAAGCACAACCAATTTCCAACGTCTTGTGAGATATATGTATTACCAAACAATAAAATTTTAAACTCATCAATCTGAACCTTCTGCATAAAACAAATAATATGTGGATCAAGCTGTGGAACTGGTCTCTCAAAGGGGTAGAAAACATTGTGAAAAAGGGAAAAAATGCTGGATACTAGCGTTTTCTCATTTTCAAACAGTGTTTTCAAAAGGCTTCTTTCTGAGAGTCATTTGTACACTAGGTTTTTCTAAGATTTGACCTAGTGACCTAGTTTTTCAGCCAACATGACACATTTTCAAACTGGTCCAAGATATCATCAGGACAAACATTCTTACTAAATTTCAAGAGTATTGGACTGAAAATGTGGCCCCTACAGCATACACAAGGTTTTTCTAAGATCTGACCTAGTGACCTAGATTTTGACCCAACATGACCCATTTTCAAACTCATCCAAGATATTACCAAGGCAAACATTCTGAGCAACTTTAAAAGAGTATTGAACAAAAAATGTGGCCACAACAGTGTACACATGGTTTTTCTAAGATTTGACCAGGTGACCTAGTTTTTGACCCAACATGACCCATTTTCAAACTCGACTGAGATATCATCGCCACAAACATTCTGACCAACTTTCAAGAGTATCAGACAGAAAATGTGGCTTCTGGAGCTTACACAAGGTTTTTCTAAGATTTGACCTAGTGACCTAGTTTTTCACCCGACATGACCTATTTTCAAACTAGTCAGAGATATTATCAAGGCAAACATTTCGACAAACTTTCAAGAGTACTGGACAGAAAATATGGCCTCTAGAGCATACACAACGTTTTTCTTAGATCTGACCTGGTGACCTAGTTTTTGAACCAACGTGGCACATTTTCGTACTATTTCAAGATATAATCAAGACAAACATTCTGACCATTTTTCAAGACTATTGGACTGAAAATGTGGCCTCCATAGTGTACAAAAGGTTTTTCTAAGATTTGACCTAGTGACCTAGTTTTTGACCCCACACGACCCTATTTCAAACTTGTCTGAGATTTTATCAAGATAAACATTCCGACCAAGTTTCATGAGGATTGGACTGAAAATGTGGCCTCTAGAGCGTACACATGGTTTTTCTAAGATTTGACCTGGTGACCTAGTTTTTGACCCCACATGACCCAATTTGGAACTCGTCTGAGATTTTATCAAGATCAAAAATTCTGACCAAGTTTAACAAGTATCTGACTGAAAATGTGGCCTCCAGAGCGTACACAAGGTTTTACTAAGATTTGACCTAGTGACCTAGTTTTTGACCCCACATGAGCCAATTTCAAACTCGTCTGAGATTCTATCAAGACAAACATTCTGACCAAGTTTCACAAGTATCTGACTGAAAATGTGGCCTCTAGAGCGTACACAAGGTTTTACTAAGACTTGACCTAGTGACCTAGTTTTTGACCCCACATGACCCAATTTCGAACTCGTCCGAGATTTTATCAAGACAAACATTCTGACCAAGTTTCATGAGGATCGGACTGAAAATGTGGTCTCTAGAGCGTACACAAGGTTTTTCTAAGATTTGATCTAGTGACCTAGTTTTTGACCCCACATGACCCAATTTGGAACTCGTCTGAGATTTTATCAAGACAAACATTCTGACCAAATTTCACAAGTATCTGACCGAAAATTTGGCCTCTAGAGCGTACACAAGGTTTTTCTAAGATTTGACCTAGTGACCTAGTTTTTGACCCCACATAACCCGATTTCGAATTCATCCGAGATTTTATCAAGACAAACATTCTGACCAAATTTCATGAGGATCGGACTGAAAATGTGGCCTCTAGAGCGTACACAAGGTTTTTCTAAGATTTGACCTAGTGAACCAGTTTTTGACCCCACATGACCCAATTTCGAACTTGTCCGAGATTTTATCAAGACAAACATTCTGAGCAAATTTTATGAGGATCGGACTGAAAATGTGGCCTCTAGAGCGTATACAAGGTTTTTCTAAGATTTGACCTAGTGACCTAGTTTTTGACCCCACATGACCCAATTTCGAACTCGTCCGACATTTTATCAAGACAAACATTCTGACCAAATTTCACAAGTATCTGACTGAAAATGTGGCCTCTAGAGCGTACACAAGGTTTTTCTAAGATTTGACCTAGTGACCTAGTTTTTGACCTCACATGACCCAATTTCGAACTCGTCCGAGATTTTATGAAGAAAAACATTCTGACCAAGTTTCATGAGGATTGGACTGAAAATGTGGCCTCTAGAGCGTACACAAGGTAAAAAGTTGACGACGGACGACGCACACCGCACGACGGACGACGGACACAGCACGATCACAATAGCTCACCATGAGCACTTCGTGCTCAGGTGAGCTAAAAAGTAGGCCATGAATTTGGCTAAAACATCTCTGAAATAACAACATTTTGGATTTTACTTTCCTTCATTTTGCACTCTAAGGGTTTATATACAGGTTATAAAACATATTACAACAAAGGTTCTTCCAATATTGACCATAGGTTGTTGAATTGTTTGTCTATAAGTTCCTTCATGAGGTTCGTCCAGATTAAGACTATGATTAAAAGTGGCTCCTGTCCATGTGCCAGATTTCAGCTCCACTGGCCAAAGGTCAAGGCAGGTTATGTCATGGACTTGCCTTTGTTGTGAGTCTGTCAACTTGAACATCCTGGAAATATATTCTTGTCTAAAACTACATGATGGAATTCTCTGCAAATTAGCATAAATTCTTCTTGTGGGGGGGGGCATTTTTAAATGTTTTGATTGAATTTTGTTTCATCTAAAATATAGCTGCTGTGGACAAGAATTGTTTTCTCTTAACAACAAGCTATTATGAAGTTTTATGATAGTCAATAGGAATTAAATTCACTTTTCAACTCACCTGAGCATAAAACGCTCTAGGTGAGCTATTGTGATCAATGTGTGTCCGTCGTCCTTCCTCCTTTGACCGTCTTGCGTAGTATGTCAACTTTTACCTTGTGTATGCTCCTGATGCTACATTTTCCACCCAATACTCATGAAACTTGGTCAGAGTGTTTGTCTAAATAATGTCTAAGATGACCATGAATATGGATTTTGTCTGCTCCAAGACTAGGTCAGTGGGTTAAATCTTTGAAAAACCTTGTTACACTCTGGAGGCCATGTATTCAGTCCAATACTCATCAAAAGTGGTCAGAATGTTGGTCTCATTGATATCTGAAACAAGTCTGAAAATGGGTCAGGTGGGATGTCAGAAACATGTTACATAAGTCAAATCTTAAAAAATGCTTATGTACACACAGGAGGCCACATTTTCTGTCCAATGCAAACGAAAGTTGGTCAGAATTTTTGTCTTGATGATATCTCAGATTGGTTGCAAACTATGTCTTGTTTGGTCAAAAACTGGGTTACCAGATCAAATCCTTGAAAAACTTTATGTACACTCTAGATGTCATATTTTTAGTCCAAAACTTATCATAGTTTGTCAGAAGGTTTATCTTGGTATTTATGAAATGATTGGAATGGGTTATGTTGGGTCAAAAGGTTCAGGTGAGCGACTTTATGGCCATCTTGATGCTCTTGTTTATTCATTTCATACAGGTATATCTACATGAAAAGATTGCTCTTGATTAATATTGCTTAAGTGCAAAATGGCTAGCTCATCTGGTAACTTTTTTACAACCAGAAGTCATAGGGGAACATTGTTTTGACAATGTTTTTGTGGGGAAGCAGCCCGTGGCATGGAAAGATTATTTTATGAAATACTAATAGAAGTAACTCACTTTACTTCAGGGAAAGCATGGATAGGTGCACTTGTTACCACAATATAACTGAAATAATGTTGAATATCATGTTATATACAGTAAATCCAATTGTACATTTTCAAGTTTTCAGATTTTCAGAAACTCGTATTGTGATGTTTAAGGATATGCTTCTAAAGATTCCTTCTCTCAAATGTCCATGAACATAGAAATACTTTTGTGGAAATCCATAGAAACATTCAGTAACTTTTACAAAGAAACTTGCATAACCAGTGACCTCCTGGTTTCATTACCTCTTTGTTACTAACTGGACTCTGCAGAATAAATTTGATGCGCATGGATTTCCATACTGATCTATGTGGAAATCTATGGCAATTACAGATGCCCGTAAAGATTTTTGAGAGAAGGGTATAATACACACAAAACCAAAAAGCTATTTTTCAGCCTCAAAGTCGTAGTACATTAGTACATATACTTGTGAAAAACATTAGTCACACTACTGTGCTATTTGTAATGAATCCTCCTATAGTCGACCTCATTTATGATTGGTGATGTTGTGTTGTAAAATAAAAAAAGTACTTTTGCGGACTTGGCTTAATTCTAATAGAATATGATAGCAACAATACACTTTTAAGGTATTAGTGTCACTGTCCATACAAATTTTGACTTACTTGTTATAAGGCAAGATACCAGTATTGGGCCAGCATGGCCATCTTGTTACAAAATTTATAGATACTGAATTTCATATGAATATCAATAAGAAGCTGAGATTTCTGGTTAACAATTTTTTTTCTGTTCTTCTAAAAAGAAGAAATGAAAAAAAATAAATAAATAAAAAATACATACATCTATAAACTTTTCAGGTTTTGGTCCGTCTGAGCAGAAATATTCCAGATTTGAAAGAAAACATTGACAAGCTGAGAGAAGAATCTATTGATCCTGAGAAGGAGGAAGAACTGAAGGAAATAATAAAGATGTGGGAAGACTCAGACAAAGCATTACAAGAGGAGATACAGGAAGTCAAATCAAAACTTCACGAACATGACCAAACATTAAGCACCATACAAAATGACAGTCACACATTGAGAAAACAAACAGAACAGATGCAAGCTAAAACCTGTGATCTTGCTGTCCAAGTATCCAATAATGCAGACAAAATTAAAAGTATGGAAGAAGATACAAATGAGTTGCAAAATCAGATGATGTCACATGATCAGAAAACACAGAGTCTCAATGTAACCCAGAAGGAGATTGGAAGTTTTAGTAAAGAACTAGCCGAGGAAGTACACACATTAAATGCAAAAGTAACTAAGCATATATGTGACAATGAAAGCCGTCTGGATGTCATAGAACAATCTTCAAAATATACGCACGATGTATTGAACAATTTGAGTGAGAAGCAAGGTAAGTCACTCTTGTTCAAGACTACAAGTAAAAATGTGAGTTGTGAAACCATACATTGTATCATTTGACTTTGGTTTGAACTATTCAATGGAGCATAAAATTAAGATATATGCTTGATCTCATTTAGTTTAATTAGTCTAATTTACATGTTTTTTTATGTTAATTTTCTCTATATTGAAGTATTTACTATCTTTTTAAAAAAAGTACAGTTGTTATTTAATTATAAATAATAGCAACATTGGAGTCTAGAATGTGGATCAGTTAGGTTTATTTAATAGTATTAAATTTTACATGTAATTATCTCAAATTCTTCAGGATGATCTTATAACAAACATTTTGCTCACGGTTATCTGTGCCTTACCCAGGGTTGTTCCATGATTATCATCAAGTGAAAAATGCCTTCACTTCAAACACTTGCAGATGACAAATCAAATAATGCTCAAGTGATGAATTTTCAGCTCACAAGTTCAAAATTGTTCGTGTCAGGTCAAAAAAGTATGTTACGAGGCCAAATCAAAGAAAACCCTTAATATGTGCATTCTAGAGGCCATATTTTCAGCCTGATACTCAGAAGACTTAGTCAGAATGCTTGTCCTGATAAAATCTCGGACAAGTTTCAAATTGGGTCACGTCGGATCAAAAAGTAGGTCATCAGGCTAAATTTCAGTAAACCTTGTGTGCACTCTAGAGGCCACATTTTCAGCATGATACTCATGAAACTTGGTGAGAATATTTGTCTGGATGAAATCTCATACAAGTTTGAACTTGAGTCACATAAGGTAAAAAGGTAGGTCACTGGGCCAAATCTTAGAAAAATCTTGTGTGCACTCTGGAGGTCACATTTTCGGCCTGATACCCATGAAACGTGGTCAGAATGTTGGTCATAATTAAGTCTTGGACACACAGAAAATTTGGTAACATCGGGTCAAAAAGGAGGTTACAGAGCCCAATCTTGGAAAAACCTTGTGTGCACTCTAGAGGCCATATTTTCAGCCTAATACTCATAAAACTTAGAATGCTTGTCTTTATAAAGTCTTGTACATTTCTGAAACGTGGTCACGTCGGGTCAAAAAATAGGTCACTGGTTCAAATCTTAGAAAAAACCTTGTGTACACTTTAGAGGCCATATTTCCAGCCTGATACTCATGAAACTTAGAATGTTTGTCTGGATAAAATCTCAGTCAAGTTTGAAAATGGATCACGTCGGGTCAAAAAGTAGGCAACTGGGATAAATCGTAGAAAAACATTGTTTACACTTTAGGGGCCACATTTTCAGCCTGATACTCATGAAACAGTCAGAATGTTTGTCTAAATAAATTTTCAGACAGGTTCAAAATTGGGTTACATTTGGTCAAAAAGTAGGTCACAGGGCCAAATCTTAGAAAAATCTTGCGTGCACTCTAGAGACCATATTTTCCCCATGATACTCATGAAACTTGGTCAGATTGTTTTTCTTGATAAAGTTTTTGACAGGTTGAAAGTTGGGTCCCATTGGATAAAAAAGTAGTTCACTTGGCTAAATCTTAGAAAAAATTTATGTGAACTTTAGAGGTCACATTTTCAGCCTGATACTCATGAAACTTGGTCAGAATGTTTTTCTTGCTAAAGTATTGGACACGTAGAAAATTGGGTCATATCGGGTCAAAAAGTAGGTCACAGGGTCAAATCTTAGAAACCACTTCTGTGCACTCTAGAGGCCATATTTTCAGCCTGATACTCATGAAACTTAGTCAGAATGGTTGTCTTGAAAAAGTCTTGGACAATAATGAAGTTGGGTCACATTTGGTCAAAAAGTAGATCACCATGTCAAATCTTAGAAAAACCTTTTGCGCACTATAGAGGCCATATTTTCAGCCTGATACTCATGAAATTTGGTGAGAATGTTTATATGGATAAAATCTTGGACACTTTTGAAAATGGGTCACGTCAGGTCAGAAAGTAGATCAGGGGATCAAATCTTAGAAAAACCTTGTGTGCACTCTAGAGACCACATTTCCAGCTTGATACTCATACTCCTGAAACTTAGTTAGAATTTTGTCTTGAAAAAGTCTTTGACAAGTATGAAATTGGGTCATGTCGGGTCAAAAAGAGGTCACTGGGTCAAATCTGACGAAAACCTTATGTGCACTCTAGAGGCCATATGTACAGCCTGATACTCATGAAACTCGGTGAGAATTTTTGTCTGGATGAAATCTCAGACAAGTATGAAAATGGGTCACATCTGATCAGAAAGTAGTCCACTGGGCCAAATTTTAGGGAAACATTGTGTGCACTCTAGAGGCCACATTTTCAGCCAGATACTCATGAACCTTAGTCAGAATGTTTGTATGGATAAATTCTCAGACACGTTCAAAACTGGGTCATGTCTGGTAAAAAAGTAGACCACAGGGCCAAATCTTGTGTGCACCCTAGAGGCCACATTTTCAGCTTGATGCTCATGTAACTAAGTCAGAATGTGTGTCTAATTGAAATCTCAGTTAAGTTTAAATTGGGTCATGTCGAGTCAAAAAGTATGTCAATGGGCCAAATCTTAGAAAAACCTTGTGTGCAGTCTGAAGGCTACATTTTTTGTCTAATACTCATGAAACATTGTCAGAATGTTTGTCTTGATGATATCTAACAAAAGTTTGATATCGAGTCATGTCAGGTCAAGAAGTAGGTCATTGGGCCAAATCTCAGAAAAACTTTGTGTGCACTCTAGAAGCCACATTTTGAGCCAGATTCAAAGTTTAAAGATAGGTCATGTTGGTAAAAAAGTAGATCACAGGCACTCAAACGTTTTACATCATCACGACCAGGATCTTTTCAGCCTTACTAGTCCTAGATGACCTGCTTTAGGGCCAATGGCCCTTTTGTTTACTATGATTTGCGTAGCAGTGTCGAAATATAAGTTTTCCTTGTAACACTTCCTATAGAAGTAATACTTGTAAGTGAGAGCAAAAATATGGAGGCATTCTTTCCTCTCTACCAGCATAGAGAAACAAATGAGAGAAACATCAGATTCACCCCTGAAACTATCTCCATTAGTCATTAACGTTTCTAGCTCACCAGAGCTTTTGTGGTTGTGCTTTGTCCGTCATCTGTTGTTTGTCCTCAACTTTTACCTTGTGTACGCTCTAGAGGCCACATTTTCAGTCTGATACTCATGAACTTTGTCAGAATGTTTGTCTTGATGATATCTCAGAAAAAGGGTTATGTAGGGTCAAAAACTAAGTAACTAGGTCAAATCTTAGAAAAACCTTGTGTTGGCGCTAGAGACCATATTTCAACCTGATACTCATGAAACCTGGTCAGAATGTTTCTTCCTGCATTTAAACGAACACATTGTTTACATTGGTGACCAGTTTATTACACCTTACAACTTAACCTACCTTAGGTTGTAAATTGCCCGCCCGGGTAGCTCAGTGGTTAGCGTATCCGACTTGTGACGTGGTGGTTGCAAGATCGATATCAGGTTGAGGAAAACTTTCTTTCGGTGATTTTTCGCCTCTCACCTCTGATGCATGTGAGAAAAGTTGTCAGTGGCTTTGGAAAGAACGTTGTCGTCACTACTGGTGTGAGAAAGCCAGAAAAGACATGGATGTATCACTGATCGCCATGATATGACCTGAGCTGTTAAAATGTCGTTAAACTCCAATACAAACAAAAAAATAGGACGTGAATTACAAAATTATTTACAAATGCAAAGTAAAAGATTTTTAACAGTTTTATTAGCCTTACTGGCCAAAGGCCAGCAAGCTTATGTCATGGCCCTGTGTCCGTCATGCGTCTGTGTTTCAGTGAGTGCGTTAATTTTTATTTCAAATATCTTCTCTGAAACTAACCATCCAATTTTGACCAGACTTCAGAGTAACCAGCATTTTCTCCTTTTTTTCACAATGTTTTCTACCCTTTCCAAAACAAATGTCAATATTTCAGTCACATTTATTTTTTCGTCTGTAACTGGTTTCAATTTGGACCAGTTTAAAATTTTGTTGTTTGATTAAGAGTTAAAACATTCATCTACTAATCCCTTTTTATTGATTTCATTTTTTTCTGCTAGCATCCTTGGAAGAAGAAACAAAGATGTCTCAAGAATTAAAGAATCTTGCATGTATGTACCTATTCTAAACAAAAAGTTTTTTGTGTTTTAAAAGTAAGAATCCTTAGTTTTGTCATGTTATGTGTGAATTATTCCCAAAATCATGGGAAGAAGAGATGACAAGTTTTTTATTATTACAGATATTACCAAACTGTTTCTGGGTGACAGTCTACCTGATGAGTTATATGTACGTACCAAACTCCATGAAGAAGCGAAGGAAAAACTACTGACCAACAACCTTGTGGTATTGACTGGGCACCCTGGGGAAGGCAAAACAACAATGTCATTAAAGTTAATGCTAGAAGCCACAATAGCAGAGAAATGTTTGAAGTTAGCAGAGCCTTCTGAGTGGCGATTGGTGGATTTTACCAAATTTGAAGTTGTTTTTATTGATGATATATTTGGACCTGGGGTTCTTGACGAAACGCTTGTAAAGAGTTGGGATAAGTATCTGCCAGAAATATGGAAAGCTGTCAAGAATAAAGAGATTAAATTGATCATTGCTACCAGGCACTACATCCTAGAAGGAGCACGACAGACATTCAACAGATCATTGCTTTTTAAAGAGGAGCATTTGCAGTTCCTTTCATCAAACAACCTTTCCATAGATGAGCGAACACAAATGTTGACTAAACATCTGCAACATTATGATACAGATACTAATGCCAGTAAAACTTTGATAAATGCATGTGTAGCTTTATCCACTTCATTTCTGAACAGCATTCTTACTGGAGAACCATCATTCCTATTTGGGTTTCCAGCATGTGTTAGCATGTTTGTCCAGAACGAGGATTTGTTTAAAAGAGGCGCTGAGTTCTTTGCCAGCCCACACAGTTTTTTCCGAAAATGTATAGAAGATCTCAGAAAAGATGAGGAGAAATTTCTTGCTTTATTGATGATATGGTGCAAACCGGGGAAGACACTCTTTCAGGATGACCTTGAACTTTCCTCAACTTCAGAAGATATTGAGCGTGTCCTAAGAGAGTTTGGATTCAAATTAAAGGGAAAACTCTTGAAGAAATTGAGAAAGTCTCTGAAGGATCATACTAAAGGCTTTCTGATGTACTCAGCATCATCAGGGGCTTATAAATTCAGCCACAATGTAATAAGTGATATGATTGGTCTAGTGATCAGTGAGGACTATCCGGAAGCTTGTTTGGACTTTGCTGATAGAGATTTTGTATTAGAATATGTAACAATAAAAGACAATGAAGAGACTGAATTCTGCTTCTTTGTGGAAGAGTATTTACAAACAAGACTAATGGAAACGTTCGTCCGTTTGGCCGAGAGTCCATCAAGAATTTTGTCAGTCTTTGACCAGTTAACTCTGAAGAGAGGTGGTTTTCGTCCAAACGAAATACACTCATATTCAAAGATGGATGTCGGGATTTTCTTCCATGATGCATTTTCTGACAAACAGTTCACGCGCAAGTTTATTTCACATCTTTTCAAAACTAAAAAACTTGACATTATCAGTAAGAGCCCGGTCATGAACATGTCAGGTTTCTTTCTATCCTTTGGATTTAAACTGCAGGAGATGGATATCTATCTTCCATCTTACACTCTACTCCGTAGTGATGGTGTCCTGTTTCTAGAGATGTTAAACCAGGGTGTTTTGTTAGGAAAAGAAAATAGGGAACACTTACAAGATGAGATCTACCTGGCCATGCTAATATCAGCTTTTGAAAACCATGTTGATGTCATTAAAGCTCTACTTAACCACAGAGTTGATGTTTCAGAAGAAGCAATTTACGTTGCAGCTATTAAACAAAATTTGGAGATTTTGGAACTTCTTCTAAATAGTTCAGCACGAAAGATTACAAGATGTACGTTTGAGAACAATAACAATGCATTAATGGTTGCTTCCAAAATGGGACTGCTTGATTCAGTAAGACTTTTGGCCAGCCACACAGATTTGTCTCTGCGAAATGAACGTAATGTTTCTGCACTTGACAGAGCACTTATATACAAACAGGAGGACGTTTTCAAGGTTCTGATTGAAAATGGTGCACCACTTAATGAAAAAGGTGGAAAATTTAAAAGAACCCCACTACATACAGCTGCAGATATGGGACTGGTTGCATTTGTAGACATGTTGTTGAAAGCTGGAGCAAGGACAGATATCAAGGATCATAGAGGTCATTATCCAGTACACTGTGCAGCAGTACGAGAAAATATTGATGTCGTATCAAAGCTGTTGTTTCATGATGCATCTCAAGTTAAACAAAGGGTTTCTTCTTATGGAAAATCTTCGAAAATCAAAGGTATGACAGTCTTTCACATAGCTGTTTGGAAAAATAACAAAACTATGATAAAAGCTTTACTTGACAGGAGTACAGATTGCAGTGTACGTGACTGGTATGGGCGTACCCCACTCTACTGTGCATCTTTTGAAGGTAAAGAAGAACTTGTGAAGATATTGCTGCCATTTTCCCATGTTAACCAGGCAGAGAAGCAGGGATACACACCACTGCATGCTGCAATTCATAGAGGACATGGGAACGTTGTTCAACTGTTACTGCCTAAGAGTAATGTAAACGCACAGGATAGGTTTGGTTGTACCCCGCTACATGTTGCATGCAGGAGGGGTTATGTCGATGTAGTAGAGGAGTTATTACAGTTGAAAGCAGATCCACATATGATCACTAAAAAAGGAGAAACAGTTTTTCATATTCTCCTGCACAATAGGCATAGGATTCCAGTCTTGTCAAATGAACTGCCTTCAATAAATGAACCAAGGAAAGATTTTACAGCTTGTGTACATGCTATCTATAGTCACAGTCCTTCATTGCTGGTGATGAACATGCCAAAGTAAACTTAGAATAATTGGTAAAGTTTAACTCCTAGAGAGCTGAATAAACAAAATTGATGACTTTGATGACTGAAAATCCTTCAATTTTCAAGTTTAGTCCTTTACCATATAATTCCTCGTTTTATGACCCTAAAGAAGGTTTTTGAACATATTGTGGATAAAGGAGAAACTGTTGGTTACAAGTTTTTTGTCCTTTTCTCACATTGTTTTCAAAAGCCCTCTTACTCAAGATCTTAAATAACAAGCTCCTTTGGTGAAGGATTAACCCTTTACCACACGACAAAATTTTATACCCGTCCAAATTGAAAGCATTTGCAGACGATAATTTCAGTGTGGCTCAATTAAATGATGTGATTTTCCTTTGATGCTGGTTACCAGCATTTTCTCCTTTTCCCGCAATGTTTTCAAAAGGCTTCTTCTTCAGAGTCGTTAAAGGTGGGCATTGTGTGGTAAAGAGTGAAAGACCTTCTGAAGTTGTCCCCATTGTTTTAAACGGGAAGGGCCGTTAAAAAAGATTTTGAGCCAATATTTTTCTGGGGGAGGACAGAAATAATATTTTGTACGGAAAACTTATCTGGACATAACCGTTTATCCTTAGTTGGCTAAAAAGGGGAAAAGAATACAAAAAAATAATTGGACTCAAACCTATGACCTTCAAAACTGTACTTGACAACTACAAAGGGAACAATGGGACCAACAGATTAATTATCTACTGTGTTAAAAATGTATTCATTCCATGTTATGCAATAATAGCTGTACTGTTACTAACAGTGTAGGAATTTTTACAGTAAAAATAAACAAGAGCATCGCATGAGGGCACCAACGCTTGGATGCGGATGCTTGATTTTCTGTGAAAATTCGAAGTTGAAAAAGTACTCTGTCAACAATGAATTGATGGCTACCTGCCCTTGTTGTATATAGGCTGCCCTTTTGGTAATCATCAGCTTGTCCAAGTCTGAAGCAGATATCTTTGGTAGTAACAGAGATATTGTGAAATGTCGGAGTTTTTGTATGATGACGAAGACGGCAATGACAATGAAGACGACAACACCACGGCTACAATACCTCAACGTTTTCTTCCGAAGCAGCTAGCTAACAAAATTTGTTAATTCCTCATGTTTTCAACATGCATTTCTATCTCTGTTTTAATTTTAGAGCCTTCTTTGCACATGAACGAAAGTTAGCAGTCTTTGTTAAGATTGAAAAAAAAAAGTGCAAAGCGAAAACTGGTTTAATACCTCTTTAAAGGGGCTTGTGTGGATCTTTTTTGTCTTGAATTAAAATTTATTGTAAAGCACCTGTAGATAACTGCTACCAGTTAGAATTTTTCTTTATTGAAAGGGTATAGATAATCAGTATTTATTCCATTTTCATACTACTTTCAAGCAACACATACAGGCAATTGTTTCAATATTCTGTTATTGTAAAGCATCTCTGGATAACTGCTACCAGCTAGAATTTTTCTTCTTTTTGAAAGGGAAAGGTATAACCTGTATTTGTTCCAATTTCCAATGTCATACTATTTTAAAACATGTAGGCAATTGTTTCAATATTTTGGTATTGAAAGTTGTAGGTATGTAATGAAAAGAATATCATGTTGTAGTCACTTTCCTGGTGCTTGCATCATGTGTCTCGTGTGTCTTGATGTATAGGAAAATCTTGACATCTTGCTCGAAATTTGATCACGCAGGATATTGAATTTTCCCACGCATCTCAAAGCAAATACAAGCATGAAATAGCTCTTTGCAGATTGTTAACCCTTTACCACACAGTCTCGACTTTTAACGACCCTGAAGAAAAAGCCTTTTGAAAACATTGTGGGAAAAGGAGAAAATGCTGGTAACCAGCATTTTCTCCTTTTCCCACAATGTTTTCTACCATTCCCAAAACAAATTTCAATTTTTCAGCCACATTTGATTTGACGTCTGCAGATGCTTTCAATTTGGACCTGTCTAAAATATTGTCCATTGGTAAAGAGTTAAAACAATGAACTTTGAAATTTCAGAGTTAAAATGTTTTGTCAAGATTTTGTTACAAATAGGAAACAGGATAGATCTAAGATTAAACAGCAAATTCTTTACAATCTGATCTTGATCCACACCATCTGCAAATACAACAATAATAAGTAATGTGTAACACTGTAAGAAATAAATCTGCTCTGTATTAAACTGTTCTGTGTTAACCCTTAATCTGCTAAATAAGTGAACTGAGACTTCAGCCCAATAGTAAAACCTGTAATTCTGATGTTTTAAGGTTAATTTTTGGTGAAATATAATGTCTTTGTTGGACATTGTAGATCCAAGATCAGATTGCACATTCTGTGCAGTCTGATCATCTACACTGTCCACAAAAGGTCCTTGAGTCGCTCTTAGCAGCCTAAGACTAAATATGCTTTAAGAGCTGTGGGGGTGTAAGATCTAGATCAGACTATAAAATATGCTGTCTGATCCAGGACCTACAATGTTGAAGAGTTTAGAGTACTACGTATATATATATATATGCTGGACATTGTTATTGGTTTTTATTCTTATTTTTTCCTAATAAAATATTTCCTGTGTCACTGATTTAGCACACTATTTACTGTAAAATACCTTTTACCAAACTATTCCATGCTTTTAATAACCATGAGAAAAAAGCCGCTTGAAAACATTTTTGGAAAAGGAGAAAATACTGGTTACCAGCATTTTGTCCTTTTTCCAACAATGTTTTCAACCCGGTCAGAGAACATCTGATGATTTATACTAATTCTAATTTGTCGACTATAGTTGCTTTCAGTTTTTAAAGAGAACAAATTTGTTCGCCTGGGAAAAGGTTAAGCCTAAAAGTGCTTATCATAACTATAGGTTTTTGCAGACAGGGTAGACTCACCTGATTTTTTTTCTACACAGTTCAACATGTTCTGAGACACAATCTGTCCTAAAATAGCCTGCAACCATTTACCAGACAATAACATGCTTTACAGGTCCTAAAGAAGAAAGCTTTAAAAAACATTGTGAGAAATGAAGACCAGGTGGTGGTGACCAGCATTTTCTAATTTTACCACAATGCTCTCTAAAGCCTGTTTCCTCAGGATTATTAAAACATGACTGTTCGGTAAAGATTCAAGCAAACCAACATGGTGATACCTAGGCGTCATACTGGACAAAACACTGTCATGGTACAGCCACATGGATGGAACAACAAGGAAGGCAAATAACAAGTTACAGCCAGCTTTTCCTTGCATGTTTGACGGAGAGGGATTTAATATAAAAGCACTAAATAAGTAGGATAAAGACTTTCAGCCAATAGTACATTGCAAAACATTGTGGTTACAAAGTTCTTGTTGCTGGAAAAAAACTCATCAAGTTGGACCGTGTAGATCCTAAGTCAGACAGCACATCCTGTGCAGTCTGATCTTGAATCTACACTGCCCACTAAAGAGGACTGAGTCAAGCCTAAAGGTTAAAACCTGCCTTGCTTAACAGTGAGCTAGCTTTCACAGCCATTCGGTTTGGTCCATGTCTTTCCGTAATGGTAAAGCAATTGGTGTTGTGGTCAGTGCTTGGATGAGTGATTGAAGTCATTGCACATCACCTCAATCTATGCCAACATGTATAACATCAAGGCAGCATGCTACCGGTCATTGGTAAGATCCTCCCTGGTGTATGGTAGTATATCCAGAGCTCCAGATATGGGGGAGTGATGGTATTCTTAATCCATTAGTTCTCTTCCAAACCCTATGTTGTGGGTACTCATTAGAATCGTCTCGATGAGACGATTCTAATGAGTATCCATAACATAGGGTTTAGTGGAGAATAATTTATATTTTCAATTTTGAAAGCAACACCACATACTCCCTCTATCTGGAGCTCTCTTGATAATATCCATATGGGATCCACACAGAAGGACTAAGATCAACAAGTTGAAAGATCGAGTGTCCAAAAACAAGCCGTTTGTTTCGGCATAGGTGACTGTAGCCATGCCAGCAGTGTCAAAGCTATTCTTAGTTACAGTATCTGAGACTGGGGTACTTTTGCTTCCTGTCACCAACATTCAAAAGCTACTGTAAGGTCAACCCTCGGCGCCTTTCACAACCACTGTTACCTTTATAGATCAAGATCAGGCTGCACAAAACATGCTGTCTGATCTTTGATCAACACTGTCTGCTTTGCTGAAACACTATGTTCTAAGGCAATCTTGAAATTGCACATTGTTGGGTTTATTTCTAGACTAAATATATTTGTTTGGTTTTATTCAGCACCCTAGGATCACAGTCAACAATTTAGTGAATCTTCAATTAACACTGTACCACACAGTCCTGAGTTTTAACAACCCTGAGAAAGAAAGCTTTTGAAAACATTGTGGTAACCAGCATTTTCTCCTTTACCCACAATGTTTTCTACTCTTCCAAAAACAAATTTCAATTTTTGAGTCACATTTATTTTGTTGTCTGCAAATGCTTTGAATTTGGACCAGTCTAAAACTTTATCATAAAGAGTTAAACCCTCTTCTCCTGTAATGTTTTCTAACTTTTAAACATTGAAAGGAAAGTCCAACAATTTTATCAACATTTAGTTTGTTGCCTGCTTTTATTTCGGACTAGTCTAATTTCTTTGTTTGGTTAACTCTTTACCACGTGTCAAAATTTTAGACTGGTACAAATTCAAAGCATTTGCAGACGACAAATTAAATGTGGTTCAAATGATTGGATTTGTTTCCAGAAAGGTTAGAAAACATTGTGGGAAAAGGAGAAAATGCTGGTTACTAGCATTTTCTCCTTTTCCCACAATGTTTTCAAAAGGCTTCTTCTTCAGGGTCGTTAAAACTTGGGATTGTGTGGTAAAGGGTTAAGAATTAAGCTGGCATGCAACTTTTTTACTTTGAAAATCTTAATGTAAAATTTCTGATCTTTTTTGTTGATTGATTGTCAGGTGTTCAATGCCACTTTCAACAGTATTTCATTCATATTGCGGAGGCCAGTGCACCTATGCTTTCCTGAAGTTTCTGTTACCAGAACTTTGCACAATTTTCTTCCCAAGCCACTGGCTACTTTCCCACTTAACCATCGTCCAAACAATAATTGGCAACAAGAGAGAAATGAATCCTGTGGCAACGACTATCATCAAACCTCGGAAAGAAATTGGCCAAGCTGAGAATTCGAACCAGTGACCCACTGCTCCGAAGTCCTTCCCCAGCCGGTATGCTAACAACTGCGCCACCAGAGGGGGGGGCATGGCATCCTGTTTGTCCTAGTAGGTAAATGTATAATTACATACCAATGGATGAGAACCTTGCCAATTGCTCAGTTTGTATCGTGCTAAAATGCTATGGTTTGGCCCTTCACTACACAATGCAGGGTGTTTGCAACACTGAATAAGGTGGCCTTTGAAAATAATGTGGGAAAAGGAGAGAATGCTGGTAACCTCATTGTCTCCTTGTCCTGTTATGTTTTCTCCCCAAAGATAGAAATCATCATTTGAGCTAAATTCATTCTGTTGTCTGCAAATGCTTTCAATTTCGTTGAGTCCAAAACTTAGAATTGGTAGAGAGATAGACCATGGCAAGTTTGAATCCCAGCAATTGCAAATAATTTTTATGTTGTACAAAACACAATCCCGAGTTAATTAATATAACAACCCTGGGACACTTAGCCTTTTGAAAACACTGTGGGAAAAGGAGATAATGCTGGTTACGGTAACCAGCATTTTCTCCTTTTTCCACAATGTGTTCGACCCTATCAATGACAAACTGCATCATTTGAGCAGGAAGATCCCTGATTTGAATGACATTTAAATTGTCGTCTGCAAATATTTTCAATTCGGATAGGTCTACATTTTTATTGTGTGATAAACAGTTAACTGAAAGTAAACAGTCACATTCAAGATTATGGTTTTTCTCACAATATAGATTTGTCTCTTTTCCCAAAGATTTTTTCCCTAAAAATAGATTGAAAGCAAGTTTAACCAAGGGCTGTATTTTGTAATTCTGTTTTTAAAGTACATTTTTAATGTGTACTTACCGCTTGCAGAGGTACAAAGTCACGATTGTGCGACTCCGGATAAGCTTAAGATGATGGACACTGGTGGATCTGAGTCTCCCCATAAGACACGATTCCGACTTTTGACGACACTAAAAAGAAAAAAAAATAGAAAGTATTTTGGGAAAGAGAAAAATGTTGGTAACCAGCATTTTCTCGATTTCCGACAATGTTTCACAATACCTTTTACACACAAATTCCATCATTAGAGCTTTACTGAATTTGTCGTCCGCAATAATTCGACTCATCGCGACAAAATACTAATAGTCAAATTAAGAGACGATGGTAAATACCATGGTTGCGACAAAATACTAATAGTCAAATTAAGAGACGATGGTAAATACCATGGTTGCGGAATTCACCTGACCGAGAGAGTAAACAATTCGGCGGCAGTGAGAAATATTTAGGAGAAAACACAGGCATCGATTTTTTGTCGTTTAAGAGTTTCACCTCCATACTGTAGCGTTTGTGGTAGACTGGAATGTGATATTAATTTCTATATCTAAATGTACATCTTAGAAATTTTATATGATTTTGATTTCAATGGGATACGACAGGGGATTTCGCGCCCTGCTGAAAATGGAATGACTTGAAATCTCAAAACCAGTTTTATTTACGTGCTTGTAAAACCTATGATCTCTGCATACTGTAACTTTGTTTTTTATTTCATTTCTCTACTGGGTGTCCAACCTAAATTCTTATTAATCCTGGCGTTACTGATAAGGATTAATTCGTTACCAGACGACAAAACATGACGACTCGTCCGTATTCGAATTGGGGTCATAACGGCCCACTTCCAAAACGACCAATTACCAAAACGACCCTTTTGTAACTATTTAGTCTGTTTTCAAATTGCAGACAACATAGTAAATGTTGCTCAAACACAATCACCCAATTGCAAATGGCAAAATAAAGTGATAACCAAACAAATGCATATATCAAAAAAATATTTAAGTGATAGAAGACTTCACATATTAAACTCAGTAAGTCCATTGCCATGATAAATCAATAATCTACAAACATACTATGTTATATAGAGCACTATTATATACTAAAACTAAATCTGGAGATAGAAAATACATGTATCAAATTTATAATAGCAAAAAAAAACCAGAAGCAGATAATTCTCAAAATGTGCTAAAGCACTGGCTGTTGAAGCTTCATCAGTCTATTACAGAACACCAAAATATTCATTGTTTGATCATCAGATGCAGCTGCTAAAAATGGCATATTGACAATTCCTCTCTATATTAATATAGAGGTGATGCACCTCTGTGCAATTTTTAGTAACAGTGTTTGATGATCAACAAAGGAAAATGTCTCTGTTCTGTGATAGACCAATGAAGCTTCAGCACTCTATGGCTATAAACCAATCAAATTTTTATACTCATTCCAAAAACAAATCGTTAAATGTATAAAATAATTAATTACCCATTGTGATCTATGCATGCATATAATCTTCTCAACTTTACTTCAGGTCACATCATCACAAAAATCTCAAATCAGCTTGGGTTTGGACCTAAATCTTACTAGGATCAAATCTTCTTGAACATACACTATAGTTCTTTTTTCCCCAGTGTTCAAATTTTGCCACACAAGGCATCATAACAGCATGCTCTCCTGGAGTTTCTTTTCCGGCACTGTTAACAAAATTATTAATTTTCTTAGCAACTGACTGCCTTCCTACACAAGTTCGAAACCATGTTCAGCATTGGAAGAATGAATCTTGGCACAATGTAAACTGATACTAGGAAAAAGTTTTGACCGAGCTGAGATTCAGAGTTGCAAAACTTTAACCCTTTACCACACAATCCACACTTTTAAAGACCCTGAGGAAGATGGCTTTTGAAAACATTGTGGGAAAAGGAGAAAATGCTGGTAACCAGTATTTTCTCCTTTTCCCTCAATGTTTTCTACCCTATCAATGAACAGTATTGTCATTTTAACCAACTCTAATTTGTCTTCTGCAAATTTGGACCAATCTAAAATTTTGCCATTTGGTAAAGAGTTAATTCACAGGATGACAAAGTTTTGGACTTTTCCAAAATCAAAGCATTTACATACAACATGTAATATGTGGCTGCAATGATTGGATTTGTCTTACAAGCTTGAAGGGGTAAAACACTGTGGCAATAGGAGACAATAAATGCTGGTCACCAGCATGTTTTCCTTTTCCCTAAATGTTTTCAAAAGGCTTCTTCCTCAGGATTATGAAAACACGATTGTTTGGTGAAGGGTAGCTATTTTGCCTTCATATATCTAAAAACTACTGTGGCTTTGCCATTATGAACTAGGCATTTTATTTTGTAGATGTTGTAAGTGAATAAACCAACAACTGCAATTTGCACAGAGAGAATTTTGAATGGATAGAAAAGGTAACCAGCCTTCTACAAGTAAAGGTAAGGAAGAGACAAGAGGTCATATTAAGTTAAGAACTTTCTTTTCACCCTTAAAGCGCCCATCACAGCTATAATTGCCTTTGCAGCCAATGTAGATTAAGATCAGACTGCACAAATTATGTGGTCTGATTTTTGATCTACACTGTCTGTTTGCTGAGACATTCTGGAAAAGAGCATTGCTGCAACCTAAAATTGCAATCAGTTTAATTTATTGGGTCTTAAACCTGAATTGAAAATGTCCCAAGCATTTATTTGGCACTCTAAGCCTTAAAGGGTTAATTCTTTACCACACAGTAAAACTATAGACCCACCCATATTGAAGTAATTTACAGATGACAATTTGATTGTTTCTCAAATAAAAGTATTTGTCTTTGAAAAGGTAGAAAACATTGTGAGAAAAGGAGAAGATGCTGGTGACTAGCACTTTCTCCTTTTCCCATAATGTTTTCAAAATGCTTCTTTCTCAGAGTTGTTAATACTGGGGATTCTGTGGTAAAGGGTTGTTTTAGAAGACTGTAAAATCAGGTAAATTTGAAACTTTTTATACTTGACTAAGTCATAGCTAGGGTTTCTTTGTTACAAACGTTAAATTTTAGCCACATTATGATATGAAGCCAAATACTAGATCAGAGTTTGTTTAACCCCATCCCACATGAAAAGTTTTAGACTTTTCAATCAGACCTCCAGATAAGAGGGAGTGATCGTATTCTAAATCCATTATTTCTCTTCCAAACCCTATGTTGTGGGTGCTCATTAGAATCGTCTCAATGAGACAATTCTAATGAGTACCCATAACATAAGGTTTAGTGGAGAGCAATTAATATTTTCAATTTTGAAATCAAAATCACCCCCTTTATCGGACCAATAATTTAATAATTTGAAACAAAATCAAAATTGGTTCAAAACTTCAAAAGAGCTTCAGTTCTTTGATAAAGTAGAAAGCATTCATGCCACAATGTTTTTCAACCCTTTCACCAAACTATAATGTTTTGGACTCGACCAAATTGAAAGCATTTGCAAAAGACAAATTAACTGTAGCTGATATGATGATTTCTGTATATCACTGGGTAGAAAACATTGTGGGAAAAGGACAAAATTCTGGTTATCAGCATTCTCTCAATGTTTTATAAAAGCTTTCTCTTTCAGGGTCATTAAAAGTGAGGATTGTGTGGTAAAGGGTTAAAGCTTGAGATTCGTTAAGAATTCATAAGCAAAGAAAGATAATTGTGGTGAATGTAATATGTTGTCTTATATTTGTCTACACTCTACACTCTGTTTTCTACAGAGGTAAGCAGGCTTTTTAAAGCATTGTAACTGGTAACCAACATCTTCTTCATTTCCCACAATTTTTTCTACCATATCAAAGACAATTGCAACTTTTGAGCCACGCCAAATTGGTCATCTACAATTAGTTTTAAAATGTATGTACTAGTCTGATTTTTTGTCGTTTAGTAAATAATTACTTATATTGAAGGTGAGCCGCCTAGCAAGAAAAGAAAGACAGAAACATTTGCAGAGGAGAATGCAGAGCTTTGGGATGATGAAGACTTTACTGCGGCTGAATTAGATGATATTACAGATCAAGAAATAAGGGCGTCACAGGTATTTGTGACCCCATTTTAGTTTTGTTTTGGTATGGTTTAGACTGGAAAGCTGTGTCGTAAACTCATCTGTACCCTGTGGTCTGTGAATAATCTTTTTACATTTTGCAGTTGACCACTTTTGAAAACATTATGACAAAAGTTGAAATTGCTAGTAACAAGCAACTTTTTCTTCGGCCATAATTTCTTCATATGAAAAAAATTTAGACTTGTCCAGATTAGTACTTTAATAATGTAGACAATGTGTTAAGATTTAAGAGATTAAGTGGGTTATTCATATGCCTATCTTTTTCAGCTGAGTTTGAGAAATCTTTAGCCCTTAAAAACCTTTGACAACTGTAGTTGCCTTTTTGGTCAGTGTAGATCAAGATCATGCAGTAAGATCTTTGATTTGTGCTGTCCGCTTCTCTGATACCCTGTATAGACAGAAGCAAGCATGAAATGACAACTATGTTGGTCATAGGTCGTAAAATGTCTCTTGAATTTCAGCACCCGAAGAGCTAAGTATAAGTTGTTTACTTTTTTGTCAACTGTCTGTTATTAACCATTTACTATTGAGGCTATATGTTAAACTTGCAAAAAGCTGTTATCATTGTCACAAATGAGAGTACATGTAAGTGTAAGAAAAAAGTTTTTTATGAATACGGAAAACATAGTGGGAAAAGGAGCAATTGCTTGTTACAAACAGTTGCTCTGTTTCCCAAAATGTTTTCAAATAGCTGTCTTTTACATGTATGTGAAAAAAAAATGTACAGTATTTGCACTATGTGTATAGGCTTAATTCAAAGTTACTCTGAAACAAAATTTTGGATTAGTCCAATTTCAAAGCATTTGCAGATGACAAATCAATGTAACTCAAAACATTAAAATTTGTCTTTCATGGAGTAGAAAGTATCATGGGAAAAGGAGAAAATGCTTTTTCCACAATGTTTTCAAAAGCCTTCTACCACAGGGTCTTTAAAAGTCGAGATTGTGTGGTAAAGGGTTAATGTTCCTATCTCTATTTTTACCAGGCATACAGACCCAGTACAAGCCACCAAACAAGTAGTGTATCAGTCTTAGAGAGAGACACCTCTGACACATTTCTAAAGCCCCATCTGTCACGTTCATCTTCTTCACTGGGTAGTCATAGCAACAGTGCATCTTCACATCAGTCAAGATCATCATCTATTTTAAGTAACAATTCTATAACGGGTCATCACAACAGTGACTCGTCTTACCCTGCTTCTCTGTCCGGGTACTCAGGAACCAGCTCGTCTAGTATTAGATCAGGTATTTGTAAAAGCTATTCTGTAAGGCCAGGAAAAAAAATACCTGTGTTTCAGGTGACCCATGAAAAAAAAAAATAGGGTTGGAAGGTCCGAACACCTTTTCTTTTTTTGCTTCCTTTTTTCTTTTTTCAGTTAACTCTTTACCAAACGATAAAATGTTAGACTAGTCCAAATTGAAAGCATTTGCAGACAACAAAATAAATTTGTCTCAAAAGTTAAAATTCGTTTTGAGAGGGGTAGAAAACATTGTGGTACAATGAGAAAATGCTGGTTACTAGCATTTTTTCCTTCTCCCACAATGTTTTCAAAAGGCTTCTTTCTCAGGGTCGTTAAAAGGTGGGATTGTGTGGTAAAGGGTTAATGTAATATCAAAGAATTCCAGCAATTTTCTTCTCTCTTATAAATATATCATGTATAACAACTGCAAAACAACCATAAATTGTAGAATAACTCCTGCTGGAACAAAAAACATTAGATGATTTGTTTACAAATTCCATGTGACATCTAAATATTGTTACCTTGTCTGCTTTCTCGCAGAATTTTGACTGCAGTACCCTTCCCTGGTGGTGCATGGTACTGCAGCCAAAGACTGCACATGGGCATAGTATTGGAATAGGATCGGCACTTGTATATATGCACCTGAAATGGGGACATTTTTTCATATTAACTGAGAGAATGGCAGTCACCATTTCGGAGGAAGTCAACAATCATGCAGATGCCAATTTCAAGCGTATGAAAGAAGGTAGGCCGAAAATATGTATTGGAAATGTTTTGCCAAAATGAACAAAATGGAAATTGTTTGACGAATGAAAATTGTTATGGTCTGCATTGATGGTTGGGCGAAAAGCTTCCAATGCTATTTTACGCCTATCATCTGAAAGAAATAGGCAGCAGTTACACTATTTACCAAAATGGAATGAAACTGCTCGGGATGAAGCACATGGCGCAAAATTGGCAAATTTTGAAAAGAAAAGAAAGTTAACTGGTCAGCGGCCATTTGGTAGGATCACCTTAAACACATTTTTTTTTTTTTTTTTTTTTTTTTTTCTGGCCCTGCAGAGAATACTGTAAAACCTGTCATAGTGGTCATTTCTGTTAACCCTTTACAAAACAATCCTAGGTTTTAATGACCCTAAAAAAGAGGCCTTTAGGAAACATTGTGGGAAAAGGAGAAAATGCTGGTAACCAGCATTTTCTCCTTTTTCCACAATGTTTTCTACCCTATCATAGATCATCTCATCATTGAGTCACATTTAATTTGTTTGAAAAGCTCTCATTTTGGACAAGTTTAAGATTTTGTTGTTGGATAAAGGCTAAGGTAGCAGCCTGCATTTACCTGTATACTGGTGACAAAATTTCTCTTTTGTGCAAACTGAAAGTCTTTAAAGATTACAAACTGAATGAAATTCAAATGACGTTACTTGTTTTTGAAATAGAAGAAAGTGTTGTTCTGGCATTTTCTCCTTTTTCCACAATGTTTTCAAATGCATCGTTATTAACACTCAGAATCCTTCAGTAAATGGTTTAGCAAGCAAGCACTGTATGCTCACTCATGGCTTCACCACTCGTAAAAATATAGCCTTTTGCTTTGCACTTGATGAAAGAACATTTTTTTTCTGTATTGCTTTTCGATAGTTAATAGAAATCTAACAGTGAATTATATCCAATAGAAATCTAACAGTGAATTATATCCTATAGAAATCTAACAGTGAATTATAGCCTTTTAATTCACCGGTGAATGCCATAATTCACCTGTGAATGTCATAACTTTTATTTTTAGACATGCCACAGATATTTATAGAACATGAATGAATTTTTAGCGGGTGAACATCACATTTTATGACGTAGTCAACATCGCTCGTGACATCATTATTACAGCTGGTCCATATCCAGCTAGATTGAATAGATCTATTTTGCGTGAAATCTGCACACATTTTTCACGATGAGCAAAAATTAGACACTGAAGGAAAGGTTAAAGTGAAGAGCATAAAAGAATCTGATAATTATTTATTTCATTGTATGATCGAAATTTCTTTTATCTCCTGAAAAGTGAAGGCCATATTTTCACTCGTGGCTTTGCCACGAATGAAAATATAGCCTTCACTTTTCACTCAATGAAAGAAATTTTGATCATACACAGAAACAGACAATTATCATCTATATTATACACTGAGACAGACAATTATCCTCTGTTTGATGATAACAGGAGAGCAAGTGAGTGTTACAAGAAGACAGCTATCTAATGGCTCAAGTTCTGATTCAGATGGTACAGTACCTGGAGACGAAATCAGCAGGTATAAAAAGGAATGTGAAAAATTGAAACAAAAGGTAGGTTTTTTTTTTTTTATATCCATTATGATGATGATGATTGTTATTATTTTTATCACCGTTCTTCCTTCCTTTCCTCCTTCTGTCCCTCCCTCCCTTCTTTCCTCCTTCCCCTCCCTCTATTCCTCTGTGAGGATCCTCCTCCTCCCTCCCTTCCTTCCCCTGTGAGGTTCCTCCCTCCCTCCCTTCCTCTACGAGGATTGCCTCCCTCCCTCCCGTCCTCTGTGAGGATTGTAAAAATGTCAGGTTAGGTCAGAACATTTTAGGTTTTACCAAATTGAAAGCATTTGCAGATGATAATTTCAATGTGGCTGGTTATCAGCATTTTCTCCTTTTCTAACCATTTTTTTTTTCAGTAGGGGTGGGTGATGATAGTTAGTCATTGCGACAGGATGGATTTGTTCATTTGATCATTGTTTCAACAATGCTTTTGTGGAAAAGTCACCAGTGGCTTTGGAAGTACTAGTAACTTCAGGAAAGCATTGATAGGTGCACTGGCGGTTGTTACATTCTAGTAACTGTTATGACGTCGAAAATGATGTTACACTCAATCCAATCAATCAGTCAAAGCCCTGTTATATAGTAAGGTGTTGTAGATTATGAACATGTTTTTTAACATTACATGAAAAAAAATGTTTTAGCTAAGCCTTGTTTGAACTATATATGAACCATGCTCTGGCAAAAGGGGGCTTAATGCATCTCCGTGATGCATTGTACCGATCAAGCCATCACATAATTATTGATCCATAATAGTAACTTTTTTAACAAACAACTGAATCATGAGGTACAATGATCCTGGGACATACAGAAAATTGACCAGTAGCAAAAAGTTTCTGCCCAGATCAGCCTGCACAGGCTGATCTGGGTCGATACTTTTCGGAGATGCATTAAGCCCCCTTTTCACAGAGCATGATTTGTATACATTCATTTGAAAGGTCTCTAGCAAGAAGAACATCATGTGTGATAAAACTAAAATTTTGAGACTCAGATGAGAAAGAAAAATATCATGACAAATGCAATAATAGCTCCGTGTAACCAATTATTGAATTTTTGACAATGTTTTCAAAAACAGTGGTCCACTATTGTTCAGGGGGTAAAGTGTGGGATTTGGAAACCAGATGTACTGGGTTTGATGCCGGAAGAAGGTGCTGCTCATGTCAGTTTCCTTTGGCAAGGCATTGCAAAATCCTGCCCCTTGTATCGGTGAATCCCAGGAGACAAATTAATAGACAAGGTGTAACAGTGATAATTGAAATACAGCTGAAGCAGCACATAAAACATTTTAAGATTTCAGTTCAAATAACTATATGAGTCACACTGTGGCAAAAGGGGGCTTAATGCATTTCCATGATCCATGATACTAGGCAAGTCGTCATATAGTTATGGATCCATAAAATTCATTTTATGTAAGAACCAGCTGCATTTGGGGGTAGACTAGCCCCTTGACATGCAGAAATTGTGCCAATAGCAAAAAGCATCGGCCCAGGTCAGCCTTTGCGGACTGCAAAGGCTGACCTGGGTCGATATTCTTTGCAGATATATTAAGCCCCCGTTTCACAGAGCATTGCTCATTTTTCTTTTCCCTTTATGTAATGAAACAGGTAACTAAACTGAATGAGGAACTGTCTGCAAAAGATGGAGAGAATAAATTACTACGAGACAATCTGGTGAAAAAAGAAGGTGAACTAGATACTGTAAAATCTGAGAAGGTAAACTTGATACATCAACAGAATAAACAACAGTCTGAGAAAGAGAAAAATTTACAAGTAAGTAAATCTCTGTTGAATCCCTGTCACATATTTGAGCCATGCTCTGGCAAGAGAGGGTTTAATGCGTCTCCTCGATGCATTATACTAAGCCCGTCATCACATAGTTATGAATTCATATGATTAATTTTGTCTAACAACCGACTGAATAATGAGGTATACTGGTCCTATGATATGCAGAAAATGGACCTATAATAAAAAGTATTGACCCAGGCCAGCCTGTCTTGCCTGCCGACTTTGTGCAGATGCATTAAACCCCTTTAAACAGAGCATGGCTCATTTGAGGGTGATGTAGTGCATTCCGAGTGTAACAAGTGTTTATGGCCTGCCTAGCTAGCGTGAAGTTACACAAACAAATCCTAGTCTAACAGTTTGTTCAAATAAAGGAAATCAGTTCTGTTCACAGTTTCTGCTGTTTTCAAAGAGAGTAAGGACTACGTTACATCAATTTGCAGAAAATATTGCATCAGTTTGTGGAATTTATTACAATATAGGTGTTATAACACATATGAATGCATCTAAGCACCTTAAATTTGATTCTTCATAGTTTTTATTGAAAGTTTTATTTTGTTCCATCAAAGTATTCACCTCCAACAGATATACAAAGTTTAAGTCTCCAGATCCAGTCTTTGAAGGCATTTTCATAGTCTTTTTTAGGTATACTGTGAAGATACGGGAATTCATTTTTTGTCAACTCTATTTCAGCATGTGTAAACCATTAGTTTCAGTCACTGTCTGTTGTACAAGGAGCAAGACTTTCTGAAGCGTGAAAAAGTCATTGTGCTCCCCCACCCTCCGTATTCACCTGACCTTGCCCCTTGTCACTTCGTCACTTCTTTTTGTTTCCAAAGCTAAAAAAAAAAAAATCTTTAATGTCAAAAATTTGTTCAGCGCAAACACATCGGCTCTGCAATATTCCAGTGTCTCCACATAAAAAAGACTATGAAAATGCCTTTAAAGATTGGATCCGGAGACTGAAGCTTTGTATACCTGTTGGAGGTGAATACTTTGAGGGAACAAAATAAATATTTCAGTGAATCCCATGAAGAATAAAATTTTAGGTGCTTAGATGCATTCGTATTTGAACGCTCTTCATATACAACCAAACCGCACGATGTTCTATATTAACCCATTACCAGTTTACACAATCCCGAGTATGACCATCAGAAATTAGACTACAGTTTATGCGAAACAATACTCACAGCTCAAGAATTAACATCCTGTACATAATGACCAGTATGAATTCATTTTATGGTACAAATTTGTACTCACTGAAAAATAAAAAGATAGGCTGCTATTAGTTGTGACTCATAGATGTCAAATAAATCGAAAAAAACAAATAATGTAAACTTGAATATTTTACAGTAATCAGCAAAGCAAGGAAATCATCAAGGTACTACAGTTTGTTACTAGAAATGTCCATTTCATGTTTTTTGGGTACTGTGATTAACTCTTTACCAAACCAAAAAAATTGTGGGCTTGTCAAAATCCAAAGCATTTGCAGACGACAAATTAAATGTGACTCAAATGGCAAGGATTGTCTTTGAAAGGGTAGAAAACATTGTTGGAAAAGGAGAAAATGCTGGTTACCAGCATTTTCTCCTTTTCCAACAATGTTTTCCAAAGCCTTATTCCTGAAGTTCGTGAAAATGCAGAGCTTTATGATAAAGGGTTGAGAGTGAAGACAGGTCTCGTCATTTCAATTATACTTGAGATGTCGTCTACAAATGCTTTCAGTTTGAACCAGTCTAAAATTTTGTTTTTTGGGAAAGAGTTAAGAGTTGAAATTCTCTTTCATTTTGTTCCAGAATGAGGTTACCAGACTTCAGACACAGTTACAGTTTAAAGAACAGGACGAGAGGGAGCTGAGTACTCGTGTAAAGGAATTGGAAGCCCAGGTTTCAACCCTACAGTCTGCCCCATCCACATCACATGTAGGTTAACTCTTTACCACATGACATAAATTCAGCTTGGCCCAAATTGAAAGCGTTAGCAGACGACAAATTAATTGTAGCTCAAAACATGAAATTTGTCTTTGAAATGGTAGAAAACATGTTGGGAAAGGGAGAAAATGCTGGTTACCAGCTGTTTTCAAAAGCCTTCCTCCTCAGGGTCGTTAAAACTTGGGATTGTGTGGTAAAGGGTTAAATTTAGTTCGTTCACTCATGCAAGTGACTTTAATGACTTTAATCCATCGCAGATGACTCCGCTTGGAAACATTGTGGCAATAACCCTTTAAACCCCATTTATGACTTTAACTACCTCTGTGGCTGTTGTAGATGATGATCAGACAGCTCAAAATGTGATGTCAGATCTTTGATCTGCACTGTCAACTTTGCTGAGACATTCTAGACAAGAGCAGCCTTGAAAATGTAATTGTTTGGGTCTGATATCTATAACTAAAAAATGAGCCACACTCTGGCAAATGGGGGCTTAATGCATCTCCATGATGCATGATTCCAGGCAAGTCATCACGTAATTAGGATCCATAAAATCAATTTTGCCTAACATCCAACTGATTCATGAGGTAGTCTGGTCCTTTGACATACAGAAAATTGACCAATAGCGAAAAGTTTCGGCCCAGGTCAGCCCGTGGAGGCTGACCTGGGTCACTATTTTTCGCAGATGCATTAGGCCCCTTTTTCACAGAGCAGTGCTCAACTCTCCAAGGGTTACCACATGCTTTTATTCTTCAAGAAAAGTGTGCCCTTTTGACTGATTATAAATATGAACCATGCTCTGTGAAAAGGCATTTTAATGCTTCTACAAAAAGTATCAACTCGGGTCAGACTGCGCATACTGTGCAGGCTGACTTGGGTTGAAACTTTTTGCTATTGGTCAATTATTTGCATGTCACGGGACCATTCTACCTGATGATTCAGACGGTTGTTGTACAAAATGGATTTTATGGATCCATGATTATGTGATAATTTGCTTTCTATAATGCATCATAGAGATGAATTAACCCTTTACCACTCAATCCTGAGTTTTAACGACTCTGGTGAAGAAGCCTTTTGAAAACATTGTGGAAAAAGGAGAAAATGCTGGTAACCAGCATTTTCTCCTTTTTTCCGCAATGTTTTCTGCCTTTCAAAGACAAATCCTGCCATGTGAACCACATATAATTAAAAATTTTGTTGCCTGCAAATGCTTTGAATCTAGACAACTCAAAAATTTTGTCGTTTGGTAAAGAGTTAAACCCCATTTTGCTTGTATATATTTCTTTCATTGCTTATAAGGTGGTAACTCATCTAGCAAGCATACTTAGTTGATAGTATATACATTTATATTTCTTTCTTTCCATATCAGGCAGTTCCTCATCAATCTAGCCCCAAACCATCAAAAGTACTTGTTAAAGACATCAGTCCAGACAAGCCATCTAAGTTAGGTTTTCCAACAAAAAGAACATTCCTTGCACCAGAAGGGTCACCTAGAAAACAAGTGAAATTAGCAACTGAATCTCCCAGTACTTCTAGAGCACAAGCGTCAGGTGAGTTACTTTATGGAAATGAATAGTCTGTGTGGCATTGAATGCCGTTTTCAATATTATTAGACTAGAGAAGCTAGTCTATAGGCATCAAGACTGACCTAGAGTCAAAGTAAACAAAAAACCCAACAGCTGCCACATACTGCCTCACAGAAAATGCTTCTCTCTGTTACAAATCTTTATTTCTATTATATATGATAATTTTGACAAAAACTAATAAATCTCTAACACTCCAATTTGAACATTTCGTCTTACAAAGTAATAAACTGAACAGGATATCATTTATAAGGTGCAAGATCTTTGCTTATATGTAAATTAAGGTACCTATGCAAAGCAGAAAATCACCTATTTCTACACCACTGTAACATTATGAATGAATCTATTAATAGATACACCTAGGTAACTTGTAGCAAATCCCAGCTATATTAAGCCTCACTGGACAGGGAACCCTTGTCATTCCTTCATTCATTCATTATGTAGATCATTATACCCCCGCAAAACGAATGTTTTCAGGGGTATACTGGAATCAGTCTGTCTGTCCGTCAGTCTGTTTGTCCATGTGTCCGTCTGTGTACAAAATACTAGCAATTTTGTGTCACGAACTCCTCCTACAATTTTCCTTCAATTGCATTGAAACTTTGCACATACATGTATATTGATCATATATTGAAGATTTGCAAGACGTAATTTTCAAGTGTCAACTCCCCCTGGTTGAGGAATTATCTCCCCTTGAACTTGACACTTTTTTTCCTGTCAAAGCGCTGGCGGGGGTATTAAGTCACATTCAGCGACAGCTGTAGTTGTGTACAGTTAAACTGTTATGCTAAACTGCTATTCAATGTCTTAACCCTTTACCAAACTATCACAAGTTTTAACGACACTGGGGAAGAATTTCTATGAAAACAATGCAGGAAAAGGAGAAACATACTGGTAACCATCATTTTCTCCTTTTCCCACATTGTTTTCTGCCTGTTTAGAATCAGGTTTCATCAGTTAACCACATTTAATCTATGGTCTGCAACAGCTTTGAATTTGGGCAAGTGCAAAATTTTCATTTTGTCAAGAGAGTTAGATAGTAAACTACATCTTGTGCTACTGGATATTGACTAATTGATTGTATGGTGTTAAACGCCGTTTTCAACATTACTTTAGTGATACTGCAGAGGCCAGAGCACCTATGCATGCTTTCCTGAAGTTTCTTTTACCAGCACTACAGTGATTCAATGACCTTTTGCGGACAGTGTGGATTACAATCAGACTGCACAGAGCGTGCAGTCTGATCTTGGATCTACACTGTCAGATAAGATGATGTATTTTCTCCAAAATGTAACTCTGAAATAGCAATATTCAGGTGTTTACCATTTAACATTTTGTAGCAGGTTAAGGGTTAAACTTAAACTGGATTATAGTTAACCAATAGCACGCATAGCCCCGGCAGCTCAGTCGGTAGCGTACAGGACTTGAGAACAGGAGGTAGCTGGATCGATCCCCGACTCGGAAAATTTCTTTCCGACGATTGATGAAGGTCATTGCGACAGGATTCATTTCTCTCTCACGTTTCGTCCAGGGTTATGTGGGAAAGTAGCCAGTGGCTTGGAAACAATATTGTGCGGAGTACTGGTAAAAGAAACACCAGGAAAGCATGGATATGTGCACTGGTCACCGCAACATAACTGAAATAATGTTGAAAACAGGGATAAACATCATACAATCAATCAATCAAACAATCAAATTCGCTTATCTGTCAGTACTTTCAGTACTTTGATTAGCTTGGCTGTTCTCGAAGAAAACTTCAAGTATTGTCATAGCCCTGGCATCGGCGTTTGCGTCATCTTGTGGAAACTTTTACATTTTATAAATCTCTATTATTACTGAAGATATTCCATTCAGACTTGGACTGAATTATTAAAAGGGGAACAAATACCTCAAGGTCAGGTATCCATCAAAGTGTTTTTGACAGTGTTAAGCCCCTCTTTTGACTTAGAATTTTCACTGAAAACCAAGCATCTGTAGCAGAGCGTTGACACCAGCGTGCAGTGTTCTTGTTTAAGTTATATGACATTTAATGCAGTTTTTAATATTATTTTTGTTATATTGTGGCTGCCAATGCACCTATCCAGGCTTTCTTATAGTTTCTTTTATCAGCACATTGTACAATATTTTTCCGAGAGCCCAGGCTACTTTATCACATGATCATCTCTAAAACCTTTCAAAAACTAATTATTTGATCCAAATTTAATTTAATTTTAAACTTTTAAAACAAATGTGTCTTAAACTTTGTCCAGTGTTCAAGGGTTAAGAATTAGATATAGTCTCCTTTTAATGTGAGAGGGAAAATGCTTTTTCTTCTTTTGCCATGCTTATTTTTAAAAAATGGTCTTCTGCAATATATGTAAGATCTGCCAGTGATTAAGGGTTAATTATTACAAGTATTTTTCAGTAGATCCTGTGAAAAGGGAAAACCAACTCAAGCTGAATGTTAAGTTTTCAAGACGGCCGAGAGAATGCCTGCTTGTTGCAAAGTCACTCGATATCACACCCAACGTTAGCGGACAGACAGACTCTAGAAGTATTGTGGGATTACTGAACACACCGTGGATTAGCTCTGTCTTGCAGAATGTTCAGTTTGACAGAGATAAAGACACTAGCCTGCTGTCACCAGTGAAAAGCAGGTAGCCATCAATTTTCTACCCCTTTCAGAACAATCTTTAGCTTGGCCCTTTTTGAATAAAATGCTGTAATATTGTCGTAGCCTCTTGGTCTACGTCATTGCCTTCAGGGGAAAAATTTTACATTTAACCCTTTCCCAAACAAGCCCTGGTTTTCACGTGTCTGCAGTACAAGTCTTTTGAAAACACTGTGGGAAAAGGAGAAATTGCTCGTAATGAGCAATTTCTCCTTTTCCCACAGTGTTTTCTACCCTTTTTGAGACCTTTCTGCCATTTTCATCAAATTTAAAATTGTCGTCTGCAAACTCTTTCAATTTGGACCAGTCCAAAATCTGTCGTTTGGGAAAGGGTTAAGTCCTACGCTTTGAATAGGGGGTTTACCAGCATTTTTTCCTTTTCCCACAATGTTTTCAAAAGGCTTCTTCCTCAGGGTCGTTAAAAGTCGTGATTGTGTGGTATAGGGTTAACATGCATCAACATGTGTTTGCTTTCACATTATTCATTTACTAAACCTCATTAGCCTGGCTTGTCCAATATGAAAGCATTTGCAGACGACAATTTAAATGCGGCTCAAATGATGGGATTTGTCTTTGATAAGGTAGAAAACATTGTGGGAAAAGGAGAAAATGCTGGTAACCAGCATTTTCTGACAATGATTTCAAAAGGCTTCTTTCTCAGGGTCACTAAAACGCGCGATTGTGTGGTAAAGTGGGGGTATTGTCATAATCTTTGTGTGGTCTGCCATGTTGTCATTCCGCAAAAACTTTGACATTTTATGATAATTGTGTCATTACTGAAGACATCAACATCAGACTCAGACTAGTTGTTTACTATCAAAAGGGGAACCCATTCAACAGGGATAGCTAAGTTATCAAAATATTTTTTACAATATATGTACCTTTTTGGATGTAGAATTTCCAGCGAAAATCAATCTATTTCAAAAGGCATCTGCAGTAGATTGTAAGCACCCACATGCAGTGCTCTTGTTTCATATTGTCATCCCAATTTGAATGTCTTTACAAGATGACAAAATTTTACGCTTTTCAAAAATGAAAGCAATTGCAGAGGACAAATGAGATATGGCTGAAATGGTGGAATGTATTGTAGAAATGGTTGAAAAAATGGTGGGAAAGAAGGCATTTTCTTCTATTGCCACACTGTTTTCGAAAGCTTCTTCCTTAGGGTTGTAAAATCATTGGATTATATGCATTCAAATCTTCACCACCCAATAAGGAGTTATAAGGATACTAAGGAATAGCTTTTTGAAAACCTTGCAGAAAAAGCAGAAAGTACTGGTAACCAGCATTTTCTCCTTTTTCCACAATGTTTTCCTCCCAATCAAAGACAGATTTCATCATTTGAGCTGGATTTAAACTGTTGTCTGCAAATGCATCTAATTTGGACAAGTCTACATATTTGTCGTGTGGTAAAGAGTTAGTGCTGCAAATTTGAATCAAGACGTAATGTCTGTGCTAATTTCGTGCGTGCCGAATTAAGACAGCTTTTGACCATTTACTTATTATAGCCACTTCATGTCAGATCGGCCATTGAAAGTTTTTTTTTTTTTTTTTTTTTTTTTTTTTTCAAATATTGTTAGAAATGGAGAAATTGTCCAGAGAGACTAATTTCACTTTTGCCTTTCTATTTTGTTGAATGTCTCCTGATCTGACTGTTAAATGTCCAAGTAAAAGCATTGTAATCTTTCCAGATGAAAATTCCTATGAAACCCATTACTGACTTAACTCTTTACCACACAATCACAGGTTTTAACAACCCTAAAGAAGTAGCCTTTTGAAAACATTGTGGGAAAGGAGAAAATGCTGGTAACCAGCATTTTCTCCTTTTCCCACAATGTTTTCTAACCTTCCCAAAACAAATTTCAGTTTTTGAGTCACATTTATTTTGTTGTCTGCAAATGCTTTCAATTTGGATAAATCTAAAATTCTGTCGATTGGTAAAGGGTTAAGACTTTTACGCCACTCCAGTTTGTATGTTTGGAAATATTGTTGGAAGAAGTGGATTTTTTTTCCCTTTTCTTACCCTTTTTTTTTTTTTTTTTTTTTGTACTGCTGCTGATGCTACTGCTGCTGCTGATGATGATGATAAGATAGCATGTACAATAATCGGTCAGTGTGGGCTTCTCAGATGAGACACATCTTTCTTGTTGTATTCTTGCAGGCTATCTGAAATCAACATGGTACAAAATGAGACTGGGAAAGAAGCTGAAATGATTAGACTGGTACACCCAGACCATTTTAATTTAGCAATGAAAGGACTAAAGGATCTGTTGAATGTGCCAGATACCAGTCTGACACAAACAGAAATTGTCAGTCACATGACTTTGTTAGACTTGGACCTCAGCCAGAATTCCGACAGTTCTGAAAGTGATCAGTTCCAGAGACTCTTATCTACATTAGGAAGATCACAGTTAGATAGTGCAATATTACTTTTACCCATGTTACACGATTATTTACAACATTATATTGATATGCTTCAAACCAGTCTCGAAACTCCGGCTTCATCATCAGCCATCAGTATGTCAAGTTCGTCAGAAAGTTTCGAGAGTTCTTCAGAATCTCCGACAGGGTCATTGGGTATCTTATTGAGAAGTACAACAACCTATGCCAATAATTTAGAAAGTTTAGCTATTGCGTCACTTAAAACATTGTGTACACTAGTGAATTATGACTGTGTTAGAAAAGTGTTGTATTGTAAACAGGGGGATGATCTGCCATCTTCTAATGAGGTAAGTTACACCACAGGAATCAGTCATTTTGCCCTTTTATCACACAATCCCCAGTTTTGAGGACCTGAGAAAGAGGGCTTTTGAAAACATTGTGGAAAAGGGAGAAAATGCTGGTAACCAGCATTTTCTCCTTTTTCCACAATGTTTTCAACCCTTCCAAAGCAAATATCTATTTTTAAGTCACATTTATGTTGTCCTCTGCAAATGCTTTTAATATGGACAAGTGTAAAATTTTGTCATTTGGTAAAGTAAATAATTAATTGGTGAAAATAGCTTGTTGTGGGCCAAAATGGATACTTCCTATCAACAAAACATGTTGTTTCAATAGAGAGCACCCATTTCAGCAGACAACAAGCCTTTTCACCAATTGAACACCTGATTCCCGTGGCTATAAACAGGTAAACAAAAAAACATTTTTTTTTTACCTATCATGCAATGTACTTTTCAGATTATTCCCTTATCTCTGTATGATATGAGATGTATGTAGCAGTCATTTTCTTTCTGTCACGCCCAAACCACATGTCATGGTACACTTAGCTGTTATGCAGATGACAGAATATTAGACTTGTGCAAATCAGAAGAAATTTGCAGACAATGAAATAGATGTGACTGAAAATATGGAAACTCGTTCTTTGAAGGGTAGAAAACATTGTGGAATAAGGAGAAAATGATGTTTCCAAAAACCTGTCTCCTCAAGTTCATTAAAACATCAGATTGTTTGGTTCAGATAAGAAAATTGATATTCATAAATTTATTCTATCTCGCAGTGAAAACAAGTAAGGTTATCTGAAAACAAATGAATAATTACCTATTATGCTTCCTTGATATTGTTCACTTGAATATGAGCCATGCTCTGGCAAAAGGGAGCTTAAAGCCTTAATGCACCTCCGTGGTCCATGATGCCAGTCAAGCCGTCACATAATTATGGATCCATAATACCCTTTTTTGGAAACAACCGACTTAATCACACGATAGATTGGTCCTTTGACATGCAGAAAATTAACCAATAGTGAAAAGTTTCGGCTTTGGTCAGCCTGCGTGGACCTGGGTCGATACTTTTGGCATATGCATTAAATCCCCTTTTCACAGAGCATTCCTCATATTGTTTACTTAATGAATCATGATGTACACATATTTATATCATGTCAGACTTTTGTATATTTATCTTGTTTTATTTTTAGAGTGTCAGGCCATCCTCGCCAGTCAAGAACTTTCCATTATCAATTTTATTGAAACTAAGGCTTATACCAAAGGTTATAAAATTGACTGCTCCAAATGCAAAGGTAAAATAAATGCTATTTGTTTTTAGCTCGGCTGTTTTCAGAGAAAACATCAAGGTTTTGTCATAGACCTGTTGTTGTGGTTTTGCTACAACTTGGACATTTTATTATATCTCTGTATCTCTGTCATGACTGAAGATACTTACTTCAGACTTAGTTGTTAAGTTCAAAGTAATGACATCGTCAGTCAACAGGTGTTAAATTCAAGGTTCGTCACAGGTTTTCACTCGTTTGCAAGTGGATTAATTATATACCAATTATAGGTAGGAGTTTGTGTCCGACATCTACTTTTGGGGCATGAAATACACTGCAAACTACAGACCACTGACATTCGAAGTATCCATAGGAATTTAACAATGATAGAGAAGGATGTATATCGGGACCAAAGATAGCATACGAACGGACACATATCTTCGATGCGCAAACTAACGAAATTCTACTGTATATTTGATACTAAGTATAGGTTATTGCCATACTTTGTTGCAAAAACACTTTTCTGTCTGTATACGCGAATCTGATACTAGCTGAATAGTACCCACGTATTTCAGGCCAAGCCCCTGTAGCTCAGTCGGTAGAGTACGGGACTTGAAAACAGGAGGTCGCTGGTTTGATCCCCAGCTTGGCCAGTTTCTTTCCGAGGATTGATGATAGTCATTGCGACAGGATTCATTCCTCTCTCACCACTGACCATTGGTTTGATGATGGTTATGTAGGAAAGCACCAGTGGCTTGGATAGAATATTGTGCGGAGTACTGGTAAAAGAAACTCCAGGAAAGCATGGATAGGTGCACTGGCCGCCATGATATAACTGAAATAATGTTGAAAACAGCGTTAAACACCGTACAATCAATCAATCAACCCATATATTTCAGGGACAGCTAGCCAATAAAGATGTTGTAGAAACAAGCTTAACCATATTAGAGATTTTAGCTAGACATGCGGAAGGATCAGATGTAAATAGGTAGGTATATTTTAGCTCGGCCGTTTTCTTCGAAAACATCGAGGTATTAGTCATATCATTGGCATAGTTGTCGTTATCAGCTGCGTCTTCATCGTGCATAAACTTTGACATTCTACGATATTTCCTTTATACCTTCAAACTTGGACAAGTTGTTCACTATCAAAAGGGGAACCAATACAACAAGGGTATGTAAGCATCAAAATATATTTGACACAGTGATGCCCCCTTTTTCCACTTAGAATTTTCACTGAAAATCGAGCAACGGCAGCCAAATGTTGGCACCTGCATGCAGTGCTCTTGTTTTGTAAAAACAATGATTAAGATGATGGACATGAAGTTGGATGCAGTACTTCCACTCCTATTTGATTTGAATTACGATTGCTCACTATTGCGGATAGTGCTGCTCACTTTCATTTTTTCTCTTCGTATAAAATTAATAGAATCCTTAAGTCCATTACCAACAGAAAACAACTTCGCATCTTTAAGATATAAGACAGTTTTTGTCTTCACCCTAACACTGCACATTTGTGGACATTGTATATAAAGATCAGAAAGCTCAAACCTGGCAGTCTGATTGTGGATTTACACTGTTCAAAATAATGAAATTTGGTGGGGAATAAGTACACTGAAAAGCCTGTTTATAGGCTTAGGAAGGGCTACAGTATGGTAATTGTTTTGCATCTGTACTCTGACTTTGGACACTGTAACTTATACCGACCTAATCAAGTCAAACTCTGGTTAAAAATATTTAACCCCTTACAACACGATCCCTAGTTTTAAGGACCCTGAAAAAGAAAGCTTTTGAAAACATTGTGGGAAAAGGGAGAAAATGCTGGTAACCAGCATTTTCTCCTTTTCCCACAATGTTTTCTTACCCGTCAATGCGAATTCCAACACTTGAGCGAAATTTGATTTGTCATCTGCAAATACTTCCAATTTGGACAAGGTTAAAATTTTGTCATTTGGTAAAGAGTTAAAACTATCAGAAAAATGAAAACCCTACTTCTGATTGAGTGCAAATACTTCCAATTCGGACAAGGTTAAAATTCTGTCATTTGGAAAAGAGTTAAAACTATCAGAAAAATTCAAAACCCTACTTCTGATTGAGTGCTTATCACCCTAACCGAATAGAAGGTTTGTGCTTGATAAATCATCTCTGACAGACAACTATTTTAGGTCTTGCCAGAGGCCTCTTAAACTCTTAACTCTTTACCACACGACAAAATGTTAGACTAATCCAGTTTCAAAGCAGTTGCAGACGCCAAATTCAACTTTGGAACAAATGGGCTTAAGCTCCCTTGATAGAGCAGAAAACAATGTTGGAAAAGGAGAAAATGTTGGTTATCAGCATTTTCTCCTTTTCCCATAATGTTTTCAAAAGCCTTCTTTCCCAGGGTCATGAAAACTCGGGATTGTTTGGTAAAGGGTTAAGAAACAACCCCACTTTGAAACAACAATTTTGGTAAATGCTCCTGAAAACATTGTGGGAAAAGGAGAAAATGCTGGTAACCACCATTTTCTCCTTTTCCAACATTGTTTTCAAAAGCCGTCTTTCTTAGGATTGTTTAAACATGGAACTGTGTCGTGATGGTTTGATCCTACAAAAAGCCATTTTTTTTTTTTAATGGCTTGAATGCAGGATCATAATGGTTTAACTCTGTACCAAATGGCAAAATTTTAAACTGGTCCAAAATTGAAAGCATTTGCAGACAACATAAAAATAAAGTTGTAATGATAGTAATTGTCCTTCTAAGTGTAGAAAACCTTGTGAGAAAAGGAGAAAATGCTGGTTATCAGCATTTTCTCCTTTTCCCACAAGGTTTTTAAAAGACTTTTTCCTCAAGGTCGATAAAACCCGTGAAAGTTTGTCAAGGTTTAAGGGGGGGACTGTTTACTTTGCAGTTTATTACCTGTGTTGATAGAGGATGTTATACAACACTGTGTGGAGACAGAGGAGGACCCAAGCTTTGTTCTGCATGGACTGTTGTTGTTTAAAGCATTGTGTAAAAGCAAACTATTTGTGTCTTCACTGTGTTCAAATTCTTCAGGTCAGTCTAGATTTTGTGTTACATTTTGGTAAAACAAGATTTTCTTAAGAAATAATCTTCTTTCTATTGTGATTTATCGTTCAATAAACCAGGGTTGTGGGTTATGAGGCATAAAAAATAATCCACAAGGGTGATAGCCCAAGTGGTTTGTTAATTGCACCGCATAACGCACAATCATAGTTTATTGACTGATAAACCACGATAGAAAGAAGATAATTTCGATTCTAACATGACCAACTCTTGATAAAAGGAAAACAAATTCATACTTAGTATACAAAAGCGGATGCAGATTAATTCTTACTTTACACAGAACATAGAATGACAACAATTTTACCACACTTTCATTGCACTGTGTTTATAGAGCTGAATTCACGTGTTGCGTTAGAATGATAAATCTTTGCCCTTGATTGAGTGAATGATGTTTTGCTGTGTTCTCAATAAATTGTAAATAATGCTGTTTTGGGCTGAACTGTCTCATAAAATAGGGGTATGTGTTGTGCCAACACTTTTATTGCAAATTAACCCTTTACCGCACAATGCCGCCTTTTAACGACCCTGGGAAGAAGCCTTTTGAAAAAGAATATTGTGCGAAAGGAGAAAATGCTGGTAACCAGCATTTTCTCCTCTTCCCACAGTGTTTTCTACCCTATCAAAGAAAATTTGCACCATTTGAGCTAAAATTTTGTCGTCTGGTAAAGGGTTAAGTTTGATATACTCTGCCTGCAAAAATCACTGGTCTTCTTATAGTTTAAGTTTTGCAGATTGTTCTCAATTCTGTACCTAACAATACTAAATTTTAAGGACCCTGATGAAGAAGGCTTTTGAAAACATTGTAGGAAAAGGAGAAAATGCTGGTAACCAGCATTTTCTCCTTTTCCCACAATGTTTTCTAACCTTTCAGAAACAAATTCAATGATTTAAAGCACATCTAATTTGTCGTCTGCTAATGCTTTCAATTTGAACAAGTTTAAAATGTTGTTGTCTTGTGGAGAGTTACTTTTTCGCAGTCAACTAAATAAATTTGACATTTTTGTCAGGAACTGAAAGCACAGTTTCTCTGCAGACGAAGAGATAATCTTACAAACATGGAAGTCTGAAACAAATACATTCTCAAATACAAACTGATCAGACTGCATTGTCCTTGCAGTCTGATCTTGATCTATGCCATCTGCAAAAGCTATTTAATTTTTTGCTGGCAATGAAAAAGTTAAAAGGAGAGTTCAGAGGAATTTTATAAGGAAAGCCCCTATTGTAACATTCATAATCATCTATGTGCAAATTTGTGATGTGAGTTCATCATTTCTGTAGCAAGGAATTGTTTTAGTTCATTCAACCTTCTAAGAAAGGCAAAGTTCATATTTTGTGGTTCTCATGGCCTTTTTAAATAGAATTTTATCAAATTTTAGCCGTTCTATTGTCTTGTCTGGTGGTCATATGTGCCTCAGTGGTTATGTCTAGAACTTGTAACCTGGAAGCCATAGGCTTGCATCTCACTAACCCTAACCCACTGGGTTTATTGTAGAAGTGATCTTAGGCAAGACACTTCAATGCTGTAACCTAGTTGTGGTTAAACCAAGGATATACATTAATATTTGATCTGTGGCCATACTGTGACTGAAATTATATTGAAAGCGGCATAAACACCAGTTAATTAATTTTAATGTCCTATTAACTCTGTACCAAACAACAAAATTTCAGTGTGGTTAAAATTGAAGGCATTTGCAGGCAACAAAATAAAAGTGACTGAAAAATTGAAATTTGTTTTGGGAAGAGTAGAAAACATTGTGGGAAAAGGAGAAAATACTGGTTACCAGCATTTTCTCCTTTTCCCACAGTGTTTTCAAAAGGCCCTTTTCTCAGGGTCGTTAAAAGTCGTGATTGTGTGATAAAGAGTTAAACTACTGAGGGGTTTAGTTATCCACTTAATAACAAGGTTTTTACTTTTTATTTGTTACAGGTTGTGTGCTACTGTCTATATACTCCATAGGAACAGGAAAAAAGAGTTATATAGAAAGAGGAGACAGACATACACTCTCAATTATCAAAATGGTATGGTTTAACCCTTTACCACACAATCGCGAATTTTAACAACCCTGATGTAAAAGGCTTTTATGAACATTGTTGGAAAAGGAGAAAATGCTGATTAATCATTATGAAAGATACTTTCTTCAAACTAAGGCAAGTTGTTTACTTTTAAAAAGAGGTCCTGCATGACTCAGTGGTAGAATGTAGGCCCCAGGTTCGAGCTTCACCCAAAGCAGTGGGTTTTTCATAGGAGTGTCCTTGGGGAAGACACTTAGGAACCCCGGCTGAGCACTGGTGAAACCCAGGACATACATGGACATGCAGGCTCTCTCCATGATACAACTGAAATAATGTTGAAAGTGGTGTAAAACACCATTCAATCAATCAATTACGTTCAAAAAGGGAACCAAAGAAATAAGACAAGTATATTTATGACAGTTATTTCCCTTTATGGTCCCCATATACATAGTTTTCTTAAAACTGCACCTATGCAGTGTTCTCCTATGGGCATATAGACTTGTTTACCCTTTGCCACACAGCAAAATTTTAGATTCATATGAATTGAAAGCATTTGCAAACAGCAAAATTGATCTGATCAAAAAATTGAAAGTTGCTTTTGGAAGGGTAGAAAACATTATGTGGAAAAGGAGAAAATGCTGGTGACTAGCATTTCCTCCTTTTCTCACAATGTTTTAAAAGGCCTCTTTTTCAGAGTCATGAAACTGTTGTGTGGTAAAGGATAAGGTTGTAAAATTAGATGCTTGATGATCTTGTTTTTGCTTCTTATTTTTGTCCATAGGTGATAGAAAGTATATTTTACATAGCTTGTTCTCACAAAGGTGGAATTACGATTCTGATGGACTCGGACTGCCCTTGTAGTCAAGAGGTATGTTTTCAGCTTCACTGGCCAAAGGCCAGCAAGCTTGCGTCATGGTCCTGTGTCTATCGTGCGTCCGTGTGTAAGTCAAGTGTGTTGATAGCCTTGGGGTCAAAATTGGCCCTGTCCAGGGGGTCACAAGCTTTAAAAGGGTTTTACAGTGAAAACACTAAAAAACTTCTTCTTCCTAACTCTTGTTTATGACCATATAACCTAGACCTGTATTACTTCATATGTGGCTGTATCTTGTTGACTTCTACCAGAATTCAGGTAATATCTAATAATTATAGCTTGAGATCATAATATTAGGTCAAAAATGGACTTGCGGGAAGGGGTCACAATTTTCACATTGACTTTTATAGAGAAAACTTTATCAGGCTCCTTGTTCGAAACCTTGAATTGTAATGTTTGGTACATGTATGTATGATTTGTACCTATTAGCCAGTGGAGCGATATACAGGGCCATCATGGCCCTCTCGTTCATGAATTGTATAACCATTTACAAAACAGTCTCATTTTTTGACGAACTTAGGCTTTTTGAAAACATTTTGGAAAAAGGAGAAAACGCAGCTGGCAACCAACATTTTCTCCTTTAACTGCAATGTTTTATACAGATTTCATCATTTGGGCTTCATTTTGCGATTCACCTGTGTTACATACATGTACTTGCAAGTTGGAAAATTCTAAAACTGTTTTGTTTGGTACAGAGTTAAACCCTTTACCTCATAATGACGAGTTTTGACGACTCAAAGAAAGAAGCCTTTTGAAAACATTATGAGAAAAGGAGAAAATGCTGGTATCCAGCATTTTCTCCTTTTCCCACAATGTTTTCTAGTCTATCAAAGACAAATTCCATCTCTTATCATACAAGTGCAAGTTTTAATGTCCTTTTTAAAAATGTTATAACAGAAGGAAGTACATGTATTTGTTGCAAGGAATTGTTGTTGGGCACTTCACGCACTTGTAATTGAGCCATACTCTGGCAAAAGGGGGCTTAATGCATCCCCTTGATGCCTTGTACCAAGCGAGACATCACATAATTAGGGACCCATGAAACCCATTTTGTCTAGCAAACGACTGAATCATGAAATAGAATGATCTTTTGACATACAGAAAGTTGACCATTAGCGAAAAGTTTCTGCAATCCGCACAGGCTGACCTGGGTCGATACTTTTTGGCAGATGCATTAAACCCCCTTTTCACAGAGCATGGCTCAATATATGATCATATTTTGATTATATCAGTGTAATTAGCTGTGTTTTTTTGGAAGAAAACGTCGAGGTATTGTCATAGCCCTGGCATCTGTGTTGTCTACATCGTCGTCATCGTGCAAAAACTTTTGACTTTTTTTAAAAACTTGAAACATTTTATAATATACCTGTTATTACTGAAGATATTTAATTCAGACTTGGACAAATTTTACTCTATTAAAAGAGGAACCCATACAAAAGGGTAAGTAAATCCCGACTTTTAACAACCCTGAGAAAGAAGCCTTTTAAAAACATTGTGGGAAAAGGAGAAAATGCTGGTAACCAGCATTTTCTCCTTTTCCCACAATGTTTTCTGCCCTTCCCAAAGTAAAGTTCAGTTTTTAGTTAACATTTATTTTGTTGTCTGCAAATGCTTTCAATTTGGACCAGTTTAAAATTTTGTTGTTTGGTGAAGGGTTAAACGGCATTCAGTTGGAAGGTTTTAAAAAAAAAAAAAAAATGCAGCAGTAGGATAAAAATGCTGGTAGGTAGCACTTTCTCTATTTCCTGCAGTCTTTTCTAGCATTGAAAAACAAATCGTATCATTTATTCAGGCAGTTCTAGAATTAACTTCATCTTTTACAGAAATTAATGATTAAATTTTTATTTGTAAATGTATAAAACATGTTGGAATAGGAGAAAATGCTGCTACAAGCATTTTCTTCTTCTCCCACAATGTTTTCCAGAGCCTTCTTCACTGGATCGTTAAATCATGGACTTACTTAGTAAATAGTATATTATTATGTAGGAGAAGTGCTTTGGTAAAGGGAGGTTTAATGCGTCTCCTTAATGCATTATATCAAGCAAGTTATCACATAATTATGGATCCATAAAATCCATTTTACCTAGGTAACAATCAATTGAATCATAAAGAAGAATGGTCCTTTGACATACAGAAAATTGACGAACAGCAAAAAGTTTCGGCCAAGATCAACCTGCACAATTGGCGCAGGCTGACCTGGGTTGATACTTTTTGCAGATGCATTAAACTCCCTTTTCACGAAGCATGGCTCTATTATGATATGTTTGAATAATATATATTTTTCTTACAGGTTGTGAGTTGTCTTGTACTTCTGTTATATAAAGTGATGCTGATCTATGAGCTACATAGAAAGGACAATAGACTGTCTGGTTCTACAGTATTGACTTCAGAAAAAGAACAAGAAAGTATACAGGGAACCTGTCTAGATATTTTAGAGAATGGTTTACAACTTTTACATTTAATGTCACAGCATGACCCGGAATTTATGAGTAGACATGGGACAGTCCAACATAATTATGTTCTTTTGATATGTGGCATGAGTCAAAGTGTGAAGAATTTACCAGCGGAAAAACGTGAAAGTGTCTGTGAGTATACAAAACTTCGTATTTCTCTGAGAACGTACAGCTATATGATGGATTTGTTGATTTAGATTTAAAATCTTATGCTTATCATGATAGATGTGAGCCATGCTCTGTGAAAAGGGGGTTTAATGCATCGACCCATGTTGAAAGTATTGCTCCGTGTCAGCCTGCTCAGTCCGCGCAGGCTAACATGGGTTCAAACTTTTTGCTATTGGTCAAATTTTTCTGGATGCCAAAGGATGTTTCTGCCTCATGATTCAGTTGGTAGACAAAATGGGTTTTATAGATCTATAATTGTGTGATGACTTGCTTGGTATAATGCATCATGAAGGTGCATTAAACCTCCTTTTGCCAGAATGTGGCTCGCATACTAAAGCCTAAAACAGACTAGGTGCGTCTTATAGCTTCAGTTTCTCAGAGCCTAGCAGCTTAGTTTATAATGTACAGGGTTTGAGTCTTATATTTTCCTGCTGGGCCCAAACCCTCTGCTAGGATTGATGATAGTCACTGCTACAGGATTCATTCTGCTCTCAGCCTCACCATATTCTTTCCGAGAATCGATGGTAGTCAGTGGAACAGGATTCATTCCTTTCTCATGTCTGACCATTGTTTATAACTTAACTCTTTATCAATGGACAAAAATGTAGACATGTCCAGATTGAAAGCATTTTGAAGACGATAATTTAACTGCAGTGCAAATAATGAAGTTTGTCTTTCATAGGTAGAAAACATTGCAGAAAAAAGAGAAAATGCTGGTTCCCAGGATTTTCTCCTTTTCCCACAATGTTGTCAAAAGGCATCTTTGACAGGGTCGATAAAGGTCGGCATTGTGTGGTAAAGGGTTAAACACCAAACTTGCAAACTGCATCTTAACCCATCACCACACAATCATGTGTTTTAAATGACCCTGAAGAAGAGAAAAACCTTTTGAAAACATTGTGGGAAAAGGAGAAAATGCTGGTAACCAGCATTTTCTCCTTCTCCATCAATGTTTTCTACCCTTCCCAAAACAAGTTTCAATTTTTGAGTCCAATTTAATTTGTAGTCTGCAAATGCTTTCAATTTGGACAAGTCTGAAATGTCGTCTTATGGTAAAGAATAAAATTATTTCTTCACATGTATTGGCAAGCTTGAAGACACAAACTAAAATTATATTAGAGAATGACCAAAGATTTAAACATTGCTCTTATATTTATACCCCCGCAAACTTCGTTTGCGGGGGGTATACTGGAATCAGCCTGTCGGTCGGTCGGTCGGTCGGTCAGTCATGCGGTCGGTCGGGCGGTCGGTCTGTCCGCAAGATCTTGTCCGGACAACTCCTCCTACAGTTTCAATCCAATTGCCTTGCTACTTGGCAGAAGTGTTCATTAGGAGCTGTAGATGTGCAAGACACACATTTTGTAAAAATTCCATCAAGAATTACTGAGTTATTGCCCCTGATTTGACTTTAAAATGCTTGTCCGGACAACTCCTCCTACAGTTTCTGTCTGATTCACTTAAAACTTGGCATAAGTGTTCATTAGGAGCTGTAGATGTGCAAGACACACATTTTGTAAAAATTCCATCAAGAATTAATGAGTTATTGCCCCTGATTTGACTTAAAGATGCTTGTCCGGACAACTCCTCCTACAGTTTCTGTCTGATTCACTTTAAACTTGGCATAAGTATTCATCAGGAGTTGTAGATGTGCAAGACGCAACTTTCAGGAAAATTCTATGAAGAATTAATGAGTTATTGCCCCTGATTCACATTTAAAATGCTTGTCCGGACAACTCCTCCTACAATTTCAGTCCGATTCGCTTTATACTTGGCAGAAGTGTCCATTTGGAGTTGTAGATGTGCAAGACGCAAATTTTGTGAAAATTCCATCAAGAATTACTGAGTTATTGCCCCTGATTTGACTTTAAAATGCTTGTCCGGACAACTCCTCCTACAGTTTCTGTCTGATTCACTTTAAACTTGGCAGAAGTGTTCATTAGGAGCTGTAGATGTGCAAGACACACATTTTGTAAAAATTCCATCAAGAATTACTGAGTTATTGCCCCTGATTTGACTTAAAAATGCTTGTCCGGACAACTCCTCCTACAGTTTCTGTCTGATTCACTTTAAACTTGGCAGAAGTGTTCATTAGGAGCTGTAGATGTGCAAGACACACATTTTGTAAAAATTCCATCAAGAACTACTGAGTTATTGCCCCTGATTTGACTTAAAAATGCTTGTCCGGACAACTCCTCCTACAGTTTCTGTCTGATTCACTTTAAACTTGGCATAAGTGTTCATTAGGAGTTGTAGATGTGCAAGACGCAACTTTCATGAAAATTCTATGAAGAATTAATGAGTTATTGCCCCTGATTCACATTTAAAATGCTTGTCCTGACAACTCCTCCTACAATTTCAGTCCGATTCGCTTTATACTTGGCAGAAGTGTCCATTTGGAGTTGTAGATGTGCAAGACACACATTTTGTAAAAATTCCATCAAGAATTACTGAGTTATTGCCCCTGATTTGACTTAAAAATGCTTGTCCGGACAACTCCTCCTACATTTTCTGTCTGATTCACCTTAAGGAGGTCTTTTCTGTCATATGTATAGTTGGCCAACATTATGCGAAAAGGCACCTTTGGACATTTGCAACAAGCATGGATCCAGACCAGCCGCTGTGTCTCAGACATATTGTCAGATCATGGTCTACACTTTTTAACACACATTTAGTTTTGTGTCCAATTAAATTGATACTTTGCATAAATATTCACCAGGAGCAGTAGAGGTTCAAGATGCATTTTTCTCAAATGTTTGCCAAATTAATTACCCCTGAGTTTACTCAAAACTTCTTGTCCAGAGAACTATTCCTTCAGTTTAAGTATTATTCACTTGATATTTGTCATGATAATCACCAGGAGCAGTAGATGTGCAAAGCACAAATTAAATGAGTGTTGGCCTAATGATTACGGAGTTATTGCCCCTAAATTGACATTGCAGAGTTATTGCCCCTGTAACATGAAATATAGGGGCGGGGGTATTTATCACCTTTAGTGATAGTTATTCTAGTTACTTCTGCCGAGCCCCGGTAGCTCAGTGGGTAGCGTACAGGACTTGAGAACAGGGAGTCACTGTTTCGATCTCCAGCTCGGCCTATTTCTTTCCAAGGATTGATGATAGTCATTGGGACAGGATTGATTCCTCTCGCACCGCTTATCATTATTTCAATGATGATTATGTTGGAAAGCAGTCATTTGCATGGAAAAAATATTGTGCTTAGTGCTGGAAATAGAACCTCCTTGAATGCATGAATAGGTGCACTGGCCGCGGTGATATAACTGAAATTATGTTGAAACAGAATCAAACTCACTACAATCAATATTTACTTCCAGTGACGGCTATACAAGACCTGTGGGATTTTAACCAGGATGACTCAGAGCTCTCTCCAGATAGTGACACAGATATGAATGAAGACAGAGAATAAGCAAGTGCAAGAGGAGCTGTTTGAGCAAATTAACTCTTTACCACATGACCCAAGTTTTAGACTGGTCCAAACTGGAGGCATTTGCAGATGCAAATTCAAGGTTGCTTAAATCGTGGGATATGTTCTTGAAAGGCAGGAAAACCTTATGGGAAAAGGAGGAATGCTGCTGATCGGCAGCATTTTCTCCTTTTCCAACAATGTTTTTAAAAGTCTTTCCTGTCAAGATTGTTAAAACTCGGAATTGTGTGGTAAAAGGACACTAATTCATTTGTAAACCTTGAGTGGAATAGGGGCATATTTGACAGATGTGTCACTGATAGCTTCTGAAAACATTATGGCAAGTGGAAAATTTGTTGTAAAAGAGCAGTTCATTTGAAGTAATGTTTTTGGAAAGAGTCTTCTGCATTGAAATAAGTAACAGTATTATCTTATGTTTCCATTTTTAGCTCACCTTAGCACAACGTGCTAAAGGTGAGCTATTGTGATCGCCCTATGTCCGGCGTCTGTCGTCCGTTGTCCATCAACAATTTCTTTAAACATCTTCTTCTCCTAAACCACTGGGCCAATCTTGATGAAACTTGGCAGGGATGTTCCTTGGGTGAAGCTCTACCAAAAGTGTTCAAAGAATTGAATTCCACCCACAACTCTGGTTGCCATGGCAACAAAAAGGAAAAAAAAAAGCAAAATCTTTGAAAATCTTCTTCTCTGAAACTAGATGGCACAGAGCTTTGATATTTGGTATGTAGCATCTCCTAGTGGACCTCTACCAAGTTTGTTCATTTGATGTCCCTGGGGTCAAAACTGGCCCTTCCCCAGGGGTCACAAGTTTGAGCATAGTAACAAAGAAGGAAAACTTTAAAAATCTTCTTCTCTGAAACTTGAAGGCGTAGAGCTTTGATATTTGGCATGTAGCATCTCCTAGTGGACCTCTACCAAGTTTGTTCATATGATGCCCTTGGGGTCAAAACTGGCCCTTCCCCGGGGGTCACAAGTTCGAATATAGGAAAAAAGAGGGGAAACTTTAAAAATCATCTTCTCTGAAACTGGAAGGCATAGAGCTTTGATATTTGGTATGTAGCAGTGCCTAGTGGACCTCTACCAAGTTTGTTCATATGATGCCCCTGGGGTCAAAACTGGCCCCGCCCCGGGGGTCACAAGTTCAAACATAGGAACAAAGAGGGAAAACTTTAAAAATCATCTTCTCTGAAACTGAAAGGCGTAGAGCTTTGATATTTGGTATGTAGCATCGCCTAGTGGACCTCTACCAAGTTTGTTCATATGATGCCCCTGGGGTCAAAACTGGCCCCGCCCCGGGGGTCACAAGTTCGAACATAGGAACAAAGAAGGAAAACTTTAAAAATCTTCTTCTCTGAAACAGGAAGGCGTAGAGCTTTGATATTTGGTATGTAGCATCTTCTAGTGGATCTCTACCAAGTTTGTGCATATGATGCCCTTGGGGCAAAAGTTGGCCCTGCCCCGAGGGTCACAATTTCGAACATAGGAACAGAGAAGGAAAACTTTAAGAATCATCTTCTCTGAAACTGGAAGGCGTAGAGCTTTGATATTTGGTATGTAGCATCGCCTAATAGACCTCTACTAAGTTTGTTCATATGATGCCCTTGGGTTTAAAATTGGCCCTGCCTCGGGGGTCACAAGTTCAAACATAGGAACAGAGAAGGAAAACTTTAATTTTTTTTCTCTTAAATGCGAAGGCATAGAGCTTTGATATTTGGTATGTAGCATCTCCTAGTGGATTTCTACCAAGTTTGTTCCAAGGATGCTGCTTGGGTCAAAACTGGCCCAGCCCCTGGGGTCACAAGTTCGAACATAGGAACAAAGAAGGAAAATTTTAAAATTCTTCTTTTCTGAAACCGAAAGGTGTGGAGCTTTGATATTTGGTATGTTGCATCTCAGGGTGGACCTCTACCAAGTTTGTTCATATGATGCCCCTGGGTCAAAACTGGCCCCGCCCCGGGGGTCACAAGTTCGAAGATAGGAACAAAGAGGGAAAACTTTAAATTTGTTTTTCTCTTAAACGGGAAGGTGTAGAGCTTTGATATTTGGTATGTAGCATTTCCTAGTGTACCTCTACCATGTTTGTTCATATGATGCCCCTGGGTCAAAACTGGCCCAGCCCCGGGGGTCACAAGTTCGAACATAGGAACAAAGAAGGAAAACTTTAAAATTCTTCTGTAAAACTGGAAGGTGTAGAGCTTTGATATTTGGTATGTAATGATTCTCTTCTAAGTTTGTTTGCCCATCTAAGCGCAACAAGTTCATTGAGTTCAAAATTGGGTCATCTTGGGTCATAAACTAGGTCACTAGGTCAGATTAAAGAAATACCTTGTTGGCACTCTCAAGGCCACATTATTTGCTCAAATGCATTGAAAATTAGTTAGAAAGTTTGTCTTAAAAAGTCTCACATAAGATTAATTTGGGTCAACTTGGGTCATAAACTAGTTCACTGGGTCAAATTAAAGAAATACCTTGTTTGCACTCTGGAGGCCACATTTATTGCTCAAATGACCTGAAATTTGGCCAGAATGTTTGTCTTGATGAAATACCAGATGAGTTTGGATTTGGGTCACCTGGAACCATAAACTAGGTCACTAGGTCAAAATAAAGAAATACCTTGTGGGCACTCTAGAGGCCACATTCTTTGCTTAATTGCCTTGAAAATTGGTCAGAATGTTTGTCTGTAAAATCCCACATGAGTCTGAATTTGGGTCAACTGGGGTCATAAACTAGGTCACTTGGTCAAATTAAAGAAATAGCTAGTGGGCACTCTAGAGGCCACATTTATTATTCATTTGATTTGAAAATTAATTAAAATGTTTCTTTTGATATAGTCAAAGAACAGTTCAAATTTGGGTCACCTGGGGTCATAATCTAGGTCACTAGGTCAAATTAAAGAAATATCTTGAGGGCACTCGAGGCCACATTTTTTACTCAATTGACTTGAAAATTGGTCAGAATGTTTGTCTTCATGAAATATGAGTTTGAAATTGGGTTACCTGCGGTCAAAACCTAGGTCAGTCACATGGTCAAATTAAAGAAAAACCTTTAAGGCACCCTACTAAGGTGAGCGACCCAGGGCCATCATGGCCCTCTTGTTTATTTCACTAAGATATTCTCTATTGTTGAAAAGCCAAACCGGCGTGAAACATTCCAAATTCATTTCAAAATTGAAAATATTAATTGATAGTCCCCTACTGGCAAAGCCGAAGGGGACTTTAGGTTTGCACTCTGTCCGTCCGTCTGTCCATCTGTCCGTCAGTCCGGCAATTCAGTTTTCCGGACTTTTTTTCTAAACGCTGGTACATATTGAGCTGAGTTTTGGTGTGTAAGTCACCCACCATCACTTACAGATCAAGTTCGACTTTCGTTCCGGTCCACTGGTTTTTCACGGATTTACGGGCCTTGGACATACAAAATTTCACTGATAAATCAGTTTTCCGGACTTTTTTCCTAAATGCTGGTAGGTATTGATCTCAGATTTGCTGTGTAACTCAACCACCATGACTTACAGATCAAGTTCGACTTTCGTTCCGGTTCACTGGTTTTTCACAGATTTACGGGCCTTGGACTTACAAAATTCACTGATAAATCAGTTTTCTGGACTTTTTTTTCTAAAAGCTGGTAGATATTCACCTGACTTTTGCTGTGTAAGTCAACCACAATGACTTACAGATTTCAGTTTGAGTTTCGTCCCACTCCACTGCTTTTTCACGCATTTACGGGCCTTGGACTTACAAAATTTCACTGATAAAACATTTTTCCGCACTTTTTTTCTAAACGCTCTACATATAGAGCTGATTTTTGGTGTGTACATCAACCACCATGACTTACACATCAAGTTCGAGTTTCGTCCCGCTCCACTGCTTTTTGACGCATTTACGGGCCTTGGACTTGAAAAATTTCACTGACATGCCAGCGATGCATACGGCCAGTAGGGGACTGTGTATTGCTATGCAATACTATCAGAATGCTTGTTCTCCTCAAAACCCTATGTTATGGGTACTCATTAGAATCGTCTCATCGAGGCGATTCTAATGAGTACCCACAACATAGGATTTGGAACAGATATAATGGATTTAGAGTGCCATCACTCCCTCTTATCTGGAGCTCTGACAACAGGTAACCCCAAAGGCTACAAGGCAGATATCTGCCTGTTTAGAGACTTCATGAGATAATCTGAGACTTGAAAATTCGAATTGTGGTATCAGTCATGCCCAAAGATACACATAGTCTTTGTCACAGAGATTGAATGCTTCAGTAAGTTCAATAAATTGATCATGGCCAGTAAAATCTTACTCATTTCTGGAAATTTTAGCCAATGATAGAAGTGCTCTGTTATTTTAAAACAGAAATGAAGGTATTCTGTCATGCGCTGTCTGATTTGTGTGTATGATAAGATTGACAACCAACAGCTGCCATTGATAAATAGAGTGTTGTCTATTGTATGGTTATGGGAGATACAACAAGTGCCAGTTCACATTTGGATATAACAGACCAAACTGCATACAAATGAGCCATGCTGTGTGAAAAGGGATTTAATGCATCTGCAAAAAGTGTTGGTTCAGGTCATCCTGCACAATCTGCACAAGCCAACATGGGCCGAAACTTTTCATTATAGGTCAATTTTCTGTATGAAAAGGACTAGTGCGCCTCATGATTAAGTCAGTTGTTAAAGAAGTGGCTATTATTGATCCATAGTTATGTGATGGCTTGACTGGTATAAAGCATTAAACCCCTTTTTGCCAGAGCATGGATTATTTGCTTTTGGTAATTTTTCTGCATGTCCAAGGACCTTTCTACCTCATATCAGTTAGACATGCTGGTTTTTATGGATCAGTAATTATGCAATGACTGCTGGGTATGTAAGGCATCATGGAGATGTATTAAACCCCCTTTTGCCATAGCATCCCTCAAATATGAAAGAATATGCCCCAGAATATGACAGCTCTTTTAACACTTAACCACACAAAGAAATTTTAGACTTGCCAAAGCCATTTTCAGACATCAGATTTGCTTAAAAGATTATTACTGTCTTTGAAATGATACAAAACATTGTGGGAAAAGGAGAAAATGCTGGTTACCAGCATTTTCTCCTTTTCCCACAATGCTTTCGAAAGCCTTCCTTCCATTTCCCTCAAAACAGAAATGAACCCTTCACCAAACAATCCAGAGTTTTCAACGACCCTGAGAAAAATGGAATTTAGAAACATCGTGGATATACGAGAAAATGCTGATCAACAGCATTTTTCTGCAATGTCCCTTTTCCACAATGTTTTCTTCCCTTTCAAAGACAAACTCCTTCATTTGAGTCATTTAATCCTTTCCCACGCAATCCCTACTTGTATGGACCCCGAGGAAGATGGCTTTTGAAACCATGGTGGGAAAAGGAGAAAATGCTGGTAACCAGCATTTTCTCGTTTTCCCACCATGTTTTCTACCCTATTAATGATTAATATTGTCATTTGAGCCAACTCTAATCTGTCGTCTGCAAATGCTTTCAATTTGGACCAATGTAAAATTCTGTCGTTTGGTAGAGAGTTAATTTGTGCCTACAAATGCATGCAATTTGAACAATTCGAAATGGCTGTCATCTTGTAAAGGCTTATCTACTGTACATCTCTAGTTCTTCTTTTTGTGTCTAAAAATAGCATTTATGGCAAAGGGTTTAGCTATACAGATGGACTTACATGCTAAGCAAATTATCTCTGAAGTTCATTAAATTGTAAATGTTATTTTTTAACTATTAAATCATTGTTAAATTGTCAAGATACTGAGAAAATAAAGTGCTGTTAAGGTATGCTTTTCCTTTTTAGCTTGCCTGTTTTCAAAGAAAACATTGAGGTATTGTCATAGGCCTGGCATCATTGGGGGAGAAAACTGACATTTTGCAATACGTTTCATTACTGAAGATATTTACTTCAAATAGACAAGTTCTTCATTATCATGCCCGCCTGGGTAGCTCAGTGGTTAGCGTGTCGGACTCGTGACCTGGTGGTTGTGAGTTTGATACCCGGTTGAGGCAAACTTTCTTTCAGGCGAATTTTCGCCTCTCACCTCTGATGCATGTGAGGAAAGTAGTCAGTGGCTTTGGAAAGAAAGTTGTGTCAGTACTGGTGTGAGAAAGCCGGGAAACACATAGGTGCGTCGCTGACCGCCATGATATGACCTAAGCTGTTAAAATGGCGTTAAACTCCAATACAAACCAAACAACCCAAATCTTCACTATCAAAAGGGGAACCCATAGCACAGGGGCAGGTAACAATCAAAGTAGTTTTGACACAGTTATATCCCTTTAACGACTGAATTTTCATTTAAAATCAAGCAATTACAGCCGAGCATTGGCACCCACATGCAGTGCTCTTGTTTTGTTCCATAATTGTGTTGTCAGTGGATAAAAATGACCAAGGATTAACAATCAGCCATTACGAAGTACTTTGATATTCTTAACTTGTTACCAGATGACAAAATTTTGGACCTTTCCAAATCCTAAACATTTGCAGACGACAACATGGAATGTGGCTAAAACGACGAAATTTGTCCATGATTGTCAGAAAATATTGTGGAAAAGGAGAAAATGCTAGTAACCAACAGTTTCTCCTTTTTCCGCAATGTTTTCAAAAGTTAAACCTTTACCACACAAACCTGACTTAACGACCCTGAAAGAGAAGGCTTTTGAAAACTTTTTGGGAAAAGGAGAAAATGCTGGTAACCAGCATTTTCTCCTTTTCCCACAATGTTTTCTACCCTATCAAAGACAGAGATCATCAATCTACTAGCATTTAATTTGTTGTCTGCAAATGCTTTGAATTTGGTCTAGTCGAAAATTTTGTCGTGTGGTAAAGAGTTGCAACTCGGGATTGTGTGGGATAGAGTTAAATCATTGTTAACTTTTTATACGCCCGTCAAAGACGGGACGTATTATGGGATCACCCGTGGCGGGCGGGCAGGCGGGCGGGCGGGTGGGCGGCGTCCAGTTCTTTGTCCGGAGCATATCTCCAAAACTATACTACCTACGGTTATGAAATTTCATGCGTGGATAGATCTCATCAAGGGGGAGTGCAGTGCACAGGAATCATAACTCTTGCTTCCTTAATTTTTCAGTTATTGTCCTTTCTTGTTTTTCATACTTGAATTTTGTCCGGTGAATATCTCCAATACTATACTACCTAGGGTTATGAAATTTCATGAGTGGATAGATCTCATCAAGGGGGAGTGCAGTGCACAGGAATCATAACTCTTGCTTCCTTAATTTTTGACTTATTGCCCTTTGTTGTTTTTCATACTTGAATTTTGTCCGGAGCACATCTCCAAAACTATACTACCTACGGTTATGAAATTTCATGCATGGATAGATCTCATCAAGGGGGAGTGCAGTGCACAGGAATCATAACTCTTGCTTCCTTAATTTTTCAGTTATTGCCCTTTCTTGTTTTTCATACTTGAATTTTGTCCGGTGAATATCTCCAATACTATACTACCTACGGTTATGAAATTTCATGTCTGCATACATCTCATTAAGGGGGAGTGCAGTGCACAGGAATCATAACTCTTGCTTCCTCAATTTTTCAGTTATTGCCCTTTCTTCTTTTTCATACTTGCATTTTCTCCGGTGAATATCTCCAAAACTATACTACCTAGGGTTATGAAATTTCATGCCTGCATACATCTCATTAAGGGGGAGTGCAGTGCACAGGAATCATAACTCTTCCTTCCTTAATTTTTTACTTATTTTCATACTTGAATTTTGTCTCGAGCATATCTCCAAAACTATACTACCTATGGCTATGAAATTTCATGCGTAGATAGATCTCATCAACTGGGAGTGCAGTGCACATGAACCATAACTCTTGCTTAATTTTTGACTTATTGCTCTTTCTTTATTTTGAAACTTTAATTTTGTCCAGTGCATATCTTCAGAACTATACTAGCTAAGGATATGAAATTTCATGCGTGGATACATTCCATCAACGGGCAGTGCTGTGCATATAAATTTCAACTCTTGCTTGCTTAATTTTTCAGTTATTGCCCTTTCTTGTTTTTTTTTTTCGAACTTGAATTTTGTATGATGCATATCTCTCAAACTATACTACCTCGGGTTATGAAATTTTAGGGCTGGATACATCTCATCAAGGGGTAGTGCAGTGCACATGAAATATAAATTGCTTATTTTTTATGCACCCTTTCAAGACAGGATGTATTATGGGATCAGCCATGGCGTACAGGCATCCAGGTAGCATAACTTACACATCTTAAAACCTATTAACTTTAAATTTGACAGTTGTGTTTGTTGTAATCATATGGGGTGCAGTGTACACAAAGAATAAATCTTCCTTCCTTATGAGTAATTGCCCTTTCTTCTTTTTCATACTTAAATTTTGTCAGCAGCATATCTCTCTTACTACACTACCTATGTATATGAAATTTCAGTGATGCATACATCTCAGATTATTAGAAACATAACTATTGCTTCCTTAACTTTTTCTTATTGTCCTTAGTCATTTTTCAGGCTTAAATTCAACACTATCGTATCTATGGATATCAACATAAAGTGTATTACATAGGAACCATATCTCTTGCTTGGTTAACTTTTCAGTTATTGTTCTTTGTTGTTTTTCAGGCTTAAATTTTTTCAAGGGCATATCTCCAAAACTATTCTTCAATATGAAATTTTGTGGTATAGTACATCTTATAAAATAGAACTGTAAGGTATTGTTCATGCTTGCTAAACTTGTGTTTTTCCCCTGTATTGTTTATCACACTTAAATTTTGTTTGTAGGATTCTCCAATGCTATGCTAGCTATGGCTAGGAAATTTCATGACATTATATATCTACTTATTTCTAAACATAAAGTTTGACCACGCTGTATCTCCAAGAGTATAGGTGTTGTCAATATAAAATTTCATCCTCTTTATTTGTAGATTTTAATTTTTTTCTGAAAGATGTAAAATCAAAATTTTTTTCAAGATTTATTCCAGGCACATTTTTAGGAGTGCAAGTTTGCAGGGAATATCACTTCATAAAAGTAGGTATCTGTGTGTTTTTACTTTGATGGTTGCTTGCTATAGGATATGGGAGCAACAGACATGACAGTTTATACTTATGTAAATCAATAAAAGTATGCAAATTAATATACTGAAAGGATAAAGAGACGCATAGGTAAAATTTACATATTTCCAAACAATGGATTAATGAAGATAATATATTCTTTCCATGCATCTTTGCATGCAAAGCTCCCTCATGTACATACATCAAAACATTATATTAAACCAATGAAAAGTAGCGATGACTCTGCATGGGATGTCGTTCCTTGCTTTGCATGCCTCTCAATGCCTTCAAACTGCAACTTATCACCTGGGACAGAAACTTGTTAGTAAAGTGTAACTTCTATTCTCGATTGTAAAGCTGAATTGTCCAGAAACAGGAAGATGTGGTGCAGTTGCATTACTGCTGCAGGATATCCCATAGTCAAATGTAACTTTACATGTGTTTTTCGCGTTTGATGACACTTCTTCACACAAACCAATGTTTTTCTGGTCAAATTTAGCACCAAAACACTAAGGCCCCGCCTGGGTGGCTTAGTGGTGAGCGTATTAGATTCCTGACCTGGTCATTGTGAGTTCAACCCCCAGTTGGGGCAAACTTTCTGTCCGGCATATTTTCACCTGTAGTCAGTGGCTTTGGAAAGAAAAGTTGTGTTAGTACTGGTGTGAGAAAGCCAGGAAACTTATTTGCATCACCGACCGCCATGATATGACCTTAGCTGTTAAAGTGGCGTTAAACCCCAATACAACCAACCAACCAACCAAAACATTAAACAAAAAAGCTGCGAAATTTGTTCAGTCTGTACACTCAAACTGGGAACTTGACTATTTCTCTCCCTCAAATGAATTTGACACTGGATCTTTGTTAGACTTAATTTACACAAACCTTACCACTGTGCAGACTGGTGTTCTTGAAGTGTATTACTCAGACCATAAGGCTGTGTGGATAGCCTTGTAGAAACAACAGGAAATCTAGATCATCTTATTACAGAAAGTCTTATTACAGAAAGTAAGCTACTGGTTGACCTAAATTCACTAAGTGACGTGTAGGAACCCTCTCTGGAGCCTCATGCAAAGTTCCAAGTCTCTGTCAGTTATAGTTGCTAAGAAAAATTTGACAAAAATTTAGTACCGTACTATTATCTGTCGTAATATTGACGAACTTGTATAACAGGAAGTAGATGACTTGTAGACCTGAATCGAATAAGCAGCATGTAGGAACCATATATACCTAAACTATTATAGCAAGTTTCAAGTCAGTGTTATAGCTGCTGTGAACAGTGTTATGATAATTTAGTACCATACCATAATCTGTCTAAAATGGACTAAGCTGTAAAATAGGAACAGGAATTTGTGAAGCAATATTTAAGAACCATACCCAAGCATCAACTTTTAAGTCAAATTGAGTTACAGTTGCTCAGAAATATATGACACAAGATGGGCCCATGGGTTACAGACAAGCAGGTAGGTGGACAGATTGGAGCAGGGGATAACAGCAGAGATGATTTGATGCCATATATTAACCCATTACCACACAATCCCTACTTTTGATGACCCTGAGAAATATGCCTTTAGAAAACGTTGTGGGAAAAGCAGAAAATGCTGGTAACCAGCATTTTCTCCTTTTCCCACAATGTTTTCTACCCTTTCCAAACCAAATTTCAATTTTTGAGTTACATTTAGTTTGTCAACTGCAAATGATTTCAATTTGGACTAGTCCAAACTTTTGCTGTGTGGTAAAGAGTTAATAGTAATACAATAATAAACAAGAGTTCCGTCAACACAAATACACTGCCATTATCTTCAATCAACAGTAAAAAAAATATTCTGCACTACTATTTTTCTATACCTCCCCTTTATCATTATTATGCCCCAACTTTACAACTTGGGGTAAGACTGGCGTATCTTGCGACAATTTGCCGCTCTTGTTACTAGATGACAAAATTTTAGACTGGTCCAAATTGAAAGCATTTGCAGATGACAACTTTTATGTGGCTCCAATGATGGAATTTGTTTTAGATGGCTAGAAAACATAGGGGGAAAAGGAGAAAATGCTGGTAACCAGCATTTTCTCCTTTTCCCACTGTGTTTTCAAAAGCCCTCTCTGTTACGGTTGTTAAAACTCGGGATTGTGTGGTTAAAAGTTAAATTGTCATGGTTTGTAAGGTATGCTTCTCCATTTATGTTCTTTTATGGTGTTGTCATTAGATAAGAATGACCTAGGATCAACAATTAGGCATTACCAAGTACTTTGATATCCTAACCACCCTACCAGACAACACTATTTTCACCTCATCCAAAGGTTTGCAGACAACAAATCAACCCCTTACCAAATTTTTTTTTTGGCTTTTTAAAATATTGTGGGAAAAGGAGAAAACTAGCAGTAGTGATGAAGATCCCTGAGTATTAACCAATCCATTCTATTGTTTCATTTAGTTGTGTTAACTCTTTTTCTGACCAATCAGAACGTTCGTTACAAAATCTGACATCCACAGCAGCACTGATGGGGATAGTCAGGACAGTACACTTTCCTCTCATTACCATACACCCAGAATCTCATGTTGTTCATATCCTCCCACCTATAGGTCACCTCAGTTACAGGGACACCTCTCAATCGCTGACGCTGAAGTGAAAATAAGTTCAGACTTATGCTGATTAGGAACAAAAATGCTCAAGATTTTTGTTTTCCTCGATCACACTTGGGTCTGGCTTAGCATGAACCTGTTACTTCATGAAACAATTTTAACTCTTTACCACGCTATCTCGAGTTTTATCGACCCTGAGAAAGTGGCTGTTTGAAAACATTGTGAGAGAAGGAGAAAATGCTGGTAACCAGCATTTTCTCCTTTTCCCACAATATTTTCTCTCCTTCCCAAAACAAATTTCATTTTTTTGAGTCACTTTAGTTTAAACATATTTTATTCATATATTGATAACATACGTATTCATAATTAACAACAGCTAACTACATGAAAAGGATCGGAACGAAAGCTGTAAGCTTATAAAGTTCCTCTCCGATAAGTGGTCACTATTTAACAATAGTATGATAAGGACAAAATATGGTCAGTTGTGTGTGTGTGTGTGTGTGTGTGTGTGTGCACGATTGTATGTAGCATGGAGTGTCACCAACAAATATTCATTTGACATTTTAACAACATTTGAGGGAGAAAAGAGAAATTAAAAAAAAGACAAATTAGTTATCAACCCTTTACAACATAATACAATCTCATTTATTTTGTATAATGCAAATGTTTGACTTTGGACTAGTCTAAAATTTTGTTGTTTGGTAAAGAGTTAAAGGCGGCTGTTCTATAGATAATACGAGCCACACTCTAGCAAAAAGGGGCTTAATGCATCTCAGTAATGCATTTTTAGCAAGCAAGACATCACATAATTATGGATAAATAAAATCCACTTTGTCTAACAACCAACTGAATCATGAGATAGACTGGTCCTTCCACATGCAGAAAATTGACCAATAGCAAAAAGTTTCAGCCCAGGTCAGCCTGCACGGACTGCGCAGAGTGACCTGGGTAGATACTTTCTGTAGATGCAGTACACCCTCTTTTCACAGAGTATGGCTCATGTATAAGTGTCTTTTCATAGCATGTCGGTCATAGTTTCTTCCTTTGGAAATTATTCTATAACCACACAAGGAAAAATGAAAAAATATCTGAGATACTTTGTTACTTTGATTTCTTCATCGCCAATCATACATGGTCTTTCGAATTTTGCAAAAAACTACTACAAATGAATAATGACAAACATTTGAGCACATAAGTGTAATCTTTAAAGAAAAGTATTTGAATTGGAGAATTTTTACCTTGATTAAATGGAAATTATTGTGTAAAAAAGGAGAAATCTACTGTAGCAATGTCTTTACCCTGCAGGAAAATAGAAACATGTACCAGTACTTGTCGTGTAATAACTTAATTCTTTCCCACACAATCCCAACTTTTAATGACCCTGAAGAAAAAGCCTTTGAAAAACATTGTGGGAAAAGGAGAAAATGCTGGTAACTAGCTTTTTCTCCTTTTCCAACAATGTTTTCTACCCTTCCCAAATCAAATTTCAATTCTTGGGCCATATTGAGGCAGATGCTTTCACTTTGGACCAGTCTAAAATTTTGTTGTTTGGTAAAGAATTAAAGAAAAAGTTTCTAGTTTGAACCTAACAAACCTGCTTCAAAATTCGTTGACCGGGCCAGTTACCTCTGTGAGATTTTATCAACCTGTCAGAATTCTTGTTGATTTCTGGGACCGGATAGGATACTATGGGCCACACCTGGTGAAAGAAAAAGATTGAATTTTAAACAAGGTAAAATTATAGGGAGTAGAATTGATTGATTGATTGATTTACGCCATTTTGACACTTTTTCATTTATATCTCTGCTGCCGGTGCACCTATTCATGCATTCCTGGAGTTTCTTTTAACCCTCGTCCTGCTAAATAAATATTGTGGGAAAACTTTCACACCGACAATAAAAACCCAAAATAATTTTACTTAAAACTTAATTCTTGGAGAAAAATATCTCCTTATCACACAATGTAGATCCAAGACCAGACTGCATGTTTTGTGCTGTCTGATCTGGATGTATACTTTCTGCAAATGGTCAGTGAGTGGCGCTTAGCAGCTAAAGGGTTAACCCTTTCCCAAACAAGCCCTGTTTTCACGTGTCTGCAGTACAAGTCTTTTGAAAACACTGTGGGAAAAGGAGAAATTGCCCGTAACGAGCAATTTCTCCTTTTCCCACAGTGTTTTCTACCCTTTTGGAGAACTTTCTGTCATTTTCATCAAACTTAATTTGGACCAGTCTAAAATTCATCGTTTGGGAAAGGGTTAACCCTTAGAGCGCCGCATAAACCTGTCAGACATTTTCATCCTAGAGGTACGACCAAAATAACTGCAATTACATGTACATGGTTGCCTTAGTCTACAGTGATTCAGCAAAAGCAGACAGTGTAGATCAAAGATCAAGCTGCACGTTTTGTGCAGCCTGATCTTGATCTACACTGGCAGCAAATGCAACTATAGTAGTGAAAGGTGCTTTAAGGGTTAACAATACTATGCAAAATATTCTTCCCAAGCCACTTTCTGCTTTCCAACATAACCATCATCGAAACAATGATCAGCAGTGAGACGGGAATGAATCCTGTTACAATGACTATCATCAATCCTCGGAACGAAACTGGCCGAGCTGGGTATTCAAACCAGCGAACCCCTGTTCTTAAGTCCAGTGTGCTACTTGGGCTCTGCATGGGGGTAGAAGACAGCTGCCATAGTTTACTTCTGTAATCATCATATGACTTGAGTGTTGGCATTAACCCTTTCCCAAACAAGCCCTGGTTTTCACGTGTCTGCAGTACAAATCTTTTGAAAACACTGTGGGAAAAGGAGAAATTGCTCGTAACGAGCAATTTCTCATTTTCCCACAGTGTTTTCTACCCTTTTTGAGACCTTTCTGCCATTTTCATCAAATTTAAAATTGTCGTCTGCAAACTCTTTCAATTTGGACCAGTTCCAAAATTTGTCGTTTGTGAAAGGGTTAAATTTGCTTTGTATTCATTATGTTCTGACTTATAGCATTTTGAATAATTCAAAAACTTCTTTTACTGTTGATTTAAGAGCTGTGTCTTGTTTCAGAAGATTTATATCTCTTGCTTTGGGTTGTTAAAGTTAGTAGAGAAAAAAAAAGGGAGGGAAGTCAGGAACCAAGCTTCTAGAAACTTGTAACCTTTCCAATTCTGACTCTTCTGGCCTGTTTTGTGTCTTCCAATTCTTTTGTGTACAATAGAACAATTAATTTTTTACCAAACAATAAATTTTTAGACATGGTCCAAATTCAAAGCATTTGCAGCTCAAATGATGGAACTTGACTTTGATTGAGCAGAAAACATTGTGGGAAAAGGAGAAAATGCTGGTTACCAGCATTTTCTCCTTTTCCCACAATGTTTTCTAAAGCTTTCTTTCTAGGGGTCGTAAAATTCAGGATTTTGTGGTAAAGGGTAAACTGGCTTAACTCTTTCACTACTGATGACGACTTGACTACCTTTTGCGGACAGCGTAGATCAAGATCAGACTGCACAGAATGTGCAGTCTGATCTTGATCTATGCTGACCGCTGCGCTATTTTTAAACTATGATGAATGTCGTTTTAAATGGCAGTGGAAATCTATTTTTAGAGCTCGGAAAAAAACATGTAATTTCTGGAGTTAGTAGTGAAAGAGTTAAAATGATAATTTGTCCTTTTGCTGCCACTGATGTGACTATGGATATAACTTGTGCTTTGTAATTCAGGGTGTTAAGTCAGGAACTATCAATTAACCCTTTACAGCACAATGCCACTTTTTAGTAACCCTGGGAAAGATGCCCTTTGAAAACATTGCGGGAAAAGGAGAAAATGCTGGGAACCAGCATTTTCTCCTTTTTCCACAATATTTTCTACACTGTCGAAGAGAAATTCCACCATTTGAGTCATATTGAAATTGTCGTCTGCAAATGCTTTCAATTTGGACAGGGCTGAAATACTGTCGTCTGGTAAAGGGTTAAAGGGCAGTACAGACTTAAATTAACAATAGCAGCCAACAGTAACCAAAGCAGGTGTTGAAATGCATTTAAATACCATTTAAAAATATGGAAATTATTGTGAAGATGACAATCTGCTTTGTACAGTCAGTCCATGTGTTAGTCGCTAGCAGAGAAATTAATTTCAATACTAGGTTAAATATTGCCATGTCACTCTGTCTTTTGTTTACTTTTTACCTAAATTCAAAATTCATTTTTTTCTGCCAGCGACTAACACTTGACACAACACCAAAAACAGGTTGTCATCTTCATATTTTCCATACTTTTAAATGGTGTGATTTAAATTGAAAAGCAGTTTATCACCTGCATCGGTTTTTTGGTTGCTATTGGGCCTTTGACAAAATCTGTTTTGGTGATGTTCAACAACATTAATTTGACAGGGATGGATACAGACGAGAGAAAATGAAAGAGTTTGACCTCACCAAAAACTGAATGTCTTCAAATATTACATTCCCTCCCACATGTCTCACCAGTTCATCTGGCATGTCGGTTGTCTCCAGTATGAAATCTTCTAGATGGTTCTCACTGTTTATCACAGGTAAAAATAGAACCAAACGACAAAATTTTACACTACTCCAATTTGAAAGCATTTGCAGAGGACAAATCAATGGTGGCTCAAAAATTGAAATTCGGGTTTTTTTTTTTTTTTTTTGAGGGGGGGGGTTAAAAAACATTGTGGGAAAAGGAGAAAATGCCGGTTACCAGCATTTTCTTCTTTTTCCACAATGTTTTCAAAAGCTTCTCTTCTAGGGTCGTTAAAACTAGGGATTGTTTGGTAACGGGTTAACTCTTTACCAAACAACAAAATATTACACTAGTCCAAATTCAAAGCATTTGCAGACGACAAATTAACAGTGGCTCAGACATTGAAATTTGTTTTTGGAAGGGTAGAAAATATTGTGGGAAAAGGAGAAAATGCTGTTTATCAGCATGTTCTCCTTTTTACACATCGTTTTCAAATATGTTCTCCATCGGCGGGTTGTTAAAACACAGGATTTTGGGGTATAGAGTTAACACTTTACCCAATAACAAAATTGTGGGCCAGTCCAAGTTGGAAGCATTGGCAGACGGCCAATTAAAGGTGAAATACATGTACGTTCTTCATAGGGTAGAAGAAAATTGTGGGAAAAAGAGAAAATGCTGGTTACCAGCATTTCTACATTTTTCTACATTTTTATTTATCAAAAACTTCTTCTTTAGGGTCACCATTCTCTGTCTTATTCTCTCATTCAAGATTCAAAGTAACACAAGTTCTGATTGGCTAAACCATTCGGTTTAGCCAATCAGAACTTGTGTTACTTTCCAATTTAGAAAATTCTTGAGAATAATACTAGGAATGTCCTTTGGAATGGTTAGTGAATACGGACCCTGGTCACGTGTGCTGACCAGGCACTGAGGGTCCTAACGCTGCTGAAACTCCGGAAAGACATGCGTTCGTAACTTCTTGCTGTGATACGTCTCATATTCTGTTGAAAGCGCTGCAAGACACCAATCAAACAGTGATTGAAGCATTCGGCAAACCTCGGGTGATCCGTTAATCAAGTTAATGTAGTTACGGAATCGGCCGAGTTGTGACGAATGGGCCATGAAGCTCGGGAAGCGTTTTCCTTTTTGTACTTCCTGTGTTTTGTTTATATTGTAATTCTGAAGAGATCTACGTCAGAATGGAATGGGATATCAGCCAAGCCATTCATATGCTGTGCTATCACGGTGTACAAAGTTTCACTAAAGTCTCCTAACCCTTTACCTGCTAATTTATTTTAAATGAAACCTTCAAGCCGACAGTAAATACCCGAATGTAGCTATTTCGAGCCTATTTTTTTTTTTTTTTTTTGAGAAAAAAATTTCCTTATTCGAAAGTGTTGATCCCAGACCAGACTGTCCGTTCTGTGCAGTCTGATCTTGATCTACACTATCCGCAAAAGGTCTTTGAGCCGCGCCTAGCAGCCAAAGGGTTAAACCAAACAATCCCCAGTTCTTATTAACCCTGATTTTACTGCATTTTCAGAAAACATGGAAACGGGAAAATGCTGGTAACCCAGCATTTTCTCCTTTTCCCATGATGTTTTCTGAATCTTTCAAAGACACATCCCATCATTTTATCCACATTGTATTTGTCGTCTGCCAATGCTTTGAATTTGGGCGAGACTTTGTTTTCGTTTGGAGGGAGAGATAAATAAACCTTACAACTTGACTGTAAGCTGTATAAAACATCGTAACATCCTGTATCCGTCACATTTACCACAGGTCACTCTCCCGTCCCCGCCACAGGTCGAACAACTGCGAGAAACAAAGAGAAAAATATGGTGAAACCTTGATTTCTCGAACATGTAAATCTTAGAGGTACCAAAGTTTACTGTTTGTCTAAGAATCCTGTGTTGGGACGATAATGGTGAATAAAGATTTCGAAAACATTGTGGGAAAATGAGAAAATGCTGTTAACAAGCATCGATATTTCTCCATACCTCGCAATGTTTTCTAACCTTTTAAAGACCAGTCACATCTTTCGAGACAGATTTGGTCTGACGTCTGCGAACACTTTCAGCTTGGACAAGCCTAAAATTTGTCGTTTAATAAAAAGTTAACTGATGAGCCCATGGGAAAAATTGAAGGAGGCGAGTTTTGGTGAAAAAAAATCAAAGCAGGTCTGTCATCTCGAGCTTTACGTACACAGCGGTCCTGGGATGAATGATTCTCCAAGCTTTTTTTTTTGTTATTGTTGTTTTCATGTTATACATTAACCCCTGCCCTGCTAAATTAGTGGGATAAAAAACTTTCAAGCCGATAGTAAAAACCCAAATTTTGCTATTTCAAAGGTACTTTTTTAGGGAAAATATCTCCTTATCGGACAGTGTAGACCAAGATTAGACTGCACAATACGTGAAAACATCTCCTTATCGGACAGTGTAGATCCAAGATCAGACTGCACGTTCTGTGCAGTCTGATCTTGATCTACACTGTCCGCAAGAGGTCCTTGAGTCGCACTTAGCAGCCTAAGGGTTAAAATTACCACCCTCAGTTGATTTCTTGCGTCTTGCGGCATCCGTGTAACGCAAAGTTCTTGACAAAAGCGAGGAACAAAAAATAATACTTCTAATTTTTACTCTTGTTTAAAAGTAGATTTAAACCTCAGAGAAAAAAAACCCAGATTGCATTTTCGTTCAAGGTAACAGACTCAAATATGAACAATTTGTTGAGAACCCTAGCCAACAATGTCTCTGCAAAGCGGACATAAGAGATAAAAGATGAGGCTGTACGTTTTGTAGTCTGATCTTGATCTATCCTTGCTGCAAAACCAACCCAAGGAGTGAAAGGCATCACAATGCTTAACTAATACGTCACAAAATATGAAATTATTCAGTCTATGTAGATCTTTCTAAGTCTGCAAAACACTCCGACTATGTAGGTACCACGTGGACGATTTCGCCGATGAAAATAACAGAAACCTGGGTCCGTATTCACCAACCATTCTTAACACTTAAGCTGCTGAATAAATGAAACGCAAATTTCTACTCAATACTAAAAGCCGAAACATTGCGGTTTCAAAGTTGATTTCACCGGAAAGAAAAAACCGTATCGGACAGTGTAGATCAAAGATCAGACTGCACGTTCTGTGCAGTCTGATCTTGATCTACACTGTCCGCAAAAGGTCAGTGGGTCGCGATTAGCAGCTTAAGGGTTAAGAATATTCACTTAATTCTCCAAAATTTTCTGCCTAACCCAAACCAAATGGTTCAGCCAATCAGAAGTTGTGTTACTTTCAAATGTAGAAAATCTTGGAGAATAAGACTGAGAATATTCTTAAGAATGGTTGGTGAATACTGACCCTGGAGATGTTTATAAAATTATTGAATTAGACACGGAATGTTCCAAACCTTGGGGAAATATAAGGACTCGAGGTTCTGAAAAGCGGATATGTGGAACAGTATAATAATTATGGTATAATGTAAAAAATGAAATTTTCATCAAATGTAATGCATGTAGGTAAATGTAAATAAGTAATTTATTAGTGGAATTAGCAAGGGCAAGGAAAGTAAAAGATGTTCTGCCAAACGGGCCCCGCGGTAACTTACTTTATTACTTATTATGGATTGGTAATTTTATCCATCAATCTGAAGCGGTTTTCTGCTGGTATAAGATTTAGAAATTTATACACGTGTTGGACTATATACCGTATACGGTAGTAAAAAAAGGCGAGTTTGGGTGGACTAGCTAAAACTGAAAGTAGAATGAGTAGAGTGCAAGCATGTTTCTTTCAATATTTGATTCCGGTCAGACCGATTATCGTAAGCGGATTCGCAATACAAATCCGCTAAAAAATGTTTATACCTTCTAAAGCCCGATCCGTGGCAGTAGTGGCAGTGCTCGTCGTGCTGTTGTCCGTCTATATACACGTGCCTCCACCCCCGTCCGCCACAGACATCGCACTGACAGTTACCGTGTCCATGACAATGCCAACACGTGTTCCAGCCGCGTGCATCGCAGTGGCTGCATGGCTAGAATGAGTAAAATGAGAGCTGGATTTACACTGTTGTTAAATACTGTTAGATATGTGTAATGATGTCCAAGTACGACAAGACTAATAATGTTAAATTAAACATGGCTTGATTTAAAATGTACATTTAAATATGGTGAAGTTTATGATGTAAAATTACACACGGCTCGATCAATAACCATGTTACAGTGAACATGACCGGGTTTATGATGCAGTTAGATATGTCTAGATTTCCAATGATTTTTTTTTTTTCTAAGTATTTCTAATGATGTTTAATTAAATGTGACTAGAAATACTAGTGAAATATAAATGAGCCATGCTCTGGCAAAAGGGAGCTTAATGCATCTCCGTAGTGCATTATACCAATCAAGTCATCACATAATAATGAACCCATAAAAGCCTTTTTTCCATAATCGACTTAATCATGAGATAGAGTGGTCCTTTGACTCGTAGAAAATTGACCAACAGCAATACCATTTGAAAGTACGGAAAATATTGTAAAGATGACAATCTTTTATTGTGTGGTCGGACTAAGTGTGAGTCGCTGGCAGAAAAAATGAATTTTAAGATCAGACAAAAAGAAAACAAATGGTGGAGTGACCTGGCAACTTTTCACATAGTTTCTCTGCCAGCGACTAACACTTGGACCGACCGTACAATAACAGATTGTTATCTTCACAATATTTTCCATTCTTTCAAATGATATGATTTAAATGTAAATGCATACTGACACCTGTTTTTGTTTACTTTTGGCATCTATTGCTACTTTAAAGATATGTGTGAAGAAATACTAGAACAATGCTTACCTTCACAACCGATGTATGGGGGACTTCAAGTTTAATCTTATGAGTGTGGAACAGTTGATTGGGTTCACACGGAATGGCCCAGGGTGGGGGTGGGGGTCCGTTCTCGGGTCCGTCAACGAGTCCACCTTTATACGGTTTACATTTGTTTTTCGTCGACCGACCTTCACCGAATGTCTCCAAGGTCAGCTGTTAAGAAAATAATACTGTGAATTCTTTTTCTGGAATACATTAACTTTATAGCTTTAGATCAGCTACAAAAATTGGAACAATCACTTTTTCGCAAAATGTTACCTTTGCAGTACACTTAATGGCCGTAAGTATTTTGTCAAATTCCAAAGGCCCATTGACTTACATGTAATTTTCAGTGTATGAGATAATTGATTATTTCCGCAGCTTCTGATTGTGCCATAATAATGAAAACTTTACTGGCAGTAAGCGCGGCTTATTGAGCCTTTTACGCTAACTTGTTATTATTGTCCACAAGTCTTTGAAACTCCATATTGGTCTATCACGGAACACTACAATTTTCCTTGGTCGATCATTCAACACTTTTGCATATCACGGAATACTCAAATTGTCATTTACACCGTTACTAAAAATAGCACATCTGCCTATACTGTATATAATAAGAGATACTATATACGATATAGAGGCAATCCTACTATATACGATTTAGAGGAAGTCGCCAATGTGCTATTTATAGTAACGGTGTCCGCTAAGAAAAATTTCGTTTACCCGTGATAGACCAATGGAATTTCAGTGACCTGTATATTGTTCCACGCCTTACATCAAAGTTGGTAGATCTCTAAAACCTAGTGCTGTTCTGTCAAATTTTGCCTAGTCGCCATTGACATTAATGTGTGTTTTTTTTTTTAATTATTTATCATTTCTAAACAGCTAGATTTTTATCACATGAAATTGTATCAAGTCTAAGAATAGATATTTGAATCTCAAACCTATTTTGTTTCATTTTCATAAAAGTTTCACCACGGTAGCTTAATTTTTTCAGTCAAAATGGATCTAAAAAAAGTTAACTTTAAAATGAGTCATGCTGTGTGAAAAGGGGGATTAATGCATCTGCGAAAAGTATCGACCCAGGTCAGCCTGCGCAGTCCGCGCAGGTTTACCTGGAACGAAACTCTTCGCTATTGGTCAATTTTTTGTATGTCAAAGGACCAGTCTAACTCATGATACAGTCGGTTGTTAAAAAAAAATGGCTATCATGATTACATAACTACTTGTATGTGATGGCTTGATTGGTATTATTGATCATGGAGATGCATTAAGTCCTTTTTTTCCAGAGCGCGGCTCATTAATACATGTACATGTAAGTCAACAGGGATTAGAAACTCGATGAAATATTTATGGCCAAACAAGACCCCATTCGTCACATTATAGATCTACTTACATGTAAGGCTGTAACCCCAACATGACTTAAGATGTCCATTTCTTTGGCCGGTTTGGAACCATAACAGCAATGTTCGTTGACAAACTGGAGAATAGCGTCTTTACAGTCTTGTTTGTCTAAATTGCCTGTACTGTACACAGATTAAATGGTTATTTTATTTTGTATCTTCATTTATGTATTAGCTTCGAATCTCTATAAAACCACAAAGTGGCAAAACAGTATTTGAAATCAGTGTGTATTTCACCAACAATTGTTAAGGACGTTCTTGGTCTTTAGTCCAGATTTTTTTTAAATTTGAAAGTAACAAAACTTCTGATTGGCTAAACCATTTGGTTTAGCCAATCAGAAGTTGTGTTACTTTCAAATTTAGAAAATCTTGGAGAATAAGACTTATAATGTTCTTAAGAATGGTTGGCTAATACGGACCTAGGTCTTTACACACATGTTATTATGTATCAAATCAAATAGTTACAATGTTTGTTTTTGTTCTGTGTTTAACGGTGTTTTGAACCTTATTTCTCCCGATGGCCAGTGCACCGTGTGAAAAATGACGTCATGGCTGGAGACGAGTATAGACGTATCTTCAAGGGTTGATTAACCCTTTAGCTGCTACTCACTGACCTTTTGCGGACAGTGTAGATCAAGATCAGACTGCGCAGAATGTGCAGTCTGATCTTGCATCTACACTGTCCGATTAAGGAGGGGATATTTTTCTCCAAAAAGTAGGTTTGAAATTATATTATTCGTGTTTTACTATCGACCTTGAAAGTTTTATTCAATTTATTCAGAGGGATAAGGGTAAAGGAATAGACTGTAATGCAGAGTTAAAGAGAAGGCGATTGACGGACAGACAAATGAAGGAACAAACTCTCTTACTCATGAAACGTCATGACGGGTGGATCACCGGTCATTGCGGGTGGTGGTGGAGGAGGCATCAATTCTGAAATTCAATAAGTCAAAACTTTATGGATATTTTTACTAAGTAATGTTTATTTGGTATTCGCTGGCGGAGTTGGTTAGCAAATACGCTTATTGTAATCAAACTGGCCGGAACCAAATACATCATGCGTAAGGACGCATGCGCGCTCACTTTCTGTTTTGAATGGCTGGTGTGTACTATGTTATCAGTTTGACTTGGACCAAATACTATCATACACTCTTGCACTCTACTCATTCTACTTTCACTTTTAGCTAGTACATCTCGACCTCGTTTTTGTCACCACCATTTATACAGTCCTACGTGTGTACATACAGTCCTAAATCTTAAACAAGTCAAAAACCGCGTCAGATTGATGGGTCAAGTTGCTACTCTTAATAAGTAATAAAATAACAGTTACTACGCCCCCCAACCCCTTGGCAGAATAACTTCGACTTCCCTTGCCCTTGCTAACTGCACTAACTAGTTACATATACATGTACACGCATAACATGTATTGGAAATTTTATTTTACATTACAGCATATCACAGCTTAATACTGTTCTACAAACCCGCCTTTCAGGACTTTAAGTCCTTTGATTTTTAACTCTCTACCAAACGACAATTTCTAGATTTCCAAATTGAATGCATCTGCCGTTTTCAAATTCGAAAGTGTTATAAATGAACAAAAGTTCTTTGACAGGATAGTAATCATTGTGGGAAAAGGAAAAAAATGCTGATTGCCAGCATTTTCTTCTTTACCCACCATGTTTTTAAAACCTTTTGTTCTCCAGGGACGTTAAACCCCTGGATTGTGTTGTAAAGGGTTAAAGTACTTACTTGGTTGACCGTATCCCACTCCCTCATACCCCGGTAACGGGGGATAGGCGGGGTCGTTAGCGTGACTCATCTGTGGGGGACCGGTACCTGGTTGGAGTCGAGGGGCGCTGGGATCAACTGCTGGGCCTTGATCAATTCCTGGTCTCCACTCTATATTTATTTTACATATTTACATAAATATACATACATAAAGCCATGCTCTGTGAAAAGGGGGTCTAATGTATCTGCGAAAAGTATCGACCGAGGTCGGCTTGTAGTCCGCGCAGGCTGACCTGAATCGAAACTTTTTGGGGTTTTTTGTGTGTATGTAAATTTATCTTCATGGCCAATGACCATTCTGCCTCAGGATTCAGCCGGTTGTTGGACAAAATGGATTTTATAAAGATCCATAATTATGTGATGACTTGCTTGGTACATGTAATGTATCTCTGAGATGCATTAAACCCCCTTTTGCAAGAGCATGGCTCATATTTTATGTCGTCTCATTTTACTTATACATGACATAAACTACAGGGTAAATTTTGGACCGGGGTGAAAAAAAATGCTACCAAAGAATTTTTACCATTTTCTCTCTGTCTATTTTACACATTTCTTACTTTTTTCCTGACGGGCCCCGATAGCTCAGTCGGTAGCGTACAGAACTTGAAAATTTGGGGTCGCCGGTTCGATCCCCGGCTCGGCCAATTTCTTTCCGAGGATCGATTATATCTATCGCGGCTGGATTCATTCCTTTCTCATGGCTGTCCACTGTTTCCACCATGGTTATGTGGAAAAGCAGCCAGTGGTTTTAAAAGAATATTGTGCGTAGTATTGGTAAAAGAAACTCCAGGAAAGCATGGATATGTGTACTGACCGTCGCGATATAACTGAAATAATGTTCAAAACGGCGTTAAATATCATACAATCAATACATCAATCAATCAATCAATCAATACTTTTTTCCAACCCAAATGCAAAGTTCGAATGCCTCTAGGATAAGAAAAAAAAGAGAAGTCTGTCATCATCTACATGTATGTTTGTGAAAATCTGTTCCTCTCTTTTCCAGTTAGGTTATTCAAAATATTTTCCTCAAGTTTTCTTGTCTTTCTTAATTAACCCTTTACCACACAATCCCGACCTTTAACGACCCTGAAAGAGAAGAGCTTTTGAAAACATTTTGGGAAAAGGAGAAAATGCTGGTAACCAGCATTTTCTCCTTTTCCCACAATGTTTTATATCATATCAAAGACAGAAATAATCTTTTGTGATACATCTAATTTTGTAGAAGGGGCGAGAGAATTAGCTCTGTGTAAGATTTGTTTCTGTAATGGGGGCCACTCCTGTTAGTCAAATTATCTCCCTTGCTAGATAAAGACTAAAGGTAACCAAATAACAGATTGGTCCTTTTACATGTATTCCTTTGTTTTTATCCTTCATTCTCTTGGGGATGTTGCGATAAATACAATTTGATTTATGATTGTGTGTAAGATCCACATGTGATTTTAGGGCAAATTCTGCTCTCAATCATTTGAAAAATGTGTATATCATCGATTTGTAAAACAATCTAACCACATTTAGTTGAGATATTATCTCAAGAACATACCCTTATTGCACAATAAAATTAACGGTAAAAACCAAGTAATTCCCTTTTAAGGACCAATGTAGTACTGGAGAGGAATCAAGGAAAATAAGTGACGAATGGATCTCATTGAGGCATACTGGGGTTGTCTGCTCTTTACTCATGAAAATAAGGTGTTCATGGAAAGATTCTTGGAATTATTTTACCTTTTTACTAGCCGGCAATTCATTTTTAGACTTGTCCAACTAAAAAGCATGTGCAGGACGGCAAATAAAATGTGAGAAAAATGTTAAGAAAATTGTGTTTGAAAGGGTAGGAAAAAATTGTGGGGAAAAGGTTCAGCATTTTCTCCTTTTCCCGCAATGTTTTCAAAAGCCGTCTTCTCAGGGTTCGTTAAAACATGGAGTTGTTTGGTTTAGGGTTAATTCTGACTTTCAAGACCGACGATCTGATTGACTACAGAGATGGAAGCTTTGTAATTTAGAATTGTTAGGTCTATTGGAATAAGAATTCCAGTTAAATATAAAGTTGAGCCATGCTCTGGAAAAACGGGGGCTTAATGCATCTCCGTGATGCATTATATCAAGCAACTCATCACATAATTATGGATCCATAAAATTTATTCCGTCGAACAACCGACTGAATCTCGAGGTAGACTGGTCCTTGGACATGCAGAAAATTGGCCAAAAGTGAAACGTTTCGAGCAGGCTGACCGGAGTCGATCCTTTTCGCAGATGCATTAATCCCCCTTTTCACAGAGCATGGCTCGATTATCAGTGAATTAACTATGGTTGGCGAAAATGATCTCTGTACTTACGTTGCGGAGCCATATTAGGATTGAATCCACCTGAAAACAAAATACGTCTTTTAAAAAGATAGATGGCGTAACAGATACTTGAATATGAATGTATTGAAACTCTTCTGTGGCTAAATTTGAAGAAAAAAAAAAATGAAAACAAATTGCCTCTTTTTCCTCTCTGTTTTTCATTCATTTGAAAAGGAGTACTTATTGGGTTATTGGAAAACGCTTATGAAATATCAAATTTCCAACTAGAACAAAAAAGGACCATTCTCTATTACATTAATTTACTATGGTATGAGTCAAGGCCCCGAGGTATTGATTAGCGGTAGCAACGCTTGTAAATAGTGGTTTCATAAATGTGTGAGCAAATATGCCAGCAGGAGGCCGCCGAATACACATATTCATATTTTTGACCAATCGCAAAATACCATCTATTCATTCTTTATCAGTATCAAGAATTAGGTCAAAAGCCAGCGAATTCAGCTGCGCGGAAAAAGAATAGTACTCCATAGAATGTCGATAAATTTATTTCGAGTTGGAGCAACCATTTAGTTGGAGTTAAGAATTAACTAACTATTCAAGAGAATGGACCCGTTTGTGCAGCCAGGCTGATAAAGTGTAGCGTACACAGAGTTACGTGCGAACTGCCAGTCCCAGTGGTTCATTCCGTAATGTACAAGACTTGAAACCAGGGGCAGGCTGGTCCGAATCCGACCCAGCTCTTTCCGAAGACAGATGATAGCCATTGCGACAGCATTAATTCCTCTCTTACCTTTGATTATTGTTTGATGGCTGTAATGTAGGAAAGCAGTCAATGGCTTGGAAAGAATACATGTATTGTGCGAAGTACTGGTAAAAGAAACTCCAGGAAAACATGGAGAAGTGCGCTGGCCGACATAACTGAAATAATATTGACACTGGCGTTAAACAACAAATAAACAAACAAACAAACACGCATACTGACTGACAAGACAGATACCTGGATGAGCCATCTTTGCTACTCCTTACTTTCCTTGACCATCGATTCTAATTTCAAGTATTTTATGAATAATAAGAGTGGCATGAAATAATATGTTTGCCACAGGTATCCAAAGCACAAACATATACGATCAAAACAATTAATAATCCATTACTGACCCCCTTGCCACAAAGTCCCAAATTTTAACAACAATGAGGAAGAAGGCTTTTGAAAACATTGTGGGAAAAGGAGAAAATGCTGGTAACCAGCATTTTCTCCTTTTCCCACAATGTTTTTAAACCTCTCAAAGAAAAATGCAATTAATTGAACAATTATGATTTTGTCGTCTGCAATTGCTTCCAATTTGGACCAGTCTGCATGTTTGTCGTATGGTAAAGAGTTAATACATTTCAATTTGCAGACGACATTTATGTCTTCCTTTTAAAACAATGTGGTGAAAGGACAAATCGTGTCAAGTAGTTTTTCGTCTTTTAACAACGGTACACATTGTGGTTTAATTGTGCAGTTATGTCTTAATAGATGTTTAGTGTCAATATTTTCAACAGATTTATTTCAAAATCGTCTGCTTCAGACTGCTTTAAGAGGTAATAAGATAATCCCTTGGTAAACGACAAAATTTTGACTCTTTAAAGTGTATTTGCAGACGACAAATCTAATTTGGCGAAAATGAGGAGATTTGTCCTAGCAAAAAATAAAAATAAACATTGTCGGAAAAGGAGAAAACGCTGTTTACCATTAACTTCTCACCACACAGCAAAATTTTAGACTAGTCCAATTTGAAAGCATTTGCAGACAACAGATTAAGTGCAGCTTAAATAGTGATTTATGTATTGGATAGGGTAGAAAACATTGTGGGAAAAGGAAAAAATGCTGGTTACCAGCATTTTCTCCTTTTCCCACAATGTTTTCTAAAAGCATTCTCTCCAAGGGTCGTGAAAACCAGGGATTGTCTGGTAAAGGGTTAAGTGCTCATCTTTCAACTTTTTTTTAAATGCAATATTTCTAAGGGTAGTTAAAGTCGGGGTTGTTTGGCAAAGGATTAATCTGAGTATTGACCAATGACCATGCATAGCTTGTTGAAATTAATAGCTTATGATTTCTCTTTCCTTTTCCCACTTTCTCTAATTTTGACAAATAAAAAAAAAAGAAAAGAAGGGCAGGGCAAAGTCCTGAAAAATGTTTTAAATTCTTCCTCGTATACGTGCAAGCCATGAAGTAGCAATGAAGTTGCAGTTTTCTTTCTTTTTTTCTTTCTTTCTTTCTTTCTTTCTATTATAAGCCCACCCGGGTAGCTCAGTGGTTAGCGTATCTGACTCGTGACCTAGTGATTGCGAGTTCGATACCCGGTTGAGGCAAACTTTCTTTCTGGCGATTTTTTGTCTCTCACCTCTGATACATGGGAGAAAAGTAGTGAGTGGCTTTCGAAAGAAGGTTGTGTCAGTACTGGTGTGAGAAAGCCAGGAAACACTTGGGTGCGTCATTGGCCGCCATGATATGACCTGAGCTGTTAAAATGGTGTTAAATTCCAATACAAACAAACAAACAAACAAACAAATCTTTATATTATTATTATGGTTGTTGTTGTTGTTGTTCCCAAAACTTCAGAGTGGAAAAAAAAAAGGGAACGCTGAACGCCTGGGTCATAGGTATGTGTTCTTCACTATAATGAGAACACTTCTTTTGTTTATCATACTTTGAGTTTTCATTCCTTTTTTTTTTTAATTACAAGTGAAAGGAAATATCTAATATGTAACTTAACCCTTTACCAAACAGTCCCGATCTTTAACGACTCTTGGGGATAAAGCTTTGGATAAAGCTTTGGAAAACATCATGGGAAAATGGGAAAATGCTGGTAACCAGCATTTTCTCCTTTTCCCACGATGTTTTCTACCCTTCCATGGACAAAATCCCGTTATTTTAGCTCTACTCTCTTTGTCGTCTGCAAATGCTTTTGTTTTGTAGCTTTGTAAAGGGTTAAAGGGCAAACAATGCTGTTCTCACTCCTTGGTTTTTTTTTTTGTTCTTTTTCGTAAAATTAACCCTTGTCCTACTAATTAAAAGAAATGAAACTCTCAAGCGGATAGTAAAAACCCAAATTTTACTATTTCAAAGGTATTTCTGGAGGAGATATATCTCCTTATTAGACAGTGTAGATCTAAGAGCAGACTGCACGTTCTCTGCAGTCTAATCTCGATATACACTGTCCGCAAAAGGTCAGTGAGTCGCGCTTAGCAGTCTCAGTGGGTTAACTCGTTTTCCACTCTCCCCCCATGCTTTTGTAGTGTTAGGAATTTGAAAACATTGTAACGGATGGGGGCATTTAGCCTTTTTGTTCCAAAATGTTTCTTCTTGATATATATATATATATATATATATATATATTGAAAATCCAAATAAGGAAGCGTAAGCGTAAACTACCTGCGATTTCCCCCCCCCCCCCCCAAAAAAAAATCCATGCGATCAAGGGATCAAGGGCACTAACCAGGTCGAGGCATTTCATTACTTATTCCAGTTACTTCCCTTTATTAGCGGGGAAAAAGTTGGGGGTGGGTAGTGGGGGTGGAGCCGTGTTGATGGGGATGTTAAATGAGTTAAGTGTGGTTATGTTGTGCAAAGAAATGAAACTAAATGAAAATGCAATTCATTTCGGAAAGACATGCTACTTGGTAGAAATTTCTCCCTTTTCCAAAATGTTTTCTCTCACGTGTTTTTGAGGAACAAATCCCGTCACCAAGTTTAGCCACTTTCAAATTGTTGTCTACAAATGTCACACGGAAACGCGAATTTTACGACATTGTGATAATTGGATAGATGGACTGGCCGCTGCTATATATCACTGAAGAAATGTTGAAAACGGCGTTTAATACCAAACAAAGACACGAGCAAACAGGCACACGACATAAATGCAGGAAAACCCTGGTGACTTGTATTGGTTTAATTAATCCCTTTTGATAAAGTTATCTGGACAAAGGTTAACCCTTAACCTGCTAAGTAACTTATATCTAATTTTCAAGCCGATAGTAAAAACCTGAATGTTGCCATTTCAAACTTAATTGTTTGGAAAAATATATCCCCTAATCGGACAGTGTAGATCCAAGATCAGACTACACATTCTGTGCAGTCTGATCTTGATCTACACTGTCCGCAAAAGGTCAGTGAGTCACGCTTAGCAGCCTTAGGGTTAATCCGCGTAAGTTCCTGTTCTCTTTTCACACTAAATATGAAAACTGTCTCTTAACTCTTTATCACACGACAAAATTTTTGACTTGTCCAAACTGAAAGCTTAAATTGCAAGACGACAGAGTGATCATGAAAAAAAAAACCAACAGAAATTCGCCTTTGGAGGAGTAGAAAACATTGTGCGAAAAAAAGCCTAATAGCGGCTAAAACAACACTGCAGGAGTTAAAATGCATTTACATTTAAATCAAAACATTTCAAAGTATGGAAAATATTGTGAAGATGATAATCTGTCATTGTGTGGTCAGTCTAAGTGTGAGTCGCTGGCAGAAAAATGAATTTTAAAATCAAACAAAAAGTAGACAAAAGATAGAGTGACCTGGCAACTTTTAACCTAGTTTTGAAATTATTTTTTCTGCCAGCGACTGACACTTGGTCTGACCGTACAGTAACAGATTGTCATCTTCAAAATAATTTCCATACTTTCAAATGGTATGAATTGAATTTAAATGCATTTAAAGTAAAAGGCAATTTACCCTTGTCCTGCAATGTTTTCGAAAGCTGTCTTCTTCAGGCAATGTTTGTAAAGAGTAGAAGTTAGAATTAATGTTTATATAACACGGATTTTTTGTTATCAAGGTACAAAAGTGACGGTTGTTATCCCAATTATGACTCAGTTTGAAAAATTTAATTTGCATGAAATGGCTCTGATCAGTCTCTTATTTCTAAAATGAAAAATGCCTGTTGGGTTTATTCGGCGTCTAAATGGGCATCAAATGATGTGACTTGTCTTTGAAATGGAAGAAAACATTGTTGTTACTAGCATTTTCTTCTTTTCTCACGATGTTCAGAAAGGATGTCTTCCAATAGGGTCGTAAAGACTCGGGGTCGGTTGGTAAAGGTTAAACACCACCAAATTATGTACTTTTGTTAATGTGCAAATACAGCTGTGTATGTCACTTGTTATTTAACCATTTACCGTACAATGCCGCCTTTTAACGCCCCTGGGAAAGAAGCCTTTTGAAAACATTGTAGGAAAAGGAGAAAATGCTGATAACCAGCATTTTCTCCTTTTCCCACAATGTTTTCCACTCTATCAAAGAAAAATTGCACCATTTGAGCCACACTGAAATTGTCGGCTGCAAATGTTTTCAATTTGGACAAGGCTAAAATTTTGTCGTCTGGTAAAGGGTTAAATACGATCACGTGATGATGCAATACAATGAAATACAATACATTGTTGTATTAAACCCTTTGCCACACTATCCCGAGTTTTAACGAACCTGAAATGCCATGATAATTATGACCTGAGCTGTTAAATTGCATTAAACTCCAATACAATTAACGAATCTGAAGAAGAAAACTTTTGAAAACATTGTGGTAAAAGGAGAAAATGCTGGTAACCAGCATTTTCTCCTTTTCCCACAATGTTTTCTAACCTTTCAAAGAAAAATCCAATCATTTAAGTGGCAATTAATTTGCCGTCTGCGAATGCTTTCAATTTGGACCAGTCCAAATTTTGTCGTTTGGTGTAAGGAGTTAAGCAGCTGTAGGCATTATGATGCAAACGTGGAAGCAAAACTGTGGAAAGAATAGAACAGAACAACTTGTTCCTTTGTTTTTTGTGGATAGATTGAAACGAAATCATCGGTCATTCATGCCCTACATAAATTCATACAATTCCGAGTTTTAACGACCCCGACATAATTGATTAATTGATTGTATGTTGTTTAACGCCGTTTCCAACATTATTTCAGTTATATCGCGGCGGCCAGTGCATCTATCCATACTTTCCTGGAGTTTCTTTTACCAGCACTACGCACAATATTCTTTCCAAGCCACTGCCTGCTTTTCCATGTAACCATCGTCGAAAAACTGGTCAGCGTTGTGAAAGGAATGAATCCTGTCATTTTGACTATCATCAATCTTCGGAAAGATATTGGCCGAGCCGGTGATCGAACCAGCGACCTCCTGTTCTGTACGCTACCGACTGAGCTACCTGGGCTCGGTAGAAAACATTGTAGACAAACGAGAAATGCTGCTAACCAGCATTTTCTCTTTTTTCCCCCGCAATATTTTCTACCCTTTCACAAACAAATTCGATAATTCGAGACACATCTATTTGTAGACTGCAAACAGCAAACAAGTCTAAAATGTAGTGGGGTCCTGTGTCGCTCAGTGTAAAAGTGTATGACTCGTGACCTGGAGACCCCGGGTCCGAGGCTCACTGGAAACACTTGGTATTTCGAGGGAGTGTCCTTGGGTAAGACACCTCAGAGCCCCAGCCTGGTGCTGGTGAAATCCTGGAAATACATTAATAAGTGAGCTGTCACCGTGATATGACTGAAATGATATTGAAAGCGATGTAAAATACTAATCAATTAATCAATCAATCTACAATTTTTCCCTCTTGTTAGGGGTTAATTTTATTGATCATTGTAAATCTACTATCTTTATGGGGACACAATGATTTGAGTCGTGCTCTTTGAAAAGGGGGCTTAATGCATCTGCGAAAAGTATCGATTCAGGTCAGCCTGCGCAGTCTGCGCAGGCTGACCTGGGCCGAAACTTTTCGCTATTGGTCAATTTTCTGTATGTAAAAGAACCAGTCCACCTCTTGACACAGTCGGTTGTAAGAAAAAAGTGGATTTTACGTATTCCTAATTATGTGATGTCTTGCTTGGTATCATGCATCACGGAGATGCATTAAGCCCCCTTTTTGCCAGAACGTGGCTCATTTAGAAAAAAAAAAACCGACAAGTTAATCGATTCGGATTTCAGGAAAATCAAGATCGATAGATGATAAAGGGTTTCCCAGCCCCCCAAATTTTATCAGCTGTATTTGCCGCAAGTGTAAACAGTGTTACATAATAGAGTGATAGAAATAATCCGATCCTCTCTCGCAATTATTTCGTACAAAGTTAACTGATCTTAACCCTTAAAGCGCATTCCACAACATTAGTTGCTTTTGCGTACAGTGTAAATCAAAGATCAGCCTTCACAAAACGTGTAGTCTGATCTTTGATCTACACTGTCCGCTTTACTGTGACCTTCTGGAGAAAAGCAATCATGACACTGTACATATATTTATTTATTTGGATTTTTTTCAAGACTGTTAAAATTGTTAAAGCCCCAACTGTTGCAAAAAGTAAACAAAGCGGATGTTAAAATGCATTTAAATTTAAGTCATACCATTTAAAAGTATGGGAATTATTTTGAAGGTGACAGTTTGTTATTGCAGGGTCGATCCAAGTGTTGGTCGCTGGCAGAAAAATGAATTTCAAAACCTGGTAAAAAGTAAACAAAAGATAGAGCGACCTGGCAACTTTTGACCTAGTTTTTGAACTTCATTTTTTCTGCCAGTGCAGCAACTAACACTTGAACCTACTGTACAATAAAAGGTTGTCATCTTTACAATAATGTCCATACTTTTAAATGGTGTGATTCCAATTCAAATGTATTTTAGCACCCCTACTCTTTTCTTTTCGGCTACTACTGGGCCTTTAAAGATCGATTCCGAGACACTAGCTGACATCGGTATTTTAATCCTGCATGATAATAGGTTAGTTTTTCATAAGAAACTGTAGAATGTTCAATGGCTTTGAGTTTCTTCAAAAAGCAGTAAAATGATGAGCTTCTTAATACAGTGGAAAAAAAAAACAGAAGGAAAACCGCGAAATATTACGTCACAGTATTTAACTCATTACCAAACGGCAAAATGTTAGACCCGTCCAAACTGATACTATTTGCAGACGACAAATCAAATGGGATGTACATGATGCAATTTTCGGTTGAAAGGGTAGAAATCATTGTGGGAAAAGGAGAAAATGCTGGTTACCAGCATTTTCTCCTTTTCCCACAATGTTTTCAAAAGTCTTCTTCCTCGGTGTCGTCAAAACACGGAATTGTCTGGTAAAGGATTTATTGGTTTTATTTGTTGCAGATTTTTCAAAGATATAAATACTTTACAAAAGTTTCAAGTATTTAAAGTGAGTTCGCATTTGACATTCTTTTCAGTACTTTGATCTGCCGAACTATTTCCAAACGGCAATATTTCCGTAACCATTAAGTCCTAGCCTGCGCGCGTTCCAATTTCCTCAAGGAACGTGCATGGAAGATTAATATATTATTTCTACACACAAATGAATTTGTCAATGATTCGTTGGTAGTTATTAAAAGCCGTAAAAATCATTGTATGAAAACGAGCTAATTTTTTGTTACCAGCAGTCATCGTCTTCACACGATGTTTTCCATGCTGTTTACCCTTTAACGAACGACAAAATTTTACACTCGTCCAAACTCAAAGCTATTGTAGACGATAAATTAAATTGATGAAATTGACTATAAAAGGGCAGAAAACATTGTGGGACAAGAACAATATGCTGGTTTTTTTTTTTTTCTTTTTCCCCAATGTTTTCTGACGGCTTCTTTCCCAGGGTTGTTAAAAGTCGTAACTGTGTCTGGTAAAGGATTAAAGAACTGCTTACACTCTGTGTTACCTGAATATTAGTTTGTGAAAATCTAAACTACGAAAAGAAAACAGCGTGTACGGTAATGGGTTAGATGCAACTAAAGGTCACGCTCCGAAAGTGGGCGGTGTCACGCTGAGGTTGAACCAATTGCCGTCCGAAATCTCGCGGGAACAATCTAATTCATGGCATTTGCCTGTGTGTACCATACAATACGGAGTCTTACTCGGGCCACCATTTAGGTTAACTTCAACGGCAGCAATCTCGCCGTTTTTCGTACGATACTTTCTCGAATTACACTGAAACTGAATAGGACTTCGTGCCAAATTTAGCAAGAAGAAACAAGATGCAAGATTCCTACCATCAATTTTCGTTTTTTTGTAACGAAATTCATTGATTACCATTAAGCTGCTAAATAGATGAAACGAAAATTCCCGCTGGTAGTATAAACCTAAATATTGCCGTATCGGACGGTGCAGATCCAAGATCAGACTGCACGTTTTGTGCATTCTGGTCTTGATCTACATTTTCCTCAAAGGTGCACTAAGTCGCGCTTAGCAGCTTAACACATTTCCTGCCAAATAAGTGGCATGAAACTCTCAGGCTGATAGTAAACTTTTGAACCCCCAAATTTTGCTATTTCAAAATTATTTTTGGAGGAAAGATATCTCTGTATGCGACAGTGCAGATCCAAGATCAGACTGCACGTTTTGTGCAGTCTGATCTTGATCTGCACTGTTCACAAAATGTCTTTGAGTCGCGCTTAGCAGCCTAATGGTAAAGGGTTAACGAAAAAAAAAAAAAAGGTGGAAAGTGGTGGCCCGAATGGCAATCCGTACTACAATCTCGTCCCTGTTAAGGAGAAATCCGAAATGTAAATACCGCTCTACTTCAAATTAGCCGAAAAACAGACAAAGAGTGAGAAAATAGCGCCGATATTTTAGTGTAGTTAGGAACACTGAGTGACCTGTTGTGCAAAGTACGATTTTTTAAATAATTTGAAACTTTTATTTGCGTAATTGCAAGTCATTTGATACACTTTGCATTCGGTTGGAAATTTTTTGTGAGTTTTTTTTTTTTTGTAGAATTTTTACGTGCAATTTTTGAAACATGGCGGAAAGTGAAGTTAAACTGACAATCGGTGAAGAAAAAGTGACCACGGCCGATGTGACCAAAGGACAAGACATCGATCTGAAGATGAGAGATCCAGAACATCTTCACGATGACATGAAGGTACGTGGGGTGCCGCAATATACGGAAAACCCGATTTTCACTTGCACCGAATTTCAACGAATTATAAACACCCGTATTTAATCTTAACGCTTAGGTTGCTAAGCGCGACTCACTGACCTTTTGCGGAAAGTGAAGATCAAGATCAGACTGCACATAACGTGTTGTCTGATCTTGGATCTACACTGTCCGATAAGGGGACATATTTCTTCAAACAATTACATGTAGTTTAAAATAGCATTAGTCGGGTTTCATCTTAACTCTTGGGCTGCTAAGCGCGACTCACTGACCTTTTGCGGACAGTGTAGATCAAGATCAGGCTGCACAGAACGTGCAGTCTGATCTTGGATCTCCACTGTCCGATAAGGGGACACATTTCTCCAAATAATAAGTTTGGAATAGCATTTAGTCGGGTTTCATCTTAACTCTTAGGTTGCCAGGCGCGACTCACTGGCCTTTTGCGGACAGTGCAGATCAAGATCAGACTACACAGAACGTGCAGTCTGATCTTGGATCTGCACCATCCGATAAGGAGACAGATTTCTCCAAACAATAAGTTTAAAAAAGCATTATTCGGGTTTTTACAATCAGTTTGAAAGTTTCACTGAACTTATTCAGCAGGATAAGTTTTATACTCTTATCCTGGTAAATAAGTTCAATGAAATCTTCTTCCTGAAGTCAAAGACCAAAATGTTGCTATTTCAAAGTTTTTTTGGGGGGCGGGGGGAGGGGGGATTGTCTTCTCATAATAACTTGAAAAGTTCAAAATTAAGGAAAATAAGTTCCTAAGCGGTCCACGGAAAAACCTAATTTCACTTCGAACCGAATTTCACCGAACTTCACCTCTTGATGACTGTGTATTAACAACACTAAGGAAGGCGTTTGAAAACATTGTTGGAAAAAAGAGGAAATGCTGGTAACCAGCATTTTCTCCCTGTCCAACAATACATTCTACCACCTGAAAGATAAGTCTTTTGATGCAAATTCAATCTATTGACTGCATATGTTTTCAATTTGAACTTTTTTTTTAATGACATATGGTGAAGAGTTAACTCTGTACTAAACGAACAAATTTCTAAACTGGTCCAATTTAAAAGCATTTGCAGACGACAAAATAAATATGGCTGAAATAATGAGATGTCATTTAAATATGGCTGAAATGATGGGATATGTCTCTGAAAGGGTAGAAAACACTGTTGGAAAAGAAGAAAATGCTGGTTACCAGCATTTTCTTCTTTTCCCACAATGTTTTCCAAAGACTTTTCCCCCAGGGTCGTTAAAAACGGGATCGTGTGGTAAAGGGTTAATGAAATTTTCAAAGATACATCAAGAATAGCACTTTGAAAGTATGTTGTCACATTGGCCCTGATGACGACAGTACTTTGATTTTATCGTTGAATTACTTTACCATTACATTCATGACATTGTGTCCATGTTGTAATATTTCAGGTATATCTTATCAAACTGTGAACTCATTCTGTATGTATGTACGTATTCGTATTTGCATAACAGCAGTAACTGAATACTAACTTCTCTGGTGAATACTGAATGTATAAAAATATCTATAAATCATATTACACAAATCGCAACTTCTGCACTCGTCACAACTCGGTCGATTCCGTAACTGCATCTCACTTGATCAACCTCTCGTCACAATTCGGTCGATTCCGTACCAACATCTAACGGACATTCGAAGTTTGTTAAAGGCTCCTTTTTATGAAGCGATAATTAGGTCTAACACCAGACCGGAATGCTTTCGGGTCGTAATTTCAAAAGTAGTTCCACTTGAAAATATGACTGCAAGAACTTCTGCTACACTGTTTTATCGAAAAAAGATGAAAGGACAGTTCTAAAATGTGTTCCTGATGTTGATTTGATGAGAAAGCGGATGTATTTTTGTTAAATTTTGTGGAACTATTTGGTGTCTGTGACACTATCGTATAAGACGTAAAGTTATATCGTCCATTTCTTTTTCGAGCTTTCAAAGAATGAAATATCAAGCTGTCACTGACCGACGCAAAGAAGTGAATACAAAATTAGGTCAATCACGTTTCGATCAAAGATAGATAATTCCAAAGTAAACAGTCCCGTCATCTCCAAGTGTCAGCCTACAGAGAAATCGAGGCTTATAGCTGGTCCTGGAAAACCTTGAATCAAGTAAAAATTTGTTGATGCACAGTTTAGGCCAGACCACAAAATGTTAGACTTGTCCACTTAGAAAGCATTAATGAGCCGTGCTCTGGCAAAAGGAGGCTTAATGCATCTCCGTGATACATGATACATGATACACGATACATGATACATGATACATGATATCAAGCAAGTCGTCACATAATTATAGATCCATATCAGCAACTACTTTTAACAGCCGACTCAATCATGAGGTAGACTGATTGACTGATTAATTGTACGGTGTTTAACGCCGTTTTCAAAATTATTTCAGCTATATCACGGCGGCCAGTGCACCTGTCCATGCTTTCCTGGAGTTCCTTTTTACCAGTACTCCGCACAATGTTCTTTCCAAGCCACTGGCTGCTTTCCCACATAACCATCGTTGAAACAATGGTCAGCGGTGAGAGAGGAATGAATCATGAGGTAGACTGGTCCTCGGAAAAACAGATAGTTGACTAATAGCGAAAAGTTTCGGCCCAGGTCAGCCTGCGCGGACTGCGCAGGCTGACCTGGGTCGATACTTTTCGGAGATGCATTAAGCCCCCTTTTCACAGAGCATGGCTCATTTATAAAGAAAAATTAAAGGTGGCTGAAATGCGGAATTTGTCCTTGATAGAGTAGAAAACGTTGTTGGCAAGGGATATAATGATGGTTACCAGCATTTTCTCCTTTTCCAACAATGTTTTCAAACGGCGTCTTTCCCGGGGTCGTTAACCCTTAGGCTGCTAAGCGCGACTCACTGACCTTTTTGCGGACAGTGTAGATCAAGATCAGACTGCACAGAACGTGCAGTCTGATCTTGGATCTACACTATCCGATAAGGAAGTACCATTTTCCCCAAATTTACCGTTGAAATAGCACCATTTGGATTTTTACTGTCCGTTTGAATGTTTTATTTCATTTATCTAGCAGGATAAGGGTTAAAATTCGGTCTTTTTTATTGTAAAAGTTTAAATCTTTCTGAAAGACAAAATTTTAGGCTTTTTCGGCTAGAAAGGATTTACAGATAACAATTAATTAAGGTCAAGTTATATCATCGTCTTTACAAGGTTAGAAAACATTGTGGGAAAAGGAGAAAATGCTGGTAACCAGCATTTTCACCTTTTCCCACGATGTTTTTCAAAAAGCCTTTCTTCCCAAGATTGTTAATCCTATACTACACAATGTCGAGATGTAACGACTCTTGAAAACATTGTGGAAAAATGAGAAAATGGTGATAACCTACATTTTCTCCTTTTACCACAATGTTTTCTACCTTTCCACGTACAAATTTTAATTTTTCAGTCACATTTATTTTGTCGTCTGCAAATGCTTTCAATTTGGACGAGTCTAAAATTTTGTCGTCTGGTAAAGAATTAGGTCAAGACTCGGGACTGTTTTGGGTGAATGGTTAATAAGAATTGAAGGACGGAGACCATTGGTCGAGAAGTGGAGAGTATAGGCCGGGATCAGACTGCACAAATATCCAGCTTGATCTTGGTATAGACTCTTCGCAACAGTGCGAAGCGACACGAAGAAACGTCAACTCTTTACCACACAATCCCGAGTTTTAACGACCCTGAAGAAGACGGCTTTGAAAACATTGTGGGAAAAGAAGAAAATGCTGGTAACCAGCATTTTCTTCTTTTCCCACAATGTTTTCAATTTCAAAGACAGATACCGTCGTTTGTACCCCCATTTTATTTGTCGTCTGCAAACGCTTTCAATTTGGACTGGTCTAAAATTTTGTTATGTGGCAAAGAGTTTTAATGAACCAGATATTCGAGGGAAAGGTCGGCGCAGCAATCCATCCTGAAATAAACGTTTCTATGGTGACACAGTTGACAGATGGGCCAACTCTAATTATTTGGTGACCTTTCAAAGCCCCTGCAGGTCAAAATACTTAACCCTTTACCAAACATTCGCGTGTTTTGACGACCCTGAATGGGAAGAATGTTTGACAAAAAAAAAAATGTATTGTGTGTGGAAATGAGAAAATGTTTGTAGCCAGCATTTTCTCCCTTTCTCGCAATTCTTTTTCCCTTTTCACCCTCGAGAGAGTCCTATGACTTGAACAATTTACATGTACATAGTAAAATTAGTGTTGCACCCCCTTTTCTTTTTACCGGGTTTGACTTTCTGGCTTGAATGATATAAAATGGGGTGGACATTGGAATCTGGCTGCTGCATACAACAACAAACCAGTCTTTTGCCTCTCAAATGGACTGAACAGAGGTATCCCTTGACCTCTTGGCAGCGGCTACTGATCTAGCTGTTTCAACCTCTTGTGAGAGGTACGAGACGAAGACTGCTAGCTGTTCTGCAAGCCCTGGGCGGAAGTACGCAATATTGACTGATTATGTAGGCCCATTCTCTGCAAGTCACTTTCAACCTGTCGTAAGTTTTGTTTCAACATTAACTTCGCAGTTTTAACCAAACTTAAAAGCTTCTCGTTTTTCTTAAATATGAAAGCAATATCTAAGCAAAAAAGTCCGACTTACCATGAGGTCAAGGGATACCTCAGTTCATTTCATTTCATAGGCGAAAGACGGGTCTGTTGGCGTATGTAGCGGGATTCTAATTTCTACCCAATTTCATATTACTCCCGCCAGAAAATCAAATCCGATAAAAATCACAGGAGGTGCAAAACTTTTTTTTACTATGTATATTTGTTGTTTTCTGGTAAAGTCTAACATTTGGTTGCCTGGAAAAGGGTAAACCGTTACAGTGCTACCTAAACGAAATAAACATTGCCAGTGACTTAACTCTTTACCACACAATCCCGACTGTTAACGGCTCTGAGGAAGAAGCCTTTTGAAAACTTTGTGGGAAAAGGAGGAAATGCTGGTAACCAGCATTTTCTCCTTTTCCCACAATGTTTTCTACCCTATCCTATCCAATAAATAAATCACCATTTAAGCTACACATAATTTTGTCGTCTGCAAATGCTTTCAATTTGGATGAGTCTAAAATTTTGTCGTTTGGTAAAGAGTTAAACAAAGGATAATGTTCTCATTTCAATGAATTTTTTTTTTCGTCAGAGAAGCTCACACAATATCCAAGATCAGACTACATGTTTTCTGCAGTCTGACCCTAATCTACACTGTCCGCTAACGCAACATAAATTTGTCCCACGATTCGTTAAGAGTGAAACATTGTGACCCCGTGTAACCTGACATGTTACACCGATACGCTATTGTTAAAAACGTTCAATTTTATATTTGGCTGGTTGTTTTCAAAATTATATGCAGGGGTCCCACAGTACACGGTGACCAAGTTGTTTGTTAATATTATTAACCTATAGGCTGCCAAGGGCGACTTGGGGCGCTTTTGCTGACAGTGTAGATCAAGATCAGACTGCACAAAACGTGCAGTCTGATCTTTGATATACACTGTCCAATACGGTGATATTTTTTTCCAGCAACAACCACTTTTTAATCGCAATGTTTCGGTCAATTCTATCGGCTTGAAATCTTCATAAGTATCCACTAGGCGAGGGCAGTTATCAGAAAATCGCAACCTGTTCTCTTCGGAATAACTCACAGCCTCATGAAACAAATTTTCACAAACGACTTTTAAAATATCATGTTCTATATTTTATATTTCAATGGTTGACCGTTTTCTAAATTTAACGGCTCCAAAGTTGGCCACAGCAGTTTTACTCGGCAGCCACTCCTGTCCTACCTATTTAACTCGTTAAACGCCCGCCGCTCCGCCCCGAAAAAAAAAAAATGTAGCTCGCAACATTTAAAATATGAATAATCATCGGGAATTTATTGGTATGTGCCCGGGTAAAATATTAAACGTTAGTGGCAACGGGTGAAAGTCGGCAACGCAAAACTATCCTCTGTAGTTGTTTATGTATCAAATCAGTGAAATGAGTCTCTTTGACCGTTCCGGAAACCTTCTGACATACGGACTTTGAAGGACCTGAGCGGAAGGATCTTCCTGTACACTTAAAGGTTCAGTCTAAGTTTACCCCTCCGCCGTAGTATAGACCAGCCCGTCTAGCTCAAGTGGTAGAGCGTGAGATTTGTAAACATCCGTCTATGGTCACTTGAAGGTGTGGGATTCGATCCCCACGATTAGTAACAGTCTTTCGGACGAACCATTAAACCGAAGTCCCGTGTGACAATGCTATAGCCCTTAGGCTGCTAAGCACGACTCACTGACCTTTTGCGGACAGTGTAGATCCAAGATCAGACTGCACAGAACGTGCAGTCTGATCTTGGATCTACATTGTCCGATAAGGAGATATTCCCCCCCCCCCCAAAAAAAAAAAGAATAACTTCGAAATAGCAGTATTTGGGTTTTTACTGTTGACTCGTAAGTTTCTTTGTAGATATATAGCAGGATAAGGGTTAACAGTCTTCTTGGCGAAAACAGGCATTTTTGCCGACGACATAGAAAAAGATTAGACTACAAAGAATGTGCAGTCAGATCATGGTTTAATCACAGGCCTTGGAAGCTCCATTGGTCTATCACGGAACACTGAAATTTTCCATGGTCGATCATCGAATACTTTTACTTATTGGTGCATCGCCTGTATATCACGGAAAACTAAAATTTTCATTTACACCGTTACTATAAATAGCATATTGGTGACTGCCTCTATATTGTATATAATAAGGCACACCTTGTACTTGTAAATACAATCTAGAGGCAGTCGCCAATATGATTTTTATAGTAACGGTGTCCGATAAGGAAAAATTTGTTATCCCTTGTTAAACCTATGGAGTTTCTGCGGCCTATGGTTTAATCAACCTGGTAGATTGGTTACCTCCCCTGATACAGCAAAGTGTATACGCATCGGTACAGGCTACTAAAAACGGGCGGAATTCTGCCCGTCTACTTTTAGAACAGCCATGTCGAGAGACTATTAGAGATTCAGGGGAGGTCACTCTCACTAGCTGAGCAGCGGATTTTCCAATATTTTTGACGTCATGAGTAAATGAAATGTATTTTTGGTATCACCTTTTAATGTTTATGTCTGCTAATATTCTTTTTAGTTTCGATTACCAATTTCAAATTGTGCAAAATATCGCAGTGTTACCTATAGAGCCAAACTGGAAATGTGTAAACTGCTCTGATTGGCCACTCTGTGATAGATATGTAGCCCAATGAAAAGCAAAGACACAATAGCCTATATATGGCAACATATTGCCAGTTGTAATATGTATATCTACAACGGGGACCAGTTCATCAACCTGGCTCCCTTAATTCTGAAATCACAATAGTGCCCAAAAGAAAACAACAGGGTGTTAAAATGCATTTAAATTTATTTCATAGCATTTAAAAGTATGGAAATGCTTTCAATTTGGACCAGTCTTTAATTTTGTCGTTTGGTAAAGAATTAAGGTCGAAGTTTTTACTATTAAAAGAGTTTCATTTCACAGAAGAAATCTAACTTGCTGGATTTTACTTTCTTTCTGTCTCTCCTGTCTTTAGAGATCTCCAAACCAAACACTTTTAAAAAATAAGCAAAAAAAACGTAAATATTTTTTAAACAGATGAGTTCAAGATCACATATCAATCCTTAGGCTGCAAAGTGCAACTCAAAACGCTTTTGCGGTCAGTATAGATCAAGATAAAGCTGCACAGAATGTGCAGTCTGATCTTAGATCTATACTGTCCGATAAGGAGAATATTTTTCTCAATAAATAACTTTGGAATTGCAATACTTGCTTTCTTTTACTATTGGCTTGAAAGTTTCGTTTAACTTATTTAAAACAGGTTATGGGTTAAGTCGACGTTCACTTTGACATTAGATGTTAACATGATTTTGAACATTTTACATGAGCCATACTCTGTGTAAAGGCGGCTTAATGCATCTGCGAAAAGTTTTGACCCAGGTCAGCCTCCGCAGACCGCGCAGGCTGACCTGGGTCAAAACTTTTCGCTATCGGTCAATTTTCTGTATGTCCAAGAACCAGTCTTACTCATGATTAAATCGTTTGTTTAAAAAAAGTGGCTATCAGAGATCCATAATTTTGTGATGACTTGCTTGGTATCATGGATCACGGAGATGCATTAAGTCCCCTCATACCAGAGCATGGCTCATGTTGTTTGATCTAGGAACAATTATGGATACTTAAATGGGGCATTGACAACCTCAAACTATCCAGTTTTATTTTGCACTTGGCTGAAACTCTTAGTTGGCAATGGATAACGGCGTTTAGCTACTTATAACTTTTTACCACACATTCCGGAGTTTTAACGAGCCTGAGGGAAGTTGCTTTTTGAAAACATTGTGGGAAAAGGAGAGAAGCATGTTTTCTACCCTATAAATGACAAACTACGTCATTTGAGCCATATTTACCTTGCCGTCTGCAACTGCTTTGAGTTTTTTTGTACGAGTATTGAAGTTTAACGCCGAATTAATAGCCAATGTCATATCATGGAGGTCAGTGCATCTACGCATGTGTTTCTTGGCTTTTTCACACTAGTACTGATACAACTTTCTTTCAAGCCGCTGACTACTTTTCTCACTTGCATCAGGTGTGAAAAGCGAAAAATCGCCGGAAAGACAGTCTGCCTCAAGTCCAAAATTTTGTTGTTTGGTAAGGGTTTAAACGGATTGTATTACCAACGCAACGTAATATAGTGGGTGGGATTTAAGTTACTGTTGTATGATGTAGAATACTTTAGTATGGATTCAAAAGAGCTCGACGATCTCAGACTTGTAATGTAAGGATCGGGCGTCAAATTATAGTTTAAACTTATTGTTGAAATGACAAGAGAGAAATGTGGGTGTGTCTTCGTGTTTGTTTTGGTGTTTAAAGCGGCAAACTTAGATTTTTTTTCGGCGTAGCTGAATGCGCTTTTGACCTATTTCTTGGTATAATGAAATCGAATGAATAGACGGTAACTTGCGATTGGTCAAAAATGTGCACATGTTTATTCGTCGGGACCGTGCGCAGTAAATGTCCAAGTAGTTGTCACAGCAGTACGGCATCATGCGCGGCTCTCTGATGAAGTTAAGCGACGCAGGTTAGGGTTAATGCTTTGATGGGTGACCAAATCCTGATGCAATACTGAAGTGTGTCCTCACAGTTTTTAAACCTTTTTCGGCATGTCTGAACGTGCTGGCGAAAATTTCCACTCAGTGGTAAAAACCCAAATATTAAAGTTTCAAAGATGATTTCCCTGGAGAGTAAATACCGTATCGGACAGTGTAGATCACAGATGAGACTGCACGTTTTGTGCAGTCTGATCTTGATCTATACCGTCCACAGTCCGCGCAGGCTGAAATTGGTGGAAAGTTTTTGTTATTTGTAAATTTTCTGCAGGTCCAAAGGACCATCGTACCTCCAGATCCAGTCGATTGTTAGACGACATGAATTTTACGGATCCATAATTATGTGATGGCTTGCTTGGTACACGTATAATGCATCACGGCGATGCATGAAACCCCCTTTTCACAGAGCAAGGATCGAATATCTTGTTATAGTAACTTTCCAGGGGCTTGTATTTGCTTTTAGCTGCATAGGAAAATGTTCGCATCTCGCGAGACTTTCAGTATCAAATCTCGCGAGCTTTTTAGTGTTAAATCTCGCGAGAATTTCACTATCAAATTTTGCCACACAGCTCGAAGCTGATTGCTAAACAAAGTGGATTTTATGTGGATTATCATGTCTTGCTTGGGACAAAGCATTACGGAGATGTATTAAGCCCCCTTTTCACAGAACATGGCAGGTATTTGTAGGATTACACCCTTGGGAAAATGACCAATGCTTTATCTAAGTGATCGATATGCAGGCTATATAACATTGTTTATAAATATATATAGAGTACTGTATATGGGTAATGTAAGCAAATGGGTTTGGATGTGTGCTAACCCTCTACGAAAAATTCCCGAGAAAAAAAATGCGGAAACCAGAGAAAATGCTTGTGACCAGCATTTTCTTATTTTTCCCTCACAATGTTTTCTACCCTTTCAGTGATAATTTTTAATCATTTGGAAACATTTCATTTGTCTTCTGCAAATGCTTTAAAATTTGGACAAGTCTTACATTTCGTCATCTGGCAAAGAGCATTTACTTCTTTTACCACAGTGTTTTCATTGGCCTTCTTCATCATGGTCGTTGAAACATGACAATGTTTCGAAAATAGTTTAACTCTTTACCACACGACAAAATTTTAGACTCGTCCAAGTTAAAAGATGTTACAGACGACAAATTTAGTGTAGCTGAAATGATAAATTAAAACGCTGTAAGTAAAAGCTGTTACGAGTTGCAGTTACATCAGTTTGCCCTGAGCGGACGGGTTTCCGAAGTTTGCCATCTCTCTAATCGGTCTACCGACCGATTAAAAATTGTCTCTGAAAGTGAAGAAAACATTGTGGATAAAAGAACATGCTAGTCACCTGCATGTTCTCCTTTTCCCAAAAAGTTTTCAAAAGCCTTCTTCATCGGGTTGTTTAAACACTGGTATGTTTGGAAAATGGCTTAATTGTTTAGTCAGTGAATATATAAACGATCATTATTTCGTATCCACGAATCATCGCCCTGCCATCCGCTGACCACTTTTCTACGTGTTGTACATGTAGCAGGTAACGTTTGAGTACATGTTGTATTCCGTATTTTTTTTCCTTTTGTCTCAATGTTTTCACATGTGTAGTCACGTATTATCCCCTGAATTTGTTAAAAATAAGTTAAATAAAAAATGTTCTGTAACAATAAAAATAAAATATTTGGGTTTCAAAGGGGTTTTTTTTTTGCCACCAGGAAAACGCTCACCAGTCGGACAGTGTAGATTAATGACCAGACTGCAGTCTGATCTCGACCTACACCTTCCGCAAAAGCGGATCGAGTGGCCAATACCATTTCATGGACAAGGATAAATGCAAGTTTAACATCCCTGTTTTACAAGGATACCAGTATTTTCAAACTGAAAATGTTAAATAAGTTAAATAAAAAATGTCCCGTAAACAATGAAAAAACATAATATCTGGGTTTGAAAGATTTTTTTTGCCACCAGGAAAACGCTCACCAGTCGGACAGTGTAGATTAATGACCAGACTGCAGTCTGATCTCGACCTACACCTTCCGCAAAAGCGGATCGAGTCGCCAATACCATTCCATGGACAAGGATAAATGCATGGTTAACATGCCTGTTTTACAAGGATACCAGTATTTTCGAAGTTGCCTGCAGCAAGTTTCTTTGCAGGATGCAAGGAGTTAAATCTTGCAGCTGTCGGTACTCATCACACTTTGAAACTTGACCTATTGCCCGCGAGTCAAGCACTTCGAGTTGAAATTCGATCCTCGTATGCGCTTCACCGTTTTCCATCCATGGGAATTTTAGACACGAGTGAGCTTTGTTGAAAGTTAGATTAATCCTTAACTTTTTACCACACAATCCTGACTTTTAACGACCCTGAGAAAGAAGCCTTTTGAAAACATTGTGGGAAAAGGAGAAAATGCCGGTAACCAGCATTTTCTCCTTTTCCCACAATGTTTTCTACCCTTCCTAAAACAACTTTCAAGTTTTCAGTCACATTTATTTTGTTGTCTGCAACCTCATCTCAATTTGGAGTAGTCTAAAATTTTGACGTTAACCCTTTCCCAAACGACAAATTTTGGACTGGTCCAAATTGAAAGAGTTTGCAGACGACAATTTTAAATTTGATGAAAATGGCAGAAAGGTCTCAAAAAGGGTAGAAAATACTGTGGGAAAAGGAGAAATTGCTCGTTAAGAGCAATTTCTTCTTTTCCCACAGTGTTTTCAAAAGACTTGTACTGCAGACACGTGAAAACCAGGGCTTGTTTGGGAAAGAGTCAAACTGCTAAATAACTGACACGAAAATTTTCCCTCAATGGTAAAAACCCAAATATTGCGTTTTCGCAGTTGATTTCACCGGAAAGAAAATACCGTATCGGACAGTGTAGATCAAGATAAGCCTGCACGTTCTGTGCGGTCTGATCTTGATCTGCACTGTCCGCAAAAGGTCAGTGAGTCGCGCTTAGCAGCCTAAGGGCTAAAGCATCTACAAAACGTATCGACCCAACCGAACAAACCTACAAGCAATTTCTAGACCTAACAAAAAACAACTGGCGATCACGATGTCCTCAGCATTTCAAGAGATACACGCAATCCGTCCTATGGAACACAAAAATAGGGGTTAGTGAAGTCGGCAGCGTACAGGACTTGAGAAAAGGAGTCGTTGATTCGAATTCCCAGCTCGGCCAATTTCTCTCTGAGGACTGATATAGTCATTGCGACAGGTTTCATTCCTCTCTCACCGCCGACCCTTGTTTAGACGATGGTTATGTGGGAAAGCAGCCAGTGGCTTGGAAAGAATAACATTATGCGAAGTACATGTACTAGTAAAAGAAATTCCAGGAAAGCGTAAATAGGTGCACTTTGGCACAGCGATATAACTGTAACAATGTTGAAAACGGCGTTAAACACCCCAAAATGGGCCTAAATGGTCCCGCAGAATAAAAATGTCCATCGAAATCAAAGTACATTCGATGCTCAACTTGGTGGCATCATAATTATGTTCTGTCCAGTCCTGTATTGATCTACACGGTCTGCAAAAGCACACTATGTCGCGTTTAAAAACCTAAGGGTTAAAACAGAATTGATTGTTTATAGATTATATTGACTGATCTGTATGAAGGCATAAATTAATGATGGTTACCGGATGCATATGTTCGCGCGGTTTTGTTTATACTTCGGGAAATATGTATAAATATATGAAAACTGACCAAGGTCACGACCACAGTTTCTCGTCAGCAGCTTAGACCTACAGCAGCTCTTAACTCTTTCCCAAACAAGCCCTGTCCACGTGTCTGCAGTACAAGTCTTTTGAAAACACTGTGGGAAAGGGAGAAATTGCTCGTAACGAGCAATTTCTCCTTTTCCCACAGTGTTTTCTACCCTATTTGAGAACTTTCTGCCATTTTCATCAAATTTAAAATTGTTGGCTGCAGACTCTTTCAAATTGGATCAGTCTAGAATTTTGTCGTATGGTAAAGGGTTAACTTGTCGGAAGAAACCGTCGATGTGCTTATTTGCTCTGTGTAGATCAAGATACGAGTAAGACTGCACAACGCACCCGTCAGATCTGTACTGGACATAGCCCTATAGGCCTACGAGTTTTTAGTTAACTAGGTCTATTCATGCTAATGTTCTGTCTTTGGTGTTGTTTCTTTTTTCATAAATATACATAAATATACATTCCAAATACATGTATACAAACTCGACCTTAGACCTATTTCAACGACTAAAAGTACGAGTATATATACAAGTCCGCGAAACTCTAATCTGATAGACTTTACTAATCAAGCGGTCGGTATACATCCATGATCAGACTGCACGCTCTGTGCAGTCTGATCTTGATCTATACCGTTCGCAAAAGCTCAATTATCGCAGAAAGAGTTAACCCATAGTATTTCAAGAAAATAACCGGAAGTACGCACAGGGTAAAGTATAACCTATAATACCCGGTGTTGTCCGGAGAGTTATGTCAGGGCGACCCATGGTTAAAAAAAAAATATTTGTATTATGTCCAAAACTTAAAATTGGAATATTCTAACTCGTTTCTTATTTTTCTCGTGTATTCCCCTCTGTAAGAGACGACAAAATTTCTCATTTTTCAGAATTGACAGCAGTTTCAAAATTAGATATGGCCAAATGACGAGATTCATCTTAACCCTTAAGCTGCTAATCGCGACCCACTGACCTTTTGCGGACAGTGTAGATCAAGATCAGACTGCACAGAACGTGCAGTCTGATCTTTGATCTACACTGTCCGATGCGGTATTTACTTTCCAGTGAAATCAACTTTGAAACCGCAATGTTTGGGCTTTAAGTATTGAGTAGAAATTTGTGTTTCATTTATTCAGCAGCTTAAGTGTTAAGTTTTGTTTGCATTTGGAGTTTAACGCCGTTTTAACAGCTTAGATCGTATCACGGCGGCCAGTGCACCTACGCATGTGTTTCCTGGCTTTTTCACACCAGTACTGACACACATTTCTTTCCAACCCACTGCATACTCAAGGTTCTTACATGCATCAGAGTTGAGAGGCGTAGAATCGCTGGGACGAAGGTTTGACGCAACCGGGTATCGAATCCGCAACCGCCAGGTCATGAGTTCTTTCCCCAGCAATGTTTTCAAAATCCCTCTTCATCATATTATTTTGAATTAATTTGTCGTCTGCTAATGCTTTCAATTTGGACAATTTTGTCATGTGGCGAAGAGTTACGCCATTATTTCGAATAGTTATGTTCTATTTTCAGATTTTTAATTCTTTGGCAGACGTTACAAATTTAGACTTGTCCAAATTGAAAGCAATTGCGGACGACAATTTTAATGTGACTCAGACTCATGCCGTTCGTTTATCATTGGCTAGAAAACATTGTGGACAAAGGTGGAAATGCTGGGTACCTTTTCCGACAATGTTTTCAAGAGCCTCCTACATCAGGGTCGTTAAACTGGGGATTGTCAGGTGACAGTTTAACTCTTTACCAAACGACAAAATTTTAGACATGCTCAAATTGAAAGCATTTGCTGACGACAAATTAAGTGTAAATCAAAACATGAAATCTGTCTGTCATAGAGAAGAAAACATCGTGGGAAAAGGAGAAAATGCTGGTAACCAACAGTTTCATCTTTCCCAATTATGTTAACTACCCTTTAAATGACAAATCCCTTCATTCCAGATTTATTTCATTTGTCGTCTGCAGATGCTTCCAATTTGGACTAGTCTAAAATTTAGTCGTCTGGTAAAGAGTTAACCCCTTAAGCTGCTAAGCGCGACTCACTGACCTTTTGCGGACAGTGTGGAACAAGATCAGACTGCACCATACGTGCAGTCTGATCTTGGATGTACACTGTCTGATAAGGAGATATATTTTCCCCCCAAAAATAACTTTGAAATAGCAAAATTTGAGCTTTTACTATCGGCTTGAAACTTTCATATCACTTATTTAGCGGGATAAGGGTTAACTCTTTCCCAAACAAGCCCTGGTTTTCACGTGTCTGCAGTACAAGTCCTTTGAAAACACTGTGGGAAAAGGAGAAATTGCTCATTTTCCCACAGTGTTTTCTACCCTTTTTGAGACCTTTCTGCCATTTTCATCAAATTTAAAATTGTCGTCTGCAAACTCTTTCAATTTGGACTAGTCCAAAATTTGTCGTTTGGGAAAGGGTTAAGTAACTAAGGTTTCGCAGTGTATTCTCATTTTCATTCGGGTTTTTTTTTTATGTAAAAAAAGAATGAAAAAAATAAACTTGCTAGAATGCAATTTTTAAGGTTTTCAATGAAGAATATCGGTGACAATATAATAGTGTATTTTGTAATATGATAGTAGTTTTTCAGCAATCGAGCGTTCTTAAAATTTTTACTTGTACCGACAATAATAGCCACCGGACACGCCTTTCAATTACAGTTAATCTAATATTTCTGTTGCCATGGTGACTATTATAGATCAGATTTTGAGTTATGGTGTCTTTGCATTGCATATGGTACTTCATATTTTTTATTTACGAATCTGAGAGGTAGCATAGGTATACTATGTGAGTTTTTCGTCGAGTTCACAGCTTGAGTGAATTAGAGAGAGAGAGACAGACAGACAGACAGACAGACAGAGAAAGGGAGGGGAATGCTTTAGTTCATAAGAGGAAAAGGGGCTCAAGATATATGTAGCGAACACAATTTAAAAGCATGTGGTATGTGCCCCCCCCCCCCCACCCCTGCCGTGGCCTTGACCTTTGAACCTGGGGTACTTAACCTTAATGATGATTCCTTCTGCAACCCTCAAACTTCTATGCACGTTCCAATGCAATTTTTCGGACAGCGCAGATCAAGATCGAACTGAACGTGCAGTCTTATCTTGAATTAACAGTGTGAATTTTCCTGGCGGTGTTCTAAAATGGACTGTCAAATCGCAATGTTTCGGTGTGTACTCGTACTACTGACAAAGAGACCAGGGATCGTAAATTACAGGGTATCTATCCCCCGGGTTACGGACAAAAGCCCACTAAGGGAAAAAGCCCACTAGGTGAAAAGCCCACCGGACAAAAGCCCAGTGGGTCAAAAACCCACTAGGTGCAAAGCCCACTCCTACATGAAATAATGATTTTATATTAAAACATTTCGCAGAAAGAAGAAATCGAACTATAGCACTTTTATTACAAAATATTGTGGGAAAAGTGGGAATTGCTAATAAGTGGCTTTTCACCTTTTATCGAAATGTTTCCAAACCTCATTTCAACTTGTTTCAGACACCATTGTAGGTAGAAGGAGGAAATACTTGTAATTAGCATTTTCTCCTTTTATCACAATGTTCCCAAACCTTATTTCTCAGGGTTATAAAATTGCATTAAGCTGAGGAAACTTGTATTGAAAATTATTGTAGCAAAAGGAAGAATTTCTTGTAATTAGCACTTTCTCCTTTTTAATAATGAATATACATGTATTGGTTTATAATACTATTAATAATAAAATTCATAAATTTTATTCACTCACAAAAATGCTTCATAAAGTCAGTGTTTCAATATCCCGTATGTACTCGCAGTATTGCATGAACAAAACAGATCATAAATTCATAAATTCATTTAAACATAAGATACATGTATATTAATTCTGTAGTACTGGTGGGTTTTTTTTAACCACTTTTCAGTTAAGGGCGGTGGGCTTTTCATCGGTGGACTTTTTTCCGGTGGGCTTTTTACCTAGTGGGCTTTTCACCTGGTGGGCTTTTTACCTACACTCGTTATATACAATCCCTGATGAGATGCATAAGATCTGTCGAGTTCAGTTTAGCTGCTTCCCATCTTGCCAAGCCGACACAAGTTTTCCTTAACTCTTTACCACACAAACCCAACTTTTAACGACCCTGTGAAAGAAGCCTTTTGAAAACCTTGTGGGAAAAGGAGAAAATGCTGGTAACCAGCATTTCCTCCTTTTCCCACAGTGTTTTCTACCCTCCCCAAAAACAAATTTCCATTTTTCAATCGAATTTATTTTGTCGTCTGCAAATGCTTCCAATTTGGACCAGTCTAAAATTTTGTCGTTTGGAAATGGATTAATCGCCGTTTTAAACAGTATTTCGATCATTTTACGTCAGCTAGCGCGTCTATTAACCCTTTAGCTGATAATCGGGACTCACTGACCTTTTGAGGATAGTGTAGATCAAGATCAGACTGCACAGAACGTGCAGTTTGATCTTTGATCTACACTGTTCGATACGGTATTTTCTTTCCGGTGAAATCAACTTTAAAACCGCAATGTTTCGGCTTTTAGTATTTGAGTAGAAATTTGGGGTTCATTTATTCTGTAGCTTAAGCGTTAAGTATTCCTTTATGTGCCTTTACCAAACAACAAAATGTTAGATTCGTCCAAATTGAAAGCATTTGCAGAGGACAAAATAAATGTGCCTAAAAACTTGAAATTTGTTTTGGGAAGCGGGTAGAAAACATTGTGGGAAAAGGAGAAAATGCTGGTTACCAGCATTTTCTCCTTTTCCTACAATGTTTTCAAAAGGCTTCTTTCTCAGGGTCGTGAAAACCCGGGATTGTTCGGTAAAGGGTTAAACTGTTAGGAGGACATCATGTTTCACAAAAGCAAAGCGTGTCTCTCTCAGCCAGCTTCAATAAAACCGCATCAGACAATATTGAATGATAAAGAGGAATTACGTGAATTGTTAGAACAAGTTCCTCGCCTTGTGAAGGCAGTATGGAGTTAATTAGAATGTTTATATTGAAGAGCTGGAGTTTGGAATGACTCGAAGCCGCTACAATTCATAACTCAGTATTTTCATAAACAAATGAATAGGTGAATATAATTTATTTCCATGGAAACGAGGAATTTTTCAGGGAGAACCAAATTGCTGCTTTTAAGAGGTTGAGAGAGAGAGGGAGGTTGGGAGAAGAGAGAAAGAGGTTGCGAGAGAGAGATAGAGAGAGAGAGAGAGGGGGGGGGGGGCTGTTGATACCACTTGTGTCGCTTGAGCACTTACAGCAAATAAAACCATTGTGATGAATGATGAAAAGGAAACTTCTCCCTTTTGCACAGTATTTCCACGTATATCAAGCCTCGGTTAATTTAGGATCTCAATATTTTAGAAGAAGGTTTTCAAAACAGTCTCTTTCACTGCAGATCTATCGCAGTGAATAATTAATTAAACTTACCTGATTGGTTCCCGCAAGTACCAGTTCTACTGTCCTAAATCAAATAATCCTAAATGTTACAAAAATTTGGCTATTGGCCGATTGTTCCCTTGGAGTAATTTCTTCTAACGCCAAAAATGTTTTTCAAAGACTGTTTGCTGCAAGGCGAAAAAAGCAGTCTGCAGGTGTTAATCCATTACCAGACGACAAAATTTAGGACCTGTCCAAATCCGAAGAATTTGCAGACGACAAATGAAATCTGGCTAAAAAAAAAGGGATTTTTTATGCGGGTAACCAGCACTTTCTCCATTTTCCACATTGTCATGCTTCAAAAGCCTTCTTCCTGCAATTGTTAGTGTGTTTAACCCTTTACCATACATTAACGATTTTTTAACGACTCAGGGGAAGAAGGCTTTTGAAAACATTGCGGGAAAAGGAGAAAATGCTGGTAATTGTCTAAAACCTAGAATTAGACTTTGAAAGAACTTAAGAATGGTTGATGATTCATACGTACTCAGGTATAGCTTTAACCCTTAGGCTGCTAAGCACGGCTCGAGAACTTCTGCGGACAGTAGATCAAGATCAGACTGTAAAGAACGTGTAGTCCGATCTTGGGTCTGTACTTTCCGATAAGAAGATTTTTTTTTTCACCAAAATAACTTTAAAATTGCGACATTAAGAATGGTTGGCGATTCATACGTAACCTGTTATAGATTTAACCCTTAGGTTGTTAAGCACGACTCAAGAACTTCATTGCGGACAGTGTAGATTAAGGTCAGACTGCACAGAACGTGCAGTCTGATCTTGGATCTACACTGTCCGATAAGGAGATATTTTTTCACCAAAATAATGACTTTAAAATGGCAACATTCAGGGTTTTACAATCGGCGTGAAAGTCAACCTTACAGTAAAAACCCAAATTTTCCTACTTCAAAGGTAGTTTTGGAGGGAAAAAAATCTTCTTATCGGACAGTGTAGATCCAAGATCAGACTGCACGTTCTGTGCAGTCTGATCTTGATCTACGCTGTCCGCAAAAGGTCAGCTACTCGCGCTTAGCAGCCTAAGGGTTAACAGATTGAGGTTTAAAACTAATTTTGGTTTTATTTCCGTCCATACTTACAGATTCAGTTTCATGATGTGTTCGGCGAGCCAGACGAGTCGGTGTTCTCTTTCGACTTTATTTGGCGATGGGCGTTCAAGGTCGGTATCATATTTCACTTGCCTTTTTTTAAAGGCCCAGTAGCGGCCAAAAGTAAACAATGCCGATGTTAAAAATGCATAAATTTGTTCCACGCTATGGGAAAAGGGAGTTTAATGCATCTCCATGATGTTTTATACCAAGTAAGTAATAACATAATTATGAACTCATGAAATCAACTTTGTCTAACAGCCGGCTAAATCCCGGGGTAGATTGTTCCTTAAACATGCAGAAAATCTACCTTGAGCAGAAAAATGTCAGCCTGCGCAGTCTGCGCAGGGTGACCTAGATGGATACTTTTTGCAGATGCATTAAACCCCCTTTTTACAGAGCATGGCTCATTTAAATTTAATTATCATGATTCAAATACCGTTTTCAAGTATGGAAATAAATTATTGTGAAGATGGCAGTCTATGATTGTACAGTGGATGCACGGGTTAGTTGCTAACAGAAAAATGACATTTAAAACCGTGTAACAAAATAAACAAAAGCCCAGAGCGACTTGGCAACTTTTTGTCCTAAGTTTAGATTTGAGCCAAGTGGCGACAAAAGGGGGCTTAATGCGTCTCCGTGATGCATCATACCAAGCCGGACATCACAAATTTAGGAATCCATAAAAATCATTATGTCTAGCAACTGACAGTATCATTAAGTCTAGCAACTGACAGTATCATAAGGTAAACTGGTCCTTTGACATACAGAAACCAATTAACCAATAGCGAAAAGTTTCGGCTCAGGTCAGCCTGCGCGGATTGCGCAGGCTGACCTGGGTCGATACTTTTCGCAGATGCATTAAGCCCCCCTTTTCACAGAGCATGTCTCATTCAGTATTTTTTCGCTAGCGACTTACACTCGGACCGACCGTACAATAACTGCAAACCCTTGATGGATGTAGAATTTTGGGATCACAATATAAGCTTGTCAGCAAAGCGCTGACCTTTTCTTTTGTCTTGGATTGCTTGATTGAATGATGTTTTACAAAGATTCCAACACTATTTCAGTCATATCACCTCAACAGCTCATTCCGCTCTCACCACTGATTCATACCTCTCTCTCCGCTGATCATTATTTCGACGATGTTTATGTGGGAAAGAAGCTTGTGGCTTTGTAAGAATAGTACTAGCAAGAGAAACGCTAGGAAAGCAGGGATAGGTATACTTGCCCCTTTTATGTTGAAAATGACATTAAAATCATGCATGTAAATGTTAAATGTCATTTACAGTACAAATTATATGACTCATCCGCAAATACCTGCAGTTCTTTGATTATATAGGGGCCTTTTCATTGGTTCCGTAATGAAGCTTTTTACCAATGAATGGACACGTTAAAAATCGATCATGGAAATATTTGCCGGGTCTTATTTTGAAAATTTGAGGCCCAAACTTGACGTCATAATTAGACTGCATGTCAGACACGGTAGTTTTAAATTGAAACACGAATTTTGATTGGTGGAACAGTTGCTCTTGTATTTCACGTGTTTCCCAAGGTCAGAGATGCAGTTTAAATGTGAGTCATGCTCTGTGAAAAGGGGGCTTAATGCATCTGCGAAAAGTATCAACCCTGTCAACGCAGGCTGACCTGGGCCGAAACTTTTCGCTACTGGTCAATTTTCTGTGTGTCAAAAGACCAGTCTACCATATGCTACAATCGGTTTTAAGACATAACGATTATTATGGATTCCTGATTATGTGATGTCTTGCTAGGTATGTTGCATCACGGATATGCATTAAGCCTCCTTTTCACAGAGCATGGCTCATATCTTGAATAACATGGCGAACGACGAACTATATGACTTCACGAAACCTAAACATGTTTTAACACTATTCATTTTCTTTTTTTGTTACATATTACAGCTGTTCATAAACACGAAGTTATGGTGCTACCGAATTACCTCCCTTATCTGTGGTCTTCCGTTAGCCATTTACTGGGGATGTTACTTCGCCATCTTGTCGTTCTGCACTATCTGGTGTTGTGAGCCCTACATGAAGGCATTCAAGATCGAATTGCGATGCTTCAGAAGAATCTACGAGACCCTACTCATGGCAATTTACAGGCCTTGCTTCGAAGCCGCCGGCTACTGTTTTTATAATATTCGAATTACTAAGTCATAATGAACTACGATAAAGTGGTGTTAGAATATATATGTAATTATATTTTGTAGTAACTAGAATTTATCCCAAAGTAAGAGCATAGGCTGTATTAACCCTTTATCACATCATCCCGAGTTTTAACGACCGTGAAAAAAGAAGGCTATTGAAAATATTGTTGGAAAAGGAGAAAATGCTGGATACCAGCATTTTCTCCTTTTCCCACAATGTTTTCTGCCCTATCAAAAACAAAGTCCTTGATCAGAGTCAATTAATTTGTCGTCTGTAAATGCTTCTAATTGGGCAGTGTCTGAAATTTTGTGGTCTGGTAAAGACAACCTTTTATAAGTTCAGCATAGCAACAGTGACAATCGTTATAAATATGAGTCATGCTCTGGCAAAAGGGGGCTTTATGCATCTCCGCGATCCATCATACAAAGCAAGTAATCACATACTTGTGGATCCATAAAATCCAGTTTCTCTAACAACCGACTGCATCATGAGTTACATAGGTCCTTTGACGTGCAGAAATTGAACAAAAAACAAAATGTTTTAGGCCCATGTCAGCCTGCGCAGGTTGACATGTGCCAATACTTTTTGCAGATGCATTAAGCCCCCCTTTTCACAGAGCATGGCTCATGTGTGTTTTCATACGGGTAGTTTTTCATTTGCTCAGTATATCCTGGAACAGTTTGGCAGCAGACAACTATGTATAAACATGTATGTGAAAATATTATGGCAAAAGGAGTGATTGCTCTTGTCATAAAATTTGCAAAAGTGGTCTCCTGCTACATGCAAAAAGTTGTCTGTAGATAGTAAAGTGTTGATTAAATAGATAGAATTGTATTTGAGCTATGCTCTGGCCAAAAGGGGCTTCATGCATCTCCGTAATGCAGAATACCAGGCAAGCCATCACATAATTAGGTATACATAAAATTCATTTTGTCTAATAACAGACTGTAGAATAAGGCAGACTGGGTCCGTATTCACCAACCATTCTTAAGAACGTTCATAGACTTATTCTTCAAGATTTTCCAAGTTTGAAAGTAACACAACTTCTGATTGGCTAAACCATATTCTGATTGGCTAAACCATATGGTTTAGCCAATCAGGAGGTGTGTTACTTTCAAATTTGGAAAATTTTGAAGAACAAGACCAAGAATGTTCTTAAGAATGGTTGGTGAATACGGACCCTGGTCTTTTGGCATACAGAAAATTGACCAATAGCGAAAAGTTTTCGGCCAGATCAGCCTGCGCTGGCTGACCAGGATCGATAATTTTCGCAGATGCATTAAGCCCCCTTCTCACAGAGTACGGCTTATTTCTTAAACTAGTATGTTTTTTTTTTTGCAAATTAAAACACCAGCCTTTTGATTGGCTGAGTGTTTTAGAAATTCATGAGTGACTTCAAAGTTCAAACAAAAAATGAGATGCAACAACACAATACCTGTACAAGTAAACCACCTCTTAGTGGCCGTCTCTATTAGGCAAGCAACCTGTATTGCGCAAGAATATATTGTATTCCCAGAGGAGGCAGATTACGTCGTGATGTACCTGTATTAAGCAAACACTTGTCTTAGGCAAGCCTGGGTGCCAGTCCATTCATTTTTTCCTCTTTATATATTCGGGTTTTACTTTGTCAAAAATCAGATAATTTTTTACCAAATAAAGTCCGAATATAAAAGAGGAAAAAATGATCGGACTGGAACCCAGGGTAATCTTAGGCATGTGTATTTTGAGTGTTCCTTGGGTGCTTGCGTATTACAAGTTGGACTACATATATTTATCAATATGAGCCATGGGCTGTGAACGGCGGGTATAAATGCATCTGCACAGGCTGACCTGGGTCGAAATGTTTTGCTATTGGTCAATTTTCTGTATGCCAAAGGACCAGTGTACCTCCAGATTCAGCCTGTTGTTAAACAAAATGTATTCTATGAATCCATAATTGTATGATGACTTGCTTGGTATAATGCACCATGGAGATGCATTAAGTCCCCTTTTGTCTGAGCACGGCTCATATGTTGTAGACATTTTTTGCATGCAAAAGTAGCATGTGGGGCTGAACACGCATCTAAACCTTCACCACACAATCCCATATGATAAACATGAGGAAGAAGGCCTTTGAAAACATAGTGGGAAAAGGAGAAAATGCTGATTAGCAGTATTTTCTCCTTTACGCACAATGCTTTCTACTTTATCAAAGACATAACTCGCCATAGTAGCCAAACTTAAACCTTTCCCACACAGTAAGTTTTAGACGCTTCCAAATTTAAAATACTTGCAGATGACAAGTTTAAAATTGGTATAAGCCCAAGCTCTCTGACAAGATAGAAAACATTGTTGAAAAAGGAGAAAATGCTGGTTACCAGCATTTTCTCCTTTTCCCACAATGTTTTCAAAAGGTAAAACTCGGTATTGTGTGGTAAAGGATTCAGTTGTTGTCCACGAACACATTCAGTTTGGACGAGTCTAAAATTTTGTTGCTTGATAGAGTGAAATATGCAAATTTTTAAAAATAAAATTTTATAAGATAGTCATAAAGGTAATTTATGTGTAATTTTGCTTTTGCCTTTCTCTGTGTTTGATCACTTCACTATTCTATATCCAACCCCATATTCATGTATGTTTTTTTTTTTTAAAATAACAGTTGATGTATAAAGTATATTGCTCGTAATGAAAAAGAAGTTGTTAGTCTTTTTTTTTTTCGTTTTCCGTGTCAGTCAAGTAACTTCTTAACACATATAAGGGTATAGTCAAGTTCAAAAGGTAAGCCTCATGTACAGGGTGATTCACAAGATATGCTACACTTTTGAAATGTAGCCATTTTGCTGTACATTATTCATGCATAATTGTTCTCTTCATGATCTTAACTCTTTACCAAGTGGCGACATTTTGGACGTTTCCAAATTGAAAGCATTTGCAGACGACAAAATAAATGTGTTTAAAAAACTGAAATTTGTGTTGGGAAAGGTAGAAAACATTATGGGAAAAGGAGAAAATGCTGGTTACCAGCATTTCTCCTTTTTTTCCACAATGTTTTCAAAAGGCTTCTTCCCAAGGGTCGTTAAAAGTCGGGATTGTGTGGTAAAGGGTCATCTCATTACCAAATGACAAAATTTTAGATTGGTCCAAATTGAAAGCATTTGCTGATGACAACTTAAATATTCCTGAAATGGTGAGATTTGTCCTTGATAGGATAAAAAACATTATGGGAAAAAAGGCGAAAATGCTGGTTACCAGCATTTTCTCCTTTTCCCACAACGTTTTCAAAAGCACTTTTCCTTTTGGGTCGTTAAAAGTCAGGATTATGTGGTGAAGGGTTAATGGTTTTTGTCGGTATATTTCATAATGTAATGACATCGTTGTGTTTGTCCGTAAACATAACGTGAATTTGATCTATACAACATTCGTCTGCTCAATGTAAAAATCCATCTTGAAATATGAAAGCAAAATGACAGCATTTCATGAGTGTAGCAGATATTATGAATAACCCTGTAGGTTCAAATTATCTTTGCATATTTGTTATAATGTGGGAAAAGGAGGAAAAATGCTGATTACCTACATTTTCTCCCTTTCCAACAACATTCCCACCCTTCTACCATTAGTCTCATTATATGCTTGATAGGCTCAAAGGGTTGACCCTTTATCCCATGTTTTAATGGCCCTCGGAGGAAAGTCTTCTAAAAACATTGTGGGAAAAGGAGAAAATGCTGGTAACCAGCATTTAATCCTTTTCCCACAATGTTTTCTACCTTATCAAAGAAAAATTGCATCATTTGAGCCACACTGAAACTGTCGTCTGCAAACAGGTCTAAAATTTTGTCATGTGGTAAAGGCTTAATACAAAGCTGGAGGAAAGTTTTATGTGATAAAATTAATTTAGCTATAATTTGAACTTCAGACTCTGTATAAAATTAGTGAAGAAAACATTAAGAAATCTCTTATATATTTGTTTACATTAGCTTGACAGCGAAAGTAGTTCCGGCACCCTATGAATTTTTCTTTTCATGGAGCTATGAAGAAATGATTACAGCCAGTCAGAACTCTCCAATATTGAGGAGAACAACAAATATTAAATTATTAGGCAATAAGTAAAAACCTAAGATATGTTGCAATTCTAAGTCTAGTTTACTATCAAACCAAGGCTTGAAAATGCTAACATGCACACTGATGTCAGTTCAAACATGTATAGATCTATGCAACAGTAAACTACGTCAGGCAAAGTCTGCATTTAACCCTTTACCACACAATCCAGAGTTTTAACAACGCCTGAAGAAAGAGGCCTTTTGGAAACATTGTGGGAAAAGGAGAAAATGCTGGTAACCAGCATTTTCTCCTTTTCCCACAATGTTTTCTATCCAAAGTTGAATTTCTATTTTTGAGTAACATTTATTTTGTCATCAGCAAAAGCTTTCAATTTGGGCAAGTCTAAAATTTTGCCGTTTGATAAAGGGTTAGGTAAATTTAAGTCACTACCTCCTACAGATGACTAGGAAAACATTGTGACACAAAGATAATAGGCTCATAGCCAGCATTTTATCTTCTTTTGCCACAATTATTTTTTCCCTTAACCTGCTATATAAATTAAACAAAACTTTCAAGTTGATTGTAAAAAAACCCAATTTTTGGCTATTTCATAGGTATCTTTGGAAGGGAAAATATATTCATATCGGACTGTGTAGATCCAAGATCAGACTGCATGTTCAGTGCTGTCTGATCTTGATCTACACTGTCCGCAATGGGTCAGTGAGTCACACTTAGCAGTTTTAGGGTTGATGCGCTTTAGCCATGTAGATTTTTGATTATCCTTATTTTACAATTTCATTTTCAACATTGATTCACTTATATCATTGCAGTCTGTACACCTATCCATGCTTTCCTGAAGTACTTTTCACCAGTACTACAAACAACATTCTTTCCAAGCAACAGGCTGCTTTTCCACACAGACATCATCGAAATGGCATTCAGAGGTGAAATATGAATGAATCTTGTCGCAATAACTATTATAAATCCTCTGAAAAAATTTGGCTGAGCGAGGAATCGAACCAGCGAACCTTCATGCCCCGTGTGCTACCAAGTAAGCTACCAGCCTCAGATGAAAAAGACTATAAACATCGCGCCATCCACAAAAATAACGGTGGTTAAAAAGCAAATTCAATATTTAGTAAATTACTAATGAAAATGTAAAACATAGATAATCAATATAGGTAAGTTTTACGCATGACTTCATGTGAAAACATTGTGGAGCAATTCCCCGATTTCCACATTTTTTTGAATAGCAGTCTGCTGCAAGATGGAAAATGTCGTCCATGAGTGGGAACAAAATGTAATAATGAAACTGGCATCCATTCTACATGCACCTTTTTTTATTTTTTACTTAACGATTTACAAAACAATCCTGTGTCTCAACAGCCCCGATTAATTGATTGATTGTCGAGAGTTTAACACCGTTTTCGACATTATATCAGTTATACATACTTCAGTGGCTTCCCTGGAGCTTCTGTTACCAGTACTTTGCACAATATTCATCCCAAGCCACTGACTGCTTTCCAAAATAACCATCATTGAAACAATGATCAGCAGTGAGAGAGGAATGAATCCTGTCACAATGACTATCATCAATCCTCTGAAAGAAATTGGCTCAGCTAGGGATTTAAACCAACAACCCCCTCTTCTCAAGTCTTGTACACTCCCAACTGAGCTACCGGGGCTCGGTTCTCAACAACGTTAAAGAAAAAGGGGTTTGAAAACATTAAGGGAAAAGGAGAAAATGTTGGTAACCAGCATTTTCTCCTTTTCCCTAAATGTTTTCTACTCTATAAAAGAAAAATACAATCACTTGACTCATACTTGAATTTGGACAAGTCTAGAATTTTGTCATTTGGTAAACAGTTAACTCTTTACCAGACGACAAAATTTTTGACTTATCCAAATTAAAAGCATTTGCAGACGACAAATTAAATATGACTCAAAAACTGAAATTTTCATTTGGAAGGGAAGAAAACATTGTGGGACAAGGAGAAAATGCTGGTTTCCAGCATTTTCTCCTTTTCCCACAGTGTTTTCAAAAGCCTTTTTTCTCAGGGTTGTTAAAACTCAGGACTGTGTCGTATAGAGTTAATTTCTTCTACATAACAAGAAAAAGAAAAACAATCCGCTGCAACAAGAACAAAAGAGCAAACATTGTCCTAGCTATCTACATGTACTTGCTCAAAAGCACTGTTAAACATTTTGTGGAAAAAAGAAATATCATATTAATAATAAAAACTTTTTGCTAGAATCTGAGCCCTATTTTAACAATGATAAATACTGAATACAAAATATCAAGTTTGAATTTTAAGGCATGTTCACACTATGACAAATTGAGGAAACACACTATAAATGAACTGCAAAGCTTGGATACACCCAAAAAAGCACAAAAAAAACCAAAAGTGTTCATGGAAGGAGGGGGAAATAAAGATAACAAGCTGAAATAAATTTTAAACAACAACAGATCAAGTTCATAACAAACGAGTACAATGTTTTCCACCCTTCTAAAGCCAAATCTCCATATCTGAATCACAATTAATTTGTCGTAAATTCTCTCGATTTGGAAAGGTCTAAAATTTTGTTGTGTGGTAAAGAGTCTTGTTTCATTTTGAGTGCACTGATGAACGGATAAGAGGCAGAAAAAATCACACACACAAAACCTAGCCAATAGAAAAGCTGGAGTTACATTTAGACATAAAGCAATTAACTTCGTACTAAACAATCCTGTGTTTTAATGGCCCTGAAGGAGTCGGCATTTACATACTTTGAAAAGGAGAAAATGCTGTTAACCAGTATATTTCTCCTTTTCCCAGTATATTTTTGAAAAATCTTTTTCCTCACAGTCACTTCGGGATTGTTTGGTAAAGTGTTAACACTTTAACCCTAACCCACACAACAACTTTTAGACCCGTCCAAGTTGCAGACGACAATTTCATTGTGGCTCAAATAACGAGATTCCTCTTTGATAGCTCAGAAAACATTGTGGGAAAAGGAGAAAATGCTGGTTACCAGCATTTTCTCCTTTTCCCACAATGTTTTCACAAGGCTTCTTCCCCAGGGTCGTTTAAACTCAGAATTATTCGGTAAAGTATTAAGCCAATCAGAAGGCTTGCGGCATAGTGAAATCAGTCTAGTATGTACTCACATCATTATACAAATTGATTTATTTATGTTCATTTAAAGTTATGGCATTGGGATCACAATATGATCATAGTTACGCTGGCTTTTGTGAAAATATTTTGATTCTTTCTTAGTCGTCATTAGATTGACTGATTGATTGATTGATTGATTGATTGTATGGTATTTAACGCCATTTTCAACATTATTTCAGATATATCACAGCAGCCAGTGCATCTATCCATGCTTTCCTGGAGTTTCTTTCACCAGTACTCCACATCTTCTTTCCAAGCCTCTGGCTGCTTTCCCATATAACCATCGTCGAAACAATGGTCAGTAGAGACAGAGGAATGAATCCTGTCGCAATGACTATCATCAACCCTTGGAAAGAAATTAACCGAGCCGGGGATCGAACCAGCGACCTCCTATTCTCAAGTCCTGTACACTACCAACTGGGATACAGGGTCTTGGTGAGTAGTCATTAAAAAAACATGATTACCATCACATCCTCAAATCTGCATTCACAATTAAACTAGTCGGAAAATATACAAGCCATGCATTGTGAAAAGGTATCTTAATGCATCTGCGAAAAGTATCGGCGAAAAGTATTGACCAAGATCAGCCTGCACAGTCCACGTAGGCTGACCTAGGCCAAACCTTTTTGCTACTGGTCAGTTTTCTGTATGTCAAAGGACCATATGATGACTTGCTCGGTATCATGGATCACAGAGATGCATTAAGTCCCCTTTTGCCAGAGTGTGGCCTATCTAAAAACTATGAACAAGTAGTGAAAGCCAAAACATCTTATTGCAAAATTTTATCTGGCCAGGAAAATCTCAGACTTTCTGACCAAGCAGATTGAAGATCAGACTGCAGATTCAATGCTATCTGATCTTGATCTACATTGTAAAAACAGATCACTAAATGGGACATACTGTATACATGGATATATACGCGTGTTGAAAAATTTGCGAATTACCGATTATGGACATTTTGCGTATGGAAATGTTTGCAAATTCAAGACACTTGTTATTTGCTGGTATACTTGTGGTAAAATATGCAAACAGAAATAGTTTGCAAATTTTTTAAATTTGCAAAATCACAAAAATTTCAACGTTGCAAAAATTTCCACTTACAAAATGCTCTTCGGAAAAGCAGGTATAATACATCAGCAAAAGGTATAAACCGAATGCAGCCTGTAAGACTTAGGGTGAAATTCTTTGCCACTGTTAAATTTTCTACAAGCCAAAGGACCACCCAATCTCCTGATTCAGTCTGATTTTTGACAAAATGATTCCATCTTATACAACAACAGGCTTGGTATACTGCTTCCCAAAAAGAGGCATTAACCCTTTACCAGACGACAAAATTTTACCCTCATCCAAATTGAAAGCATTTGCAGACAACAATTTCAATGTGGCTCAAATGGTGCAATCTTTCTTCGTTAGGGTAGAAAACATTGTGGGAAAAGGAGAAAATGCTGGTGACCGGTATTTTCTCCTTTTTACCAGAACGTTTTCAAAAGCTTTCTGTCTCAGGGTCGTTAAAACTCGGGATTGTGTGGTAACAGATTAACCTTCTATGCAAAAAATGTAGAAATTAGACAACTGTGTATTCACTTTCCATTGGCACCCGGTTTCTCTGAACTGGGTCAACAGCACTGACCTTTAACCCCATGTAAACCCCAGGAGGACCCTTAACCTCCCCACTTATCCCAATAACTTGTCTGTGTAGATCCTCTTTCCGATGCATGTTGTGCTCTTGTCTGGCAATCAGATCATCTACCATTCTGTCGCCCTCTCGCTTTGCGGTGATATCATGTAACGTATCAAGATGATGGGCATGTTTCATGCGATGTCGATGCAGACTAGTGTCTATACTTTCATGTAAATGTTCATTACCATTTTCCATTTCTAGGCTTGAAGCTTCTTCATTTTCCCCCGGGTCTCTCATGCCTACGTGTACATGCGGTGTACTGCTTCCGTTGTTTCCGGCTTGCTCCTTAGTTTCAGCTAGCATTTCGGATTGGTCACCGCCAAATAGGTCCTCATCCCTCACTGCTGAGAGATCGAAAGATTCTGTCCTTTCATTATCAGTCTGAGACTGTTTCAAAGTGCTGCATTCTGAGGCATGTTGATCAAAAACAAATTGAAAGTCCATTCCTTCCATATACTGACAGGCAAATTCATTGTCATCAAGTTCCTCATCTTTGGCATCGTCGTATTTCTTGAATATATCCATCATCGAGCTGTTGGGTTTATCTGCCTTCTCCCTGATCTCGTCCAGTTCTGTATCAAAATCATGGACTGGTTCCTGTAGCTCAGGGATCTCTATAACTTCAGCCCCTACATACTTCTGATCACTGTTTCTGTCAAGTTTAACATTAATATAATCATGAGATTCATTCTGCTTGGCATCAGCCTTTTTAGTTTCATGTTTGAATTCTTTCAGCTGTTGCTTTGAATGCAAGGTTTCCACCTCACTTGTGTTTACATAAAATACATGACAATCAGCTTCTTTAATAACAGCTTTATTAGTGTCCTTTTCTGCACATTTAGATTTTTCCTCCTTTTGGTCCATTGCTTTCAGTTGACTTAAACTATCTTTCATCTGACTGGTATTGACATATAATACTTCTTTTGTAATCTCAGGAGTGTGAGGCTGTGTTCCAGTCTGTGCTGATTTTGAAACTGATAGGTCAGCTTTGGTCATACAACCAGGCTTAAAAGCCTTTTCACATTTCTGTATTTCCGCCAATTTCTTTGTATCGGATTTGAAAATATCTTCCACTTCTTTAAATTTGCTTACATTTTCATAGTTACATTTTTTGGCACTTTCCTTTCGTCTGTCTGCCAACAGCTGTAGTTTGACAGACTCTGGATACTGGTCTGGTGGTAAAAAATCAACTGGACTCATAGACTGGACAGCTTTTATTTGTTTTAAGTCATTTCCATTCGGCATGTTTTCTTCATTTGAAGTCTGTTTTTTCAAAGACATATCTTGAACTCTAGGTGCTCCGATGTCAATCTTTAAACCTAGATGATAGACAGAAAAACCAAGGGAGAATTTGTTAAAATATCCTGTGTTGGGGTCAAAATAAAAAAAAAGTAGGTAGCAAATTTCAAATAAAAAGTAAAGGAGCAAAAGCACTGCATGTGGGTGCTAGCATTCTGCTGCATTTGCTTTTAGTAAAACTTTTTAGGTAAAAAAAGGGGCATAACTGTGCCAAATTTTTTTTTTTAAGTTACCTGCAGCTATTGCATGGGTTCCCTTTATGATGGTTAACAACTAGTCCAAACTTGCAGTAAATATCTTCAGTAATAACTGAGATATCATAAAAAGGCAAGGTTTTCGAAAATTCTAATTTGAAAAAAAGGGGATAACTGTGTCAAAAAATATTTTGATGGCTACCTGCCCCTGTTGTATTGGTTCCCCTTTTACTAGTTAACAACTAGACTAAGTTTGAAGTACATGTACATATCTTCAGTAACGACAGCGATATCATAAAATGTTAAAGTTTTTGCATGATGCTAAAGACAAGGCCAGGGCTATGACAATAGCGTGCTGTATTCTTCAAAAATAGCCGAACGAAAAGTATGGAAATATTGCTCATGACTTTGAACCTTTCATCAAATAATACCATTTCTTTGCAACCCCGAGGGAATGCTGGTAGCCAGCATTTTCTACTTTCGTGACGAGGTTTACTGCGCTTTCAAAGACAAACCTTATCATTTGAACAACAACTAATTCATCGCGTGAGAATGCTATGAAAGAAAAAACAATTGATTGATTGATTGTATGATGTTTTTAACGCCATTTTCAACATTATTTCAAGTATATCGAAGCCACCAGTGTACCTATCCATGATTTCCTACAATTTCTTTTACCAGTACTGAATACAATATTCTTTCCAAGCCATTGGCTGGTTTCTCACATAACAAATCTACTAAACCTGTATCATTTAGTAAAAAGTTAACCCTTTACCACACAATCCTGACTTTTAACCATCCTGAAGAAAAAGCCTTTTGAAAACATTGTTGGAAAAGGAGAAAATGCTGCTCAACAACATTTTCTCCTTTTCCAACAATGTTTTCTACTCTTCCTAAAACAAATTTCATTTTTTTGAGTCATGTTTATTTTGTTGTCTGCAAATGCTTTGAATTTGTACCAAGTCTAAAATTGATGAAATGATTTGCTAATACTTTATGTTAATTTTAACTAACCATGAAACCCAGCATTTAACTTTAGTAACACCCTTGTAAAGCGATATTTACTTGTAGTAGGATTTAACCTTTCAGCACACAATCCTAAGTTTTAAAATCTATGATCTTGACCTTAAGATCACGACAAACCCTGAGAAAGAAAGCTTTTAAAAAAAATTTGGGAAAAAAAAAAATTGCTTGTAACCAACATTTTCTTCTTTTCCCACCATGTAGAGTCAAATTTCATCATTTAGGCCAAATTTAATTTGTCGTCTGCAAATGCTTTCAATTTGGACAAGTCCAAAATTTTGTTGTTGGTAAAGAGTTACTACAGCCCTTCCACTAGACAAAGTGATATTTTTATTAATGCTGTCTTGAAAAAATACTATATCATAGCAGCAAGTACATCTATCCATTTATTCCAAGAGTTTTTGATAAACCAGTCCCACAAAGAATGCTCTTTTTCCCAGCTACTGACTGCTTTTAGAACCATTGGCCTCTTTCCCAAACAAACACAATCAAAATTATTTGTTGAGAGAGGAATGAATCCTGTCACAATGACTTTCATCATTTCTCAGGAAGTTTGTTTGTATTGGAGCTAACGCCGTTTTAACAGCTTAGGTCATATCACGGCGGTCAGTGCACATATACATATGTTTCCCGGCTTTCTTGCACCAGTACTGACACAACTTTCTTTCCAAAGCAACTGACTATTTTCTAACTTTTCTAGCATGCATCATAGGTGAGAGGCGCAATTTCACCAGAAAGATAGTTTGCCTCAACCAGGTATTGAACTCACAACCGCCAGGTCACAAGTCAGATACACTAACCACTGAGCTACCCAGGCAGGCCGTCCTAAGGAAGAAGTTCATACCTTTGAAATTGCTGTTATTGATCCCAGTTTGAGATTCCTCTGCGGTTTCTAAAATGTTATAGACCTGAAAAAAGAAAAGAATTTCTAATGAACAACAACCCAGGTATGACTTCTTCTGTCATGTAGGTGACTACTTTTGAAAACAGTGGAGCAGAAGAAGAAATTGCTGATAACAAGCAATTTAGTCATATCAAAGCATTTTTTGACAATGACACTCCCATTTCAGTGCCTTCATTGAGGATCACACCTAGGGGCTCCAGGTTGCTGATCCTTCCACTCAAACATGGAGGTACGCAGGAACACAATCCCCCAACCCCTGTACCTGCTTTTGCACAAATGAAATATAGCAGAAAACAACTTTCCACATACAAGAGGGCCATGATGGCCCTGGGTCGCTCACCTTAGTAGAGTGCCTTAAAGGTTTTTCTTTAATTTGACCATGTGACCTAGTTTTTGACCGCAGGTGACCCAATTTCAAACTCATATTTCATGAAGACAAACATTCTGACCAATTTTCAAGTCAAATGAGCAAAAAATGTGGCCTCGAGTGCCCTAAAGATATTTCTTTAATTTGACCTAGTGACCTAGATTATGACCCCAGGTGACCCAAATTTGAACTGGTCTTTGACTATATCAAAAGAAACATTTTAACCAATTTTTTAAATCAAATGAATAATAAATGTGGCCTCTAGAGTGCCCACTAGCTATTTCTTTAATTTGACCAAGTGAACTAGTTTATGACCCCAGTTGACCCAAATTCAGACTCATGTGAGATTTTACAAAGACAAACATTCTGACCAATTTTCAAGGCAATTAAGCAAATAATGAGGCCTCTAGAATGCCCACAAGGTATTTCTTTATTTTGACCTAGTGACCTAGTTTATGGTTCCAGGTGACCCAAATCCAAACTCATCTGGTATTTCATCGAGACAAACATTCTGGCCAAATTTCAGGTCATTTGAGCAATAAATGTGGCCTCCAGAGTGCAAACAAGGTATTTCTTTAATTTGACCCAGTGAACTAGTTTATGACCCAAGTTGACCCAAATTAATCTTATGTGAGACTTTATAAAGACAAACTTTCTAACTAATTTTCAAGGTATTTCTTTAATTTGACCTAGTGACCTAGTTTATGACCCAAGATGACCCAAATTTGAATTCAATGAACTTGTTGCGCTTAGATGAGCAAACAAACTTAGAAGAGAATCACTACAGATCAAATATCAAAGCTCTACGCCTTCCAGTTTTAAAGAAGAATTTTAAAGTTTTCCTTCTTTGTTCCTATGTTCGAACTTGTGACCCCTGGGGCTGGGCCAGTTTTGACCCAGGGGTATCATATGAACAAACTTGGTAGAGGTCCACTAGGAAATGCTACATACCAAATATCAAAGCTCTACACCTTCCCGTTTAAGAGAAAAAGAAATTTAAAGTTTTCCTTCTTTGTTCCCATCTTCTAACTTGTGACCCCAGGAGCGGGGCCAGTTTTGACCCAGGGGCATCATATGAACAAACTCTGAGATGCAACATACCAAATATCAAAGCTCCACACCTTTTGGTTTCAGAAAAGAAGAATTTTAAAGTTTTCCTTCTTTGTTCCTATGTTCGAACTTGTGACCCCCGGGGCTGGGCCAGTTTTGACCCAAGCAGCATCCTTGGAACAAACTTGGTAGAAGTCCACTAGGAGATGCTACATACCAAATATCAAAGCTCTATGCCTTCCCATTTAAGAGAAAAAAAAATTAAAGTTTTCCTTCTTTGTTACTATGTTTGAACTTGTGACCCCCGGGGCAGGGCCAATTTTGACCCCAAGGGCATCATATGAACAAACTTAGTAGAGGTCTACTAGGTGATGCTACGTACCAAATATCAAAGCTCTACGCCTTCCAGTTTCAGAGAAGATGATTCTTAAAGTTTTCCTTCTCTGTTCCTATGTTCGAACTTGTGACCCCCGGGGCAGGGTCAGTTTTGACCCCAAGGGCATCATATGAACAAACTTGGTAGAGATCCACTAGAAGATGCTACATACCAAATATCAAAGCTCCATGCCTTCCTGTTTCAGAGAAGAAGATTTTTAAAGTTTTCCTTCTTTGTTCCTATGTTGGAAATTGTGACCCCCGGGGCGGGGCCAGTATTGACCCCAGGGGCATCATATGGACAAACTTGGTAGAGGTCCACTAGGCAATGCTACATACCAAATATCAAAGCTCTACGCCTTCCAGTTTCAGAGAAGATGATTTTTAAAGTTTCCCCTCTTTGTTCCTATGTTCGAACTTGTGACCCCCGGGGCAGGGCCAGTTTTGACCCCAAGGGCATCTTATGAACAAATTTGGTAGAGGTCCACTAGGAGATGCTTCATGCCAAATATCAAAGCTCTATGCCTTCTAGTTTTAGAGAAGATGATTCTTAAAGTTTTTCTTCTTTGTTCCTTTGTTGGAAATTGTGACCCCCGGGGCGGAGCCAGTTTTGACCCCAGGGGCATCATATGAACAAACTTGGTAGAGGTCCACTAGAGGATGCTACATGCCAAATATCAAAGCTCTATGCCTTCAAGTTTCAGAGAAGAAGATTTTTTAAATTTTCCTTCTTTGCTACTATGCTCAAACTTGTGACCCCCAGGGCGAGGCCAGTTTTGACCCCAGGGGCATCATATGAATAAACTTGGTAGAGATCCACTGGGCAATGCTACATACCAAATATCAAAGCTCTACGCCTTCCAGTTTCAGAGAAGATGATTTTTAAAGTTTCCCCTCTTTGTTCCTATGTTCGAACTTGTGACCCCCGGGGCAGGGCCAGTTTTGACCCCAAGGGCATCATATGAACAAACTTGGTAGAGGTCTACTAGGAGATGCTTCATGCCAAATATCAAAGCTCTATGCCTTCTAGTTTTAGAGAAGAAGATTTTTAAAGTTTTCCTTCTTTGTTCCTATGTTGGAAATTGTGACCCCCGGGGCGGGGCCAGTTTTGACCCCAGGGGCATCATATGAACAAACTTGGTAGAGGTCCACTAGGAGATATTACATGCCAAATATCAAAGCTCTATGCCTTCAAGTTTTAGAGAAGAAGATTTTTAAAGTTTTCCTTCTTTATGACTATGCTCAAACTTGTGACCCCCGGGGCGGGGCCAGTTTTGACCCAAGGGGCATCAAATGAACAAACTTGGTAGAGGTCCACTAGGAGATGCTACATACCAAATATCAAAGCTCTGCGCCTTCTAGTTTCAGAGAAGAAGATTTTCAAAGATTTTGATCTTTTTTCCTTTTTGTTGCCATGGCAACCAGAGTTGTCGGTGGAATTCAATTCTTTGAACAATTTTGGTAGAGCTTCACCCAAGGAACATCCCTGCCAAGTTTCATCAAGATTGGCCCAGTGGTTTAGGAGAAGAAGATGTTTAAAGAAATTGTTGACGGACGCCGAACGACAGACGACGGACGCCGGACATAGGGCGATCACAATAGCTCACCTTTAGCACGTTGTGCTAAGGTGAGCTAATAAACAAGAAAAGGAAAAAAATGGAGTTTAATTCATCTCTGTGATGCATTAACCCTTAACTAAATAATCCCATGTTTTCACCTCCCTGAGGAAGAGGCCTTTTGAAAACATTGTGGGAAAAGGAGAAAATGCTGGTAACCAGCATTTTCTCCTTTTCCCACAATGTTTTCTACCCTGTCAAAAAACTTTTAAGTTCACTTGTAACACTTTCAAATTTGTCATGTGCAGATGCTTTCAATTTGAAAGGGGCCAAAATCTGTTGTTTGTGAAAGGATTAAATAAAGCATAGCATTACATAATTATGGATCCATATGACCCATTTTGTCTAACAACTAACTGAATCCTGAGGTGGGTTGGTCTTTTGACATGCAGAAAATTTAGCAATAGCAAAGTTTTGACTTGGGTCAGCCTGTGCGGACTGCACACGCTGACCTGGGTTGATACTTCTAGCAGACGTGTTAAACCCATTTCACAGAGCATAGCTCAAATACGAAATTTTCAGATCAGAAAACAAGTTATATACCTCTATCATTGAGGGTCTATCTTTCTTCTTCTCCTTTGTACACCTCTCAGCTGTATCAAACAGTGCAGTAAAAACTGGCTGCGGGTAGCCAGAATCCAGTTTCTGATCTTGGAGAGTTTTCTGTTTGTTACATTTAGGGTTGTCCTCTAAACAGTTTTCAACGTAGACAACCTGCAAAAATTAATGGGGGATAAGATATCGACATGTTCCGAGTTCTTTCTAGTCTAGTAAAACTGATGATTGATTAATCAGCTCTAACTTCATCACTCGTACTGCATCTCCGCTATCCAAGCGTGATGATCACGAGCTGAAATTTATTAACCCCGGGATACACTGCCTACTGGATTTTGATAGTTATCACCCCTAGAATTACATCAAAGAAAACCAATCAAATGTTGCGTAACAAAACCCTTTGGGCAAAATCCACACACATAGTTTCACAGTTCATCATCTACTGTTGGAATGAATCCTAATACTTCATTTAACCCTTTCCCAAACAAGCCCTGGTTTTCACGTGTCTGCAGTACAAGTCTTTTGAAAACACTGTGGGAAAAGGAGAAATTGCTCGTAATGAGCAATTTCTCCTTTTCCCACAGTGTTTTCTACCCGTTTTGAGACCTTTCTGCCATTTTCATCAAATTTAAAATTGTCGTCTGCAAACTCTTTCAATTTGGACTAGTCCAAAATTTGTCGTTTGGGAAAGGGTTAACTTGCTTGTCACAGTGAATGTAAATATTGTTTGTCTATATTTCTTTGGCAATAATTTGCAGCATTTCCAATAATTCTCTCTTGCCTTTGCTTTTAATTACATTTTTCTGATGATGGATAGTCAATGTATTTGATTGGTGCTTTAAGAACAAACCACAGCTAATGAATATGCATATCTCAGGGATGAAAAATTTCGACTCAATCAGCAAAAGGTGAATAGAGCAATGTAGTAATTGTCACCCTTGGCTGGTGAAGATGCTTGTACCAAAACTACTAAGTTTATGACTTCAATATTTAACCCTTTACCAAATAATCTCATGTTTTCACGTCCCTGAGGAAGTAGCCTTTAGAAAACATTGTGGGAAAAGGAGAAAATGCTGGTAACCAGCATTTTCTCCCTTTCCCGCATTGTTTTCTACCCTGTCAAAAAACCTTAAGTTCATTTGTACCACTTTCAAATTTTTTTTTGTTGTCTGCAGATGCTTTCAATTTGGAAGGGGCTAAAATTTATCATTTGGGAAAGTGTTAAAGCAATTGCAGGCAACAAAATGAATGCGCCCAAAATGTTGGTATTTGTCTGAAAAGGAAGAAAACAGATCAGGCATTTTCTCCTTTTCTGGTAATGTTTTCAAAAGCCTTCTTCAAGATCCTTCGCCTTTTACCAGATGAAAATTTAAGACTGGTCGAAATTGAAAGCACTTGCAGACGACAATGTAAATGCTGCATATCTTATGAAATTTTTCTTTGAAAAAACATTGAGGGAAAACAAGGAAAAAAAAAAGGTTAGCAGCATTTTCTCATTTACCCAAATTTTTTTCGAAAGTTCTTTTCCTTGTGGGTCACTAACACTTCAGTTGATGTTGTAAAGAGCTTAAACAGGAGATTGCTTGGTCAATGACTAATAAGCCTCTCTTAAAGTCTAATTTAATCTGTAAGGTTGCAACATTTCAGTGAAATATTTATCAAAAGGGTTTACCTGATGTTCAATAATTTCAGGAAAACAAATTAATTCTTTATCAGACAACAAAACTTTTGACTTCTCCAAATTAAAAGCATTTTTGCAAATGACAATTAAAAGTGGCTCAAAAGAAGGTATTTGTCTTTAATTGGGTAGAAAACATTTTTGGAAAAGGAGAAAATGCTGGTTACCAGCATTTTCTCCTTTTCCAAAAATATTTTCAAAAGCCTTCCACTAAAAGAGTCATTAAAACTCTGGATTGTTTTGTAAATGGTGAACAAGAAGTCATATACATCTAGTTATCAACCCTTAATTATACCCTCTTGCCAACAAGACTTCTTATTTTCTTATATTACCTTTCCTACAATAAATTTCAAATTCTGTATCACATTGAATTTGTCGTCTGATTAATGCTTTCAGTTTAGACAGCTGTCACCTGGTTTCATGCATGAGTATGGTTTTAACTCTTTACCACACAATTCTGAGCTTTAACGACCCTGGGGAAAGTGCCTTTTGAAAACATTGTGGGAAAAGGCGAAAATGCTGGTAACCAGCATCTTCTCCTTTCCCCCCAACGTTTCCTACCCTATGAAAGACAAAGTTCATCATTGAGCCACCTTTAATTTGTCATCTGCAAATACTTTCAATTTGGACAAGTCTAAAATTTTGTCGTTTGGTAAAGAGTTAAAAAATTGCAGCAAAAGGAGAAACTGAATTTGTGAGCTATTTCTCCTTTGGCCACAGGGTTCCTGTGTGGCTCAGTGGTAAAGTGTAGGACTCATGACTGCGAGGTCCAGGGTTTGAGCATCACTAGATCCACTGGGTTTTTGTGGGGGTGTCCTTGGCCAAGACACTTCAGAGCCCTAGCCTAGTACTGTTGAAACCCAGGACATAGATGAATATGTGAGCTGTTGCCCTAATATGACTGAAATAATGTTGAAAGCGGTGTAAAGCACCAATCGATCAATCAATCAATCAATCAATCAATCAATCAATCCTTTGGCCACAAAGTTTTAATAAGCAACCTGCTCAAAGACCCAAAGAGTCATCTGCAAGGGGTAATAAGTTAATGGGTTAGAAATATGAAATCACAAACCAAATTCTTCTCGTCTGCTGATCCTTCCCGTCTGCTATCATAAGCTTGTTGGCCTGTCAAACACTCAAAAATAACCTGTGTGAAACAAGAAAAAGGATACATTCTTTAACCCTATGCAAAAAATCCTATATTTCAATCATTCTATGGAAAAAAAGGCTTTAAAAAAACACTGTGGGAAAAGGAGAAAACCCTGGTTACCTGTCCTTTTCCCCTTTATTTTTTCTACCCTTTTGAATTCAAAGTCAAATCATTTGTGCTCCATTTAATTTGGCCCATTTGAATTCAAAATCCAATCATTTATATGCCATTTAATTTGGTCCCTATTGAAGTCAAAGTGTAATCATTTTGTGCCCCATTTAATTTGGAATCTGCAAATGCATGCAATATGATCAAGTTTAAAGTTGGTTGTCTGGTAAAGGTTAATTTTCTTAAAGAAGAGTTAAACAAAAATACTTAAGCTAAGCAAACAGCCATAGTTCGAGTTTTCAGTGCTCCTACCACAAAAACTACTGATTTTCATTTATGTCTGTAAGCTCAAATTACCATACTAGCCTGATTTCTGATTCACGAATAACTATTTCAAATCACATTCACTAGTATAGATATAAGTGAAAAAACCCTTTTTTGTTTATTCCAGTTATAATGTGGTAGTCAGTGCAGCTGTTAACAATTTCCCAGAGTTTCATTTACCAGTGCCTTGCACAACGTTAGTTCCAAGCCACTGGCTGCTTTTCTACATAGAAATCATGGAAACAACATTCAGCCAAGAGAGATAGAAATTAATTCTGTAACGATGACTACCATAAATCAGTGGAAAGGATTCGGTTTGACTGGAAATTGAACCAGTGACCCCTGCTCTAATCCTTTTTAACATAATGTTTCCATGTGAAATCATGCCGTTTTTTTTTTTTTCCCTTTTTCCATGATATTTTCAAAAAAGGTCCACTTCAGGATCATAAAAACTAGGGGATCTTTTGGTACACTTTTCACCCTTTAGCAAACAATCCCCAGTTTTAATAACCCTAACAAAGAAGGCCTTCGAAAAGCATTGTGAGAAAAGGAGAAAATGCTGGTAACCAGCATTTTCTCCTTTTCCCACAATGCTTTTTTTCTTTCACAGACATCTGACAAATCCCAGCTTTTAAGCCTCACTGAATTTGTCATCTGCAAATGTTTTCAATTCGGACCAGTCTGAAATTTTGTCATTTTCTAGATAATAAGATATGTCTATAACACTTACCACCCCAAATGCAAATGTGTCTCCTTTTAGTGAACACCCACTTCCTCTGTTCATTTCCGGTGCAAAGTAGGCCCTGTTTTTATGGTCCTGTATGCCTGTATTCTTTTTGGTAATGTGGGTGTATTTACCTGTAACATCCCCACCCGTGGCTTGTTGGGCCATACCTAGGTCGCCTATCTTCGCTTCTAAGTGTCGGTCTAGTAATATGTTGGAGCTGCAAGGAAAATGGGTCACCATATCTGCACAGCATTTTATTTGAAGCTTTACTCTTTCCCACACAACAAAAATGCAGACTTTTCCAAACTGAAAGCATTTGCAGACAACAATTTAAATGTGGCTCAAACAACAGAATTTGTCTATTATAGGGTAGAAAATGTTGTTGGAAAAGGAGAAAATGCTGGTAACCATCATTTTCTCCTTTTCCCTCAATGTTTTCGAAAGGCTTTTTTCTCCGGGTTGTTAAAGCTTGGGAAAGTGTGGTAAGCGGTTAAGTGGATCCCAGCAAACTTTTGAAGTTACTGCAGATATTGAAGATCAAGATCAAACCGCTCAAAGTAAGCAGTCTGATCTTGGATGCATACTATTTGATGTTTTGTGTAACATACTGGATAAAACGGCCTTGTGACTCCTTGGCTTTTTTTTTTCATGGTTGCTAATGAAATTTCTCATTCGCAAAATATCAAAATCTTTTCTCTTAACTCTTTAGTAAACAACAAAAATTTGGAGTCGTCCAACTTGTAAGCGTTTGCAACCGATACTTAGGCGTTGCTCAATTTATTTTTGTTGGCTGTGAAAGGGTAGGAAAAGGGTAGAAGGAAAAGAGGTAGAAAACGTTGTGGAAAAGGGAGAAAATTCTGCTTCTCAGAAATTTCTCCTTTTCCCATAATGTTCTCTAAGGCTTTCCTAAAATAATGCAGACTTGAGACTTAAGCTTTTAAAAAAACAGAAGCCCCACATGCAGGGGCCACCTGGCTGCAGTTACTGTTAGAAATAAACTGATTTTCAGTGAAACCTGTAATTCAAAAAAAGACACATAACTGTGTCGAATTAGTTTGATGGCTATCTGCTCCTGTTATATGGGTTCCCCTTTTGAAAGTTAAAAACTAGTACGAGTTTGAACTAAATATATCCCGTAATGACAGAGATATTATAAAACATCAAAGTCTTCACATGACGACAAAAATGATGTCAGGGCTATGACAATACCTCGACATTTTCTTCGAAAACAGTCTAGCTAGAAATGTGAAATAAAATTTCTAAATGTGAAAACAATTTTTGACATGCATGACTCTATACCTTTTAATATTTCCATGTATGACAGGTTTGGGGTCTACACTGTGCAGGAACTGTAAACCACAGGCAGCACCTCGTAGTATGATCAGTCTTTGTGCCCAAGTTAAAACATGTTTACTCCCACCCTGCAATAACATTGAAACAATATTAAATAGGCCATGCTCCATGAAAAGAGGGTTTAAAGCATCTGCAAAAAGTATCGATCCAGGTCAGCCTGCGCAATTCGCGCAGGCTGACCTGAGTCGAAACTTTTTGCTTTTGATCAATTTTCTGCATGGCACAGGACCAGTCTACCTCACCATTCAGTTGGTTGTTGGACAAAATGGATTTTTATGGATCCATAATTATGTGATGATTTGCTCCATTTTCTACCTTCCATTCTTTTGAATGAAAATCCCATCAATCAGTTTATACTGTAATTGTTGTCTGCAGATACTTTCAATTTGGCCAAGGCTAAAATTTTGTCGATTGATAGAATTAATTCTGTACCACCTGAGGTCTAGTTTAAACGATCCCAAAACAGATGCCGTTTGAACGCATTCCTGGCCAAAGGAGAAAATGCTGGTAACCAGCATTTTCTCCTTTTCCCAGAATGTTTTCTACCCTCTGAGAGACAAGTCCCACCATTTCCATCTGTAAATGCCATGTGGTAAAGGGTTAACTTTTTTCCAACAACGGAATTTTAGACTGTTCAAAACTGAAACAAGTGCTTGTCAAGCACCAGATCCCCCGCCGATTGGGCTTTTTCTAACACAGTACCGAAATAAGAGCTTGAAGTGAAGATAAAAAAACAAGCATATTTTTTTTTTTGAAATACAGGTCCAAGTTATGAAAGTTGGCATTAACATGATATAATAACTACAAAACATTAAAACTTAATCAATATTGAAGTTTCTGAAAAAGAAAAAAAGACACTTTTTCTTTTTAAAATGCATACAAGAGTTATAAAACTTTTTTGTGTTGATGCCATAAGTATGAAACTTGGCCAAGAATGGGAAATGTGCGAACAAAAATCCAAAGTAAAAATTTACAAAGGGCAATAACTCCAAAAATATTGAAGATAGAGTTATGGTTCTTGTGCACTGCACTTCTCCTCAATTAGTTCTATATGTGTGTGAAGTTTCAAGTTCCTAGCTTTTATACTTTTGGAGATATACGCCAGACAGAAATCCAAAGTAAAAATTAACAAAGGGCAATAACTCAAAAATTATTGAAGACAGAGTTTTGGTTTTTGTGAAGTGCACTTCTCCTTAATGAATTCTATAAGTGTATACAGTTTGAAGTTCCTAGCCTTTGTACTTTTGGAGATATGCTCCGGACAAAATTCCAAAGTGAAAATTTACAAAGAGCAATAACTGAACAATTACTGAAGATAGAGTTATGATTCTTTAGCACTGCACTTCTCTTTAATTAGTTCTATATGCATGTGATGTTTCAAGTTCCTAGCTTTTATACTTTTGGAGATATGCTCGGGACAAAAATCCAAAGTTAAAATTTACAAAGGGCAATAACTCCAAAAATACTGAAGACAGAGTTAAGGTTATTGTGCACTGCACTTCTCCTCAATGAGTTCTATATATGTGTGAAGTTTCAAGTTCCTAGCCTTTATACTTTTGGAGATATGCTCCGGACAAAAATTCAAAGTAAAAATGTACAAAGGGCAATAACTCCAAAAATACTGAAGACAGAGTAATGGATCTTGTGCACTGCACGCCTCCTCAATGAGTTCTATATGTGTGTGAAGTTTCAAGTTCCTAGCTTTCATACTTTTGGAGATATGCTCCGGACAAAAATTCCAGAAAAAAAATGTACCAAGGGCAATAACTCCAAAAATACTGAAGATAGAGTAATGGTTCTTGTACACTGCATGCCTCCTTAATGAGATCTATCCACTTGTGAAGTTTGAAGTTGATATCTCAAATACTTTTGGAGATATGCTCCGGACAAAAATGTGGGACGGAAGGACGGAGACTATTACCATATCCCCCACCGCCTTTTCGGCGGGGGATAAAAAATTTGCAGATGACAGATTAACCCTTTACCACACAATCACAACTTTTAAAGACCCTATAAAGGGAAAGCTTTGGAAACCATTGTGGGAAAAGGAGAAATGCTGGTTACCAGCATTTTCTCCTTTTCCCACAATGTTTTCTATCCTATCAAAGAAAAATCACATTATTTGAGCCACTTTGGAATTGTCGTCTGCAAATGGTTTCATTTTGGACAAGTCTAAAATTTTGTCATGTGGTAAAGAGTTAAACACGGCCGAAGAAATGATGGAATTTGTAAGTGAAACTGTCGAAAACTTTGTGGGAAAAGGAGATTGCTGGTTATCAGCATTTTCTTTCATTTCCCACAAAGTTTTCGAAAGTATTGTTCTTCTGGGTTGTTTAAACTCAGGATTGTGTGGTAAAGGGTTAACCCTTTACTACACAATCCCAAGTTTTAACGACCCTGAGGAAGAAGTCTATTGAAAACACTGGGAAAAGGAGAAAATGCTGGTAACCAGCAATCTCCTTTTCCCACAATGTTTTCTACCCCATCAAAGACAATGTACATCATTTGATTCATATTTCAATTGTCGTCTGCAAATGCTTTCAATTTGGACCAGTCTACAATTTTGTTGTTTGCTAAAGAGTTAATAGGAAACACCTACCTTGTGTAAACAGTCCTCTAACGAACCATTGTGCATATACTGGTACACAAGGCATATTTCATCACCATCCAGGGCATACGCATACAGACTTACAATATTCTCGTGGCGATATCTGAAAATTATCAACTTCAGCGTTACAATTTTATCTGCCAAATGAAAGTCAATTTGTGAAAAATATTACTTTGATGAAATAAAAGTTTGTAAAAATGAAAACTAGCAATACAGTGCAACCTTTTAACAATCAATTACATGTATAAATTACTGTAAACCCTAAATGTTTGTGTCGTGAAAATCTTTGCGATTGACAGCGGCCCTTGTCGACATCAATGTGTGCCTTTTTTCATCAAAGTTGACTAGTCTAGTGGCAATTAATACTGCCAATTAACCCTTTACCACATAGTCCCGACTTTAAACAACCCTGAGAAAGAAGCCTTTTGAAAACATTGTGGGAAAAGGAGAAAATGCTGGTTACCAGCATTTTCTCCTTTTCCCACAATGTTTGCTAACTTTCCAAAAACAAATTTCAAATTTTCAGTCACATTTATTTTGTCGTCTGCAAATGCTTTCAATTTGGACTAGTCTAAAATTTTGTCATTTGGTAAAGAGTTAAAGGAATGTAGTTGGTCAGTACAGGAGGCCGGCACAAAAACAACTTTTATGCAAGATCGTCTGTTGCAATTTTCGTAGAAATTAGAACACACTTACGGTAAGTATTTGGTAATTCGCAAAATTTTAGACCAGCAATAATATCCTTTCTGTAGTAGACGTTTCACATGTATTGGTTGGTTGGTTGGTTGGTTGATTGATTGACTGATTGGTTGATTGATTGATTGATTGATTGATTGATTGCTTGTATGGTGTTTAATACCTTTTTCAACATCAGTTATATCCCAGCCACCAGTGCACTTATCCATGCTTTCCTAGAGTTTCTTTTTAACAGTACAGTAATCACACTGGATAAGAAACACAATGTCATGGTTCTCTTTTAGATTATTAGAAACTATGGCACCAGTATACTTGCCTGCTTAAAGATTTCAGCTCAGCAGCCAGATGGACGGTTGTATCACTGCTTTGACTAGAATTTGGTCTCTGAAATGTGGTAAATTTCGTTAATGCTATACCACACAGTCACAAGTTTTAACAACACCAAGAAAAAAAAAAACAAGATGGCCATGATGGCCCTGGATCGCTCACCTGAGCCAATAGGCAAAATGACCCCAGGTGACCACATTTCAAACTCATCTAAGATTTAATTAAGATAAATGTTTTGACCAATTTTCAAGTCAATTGAGTGAAAAATGTGGCCTCTAGAGTGTCCACAAGGTATTTCTTTAATTTGACCTAGTGACCTACTTTATGACTCTGGGTGACCCAATTTCAAGTTTTCTGAGATTTAATTAAGAAAAACATTCCGACCAATTTTCAAGTCAATTGAGCGAAAAATGTGGCCTCTAGAGTACCCAAAGGCATTTCTTTAATTTAACCTAATGACCTAGTTTTTGACCCCCACATGATCCAATTTCAAACTTGTCCAAATTTTATCAAGACAAACATTCTGACCAAGTTTCACAAGTATCTGACTGAAAATGTGGCCTCTGGAGCTCACACAAGGTTTTTCTAAGATTTGACCTAGTGACCTAGATTTTGACCCCACATGACCCATTTTTTGGCTTGTGCGAGATTTTATCAAGACAAACATTCTGACCAAGTTTTACAAGTATCTGACTGAAAATGTGGCCTCTAGAGCACACACAAGGTTTTTCTAAGATTTGACCCAGTGACCTAGTTTTTGACCCCACACGATCCAATTTCAAACTAATCCTAGACTTTATCAAGACAAACATTCTGACTAACTTTCACAAGTATCTGACTGAAAATGTGGCGTCTAGAGCGCACACAAGGTTTTTCTAAGATTTGACCTAGTGACCTAATTTTTGACCCCACATGACCCTATTTCAAACTCGTCTGAGATTTTATCAAGACAAACATTCTGACCAAATTTCACAAGTATCTGACTGAAAATGTGGCCTCTAGAGTGTACACAAGGTTTTTCTAAGATCTGACCTAGTGACCTAGTTTTTGACCCCACATGACCCAACTTTGTGCTTGTCAGAGATTTTATCAAGACAAACATTCTGACCAAGTTTCATGAGGATCAGACTGAAAATGTGGCCTCTAAAGCGTACACAAGGTTTTTCTAAGATTTGATCTAGTGAACTAGTTTTCGACCCAACGTGACCCAATTTCGAACTCGCCTGAGATTTTATCAAGACAAACATTCTGACCAAGTTTCATGAAGATCGGACTGAAAATGTGGCCTCTAGAGTATACACAAGGTTTTTCTAAGATTTGACCTAGTGACCTAGTTTTTGAACCCACATGACCCAATTTCGAACTTGTCCGAGATTTTATCAAGACAAACATTCTGACCAAATTTCACAAGTATCAGGCTGAAAATGTGGCCTCTATAGAGTACACAAGGTTTTTCTAAGATTTGACCTAGTGACCTAGTTTTTCACCCCATGTGACCCAATTTCAAACTCGTCCGAGATTTTATCAAGACAAACATTCTGACCAAGTTTCATGAGGATCGGACTGAAAATGTGGCCTCTAGAGCATACACAAGGTTTTTCTAAGATTTGACCTAGTGACCTAGTTTTTGACCCCATATGACCCAATTTCGAACTTGTCCGAGATTTTATCAAGACAAACATTCTGACCATATTTCACAAGTATCTGGCTGAAAATGTGGCCTCTAGAGCGTACACAAGGTTTTTCTAAGATTTGACCTAGTGACCTAGTTTTTGATCCCACGTGACCCAATTTCTAACTCGTCCGAGATTTTATCAAGACAAACATTCTGACCAAGTTTCATGAAGATCGGACTGAAAATGTGGCCTCTAGAGCGTACACAAGGTTTTTCTAAGATTTGACCTAGTGACCTAGTTTTTGACCCTATATGACCCAATTTCAAACTTGTCCGAGACTTTATCAAGACAAATATTCTGACTAAGTTTCATGAGGATCGGACTGAAAATGTGGCCTCTAGAGCGTACACAAGCTAAAAAGTTGACGACAGACGACACATGACGCACGACGGACGACGGACACAGCACGATCACAATAGCTCACCATGAGCACTTCATGCTCAGGTGAGCTAAAAACTTGAAAACATTTTGTAAAAAGGAGAAAATGCTGGTACCCAGCATTTTCTCCTTTTTCCACATTGTTTTCTACCCTTTCAAAGACAAATTTCACTATTTCAGAATCACTTAATTTGTCATCTGCAAACACCCTCAAAATCAAAAATTTTGTTACTTGGTAAAGACTTAAGGCTTTACAACAGAGTCCAGAGTTTTAATGATCCCAAGGAAAAAGCCTTTTAAAGACATTGTGGAAAAAGGAGAAAATGCTGGTATGCAGCATTTTCTCCTTTGTCCACAATATTTTTCTAACCTATTAAAGACAAATTCAATCGATTATTATTTAATTTGTTGTCTGCAAATGCTTTAACTTTTTACCACACAATCCCGACTTTTAATGACCCTGAGAAAGAAGCCTTTTGAAAACATTGTGGGAAATGGAAAAAATGTTGGTAACCAGCATTTTTTCCTTTTCCCACAATGTTTTCTACTCTTCCCAAAACAAATTTCAGTATTTCAGTAACATTTATTTTGTCGTCTGCAAACCGCTTCAGTTTGGTTTGGTTTAAAATTTTGTCATTTGGTAAAGAGTTAACTTTGGACTGGTTTAAAATTTTGTCCTTTGGTTAAGAATTAAACTCATTATGAACTGAAACATTATTGTCCTAATTGTGTGGTAAAGGGTTAATGATTTAAAGGCAGAAACTGAGATTCTTTGTGATGTAAAAAGTTATCATGAAAAATTGTTTCATGCTTTGCAAGTTGTATGGAAGTTGTATGGTGTGAATTAAAACAAGAAAAGAAAAAATAGTGATATAAAGCTATCTTAAGTTTTTTTTTTATACATGTATTTCAAAATTTAAAGAAAAATATGCACACCTCACCTCAAGCAACATTTTAAGAAACCTTAACCCTTACACAGAACAATACCAGGTTTTAAAGACCCTGGGAAGAAAAGCCTTCGAAAACATTGTGGGAAAAGGAGAAAATGCTGGTAACCAGCATTTTCTCCTTTTCCCACAATGTTTTCCATCCTTTCAAAGACAATTCAGATCATTTATTGTAACAGTTACATTTAAACTGTTGTCTGCAAATAAATTTACTTGGACAGGTTAAACATTTTATCATTTGGTAAAGAGTTAATGATCTATGGCATTTAAAAATCAAAGAAGAAAATTACCTGAAAAAGTTTTTTAATCGCATAATCCGTATTTTTCACCTTGCCCCTGTACACCATTCCGTACTTTCCTTGCCCTATCAGATGATGTGTGGAAAATCCATCCGTCGCCTGACTCAGTTCCTTATATGTGTAGTGAGGAATGGCTATCAGTGCACGGGCCATTTCCTGCTCCGAATAACTCAGTTGAGACAGTTCGAGATTGCTTGTTGAGTTGTATTCTTCTACGACTGATTTAACTCTTTCGATCGATCTTCCAGAGGATGCGGCTGCCCCAAGGTTGCCCTAAAATTAACATTCATTATTTCATGCTTTTCTGTAGTTTATAGAAAAATAATGGTGAATTATGATTTGATATTTCATGAATACGACCAGTGAAAATACCAATTTTATATTTTTAATTCTTCAGTTGAATGCAGAAACAGTAGTTCCTGCACTCTAGTTACCTAAGTAATCAGCGCTTGCCATTCAAATAGAGGGAAATATGATATAATTTATGCTATATTTCTCGCGCTTTGCATAATATTGTAATGCTTTGTTATGTGTGTGGGGGGGGGGGTTACGCCACTGGGAATTACCGAAAACAACTGTGCTGCTGTAGTCTGGATGGAAGTCCCAACAAAATAGGAGTTAGAAGTATGAAAAAAAAAATTTTTTTTCTTTGATGTGAACATCATCTGCATTATTTTCTCTCGCGGCTGTGCCGCTCATGAGAATATTAAAGATGACGTTCACTTGATGAAATAAATTTCGATCTTTCACTGAAAAATACAAATATCCTCTACATCTTTAACCCTTTCCCAAACAAGCCCTGGTTTTCATGTGTCTGCAGTACAAGTCTTTTAAAAACCACTGTGGGAAAAGGAGAAATTGCTCGTAACGAGCAATTTCTCCTTTTCCTACAGTGTTTTCTACCCTTTTTGATAACTTTCTGCCATTTTCATCAAATTTAAAATTGTCGTCTGCAAACTCTTTCAATTTGGACCAGTCCAAAATTTGTCGTTTGGGAAAGGGTTAACCTGCGTAGGCTAACTTGCATTGAAACTTTTCGCTATTGGTGAATTTTCTGAATGTCCTAGGACTTTCTCCATCATGGTTTTGCTGGTTGTTAGACAAAATTGATTAATATTTTATGGGATGACTTGCTTGGTATAATGCATTATGAAGATGCACTATGTCCCTTTTCCCCACAGTACAACTAAAATGAGCTATGCTCTGGCACAAGGGGGCTTAATGCATCTCCAAGATGCGTGATATCAAGCGAGTCATCACAGCCATGATCATGGATCCATAAAAACCATTTTATCTAACAACCGACTGAATCACGAATTAGACTGGTCCTTTGACATACAGAAAATTGACCAATAGCAAAAAGTTTTGGCCCAGGTCAGCCTGCGCGGACTGCGTAGGCTGTTCTGGATCGAGACCTTTTTTTGCAGATGCACTAAGCCCCCTTTCCACAGAGCATGGCTCAAACATTTTGTAGTGATGTTAACACTTAAAGTACTTAACTCTTTACCAGGCAAAAAAAATTTAGCCTTGTCCAAATTGAAAGCATTTGCAGACGACAAAATAAATGTGACTCAAAAATTGAGATTTGAATTTTGAAGGGTACAACACATTGTGGAAAAATCATTTTGTCCTTTTCCCATAATGTTTTCAAAAGCCTTTTTCTCCAGGGTCATTAAAACTCGGGACTGTGTGGTAAACGGTTAAATAAATGAAGGGGACATTCTAAGTCATTGCTGAAGATACAGGGATTGCAATTTAATCCTTTACCAGACGACAAAATGTTAGCCTTGTCGAATTTGAAAGCATTTGCAGACGGCAATTTGAATGTGGTTCAAATGTTGCAATTTTTCTTTGATAGGGTAGAAAACATTGTGGGAAGAGGAGAAAATGCTGGTTACCAGCATTTTCTCCTTTTTCCACAATGTTTTCAAAAGGCTTCTTTCCCAGGGGCGTTAAAAGGCTGCATTGTGTGGTAAAGGGTTAATAGATGTTTATGTGTGAAAATCTGGCAAAGAGTAGATTCAGATTGTGCAGTCTGATCTTGATCTACGCTGTCCACAAAAGCAATTAAATCCAGGTTCTGGGCTAGAAGATTTATAACTTACGGGACCACTAGCAGGACCGTCCGTGTGAATAACTTGCATCATGACCGATGACGAGCCTACGCCAGTTATACCCAGCAACTTTTGTTTGTCCTTCACCGATGGTTTCGCTGGTTTAGTGTCCGAGGTGTTCAGATTCACGTCAACATTGCTGTACGATGTCTGTCCGGAATTTTTTTTCATCTTCATTGGGATTGGAAGTTTTCCTGCAAATATCACAGACAAAATGTACTCAAATGTGTGCACACATTTATTATTGTATTGCGGATCAATATTAAGATTGTGACCCATAAAGGACCTTTGCACATTGTATACATGTATTATCTGAACATTTAACTCTTCACCAAACGCCAGAATTTTGGACTCTGCCATACTGAAAGCATTTGCAGACGACAAATTAAATGTAGCTAGAATAATGATATCTTTGATAGATTAGAAAACATTGTGGGAAAAGGAGAAAATGCCGGTAACCAGCATTTTCTCCTTTTCCCACAATGTTTTCAAAACCCTTCTATTCCAGAATCATGAAAACCCGGGACTGTGTAGTAAAGGGTTAATGTTTTTTTAACATTATTCCAGTTATACCACCGCTGCCTGTGCATCTATCAATATTTTCCTGACGTTTCCTGTAACAGTAATTCGCACAATATTCTTCCACACCTACTGGCTGTTTTCCCACATAACCATCATCAAGACAATGTTCGTCAATGAGAGAGGAATGAATCCTGTTTGCAAAAAGAGCAGACCAAGCCCATAATTTCCCTACAGTCTGACCTTGGTCCAGTCAATCCACTGACACCAAATTAATCTATAGAAAAAGGAGATATCACTCTTTCAGGGTGGTTTCTCCTTTTGCCATATTGCTTTCATATGTATACTGAAGTATGAATTCAGAGTTCCAGATAAGAGGGAGTGATGGTATTCTAAATCCATTATTTCTCTTCCGAACCTTATGTTGTGGGTACTCATTAGAATCGTCTCCATGAGACGATTCTAATGAGTACCCATAACATAGGGTTTAGTGGAAAATAACTAGTATTTTCAATTTTGAAATCAAAATCACTCCCTCTATCTGGAAATCTGTATGATTATCCAGTAGTTACAAGGCTACTCTAAAAGTTTGTTTAACCCTTTACCACACAATCCCACGCTTTATCGACCCTGACAGCAAAGACTTTTGAAAGCATTTTGGTAAAAAAAAAAGAGAAATGCAGGAAACCAGAATTTTCTCCCTTTCCCACAATGTTTTCTATGATTCAAAAACAGAAATCATCTTTTGAGCCACATTAAATTTATAGTCTTCAAAAGCTTTTAATTTCAACAAGTCTAAAATTTTGTTGTGTGGTAAAGGGTTAACCCTTTACAAAACAATCCCCAGTTTCAATGACCCTGAGGAGAATGACTTAAATGTTGCAGGAAAAGAACAAAATGTCATTTACTACTATTTTCTCCTTTACCTACAATCTTTTAAACCCTAACAAAGAGAAATATGTTCATTTGAGCCCCATCTAATTTGTTGTCTGCAAATCATTTCTGTATAAAGGTCACCTACTTCTGCATGTATGCCACCTATTTCTGCATAAACTAACTGATTGATTGTAAGGTGTTTAATGCCATTTTTAACATTTTTTCGTTTGTATCGTGGCAGCTAGTGCACATTTCCATGCTTTCCTGGAGTTTCTGTTGCCAATACCTAGCATGATATTCTTCCAAGCCACTGGCTGCTTTCCCACATAACCATCCTCAAAACAATTTATCAGGGGTGAGAGAAAAATGCTGCAATGATTATCATCAATCCTTGGAAGAAAGTTGGCCAAGCAGGGGGTTGGAACCAGCTGTCTCCTGTTCTCAAGTCCTGTACACCATCCTAGGCCTGGGCTATTTCTGCATGAATGTCACCAAGTTAGACTGTATGTTTTCCATTATGAAGATCATTTATTCTGTATTAACCCTTTACCACGCAATCCTGATTTTTAACGACCCCCAAGAAAGAAAGCTTTTGAAAACACTGTGGTAAGAGGAGAAAATGCTGGTAACCAGCATTTTCTCCTTTTCCCACAATGTTTTATGCTCTTTCTAAAACAAAGTACAGTTTCTGAGTCACATTATTTTCTTTCAGTTTCTGAGTCACATTATTTTAATTAATCATCTGCAAATGCTTTCAATTTGGATTAGTTTAACCCTTTACAACACAATCCCGAGTTTTAATGACCCTGAGAAAGAAGCCTTTTGAAAACATTGTGGGAAAAGGAGAAAATGCTGGTAACCAGCACTTTCTGCGATTCCCACAATGTTTTCTACCCTTCCCAAAACAAGTTTTAATTTTTCATTCGAATTTATTTTGTCGTCTGCAAATGCTTTCAATTTGGACCAGTCTAAAATTTTGTTGTGTGGTAAGGAGTTAAAATGTTGTCGTTTGGTAAAGAGTTACGGTCACTAATCTCTGTGAAGGTCACTAATCTCTGTGAAGGTCACTAAGCTCTGTGAAGGTCACTAATCTCTGTGAAGGTCACTAAGCTCTGTGAAGGTCACTAAGCTCTGTGAAGGTCACTAAGCTCTGTGAAGGTCACTAATCTCTGTGAAGGTCACTAAGCTAAGCTCTGTGAAGGTCACTAAGCTCTGTGAAGGTCACTAATCTCTGTGAAGGTCACTAAGCTCTGTGAAGGTCACTAAGCTCTGTGAAGGTCACTAATTTCGGTATGAAGGTCACTAATCTCTGTGAAGGTCACTAAGCTCTGTGAAGGTCACTAATCTCTGTGAAGGTCACTAAGCTCTGTGAAGGTCACTAAGCTCTGTGAAGGTCACTAAGCTCTGTGAAGGTCACTAATTTCGGTATGAAGGTCACTAAGCTCTGTGAAGGTCACTAAGCTCTGTGAAGACTAAGCTCTGTGAAGGTCACTAAGCTCTGTGAAGGTCACTAATTTCGGTATGAAGGTCACCTACCTGAGACAGGCATACTGGGACTAGAGGAGACACTCAAGTTATCATCCTTGGACATCATAGTGCTGTTGTCCTCTTTGTCAAGTGACAGGGTACGTTTCTCCTTCCTCTGCTGCTCCCCTATCTTCACTGCAGTTATTGAATAAAAAGAAAATCAAAAAATTTAATAAACCCTTTACCACATGAAAAAAAGTTTAGACTGGTCCAAACTAAAAGATTTTGCAGACAACATAGTACAAAGAGTGTTTAAATATGAATGCATCTAAGCACCTAAAATTTGATTCTTCATAGGTTTCACTGAAATATTTATTTTGTTCCCTCAAAGTATTCACCTCCAACAGATATACAAAGTTTCAGTCTCTGGATCCAAACTTTGAGGACATTTTCATAGTCTTTTTTAGGTAGCAAGAATTGTTTTCATATGAATTTATTGATAAAATATAAATTAAATGGATTAACTCTTTACTAGATGACAAAATTATAGACAGGTCCAAATTGAAAGCAGAATAACAAATTAAATGTGATTCAAAAACTGAAATTTGCCTTTGAAAGGGTAGAAAACATTGTGGAGCACGGAAAAAATACTGGCCACCAGCAATTCTCTTTTTGCCTTCAAAAGGGTAGAAAACATTGTGGAGCAAGGAAAAAATGCTGGCTACCAGCAATTCTCTTTTCCCCGCAACGTTTTCCAAAGCCATCTTCCTCAAAGGAAGGAAGCCAGTAGATGTATTTTGGTATTGAATATTATTTTCAAATTATTTCAGTCATAAAGTGGCAGCCAGTGCAACTATCCCTGCTTTCCTGTATTGTCTTGTATCGGCACTTTGCACGACAATCTTTGTATGTCATTGGCTGCCTTTCCAGTACAAATAATGTTGAAACAATGTTCAGGGGTGCAAATAAATTCAGGGAAAAATACAGTCGTGTTGCAATGACTATAATCCATCCTCTGAAAGAATTTCGGCCAAGCTGGGACAGAAAACCATCCACTGCTGAGTATCAAACCCTGTTAAGCCATTACCACACAATCCCGAGTTTTAATGACCCTGAAGTTGAAGGCTTTTGAAAACATTGTGGGAAAAGGAGAAAATGCTGGTAACCAGCATTTTCTCCTTTTCCCACAATGTTTTTCTACCCTTCCCAAAACAAATTTCATTTTTTCAATCACATTTATTTTGTCGTCTGCACATGCTTTCAATTTGGAAAAATCCAAAATTTTGTCGTTTGGTAAAAAATTAATTACCAAATGTGCCAGCTACAGGAGTTTGCAAGGGCAGAAAAGAACGGATGGCATAATCCCAGGAATTCTCCACTATGGATTTTGCTAGGCAATTTTGGGATGGTGTAACACAAGAAATGTACAGAATGAATGTTGAAATGGTGAATACGCAGGACTTGCATTATCCCCCAAAAACTTGGCAAGCTTGCGTATTTACCATTTCAACATTCATTCCCCATATTACTTTGATGATAATAGCGATCTCGAAAATGTCTTACTTATCGGCTCCAAGAGCCTCAAACACTGAGTTTTATTGAGTAAGTGGAGTTTGTCATACAGATCTCTCACTGTGGCACCCCTGGTTCCCCAATCCCAGAGCAGTTTCTTTGTTGGACTACCATCTGGGCGCCTGGTTTCCAGCTCAAAGGTCTGTATCTGACTTGTAGAGTAGCCAACTGCACCAGCTGAAATAAGCGGGAAAATCATAATGTTGTATAACCTGTATTCAGCCAAATTGAAAGCATTTGGAGACATCAAAATAAATGTGACTCAAAAATTAAAGTTTGTTCTTAGAAGGATAGAAAACATTGTGGGAAAAGGAGAAAATGCTGGTCACCAGCATTTTCTCCTTTTCCCAGGATGTTTTTAAAAGACTTTATCCTCAGGTCATTAAAAGTCTGGATTGTATGGTATAAGGTTAACATATCTCTGCGACTCACTACACCAAGCAAGACATTACATAATACAAGGTTCCCACTAGGCTTCGCATCTGGCACCATTTGCGATAGATTTTGTAGCGTGGCGCAAGAAAATGCCAAATGGCGACAATGACTGGGCCGATATTTTTTATATCAAGGTGCCCTACATTTTGATACTGGTCCCCCGTCACCGCAATGCACGAAAGCATATCTATGACTGAAATCGATAGCCAGTTTGTAATACATGGATCTGTGGCGATGAGATAAACCGACTTCCTTGGTTACCGTTGCTAAGGGCTTCCAAACAACCAGAGTAAATACGTATATACAGGATGGCAGACAGGTTACTTAAATCATGCTGTTGTGACTTTTTCTCTCGATAAAATTCCGGAAAAATATTCCATTTCATATGTTTCTTCCAATGATGAATTCTCAGTAAGAAATTTATGGATACTCAAACTCATTTACACAAGGATATGTACACATATGGTGATTTTCAGGGGCTACAGACAATGTACTACCTGTGTCAGCAAACTTTTAAACTTCATGCAATGAGAAAGAATGAAACACCTCATAACACTAAAAAATTATGATAAAGGCAGAAAGTACATCTTGTCCCACAACCAAATGAATCATGGTAACTGGTCCTTTGATATGCAGAAAAGTGAAAAAAAAGATTTTTTCCGGGGGGGGGGGGGGGGGTTGCCTTTTGTTTGTTCAAATTATTGGAATATAGCAAGGCAGTTTTATGAATATCTCACAAAATGTTGGCCATTGCAGATCCTAGATCAGGCTTCATAGAATGTACAGTTTGATCTTGCTCTTCATAGAATGTACAGTCTGATCTTGCTCTTCATTGTCCACAAAAGTTGCTAAAGCAGGGTAGCTATATGAGACAAAAAAGTTTTTGTGAAAGTATTAATCATGAAACTATTCAATGAAACCATGATCTATAAAGATTATAAAGAAATGACTAATCAATTTAATCCTTCACCACACAATACCAAGTTTTTAGGACCCCCAAGGAAAAGCACTTTTTAAAAAAACACTGTGGGAAAAGGAGAAAATGCTGGTAACCAGCATTTTCTCCTTTTCCCACAATGTTTTTTTACCCTTTCAAAGAAAAATTTTTCTAAGTTCTGCAACATCTATTTTGTCAGCTGCAAATGCTCTCGATTTGGACCAGTCTAAAATTTGTCATTTGGTAAAAGAGTTAAAAAAAGAAACAAGTTTGAATAATAAACTTCCTGTTCCTGAGGTCAACCCTTTTCCCATTGGGCAGAAAAGTGAACACAATATGTAACCTTTTTTTAACAAATAGTCCTCTTTTTATACAAACATAAATGGTAATGTTTTTTTTAAACATCATGGGAAAAGGAGAAAAATGCTGATAAGTTGCATAATTATGGTAATTATTCTCCTTTCTACACAATGTTTTCTAAGCTTTTGAAGACAAACCCAAGCATCATCAGTCTACAGTTTTGTTATTTGATAAAGAGTTAACCTTTTGCCCATCAAACCAAGTTTTAAAGGAAAAAAAGCTTTGAAAACATTGTGGGAAAGGAGAAAATGCTGGGCACCAGCATTTTCTCCTTTTCCCACAAAGTTTTCTACACGTCCCGAATCAAATGTCAGCTTTTGAGTCACATTTACTTTGTCATCTGCATATGCTTTCAATGTGGACCAGTCTAAAATTTTGTTATTTGATGAAGAGTAGATCAGTAATGCAGAACATTGACTTCAACCTTAACCTTTAACCCTTTACAAAACATAAAAATTTTAGACCAGTCCAGATTGAATGTAGTTGCAGACGACAAAATAAACATGACTGAAAAAATGAAATTTGTTTTGGGAAGGGTAGAAAACATTGTGGGAAAAGGAGAAAATGATGGTTAACCAGTATTTTCTCCTTTTCCTAGAATGTTTTCAAATGGCTTCTTTCCCAGGGTCGTTAAAAGTCGGGGTTTTGTGGTAAACAGTTAAACAAGATGACAGAAACTTAGAACTTGCCCAAATTGAAAGCTCTTGCAGGTGAGTAGCTGCTTGTGTGTAAAAAAAAATAGCAGTTGCTTAAATTTGGGGGGAAAAAATGAGAAAAACAAAAGGGCCATGATGGCCCTGGGTCACTCACCTTAGCAGAGTGCCTTAAAGGTTTTTCTTTAATTTGACCATGTGACCTAGTTTTTGACTGCAGGTGACCCAATTTCAAACTCATATTTCATAAAGACAAACATTCTGACCAATTTTCAAGTCAATTGAGCAAAAAATGTGGCCTCGAGTGCCCTAAAGATATTTCTTTAATTTGACCTAGTGACCTAGATTATGACCCCAGGTGACCCAAATTTGAACTGGTCTTTGACTATATCAAAAGAAACATTTTAACCAATTTTCAAATCAAATGAATAATAAATGTGGCCTCTGGAGTGCCCACTAGCTATTTCTTTAATTGGACCAAGTGAACTAGTTTATGACCCAAGTTGACCCAAATTCAGACTCATGTGAGATTTTACAAAGACAAACATTCTGACCAATTTTCAAGGCAATTAAGCAAATAATGTGGCCTCTAGAGTGCCCACAAGGTATTTCTTTACTTTGACCTAATGACCTAGTTTATGGTTCCAGGTGACCCAAATCCAAACTCATCTGGTATTTCATCAAGACAAATATTCTGGCCAAATTTCAGGTCATTTGAGCAAATAAATGTGGCCTCCAGAGTGCAAACAAGGTATTTCTTTAATTTGACCCAGTGAACTAGTTTATGACCCAAGTTGACCCAAATTAATCTTATGTGAGACTTTATAAAGACAAACTTTCTAACTAATTTTCAAGGCAATTGAGCAAATAATGTGGCCTCGAGAGTGCCAACAAGGTATTTCTTTAATTTGACCTAGTGACCTAGTTTATGACCCAAGATGACCCAATTTTGAACTCAATGAACTTGTTGCGCTTAGACGGGCAAACAAACTTAGAACAGAATCACTACATACCAAATATCAAAGCTCTAAGCCTTCCAGTTTTAAAGAAGAATTTTAAAGTTTTCCTTCTTTGTTCCTATGTTCGAACTTGTGACCCCCGGGGCTGGGCCAGTTTTGACCCAGGGGCATCATATGGACAAAAATTGGTAGAGGTCCACTAGGAAATGCTACATGCCAAATATCAAAGCTCTACACCTTCCCGTTTAAGAAAAAAAGAAATTTAAAGTTTTCCTTCTTTGTTCCTATCTTCGAACTTGTGACCCCCGGGGCTGGGCCAGTTTTGACCCAGGGGCATCATATGAACAAACTTGGTAGAGGTCCACTAGGAGATGCAACATACCAAATATATAAGCTCCACACCTTTCGGTTTCAGAAAAGAAGAATCTTAAAGTTTTCCTTCTTTGTTCCTATGTTCGAACTAGTGACCCCAGGGGATGGGCCAGTTTTGACCCAAGCCGCATCCTTGGAACAAACTTGGTAGAAGTCCACTAGGAGATGCTACATACTAAATATCAAAGCTCTATGCCTTCCCATTTAAGAGAAAAAAAAATTAAAGTTTTCCTTCTTTGTTCCTATGTTGGAAATTGTGACCCCCGGGGCGGGGCCAGTTTTGACCCCAGGGGCATCATATGAACAAACTTGGTAGAGGTCCACTAGGAGATGCTACATGCCAAATATCAAAGCTCTACGCCTTCAAGTTTCAGAGAAGAAGATTTTTAAAGTGTTCCTTCTTTGTTACTATGCTCAAACTTGAGGCCCCCGGGGGCAGGGCCAGTTTTGACACCAGGAGCATCATATGAACAAACTTGGTAGAGGTCCACTAGGCAATGCTACATACCAAGTATCAAAGCTCTATGCCTTCCAGTTTCAGAGAAGATGATTTTTAAAGTTTCCCCTCTTTGTTCCTATGTTCGAACTTGTGACCCCCGGGGCAGGGCCAGTTTTGACCCCAAGGGCATCATATGAACAAACTTGGTAGAGGTCCACTAGGAGATGCTTCATGCCAAATATCAAAGCTCTATGCCTTCTAGTTTTAGAGAAGAAGATTTTTAAAGTTTTCCTTCTTTGTTCCTATGTTGGAAATTGTGACCCCCGGGGCGGGGCCAGTTTTGACCCAAGGGGCATCATATGAACAAACTTGGTAGAGGTCCACAAGGAGATGCTACATGCCAAATATCAAAGCTCTATGCCTTCAAGTTTCAGAGAAGAAGACTTTTAAAGTTTTCCTTCTTTGTTACTATGCTCGAACTTGTGACCCCCGGGGCGGGGCCAGTTTTGACCCCAGGAGCATCATATGAACAAACTTGGTAGAGGTCCACTAGGCAATGCTACATACCAAATATCAAAGCTCTACGCCTTCCAGTTTCAGAGAAGACGATTTTTAAAGTTGCCCCTCTTTGTTCCTATGTTCGAACTTGTGACCCCCGGGGTAGGGCCAGTTTTGACCCCAAGGGCATCATATGAACAAACTTGGTAGAGGTCCACTAGGAGATGCTTCATGCCAAATATCAAAGCTCTATGCCTTCTAGTTTTAGAGAAGAAGATTTTTAAAGTGTTCCTTCTTTGTTCCTATGTTGGAAATTGTGACCCCCGGGGTAGGGCCAGTTTTGACCCCAAGGACATCATATGAACAAACTTGGTAGAGGTCCACTAGGAGATGCTTCATGCCAAATATCAAAGCTCTATGCCTTCTAGTTTTAGAGAAGAAGATTTTTAAAGTTTTCCTTCTTTGTTCCTATGTTGGAAATTGTGACCCCCGGGGCGGGGCCAGTTTTGACCCCAGGGGCATCATATGAACAAACTTGGTAGAGGTCCACTAGGAGATGCTACATGCCAAATATCAAAGCTCTACGCCTTCAAGTTTTAGAGAAGAAGATTTTTAAAGTTTTCCTTCTTTATGACTATGCTCAAACTTGTGACCCCCGGGGCGGGGCCAGTTTTGACCCCAGGGGCATGAAATGAACAAACTTGGTAGAGGTCCACTAGGAGATGCTACATACCAAATATCAAAGCTCTGCGCCTTCTAGTTTCAGAGAAGAAGATTTTCAAAGATTTTGCTTTTTTTTCCTTTTTGTTGCCATGGCAACCAGAGTTGTGGGTGGAATTCAATTCTTTGAACAATTTTGGTAGAGCTTTACCCAAGGAACATCCCTGCCAAGTTTCATCAAGATTGGCCCAGTGGTTTAGGAGAAGAAGATGTTTAAAGAAATTGTTGACGGATGACGGACGACGGACGACAGACGACGGACGACGGACGCCGGACATAGGGCGATCACAATAGCTCACCTTTAGCACGTTGTGCTAAGGTGAGCTAAAAAAAAGCCAACTTTGCCAAAAAATGTTATCAGAGGCCACAGAATAGTTTCTACAATTCAAAAATTTTCTGGGGGAGCCCCCAAACCCTCCTGGGAAATCCCCCTTCCCCTTGCAGCACTTCGCACCTTGGATAAATCTACCTTCGGTATTACTTTTGCATATACTTTATTTTGGGCTGGCCACACTTCCGACTTGTAGACAAAAATATAAATGTGACAATGGCTATCTGACATCAATGCTGAATTAGAATTGTCACAGAGCAGACAAATACCGCCCCTCTCCCCCCCCCAGCACCTTGTCACAGAAGCAGCACAATCAGAAAACGGAAATGATTTCCAGAACAAAGATGACTTGACCTCTGACCCATGTGACCCAAAAACAATAGGACACCTCCTTGGATCATGAGCAATACTTGTATAAAGTTTCAGGGTCCTAGGTCAAAATGGCTTTTGAGTTAGAGCACGGAAACGAAAAATTCTACAGACCAATATTGAAAGATGGATGGATGGACAGACAGGCAGATATGATGAAACCAGTATATCCCCTTTTACTCTGTAGGTGCAGGGGTGGGGGGGTTATAAATTGTACATGGCCAAGAAGGGATTTGAACTGAAAGCCCTTGAATTTCTAGTCATGTGTATTGTTGACAGGTACTGGGCTCCAACTGATCAACGGTACATGAAAGTCCAAACATTTCAGCCACACTGAAATTGTCATCTGCAAATGCTTTCAATTTGGACAACTCCAAAATTTTGGGTTATCTGGGAAAGAGTTCCACCTCAGATGGTAAGGTTCAGAATATATGGCCTAGCCTTGGTAGCTCAGTTGGTAGGGTACAGAACATGAGAACAGGGGGTCGCTGGTTTGATCCCTGGCTCAGCAAATTTCTTTCTGAGGATTGATGATAGTCATTGTGACAGGATTCATTCCTCTCTCAACGCTGATCATTGTTTCAATTATAATATTGTTATGTGGGAAAGCAGCCGGTGGCTTGGAACCAACATTGTGCGTAGTACTGGTAAAAGAAACCAAGAAAGCATGGATAGGTGTGCCGGCTGCTGCAATATAACTGAAATCATGTTGAAAATGATGTTAGACACCATACAATCAAAATATATGTCTGGTACAGGGCTGAACCTCAAAAGCTAAAGTTCAGAATGCACAAAAATCAAAATCATGATATTTGCTTGCACTGATATTTATGGCAAAAAAACATATGAGAATGACAGACATGAAGTTGCCCTGACATTTAACAAACTGGGAATACCATATTTAAGCTAATCATCACTCCCTCCCTATAGTAGCGCCCCCACTATATCACTTACTCCAGAGGCCTCTGGACAAACCCCATTGGACAACAAGACCTTAGCTTAAAATTGACAACTGGAGTGACAAACTTCCAAATGCAAGACAACGAATGTCGCTAAAACTTTTCCAATGCAGACTGATAAAAATTATTGATGACCGATATTTTATGAATATACTATGAAATATACAATACATAATAATGTTCAAATGAACCATGATTGGCAATAAAATCGATATTCTGCATTGATACTAGGGTTTTTTCAAAGGAGATTGCTTCACTGTCGGCAGTGACTAAAACACGAATCAAAGTACTATGCTTACTCTACTATATGCACTTAAACTTCGGGAAATGAGTTGTAAACGAAGAGCGCCCTGTAAGCATTTTGCATGGCACACCGGTGCATTAATTAGGTGAAATACAGTAAATTGCTGTCTTTGCAACATCATTTTCATCTAATCTTCTATGCAGATGTGAATAGTCCTTCTACGAGGTTAACCCTTTACCAAACGACAAAATTTTTGACTGGTCCAAATTGAAAGCATTTGCAGACAACAAAATAAATGTTACCGAAAATGGAAGATTGTTTTGGGAAGGGCAGAAAACTTTGTGGGAAAAGAAGAAAATGCTGGTTCCTAGCATCTTCCCCTTTTCCCACAATGTTTTCAAAAGGCTTCTTTCTTGGAGTCATTAAAAGTCGGATTTTCTCCTTTTCCTACGTTTTCAAAAGGCTTCTTTCTCGGGGTCATTAAAAGTCAGATTTTCTCCTTTTCCCACAATTTTTTTCAAAGGGCTTCTTTCTAAGGGTCTTTAAAAGTCAGGATTGAGAGATAAAGAGCTAACCTTTTACCATTTAAGGACCCTAATGAAAAGACCTTTAGAAAACATTGTGGGAAAAGAAGAAAATGCTGGTAACCAGCATTTTCGCCTTTTCCCGCAATGTTTTCTAACCTTCCAAACTTGGATTCCAATTTTTCAGACACAATTATTTAGTCATCCACAAAACTATTCCATTTGGACAAGTTTTAAGTTTTGTCCTTTGGTGCCCGGCCGTTTTATACTGTATCTCAGTGGTTAACTTATCAAACTTGTGACCTGGTGGTTGCGAGTTTGATACTCAGTTGAGGCAAACTTTCTTTCCTCTCACCTCTGATGCATGCGAGAAAAGCAGTCAGTGGCTTGGAAAGAAAGTTATGTCAGTACTGGAATGAAAAAGCCAGGAAACATATGACCCAAGTTGTTCTGTGGCATTAACCCTTTACCAAACAATCCCGACTTTTAACGACCCTAAAGAAAGAAGCCTTTTGAAAACATTGTGGGAAAAGGAGAAAATGCTGGTAACCAGCATTTTCTCCTTTTCCCACAATGTTTTCTACCCTTCCCAAAACAGATTTTAGCTTTTCAGTCATGTTTATTATGTCGTCTGCAAAAGCTTTGAATTTGGACAATTCTAAAATTTTGTCGTTTGGTAAAGAGTTAAACTCCAATAAAAACATACAAACAAATCTGTCCTTCGGTAAAGGGTTAAGGGTAGAAGCCTAAGTCTATAATACGACATTTGTTGAGGAAGTGAGTGGGCAAATAAACCCTTCCTCTGTATAACTAAATTTTATACTTATCTGTATTGAAAGCCCTGGCTAAGCTAATTAGAAACATTTCAGGTATTTAGTTCGTTACAAATAAGTATAAATTACACATACTAATTTGCATCATATTTAGCAAACTGACCTGACGGTTTCCTTCTATTGTTATTGTCTATTCTTGTTATGGTTTCTTTCCCCTTTCACCATAGGACAAATTTTAGAACTGTCTAAATTGAAAGCAGACAATAAATTAAAGTATGAATCAAAGGATAGGATTTGTCTTTGAGTGGGTAGAAAAAACATTGTGCGAAAAGGAGGAAATGTTGGAAACCAGCATTTTCTTCTTTTTCTACAATGTTTTCAAAGAATTTTTCTTCAGGGTCTTTAACTCTTTACCACACAACAAAATTTTAGACTAGTCCAAATTGAAAGCATTTTGCAGATGACAAAATTCAATGTGACTTAAAAATCGAAATTTGTTATGGAATGGGTAGAAAACATTCTGGGAAAAGGAGAAAATGCTGATTACCAGCATTTTCTCCTTTTCCCAAAATGTTTTCAAAAAGCTTCCTTTTTAGGGTCGTTAAAAGTCAGGACTGTGTGGTACAGAGTTAACTCATTACCAGACGACCAAATTTTGGACTCATCCAAATAATAAACATTAATTTTGCAGACAACAAATTGGCTCAAATGATGGTTTTGTCTTTGAAAAGGTAGAAAACATTGTGGGAAAAGGAGAAGATGCTTGTCATCAGCACTTTCTTCTTTTCCCACTGTGTTTTCAAAAGACTTTTTTTCCTTAATTTTCTTAAAACTCAGGGTTGTTAGTAAAGGGTAAAAATAACAAGGAGAAAGTCTCAACCTGACAATCCTCAGCATGAAGTTTTCAGCCAATTTTTCGCTGTTTGGTCTACGCAGTTTTGATAACATTTTGAAAGTACATGTAATTGTAATCTGCATTTCAAATATCCGATACAGATGACAAGTTCATAATTCAGTACTCTTGCCTTTATGTCCCATTTGTGTATAAATATGTACAACACAATTTTCATGTCTGGTAACTTACCCGCAAAAAAAACCAATTACTGTCACCTAGATTTGTTTTGAGTAGGATCTTATTGCCTAGATTTGTTTTGAGTAGGATCTTATCGTGCTTAACCCTTTCCCAAACAAGCCCTGGTTTTCACGTGTCTGCAGTACAAGTCTTTTGAAAACACCGTGGGAAAAGGAGAAATTGCTCGTAACGAGTTATTTCTCCTTTTCCCACAGTGTTTTCTACCCTTTTGGAGAACTTTCTGTCATTTTCATCAAGTTTAAAATTGTCGTCTGCAAACTCTTTCAATTTGGACCAGTCTAAATTTTATCGTTTGGGAAAGAGTTAAAGCTCTTTACCACACTTAAATATTTTAGACTTGTCCAAATTGAAAGCATCTGCAGACAACAAATTCAGTGTGACTCAAATGATGGGAATTGCCTTTGAAAGGACAGAAAACATTGTGGGAAAAAGCGAAAATGCTGGTTATCAGTATTTTCTCTTTTTCCAACAATATTTTCAAAAGCCTTCATCTTCAGGGTGGTTAAAACTCAGGATTGTTTGGTAAAGGGATAAAACTTGAATATTGGGTTGATTGATTGACTGATTGTATGGTGTTCAACACCATTTTCAACATTATTTCAGATATATTGCGGCGGCCAGTGCACCTATCCATGCTTTCCTGGAGTTTCTATTACTAGTACTGTGCACAATATTCTTTCCAAGCCACTGGCTGCTTTCCCACAGAGCCATTGTCACAACAAAAGTCAATGGTGAGAGAGGAATGAATCCTGTTGCAATGACTATCATCAATCCTCAGGAAGAAATTGGCCAAGCCGGGGATCAAACTAGCAGCCTCCTGTTTGAATACATGTATTGGGACATACTGGTACTCCTTCCCAAACAAGAAAATTGTAGATTCTCCAAATTGAAAGCATTAATTTTGTAGATCACATGTTGTATAAGGCCCAAATAGCTAGATTTGTCTTTGAAAGTGTAGAAAATATGGTGGGAAAAGGAGAAGCTTTAGTTACCAACATTTTCTCCTTTTCCCACATTTTTTTTCAAAAGTCTTTCTTTTGAGGATAGTTAAAACTCAGGACTGTTTGGGTCATCACAATCTAAGGTAATCAAAGGTGTCTAAACAGTAACTGATAGCTTACAGAACACTTCCCTTCAATTACAGTGTTAATTTGATAACTAATTTTTACAATATGGTTGGCATTCATAATAAACATCGTCTAGAGCAAGGACCCTACCCAAGAATAAAACTGAGGTTATAAGACAGGATCTGGTATCTTTCAGAAATGAACCTTTTGCCAAACAATCCCCCCTTTTTTTTTTTAATTGATTGATAGATTGTATTGGTGTTTAATGCCATTTTGACAGCTTAGGCCATCTTATGGTGATCAGTGCACCTACGCGTGCGTTTCCTAGCATTTCTGACACTAGTACTGAAACAACTTTCTTTCAAAGTTTCTGACTACTTTTCTTGCACGCATCAGAGGTGAGGGGCGAAAAATCGCTGGAAAGAAAGTTTGCTATCTACTGAGCTACCTGGGCAGGCCCCATTTTTTGAAACTCAAGGGAAAAGTGTATATAAGGAAAAAGGAAGAAACGAAAAAATGTTTCAACTTTGAACCCTGCATTTTCTTTCCCTACCACAATGTTCGATATGCTTCAAAAGATAAATCTCATTTTTTCAGCCACAGAGATTTTCCCTCAATTAGTCCCAAGATAACCCTTTACCACACAATCCTGAGTTAAAACAATCTGAAGAAGGCTTTTAAAAACATAGTGGGAAAAGGATTAAATGCTAGTAGCCAGCATTTTCTCCTATTTCCCCAATGTTTTCTACCCTATAGAAGACAGAAATTATCATTTGAACTGCATTTGTCTTCTGCAAATGTTTTCAATTTGGTAGAGTCCAAAAATTTTCATTTGGTAAGGAGTTGAGGGAAAATGGATGTATAAAAGTTTTCTAAATTGGGAAATTTGTGTGATACCTTTTTTATCTTGAAACAAAAAGTAGCATGTTCTTGAATTAGACTGTTTGTATCTATGACATCTAAAATTAACAATTCTGAGATAAGAGAAATACATGTATCAAAAATGCTTACAGTATTTAAAACATTTACACATCAAGCACAAGTCCTTCATTAATCTTGCTATAGATCCTAGATCTTGTAATAATCAAAAAAAAAACCAAAGTATGATACATGAACAGTGGTACTTTTTTTTAAATTTTGAATGATAAAAATCAAGATATATGGCCCTCAACATGCGAAATGAGACCTTCGGGCATTTGCGTAAAGTGTTGTCTCGGATTAGCCTGTGCAGTCCACGCAGGCTAATCCGAGACGGCATTTTATGACTAGATCTATGTAATATTTTTATAACAGTAGACATTCATGAAACAGAAAATCGAACAAAAATGGGAACTGTCACCTCCGATTAGTCACAGACTGCACGGGCAATCCTCTGCAAAATGGTTAAAACAATGTGGGAAATGGAAAAATACTGGTAACATTTTCTCCTTTTCCCACAATGTTTTGAAAAGCCTTCACCAGGGTCTTTAAAACTTAAGATTCAGTGGTACAGGGTAGACATCTCCTTAGTTGTTGAATAAATGATTAGCCATGAAAATGCCTACATGTCTTTTTTTTTCAAACAATTTACAATGTACAGTTGTACTGCAGTACCATAGAAAAGAAGGTTAGAGAATAGTTAGAAACTCTTACACCTTGTTCATGCTATCAATTTGCAAAACGAGACAATCATGCGTTCATGATCTCCAGTTACCTGTTTGAATCTAATCAATTCACAAATCATGCAAAAACACACAGTCTGATATCTCATCATAACACAACATAATAGGCATTGCGTCCGAGTAGTGTGCATGTCCGAAAAAGTGATTTCGAGTAGAAGGTAAAAGTATATTTATCATTTACCTAATTGTTCCCAGGTTCGGTCAATGTCGAAATTCAGGCAAATCTGATACGTAATACTATAATCAGTTTCGTTCAAATTCATATCAGGATGCCGATCCTTTCGAAACGCCATTTTTCGGCGTTGAGGATGACAAACACACTTTACGCTAAATTCACGTTGCTGTCAACCAAACTACTTCCGTGTTGACATCGTAAATTAATCTCATTGGCTGAAAGTTTCTGGACGTCACGTGGAGGCTCTCCATTTCCTTGAAATTTGGTAAAAATAGAAATTATGGAAATTCCCTTGTCTTAAAGTACACTCCCAGTTCCTGTAATTCCTTTTTCTCCAAAAAAAAAAAATACTGACACGTGTGAACTACTAATTGGTTATTTAACACTGATCAAGAAAACAATGATTGGTTCTTCCCATTTTTTTTTCTTTAGATCTACCAACTCAAAGTAATTGAGCTATGCTCTGTAAAAAAGGGCTTGATGCATTTGCGAACAGTATCGATTCAGTTAGCCTGCGAAGTCTGGGCCGAAACATTTCGCTACTGGCCGATCTACCTCATGATTCAGTCAGTTGTTAAAAAAAGTAACTATTATGGATCCACAGAACTTTACGTGATGGTTTGATTGACAAGTACAATGCATCACGGAGATGTATTAAGCCCCCTTTTGCCAGAGCATTTCCCAAATTATGATTTATTTACAAACATATGCACAAGCAAGCAACTTATGAAGGCCTCTTCCAAAGATAGTTGGTACTTTTAAGTAAAGAGTTCGTGGCAAAAGGAGAAACAACTTGTTTCGAAAAAAATCTCTCATTACCACATTGTTTAAAAAAAAATCATTCCGACCAGGAAAATTCGTTGCGGTTATGTGCAAAACTCATAAAGGTCATTTCTCTAATTTAAGCTTTCAATATTATTTCACTCTAATTAGTTTAGTTTAAACATATTTTATTGCCTTCTTGTAACAACTTATACACTTTACATTACACGAAAACAGATACAAATCAGGCAAAAGGATCTGGCCACAAGTTTTCGCAACTTAGATTCCGCCATTCCCTTTAAATAATCTGCAAAATATGGGAATCTTCTACGATTTTGAAATTTTAACAGAATGTTTCTGATCTTTACTTGCAAAAAAGAAGGTACTCTAATCATGGAGGTTATTTCAACTGTCATGCCTCCCTGAAAATCATGTTACCAAAAATATCCCGCGCAACACCCTTTCCATACCAGCAGCTGCTTTTCCATATAAATATCGTTGAACAAAAGGTTCAGTGGCGAGAGAAAAATGGATCTCGTCTCGGGGTGTATCACCAGTCCCCCTTTTGCCTTTTCCACACTCTGTCAGGTACTTGTCACGACGCCGAGAAAGGTAACATAAACTACAATACAATTATAATATAGTACAATACATTATCTTTAATCGAGTATTTAGGCCTCCGGCCCATATACAATTACACATCATACAATTTATTTACAAAGAGTGACGCTATATAACCAACTTTACAATCGAAGCTAAATTTAACAAATATTTCTAGAGCTAGTTCTGTAATAACTAAATGATTACACTAACAAATAACAATATTTACTTCTTTATCCATTACGATATTAGTGCCACGTGTCACGCTCATGTAGTTTAAAACTTTAGAAAACATTGTGCCATAAAATAGCACTTCATTCAAATATAAAGCAGAAGAAAATCAAATGAATGAGTTTATCTACCAACCCATCTGTGTTAGAAAACTATATTCTATTTTATGTCATGCAAAGCTTTTGTAAAACATTGTGACGACAGATAGCATTCTGCAATTTAAAAACCTTTGAAATCCGTATTCCCAAACAGTCCTATATTTTAACAACCATAAGGAGATGCTTTTGAAAACATTGTGGGAAAAGGTGAAAGAGCTACTAACCAGCATGTTGTCCTTTTTTTTTCAATGGCCTCTGCTCATCTATTTGGATTGAGGTAGTAAAACAATGTTAATCCTCGATAAACTCACGTAGGTAACATATTTTGACATAAGCGTAATGCATAACTACTCAGTTGTGAGAAAAAAAAAAAAAACATTATGTATATAGTTTGTGAAGGAGAAAATGCTGGTTGCCAGCATTTTCTCCTTTTTCAACAATGTTTTCAAAAGCTTTCTTATTCAGGATCGTTGTAACATTGGATTGTGTAGATAAGGGTTAAATAGTGATTAACCCTTGACCGAACAATCCCGATGTTTTAACGATCCTGGGAAAGAAAACTTTTGAAAACATTGTGGGAAAAGGGGAGAATGCTGGTACCCAGTATTTTCTCCTTTTCCCACAATGTTTTCTACCCTTCCCAAATCAAATTTCTATTTTTTTAGTCTCATTTATTTCTTTCGTCGGCAAATAATTTCAATTTGGACAAGTCTAAAATTTGTCATTTGTCATTTGGTAAAAAGTTAAATTGTTACTGCACAGACATGATTTTAAAAAAAAATCCCTTTACGTAATAAATGGAACAATTTGTCTGCAAAAAGCAATCACTTCTAGTACCAATGATTTTTCACATTGATAGAAAATAGTAATTTCCCCTTTTTTCCCTCAATTTTGGTTCCTTGTGTCGTTAGTGACTTTTCTTTTTCCTTATGAATCTGAAAACGACGTGTTCAATAACTTGTGTTGCAGGATGGTCGCAGGATGGTCGATATATGGTCAAAGGGAAATAACTCTGACTTAGCCGTTCACGAATTTTGTACTGGAGTTTGCCCCCTTCTATGTCGTAGACAATTTTCTACACGACAAAATTCCAGTCACTTTTTTTTATTTATTGATTTCGTACTTATTCCTAATATATCTGATAAAATCATAAATGAATAATAGATTATACATACACTATATTATGTTGTCAGCTACCAAGCCTGCGTTTTAGCGATCCTCATGAACAGGTACTTTTATTTATTTATTTTTATTTTTTGTAAGAAAAGGATAAATTTCTAATAAACAACAATTCAGACTTGGTAAGGTGACATTAGATGCAATACTGAATAAGGACACGCCTTTTCGTAATACGGTTTTACATAGAGCTTCCCCTCTTGTCGAATGAATCAGCTATTGAACATTTATTAACCCTTATCCTGCTAAATAAATGAAATTTATAAAACTTTCAAAACCATGGTAAAAACCCAAATGTTGTTATTTCAAGAGTATATTTTAGGGAAAAAATATCTCCTTATCGGGCAGTGTAGATCCAAGATCAGACTGCACGTTCTGTGAGTCGCGATTAGCAACCAAAGGGTTAAAATTCATTCGTCTTGCGTTTTACAAGCACTCATTGTAAGGGAGGTTACTCTTACCATATTTCATTTAAGACTGTAAGAGTTTGCTCCCTTATACCACAAAATTATTGTTCTGCGCCATCTCAAAGTCTATGTATTTTACAACTTATCTGATTAGGAATCATAACCAAAAGTAAACCAGGGTTGCACACATAAAACGAAAATTGTCTCTTTTAAATCAGAATCAGGAGAAAGAAGTTAAAGAAACAGCAGTCAATTTTCTTTCTCTGCAAAGGGGATTCTCTACCGAAGATATGGGCAAGAGTTCTTTGTAAATGACTATATAAATGATTGTTTTCAACCTTGTATTCCCTGAAATAGTGGACAACGAAAAGTGAATGACGTTTTTACACCAATATCATTTTCAGTTTAGAAATTCACCGCAGATGGCCATGCAAACCGCGTGTCAATAATCAACAGAAAATCTCGCGAGAATCTATGTAACTTCCTTTACAAAGTTATCCACCATGGGTAAGGCAATTTTGCACGTGGTATTAATAGAAATCGCCGAAATTATTCAATATTTGTTGATCATTTTCATCGAAGACAACAAAAAATGAATTGAAATATGTTCCACTGAATAGGCAATGTTATTGTCTTGGAAGAAAAGCACCAACACAGTCTGCATTGAGGGGGCAATGATGCAAATCCCGATACTCGGTTCGAAATGAAACCGAATTATGCAATTTCACTTTTGAAAATTGAATTAAAATTGATGGAAACCCTCTTGGAAACGCTCGAAAACGCTCGTGGTTTTTCGAAGCATAATCTGGCGTTGATGTCAAGTGGTTAAAGCAAGGTGCCGGTTTGCAGGAGGTTCTGGGTAGCCACTAGTCAGTTGATTTCTAATGAATTTCAGACCTGAAGACTAATCAGTTAAAAAAGTGTGGTATATTCTCATTTGACAATATCAAGAATTACAAATTGTGATGGGCCAGGTACAAAAATTGGAATGTCCTTTGAACACAGTGGTCAAGAGTTTTACTTGCTAATATGTATATCCAATTTAGGATGGGCAAATGGTTTTACAAATCCAATTAGTATGCTCACATACATGTGCACTCTGATGTCACACACACTCGGAAAAACAACAGGCTAGGCAGAATGGCAAGAACGGACCAACTAACTGTCCTTTTAAAATTACTGGCCTCAGGCTGATTGAATGGAGTTAGTGTCAAACCCTTTTGGAAAGTAAAACAAAGGTTTGGTACTCTGATAGAGTCATGCCAATTGTTTCCAGAACCCATATCAAATCAAGACTTAACTCTTTACCAAACGACAAAATTTTAGACAAACCCAAATTGAAAGCATTTGCTGACGACAAAGTAAATGTGACTGAAAAAATGAAATTTATTTTGGGAAAGGTACAAAACATTATGGGAAAAGCAGAAAATGCTGGTTACCAGCATTTTCTCCTTTTCCCACTATGTTTTCTAAAGGCTTCTTTCTCAGGGTCGTTAAAAATCGGGATTGTGTGGTAAAGAGTTAGTGTGTGACAGTCCCATGTGAAAAATAGTGAAAATGCCCCAAAACAGAATTTGCCTTGCAAAAAATACAGCTGTTTTTTGACCCATTACCACACAATCCCAACTTTAAATGATCCAGAAAAAGAAAGCTTTTGAAAACAATATTGGGAAAGGAGAAAATGCTGGTAACCAGCATTTTTTCCTTTTCCCTGGATGTTGTCTACCCTTCCCAAAACGAATTTCAATTCTCGAGTCACATTTGATTTGTAGTCTGCAAATGCTAAAATTTTATTGTTTGGTAAAGAGTTAATAAAACTGTTATTGCCAGAGCTGTTTTCGTAACATATAATTACCGTTAGATTAACCTCCCTTGACGTAGAGTGGGTCGCACTTTCTCAGTGGGACCCATTTTTCTTGATATTGTTTGTAAATTATTTCTTTCCTCTCCCTCCCCCCCACCCCCCACCCCCAATTTTTGACACCACCCTTTTTTCTTTTTTTAGATACTAGAATAGACACTGCTTTGAGAAATATTTACATGGACATTTTGTACTTTTTCAGGTAAGCCCAGAGGAATTAGAACTGCCAGGAAATACGTCAATCTCCGACGTGAACAGAAATGGCACGACAAGGACTACAAGAAGGCTCACTTGCCTTCCAGATGGGTGAAACCATTCCAGGGAGCATCACATGCTAAAGGCATTGTGTTGGAAAAAGTGTAAGTTTCAGATGCAGCAACTGTGAATAACCCTTTGCCAGACATTACAGTATTTCAACCCTGTATCCAAAGAAAAAATTTAGACTTGACTTAACCCTTTACCAGACAACAAAATTTTAGTCTTGTCCAAATTGAAAGTATTTGCAGACAGCTATTTCACTGTGGCTCAAATGGTGCAATTTTTCTTTGAAAAGGTTGAAAACATAGTGGGAAAAGGAGAAAACGCTGGGTACCAGCATTTCCTCCTTTTATCACATTGTTGTCAAAAGTCATCTTTCTCAGGGAAAGGGCGGAATTGTGTGGTAAAGGGTTAATTGAGAGCACTTGTTGATGACAAAGTGAAGATAATTGAAAAATTCGAAATTTATGTTTGGAAGCGTTGAAAACACTGTGGGAAAAGGGGAAATGCTCTTTACCGTTTTTGGTATTTTTTTTATTTGAATTGTGTTAAAAGCCACATTATACATGTACCCCATTACGGACTTAGCCATCCCATTGTATTATTTAACTCTTTACCAAACAATCCTGAGACTTGAGGACTCGCAGGAAGAAGACTTTAGAAAACATTGTGAGAAAGGCTAAAAAGCTGGCAACTAGCATTTTCTCCATTTCCCACAATGTTTTCTGGACATTTAAGAGGCAAATCCCATACTTTAGCCACATTGATTTTTGTCTCCACATATAAACAAAAGCAGAAAATGAAGAAGAAAAAAATAGACAGTTCTAAAATATTACCATTCAGTTAAAAAGTTAACAGTCTAGGATTTAAACTGTATGGTTTTAACCATTTTAACATGCTGTCTGTTACAGTGGTGTAGAGGCCAAACAGCCCAACTCTGCCATTAGAAAGTGTGTCAGGGTTCAACTGATCAAGAATGGAAAGAAAATCACAGCCTTTGTTCCCAATGATGGTTGTCTAAACTACGTTGAGGTATGCATTGTTTCCAGTTGTAAACAGTGAAAAAATCTAAGGAAATTTCAATTGCTGTTTACTTACTACCAACTGAAACAGATTCACAGCAGGGGACTTTGAAAACATTGTAGTAAAACAAGGATAATCCACATGAAACAAGGTGTCATACATGGATACATACAGTATGAAATTTCTGTGGAAAAATTGGTAAAGTCACAGTTTTAGAAGAATTTTTTCAAGAAGTGATCTCCAAGGAAAAAACAAAAATTGTTGATGGTAATGTGTTAAATTGATTGACATGTATTTAAAGGCCCAATACCAGCCAAAAGTAAACAGTGCTGGTGTTGAAATGCATTTAAGTTCAAATTATACCATCTTTAAGTATGGAAATTATTGTGAAGATGACAATCTTTTATTGTATGGTCAATCCAAGTGTTCGTGACTTGCAGAAACACAAACTTTATAACCAGGTAAAATGTAAACAAAAGATAGATAACCTGGCAACTTTAAACCCATTTTTTAAATTCATTTTTCTACCTGTGACACTTGGACTGACAGTAACAGATTGTCATCTTCAAGGACTAGCTAGGATTTAGCAGTACTAAAATATAGATAGGAAGAGATGGTCATTCTGAAAGTTTGTATATGCTGTAAACTTTTCTCTTTTTATTTGCAGGAAAACGATGAAGTTTTGGTGGCTGGATTTGGTAGGAAGGGACACGCCGTGGGAGATATTCCTGGCGTCCGTTTCAAGATCGTGAAAGTTGCCAATGTGTCACTACTGGCTCTCTTCAAAGGCAAAAAGGAAAGACCAAGATCATAATTTGTTGTACAGATTTTGAAAAAATGAATGTATTGCCTTTGTCTTATCTTTATCATTCTTTTAGCAGAACTTCCATTTTGTTTTGTGGCTGGGGTAGTTCCTCTGCAAGTGAGAAGTTAATTATAAATGAAGTAGTAGACAGTGTCTTTGAAATCAGGGCCCATATTCACCAATAATTCTGAAGAATGTTCTTAGTCTTATTCTCAAGAATTTTTTAAATTTGAAATTAACATAACTTCTGATTGGCTACACCAATCTGTTTAGCCACTCTGAAGTTGTGTTACTTTCAAGTTTGAAAAAAGTCTTTGAGAATAAGAGCAAGAATGTTCGTAAGAATGGTTGGTGAATGAGGACCCTGACTACATGTTTTCAAAACTCTGATTCTAATCTCCTCTGTTGGTAAGTTTCTATCTTGGATCAGACTTTGTAACCAGGGGGCCCTCCTATTAGATTCTCTCAAAGCAGTGGGTATCTTATGGGAGCTTTTGCAAGACACATCAGGTCCCAGCCCAGAACTGGTAAACCCAAGACTTTCTTAACTCTTTACCACACAATCCCGACTTATAACGACCCTGTGAAAGAAGCCTTTTGAAAACATTGTGGAAAAAGGAGAAAATGCTGGTAAACAGCATTTTCTCCTTTTCCCACAATGTTTTCTGACCTATCAAGGACAAATTTTGTCATTTGGGCCGTTTTCAATATGTCATCTGCAAATGCTTTCAATTTGGACCAGTCTAAAATTTTGTCATTTGATAAAGGGTTAAACATGTGAACTGTCGCTGTGACATGACTGAAATAATAGTGAATGCAGTGTTATCTCTTTACCAAACAACAAAATTTCAGACTGGACCAAATTTAAAGCAATTGCAGACGACAGTTTAAATGTAGATGTAGCTCAAATGATGATATCTGTCTTTGATAGGGTAGAAAACATTGTGAGAAAAGGAGAAATGCTGGTTACCAGCATTTTCTCCTTTTCCCAGAATGTTTTTAAAAGGATTCTTTCTCAGGGTTGTTAAAACTCTTGATTGTGTGGGGAAAGGGTTAAGCAGCATTCGGTAATAATGAGATCAGACTACATGCTTCATACAGTGAAATCTTTATCTAAAGAGCCCCACCCCCTCCAAGCTACTTACAACCCCAAGTTTTAATGACCGGGAGGAAGAGAGCTTTGAAAACATCATGGGTAAAGGAAAAAATGCCGGTAACCAGCTTTTTGCCATTTCCCACAATACTTTCTAGCCTTTCAAAGACAAATATCAACATTACAGACACATCTAATTTGTGGTCTGCAAATACTTCTCGCCCTTAGGCTACTAAGCTGACTTGGGGCATTTTTGCAGAAAATGTAGATCAAGATCAGGCTGCACAAGACATGCATTTTGATTTTGGATCTACACTGTCTGATACGGCATTTTTTTTTCTGTTGAAACCAACCCTGAAATCACAATATTTGGGTTTTAACCATTGATTTGAATTTTCATTTCATTTATATCGCAGCTTAAGGGTTAATTTTGTCAAGTTGCAAATTTTGTCCTGTGTTAAAGAGATAACCCTTCACTCACCATGCAAACTTTTGCTGAATGCTCCAAAATCAAATTTATGTACAACTACCACAAGGCAAAAATATTCAGTAGAAGAAGCAGTGTGTTTTTGGATAAAGACCAGCAAATACATGTAGCTTAACCCTTTCCCACATAATCCCGACTTTTAACGACCCTGAGAAAGAGGCCTTTTGAAAACATTGTGAGAAAAGGAGAAAATGCTGGTAACCAGTATTTTCTCCTTTTCCCACAATGTTTCCTACCCATCCAAAAACAAATTTCAATTATTCAGTCAAATCTATTTTGTCGACTGCTAATGCTTTCAATTTGGACTAGTCTGAAATTTTGTTGTTTGGTAGAGTTAAACTTTTCGGGGCCATTGTCCAGGTCATCTGTGGTTTTTTAGCTCACCTGAGCACAAAGTGCTCAAGGTGACCTTTTGTAATAGTGCTGTGTCCGTCATGCGTTGTCCAGGCGTCAACAATTATCTTGTGTGCACTCTCGAGACCACATTTTCACTCCATTTATCTTCAATGGCTAAAAAACATGGGAAATGAAGAAACTGCTTGTTGCCAGCATTTTTCCCAGTTCCCACTATCATGGCTTTTAAGAGTTCTTTCTCGGACTTGTTTGGTTTTGTATTTTACATGCTGAGTGTAAGTATCAGTACCAATATGGATAGCAGGCGCATGTCCAGACGGACACCCGGAGGCTTGGGCTTCAACATCAACCATCAAAACATCAAATAAACGAAACACGCTTTCTCTATAAGGAGAAGAGACCAAAAAGGCGAAAGAAAGAGAGGAGAAAGTTTAGAATAGATTAGGCTTTATCTTTACCACATTCCTGGCTAGGCACCTTGGGTACCTTTCCCTAAACTACGTACGAAATTCGCCTACGAATGTTAGGTTAGCAAGCACCAAGTCCAAAAACAAGTTCCACTGAACTGCAAAACTTTACAATTAGAGTAAATGAGCCATACTCTGTTAAAAGGGGGTTTAATGTATCTGCCAAACACTATCGACTCTGGTCAGCCTACGCAGGCTGACCAGTACCAAAACTTTTTGCTATCGGTTAAATTTCTGCATGTCAAAGGACACTAGTCTACCTCGTGATTCAGTTGGTTGTTAGACAAAGTGGATTTTATGGATCCCTAATTATGCGATGTCTTGCTCGGTGCAATGCATTACGGAGATGCATTAAGCCCCCTTTTGCCAGAATAAGGCTCAAATATTTGTGTAACTTTACGCCAGCTCATACCCGTGGGTAAAGCAGAGATTGTATGTGTGTATAATCAGTCCCAAGATTTGCGTAAATCGACGCAGGTTAGTGAAAGTTGCCCCTGAATAGTGGCGATGAAGATGCGCTTTTAAAGCTATCTAGAATGCTAGAATGCCTTGCAGAGACGTCTGTTTATTCTTATGGATTCTCTCTCTCTCAAATGAAAACCATTTTGACAAGAAGTTTTGAGTGAAGAGATACCTGTGAAGTAGACCTGTTTATTTCTTTTTCGGCCTAGCTGAATGCGCTGGCTTTTGACCTACTTTTTGGTATCGATAAAGAATGAATAGATGGTAATTTATGATTGGTCAAAAATGTGCACGTGTTTATTCGGCGGGCCCCTGCTGGTATAGTTGCTTACACGTTTATGAAACTACTATTAACAAGCGTTGCTTCTGCTAATCGATACCCCAGGGCCTTGATTCATACCATAGCAAAATAATGTAGCTTCTAGTAGAAAATGATTGTCTTCTTGTGCTATTTGGAAATTTGATATTTTCATAAGCGTTACCCAATAACCTAACAGATCTGCTTCTTTTCAACAAAATGAAATACAGTGAGGAAAAAGCTGCAGTTGCTGGTGAGGTTACTTTTCATTATTTTACTTCATATTGAGCCACAAAAGAGTTTCAATATTCATATTCTAATTTTTCTTATGCTGTCTATCTTTTTAAAGATATTTCATGTTTAATCTAACATCTTTATGTGTGCCGTGAGAAATAGTGCTAGCTCGCAACTTCTGCCCACTGTCTTTCAATCTTCAATTGCTGTTTTTGAAACTGAAAGAGCTAGGTAGGGCTATGAAAATAAGTGTTTCACCACTATCCTTCTATTACACCACACAGCGTAATATGATCGAATTAAAAAAAAAAAATGCCTTCATTTTTAAAAGGTCGACTAGCACAAAAATTGGGGTAGACTGGTACCCGTTGTATCTCCCGCAGCCGTCCGATAGTTGATACGAAGATCGATAACGGGCTGCCAGTTTAAAATTGGGGTTGAAATGTCGGAAATAAGCACTCTCTTGCACTCCGGTTCATTCACATTCACCTCTGTAGTGGGCTCAGAAAGTAGTCCGTCCTCTCGCGAGATTTTCCGTCACATGACCATAACCCCAAATGGCGACACAAACGCCGGTGAAAGAAAGATGTATCGATTGTTTTGTTTGCTGTTCAAACAGCATACGGCCAATCAAACTTAGTGGGAGAAAATGTGGAAAAGAGGGGTTTTCTGAAAAGCTAAAATGTGTTTTAAAGGACGACAATCTCTTCTTTGATGTTACAAACTTAGATCCATCGGTTTGTCGAAACTGTCACAGGACTGTATAATTTTGTTTGTCTTCATTCGTGGGCGCAGCCATTCGGTTTACAATTGGCGTAGGAATCTGATCAGTGAAGAAACTCGAAAAAATAGTTCCATTGTATACAGGTAAATTCATCAATTTAAATGCACCTATAATGCATCTGGAATCATATTTGCTTTGTCTACTTTATCATGTTACACATGAAACAGTTAAACAGTAACAAAACATGTTTTCCTCGGTTTGACAAGATTCTTGTCATTTAGCCTATCGCAGAGATGTATGTGAGGTAACGAACGACAACTCTGCTCGGAGATTGGGAAATAAGCTGTATTACCGGAAATACCACCGATTGATACCGGAATTTCCCTACGATCACACGGAAAAATGGAAAAAACGACAGAAGAAAAGACAACTAAGATTAACTTCGAGGAAGAAGACAAGGACGATGTAGTTGACGACGTGGAAGGGACTGAAACACAGAAGAAGAAGAAAAAGAAGAAGAAGAAAAAGAAATGTTAGTGTTACTGTAGTTTTTGTTTTCCAAATATTTTTGCCTATATTATCGGACATATCCTAATTCCGGACAAAAAAAAAAAATAGCAGGTTTATACAAAACGAGATAGAACTGAAGGATTTAACGACCAGTTGCTCCTTTTCTCATGGTGTTTTCATGTGTTTTTATTTGTGAAATATTAAATCATGGTTTTTTTTTCTTATTCTTCTTGAAATATCTTATAAATTATGTACAAATTTGCATGCATGCTGTAGGGAACTCACCATCAGGTTTCAATGCTCATAGGCCACACTTATCAGCATAGAGATTCACTACATATATGTTTTCGTAGACATACCAGACAAACCTGTGTTTTAATGACCTTGAGGAAAAGGCTTCTGAAAACATTGTTGGAAAAGAACATCCTGATGACAACTTACAATTTATTGAGGGATGATCCATTTTTTTTATTAATTTACAAATGCTACCATTTTTGACAAGTTTGACAAAGAAGTTTGGTTTGTCGCATGATACATTTCAAAGCAACAGGGAGGAGACATTGATTGTTACAAGCAGCATCTCTATAAGTGATAGTATTCTTAACCCTTATGGCGTCGGATAAACCTGTCAGACATTTTCATCCTAGAAACAAGACCAAAACAATTGCAATTTCATGGTTGCTTTTGTCTACAGTGATTCAAAAAAGCGGACAGTGTAGCTCAAAGATCAGGCTGCACATTTTGTGCAGCCTGATCTTGATCTACACTGGCCGCAAACGCAGCTATAGTCATGAAAGGCGCTTTAAGGGTTAACTCTTTACCACACAATCCTGAGTTTTAAGGACCCTGAGAAAGAGGCCTTTTAAATACATGGTGGGAAAAGGAGAAAATGCTGGTAACCAGCATTTTCTCCTTTTCCAACAATGTTTTCAACCCTTCCCATAACAAGTTTTAATTTTTCATTCACATTTATTTTGTCATCTGCAAATGCTTTCAGTTGGGACCAGTCTGAAATTTTGTCGTGTGGTAAAGAGTTAACTCTTTATCAGTCAATTTACTCAGACTAGTCCAAATTGAAAAGATTTGCAGATGACATATAAAATGGGGCGTTATGATAGTTATATATAAATCTTAGAAAGGATAGAACACATTGGAAAAAGGAAAAAATGCTGGTTACCAGCATTTTCCCCTTTTCCACAATGTTATCTAATGCCTTTTTTTATCTGGGTCTTAAAATCACGTCATTATTTGGTAAAGGATTTAAATCGTTCTGTAGCAAGCCAGAAAAATTGTCTGCAATCGATGATGCGATTGCTCTTTCAGGGCAGAATTATTGAAACTATAGCTCTTTTTGAAGCTGAAAGGTTTTCATGTTCTAAGCATGGCAAAACCAGTGGACAAGCTGTGCAGTCTGATCTTGATCCTATGTCATCCACAAAAGCCCCTGCTTTTTGTCTGTGGTACTGAAAGGTTAAACTGTGACCAGATGACAAAATTTTAGCCTTGTCCAAATCCAAAGCATTTGCAGACAACAATTTCAGCGTGGCTCTAATGGTGCAATTTTTCTTCGATAGGGTAGAAAACATTATTGGAAAAGGAGAAAATGCTGGTTACCAGCATTTTCTCCTTTTTCCACAATGTTTTCAAAAGGTGTCTTTCCTAGGGTCGTTAAAAGGCGGAAAAGAGTTAGGAAAATTTGGGGGTACAAATTCAAAGAAACACTGGGTTACTGACTAAGGGAAATTTGATGCTTTTCAGTAGTTTATTACGAAATAATGGTGGATTATAAGATTTGATAATTCATGGTTACAACCAGTGAAATTTACCGTAACTGTTTCCATAACTCTACAGTTGAAGGCAGAAATAGTGGTTCCTGCACTCTAGTTACATCGGTAAACAGTGCATGTAATTCAGCTAAATGGAACTATGATGTAATTTATGCACATTTATGTGACATTTCTCATGCTTTACGTGATGATATCGTAATGTGTTGTTATGTGGGGGAGGTATTCCACAGGGAATTCCCGAAAACAGCTGTACTGGATTTTGATGAAAGTCCAAGCATAAAGGGGCTTAGAAGTATGAAATAAATAGAATATTTGATTTTCGGTGAAAGATCAAATTTTATTTCGTCGAGTGAACATCATCGGTAATATTTTCACAAGTGGCTGTGCTAAAAGATCGCAGCCACTCTTGAAAATATCACTGATGATGTTCACTCGATGAAATAAATTTCCATCTTTCACCGAAAAAAAACCCCATATATCCTTATCCATATATCCATATATATATTTCCTTGGTATTGTTTATAGCTCCAACTGAACAGGCTGAGGGAGAAGGGGAAGATCCAACTGTAAATGGAGTTACAGACAAATTAGGAGAACATAAACTGAATGGGGAAGCTGAATCAAACAACGCAGCAGCAGGTACATGTCACAAAAATTCTGAAAACTGAAGTTATGTTACTGGTTTACCAAGGGAAAAATTTAGAAAAATGAAGGACTGAAAATATGGTTGTATTACTGATTGCAAAGACAAAATACTGAAATCGATTTCAAACTATGGTACAAAATCATGGGCTATTGATCCCAACAGGGAGAAAATTACAAAAATACATCTTTTTCAATCATTGCACAACCAGGTGCAACTAAATTCACTTAGTTATTATAAGCTTGGGAAATTTATAAAAAAAAAATGATAAGAAGCAAATGATATATAGGATCAATCAATATACTTGTTTCAAAAAAAAAATCATGGATACAATTTATTTTAGCCCTTTACCAAACGACAAAATTTTAGACTGGTCCAAATTGAAAGCATTTTCAGACAACAAATTAAAGGTGACCCAAATAAACATACAGTCAAATATCTATATCTCGAAGTTCATGGGACCTACGAAAAAACTTCGAGTTATAGAATGTTCGAATAACAGAGATTCGGATCTTTCAAGCATGTGGACGAATCAAGTCGGTGGCGAACTACCGGAAGTAAACAAGGCAACGTTTCATTAGTATCCTACAGATCAATCGAACACAAATATAACAAAATGTTAAATATTTTATTTTTTAATACTGATATGCATTTGATACATGAACTTCATACAATATACATGTAAAAAAATATTTACGAACATGAAATCAGTATCTAGTTGAATTGTCTGTTATATCGTAGGTGTACTTAAAAATGTGACATTCTCATCTCGGAGACAAACAATCAAGCGAAATTGGACAAACAATGAAAAACCAATACAGCAAAACGGTTGTTAATTACCCGAGTAGACAACTCGAAACGTGTGAAAAACTGGATTGATTGCAAACACTATGCTTTAAAATTTCACCTCGAGTTAAAGAGGTGTGAATGTGTTCAAACAATGGTGAGCGGACTTGAAAATTACCTCGAGTTATAGATAAGTTTCGAGTTATAGATTACGACTTAGGGAGGGTGAAATATACAGAAATAAAGAGCATGAGATCGGGACTTGAAAAATACTTCGAATAAAAGAGAGTTTCGAGTTATGGATGTTCGAGATATAGATATTTGACTGTACTTGTCCTTGATAGGGTAGAAAACATTGTGGGAAAGGGAGAAGATGCTGGTTACCAGCATTTTCTCCTTTTCCCACAATGTTTTCAAAAGGCTATTTTCTCAGGGTCATTAAAAGTCGGGATTGTATGGTAAAGAGTTAAGTATTAAACTCTCTTCCACACAACAAAACTTTTAGCCAAATTGAAAGGATATGCAGACGACAAATTAAATGTCATTCAAAATATAAAACTTGTCTTCCAAAGGATATGAAATATTGTAGAAAAAAGAGAAAATGCTGGTAACCAGCATTTTATCTATTTCTAACAAGGTTTTCAAAAGCCTTTTTTCCGTAGCGTCGTAAAAGTCGAGATTTGGTGGTCAAGGGTTAATGTATTGTTTTATCAGTCAGTTATTTGATCAATTCTATCAGTCAGTTATTTGATCAATTCTATCAGTCAGTTATTTGATAAATTCTATCAGTCAGTTATTTGATCAATTCTATCAGTCAGTTATTTGATCAATTCTATCCGTCAGTTATTTGATCAATTCTATCCGTCAGTTATTTGATCAATTCTATCCGTCAGTTATTTGATCAATTCTATCAGTCAGTTATTTGATCAATTCTATCAGTCAGTTATTTGATCAATTCTTGGAAATAGTAGATCATTTTTTTTTTTTTTAATTTCACAGTCCTTACATACCTATTGTCTAACTTATTTATCTATGGTTTTGATTTGTTTATGAAATTTACTTTCCATATTGCAGAAGGTGAAGGAGAGGATGCTGAGAAAAAGAAGAAGAAAAGAAAGAAGAAGAAAGGAGGAGGTTGGTTGATTGCTCTGGTGCCATCCCTTTATCACACAATGCCGCTTTTTGACGCCCCTGGGAAAGAAGCCTTTTGAAAACATTGTGGGAAAAGGAGAAAATGCTGGTAACCAGCATTTTCTCCTTTTCCCACAATGTTTTCTACCCTATCAAAGAAAAGTTGCACCATTTGAGCCATGCTGAAATTGTCGTCTGCAGATGCTTTCAATTTGGACAAGGCTAAAATTTTGTCGTCTGGTAAAGGGTTAAAGAACAATCGCAGAACTTGCAATGTTTCACAAAATTTCATTGTCTAATAGATGACAAAAATTAATGTCTAATAGATGACAAAAATTAATGTCTAATAGATGACAAAAATTAAGTCTGTTCCTCATTTTAGTTAACTCTTTACCAAACGACAAAATTTTAGACTGGTCCAAATTGAAAGCATTTGCAGACGGCAACTGAAAGGTGGCCCAAGTGATGAAATTTGTCATTGATTGGTTAGAAAACATTGTGGAAAAAGGAGAAAATGCTGGTTACCAGCATTTTCTCCTTTTCCCACAATGTTTTCAAAAGGCCTCTTTCCCAGGGTCGTTAAGTCGATATTGTGTGGTAAAGGGTTAATACATTTGTATTTAATATCAATTGTGATACAAGTTCTTACAAATAACTATTTACAACACAATTGATTTTGAGCATGATAACTTTTGAAAATGTTGTGGGAAAATGAAAATGCTGTGGGAAAAAGAGAAAATGCTGATAACCAGCATTTTCTCCATTTCCAATGATGTTTTTTACTCTTTCTCATGAAAGTTCCATCCTTTGTGCCACAATAAGTTTGTCCTCTGCAAATGGCTTTCAGTTTAGACCAGTCTAAAATTTTATTGTTCGGTAAACCCTTTACCATACTATCCTGAGTTTTAATGACCCTTAGGAAGAAGACCTATTGAAAACATTGTAGGAAAAGAAGAAAATGCTGGTAACCAGCATTTTTTCCTTTCCACACCATGTTTTCTTCCCTGCCAAAAACCAATTTCAATTTTTTAGTCACATTCAATTTGTCGTCTGCAAATGCTTTCAATTTGGACCAGTCTAAAATTTTATCGTTTGGTAAAGAGTAAAGATTTAATCACTGTCGATGATTGCTTTCTGAAAACCCAAACTGGATCTTCAACCTTGATGTGGGTAGTTCCAAATGTTCATCCCACCTATTACCCATCATGAGATTTGAACCCCCAACCTTTGATGTGAGAGGCCAATGCTCTGCCTCTTCACCACCTTCCATATTGCTCTTGCAGCCAGAAAATACATGCAATGAAAATGACAGGATTTATCTTCGAATTGTGGGGAGGATGAGAAATTGCTGGTTACCTAATGATTGTAAGGAAAGAGGAATTTTTTTTATCAGCAAGGTTTTCAACTTGGACACGATCTGATTACTAGCATTTTCTCCTTTTCTCACAGTGTTTTTAAAAGGTTTCTTTATCGGGGTCGTTAAAAGTTGGTATTGTGTTGTAAAGGGTTATGTTAATATCTCCTGCAGATAAATGATTGAAAAAGAACTTATTTTATTTGCCACAATTATTTTACAATAGTAACATGTATACATGTTCTGACCACTTACCAGGCAATCCTGCGTTTTCACACAGGTGTCTTCAGAAAAAATGTTATAAAAGGAGAAATTGGTAACTGGTAACCAGCACTTTTTCTTCTCCCACAATGTTTTCTATACGGGTATCCTCAGATTGTTTGATATCTTGATTATTTCAGGTGGGAAGCAGCAGACAGTTCCTCCATCGATTCCCATTTCTGAACTCTATCCAGAGGAGAACTACCCAGAGGGAGAAATATTAGATCATTACATCGCAGTGAATGAGTAAGTCTTATAGAAATATAAACAAAGAACCTTACCATAGTAAATTAGTCAAGGCATTACAAAGTTTAGTATGTTTATATAATGTTCTGTTAACCCTTTCCCAAACAAGCCCTGGTTTTCACGTGTCTGCAGTACAAGTCTTTTGAAAACACTGAGGGAAAAGGAGAAATTGCTCGTAACGAGCAATTTCTCCTTTTCCCACAGTGTTTTCTACCCTTTTTGAGAACTTTCTGCCATTTTTATCAAATTTAAAATTGTCGTCTGCAAACTCTTTCAATTTGGACCAGTCCAAAATTTGTCGTTTGGGAAAGGGTTAAAAAGTTGTAAATATTTGTAAACTGCGAAAGAAATTTTGTAGATGGTTTCCTGAATAATCTGGAATTATTATCCATGAAAACAAGTCTAATGCAAGCAAAGGGATTCAGGTCCAGATTAAGATTGAAGTGAAAGTTGCTGCACATTTTTATGTAGTCTGATCTTGATCTTTGACACAGCAAATGCAAATCATATGACCCCACAGCTCTGAACAGATTAATGTCTGAAATGGACATTGCAGTGGTGGACAGTAATTGTTGCGTCTTTATCAAAAGAAAATTTTATTGATCGGAATTGAAGGCGTTTGCAGATAAAAATGTGGAAATAAGTACAAATGAGCAGACCTTGTCTTGTAGAGTTGAAAACGTGGGAAAAAAGGAGAAATTGCTTGTGACAAGCAATTTCTCCTTTTCCCACAATGTTTCAGAATACCAAGTTCCTAGTGAAAAAATGGAAGGAAAATACCCACAATTATGAAACTCAAACATAATGGATATAACTTCTGTATATCCTGATTTCTTTGTAGTCAAACCGCTAAGGACAGATTTTCAAGTGCAGAGAGGCGGGCCCTAGACAGAGCAAACACTTACCTGTATCAGGAAATCAGACAGGCAGCTGAGGCTCACAGACAGGTAGGTTGTTGTTTTGTAGTATTATTTGTCCATGTTAAGTACAAAATTAATATGAGATATAGATGACATGCTCTGGCAAAAGAGGGTTTAACCCTCTCCCAAACAAGCCCTGGTTTTCACGGGTCTGCAGTACAAGTCTTTTGAAAACACTGCTTGTAACGAGCAATTTCTCCTTTTCCCACAGTGTTTTCTACCCCTTTTTGATAACTTTCTGCCATTTTCATCAAATTTGAAATTGTCGTCTGCAAACTCTTTCAATTTGGACCAGTCCAAAATTTGTCATTTGGGAAAGGGTTAATGTACCTCCTTGATGCATTATACCAAGCAAGTCATGCATTTATTGATCCATAAAATCCACTTTATCCAACAACTAACTAAAGCGTGAGGTAGAATGGGCCCTTGACATGCAGAAAATTGATAAATGGCGAAAAGTTTCGGCCCAGGTCAGCCATGCATGGAATGTGCAGGCTGACATGGGTCGATACATTTTGCAGATGCATTAAGCCCTCTATTCACTGGACATTGCTCATTTGCAATGACTATAGACATGACTAATATGTTTCAAGGCTGTTTCAACAGAAATCAACAAGGAATTGCTCCTTTTTCCAAAATCTTTTTTAGCTCACCTTAGCACAACGTGCTAAAGGTGCTATTGTGATCACCCTATGTCCGTCTTCTGTCGTCTGTCGTCCGTCGTCCGTCAACAATTTCTTTAAACATCTTCTTCTCCTAAACCACTGGGCCAATCTTGATGAAACTTGGCAGAGATTTTCCTTGGGTGAAGCTCTACCAAAATTGTTCAAAGAATTGAATTCCACCCACAACTCTGGTTGCCATGGAAACAAAAGCAAAATCTTTGAAAATCTTCTTCTCTGAAACTAGAAGGTGCAGAGCTTTGATATTTGGTATGTAGCATCTCCTAGTGGACCTCTACCAAGTTTGTTCATTTGATGCCCCTGGGGTCAAAACTGGCCCCGCCCCGGGGGTCACAAGTTTGAGCATAGTCATAAAGAAGGAAAACTTTAAAAATCTTCTTCTCTAAAACTTGAAGGCGTAGAGCTTTGATATTTGGCATGTAGCATCTCCTAGTGGACCTCTACCAAGTTTGTTCATATGATGCCCCTGGGGTCAAAACTGGCCCCGCCCCGGGGGTCACAATTTCCAACAAAAGAACAAAGAAGGAAAACTTTAAAAATCTTCTGCTCTAAAACTAGAAGGCATAGAGCCTTGATATTTGGCATGAAGCATCTCCTAGTGGACCTCTACCAAGTTTGTTCAAATGATGCCCTTGGGGTCAAAACTGGCCCTGCCCCAGGGGTCAGAAGTTCGAACATCGGAACAAAGAGGGGAAACTTTAAAAATCATCTTCTCTAAGACTGGAAGGCATAGAGCTTTGATATTTGGTATGTAGCATCGCCTACTGGACCTCTACCAGGTTTGTTCATATGATGCCCCTGGGGTCAAAACTGGCCCCGCCCCGGGGGTCACAATTTCCAACATAAGAACAAAGAAGGAAAACTTTAAAAATCTTCTTCTCTGAAACAGGAAGGCATGGAGCTTTGATATTTGGTATGTAGCATCTTCTATTGGATCTCTACCAAGTTTATGCATATGATGCCCTTGGGGCAAAAGTTGACCCTGCCCTGGGGGTCACAAGTTCAAACATAGGAACAGAGAAGGAAAACTTTAAGAATCATCTTCTCTGAAACTGAAACTGAAAGGCGTAGAGCTTTGATATTTGGTATGTAGCATTGCCTAGTAGACCTCTACTAAGTTTGTTCATATGATGCCCTTGGCCCTGCCCCGGGGGTCACAATTTCAAACATAGGAACAAAGAAGGAAAACTTTAATTTTTTTTTTCTCTTAAATGGGAAGGTATAGAGCTTTGATATTTGGTATGTAGCATCTCCTAGTTGACTTCTACCAAGTTTGTTCCAAGGATGCTGCTTGGGTCAAAACTGGCCCAGCCCCTGGGGTCACAAGTTCGAACATAGGAACAAAGAAGGAAAACTTTAAAATTCTTCTTTTCTGAAACCGAAAGGTGTGGAGCTTTGATATTTGGTATGTTGCATCTCAGAGTGGACCTCTACCAAGTTTGTTCATATGATGCCTCTGGGTCAAAACTGGACCCGCCCCCGGGGGTCACAAGTTCGAAGATAGGAACAAAGAAGGAAAACTTTAAATTTCTTTTTCTCTTTAAACGGGAAGGTTTGGAGCTTTGATATTTGGTATGTAGCATTTCCTAGTGGACCTCTACCAAGTTTGTTCATATGATGCCCCGGGTCAAAACTGGCCCAGCCCTGGGGGTCACAAGTTCGAACATAGGAACAAAGAAGGAAAACTTTAAAATTCTTCTTTAAAACTGGAAGGTGTAGAGCTTTGATATTTGGTATGCAGTGATTCTCTTCTAAGTTTGTTTGCCCATCTAAGCGCAACAAGTTCATTGAGTTCAAAATTGGGTCATCTTGGGTGATAAACTAGGTCACTAGGTCAAATTAAAGAAATACCTTGTTGGCACTCTCGTGGCCACATTATATGCTCAATTGCCTTGAAAATTAGTTAGAAAGTTTGTCTTTATAAAGTCTCACATAAGATTAATTTGGGTCAACTTGGGTCATAAACTAGTTCACTGGGTCAAATTACAGAAATACCTTGTTTGCACTCTGGAGGCCACATTTAATGCTCAAATGACCTGAAATTTGGCCAGAATGTTTGTCTTGATGAAATACCAGATGAGTTTGGATTTGGGTCACCTGGAACCATAAACTAGGTCACTAGGTCAAAATAAAGAAATACCTTGTGGACACTCTAGAGGCCACATTATTTGCTTAATTGCCTTGAAAATTGGTCAGAATGTTTGTCTTTGTAAAATCTTACATGAGTCTGAATTTGGGTCAACTGGGGTCATAAACTAGTTCACTTGGTCAAATTAAAGAAATAGCTAGTGGGCACTCTAGAAGCCACATTTATTATTCATTTGATTTGAAAATTGGTTAAAATGTTTCTTTTGATATAGTCAAAGACCAGTTCAAATTTGGGTCACCTGGGGTCATAATCTAGGTCACTAGGTCAAATTAAAGAAATATCTTTAGGGCACTCGAGGCCACATTTTTTGCTCAATTGAATTGAAAATTGGTCAGAATGTTTGTCTTCATGAAATTTGAGTTTGAAATTGGGTCACCTGCGATCAAAAACTAGGTCACATGGTCAAATTAAAGAAAAACCTTTAAGGCATTCTACTAAGGTGAGCGACCCAGGGCCATCATGGCCCTCTTGTTAAACAACTGAGGGTGATTTATACCTTTCTTTCATTATTGTGTGATAGTTTTTTTGTAAACTATACATAACAGGTCTAAAGACACCTAAAAGCCTCAGACAGTAATTTGTTAGTCATTTTGATGCAATGTACATTTTTAGTTGGGCTGTTTTGAAAGAAAATGTTAAGGTATAGTCGTTGCCCTGCCTTCATCATCTGTGTTGTCTTGCAAGAAATTTGACATTTTAAAAAACTTTGACATTTTATTATATCTCTATCTTTACAGAAGATATTTAAGTCAAAGTTGGACTAGTTGTTAATTACCAAACAGGGGACATATAAAACTGGCAGGTAACCATCAAAATATTTTTTACTCAGTTATGCCCATTTTTGACTTAAAATTTTTTACAAAAAGCAAGTGCAGTGGGGTGTTGGTACCCGCATACACTGCAGTGCTCTTGTTTTATGTTGCCAGACAAGAAAATACATGAGGAGTTACATAAAACCCGGAATGACGATGATTGAGATTTGCGAGACACTGGAAGGGATTGCCCGCAAGTTGATCAATGAAAATGGTCTAGAAGCTGGACTAGCTTTCCCGACAGGTTGCTCGCTCAATCACTGTGCTGCTCATTATACACCGAATGCTGGAGACCCCACTGTGCTCCAGTACGATGACGTCTGTAAGATAGACTTCGGAACCCATATAAATGGTAAATATGAATGTTTATCTCGCAATCCAGTGTTTTAACTACCCTGAAGTGGAAGAAGGCTTTTGAAAACAATGTGGAAAAAGGAGAAAATGCTGGTGTCCAGCATTTTCTCCTTTTTCTACATTGTTTTCTACCATGTCTAAAATAAATCCAATTATGTGAGCCATGTTTGTCACCTTCAAACCTCTGCTCGGATGCGCCAAAAACAACATCCATTCATCTGCAAATGTTTTTAATTTGAACAAGTCTAAAAATTTTTTGTCTGGTAAAGAGTTACTGCTCTTACTGCTATGTGAATAAAATGCACATTTTTTGGAAAATGAAAAACAAATATTGCAGGTTCATGCTTATTTTTGCATTTATGTCCAGTATTGGACTGTTGGACCAAGTTCAGACTACACATTCTGTGCAGGTTAGTCTTGATCTACTTTGCAAACAAAAACAACCTTGAGTTTTAACTCTTTCAGCACCAAATATATAAAGTTCATCTTCTTTTGATGTCTGAAAGTACAGGCCACAGAATCTCAGAAAAATTTTTATCATGCGGGCTTGACTTAACAAGTAAACAGTATAGATCCAAGATCAGACTGCACATTCTTGATTTAAGCCATCTGCAAAAGAGCTGCCTGTGTTCTGCTATGGTGCTAAAGGGGTTTTAACTCTTTACCAAACAACAAATTTTTAGACCAGTCCAAATTGAAAGCATCTGTAGACGACAAAATAAATCCAGTTCAATTACTGAAATTTGTATTTGGAAGGCTAGAAAACATTGTGGGAAAAGGAGAAAATGCTGGTTACCAGCATTTTCTCCTTTTCCCACAATGTTTTCAAAAGGCTTCTTTCTCAGGGTCGTTAAAAGTCGGGATTGTGTGGTAAAGAGTTAATCTATTTCTTAACAAGCTATCTCTTTAAAACTATTACCAGAAAAATTATATGTAGGTGAGGTATTTGAAGGAAAGGCAGCTTGCTTTTCAATGGTATGAAAAACTTTACAAGAAAAAGAGTTAAATACAAGTACATTTTACAAGAATTTGCTTCTTTTCCCACAAGATTTTACAAAGGTCTCATAAACAGGGGCAAAAATATTTGTATTTTCTCTGTAATAGGATATGGGATGCATTACAGAACTTGCAACTTTTATTGTTGGGTGCATGGTGGGCAATTGATATTGAGGTTAAAGTTTTGTTTTTTCATGTATTTCAGGCAGAATCATTGATTGCGCATTTACACTTACTTTCAATGAGAAATATGATAAGCTGCTGCAGGCTGTTAAAGATGCTACTAATACAGGAATACAGGTATGTAGGAAATAATTACCTTTTAGTTGAAAATTTATTTTTTTCTCTTCTTTCTTTGTTTTTTCGAAACAGATCTTTATAGGAAAAAATTGTCAGAGATTGCATTTAGCAATGGTTCTTAAGTTCATTAGCTTGGCTGTTTTCGAAGAAAACAATGAGGTATTGTCATAGGCCTGTTGTTATAATGTGTTGTTGTCTGCAATGTTGTTGTCATGCAAAAACTTTGACATTTTTATAGTATCTCTGTCATTACTGAAGATATTTGCTTTAAACTCAGACTGATCCAAAGGGAACCCATACAAGTATGGCAGGTTAACTGTCAAAAGATTTTTGACACAGTTTTGCCCCCTTTTTTTTTTACATAGATTTTCATTGAAAATCAATCTATCAATCTAAAAGCAATTGCAGCCAAGTGTTTGCACCCGCATGTGGTGCTCTTGTTAAATTCTTACTCAGAGGAGACCGGTTGTCTCAGCTGATCAGAGAGCCAATATTGCAGTACGAAATTATAGTAAACAATGTGATGAGTACAAGCCTTGAATATTTTCAGATAAAGTCTGAAGTTTGTGGATGAAATCCAAAATTTTTCGAGAAATGATGTGTTAATTCTTTACCAGAGGACAAAATCCAAGATCCGTACATAAAAAAAGCATTTGCAGATGACAAATTAAATGTGACTCAGATGTCGGTATTTGTCACTGAAAGGGTAGAAAAGAATTTGGGGAAAAGGAGAAATGCTGGTTAGATTTGGAAAAGCTTTTTTACAGGTTCAATAGATTATAGGATCGTTTGCCAAAAGGTTAACCCTTTACTGCACAATCTTGAGTTTTAACGCTCCTGTGGAAGAAGGCTTTTGAAAACATTTTGGAAAAAAGGAGAAAATGCTCATAACAAGCATTTTCTCCTTTTCCCACAATATTTTCTACCCTTTCAATGGCAAATTCAAACATTTAAGCCACATTTGTCCGTCTGCGAATGCTTTCAGTTTTGCCAGGTCTTAAATGTCGTTGTTTGGTAAAGTGTGATTCAACTTTGCTATGGCATCTCTTGCAGCATGCTGGTATTGACTCAAGGCTAAATGAGGTCGGGGAAGCCATACAAGAAGTCATGGAGTCGTATGAGGTAGAACTGGATGGTAAAACTTACCAGGTTAAATCTATCCGGAACCTCAATGGCCACTCCATCGGTCCATACAGAATTCATGCAGGGAAAACTGTACCAATTGTGAAAGGTGGTGAACAAACCAAGATGGAGGTAAGTTGTACTTGGTGGTAGATAGTATTTGTTAGAAAGGATTGTTATGATCTATTCTATAGCTTTACTTTTTATTATAGTATTTTAGACTTTCTGAAATTGAAAATATATGATTGTAGATGACAAACTATAAAATGGTGGGGGGGGGGGTTATATGATTGGATAGCTCTTAGGTTAGAAAATATAGTGGAAAAAGGAGGAAATGATGGTAACCAGCATTTCCTCCTATTCCCAGAATGTTTTCAGAAGTCTTTTTCCTTGGGGTCATTAAAACACGAGTTAATAGAAATGATCTCACGTAAGGAGCAACACATGAAAAAGTAATTACTTCACACTTGATATTTTATTTTCATGCCTCAGTGTCTACAGGCAAATAGATCATGATCTGAAGATCTGCAATTTTCTTCATCCATCCACCTTTATAAATTTCAATTTTAATCATAAATTTTAAGCCTATTCATCTGATTGGTTTAGAGGTTTTATCTCAGCCAATCTGGTTGCTAGTCTTTGAATTTAGAAAATAGAACAATATTTAGAATGGTTGACAGATAAGGACCCAGATAATTTCTTTTTTTCAAAAAATGTCACTATTTCTAATAACTTAGTTTAACTCTATACTCGTAGATATCAACATTTTAGACTGATCCAAATTAGAGCAGTTTTAGACAAAAAATCTGTTTCGGCTTAAATAATGGAATTTGTATTTAAGAGGGTAGGAAACATTGTAGGTAAAGGAAAATGTTGGTTACTAGCATTTTCTCTTTTTCCAACAATGTTTTCCATTTTTTTTTTTTTTTTAACAGAGTTCAATCTTGAATGTTTTTATGTACTGTCTAGGAAATGGAGTTTTATGCTATTGAGACATTCGGCAGTACCGGACGTGGAGTTGTACATGATGACATGGAGACCTCTCACTACATGAAGAATTTTGACGTTGGCCATGTTCCCTTGAGGTTAGTAATTGTGCTTTCTTTCATTCGACAGCTCTCATAAAACATTTTGCGCAGTCATCTCAGTTGAGCATGGAAATTTTAAAAATTATATAATTGCAGTGTAGTCCATCTCATAAAGTAACTTTGAAACTGAAACATATAGAGGTTTTCTTTATCTGTTGTTAAGTAAACCTTTACACATCAATTCTGTGTTTTAGAAAACCTGTGAAGGAAGTCTTTTGAAACCAGCATTTTCTCCCATTTCCCACAATGCTTCCTACCATATCAAAGAAAAATTGCACCAATTGAGGCACATTGAAATTGTCGTCTGCAGAAGCTTTCAATTTGGACAAGGCTAAAATTTTGTCGTCTGGTAAAGAGTTAATTTGTTGTGTACAAATTCTCTGAATATGGACAAGTCCAAGATAAAGTGATCTGAAAAAGAGTTAAAGTAATCTTGATTGGAAATTTTCTTACTAGATCTATCTAAAGAGTATAGTCTCATTCTTAGTCAAGTATGAAAATGTCAAGATATTGTCATGGTCATATTGTCTGCATCATTGTCATGTTAAAATTTTGACAGTTTATAATATCTTTTTCATTACTGAAGATTTTTACTTCAAACTTGGTCTTTTCACTGAAAATCAGCCTATTTCTAAAAGCAACTGCAGTTTAGTGTTGGTTCCTGCACCTGGTGCTCTAGTTACGAATATTTGAACCATGCTCTGGCAAATTTAACCCTTTCCCAAACGACAAATTTTGGACTGGTCCAAATTGAAAGAGTTTGCAGACGACAATTTCAAATTTGATGAAAATGGCAGAAAGTTCTCCAGAAAGGGTAGAAAACACTGTGGGAGAAGGAGAAATTGCTCGTTACGAGCAATTTCTCCTTTTCCCGCAGTGTTTTCAAAAGACTTGTACTGCAGACATGTGAAAACCAGGGCTTGTTTGGGAAAGGGTTAAAGGAGGTTTAATGCATCTCTGTGATGTATTATACCAAGCAAGTCTACAAAATTATGGATTTGTGAAATCACTTTTTAACAGCCGTCTGAATCGTTTGGTAGAATGGTCCATTGATATGCAGAATATTTACATATAGCAAAAAAAACGGGACTCATGTTTACCTAAGCAGGCTGACGTGGGTCGATACTTTTTGCAAATACATTAAACCCCATTTTCACAGAGCATGTCTCATATAAATTAGAATTGTTGTTGGCAAGTACAGCGTGAAGTTTCTTTCTATTAATTCAGATTACAGCGTTCCAAGCAGCTACTGAATGTCATCAACCAGAATTTCAGTACTCTTGCATTTTGTCGTCGATGGTTGGACCGTCTTGGCGAGACGAAATACCTGATGGGCTTGAAGAACTTGTGTGATGTTGGAATTATTGACCCCTACCCCCCTCTCTGTGATATCAAGGGCTGCTACACTGCTCAGTTTGAACACACCCTACTGCTTCGCCCAACTTGCAAGGAAATTTTAAGCAGAGGAGAAGATTACTAGATATATATACTGTACCAGCTGCACAGGTTCAAAACTGTAGGACATTACACGAAGGAAAAAAATAATTTCGAAAAACAAAAAAGAGGAAGATTTATGTCTTGAATTTTATGAATTACTGTGCGGAAAAAGGACCCATTGCTTTTTACCAACAAACGCTTCTTTTCACATGATGTTTCTAAAGATATCTTCTGTATATGTGTGTTAAAGGTGGTTTTTGTCTGGAAATGGGTAAACATTTTGTAAATAGTCTATCACGAAGTTTTGATATTTACCTTACTTACTTAGATTTCATCCAGTTTCTTCATGTATACATGTTACAGTTGACTCATACATGAGTGATGCTCTGGCAAAAGGGGGCTTAATGCATCTCTGTGATGCATGATACCAAGTAAGTGATCACATGATCAAGGATTCATGATGGCCACTTTTTTTTAACAATCAACTTAAACACGAGTTAGAAGGGTCCTTGGGCATACAGAAAACTGACAGATAGCAAAAAGTTTTGGCCCAGATCAGCCTGTGCAGGATAAAATGGGTCGATACTGTTTGCAGATTCATTAAGACCCCCTTTCACACAGCATGGCTCAAATGAATTTGGACGACAAGATTACCATATATAACCTCCCTTGTTTTCAGTATATTGTACCTGCTATGAATATATATATTGTAAGTTTAAGGTGCGCGTTACCTGATGTCATTATGCTCAGGCAAAAGGGGGCTTAATGGATCTCCGGGATCCATGGCACCAAGAAAGCTATCATATACCTATGAACCTATAGTAGCCACTTTTTTTAACAACAGACTTAATCATGAGGTAGACTGCTCATTTAACATACAGAAAATTGACCAATAGCAAAAAAGTTTCAGCCAGGTCAGCCTGCTTGGACTTGGTCCACGCAGGCTGACCTTGGTTGATACTCTTTGCAGCTGCATTAAGCCCCTTTTCACAGAGCATGGCTCATTTATGGAAATTCCCTTGTGTGTATGTATGGTTTTGCCTACGCCAGAGGTTCACTTAATAATATTTTTCTGGACTTGTTTAATTTTATCTGAAATGCCAACTTAACCCTTTCCCAAACGACAAATTTTGGACCGGTCCAAATTGAAAGAGTTTGCAGACGACAATTTTAAATTTGTTGAAAATGGCAGAAAGTTATCAAAAAGGGTAGAAAACACTGTGGGAAAAGGAGAAATTGCTCATTACGAGCAATTTCTCCTTTGCCCACAGTGTTTTCAAAAGACTTGTACTGCAGACACGTGAAAACCAGGGCTTGTGTGAGAAAGGGTTAAGCAAGACCCTTTATGTAATGCCATATACCAAATGTAGAACAACCAAACACTGCGACCTATCACACGAAAATCATTATTGAAGAAAAGGAAAAATACCGTTGTAAAAGGAATATTTGTAATATACAAGATACTGCCTTATTCCTTTACCCTCAATGTTATCAGAAGCTGTTCATTTCAGGGATTTAAAAAAAATAGTACTGTACAGTAACACTATAAAGGAATACTCATAATGTAATAAAAAAAGCAGTAAGAGAATGAATTGATAGATCCAGCTTTACATTTTAATTATTGTTTGGATTTTTTCCTTTGTTAGGTCCAATTTACTCATGGTTTAGTGAAAGATTTCTCTCAGAATTTTGTAAAACCCAAGATCATCTATAATCATGTAAATATTTTGTTGTTGTAAACTTTTCATCACCATAAGCATAAGTTGCTTTTACAGACTCTGTAGACCAAGATCGGACTGCAAAAAAAATATTTAAGTATAACCAGATATATCTGCACATAAAGTGTGTTGACCCTGTGCTAGGACCAGAAAGTCTTTTTATTTGCAGAGTTTTACTTTGAATGCCAGAAAAAAGACTGTTTGGTGTTGCAACAGTTAAAGACTGGAAGCAGTTAATTTTGCAAGCAATTATTGATGATTGGTACACGTAGGAGGGATTATTCTCGTGAATTATCATGTCAATTCTTTTCATTGTATTATTTCTGTCTGTTTAACCCTTTACTACACAATCGCAAGTTTTAACGACCCTGACAGAGAAGGCTTTTGAAAGCATTGTGGGAAAAGGAGAAAATTTTGGCAACCAGCATTTTCTCCTTTTCCCACAATGTTTTCTACCCTGTCAAAGAACCTCAGTTCATTTGTATCACTTTCTTATTTGTTGTGTAGATGCCCTCAATTTCGAAGAGGGTAAAATTTTAGTCATGTAGGAAAGGGGTAAGAATGATTAAAAACACTGCAGATCTGCCGTTATATATGAGTCATGCACTGGCAAAAGGAGGCATAATGCATTTTCGCGATCCATGATCTAAAGCAAGCCATCACATAATTATGGATCCATAAAAATCCATTTTGCCTGACAATAGACTGAATCATGAGGTCAACAGGTTCTTTGACATCCGGAAAGTTGACCAATAGCGAAAAGTTTCGGACTAGATCGGCCTGCAAGGACTGTGCAGGCTGACCTGGGTTTCATACTTCTCGCAGATGCATTAAACCCTCTTTTCACAGAGCATGGTTCATATACTGAAGTATTACATTTTGATGGATCGTTTTGGATTTAAATACAGTTGATTAATTTCTCTGGTGAATACAAGTACTTTACTTTCCCATTTTATGAAGCAGAATGCAGCTTCTGCAACAGGTATATTTTCAAAGTATCACAACAGTTGAAAAAAAAAAATGTCCTCCCAAATTATGTTTCCTTGCTCTCTCTTGGACAAAGAGATTTCTAATCTTTATCAGGGTCCGTATTCACCAACCATTCTTAAGAACGTACTTTGTCTTGTTCTCCAGAAATTTCTACATTTGAAAGTAACACAACTCCTGATTGGCTAAACCAAATGGTTTAGCAAATCAGGAGTTGTGTTACTTTCAAATGTAGAAATTTCTGGAGAATAAGACTAAGAATATTCTTAAGAATGGTTGGTGAATACGGACCCAGATGTTCTTTTTTCTAATTCTCAGAATCTCTCATTTGTTGAGATAACTGACCAATAATATTACTACAAGTGTTGTGTCCATGAAAAGGTAAAATTACAGACACATTTTGTCTATGAACTATACTTATTACTGTTTACTGCCAGTGTTTGTAAAATATGTCTGTCTGGGGCTTTATAAACCCCTTACCTCCTCAGCTTTTTTGCTGCAGACCACTTTAACCCTTTATCAATGGATCCAAAGTTTTAATGACTGGGAGGAAATTGCCTTTTGAAAACGATGTGGGTGTAGGAGAAAATGCTGAAAACCAGCATTGTTACCAGCATTTTTTCACTTTTCCAGAGCTGTTATACCCTTTGAAAGACAAGTTTTCATGTTGTGGGTATTAATTTTGATATATAGTCAGAAAATACTTTCAATTCAGACAATTCTAAACTTTTGATATCTGGTAATGAGTTAAAGTGATCTAATGAAAGTACACCAACAGGGCCCATCTTCAACAACCATTCATAGTTTCATCCTTTGTCTTAGTCTAGATTTAGAGTATAATGCAACTTCTGATTGGCTAATCCATTTGGCCAATCAGAAATTGTATTACTTTCAAATACAGAAAATTATTGAGAATAGAACAAGAATACTCTAAGAATAGTTGGTGAATACAGGCCCAGGCACCAGATTGGTGTTTCCTTGAGTGATTTAGTTGTTTTGTACAGAATGGGTGCATTTTCAGTGATATTAAAGCTCATTATCAATTTCGTAGCCTCTGTTACCATCATTTTGTAATTATGTGTATATTTTCCACATTTATGTACTTATTCCTTTACCACACAGTCCAATAAGTTAATAACCCTAGAGAACAAAGATTTTGAAAACATTGTGGGAACAGGAGAAAATGCTGGTCCTTACACACATTGCTTTCTACCCTTTTAACTCTTCACCAAACAACAGAATTTTAGACCTGTCCAAACTGAAATCATTGGCAGACATTAAAAAAAAAGTGACTGAAAAATTGAAATATGTTTTGGGAAGGGTAGAAAACATTATGGGAAAAGAAGAAAATGCTGGGAACCAGCATTTTCTCCTTTTTCCCCACAATGTTTTCAGAAGGCTTGTTTTGCAGGATCGTTATAAGTCAGGATTGAGTGGTAAAGAGTTAAAGACAAATTCCAACATTTGGGCCATAGGTCTAGGATCTAGGATGTCTACCAATGCTTTAAATATGAACAGACCTAAGTTTACCCTTTACCACACAATCCCGAGTCTAAACAACTCTGCAAGAGAAATCTTTTGAAGACATTGTTGGAAATGGGTAACCAGCATTTTATTTCTGTTTTCCTACAACATTTTCTAACCTCAATTGAGCATCACTAATTTTAATTGGTTGTCTGCAAAACCTTTGAACACGGAGAGTCTAAAATTTTGTCACCTGGTAAAGGGTTAAAATTCTATGTCAAAAACGGGGCATAACTGCGTCAAAATTATTTTGATTGTTAACTACTCTAAGTGTACCGGTTCCCCTTTTGATACTTAATAAGTAGTCTGAGTTTGGAGTAAATATCTTCATTAATGATGGACTGATTGACTGTATGGTGTTTAACGCCGTTTTCAACATCATTTAAGTTTTATCACAGCAGCCAGTATACCAATCCATGCTTTCCTGGAGTTTCTTATACCAGTACTACACCCAATATTCTTTCCAAGCCACTGGCTGTTTTCCCACATGACCATCATCGAAACAATGGTCAGTGGTGAGAGAGAAATGAATCCTGTCACAATGACCATCATCAATCCTCAGAAAGAAATTGGCCGAGCCGGCAATCAAACCAGTGACCTCCTGTTCTCAAGTCCTATACACTACCAACTGAGCTACCAGGGCTGGGCACCTCAGTAATGATAGAGATATCGTAAAATGCACGACAACAACACAGACAACTACAAGGCTTCGAAAACAGCCGAGTTAAAAATGATAAATCTAACACAAAATGTGAATTCTATCTATTGCATGAAATATTAAACATATAAAAGGCATCCTATCTATACATACATATTTATGCCTTGTACAAGTCTGAATACACAAACACAAAGTTTCTTTAACCCTTTACCACACAATCCCGACTTTTAATAACCATGAGAAAGAAGCCTCTTGAAAACATTGTGGGAAAAGGAGAAAATGCCAGTAACCCGCATTTTCTCCTTCTCCCATAAAGTTTTCTACCCTTCCCAAAATAAATTCTAATTTTTCAGTCACAACTATTTTGTCATCTGGAAATGCTTTCAATTTGGGCAAGTCTAAAATTTTGTCATTTGGTAAAGGGTTAAGGCATGAATTTAAAAACCTGGTCTTTTGATCAGACATTACTAGACACTCTCTCCAACTCTTTTTTGAAACACTGCACTCACTGCATTTAAAATGTGCACTGACATGAACATTTATTAACCCTTTACCGCACAATCCCGTCTTTCAATGCCCTGGGAAAGAAGCCTTTTGAAAACAATGTGGGGAAACAGAGAAAATGCTGGTAACCAGCATTTTCTCCTTTTCCCACGTTTTCTACCCTATCAAAGAAAATTTGCACCATTTGAGCCACATGAAAATTATCGTCTGCAAATGCTATCAATTTGGACAGGCTAAAATTTTGTCGTCTGGTAAAGAGTTATATGGCAAAATGAGAGGTATAACTCTTTACCAAACAAATAAAATTTGGACTTCTCCAAATCCAAAGATTCGCAGACGACAATTTAAAAAGTGGTGTAAATTGTTGGATTTCTCTATAAAAGTGCAATAACACTGTGAAAATATCTGCAAAAGGCCTCTTCCTCAGGGTGGTAAAAACAGGATTGCTTGTTAAAGGGATAAATTTGTGTTTGAACAGAAGCAATCAATGGGAAATGGAGAAAATGCTGATTACCAGTATTTTCTCCTTGTCCCTCCATGTTTCCAAATGTCTTGCTAAAATTCCAGACTGCTTGGTAAAGGAATAAAGGTATGAGCCAGAGACTTATCACAGATCTTTACAAAGTCTCCTCCTTATCACAGATCTTTACAAAGTATCCTCCTTATCACAGATCTTTTATACAAAGTCTCTTCCAAAGTCTATGTGTAAGACAAAAGGTTTATTTCATAGCATCCATCCACCTGAAATGAAAGGACATTTATAAATGGGTTTTTGCATTAAAAAAAGATGGTTTTGAAACTTAGAAAACGTAAAACTGCCTGACTAACTCTTTACCACACAATCCCGACTTTTAACGGCCCTGAGAAAGAAGCCTTTTGAAAACATTGTGGGAAAAGGAGAAAATGCTGGTAACCAGCATTTACTCCTTTTCCCACAATGTTTTCTAACTTTTCAGAAAGAAATGCAATCATTTTAGCCACATTTAATTTGTTGTCTGCAAATGTTGTCAATTTGGACTAGTCCGAAATATTGTCGTTTGGTAATGAGTTAAGTCCATGTATAAGTCTATCTGGGACACATTGCAGTGGAAATAACAGATTGTTAACAAGAGCAATCAGGGTCCATATTCACCAACCATTCTTCAGAACATTCTAAGTCTTTACATGTGGAATTTTCCAAATCTGAAAGTAACACAACTTCTGATTGGCTAAACCATATCTGAAGTTGTGTTACTGTCAAATTTAGAAAATTTTTTGGGGGGGGGATTTTGGAATTTTCTTAAAAATGGTTGGTGAATACGGATCCAGGACAGCTGTTTCAGTGTTTATTTTATATATATATATATATATATATATATATATATATATATATATATATATATATATATATATATATATATATATATATGAGAGCCATACTCTGTGAAAAGGGGGCTTAATGCATCTGCAAAAAGTAGTGACTTGGGTCAGTCTGCAGTCCGCACAGGCTGACCTGAGTCAAAACTTTTTGATACCAAGTCTTTTTTCTGCCTGTCATAGGACTAGCGTACCTCATGATTCAGCCTGTTGTTATGCAACACTGATTCTATGAAACCAGAATTATAGGCCAACTTGCTAAGTATCATGTATCAGGGATATGGGTTAAGTCCCCTTTTGCTGGATTGATTGATTGATTGATTGATTGATTGATTGATTGAATGAATGGTGTTTTACGCCTCTTTCAACATTATGTAAGTCATATCACAGCGACAGCTGACATATTCATGTATTTCCTGGGTTTCACCAGTACTAGGCTAGGGCTCTGAAGTGTTTTGCCCAAGGACACTCTCACGAAAAACCCTGCGGATCAGGTTTACGAGTCCCACACTTTACCACTGAGCCACGCAGGACCCCCAACCCCCTTTTGCTGAAGCATGACTCATATCTGTCAATTTCAATGAACTCTGTAATAATGCTATTACTGTACAAATATGCAAGACACAGTTTTTCAAGTACTTTGGGAAAAGGGGCAAGAGCCTTTAACAAGACCTTTTTCCCTAACGAAAAAATGTTCCTTTTTTTCATCCCTCTCCATAGTTAATGATCTGTGTTAAATAACCTGTACAGATTAACCCACTGTCAATCCCATTTTTCAAGAACAATAGGCAAATCACAATCATGTAGACCCAGATCATATTCCAAAAAATGCTATGTCTGACCAGGATCAAACAGTATTTGCCCTGAAAAAAGATGAATTTTGTCTACAGTTAAGACCAAGATGTGCTTGCTGCTGGGTTTGTAATGGCATAATTTAAATACAAATAGGTAAATGAATGAAGCATGACTGAATAAAGAAACATAAAGTCGTAAATGATAAATAAAAAGAAACTGACAACATAGTTAATAATATATCAATACCTCATATCTTCCCAATGCTTTGTTTGTTTGTTGCGCAGCCACTTCCTCTGATAGGGCCCAGAGTTGCTGAAGGTTAGTTGAAACGGACTCAAGGTCTGCTATACCCTAAAATACATGAAGATTCCATTTTACATAATGTTAACACCTCTTCACCAGGTTACATGATTTTAGACTTTTCTGTTTTGAAAGCATTTGCAGACAACAAAATGTCAAAAAGGTTTCGCAAAAACTGAAATATATGTATGGAAGGGTAGAAAAAGCTGTGGGAAAAGGAGAAAATGCTGGTTACCAGCATATTTTCCCCTTTCCACAATGTTTTCTAAAGTCTCCTCTTTAGGGTCAACTTGTGATTGTTTGGTAAAGGGTTAAGTCTTTACCAGATGACAAGATTTTCCATTTTGAAAGCATTGTTAGACACAAAATTAAATGTGGCTTTGATTACTCAATTTGTCTTTTAAAGGGTAGAAAACTTTGTGGGCTACCTGTGGGAAAGAAGCTCTTGAAAATAACATTATTACATGTACTTAACCCTAAATATCATTTTCCTCTTTTCCACAATGTATTTCTACCCTTTTAAAACCAAATTCCATAATTTGAACCATACTGAATTTGTCTTCTTCAACTCCTTTTAATTTGGACCAGTCTAAAATTTTGTTAACTGGTACAGAGAGCAATAGATAACAGTTTAAAATTTTTCTGTACATGGGAAAGTATTCTCCTTCTTAGATTTCTTCTGTACATGCGAAAGTATTCTTTTACTTAGATTTTTTTCTGTACATGGGAAAGAATTCTCTTACTTAAATTTAGTCTGTACATGGTAAAGTTTTCTCTAAGTTAGATTTTTCTCTCACTTAGATTTTTTCTGTACACTGGAAAGTGTTCTCTTACATTTTTTTTCTGTACATGGTAAAGTATTCTCTTACTTCGATATTTTTTTCTTTACATGGGAAATTATTCTCTTACTTAGATTTTTTCTGTACATGGGAAAGTATTCTCTTACTCAGATTTTTTCTGTACATGGGAAAGTATTCTCTTACTCAGATTTTTTTCTGTATATGGGAAAGTATTCTTTTACTAAGGTTTTTTCTGTACATTGGAAAGTGTTCTCTTACATTTTTTTCTATACATGGTAAAGTATTCTCTTTATTAGATTTTTTTTTCTGTACATGGGAAGGTATTTTCTTACTTTCTGTATGTGGGAAAGTATTCTCTTACTTAGATATTTTCTGTACATAGGAAGGTATATTCTTTCTTAGATTTTTTTTTTTTTATGGGAAAGTATTCTCTTTTTTAGATTTTTTCTGTATATGAGAAAGTATTCTCTTAATTAGATTTTTTCTGTATATGGGAAGGTATTCTTTTACTAAGACTTTTTCTGCACATTAAAAAATGTTCTCTTACATACATTTTTTCCTCTACATGGGAAAGTATTCTCTTACTTAGTTTTTTTTTTTTCTGTACATGGGAAAGTATTCTCTTACTTAGATTTTTTTCTGTACATGGGAAAGTATTCTCTTAGTTTTTTTTCTGTACATGGGGAAGTATTCTCTTACTTAGTTTTTTTCTGTGCGTGGTAAAGTATTCTCTTACTTAGATTTTTTTCTGTACATCGGAAAGTATTCTCTTACTTAGATTTTTTCTCTGTATATGGGAAAGTATTCTCTTACTTAGATTTTTTCTATACATGGAAAGTATTCTCTTACTTAGATTTTTTTTCTGTATATGGGAAAGTATTCTCTTACTTAGATTTTTTATTCTGTACATGGGAAAGTATTCTCTTACTTTCTGTACATAGGAAAGTATTGTCTTACTTAGATTTTCTTCTGTACTCTCTTACTTAGATTTTTTTCTGTACATGGAAAAGTATTCTTTTACTTTCTGTCCATGGCAAAGTTTTCTCTTACTTAGTCTTTTTTCTGTACATGGGAAAGTATTCTCTTGCTTATATTTTTTCTGTACATTGGAAAGTATTCTCTTACTTAAGATTTTTTTCTGTACATGGGAAAGTATTCTTACTTATTTTCTTTACATGGGAAAGTATTCTCTACGTTAGATTTTTTTCTGTACATGGGAAAGTATTCTCTTCCTTACATTTTTTTTTCTGTATATGGGAAAGTAATCTCTTACTTAGATTTTTTTTCTGTACATGGGAAAGTTTTTTCTTAACTTCTGTACATGGGAAAGTATTCTCTTACTTAGACTTTTTTCTGTACATTGGAAAGTATTCTCTTACTTAATTTTTTTCTGTACATGGGAAAGTATTCTCATACTTCAATTTTTCTGTACATGGGAAAGCATTCTACTTCTTTTTGGAGCAGTAAAACATAATTCAAGCGTGAGAACATTGCTGTTACTGTTTACCAGACAACAAAACTTCAGACTTCACTATATTGAAAGCTTTTGTAGATGATAAATAAAAATGTGGCTCAAATGGTGGGAATTTTCTTTGAAACAACAGGAAAAATAGGAGAAATACTCATTACCAGGTTTTTCTCTTTTTCACACATTTAAAGGTCTTTTTCCCACAGCGTCATAAAAACTCAGGATTCCTTGAGAAAGGGTTAATGTATATGTATATGAGTGAAAAATGGAAATACATTAAGCAAAAACTACACATACAATCCACTAATTTCTACATAACAAAGTGAACAGTATACATGAATACAAAGTGACCGTATACATGAATGTTTTACCTTCTTATGAATTACAGTTTGTGAGATACACTTTTGTGATGAAAAAGAATCTGACATACATGTACTTTGTAGTAATATATCTCTGATAGGTGAAAAATACAAATAAAATACAATACCAAATGTGTACTATTATTGAAATTAAGTGAATATTGCATTTGTATTAAAAGCAAAACAACTCAAAAATCTACATATATGTCCTAAGAGTATGCAAAAGATTTAACCCTTTACCACACATTCTCAACTTTTAATGACCCTAAAGAGAAGGCCTTTTGAAAACATTATGGGAAAAGGAGAAAATACTGGTAACCAGCATTTTCTCCTATTCCCACAATGTTTTCTGTCCTTTTACAGGCAAATCTCACCATATGAGCCATATCTAATTTATCATCTGTAAATTCTTTCAATTTGGACAAGTGTAAAATTTGTCTTGTAGTAAAGGGTTAAACTTCTGACAATTTAAAGCAAGGAATTTGATGTAAAGAACTTGGTGGCTCCAATCTCATTTCCAGGGCATTTTTGCAAAACTGACATTATGATCTTTCAAAGCCACTGGCTGCTCTCTAATATAAACAAACAATGTATGTGTATGTGGAATAGCAGACAATTTACCTGCATAATCCTGGAGTCCAGACAGATATGAGTCAAGCTCTATGAAAAGAAGGATTAATGCATCTGTGAAAAGTATCGACCCATGTCAGCCTGCGCAGTCCACGCAGACTGACCCGGACCGAAACTTTTCGCTATTGGCCAATTTTCTGTATGTCCAAGGACCAGTCTACCTCATGATTAAGTTGGTTGTTAAAAAAAAATGACTTTTATGGGTTTACAATTACATGATGGCTTCATCAGTACGATGCATCAAAGAGATGCATTAAGCCCCCTTTTGTTAGATCATGGCTCATATATGTATAGGCCAGTGTTGAGTATTTTTTCATCATAGAGATTGACTATATACCTTACAAAAACTTTGCTATACCTTTGCTAAATTACAAAATATGGTAGATAAATTACAAGGAAAATCAAGCCTGTGTATGGCCACTAACCTAAAAGTTCAAAACTTTTCGTTACCGCAGACTGCTTGGCAGATTTCTGAAATCTCACTTGTTCAAGTCAGCTTAAGGTTTTGTTATGAGAGACAGTTTATTTCAATACGAAACTCTTGAAAGAACAGCATCTTAGGAGCTCTGGATTAATATCGGAACATACACAGTTTGATAGCAGAGGTGACTTTGAATTAAAACTTTCTTTTCCTTTCATAAAATGATTTACTACAAATTAGCCAATATAGCAATGAATAACTATTTCTAGCCTTTAGGCCCATTCAAAATTGAAGCAGTCTTACCACACTCCAATGTTCCTAGATAAAATATGTGGCGTATTATAACCAACAATCCAATAAATCTACAAATATGTTACCAATCAATGTTTCACCTTTGCACATGGTGCATAACAGGTGCTTTTGCAGGCTGAAAGGTTAAAAAACTGGATAGTAGTCTAAATGTTGGACCTAACCTATTTCATATTATAGGGGATACTAGTATAATTTTGATAACAACAGTCTCAGAAATGCAATATTCTGCATCTGGATTCAAACACCATCCTTAAGAATATTCTTAGTCTTAATCTCCAAGATTTTCTAAATTTGAAAGTACCACAACATCTGATTGGCTGACCAAAAAATGGTTTAGCCAATCAGAAAATGTGGTACTTTCAAATTTATAAAATCTTAAGAGAACAAGACTAAGAATGTGCTTATGAAAGAATGGTTTATGAATATGGGCTCTGGTCATTCCTATTAACCCTTTACAAGACGACAAAACCTTAGCCTTGTCCAAATTGAAAGCATTTGCAGACGACAATTTCAATGTGGCTCAAATGGTGCAATTTTTCTTCGATAAGGTAGAAAACATCTTGGGAAAAGGAGAAAATGCTTTTTCTCCTTTTCCCACAATGTTTTCTGAAGGCTTCTTTCCCAGGGTCATTAAAACTCGGGATTGTGTGGGAAAGGCTTAATTGAAAATGTACTTATTATCAATATAATAGTCTAAGGATCAAAATGTACTTATTATCAATATAACAGTCTAAGGATCATATTATCCTATAACTCTTTACCAAACGACAAATTTTTCTACTAGTCCAAATTGAAAGCATTTGCAGACGACAAAATAAATGTAACTTGAAAATTGAAATTCGTTTTGGGAAGGCTAAAAAACATTGTGGGAAAAGGAGAAAATGCTGGTTACCATCACGTAGATACATTAAGCCCCCTTTTGCCAGAGCACTGCTCATATGTAATTGGCCATTACAAATACCTTCAATATGGACACACCTAAAAACTCGAAGTCTGATGAAGTATATGTCTCTCACATAATTGATAAATTTCAATTTATATTTGACACATTACAAAACACAGTTTTTCATTTCAATCAGACAAAAACAAACCTTTAGACAAAAAACACTCAATACAAAAACTCTACAAGTCACAATCTGTTATAGGGAACAAAGCTTAGTGGATACCATTTGAAGCCATTATAACAAATCCGTTAAATTTAACTCTTTACCAGACAAAACAATGTTACACTTGTCCAACTTAAAAGCATTAGCAGAGGACAAATCAAATGTGACTCGAATGATAGAGTATCTCTTTAACAAGGTAGAAAACATTGTGAGCAAAGGAGAAAATGCTTATTACAAGCATTTTTTCCTATGCTCACAATATTTTCAAAAGTTTTTTTCCCCAGGCATGTTAAAACTCAGAATTGTTTGGTAAAGGATAAAAAAAACCACATATACTATACAATTTTGTGACTCTGTTATTGTTGTTTTACACTGTACAAAATATTCTAGGTCTAGTTTTAGTGTTTATTTTTTTTCCCAATCTATTATGCACATATTATGCCTCAGACAAGACAGAATGTTAAATTTAACACCAAAAATTTTCATACCTGAAGCAGTTACCCATATAACCATTTACCACACGACAAAATGTTAGACTTGTCCAAATTGAAAGCATTTGCAGACAACAAATTAAAGGCAGATCAAACAACCAAATTTGTCCTTGATAGGGTAAAAGCATAGTGGGAAAAGGAGAAAATGCTGGCAACCAGCATTTTCTCCTTTTCCCACATTGTTTTCAAAAGCCTTCTTTGTCTGGATCATTAAAACTTGGGATTGTGTGGTAAAAGGTTAACCAGTATGTTATGCCCTCCACCTTGTGAGGTAAACAGTCCCCTTATTACCATATTTCATATCTCAACCACATAAATCATCTTAGATCTCCCAAGCCCACAATGTTAAAACAAAATGGAAAACAAATGCTCTTCTCATTCTACAATATCTTTTCTTTCTGACATTTTATTTTTATGTTTCAAAGTCAAAGTATGATCAAAGGCAAAACAAGAAAAAAGAAACAGAATTGAAGAACTAAAGAATTCTTGTAAAAATATCAACAGTATTTCAATCATATCACAGCGCTGTCTTACTTATTCATATTTTTCCTTAATTTCAAAAGCACTAGGTTTGTTTCTATGGTGTTTAAGCAGCTTTCAAAAATATCTCAGTTATATTGACACAACCAGTGCACATCTACATTCTTTCCTGGAGTTCTTTTGCCAGTACTTTGCATCACATGTCCTTCCCAGTCATTGGCTGATTTCCTGCATAGCCATTGTCGAAGTAATGATCAGCAGAGAGAAAATTGCCTTGCTGGCTAGCTGGAGATTTGAACCCGCCCTCACGTCCGAAAGGCTACTTAGCCATGGAGGACCCCTTATGCCATCCCACATCTACAAGTATATCCATATTAGCCAAAAAAGGGCAGATGAGACTGTACATGACTTGAAACCAGGGGTCACTGGTTTGAATGCCCAGCTCATCCAATTTCTTTCTAAGGAGTGACAATAGTCATTGCAACAGGGAAGAATATTGTGATAAGTGCTGGTAAATGAAACTCAGGTAAATATGGATAGGTGCACTGGCTGCCACAATATAAATGAACTGTACTAAACACCATACAAATAAACAAACAAAAAAATAGGCCTCCTTTCATATGTTAAACACAATAAACAGATCTCTGCTATTTAGACATTAACAAAAAAAAAAAAGTCCTATACAATAAAATCTATCTCAAACTTTATGAATTTCTATCCACGGGACAATAATTTTTCACTAATTTTTGTGCCTAGGTATACATTAAAAGCCCAAACAAATTACGGCGACTACATTTACATGTACCAACTATAAATACTAACAATACCATAAAATCAAGTGTTAGATGTATGATTTGGTTAGTCAGGGCTTACCATAATATCCTTGTCCTTTTGGACAACTTGGGGAGGAAACATGTCCCCCTCTGTAAGCTAATGTTTTCAGAAGAAAAGAGTTATATTGTTGTGGTAAAGTTACAGATTTAAGATCATGTAAAGTGTTTGTAACATGTGAAAAATACAGTGTAAAAGAACCTTCCTTCCTTCCTTTTTTTCTTCCTTGCCTCCCTCCCTTCCCCCCCGCTTCCCTCCCTTTCCTTTCTTTGATTAACTTTTTACCAAACGACAAAAATGTAGACTTGTCCAAACTGAAAGCATTTGCAGACGACACTTTAAATGTGGCTCAAACAATGGAATTTGTCTTTGATAGATTAGAAAATATTGTGGAAAAAGGAGAAAATGCTGGTTACCAGCACTTTCTCCTTTTCCTAAAATGTTTTCATAAATATCTTTGTCATGGGTCGTTAAATGTGAGGCAATGAGTTAAATATTTATCACAGAGCAACAATACAGGCTCATCCAAACTAAAAGTTTTTGCATAATATTGAAGGGAGCTCAAATGATGGAATTTGAAAGGGTAGAAAACATTGTGGAGAAAAGGAGAAAATGTTGGAGACCAGCATTTTCTCCTTTTCCTACAATGTTTTCAAGAGCCTTTATTACCAAGGTTGGTAAAACATGCCTTGCAGTAAGGGGGGGAGGGGGGGGGGGTAATTGTACAGAAATATGGCAACCTTCAGTAATTGTATTGTGCCAAACTTCTATCATTATGAAAATTCACATGACTACATTAAAATATGGAAAATAAAAAAAAAAAGCAACATAGTGTGATGTTTTACTTGAGTTTTCATGCCATAGAATTCATATCCTAAAAATAATGTCGAGTAGTTTTCAGTGGAATTACACAAGTGTCCAAAAACGTCAACTATACCTTTTCTTTCAAATAATGAAAATAATAAACTACTCCACCTGCAGTGAAGAATGCGGGAAAAATACTTAAAAAAAACCTGGGTTGATGATGTTTTAATTGATTAAAAAAAAAAAATTTCAAAAGTCACAAAAAATTGTAAGCGAATAACTTGATTTGTAAGCTCATGAAATCTATATGAGAATATCTTAACTATTTAAATCCTTTCTATTCTTTATTCATGCATTAAACTCATGAAAGAATGAACATATACAGAAAAATACTGAAAAACATAGAGATACCTGAAGAAAATGAAAAACAGAAAACTGTTAGTACATGCAATGTACAAATCAAAAGACCCACAGATGGTTGCTCAAATTTTCAAGTAGCACTTTATGTAGTTCAATATTTTCAGTAAATGTATGTTTAAATTATGATAATAAATCCATCATTGCCTCCTAAAATTACAAATTTGAAAGTAACACAACTTCTGATTGGCTAAACCATTTGGTTTAGCCAATCAGAAATTGTGTTACTTTCAAACTTGGAAAATCTTGAAGAATAAGTCTAAGAACGTTCTTAAGAATGGTTGGTGAATACGGACCCAGAGCTTTCAAAGAATGTGAGTAAAATGACATGATTTTCATTGTGTGTCCTACAAAGAACCTAACCTATTAACTCATAGACTCCACTTTAGACTGATTAACTCTTTACTAGATGACAATATTTCAGCCTTGTCCAAATAGAGAGCATTTGCAGACAAAAAATCAAATGTTACTCAAAACATTAAACTTGGTTTTCTAAGGGTAGAAAACATTGTGGGAAAAGCAGAAATGCTGGTTATCTGATCCTTCTCCTTTTGCAACAATGTTTTCAAAAGCTTTCTTTCTCAGGGTCATTGAAAGTCTGGAGCATTTGGCAAAGAGTTTAAGAAGCAAGCATTTCATGGGCAATATTACAAATGCGATGTCTTTGATGGGAAAAAGGTTTTCAACAAAAAGAGCAAAATTTTTGAGGGATACTCCTGTGCAACAGAAAGCAATGAAACATTTTTATTGAACGAGAAAAGATGGATTTTTCCAAAAAGGAAAACATGATTGTGTACCTCTATCTTCTTCTTTCCAACAGATCTGCCTGAATCTTCAGTCAGCCATGCTGGTAATGGGTTTGTCTTTCCAGACTGAAAATAAAGAATACAAGTCTATTTATTTCACATGTTTGGGTACAGAACATCTTAACCCTTTGCAACACAATCCCGACTTTTAACAACCCTGAGGAAAAAGACTTTTGAAAGCATTGTGAGAAAAGGAGAAAATGCTGGTAACCAGCATTTTCTCCTTTTCCCAAAATGTTTTCTACTCTTCCCAAAACAAATTTCAACTTCTGAGTCACATTTATTTTGTCGTCTGCTAAGGCTTTTACTTTGGACTGGTCTAAAATTTTCTCGTTAGGTAAAGAGTTAAGCAATGGTCACCAATCAATCTAAATACTGTCCTTATTGTTAAATTTTCTGAATTTTATGACACAGACTTGGCTATCATAGAACTTAAAATAAAACTGGTCCAAATTAAAAGTATTTGCAGACAACAAATCAAATGTGACTCAAAAATGAAGTCTTTTCTGGAAAGGGTAAAAAAACATTGTGGGAAAAGGAAGAAAATGCAGCATTTTCTCCATTTCTCACAATCTTTTTAAAAACTTTCTTTCTTAGGGTCGTTAAAAATCAGGATTGTGTGGTAAAGGGTTAAGTAATTTCTTATCTTATTTTTCTGGGTTATCTAAACTACACTGTACAATAGTGGGTTAACACTTTAACAGACAACAATCAAACCAATACAATTAGTAGACAACAAGTTAAAGGAGGGGTGTCCATAAGGCTGTTTTCATGGTCACTACTGATTCTACTGATTTTCTTTAAATTTTGTATACTGAAACTTATACTGTTACATGTTGGTGACATTTTTATTCTACAAAAGTTTTACCATAAGCTGTTATATCTGGTATTGTTTTATAGCTCAATACCTCAAATAATGAAATTGTCTTTTAAAAGGAATACATTATTGGAAAAAGAGAAAATGCTGGTTACCAGCATTTTCTTTTTCAACAATGTTTTCTAAATCCTTCTTCCACAGCTCAATATCTCAAATAACGAAATTGTCTTTTAAAAAGAATACATTATTGGAAAAGGAGAAAATGCTGGTTACCAGCATTTCCCTTTTCCACAATGTTTTCTAAATCCTTCTTCCACAGTGGCACTAAAACGTGTGATTGTCTGGCAAAAGGTTAAAGCAACTTCATATGAGCGATGGAGGGAAAACAAAGTCTGAAATAGACTACCTCTGACCCTCTGAACACTTTTAAATCATCTATCTTGGAGTCTTTCCACACTGGGGAAGGTTGCTGCAGGATAAGACGGAGTGCTGAGACATTCACCAATTCAAACTGCATCTGTAAAAATATGATTCACTGAATGGTGTTTAAATGCCACTTTCAACATTATTTCATTTATATTATGGCAACATATGGCTTAATCATGTATGTCCTGGGTTTCACCAGCACTAGGCTAGGGCTCTAAAGTGTCTTGCCCAAGAACACTCCCACAAAAAACCCACTGCTTCCAGTCAGGCTCAAACCCAGGGCTTTCAGGTCAGGAACCCTACACCTCACTACTACTGAGCCATGTGGGACCCCATAAAAATATGATGCTTGAATGATAACACATATAATTGCAAGAACATATCATAGAAACTATGTAGATTATGTGAATGTGAGCATCTCTGTAGAATAGTATGCATTAAATTACATCTGTAGAAATATGATGTTTGATTGATAACATATCAAACTGCGGGAACATAATCATAGCCTTTTTACCACACAGATCCTATCTGTTAATGATCCTGTGAAAGAAAGCTTTCCAAAACATTGTGTGAAAAGGAGAAAAGGCTGGAAACCAGCATTTTCTCCTTTTCACACAATGTTTTCTACCTTTCCCAAAACAAATTTTAACTTTTAAGTCACATGTGATTTGTCATCTGCAAATGGTTTCAATTTGGACCAGTCTAAAATTTTGTTGTTTGGTAAAGATTTAAACACTATCTATGTGTATATATGTATATGTGCAGCTCTTTCGAATGAGGTGTAGTGCCAAGACATTTACTATGTCAAACATCAGCTGTAGAATAGCTAACAGTTAAACACTTACAATGTTAAAGATACATCTATACTTGTTTTCTGCCACTTTTTTAATCTGTTTCATCTTCATTTTATGAAACTATATTCATTCTTGTATCTTCATGCCGAATTTTGCCCCTGACGGTTGCAAGGTTGCACAGATTTTCACTGATAGGACATGCATTTCATTTTCTGGAGGCCATCAAAGAAATCATGGTTGTCGTTTCCGGTTTTAAATCGAAGACATAACCCTTGAGTTTCTGCATACATGTACCTTACACTATATTGGTGATTTACCTCTGTTTACACAGACTAAATTCTGAACCTTTCTGTACACTATCAAGTTTCGAGTTTTAACAGCATTTTTTTTTCTCTCAGGCTGCAAGGATGTATCTTTAAATATGTTGCATTGACATTCTTCAAGGGTAACAAAACACAGTACCCTGTTTGCATTTTCAAATACTATCTCTTATAATATCTAACAATGTAGTAAAAGGAAGAAAGCATTTTTTGTGTACTTTAATCTTGATCTATACAGTCAGCAACAGCAGCTAAAGCACACTGAGTGATATCAGAAAGTAAACCAACCTGTTTTCTGGTTAAGATGAAATAGTCCTGGGCACCAGCTTCTACATGCGGGCTGGGCATCAGTCTCATCCTCTTTACACATGTCCGCCATTTTATTTCATTTCCTGTATTACACAGAAATAGACAACAAAGATTCATGAAAGTTCAAGGACCAAGAAAGGAAACCAAAACAATTCAAACCATGCTCTGGCAAAAGGGGGCTTAATGCATCTCCGTGATGCATGATACCAAGCAAGTCTTTACATGATCGTGGATCCATGATAGCCACTTTTTTTTAACAATCAACTTAATCATGATGTTGAATGGTCCTTGGACATATGGAACATTGACCAGTAGCAAAAAGTTTCGGCCCAAGTCAGCCTGCGCGGGCTGTGCAGGCTGACCTGGGTCGATACTTCTCCCAGATGCATTAAACCTCCTTTTCACACAGTATGGCTCATTTTCATTCCACTGTTTCTGATCAATTTGGGATTTAGTAACGTGTAATTCCTTTTTTTTTTCCTAGTTTTTCAGATCAATAAACTGAGCCATTATTAGAGATATATCTATACTCGTTTTCAGTCATTTTTTTTTAAAACCCATTTCATCTTTATTTTATGAAACTATAATCATTTTTGTATCTTAATGCAAAATTTTGCCCCTGATGGTTGCAAGATTGCACAGATTACGTCTGAAAGAAAATGCATTTCATTTTCTTGTGGCCATCAAAGAAATCACTGTTGTCATTTCAGCTTTTAAATCGAAGACAAATCTGCAGAGATTCTTCATCTCTAACACTATGTATATCAGTAATTTATCTATTTTTACACAAATGACTGAATTCTGAACCATTCTACTGCTATCAAGTTTTATTTGCGTTTTTTTCCCTCTGGCTGTAAGGATGTATCTTTAAACAAAACCAAGTTTTAAAACCTAAAGGAATGATGAATATTGTTGGAAAAGTTTTAGAAAGCCCTCCTACTCATGGTCAGTAAAACACGCACATTTTTTGAGAAGGGTTTACTTACTTTGAAAGTTTACTTGAAATTCTTAAAAAAATATCTCTCACCATCTTTACTGTCTGGCATACGACATTTTGCTTTGACTGTCAAGTAAGCTGTGTAATTGTTCTTGAAATGGATTTCTCCAACCTGAAATAAACCAGCACTGCAAAATAAAACCAACATTATTTTTTCTTGCTGTAAATTATAGAAAACTTTAAATATTCAGACAAGTTATCTCCTGCAAAGAAAAATATCCTTCTTCATCGCTACACATTGATTGATTGATTGATTGATTGATTGATTGATTGATTAATTGATTGATTGATTGATTGATTGTATGGTGTTTAACACTGTTTACAACATTATTTCAGTCATATCGCAATGGCCAGTCCAACTATCCATGCTATCTTGGAGTTTCTTTTACCAGTACTACACACAATAAATGTATTCTTCCCAAGCCAATCGCTGCTTTTCCACATACCATCGTTGAAATGATGATCAGCAGTGAGAGTGGAATGCATCCTGTCACAATGACTATCATCAATCCTTGGAAAGAAATTGGCCGAGCTGGGGATTGAACCAGCAATCCCCTATTCACAAGTCCAGTACACTACAGATTGCACTCAGGGACCTGGGCTAGGCTTCATCTCTACACATGGACAAATCTATCAAGACCAAAGTGACAAAGCTTTCCAAATGAAAAGAAGAAAAGAAAAGGTTATGGCTCCAAATTAGCTAATCATTACTGTCAACTCATCTACAAATCAGCCATGCTCTGGTAAAAGGGGGCATAATGCATCTCCGCAATCCATAATACCAGTCACGCCATCACATAACTATGGATATATAATAGCCACTTTCTTTAACAACAGACCTAATCATGAGATAGGCTGGTCGGTCCTTTGACAAACAGAAAATTGACCAATAGGGAAAAGTTTCGGCCCAGGTCAGCCTGCGCGAACTGCGCAGGCTGACCTGGCCCGATACTTTTCGCAGATGCATTAAGCCCCCTTTTTACAGAGCATGCCTCAAATATATGTTGTATGTCAGTTTCTATTCATCATTTTAGTTCTAATTGTTATTACATAACATCAAGTTAATCATAAATAACAGATTAAAACAACCATGGACAACTGTGTGAGCTTTTCAGAAAGAGACATACATATAAGCCATGCTCTGTGAAAAGGGGGCTTAATGCATCTCTGTGATGCATTATACCAAGCAAGTTGTCACATAATTAAGGATCCACAAAATCCATTTTGTGTAACAACTGACTGAATCACAATTTAAAAAGGGTCCTTTGATATGCAGAAAACTGACCACTAGCAAAGAGTTTCGGCCAATGTCAGACTGCATGGACTGCGCAGGCTGACATGGGACAGTACTGTTTGCAGATGCACTAAGCCCCCTTTTCACAGAGCATGGATCAATTTAATGTAAGTTTTCACAATAATTGTTAGAACATAAATAGGTCATCACCTTGATTGAGTTAATGGCTTCATGCTGCTTAACTCTTTACCACACAACAAAAATACAGACTTGCCCAAACTGAAAGCATCTGCAGACAACAATTTAAATGTGGCTTAAATGATGGAATTTCTCTTTGAAAGGGTAGAAAACATTGTGGGAAAGGGAGAAAATGCTGGTTACCAGCATTTTCTCCCTTTCCCACAATCTTTTCAAAAGGCTTTTTCCTAAGGGTCGTTAAAACTCGTGACTGTAAGGTAAAGGGTTAACCCTTCACAAAACAAAATCCTGTGTTTTAACGACCTTTTTCTCACAATGTTTTCTACCCTTCCACAAACAAATTTCAATTTTTTTGTCACATTAATGGTGTTGTCTGCAAATGCTTACAATTTGGACAAGTCCAACATTTTATCAATTTGAACAGAGTTAAAAGAAAATGAGCTGTTAACTCTGCCACACAAGAAATTTAGACTTGTCCAAAATGAAAGCATTTGCAGACGACAATTTTAATATGACTCAAACGATGGAATTTGTCTTTGATAAGGTAGAAAACATTGTGGGAAAAGGAGAAAATACTGGTTACCAACATTTCATCCTTTTTCGCAAAATGTTTGCAAAAGTCAGGTTCGTTAAAAGTCATGACTGTGTGGTAAAGAGTTAACACTTTACCAGACAACAAAATTTTGGACTGGACTAAATTGAAAGCATTTGAAGACGACATTAAATGTGGCTCAAATGCTTATTTCTGTCTTTGATAGGGTGGAAGACATTTTGGAAAAAGGAGAAAATTCTGGTAACCAGCATTTTCTCCTTTTCCCACAATCTTTTCATAAATCAGGTTTGTTAACCCTTTCCCAAACAAGCCCTGGTTTTCACGTGTCTGTAGTACAAGTCTTTTGAAAACACTGTGGGAAAAGGAGAAATTGCACGTAAGGAGCAATTTCTCCTTTTCCCACAGTGTTTTCTACCTTTTTTGAGACCTTTCTGCCATTTTCATCAAATTTAAAATTGTCGTCTGCAAACTCTTTCAATTTGGACGAGTCCAAAATTTGTCGTTTGGGAAAGGGTTAAAAGTTGGGATTGTGTGGAAAAAGTTTAACCATGGTGGATTATTGAACAAAGAAGGGAAACAGCTGGTAAGTCAAGGTATCATTTTTTTTATCAAAGATGCATTGATAATCAACTGAACTCTGTAAATTTACATTTATTTAATCATGCAAGTATTTCTGTAAAATAAAAGTATAAAAACTGTTTTTAATTATATACTTACAAACAAAAACTTATGGCAAATGCAGACATTTTTCAATAAGGATGTGTAACTCTAAAGTGCTGAATTACCCATTTAGAAAGAAACAGCTGAAATGTTGTTACTTCCAAGTTGTTTTGACCAGAGGCCGCAACACAAAGTTGCAGACAGTGTAGGTCCAAGATTAGACTACACATTCAATGCAGTCTGATCTTAACATACAAGCAATCTGAGTCAATTTCAGCTTGTCATAACATTGTTTTCAATGGTGAACATTTAACAATCGCTCAAAAAAGTGTTGGGTAGACACCAAGTGAGGTTGCAAGTCCGATAAAGAAACAAGTGTTAACAGTGTCTACATCAGACAGGCAACCTTACGAGCTTCTGTCTATCCGACTTAACCCTTTAACAGACGACAAAATTTTACCCTTGTCCAAATTGAAAGCATTTGCAGACAACAATTTTAATGCGGCTCAAATGATGCAATTTACTCTTAATAGGGTAGAAAACATTGTGCGAAAAGGAGAAAATGCTGGTTACCAGCATTTTCTCCTTTTCTCACATTGTTTTCAAAAGGCTTCTTTCTTAGGGGCGTCAAAAGGCGGCAATGTGCGGTAAAGGGTTAAGACCACATGGAATGACAAAGAGTTGTATATGGGATATACATGTACATATTCAGAACAAATACTGCGAGCTGATTGCCTAATTTATCAAGAACCGTGGTTGAAGTCTATATTAAGGCAAGGTTTAAACATGACAGGTATGGATAGTATAGAAAATGACAAATTGTTAATTCTTAGAATGCTCAAATACTTTCACATAAAAAATGAAAAGTTACACTTTCAGCCCGTGGATGGATGCAGTTTTGGCAAACTCAAAGCTTTTTTTGGCCATAATATCTTAATAAAATAATGAACAGCATGGATTCAAGATGAGCTTGTATATTACAGGCAGAGGGATCTTAATCTATGCTGTCCAAAAAACAAAGAGGTAAACAATCAAGCTTTGCCAAGGGTAATGTTTCTGGACTGGTCTCACTCGGGAATCTATCTAAAGGGAAATAGGAGATCTAGAATACTTTTTTGGTTCTGTGTAGACTCCTGGAATTCTGCAAAATGATCAGATGGTCATTATTTGATGATCATACAGTTAGGTTAACTATTTAACGAATGATGTTTTGGCATTCCTGAACAATGTTTTCTGAAAACATAGTTGGAAAAGGAGAAAATATTGATAAGCATACCCTTTTTTACAATAATTTCCACCCTTTAAAAGGGCAAGTGTATCATCTGAATAACAGCTAACTTGTCAGATCTTCAGATAAGAGGGGGTGATAATATTCTAAATTGATTATTTCTCTTCCAAACCCTATGTTGTGGGTACTCATTAGAATTGTCTCGATGAGACTGTTCTAATGAGTACCCATAACATAAGGTTTATTGGAGAGTGATTAATATTTTCAATTTTGAAATCAAAATCACTCCCTCTATCTGGGGCTCTGACTTGTCTGCAAATGCTTTCAATAAGGAATGAATGAAAAAAATTGTTAATCCATAGAATGCTTAATGCTTTACCACAAAATCCTGATTTTTTACAAGACTAAAGAAGACTTGAAAACAATGAGGGAAAAGAAAAAAATGCTGGTAACCAGCATTTTCTCCTTTTCCCACAATGCTGTATACACCTTCCAAGTCAAAATCATTACTTCAGGTATATCAAATTTGTTGTCTGCAAAATGCTTTCAATTTGGACAGGACTAAAATATCATTTGATAAGGAGTTAGTCAAACTCATCATTTGGTGCTTTTCTGTGAAAACCACACATGTTCGTTTTGTGATGAACTTTGCCATCTATACAATATAATATACATGTATAAGAATTCTTATATATTACATTGTACAGATGGCGAAGTTTGTCACAAAACGAACGCCTGTGGTAAAAACTAAAAGACATAATCATACAGATTATACTGCACAATGAATACATTTCACCAACAGCAAAATTAACTCTTTACCACACAATCCCGACTTTTAACGACCCTGAGAAAGAAGCCTTTCGAAAACATTGTGGGAAAAGGAGAAAATGCTGGTAACCAGCATTTTCTCCTTTTCCCACAATGTTTTCTGCTCTTCCCAAAGCAAAATTCCCTTTTTCGGTAACATTCATTGTGTCGACTGCAAATGCTTTCAGTTTGGACCAGTCTAAGATTTTTGTCATTTGGTAAAGAGTTAAAAAAGATATGGTATGCATTGTTTTCAAAGGGCTTTTCTGTCAGGGTCATTATAACTCGGGATTGTGTGGTAAAAGGGTTAATAGTCAAAATCATCATTAGGTGCTTTTCTGTGAAAACCAAAAAAAAAATGAAGATTATACTGTACAATGAATACATTTCACCAACAGCAAAATAAACTCTTTACCACACAATACCATCTTTTAAAGACCCTGAGAAAGAAGCCTTTTGAAAACATTGTGGGAAAAGGAGAAAATGCTGGTAACCAGCATTTTCTCCTTTTCCCACAATGTTTTCTGCCCTTCCCAAAGCAAAATTCCCTTTTTCGGTAACATTTATTGTGTCGACTGCAAATGCTCTCAGTTTGGACCAGTCTAAGATTTTTGTCGTTTGGTAAAGAGTTAAAAAAGATATGGTATGCATTTTTGGGAAGAGATCAAAGGCGTTCGCTTTGTGACGAACTTTGCCATCTATATAATGTAATATATCAGATTTTATATAGATGGCAAAGTTTGTAACAAAACGAATGCCTGTGGGACAGATACATGTGTATGAGCCATGCTCTGTGAAAAGGGGTTTAATGCATCTGCAAAAAGAATCAACCCAAGTCAGCCTGGGTCCATATTCACCAAACATTCTTAAGAACCTTCTTTGTCTTCAACAGTTCTCCAGAATGTGCTACATTTGAAAGTACCACAACCCCTGATTGGCTAAACCAAATGGTTTAGCCAATCAGGGTGTGTGTTACTTTCATACTTATCAAATTTTGGAGAATATGGCTAAGAATATTCTTAAAAATGGTTGGTGAATACGAATCCTGGGCAGTCTGCTAAGGCTGACATTGGTGGACACTCTATGTTATTTGTAAATTGTCTGCATTTCTAAGGACCATTATATCTCATGATTCAGTCAGTTGATAGACAAAGTGGATTTAATGTATCAGTACATCACAGTGATGTATTTACCCCTTTACCACACAATCCCGACTTTTAACGACCCTGAGAAAGAAGCCTTTTGAAAACATTGTGGGAAAAGGAGAAAATGTTGGTAACCAGCATTTTCTCCTTTTCCCACAATGTTTTCTGCCCTTTTCCAAAGAGAGAAATCATCATTTAAGCGACATTTAATTTGTCGTCTGCAAATGTTTCCAATTTGGTGCAGTCCAAAATTTTGTCGTTTGGTAAAGAGTTAATCCCCTTTTGCCAGAACATGGTCAAACATATAAATGCACCAGTTTAGAACAATTGCTATCTTCAAATTATTCTTATTCATGCATACCTGCAAAACTGATCGGTCAATTATAGTACATTGTATAATGTAGTTTTATTACAGGAATTCGTCTTGTGACGAAATTTGCCATCTATTTTAATACAGGAATTTGTTTTGCGATGAAATTCGCCATCTATTCAATGTAATACGTAGATGGCAAAGTTTGTCACAAAACAAACGCCTGTGAGTTTTAAAGAAAGTTGAAGACAGAAGCTCCGTTTTCTTTTCTTTCACTTTTACAATATGAAAGATTGGTAACATCAGGCCTTTTTTGTCAGGATATAATATAGTAAAATATCCATCAGAGTAGATACAAAATCAAGCAGTCTGGTCTTGATCTACACTGTTGATATAAGTTTCCATCAGCATCAATAGGGCTGATGCAAGCAGACCTCCAGATTAGTGGGGGTGATAGTATTCTAAAGGCATTATTTCTCTTCCAAACCCTATGTTGTGGGTACTCATTAGAATTGTCTCGATGAGACAATTCTAATGAGTACCTATAACATAGGGTTTAGTGGAGAGTGATTAATATTTTCCATTTTAAAATCAAAATCACTCCCTCTATCTATAGCTCTGTGCAAGTAGTTTCTCCTTCTTTGCACAATGTTTTCAAAAGCATTTTTTTTCCTCTTGGTTGTTAAAAGTAGGTTTGTTTGGTAAAAGGCTAAAACACATAAATCTACCACCTTAATTAAACACATCTACCACCTTAAACACATTTACCACCTTCTTGGTGCAAATAATTCAGGAACTACAATTTACAGTGCCCTCATATTGTGCTACCTTGTACAACATCATCCTACTGAACCAACATTTTAGAACTCTTGTGGCTTTCTACTGTTTATTTTTCAAACCTCCAATTGCTCTGAGAGTATTTAAAGCAATCATGTGTTCTCTTTCTTACCAGTTTGACTTTCAGTAAAAAAGGATCAAGCCTGTTACACATTTTTATAGTAGCATTACAGAAACATTCTACCATGATACTGTCTTGCACACCGTATGTCGCTTCGCAGCGAAGATCCGGAAAGTGCAATTGTGATCTTAAATCTTCTATGTCCATTATTGTGCGAGATATTCTGGTGAAAAGAGCCTTGACAGTGCAATGTTTTGGATCTTTTTACTGATTGAGAATATATTTCTGTATATTTCATTTGGCATCCTTGGGTGTTGAACTCTTTGCCACAAGGCAAAATTTTGGACTTGCCTCAAACCAAGGCAATTTACAATTCATGAATTCAATTTTGCTCAAATAGTTGGGGTATATCTTTGAAAAAATAAAAAAACATTGTGGGAAAAGGAGAAAATGCTGTTTACCAGCATTTTCTCCTTTTTCCACAATGCTTTCAGAAATATTCTTCCTTGGCTAGCAGTCATTAAAACTTGGAATAATGTGGTAAAGGGTTAACTGCCAATTTCAGATCAAACTGGCAGGGTGGATTGTTCTTCGAAAATATACTATCTTGGTGTCTGTGGTACAAACTAAAATGTTGGTTCATTTAATTCAGTCTTACCTTATCAATTTCTTCTATTTTTATCTTAGACTTTGCAGATCTTAAGTCTTGTCTCTATAAAGTTCATGAAACAAACCATTTTATAAAACAAAGTATCCCTCTTTGATTGTCCACAAATGATTAATCAGAATTTGAATACAAGTCTGAAATACTAAATTGCTTAATTCTCCTATTATAAATTTTGTAAGAAAAACATCTGTTCTGTGTATCTAATTGTAACTCTTTACCATACAGTAAACTTTTAGACTTGTCCAAATCCAAACCATTTGCAGACAACAAATTAAAAGAGGCTCAAAGGGTGGGATTGGTCTTTTAAAGAGTAGAAAACATTGTGGCATAAGGAGAAAATACTATTTACCAGCATTTTTGCCTCTTTCAACTATGTTTACGACAACCATCTACCTCAGGGTATTCAAAATTTGGGACTGATTACCTTTAGAGAGCATATATATGACTGATTTTTTACTATATAAAAAAGAGCTAAAATACATTAAACTGCTTACCGTCGATTCGAAGGTGAGCTCCAGAGAAATAAGAAGAAAATAACACTGGAGCTCGCCTTCCGATCGAAGGTTTAAATTGCTAAGTGCATGCGGTCCCTGGCCCTTGGCTTTACTGGAAAATCACGCTTCAAAAATGATTGAAAAGATTATAGAGCCTGGAATAATGTAATCATACAATAAAAGGTACGATAAGAGAAAGAGTATTTCCACAGCTCTCTACCGCTGTACAGCGAATTTCTGAAATACTAGCATGTATCCGAATACTAGCAGCGTCTGGGAATTATGCTACTTTTATCACGTATTTACCTCTGGATTGATGATGTTCGATAATGAAATGTCAATAATCCGGCATCCTGAATGAAAGTCAGATTTTACGTCTGGTATACTCAGTAGCACAGGATTCTTGATTGTGCAGTGTAGAGGTCTTTCTGACATGACTTTTAGTCTACTATCTCAGATCATCATCCGGACGCCACCGTTGTCATGTTATTCTAGAGTTACCGTTCTTAGTTACTCTTCCCAGAGCGAACTTCGCTGGAAATCTAGGTCTACGCGGGAAAAATTGAAACGGTTCAAACCGTCAAAACATTTTGAACTGCCTAATTAGGAGGCCATTTAAGTGTTAACACATCCGAACTATCTTAATATATGATGAGCGATAAGGGCATTTACAACAGAAGATTTTTAGAACTTGAATAATTTCGCGCGGTAAGTACAGACGAGATCAAGATCTAGCCTAGATCTATTTTGGACTAAACCGTTAAACGGTAGAAAATGTGTTTGATCAATCGGGGATCGTATAGTCTATAGGCCTACATATATGTGTAAATCTATCTCCTATATTTCAATAGCCGTCTGATGCAAAAGGTAACAAGCTGACCATTCACCAAACAATCCCGTCTTATAGGCCTAAAAACCCTGCTCTCGGAAGAAGGCTTTTAAAGGATAAATCATGGAATAGGCCTATGTCTTCGACCAATCCCGGTTCGTGTCTACAGGCAAATAGATCTAGACAAATATTGATCTAGGTTTTGTCTGGATAGTCTATATCTAGTCTATAGCCTATAGAAAACTTTGTTGTGAAAAATATTAGTTGTTTGCTTGATATTAATTAATCTTTCCTCCGCAGGCAGCCTGTCGCAGCGACATTGGAACCGAGTTGTGATTTGTGTGGCAGTCTACTGTCAGTACATTAACCCTTTTCCAAACGACAAATTTTGGACTGGTCCAAACTGAAAGAGTTTGCACACGACAATTTTAAATCTGATGAAAATGACAGAAAGTTATCAAAAAGGGTAGAAAACACTGTGGGAAAAGGAGAAATTGCTCGTTACGAGCAATTTCTCCTTTTCCCACAGTGTTTTCAAAAGATTTGTACTGCAGACACGTGAAAACCAGGGCTTGTTTGGGAAAGGGTTAAATGAATGAACAATTTGGTGGGCCGCATTCATCATAAAGATGTAGGTGCAGATATTGGCGTACAGTACAGCTGAAGATTACAAAATTTAGATGCATATGCAGTCAATAAACACTGTGAATATGGTAGGTAGAGCTTTATTCATAAAGTTGTAGATCTAGTTTCCTTTGGTGACGTTTGGTCACAATATTTTCAAACTCCCCATCTACAGGGACTGTTGATAGATTCATGGGATGCATCTACCAAAGAACAGGGCTAACACCTTTCTTCCCTGCAGCCATCTTTTTTCGTGGTCCACCAATGGACCACCCATTGATATTTGAAAATATTGTGACGAAGGGAGAATGATATTGTTCGTGACGAACATCTAAATTTCCTTTTTCCTCAACATTATCATAATTATTCATGTATCAACGGTTAGTTTCATATTTGAACCGTGCTCTCTGAAAAGGGGGCTTAATGCATCTGCGAAAAGTATCGACCCAGGTAAGCCTACGCAGGCCGACCTGGGCCGAAACTTTTCGCTACTGCTCAGTTTTCTGTATGTCAGAGGACCATTCTACTTTATAAATGATACAATTGGTTATTAGACAATGATTTTTATGGATCTCTAATTATGTGATGTCTTGCTTGGTATGATACATCACGGAGAGGCATTAAGCCCCCTTTTCACAGAGCATGGCTCATTTATTAGCTGTATGAAGAAAAAAAAAAAAAAAAATAAAAATAAAAAAAAAAAAATCATCTGCAGCATAAATGGATTCAAGGTGTAACGAGTAAATTATTTCATTACCATAATGACTTAAGTAGCTATTGTGGACGGTGTAGATCAAGATCAGACTGCAGAAAACGTTCAGTCTGGTTTTAGATCTACACCGTTCACTACCTTATTCCAGACTATGACAATAGTCGTCTTCAACAGCAATGAAAATCTAATTTTTTACCTCGGAACAAAAGACGGATCGCCTGAGTCGGTATAGTGAAAGATTTATTATACTAGGCTACTCGGTCGACGAATATCTCCGTAGTATTCCTCGTTTCCACAACCAAAGGCCGATCTCACTTTGGACAATCTACGGAATTCACAGACCTACAGTACTTTGTATATTCCCCGCTATAAATCAATCAATGATAGACAACACGGTCGCTAATTAGGACTGTTATGGGTGTTAGCATGATTGTTCTGATCATCTCCTGACATACAGGGACATAGCCAGTCCTCTATTCATGGGATTCAGAATTGTGCCGGGGGCGAGGATGGGATGTGCACAAGGTCGGGCTCATTACCCAAGGTTCCGCGAGACATTATTAAAACAATTCTGCACATTTATGCACTCTGGGTATTCTGGAGACGATCTGGGCCCGTATTCACCAACAAATTCATAAGAACATTTTTACGCTTAAAGACATTTCTAAATTTGAAAGTAACGCATTTTCAGATTAGTAAAACCAAATTGTTTAGCCAATCAGAAGGTGCGTTACTTTCTTCACTTAGAATAAGACTAAAAAAATATATATGGAATGGTTGGTGAATACGGGCCCTGGTCTACTTTGTTTTGTATACAAGATTGGCAATTAAAAAAAGTACAAACCAAACAATTAAACGCTTACACCTTTTTTTTTTTGCCAGAATCACATGAACTCAATCGAGTACTCGCACATTGGCAGGTACATATACATGTATGCACTTGATATACGCTCCTATAAAGGCATACGGAGTTAACCGTGGAAGACCTAAATAGGCCTAGCTTCGAATTACAAAAGTGACAAGAAAAGACTTATCTGTTATAGGTAGGTAGGCACGTAAGTGGGTAGGGGGTGGATGGATGGATGGATTGACAGACGGGCGAGAGATAGACAGCCCATGTTTTCATTTGCTCTCATTGAATAATTTGTCATTGTTTCACTGATCTGTCAGCCCAACATTCAACCAAGTTCTGTTTCAACCAAACAACCAATTGACCCACCAACCCACAAACCGACCGACGGACCGACTAACCGACCGACCACAACAACCAACCAACGAACCAAACAATTAACCAACCAACTAATCAACCAACCAATCAACAAACCAACCAACCACTACATTTAATTACAAAGTAGTATGATTTTTAAGCGTAGGTAGAGATGGATCATTGGCCCTTTCCGCGCCGTAGGCGAAAACAGGAGCTGTTGCGAACGGCATAGTTCAAGATCAGACTGCACAGAACGTGCAGTCTGATCTTGTATCTAAGCCGTGCGCTTTTTTTTTAGGTAGTCAGTCCTGTAAACGTAAAAAGCATTTAAGAATTTTCAGTGGTTTGTATTTTCGGCAGTCGAGAGAAGACCGGACTTATCCGAGCTATGCTCTGGCAAACAGGGCGTTTAATGCATCTCCGTGATATATCATCATATAATCACGGATCCATAAAATCCGTTAAGTATAACAATCAACTGGATATGAAGGTAGAATGGTCCTTTGACATGCAGAAAAAATTTACAAATAGCAAAAAGTTTCGATTCATGTCAGCCTGCGCGGACCGCGCAGGCTGACATGAATCGATACTTTTTTGCAGATGTATTAAGTCCCCTTTTCACAGACTCTGACTCATGCATTTGGCACCGAGTGAGCTAGAATGTATTGGAGGTAGGCTACATACAACAGGGCATAATTACCGTAGTACACAAATATCCGACTTAAAACAGCTTCTCCCCTCTCTTTCGGTAACTAGAGGTGGGAGGGGTACGTACCATAGTCACCTTCAGCATCATGCTACTGTGTAATTATCCGCGTTTAGTTCATGCAAGATCAAAGAGTACCTTCTAAACAGTTTTTGGATTAGACTCGGAGACAGGTATGTTCTTTGCCGTTTAACCCTTTACCACAAAATCCCGGGTTTTAACGACCCTACAGAAAAAAGCCTTTTGAAAACATTGTGGGAAAAGGAGAAAATGCTGGTAACCAGCATTTTCTCCTTTTTTCCACAATGTTTTCTACCCTTTCGAAAACAAATTTCAGTTTTTTAGCCACATTTATTTTGTCGGCTGCCAATGCTTTGAATTTGGACAAGTCTAAAATTTTGTCGTTTGGTAAAGAGTTAAATTTGTATGTATAACTCATAACCTTTTGAATGTTATATAGATCTACGTGCTGTTATTGGCGGTGAATTATTTTGGCGATTATTTAGTAAATATGTTTTCTTCTGCTGTACCTTGTTTGCGTTATGTTTAACACCGTTTTCAACATTATTTCAGTTATATCGCGGCGGCCAATGCACCTATCCATGCTTTCCTACCGTTTCTTTTTTTAACCAGGGTCCGTATTCACCAACCATTCTTAAGAACATTCTTAGTCTCATTCTTCAGATTTTTCCAAATTTGAAAGTAACATACCTTCTGATTGGCTAAACCAAATGGTTTAGCCAATCAGAAGTTGTGTTACTTTCAAACTTGGAAAATCTAGGAGAATAAGACAAAGAACGTTCTTAAAAATGGTTGGTGAATACGGTCCCAGTACTTCGCACAGTATTCTTCTCAAGCCACTTAGCAGATGAAAAAGTCCTGTATTTGGTCAAAGCTCTATGACCATAGGCCTTATTTTTAAAATGTTGCTTACACAGATTTCTGTGTGAGCTTAACTGTCAAAATTGACGATTGTGGCAACTCTGCGAATTTTAGCACCTTTCGATTCCAGACAAAATCATTATACGCAAAGTTCTTTTGGACTATTTTTTTTTTTTTTTTTTGTCAGCGGCGTACACATCTGTCAAAGAAGCGAACAGACTTCATGTAATTCCAATACATGTGAACCATGCTCTGGGAAAAAGGGGCTTAATGCATCACCGTGATGTATCATACCAGTCTAGGCATCACATAAGTATGGACCTATAAAAGCCACTTTTTTTTCAAATAACCGACAGAATCATGAGGTAGATTGGTCCTAGGACATAGAGAAAATTGACCAATAGCGAAAGATTCCGGTGAAGTTCAGCCTGCGCGGACTATGCAGGCTGACCTGGATCGATACTTTTCGCATATGCATCAAGCCCCCTTTTCACAGAGCAGTATTTACATATCATGAATTCATTTTGTCTAGACACCGACTGAATCATGAGTAGATTCACATTCAAAAAGAGTTTCACCGTTTGTAGGCTAGGGCTCAGCGACACCTTGCCCAAGGACAGCCACACATGCTAAAATGCTAATGTGAAGTATGGGTTGTCTTTAAAAAGAAACTTTGTGGGAAAATAGAAAATTCTGGCGGACCTAAAGTTTGATTGCAAGAAGGCTTTGGCCTAAATTGATATACATGCAGTCAGCAACATTTGCCTAAAAAAATGGATGAATTTTTTGCAAAAAGTATCTGATCTTAATTCTTCGTTTGACAAAACACGGGTTTTCTTAACACGGCATGTATTCATGTATGGCACCTGAAAGATAACCCTTACTGTCAGAGTGAAGAAAAAAAACCACTGCAAAAAAAGAAAGACTGTAGAATGGTTCAAAATGTAGTCAGCTGTGTAAACACAGATAAATTGCCGATATTATTGTGTTGTGTAAGGGACAAATACGTATATCGGAAATCTTCGATTTAAAACCGGAAACGCCACAACCGTGATTTCTTTGATGGCCCCAAGAAAATAAAATACATTTTCTATCCGTTGTAATCTATGCAACCTTGCAACCTACAGGGGTAACATTTGGCATGAAGATATAAGATTGATTGATTGATTGTATGGTGTTTAACGCCGCATTATTTCAGTTATATCGCGGCGGCCAGTGCATCTATCCATGCTTTTCTGGAGTTTCTTTTACCAGTACTCCGCACAATATTCTTTCCAAGCCACTGGCTGTTTTCCTACATAACCATCGTCGAAACAATGATCAGCGGTGAGAGAGGAATGAATCCTGTCGCAATGACTATCATCAACCCTCGGAAAGAAATTGGCCAAGCCGGGGATCGAACCAGCGACCTCCTGTTCTGAAGTCCTTGGCATGAATATATAAGAATGATTATAGTTTGGTAACATGAAGATGAAATGGGTTAAAAACCGACAGAAAACGAGTATAGATGTGTGTTTAACTAATGCTGGTAATCAGTGGTTTAACAAGAATTCTGATGTATCCATTCCTTCAGGGGTATGACAAAATCCATCATTTTAACTACTTTTCATAAAAAAATGTCGTCTGCAAGTGCTTTTAGCCTGGCCCAAATCCAAACTTTTGTCGTATGGTAAAGCGATACAAGAAGCAGATGGGATTCATCTACAGGTGTGCTGGAGCACACTACATGTCTAATAAATACCTAACACTCAAAACAAATATACATCTAAAGAACAGAAAGTGTATTATCTGGCCCTGTTAGATATTTACTGGCATTTCTCAGAAACCAGGTGACGGGTCATACTGGAATGTTCTCGAAGGGTAGGAAAATAAAACGTTGTGTATAGAGGAATCAGATATTAGACAGAGAACAGACTTCGGAGGATGGAAAAATCTCATTTAAAAGAAAAGAGAGAGAGAAAAAATATAGGTATAAGGGCAGTTCTCTTGTCAAAAGGGGGTTTAATGCATCTCCGTGATGCATTGTACCAAGCAAGTCATCACATAATTATTGACCCATTTGACCCATAAAAATCCATTTTGTCTGAGATTGAGCCATGGGGGTAGATTCGTCCTTGGACATGCATAAAATTGACCGATAGCAAAAAGTTTCGGCCCAGGTCAGCCTGCGCGGACTGCGCAGGCTGACCTGAATCGATACGTTTTTCAAATACATCAAGCCCCCTTTTGATGCATTATACCAAGCAAGACATCACATAATTATGGATCCACAAAAGTCCATTTTGTCTAATAACAGATTGAGCCATGGGGTAGATTCGTCCTTGGTCATGCATAAAATTGACCGATAGCAAAAAGTTTCGGCCCAGGTCAGCCTGCGCGGACTGCGCAGGCTGACCTGAATCAATACTTTTTTGCAAATGCATTAAGCTTTCTTTTCACAGAGCATGGCTCATATACAGGAGCATTTTATCATTATCAGCCATTGCTTCTTTTTCCCGCAATGTTCACGAAAGCCGTCAACTCGACGGGCGTGCAAAGTCGTATTAGTAGAGTTAAGACTTCCAACACTTTGGGCACCGCTGACCATTGTTTCGACGATGGTTATGTGGGAAAGCAGCCAGTGGCTTGGAAAGAATATTGTACGGAGTACTGGTAAAAGAAACTCCAGGAAAGCATGAATATGGGCACTGGCCGCCGTGATATAACTGAAATAATGTTGAAAACGGCGTTAAACACCATACAATCAATCAATCTATCAATCCAACACTTTGGGCGCTGTGTAAGTGAAGCGGATATATATACCAATTTAATCTTTAAATGATTCAAGTATTCTAAATTCATTTTCTTTCCGTTGTTGTCCAAGAAATGGGACGATATAGATTCAAGATCAAAATGCACGTTATAGGCTATACAGCCCGATCTTGATCTATACCCTAGTAAAATGTAATAAAGTTTCGCTTGATGGCGTAGAAATTCACTACAGGCATTACGTTTACAATAGAAGAAATATAACAGCAAGAATAAGAAGTTAAAGATGTTACTATCAACAATACAGAACCTGGTGCAAAGTTGTCATGAAACATATGGTATTGCATTAATCTATTATCTCTGAAGATTTGGAAGTTGGCAGTAACTCGTATTCGATAGCTTGTAATGATCAAATTATGGTAGCACGCACACACGTGTATTGTCCGACCATTTCGGTGTCTAATGCATTACATGGAAGCCTGATGTTAAAAGGAGCTTACGGTATGTATTCATGTATGGCACCTTATGTTCGAGACCTGGCTGCCAACACCGTATACTAGTACACTGTATATATAGGCGTATGTTGCTAGTGAACATTTCGATCGACAAAATTCGATATTTGCAAGCCTTGCGTCTCTCCATGCTCCAATCATATTTGGCGTAAACTGTCAGAAAGAAAGAAAGAATCCGATGTAAGAAAGCCATGGGCCCGTATCCAACAACTCCTTAAGAACATTCTTAGTCTTATTCTAGATTAAGAAAGCAACACAATTTATGATTGCCTTAAACCAAATGATTTAGCCAGCCAGACGCTGTTTTACTTCTAAATTTAGAAAACTCTGAGAGAATGAGACAAAGAATGTTCTTAAGAATGAATTTTGAATATGGACCCTGGTATTATACACATAGCTGAGAAGCTCGTCAGAAATGATTATTACTTTAACCATACGCCTTTGAGTTAGCTCCATTGGTCAATCCCGGAAATGTCAGTGTTCCATGATTGACCAAGAGAGCTTCAATAGCCAATACTTTTTAATCACAGCCTTTTGAAGCTCTATTGGCCTATCACAGAACACTAAAATTTTCCTTGGTCGATCATCGAACACTTATAAAATAGGACAATGGTGCATTGCCTGTATATCACGGAATATTGAAATTTTCATTAACACCGTTACTATAAATAGCACAATGGCGATTGTCTCTTTATTGAATATAATAAGACAACTTGTCTTACTATATACGATGTAGAGGCAGTCGATCAATGTACTATTCATAGTAACGGTGTCCAATAATGCAAATTTCAGTATCCCGTGATGGACCAGTGGAGTTTCAATGGCAAATGCTTTGATAGACGACAAAGTTGTAGGCTTGCCCAAATTGACAACATCATCAGACGAGAAGATCAATGATGCTGTTTGTCTTTGAAGGTTGGCTGGTAGAACACATTGTGGGAAAAAGGAGAAAATGCTGGTTACGAGCAGTTTCTCCTTTTTCCATCAATGTTTTCAAAAACCGTCATCCTCCGAGATGTAAAAACACATGATTGTTTGGTAAAGGGTGAAATCGACAGGCAGTGCTGAGAGATTTATTTTGTAAACCGAGACTAGAGTATGTACATGTACACCTCGATGTATCTGAAACACACTAAGCCATACAACATGCGAAACTCATTATTTGGGGTCAAGGTCATTTTGGTCTCTATCATAGTAATGCTCGACCACGTATAGAAAATAGATTATATATAGATTATATACATGTAGTATACATGTACATGTAAGGAATTACATACAAGCCGTGCTCTGTGAAAAGGGGCCTTACTGCATTTACAAAAAAAAAAAAGTATCAACTCATGTCAGCCTGCGCATCTGCGCAGGCTGACATGAGTCGATGCTTTTTGCTTTGGGTCAATTTTCTGCATGTAGGCCTAAAAGGACCAGTGTACCTCATGATTCAGTCGGTTGTTAGACAAAATGGATTTTATGGGATCCATAATTATATGATGGCTTGCTTAGTATCATGCATAATGGAGATGCATTAAACGCCCTTTTCCCCAGAGCATGGCCCATATAATATTATACATGTATTTGAAGATCTAGTTAGAGTATTGATAAATCAAACAACCATATCCTTTTTGCAAACGTTTATTCAAGCTTTGGTCAAAGACCTTGGTTGCAAATAATGATAAATCTTGGGCATGTATTCACAAACCATTCTTGACTTTATTCTTAGTCTTATTCTAGATTTAGGAAGTAACACAACTTTTGATTGGCTAAACCGTTTGGATTTGCCAATCAGAAATTGTGTTACTTTCAAATTTTGAAAATTCTTGATAAAAAGACTAAGCGCGACTCACTGACCTTTTGCGGACTGCAGAGAACGTGAAACTTTCAAACCAATGGTACGACCCCAAATCTACCTATTGCAAAGGTATTTTTGGAAGAAAGATATCTCCTTATCGGACAGCGTCGATTCAAGATCAGACTGCACGTTCTGTGCAGTCTGATCTTAATCTACGCTGTCCGCAAAACGTCAGCGAGTCGCGTTTAGAAGCCTGAGGATTTAATTGACCACACAGCATTTTGTGTGACTGGGTGCATACAGACTGTGTTTTATATTTTTAGCAACACAATAAATATAAGCAGTAATGTTGGAGTGCATCCAGTTTATCATAGAACACACATTGTTTCGTTTGTAACACACACCTGTTAACTAGTGGGCACCTGCTGATATGCATCCAGTTTTGATCATTTACACTAATGTTGTCCTTATTGCAAATAAACTGCAAGACTGCACTTCACGTGAAAATTTACTGTAACACTGAAGTTTTATATGGGTCAGTATTTGACAATCAGATCTAGAGGAAAATCTGAAGATATAACCCTTATCCTGCTGAATAAAAGAAATGAAACTTTCAAGCCGATAGTAAAAAACCCGAATTTTCCTATTTCAAAAGTATTTTTCGGAGGAGAGATATCACCTTTTGCGGACAGTGTAGATCCAAGATCAGACTGCACGTTCTGTGCAGTCTGATCTTGATCTACACTGTCCGCAAAAGGCCGGTGAGTCGCGCTTAGCAGCCTAAGGGTTAAATAAGACTTGTGTTGTACTATACATGTATGCATACCTAGATATTTACTGTGCAATAATGTTTAGTTCTCTCAAACGTCTTGCATGTTCAGCTACGTGATATAAACGCCTGCAGAAACCATATGTTTTCACGAAAGCTCCTTCGCAAAATCCTAGTTTTGAGGCCATTGTAGGAAATGGAGAAATGCATCGTCCGAAACAGTGATTTCTGAAGTTCAACCCAATATTTTCGATTGTTTCCAAGACAGATCTTGAGATCAACGCAAAATAAGGATGAATAGTGTACGAATCAATTAAAAACTCGTTAGATAGTGTTTTACAGGTGCCTAGTTAAAAATTACTTTTTTTTCAGCGCACCTACGCATATGTTTCTGGCTTTCTCACACCGGTACTGACACAACTTTCTTTCCAAGCCACTGACTACTTTTCTCATATGCATCAGAGGTGAAAGGCGATCGCCGGAAAGTACTGGTAAGTTTGCCTCAACCGGGTATCGAACACACAACCACCAGGTCACAAGTCAGATAGGCTACACTAACCACTGAGCTACCCGACCGGACATTAAGACTTTAGACAAACACTTTTGTCCAAGCTGGATATAGTATAGTATTCATACATTTCAGGGCCGTGTGGTATGGGGCCTGTGGGTCAGACAGAGACCTTTATCTACACCCTAACAGCTAACGAGGCCAAGGTGACAGATGGTGGAGAATGGCGGTGTCAACTGACCAATAATTTTGGAACATCCTCGGCCAAATGTTCTGTTAAAGTTGTAGGTATGTAAAACCGTGCCCAATGTTTTTGTATTTGCTTCAGTCGTATCTTTCAAACCTTGCCGTATATGCATTTTTCTCGGCGTAGTTGAATGCGCAGGCTTTTGACCTACTTTTTGATATTGTTACATTTCAGTGAATAGATAGAAATTTGCTATTGGTCAATAATAAGAACATGTTTATTCTGCGGGTCCCCGCATGCCTATTTGTGGGCAAATTACGCCATCTTTTTCCATGTTTGTTTTCCTTATACACATAGATCATAGAAATACGGTGATGATTCTAACAGGAATTGATGTTTTTTTTCATATTGTCCGCATATTTGTATTCCTCGAACGACAATAAATTTGAGAGGTGCTCTGGCAAAAGGGGGATTAATGTGTCTGTAATGCATTATACCAAGTAAGTCACCACATGATTACGGATCCCTGAAACCCTGTTGACCAACAACCGGCTGAATTTTAAGCCACGCTGCTCCTTTGACATGCAGAAAAATTAACAAAAAGCAAAAAGTTTCGATTCATGTCAGCCTGCGCGGACTGCGCAGGCTGACATGAATCGATACTTTTTGCAGTTGCATTAAACGTTCTTTTCATAGAGTATGGCTCAATTATTGTGTTGTTATTATTATTATTATTATTATTATAAAATCACTGACAGACTCTGGGGATATAGAAAAGGAGGTGGCACCAAGCTTTGTGGAGTATCTCGACAATGCCGTTGTAAATGAAGACAAGGCCGTCACATTTCGATGCAAAGCTGCAGGTAAACCGGACCCAGAAGTTAAATGGTATGACATACAGTTTTGTGTATATACAATATAGAAGCAGTTGCCAATGTGCTATTTATAGTAACGGTGTCCGATAAGGAAAATTCCGTTCTCCGGTAATAGACCAATGGAGTTTCAGTGGCCTATGGTTTTGTGCAATAAATCTATGAAACTAAACTTACAAAATTTAGTCCATGATGGTTAGGAAAAAAATAATCCTCGAATCAAAAAGAGGGTCGGTATTCACCAACCATTCTTAAGAACATTCTTAGTCTAATTTCAGATTTAACAGGTAACACAACTTCCTATTTGCTAAATCATGTGGTTTAGCCAATCAGAGCTTGTGTTGCTTAGAAATTTAGAAAATTCTTGAGAATAAGACGAAGAATGTTGTTAAGAATGGTTGGTGAATACAGACCCAGATCTAAATACTAGTTTTTTTAAAGCAAGACTTTTTAAATTAAAAACTAATTGTCAGTGTGTTTAAAGGCTTGAGTTTATATTAATGAAGTTATACTATGCTTTTTGCCAGGAGAAAATGATTGACGTATCAGGTCCTCGGTTCTTCAGCTCTTGTCCCCAGATATAGTTACCTTTAAAAGTAAAGAAAGTTTGTCGGCTTTAAGAATATGTAAAGGTTTCTTATGAATATTTTATACAGATACATAAATAAGAAATAGGTGTATATAATACGTACAAAGTGTTCTCGTACATAAAAAATATCTAATGAGGTTGGGAGAATTGATAATTGATGATCTAATTGTCACAGCCGAATTAGATATTTTTGATAAACGACAACACTATGTACGTAGATGTATTATATTTATCTTTTAACGTCTGATTTGTTAGTGTTAGTTATTTCGAACAATGACAAAACACGAATTTAGCAGTATATGCAAATGAACCGAAGTAGTTCCGGCTCCACGTGCTGTTCTATAAATATCTCTGGTATACCAAAAATAAATACCCTATGAAGGGGTTATCGCACGGATATTCGGTGAGTTTGGAAGATTTAAAAAAAAGATCAACACTTATTTTCTGTTACATTTCCTCCCATTGCTTTTTTAGGGTGAAGTATTTCTAGTTTTGTGTATTTTATTTGCCATCGTAGGTTTCGCAACGAAATACCAATCGACCCCAGCGGGTTCGGTTCAGATTCTCGTTTCACTATCACAAGAGGGGTAAATGGAGAGGAATCGCTGGAGGTTAGAAGGACCAAAATCAGGGATGCCGGGATTTACAAATGTAAGGTCATGAACTCTGCAGGTTGGGCAGCATGTGACGCTAAACTTGTTGTTCAAGGTAAGTAAAACACGTTGTTATATTCCATTTAAACATTTATCACACAATCCCGACTTTTAATTAACAACCCCGAGAAAGAATTTTTTTGAAAACATTGCTGGGAAAAGGAGAAAATGCTGGTAACCTTTTCCCATAATGTTTTCTACTCAATCAAAGACAATTTCCACAATTTGCGCGAAATTTGATTTGTTGTCTGCACATTCTTTGGAATTTGACAAGTCAAAAATATTTTGTCTTGTGGTAGAGGGTTAAAGACTTTTTGATTCCGGTCAACCTGCGATGTACAAATGGAAAACTTACGTTTTGAACTCCTGCACAAATCCAGTGCTCAGGAATTGATTCTCCATTTTGTAACCTAGAGCCATTTTCTAATCAGTTCGCAGGCTTCTACTAATTCCTCGCCGCTTAGTCTGTCATCGAATTACGATTTAAACATTTCCCTTTTTAGAAGATGATAACCTTTCAGGTCTCACTTTCATATGTCAACCGTCAAAATGAAATTCTGCGACGACGAATTACTCCTCTGTTTCAAGAAAAATAGGTCCTCATAGATCTATAAATAGACGTGTCTGTGTCACCTGATATGTGAAAATAAGATGCCAATTGAAAAAATGTACAAGCCAATTACACAAACAATGAACTTCAGAGTTAAATGTCATAGCATTAGCTCTAGATTTGAAATTGGCCTCGTTTCGCAGCTTTGACATGACCTAGTTTACACAGTCTACATCGCGGATGGATAGATAAGTAATAGAAACACCCCCAACACTTCCCAAACCACTCGACAAACATCCCAAAACCATTGCCATTACAACCCAAACCACTTTCCTAACACCTACAGTCACATGCAAAACACTTAGATCATGATTTTATGGAAAATTATTATGAAATAATGCTTTAAATCTTAGGGGAAAAAGTGTTGGCATCTATCAGATGAATTTTTAATGAAATAGTCCGTTGTAAAACCTATTTGCTAGCAATTTTCCGCCAATACTATATATCAGTACTTTCAGTACTTTGATTTATCCAGTTCACTTAGGCTTTCCTACCTGCGACAGCAAGAAATTTTGGAAATGATCTTCCCGTTTTACATTAAACCTGTTTGAAAATATCTTGTAATGACAAGTGGATCCGAATCGTTTAATTTATTACAGAAAACCCTGATGATGAAATCGTACCATATTTTGGCCGTAAATTTGACTATACACTAGCTGACAAAATCAAAGCACGGAAAGCAGCAGAACTCCGAAATGAGGCAGACATACTTGCCAGTAATTTTTGCGACTGTGACACAATACGTAAGTTCCTGGTAAAGTGGAAGGTAGACGATGACCAAACGCTGGGATTTCCTGTTCACTTGAGTAGTAAATGTGCCGTAGCTGGGGTGTCCGTGGTGCTGGGCTGTCTCGTCAAGGGGGCGCCACCGTTACGGATCAGATGGTACAAGGACAAGAAAGAGGTCTTTGAAGATGGAAACTACTTTATCAGGGTAAATATTCTACTTTATTTCATGCATTTCGGTAGTTTATCGAGAAATAATGGTGGATTATTGTTTGATATTTCATTGTTACGACTAGTGAAAATACCGATTTTATATCTACTAACTCTTCAATTGAAGGAGGAAACAGTAGTTCCCGCGCACTATTTACCTAGATAATCAGCGCGTGCCATTCAAATGGAGAGAAATATGACGTAATTTAAGTTATATTTCTCGCGCTTTATGTGAAGGGGGTACGCCACGGGGAATTACTGAAAACAACTGTACTGGATTTCGATGAAAGCTCCAACAAAAAAGGGGTTTGAAGCATGTAATAAATAGAATATTTGTTTTTTTTTTTCTGTGAAAGATCGAAATTTATTTCATCTGGTGAACATCATAGGTAATATTTTCACTCGCGACTGCGCCACTCTTGAAAATATTACCGATGATGTTCACTCGATGAAATGAATTTCGATCTTTCACCGAAAAAAACAAATATCTTCTGTTACCTCTTTAACTTTGAGACCAACATACAATTTTTCATTGATATTCAGCCAACATGTTTAAATCATTACCTCCTGCAGTCGACTCTTTCCATCATGTTGCAGACCATTTTCAAGATGGGTCACGCTCTGGGAAAAGGGGGCTCAATGTATTTCAATTATGTATTATACCAAGCAAGTCATCACATTATTATGGACCCGTCAAATCCATTTTGTTTAACAACTGACTAAATCTGGAGGTAGCGTGGTCCTCGGACATGCAGACAAATTTACAAGTAACAAGAATGAGTTTCGACGCATGTCAGCCTGTGCGGGCTGCGCAGGCTGACATGGGTCGATACCTTTTGCAGATGCATTTTCACAGTGAATGACTTAAATGATTGTGGTATATGGAGAAATAACACGTTATGACCATTTCTTGCCCTTAAATTGCGGCAGTGTTTTCGCATAGGGTCATATATCGAACTTAACATTTAAGCTGCTGAATAAATGAAACCCAAATTTCTACTCAATACTAAAAAGTCAAACATTGCGTTTTCAAAGTTGATTTCACCGGAAATAAAATACCGTATCGGACAGTGTAGATCAAAGATCAGACTGCACGTTCTGTGCAGTCTGATCTTGATCTACACTGTCCGCAAAAGGTCAATGGGTCGCGATTAGCAGCTTAAGGGTTAAGTTCTGATCGGTTATTCATCTTTCACAGGAATTTTCTTTTTTTTCTTTTTTTTTTCCTCTGCTGCAAATTTGTTTCATGACTTAATGAAGAACATACATGTAGTTGTTGCCCATTCATTTTTTTTTTAATATAGAACAGATAAAAGATAGAATATCAAAATAAGCAAAGGGGTTTTCGGATATATGCGTAAAAGTGTGTCGTCCCAGATCAGCCTGTGCAGTCTGTAACTAATCCGAGACGACACTTCCCGTTTTTGTGCGATTTACTGTTTCACGAAAGTCTGCTGTATAAAACAATCTTATGTAGTCGTAAAGTGCCGTCTCGGATTAGCCTGCGCGGATTGCGCAGGCTAATCCGAGACGTCACTTTACGCAAATGTCGGAAGGTCTCATTTCGCATGTTGCGGGCCAAATGCCTGTGTCATAATGGCGAGCATCCTCGTTAACCCAGCTCCGATACATAGCAAAAGTCAAAAAACCTTACCTGTAATCGTATTAAGCCTTACCGTTTGTTTAAACAACTTCTTACCATGGATTTTTGGTTCATTCTGCATCTGATTGAGTTAGTATTGATGCCAACACTGACAAAACCTTAATGCATTTGAATTCTAAGACTTTTATATTCCGATCCTACATAACGTCGAACTATTGACTAAGGCTTGCCCAGTTGTTAAATCATGCCCGACTAAACAGAGAATTAAAAAGAACCTGGTTGTGGTGTTTTGACACGCCATTATGACACAGGCATTAATGGCCCGCAACATGCGAAATGAGGACCTTCCGACATTGCGTAAAGTGACGTCTCGAATTAGCCTGCGCAATCCGCGCAGGCTAATCCGAGACGGCACTTTACCACTACATAAGATTTTTTTTTTATACAGTAGACTTTCGTGAAACAGTAAATCGCACAAAAACGGGAAGTGTCGTCTCGGATTAGTCACAGACTGCACAGACTGATCTTGGACGACACACTTTTACGCATATGTCCGAAGACCCCTTTTCGTGTGTTGCACGCCATTTGTCAGAGAATGCTCGATTAGCAACAAACAAACTCAAGACATTAATTAGTATTGTAATTGTTTTCTCTTTTAACACCAGACAAGATTGATTTAAGTAGGCTTTCTGTCTGTTCCTGTTTACATGTGGTTTAATCCATTTCTATTTTTAGAACAAGCAGGGGTTTCTCAGTTTGGAGATTCCATGTGCCCAAGAAGAGGATACCGGAAATTACATGTGTGAAGTACGGAATGATCAGGGGAAAATCTACACTTCATGTTATCTTCAAATTGAACGTGAGTCTTATTGTTTGGTTTTGTGACAGAATTGTCTTTACTGTTGCATTCATTCAACGTCCAACAGCGATTTTTTTAGTTATTTTCTGGAAAAACTGTAATTTACACAGCAGTACATCGCATAGCTGAGGGCCATTGTCCAAGCGGTGGTACCATTGATGGGTAAAACCAGCATTGCATGTGTGTTAGCTATTTATAGATTTGGCTTTGTTGAGCTTCTTATTTAGAGAGACCTTCGTGGCATCAACACGTTCTTCAAATTTGAATTCCATACTTGTCGAAGATGAATGAAATTATGCTACACCTGGGTCCTTATTCACCAACGATTCTTTAGAGCATTCTCAGTCTTATTCTCCAAGATTTTCAAACTTTGAAAGTAACACGACCTCTGATTGGCTAAACCAAATGGTTTAGCCAATCAGAAGTCGTGTTACTTTCAAAGTTTGAAAATCATGGAGAACAAGACAAAGAATGTTCTTAAGAATGGTTGGTGAATACGGATCCTGAAGTCAGAATACTGAAATTCTTTGGCAATGGAGTTCAAAAAATGAATGCGGCCCAACGTTCCAAGGAATCTGACATTGACCAGTGGACGTGGGTTGCCTCATTTTCCAATGAAAAGATAGGTTTGTCACTGGTTTTTCCGGGTTGAGACCTGCCATATTGGGTTAATTTCGTATCACAGAATCAGTATGTTTTTTTTTTGCAGTTAGGACCTTTTTATATCGTAGTCCGCCTTTAATAGGTATACGAGCCATACTCTGGCAAAAAGGGGTTCAATGCATCCACGTGATACATAATACCAAGCAAGTCATCACAGTATTATACATCTGTAAAAACTGTTTTGTACAACAACCCACTGAATAATGAGAGGTACACTGGTCCTCTGACATGCAGGAAATCGGACGAAAGCAATCAGTTCCGGCCCAGGCTGACCTGGGTCGATACTTTTTGCCCCCTTTTCAAAGAGTATGCCTCATATTGATTGTACATATTATATATCATTGATGCAAATACAAGTAAATGCGTCTGGCCATACGCACAACATTACTGATGTCTCGGTTTGTGGACATATCAGGCAGGACCTTTATATTATACTAGTTCATGTAAGCTTAACCCTTTCCCAAACAAGCCCTGGTTTTCACGTGTCTGCAGTACAAGTCTTTTGAAAACACTGTGGGAAAAGGAGAAATTGCTCGTAACGAGCAATTTCTCCTTTTCCCACAGTGTTTTCTACCCTTTTTGAGAACTTTCTGCCATTTTCATCAAATTTAAAATTGTCGTGTGCAAACTCTTTCAATTTGGACCAGTCCAAAATTTGTCGTTTGGGAAAGGGTTAATGCGGAAAGGTGGGTCAATGACCATGTTTATCAAAGTATCCGGCACGGATTTATACGAGTATACGTTGATATAATTATTGAGAGTGAATTTCTATTTTGGAATTATAAGAACTTGTTCAAGAACTTATGTAGATGTTACAGTGTAACCTTTAGATTTTTTAAGTAAATGAAATCGAAATCAAAAGCGTATACTATAATATTTCTTAACCCTTTCCCAAACGACAAATTTTGGACTGGTCCAAATTGAAAGAGTTTGCAGACGACAATTTTTAAATTTGATGAAAATGGCGGAAAGGTCTCAAAAAGGGTAGAAAACACTGTGGGAAAAGGAGAAATTGCTCGTTACGAGCAATTTCTCCTTTTCCCACAGTGTTTTCAAAAGACTTGTTCTGCAAACACGTGAAAACCAGGGCTTGTTTGGGAAAGGGTTAAAATAATGAACGTGTTTAGATCCAATTTAAGACGTTACGTACACTGATTCCAAAGAAAAAAAAAAAGGTTTATTGAGGCTCTTAGTGAACCAATTTCAAATTCACACAATTATATATTACAGCTGTACTGGAACTGACTAGTGAGGTACCAACAAAACCAACTTTTATCAAACCGATGAAGAGACTGACGGTGAATGAAGGCGAGATCATACGTTTTCGGGTCGCTGTGAAGGCTTATCCTGCACCAGGATTCAAATGGTTAGATAGTGTTGAAAAAAATTGATTGATTGATTGAATGGTGTTTTACACCGCTTTCAACATTATTTCAGTCATATCACAGCGAGAGTTCACATATTCATTTATTTCCTGGGTTTCACCAGTACTAGGCGAGGGCTCTGAAGATAATGAAAAGTTAAAAGATTTGATAAGTATAAACCATGATGTTAACAGATAGCCCTACTAAAGACCTTTACCAGCTGATATGATAAATTAGCCTGACATTCGAGCTTTGCTTTGGAAATATTTGATAAAGTAATTAATTACTGAGTCGTAAGATCTCCCACGTCTTGTTTGATATCGTTCTTTATTTCATGCTTTTCGGTATTTTATCTGGAAATAATGGTGGATTATGGTTTGATATTTTTACAGCTATGACCAGTGAAGTTAACGATTGATATACGAGTTCACAGATATGGAAGTATCGAGAGCCCCCCCTCCCCCTTTACTTCACAGGTCACAACAGAAAGGGGTTAGAAGCATGAAATAAATCGAATATTTTTTTTTTTTTCTTCTGGGGGTGTAAGATCAAAATTTATTTCATCGAGTGAACATCATAAGGTAATATTTTCACGCGTGGCTGCGGCACACGTGAAAATATTAGCGAGCTTTTCACTCGATGTAATAAATTTCGATCTGTCACCGGGAAAAAAAAAAAGATATATATATATATATATATATATACCCTCTACATCTAAAGGAAGCAGACAATGAAAAGAATCGAACGTACTTTTGTTTCTCCAAAATTCTTTATTAACCACACGTACAATGTGCAAGTACATTATGAGCCATGCTCTGGCAAATGTGGGCTTAATGCATGTCCGTGATGCATTATACCAAGCAAGTCATCACATAATTATGGATCCTTAAAGTCCATTTAGTCGAACAATCAACTTGATCTGGGGGTAGAATGGTCCTATGCCATGCAGAAAATTTACAGAGAGCAAAAAGTTTCGATTCATGTCAGCCTGCGCGAACTGCGCAGACTGACATGGATCGATACTTTTTGCAGATGCATTAAGTCCTCTTTTCACAGAGCATGACTCATATAGTCTGCATGCCTTTGAAGCATTTCTATAGATCATGTTTTAAGCATTGCACTTACTGTTGTAACTGTTACAAAGGAGGAAAAAATAGAGAGAAAAAAAACAACCTTTTTTGAATGATTTTCAAAACAATACTTCTTATATCCATTCGTGGAACTCTTCAAGTTAAAGGCGCCTTTAGACCAACTACGGGGACCACACGTAAGCTAAAATCAATGGCAACATACTATGAAGTACAATCAAACACAGCTTTCTGTACTTACGGAGGGACATTTCATTGCGATGTAGTGTCTAATAAGTATATTAAGGCTTTCATTTCTCATTTTCTCTCGCAGTTATGGGTTAATCAACGATTTGGCTACGTTTCGGGCACCTTGTAAGTTCCGATAATATCGCACTGTCTCGCGAGACTTGTTCATTTTCTAAGCATATATTCACAAGAGTGCTCAAAGAGAGGTAACTCCATTGGACTGGTGACAATAAGTACAGGTAAAAGAGGCGTTTGCTTTCCGCAAAGAAGATACTTCTATACCTGGTAGGCGATGCTGTAAGATGTCCTCTACTAACCGTTATGTCTGTAAATGTTTCAGTCCTCTTTAGATATTCCTGCGTTACAACATATCCAGAAATGTATAAAACTTAGAATTATTAATGTTGGTTTGGCACTTCACTTGTAGGTTTAAAGATGGGATGGAAATTCATGACACAGATAGGATAACGACCGAGGTGGTGCCGAATGGTGTTGCACAACTGATAATAGAGAACGCTAACGTCCGAGACATTGGCCTGTATACCTGCGAGGCTCACAATTTCGCAGGTCGAGCCAGAAATATGGTTAGGATAAGCGTAAGAGGTAAGTTATTTTAATTGTATGCCAGACGACAATTTTAGACTAGTCCAAATTGAAAGCATTTGCAGACGAAAATGAAATGTGGATAAAATGACTGAGATTTGTCTTTGAAATGGTAGAAAACATTGTTGGAATAGGATAAAAAAAAAACCGGGTTACCAGCATTTTTTCCTTTTCCAACAATGTTTTTAAATTCCTTTTTCCTTAGGGTCGTTTGAACTCGGGATTGTGCGGGAAAGGGTTAAGTGTTAGTTCTGTAAATTGTTTTGTTGAAGTTGTAGTAATAAATGCGACTGTTTCCAGTACAGGAATGATTATAGTTTGATAGAATAAAGATGAAATGGGTTAAAAACTGGCTGAAAACGAATAGATGTACCTTTAAAGTAAACTACTTTTTTATGCAGATCAGTGGGAGGCCGAAGCCTGGAAAGGTCGTTCCCTGACAGGCAGAGATGTTACAACGATGTCGACTTCCGAAACTGAAGTAGACCCAGATCAGAATGGCGTCACACCAACTGTAGACTACACGCCGTCACACCGAGGCGGTGTGTTTGCTTACGAGCCCATGTTTACTCTAAAACTTCCAAATAACGTGACAGTTGAGGACAAAGGTCATCTTTTACTCGAATGTAGCTGCAATGGAAACCCTAGGCCAAAAGGTCAGATCTATTAAATTTAAGTCATGCTCTGTGAAAAAGGGGCTTAATGCATCTTCATAATGCATTATACCAAAACAAGTCATTACAGTTCTACAGATCCATAAAATCCCTTTTGTATAACAGCCTACTTAATCATGAGGTACACTGGTCCTTTGGCATGCAGAAAATGGATCAAAAGCAAAAAGCTTCGGCCCGGGTCAGCCTGCGCGGACTGCGCAGGCTGACCTGGGTCGATGCTTTTTGCAAATGCATTAAGCCCCCCCTCCCTTTTCACAGAGCATGGTTGGTTTCTTTATTTTCATTTCCTTTTTCAACTCTCTTATTACCAAAAAGATAAGTTACAGTTTTTCAGTGGCTACCAATATGCCTTCCGCTGCATGATGCATAGTCCGTTCGGTCACAATCTAGAGTAAAGTCGTGGACAGTGTAGATCAGAACTCAGACTGCAGGTCCTGTGCAGTTTGATCTTGATCCGCACTGTTCACACGAGCTTTTTGTGTCGTCTACAGTGTGGAAAGAGTTAAATTGGAGAGGTTGACGAGGTTAAAAAAAATATGCAGTCTTAAGTTATATGCTGGTTAAAAAAAATGCGCTAGATTTATCCCATATCTTACAGAGAATTAACTCTTTGCCAAACGACAAAATTTTAGACTTGTCCAAATTGAAAGCATTTGCAGACGACAAAATAAATGTTAATCAAAAATTGAAAATTGCTTTTGAAAGGGTAGAAAACAATTTTGGGAAAGGTGAAAATGCCGGAGCCAGCGTTTTCTCTTTTTCCCTAAACGTCAAGCTTTAACGAATATTTTAATGTCGAAAACGTATTATAAACTGTTTTAGGAAGGGAACATTACTTAAAATAGTAGGAATTGCAAACAACCGTGGCAGCGGTCTAAATCGAAACTCAGACCTAGGCTTGTAGATAGCCTGTGGTGAATGTCACATACATGTAGCATTTTGAAAACTTAGCGTTACAGAAATGAAATCTATACGAAAGAAACCGCGGTCATTGTTTTCGATATATTTTAAAATTACATTATTTCACGTGGTTAAACTGGCGCTTTATACAGTAAAGGAATACCTACATTTTCATTAGAACCAATAAATACTCACGTCATTGAAAACATAAAAGCTTTAGTTCCATAGAGCCTGTTTGTTATAGTTTCGACTTCTCTAATGTCCAACTTTAAAATTCAGGTCACCAGGACTCTATGTCTCCATTTTCATATTTAGAGCGGATCAATGCTTTCAAAACCTACAAAAACTGACGTGTTAGTTCTATGCACATTCGATACCAAAAAAAAAAAACCCTTTTGGAATTATTACAATGTGATGGAGACCAGGGCCCGTATTCACCAACCATTCTTAAGAACGTTCTTAGTCTTATTCTTCAAGATTTTCTACATTTGAAAGTAACACAACTTCTGATTGGCTAAACCATTTGGTTTAGCCAATCAGAAGCTGTGTTACTTTCAGATGTAGAAAATCTTGGAGAACAAGACTAAGAATATTCTTAAGAATGGTTGGTGAATTCGGACCCAGGGTCCGTATTCACCAACCATTCTTAAGAACGTTCTTTGTCTTGTTCTCCAGAATTTTCTACATTTGAATGTAACACAACTCCTGATTGGCTAAACCAAATGGTTTAGCCAATCAGGAGTTGTGTTACTTTCAAATGTAGAAAATCTTGGAGAATAAGACTAAGAACAGTCTTAAGAATGGTTGGTGAATACAGACCCAGGGTCCGTATTCACCAACCATTTTGAAGAGCGTTCTTTGTCTTATTCTCCAGAATTTTCTAAATTTGAAAATAACATAACTTCTGATTGGCTAAACCATTTGGTTTAGCCAATCAGAAACTTTCGAATTTAGAAAATCTAAGAAAATTAGACAAAGACTGCTCTTAGAAATGTTAGTGAATACGGACCCTGATTTTGGCACTCATCTCACTTGATGCAAAATTGTCATGGATTCGAAAAAAAAAAGATTATCATTTCTAACCACCAACCACTCGCCAGAATATTTGAAACCGGTAGTTTACGAGAAAATTGTTTTGAAATTCACTTTTGGAAGAATGAATTCTAGAGGACAAATTGATGGAAATAATGTAATCACTCGAACATATTTATCTTCTAGTTACTTGGTTCAAAGATTCAAAGCCTATCGCAGAGGGAGTACGCTGCAGATTTCTCTCTTTGGGTGATTGGTACGGTCTAGAAATCATGGAAGCACACTTCAGTGATGCTGGCATATATACCGTGATGTTGGAAAACTCGGCAGGGGAGGTAATCACCTCCTGTACTGTAGGCATCAAACCATATAAAGTACATGATGAGGAGGATGGAATAAGTACCGAAAAGACAGGAGAACTATCAGATAGGTATTTGATTATTCAAAAATACAAAACCATTGGCCTATACATTTTTCAAATTTCGACAAAATCTGGTTTGAAAACAAAATTTATGAATTAGACACAGCTTGTTCTAGCATATTGATCTGATGGTCAAAGCTGTAGCTCTCACCCGATAAATCTTTCATTATCAGTGTATTTTATTGTTTATGTTTGGGATAACAGGTTTAAAATCACGTACCGTAACGAGATAATTTATAAACCCCACTTGATAATGTATATTTTACCATGTCACGGTACGTGATTTTAAACCTGCCCCCCCCCCCGCAAAAAAAAATGATATAAACTGATAATGGAAGGTTTATCAAGTGAGAGGTATATCAATATTAACTTTGTAAATTTTTTAAAACAGTAGAATCATTGCACTTTAACGAGACATAGAAATGGTCAAAACGGATACCCAGTGTCTTTGTTTGACTTTATTTATCTATCTATATATGAGCCATGCTCTGTTAAAGGGGAACTTAATGCATTTTGGAAAAGTATCGACTCAGGTCAGCCTGCGCAATCCGCGCAGACTGACCTGGACCAAAACTTTTCGGTAATGGTCAATTTTCCGCATGTCCAAGGACCAGTTTACCATATGATTAAGTCAGTTGTCAGACAAAATGGACTTTATGGGTCCATCACCATATGATGACTTCCTCGGTACTATGCATCACGGAGATGCATTAAGCCCCCTTTTGCCCGAGCGCGACTCAGTTATACTTTTTTATTCATGCAAGATACTTTTCTCATAATTGGCTGCTTAAGTATAGCTATATTTTATACACGACTTTATAACTTTTCGTTTCCAATATTTATAGCACGTTTTAATGATATTTAAACAATGCACTGGCAAAAGTGGGCCTCATGTATCTCCATGATACAGTGGTACCAAGCAAGTCATCACTTAATTATGGATCCATAAAATCCATTTTGTCTAACAACCGACTGTAGCATGAGGTACAATGGTCCAATGACATGTGGAAAACTAAGTAATAGCAAAAAGGTTTGACTCGGGTGAGCCTGCGCGGATTGCGCCGGCTGACATGAGTCGATACCTTTTGCAGATGCAATAAGCCCCCATTTCAAAGAGCACGACTCATTTGTATCGCAATACTTCAATATATCACAGGGAAGCGGCGGTATTAAAAACATACATTCATAGATATAGGTATCAGAATTAAACGCGATTCAGTAGGCTATTGTACTCCTATTCTCTGTATCAACAGAATTGCGAGTCCCGCTGCTCTTCATTCACCACTTACAGTCGAGCTATTTAAGACAGGCACGTCTGGCCCTGCAGAGGTTGTTGCAAGCTGCCGTCTGTGTAAGTTATTCAGATGTCATTGCGATGCATTTTTTGTTATTCTTGCTTTTTACTACGTTATTGTTGTTATTGGGTTCTTGAATTTGTATTTGAAGCTCTGTGTATGCCACTCAGATACATTTTCGAGGTCTTTTTCGTTTTGTCTTCTAGCCCAAAGATGGATTATATTCAAAGCTTTTGGGGGGTTGATTAACATAATTTTTATCACAAAAGCCACTCTTATGACAGATCCTGTATTTCTTCCAACAAAGTATTACTTAAGAATGCAAAATTACAGGAAAAATAAAAGGTTGTTTCATTGACTTAAAAATAGTCCTTTAATCTCTAAAGCATAGAAAAACCACACAAAGATCAGCCGTTTCTATTTTGAACATTATAACAGATATAGGCATTTTAATTAGACCAACTCTTTATCCCCAAAATTTGTGTTACAACCAACCGTTTTCTCAGAGTAATGAACAACTTGTCATTGTTGGAAGGTACAAGTCATTGTAGCAAAACTTAATAGCTGCTCTTGCAAAATCTGCTTGGTGTTGTAATGTTCGCATGGAAAAATGCACATGGCATTGCGTAAGCTATTTAAATAAAATGCTGTATGCTTCTGATAAATAGATTTTACAGCGCCGTATTTTGACGTTCTCAGAGCCACTCTTAAAGGAAATTAGTTACTGCAATACGATTGTTTTCGCTTTTAAATCAACATATCGTACATTTTCTATGTCAGACTTCACCATTGAGTCTTTGTTATTATCACGGCTGTGTTTATTTCAAGCAGTGGCGTCCTGGTGCTTTGCGAAGCTTGTGGTGTGGTTTTTAACTAACACGCATGCGCAGATTGATATGTGCGCATGCGCTCTTGGTATGGTGCTATTGAAATGTTGCTATAACTTTATGAAATCTCCATGCATTTTGTTTATTTCTTCCACTGCCAGTATAGAAAGTTAATAAGTATTATAATGAAATTCGGCTTTGATGTTAAAGAATAAAATGTAAGATTTAATTGTATGATTCATTGTCTAATTTTTAATGTTACATCCTTTATGTTTCAATTGCTGCAGGCAATACGGAAGCGGACGGGTCAGCTAATGTTGACAAAGGTATATGCATTTGAATAATATAATATGAGCCGTGCTTTGTGAAAAGGGGGCTTAATGCATTTGCAAAAAGCATCGACGCATGTCAGCCTGCGCAGTCCGCGCAGGCTGACCTGGGTCGAAACTTTTTGCCTGTAGTAAATTTTCTGCGTGTCAAGGGACCAGTGTGCCTCATACGGTTCATGCGGTTGTTAGACAAAATGAATTTTATGAATCCATATTTAGGTGATGACCTGCTTGATATCATGCATCACAGAGACGCATAAAGTCCCCTTTTGCTAGAGCATGGCAAAATTGTTTCATTATTTAGATATTTCAACTCCAAATTTACTATTTAAAAGGTACTAAAATTATATATAGACAGAATTCCCACAGAAATTAACAAATGCTCGAAAACTAGTTTGAAGGTGAAGGTCGTTGATGGTATTTTCGTTTTTTGATTGTTGTTTTGCTATTTTTGCAGAAAAATTAGATAGCATATTTTCGTTTATATGATCATTTGCAATTGTTAATTAAATTTAACGGTTGGATGTTCAGAACTTGTATTCGGATTGGCTGAGGCAAAGTGTTCATCCAATCAGAAGACAGGCCTGGTTATTTTCAAATTAGGGGAGTGATCATAATGACGTCATAATAAGAGTCGGTGTCATTGAGATGCCAATGTAGATTTCAAAATTTGAAAGTAACACAACTTCTGATTGGCTAAACCAAATGTTTTAGCCTATCAGAAGATGTCTTATTTTCAAATTTAGAAAATTCTGGAGAATAAGTTTGAGAACGTTTTAAAGAATGGTTGTTAAATACAGCCCCTGGACTTTTAGCAAAATTTTGCAATTTGTCCTAAGCATTGTGATTCATTAAAGTATCTTAGTCAAGCACCGGTAGCCCAGCCGGTAGTGTACAGGGCTTGAGAATCTCCAGAGCAGAGGATTGACGATAGTCATTGCGACAGGATTCATTCTTCGCTCACCGCTGATCATTGTCAGGGAAAGCAGCCAGTGGCTTGGAAAGAATATTTTGCAAATTACTGGTAAAACGGAGAGCATGGCCGCCGCGATATAACTGAAATAATGTTGAAAACGGCGTCATTAAACACCATATAATCAACGAATCATTCAAGTATGACAATTGAGACATAACCTTGAAATAACATATTATTGCATTTCATTTGAACTTATTTTAATAAAACGGAATCATTGACCATATGAGATGGGAAGTCTGAAAAACTTTACAATCGTAGTTTGCTAGGAAATTCAGTAAGATTTAATACAGCCAATATTCAGGAAGGTTATTTCAAAGAAAGTGTATGGCGAAAGAAAATTGTGCAGAAGTTACTTACAGATGAAAAGAGGTCAGTCTTTTCTTTGAGAACTGTAAATCTCTGAAATATCGCTGTAAAGTGGCTCGACTAATGGTGACATGAAATAAGCCCACAAACAATCAGTTCACCGGCTGGCAATCCACGGTTCTTTTACGTTAAAGATATTTGTCCGTTTTTGTTGTTTATCGAATTAGTATTCGGTTCAGGTGACACACAATAAGGTCGCCTTGTTTTTTTCTTGTAATCAGGAGTGTACGTGCATTTCCATAAGTCTTTCTTAATAGAAATGTCGACATCTGAGTTGGATTTGGAGACAAAAATGGATAAATGAGCGGCTCTCTGGCAAAAGGGGGTTTAATGCATCTCCATGATGCATTATACAATAACTAGTCATCACGTGATTATCAGTCCATCAAATCTATTTTGGGTAACAACCGGCTAAATCACGTGGTTGAATGGTCCTAGGACATGCAGAAAATTGACGCAACAGCAAAAAAAGTTTCGATTCAGGTCAGCCTGCGCGAATTGCGCAGGCTGACCTGAATGGATACTTTTTTGCAAATGCATTAAAACCCCTTTTCACAGAGCATTACTCAAATGGAAAAAAAGTGCGCCACACATTTTGCAATCCGTTTTGTTCTTGAAATGTCAGAATTAAATCGAGCGGAATATTCTGACACAGATGCCGGGCTCTTAAGTTAATCCCAGGAAAACAATACATGTGCGTTCATGCGTGCGTACATACGCTATAGTTACAAAATGCTGCTTACTTGTTTCAATTTACAGAGATTGGAGTCAGCGAAGCGACAGAATTCCCTAGCTTTACACAGCAATTGCCGGATCGCATTACGCCTACAGTTGACGATGAAAATGTGACACTGTCCTGTAGAGTGGCGGGACAACCATGTCCTAAAGTAGAATGGTATAAGTATAGAGCCATGCTGTGTGAAAAGGGGGCCCAAAGAAAATCTGCTAAAAGTATCGACCCAGGTCAGCCTAGCCTGGGGCGAAACTTTATGCGAGTGATCAATAATTCTCTGCATGCCAAAGGACCAGTGTACCTCATAATTCATTTGGTTTTTACACAAGCTGGATTTTCTAGATCCATAATATTGTGATGACTTGCTAGGTATCATGCATCACGGAGATGCATTAAGCCCCCTTTTGTCAGAGCATGGCTCAAATGTTATGTTTTTATTCTCATTAGCTGGCGTGGATGCTGTATGTGAAAAGATGAAGTATTTCTTACAAAATGGGATAGAAGCTTGGTATAACCTTGATAATGAGTTTACTATAGGCTAATATACATTTAGTATATACGTATTTGTTTTACATCGATTGAGAAACAAGTTTCTGCAACGTATATTTACCTCTCTCGATTCTGTTTCTTGGAATCTACACCAGTTCTCGGACCGAATCTATGGCCAATGAACAGTTCCAAGGCTGACAATATATTGCTCTGTGACAAGAAGGATTAGTACATCTGCAAAAAGTATCGACCCATGTTAGCCTGCGCGGACTGCACAGGCTGACATGGGTCGAAATTTTTTCTACATGTTTTGTAAATTTTCTGCATGTCACAGGACCATTTTATCACCGATTTTTTTCAAATCCGCATGCTGAAAATCAACTTCATATAGAGATTTTTGCTCTACGTTTACTTATTAATTCATCCATTTATTGTAAGGTGGGGCAAAACGCCTACCTCAAGAACTTTTGCTTATATTAAGTTCACAAGATGAATGACATTGATGGATATATAATTTTTATGTAGAGCTGGTATTGCTCTTTCATAACACAAATGTAAAATGACGAAATATTACAAGACATAAGAATAAAAATGACATTTTTGTGTCCTTACCAGTTGGGCCTTTTGCCCCACCTACAGGGCAAAACGCACTTTTTGATGGGGCAAAAAGCCCCCGTCGGCGTTTTGCCTCACCGTTACCAGAATGTCCCCTAGACAAATTGTCGCATTGCCAATTTACAACCAAAACATAAATTATAGTCAATTTCAACTTTACTGAAAATCCATCAAGACTAGACTTTGTGATGAAAAGGATTTGGTTGAGAAATTTTATACAAACGAACGGTAGCCAATTATTAATGTGTGGCAAAACATGATTGCCTCGAGAAATTAGATATTTTTTCCCATCGTTATACTCTCACCTGTGAAGTAGAAAGGGTATACTGGTTTCACCATGTCTGTCTGTCTGTCTGTCTGTCTGTTAATCCGTTCGTCTGTAGACTTTTTCGTTTCCGTGTTCTAACTCAAAAGCCCTTTGACCTAGGACCCTGAAACTTTATACAAGTGTTGCTAATGATCCAAGGAGGTGCCCTATTGTTTTTGGGTCACACGAGTCAAAGGTCAAGGTCACAGGTGAACTTTGTTTTGAAAATCATTTCCGTTCTCTGATTGTGCTGCATCAGTGAAAAGGGAGCGGTGGGGTGTATTTATCCGCTTTGCAACAGTTCTAGTTTCATTTAAAGCCTATAACAAAGCTGATTTTAATTTTCTTATTATGGCTGTAGTACATTGAGAAAAACCAAGAAATTCCAAATTTTCTTTATATCAAAGTCCCATAACTCTGGCAAAAATCAATAGAATATGATCGTCGCTTCAACTTATGAAGTCTCTCAATGATAAAAAGCCATAAAACATCAGTTTCTAAATAGTTATTAATTTTAATGAAAACAAGACCTTCTCATTTTTACAATTCCAAGATCCTTTCCGACAAATTTGACTTCAATCACATTAGTTAATTGGAATATATATAAGGCTATGTGTGAAATTGAGTTAAAGTTCGGCTAATAGAAAATGAAATAGTTTAACAAAAATAAATCCCACTTAACACGACTTAAGGTGCCTGAACTCTTCTTCATAACATCAGACTTTCTTTCTAATCTAACTCATCTGACATCTCGTTGATATAACGCCGTTAACTGAAGTTGGACTAAATCTGACTCTATATTTCAAGTTTAAGTTATTTCATGAAAATTAGATTATCTATTTAATTTTTCAATGACAAAGTCCTGTGGTTCTTCCAAAAATGGATTTGACCAGTATGTCTTTGCCAGTCTTATCAGTACTAAGACATGGTCAAGTTCTGCATGTCATTGACATAAAGACACATACACAATTGGGGATAAGTTTGACAAAACCATTTAAGTTTAACAAAGACAAGAAATGTTCCAATTTTCACGTTTTGAAAAAATCCAGACTTAACGTGTAATTCAAGGAACATGCTTCTCCTTTATATATAGAGACAGGAATCCGACTTTGAAATTTGAAGTTATTCTAGACGGACAGCAGAGTTACATTTACAATTCTAAAGTCCAGTTTCTTTTCTAAACATAATTGTATTTTGACCGTGACCGAATTTAACCTAAATATCATTGGTGTAAATAGGCTGATAAAATTCGAATAGAATCTGTCTAGAAACGTGGAAGTTATTTAAAGAAAACGAAGTTATGCAGAAAAACAAACAAACTGATCAACAGACAAAAAAAAAAACAAAAAAAAAAAAAAATGTGCCCCAAATTTTCGATCACGGGACATGAAAGTAGATGTCTTAAAGAGTCACAATTTTTACAGAATGGAAAAGTATGAGCTATCACTTAACAAGAACCGTCCGTCACAATTAACTTCAATAACTAGGTCTTAAACCGGCGTGCACTTCTCGTTGGCCCAGTCGCGACACGCTTGACATTCAGTCCAGGTATCTCTGGGAAAAGTATGGCTATATAGGGCTCTGCGCATATTAGGCACGGTCAGTCTTCCTCCTCACTGCTGTCCCGTTGTTTCCAGTGGCTCATCTCGGTATTCAAGAATTCAGTTTGTCGGTCCTCGTCATTATTTCTCTCACATGATTGTAAGTAGACAGCAATTATCCCTGACAACGGGAATTCGTTTCAAATGGATGAGATGAAGTTCGTTTTGTATTTTGAACCGGCCGCTTGGTTGTTGAAACATTTTTTTTTAATTGGGAATGACTGACTGATAGATATGGTCCATGATTTTCCGGTGCACTAATGGCTGAGTAGAGGGAGCAGTAAACTCTTGATTGGAATGTTCCCTAAATGGATCGATTTGCAGTCGGGATCCTTTGCATGACTTTGGCGTAGTTTCCCGTTATTCAGTCGTACAGCCCAAAAGATTCCTTTACCTGATGCTTAGCTGGTTTCTTTGGGGTACCACAAATTCAGGCTCTGGTGCAGCATGAATACCTGCAACCAGTCCTATCTCGGCGGTTGCTCAGTTCTATTAAAAATTTGTTGAATGTGTTATTGTTTCGGCGAGTTCATAAATAAGTCGCCTTAAGTCAATTCCTGTAAAACGTTAGTGTCAAGCACTGTGGCAGTGCAAAGCACTGTGAGCAACGTGCTAGAGAAATACGGAGATGCCTTCATGGAGAGACTGTGATGTAGCTCTGAGATTATCGCTGAAATTAAAATATGAGACTTACTTGTTCCAAGTGAAACTATTCATGATCTTTCTTTGAATACCCAAGAAGACCTGTGTCCAGAAATGGATTCGGAGATGTTGACAGACTAAAATTTCTGCGGATTATCATAAAATTGTTCAATAAGTCCTTTACAAGTAAGGCTTGTGAAGGGTAAATCATATCAGACGAGAGCAGAAACGCAGGGGCAAAACGCCCAGTGCATCGGGCAAAACGCCCATCGTAGGCGTTTTGCCCCTGCGGTGACATGGGCCTTTTGCCCCACAGCGGTATCGATACTATGAACTATAAATAGTCAAGGTGCGTGTACAAGCAATGATAGTTTGTGTCCCTCTAAACATAGTCAAGACTTAACATTACAAGCACGCAGTAGTAGAGGACAGGGGTCCGAGTAGAAAATGAGCAGTACAATGGTATTTAAAAATGCAAATTTACATCAAAATGTCAAAAAACAAGTTTTTTAGTGTAGAAAATTACTGTTGGCTGCGAAGGTTGTAATTCTCTGTGTTTCTGAAAATGTGGACTGTGGAATTTTATTTGAAAGAAAGTGTCACTATCTAAAACCCGTGTCTGTTATTTTAAGGCGGGTGGGCGTTTTACCCCACCTGGGCGTTTTGTCCCGCCTTGCCCTAATATCTTTCAACTAACCGGGTATCCATGCAATAACACCTGTGCGATATTTGATACACTACGGATATGTATAGAACAGCACGGATATTTATAGAACACACCAGCTCATTTGCATATATTGCTAAATTCGTGTTTGTCGTTGTAAGATATAATAAGCATATACAAATCAGACGTTAAAAGATAAATATAATACGTACATAGCCCTGTCGTATATCACAAATATCTAACTCGATTGTGAAAATTGATAATTATCTAGCCAAGGCTCGACAACTTTCAATCCTCCCAACCTCTGTAGATAATTTTGATTTACGACAGCACTATGTTCGCATTGTTACACGCCATCTATAAACAACCCCGACATTATGACCACTGACTTACAACACAACGCTCTCTATCTTAGGTTCAAGGACAAGCAGTTAATTGAAGATAACGACAGAATCATTACAGAATGGAACGTCAAGGAAAGGCTGGCGACCCTTGTGTTCAAGAAAATCTCGGCAGACATGTCTGGGAAATATATATGTGTGGCTTATTCCGATCTTGGTGGTCGTGCATCTACTGCCACTGAAGTGATCGTAAAAGGTATGAGAAAGATCCCAGTCTGCAACTTATTTCATCTGATCTTGGTGTTTCAAAGGATTAATTTAACTTCCGCTTATAAAGTGAGAGGAAATGTATTTTTTTTTTGTATAATTATGTCATCCTGATGGACTATAGCACTAAAACATACTTGTTATTTCACATTCATTATCGGTAAGGTTTGTGTTGGAAGATGTCAATCGTTGTAGAACTTGTAGGGTATTGTCGCTGTCTTTTACAAATGGTCAATCATTATTCTGTCTGGCCGTATTCCTAGCATGATCTCGGCATAATCTCAGACCCCTCTTCATTTCAGAGATGTGAAAATAAATGAAAGATTTTGAGCACACTTAAGCTTTCTTGTGTGATAATTTCATTCAGTTTTCATAATATTCCGCACTTTTGTACAGATTTCAATCAGAGGTACCTTTTTGTCATTTGCGTCATTTTAGTAATTAATGACGTTTTTAATATACGACCTTTTATGCTCCTTCCATGCTGAACACGCACGATGAAATTGTCAATCACTTTAGGTCACATTGATTTCACATTAATTGTTCTTTAACAAAATGTTTTGTACTGTATGGCTTGGAATCGTTGACTTTTGACTTCAAATAACCGTAAAAGGAAGAAGTCGCACGGATTGAGGTCAGGACTGATTGCAGGCCACGATATTCCGCAATCTATTTCCTCCGAAAACCAGCTTGATATTACCCTATCGCCGAACTTACCATATAATAAGTCTATCACAGTACTAGATGTGTTTTCCGTAGCACCACCCTGTATAAACCACATGTTTTGCCATGTAGAGGACTTCTTTTTAAACGTGGGAAAAAACTTGTTTTCAAATGCTATAGAGTAGCGCTGGAAATCTACCGTGTCCTCAAAGACATATGGCACAATAACACAGTGACATGACTTGTACACCAAACAGTTAGTTTTTCACTGAACAGCGGTCTCTCTGTGAAAGAGTGTGATTATTCACGTACCCTAAACAGCATGTTGTGTTTACAAACATGTCCATACAACAGAAAGTTAGAGAAAGTCATTAATTACTTATATGACGCTAATGACAGAGAACTACTTGTGATTTGCAATCTGTATAAAATTCCGTAATGTTATGAAAATTGAATGAAAGTATCACACAACAAACTTACATATTTTATATACAGATATATGTATTTCTAGCTCTTCATCTGAACTGAAAAGCCATGTTATAAATGTACAAAAGTGTTACCTAACTTTCCAGACACCCTGTATGAGGTAAACATAAGATGAGGTATGTCCATCTGTCTATATTCTTCATCCCCTTGCTTGATAGGTACAGACGAGCCAGATGCAAATCAAGCTATAGCCCCAGAGGAAGCTGGAACAAAAACTGTGCCAGGTTTTAAACTAAAGCTTCAGGATAAGGAGACTAAAGAAGGGTTAGAAGTCAAGCTTGAGGTGAAAACAGAAGGATTTCCTACCCCAGAGATAAAGTGGTACAAAAATGACAAAGAAATAAAGGCTAACATTGAAAAATACTTCATAACGGTAAGAAATACTGCATGCACAAGATACGCTTCTTGTTCTCAAGAAACCTGTTTGTCACAAAAACATAACTACTCTTGTTTTCAGTGTGTTACGATTTTTACGAGTTTTTTGGGCATGCACGCGTCTAAGATCAGCAAATAATGCCGTCGCCGGTCACAACTCTGTTATGATACGTCTTATTTCTAAGATAATGTTTTTCTAGATTTCTCTGTAAAATCAACTGTAAAAATTGATGATTTGCGAAAACTCACGATATTTTTTCGCCTTTAGATATAAAATAATAGATCATACACACCATTTCACAGTTCTTCTAAGCGAATGCAAGTAAGTCTCATTCTTGTAAATTTCAATGCACATGTACATGTATGCTTATATTTTCAGATAAAATGTTATTGTAAATCTAAGCCAATCTTATGACTGGCTGAAACAGAACGTCTCAACCAATAGGTAGAATGAATCACAAAACCCGAAACGTAGTTATGTGATTGAAAAGAATCTGAGATTTATCGGCAACTTTTGGACTTTATGTGTTTATGTGTATGTGTGTGTTTGTGTTTTAAAATCTCAAAAGATTTGCGCAGTAACAGCTTTTCTAGTCTCGTTTGAAGGAATTTGATCTCCAATGGCAACTGATGTCATACCCTTCATATATTCACAAATTATCATTGTCCTTATCGTTTTGAATTTTTTAACACTTCCCTCTGCAAAGCTGCTGTTTCATAAGTGACAGTCAATCCAAGATATTCATTAAATCAAAGCAAAGGTAGAATGAAAATTTTATAAAGTAAAGGATTTGGCCTTTGTTTGCGCAGTCTTATTTTCTATTTCTACGTGGAAATATAAAGGAAATTATGTTTTCCTAATGTGACACTGCTCATTGTTTAAAGGCCTTAAACTTCACCTTTTCTGTATTAAAGCAAGTATATCGTTCGAACAAGAAATTGTGCGGGACTTTTATTAATTAGCGAAATTAAACATTATCTGACAGACACTGACAAATTTTGATGCAAATAAAAGTAAAGATTAGTGAGCAGACGTTAACTGCCATGCCATCAGCACACAGTCTGCTTTACTCGTACCGTATTGCAACTTTAACCCTTTATGTATGTCAGATTTATCTTTTGAAATGTTTGATAATACCTTTCTGATTTCTAATTATGTACAGGATCGAGAAGGGAAAAAAAAAAAAAACGCGAGACGAGAGAGCAACGGTAAAACTTTAACCCTTTACCACAGAATCACGAGTTTTAACGATCCCAAGAAATAAGCCGTTTGAAAACATTGTGGAAATAAGGAGAAAATGCTGGTCATTTTCTCCTTTTTTCCACAATGTTTTCTGCCCTAACCCAAACAAGTTTCACTCTTTCATTCAGATTTAAAATCTCGTCTGCAAGTATTTTGAATCTGGACAGGTCTATTTTTTTTTTTCATTTGGTAGAGATTTAACCCTTTACCACACAATGCCACCTTTTGACGCCCCTGGTAAAGGAGCCTTTTGAAAACATTGTGGGAAAAGGAGAAAATGCTGGTAACCAGCATTTTCTCCTTTTCCCACAATGTTTTCTACCCTATCAAAGAAAAATTGCACCATTTCAGCCACATTGAAATTGTCGTCTGCAAATGCTTTCAATTTGGACAAGGCTAAAATCTTGTCGTCTGGTAGAGATTTAAACAGTCTTTTTATGAACTGGTATGACAGCATGCCTTGCTAATCCTACATCTTTTGTAGTCAGATTTATACACTTATTTCCGGATTAACGTTTTTAGCAGCTTGCGACTTGGAATGTACTTTTGAAGCAAGATTTAAAAAGACACTCACTCATTGGACATATTTTTTAAGATGTACTCATGTAAATAATCACTATTTTTCACATTTTTTTTTCACATGTACTCATGTTGACAATCCCTGCTTTTCACATTTTTTTTCACGTTTACTCAAGTTGACAATCACTGCTTTACACATATTTTTTAGGCGTAGCTGAATGCTCTGGCTTTTGACCGACTTCTCGGTATAATGAGATCGAACGAATAAATGATGATTTTGCAATTGGTAAAAATGTGCACAAGTTTATTCCGTTGGACCCTGCTGACATATTTGCTCACGCATTCATGACACTAATATACAGGCGTTGGTATCGCTAATCGATACCTTAGGGCTTATATTCACCCCATAACAAGCCAATATGACTCGGAATTATCGTTTTCATGTACTAGTTGGTAATTTGGTATTCTTAGGCTGCGATCACATAGAACTATACTGTATACGGTATTCGGTATACGGTATACGCTATTCGCTATACGCTATACGGGCACGGCGAGTCATATAGGGTAGCACGCGCGCCCTACTCGGTCTTTGGCGCCGATCCTATGGACACGTCCGACGAAGAAGATTTGGCCCTGCTTCTGCTAGCCGATGCTGAGGAGGAGGCCCCTGGTCGAAAAAAAAGAACGATATGGGTACGACAGCACTTCCAAATGAGACCTACATTGGGGGAATTCCACAGAACGTTCCAGAACCTGATAGATCATCCTGATGAGACAGTCTTTTTTAACTACATGCGGATGTCATACAACAGTTACAAAGACCTAAAAGACGTGATTTTGCCGCACATCCGCCCCATTGGATCAAACTGGAGGGAAGCGATATCAGGAGAAGCTGACACATCCGAACAGGACGGTATACGCTGCACGAAAATCGAACCCGAACGATTCCCACTATTCTATTCTATACGCAGGTATACGGCTGTTTAGAATAGTGCCTTCTTATGTGACCCGGTATTATGAGATAACCTTGTTCGATTCAAACTATTCGCGTGCCCTGCATAAACGTGCACCGTATACCCGAATAGTATAGTTCTATGTGATCGCAGCCTTACAAACGTTCCCCAATACTGTATGTCTTCACGTAATTCGACCAACCGCTCTGCGGTACGATATGCGAGGAGTACTAAGGTCAGTGCTTTGATAAATGACTGAATCGTGATGGGGTACTGAAGCGTGTCTAATATTTTAACTTTTTGTCTTTTTTCAACGATTATTGGGATTAACTTGCGATTTTGAAATATATATCTAATTAAGAATTCGAAATACAAAGCAATGAGGAAAAAGTCGCAACTGCTGTCGAGGTTAATTTTTTACTATTTTTCTTTATATTGAGAACAAAAAAGTCTTTAAAAACATTCATTTTCCAGTCCCCCTTATGCCATCTCTGTCTCTTTTTTTAAATATTTCTTATTTCACATGTACTCACATTGACAATTTTTTTCAGTGTACTCATGTTGGCACTTGCTACTGGACACAATTTTTTTTCCACGTGTACTCATGTTTACAACCGCTACTTTACATATTTTTTAAACATGTACTAATGTTGACAATTGATACTTTACACTTTTTTAACGTTTACTCGTGTTGACAATCGCTATTGTACACAAAATCTTTGTGTTCAAAATCATTCCTCTCAAATTTAATTTAGAAAGTGAACACCTAATTCAAGTTTCTTTCTACCATTTGACTGAACAGAAGGTTTAGTAACTCTGCAGTGCATTTTAAAAATATTTTGAGCCATGCTTTGTCAAAAGGAGATTAACCCTTAGGCTGCTTATCGCGACCCACCGACCTTTCGCGGACAGCGTAGATCAAGATCAGACTGCACAGAACGTGCAGTCTGATCTTTGATCTACACTGTCCGATAAGGAGATATCTTTTCTCCAAAAATACCTTTGAAACAAGAAAGTTTTGGGCTTCGTCTATCTACTATAAAGTTTCATTTCTTTTATTCAGCAGGATAAGGGTTAAATGCATCTGCAAAAAGTATCGAACCATGTCAGCCTTCGCAGTGGGCGACTATTCCACACCATTCTACCATGTGGTTCAGCCAGACTTTCGGTTAGAATGGATTAATCTTATGCAATATCTTGTTTTATCACATAAAAGCCTCACCGGCAGTGTATTAAACCCAGGACGTCGTTATATCCACACCGTTTAGGTCCAAACACCGTTTGAGTCTGGTGTCAGTTATCGTAAAGCTCCGCCCATTTTTTCTTCTATTACGCCTTAATTATTCAGTATTCCACGCATTTAGTCCCTTCCAAAATGGCTGACGAGCATGTTGGCGCGAATTTTGACGCTCATCATGTGTCCATATTCAATTCAGATGAAGAGGCGCAGCGGTTTATAGAGAGTTACGAAGAAAAGGAAGGTTTACAGTCTAAATGTACGGTCCCAGACTTGATCAGTGTAAAGATAAACCACGCCCCATAGGCGGTGTTCAATATAATTGACACCAGACTCAAACGGTGTTTGGACCTAAACGGTGTGGATATAACGACGTCCATTAAACCCATGACTTATTTTTGATAATACACTAGTGAATTATCGTTTTTTGGGTCCCAGTTCTGATCAATCTTTAGTTATGAGTGCGTGAAGCTGGAGAAACCAGCCACATCACGTGCAGGATTTTTGTACGACTACGCCGTTTCGCGGAAAAATGACGTCACTGTTGCTAAGACGTATACGCATGGAAAGTTTTTGATTTTCATGCTTAATAAAAACCAAGAAATGTAGCGAAGGTCTTTTAAATCAACACATAAGCGGAAAAAAGTGGACTTACCCCATCTAGAATCTGTTTCATTCTACTTTCGGAATAATTGTCAAAGATCTGTCTACTTGTGTATGTACAAATTTAAACCAAACTACAACTTTAAACATGGACTCGTGAATGGTGTATAGGCTAAAGGTGATGGTGCAGGATAGTTGTTTGTCTGTCATTCGTTTTATGTGATAAACAGAATCTCATGTTCGTGTTTATGTATTATCATTTTTATCAAACTCGTTGACTAAAATATATTTGACGCTCGCCAAGGCTCGCGTCATACATTTCTAGTCAACTCGTTTGATAAAAATGTGATACCTGAAGTAAATCAGAGGAGCAAAGATGCATTAATTCCCGTTTTCACACAACGAGACTCTTGTTTATTTCAGAGCACTGACGACGGGTTACATACCTTGATAATTGCAAAGACTCATCTGTCTGACAGCGATTGTTATAAATGTGAGGCCATCAACGAATGTGGGGCTGTGTCTACGTGTGCCCACATTATTGTACAAGGTCAGTTGATAGGTATTTTTACCCCGGCTGTTTTCTAATTAAACGTCGAGTTATTGGCGTAGCCTTTGCGTCGTGGTCTGCGTTATCGTCATCTGTGTTGTCCACTGCGTCGTCGTGCAAAAACTTTGACATTTTATAATATCTCTGTTATTAAAAAAGATATTTTCTTCAAACTTAGACATATTGTTAACTGTCAAAAGGAGAACCTATCAACAGGGGCAGGCAACCATCAAAATATTTTGACACAGTTATGCCCCTTTTTCGACTTTAAATTTTCAAAATCTTTGACATTTTATAACATCTCTGTTATTACCGAATATATTTACTTCATACTCGGAGAAAGTGTTAACTATCAAACGGGGATCCCATACAACAAGGGCAGATAACTATCAAAGTATTTTTGACACAGTTTTGCCTCTTATTCGAATTTGAATTTTTACCGAAAATCAGCCAACTGCAGCTGAGCGTTGGCACCTGCAGGCGATGCTGTTGTTTTCCATAGCCCTCAAAAGTCGTAGCATACAGTTCTTATTGATACTTGCTTTTGAATACCACCATTGTCTTTTCCAAACGATCTACTTAAAACAATCGGGGCGCCATGCTACGTTGCAAACATGTCAACAACAATGATGACAGAAAGACAGTGTCATACGTAAGTCTACTTCTGGGTCGGCATTCACTGACCATTCTTGATCTTATTCTTCAGAATTTTCAAAATTTAAAAGTAACACAGCCTCTGATTGGCTAAACCAAATGGTTTAGCCAATCAGAAATTGTGATACTTTCAAAATCTATAATTAGATTAAGAATGGCCAAAACAATGCTTAGTGCATGCCGACCCTTGTCACTCGAATTCATTTACCTGTAGACTTGATCTTAAAGCGGAGGACTTCGCCTCTTTCCTTTATTTTCTGTTACAGCTAGACTTGCGTTTTTGAAAACAGTTCATGAATTATTATAGATACAGTCATTACAAGATTTCTTGAGCGAAAAACGTTGTGAAACCAAAGTGACAAACACATACATCGGCTAGATTTATGCGCACCAGTTTCGTCGTTGGAAGGTCGACATCGCAGTTCGTTTTCTTCTGTTCTTTCCGTAGGAAATTTTGAAAGCGTTATGAAATATTCATGAGCTAATGTGATAAGTTGCACCATCTTTCAATAAAAGATCCGTCCTCTGGCAAATTGGGGTTTAATGCACCTCTTTGATGTATTATACCATTCAAGGCATCATTTAATGAAGGATGCATAAAATCCATTTCGTCTAATAATATGCAGAGAATTGACTGATAGCAAAAAGTTCCGACCCATGTCAGCCTGCGCGGACTGCGCAGGCTGACATGGGTCGGTACTTTTTGCAGATGAATTAAACCCCCTTTGCACAGAGCATAGCTACATAGATTCACCTTCTTGTCTTAACAGAAGACTGCCAGATCGACTCCACTAATGGTTCAGTCCCCTCATTCTCGGAACCTCTCCATAGTGTTACTACAACTGTAGGACAAGACGCCGTATTGAAGTGTACAGCTGACGGTAAACCAGCCCCAACATTGCAATGGTAGGTATATTGTTGCCCTTTATACAGGCTTAGGAATCTTTCAAGTTTCTTATTGTAGATACAATTTTTAATAGAAAGACAGTTTCCTTTTCACTTTAGCTCTTCTATCCCGGGATTGATATTAAACTCGCAATACTTGTCAGAAATCTCGGCGTGAGACAGGGGCTCACTCGGGAATACTAACATGGCAAAAATATGTTGAAGTTTGGAGGAAATAACACAAACGTTATCTCAGAGTACTTCTTAAAAAAATAAGGTGTGAATGAAATGGTATCTCAGGAATACTGACAGAGCGACAAGACGTTTCAGTTTGGTAGAAATAACAAAAAAAAAAAATGTTCCGTGACATCAGATGCATAACGTGATATTATAAATAAATGCATTAGTCTGGAACTTATATGGAGACGTAAATTTCTCAAATTGCAGGGTGAGAGACGAAACCACGCCCATTTCTAGCACAGACAGACTGACGGTAACAACGGATGGACTTTCTACGATGTTGAAAATATCCTCATGCCAGCCGGTGGATGCTGGCCTGTATTACTGTATAGCTGAAAACGAGCATGGAAAAGTGAAGTCTTGTACAACCCTGAAAGTCAACGGTAAATATTAACACTTGTAGTGCTTAATAAACGAGACTTGCTATGGCATAAGGAATTTAATGCACCTCCGCCATGCATTGTATTAGGCAAGTCATCACATAAGGGATTCAAATAAAACGTATAGTCTAATGACTGACTGAACTTTGGGGTAAAATGGTCCTTTGACATGCAGAAAATTTACAAATAGCAAAAAGTTTCGACCCATGTCAGCCTGCGCGGAGTGCGCAGGCTGACATGGGTCGATATTTTTTGCAGACGTATTAAGCCCCCTTTTTACAAAGCATTGGTCAAATGAAATAACGTAATCTCAGTCAGTACTAAAGATACATTATATTGCAACTTCAAATCTGTTTTTTTTTTTTTTTTTTGAAGAAAGTCAACTTTTCAGCGCATAGGAAATGATAGAATGTCTCCTTTTGTCCCAATGCTGTGTGTGTGTGTTTGTCTGTATGTGTTTTTCCACAGAAAGTCAGCTTTCAGCGCATAGAAAATGGTCTATGCCTCCTCTTGTCCCAGTGTTTTCGCACGTTTTCAATTAGAAAGCCATAATTTACTTTTTTTTTTAATCCTTATTTCAACAATGAGGTTTCCCGAAACCATCTGCTTAAAATTTATTATCTTAAAGTTTGTTTGTATTGGAGTTTAACGCCGTTTAAACAGCTAAGGTTATATCAATGCGGCCAGTGCACCTACGCATGTGTTTCCTGGCTTTCTCATACCAGTACTGAACAACTTTTTTCCAAGCCAGTGACTATTTTTCTCACATGCATCACAGGTTAGACACGAAAAATCGCCGGAAAGAAAATTTGCCTGACCTGGGTATCGATTCCACAATCATCAATTTAATCTGAGACGCATTTAATTATTTAATTCTTTCAGCTCCAAATATGCAAACCCGACATCTAACCTTGACTGAAAATACAGTCAGCTGAAACATAGAAAAAAGTTTTTTTTTTTATCTTATAGGCCCGACTGAACAAGTGGACGGTTTAGATCCAAGATCAGACTGCACTTTCTGTGCAGTCTGATCTTGATCTATGCCATCCGCAAAAGCAACTTTTTTCGCCTTTTCACATTTGGCACTGAAAAAGGTGAAAGAAAAATACATATCTCAATACTTTTCTGTTCTCTACATTGTCAGCCGCCGGGTCGTTTGTAAAAAGCAAGACGGACGATGGAAATACACAAAACAGCGAAACAACGAATACAGACAATGCAGGGCGTGCATCTGCGGAGAACACCAGCGTGACTCAACAGGATGCCGCAACGAAGTCAAAGAAAGCTGACGGCAGCAACGCTTCCGAGAATAAAACGCGCGAATTAGATTCGGTTGACCAGATAGATTCGGTTGGTAGCGTTCCCTCGGTTATGGTTGAGATATCCAGCCAGGATATAAAAGTGCCGATATTTGTCGTTCGACCTTTGTCACAATGGGTCATTGCCAAGGAGCCACTGACTATATCATGTAAGGTTGTTAAATCGGGAGAGGTGAAAGTGAAATGGTTCCATAACGGACAAGAAATATCTAACGGTTGGTATACTAAAACTTATTTCTTTGCGAATGCGGTTTTTAAGTGCTCTTGCAGTTGACGTCAAATGAAAACATGGTGGAAAAAAGGAGCAATTGTTTGTCAAAAACAAATGAAAAAAAAGTTGTTCCTTTTCTCACAGTTTTTTTCTCTAATATTGAAGACACATTTTTACATTCTTGTAATTTAAGTGTCCTGGACACGTGTAGTTTTGGCTGTCTCTAAAAACAGACTGTACAGTACACGACAAGATAAAATAAGTGGTATTCATTTAAGCTTCGTAACTCATTCATTTCTCTTTCACTCAGCTTGTCTTAACCCTTTCCCAAACGACAAATTTTGGACTGGTCCAAATTGAAAGAGTTTACAGACGACAATTTTAAATTTGATGAAAATGGCAGAAAGGTCTCAAAACGGGTAGAAAACATTGTGGGAAAAGGAGAAATTGCTCGTTACGAGCAATTTCTCCTTTTCCCACAGTGTTTTCAAAAGACTTGTACTGCAGACACGTGAAAACCAGGGCTTGTTTGGGAAAGGGTTAAAGGAGGTGAAATGACATTTAGATTTTGTGAAATTAATTGAAGAAATTTAGAGCTGAATAACTGTTAAATCGCATGTTTCTTTGAAGAAATTCTGTCTTAAAGATAGTGCATACAGATTGGTTGACGTAACCAGGAAGCGGTAACTCAATAGCAGGGTTTCTTGCTATCTTTTTTGTTTTTTGTAACTATCTATAGAAGACTTTTTTGTTACGTAACAAAATCTTAAACTTACCTTTCGTTGGGGCATAAAAGGTGAAAGCGATTATCATTTGTGTGGGCATAAAACGTGTAAGCAATAAATATTTGTGTGCGTGTAAAATGTGAAGGCGATAAATGTTTATGTGAGTTAAAAAAAAACGTGTAAGGGATAACTCTTTGTGAGGGCATGAAACGTGTAAGCGATCACTGTTTGTGAGAGAATGAAACATGTTAGCGATAAATATTTTTGTGTGCATAAAACATGGTTTGTGAGAGCATAAAACTTGTAAGCGATAAATCATTAAATGTTGGTATGGGCAGAAAACGTGTAACTGATAAATCTTAGTGTGGGCATAAAACTTGTAAGTGATAAATGTTGGTATGGGCAGAAAACGTGTAATTGATAAATGTTAGTGTTGGCATATAACGTGCAGGCAATAAATGTTAGTGTGGGCATAAACGTGCAGGCGATAAATGTTAGAGTGGGCATAAGACGTAAAAGCGATAAATGTTAGTGTGGGCATAAAACATGTAATCGATAAATGTTAGAGTGGGCATAAAACGTACAGGCGATAAATGTTAGAGTGCGCATAAAACGTTAAAGCGATAAATGTTAGTGTGGACATAAAACGTGTAATCGATAAATGTTAGAGTGGGCATAAAAAGTGCAGGTGATAAATGTTAGAGTGCGCATAAAACGTAAAAGCGATAAATGTTAGTGTGGACATAAAACGTGGGAGCGATAACTCTTAGTTTGGGCATAAAACGTATAAGCGATAAATGTTAGTGTGGATATAAAACGCGGGGGGGGGGGGTTGACAACAGTTAGTGCGGGCATAAAAGGTGTAAGCGGTAAATGTTGGTGTGGGCATAAAACATGTAAGCGTTTAATGTTAGTGTGGGCATAAAACGTGGAGGCGAATGCCGCGATGAATGTCGGAGAGGACATAAAACATATAAGCGATAAGTTTTCGTGATGGGATATTTGATCAACGCTATGTAATTGTACACCTCATTGCTGACTCAGATTTCTTTGCGAAATTAACTGTGAAGATTCGTCATCGTGATAAAATTGCGAATTTATCATCAACATCATTGTATGCAAGTTCCTTTGGAACTATTTTTCGTCCGTAATGTGCCTGTGAAAGAAGTGAATCGGCTTCGGGTAAATTTCGATATACATGCACATGTAAAACTATATCTTAATACATCATCAACTTAAGTATTTGATATACATTTTATGTGAGAAAAAGAATCTGACACTGAGTGACTTTTGAGGTAAACATTTTATTAAACTCGTCCAAAAAAATCTTATCAACCCTTAGGCTGCTAAGCGCGACTCAATGTGCTTTTGCGGTCAGTGTAGATCAAGATCAGACTGCACAGAACGTGCAGTCTGATCTTAGATCTACACCGTCCGATATGGAGATTTTGTTCCCCAAAAAATAACTTTGAAATTGCAATATTGGGGTTACTTTTTTTTTTGTACTATCGACTGGAAAGTTTCATTTAACTTACTTAGCAAGTTAAAGAGTTAAGCTCGACAAAGGCCAAGCCCCCGTAGCTTAGTTGGTAGCGTACAGGACTTGAGAACAGGAGGTCGTTGGTTCGATCCCCGGCTTGGCCAATTTCTTTCCGAGGACTGATGATAGTCATTGTGACAGGATTCATTCCTCTCTCACCGATGATCATTGTTTCGACGATGGTTATGTGGGAAAGCAGCCAGTGGCTTGGAAAGAATATTGTGCGTAGCACTGGTAAAGAAACTCCAGAAAAGCATGGATAGGTGCACTGGCCGCCGCGATATAACTGGAATAATGTTGAAAACGGTGTTAAACATCATATAATCAATCAATCGACAAAGGCTCGCTTGATAACATTTTTTGTAGACTAGTTTACTTAACCCTTTCCACAACAAGCCCTGGTTTTCACGTGTCTGCAGTACAAGTCTTTTGAAAACACTGTGGGAAAAGGAGAAATTGCTCGTAACGAGCAATTTCTCCTTTTCCCAGTGTTTTCTACCCTTTTGGAGAACTTTCTGCCATTTTCATCAAATTTAAAATTGTCGTCTGCAAACTCTTTCAATTTGGACCAGTCTAAAATGTGTCGTTTGGGAAAAGGTTAAATTTTTATCTCAGATGCCAAAATCATATTAGATCCCTTGTAAATCGCAACATTATGGATTTGTGTAGATAAAGGTTAATTTATTTCTTTGCAGGTCGCTATAAGATAGATGCCAAGGCTGTGGTATAGGACTGATTGATCGTTACATTTAGAGACCATAGAAAACGTGTGTTAACCCTTAGATCTCTACACATCTGTGCCGTGCTCCGGCAAAAGCGGGCTTAATGCATCTCCGTGATGCATTATACCAAGCAACTCTTTACTTAATTATGAATCCTGAAAGCCATTTTTTTTTTTCCAACAACTGACAGAATCACTAGGTATGATGGTCCTATGACAAGCAGAAAATCGATCAAAAGCAAAAAGTTTCGACTCATACTAGTATCAGCCTGCACGGATTGCGCAGGCTGACATGGGTCGATACGTTTTGCGGATGCATTAAACGCCCATTTCACACAGCATGGTTCATAGGATTATATTGCCCGCAGCATGCGAAATGAGACCTTCTGACAGTTGCGTAAAGTGTCGTCTTGGATTAGCCTGCGCAGGCTAATCCGAGACGGCACTTTACGACTACATAAGATTTTGTCATACAGTAGACTTTCGTGAAACAGAAAATCACATAAGAACGGAAAGCGTCGTCTCGGATTAGTCAATACGGACTGCACAGGCTGATCTGGGACGACACACTTAGGCATATCGTCCGAAGGCTCGTTTTCGTGTGTTGCACGCCATATGTATATACACGTATATGAAACAGAGATTTTTAGTCAATGACAAGAAGACTCAGATATCGGAACTTCCATACTGTCTCAACAAGACTATCTCAAAAATAATATCTATCAGCATTCTTTTATGTTTAGTTAATACAATAGAATACAATATTTATTTTTTTAATGATGAATATCCCCATCTGTCAAAAGCGCCTATTTTTTATTGTCATTGTACTATTATATTAAGTATTTGGGTCTGCAAAAAATCAATCGTGTTTCGAGATCTAAAATAAAGTTTCATTCGGCATGTTAAAATATTTTGATAATAGTTAACAAACAAAAGACAGTCACTGTATAACCACAGTTAATGCAGTCCGATCTTCATTTACGCATCCACAAAAAAATATATATTTATCGTTAAACGCGATTTTTAATTTATCACGCTAGCACATTGTTTCTTGAGCACAGAGTCTTCAAACTTTGACAGACACTTTTCCTACTCACATAACAGCACATTTTTCAGTGGTACCGAAAACAAGTTGAAAAGACCCACAGGAGGTGAGCCATGCTCTGGCAAAGGGGGGCTACATGCATCTCATGGTTTACTATACCAGGCAAGTCATCAGATAAGCATAGATCCAAGGAATCCATTTTGTCCAACAAACGGGTGAATCCAGAGGTCGAATGGTCCTTGGACATGCGAGGACTGTGCTGGGTGACATGAGTCGACACTGTTTTGCAGATGCATTAATCCCCTTTTCACGGAGCATGACTCAGGTATTATGTAAGGCGAGCAAAATAACAATAGAGACTGATACTGCAAGCATTGTTGGAATAGGAGCTCGTTACAAGCAGTAAAATCCCCCATTTCCACATTCTTTTCTAAAGTTAGTTTAAAGCAATATACCCCTTTTACCACAATGTTTTTAAAGACCTGTTGACGAATAGGGCCTAAGATCTCGTATTTGTGTTGTAGAAAATTAGTTTCAAATAAAACCTTGCATCCAGTGTGATCCATCGATATCGAGTAAAACCTGTGATATATACCATCTATGCTTTGGAATTTATTCATCGTCACGTGATTACCCTCTCACTCTTTTAGCACCGAACGAAATTTTGGACTCGTCCAAATTGAAAGCGAATCGCAGAAGACAATGTAGAAGTGGATGAACTGATGGCATTTTTTTTTTTTTTTTTTTATTAAAGGTTAGAAAACATTGTGGGAAAAGGAGAAAATGCTGGTTACCAGCATTTTCTCCTTTTCCCACAACTTTTTTAAAACTCCTCTTTTTCAGGTTCGTTAAAACTCGGATTGTGCAATAACGGGGTTAAAAATATTTAAATAAAAAATCCTCGTTATGCTGACTGCATAAATGTTTGTTGCTTAACGCCGTTTTCAACATCATTTCAGTCATATTGGAGCGAACCAGTGCACCTATCCATGCTTTCCTGGATGTTTTTCTTTTTCCCGTACTTTGTAAAATATTCTTCTCAGAGACGCTAACTGCTTTACCACATGCGCAGCGTCGAAACAATGATCAGCGGTGCGAGAGGAATGAATCCTGTCGCAATGACTACTATCGATCCTCGGAAAGACGGGATTCGAGCCAGCCAGCCCGTTGTTTTAAGCTCTGTACGTTACCGACTGAGCTAACGGATTCGCCTAACTGCAAAATGATAGCTCTGGCTCTCAAGTTAACTTTCTACCATAAGATCTCGAGTTTTAACGACAGCGAGAAAGATACCTATAGAAAACACTGTGGGAAAAGGAGAAAATGCTGTTTACTTGCATTTTCTCCTTGATTCACAACGCTTTTGTCATTTTCAAAGCGAATTCCGCCATTTTAGTGGTGTTGAATTTGTCGTCTGCAGTCGCTTTCAATTTGGACAAATCTAAAATTTTGCCGTATGGCAAAGAGTTAAAAAGTTGAGATTTACGTCAAGTAATCTGGGTCCAGTCAGCGGCACCTTGATTGAGGGTCCCAGCCTTGAATAGGTGAAACCCACAAAACACATAAATAGGCCTAACGCATTTTCAAAAAGTATCGACTCATGTCAGCCTGCGCAGTCCGCGCAGGCTGACATGGGTCGAAACTTTTTGCTATTGGTCAATTTTCTGCATGTCAAAGGACCAGTAGACCTCATGCCTTCAGCCGGTTGTTAGACAAAATGAACACTCTGGGTCCATAGTTATGTGATGACTTGCTTTGTCCAGTGCGTTACGGAGATGCATTGAATCCCATTTTTCCAGAGCATAACTCAGTTATATAACTGTTACTATTTTGAAGGCATCGAAAACTCTATTCACACAAAAACTATTTATTGTAGCATAAATGCCAAGCCCCCGTAGCTCAGTCGGTAGCGCACAGGACTTGAGAACAGGAGGTCGCTGGTTCGATCCCCGGCTTGGCCAATTTCTTTCCGAGGATTGATGATAGTCATTGCGACAGGATTCATTCCTCTCTCACCGCTGACCATTGTTTCGACGATGGTTATGTGGGAAAGCAGCCAGTGGCTTGGAAAGAATATTGTGCGGAGTACTGGTAAAAGAAAGCATGGATAGATGCACTGGCCGCCGCGATATAACTGAAATAATGTTGAAAACGGCTTTAAACACCATACAATCATACAATATTGTAGCACAATAAACATGCAAACAAACAAACAAACAAAATTAAAGTTATGTAAATGAAGACCCGACTTGACCCATATACGTGAACAACAAACATCGCCGAGACAGTCCAACGTCAAGAAACAATCTCAAAATGTAAATCCATTTATGCTAATCGGTTTACTTATACGACTTCAATCAGATAAGCAGATTAGTGAACATGTTCATCTGTTGCATGGGTCCCGTCAGCAGACCTTATGACAAATTGCCTCTGGACTAAGAAAGCTGAACCCCGATTTTAACCCTTATCCTGTTAAATAAATGAAATGAAACTTTCGAGCTGATAGTAAAAACCAAAATTTTGCCGTTTCAAAGGTAATTTTTGGGGAAAAGATATCTGCTTATTGGACAGGGTAGATCCAAGATCAGACTGCACGTTCTGTGCAGTCTGATCTTGATCTACACTGTCCGCAAAAAGGTCCTTGAGTCGCGCTAAGCAGCCTAATGGGTTAACTCGCTGGCGATGACAAATAATGAAAACTTTGTTGAATTATCTGACGATCAATGGGGCTTACTTGATCGAGACTACCGCTGGTTGAGCGGCAGAGAGTCTAAAGCAAGATCAGACTGCACGTATGTGTAGCCTGATCTTGTTGTACACTCTCCACAACAGAACAATTTACGTATCTATGGAAACGACCATCTCGATAAGAGTTAACACTTTGCCAAATGACCAAATTTGGTCTTGTAAACATTGAAAGCAATTGGAAATGAGAAATTCAATATGATACATATAATGGGGTTTTTCTGTGAGAGGGTACCAAAAGAAAAAAAAAAAAACACACATTTCGGGAAAAGGAAAAAGCGCTGGTCATAAGCATTTTCTCATTGTTCATCAATATTTCCAAAAGCTTTCCTTTCCAGGTTCCATAAAACACGGGACTGTCAGGTAAAGGGTTAACTCTTTACAACACAATCTCGAGTTTTGACGACCCTAACAAAGCTTTTTGAAAACAGATTGGGAAAAGGAGAAAATGCTGGTAACCAGCATTTTCTACTTTATTTTTCTAAACTATCAAAATCAATTACATCATGTATGCCACATTCAAATTGTTGTCTGCAAATGCTTTGAAGTTGGACTAGTCCAGGGTCCGTATTCACCAACCATTCTTAAGAACGTTCTTTGACTTATTCTTCAAGATTTTCCAAGTTTGAAAGTAAACCATTTGGTTTAGCCAATCAGAAGGTGTGTTACTTTCAAAATGTGAAAATTTTGGAGAGCAAGACCAAGAATATTCTTAAGAATGGTTGGTGAATACGAGCCCAGAACTCTGACGTCATTAAAGTGTTAACTCTCTATGTGCTATATAAACTCAAATGATTTTTTCTAATGAGGACAAAAGACCCAGACACATTTCAATTTCATGTCTATTTTTGCGAAAATATTTTACAACAGCGGACAGTGTAGATCAAGATCAGACTGCACGTTCCGTGCAGTCTGATCTTGATCAACGCTGTTCACAAGTGATTGTCTGATTTTGATCTGCATTGTCTGCAACAACAACTTAACTTGTGCTGCGCGCTCAAAGGGTTAAGTCATTTCGTCCTCGAACCAAATGTACAGCGTACGAATTCGAAAACAACTCTAAAAATTACCCCGAGGCTGCTAAGCAGGACTCTGGGGCGCTTTTGGGGACGTAGATCAAGATCAGACCGCACAAAACGTGCAGTCTGATCTTTGATCTACACTGTCCGATACGGCTTTTTTTTTTTCCGGTGAAGTCAACTTTGAAACCGCAATATTAGGAATTTTACTATTGAGTGGAAATTTTTTATTTCGTTTATTTAGAAGTTTGGGGGTTAACAGGACTTTTAGAGTGAGACATCATAAACCAAGCGAATAAATTGGAGCAAAGAAAGAATATTGTTTATTTCGAGCAAGTTCTCCTTCTGCCATAATGTTTTTAAGAGTGTCCTGTTACAACGACAACAAAATCATCTTCGAAAGGAAATGTATAAATATCTTGTCACATAACAATCGTCGAGACAATAATCAGCGGTGAGAGAGGAGTGAATCCTATCGCACACACGATCATCAATCCTCATGAAAAAAATTGGCAGAACTGAGGCACTCGAACCGGCGACCATCTGGTCTGAAGTCCTGGGTCCGTATTCACCAACCATTCTTAAGAATGTTCTTTGTCTTGTACTTCAGAATTTTCTACATTTGAAAGTAACACAACTCCTGATTGGCTAAACCGAATGGTTTAGCCAATCAGGAGTTGTGTTACTTTCAAATGTAGAAAATCCTGGAGAATAAGACTAAGAATATTCTTAAGAATGGTTGGTGAATACGGACCCTGAAGTCTGGTCTGGGGGCTTCACCAGTTCTATGATAGAGTTCTGCAGTGCCTTTGATAGGACAGCCTGTGCATGCTATAGAGAAAAACCTTCTTTTCTCTAGAGGTAGACGCCAAATTTTGCTGGCTCTGATTTGGGGTCTGCATTGTTTTCCAGTGCTCAATTTTATGAATTGCAGGCACTGCTGGTTTTTGACTGGGCGTAAGGAAGAATTTTGTACTCCATAGTATTTGTATTCTCCGGTTCATATTCTACGTGGACAATGTAGGCCTACTCCCCGGTCCAAATTCCCCGTCGAAGGTGTACGTACATTAATTTCATGTTTTTAGATAGTTTATCGAGAAATAATGGTGGATTATGGTTTGATATTTCATAGTTACGACTAGTGAAAATATCGATTTTATATTTTTCAACTCTTCTATTGAAGGTGGAAACAGCACTTCCCGCGCACTATTTACCTAGGTAATTAGCGCGTGCCATTCAAATGAAGCGAAATATGACGTAATTTACGCTATATTTCTAGCGCTTTACGTAACATTGCAATGCGTTGTTATGTGAGGGAGGTACACCATGGGGAATTATTCAAATAGTTCAAAGTCCCAACAAAAAAGGGGTTAGAAGCATGAAATAAACAGAACATTTTTTTTTTTCGGTGAAAGATCGAAATTTATTTCATCTTGGAACATCATCTGCGCCACTCATGAAAATATTACCGATAATGTTCACTCGATGAAATAAATTTCGATCTTTCACGGAAAAAAAAAGGCAAATATCCTCTATTTATGTCATCGAGTGAACATCATCGGTAATATTTTCACGAGTGGCGCACGAGTGAAAATATGTATTTCATGCTTCTAACCCCTTTTTTGTTGGGACTTTCATCAAAATCTAGTACAGTTGTTTTCGGTTACTCCCCGCGATGTACCCCCATCACATAACAACGCATTACAATATTACGTAAAGCGCGAGAAATATAGCGTAAATTACGTCATATTTCTCTCAATTTGAATGGCACGCACTGTTTCCCTAGGTAACTAACTAGTGCGCGGGAACTACTGTTGCCTTCAATTGAAGAGTTAGAGAGTATGAAATCGGTATTTTCACTGGTCGTAATCATGAAATATCAAACAACAATCCACCATTATATCTCGATAACCTAAGAAAAGCATGAAATAAATAAGTTTATCAATTCTCCAGGGACAAATGCCGCTGACTCGAGGTATAGACGCCACGTTTTGCTGAGACTGGTCTTAGTCTACTGCTATTGCCATTGTTCACTTTAATGGACAACAAATATTGGTAAATTGACCCGGCAGGGTAAAGGTTAATACCGACTGACACCACAGGATGGCGCTCTGTAATATCGCGTATTAACCCACTTTAAATTTATTCGTCCAGTTACTCTTTACCAAACGGCAAAATTTCTAGACTAGTCCAAATTCAAAGCATTTTCAGACGACAAACTTAATGTTCCACAAATTTTAAAATTTTCATTTGAAAGGGTAGGAAACATGGTGGGAAAAGGAGAAAATGCTGGTTACCAGCATTTTCTCCTTTTCCCAACAATGTTTTCAAAAGTCCTTTTTCCTTGAGGTTGTGAAAACTTGGGATTGTGTGGTAAAGACTTAAAGTGCCGAATGAATCAAAAGGACATTATTATTTAACTATACAGAATACAGATGTTACAATGTGAAGGTCATGTTGGGTTAAAGGTCCCACAAAATATCGGGCAGGCATATCTAAGATCAGATTCATCTTTTTGTACTGTCCGATCTTAACTCTTTCAGCTAAAAAATAAGCCTCGTTCTGGCAAAAGAGAGTTTGATGTATCTTCCTGATCCATTATGCCAAGCCCCGTAGCCCAGTCTGTAGCGTACAGGCCTTGAGAACAGAAGGTCGCTGGTTCGATCCCAGGCTGGGCCAATTTCTTTCCGAGGATTGATGATAGTCATTGCGACAGGATTCATTCCTCTCTCACCGCTGACCATTGTTTCGACGATGGTTATGTGGGAAAGCAGCCAGTGGCTTGAAAAGAATATTGTGCGGAGTACTGGTAAAAGAAACTCCAGGAAAGCATGGATAGATGCACTGGCCGCCGCGATATAACTGAAATAATGTTGAAAACGGCGTTAAACACCATACAATCAATCAATCAATCAATCCTGATCCATTATACTAAGCAAATCATCACATGATTTATAAGGATCCATAAAATCCATTTTTTTTTTTTTTTCTAACAACCGTCTGAATCACGAGGTAGAATGGTCCTTGGACACGCAGAAAATTTATAAATAGCAAATATTTTCGACTCGAGTCAGCCTGCGCGGATCGGGTATGCTGAGATGTTTCAATGCTATTTGCAGATGCATTAATCCTTATCCTGCTGAATAAAAGAAATGAAACTTTATAGTAGATAGTAGAAGCCAAAACTTTCTTGTTTCAAAGGTATTTTTAGAGGAAAGATATCTCCTTATCGGACAGTGTAGATCAAAGATCAGACTGCACGTTCTGTGCAGTCTGATCTTGATCTACGCTGTCCGCAAAAGGTCGGTGGGTCGCGATAGCCTAAGGGTTAAAATCCTTTTTGACAGAGCGTGGCTAAAATTAGTATTAGCTATTATGGAATCTCGTCTGATACCAACGTTGTCATTCGGCATACCTCGGGTGATCCGGTGATCAAATCCCTCGGCTGTATCACGAAGCTTGATATGCACCTACACGGTACATTTCGCACATCTCCGGAAGCACACCGCTTTACCGTTATTGAAATTGTAAGGCTCCTCTTAAAAAGAAAACATGAGTCACACTTTTCTATCGATATCTTTCTAAGAATATTTCAGTCGGCAAACAGGTTTTTTTCTTTTTCAATATTATACAAAAGTATGCAGCTGTTTAAAAAGTGAATACCATTTTTCGAAAATGGTATTCACTTTTTAGACTGCTACATACTTATGTATCATATTTCATTGTTTTTAGTCAAACAATATATATTTCAACGTAAAGTTTATTTTGCTTTATGTTCATATAAGTGTCATATCTATTGCTGTTCATGCCTTCAACCAGAATAAATTAAAAGGTAAAGTGCATGTAAGTCAATCATGATTCGGGCTTTATTGAAACATTTATGGCCTCTAACTGTAGGTGTATCGTGTTCAGGTAATCACCGAGTTACTTTCGTAAACGGAGCGAAATGCCGTCAACGCAAAAGGGAATCTTCTGTGTGGGGAATTAATTTTCTTTCAGTCCCTTCGTTTAACCATTGTAACATTTTGTTTTACAACTTTTTTGTTTTGATGTTCACATTTTCGATAACCAAACTGATACATAGGAACTATCGATTGGCAGGGTGATTGCTTAAGGGCTTGATTGATTGATTGATTGATTGATTGATCGATCGATCGATTGACTGATTGATTGATTGACTGATTGATTGATCGGTGTTTTACGCCGCTTTCAGCACTATTTCAATCGTATCATGGCGACTGCTCACATATTCATGTATTTCCTGAGCTTAACCGGTACTACGCTAGGGCTTACTCTGAGCGCAAAAATAAGATTATGAATTCACTGCAAGTTCGAATTGGCTTCCGCATTCAACTTATGAGCTATGCTCTGTGAAAAGGGGCTTAATGCATCTGCGAAAAGTATCAACCCAGGTCAGCCTGCGCTGTCCGCGCAGGCTGACCTGGGTAGCAACTTTTCGCTATGGGTCAATTTTCTGTATGTCCAAGGGTCAGTTCAACTCATGATTAAGTCTGTTGTTAAAAAAAAAAAAAGTGGCTTTTATGGATCCATAATTATGTGACGATTTGCTCGGCAAAACGTATCACGGAGATGCATTAAGCCCCCTTTTGCAAGAGCATGGTTCATATCAATATGTGTTTCAAATGGCGTTTTGACAGCTTGGATCGAAGATGACTTCAAAACTACATTTTATATATAGTAAAAATTCTTTAGGAAATTTGCTATCGGGTGGCCACGAGAACAATCTGATTTTTCTCGCACATCCCCACTTATGCTGCGGTAATATGTGTGTGTGTGTGTGTGTGTGAGAGAGAGAGAGAGAGAGATACAAATCTTGCTTTCATTAATATTCTAGAAGTACAAGGACAGCGGTTCAACCGATCAAAATGCTCTGGATTCTTACTATGATACGAACCTGATTTTGTTACCAAGAATAAATCAGAAAATCCCTTGGTGCAAGGGGTTAGAACGTGCCAATTGATTGGTTGAACGTTCCCGCATACTGTCTTTAAGGATCCGATGAAATGCTTCAATTAGCTCTTTCACTGCATATGGCGCTTGAAATACCTTTTTTAAAATTTTTTGGCGGCTTGGATCGAGATCTGACTGCACAAAACCTGCAGTCTGCTCGTGTATCTACGCCGTCCACTCCCTAATGCGATATTATAAACAGTTATCTTACTCATGAGGTGGAAATATTCGTTCAGGCTTTGAATTAAGTTGAAGATACTAAGTTGGTCGCGAAAGGTTTAAAGTATTGGGTATTCTATTTTACTGCCTTTCGAAAAGCGATGTTCATTACGCTTAAACTCTTTCCTTAACGGCAAAAAGTACAGACTTGTATAATTATATTAAAGGGTTTGGAGGCAACTAATCAAATTCGGCCCAAAATGATGAGATGTGTCCGCGAGTTGTTAGAAAACATTGTTGGAAAAGGAGAAAATGCTGGTTACCTGCATTTTCTCCTATTCCCACGGTGTTTTCAAAGGGCTTCTTTTTCAGGGTCGTTAATTTTCTTCTTTTCCCACAGTGTTTTCGAAGGGCGTCTTTTGCAGGGTCGTTAAAAGTCGGCATTGTGCGGTAAAGGGTTAAATAGTAAGATTACTACGATACAATACAGCAGTTTGTCGTTCCATTTTCCTGTACTGTTTTTGTTTTTCTTTTTTACGAGTTGTATACGATTTGCATTGGTAAAATTTTGTTTGTTAGGTTGATTGTTGGTCATGTGATATTCATTTCAAATCTTGATATATATAAAAAAACGAACTATATTTGGAAATTCAAAAAAATGAAATATGAAAAAAAATGAAGTTAAAGGGTGCGTTTACCTACGTATAAAAATACTTGCAGAGAAAACAAAAAGAAAAACATGTTTCAGGCTGATTACGCTAAATCACTGTGGGTGTTGGAAAATTCTTCGAATTCGCTAACGACCTCGATTTTTTTTTTCACTCCCAAGCTGTTTATCAAACAAAAATTATAAATTCGTTTTCATAATCAGATTAGGTAAATACGATAATTTTCTAAGTGGATGCGTAAAGTTATTGGATAATTACGCATGGGTGCAACAAGCACCGTAATCTTCTTACATAGTTATGCGCACACATCAACGACCGATGCTGACATTCCTACATGCAGATGACGCAGATGTCTGACAAGATTTTTTTGTTACCTCCGAAAAGAGAGGTCAATTAGACGACAATAAATAGGTCAATTCCCCTTTCACCCTTAACTTGCCAAATAAAAGGAAATGAAACTTCCAACCCAATAGTAACAACGCATTTTTTTTCTATTTCAAAATAATTTTTGGTGGAGAGATATCTGCTTATTAGACAGTGTAGATCCAAGATCAGACTGCACGTTCTGTGCAGTCTGATCTTGATCTACGCTGTCCGCAAAATGTCAGTGAGTCGGGCTTGGCACCCCAAGGGTTAAACATTCTATACCAAACAAACCTTTATTTTTTGTTCCTGTTGAAAAAGACCTTTGAAAACTCTAATGAAAAAAGGAGAACATAATAGTATTGTTGTGACAGGTGACAAAAAATATCTTCTACGATTCCTCCATTTTTTTCTTTTTTTTTTTCATTGCGCACTTGCGTATTGTGCCCAAAGAACGGCTACGCTTTTGGCCTGTGAGGAACTGGGTTTAAAGGGTAAGATCTTTTTCCTTGAATCACCACTGAGGAACTCTTTGTCATGTTTTCAGCTTCCTCTATCAACCTGAAGTGAAAATTGCCGCGCAAAAGAAACTGATAGATTAAATCAGGTAAAAATAAGTTTACAAACAGATTGTCGACGAAAATGTATTTAGAACGATTTCAGTTGAAAACTGTGCTGTATGCACGATTTTCAGTTTTGCAGAGTTTGGTTTTACGGTCGGTATTTGCGGTCTCTGTCCTGAGAAGAAATGTAAGGTGTATGTGCACGCCTCACAACATAATACAGTCAAGGGACTTAATCAGCAAATTATCCAAGATTTTCCAAGCCATGTTTCTTGTGGCACCTGTCGCACCGTGCACCTCTCTTTTGCAACAGTGATATCTTTGAACTATGAAGTGATACGCTATTTTTGTTTTAAAAAAATTGACCAATGGAATGACAAATCCATCGTCACGTAGTACAAATCTCACACTTGATTGAATAGGCAAACCAAGTTGCATAATTTTGATATGGGTCATGCTCTGAAGAAAAGGGGCTTAATGCAAAAAAAAGTATCGACCCAGGTCAGCCTGTGCAGCATTTTGCTCTTGGTCAATTTTCTGCATTTCAAAGGACCAGTGTACCTCATGATAAAGTTGGTTGTTATATAAAATAAATTTTATGGACCCATAATAATGTGATGACTTTCTTGGTGAGTTGCATTAATAATAATAATAATAACAATAATAATAATTATCATTATTATTATTATTATTATTATTATTATTAAAGGGAGTGTTGTGTTATTACAGCTGACCAATGAAATGAAAATTAAAAAAAAAATGACTGTCACACATGGGTAAGTCGGACACAAAAAATTTGATGGTAGGCCAAGTAGCATATATTTGTAATTTAAATATGGTCATTAAAGAGATGTTTTATTACAATAATCGACAAATAAAATGATAAAATCAGCTTCTAAAGGAACAATTCTTACACAATATTTCATGGGCCAACTAAGTCTAATTTCTTTTTTTTTTATTCTAGTAAATAGTTAGTCCAATTATTTTTTTTTATTATAAATTACAACAATTTATCTCACACAGGTGGTCAATAAAGCATTGGTTTTGGTGTTTGACCGAAGATTAAAGCAGTTTTATGACTACAGTTTACCACTGCAATTTCTTACGACCAACACTCGCAAGAATGTATAGCGAAAAATGTAACTGGTATTAATAGTTGATGTTTGCCTTTGCTTTATAAAAAGGGGGTTTAATGCATCTGCAAAAAAAGTATCGACCCAGGTCGACCTGGGTTGAAACTTTTTGCTTATGGACAATTTTCTGCATGTCAAAGGACCAGTCCACTTCATGATTCAGTCCGTCGTCAAAGACAATTTTATGGACCTACAATGACATGATGACATGCTTGGTATCATGCATCATTGAGATGCATTAAACCCCTTTTTCCCGGAGCATCGCCATTAAAAAAAAAAAAAAAAAAAAAAAAAAATAGTAAATCGAACCAAACGAAGGCAGAAAATATTAAACAGATGGGGAAAAAAACTGTTAACTCTTTACCACACAATCCCGAGTTTTAGCGACCCTTGAGAAGTAGCCTTTTGAAAACATTGTGAGAAAAGGAGAAAATGCTGGTAACCAGCATTTTCTCCTTTTCCCCACAATGTTTTCTTCCCTTTCACAGACGATTCTTACCATATAAGCCATATCTGTTTGACGTCTGCAAATGCTTTCAATTTGGAAAAGTGTAAAATTTTGTCGTTTGGTAAAGAATTGAGAGCCAGAACTGTTGACAAAATGTTTCAGTAATTACCTAACTGAGAAATCTATTTCTTTTTTTCTGGACAGATCTGCTCAGTCCAGAATAAAAGTCTGTTTTGGATTCGAGCTAATTAAAACTTGAATCTCAAACTCTTTAATTCTTTCATCATCATCAGCAGCAGCAGCAGCAGCATCATCAGCAGCATCATCATCATCATCATCATCATCATTTCAAAGCAGCCAGAGTATTGAATGCATTGCATCCCCTTTCTAGTTTCTACAGTGCCAAAGATCTTTGAGAATTTCTCTGCATAATGAAAGATTTTGATTACAAGTAAAATCTTTTAAGCCATATATATATTATAGCGCTGAACCCCCAATTATCCCACAATGCAGATAATGTAGATCAAGATCAGTCAGCCCAAAAAGTGCAGTCTGATTTTAGATCTACACTGTCCGACATTCTGCCAGACATCCTGACAGAAAAGTTCTCCAAATTTCAACATCTGCATGTTTTTGTACGGATTTGGGAATGCCGTTTCCATTCCTTCAGCCATGACTACAGTTGCTTGGAAACCCTCTCCTTGATACGATTTTTTTCCCTTTGAATTGCATTTCTTTTTTAAGTTTTAAAGATAAGCACATACATGACTTTTAGTAAAATGAACTTTTCAATTTTGCAACATTTTAGCCCGTTCAGATCTTAAATATTTAATCAAATCGAGCGTAAAAAATATGTTGCCAGATCTAACTGCCTCGTTGACAATTACATATACGCTTAATCCTACTTATACGTATGTACAAGTAAACTCAAGGTTTTATAACCAAACGCGATTTTTACGCTAAAACGCAAAATCTTTTGGGCACCATATGTTTGCAATTTTTTCTGAAGAGCTGAGGGTCGTCCAAAATGTGTATAGCATTTCGCGCCACCCCCCCCCCCCCCCGACAAAATTCCAGACTTGTCCAAATTGAAGGCATCTGCAGACGGCAAATCAAATTAGGTTTAGATGATGGACTTTGTAATTATAAGGGTAGAAAACATTGTGGGAAAAGGAGAAAATGCTGGTCACCAGCATTTTATCCTTTTCCCACAATGTTTTTTTTTAAAAACCTTTAAAATTCGGGACTGTGTGGTAAAGGGACAGTTTGTACAGTGTGCAACACCATTTTCAAGTGTGGTAAAGTTATATCACGGGGACATGTTGCCTAACCACGCTTTCCTTTGCGTCGATACCAACCCTGCACGCTGCATGCTTCCTAATCCACTGGCTGCTTTCCAAAACAAACCTGGTGTATACTATGTTCCACAGAGAAAGCTTCAGTCTATAACTACTCAAACCTGTACAAATCCCGATTTTAATGGACCCAAAGATAAAGCCTTTTGAAAATAATGGGACTTGGGGAGAAATAACAATTAACGAGCATTTCCGTCTTTTCCCAATGTTTTCCCACCGTTCACACATTTTCGGCAAAATTGATCTATAATCCGGTAATTCTTTCAAATTCGTAGAGTTTTTTTTTTTTTAATTCATATCTCACTAGCGGTTGCTATTTCTTCTTTGTTCGATTCTAGCTTTACAAATTGCTTGTATATCGCAATCTCTGGAATTGTACCAAGATCAGTGTATAAGCCAACGCAAATTTTTGCCCACACTTTTCTGTTGTCATTTGTTTTTTCTTTTGTACCCGATCAGAATCTAAACGTGGATCATAAAGTATCGCATTCATGCGACAAGAGAGGCATCAAGTTGTACTGTCAAAATATCACTCGATTTTATTGCAAGGTATTGGACCTAGCCAGGACGACCTTAACCCTTAGGACCTTTTGCGGACAGTGCAGATCAAGATCAGACTGCACAGAACGTGCAGTCTGATCTTGACCTACACTGCCCGATATGGAGATGTTTTCCCAACCTACATAATTTTGAAATACCAACATACTGCTTTTTACCGTCGGCTTGAAAATTTCATTTAAGTTATTCACCAGGTTAGCTTAGAGAAGCATACCTTACAGGCGGTATTCAGTATAGTATGCCAATTAAAGGGCATATCATCTAATACTATCTACATTCTTAACAACCCTCTATTATCTAAAAATAGCATGGGTACGCATTTTACGTGGACCCGGATTAGTGACATGGCGCCTCTGGCGGCCGTACCTATTTAATAACTGCGAGACCTCATCCTGTCGCCAGTTAAAACAGCAAGTCCGGCCACATTGTTCACTTTGTTTGCTTTTTGGACTTGTACCCTCAACGTAAAATAACATTGTCGGTTCCATTGTTGAACTGTAGTTCGGACGGATTTTTCTGGTCGGGGAAGCTGAGCGGTTTCTCGCCGCCATGGACAAACGCGTTCTCGGTACCGTGCTGGTACTCAGCATGATTGCTGGAATCGGTAATCTTTTTTTTTTTTTCTCTATCTCCTTTTTCTCATAGATTGTCACAGTATATTTGAGCCATGATCTGTGAAAAGGGGGCTTAATTTATCTGCGAAAAGTACCGACCTAGGTCAGCCGGAGCAGTCCGCGCCGGCTGACCTGGGCCGAAACTTTTTGCTTTGGCCAATTTTCTATATATTAAGGGACCAGTCTACTTTATGATACAGCCGGTTATTAGCTAAAATGGTTCTTAAGAGAGATTATATAATTATATGATGACTTGATTGGTATCACGGAGATGCATTAAGCCCCCTTTTGCCAGTGCACGGCTCATTAATTCTAGTCAGCTGTAATATACTTTTACATTATCTGTGTGTTCTGAAGGTATGTTTCATCACCTGTAAACAACAATAAGAAAAACACTGCATATAGATGGGTCATTAAGCCATGGCAGTTCTTTTGCCGAATTGTTTTTTTCTATACTGTTGTGATTCGAGAAATAAAAAAGTAATGATCATAGGCCGTGTGCATTAGAGTAAAGCAACCAAACTCAGTAGATAAATGACACCCTTGTCATTGTTCTTGCAAAAAAAAAAAAATGCGACTCCCAAGTGTTAATTATCAATTGGAATCACTATCCTTTTTGAACAATGATAACCGGTGCGATTTCTTTATTTCTCTATGCTCTGTGAATAGGGAGGCTCAATGCATCTGCGAAAAGTATCGACCCAGGTCAGCCTGCGCAGTCTGCGCAGGCTGACCTGGGCCGAAACTTTTCGTTATTGGTCATTTTTCTATATGTTCAAGGACCAGTCTACCTCATGATTCAGTCTGTTGTTTTAAAAAGTGGCTATTATGGATCCATAATTATGTGATGGTTTGATTGGTACAATGCGTCAAGGAGATGCATTAAGCCCCCTTTTGCCAGAGCATGGCTCATACGGATAACTTTATATGGCTTTAACTTTTTTAAGAAAAATGAAATGGACTCTCATTCAAGACAACAGATTTCTTTACTCCGGCTTTATATGATACGAGTATAGGAATATAATCAAATTGCTGCCACGTCAGCAAGCGCAAAAGTTGGTTTGCATCCAATACGTGAAAAATCCAAAGAATTTTGTAACTTTTAAATAGCTGATACCGTTTTGTATTATGTCGGATTAATTGATCTGCAATTCGCAATATTTAAAAGTTGATCGTGATCTTACACAATATTGGATTTCTGTACTTCTAATTGGGCCCTCAAACAATATTTTCGTTACACTAGGCAGTCCTTGGAAATACGCTAGTATAATTTTTTAGAGGGCAGAAATGTCAACTCATAAGGATCTGTAACGCTTTGTTTCATCTTTCTCTATGGAACAAACAACAAAACAAACAAACAAACAAACAAATGAGCTATGCTCTGGCAAAAGGGGGCTTATTGCGTTTCCATGATGGATGATACCAAGCAAGTCATCATCTTATTTTGGACCCATGAAATCCATTTTGTCGAACATCTGTCTGAATCATGAGGTAGACTGGTCCTTTGACATACAGAAAATTGACCAATAGTGAAAAGTTTCGGCCCAGGTCAGCCTGCGCGGACTGCGCAGGCTGACCTGGGTCGATACTTTTCGCAGATGCATTAAGCCCTCTTTTCACAGAGCACGGCTCAAATATAAAAGATTAGGTACCATTTTTCTATCGATATGAATCGCTTATCAAAGCTATCTTTTGAAAGAAAATAATTTTTGATTGAAGTATATTTGTTAGCATCTTGTCGGTACGTCCGCGTAATTTGTCTTGCTCGTCGACTGCTCCCGCTGTTTTCCTTACACGATAGCATGTATCCCATGAGAAATAAGTCATGACGACCATGAAATCTTTTGCGGACAGTGTAGATCAAGATCAGACTGCACAGAACGTGCAGTCTGATCTTGGATCTACACTGTCCGATAAGAAGATATTTTCCCCCCCAAAAAATACCAATGAAATAGCAAAAACTTGTTTTTTATAACGTGCTTTAAAGTTTGGTTTCATTTATTCAACAGCTTAAGGGTTAATTATGAATGCTGACTCCTTCGCTGCCACCTACAGAGTTCGACTTTTTTCGAGGCCTCGAAATAGATTTCCACTGCAATTGAATGTTAATTTCGGTGCATAGTTAATTATTGTTTAGCCGCGGAGGATGTAGATTCCAGATCAGACTGCATGTTGATGCGCAGTCTTATCTTGATCTATGCCGTCCGCAAAAGAAATGTAACTCACGTTTGGTAGTGAAAGATTTTAACCCTTTACCACAAAATCTCGAGTTTTAACGACTCCTAGAAGAGAAGGCTTTCAAAAACATTGTTGCAAAAGGAGAAAATGCTGGTAACCAGCATTTCCTCCTTTCCTAACAATGTTTTCTACTCCTTCAAATTCAAATCCAATCATTTGATCCACACTGAGTTTGTCGTCTGCGAATGCTTTCAATTTGGACACGTCTAAAATTTTGTCGTTTGGTGAAGAGTTAAAGTGGCATACAACAGATTTCTTTCCTCAAAGTTTTTTTTTTTTAGAAAATCTTGAGGAAAAAAAAAACTGACGATTTCTACTTGCCCGTACAGATTGCTATATAACTAAGAATTGTTTGTGTTTTCAGGACTTGCAGCCAATATGCCAATGAGTAAGTCTGCACTTTACTTTTTATCTTTGTCCCTGACTAAATGAGTATCACATTGATTTATTGATTGATTGTTTGGTGTTTAACGCCGTTTTCAACATTATTTCAGTTATATCGCGGCGACCAGTGCACCTATTCATGCTTTCCTGGAGTTTCTTTTTACCAGTACACCGCACAATATTCTTTCCAAGCCACTGGCTGCTTTCCCACGTAACCATCGTCGAAACAATGGTCAGCGGTGAGAGAGGAATGAATCCTGTCGCAATGACTATCATCAGTCCTCGGAAAGAATTTGGCCAAGCCGGGGATCGAACCAACGACCTCCTGTTTTCAAGTCCTGTACGCTACCGACTGAGCTACCGGGCTTGGCAATGAGTATCACAATCAATTCTGTTTAAATAAGATAAAACTTTCTTTATGGTTTGTATTCTTCTAGTTGTAGCAAAGCTGGGTCCGTATTCACCGACCATTCTTAAGAATATTCTTAGTCTTATTCTCCAAGATTGTCCAAATTTGAAACTAACACAACTTCTGATTGGCTAAACCAAATGGTTTAGCCAATCAGAAGTCGTGTTACTTTCAAATCCAGAAAATGTTGGAGAATAAGACAGAATGTTCTTAAGAATGGTTGGTGAATACGGACCCTGGTTTTTATCATTTACTTCAATCCAGAAATCCAATAGTTGTAAAGTTTCTAGTCCATTATATACTTCTCACAAAAACTCAAGCAACAAAATAATTTCTCTTTTGCTTTTTAGTCGTGTGAAATATTTGACCAGTTAACTTTACATGCGAAGAAAAACACGTTATTTCCTAAGGTTAACTGTGTAAAAAGTAATAGATATATACCTTTATTAACATCATATTGTACAAAAAAAAAAAAAGGAGAGAGAGAGAGAGAGAGAGAGAGAAAAAAGAGACAGTTAACCAGTTAACCCTTTCCCAAACGACAAATTTTGGACTGGTCCAAATTGAAAGAGTTTGCAGACGACAATTTTAAATTTGATGAAAATGGCAGAAAGTTATCAAAAAGGGTAGAAAACACTGTGGGAAAAGGAGAAATTGCTCATTACGAGCAATTTCTCCTTTTCCCACAGTGTTTTCAAAAGACTTGTACTGCAGACACGTGAAAACCAGGGCTTGTTTGGGAAAGGATTAATGGGTGCAATTTTGCTGTTTAGATAACGAAATGGTTCTTTTCCAATGAGAACTCAGTGTTATAGCATTCTCGGATTTTAGCATGTGTATGAAATGAGACGTAACTTATCCACTTTGTGTAATGTTTGTCTGTATATGAGACGTGCTCTGTGAAAAGGGGGCTTAATGCTTTCGCGAAAAGTATCGACCCAGGTCTGCGCTGACCTGGGCCGAAACTTTTCGCTATAGGTCAATTTTCTGTAAGTCCAAGGCCCAGTCTACCTCATGACTAAGTTGGTTGTTAGAAAAAGTGGCTATTATGGATGTTTTAAGTATGTGACGACTTTGCTTGGTATCATGGATCACGGAGATGCTTTAAGCTCCCCCTTTTGCCAGAGCATGGTTCATACGTACTTTTTTCATGGGCCAGTGGCATTATTAATTTGAATCAACTTATTTTCCTTGTCATCGTCTTCGTCCCAAACTAAATTAATACGACAATCAATTAATTGTTCTAAGCTAAATGACTAGGGGATCAATTCTTTGTCCCACACTATATGAGTACGGCAACAATCTCTTTGTCCCGACCAAAGAGAAAACGGCAACTGTTTCTTTGGCTAAACAACTAGGTAAGTTCGGCAAACAACTAGGTAAGTTCAGCAATCATTTTTTTTCCTCCGAAACGAAGTAAGTTCTGCAATCAATTCTTTGTGCCTAACTCAATAAGTACGGCAATCATTTTTTTTTTTGTCCCTAAATCAATGAGTACGACAATCAATTTTTTGTCCCTAACTCACTGAGTATGGCAATCATTTTTTGTCCTTAACTACATCAGTACTTCGTCTCTAACTGTATGAGCACTGAAATCAGTTCTTTATTCCCAACCAAATGAGTACGGCAATCAATTCTTTATCACCAACTTAATAAATTCTTTGCCCAAAACTTAATGTGTATGGCAATCAATTCTTTTTCTCCAAACTAAAAACATTCCGGCAATCAATTCCTTGTCCAAAAGAAGGGGCAAGGCAATCAAAATATTCTGTTATTTCCGGATGTAATCGTTTTAAAGCCTATCAGTGGGAGTAATGAAGGGAAAAATGCTAAAAAACTGAAACGAATATTTTGTTGGTTTCATATTAATGCAGTGACGTTCTTTTTTTTTTAATATGTTTTGTTAAATTGTTATAAGCAAAAAGCAGGTTTTTTTTTTTATCACATTTGCACTTTCGGATGAGAATTTAAACATGGCAGAACGATGGCTTCTTGTAAGACAAGTACACATTTGTACACAGTCACAACAAGAAATACCTTTAACCCTTTACCAAACGACAAATTTTGGACTGAATTGAAAGAGTTTGCATACGACAATTTTAAATTTGATGAAAATGACAGAAAGGTCTCAAAAAGGGTAGAAAACGCTGTGGGAAAAGGAGAAATTGCTCGTTACGAGCAATTTCTCCTTTTCCCACAGTGTTTTCAAAAGACTTGTACTGCAGACACGTGAAAACCAGGGCTTGTTTGGGAAAGGGTTAAAAAATGATGGACGGCGTAAGAAATACTGGAATATGAATAGACTATTGGGACTCTTTCGTGGCTCAATATAAGGTAAAATAATGAAAAGTAACCTTACGAGCAACTGCTTCTTTTTCCTCATCGTTTTTCATTCTGTTGAAAAGTAGTACTGGGTTATTGGGTGACGCCTATGAAAATATTAAATTTCCAAACAGAACAAGAAAAGAATGTGGTAGAAATCAAGGCCCCGGGGTATCGATTAGCGGTACCAACGCTTGTAAATGGAATGCGAGCAAATGTGGCAGCAGGGGCCCGCCGAATAAACACGTGCACATTTTTGACCAATCATAAATTACCATCTATTCATTCTTTATCAGTACCAAAAAATAGGTCAAAATCCAGCGCATTCAGCTACGCCGAAAAAATAGCAACAATAAACCTGAAAAATACTAGCAAGAATTTAAACCTAGGTCCTGTTTAACGGTCCCATACACTGAGCACATTGACCCTTTTAGCGCCATAGGCGAAAACAGGGACTTTTGCGGACGGCACAGATCAAGATCAGACTGCACAGAACGTGCAGTCTGATCTTTGATCTGGACCGTCCGCTCAATTAGTCAAGCCCCTACGATAAAAATCTTTCTGGGTCTCTGTGGATTGCATTTTCAGCCACCGAAAGAAGTCGAGTTTATTTATTTGGCGCCGAAAGAGTTAAAGAACTAGATGTAACGTCCTGTATCTTACACTATCCCCCGTAACATACCTAACCGTCTTCTGGTGGGGATGGGGCGTCACCAGTATGGGCGACCGGTGGTGACGATAAATAAACGCAGAATCAATCAATCAGAGTGTGATATCCTGGTCGCATTCAACTAGACTCTGAACATTCATGTAATTCTGAACTTTTAGACTAGTCATCTGATTGGCTGAGGCGTTTTCAGAATACAAGCCTTTGAATTTAGAATTAATTTTTGAAAGGAAGTCTTTTTCTTTCAGGTGGTGGTGGTTCGACGAAGATAAGGGAATGTAAGTTGTCTTAGTTTTTTGCTTTCTTAGTCTTTGTCTCCTAACTTTACTTTTTAGGCTGCTAAGTGCGACTCACTGACCTTTTGCAGACAGTGAAGATCAAGATTAGACTGCACGGAACTTGCAGTCTGATCTTGGATATTTTCTGTCCGATAAGGAGATATTTTTCTTCGAAAATTTAAGTTTTGAATAACGTTATTCGGGTTTTTACCATTGTCTTGAAAGTTTCATTTATTTAGCAGGATAAAAGTTAACCGTTTACCTAATAATCTTGTGCTTAACTCTCTACCACACGTCAATTTCGTTTTTAATCCTCTAAATTGAAAGCATTTGCACACGAGATATCAAATGTAGCACAGGGCAAAGAATCTATCTTTGACATGATAAAGAATACTGTAGAGAAAAGAGAAAATCCTAGTTACCAGCATTACCTGCATTGTCCGTTATTATGTTAAATACACAAGCAAAAGGCAATCATGGAAATGAGCCATGTTTTGGCAAAATGGGGCCTAATGCATCTCCGTGATGCATGATACCAAGCAAGCCATCACATAATTTTGGATCCATAATAGCCACTTTTTTTTTTAACAACCGTTTTAATCATGAGATAGACTGGTCCTTGGAAATACAGAAAATTGACCACTAGCGAAAAGTTTCGGCCCAGGTCAGCCTGCGCAATGCACGCAGGCTGACCTGGGTCGATACTTTTCGCAGATGCATTAAGCCCCTTTTCATAGAGATGACTCAAATGATTTTTTTTTTTCTTCCTGGTTGATATGGTCCAGCTATTTTTTAACACTGGGATTAGATGTTAGTCACGATTCACGATGCGTGACGCTACTAAAAATACCTTTCTCTAAACTGCGTACGCATGAAATTTGCGTACTCAGTTTAGGTAAACAAGCATCAAGTCTGAAAACAAGTTTCACTAAATTGCTTTACGATTTGAGTAAATATTTACATAACTTTAAGCCAGCTCATACCTTTGGGTAAAACAGGGTTCTCATAATGTGTATATTGAATCCCAAAACTTTTGCATAAATCTACGCAGTTTGGTGACAGGAGCCCCAGCTAGTTACGTCGTTGAATATCGCCGTAAATTAATCTCGTTTGTTTCCTATGCTATGCTTTTTTCCCCATTATAATTTCTTTTTACTGTTCTCCTTTGCCCTAAACAGATTGTAATGAAGACCCAAAGACAGAAATTTGTTGTAACGGAAAACCATTCCCACGTCGAGGAAATAAAACATGTTGCTGCGCAGATTCGGGTTCCTTCGACGCGAGAGATTACGTCTGTTGCAAGGGTCAGATAACACCCAGACGTGGCATTTTGCTCCAGTCGGACTGTTGCGGTAAGTGTTTCCGCACTAGTCTTTTGCCTATGTATAGTAACAAACTGAGTGATACCTCACTATTTTGGTATTCTAAAAATAGCTGCCCAATGAAATGACAATTTCACCATCACGTGGGACAAATCTTCAGACAGACACTCTTGTCTTTAAATCACTCCATTAGACTGGAGTGCCACTTTTTAGTGTTGATTTGATGATATTATTTTGAGATATTTTCTGTACAGGGTTAGTTAACTATTGAACATTCAACTTTCAAACTGTAATGTATCATATATACACGTGATTGCTATTATACACACACACATATATATATACATGTATACACACATATCTGACAGGCGCAGATTAAGTTAGAGAGAAAGAGTCGGATACAAGGAAATCCGGGTACAAGATCCTAGCTCTTCTTCAAATAGATCTCTTTGGTTCTTTTACATGCTCAGTGTAAAGCACTGATACATGTGTGGCTACCTCTGGGTTTCTAACCAGCTCACCTCTTGTTGGTTGAAAAGCACAAAGTGTCTATCATTCTATCTCTTTTTTTTTCCAGTGTGCGGGTCTGGCAAGATCGATATAGTTTTTGTCGTGGACTCCAGCGAAAGCGTGAGAAAGGAAAACTGGGACAAAGTAAAAAAATTCATGATCAACATAGTCGACGGTATTTTTTTTTTTCTTTACAACCTTAGTTCGACGCTTGAGAATAATAAGGTCTTTAATGTTATGCTCGACTATATATGAGCCACGCTCTGTGAATATGCAGCTTAATGCATCTGCAAAAAGTATCGACACAGGTCAGCCTGCGCAGTCCGCGCAGGCTGACCAAAAATGTTCCGAAACCGTATCTATTTATAGATACCGTGAATGTCAGATGTGGGCAAGAACGAAAAAAAAAAAAACCACGTGATAGAAGTGAGAATCATCTCGATATTTTTGTCGTAAAACTTTTATTATCGAGATAATGTTTCCAGAAAAGTTTACAGCGATGGTTTTCTTGAATTATTGCAATAGTTATCTTGTATCTATTGGCAGAAATATGCCATCATATTTATCCAAATGAGCGTATGAGACTTAACAATATGCTTGAGCTTTCGATTAATCCTTTGCCACGCAATCCCAGCTTTAAACGACACTGAAGAAGATGGCCTTTGAAAACATCGTGGGAAAGGAAGAAAATGCTGGTAATCAACATTTTCTCCTTTCCCATAATGTTTTCTACCTTTTCAAAGAACAAATCTTATTTTTTGAGCCATTTTTAATTTCTGCTCTACAAATGATGTTATTGTGGACGAGCCAAAAAGTCTGTTGTGTGGTAAAAGGTTAAAAGAAACACACGTTGTGACCCATTGGAAGTATTTAGCATCCCACCCCATCTCTGTGGACAATTGAATTGTTGAAAAAGGTCCTGCGTGGCTTTATGTAGCCTGGATTCCAGTCCAATACCTTTCTTCCCCTTTTTATATTCGGACCTTACTTTGTCAAGAATGACGTCTTATGTTTGACAAAGTAACGTCCGAATATGTAAAAGGAAAAATGATTGGGCTGGAATCCAGGCTAGGCTCTATGGTAAGGTGCAGGGTTCATAGCCTGGAGACCCCGGATTCGATCCTCATCTCAAAGCACTGGCTTTTTCATTGGATTGTCCTTGGGCAAGTCATTTCAAAGCCCTAGTCTAGTACTGGTGAAACCCAGGACATACATGAATATGTGAGCAGGCGTCGTGATTGACGACAATACTTTTGAACATGGCATAAAATATCCATCCATCTATCGAACAATCCATTCATCTTTTCATCCATCAATCCACCCATCCATCCATTCATCCATCCAAGTTAAAAATACATTCGCGTCTCAAAGCTTGTGGTATTGTTACTATATATGTAATCATCTTACTTGACAGGTATTGACGAACTAGGGAACGCACGTTTTGGCGTGTTGACCTATCGCCACAATTTGACAATAGAGATGCATCTGAATGATCATGATGGTATCGATGACATCAAAGACGCCATTAAGAATATTGATTACATCCCGGGCAGCACAGCTACTAGTGATGCTATTGCAGAAGCACATAATGTCATGTTCGCGGTGGGTCATTTACACTGTCTTTGCTAACTCTTAAGCTGTTAGGCGAGATTCAATACACTCTCACGGACAGTGTAGATCCAAGATCAGACTGCACAGGACGTGCAGTCTGATCTTGGATCTACACTGTCCGATACGGTGAGTTTTTTTTCCCCTGAGCTACAAGCACTTTGTAATCGCAATGTTTCGATGTTTATACTTTTGGCTGGAAATCTTTATTCTATTTATCTATATAGCAGTTTAAGGGTTCATGTTTTATCACAGGCCTTTGAATCTCAATTGGTCTATCACGGAACGCTAAAGTTTTCCTTGGTCGATCATCGAACACTTATAGCACATTGGTCTGTCGCCTGTTTATCACGGAATGCTCAAATTTTCATTAACACCGTTACTATATACGATACAGAGGCAGTCGCAAATGTGCTATTTATAGTAACGGTGTCCGAAAATAAAAAAATTCCTTATTCCGTAATAGACCAGTAGAGTTTCGGTGGCCAATGGTTTAACTAAACTGCAAAACATTAGACTTGTCCATTTTAAAAGCTACAAATTAAATGTGAGTTGAATAATAGGACTTGTCTTTAAAAAAGGGTGGCAAACATAGTGGGAGAAGGAGAAAGTGCTGGTGACCAGCATTTTCTCTAATTTTGCACAATGTTAAAAAAAAAAAAAAACCTCTTTATCAGGGTATTATAAACCGGGGTTGTCCGGTTTAAAGGCATAGTAGGGGCCAAATGTGAACCAGTTGGCAGTCCAAATGCTTCTAAGTTTAATTCTTACTATTTAAGAGTATGGATATTATCAATGAGCTTAACATTGTGTTACAGTACTACCATTCGGCAAACCTCGGGTGATCCTGTGATCAAGCCCGTCGGCTGTATCACGTAGCTTCATATGCACCTTATACGGTACCTTTCTTCGCCGGAAGTACACCGTTTCACCGTTATTGAAATTGTAAGGCTCCTCTTACAAAAGAAAACACGAGTCACAATTTTCAATCTATATCTTTCTAAGAATACTTCCGTCGGCAAACAGTTTATACATTCAATCTTTAGCGTGGTTTATCAGTTCGGTTGGGAGCTTTCATCAACAGATCGATAGATGTGAATAACTTCGCCGTGGTTGTTCTTGTCTTTGCTAAGCGATTTACATGGGCGCCGCCATGTTTAATTAATATCATGCGAGTGGCAGTTCAAATTTGAAACCTCCTTTATACAGACGATGTTAGATGTATGTACGGAATCGGCCGAGTTAAGACGAGTGACAGTATTACCTGTCAAAGTTGCAGTCCCTGGCAGAAAAAAAAAATGTATAACTATTAATTAATTTTATAACAGCATTATTTCATAACTTTTTTCATGAAATCGTTTATCTTGGCGTTTGCATACGTTTTAGGTGTTAGGAAAGTGGTTTTGGGTGTAATGGCGGTGGTTTGGGGGTGTTTTGGGGAGGTGTTTCTCCTACATATTCATCCGCAAGGTAGTCTTTAAAAACTAGGTCATGTCAAAGCTGTAAAACGAGGCCGTGTTTATATTTAGAGTTAATTCTATAGTATTCTCTGAAATTCATTGTTTGTGCAATCGGCTCGCACAGTTTTTGAATCAGCACTTTATTTTCACATATCAAGTGACACAGACGTGTCTGTTCATTGATCTATGAGGACCTATTTTTCTTGAAACAGAGGAGTGCTTTGTCGCCACAGAGTTTCAGTTTGACGGTTGACATCAGAAGCTGAGCCCTGAAAGGTCATCACCTTCAAACAATTTGATCCACGTATTGGTATCTAACTTTGAAAGTGTTCCTTTTCAGAAAATGAATGGAGACAGAGATGGTGCACCAAATGTTATGATTTTGATTACCGATGGGGAGGCTAATAATAAGGCAAAGACCATAGAAAATGCAGAAAAAGCAAAGTAAGTTTTTGTAGTGTATTCAACATTATTTCCGTTATATTGCGGCGGCCAGTGCACCTATATATGCTTTCCTGTAGTTCCTTGTACCAGTACTTAACACAACATTCGTTCCAAGTCACTGGCTTCTTTCCCATATTATTATCGTCGAAATGTGTTTGAGATAAAGTTTTATTAAACGAGTCTACAAAAAAATGTTATTTAGCGAGCCTTTGACGAGCTCAATTTTTGTGAACGCGTTTAGCAAATGTATACCTCAAAAGCCAACGAATGTCAGATTTGTTTTTATCACATAACTGTATCTCAAGAACTGTAGTTCATGACGTGTTAAAACATAGGCCTAGATGTGCATGTGTATTGAAATTTACATTAAAGCCTAGTTATTTCTTTGACAGGTGTCTACATGTACATCACAGACAAAAAATAGTTCCAAAGAAACTTGCATATAACGGTTTTGTTTTACATCTAAAGATACTAAAATTTGCAGCTTTGTCACGATCATCAGTTTTGACAGTTAATTCCACACGGGAATCTTGGTCGGCAATGTTTTAGAAATGAGGCGTTTAATTACAGCGTGTTGACCATACTGCACTATTTTCTTATCTCACACCTGCGTAAGACAAGATAATGACCGTCTTACATTGAAAACATGGGGAGTTACGTGATAAATTCTCATAATGCAATCTGCATTTCTTTCCCTTGTAGGAATGATGGAATCCGTTTAATAGGTATTGGTGTAAACACACCCAGGGGTGATCCAGAAGCAGAACTAAAGAAAATTGTATCCCTACCGATCGAAGACAACTTGTTCATGGCGAGCAACTTCTTAGGATCTCTGCAAAAAATCACCAGTGATTTGTTCACAACATTATGCGAAGGTAAGTCAATTCTCTCTCTCTCTCTCTCTCTCTCTCTCTAAATCCTGTCTGTCTGTCTGTCTGTCGTGGCTGTTTCCACTAGAATTATTTCATTAAATATAAAACGTAGATTCAAAATAAGACGAGACGTTCGGTACAGTCTGATCTATCACTATATTGTACATAAAAGTACTGAAGGGCCTTCTCAGTATTTTGCCATACAATCGTGAGTTTAAACTACTCTTGCGGAACGAACTTTTGAAAATATTCTGGGAAAAATAGAAAATGCTGGTGACCAGTATTTTCTCCTTTTCCCACAATGTGTTCTACCTTTCTGATACAAATCCTATCATTTGTGTATCATTTTATTTGTCGTCTGTAACATTCCTCCGCTCACCATTGTTTCGACGATGTGGGAAAGCAGCCGGTGACTTGGAAAGAATATTGTGCGTGGTACTGGTAAAAGAAACTCCAGGAAAGCATGGATGGGTGCACTGGCTGCCGCGATATAACTGAAATAATGTTGAATACGGCGTTAAACAACATACAATCAATCAATCAACCATTGTCGTCTGTAAATGTTTTGAATTTTGGCCGGTCCAAAATTTTGTCGTATGGTAAAAGATTAACCCTTTACCACACCATCCCGACTTTTAACGAACTTGAGGAAGAAAGGTTTTGGAAACATTGTGAGAAAAAGGAAATATGCTGGTAACCAGCATTTTCTCCTTTTTTCACACTGTTTTTTTTTTAATTTTCCAAAAATGAATTTCACCTTTGAGTCACGATTATTTTGTCGTCTGTAAATGCTATGAATTTGGACCAGTTTAAAATGTTGTCGTCTGATATACAAAATGATAATCTCCCCATATCCGTAACTATTCTCCTTTTTTTTTCCTATTGCAGAAAAACCAACGCCACCGCCAATGGGTAAGTAACTCCTCGACAATTTATTGCCAATATCTTTGCTTCTCGCCACCTCTGACACTGTTTTCGAAGTGGGAAGATGCCCGGACATTCTTGGGCCGTCTTCACAAATCATTCGTAATTGCATTCCGAGGCTTATACTTGATATAGAAAGAAACGCAATCGCTGATTGGCTAAACCGCTTGGTTTAGCCAATCAGATATTGCTTTACTTTCAAATTCAGAAAATTCATTTGAATTAGACAAAGAATGTTATTAAGCATTTATCACACAATCCCGAATTTTAACGACCCTGTGAAAGAAAGCTTTTGAAAACATTGTAGGAAAAGGAGAAAATGCTGGTAACCAGCATTTTCTCCTTTTCCAACAATGTTTTCTACCCTTCCCAAAACGAATTTCAAATTTTTAATCACATCTACTTTGTCGTCTGCAATTGCTTTCAATTTCGATAAGTCTAAAACTGTCGGTTGGTAAGGCGTTAAGAACGACTGATGGATACGAATGCTGATCTTGTTCTAAATTCTTCGACATCCATTTGTCCCTCCGACAGAATTAAGAAAAAAAAAAAGATACAAGTAGCAAAAGTACCATGTTTTCGTCATCTATCTTTTACCGGGCGATTCAGATTTGGACTCGACGTGTAAAATGTTTGTAACCAGCGTTTTCTTCTTTTCCCACCATGTTTTCTCCCCAATCAAAGACACATGCCGTAATATAAGTAACATTAATTAATTATTTGCAAATACTTTCAACTAGGAAAAGTCTAAAAGCTAGCCGTCTGATACAGAGCAAAATCATTTTGCTCTTTAACTCTTTACCAAACGAAAAAAAAAAAAATGTAGACTGGTTCAAATTGAAAGCATTTGCAGACGACAAATTACATGTAGCTCAAATATTTTTTTCTTGTTTCTGAAAGGTTAGAAAACATTGTGGGAAAAGGAGAAAATGCTGGTCACCAGCATTTTCTCCTTTTCCTACAATGTTTTCAAAAGTTTTATTTCCCAGGGTCGATAAAATTCAGGATTGTGTGTAAAAGGCTTAAAGGCAGGCATGGAGTTTTTTTTTTTTGTGTGTAAATACAAAGCTGTTTTTGAACCCACGACAAAAATCTTTAACAGCATTTAACTCAAATTAGTAGCTCGAGCGAGGATCGAATTTTGGGCCTTCAGGTTACGAATTCCACACTTTACCACTGAGTCAAGTAAAAATACCCCCCCCCCTTTTTTCCGCCCTCCCACCTCACGATAGCGAAGTAACGATCCTTACTGTTTGACTTTTAGAGGAGAACTGCGGTCTTCAAGTATACGACCCACGAACAGAGATCTGTTGCGCTTTCACTGTGAGCAGAAGAATTCCAAATGTTGACAACGTGTGCTGTGGTGTCACTCCTATAGACGAAAGCAAAACCATTTGCTGCAAAAATGGACACCCACAACCTAGGTTCGCCGGATCCAGAACCCAATGTTGTTGTTACGAGGCGTACGATCCCCGCGACTCGGTTTGCTGTTCTGGAAAGGTACGTGGTTGCCAAATATTTGAGCCATGCTCTAGCAAAAGGGGGCTTAATTAATCTCCGTGGTGCATGGTGCCAATCGAGCTATAACATAGCTATGGATCCATAATAGCCACTTTTTTAACAACCGATATAATCATGAGGTAGATTGGTTCTTCGACATACAGAAAATTGACCAATAGCGAAAAGTTTCGGCACAGGTCAGCGGTCAGCCTATGCGGACTGCGCAGGCTTACCTGGGTCGATACTTTTCCGAGATGCAGTAACCCCCTTTTTGCCAGACCATGGCTCATCTATAGAAATATGAGATTGATAAAAAATATTGACTTGTTTGTTTTGAGGAACCTGGCATGTCTGTTTTTGAGCAAAGTTATGCCGTTCATATTTTTTCAAAAATACATTTTTCGTTAAAGTCCTGGTGGTTGCGAGTTCGATGCTCGGTTAAGGCAAACTTCCTATCCGGCGATTTTTCGCCTCCCACCTCTGATGCATGCGAGGAAAGTAGTCAGTGGCTTTGGAGAGAAATTTGTGTTAGTACCGGTGTGAGAAAGCCAGGAAACACATGGGTGCGCCACTGACTGCCATGATATGGCCTGAGCTGTTAAAATGGCGTTAAACTCCAATACACACCAATCTTGTTAAAGTTGTTTTGATTTATATATGAGCCATGTTCTGTGAAAAGGAGGCTTGATGCATCTGCAAATGATATCGACGCAGGTCGACTTGTGTCAAACCTTTTTGCTATTGGTCAATTTTCTGCATGCCAAAGGACCACTCTACCTCCGGATCCAATCTGTTGTTAGACTAAAAGGGTTTTATGGATCCATAATTATGTGATGACTTGCTTGGTAGAATGCATCACGGAAATGCACGAAGCCCTGTTTTGCCAGAGCATGGCTCATATGTTTGTGTGTCCGGGGATGGTGGATGTGAGTGGGGACTGGTAAGTGGAACTCTGTTCAAGGTATTTCTAATCAGGAAACATTTACAGAAGTAGGTTCACTTAGAAAAAATGCAGATGGTTCAGTTTAAATTTCAAAGTTTAAACTTTGACTACCTCTATTTTAAACAACTTCCAGGTTCTCCCCAAAGTTGGTGGTGACAACACTCTCTGCTGCGGAAATTACAGCTACGATCCCACTTCTCAACTGTGTTGCCATGGTAAGATCTATAAATAGATCAGGGCCCGTACTTACCGACCATTCTTACTATCATTCTCTAGTAAAATGGTTTAGCCAATCAGAAATTTCATTATTATTTTTAAATCTGGAATAAGACTTAGAATGGTTGGTGAATACTGATTTAACACCTGCATTCTCCCGGAAGACTAATTATTGCGCTAATTATATATTCAAAGACAAGCCATCTGATTGACTAAGAAATTCTGTCTTGTCCAATCAAGTGGCTTATCTTTGGATTTAGAGATGGAAATCAAAGTAGAATGATCAGCAAAAAGAACCCAATTTCTCTAGATACATGTACATAACTGAAATATTTACTGGTTAAACCCTAGGCTGCTAAGCGCGACTCACGGACCTTTTGCTGACAGTGTAGATCAAGATCAGACTGCACAGAACGTGCAGTCTGATCTTGGATCTACATTGCCCGATGAGGAGATATTTCTTTCTTTTTTTCTTTCTTTTTCTTCCTTCCCTCCTCCCTTCCTGTCTTTCTTTCTTTCTTTCTTTCTTTCTTTCCGCTAATTAAAAGAATTTGGAACAGTTCTCACTGTCAAGAAAGCAACCAATCACATACCTCGGCATTAAGAAAAGCGAAAACCGCATATTAGCACATTTATATGAACCATGCTCTGTGAAAAAGCGGCTTTAATCCTTATCCTGCCAGATGAGTAAAATGAATCTTTCAAGCCGATAGTATAAACCAAGATTTTGCTATTTCAAATGTATTTTTAGGGAAAGATATCCCCTTATCGGACAGTGTAGATCCAAGATCAGACTGCACCTTCTGTGCAGTCTGATCTTGATCTACACTGTCCGCAAAAGGTCCATGAGTCGCGCTTAGCAGGCAAAGGGTTAATGCATCTGCGAAAAGTATCTATCCATGTCAGCCTGCACAATCCGCACAGGCTGACATGGGTCGATACCTTTTGCTGTTTGTAAATTTTCTGCAAGTCCAAGGACCGTTCTACCTCATGACTCGGTCCTTGTTTAGTTTGTTATACGAAATGGAGTTTATGGGTTCATCACGGAGAAACATTGAACACCCTTTCCACAGAGCCCGGTTCGCGTGTTTCAGATTTTCAGGGTCATTGAATCGTAAGGCTGCTAAGCGAGCATAAATGCGCCCTTGCACACAGCGTATATCAAGATCCGACTGAACAGAAAGTGCTGTCTGATTTCTTCGTTTACACTGCCCGATACAGAGATTTTTTTTTATCCTCATGAAAAGAACTTTGAAATCGCTATATTTGGGTTTTCAAAATGGAGCGAAAGGCTAGATAAATTTAATTAGTATTTTCACCCATAGGCTGCTAAGCGCGAGTCACTGGCCTTTTGCGGACAGTGTACATGAAGATCAGACTGCACAGAACGTGCAGTCGGGGTCCGTATTCACCAACCATTCCTAAGAACGTTCTTAGACTTATTCTTCAAGATTTTCCAAGTTTGAAAGTAACACAACTTCTGATTGGCTAAACTAAATGGTTTAGCCAATCAGAAGTTGTGTTACTTTCAAACTTGGAAAATCTTGAAGAATAAGTCTAAGAACGTTCTTAGGAATGGTTGGTGAATACGGACCCTGATCTATGATCTACACTGTCCGAGGAGAATATATCTTTCCTCGAAAAACACTCTTGAAATAGAAAAATTTGGGTTTTTACTATAGCCTTGGAAGTTTCATTTTCTTTAGGACAAGGATTAAATTAAGGGATTATTTTTAGGCATCAATTTCCTAAATAGATCCTCTGGAGGCTGGGTGGTCATGCGTTTAGGCATTGCTTCATAATTATGGAGTCCTGGCTACATTTGAGTGTCATTGAGAAAGGCACAGCAAAACCCTGGCCGTGTACGGGTGAAACCTACGAAAGACAGGAATAAATGAGCTATGGCTTTGACTTGTCTAAAATACTGTTGAAAGCGACGTAAAATTCAGTTAACCAAACAACAAACCATACTGTTTCCTTATAAAAAAGATTGTACATGTATTTATATAAATGTTCTTTCAGCTATGGTGTTTCCAGAGCCGTATCATCCCAAATGCTACGACTGTAAGAATAACATGCCCGTCCCTCTGTTTGACGAACAGAAGAAAGTGTGCTGTAATGGCAGGCTTTACGATGCAATTGCCGGAAACGTTACGTGCTGCTGTGATGGCACACCTTTTGATGCCCGGGACAAGATCTGCTGCGATAAAAGATTACAAAACAGAGTAGCTGGGGAGGTGTCACTGTGTTGCGGAAATCGAAATATAAATCCGAAAAACCAGTTATGTTGTGACGGAGTTGCTCAATCAATGAACAGCAAAGATGTTAGATGTTGCGGCAAAAAAAGTTTCAACCAGAACGATGAAGTTTGTTGTGATGATTATCGAGTCCTACGAAAAACAGCTAAGAGTGACACCTGTTGTTGCGGAAACAAGACTTACGAATTAAGCAAACAAGTTTGTTGCAGCGACGTTCCACAGCCGAGATACAAAAAAAGTACGCAATGTTGCGGAACTTCCAGTTTTGACTCATCTAAAAATCTTTGCTGTGATGGCGTAGTTCAAAATCTGGTCGGCAGATTAGCTACTCGCTGTTGTGGAAAAGTCAGTTATAACCCACAAAAGCAAATGTGCTGTGAAGGTCAGCTCAGAAAGGTGTCAAAGGTAAATGATAATGCATGCTGTGGTACAAATTCAACTTTCGACACAAAAACGGGCGTTTGCTGCTTGGGTGTTCCTGGCAAATTGTATCCAGATGGAACTAGATGTTGTCGTAAAGTAAGCTACTCCATAAAGATGGCTATCTGCTGCGGCGGCAAGGTTGTAACGCAAAATAAGAAGATGTCCATACGCTGTTGTGATGGTAAGCCATATGACTCTGAAAAGTTCATTTGTTGTGATGGAGTGGACATTAGGCCAAAAGGCAGCAAGAACGATGACTGTTGCTGTGGAAATAAAACTTATGATACTCAGAACGAAATATGCTGTGATAATATGCCTCAACAAAAACGTGGCGACAACAGTCAATGCTGTGGGAAGAAAAGTTATAATCCAGACACAGAAGTTTGCTGCGGCGATAGAATCGTTAAAAAGAATGAGAATGGCGATAACTGGTGCTGCGGAAAAACGACAATGAATTCGAAGACGCATATTTGTTGCGATGGTCGTCCACAGCCTCTTAAAGGCCCATCGACTCTCTGTTGCCGAAAGGTGAGTTACAACCCCAACGAGGAAATATGTTGTGATGGTCAAGTACGAGATAAAAAAGATCCCGACGATAACTGTTGTTGTGGAAAGACAACTATTAATGCAAGAAATGAACTTTGTTGTGAAGGCAAGCCCTCGAAAGTGGAAAAAATAGAGTATGGGTTCTGTTGTAGGGACGAGGCTTATGACTCCAGATATGAAATTTGTTGCCTGGGCGAAATTGTTACAAAAACCAAAGAAAGTGACAATGACTGTTGTGGTGATTCAACCATAGACGGAGAAAAACAGGTCTGCTGCGAGGGTAACCCACAGCCAATGGTTAATGGTAAACTGACCAAATGTTGCAAAACGAAAAGCTACGATTCTGAAAGACAAATGTGTTGCGATAACGAGATTCGACCCAAAAGAGGAAAGGATGATAACTGCTGCTGCGGAGAAGTCACAATTAACACTGAAACAGAGGTATGTTGTTTAGATACCCCGCAACCCAAAAATGGAAGTGATACGAAGTGCTGTCTGATGAAGAGCTATAACGCTGACTACAGCATTTGCTGTGACGGAGAGAAACTTGTAAGAAAAATGGATAAAGATGACAACTGTTGTTGCGGAAAGACTACGATGAATACAAACAAGGAAGTATGCTGTCTTGGTAAACCTCAACCGAAATATCCGGGGCCTACATTCTGTTGTAAGGATAAGAGCTACGATTCCAGAGAGAACCTTTGCTGCAAAGGCGAAATGATTGGAAAGACTAAGCCAAGTCAAGACTGCTGTTGTGGTAAATTTGCTATCGATGCTGACACAGAAGTTTGCTGCCTTGGCGTTCCAAATGAAAAATACGGACCTTCTACCGATTGTTGTGGCGAAAAGAGCTATAACAGGAAAACGCACGTGTGCTGCAATCGTAAAATGGTTAAAAAAGAAAAACCGAGCGATGACTGTTGTTGTGGTAACATGACTATCAACTCGGCAAAGATGGTTTGCTGTGATGGAGTGCCTCAAGATATGTACGGTAGTACAACACGATGCTGTCGTAAAAAGAGTTATTCGTCGAGGAACCAGTTGTGCTGTGAAGGTAAAATAATTGATAAAAACGACAAAGATGACAATATTTGTTGCGGAAATAAGCCAATGAATACGAAAACCCAGGTCTGTTGTGACATGACAGTCCAGCCAGCTCCTGCAGGTCCGCTCCTAACAAAATGTTGTGGCAAAAAAAGCTACAATCCAAGATCGGAAATCTGTTGTGAAGAAAGAGTACGACAAAAGGATAAAAAAGATGATAACTGCTGTTGTGGAAATTCAACCATAAACACAGCTGAAGATATATGCTGCCATGGGACAACCAAACAACCGTTATACAGGGGGATAACACAGTGCTGTGGTAAAGTTAGCTATGACACTGATGAATACGTGTGTTGTAACATGAAGTTAGTCAGAAAGAATCAGAAAAATGATGACTGCTGTTGTGGTGATACAACTATTGATAGTAAAACCCAAGTATGTTGTGAAAATACACCAAACCCGGGCTACGGTGCATTTACAGACTGTTGTGGTGACAAAAGCTATAACACAAAGCTTCAGTTATGTTGTGAGAATCAAATGATTGTTGAAAAACTTGATCCAAACGATGATTGTTGCTGTGGTAATGAAACGATTGACGCACGTACAGAAATATGCTGTGATGGCAAGTCACAGCCTATGAAGAACAAAGAGTTTACACAATGTTGCTTGCAGGAATCATACGATTCCGTCACGGAAATATGTTGTGAAAGTGCCATAAGAATGAAGGCAGACGAGGATGATAACTGCTGTTGTGGTGATAGTACATTAAATACAGCAAAAGAAATTTGTTGCAATGGAGTGCCACAACCAAAGGACGGAAATGTCGAAATGAAATGCTGCTCTAAAAAAAGCTACAATCCAAATAAATATGTATGTTGTGACGGTTTAACACTTACTGAGAAAAAAAGCCGAGACGACAACTGGTGCTGTGGGGACAGTACAATGGATACAACAAAAGAAGTATGTTGTGAAGGTAACGCAAGCCCAAAAACGCTTGGCGGAGAAACACTGTGTTGTGGAAGGCAGGGTTACAATCCAAACAAGCACGTTTGCTGCTCAGGAAAATTAATTGAAAAGAGGAAAAGAGAAGACGACTGTTGCTGTGGAAATACTACAATTGATGCCAAGAAAGAGATTTGTTGTGAAGGAATACCGCGACTCGCACCTGGTGGTCGATTTGCAACATGTTGCAGAGATCAAGCCTTCGATTCAAGAAAGTCACTGTGCTGTGATGGTGAGATAAGAGACAAGGCGAACCCACAGGATGACTGCTGCTGCGGTTTGACGTCCTTCAGTGCTGTGACACAGATTTGTTGCGATGGTGTACCTCAACCATTGGAAGGAGATCGGGAAGCAACAAAATGTTGTAAAGATAAGAGTTATAACTCTGACAAATGGCTTTGTTGTGGAGAAACAATGAACAAAAAGAGCAAAAGGGGTGACAATTGCTGTTGTGGAGAGCAAACAATTAATACAGAGGAGGAAATATGTTGCTTGAACAACCCCCAGCCTGCGCCCGGTGGAAGATTCTACCGTTGCTGTGGAGAAATAAGCTATGACCCAGAATCCTATGTCTGTTGTGAGGATAACATGCCAAGAAAAAAAGACAAAAACAGTGATAACTGGTGCTGTGGAAACACCACTTACGATTCTGAAACCCAGGTCTGTTGTCAAGGGAAAACACCACAACCGAAAAAGGGCGACAGCACAAAATGTTGCGGTTCTAAGAGCTATAATCCCGACACAGAAATATGCTGCGACAGATCTCTTAGACCTAAACGTAAGCCAAGCGATGACTGCTGCTGTGGAGATACATCATTTGATGCAAATCAAGAGCTGTGTTGTGCTGGAAAGCCACAGCCCGGTGGCCCCTTATATGACTGTTGCTTGTATAAAAGCTACAATACGGAAGATGAGATATGTTGTGAAGGCGATACAAGAAAAAAGACAAAGAGGAGTGACGACTGCTGTTGTGGAAACACCACTATGGATGCAAGTGAAGATATATGTTGCGACGGAACACCTCGAAGAAAGCCAAACGATGAATTTTCTATGTGCTGTGCCGATAAAGCATACGATTCGGTGACCGCGATATGTTGTGAAAATATGGTAAGGACAAAACGAGATAAAGATGATAATTGCTGCTGTGGAAGTTCGACAATTAATACGGAAGAGGACATTTGCTGTAATGATACACCACAGAAGGCCGTGGCAGGTGCAGATACTTTGTGCTGTAAAAATGAAAGCTACGCTCCCGACAAATTTATGTGTTGTGATGGGACGAGCTTGACAAGAAAGAGAAACAGGGACGATAACTGTTGCTGTGGGGAAACAACAATTAACACTGAGGAAGAGGTATGCTGTCTTGGGGAACCGGCTAAGAATTATGGGAAAGCTACTGACTGTTGTGGGAAGCGAAGCTATGACGCATCCGCTTTCGTTTGTTGTGACGGCAAAATTGTTAGAAAACGCAACGAGAACGATGACACATGTTGTGGCAATGTTACTATGGATGCAGCAGAAGAAATTTGTTGCGAAGGTGTTCCCCGCGATCTTGTGGGCGGCCGAAAGTTCACAAGTTGCTGCGCAGATAAAAGTATGAACATGGTAACATTCCTATGCTGTGACGGAGAGATGGTTAGAAAGGCCAGGCCGGAAGATGACTGTTGTTGCGGTGAATCAACGTTTGATGCAAAAACTAAAGTCTGCTGCAATGGTAACTCTCAGCCGAGCTACGGGTCGCCTACTCTTACCAAATGTTGCAACGATAAATCCTATGATCCGAAAACTCACATCTGCTGTTACGGTAAAGTTACAAAATTGAAGGACATAAAGGACAATTGGTGTTGTGGAAATACAACTATCAACATAAACTTAGAGGTATGTTGCATGGAAAATCCCCAGCCTAAGGCCGGTCCAAACACTAAATGTTGCATGTTTAAGAGCTATAATGCTAATTCCCAGATTTGTTGTGATAATGGAGTGAGAGATAAAGAAAGTAACGATGATACATGTTGCTGTGGAGAATATCTCACTTTCAATCCAGATAAAGAAGTATGCTGCCGTGGGACTACCCCTCAGCCGAAAAAGGGAGATGTTACGAACTGCTGCGAGTATGAAAGCTACAACCCTGAAACGGATATTTGTTGTAATGGAAAAATCGTCAAAAAGAAAAATAACAAAGACGACTGTTGTTGTGGAAATTCAACAATTAATGTTGAAACCGAAATTTGTTGTTACGGCTACCCCAAGAAAAGAAAAGGTGGCGTACTTACAGATTGTTGTAACACAGAAAGTTACAATATGGAAACAGAACTCTGCTGCGATGGTGAAACTAGGGACAAGAAGGATAACGATGATGATATCTGTTGCGGTGAAACAACAGCTAATTCACAAACTGAAATTTGCTGCCAAGGTTATCCTCAGCCAATAGACCAAAAAGGTAACTGGAAATGTTGTGGAAATAAAGCCTATGACAGCAATGATTACCATTGCTGTGACAAGGAAATAAGAGAAAAGAGAAATAGAGGTGATAATTGTTGCTGCGGAAACACAACGATGAATGCCTTGTCTGAAGTCTGCTGCATGGGTGTGCCTCAAAAATTGTATGGCAAAGATACCAAATGTTGTGTTAAGGTTAGCTATGATGCATCAGAGTATATTTGTTGTGACGGAGTGAACCTAGTAAAGAAGAGAAAAAGGCAAGATAACTGTTGTTGTGGTGACACTACAATGAACACAAAGGATGAAATTTGCTGCGATGGTGTTCCCCAGCCTAAACTTGGCAAAAACACAAAGTGTTGTGGTGATAAAAGTTATAATGCTGACAAAATGATATGCTGTGATCTAGATGGTTTAGTCCTTGTCACAAAGCGTAATATGAAGGATGATTGTTGTTGTGGTGATACAACAATGAATGCAAAGAGAGAAATTTGTTGTGATATGATGCCAAGACCACTTGTAGGCGGTAGCATGACCTCGTGTTGTGGTAACGAAAGCTATGCTATCGAAAAACAAATGTGTTGTGAAGGAGAAATACGAAGAAAAGCCAAGAGTGAGGACAATTGTTGCTGTGGGGATACAACTATGAACGCTGATTCACAGATTTGTTGTGATGGGATGCCAGAGCCTTCATATGGAAAGTTTTCCCGCTGTTGTCTTGGAAAGAGCTATAATCCTTTTACTCAGATCTGTTGTGAAAACGAAATAATTGAAAAGTCAAAAGAAGACGATAACTGCTGTTGTGCGAAGACACCATTTGACAATACGAAGGAAATATGTTGTGAAGGGTTATATGTTCAGCCAGCAGTGGGTGGAAAAGGCGCTAGATGTTGTGGAAAGAATAGCTATAATTCAGTGACTGAAATATGTTGTGGCATGGAAGTTAGTAAGAAGAAGGGCCCTAACGACAACTGCTGCTGTGGAAATTCAACAATCAACACAGATAACGAAGTGTGTTGCGACGGCGTTATGCCTCAACCGAAGAAAGGCGAAAATACAAAATGTTGCAGCTCCAAGAGTTATGACTCCGACAATGAATTATGTTGCGATGGTAAAATAGTGAAAAAGAAGGCCTCCAAGGATGACTGTTGTTGTGGAAAAACGACATCTGATTCAAAGTCTGAAATATGTTGTAAGGGAAAACCTAGGGACGGATTATTGTCGACTCACGATTGTTGTGGAGATGAATCATATGAGTTGAGGTCATATATATGTTGTGAAAAAGGAATCAGACCTAGAAAAGAAGTGGACCATGATTGTTGTTGTGGAAACACGACAATGAATACTAGAAAACACATTTGTTGTGATGACTACCCACAGGAAAGAACAGGGGACGACTATGCTAAATGCTGCAATAGAGAAAGTTACGATTCGAGAACACATATATGTTGTGACAACCACATAGTCAAAAAGAAAAATAGAAATGATAACTGCTGTTGTGGCGAAACAACAATAGATACAAGGAAAGAAGTATGCTGTTTGGGAACACCACAAAAATCTTACGGTAAAGACACTCAGTGTTGTGGAAATGAAAGTTATGATTCATCGACTCAACTTTGTTGTGACGGAAAGAATGTAAGGCGAAAGAGGAAAAATGCTGACAACTGCTGTTGTGGAGATTCTTACACTATGAATACAAATGTCGAAATTTGCTGTGAGGGTGAAACACAACCTAAAAAAGGAGCCAATACACAATGTTGTGATACAGAAAGCTACAACGCAGATAATTACATCTGTTGTGAAAAGGGTGATCTGAATAAAAAGGAAGACAAAGACGATGATTGCTGCTGTGGAAACTCTACAATAAATTCAAAGACACAGTTGTGCTGCAATAAAAAGCCACAAAACCTTGTGGGTGGAAAGGCTTTTACATCATGCTGTGGCGGTGAAAGTTTTGATTCCAAGAGACAGCTGTGCTGTGATGGCGCTGTAAGAAATAAAACCAAAAACTCGGACGATTGCTGTTGTGGCAAAGTAACACTGACAGGGGTAGACCAGGTATGCTGTGATGGAATGCCTCAACCATCGTATGGTGGTGATGCGTTGTGTTGTTTACAACAGAGCTTTAACCCTAGAACACAAATATGCTGCAAAGGAAAAGTAATAGACAAATCTGACGCAGATGACAACTGGTGCTGTGACTTAACGCCATACAGTTCTGACAGTGAAATCTGCTGTGAGGGAAAATTTGTGGAACCCGCCCCAAGCAAAAGTTATAGATGTTGCGGCAAAAAGAGCTATGATTCAAAGACACATCTATGCTGTGGTCTGACTATTACAGAAAAACAAGAAACCGACGACAACATGTGCTGTGGCAACACAACCTTCAACACGAGGAGTGAGGTTTGTTGTAATGGGTGGAAACCCCAACCAAAATACGGTTCGCAAACGTTGTGCTGCGGCCTCGATAACCCTGTCAGTTTTGACGGAAATAAGGCTCTCTGCTGTGAAGAGGAAATTGTTGTAAAGACCAATTCTAATGATGACTGTTGTTGCGGGAAAGGTACTTTCGATGCAAGATCACAGATTTGTTGTAAAGGCAACCCACAGCCAGGCAGTGATCGAACCCATGACTGCTGTATGCAGGAATCATATAACGTTGCGACACAACTTTGTTGTGATAAAGAGGTAAGGGACAAAAAATCAAACAAGGATGATTGTTGCTGTGGAAACACAACAATCAATTCGAATAATGAAATATGCTGTATTGGTGTGCCTCAACCAAAGAAGAATGATTTCTATGTATGTTGTCAGAGAGAAAGCTATGATTCAAAAACGCATATTTGCTGTGATAATATGGTCAGGCCGAAAAAAGATAATGCAGATGACTGCTGTTGTGGAAAGTCTACCATGAACTCAAAGACAGAAGTTTGTTGCATCGATACACCCCAGCCAAAGTATGACCCAGACACAAAATGTTGTTTAAGAAAAAGTTATAATCCTGATAGGATGTTATGTTGCGACGGAAAAACGATCTTTATGAAGAAAAACAGAAACGACGACTGGTGCTGCGGACCAACTACTATGAACACGGCCAATGAGATATGTTGTAAAAACGAACCAAAGCCTCGTAAAGGAAAGGACTCAAGGTGTTGTGGGAAAGAAAGTTATGACGCCGATGAGTATGTGTGTTGTTATGAAGGAAAGCTTAACAAAAAGAATAATAAGAGGGATCAATACTGTTGTGGAGAGTCAACTATAAACCTAGAGGACGGAATCTGTTGTGATGGAACACCACAAGATTTAGTCGGCGGAAAGTTTACATCGTGTTGCGGATCTAAGAGTTTCAATCAAAGAACGCATTTATGTTGTCTTGGTGAAATAAGAGAAAAGAACAAACCGAGTGATGATTGCTGCTGTGGAAATACAACTATGACAGCTGAGTCGCAGATATGTTGTGATGGAATGCCGCAACCGTCATTTGGGCCATCATCAATGTGTTGTTTGAATCAAAGTTATAATCCTAGGACGCAGTTATGTTGTGAGGGAAAAATAATAAAGAAAACGGATATAGACGATAACTGTTGTTGCAGTGGAAAATCGTTTAATTCGGTAAAACATATTTGCTGTGATGGCGTATCTGTTGAGGAGGCTAAAGGCGGGAAAAACGCACGATGTTGCGGTAGACGTAGTTATGATTCTGAAAAAGAAATGTGCTGTGATTTGACTCTTGTGCCAAAGGCCAACTCTGACGATAATTGGTGCTGCGGAAACACGACAATGGATACCAGAACACAGATGTGTTGCCAGGGCACGACTCCTCAACCTAGGGAAAATCCTAGCTATAAATGTTGCGCTGAAAAAAGTTACGACTCAAAAACTCATTTATGTTGCGAGGAATCTGTTCGCGAAAAGAGCTCCGCAGACGATGACTATTGCTGTGGTAAATACACCTACGACTCTAAAACTGAAATTTGTTGCAGAGGAAACCCCCAGCCAGGCCCCTTATCTCAATACGACTGTTGTTGGGACAAATCATATAAAATTGAAACCCAGTTGTGTTGCAACAAAGAAATTAGGGATAAAAAAGCGAAAGGAGACGACGGCTGCTGTGGTAATACAACATTTAATTTCAAAACAGAGATTTGTTGTGAAGATGTGCCTCAGCGTCTTTATCCAAATGGAGTGACAGATTGTTGTGGGTCCACAAGTTATGATAAGAAGACACATATCTGCTGTGAAATGAATGTGACACCAAAGAGAAATGCGAGAGATAATTGTTGCTGTGGTAAAACAACTCTGTTTTCCGAAAAAGAAATTTGTTGCATAGATACTCCACAACCATTGTACGATCAGGACACAAAATGCTGTATGAGAAAAAGTTACAATTCAAGAAAATCTATTTGTTGCGATGGTATTGATGTGGTTGATATGACTAAGGATGGTGATGACTGTTGCTGTGGAAATGGAACGATGAATGTAGATAAAAATGTTTGTTGCGAAGGAAAAGTTGAGCCTCGATACGGAAGAAATACTCAATGCTGTGATAAGAAAAGCTATGATTTCGACGAATATTTGTGCTGTGATAAAGGTATTATAAACAAGAAAAGAAAGAAAGATGACGATTGCTGTTGTGGTGACTCAACGATATACGTAGGAAGAGAAATATGCTGTGATGGTGTTCCAAATGATAAAACCGGTATTGCATCGTGTTGTGGGAATAAGAGCTACAATATGGAAAACGAAATATGCTGTGATAGTAAGATTCGAATGAAAGCGAATTCGGAAGATGATTGTTGTTGTGGAGACACTACTATGAACGCTCAGGTCCAGGTCTGTTGTGATGGTATGCCTCAGGGTTCTTACGGTCCACTTACACGTTGCTGTTTGAACCAGAGTTACAATCCAGTGACTGAAATATGTTGCAAAGGAAAAATAATCAAAAAATCCGATAAAGAGGATGATTGTTGTTGTGGAAATAATTCAATGAATGCAAAGAACGAAATTTGTTGTGAGGGAGAATACGTACAGCCGGCCAAGGGATTGAAAGCTGCAAGGTGTTGCGGAAAAAACAGCTATGACTCCAATAACGAGCTATGCTGCAACATGGAAATCACTAAAAAGAGAAATAGGAATGACGATTGCTGTTGCGGAGAAACGACTTTGGATAGTAAAAACGAAGTATGTTGTGACGGAGTGAAACCACAACAGAAATATGGTGCGGATACTATGTGTTGTGGATCAGAGAGCTTCAGTCCGTCTAAGTATGTTTGCTGCGATTTAAAACTTGTGTTGAAAGACAAGAAGTCGGACGATTGTTGTTGTGGGAAAACAACTATTGATTCTAATTCTGAAATATGCTGTAACGGTGTTCCGCAGCCTGGACAACCAGGTACGCATGGATGTTGCCTAAAGGTTGGCTATAGTTTTAAAGATCAAATTTGCTGTGAGGGAAAGGTTAGATATAAACGAAATCCAGCCGATGATTGCTGCTGTGGCAATGTAACTTTAAATTCCAAACAGGAAATATGCTGCGACGGAACACCGCAAGATGCAAAGGGAGGAAAATATGCGCAATGCTGTAGAAGGAAAAGCTATAACTCTCAGTCAGAGATATGTTGCGACGGTAGAATTGTTACAAAGGCAGGGGAAGATGATGACTGCTGTTGTGGAAAAACATCTTTCTATACCAAAAAACAGGTGTGTTGCATTGACAAACCACAGCCCTCTTACGGCCCTGAAACGCGCTGTTGTGGAAGGATTAGCTACGATTCAGATAAAATGTTATGTTGTAATGGAACACAGCTTACGCAAAAACGGAATGAAAATGACAATTGTTGTTGTGGTAAAACAACAATAAATACAGAATCTGAAATATGCTGCAAAGGTGTTCCACAAGACATGGTAGCTGGCGAACAAACCAGATGTTGTCATGAAACAAGTTATGACCCTGACAAATATCTATGCGTGGATAGAAAGCTCTACAAAAAACGATTCCGAGAGGATGACTGTCTGTGTGACGAGACGACCTATAACGCACTCACAGAAATATGTTGTAAAGGTGTACCGCGTCCCTTGGTAGATGACGTTTTCACATCATGCTGCGATGACAAAAGCTATTCAATTATAAAATCCCTTTGTTGTGATGGTAAGGTCAGAGACAAGACGAAAGACGCAGACGATTGCTGTTGTGGAAAATCATCAATTTATTCTAGGGACGAAGTGTGTTGTAATGGCGTACCGCAAAAAGCAGTAGCGGGCAAGGATACTCGATGTTGCAAAACGACCAGTTACGACCCCAAAGACTACGTTTGCTGTTATGGTGAGATAAGAAAGAAGCAAAAGAGAAGTGATAACTGGTGCTGCGGAAACACTACCTACAATACAAAGGACGAAATATGTTGCGATGGTGAAATGCCACAGCCCGCAGAAGGTGGTCTTAAGAGAGCAAGATGTTGTGGAAAAGAAAGTTACGATTCACAAAATTACGTTTGTTGTGATTTAGTTATTACAAAGAAAAGGGATCAAAGAGATAACTGCTGTTGTGGAAAAACGACTATCAATTTGGACAAAGAAATATGCTGTCAAGGACAGTATCCGCAACCCCGTGTTGAAGGACCAAGAACACAATGTTGTGGTAAGAAAAGTTTCGGACCTCGTAGCCAGATTTGCTGCAACGAAAATCTTGTGGACAAATCTGAACCGTCGCACGATTGCTGCTGTGGAAATAAAACAATGGATACCAAAAAGCAGATTTGCTGCTCCGGTGTAGTCCAACCGTCCGAAGGTGACTATACATCATGCTGTGGTTACAAGAGTTATAACACAAGAACAAAGATCTGTTGCTTTGGGAAAATCAGAGACAAAAAGAATACGAAGGATAATGGCTGTTGTGGTAAGACTACACTTGAAGTAGGTACGGAACTTTGTTGCGAGGGAGAAGTTGTACCTAAAGCTGATGAAACTTATTCCGATTGCTGCAGGAACAGAAGCTATGATAAGAGAAAGCATCTATGTTGTGATGGTAAGATGGTAGAAAAGAGAAAAAGAGACGACAACTGCTGTTGTGGGGCCACTACGCTCGACACTAATTCTGAGGTATGCTGTAATGATGTTCCAGCTAACGCTGTTGCTGGAAAGGACACACAATGTTGTGGAACGACAAGTTTCGATCCTTCACGAAAGATATGTTGCTCTCCTGGAGATCTACGCAACAAGAATAGTTCTTCCGATAATGGGTGTTGCGGGAAATCAACCTACAATACTAAAACTCAAATTTGTTGTAACAACGTGCCACAGGAGCGCAAAGGTGGAAAAGCTTCTAAATGCTGCGGATTTGAATCTTATAATTCAGACACATATCTTTGTTGTGATACCGACATTGTTGTTAAACGTAATAGAGCAGACGATTGCTGTTGCGGTAAAACTACAATAAATACCAGGACGGAAATATGCTGTCTGAACAAGCCTCAAAGGATTAAAGGACCATTGACCACATGCTGTCGAGACATGAGTTACAATACAAAAACACAGGTGTGCTGTGAAGGAGAGGTAAGAAACAAAACAAAGCCCCGCGATGACTGTTGTTGTGGAGATGAAACCATGAACGCTAAAGAAGATATATGTTGTATCGACATGCCTCAAGGCAGACAAGGTCCATTCGCTCGATGTTGTGGTCGAATCGGTTACGACCCACGGAGGGAAATTTGCTGCAATGGTGAAATTAGACCAAAGGCAAAGACTGGCGATGACTGTTGCTGTGGCAACACAACATTTAACACTAAAAATATGATCTGCTGTGAGGGAAAACCACAACCCTCTGTTGGACCACAATCCCGCTGTTGTGGAGATACTAGTTATGATTCTGACAAGATGATTTGCTGCGAGTTAATGCTAGTAAAGAAAACCAATCCCAAGGACAATTGGTGTTGCGGCAAAGATGACACATTTGATACAAATACGCAGGTGTGTTGCCAAGGAATGTTTCCGAGACCAGCACTTGCAGGTAGAAGAACAAGATGCTGTGGTAAATTAAGTTACGATCCAAGAGTGGAAATTTGTTGTGAAGGTACTTTAAGGAAAAAGAAAGATGGGCGAGACGACGGTTGCTGTGGAAATGATACAATTAAAATAGGTAAACAAATCTGTTGCGATGGAGTGCCAAGACCAATGTATAGTGAGAAAACGAGTTGTTGTGGATCAGTTAGTTTCGATACAATTGATAATTTATGTTGTGATGGTAAGGTTCGTGAAAAGAAATCTAAAAAGGATGACTGTTGCTGTGGAAAAACAACATACGATGCCAAAATGGAAACTTGTTGTGACGGCGTACCACAGGATCTTGTAGGAGACGAATATACAGATTGCTGTGGGAGGAAAAGTTATGACACACGATCAACGATGTGTTGTGACAATAAACTGGTACCAAAGAGGAAGAGAGGTGATAATTGGTGCTGCGGTAATACAACAATTAACACAGAATCAGATATATGTTGCAATGACGTTCCACAGAAAGCTGTAGCTGGAAGGGAAACATTGTGTTGTGATACAAAAAGCTACGATCCTGCAAAAAGATACTGCTGCAATGCTGATGATTTGAGGGTTAAAAGGGACGAGGCAGATAACTGTTGTTGTGGAAACACAACAATCAATACCAATAAAGAAATCTGTTGCCAAGGAACTACACCACAAAAGAAAGATGGAGATGAGGATGCAAGATGCTGCGGTGAAGTAGGATACAATTCTGCAACGCACATTTGTTGTGATCTTACGATATACAGGAAAAATGACCGTAGTAATGACGCCTGTTGCGGCAAGCAGCCGATCACCACTTCAAATCAAATTTGTTGCCTAAACAACCCACAACCTGGTAATGAGTACTCTACTTGTTGCCTTGATAAGAGCTATGACACAAGAAAACAGTTGTGTTGCGACGGCAAAGTTAGAAATAAGAGGAAAAATGGCGACAACTGCTGTTGTGGCGACACTACAATGGATGCAGAAGAAGAGTTATGCTGCATTGATATGCCTCAGCCGATTACAGATAAGAATAAAGAGTACACGCGATGTTGCCTGAACAAAAGCTATGATATACGATCTGAAATGTGCTGTCTTGGAGAAGTTATCAAAAAGACAGATATGGATGACAACCACTGCTGTTCGAAGAATTCTTATAACTCTACCACAGAAGTGTGTTGCCAGGGAGAGTTTGTGCAACCTGCGTATGGAAATCCAAGGAAGACAAGATGTTGTGGAAAACGAAGCTATGATCCTGACACTCATATATGTTGTGACAATAAGATCCGAGAAAAAACGAGCGAAGGAGATGACTGTTGTTGTGGAGACGAAACATTCAACTCTCAATCAAGTATATGTTGTGATGGCATGAATCCACAACCATTATATGGAAAAGATAGCACTAGATGTTGCGGAAAGAAAAGTTATGATACGAAAGAGTATGTTTGTTGCGACGAGAAACTTATACGAAAGGACAGTCCTAACGATGATTGCTGCTGTAGCGGGAAGTCTATGAATTCACAAAAACAAATATGTTGTTTTGATAAACCACAACCACTTGTAGGTGACAGCTATACCTCATGCTGTTTCGGGGAAAGCTTTGATACAAGAAAAGCGGTATGTTGCAAAGAAGGTGTTAGGATGAAGAAAAATTCTGCTGACGATGCTTGTTGTGGAGACACAACAATCAATGCAGCGACTGAGATATGCTGCGAAGACATTCCACAGCCTCTTGTAGGTGACGAGAATACGAGATGTTGCTTCAAGAAAAGTTATGATGCAAGGAGACATTTGTGTTGCGATGGTGAGATGAGAAATAAAACTTCACCCGACGATGATTGCTGCTGTGGAGTGTATGCAATAAATACGGATAAACAGGTGTGTTGCGACGATGAACCTGCGCCAAAGTATGATGGAATAACACTCTGTTGCGGAAAATTCAGCTATTCCGAAGAAACTCAAATATGTTGTGACGGTGAATATATCATTGACAAAACTAGCAAAGACGATAACTGTTGCTGTGGTAGAAATATGACATATAACACGAAAAACGAACTTTGCTGCGAAGATACCCCGCAGCCAATGGTTGGAGGAAAGTCTGCATCATGTTGTTACAAAACGAGCTATGACACTAGGAAGCACCTATGTTGCGATAACAAATTATATGACAAGAGGAATCCTAAGGATGACTGTTGCTGTGGTTCTACGACTATGAATACTGCAAAGGAAGTCTGCTGCGAAGGTGTTCCGGGTCCTGTCTCGGGCGACGTCCAATTTGGTTCTTGTTGTGGTAACATTAGTATGAGTACTAAACTTGAAGTGTGCTGTCTAGGAAAGGTTCGCAGAAAGGCCAGAGAAAGAGATGATTGTTGCTGTGGTAAAACGACCATTGATTCGAAGACTCAAATTTGCTGTGATGATACTCCACAGCCGAAGAAGAACGAATTTTACAGGTGTTGTGTCAAAGAAAGTTACGATCCAGTTAGACAAATTTGTTGTCGGGACATGATAAGAGACAAGAATAGTACAGATGACAACGCATGCTGTGGTCCATACAGTTACAACACCAGAACGGAAATATGTTGCAATGACTATCCTCAAGAACGTAAGAGCATCAACACCAAGTGCTGTGGGACAAGAAGTTACGATGGGGACAGATTCTTCTGTTGTGACAAAGACATACTCATCAAAAAGAACGACACGGACGACGATTGCTGCTGTGGTAATAAGACAATGAATACAAGGACGCAGGTATGCTGCAACGATGTTCCTGCTCCCAAGCGAGGAAGAAACACGCTATGTTGTGGAACTGAAAGCTACGATGGAAATGACTACATATGTTGTGATGAAAAGGTTGTCAAGAAGCAAAGTCCAGAGGACGATATGTGTTGTGGTTCCAAGACATTCAACCCTGTCACAAAGATATGCTGTATTGATATGATAAACGAGAGAGGAATATCTGGACCGAATACAAGATGTTGTGGACGTTATGCATATAACCCCAAAATAGAGATCTGCTGTGATGATTCAACGATTATACCTAAAACCGGGGTGGATGATAACTGTTGCTGTGGCAATATGTCATTTAACACCAACACAGAAGTTTGTTGTGATGGTAAAGCCGGACCAATAGAGTCGGCCGATCCAAGCGACACTGAGTGCTGCGGTAAAGAGAGCTACAATAAATTACAGGAGATATGTTGTGGAGGAAAGAAATTCGGTGCCCCAGGTGGATATAAGATGACAAGATGTTGTAACGATGTAGCATACAACACCCTTACTCATGTATGCTGTGACAACCGTCTAAGAAAGAAAGACAAACCTGGCGATATGTCATGTTGTGGTAAAAATACCTTCAATCCAACCAGTGAAGTTTGCTGTCCTTATAAACCATTCGATGTACCTCAGCCAAAGAAAGGTAAAATGGGCACGAGATGTTGCAATGGTGTTAGTTACGATCCGTCAATGGACATGTGTTGCGAAGGTGTAGTACAACATGCATGGTTGGGCGCTAAAACATTATGCTGTGGTGCAAGAAGCTACAATCCAGAAAAAGGCTTGTGTTGTAACGGCAGTATGATTGAAAAAACGGTACCTTGGGACGACTGCTGCTGCTGCGGAAAGACATACGACAGCTCTAGACAACTGTGTTGTAACTGTAATGTCCAGGGGAAATGTGGAGGGTTCCACACGAAATGTTGCGGTGAACAGAGCTACGATCCTCAGATAAACCTCTGCTGCGATGGAATAATCAAGCCGAAGAAATACGGTGAGGACTCCTACTGTTGCGGGAAGTTCATCTACACTCCAAAACTGGCTATTTGCTGCGGAGAGTATGTGAGGTGGAAGATTGGCGAGATTGAATGGTAAAACGGTAAGTTATAACGGTTACTACCACATTTAAATTCTTATCCTGCTAAATAAATGAAATGAAACTTTCAAGCCGATAGTAAAAACCCGAATTTTTGCTATTTCAAAAGTTTTTTTTTTGGAGGGGGAAGAAAGATATCTCCTTATCGGACAATGTAGATCCAAGATCAGACTGCACGTTCCGTGCAGTCTGATCTTGATCTACACTGTCCGCAAAAGGTACTTGAGTCGGAATTGATAGCCTGAGGGTTAACTTCTGAAACGGTAGCTGTAACAGTCCAAATCATGGGATTTTTTTGCGAAAGGAAAGAAAAATAGAGGGAAAGAAAGAAAAGTAGGTTACACTGGCCGCTGCGAAATAACTGGAATAATGTTGAAAACGGCCTTACATATCAATCAATCAATCAGTCAGTCAGTTCAAGACTGTTTTTACTTAAGATAACCCAGAACTCTTTACCTCAGGACAAAAAAATTAAGATTCGTTCAAACCAAAAGTTATTTTTGTGATAAAGAGGTAATTATTTACAACCCCTAAAATCTTTCTATCGTTTTTTTTTTTCTTTTTTCAGGTGATCGGAGAACATACACCAAATATTTTATAATCTGTACATAGTGGGTGATTATTATTGGGTTTACTTTTTCTTCCAGCGTCTTTTACCATTGTTGTAATGTATTTTGTGTAATTTTCGTTTTTTTCTTACATATTCATTTGCATTATACATATAGAATGTGGGACGTCAAATTTCGTTTAGAGGACAAGCAACGTTGTATTTTCAAACAATAGGATTTTTAGCAACAGAGAGAGAAAGAGAGAGAGAGAGAGGGAGAGATTATATCTCATCAAGACCTGTTATTTATGTCATTTTCTCTAGACTAATTCATTAAAATTGAGACGGGTAAATCAAGGGAATGGACCTATTTAATCAACAGAAACGACCGAGACATTGCGACTTCGAATCTTTTCGGGCCAAGATATCCTAATCAAATAAAATACCGTGCAATGTAGATCAAAGATCAGACTGCACGTTTTGTGCAGTCTGATCTTGATCTACATTGACCGCAATTGCAAATGCTGTAGACAAGGCACATTGCCTGTGTGTACAGTGTAGATTAAGACAAGACTGTCGCCTGATCTTGGGTCTGTTAACCTGTGTTGTTCAGGCATGAAAACGTTTATAGAATTACAGTATATGACTCCGTTTTACCTTTCTGGAAAAAAAAAAGCATTTGGTTTACTTTGCTGTTCATAGATAAATTTTCACCTAATCCGCAAAATAAACGAAATGAATTTTTTTTCTATGGATACAGGAAAATGGTTTCCCAGAAAATATCAGTCAGAGTAGATCCAAGATCAAACTGTGCTGATCTTGATCTGTTGTAACGCAAAAGTAACTTGAGTTACTTTTTGTCACGCCTTTCACTACTTTTTGGGGCCAGTGCAGGTTAGAAATGAAACTGTACTTAAACGATCTTTGACCTACCCTATCCGCTTTGCAGCAAGCGTGATATTGCACTTCATATGGGTTTTCTAATTGACGTAAAATGCGCTTTAGATGTTAAGCTTGGCGCTTAAATCAGCATTGTAAATTTAATAATAATTAATGTATCGCCTTGTAATGCCTCTATACGTATAATGCAAATATGTCCTTTGTTCCATGTAGCGCGATTATGAATGTCGTTTTTACGATATGATAGCGAACTAACGTGTATATACCGACATTACTCAAACCAACAGTCTTAACCCTTTCAGCGCCAAATATATTTACTTGACCTCTGCAGACGGTTGAAAATACAATCCACTCATACTTAGAAACATTTTTATCTTATAGGCTTAATAGAACAAGCGGACGGTATAGATCCAAGATCAGACTGCACGTTCTGTGCAGTCTGATCTTGATCTATGCCATCCGCAAAAGTCCCTGTTTTCGCCTATGGCGCCGAAAGGGTTAATGGATACAGCCGTTCTATACTTCATCGTATAATTCTGTATTGGGAGGCCTCGAGATCAATTGTTGGTGTTGGATTTTGTTGCACACGAAAGATCGGTCGGCTTCTACCTGGAATGATGCGACAGTCTTTCGTTGAATATTAGACAGGATCATTACAATAATGGTTTAAAGCTCGGCTGTCTGAAATTTGAACGTGTCCTAGTGGTTGTGTTGTCGTAGAATATGTTGCGTGAAAACGGCCACTATACGGGGAAATATGTGGAAAATGGCATCAAGAATATCCTAGGGGGGAAAACGTAATTGCTTTCTCTTGCTGGGGTTCAGGCGCTTGTAAGTTCCTAACTACCATATCGCGGTCTATACAGAACTGTAACGGTAAAAACTGTTACACAGAAAACTGACCAATGGCAAGAAATTTCGACCCAAGTCCGCTAGCGCGGACTGAGCGGGCTTATCTGAGCCGATACTTTTTTGCAGATGCATTGCAGATGCTTTTCACAAAGCACGGCTCAATTATAATAAAAGACATGGTCAGACTGGGACCCGGGCTAGATTTCTCTGTCAGTTCCCGTGTAGAGCCTGTTCTCGCGCATGCTATAAAGACTTGACAAAATTTTCCTTAATGATGGTCGAAGATTCTTTCAACACAATCATAACGACATAAATACTGATTGTCTATTTACTGGGTTTTAGATGTAATTCTTTATGTAACGTATTATACTATTTGACTAATCTATGCTAGTTTTTTTTTTCGGTGTAATGGATAAACAATATTTTGTGGGCTGCATAATTAGGGTATGCTATGTACTGTATATTTTGTAGGTATCAAGTAGAGCAAAGTAGTTTGTATGAGTGTGATTTTTTTGTCCAGTGTTAAATATCAAGGCATTATGAAGGTATAGCCAGATTTTAACAGTGCTGAAGAAAGGAACCGCATAAAAAAAACCAAAAACGGTAGTAAGACATGTGTGCGACAAATAACCGAAACAGATATATTTAGTTTGAAAAAGAAAAGAGAAATAAAAATCCAAGTCTGGTAATTTTAGTGAGAATGACTAAAAATGTCGGACAGTGTAGATCAAAGATCAGACTGCGCGTTCTGCGCAGTCTGATCTTGATCTACGCTGTCCGAAAATGGAGGCAAAGTTTGGTTACGCAAAAGGTGAGCTGGTTCTTCGAACATGAGTTCGCCACTACCTTCATTCTTCGACCGTGTGTGGATGCGTGATTGTGTTAATTATAGTGCTATATTTACGGTGTCTTTGGGAAGCTGTAATACAATGCAATGGTGGGGCAAACAATATTATTTAGTTACTTATATTGTCATAAAGTGTGTGCCATTAATTTGATCGAGTATTCAGAAAAGCCGTCGTGTGTTTGGTTGCTGGTTTCCCTCTGGTCAGAACTCCCCGGCGTCAACGGTCTTGGTAACCAGTCTTTGAACTGCAGTGTGCATGAAACTCTAGACAGTCATGTGACAGTTCAGGTTGGCAACGTGGGAGATGACGTCATAGATGTTGTCGTTCTTTTTTTCTGTAAGCGGGAAATCACGAGATATCACGAGATTATGATTTATATGTGATAAACAGCAAGCCAACAGTAGGAATCATTGAGAATACTGTATTTATCTATATCGCATGTTTAACGTTTAACAATCCCGTGTTTTTTCGACCACGGAGAGAGTTTTTTGTAAAAACATTGTGTGAAAAGGAGAAAATGCTGGTAACCAACATTTTCTCCTTTTCACATAATATTTCTTAGCCTTCGCAGGAGAAAGATCTCTTCGTCTCAGCCGTGTTTAGTTTATCATCTGTAAAGGCTTTCAATTTGAATTAGTCTAATTTTTGACATTTGGTAAAGAGTTTATGTGACGTTTCTTGCTTTTGTTGTGTTTGTTGAATTGTTGTTTATCAAGAGGGTGTTATGTTGTTGTGGGTTTGTTGCTATGGGGCTATTCTCGCTTTTTCTGTGATTTATTAATTACCTATATTGTTTAAACTTGTTGGTGAATCATTAATGGTCAACTGTTAAATTGTACATAGTGGGAATAAAAAATCATACGAAATAAAATCAAATTTTCCTTTCCCATATTTTTTTCTTTCGTTTTCGTTACATTGCGATCTTTACTCCCTGCCCCACCTGTCTTTTTGTTGACAGATGATTTGGAAAAAAAAATGTGAGAAAAGATATGTCAAGAGACTGGCCAATTGATTGTTTTCAACATTATTTCAGATACATCGTGGCGGCCAGTGCATCTATCCATGCTTTCCTGGAGTTTCTTTTACCAAATCTTCGCCTCAATATACTTCCTAAGCCACTGACTTCTTTCCAACGTAACTATCGTCGTAACAATGATCATCAGTGAAAGAGGAATGAATCCTGTCGCAATATTCATCCTCAATCCTCGTAAAGGAATCGACCGAGCTGGAGAATCAAAAGAACAACCTTTTTTCAAGTCTTGCATGCCACTACTACTGTCAAAAGAAAATCTTAATAATCACACCAGTACTATATCATTTTCCCACAATATTTGTATCCTTTTCCCACAATGTTTTCAAAAACTTCCTGTCCAACAGTCGTCATAGCAATGGATTGTTTGAAAAGGGGATTAACGCCAGCATTACCACTGCGGACTATCACTGACATACGTATTGGACAGACCACCGTGAGGAAGCGACACTTGACCCTTAACCCTTTCAGCGCCATAGGCGAAAAGAGGGACTTTTGCGGATGGCACAGATCAAGATCAGACTGCACAGAACGTGTAGTCTGATCTTTGATCTATGCCGTCCGCTTCTTTTGTCAAACCTATGGGGCAAAAATATTTCTTTGTTTCATTGGATGGTATTTTAAGCCGTCAGAGGTGTTCAAATTCCTATATTTGGCGCTGAAAGAGTTAATGCGCCGAATAAACCCAACAGTTTTAAATCTGGTAACAACAGCCAAATAACTGCAATGTCAAGTTTAATTTTGTCCAGAGAGAGAGAGAGAGAGAGAGAGAGAGAGAGTCTATCGAAATAGAGGAGGCTACTTCAGGTTGACGAAATCGGACTTCAACCCTAAAATTGATGGAATAAAATGAGCCATGTTCTGGCAAAAGGGGGCTAAATGCATCTTCGTGATGCATGATAGCAAGCAGGCCATCACATAATTATGGATCCATAATAGCCACTTTTTTCAATTACCAACTGAACCATGAGGTAGAATGGTCCTTTGACACATGGAAAATTGACCGACAGCGAAAAGTTTCGGCCCAGGTCAGCCTGCGCGACTGCGCAGGCTGACCTGGGTCGATACTTTTCGCAGATGCATTAAACCCACTTTTTCACACAGCATGGTTCAAATCTATGATTGATTGATTGATTGTATGGTGTTTGACGCCGTTTTCAACATTATTTCAGTTATATCGCGGCGGCCAGTGTACCTATCCATGCTTTCCTGGAGTTTTCTTTTACCAGTACTCCGCACAATATTCTTTCCAAGCCACTGGCTGCTTTCCCGCATAACCATCGTCGAAAGGCTCAAATCTAACTGAACTTCATCCTACAGCATTTACCACACAATCCCGTGTTTAACAGCGCTGAGTAAAACGGCTTCAGAAAACATTGTAGGGAAAAGTGAAAATGCTGGTAACCAACATTTTCTCTTTTTCCCACAATGTCTTCTACCTTTCAAACACGGATTACATCATTTGGGCCTTATTTCCTTAATTTTGTCGTCTGCAGATGCTTTCAATTTGGTCCATTCTAGAATTTTGTCGTCTGGTAAAGAGTTAAACTGCTACATGCGTCAAAAGAACATCCCTAGACAAAAGTCAAAACCCTAATGCTTCCATTTCAAAGTTCTTTTCATTAGGAGAAAAAAAAAATCTAAAGCTATCTAACACTGTGGATCTTAGATCAGACTGCACGTTCTGTTTCAGTATGCTAGAAAATCCATTTCGCTGCTGTTTCCGTCATGCATTTACGAGGAGCGTTCAAATATGAATGCATCTAAGCACCTGAAATTTGATTCTTCATAGGTTTCACTGATTTTTTTTATTTTCCAGAAACTGGAATTCATTTTCTGTCAACTCATTTTCAACATGTGTAAACCATCAGTTTCAGTCATTGTCTTTTGTACGAGATGCAAGACTTTCTAAATCAGGAAAAGTTGTGCTCCCCCACCCTCCGTATTCACCTGACATTGCCCCTTGTGACTTCTTTTTGTTTCCAAAGCTAAAAAAATACCCTTCAGGTCGAAAATTTGTTCAGCGCAAACACCTCACCTCTGCAATAGTGTCTTCATAGTATACCTAAAAAAGACCATGAAAATGCCTTCAAAGATTGGATCTGGAGACTGAAAATTTGTATATCTGTTGGAGGTGAATACTTTAAGGGAACAAAATAACAATTTCAGTGAAATCAATGAAGAATCAAATTTTAGGTGCTTAGATGCATTCATATTTGAACACTCCTTGAGAGTGAGGTTACTGGAGCTGTTCACACTATCTTTGTCCCACACCTGACATCAAAGTTGTATCATTCTGAAACTTACAAATATTACTTTATCCATTAGAATTTGGCGACGTCGCCATTGACGACATTATGGGCCATGATCTAGCAAAAGGGGGCTCACTGCATCTCTGTGATGCATTATACCAAACAAGTCATCACATAATTATGGATCCATAAAATCCTCCTAGTCTAACATCCAACTGAATCATGAGACAGAATTGTCCTTTGACATAAAGAAGATTTACAAATAACAAAAAGTATCGACCCATGTCAGCCTGCGCGGGTTGCGCAGGCTGACATGGGTCAATACTTTTTGTAGATGCATGAAACCTCCTTTTTGACAGAGCATAGTATAAACAAAAAAAGCAAGCATTTAATGAAAATGTTAATCACTTTTACACAGCTACATTCTTGTCATAATATACTGAGTCTAAAATTGTATGTTTCAATTATCAAATTTATTTTGCTTTATTTTCAAAGGAATTTCACTATGATAGCTTCATTTTTAACCCATAATAACTTAAAAATTCAACTTGGAAATACAAGTTAGTCAATTGGAATTCCGGATTTGATAAAATCTTTATGGCCGCTGACTTGTATGTCATCCTGACCATGGCTTGGTAGTAATCAGGAACTCAGAACTGTGTTGGTGGTACAGTTTTACTATGGTTACTGACACTATCTTACAATATGAAACAGAAAATATACCATCAATTCTTCCCTGTATAAGGAAGTAAATAAATTTACATAGAAAAAAAAATCAGTCATAGAACAAAAGTGGTAAAAAAAAAAGAATAATAAAGATGTACAAATGGCTACTTGATTGGTGCCACTGATACATATACATATATAAACTCTATACGAGGTGACCTAATGTTAGACTTGTTCCTATTGGATACATATGCAGGCCACAACTTAAATGCGGCTGAACTAATTTGTTTGTATTGGGGTTTTACGCCGTTTTAACAGTGTAGATCATATCACGCCAGCCAGTGCACCTACGCATGTGTTTCCTGGCTTTCTCACACCAGTACTGACACAACTTTTTTTCTATGCCACTGACTACTTTCTCAGATGCATCAGAGGTGAGTGGCAAAAAAATCACCAGAAAAAAGTTTGCCATAACTGATTATCGAACCTGCAATCACCAGGTCATGAGTCAGATACGCTAACCACTGAGCTACCCAGCCGGGCTGGCCAAAATTATATAATGAGATTTGTATCTAAAAGGGAACACAACATTAAGAAAAGAAGGAAATCCTGGTTACCAGCATTTTCTCCTTTTCCCACAATGCTTTCAAAAGCATTCTTTCCAAGGGTGGTTAAAACTTGGGATCATCTAGTTAACTCTTTACCAAACTGACAAAATTTTGGATTCCACCAAATTGAAAGCATTTGCAGACGACAAATATAAGGTGGCCAAAAAAATAAAGATCTCTGTCCTTGAGATGTTAGATAAAAACTTCCCAAAATGCTTTCAAAACTTTCTCTCTAGGGTCATTAAAACTTGGGATGGTTTGGTTAAAGATTAATCCATTACCTTTGGCAAACAACTTTGTCAAGCAGACCATTTTCAAAAACATGATGGCAAACAAATTGAGAGTTTTATCAGTATGTGCAAATGCTCCTTTTGCCATGTTGTTATTAATTGTATTAATACATGTATATCTAATAAAGCTTAACTTGTCACCAAACATAACAAAAATGAAGACTTGTCAAAATTAAAAGCATTTGCAGGCGACAATTTAAATGTGATTTAAATGATGGAAGTTGTCTTTGAACGGGTGAAAAATTAGAAAACAGTGGGAAATGGAGAAAATACTGGATACCAGTATTTTCCCCTGTTCCCACAATATTTTCAAAAGGCTTCTATTTGTAATATTGACAAATATTTACAAATGCAAATAGACTAAATTGAAATATTTACAAAAAAGTTGTAATATTTACAAAAAAAATATTGTACGCTAACATTTACAACTGTGGAGGAAAACACAAACAATGCAAAAGTAATGCATACATGTGTAATTCCAAAAATACCTTTAATCATTTGTCAGTTTTTGAGCAAATTCTTTCCTTTCAAATGTCATCTTCTTTTTAATTCTTTTATCAGACGACAAAATTTAAGCCTTCTCCAAATTGAAAGCATTTGTAGACGACAATTTCAGTTTGGCTAAAATGGTGCAATTTTTCTTTGATAGGGTAGAAAACGTTGTGGGAAAAGGAGAAAATGCTGGTTACCAGCATTTTCTCCTTTTCCCACAATGTTTTCAAAAGGCTTCTTTCCCAGGGGCATCAAAAGGCGTCATTGTGCGGTAAAGGGTTAAGTCATCAAGAATACGTGCTAAAATATCAGACAGTGTACTATGAAGTCTGGTCTTGATCAACACTGTCTGCAACATGGACCTTTATTGGTGCTCAACACTCTATTAACCCGTTACCACACAATCCCGACTTTTAACGACCATGAGAAAAAGGCCTTTTGAAAACATTGTGGGAAAAGGAGAAATTGCTGGTAACCAGCATTTTCTCCTTTTCCCAAAATGTTTTCTAACCTATCAATGACAATATCAATGACAAATTTCATCATTTGGTCCACCTTTAATTTGTTGTCTGCAAATGCTTTCAATTTGGACCAGTCTAAAATTATGTCGTTTGGTAAAGGGTTAAAGTATAAATCTTTACCAAACAACTAAATTCTAGACTTGTCCAAATTGAAAGCATTTGCAGGCAAGAAAATAGATGTGACTAAAAAATTGAAGTTTGTTTTGGGAACCGTAGAAGACGTGCGAAAAGGAGAAAATGCTGGTTACCAGCATTTTCTCCTTTTCCAATGAGGTTTTCAGACAGCTTCTTTCTCAGGGTCGTTAAAAGTCGGGATTGTGTGGTAAAGGCATAAGTAACTTGAACAGCCAAAGGCCAACAAATACCCCAATCAGAGGCCCTATCACTCCATTAGGAAAAAATAACAAAGGACCATAACACTTGTAACAGTTGACCAATCATAACTGAAAATTGCGGTTGCTCAAGTTCCCATGGTAGGAAGGTTTCCTTTCATCTTTTACCCAGATTTGTTGAAAAATTTAGGAGGAGGACATGCAATTGTGCCAATAGACTGAGAGACAGCCTGGGCCTGTACTCATCAACCATTCTTAATTTCATTGTTTGTCTTATTCTAGATTTGGAAAGTGACACAATTTCCGATTGGCTAAACCATTTGGTTAAATGGTTTAGCCAATCAGAAGTTGTGTTACTTTCCAATTTAGAAAATTCTTAAAAAATAAAAATCACTCAAAGATCTTAGAGCGCACAGACACTTTCGAACATTTTTTTCATCATTGTTGAGGAAAAAAAAAAAAAACTCTCTTTTTAAAATCTCTTTTTAAAATAAAGGCAAAACTTTTGTGTGAAATTTTGGCACTGTGAGACAAAGACATGCATGAACTCTATGGAAATGCCTGAAAAGCAAACAAACAGGCATATACAGGTACATGAAAAACAAGAGCACTGTATGCCCTTGCCAGTGCTCAGCTGCATATGCATGATTTTCAGTGAAAATTCTAATCCAAAAAGGGGCATAACTCTGTCAAAATACTTTGACCCATACTTTGTATTGGTTCCCCTCTTGATAATTAAGACCTTATCAAAGCCTGAAGCACATATCTTCAGTAATAACAGAGATACATGTATTATAAAATGTCAGAGTTTTCACACAATGACACAGACGGCTACAATGCCAGGGCTACTACAATACTTTGACGTTTTCTTCGAAAACAGCCGAGCTAAAATTACTAAACATTTTACAAAGAGTATAATATTATTACAACATTTTTAAAATATTATGAAATAGACTCTAAGAATCTAAATGCCTATTACAAGGGAATATTTCAGTTCCATTTGTGGACAGCATACTGGTAAAGTAGATCACGGGCATATTGCACAAGTCAAGATTAGATTCCAAATAACATGCAGTCTGATCATAATTAACACCATACACCACCTCATACTTTGTTAGACACTCTTAACCCTTTCCCAAACGACAAATTTTGGACTGGTCCAAATTGAAAGAGTTTGCAGACGACAATTTTAAATTTGATGAAAATGGCAGAAAGGTCTCAAAAAGGGTAGAAAACACTGTGGGAAAAGGAGAAATTGCTCGTTATGAGCAATTTCTCCTTTTACCACAGTGTTTTCAAAAGACTTGTACTGCAGACACGTGAAAACCAGGGCTTGTTTGGGAAAGGGTTAATTATCTAATGTCTGAATATACATGTATTTGTTTCCATTCTTTATCCTTTGGCACCCTAACAGTTAAACCTTTACCAAACAATCTCTTATATCAAGGCCCCACAACAGCTTTTGAAAACATTGTGGGAGGAGAAAATGCTGGTAACAAGCATTTTCTCCATTTTCCAAAATGTTTTCTTGTAAATCTTTCGAAAGATAGTTCCCATATTTGAATCACATTTGTTTTCTGCAGTGTTTTCAATGTAGTCATGTGAATTAACCATTTACAACGCAATCCAAAGTTTAACAACCATGAGGAAGAAAGCTATTGAAAAACACTGTGGGAAAAGGAGAAAATGCTGGTAACCAGTATTTTCTCCTTTTCCAACAATGTTTTCCACTCTTCCATGGAAAAAATGGATCTTTTTAGCCATATTTGTCATCAGCAGATGCTATCAATAAATGGACAAGCCTACAATAGGTCATATGGTGGAGAGATACTAGTCCGGAATTCAAAAGATTCCTTTAATTCTAGCTGTATCAAAGAATGGCAAAGTTAGATTCTGATCATATTGCATGCAGAGCATTCCCTTTCCATTAAACTACATTATGGGGCATTCATTTGCTGCCAGCCTCTCAATATCAACCATTCATTTGCTGCCAGCCTCTAATTATCAATCATTCGTTTGCTGCCAGCTGCTGAATATCAATCTTTCATCTGCTGTCAGCCCCTTAATATCAATCCTTCATTTGCTCTCAGCCTCTGAATATCAATCATTCATTCACTATCAGCCTCGGAATATTAATCATTCATTCGCTGCCAGCCTCTAAACATCAATCATTCATTTGCTGCTAGCCTAGGAATATCAACCATTCATTTGCTGCAAGACCCGGAATATCAATCATTCATTGGCTGCCAGCCTCTGAATACCAATAATTCATTTGCTGCCAGCCCCTGAAAATCAATCAATTATTTGCTGTCAGCCTCTGAATATCACTCATTCATTTGCTGCCAGCCTCTGAATATCAACCATTCATTTGCTGCCAGCCTCTGAATATCAGTCATTCATTCGCTGTCAGCCCCTAAATATCATTCATTTTCTGCCAGGCCCTGAATATCAATGATTCATTTGCTGCTAGCCTCTGAATATCTCATTCATTTGCTGCCAGCCTCTCAATATCATTCATTCATTTGCTGCCAGCCTCTCAATATCAACCATTCATTTGCTGCCAGCTTCTGAATATCACTCATTCATTCGCTCTCAGCTTCTGAATATTAATAATTCATCTGCTGCTAGGCTCTAAAACATCAACCATTCAGGTACTGCCAGCCTCTAAATATCAATCATTCATTTGCTGCCAGCTTCTACATATCAACCATTCATTCGCTGTCAGCCTCTGAGTCTCGTGGTGAAATTTTCAATAACTTACTCGGTGGCATAGAGTGATGCTTCATGTGGCTGTAGAGTGTGGCATTTTGGGCAAATGATTTCAAGCAAATTTCACACTGGTAAGGCTTTTCACCAGTGTGTGTATTCATATGTTGCCTCAAATGATGTTTCTGAATAAACCCAGCCCCACAGACGTTGCATATATAGTCTCGGGTCTGCGTGTGGATTTTCATGTGTCTTCGTAAGGCTCCGGATCGTTTAAACTCCTTTCCACAGACTTTACATAGATGAACTCTGTTTCTGCTTTTGTTGCCAGACGCTTCATGTAGAGACTTTATGTGTGTCCTAAGTTCTGATTGTGTTTCACATTCGAATTGACACAAGCTGCAAACCAACATACCATTAACAACTGATGAAATTGTTGAACAGTCTCGTTTTATACGTAAATGTTTTCTTAGCTTTGATTTTGTATAAAATGCTTTAAAACATTTAGGGCATTCATGATCTTTAGTACCAAAATGGATATTACTGTGTTCTTTTAACTGTACACTCGTGGAAAACTTTTTAAAGCAAAGACCACAATGATACTGTCTCTCTGCACAGTGATGAACTACATTATGATGCTTAAATTCTGACAATCGTCTGAAGCCTTTATCACATTCAACGCAGGTGAACTTGGTCTCTCCAGTATGCTTTTTAAAATGGAAATTTAGCTCACTCTTCCTCTTATAGGTCTTGCCGCACACCTGAAAGGGGAAAAAGATATAAATTTATGTAACTTTGAGCCCAAGGTTCCTGACATTACATAAACCAACCCTTTACCACACAATCCCCAGTTTTAACGACTCTGAGAAAGGAAAGCATTTGAAAACACTGTGGAAAATGCTGGTTAACCCTTTCCCAAATGACAAATTTTGAACTGGTCCAAATTGAAAGAGCTTGCAGACGACAATTTTAAATTTGATGAAAATCGCAGAAAGGTCTCAAAAAGGGTAGAAAACACTGTGGTAAAAGGAGAAATTGCTCGTTACGAGCAATTTCTCCTTTTCCCACAGTGTTTTCAAATGACTTGTACTGCAGACACGTGAAAACCAGGGCTTGTTTGGGAAAGGGTTAAGCGACAAATTCTAGATTTGTCCAAATTCAAGGCATTCGCAGTAGGCAAATCAAATGTGGCCAAACTGATACTCTTGTGTCTCTGAAAGAGTAGAAAACATCATGTACAAAAGCAAACACTGCTGAACATCAGTATTTTTTTTTCTTTTCCAAAAAACATTTTCAATGGCCTTTTTTCTCAGGCTCGTAAAAACTCGGCATCGTGTAGTAAAAGGTTAACTAATTATCTTCTGAAGACGGCCCATTCCTCTTCCAGAAGACTACTTTTGAAACATTGCGGTAAAAGAAATTGCTTTGCCATATCAATCAATTACTCAGTCTTGACACAATACTTTAACACACATTCCTGTATCAAACTTAACCCTTTACTAAACACACCCATGTCTCAATGATCTTGATGAACAGGGATTTTAAAAAAACATTCTGGGAAAAGGAGAAAATGCTGGCTACCAGCATTTTCTCTATTTCCCACTTTTTCTAACCTGTCAGAAAACTTCAGTTCATTTGTATAAATTCCAATTTTATCCTCTGCAGACGCTTTCAATTTGAAAGATTCTAAAATCTGTCATGTAGGGAAGGGTAAAAATCATCTTAAGTTTCCACACAATCCCGCCTTTTAATGACCCTGAAAAAGAAAGCTCTTGGAAACATTGTGGGAAAAGGAGAAAATGCTGCTCACCAGCATTTTCTCCTTTTCCCACAATGTTTTCCACCCATCCCCAACACAAATTTTAATTTCTAAGTCACATTCATTTTATCATCTGCAAATGCTTCCAATCTGGACAAGTCTAAAATTTTGTCGTTTGGTAAAGATTTAACTCTTTAGAACACAATCCCGACTTTTAACGACCCTGACAGAGCAGTCTTCTGAAAACACAGTTTGAAAGGAGAAAATGCTGGTAACCAGCATTTTCTCCTTTTCCCACAATGTTTTCTGCCCTTCCCAACACACATTTCAATTTTTGAGTTATAATGAATTTGTCGTCTGCAAATGCTTTCAGTTTGGATGACTCTAAAATTTTGTCATTTGGTAAAGGGTTAAGGTCATCTGCTGCAAGTTTTTTTCAGTGAATCACAAGTTAATTGTGACTTATTCTCTCTCAACAATATTGCAGTAACCATATCTCACTTTTTTGTGCCTCCTAAGTATGGCTGACAGATTTCAGCAGACCCTAACCCTTTACCAATGTTTCTGTATTATGATGACATTGAGGAGGAATTGCTTTTAAAACAGTGAGAGAAAAAGAGAAAGTACTGCTTACCAAGACAAAGTCCATCATTTGATCCATTTCTAAATTGTCATAGTGCAAGTGTTCTCAATTTGGACAAGTCCAAAAGTTTGTTGTTGGTAAAAGAGTTACTAATAATGCCTAATCTTCAAAACTTTTGAAAACTTTTATTGAGAAGCAAATTGTATTCAAACTTTTACCACACAATCTCAAGTTGTAACTAGAACTGTCGCAAAGAGGACAAAAATACCCTCCACAGGCACCTTGTCACTGACGCGGCACAATTAGAGAAAACCAAGTTCACCTATGACCTTGACCTTAACCCATCTGACCCAGAAACAATAGGGCACCTCCTTAGGTCATTAGGAACACATGTATAAAGTTTCAGGGTCCTAGGTCAAACAGCTTTTGAGTTAGAGCATGGAAACAAAAACAAGACAGAGAAATTGACTGACATTCTAACAAGAGGGTCTTTATGTGTCTTATTCTTTGAATTTGGAGTAGCCAATTAAAAGGATTTTTTGAGCCATATAAGAGAAATATGAATTTCACTACGGAATGAATGCTATGTGGCTATTTTTGGACAGGTAAGTATCCTGCCATATACACAGATGTACAGGCAGACATGGTGAAACCAGTATACCCTCCTCTTTTTCGTGGGACCCCATTGAAACCATTGTAGGAAAAGGAGAAAATGCTGGTAACCAGCATTTAGTTTTTCTACTTTTCCAAAATGTTTTGTACCATTCCAAAAACAAGCTTTAATACCTGAGTCAGATTCATTTTATCATCTAAAAATGGTTTGAAATTGGACTATTCTAAAATTTTGTTGTTTGGTAGAGTAAACCTAAATAAAATGCACCTTGTCGCTGATCTCTTTCTATGCCTTTTAGCTCCTAGGAAAGCTAAACAAGTGCACTCCATGCAGTGCCAACACTAGGCTGCGGATGCTTGCTTTTCAATGAAAATTCCAAGTCGAAAAATGGGCATAACTCTGTCAAAAATATTTTGATGGTTACTTGCCCTTGTTGTATATTTCTCCCCTTTTGATGATTTACAAATCGTTTAAGTTTAACCCTTTCCCAAACAAGCCCTGGTTTTCACGTGTCTGCAGTAAAAGTCTTTTGAAAACACTGTGGGAAAAGGAGAAATTGCTCGTAACGAGCAATTTCTCCTTTTCCCACAGTGTTTTCTACACTTCTGGGGAACTTTCTGTCATTTTCCTCAAATTTAAAATTGTCGTCTGCAAACTCTTTCAATTTTGACCAGTCTAAAATTCATTGTTTGGGAAAGGGTTAAAGTATATATCTACAGTCATTACAGTGATATTATAAAGTGTCAAAGTTTTCGCACGTCACAGATGACAATGCCAGAGCTATGACAATACCTTGATTTTTACTTTGAAAACAGCCGAGCTAAAAAATGTGAAAATCCTACCTGACATTTAAACGGCCGCTCTCCAGTGTGAACCCGCATATGCTCCTCTAGTGTTTTCCTCTCTTGAAATTTACGATCACACTGGGTACATGGATATGGTCTGAAGTTCATGTGTACATTTTTAACATGCTTGTTCAGTGAACTAGGATCGTAAAATTCCTTGTCACATACATTGCAGACTGACGATTCTGGTTTTCTACCTTCATGACGACCTTCATGAATCTCGAGCGAGCTTCGTGAGCCACACGACTTTCCGCAGATACCACATGAATATATCCCAGTATGCAAGTTTTTGTGTTTTCGAAAGCAGGACTTGGAGGAAAACTTCTTGCCACATTCTTCACAAACGTAGGAGGAGCAATCTGGAATTTCTTCTAGTGCTGATGGCTTTGTTCGTATACGTTTTTTCTTCTTGGGTTTACTTTCTACTGCTGTTTCTAATGGAGCTACCCCCAGGTATTCATCTTCTGTTTGTGTATCTTCATTTAAATCTTTTTGCTTTTTCTTTGTAGGTCGACCTTTCTTTTTTGGTTGCTTTTTCTTTTTAGATAAATCTTTCATCTTTTCCGTTCCATCATCCAAACCATTCTCAGTGTCATTTGTCACTTTCAATTTTTTGGGCTTTCTAGCTCTCTTTAATGGCTGGCTTTTCCGATTTCTCTTCCTTGACTGCTGATTGTTTTTAGATAAATATTGGCCTGCATCAAAGGTAGGATCATTATCATAATCATCATCATCAACATCTGATTTTATAATGTATGAATAATCTTCTAAATCAGTGTCTCTGTCATACTCTTGTTTCACCTCAACATTTGAATAGCTCTCTGACTCATTCTCATTATAAAACTTAGTGTTGAAATGTTCAGCACCATGTATCTTACCAACATACATATTGTTAACACCGTCTTCTTCCACATTTTCTATCTTGATTTCAAACTTTTCATGCGAGATGCTGTTTTCAAGGTGTACCTGATTATCTACATTCTCGGTCTCGGATTCATTATCATCTGTATATGGTTGCCGATTCAAATCTCCTTCGGTCCTTTCTGGTACTTGTGTGTTATGTAGTCGTAAAGATTGGTCTACAACTTTTGTACTGTTTTCGGTGTTATGTAATCTGAAAGGCTGATGATGATCTACAACCTTTGGACTGTTTTCTGTCTTATGTAGTCTGAAAGACTGATTACCAACTTTTGGACTGTCTTCTGTGTTATGTAGTCGGCAAGATTGGTCTACATCTTTTGAACTGTTTTCTGTGTCATGCAGTCTGAAAGGCTGATGATGATCTACAACTTTTGGACTGTTGTCTGGTTCAGAATGTATCTGGGATATACTTGTGTAGCCTTTAGCCATGGCTGGCTGTGTATCAGATACAAGGTCTAATCTTCCTGTAATATTACTAATTTGAGCCCTCTGCTGAAGGCCAAAGTCCCTCGGTTGCATATCTTGGTTATTTTGAGTCTCGTTTGCAAGTTCTCTCCCTAGCCTGCTACTCAAATCCTGTACTATACCATCCACAAGCCGCTGACTCTCTCCATAAACCTTTTGCACGATTGTTCTGTCAAAGCACATACTTTCGAAGTGTGTGTTCAGGTGCTGTTTCAATGCTTTTCCCGTGCTAAATCTTACTTTACACCATTCACACTCGTGGATCTGATGCTTCACGTCTGAGGCTCCAGTTTCATGCTTTTGTGTATGTCTTTTCAACTCAGATACACGTCGGAACCCTTCCCCGCAGTATTCGCAGGTGTGCTTTGTTTCCCCTGTCAGGTAGAATCACAATATGCAGGTAAAAAGTAGTTAACCGTTTCCCAAACAAGCCCTGGTTTTCACGTGTCTGCAGTACAAGTCTTTTGAAAACACTGTGGGAAAAGGAGAAATTGCTTGTAACGAGCAATTTCTCCTTTTCCCACAGTGTTTTCTCCCCTTTTTGATAACTTTCTGCCATTTTCATTAAATTTAAAATTGTCGTCTGCAAACTCTTTCAATCTGGACCAGTCCAAAAAATGTCGTTTGGGAAAGGGTTAAATATTTTGACATTCAAACAGTCATATCAGTTTCCTTCTTCAATATCCTCATAACCTACATCATGGGTACTCATAAAAACTATCATAATTCTAGAATCAGTACCAACAACATAGGATATCTGTGATGATTTTAACCCTTTACTACAAAATCCTGAGTTTTAATGACCTTGAAGAAAAGGGCTCTTAAAAAAATTGTGGAAAAAGAAGAAAATGCTGGAAACCAACATTTTCTCCATTTTTCACAATGTTTTCTACCCTTTTAACCCTTTACCACACAATCCAGACTTTTAATGACCCTGAGTAAGACGGCTTTGAAAACACTGTGGCAAAAGGAGGATATGCTGATATGTCCTCTTCCGACAATTTTTTCTAATCTATCAAGGACAAATTTTGTTATTTGGGCCACCTCTAATTAGTCGTCTACAAATGCTCTCAATTTGAACCAATCTACAGTTTTGTCATTTGGTAAAGAGACAACCCTTAGGCTGCTTAGTGTGACTCAGGGACCTTTTGCGGACAGTGTAGATCAAGATTAGACTGCAGAGAACATGATCTACACTGTGCCATAAGGAGATATTTCTCCAACACCCATAACTTTGAAATTTATACCAACATTTTGTTTTTACCATCGGCTTGGAAGTTTCATTTTAGTTATTCAGTGGGATAAGGATTACAGACAGCAATCATCCGTTGAGCTACATAATGCACCGTCGTCTGCAATTGCTTTCAATTTGGACCAATCTAAAGTTTTGTCATTTGGTAAAGAGTTCAGGGTCTGTATTCACCAACCATTCTTTAGAACGTTCTTTGTCTTATTCTCCAAGATTTTCCAAGTTTGAAAGTAATGCAACTTCTGATTGGCTAAACCAAATGGTTTAGCCAATATTTGGTTTAGCCAATCAGAAGGTGTGTTACTTTCAAATCTGGAAAAATCTGAAGAATAAGACTAAGAATGTTCTTAAGAATGGTTGGTGAATATGGACCCAGGACATCAATGATCCTTTGATGCACTACATACAGTAGTGTAATGTACTGTCATCTGCAAATGCTATCAATTTGGGTGAGTCCAACTTTTTGTCATTTGGTAACGAGTTATGACAAGAGTATTACCATTCATTTGCGCTGCCAGGCAATCTATGTACAAGATACAGTGGGCCATAGCCAAACCCCATGATTTGAGCCAAATCTAATTTGTTGTCTGCCCATGCTTTCAATATGAACAAGACTAAAATTTTGTCATTTTGTACAGAGTAAAATAAGTGTAAACTCAGCTTTCCATACAGATAGCCCCCTGTCCAAGTAAGTGAATGACAAACAAAAATTTACGTTTTGTATGTAACAAGCAATTTGCTCCTTTTCCTGTAATGTAAGATCTGTCCACAGCAGGATTTGTTGGTTTGTTTGTATTGGAGTTTAACGCCATTTTAACAGCTCAGGTCATATCATGGCGGTCAGTGACACACCCATGTATTTCCTGGCTTTCTCACACCAGTACTGACACAACTTTCTTTCCAAATCCACTGACTACTTTCCTCACATGCATCAGATCCACAGCAGGGGGGAACAGCAAAAACAACCATGTTTCTGAGATAATGGGTTAATAATTGCATACATACCCTTATGGAGACGAAGATGATGATTCAGGTCGGAAATTCGTTTGTATGCCTTGGGACAAATACTGCACTTAAATGGTCTTTCACCAGTATGGACACGCACATGCTCTTCATAGGTTTTCTTGGCAAAGAAGGATCTCTCACAGTACTCACACTGAAAGTTTGTGATGCCCATATGCACTGACAAAGTGTGTTTGTTAAGCGAACTTTTGTCATAGAAAGTTTTGTCGCAAACATTACACTTTTCATCACCAATATAACCCTCATGTACTTTCTTATGTGTGTTGAGAGAATTTTGAGAGTTAAAACACTTTTTACAAATCTTACAGGAGTACCTGTCAGTATGCAAGTTCAGATGTTTTTCAAAAGATCTTAAAGATTGTACTACTTTTCCACATGTAGGACATTTATGCTCTTTCTTTTCTGTCAGTATTGCACTTCTTGACTTAATTTTCTGGCCCTCACTCTTTTTCGTTGGAACCTTCATCTTTCTTTTTGACTTTGCTTTTTTACCCCACTCGTCTCCATCACTGTCATCAGTCATATTTACGATTTCAGAATCATTATCAGCAACCATGTCATTATCATCATTATCAATTGTTGTTTCATTATCATCATTATCAACTGTTGCTTCATTTTCTTCATTATCAACTATTGTTTCATTGTCATCATCATCAGCTATCACTCCAGAGTTGTCATCATCATCATCAGCAATCACTCCAGTGTCACCATCATCTACCATTTCAATGTTATCATCAGTACCATTAATTATCTCACTGTCATCATTCTCTAAAACAGCTGATTTTTCTGGCAATTTCTCTTTGACCTTGCTTTCTTCTTCTTCTCCTACATAACTGTCATTGACTTCAGACATTTCATTTTCTAAATTTTCAATATATATTTCAGCAGAATTTGCGGATGGTGCATCAACTGGTTCTAGAAATTCCTTGCCCTCCTTGTTAACTGGCTCATTACTTGTAGCTACTGTTAACCCTGATATTTCTGCACTCTCAATATGCCTATCATTTGCAGAATAAAAGCTCTTTATGGTGCAAGGATTCTTGTTACCTTTTCCATCATGGATTTCTATTTTGTCTCCAGTGTATGGTGAAGTGAATCCAAATTGAGAATTCTGTGTTTTAATACATTCACTACTTGAATCTGCGAACATGTTAACAGTTTCTGTAGAACCTCTTTCATACATATGGCTGTCTATTTGAAAATCGACATTTGAAAATGACAGGTCACGAGAGGTCCTAGTGTCTCCAAAATCCACTGTCTCTCTTGTAAAGCTGTAATCCATCATATTTGCTCTAACACTGTCAACTGCCTGATTCAGTGATGATACATCCTGTTCTATTGTTTCGTTCTGACCATTATCAGCTTGTAGGTGACTAAAACATGGTCTAAAGCTTACAGGAAATACTGGCTGATTATCTGCCATTATCAGTTGATACGAGTTGTACAGGAATCTGAGCAGGAAGGTCTAGGTTAAACCTGGTATCGCACTAACTGTACTCTTTATTCTTTTCTTTTCAGATAGGTCATCATCAAAGAACCCTGTAATGACATCAACTATTTTACGTCAAACAAGAGCACTGTATGCAGATGCCAATGCTTGACTGTCAATACATGATTTTCAGTGAGTAGTCCAAGTCAAAAATGGGGCATAACTCTGTCAAAAATATTTTGATGGTTAGCTGCCCTTGTTTAGGCTCCCTTTTTGATAATTAACAACTTGTCCAATTTTTAAGCAAATATCTTCTATAATAAATAAAAAGAGATATTATAAAATGTCAAAATTTTCGCACCACAATGATGCAGACGACGTCTGGGCTGTGGCAATACCTCAATGTTTTCTTTGAGAACAGCCAAGCTAACAGTGATTCAATGGTGGAGGGAGGAGAGATCCTTTTCTGCTTCGAGGGAACTCATTAACAAAGGACAAAATTTTGGACGTGACCAAACCGAAAGCATTGGCAGACATCAAACTACATGTAACTCAAGTGATGATATCTGTCTTTGGTAAGTTAGAAAGTATTGTGGGAAAAGGAGAAAATGCTGGTTACCAGCATTTTCTCCTTTTCCCATAATGTTTTCAAAAGCCTTCTTCTTCAGGCTTGTTAAAAGATTGGATTGTGTGGTAAGGGGTTAAGATGCTGTATTAGTCTCACACACAAGTCATTAGGTGCTCTGGTGGACTGTCCTTTGCCATGCACTGTAGAACCTCAGCTAAGCACTGGTATTCCGTCAAGTATGCTGTAACGGTATCATGTACGATGTAAGAATAAATATGTATGAATACACAAGTATGTATAATGCTGCCATAAATGGCCTGTATGCTGTTTTTCTTTTTTGTAAACTTTTGGACTTAATATTTGAAGTGCTTGTCAAGCTCAGGCACCATGTTTTTCCAGACCTGCAATGCTGCCACCTATAAAGCAAAGGTGCTGGAAAAGGTACATATGCTAGCAGCAGTTGTCTCTTTTTTACCTACATCTTAAAAGCTATCCCTTACACCTGAGTTTTGTTTGTTATCAGCATTACTGAACAACACATCAGAGCTCCAGACAGAGGGAGTGATTTTGATTTCAAATTTCAAAATATTAATTGTTCTCCAGTAAACTCTATGTTATGGGCACTCAGCAGAATTGTCTCATTGAGTACCCACAACATGGGGTTTGAAAGAGAAATAACAGATTTAGAATACCATCACTCTCTCTTATCTGGAGCTGTGACATAATTCTGTTATATTGATCAACTGGTGCACCTATTCATGGTTTCCTGAGTTTCATTTATCAGTAGTATGCATAACAGAGAGACAGATTCTCTGTTATACATGAGTCTTTTTAGAGCAGACCACTTCTGAAAACAGAAATTGCTTGTAATAAGTATTGCCTTCTTTCCCACAAGATCATATGGTATACACTTTAATTCTTTACCAAATGACAAAATTTTGAACTTGACCAAATTGAAAGCATTTGCAGATGACAAATCGAATGAAGCTTAACTGATGATTTTTGTCTTTGAAAGGGTAGAAAATATTGTGGGAAAAGGAGAAAATGCTGGTTACCAGCATTTTCTCCTTTTCCCACAATGTTTTCTGAAGGCTTCTTCTTCAGGATCATTAAAAGTCAGCATTGTGCGATAAAGGGTTAAATGACGACTTCTGTCAATGATAGGGTAGAAAATATTGTGGGAAAGGAGAAAATGCCTTTTCCCACAATGTTTTCAATTAGAGCCATAGTTTTATGGAGACAAATCTTCTCCATATTTTTCTGTCTTACGGGTTGTATCTTCTGTGGTTGATTCTAACTAATTGAAGTGATTCTGTATTTATCAGCCATTACTATTTTAAATAATTCTATTCGAGGTAAAAATTTAAATAGAAAAATGAATCACATTCATAGAAAATGTAAAAAGGAATGGAAACCAGTCAAAAATTGATGGAACCGGCCTTGTCCAATCAAGTTATCCTCAACTGTCCGTGATTCGTGTCCATAAGCAAGAACCAGCCGTCAATAAATGGAAATGTTGTTAATGATAAAAACTACATTGGGAAATAAACTTACTGCATGTGCTTTGTATGTGTGTTGTTGTTTAATTTCTCCTAGCTTCTAATTATTTTAACTGTTTATGTTTAAAACCAGCATCGACTGCATTCTATTTCTGGAGGTACCGTCCTTGAATCGTGCCCTGGATAAATGACGTCATATACACTTCCTTTACAGGTCAGGCTAATTTCAATTGTTATCATTGTTATGTTAACTTAGGAATGAAATTGTACAGGATACTTGCAGATTTACACAGACATAAGTTTGGAATTCTATTTTTACTAGAACTGACATGTTTTTTATGTCATAGTTGATAATTGCACTATTACAGGACTGAAAATGTATAAGGAACACAGGATATACATGTATATTGATTGAGCCTTACTGTCTAAAAAGTGTGTGGGATTATCGTAAAAAAGAAACAATAAGGAATACCTATATTTGCTATTCTATATAAATGCAACATTCGGTAATGTGGCTTCTGGAAGGAAGTCATGTGCTGGTAACCTATTTTATATTATCTTTTCACCTGATTCATTGGAATCGCTGAAATGCGTGAGGGCGCGATCCAAGGACGGGCACGATCCAAGGACGGTCGACAATGATATCAGGACTACGAGTTTACCAATCCATATCAAGACAATCTATGCCGGCAAAAATGCTAATGCCATTAAGTTACAAAATATGATTTCAAAATTAAAATTACAGCTGCACAAAGAAAATATATATTATAAAACCCAAGGTGTTAATTATAACAATAGCAATCATCATTTAGCCTGCAGTCTAGAGACAATTTGGTATGGGGCCGAATGATTGATCCGCTTAATACAGGGTTACCTGCCTCTCAACCCTTTAAACTTCAGTAGACTAGTAGATGGGCTACTGCAAATTATGAAGAATATTACCCTTATCTAGAAGCACGCGTTAGAAAATATCAGGTCTTCATGATATTTTTTAGGTTTGTCGAGCAATATCACAAATTGGTAAAGGGAGATAACTGCTTAATTGTGGAGCTCAACGATGGGTAAATTTACCGGGCTATACCGTGTTGGACCTTATAACCGGATCGGTTCTAATTTCAAGGCTATTTCGCACTTCATTTATGAAATAAATGTTGTCATTCATTGACAGTTAATAATTCCTTTGTTTATTACATTAAAAAAAATTTTATGAGTGAGTGAGTGAGGGAGGGAGGGAGCGAGTGAGTGAGGGAGAGAGGGATGGACTGAGTCAGTGAGAGAGGGAGTCAGGGAGTGAGAGGGAGTCAGGGAGTGAGTGAGTCAGAGAAGAAAGGAAGGAAGGAAGGAAGGAAGGAAGGAAGAGAGCTGTCTGTCTGTGTCTGACCCGCTCTACTATAGATCGTTCTATTCCGGTTATTAGACTCGACCCGGTGAATTCTTCTGTGCATGCAACAATTTCCGTCCGGGATGTTGACCGCACTTTGATGATCGTGCAAATCAATTGTATTTCATTTTTTTTTTTTAATACCCCAGAGTCATTAATTTTGACGCCCTTAGGCAGTTCATTATCTGTATCATTTTTATATCGATTTTACAAATACACGCAATGTTAAGTAATTGTAGCATAAAGTTCATAAGTTTAGACCCTTTTTTCCCCCTGCTCTATCAGTATCACATTAATCAGTATGGCGTAGGGCCTGCCTCCTTTGAAGTCATGTGATATAAAGATAAAAGCGGTTAAATTCTGACTTGTTTGTACTGCAATGAAGGTGGACTTAAAGAAACAGAGGATATTTTTATATCGATAACTGTAAGTTTGACAAAAGCTCTCGGGACCGAATTATAGAAAATAAATAAATGAAACATTAAAAGGAACAAAGTCCAATCTTAGCAGCGTTAGGGTAGCTCAGATGTTGTGTAGTCTGACCTTGATCTAAACCAGCTGCAAGGGCAACTATAGTCATGAAAGGGCAATAACCCTTTACCACACAATCCCGGGTTTTAATACCCTTGAGGTAAAAGTCCTTTGAAAACATTTTGGGAGCATTTTCTCCTTTTGCCACAATGTTTACTACTCTATTGAAGATAAATATCATCATTTGGGCTATATCTAATTTGTCGTCTGCAAATGCTTCAATTTGACCCAGTCTAAAATTTTGGTAAAGAGTTACGGGTTAAGATTTTTTTAAAAGTATTATATGAAAATATTGTTGCAAAGGTAAGATTACTTGGTTCAAGCAATTTCACCTTTTGCAACAATGTTTTCAGAAGTAGTCTGCTGTAGAGTACAAAAGACATTTGCAGGAGATAATTAACCCTTTACCATACAATCCCTACTTTTAACAACCTTTAGAAAAGACCTATAGAAAGAAAGCTTTTGAAAACATTGTGGGAAAAGGAGAAGATGCTGGTAACCAGCATTTTCTCCTTTTCCCACAATATTTTCTCCTCTTTTCAAAACAAATTTCACTTTTTTGAGTCACATAAATTTTGTTGTCTGCAATTGCTTTCAGTTTGGACAAGTATAAAACTCTGTCGTTTGGTAAGGAGTTACAATGATCATAATTCCTTTTATAGGTTTGTCCCAGAGTATGAAATGGCGACCAAGGAAGATGTAAATACTTAAGAACTGTGTGCTTGTCATTTTGTACAGGTGTCAGGTACAATATGCTGGAAACATAAATTTTGTCTTGTGAGTTGTTCAGGAGCTAAAGTGAACCATAAATAATGACTAGTAAAACAGGTATTGGAATTTTTTTACCTTCTCTTTTATTTGAAAATTTCACTCTTGGGGAAAAACCTGATACAGTATCCCTTACAGACTGCCCTGTAGCTTGACTATTTTCGAGCAAAGCATCAAAGTATTGTCAAAGGCTATATCCCTGTCATCAACTGCATGTGAATACGATTATTGTCTAGTGAAAACTTCAGTTTGTTTTTATAACGCAGTCATGACTGAAGATTATTGCCTCAAACTGTGGCTAGCTGAGCCCTGGTAGCTCAGTTGGTAGCATACAGGACTTGAACGCAGGGTGTCATGGGTTTGATCCCCGGCTTGGCCAATTTCTTTCTAAAGATTGATATAGTCATTGTGACAGGATTCATCCCTCTCTCGGTGCTTACCATTGTTTCCATGGTTGATGTAAGGGAAAGTACTCAGTGACTTGGAAAGAATATCATGCATAGTACTGGTAAAAGAAACTCAAGGAAAGCATGGATAGGTGCACTGGCCGCCGAGATATAACTGAAATAATGTTGAAAACAGCGTTAAACACCACACAATCAATCAACAATCACTCAGTCAATCTCTGGCTAGTTCTTAATAATCAGAAGGGAAACCCATTCAAGAAGGGCAAGTAACCTAGATTAAAATTATTTTTGACACCGTTATGTGCCCTTTTTAGCTAATAAATTTCACTATAAAAGCAACAGCTTGAAGGGGAACAAATGAACTGAAGTTTTTTGACAGGGTAGAAACCAGCATTTTCTCCTTTTCCCTCAATGTTTTCAAAAGGCCTTTTCCTGTGGGTCATGAAAACAGGATTGTTTGATTAAGGGTCAATATCTTAAACATGGTGTCACTGTAGCATTTATTAACTCTTTATCAAATGATAACATTTTAGCCTTGTCCAAACTGAAAGCATTTTGCCAACGAAAAAATAAATATTACTGAAACAATGGGTTCGGTCTGTGAGGGAGTAAAAACATTGGGGGACAAGGACAAAATGCTTGTTTTGCAGCCACCATGTTTTTAACTCTTTACCACACCTTTAAGGGCCCTGGAAAAGAAGCCCTTTGACACATTGTGGGAAAAGGAGAAAATGCTGGTAACCAGCATTTTCTCCTTTTCCCACAAATGCTTTCTACCCTATCAAAGAAATATTGCACCATTAGAGCCACATTGAAACTGTTGTCTACAAATACTTTCAATTTGGATAAGGCTAAAAGTTTGCCGTCTGGTAAACTATTAAAGGGCTTCTACCTCAGGGTTGTTTAAAGTCAGGATTTTGTGGTAAATAGTTTAAATATTTTAAAACATAATGTCCTTGTGGTGAAAACTGAACTACTGTGGCATGTATTATTTCCTTACCAAGTGACAAAAATTCAGCCTAGTCCAAATTGAGATTATTTTGCAAATGACAAAATAAGCATGACCCAAACAATGGAATTCTTCTATGAAAGGGTATGAAAAAAAAAATTAGGGACAAGGAGAAAATGCTGGTTTCCAACATTTTATTCTTTTCCAACAATGTTTCCAAAAGGCTTCTACCTCAGGCTCATTAACCCTTTCGCAAACAAGCCCTGGTTTTCACGTGTCTGCAATACAAGTCTTTTGAAAACACTGTGGGAAAAGGAGAAATTGCTCGTAATGAGCAATTTCTCCTTTTCCCACTGTGTTTTCTACCCTTTTTGAGACCTTTCTGCCATTTGAAATTGTCGTCTGCAAACTCTTTCAATTTGGACCATTCCAAAATTTGTCGTTTGGGAAAGGGTTAAATACCCTCATGAAAATTCATGTCCATAAACTTGCACCATTTTTGTGGCCAACTCTGTTCTATTTATAGCGAGATGTTTTGGCTAAAACTAATGTTATAGTAGCATGGGTGTAAAATACATAATTATTTGTATTGTAATACATGTATACTAAAAGTATAATTAACCTTTTACCAGACGACAAAATTATAGCCTTGTCCAAATTGAAAGCATTTGCAGACGACAATTTCAATGTGGCTCAAATGGTACAACTTTTCTTTGATAGGGTAGAAAACATTGTGGAAAAAGGAGAAAATGCTGGTTACCAGCATTTTCTCCTTTTCCCACAATGTTTTCAAAAGGCTTCTTTCCCTGGGGCGTCAAAAGGCGTCATTGTGCAGTAAAGGGTTAAAGAGTAAATTAAACTTTTGCGGGGTGAATACATCTGAGCCATGCTCTGTGAAGAGGGGGCTTAATGCATCTCCAAAAAGTACCGACCCATATCAGCCTGCACGGAGTGTGCAGGGTGACATGGGTCAATACTTTTTGCTATTTGTAAATTTTATGCCTTTCCAATGACCATTCTATCCCTATATCCAGTCAGTTGTCAGACTAATTGGATTTTATGGATCCATAATTATGTGATGTCTTGCTCGGTATAATGTATCACCGAGATGCATTAAGCCCCCTTTTGCCAGAGTGGTTCATTCATAAAGTTCTGTATTTTCTTTCGCTTTCAGCGTCAAATACCATCTCCGACCAATATCTAGCAGAATTATGCAAGAATATTGGATCAGAATGGCCCTTATTAGGAATCAACCTGATGTTTAGCCAGGCCCAGCTGGACCAGTTACAAGAGGCTTACCCGAGAAACATGTCTAGATGTATAATGATAATGCTGACAAAGTGGAGAGATGCTCTTGACCTGTGCGTGGGCACTAACCCTTGGAAAATACTGAAGAGGGCCCTTGAAGATGTTGGACGATTTGATTTGGCAAAAGATGTTGAAATTCACATGGCTTCATGGAAAAGTAGGCCAGTTTGAATTATAGGCAGTTTCTTCCATGTCACATTATAATATGAGTATCTGAATAGCAATTTGAAATATTTGTTTAGAGACCATAATTTCAAACAAGAACAAAGCTTTGTATAATTATTTTCTTGCAGAGGTATACTTGATCTTCTATTAATACACATTGAGCCACACTTTGGCAAAAGGTGGTTTGATGCATCTCCTTGATGCAATATATATCATTGTTTAACCCTTTCCCAAACGTCAAATTTTAGACTGGTCCAAACTGAAAGAGTTTGCAGATGAAAATTTTGAATTCATTGAAAATGGCAGAAAGTTCTCCAAAAGGATAGAAAACACTGTGGGAAAAGAAGAAATTGCTCGTTACGAGCAATTTCTCCTTTTCCCACAGTGTTTTCAAAAGACTTGTACTGCAGACACGTAAAAACCAGGGCTTGTTTGGGAAAGGGTTAATTATGGATCCATCGAAAGCCAATTTGTCTAACAATCAACTGAATCAAGGGTTAGAATTGTCCTTTAACAGGCAGAGTACTGACAGTCGCAGTAGTCAAGTTTCACCCTGTGCGGACTCAGTGGGCGGACCTTGGTGGATACTTTTTTTGGAGATAGATTAGAACCATTAGAACCCCTTTTCACGCAGCATGCTTCATTTACACCTTCCATAATTCATATTCACAAGCTATGGTATTCATAGCCAGTCCAATGCTGTTTTCTCAACAGTCATTCAAGTGGAAATTCATGTGCAATGTTTGGAAGTTAATCTTTATAATTCATGCTTTTCGGTAATTTATCGAGAAATAATGGTTGATTATGGTTTGATATTTCATGGTTGCAACCAGTGAAAATGCCGATTTCATATTTTGTAACTCTTCAATTAAAGGCGGAAACGGTAGTTCCTGCACATTAGAACATTTGAAGGAAAAGAAAAAGAGGATATTTATTTTTTTAGTGAAAGATTGAAATTTATTTCATTGAGTGAACATCATCAGTATTGTTTTCACGAGTTGCTGCACCGCTTGTGAAAATATTAGAGATGATGTTCACTTGATGGAATAAATTTGGATCTTTCACTGACAAAAAAAACAATCTATTTATTTCATTCTTCTAACCCTTAGATTGTTGGGGCTGAGCCCCAGTAGCTCAGTCGGTAGCATACAGGACTTGAGAACAGGAGGTCGCTGGTTAGATCCCCGGCTTGGCCAATTTCTTTCCAAGGACTAATGATAGTCCTGTGGCAGGATTCATTCCTCTCTCAGCGCTTACCATTGTTTCGACGATGGCTATGTGGGAAAGCAGTCAGTGGCTTGGAAAGAATATTGTGCGTAGTACTGGCAAGAGAAACTCCAGGAAAGCATGGATAGGTGCACTGGCCGCCGCAATATAACTGAAATAATGTTGAAAATGGCGTTAAACACCATACAATTAATCTATCAACCTATGTTATGGGGACTTTCATCAAAATCCAGTACATTTGTTTTCGGTAATTCCCAGTGGCATACCCCCCTCAAATAACAACTTCGAACTACTGTTTTCGCCTTCATTTGAAAAGTTCGGAAATCTGAAACTGGTATTTTTCACCGGTCGTAACCATGAAATATCAAACCATAATCCACCTTTATTTCTCGATAAACTACCAAAAGGCATAAAATAATATGAACTACAATACCGTTTTTCAACATTATCAGAAACTTGGTAAAAACAGGAGCAGGTGCTGTACATATGCAATTGTTCTTTTTTTTTATGAAGTTTGAAAAGATTACAAGAAAAGCAGAAGTTGCTTGTACCAAGCAGTTTCTCCTATTTACCACAATGTCTTTATGCTATAAAAAACATTTTCCTTTCTATAACACTATACCAGAATGACAAAATTTTGAATTTGTCTGTGTTGAAGCATTTACTGATGGCGACTGAAATGTGGCTCAAAAGAAGAGATTGGCCTATAAAAGGGTAGAAAACCTTTTGGGAAAAGGACAAAATGCTGATAACAAGCATTTTCTCCTTTTCCCACAATATTTTCAAAAGGCTTAAATTTTAGGGTTGTTACAACCCGGGTTATGTGGTAAAGGGTAAAATCTTGTTTTATCCTTTATGAAATTGTAGCAGAATTTTTGTAAGTGTATAATCATTAGTCCCTTACTGCAGTGCCCTCCTTTTTCTTTACACAGGCAACAAAAGTGGAGAGAGCTGTATGGAGGTTATTGAAGAGAGAATTGGGGAGATCAAGTTCAGTAGGCCAGAAACTTCCGACCTAAACAGAATTATTGGTACTTTGATTTGTAGTATTTCTTGCTACAGTAATGTACCATTTAATTTACCAGATGACAAAATTTTAGATTTGTCCATTTTGAAAGCAACTGGAGCGGACTACGTAAATATGGGTGAAGTGTGTCATTGAAAGGGTTGATACGAAACATTGAGTAAATGTGGCTTAACCCTTTCCCAAACAAGCCCTGGTTTTCACGTGTCTGCAGTACAAGTCTTTTGAAAACACTGTGGGAAAAGGAGAAATTGCTCGTAACGAGCAATTTCTCCTTTTCCCACAGTGTTTTCTACCCTTTTTGATAACTTTCTGCCATTTTCATCAAATTTAAAATTGTCGTCTGCAAACTCTTTCAATTTGGACCAGTCCAAACTTTGGGAAAGGGTTAAGTGCACCGGTAACTTTGAAAAGATGCAAAACATTGGCTATGAAGTTCATATTTCTGTTCTCAGACGGTTTGTCTTCAGAATTTTAACTCTTTACCACACAATTCCAGCTTTTAATGACCCTGAAGGAGAAGGCTTTTGAAAACATTGTGGGAAAAGGAGAAAATGCTGGTAACCAGCATTTTCTCCTTTTCCCACAATGTTTTCTTCTCTATCAACAACAGAAATCATCGTTTGTGTTACATATGATTTGTCGTCTGCAAATGCTTTCAATTTGGACCAGTCTAGAATTTTGCTGTATGGTAAAGATCAGGGGTTGTATTCACCAACCATTCTTAGTAACATTCTTTGTCTAAGTCTCAAGAATTTATCAAATTTCGAAGTTACAAAATTTTTGATGGGTTAAACCAAATAATTTTTAGCTCCACTGGCCGAAGGCGTTGTGTCCGTCGTGCGTCCGTCCGTCCGTTCGTCCGTTCGTCCGTGCGTGCATCCGTAAACTTTTTCTTTAAAAAACTTCTCCTCAGAAACTATTGACTGGATTTTTACCAAATTTCACAGGAATGTTCCTTTGGTGGTCCTCTTTCAAATTCCTTCAAATAATTGTGTTCCATGAAGAATTCTGGCTGCCATGGCAACCAAAGTAAAAAACCTTTAAAAATCTTCTCCTCCCAAACCGCTATTTGGATAGCATTATTATTTTGCAGGAATGTTCCTTAGATACAGGTTTACAGAATTCCTTTAAAAAAAAATGATCTGTCAAAAAACATGGCTTTTATGGGAGACTCATTTTCCTTTTATGGTATAAAGTAAAATCTTTGAAAAATTTCTTCTCTAAAACTATTCATTGGATTTCATTGTTGTTTTGCAGGTAAGTTCCTATGGTGGTTGTCTGCCAAATTGTTTCTATGGTGGTTGTATACCAAATTCCTTTTAAAAAAATGATACACCTAGAAACACATTTTTAAATAGACAAGGCTTATATTTCAAAAAAATGTTCTTCTCCAAAACTATTTATTGTGTTAGTTTTATCGACTAACAAAGAAAAAGGAAGAAAATTGGATGGACTTGACCTAGTCAGGGCTGTCCTATTTAAGCCCACACATTTTCCTTGGTATTAAGATCACAATTTACTCCAATGATATGCTATTAGTTAGTACTAGTAATGAAATATTACTGGCCATAAATAAGATAAAAGCTTGAGCACCTTTCACAACTTGAGCTTTTCAATTTTGCCTTATTACTAAGCCTGAGTAACCATGCCAAGATAAAAAAGAAAAAGTATTTTAATAACAAAACCCCCATGTTGTAGGTACTTTATAGTCCTTTTGATATAGAACAAGAGAACCTCTGCACTTTTATTAGTTCTGGTAAAGGTTTGTTGACCTACTAATGAGTAAATGCAGAATGCACAGAAGGGTGTAAATCCTGGTGACCTGGTACACAGTGGGACAGGGCTTTACATTTGTGATAAGGCATTAATGGTACCCAGTCAAACTGATCCCGCAACTTCAGTACACCAGAATTAATCTGTGCCCTGGAGCAGGATATTTGATTTATGTAAATGCATTTGTAGACCATTTTGTGTTGTTTGCCACAGAAGACATTCTAACTGTGAAAAGTTGATTATTAGGGATTAGGTGTTCATTGTATGCCAGCATATTTCATTCTATCTGGTGTATTATGTAAGTTGATCTATATTGCTATAACATTCATTCATTTGCCCTCCTAGCTGTTCTTTTAGATTACCCCTTTACCACACAATCACAACTTTTAACGACCCTGAGAAAGACATATTTTCTATATTTTGATGTTTCCCCACCCAAAATGGTTTGTGAAAGGACCTGTTGCAGACAACATATCTTCAAATTAGTAAGACATATATAAAAAAGGATAGAAATTATTGTGGGAAACTAAGAAAATGCTGGTTACCATTTTTAGCTCCACTGGCCGAAGGCCAGCGGGCTTATGTCATGGCCCGGTGTCCGTCGTGCGTCCGTCCGTCCGTCCGTCCGTGCGTTAACTTTTATTTCAAACATCTTCTTCTCTGAAACTACCCATCCGATTTTCACGAAACTTCACAGAAATGATCCTGACATGGTCCTCTTCAGAATTTCTTGAAAGAATTTGATTCCTTCAAAAACTCTGGTTGCCATGGCAACAAAACTGAAAAATATTGGAAATCTTTAAAAATCTTCTTGTCTGAAACCATAAGGCATAGGGCTACCAAATTTGGCATGTAGCTTTATGTAGTAGACCTCTATCAAGTTTCTTCAAATTATAGCCCTGGGGTCAAAATTGGCTCTGCCCCAGGGGTCACAAGTTTTACATAGGCTTATATAGAGAAAACTTTAAAAATCTTCTTGTCTGAAACCATAAGGCATAGGGCTACCAAATTTGGCATGTAGCTTTATGTAGTAGACCTCTATCATGTTTCTTGAAATCATAGCCCTGGGGTCAAAATTGGCTCTTCCCCAGGGGTCACAAGTTTTACATAGGCTTATATAGAGAAAACTTTAAAAATCTTCTTGTCTGAAACCATAAGGCATAGGGCTACCAAATTTGGCATGTAGCTTTATGTAGTAGACCTCTATCATGTTTCTTGAAATTATAGCCCTGGGGTCAAAATTGGCTCTTCCCCAGGGGTCACAAGTTTTATACATAGGCTTATATGGAGAAAACTTTAAATATCTTCTTGTCTGAAACCATAAGGCCTAGAGCTACCAAATTTGGCATTTAGCTTGATCTAGTTGGAGTCTACCAAAAGTGCCCAAAGTATAGTCCTGGGGTCAGTTTGGCCTCATACTTGGAGGGGGGGGGGTTCACAAGATTTACATAGGCTTACATAGGGAAAACTTTTAAATCTTGGTGTACATAGCCATAAGACTTAGGCTACCAAATTTTGCATATAATTATAGCATTATTTAGTGGACAGTTACAAAGAGGGCCCAAGTTACAGCTCTAGGATCAAGTTTGGCCCTGCACCAGGGATCACAAGTTTTACATGGGTTTATGGAGTGAAAAGTTCAGAAACCATCTTGTTACCAGCCATAAGGCCAAGAACTCCCACATTTGGCATGTTATTCTTCTAATACAATATTCCCCATTTAGTCAGACTGTAGCCATGAGGTCAAAGTTTTATAAGGGCTTATATAGTGAAGACTTTTCTTCGTGGTTTATATTTATAAGCCAGTGGAGCGATACAGGGCCATCATGGCCCTCTTGTTTTCTTCTTTTCTCACAAGTTTTTTCCATACCTTTTTTCTTTAGTGAGCTAAAATGCAGGATTGAATGGTAATTGTTAAAAACTTCTTTTTCGCCATTATAGAAATATCAGGCCTGTGGAGCGATACAGGCGCTCAAGCGCCTCTAGTTTACTTTCTTAACCTAGATTAAGAGTAAGAAGACGATTCAGAACAGTTGATTTAAATAGGCGATTCAGAACAGCTGATTTAAATAGGCGATTCAGAACAGCTGATTTAAATAGGCGATTCAGAACAGCTGATTTAAATAGGCGATTCAGAACAGCTGATTTAAATAGGCGATTCAGAACAGCTGATTTAAATAGGCGATTCAGAACAGCTGATTTAAATAGGCGATTCAGAACAGCTGATTTAAATAGGCGATTCAGAACAGCTGATTTAAATAGGCGATTCAGAACAGTTGATTTAAATAGGCAATTCAGAACAGTTTATTTAAATAGGCGATTCAGAACAGTTGATTTAAATAGGCGATTTAGAACAGTTGATTTAAATAGAGCCTGTCTTAGAATGGGTGGTTAACTCTTTACCACACAATCCAGAGTTTTAACGACCCTGAAGAAGGAGACTGAAGAAGGAGGCTTTTGGAAACATTGTGGGAAAAGGAGAAAAAGCTGGTAACCAGCATTTTCTTCTTTTCCCACAATGTGTTCAACAATCCCAAAAACAGAATGATACTGTCATTTGGGCTCCCATTTTATTTGTCGTCTGCAAACACGTTCAGTTTGGACTGGTCTAAAATACTGTTGTGTGGTAAAGAGTTAACCAAAAGATTTAGCCAATCAGAAAATTGTATTTCTTTCTAAATCTAGAATAAAACTAACAATCCAACAGAATTATGGGTGTTTAACCCTTTACCACACAATCCCGGCTTTCAATGACCCTACTGAAAAAGCTTTCGAAAACGTTGTGTGAAAAGGAGAAAATGCTGGTAACCAGCATTTTCTCCTTCTCCCACAACATTTTCTACCCTTTCGAAACAAATTTCAATTTTTGAGTTGCAATTATTTTGTCGTCTGCAAATGCTTTGAATTTGGACAAGTCTAAATTTTTGTCGTCTGGTAAAGAGTTCACACAGCACTGAATGGTTTTCCTCAACTTTTCAGGGCAAACACAGCTGTGCCTTGAGAGATGGTCGAAAGACAGGCATTTATTTGTAGAGACAGCTGCATGGAAAAGTGCATGGGATATCCTGTCCAAAATAAAAGCCTTAGTTTTGTGTGGGAATCCTGGAGACGGTAAAACCACTATAGCGTATAATTTACTCCTGAAACTTGCCGAAGAAGGGTTTAGTTCAGCCATAGTTACTAGCTTTGATGTTGTAGAACAGTATTATAGCATTAAAGAGAAGGTTGTATTTTTCTTTGATGACGCTTTTGGAAACCCTGCTGTCAATAATGTATTGGTGGAAAGCTGGATAAGGAACACTAATAAAATTACTGCCCTTCTCGAGAGCGATAATTTCAGGTTGATTCTTGCCACAAGAAAACAGGTCTTTCTGTCTTGTAAGCTGGAGCTTGAAGGTTGCCAGTGTTTTCAACATTCTATGCTAGACATGACAGATACTAAGCACAAACTTACAGAGCCTGAGAAGAAAACAATGCTGTTAAAGTATTGTGAGAATAATAAGGTGACCGTAACACCAGACATGGTAAATCAGTCATGCATCACTGCTGTTTCTGGGTTTCCTTTACTGTGTAAACTTTACACAGCTAACCCATATTTACAGCATATTGGGGACTTTTTCCAAAAACCATTATCTGTTTTAGTACATCAGTTACAGATATTATCCAAACAAGACCCAAAAGGCTTTTGTGGTTTGATAATAGTACTAGTACACGATGGAAACCTCTCCACATCAGTGTTTGATGTTTTTGAGCAGACAGATCAGTCCAAGGCACAAATAGCAGTTATTAAAGAAGCTTGCCAGATTGACAGCAGTGTTCCACTTACAAGTATTGAAGAAGCCCTGAGATCATTGATTGATGTCTACGTGGTGGAAAATGAGGATTGCTATACCTTCTTGCATGATGCTATTTTTGATGCAGCCACTTTTGTATTTGGAGAAAAATTTCCTAGTCAGCTCTTGAAAATGTGCTCATCAAAGTTTCTTCTGCGTAGAGTAAGATGTTATACTTGCAAACCCAAGGTGCAAAATGATGTTGTAGACATGCTGTACCTACCCAGAAGGCTGACAAAGGATTTAGCTTGTCGGTTTCTCTCTGATATGCAGGAAGGTTATTTGAAAGAAGTGTTCGAAAATCCCAGTTTATCAGATAGATATGTCAGTGAATACTTAATCAATGAAATGAAGAAAATGTCTGACTTATCTAGACAGCACTTATTTAGAAGAAGAGTAAACAGGACGGGAGAAAAGTTCCTTAAATTAGTTTTTACTCATGGTTTGGCTGATTTGGCTAGATACATCCTGGAAGAAGGTGTATCTGTCACAGATGACATATGGCTGTGTGCCTGCAAACATGGCCAGATAGATATGGTTGACATACTTCTTGAGAATGGTGTAGATATAAATACAGTAAATTACAACATGTCTGCACTTCATGTTGCAGCAGAAGAAGGACACTTAAATCTTCTGAAATATTTGTTAAACAAAGGAGCCAATGTATCCATAAAAACAGAAGATGGAGTTGATGCCATATGCTACGCATGCAGAACATGGCATACAGACTGTGTACAGTTTCTAATAAATTATGGAGTGGATCCTAATACACATGACAAATATAATATGTATCCAGTCCATATGGCTGCTATGAAAGGGGATTTAGATTTTTTGGAGTTTCTTACAGATAAGGGGGCAGATCCTTTTGTGACAAATACCATGAATCAACAGCCTCTTCACCTGGCTGCTGAAAATAAAAATCCAGATACTCTGGTATATTTTCTAAGCCTTGGAGCTGATCCAAATGCTTGTACAGCGGATGGTAGGACCCCACTTCACTATGCATGTAAGGCAGGTCAGCGAGAAAATGTTGAACTTCTCTTGAATAGAGGCTCAGACTTATTCTCCAAAGATAGTAGACAAAGATTGCCGTTACATGAAGCTTGTATGGCTAGTATAGACTGTGTTGACATTATTCAACTGTTAGATCTTCATGTAAATAAACAGAAAAGTGGTAAAGATTTATGTCACTGTGTAGAAACAGAATCTGAGAATGATTATAATGATCTCAATGTACAGACACAGTTAGAAGGAAAGGTGTTGGTAAAAAATGTACCCAAGGAAACTTTAATGGAGAAAGATGAGGGACCAGATTTTATACCTAACAAATTGGATACTATCACTGATGGAATGGAAACTGTGGTTGAGGATATTTCCAGTAATTTCTTTGATGCTAAGGATGATAGTGGAATGACTGCCTTACATTATGCTTGTAAACATGTGAATGATAAGGGTTTTGCTAGAGTCAAATATCTTATAGAAAAAGGAGCAAATATTCATGTGTCAGACAAAACATTGATGCAACCTATATTGTATGTATGTGACAATGGATCTGTGGCAACAGCCAAGTTTCTCATCCAGCACGGAGCCAACATACACTGGAGAGATGTTAGAGGACAAAGTGCTGTCCATTTTGCTGCAGCAGGTAACAAGCCAGAAATGCTACAGTTACTGATACAAAATGGGGCTGACATAAATTCACCCTGTAGACATGGAGTTAGAGCTATTCACTTTGCAAGTCGTCAGAATGCTGCGTTGACTTTAACCCAGTTGTTAAAGTTAGATGCCAATTCAGATCAAGAAGATGACGCTTTGTATACACCTTTATTCTACGCATGTTTACATGGTATGTACATACATAATGCTTTTTACCTTCTCGCTTGCAATACATGTAACTTGGAGCAGACAATAGAGTGCTGTATATTTTTCATGTTATCTGTCAGTTGGTCATGTGACCGTAGAAGTGTGTACCTGCCAACTGGGACTTTTTTTTAAATCTTTACTACACAATCCCGACTTTTAACAACCCAGTGAAAGAAGCCTTTTGAAAACACTGTGGGAAAAGGAGAAAATGCTGGTAACCAGCATTTTCTCCTTTTCCCACAATGTTTTCTACCTTTTTCAAAACAAATTTCAGTTTTTCAGTCACATTTATTTTGGCTTCTGCAAATGCTTTTCATTTAGAACAGTCTAAAATTTTGTTGTTTGGTAAAGGGTTAAATAAGTATTTCAACATGTGAATGAAAGTATGATATAAAAGCTGTCACTGAATGTTAAATATCTGTAAATAGTTTCAGCTTGTAAACACGCTTTTTCACTTTCTGTTATGTTAACCCTTTACCACACAATGCCGCCTTTTGATGCACCTGGGAAAGAAGCCTTTTGAAAACATTGTAGGAAAAGGAGAAAATGCTGGTAACCAGCATTTTCTCCTTTTCCAGCAATGTTTTCTACCCTATCAAAGAAAAGTTGCACCATTTGAGCCACACAGAAATTGTCGTCTGCAAATGCTTTCAATTTGGACAAGGCTAAAATTTTGTCGTCTGTTAAAGGGTTAAATATGTTAAAACACTAAAAAGAGGGCCATGATGGCTCTGTATCACCCCACTGGCTTTTAACCCTTCACACACAATTCTGAATTTTATCGACCCTTAGAAAAAAGCTTTTCTAAATATCATGGCAAAAGGAGAAAATGCAGGTAACCAGCATTTTCTAAGTTCTACCTCTCCAAAAACATACTTTAATTTTTGAATTGCATTTATTTTGTTGTCTGTGCAAATGCTTTCCAAATTTGACTAGTCTTAAATTTTGTCGCATGGTAAAGAGATAAAACATGAATTTAAGAAAATAAGCCTACGTCCCCACCCCCCCCCACACACACACACAACAACAACAGCATATAAGTCGTTTTTTTTTTTTCAAATGTGAAGATGATGTCAATGAATACAAGCAGAACTAATCAAGTACCATTCATACCAAATATTAGTGGAAGATTACCATTTCTTAGAAAACAATTTTTCAGTGGCATGAATAGTAAAGTTCTGGAACAAAAAACTGAACGATACAAACCTCAAAACCTTACGTTATAATAAGTATTAGAGACTCATCTGAGCATAAATATAAACATCAAAATAAATCTCTCTCACTGAAAATAGAACTTTCTTTTGTGTGTGAAAAACTTCAATACCCAACACTAATCATGGGTTAGTGCAGTCTGATAATCAAGGGAGGTAAATGGTAAAAAACTATATATCTGTTACCTTGTTCAGTGCACAAAAGTTTAACCCTTTACCAAACAACAAAATTTTAGGCTAGACCAAACTGAAAGCATCTGCAGACGACAAATCGAATGTGGCACAAAAATTGAAATTTGTTTTGGGATGGGTAGAAAACATTGTGGGAAAAGGAGAAAATGGTGGTTACCAGCATTTTCTCCTTTTCCTACAATGTTTTCAAAAGGCTTTTTCTCTAGGGTTGTTAAAAGTCGGGATTGTGTAATAAAGGGTTAAACAGTGATTTCAAAATACTAGAGGAACTAAAAGAATATTTTCAAAGTTTTCACTACTTAAGCCTTAGTAAAATGTGTTACCCCCAAAGCTATAGTTTTAACCGTCTTGCTACAGGTCCACTTAGATGAAGCATAGGCCACTGAAACTCCATTGGTCTATTACTGGACAACGAAATTTTCCTTATCGGGCACCATTACTATAAATAGCACATTGGCAACTGCCTCTATATTGTATATAGTAAGACAAGGTGTGCTACTAAATCAAAGAAAACTTTTACCCCTGTACCCTTTCAGAGATAATCTTTTACCGAAAATTGAGAAAAAATGCTAGTAACGGTTGCAGATGGGTTCGCAAATGATTTTTCTTTTGTACCCTGACCTTCAAAGTTCCAAACGGCTCTTGCGATCAAGCTGTAGGTCTGATCTGAAAAATTTTAAAAAGCTTCCACATTTTCCGGATCGCCATGCGCTGACGTCACACAATTTATAATCCCACAGCGAATTATAACTGAAATATTTTTTTCAAAGAAAGATCTAAAATTCTTTTGTTGATATATTGATGAAATTATCAAATTAATATTTCGTCTGTTATGATTTATCTTTTCATCTAATCCAGTATCACGATTTTCATCTTCCATTTCGTATATTTTCAAATGCGTATTTACCATTTATTGGTAAAAACTTTGGCGCGTTTTTTTATAGTGAATTCACATGAGTTATAATTCGCTGCGTCATAATGAATTGTGTGACGTCAGCGCTTGGCAGTCCGGAAAATGTAGAATCTTTTTAAATTCTTTAAGATCAGAGCTATTGCTTGATCGCAAGAGCCGTTTGGAACTTTCTAAGGTCAGGGTACTCAAGAAAAATCATTTGTGAACCCATCTGCAACAGTAACTAGGTTTATTTTTCTGTTTTTGGTTAAATATTATCTCTGAAAGGGTACAGGGGTAAAAATTTTCTTCAATTTCGTTGCACACCTTGTCTTACTATATACAATATAGAGGCAGTTGCCATTGTGCTATTTATAGTAATGGTGTCCGATAGGGAAAATTTCGTTGTCCGGTAACAGACCAATGGAGTTTCAGTGGCCTATGGATGAAGCTACATGCAAAATTTTGTAAGCCTAGACTGTACAGTTAGGGAAAAGACGATTCTTTCAGTTTTCAGTTTGTAAACCAATATAAAACTTGTGACCCCTGGGATGGGGCCGTTTTTGACACCAGGGCTGTAAATGGGACAATGGTGGTAAGGGTTTACTATATGAAGCAGCAGTTTGGTAGCCCTAGGGCTTACAGTTAGGATCAAAAGATTTTTTGATGTATACGATATAAGCCTATATACAACTTGTGACCCTTTGGGTGGGGCCAATTCTGACCCCAGGGCTATAATTTGAATACCGGTATCATTAGAAGGGGTCCACTAGATTGACGCGGCATGCAAAATTTGGTAGCCCTATGCTTTATAATTAAGGGGGGAAAAAAAAAAGATTTTTTAAATTTTTCACTATATAAGCCCATGTAAAACTTGTGACCCAAGGGGCGGGGCCAATTTTGACCCCCAAGGCTATAATTTCAAGGAATATGGTAGAAGTCTATTAGATGAAGCTACATGCCAGATTTGGTAGCCCTATGCCTTATGGTTTTTGACAAGTAGATATTGAAAATTTTCAATATCTTCAGTTATGTTGCCATGGCAACCAGAGTTTTCATTGGAATCAAATTCTTTTAGGGTATTCTGAAGAAGTCTATGGCAGGATCATTTCTGTGAAGTTTCATCAAAATTGGATCGGTAGTTTCAGAGAAGATGTTTGTAAAAAACAAGTTAACACACAGACGGATGGACGCATGCATGGACCGTTTGCTGGCCACTGGCCATTTGCCAGTGGAGCTAAAAATAGAGAAAGAGTATTGTTCATACAAAGTATTTTCTTTTTGTCCTTTCAGGTCACGTAGGGATAGTGAAGATACTTCTAGAAAATGGTGCTAACAAGGAACACGTAGATATTTATAGTAGAAAAGCTATTGACATGTTGCAGCTGCGCAGTTGTGATGCCGAGATAAGGAAATTATTGCAGCCACAGGATGAGCTTGTAAACCAGTCATGAAGTGCTAGATATTGTCTATCTCTTTACTAAATGCAAACTCTTAGACCAGTCCAAAATGAAAGCGTTTGCAGACGACAAATTAAATGGGGCTCAAATTATGGGATTTGTCTTGTGAAAGGGTAGAAAACACTGTAGGAAAAGGAGAAAATGCTGGTTACCATCATTTTCTCCTTTTTTCACAATGTTTTTCAAAAGCTTTTCCCACCAGCATTGTTAAAACACAGGATTGTTAAGTAAAGTGTTAACTATTTACCAAAAAGGATATGTCTCTGAGAGAGACGAAAATATCGTGGGAAAAGGAGAAAATGCTGGTCACCAGCATTTTCTCCTCTACCCACCATGTTTTTGAAAAGGATCCTATTTCAGGGTTATTAACCCATACTCTGCTATATAAAAGAAATGAAACTTTAAAGCTGATAGTAAAAAAAACAAATTTCCCTTTTTCAAAGGTGTTTTGGAGGAAAGTTATCTCCTTATCGGACAGTGTAGATTCAAGATCAGACTGCATGTTCTGTGCAGTCTGATCTTGATCTACACTGACTGCAAAAGGTCAGCGAGTCAAGCTTAGCAGCCTGAGGGTTAAACCGTGATTGGTACAGGGTTAAACTTTATACTGTTTTGTACAAATTCTTGAAAGATCATGAAAGATGGTGCTGAGATAACGTAGATTTCACTTTTTTATTTCGTGATACTTAAATATCAATAATTGAATCAAAAGATGAGCAATGCTCTGTGAAAATGGGGTTTAGTGCATCTGTTAAAAAAAGTATTGACCCATGTCAGCCTGTGTGGTCCATGAGGGCTGACCTGGGATGAAACTTTTTGCTATTTGTTCACTTTCTGCATGTTTAAGTACCCTTCTACCTCATGATTCAGCCGTTTGTTGAACAAAAATGGATTTTATGGATCCATAATTATGTAATGACTTGCTTGGTATAATAATTATCCGAGGTGCATTAACTCTCTACCAAACGTCAGAATTTTAGACTGGCCAAAATTGAAAGCATTTGCAGGCGACAAAATAAATGTTGCACAAATTAGGAATTTTTGTTTGAAAGGGTAGAAAACATTGTGGGAAAAGAAGAAAAATGCTGGTAACCAGTATTTTCTCCTTTTCCCACAATGTTTTCAGAGTCCCTTTCCTTGGGGTCATTAAAACTCAGGATTGTGTTGTAAAGGGTTAACCTTTTACCAAACAATGCTGTGTTTTCACGACCCTGAGGAAGAAGGCCTTTGAAAACAATGTGAGAAAAGGAGAAAATGCTGGTAACTAGCTTTTTCTCCTTTCCCACATTATTTTCTACCCTTCCACAGAAAAAATATCATGATTCTACACACATTTAAATTGTCTTCTGCCAATGCTTTCAACTAGGGTTAGTCTAAAATCTTGTCATGTGGGTAAGGGTTACACCCTCTTTTTGCCAGAGTACAGCACATATCCTCTTTACATGTAGTATTTATTAAGATTTGAGCCATGCTCTTGCAAAAGGGGGCTTAATGCATCTCCGTGATCTATGGTACCAAGCAAGTCATTACATATTTATGGATCAATAAAATCAATTGTGTATGACAACAGATTGATTCATGAGGTACACTGGTCCTTTGGCATGCAGAAAATTGACCAATAGCGAAAAGTTTCAGCCCAGATTAGCCTGCACAGTCCGTGCAGGCTGACCTGAGTCGATACTTTCCGCAGATACATTAAGCCCCCTTTTTGCAGAGTGTGGCTCATTTATAAATGAAACTGTAATCATTTTACTGTAGATCTCGATTCCTCTGTAACCCTTTATCACACAATCCCACCTTCTATCAACCCTGATAAATAAGCTTTTGAAAGAATTGTGAGTATAGAAAAAATAAAGCTGATAGCGTGCACTTTCCTCTTTTCTTTCAATGTTTCCAGCTGTACAATAACAAATTGTCATCTTCACAATAATTTCCTTACTTTTGAATGGTATCATTGAAATTTAACTGCCTTTTAACACCTGCTTTGTTTACTTTTGACATCTATTGTTACTTTAATGTACTTGTGTTCACAGAGCTCCAGATAGAGGGAGTGATTTTGATTTCAAAATTGAAAATATTAATCACTCTCCACTACGAGACGATTCTAATGAGTACCCACAACTTAGGGTTTGGAAGAGAAATAATGGATTTAGAATACTATCACTCCCTCTTATCTGGAGCTCTGGTTCAGTATGTGCCATTCCAACCATTGTTTTTATTAGCTGTTCTAGTGAAACCCAAATGAACTTTATGGTATGATATGATTTATGAACTTTTCTTTTATGAGGCTTTGATCAAATTACAGAAGCAGGGGGTCAGAAATGTAACCACACACAGGGCAAGATTGTTTAAGAAATAATCTTCTTTCTATTCTGGTTTATCGTTCAATAAACCATGGTTGTGAGTTATGAGGCACAATAAATAGTCCATGGGGCGATAGCCTGAGTGGTTTATTCATTGTGCCTCAACTCACAACCGTGGTTTATTGAACGATAAATCAAGATAGAAAGAAGATTATTTCGATTCTAACATGAAAACTTGATCAAAGAAAAACAAGTTCATATTTAGTATACAAAAGCAGATGCGGATTAATTCTTACTTTACAAAGAATATGACTTCAATTTTACCACGCTTCCATTACAATGTGTTTATTGAGCTGAATTCATGTGTCACGTTAGAATTTTCTTTTCTTTCACTTATAAGCTTTACTGGCTGAATGCAATAGCATTAAATTAATACGATCAAAGAGGCACAAGTTTCAGGAAAGGCAAGATTTTCTTGCTTATCTTTCTAACCCTTTACCAAATGATTCCCAGTTGTAACTGTCCTGAGGGAGAAGGCTTTTGAAAACGTTGTGGGAAAAAGAGAAAATGCTGGTTACCAGCATTTTCTCTTTTCCCCACAATGTTTTCTTCTCTATCAAAGACAAGTGCTTTGATTTTAGCCACTTGTGAATTATGGTCTGCAAATGCTTATAACTTGGGAAAGTCTAAAATTTTGTTGTTTGGTAGAGAGTTAAGTCCCATTGGCCTGATGGTAGAAGGGTAAATCACATGGTGTGCATTCATTGTTCATTCTGCTGGTTTGCCCATATCTCTGTTACTTTTAACCATCTCATTTATACATTGTTTCTTGACAGGATTAATGCGCACTCGGGGTCCTGCATGGCCTGGTGATAAAGTATAGGACTTGTAACCTGGAGGTCACGGGTTTGAGCCTCACTCAAAGCACTTGGTTTTTCATGGGAGTGTCCTTTGACTTTACACTTCAGAGCCCTAGCCTACTTCCAGTGAAACCCAGGATGCACATGAATATGTACAGTGATTTGACTGTAATATTGTTGAATGTGGCATAAAAACACCATTCAGTTAACCCTTTACCAGACAATCCCGACTTTTAACGACCCCGGGAAATAAGCCTTTTGAAAATGTTTTGGGAAAAGAAGAAAATGCTGGTAATCAGCATTTTCTTCTTTTCCCACAATGTTTTCTATCCTTTTAGAGATAAATGTTTTAGTTTATGTTTCGAGCTACACTTGAAATGTCATCTGCAAATGCTTTCAATTTTGACTTGTCTACATTATTGTCATGTGGTAGAGAGTTAATTGATCGATCAGTCAGTTGTATCATTATGCATACTCATTGTTGTATGGTCAGTAGAGTATTTCAGGCCCTCATTGACTTTTTGCTCATTATAGTAATGTTTATGAGGTGCTTTTTATGCCATTTCGGTCAGGTAGCTCAATGGTTAGCCTATCTGACTTGTGACCTGGTGGTTGTGGGGTTGGTACCAAGTTTTGGCAAACTTTCTTTCCGGTGATTTTTTGCTTCTTACCTCTGATGCATGTGAGAAAAGTAGTCAGTGGTTTGGAATGAAAATTGTGTCAGTACTGGCTTGAGAAAGCCAGGAAACACATGGATAGGTGCACTGACTGCCATGATATGACCTAAGCTGTTTAAAAGGCATTGAACTCCAATACAAACAAATACAAGTGAGCCACGCTGTGTGAATAAGGAGCATAATGCATCTGCTAAAAGTATCGACCCAGCTCAGCCTGCGCAGTCTACGCAGGCTGACCTGGGCCGATACTTTTAGCTTTAGGTAATTTTTCTGCATGTTGAAGAAGAAGTGTACCTCGTGATTCAGTCAGTTAGTAGACAAAAATGAATTTTATGGATCCATAATTATGTGATGACTTCAGTCTTGCTTAGTATCGTGCATTCTGGAGATGCATTAAGTCCCTTTTTGCCAGAGCATGGTGCAAGTGTTTATGTCAAGTCAAGTTTTTGAGTGCACTCAAATGCTTCAAAATTTTGGAGTGCTAAGTGAACTTGGTTAGTTTCCTCCTGTGATTTCTATGATAACAAGTTGTGTAAACTTTTGGGTGCGTGCTGTCCAATCCAGTAATGATTCGCTAATTTCAAAAGCCTATTGGGAACAGTGCAATGTTTTGGGAGTAAAAACCATGTGGCTGACTTTTGTGAAAAACGTTTTAACCGAGTTGGATTTTTCCCATGTGTGGAAAAATCAATCAACATTCAGTAGAAATGCATTAGTTTCAAGTTTAAAAAAACAAAGGAAAGGTTTACATGTATTTCATTTTGGACCAAAAAGATTAGTTTAATTACAGAAAAGGACAAATTAAGGAAGTTATAAATTTATAATGATATCTTTTGGTATGGAAAGGTTTCTAGAATTATATCTGATAGTAAGGAAAGGAAATCTTTAATAGCCTTCAGAATAAGTGCCTATAAGCTTCAAATAGAATGTGGTAGATACTCAGGTCAAAGGTTAAAAGAAAGATCATGTACTGTGTGCAACGTAGCTGAAGATGAAATTCATTTATTGTGTGATTGTACTAAATATCTAACACAACGCACTAAATTGTTTCAAAATTTCTCGACTTTTGACTTGTTTGCTTCAAGTAAAAATATATTCATTACTTTCACCCTTTACCACACAGTCCTTACTTTTAACGACCCTGAGGAAAACGCCTTTTGAAAACATTGTGGAAAAAGGAGAAAATGCTGGTAAACAGCATTTTCTCCTTTTCCCACAATGTTTTCTACTCTTCCCAAAACAAGTTTCAATTTTTGAATGACATTTATTTTGTCGTCTGCAAAAGCTTTCAATTTGGACTGGTCTAAAATTTTGTTTTTTGGTTAAGAGTTAATGAATTGTAAAGATGATACGGTTCTAAAATCTATGAGATCATTTATTAGAACATGTAACATTTCATAACATGACCCTTATGTCAAGGCTAGCACCCGCTGTTTTTAGCTCCACTGGCCGAAGGCCAGTGAGCTATTGTCATGGCGTTGTGTCCGTCGTGCGTCTGTCCGTCCGTCCGTTCGTCCGTGCGTGCGTCCGTAAACTTTTTCTTTAAAAAACTTCTCCTCAGAAACTATTGACTGGATTTTTACCAAATTTCACGGGAATGTTCCTTTGGTGGTCCTCTTTCAAATTCCTTCAAATAATTGTGTTCCATGAAGAATTCTGGTTGCCATGGCAACCAAAGTAAAAAACCTTTAAAAATCTTCTCCTCCCAAACCGCTATTTGGATAGCATTATTATTTTGCAGGAATGTTCCTTAGATACAGGTTTACAGAATTCCTTTAAAAAAAAATGATCTGTCAAAAAACATGGCTTTTATGGGAGACTCATTTTCCTTTTATGGTATAAAGTAAAATCTTTGAAAAATTTCTTCTCTAAAACTATTCATTGGATTTCATTGTTGTTTTGCAGGTAAGTTCCTATGGTGGTTGTCTGCCAAATTGTTTCTATGGTGGTTGTATACCAAATTCCTTTTAAAAAAATGATACACCTAAAAACACATTTTTTTTATAGACAAGGCTTATATTTCAAAAAAATGTTCTTCTCCAAAACTATTTATTGTGTTAGTTTTATCGACTAACAAAGAAAAAGGAAGAAAATTGGATTGACTTGACCTAGTCAGGGCTGTCCTATTTAAGCCCACACATTTTCCTTGGTATTAAGATCACAATTTACTCCAATGATATGCTATTAGTTAGTACTAGTAATGAAATATCACTGGCCATAAATAAGATAAAAGCTTGAGCACCTTTCACAACTTGAGCTTTTCAATTTTGCCTTATTACTAAGCCTGAGTAACCATGCCAAGATAAAAAAGAAAAAGTATTTTAATAACAAAACCCCCATGTTGTAGGTACTTTATAGTCCTTTTGATATAGAACAAGAGAACCTCTGCACTTTTATTAGTTCTGGTAAAGGTTTGTTGACCTACTAATGAGTAAATGCAGAGTGGACAGAGAAGGGGTGTAAATCCTGGTGACCTGGTACACAGTGGGACAGGGCTTTACATTTGTGATAAGGCATTAATGTTACCCAGTCAAACTGATCCCGCAACTTCAGTACACCAGAATTAATCTGTGCCCTGGAGCAGAATATTTGATTTATGTAAATGCATTTGTAGACCATTTTGTGTTGTTTGCCACAGAAGACATTCTAACTGTGAAAAGTTGATTATTAGGGATTAGGTGTTCATTGTATGCCAGCATATTTCATTCTATCTGGTGTATTGATGTAAGTTGATCTATATTGCTATAACATTCATTCATTTGCCCTCCTAGCTGTTCTTTTAGATTACCCCTTTACCACACAATCACAACTTTTAACGACCCTGAGAAAGACATATTTTCTATATTTTGATGTTTCCCCACCCAAAATGGTTTGTGAAAGGACCTGTTGCAGACAACATATCTTCAAATTAGTAAGACATATATAAAAAAGGATAGAAATTATTGTGGGAAACTAAGAAAATGCTGGTTACCATTTTTTTCTTCTTTTCTCACAAGTTTTTTCCATACCTTTTTTCTTTAGTGAGCTAAAATGCAGGATTGAATGGTAATTGTTAAAAACTTCTTTTCGCCATTATAGAAATATCAGGCCTGTGGAGCGATACAGGCGCTCAAGCGCCTCTAGTTTTTTTTGTCTTTTGTTTTTCCTAATGTATGTATTTATGTATGTAATGTTTGTATATGCCTTTAACCCTGCAAGGGTATAATTGCACATTAAAATACATTCTTATTCATATGTCAGCCCTAAGGGACCAAAGAAAAGTACATATCCATTGTTAACTATCTTTTATGAATCACATGTTATTTTCATGATAAAATAGTATCAAGCTTTATTTACTTTCTTCCTGTTTTTGTTCTTGGGAGTACCAAACCATTAACTTCTTACCAAACAACGAAATCTTAAACTCGACCATGCTGAAAGCATTTGCAATTGACAAAATAAATGTGGCTTAAATGATAGAATTTGTATTAGAAAGGGTAGAAAACATCGTAGGAAAAGAAGAAAATGCTGGTTACCAGCATTTTCTCCTTTTCCCAGGATGTTTTCCAAGGCCTTCTACCTCATGTTCATTAAAAGTTTATATTGTGTCATAAAGTATTAAAATATAAATGAAGATTTAGAAATCAAATACCAAGCCTGGTAGCACAGACAGTTATGCATGGGACTTGCGATCTAATGGGCTGAGTTTGTGAATCCCAGATCAGCCTGGCTTTTCAAGGATTGATGATGGTCATTGCTACAGGGTTTATTCCCCCCCACCCAACAATTGAATATCATTTTTATGATGAATATGTGAGAAAGCAGATGCTGGTAACCGGCATTTTCTCCTTCTCCCACAATGTTTGAAGTGCAACTCATAGCCCTTTTGCAGCCAGTGTGGATCAAGATCAGACTGCATAGAACATGCAGTCTGATCTTGGATCTGCACTGTCAGATGAGAAGATACTTTTCCCCCAGAAAATAACTTTTGAAATTGCAATATTTTGGCTTTTTACTACGGGGTGGGAAGCTTCATTTAACTTTACCAAACAACAAAATTGTAAACTTGTCCAAATTCAAAGCATTTGCAGACGACAATTTAGATGTGGCTCAAATGATGAAATTTGTCTTTGGTAGGGTTGAAAACATTGTGGGAAAAGGAGAAAATGCTGGTTACCAGCATTTTCGCCTTTTCCCACAACGTTTTCAAAAGGCTTCTTCCTCAGGGTCGTTAAAAGTCGGGATTGTGTGGTAAAGAGTTGACTTACTTAGCAGGTGAAGGGATACAGTAATGGCTCATCATACCATTTTCCCTACCTTGGAGAGAGTCCATTGCACATAATATACTTGTAGTCGGGGTATTTTTTCTTCATAACTTACAACAATAAAACGTAATTCAACAGCATGAGTTTTGGTAGGATTATGGAGAAAATCATTTTTCTACCCAAAAGTATCGCGATGACTAACAAAACTTGAAACCTTTGGAAGAAAGAACTATTATGAAAAGGTACCCCCCCTCCCAACTCGAAAATTCAGCCAATAAGTTTTGTTTTTGTTAAGGTTTCTGCGATGTTTTCAATAGAGTAGCTAGACCCACGAAACTAATTTGATAAATTTTTATTCATTCAGAAGAACGAACCTCATCCATTTACTATATTCAAAAAAATAGGTTGAATGATGCAGAAATACATCTATAGGTAAAAATTAGGTATTTTCATCATGAAACACAAAAAATTTAGGCCTAGTTTTGTATTTTTGTCAAATTCAATAGTTGTCTGAAAATTTTCTTTTAAAACATCTTTTATGCATCATTTTCTCTCCTCAGTTTGAAATCAGATCTGAATGGCAATAGCAAGCATGTTACAGAAGTGGACAGTTAAACAACCGCACTTGTACAGAGCACAAAACAATATTTCAGAGAAATTAACATCAAAACTCCACTTTTGTCAAGAAAAAAGAGCAGCATAGGATAAAAAGTAATGAATTTTGCTTTAATTTTAGAGTATCAAGAAATAAAGGTGTGACACCGATCTACATGTAAATATTTTTTTAAACATGGCCATGTGGTGTGAGACCATCATGTATTTTCATATTGAGCTTCCGCTTCCGGTGTAAACAAATCGCGGCAAAATATTAAGAAGGAACTTTGTCATTCTCACAAAACATGGCTGGTAAGCAATAATTTGATATTTAAAAAGCTAAAATACTTCACAATAAATAACCATATTTGTGGTTAAAGAATATGATTATCGATCATTTGCATGTTTGATATGTTAGCTAGTAAAATCGTCCCATGGATCGATCGCCCGAGTCAAAATTTCTGCTCGCTTCCCCTGAGAGTGAGAACATGTGTTTTAAAAATGGGATATGTCTATATGGACATGATAATGCGGTATAATTGGAAAAAAACATACCTGATTTCGACAAGTTAGAAAACATGACTTATCGTAAAGAGTTTTTCTTTTAACTCTTTCCCAAACGACAAAATTTTAGACTGGTCCAGATTGAAAGCATTTGTAGACGACAAAATAAATTTGATTCAACAATTGAAATTTGAGTTTGAGGGGTAGAAAACATTGTGGGAAAAGGAGAAAATGTTGGTTGCCAGCATTTTCTCCTTTTCCCACAATGTTTTCAATAGCCATCTTTCTCATAGGGATTATGTGGTAAAGATTTAAGGTTGGCTAGTATAGTCACTTCCGGTATTATCGTGGGTTCTTCAACATCGTGGTATTTACAGTTTCCGAAAGTGAGGCTAAAATGCGCCCCCTTGAGGATGTCCTCACGTGAGCACTTGTAGGTCAGATACAGTTAACAGACTTTGCAAACTTACTTCGGCAAATTTTCCGAAAATGGTAGGTAAAATCGAGTTTTCATCCGAACAGTCAGAAAACTTGGCTCTTTGCAAAATCATTCTGTCCCCTAGATGAAATTGATGATCTTATCAGTGTAACAAAATCTGTATCATTATAACAGTTCTGTAAAATTTATTTTCCTGTCACTGAAGTTTATCAAACGGGAAAGTAAATTTCAGACAACTGCTAAATGATGACGTCATCGCTTTCCAAATATGGGAACGAAAATAAGAGGCCATGACAAAATTTTTGACATGCTAATTATAAAAATCTTCTTCTCAAAGCACTACATTTTTTTTTTTAAATTGAGTTCCCTGATCTATTGAAATGAAAGAACACTCTAGAAATTATATATTCACTTTTTTATCCACAAAAGAGGTCAAAAATGGGGTATTTGATGCTATTTTAATCAAAGATCTGTAGACGTCGTTTTTTCCTCCATTTTTACAGGTGCGCAAGGTAAAACCTCGCTTACAAAATGACAGGGAGAATCTATTTATATATGTTGCTCAAAATTCTTGATAAAATAATCTCAACGCTTTGAAAATAACTTGATTTTCATTTGCCAAAGTTTTGAACACAAATAGGGTGAGCATGTAAATCTTCCAGGGCCTCATCTCAATGCCACGATAATACCGGAAGTATGCCTTTTTAAAAGTTGGTCAATGCTGTCCACTGCTTTGCCTTGAGTTAGAATCGTTAACTGACAAACGGAAAATCAGTTATCGTAGAAATATACATGAGGTATCATCGCATGATTTTTGCAACAGAAAAATAACAGACAAGAAAATAATTTTTCTACACACAGTGGAACGTTTTAGTACCACGATAATAGGGAATTCAGTCCTAAAAGTCGATTTGTTCATGTATTTTTATATTCTTGAAAAAACACATTAGGATAAAAAGAAAGTAGGAAGAAATTTGGAAGAAAAGCTATCAAAAAGAGTCTATCATGAATGTGTACAGTTAAAATGTAAACACTTGTACCTTTTATTTCAGATGCTGATGCATGCGATATAGACACTTTAACTTCATTCCTGGAGGAGTCAGATGATGAACATGAGAACAATGGAGCGGAAGAACACAGTGAGTATATGTGTAAAATATTTTACATGGTTAACCCTTTTCCACACAACAAAATTTTAAACATTTCCAACCCAAAGCAGTTGCAGACTACAAATTACATGTGACTCATAAGTGTGCAAATTGTCTTTAATAGGGTAGAAAACATTTTAAAGAAAGAAGAAATGCTGGTTACCAATGTTTTCAAAAGCATTCTCTTTCAGGGTCTGACATTAAAACTCAAGTGTTTCTCATTCATGAAAAAGATGGTAAATTTTGTGTGGTACTTATATTTGAGCCATGCTCTGGTAAAAGGGGGTTTAATGCATACCAGTGATGCGTTTATACCAAGCAAGTCATCACATAGTTAAGAATCCATGAAATCCATGAAATTCATTTTGTCTAACAACGGGCTGAATCCCGGTGCAGAATAAGCTGGCAGAAAATTTACCAACAGGACAAAGTTTCGACCCATGTCAGCCTGCGCAGGCTGACATAGGTCGATACTCTTTGCAGATGCTTTAAGCCCCTTTTCATAGAACATGGCTCATGACATTTATACACATTATATCATGTCTAAATTTCAATGGTTGATTGAGCTCCAGATAGAGGGAGTGATTTTGATTTCAAAATTGAAAATACTAATCTCTCTCCACTAAACCCTACGTTATGGGTACTCATTAGAATCGTCTCATTGATACGATTCTAATGAGTACCCACAACATAGGGTTTGGAAGAGAAATAATGGATTTAGAATACTATCACTCCCTCTTATCTGGAGGTCTGGTTGATATCTTTACAGATGATCACTGTGACATGGATGAAATAACAGCCTTTCTGGAAGCTTCTGATGATGATGAAGAAGAAGAAGGTACAATTAACTATTTACCAAATGACAAAACTGTAGACTTGTCCAAATTGAAAGCATTCACAGACGACGAATTGAATGTGACTTAACCCTTTACCAGACGGCAAAATTGTAGCTTGGTCCAAATTCAAAGCATTTCCAGATGACAATTTCATTGTGACTCAAATGGTGCAATTTTTCTTTGATAGGTTAGAAAACATTGTGGGAAAGGAGAAAATGCTGGTAGCCAGACTTTTCTCCTTTTCCCACAATGTTTTCAAAAGGCTTCTTTCTCAGGGTCGTTAAAAGGCGGCATTGTGCGGTAAAGGGTTAACTCTGTACCACGCAATTCCGAGTTTTAATGACTCTGGTATTAAGTGATAAATAAGACTTGAAAACATTGTGGGAAATGGAGAAAATGCTGGTTACTAGTGTTTGAGCCACACTTAAATTGCCATCTGCAAATGCTTTGAACTTGAACCAGTCTGAGATTGTATTGTTTGGTAAAGTGTTAAGGCTGTCATGGCCAGAGTATCCTTTAGGGTTGCTCTAAGATTAGACTATGTTTTCTTTATCGAAACAAAATTTGTCACTTATCCAAACATTGTGGAAAAAGGAGGAAATGCTGGAAACAAGCATTTTCTCCTTTTTCCATAATGTTTTCAAAAGCTTTCTTTTGGAGGGTTTTTAAAAAATTGAATTGTTTTGTAATACATCCATAGTGTTGCCATATATCAAAAATATCTAATGAGGTTAGGAGAATTGATAATCATCGAACCTTGGCAAGACAGTTATCAGTTCTCCAATGGAGTTAGATAAACAACAACACTGTGTACGTATCATATTTATCTAAATGGTTTTGATTTGTTAGTGTTTATTATTTCTAACGACAAGAAACAAACACGAATTTAGCAATATGCAGATGATATGGATGAGCTGTAATGATGACATCATGAATGATGTTGACTGCGTCATAAAAACGTGACCTTTACCCGCGGAAAATTTATTCGCGTCCTATAGATATCATATAGGTGTTATTGCATGGATATTTGGTACGTTAAAAAATGAATATAAATGAAGCATGCTCTGGCAAAAGGGGGCTTAATGTATCTCCTTGATGCATGATATCAAGCAAGTCATCACATGATCATGGATCCATAGAGTCCATTTTGTCTAACAAGCGACTGAATCATAAGGTGGTCTGGTCCTTTGACATACAGAAAATTGACCAATAGTGAAAAGTTTCAGCCCAGGTCAGCCTGCGGGGACTGCGTTGGCTGACCTGGATCGATACTTTTCGCAGATGCATTAAGCCCCCTATTCACAGAGCATGGCTTAAATCAATTTCATATTCTGAAATTGCGTTGTAAAGGTGTTGGCGAAACAGCAGACAATGCACAAAACAGAAACTCGGTAAACGAAGGAAAGAGCTCGTGGGATAATGAAAATGGTTTATCTACTCTTGAGAAAGAAAGCAACTGTATTGGAAGTTCAGATGTTCTTGATCAACACAGTGAAATGAGTGGTATGTATTTTATGTAACCTTTGTCACCTTTATTTCATTTAGCTCTTAACTCTATTCCAAACAAGAAAATTTAAGATATGCCTTAGCAGCCTAAATTGAAAGCATTTCCAGACGACAAATTAAATATACTGCAAATTAAGATTTCTGACTTTAACCCTTCACCACACAATCCAGACTTTTAATGACCATGAAAAAGAAAGCTTTTGAAAATATTGTGGAAAAAGGAGAAAAATGCTGTTAGTAACTAGTATTTTCTCCTTTTCCCACAATGTTTTCTACCCTTCGCAAATCAAATTTTAAATTTTTTAAAGTCGCATTTCTTTTATCGTCTGCAAATGCTTTCCATTTGGACAAGTCTAAAACTTTGTCGTGTGGTGAAGGATTAATAGAGTAGAAAACATTGTGGGAAAAGGAGAAAGTGCTGGTTACCTGCATTTTCTCCTTTTCCCATGATCTTTTCAGAAGCTTTCTTCCTCAAGGGTGTTAAAACTCGGGATTATGTGATAAAGGGTTAACCACATGACATGAATGTAGGCTTGCCCAAATTCAAAGCATTTGAAGACAGCAATTTATCCATTGCTCAAATGATAGAATTTGTTGTTTATAGGGTAGTAAACATTGTGGGAAAAGGAGAAAATGCTGGTTACCAGCATTTTCTCCTTTTGCCACAATGTTTTCAAAAGCCTTCCTTCTCAGGGTCGTTAGAATTCGGATTGTGTGGTAAAGGGTTAACTCTTTTCCAGATGCTTCCAAAGTTAAACCTTTACTAAAAGATCCTGAGTTTTGGTGACCCCCTCCAGGAGGTTTTTGAAAACACTTCAGAGATCAGACTGCATATTCTGTGCAGTCTGATCTTGATCTACACTGTCCACAAAAGCTTCTTGTGTCATCAACAGTAAGAAAAGAGTTAAGGGTTAAATGTTATAAATTATTACAACAGATCTGGACGAATTGGACTTTAATGAACTAGACAGCCTTACGGAATCTCAAAGAAGTTCTCATTCTTCAAACAATAACAAAGATAAAGATGATGACAGATGTTTTGTTCCTGCAAGAGATCCTAAAGGAGGTGAGAGTGGCATAGAAAGAGAAACAAGTGACGCTTTGACAAGTGAGAAACATTCTACGACAGTGGATAATGATTCTGAAGACAGAGACGAGTCCTTGAGTGATTCTTGTGATGCAGATACAGAGACACAAATGGAGGAGCAAGTTGATGCTGACAGTATGGCTCATGATGCCATTAAGGGTGAGTTACTGGAATCCACTGGTACTTTATGATAAGATATAGAAGCCATTAATGTTTTATGTATGCTAAGCCAGGTAGTGTAGTTGGTACAGTGTAGTGTTAGTTTGTTGGTTTGTTTGAATGGAGTTTAAAACTTTTTTCAACATTATTTCAGTTATATTAGGCAGCACATCTATGCATACTTTTTGGAGTTTCTTTTAACACACAACAGCTTATCACAATATTATATAATGCACAAGAAATGTAGGGTAAATGCGCGTAATGTCATATTTCCGCCTGGTCAAATGGCACACACTGTTTACCTAGGTAAGTAGTGTGCCGGAACTACTGTTTCTGCTTTCAATTGAGGAGTTACGAAAACATTTACAGTAAATTTACCTGGTCTTAACCATGAATTATCAAGCCTTAAAATCCACCATTATTTCCGGATAAACTACCAAAAAGCATGAAATAAAAGTAACCTTGTATTGTTATTCACTCCTACACCTCAGGACATGGCATACATTTACATTATATGGAAAATTAAATGAATTAAAAGTTTTGTTGAATACATTTGGAGACATTTTGGCAAAAGGAGAAAGGCACTTTGTAAGTATTTCTCTTTTTGTCTCACAATGAGTGTTTTGAAATTGAAATGAGCCATACTCTGTGAAAATGGGACTTATGTATCTGCAAACAGTAATGACCCAGGTCAGCCTGCGCCAAAACTTTTTGCTATTGGTCAACTTTCTGTATGTCCAAGGACCAGTCTACGTCATGATTCAGTTGGTTGTTAGACAAAGTGGATTTTATGGATCCATAATTATGTGATGTCTTGCTTAGTATTGTGCACCACGGAGACACATTTTTTTTTTTTTTTTTTTTTTTTTTTAACAGCTCCAGATATGCGCGCTAAATGACCAAAGCTGTCGATGCGCCATAAAACAACATACATACATACATTTTTTAACAGCTCAAATATTTTCCAGCTGAGATGGCAGCCATGGCAGAGAGAATGAAACAGCTTCAGGAACTTCTGGAAAAAAATACCCCGAAATCCAAAACCAAAACTGGCAGTTCGAATAAACAAAGAACGGATGGCAACGAAGAAAAGTCAAGTAAAAGTCCTGCATCATCAACTACAGCTACCAAGAGACATACACAGGGGCACGGTACATCCGGCACAGCTATAAACACAAAAACAGAGGTACACAAGGGATCTGATACAGCCACCAAGAAACATACACAGGGGCACAGTAAATCCAGCCCAGCTATGACCACAAAAACAGAGGTGCACAAGGGATCTGATACAGCCACCAAGAAACGTACACTGGTGCACAGCATTAGCAAGTCTAACAGCCCAGAAATAAAATTAAAAGAGAACTCATGTGAAAGCTCACCAAAAATTGGTAAAGATTCAAGCAGCAAAGTAACGAAAAGTTCGGAAACAAAAGAGAGGAGAGCAGATAAGCAAGTAAATGATAGATCAGGGAAAGTTCAGGGGTCAGCAACAGCTGCATCTAAGACTTTCATGAATGCTTCAAAGCCATCCATGAAAACTGTGTCACCTAGAGTGAGAGAGAACTCGTCTAACAGTAAACAGATCGATGGTAAGATGAGTGATGATGAAATACAGTAATCTCTTCAAATTTCACTTTTCAGTATATGATGGGCAGGGTTAAGTGCTTTTGCAGACAGTGTAGATCAAGATCAGACTGCACATTCTGTGCAGTCTGCACATTCTGTGCAGTCTGATCACTGATCAACACTGTCTGATATTTTAACAGAGATTCTGATCAAAATACTCTTCAAATTGCCACAAGTAGACATTGTTTACAGACTGTAAATCTGTACAAGAAAATTCACCCGACGATAAACAGACAGACGGTAAGATAAGTGCCATAAATATGTGTTAATCTACTGACTGAAAATCTATGCGTCGTTAACTTACTGTTCTATGGGGGGCAATTTTTTAGCTTGGCAGTTTTTTGGGAAAATGTTGAGGTATTGTCATAGCCCTGTTGAAGTAAAGAGTAAATAAATCTTGGTTCTTCAATTTAAAAAAAAAAATTTCTAATGAGTCCCAACACTAATGGTTTTAGTGAAGAACTGTTTTTTTGATTCAGTTTCCCACTTTTATCTGGACCTATGATTCCGCCACGTATACAATAATACTTCAATACTTTCTCTTACCAGGGAAAACAAATCCTTTTTTCGATGAGAATACAAGCCAAAGTTCAGAGGTCAAGGTTGACCCTAAAACTATATTTGGTGACTCAGATGATAGCGACTGGGAGGATCTAGCTGGAGGTATGTAGTTTACACACTTCTGAGCCATGCTCTGGCACAAGGGGGATTAATGCATCTCTTTGATACATTATACCGAGCAAATCGTCACATAAGTATGGATCCATAAAACAATTTTTGTCTAACAACCTGCTAAATCATGGGGTAGAATTATTGTCCTTTAGCATGCAGAAAATTTAAAGATAGCAAAAAGTTTCGGCCCATGTCAGCCTGCGCGGACTGCGCAGGCTGACATGGGTCGATACTTTTTGCAGATGCATTAAACCCCATTTCACAGAGCATGGCTGATCTGGATTTATAAGTGTTCTACTTGTTTCAGTGGATTGGACAATAAGTTTGTTCTACCTTTGTTTGCAAGGCTGCTGTAAGTGGAATAAATCAAATACCACATGAGCTATCTTCATGAAACTTCAACATTATGCAGATCAAGCATGCTTCAGTAGTTTTTAAGCAAAGATCAAAGACACTGTTGCTAAAAGTATGTCTAAACAGGTACTTAACTTTTGTCATTCAAATACATGGCTATGCTCAAGCACTATGGGTTTTTATGGGCATGTAACTTGTGATGAAAAAGTTGCCAAGTCACTCTGTCTTTTGTTCACTTTTTAACTGGTTTCAAATTACAATTTTTAGGGTTTAATACCAGGTTGAGGCAAACTTTTTATCTGGCGATTTCTTGCCTATCATCTCTGATGCATGTGACAAAGGTGGTCAATGGCTTGGAAAGAAAGTTGTGTCAGTACTGGTGTGAAAAAGCCAGGAAAGACTTGTGTAAGTGCACTGACTGCAGTGATATGACCTAAACTGTTAAAACAGAGTTAACTCTTTACCACACAATCCTGAGTTTTAACGACCCTGAAGAAGAAAGCCTTTTTAAAACATTGTGGAAAAAGGAGAAAATGCTGGTAACCAGCATTTTCTCCTTTTTTCCACAATGTTTTCTACCTTATCAAGAGCAAATTAAATCATTTGAGCCACATTTAGATTGTTGTCTGCAAATGCTTTCAATTTGGACAAGCTGACATTTTTGCCATGTGGTAAAGGGTTAAACTGCAGTATAAGCAATAGATCATTTTCTGCCAGGAACTAACAGATGGATGGAACATACTATAACAGATTTTCATTTTCACAATAATTTCAATACACCACTTGCATTTTAACATTTGCATTGTTTACTTTTAGCCCGTACTGGGCCTTTAATTAAGAAAACTTGAAGGATTGAGAACTGACACATGAGCCAATTATATGTACAAATAAATGCGCCATGCCCTGAAAAAGAGGTTTACTGCATCTGTAAAAAGTATCAACCCAGGTCAGCCAGTGCAGGCAGACTGGCATTGAAACTTTTTGCTGTTAGACTAATTTAGTCGATTTTCTGCATGTCCAACGACCAGTCAACCTCGTGGTTCAGCAGGTTGTTGGACAAAATTTATTTCATAGATCAGATATTATGTGATGATTTGCTAGGTATAATGCATCTCGGAGATGCATTAACCCTTAACCACACAATACCGAGTTTTAACGACCCTGAGAAAGAAGCCATTTGAAAGTGTAGTGGGAAAAGGAGAAAATGCTTGAAACCAGCATTTTTTTCTTTTCCCACAATGTTTTTTACCTTTTTTACAAACATGTTTCATGATTTAAGCCACATTAAGTCTTTCAGTACTAGTGACAACTTAAGTGACATTTGCGGATGCTGCAGATCAAGATCAGACTGCACAGATCGTGCAGTCTGATCTTGGATCTACACCATCCGATACCCGATGCTAGGCTATAACGCAATGCATCTTCAGTAGCAGTGGGAATCCTCTTTTAGACCTCGATAAAAAGGTGAAATTTCTCGAGTTAGTTGTGAAAGAGTTAAATTGCAAATGCAAATGCCTTGAAAATGCAATAGTCTAAAATTTTTTCCTGTGATAGAGAATTCATTAAACATATCTTGACCCTTTACCACACAATCCAAAGTTTAAGATCCCCAAGGTCTTTTGAAAAAACAAGAGAAAGGAAGAAAATGCTGGTAACCAGCATTTTCTTCTCCCCCTGCTTTGTTTTCTACCTTTTCAAGGACAAATTCCATAATTTGTGTTACATTTAATTTGTCATCTGCAAATGCTTTCAATTTGGACCAGTCTAAAATTTTGTTGTTTGTTTAAAAGTTTGAAAATCGTAATATGGATGAAGAAATGTGAAATGACAGGTGAGCCAATGATATACTAATATTTTATGCTTGTAGAAGAGAAAGTGAAGTTGAGTGATCAAGGACGAGAGATGAAGAAACTTTTAAACCAGGGCATAAGGAAGAGAGAAGCTCACACACCAAAATATGACACTTCACTGCTCAAAAAACCAGCTGTTTCCACTTGGTCAGGTAATCATCGAAGTACTGTGCATTTGGTAGATAAAAACAGAAAAATCTTAGTCAATCATCAATTAGATATAACCTGTTTACAATTTTTAGCTCTGCTGTTTTCGAAGAAAACATTGATTTATTGTCATAGTCCTGTCATCTGCATCGTTGTGCAAAAACTTGGAAATTTTGTAATATCTCTATCATTACTGAAGGTATTTACTTATTAACTGTTGGGACTAGTTGCTGACTGTCTAAAGGGAAACGCATACAACAAGGGCAGGTAATCATTGCAATATTTTTAACACAGTTATGCCCCTTTTTTTTACTTAAGATTTTCTCTGAAAATAAATCTTATTTGAGCCATGCTCTGGCAAAGGGGGGCTTAATGCATCTCCGCGATACATTCTACGAATCAAGCCATCACATAATTATGAGTCCATAATAGCCACTTTTTTTAACAACCGACTGAATCATGGGGTAGACTGGTCCTTGCACATGAGGAAAACTGAAAAATAGCAAAAATTATCAGCCAAGGTCAGCCTGCGCGGACTGCACATGCTGACCTGGGTCAATACTTTTCGCAGATGCATTAAGCCCCTTTTCATAGAGCATGGTTCTTTTCTAAGAGCAACCGCAGTCTAGTGTTGGTATCTACATGCGGTGCTCTTGTTTTTAACTTGCAGTAGCCAGCTTTTAATAAAATTTTGACAAAGAGAGAAATTGGATTAAGCTTCCTTCACAAAGTTACCACTTATAGTAATCCTGTAGTAATCCTTTATCACACAATCCCAAGTTTTAATGACCCTATGGAACAGCTTTTTTGAAAACATTGTGGGAAAAGGAGAAAATGCTGGTAACCAGCATTTTCTCCATTTCCCACGTTTTCTACACTTCCCAAGAGAAATTTCAGCTTTTGAGTATCATTGAATCTGTTGTCTGCAAATGCTGTGAATTTGCAAAGGTCTAGAATTTTGTCATCTGGTAAAGAGTCAACCCTTTACCGCACAATGCCACCTTTTGACGCCCCTGGGAAAGAAGCCTTTTGAAAACATTGTGGGAAAAGGAGAAAATGCTGGTAACCAGCATTTTCTCCTTTTCCCACAATGTTTTCTACCCTATCTAAGAAAAGTTGCACCATTTGAGCCACATTGAAATTGTCGTCTGCAAATGCTTTCAATTTGGACAAGGCTGAAATTTATGTCGTCTGGTAAAGAGTTAATGTATTAAACCATAAATTTGCTTGATTATCCATGATTTATTAAAAATTGTTTTTAAAGATTTCCAACAATGTTTTCTACCCCTACCCTTTCAACTGAAAATTACGTCATTGCTACACGTTTAATTCGTTGTCTGCAAATGCTGTCATTTTGGACAATTGTAAAATTTTGTCATTCGGTAAAGAGTCAAGGATAAACAATGGGTAACCTCATGCTTTTTTTATGCCACAGGGGTTTCCTCAAGCCCTGTTCAGAAAGCTCCTCTCTTTCCCAAAATGGAAGTGGAAAAACCAAGGTTGAATCCAGAGACAGGCACAGTGAGTGGAAAGTATAAAGTGAAAGAAGAGTACATGCCCAAAACTGCCATTCCATCTAAAGAAGATAACAGAGAATTTGTGCAAGATCCGTACTGTGGTATCAGAATAGTGTGAGAAAATTGGTTTAGTTCTTTCCAGTTTATTTCCTGAATTAACTCTTTAGCAGAAAATACCAAGTTTTAACAATCCTAAAAAATGGTGGCTTTAGAAAACATTGTGGGAAAAGGAGAAAATGCTGGTTATCAGCATTTTCTTCTTTCCCCACAATGTTTTCTACCCTTCCCGAAACAAATTTCAGTTTAAGTCCTGTTTATTTTTGCGTCTGCAAATGCTTTCAATTTGGACTAGTCTAAAATGTCATTTGGCAAAGAGTTAATCTGTTATATAGTGCTGAACACAGCCTTGGTTGCTTGTATGGACAGTGTAGATCAAAATCAGCCTGCTCATTCTGTGTAGCTACTTTTCCTGAGGAGAAAGCTTTTTGAACATTTTTGGAAAAGAAACTTTGAGAGTATTATAATGTTGAAATAGGAAAGAATGCTGGTAACTAGCATTTTCTCATTCTCACACAGTGGTTTTTACCTCTTCAAAGACATATCCCACCATGGGGTCTGTATTTTATTTGTCCTCTGCAAATGCTTTCATTTTGGACTTGTCTGAGATTTTGTTGTCTTGTAAAAAAGCTAAAATTTGGACTGGTTTGAGATTTTGTTGTCTTGGTGAAGTTATATACAGATAAATATAATGATTTACAGAAACCCAAGAATTTCTATGGCTGCATTTAAAACAAAGATGGAGGGGAGGTCAATGGTGAAGATATCACGACTTCTTTCAAAACTTGGAACGAGTGATCTACAAAAAGATAACTGGGTAACCATGGGTGTTGTTGTCCACAAGACAGAACCCCGACAATCTGCAAATGTAAGTATAAACTTAAAGATAGAGATTAACTCTTTCAGTTTATGTTGTAGAAACAGAAAATGAGAGGGTGATTTTCTCTTTCTCTCCTCTATCTAAAAAAACAAGGGGATTTTCAAAGAATGGGAACAAGCTTTTTTGTCCCTTGGCTTGTTAGTCTGGGCTCGTTTGTCCAGGCTCAATTGTGTGGGCTTGTTTATCCCAACTGAACTTAACCTAGTATGAACAGATGAACTTCCCTCAATTCAGTTTCTTCTTATTTGGTAAATTTAGGTGAAAAATATGAAAATATGTTTGCATTTTTAATACCATTTTCACTGCAAAGGGTTAACATCTGAAAGTCAGCTTCACCTGTTTCCTATGGCTAAGGTAAACAAAAACCAATGATCTTGTATTTTAATATTACAAAAAGAAACAAACCCTCATTATGACCGTAGAAACCCTTTTAAATTTCCTTTTAGGTGTGAGAAATTACTTAATTTTTATCTATATTGATCCTTAACATTCATTTTGATCATTAAAGTAGATGCCATCATGTGGGACAAACAAGCCCAGGCAAACAAGCCCAGGGACAAACTGGTTCTAGGACAAATTGGCTCTGGGATGAACAAGCTGGACCCTCAAAAAATAGGGGGGGTGGGGGGCAATATTAGAACAGGTAGAAAACATATATAGCTCATACAACAGACATTTATTCCTGTCCTGACTTTTTCATTGTTTGTTTTTTTATGCGGGACTGTCACATGTTAGGTTTAAATTTATGCAGGATGTGAAAAAAAATTAGCATGAATCCCGCATCCTGCAATGGACACTGCTCTTTACCAGGTGACAAGTTTGTAGAGTTATTTGAATTTAAAACATTTCAAATGACAAATATAACATGTCTGAAACTATGGGGTTTGTCTTTATTTTAGAGAGGAAAACTTTGTGGGAAATGGAGAAAATGCTGGTTACCAGCATTTTCTCCGTTTCCCACAATGTTTTCAATAGTGGTTGTAAAAACCAAGAATGTTTAGGTAGAAGGTTATTAAGAATTGGTCCCTTTACTCTCTGATCAAATTTTAATGTTGACCTTAAGCATATACGAATCAGATACAGGAAAGTCTGGGTATGCGCCTAATATAGGTTTCTATGGTTCTTTTTATGCTTCCTGAAAAAATTTTGGAGAGCATAATAATCCCCGGGGTTTTTGTCTGTTGGTGTTTCTGTCTGTGCTCTTGTCTCCATCAGTCCATTGTGCACAGTTTTGTCTGTGGGCCATTTCTCAGCAACTATTGGATGGAATTTAATGCAACTTCATAGGAAGCTATTCCATAATGATGACATCTGCATGTTGTCAGCATGTTGTGGTTTGATAATTTTATAATTTTCCTATAAGTAATGGTCCTTTGAATTTTTTTTCCATTGTTGAAATATGATAGTTTGAATCGTAACCTGAATGGAAATAAAGTTTATAAGGTAACCTATATGGAGTGAGTACATCCGACACCAATGTTTTCAAAGATACCAATAATTTTTTATTATACCCCCCCCCCCACCTAGGAAGTAGAGGGGCGGGTATACTCGTTTCACTATATCTGTCCTTTGTCCATCTGTCAATCTGTCTGTCTTGTTTTCGTTTCTCTAACTCAAAAGCCATTTGACATAGGACTTTGAAACTTCAAGGAAGTGTTCCTCATGACCCAAGGAGGTGCCCTGTTGTTTTTAGGTCACATCGGTTAAAGGTCATTGTCACAGGTGAACTATATTTTCTCTGATAGAGCTGCTTCATTGTCTCTTCATATAAAGTTAATGCTCGATTTCAGGGAAAAACCTATTGTATCTGGAAGCTGAGTGATCTGAACAACTGTGATCAGTCTGTGACGTTTTTCTTGTTTAATAATGTATATAAAGAGCACTGGAAGAATGAGGTTGGAGTTGTAATCGGGCTCCTGAACCCCTCTATCATGGACAAAGCTGAAAAGGTAAGCTGTAAAGAAATCATGTTTGTGCAGAGTTTCTTGACATTTATTGTTCATTTCATACCACTAGATACGAGCCATGCTCTGTGAAAAGTGGGTTTAATACATCTGCAAAAAGTATCGACCCATATCAGCCTGCGCAGTGCACACTGGCTGACATGGGTTGGAACTTTTTGCTATTGGTCAATTTTCTGCTTGTCAGTGGACGAGTCTACTTCATGATTTAGTCGGTTTTTAGACAAAATTGATTTTATGGATCCATAATTATGTGATGACTTGCTTTGTATAATGTATTTCACAGTTAGATGCAATAATATGATAAACCAAATTATAGGGAAGGTAAAACTTCATTTCCATCATGGTAATTTGGATGGGTAGATTAGCTTGTTACCAAATTACAAAATGTTGAACTTATGCCCAAACTCAAGTGTCAAGATTAAGTGTGCGGCAAATTTTGGAATTTGTCTTTGAACAGATAAAAACATAGTGGAAAAAGGAGAAAATGCTGGCTACCAGCATTTTCTCCTTTTCCCACAATTTTACAACTTATGCTTGTTTTCTTATGGTCATTAAAACTAGAGATTGTATGTTAAAGGGTTAATATTTGTACATGCAGAAAAATTATTTTTAACTTGGCTTTTTTTGAAGAAAAAACTGAGATATTGTCATAGTCCTGTTGTCATGTGTCGTCATCGTTGTGCAAAAACTTTGACATTTTATAATGTCTCTGTCATTACTGAAGATACTTATTTCAAACTCAGACTAGTTGTTAATATCAAAAGAGGAACCCATACAACAGGGCTATCAAAATATTTTTGACACATTTATGCCCCTTTTTTCAGCTGACAACTTTCGCTGAAAATCAATCTATTGCCAAAAGCGTTTTCAGCTCAGTATACGAATATACGGTGCTCTTGTTTAGTCTTTGGACTACCCAGAAAACTTTACCACACCCCAGGATAACCAAAGCTTTGCTAAGAATTGTGATACATACATATTCACTTATCATTTCAGGCACAGTCTGAGGTTGCACTGACCATTAATCATCCGCAACAGTTACTTATAATGGGAGTGTCAAAGGATCTAGGTCGATGTAAAGGAACTACGAAAGCTGGCAATATGTGTGGTAACTTTATCAACAGGTAAACTATCTCCCATAATGTCATATGTAAAAAGATATCAGATGTTTCAAATTTCGGATAAGCGAGGCTCGACTGTTTCCCTTTCTCCGAGTCTCTAAAAGCCAAGTAGTAGCCAAAAGTAAACAATGCAGGTGTTAAAATGCATCAAGATTCAACTCTTTACCAAACAATCCCAACTTTTAACAACCCTGAGGGAGAGAACTAGGGAAAAAATTGTGGAAAAAAGAGAAAATGCTGGTAACCAGCATTTTCTTCTTTTTCCACAATGTTTTCTACCCTATCAAGGACAAATTTTGTCATTTGTGCCACCTTTAATGTGTCATCTGCAAATGCTTTCAGTTTGGACCAGTCTAAAATTTTGCCATTTGGTAAAGAGTTAATTTGACAGACTAGTCAAGCAAGAAAGACAATACAAGTTTAGCTTATGGTATGTGTGTTTTTCCTCTTACCATACAATCCTGTGGTCCTAGATCCCTGAGAACGAAGGCATTTGAAAACATTGTGGGAAAAGGAGAAAATGCTGATAACCAGCATTTTCTCCTTTTCCCACAATGTTTTCTAAAGGATTTTTCTTCCATGTCATGAGAATGTAGGATTGTTTGGTAAAGGGTTAAAGTCATAACTTCACAAATAATATTTGTTTCAGAACGCAGGGAGAATATTGCACTTACCATGTTCAGGCAGCTTACAGAAAATCCAGCTCAAAAAGAACTGAACTACAGGCCAGGTATTTTTACAGTGAATACATTAATTAGCAAAAGCATGCTATTATCTAATTCATTCTGACAGTTATCACTGCTTAATCCTTTGAAGTCTTTGGTTTGTTCATTAGCTGAGCTCTTTTCAAAGAACTCATTAAGGTATTGTCGTAACCCTAGTGGCTTTGGCTGCATGGTCCTCTGTATCCTGTGCGAAAACTTTGATATTTTATAATACTAACAGGTCCTGCATGGCTCAGTGGTAAAGTGTAGGACTCACGACCCTGGAGGCCCCAAGTTTGAGCCTTACTGGATCCGCTGGGTTTTTTGTGGGATTGTCCTTTGGGCAAGACACTTCAGAGCCCTCGACTAGTACTCGTGAAATCCATGAAATACATGATTATGTGAACTCTCGCTGTGATGTGACTGAAATAATGTTGAAAGTGGCGTAAAACACCATTCAATCAATCAATAATTTTAATACTGTTTATTACTGAAGATATTTGCTTCAAATTTGGACAAATTGTCAATTATCAAAAGGAGAGCTTAAGCAAAGGGCAGGTAACTATCAAGTATTTTTGACAAAATTATGCTCGTTTTTAGACTTAAAATTTTCACTGAAAATCAGGCAACTGCAGCCGAGCATTGGCACTTGCATGCGGTGCTCTTGTTTTTTTAAAGATGAGACTGTTCAAAACATGCAATCTGATCTTGGATCTACACTGTCTGACAAGGAGATATTTTTCCCCAAAAAAATAACTTTGATATACGAAATTCGGAAGAAGCTTTGAGATGTGAGGCTTCACAGTTCAATATTAAAGAAATTCATGCAAATCGTATGAGTGTAAATGTCACCCTCAAACTCTTTACCACACAACAAAATTTTTGCCTGGTCCAAATTGAAAGCATTAACAGTCGACAATTTTAGATGTAACTGTAAACATAAATTTGTCTGTCATGGCACAGGAAAACATTGTGGGAAAAAGAGAAAATGCTGGTGAAAGGTTAACAGTTTTATATCGTTATCTTTATTGCTTTTACATTAGTTATCTTATTGTATGCCTATTCAAGTTCAGATTTTATTTTCTTTTTTTCAAAGATCTTTTTCATTTTATGTTTTGTCAATCATTAATTTTTTTGCTCTATTAGAATAAGTTGAAAGTTTATGCATGTAATTTAAACCATACACAAGGTGTATTTAATTCACCCCTTTGTAGAGTACAAATTCTAGACTATGTGAAATTGAAAGAATCTGCAGATGACAAACTCAGTTGTAGTGTAGTGATAGTTTAGAAAACATTGTTGGAAAATGAGAAATTCTTTGTTACATACATGTTCTATTCCCACATGCATTTCTAAAAACTTCCATTGTAAACACATCAGAATATAGGATTGTTTATGAAAGATAGAACCCATTATTGAAATTTTAATTTCAGCACTGGTAAAGCACCAAAGCCTTTTGAGCAGAGAAAGAAAATGGCATCCAACAGTAACAATAACTGTTTTTTCTATGGAGGACAAACATTTACCACCATGACGTAATTATATGACTCCATTTTTCTCTCGTTCTGACTGTTTTTAACTTATTTCTACTGTTACAAAGTTTTAGTATGCAGGTTATCTCTTTACCACAAAATCCCAAGTTTTAACGAAGAAGGTTTTTGAAAATATAGTGGGAAAAGGAGAAAATGGTGTTTTCTACAGCCTTATATGAGATTGATTATCAACATAAATTCAGACTTAATGTAAAAAGTCATGTGAGATCAGTTTTTAGACTGAAAGCTTTTGCTTAATACAATGATGCCCTGTAAAAAGGGGGCTTAATGCATCTCCAAAAAGTATCTACCCAGGTCAGCCTGCGCCGTCTGTGCATGCTGATTTGGGCCAAAACTTTTTGCTATTGGTCAATTTCCTAATGTTAAAGGACCAGTCTACCTCATGATTCATTTGGTTTTTAAACAAGATGCATTTTGTGGATATGTAAGGTAACGTAATTATGTATCCACAAAATCCATTGTGTTTAAAAAACGACTGAAATAGAGAAAAAAAATAAAAAAAAGGCTAAAAAAGAAACAAGTGTACAAAAAACAATCAGGTACGACATGATATAGTGGGAATATAAGTGATATCACAGAAGAAATAATCAGATACATCAGGTGAGAAAATCAAATCTAGATAAGATGGAACTAAGGTTCTGCAATGTGCTTTAATACTGTTTAACATGAATTACAGTGCAGAGTTGATACATGGTACAACAAATATCATGTCAAATATAAGATTTTTGATATGTGCTATTTTGAAAATTAATAAAATAATTTGAGCCATGCTCTGTGGAAAAGGGAGCTTAATGCATCTTCAAAAAGTATCAGCCCAGGTCAGCTTGCGCAGTCTACGCAGGCAGACCTGGGCCGAAACTTTTTGCTATTTGTCTATTTTCTGTATGTCCAAGGACCAGTTTACCTCATAATTCAGTCGGTTGTTGGACAAGAAGGATTTTACAGATCTATGATCATGTTATGATTTGCTTGATATCATGCATTATGGAGATACATGAAGCTCCCTTTTGCCAGAGCATGGCTCATGTTTATTTTATAGCTCTTTGGTGATAAGAAGAAACTGCCATGGTAGGTTTCTATATTTGATAATGGTATGACAGTGGTCCTTTTTGTTTTTCACTTTTACAGACCTCGTACAACAAACACTAAAGATAAAGTGACTTTAAGGAAACTACAAGCTATGGAGGCAGGGAAAGAGCAGGGAAAACTGACAACAATGTCATTACATGAGCTGAAACCTGAGGATACCCAAAAAATGCTAAGAATTAAAGAAAAGGACAAACAGCTGTAATTATTGAATAATTTTTGTAAAAACATTCTTGTGTTTTAACCCTTTACCACACAGTCCCGGCCTTTAATGTCCCTGAGAGAAGAGCCTTTTGAAAATATTATGGGAAAAGGAGAAAATGCTGGTAACCAGCATTTTCTCCTTTTTCCCACAATGTTTTCTACCCTTCCCAAAACAAAATACAGCTTTTCCGTCACACTTATTTTGTCTTCTGCAATTGCTTTCAATTTGGACTGGTCTAAAATTTTGTCGTTTGGTAAAGAGTTAATGATCCTGAGGAAAGAGGGCTTTTTAAAACATGGGAAAAAGAGAAAATGCTGGAAACTAGGGATGGCAACGGTTAACCGGTTAACCGATCGAATGACCGATTAACCGGTTAGGAAATCGGAAACTGGTTAACCAGAAATATAAATTACCAAAAATGTACCAAAATAGTGAAGAAAAACGTCTACAAAATTAACTTTGCCGGTTCTGAAAACCATAACTGCACTATACGCGCATCTATGTCGCCAAGATGCGGCGAAGGTGTGATACACAGTTTGACATGTCTGTGCTATAAACATTGTTAATCCGCTAATTGGTCTCCTGTCTCCGATAATAAACAGTCAAAAATAGGTGTCCTCCTCTAATCAAAGGCACTCGCTTCTACAGTTTATTGATTTGATTTGTTTGGATTATTTCATTAAGTGCCCGCCCCCATTCAAATATGTGCATTGATTGACCAATCAGCGTAAGACGGATTAAAATTAACAAGTTAATCGACCTCCGGTCAAAAACGCACAGCGATTACTCTTTGTTCATTATCAGTTTGATAAGTATACTTCAAAATCGTCCATATACCAGTTATCTTAACCCTTTCCCAGACTATCCCTTGTTCTCACGACCTTGAGGTTGAAAATCTATGAAAACAAAAGGAGAAATTGCTCATAACGAGTAATTTCTTCTTTTCCCACAATGTTTTCTACCTTTTTAAAGAAGTAAGAATCATTTGTATCAATAACAAATAAAATTGTTTTCGACAGAGGCTTCGAATGTGGAAGGGTCTAAAACTAATATTTGTTGTTTGGGAGAAGGTTAACACCCGATTCACTTAGCGATGGCCCTTTCGTTTGACGATAACCATAGCGTCATCTGCATGATCCAGTTAATTGATTATGAGAAGTTGTGAATAGCCTGATAATTTCTAGTACTCTGAAGAAAACATTGTGGAAAATTGATTATATTGCCGTGAGGGAGATCGTCGATAGATTGGCCGCCTTCTGCGCCAAAGTACAGAAAAAGTAAACGTTACGGGTATGCATTTCTTATGCACCGGTTATCAATGTTGACATCTCGAGCAAATATGGCAGGTACCTTCATCTTAATTTTTTTACATGGTCGTTCGGTTAACCGGTTAACCGATCGAAAGATTGAACGGTTAACCGGTTAGTAATTTTACTAACCGTTGCCATCCCTACTGGAAACCAATATTTTCTCCATTTTCTGTAATGTTTTTAACCCTCTGTGATAACAAGCCCCATCATTTATGCCATGTTGAATATATCTACTCTAAATGCTCTCAGTTTTGACCAGCCTAAAATTTTTATCATTTTGATAGATATATTGAAACAGAAGACTATTTTAGATAAAAAAAGTATATGAAATTCGTATAACACTACTGCATTGAATAAAATTGAGTTCTTAACTGTCATCCTGAGGTGCTGAGATTGTTTTTTTCAACAACTCTTCTAAATTCATTTCACGTTTGATATTAACTCTTAACCCTTTACAAAATTTTAGCCTTCTCCAAATTGAAAGCATTTGCAGACGACAATTTCAATTTGGCTAAAATGGTGCAATGTTTCTTTGATAGGGTAGAAAACATTGTGGGAAAAGGAGAAAATGCTGGTTACCAGCATTTTCTCCTTTTCCCACAATGTTTTCAAAAGGCTTCTTTCCCAGGGGCGTCAAAAGGTGTCATTGTGCGGTAAAGGGTTAACCAAATAATCATATGTTTTAACAACATTTAGGAAGACCTTTTGAAAACACTGTGGAAAAAGGAGAAAATGCTTATAACACGCATTTTCTCCTTTCCCACAATGTTTTCAAAAGGCTTCTTCCATAGGGTCACTGAAAGTTGGGATCATGTGGTAAAACTCAAGTTTAAACTGATTTATATTACATTTTCATTGAAACAGGCTCTGTCATTCTCGAGGATTGCTTCCCAAAGGCCCTAACTCGTTATGAAAGAACAATTTTAGTTTTGTTCAAACTGAAAGCCTTTGCAGGCAACATATCATATGCTGCTAAAATAGCTTGATTTGTTTTGATAGGGTAGGAATTATCATGGGAAAATGCTGGTTACAAGCATTTGATCCTTTTCCAGTGACATATTCAAAACTCTGCATCCTTGAGCTCATTAAAACTTGAGATTGTTTTGTAAAGGGTTAACCAGTACTAGCGGTATGGTATTATCTAATATTGGGATTTCAAAATATGAAAGATTTAACTTAGAATGGTTGGAGATAACAGCATCTGATCTTTTCTTGCAGGCTTGAATTGCTATCTGTACCGACTGTTGGTTCTATGAATTTTGTCAAACATCTTGTGAAGAAAGATAAAACAGGTCAGTATTTCAAAATTAAAGAGTAATTGTGTTACTTAACGAATTTGAGATACTTTTAGCTCAGCTGTTTTAAAAAAACATCAAGGTATTGTCATGGCCTTGTCATTATGGTGCAGAAACTTTGACAATATATATTTCTTCATTATTGAAGATATTTTCTTCAAACTTGGACTAGTTGTAAACAATCAAAAGGGGAAACCATACAACAGGGGTAGGTAACCATTAAAATATTTTTGACACGGTTATGCTCCATTTTGCTGTATTGTTTCTGGGTCACATGGGTCAAAGGTCAAGGTCACAGGTTTTCTCTGATTTTGCTGCTTCAGTGACAAGGTGCTGGTGGGGGATATTTGTCCGCTTTGCGACAGTTCTAGTTCACTTTCCTGCCAATGAAATGATTTGACAGATCAATCTTCACTTTTTTACACAGAAAAACAGACTGAAAGCACAGATGAACCAGAAACACAGTCAGTGTCTGCAAAAGATCTACTAAGACAACATCAGGTTGCTTTGAAACGGAGACAGATGGCTCATAAAGCAAGGGTGAACCCTCTGTCTGCAATCCCAAAACTTGGAAAAGGGTTTCAGATGGGAGATGATATTTCACTTGATGTTCCAGTAAAGAGAAATACAAATGCTGGTGCAGCTGCAGAACTTGCTAAGGTAAAGAAATGTAGACATTTGAGGCAGCCCAGGGAAAAGGGGGTTTAACTCTTTACCACACAACAAAAGTTTAGACCAGTCCAAATTGAAGGCATTTGCAGAGGACAGAGTAAATGTGACTCAAAAATTGAAATTTGTTTTGGGAAGGGTAGAAAACATTGCGGGAAAAGGAGAAAATGCTGGCTACCAGCATTTTCTCCTTTTCCCACAGTGTTTTCAAAAGCTTTCTTTCTCAGGGTTGGTAGAAGTCGGGATTGTGTGGTAAAGGGTTAATGCATCCACTTGATGCATTACACCAAGTAATTCATCATATGATTATGGACCCATAAAATCTATTGTGTCCAAAAACTTTCTGAAGCCAGAGGTAGAATGGTCCTTTGACATGCAGAAAATTTACAAAGAGCAAAAAGTTTCGACCCATGTCGGCCTGCGCAGACCGCGCAGGCTGACATAGGTCGATACTTTTTGCAGATGCATTAAGCCCCTTTTCACAGTGCATGGCTCATTTTCTATTTTACCTGTTATTTTGAAACTTCTTGAGACATTGTGAGTATTTACCCTTATCCTGCTAAATAACTTAAATGAAACTTTTGAGCCTATGGTAAAAATCAAAATGTTGGTATTTCAAAGTTATGGGGGTTGGGAATATATCTCCTATCTCCTTATCGGACAGTGTAGATCTAAGATCAGACTGCACGTTCTGTGCAGTCTGATCTTGATCTACACTGTCTGCAAGAGGTCTTTGAGTCACACTTAGCAGCCTAAGGGTGAAAGTAGAAATAGCTCATTACAAGTCTCCTTTTATCATAACCTTTTGGTCATGTATTCATGCATTTGGTCATAATGCAACTTGATTATTTACATGTTGCTAAAAAATGTTTTCAAAGTTTTCAGTGGCAGATTTATAGGTAAGTCGATATCATGCAGGACTTGAGAACAGGGGGTCGCTTGTTCAATTCCCAGCTCAGCAAATTTCTTTCCAAGGATTGATGATAGTCATTGCAACAAGATTCATTCCAGCTTTAAGTTTTCAGTGGCAGATTTATAGATAAAGGAGAAACTGTTGGTAACCACATTTACTCCCTTTCCGCAAGGTTTTCTAACCCTTTCTATGGTAAATGCCTTTGTTTGAGCCACATTTGATTTGTCTTCCTATACCTCCTGGAAAACTTTTAGACTGGTCCAAATTGAAAGTGTTTCCAGATAACAAATTGTATCGGGCATAAATGAAATAATTCATTGAAAGGGTGAAAACATCGTTAGAAAAAGGAGGAAATGCTAGTAACCAGCATTTCCTCCTTCTCCTACAATGTTTTCAAAATGCCTGTCCCCTCATTCTTATTAAAACTCAGGATTGTGTGGGAAAGGGTTAATCTAAAAACTTTGTCATGTGCTAAAAGTTCAAAAAAGTTCAGCTGTGCTGAGATTTATTTATCTGCATTGTATTTGTAGTTGCCATTGTGATTCTGACAGGATTCATGCCCTTTTAAAGCTGAACTCTGTTTGGGCAATGTTTATGTGGGAAAGCAGCCAATGGCAGGCAAGAGTGTTTGGGGAAATACTGGTAAAACCAACTCCCAGAATGCATGAATAAAATAAGCTTGAAAGCAATATTATATATGAAACATACAGTCAGACCTTCCTGTTTTGATCTGTAAATTTAAGTTGTCTGACCTTTACGTTGTTCACAGCAACTTGCCATTGCAAAAGTACAGAGAAAGGGAGGTATTGCTAAAGAAGACCCCAATGCAGTCAGAAAAAAGATTAGTTCACCAGAAAATAGAGACAAAATACGAAAGAGAGTCGCAGAGGATATGGGTTAGTAAACATTAAGATAGTATCTCTTAAATCTCAACCAAACAACAAAATTTTAGAATGGTCCAAATTGGAAGTATTTACAGAAAACAAAATAAATATTACTCAAAATTGAAATTCAGACATGGCTTCAGATTTGACCTTTGGCCTCATCCAATACACACCTCTATACACACACAACTTGATAAGATCTGACCATGCTGAAATGCAGACTGTTGTAATATTCCATATGTATTGACCACAATTTTAGTCTTAGAATTCCATACAAATAGTGCAGCAGAAATCTTGCTTGTATGTATAAGGCTTCACTGATTTGAAAAAGACTTTAATTCCAACTGTTTCTTAACATTAGTAGCTCAGTCGATAGCATATAGGACTTGAGAACAGGGGGTCGCTTGTTCGATTCCCAGCTCAGCAAATTTCTTTCCAAGGATTGATGATAGTCATTGCAACAAGATTCATTCCTCTCTCACTGCTGACCATTTTTTCGACGATCGTTATGTGGGAAAGCCGCCAGTAGCTTGGAAAGAATGTTGTGCGTTGTACTGGTAAAAGAAACTCCAGGAAAGCATAGATAGGTGCACTGGTCACTGTGATATAGCTGAGATATTGTTGAAAACAGCTTTAACCCTTTCCCAAACGACAAATTTTGGACTGGTCCAAATTGAAAGAGTTTGCAGATGACAATTTTAAATTTGATGAAAATGGCAGAGAGGTCTCAAAAAGGGTAGAAAACACTGTGGGAAAAGGAGAAATTGCTCATTACGAGCAATTTCTCCTTTTCCCACAGTGTTTTCAAAAGACTTGTACTGCAGACATGTGACACTGCAGGGCTTGTTTGGGAAAGGGTTAAACACTATACAATCATACTTAACATTAAACAATATACACATAAAAGGATAACAGAATATTGGATAATCCAGACTTTATTACTCTTATTTACAGACACTTCCACCAATGACAAAACAGGTGTTAGTGAACCTCCGAAGAAGAGATCCAAGCTTCTTGGAAATCTAGATATAAACTCTGATGAAGTGCAAGAACTACTGAAAGCAAAGTCAAAACATAAAGGTGCTCTTGCAGAGGTAAGTGATATTAACTGTTATAGCACTTATTCACAAGTAACTCTTTACCAAACAAATTCATGTTTTAACGCACTTAAAGAAGTCTTTTGAAAACATAGTGGGAAAAGGAGAAAATGCTGGTAACCAGCATTTTATCCTTTTCCCACCATGTTTTCTGTACTTCCAAAGAGGAAATTTCAGATTTTGAGTCACATTTGACATCTGCAAATGCTTTCATTTTGGACAGGTCTAAAACTTTGTTGTTTGGTAAAGGGTTAATGCTATTTTTATTGCATTGTAGACAAAGACCAGACACATCTCTTGCTCTACAATGTCAGCTGTGTTAGATATACGTGTAATAAAACTGTATTCTTAGATTTCTAAATGGTATAAATTTTGTTTCCTATACAAACAATATACCTAAGGCATATTTGAAAGGGTAACATTTATTATGAAACAGCCTGTACTTTTCTTTTCTATCAAAAGGCGGAGGCAGAGCATGAAGAGAGATATTTCTCCTCACTGGAAAAGAAAGAACAGATGGAAGAGAAGATGGGGTCCATTATGGAAGTTTCTGTCACACTATTTGCATGCAAACAGGTGAGCAATAGTTGTATCTATGGGAAAAAGATACGGTAACCCTTTCCCAAACAACAAATTTTGGACTGGTCCAAATTGAAAGAGTTTGCAGACGACAATTTTAAATTTGAGGAAAATGGCAGAAAGGTCTCAAAAAGGGTAGAAAACACTGTGGGAAAAGGAGAAATTGCTCGTTACGAGCAATTCCTCCTTTTCCCACAGTGTTTTCGAAAGACTTGTACTGCAGACACATGAAAACCAGCGCTTGTTTGGGAAAGGGTTAAACTCGCTTTGCCCAGATCAGGGCTCATTTGTATTGTGTCCTTTTGTTGAAAGGCTCATGTCTCTTTTTCCCTTTACCGAACAGTTTGTGTTACAATGACCCTGGGCAAGAAGGCTTTTGAAAACATTGTGGAAAAAGGAAAAATGCTGGTAACTAGCATTTTCTCCTTTTCCCAAAATGTTTTCTTCCATTTCTTATATAAATTCCATCATTTAACTCAATGCCATGTGACCTAACCCTTTCCCAAATGACAAATTTTAGACTCTTTCAAACTCAAAACATCTGCAGACAACTAATTTGAAATTGGCACAAATGACCTTAAGGTCTCTGATAGGATAGAAAACATTGTGGGAAATGGAGAAAATGCTGGTTACACAATGTTTTCAAAAGCCTTCTTTTCTAGGGTCATAAAAACCAGGGATTGTTTGGTAAAGGGTTGATTTTGTTCTTTTTGGTAACCAGCTTTTTCTCCTTTTCCCACAATGTTTTCAAACGCCTCCTTCCTTGGGGTCGTTAAAAGTCATCATGGTGTGGTAAAGGGTTAAATTGATGTTCCTTTTATACACTACAAGTCCCATATTCACGAACATTCTACAAACAGTTCTACATATACATGTAGATTCCAAGACTTGCCATCTGATTAGCTAAGACTTTTCTCTCTCTACTATTTAGATGTCTTGATTGGCAGAAAGTTTTGGATTATAATGGTTGGTGATACTATCCTAAATATTATTAGCTCAGCTGTTTTCGAAGAAAACCTCGAGGTATTGTCTTAGCCCTTGTTTCGTCGTCTATGTTGTTGTGCGAAAACTTTGGCATTATAATATCTCTGTAACTACTGAAGATATGTGCTTCAAACTTAGACAAGTTGTTTATTATCAAAAGGGGAACCAACACAAACAAGGGCAGGTAACCATCAAAGCATTTTTGACAAAGTTATGCCCCTTTTTCAATTTAGAATTTTTACCAAAAATCAAGCAGCAGCAGCGGAGCATTGGTAGCAGCATGCTGTGCTCTCCTGTGTTCTCATTTATGAGTGAGTCCTTTTCTCTAAAACCCAGTCAACAATAACAATGAAGGATCACAAAAAAAATCATTGTCTAAGACAATTGAATTTCTTGCTTTTTTATTATCCTCCGCTGAAGGCTTAGAGGATATAGTATTTGCGTTGTCCGTCCGTCTGTCCATCTGGACAGATATTTTCTAAAATCCTTGACGAAAATTGATGAAATTTCATAAAGCCAATATAGTTTTGGGGTATCTTTTTTTTTTTTTTTTTTTTTTTTTATCTTTCATTTGGTGCAATGTCATGGAAAAAGGGGGCTTTTTTTCTGCGGGGGGGGGGGGGGGGGGGAGATATCATTTCAACGAAATAGCTTCTTCATTTTCTTTCCTGCCAGATGTCTTACATCAAATACTGGTAATGGAAATCTCTTTTTATTAGAGACTTTCTCCTGTATTTCCATACTTCTGTGAATAAAATATGCATGATATGCTACACAGTTTTAAAAAAAAAAAACTTTGGTTCCTTCGTTTTACAGTGTAACTACAAGTATTTTTCCTTGCACGACCGTTGTAAACAAGAGAATCATATAGTGAAGAAAGTCAATGGTACAAAGCGGTTTTTCAAGTGTAAACAGTGTAAGAAACGCTGCATATCCTTAGACAAGATGCCAACAAAACCTTGCAAGTAAGTATGCTGGGCCTGAATTCATCAACCATTCTCAACAGCATTCTTAGTTTTAAGCCTTTACCAGCCCAGGGAAAAGAAGCCTTTTGAAAACATTGTGGGAAAAGGAGAAAATGCTGGTAACCAGCATTTTCTCCTTTCCCCACAATGTTTTCTACTCTATCAAGAACAAATCCTGTTACATCCAATTTTTCGTCTGCAAATGCTTTCCATTTGGACCAGGCTAAAATTTTGTCATTTGGTAAAGATTTAATTCTCAACAATTTTTTTAAGTTACAAAGTTACACACTTTCAAAGTGAGAAATTGGACAGTTGCAATTTAGAATATGATTGTGAATACAGGCTTAACCTTTTACCGTACAACCCTGAGCTTTAACGACCCTGAGGTAGAGGGCTTTTAAAAACATTATGGGGAAAGGAGAAAATGCTGGTAACAGCAATTTTTCCAAGAAGAGTTCCATCATTAGTGGCACATTTAATTTCTCATTGCAAATACTTTCAATATAGACAAGTCTAAAATTTTGTTGTTTGGTAAAGAGTCAAGAAATTTTGGGCAGGTATCAATTATTCTTTATATCGTGCTAATTCTAAATTTTGAGCTTAGCCACCTGATTTTCCAAGACAGAATGTCTCAGCCAATCGGAAGGCAAACCTTAAAATTCAAAATTAGTTTTAAAGTTAGATTTGTTGGTGTTAATGGTTCAAATAGTAGCAAAAGGTTGGAGTTAAAACAGGTTAAACAACTTAATTGTTTTACTCTTTACAAAACAGCAAAATGTGGATTTGTCCAAATCCAAAGCATTTGCAGACAACAAATTAGATATGGCTTAACCCTTTACCATGTAATTCCAAATTTTATCAACCCTTAAGAGATAAGCTTTTGAAAACATAATGGGAAAAGGAGAAAATGCTGGTGACCAGCATTTTCTCCTTTTCACACAATGTTTTCTACCCTTTCAAAGACAGAAGTCCACAATATGGGCTACTTTGAATTCTTCGTCTGCAAATGCTTTCAATCTGGTCGAGTCTAAAGCACCTTTCACAACTATAGTTGCATTTGTGGTGAGTGTAGATCAAGATCAGACTGCACAAAATGTGCAGTCTATCTTTGATCTAAACTGTCCGCTTTGCTTAGACAGTACAGATAAAAGGCAGCCAGGAAATTACAATTATCTGCGTCTTGATCTACATTGAAAAGGCCTGTTGGGTTTATTTGGCACATTTAAGGGTAAAAAAACTTTCTTCCTCACAGTCATTAAAACTTGGGGTTGTGCGATAAAGATTTTCTTTCATGGCAGGGTTAACAGAATTTATTGTTGTGGATGGTGTAGATCAAGATCAGAACACAGAATGTACAGGCTGGTCTTGGATCCATGTTTACCTATGTTTTGATGGAAATTACAGCAAAATAGACTTGTAATTTTAGCTTCCTTTCATACTCACTGAAACATTCCTCTCTCAGTGCTGTGCATTGTTTAGACGATGGTAATGTGCAAAAGCAGCCAGTGGCTTTGAAAGAATATTGTGCGGAGTACTAGTAAAAGAAACACCTGGAAAGCATGGATAGGTGCACTGGCCGCCACAATGTAGTTGAAATTATGTTGAAAATGGCATTAAATACCATACTTTCAATCAACCAATACTCACTGAAAGTGGTCCTTTATTTATTTGGCACTCTAAGTTCTGATATATAAAGGATCTACATCTACTGCGCTGACTGATTTTGGATCTATTCTTTGCAATTTATCAGTCAAACCTTATATATTGGTGCTGAAAGAGTCATAGAATTGAGTTTGTACAATGCTTTTAAACCATGCTCTGTGGAAAGGGGGCTTTTTGCATCTGCAAAAAGCACTGACCCATGTCAGCCTGAAATAGTCCACGCAGGCTGACATGGATCGAAACTTTTTGCTACTGGCCCATTTTTTGCACGTCGAAGGCCCATGCTAGCCCAAAATCATGTTGATTGTTAGAAAAAATGGATTTTACAGATCGAAAATTAGGGTATGTTTGCTTGGTATAATGCATCACGGAGATGCATTAAGCCCCCTTTTGCCAGAACATGGCTCATGTGCATTCATCTTACTCTGGTGTTTATCTTTACCTTTCAGAGAGTGTGGAAGTTCAAGTTTTGAAAGGGTCTCCATGCTGAAAGTAGGTTTCTTCCATATTTTGATATCTTCAGTTTGATACCAGATTAACTCTTTACCAAAGGATAAAGTGTTAGACTTGTCCAAATTGAAAGCATTTGCAGAGGACAAATTAACCCTTTACCAGACGACAAAATTTTAGCCTTGTCCAAATTGAAAGCATTTGCAGACGACAATTTTAATATGGCTCAAATGGTGCAACTTTTCTTTGATAGGGTAGAAAGCATTGCTGGAAAAGGAGAAAATGCTGGTTACCAGCATTTTCTCCATTTCCCACAATGTTTTCAAAAGGCTTCTTTTCCAGGGGCGTCAAAAGGCGTCATTGTGCAGTAAAGGGTTAAAGTTTGACTCAAATAATGAGATTTGTCTTGTAAAATGGTAGAAAACATGGCAGGAAAAGGAGAAAATGCAGGTTACCAGCATTTCTTTTCCTTGTCCTGCAATGTTTTCAAAAGCCTATTTCCTTAAAGTTGTTAAAACTGATGATAGTGTGGTAAAGGGTTTATGTCATGATTTATTTTTGAGAAGGATGGAACTTAACTCTTTCAGTGCTAGCCAAGCCCCCACAGCTCAGTCGGTAGCATACAGGACTTGAGAACAGGAGGTCGCTGGTTCGATCCCAGGCTTGGCCAATTTCTTTCCGAGGATTGATGACCATTATTTTGATGATGGTTATGTGGGAAAGCAGCTAGTGGCTTGGAAAGAATATTGTGCGGAGTACTGGTAAAAGAAGCTCCAGGAAAGCATCGATAGGTGCACTGGCCGCCACGATATAACTGAAATAATGTTGAAAACAGCGTCAAAACAATGGTCAGCGGTGAGAGAGGAATGAATCCTGTCGTGATGAATATCATCAATCCTCGGAAAGAAATTGGCCAAGCCGGGGATCGAACCAGGGACCTCCTGTTCTCAAGTCCTGTACGCTACCAACTGAGCTACGGGGTCTTAGCTGAAAAGGTGGAAAACATGATGGGAAAAGGAAAAATGCTTGAAACGTTGAGTCAACTGATTACATTGAAGGTAAAGATTTGAAACTAATTCAACTGAATTTTACCTTTCTTTCAGGAGAAATCTGGACCGAAGCTGGAATCAGAAGAACTTAGTATTCGAGGAAATGAACAGAAATTTGTGGGTGCTCTCCAAGGAAAGACATACTTGAATGTATGATTACCCTGCATGATACATGTACCATTATTTATATTTCTTCAAGAACACACTGCTGTATGAACAAAAAGAATTGAGCCATGCTCTGTAAAAAGGGGGCTTATTGCATCTGCGAAAAGTATCGTCCCAGGTCAGCCTGCACAGTCTGCGCATGCGAAACTTTTCGCTCTTGGCCAATTTTCTGTATGTCAAAGGACCAGAGTACCTTGTGATTACGTCGGTTGTTAAAAAAAAAAGTGGATATTATAATCCCTCAAAGCTTGTTACAAGTGATACCCTTAACCCTTTCCCAAACGACAAATTTTGGACTGGTCCAAATTCAAAGAGTTTGCAGACGACAATTTTAAATTTGATGAAAGTGGCAGAAAGTTGTCAAAAAGGGTAGAAAACACTGTGGGAAAGGAGCAATTTCTTCTTTTCCCACAGTGTTTTCAAAAGACTTGTACTGCAGACACGTGAAAACCAGGGCTTGTTTGGGAAAGGGTTAAATTTGTTCTCTCGGTGTTTCAAAAGTTGTCTACCCAGGGTAAAAAAAGAAAGAAGAGTTTTTGTTTGGTCACAGGAATAACGTGAGTCAAGTTTTCCAACAGAGATAACTATTTTTATCGATTATTTGTATAATACTTTGATACAATTTGTACATTTTTTTGTAAATGAAATGTTGAAAATTATTGCACGATTGGAGTAAGTAGTTTTTCTTTAATAATGGACATTTCAGGGAACTCTCTACCAAATAGTCCCTTGTTTTCACGATCTTGAGTAACAAAGTTTTGGAAAACATTGTGGGAAAAGGAGAAAATGCTGGTTTCCACAATAATTCCCACCCTTTGAAAGACAAATTTCATCAAGTGAACATTTAATTTGTTGTCTACAAAAAGTTTCAGTTAAGACAAGTCTAAAATTTGTAGAGAGTTTAAAAAGATTTGTCAAAAGGTGAACACACTATCAGTTACTGGCAACTTGCAGCAGACTACTTTTGAAAACTGGTGACGAGAAATTATTTCTTTTGTCACACTATTTTGACACATTTTGCTGTAATGAACCTTATTTCATGTTTATCATCAATATTTGACAAAGTACTTGTATTTTTCAATGCCACTTGATGCCAACCCTTAAGGCGCCTTTCTCGAATATAGTTGCCTTGCGGCCAGTGTAGGTCACGATCAGGCTGCACAAAACGTACAGCCTAATCTTTGACCTACACTGTCCGCTTTGCTGCAACACTGTAGACAAAAGCTACCATGAAATTGCAAGTATTTGAGTCATACTTCCAGGATGAAAATGTCATTTTTCAGGTGAATATGGTAAGGTTTATTGGCGATACTGGTAATGTATTCATCCGCCATTTTAAATGAATTCTTTTCTCTAACCCTTTAGCCAACCACACAATCCCGAAATTAACGACTCTAAGGAATAAGTCTTTTGAAAACATTGTGGGAAAAGGAGAAAATGCTGGAAACCAGCATTTTCTCCTTTTCCCACAATGTTTTCAACCATTCCAAAAACAAATTCCATCATGTAAGCTACATTTAAATTGTCGTCTGCAAATGCTTTCAGTTTGGGCAGGTCTACATTTTTATGGTGTAGTAAAGAGTTAATTATTCGTCTTGCCATATGATTGGCTGAGATAAAAGTGTCAGCTTAGGAGGCTTATCAGAAGGCTAGTTAGGGAGTTTAGAACTAGTCTGGATTACCTGCCCCTAACACTACGTTATCGGGTCAGGCAAAGCACGATAATGGCGGCCTCCATGGCGGTCTCAAGCGTAGCCCTATATGCTTTCCTGTTTTTCCAAACTTCATGTGATCCAGTATGATTAGTGAATGAAATGACATCAATTTTGTACTAAATATACATTACCGAATCTAAAACCTGTTGTAAGGGTTTGGTTTAATAAATTTGACAATGAATCATTTTTAAAAGTAGCCCTATTTTCGGACGTTATATGAGTCCATTGACAATTTGGATACTGTAGTATTTCTGACATGTAGTTTATCTCGCTAATTAAGAACGACAATTGGAAAAATCTCACTGCCATTACTTTATTGCAACTGCATTGTTTTGAATTCAGCCTACAGTCCGATATGATAAAGTGAAAGAATAATATCCCGTTACCTCTGCATATTACCAATGGGGGCCGCCATTATTGCGCTTTGCATGCCGCACTCTTGAAGAACGGCAGGGTACCAGAATAGTTAGAACAAGAACGACATTTAAAGCTGATCGTGAATAAAGTGCTTTAGCCGTATCACTAAGGATACGGTTCCACATCATCTGAACAGAAAGGCTCATCGTCAGGATAAGGGTCGTCCTCGTATTCTACAAAACCAGACGGATTTCCGTAAGGATATGTTGTAACTTCCACTTCTGGCTCCCCGCTGTAGTATTCTTCAACAAGGACAGGCTCTCTTGGTGGCATGTATGGATTATATGTTACTTCTGTTTCAAAGTATGGCTGGGGAAACGGTTCCACGAATGGTGGCATTTCCGGTTCCGGGAATGTTTCTATGACAACAGGCTCTATGTAAGGTTGCGGCTCGGGCACGACGACTGTTTCTGTCTCAATCACATCACCAAACTCGTTGACAGAAATGTCCACCTCAATTTCGGGATCAGGTGGCGGTGGAGCCGGCTCCTCGTATGTTATAACTTCTACCTTAGCTGGCTGGTTTCCCATTTTAAATATAGAGAAAATAAATGATAGTCGACAAAAAAAATATACAGAGCAACCAGTCTTAAAGGTCCACACAGGGATATAAGTGAAACTGATCGGTTCTAAAAACAAGTTGCTGTTTAACACAGAGTGTTTAAGTATTTATGAATACAATTTGGAACTTGATGTGACGGTTGCGTGTGACAGACGTCTGTTGTACACAGGTTGTCTCGAACACAGTAGTTTCTACAACAATTAAACGATTCAAACAATCAGCTGGTGCTTTTAATGGGTGCTGGAGACTGTTGCTGGTATATTTGCTCTTGAGCTAGCTGTGTCGGTGTAGGGGGTGTTACGGTCAGCCAGACCTTCGGGTTCTGGAGCGTATTACTTGAACTCGAGTGGGCTTCTTGTTCAGAAGGTCCAGAAAGGCCAACTGCTCCGTACGTTCGAACACCTGTAAAAAGAACGAAGTCTGTACATATGACCGGGGTAAACCAGATGAAAGTCGGTTGTGGTCACTTCATTACTTTTATTCAAGGAATAAAAGATATTACAAACAGCCAAGGAGGAAAGAAGAGGTCTATGAATCTTTTGCAAGATTACATATAGATTTTACGCTTCATACAACTGCCCCTGAAGAAAGGCGGCACGGGAATCCGGTATAAAGAAAAGAATATACTAGTGCGCACGCATACAGTGCTCACAAAACACACGAGCAAATTTAAACACCGGCAACTGTCGGTAATTTCCGTTATCGTCTCCGTACAAAGAAATTCGGAGCGCGGCATACGAAAAGTAAACCTCTTTACATACATAATACAAGGTAACAGCAAGAAAGACTGTTTACAATACACAGCAAAAAAGATTGTTTACAATAGTGTTCAAAGACATTATCATCATTAGGTCAGTTATTTAACGGCGGCCTTTGCTCATATCCATGCTTTCCCTGAGTTTCTTTTACCAATACTTCTCACAATATGCGTCCCAAGCCACTGGTTGTTTTCCTACATAACCGTCGTCGAAAAAATTTACAAGCGGTGAGAGGTGAGTTCTGTCGCATTGACTGTCATCAATCCTTGGGTAGAAATCGGCCTAGCCTAGGATTTGAACCAGCGATCTGGTTTCAAGCTCTGCACATTACCGACTGAGCTGCCTGGCTCGACAGCGGCCACATTGAATCGAGGATATAGTCGTGAGAGGCCATAAAAATTCATCAGATTGATGTAGATTTTTTTGTCTATGATAATGTTCTCGCAGCCGATTTTGTACTGTCACTTTCTTCGAACAATATCGCGTATATTGTGGAACTTTTTAAAGATACATCGATAGCCGTTGTCAGCCATTGTTTAACCCTTTTCAATTTCATTATATGAAACTATAATCATTCTTGTATCTTCATGCCAAATGTTGTCCCTGGCGGATGCAAACTTGCACAGATTACGACCGAAAGAAAATGCATTTCATCGTTTTGGCAGCCATCAAAGAAATCACTGTTGTCATTTCCGGTTTTCAGCGAGGACAAATCCCTGTAGTTACTTTATTCCTTACACCAAATATAGTTGTAATTTATCTATGTTTACACAACCGACCAAATTCTGATGTATTCTATACACTTTCAAGTTTCTCTCTGGCTGTAAGAATATATCTTTAAAAATACACCGGACAACCAGATTTTCGACTCTTCCATATTGAAATCATTTTCAGAAGACAACACTGTTAACAAAATGTAGTCACTGCGAGTACTTAAATAGGACAACACGACAGGTAGAACCCTGGTAAACGAATCCATTTGAATTACCCATTTGTCGTACCGAACGAGAAAATTTTAGACTCGTCGAAATCGAAAGCATTTACAGACGACAAACAGCGGATCAAAAGATGGATTTGTTAGTGAAACAGTAAAAAAAAAAAACATTGATGGAAAAGGAGAAAATGCTGGTAACCAGCATTTTCTCCTTTTCCAACAATTTTTTCGAAAGCTTTATTCTTCAGGGTCGGTACAACACTGTTTTTTTGGGATAAGGATTAAAATGGGTCAGATTTGTACCTACCTTCAAGTGTAGAGCGTAGGGATCTGTCCTCGTGGCGTCGTTGGAGTCTACGATAACAGCACACAGTTAGGCATACAAGGCACACCAGTAAAACAAATCCGCCTATCGTTCCGGCAGCGATTTCACCGAGGTGTCTGAAAGGAGAAAACATGAAAACGCACCGTTAGGCATACAACACTCACCAGTGAAACAAATCCGCCTATCGATCCGGAAGCGATTTCGCCGACGTGTCTGCAAGTAGAAAAGATGAAAGCACACTGTTAGGCATACAAGACACACCAGTGAAATAAATCGGCCTGTCTATCCAGCAGCGATTTCACCGAGATGTCTGCAAGGAGAAAGCATAAAAACACACAGTTAGGCATACAAGACACACCAGTAAAACAAATCCGCCTATCGATCCGGCAGCAATTTTATCGAGGTAACTGAAAGGAGAAAACATGAAAACACAGTCATACAAGACACACCAGCGAAACAGATCCGCCTATCGATCCGGGAAAACACATAGGCATACAAGACACACCAGTAAAACGAATCCACCCATCGATCCAGCAACGATTTCATCAAGGTGTCTGCAAGTAGAAAACATAGTTAGGCATACAAGTCGTACCGAGAAAACAAATCCGCGAAGATCACGCTGATACCAATCTCGCTTATTTGTCTGAAAGTAGGAAACATCATAACATACAAGGCACATTAACATAACAAAACCGTCTATCGACCCGGCAGTGATTTCACCGAGGTGTCTGAGGGGTGAGAGCACAAAATTATACCGTTAGGCTTGTAAGTCTTACCAAGAAAACAAATCCGCCTAGATCACCCCGATACCGATCTTGCCAATTTATCTGAAAGTTGAAAAGATGACACCATACAATACATGCCAACATAACAAATCGTGTATCGTTCCGGCAGTGATTTCACTCAGGTGTCTGTGGGGAGAGAGCCCAAAAACATACAGTTAGGCATACAAGTTTTACCAGGAAAACAAATCCGCCTATCACCCCGATCTCACTGATGTGTCAGAAAGTAGAAAACGTGACAAGAGACAGGCATACAAGACACCAGTAACATATAACCGCCTATCAATCCGGCAACGGTATCACCGAGGTGACTTGAAGGAGACACCAAAAACACAAACATATAAGGCGCATCAATTGAATCCAAAGGCCGATAGCTCCAGAAGCGATTTCGCTACTGTGGCTACAAGGAGAAAATACGAACAGACACGGGCAGAAAAGACACCCAACAGAACAAATCGCCCCGGCAGCGATCTTACCGAGGCGGTCTGAAGGTAGAAAACACGAAGACACAGGCCTAGGCTACAAGACACACCAATACAACAAAACGGCCTTTTACCACTGAAGCAATTTCACCGAGGGTTGTGAAAGGAGATTTAAACACAAATACATACACACTTACAAGACCCACCTATAGAATATATACGGAATATCATGTTGTAGTAACTTTCCAGGTGCATGTACTTAATTCGAGCAGCTTGAGAAAATTTGATATCGCGCAAGACCGAAGGTCAAGCGAGGTGTCAAAATTTTGTTACGCAGCGAGAGGTAAATACAACTCCAGGAAAATTACTGCAACATCATATGCCTTTTATTATATACTTACCACTTTCAAAGACAATATTTTGCAATTACTGACATTTTATTCGATAACGGTAAACAGATTAAAAGAAATAATGGTAGAGTGGCCAGTACCTTTGTTTTTATGAATGGCGGATGAATATTATAGAGTAACATTTTGACCAATCAAATCGGAAATCAATACATACGTATTCCGCGCGTGAGGTACGTCATCATACCATATTTAGAACCGTATTTTAGCGTGTATAGATACGGGATTTCTTTCTTGTCGCGTGTTATTTTATCCGCGTCCGGTACTTGAGTCGGAAAATTTTTAGGGTATATAATCAAACCGCGTATCGCTACGGTACGATCTCATCGGTGTCTGAAAGTAAAAAACGTGACCAGCATTTTGTCCTTTTCCCACAATATTTTTAAAGACTTCTCTTGTAGGGTCATTAACCCTTTCCCAAACAAGCCCTGGTTTTCACGTGTCTGCAGTACAAGTCTTTTGAAAACACTGTGGGAAAAGGAGAAATTGCTCGTAATGAGCAATTTCTCCTTTTCCCACAGTGTTTTCTACCCTTCTGGAGAACTTTTTGTCATTTTTATCAAATTTAGAATTGTCGTCTGCAAACTCTTTCAATTTGGACCAGTCTAAAATTTATCGTTTGGGAAAGGGTTTCAACTCGGGATTGTATGGTAAAGGGTTGGTGGACAAATCTGACAAGGAAAGAAATAAAAAACCATTACCTATTAATACAGCAATACGCCCTATGGTAGTCGCCACAGCAGCCAGTTGAGCAAGTTTTATACTTGGGTCTGTTGAATTCGTCGCGGTACCGGCAAATCTCTCCACCCGACACTGTGTAGGTTAAAGTGGACGGAATTTACTTTTTAAAATCTCTAAAAGTGTTAAGTCCAACCTGACTTGCTTTTGCGGACAGAACAGATCCAAGATCAGACTGCACAGAACGTGCAGTCTGATCTTGGATCTGCACTGTCCGTTATTTTGATGATATTTTGACCAAAACCGGCTGAATATGCCCATTGAATTTATTTGGCACGTTATAGCATTGAAAAAAAACATTCATACAATGTATTTATCTCGTCTTATAACTGGATAAATAAATAATAAATAAATAAATACACAAAGAAGTAAATAAATAAATCGAAATGTATGTAATTCCCCCATTTCCTACAAACATTTCTTCTATCATTCGAAATACATGTACATGTGTTCATTCTCATTGCTCGATTGGAAATATACTTTTTCTTTGTTTATCATGTTCTACTTAGTTCTTAAAGATACATCTATACTCGTTTTCAGACAGTTTTTAACCCATTTCATCTCTATTTTATAAAACTATAATCATTCTTGTATCTTCATGCCAAATGTAACCCCTAACGGTCGCAATTTTGCATAGATTATGACCGATAGAAAACGCATTTCATTTTCTGGAGGCCATCAAAGAAATCACTGGTGTTACGTTTCCGGATTTAAATCGAAGACAAATTCCTTGAGTTTCTCTATCCCTTACACCGTGTATATCGGTAATTTATCTATGTTTACACAGCTGACTAAATTCTGAACCATTCTAGACACTATCAAGTTTTAACAGCGTTTTTTTTTTTTTTTCTCTGGCTGTAACTGTGCATCTTTAAAGCGAAAATAAAAGCCGGCGTGGTTTTTTTCCCCCAAAAAGGAAAGAACGTAAAGTTAGATGTGTTTACATAGAAGTCTCCCAAAGAAAACAGATTTGTCTATAAATGTTGAGAAATCTCCCAAAGAAAACAGATTTGTCTATAAATGTTGAAAAAAAATATTGAAACATTCCGTATAATTTCAATGAAAAGAAAAGTTTATGGTAGGACAAACGCCGATGAGATAATTTTAAAGGTTACAAAACCTATTTATTGCTGTATAAACCAACCATGTTAAGTTACTGTTCTAATTCTAAATTTCAAGACTAACCATTTGGTCGGTCGAGACAGAAGGTCTCGATCAATCAAATAGGTTGTCAAGGAAATTAGAAATTGAATTTAGATTTAGTATCGTTGATGAATATTTGGTTCTTAGCTATTATAAATAGTTTTCTCTGAAAAATAAGCATGCCGAGCCCCGGTTACTCTGACGGTAGCGTACAGGACTTAAGAACAGGGGGTCACTGGTTCGATCCCCGGCTCAGCCAATTTCTTTTCGAGGATTGATGATAGTCATTTCGACAGGATTCATTCCTCTCTCACTGCTGACCACTGTTTCGACGATGGTGATGTGGGAAAGCAGCTAGTGGCTTGAAAAAAATATTGTGCGTAATACTGGTATAAGAAACTCCAGGAAAACATGGATAGGTGCACTGGCCGCCGCGATATAACTGAAATAATGTTGAAAACGGCGTTAAAACCCATACATTCAATCCGAAAAAAAAAAATGTTACGCGAGTGCTTTCAATGAAAAAGAAAAAAAAAATGACATACCTGATTTAAAACCAATCAATATGGCATCGATCACTAATAGATAGGATACCAATCGAACAGAGTAACACATAACATCGAAATTAAATATACGGCGTAATAGCATACAGTCTTCATACATGTAGAAAATCAACAACAAGGAATGAAAATAAGAACCCGGACCTGAAATTGTGAGTCTATTTCCGATCACTTAGAACGTATAATAGGATGCACTATTGTTCATCTCTTTACCACAAAATCCCGAGTTTCTGACGACCCTTAAAAACAAAAATGATTCTTGAAAACATTGTAGGAAAAAGGAGAAAATGCTGGTAACCAGCATTTTCTCCTTTTTCCTTCAATGTTTTCTATCCTTACACAGACATATCTCATTGCTTTAGCAACAACTAAATTGTCGTCTGCAAACGCTTTCAATTTGGACGATTTTAAAGTTTCGTAATCCGGAAAAGGGTTCAAGCCAGTGTATGTAAGCCATGCTCTGGCAAAAGGGGGCTTAATGCATCACCGTGATCCACGATACTGTGCAAGTAATCACATGATTGTGGATCCATTTTCTTGAGCAACTGGGCTTGGCCAATTTCTTTCCGAGGATTGATGATAGTCATCGCGACAGGATTCATTCCTCTCTCACCGCTGACCATTGTGACGACGATAGTTATGTGGGAAAGCTGCCAGTGGCTTGGGAAGAATACTGTGCGAAGTACTGGTAAAGGAAGCTCCAGGAAAGCATGGAAAGGTGCACTGGTCGCCGTGATATAACTGAAATAATGTCGAAAACGGCGTTAAACACCATACAATCAATCAATCAATCAATCAATTTTTGAGCAACCGACTGAATCTCGAGGTAGACCGGTCCCTTGACATGCACAAAACTGACCAAAAGCAAAAAGTATCGGCCCATGTCAGCCTGCGCGGACTGCGCAGGCTGACATGGGTCGATACTTTTTGCAGATGCATTAAGCCCCCATTTCACAGAGCATGGCTCATTTCTGAATATTGGGGAAGACAGCACTTATGTATAAAGGATGTTTCTTAAACACCTTACCAGACGACAAAATTTTACTCTTGTCCAAATTGAAAATATTTGCAGACGACAAATTAAGTGTGGCCCAAATAATGATTCTTTTTTTTTTCGGGGTGGGGGGGGGGGTTAAAAAAAAATAGTAAAAGGCGAAAATACTGGTTACCAGCATTTTCGCCTTTTCTCACAATGTTTTCAAAAGCTTTTCTTCTCGGGGTTCTTTAAACACGGGATAGTTTGGTCAAGGGTTAAGCCATTTTCGGGAATAAATGATTTATGACCGATTTTAGAAAATAAGTCGGGGAAAAAATCCCCAAAAAGTAAGTCTGAAAGATCCTTTGAGTATGGCAACCTGCAGTCGACTTACATTTTTAAAGTCTTGTAAAGGACGATTTTTGAAAACATTGTGATGAAAGGAAAACATTGTTCGTAACAAAGAATGTTTTCTTTTGACAGTGTTTAACCCTTTACCGCACAGTCACGAGTTTTCACGACCTTGAGAAAGAGGGCTTTTGGAACACAACTTCTACCATCTGAACCACTTTTATTTTGTCGTCTGCAAATGCTTTGAATTTGAACACGTCCACAATTTTGTCGTTCGGTAAAAAGTCGGATATATTCTTGTACTCTTATATACTCCGTAAAGGCCCAGTGGCGGTCAAAAGTAAACAGTGCAAGTGTTAAATTGCAATTAAATTTAAATCATAGTGTATAAAGGTATGGAAAATATTTTGAAATTGACAATCTGTTGTCGTAAAGTCGGTCCAAGTGTTAGTCGCCGGAAGAAAGCAATTTTAAAATCCGGTATAAATTAACAAAAGATACAGCGAATTTGCAACTTTGAGGCCTTTGAAAACAATGTTGGAAGCGGAGAAAATGCTTTCAGAAATCGTTAGCCCATTTGTAACAATTTTGAAATTGCTGTTTGCAGATGTTTTGAATTTGGGAGACTCTAAGATTTGTCGTTTCGAAAAGGGCAAAGGTTTATTGATTGACTGTATAGTGTTTAACGCCGTTTTCAATATTACCTCCGATATATCGCGGCGGCCAGTGCACTTATCCATGCTTTCCTGGGGTTTCTTTTACCATTTCTCCGCACAGTACTCTTTCCAAGCCACTGGTTGCTTTTCCACTCTACCGTCGCCGAAACAATGGTCAGCGGTGAGAGGGGAATGAATCCTGTCGCAATGACTATCATCAATCCTCGGAAAGAAATTAGCCGAGCCGGGGATCGAACCAGCGACCTCCTGTTCTCAAGTCATAAATACAACCCACTGAGCTAGCGGGGCTCGGCTGGAAAAGGGCTAAGGAGGAAAACTTACAGTTTACTTTCGTTTTAATAGTCCTTGTACCTAACACTATAATGATTGTTTGTTTTCCTTTCCTTTGGATAGTCATGACAGGATTCATTCGTCTCTCAAGTTTCGACGATGATTATGTGGGAAAACAGCCATTGGCTTGGTGGCTTGGAAAGAATAATGTGCGGAGTACTGGTAAAAGAAACTCCAGGAAAGCATCGATATGTGCACTGGCCGCCGCTACATAACTGAAATAATGTTGAAAATAGGGTTAAACACCATACAATCAATCAATCAATCAATCAAATTCGCCAGTCTGTCAGTACTTTCAGTACTTTGATTAGTTTTGGCCGACAGTCAAATTATTAAGAGCGTCGGCCGACTGTTCGTAATATTATTGAAGCTACAAGAGCACTATCGCCGCCCATTGCTTTCGACCATGGCAAACAAAACCAAGCCCCTTTCTTTTCAGCGCCAAAGCCTAAAACAGGGACTTTTTTCGACGGCTTAGGTCAAGATCAGACTACACACAACGTGCATTCTGATCTTTGATCTGGACTGCTCGATTGTTTCGCCAAGCCTTTCATAAAAAACAAAACATCTGGACGAGCAATTTCTTCATTTGCCACAATGTTTTGATAAAATAAGCCCCTACAACACGAGACAGTCGTCTTCAGCTTGTAATGTACGAGAGACGACATGCGTTCTATGCGGATACTAGCGTACATTCCGTTCTGGCTTGGAAGGAGACACAATTTACCGGGATATCCGCCTTTTCTGAAAGGCGCCTGTTTGCAAGGTCGAAACATCTCTTGTTCGAAGACTGTCAAGAGGATCGCTGGTAAAATGGAGTTGTTGGTAGCATTTTGGACTATGATGCTGTTTATCTTGGGTCAGTATTTTCTATTGGCTGCCTTTTCTTCGCTATTTCATTCGTAGGAAATACATCTGAGCCATGCTCTATGAAAAGGGGGTCTAATGCATCTGCAATAAGTATCGACCAAGGTCTGCGCAGGCTGACCTGGGTCGAAACTTTTTGCTAGTGGTCAGTTTTGTGCATCATTATGGATCCATAATCATGTGATGACTTGCTTGGTATCATGCACCACGGGGATGCATTAAACCCTCTTTTGCCAGAGCGCCGCTTATTTTCTTGTTCTTCTTTGCTTGTTTCTAAGAACTTCAATTTTCTAGCAGGAAATACGTCGTATGCACATGTATAGGTCTGTATCAGAAAGCTTGCATATTTCATGTAGCAAAAACAGAAATTGTTAGCACTTTGTCATGGCTCGTTTAATGCAGAAAGTCTCTCCACTTTGTTTACTCATATCCACGCCGAATACATAACAAAATTCTAAATGTGCAATTCAACTACAGACTAAGTTGGCCTAACCTTTTGGTCATAGTTTAGAATCAGGGGGCTGACGGCTTTGATCTGCGATTAGACCTCACGTTCTTCTTTCTGATAAGGTATTATATGGTATTATATCACCTCGTATTTCTGATAAGGTATTATATGGTATTATATCACCTCGTCAAAAAAATCCGGAAGAGATACAGAATAACCATCACTATAGAAACACATCGACACATTTCTTGCAGGTGCGGGACAGGAAGTGTCATCGGCTTATTGCCCATACTTCAGCGCAACCGGACATTACGTCATGATGACGTGTCCGTCAGGATGCTGTGGTACGAAAGCTGTACGCTATTGCTGTGGGTATGTACAATAATTCAGACAAAGTCCTAATTTAGGTGTTTCTAATTTTTCAAAATAGACGGTGTGTATCTTTGTTCAACGCCTACCCTCCTTTTTTATTCAGTACGCCATTATGTTTTCAAGTGTATTAAAATGTACATGTTAACTCAAACTGATAACCTAAGAACGTTTACCTTTTTTTCTTTTCAAAGAAGATTGGTAAACATCATTTTCAACAGATATTGCAGATCTATATGTACCGGCAGTTACGCATATTTTAGCGGCCGACTACTAAAACTTAAGCTGCTTAATAAATGAAACGCAAATTTCTACTCAATACTAAAAGCCAAAATATTGCAGTTCCAAGTTGATTTCACCGGAAAGAAAATACCGTATCGGACAGTGTAGATCAAAGATCAGACAGCACGTTCTGTGCAGTCTGATCTTGATCTACACCGTCCGCAAAAGGTCAGCGGGTCGCGATTAGCAGCTTAAGGCCTAATAAGGATCAATAAGAATATTAATGGGCAACAGGTTAATTCTGTAGAGTAATACCAGTTAGCGTTGTTTGGATTAAACATAAATCTTATTTTGAAATTCGCGGCATCTTGAAAAGTAGTCCGGTTCTGTACCCAGAATGTCCAAATCAGATAGGTATGTATTTGAAAAATGCCACCTAGCGGAAGATAATCGAAGACAATGAATTAAACAAACAATGCTTAGTAAAGGCCTACATCTAAACTTTATACGATTTACCTTTTATTGTATCATTTATGTTTAAATTGCATCATTTCTGTTTAACAGCCACCATAACGTTGGCCTTATCGTTGGTTGTGTGGTCGGAGGGCTTACCATTCTTGGACTGATAATAGGGATCATTTTGTGCTGCTACTGCGGTGTTTGTGCGTGCTACACGACTCGTACACTGTCAAGTTCGAGCTTGAGTGCTGCAGGTACTTGTAGAGTAAACTTTCATTACGATAGAACCCTCTTTTCCAGGTCCATGTTACGCACAGGATAATGACGTCATTTCCTGTGTGCTGTATGCAAAAATAACGCATAATAATTATGTGAATTATTCGAGTCTTTAGTTTTCATAAAGTATAAACTTTAGAAGATCTGATGGTATTCTGTTTATATACATCATGTAACGTGGCTATCTCTTTTTTAACCAGCATTTGCTCCTTTCCCCGCAATGTTTTCTACCCCATCAAAGACATATACTATCATTTGAGCCACATTCAGTTTGTTATCTGTAATTATTTGAGCCCTGCTCTGGCAAAAGGGGGCTTAATGCATCTCCGTTATGCATTATACCAAGCAAAACATCACCTAATTATGTAGCCATAAAATACATTTTTACAAACAACCGAATAATGCTTGAGGTAGAATTATCCTTTGCTATGCAGAAAATTTTAAGTTAGCGAAAAGTTTCGGCCAATGTCAAGCCTGCGCAGTCCGCGCAGGCTGACGTGATTCGATACTTTTCGCAAATGCATTAAGCCCCCTTTTCACAGAGCATGGCTCATTTGTTATTTGCCATCTGTACGTGCTTCCAATGCGGACGAGTCTAAAATTCTGTCGTCTGGTTGAGTTGAACCAGTTAATAACTGAGAAAGATACTTACAGAGTGGATCATAAGTGAATAAAAAAAAAAGAAAAAAAACGTGCGTGAGCCATGCTCTGTGAAAATGGGGCTTAATGCACCGCCAAAAGTATCGATCCAAGTCAGCCTGCGCAGTCCGCGCAGGCTGACCTGGGCCGAAACTTTTCGCTATTGGTCAATTTTCGGTATGTCAGAGGACCAGTCTACCTTATGATATGGTCGGCTGTCAGACAATCGATTTTATGGATCCCTAATTATGTGATGTCTTGCTTGGTATGTTGCATCGCGGAGATGCATTAAGTCCCCTTTTGCCAAAGTTTGGCTCAAGTATTTTCTGTTCGATTTCAAGGCTGCTGGTCAGAGCGTCTTATAGAATATCGCCGGAGTGCACACTCGGGTCTATGCTTACTGTAAAAAATAAATAAATAAATAAATAGATAAATAAATAAATAAATAAATAAAATAAGTAAATAAGTGAATAATAATAGTAATAACAATAATAATAATAATGATAATAATAATTCATTGCCTAAAGCATCCGAGGGTATCCCCAGAAGCTTTTACAGTAACCATAGACCCGAGTGTGCACTCCGGCGGTATTCTATAACACGCTCTGACCAACAGCTTTGAAATCGAACAGAAAATACTTGAGCCATGCTCTGTCAAAAGGGGGCTTAATGCATCTCCGTGATGCAACATACCAAGCAAGACATCACATAATTAGGGATCCATAAAATCGATTGTCTGACAGCCGACCATATCATAAAGTAGACTGGTCCTCTGATATACCGAAAATTGACCAATACCGCGGACTCTGCAGGCTGACCTGGGTAGATACTTTTGGCAGATGCATTAAGCCCCCTTTTCACAGAGCAAGGCTCACTCACGTTTTTTTTTTTTTTTTTTTTTTTTCCCCTATTTCCCTTATGATCCATATCTACGTGATTATTATTATTATTATTATTATTATTATTATTATTATTGTTTTAATTCGACATTAACATTATATTAAACCATAGACAAACATCATGTTATATGAGTGTAAATCTTGTTTTATCCTATCATTTCAGTACCAAACTACAAGTCGACAGCTGCACTACCATAAACTGTTGGACCAAAGCGATTCGATCTACAGTTAGCTGACTATAATATGAGACCGTAGAATGTGCTGTGAGGATGTGCTTATAATCATTGATCATCGACAGTTATTATGTATAACACTTTGTACGAAATGAGACAGACAGACAGACAGAGATGAAGAGAGAGTGACAGAGAGACAGAGACAGAGACAGATAGATTGAGAGAGACAGAGACAGACAAACAGACAGACCGACCGATCGATAGACAGACAGACAGGGGGAGAGAGTGACAGAGAGAGAGACAAAGACAGACAGAGAGGGGGAGAGAGTGACAGAGATGGAGAGAAATAGAGAGAGAGACAGAGAGGGGGAGAGAATGAGAGAGAGAGAAACAGAAAGACAGACACACAGATAGAGAGAGAGTGACAGAGAGACAGAGAGAGATAGATTGAGAGAGACAGAGAGACAGACAGACAGATAGGGGGAGAGAGTGACAGAGAGAGATGGACAGACAGACAGATAGGGGGAGAGAGTGACAGAGAGGGAGAGAAATAGAGAGAGAGACAGAGAGGGGGAGAAATAGAGAGACAGAGACAGAGAGGGGATAGAGAGAGACAGACATTTAATCTTCCTGTACTAATTATACCCTGTAAAAAGTTGCAACAGAGGACTCTAAAGACCTCATTATAAATATTTTCTCCTTGTAATGGGTTTTCAAACTGTATCGGCTGCCTTTTCTGGGCAAAGAGTCTGCAGATAATACCCCATTATCAGCATGATGTGATATTTTCGCTCAAATTTTTTATCATATCTATATATCCGTACTGTATTTTATCCATTGTATCTACTGGACATTAACCATTTTATCTAATTCTGAATAAATTATCCTCAACACAATATAATGTACGAGAGCCATGCTCTATTAAGAGGGGGTTTGATGAATCTGCAAAAATGTATCGATCCAGGTCAGCCTGCGCTGTCTGCGGCAACAGACATGGGTTGAAACTCTTTGCTTTTAGTCATTTTTTAGCGGATTTGTATAGCAAATCCGCTTACTGTGATCGTTCTGATCGGAACCAAATACATCATGCATAACGACGCATGCGCGCTCAGACTGTACTACGATATTGGTTTGACGTGAACCAAATATACTGTCATTCACGCTTGCGCCCATTCTACTTTCAGTTCTAGCTAAGACACCTCAACCGCGTTTTTGTCACTACCGTATTTACTGTCCTACACGTGTATAAGCCTACATATAGTCCGAAATCCAATACCAGCAAAAAACTGCGTAAGACTGACTGATCAAATAACCACCCAACAGTAATACAATAATAGTTACTGTGCGGCCCGCTCGGTAGAACAATTTTGACTTTCCCTGCCCTTGCTAACTCCATTTTAAAATGATTGCACATGCAATGATTGCACATGCATTGCATGTGATGTTATTTCTTTATTACAACGTATTACAGTTTCACGTTAATCCACAAATCCGCTTTCCAGGACTTTGAGTCCTTTGATTTCTACATGTCAAAGTCCAGTCTACCTCATGGTTCAATCAGATGTGAGATAAATTACATTTAATGGATCCATGATTAAGTTATAACTTGCTCTAGGAGATGCATTAACCCGCATACTGCAAAGAGCGACTCGGGGAGCTTTTGCGGACAGTGTAGATCAAGATCAGACTGCACAGAACGTGCAGTCTGATCTTTGATCTACACTGTCCGATGAAGAGATCTTTTTCCCCAAAAAGTACTTTGAAATAGATACTTAAGAGCAGCGCAGCAGGACCACTTCTGGTTCCTTGTTCTGGTCAAGGTTGGATGGGTAATTTCAGAGGAGATGTTTGAAATAAACTAACGAAGGCAGGATGGACGTAGGGCCATGACATACAGTCAGTGGGCATGAAGATTTCATCAAATCCGAACCCTCATTGACTTACATGTATTTCTAACTTCACTTTTTAGTTCATTATGGCTTAACCCTTTCCCAGACACGTGTCTGCAGTACAAGTCTTTTGAAAACACTGTGGGGAAACGGAGGAATTGCTCATAACGAGCAATTTCTCCTTTTCCCACAGTATTTTCTACCCTTTTTGAGAACTTTCTGCCATTTTCACCAAATTTAAAATTGTCGTCTACAAACTCTTTCAATTTGGACCAATCCAAAATTTGTCGTTTGGGAAAGGGTTAAAGACTGAAGCTATAGTTATGAAACTTATATGAGAAAACAGCAAAATGAATTTCACAACAGAGAAATATATATTTTCAGACTCGATACAACGTAATATTGCATGAATGCCGCTGTTGAAAAAGTTGTCAATATTTTCGAAAAACGTTTTTTTTTTTTTTTTAACATTGACGTCAATGGCAACGTCACCAAAATTTAGCGGACAAACAACAGCACTATTAGCCGGTTCGTTTGGGCTCTGCTAAGAAGAGAATGCTATTCACAGAAGCGATTAGAATAGAAAGCCAATCGAACGAATTTAGAATCATTCAACATGGCGGCTTTTTACAACAAACTGCTGTTGTTTGTAGAAGAATGGCTATTTGATGAGAATGGCGCTAGCTTGTTCTGTCTAAACAGGCCTTGAACAATCCCATAAATACAGCTTTGTATTCATCAGTGTAAGTCGAATTAGTGATAAAAATATATATACTTTTTATACCAATTCGAGAGATATTAGAACGTTTCGAACCCAAGACATTTCGCCCCTAAAAATTCTGAGGGCGATTCAAGACATGCGGAGGAATTAATCAGTATTTACTGTATATTTACCACCGCAAATTGGATACTGAGCAAGAGCAATCTTTTCAGCAAGTAAAAATACGAATATTTGCACATGACAACAACAAAAAAAAAAACAAAACAAATGTCAACTGAAAAGACGCCATTCTTCAACTCACGTTTCGTTGGCCGCTTCCGCCATTTTGTTTCGAATCTCTGCCGGCTGTTCCAAATATCGAGTGGAAGAGACGGCAGAGCTTCTAAAAGCGGAAGACGCCCAATCGAACGCACCGGAATATCTCCTCCAATTCTGGCAGCTCTACCGTTGGCCCAAACGAACCGGCTATATGTTTCAGAGAGCTACAGCTTTGATAACAGGCAACGAACACTGATATCATGTTACTATAAATAGCTCCAGTAACCTGGATAGTATAGTTTTCCCTATGACGGAATGAGTGGATGCAGCGTAATTAATTTTTTCACACACTAAAAAAAACATGCAAGTCAATGGGAATTCGGAATTTAATGAAACATTTATGGCCACTCACTGTAAGCTCCCTGACCTTCGGAATCTGTGGATAAAAATTACGATGAAAAATGCTGCCAATCATGGGAAGGTACAAAGTCTCTGAAATGAAAGCATTTCGGTTAAGTTTGTAACTTAATGTAAGCAGATAATATTGCAAAGAGTATTTCAGTGAATATCAGATGCCTTTTCTTCAACCAGCTTTGAACACTCCGTCCTGTAGACCGTTTTTCTGTATGTTGCCATACTGGCACCTGATAGTTCCCCTGGAAAGAAAAAAGAAAGCTATGCTAACTTAATAATTAAGTCAGCATAGCTTTCTTTTTTTTCTTTCAAAGGGAAACTATTGATAACAATAGGGCATCATAAAAGCAACACCACAAATAAGTTTTTCGGACTGTTTGTCTATATTGTCTAATAAACAGTTTAGCAGAAACGACCAATTTGTTCTACAAATCCGTTCATCGACCAGGGAGCAATCTATTCCGATGAAACCCATCATATCCCGGCATATTTCGGCGAGGCAGACATTTTTTGTAAAGGTTAGAGGTATGTAGGACTACAGAGAAAATCATGTTTTACCTATTCATGAATAGGTATGCACATGCGAGAGAGCAATAGCCGCCATCTTTCGAGTTTACCGGAAGCAACGAATGCAAGGCTAAAAGTGAAACTAACTCTCAAAGACTTTTTTCCTTACCAATTAACAAAATGTTTGACTGGTCCAATTTGAAAGCATTTAAAGACGATAAATTAAATTCAGTTGAAATGGCGGTAATTGTCTGTAAAAACCTTGTGGGAAAAGGAGAAAAGGTGTTTACCAGCATTACCGGCTATTTGCTCAAGGTCGTTAAAACCCGGGACTGTGTGGTAAAGGCTTAATTTACCTACTTAGTCCTTACGACAAACAACAACAAACAAAAAAAAAAACGCTTACAGATAAATGCCAGTCTCTTGGCAACAATACGAATGGTCAGACACCAACTCTCGGGCCATGCTTGATTAACTGGTTAACCCTTTCCCAAATGACAAATTTTGGACTGGTCCAAATTGAAAGAGTTTGCAGACGACAATTTTAAATTTGATGAAAATGGCAGAAAGTTCTCAAAAAGCGTAGAAAACACTGTGGGAAAAGGAGAAATTGCTCGTTATGAGCAATTTCTCCTTTTCCCTCAGTGTTTTCAAAAGACTTGTACTGCAGACACGTGAAAACCAGGGCTTGTTTGGGAAAAGGTTTAACGGCGTTTTCAACATTACTTCAGTTTACATCGCGGCGGCCAGTGTACCTATCCATGCTTTCCGGGAGTTTTTTTTTTTTAACCAGTACTTTGCACAATATTCTTATCAAGTTTGAAGCCACCGACTGCTTTCCCACATAACCATTGTTGAAACAATGATCAGCAGTTAGTGAGGAATGAATCCTGTTGTAATGACTATCATCAATCCCAGGAAAGAAATTGGCCGAGTACAAGATTCAAACAAGCGACTCCCTGTTCTCAGGTCCTGTACACTACCGACTGCGCTCCTGGGGCTTGGCTCCAGGGCCATGGAAAAGTCTCATTGTTAGGCAATACAGTCGTGACTGGCTCCAGCGCGTTCCATACTTTGAACACGCATTTCACAAACGTTAACTGTTTAACTCTTTACCAAACGACAACATTTTAGACCAGTCCAAATGGGAAACGTTTGCAGACGACAAAATAAACATGACCCAAAAATGGAAATTCGTTTTTGGGATGGGAGAAAACATTGTGGGAAAAGGAGAAAATGCTGGTTACCTTTTCCCACAATGTTTTCAAAAGGCTTCGGGATTGTGTGGTAAAGGGTTAACAAACAATAGAAGTTCAGACTTGTTCAAATGGAAAGCATTTGCAGATGACAATTTAGTCTTATTCAAATAATGTAATGTGCCTTTCGAAGGGTTGAACACATTGTGGGCTAAAAGGAAAAAATGCTGGTCATTTTCTCTTTTTCCCTCAATGTTTTCACAGCGTTTTCAAAAGCTTTCTATGTAAGGGTCGTTAAATATCGGGATTTTGCATTCAGGGGTTAACCTCTTGACAATGAAGGACGCGTCAAGTTGTGACAACAACAGACTAAAAGTAGACAAAACTGGTTCGCCGTTTGAAAATTCATATACACATCATCTCTATAACTGTGGAAAGGAAACTTTTCAAACATAATAGGAAAAAAACAAAGGGTAACCCTTTGCTATACAATCCCGAGTTTTAATGCTCCTAAAGAAGAAGGCTTTTGAAAACATTTTGGGAAATGGAGAAAATGCTATTAACCATCAAGACTGGTTCGCCGTTTGAAAATTCATATACATATCATTTTCGTAACTATGGAAAGGAAATTTCTCAAACATAATAGGAAAAGGGGTTAACCTTTTACTACGCAATCCTGAGTTTAAATGATCCTGAGAAAGAAGGCTTCTGAAAACATTTCGGGAAAAAGGAGAACATGCCGGTAACCAGTATTTTCTCCTTTTCCTAAGATGGTTCCTTCTCTGTCAAAAAGGGAAATTTAATCATTTAAGCCATATTTAATTTGTCATCTATAAATGTTTTCAAAACAGGTATGTCTAAAATTTTGTTTTGTGGGAAAAAGTGGTTGTGTTGAACAGTAGAAAAACGACCCAGAGGAAGAAGGCTTTTGAAATTATTTCGGGAAAAGGACAAAATGCTGGTAACTAGCATTTTCTCCTTTTCCCGAATTTTTTTCTTCTCAGTCAATAGGCAAATTCGATTGTTTAAACCACAATTCATTTGTCATCTATGTTTGTTTGGTTTGTATTGGGAGTTTAACAGCTTACATCATAATCATGCTTTCATGGCGGTCAGTGACGCATCCATGTGTTTCTTGGCTTTCCTACGCCAGTACTGACACAACTTTCTTTCCAAAGCCACTGACTACTTTTCTCATATGCATTAGAGGTGAGAGGCGAAAAATTGCCGGAAAGAAAGTTTGCCTCAACCGTGTATCGAACTCGCAACCACCAGGTCATGAGTCAGATACGCTAACCACTGAGCTACCCGAGCGGGCGTTGTCGTCTACAAATGCTTTCAAAATAGATATGTCTAAAATTTTGTTTTGTGGGTAAAAGGTTATTTATAATATTACAACCTTTCACATGGGTTGTGTTGAACAATAGAAAACGGCCTGAGGAAGAAAGCTTTTGAAAACATTTTTGGGAAAAGGAGAAAATGCTGGTAACCAGCATTTTCTCCTTTTTCCAAAATGTTTTCTCTTCCGTCAAAAGGCAAATTCGATTATTTAAGCCACAATTAATTTGTCATCTACAGATGCATTCAAATATGTCTAAAGTTTTATGAGGGAAAACGATTAACCGTAATATTACAGCCTCTCACATGGCTGTGTTGAACAATAGGAAAATGGTTTCATCCGTGACTCTGACGAGAACGAACGCAAACACGTTGTTCTTAACTCTTTAACAAGCGTCAAAATTTCTAGACCAGTCCAAATATAAAAGCATTTTGAGGACGACAAAATGAAAATGTGACTTAAAAATTGAAATTTGTTTTCGGAAGTCGGGAGAGAAGAAAGCAATGTCGAAAAAGGAGAAAATGCTTGTTACCAACCTATCCCACCCCCACCCCCCATGATTTTAAAAGCCTTGTTACTCAGGATCGAGAAAAGTCGGGATTGTGCGGTAAAAGGTTAACTCATGTGCTTGGTAACCTCTGATGTCCTTTTTCGACTTTCTACTCTCTTTTGATCGACAGCTTTGGAAACCATTGTCGGAACAGAAGCAATTCCTTGTGACAAGCAATATGATAAATGCCGGTAAGCACATGTACATCCGAAACAGAGGAATAGTTCGCCTACCACTATACCAAACGACAAGCATATACACCCGTCCAAATTGAAAGCATTTGCAGACGACAATTTAGATGATACACAAAAGAAGGAACTCCACTTCAGCAGGGTAGAAAACATTGTGGGAAAAGGAGAAAATGCTGGTAACCAGCAAATGTTTTCCAAAATGTTTTTAAGGGCCTGTCTTCTCCATCCTCGATGACCCAGTTCCGATGTATTCCGTAGACTACATTCATCGCCCCTGGGTTATCTCGCGTATGTTTTCTCGTTCTCATGAATTATTCATGAGGTATTTTAATTGGTAATCTCAGTTTTTCAGTGAGAAAATTTAATCTATTTTTATCGACCACATGCCATCATTTTTATTTTTACCTCGTCTACAACCAATCAAATCGCTTGTTTCAAATCAAGCTTGGCGATACCTAATATATGGCTGAGGTAAACTGGTACCCGTTGTATCTCCCGTAACCGTCCGATAGACGAAGATCGATAACAGGCTGCCAGTTTATGGCTGAGGCCGTTAATATCATTGACAAAAGTTTACAAAAAACATTCGGCGTCACTACGAATGCCTTTGTATACAAGGATTTGTAATATCTGCCCTGGATTGTCGTAAGGCAAATGCCACAGAAGGTAGGCCCACCGGCGGCCGTCATACTCGTTGATAATGATATGGGTTTTATCCGGTTTATATTCACGTTGTCTGCGCATGTCATATTCTTCGAAGATGCGACTTATGTATTTGAAAAATGCCACCTAGCGGAAGATCACGGGTTTATTCATAATGACGGAAGAAATGTGATTATCCTCCACCACAAGACAGTGTCGTTATGTTATCGACAATTCGATTGGCTATTGAGTGTAATTCGCAATCTTATGAATATTCATAGAAACGACGGTTTCGCAATTGAATGACCCGGGGGTGATGAATGGTAATACTTCACACCTGGGTTAACGAGGGTGGTCTTCTCGGGGTCGTTAAAACTCGGGATTATGTGGCAAAGGGTTAATTCTTTTATTCCATTATGACTGAGGTTAAAAAATGGCGCTCGTAAATACGATGAATGTAATTGAGCCATGCTCTGGCAAAAGGGGGTTTAAAGCACCTCCGTGGTGCATTATGCCAAGCAAGTCATCATATAATTATGGATCCATCGAATCCGGTTTGTCGAACAATCGACTAAGTCATGATGCAGAACGGTGCCTTTGACATGCAGGAATATTTAAAGATAGCAAGAAGTTTCGGTTCAGGTCTGCCGTCGCGGACTGCGCAGGCTGACCTGGGTCGATACTCTCCCCCCCCCCCCCCCCCCCCCATGCACTGAACCTCCTTTTCACAAAACATGACTCTAGTATACATAGTAGAAAACTCTTTACCAAACGACAAAATTTTAGACTGGTGCAAATTGAAAGCATCTGCAGACGACAAATCAAATGTGGCTTAAAATTGAAATTCGTTTTGGGGAGGATAGAAAAAACATTGTGGGAAAAGGAGAAAATGCTGGTTATCAGCATTTTCTCCTTTTCCCACAATGTTTTCAAAAGGCTTTTCTTCGTTTTCTTTGGTCGTTAAAAGTCGGGATTGTGTGGTAAAGGGTTAATTGTAAGGGTTCCGGAAATGAATATCAATAAATATCCTGTTTAGGTTAATACGACTATGTACATCCCTGTTACACATTGGGTTGAGATCAACATGGCGAAACTGGTGGCAAAAATATTGTGCATTTTAGGTAACTGATACTTTATTATTCAATTTAGAAATAAGATTTGCCCGATGAAATAGTTCATTTTCATTCATCGTCTTTGAACAACCCCCCCCCCTCTCTATGTCTGACCTTTTTCTGTATTTTCTCTCTTTGGTTTTGTTAATCTCCCCATGAACCTTGAACCCCTGCCCCTTATTTTTTTCTATTTTCTTTCCTACTTCTATGATAGATAAGCCAAGGACTTTTGAAAACTACATCTTGACAGGGTAGGGTCAACTATTGGTTTCTTGTAATGTGTCTGTTTGTCCGTCCGTCCGTCCGTCCGTCCGTTTGTCCGTCGGTCTCCTTCGGTCCGTCGATTGATCAATTCACTGATCACAAACCCACTGATCCATCCATCTCTACTTACCTGCCTCCCTCCCTCCCTCCCTACTAGTCTAGTACCCCGCCGTACTACAAGAGTCAGGCAAAGCACAATAATGGCGGCCCCCGTCGGTAATATGCAGAGGAGACGGGATATTGTTATAATATATGATCAAATCGGATCATAGGCTGAATTCAAAACAGATCGATTGCAATAAAATCATGCCAGTGAGTTTTTCTACATGTCGTGCTTATTTAGCGAGAAAAACTACATATCAGAAAACTTTAAGTATCCGAAATGTCAATGGACCTACAGTATATAACGTCTGAAAACAGGGCTACTTTTAAAATGATTCATAGTCGAATTTATATTTAAACCATACCCCAACAGCACGTTTTAGATTCGGTAATGTATTTTTTGTACAAAATTGATCTCGCCATTATTGCACTTTGCCTGACCCGATAACGTAGTGGTAGGGGCAGCTAATCCAGACTACCTACCTACCCCCCTCCGTCCCTCCCTACCTACCTACCTACATGTACCTACCTGCCTACCTATCTATCTATTACAGGATTCCTAGTACAGACAACCTACGGCTACTGGTGTCGATACCAAAACCGATATGGTGTGATAATAACGGTACATTGTCCATACAGTGAATGCTGCGGTCACCCCAGCTACAGATACTGTTGCAGTACCTAGTAAGTTAATGTTTCTAAAAATAGCAGGTGTCAAAGACAGTGTACGCTTTCAGTTTTCTGGCACAAATTTCTAACGTAATAACAGGGTTTGGAGACAAACCCTAAAAGTCAGTTTTTGGAAACCGTTGATTTACGGCCTGGCTGTAAGTCTTTTTTTTCAGTGTTGCTTTCTTTGAAATTTTTCATTTGAAAAGTCTAGAACAATAACCTGTATTGTGTGATTTAATCAAAGTTTACTTTCTACGATTTTGCAAGAGACTTAACAATTTTAGATCCGAAATGTTTCCTTTATAAGGGTAGGAAACCTTTTTCTTCAATGTTTTCAAAAGCCATCTACATGTATGTCTGGGTCGCTTAAGCAGAGGTAAAGATCAATCGAAGTCATGGTGTATTAAACCCTGATTTGTCAAAGCATGACTCAAATATTTTGTCCTAATGGTTACATATCGGTTTTGAGTGTAATATCATGTCCCTAGTATGGTGGCATATTTCTGCCGCGAGATACGAGATAGCTATCGTGATAATTTTTGAAAATTTTCACGATAATTCGAAGTTTCCTGGAAATTTTATCTAGATAGAGGAGAGTTTTCTGAAAAAAAAAAATCACGATAAACTTTATCTAGAAAATTTTATGTTGATTATTTCTCATTCGTGAACGAAGCTGACATCGAGGTAAAATTATCGCGATAGTTCTACCCTTTTCTCGATATCTATAAATAGAAAAATCACCATTTGGATGAACTCGGAAGTTTTTGACTGTACAGGAGACAAAGATGATCCGAAACCGTATATATTTATAGATACCGTGAATGTCAGTTGTGGGCACGAGCGTAAAAAAAAAAAATGTGATAACAATTAAAAATATTGCCATATTTTTATCGTGAAACTATTTGTTATCTAGATAATATTTCCAGGAAAGTTTGTTTTATCGAGATAGTTCTCTAAAATTAGTTCAAACATATTTTATTCATCAGTATATAACAATCTACAGCAAACAATATGATCAAATTACACATATACTGAAGAAATGGATCAGAACGGAAGCTGAAGCTTATAAAGTTCTTCTCTAAAATTATCATGATCGCTATCTCGTATCTCGTGGCAGAAATATGCCACCATACCCTAGAAACCGGGAAATTTTATTCGTTAACGCAGAAATGTGTAACAGTCGACAAAATATTAGACTCATCCATATTGAAAGTATTTCAGCTCGTTTTTGGAAGGCGAGAGCCTTAGTATGTAATCACCCAGCAGTTTGCTGCAAATGCCTCTGAACAGTTTTATCCAACCACTTTTCAAATAGTTCGTCTCGAGTTCAAAAGGACTTACCGCCGTTTTCATCATGATTTCAGTTATATCGCGACAGACAGTTCACCTATCCATACTTTTTTGGAGTTTCTTTAACCCTTTCCCAAACGACAAATTTTGGACTGGTCCAAATTGAAAGAGTTTGCAGACGACAATTTTAAATTTGATGAAAATGGCAGAAAGTTCCCAAAAAGGGTAGAAAACACTGTGGGAAAAGGAGAAATTGCTCGTTACGAGCAATTTCTCCTTTTCCCACAGTGTTTTCAAAAGACTTGTACTGCAGACAAGTGAAAACCAGGGCTTGTTTGGGAAAGGGTTAACCAGTGACCAGTACGTCGCAAAAATATTCTTCCCCAGCCACCGGCTGCTCTCCCCTCATAACTCTCATAGAAATAATTAATCATAAGCGGTGAAAGAGGAATGAATCCTGTCGCAATTACTATCATCAACTTTCGGAAAAAAAATACATGAAGGCCGAACTGGGGATTCGAATCAGCGACCCCCTGGTCTCCAGGCCTGCACGCTACCGACTGTGCTACCTCTGTCGGCAAAAGCATTGCAAGATGACAATTCTAACCTGGCCAAAATTATAGAAATGGCCCTAAAAGGAGAGAAAGCATTTTAGGAAAAGGAGAGAATGTTGTTTACCAGCATTTTCTCCTTTTCACACAATGTTTTCAAAGGCCATCTTTGTCTGGGTCTCTAAAGCTCGAGATTTTCGGACTGCAGAGGTAAAGATCAGTCGAAGTCTTGATTGAGAATGATCCGTTCTCTTCTTCGGTGGTATTACGATGTGTACAGTTTTGACTTTGCAATAAACAAGACTTTCCCGTCGTGATATTCATATAAACCACGCTCTGTGAAAAGGGGTCTTAATGCATCTGCGAAAAGTATCGACTCAGGTCAGACTGACCAGGGTCGAAACTTTTCGCTATTGGTCAACTTTCTGTATGTCAAAGGACGAATGATGATACGGTCAGTTGTTAGGCATAAGGCATTTTATGTATCTTTAATTATGTGATGTCTTGCTTGGTATCATGCACCACGGGGATGCATTAAGCCCCTTTTGCCAGAGCATGGCTCATATATTTTCTTTCACGCCGCTGAGTTTGAACAAGGGTCAGATTCGTGCATATTTACAAGTGTTAGGTAGACAATGGACCTTGAACAAAATGCACAATTGTATTGAGAGTGATGAAATGTGTATTGTTTCCTGTTGAAGGGGATTTTTCTTGTGAAAGATCGAAATTTCGAAATGTATGAAGCATGATCAGTACAAACATTATGACCACGTCTAATCAGTATTGGACGGAAAAAGTGTCATCTTGGGTGCACACAATGTATTTGTTGACGCTAGGAAAACGCACGACGTACAAAGCACGATCTCAAAAGCTCACTGTAAGCACTTTGTGCTCAGGTGGGCTAAAAACGCATTAAAAAAAAAAGAAATAAAAACACCAGCTCCACCACAAAAACTAAAGCTTTATCTAGCTGTCTCGTGGTCAGATATGCAATTTATTTTGGAATATATGTTTTGTTAATATTCCCGAATGTACATGATGAAGCCAGTATGAAACAAATTTTTCTAAATGGAGGCATTTACAAATTTTGCTTCATGACATGGTGTTCACATTTTCTTACTTGTCGATCGACGCGTTTCAAAGTCAGTACTAGCTTTGTTTTTTTTTTCAACCCTTAATCCTGTATATTTCAGCGATGTCGGAGCAATCGTCGGAGGTGTAATTGGCTTACTCATTTTCATTGGGTTGATTGCCGGCTGTGTTTCCTGTTTCTTCTGCGCCTGTTGCCCTGTGTATAAGAGACGAAGAAATGGTGGTTACGTCATCACACGCACAGGTTTGTGGGATTTTTACCTCCTAAGTGCGCCATATTTGAAATTCATATATTAGTATATCCATTTCAGTGGGGATTTCTAAATATTGTTTGTTGTCTTTTAAACTTTTTTCAGTATTTCGTTCAAGATCTTAGACGTCATTTTTGTCAAACCCTATAAATGTTATAAAGGAATATGGGACATGAGCACAGGTATGGGACACCATTTTTGTGGTACAAACAACGTGATTATGTATATATGATAAAGTGTCTCAATGCCTTTGTCACGTTGACCCTTCGCCACACAATCCAAAGTTTTTTCTGATGAAGAAGGCTTTTGAAAAACCTGTAGGAAATGGGAGAAAACGCCGGTTGGAAAACCAGCATTTTCTTTTATTCTCCCAAAGAGTTACTGTTCCAGAAACAAACTGGGAAAGTAATGTTACATTTTACGTTTTGTTGTCGGCAAATCCTGTCAGTGTGGAAAAGACTAAACCTGTGTCGTCGGAGAAATGGTTAACTGTTATCCTGCTATATAACTTAACCCTTTACCAGACGACAGAATTTTAGCCATGTCGAAATTGAAAGCATTTGCAGACGAAATTTCATTGTGGCTCAAATGGTGCAGTTTTCTATTGATAGGGTAGAAAACATTGTGGGAAAAGGAGAAAATGCTGGTTACCAGCATTTTCTCCTTTTCCCACAATGTTTTCAAAAGGCTTCTTTCCCAGGGGCGTCAAAAGGCGGCATTGTGCCGTAAAGGGTTAAATAAAACTTTCAAGCCGATGGTAAAAACCAAAATGTCGGTATTTTAAAAAGTTATTTGGGTTGGGGAAATATCTCCCCATCGGACAGTGTAGATCCAAGATCAGACTGCACGTTCTGTGCAGTCTGATCTTGATCTACACTGTTTGCAAAATGTCAGTGAGTCGCGCTTAGCAATCTAAGGATTAAGTTTCTTTTCTCACATATATATCAGAGGCGAGAGGCGAAAAATCGCCAATAAGAAAGTTTGCCTCAACCGAGTATCAACCCCCCAAACCACCCGGTCACGACTCACGCGTCAGATTCGCGGACCACTGAGCTACCCGGTACATCAGGGTCCGTATTCACCAACCATTCTTAAGAACGATCTTAGACTTATTCTTCAAGATTTTCCAAGTTTGAAAGTAACACAACTTCTGATTGGCTAAACCAAATGGTTTACCCAATCAGAAGGTGTGTTACTTTCAAATTTGGAAAATTTTGGAGAACAAGACCAAGAATGTTCTTAAGAATGGTTGGTGAATACGGACCCAGGATTCAGCCAGTTGTAGGACAAAAAATGGATTTTATGGATCCATAATTATGGGATGATGTGCATGCTATAATGGATCAAGTAGATATATTAAACTCCCTTTTGTTAGAGCATGGCTCATTTCTATCATTTCAGTACCAAACTACAGTTCCACGGTCGTTGGTACAACTCAAGTCTCCAGTCAGCCCTACCAGAGTACAGTGATCACAAGAACGCCAGACGGGATTCAAACCTCGCCGCCACCACAATACAAGCCTTAAGATATAGAGGACTGGCACCAGCGGGTCATATTCACCGACCAGTTGATTAATAAATAAATTCCTAATTTCCAAGACAAGCCATCTGATTGGCTGAGACAGAACGTCTCAGCCAATCAGATGACTAGTCTTGGAATTTAGAATTATTGCAATAAATTAGGAAACTGTTGTTCAATATGGCATCCGTGTTCTGTATCATAACGACTTTGCTTTATCTTACACTTGAGGGGACACAATACTTTCTGGGCCGGTATTCAGCAATCATTCTCAAGAATGTTCAAGTCTTATTCGCCAGAATTTTCGATACTTGAAAGTAACACAAGTTCTGATTGGCTAAACCATTTGGTTCAGCCAATCAGAAGTTCCGTTACTTTCAAATTCAGAAAATCTTGAAGAACAAGACTAAGAATGTTCTTAAGAACGTTTGGTAAATACGCACCCCGTTCCCACAATGTTTTCTACCCTTTCAGAGATATATGTTATCATAATTTCTCGTCTACAAGTGACTTCTCGTCAGATTTGACGAGTCTAAGAATTTTGTCGTTTGGTTAAGGGCTAGACAGCTAAACATACTGGGAAAATATAGGAGTATCGGACAGTGTAGATTCAACATCAGACAGCTCCTTTTGTTTGTGCAATGAACAGATATAGTTATGCGATCTGGAAGCAAACAAGAACTCAAAACCGTTGATCTATATGGTCTAAGGTCCCTAGGACCACTTTAACGTTTGAAAATCGTGAAACCTGTGTACTTTACCAAACAATCCTGTGTTTTAACGACCCTGCTAAAGAACAATTTTAGAAATTAGTGTGAGAAAAGGAGAAAATTTCTCTTTTTCCCACAATGTTTTCTACCTTTTATAGAAAGTTTGCTCATTTTTACTCAAATCATTTTTTTGTGTCTGCGGATGCTTTCAATTTGAAAGAGTCCAAAATTTGCTGTTTGGAAAAGAGTTAAATTATAAATGATTTGCTAAAAAGACTTGTATGAATAAATACATTATGTTAACCCTTTACCGTACAATGCTGCCTTTTAACGCCCCTAGGAAAGAAGCCTTTTGAAAACATTGTGGGAAAAGGAGAAAATGCTGGTAACCAGCATTATCTCCTTTTCCCACAATGTTTTCTACCCTATCTAAGAAAAGTTGCACCATTTGAGCCACATCGAAATTGTCGTCTGCAAATGCTTTCAATTTGGACCAGTCCAAAATTTGTCGTTTGGGAAAGGGTTAAAAACCTTTATTGCACTTGTTACCCTACAAAATTAACAGATGGCATGAAACTTGAAAATGATTCTAATAACAAATTAGGTTGGATAAAGAAATGTTCTGGAACTAACACCGTTTTAATTATCATTGTTCAACAAAAAACTGATACTATGGTTGAATAAGTGATATATATGTAAATATAATGGCTTATCCCTTTACTACACGTCAAAATTTTAGACCCGTCCAAATTGAAAGAATTTGCAGTCGACAATTTCAATGTAGCTCAAGTGATGTGGTTTTTCTTTGATAGGGTAGAAAACATTGTGGGAATAAGAGAAATGCTGGTTACCAGCATTTTCTCCTTTTCCCACAATGTTTTCAAAAGTCTTTGTTCTTAGGGTCATTAAAAGTCGTCACTGTGTGGTAAAGGGTTGAAGGTTTCACCATGTATCATACTGATGTGAAACATGCCATATTTGCCTCAGCAAATTAGATGATATCTGAACCAAATCAAAGCTAAAGTGCAAGTAACATCATGTTCTTAAAAAAAAAGTTCATTACCATTGTTTTCAATGAAATTTGTTGCTTCTATTTCAGTTTTCTGCAACCATATCCGAATATACAATGAAATCACTGAGTATCAATCAAAGCGGTGAAGGCGCTACTGAGGTGGGGTGCGTTCAATCCTGCTCAAATTGAAATCTAATTGTTGTACCAAACAGTAAGCACGTAGTGCTACTAGAAATAATTAGTAAAAGCAAGAAGTCGTTTAAAGAGCTGAGAGGTATCTCTCCTATAAATCTCGAAGCAATTTAGCAAATTTCTCGTTTGTGTGTGTGTGTGTGTGTGTGTGTGAGAGGGGAGGGGGGTTCAATAGAATGTCAAAATGTAACGACATGAGAAGTATTATTAAGCAATATCTAGACAAATAACGCAATCCTATTCAAAGAAATTACCACAAGCGTTCTCATGATGCTTCTATGTTTCAATGTCACTTGTTGATGCTTCTTGACGCTATTTGGTGGAACTGATAGATAAATGTGTATACCTACGCACGCCTCATGGTATTCTAACACTCTTTTTTTAAATTGTGTTACGATAATGGTGTATTTGTTAACATAATGATCGTCCAAGTCGTGTAAGTTCCCCTATTGTTAACGTTTTAGTTATGCGTCGATGCCAAAGTGAATAAAATGCTTTCTTAATAGTACTATTTTTCCAGGTAATGATTTTGCAATGTTAGGTACCCCAGAATCAGATTTTTTTGGGTTCGATTTCCCACATGGTAAATCTGAGCTGGGATGCTTTGCACCCCACCTCAAAAACAGGGAAAAATGTAACAATCATGGAAGTTAGAGACTTGAAACACACAGGATAGAAATCGCAGTTCCAGTTCCAATTACATTTATTTATCACATGAGCTGTCTTTTTTTTTTATATTGCACAAGTATTCACATTCTGTAAAATTAAAAATAGTAAAATATGCAAAATTAGGAATACCTACAAACAAAGTCAATATTGCACAACATTTTGCAGAAAATATGTCATCTATTACTAAACTTATTGTTACCTAAATAACTCATGAAATAACATTGCTTTAGAGGACTTTGATAACACCCTGCTACAGTATGAATAATGAATTTAAATTGATATTTGATAAAAGAATACATGTGAAAACATTGTAGCAAACGGAAAGAATGCTCATATTGAGCAGCTGATCCTTTTGCCATCATGTTTTCAAAAGTGGTATATTGCGAGATGAAAAATTTGCTTTTCGTATTCTGTTAACTCTTTACCTAACGATTAAATTTTAGACTTGTCCAGATTGAAAGCATTTGCAGACGACAAATCAAATTTAGCTGAAATAATGGTAATTGTCTGTGAAAGTGTAGAACACTTTGTGGGAAAAAGAGAAATGCTGGTTACCAGCATTTTCTCCTTTTCCCATCAAGTTTTCAGAAGGCTATCTCCCCGCGATCACCAAAACTCAGAATTATGTGGTAAAGGATTAAATGCAATAATTTACTGTACTGAATTAATAAAACAGACATTTTCAACCATGTCTATAGTACTGTACAGTCAAATTTTTATCTACGCTCACAACAAAAAATTCTGCGTCATGCTCAACATCTCAGAGTTAGGATTACACGTGTTATGTTTTAACTCTTTGTCAGATAACAGACTTTTAGACTTGCCCATGAGTACAAGAGTACACTGTATTTGCAGATGACAAATTAAATATGTTTTACATAGTGGAACTTGCTTTTAAATGGGCAGACAACATTGCCAGAAAGAATAAACTGTTCGTTATCAGCATTATCTCCTTTTCCCACGGTTTTAATTTTTTCTTTTTGCCCAGGGTCGTAAAATCAAGGGAGTATTCAGTAAAGGGTAATAACAAACTTTATACTAATAAATTCTCAAATTATTAAATATCACAGTTATTGCTCAAGTTTGTCATGTCTAATAACACCAATTTTTGATTTTTTCTTTTTGCCCAGGGTCGTAAAATCAAGGGAGTATTCAGTAAAGGGTAATAAAAAACTTTAAACTAATAAATTCTCAAATTATTAAATATCACAGTTATTGCTCAAGTTTGTCATGTCTAATAACACCAATTTTTGATTTTTTCTTTTTGCCCAAAACAAGGGAGTATTAAGTAAAGGGTAATAAAAAAAACTTTAAACTAATAAATTCTCAAATTATTAAATATCACAGTTATTGCTCAAGTTTGTCATGTCTAATAGCACCAATTTGTATACAATAGGAAAAAATAAACTGTTTTTACCATTTCCAAAACAAGCCCTGGTTTTCACGTGTCTGCAGTACAAGTCTTTTGAAAACACTGTGGGAAAAGGAGAAATTGCTCGTAACGAGCAATTTCTCCTTTTCCCACAGTGTTTTCTACCCTTTTTGAGACCTTTCTGCCATTTTCATCAAATTTAAAATTGTCGTCTGCAAACTCTTTCAATTTGGACCAGTCCAAAATTTGTTGTTTGGGAAAGAGTTAAAAATTAACAATACATACCGGTATATTATGTATAACAGGATTAACCCTCAGAGTGCCTTTCACAACCATAGTTGTAGTTGCCTTTGCAGCCCTTGTAGATCAAGATCAGAATGCAAACAGAGTGCAGTCTGATCTTTAATCTACAATTTCTGCTTAGCTGAGACTATCTGGACAGACGCAATCTTGAAATTGCAATCATAGGGGTTTATTTCTTGTTAGGATTAACAATATGTCATGTATAAGAGATTAATCTTGAGATTAATCTTCAGAGTGCCTTTCAACAACTGTAATTGCCTTTGTGGCCATAGTAGATCAAGATCAGACTGCACAAATTAAGCAGTCTGATCTTTGATCTACACTGCCTGCTTTGCAAAAACATTCTGGACAAAAGGAACCTTAAAGTTACAGTCATCTGGGTTATATCTCTAACTAAATCTAACAATATGTCATGTAAAAGAAGATTTATCTTTCAGTGTGCCTTTCATAACTATAGTTGCCTTTGCGGCCATCCTAGATCAAGATCAGACTGCACAAATTGTGCAGTCTGATTTTTTATCTACAATGTCCGCTTTGCCTAGACATTTTGGACAAAAGGAACCTTAGAATTGCAGTCATTTGGGTTTTATTTCTAATTAACTCTAACAACATGTCATGTAAAAGAAGATTTATCTTTCAGAGTGCCTTTCAGTACTATAGTTTTTTTTGCACCCATTATAGATCAAGATCAGACTGCACAAATTGTATAGTCTGATCTTTAATCTACAATGTCTGCTTTGCTCAGACATTGTGGACAAAAGGAACCTTGGAATTGCAGTCATTCTGGTTTTATATCTAATTAAATCTAACAGCATGTCATGTAAAAGAAGGTTTATCTTTCAGAGTGCCTTTCATAACTATAGCTGCCTTTGCAGCCATCATAGATCAAGATCAGACTGCACAAATTGCACAGTCTGGTCTTTGATCTACAATGTCCGCTCTGCTAAGATATTTTTTACTGGACAAAAGGAACCTTGGCAGTCATTTGGATTTTACAACTAACTAAAACTAACAACATGTCATGTAAAAAAAAGATTTACCTTTCAAAGTGCCTTTCATAACTATAGTTGCATTTGCAGCCGTCGTAGATAAAGATCAGTCTGCACTAGTTGTGCAGTTTGATCTTTGATCTAAAATGTCTGCTATGCCGAGACATTCTGGACAAAAGCATCCCTGAAATTGCAGTCATTTTGGTTTTACATCAAATTAAATCTAACAACATGTCATGTAAAAGAAGATTTATCTTTCAGAGTGCCTTTCATAACTATAGTTGTCTTTGCAGCCATCATAGATCAAGATCAGACTGCACAAATTGTACAGTCTGGTCTTTGATCTACAATATAGGCTTTGCCAAGACATTTTTCCCGGATGAAAGGAACCTTAGAATTGCAGTCATTGGGGTTTTACAACTAACTAAATCTAACAATATGTCATGTAAAAAAAGATTTACCTTTCAGAGTGCCTTTCATAACTATAGTTGCCTTTGCGGCCATCCTAGATCAAGATCATACTGCATTTGTGCATTCTGATCTTTGATCTACAATATCCGCTTTGCTAACACATTCTGGACAAAAGGTACCATGGATTTGCAATTATGTTTGGTTTTATCTTTAGACTATAAAAAATTCTGTTAGTTTTACTCCGCAATCTAAAAGGTTTACATTTCATATACAAACATGTATCATACAGAAACTCTGAATACCATAGGCACTTTCAGTATGCATAATTAACCTTTTATGGATGTATCATTAGTTCCTACAATGGAAATAGAATTACATATAAAGCTTTAACTAGAACACAGCATGGTTCAATTTACAACTATCTTCCATTCCAATTCCTTCAGGAGGAAAAAGGCAGAGACAAAAGCTATCACAACTTAATATCAAACTTATCTTCGATCTACTTTATCTTTTGGTATCCATTCATTCCCCTCGCTTATTCTTAAAACAAATCTTTTTTCCTGTTTGTTGAAAATTAATTAAACTTTTGGTGCACTCCTGTCATTAGTCTGTGCTTTTTTCAACTTCATTCCTTTACGTATATCACCCAATAACGCCGACCTTCCACTGGAACTTGGAGGTACAGGAGGAGCACCACCACCAGGGGGTGGTGGAGGGGGAGGGGCTACACTAGGAGGAGGAGGGGCTGCACTTGGTGGGGGAGGGGCCATACTTGGTGGAGGTGGGGCTACTGGTGCAGTGGGAGGAGCAGATGGAGGAGGGGGCGGAGCTGTACTCGATGGCTTGGACTGTGAGGACCTGTTAGGTTCCTCTGACGTGGCTCTTTGGACTGTTTTTACTTTGCTCTTCCTGGAAAAAAAAGATTGAGAAAAATGAAAATATTCATCAGTCCTAATTCAGAGTAAATAAACCTGGTCCCTTTTCCTCCCATCAATTTCAACTCATGATATGAGATTTTGTGTACCCATTTATATAAAAAGCTTTGGAAAACATTGAGGGTAGATGACGATAAATTGCATATGGCTTTTAAAATGGAACAAAGTTTTGTGAGAAGGGGTAGAAAACACTTTGGGAAAAGAAGAAAGTGCTGCTTAAAAACATTTCCTGCTTTTCTTGAATATTTTCAAGAGATTTCTTCCTGAGGGTCGATAAATTGTGTGATTGTTTGGCAAAGGGTCAACAAGTGACAAAATTTTGAAATTTTCCAAATTGAAAGCATTTGCAGATGACAGATAAAATGTGACTCAAATTATAGGATTTGTCCTTGAAAGGGGAAAATATCTGAGAAAAGGAGAAAATGATGGTTATCAGCACTGTCTCCTTTTCCCACAATGTTTACAAAAGCCTTCTTTCTCAGGGTCCGTAAACTTGGGATTGTGTGGTACAGGGTTTAACTCTTTACCAGACGATAAAATATTGCACTAAACCAAATTCGAAGCATTTGCAGATGACAAATTAACCCTTTACCACACAATCCCAAGTTTTAACGACCCTGAGAGAGAAGCCTTTTGAAAACATTATGGAAATTGGAAAAAATGCTGGTAACCAGCATTTTCTCCTTTTCCCACAATGTTTTTGACCCTTCCAAAAACAATTTTCAATTTTCCAGTCACTTGTATTTTATCATCTGCAAATGCTTTCAATTTGGACGGGTGTAAAATTTTGTCGCTTGGTAAAGAGTTAAATGTAGCTCAAGTGATTATTTCTGTCTTTGATAAGGAAGAAAACATTGTGGAGGAAAATCAAAATTCTCTCGTTTTCTCACAATGTTTTCAAAAGGCTTTTTCCAAAGGGTCATTAAATGCCGGCATAGTGCAGTAAAGGGTTAATAACAGAAAGGGTAGAAAACAATATTTTCAAATGCAGTCTTCCTTATGACTGTCAAAACACAGTATTGTTTGGTAAACAGTGACAAAAAAAACCCCAACATCTCCTCAGTACTTACTTTGTGGACTTTTTGGCTGGCACACCTTTCTTCACTGCCTTTACAATGTTTCTCATTTCCTTATTCAAACTTATCTGGAAAAGAAAAAAAGAGATTTTCTTGTCTGAATGTTGTATAGAGACATTTTAATAAATATTTCAATAATATCAGTTACAATCACTTGATCTACTGGATATACTGGGCTTTTTGTCGGAGTGTCTTTGGGCAAGACCCTTCAGAGCCCTAGCCTAGTACTGGTAAAACCCAGGAAACACATGAATATGTGAGATGTTGCTGTGATATGACTGAAATAATGTTGAAAGCAGCGTAAAACACCATTCGATCAATCAATCAATCAGTAACAGCTCATTTATTCATGTGTTTCCTTTTTGCCAACAGTTGACAGCTAAAGCTATAAGAAATGGTTTTTGGAGTTGATTTAAACCTTTCACAACTATAGTTGCCCTTGCTGCCAGTATAGATCATGATCAGACTGCACAAAATATTCAGTCTGATCTTTGATCTACACTGTAGGCTTTGCTTGGAAATTCAAAACAAAAGCAACTTTGAAATTGCAGTAATGTGGGTTTCATTTAAAGACTGAAAATGACTGCATGGTTATTTAGCCTTCAACCCTTCACCACACCATCCTCAGTTTTAATGACTCTGATGAGAAAAGCTTTTGAAAACATTGTGGGAAAAGGAGAAAATGCTTGAGTTGAGGGTCATAAAAGCAGAGAGTCATTCGGTAAAAGGTTAAACAAGAGGTTTACTTACAGCAGAAATATTGAACTGTTCTAGAGCCGGAAGTGGTACATCACTGAAAAATCTATGTCCTACAACCTGAAATTAATAAACTGTATGTATAAACAACTATTAGAAATAGTATTTTCATACGCTTTAGATAGAACAAACTACCCTGTAAAGAGAGCCTGTTACACTTTATTCTAACATGACACAATAATTCAGCTCTGTAATTCAGCAGTGCAACAGAAGCATCATAACGTCATTCTGTATTCTATGTAAAGTAAGAATTAATCCGCATCCACATTTGTAGTATACTAAGTATGAACGAACTTGTTTTCCCTTTATCAAGACTTGGTCATGTTGAAATTGAAATAATCTTCTTTCTATCGTGGTTTATCATTCAATAAACCATGGTTGTGAGTTATGAGGTGCAATGAATAAACCACTCAGGCTATTGCCCTTGTGGTTTATTTATTGTGCCTCATAATTCAAAACTGTGGTTTATTGAATGATAAACCACGATAGAAAGAAGATTATTTCTTAAATAAACCCTCCACTTAAGATACTATGTGGCATGCAACACACGAAAAGGGGCCCTTGGACATATGCATAAAAGTGTGTCATCCCAGATCAGCCTGTGCAGTCTGTGATTAATCCAGGACGACACTTCCCGTTTCTGTGCGATTTTCTGTTTCACAAAAGCCTACTGTATGAAAAAATCTTATGTAGTCGTAAAGTGCTGTCTCAGATTAGCCTGCGCGGACTGCGCAGGCTAATCTGGAACAACACTTTACGCAAATGTCCGAAGGCCCCTTTTCGTGTGTTGCACGCCATATAAAAGTCTACATACATAGCTTATTCTGCATCCATATTCATCAACAATCCTGGATTGCAGTTTTAGTCTAATTCTTGATTTAAAACAAGAGGGCCATGATGGCCCTGTATCGCTCCACTGGCTTATAACTATAAACCATGAAGAGAAGTCTTCACTATATAAGCCCTTATAAAACTTTGACCCCAGGGCTACAGTCGGACTAAATGGGGAATATGTGTATTAGAAGAATAACGTGCCAAATTTGGGAGTTCTTGGCCTTATGGCTAGTAACAAGACAGTTTCTGAACTTTTCACTCCATAAATCCATGTAAAACTTGTGACCCCTGGTGCAGGGCCAAACTTGATCCTAGGGCTGTAACTTGGGCCCTCTTTGTAGTTGTCCACTAGATAATGCTATAATTATGCAAAATTTGGTAGCCTAAGCCTTATGGCTATGTACACCAAGATTTAAAAGTTTTCCCTATGTAAGCCTATGTAAATCTTGTGAAACACCCCCCCCCCCCTCCCCCAGCATGAGGCCAAATTGACCCCAGGACTATAATTTGGGCACTTTTGGTAGACCCCAACTAGATCAAGCTAAATGCAAAATTTGGTAGCTCTAGGCCTTATGGCTAGGTACAGAAAGATTTTTAAAGTTTTCTCTACATAAGCTTATGTAAAACTTGTGACCCCTGGGGCAGAGCCAATTTTGACCCCAGGGCTATAATTTCAAGAAACATGATAGAGGTCTACTACATAAAGCTACATGCCAAATTTGGTAGCCCTATGCCTTATGGTTTCAGACAAGAAGATTTTTAAAGTTTTCTCTATATAAGCCTATGTAAAACTTGTGACCCCTGGGGCAGAGCCAATTTTGACCCCAGGGCTATAATTTCAAGAAACATGATAGAGGTCTACTACATAAAGCTACATGCCAAATTTGGTAGCCCTATGCCTTATGGTTTCAGACAAGAAGATTTTTAAAGATTTCCAATATTTTTCACTTTTGTTGCCATGGCAACCAGAGTTTTTGAAGGAATCAAATTCTTTCAAGAAATTCTGAAGAGGACCATGGCAGGATCATTTCTGTGAAGTTTCATGAAAATTGGATGGGTAGTTTCAGAGAAGAAGATGTTTGAAATAAAAGTTAACGCACGGACGGACGGACGCACGACGGACACCGGGCCATGACATAAGCCCGCTGGCCTCTGGCCAGTGGAGCTAATAAAAATAGCAAAATTTCTGACTGGCTACACCAAATGGTTTAGCCAATCAGAACTTGCTTAACTCTTTACCACACAATCACAGGTTTTAACCACCCTGAAGAGGAAGCCTTTTGAAAACATTGCGGGAAAAGGAAAAAATGCTGGTAACCAGCATTTTCTCCTTTTCAAATAATGTTTTCTAACCTTTCCAAAACAAATTTCTTTTTTTGAATTACATTTATTTTGTCATCTGCAAATGCTTTCAATTTCGGCAAGTCTAAAATTTTGTCGTTTGGTAAAGGGTTAACTTTCAAATGCAGAAAATTCTAGAGAATTAGATTAAGAATGTTACTAAAAACAATTTGCGAATACGGGCCATGTTCTACAACATGTTCAACAAACATGTCTCCTTAATTAAGTCTTTACCACACAATCCCAACTTTTAACGACCCTGTGAAAGAAGCCTTTTGAAAACATTGTGGGAAAATGCTGGAAATCAGCATTTTCTCCTTTTCCCACAATGTTTTCTACCCTTCCCATAACAAATTTCAATCATTCATTTATTTTGTCGTCTGCCAATGCTTTCAGTTTGGACTAGTCTAAAATTTTGTTGTTTGGTAAAGAGTTAACAGTTAAGTGAATCATATATTCATTGAACTAGGCAAAAACATTTAAGTTTCTTAACCCTTCACCAGACGAGAAAATTTTAGCCTTGTCCAAAGTGAAAGCATTTGCAGACAACAATATCAATGTGGCTCATATGGTGCAATTTTTCTTTGATAGGGTAGAAAACATTGTGGAAAGAGGAGAAAATGCTGGTTACCAGCATTTTCTCTTTTTCCCACAATGTTTCCAAAGGCTTCTTCCCTAGGGTCACTTTAAAAGACGGCATTGTGAAGTAAAGGGTTAAACAAAAGAACTTACCTCACTTAAAGTTGGAAAACTTTTCTTATCTGCAGGAAAGATGAAATTCAATATCTGTAAGAAAGAGAAATAGAAAAGGAACGTAAACTCTTTACTAGACAACAAAATTTTGGGCTCGACCCAGTTGAAACCATTTGCAGATAACAAATCAAATGTAGATCAAATGATGACATCTGTCTTTGATAAGGCAGAAAACATTGTGGGAAAAGGAGAAAATGCTGGTTACCAGCATTTTCTCTTTTTCCCACAATGTTTTCAAAAGCATTCTTCTTCAGGGTCGTTAAAACTCCGGATTTGTGTTGTAAAAGCTTAACAGACTAAATGAGCTTCCGGTAGTTTGGTTCTTGATTCCTACAGAAAATTTTATGTGATTGATCACCATTTTGCTTTTGGTTTGATATGGATTATGCTCTTATATGACCCTTGATAATTAAGAAAATCATGTGCCTAGCGATCCCACAGATAGAGGACTAATGAAAACATTTTGGGAAAAGGTAACAAACATTTTCCCTTCTCCAATAATGTTTTCTACCCTTTTAAATACAAAATTGCATCATTTTAGCCACATTTAATATGTCAATTTAGCCAGGGCAAGTCTTGTACAGAGATAATAGCATACATCTTAACCCTTTACCACATAATCCCGACTTTTAACTAGACCCTGAGAAAGGAGCCTTTTGAAAACATTGTGGGAAAAGGAGAAAATGCTGGTTACCAGCATTTTCTCCTTTTCCCACAATGTTTTCTACCATATCCATTTCATAAAATCACTGTTTAAGCTACACTTAATTTGTCGTCTGCAAATGCTTTCAATTCGGTCCAGTCTAAAATTTTGTTGTTTGTTTGGTAAAGGGTTAAGTAAAGCAATGGGAAAAATGAGGCAAACATGAGATCCCCAACAAAGTAACAGAACAAAGCACAGCATGTGGGTGCCAATGCTCAGTGGCAGTTGCTTTTAGAAACAGACTGATTTTCAGTGTAAATTCTAAGTTAAATAAGGGGCATAACTTTGTCAAAAATATTCTGATGGCTACCTGCCCTTGTTGACTGGGTTCCCCTTTTCAAAGTTTTCAACTAGTCCATGTCTGAAGTAAATATGTAAGAAATGACAGAGATATCATAAAAAGTCGAAGTTTCTGCATGATGATTATGCAGATGCTGACCACAGGGCTATGGCAATACCTTGATGCTTTCTTAGAAAACAGTCAAGCTAATAATCACCTTGCTGATACAATAGTCCGTAAGTGGCAAGTCTATCTTTTCCAACAGTGACAATGTTTTCAAAGTTAGTTCAGACTGTATTTGAAACGAACAAGTAACAACCATACACGTGAGCCATACTCTGTGAAAAGGGGGTTTAATGCATCTGCAAAAAAGTATCGACTCAGGTCAGCCTGCGCAGTCCGGGCAGGCTGACCTGGGCCGAAACTTTTTGCTCTTGGTCAATTTTCTGCATGTAAAAAGACCAGTTTATCTCATGATTTGGTTGGTTGTTATACAAAATGAATTTTATGGATCCAAAATCAAATGATCACTTTCTTGGTACATCAATGCATCACTGAAATGCATTATGCATTATACCCCCTTTTGCCAGAGCATGGCTAATGTACAAGTATAATGATGTATCTGAGGTTACCTCCACTACATCTGGACTCTTAGATTCACATTTATTGAGATCAGAGGGCTCTGGCTGGGCTGATCTAAGCTCACACCCAAGACACATTTCAAACAATAAGTGACCTGTAAGAACAAACACATCAAAATGTCATTTATACTTTCTACCCTTTCAAAGACGAATTCCATCATCTTAGCCATGTTTAATGACCTCTGCAAATGCTTTTAGGGTTAGAAAGTCTACAATTTCTTCACCTTGTAAAAAGTTGATACATGTTAAAAGATAGTAACTAGCATTTTCTCCTTTTCCCATAATGTTTGATATGTTTTTAAATACAAATCCCACCATTTAAGTTGTCCTTTGAGTTAAGATGGAATAACACATTAGCTTTTTCTCCTTTTCCCACAATGTTTTCAAAAGCCTTCTACCCCAGGGTTGCTAAAACTCCGGATTGCGAGGTACAGGGATAATAACATATAGAAATGGGTTGTCTTACCAAATGATATTACATCTATAGCTTCCTTCCTGTTTCTCATCAATTTCTTGATTAAAGGTTGAATTCTAGGTTCTTCACCCATAAAAGAGCTTTCAATTCCCATCAGCCTGTAAAATATAACATAAGCCATGCTCTGTGAAAAGGGGATCTAAATGCATCTACAAAAAGTATTGATCAAGGTCAGCCTGCGCACTCCGCGCAGGCTGACCTGGGTCAAAACTTTTCACTATAGGTCAGTTTTCTGTATATCAATGGACCAGATCTTAGATCTACACTGTCCACTTCTTTGCCGAATATTCAGTTAAAAAAGCCTTGAAAGTGCAATAATTGCATCATTAGTATAAGCCCAGACTCTTCTTTTCATGTATTAACCCTTTACTGCACAATGATGCCTTTTGACACCCCTGGGAAAGAAGCCTTTTGAAAACATTGTGGGAAAAGGAGAAAATGCTGGTAACCAGCATTTTCTTCTTTTCCCACAATGTTTTCTACCCTATCAAAGAAAAGTTGCACCATTTGAGCCACTTTGAAATTGTCGTCTGCAAATGCTTTCAATTTGGACAAGGCTTAAATTTTGTCGTCTGGTAAAGGGTTAAGCAGTACAAGGGAAATCAATGACAGATGGATATATAAAACAGACACTATCAGCTAGCAGAGAGGAACGGTGGTGTCCGTGGTCATGAGGTAGAGCGTCGGCCTCATAACCAAAGGGTCCTGAGTTTGATTCCTGGGACTGGGTGTCAACTTCAGGACTGTTCATAGGCCCACACATTCGACGCGAGTACCGGTGTAGTTGCCAGGAAGCAGAATCGAGGGAGATTAGTATAAGCTGCAAGAACTTTTTTCTCAATCGATGTAAAATAAATACGTTTAAACTAAAAGAGAGGAACTAAAGGCTGTTCTGCTTAGATTGTTTTACAAAAGAATACATGTAGATCAAAGATCAGGCCACCTTGTTTATAAAACTTGACTTTATGAAGAACTGAGTTTGGGCTCAAACTTTAAATTTCATAAGTGCTTTGTGAGTATAATAATAAGAAATATAGACTTTTATTTCATTAATACAAGGAAAAAGAAGTTTAAAAAGTTAAAAACTTGCTTTGTGAGCTGTATCAAATCAATTCTGTGTAATTTTCGAATTTCATGCTCAGCTGATTTGAGCATGAAGAAATTTTATGAAGAATTTTTTATAAGCATTGACCCAGACTGAATGTTTCGTCCATTCAGACCTTGGTATACATGAACAATAAATAAATGCATAATAAAATATTATAATGTGATCAAGAAAGAATATTTAATGTGTATACTGCATACCTACAGCAGTTATTGTCTATCATTATATTGCCACTGTGAACATGACCATGTGTTGGAAACCCTTTCTCCTCCATATATAATAGTGCCTGAAATATATTACAAACATCTTCATAAACTTTTTTCACCGAGCCCTGTAGCTCAGTCGGTAGCGTACAGGACTTGAGAACAGGAGGTCCCTGGTTCCATCCCCGGCTCAGCCAATTTCTTTCCAAGGATTGATGATAGTCATTGCGACAGAATTCATTCCTCTCCCACCGCTGACCATTGTTTCGACAATGGCTATGTGGCAAGGCAGCCAGTGGCTTGGAAAGAATATTGAGCGGAGTACTCCTACATTTGTTCAAGCAGATGAAATATGTTACAGTGTTGTTTTATACTTAGTCTATAATTGGTCTTAATTTTCAGTCTGATCTGAGTCAGGGAGATGGAAGCTTGAACAGCAATCAATCAGGAGCTTATTTCTTTAATGGTAAGGGACATTTTCTATCAGCTTATCTACAAAGAGGTACAGATAGTGAGAGTTTTTCATGGATTAACTCTTTACCACACGACAAAATTTTAGACTTGTTCAAATTCAAAGCATTTGCATGACAACAAATCAACTGTGGCTCAAATGATTTGATTTGTTTCTGAAAGGTTAGAAAACATTGTGGGAAAAGGAGAAAATGCTGGTTACCAGCATTTTCTCCTTTTCCCACAATGTTTTCAAAAGGCTTCTTCCTTAGGGTGGTTAAAACTCGGGACTGTGTGGTAAAGGGTTAAACCCCCTTTAGCCAGCGCACTGCTTATATGGTTTCTCCCGTTCACGCAATGGACCATGTTTGGTAACAGTAAGTCATTCAGTTCACTAACACAAATATGGCTTCTCATAGCTTTGCATTTGACTGATTTTGAAAAAGTTGAAAAAAAGGAGCCACTGCTTCATTGCTTGTCATCTGCAATTGCTCCTTTTCCTACAATTTTTCCTGTATTCAAAACCTCAGTTACCTTTATCTGATATATTACTTTTTCAGTCAATTCAACTGGTTCTCACAGCTTAACGCTGTTCCATCAATACAATATAACTTGTATTTCTAGTATAACATGCATATGAACAATGCTCTGGCAAAAGGGGGTAAAATGCATCTCTGTGATGCATGGTAACAAGCGAGTCATCACATAATTAGGGATCCATAAAATCTATTTTGTCTAACAGCCGGTTGAATCATGAGGTACACTGGTCCTTTGACATCCAGAGAACTGAACAATAGTGAAAAGTATTGATGAAGGTCACCCTGCAAAGGCTGAATGGGGGGTCGATACTTTTTGCAGATGCATTAAGCCCCCTTTTTGCAGAGCATGGCTCATATGTGAGCATTCAAAATAAGGTTTTGTGGTACTGTACCAATTGAAACGCTGTTTGTTTGTTTGTTTGTATTGGAGTTTAATGCCGTTTTAATAGCTTAGGTCATATCACAGTGGTCAGTGCACCTATCCACGTGTTACCTGGCTTTCCCACACCAGTACTGACACAACTTTCTTTCCAAGTCACTGACTACTTTTCCCACCTGCATCAGAGGTGAGAGGCGAAAAATCGCCGGAAAGAAAGTTTGCCTCAACCAGGAATCAAACTCACAACCACCAGGTCACGAGTCAGACACGCTAACCACTGAGCTACCCGGGCAGGCAAATAAAATGCTACAGTTTAACACTTTCATTGCCATACACAACATAAGTAGGCTTTGTGGATAGTAAATCTAACTTTAGGTATACACAGTCCGTTAGCATGTAAAAAATATCTCCATTTTCGCTGAAAATGTATTTCAAGACCATGACAAACAATCCATTGTTTCATTTGGCAGTGAAAGAAGTCTGTCCAAAAAGTAACAATATTTTCTCACCTTTAAAATCTGTTTGCCAAATGCTCTCAGCTGTGTCACACTTAAACCTCTCCTTGCAGAATTATACTTGGCTCTATAACTGTCCATACAGGCACACTGCAAAATAACCAAAGGTCAGTAAACACTTCATTAACCATTGAAAACATGGTGGAAAAAGAGAAAATGCTGGTAACCAGCATTTTCTTCTTTTCCCACCATGTTTTCTACCCCTTCACAGCCAAAAGGCATAATTCCTGCTATATCTAAATTGTCGTCTGCAAATGGTTCCCATTTGGACAAGTCTAGAATTTAAGTGTCCTTTTACTGTATATTATTACAATGATGACATCATAAATTTGTATCATCTACGTTTTGCCACAGAAAAATGTTGTGTCAAGGGATTACAAAAATGTTTCTCTTTTTTACTTTTTTAACTATAAGGGAAAAAAAAGTGGGTTTCATGGTGAAACAATTAATACATATTTGACATTCGGCGACAGAGTTTCACTGGTGATACTTTAATTCCAGTTACTGGATGTACAAGTTTTTCCCTGGTTGAACAATACAAATTATTATACAGAATTTTACGGGACTGAGATCATTGTTCCATTTTTCTTTGGTGTTCAAAATTGCTGATAGTGGAGCCAATGTGGTGTGACTGATGTCTAAGTTGGAAGGACTTGTGTCCACTTCAATGGTCACATGACCAACTGACAGATAACAATAGAAATATTTCAGTCATTCGGATGACTGGTCTTGGAGCTCAAAATAAGAAACACATTTAGAAATCTTGGTAAATAAAAACTATAACTGCTTCGACATAAAGGACAGGAACTAAGCAATGAACAAATATACCTGATATATGAAATCCTTCAAGGATCCACGACGACATATTGGGTACACAACAACAACAATTCCCTGATCCACCATAAAGTCGATGTCATGGATTGGAAAGATGTACGGGTATTTCAGCAACTGTATCATGTCCTTGACGGATCTAGCCGTACCTGTCGTGAACTGGATACTGATGTTTCTGGGTGCCTCGTACATTGTCATTAACATGTGAGCGTTGTTGTTCTTTTCAAACACTCGGAACCAGGTCTTCTGTGGTCTGGAACCTTTAATATTAGCACAAAGTACAATGTATCAATTTAATTTAACCCTTTACCACACAATCCTGACTTTTAATGACCCTGAGAAAAAAAGCTATAGAAAACATTGTGGTAAAAAGGAGAAAATGCAGCTCCTATAACGAGGTTTGTTCTTTCTGGCCCTTGTTTTGTTTTTATATCACAGAAAAATTACAATAACCCTTTAACACTCAATCCCGACTTTTAACGACCCTGAGGGAAAAGCCTTTAGAAAACATTGTGGGAAAAGGAGAAAATGCTGGTAACCAGCATTTTCTCCTTTTCCCACAATGTTTTTTACTCTTCCCAAAATAAATTTCATTTTTTGAGTAACATTTATTTTGTCGTCTGCTAAAGCTTTCAATTTGGACTGGTCTAAAATTTTGTCGTTTGGTAAAGAGTTAACATACACCCACCCTGTCACATCTAGTCTGTGTGAGAGCACGATGCACCTAAACACTTATTTGATTGTGTGAGGTCGACAACAAGATTCAAAACTCTCCATTTTATGCTGATTTCTAAAGTTTACCTATTTATGCATTGACTGAGTTTCCTCAGAAGTAAAAGAACAAAATAATATCATCACGCATGCTTACCAAGAGATCCCATTGGTTCAACATTACTGTATGAGAGATGTGACCTCACATAAAACTGAGCATTGTACTCTGATGTGGCTGTAAAAAAAAAACAGCAGAAAAAGGTAAAGCTTAAAGGTGCCATTAGGATTTTCATAATCATAGCTAAAGCTTAAAGGGAGCTATTAAGATTTTTATAACTGAACCAAACTTCCAAAGTGTTTTTTTTTTTTCGTTTCACAGAATTAAGCATGACATTAGCTGGTAAACTAGCAATAAATAAAAGAGAAAAGATTAACAAAAATAAATGTTTTGATGGTATGGGCTTTGTACTCCTTTGATCCTTTTCACCACAATCCTGAGTTTTATCAATCTTGAGGGAGAAGGCTTTTGAAAACATTTTAGGAAAATGAGGAAATGCTTGTAACCAGCATTTTCTCCTTTTCCCACAATGTTTTCTACACCTGACAATTTTTCTCATTGAAAAATACAAGATAAATTAATAGTTCTCACATTTTGTAACTTGCTGCCTTTGCATTTCCTCCATGTAAAACCTTTGTGAAATTCCAACATCTCCATTTTTCAGTGGTACATACTCATATCTGCTTCCAGACCTAAAATTCGTTATCAACATACATATATACTTAAGCCTTTGCCAAACAATCTTGTTTTTTAACTCTTTACCACATAATCCCAACTTTTAATGACCCTGAGAAAGAAGCCTTTGAAAACATTGTGGGAAAAGGAGAAAATGCTGGTAACCAGCATTTTCTCCTTTTTCCACAATATTTTCTACCCTTCCCAGAACAATTTTCTTTTTTTCAGTCACAACTGTTTTGTCGTCTGCAAATGCTTTCAATAATTTCAATTTGGTCAAGTCTAAAATTTTGTCGTTTGGTAAAGAGTTAATCTCGCAAAGATTAAAGCTCTTCAAAAGATGGTGGGACAAGGAGAAAATGCAGGTTACCAGCGTTTTTTTCTTTTATCACCATGTTTTTAACACAAACACCAAAAATTGAGTCACATTTGATTTGTTGCCTGCTAAAGCTTTCAATTTGGACAAGTCTGAAATTTTGCTGCCTGGTAATGGGTTAAAGCACAGTATTATATAGTCCCAAAGTGTGACAAAGTAATTGGTCATGATATTAATTGATTGATTGTATGGTGTTTAACACCATTTTCAACATTATTTCAGTTATATTGTAGCGGCCAATGCATCTATCCATGCTTTTCTGGAGTTTCCCTTTACCAGTACTATGCACAATATTCTTTCCAAGCCAATAGCTGCTTTCCCACATAACCATCATCAAAAACAATGGTCAGCGGTGAGAGAGAAATGAATCCTGTTGCAATGTCTATTATCATCCTTGGAAAGAAATTGACTGAGTCAGGCATCGAACTAGCGACCCCCTGTTCTCAAGTCCTGTACACTGCCGACTGAGCTACCTGGACTCGGCTTGTCACGACGTAGGTAGATCTAAGATTTTTGGTAAAAACAACGCTAGGAAAGAAACACAGTTTACCAAACAACAAAATTTTAGACTCATTCAAATCAAAAGCGTTTTGCAGATGGCAAATTAACAGTGTCCTAAAGCAAGATTTCTGTTTTTTAAAATGGTACAAAACATTGTGGGAAAAGGAGAAAATGGTGGTTACCAGCAGTTTCTCCTTTTCCCACAATGTTTTCAAAAGTCTTCTCCCTCAAGGTTATTAATACATGGGATTGTGTGGTAAAGTGTTAAAAAGTTATGTCTCACTAAGAGAATGATTTCCTCTAAATTATCAAGCTTTATGTACTTGTCTAAGAATTTTTTTCCTTGCTTTCATTTTTTTCCCTTCATGAAACTTGTGCAAATTTACATAGTCTTTTATTTACAACAGCAGGAATGGTGTAAGTTCAGTTGTACTCTTTATCCGACAATCCCAAGTTTTAACAAACACGATGGAAAAGGCTTTTGAAAACATTGTAGAAAAAGGAGAAAATGCTGGTAACCAGCATTTTCTCCTTTTTCCCACAATGTTTTCTACCCTTTCACATGCAAAAGCTTTCATTTGAGTCACATCTAATTTGTCTTTTGTATATGCTTTCAATTTTTGTTGTGTGGTAATGATTTAACCCTTTACCACACAATCCCGACTTTTTATGACCCTGAGAAAGAAGCCTTTTGAAAACATTGTGGGAAAAGGAGAAAATGCTGGTAACCAGCATTTTCTCCTTTTCCCACAATGTTTTCTACTCTTCCCAAAACAAATTTCAATTCTATTGTCAGATTTATTTTGTTGTCTGCAAAAGCTTTCAAATTGGAATGGTTTAAAATTTTTTCGTTTGGTAAAGAGTTAAAATGATTGCAAACCATACCTGTATTTCTTGGTACAGCAATAAATCAAAAGGATAATAATTGCTAAGACAAGAACACCTATCACAATAGGGACCTGAAATAAAACATTAAAGTATACATGAATATGAAAAAGATGTAAAGGTATGCATACATCAGGAATAGATAAAAATTAAGTAGAAACTTTACAAAATAAACTGGACGAGGCCAAAAAATTGAATCATTTCTGTCCAATTCTTATTCATCATGAACAATCTTGGTCTTTCCTAATCAATTCAGTTTATATTGCAGACTGATGTTTTTGAAAAAATATCTTTCTTCTTCAAATACTTTAATGATTATCGGAAACAGCCATTAAAGTAATTCTATGGAATATATTTCCATGAAAAAAAAAGGACTATTTAACTTTCTGAGAAGGAAAAAAATAGACTTCCCCAAACTGCAAGCACCTGTAGACAACTAACAAAATATGGCTTAAATGATAGAATATGTCCTTGTAGGGGAAGAAAATATTGTGGAAAGAAGAGAAAATGCTTGTTGGTTACCCACATTTCCCTGTTTTCTCACTACTTTTCCAAAAGCTTTCTTCTCCCCAGGTTGTTAACTTTTTGCAAAAAAAAAAAAAAACCTGTGTTTCAACAACCCTGAGGAAAAACACTTTTGAAAATATTGAGAGAAAAAACAATGCCAGTAACCAGCTCTTTCTTCCTGTCCTACAATATTTTTTACCCTTTCAAACACAAATTCTACCATTTGAGAATTAATTAAATTGTCAGGACCTGGTACAAATAAGTTGATTTTGGACAAGTCTCAAATTTTATCATCAGGCACTGGGTTAAAACTTCAGATTGTTTTCGTAAAAGGTAAATTAGACAATATGAGCAGGGCTCTGTGAAAAGGGGGCTAAATGCATCTCAGTGATGTACTGACCAAGATAGTCATTATATGATTATGTATCCTGAATCTACCAATCGACTAAATCTGGAGGTTGAATGGTCCTTTGACATGCAGAAAATTAACAAATAGCAAGAAGTTTCGACCCATGTCAGCCTGCGCCAACTGCACAAGCTGACATGGGTCGATACTTTTTGCAGGTACATTAAGCTCCCTTTTCACTGAGCATGGCTTATTTATATATGAGCAGGTCCCTGGCAAAAGGGAGTTCAATGCATCTTTTTACTGCTATAATACAAGCAAATCATCATATAATTATGGATTCATAAAATCCATTTTGTTTAAAAATCAGTGCTGCATCATGCGGTAGACTGGCCCTTTGACATGGAGAAAATTTAGGAATAGGAAAAAGTTTTGACCCTTGGAAGACATTGCAGATTACACAAGCTGACATGGATCAATACTTTTTAACAGATGTATGCATTAAACCCCATTTTAACAGAGCATGGCTCATATACAAGTACCCAGTAGTAGTCCTTGATAAAAGTTTCAAAATCTGTCATGGTGATGCTTGTCGTCAACTTTTCATTATTACTTCTTGTTTACAACCTGTGAAAACAATTGAAAAATTAAACATGACATCATTGTGTAATTAACCTACCACACAAACCACACTCTCAAAAATCCTGACAAAGAAAGCTTTGAAAACATTGTGGGAAAAAAAGAAAATGCTGGTGACCAGCATTTTATCCTTTTCTGACAAGGTTTTCTAACCTTTAAGAAACAAATATAGCCATTTGAGCCACATTCAATTTGCTGTCTGTAAACCTTTTAATATTGACGAGTCTAAAAGTTTTGCCATTAGATAAAGGGTAAAATAATACAATACCAGTAGTTTGACTAGATGAATGCCAACTTTCTTAATGGCTATACTGGAAGTAATGTTGTCATATCATCAACAGGAATTTTTTTTTTTTCCATCTTGCAGCTGATCATTTTACGGAACTGTTTCGGCTAAGGGAGACATTACGCAGTATGAGAGTTTTCCCATTTTCATTTTGCCACTGTTTTACTATATTTCAGTATAGATTTATGCCCCATGTTGAAACGATAATGGACATTTTCGGCTATGCTGTTTTCAAAGTCATTTATTGCAGGAGATGATAAGACAGGTAAGTTAATGTAAATTTTGTCAAAAGAATGAAGACTTAACTGTTTACCATACAATCCAGACTTTAACGATCCTGAAAAAAAAAAGCTTTTGAAAACAATGTTTGAAAAGAAGAAAATGCTGGTAACCAGCATTTTCTCCTTTTTCCACAATGTTTTCTACCCTTCCTAAATCAAATTTGAGTGTTAGAGTCACGTTTGTCATCTGCCAATGCTTTCAGTTTGGAACTAGTGTAAAATTTTGTCATTTGGTAAAGAGTCAAACCACATAGCCAAACTGGCAATGGTAGACAAATCAAAATACAATCTCCTAAATGTGCTTGGCTAGGATTGAACAATGCTCCTGCCACTGTATAAAAGCATTTTGTATGAATCGACTCCCTCTGCTTTAATAGCTACTGTAATACTTTTACCTTATTCCCCAGACTGTTGTAATGGAGAGCAGTTAGGTATATTATCACTTAAACCTACCTCACTGAAGAGCTAGCTTTTAAAGCCATGCAGTTTGGTTACTTCTCTCTGTGCACGTTAACCCTTTACCACACAGCAAGATTTTAGCCTAGTCCAAATTGAAAGCATTTGCAGACGACACAATGATTGTGACTGAAAAACTGAAATTTGTGCTGGAAAGGGTAGAAAACATTGTGGGAAAAGGAGAAAATGCTGGTTACCAGCATTTTCTCCTTTTCCCACAATGTTTTCAAAAGGCTTCTTTCCCAGGGTCGTTAAAAGTCGGGATTGTGTGGTAAAGAGTTAAGCAGTATGTGTTATGGTTAGTGTCTGGATGGATGACCTAGCCCTTTCACATTACAGTATCACCAAAGAAGTTCTTCTAGGCTCTGTGGTAATGCTTTTGCATTAACAATCTAGAGGTTCTGGTTGTTACCCTCATCCATGGAGATGGGTTTCTTAGGAAGTTTCCTTAGGCAAGGCACTGCAGAGCCCCAATCCAGTAAAGGTGAAGCCAAACAAAGATATACAGAGGTGAGCTGTTGTCGTGATGTGTCTGAAATAATGTTGAAAGTGGCATAGAACATCATCCATTCTGTCATCAAACCGGGCATTTGACAGTTGGCCTGTTATCATTTCGGCCAAACAAAACGGGCGTTCTCGTAGATTTCAAATTTACTGTAAGAGGCATATTATGCTAGAGAAGGCCTTTTTCGAGATAAGATAGTCAGAATAGTATGAAAAGAGTAACACACACACACGCACAAAAAAAAAAAAAAAAACGGTTACAAAGCTAAAAAGTATCGACAGTAACTAAAAAAGAATATTAGCAGACAGCTGAACTCGCCTAATCGTCGTCGGCCATTTTGAAATGCATGTGACATGACATGTGACTTAAACTAACATTATCAAAGTAACAAAAGTATCATTTTCCCTTATTGCGATCTACATGAAATCAAAACGAGACATGTTGGTAAACACATACAATCACTCAAAATTCATCCTATGATTACGACTGTACCTGCATTACTAAGTTATGTCCATGTTTTAAAAGTGTATAAATTGAGAGTAAACTTTCTTTCGTTACCAATTTACTTAAGTACTCCCACCCCATCTCTCTCTCACTCAAGGCTTCCTTTCTTTCAGCTGAGTTTCAACCATCAAACTGTGGCGAATAAACTTTTTGGTAAATCTCGGCCTGGAGTAATCCAGTAACATGCTGTTGTTTCTTCAGATGAGATACCGAAAAGGTTTGTGTGTGTGTGTGTGTGTGTGTGTGTGTGTGTGTTGCAAAGCCACAAGTCTGCCTCGGGTGACATCTGTAAATAACTCTCAACAATAACTTGAAACTTTAAGATTCTACCAAATTGAAGGTATTATCAGACGACAAATTCGGTGTAGCTCAAAGGACGATTTCTGGCTTTGAAAGTAGAAAACACTGAAGGATTTGGAGAAAATGCTGTTTACCCTTTTCCACGGTATTTCCAAACGCCTTCTTCTTAAGAACTTACGCGTTTTCCTACTAGGGGAGACCGGGGCAGAATGTTACACGAAGCAAAGTGGTACATATAAACACTTAACCCTTTACCAGACGACAAAATTTTAGCCTTGCTCAAATTGAAAGCATTTGCAGACGACAATTTCAATGTGGCTCAAATGGTGCAATTTTTCTTTGATAGGGTATAAAACATTGTGGGAAAAGGAGAAAATGTTGGTTGCCAGCATTTTATCCTATTCCCACAATGTTTTCAAAAGGCTTCTTTGCCATGAGCGTTAAAAGGCGGCATTGTACGGTAAAGGGTTAAGCTGCTGAATAAATGAAAGGCAAATTTCTACTCAATGCTAAAAGCCAAAACATTGCGATTTCAAAGTTGATTTCACCGGAAAGAAAATACCGTATCGGACAGTGTAGATCACGTTCTGTGCAGTCTGATCTTGATCTACATTGTCCGCAAAAGGTCAGCGGGTCGCGATTAGCAGCTTAAGGGTTAACTCTTTACCAAACGACAGAATTTGCAAGCATATGCAGACGACAAATTAAATGTTGCCGCGAAAATGATGATTATTTCTGACTATGATAGGGTAGAAAGCATTGTGGGAAAAGCAGAAAGTGCAGTCTGATCTTGACCAATAACGTCCGCTTGTTTAGTCAAGCCCCTGAGAGTGAAACTCTAGGTGAGTTGCAGTGGTATTTCAGCCATTGAAAGAGGTGGAGTATATACATTATCTCCCGCTAGAGGTGTCACACCACCGGTTTTTTGCCATATTGAAAATAGAGTGAAATTGACCATCTTTGAAGCTTCAAAAAATCGCTTAATGGCAAAATTTTGGCTTTACCGTCTCTTGCTCTCAAAAGTACAGTCATAGTCCTTCAAAAAAATGCATAAAAAACAACATGTCAACCGATTGCGTTTTTCGCTAAATCCCAATCAATACAGGCACCCTAGAAATTGTCCTCTCAAAAATGCCTGTTCACCGCCATGACCCCAAGTTTTTGGCCCTCCACTGACATAAAATAGTCCAATCAATATATGATAAAATCACATCTAAATGGTCCCCCACTACCTAAATTTGAAGCAAATCTAAATTATATACCACCAAGCCCTCTCAGCTCCACAAAACAGTGCAACAAAAGTGATACTGCAAAATTTCACATCGGACTACTTCTGACTACTACGACCCGGAAGCAAACTCGCAGTGGTGCGACACCTAGATGGCATTCTACAAATACACATCTATCTAATGTGGGCATCCTGGGTAGGCTACAGAAGCGGAGTAATTTTTCAAAACAACAACCGTGACTTTGAATTTCAAATAAAATAAACGTTTACTCAATCAAACGCTACCTGGTGCCATTCATTCAGCTATGATCGGCTAACATGTAACCTATGCACCGACCATTTATTAAAACAGCCCCTACATGCTTTGATAATAGGCTAATAGCTTCGATATAAGCCCTACTTTTCCCAGGTATAGGCGGATGGGTGATGCGTCATAGCAGACAGGTCGAATCTTCGAAGAATATGACATGCGCAGACAACGGGAGTATATAGTTACAATATATGCCGCTGGCAAAGGGGGGTGGGCGGGTAAATGCACACCAAGTGTTATGTTCTATTGTGGTCTGGGAGCAGAGTAAATGAACAAGAGAAGTAGTTTTCTATACGATGTGTAATCTGTACTAACAAGTTACAGACTGCTATCAGAGAGGGATAGGCTACATGTAGTATAAAAGGGGTCAAGAACAGTAACTCTTACAGGGGCAGTGTAGTCTGCAATCAGAATGGCAAGGGTTATTTCCCATATCATAACACCAAGCAAGCCATCACGTAATTATTGATCCGTAAAGTCCATTTTGTCTAACCAATGACTGAATAATGAGTCGAACTGGTCCTTTGACATGCAGAAAATTGACCATTAGCAAAAGTATCAGCCCAGGTCAGCCTGCGCGGACTGCGCAGGCTGACCTGGATCGATACTTTTGCAGATGCATTAAACCCCCTTTTCACAGAGCATAGCCATATCATTTGGCGCTGCAAGGGTTGAAGGTTAATACTAAACACCATAGCTCACCAGACCACGTTCTGAAATAAACCATCAGAGCTTTGACGACTTCGAAAACCGCTTTGTGCAATAAAGATAATAATTTTTCACCAGCAAGAGCTTGAGTAATTCCTAAATAAAGGGTGTTAGTTCAGTTTAAAGTATTGTGACTGGTACAGAGTTAAAGGGGCGGGGTTTGCTCGTGTATCTTTCAAAAAAGCGAAAAGTGTAGATCCAAGATTTCACGTTCTGTGCGGTCTGATTTTGAGAGAGAGAGAGAGAGAGGGGCAGGTAGGCAGGCAGGCAGGCAGATGGACAGACAGACAGAGGAGTAGAATCCAACAACAAATGTTTTGCTTTGTTTAATGCATGATGATAAGGTCAGGGGTCGCATAAAATTGAAACCCCTGATTAAATGTGGAAGAATGCAAACAGACAAAGGTCAAAATGGACATGCAGACTGACCTTGACCTTTATTGTTTTGCAGAGGACGCCCAGATTTGGTTTTATGTAGGGTGTCTTTTAAGTCTGTACCAGACGAAAATGCTTGAGACTCATCAATATTAAGTCGAATCCGGTTAGCTCAGTCGGTAACATTCAAGTCTTGAGACCAGGAGGTCGCAGTTTCGAACCCACAGCTCAGCAAGTTTCTTTGCGATGACTGAAGATATTTATTGCAAAGAAGCCAGTAGCCTGGGAGAATATTTTACGAGGTACCGGTAAACGGAACTTCTGGTGCACTGGCCGCAGTGATAGAACTGTTATAAATGATGTTGAAGACGGCATCAAAGATCAGGCAAACAAACAAAGAAAGTGTCCATATTTATAATATGTATTTGCTGACGATATATCAAATGTTGCGAATATGATAGGGTTTGTTTCAATGAATCAGACAATATAGGTCCAGAATCAGACAGCACGTTCTGTGGTGTCTGATCTTGATCTATGCCCCCCTGCAAAAAGCCCCTTTGGTGCTGAAAGAGAGAACATAGAATAACTTGCCTATGGATACCCAAAAATACAAAAAGTCAAATACACGTGTTATTTACGTTAAAACTTTGGCCACCACTTTAGTCTTGTTATGAGGTCCTGTTTTATTCCTTAGAGGCTCACCCTTATACATGTAACTATCATAAGGCATTTCAAGAAGCACGTCAAAACCCTCTTTCTCATAAATTCTCTGAGTATAATTGGACGTGGCTTCCCCTTTAATAGCTGCGAAACCCAGCTCTTTGGTCATCGCAATACAGGCCTGCAATAACCTAGTACCAAGTCCTCGGCGCCTGAAGTCCTTATGTACACCCAGCGAGAAGAAATGCATCGCTTCATAGATCCCAAAACGATTATAGAAGTCAATATCCTCGTCCCGATGGCTTAGAAATTTGAAAAGATCTCTAAGAGGTTCGTAGGTTATTCTTTCAACACTGGCTACGTCATTGGACTTCATGACGCCGTTAATTCTGACCCCCATGACTCTGTTATCGGTCTTAGATACCATCATGACAGAGAGATTTTCTCGAAGGAGACGAGTAATTGCTCGCTCGAAGTTATCTTCCCATATTACCCCGAATGCATTGCATAATGGTTCATCCGGTGTAAAATGGTTGGCCATGATGTCAATGGCGTCACTGTATCGATCTTCTGTTATTATAGACAGGCTACATCCTTCCAGTTCGTAGGCAGACTTTACCTTGTCTAATGCCTGTAAGTAAGGAAATAAGAAATTTGTTAAACAAATGAATATATATGAACCAGGCTCTCTGAAACGTGGCCTTAATGCAACTGCAAAAAGTATCGACCCATGTAAGCCTGCGCAGTCCTCGCAGGCTGACATAGGTTGAAACTTTTTGCTTTTTGTAAATTTTCTGCATGCCTAAGGAGCATACAAACCACATGATCTAGTCGGTTCTGAGACAAAATGGATTTTATGGATCCATAAAGTCTATGAGATGTTTTGCCTGGTATCATGCATCACGGCGATGTTTTAAGTACCCTTTTACCAAAGCATGGCTCATATCATAGAGATAAGTATGTCAGTACCACTTCCCTTTTTGCGCCTTTTCGTTTTTTTTTAATAATATGAAACAACTGTTGCTTTGCCAACCCTGCTGCACGTAAAAGTCCCTATCATTCATTCATTAGTTGATCCCTTAACCCTTTCCCAAACGATAAATTTTAGACTGGTCCAAATTGAAAGAGTTGCAGATGACAACTTTAAATTTGATGAAAATGACAGAAAGTTCTCCAGAAGGGTAGAAAACACTGTGGGAAAAGGAGAAATTGCTCGTTACGAGCAATTTCTCCTTTTCCCACAGTATTTTCAAAAGACTTGTACTGCAGACACGTGAAAAGCAGGGCTTGTTTGGGAAAGGGTTAATCACAAAATCCCGGGTTTTAACAAGCGATTCCACCGCCTTTTTTTACTGTAATGTTTCCTCATGTATGCGTTCAATTTAACCATCCGTATTTTACAAAGATGTTTTCAAAGTCGTTGGCAAAATTGTTTTGGGAGATAAAGAGAGGAAGATAAAACAAACTTACTGCCTGGGTAGTTTGTAGAGTCAGTCGAGTTGACAAGTACTTGTCAGCAGCCATGTTGGGACAACACTGAAAACAGATACGAAACAGTTGCAGTCAGTTGGCTTTAGATTCACCGCATTCAAAGACACAGCAGTAAACTGTGAAATATTAACCCTTTCCCAAACGACAGATCTTGGACTGGTCCAAATTGAAAGAGTTTGCAGACGACAATTTTAAATTTGATGAAACTGGCAGAAAGGTCTCAAAAAGGGTAGAAAACGCTGTGGGAAAAGGAGAAAATGCTCGTTACAAGCAATTTCTCCTTTTCCCACTGTGTTTTCTAAAGACTTGTACTGCAGACACGTGAAAACCAGGGCTTGTTTGGGAAAGGGTTAATCCTTAACCTGCTAAGTAAATTAAATGAAAGTTTCAAGCCGATAGTAAAAACACGAATGTTGCTATTTCAAAGTTTTGTTTTTTTTTGTAGAAAATTATTTCCTTATCGGACAGTGTAGATCCAAGATCAGACTGCACGTTCTGTGCAGTCTGATCTTAATGTACACTGGCCGCAAAACGTCAGTGATTCGCGCTTAGCAGTCTAGGTGTTAAACACATTACCATTTATTTAGCGTAACTGTACAGCTGTATCTTTTATTACAAAACCTATAAATGTGCCGAGTAAAATACAGGCGTTATCTAACTTCACAATACAACTCGACGGAAAAAAAATTCCGTATAAGCATAGGCCACTGAAATTCCATTAATCTATCACGGGATAACAAAATTTTCCTTAGCGGAAACCGTTACTATAAATAGCATGTTGGCGACTGCCTCTATATGGTATAGTCATTCGTCACAACTCGGCCGATTCCGTACCTACATCTAACCTCGTCCGTATAAAGGAGTCTTCCATTTTAAATTACCGATCACATGATCTTAAACATGGCGGCGCCCCTGTAGATCGCTTGTCAACGACATGAACAGCCATGGTGAAGTTATTCACTTCTATCGATCTGTCGATGAAAGCTCCCAACGGAATTGATAAAACACGCTAAAAATTGAATGTACAAACTGTTTGCCGACTGAAATATTATTACAAAGATAACGATAGAAAATTTACTCATGTTTTCTTTTTTAAGAGGAGCCTTATAATTTCAATAACGGTAAAGCGGTGTGCTTCCGGAAATGTGCGAAATGTACCGTGTAAGTGCATATCAAGCTACGTGATACAGCCGAGGGATTTGATTACCGGATCATCCGAGGTATGCCGAATGGGTATATAGTAGGACAAGGTGTGCAACGAAATCGAAGAAAAATTGTACCTCTCTCCCCTTTCAGAGATAATATTTAACCGAAAACGGAAAAAACTAAACATAGTTACCGTTGCAGATGGGTTCACAAATAATTAATCTTGTGTACCCTGGCCCTCAAAAGTTCCAAATGGCTCTTGCAATCAAGCAATAATTCTGATCTAAAAAGCTTCCACATTTTCCGGATCGCCATGCGCTGACGTCACACAATTTATCATCCCGCAGTGAACTAAAACTAAAATATTTTTTTCAAACAAAGATCTAAAATTCTTTTGTTGATACAGTATATTGATGAAGTTATTGAATAAATATTTTGTCTGGTATAATTTACCTTTTCATCTAATCCAGATTCACGTTTTTTATCCTCCATTTTGCATATTTTCAAACGCGTATTTACCGTTTATTGGTCAAAAACATTGGCGCGTCTTTTCACGTGATTTATAATTCGCTGCTTTATAATGAAATGTGTGACGTCAGCGCATGGCGATCCGGAAAATGTAGAAGTTTCTTAATTTTTCTTTTTTAGATCAGAGAATTGCTTTACGGCAAGAGCCGTTAGGAACATTTGAAGGTCAGGGTGCACAAGAAAAATCGTTTGTGAACCCATCTGAAACGGTAACTATGTTTAGTTTTCCGTTTTCGGTTAAATATTATCTCTGAAAGGGGAGAGAGGTAAAAAATTTTCTTCAATTTCGTTGCACACCTTGTCTGATATAAAGGCAGTCTCCAATGTGCTATTTATAATAACGGTGTATATAAAAATTTGAGTATTCCGCGATGTACCAATCTGCAAAAGTGTTCGATGATCGACCAGGGAAAATTTTTGTGTTCCGTGATAGACCAGGAGAGTTTCAAAAGCCTGTGGTATAAGCCTAGAACCGTGTGTACAGCATAATCGTGTACACGGACTACTTCTGTTTAATAACGTTCGGGACTTCCAATTTTTAACGTTTACGCTTAGCATGACAAAGCACGAAAATCCCATTTGTCAGTGTATTTATAGATACATTTACTTCGACTGTTGTTTGTCACCTACTTATTTTTCAAAAACCGTTTTTAAGCAGAACTTGATTGTGTCCGATATTGATCAATGCCTATTACATAAACGTGTTGTCTCGAAAGGGAATTAGCAAGGTTCAGCTGAGAAAGAAGCCATATTTGAGAATGATCAGATTTAATGCTGTTTAGTTGACATCCAATAACAACACAAGAGCACGAAGCAATCATGCAAGCACATATGACTCAACAAACGTGAAGTAAAGCACATTTAAATAAAGCAATTTCAGCAAACAAAAATGTAACAAGTAAACATAAGCATTAACCCTCAATTCAACATTTAGACAAATCTCCTCTCAAATGCCACGGCTAAAGAGCACATCACTTGACAAAGGAAAAATTGAGCATCGGAACATCTTATCCTTTGCCAAGTTACCTAAATGAATAGACATACCTGCGTGACTCAACAGAGGTTAATTCAAAGTCATCTGCTGACATTCATATCCTTGCAAAGGATTAACGCTTAGCAAACTTCTTGACAGAGTTCTGAACATGCAAGTTATATACACATGAATGAGTAATGAATAAATACAAATGAAAGAGGACTCTGACCAAGAATCTTGCAACCGCCAAATGATAGCTTCCATGACATATGCCAAATCACATAACCCCCCATATATATATATATATATAACTGAAGCCAACAAATCAAATGGAAATTTCAGCTATAGTCCCTAACCCCACCTACCCGTTCCTGGGTAATATCACTTACTACTACCACAAGGAATATACCCTCAATGAATTAAGATTCCCTCATTAAAAGGGGCCCAATCCCTCAAATAAAAAATTAAATAAATTTGTGGTCTATTGGCAGGCTTAAATTTTAAAATTTCACTTCCAAATTGAACCGCATACCGACCCATTCCTAGGTAATATCAAATACTACTACCAAAAGGAATAAACTCTCAATGAAGTAAGATACCTTCATTAAAAAAGGCCCCTCCCCATTCCATTACAAAAGAAGCTGAAATTACCATCACAAGCTAACTATACAGAACTATAGTAAGAAATGCATATACTAAAAAAAAAAAAAAAAAAGAAAAGAAATTGTATGTGTACAGCCTACTTCAGCATATGTGCAACTGCATTAATAAAAAAAAGTTTCAGTCTCCTAGTGCCCTCAGAATTGAGGTGTAGGCCACCATCCCGTATGGCAAACATCTCCCTGACGGGTCTACCAAACTTAAAGAAAGGTCTGAACGAATGCAGACACTGAATCTTTCTTGACAAACATAACCTTTTTAATTCCAAATTTATAAGCCTTGTCTTGTCCCTCGTTTTTTCATAATCCAAAGGACGAGGAAGAATACAAGACAAAACAATGTTAGTGTTCGAAATCTTATTAATCACTGTTATTAGGTTATTAAAGGCACTAAGAATCTCCTGAACTGACAATGAGTTTACATCATTAGTTCCAACATGAATAATTGTGAATTTTGAAGACACTAGTCCGGGAAATCTTTCAATGCGTTTGGTCAAACGAGATATGTTAATTCCGGGGAATGTATGAATCTCGGCGTGATTAAGTCCTGAGACATGTTTAGCTATGGAGTCTGATAAAATCTTGACTTGGGCATCTGAAAAGAAATTAAATGCTATCTAACATATCTTGTAAAACTTTAAGCTTATCTTTCCAAGACAACTCAAGGTAACACTCGTAGGCATCAGACTTCCAGTCCCCCAAAAGCTGTATATATACTAGAGGAATTTTTTTTTATTGAAATGCCATTGTTGCAAAACCACGCCTAAAAGACTGAGTGCTAAATATAGAAGGATCTAGACCTAACTTCTGAATACACCCTCTCAACTTATTTTGGAACAAATTATATGTAACAATTCTACCATCTGTAAGGCAGAAAACAGCCCCAGAAGGATGAGATAATTCCAGAGCCTTCAATTTTCGAAAGGCTAGGATGGGACAAATTTTGACATTTTTCAGTAAAATCAGGGGACAGACCACCTCGCGTTCCCCAAATTGAATTGTCTTTGACCATTTGAAAGTAACTAATAAAAAATTATCCTCCTCAACAACAAGATGATGTAGAAATTTTTTATTTTCAACATTTTTTTTAGTAGTCGGGACCAAATTGGATTTTCTAGCAACCAAGAAAAATGCAAATAGAAAAAGACAATGATAGACTATGTTATTAGGATCTTGGAAATCCATGGAATCATAAACTTGTTCTAATAAAGAGAATGTGATAGGCTCCGCTCGTTTTACCATGTTAGATTTCAGTCTACTCAAACCACGAATAGTTAATTGTAGTACAAAATCCGAAAATTGCGAAGTCTCAAAACCCAGAAGGGCATGAAGGGTTTTGACACCAGACAAATAATTTCTAATGCTGTCTACTGATTTGAATGATCATGACAAGAACTGAACATATAAACGCAAAGTAAAACAGTCTGTTAGTAGGTATTGCAAATTAAAGAATAAACAAAAGATTATGACTGACTCCCACTATACTTTAAGGTTACGGTGTGTCCCGATTGCGAAGGCTGACCATGTGGATGCTCTCAATTGTCTCCTCAAATCTTTTAAATAGATATCCGAAACAAATGAATTACCAATCGTTGGAGAATAGAAATGATTGGGATCAATGTCATAATGTTCAAGACTTTCAAAGTTACTGAAAGATGACAAAAATAAACTCTGGTACCTGAAATCCAAGTGCCAACGTGACAAGCAGTCAGCTAACCTGTTTTGAGAGCCTTCTAAATAAATGCACTTTAATTGGAAATCATATTTGGAAGCTACATAAACTATCTCTCAAACACTTTTGAAAGAACTGACAACGTGCCTTCCCTGTATTTACAACGATACAAGCAGCTTTGTTATCACAAAATATCTGTACCTTCTGTCCTTTGATTAAATGGCCCCAAACATGTAAACATACTACAATTGACAGTAGTTCCAATGCACTGATGTGTAGATGGTGGCCTTTATTGAATTCAGGAAATTCTGTGTGGAAGTATTTTTGACCAAATAACCCCCCACATCCTGTTAAGCAGCTATCTGAACTAAAAATAGCATCAGGATCAGACCAAGCACCAAGGTCAATCAAGGAAATGCCATTATATTCTGGGAGAAACCTATCCCACCAGAAGAGATCCTTTTTAACATCTAAGGGAATACTAAACAATTCATTCTCTGAAGTTGATGCATGACAATTACTTCACCAATTTAAAATCCTATTAATGAAAATTCTACTAGCTTTGACACGAGCAGCTACTGAACTCAATTTCCCGAGCAATTTTTGAATGTCTTTAACGGTTGCCGAACTACGTAATAACCAATCCTTGATTAGACAACTCAGATTTGCTAGTTTGTCTGGTGGAACAGACATGGTCATATTTTTGGTGTTGAAAAGAATACCTAGGAATGTCATTACTTCTGATAGTTCACATGCTTTGCCCATTGCTTCCTCTAAACCACTATTTAGAAAAAATTGTCTGGCCAGATTAAAAGCAAAGGGAGCAACCTCTTTTTTCTCTACCCCACCAAAAACATCCAAATAGTTAAACACTGCTGGGCCAAACTTCAACAACATGTAACTAAAGGCATTAGTAACCCGCTGACAGATATGAGCTAAGGAACGAAGGCCCATGGGTAAGACGGTATCACAAAAAATATGACCTTTCCATTGAAATGCCACTAAGTTATAATCTGACGGACAAATGCTAATTTGCCTGTAAGCTCTTTTCAAGTCCAGTTTGTACACTAATGCACCCTTTCCTTTACTTTTTATTAAGGCAATAAAATCATCAATTTTAGGTAGGGTAAAATCTACAAACTCACTCAGATAGATATCGCTTGAAATATGACTGTTGACACTAGAACCATTTTTTGGAAAACTTAAATCTAAAATCACCCTCCTCTCAGAGGAAGCAGACTTCGGGACGGAATTAAGGGGTGAAAGAATTAATCTGTCAGCGAAGGGATTCTGAGAAAAAGGTCCCATAATAGCTCCAAAGCTAGCTTCTTTGAGAAGATAATTGTGAATATCTTCTGGATAATCCAGTGCACCTTTATGATTCTTTGGCATTTTGGGTTTAATAACTCAACTAGTATCAAAACTGAGCTTATCAGATGATCGAATCCCTGAAAAACCAATCGGAAAGCCATATTTTAAGAATTCACAGATCTTTGAATCTTGATAATCATGCAGCATTCTTTTCAGGAATTCTCTATTGAACTTGGTGTTCACAGGAATTTTGCAACCTTGAAAATTTGGTTTCCCTGATGCTGTACGTAAATTATGGATGTGCAGTTTATTTGAAGATGATAGTGAAATAATAGGTTTTACTCATTTACATAGTGTGCAATTTTGTTCATGTTTACCCAAAGAATCATGCAGAGTTTTCTTTTAACAAAAGGACGGCAAAATCATATCCGCATCATCATTATACTTTTCCAGATTGTGCTTTTTAGGTAGCAAAAGTCATGCAGATGAATGAGGACAAGCCGCTGAACATTCTGGGTGATTGAGCTCTTTTTTGTCTTTTTGCCAACAAGAAGCACACACATGCTTTGCAAATGGTACCCTCCCATTAATCTGAACCGTATGTGATTCCTTAAAGGAGCATGTATTTCGTTGAAATTTGGCACAAAACCAAAGCTTATTTTCTGCTCTTGGAGCGCTGGAAATACCATGGGAAAAATCTGCTGAAGGTCTGAATTTACGTGAACTTGTGGCTAAAACAGTATTTTCAATGTAAGTAAAATCATCACCCCCAATGTTTATAAACTAACTCAATCTCCCGCAAAACCGCGGCATACAAGGACTTCAAAATAGGAAATTCATAAGCATTATTCAGGTACATCAATCTTCTTAGAAACTCTAGCTGACCTGATCTTTCTGCAGAACTAATATGTTTCTTTGAAATTATTTCCAATTCCCCTGCTACAAACATATTAATTTCCAGTTTGTCAAAGCTTAAAGCATTGTTGACAAACTCAAACCTAAGATGTACGTGTGGGTAATACTGTGGATCCACTACCGACTCGGACGACTTTACATAAATACCAGATTTATACTCCATTGTTTTCTGTGGAGTTTGCACCACATGGCTGTCACGACCGTCCTGACTATCAGAATCAATTTCGTCACACAATAAACCCAGACCGTCAATTTCTTTCTTAGCTTTATTTGCTTATCCTCGATCGAAGCGAAGGGAATCGATTGTTAATGAAGCCATACCTCATGCAACATTGTGAAGAACATCGAGTACCTGGACTTTTAATGTTTATAGACTTTGAAAAAGTTTTTGATTCCCTTTCATTCAATTTTATTGAGAAGGCGTTAGAATATTTTAATTTCGGTGCGATGTTAAGAGAATGGATTAAATCAGCTTATATTTTCATCCTGTGTACTGAAATTCTTAATATTAAATTAAAATACGATAAAAATATAACAGGAATAAAAATAAAAAAATAAGAATACATCATATCATAATTTGCTGATGACACAACACTTTTTTGGGACGGTTCAGAAAAATCAAACAAAATACTCTAGAATTACTTGAGAAATTTTCACATATTTCTGGCTTGAAAGTTAATTTCGACAAAACAAAACTAATATGGATTGGCAGTATGAAATATAGTACAAGATCTATCAAGACAAAATGGAAATTATCATGGGGAGAAACACAATTTAAACTTCTGGGAATCGAGTTCCATGTTGATCTAGACGAAATGATAAGACTTAATTCTGAACATAAATTAAAAAAACATTAATAACAATATTGCTTATTGGAAAAGAAGAAAATTAACACCTATTGGAAAAATAACTGTAGTCAAAAACCTTTTATTACCTATACTTACACACCTATTTATCAGTTTACCGTCACCAACAAATGAATTTATGAAAGGATTAAACGACACACTTTGTAAATTCGTATGGGATGGTACTGCTAAAATTAAACAAACTGTATTCACAAAGAATTACATAGAAGGAGGTCTAAAAATGATAGATATAAATAGTTATAACAGAAGTATGAAAATAAAATGGATTTAAAAAAAAAACAAACAAACCTAGTTGCTTGTGGTAAAAGTGATTCCTATAAGTTTATAAATAACATAATTGACATATACAAGCTATTTAATTTTGGAATGATGTACTGCGAAAAAAATCATTAGAAGTATTAAAAATGATTTCTGGATTGATGTTTTAAAGTCTTTTACCTTATTTGTCTCGAAAGCTAAGTTTACGCAATTGTCGGATATAGTCAACATTGCCTCTCTTTTTTAATAAGAATATTATGGTAGACTCTAAACATACATGTATATATAACAAAGTACTACAGTATATGACTGTGGTATAAGATATATAAAAGACGTGTTAAACGCAGATTGAGGCTTTAAAAGTTGGAGAGATATTAAAAAACTGACTAACAACAAGGTGAACTTTCTAAAATTCTATAGTATAATGTCTTCAGTGAAAACTTTCAAAAAATATCAAAATCCTTTCATTAGCTGCTATTTCTTTTCATACACTTACTAGAACTGACATGAATAAATATGCTTACAATACCTTGATACACAACGATGAAATACCTTCAAGCAGAGTTGAATGGGACTCGTTATATAATGATGTAAATATCGATTGGAAACAAGTTCATGGAAACGTTTTTAGATGCACAAAAGACACTTATACACAATGGTTTCAAACAAGAATAATACACAGAATCATCCCAACAAATTCTCTGCTCTTTAAGATGAAATTAATAGGTACTAATTTTATGTACATTTTGTAAAAGACATGAAGAAACCATCCTACATTTATTCCATGACTGTGAACATACCAAATTTTTTATTAATACTATTGCAACAATAATAAGTATTTTCGACCATAGTTTACATATTGATAGTCGGACTTTGCTTTTGGGCAAAATAAACAAAATCTTCAATTGGACAGTCTGTTCTTAGAGTTCAAAAAATATATTTACCACTGTAGGAATAAAGAAAAGTTACCTACAGGGACTGGTCTAAAAAATGCTTTAAACCTTACTTTAAATATTCATAACTGCACGAAAACGCATGAAGTTGACAAATATAACTTGACAATTGCAGAACATGTTTTTCAAAATCTCCCATGGGCCAATATAGAATATAGATATATTACAAGAAAACCAAACAAACGATATGTTACAGCGTATAAACATTTACAAATATATTATTTTCTTAACCACATTTCTTTTTCCTTACTCAATATCTACACACCCATACACACACATTTACATAATAGTTTCCTTTTCGTTCTTGTTTGTTTGTTTGTTTTTGGTTCTCTCTCTCTCTCTCTCTATAAAGCCACATTTAAGGGATAGAATAGTTACGTAATAATACAATCCTGGTTAGTATTAAGAGACAAATCTTTTTGTATATTAGTATTTAAAGCTTTCTTCTTTAAGTGACTATTTTCTATAGCATTATAAGCAATATGAATTATTAATCAAAACTTTCTACTAACATTGAATTGTGAGGTATGGTGGGAGATGGCCACGACTCCCATCATACCAGTTGACGTGGCAAATAAAAAAATGATAAAAAAAAAAAAACCCAGACCGTCACTTTCTTTCTTAGCTTTATTTACTAATCCTCGATCAAAGCGAAGGGAATCGATTGTTAACGAAGCCATACCTTTATCAGCAACCGTCATTTTTAAATGCATACCCTGTTTTCGATGGCAGGGGAAATGAAACTTTTACTGTGACTTTACAGTGTTTACCATGGTAGCTAAACCTGGATGTAATTGCCAATTCGGAGAGTGTAGAATGGAAATACCCATTTTATATATTTATACCTGAAAGGGTAAATACCCCTTCGAGTGCTTGAGAGCAGCCGAGCCATGATAGCAGTCAGTAGCGTACAGGACTTGAGAACAGGGGGTCGCGGGTACGAATACCAAACTCGGCAAATTTATTTCCGAGTATTTATGATAGTCATTGTAACAGCATGCATTCCTCTCTCACCCCTGATCATTGTTTCGACGATGATTAGGTGGGAAAGCAGCAAGTGGCTTCGGAAGAATATTGTGCGAAGCACTGGTAAAAGAAACTCCAGGAAAGCATGGATAGGTGCACTGGCCGCCGCAATATACCTGGAGTAATGTTGTAAACGGCGTTATCAATCGATCGATCAATCAATCAATCAGTCAGTCAGTCAGTCATTCAGTCCAGTCAGTCAGTCAGTCAGTCAATCAATTAATCAATCATCCATTCAGTAAACTAACCAATAAACCAACCAATAAAGCAACAATAATACAACCGACCGACCGACCGACGGACGGACGGACCGACCGACCTACCGACCGACTGGCCGACCGACCGACCGATACATCCATCCGTCCATCCATCCATCCACGATTGAGAAGATATGTGTTCCACCTAACGTGCAATTCGAAAAAAGAAAAACAAAATAAAATATTACATTCAAAGGAAGATAATTCGTCTATGGTTTGGGGCAAATTGCGTCTTGTACATCTACAGTTGGTTGGCAATAACTGTGCAAAAATGCTATTCATTTCAAGAACAGAAAATTAGGAAGAATTGCCTTTTAAAACGAAAAATACCAATTCAACATTCATCCCGCATGAACATGTGATTTAAGGGGAGATGATTCTTCAATGCTATTTAAGAGCAAACGTCCGAAAATTGCGTATTGTCTATCTAAAGGTTGTTGGTAATAATATTGTACAAGTTGGCATCTTTAAAAAAGAAGCCAGGAGAGGTCGGCATCAATGTTTTCAAATAGTTTACTGGCTTTTGATTTCAATATATTTTGGTAGATGTAAACAAACAAGTTAGGCATTAAATGAATGAGAAAAAACATGTTTTTTGTTTTTTAATTTTGCTGGTGTAAAGGCACAAAACAGTATATGTTCCACATTGTCATAATATTCTCGGAACAAGAGGTCTATAAGGACTAAAAACAGCTCTACTGGTATTTAAATGCAGACTCGGGTTTTTACAAAGAGTTGTGGAGGTAAAATGAAATTGAGAGCTGATATGAGCAAAGCTATTCTTTTTCATGTTAGTTTCCAAAAATACATGCGGTAAGTTCTTGAAAAAGCTCAAAATGCATTTTTTAAATTTATGGGCAAGGAATTTCTGGCCCACTAATCCGACGGTTTGCAAAAGAATCCAGCTCCCACGAATACCTATAAACTGTGGGTTTTGTGAAGATTGAAAGTAAAATGAAGGCTGTAAACTGTTCACAAGCTAAAAAATGTTTTTTTTTCAAGAGCATGTAATTTGTGACTCCATGACCCGATTTTGCTCAATTTTGAAAGGAACCAAGCTCTCATAAATATCTAACAACGCGAGTCTGGTAAAAATTTGAAGAAATTGTAGGCCATATGCTATTACTCGTAACATGCTCAGAAATGCATCTTTTTAAAATTCAAGGACACAAAACTTAAGATGGTGATCCAATTTGGCTCATTTTAAAAAGGAACAAACTTCTAATGAATGTATGTAATGTGTGCTCAGATAAACCAAAATATTTTTGGAAAGGAGAAATCGTTCAATTAAAATTGATACAATTTGCTAATTCCACTGAATAGGCAATGACAATAAATAAAGGTGGCCTATACATATTACTAGTACCAGACGTGTTTCAAAAAATGTAACATTTTTTAATCATTTAACAAACAGCAATTTTGGGGCTGTCCCAAACAGAAAAAGCATGCAGACAACAATTCAAACTTTGATAATTAATGCGGAAGATGGTGCTTTGATGTGATGGAAAGCACTGTTACCAAAGGAGAAATTGCAGTCTTCAGCAGCTTCTCCTTTTCCCACAATATTTTGAAAAGTTATCTGCTGCAGACATGTAAACTAAAGAGGTTGTTTGTCTAAACGTTTAATATTCAAGAAGGTAGATAAATGAGCCATGCTCTGAGAAAAGGGCGCTTAATGCATATGCAAAAAGTATCGACCCATGTCAGCCTGCGCAATCCGCCCAAAACCAAAGGACCACGGACTCTCTTGAGGTGTGCAATACGTAGGGCGAAAAGGCACGACTTTCTTTTTTTGCGCTCATAAGTTGATTTTCGCGGGATTCTCGCAATCCCACATCAGTAGTATAGGAGGGTAGACCTCGGACAAAACGCGTTTTGTCCGAGGTCTACCCTCCCTGAGTGCCATTTTGTCCGAGGTCTACCCTCCCTGAGTGCCATTTTTGTCCGAGGTCTACCCTCCCGAGCAGAAAAAATGCCACATCACTGCAATTTTGGCGTGATTCGGTTTCCGCGACATATGAATACAATAATAAATAGTCCGTTACTAGTCTCGGGAGGGTAGACCTCGGACAAAAGTAGTTCCGGCAGTTTGTTCAGGTAGAAACCCTCGTTGGACTTAGTCTTTTTTTGGAGGGTTGATCTTTCTCTCTCTATTACCGTCGGACTTAGTCTTTTTTCCACAATTGGATTAAAAAGTAGTTCCGGCTGATGTAAACAAGTAGTTCCGACTGATGTAAACAAACGTAAACAAAACGTTTTGATTGGTCGAGACGTTTTCCCGCCAAAATTCGATGGGTTATTTCCCCTTTTCAGCTTGGATCAACCCAAAGACCCTTGTTGGACTTAGTCTTTTTCACAATTGTATTAAAAAGTAGTTCCGCCTAATGTAAACAAACAGATTGGTTCAGGCGGAGTCTATCGTTGGACTTAGTCTTTTTTCCACGATATGGTTCCAAAGATGAAAGACTCTTCTATTGGTCTTACCGATATTGACAATTTGAGAAAAATAGACTTTTCTTGGGGAATGGTTAGCCCTGAAAAGGACTGTTTTTGGAGATTAGACTGTCTTTTTCCTCGTCTAATGACAGCAACCAAAATTTGCATGACAGATGGGACAACTTCCAGTTCTTCTTGTGATTGTCATTGTACCATCCTTCGTGGTGATCTTTCTCCCGAGTTCAACGTCAACTAATATGAGCTCTGGAGTTGTTGTCTGCATAAACAGTTCAAGTAATTTTTCTCCGAGCTCTCTGTATGGGTGTGTTATCTGCTCTAGATGTCTTTGAACCGCTATGAGTTGTCTTCTTAATACCAACAGATCTTCACCAGCATTTAAATAGTCTTGGAGAGCATCAATTATTTGATGGTTTATCTGTTCCATATTTTGAATTCTTTTTTTCGCTTTGGTTACTTTATGATTTATTCGTCTTACTCGAGAGAACGAGAGTCGAATGACTATAGAAGAAGTTCACTGATTTTATAGCTTGGCAGAGGGATTGACCTACTTTGACTTGGAATTAACGTTAACCAATCGTTAGTTTCGTTACATTTTTTTGGAACTGATACTCTTAGACATTGTAGATAGATCATATAGTACATTATGTTCTATCTACATGCTCTCGCCCACGTTCGCGCTTTTAATTCTAACGTGAAGTAGGTCAATCCCTCTGTCAAGCTATAAAAGAGCCAGCATTTTTATTCTTGTATTAACTCATTTCACGATGAAGTTATCAAAATTCTGCTGTGGGCTGTTTGCCAGCAAGAAGAATAAGAAAGAAATGAAAGAAATGAAAGAAAAATGGGAGCAAGAGGCCATGGAAAAGAAAGAAGACGAGGCAGAAGAAAGGAAGAGGCTAAAGCATAAAGCTCTTCGGGAGTTCTTCGCAAGACGAGGGTATGAGTTTTATACTCGTACCCCAATCGTCAAGATGGGTAATATTTACCCGGACTTATCAGAACTGATACCGCCAACAGAGCATCGCGGTTGGCAGAATAAATTAATGAGAATGTATCCTTCATTGAAATGGTGAAGAATACGTTCTCTTTAATTTTAAAAACAGTCCTTTTCAGGGCTACCCAATACCAAGAAAGTTTTACTTTCTTCAAATTGTCAAAAACAAAAAAAGTCAAGTCCTATATGTTTTTATATCTTTTATTTAAAACTTTTTTATTTAAAACTTTTGTACAATAATCATTACAATGAAATTTTTATTTAAAACAATAAGCTGGTGAAATATATACAATGAAACATTGAACTCTAGAAATATTTGAATTTTTTTGAAAACAGTTTTTTGAAACAGTTCTTTGAAAATGTTAGCACATTTTTACAGACACGTTTTTCTTTTTTTCTTCGGAATGTCAAGTTCACATTCACTCTTGCGTTTCCTCTTACTGTTTCCATTATTGTGTTCATCATTGTTATTTTTCAACACAATATCTGGACAGATTTTTGCGCCATGTTTTTTTGTTTTGCAGAAGAAACAGTTCTTCTTTTTCTTTTCTCTTTTCTCGTTGATTTTCTTTTCTTCAGATCCTGAAGATTTCTGAGATATCTGTTCGTTGTTTTGCTCCTCTCCAGACAGCGAAGAGGGTTCATTGTTTTGATCGAGTATAAGAGTATCCTCTGAAGAAAGTTTATTTTTTTGCGAACTTTGTTGCGGCTTATCATGTATTTCTACTTGAATTCTACAGATTTCTGTGTCGTTGATTTCTGTGTTATCATGCTCCATATTTTCGATCTCCTGCTCGATCTGATTTCCTATCAATGAAGTTGTAGTCTGTGACGATTTTGTCTTCCATTTATTCTCGTCTACTTTATAGGATAATAGAGCCCCAACGTATTTCATATGTTGGAATTCTCTCCCGGTTTCCATTGTTGGCGAAATTTTAACATCGTGACTGTAGGGGTCCACGAAGACAGAGACGAATCTCCACATCATTTTTTCTTTTTCTGGACATTGTCTAGCCCAATGTCCTGATCTGTTGCATGTAAAACAGATATTCGTTGTCATATCACTCACTCCATGGCGCTTGTCGAATGTTGCTTGATCCAGGACTCTGGTGATACGATAGGTATCTTTTTCTGCAAAATGTTGGTGGGATAGAAATGATCCCACGTAGTTCCCAGTATGGTAGACTTGATATCTTGACGGTATATTGGTGATCTCATAGTCGTGAGTGTATGGGTTAACATACAGGTACATTCTCTTTGGTGTTGTACTTTGTAGCTTGAACCCACTCATTTTTCTACCAGTTGTCCTGTTTGAAATCTTTCCGAAGAATGATGAAGATTTCAGCCGTAACGCTTCTTTTTATACACTCTTGGTCTGAAAAAGATATAAAAAAGCTAGGATTTTTTGAGTTCTGGGACATTACTTGACTCGCAATCGGTCATAAAACCATGTCTAAAAGGTTAGTACCGTATTCAGACAGTACAAGTGACGATGAGACAATTCAGCCGATGTCGAAGAAGAGAAAAAAATTACTACCGGCAAAGAAAAGAAAAAGAATCCTAGTCTATCCAGATAGTAGCAGCAATGGTGAAAGCGATGATGAGAAATTTCCACCCAAAAAGAGAAAAAGTTTACCATTGAAAAAAGAAAACGATGGTGAAGTCAAAAAATCTTTGAAAGAAGAAAACGATGAGAAATTTCCACCGTCAACCAAAAAGAGAAAAAATTTGAAAGAAGATAAAAAATCTTTGAAAGAAGAAAGTCATGCTGGGCTATTTTTACCCAAGAAAGAAGAAAGTGGAGACAAAAAATCTTTGGATATGAAAAGTCTATACGCCTTAAAAGAAGTGGGAAAAAAGAAGTCAAGAAAATTCAATACAGATTCCCGTGTGCTGGCGGCGTGCTTTAAGAAATTCGATGAGTTACAACCCCACCAACTGACTGCCTTATTCGACGATGTTATCCAACAAATCGTTCAAAAGTTAAAGGCTGAATCGAGGGATATGATCAGAATTACCATCAATCACCGGTCATTGGATATGGGGATTCATATACCCTTTCTATATGTGGAGGAGTTGGAGAGTCATACTATATTGGACGAGATTGAAAAAGTTCTACAGTCGAATGAGAAATTCGTCTTGAACGATGGTCACATGACATTCGATATCACACATACGGTACCCCCAAGTGGAAGTGGTAAAAGAGTTAGGGGTACAGAAATATTGGATTCAAAAGTTTTCGCAAAGAAGAAACAATCGATTATTGAAATTAATAATGAAGATCATCTATGTTTTGCAAGAGCTGTTGTTGTGGGGATTTATCACCATGAACGTGAAAACACCCAAGAATGGAATCGAAGATGGGATATCATCAAAAGATCAAACAGACCGCTTCAAAAGATTGAAGCCGAGAAATTGATGAATGAAGCTGGAGTTTCGTCAACACAACCTGTAGGACCTGAAGAATACAAAAAAATTCAAGATTTCTTGTATGAAAAAGACTATGTTATTAAAGTCCATCAACAGCAATCGAGAATGGAAAAAGTGTTTGAACATCCAAAAGTGAAAGATAATAGTAAAATCATACATTTGTACTATCATCAAAAACACTATGACTACATCAAATCCATTACATCATTTCTTGATTGTGGTTATTATTGCGAGTTCTGTGATATACGTTACAGGAATCGGGAAGACCATGTTTGCTCAAAGATCTGTAAAGGTTGTTTTCGTACTGGAAAATGTCCATCGAAATCAAAAGAGTATGTCTGCTCCAAGTGTCATAGATGTTTTTTCAGTGCAGAATGCTTGGAAAAACACAAAACACTTCAAGGTAAAGAGAAGAAGACCATTTGTGAATTAGTGAAACTCTGTTCAAAATGTGGAGGCCAGTTTTTTGTCAGAAAGAAAAATCATGTCTGTAAAGGAAAGAAAAAGTGTCATCTCTGCAAGAAAATAGTTGACTTCTCTCATCGCTGTTTTATTCAGCCTTACCAGAGTAAGATGAAGCATGATAGTGACGATGAGACGAGTTCTTCTGCAGTCAAAAAACCTTTGTTCATTTTCTTTGATTTTGAATGTCAGCAAGATACAGGGATACATATTCCTAATTACTGTATTGCACACCGAGCCTGTGCTGAATGTATCGATAAACCACTTGATTTTCATTGTTCCACATGTAGTGAATTCGAAGAAGGAAGAGAAGTTATTTTTCAAGGAAAAGAAACTTTGAGTCAATTCTGTAGCTGGCTCTTTACAAAGCATCATAAAGGAATCATAGCTATTGCCCATAATCTCAAAGGTTATGATGGTCAATTTATTCTCAATCATATTATCAATGTTGGGATGAAAGAACCAGAACTGACTATGAATGGGAATAATATTTTGAAGTTAGAATTGAATGGTGTGTGTTTGATTGACTCCTTCAGTTTTATGAACTTTGGTCTGGCAAAATTTCCGACTACATTTGGCCTTCAAGAAATGAAAAAAGGTTACTTTCCTCACTGGGCAAATACAGACGAATTCTGGGATTACGTTGGGTCATACTTGGATATGTCTTATTACAAGCCCGATTCAATGTCTGAAGAGGCTCGATCGAAATTCATAGTCTGGTATAATGACAAAGTTCAAAATGGTGAGGAATTCAATTTTCAAAAAGAGATGGAGATGTACTGTCGATCGGATGTTGATATCCTAAGACGAGGATGTGGTGAATTCAGAAAGTTGTTCATCGAACAGAGTGGAATTTGTCCATTCACAGAGGCGTTTACTATCGCCGGCGCCTGTAACAAGATTTGGCGGAAAGATTATTTACCAAAAAATCAAATAGCCATCATTTCAAGCAAAGACCCAGTCAGACGTCGGTTTTCTATGAAAGCAATACGATGGATTCAAAGTATTGCTAGGGAAAAAGGGATTCATATTCAACACGGTAAAAATGGTGGTGAATTTCAAATAGGAAGATATACTGTAGACGGTTTTCACCGTCAATCAAACACCGTCTATGAATTCCTCGGGGATCTATTTCATGGCTGCCAGACATGTTTCAAGGATCGAAAATATATCAATCCCATCAATGGAAAAACAATGGATGAATTGTACAACAATACCATTGAACGATTAGAAACCATCAAAAGAATGGGATATAACATCGTGACCATATGGGAGCATGAATTCGATACCAAGATGAAGAAGGACAAAGAGTACAAAAAAAACATTGAAAGTCTATATCCGAACTGTGACCCCATCGAACCAAGAGAGGGTCTGGCTGGAGGCAGATGCAATGCAATAAAAATTGCTTATGATGTTGAGGAAAGCAGTGAGAAGGAAATCAAGTATATCGATATCTGCTCTCTGTATCCTTACGTCTGCAAACATAAATTCTATCCTGTAGGTCATCCCACAATCTTGACTGCTGAGAGTATTGATATGAAGAATATTCGTCAGTATGAAGGGCTCATTAAATGCAAAGTTCTACCCCCAATTGATTTGTTTCATCCTGTTCTTCCAGTTCACTGTAACAACAAGATGATGTTTCCACTCTGTATGAAATGTGCACAAGAAAGCTCAAACGTTTGTAACCATAAAAAAGAAGAGAGGTCCTTGGTTGGAACTTGGGTTACATTTGAACTGTTCAAAGCTCTCGACTGTGGTTATCAGCTAATGCAAGTGTATGAAATCTGGCATTTCCACTCTGTTTCGGATCAATTCTTTAAAGGCTATGTGGATAATTTCTTGAAAATTAAGCAAGAAGCCAGTGGATATCCCAGTTGGTGTCAGACAGACTCGGAAAAGAATCAATTCATTCGCGAGTATGAGGAAGCTGAAGGGATTCGTCTCGACCCCAAATGTATTCAAAAAAATCCTGGTAAAAGATCGTTTGCTAAGATTATGCTGAACTGTCTTTGGGGGAAATTAGCACAGCGTGAAAACATGAGCAAGACGAAATACATCAGAGAGCCATCTAAATATTTTGACTTGATTACCGACCCGAAATATACGGTAAAGCATGTGGAAATTTTTGACAATGAGTGTCCATTCATTTTAGTCAACTATGAAGAAAAGATGGACTTTGTCGAAACACATGCAACAGCCAATGTTATTGTAGCATCCTACGTAACAGCCTATGCAAGGTTGGAACTGTACAGCGTTCTTGAAAGATTGGGGGATAGAGTTCTATATTTCGATACAGATAGTTGTATGTACATTCATGATCCTGAATTGTGGAACCCTCCCATCATTAACAGCAGGTTAGGAAAATGGACCGATGAAGAGCCTGATTGTAGAATAACTCATTTCAGAGGATTAGGCCCCAAGAATTACGCTTACAAAATGAGAACAAAAGATGGAAAAGAAAAAAGCAAATGTAAAGTCAAGGGAATTACTTTGGATTACAATACAAATCAGATGGTAAATTTCGGCACCTATTCAAAATGTGCTTTGGATCGTACAATAGAAATCAAAGTTCAGTATGACTGTAGAATCAAAAGGCATAAAGACAGAACAGTGACCAGTGAACCACAGACAAAAACCTTTCGCTCTGTATACACCAAAAGAGTAATTGTAAACGATACTGATACTGTTCCCTATGGCCATAAAAGTTTGAGGGTATAAATATCTGTAAGAAACAATATCGTGTTACACTGTTTTGAAGTGAACGATCGAAGTAAGACGTTTTTTAAAAACAGTGAAAACCATCAAAAAGTGAGAAATCATGTCAAACGAAATGCTACCTTTACCGATAGAACTACGTGAAAAAGTTTATAGAGATTTCATCCATCAGCACACGCTCGATGAACAAGTACAGTTTGATATTAAATTCGCCTGTGTGAAATTTTGGATAGATAAATTGCATAAGGGAGTTGTAAAAGGAGAAACATCCTGCAAACTGTATAGAATACACAGCTTTATTGTGATGATGGTGGATGATACAAATTTCGATCTTCCTCTCCAAGCTTATTTAGCAATTTGTCTGTTGAAAGACAACTATGTTGCTAAACAGATGGATTCCACAAGTCGGTGGCAATTCATTATCGTAGGAAGAACAGAAGAAAGTTTTCTGAACGTCCTGAAAATGAAATCGGTTCTGTTTAACTTTTACTTACGCTACAAAAAAGGATCTATTCAAGACAGTGAGGAAACAGTGGATACCTTGGAAGGCTATATTCTATTTGATAGAGATGTCACAGAAGAAGTCGTATATTCAACTCTTTCGACAAAAGATATTTCAAAACATGTTTTTCCATTTAGTGGAGTACGTGAATATAGTGAAATGGATAGCAAATTTCCATTGTTTTTGGGTAATGATCAGTTGCACAAAGTTATTGTGGAACATGAAGACAAGTGGAAAAATCGAGGTATCTGTGAATTTGCATTGTAACGATACTGCACTCTATGACCTATAAGATTTGAGGGTATAAATAACTGTAAGGGACAACACCATATTACACTGGCTTGAAGTGAACAATCAAAGTAAGACGGTTCTATCAAAAAGTGGAAATCATGTCAAGCGAAATGCTACCTTTGCCAATAGAGCTACGTGAAAAAGTTTATAGAGATTTCATCCATCTGCACACACTCGATGAAGGAACACAATTCAACCTTAAATTCAGATGTGTGAAATTTTGGATAGATAAATTGCACAATGGAGTTGCAAAAGGAGAGACATCCTGCAAAATGTATAGCATGCACGACTTTATTGCAATGTTGGTGACTGAGTCAGACTTCGATACCACCATCAAAGGCTATTTGACAGCTTGTTTGTGGAAAAGTGACTATTTCGCTAAGAAGTTGCAAGCCACAAGCCGATGGCGATTCATTATCATAGGAAGACCAGAAGAAAGTTATCTGATCATGCTGAAAATGAAATCACTCCTGTTTAACTTTTACTTACGGTATACAAAATCAAGAGATAATGCAGAAGGAGTGGATATCATGGAAGGCTATCTCCTATTTGATAGAGATGTCACAGAAAAAATCGTACTTTCAACTCTTTCGGCAAAAGCAGTATTCAAAAACGTCTTTGAAATTAGAGGAACGTGTGAATATAGTGGATTGGACAGTGTATATAGTTTGTTTTTGGGCAATGAACAATTGCACAAAACTGTTGTGGAACATGAAGACAAGTGGAAAAATCGAGGTATCTGTGAATTTGCATTGTAAAAAATGTTCTGTCATTGTTGTAAATAAGAACTGTATTGTCAATACTTTGTATATAAAAATGTACCTTCATTGTTTTTTGTATATAAATTGTCTTTGTATATATGAAATATAGTGTTAGAACATTTGATTTGTTTTAAACGTTACTGTTTTTCATGATATTGTTAAGAACTTTTGAATGAATAAAGAAATGGTTTTTAAAAAAGGTCGTCTGTTTTGATTTTCTTCCCAAAACTTGAATAAAGAAAAGTTCAGACTTAGAAAAATGTAGCTAGATCATTACATTCTATGTGAGATCATATAGTACGTTATGTTCTATCTACATGCTCTCACCCCCGTTCGTGCTCTTAATTCTGTATCAAAGTAGGTCAATCCCCCTACCAAGCTATAAAATGTTGGCAAAAATTTTCCTATCTTTTATTCTTTCTCTATCTTTTTTATCCTAGCGATATGTCTGTGAGACAGGGTTTTGGCACTCCGCCTCAATCTTATTATAGCGGGCAATATTTACGCTATAAGAAGTACTTCAATCATGACCATTTCATTAGAAAGCATTATTTTGATGCAGAACGATACTTGGATGAATCTCAACCTAGTTTGTTCTCTAGAAGGTTTTCCGTTTCAGAAATTTATGAAATGGTAAAATCTACTGTAGAACATAGCGATAGTATTAAATTGCAAGGTTTCAACAAGATAATTTTTGAAATGAAATTTCCTGTTGAAATCGGAAAAGATTCAGATGGTAAAGAGGCGTATGTTTGTAAAGTCATCGCCTGCTATGATGGATTTGAGTTGCCGGATGTAGTCAAGTATAAAGATCTTTCTGTCATCACGGCATATCCTGTATAATGGATAAAAACAATGGTTCTTTTTAAGAACCACTCTCTCCTTCTTTTTAGGATTGAGGGCTCTTTTCAGAGCCAACCAATACCCAGGAAGTCTGCTTCTTCAAATTGTCAAAACCAAATGTATTTCTCAGATCGAAAGATTGATTGCATCAGACTCAAAAAAAAGACTAACCCCTATCCGAAGAATTATTGTTTTTCCCACCCGCCAAGATCAACCGTTTTTCCCACTCCCGCCATTTCTTTTCTACAAAAGAATATAACAAGTCTGACGATTGGTCTACGTTAATTCTGAGTCAGAAAAAGTAGGTCAATCCCTCCACTAAGTTATAAAAATTCAGTGAACTTTTCCTATAACCATTCGACTCTCGTTTCTCTCGAGTAGCACGAATAAGAAATCGTAAAAGTATACCAAGACGAGAAAAATGCTTATATTTTTTCCTTATTGTCCACAGTGTAATAGACCATGTGCAATAGAGTGTGGAAAATGCTTTCATATCCTACAACATCTTGGAGAAAAGCACAACTGTCCAGAACCAGATGAGGGATTCTATGACTATGATGAAGACTACGGTGTAGTGATTTGGTGTCATCATTGCTGTCAAGCTTTCATTGTGGTACAGTATGAAGAAGAAGAACAACTCGATCGCAGCCAGTGAAGGATGAAGCTTCATCAAAAACAGCCCTTTTCAGGGCTAACATACAACAAGAAAGTTTTTCTACTTTTCTTCAAATTGTCACTTCAAATCAATTCTGAATTAAGAAATATAACGAAACTAACGATTGGATAACGTTAATTCCAAGTCAAAGTAGGTCAACCCCCCTACCATCCTATAAAAGACGGGGCTCTTTTTCTTTTTAATCAGTTTTTCCCTCTCAGAACTCAAAATGAAGACCCTCGACAAGCGGTTCAAATTGATTGAAGCAGAGCGACGATTTAGAAAGGGGTGCAAACAGATCGAATTGCTTAAAATTCGTCTGAGTGGGATAGAAAAACGATATGATAAGTGTAAAAGCAGAGCTGTGCAATATAATCTGAAAATTCAACTTTGTTCAATCAAAGGAGTACTCATTATGTATAATGAGTATGTCCAAGGCAAAGTTGAAGAAATCAATGAACTTCGGCGTGAGCTATTCCCCGAAGATTCAGATGAGGAGGTTTAGAGTCCTCGATCTTTTCTCTAGTTTTGAAATTAAGTTAACCGATAGTTAAATTAATTTCATTACAGAGAATAGTGAAAAACAGCCCTTTTCAGGGCTAACATACACCAAGAAAGTTTTATCTCTCTTCAAATTGTCAGGCCAAATCAATTCTGATTTTAAGAAAAGGTTAATTTTTACTTCAACTTATCAAAAAAAGACTAAGTTTATCAGAAAACCTTATTCCCTACCACATCGTATAGACTTGTTTTCATCTATCTTTTACTTATTCAAAAGAGAATATAACAAAACTAGCGATTGGTTAACGTTAATTCATAGTCGAGGTAGGTCAATTCATCTGTGAAACGTATAAAGAAAGCCGGTCAAGTTCTCATTTAATCATTTTTACCTCTCAATACTCGAGAATAAAAAATGTTTTGCATGTTCATGTTTGGATCAGTGGCATATTATTCGATACTGAACTGGTTAGAAGATTGGTTTCGTCGACGGCAGATACGTCATAACCTAGCACTACTTATTATGTTACTTGATGAGTTAGAGGCTGCGAGAGATAGACGAAGAGGTTAAAAAATACAAATCTTCGAAAAAACAGTCCTTTTCAGGACTACTAAACGTTAAGAAAAGTTCTATCTTTTCAAATTTTGTCAAGCAAAATTCTGCATAACTCTAAGAAAAATCTCATCCCAAATAATATTTTCTAATATAGTATAGTTCATTCTTTTGCAAGTAAGCAGTATAACTATGTAAAAACGAAAGATTATCATTTCTGCTTGACTAGAATTCAGTTGTTTTCGTTCAATCATAGGATATGTTACATTCGCAATAGAGCTCAGATCAATCGGTTAGCCAGTACCCCAGATTTCTATCATTTCTCTCTGTAAGTGTTATAATCATTCGTGGCTGCTTCCGACCGGGTCCGCGCTCTTAATTCTGTATCAAAGTAGGTCAATCCCCCTACCAACCTATAAAACGTTGACGATATTTCTCTACAATCATTCGACTCTCGATCTTCGAGTAGTACGAGTAAAAACACACTGTTAACGGAAAGATGAATCTCAACTTAGCCGATTACAACTTAACCGACTACATCTTAGACAACTCCTTACCACAGAGTGGAAACAGTGGAGATATTCTACCGTCAGCCATGAATTCGACATTCATTGAGCCAATGGCACCACCGGTTAACAAATTCGAGGAAGAGATGCGACAGATGATCTCAAAACAAGATGCTACAATAACTCAGATTTTAGAGGAGTTGAAAACATTGAACAGAAACATCGAGACAATATGTCAGCAAAGACAGTCAACTACACCTGTTATTGTGAAGATTCCGGTGGAGTTCGACTTTGATAAAACCAGTCTTCGAAGACTAACAGACTCCCTTGTATCAGCTGTAAAAAAGAAAGATCAGAAGTCAAAGGAAAATCAGTCGAAGGAAAAGCAACACTCAAAGGAAACACAATCAGAGAAAGATCATCAGCCAAAGGAAGAGAAGATAAAAAATAAAAAACGAGAAATAGAGAAAGACGATGATGAACAACTTCACAAAAAACAACGATACGAGCCCACCTATGTATCACCGTCAAAAATAGGACTGGGAAAACATGGGAAAAATATCGACAACTTCAAAGACTTCAAGATCCCAAAGATTCCAAAACTCAAACTCAAAAAGATACCCAAAGAAACAAAGAAAAGTTCTCAATAGAGAAAAAAGACAAAAAAAGACAGTTCAATTTCCAAAAACAGTCCTTTTCAGGACTAACCAAAACCCTAGAAAAACCTATCTTCAACAATTGTCAATAAGTAAGTCAACCCGTCTCCAAGCGTATAAAAGACGATGATATTTTCAGTACATTAATCATTCGGTTCCCGAATAGATGACAGCTAAAGAAATGGTGATGGACTATAGTGTACAATTTCTACTTCTCTCGATGACAAAATGGTATCTGACAACCTTTCTACTGGCCATGATGCATGACTCCACTTTACCTATACATAAAATAAACAAAATAAGAAGGTTAATAGCAGATCGAAGAAGGCCCGTGGAGTGTCCTATCTGTCAGACAAACTTTGGATACTATCATTAGAGGAGGAGGAAAAAAACAAACTCCAAAACAGCCCTTTTCAGGGCTAACCATTCCCCAAGAAAAGTCTATCTTTCTCAAATTGTCAATATCGGTAAGACCAATAGAAGAGTCTTTCATCTTTGGAACCATATCGTGGAAAAAAGACTAAGTCCAACGATAGACTCCGCCTGAACCAATCTGTTTGTTTACATTAGGCGGAACTACTTTTTTAATACAATTGTGAAAAAGACTAAGTCCAACAAGGGTCTTTGGGTTGATCCAAGCTGAAAAGGGGAAATAACCCATCGAATTTTGGCGGGAAAACGTCTCGACCAATCAAAACGTTTTGTTTACGTTTGTTTACATCAGTCGGAACTACTTGTTTACATCAGCCGGAACTACTTTTTAATCCAATTGTGGAAAAAAGACTAAGTCCGACGGTAATAGAGAGAGAAAGATCAACCCTCCAAAAAAAGACTAAGTCCAACGAGGGTTTCTACCTGAACAAACTGCCGGAACTACTTTTGTCCGAGGTCTACCCTCCCGAGACTAGTAACGGACTATTTATTATTGTATTCATATGTCGCGGAAACCGAATCACGCCAAAATTGCAGTGATGTGGCATTTTTTCTGCTCGGGAGGGTAGACCTCGGACAAAAATGGCACTCAGGGAGGGTAGACCTCGGACAAAATGGCACTCAGGGAGGGTAGACCTCGGACAAAACGCGTTTTGTCCGAGGTCTACCCTCCTATACTACTCACATCCTAGAAGCAACTCTGTGTGTTATTTCATCAAATCTATATCATTATAAATCCATAGAATTTTTGTATAAAACTGAGAAAAATGCTAGAGTCTAGTCACCTTTGAAAACTAAACTTGACAACATACTGATCAACTTATTTATATCTATTTGTGGGGTACGAGTTCTCCAGAGAACTCGTGCTCTCGAGATTAGGGTACGAGTTGTCCAAGGTACGAATTCTCCAAATAGTATCAAGTCACGTGATCTTTTCCCACGGTGTTCTGTCTCTTTTTTTAACGAAAATTTTCTTTTTGCTTAGATTTATTTGTTTAATGAAAAATTGCAATTATTGGAGAGGTCATTTACAATCACTATAGTATAATAAATCTTTCTGGATATCCGTCATATAAAAAAAAAAACACGTTTATTTCCTATTTCAGTTTTTTGATTTCGGTTTATTTATACAACTATGACGAAATAGACTGTGTATCAGCACAATTTCGCCAAAACAGATGGATTTAGACAGCGATTTCTGTGGCAGTCTGCCTTTTAAACTCACCACTGTTGGAGAGGTCTGATGACCTCTCCAATGAAACGGCTGATAAGACTTAACTGACAAATCATTCGGCAAACTTTTACTCTTTACAACACAATCCCGACTTTTAACGATCCTGTGAAAAAAGCCTTTTGAAAACATTGTGAGAAAAGGAGAAAATGCTGGTAAACCAGCATTTTCTCCTTTTCCCACGATGTTTTCTACCCTTCTTAAAACAAATTTCAATTTTTCAGCCACATTTATTTTGTCGTCTGCAAATGCTTTCAATTTGGACCAGTCTAAAGTTTTGTCGTTTGGTAAAGAGTTAAGTGATCCATTGATCAAATCCCTCGGCTGTATTACGATGGACGATATGCGCCTACGAGGTACATTTCTTCGCCGGATAGCCAATACACCGCTTCATTGTTCTTAAAATCTCCTTAGAAAAAGAAAATACTAGTAACAATTTTTCGTCGGAATCTTTCTAAATATATTTCCGTTCACAAACAGTATGTACATTAATTCTTTAACCGTTGGCATTTTTCGCAACAGGTTGATAGACGTGAATAACTTTACCGTCGCTGTTTTATTGCCGTTGCTCTTACTGCTGTATCACTCGTCACAACTCGGCCGATTCCGTACGTACATCTAACCTCGTCTGTATAAAGGAGGCTTCCATTTTGAACTACCAATCACATGATCTTAAACATGGCGGCGCCCCTGCAGATCGCTTAGCAACGACATGAACCATGAACCACGGTGAAGTTATTCACTTCTATCAATCTGTCGATTAAAGCTCCCAACGGAATTGATAAACTGTGCTAAAAATTGAATGTACAAACTGTTTGCCGACTGAAATATTATTAGAAAGATAACGACAGAAAATTTACTCATGTTTTCTTTTTTACGAGGAGCCTTACAATTTCAATAACGGTAAAGGGGCGTGCTTCCGGAGATGTGCGAAATGTACCGTGTAGGTGCATATCAAGCTACATTATACAGCCGAAGGACTTGATCACCATATCACCCGAGGTATGCCGAATGACTGCTGTATATGAGCGCCGCCATGTTTAATGTCATATGACTGGCAGTATTTCAAAATGGAAACCTCCTCGATATACTCGTCACAACTCGTCAGATTCCATACTTACACCTAACGAATCACCCGAGATTTGTCTGAATACCAACAATATTATATGTCTATCGTTCTCTCTTTCTGTCAAAGTAACGCAATTTCTGATTGACATAACCAAATGGTTTAGCCAATCAGAAGTTGAGTTTCATTTCTAAATCTCGAACTAGACTAAATTGCAATTTAGAAAGGTTGGTGAATACAGGTCCAGGATCATATCTCTCGGAAAATGCAGCCTGATCTTATATCCACCTCGTCTGATGTTATGTAAAATATTCTAGCAAAAGGCGATCTTGAAACTGCGACAGTTTGACTTTTATAGCCTGTACTAGTCAGATCTATATCACAAACATAAACTCTAATAGAATGTTGACACTTGAGAAAAACTGAAAACCAAAAATTGTGACCACGCGAGCCAGCGCAATCGATATTTCTAATTTCCGAAGGAAAGTACATCAAAAGATCTCTATGTATTGGCATAAGAAACCATAATCCTGGACGCATGATTCGAAAGTCAACAACCCGCCTGTATGTTTCCGTGAAGACAAATGCAGCTGACAATTCATTTCCGAATTTCCCGTTGCTATGGTACCGGAAAACCGTTGTGCTATCATGATTTAATGGTTTTAACCGCCTCATAACACCGGTTCCAACTTTTCAACTGAAACATGTTTACGATAGCACGGGAAAGTGAAACTTTTACAGTGACTTAACAGTTAACCATTGTAGCCAAGCCTGGATGTAATTGCAAATGCGGACAGTGTAGAGCCAAGATCAGACTGCTTCGAAGAAAGTGCAAAAGTGCATTTTTTTTTATTCAATAATATCACAATATACGAAGCTTCAATTCAATTAAAGCAAACATGGGGGGGTGGATCGTCGGGACAAAAAGACAAAAGTACGCCTATAAATATGAGCCATGCTCTGGTAAAAGGGGGCTTAATGCATCTCCGTAATTCACTATTCCAAGCACGACGTCACATTAGTATGTTTCCGTAAAATCCACTTAGTCTGACTTTTTTAACGTACATGGGGGTAGAATGGTCCTTTGACATGCAGAAAATTGACCAATATCAAAAAGTTTCGACCCATGTCAACCTGCGCGGACTGCGCAGGTTGACATGGGTCGATACTTTTTGCAGATGTACTAAGCCCCCTTTTCACAGAGCATGGCTCATTTAGGTGTGCCTAAATAGGCCTACGTGCATGTACGCCGACAAACGCGCAGAAAGACAGGCGGAAAAGATCGTCTTTCTCATTTTGACAGTAATTACTAGCAAACCAGTTGGAAGAGAGAGAGAGGGGGAGAGGGAGAGAGAGAGAGAAAGAGAGAGAGAGAGAGGAGATTTGTGATAACTCACCACGAAACACGCCCTCCCTTGTAAGAATCCACAATGCCTACACCAAGCGAGTGTTGAACTTCTTATCTATGAATAAACGATATTCAAGTATAGTCAAGACTTTTTCCCCTGTAAACAAGAAAAATCGTAGCGCTGCGTCAACAAAAAGCTACCATCCTGTTGACCCATGTGTTTGATTGACCCTTTTCCACACAATCCCGAGTTTTAACCGGACCTTGCAAGAGAAGTATTTTGAAAACATTGTGGGAAAAGGAGAAAATGCTGGTAACCAGCATTTTCTCCTTTTTCCACGTTTTCTAAACCGGTCATAGAAATTATTTAGTCATTTGAGCAAACTTCAATGTTTCGGCTAGAACTGATTTCATGTTGTAAGAGTCTAAAATTTTGTCGTCTGGTTTTTAGAGTTAATTCTGTACCAGCCGACAAGATTTTGGACTCTTCCTCACTGAAAGCATTTGCAGACGACAAATTAATTAAATGTGACTCAACTGGCGGAATCTATCTTTGAAGTGGGAAAGAAAACACCGTGGGAAAAGGAGAAAATGCTGGTTACCAGCATTTTCTCCTTTTCCTACAATGTTTTCAAAAGTCCTCTTCCCTCTGGTCGTCAGATACGTAATTGTATCCAAGAAAGAAAGAATCCGGGCCCTCACTGTGCAGCAACGTAACACAATTTTTTTTTTTTAATTTTAAGTGTGTAGTCAGTGATGCAAATATATTTTTTATCCGATTCAGTAAATTTTATGTAAGTCAGAGGCTGCATATCTCAGTTCAGTCTGAGTTTAGACCATTTGGGTTATGTAAAAACTAACGTTTGGTTCTAAATCACCTATCTAAAATATACCTATTTATTTTACCAAAACCACGAGAGCAGAAATATTTTGAGAAGTTTTAAATTTCATTTTAATGATTTTGCCCAGTTGTACCTGAGAGTTTGTTTGTATGGTGTTGCACGCCGTTTTCAGCATTATTTCAGTTATATCACGGCTTCCAATGCACCTATTTTTGTGGAATTCCTTTTACCAGTACTATCACAGATGACTGGAGATTTTGTCTGGATACGTTTAATTTGACACGGAATTATGTTTGGTCACGTCGCGGAGAACGCAATGCTGATTGTTGCGTCCCGCAGGCTTTGCGCTGTTACTGGCGGAACCACTCGTCACAACTCGGCCGATTCCGTAACTACATGTAATATCGCCCGAGTCAACGTGGTTTCCATTTGATTACATGTCACATGATCGTCAACATGGCGCCCAGGAAAATTAAATATTGTGAAGTTATTCATATTTATCAATCTGTTGGTGAAAACTGCCACCGAAATTGATAATTTGTGTTAACCCTTGTCCTGCTAAATAAGTGAAATGAAATTTTCAAGCCGACAGTAAAAAACAAGATTTTTCCGTTTCAAAGATTTTTTTGTGGCATATAGCTCCTTATCGGACAGTGTGGAGCCAAGATCGGACTGCACGTTCTGTGCAATCTGATCTTGATCTACACTGTCCGCAAAAGGTCTTTGAGTTGCACTTAGCATCTTAAGGGTCAATTTATCTTCTTTGAATCGGGAGTCTTAAAATTTTAAGAACAGTAAAGCGGTGTGTTTCCGGCGAACAAATGTGCCGTGTAGGTGCATATCATCCACCGTAATACAGCCGAAGAATTTTATAAAAAACATCACTCGGAGTTTGTCGAATGGGACGGAACGAGTATAGTGTGGACATAGGTTACATCTCATTGGATCATCGTGGATGAAAGGGTGGCTGCCATTTTCGTGGATGAAAGGGTGGCTGCCATTTCCGTGGATGAAAGGGTGGCTGCCATTTTCGTGGATGAAAGGGTGGCTGCCATTTTCGTGGATGAAGGGGTGGCTGCCGTGTTCGTGGATGAAAGGGTGGCTGCCATTTTTCAGTAGATGAATGGGTGGCTGCCATTTTCGTGGATGAAAGGGTGGCTGCCATTTTCGTGGATGAAAGGGTGGCTAAAGCAAGCGCTTCAACAATGCTTGTAGAATCACGATGACGTTTACGTCATTTTGTAAGACAAGGCGCGACACTGCTCTGCCCATTCGGCATACCTCGGGTGATCCGGTGATCAAATCCCTCGGCTGTATCACGTAGCTTGATATTCACCTACACGGTACATTTCGCACATCTCCGGAAGCACACCGCTTTACCGCTATTGAAATTGTAAGGCTCCTCTTTAGAAAGAACGCATGAGTCAATTTTCTATCGTTATCTTTCTAAGAGTATTTCAGTCGGCAAACAGTTTGTACATTCAATTTTTAGCGTGGTTTATCAATTCCGTTAGGAGCTTTCATCGACAGGTCGATAGAAGTGAATAACTTCACAGTGGTTGTTCATGTCGTTGCTAAGCGATCTACAGGGGCGCCGCCATGTTTAAGATCATGTGATTGGTAGTTCAAAATGAAAGCCTCCCTTATACAGACGAGGTTAGATGTAGGTACGGGATCGGCCGAGTTGTGACGAGTGTGACCTGATCACAAAACCGAGGAGTACATTTTTTTACGTAGAATTTGGACCTGAAGGTACATTGTCTATGGGAGTGCAAATTCGTCATTTCAACGACGGAGGTTTAAGGCTCGACTGTGCAGACAGGATTACATGACATTCGATAAAATTTACCCCTGTACCAAACGGCGTAATTTTAGACTGGTCCAAACCTAAAGCTACTACAGGCGACGTAGTCACTGTGGAAACAAATAATAGGACTTATCTGGGAGAGAGTTGAAAACATTGTGGAAAAAGGAGAAAATGCTGGTTACCAGCATTTTCTCCTTTTCCCATAATGTTTTCAAAAGACTTATTCATCAGCGTCGTTGACACACGTAATTGTTTGGTAAAGGGTAAAACGTCCAATGAATATTGATGAAAGCGGTTGTGGAGAATTTCTCCAAAGGAGATTTGCATATTGCTTTAAAATAAAGAACGAGTCTAACTGAAGATCGATAAACAATCCGAAATAGACTCTCTAGTGAGGCTTTACGGAGATGGATTAAACCCTCCTTTGCCAGAGCGTGATGCAAGCAAGTCATCAAATAATTTTAGATCCATAAAGTTCATTTTGTCTTACAACCGACCGAATAATGAGGTAGACCGGTCCTTCGGTATGCAGAAAATTTGTGCAGGCTGATCTGAATCAATACTTTTTGCAGATGCATTAGTAAAACTTCCTTTTCACAAAGCATGGCTCGTATAAAATTAAAGATATTTTATAAAATCTTAGTAAGTTTTAACGTTATATTATTTTGTGATACAATGGGGTTGTAGAAAGACCTCTATCACATTAGGATAGGTCCTACCCCTACACAGGGGTCTTAATATATACACATATGTATGTATATAAGATCCCTGCCCAACAATAAAATTTATAGAACATTAGAAATGGCCATCAGTAAATATACAGTATCAGTGTGAAACACTGGAGGGGGGGGGGGGCATTCTTCAGTTAATTCCCTTGATTCTTCTCCAGTACTACATCGGTCCTATTATTGGGATTACTTGGTTTTTATTCATGATTTTCTTGCACTGCCAACATATTTATTAATAGGTTACCTTATCTACCAGGGGAGATAAAATGAAATACAAATGGCTTCCGTTATTTATGGTGTCGCACCATTGCGACACTGCTTCCGGGTCGTAGTATCAAAAGTAGTCCCATATCAAATTTTGCAGTAGCACTTCTGTTGCACTGTTTTATGGAGCCGAGATGGCTTGGAGGTATACAACTTAGATTTGCTTCAAATTTGGGCATTGGGGGACCACTTAGATGCATCTGTATTGTATTTTGACAGGACTGATTTGTCACAACGATTACTGGAGGAACAAAACAAGTTGGGGTCATGGCCGTGAACAGGTGTTCCCCAGAGGGCAAATTTTAGGGTGCCTGTACTGATTGGAATTTAGCGAAAAACGCAATCGGTTGACATATAGGGTTTTTTTTTTCTCACTTTTTGTAGACCTGTTGTCATACTTTGGAGAACAACAGACCGAAAAGCCAGAACTTTGCCATTAAAGGAACTGTGGAACTCTAAACATTGTCGATTTCGCTCTATTTTCTATGTGGCCAAAAACCAGTGGTGTGACACGTTATGCTGATGTGACCAAAGTACACATAGCTGAAAGATAAATGGGTAATCAAGGTTCAAAATAAGAACTTTCTGTCCTGTCTGATCTTGGTCTTCGCTACCCTCAAATTCAACTGGAGCTGTGAGGGGCGCTCAAGGGGTAAGTCCTTTCAGCGCAGTAGGCGAACACAAGGACGGCATGGATCACGATTAGAATGCACAGAACGTGCCGTCTGATCTTTGATCTATATCGTCCGGTTGTCTAATCAAGCCTATGGGATAGAAATCTTTTTCAAATTTTAGCGGATTTCACTTTTGGCCGTCTACGGAGGTCGATTTTATGAGCTATGCTCTGTGAAAAGGTGGTTTAATGCATCTGCAATAAGTATCGACCCATATCAGCCTGCGCAGTCCGCGCAGGCTGATATGGGTCGAAACTTTTTGCTGTTTGTAAAGTTTCTGTATGTCCAAGGACCATTCTACCTCATGATTCAGTCGGTTGTTAAACAAGATAGATTTTGTGGACCCATAGTTATGTGAAGATTTGTGTGGCCCTATATATCACGGAGGTACAGTAACCCTTTCCCAAACGACAAATTTTGGACTGGTCCAAATTGAAAGAGTTTGCAGACAACAATTTTAAATTTGATGAAAATGGCAGAAAGTTATCAAAAAAGGGTAGAAAACACTGTGGGAAAAGGAGAAATTGCTCATTATAAGCAATTTCTCCTTTTCCCACAGTGTTTTCAAAAGACTTGTACTGCAGACACGTGAAAACCAGGGCTTGTTTGGAAAAGGGTTAAGCCCTCGAACTGCTAAATAAATGAAACGAACATTTCCAATCAGTGGTAAAAACCCAAATATTGCGGTTTCATAGGTAATTCACCGGAAAGAAATTACTGCATCGAACAGTGTAGACCAAAGATCCGACTGCACGTTTTGTGCAGTCTGATCTTGATCTTTGCTGTTCGCAAAAGCGCCCCGATTCGCGCTAAGCAGCCTATGGGTAAATTAATTTCCCTTTTTGCCAGAGCGTGAGTCATATATTTGGCGCTTAAAGAATAATGCAATTAATTTTCGGCGACCTGTTCTCTCTCTTTACAAAAGTTAATTGTTTCAACCAAAGGCCTTTGAAACTCCATTGATCTATCACGGAACACTAAAATTTTCCTTGCTCGATCATCGAACACATTTGCACATTGGGTGCATCACCTGTATTTCACGGAACATTCAAATTTTCATTTACACCGTTACTATAAATAGTACATTGGCGATTGCCTGTATATAATAAGACAAGATCCTACTATATATACGATGTAGAGGCAGTCGCCGATGTGCTATTTATAGTAACGGTGTCCGCTAAGGAAAATTTAATTATCCCGTGATAGACTAATAGAATTTCAGTCGCCTATGGTTTCAACTAACCCTTGTACTGCTGCACTCAGATTTAATTGCTTAATTATGCGTAGAACGTGCAGTCTGATCTCAGATCTACACTGTCCGCTCTTATGCCAGATCATTCTGACAAAAACAGCATCGCAACGGCAACGATATGCTTTTTAACCCTTTACTGCACAATCCCAGCTTTTTACAACCCTAAGAAAGAATGCTTTTGAAAATATTGTGGGAAAAAGAGAAAATGCTGGTAACCAGTATTTTCTCCTTTTCCTACAATGTTTTCTACTGCTCCAAAAACAAATTTTGATTTTTGAGCCACATTTGTGTTGTTGTCTGCAAATGCTTTCAATTTGGGCTTGTCTATTTTTTTTTTTTCGTTTGGTAAATAGTTAAGTTCGTTTCACTTCTCTCCACCAATGGTAAACACACAGATAAAAAGAAAACAAAAAATCCAAAAATACATCTGAATCACCGGAAATTTGTAATTACTGACGTACAATACTTCACATAGTTGTCTGCGCATGTCATATTCTTCACCGAGATTGAATGATTGAATTTGCGTTTATTTATCGTCGCCGCCGTTTGCCGATATGGCGACGCCCCCTGAAGACTGTTAGTTTTGTTACGGGGTGCAAAATACAGGACGAAACCCACCCTAAGTTAACGCCTGGTTCTTTAACGTGTTCGGTGTATAGCACCGTCACACGGGGCCTCGGTTTAACGTCGTCATCCGAAAGACTATAAGTAATTTTAGATGGCCGGCCGTGGGGCTCGAACCCACATCCTAAAGTGACCCAATACTTTATATTTACAAGTCCTACGCTCTACCACCTGAGCTATGCGGGCTGGTCACCTTCGCCGAGATTGTATGTACAGGTACGTGTATTTTATAAGTGTCACCTAGCGGAAGATAAGATGCGTCATAATTTTGGCCTGCAACACACGAACAGGGGCCTTCGGACATAAGCGTAAAAGTGTATCGTCTCAGATCAGCCTGTGCAGTCTGTGACTAATCCGAGACGAGACCTCTCGTTTTTGTGCGATTTTCTGTTTCACGAAAGTCTACTGTATGAAAAAATCTTATGTAGTCGTAAAGTGTCGTCTCGGATAAGCCTGCGCGAACTGCGCAGGCTAATTCGGGAAGACATTTTACGCAAATGTCCTTAGGTCTCTTTTCACATGTTGCGGGTCAATTATAATGGTGCAGCAGAAGTTGATATTCATATAAACAAAAGACAATACTTTATTGACATAAAATCTATAGTTTGTAGTTTGTAGATAACGAAAGCTTTGAAGTGATATAATGTAATATTAAAGCCCAGTAGCGGCCAAAATTAAACAATGCAGGTGATAAAATGCATTTGAATTTAAATCATACCACTTATGGAAATTATCAGGTAGATGACAATCTATTTTTGTACTGTCGGTACCAAGTGTTTGTCGCTGGCAGATGAATTAATTTTAAAACTAGGTCTAAAGTTGCCAAGTTGGTCTATCTTTTGTTTCTATTTTACCTGGTTTGAGAAAACGACGAAAATTCAAGGAGAGGAATGGCGTAGTTTTATTTGCGAGAGACACATAATGGCTTCTTGTTTGTTTTCTTTTTTTCTTGCTATCATTAAGAAAGCACAATAGGACATTATGTATTGACTGATTGCCACTTGATCAATTAAACACCGTTTAATCACTGAAAGTGCATTAAACTGAACCATGCTCTGACAAAAGGGGTTTAATGCATCTCCGTGATACATTATACCGAGCAAGTCATTACATAACTGTGGATTTATTTTGTAAAACAACAGGCTGAATCATGAGGTACATTGGTCTTTTGTCATGCAGAAAATGGACCAATAGCAAAAAGTATCGACCCAGGTCAGCCTGCGCGGACTGCGCAGGCTGACCTGGGTCGATACTTTTTGCAGATGAATTAAGCCCCCTTTTCGCAGAGCATGGTTCATTTGTTTTAGCAGCCTCAGGCATATAAACTTTGGCTTTGAATCAAGATAAAAACAGAAGAGAGCCAGTGAATAGGTATTTGTGGCAAGCTCTTGTAACGGTTAGGTCCATCATGAGGTACACAGTGCTGATACTCCTGGGGGTGTGTGTGGGTGCGCTCGGTTATAACCGTGACAAAATAGCCAGAAGACCGAGTAGCCAACCCAATTTCATGTTAGACAGGGTAAGGTGACATTTTTACTTTCGTATTTAATTCCGCACTCTGGCTTAACTTCTTACCAAATAACGTTTTAGCGACTATATCGGGGAAAATTTCACGGTCCGTCTTCACCAACTAGTCTTGGGAACATTCTTAGCCTTATTATCAAGAATTTTCAGAATTTGAAAATACCACAGTGTCTAATCGGCTGATTGTTTATACATGTATTAGAGTTTAACGACGTTTTAACAGCTTAGGTCATATCACGGCGGTCAGTGCATTTACACATATGTTTCCTCACACGAATAATGACACAACTTTCTTTCCAAGTCACAGACCACTTTTCTTACATGTTTCAGAGGTGAGAGGCGAAAAAAATCGTCGGAAAGAAAGTTTGTATCGAACCAGCAACCACCAGGTCACGAGTCAGAAACGCTAACCACTGAGCTACTTGGGCGGGCCCAATTGGCCAAACCATTTGGTTGTGTTACTTTCTAAATCTAGAATAAGCCTTAAAATGAAATTAATAACAGTTGATGGATAAGAGCCCAACATTTTCTCCTACTGATAATGTTTTCTGTCGTTTCAAAGAAAGATCCAATCGTTTAAGCGAAATTTGATTTGTTGTCTGAAAATTCTTTAAATTAGACTAGTCTATAATTTTATCCTTTGGTAAAGAGTAAAAAGATATGAGTAGTTAAGGATGTCTCTTCAGACCAGAATTGTCTTTCTTTGTTCCATATACATGTACATGTAAATGACGTCACCCGGTTCGGAAAAGGGGACATTTCGAAACCACTCGAGCATAACCGCTAAAAATAGATCTGGTAGCAAACGAGTACCCTCGTTGACCCAGTTCTAATGTATTCCGTAAACTACATTCATCGCCCCTGGGTTATCTCGAGTATGTTTTCTCGTTCTCATGAATTATTCATGAGGCATTTTGATTGGTAATCTCAGTTTTTCAGTGAGAAAATTTGATCTATTTTTATCAACCATATGCCATCATTTCTATTTTTACCTTGTCTACAACCATTCAAATGGCTTGTTTAAAATCAAGCGTGGCGATACTTTAGATATGGCTGAGGCTGTGAACATCATTGACAAAAGTTTACAAAAAATATTCGGCGTCATCCCGCAAGAGTTCCAGCCTAGTAGACAAGGATTTGTAATGTCTGCCCTGGGTTGCCGTAAGGCAAATGCCACAGACAGAAGGCCCACCGGCGGCCGCCATGTTCGTAGATAATGATGTGGGTTTTACCCGGTTTATTCATAGTAACGGAAGAAATGCGATTTTATCCCGTTTTCGTTATTTAAACTGACCTAATAAAGGGGTAACCTAATAAACTTAGCTTTATCCGGCAGTTGTGTATTCCTACGCGCTATAGGATTAATGATACAGACTTGTGCCATAAATTCAAACGTCTAAAAGCAAAAAAAAAAACAATGATGTTAACTGTGAATGAGACCTGAAAAACAAAACTGTTTAAAATATTCAGAACCAACTTTTCGTACCTGAGTCTTTTGTTATATCCTTTTTGATTTTATTACATTCTGTATCCTCCTTGGTAGGCTGGAATAACAGTTCCTGATACATCAATAGTCCTGAATGTTTGTGCAGACGTAATGAATGGCTTTCTCAAGCTTATCTCGCGTGTCAATGATTTCAGGTAGATTTTCAGGTGTCTTCTAAGTCTATGCAATAAGTTCTAAATAATATTCAAGTCCGGACTTTCAGCCGGCCAGATCATCAAACTGAACCTCGGGGTGGGTGGAGTAGCGAGGCAACATGGTAACCAATCTTCACCTGCCTTTCTCCAAATAAAAACCCTGTTGTTTGTTCCAATATATCCTTCGCTATACAATGTCCTTTGAACAGTCCGTTTAAAAACTATAGTTTCTTGCCTGATGAGAAATTCCCGTAATGTCCGATGTTTGTTTCCTGTTTTGTTTACAATTCGTAATGTTCAGTGTCCGACTATCACGTTCACTTATCTTTACTAAATGCCGTTTCTTTGAAAATTCTCAACACTATTTCGTATACGATATCCTTTGATAATCCCATTAATTGTAGTCCGCGGTATGTCCAATCTACGAGATATTTCTTATTGTCGAATACACGAATAATATAATGAAACAATAGCCGTTTTCGTATCAGAGGTAAGTTCTTTCCTTCTACCTACCCGTGTCTGTTTACAACATTTCTGCGAGTGATTACGTAGAATTCAGAGAAAATTACGTCATGTGACGTCACCATGCATTTCCAAAAATTACTGAATACAAAAAGGGATATAACCCCGAAATTTTCCTTCCTGTTGGACGTTATTTATTTGCTGCCCTTATTAATTTCGCCATAACTGGAGCCGTTTGGATGAGTGCATCACTTCTGTGCAGTACTGTATGGCACAAGACTGTATATAACATTGCATTGACAGTCAGCATACATAGCAAAACTCAACATATTTCGAAATAAAAACATTGATATTACGCTGGAAATTGTGAAAAATGACTCATTTTTGATGATGTACGGGTATTCTAGTCGGATATAATAGGAACTATTGCTTTCCCTGGGTCACTATAATAAGTGTGTACTTAGGCTGCTTGAACATCGGGGATGTAGGGGACCTATTGTAAACAAATCAAATAATTTGAAAAATGAGGAGTAAACATGGGCTTTTTCCTTTAGAAAACGGGATAAATCGAATATATGGTTGGTGCCGAGATGGATAAAGTTTATCCGGTTCGGCCCGAAAACTGAAGAGGGCTCGCCCTCTCAGTTTTCTAAGCCTCACCGGATAAACTTTATCCATCTCGGCACCAACCATATATTCTCTATATCCTTCACTACAAGAGAGTATCGTTATGCTATCGACAATTCGATTGGCTATTGGGTGTAATTCGCAACCAAATGAATATTCATAGAAACGACGGTTTTGCAATTGAATGTCCAAGCCTTGTGATGAATGGTAATACTTCACACCTGGGTTAACGAGGGTGGCAAACGACTCGCTTGGTAAAATCTCTCTGTGCTACGAGTTACATGCTAATATGTAACTGAGTGCGACTGAGATCAGACTGGTTAGTTCTTGTGGTAGATAGCCCAAAGCCAGTGCGCGTCAAAACAAGGTAACTTCGAAACATCACATCATTCAAGGCATAAATACAAGATATACGTAGATACATGTATACTCTTATACTCGTAGATATTCTTGTAGATATACTCTTCGTTCTTATTAAAGAAAAGAAATAAACAATCAAAGAAAAGAAGTAAGACACAATCAGATGTACAACCAAGCAGCTTACGATAGTTGTCCCAGAAGAATGTAGACATTTCCCCATGTCTTGCTTATTTGGGCCGAAGTCACCTTTTGTCGTGCGCAGGCTGACAGTTATCTCAGTGTGTTTTTTTTTCTAAATCTTTTAGGAGAATTTACGCAATCATTGTATTTTGACAAAATTTGCTGCATGCATTAATGATACACCGAATAATATGTCGCCAAGTTTTGGTATTAAACTGATAAGTAGTGGAGTTTTAGGAATAGTCTACTTGCTTCTGCGACAACCCGCGCACATTGACAGTTTTATTATATTATACTTATCCACAAAGTGGTTAGGTCAATGGTACCTGCAGGCCCGTCTCGCCTCCTGCAGCTGGGCCGGATCTAGAGAGTTCGAGGACTGGTCACAAGTATTGACAATGGAAGGTGACAAGGTACGAGCGACCGAAACCTGGTAGTAAGTATACACTTCAGGTTTTAACACTTGACCCTTTCCCAAACAACAAATTTTAGCCCTTCCCAAATTGAAAGCATCTGCAGACGACAAATTTGAAAGTGGTACAAATGAACCCAAGGTTTTTTGACAGGGTAGAAAACATTGTGGGAAAAGGAGAAAATGCTGGTAACCAGCATTTTCTCCTTTTCCCACGATATTTTCTACCCTATTTTCTACATCATCTGAGACGATCGGGTGATTTTATGTAGGATGGAGCAGGAAATTGGTTTGGACTACGTGTTTATTTAAATCATCCCATGCTTTTGCATATACCCATGGCTCAAAGATTCACTCACTTTTGTGATATTGTTCAGAAATGCTAAAATCATCCATTTTGTCTAACAACTGACTGAATCATGAGGTAGACTGGTCCTTGGACATGCAGAAAATTGACCAATAGCAAAAAATTTCGTCACTGCGCATGCTGACCTGGTCCATACTTTCTCTCTCTCTCTCTCTCTCTCTCTCTCTCAGATGAATTAAACCCCTTTTCACAGAGTGCGGTTCATTTGTATTCAGTGCTTCACCAGTTGGTCTTCAAAATGGTCTCTAGCAAATTTGTTACGAGAGCGCTGCATGCGGGTCCCCACGCTCGGCTGCAGGTGCTTGATTTTAAGTGAAATTTCTAAGTCGAAAAAAGGACATAACTGTGTCACAATAACTTCACTGTTATGTGCCCTTATCGTATAGGTTCCCCTTTTGAGAGTTAAAAACCTGTCTAAGTTTGCAGTAAATATATTCAGTAATAATAGAGATTTTGTAAAATGTAAAAGTTTTGCACGATGACGACGACGTGACGTTTTTTTTCCCCGGAAACAGCCGCGCTAAAGTTAATGAAGATAATATGACTGGACAAATTTCTATCCTTTCAGTAATAATGTTTGTACAACGACATCTGCTTTACTGACACAAAACGAACATGGACGGGGCTGTTTTATCGTCAAAGATACAATCGGTAAGTCTCGTTCTGCATTACTTAAAGATACATCTATACTCGCTTTCAGCCAGTTTTTAACCTATTTCATCTTTATGCCATATATTGCCCATCACGGACGGCTGCAAGCTAGGTTGTTACTTTCAAAAGCTAGATTTTGACCAAGACTGTTCTTAACTCTTTACCAAACAGCAATATAATTTTGGACTGGACCAGTTTGAAAGCATTTGCTTTCGTTTGTTTGTATTGGAGTTTAACGCCATTTTAACAGCTCAGGTCTTATCATGGCGGTCAGTGGCGCACTCATGTGTTTCCTGGCTTTCTTACACTAGTACTGACACAACTTTCTTTCCAAAGCCACTGACAACTTTTGTCACATGCATCAGAGGTGAGAGGCGAAAAATCGCCGGAAAGAAAGTTTTGCCTCAACCAGGTATAGAACTCGCAACCACCAGGTCACGAGTCAGAAACGCTAACCACTGAGCTACCCGAGCGGGCTGAAAGCATTTGCGGATGACAAATAAAATATAGCTCAAATAATGATTTCTGTCTCTGATAGAGTAGTATACATTGTGGGAAACAAGAAAATGCTGGTTACCAGCATTTTCTCCTTTTCCCACTATGTTTTCAAAAGGCTTCTCCGCCAGTGTCGTAAAAACCAGGGACTGGTTGGCGCATATGGACCCAGACTGCATTCTGACCAATAAATCTACACTATCACCCTTGTTCAGAACTGCTATGTTTATATTTATCCTACCCATCTACCTAAAAACAACCTCTGTTTCCTTACATTGGCAGTTTGTAGGGTAAAAGATTATTATTTCACAGGAAATGTCTGGTCTGGCGACCAGGTAATCCCCGCCACAGACTACAAAACCTTTTCGATATCGTGGGGTTGTACGAAGAAGTCCGTGGACGGAGAGACCTGCGATGACACGTGGTTGACGGTCAAAACGAGGCACCGCAACCCTTCCGCATACACGTGGAAAGTGGTGGACGCCATCTTGAAGAAACTATTTGATCTGTCTCTGGATGAAATGATGCGTATCCAGCAGACCAATAGTAAGTAGATCTACATGTGAGCCATGCTCTGTGAAAAAGGGGCTTAATGCATCTCCGTGATGCATTACACCAAGCAAGATATCACATTATTAGGGATCCATAAAATCCATCTTGTCTGATGACAATTAACTGGATATGGAGAATGGTCCTCGGACGTGCATAAAATTCACATATAGCAAAACATTTAACCCATGTCAGCCTGCGCGGAACGCGGAGGCTAACATGGGTTGATACTTTTTGCAGATGCATTAAGCCACTTTTCACAGAGCATGGCCAATGTATTTTAGGTGTCCACACAGTCTTTCTCATAGTTTGCTTTTCTGTTATATTCTTAGCTAGGTAGATTTAACACATACAAGGAAAATTTCTTCTGAAAATCAAAATCTGTCCATTCGTAAACTGCCTAGACCATAATTTCTTGCAAAATATAGAAGTAACACATATAATATGTAGATCGAAGATGCTGCTACGTACCCAATGATCATCAATGCATTCTAATTCCAGGAATAACCATCTGATTGGCTAATACAGAAGGTATCAGCCAATCAAATGTCTTTTCCTGGCATTTAGAAGATCTACACAATATTCAGAATGGCAGATGAATACGGTCCCACACTTCATATTCTAACCATTAGATAACAAATCAAATGCAAGTCAGGTAATGGGCAATTTCTTTGAAAGGGTAGCCTCGAAACAGCAATATGGTCTCAGCCTACGACAGAAGACCTAACACCAACTCTGACTTTAGGGTTAATGCAATAGCTTGACCTTGACCTTTTGGGCACAGGAATGGCAAGTGGTAAAGCTAATGAAACTGGACCTTAATCCATCAACGTACTAAATATGAAATAAATCAATCAGTCGGTCTGGAAAATGACTGCTCTGCGAAAACTTTAACATGAAATTTCAAATTCTGCGACCTTGACCTTAATGTCTTGGGCATGGCTAGGGTATTGCTCAGTGAAAGTTTGGACCTGTATCTGTCATCAAGCCAAATATGACCCAAATCCATCGTTTAAATTGGAAAATGTCAGCTCTTAAACAACTTTAACATGAAACTTTGATGTAAAATATCTAAGTCTACGACCTTGACCTTAAGATCATTGACAATGGCGTGTGCGAGGGTATTGCTGAAAGAAAATGTAAATGTGGACACCAACGCTAACGTCAACACTGGGATTAGTGCAATATCTCCTCCTGGACTCTGTGCAGGCAAGCCAAAAAAATGATGTTGGTTGCCATGACTTCAATAGTTTTTTCAGATGGTCTTTTAAACACTTTGAAGTCAAGTTGATAAACAGTTAATTAAATGACGTACCTGTGAGCCATGCCTCGTCAAAATGGGGCTTAACTCTTTACCACACGACAAAAAAAGTAGAATTGTCTAAACTGAAAGCATTTGCAGACAATTCAAATGTGACTCTAATGATGGAAGTTGTCTTTGATAGGGTAGAAAACATTGTGGGAAAAGGAGAAAATGCTTATTACCAGCATTTTCTCCTTTTCCCACAATGTTTTCAAAAGGCTTCTTCTTCAGGGTCGTTAAAACTCGGGATTGTGTGGTAAAGGGTTAACCCTTTTCCAAACAAGCCCTGGTTTTCACGTGTCTGCAGTACAAGTCTTTTGAAAACACTGTGGGAAAAGGAGAAATTGCTCGTAACGAGCAATTTCTCCTTTTCCCACAGTGTTTTCTACCCTTTTTGATAACTTTCTGCCATTTTCATCAAATTTAAAATTGTCGTCTGCAAACTCTTTCAATTTGGACCAGTCCAAAATTTGTCGTCTGGTAAAGGGTTAATACATCTCCGTGATGCATTATACACCAACTAACTATGCATCAATTATATCCATTTTTTCTAACAACTGACTGCATCCTCAGGTAGAATGGTCCTTGGACATGCAGAAAATCGACCAGTAGCAAAAAGTTTTTACCCATGTCAGCCTGCGCAGGCTGACATGGGTCGATACTTTTTTTTGCAAATGCATTAAGTCCCCTTTTCACAGAGTATGGCTCATGTATATGTATAAACTCTTGTTTCAGGATGTTAACGAATGCCGTGAAATCGCTACTGGCAAGATGGTGAATACTTGGTTGTTGGCGTAAGCTTTTGCAAAGTCTAAAATAGACTATATATGAACACCACTTCGTTACAGTTTTGGTTTCCTTTCCTTTTCATACATAGCTCTGTAGTCAATCTGTTCAGATAAAAGCTTCTATCACATAACTCCCCTTGTTTCAATGTAACATCGCCAATACGAATTTTTTTGTCTCCCACACGTTTGAAATAAGAAAACAGTGCTGTATTTGGTCAACATTCTGTAATATACGCCTCATTTCTAAAACATTGCTGACCTGGATCCCTGTGTGAAATTAGCGGTTAAATTGGTAATCATGATAAAGTTGGGAATTTAATCACTTTAAGATTCGAAACAAATTCAATATATATAAGTTTCTTAGGAACTATTTTTCGTTCGTAATATACCTGTAAAAGAAGCGAATAGGCTTCCTGTAAATATCATTACGCATTGTACACGTATGCCTATGTTTTAAACCAGATGAATTAGCCAATCAGAAGTTATGTTACATTCAAAGTTCTTGAGAATAACACAAAGAATGTTCTTAATAATGGTGGGTGAATACAGATCCAGCAGGTTTTGGCCATATTGTCTGACAATGAAGATACACGGTTAGATCACAGCTTTTGCGCAGTCTGAACTTAAACTCAGACTGCACAGTTTGATATTGATCTACACAGGCTGTAAAACATAAGCGGCACATGACAAATCCCTTATTAGCCTAATACTATCTCAAGTACAGAAACTGAAGATTTGGAAAGTTACAAATATTTGCTTCTGGCATAGTTATATAGTAGTCAAATGCCCACTTATTCATGTTTAATGTGTTTCACCAGTATAAGGCTGGGGGGTCTGAAGTGCATTGCCAAGGGACATTCCAAACACTATAACCAAGCGTAACAGCTATGGACCTCTTTTTGAAAATGTTTAACTTTTTACCAAACGACAAAAATGGTGACCAGTAGATATATAAATGTTTGATCTAGCACATTTCCTTATGCCTTCTCATCCCCTTACGCTTCTCAACTCGCCTTACGCATCTCAACTCGCCTTACGCTTCTCAACTCGCCTTACGCATCTCAACTCGCCTTACGCATCTCAACTCGCCTTACGCTTCTCAACTCGCCTTACACAAAACGATATGCCTTATCCAATTTGCCTTGCATTATCAATTTCATGTAACACGCTGCAAAATCACATGCTCATGAAATCATAAACCAACGAACTCGTTTACGTCAGTCGCAACCCATTAGGTTAAGCAATCATAATTAAATCAAACTAACCTATGTCTTAATCCTTTTACCTTAAATTCAATTTTTATATCATATCAATCCCTTATGTAGTAAATGAAAAATTTTCGAAAAAAAAAAAAATTTTAATTTTTAATTTTCATCATCACACGTCATCGCATCAGCCAGACAAACTCATACATCAGATAATCGCATCAGCCGGATGAACTCAACGAACTGATTGCCTTACGAACTGATTGCCAGCTTAAGATATTTCATCAGCCAGACGACCTTACGAACTGATTGCCTTACGAACTGATTGCCTTACGAACTCATCAGCCAGACGAACTCATCAGCCAGACGAACTCATCAACCGGACAAACTCATCAGCCGGACGAACTCAACGAACTCAACGACCTTACGAACTGATGAACTGAGTGACTGATGAACTCAACGAACTCGACGAACTCGACGAACTCGACGCGTCACGCAATGGCAAACCAGTTTATGAACTAGTTGCTGGCTTAAGATTTTAATAAAAAAAAAAAAAATTGAATTTTACTTAAAAAGTTCCAGCAACATAATAGGTTAAAGAACCGACGATATATGAAATATGGAAACAAGAAAAAATAAGTTAAATAAAAAAATTAATAAAAAAATGAGTGAACAAAAAGAAGACGAACAAACAGATATTTACGAAAAAAGAATTGAAGAGTTTGAAAAGATCTATACTAGAAACATTTTAGATGAAATTGTAGAAAAAAACCTTGATTCATTTCAAGAGGTATTACAACCAGTAATAGATGGTATTTATCATCATTTTTATGAACAATGGACAGACAAAGTTAGTGAATATGTTTTAAGCCAACCTTTCCAAAGTACTAATCCAAAAGAAATCAAGAACGATTTTTTAAAACTTTCAAGAGAAGAAGCAAATAAAAAACTAAGAGAATTGTTTTTTGACTTTCTTGAAGACATACAAAGAGATTACTCTTTTCAAAAAAGAACATTAACTCTTCATTTTTAAAAAAAAAATTTTTTTTATTTCTTTTGATAGAAATAAAAAATTGAATTTTACTTAAAAAGTTCCAGCAACATAATAGGTAAGATAATAAAGCTTACAACAAAATGATGTTTGAAACAATGAATGATTTAAGTGATATTGGTAACTTTTGGTTATCACCATATGATGATGATGTAGATGAAGAAAATAATCAACTTTTAGCATGTGAAAACAATGAATCTCCTGTTTTTATTAGTAGCAGTGATAAAAAAGATGAAGACAATAATCAACTTTCAGCATGTGAAATGAAAGATAAGTTTAACGACTTAAACAATAAATGCTTTAGTCTATTTTCAAAATGTGAAAGTAAAGATAAGTATTTCGATTTAATAAACAAAGAATTAGAAGATCTATATATTAGTAGCAGTGATGATGAAGATAAAAACGATAAGTCTAACAATCCTTATGAATATTTTGAAAAACAAACACTAGACAGTATAAGTTTTCTTTTAAAAAAGAATGGAGAAGAATTTGAGAAAAAAGTAGAAAATCTTTTGACAAAAAAGAAAGAGAAAGATAAAAAGAAAGATAAAAAGAAAGAGAAAATCGAAATATTAGAACAACTGTTGAATGATATAAAGAAAGAGAAAATCGAAGTATTAGAACAAATGTTGGAAGAAGGTATTATAAAAGATTATTAAACAAAATAAATATCTAACCCTTTTACTGGGTTAAATATTTAACTATTTTTACAAATCCAATTCTATCAATATTGATACATATGCATTTTTAGCATCTGGATTATTTGACCTTGTTATAAAGTTTATAACATCACATTGATCTACTTCTAAAGGTTGAGGAAAAACTGCACAACTACATTTTTCTTTTTCACTTTTTATTAAGGAGTAATCAACCTGTTCAACCCCATTTACCACTAAATTAACTTTTGCCACTTCATGCAAAAACCTATTACCTTTAACAACCATTAAACTCCCTCTTAAAATTCTGCCAGAAGCAGACATACAATACCCTCCTATTGCATGAGCTCTTCCTGTGTTTCCATTACCAAAGGAGAACTCATAATTACCATCTGTTAAAGAACCTTGTTCCTCGGCACACACGCTTATTATAGGCTTAGGTCCTATGAGAGAAGGAAGCGATACTTTTTTATCCACATAAGACTTTGTCGTTAAGTCTCTTTCATCTACAGGATTTCCGGCATTTTTTATAGTAAAACCTCGAAAATCTACATCAGATATTGCTGTAAAACTTCCATCAGGATTTTTTACAATAGCTCCTCCATTGTCAGCATAATTTTTATTAACTGCTGAATCACGGTCTATAGGATTTGATATTCCAGTAAGCTGATGAGTATTCATATCTATTTTACCAGTTGCTAAGAAAGTTCCATATTGGTTTTTTGTTAAAGCATTATTTCCTGCAGTTATTGCTTCAACAGCGGTGTCCACATAATGTTTATTCGCCACCTGACGAGTTTCTATTGGCGAACCAACATTGTTTATTCTAAATCCATCCATGGTAATGTCTCCTCTTGCAGTACCATCTTTTCCCAAAACAAAAGCATTTTCAGCTTCATCCACATAATTTTTACTAACTGCTTCACTCGGTTCCTCTGGGTCTGCTATATTTTTTATTTTATTAAAACCCATATTTAAATATCCCTTTAAATGATATCCTCCATTTTCATCTAACAACCCAGAGTTTGTATCAACATAAGACTTAGTAGCTACATCCTGCGGATTAACTGGATTACTAACCCTAGTTAGTGTGTTTCCATTCATATTTATAGAACCAGCAGCGGGAGTAGTTCCATCTTTACGTAAAAAATTATTTGAGATGTAAGCAAGTGATACACCATCACTACTTGTTTTTGCTTCATCCAATCTCCCAAATTTATCAACAGGCATTTTTAATATTGCTAAAAAAGTTTATTTAAAATATCTTGAAATTTATTACCTAAGGATAATTCTTTAAGAATGTACAAACATAAATGACCGCAAAATACTTCACCTGCTTGTTGTAATTGATCTGTATTATAGCGTATTGGACTTTTTAAATAATCTATAATTTCGAGAGGTGGTTGAATACCATAACTATCAAAATAAATTTTTTTCTTTCCATCTTTAAACCAAGCAACCCATTGAGTACCAGGTCCTCCTGCGTCATCAAGATTTAATATACCACATTCTTTATTCCTTACTTTTTTAGGTAAGGTATCTCTTAAAAATATTCCTCTAAAATTTTTTATTTTTAATTTTTTTGCCGCATCATCAAGTTCAAAATTGCTTAAAGGTTTATTTGGTAAAGTTATATTATCAATTAAAATATTTTCCATTTTTATATACTTAAATATTCACAATAGCATTATTATCTACCCATGAATTAAACTCATCAGAATAACCTTTCCACTTTACGAGAGATTTCTTTTTACCTTTTTTAATAATCTTTTCTATCCTATACACCTCTTGACTCGTTTTTTGTAGTTCAGGTTCATAAAAACTACCTTTTATTTCTTCACCATTTAAATCTTCAATCTTATACGTTATAGGTGTTGTATGTTTTACTTCCGTAACTGTAAAAATCTCTTCTGTCCATCTCGTAGTATAACCTTTTTCAAAAGTCTTTTTCTTTTTACTTATCCTTACTTTGTCTCCAACAGAAAACTTTGGTTTGATATCCTCTCTTACTTGATCATAATCAGGATATAATGTTTTCCAAACTTTTATTTCATTCTTCTTCTTACTTGCTTCAATTGGTGTCATCTTAATAGAAGAATGCCTCGTGTTGTTGTATTCCTTAACAAGATTTTGTAATACATCAATATATACATTTGTAGAGTGAGCAGAAAAATACTTCCACATTTTTTCTTTCATTGTTCTAATCCATCTCTCTACAACGCTTGATTTTTCTTCATTTTCAGTAGAATACAATTCAACCAAATCCTTAACATCTTTGTTATAAAACTCTTTACCTTTATCTACCCACATTTTCTCAGGCTTTCTTTCCTTTAAAATACTCTTTAGTGCAACAGAAACAGATTTTCCTGTTTTATCCTTTAATGGTATTAACCATCCATATTTTGAAAAGATATCAATGACAGCAAGAAGAAATTTTACTCCACGATTAAGTTTAGAAAATGCTTGCATATCTACTAAATCTGCAGCCCATATCCTATCAATACCATTTACTCTAACTCTCCTTTTCTTAAATTTTCTTTTTACTGGTTTATGTAATTCTTCTGCTAGCAAATTTTTTTTTTACTCACACCCATACCAAATCTTTTCTTAGTTCCTATCAACGAAGAAACTAATCCTCTTTCCATTCTTTCCTTAATAGTTGGATTATAGATACCTTTTAACTCTTTAAGCATATTAGTATCACACACATCATTACGTGTTTTAGTATCATTATGCTTTAGATAACATATATCATGATGATATGCTGCTTTGTCAACACGATTAACAGGCTTTGACCAATCTTTAGGTGTTAAGTCAGGATTTAATCTTTTCTTTAACTTAGTGCCTGGGCCCGTGAAGTTATGTCCAGGCAAGTGCATTTCAACGGGCAAGTTATTGATTGCTCTGTTTAACAATGAACCACCTTCTTTTTGTTTAACAAATTGTGTTTTCACGGTACCGCAAATAGCACATTTTCCTCGCACCATTTTTTTACCATTTTTACTTACTACACAATTTAAATCTGTTGTATCAGTTTTCTTTTTACATTTAACGCAATACATTTTTTATATTAAAATATAGTTTTTAATATAAAATGGATATTGTTAATTTATCTTGGAATGAAACTTTAGCAAAAAGATTTAACCATCCCCTTTTACCTAGGAGCATCAGAGGTTTAGTAGTTGGCAAATCAGGATGTGGTAAAACTACGCTTTTACTTAACCTTTTGTTAAGACCTGATTGGCTTGATTATAGTAACTTATACGTTTTTGGTAAAAGTTTGTTTCAACCAGAATATCGAATACTTAAAAAAGCATTTGAAGAAAAAATACCAAAAGAATACATATTAAGACTGTTTTCAATTAAAGATGAAGTTCAAAACCGTGATATTTCACCTACTGCTTTAGTTGAAGAATGGGCAAAAACAATTAAGGAAAAATCTGATATTAATTGTGAATTTTTTGAATATGCTAGTGATGTCCCCGACCCAAGAGATTTAAATGCTTCAAATAAAAACTTAATGATATTTGATGACTTACTTTTAGAAAGACAAAACAAGTGTGAAAACTATTATGTACGAGGTAGACATAGTAATGCCGATTGTTTTTATCTAGCACAAAACTATTTTAGACTACCTCGTCAAACTATTAGAGAAAATGCAAACTTAATATGCTTGTTTAGACAAGACTTAAAAAATCTTAATCATATTTATAGTGATCATGTAGGAGATGATATGACTAAAACGGAGTTTATCAATTTTTGTAAAAAATGTTGGGAACAGCCTCATGGATTCGTAGTGTTAGATTTAACAAAGAACCCTAATAATGGGAAATATAGATGTGGATTTGATAACGTTTATATACCAAGAGATTATAAAGATTATTATTAAAAAAATATATTTTCATTTTAAAATATATTTTACAAATTAATAAAATGGAACTAGAATTACTTGAAAAGATAGTAAAAAACACTGATCATAAAACATCATTTCAAATTATCGTAAGCGATAATAAAACAGAGTTTAAAACAAGATTTACTCCTCCACTTCTATTAGAAAAAGATAAAGAATATGAAATAGCATTGGTTAACCTTGAAACTTATTATTCATTTCCTAATATTGATGCAAGCAATAACATTTTTGTTTATACACCAGACAATGGCACATCATGGGTAAAAATAAGAATACCTGAAGGAAGTTATGATCTAGTTGATATTAACGATGTAATTCAACAAGAAATGAGAAAAAAAGGACATTATGATGCTGTTAATGAAGAATATTATATTAACATCTCAGCAAATACTAATACTTTAAAGTCTATTCTTGTTATAGAAAATGGATATCAGATTGATTTTAATCAGCAAAATTCTATTGCAAAAGTATTAGGATTCTCTCGTGCTAAATATGAACAAGGATTTCATGAATCAGAAAATGTTGTAAATATTCTTAGTATTAATAGTTTACTTGTTAATATAGATTTAATTTCAGGCAGTTATGTTAACGGTTCACAAAGAAATACAATTTATAGTTTTTTTCCAAATGTGCCACCAGGATATAAAATTATAGAAAATCCAGTCAATCTAGTTTACCTTCCACTAACATTAAATGAAATACATAATCTTAATGTATCAATTACTGATCAAAATGGAACATTACTCAATCTAAGAGGGGAAAATTTAACAATTAGATTTCATATAAGAGAGGCGAGATAAATATAAAAATGACAAACTATATTAATGCAAAAATAAATATATCAGACGGGCAAAAGGAAAAAATTTTACATTCTTTTAAAAACAAAGCTCCAGCCAGTATTCGTTTAAAACATGAGGATATTCATGGTAAAGATGTAGTTGCATTAACCAAATCTCAAGTAAATAAACTTACAAAAGCATATAAAGCTGGTAAAGGAGCAACGTTTAGAATGTCAACAAAACAACTTAAGCATAATATGAAAGTAGAAGGTGGATTTCTTGGGATGTTGGCTGGATTAGCATCATCAGTTTTACCAGCATTAGCAAGGACTGTTTTGCCAGCATTAGGAGTTGGAGCACTATCTGGTTTAGCATCTTCTGGAGTTCAAAAAGCAATGGGCAACGGACTTTATCTTAAGAAAGGTGGATGTGTTTGTCAAGTAGAAACTGATGGTAAAGGTTTATTTCTTGGTCCAGCAAAAGGTAAAGGATTGGGTTCCGTTGGTGATGGACTGTATTTAAAACAAGGTGGTAAAATTTATGATGGAAAAGGTCTTCTTTTAGGACCGAATAGCCCATTTGCTAATATTCCTATATTAGGAGCAATATTGTAAATTTAAAAATGAATGTGCATAAATTTGGAAATGGAAAACATAAAATAGTTCAACCAAAAACTATTTTTTGGAAACCTGTAGAAGTTAAGTATCCGGCTAAAAAAGTTAATCCTGTTACATGGGATATTTTTACTCAACAACCGTTAGTATTAGAAGTAGGACAAACGATAACGATGACCTTAGGTATGGGTTTCAATATGAGTAAAGGTTTTGTTTTAACCTCTCTATCTTATAATCTTAAACTTAATCGATTATCTATTACGAATGAAGTTACGTTAGAAGAAGTGGATGACATTGTTGCAACAATTACAAACAACTCTGATAAAATAAAAAAAATTAATGAAGGTGAATTTTTGTGTCGACTTTACTATTCTATTTAAAAATAAGTTGCCGTTAATAAAATGGAACTAAAAGAAAAGATTTATCCAGAGCTACCAGAAGCACGAAACATACCAAATGCACCATCATTAGAGCCAGTAATAACTGCAAGAGATAACGGTCAATCATTCAGGTTACAAAAGATATCAGAAATTCAGACTTTTCTAGAAAGCGAAGTTAGGGAAAGAGAGCAACTAAGTAAAAAATACATGAAGATTAGTAAGACTGTGGACAATGTAGAAGCTGGACTAACCGTTATAGCATTAGGCGCAGGAGCAGGTGGAATCGCTTTACTTTCAACCGTAGTAGCGATACCTGGGACTATAGTTCTAGAAGGCTGTGCTCTAGTTGTTGGGTTAGCTGCTTTAGTGGGTAAGTTTGTAGTTAGAAGAAGCAGAACAAAATCTGAAAAACATCTTCAGATTAAAATGCTAGCAGATTCGAAGTTAAATACATTACTTACGCATATATCAAAAGCGATAACAGACAACAAAATAGATCATTCAGAATTTACATTAATTATGGAAGAATTGGAAAAATACAAACAAATGAAGGAAGAAATTAGGAGTAAGTCAAAGAAAAAAAGCAAGCTAGAGGAATCGGAGAGCTTAATAGAGAAGGGACGAATAGAAGCACGAGAAGAATTCCGGAGACTAGTAGAAAGAAACAGTGGCCATCATTAAGAATAAAACTAAAACCACCTAAGTTTAAATGTTCTTGCGTATGTGAGATAGATAATACAAATTAAAAAAAATTTTTACTTTTAAAAAAATGTCATTTTTGAAGATAAAAGACCCTTTAAAAAGGGAACAAACAGTAAAAGAATTTATTGATTTAAAGAAAAGAATAAAAGATAGTAATCTTGCAGAGAGAACAGGAAGATTAAGGTATCAACAACAGCTTTCTAAGTTTTTTAAACCTGTTACAGAAAGACAAAAACAAACAGCAGAGGAGATTGTAGGAGAACTAGGTCCTATAAAAAAAGGAATAAAAAAATTGGAAAATATTATTAATTTAAAAGGGTTTCCTTCCGTATTAGCATATGATTTTGAAAAATTAGATACTGATGAAATAGGTGATATATTAACAGAAAGTGATGAAAAAGGTATAAAAAGACCAAATTTTCTTGGAGAAATTGCAAAAAATCAGTTAAAAAGATATGATGATAAAGATAAAGTTGATACAACGTTTGGGTTTTATGAAAAAGATGGAACATTATATATTGGTGATAAAGAAGTTAATATTTTGGGTGATGCCTTTGTGTTAGTTGGTGAACAAGATTATGAAACCGATACATCTGGTTTGTGGGAATTAATTATTGCTAAAGACCCTGACAGAACAAAATATGATGACACCGATTTAAGTTTTTATAGGGACATAATGATACAATCCCATGCTCTTTATCGCAATAACAACCCATTAGAAACTAAACATAAATCTGCTAGAGGGATGCCAAAGTGGAAAAATATACTTAGTGAAATTTGGGATAAGATTAAAATAGGAAGTGGAATTACGGTAATCCCATCTGACCCTAACGCTCTATTAGAAAGATTAGACCTCTTAATAGCAAGTAAAGGAGCTGGTAATACAGGTGTAAGAAATGAGCTTGTAAGTATTTGTGATGAATTAAAAAGACAGCATATTTTAAATTCAAAGAGTTATAAAAAATTAATGTCTATACTATAAAAATGATTATATCACAAAAGAGAGGATTTAAAAAAAATTATGCTTATGGAGGAGCAGGGATATTTGATACTTTATCTAATTTTCTTACAAAACTATTTACAAGCAGTGCGGCTAAACAAATTGCATCTTCAGCAGTTGATGTTGGAAAGAGTGTGGCTAAGGAAGGAGCAAAGAAAGCATTAGAGATTGGAAAGACGGCAGCAGTTGATGCAGGTAAAAAGTTAGTTCAAAAGGCTTTGACACCAAAATCTAAAAAGATTTTAAAAAAATATACTCAAAAGCCTACTACAACAACTCAACCTGCCGCGCAAAATATTAATGCCTTAATAGATGGTAGTGCCATTGCTATACAAGATTTAGTTAAGAAATTAAATAGTAAGGGTGGTGGAGTTAAAGTATTATAAATTTAAGTTAAGTAAAATATTACATTAAATAAAAAAGAATGACAAATCTAAAATTTAATTTAACACATTATGAAAAATATAATACTAAAAGGGTTAGTATCCTTTATGCAAATTTTAAACTTGATGAAGATTGTGAAGTATTAGATAGCAGTAATACAAAATATGGCTATGATAAAGCTGTTTTAAAATTGTCACCTGAAAAAGTTGATATCATTAAGGAAATTGAAGGAGATGTAAATCAATATTTAGAAAAAAATAATATGCCTAAGGTAACCATTCTTTACGGAAATAGAATTTATCCAAAAATGAAAAAAAACTTTTCTGTAGAAAAAATAAAGAATATTAAACTTAAGGGTGTGTATATAGATGATGAAAACAAATCATTCTCTCAACTATGGGCAAATTAATTAAACAATTATAATTTGACTTAAAAATTATAATTGTATATAATAAAATGGATATTTTAAATATTAAAGCACCGATTTTAAAAGATGATAGTATTGATGAATATGAGTATTATGAATATCTGCCTATTACAGGAACTAATTTAAACAATCCTGGAGGAAATATTAGGATTGATATCGAAACTCAAGATATTTTTTATCATCCTTCAGAGTCTTATTTATACATTATTGGTGAATTAGTAAAAAATGATGATACAGTTTATGGTGCGGCTAATGAGGTTACCATAACAAATAATGGTTTGATGTATCTGTTTAAAAATATAAGATATCAACTTAGTGGACAAGAGATAGAAACAATTAATTATCCTGGTCAGACTTCAACAATGCTAGGACTATTAAAATACCCAGATGACTTTTCTAAATCACAGGGATTAAACCAACTATGGTTTAAAGATACCAGTGAAGAAGCAGATAGTGCTAATAATAGTGGTTTTGCAATCAGAAGACAATTTATTTTTAGCTCAAATCCAGTTGGAACATTTAGTTTTAGGATACCTTTGAAACATATATTTGGCTTTTGTGAAGATTACAACAAAATTTTATATGGTATGAAACAAACTTTAACCTTAACAAGAAATAATGATAATGACGCAATTTTTAGAGCAGCTGCTGGTACAGATGCTGGTAGAGTTAATTTACAGAAGGTATCTTGGTTTATACCACATGTAACACCAGAAGATGGTAATAAGATGGAACTTTTTAGATTTATCGAGAAGAAAGAAAAATTCCAAGTTGGGTATAGAATGATACAATGTGATAGTATTGCTGTTCCACAAGCAACAGGTTTTACTTGGAGGTTATCATCTAAATCATCGCCTGAGGTGCCGCGTTTCTTAATTGTAGGCTTTCAAACAAATAAAAGTAATAACCAAAATCAAAACCCTGCTATATTTGACAGCATAAGTATAAAAAATATTTATGTAATGTTAGGTTCAAAAAAATATCCACTATATGACCATGATATAAATTTTACTACTAATCAATTTAGTAGAATATATAGTGAAGCTGCTTCATTTAGAAAAAAATTTTTTAACATGGATGAATTGGTATCAAACCCCAATATTACTCCTTCAGATTACAAAACCCTTTATCCTTTGTTTGTGTTTGATTTATCAAAACAAAGTGAAAGGCTTAAGTATTCTGTAACTGATATTCATGTTAAAGCAACATTTGATCTAGCTGTTCCAGCAAATACTGTAGCATATGCGGTTTTACTTAGTGATAGACTAATCAACTTCCAGAGTGATGGGAATAAGATGAGTGTAGTATATTAAGTAAATCTTTACTTAAATAAAATATGAAAAAGGTTGCTGATTTTAAGAAAATATTAACAGATAACAATATTAAGTGGTATTCCTATTGGAACAAGAAAAAGTACATTGATGTGTTAAAAGAGCATGGTTTTTATCCTGAAGAGGAAGAAAAAAAATTTTTTAAAAAAATTCCAAATTATGAAAGATTAAAGGATATAGCTAAAAATCCGAGGAAAGTTACCTTAAAGGATGTTGAAACAGAAGAGGTAAAAGAGTTTCCATCAATTTATAAGGCTGGTAAGTTTATTGATAAATGTCCACAAACGATCGAAAACTGGAATGGTAGAGTATGGAATAATAAATATAGAATTGATATTCTTTAATTTTATTATTTATGAAAAAAAAATAATAAAATTTGACTTAAGAAAAGAAATTAATATTTAAAAAAATGGATCGTCAGTTAGATAGACTTACTGTACCTGGATTGAAAAATCTAGCAAGGGAAAGGGGATTAAGAGGATACTCAAGGCTTAGGCGTAATGAATTAATAACTCTTTTGAATAATACGGGACCCTCAATATTAGATAGAGACCTAGTTACTATTGATGCGCCAATATTACAACCAACACCCTATATACCACCACCAATCAGGCAACAAACTACTTCAGTTAATGATTTGATAAGGAGTTTAGAAAATGTAAGAGTAGAACAACCAAGTATATCACCTGAACTTAATGCTTTAAAAAATAAATTAAAAAGTTTATATGATGAAGAAAGAGAGAAACAAATAATTTTATATGAAAATAGGTCTGCCTTAAAAGATTATGCAACTGAACATAAAATAGATAGTATACCTGTTGAGACATTACAAGAGTTTTTAATGTTAACAAAACCGACAATTGAAGATCTTTTAAGAAGCATGCATAGTCATAAAGTAAAATTAAATCTTCAATGTTTTATGGAAAGAGGAGAGGGTAATAATAGACAAATAGTAAAAGCAAATTTTTCTTCTGGTATTTATGAGATTTTTTTAGAAGGAACTAATGTAGGAGAAGTATATGAAAAAATGATGGAAAGAATTTTAGAAAATTTTTATAATTTTATTACAAATGGTAGTGGTTGGAAATTTAATAGTGTGGTTCATTTAAAGTTACATAGTGTTATTTATGAACCATTAAGAGCAAGTGGATGGATTGATTTACCTAAGTGGATTGCTAACAAAAAGGCTTGTATTAATATGAAAAGTGAGAATGATGAATGTTTTACAGATTGTATTTTGAGACATTTAAATCCAACAGATAAAAATCCACAAAGAGTTGATAATGATTTAAAATCTAAGAAAAATAGTTTAAATATGAAAGGAATAAAATATCCTGTTTCTTTACAGGATATAGATAAGTTTGAAAGACAAAATCCAACAATTAGCGTTAATGTTTTTGGGATAGTAAAAGGTAAGGAAAAAATCAAACGTATTAGAGTTATAAAAAGTTTAAAAGAAAATCATATAAATTTGTTATATATTGAAGAAAAAAAAGAAAAATCACATTATGTTTTAATAAAAAATATTAATGCTTTACTAAGAACTCAAGCGGCTTCTAATCATAATGTAAAGTATTGTATGCTTTGTATGAATCATTTTGGTAGTGAAAAACTTTTAGAAAAACATAAGGAGCGTTGTGAAGATCATGATGGAGTTGATATAATATTGCCAAAGTTTGATCCTGAAAATCCAGAAAAAATTTTAATAAAGTTTGAAAACTATTGTAGAAAAATTATGGTACCTTTTATAGTTATTGCTGATTTTGAATGTATATTACAAAAAATAGAATCACAACAAAAAAGTAATACTATTGAAATACAAAAACATATACCTGTAAGTTATAACTATTTAATTTGTCCTTTCGATGATAAAATTATGAAACCAAAATTAAGAGGATATGTAGGAGAAGATGCAGAAAAACATTTTATAGATACTTTAACAAAGGATACTAAACAACTTTTAAAAGAATTTTATGAAAATGAAGTAGAAATGGAAATTTTAACAGAAGATAAAGTTAGAAAACATAAAAATGAAGTAAAATGTTGGATATGTGGTGGTAAATTTACTCATGAAAATTATAAAGTAAGAGATCATTGTCATTTTACTGGTAATTATAGAGGTGCCGCACATAATGAATGTAATCTTAAAGCAAAAGTTCCTGATTTTATACCTGTTATCTTTCATAATTTATCTGGTTATGATTCTCATATTTTTATTAAGTATCTTGGTAAAACTAGTGGCAGAATTGAATGTTTACCTAACACAGAAGAAAAATATATTAGTTTTACAAAAAATCTAAAGGTAGGAGATGAAAATATTAAATTAAGATTTCTTGATAGTTTTAAGTTTTTAGCTAGTAGTTTAGAAAAAATTGTAGAAAATTTAAAAGATAAAAATTTTAAAAATTTAAAGTATTATTTAGAAAATTATCGTGATGGTTATACAGAAGAAAAATTAAAATTGTTAAGTAAAAAGGGTATCTTTCCTTATGAATGGATGGATAGTTTTGATAAGTTAAAAGAAACACAACTACCACCTATAGAAGAATTTTATTCAAACTTAAATGGAGAAGGAATTGAAGAAAAAGATTTGGCACACGCGTTAAAAGTTTGGGATGTTTTTGGTTGTAAAACTATGTCTGATTATTTACAACTATACAATGAAACAGATGTTGTACTTTTAGCCGATGTTATGGAAAACTTTAGATTTTCTATGCTTAAAGAATTTGATTTAGACCCTGCTTGGTATTATACTTTACCTGGATTTGGATGGGATGCTATGCTTAAGGTAAGTGAAATAAAATTAGAAAAACTTACTGATATTAATATGCTTAACTTTTTTGAAGCGTCAAAAAGGGGTGGTGTTTGCACAACAAGTATTAGACATTTTGAAGCAAACAATAAGTATATGGGTGATGAGTATGATTCAACTAAACCTAGTATATATGGGTTTTACATTGATAAAAACAGTCTTTATCCTTGGGCTATGAGTAAGCCTTTACCAGTAGGCGGTTTTAAATGGATGACTGAAGAAGAATTAAATAACTGGGAAAAATATCCGTGTACCCTGGAGGTTGATTTGGAGTATCCAAAAGAGTTACATGATTTGCATAATGAAATGCCTTTAGCGGTAGAAAAATTAAAAGTTAGTAAAGTAGAAAAGTTAATACCAAACTTATATGATAAAGAAAAATATTTACTTTATTATGAAGATTTAAAGACTTATCTGAGATTAGGATTAAAAATTAAAAAAATACATCATGGAATTAAATATCGAGAAAGTACCGCTATTAAAAAATATGTTGATAAGTGCGTAAATTTAAGAACACAAGCAAAAAAGGATAAAAATAAATTTTTAGATAATTTATGGAAGTTAGCAATGAATTCTGTTTTTGGTAAAACCATGGAAAATATAAGAAATAGAGTAAACATAGAATTAGTTAATGGTGAAAATAGTGAACGTTTTAAAAAGTTAACAGCAAAACATAACTTTCATAATCATACTATATTTGATGAAAATTTGGTTGCTGTTCATATGAAAAAAACATGGATTAAATATGATAAACCAATTTATTTAGGAGTAAGTATACTTGATATTAGCAAAACAACTATGTTAGAAGATTATTATAACTATTTTAAAAATAAATTTGGTGAAGATAAAGTATTTATGTGCTATACTGATACAGATAGTTATGTTTTAAAAATAGAAACTGAAGATTTGTATGAAGATTTAAAAGAGGATGCTGATGATTTGTTTGACTTTAGTAATTATCCAAAAAATCATCCATTGTATAGTGATAAAAATTGTAATGTGTTAGGTAAATTTAAGGATGAAATGGAAGGAAATCTTTTAACAGGATTTGTAAGTCCTGGAGCAAAAACTTATGCTATGAAAAAATTTATCTTAAGAAAGGATAAAGAAGGTAATGCAGTAACCGATAAAGATGGTATGTTTGTTTATGATAAACCTGTTAAAAAAGATAAAGATGGTAATATGGTATATAATGAGAAAACAGAAACTAAAAAATGTAAAGGTGTTAAAAAGTCTGTGATTAAAAATGAACTAAAATTTAAAACTTATAAAGATTGTTTGGATACTGAAAATGATTTTTGTGTAACTATGGGAGGAATAAAAAGTAAACTTCATGAAATAACTACTATAAAAATGAAGAAAATAGCATTAAGTTTTGAAGATGATAAAAAGGGTTTGATACTGAGGGATGGAAGTTATAGAACATTATCATATGGACATTATAGATTACAAGGATTAACAGAAGAAGAAAGAGAAATGTATGAAGCACAGGGGGCAAGACCAAAAACAAAATAAAATATTTAATCTAGTAAAAAGATTAAATATTTACCAATGTTTAGGAATTAAGTAATCTTTTAATGAGAATACTTCTTTGCTTTTTATTGTTATTTCCTCTTTAACATTATTTATTAGTTGTAAAAACATCTCAACTACTTCAGTTTGGTATTTTTCATGTATGCCTGAACACAGAACTCCTCCTGAATGAAAAACTGAAATTGTTATTTTTTTCTTTGTTGTGTTTTCAATAGATAGTTTGTTATGTATGTCAATATTTAAACTACTAAAAATAGAAATGAAATGTTCATATGTAATTTTATTTTCTTCTGATAAAAACTTTCTGTTTTCTTCATCTCTTTTTATGGTAAATTTATAAACAGGCATATCTTTTATTGTTTCAATTGGGAATAAAAATTGTTTTCCTACAAATCCTCCTATACAAGGACATATTACACCATTAATTTTAGATAAAATTATTTTGCTTAGTTTTTCTCTATCTATATTAAACCCAAGCTTAATATATATATTTCTCATAACAGACACAAGGTAAATTTTAAAATCATCCACATAATAATCACTAATTATATGCCAAATAAAAATCAATGCTGTTTTACAATCTTCTAAAGATTTACAACCAGTTATTTGCATAACTCCGTTTTTAAACAATTTAAGGTTTAAGCTTTTGTTGTCATAAACGAAAGAAAAAGAAATACAGTTTAAAAAGTTTTTTTGTTTTTGTGTCTTGTTGCTTTTTTGGTTCTTTTTATGACCTTTTTCGTTGCATCTATATTTTAAATGAACTAAAGGATCTAAAATTTCCACTTCATTAAATAATTGCATTAAATTTAAGTCCTTTAAATTTGTGTATGCGATAAAAGTGTGTGTTGAAACTTTTGTTTGGTAATTATCCATAATCATAAAACAAATAAAAAATTAATAATTTTTTTATTAATTTTTTTTATTTAACGTAATAATAAAAATTTGTTTTTAATAATCTATTTTAAATTCTTCTATTTCAATTATAATTCTTTCTATAATTTTCTCACTTTCTTCTTTCGCTAAGGCTTTCAACTGTTGTTCTAATTCTTGTTGTTCTAATTCTGTGATATCCTCTTTCTTTATCTCTTTCTCATTCTTTTTTGACAAAAGATTTTGTACTTTTTTCCAAATTTCTTCTCCTTTCTTTTCTAAAAAAAAACTTATTCTGCTAAGAATTTCTTCTTCAAAATTTTTATAAGCATCGTTAAAATTATCTTCCATTTCACATGCTGAAAGTTGATTATTGTCTTCATCTTCATCATCGCTGTTGATAATAAAATCACAATCACTTTCTTCTTCAACCTGTGTATTACTTGATGCGGGTTTATCTTGTAAGTCTGTCATCTTACCTATTATGTTGCTGAAACTTTTTAAGTAAAATTCAATTTTTTATTTCTCTAGGATAAAAAAATTTGATATTTTTTTTTCTTTCTTAAACTAATAAAAATGGGAACAGCAAACAGTAAAATCGATATATTTAAAGCAATAAAACTTAAAAGAGAAAAAAAATTTTTTAATTGTTATGATAAGGAAGCAAATGTATTTCTAGTCTATAGCTATACTATATGTGGAGATGTTTTAAATAAGCAAAAAGAAGAATTTATTCAATTCCTACCTTCACGCTGGATTAAATTAAGTAAATCTGAAAAGGAACAAATTGAGAGATGATTCAATGAAAGATATATTGTTAAACAAGTTTTGCGAATACTAGTCTTAACTTTTTTAAATTCTTGTTCTTCTCCTTTTCCTTACATAATTTATGATGAAAAAGAAAAAGAGAAACATAAATTAAACTTTGAATTAAATTCTATGGGAGTTTTAATACATATAGACAAACCCAATAAAAAGATAAATATAGAGTTTAAAGAAACTATACATAATTATCATGAAGATGAGGATGAAGATGAAGAAAATTATTTTAATTTATTAGATTTTACTACTTCTCCTGAAACAAGTTTCGTCTCCTATTCATTTGACGAAATAAAATATTATTAAATAATGTATATATATTTTTATTTGTTAATAAACAAATAAAAATAAAATTGTTTAATTTATAATCACTTCATTGTTTATTATAGCATTAATAACACGTAATTCATTTATGGTATTCTTTATTTCTTTTCTTAAATTTATCATTCCATGTCTTTTATTACTTTGCTGAAAAGTTATATATCTCCTTACTTTTTCTTTTACTAGTTCATGAATGTTATCAATTTCTGAAAGTAATATTTGTTTCATTTTTTCATTTCTATCTTCAGTTTTAATTTTTTCTATATTTTTAAAATTTAATACTAACTCTAAATATTTATTGCTTACATTTTCTTTTAATTTAGTAACAATATTATCTTTTATTTCTTTGCTAACCACGGGTAAAAGCGTTGTATCTATTTCTTTAAACAATGTATCATCTTTAACAATACACAATTGCCAGCTTTTTGTATGTTTTAATGTTTTTCTTTTGTTATACATTTTATATCGTCGGTTCTTTAACCTATTATGTTGCTGGAACTTTTTAAGTAAAATTCAATTTTTTTTTTTTTTATTAAAATCTTAAGCCAGCAACTAGTTCATAAACTGGTTTGCCATTGCGTGACGCGTCGAGTTCGTCGAGTTCGTCGAGTTCGTTGAGTTCATCAGTCACTCAGTTCATCAGTTCGTAAGGTCGTTGAGTTCGTCCGGCTGATGAGTTTGTCCGGTTGATGAGTTCGTCTGGCTGATGAGTTCGTCTGGCTGATGAGTTCGTAAGGCAATCAGTTCGTAAGGCAATCAGTTCGTAAGGTCGTCTGGCTGATGAAATATCTTAAGCTGGCAATCAGTTCGTAAGGCAATCAGTTCGTTGAGTTCATCCGGCTGATGCGATTATCTGATGTATGAGTTTGTCTGGCTGATGCGATGACGTGTGATGATGAAAATTAAAAATTAAAATTTTTTTTTTTTTCGAAAATTTTTCATTTACTACATAAGGGATTGATATGATATAAAAATTGAATTTAAGGTAAAAGGATTAAGACATAGGTTAGTTTGATTTAATTATGATTGCTTAACCTAATGGGTTGCGACTGACGTAAACGAGTTCGTTGGTTTATGATTTCATGAGCATGTGATTTTGCAGCGTGTTACATGAAATTGATAATGCAAGGCAAATTGGATAAGGCATATCGTTTTGTGTAAGGCGAGTTGAGAAGCGTAAGGCGAGTTGAGATGCGTAAGGCGAGTTGAGATGCGTAAGGCGAGTTGAGAAGCGTAAGGCGAGTTGAGATGCGTAAGGCGAGTTGAGAAGCGTAAGGGGATGAGAAGGCATAAGGAAATGTGCTAGATCAAACATTTATATATCTACTGTGACCTGTCCAAATTGAAAGCATTTGCAGACGACAATTTACATGTGACTCAAATGATGTAAATGACAGGTAGAAAACATTGTGAGAAAAGGAGAAAATGCTGGTTACCAGCGTTTTCTCCTTTTCTCACATTGTTTTCAAAAGGCTTCTTTCTTAGGGTCGTTAAAAGTCGGGATTGTGTGGTAAAGGGTTAAACAGATGAGCTATGCTCAATGGAAAGCGGATTTAATGCATCTGCAAAAGGTATTGATCCATGTCAGCCTGCGCAGTCCACACAGGCTGACATGGTTTGAAAATTTTCGTTAATTTGTAAATGTTCTGCTTGTCAAAGAACCAATCTACGTCAGGATTCAGTTGGTTCTAAGACAAAACGGACTTTCTGGATCAATACTGATGTGATGGCTTGCTTGGTACAATGCATTACGGAGATGCATTAAACCCCCTTTTGCCAGAGCATGACTCGTTATCTATATTACCTTAACCCTTTCCCAAACAAGCCCTGGTTTTCACGTGTCTGCAGTACAAGTCTTTTGAAAACACTGTGGGAAAAGGAGAAATTGCTCGTAACGAGCAATTTCTCCTTTTCCCACAGTGTTTTCTACCCGTTTTGAGACCTTTCTGCCATTTTCATCAAATTTAAAATTGTCGTCTGCAAACTCTTTCAATTTAGACTAGTCCAAGATTTGTCGTTTGGTAAAGGGTTGATTGCGAAACAAGTTCTTACAAATTATACTAACCACTCTTGATTGTTGTTTTCTTGAAACCATAAGCTGTACTCACCTAATGTTGGTTATTTCCAACGGTTCGCCCTGCTCGTCACTGGATTCTCTGGACTACTAGTCCAGAACCTTAACAACTGAGCCAAAGGACTAATTATCTTAAAGAACATTTACAACCGCTGCAAAATGAAATGAGCAGCACTCTGGCAAAAGGGGGCTTAATGCACCTCCGTGATGGATGATACCAAACAAGTCACCATGTTATTACGAATCCATGCAATCCAATTTGTCGAATAGCTAACAGTTTCGGCCCAGGTCAGCCTGCACAGACTGCGCAGGCTGACGTGGGTCGATACTTTTCGCAGATGCATTAAGCCCCCTTTTCACAGAGCATGGCTCGAATAAAGACCAAGAGTACTCCCATGCAATATCATGGTTTAATTCCAAAATGTATTTGAAAAATAATGAGATTTTAAATTCAGCTTACCTAACATGGTGATAAGATAGATAAATCTTTTTTAACTCTTTACCAAACGACAAAAAATTTCGACTGGACCAAATTGAAAGTATTTGCACACAACCTATGAAATGAAGCTCAAATGATGATTTATGTGTTTGACAGGGTAGAAAACATTGTGGGAAAAGGAGAAAATGCTGGTTACCAGCATTTTCTCGTTTTCCCACAATGTTTTCTAAAGCGTTCTCTTTCGGGGTTGTTAAAACTTGGTAAAGGGTTAAGTTCTAGTCAGACTAAATTCCAAATAGAGACAATAGAACTTTTGTTATTAATGTTTGTAAAGGTAAACATCGTGAGATTGCTGCTAACCTTCATTTTCTCCATTTCAAAACAATGATTTCTACCTTTCCACAGAAAATCTTATTACTTGAGACAAATTAACCCATTACCACATAATGTCGAATTGCAACGCCCCTGGAAAATTGTACTGTAGAAAACATTGCAGGAAAAGGAGAAAATGCTGATCACCAGCATTTTCTCCTTTCCGCACAATGTTTTCTTACCTTTCAGAAACAAATCCAATCATTTGAGCCACATTTGTCGTCTGCAAATGCTTTGAATTTGGACTAGTCTAAAATTTTGTTGTGTGGTAAAGAGTTAAACTTAGGGTTGGCAAAAGCTTGAAAAATGGGTGGGCACAGCATCTTTGGTAACAAGTATAGGTGCAAACCTGTGGGACCCTATTCCTATAACCTTTTACCACACAATCCAGAGTTTGAACAATCCTGAAGGAGAAGGCTATAGAAACGATGGCAGGAAATCTACTCTGTCAAAGAACTCCTGTTCATTGGTATCACTTTTAAATAAAGCTGTCTGCAGATGCTTTCAATTTGGAAACGTCCAGAATTTGTCTCTTGGTAGAGAGTCAACCCTTTACCACACAATCCTACTTTTACCGACCCTGAGAAAAGAAAGCTTTTGAAAACATTGTGAGAAAAGGAGAAAATGCTGGTAACCAGCATTTTCTCCTTTTCTCACAATGTTTTCTATCCTTCCCAAAACAAATTTCAGATTCTGAGTCACATCTGATTTGTCGTCTGCAAATGCTTTCAATTTTGGATGAGCGGAAAATCTTGTTGTTTGGTAAAGAAATAGTTTATAGTTAGACTCCTCTTGGTATATCAACTGTACATGCATAATCAATATCAGATTTAAAAAAAAATATCAACAGGAAGGCGTTTCCTTTAAAAGAGAAAAATTAACTGTAAAACCAATGCAAATTAACAGTAAAACCAATGCAAAATTTCTTCAGAAGTTTTCTGTATGTTCCAATGATAGATTTGAAAAAAAAAAATTTTTTTTCTGATCAATACTCCTTTCCTTGAAATCAGTGATATAAAATACAAGTTCTCTCTCCTTTGTACTATTTTAAGTACTAATTTCACTTTGTTTGGTTTGTAGTGTTTTTTTTGGTTTGATAAAGTCTAACATGCATGACAAAGTGTTAACCCTTTACCACACAATCCTGACTTTTAACGACCCTGTGAAAGAAGCCTTTTGAAAACATTGTGGGAAAAGGAGAAAATGCTGGTAACCAGCATTTTCTCCTTTTCCCAGAATGTTTTCTACCCTTTCCAGAAACAAATTTCAATTTTTCAGTCATATTTATTTTGTCGTCTGCAACTGCTTTCAATTTGGACCAGGCTTAAATTTTGTCGTATGGTAAAGAGTTAATTAAAGGTAGTCCAAGTGAACACTCGGAATGCAGGATAAACTTGATGGACATTTTCTGCCTAGAACTAAGACCCAAAAAATTGCACTTTCAAATGTCAGAATGCCTCAACAAAGCAGATAGTGTAGATCAAAGATCAGACTGCACGTTTTGTGCAGTTCGATCTTGATCTACACTGGCCGCAGAGGCAAATAGTGTCATAACTCTCCATTCTCACAAGAATGTTAAAGCATGTTCTGGATGATAAGATGGCACCTCCTCCCGACGATGTTCACAGATCCTTTCTTTCATATTATTGCACAACCTTTCAACCTTTTATCACAGCAATTGGGCGTAGTTTGATGGCTTTCTTGCTGATACCAGCAATATGACCTGCAAACAAAAGCAACATACATATGTACAAATTACAATATGAGGTCAAGGAAATCCACAAGTTTTTCCCCCCTTCTTTTAACATGCATACATTTGAGGTAAACAAGAGGGTCATTGGCCCTAAACTACTCACCTGAGTAAACTGATCTAGGATTTGGAGTTGAAGAGATACATTGATTGATTGTATGGTGTTAAATGTCATTTTCAACATTATTTCGGTTATACAGCAGTGGCCAAAGCACCTACCAATGCTGTTCTAGAGTTTCCTTTTTCCAGTGCCATGCACATTATTCTTTCCAAGCCAATGGCTGCTTTCCCATCGAAACAACAGTCAGTGGTGAGAGAGGAATGAATTCTGTTGCAATGACTATCATCATTCCTCGGAAAGAAATTGGCAAATCCAAGAAGAGAACCAGCAACCCCCTGTTCTCAAGTGCTGTATGCTACCGACTGAGCTACCAGGGCTCGGCTGAAGAGATCCATGTGGTGATAATGTACAGCACTTACAAAATATAAACAGTGTACAGTGTACATAATGGGACTTCAGCTGACATAATTAAGAGGGCAGCCTGATCTTTCACACGAATTTCACAGAAAATAAAGCCTTTAGAGTGCACACAAGATTTTTCAAAGATCTGACTCAGTAACCTACTTTCTGACCTGACGTTTCAAATTCATCCAAGATATTATCAAGTCAAATATTCTGACCAAATTTCATTGGTACTGAACTGAGAATGTAATCTTTTGGGTGCACACAAGCACATGAAAACTAGTAAAAGGAAAGACTTCAAAGAAACTTACATGTATCAACAACATCTGTAACATTCTTGTAAGATTCTGGAGCCTGAAATACAAAAATTCTAAATTACTGTTCTGTATTAAATTTTTTCAACTGATAATTTGTATTCTTTGAAATAATTAAAGTTAATCTTGGAAATACAGAAACAAGCAGGACAAAGACATAACATATACATAAAATCTTTCTTTCTAAAGCCAATGACTACTTTTCTCACATGCATCAGAGGTGGCCAAATTCAAAAGCATTTGCAGACAATGAAATAAATGTGGCTGAGACAATGGGATTTCATGTAAAAAGGGTAGAAAACATGGGGAAAGGAGAAAATGCTGGCATTTTCTTCTTTTCTCGCATTCTTTTCAGAAGCTGTCTTCTTTAAGGTCATGAAAACACTGGATTGTTTGGTAAAGGTTCAAAACTCCATGTCACCCATTGCAAATGATTTGTTTGTTTGTATTGGGGTTTATCCCTTTACCAAACGACAAAATTTCATCTTAGTCCAAATTGAAAGCATTTGCAGACAATAAAATAAATGTGACTCAAAAATTGAAATTTGTTGTGGGAAGGGTAGAAAACATTGTGGGAAAAGGAGAAAATGCCGGTGACCAGCATTTTCTCATTTTCCCACAATGTTTTCAAAAGGCTTCTTCTTTAGGGTCGTTAAAACACGAGGATGTGTGGTATAGGGTTAAAGCAGTTTCCAACAGCTTAGATAGTATCGAGGCAGCCAGTGCACCTACACATGTAATTATGTTTCCTGGCTTTCTCACACCAGTACTGACACAACTTTCTTTCCAAGCACTTTACAACTTTCTCACATGCATCAGAAGTGAGAGGCAAAAAAGTACCAGAAAAAAAAGTTTGTGGCTACTGGTTATCAAACCTGTCTCGAGTCAGATACACTAACCACTGAGCTACCTGGCCGGACTACAAATGATTTATAACATTCTTTATGTCAAACTTGGGTTACTTCATACCTCTTCCATCACAAGTTTAGGTGAAGCCACTCTGATACTTATGCCTTTTTCCTCCAGAGCATTGAGTACATCTGTGTAGTCTAAGTTCCTTCTTGACTTAGCTCTGGACAGAGCCCGACCCTGTACAGTAAAGAAAGTTATGATAAATAAAACAGAGTCAGTATTCACTAACCATTCTTAACACTTAAGCTGCTGAATAAATGAAACGCCAATTTCTACTCAATACTAAAAGCCCAAACATTGCGGTTTCAAAGTTGATTTCACCGGAAAGTAAATAGTGTATCGGACAGTGTAGATCAAAGATCAGACTGCACATTCCATGCAGTCTGATCTTGATCTACCCTGTTCGCAAAAGGTCAGTGGGTCTCAATTAGCAGCTCAAGGGTTTAGAACATCCTAAATCTTATTCTCCAAAACTTTCTCAATTTGAAAGTAAAACAAATTCTGATTGGCTAAACCACCTCGTTTAGCCAATCATAAGTTGTGTTACTTTCAAATTTAGAAAATTGCAAAGACTGTTTTCAAGGATGGCCGGTAAATACGGACCCAGAACTTCATATTATTATTTTGGAGTGCAAAATAATTGAAAGCTTTTAAGGTATATATGTTTTTTTCAGTCTGTAGAATAGTGGGGATCATTGCAATGCCACAGGTGTATTTGTCATACATATAACTAATAATTTCTAGCATGAAATGTTGGATATCATATATCTAAGAGCATGTTGTACACAGAATGTGCAGTGTAAGGTTGACCTATTCTTATTGCAGAACTAGTTGTAGTTTCATTGGGCATTTTGTAATGATAGATACCGGTGTGCTGTTACTGAAGTCTCTTTTTTATATTCAAACTTTGGGCTTCTCCATCTTTGAGGGTCACAACGATCTAAAGAAGAAAAGCAAGAGCACCACATGTGGGTGCTTCGCTGCAGTTGCTTGATTTTCAGTAAAAAATTCCACGTCAAAAAAGGGGCATAACTTTGTCAAAAATACATTGATGGCTACCTGCACTTGTTGTATAGATTCCCTTTTTGATAGTTAACCCTTAAAGCCCCTTTCACAACTATAGTTGCTTTTGCGGCCAATGTAGATCAAGATCAGACTGCACAAAATGTGCAGTCTGATCTTTGATTTACACTGTCCGCTTTTCTAAAACACTAGACAGAAAGCACCCACTGAATTGCTATTACCTGCGATTTATTCTAGAATAAAAATGTCCTTTGGGTTTATTCGGCACTTTATGGGTTAACAGTTTATCCAAGTTTGAAGTAAATGTTGTCAGTAATAAATAAAATGTCGAAGTTTTTGCACGAGGATGACACAGACAATGACGATGCAGATGATGCCAGGGCCATGACAATACCTAAAAGTTTTCTTCAAAATCAGCCAAGCTGATAATAATGAGATTCAACACAAATACTTACGGCACCATGACAGGTTGTACCAAACGTCTCCATCATACCTTGCTCTGTGCCTGTCAGTACATAACTACAGGTACCCATAGTGCCACCAATCAATACTGGCTGTCCTGTTAACTGTAACAATTCAGACAGAAATTTAACTCTTTACCACATGACTCAATATTAGAAAAGGAAAAGGAAATAACTGGATGGTAACAGGACATTATGGGAAAAGGAGCAATAATCTACTGTGTGCAAGATGCCCTTTTCCTAACCATGTCCTCAAAAATCATCTGCTACAGAGCTGTTCAAACTCCACATCTATCTGATAATGATTCAATCTATAATCCTAATTCTTTTTTTTTTCACAAATGTGCATACTGAAAGCAGTTGCAGATGACATAAGAAATGTAGCTCAGTTGATGAGACTTGTCTTTGACAGGGTAGAAAACATTGTGGGCAAAGAAGAAAATGCTGGTTGCCAGATTTTTTGCATCATGAATGAAATTACACAAGATTGTTAAGTAAAGATTTAATCCCCTCACCTGATAATCCACTGGTATCAGGGGATGATGTGGAGGGAAGGCTCTTGTTGAACCCTTTCTGTGTACAAGTAGGGTTTTCTGTTTGCCGTCAAGGAAGTGCTCTTCAACTTTGGCAATATTATGGGAGACATCATAAATAACATGCATATCAAGGTCATCTGGGGTTGAGTGGAACATTTTTGCAAATGCCTAAAATAAAAATGAGAATTCTTCTAACACTAGGTAGACTGTAAATAAAGTGTGCATCTCCTTTGTTTTTCCAAATGAACTGAAATCAGAAAAATACGGTTAACTCTTTACCAGACAACAAAATTTCAGCCTTGTCCAAACTGAACACATTTGGAGCCGTCAAATTAAATGTAACTCAAAACTTAAAGTCTGCATTTCATGGGATCGAAAACACTGTTGGATAATCTTGATCTCATGAATATTTAATGAATCATTTTGCAGAAAGGATTTTTCTGGTTAAACTTGAGTCACAAAATCACAAACTGTTGAGACACAATTCCCAATTTGTGGCCATAGCTAGACTCTATGTTAAAGTTTTCAATTGAAACATTAAACAGTCTAAACAGTCATTTATGAAAATCATAAATATACATGAAAACCACAATTTGGCCATTAAATGTCTAATAGCCATGAATGGAGTATAAGCATAGAGACTAAAGTGGGAGCCAATGGTGGCCCTAGACATACCTGTCTTGCTAAGAAAGTCATGCTTGACCTATTGACCCAAGCATAATTGGCAGCACCTGCCATTCCTTTGAGATAATCTTGACCCTCTGGGGAACTAATTTTAGCACAGGCTAACTGTCTGTCATTTGTATCGATACTATCTCTCTTCATCACCTTCTCCATTACAACCAGAGAATCTACAATAACCAAACAAGTGTTAAATAAATGAAAAGGACCATTTTCAGTCTGGAGCAAAATGATCAGGACTTTTTAATTCAAAGGCTCTTTTTGTCAGAACTCCTAAAACAAGAGCACCACATGCGGGTGCCAACACTCAACTGCACTTGCTTTCACAGATGTTGAAAAATGGTAAATAGACAAAGAGACATAATTGAGTCAAAAATATTTTGTGGGTTATCTGCCTTACAAGTATGGGTTCCCCTTTTGACAGTAAACAACTTATCCAAATTTGAACTGAATATCTTCCATAATGAAAGAGATATCAGAAAGGTTAACTTTCAGCAAAAATTTTAAGTTTCACTTCACAACTTATCCAAGTTTCAATAAATATCTTCAGTGATGACAGAGATATTAGAAAAAGGTTGATTTTCAGTAAAAATCTAAGTTTCAGTGAAAACTCAGTTGAAAAAAGGGACGTAACTGTGTCAAAAATATTTTGATGGTTACCTGCCTTCCTGGAATCAACTCTCTTTTAACAGTTAACAACTAGTCCAAGTTTGAAGTAAACATCATCAGTAATGACAGAGATATTATAAAATACTACAGTTCTCCCAGACAATGATGCGGATCAGGACAGGCTATGACAATACCATGATATTTTCTTTGAGAACAGCCAAGCTTAGCCCTTTACCACACAATCCCGACTTTTAACGACCCTCAGGCAAAAGCCCTTTGAAAACATTGTGGAAAAAGGAGAAAATGCTGGTAACCAGCATTTTCTCCTTTTCCCACAATGTTTTCTATCCTTCCAACACCAAAAATAATTTTTGTGTCGGGTTTATTTTGTTGCCTGCAAATGCTTTGAATTTGGACCAGTCTAAAATTTTGTCATTTGGTAAAGAGTTAAATGTCAAAACCAAGTAGAATCAAGACTAGACTGCATGAGTTTTGCCTGATTTATTCAATATGTCAGTTACATGACACTATTTGAATGCTAGAGTATGATTTATTCTAAATCAAAGAGTATATTTCAGTAAAAATCCTTTACAAGAATCCAATAAATGTTTATTGCTAACAATGTGAAGTTGTTTGTTTGTTTGAAAGACCACTTTCGCCATATTTCAGTCATATCACAAAGACAGCAGACTTATTCATTCTAGTCACTCCTGGGTTTCACTAGCACTAGGTTGGAACTCTCCTATGCACAGGACACTTGTACATAATTAGAACTGCTAGCAGGAATTGAAACAGGATTTCCTGATCATGAGCCCAACATTGGTTTTCCCTTATCCCTGTTTCTTTGAATTTGGACCCCTAAATTTTCCAAATGTCCCTACAAATTTAAATGTTTTCCTTCTTTTAATCAAATGAACCACTTATTAAAAAGTCCAAGGAAAACCAAGAGTTATATTCTTTAACCCTTTACCACACGCAATCCTTTTAAAGACTATGAAAGGGAAGGTTTTTGAAACCATTATGGGAAAAGAAGAAAATGCTGGTAACCAGCATTTTCTCCTTTTTCCATAAGGTCTTCTACCCTATTAAAGACAGAAATCATCATTTGAGCTACATTCAGTTTGACATTGTCAGCTGCTTTCAATTTGGTTGAGGCATCGTTTCGTTTGTTTGTATTGGAGTTTAACGCCGTTTAACAGTTTTGGTCAGTGCACCTATGCATGTGTTTCCTGGCTTTCTCACAGCAGTACTGACACAACTTTTTCTCCAAGTCACTGACTACTTTCCTCACATGCACCAGAGATGAGTGGCGAAAAATCACCAAAAAGAAAGCTTGCCTCAACCTGGTATCACACCCACAACCACCAGATCACGAGTCAAATATGCTAACCACTGAGCTACTTGGCAGGGCTCATCGTTTGGTAAAGAGTTAATCATCGGACCTCCCTAAATGTGCTGTTTCTAGACCACTGTAACTAATCTTAGAACTCAACATACCGGTTGCCACCTGATGTCCCAAGCCTCGACTGCCACAGTGAATCATCACACACACCTGACCTTTGAACTCTACTCCCATTTTCTTTGCTGCGAATTCATCATAGATTTCATCTACCACTTGGATTTCTGCATAATGATTTCCTGCACCCAAAGTGCCCAGCTAAAACAAGAAAAAATGTTATCACAAGTAATCAAACTACACAGGGTTATATATTATTGGATTGAAATAGAGGATCTTACATGACTGTTTATGTACTATCATTTTTATCAAACAAGTTGACTGAAATTATATGATGCAAGCCTATGTGAGCTTCACATACATTTTAGTCAATAAGTTTGACAAAATGATAATACATGACACAAACACAAGCGTGACACTCTATTCATCACATTCTGCATCATCACCTTTATCCTATATACAGTTCACGCGCCCAGGTTTACAGCTGAAGTTTGGTTTGAAATGTGTACATACACCAGAAGATTGCTCTTTGACATTTACACCGTAACCCTTTACCACACAATCCCGACTTTTAACGACCCCAAGGAAAAAGCCTTTTAAAAACATTGTGGGAAAAGGAGAAAATGCTGGTAACCAGCTTTTTCTCCTTTTCCCACAATGTTTTCTACTCTTTCCAAGACAAATTTCAATTTTTGAGTAACATCTATTTTGTCGTCTGCTAAAGCTTTCAATTTGGACTGGTCTAAAATTTTGTTGTTTGGTAAAGAGTTAAGCAGAAACAGTGTCTAGAGGGGGTACATTGTAAGTCAAATTATTTCCACACTGTTGTTGATTCTAAATGACTTTCATGGCATTTCATGTTTTTATGAAATTGTAAAGAACGAGTTGTATAAATTCAAGCATGTGACGTGAAGTTAAATCTTGGATCTACATTGTCTACCACAGCACCTACTCCTGCAGTTCACCAGCCATCAACTAGCTATCTACATACCTGTGGAAGCCCTCTTTTCTTTGCCCTGGCACTGACTTTGGAAGGATCTGCCTGTAACATACGACCATATTCTTCGCAGTGTTCCTTGTCCTCAGCCCAAATGTAACCTGAAGAACCAACATTGGGTGTGAAATTTCAGTAAATATTGATAATTAGGTAGCTTCTAGAATCATACAATAAACATCACAACATTTTACCACAAAATCCAATGTTTTAGGGACCCTAAGGAAGACTGCTTTTTTTAACGTAATGTGAAAAGAAGACAAGAGCACCACATGCAGATGCAAACTCTCGGCTGCCGCTGCTTGAAAATTCAGTCAAAAGAGGGGCATAACTGTGATAAAAAATACTTTGATGGTTACCTGCCCTTCTTGTATTGGTTCCTCTTTTGATAGAGAAGAACTTGTCCCAGTTGAAACTAAATATCTTCAGTTATAATAGAGATATCATAAATTGTCAAAGTTTTTGCACGACCATGATGCAGACGACAAATCCAGGGCTATGACAATATCTCAATCTTTTCTTCGAAAAACCACCATGCTAAAAAATGGGTTAACCAGCATTTTCCCCTTCTCCCCCCAGTGTTTTCTACTATATTTTAAATAAATCCCACTATTTCAACCCCATCCAATTTTATGTTTGCAAATACTTTCAATTTTGAGAGGAGTCTAAAATTCTGTCATCTAGTACAGAGTTAAGGTTTTTTTAATGTCTTTTCTCCAGAAGTATTGGGTTATGTTTCCAACGTGGCTTTAACAATTGTGTCACCTTTTCAGTGTTTACCAAACCACATAATTTTATACCACATCCAAACTGAAAGCATTTACAGATGATAGATCAAATTTGACTCAAATGAGAAAAAGAAAAACATTGTGGGAAAAGGAGAAAATGCTGGCTACCACCATTTTCTCTTTTTTCCACAATGTTTTCAAAAGCCCTCTTTTTCGGGGTCATCAAAAGTCAGGATTGTGTGGTAAAGGGTAAATAGAGTACTACAGACCTTCCCTCAGTGACCAGTCCATACCCATTTCAAGAGCGTCTTCCAGATCCCTGTTGTAAATAATAGGAAATATCTGAGAGATAAAGAAAAGGTATGTGATCTAAGGCCAAATTAAGAATTACGAATGTGATTTCTTAGTTTGGCTTCTTTTCAATGGTGTTTAATGCAGCTTTTAACAGTTCTGAAGTTACATCCCTGGAACAGCTCACACCTTCCTGTATTTCCTATTTTTCACCAGTTCTACAGTGAGGCATTCCAAAGAGACAAGCAGCAAAATCATATATCAATCAAACCGAAAAGGTCCAGATTAAAATTCAAATGCCTGAATCATTGAGTCACAGAGGATAACTGTGATCTCTGAGCAGAAAATAATTAAAACAAATGTGTCATATGGGTAAATTTTACTTTACTACACTTGATTCCAGAATATAAGCCATGCTCCTGCAAAAGGGGGTTTAAAGCATCTCCATGATTCATAATACCAGGCAAATCATTCAGATAATTACGGATCCATACCAGAGCTCCAGACAGAGGGAGTGATTTTGATTACAGAATTGAAAATACATATTAATTTTTCTCAACCAAACCCTATGCTATGGGTACTCACTAGAATCGTCTCATTGAGATGATTCTAATGAATACCCACAACATAGGGTTTGGAAGAGAAATAATGGATTTAGAATACCACCACTCCCCCTTATCTGGAGGTTTGCATACAATCCATTTTGTCTAATAACCAACGTAATTATGATGTAGAATGGGCCTTTGACATGCAGAAAATTGATCAATGGCAAAAAGTTATGACCCTGGTCAGCTTGAGCGGACTAAGCAGGCTGACCTGAGTCAACATTTTTTTTTGCAGATGCAATAAACCCTCTTTTCCCACAGCATGACTCATATTTTTTTGCAATGCTCAAATTCCTTCCACCTTGGAAAATGCCTTATCTAAAATGTCTTAATTAACTAGACTTCTTTACAACATAATGAACTTTTAGACCATTTCCTAATTGAAAGCATTTGCAGACAAAAAATATGTGGCTCAAATGTTTGGAGCGGTTTCTGAAAGTTTAGAAAACATAGTGGGAAAAAGAGAAAGAAAATCCTGATTACCAGCATTTCCTCCTTTTCCCACAATGTTTTCGGAAGCCTTTTTACTAAGGGTCGTTAAAACTTGTGATTGTGGGGTAAAGAGACAATAAGTAATCAAAGTTTACTTTGCAGTCATGGGTATGATTCCTTTGGAGCCCACACCGACAGGTATGTGATTGAACAGACACTGGGCTAACTGTTCCTTCACAGGGGCAACATCCTTCTCTGACAGGTTGGTTCTTAACAGTCTGACGCCACAGTTGATATCGAACCCCACACCTCCAGGTGAGACCACTGAATTAGGGTCAGACATGTCGAAGGCAGCCATGTTACCTATAATACAATTTCATTGGTTTTATTTCATTTCTTTAACCCTTTACCAGACGAAAAATTTTTAGCCTTGTCCAAATTGAAAGCATTTGCAGACGACAATTCTAGTGTGGCTCAAATGGTGCAACTTTTGTTGATAGGGTTAAAAGCATTGTGGGAAAAGGAGAAAATGCTGGTTACCAGCATTTTCTCCTTTTCCCACAATGTTTTCAAAAGGCTTCTTTCCCAGGGGCGTCAAAAGGCGGCATTGTGCGGTTAAGGGGCCTTTTAAATTTCTTACTGCCAGTTAAGCCTTTACCAAACAATCCCAAGGTTTAACCACCCTGACGCTGGAAAGCTTTAAAAAACATTGTGGGAAAAGGAGAAAATGCTGGTAACCAGCATTTTCAGCTTTTTCCACAATGTTTTCTATCCTATGAAAGAAAAACTCCATCACTTGAGCCATGTTTTATTTGTCATCTGCAAATGCTTCGAATTTGGACAAGTCTATAAATTTGTCATTTGGTAAAGGGTTTAAGTTAATCATTAAACAGTGATAATAACTACCTAATATACCTTTCCATGCGAACATGCAAAAATTTGGTGGCTACATGCAGTAAAAAGGTATAAATTTAGCATTTAACCCTTTCCCAAACGACAGATTTTGGACTGGTCCAAATTGAAAGAGTTTGCAGACGACAATTTCAAATTTGATGAAAATGGCAGAAAGTTATCAAATAGGGTAGAAAACACTGTGGGAAAAGGAGAAATTGCTTGTTTTGAGCAATTTCTCCTTTTCCCACAGTGTTTTTAAAAGACTTGTACTGCAGACACGTGAAAACCAGGGCTTGTTTGGGAAAGGGTTGAATAATTGGTTAGATATTTTGCAATCGGTGACTCTGTCTAATTTCATAAGATTAAATATGAAGGCATCTTACTATTGATCACATGACATTCCCACAAACCTCTGCAAAATTCTGGCGGGAAATCTATGAACACCTTATGGAACTATGTATCCAAATAAGGAAATACCATGGAAAAATACTGTTTTCCTTACATTTTTCTTTCTTCTTTATTGGTGGATTGCCAGCTATCGCATTAATTCAGTGATGATTCATGTCTGGATTTCAATGTGATTTTAAAAATCTGAATAGGTCCCTTTAACCTGATATGGTGTTCCAAATGTTGTTGTCTGGTAAAGAATTAAAACCTACCTATAGCAAAGCCATATCCACTGTGTACATCTGGAAGACCAATAGATTTCTGAAAAGATAAAACTGCTATTGCAAAGAATTGAAAGAAAAAATGTTTAATAATATTCAGCTATCCTAAATACTTTTGAAGAAATCTGTGGGTTTTTTTCATGAGTGCTTTGCTGTTTTTAAACAATATTTGAGTCGTACCATCGCTGCCTGTGCATTTTTCATGTGTTCCTGGAGTTCATACACAATACTCTTTTCACACCATTACCTGCTTTCCAATATAATTGTCATTAAAATAATGCCAAGATATCAGCAAAGAATGAATCCTGGCGCAATGCAAACTGATGTCATAAATAAGTTGCAAGTCACTTTTGCCTTTGTGGAACTTGAACTCAGAGCCCCGTAGTTGAAAGCCCTGTAAATTACTGCCAGGACTACAGGGCACAGATTTAACCCTTAACAATGCAAATCTGAGTTTCATCCCTGACAGAAGGCTCTTGAAAACATTGTGGGAAAAACAGAAAATGCTGGTAACCAGCATTTTACTCCTTTACCCTACGACATTTTCTGCCCTTTCAAAGATGGATCTCCACATTTGAGCCAAATTTATATGTCTTTTATAAATGCTCTCAATTTGGACAAGTCTAAAATAATTTCTTAAAGTAAAGAGTTAAAGAGTTTGGGTGTAACAGGTTAATATATCTCTCATTATAATTCTGGTCCTTTGACGTGCAGAAAATTGACCTTATAACTAAGTAATTGTGTAATCAACACTCTGGGTGCCAAAGAAATGAAATTGTTAAATCAAATCTGTAAAAAATAAGTAAACATTTACAATTTCAGCCTTTTTTTGTCAGAATGTCTTGCAAAAAGAAAAATCTAACTGGCTGTGTTGATCAGATCAGCCTTCACTTTCTGTGCAACCTGATCTTCATCTACACTGTCTATGAAAGCAATTTCAGTATATTTGACTACGACAAAATATGAAACCTAAGAAAAAGAATTCTACTTACACCAACAATGCCTGGAAGAGCAGCTACATTTCCAATCTGTTTCATTCCCGGCAGAAATCCTCCATAACCTTGTGCTCTACACGACTGTTTTAATTCATCAAACATCAGTTTTTCAAGGAAATCATTTACAAAAAACATGCCCTCCACCTACAAGTAAGCAGGAATTATTGAATTACATTCAAAAGATAAACACAGATTATGGTCACAAAATTCTTTAAAGTTGACAAAAGGGGGTTTAATGCATCTCTGTGATGAGTTAGACCAAACAAACACAGGGATCCATAATATCCATTTTGTCTAACAACCGACTGAATCATGAGGTAGACTGGTCCTTTGACATGCAGAAAATTGACCAGTGGCAAAAAGTTTTGACCCAAGTCTTAGTGAACCTGCGTGGAAGGCACAGGCTGACCTGGGTCAATACTTCTTGCAGAGGTATTAAGCCCCCTTTTCACAGAGCATGGCTCATTTTTTTTTTTTTTTTTAATTCACCATCTTTTTCAAACTGTTTATATGGCATAATGCACAATAAATGGCATCTCTTTGTTGTAGCTTCACATTCTTTTGTAAATCTGGGTCCAAAAATGGATTTCATTATCAGACAGAAAATGTGTTGAGCTGAAAGTAAATGCTCTTTAATCTTTCACCACACAATCCTGACTTTTAACGACTCCGAGAAAGACACTTTTTGAAAACATTGTGGGAAAAAGAGAAAATGCTGGCAACCAGCATTTTCTCCTTTTCCCACAATGTTTTCTACCCTATCAAAGACAGAATTCATCATTTTACCTACATTTAATTTATTGTCTGCAAATCCTTTCAGGCTTTTAATTCCGTACAGCTCACAATTTTTTTCATTTGGTAAAGAGTCAACAAAAAAATTTTATCATTTGGTAAAGAGTTTACAAATTTCCTCATTTGACTCATATTCTATTTGTCATTTGCAAATGCATTCAATTCAGATCAGTCTAGAGTATTAACGTTTGGTAAGAAGTTAACAAACATATTTCTTCTGAAACAAAGGATAGCAAATGACTGTAAACATCATTGTAAGACAGGCTTGATCAACATAAACAAGGACTCAGTGCAAAAAAAGTGCATGTAAGAATTGTGGCAATTCAAGAAACTGTTCACAACCAGCAATATCTCCTTTTGCCACTATGTTCTAAATCTGATCTAAAAATTCTCCTTTGTACAGATAAAAAGATCTGTTGTCTCAAAGTCACTGATTAGTGTAACAATCCAAGCATTAAAAGCACTGGTGTGGCATTTGTCAAGGGAGCCATTGTATGGAATTAATAATTTAAAGAGAAAAATCGAAATATTATCCAATATTTGCTTGAAGGTCAATTATTTCGATCTGTAAATATTCATGCACATTCCAATTTAGAGTAGCATGCAATCATGTTGAAGGAACAAGCCAAGGGACGAACAAGTTCTGGTTTTGGGACAAACAAGCCCAGGAGACAAAGATTATGTGTATCATTGCGCCAATAGTATAGGCTATGAGCGGGTAAATCTATTTCCAATAAAAAAGAAATATTTCCACCATCGATGGCCTAATCTAGTTTATTTTAGTACACCATTTTCCATTTTTTTATCTGAGTATTATCGAAACATGTATTTGTCTGAGAAAATTTGAGTTTAATTGGGTTTACTTCCTTCAGTTTTGCACAAACTATGATACACAATTTTCAAAATACCATATTGAACTCACAGTGGCATTGTCTTCGACAAATGCCACAAAAATGAATTATTCTAATCTTTACAGTGCCATATAAACCAATGAGACATTTACAGTCTAGAAATAAGGTCCAATTTATCACAATTTTGTGATAGCATTTAATTTGTCTGTAGCATTTCAGCAAAGCAGACAGTGTAGATCAAAGATGAGACAGAGCCTTTCAGAACTATAGTCACTTTTGCTCCTTCAAGTGTGTAGGTCAAAATTAGAGCGCACCGAACATGCAGCCTGACCTTTAATCTACCCTGTCCCCTGAACTGCGATTTCCTCACTTAATACAGCTTTGAAATAGTAATTATTTTCTTAATTTTACAAGATTAACCCTTTACCACATGACGAAATTTTAGATTAACCTATATTGAAAGCAATTTTTAGAGGAGAAATTGAACATGAATCACATGACAAGATTTGTTTTTGAAAAAATTAAAAACATTGTGGGAAAAGGAGAAAATGCTGGTTACCAGCATTTTCTCCTTTTCCCACAATGTTTTCAAAAGTCTTTTCCTCAGGGTTATTAAAACTCAAGATAATGTGGTACAGGGTTAAAAATGACTGTTGGGTTTACTTGGTGCTCTAATGATCTTGAACAGAATGTATGTACTTGCCTTCATATTGGGAACAAAGCCTTTCTTGATTCTCCATGCACATGGTCCTAGTTTTTCTAAATAGCTTAGTTCTTCTTGGTATGTCCTGACAACCATTTTCTCCTAAAAACGGAACAGATAATTAAAAACTCATAAATCTTTAATCCTTTACCAAACAACAAAATTTTGGATTTGTCCAAATTCAAGGCACTTGTAGAATACTATTGAAATGTGTAATAAATGATAGCATTTGTCTTTTACAGAGTAGAAAACATTATGGGATGGGAAAAGTTAAAAATGCTGGTAACCAGCATTTCTTCATTTTTCCATAATGTGTTCAAAGGCCTTCTTTCTTGTGGTGGTTAAAACTTGAGATTGTGCATTAACTCTTTACCACACAATCCTGAGTTTTATTGACCCTGAAGAAGGCTTTTGTAAACGTTATGGGAAAAGAAGAATATGCTGGTAACTAGTCTTTTCTGCTTTTCCCACGATGTTATCAGTGATTTCAAAGGCAGATACTGTCGTTTGTGCCCCACCTTACTTGTCGTGTGCAAATGCTTTCAATTTGGACTGGTCTAAAATTTTGTGGTGTGGTAAAGAGTTAAAGAGCTAAGTCAATTATTCTTTCCATCCGACCAAATTTGTGGAATTCAGGCTACAAAATAGGTCGAAAAACCACTATAATTGTTGTAACTTTTAGGATACATGTTACAGTTGGGTCTTCAAAGTTACTGCTATATCATCATTCATAAAGTTAATATATTTTTATAAGTATCAGTATGATCAATAATAATCCTGGTACAATCTTGATTTTTAAGATTATATAAGAAATTAAACTCCTGTAAAATTCCATTTTAAAGGCCCAATAACTGGCAAAAGTAAACATTGTGGGCATTAAAATGCATTTAAACTTAAACCATACCATTCAAAAGCATGGAAATTATTGTGAAGATGACAATTTGTTATTCTACAATCCTAGAGTTAGCTGCTGGCTGAAAACTGAACATCAAAGCCAGGTAAAAAGAAAAGGATACTGACTTGGCAACAGTTTATCTGGTTTAGAAATTCATATTTATGTCATTGACTAACACTGGACCTGAACATACAATAAGTGACTATGATCTTCCCAAAAAATTACCATACTGTGTTTAAATGGCAAGATTTAAATCTAGATGAATTGTAACACTGGCATTATTCAATTTTGGCCGCCACTGGACCTTTGATTAGAAGATATTATGATTCAAGGATTAATGATAAAGTCTCACTGTCTTTATGGTTCTAGAAAATTCATTTTACTGCTCATAACATCATATTACCCTTATAATATATCCTTCTTGCCAATATATTATCCGAACAAGTCTGTCCGGAATCGGTGTAAGTTACGGTATAAAACAGTTTTAGCATATATAGTCCTTTAAATAGCATGACAATTAATGAAAAAAGTGTTACAACTAATTATTTAGTCTATTACCTTAATTTAGATTTCAAATTGGCTTTTGACGAAATATTCAGCAAAAAAAAAATAAAAAATACGTTTCTCAGCCGGATCTGATTATGCAATGGATGAGGCTAAATCCACGACGACTGTGGGGAATCATAATTTCACAGTCGGATACGTACTTTTTCGCGATTTAGATGAAAATGGTGATGATAAATAAATAAATAAATAAATAAATAGTGAGAAATTCTAGGGACACAGGTATGAAATTTGACGGACTCAGGTCTTTTTCAAGTAATCATTTCAAGAAGAACATATCAAATAATTTCTTTTCTCAGTAAAAAATAAAAGTAATCATACTTTCTCCCTTTCGACCCACATGCATGTGCTTGCCTAAACTAGGGATCGTATATAGCATTCTCATTGAACCAAGGAATGCCGATGTAGGGTATACCTGTTTGAACACCAAGAATGTCAACAGTATATAGTTTTGCAGATGCATTTTTTTGAAACGTCAGCGGTCAAGGGTTTTTTTTTTTTTTAACCCTCATACCGTATATTCCGTCCCATATTCATGTAAATGATTTGTGTTGATTTTTCATCAAATTATCGGCTGTATTTGTAATTTGTAGCTAAGGTTTTTGCTCTCTCTCTCCACTTTCCTCCCTCCCTACCTCCCACCCTACATCCCGAACAGCTATATCTAAAATGCTTCTTTGTCTGTTTGCCACCTTTGCCTAAACAGTGTTATGTTATTTATGCGGGAAGGGCTGTTTCCTAAGGATATAATTTGTGGTCCAACCCTTGCCTCTATTATTTGAGGGACATAAATACCATGTACACGAGCCAGTCTCTGTAAAAACGGGGTTTAAAGCCTACGCAGTCCGCACAAGCTGACTTGGGTCGAAACTCTTTGCCATTTGTAAATTTTATGCATGTCCAAGGACCATTCTACCCCCAGAAACAGTCAACTGTCCACAGACAATAGCACAACTATTGAGCAACATTTACGAGCAGTTTTAGAAGATTTCTACAGCTTTTTAACAAAAATTTTAAACAACTTTCACCTGGAGAATTTCAAAAAAACGTTCACTCCGCCATGTTGGTCACGTGTCAGCATAATTATGTGATGGCTTGCTGGGTATAATGCATAATCGGGAGATTCATTAAGCCCCCTTTCGCCATGAGCATGGCTCATATTTAAAATAACTATATACTGAAAAAGAAACTGAATAGTATTTTCTAATGTCTATACTGTCAGGGCCGCTTTCGATGTCTCCAATTTCAATTCAAGCTGAGAACGAGTTCATATCAACCCTTATCCTGCAAAATAAGTGACATGAAACTTTACAAGCCGACAGTTAAAACCCCAAATTCTGTTATTTCAAAGGGATTTTTGGGGGAAAGATATCTCCTTACCATGGATTGTACATACGCTTTAACTTACGATCCCTGCCCTGGTCGAACAGTGTAGATCCAAGATCAGACTGCACGTTGTGTGCAGTCTGATCTTGATCTACGCTGTTCGCAAAAGGCCAGTTAGTCGCGCTTAGGATGAGAACTGTCCTTTAGCCCAAAAAGTGTTCTTCTTTTTCTCCTTTATTACAGCGCGCTCAAACTGCAAGAATTTCGTTAGAGAATTTTTATGAAGATGACTATCTGTTATGGTAGGGTCGGCCCAAGTGCTAGTCGCTGGCAGAGAAAATAATTTCAAAGCTAGTTTAAAAATTGCCAGGTCACACTAACTTTTGTTTACTTTTTGTTCCTGATTTTGAAATGCATATTTCTGCCAGTGACTTCCAAATGGACTGACCATACAATAACAGACTGTCATCTTCACAATGTTTTCCATACTTTTCAATGACATGATTTAAATGCTTTTTAACTACTTTGTTATTATTTTGGCCGCTATTGAGCCTTTAAGAAAACCTGTAAAAGAGGAAAGGCGCAACACATTTTCTTTTCTTTTTTTTTTTTTTTTTGTGCAGTGAAGCTCGAAAGCAGCTTCCTTAATTTAATTTAAACATATTTTATTCGACAGAATTACAGTATACATGTACATGAACAATACAATTACATTAGATTGACAAAGAATAATCCTGCAGAAATGGATTGGAACGAAAGCAAAGCTTATATAGTTCCTCTCCAATTTCCGGTCATTGCATGTATAAAGTATGATATTTTAAGTTTAAGAAAACAGAGCAGTGAGAAAAAAAAAAATATAGGGAAAGTGGTGGTGTGCAGGAGTGGAGTGTTTGACCTTTTGGTGAAGAATTCATATAATATGAGAGGCCATAAGTAGAGACAATAAAAGCATTACAACCTGACTGTCACTACTACGTAAGTGTTTACTTGTACAGTTTATAAAGATGAAGATAAAAATGATACACCACGAGTGTCCCCTGCCAGTTTCCGCAGCAGAATATTATATTGTCCCTTGGAAACAGAGCAACACAAAGAAACCAAGAGACAACAAACTAAAGAGCAAATCTTCCACTTGCACGGATATAATTATGCACTGCTGCAAATACTGTTTCATTATCATGCAGGCTAAGATTCTCATCCCCATATAAGATGACACGAAGGGAGACTCTTACAATATCATTAATATTAGAATACAAAATATTTCTTAAGTCATTATAATTTGGACATTTTAGAAAATAGTGTTCAGTTGTTTCAACTGATCCGCATCTACAAAGTGACGATTGTACCAAGTTTTTCATGTATAGATGATGATTAAGAGAACTACATCTGTTACGCAATCTAGCATGGATAATCTGAATTTTTCTTTCGCCGAAGCAATACAGTGGTCTTGGCGTGGGTTTATCAAGGTTTAAATGATATTTAAAAGATGACAGTGATACTGCGTTCTTAATCTCATCCGGTAGGGAATTCCAATCATAAATTACAGACGGTAAAAATGAACTGTTATACAAGCTAGTTCTACACGCAATGGTTCTTAAATTATTAGGTCTACGCAGATTATAAGTTGTTGAATTACCAATAGTTGGAGGGACGAGAACATTAAGATAATTTGGAGAGAGTCCATTTACCATTTTATAGAAGTGAATCAACTTATGTTTACGCCTTCTTTCACTTAAGGTTTCCCAACCAGATTCCTGAATAAGATCAGCAATAGAAACTAGTTTAGTGCAGCCTGTAACTATACGTGCAGCTTCATTTTGAACTTTGTCTAGCTGATCCTTTAACCCCTGCGAAAGATTGTCCCATATGACATCGCCATACTCCAAAATAGGCCTTATAAAAGAAAAATAAATGGTCTGAAGTGACCGTCGGTCGAGTCGTATTTTCAGATACCGCATAACCCAAAGCAGCTTCCTTAACACTACACCTGCTTAATACATAAAATGAACTTTTCGATAGTAAAACCAATAATTTCTCTATTTCAAAGTTATTTTAGGTGGGGTGGGGTAGGGGGATTCATCCTTAACGGACAGTGTAGATCCAAGATCAGACTGCACATTCTGTGCAGTCTGATCTTGGTCTACACCGTCCGCAATACTTCCTTCAGTCGCCCTTAGCAGTCTAAGGGTTAAATTGGCGTCAAGTCCATAGCGCCAATTACTTTGTAGTTTTTCGCCGTCACGTGCATGACGTCACAAGACCACAGTAAAATGTTAGCTATGTACAACAAACAATAAATGTTTATAAAAATGGAGAAAACTATTGTGAGAAGTGAAAATGAATTTCGATGCTGCTTAGCAGCAATGAGAGACAAGGGAACATTTTGTGATGCTGTTATATGCATACCTGGAGACGAAAAGAAGTTTCCTGTGCATCGTGCAATCATGTCAAGCTGTAGTGACTTTTTCCGATCATTATTTACCTGTGGACTTCAAGAAACGACGCAACGGGAAGTTACCATACACGGTATTAACACAAAAACGTTAGAACTTTTAATTGAGTATGCTTACACTTCACACGTGTCTTTGAGCCCAGATAACATAGAAGATATCTTTGTGGCTGCTGACAGGTTTGGAATTTTAGGTCTTCTTGACGAATGTATCAGTTTCCTTTCAAAACAATTATCCCCTAAAAACTGTATCGGATTTTTACGATTTGCAAGGTTCTACAATAATAAAGAATTATGTAAGATTTGCTGGAAATTTGTAACAAGAAAATTCAAAGAAATTGCTAAAAACAGCGAAGAGTTTGTCCAGCTAGAACTTTGGGAAATGCTAGAGATAATACAAGATGACAGACTAAATGTAATACACGAGGACGATGTTTTCGATGTTGTTATGAAGTGGGTAGAATTTTACCCCAGAAACAGAAAACAGTATTTTAAGCAACTTTTGGAGGGAGTTCGGTTTCCTTATATAACTGAGGATTATTTTCAAAAGAAAATCATGCAAAGGAGAGAACTCAAAAGAACATCTTGCTGGGAGCAAATTCAACTTTCGTACAACCTAGTCAAAAGGTTTCGATCCGCCAAAGATCCTGTAGTTAAATCAAATCTCGCGAGATGGTTGAGGCCGCGAATCCCAAGTCGTGTTATATTCGTCATGGGAGGATGGGCACAAAATGGCGTCACGGAATCGATGGAAACTTATGACAGACACACGGACCAATGGTTTGAGGTGACAGAATGTGAACTGCCAACACCCAGAGCGTACCATGGCACGGTCACCATAGGTAACAAAGTCTTTGTGATGGGTGGCTTCGATGGATCCCATTATCTGAACAGTGTCATTTGCTTCGATGTCGAGAAAAAGAAATGGGAGGAACGGAACCCGATGTACATGTTGAGGTGTTACGTAAGCGCCGCGGAGATCGGCGGGGAGATTTACGTTTGTGGCGGCTTCGATGGAAGACAGCGGCATAACTCGGCCGAGAAGTACAGTCTCACAAACAACCAGTGGACAATAGTAAAGCCAATGTTTCACAGACGGAGTGACGCAGGGGCGGTGAACTATCAGGGTTTGTCGTCATTCTAGTGGCTGATCAGTTTTAACACTCTATGGGTGATACAGGATGCCGAACCTTGTAAAAAAAATCTGGACTTATCCAATGTTAAAGCACTTGCAGACGACAGATTCGATGTGTCTCATATGACAGCGTTTGACCTCGAAAAGATCGAAAACGTCTTGGGAAAAGGAGAAAATGCTGTTTCCCAGCATTTTCTCCTTTTCCCACAGCGTTTTCAAAGATTTTTTTTCATAGGGGTCGTTAAAACAAGGGATTGTTTGGTAAAGGATTAATAAACATCGAACCAGAACCAGGGTCTTTATCAAGTTCTAACTATTTTAAAGATCATCCTATTTCTAAATTCCAAGGTAAGCAATCTGATTGGTTGATACAGATCACATGACTAGTGCTGTAATATACAAACGAGCTATGAGGGGGTTTAATGCATCTCCGTGATACATCATACTGAACAAGTCATCACATAATTATGGATCATTAAAGTCCATTTTGTCTAACAATCGACCGAATCATGAGGTAGAATGGTCCTAATTTATGAAAAGCAAAAGATTTCGACCCATGCCAGCCTGCAAGACTTCTAACGACCCTAGAAAGACGGCTTTTGAAAACACTGTGGAAAAAAAAGGACAAAATGCTGGTAACCAGCATTTTCTCCTTTTTCCACAATGTTTTCTACCCTTTCAGAGATAGAAATCATCATTTGAAATTTATTTTATATTGTCGTCAGCACATGCTTTCAATGTGGTCGTGTATAAAATTCTATCGTTTGATAAAGATTTAAAGAAGCAGTTTCATTGCGTTAGTGAAAAATTATATTTTTGTAGTGTAATATTTTCATAAATTTTGCCAAAGGAAGCTCTTAGAAACTAGCTCATATCATGTGAGAAAAACTCTTACAAGTTTCATTTTATTTTTTTCCCGGATTTAAAAGTTTCCTGCAAGACAAAATTGCCATGTGCAAAAGGTAAGCATTTGTTGGAAGCTACATTGAAAACCATCCACTGACGCAGTTAGAGAACGAGAGCACCGAATGCAGGTGTCAACGCTCGACTGCAGTTGCTTTTAGTGGAAATTTTAAGTCGAAAAGGGGCATAACTGTGTCAAAAATATTTTAATGGTTACCTGCCCCTGTTGTATGAGTTCCCCTTTTGATAGTTAACAACTAGTCCCAGTTTGAATGAAGCAAATGTATTCAGTGATGACAGGGATACTACAAAATGTCGAAGTTTTTTGAAAATTTTAAATAAAAAATGGGGCATAACTGTGTCAAAATATTTTGATGGTTACCTGCCCTTGTGGTAGATAACACCTAGCCCGAGGTTGAAGTAAATTTCTTCAGTAATGACAGAAATGTTATAAAATGTTAAAGTTCTTGCACTCCGATGACGCCGACGACGACGGGGCTATGACGACAATACCTCGGCATGTTCTTCGAAACAAATGAGCTAATAATGTTCTGTGGTTCTTTTTATCTCTCAGGAAAGTTGTTCGTTGCCGGTGGTTTCGATGGACACACCTGCCTTCTCTCTGCCGAGTGCTACAATCCAGCCACCGACCAATGGACAGTGATTGCCTCGATGTCCAGCCGGAGAAGTGGTGTTAGTCTGGCTGTCTGCTCGGACAGGATATATGCCATAGGTGGATATGATGGTGCCCAACGTCTTGACAGTGGTAAGGAGAGAGAGAGAGAGAGAGAGAGGTGTTCTTTTTATTCAAATACATTGTTAGCGATTCATAAGTTTATAATGAGAACCGTTCCACGGACCGTATTCACCAACCATTCTAAATTATATGCCAAGTCCACTTCTTGATTTAGAAAGCAACCCAATTGCTGATTTGGTTTAGCCAGTTAGAAATGGCGTTACTTTGAAATCTGGAAAATTACTGAGAACTATACCAAGAATGTTATTAAACATAGTTGGTGAATACGGGACCAGGTTGTTTCCTTGTTTTCCTTTTTCCATTGTTTAAAGAGAATTTGTGATTGCAGTAAAAGCACAGAGAGACAAAGTCTTTGACAATTATGGTATGGTTGCCAGTTGTTACAGACAAAAATCGGAGAAGCAAATAAAAACAGTTCTGTATTTAACCCTTTACCAAACAATCCCGTGTTTTAACGACCCTGAGGAAGAGGCCTTTTGAAAATATTGTGGGAAAGGGAGAAAATGCTGGTAACCAGCTGGTAACCAGCATTTTCTCCTTTTCCACAATGTTTTCTACTCTTCCTAAACCAAATTTCAATTTTTGAGTCACATTTATTTTGTCGTCTGCAAAAGCTTTCAATTTGGACTGGTCTAAAATTTTGTGATATCGACATGTACTTCTTCAGTGTACATTTGGTCAGGTTCAGTGCATATTCGTGTCTGTCTTTGTTTGCGTTTCTTCTTTACAACTGTCTTTAATCTAAACACATTTTACTGGACAGAAATTCAATATACATAAAAAATACAATATACTGATTGATTGATTGATTGATTGATTGATTGATTGTTTGGTGTTTAACGCCGTTTTCAACATTATTTCAGTTATATCGCGGCGGCCAGTGCACCTATCCATGCTTTCCTGGAGTTTCTTTTACCAGTACTCCACACAATATTCTTTCCAAGCCACTGGCTGCTTTCCCACATAACCATCGTCTAAACAATGGTCAGCGGTGAGAGAGGAATGAATCATGTCGCAATGACTACCATCAATCCTTGGAAAGAATTTGGCCAAGCCGGGAATCGAACCAACGACACCTGTTCTCAAGTCCTGTACGCTACCGACTGTGCTACCGACGGGGCTTGGCACAATACAATATAACACAATACAATCAGTTAATAGATATAATCCTGCAGTTTTTCTTTGATGTAGTTTGCAAACTTTTTTTTCTTGAAATACCTCCTCAAGAACTGGTTTTTGTGTACACTGTTATTGAGGGCCCTCAGAGACTGACCAGTTCAAAGAGTGCTTTTTGGCAAGGTTTGCGAGCCGCACCATGGTGATGAACAAGTCAGCTAACGCTGTGATGTAACCATAATACTGTCAATAGCGGCAGAAAAACAACATTCACAAAAAAATGTGTAAGCCATGCTCTGTGGAAAGGGAATTTAATGCATCTTCAAAAAGTATCGACCCAAGTCAGCCTGCGCAAATCCGCGCAGGCTGACTTGGGTCGATACTTTTTGCTACTTGTAAATTTTCTGCATGTCTAAGGACCATTCTACCATTCAAGATTCAGTCGGTTGTCAGTTGAAACGGAGTTTATGGATCCACAATTATGTGATGACTTGCTTGCCATATTGCATCATGGGAATGCATTAACTCTTTACCAAACAAAAGTATTTCCAACTGGTCCAAATTGAAGGCATTTGCAGACGACAAATTAAATGTGGCTAAAATGATTGCATTTGTTTCTGAAGGTTAGAAAGCATTGTGGGAAAAGGAGAAAATGCTGATTATCAGCATTTTCTCCTTTTCCCACAATGTTTTCAAAAGGCTTCTTTTTCAGGGTCGTTAAAAGTCGGGATTGTGTGGTAAAGGGTTAAACGCCATTTTGCCAGAGAATGGCACAATTATCATTGATGGTGGAGGTAACGAAGGTTTTTTTTCACTACATTCCAGTTGAACGTTATGAATTCAATCGACGCCATTGGTACGGCTCCCCAAGCATGAATCTGGGAAGGAGCAACTTTTCATGTGTCGTGATGGAGGATACCATTTACGTTATGGGAGGTTATGACGGTAAAAATAAAGAATAATTTTACGACAATATAACCCTGGGTCCGTATTCACCAACCATTCTTAAGAACATTCTTGGTCTTGTTCTTCAAAATTTTCCAAATTTGAAAGTAACACACCTTCCGATTGGCTAAACCATATGGTTTAGCCAATCAGAAGTGGTGTTACTTTCAAACTTGGAAAATCTTGAAGAATACGTCTAAGAACGTTCTTAAGAATGGTTGGTGAATACGGACCCTGTACCAGACGACAAAATTATAGACCTGTCCATATTCGAAGCATTGCGGACGTACAAATAAGATATGGCCTAAATGAAGGAGTTCGTCTAAAAAAAGGTAGAAAATATTGTGGGAATATGTAAAATGCTAGTTATCAGCGTTTTCTCCCTGTCTCATGTTTTTTATAAAGTCTTCCATTCCAGGGTTGTTAAAACTCCGGATTGTATGGTACAAGATTAGAAAGAAAGATCATTTTTCTAGTTAAAGAGTCGCCATGGTTAAATGGATCTCTCACTTCCGCTTTAATTAAGCCAACATTTTCCCATTTCTGATTGTAAAAAAAAAAATATTGGACTTTTTATCGCAAAAAGAAGTTGCTACTAATGAGCATTCACATACAGAGTGTCCCAAAATAGATGTCCCAGTTTCAAAGTTCAATTTTGCTACTAAATATTCAACATAGCTAGATAGCTCTTAACCCTTTACCACACAATCTCAACTTTTAACGACCCTGAGAAAGAAGCCTTTTGAAAACATTGTGGGAAAAGGAGAAAATGCTGGTAACCAGCATTTTCTCCTTTTCCCACAATGTTTTCTACCCTTCTCATAACACATTTTAATTTTTCAGTCACATGTATTATATTTTGTCGTCTGCAAATGCTTTCAATTTGGATCAGTCTAAAATTTTGTCGTTTGGTAAAGAGTTAATAATATTATCAAAAACATCCACAATTTTGTAGAAACAGCAGTCTTAAGTACTTCATTCCATCATAACACGCTCTCTTTATGTCCACCCATTTTTTGCTGTATGAGCCTGACACGACGTCGAAAGTTGTTTATGACGTATTGGCAGGTGTCCTCTGTAATTTCCCGTATTTCTCTACATATAGCAGTTCTGAGTTCAATTAAACATGCTGGTTTTAATCATAACCCTTGTCTTTGATGGGTCCCCATAGAAAAAAATAATGTTGAAAGCGGCGTAAAACACCATTCAATCAATCAATCAATCATAGAAAAAAATCTAACAGGTTTAAATTGGACGATTGAGGTGGCCATTCTACTGTGGTCTCCATTGTAATCAACTGCCTTCAACAAGTATTGATCAGAAAGCCAATAGCAGCTCTACTTGTATGGGCTGCTGCTCCGTTGATACCAAATATCATTAAATGAGAAACATTTTATCGAAAGTTCAGGCACAAACTTATTTTTTAAAATATCAGTGTAGCGATCAGAGGTAACAGTGACAGTGTCTACGTTTTCCTTGAAGAAATCAGGTCTGATGACGTTTTTACTGCTTAACCCTTTCCCAAACAAGCCCTGGTTTTCACGTGTCTGCAGTACAAGTCTTTTGAAAACACCGTGGGAAAAGGAGAAATTGCTCGTAATGAGCAATTTCTCCTTTTCCCACAGTGTTTTCTACTCTTTTTGAGAACTTTCTGCCATTTTCATCAAATATAAAATTGTCGTCTGCAAACTCTTTCAATTTGGACCAGTCCAAAATTTGTTGTTTGAGAAAGGGTTAAAGCAACCCATACTGTGATTTTTTTTCACCGGTCAGAGGTGTATGACAAGGATTATAATCATAAACCAGCAACACAGAACTGCTATTATGTAGGGAAATACGGAAGGTTACAGAGGACACCTGCCAAAACGCCATTAACAATTTTCGACGTCGTGTCAGAATGGTACAGCAGAAAAAAGGATGGACATGTAGAGCATGTATTGTTATGGAAGGAAGGTAAACTAGTACTTAAAATAACTGTTTCTACAAAATTTATCATGTCCTTTAATAATACGATAAAGAATCATCTATTTATACAGAATATTTAGTAGCAAAATTGAACTTTGAAACTGGGACATATATTTTGGGACACCCTGTATATCTTATCTGAAATCATTTCAGGTGAGAAAACTTCATCAAAAGTTGAGTGCTATTATTCCCAGAAAGAGAAATGGACTGTTCTAGGCGATTTGAACGTGGGTCGCAGTGCTGTTAGCGCATGTGCAGTAGGAGATCTCGACAATGCGCATGAATATACATTTTACGGAAATGGAGGCGGAACGTCGACCTACTTTTCGAGCAATGTCGAAAGCCAGTAATGTTCGAATTTTTTTTTTAAACAAGTTCCAGCCAAAGGACCCTGTTCTTTCGAAACACGTCGAGCGCAAAAAAGAAAAAAATTATGTTGAAAAATTGTGCAAGCTTTGGATACATGTTACATTATTTTTATGCAAAGAGAATAATATAGCTGTCTTAAAAAACATGAAAATGTAAATACACCATTATTCTTTCGTCTTAAAAGTGACTCAACTTATCGATCTTTTTTTTTTGCAGCGAAGTTTTAACCCTTTACCAGACAACAAAATTTTAGCCTTGTCCGAATTGAAAGCATTTGCAGACGACAATTTCAATGTGGCTCAAATGGTGCAATTTTTCTTTGAAAGGGTAGAAAACATTGTGGGAAAAGGAGAAAATGCTGGTTACCAGCATTTTCTCCTTTTCCCACAATGTTTTCAAAAGGCTTCTTTCCCAGGGGCGTAAGAATGCGTCAATGTGCGGTAAAGGGTTAAACAGATCATGATGATTTTAAGGTTTTTTTTTTTTCAATTTGTATTTCAGTTACATGCAATAATCGAAAAGTGAATTAATTTAATTCAGCAAACAAGCAACCCGACTTCTACGTATGGATTTGAAGATAGCTTGTTGCGGGTCTCTTCTCCGTTAATTTTTCGATAGTCAGACTCCTGTTTGCAAAGTTTTGAAAGCGAAATCGGACGCAAGGAGAACATGATTTTAGCCATGATCGGTGAAAAGGAGGCATAATGCGTCTGCTAACAGTATCGACCCGGGTCAGCCTGCGCAGTCCGCGCAGGCTGACCTGGATCTAAACTTTTTGCTATTGGTCAATATTCTGCATGTCTAAGGACCAGTCTACCTAATGATTCAGTCGTTTTTTCAGACAAAACGGATTTTATGGATCCATAATTATGTGATGACTTGCTTGGTAAAATATATCACGGAGATGCATTAAGCCCCTTGTGCCAGAGAGCCGCTAAATTACAAGGCACGCATCCACACGCATTTTGCAATGTTAGTGGTCTTTACCAGATCTACTGTTTGAAGTCTGTAATCATAGCCAGATTTCTCGGAAATGAAATGTTACTGTTGTCCCTCTCCAGTGGCGTAATTCACCATAATCAGTATTTAAACATAAATCCATACTCGTTTTCGGCCAGTTTTTAACCCATTTCATCTTTATTTCATAAAACTATAATCATTCTTGTATCTTCATGCCAAATTTTGCCCCTGACGGGTCCAAATTTGCACAGATGACGACGGGTGGAAAATGCATTTCGTTTTCTGTAGGCCTTCAAAGAAATCACCGTTGTCATTTCCGGTTGTAAACAAGGGCAAACCCCTTGAGTTTCTTTATCCCTTACACCATATATATATTGGTAAATCATCTATGTTTACACAGCTGACCGAATTATGAGCCATTCTACACGCTATCAAGTTTTACAGTGTTTTTTCTCTTTCTGGCAGTAAGGATGTATGTAAGAAAGCTAAACAAAAAAGCTATATCATGACTAAATAGGGCAATAGGGAATGATTGAAACTCTGTTGTCGTCTACTTTTTCATTCTAATTTCTCTAAAAAAAAATAACAGGCTTTTGAGAGAGAGAGAGAGAGAGAGAGAGCCCTAGCAGACAAAAGAAAGATATACAGTGTAGTATAATGTGGTATAAATATCTTCTTCATCCTTGGGCCGAGCCCCCGTAGCTCAGTCGGTAGCGTACAGGACTTGAGAACAGGAGGTCACTGGTTCGATCCCCGGCTCGGCCAATTTCTTTCCGAGGATTGATGATAGTCATTGCGACAGGATTCATTCCTCTCTCACCGCTGACCATTGTTTCGACGATGGTTATGTGGGAAAGCAGCCAGTAGCTAGGAAAGAATATTGTGCCTAGTACTGGTAAAAAAAACTCCTGGAAAGCATGGATAGGTGTACTAGCCGCCGCGATATAACTGAAATAATGTTGAAAACGGCGTTAAACACCATACAATCAATCAATCAATCTCCACCGTTGGAATAAACAAACAAGTAATTTTGTGTTCTTTAATGACAGAAATCTGGGTCCGTATTCACTAATCATTCTTAAGAACGTTCTCAGACTAATTCTTCAAGATTTTCCAAATTTGAAAGTAACACAACTTCTGATTGGCTAAAGCCAATCAGAAGGTGTGTTACTTTCAAATTTGGAAAATTTTGGAGAACAAGACCAAGAATATTCTTAAGAACGGTTGGTGAATACGGACCCTGGTCTTGAACGTAAAGATCTCGATCAAAGCCTCTTTTCACTTTTCATGCCAAACATTTCCTTTATATAAGTCTCATTTTTTAAACAAATAACATCCCAAGATGATTTAAACAAGATCGACAAAGAACCACTTTGATGCAACATGTAAAGTATAGGCGCTTTAGGCATTGCTATACCAGCGATTGTTCCCTAAAACACTGTGTGAAACTGGATCAATACAAAAAAATATTGGCACTCTTTTAACACAGAACGTGCAGTCCGATCTTTGACGCCACTGTCTGCAAATTTGTCAGATTTTGTGACACACAGTCAGCCTCGAAATTGTATTATTTGCATCTTTCGTACTGACTATGAATGTCAGTTTCATTTGAGCCATGCTCTGGCAAAAGCGGGCTTAATGCATCTCCGCAATATAAGATACCAAATGAGTTATCGCCTTATTAAAGATCCATAAAATCCAAAATGTCTAACAACCGACTGTATCATAAGGTGGTCTGGTCCTTTGATATACGGAAAATGGACAAAAAGCGAAAAGTTTCGGCCCAGGTCAGCCTGCGCGGACGGCGCAGGCTGACCTGGGTCGATACCTTTCGCAGATGCATTAAACCCCCTTTTGACACAGCATGGCTCATTCATATACCCCTTTATTGGCGGTGGATTCATATTAGCGTTATAGGCAGTCAGGGCTCTCCCCGCGAAAATTGATCAATCGTCAGTACTTGCCAGTCTTGTCCGTTAATAATACTATAACCGTAGAACAATATAATTTTGAGATTCTGTGGATCACTAATCGACTGTTTCTCCCAGCATTTCCATTGGAGTCACAATGGCATCTTTATCTTCGTCTTTGTTTATATTTCTGTAACAAAAACCATAATAAAAAAAAAACATGTGACCATGTCCTGGCAAAAGGGGGTTTAATGCATCTTCGTGATGCATTACATTAAGCAAGTCATCACATAATTATGGATCCATAAAATTTATTTTGTACATCTACCGACTGAAACATGAGGTGGTCTGGTCCTTTGACAGGCAGATTATTGACCGATGGCAAAACGTTTCGACTCGCGTCAGCCTGCGCGGACTGCGCAGGTGAACCTGGATCGATACATTTTTGTAGATGCATTAAGTCCCCTTTTCAAAGAGCATGGTCCATGGATTATCTACGAATGCTGGCAGTTTTCAAGAGTTAACCCGTTGTATCTTCAAAAAGACTTGAAGCAGACGACTTAAAAAAAAAATCATGTAAAATATGCATTATAAACATAAATTAAAATTCTGTTCATGAATAGGAATATTTATTTAACCGTTTCAGCGCCATAGGCGATAACAGGGACTTTTGCGGACGGCATAGATCAAGATCAGACTGCGCAGAACGTGCAGTCTGATCTTTGATCTATGCCCTCCGCTTGTTTGGTCAAGCCTATAGGATATAAATCTTCCAGAGACTCAGTGGATTGTATTTACAGCCATCAAAGGAGGCGGAGTTTGTTTATTTGGCGCCGAAAGAGTTAAAAAAAAAAGAAAAAAATGTGACGAAAGGAAAATTGGTCTCCGCGGACTTGTTTTAGTTGTTCTAGATAGTATTCAGGGTCCGTATACACCAACCGTTCGTAGTTTCATTCTCTTCCTAGATTTAGAAAGTAACACAGCTTCTGATTGGCTAAACCATTTGGTTTGGCTAAACCACACACACACACACACACACACACACACACACACACACACATATATATGAATGAGAGTGATTCTCTGGCAAAAGGGGGCTTAATACATCTCCGTTATGCATTATACCAACAAAGCCATCACATAATTATGGATCCGTAATAGCTACTTTTCTTAACAACCGACTTAATCACGAGGTAGACTGGTCCCTTGACATACAGAAAATCGACCAATAGCGAAAAGTTTCGGCCCAGGTCAGCCTGCGCGGATTGCGCAGGCTGGCCTGAGTCGATACTTTTCGCAGATGCATTAAGCCCCTTTTCACAGAGTATGGCTCATACATATGTGAAACTAAAATGATGGATTTTGTTTTCTTGAAAAGTTAGGTAGCAAGGTGGGAAAAGGAGAAAATGCCGGTTACCAGCATTATCTACTTTTCCCACAGTGTTTTAAAAAGCCTTCTTCCACAGAGACGTAAAACCTGAGGGTCGAGTGATAAAGGGTTCATTGCATAAACATCACGATTCTGACCGAATCGAGATCTTACCTTCGTTTGAAATATACCACAGTTAAAATGGAGACCACAAGTATGAGTATTATTGAAGATGCTACAATACAAACAATCGCCGGGGTGCCTAAACCACTCTGAAAGTATATCAAGAAGCATAGGCCACTGAATTTCCATTGGTCTAACAAGGGCAAGCAAAGTTTTTATTGCTCGATCACCGGACACCGTTACTAAAAATAGCACACTGGCGGGTCGCCTCTCTATCTTATATCGGTAGTTACAAATGTCACTATATTACACGATATAGAGGCAATGCGCCAGTGTGCTGTTTTAGTAACAGTGTCCGATAATCAATCAATAAAAAAATTCAGTGTTTCGTGATGAACCAATGGAACTTCAAGGGGCTTGCAATAGAACAGAAAGGTATAATAAAAGTCATGAAAAAATATTGAAAGCTATGTAAAAGCCCTTTCTAATAAAGAAATATGTATAAAAAGAGTGAACTTTCCCTTGTGTACCAATATTTCTTTGGATCTTTGAAAAAAGTGTACAGCAGTTCTGATTACTGTGTTATACAAAACTACCTTTAAAAAAAAAAAAAATTGTGCCGAGCTCCAGTATCTCAGTCGGTAGCATACACGCATGACTTGAGAACAGGAGGTCGCTGGTTCGATCCCACGCTCAGCCAAAGTCTTTCCGGGGACTGATGATAGTCACTGCAACAGGAATCATTCCTCTCTCACCGCTGTCCATTGTTTCGACGATGGTTTTGTGGAAAAGCAGTCAGTGGCTTGGAGAGAGTATTGTGCGGAGTGCTGGTAATGAGAAACTCCAGGATAGCATGGAAAGATGCAATGCCCGCCGCGATATAACTGGAATAATGTTGAAAACGGCATTAAACACCATAAAGTCTCAGTCATTTTTGGAATCGTAGCAAGAAGCAAAATTTTGGATATTTTTTTTTTTTTCTGTTCAGAAATGTTAGCCGTCAAATGAAAAGATTCGATAAAACCTTACCTTGGTGTTTTGAGGTAGTGTTGTTGTTTCGGGAGTCGATATTTGCTGAACCTGTTTGTATGTTAACGGAAAAAGCCGAGGGAGGGTCTCGTTTGGAACTCGGGAAAGTCCATTTGTTATCGTATCTTTTGATACTGGTACCCCGTTGCATGTTATTGTAACAGATATAACGTTGAGTCTGTACAACAAAAGGACAAAATACAGCGAAACCCAAACATACTCATGTAATAAGCATGTAATAAGCAATGATTCTTCATACTGAGCTGTTTCAGAATGGCTTAAAAAAAGGCAGGAAATCTGCGCCAAATTTTTTCTTCTATGTGCCAAAGTTTCAACTTTCAGGCGAACATGGACTTAAAGTCTATTTTTCGAGTTTACTATGCATTGATTGGCATACAGTGACCATTTGTCATTGAAAGAAAGGCTTGTTATATGGCGCGCAACACACGAAAAGGGGCCTTCGGACAATTGCGTACAGTGCTGTCCCAGATTAGCCTGCGCAGTCCGCGCAGGCTAATCCGAGACAGCACTTTACGACTACGTAAGATTTTTTCATACAGTAGACTTTCGTGAAACAGAAAAGCGCACAAAAACGGGAAGTGTCGTCTCAGATTAGTCACAGACTGCACTGATCTGGGACGACACACTTTTACGCATATGTCCGAAGGCCCCTTTTCGTGTGTTGCACGTCATATACCGGTAATACTTATCTAACAATCAAAGGTTTAACCCATTACTCAAAAGCCATTTCGAGATATACCAAAAAATCTGAGCCAAGCTCTGGCAAAAGGGGGCATAATGTATCTCGGTGATGCATTATACCAAGCAAGTCATCACATAATTATGGATCCATAAAATCTATTTTGTCTAACAACCAACTGAATCTGGGGGTAGACTGTGCCTTCGATAAACAGAAAATTGACCGATAGTAAAAAGTTTCACAAATGCATTAATCCCCCTTTTGCCAGAACATTGCTCATATATATATATATGTACTTCAATTTACATAAAAAAGTATTGAAACATGAGAATAAAAGCAATAACCAACCTTTCGCAATCAACTGCCGTTTTTGTGGCATTTGTCGAAGACAATGCCACTATGAGTTCAATACGGTATTTTGGAAAATCATGTATCGTAGTTTGTGCGAAAGCGAAGGAAGTAAACCCAATTAAACTCATTTTTCCTTAGACAAATTAGTGTTTCGATAGCACTCGGATACATAATTAACGACGGGGTATTAGAATAAACTGGATTAGGGCATCGATCATGGGAATACTTTTTTTTTTTCTTTTTTTTTTATTGAAAATATCTATACCCGCTATGGCCTTCTTTTGGCGCAATGATACACACAACCTTTGTCTCTTGACCGTGTTCTCCCCAAACCAGTTCGTCACTGGGCTTGTTCGTCCTTTGGCATTTTCGTCCGGGCTTTTTCGTCCAACATTATTGTTTGTTTATTTTTTCAAATTATTAATCTTACACAATGGGTCCCTTGACAAAGGCCACACTAGTGCTTTCAACGCTTTGATTATCAAACGTTTTCAAAAAGCTTTTATCGATAGGAGTGTTAAAATCATGTTAATACAGTTATGGGCGAACATTTTTTTCTTATTGAAACAACAGCAAGATGCTGTTATTTAGGTTAAATCTGTCTTAAGCATGCAGTCACTTATGGCGACATACAAAACTAACCTGTTACGTTTTACAGCGCCAAATAGATAAACTCGATCTCATACGATTACTGCAAAACCATAGAATCCACGGAAAATCAGAAAAATTCTTATTCGAAAGGCTTGACTAAACAATCGGAAGGTATAGATCCAAGATCAGACTGCATGTTCTGTGCAGTCTGATCTTGATTATGCCGACCGCAAAAGCCCATGTTTCTGCCGATGGCGCTGAAAGGGATAAGCCAAGCGGTTTATAATTACTGGAACCTTTTTATTGAAAATCTTGATTAGCGACCATTAACCCTTGGACTACCCAGTGCGACTCAAAGACCCTTTGCGGATAGTGTAGATCAAGATCTGACTGCACAGAACGTGCAGTCTGATTTTGGATCTTGACTGTCCCACAAAGATATATTTTTCCCCCTACAATTGGCTTGAAAGATTCATTTTACTGACTAAGCAGGTTAAGGGTTAAATAGCGGTTGCTTGGTACAGGTTGCCGTTGAACACAAGTGGTTCTCAAAGGTAAACTTACATAGCAGAGTTCACATAGAGCTGTACATGTTGTCCACTACAAGCGTACGTTGTTAGAAAATGATACATGTAGGATACTACTGGCTGCATTAATGTCGAGGTTATATTTTCTTGGAAAGTGAAAGCAAGAACGTTGCCTAAAAAGAAAATACAATAATAATTGTAGTGGTTGTAGCCTATTTCAATTTGACCTTTTCTATGGGTGCTGTAAAACGTTTTCAACAGTATATTTGTTATATCACGGCGGCAAGTTGGCCTTTCCATAAATTCCTTTGTTTCCGTCATCAGTATTATTCAACCCTTTCCCAAACAAGCCCTGGTTTTCACGTGTCTGCAGTACAAGTCTTTTGAAAACACTGTGTGAAAAGGAGAAATTGCTCGTAACGTGCAATTTCTCCTTTTCCCACAGTGTTTTCTACCCTGTTTGATAACTTTCTGCCATTTTCATCAAATTTAAAATTGTCATCTGCAAACTCTTTCAATTTGGACCAGTCCAAAATTTGTCGTTTGGGAAAGGGTTAAAACACTTTTAGAAGTTACTGCCTGTTTTTCACCATGAAGTACATATAAAAAACGGATTAATTCGAGTTCAGGGTTTGAGAAATTTTGCGTGACTACTTCGTTCGTAGACCAATCAAATTCATAAATTCAAAAATGTGCTCGTAAAATATCGTCTTTTTTAGCAATATTTTCGAAAGAAAAAGCTGAATAGTGCTAAAGTAGATAATCGTGGAATGTTGAAAGGATTTCCCAGCTCGGTTTACTAAATATGAACCATGCTCTGTGAAAAGGCTGTTTAGTGCATCTGCAAAAAGTATCGAATCAGGTCAGCCTGCACAGTCCGCGGAGGCTGACGTGGGTCGAATTCGTAAAAAATGAAATCTTTTTGGACGCGTACTTTTGGTTTTCATGGGTTTTCGCGATATAGCGTTGGGGAATAGCCGGTATTTTGTCCATTAATCCCCCTTTGCAACATCATATCTTTAAAGTAAATGTGAAAGAGTGTTTACCTTGCAAATTAGTTGGAAGACTTATTTCACACGACATCCCTTGCCAGCCTTTTTGACATGCGCACTGGTAGGTTCCGGCCACGTTTGAACAGAGGCCATTATGAGAACATGTAGATTTATCTAAACATTCATTCAAGTCAGTTTGGCAGACGTTTCCCGTCCAACCCGAGTAACAAGTACAAACAAAGGATCCCTCAGTATTCTGGCAAGTCCCGGAGTTTTTACACGGAAAATTTTCACATTCGTCCACGTCTGTCTCACATTTTAGTCCTGACCGACCGGCAGCACATTTACATACAGGTCCTTCGTCTTTGATTTCACAGGAAGCATTGTTAAAACATTTTAAATCGTTACACGTATTAACAAATTGTTCACAGAGTGTACCTGTAAAACCCGGTAAACATTTACAACGAAATGTTCCCGGAAGATTTGTACAAAACCCGTTCCCTGAACACGGTATGGTCGTTACTGAGCTGCACTCATTTACATCTGTGGTGCAGTTCTGTCCCTGCCAGCCTGGCGAGCAAGAACAGTTGTATGAACCTACAGTATTGTCACACTTTAAAGAATTACCGCCACAAAGTCCCTGAGCACATTCGTCAATATCCGAGTCACATGTAACACCAGTGTATCCTGGCAGACATGCGCACTCTGGTTTATTGTCCCCATCTGAGCATGATCCATGTCCTTTACAGGTGTTATTAGTGCAAAAGTTGGTCACTGTCTCACAATGTTTGCCCGTAAATCCGGATAGACACTGACAGGAATAGCTTCCAAGTGAGTTGATACATGTTCCGTTATGGCAGGGTGAGCTGAGACATTCATTGAGATCAGCGTCACATTTTGTTCCATTCCAACCTGACATACATTCACAGTAATACGATCCTGGGAGATTGATACATTTAGATGCATGTTCACATATAGACAAACTGCATTCGTTTATATCAGTATCACAAATTTTTCCAGACCAGTATTGCGAGCAATTGCATTGAAAATCATCAAACTTGTCCAAGCACTGTTCCCCGTGTTTACACTGAACTGATAGACATTTATCAACAAGCTGTTCACACAGTGCACCAGTATAGCCTGCAGAACAACTGCAGTAGGACGTAGTGCCGTTCTGAATGCATGTTCCTCTGTTATGGCATTCATTTTGCACGCAACTGGACGGCAGCTTTTCACAAAGTTGCCCCGTAAATCCAGTTGGACATTTACAATTAAAGGCGCCTTGGGTGTTTACACAAACACCATCATTCTGACATGGTTTTGCCAAACATTCGTCGATATCCCTTGTACACATCTCTCCCGAATACCCTTCTGTACATCGACATATTTCAACATTATCGACAATAATACATTTCCCATTGATACAATTAGACGTGGTACAAACATGCTTATTGTCACAGTTCTTGCCTGTCCAGCCTAGTGTACACGTACAAATATAGCCTGGTGTTGGAGTGTACACGGGTGAACATGTGCCGTTTACACAAGGTGTTGGGTTGCAATACGGTATTTTGTCGGTGCATATCAGACCTGACCAGCCGTCAGTACACTCACACTCAAATGCACCAATAGAGTTAATGCACGTGCCATTATTCTGGCAAATTTGATACAAGCTACACTCGTCGATATCTTGTGTACAGTTGGGTCCGGTGAATCCCGAGTCACATGTACAGTTGTAGGTTCCCGACTGTGTGATCGAACATGATCCCTTGTTTTGGCATGGACTTGGATGGCAGGAATCAGATGGAATGTTACAATCATCTCCGCTCCAACCTGCAATACAAATGAGTCATGCTCTGTTACAAGAGGGAGGGCTTAACCCTTATCCTGCTGAATGAAAGAAATGAAACTTTATAGTAGATAGTAGAAGCCCAAAACTTTCTTGTTTCAAAGATGTTTTTGGTGGAAAGATATCTCCTTATCGGACAGTGTAGATCAAAGATCAGACTGCACGTTCTGTGCACACGCTGTCCGCAAAAGGTCGGTGGGTCGCGATAAGCCGCCTTAGGGTTAATGCATCTGCAAATTATATCGACCCAGGTCATCCTGCGCAGTGCGCGCAGGATGACCTGAGTCCAAACTTTTTGCAATTGGTTAACTTTCTGCGTGTCAAAGGGCAAGTGTACCTCGTGGTTCAGTGGATTGTTACATAAAATGAATTTTATGGATCCATAATTATGTGATGAATTGCTCGGTATTACGCGCCGCGGAGATGCATTAAATCCCCTTTTGACAAAGCATGGCTCATTAATTTGTGTAGTTTTGACTGGTCAAATGAATTATTTAAAATCCTTTCGTAAGATATGTCATAGCACGCAGAATGCACATGTATCTTTGTGAAAATGGAAGGGAAGGAGGAGGACGAGGGGAAATTATGGACAAGAAGAACAAGGAGATAAACAAGAAGATGCTGAAACGATTTGTCGATATGCCTTGTCAAGAGAAAAGCAGAACTTGAACACTGGTTACCAGCATTTTCTCTTTTTTTGGCGGATTCGTATAGCAAATCCGCTTACTGTGATCGTTTTGACAGGAACCAAATACATCATGCGTAACGACGCATGCGCGCTCAGACTGTACTATGTTATCGGTTTGACCTGAACCAAATACTATCATACACGCTTGCGCTCTACCCATTCTACTTTCAGTTTTATCTAATACACCTCAACATCGCTTTTGTCACTACCGTATAGTCAGTCCTACACGTGTAACCTATAGTCCGAAATCTAATTCCAGCAAAAAAAACCTGCTCAGATTGATGGATCAAATTACCGCTCCTTAACAAGCAATGAAATAACAGTTAACTGCGCGGCCGGCTTGGCAGAACGATTTTCTTTGCCCTCTCTGACTCCATTATATGATTATACGTAGATACTACTACATGTGTTGCACGTAAAATTATTTCTTTTATTACAACATACATACAGCTTTATTCTCCTCCAAAAATCCGCTTTCCAGGACTTTGAGTCCTTTGATCCTACAATGGTTTCAAAATTCTTTCTGCACAGGCTCGTCAAAAAACGGGATTCTTTTGAAAGGGTTAAGGGTCTTGGTAATTACGCTGATAGCCGATTTTCATATAGTTGCGAAAGGGTATTTTTCCTTCTGTCCAAATATGTCTTCCCTGCGATTTATGCTTCTGGGTTGGCTTTCAGTAAACTGCGTACGCACGGAATTTGCGTACGCAGTTTAGGTAAGTACGCAACAAGTCTAAAAACAGTTTCGGTAAGTAAGCATCAAATCTGAAAAGAAGTTTCACTAGGCTGCATAATTTTAGGATTTGAGTAAATATTTGCAAATATGATTTGCGCAAATCTACGAAGTTTATTGGTACGCAGCCGCGATGCTCTATGGTCTAAGTGTACTCTTACATGGGTGATATGGGGGCATTTACCTTGTTCACAATGGTCTGTCCCATTTAAAGCTGTACATAGGTAGGCAGTATGGCCCGGGGCGCACCAGAAGAGTAATTTTAGTTTTAACCTGAAAGTTAATCATTCAGAATTTAAACCCTTCTACATACAAGAATTTATTTAAGAAAAGAAGCTGTATCACAAATGCTGACACTTTTTACGCGGCGGCAAAATGTTAGCCTTGCCATATTTAAAGCTTTTTAAACAATGTTTTTCAAAAGCCCTCTTCGTCAAGATCGTTATCGTAATGTCTTTTATTTCGCTGGTCATTTTTTTTTTCTCAACGTAGATTATTTAAAGTGTCTCGTCATTATGAGTACAACTCAAGCATTAAATTTCAAAATACGCTCATTTCACACACTGAAACACTCTACTTATTAATGAAAAAGAAAGAAAGAAAAAATAACAATGATGATTTAGCCATGCTGTGTGAAAAGGGGGCTTAATGCATCGTGGAGGGGGAAGTATCGACCGAGGTCAGCCTGCGGAGTCCGCGCAAGGTGACCTGTGTCGAAACTTTTTGCTATTGGTCAATTTTCTGCTTGTCAAAGGATTAATCTATCTTATGATTTAGCGGGTTGTTAGACAAAATGAAACTCATGGATTCATAATTATGTAATGCCTCGCTTGCTATGATGCACTGTGGGGCTGCATTAGAACCCCCTTTTTGCCAGAGCACGGTTCATATCTATTTACGTTACATAATTCTTTAATGTTACATCTACTGTTGCGGCCGATGTGAGATTGTGTCCCGGATTTATGGCAACTGTTGTACTAAGAATGTCCACAGTGTCAAAACTTGTGCCGTTATGATCGATGTCCTTTACAATGACCTGGAGGCCGGAGCTGTTCTAGAAAAAAAAACAAGCAATGGTGCACTGTACACGTAAATTATCACAGCTTTATCACTTATGGTTAAACCTAGCCAGGGTCCAGGCGGTAATGATTTTCTAATCACTCCCTATCGCAGTCTCTCTTTCACGGTCTATACACATGGGCCACGCTCTGGCAAAAGGGGGCTTAATGCATCTCCGTTAAGTATTATACCAAGCAAGACATCACCTGATCATGGATCCATAAAGTCTATTTTGTCAAACAGCTGACTGTATCATGAGGTAGACTGGTCCTTTGACACACAGAAAATTGACCAAGAGCGAAAAGTTTCGGCCCAGGTCAGCCTGCGCAGACTGCGCAGGCTGACCTGGGTCGATACTTTTCGCAGATGCATTAAGCCTCCTTTTCACAGAGCATGGCTTATGTCTATAGCAATGAAGTGATAATCGGTTTCTTGATTATTCAAATTTTTAACAATGTAAAGTTCGAATACATAAAAGAAAAAAAAAAAAAAATGATCTAACTAGAACCCAGGCATGATTAAGCCCTTCATCAAACAATTCTGAAATTTTACGCTTCTGTGGGGCGAAAACCTTTGAAAACATTGTGTGAAAGGAAGCACAATACTGGTCACCCGTATTTTCTTCTTTGGCTTGGGCCAGAATGCTTTCTGCCCTTTTCTGAACAAACTCTACCATTTTATTCACATTTTATTTGTTGTCTGCAACTGCTTCTAATATGGAAACGTCTTCATCTACACGTAAAGGGTGAAAAAGGCGTTATTGCAATAACAGATACTTTTTATTAAACAACCGACTTAATTATGAGGGTAGACTGGTCCTTAGACATACAGAAAATTGACCAATAGCGAAAAGTTTTGGCCCAGGTCTGCCTGCGCGGAATGCGCAGGCAGACCTGGGTCGATACTTTTCGCAGATGCATTAAACCCTATTTACATAGGGCTTGGCCCATATTTTTTTTTTAAACTTTACAAATGACGCAACAGACATGAAACAGAGAATGCCGATTAAGCTATGGAACTAATTTACCGTATTACAGGCGTGCGAACGAAAATGACAACGGCGAAGAAACTGTTACCTTTGTCAGTCGCATTCCACCAATCAGAGGGTGGGACACGTATGTTTGACCCGTGGAAAGGTCAAGTAGAGTAGAGCCACAAGCTTGTAAGGCACTCGAGTTTGCAAACACTGGTGATATAGCCACGGCGCCAATACATACCCCGTTTGGTATGCTGAAATAGCAACAAAAATACCACAGAGTCATATCTCGTTATCATTATATTTATAATATATATATGAGCCGTTCTCCGGCAGAAGGGGGCTTAATGCATCGCAGTGATGAATTATACCGAGCAGGTCATCACATATCTATGGATCCATAAAATTTTGTACAACAACTGTCTGAATCATGAGGTAGAATGGTCCTTTGACATGCAGAAAATTGACTTATAGCGAAAGGTTTCGGCCCATGTCAGCCTACGCCGACTGCGCAGGCTAACCTGGGTCGATACTCTCCCTCTGTCTCTCTCTCTTTCTCCCTCTCTCAGATGCCTTAAGCCCCCTTTTCACAGAGCATGGCTCATATAAGTAGTACGTTGATTTAAAAAAAGATGGCATTGTACGAATAATATACTTAATTATTATTGTACAAGAAGCTCGGTAATACTAAACCATTTGGTTTAGACAATCAGAAGATGTGTTACTTTCAAATTTGGAAAAATCTAAAGAATAAGACTAAGAATATTCTTAAGAATGATTGGTGAATACGGACCCTGTAGCTCAGTCGGTATCGCACAGGACTTGAGAACAGGAGGTCGCTGGTTCGATCCCCGGCTTGGCCAATTTCTTTCCGAGGATTGATGATAGTCATTGCGATAGGATTCATTCCTCTCTCACCGCTGACCATTGTTTCGACGATGTTTATGTGGGAAAGCAGCCAGTGGCTTGGAAAGAATATTGTGCGAAGTACTGGTAAAAGAAACTCCAGGAAAGCATGGATAGGTGCACTGGCCGCCGCGATATAACTGAAATAATGTTGAAAACGGCGTAAAACACCATACAATCAATCAATCAATCAATCAATCATGAAAACAAGGGGTTGTTTGGTTTAGGGTTAAAGTTCAATGCAGACTGACCTTCTCGTTGTCCAATGGGACCTATGTAATGACATACATATGAGCCATGCTCTAGCAAAAGGGGGCTTATTGCTTCTCTCTGATTCACAATACCAATCAAGCAATCACATAATTTGGATCCATAATAGTCACTTTTTTTTAAAAATAAATGACTGAATCACGAGGCAGACTGGTCCTTGGACATACGGAAAATTGACCAATTGCGAAAAGTTTCGGCCCAGGTCAGCCTGCGCGGACTGCGCAGGCTGACCTGGGTCGATACTTTTCGCAGATGCATTAAGCCCCCCTTTTCACTGAGCATGGCCCATATGAATCACGCTCCGTCAAAAGGGAGTTCAGTGAATCCCTGCGATGCAATATTCCAAGTAAGTAATCACATAATTAGGGATCCATAAAGTTAATTCTGAATCTGAAGGTAGAATCATGGTTCTTTGACATGTAGAGAATTTACCAAAAGCAAAAAGTTTCGACTCATGTCAGCCTGCGCGGACTGCGCAGGCTGACATGAGTCGATACTTTTTGCAGATGCATTAAATCTGCTTTTTTTTCACAGGGCCTAGCTTATATCACGTTATATATAGACTGTAAGACATCTTACTCTCCAATACAAAACGATAGCTGAAGGTCACAGGTATCCATCTGTGTGCCACAGTTTTGGGACCCAAGTGCGTCACAGCATTTCCTTTTATCAAACCTATAGTCACCGTCATAAGATGTCCCTGCGGCATTATCAACGTCTAGCAGTTCTATGGCCACGTACACGTTTGGGACTATATGCTGAAATATATTTCATTTGCATTTATGTAAATGAGCCATGCTATGGAAAGAAGGGCCATTGTACTCCCTGACTCAGTCGGTTGTTATACAAAATGGAAGTTATGGATCTATAGTCGTGTGATGACTTAATGTTTTGTATAATGCATAACGAAGGTTCATCGAAGCCCCTTTTGCCAGAGCATGTCTCATTTACATAGATGCAATCCCCAATTTTTTGTGGTCTTGTAAAGAGTGAAAAATAAATTTATCGAGTAGTGTTTTAATGCCGCTTTCAACATTACTTAAGTCAGCTCGTGTCACGGCGACAGCATACATATTCGTGTCTGTCCTGGGTTTCACCAGTATAAGGCTAAAGCGTCTTGCCTAAGGACGCTCCAACGAAAAACCCTTGTACTACCTATCAGGCTCGAGCCTGGAGCCTCCAGGTTACGAGTGCTGCACTTTACCACTGAGCCAAGCAGGACCCCAAATGAGTAAAACTAAGTAACGAGTTAACCTTTAAACCTCCATTCCACTGAGCCACAATTCCGCTACGCTTCGAAATTTTAGTCAAAAGGCCGTGAATCGTAGCAGGAAAGGCAACAACGCGATAGAAACGCCTTGATCGTAGCAGAAGCGTATCGAAAGCTTCACGAACGCCACTTCACGGCGCTTGTTTTGACCTTGCTCAAAGTTTACGTAGCGGGATCGCCGTAGGCTCGAAGCGCCACGAAAGCGTAGTAAAAGCGTAGCAAGGAATTCGTGAATGCAGGAGTGTAGTGGCCGCAGCGAGAAAAACGTGGCGCAAGTGCAGAGTTACATAACAAAGGCAACACCCAACCCTATCAATCTATTGTTCACAACCCCAAGCTGGATCACAGCTACTTCAGCAATTCGATCCATTTTTTTTCGAAGGCCGATGATCAACTGCTGCCAAGGCAGAAAAACCGCCGATTTTATATATACATATGGAAATTTTCAAAAAGCACAACAGAAGCGCATATATAGGTCGAAGCAAGGTTGAAGAAGCCAGGGTCCGTATTCACCAACCATTCTTGAGAACATTCTTAGTCTTGTTCTTCAACATTTTCTGGATTTCAAAGTAATACAACTTCTGATTGGCTAATCCATTTGGTTTAGCCGATCAGAAGTTGTGTTACTTTCAAATTTGGACAATCTTGGAGAATAGGACTAAGAATATTCTTAAGAATGGTTGGTGAATACGGACCCTGAAATCCCGTGCCGTACGTAATGGAAGCGTGGTAGAAGCGTGCTGGAGAGACCTCAAGCGCCGTAGAAGCGCAACAACGGCGTGACAGGATCGTGACCAGTGCAGCGAGATCGTGATTAGCGTACTGGAAACGCTCAAGTCCCAAAATGATGCACAGGTCGGCGCTTCCGCGGCGATTCGGAAGATCTTGCAGAAGCGCCATGATCGCTATAAGCGCAATGGAATCGCCGCCCAGTGAAATGGGGGTATTAGGCAGCTAAGCGCGACTCACTGACCTTTTGCGGACAGCGTGGATCAAGATCAGACTGCACAGAACGTGCAGTCTGATCTTGGATCTACACTGTCCGATAAGGCGGTATCTTTCCTCCAAAGATACCTTTGAAACAGGAAAATTTGGGTTTATACTATCGGCTTGAAAGGGTTTTTTTTTTTTTTTATTTAGTAGGATGAGGGTTAATTCCTGTAACAAATCACTACCTCTCCATATCCTTGTGGCGTCACGGCAGGACCTCGCACGATACCAGGTTGGAAATAACGTTGTAATAAAACGTCTGGCTTTAGAAGTAATAAGGCTTCGAACTCGAGCGGTTGGATTCGACGTCCACTACAGTACCCTTCAAATGTCGCTGTTCGCCTGTAACAGATGAAGTTATAGTATTAAGGCATATAATCCCCTCTCTCTCTCTCTCTCTCTCTCTCTCTCTCTCAGCTCATTTATTATTTTGGTTTTAGTATAGAGTATACTTGTTTTATCCATCCATCCATCCATCCATCCATATATCCATCCATGTCCTGAACTGTCAAGTACACATAAAAAATCAAACATTTCGAGGCGATGTGCAGTAACCAGTACTTACGTTTTACTCTGTATCTGGAGATATTGTACGTTTGATGTATTTTGCTGACAAACTTGTTCGTCCATAAACCTGTTCACACCCAGTCTTAATGCTAGAGATTGGCTACTGTTTACAACTGATTGAAACTCGAGTAACAAGTCACCTGTAAATAAAATGGGTATAATTTCGGAAAATCCCCACCATGGATTTTGCTTGGCAAGTTTGATTGGGGCAAAGCACAAGAAACTTATGGAATGAATGTTCAAAATGGTTACTACAAAGGTCCTGCGTATTCACCATTTCAACATTCATTCCGTACGTTGCGTACTCACTATTTCAACATTCATTACGTACGTTGCGTATTCACTATTTCAACGTTCATTCCGTACGTTGCGTATTCACTATTTCAACATGCATTACGTACGTTGCGTATTCACCATTTCAACATTCATTCCGTACGTTACGTACTCACCATTTCAACATTCATTGCGTACGTTGAGTATTCACCATTTTAACATTCATTCCGTACGTTGCGTATTCACTATTTCGACATTCATTACGTACGTTGCATATTCACTATTTCAACATTCATTACGTACATTGCGTATTCACCACTTCAACATTTTTCCGTACGTTGCATATTTACCACTTCAACATTCATTCCGTGCGTTGCGTATTCACCACTTCAACATTCATTCCGTACGTCGCGTATTCACCATTTCAACATCCATTACTTACGTTGCGTATTCACCATTTCAACATTCATTCCATACGTTACGTACTTACTTTTTTAAAATTCATTACGCACATTGCGTATTCACCATTCAACATTCATTGCGTATGTTGCGTATTCATCACTTCAACATTCATTACATACGTTTACGCATTCACCATTTCAACATTCATTACGTATGCTGTGTATTCACCATTTCAACATTTATTTCGTAGAGTTCTGGTGTTATATCCCAATAATTGACAAGCAAAATGCATGGTTGAGAGATCCTGGGATTATGCCATAAAATGTAGTTTGCTTGTTTCTTTTGTTCTTTTGTTTGTTTGTTTCGTAGAAACAAAGATTAGCGGTGAGAAGAGAAAGCATCTTGTCGCAATGGCTATCATCAATCCTCTGATAGAAATTTGCCGAGCTGGGAGAATCCATTTATTATCTGCAAGTGCTTTCAATTTGGACAAATCTAAAGTTTTGTGGTACGGCAAAGAGTTAAAGAGGCGCGTTTATGGGAAATTGGCCTAGCTTTTCACCAAACGACAAATATTTTTGCTTCTTCAAACTTGAAACCTTTGCAGACGGCAAATTAGATTTGACTCAAGCAATAGGACCTGCCTTTCAAAGGATAGAAAACATTGTGGGAAAGGGAGAAAATGCTGGTTACCAGCATTTTCTCCTTTTCCCACAGTGTTTTCAAAAGCCTTCTTCGTTAGAATCGTTAAAAGTCGGGGTTATGTGGGTTAAGGTTCAGCCAACTAGCATAACAATACATAAACTGACTATCAATAATGGCAACTCATGTGAAAATATCAAATTTATATTTATGCAAATATCAAATGACTTGACAACAGAAGGGTCAAGTTTGGACTTAAAAATGACCTGGTCAAATGGCCAAATACACTGTACCTTCTTTCAATTAGACGATTATTTTAGCGAAGGCGAACAACTAACTTAGAGGTGGATTTCACTGAAAGGGTATGTTCATTTAATCATTCCCAATACTTTATTAATATTAAATAACAGCCATGCTCTGTGAAAAAGGGGGTTTATGCATCTACAAAAAGTATCGACCCATGTCAGCCTGCGCAGTCCGCGCAGGCTGACCTGGGTCGAAACTTTTTGCTAACTGTGAATTTTAGGGGCAGATCCAAGGACCATTTTAACTTCAAATTCAGACAATTGTCAGACTAAATGGATTTTATGGATCCATAATTATGCGACGATTCGCTCATGGAGATGCATTTACCCTTTACCACACGACCCTGAGAGTGAAGCCTTTTGAAAACGTTGTAGGAAAAGGTGAAAATTATGTTAACTAGCATTTTTTTTCTTATTCCCACAATGTTTTCTCTATTTTTAGAAGCAACGTCCATCCTTTGATCGGCATTTATTTTGTCGTCTGCAAGTACTTAAAGTTTGAACAAGTTTGAAAATTAGTCGTGCGGTAAGGAGTTAATCCTCCTTTTCTCAGAGCGCGGTTCATATACCTATATCGTGTTTAAGATTAGCAGTTAGCTTGGTATAGGGATGGTAAACTTGAGGTCCTACGAGGTAGCATTCTTACTCACGATACTCAATCGGCAAACCTCGGGTGATCCGTTGATCAAGTCCCTCGGCGGTATCACGGAGCTTGATATGCACCTACACGGTATATTTCTTCGCCGGAAGAACATCGCTTCACCGTTCTTAAAATCGTAATACTCCACTCAAAAAACAAACACTAGTCACACTTTGCCGTGGGAATCTTTCTAAATACATTTTCGATGAGAAACAGTTTGTGCAATTATTTTCTATCACAGGCTATCAATTACGTAGGCATTTTTCAGCGATAGGTTGCCAATCACCGTGGCTGTTGTGCCGTTGCTTATCGATTTACATGGCGTCGCCATGTCGCCGTTGCTTATCGATTTACATAGCGTCGCCATGTCGCCGTTGCTTATCGATTTACATAGCGTCGCCATGTCGCCGTTGCTTATCGATTTACATGGCGTCGCCATGTCGCTGTTGCTTATCGATTTACATGGCGTCGCCATGTCGCCGTTGCTTATCGATTTACATGGCGTCGCAATGTCGCCGTTGCTTATCGATTTCCATGGCGTCGCCATGTCGCCGTTGCTTATCGATTTACATGGCGTCGCCATGTTCAAGATCAAGTGAATGGCGGTATTTCAAAATGGAAAACCCTTGATACGGACGAGGTTAGATGTAGGTACGGAATCGGCCGAGTTGTGACGAATGCCACGCTCCTGTGACAACTGATTTATAAATGTTTGACTTACGGAGCTTACCGGTACCTGACAGGGGGCTCTGCAAACTGCACATAACGTGCAGTCTGATCTTGAATCTTTACTGTCCGGCAATGCGAGATTTTCCGACAGAAAAAAAAAAACAACTAATATCCAGTATTTGGAGTATTTCCATTGGTTGGAAATTTTTATCTATTTTATGAAGCAGTTTTCCCGAGTTTTAAGGACCCCGAAAAAAAGAAGACTTTTAAAAACATTTTACATAGTCTTTGAAAAGAATTGCGGGAAACAAGGTGATTTCTTTTACATTTTCATAAAGTTTTCCATACAAGCTAAGAATAGATTTCTTCTCCAATCAATTTATCGTTTTCTGTATTTTTATGTCATTGTGTCCTCAATTTTACTAGGTCCAACATGAGTTCCAGATAGAGGGAGTGATTTACGATTTCAATATTGAAAATATTAATTATTCTACTCTAAACCCTATGTTGTGGGTACTCATTAGAATCGTCTCGATGAGACGATTCTAATGAGTACCCACAACATAGAGTTTTGAAGAGAAATAACGGATTTAGTGTACCATCACTCCCTTTTATCTGGAGCTCTGGTCCAAAATAATCCTCCGCGATTATGGGTTAGACGGTTAGACGCACGGGTAATCAAGCATCAAGATAACGATCATAAGTTACCGTCAATGGATAAGTATTTCATTCAACCCATATCCTGCCATATAAAAGATATGACACTTTCAAGCCGATGGTAAAAAACCCAAATTTTCCTATTTCAAAGCTATTTTTGAAGGAATGATATCTCCTTATCGGACTGTGTAGATCCAAGATCAGACTGCACGTTCTGTGCAGTCTGATCTTGATCTACACTGTCCGCAAAAGGTCAGTGAGTCGTGCTTAGCGGCCCTAAGGGTTAAACTACACCGTGTATTTTCTCTAACTATAGATATATAAGAATTCTAACACTTGAAAATAAGTTCGCAAACGTGAGGGGGGTCTTAGAACAGATGTTAGATTTTCAGAAGGGGTCTTATATAAATACCTAAAACGTGTTTATGATATCCAAGAAAGGAATATACTTTAAGTTTGTACATCGTTTTTCATAAATATTTTGTTTATCTGTTGTGATTTCCACATGTTTTATTTAAGTTACAATTATTTATTTCACATCGATTGCGATACAAGTTCAGGACCTGTATTCACCAACCATCCTTAGTTTCATTCTAAGTCTTATTCTAGATTTAAAAAGTAACACAGCCTCTGATTGGCTAAACCTATTGGTTTAAATTGGTTTAGCCAATCAGAAGTTGTGTTACTTTCAAATGTAAAAAATCTTGAAGAATAAGAATATTCTTAAGAATGGTTGGTGAATACGGACCCCGGAAACCTTAACGAGCACTCAAGCACTAATGTGGATAGTTCCAAAGGCTGACCCGCTGCTCATTACGGGATTCGAACACGGAACCTTTGGTGTAAGATCCCATTGCTCCACCACCACAGTACTCTGTCACATGTAGTACTCTATCTGTTCTTATCATTCAAGGTTACCAAACCGCTATATAACTTTTGTTTACTTTTTACTTGACTTTAAATTATATTTTTCTGCCAGCGACTATCACTTTGACCGATTTTTCCAATAACAGATTGACATCTTCACAATAATTTCAATGCTCTTTTAATGGTTTAATCTAAATTTAAATATATTTTGACACCCGCATTGTTTACTTTTGGCCACTGCTGGGCCTCTAAAAGAAACTGCTTTAATTCAACAAGATTTAAAGCATCTAAAAATAGATCTATATCAAATACTTTGTTAGGTCCCTAAAAAGAGCTGAAGAAGAAGTGAAGAGTATCGAATTCTGTCAATCGGCTGCAGACCACAATTTATCTAGGGCGCCTACGTAGCGGCACTATTGATTCAGTGCGTGTTTTTGAATTCTTGTTTACCAATATGCTAGTACACAACAAAAAACCAAAGATATATTTATATAAATGATATTTATATTCATTTGGATCGTGCGTGATTTCCTTTTTTGTTTTTAAATTTTACAGTGATTGTGTTCTTTAACCTTTTACCACACTATCCCATGTTTAAAAGACAAGGAGGGAGAGGCCCTTCGAAAACATTTTGAAAACAGGAGAAAATGCTGTCAACCTACATTTTCTCCTTTTCCCACAATGTTTTTTTTAATTTTACCTTTTCAAAGACAAATCCGATCATTTTATTTTGTCGTCTGCAACTGCGTAGAAAGCCTTTTGAAAACATTGTGGGAAAAGGAGAAAATGCGTGTAACCAGCATTTTCTCCTTTTCCAACATTGTTTTCTACCATTTCAAAGATAGAAATCTTCTTTGGGACCACATTTGATTTCTCGTCTGCAGATGCTCTCAATTTGGACAAATCCAAAATATTGTCGTCTGGTAAGAGTAAAGATGAATAAAGCGTAAATAAAACATTCATACCCAGATACGTGTATCTATCATACGTGTGTGCCAAAGGATATATATATTTACAGTGCAGTCTGTGTATAAGTGTGTGATTAAAGCAGACAGGTATTTCATTTTCAAAATCTACAATCTTTTTTTTTTCATTCCAATCAGCGGATCTTGTGCACGAACGATGCTTGCATGACTCTCATCCTGCCGTTCGCGACTATAGATGAGCTGTGCTCTGGCAAAGGGGGGCTTAATGCATCTCCATGATGCATGATACGAATCATGCCATGACATAATCATGAATCCAAAAATAGCCACCTTTTTTTTTTTTAAACAACTGACTTAATCATGAGGTAGACTGATCCTTTGACATGCAGAAAATATTGACCAATAGCGAAAAGTTTCGGCCCAGGTCAGCCTGCGCGGACTGCGCAGGCTGACCTGAATCGATACTTTTCGCAGATGCATTAAGTCTCCTTTTCACAGAGCACAGCTCTGATGTATGTTGCGGAAAGTGTACAGAAGGATGAGCCTGCACATGCGTGCAGTCTGATCTTGCTCTACACTTTCCGATAATCTGTCAGTAGTTACGGCCATATTGATACCCATTTCAAGTCGTTTAATCATTTAACCGTTTACCGCACAATGCCGCCTTTTAACGCCCCTGGGAAAGAAGCCTTTTGAAAACATTGTGGGAAAAGGAGAAAATGCTGGTAACCAGTATTTTCTCCTTTTCCCACAATGTTTTCTACCCTATTAAGCGAAAATTGCACCATTTGAGCTACATTGAAATTGTCGTCTGCAAATGCTTTCAATTTCGCCAAGGCTAAAATTTTTTCGTCTGTTAAAGAGTTAATACAATGAAATCAATTTGAGTAATGTTCAACAATTTAATTTAGACAGGATAAATGTCAAATATAGTCATTTAATGTTAAGAAAAAAAGAAAAACCTTCTTGTACCTAAAGTTGATTTAAAGTTGTTGGTATCCACAGCGTAGGTCCAGAAGTATGCGTTGTATATGACTTGGGATTCTGTAGAGTGACGATCTGTCACTTGGTGTTAAAAACTGTGATCGCACGGTAGGTCAAGCAGGTGCTTTTTTCATTTATTTTGATAGCTATTATAAAAGATTCATATCCAATTATTTGTTAATTATGTATAAACCATACAAGCGAAGCCCCCGTAGCTCAGTCGGTAGCGTACAGGACTTGAGAACAGGAGGCCGCTGGTTCGATCCCCGGCTTGGCCAATTTCTTTCCGAGGATTGATGATAGTCATCGAGACAGGATTCATTCCTCTCTCACCGCTGACCATTGTTTCGATGATGGTTATGTGGGAAAGCTCGGCCGGCTAAAAATGTAACTTGTCTTTATAATGAATAGAAAAAAAAAATGCTGGTAACCAGTATTTCTCCTTTTCTCAGTGTTTTCAAAAGCCTTTCTCCTAAGGGTCATTAAAAGTCTGGATTGTTTGGTAATGAGTCCTAATACATCAATACACGTTAAACTCTTTACCAGACGACAAAATTTTAGACCAGTCCAAATTGAAAGCATTTGCAGACGACAAAATAAATGCCACTGAAAAATTAAAATTTGTTTTGGGAAGGGTAGAAAACATTATGGGAAAAGGAAAAAATGCTGGTTACCAGCATTTTCTCCTTTTCCCACAATGTTTTCAAAAGGCTCCTTTCTCAGGGTCGTTAAAAGTCGGGATTGTGTGATAAAGGGTTAAAGGACTGTCGCCAAACAGGAAATATTCATTACCAACAACGAGCTACATCTGCTTCTACCGCAATGTTTGTAAAAGAATCGTTTGCTGAGAGACGAAAACAGTTCTCAGCAGAAAGTAGTAATTCAACATTTAGGCTGCTAAGCGCGACTTACTGACCTTTTGCGGACAGTGTAGATCAAGATCAGACCGCACAGAACGTGCTGTCTGATCTTGGATCTACACTGCTCGATAAGGAGATAATTTTCCAAGAAATTTAACTTTGCAATTGCAATATTTGGTTCGAAAGTTCCATTTTACTTATTCAGCAGGTTAAAGAAACATCCTTACCAGAGAGAATGAAAAGCTGTTATAACTTGGAGGCTTGTAGAATAGCTCAGAATATAGTCAGCCGTGTAAACATAGATAAATCACCAATATATATGGTGTTAGGGTTAGAGAAACTCAACGGATTTGTTTTCATTTAAAACCGGAAACGACAACAGTGATTTCCTGGAAGGCCTCCAAAAAAATGAAATGCATTTTCTATCCGTCGTAATCTGTGCAACCTTGCAACCGTCTGGGGCAACATTTGGCATGAAGATACAAGAATGATTATAGTTTCATAAAGTAAAGATGAAATGGGTTAAAAACTGGCTGAAAACGTACATAGATGTATCTTCAAGGGCTGACTAATATGAGCCATGCTCTGTGAAAAGGAGGCTTAATGCATCTGCGAAAAGTATCGATCCAGGCCAGCCTGCGCAGTCCGCGCAGGCTGACCTTGACCGAAACTTTTCGGTGTTGGTCAATTTAATTTTCTGTATGCCAAAGGATCAGTCTACCTTTTGCATCTCCGTGATGCATGATACGAAGCAAGTCATCACATAATTATGGATCCATAAAACCCATTATGTCTAACAACCAACTGGTTGGTTGTTAGACTAAATGGATTTTATGGATCCATAATTATGTGATGACTTGCTTCGTATCATGCATTATGGAGATACATTAAGGTCCCTTTTGCCACAGCATGGCTCATATGTTTCTTTCATTTCAGGTTGCCATGGCATCAGACACAGTTCACATTCCAATTATTAATCTGAAAGATGCGGCGCAAGACAAACAGAAGGTCGCCAAGGATTTAGTTAAAGCTCTGGAGACCGTGGGCTTTATATATATCGATGGCGTGGACGGATTTGACTTTGACAGTTTGTTTCCATGTTGTAAATGGTTTTTCGGGCTGTCAAAGGAATACAAAGAAACTCTTTCAAGAAAGTTTTGGAATTCCAAAAACTCTAACTTGTTCCGAGGTTACTTTCCAGTCGTGGACGGAGAGCCTAGCAGAAAAGAGGGTTTCGAATTCGGTCGCGACGTCGATCTGAACGATCCTTCCGTTAAACCTGGAAACTGGATCTACGAACCGTCTGTATGGCCAAAGGAAGATGGCACTTTCCCTTTCAAACAATATCTGACAGATTGTTACAACATTCTCCATAATGTTGCTTTACAAATACTTCACTTAACGGCGACAGGTATCGGAATCTCGGAGGATTCCTACGACGACATTTTTACAGATAAACCTTGTTCAACATTTCGACTGATGCACTATCCACCGTGGAATGGAAGCCCGCCTGCTAATGCGCGGATCGAGGATGGGAAAGTTGTTTGTACACCGGACCACACTGACTCAGGATGCCTCACTTTGTTATACGTTTTCCAGTATCCAGGCTTGGAAATATTATCAGACAATGGCCAATGGCTACCTGTCCCTCCGAGAGATAAATCTTTCATAATGAATATCGGAGATGTATTTTCACGCTTGATGAATGGTCGTTTCAAATCTACCCGACATAGAGTGATCGATATTGGCGCGGACCGGTATTCCGTGCCTTTTTTCTTTGAACCGTCTTACGATGGGAACATCAGTCCAACATTCATGGATAAAATGACAGGTAAACTGAAGAATGGCGAAGTTGAGAGGTACGGACCGTGGATGGTTAATCGAATAAAATATGAAAAGAAATTTGCGGAGTATGTGAACCTGCCAGACATTGAATAGATCAAATGGTCAAAGGTTGGGGATGTTGAGAACGCGAAAATTATAAAAAGATATCCATAAATACATATATATGACTCGAGAAAATATACTTTGATTGCCGATCTTGAACGGAATGCAACTTTGTTTTCACTGACATTTTGCATAATTCGAGTACGGCGATAATTCGAACATTTTGGTTGTCCCCCTTGGGACTTCGAAATATCGAGATTTTACCGTATATGTACAAGCTCCAAAGCCTGTTAACCCTTAAGCTGCTGATCGCGACCAACTGACCTTTTGCGGACATTGTAGATCAAGATCAGACTGCACAGAACGTGCAGTCTGATCTTTGATCTACACTGTCCGATACGGTATTTTCTTTCCGGTGAAATCAACTTTAAAACCACAATGTTTGGGCTTTTAGTATTGTGTAGAAATTTGGGTTTCATTTATTCAGCAGCTTAAGTGTTAACTTAAAGCGTGTTTCTTAAAAAGACATCCCAAATTCCCATCCATTTAACACACGATCCCGAGTGTTAACGACCCCGAAGCAGACGGCTTTTGAAAGCATTTTGGGAATTGATTGATTGATTGATTGATTGATTGAATGGTTTTTTTACGCCGCTTTCAACATTATTTCAGTCCTATCAAGGCGATAGCTCACATATTCATGTATTCCCTGGGTTTCACCAGTGCTAGGCTAGGGCTCTGAAGTGTCTTGCCCAAGGATACTCCCACGAAAAACCCAGTAAGGCTCGAATCCGGGACCTCCAGGTCACGAGTCCTACACTTTACCACTGGGGCACGCAGGAATATTTTCGGAAAAGTAGAAAATGCTGGTATTTTCTCCTTTTCTCTTACTCTATCAACGACAAATTCCAACGTTTGAACCGCTCTAATTTGTCGTCTGCAAATGCTGTCAACACGGCCCTGTGAAATAAGGCATCTGAAAACATTTTGGAAAAAGGAGAAAGTGCTAGTAACCATTATTTTCTCCCTTTTCCAACACGCTTTCTACCTTTTCAACAACACATTTGAACGTTTGAGCCAATATTAATTTGTTGTCTGCAAGCGCTTTCAACTTTGACAAGTCTGTACAATATTGTCGTTTTGATAAAGAGTTAAATTATCAACGATTGAAGATGTAGAGTACATAAAGATTGTTAAATATATCCGCATACTCGTTAGCCTATAAATTTTAAATGTGTTTTTGTGGTAAATGCCGACCAAAAGCCCCCCCCCCCCCCCCCGCCCCCCATTTACATTTAAGCCATGCTCTGGCAAAAGGGGGTTTAATGTGTTATCGTGATACATGATACCGAGCATGTTGTCACATAATTATGGACCCATAAAAATCACATTTATCTAACAACCGGATGAATCACGAGGTCGGACGGTCCTTGAACATGCAGAAAAATTCACGACAAAGCAAAAAGTTTCGACCCAGGTCAGCCTGCGCGGACTGCGCAGGCTGACCTGGGTCGATACTTTTTGCATATGCGTCAAACCCATCTTTTTTTTTTCAGTATGGCTCATTTCTAGAAACCGCTGCATCTAAGTCCATAAAAGGCAGCAACACAACTAGCTCTAAAGACAGACTATGATCTGGTAAACTGTCCCCCTACGTCTGTTATAACGGGTCTAAGTGAATTGAATATTTCAAAGCGCTCGTAGCTCTTTATCACACGAGTAGAAAATATACTTGTCCAAATTGAAAGCATTTGCAGACGACAATCTAATTTTGGCCCAAGTGATGTAATTTGTCTTCGGTAAGGTGGAAAACATTGTGGGAAATGAATAAATAAAAGCGATATGGGAAAGAAATATATCGACCGTCCGAAATCAGTCCAAAATCTAAATCCATGGACAAGCCTTCCGGCCCGTATTCACCAACCATTATTAAAAACATTCTTACGTCTTCTTTTCGAAGATTTTCTAAATTTGAAAGTAATACAACTACTGATTGGCTGAACAAAATGGTTTAGCCAATCAGAAGTCGTGTTACTTTCAAATTTAGAAAACTCTGGAGACTAAGAATGTTCTTGAGAATGGTTGGTGAATACGGGCCATGATTAGCTGAGGCGTTTTGTTCTCCATTAATCCGATCAGGGGGCGTGGGGGGTGTCAGTGCACCTATGCATGTGTTTCCTGGATTTCTGACACCAGTACTGACACAACTTTCTTTCCAAGTCATTGAATACTTTTCCCACATGAATCAGAGGCGAGAGGCCATAAGTCGTAGGAAATAAAGTTTGCCTCAACCGGGTAGAGAACTCACAACCAGCAGGTCACGCGTCAGATACGCTAACCACTGAGCTACCAGAGCGGGCGACAGGTCCTTTGACATGCAGAAAATTGATCAGTAGCAAAAAGTTTCGATCCAGGTCAGCCTGCCAGGACTGGGCAAGCTGATTTGGGTCGATACTTTTTGCAGATGCATTAAGCCCCCTTTTAAGAGAGCATGGTTCGAATTTATTGGCAGAGTTTGTAGCAGTAGCATTACTGAGAAGACTAAGAGATGCAACAACATTTTGGGAAATTTAGCTCTCCGGAGATGAAGTCAGCTATAACATGGAAAGCGCCTGATACGTTCTCAGTGGATTTTCTGTTTTGTCTAAGTATTCCTCCAAAGCCGTGAAATAGCCCCCCCCCCCCCCCCCCCGCGCCCTTTAAGGGTCACCGAGAAACAATTACAGTGCATGTTTTGAAAATTGCTGATCCTTTTCCAAATAATCCTGGGTTTATAGCGACCCCGAGAAAGAAGGCTTTTGGAAACATTGTTGGAAAAGGAGAACATACTTGTCAATCTACATGTATCTAGAACGTCTATATATTCTCCAAATGTCAAAACCAAACTCGAACGAAAATATCAAGCTCGCGGAGAAGGTTAAAATAAATCGGTCAGAGGAAATATTTGACACTAAACTCCCGTCACAATGGATTACGTCTAAACATTGAACCATTTAGCAAACAATCCCTTGTTTTAATGACAAGAAAGAGGAAGGTTTTTAAAAACAACGTGGGAAAAGGAGAAAATGCTGGTATCCAGCATTTTCTCCTTCTCCCACCATGTTTTCGAGCTCGCATTTGAAACGCAACTTTATCAATTTCGAACTTCACAGTTCAAATTCCGGAAAGCTCACACGCACTCTGATACCATTAAAGGCAAATTTGAGGAGGGGGAGAGGGTTGAATATTTTTCTGTCGACCCACACTCTGTACCAGGAGGCAAAACTTTAGACTTGACTTGTATATATTACAAAGCATTCACATACGACAACATATCAATCTTGCTCAAATGATAACAGTGTAGGAAAAGGAGGCTGATAACCAGCACGCTCTCATTGTCCTTCAAAGTTGTCAAAAGCCTTCTTCTTCAGGGTCGTAAAAGGCGGGATCATTTGGTAACAGGTTTGAATCTCCATTAAAGTAATTTAACAATCTAATGACTTAGAAACAGATCTAAAAATAGAATTTCTACCTGCCGACTGACAAATAAGGTCTCCAGTCGATGAGCCACACTGGCTTATAGGGGGAATATCTTGGCAGTATTTCTTGCAGTCAGTGCCGTAGTACCCATCCATACACCAGGCTTGAATAGCTATCCGCATTCTGGTGAACAGTAATAGGATATATATGAATCAAGCTCTGTATAAAAGGGGGTTTAATGCATCTGCAAAAAGTATCGACCCATGTCAGCCTGCGCAGTCAGCGCAGGCTGACATAGGTCGAAACTTTTTGCTATGGGTGTATTTTCTGCATGTCAAAGGACCATTCTACCCAATAAATCAGTCGTTTTTTAGGCAATATGGAATTTATGGATCCATAATTATATGATGACATACTTGGTATAAAACACCAGGGAGATGCACTAAATCTCTTTTTGCAAGAGCACAGCTCATAAAGTTCAGCAGGTCGGAAATTTTGTAACTTTCTAAGTCTAGGAAAAGACTAACAATGCAATTTAGAATGGTTGGTGCAAATACAGACCCCGGGTCTATATGTACTAACAATTCTTGATTTCATTTTTAGTCTAAGTTTAGATCTAGAAAGTAACGCGACTTCTGATTGGCTAAACCGTGTGGTTTAGCCAATCAGAAGTTGCGTAACTTTCAAATGTAGAAAACTCTTGAGAATAAGACGAAGAATGTTCATAAGAATGGTCGATGTAAATAAAGACCCTGGTGTTTTTAGATGTTGTAGAAGTATTTATGGCTAAAACACTGCTTAAAGTGACATAAGATATTATCTAAAATATGAAACACTAGAAAATAAAAATAAATCTTGCAAAAGTACTTACTCTACATTGTTTCCGTTCCACTCGTACTGATGAACTGTGCTATGTTCAAAGTCTGGGTCCGGGTCAAAGTTAAGTATCTGTATTAAGGTATCTATGTGGTCATGGGCTTCAAAAACACCTGTCGTGTCACTGTCCCGGATAAATACAAACACTCCCATACCCTGTAAATATATACAGAATATTATGTTGTAGTAACTTTCCTACAGCGTGTATTTTATGTACGTTAAAAAATTTAATATCGTGCGAGACCGGAAGTCGAGAGGAATGCCGATCTTTTTTACGCAGCAAGCTGCAATTACAAACGCCACCAAAGTTAATACACCATGTTTCTTTTTACAAATTTCAGAAACAAAATATTGCAATTTAATGCCAATTTTATTTGGAAACGGTAAAAAGCATACTGATTTATTGAGTTATTACTTCATTTTTATGAGTGGCGGATGTATATCTTAGCGTGAATTTTTGGCCAATCAAATCGCGAGGGATATTGTAGCGTATCATCTTGTGACCAGTCAAATCGCAAACCAGTCTGAATGTATTCTGCTCTCGGGTTTCGTTATGATACCATACTTGGAAACGTATATGACACTCTGTAGATACGGATTTTTTTTTCTGTCGTGTTTGATTTTATCCACCCACGTATTTGAGCAGGAAAATTTATAAGTTTAGAATTAATTCTGATCCTAAACCACAAGTTTTCTAATGACATAGCTTTGGCCCCTTCAGTAGCAAGTTCCATACTCTCTAAACGTGGTCCTGGTTTGAACAGTGTGTTACGGCGCTACCAACAATATTTCAGATATATAAGATAGTTATTCAAGTGTCTCCATGGTTTCACCAGTCTGAGGCTCTATGGCGTCTTGTCCAAGGACATTATCATCATCGGCAGCTGGCGCTACCAATGGATCTTATCCAAAATCTCTGAATTACAGACCGAGATCCTTAACCGCTGAGACAAAAGACCCCTACATGAACATGGTAATTTAGAGATACTTTCATCATTCAATAGTATTTGTGCCATGCTCTGGCAAAAGGGGGCTTAATGCATCTCCGTGATGCTTGGTACCGTGCAAGTCATCACATAATTAGGGAACCATAAAATTCACCGACTGTATCATCATAAGGTAGACTGGTCCTTTGACATACAGAAAATTGACCAATAGCGAAAAGTTTCGGCCCAGGTCAGCCTGCGCGGACTGCGCAGGCTGATCTGGGTCGATACTTTTCGCAAATGCATGAAGCCCCCTTTCCACAGAGCATGGGTCATTTATATTTAACTTATATTTATATTTAATATAATATAAATATATATATATTTAATATATATTTATATTGAACATGGTAATTTAGAGATACTTTCATCATTCAATAGTATTTGTGCCATGCTCTGGCAAAAGGGGGCTTAATGCATCTCCGTGATGCTTCATACCGAGCAAGACATCACATAATTAGGGAACCATAAAATTCACTTTGTCTGACAACCGACTGTATCATAAGGTAGACTGGTCCTTTGACATACAGAAAATTGACCAGTAGCGAAAAGTTTCGGCCCAGGTCAGCCTGCGCGGACTGCGCGGGCTGACCTGGGTCGATACTTTTCGCAAATGCATGAAGCCCCCTCTTCACAAAGCATGGCTCATTTATATTTAAATTTCCCCGACATCCATTAACGTAATAATTCAGCCTAAATTATTCAAGTTGCATACATATCGATTAATTTTGAGTGGTAACTGATATTTTTTTCTGAACAATAATGATCGTTACGAGCCATTTCTCTTTTTGTCACAGCATTCAAGGGTGGTCCACTGCAAAACATATAAAGCCGCCTACAGGGAGGTAAGGAATTAATGTACGAGCTTGTACAAATGAGCCACGCTCTGGCAAAAGGGGGCTTAATGCGTTTCCGTAATGCATAATACCGATTAAGCCATCACATAATTATGGATAATAGCATTTTTTTTTTTATAATCAAATGACTCCATCATAAGGTAGACTGGTCCTTTGACATACAGAAAACTGACCAACAGCGGAAAGTTTCTGCCCAGGTCAGCCTGCGCGGATTGCGCAGGCTGACCTGGGTCGATACTGTCCGCAGATGCATTAAGCCCCCTTGTCACAGAGCACGGCTCTATTTTACATACCGCTTCCCAAAACTCTGACACGCCCGTTAATTGACTGACGTTGTAAATAACGTTGGTATCATTTATAGGTTTAGTCTGGATAAACGCCCCGCTGCAACCCCAGTTCGCCTCCATTCTGAAAAAAAAAAAGACTATGGAAACTGAAACGAGCCATGCTGTGGCAATGCAGTGTACCAGGCAAGTCATCACATAATTAGCGATCTAAAAAATCCACGTTATCTAACAAACTACTGACCTGGGTCGCTACTTTTGGCAGATGCATTAAGTCCCTTTTTCACAGAACATCGCTCAGATAGAAGTGGAAAACATACATGTATATCAATGAGTTAAACCTATCAATATGATTTTGGCAACAAGATATTCCACAGACTGCAAGGGCGTTACGCCAATAACTCTACGCAAGTGCAGAAATGTTTTTAGTCAAATTTTGTACGAAATTTGTCACTTGTGATGGTGGAACTGTCATTTTATTCGTCGGTTATTTTTACACATGAGCAAAAATGTTGTGGTTTGTGCAACATAGAGGGAATTCCTACTTTGCGCCGGACAAATCTGGAATCCTAGCGATTTCCTTTTCGGTCAGATTGCATGAGCTATGCTCTATGAAAAGGTAGCTTAATGCATTTGCAAAAAGTGTCGATCCTAGTCAACCTGCGCATTCCGCGCAGGCTGACCTTGGTCGATACTTTTTGCTATCCGTCAATTTTCTGCATGTCTTAGGACAAGTTTACCTTATGATTCAGTTGGTTGTCAGACATGATGGACTTTTGGATCCATAAAAATATTTTTGATTTCCCAGGTATAATGCATCACAGGGATGCATCTTGCCCCCTTTTCCCCCAGCACGGCTGATATATTTCCAATGAATCAGAGATTCCCAAATTGAACAGAACATACCTTCCCACACAAATATCAAAGTATGTGTCACACGTGTCGCCATTTTCGCAGTCGGCTCTTTGAGGTCCATCACAGCACTTCCGTTCAGAGCTGTTCTCTTGGTAACAGGTGCCATTTACGTTTGTATAGCTAATTATAGAAACGCCGACCGTAACGCTGGCATTGGCTCCCTGGAATAAATGGAAATGTGTCAATTATACTGTACCATCCGCACGCGAGATTCTCCATCTTGCAGCAGTATTTTTTTTATTAATGATTGAAAGCCCTCGAGAGGTCAAAAAACAAATCTGATAATGCAGGTCTTGTAACGCTATAAGTCAGGTCAGAACCCTGATTCGGCAAAAATATGTGAAGTGTTAAAAGAGGTGGTTTCCACAAGAATCCGCGTATCTTCTCGGATGAAATAAGGAATATTAGAATAACGTGTACACTGTCTGTGTTCACCAACCATTCTTAATTTCATTGTACGTCTAATTCCAGATTTAAGAGAGTAAAGCAACTTCTGATTAACCAAACCATATGGTTTAGCCAATGAGAAGTTGTGTTACTTTCAAATTTAGAAAATTCTTGAGACTAAGACTGTTCTTAAGAATGGTTGGTGAATACGGGCCCTGGCCAGTTTAACTTTAGTACGGTTATTGTAAACGTAACTGAATATTAAAAACAAAAAATATAAACAAGAAGTCACGATCGTTCTGGATTGCATGAACTATACGTTTAACCAAGTACATCTAACTTAAATGCAATCGCGCCTAAAACCAAAATGTTGTCTAAAACTGTCAATTCGCATACTGTCAGTATGCGAATTGACAGTTTTATACAACATTTTGGTTTTAGGCGCGATTGCATTTAAGTACATGTACCAATTAGAATTGTTTTCTAGAACCGGTATCGCACAGTTGCTGCAACGTGCAAAGTGATATTTCCTTTCATCAATAAATTTAGCCTCGTATAAGTGTTTCAGTTTTAGTAGGTAAATTGAACCTTAAGAGCAGAGTAAAAGCTGTCAACACCAAACCATCAAGGTTTACTGCAATGTCTCAAGCAATGAGGAAAAAAAAAAAGGGTCTGAAAAAGCTGACGTTCTTATTACGTAAACGTAGGTACACATTATTTAAGGGACTTGTTTTTCGTTTTACCTTTCGATAAAGAATGAGTAATTTTTACATCAAATTTCAAACTTAGAATACTCACCTGACAAGAATAAATCAGAATAAACATGACTGAAAGCTGAAAAGTTTTAAAAATGCCCATATTTTTGTGCAATGGAAGAGTGTCTAGCTTTACATAATCCGAAAGTTGGAAAGTTTCTAGGACCAAACACGTTCCACGGATGTTAATAAACTATCAAACTGTTCTATCAAAAATCCACATAAAATTAACTCATTTCCAATTAGTAGCCAACGCACGCAGATATACTGGTATTATGTCATATAATTGTTGACCCTTTCCCCGTTTTTTCCTCGTTCAATTTGGCTTATCAGCACGAGACAAATTTTGACATCTGTTTGACGTATTGTTGAAACTGTTCTTTATAAGTAATCTTCTTTTTCATGATACCCATTTTTATCGTGGCGTTTCCGAAGACGCCTTTTTGATCGTGTTGTTTTTTTTTCTCTTTAAGACTGCGAATAAATTGCGTATGCCGGATTAGGTGAAACTTAAACCCTTTACAACACAATCCCGAGTTTTAACGACCCTGAAAAAGGAGGGCACCGAAAACTTTGTGGGAAAAGAAGAAAATCCTGGGAACAAGCATTTTCTTCTTTTCCCACAATGTTTTCTGTCCTTTCAAGGAAAAAAAAAAAAACATTCATGTGAGCCAGATTTAATTGTCGTCTGCAAATGCTTTGAATTTGGACCGGTGTAAAATTTTGCCAATTGGTAAAGAGTTAACTCTTTTACTATGAACTGAATAAATCACGCTTTTTCAATGACGATGTACACGGTTCTTCTCCAAGCCAAAGAGACAGTATGGTCCCAATCTAGAATAAAGTAGTGGACGGGGTAGATCAGAGATCAGACTGCACGTTCTGTGCAGTCTGATCTCGATCTGCACTGTCCACAAAAGCTTCTGGTGTCGTCCATGGTGAGGAAAGAGTTAATACGGGTATCTGTATAGTTGAACTGGTCTAATTTTTATCACCAAAGATAACCGTTATCTCTTCAACAATACCTCTTGTCTGTTCTCAATACATACCGCTCATGTGATATATGATTGGTCCTATCGTTTGAATGTGTTTTACGCCGCTTTCCACGTTATTTCAGGTACAGTCACTTATAAATGAGCCATGCTCTCTCAAAGGGGGGCTTAATGCATCTCCGTGATGCATTATACCTGGCAAGTCATCACATAATTATGTTTCCATAAAATTCATTTTGTCTAACAACCAAATGAACCCCGAGGTAGAATGGTCCTTGGATATGCAGAAAATTGACCAAAAGCAAAGAAGTTTCGATACGGGTCAGTCTTCTCGGACGGCGCAGGCTGACCTGCGTCGATACTGTTTGCAGATGCATTAAACCCTCTTTTCACAGAGCATGGCTCATATATCTCTTCTGGGTTTTCGCTAGTACTCGGTGACAATCGCCGACGCAAGGTATTGGACCTCGATCTCCCGGGGCCACATTCACCCAAGATTACAGACGTAAATGAACCATGCTCTGCGAAAAGGGGGATTAATGCATCTGCGAACAGTATCGACCCGGGTCAACCTGCGCAGTCTGCGCAGGCTGACCTGGACCGAAACTTTTCGCTATTGGTCGATTTTCTGTATGTCCAAGGACCTCACTACCTCATGATTAAGTCGGTTATTAACCCTTTCCCAAACGACAAATTTTGGACTGGTCCAAACTGAACGAGTCTGCAGACGACAATTTCACATTTGATGAAAATGGCAGAAAGTTATCAAAAAGGGTAGAAAACACTGTGGGAAAAGGAGAAATTGCTCGTTACGAGCAATTTCTCCTTTTCCCACAGTGTTTTCAAAAGACTTGTACTGCAGACACGTGAAAACCAGGGCTTGTTTGGGAAAGGGTTAAAAAAGTGGATATTGTGGATTCATAAGTATGTGAAGGCTTGCTTGAATCACAGAGATGCATCAAACCCCCTTTTCACAGAGCATGGCTCAAATCTAATTCCTTGTCTGGTCATCTGATTGGCTGAGATAGAACGTCTCGGCCAATCGAATGGCTAGACTTGGAATTCAGGACATTAAAATTAGATTTTTATATAAAATTGTTTGTGAATACGCCTTTCCCATCCCCTCTCCCCAATGTCACCTTCAACGCCATTACACTGAGCTTCGGGGGAGCCTTTCAGGAACAGTGAAACTTGCCAGTTTTCCGACAGGAGTTAGAATTGACAGCTTCTGGATGACTGGCTCTTCTTGTTTCTTCGGTCAAATTCCGCTACTTGAGCTTGCGAAAATGGACAATGGACAAGTTGTGACGGAAGTTAGGTCTACCAAGAAGTTTAATACAGATGTTAGAGTGGTAGAGCGTATACTTAAACCTTCACAAGAACAAGAGAGAGAGAGAGAGAGGGAGAGAGGGAGGGGAGAGAGAGAGAGAGAATGAAGGGGTATTTCGAAGGGACATAACTACAATGTTATAATATGTATTTGTCCAATAAAGTTACCTCCATTGCTAAGACCCGCTCCCCCCCCCTCCCACGCCGCCACCACCACCACCAACATCACCACCCATGACTTTCCACCACATTGTCTTTCTCTCTTCCATCATACTGATAAAACAGAACTGCTGAAGTGCTCGGTATCTAATTATCAAATGAGACTTTTTTTTAGTACGAGGCAGAAACATAACGCTGTTGGGTGATACACTTATCTGTCAGGAGAGAAAGAGTACTACGTATAATTGTCTAGAATATCTTAGTATTCATCAGACGTATACATCTATGATCAGACTGAACAATGTATGCGATTAGATGTTTGTCTTTTCTGTTCACCAGTACGCCTGATCTCAAATGTGATGAATGCTCCAAGTTTCATTTTACTGTAAACCAGAGAAGGAAATTCTTAAACCTGACTATATTGAAAGCAGCGGCAGACGTCAAATTAAACACGACTCAAATTACTTAACCCTTGAGCAACTAAGCGCGCCCCAGAGACCTTTTGCGGACAGTGTAGATCAAGATCAGACTGCACAGAACGTGCAGTCTGATCTTTGATCTACACTGTCCGTTAAGTAGAGATATCCCCAACCCCAGTAATTTTGAAATACCAGCATTTAAGTTTTTATCATCGGCTTGAAAGTTTCATTTAAGTTATTTTTTGCAGGATAAAGGTTAAGTGATTGAAAACAAAGAAGGAAAAGGAGAAAATACTGGTTTTAAATTCAATAAAATAATTTATTGTTTTGCTTCGTTTTCCAGTAGTAAACAGAGATAACAAATCATTGCGTACCTGTTCAAATTTTGAAATCTGGAATTCGTAGGAGGGGCGACATTAAGGTCACGAGCTACCTGTCGCTTAAACTGGCCAGCTCGAAACTGCCTCTACCCTTACCTGAGTTTCTATGGTCAATCTCGGAATCTTAAACGCGGCTTGTCTTTGCAATACGTACATGCGCTGAAATGACCCACAAGTTTTCCTCAACTCTACAGGAGAAAGTGATATCCGCGCATAATCACGTGCTGCACGTGGAACTCACTTGGCGCTAAACACGTGTTTTGTATTTGTTCAGTCAACTGTGACAGAAAATCATCTGCTATGACGCATCACCCATCCCCTGTATACCTGGGAAAAGTAGGGCTTATATCGAAGCTATTAGCCTATTACCAAAGCATGTAGGGGCTGTTTTAATAAATGGTCGGTGCATAGGTTACATGCTAGCCGATCATAGCTGAATGAATGGCACCAGGTAGCGTTTTATTGAGTAAACGTTTATTTCATTTGAAATTCAAAGTCACGGTTGTTGTTTTGAAAAATTACTCCGCTACTGTACCCAGGATGCCCAAATTAGATAGATGTGTATTTGTAGAATGCCGTCTAGCGGGAGATAATGAGCTGTACGCTGTTGGATCATATTTGTAACAAATCATATATGTAACACCTGTTACATATATGATCACATATGTAACATGTGTTACATATATGACTCGGAAATCAAGCATAAATGTAACATATTTTGTGACGAATATGATCGATGCCGGTTTTTGATGTGACATGAAATCACATATGTCACAGGTCAATTTTGATTTAAAAACAGTACAAAAGAATGCATATTTACATCTGAAACACATTTGTAGCAGGTTTTTGTCTCTTTCGATGACGTCACCATCTTCGCGTGGGAAAAATGTATACAGTGGAGGTGCTAGTTTAGCAAAAGTGCTAGTCCCGTAAATGCTTACTTTCAGTCACAATTGAGAGTTTCCATACGCCCGGCGCGCGTTTGGGTTATACGCTACAGTGTGACTGCTGTTTAAGACTGTTACACCCTGAACAACATGTGGCGCATAGTGAACGGAATCATACCACAGTTACGGAATATATATGGCACCAAGACCCGGGATTTCCTGTCATCAAATGATGTTGAACGCCGACTGAGATAAGAAATCTGTCTTGTTATCTTTTATTCAACAATTGATCGACAGTCAGTACGAGGCGCAGATTGTTGGAAGTTAAACTGTATGATGTGTGTTTTGCCTTGAGTTCCAATCTGCAGATCAATTTTCTTGCTGTTTGGATGTTGCTGGACACACTCACGTGCGCGCTCGAGATGCACTGGTACCTTGGGCAAAAAATCATTATTCCACACGTCCTCTCTCTCTCTCTCTCTCTGAGGTTGATTCAAGTTGGAGTGAGTCTCGAGAGCGATTAGCTTAATGTGCTAACTATTCTTTTGCAATCGAGAATAAAATCAATAGTGTAAAGAATATAATGATGTTGCTATTGCTGTTAATTGTTTGAATACAAATAGACAACTAAACCTGTTACATATATGCTTCTCATGTCAACCCCCATTTCGGACAAACACATTTGTAACACACTTTATCTGTTACGAATGTGATCATGTACGTAACAAATGTGTTACATATATGATTTGTTACAAATATGATCCAACATACGCTTACAACCAGTGAAAAGGGTACAGTTTTTGCCTTAGATCACGGTTTGGAATAGTATAGGCCTATATTTTCTCTGCAAACGGAAAGTAATTTGTACGTTTACACACATTGAAGAAGCTGCAATTTTGCGTTTAGATCACGGGACTGTCGTGTTTTCAATCAGTAACGATGTCTCTCTCGTGACATTATACATTTTTGGTTCCCCTTCCAACAGGTGCACGATTCAAGGCAGTTTTCATCACAGCATATATGACATCAACGTACTTATCTGAATTCGAACCTATATGGCCCGCAACATGCGAAAAGAGACCTTCGGACATTTGCGTAAAGTGTCGTCCCGGATTAGCCTGCGCAGTCTGCGCAGGCTAATCCGAGACGGCACTTTACGACTACATAAGATTTTTTCATACAGTAGACTTTCGTGAAACAGAAAATCGCACAAAAAACGGGAAGTGTCTTCTCTGATTAGTCACAGACTGCACAGGCTGATCTGGGACAACACACTTTTTACGCATATGTTCGAAGGCCCCTTTTCGTGGGTTGCATGCCATATAATCAAAACATGTTATTGGTCAAGTGGCATTCCCACAATTCTGTGCGAAATTCTGGAGCGAGATCTATATATACCTCAAGAGGCTACGTAGTTCATTAAGGAATATCAGTCCATTTATTTTCCATACACATCTCTTTCTTACGTGTTAATGATTTGCCTTCTAGTCCCTCACTAGATTAATGTGTGATATATTTTTAAAGTTTTGTCTGATTATCAAAGCTCGACCGAGTAGCTCGGTGGTTCGCATATCTGGCTCGTTACCCGGTTGAGGCAAATTTACTTTCCAGTGATTTTTCGCCCCTCACCTCTGATGCATGTGAGAAAAGTAGTCCGTGGCTTGGAAAAAAGGTTGTGTCAGTACTGGTGTGAGAAAGCCAGGAAGCACGTGCGTAGGTGCATTGACCGCCATGATATGACCCTAGCTGTTAGAACGGCTTTAAATTCAAATACAAACGAAAAAAAAAATGATAAACAAAATCTTGAAAAAGACCCCTTTAACCCTTTCCCAAACGACAAAATTTAGACTGGTCCAAATTGAAAGAGTTTGCAGACGACAATATTAAATTTGATGAAAAATGGTAGAAAGTTCTCAATAAGGGTAAAAAACAGTGTGGGAAAAGGAGAAATTGCTCGTTACAAGCAATTTCTCCTTTTCCCACAGTGTTTTCAAAAGACTTGTGCTGCAGACACGTGAAAACCAGGGCTTGTTTGGGGAAGGGTTAAGTTAAACGCTGATGAGAGAAAGAAAGTATTCAGCCAAGGTTATAAAATAAGAAACTTTCTGCGAATTAAATAGATTCGAACTATAACTGATAAACAAAGAAAGATGTCTTCTCATAAAATCTTGACATTAATTTTGCCGCTGTCGATTTTGGCAAAGTTTTGGAAACATAATTATGTAACAATATACCCTTCATTGATGTTGTGATGCGTGACTCAGTGAGCTTCTGCGGACAACGTAGATCAAGATCAGACTGCACAGAACGTGCAGTCTGATCGTGGATCTACGCTGTCCGATCTGGTGATATTTTTCCGGCTGAAAGATCTTTGAAATGCCAATATTCTTGTTTTTTAAAGTTGGCTAGAAATTTCCTTATGACTGAAGCTCTTGCAAAGAGGGTTTAAATCTTTACCAAACGACAAAATTTCAGACTGGTCCAAATTGAAAGCATTTGCAGACGACAAAAATAAATGTGACTGAAAAATTGAAATTTGTTTTTGGGAAGGGTAGAAAACATTGTGGGAAAAGGAGAAAATGCTGGTTACCAGCATTTCCTCCTTTGGTTCTTTCCCCACAATGTTTTCAAAAGGCTTCTTTCACAGAGTTGTTAAAAAGCAGGATTGTGTGGTAAAGGGTCAATGCATCTCTGTAATGCTTTATACAAAGGAAGTCATCACATGGCGTGCAACAGACGAAAGGGGGCCTTCGGACATGTGCGTAAAAGTGTGTCGTCCCAGATCAGCCTGTGCAGTCTGTGACTAATCCGAGACGACGCTTCCCTTTTTTTTTTGTGTGCAATTTTCTGTTTCACGAACGTCTACTGTATGAAAAAAATCTTATAATTCGTAAAGTGCCGTCTCGGATTGGCCTGCGCGGACTGCGCAGGCTAATCCGAGACGACACTTTACGCAGATGTCCGAAGGTCCCATTTCGCATGTTGCGGGCCATATAATTATGGATTCATAAAATGCATTTTTTTTTTCTGACAAAAGACTGAATCATAAAGTGGAACGGTCTTTTGACATGCAGAAAATATAATTTCATAACTAGGTAAAAAGTTGCCAAGTTGGTCTGTCTTTTGGTTGACTTTTTGGTACCTGGTTTTAATATTCACTGTTTTCTGCGAGCGCCTTACACTTGGACCGACTCTATATATAACGGATTGTCATCGTTACAACAATTTCCATCAGATCTAAATGCATTTTAACTCTTACCACATAACCCCGAGTTTTAACGACCCTGAAGAAGAAGCCTTTTAAAAACATTGTGGGAAAAGGAGAAAATGCTAGTGCCCGGCATTTTCTCCTTTTCCCACAATGTTTTCTACGCTATCAAAGACAGAAATCATCACTTGAGCTACATTTATTTTGTCGTCTGCAAATACTTTCAGTTTGGTCTAGAACCAAATTTTGTCGTTTAGTAAACACTTAACACCTTGTTTACTTTTGGTCACTATTGAGACTTTAACACTTAACTCTTTACCAAACGACAAAATTTTAGGCCAGTCCAAATTGAAAGCTTTTGCAGACGACAAAATAAGCGTGAATCAAAAATGGAAATCTGTTTTTGGAAGAGTAGAAAACATTGTGGGAAAAGGAGAAAATGCTGGTTACCAGCATTTTCTCCTTTTCCCACAATGTTTTCAAAAGGCTTCTTCTTCAGGGTCGTTAAAAGTCGGGATTGTGCGGTAAAGGGTTAAGTAACCTTCTAAATAAGTGAAATGAAATTTTTGAAGCCGATAGTAAAAGAACACAAATTTTGCTGTTTCCAAGAAGTTTTGGGTGGAAAAATAACTCCCAATCGGACAGTGTAGATCCAAGACCAACATGACCATTGATGTCCACGGGCATAAACTTCATTCATTCATTCATTCATTCATTCATTCATTCAGATTCAAGATCAGACAGCACGTTCTGTGCAGTCTGATTTTGATTTACTCTCTCCGCAAAATGTCATCGAGTCCCACTTAGCAGCTTATGGATTAAGGTAGGGGATCAAGAGGACAAAAATAACCAAAGGCGCAAGGAGTGATAGATCTTTTGCCCGATCCAAATACACTCGTCACAACTCGGCCGGTTCCGTAACCGTATTAAACGGATAATCCGAGGTTTGCCGAATGATCCAAATACTGTCGACTCTTTACCGAACGATCGCCTGTGTTAACGGCATTGTGGAAAAAAGGCTCTTTGAAACATTGTCTGATAGGAGAAAATTTTGTTTTTGTTTTTTTCTTTTAAAAGAAAATCATTCTGCGCTATCACATGTATTTCAAAACAATACATTGCCGAAGCGTCAGTAAAAGTGGTCTTTACTTTTACAGTTCACATTTTCTCCTTTTCACATTTTTTTCTTTTTGGTCCTTCCAATGAAAAATACCATCATATTACGCCACATTTCATTTGTCGTCTACGTATGGGTCCTTTCGATGTAAACAAAGTCTAAAATCTTAATGTTTGGTCTAACCCCGCCCCCCCCCCCCTCCGAAATATCTGTCTATTTTTCTTTCGAGATCTAAAGGTTCAATTAAGCTGCAAAGGATGACAGTCAGGTTTTGGTAAAAAATCATCATTGAGTGCAGGATGGTACTGAACCACGATCATACAGCACGATCTTTGCACTTCGTTTGTTTAGTGTTTAACCCTTTCAGCGCCATAGGCGAAAACAGCAACTTTTGCGGACGGCACAGATCAAGATCAGACTGCACAGAACGTGCAGTCTGATCTTTGATCTGTACCATCCGCTCAATTAGTCAAGCCCCTACGGTAAAAATCTTTCTGGGTCTCTGTGGATTGCATTTACAGCCACCGAAAGAAGTCGAGTTTATTTATTTGGCGCTGAAAGAGTTAAAGCCGTTTTCAATAACATTTCAGGTATATAATGCGACCAGTGCACCTATCCATGCTTTTCTGGAGTTTCATCCCACCAGTACATTGCACAACTTTCTATCCAAGGCATTGACTGCTTTCCTACATTTATATCATCGAAACAATGTTCAGCGGTGGGAGAGAGATGAATTCTGTCGCAATGTTTATAACCAACTTAGTTTGTATTATGTTCAAGTACAAAATTTAGTTTTAACATTCCTATATTTATCTATTTCTATATAAAATCAGGTTGCCATAACAATGTATGTTACTGGATGTTTTGTAAACTGGGCCACTGGCCTCTATTACTTCAATAAAATATATGTTATGTTATGTTACTCGGAAAGAATGTGGCCGAACTAGAGATTCGAACCAGGGACCCCTTGGTTTCAAGTGTGTATGTTACCGAATATAAGCTACATGGCTTGCCACGCTCTGCGCACAGTTACTCTATATTGCACCGCTCGCAGAAGCTATTTATTATATACCCCGTGTGGCTATAAAACGGTTTATGCAGAGTTTTTGGAACGAATGCAAGTTTACCCTTCGAGTGCAAGACACAGAGAAGGTTGCTTTTCCGAACGATGTAGATCAAGATCGGACTTCCCATTTCAGAGTGTTTAGATCAAAATCGAAGAGCACATTTCTATGCTGACTGATATTAGATCTACACTGTCCGCTATTTTGTGAAATATTCTGTGCAAAATAATCTTTGCAATAACAGTTTGTGGATCTTCTTTCCTCACTGAACATAGTCTATTATGATTATGATTTGTTAATCCCTAGGCTGCTAAGCGCGACTCAAGGACCTTTTGAGGCCAATGTAGATGAAGATCAGACAGCATAGAACGTGCAGTCTTATCTTTGATCTACACTGTCCGATAAGGAGACATTTTTTCCTACAAAACTACCTTTAAAATAGCAAAAAAATGGGTTTTTACTATTGACTTGAAAGTTTTATCTCACTTGTTTAGCGGGTTAAACTTGCGCGACTCATAGACCTTTTGCGTACAGTGTAAATCAAGATCAGACTGCACAGAACGTGCAGCCTGATCTTGGATCTACGATGTCCGATAAGGAGATGCTATTTTCTCCAAAAAAAAAGTTTGAAATAGCAACATTCGGGCTTTTACCACCGGCTTGAAAGTTTTACCTCACCTGTACAACAGGTTAAGGGCTATGCTCTGTTGGGGTTTAGGCATTCCCTCAATGTGCTCAAGATTTTGTCTCGATATGTTACCCTTATCCTGCTAAGTAAGTTTAATAAATCTTTCAAGCTGATGGTATAAACTAAAATTTTACCATTTCAAAGGTATTTTTTGCGAGGGAAAAGATCTGCTTATCGGACGGTGTAGATCCAAGATCGGACTGCACGTTCTGTGCAGTCTGATCTTGATCTATACTGTCCGCAAAAGGTCAGTGAGTCGCGCTTAGCAGGAAAAGGGTTAAGTGACATCTTCTGGAATCTGCGATGTCGTTATCATTACGATGTAGACCCCCTCTAGATAATCGTCTCCAGGAGACTTATTCGTAAACCTGTCTAAATTGCATTCTTAGCCTAATTCCGAATTTAGAAAGTAACACGATTTCTGATTTGCTGAACCATTTGGTTTAGCCAATCAGAAATTGCGCTACTTTAAACAGTGTAGAAAAGTATCATGTATACTAAATAGTCACTTCAAATTATGTAGAAAATTCTTTAGAAATTTTATTTGGAATGCAATTGAGAATGGTAGCGCAATATCGACCACCAAAATCTTATTACATATTGCTTAACCCTTCCCCAAGAAGCCCTGGTTTTCACGTGTCTGCAATACAAGTCTTTTGAAAACACTGTGGGAAAAGGAGAAATTGCTCGTAACGAGCAATTTCTCCTTTTCCCACAGTGTTTTCTACCTTTTTTTGAGAACTTTCTGCCATTTTCATCAAATTTAAAATTGTCGTCTGCAAGCTCTTCAGTTTGGACCAGTCTAAAAGTTATCGTTTGGGAAAGGGTTAAGAATCTCCTATGGTCAAGGCGTTTAATCAAGCATCAGGAAATCCTGGTTCGATTTCTGCTGGCGGCAGAAATGGCCATTTCGAATTTCCTATAGCAAAGCGTTGCAGAACCCCAGCGTAAACGAGCGAGAACAAAGAATGACATGGGGCAGCCATCGTCATATGCGCGTACTTCTGTAGAAAGTGGCTAAAAATTTAACCCTTTACCACAGAATGCCGAGGTTTAACAACCGTCAGGTGGAAGGCTTTTGAAAACATTGTGGGAAAAGCAGAAAATGCTTGTAACCAACATTTTCTGTTTTTCCCACAATGTTTTCTTCCCTTTCAAAGACAAATTCTGTCATTTGAGCCATGTTAGGTTGCTCGTCTTTAAATGCTTTCAGTTTGGACATGTCTAAGATCTTATTGTGTGGTATAGAGTTAAACAACAACAGAATTCCAAGTAACCACGCTAAGAAAGTATTCGCATGGAAGTTTCTCCTTGCTATCAGAGTATTAAATTGGTCCCTATTGCAGATATACATATTACAACTGGTACAGGCTATTGTGTCCTTGCTTTTCATTGGGCTACATGTATATCACAGAATAGCCAATCAGAACATCTCACACATTTCCAGTTTGTCTGTATAGGTAACATGGCGATTTCTTTGCACAATTTAACACTGGTAATCAAAACTAAAAGAATATTAATTAGCAGAAATAAACATGAAAAGATGATACCAAAAATACAATTCACTTATTCGTGAGGTCAAGAATATCGTAAGATCTTCTGCTCAGGAGGTGAGAGTGACCTTCCCTGAATCTCTATTAGTCTCGCCACATGGCCGTTCTAAAACTAGACGGGCAGAATAGATGGACAGAATTCTACCCGTTTTTAGTAGCCTGTGCCGATCCCTACACACTTGGTGTATCAGGGAAGATAACCAATCGATCAGAGTAATCACTGGTGTGACGCAACTATTTCCGGTCTCGTACAGCTCCCGGTCTCGATTCCGGTTTGCGAGAGGTAACATAGATCTGCAAAGACATATACAGCGAACTAAATATTTTCATCGCTAAGAATTGCAAAGGCTCTCCCGGCATTAGTGCAGTTATGTCTTCCAAGGCTGAACAATTCTATTGCCAAAGTCAGGGATGGTATATGTAATTTACGATCCCTGCCTATGTTCACCTGTTATTGTCTACGATTGATTGATTGATTGTTTAACGCCGTTTTCAACATTATTACAGTTATATCGCGGCGGCCAGTGCACCTATCCATGCTTTCCTGGAATTTCTTTTACTAGTACTACGCACAATATTCTTTCCAAGCCACTGGCTGCTTTCGCACATAATATTGTCTACGTGGATTTTTTACCAGGACTCTGCATATCTTACTAATGCTGCCATTCGCAACTTTATGGATGTGTTTTGTTCCTTCAGCTTCAAGTATATATGAGCCATGCTCTGTGAAAAGAGGGTTTAATGCATCTGCGAAAAGTATCGACCAAGGTCAGCCTGCGCAGTCCGCGCAGGCTGACCTTGGCCGAAACTTTTCGCTGTTGGTAAATTTTCTGTATGCCCAAGGACCAGTCTACCTCATAATTTAGTCAGTTATAAGACAAAATCTTTTTAACCCTTTCTCACACAAGCCCTGGTTTTCACGTGTCTGCAGTACAAGTCTTTTGAAAACACTGTGGGAAAAGGAGAAATTGCTCGTAACGAGCAATTTCTCCTTTTCCCACAGTGTTTTCTACCCTTTTGGAGAACTTTCTGTCAGTTTCATCAAATTTAAAATTGTCGTCTGCAAACTCTTTCAAATTGGACCAGTCTAAAATTTATCGTTTGGGAAAGGGTTAATGGATCCAATTTCATGTGATGGCTTGCTTGGTATCATTTATCATGGACCTGCTTTAAGCTCCCTTTTGAACTTCCTACAATATAATCCTATAAAACTCGGAAAGGATTTCATCTGATAGGCTTGACTAAAAATGGACGGTAAAGATCAGACTGCAAGTTCTGAGCAATCTGGTCTTGATCTATATAGTCTACGAAATCAGCGGTTTTTGCCTGTGGCACTGAAAGATAAATAGGAAGGTTAGTCCAAGTTCAGCGTAGACATACATGCAGTCTGATCTTTTTTTCACGCCTTCCACCTTACACTGAAACCTTTCAGACATATACACCACGTTTAACCCTTAAAGATGAATGAAACTTCTCAAGATGATAGTGAAAACCAAAATATTGCTATTTCAAAGTCACTTTGGGGGAAAAACATCTCCCTAACGGACAGTGTAGATCCAAGATTAGACTGCACATTCTTTGCGGTCTGATCTTGATCTACACTGTCCGTAAAAGGCCCTTGAGTCGCGCTTAGCAGCCTAAGGGTTAATGCAATTGAAAATAACGAAACTAATTCCTGTGACAGTCAAAAGGCAGAAATTCTGTAGATTATAGGTTTACTACTGTAGGCTAGGGCACGCTAAAGAAGGGCTTAGAACGTCAGCCAAAGCTTTCACCACAAAAGCGAGGACAAGCTGCCAAAACGAAAGTAACAAATGACGAAGTGTTTGGTGTAAGACAAGCCTAATGGTGTCAAAACCTACATTTTGTACGTTTGACGTTTTTTTCCCATTTTAGTGATCAATGTGTCGAACTTTAAGTACAAATACACAATAATTATACTTAATCTCGGCAACTCCCCGCCATGGATTTTGCTTGGCTTTTTTCCTTGGGGGGGGGGGGGGGGGGTATAACGCAAGAAATGTACGATTGATTGTATGATTGTATGGTGTTTAACAACGTTTTCATCATTTATACAGTTATATCGCGGCGGCCAGTGCACCTATCCATGCTTTCCTGGAATTTCTTTTACCAGTACTCCGCACAATATTCTTTCCAAGCCACAGGCTGCTTCCCCACATAACCATCGTCGAAACAATGGTCAGCAGTGAGAGAGGAATGAATCCTGTCGCAATGACTATCATCAATCCTAGGAAAGAAATTGGCCGAGCCGGGGATCGAACCAGCGACCTCCGGTTCTCAAGTCCTTTGCGCTACCGACTGGAGCTACGGGGGCTTGGCAGAAATGTACGAAAGGAATGTTGAAATGGTGAATATGCAAGTCCTGCGTATTCCCCATTTCAACATTCATTCCTTGCATTTCGTACATTACCCAAAATTGCCAAGCAAAAGTCATAGTGGGTAAGCCGCGATTATGCATATCTAAGAATTGTTGAGAATGCAGGGAGGCTTAGAACAAAAGCAAAGACAAGAGAACCATACAGGTCCTATATTGCTCACCTGAATATGAGAAACAAATTTACAAAATTTGGTTGGCAAAATGTTAGGACAGGAATAAAGGACCAACGACTGTTGCTAAATTTATCGCTTTCACCTTCCTATACCTTACGGCTCAAAATTCAAATAAAGTACTGTATATAGATGTATAAAAGGTAATAACATGATTATTCATCGTTTTGCTTGATTATTTTTCACCCATAACACAGAATTTAACAAATTTCTCAAAGAACCACTGTACAAAGTGATGTACAACCCAACAATCTCAACGGTGAATCTGACACATTCCTATACGTACTTTAAGCCTATCCTGTACGAGAAACCATCTGATTAACCCTTTACCATACGACAAAATTCTAGATTGGTCCAATTTGAAAGCAGTTGCAGACGACAAATTAAATGTTGCTAAAATGATTATTTCTGTTTTTATTAGGGTAGAAAACATTGTGGGAAAAGGAGAAAATGCTGGTTACCAGCATTTTCTCCTTTCCCCGCAAGGTTTTCAAAAGACTTCTTTCCCAGGGTCGTTAAAAGGCGGCATTGTGCGGTAAAGGGTTAAACTTCTCCAACTACGAACCCCATCTGTTCTAACCTTATCTCTCTGATGTAATGTTGTTTTCATTCTTTGTAAGTACAGATAATATCATTATCTATTTTTTAGCGGGTTTGTATAGCAAATCCGCTTACTGTGATCGTTCTGACCGGAACCAAATACATCATGCGTAACGACGCATACGCGCTCACCCTGTACTATGATATCGGTTTGACCTGAACCAAATATACTGTCATTCACACTTGCGCCCATTCTACTTTCAGTTTTAGCTAATAAACCTCAACCTCGCTTTTGTCACTACCGTAAATACTGTCCTGCATGTGTATACATATTTATTCCGAAATCTAATACCAGCAAAAACTATGTAATATTGACGGATTGAATTACCACTCCTTAAACAGTAATAGAATAACAGTTACTGCGCGGCCCGCTCGGCAGAACAATTTTGACTTACCCTGCCCTTGCTAACTCCATTTTAAAATGATTGCACATGTGTTGCGTGTGATATATTTTTTTATCACAACATATTACAGATTTATGCTACTCCACAAATCCGCTTTCCAGGACTTTGAGTTCTTTGATTTTTTTATTATTTCTAAACTTTTGAAATGTGAATGTTTTTCATCTGTCACATAATACTCTCATTTCTTAAACATGGAGAAGGGAATCGTCGAACCTAAGTTGTGAGAACTTGTTGCCGTACCCCTTTGCAAATTTTCATGTATCATTCTATGTAATCGAAAATTTGTTGTACATATCTCACATGTAAACATGTATATGGCAATGAAATATGCTTAGAATAAACTGAATAGATCTATCTGACTGCTCTGTTATTTTTACTAACTCGTCGTTATTTCAATGGTCGATCGCCTACTTTCATTGACCAATCAGATTCGTTCAATATATTCACTGCTGTATTGAATTTTCCATTTCACGGTGGGATGAAAGAAATTTCTTCGTCTAGAAAGTTTCGACCTTCATAACTTTCTTATCACTTTTTAGTCTCGTTACCAGAATTTTCTCCTTTTCCTACAATGTTTTCAAAAAGCATTCTGTGACAGGGTCGTTAAAACTAGAGGATATACGGTAAAGGGTCGTTAAGGGGTTCAAAATATTAACGTGTAACTGAGCGGTTCGCTTTAAAAACGGAGTGTTATACATCTTCGTTATGTATTTTGCCAAGCGAATTGCAGCATCATAATTGGACTCATTAAGTCCAAAAAACCGGCTGAATCATGGGATTAACCCTTTACCAGACGACAAAAATTTATACCAGTCCAAATTGAAAGCATTTGCAGACGACAATTTCATTGTGGTTCAAATGATGTGATTTTTGTTTGATAGGGTACAAAACATTGTGGGAAAAGGAGAAAATGCTGGTTATCAGCATTTTCTCCTTTTCCCACAATGTTTTCAAAAGGCTTCTTTCTCAAGGGTGTTAAAAGTCGGGATTGTGTGGTAAAGAGTTAAATAGGCTTTTGACGTGTAGGAAAATTTCTGTCAATAACTGTCAACTCACGGCAGCCTGGTCAGGTCAGACTCGAAGTTCTGTGTCATCTGATCTTGATCCGTTTGAAACAGCCTATGGCGCTGGGGGGGAGTGTTAAATATTCTATGAACAGTGAATAGTAATACATGATCCATGCTCTGTGAAAAGGGGGCTTAATGCATCTGCAAAAAAGTATCGACCCAGGTCAGCCTGCGCAGTCCGCGCACGCTGGCCTCGGTGGAAACTTTTTGATATGGGTCAATTTTCTACATGTACAAGGACCATTTATCGCAAAATTTAATCGACTGTTAGACATAATCGACTGTTAGATATAATCGACTGTTAGACATAAACGACTGTTAGACATAATCGACTGTTAGACATAATCGACCGTTAGACATAATCGACTGTTAGATATAATCGACAGTTAGACATAATCGACTGTTAGATATAATCGACTGTTAGATATAAACGACTGTTAGACATAATCGACTGTTAGACACAATCGACTGTTAGATATAAACGACTGTTAGATATAATCGACTGTTAGACATAAACGACAGTTAGATATAATCGACTGTTAGACATAATCGACTGTTAGACATAAACGACTGTTAGACATAATCGACTGTTAGACACAATCGACTGTTAGACATAATCGACGGTTAGATATAATCGCCTGTTAGACATAATCGACTGTTAGACATAATCGACTGTTAGATATAATCGACTGTTAGACATAATCGACTGTTAGATATAATCGACTGTTAGACACAATCGGCTGTTAGACATAATGGAATTTATACATGTATATCCATAATTATGTGATGATATACTTGGTATAATGCATCACGGAGACGCATTAAACCCGCTTTTGCCGAAGCATGGCTCAAATAAAATAGGTAAGTAACAAACGAACATAGTAAAAATGTTATCAGCGCACTATGAAAAAGACAGCTGATCCGTATGTACAGGTACAAAACATTATATTCTTTGCAAGTACCTCAGAGAGGAAGTTATATACATGTTCATGTGATTTTTTCCAGTACTTAAAGGCTCAATAGAGGCCAAATGTAAACAATGAGGAATGTCAAGTGCAATTTAATTTTAAATCATACCGTTTAAAAGAATGGGAATTATTGTGAAGATGACAATCTTTTATTGTATGGTCGGTCCAAGGGTTAATCACTGGCAGGAAAATGATTTTCAAAATTACTAACTGGTCAAAAGTTGCCAGGTCGCTCTATCTTTTGTGTATTTTTACCTGCTTTTAAAATTCATTTTCCTCCAGCGAATAACAGCTGGACCTATCGTACAATAACAGGTTCCTGTCTTCACGATAAGTTCCATACCTTCAGGTGTTATGGTTTAAATCTAAATACATTTCAACACCCCATTGTCTACTTTTGGCCGCTATTGTGAATTTAACTTACGACAGCGTACCTGATTGCGCTGGCTTTTGACCTACTTCTTGTTACTGATACAAAAAATGAAAAGATGGTAATTTACGATTGGTAAAAAATATGAACATGTTTATTTGCCGGGCCCCTGCTGGCATATTTCCTCGCACGTTATGAAACCACTATTTACAAGCGTTGCTACCGTTAATCGGTACTCCGGGATCTTGATTCATACCATAGCAAATTAATGTAATAGAGAGTGATCGTTTTCTTGTTCTATTTGGATTTTTTAAAATTTTCATAAGCGTCACCCAATAATCCAACACTACTTTTTAACAGAATGAAAAACGGCGAGAAAAAAGAGGCAATTGCTCGCGAGGTTATTTTTCATTATTTCAAACTGAGCCACAAAAGTTTCAATATTCAAATTCCAGTATCTCTTACGCCGTCTATTTTTTTTAACCCTTATCCTGCTGAACAAAAGAAATGAAACTTTATAGTAGATAGTAGAAGCCCAAAACTTTCTTGTTTCAAAAGAATTTTTGGAGGAAAGATATCTCCTTATCGGACAGTGTAGATCAAAGATCAGACTGCACGTTCTGTGCAGTCTGATCTTGATCTACGCTCTCCGCAAAAGGTCGATGGGTCGCGATAAGCAGCCTAAGGGTTAAAAATATTTCTTTTTCCTAGTAATATACCTCGAACGCAAAGACTCTTGAATATGTGTATAAGTTCAAGGATAGGCCAGGTATTTGTTAAACTACCTATGAAGGAATAAAACTGACGTCTACGAAGTTAATGTTACAGTCAGTTATACTAACTAACTGAGCATACGAGACTAAGCAGAGTGATTGTATAGATTGTATGGTGTTAAACGCCGTTTTCAACATTATTTCAGTTAAATTTCAGTTCGCAGCGGCCAGTGCACCTATCCATACTTTCCCGATGTTTCTTTTACCAGTACTACGCACAATATTCTTTCCAAGCCACTGGCTGCTTTCCCACATAACCCACGTCGAAACAATGGACAGCAGTGAGAGTGGAATGAATCCTGTCGTAATGACTATTATCAGTCCTCGAAAAGAATTTGGCTGAGCAGGGGATCGAACCAGCGACCCCCTGTTCTAAAGTCCAGTACGCTACCGACTAAGCTACCGGGGCTCGGCTACGAGACTAAGCAACACAATCGTGCTATAGATTAAAAACACGCTTGTGCTTTAGGTTAAACATCTTGTGTTTTTTGACCCACCATATGATTTACACCTCTTCACTCTGGACGAGTCAATTGTTAAGGTATTGTCATTTGCGTCTCTGTGCCTGTGGTATACCTGTGTTCGCAGGTTCATTGACTCATTCTGTGATGGCGGATAACAGTGGAGCCTGTGCAATCGGGGAGGAGGAAATAAGATTTGTTTCCGATGACCACAAGAAAGAAGTGTCGCGCTCGGACAGGGGTACATGGGGTGGGCAGTTCGAATCCATTTTGACTTTGATAGGCTATGCTGTCGGGTTTGCGAATATATGGCGTTTCCCATATCTTTGTTACAAAAATGGAGGAGGTCAGTGTTTTATTTTGTTGGGGTGTGTGTGTGTGTGTGTGTGTGTGTGTTTTTCTTGTGTTAATTTATTAAAGATACATCTATACTCGTTTTCAGCCAGTTTTTTTAATACCCATTTTATATTTAATTTATGATACTACAATCAGTCTTGTCTCTTCATGCCGAATGTTGCCCCTGACGGTTCAAGTTTGCATAGATTGCGACCGATAGAAAATTGCATTTCATTTTCTGGAGACCATCAAACAAATCACTGTTGTGACGTTTCCGGTTTTAAATCGAAGATATATGTATTTAACGCTTATACAAATATATGTTGGTAATTCATGTTTACACATCTGACTAAATTCTAAACCATTTTACAGTCTATGATTTTTTAGCAGAGTTTTTTTTCTTTTTGCCTGTAAGGGTGTATCTTTAACAATATCAAATGAGAGTACTATGTTTTCAAATAAGTTAAATGAACGTTTTCAGCCAATAATGAAAACGCATTTTTTGCTATTTCAAAGGTTTTGACTGTTAGATATAATCGACTGTTAGACATAATCGACTGTTAGATATAATTGACTGTTAGATATAAACGACTGTTAGACACAATCGACTGTTAGATATAAACGACTGTTAGACACAATCGACTGTTAGACACAATCGACTGTTAGACACAATCGGCTTTTAGACATAATCGACTGTCAGACACAATCGACTGTTAGATACAATCGACTATTAGATATAGACGACTGTTAGACATAATCGACTTTTAGACATAATCGACTGTTAGACATAATCGACTGTTAGACATAATCGACTGTTAGATATAGTCGACTGTTAGACACAATCGACTGTTAGATATAATCGACTGTTAGATATAGACGACTGTTAGACATAATCGACTTTTAGATATATTCGACTGTTAGATATAATCGACTTTTAGACATAATCGACTGTTAGATATAATCGACTGTTAGACACAATCGACTGTTAGATATAATCGACCGTCAGATATAATCGACTGTTAGATTTAATCAACCGTCAGACATAATCGACTGTTAGATATAATCGACTGTTAGACATAATCGACTGTTGGACATAACCGACTGTTAGACATAATCGACTGTTAGACACAATCGACTGTCAGATATAATCGACTGTTAGATATAATCGACTGTTAGACACAATCGACTGTTAGATATAATCTACTGTTAGACATAATCGACTGTTAGACACAATCGGCTGGTAGACATAATGGAATTTATACATGTATATCCATAATTATGTGATGATATACTTGATATAATGCATCACGGAGATGCATTAAACCCGCTTTTGCCGGAGCATGGCGCAAATACAATAGGTAAGTAACAAACGAACATTGTAAAAATGTTATCAGCGCACTATGAAAAAGACATCTGATCTGTATGTACAGGTACAACACATTATATTCTTTGAAAGTACCTCAGAGAGGAAGTTATATACATGTTCGTGTGATTTTTTCCAGTACTTAAAGGCTCAATAGCGGCCAAATGTAAACAATTGGGAATGTCAAGTGCAATTTAATTTTAAATCATACCGTTTAAAAGAATGGGAATTATTGTGAAGATGACAATCTTTTATTGTATGGTCGGTCCAAGGGTTAATCACTGGCAGGAAAATGATTTTCAAAATTACTAACTGGTCAAAAGTTGCCAGGTCGCTCTATCTTTTGTGTATTTTTACCTGCTGTTAAAATTCATTTTCCTCCAGCGAATAACAGCTGGACCTATCGTACAATAACAGGTTCCTGTCTTCACGATAAGTTCCATACCTTCAGGTGTTATGGTTTAAATCTAAATACATTTCAACACCCCATTGTCTACTTTTGGCCGCTATTGTGACTTTAACTTACGACAGCGTACCTAATTGCGCTGGCTTTTGACCTACTTCTTGTTACTGATAAAAAAATGAAAAGATGGTAATTTGCGATTGGTGAAAAATATGAACTTGTTTATTCGCCGTGTCCCTGCTGGCATATTTCCTCGCACGTTATGAAACCACTATTTACAAGCGTTGCTACCGTTAATCGGTACTCCGGGATCTTGATTCATACCATAGCAAATTAATGTAATAGAGAGTGATCGTTTTCTTGTTCTATTTGGATTTTTTAAAATTTTCATAAGAGTCACCCAATAATCCAATACTACTTTTCAACAGAATGAAAAACGGTGAGAAAAAAGAGGCAATTGCTCGCGAGGTTATTTGTCATTATTTCAAACTGAGCCACAAAAGTTTCAATATTCATATTCCAGTATCTCTCACGTCGTCTATTTTTTTTTTTTTTTTTTTAGAAATATTTCTTTTTCCTAGTAATATACCTCGAACCATAAATAAAACGCAAAGACTCCTGAATATGTGTATAAGTTCAAAGATAGGCCAGGTATTTGTTAAACTACCTATGAAGGAATAAAACTGACGTCTACGAAGTTAATATTACAGTCAGTTATACTAACTAACTGAGCATACGAGACTAAGCAGAGTGATTGTATAGATTGTATGGTGTTAAACGCCGTTTTCAACATTATTTCAGTTAAATTTCAGTTCGCAGCGGCCAGTGCACCTATCCATACTTTCCCGATGTTTCTTTTACCAGTACTACGCACAATATTCTTTCCAAGCCACTGGCTGCTTTCCCACATAACCCACGTCGAAACAATGGACAGCAGTGAGAGTGGAATGAATCCTGTCGCAATGACTATTATCAGTCCTCGAAAAGAATTTGGCTGAGCAGGGGATCGAACCAGCGACCCCCTGTTCTAAAGTCCAGTACGCTACCGACTAAGCTACCGGGGCTCGGCTACGAGACTAAGCAACACAATCATGCTATAGATTAAAAACACGCTTGTGCTTTAGGGTAAACATCTTTTGTTTTTTGACCCACCATATGATTTACACCTCTTCACTCTGGACGAGTCAATTGTTAAGGTATTGTCATTTGCGTCTCTGTGCCTGTGGTATACCTGTGCTCGCAAGTTCATTGACTCATTCTGTGATGGCGGATAACAGTGGAGCCTGTGCAAACGGGGAGGAGGACATAAGATTTGTTTCCGATGACCACAAGAAAGAAGTGTCGCGCTCGGACAGGGGTACGTGGGGTGGGCAGTTCGAATCCATTTTGACTTTGATAGGCTATGCTGTCGGGTTTGGGAATATATGGCGTTTCCCATATCTTTGTTACAAAAATGGAGGAGGTCAGTGTTTTATTTTGTGCGGGTGCGTGTGTGTGCATGTTTTTTTTTTAGTGTTAATTTATTAAGGATACATCTATACTCGTTTTCAGCCAGTTTTTTAATACCCATTTTATATTTATTTTATGATACTACAATCAGTCTTGTCTCTTCATGCCGAATGTTGCCCCTGACGGTTCAAGTTTGCATAGATTGCGACCGATAGAAAATTGCATTTCATTTTCTGGAGACCATCAAACAAATCACTGTTGTGACGATTCCGGTTTTAAATCGAAGATATATGTATTTAACCCTTATACAAATATATGTTGGTAATTTATGTTTACACATCTGACTAAATTCTAAACCATTTTACAGTCTATGATTTTTTAACAAGAATTTTGTTTTTCTTTTTGCCTGTAAGGGTGTATCTTTAACAATATCAAATGAGAGTACTATGTTTTCAAATAAGTTAAATGAACGTTTTCAGCCAATAATGAAAACGCATTTTTTGCTATTTCAAAGGTATTTTTTGAGGGAAAGATATCTCCTCATCAGACAGTGTCGATCCAAGATCAGACTGCACGTTGTGTGAAGTCTAATCTTGATCTACACTGTCCGCCAAAAGGTCATTGAGTCGCGCTTAGCAGCTTAAGGGTTAACATTTGAAACTCAGTTCTACAACCCTTGACTGAAAAAATGGCCATCTCATTGGCTGAAATGTTTTGTCTTACCCAATCAGATGACTAGCCTTAGATTTTGGCACCTGGCCCGTTTTCACTCAGCATTCTTAAGAGCATTCTTAGTCTTACTCTAGATTTACAAAGTAGCACAATTTTCTGATTGGCTCAACCATTCGAGCCATTCTCTGGGAAAGGGGTGTTTAATGCATCACTGTGATGACGGATACCAAGCAAGTCATCACATAATTATGGATCTATAACATCCATTTTGTCTTACAACCGGCTGAATCATGAGATGGAATGGTCCTTTGACTAGTATAGAATTTACCACAAGGAACAAGTTTCGACACAGGTCAGCCTTCGCGGACTGCGCAGGCTGACCTGGGTCGATGCTTTTTGCAGATGCATTAAACCCCCTCTTCACAGAGCATGGCTCATTTGTTGTGGGTCATCAGAGAAGGTTGAACTTTTATTATTGGTTGTTTACAACTTATTCCTGTTCTTTTAACTCAACATACAAGTACATAGAAGACATTTGTTGGTTTTTTTTTTTCCGGTAAGATATCGAAATTTATTTCATCGAGTGGATATCATCGGCAATATTTTCACGAGTAACGCAGCCACGAGTGAAAATATTACCGCATGATGTTCACGAATGAAAAAAAAAAATTTCATGCTTCTAACCCCCTTTTTTTTTGTTCGGACTTGCAAATTACAGGGGAGCTCTTGATATTTCCGTACCAGTGAGTATATCAATCGGTAAATTCACTGGTGGAAACGGTGAAATTTTCATGCCATAATCCTCCATATTACTTCTCGATAAACTTCCGAAAATAAGATATAGAGGATATTTGTTTTTTTCGGTGAAAGATCGAAATTTATTTCATCGAGTGAACATCATCGGTAATAGTTTCATGAGTGGCGCAGCCACTCATGAAACTATTACCGATGATGTTCACGAGATTGCCGATGATGTTCACGAGATGAAAAGAATTTCGATCTTTCACCGAAAAAAAAAAACAAATATTCTATTTATTTCATGCTTCTAATGCCTTTTTTTGTCGAGACTTCCATTAAAAATCAGTACAAACTCCCCGTGGTCGGTATTCTCACTGGTCGTACCCGTGTTATATCGAAAAATATTTTCACCGCCATTTCTCGATATCCTACCGGAAAGCATGAAATAAATACTCTTCTTTTTCTCGAAATCTATGTAATATTTTAATTGCCACTACTGTAACGAGCAGCAAGTCCCAACAAAGGCACCTGAGACAAGCTAGAAAAACACGGCGAAGGCCCCTGCTTCAGCACTGGGATTGGATTGCTTGATTGATTGCTTGCTTGATTGATTGATTGATTTATTGACTGACTGACTGAATGAATGACTGAATGACCTACCGACCGACCGACCGGCGACCGGCGACCGGTCGGTCGGTCGGACGGACGGACGGACGGATGGATGGATAAATTGATGGATTGATGGATTGATTGATTGATTGGCGTTTTACGCAGCTTTCAACATCATTTCAGTCGCATAAGAAAAATTTGACATCTCGCTCGACCTTCGATCTCGCGCGGTTATCAAATTTTCTCACGCTTCTAGAATCAAATACAAGCACCAGGAAAGTTACTACTACATAATATTCCATATGTATCGTGATTTTGTTCGTATTTCAGGAGTGTTCGTGTTTTTGTTCGTGTTTTTCATACTTACTTGTGGATTACCGCTGTTTTACATGGAAGTGATTCTTGGCCAGTTCTCTGGGAAGTCCACGATACAAGTGTGGGATATTTGTCCTTTGTTTAAAGGTGAGTTATCACATAGTATATTGGTCATGCTCTGTGGTAAGCTGGGTTAATGCAATTGCAAAAAGTATCGATCCATGTTAGCCTGCGCAGTCCGAGCCATGTTTGCTATGCCGTCTGCAAATGCTCTCAGTAAATGCCTAAACAGGAGCACCGTATGGAGGTGTCAAGGCTTGGCTACAGTTGATTTCAGAGGCGGCGAAAACGCTATGTAGAAAAAGGGGCATAATTGTCCCAAAATATTCTGAGGGTTATCTGCCATACTGCTATTGGTTCCCCATATTAATTAACTTATCCAAGTTTGATGCAAGTACATGTATTTTCATTAATGACAGAGATATTTGAAAAAGGTTCATTTTCAGCGAAAATTCTAAGTCGAAAAAGGGGCATAACTGTGTCAAAAATATTTTGATATTTACCTGCCTTACTGGTATGGGTTCCCATTTTGATAGTGAACAAGTAGTCCAAGTTTGAAGTAAATATCTTCAGTAAAAATGACAGAGATATTATAAAACGTGAAAGTTTTCGCACGACGTCCCAGCCGACGATCCAGACGACGACGCAGAGCTATAACAATACCTCGACGTTTTCTTCGAAAACAACCGAGCTAAAAATTCTGTCGTCTCGTAAAATAAGCCCTGCTGTAGCAAAAGGAAGCTAAGTGCATCTCCGTGATGCATTTTACCATGCAAGTCATCACATAATTACGGATCCATAAAAAATCCATTTTGTCTAACAAACAACTGAGTCATGAGGTACACTGGTCCTTTTTAACAAGCAGAAAATTGACCAATAGCAAAAAGTTTTTGAGGTACACTGGTCCTTTTTAACGAGCAGAAAATTGACCAATAGCAAAAAGTTTTTGAGGTACACTGGTCCTTTTTAACACGCTGAAAATTGACTAATAGCAAAAAGTTTTTGAGGTACACTGGTCCTTCTTAACACGCTGAAAATTGACCAATAGCTAAAAGTTTCGGCCCAGGTCAGCCTGCGCGGACTGCGCAGGCTGACCTGGGTCGATACTTGTTTTTTTTTTTTTTTTTTTTTTTTTTTTTTTTTGGCAAAAGCATCAAGCCCCCTTTTCACAGAGCATGGCTCCAAAAGCTAAAGTGCAGGCGAGCGTTGGTACCCTGATGCAGTGCTCTTGTTTTATTTTACAGGTATAGGCTTTGTGATGGTGTCCGTGTGCGCTATATTTGTGTGGTATTATTCCATGATGATTGTTTGGGTTTATTACTACCTGATACAGTCCTTTTATCCAACGCTTGGCTGGGCCACGTGCAACAACGACTGGAACACACTGGCGTGTACAGGTTATGCATGTGGGCCATGCTCTGGCAAAAGGGGGGCTTAATGGGTTTTTAACGCTTCTCCGTGACTCATGGTACCAAGCAAGTCATCACATGATCATGGATCCATGATAACCACTTTTTAAAAAAAACAAATCAAGTTAATCATGAGGTAGAATGGTCCTTGGACATACAGAAAATTGACCGATAGCGAGAAGTTTCGACCCAGGTCAGGCTGCGCGGACTGCGCAGGCTGACCTGGATCGATACTTTTCGCAGATGCATTAAGCCCCCTTTTCACAGAGCATAGCTCAATTATATTTTCGCATGTTCTCCTTAAATATTTGATATTTAAAAAGAATGCATGTTCGAAATTGGAAACTCTCAGTTACTCCCCAATTTCGTGGTTTAAGGATTTTGTGACAATTTTCTGCCTAACACTTAGATCACCGAGCAAACCTATTGGACATTTCTATTCAAGAAAAGAGGACCCTATAAAGATTAAATGCAAAGGTTGCAAATTTTCAAGAATGTCTCTGAAAAACGGATAGTTCTGTTTGGTTTGTTTATATTGGAGTCTAACGCCATTTAAACAGCTCAGGCGACATCATGGCGCTCAGTGGCGCACCCATGTGTTTCCTGGCTTTCTCATACCAGTACTGACACAACTTTCTTTCCAAAGCTACTGGCTACTTTTCTCACATGCCTCAGAGGTGCTAGGCGAAAAATTGCTGCAAAGAAAGTTTGCCTTAACCGGGTATCGAACTCACAACCACCAGGTCACGAGTCAGATACGCCAGCCACTGAGCTACCCGTGCGGGTGAATAGTTTAGATCAAAGACCAGATTGTACAAAACGTGCAAAGGCAACTACTATAATAACGAAAGGCTCTGTAAGGATTTAACCCTTTATCACACAATCCCGACATTTAACGACCCTGATAAAGAGGCTTTTTGAAAACATTGTGGGAAAAGGAGAAAATGCTGGTAACCAGCATTTTCTCCTTTTCCCACAATGTTTTCTATCCTATCCAAAACAAATATCAATTTTTTTATTCACTTTTATTTTGTCTCTGCAAATGCTTCGAATTTGGACAGGTACAAAATTTTCATCTGGTAAAAAGTTAATTTAATTAGAATCCAGTTTTGATACTGAAACCTGAAAGCAATATTCAAGGACCGTCATTAAGTTGTGAAACATGTAATATATTGAATAGGCAGAGTCATATTACATAAAAAAAATGTCGTTGTTCTATGTGCAATAATAGCTATGCTCTGGCAAAGAGGGGCTTAATGCTTCTCCACGATGCATTATACTAAGCAGGTCATCACATGGCTATGGATCTATAAAATTCATTTTGTCCAACAAGCGTTTGAATCTCGAGGTAAATTGGTCCTTTGACATGCAGAAAATTGACCATGAGCAAAATGTTTCGGCCAAGATCAGCCTGCCCAGGCTGCACTGGCTGACCTGGGTCGATACATTTTGCATATGCACTAACCCCTTTTTCTCACAGAGTATGGCACGTAGATTATCTATATATATATATATGAACCATACTCTGACAAAAGGGGGCTTAATGCATCTCCGTGATGCATCATAAAATTTGTTATGTCTAACAACCGTCTGTATCATGAGGTAGACTGCTCCATTCACGTACAGAAAACTGACCAGTAGCGAAAAGTTTCGACCCAGGTCAGCCTGCGCGGACTGCGCAGGCTGACCTGGGTCGAAACTTTTCGCAGATGCATTAAGCCCCCCCTTTTCACAGAGCACGGCTCACATATATACTTGATATTCCAAGTCTAAACCTTTCAGCAGAGGACTGAATTTTAGATGTGTGCATAACAAAAGCATTCGCAGACGACATATTCAAAGCAGCCGAAATGATGGCACCCTTCCTTGAAGGGGTAGAAAACATTGCTGGAGGAGGAGAAAATGCTGTTTACCTACATTTTCTCCTATCTAACTATATTTTCAAAAACCCTTTCGGACAATGTTTTATAAAAAAAAAAAAAAACTTTATTTCACAAGGGTATAAGGATTAACGAAATGTTTGGCAAAGGGTTAAAATCAAGTGAGCCATACTCCGTGAAAAAGAGTGTTAATGCATCTGCAAAGAAGTATCGACTCAGGTTAGCCTGCGCAGTCCGCGCAGGCTGACCTGAGCCGAAACTTTTTTGTTTTTGGTCAATTTTCTGCACGGCAAAGGGCCATTCCACCTCAAGATTCAGCCGGTTGGTTGAGAAAATGGACTTTGTGGATCCACAATCATTTGATGACTTGCTGGGGATCATGGATCAGAACAGAACAGAACAGACATTTTATTTAGACGTATACATAGTACATTGTCTTGTCAGAATGTAAGTTTTTCAGTGAATGAAGTCACATGCGTATATACATATCAAAAGTGAAGTAACCAAACTGTAGAAAAAAAAAAAGTTACCCTATAGTTACCGATCAGAAGCGGAAATAATAGGAATTACATAAAAAAAAAACCCTTGTCAACAAGAAACAATATGTATGAAGAGAAATAATATAATATAAAGACGGAGAGATGGATCACGGAGATGCATTAAACCCCCTTTGGCCAGTGCACGGCTCAATTATTTCACATATTTGTAAATTTGCGACACACACAAAAAAACGAGAGACAAATTTTAAGAAGAAACTCTATAAAGCAAGAAAGGCGTTTATCAAAATGCATCGCTAGAATAAAGTTTCGTGAATTACTCTTCCCAGTTTTTTTCCTAGTATCCTTTTCGTTGTCCTTTTCTGTTGAAGCAGAACAGTTATTTTGACAACATCTGCCATGGATGCATTGAAAACCCTAACTTGGGCAGTTTTTAGATACCTTTAAGCAAATGGAGTAAAAAATAAACAAATTTTAAATTTGTATACGCACTTAATGTCGTTTCATAAAAGTGATAAAAAGTTGATTTACCACCGCTTTTGTCCTAGAAATAGAGATATGTCGCTTACATAAAGTCAGTTAACAACAACAACTGTTTCCATTTATCATCTCCTCCTCCTCCTTCTTCTTCTTCTTCTTCTTCTTCCACCTCCTCCTCCCCCTCCTCCTCCTCCTCCTCCTCCTCCTCCTTCTTCTTCTTCTTCTTCTTCTTCTTCTTCCACCTCCTCCTCCCCCTCCTCCTCCTCCTCCTCCTCCTCCTCCTCCTTCTTCTTCTTCTTCGTCGTCGTCTTCTTCGTCGTTGCTGTGTGTCGTGTGTGTCTTCGTCATCATCATCATCATCACTACTACTTTTATCACTATATTATAATTTCTTTGCGCTGCACTTTTTTTTGTAATGAATACTGCGTAGATATTGTGTATGCTATCCTTGGCGCATTCGACTGTCGTTCAGGGTCCGTACCTTAAGAACGTTCTCAGTCATGTTATCCTAGATTTTCTAACTTTGAATGTAACACAACTTCTGATTGGCTAAACTATTTGGTTAGAAAGTTAGAAATTTAGGTCCCAAAATTTTACATATGTCTGCATATGTCTGCGCTTCTGCTATCTTTGATAGGGTAGAAAACATCGTGGGAAAAAGAGAAAATGCTGGTGGTTACCGGCATTTTCTCCTTTTCCCACAATGTTTTCACAATGTTTTCAAAAGGCTTCTTTCCCAGGGTCGTTAAAAGGCGGCATTGTGCGGTAGAGGGTTAAGCGCTTTCTTTTCATCTTATCGCCTCTAATAAACAGGGTGAGATCAGTTTCACTAAGCAAAAAAAATAACTATGTTAACACTTAAGCTGCTGAATAAATGCAACGCAATTTTCTACTCAATACTAAAAGCCCAAACATTGCGGTTTCAAAGTTGATTTCACCGAAAAAAAAAAAATACTTTATCGGACAGTGTAGATCAAAGATCAGACTGCACGTTCTGTGCAGTCTGATCTTGATCTACACTGTTCGCAAAAGGTCAGTGGGTCGCGATTAGCAGCTTAAGGGTTAAATATGGATCTTAACCCTTTACCAGACGACAAATTTTCAGCTTAGTCCAAATTGAAAGCATTTGCAGATGACAATTTCAATTTGGCTCAAATGGTGCAAGTTTTCTTTGATAGGGTAGAAAACATTGTAGGAATAGGAGAAAATGCTGGTTACCAACATTTTCTCCTTTTCCCACAATGTTTTCAAACGGCTTCTTTCCCAGGGGCGTTAAAAGGCGTCATTGTACGGGAAAGGGTTAATTTAGACTAGATGTGCGTTTTGTAAATTTACAAAGAAACATATGCTTAATTCATGTGCTTCGATTCCGCATTTCAGAACAGACTGGTTCACAAAATACGGGAAGTTTCAAAGGGTCGAATTTCGATAACACGTCGAATAACAACCAATCAAACGCCACTACGCACCTTACGTATGATATGTTAAACAACACAAAAACACCAGCGATGGAATTCTGGGAGTAAGTTTTTGCATTGCAATTTACAATGCTGCACGTTTTGTTAACTCTCCACCAGACGACAAAATTTTAGACTTGTCTAAATTCAAAGCATTTACAGACGACATTTTAAATGTTATCCAAACATAAAATTTGTCTTTCACAGGGTAGATAACATTGTGGGGAAAGAAGAAAATGCTGGTTACCAGCATTTTTCTTCTTTTCCTACAATGTTTTCAAAAGACCTCTTTCTCGTTCTGTGCAGTCTGATCTTGATCTACGCTGTCCGCAAAAGGTCCGTGGGTCGCAATTAGCAGCCTAAGGGTTAACGTCATTTAAACAGCTCAGGTCATATCATGGCGGTCAGTGACGCACCCATGTGTTTCCTGGCTTTCTCACACCAGTACTGACACCACTTTCTTTCCAAAGCCACTGACTACATTTCCCGAGTGCATTAGAGGTAATAGGCGAAAAATTATCTGAAAGAAAGTTTGTCTCAACCGGGTATCGAACTCGCAACCAGCAGGTCACGAGTCAGATTCGCTAACCACTGAGCTACCCGGGCGGGCCCATATGCCGCAAGTGATGCAATATGTCTTTGAGAGCTTATAACAAAACATTGTGGGAAAAGGAAAAAAATACTTGTATTCAGCATTTCTCCTTTTTCCTATAATGTTTTCAAAAGCTATTTTCATCAAGGTCTTAAAAACACGACATTGTTTGGGTAAAGTGTCACGTCTTACATCGCGAAATATAATAAACCCGACCTCTTTTAACAGATGAATGTACTATCAAATGCAAGTCAGAAATAGTTGAGCAATGCTTTGCCAAAGGGGGGGGGGCTTAATGCATACGTCTCCGTGATGCATTGTACCAATCAAGCCATCATATAATTAAGAATCCATAATAGCCACTCTCTTTTAACAACCAACTGAATCATGAGGTAGACTGGTCCTCGGACATACAGAAAATTGACTAATAGCGAAAAGTTTCGGCCCAGGTCAGCCTCTTTTCCCCCACTGTTTTTCATTTTGTTGAAAAGTAGTGTTGGGTTATTGGGTAACGCTTATGAAAATATTACCCGTGGCTCATTTCCAAATAGCACAAGACAAGAATCATTCTCTACTACGTTGTTACGCTATGGTATAAATCAAGGCCCCTGGGCTTCGATTAGCAGTAGCAAACCTTGTTAAGAGAAGTTTCATAAATGTGTGAGCGAATGTGCCCGCACGGGCCCGCCGAATAAGCATACAAATCTATGATCTACTCCACAAATACAAGACTGATTGTAGCAGCCTTGATGACCACGTTTTTTACCAATCGCAATTTGCCATTAAGCTGCTAATCGCGACCCACTGACCTTTTGCGGACAGTGTAGATCAAGATCAGACTGCACAGAACGTGCAGTCTGATGTTTGATCTACACTGTCCGATACGGTATTTTCTTTCCGGTGAAATCAACTTTGAAACCGCAATGTTTTGGTTTTTAGTATTGGGTAGAAAATTGCGTTTCATTTATATAGCAGCTTAAGTGTTAATTCTTTATCAGTACCAAGAAGCAGATCAAAGGCCAGCGCATTCAGCTATGCCAAAAAAGTGCTTAAATCAATGCAGTTCTGTTGTAGAAGGTAATAGACTGTAAGGAGTATTGTACATTTTGACAGGAATAACGTGCTGGTACTGTCAAGTGGCATAGACGATCTTAGGGGGCCGCAGTGGCATCTAGTTGGCTGCCTCTTTCTGAGTTGGGTTTTTGCTTTCCTCTGTTTGGTTAAAGGAGTCAAAAGTGTCGGAAAGGTAATCAATATCTTTTTGTGAGAAATTACTACGCTACGTTCTGGCAAAAAGGGGCTTAATGCATCCCCGTGGTGCATGATACCAAGCAGACCATCACATAACTATGGATCCGTAAAATCCATTGTTTGTAGCAACCGACTGAATCATGTTACACTGGTCTCTCGACATGCTGAAATTTGACCAACATCAAAAAGTTTCGACTCAGGTCAGCCTGCGCGAAATGCGCAGGCTGACCTTAGTCGACACTTTTTGCAGATGCATTAAAGCCCCTTTTAACAGAGCATGTTGTTAGGAAATTTCCATTTAAAACATTTCTACGAAAAATCTACGAATTGAAAGCGATCTTGAGTTTCTCGAAAACAAAGCACCTTTCCTTTGTTTGGTCAGAGAAGTAAGTAATTTGTGTCGGAAAGGAAATCATAGTCTTTGCATGGGAAATTATCGAGACGTATACTATTACTACATCCGTTGTTTGGGCATTTCGCAATTAAACCCTAAACTTGGTACCTTGATATATAGAGAATAATTAGGTGGTTTCTTAAAATATCGACATGACGCCTTTTTACAGTGTCAGGTGGTCGTACCCTTTACTTCGTAACATGTTCTAAAACTATCGTTTAAATCGTGGTAAACTCATTTTCTGTATGCCAGACTTCTCTTCTTATATCTAACTCTTTGTTTCAGGTAGTTTACTTCACTGTCTTGGCGCCATACATTTTACTAACAGTCCTGTTAATCAGAGGTGCCACTCTCGATGGGGCATGGGACGGTTTAAAGCTATACTTGTACCCAGACTTTAATAAACTTTCCGACATTAAGGTAACATCTTCGGAACGTCTTCACCATCCGTTTTAAATTGCATTCTTAGTCTAATTCTAGGTTTAGAAAGTAACACAACTTTTGATCGGCCAAACTATTTGACCTCATGATTTAGTCGGCTGTTAGACAAAATAGATTTTATGGATCTTTGATAATGTGATGACTTGCTTAGTATAATGCATCACGCAGATGCATGAAACTCTCTTTTCTCAAAGCACAGTTAATATGCGTATTTTCTCCACAATATTTCAGAAACTCACATGTGAATTTTCTTAAGTTGTAATTTCCTCTGACATGTATTCTTCCCAAACATAATGTATATTTTCATCACGATCTTTCAGAAACCCATATGTGACTTTTCTTAATTTTGTATTTTCCTCTCATGTGTAGTTTCTATACAAAGATAATGTGGAGTTTCTTCACCTGAGTCTTTCAGAAACTCACATGTGAATTTTTTTGAATTTGTATTTTCTTCTCATGTGTATTTTCTTCACAGATATATGTGTATTTTTTTCACGATCTTTCAGACACTCACGTGTGAATTTTCTTCTTTTCCTCTCATGTGTATTTTCTTCACAAAAATTATGTGTATTTTTTCACAATTTATTGAAACTCACATATAAAATTCCATGGACTTGTATTTTCCTATCAAGTGTATTTTCTTCAATATATATGTGTATTGTCTTCACAATGTTTCAGAAACTCACATGTGAATTTTCTTGAATTTGTGTTCTCCTCTCATGTGTATTTTCTTCACAGATATATATGTATTTTTTCAAAGTCTTTCAGAAACTCACATATGAATTTTCTTGAAGTTGTAGTTTCACAGATATGTGTATGTTCACAGATATGAGTGTATTTTCCACACTATTTTTCAGATATGGATAGCTGCTATACTTCAGGTGTTCTATTCGCTTGGAACAGCTTGGGGCTGTGTTATCACAATGGCCAGTTACAACAGGTTTCACCACAATGCATTTAGGTAACGACTTAATGTAAATAGCAGACGTTTTTCCTCTCGTTTCATACATATTATTGCAGGTTCCATGTTATATGATCGGAACGACATGAGGCAGAATTTTTTTAGCCATACTCTGTTAAAAGTGGGCTTAATGCATCTCCCTGATACATGATTACAAGCAAAACATCACATACATGTAGTTAGGAATCACATGGTTAGGAATCGGTAAAATTCATTATGTCTAACAACCGACTGTATCGTAAGGTAGAATGGTCCTTTTACATATTGAAAATTGACCGACAGCGAAAAGTTTCGGCCCAGGTCAGCCTGCGCGGACTGCGCAGGCTGACCTGGGTAGATACTTTTCGCAGATGCATTAAGCCCCCTTTTCTCAGAGAATGACTCATTTATAATTTTCAAATTTATGATTTTGAAGCTTTTTCTAATATGCTTATTAGTCTTAATTTCCTGCATGGCAAAGTTTTTTTTTTTTTTCTTTTTTTTTTTCATTTAAGAGTGCTTTAATTTGTCAATCTTGACAGCACTGTCAGCATACTAGCAATGACTACTACTAGTATTATTTCATTTTGATATGAGCCATGCTTTGGTAAAAGAGGGCTTAATGCATCTCCGTGATACATTATACCAAGCAAGTCATCACTTAATCATGGATCCATAAAATCTACTTTGTGTAACAACCTACTGAACCATGAGGTACACTGGTTCTTTGACATGCAAAAAATGGACAGCGCAGGCTCACCTGTGTCGATACTTTTTGAAGATGCATTAAGCCTCCTTTTCACAGAGTATGGGTAATATACATCGCATGTTTTATTTGTACAGGGAATCCCTGATCGTGTGTGCCATGGACGGGTTCACGTGTGTGTACGCCGGTTTACCTGTGTTTGCCATTCTGGGCCACATTTCTAAGACAACGGGAAAACCATTGGAACATTTACAGTCGTCAGGTCCTTCTTTGTTTTTATTCAAAATCGAATACATGATTTCAAGATAATAAACTTTATTATATACCAATAAATTATCTGAGTAAAATACGGACATTATATAAATCACAATACAAGTGACCGGAAAACTTTTCCGTGTCAGTCATGTGTCTTGTGTAGAAGTTTTTCCGTATCAGTCATGTACCGTGTGTAGAACATAATCGTGTACACGGACTACTTTTGTGTATTAAATTTGTTGAATATTTACTACTTGAGGGTTTTTTTTTTTTTTCCCTTTAAGCAGTAGGCATCTAAATTAAATTTTGCGAAAAGATGAAATATTGCTTGAAAAGACATTTTTTTGTTTCATTTCATCCTTTTTCAAAAAGTCTTCATATTTCAAACCTAAATCCATGTCGAGAGATTACTAGTAAATCTATATGTCAGCCTACAAGTAACATGTTACGAATTCATTTGTAAATTAGTTCATTGTCATTTTTGTCTGTATAAGTATTGTAACAATTTATATGTATTGACTAGAAGCTGTACAAGCTTATGTCGAATAAAATATGTCTATGTCTATATTTTTTTTACGTAAGTGCATTCAAATTGGTTTACGGATAATTTATATCAGGAGATAATTACTGCTAATATGTGTCAGAATGCAATTTGTCGACTAAATACGACTCATGAATTTAAGAAATAATCTTCTTTCTATCGTGGTTTATCGTTCGATAAACCATGGTTGTGAGGTATGAGGCACAATAAATAATCCACGAGAGCGATAGCCCGAGTGTTTTTTTCATTCCGCCTCATAACTCACAACCGTGGTTTATTGAACGATAAACCACGATAGAAAGAAGATTATTTCGATTCTAACGTGACAAACTATTGATAAAAGGAAAACAAGTTCATACTTATATACAAAAGCGGATGCGGATTAATTCTTACTTTACACAGAATAATGAATGACGTCGATTTTACCGCGCTTCCATTGCACTGTGTTTATAAGAGCCGAATTCACATGTCATGTTAGAATTACTAATAAACTTTTTTTTCAGGCCAAGGATTAGTGTTTATCGCCTACCCAGAAGCTTTGTCTCGCCTACCTTTGCCAAATCTCTGGTCCGTGTTGTTCTTTGCTACACTTATACTTCTTGGAATAGATTCATTGGTAATGTATATGACTCAGGTTCTGACAAAAGGGTGTTTAAAGAATTTTCATCACATAATCATGGATCTATAAAATGAATTTCATTTAACAACCGGCTAAATCCTGAAGTACAATGTTCCTCGGATATGCAGAAAATTTAACAATTTCGACACAAGTCAGATGATTTACATATAGAAAACAGTTTCGACCCATGTCAGCCTGCGCGGATTGCGCAGGCTGACCTTGGTCGATACTTTTTGCAGATGCATTAAACCCCCTTTTCACAGAACACGACTCGATTATGAATTTTATTTTCATTCTAATTTTACAGTCCTCAAGTTTCAGTGGACTGTTTTTCCAGGCGGCGGAAAAGGTAAAGCTAATTAATACTTCTGACGCTGAAAGAGTTCGAGCCAAGTATCTTGTCAGTCAGGCGTATATCTAATCAACGCGTTGAAAACACTGGCGTGGCATTCGTCAAGGGAGCCATTGACTCGAATTTATAATCTAAAAAATAAACAACAGAAATATTTTCAAAATATTCGCTTGAAAGTCAACCTACTTTATAGTCATGCAAAATCCTATAGAGAAGGGTGCAATCTTGTGGGACGAACAAGTCCGGGCGAACAAGCCCTGGGGCTAATAAGCCCAGGAACGAACTGGTTTTGGGACGAATAAGCACGGTATGTGTGTATTATTACGCCACTATCGAAGGCCATGGCGGATCAAGCTATTTTCGATAAAAAGGAAGTATTTTCACGATCGATGACCTAATTCAATTCATTGTAATACGCCTTTTTTAATTTCATATCTGAGTGCAATGGAAACACTTATTTGTCTGAGAAAAATTAAGTTTAAATGGGTTTACTTCCTTCGGTTTTGCACAAACTGCGATATATGATTTTCCAAATGCCGTATTGAACTCATAGTGGCAATGTCTTCGACAAATGCCACAAAAACCAACATCTCTACTTCAGCTGCATGGTTCTTCTGCGTAAACAAGTTTCCTTTTTAGAAGGTGATGACCTTTCACTTCTCACTTTCTTATATCAACCGTCAAACTGAAGTCCTGTGATGCTGGTTAAAAAACTGTGCAAGTCAATTACACAAACACTGAACTTTAGAGTTAAACGTCATAGAATTAGCTCTAGATTTGAAATTGGCCTCTTTTCGCAGATTGACATGGCCTAGTTTATAAAGTCTACATCGTGGAAGAATAAGTAGGAGAAACACCCTACATACCCCAAACCGCTCGAAAAACACCTGAAACCGCTTTCATTACGCCCAAAACAACTTTTCTAACACTTAAAACTGCACGCAAAACGCTGGGATACTCAATTTTAAGGAAAATAGCCATGAAAAAATGACATCAGTCTTTCAAAAAAAAAAAAAAATGATGTCAACCTTCAGATTAGGGATCGTATATTACGATGTAATATACGATCCCTGTTCAGATGAATGACTTTTTTTAATGAAATGGTCCACTATTGAAACCTATTGCTAGCAAATTTGTACCATCACCTTATTTTAGTACTTTCAGTGCTTTGATTTACTGTAGTTTTCGACGTTTGAGACCGTGTCCACCTGCATTATAGACGTGTTCTATGACCGCCTACACAAATACAAGACTCTGATAGTAGCAGCCTTGATGACCACGTTTTTCGTCACAGGAATTCCACTTACAACTTCCGTAAGGCTCAGCTTAAACATTAATGAGCCATGCTCTGTAAAAAGGGGGCTTAATACATCTGGAGAAAAACATCGACCTGGGCCGAAACTTTTCACTATTGGACAATTTTCTGTATGTCAAAGGACCAGTCTACCTCATGATTCAGTCGGTTGTTAGTCAAAATGGATTTTATGGATCCATAATTATGTGATGACTTTCTTTTGTGCTATGAATCACGGAGAATCATTAAGCCCCCTCTTGCCAGAGCATGGTTCATTTATTTTTTACATTGATTGAGAAACAAGTTCTTACAACTTAGACTAATCTCTCTCGATTCCATAAGGCTTTAATTAACAGTTAACTTCTTAACCCTTAACCCTTTCACACAAAGCAAGTTTTAGACTCTTCCAAAATCAATACATCTGCAGACGCCAAATTTAAAATCAGTACAAATGAGTTGAAGTTCTCTGACAAGGTAGAAAAGATCGTGGGAAAAGGAGAAAATGCTGGTTACCAGCATTTTCTCCTTTTCCCACAATATTTTCAAAAGGTTTCCTTGTTAGGGTCGTTAAAACTCGGGACTCTGTGATAAAGGATTAAACCCCCCCCCCCCCCCCCCCCCCCCCCGTGTAATTTATGCTGCAGGTAAACATTCTGTATAAACTATGAATAACCAGTGCATTAAAACAAACGGTTTTCGTCACAAGAATTCCGCAAGGCTTTACCGTATTTTGCGGACAATAGACCACGGCCTATCCGTTACAAAAGTGGAAAATTTCAAGGATGCGGCCTATAAGTTAATCTTATATTTTAAAATGATCTTTTAGTGTTTAACACTGAAAATAAATGAAAACCAGTTTACGATTGCCCAAGTAGGTGCCATTTTGGTTCACCGTGAAAACTGCACAAATGTAAGAACCACAGACAAAGGGACAAACCGTTTAATGTCTGATATTTGTTTTATTTCATCAAAGCATTTCAACAGACGACTTTTTAAAACATTGTGACAACAGAAGAAATCGTCTCTAAGTGTAATTTCTTCTTTTGCCTCAATGTTTTGTACCTTGTCTGAAAATGTTATTAACACTGGTCCAAGTTATGGACACTTTTCTGAAGATGCTTTAAACTGATGTCTGCAGCAGACGCGTCAAAAGTCCTTTAGATATAAAGGTAAGGGTTCAGCAAGTTTTGGAAATTGCGGCATATCCCACCTGTGTGACAGATAAACGACAAACTGCGAAAACCCGTCTCGAGTAGTTCGTGTCTACTGTTGTTCAGACAATTGATAAAGTCACAATATAATATTGGGGGGGGGGGGGGGGCATTCCTGTTAATCAAATTATCTCCCTTGCTAGATAAAAGACTAAAGGTAACCAAATAACAGATTGGTCCCTTTACCTGTATTCCTTTGTTTTTATCCTTGATTCCCTTGAAGATGTTGCGATAAATATAATTTGATTTATGATTATGTGTAAGGTTCGCATGTGATTACTGAGTAACTTCTGCTCTCAATCATCGGAGAAATGCGTATATATTGATTTGTAAAACAATCAAACCAGATTAAATTGAGATATTATCTCAAGAACATATCTATGTTGTGCTTGAAAATCAAGGATAAAAACCAAGTAATTCCTTATCAGGACCAATGTAGTACTGTAAACTGGTACCCGTTGTATCTCCCGTAACCGTCCGATAGACATTTTGTTGACATTTGTTGATAGGAAAATCGATAACAGGCTGCCAGTTTATGTACATGTAGTACTGGAGAGGAATCAAGGGAAATAACTGAAGAATTTTCCTCGTTGGATTAAAATACTTGTATACACCACTGACTGTTTCTTCTTTGTCGTATAAATCACTCCACTAGACTGGAGTACCACTTTTAACCCTTAAGCTGCTAATCGCGACCCACTGACCTTTTGCGGACAATGTAGATCAAGATCAGACTGCACAGAACGTGCAGTCTGATCGTTGATCTACACTGTCCGATACGGTATATACTTTCCGGTGAAATCAACATTGAAAACCGCAATGTTTGGGCTTTTAGTATTGAGCAGAAATCTGCGTTTAATTTATTCAGCAGCTTAAGTGTTAAGTGTTGGTTTGATAATCTCATTTGGAGATCTTTCTGAACTTGCAACCTTCAAACTGTGATGTAACATATATACATGTGTTTGCTATTATATATGTCCCGCGCTCTTTCAAAAGGGGGCTTTAAAGCATCTCCGTGATCCGTGATACCAAGCAAACCATCATATAATTATGAATCAATGATAACCACTTTTGTTTTTGACAACCGACTTGATCATGAGTAAAGACTGGTTCTTGGACATACAGAAAATTGACCAAAAGTTTCGGCTCAGGTCAGCCTGCGCGGACTGCGCAGGCTGACCTGCGTCGATACTTTTCGCAAATGCATTAAGCCCCCTTTTCACAGAGCATGGCTCATATTCACATATCTGACAGGCGCAGATTAAGTTAGAGAGAAAGAGTCGGATACAAGGAAGTCCGGGTACAAGATCCTAGCTCTTCTTCGAATAGATCTCTTTGGTTCTTTTACATGCTCAGTGTAAGGCACTGATGCATGCGTGGCTACGTCTGGGTTTCTAACCAGTTCTAACCGGCCTATACGATATATATATATTTTTTTTTTTTATTTCTAAAATGGTTAAAATGAGAGGGTGCGGCCTATACACTGCAGCGGTTTTGTGTCCAGAAAATATGGTAAATAAGTGTTAACCTATTACCCCATGTCATATATGAGCCATGCTCTGGCAAAAGGGGGCTTAATTTATCTCCGTGATGCACGATTCCAGTCAAGCCATCACATAATTTTGGATCCATAATAGCCACTTTTTTTTAACAAAAGACTTAATCATGAGGTAGACTGGTCCTTGGGCATACAGAAAATTGACAAATAGCGAAAAGTTTCGGCCCAGGTCAGCCTGCGCGGACTTCACCAATGCCACCTTGTTTTAATTCATTGGTTATCCATTTTTTACAAGCCTTGAATGTTTTCAAGGTTTTCAAGATGCCTGCCGCACATGTATTTACTTCAGGAGGGAAAGAAGTTAACGATTAAAGCCTTGCGCAAGGCTTTAATCGTTAACTTCTTTCCCTCCTGAAGTAAACTGGTGCATGGCACAATTGTAAGAAGTACGTTTTAATATTTTAATCCTTTTTTCCCTTCTTCTTATTTAATTTAGGGAGGCTACTACATAATATCCCTGGTGGACTGGTATTTTGGAACATTTAATGTGGTGATATCCGCCCTGCTGGAGGTCTTCGCTGTGAGCTGGATATATGGTAACGCCATCGATTTTGTATAGATTTGTGTGTTATGAGCCATGCTCTATGAAAAGGGGGTTTAACCCTTATCCTGCTGAATAAAAGAAATGAAACTTTATAGTAGATAGTAGAAGCCAAACACTTTCTTGTTTCAAAGATATTTTTGGAGGAAAGATATCTCCTTATCGGACAGTGTAGATCAAAGATCAGACTGCACGTTCTGTGCAGTCTGATCTTGATCTACGCTGTCCGCAAAAGGTCGGTGGGTCGCGATAAGCAGCCTAAGGGTTAATGCATCTGCAAAAAAAAGTATCGACCCATGTCGGCCTGCGAAGTCCGCACAGGCTGACATGGGTCGAAACTTTTTGCTCTCTTTACATTTTCCACGTGTCAAAGGATCAATCTACCCCAGGATTTAGCCCGTTGTTAGACAAAATGGACCGCTATGGATCCATCATTATGTAATGTCTTGCTCGGTATAATGCATAATAGAGATGCACTAAACACCCTTTTGCCAGAGCATGGCTCATTTGTGTACCAACAACGCAATGACTATCCCTTTCAGTGTAATAGGCGAGAAAAAGAGCTGTTGTGGACTGCATAGATCAAGATCAGACTACATAGAACGTGCAGTCTAATCTTGAATTTAAACCGTCCTCATTGAAAGGTACATGTATTTTCAACGGTCGAAAGAAGTCGGGTCGTAATAGATCGGATAACAGAGATAACTTGTCATTTTTTCTTTGTTTTTCTGTTCTTTTCCTTTCTTTCTTTCTGTCTTTCTGTCTGTCTGTCTGGCTGTGTTTCTGTCTTTCATTTACCCTAAATCTCCCTCATTTTACGTAATATTGTAAAGCGGTGTTATGTGAAAGAGGGGGTAAGCCACGGGAAATCACTGAAAACAACTGTACTGGATTTTGATGAAAAGTGCCCAAAAAATAGGGGTTTGAAGCATAAAATAAATAGAATATTTGTTTTCTTTTCGTGATCTCGTGAACATCATCGGTAATATTTTCACTCGTGGCTGCGTAATGTAATGCGTTGATAGGGGGGGGGGGAAATAGGCCACGAGGAATTACCGACGACAACTGCACTGGATTTTGATGAAAGTCCCAACAAAATAGGGGTTAGAAGCATGAAATGAATAGAATATTTGTTTTTCTTTTCGTGATCTCGTAAACACCATTGGTAATATTTTAACTCGTGGCAGCGCCACTCGAGTGGCGCTGCCACGAGTTAAAATATTACCAATGATGTTCACTCGATGAAATAAGTTTCGATTTTTCAAAAAAAAATCCTCTATTTAATGGTTCCATAATAAGACTTTTATACTGATACTCAGGCGCAGATCGTCTTGCTAGAGATGCCGAAATGATGCTTGGTTACAAACCGTCTATACTGATGAGGGCAATGTGGTGTGCGGGATTACCTATGTTTATTATGGTAAAATCTTCTTCTTGTATTAGTTAAAATGAATGTTCGATTATTCATACGTAATTTCGACTATACAGGTGTTTAAGATATGCAGCTGAACCTGACTATAGGTGTACTTCGAAATACCGCGGTATACTCGAATATAAACATGCTTTCTTTAATATAAAGTCGACGATAGAGATATACTAAAATTTACAGGTAAACTTAACTATGAACTGGTCCCCGTTGTAGATATACATATTACCACTGGCACAGGCTATTGTGTTGCTGCTTTTCATTGGGCTACATGTATATCACAGAATAGCCAATCAGAGCAGCATACACATTTGCTGTTTGGCTGTAGAGGAAACACTGCGATTTTTTGCACAATTTGAAATTGGTAATCGAAACTAAAAAGAATATTAGCAGACATTAACATAAAAGGTGATACCAAAAATACAATTCACTTATTTGTGAGGTCACAAATATCGGAAAATCTACTGCTCTGGAAGTGAGAGTGACCTCCCCGGAATCTCTATTAGTCTAGCGTCATGGCTGTTCAAAGAATAGATGGGCAGAATTCCGCCCGTTTTTAGCAGCCTGTAGCGATCCCTATACACTTGCTGTATCAGGAGAAGTAACCAATCTAACTTAACTATAAAATAATGTTCGAATAAACGGCTATCTATAAATATACCTGAAGTTACGGGATGCTCAAATTCACAGGTATACCCACGTACATACGTAAGCTCGAATACTTCAAGTAAGTATTGACGTTCTTACGACCGGCAAATGGTAAAGAAAATGCAAGTGAGACAAGCAGGACAATTACAGTGAGGGCGCCTGGCTTGTCCAGGTAATGCAGACTGAGGTGTTGGCTTTTTCAGTGGAAATGCTCCAGCTTCGGCTGATATATATTTGCCTGCAAAAGTATCCGTACACTTTGCCTGGGCTATCTAATTTGCATTCATTAAAGGGAGGTAATTCGATGCCATAGAAAAATAAGGTCGTCAGTGCAACTTACGACCACATATGATGCATAGATATCAAACGGCATTTCAAGCTTTATCATTCTGTAGTTATTTTATCGAAATCGAACTCTTTTATGTTGACAGAAATGGGAGCTTAAAAATGTGAAAGATGAAAAGTATTGCAGTAATGTATGATTTTCTTTTTCCATTTTTTTTAAAGCAGTATTTTTATTTTCACCTATGACCTTGTTATTGAAAGCCATCGGACTATGCTTGTCTTTACCAACCGTATCAAGATAGTTCTCCTTTTCCCGCAATGCTTCGAAAACTTGTTTCCTCAGAATCGACAAAACACAGGACTGTTTGGTAAAATTTAATGACAACTACATGTTGTTGATTGCTGAAAAAAAAAAGAATAATTCAGATACACAAATGACCTAAAGCTGCTCTTTCTGTTTCAGGCTATCAATCTAATGACCATCCTGACCTTTTCTGAACCAACTTACGGCAGCTCTGGGTACAGGTTTCCTCCCTACGCTATAATCATAGGTAAACTTATTGCCATCCTGCCGGTCTGTGCAATACCTGTAGTAGCTTTCATACAGATACTGTTGGAGCGTGGACCTTTGCAAAAGGTTGGTAGTTTTTAGTTCCAATCGCCGAAAGCGGGCGGTGTTAGAACCACGTTTTGTAATAAAACGGCATTTAGTAATAATTTTATTTAACTTGGCTATATTCCTTCAATATAAACCAAAAAGCTGTTTTATTACAAAAGTGGTTCTAACACAGCGGTCTTATGTCATGGCCCTGTTCACGCCATGCGCACGTGCGCGCGTGTGTTCGTTTCTGCATTAACTTTTATTTCAAGCATTTTCTTTTCTGAAACTACTTACATCCTTCCACGGTTCTCTTCAGACTTTTCTCTTTTAATTTGATTTCCTGAAAAAACTCAGGTTATTAAGACAACAAAAATGAAAAAAAAAAAATCTGTAGAAATCTCTTTTGCCTGAATGGCAAGTTGGAATTCTGAATAAATTGGTAGGTGCACCCGTGCGTTCGCACGTGCATTAACTTTCATTTCAAATATATAGTTGTCTGAAACCACTTACAGCCTTCCATGGTGCTCTTCATACATCATTTTTTAATTTGATTATCTGAAAAACTCTGGTTGTTATGGCAACAAAAAATGAAATAAAAAATATGTAGAAATCTCTTTCGCCTAAATGGCAAGTTGAATTCTCCACAAAATGGAGTGTATGATTATGTGTGGACCACTTTCAGTCTCATATAAATGAACCATGTTCTGGCAAAAGAAGGTTTAACGCATCTCCGTGATGCATTATACCAGGCAAGTCATAGCATAATTATGGAAATTATAATTATTATAAAACCCGTTTTATTCTAGCAATCGACTGAGTCATGAGGTAGACTGGTCCTTGGATATGCAGAAGAGTAAGCAAAACCAAAAAGTTTTGACACAGGTCAGCCTTTGTAAAGAAATTGGCTGCTGCTGCTTTGGTTTAATTATAGTTCATAGCAACCGCACAATACTTATCAAGGGAAATAACTCCTATTGTACTCATTACAAATGCAAAATGGTTTTGTTACTATTTCTTGCCCTTAATTATCAAACTGCACTGTACCATGACGAGTATTGTGTTATCCAGCTTTTTTTTTTTTTTTTTTTTAAAGAAAATGCTCAATTATCAGTGATAACGATTTATTATGACTTAAATGGTTATGTTCAGATTAGTTGAATATTTAACATGAAGTGAGGTTTGTATCGTTCTATTTTTTGTTCCAAACCTTTACCAACTATGCTTTAGAGAGATTTTTTTATACCGAGTTTTGGAAATCTTGTTGTGCCCTTCATCATTGATATCTGGTATGACTGATACTTGATTAGACTTTGTTTTCATTGACATCATCTTGTCATGTGATAAAGATATGAGTTGTGTGGAGATAGGCTTATTTTACTATTTTATTGCAGTTCATACTGTTTATGGTTTAATGTCGATGCCAATTAATTGTATGGCACATTCAGGTAAAAGACAGTGGAGCAATATATGGCTACCATGGTCCTCTTTTTGTTTCATTGAATCGTTAAACGTTAAACAGGACAAACAGAGGCATACAACTTTGAATACCGGTACTTCATTCCTACGTCCGTTCTCCACGTAAACGAACATCTGGACAGTAAACATTGATCGCGTTACATATTGTAGTGATGGCTGTGGCAAAATCATAAACGTGACTTTAATTTGCGAAAAAAATCAAAGTACTGAAAGTACTGACAGACTAGCGAATTTGATTGATTGATTGATTGATTGATTGATGTAACCCTACTTTCAACATTATTTCAGTTATGTAGTGGTGGCCAGTGCACATATCCATGCTTTCCTGGAGTTTCTTTTACCAGCACTCCGCGCAATATTCATTCAAAGCCACTGGCTGCTTTCCCGCATAACCGTCGTCGAAAGTTGAGAGATGAGAGAATCCTGTCACAATTACTATCATCAATCCTCAGAAAGAAATTAGCCCAGCCGGGGATTGAACCAGTGACCTCCTAATCTCATGTCCTGTATGCTACCGACTGAGCTACAAGGACTATGCATGCTATTGGTTAACTATAATCCAGTTGAAGTTTAAGCCTTAACCTGCTAGAAAAAAAAAATGAAACTTTCAAGCTGATGGTGAACACCTGAATATTGCTATTTCAAAGTTACATTCTGGAAAAAATATATCCTCTTATTGGACAGTGTAGATCCAAGAACCGACTGCACCTTCTGTGAAGTCTGATCTTAATCCACACTGTCAACAAAAGGTCATTGAGTCGCGGTGGTGCTGGTAAAAGAAACTCCAGGAAAGCATGGATAGGTGCACTGGCCGCCATGATATCACCGAAATAATGTTGAAAACGGCGTTAAACACCATACAATCAATAAGTCAATATCCAATAGCAGAAGATGTAGTGAACTATTTAACTCTTTGAAACGAAATTCAAAACTGTTGCAGACCACAAATTAAATGAGACTGAATCGATGAAACCTAATTCCAAAAGGGCAGAAAACAATGTGGAAAAAGGAGAAGATGTAGGTTATCAAAGATTCTTCCCAATTTTCATTAAAACTCGGGATTGTGTGGTAAAGGGTTAATATTCAAGATGTCAAAATAAAAGTTTCACATAACAGTTTCAGTGTACGCAAAGACCTAAATAATGAATGACTGAAGGAATGACAAGGGTTCCCTGTCCAGTGAGGGTTAATGCAGCTGGGATTTGCTACAAGTTACCTAGGTGTATCTATTTTTAGGTTCATTCATAATATTACAGTGGTGTAGGAATAAAAGTTAATAGCCTGCTTTGAATAGGTCACTTAATTTACATATAAGCAAAGATCTTGTACCTTATAAATGACATCGTGTAAAGTCTATTACTTTGTAAGAAGACATGTTCAAATTGGAGTGGTAGAGATTTCGTGGTTTTTGTCAAAATTGTCATATATAACAGAATGAAGATTTCTAACAGAAAGAAGTATTTTCTGTGAGGCAGTATTTGGCAACTGTGGGTTTTTTTTTTTACTTTGACTTTGGGTCAATAACGATGCCTATAGACTAGCTTCGCTAGTCTAAAGATAGAGTAGGGGGTATTATAAAAAATTGTTGTAGGAGATCTAGATTATTTTTTAAATCGTGAAAAAATAACTTTTTGTCTTTAATTCGGCCAAAGTGTTCTCTCATTCTTAGCTACAGAGTAATCGAAAAACAATTTATCATCTGTATAATTCTCAGGGAAATATAAAAACCAGTGCAGTAGAAGATTCGCTATCTTTAGTTTTTCAAATTATGTCCTGCCTGCAAATTTTCTATCATAGAAAAATGGGTAGGATCATGATTGGAAAGCCTTTCTTTTCCAACGGAATTGCTAATCTTACGGGGTGCCTGAATAGAAATGTATATGAGCCATGCTCTGGCAAAAGGGGGCTTAATGCATCTCAGTGACGCAAGACACCAAGTAAGTCATCACGTGATCATTTATCCATAAAATCCATTTTGTCTAACAACCGACTGAATCATGATGTAAACTAGTCCTTGTACGTGAAGAAAATAGACCAATAGCGAACCGTTTCGGCCCAGGTCAGCCTGCGCGGACTGCGCAGGCTGACCTGGGTCGATATGTTTTGCAGATGCTTTAACCCTTTCCCAAACAGGCCCTGGTTTTCACGTGTCTGCAGTACAAGTCTTTTGAAAACACTGTGGGAAAAGGAGAAATTGCTCATAACGAGCAATTTCTCCTTTTCCCACAGTGTTTTCTACCCTTTTTGAGAACTCTCTGCCATTTTCATCAAATTTAAAAATGTCGTCTGCAAACTCTTTTAATTTGGACTAGTCCAAAATTTGTCGTTTGGGAAAGGGTTAAGCCCCATTTTCACATAGCATGGCTAACATTCGTTGTGATGTTAATGTTTGTATCTTTCGAGATATAAATAGATTCCACACCCACTCCCATTATTTGAATATTGACGTGTATACAGCACGAAACATATGTTATACAGAATGGCAATACGCAGTCCTGCATTAAAAATATATACATCATGAATAAAACATGAACAATTTGTTTACATTTTCGTTAAGGTAAGACTGCTCAATTTCCTTTTTTTTTTTTTTTTTTCTTGTTATTTGTTAAATATTTCGGGATGTTCATACATTTTTTAAACAAACCAAACCAAAACAAAAACAGAAATATTGCACAATCTGCAGTTACTTTAGTATAACCACACTGAACCATACGAAAATGTCAGGGCCGTTTCCTTGCCATGAAAAATGGTGCGCTGCAGAGGAATTAATAACTTTAACATATTTAGTCTACATAGGTTGAGAAATAAGTTCTTGCAACTTATACTAATCTCTCTTAATTTTGCTTCCTGGAAACTACCCAGTATTAGCACAGAATGTGTGTACAAGCGAACAATCCCAAAGTTGACACCCGCTCCAGGGAATCAAACTTGGGACCTTGAGCTTGCGAGGCAGGCGCTCTGCCTCACCACCACGGATAGCACCAAGAGGAATTAATGCTGCACCTATTGTGAAATCTGGGTCCGTATTCACCATTTGTTTCTAAGAACGTTCGACGTCTTTTTCTTCAGAATATTAAAAAAATTGAAAGTAACACGTCTGTTTCAGAATGTGTGTTACTTAGAAGTTGAAAAAAAAAAGAGAATAAGACTACGAATGTTCCTCAGAATGGTTAGTGAATACAGACACTGATCTCGACTGACCCGGGCCGAAACTTTTCGCTATTGGTCAATTTTCTGTATGTCCAAGGACCAGTCTACCTTATGATGAAGTCGGTTGTTAAAAAAAACTTACTATCATGGATCCATGACTATGGGATGGCTTGAATGTGATATATTGCCCCATGGAGGTGCATTAAACGCCCTTTTGCTAGAGGGTGGTCATATCTAATTAATGTTCAGTGTAGAGATACTTACGTACATATTTCCGTTATATTTTTTACAGCGGTTACAGAAACTGACAACGTCTTCTCCCAGCTGGGGACCTAACGAAAGTAAAGCGCTGGACATTTACAAACGTTATCCCTATGTCTATAGAAACACAGTGATTCCAAGAATAACTGTGAACGTCCTGGGAATTTCATCATCGCCAAGCACACGTAGAAAGACTGGCGAGGATGTACCTTTGCAGTCCCGATGACAATAATAACTACATGTAGTTGTTATAAACACCCACACCTTTTTACACCGTGTTACCATATTATTAAAATAGACTTTTAAAGATCATGAAAACATAATGTACTGAGTGGAAAAAGGGGGAGGGAAAATGTCCGTTTTCCAACAAAGGTAAGAGGGCAATTGTCCGGATGGCAAATGTCCAGGTGGCAAAAAGTCCCAGTGGACGATTTCCCCCAAATGTCACTCTTTTGTGTCATTTGGGCATTGTTTTCTCTAGATCTGTTAGAAAATGAGCCTATGCAGCATTGGATAGAATGGTTGTGTACACGATGTTTTTTTATGCGGATGTTGTGTATTGGTCACTTGAGTATTCTTTCTTTAGTAGGTTTTCAAAAAATATCATCTAAGTTTGTGCTTAGTCTTTACTTTTGCACTTTAAGCACTAAAATTCTAACCTAGGATGAATCAGTGTAACTTTAAAACTATCCTACTAAAAATCAAATTTTAATGCTACGTCTTCTACCTTTATGATAATTGAAATAAAATTTCAACTGAGATGTTTGACCTGCCAAAATATAGTGCAAATAACATTAAATTTAAAAGAAAAACAAACGTTTTATTTTTCCTTGAATCGTACGTAAAACAATTTTGGAAAAGTGCAGTACTCGTTGAGAGCAGTTGTCCCTTGTCCCTGAATTCATTTTAAAGTTGTTTTCTGCCTGCCAGTAAAAAAAAAAGCTTTTTGTGGTAATCGGACTAAACGTTTTCTCACAGTCAAAATTTCTGTTGTAAACAAACAAAATTAATTCTATTTTTAATAACTTCTTTGAATCAACAACCAGAAAACAGAAAAAAAAAAAAAACCCTCTTTACCAAATATAACATAAATGTGACTCAAGAATCGAAATTGGATTGTGAAAGGGTAGAAAACATTGAGGGAAAAGGAGAAAATGCTGGTTACCAGCATTTTCTCCTTTTCCCTTAATGTTTTCAAAACCTTTCTTTCCCAGGGTCGTTAAAAGTCGGGATTGCTTGGTAGGGGGTTAATCACAAGTCGAGTGCTTACAAGACGTTTGTCTAAATTCCAAAAGGCCAGCCTTTGAATTTCATCGAGTGCTTTCCTTCACGTCATCGTAATGTGACCTCTACATGTTCTTCTATTACGTCACTAGTTGTGTATCATTGGATATTCAACAACTGTCCCAGGTTTAAATTCCTACTGAAAAGCTATACCAGTTAATCTACGTATAGTTCGAGTAACACGATCCGTTAAATTCTGTTTGAACTTCATAATGCTGTCATCTTCATGGTGGCCTTTCACCATACTTTTATACACAATCAGTCTGTAATGATGAAGAAGTCCTACTTCCGGTTTGACTACCACGTGACCGTTCCTCTGTGACTTCATGTGCCAGACATTATGAACCTTTAATCCAACAACATCCTTAGTTTTCACAATAATTTTGGTGCGGTTATATGGTGGATATATGACAATAGATCGGTTCTTCCTTATAAAGTAATCATCAAAATGTGGCTTTACCCGTCCAACATGGGCTTGGTGGAACATTGTATGTCTGAAAAGGTACGCACTGGCGTCTGGAAGTCGTTTTAACATGTCGTACCAATTCGTATCTTTAAGATGTCTTGGAGTAATGATTTCATCCAGATCATATATAGCTACATATTTGCTGAATGCTTTATTTCTATATAAACAGTCATTAATGGCGGCAACTTGACCATGGTAGTGCAAATCAGACGTGTTTTGTAAGATATCGTTACTATGTCTTCTGGTCGTCCAGGGTAGAAGCTGTGCTTTTCCCAAACTTTCGTAATACCTCATAATTCTGAGAACCGATTCCGATGCATTGTGATGATAACACGTGAAGAATGAGACGCCAAGTAGTATATTCATCTCGAACCAGTGCACAAGCTGTGTGGTGTTGTTATAGAAACTATGGAAAGGGGACAAACATAGTGAGAAGTGATGTGTGTAGATTTTATTTGATATACGGTTGACCTTCAATAAATTTCTTTTATCTTCTTTCGTTTCGTATATAAGGACAGTATCTGGGGCTTTTACTTCTCGCAGGTGACAAAAGATAAAAGAAGCTGTCAAACTGAAAATAGTAACAAGAAAAATGTCTAAAGCATCAAGTTTCCTGTTAGAAGGTTTATCGCACCATTACCTAACTCCTTAAAGATACATCTGAACTCTCTTTCAGCAAGTTTTTAACCCGTTTCATTTCTATTTTATCAAACTATAACCATTATTGTATGTTCATGCCAAACGCTGCCCAAGATGATTGCGGGGTTGCATAGATTTCGACCGATAGAAAGTACATTTCATTTTCTGGAGGCCATCAACCAGCATTTTCTTCCTTTCCCACAATGTTTTCAAATGCCTCCTTCCTCAGGATCGTTAAAACTCGGGATTGTGCGATAAAAGGTTATATGTATACACCATACAGCACACAAAATGTTTCTCAACTTCTTCCATATGTGATTTCTTGTAATCATGTTTCTAAATGCCTAACGAAAACTCAAGGAAATCGACAAGACATCTTACTTGATAAATAAAATAGACACCAACATGGTCCGCATTCACAAACAATTCTTGAGAACATTCTTGGTCTAATTCTAGATTTAGAGAGCATCGCAGCTTTTGATTGGCTAAACCCTTGTATTACTTTCAAATTTAGAAGAAAATATTTGGGAATAACACCAAGAAGGTTCTTAAGAATGATTGGTGAATACGGACCCAGGTCTGCCTTCGGGACAAACTTCTAGAACGTTTTTGTATTCCACATTTTTGACAACATATAATTTTGCTTTTCTTCAGAGCGAACCTTGCATAAAATACTCGTAGTCTTATCAAGCAAAATTATTACCGTTTGCCATGAGTCTCTGGGTGATGTTGAACACTTGCTCTCACTCTATATACAATTGGACCTCTTTGTAGACGGCACCATATGTTAAAGGTGTTGTTTCGTGGAAGAATACCAATCACTCTCACTTTGTTTGGTTCGCTAGGAGAATTAAATAAATTTCATTTCAGTGCATGAAGTATGCATGTGAAGAAAGATTTAGATTTATACATGTAAATTTACATTTATGCAGGTGGTATTATAATGTAAGCTACGGACAGAGAAAGCTAGATCAGAGGGAATTTGTTTTTTGTAAAATCAATACGATAAAACCATGAAATGAAACCTCACGTATACCTAGGTTGATCCTTGGCAAAAGGGGTTTATTTTCGACGTTTGAAGAAATCTAAAAACAATTACATATGTAGTCGTAAAAAAGATTGGATTTTTTAATGGAAATAGAAAAAGATGCCCGTACAAAAGCGAGGTTTTCTTCTCTCGGTTCATGGTTTGGTTATGACCGGTTTTAAGTATGTTTTAGCCTACATATACAGGACATCTAAAGACAATATGTCGAGAATTTCAACTAATTTACAAACGTTTGTGAGTGACAGGACATCTACAGACAACAAGTCGAGAATGAGAACTAATTTACAAACATTTTGTAAGTGCGCGTGTGAGCGTGGCTTTTTTTTTTCAAACACAAACGTATAATACTTAATCTCAATCCTGGTCTGCCATCACCCCATTTGGATTTGTGACAACTATTCACAATCTTATTTTTTCATTTAAAACTCTTGAGTAGGTAGGGACTGTCCAGCCAAACACAAATTGTTCATGTACATCAAAGTCACACATTAGCCTTTTTCAGTGGGACACTTTTAACTATCAACTCAACGGTTTGTCAAAATGTTCGTCATTTGAAATTTTTGAGTAGACAGGGACTGCCCAGCCACACAAAGATGTCTTTTATGCATATAAAGATTAGTTATATAATCTTTCATAATTCAACACTTTTTACCGCCGTCATTTTGTTCAAATCTCTTTAAGCTCAAATATTCCACTTTATCATGCTTTAATACAGACATGCGTGCTAAATCACCAAAGCTTTCGATGCGCCATAAAACAACATTTATTTATTCATTCATTCATTTATTCGCCGAGCCCCGGTAGCTCAGTCGATAGTGTACAGGACTTGAGAACAGGGGTTGCTGGTTCGATCCACGGCTCGGCCAATTTCTTTCCGAGGATTGATGATAGTCATTGCAACAGGTCTCATTCGTCTCTCACCTCTGACCATTGTTTCGACGATGGTCATGTGGAAAAGCAGCCAGAGGCTTGGAAAGAATATTGTGCGTAGTACTGGTAAAAGAAACTGGAAAGCATGGACAGGTGCACTGGCCGCCGTGATATTACTGAAATAATGTTGAAAACGGCGTTAAACACCATACAATCAATCAATCATTCATTCATTTAGTTTCTATTAAATGTTTCCAAATAGCTCGGATTTTCTAAATGTTCTACAACTATAACGACAAAAAGACGATTTACCTGATATCATAAAAAGCCGAATAAACATAAATATCATTTGTTTTTGAAACTGTTTTCCATGCACCTTTATTGATGGCCGTGCGCTGTTGCTCCCGCGCATTTCGGTCGCTCAGATATCTGTCCAGAAGTAAATATGATCCCAGTATCACACAGAAGTACGCAAGGAGAAATAACACCACCGTTCCCTTCGAGGGCATCTTTGCCCCTCTTCTGCTTCTTGCTCTTCTACACTGGATCTTGATTTAGAAAAAAAATGAGCCATGCTCTGTGAAAAAAGGGCTTAATGCATCTGCAAAAAGTATCAAACCATGTCAGCCTGACATGGAACGAAACTTTTTGCAATCGGTTAGTTTTCTTCAGGTTAATGATTCAGTCAGTTGTAAGACAAAACAGATTTTTCGAGCATAACTTTATAATGTCTTGCCTGGTATGATGCATCTCTGAGATGCATTAAAGTTCTTTTTGCCAGAGCACAGCTCATCTACTGTGTTATACAGCTGAACATCTTGCAAGTGTAATGTTAATACACATTACTTTCTTTTATAATGTTACAAAATTTGTTACGCGTGCATCTTAGATAACAAGCTTCTTTATGTTGCATTTTACGTCTCCCTGATAACCGTGACTGCAGAAAAAGTTCCAAAATAATTTTTGAATTTAACTGGCAGAACTATTCTGTTGTAGATTTAGTCATAGAAATCTTTAATGTATTTCCATTTATTTTGTAGTAAAACTTGTTCAAATTTACCAAACCTTACATGCGCTAACTGCCATTGATTTAAAGCGCGTAATGTCCTGAGACAACCTAAAATAGCACTGCAAAAGACCTGTAAAAGAGAGGTACTTTATCAGGAGAACAAAACTAGAAACTGTTTCATGAATAAACGGTATAATTATATACCTGAAAATTTTCCGGTTCAAATACATGCGTCGCACGCGGATAAAATAACACACGACAGAAAGAAAAATCCGTATCTACACACTGTGAAATATGGTTCCAAATATGGTATTGATGACGTAACTCCCGCTCGGAACACATACGTATTGATTTTCGATTTGATTGGTCAAAATTTACGCTATGATATTTATCCGCCATTCATAAAAATGAGGTTACTAGCTACTAAACCATTGATTGTTTTATTTTGTTTACCAATTTACGAATAAAATGTCAAGAAGTGCAAAATTTTGTCGTTGAAAGTTCTAGGTATATAATATAAAGAATATTATGTTGTAGTAACTTCCTGTTGCTTGTATTTACTTCTCGCTGCGTAAGGAAATTCTGACATCTCACTCGACCTTCGGTCTTGCTATCAAATTTTCTGACGCTGCTCGAAGTAAATACAAGCACCAGGAAGTTACTATAACATAATATTCCGTATTTACCCGCATTGATTCTTGGAGTGCTCAAAAAATAAAAATCAAATTTTCAGTCAAGAAAAGACTCTTAAATAAAAAGATCGAAGTAACGAAATTTCTGATTGGCTGAACAAAGTGGTTTAGCCAATCAGGAATTACTTTACTTCATAAATCTAGGTTAAGACAACAAGTTTTTAGAATAGTCGGTGAACACGGACCCCGAGGTACCTTAAGTAAGTATATGATAGATGTAGCTCGTGTGTGGTTGAAAAAACGGCAAAAAAAGCCAAATGATACAGTCTCGAAAAGCATTCTTTACCAAACGACAATTTCTTTGTTCAAATAGAATTATTATGACTGTATGGTGTTAAACGCCGTTTTCAACATTATTTATCGCGGCGGCCCGTGCACCTACCCATGCTTTGCTGGAGTTTCTTTTACCAGTACTCCGCACAACATTCTTTCAAAGCCTTTGACAGCTTTCCCACATAACCATCGTCGGAATGATGGTCAGCGGTGAGAGAGGAATAAATCCTGTCGCAATGACTATCATCAATCCTCGGAAAGAAACTGGCCGAGTCGGGGATCGATCCAGCGGGCCCCTGCTCTCAAATCCTGTACGCTACCGACTGAGCTACCGGGACTCGATCAATCATTAATCAAACAATCAAAATGAAAGCATTTGCAGACGACAAATTAAATGTAGCTGAAATGATGGTAATTGGTTGTGAAAGTGTAAAAAAGAAAAAAACTTGTGGGAAAAGCAGAAAATGCTGGTTAACAACATTTTCTCCTTTTCCCACAAGGTTTTCAAAAGGCTATCATGTTCCTCAGGGTCATTAAAACTCGGAATTGTGCGGCAAAAGAGATAAACAAGTGAATTATTCAATATAGCTGGTATGATGGTAGTTGGCTGTGAAAGTGTAAAAAAAAAAACTTGTGGGAGAAGAAGAAAATGCTAGTTACCATCATTTTCTTCTTTTCTCACAAGGTTTTCAAAAAGCTATCATGTTCCCCAGGGTCGTTAAAACTCAGGAATGTCTAGTAAAGTGTTAAACAAGTGAATTATACAATATTTCAGGCTACAATATTTCAGGCATAATAATGTATGCAAATTACTCTTGAAAATCATCAAAATGTTAATACTAGTACCTTGTCCACGGTTCCTCATTCGCTGTAAAACTGTGGCTTTATTCTCCTTCGCATTTGATATCGCATCCCAGAATTGATTTTTTAGCGAAAAGTTTATGTGTTTGTAAATTAAATCAGTAAACATATGAACCATGTTCTGTGAAAAGGGGGCTTAATGAATCTGCAAAAAGTATCGACCCATTTCAGCCTTCGCAGTCCCCGCAGGCTGACATGGGTCGATACTTTTTGTTGTTTGTAAACTTTCAGCATGGCGCATGGCAAAGGATCCTTCTTCCTGCAGATCCAGTCGATTGTTAGACAAAATGGATTCTTTTGGATCCATAATTATGTGATGACTTGCTAGGTATAATGCATTACGGGAATGAATTTAACCCCCATTTGTCAGAGCATCGCTCATATACATTGAATTCAAGTATACCAACAGGGTTTGATCAATTGCACACTTAGAGAGCGTGCACAGTTTTTTTTTTTTTATCAGCTGACGAAAGGCCAGCCGGCATATGTCATTGCCCTTCTTCTCAAAACTCTTGTAAAAACTGCCGAGCCCCGGTAGCGCAGTCGGTAGCGTACAGGACTTGAGAACTGGGGGAGGGGGTCGCTGGTTCGAATCCCCAGCTCGGCCAATTTCTTTTATTTCTTTCCGAGGATTGATGATAGTCATTGCGACAGGATTCACTTCTCTCTCACCGCTTATCATTGTTTCGATGATGGTTATGTGGGAAAGCAGCTCGTGGGTTGGAAAGAATATTGTGCGAAATACTGGTAACAGAAACTCCAGGAAAGCATGGATAGGTGAATTGGCCGCCGCGATGTAACTGAATCAATGTTGAAAACGGCTTTGGATACCATACAATCGATCTCTTCAAAAGTACTGGGCAACTCTAACATAAAAATACAAATGAGCCATGCTCTGGTAAAAGAGGGGTTAATGCATATTCGTAATGCATTGTGCCAAGTAAGTTATCACTCAATTATGGATCCATAAAATCCACTTTGTCTAACAACCGACCGAACCATGAGGTATTCTGGTCCTGCGACATGCAGAAACTTTACCGATAGCAAAAGGTTTCGGCACAGGTCAGCCTGCCTGGACTGGGAAGGCTGACTTGTGTGGATACATTTTGCAAATACATTAAACCCCCCTTTTCACAGAGCATGGCTCATATATTTTTGATGTATGGTCCTTGTCATAATTTCCTTCAAAAAGCTAATTCCGCTGAGAAATCCGATTCCGGTGCCCACACATGTGACAAATCTTCAAAACGTTTCTTCTCCATAACTGCATTTTTTTTTTTTTCAAAAATTCGGTATCAATGATCTATATCAAAACTCTTTCAGGTTTTTTAATATAGATCCCTAATTCCGTGTGTAGTGCTTATTTTTTATATACGAGTGGCACTGTGGCAAAAGGGTGTTGAATGCGCATCCTTATTGCCTTATACCTTGCAAGTCATCACATAATTATGGATCCATCAAATCCATTATATCTAACAACCAACTGGTCCTTTGGCGTGCAGAAAATGGACCAGTAACAAAAAGTTTCGACTCAGGTCAGCCTGCGCGGACTGCGCAGGCTGACCTGTGTCGATACTTTTTGCTAATGCATTAAGCTCCCTAATCACGAAAAATGACTCAAAGAATTTTTCAAGCCAGGGGAGAGATTCAGAGCAAACAGAGCTCTCTTGTTTTCTATATCTTGATCACAGTCTGGCTGTGTTTTGTAGTATAATATTGCAAACAATGCGATAGCCTTTATATAATAAGTAAACCTACATGTACCTACTTGTTTCATTGCCTTCATGAAACTTCTATACTGACGTGGAATCTACTATTTTCAAAGTTGTTTTAGAAGTCAACACCATACTAAAGTACTTTTTTATCCTATCTTAACCTCAATCTCGTTTTTAACGACCCTGAGGCAAAGAAGGCTTATGAAAAATATTTTGGGAAAAGGAGAAAATGTTGGTAACTAGAGTTTACTCCTTTTCCCACCATGTTCTCTTACTTTTCAAAGACAAATATGATTTTTCAGGAATTAGAAAAAATAATACTATCATTGCATTTTTTCAGAGTCACAAATATAATGTCGCAAACTATAGATTAAGATCGGAAAGCTCGTTGTATACAGTCTGATCCTTCCAAACTTCGTCCGCTAAAAACACATCGTACTCCCTTCCGTCAGGTGTTTAACCCTGCTATATAACTAAAAAGAAACTTTCGAGTCGATAGTAAAAACCCAAATATTGCTATTTCAAACTTATTTTTTGGAAAAAAATATCTCCTTATCGGACAGTGTAGATTCAAGATCAGACTGCACGTTCTGTGCAGTCTGATCTTGATCTACACTGTCCGCAAAAGGTCAGTGAGTCATGCTTAGCAGCCTAAGAGTTAACGTTGGTCCATAAAATGTTCCCAAGGATATTGACCTCTGTAGATTTGGTCAAACAAAGCAGATTGTTCAGCTTTTTTTTTTCAACCTAAATGCTCGCGAAAACATGGGATGATCAATAACGGGGATGCTAGCATGGTGTCAGTCTGTACAAGATACCCACCGGCGCTTGGCTTTTGACAATCTTTACCCTCTCTAACCTAATGTATTCGAGCCATGCCCTGGCAAAAGGGGGTTTAATGCGCGTCCTAAAAACATTATATCAAGTAAGACACCTAATTATGAATCCATGAAATCCATTTTGACAAACAACCGACTGAATAATGAGGTAGAATTATCCTTTGAAATGCAGAAAATTTAAAGATAGCGAAAGATTTCAGCCCATGTCAGCCTGCTCGCACTGGGCAGACTGACATGGACCGATACTTTTCGCATATGTATGAAGCCCCTTTTCACAGACCATGGCTCATCTAGATGTATTTAGGACAAGGTGTTCAACTGTAATTACCTACTGAACACAACCAGTCAACTGTCAATATTTTTCACTTATTTCTAATTCCGAATGGAAACAAAAAGTCATTACTGTTAGCATGGTCAGCAATAGTTTATCTTAAATTTGGTACATAGAACAGAAAAAAATGGATCAATATCAAGGCAGTGATGAAGGTTGAAAAAGGGTCGGAGAAGGTTTTCTCCACCCACCGTTAGGTGAAAATTTTAATACAGCAGTGAATATATTGAACAAAGCTGATTGGTCAATGAAATTTAATAGTTTGAAATAACGGCTTGATGCCAAAAATGTTAATGCCGTTTTCAACTTCATTTCAGTACACCTATCCAGGAATTTGTTTATATCAGGACTTCGCAAAATATTTTTTCCAGGCTAATGGCGTGTAGTAAATAATTAATTTAAACAATGATTTCTGTTTAACATCGCTTTCTTTCTTTCAGAAGAAGACTTTTCGAAAACATTTAAGATACAAGTAAACTCTTGGCCTCATGGCAGAATGATACAAAATCCGGGCGAAACAGAGAATTTTAATTCATTATAACTAACATAAAACAAAAGAAGTTTTGTGGATAAAACTAAGGTATATACTCTAGGAACAGCTTCCAAAAGCACAAAGTGACATAGTCTCTTAAACCTTTACATCACAATTCCGAGTTTTAAAGACCGATAGGAAGAAGCCTTTTGAATACATGTTGGACATGGAGAAAATACGAGTTACCAACATTTTCTCCATGTCCCAAAATGTTTTATACCCTTCCAGAGCCAAATTTCACAATTTGAGCCGCATTTAATTTGTCGTCTGCAAAAGCCCTCAATTTCGACGAGTTAAAAATTTTGTCGTTTGGTAAAGAGTTAATGGTATGTCTTACTCAGAAGTTATCAAATGTTATCATCAAGGAAAAAAAAATAACAGTACGAAGTTCCATCTATATTTGGACAGTTCCTTGAAAGCTTAATAACGCTTTGAAATAATTTCGGAAAAATTAGTACTCTGGGTTAATAACACTTGTATTTCTAAATCTGACGTATTGCTCTCGTCGAGAACTCACTGCAACAGGACATGTGCATGTATCTAAATTTCCAACATATTGCTCAATCAAACATCCTGTATAGCTTCGAAAGAATCGGATAGACATTCAGTAGCTTCTAGGTTGAAAAGGGTTTTTTTTTTTTTGTGTGTGTGTTCTAATACAAATTTTCTATGACAAGACTATATGGTTTTAGTTCTGATAAACTGTTAGCAGTTATCTTTTTCCGAAAACGGGACGCTGCATATGAAACTTGGGTACGATTGCTTAACTCTTTACCACACGACAAAATTTTAGACCAGTCCAAATTGAAAGCATTTGCAGACGACAAATTAAATGCAACTTAAGAATTCAAATTTGTTTTGGAAAGGGCAGAAAACATTGTGGGAAAAGGAGAAAATGCTGGTTACCAGCATTTTCTCCTTTTCCCACGATGTTTTCAAAAGCTTTCTTTCTCAGGGTCGTTAAAACTCGGGATTGTGTGGTAAAGAATTAAACGATAAATAATACGTATTGTATGAACAAGAGTAAGAATAAATTTGGTCACACTCTGGCAAAAGGGGGTTTAATGCATCTCCGTGATGCATTATACCAAGCAAGGCATCACATAATTATGGATCCATCATAAGCCCAACAAACATTTTCAGTCTAGGAAAAAGACCCAAATAATTGCAAGTTAACACTTTCCCGTACAATGCCGGCTTTTTAACGCCCCTGGGAAAGAAGCCTTTTGAAAATATTGTGGGAAAAGGAGAAAATGCTGGTAACCAGCATTTTCTCCTTTTCCCACAATGTTTTCTACCCTATCAACAAAAAATTGCACCATTTGAGCAACACTGAAATTGTCGTCTGCAAATGCTTTCAATTTGGACAAGGCTAAAATTTTGTCGTCTGGTAAAGGGTTAAGTGTTTCTTTTGACTATGGTGTTTCAGCAAAGCGGACAACGTAAATCAACGAATAGACTGCACAAAACCTGACCTTGATCTATATTGGCCGCAAAGGCAACAATAGTTGTGAAAGGCGCTTTGATGGTTAATTAATACATTTGCCTTATAGTAAGGTTCTCTTGCTCTCCTATCATCTGGTCCATATTGTCTGGAGAAGAGAGTGAATAAAATAAATGAAAATCGTTGTACGCTTTTCTTGACAGCATTTGTCAATGATAAAGTTTCTTCCTATGTTACAAGCTGCTGTGTCCGTCCATAGGCCACTGATTTTTCATTGGTCTATTACAGAATGCCAAAGTTTGCATTGCTCGATCATCGGACACCGTTACTAAAAATATATGTAGCATATTGTTGGCGCATAGCCTCTAAATAATATATAATAACACTATATACGATATAGAGAAGATGTGCCAATGTGCTATTTTTAGTAACGGTGTCCGATTATCAAGCAATGAAAATTTCGACGTTTCATGGTAGACAAATGGAGCTTTAAAGGCCTGCGGTCAGTCAAAGCCTTAATTAGTTCTTTCTAACACGGAAAAATTCCTTTCGTAAATATATGATTTTGATAGGCTGAACAATTCTCTTGTTTTTCTATCACTGGGTCCCCTTTGTCTGGACAAAAGTGTAAATGAAATATTTACGAAGGATTACACACTATTCTTGCCATTATTCGTCATTGATACAGTTTCTTCATAAGTTACTCGCTGTTGTGCAAGTCCAAATACGTTCTTTGTAATTCGGGAATGACGAAACCTCTTTTAAATATATATAATTTTAACCTATATCCTGCTATATAACTAAAATGAAACTTTCAAATTGAAAGTAAAAACTCAAATATTGCTATTTCAAACTTATTTTATGAGGGGAAAATATCTCCTTATCGGCCACTGTAGTTCTTAGATTAGACTGCACGTTCTGTGTAGTCTAATCTTGATCTACATTGTCCGCAAAAGGTCAGTGAGTCGCGCTTAGCAGCCTATAGGTTAAAAGGTTCTCTTGTCTTCCTACCAGTGGGTCCCCATTACATGGACAAAGGTATAAATAGAATATATACGAAAGATTACACATTATTTTTGGCACAATTTGTCATTGATAAAGTTTCTTCGTATGTTACTCGCTGTTCTGTAAGTCCAAGCCCTAATATGTTCTTTTTAACACGGGATAGGAAGGTCTTCTCGTAGACATATGGTTTTAGGCTGTACAATTCTCTTGCTCTTCGGTCATTCGGTTCCCATTGCGCTGATGGCTTGGTCAAAATCTCAAGTCTCTAAAATTAATAAATAAATAAATTAAAAAACATGAAATATCTTTTAAAAACATGAACGGCATAAGAGTGCATGCAAAATAAATATTTAAACTTTTTTTTTTTTTTTTTCAATATCAAAAAGAAATAGTAAAGAATAACCTCAACAGCAATTGCCCCTTTTTCCTGTATTTTCCAACGCTTGTTTATTAGTGTCGTAGATGTGCGAGGAAATAGACCAGCAGCGGACCGATGGATAAACATGTGCATATTTTTGACCAGTCGCAAATTACCATCTATTCATTCGATTTCATTATACCAAGAAGTAGGTCAAAAGCTCGAGCATTGAGCTGCGCCAAATAAATGGTAACTTCTTATTTCTGTCGTTGGTCTCAATCCTTTAACGAACGGTCTGATGTTCCTAAGGAATAAGGCTTTTAAAAAACATTGTGAGGAAAAAGAAAAAAATCCTTGTAACCAGGATTTCTCGTTTTCCCACGATGTTTTCTACTCTTTCAAAGACAAATCTTATGATCTGAGCCAAATCTATGTTTACGTCTTCAAAATACTTAAAACCTTAATTTGCTACACGCGGCTCACTTACCTAGATCTTGGATCTACACTGTCCGATTTGGAGATAGCATTCTCCAAAAGATAAGTTTGAAATAACATTATTCGGGTTTTTACCATAGACTTGAAAGTTTTATTCAACTTATATAGCAATATAAGGGTTAATATGGCCGCTATATTAAATGTCAGCAACAACCGGAATTGAACGCACAATAAGAAACCTTATGAAGAATCACGTCATAGAACTAGACCACGTAACGTTCTTTGTCACAAAATGGTGCCGTAAAGGAGTTAAAAGTCATCATATTTTTTTTTTTCCTCAAAGACAAGTTTTCTGCAGACATGGGAAAAAATACAATATTCTATGGCACCTAGTCTCGGTTCAAATTGCTCTCATTGAAACCTTTATTGCCCACAGACATTAATGGGTTTTCTATAGATAAATTACACCTTCGTTTGATAATGACCCAGGCTGCAGCAGTATTCGAATGTTAGCAACAATCGATATTGAACGCACGACAAGGAACGTTACAAATAATATAATAATAGCTTTATTATGCACACAAGTATACATACTCATTGTACAATCAATACATTGTAAAACATGCATATCGTTGAAAATTGTGTTCCAAAAGCAGTGTAACAAAAGGCTGAGTGAGAGTGCAATACTTACTGTAACATGAACTGGTTTCTTTTTAAAAATGCGTATTTACAAAAAAGGGCAAGGTTTGTCAAATTTTTCTTTTGGTCTGAATTAAGTAATTTCGTAAATTTGGATACACTTGGTTTTATTCTGTAGTATTTATCTATGAACTTTTGTCTTAAATTATGAAAAAAGGGGCAAATTATGATAAAATGATATTCATCTTCGATGTCATCCTTATCGCACAATATACACTTTCGTCTGATTTTTTCTATTTTTCGATGCCTACAAAGAGTCACGTCATGGAATTGGACCACGTAACTTTCTGTGCCATAAAATAGTGCCACAAACGAGATAAAAGTTATGATCTTTTTCTAAAAGATAGGCTCTGCTTAAGCGGAAACAAGTGCAAAATTTTACGGCATCCAGTCTTGGTCCGCAATGCTGTCAGCTTACACTTTTATTGCCCACAGACATTAATGGGTTTACCATAGATACTTTAAAACCTACTTTGGAAAATGGTCTAAACTGCAACAGTAACGAATGACAGCATCACGCTACAAAATACGTAATAAAGAGTTTCGGTATGGAATGGGAACACGTAACATTCTTTGCCACAAAATGGTGCCGCAAAGGAGATAAAAGCCATGATCTTTTTCTCAAAGATAGGTTCTGCTGACCTAACAAATGCCATATGGCATCTAGTCTTGATTCGCAATGCTGTCGATGCACACTTTTATTGACGACAGACATGAATGGGTTTTCTGTAGATATGCGCCATGCTCTGTGAAAAGGGGACATAATGCATCTGCGAAAAGTATCGACCCAGGTCAGCCTGCGCAGTCCGCGCAGGCTGACCTGAGCCGAAACTTTTCGCTATCGGTCAATTTTCTGTATGTCAAAGGACCAGTCTACCTGAGGATTCAGCCGGTTGTTAGACAAAGTGGATTTTTATGGTCCCGTGACTAAGTGATGACTTGCTAGGTATCAGGCACCTCGGAGATGCATTAAGCCCCCTTTTCACAGAGCATGGCTCAATATTATATTAAAACCTACTTTGATAAATGGCCCAGGCTGCAGCATTATTTGTATGACGGCAACAACGGGTATTGTACACAACGGCAGAAATGCTATGCAGGTACCAAGGGCAACGGCATAGGTAGGGAACACGTAACCGTCTTTACCATAATACGGTGCCGAGAACGAGATATATGTCATCAAGTTTATACCCTGAAATGTAATTGATTTAGATTTTCATTCACCAATAGCTTTCGCTCCCACTGGCGAGTCAAAAACCTTTTGCGGACGGCGTAGATTCAGATCAGAATGCACAAAACGTGCAGTCTGATCGTAGATCTGCACTGTCCGCTACGTGACACCAAACCGTGACCCAAAACTTTAATTGTACTTTCAGATCTAGTAGAAAACTCGACTTTATTTCATTGACAGCGAAAGAGTTAATAGGCTATGGGCCGAGCCCAGATAGCTCAGTTGGAAGCGTACAGGACTTGAGAACTGGAGGTCGCTAGTTCGATTCCCGGCTTGACCAATTTCTTTCCGAGGATTGATGATAGTCATTGCGACATGATTCATTCCTCACTCGCCGCCGACCTTTGTTTCGACGATGGTTATGTATGAAAGCAGCAAATGGCTTGGAAAGAATATTGTGCGGAGTACTGGTAAAAGAAACTCCAGGAAAGCATAGATAGGTGCACTGACCGCCGCGATATAACTGAAATAATGTTGAAAACTGCGTTATACACATTACAATCAATCAATCCAAAATAAACTATGGTGGATTCAAATTCAGGTTGTTTAGTATGATAAGATGAAACGCTTTATCACATTTTAATTTTGATCTTCGCTGCACAAAATGTCCGAAGTCAGGAAAGAAATTTTTAAACAGACTAAAATAGTCAGTGTTGATATAACGTCCGTAAAAAAAAAAAAATGATACTATACAAAATATCTTTTAAAAAAAAGACAGATGGCGTAAATTTGTCAGCAACTAGGCAGGGGCTGTTAGAATAAACATGTCTACATTTTTTCCACAGGGCCTTTAGAATAAACATGTATACATATTTGACCAATCACAAATCTCTATTTATTCATTATTATCACTGCCATAAAGTAGGTTAAAAAGTCAGCACATTCAGCTACGCCAAAAAAAACCTGTTTGTTTAACCCTTTCCCAAACAAGCCCTGGTTTTCACGTGTCTGCTGTACAAGTCTTTTGAAAACACTGTGGGAAAAGGAGAAATTGCTCGTAACGAGCAATTTCTCCTTTTCCCATGGTGTTTTCTACCCTTTTTTGAGAACTTTCTGCCATTTTCATCAAATTTAAAACTGTTGTCTGCGAACTCTTTCAATTTGGACCAGTCCAAAATCTGTCGTTTGGGAAAGTGTTAAAACATTGAAATTCTACAAAGTGCCAAGCCAAAACTTGTCTTGGAAAAAAAAAAGAGACACTGAAAAGAAATACAGGTCTGAAAGTAATTTACCCTTCTTATATAAGACATTTGAAATTATTCCACTGCATATGTGCTCATCCATGATAAGGTAGTTAATGATAATTTGAGCCATGCTCTGACAAAAGGTGGTTTAATACAGCTCCTTGATGCATTATAACAAGTAGGTTATCACATGACTTTTGATCCACAAAATTCATTTTGTCATTTTGTCTAACAACTGTCTAAATTATGGTCCTTTGACATGCAGAAAACTGACCAACAGCAAAAAGTTTCGGCCCAGGTCAGCCTGCGCGGACTGCGCAGGCTGACCTGGGTCGATACTTTTTGCAGATGTATTAAGCCCCCTTTTCACAGAGCATGGCTCATTTATTAATTTCATGACTGTACAGAATAGCAGCAGAGGCTGTGAACTCACCCCTACAAATAAAGGGACACACACGACCCAAATGATTCTCAGGATCAGAGGAGGCCTCCGGCCAATCATTATTTCTATGTCAGAAGAGAATCTGTCGGCACCTGAAAGAATGTGACAATATTACTCTCTACAGACTTTCAGAGACTCTAAGAGCGCCAAGCACATCTAACATGGTTTTTGTGGACAAGATCTTTTCTTCTCTAAACCTGCTAAGCATTGCTGCAGCATTGCTTATATAGGAGAGAAGCAAGTGGCTTGGAAAGAGTGTTGTCTATAGAGCTGATACAAGAAGCAGCTAGGAAAGCATCGATAGGCGCACTGGCCGCCTTGATATAACAGAAATACTGTTGAAAACGGCGTATATAGTGAAATATACTGAAAGTATTGCAGAAATCCAAGAAAAAGAAATAATAAAAGACCTAAGCCACTTTGGTGCCCATGGTTGTAAGGTAGAGCGTCGGCCTCTAAACTATGTGGTCCCCAGTTCGATACCTGGGAGCGGGCGTCCACTTTGGGACCGTTCATTGGCCCACACATTCGGCGTGAATACTGGTGTAGATTCCAAGAAGCAGAATCGAGAGAGATTAATATGAGCTGCAAGAACTTTTTATCAATCGCTTTCTCTGTCTGCTCTCTGTGTCTGCATATCACTCTGTCTGAATTTTAAAGGAACGACTACATGCTGAATTTTCATTCTTAATTCGAGATAATATTCATTCTAGATTTTCTCAGTCTCTCTGACCCTCAATAAGTCTGTTTGTATCGGTCCCTGCTTCTGTTTGGTGTATATCTCTCCGCGATTGTTCAGCGACGTGCCTCTTGGATAGTGCTTGGATGGGATACCAAGCTACTACAAGTTACATAAGTAGAACCATACTCTGTGAAAAGGGAGCTTAATGCGTCTGCAAAAAGTATCGACCCATGTCAGCCTGCGCAGTCCGCGCAGGCTGACATGGGACGAAACATTTTGCTATTGGTCGATTTTTCTGCTTGTACAAGGACAAGTTTACCTCATAATTTGGTCAGTTGTAAGACTAAATCGACTTTATGGATCCATGGCCATGTGATGACTTGCTTTGTATATAGCATCACAGAGATGCATTAAGCCCCCTTTTAACAGAGCACGGCTCACATATATATCCGACGTACCGTAAATCCAGGCTACAACAATAATCTCTATGAGTGCAGTAACAACGACATTAAAGGTACCAATATACCAGTCCATCAGCAGTAATAAATAAAAACCGCCCTGTAATGATATATAAAGATAATCAAGTAAGAGCAGTGTTCTGGCAAAAGAAGATTTAATGCATCTTTATGATACATGATACCAAGCAAGTCATCACATAATTATGGATCCATAAAATCCATTTTGTCTAACAACTGACTTAATCATGAGGTAGACTGTCCTTTAACATGCAGAAAAATTACAAATAGCAAAAATGTTTCGACCCATGTCAGCCTGCTCATGATAGCTTTAGACAGTTTAATGAACCTTTTCACACAGACTCTTTTTACACAGAGCATACATAAGTTGTTATTTTACAAATACGAATTTGAAACACCCTTTATTGAACAACTTTCGGGGGTGAAAAAGGAGAAAAGAGCAATAACTTGTAAAAGCAAATTGTCTTTTATTAACAACATTTTCGAAATTGACATGCTGCAAGACAGAAAACGTTGTGTGTAGGAGATTATGGCGTCATGTTTTACAAACTCTGTAGTCCTTCGACAAAGGACGAACTTCATTTACAATGTATTAAATGACCTAGATTTTATTTATCAACGAATGTGTTAATAATTGACGGGGTTCTAAGGATTTTTGATGGAGTTTTTTTGTAAGACAAAGCTCCAAGAAACCAAGAAAGACAGTAGTTGGAGGACACTAGTCTAGCTCAAGGCAACATTAATTTCTCAATCACTCCTTATCGCGGTTTCCTAATCACGCACTATATAGGTCTTTGGCAGTCATCTGTAAATTTGTAGTGCACTATCTATCATTTTTGACAAAGAAACTTCAGAAAATAGAAATGGAAAAAAAATGATCAAACTTTCACCAAAGCAAAGGCAGACGGACTTTCCCTTTATGCGCGGCTCTTGATATGCAAATGAGTTCAACCGTTATAAAGCGTTGTTGTACTTGGATTTGTATATAAAACGTCGTTAAAGCCTTTCTATTATCATTTGGGAGGCTTCAGTCTCTTTTTATTCTATTTCCAGTGCTTTAGCTAGCCGAAATTCGTCTTGCTTGGCCGGTCTGTTTCTTTAGCTTTGTCTTTGTTGCGACCTGAACAGATAACTTTCTAGTGAAAGAAGGTAATAAAAAAGAGTATACTTACGGAAGTTGTCAACGGAAGTGACGTCAGACAAATGATAGTAATGAGGACACCAACAACGACTACCTTGTATTTGTGTAGTTGTTCAAAATACAGATCCACAATGGTAGTGGAAACTGTTTCGAATGTCGTAAACTGGAAATTGAAAAGGAGTTTTAAGGATGTCGTTTGAATCAATGTGGCAAAATGTACATTAACAAATTATCTCCGACTGATGACGTTTTTCAAATGCACATTACATTCATACTTGCGTAAATTCGGTTGACGCTGTTACAATGAAACACATTTTGTTTTATGTTTTGTCTAGAGAGACTAAACAAAGTTTCGTAAGATTGGTCTTGGTCGAAACTTCAAGTCTGCCAAGGCATTATCTAATCTTTGACAAAAGAGAATAAAGAACAATCTATAAGGGAAAAAAGTTTGAGTTATGCTCTGTGAAAAGGGGCTTTTAAGTATCTGCAAAAAGTATCGACCGAGGTCAGCCTGCGCAATCCGCTCAGGATGACCTGGGTCGAAACTTTTTGCAATTGCTAAATTTCCTACATGTCAAAGGACGATTCTACCTTATAATGCAGTCGATATATAGACAAAATGGATTTTATGGATCCATATTTATATGATGACCTGCTTGGTTAAATGAATCACGGAGATGAATAAACCCCCAATTGCCAGAGCGTGACTCAATTTGTACCACTTACCATGGTATCTATCCCCACAAGTACGAGCGTGAAGAAGAATAAAACTGACCAGAACTGTGGCAGTGGAAGTCGACTTAATGCTTCTGGGTATGCTATGAAAACCAGACCTGGACCTGCAGAAGGAAGTACTTTATAATAATGTTTGAGCCATGTTCTGGCAAAAGGGGGCTTAATGCAATTTTCCTAGATCCATTATACCAAGCAAGTCATCACGTAATTATGGATCCACAAATTCCATGTCGTCTAGCAACCGACTGAATTATGGGTTAGAATTGTCCTTGAACACGCAGAAAATTTCATGCTGCCGTTCGGAAAAAAGCATTGCATAGCCCCAGCCTAGCAATGGTGAAGCTCAGGATAGACAAGAATGAAAGAACCGTCCCGTTATCTTGACTGAAACTGGTAAATGCAACATACAAACATCTCATTAACCGAATTGTCCACAAGAGCGCCGTATGTTGAACACGACACAAAATAATTCAAGCCACAAACACTTCATTTATTTCCAGACAGAAGTGTGCCAGACAGAAACCTCCCTTTCCCCGCCCCCTTCAACAAGGTTAAACGCTGTGACTTACTGATCCAGAAAGACTCTCCCAACCCCCTCTGTTGTTCGAAAGGTTAAACGCTATTATTACATACACTGCCAGAAAGACTCCCAACCCCCAACCCCTGTTGGTCTACATGGTTAAACGCTGTAATTACGTATGGATTGATGGGAAAATGAAAATAAACTCTTTCACCCGAACCTGATGATTTGAAATAGTCGAGAGGTTTTCCTGTCTCTTTCGCCATGTACCCAAGAACTGCGAACACTGGAAGTCCGGCAAATATGGCCGTGAAGGCATCCGCGAAACAAACAATGACAGCATCTCTGAAAAGTACGGTACATGTGCTAATGCTTAAAGCGCTACTCGAGGCGCTTTTGCAGACAATGTAGATCAAGATCAGACTGCACGGAACGTGCAGTCTGATCTTGGATCTACACTGTCTGATAAGGAGATATTTCTCCCTCAAAAATAACTTTGAAATATTAATATCTGGGTGTTTACTATCGAACTGAAGGTATCATGTAACTTTCCAGTAGGATACGGGAGTAGATAGATAAAAGAGAGTTCATAAACATTTTCCTTAACCCCTTTTCATGCCCCAGTAATATTTTTAACCGTAACCCACCACGCAACGGCTAACCAACGCATTTTGCTAACCCTTATGCTTGACTAGCCCACTTAACAAATCCCCCCACGCTTAACCAATCAAGCAACGCTTAAGCATATGGCTAACCCTTATATAATAATGTAACAATAACAATTTTATGTAACATTAACATGCTCATAAAATTATGATATAATGACTTAACATAAAACCCATATTAAGGTCAGCAAACAAACCCGCATAACCTTTTTCTTAAACGTTTTTACTTAAATTCAATTTTTTAAAAATTTTTAATTTTTCCGAAAATACCTGCAACTCCCCACCCTCATCAACCACCTAACCAGGCTAACCAATCAACCCACGCATCAGTTAGCCAGTCACTCACACATCAGGCTTATGTAAGTGTGATTTGTTTAAGAAATTGGTAAAAATATACATAAATAGTTACTTAACAAGAAGTAAATATTTATAATGGGATAAAATAAAAATATACAAATTCAGAACTATATAACCCAGATGTTGAGAGTAAGGGTAGCCCATCAGATGTTGTTAATGGGTTATTATATTTAAAAGAAAAAAATACTTAAATCAATTTTTAAAAAAATAAAAAAAATAAAAAAAAATTTTAAAAAATAAAATTTGAAATTTTATTTGTTAAGTTTAAAAAATATTATATAAATATGAGTGTGTTAAATAAAACTAGTAAAGAGGATAAAGAAAAGTTGGAAAAGACTATGAAAAATAAAATAAAAAAATATAAAAAGGATATGATGTATGAAAAATATTTTAATTTGTTTGAAAAAAAAGTAAATGAAATAGAAAGATATGCAATAAGAAAAGTGCTTACCGTAATTGAAGAAGAAAAAAATAATTTATTATGGCGTTGGAATATTATGATGAAGATGAAGATGAAGAAGAACAACCAGAGTCTTTGATAGAAAGGTATATTTCATATTTGGAAGAGTATTTTCATCTTAAAGAGTTAGGTGAGTTTTTTAAAGAACTTTAAATATTTAACCTTTTTACCAGGTTAAATATTTTGATATGTTTTTAGTCTTGCTCCCTGTTGTTCATATTTTTTTTCTTCTTCAGTTAATTTATCAATCTTATGACGACCCCAAGCTAAAGTGTTTGTTTTATTCTTTAATATATATCTTTTATCATCAGCATATCCTAATGCTTTTTTATTTACCACTTCAGTATATATTTCATGCCCGCGACTTCTTAACACGCCCATGGTTCTATAATGGTCTTTTTCTTTAAACAAACAATCTTTATAATTTTCTAAATTTAGTTCATTTTTAACAACTGACTTTTTTACTCCCTTACATCTTCGACCTTCACCATTACCTTTCCACATCAATTTTCCATTTTCATCTATTTTTATATCTATTTTTCCATAAGCATATTGTTTAGCGCCTAAACCAACAAACTCAGTCATAATACCACCATTTAATTCATCTTTAAACATTCCCAACACCTTTTTGTTCTTTGAGCTATACAAGTCATGCTCTTTAGGATAGCCACTCATATCATACATTTCTTCAGCATCACAAGCAATATCTTCATACAAATCATCAGTTTCTATTTCAAGAATAAAACTATCCGTATCAGTATAACACATCTTTACCTTTTCACCATACTTTGCTTTAAAGTAGTTGTAAAAAGTTTTATGCATAAGAGTTTTACTAATATCTAATATAGTCATACCTAAATAAACAGGTTTGTCATATGTTATACTAGTTTTTTTCATATGAACAGCAACTAAATTTCCATCGAATATTGTGGTATGATGATAGTTTGGCTTAGCAACAAGTTTTTTTTTATAACGATAGCTAAATTCATCATTAACCAATTGCACATCAACTCTATTTCTTAAGTTTTCCATGGTCTTACCAAAAACAGAATTCATCATTAACTTAAAAAAATCTTTTTCAAAATCATTTTCTGCATTTTTTTTCAGCTCAATATTTAAATCAATATATTTCTTAATATCATCAGTTTCATTAAACTTAATTCCACGATGTATTTTTTTAATTTTTAAACCTTACTCTAAGTATGTTTTTAAAACTTCATGATGTATAACATAATTTTCTTTGTCATTTAAATTAGGCATCAATTTTTCTACTTTTTCTGTTTTTAATTTTTCAGGTGCCAGAGGAAAATCATTGTGTAAATCATGTAACTCTTTAGGATACTCTAAATCAACCTCTAAAAAACAAGGTATCCAGTTCCATTCTTCTAATTCTTCTTCACTCATCCACTCAAAACCACAAGTAGGCAATAGCTGACTCATAGCCCATGGATAAAGACTGTTTGCATCTATATAAATTAGATATATTGAAGGTTTATTTTTATCATAATTTTTACCCATATATTTGTTGTTTGCTTTTGCATGCCTTTTACTGCACATAGATATACCACCTCTGATACCCTTTTCAACCATTAAAAGCATATCAGGGTCTGTTAAAAGTTCAAGTTTTACTCCTGATTTTTTAAGCATAGCATCTAACGCCAACCCTGGAATAGTATAATACCATGCAGGGTCTAATTCATAATGCTTAAAGCAAACCTTTCTAAAGTTTTCAAAAACATCAGCTAAGAGCAAAACGTCTATTTTGTTGTAAAGCTCTAAATAATCTTTAAATGTTTTCATGTTAAAAGTTTTCCAAACATTTTTTGCATGTTCATAATCTTCATCACTAATATGTTCTTTGTTTAAACTTGAATAAAATTTTTCTTTAGGTGGTAAGCAGGTTTCTTTTAACCTTTCAAAAGAATCTAAATATTCATAAGGAAAAACTCCTTTTCTTCTTAGTAAAGGTAAATATTTTTTAGGGTAAAATTTTGATAAAATATTTAACTGCTCTTCATTTAAATTTTTCGAAAGACTATCCAAACTGGAACCCATAAACTTAAAACTATCAAGAAACCTAATTTTATGAGTTTTGTTTTTTCCCACCTTAATATATTTACTAAAGCTAATATATTTTTCCTCATCGTTAGGAATACAATCAATTTTTCCATCAGTTTTACCAAGATTTTTTATAAAAAGATGGCTATCATAACCACTTAAATTATGAAAATAAACAGGTGTAAAGCCAGGAATTTTTGCTTTAAGATTACATTCAGTATGTGCGGCTCCCCTATATTTACCAGTAAAATGACAATGGTCTCTTACTTTATAATTTTTATGGGTAAATTTTTCATCACAAATCCAACAACGCGTGCTTTTTTTATATTTTTTTTCTTCCTCTTCAGTTATTTTTAGTGGTACCGGTTTTTGATAATATTTTTGATGAATTTCTCTGATATCTTCAGTTATCATATCTACAAAAACTTTTTCAGCATTTTCTCCGGTATATTTTCTTTCTATTGGTGGGCACACCTCATCATCAAAAAAATTTATAACATAGTAAAAACTGCAGGGGATATGCTTTTGAGTTTTTACAGTATAACTTTCTTCTTCATTTTTTTCAGTTGTTTGTTGTTCTTTTATAGGTTCTGATATACTTTCAAAATCAGCAAACACAGCAACTGGAACCTTAATTTTTCTATCATGATTTATAAATTGTAATATGCTGCCTTTTTTAGGCATTTTTAAATTAACAGGGTCATGCTCACCACAATATTTTTTATGATTTTCTAAAAGGTCCTTCCTTCCAAATGAATTTATGCATCTTTTACAGAAATACTTTTTACCATTATGTTTTGATATTTGGCTAGACACTAAGCGACTAAAATTTTTTATTAAAACATAGTGACTATTTTCTCCATTTGTTAAGTAGAGCAAATCTACATGTTTAGTTTTTTCATTTTTTGTAATTCTTAATGGATAAAAAAATTTTTCTTCATAACTATAAACATTAACACTAATATCTGGATTTTGTTTTTCAAATTTATCTATTGCATCAATTGTAACAGGATATTCTATTCCATTCATATTTAAACTATTTTTCTTAGATTTTAAATCACCATCAATTCTATCTGGGTTTTGTTCTTTTGGATTTAATTCTCTTAAGATAGACCACTTAAAACATTCTTTATCCTCATTTTTCATATTAATACACGCTTTTTTGTCGGCAATCCATTTTGGAAGAGGTATATAACCAGTTGCTCTTAAAAGGTCATAAATGGCTGTATGTAGCTTTAAATGTAATACACTATGAAAAGTCCATCCGCTACCCCTTCTTAAAAAGTTACGATAATTTTCTAAAATTCTTTCAGCCATAATATCATATAATTCATTTACATCGGTTCCCCTTAAATTAATTAAATTTGCATCAGAAGAAAACTGTGCTTGTACCGGGTGTTCAAAATCTTCAAATCTATACATTAAACATTTAAGAACCATCTTTACTTTAACTTTACGTTTATTTCTTAAAATATTTATCATAGGCTGTATTGATAGCTCTAAAAACTCCTCAGGAGATTCAACTGGAAACCCATCTATTTTATATTGCGTTGCCCAATCTCGTAATGAAGAACGACTTTCTGTTACATTAATATCTTCTGGTCTTCTTCTTGGCAAGCGTTCTTCTACATTTTCAACAATTTCGTCTAAAACTTGTGGTATCTGTTCTTCTTCAACATTACCTATTAACCAATTAGTAAAATTTCTTACCCTTCTTCTAACGCTTGGCATTACCGCTGCAGCAACCCTTTGTGCACCACTATAAATATTAGATGCAAGCCTTTGACTAGCATCGGAGATTCTTCTAAATATAGAACTCATATTTTTTATATAAAAATAAATTCCTTTAACTCAATTTTGTTATGAATTTTTTCTTCATAATAAAATTATTGAATGTCAATCTTGTATTTTTTATTCCAAACTCTTCCATTCCAGTTTTCAATTGTTTGAGGACATTTATCTATAAATTTACCTGCTTTGTAAATTGATGGAAAAGTTGTGGTTTTTCTTGTTTCAACATTCCCTAAAATAACTTTTTTGGGATTTTTTAAAATTGTCTTTATTCTTTCATAATTAATAACTTTATTATTTTTATTAGTTTTTTCTTTTTTTTTCCTTTGGTTTAATTTCTTCCTCAGGATATAACCCATGCTCTTTTACCACATCGACTAATTTTTTTTTCAGTCCAGTAAGAGTAAAACTTAATATTGTTTTCTTTTAAATTTTTTTTTAAATCAGCAATCTTTAACATTTTTTATATAACATAAAAAATTACTTAATACACTACACTCATTTTATTACCATCATTCTGAAAATTAATTAACCTATCACTAAGTAAAACCGCAAATGCTTCAGTATTTAGAGGAGGATTTGCTGTAAATGTTGCTTTAACGTGAATATCAGTAACAGAATACTTAAGCCTTTCACTCTGCTTTGATAGGTCAAACACAAACAAAGGAAAAAGGGTTTTGTAATCTGAAGGAGTAATATTAGGGTTTGATACTAACTCATCCATGTTAAAAAACTTTTTTTCTAAACTAAGCAGCTTCACCATATATTCTACTAATTAAATTATTATTAAAATTTATATTATGTTCATAGTCAGGATATTTTTTTGGACCTAACATTACATAAATATTTTTAACATTTATATTATCAAATATAGCAGGGTTTTGTACTTGATTACCGCTTTTACCAGCTTGAAAACCAACAATTAAAAAACGCGGCACCTCAGGTGATGATTTAGCTGATAGTCTCCAGGTAAAACCGGTTGCCTGTGGAACTGCAATAGTGTCGCTTTGTATCATTCTATACCCAACTGGAAACTTTTCTTTTTTCTCGATAAATTTATAAAGTTCCAACTTGTTACCATCTTCCGGTGTTACATGAGGCATAAACCAAGATACTTTAGTTAATCTAACTCTACCGGGTTCATGTCTTTGATTTCCACCAACAGCTGCTTCGGCAAGTCTAAAAATCGCATCATTATCATTATTTCTTGTTAAGGTTAAAGTCTGTTTCATTCCATATAAAATTTTGTTGTAATCTTCACAAAAACCAAATATATGTTTTAAGGGTATCCTAAAACTAAATGTTCCAACATCATTTGAACTAAAAATATAGTTTTTTCTTGCATTCAAACCATTGTTATCACCCCCTGCAACAATACTTGTATCCTTATACCATAGTTGGTTTAGTCCTTGTGATTTAGAAAAGTCATCCGGGTATTTTAAAAGTCCAAGCATTGTAGTAGCCTGACCGGGGTAATTAATGGTTTCTATCTCTTGCCCACTAAGTTGATATCTGATATTTTTAAACAGATACATTATTCCATTATTTGTTAATGTAACCTCATCTTCATTACGATTATAATAGGGATCAGCAACAGCAATAGCTTCTTTAGATAATCTTCCTTCAAATAGTAGATATGACTCGGAAGGGTGATAAAAAATATCTTGAGTTTCGATATCAATCCTAATATTTCCTCCAGGGTTGTTTAGATTGGTTCCTGTAATAGGTTCATACTCATGGTATTCATATTCATCAATAGCATCATCTTTTAAAATCGGTGCTTTAATGTTTAAAATGTCCATTTTATTATATGCATTTATAATTTTTAAGTCAAAATTATAAATGAGTTGAGTTTTTAATATTCTAGCCATAGTTGAGGAAATGATTTGTTTTCATCATTAACAAAAACGCCCTTAAGTTTAATATTTTTAAGTTTTTCTGCAGAAAGCTTTTTTCTCATTTTAGGATAAATTCTATTTCCATAAAGAATGGTTACCTTAGGTATATCATTTTCTTCTAAATATTGATTTACATCTTCTTCAAATTCCTTAATGATATCAACTTTTTCAGGTGACAATTTTAAAACAACCTTTTTATAATCATAACTTGTATTGGTAACTTCAAGAACTTCACAATCTTCATTAAGTTTAAAATTTGCAAAAAGGATACCAACCCTTTTTGTATTGTATTTTTCATATTCTGTTACTTTAAATTTAAGATTTGACATTCTTTTTTATTTAATGTAATAATTTACTTAACTTAATTTTTTTTTCATAATACTTTAACTCCGGAACCCTTACTATTTAATTTCTTAACTAAATCTTGAATAGCAATGGCACTACCATCTATTAAGGTGTTAATATTTTGTGTTGCAGGTTGAGTTGTTGTAGTAGGCTTTTGAGTATATTTTTCTAAAATCTTTTTAGATTTTGGTGTCAAAACCTTTTCAACTAACTTTTTACCTGCATCAACCGCGGCACTCTTTCCAACCTCTAACGCTTTCTTTGCTCCTTCCTTAGCAACACTCTTACCAACATCAACTGCTGAAGATGCAATTTGTTTAGCTGCGCTGCTTGTAAAGAGTCTTGTAAGAAAATTAGCTATGCTATCAAAGATACCAGCTCCACCGTAAGAATAATTTCTTTTAAATCCTCTTTTTTGTGATGTAATCATTTTATAATATAGACATTAAATTTTTATAATGACTCGAATTTAATACACCTTGTCTTTTTAATTCATCACAAATACTTACAAGCTCATTTCTTAAACCAGTATTACCAGCTTTTTTACTTGCCATTAAGAGGTCAAGTCTTTTTAATAGTGCGTTGGGGTCAGATGGGATAATGGTAATTCCTTCTCCAGTTGCTTCTTTTTCTGCTTTCATTTCTTTATAAACAGGTTTAATAAAAATATTGTATTTTTTTCCACCCTTGCTTTTAGGGCGGTTGTTTGGGTTATTACCATGAAAAATAACATTGGTATCCTTTAATATTTTTTCATAATTACTAAGTTCATCATTAGAAAAATTATATTTTCTACTTGGATTTTTTGCCATAATAAGTTCCCATAATCCATCTGTTGATTTATATCTTTCTGCACCAATCCAAATATAGTCACCATCATAATCAACCATTTTATCACCTATATAATAATTAATACCTTTCCTTTTAATACCAAATGTTGTATCAAATTCTTTTCCATATTCTTTTTTTAATGTATTATATTGCCTATCTAAGATTGTAAGTTCCTCTTCCTCTTCCTCTTTAGGAATTAATTGTTGGGGTAGCCGTTCAATCCCCTCTTTAATAGGTTTAAGTTCTTCTGTAATTTTCGTTGCTGCTTCCTTTTGTGTTTCTGTAATAGGCTTAAAAAACTTTGAAAGGCCTGTTTGTAATTCAATTTCTCCTGTTCTTTCTGCAAGTTGGCTATCACGAATTTTTTTATTTGTTGCAAGATATTCTTTTACAATTTGGTCCCTTTTTACATGGTCTTTTATATTTAAAAAATGACATGTTTTTTTAAGTAAGAAACTTTTTTATCTTATTTTTTAATCAGTATTACCTATCTCACATGCACAAGAACATTTAAACTTAGGGCATTTAAAACGTAGTGGTGCCACGGTCCTTTTCAACCAACCTCCGAAAGGACTCCCTTGCTTCTTGTCTTCCTCTTTCAATTAAGCTTTCTTGTTCTTCTGTTATAATCTTCTTTTTTGTCTTACTCCTAATTTCTTCATTCATCGTTTTATATTTTTCTAATTCTCCTGAAATTAGGTTAAACTCAGAGTGGTCAACTTTGTTATCAGATATTACTTTAGATATATGTGTAAATAGTGTATTAAGCTTTGAATCAGCTAACATTTTAATCTTAAGGTGTTTTTCTGATTTTGTTCTTGTTCTTCTCACTGCAAATTTACCTAACAACGCACCAAGTCCAACAGTCAAAGCACAAATTTCCTGGGCAATCGTGGCAGGGATTGCCACAACTGTAGAAAGTAGGGCTATACCACCCGCTCCAGCTCCTAGGGCAGCAGCTGTTAACCCAGCTTCAACGTTATCTACTGTTTTACTAATATTTAAATATTTTTTACTTAACTGTTCTCTAACTTTTACTTCATTTTCAAGAAATGATTGAATTTCTGATATTTTTTGTAGCCTAAAGGATTGACCATTGTCTTCTGCTGTTAGTATTGGTTCTAATTGTGGTGCATTTGCTATATTTCGTGCTTCTGGTAGGACAGGATAAATCTTTTCTTTTAGTTCCATTTTTATAATTAAAACTATTTTTTTAAATAGAATAGTAAAGACGACACAAAAGTTCATTTTCCTCAATTTCTACTAACCTACTTGAGTTGTTTGTAATTTTGGTTACCACATTAGGGACATCCTCAAGAATAACATCATTTGATAAACTAATTTGCTTAATTTTTAAATTATAAGATAGAGAAATTAAAACAGCTCCTCTACTCATCATAAAACCAAAACCTAAAACAATGGTTTTAGTTTCACCAGCTTTTAATATTAGGGGTTGTTGAGTATAAATATCCCAAGTAACAGGATTAACTTTTTTAGCTGGGTGCTTAACTTCAACCAGTTTCCAAAAAATAGATTTTGGTTGAACCATTTTAGGTTTAACTCCAAATTTATAAACATTCATATTTTTTAATTTATAATATTGCTCCTAATATAGGAATATTAGCAAATGGGCTACTAGGTCCTAAAAGAAGACCTTTTCCATCATAAATTCTGTCACCCTGTTTTAAATACAATCCATCACCAACAGAACCTAATCCTTTACCTTTAGCTGGACTAAGATAAAGACCTTCACCATCAGTTTCTACTTGACATACACAACCACCTTTTTTAAGGTAAAGGCCGTTACCCATTGCTTTTTGTACTCCTGATGAGGCTAACCCGGATAAAGCACCAACGCCTAAAGCTGGTAAAACGGTTCTCGCTAATGTAGGTAGAACAGATGAGGCTAATCCTGCTAACATTCCAAGAAAACCACCTTCTACTTTCATGTTGTGTTTAAGTTGTTTTTGTGTCATTTTAATTGTGGTTCCTCTACCAGCTTCATAAGCTTTTGCTATTTTCTTTGCTTGACTTTTGGTTATAGCTACAACATCGTTACCTTGTAAATCGCTATGATTTAAACGAATACTTACAGGACATTTATTTTTAAAAGCGTGTTTAAGTTTTTCTTTTTGCCCATCTGATATATTTAATTTTACTGTAGTATAGTCTGCCATTTTATATTAATATATTTTTTTATTTACCTTGATTCTCTTATATGAAATCTGATTGTTAAATTCTCACCTCTAAGATTTAGTAATGTTCCATCTTGGTCTGTAATTGATACATTAAGGTTATGTATTTCATTTAATGTTAATGGTAGATAAACTAAATTTACTGGATTTTCTATTATTTTATAACCAGGTGGCACATTTGGAAAAAATGAATAAATAGTGGTTTTTTGCGAACCATTAACATAACTACCTGAGATTAAATCAATATTAACAAGCAAACTATTAATACTAAGAATATTTACTACATTTTCTGATTCATGAAATCCTTGCGTATATTTAGCATGAGTAAATCCTAAAACTTTAGCAATAGAATTTGGTTGATTAAAATCTACTTGATAACCATTTTCAATAGTAAGAACAGACTTTAAAGTATTAGTGTTTGCTGAGATGTTGATATAATATTCTTCATTAACTTCATCATAATGTCCTTTTTTTCTCATTTCTTGTTGAATAAAATCATTAATATCAACTAAATCATAACTTCCTTCAGGTATTTTTAGTTTTACCCATGTTGCATCATTGTCTGGGGAATAAACAAAAGTGTTCTTGTTTTCATCAATATTTGGAAATAAATAGTAAGTTTCAAGATTAACCAATGCTATTTCATATTCTTTATCCTTTTCTAATTGAAGTGGTGGAGTAAATCTTGTATTAAACTCTGTTTTATTGTCACTTACTATAATTTGAAATGATGTTTTATGGTCAGTGTTTTTTACTATTTGTTTTAGTAATTCTTCTTGCATTTTATATTTATAAAAAAGAATGTTATAAGTGTAAAAATATATCTTTTTTGTTTAAGATATATTTTTTATTTTTTTTTCACTAAAAGCAGATGTATAACCATCGAATGAACTTTTAAGGGAATATACAGTTAAATAGTGTATTTTTTTAAATTTATTTGCATACTCTATTACTTTTTTTCTTAGTCTTAAATGTTTTAAATTTGTTTTATCTTCTTCTTCTTTTTCAAAAATCTTTGCAAAATGATTTATGTTGTTAAGTAATTCATAAACATGGTTTTGAATAAAAAAAAAAATACACACATTTTTTTTCATCCATTCCTATAAAACTTTTTGAATAAGAAAGAAACTCTTTTCTTAAGCCTAAGATGATAAATATTTTTCTAAAATCTCTTACTGAACATCTATCATCAAATTGTTTTAGTAAAAAATTTTCTATTAAATCTTTTGATTCATTTTTAATCTCATTTACACTAAGCTCTTTAGTTACATTTTCATTTATAATTTCCTTTTCAACAGCACCATTTAAAAATTTTGTCATTTTTTATATATCTATACTTTAAATCTTCTTAAGTTATTTTCAATTTTTACAATTCATAGGCATATAAAAGTTATCAAATCCGCATCTATACTTACCATTATTTGGATTACTTGTTAAGTCAATAACAACAAAACCATGCGGTTGGTTCCAACATTTTTTACAAAAAATTTTAAATTCTGAAAGTTCCATATCTTCACTTACATAATCTGTATATATATTTATTTGGTCTCTTTTAGGTAGTTTAAAAAGTATAATTAAGTTTGAATTTCCACGTATGGTTCTTCTTGGTAATTGAAAAAAGCTTTGTGCAAGATAAAAACAGTCAGCGTTACTATGCCTACCACGTACATAGTAATTTTCACACTTGCTTTGTTTTTCTAAAAGTAAGTCATCAAAAATCATTAAGTTTTTATTTTCAGCATTTAAGTCTCTTGGGTCAGGTACATCACTAGCATGTTAAAAAAATTCACACTTAATATCAGAATTTTCTTTGATTGTTTTAGCCCATTCTTCAACTAGCATTTGAGGAGAAACATTATGGTTTTGCACTTCATCCTTAAGTGAAAATAGCCTTAATATATATTCTTTTGGTATTTCTTCTTCAAAAGCTTTTTTAAGTATACGATATTCTGGTTGAAACAAACTTTTACCAAAAAACGCATAGGTTGTTATAATCTAACCAATCGGGTCTTAACAAAAGGTTAAGTAAAAGTGTAGTTTTACCACATCCTGATTTACCTACTATTAAACCTCTAATACTTCTTGGTAAAAGGGGGTGGTTAAATCTTTTTGCTAACGCTTCATTCCATGATAAATTAACAATATCCATTTTATATTATAAAATTTAATTTAATATAAAAAATGTATTGTGTTAAGTGTAAAAAACAAACTGATACAACTGATATTGAATATACGGTAAGTAAAAATGGTAGAAATATGAAACGGGGAAAATGTGTTAAATGTGGAACAACTAAAACCCAGTTTATTAAAAAAAAAGAAGGTGGTTCATTACTAAATAAAGTTATTAATAACTTACCTGTTGAAATGCACTTACCTGGTCATAATTTTACTGATCCGGGCACCAAATTAAAAAAAAAGACTAAATCCTGATTTAACACCAAAAGTATGGTCAAAACCTGTAAATCGTGTTGATAAAGCAGCATATCATCATGATATCTGTTATCTTAAACATAATGATACTGCTACAAGGAATGCTGTTTGTGATAAAAATATGCTTATAGAGTTAAAAGGAATCTGCAATCCTTCTATTAAGGAAAAAATGGAACGGGGGCTAGTTTCCTCATTAATAGGAACCAAGGCTAAATTTGGAATGGGAGTTAAAAAAAAAGAATGAAAACATAATATTAGCAGAAGAATTACATAAATCCGTAAAAAGAAAATTTAAGAAAAGGAGAGTTAAAGTAAATGGTATTGATAGGATATGGGCTGCAGATTTAGCAGACATGCAAGCATTTTCTAAATTTAATCGTGGTGTAAAATATCTTCTTGCTGTCATTGACATTTTTTTCAAAATACGGGTGGCTGATACCATTAAAAGACAAAACAGGAAAATCTGTCTCTGTTGCATTGAATAGTATTTTTAAGGAAAGAAAACCTGAGAAAATGTGGGTGGATAAAGGTAAAGAGTTTTATAACAAAGATGTTAAAGACTTGATTGAATTATATTCCACTGAAAACGAGGAAAAATCAAGCGTTGTTGAGAGATGGATTAGAACAATGAAAGAAAAAATGTGGAAGTATTTTTCTGCTCACTCAACAAACGTTTATATTGATGTATTACAAGACCTTGTTAAAGAATATAACAACACAAGGCATTCTTCTATTAAGATGACGCCAACTGAAGCAAGTAAGAAGAAGAATGAAAATAAAGTTTGGAGAACACTGTATCCTGATTATAATCGTGTAAGGGAGGGTATCGAACCAAAGTTTTCTGTTGGAGACAAAGTAAGGATAAGTAAAAAGAAAAAGACTTTTGAAAAAGGTTATACCACAAGATGGACTGAAGAGGTTTTTACAGTTTCAGAAGTAAAACATACATCACCTGTAACATATAAAATTGAAGATTTAAATGGAGAAGAAATAAAAGGTGCCTTTTATGAACCTGAACTACAAAAAACAAGACAAGAGATGTATAGGATAGACAAGGTTATTAAGAAGGGAAAAAAGAAATCTCTTGTAAAGTGGAAAGGTTATTCTGATGAGTTTAATTCATGGATTGATAATAGTGGTATTGAAAATATTTAATACATAAAAAAATGCAAGACATTTTAATTGATAGCATAATTTTACCAAACAAACCTTTAAGTAATTTTGAACTTGAGGATGCAGTAAAAAAATTAAAAATAAAAAATTTTAGGGGGGTGTTTTTACGAAACACTCTACCTAAAAAAGTAAAAAACAAAGAATGCGGTATCTTAAATCTTGATGACTTGAGTGGGCCTGGCACACATTGGGTTGCCTGGTATAAAAATGGTAAAACTAAAATTTACTTTGACAGTTATGGTATACAACCACCTCTTGAAGTTAGAGATTATTTAAAAAGTCCATTACATTACAATACTGACCAATTACAACAAGCGGGGGAAGTATTTCGTGGTCATTTATGTTTGTACATTCTTAAAGAACTGGGTTTAGGTAATAAGTTTCAAAATGTTTTAAATAAACTTTTTTAGTAATATAAAATTATGCCCGTTGATACATTTGGAAGAATGGATGATGTTAAAACAAGTGGTGATGGTGTGTCACTCGCTTACATAAGTAATAATTTTTTACGTAAAGATGGAACAACCACCGTTACCGGTTCTATAAATATGAATGGTAATACATTAACAAGGGTTAGTAATCCAGTAAATCCACAAGATGCAGCAACTAAGAGTTATGTTGATGGCAACTCAGGGCTGTTAGGTGAAAACGGAGGATATCAAATGACGGGGTATTTAAACATGGGTTTTAATAAAATAAAAAACATAGCTGACCCTGAGGAGCCGAGTGAAGCAGCTACTAAAAAATATGTGGATAAAAGTGGTAGAGCAATAGTTCAACAAGAAGATGGCGCTTTTTCTGCTGTTGCAGATATAAATATGCAAGGATATAATTTAACGAATGTTTTAGATCCAGCAGACCTGCAAGACGTTGCAACTAAAAGATACGTAGATGTTGCCAATCGTGCCTTTGTTTATGGATCTGGAGGGTATATAGCAAGTGGTGACGTTTCTATGTGTGGTAGGAGAATTTCCAACGTTGGAACACCTATAGAAAATCAACAAGTTGCAAATAAGTTTTATATAGATAGCGTTGTTGAGGTGGCTACCGCAGGTGATAGGGCTTTAACAAAAAACCAATCTGGGTCTTTTTTAGCGGCTGGTAAAATAGACATGAGCGGGCACACAATCACCGGCCTACCAAATCCTATAGGTCGTGATGCTGCTGCCAATAAAAATTACGTTGATAATGGTGGTGCTACTGTAAAAAATCCAGATGGAAGTTTTACAGCAATATCTGATGTAGACCTCCAAGGCTTTACTATAAAAAATGCTGCGGCACCTGTAGAAGAAAAAGATTTAGCAACAAAATCCTACGTGGATAAAAAAGTATCACTTCCTTCTCTCATAGGTCCAAAACCAATTATAAGCGTGTGTGCCGAGGAACAAGGTCCTTCAGCAGATGGTAATTATGAGTTTTCCTTTGGTAATGGAAACACAGGAAGAAGCCATGGGATAGGGGGTTATTGTATGTCTGCTCCTGGTAGAATTATAAGAGGGGCTTTAATGGTTGTTAAAGGTAATAGGTTTTTGCATGAAGAGTCAAAAGTTAACATAGTCATAAACGGAGTTGAACAGGTTGACTACTCCTTAATAAAAAATGCTCAAGAAAAATGCAGTTGTGCAGTTTTCCCACAACCTTTAGAAGTAGACCAATGTGATGTTATAAACTTTATAACAAGGTGAGATAACCCCAATGCAAAAAACGCATATGTGTCAATATTGATAGAATTGGACTTGTAAAAAAATATTTAACCTAGTAAAAAGGTTAAATATTTAATTTCCAAAATTTACCTTTTTCAGTATAGACAAAAGGAATAAAATATTTTTCTCCTACAGCCTCTATTGGTACCTTTTCATTCCATTTAAGATCTTTCATTAGATTGTCCAATATTGTGTATGCTTCATATTCTGAACGACTACCTGGTATTTTACAAAGTGTTCGCGTTGGTGTTTCAGTTGTAACTTCTGGGCTATCACTCACAAAAAAACAAACATGAAGGGTAAAATTAGAAGTTTGTTTTTTTTGTTGGTCCCATTCATACAATATATATTTTTCTATATCAAATATTGTTTCATATAAAACATCAAAACTTGAAACGTCAAACAAAAATATTTTAAAACCTGGAAACTCATTTTTAACATGTGTGTAATCATCTATATCATCATATCCTATTTTTTTTTTTAAACGCTTGGCTTCTGCTTCTTCTATTAATTCTTTAAAAATTAAATTCATTTTTTTTTAAATTTAAATTAATTTTCTTAATTTAGATTTTTCTTATGATATCACTTTTTGCTTTACAAACTGGGCACTCTTTTTTATGATAAAAATCAATACATCCATTACATATACATACATGACCACAGCTACAAAATAAAATATCTGGTATTACGTTTTCATCTAAGCATAAAACACATGAACCAGATCTATTGTTAATGTGCTGTGGTTGAGGTTGTTCTTCATCACTATCATCTCCAACACCTGCTTCATAAAACACCCTTTCTACTCTTCTTATTTGTTCAATACCTAACCTGCTAAATGTGACTCTGTATGTACCATATCTTAAATTATTTTGATTGTTTTCCCAAAATTGTTCAAACTCGCTTTCTTGAAATCCAACTGTTTCTTCTTCACTTGCTAGCAAAGCAATTCTTGTTTGTTGTTCATCATCTATAATTACTTCATACCTACCATTAGAAATATTTAATGTTTGTACTCTTTCTGCTTGTTGTTGTTCTTCATATCTATCCATTTCTTCTTCATTTCGAAAAGGAAATATTTACTTTTTGTTAAGTAACTATTTATTAAAATCTTAAGGCACACAAACACGCTTAAGCTGGTTAACTGGCTAGCCATGCGTTGGTTGATTGGGGGAGGTAAGGGTTAAGTGGTTGATTGGTTAGCCTGGTTAGCCTGGTTAATGAGGGTGGGGGGTTGCAGGTATTTTCGGAAAAATTAAAAAAAATTAAAAAATTGAATTTAAGTAAAAACGTTTAAGAAAAAGGTTATGCCGGTTTGTTTGCTGACCTTAATATGGGTTTTATGTTAAGTCATAATATCATAATTTTATGAGCATGTTAATGTTACATAAAATTGTTATTGTTACATTATTATATAAGGGTTAGCCATATGCTTAAAGTCAGTTTTAAATCAAATCATATCAAAAGAACAAACTGGCTTTCTAAAAGATAGATTTATAGGCGAGAATACTAGATTAGTGTACGATATTATGCAATACTGTGATGAAAGAAATAAACCTGGTCTTTTAATGTTGATAGATTTTGAAAAAGCCTTTGATTCAATTTTTTTCAAGTTCATAGAAAAGACACTAGAGTTTTTTAACTTCGGCGAAACTTTTAATAGATGGATTAAATTATTTTTATACAATACCGACGTTTGTGTACAATTAAATGGCTTTTTGTCAGAATATTTCACCGTAAAGAGAGGTTGTCGTCAAGGTGATCCAATTTCCGCGTATCTGTTTATTCTATGCACGGAAATTCTAAATATCAAATTAAAAAATAATAAAAATATCAAAGGTATACAAATACAAAATAAAGAATACTTAATCTCACAATTCGCTGACGATACGACACTATTCCTAGACGGCTCACAAAAGACGCTGAACAGTACTTTAGATTTATTACAAAATTTTTCACATATTTCAGGCCTTAAAATTAACTTTGATAAAACAAAACTGATTTGGATTGGTATAATGAAGTATAGTACTCGCTCAATAAAAACTAAATGGAAATTATCATGGGGAGAAACCCAATTCAAGTTACTTGGTATTTTATTCCACGTTGATCTAAAAGAAATGGTAAAATTAAACTTTGAACCAAAAGTACAAAGCATGAGTAACTGTATACGATATTGGAAAAAAAGAAAATTAACACCTTTTGGAAAAATAGCGGTAGTAAAAAGCATTCTAGTACCCATCTTAACTCACTTATTCATAAGTATTCCGTCTCCATCATATAACTATTTAAAGAAAATTAGTGACATGTTATATAACTTTGTATGGGACGGAACGTGTAATAAAATTAAACAAAAAGTGCTAATTAAAGATTATGAAGAAGGCGGCTTAAAGATGATTGACTTATTTAATTACAACCTGAATATGAAAATTAAATGGATAAAAAAACTCATTTCCGATGGTAACAAAGACTGTTACGAATTTACCAACAATATTTTCGATATTAATAAACTATTCAATTCCGGAAGAAAGTATTGTGAACAACTCTGCAAAACGATAAAAAATGAATTCTGGAAAGACGTTTTATACTCACTTATGACATATATGTCAAAATGTTATTTTACAAATTGGATAGAACTAATCAATATGCCTCTATTCTATAATGAAAACTTAATGATTGGCTCTAAGCACTTTTTTAATCACGTTCTGTACATTGGTGGAATAAGGTATGTTAAAGACATGTTAAATGAAGATGGTAGCTTTAAAACGTGGAATGACATGAAAAATACTATTAATAACGGAATCAACTTTTTAGAATTTTATAGCATTATCAGCGCTATAAAAGCGCTGTTTGCAGAACATAACATCACTAACAAGAATAAGTCATTACAAGGTTTCCATAACCCAAATATAAACTGCTATTTTTATCAAATAATTATTAAGTCTTGTAGTAACAAATTCACATATAACGTTCTGATAAAGAATAACGAAAAACCGACATGTCATAGTAAGTGGAACAGCACTTTTCCAAACTCTAATATCAATTGGAATGTTATACACAGTAATGTTCTTAAATATTCAAGTGACAGATACTCCCAATGGTTTCAAACAAGAATAATACACAGGATTCTTCCGACAAACTCGCTTCTTTTTAAAATGAACTTGGTCGAAACAAATATGTGTTCTTTCTGTAACAGCTGTGAAGAAACTTTAGCACATTTATTTTATGAATGTCAAAATATCAAACCTATTTGGGAGCGCATTTCAATACTTGTTAATAATTTAGATCAGTCGATGTCAATAAGCAAACAAAATGTGCTTTTGGGTTCAAATGAAACAAATCTGAAGCTAGACAGATTACTTCTTGAAACAAAAAAATATTTTTACAAATGTAAAAACAAAGATATAAAACCATCTTTATTAGGTCTGAAAAATAGTCTCTTCTATAATCTTAGCGTCATTAGAAGCTCAAAAAATTATAAAAATGAACGAAGGCTTACGACAATTGTAGAATACATCAGTCAAAACCTCCCATAAACCAAAAGCTTTTTTCGTTTTCTATACACACGAACAATGCTGCAGTGCTGAAGCCTCAAAAGAGTACCTACCTTATGTTACGTTTGCTTCTTTGCGTTTGACGTTTCAATACTGTACATTGAACCAAGATCAAAGTAACACTTTATCAACACAATCACTTTCACACTCACGCAACTCTCACAGAATTTGTTATTTTTTTCTTTTTTTTTTACACATTTATATATAGAAATAAGCTTTTTCGTCCACATATTTAAAGAAAAAAAAAAAAAAAAAACTGTAACAAGTAAGATAAGTAAACCTGTTATTAGTCATTATTGTTAAAATCTACATATTTTGGTAGCCATATCAATGTAGTAGTACAATAGTAGCTGTAAAAAAATCTGGAATCTGTAATTACGACTTTTGTTTGTATTTTAAAGTTCAATTACTAACACAGAATACTAACAACGATCTGTAAGGTGCATTGAGGGATGGCCACGACCCTCAAGTACCATAAAGACGTGGACAATAAAGTTAAAAAAAAAAAAAATTGCTTAAGCGTTGGTTGATTGGTTAAGCGTGGGGGGATTTGTTAAGTGGGCTAGTCAAGCATAAGGGTTAGCAAAATGCGTTAGTTAGCCGTTGCGTGGTGGGTTATGGTTAAAAATATTACTGGGGCATGAAAAGGGGTTAAGGAAAATGTTTATGAACTCTCTTTTATCTATCTACTTACGGGTTAATTCAGGAGCCATATACTTGACTCGCAAATTTCTGTGTGGTCGGGAGCCCTTGTTCGAATCAAGTGTGAACCTGATTATCAATAAAAGTTTTGAACGCTAAATCCTTGAAATCAAGTTTCTTAATATCAAACTGATGATTCATAGTACTGGTAAAAGAAATGGTATATTTCATAATAATAAATTAATTAAAAGGCATTTTTGCACAATTGAAAAGACCGGATATTCTAACCCACGACTTTTCTTCTTTTGCTGGCCCAATGCCATCTGATCTAAATCTACGTTGTTCGCACTGTTGGTGAATACGTACCCTGGTAAATGAAACTTCAGGAGCCCGTGCATAGGTGCACTGGCCGCCATTTGCGGCACTAAACACAAAACAAACAATGTAGCGAATCAAATGGTTGCCCGTATTTTAGAATGCAATAGTTCCTGTTTAGTCTTGGAAAAACTTTTGTATTAACCCTATACCAAACGACAAAAGTTGACGTAAGTCCAAATTGACAGCTTTTGCAGACGACAAAATAAACGTGACCCAAGAACTGAAATTTGTTTTTGAAGGAGTGGAAAACGTTCTGGGAAAAGGGGAAAATGCTGGTTAACAAAATGTTTTCACAAAAGAATTTTCCTGATGGTGGCTAAAACAGTCAGGATTGTGTCTAAAGGGTTAATGGTGAAATGGTATCTGGAATGTTAAAGCTCAAACCTGAGTCCATTGTGATGAAATTTGTTAAAGCTTGCCATTGTGATCACGCCTCCCCATGCCGTACCGAGAGAGTAGAACACCTGTACTGCTGCGTCCTGCCAGATCTAGATGGGAGGTAAATGAATACAGAGATACCTCGAATTACGAGATAATTCGATTATGTAACAATTAGAATTTATTGATTACGTTGTCACCGTCTGCAGATGACTTCCTCGGTCGTCTTGCAGCAGTCCATTTTTGAAAGCATTGTGATGAAAGGCGAAATAGCCAAACTCTATAGCATCTAATCTTTGTTAACAATGCTGTTTACCAGCTCACCGATGACATCATTGGGCTACCTGGGCAACCTGTGGGTCTAAAAGTTTAGAAAATGGAACAAGGTGACCAGGTGATAAGGGTCTATTTGTAGAAGTTATATGTTCAGTTCAATCTTTATTTTTTTACAGAATATTAGCCCTCTCGCCGACAATACAAAGTAAACACACGTATAAATGAGCCATACTCTGTAAAAAAGGGCCTTAATATAGCTGCAAAAAGTATCGATCCATGTCAGCCTGCGCAGTCCTCGCAGGCTGACACGGGCCGAATCTTTTTGCTATCTTTCAATTTTCTGCATGTCACAGGACCATTCTACCGCTTGATTCAGTTGTTTGTGAAACAAAATGGATTTTATGGATCCCTAATTATGTGATGACTTGCTTGCTACATGTATAATGCACCACGGAGATGCATTAAGCCCACTTTTGCCAGAGCATGGCTCAAACGGAATATACATTGAAGGGTGACGTAAAATGGTAACAATAATTTTAAACAAGAAATATCTTTTAAAAATATAGACAGCGTAAATTTGCCAACAAATAGGCAGGGGTCCTTAAAATAAACATGTCTACTTTTTAGACCAATCACAAATTTCTGTTTATTCATTTGTTATCAGAACCAAAAAGTAGATCAAAATCAAGCACATTCAGCTATGTCGAAAAGAATATTATCAATTATAAGAAACATACCAATGGGTCAGAGAGTCTTGCAAAATCGGGCCTCAAATACATTCTAAGCCCGTCCCAGGATCCGTTGAGTGTGACCCCTCTCACGAGTAGTACTGTCAGTAACACGTAGGGAGCCAAAACGGTTACATAGACAACCTAAATAAAGACATCTTGAACAGGATTCACCCTTTCACTCTTTACCAAAGGACAAAATTTTAGACCGTTCCAAATTGGCAGCATTTGCAGACAACAAATTAAATGTTGCACAAATTAGAAAACTTTTCTTTGGAAGGGTAGAAAAACGGGAAAATACTGGTTACCAGCATGCTTTCCTTTTCCCAAATTGTTTTCAAAAGTCATTTTCTTTAGAGGTTGTTATAACTCGGGATTGTGTGGTAGAGTGTTTAAGATACATCTTTAGTTGTTTTCAGTCAGTTTTCAGCCAGTTTTTAACCCATTTCATCTTTATTTTTATCAAACTATAAACATTCTTGTATCTTCATGCGAAATGTTGTCCCCGACGGCTGCAAGACTGTACAGATTATGATGGATAGAAAATGCATTTCATGTTTTGGAGGCCTTCCAAGAAATCGCAGTTGTCGTTATGCTCAGAGACACTGTTACTTTAATCCATCTGAGCTCTGGCCAGAGCATTGCTAATTTAAGAAAACTATGAAAGAAAAAGAGTCCAAAAAGAGAAATAACGAATGAATCTGGAACCTATATTGAGCTACGAAGATACAGTTAATGACGGAATAAAGTGATTTTTTTTAAATAAAAAAGTGTCTCTTCATGATCAAATATAAAATTTCGACATCAAAATTTACGCTGATAGTTCGCATTCAGCGATGACATCTTGTCGAAATTAAGGCAGTAAAATCATGTTACTTTCCTAATCTTCTCCCACAAGTACACGAAAGAAAACCACATTATGCCAAAATTAAAAAAAAAATATATATATATATCAAAAGCTGTTTACTTTTCCAACCGTTTTCACTCCTTTTGCTAAACAAAAGAAGACGACAACCCATCCCAAAACAAGGCTTCCAACTAGATGCCACTGAGGCTGACCAAGGTCATCGATACCACTGGAAAGGCCAAGGACGTTGTTTCTACAAGTATTACAAAGTCTTTTTTAAGTTACAGTGTAAAGGTCGTAGGTAAGAAATAGGCCATAATCCTTATCCTGCTAAATAACTGAAATGAAATTTTCAAACCAGTAGTAAAACCCCAAATATTGCTATTTCAAACTTATTATCAGGAAAAGAATATCTCCTTCCCGGACAGTGTAGATCAAGGTCAGACTGCACGTTCTGTGCAGTCTGACCTTGATCTACACTGTCCGCAAAAGGTCAGTGAGTCTCGCTTAGCAGTCTAAGGGCTAAATTGTTCTCGCCCTAAAAGAAAAAAAAATCATATGACAAATAAATTGTCTTAAAAGCCCAGTAACGGCCCAAAGTAAACAATTCGACTGTTAAAATGCATTTGAATTTAAATTATACCATTTAAAAGTATAGAATTTTGGTGAAGATGACAATCTGTTAGTGTATGGTGGGTCAAAGTGCTAGTAGCCGTCAGAAAAAATGATTTGAAAAACTGGTAAAACGTAAACAAAAGATAGAGCGAAATGGCAATTTTTTACCTGGTTTTGAAATTCATGTTTCCACCAGCAACTAACACTTGACGATTTTCGATAGCAAATTAGACAAGAAATATCTTTTTAAAAATTATAGACGGCGTAAGAGATGTTGGAATTTATCCTGTCACCTCCTATAAATCCCGTTGTATAACAGGGGGTCATATAAACTTGGTGATATACGGTCACTTGACCACGTGACTAGGTTTATTATGTCAGTTGGTCACGTGATCAAGGTTTATTAGGCTAGTTGGTCATGTGACCAGCCGGAACTCCTTTTTTTAGGTACCGCGATACGAAATCAATATTTTGAAGTAAAATTATCGCTTAAGATTCGATGCACATTTTGATTTTTCTTATTATTTAAAATAAAACAGAATTCTTCGCCACAACATTCTTCCAAGGTTTTACGTCACGTTTATGACGTAGTCAATATAATTTATGACGTCATTTTTGCAGCTGCATACCCAAAGCGCTTTACACAGTTCGCCATTTGTGTGTATATTTCCTAGTGAGAAAGATGTCAATACGTGCCTTAATTTCGAGCGAAATATTCTATCTAGTCGGATTTAGGATTGTTTACAAATGAGAAACAGGATAAACAGAATAGTGTCGTGGATTGGGGTATTAGACAGTAACATAGTGTCTTTGATTCCAGGAAAGTTCGTCAGGCTCGGCTTCGGAATTTTATGGTATCAGTACCATGAGATATTGAATAAGAGGTACGGTCTTTATATCAATGTTTGTTTTTTGTTTTGTTTTGTTCTTTCAGAGTGCGTGACAGGACATATAGAATAGATGGTTGGTGTCTTGGATGGTTTAAGTTTATCGGGCTCGGCTCCGGAATTTATCCGGTTCGCCTTCGGCTCACCAGATAAATTCCTCCGCCTTGCCCGATAAACTTAACCCATCCAAGACACCAACCATCTATTCTCTATATGAATATTGAAACTCTTTTGTGGTTCAATATGAAGTAAAATAATGAAAAGTAACATCACGAGCAATTGTCTCTTTTTCCACACGGTTTTTCATTTTGTTGAAAGGGGTATTGAGTTATTGGGTACCAGCTGAAAACATTAAATTTCCAAATAGCACACGAAAAGAATCATTCTCTACTACATTATTTTGCTAAGATATGAATCAAGGCCTCGCCGTATCGATTAGCAGTAGCAACGCTTGTTAATAGTCATTTCATATATGTGTGAGCAAATATGCCAGCAGGGGGGGCCGCCGATAAACATGTGCACATTTTTGACCAATCGTAAATCACCATCTATTCATTTTTATCAGTATCAAGAAGTAGGTCAAAAGCCAGCGCATTCGGCTACCCCGAAAAGAAATAGCAGAATGATCGTGAGTAATGCACCAGACTGAAATAATGTTTCAAATAACCTTCCGGGTGAAAAGCATATGCCACCGTACTCTTTCAGAAAAACTACAAGTGTGAACCCACATGAATAATGGCCCCTGACCTCATAGAAGTTTGACGTTAGTGTTACCTACTCCCAAAACTCCGTGGCAGCTGTATTGGTACGCGTTGGACTTGTACTGGCTGCTGTCTGGTTGACAGTAACATCAGTGACGTTGTCAGCACCTTCTTCATACAGCGTGAAGTTTACTGATGTATTCGTGGCAACGATTTGTGTGGATAGTTCGGGGGTATTGTCCGCATGAAAAATTTCTATAAAAGTAATTGTAGCACACTGTTATGGCTCGCATTATTACATCCCTTAAAGATGCATCCCTACAGCCAGAAAGAAAAAAAAAAAAAACTATAAAAATTGATAGACAGTAGAATGGTTCAAAACTTTGGTCTGCTGTGTAAACATAGTTAAATTACTGACACATGTGGTGTTAGGGATGAATACATATATCGGAAATCTTCGATTTAAAACCGGAAGCATCACAACAATGATTTCTTTCATGGCCTCAAGAAAATGAAATGCAGTTTCTATCGGTCGTAATCTAAATGCAACCGCTTGCAACCGTAAAGGGGCAACGTTTGGCATGAAGATACAAGAATGATTATAGCTTGATAAAATAAAGACGAAATGGGTTAAAAGAAATGACTGAAAACGAGTATAGATGTAACATTAATAAACGAGTCATGCTCTGTGAGAGGGGAGTTAAATGCGTCTTTGCTATGCACTACACCAAGCAATTTGTCACATTTTTCCATTCTACCTAAAAAGCGGCGGACACGTAAGGTATAAGAGGTAGAATTGCCCTTTAACATGCAGAAAGTTTACCAATAGCAAAAAATTTCGATACTTTTTGCAGATGCATTAAACCCCTTTATCCAGGGTCTGGCTAAAATACAAATAAAAGAGGCCTAGCAAAGAATCTGGGTGATTGTGTTGGTGTATCACTTGAGGCTCGTACAATGGTATCTTAATGTTGGAAACAGGCATTTCACTTGTCTCTCGTTTCGTCTGCTAAAGACTTAAAATAGTCAACAAATTTATAACAAGAGCTGTCGGAATGACAGCAATGCCCCCCGAAAGCCCTATTTCCAGAAACTGTGACCTTAAACCTGTTGTTGGGATCAGATGACCCTGATTATTGTAATTTCAAAATGGTCTCCAGCTGGCCACCTTGTATCCAATCCAAGGAAAAAAGAGATGTTTGTAAAACATGTATGCCCCCCTAATGGCATCCAATTCTAAATATAACATGTGATTATAAACTGTTAAGTTCAGAGTGTAAAAACGAACAAAGGGTAATTACTAAAAAAATATTAATGATAAATTGACAATTCTTGGGCACTGCACTTCCCATTTATGTGAACTATCAACTTATAAGGTTTCATGATTTTACCTCAAATACTTTTTGAGTTATGCTCCGGAAAAAAATTAAGTACGAAAATCAACAAAGGGCAATAACTGCAAAAATATAATGGGCAGAGTTATGGTTCTTGTGCAATGCACTTCTCCTGAATAAGATCTATCCACATGTAAAGTTTCAAGATGATATCTGAAAAACCTTTTGAGTTATGCTCCAGACAAAAATTAAGTATGAAAATCAACAAAGGGCAATAACTCCAAAAATATGATGGGCAGAGTTATGGTTCTTGTGCAGTGCACTTCTCCTTAATAAGATTAATCCACCTATGAGGTTTCAAGGTGATATCTGAAATACTTTTTGAGTTATGCTCCGGACAAAAATTAAGTATAAAAATCAACAAAGGGCAATAACTCCAAAAATATGATGGGCAGAGTTATGGTACTTGTGCACTGCACTTCTCCTTAATGAGATCTATCCACCTATGAGGTTTCAAGATGATACCTGAAATACTTTTAGAGTTATGCTCCGGACAAAAATTAAGTATGAAAATCAACAAAGGGCAATAACTCCATAAATATGATGGGCAGAGTTATGGTACTTGTGCACTGCACTTCTCCTTAATGAGATGTATCCACCTATGTAGTTTCAAGATGATACCTGAAATACTTTTTGAGTTATGCTCCGGACAAAAATGTGGTCTACGGACCGACCGACGTACCGACCGACCGACGGACCGACCGACCGACGGACCGACCGACAAGTGCAAAGCAATATACCCCCGCTTCTTCGAAGAGGGGCATAATAAGGAGCCATAACTGTGTACCATCTATAGATATCTTGTCGCGATATGTCGCTCATATACAGTTGCTTTTGAATGAAACTGAATTACTTTTCTCTATATCTTGCTTTACGGACTTTTGGTGAATAATTTTTCTGACTTCTGGCTTCGTGATAGGTTTTCTTTTCAGCTAATTTGTATAGAAAATCCGCTTTCAGTGATCGACCTGACCAGAACCAAATAGTGTCATGTACGCATGCGCTCTACGCATTCTACTTTCAGTTTCCGCATATACACCTCTAGTCTGGATTACCTGCCCCTAACAGCACGTTGTCGGTGTACTCTTGTCGGGTACCAGACTAAAACACCTCAACCTAGCCATATGTATCCAGTCGCTGCCTTTTACACTTTACATGTCTTTTCAGTCCTGAATTTAATATCATGTGAAAACAGCCTTAGGTTGTTGCACTCCTTTTTTACATGATTGGGATTTCGTACTGCACCAATGTATATAACTGGTCTTTCTGCCTGTTTGTCGTACGAAATTTCATCTTGAATTTAACACCATGATTCTCTGTTTAAGAAGAAGTTAAATTAAAGTAACAATAGCTGCCAAAAGTAAACAAAACAGGTGCTCAAATGCATTGATATTTAAATCACATCATTCAAAAGTATGGAAATTATCGTGAAGATGACAATCTGTTATTGTACAGTCGGTCCAAGTGTTGGCAGAGAAATTAATTTCAAAGCTAGGTTAAAAGTTGCCAGGTCACTCTATCTTTTACTTACTTTTCCCTTATTTCAAAATTAATTTTTCTGCCAGCGGCTAACACTTGGACCGTGTGTACAATAACAGATCGTCATCTTCACAATATTTCCCATACTGTTAAATGGTGTGACTTACATTCAAAATGCATTTTAACACCTGCATTGTTATTTTGGCCGCTATTGGGCTCTCAAAAAAATACTCCGGCTTTTTAACTCAATTTTATAGAAAGGTCTGTATTTACCAATGCAATTATGTGTATTCCAGGTATTGTTGCAGGTAGACCAGCCCAGAGTTGGGTTGAAAGACTGTATTAGGTAATAATACACCCATCCGATGATCATACCGTAATACCAAGAGTATAGTGATGACACGATGAGCATTACGATGCCTATTCCTGAAAGTAAATGTGTATTTACCAGGAAAGTGTTGAGGCAACTGGCCCATATAAGGCCCGCAACATGCGAAATGAGACCTTCGGACAGTTACGTAAAGTGTCGTCACTTTACTACTACATAAGATTTTTTCATACTGTAGACTGTCATGCAACAGAAAATCGCACAAAAACAGGAAGTGCCTCCTCGGATTAGTCACAGATTGCACAGGCTGATCTGGGACGACACACTTTTCGTGTGTTGCACGCCATATATGAGCCATGCTCTGTGAAAAAGGAGCTTAATGCATGTCCTTGATGCATGATACCAATCAAGCCATCACATAATTATGAATCAGAAATAGCCAGTTTTTTAACAACCCACTTAATCATGAGGTAGACTGGTCTTTTGACAAATAGCAAAGGGACCAATAGCGAAAAGTTTCTGCCCACGTCAGCCTGCACGGACTGTGCAGGCTGACCTGGGTTGATACTTTTCGCAGATGTATTAAGAACCCTTTTCACGTATGATGACTCATATATATGAGAGCCATACTCTGGCAAAAGAGTGTTTAATGAGTCTCTGCGATGGATGATACCAAGCAAGTCATCACATAGTTATGAATCCATAAAATCGAGTTTGTCCAACAACCGAAAGAATCATGAGGTAGAATGGCTCTACTAGAACTATAGAAAACTGACCAATAGCAAAAAGTTTCGATCAAGGTCAGTCTGCGCAGATTGCGCAGACTGACATGAGTCGATGCTTTTTGCAGATACATTGAGCCCCTTTTTCACAGAGCAATGACAGAGACATTATAAATGTCAAGGCTTTTGAAATCCCAAGTCAAAAAAGGGCATAACTGTGTCAAAATATTTTGATGGTTACCTGCCCCTCGTGTGGTTCCTCTTTTGATAGTTAACAACTAGTCCAAGCTTGAAGTAAATATCTTCAGTAATGACAGAGATATTATAAAATGTCGAAGTCGTTTGAAAATTCTAAGTCAAAATAGGGGCATAACTGTCTCAAACATATTTTGGTAGTTATCTACCCTTGTAATATGGTTTTCCCTTTTGATAGTTAACAATTAGTCCGAGTTTGAAGTAAATATCTTCAGTAATGACAGAGATCTCATAAAATGTCAAAGTTTTTGCACGACGAAGACGCAGATGACGACGACGCCAGGGCTATGACAATACCTCGACGTTTTCTTCGAAAACAACCGAACTAAAAATCAATTTTGTACAAAAGAAACGTACCTCTGAACAAAGGCGATATTGCCCACACATCCATGGGTGATTTACCGGAAAACTGGCCAAGACACATTTCCATATAAAAGAGCGGAAATCCACATATCACGAAGAATAATAGGAATGGTATAATGAACGCCCCTGAAAGCACAATATATGTACGTGAGTCATACTTGGTGATAAAAAGTGGTTTAATGCATCTGCAAAAAGTTTCGACCCAAGTCAGCCTTTGCAGACTGACCTAACTGATACTCTTTGTAGATGCATCAAACCACTTTTTTTCTGGTGCTCTGCAACACATGTAAATGAGTCATGCTCTGAGGAAAAGGTGGTGTAATGCATCTGCAAAAAGTATCGAACCATGTCACCCTGCGCAGTCCTCGCAGGCTGACCTGATTTGAAGCTTATTGCTATTGATAAATTTTCTTCATACTAAAGGGCCATTCCTTCCTCATGATTCAAACGGTTTTCAGACAAAAATCAATCTTTGTTATGCGACGACTTGCTTTTCCCCAGAGCGGGGCTCAGGTATTTTAGACCTTTAAATTGCACACTATGACTGCAGTCGGGCCGGTCTGGAGGCATTTTCATTGCCTTTTTTTAATTGATTTTTAATTGCTATTTAATGACCGTTTCGAAAGGTCAAGTGACGTCATAGCGTCCCCAGGTGTGTCGGGGGGAGGGAGCACCTAGTTATAGAAACGACGCTCTGGGTGCGTGAGAACTGGAAACGTTTATCCATATAAGGAAAAGGGGCCATAGACGACGCGTGCGTGGTCACGTATTGACAGAAACAACGCGTGAGAGCGTGAGAACCGGAAACGTTTTATCTATATAAGGAAAAGACCACAGCCGTTGGAAAGCAGCTCTGAGGAGTATATAACAACAGGTGTCGGGCTTTGATAATTCATTCGAATCTTCATCTCGAGCAACTTTTTTAGGAGGCTGATAATATCAGATGTCTATCATATTCATTTTCTTTCACTACAAGGAAGGAAAATAAAAAAGAAAGGTAAGATTTTTTTACTTTTTTTTTTTTCATTTGTCGAAAGTCGATCTAGTGACGGACTACGATCCTAACGTTGTGCTGCTCGATCTGAATCCAGATTTTTAACACGGCTAAAGTTCGATTTGCAGAAGAAAATAATGCAAAGCTTAAATCAAAGCGTAAAGGGTTTCCGTAATGTACAAAACGCGCGGAAAAATACATAAGGACCCTTACCACTATTCCGCGTGATAGTGTATCGTCGAGTAAGATATAAAGCGCGGCAGGCAGGCAATACGAATCACTTGCTGCAAGGGCTGAAATTGTTTCAAACAAATGTCGGACTCCTATCAAGAAAATTGTTCATTTGTCGAGAAAAAAAGTTGTCAGTCAGATTATTGTAGTGTAAAAAAAGATTAAGTGCTTCCTCCCTCTATCGCACGCTGGAGTGGAAAGCAAATCAGTTCCCACTTTTCGCTCAAAGAACGTATTTTTTGGTCTGCTACTAACTTCATTTTTGCAAATATGTCGTAGGTACATGTACCTGTGAACAGATTTTAAAGGAGAATTTTACTTTTCCTAAGGTACAAGAATGACCGCGATATCTCGATCCTGAAGTCAATGCGACCTCGTTTAAATGACCGCTAATCGCTGGGCGGGATAGACATGTCGGAGAAGGGTCTTGATCCCGAGACAAGTGCACGCTGCAATATTCCAGAAAACCTTTTCCCTACAGAAATGTTTTTTTTTTTCGGTCTGCTACTAACTTTTTAATCTATCGAAATAAGTCGTTGGTACCTGTGGACTGATGTTAGAGGAGACCGAACTTTTCTACGGTGCAAGAATGGCCTCGAAATCTCGCCTCCTCGAAGCCAATGCTACTCGGTTTAAATGGCCGTTAAATCGCGGGGTTAGGAAGACATGACGGAAGAGGGTCGTAACCTTTAGAAGTAGGAACATTATGCTTTTAATAATCCAGAAAACCTTTTCTCCGTAGGATCATGTTTTTCGGCCTGCTACTAATTCTTTTATTTGTCGAAATTTGTCGTAGACACCTGGCTGACCATTTTTTTTAGATAATAATTTCGTTTGATGTAAATAGGTTAGTTATTTCTGGGCCATAAAGCCTGAGACAACTAGGTTAGAATAATTCGTGGGGGGGGGGGGGGGGGGGGGGAAGCTGAAAATACGTACAATTTTAGAACAAGAGTTTAACACTTAGGCTGCTAAGCGCGACTTAAAGACTTTTTGCCGACACTGTAGATTCAAGATCAGACTTCATGATACATGTGATCCTAAATTGAAAGGCAATTTGGTATTTCTCACGAATCTAAACTCCATAACCTCTTTTAATAACATTCTTTTTTTCCTTAGTAGGTGAGAATCTTCGTGTTGATAGAAAAATATAGAATTCCAACACAGACTTTCCGACTGAAAAGCAAATAAGAATAATAAAACAAGAGGGCCATGATGGCCCTGTATCGCTCCACTGGCTTATAAATATAAACCATAAATACTAAACATTTCAATTCTGAGCCAAATGATTTCAAAATGAAGACTTACAAAGTTTTCTCTGTAAAAGCCCATGTGAAAGTTGAGACCTGCAAGGCAAAGCCATTTTTGATCCCAGAGCTATAATTACTTGAACCCTGGTAGAGGTCCACAAGATAAAGCCACATGCCAACATAATACAAGTCTATGCTGTATGGTTATAAATAAGGTGATTTTCAAGTTTTGTCCATATGAAGCCTCTGTAAAACAATAAGACCCCTGATGCAAGGCTAATTAAAAAAAAAAAAAATCAAAACAGGAAGATTTCTTAAGTTGTCACTACGTAAGCCCATGTAAACTTGTGACCCCTGCGGTGGGGCCAATTTTGACCCCAGGGCTAATATTTTGGCCCGCTTGGTAGAGGCCCACTAGATATAGCAACATGCAAAATTTGTTAGCTCTAGGCCTTATGGCTAGGTACAGGAAGATTTTTTAAATTTTTTCCCTATATAAGCCTATGTAAAACTTGTGACCCCTGGGGCAGAGCCAATTTTGACCCCAGGGCTATAATTTGAAGAAACTTGATAGAGGTCTACTACATAAAGCTACATGCCAAATTTGGTAGCCCTATGCCTTATGGTTTCAGACAAGAAGATTTTTAAAGATTTCCAATATTTTTCAGTTTTGTTGCCATGGCAACCAGAGTTTTTGAAGGAATCAAATTCTTTCAAGAAATTCTGAAGAGGACCATGGCAGGATCATTTCTGTGAAGTTTCATGAAAATTGGATGGGTAGTTTCAGAGAAGAAGATGTTTGAAATAAAAGTTAACGCACGGACGGACGGACGGACGGACGCACGGACGCACGACGGACACCGGGCCATGACATAAGCCCGCTGGCCTTCGGCCAGTGGAGCTAAAAAAAAAAAAAAGCCGAAAGCAATACAATGGCAAATAAACTTGTGAGTTCTGACATATAGATCTGTATTCTAGGAATAGATTATATCGCATAACACAATCACAGTTGACAGTTACCTAATCGATGAATTTTGTTTCGATAAAAAAAAAAAAAAAAAAATAGTGACTCAAAAATAGAAAAAAAAAAAAATGCTTGCATGGAGGACAATGGGAATTCATTTCTCTGGAGTCTGATTGACAATGAGAGCTCGGAATTAATAACACTTCCACATACCTTAATAACTTTTACATCGTTCTTTAATGATGGGGAAAAACGAGAAATATAACGGCATTGGCGAGGCATAGGGAATCGCACCTCATTCCATCCGAATCCGAACCCGGGCCGTCTGGAGTACAACATTCCGTAGAGCTTCCCGAACCTACAAATGTCCACGTCAGCCCCAAAAAAGGACAGGCGGGTGGCGCTGAAGGGGCACTTTACAGGATCGAGTTAACTGGGACTCGACGTTTCGCCAGAACCGCTTCCTCAGAGAAAACGTACTTTTTAATGCTGAATGGCAAGGTCAACGACGACGCGATCTACACATGCAACTGCATCGACTTTTCGAAGACCTGTTAGCTCGGGCGAGAGAGCACGTCAATGACAACGACCTACTTCGGGTCGTTAAACGACACGATGCACTCAGTCATGCTGTGGTGGTCCCTTTACAGGAGGCGGGGGATGTAAATGTGGAGAAGATCTTGTCAAAGATCGAAAATGTGTTACAGATCGAAAAGAGTTTGGCCGTTGATGATTCCTTACAAGGTTAGGATATTTTCCCTACTTTCATTATGTACCTTGCGAATTTTAAAAGACACATACAATACGATACGCTTCATTTAATAATTAAGGCCTCCAACCTACAGTACAAATTATTACAATATTATCATTATGTTGAGTAACGGAAAAATAGTAAAACAATGATCTTTTCAATATAAATCAGTGTAGTCAGATAAATGTAACTCAAAAGGAAATGATGATGATGATGATGATGATATACATGATAATTATGTATTTACTTAATTTTTTCAGTCATGGTCGGTGCTCTCAACATCCCTCGAGGGGCCGGGGGTCCACGTCTTCGTATCACAAATGCTACTGGATCTGACAATTCCATTCATCGGAAGTCCTCTATGGTCCAGATCGTGAACGACGACCAACTGTGCTTGGCAAGAGCGATCGGCTTAGGTCTGGCCGAACATTTCGTGATCTCCAATAAAGCGCGGAAAGCCATAAAAGAAGCCGACAAATCCCTGACAAACATAGAAATCCTCGCTCGATATCGTCAAATTTCGGCTGTTGGCTTCAAGGACAAGAATATAAATTGTCGAGAACAGAGAAATATAGCCCTCCTCCTATGTGAAACCACCGGAATCCCCTCTGACCGCCCTAGAAGTATGAACGACCTCCCAGCCTTCGAAGAAGCGCTCCAAGTTCGAATCGCCATGATAGCGGCCAAACTGGGGAATAAATTTATACGAGCACCCTCCAACGAGCACGAGGACTGGCCTATTGTTTACTTGTACTAGGTTGACCACGAAGGCGTCAGCCATTTCCATGCCATCACCAATATCATCGGCTTTTTTTCGGTGAGATATTTCTTTGATAGATATTTTAAGCAGTATAACAACAACACCGATCACCGCTGCAAAGTACCTGTCTGACCTGCAAGAGTCAAGATTGCAGGGAAACCAACAGTATGATGTCGTGTCTTTCCTGCCATATGGTCTGTCGGTCCAAAGAGTGCTTTGACAGACACAAAGTTCCAAAAACGAGAAAATACGGGGACAAAAAAGAGGTTACCATATCCCAATGCGACGAATTCTGGCGATGTACAACATGTAAAAAGGTGGTCAACCGCTTCAAGAGACTCGCTGAGTTGCACGAGTGCACCGAATGGTTGTGCAAATGTTGCAAGTCCTGGGTCACCAGTAATCACCAGTACAACTTGTTTCCGGAGGAGCCGAAGAAACCCGTTTCTAAATTCATTTTTTTCCGATTTCGAGGCTACCCAAGACACGGTAGCACAGTGTAAGGAAGGGTACTCGCCCAAGAATTACCGCCATACCCCCTGCAACGATTGCACCAATGTCAGCGGTGTTTTAACTAGTGGTGCACATAACCCAGACACGTCTCCAACTTCGTGGTGGCCCAGACAGTGTGCAAATGGTGTATGAAGAAAGAGCTGATCTCGGGAGCCATATGTAACAACTGCGGCAGCCGGTGCCCTATATGCGATACGTGGGACAAAGAGGCTGAGACTTTCGCCAAATACCCGTGTCCCGAAACGTGTGGCAAGAGGGAGGTCCTGTTTCGAGGCGATACCACCCTCGACGATTTTGGCCGATGGTTGTTCAACATCCAGCACTAACACAGTATCGTTTTGGCCCATAATATGAAAGTGAGTTTCGTAATTTGTATAGATTAGCATATCTGTTACTGCTTTTGCTGCTGTTACTACCTGGGGTACTGAATGAATGAGTGAATGGTATTTTATGGCCCGCCGACAGCTGAGGTCATATTTGGCGCATAATATGAAAGTGAGTTTCGTAATTTGTATAGATTAGCATATCTGTTACTGCTTTTGCTGCTGTTACTACCTGGGGTAATGAATGAATGAGTGAATGGAATTTTATGGCCCGCCGACAGCTGAGGTCATATTTGGCGCATGTACGAAGGTGAGAAGCGATACTGTGAAGTATTGAGTTACAAATGTATAAAAGTATATGGGTAAATAGTAAAAGATACGCATAAGTGAGGTTAAATGGTTAAAAATGATAACAGAAAGGCCAAAAAAGCCCTTAAAACGAGTTAAAGTTAAAATGTAACAAGGTAGATAAAACAGTGAATTTTTCTATAAATATTTTCCTCTTTGAGATATTTAAATCATGATTCAGGACGTATTCCTTTCCCTACTCCGAACACTCCGAACAGTCCAAACATATTCTAGATCAATGGAGTATTTCAGAACACGGTGCTGTGTTCTTCAGAACATGTTCGAGGTGCAGCGCACCTGCTGAACGCGTCCACACGTGTTACAAGATGGCTGACAGACGAACAATTTTTTTTGCGAAAACATTATGGATCCTGAACAGGCCTCACAGATGTGCAGGGTGCTCTAGATCCATGCTGAACGCTAAACTATTTTGTTGGTTTCAATTGTCTTCTCATTTTCCTCGTGTCTTGGCACAAATGTATTTTGAAAAAAGCTCAGAATACTCCAGTCCATATGACCAGAGTATAAATCAAAGTGCTGTTAACATCATCACTGTTAAACAGTCGACACCCAATTAGTTGCATTAAAAAAAAATTGCAACTAATGGGATTTTGTCATCACTGAAATGTAGGTGAAAGAGAATACTTTTGAAAACATTGTGTGAAAAAGGGAGAAATTGCTGACAAGCAGCAATTTCTACATAACCCCCATTGTTTTCTACCCGTCCCAGAACAAATTTCAATTTTGAAGTCACACTGACGTTGTCGTCTGCAAATGCTTTCACTTTGGACAAGTCTGAAATTTTGATGTTTGGTAAAGAGCTATGTGATTGTAACAACTAACTCTCAGCAAATTGTCTCGAGGTGATGTAATACGCCCATACAATTTCCATATTTTCTAGAAAAGTTTGCGATAGATTTGAAGTTTAATTATGAATAGCATTATAATCGCCAACAATAGATTGAAAAGGGGATAAGACACATACATCCAATATCGACCAGCAATATTGTTATCAAGTTTAGAATAAACGAAAGAAAATCTTTGACATCGATAAGAACAATGTTCCAAAAATGCTTCATTCAGAACATCATTCCAGAACAGTGCACATGTGCTGAAATATTCCTTTCGCCCGTTCCAGAAAAGTATTCCGGAACACGGTGCAATGTGCCAGAACAGGTGAATGGAATACGCCCTCAGTCTTCGCAGTATCAAGTAAAAGACTCATGCTGTCTACTTTGTAGTATTTATCGAGTATTTGCGCTTAATCAACGCACTCAATCAATATATGCTTGGCGCTGAGAGGAGAAGAGCACGAGGTGTATTGCGGCGCCTCCTCTCCTTTTAGGAGATGGGAGTGCGTAAGATGCGAATGACCGATACGCAGACGGGCCAAAATAATTTCTTCGCGGCGACAAGTCCTTGAGCCTGGCAGCCATTCTCCAAGAGTTGGCTTAATACAGAATAGTTTATTCTGGTTATTTAGCGGGTCGTTCCACGAAGTATCCCATACAGACTGTATAAAAGTATTAATTGAAGGGTCAAAATCAGTAAAAGGAACTTTAAAAGATAAAATATCAATTGACAATGCCTCTTTGGCAGCTCTATCTGCCTCTTCATTACCACTGATACCAATGTGGCTGGGAAGCCAACAGAAAACAAACAACGTCATTAGTTCTGCAGATGTCAGATAGTTTATCTAAAAGAATAACAATAATTGCGTTATCAATCTTCTCATGCTCAAGTGATTGCATGGCAGAGAGTGAATCGGTAAAAATGATATAACGCCAGTAACCGTCTTCCTTTATATGATCGAGAGCAAGGTCTATAGCTCTTAGCTCTGCAGAAAAAATTGAAGATTTATCTGGAAGACGAAACTGATACAGTTCGCCGTCCGGCACAGCAGCTGCGGCAACCCTGCCACCTTCTTTTGAACCATCTGTATAGATGTGGTCATAATTGTAATACTGTCTTTTTATCTCCAGATATTTGCTCTCAAAAATAGAAGGATCTGTTGTTGCCTTTTTGTATGATGCTAGATCATATACAAATTTCGGACTATTGGAAGTCCATACAGGCACATCTGTAATCTTCTGCTCCGTTAAGTCATCAAGGTTGAATCCAAGACTTTGGATATCAGCTTCACACCGTAGACCGAAAGGAGGTATGACATTTTCTTTCTTTAAAAAATCGTCTTTATACAGAGGCTCAAATACAACTTTATGAGTAGGATTTTCAGGGTTTGACTTCAGTTTTATATAGTACTGCATGGAGAGTTTCTTTCGCCTCAGATTTAAGGAAGGCTCGTTTGCTTCTGCATACAGACTATTTATTGGAAAAGTCTTAAATGCGCCTAGTAAAAGGCGCAAGCTTTGATTATGAATAGTATCAAGTTTGCTTAAGTAAGACTGACGTGCCGACCCGTACACAGCGCGACCGTAATCCAACTTTGATCTTATAAGGGACCTATAGAGTCACAAGAAAACTTTGTTATCTGCTCCCCAGTCCATACTGGAAACTACACGTAAAAGATTAAAAGATTTCTGACATTTGTTGCTCAAGTAATTGATATGAGGAATGAATGACAGCTTAGAATGAAATAAAAGGCCTAGAAATTTGAAATCCTGGACTACTGCTATACGAACACCATCTAATGTCAGTTCTGGGTCAAGATGAAATTTTCTTGAATTACAAAAATGTATACACTTAGTTTTTGTTTTGGAAAACTTGAAACCATTTTCTTCTGACCATTTGCTTAAATTGTTCAGGACCTGCTGAAGCTGTCTCTCAATAGTATAGATGTGTTTTGACCTGTAGCAAATGCAGAAGTCGTCGACATAAAGAAAACATTCCACACCAAGATTGTTAATCTTTACGCTAAAAAGTGTAACTGAAAGAATACATCCCTGGGGAACGCCCATCTCTTGTTCATGGGGGTTAAAAAAAGTATTACCGGCCCTGACTCTAAACTACCGCTCATTTAAAAAAAGCTGAGATGGAAAAAGCAAGGCGACCTCTAATACCGAAATCATAGAGGTCATTCATAATTCCATACTTCCATGTTGTACCGTAGGCACTTTCAAGATTAAAAAATACGGAGACATATTCTTTCTTAATGAAACCTTCACGTATGAATGTCTCAAAACGAACTAAATGATCAAGAGTGCCTCTTTGTTTACGAAATCCGCTCTGAGCGGTTGCTATTAATTTGTTTTTCTCTAAAAACCAAACAAGACGGTCATTTACCATTCTTTCCATGGTTTTACAAATGCAACTTGTTAAGGCTATGGGGCGATAGTTTGCAGGACTAAAAGAATCTTTTCCCGGTTTGGGTATTGGTACTACTATAGCTTCCTTCAATGAATCAGGAAGAGTACCTGTCTGCCAAACCTGATTAAATATACTGAGTAAACAATCTATCGATCGATATGGCAAATGCTTTAAAAACTGATAATGAATGTCGTCGCATCCAACAGCAGTGTCGTGGCATTTCTTTAATGCTTTCTTCAGTTCTTTTAAGGAGAAGTCCTTATTGTATGGCTCCACATTATTCGATTTGAAATTTAGCTTAGTTTTTTTCTTTTATGTTTTGAAATTTTCGTAACTCCGCCGTATAATTCGAAGAAGAGGATTTATCTGCAAAAGTTTCTGCTAGGGCATTGGCAATATCAGTTTTGGAAGTGACGACAACGTCATCAGTAATTAAGTGACCAATATTTTGATGTGAGTTTTTACCGCTAATTTTACGAACCATATTCCATGTCTTTTTGACAGACGATCTAGAGTTCAGTCTAGATACGTACTGTCTCCAAGACGTACGTTTATTTTGTTGGATTGTCCGCCGTGCTTTCGCACGTGCAATTTTAATCTTTGTAAGATTCTCCTGAGTCGGTCTCAGATTGAAATTTCTGAGAACACGCTTACGCTCTGCTATAGCTTTCTTGCAGTCATCATTAAACCATGGTTTGCTTGGATGCTTTGGATCTGTCAAGGTTCTAGGAATTGATTTCTCTGCGGCAGAGTAAACTAAGGAAGTACAAAGTTCCGCAGGATTTTCACAGTTTTCAAATGCATTTCGATCAATTGACTGTTTACAATGTATTTTGAATTGTTCCCAATTTGCTTTATGAAGCTTCCAGCTTTCTGGCCGTTGCTGTATGGAAGGTCCCATCTCCGAGACTTGAATCGGGAAACGATCGCTTCCATGAAGGTCGTCATCAACCTTCCATTTGAAGTCAGAAACAATATCAGGACTGCATATAGTCAAGTATAGAGATAAATATGAACCAGTGGCAGGATGTAGGTACGTGTGAGATCTATCATTTAAGAGACAGAGGTCATGTTTGGAAATAAAATCTTCCACCTGTCGACCTTTAACATTTGTGTCTCTACAATCCCATAAGGTATTATGAGCATTAAAATCGCCCATTAAAATGAAAGGTTTAGGAAGGTTTCTAAAGCAATCAATGGGTATACTTTGAGGCAGGTAAATAGAACATACTGTTATCGTTTTGTTTAAAGAAATGATAACAGCTGTTGCTTGCAAAGAAGTATTAAGATTTATATTGCGGTGAGGAACAGGGTTATTCACTGCTACTGCTACTCCTCCTTGAGCTGTCTCACCTCCATTGTAATTAGAATGATAAATAGAGTGATGTTTTAAAGATGCTTTGCAAGTATTTGTAAGAAAGGTTTCCTGTAAACATAATGCCACTGGTCTATATTTATCAGTGCTCGGGCTTTTACTTGCTTTTGGACTTTCGGTAGGCTTTTGTGTGTGTGTGTGTGTGTGTGTGTTTTTTTTTTTTTTTTTTTACCAGTAGAATCGTGTTTTGTCTGGCTAATTGTCTGTACGGCAACATCAATAGTCTGTGTTTGGACGTCTTTCATCTCTTTGGGTGTAGACAGATTTGATTTAGTGACAGACGGGTAAAGGTTGTTCAAGTTCAGGAGACTGTTTACTATTTTTCTTGCCTCAGGAAAAGAGAGACTTTCTTTATACTTGAACGTAACTTTTTTTTCTCTCGTTTCCAGGCTGGACATGTACGGCAAGTGGCGACATGTTCACCTCCACAGTTGGCACATTTGACTGTATTTTAGCTATTACTGGAATCGTGTGTGTTCGCCACCTCACTGCAATGTCTACACAGAGCATCAGATCTATTCCTATTGCATTTTCGTTCATGGTGTCAGCACATGAAGTAGGTATAACATTAAAGAGGGTTTGGAACTTATAAGTCTACACCCACATTCAAATAACCAGTTTTCAACGTTTTGGGTAAAATTGCCGAGTTAAAAGTCAGAATGATTGTGTTAGTTTCTGGCCTTATTCCATCCCTATACACTGCTATGCGTCTAGCAGCAGTAACTTATTGATTAGCCAGCTCTTGTACGATTTCGTCCTCCGATACTCCAGCAAGATCTGGGCAACGGATGATTCCACGTGACGTATTCAGACTACCGTGCGGAGGACAGTTTGCAGGAATTTGGAATAAGTGCTTGATCTACTTCAACCAAGAGTGAACCAGATGAAAGCTTTTTCGCTGACTTTGGCGGGCCGGCAGTTGACACTAAAACCTTTTGAATTACTAAAGGGGAAGTTTACATAGCGGTTGCTCAGGAACCGTTGACTCGATCAGTAAAGATCGTGGAAAGGGCGAAGTCGGTTGGGGAATTTCCGAGTCTGCATCAAGTTGATCGCGTGTTCCATTTTTAGTTTGGGGATCCATGTTTGTGTTTTTAAATTTCATCATCCGTGGCCCCCACCCACTACGGAGCCCAACGAGGGGACATGGAGTATGAAGCGGCAAACCAGCTCCCCATGACAGGGTTACCCAGATGGTATACTCAGCTGCCATGAATAGGTCGGAGCGATAAGGAAAGAACATGGGTAGTCCCCCAGATCAGGGATTTGCCATGGCAGTCAAAGTCCCAACGACAAATCCACAATAGCCAATTAACCCATAAGCCTATATAAGACCAGGACTTTAAAGTACTTAATAAAGGAAATGGTAAAATGGGCACTTTTCAAGCAAACTTTAAATATGAGTTTAACACATTAGAACATTCCTCGAAAAATGGAGACCTCATGACTTATGAAAGTAAAAGAGGGATAAAGAAATCAAATATTCCAAGTTTGCTTTAGAATAAGAAAATCTGGGTTTCAACGTGTGTCACAGGACGCATGCAGGAAGGAGGCATCTATACCCAGGGTACAGATGTCCTCCCCGCGTACAGCTCCCCCAACATATTACAGTTATATATAAAATACGCACAATCCTAAAACGACCAGCCGAATGCACTAGACCGGGCCCATCTAGGCTCTCGTTTACACAGAAGCCGGGGCCAAAGCAGTGTGTTGAAGAGCTGGAGATCCCTGGGCTCCCCTCAACTACCAGGACCCTCTCTTCCTGCTTACAAGTCTCCACCAACGGCAAACAGGCGGGTCCATTTGGTGGGGTCGTACCACTACTGCAGGACGGCAGCTGGACAATTTCTATCCCCCCGCCCAGCTGGGGGCATACTACCTGGGGTTCTGCGTGGCTCAGTGGTAAAGTGTAGGACTCATAACATGAAGGCCCCGGGTTCGAACCTCGCTGGATCAATTGGGTCTTTTCGTGGAAGACACTTCAGAGCCCTAGCCTAGTACTGATGAAACCCAGGAAAGACATAAACATGTGAGCTGTCGCCGTGATATTACTGAAATAATGTCGAAAGTAGCGCGTAAAACACCATTCAATCAATCAACCAAAGCTGTTACTACTACTACCACTAATTTTACTACTAGTACTTCTTCTGCTAATGATGATGGCAACTCTCTATTTCAGGATTACGACGGCGTGTTCCTGCTGGAATATCTTGTGAACAACAGTATACGACCCTCCAAGGTGATCTCTAAGATCATGTACATGGAGATGTCTAAAGGGCTACACATTAGGGTATTGGATTCCTTGAACTTTCTCCCAATGAAGTTGGCGGCTCTTCCAAAAGCTTTCGGGTTGACGGAACTTTATAAAGGCTACTTCCCCGACTTTTTCAACAAGAGGGAACACCAAGATTACGTCGGGCCATATCCAGACTTAAAGGCTTAAGGAGCGAACTACATGTCCGCGGGAGAAAGAGCTGCTTTACTCCTGTAGCACAGAGAGAAGACCTCAAACAGCGCTATCTTCGACTTTCAAAAAGAAATGAAGGAGTATTGTCGGTCTGATGTAGACATCTTGAGGAGGGCCTGCCTTCCATTTAGAAAACTGATGCTTGAAGCTACTGAGGTTGACCGATTTCAGTACGTGACCATAGCCAGTGTTAGCATGGGGATTTACAAGACTAGGTAAGACAAAAAACTTTATTGATTATTTTGATACATATCAACCCTTAATAACATAATTCATTTTAGTAGCCCTTAACGTACTTTTATTAGTATTTTTTTCCAGATTTCTGGAAGCCAAATACAAAGTCTATCTGGAATACCCTGTTGGAGTTTTTGCACCACAAAAGGCGTTGATAAAAAAAATCGACGGAAGGATGCTCGGTATACAACAAACGGTCGGACAAATATCAGCCATTAAGCGACGGTACAAAAGTGTCTGACAAAAGACCGGTTCAATCAAAAATAGCTTATGTTCCCAGTGGTGGTTATGTTCAGAAAGACAACCACTGCACGGCTTAGAACTATCCAATGGCCGGAGTACCAAATAGAACTCGCCAGAAAGTGAGGACAAGCCTTACACATTCAACACGCGTTAAATGGAGGGGAGATCAAGATCTTTGGTGCCCAGTACAAGGTGGATGGTCGGGCTGGAAGTACTGTGTATGAATATTACGGTAAGCGTATTTTTTGTCAAAGACAGTCAAATTGTCAAAATTATTCTATTGAACTAGATAAATAAATGATACTTCTTTTAATTTTTTCTTTCATTCACGACTAAATGATAACAATAAATTCCTCCTATTAATAACTGTTTTCTTCGACTATAGTTTCATAGGTTGTCCATGGCACGGATGCCCCGATTGTTATCCAGACTGCACAGTCAAAAATCCCAGGACGGGGCTAAGTCCAGACCAGATGTACGCTCTCACGCAAATCGAGAAGAAAGTGCTGACTCACAACCTGCACTTTACCTAATTGTGTATCTGGGAACACGACTGGGTAAAGAAAATTAAAGATGACCCGAAAGTGAGAAACTTTGTCAATGACCTTGTCAATGACCTAAATTAAATGTTTTGCGCTCTATCACGGTTTATCTTCAACGGTGCTAGAGACATGGTGGCCGACATTGATTCATTTCAGGCATCAACTTATAGAAAAGGGAAGTTTGAAGATAGGCAAGAACCTCCACCAAGATCATTTTAGCCGTGAATCCCAGCAAGATCTCGAAGGAAAAATACAATAATATTTTGTACAACAGAGACGAGAAAAAGCAGTAAAGGATAGTGTCCGACAGGAGGGTTATTTTGAGGAACTTTGACAGAGTGCCATTCGGTTTTTAAATTATATGAGAACAGTGTTAAAAGAAAGGATTTCAAATTATAAGAGACTACTATTTCATCACAACCTTCACACCATGGAAGGATCGAGAGTATTCTTACATTTTAATATCTTGCAATCCTTAAGGGAACCTAGAATACGTCAACAATATTAAGAAACATGACCAGAGCCCAAGCCGAGGCAGTGTGTGAAGTGGCAAAGCAGATGGTGGATGGAACTAATAACCCGCTGAGACGTGACAGTCAAAAATGTACATTTAACTGAAAAGTGGTGAGAACTTTGGCTTTGGACAGAGTGAACATAGTGAGGGAGAAAGCGTTGATAAGATCCCGTCATTATTTAATCGCTGTCCTTCTGAGAGAACGATACATGATTCGTACTATCATCGACGAAAATGGAAGTTTGGAATAATGATAAGAGACAGAAACCATTGCTTTTCCTTCGTGAAATGTCAACAAACCTTTTCCAGGAGGGACGTCATGTTACGTTATCGTAGAAATCTACATTATGCAGTTAACCGCCTCAGAAAAATTGGTTAAATGTTTCACAGTCAGTGTGTCACTGTGCGAAAAACATCACCGCTACCGCAGAGATATAGAGGGGACACGCCGACGCCGCCGTCACACAGATATAGAGGGGATACGCCGCCGACGCAGAGATACATACAAGATACCGCGTCGCTGCCGCAGCGGTATAAACAAGACACACAGAATGTAACAAACCTGTTGCCTCTTAAACCATGTTCGAGTATCGTGATCGCCGCACCGACGGGTTCCAGTAAAACGAGATGGACATTCACTATCTAAAACAGCTTGACTACTTGTACTGCACGCCGCCGAAAAAAATCTTGTACCGTTACGGTATTGACCAGGACCTATTTGAAGAAATGGAAAGAGGAGTCCTGTGTTTAACCGTACATCCGGGAGTACCTTCAGAGTAGGATGACCTCATGCACGAAGTTTTAAATAGCAAGACGACCGAATTACTCTTTTCTCAAGGCTGTCACCACAGAAAACTCAGCGTTGGCTTTATCAGTCAGAACATTTATGGTCAAGAAAAATCCGCGAGAACCATAGCGCTGAACTGATGGTACATGGTGCTGTTCAAGAACATACGAGGAACCTCTCAAATTCAAACTTTGGAACGTCAGCTATTTCCCGGAAAATTTCGAGTATTGACGGAGGCGTTCGAAGATGCTACGAAGGAGCCATTCGTGATTGACCTGACCCCGAGAGGCAAAGACAAGTATCGACTTAGGACGCGTGTGTTTCGAGATAAAGACATTGTCGTGTATAGCATCCTCGTTGACCCAGGTCCGATGTATTCCCTAAACTACATCCATCGCCCCTGTGTTATCTCGCGTATGTTTTCTCGTTCTTATGAATTATTCATGGGGTATTTTGACTGGTAATCTCGGTTTTTCAGTTAGAAAATTTAATCTATTTTTATCAACCATATACCATCATTTCTATTTTCACCTCGTCTATAACCAATCAAATCGATGAATGTAGTTTACAGAATACATCGAAACTGGGTCAACGAGGATGATGTCACCCCTGCTACATACCCCTATGGACTTTAACAGCGAGTGAGTGGGCCTTTTTTAGACTAGTCTTATCAAAGACTTCAGACAAACAGAGACAAGCTCGACTAACCACAATCACTCGTGATCAGCTGAAAGCGTGGATTCAGATATCCGTCAATTTTTGCAAAAACTTTTACTGTACCATCTTCCGTGTTCGCCCCTTAGGAAAGGCACACAAGCCTGATACGACGACTTGCAGACAAATTGATCACACTTAAGAGATAAAAGTCAAACGCTGAGATGGAAAGCGATGGCGGTGATCCAGTACCTAAAAGCTGTGGAACAGGCTTTGATGACATACTTAAAATGAGTACAGTGCAGAAGTCTGTGTTGCTTCCTTTTTATAAATACAAAAGATTAATTGTGGCTGCAAACCTTGACACGAAGGAACAAAAAGAAGATCGAATAGAAAAAAAACTGACCCCGTCGCTGTAGATACGCCCAAAACTCCTCCTTCTGAGAATATGATTGAGAGACGTCAGGGACCTCCTGGTGTCACTGCGAGGAAACGACCAAAGAAAAAGGAACGGAGCACTTGGATCAACGATTAGAAGATGGCGGAATGAAAAGAGTATCTGGCTTCCATTTATTACGATCCCAATTATATCGGAAGTTTTTCGAGTCCTGACAAATTGTACGAGACAGTAAAGAAGGCGGGAAAATTCAAAATTTGAAAAAAAAAAAGAATTGTAAATTGCTGACAGACTGAGACTCGTATTCACCGACGAAAGGGGTAAGGCGCAAGTTTAATCGATCTAAGGTTCTCGTTGAAGGGGTAGACAGTCAGTGGGACGTTGATTTCATGGACATGAAAGACGTGGCCGATCATAATGGCAGCAATCAGTACGTGTTGGTAGCTATTGACGTGTTTAGTAAATTTGCACTGTGTTGGCATATACATCATTTTAAGAGTCAAACTACGGAAGTAAAACCCAACTACATGTATGTAGAAAGATTCATTAAGGCGTTAAAGCACAGGGTTTATCGATATTTCATCGGTTATAGAACCCGGAGTTACATCGACGTTTTATAAGATATTGTGAGTAGCTACGATTCTTCCAAACATACCAGCCTAGTATGACCACCCGCCTCAATTCAATAAGGACAACGAAGCTGAGGGCAGATTCTAAGAGTATATTCTGCGGGAAAAACAAACGAAAGGTAAAAGTGGAAAAAATAAACGCTTTTCTTTCAAAGCAGGTGAGGTGGTACGAATTTCTCGCATAGAAAATGTGTTTGACAGAGAATGCTCTCAAAGTTTGTCTGCGCCGCCGACGAGCTACCCAGCAGGATTAGGAGGCCCCCAAGATTGTACATCGTGAATTCGGATAAAAATAGACAACCCGGAACTCACTGGACCCTATTCTACTTTCCAAGACACGGACCTTGGGAGTTTTTCGATTCTTTGGGCCATGCACCGGACTTTTACCACACAGATAGGATGGTGTTGAAAAGAAAATGGACCTCGATACGTGTACAATGGACTTCAAGTGCAACCTTCTGGTATGACACCTTGTGGACTTTATTGCACATATGTCGCAAAACTACGTGGTCGGGGATGGACTATGGACAAGATTGTGTTGTCGTTGAAAAAGACTCAATTCTTTTTATAGACTTTGTACTTTTCTATCTGATTGTGGCAAGCTACTTATAAACAAAACAACAACAACAAAAATTATATTGTGTTATTTTATTACGCCCCGCTCAATATAGCGCGCCAGGGATTAGGACAGTCCCTCCAGTAGTGCTTTACAACAAAGATAATTCAAGTAAAATGGGTATGCACACGGTATCTAATTGAACTTGTCTTTTTATACCCGTCATGAGCACTGTGCCCGACTGAAAACATATGGAATGTATCCCACTGACCTTAAACATGGCCGCTGGAAAGAGTTCCGGTTCGTAACTTCCTGAATAGAAACCACACTTTTGTTCAAATTTATCGCAGAGTCCAATTTAAAAGAAGCAGACATTGTCACCACTAGAATTCTCGAAAGTTCTACTCGCCATCCGAAATGTATTAGTCATCTCCTGTATCGTCTCACTCATTTTTTGGCTTCGTAGATTGATGCCACTCATCCGTTCACGGATAGTTTTCCGGACGAAAACACCATACAATGCCCTCCAGTTTTAAGATGTATCCATTGAGCCCCCGAATATCGCTTAGAAACGTATATAACATTTACAGTCTTGGTTACAAAGGTTCTGAGGTTAATGTCACAGTTTGTGTCGACGGTACACATGACGTTCTTAACCATGATTCGAAATGAATACGACACACTTTATCCAGTGTGATTGGGATGGGTTTTCTCGCTAAATATCCGTTGTCCAGGATCTTGGAAGCCGTTAAATTGTCTCTGACACTTTGCAAAGCGTAGGCGTGGGCCAGTAAGGGTTTAGGACGGTCGCACTGAATCACAACTTTGTGCCACTCGTCGATCAACACATAGAGTAAGATTTCGATTAGCCTTGGATGATGCTTTTTTAAGTTGTCCAATTGTCGTTTTCGTATTCCTGATGTATTACGAAGAGTTCCCAGTTGCGCCCTAACTCTCTCGCATACTTTGGAATATCTTCCTGCATTAATATGTCCGGGTTCCTGGAAAAATCGTAAGACACTGTTTTGTTTAACCCTTTCCCAAACAAGCCCTGGTTTTCACGTGTCTGCAGTACAAATCTTTTGAAAACACTGGGAAAAGGAGAAATTGCTCGTAACGAGCAATTTCTCCTTTTCCCACAGTGTTTTCTACCCTTTTTGAGAACTTTCTGCCATTTTCATCAAATTTAAAATTGTCGTCTGCAAACTCTTTCAGTTTGGACCAGTCTAAAATTTATCGTTTGGGAAAGGGTTAAGTGTCTAAAAAACTTTTCAGTGTGAATTCTGTAATTATTAGTAACGCTAATCAAAGAATCGAATGAATGACTTTTATACACTCACCAATTACCGCAGTCATTTGGTTTGCATTAGGAACAGCTCAAATATCCCAAATGGTTCATATGACCGCTTTGAAATCGGCAGGGTACGATAGTAGACAACTCGGGGATCGCTGCTACAATGTCTTGGAAACTCTTTCGTAGCGTTTCGAATTCTAAGGGTCTCATGCACGACATCGTCCTGCGGCTTCCAGTATTGCCTCACGTCCACGCAGGGACTGTTCTTCCTGACGGTGCAGTACACGTTCCCGCCTAAGTGAACCTGGTAGTCGACGTTCTTGTTCAATGCCTCGTTCACCTCATTGATCGAGTGTACCAATTCCTTCCACCGGTAACGTTAAACTGATTCCTGTCTTCGTAGGCTTGTCGTTTTCCCACTCTCTGAGATCCACACGTGTTTCGCCTTTCCATGAGCACACCTTAAGATATCTGTAATTTCCAAAAGCAATGCCGGTTCTGTCCATGATGATACATTCTGAATCAATGTCGACCAACACCCATCGCTATCGTTTTTATAGAAGACTATGACGTCACTGATAGCTATTACCACTGACGCTTTCCTTATATGGACATAACGTTTCCGGTTCTCATGCTCTCGGAACATTGTTTCTGTCAATACCTGACTCCACGTTCACGTCGTCTCTGATTCGTTTTTCCTTATATGGACACAACGTTTCCGGTTCTCACGCACCCAGCGCGTCATTTCTATAAACAGGTGCCCCATGCTCGGGTCGTCTATGACCCGGTTTTCCTTATATGAACACAACTTTTCCGATTCTCGCGCACCCCCAGAGTGTCTCCCCCCCCCCCCCACACACACACACACACCTGGGAACGCGATGAAGTCACTCGACCTTTCGAAACAGTCATTAAGTAGCAATTAAAAAGCAATAAAAGTGCCCCCAGACCGGTCCGACTGTAGTACTATGACACGGGGTTCTTTGGCAGTGTAGATTAAAATCAGATTGAATAACACATGTAATTATTTTTATAAGTGGCGTGGTAAAGATGTATCTTGAACGCATAGATGGGTGTGCTGGCCGCCTGATCGTACTGCGGTGCTGTTAAACAACTATGGTACCTTTGGCTAAACTATGTATGCACGAAATATGCGTACGCAGTTAAGGTAAGCAAGCATCAAATTTAAAAAAAAAAACCAAGTGTAACTGAACTGAACTGCGCAACTTTACGATATGACTAAACACTTGCATAACTTTACGCCAGCTCATACCTTTGGGTAAAGCAGAGATCGCATGTGTCTTAATGCAATATAAAAAAAAAATCAAAGCGCTGAAAGCGCTGGAGGCCTGGGCATCAGAACGGGTGAAGAGGGGGGAAAATGAGGCCCAGAAGCTCAAAGTTGCCATCACATTTGTACAGGCTTAAAAACTGCTATCACATTTGTACAGACTAATAAAAAAATATCTCCATGTCTCACACTGACAGTCTGAGGAGTTGACAACAGAATGGAAAAACGTAATTTGTAAAGGCCAATATAATGATTATTTTTGTATAGCCTTAGTCTCATGGTCTTTATGCATTGAAAGGAGATAATTTTCAAAGGATTTTCTGCTTCCTGTTTTCTTCCTATACGTTGCTTTGGTAACAAATCATGGTAACAAACCAAAATGAGCAGCGTGCAACAGCAGGGAATATTTCTGGAAAGTGCAAATATCCACAATGGCCAAGCAATGAATCATATTTTTTTCTTTCATTTTATCACACTCAGTCTATAGGTTTAAATAGTAACCATGTCCTTGGAGCAATGACAAGGAAAAACACAGTCTTTAAAGGCTAATATCACAGAGCACGATTTTGTGTCTGAGATGACAATCTTTTACGTATTTCTTTTTATTTTTAAGTTTTGGTTTCTATGGCAACAAATAAAAAGACGTCCGCATTCGGGCACCAATGCTCGGTTGATTTTCAGTGAAAACACAAAGTTGAAAAGGGGGCATGACTTGATAGTTATTTACCCTTATTGATTATGTTTCCCTTTGTGATAGTTAACAACTTGTCTAGGTTTTAAGTAAACATTTTCAGTAATAACAAAGATATTGTAAAATATCAAAGATTTCGCATGATGATGACACAAACGACGAAGATGATGACAGTAGGGCTATGAAAATACCATGTCTCTAAAAACAGCCGAGCCGAAAGTTCTCAGTCGATAAAGGGGTCATAATTAATTACTTTGCCAAAAATATTTTGGTGGTTACCTACCTCTGTTGTACTGATATAAATTCCCCTTTTAATAGTTATCGAAAAGTTCAAGTTTGAAGTAAGTATCTTCATTAATGACAGATATGATAAAATGTCAAAGGCTCTGAAAATTTAAAGTTATAAAAAAAGGGCATAACTGTGTCAAAAATATTTTGATGGTTACCTGCCCTGTTATATGGGTACCCCTTTTGACAGTAAATAACTTGTACAAGTTTGAAGTAAATATCTTCATGAATAACAGAGATATTAAAAAATGTCGAAGATTTTGCACGACGACAATGACGCATAGGCTTTGACAATAGCATGACGCTTTCTTCGTAAACAGATGAGCTAAAGACTACCAGTTGAATAAAATCATATGGATGATACAAGACTGCTCAAGGTACATTTCTATTAAAGTTTTGTCAAAATATCTGCTGTAAACGCCACTTTTCAACTTTCGCATTGAAAGTCTATGGAATCTCTAAGTTGCTATGATGAACAAAGTTGGAAGGCCGATTTTCATGAATAAGAGGGCCGTTGGACCTAAAGCCCTCATCTAAGTAAAGTCATCTAGGATTAATAAATTTGAAGAGCTCCTGGTTGTGATTATGGAAAACACAAATGAGCCATGCTCTGGAAAAGGGGAGTTTACTGCATCTCCGTGATTCATCAATCGAACAATCGAAACGAGCCATCATATATTAATGGATCCATAAAATCCATTTTGTGGAGCAACCGACTGAATCATGAGGTACAATGGTCCTTTGACATTCAGAAAATTTGCCAAAAGCAAAAAGTTTCGACCCAGATCAGCCAAAATACCTATCAAGATCAGACTGCACTGAATGTCAAGTCTGATCTTCGATATAAAACGCCCACCAGTAGTTACTTAACTCTTGACGACACATTCTCGAGTTTTAAGGACTCCAAGGATATAGGCTTACAAAAAACCTTTTGGAAAAAAAAAAAATGCTCTCTTTTCTCCTACAAGGTTTTCTGCACTTTCACAGCCATTAACCAACATTTCAGCTAAGTCTAACTTGCCGTTCGCAAATGTTTTCAATGTGACAAGTCTAAAATTTCATCGTTTTTAAGAGATTAACTGATTTTCAATGGCTCATGTTACAAACTTTAATACATATTTGGTATTGTATGCTCCGAATTTGCTATGGGTCGAAATAAGGCATATATACCAATCAAATACATACTTATAACTTCAAACACGAGGTGCACAGTAATTTTACGAAAATTAAAGTCTTGCCGAAGTTTTGAGACACCTTTTTCAGAGAAAGAGCACAACGTCTGCGTGAAATACGCTATTATTATTTGTCATTTACATGGTGTGTAGAAAAAGGATAAACGAACGATCCCGATTAGTGCTCGGCAACAGCAATCGTCACAACTCGGTCGATTGCGTACCTACATCAAACATTTGATCAACGATCACCCGAGGTTTGCCAATTGTTTCTTTCACTGTTACGCGCACGAATTTGCAGTTATGAACAACCTCACGAGGGCCCTTAAATTCTCAGTCAGCACTTTCGTACGATTAAAATCGCACATCTATCAAAGTTTGTTGTGAAATTAAACCTTACTTTGATGTTCAAATCGAAATATTTCATTATTTAAAGAGGTCATTTCCTTCAGGGAAGTGAGATGGATTGCAGGCGGTACTTTTCACTTTTACTCGGTTTTTTCCGTAAATGCTTGACTCGGGTTTTTCCGTAAATGCTTGGATGGAGTTGAAATTTTGGTATACGATTCCTACAGCCTTGGGCTTGGCAAGCCAAGCCCAGGCCGAAAACGTAAATCTACACTGTTTAGTGAAAGGTATCCCTTGTGTTTAACTCTTTACGGCACGACAGAATATAGACTCATCAAAATTCAAACGATTTGCAGACGACAAATTAAATGTAGCTCTAAAGGTGAGATTACGGTTAAAAAATGTAGGAAAAGGAGAAAATGCTGGTAACCAGCATTTTCTCCTTTTCCACGTTTTCAAAACTCCTTCTTGCCAATGGTCATTAAAACTTGGGATCCTTTGGTAAAGGGTTAACTCAAATGAAAGAGAAAGAAAACCTCAATATTAGCCAGCCTACAGGACCTCTGCGACAAAGTGGGGAAAGTGTTGCAGTTGTAGTCCCAAAGATATCGGTTTCGACGCCAGCTGACGGCGCTGTATGCGTAACAGTGTCCTAAGGCAAGACATTGAATATCCCGAAGAAGCCCTTCAAGGGTGAAATCAAGGAAAAATATAATTGAGTCATACTCTGTGAAAAGGGGACTTCGTGCATCTGCAAACAGTATCGACCCATGTCAAAAGACCAATATACTGCCAAATTCAGTCGATGGTTAGACGAAAAACATTTTATGGATCCATAAATATGTGATGTCTTGTTTTGTATAATGCATTCACGGAGATACATTAAGCCTCCCTCATGTCTCAAATGTATGAGTTGTCGCCGTAAAATGAAATAAACATACCTCCGCCGTTTTTATAGCACAAGTAAGGGAACCGCCAGATGTTAAAGATACCTACAGAATATCCCACCAGGGTCAACACCGACTCGAACTGACCCTGCCATGTCCCTCGAGCATTTACTTTCTTCTCTACCGAGTCTCTCGCTAAGCTGCCATTTTCTGCTGTCACTGACATCGCAATGGTAAAATAAGCGCCCTGTTTACGTCACTGAAATAGAGTCAAGAGGTTTTGTCATTCGTCACAATTCGATCGGTTCCGTAACATGTAACATCGTCCGTATTGAAGAGCTTTCCAACGGAAATACTTTCAGGAATAATTATGATCTTAAACATTGCGTCATTTAATTCCTTTTGCCCTTCACCACAAAAATCCGAGTTTTAACGACCCTGGAAAAGAATACTTTTGAAAACATTGTTGGAAAAGAAGAACATTTTCTTCTTTTCCTACAATGTTTTCCATCCATTCTGATACAAATCCCATCATTTGAGTCATATCTTTTTGTTGTCTGCAAATTTTTGCCAGTCTAAAATTTTGTCGTTTGGTAGAGAGTTAATCGACAACACTAACAGCTACAGTGAAGTTATTTATATTCGTCAATATTTCATGGAAAACTGCCTTTACAACAATCATAATTCACCTTAAGAAATCAAACAACAGACTTTTTTTCAGCGGAAAATGTGTTTTAGAACGATTTCGATTACAAATTGTGAAAGGACTCGCATTTTCTTTTTTTTTTCCATGGATTTATATGACAATAAGAATAGTTAAGCGGTCTATATCCGGCGAAGAAATGTAATGCGTATGTAAATATCACACGCGTAATACAGCCGAGGGACTTGGTCGACGGTTCACTCGAGATCTGCCGAATGCAGGTTTATCTGTTGTGGGTTGCCTTAACTCTGTACCAAACCGTTTTCAGCGCATGTCATATTCTTCGAAGATTCGACCTGTCTTATATGACGCATCACCCATCCCCCGTATACCGGGGAAAAGTAGGGCTTATATCGAAGCTAGTAGCCTATTACCAAAGCATGTAGGGGCTGTTTTAATAAATGGTCGGTGCATAGGTTACATGCTAGCCGATCATAGCTGAATGAATGGCACCAGGTAGCGTTTTATTGAGTAAACGTTGATTTCATTTGAAATTCAAAGTCACGGTTGTTGTTTTGAAAAATTACTCCGCTACTGTACCCAGGATGCCCAAATTAGATAGATGTGTATTTGTAGAATGCCATCTAGCGGGGGATAATGTGTACCAAACTACAAATGTTTAGACTTGTCCAAATTAACAGCACTTGCAGACAACAAAATAAATGTCACTTAAAAAATTAATTTTGATTTGGGAAAGGTGGAAAAATTGTGGGAAAAGAAGAAAATGCTAGTTACTTGTCCAAATTGACAAATTGACAGCATTTGTTGACAACAAAATAAATGAGACTCAAAAAGTGAATTTTGATTTTGGAAAGGTAGAAAAATTGTGGGAAAGGGACAAAATGCTGGTTACCAACATTTTCTCCTTTTCCCACAAGGTCTTCAAAAGCTATCTTTCTCAGGCTCGTTAAAAGTCGGAATTGTGTGATAAAGGGTTAAACTGTCGAACATGACCTCTGCAAATCGTTAAATGGACGATGGAGATCAAGATTATACCTGACTTCCGCCTTTGAAGACATGAAAAAAATATTGTAACCCGCATTTCCTCCTTTCACTGTAATATGTTCTGTCTTTTACACACAATCCAATTATCTGCACCACGTCGCTTGCAAATGCTCTCAAAGTGGATAAGGATAAAATCTTTTTCATCTCTTTTGTTTAAAGCTAAAACGTGAAGATTATGCGTTTTCTGTGGCGTGTAATATGTTGCAATATTGTATCTGTTATATGTGTTCCATATTGAATATATATATATATATATATATATATATATATATATATTGTCTATTAAACATATTTATTGTGTATAAAAAATATCGTGTAAAAAAAATATTTATTGTATATAAAATATATTTATTGTGTAAAAATATATATACTGTGTATAAAATTTATGTTTTGTGTATAAATATATTTATTTGCTTCGAAATATATATGTATATATTGGTTGAAATTAACATTGGGGGGATAGGACATGGTTTTTGTAACTGCGAATTTGATTGGACGAAGGAGTCAGTGATTTCAAAATGGCGATGGCGAGAGATGTTTGTCAATTTGTTAAGTGAAAAGGACATATTTTAAGGGAAAGGTGGGCACTATCCTTAAATGACCTTGAAGAATTTCTGAAAGACCTCAGTTGTACAGGAGTTTAATTATATGATCATAACACTGACCCAACCCTATACTTAGAAATACTCAGACGACACAATTTTAGTATTAGATAACCCAAAAAGACTCCAGAACACCCTTAACAATTTCGTCAATTATGGTAGTGAATGCAAGTTAAACATTAATACTGAAACAAAAGTTATGGCCCTTGGATCAAGATCCAATAATCTCCATTTTAAAATCAAGAATAAGGAATTGGAAATTGTTAAATCCTACAAATATCTATAAACTATGTATACAAACTATTTGACCATACTGTACGTCCAATACTTACGTACTCAGTAAAAGTTTAGGGGTATGAACTTTTTTGAATAAATACACTATAACATTTCCATTAAGAAAAGTACCCCAAATTACATGATTTATGCTGAATCAGGCAGATATCCCCTGGAAATAGCTGTTAAATGCAGAATGATAGGTAATTGGAATAGTTTAATCACAAACAGCCAACCCAAAATTTCCTACAGAAGATATCAATACATGCTTAATATCCCTAATTTCAACTCAAATGGATAAATCACATCAGAAACATTTTAAACGCATGTGGTATGACTGATATTTGGCTGAACCAGAAAAACATTACATGTAAAAACATTAAAAAAAACTAGTCAAACATTCTTTAATTGATCAATTCTTGAAAACATGGCATGTTTCAACACAAAATCAAATAAGGGCAAAAACTATAATCACATTAAGCAGAACCTGGACTTGCCAAAATATTTAACAAAATTAAAGAAATCTGATTACCTTAATATCATTAAATTTAGAACTGGAAACCATCATTTACCAGTATAGGGTAATATGTCCCCACTTTAAACCAATAAGAAAATCTTTCATTGAAAGCTATTAATTTAAGCATCCAAGCATGTACAAATTCATCGAGCTTATGAGAAATGAGTCATTTGAGAGTCTGATAAACATTTCCAATTTTATAAAAAATAATCATGCAAAAAAATGAACAAATGCTGTCAAATAAGTTTTAGATCATATGTAGGTATATACACATGTACAAGTTATCATTGCTGTCTAGGGACCTTTAACCAATAATTAGTAGCCTATGGGAAAAGATCAGCCAGTACTAAAGTACACATTGATCCTAGCCAGCACCTTACATGAAACATTATGCTATTCAACATAAGCTTTTCACTTGTTCATCTTCTGCTTATTTTTATGTTATGACTGATCTTGCTATATATTTCCTGTATATGGTACTGTTGATGCAGAACAGCCAGCACAAATGTGCAGAAATTACTAGTAGCCGCTGCTAGTATATGTGAATTTTTATCTACCTTATCGGAAATAGACGCCTGACTGTCATTCATGCTAGAATAAGAAATAACTGCAGTAATTTAAATAATGACCTTTTTCTGAATCATTTGAAATTAGATCCGATTTGTGACTGCAGAAATGGCGTTGAGAATGCAGAATACTATTTTTTCAAATGTCGAAGGTATTCTGATATCAGAATCACGCTTTTTCAATCAACAAGGGCTCTTTATCCTCTAAACATAGAAAAGTTATTTGGCGATGAAAACCAGAATAATGATGAAAACTGCCTATTATCTGAAGCAGTTCACTTATATATCAAACAGTCGGGCCGCTTTGTAGTATAACATATTCAATTAGAAAGAATACATACAGCCTTTTACTAAAATACCAGGCATTCATCACAGAACATCGCATCCAGTTTCTCATTCTCCCTTTTTTTCTTTTCTTATTAGTTCTATTTCCACTCTACTTTTTTTTCTTCCTCTTTTGTTCATTTTTTCTCCTCTCTTCATCAATTTCTCCTTATTTCTGTTTTTGTTTTTATGTACATTTTTCTTTTTTTTTTCTTTTGTTTATTTAGTTATTTACACCATGTCTCTATATGTTTTGTTTCCATTATCTATCATCTGTTGTTAATTTGATTGTAGGGGAAGAGCCGAATCTAAGTTGTAAGAACTTGTGGCCCGACCCCATTCACTTCATGAATAAAATATGTTTAAACTAAACTATACGTGAATTTTTGTGGAATGCGATAATTCAGCACGTCCATGCCGACAGATCATGGTTCATATCCTACAAAAAGCAGTGAGTGATTTAGCAATTAAATATGGCCACAAATCAAGGTGGATTTATCAATGGATTCATCGCTTAATGTGATAGACTCAGTTGAAATATTAATTTGTTAATCTCTCATCATTGTAACATGACCTTGTAGATGGACCTATCACTTGCTTTAGTCTGAAATGTATTTTGCACCAAATACTATTTAAGAATGAAATTAGTTTGGAAGCACCTGCAGAGGTCAGTCTGCACTTCTGTGCAGTCTAACCTTTGTTGATATTACCACCTTAAATTATTTGTGTTCTTTTTTTTTTTCACCATTCTAGACATATGCTCAAGTATCTCTCTTTCACTACCATTTAGTCTAACCTACAAACAAGCATTCCAAACTCTTAGGTTATTTTTACAATCAAGAGCTGTTGATCACAACATCACATACTTGGCGGATGGTGTGGACAATGATCGGTCTTCTGCACATTTGTGTTAACTGATCATGACCCACATTTCGTCTGCGCAGATGAATGTTCACGATTTGTTTGTGTGTGTGTGTGTGTGTGTGTGTGTAAGAAAGAGAGAGTGGACAAAGAGTGCAACTATCTAGCTATTAGAATGATTTTTAAAAGCCTTTCCCGATTTCAGACAATTTCCATGTCTACTGGATGGATGTTCAGAGGATACGAAATTTGTTAATGTAGAACGAAATCTAGGAACATGTATTTACAGATTAGAATAACAATCCACTATATTATCCAAAACTCGTTGAATCGCTCGAAAACAATTTTTCTTACAGGACTTAAATGATTTAGATAAAACAATCACAATTTTTGGTATATAACCAACGAAAGAAAGAAAAAAAAAAAAAAGTCATTCACGTGCACTTTGTTTATTGACCGAACTTGATCAATGAAACTATGCCACTGTATGTAAAATAAACTGACCTATTAAAAAAAGGCCCAGTTACTATAATTTTGTCAAGACCTATAGACCCTTTCATTCTCTGACCACTTCCTGGTAAAGAGACCGGGAAAATGCGCATGCGCACTCGTGTAGGGCAAAAAGACAAAACAGTGGCTGATTAATGAATCTGTACACAAAATCGTTAAATTATGAGCGATTATATGAAAAGCTTGCTCCCAGAGGCAAGAAAACGATAATCAGACTTACTTATTTGCCAAGGGTTCACCCAGGTGGAAGAAAACGATCTGTATATAAGTGACAGAAAGACGAAGACGTAAAAAAAAAACGTGTCGCTGTTGTGGGTTGACGTTATCATCAAAGGAAATGTTAACTGACCACAGGCAATAACAAACTCCACGAAGCATGGACTAGAACACTGCGGGAATGGAAAAAAAATGCATGTTACCAGCATTTTTACCGTTTTCCGTAGTGTTTCCAAAAGCCTATTGATGTCGGGTCGTTAATTTACGACGAGAGAGAGGTAAAGGGTTTATAAAGGGTAGCCATCTAATATATCACATGCATGTACTTGTTTGTTTAAACAGGGATCGTATATTACATGCAATATACAATCCCTGGTTTAAACGACAGTACAGTGGACATTTTAGTTTAACTTCAATGGCGAAGAGTGTTGGTTGAGATCGGCATAACATGCTGTTACCTCTAATAGTTTAGAGAGTGTGTATCGTGATCAATTTCATCACGAAACAAGTTTTGGCGCAGACGAATGAATGAATGAATGAATGAATGAGCGTGAGAGCGGATGGATGGATGGATGGATGGATAAACAAACGCATTTATGAACTAAAGCCCGAACTAAGAACGAACAAACAACTGTATATTGCCCTGTTGTCGTCTGTGGCTGCTCTTTCCATCATTGCTTTCACCAGGGATCGTATATAACACGTAGTTTGAAAACATTCCTTTTCCGAAAACATTGTTTGAAAAGGTTGAAATAATGTTTACCAGCATATTCTCCATTTCTCACAATGTTTGACAAGCTTTCTTCTCTCTTGGCCCCTAGGACTTGAGATTGTTGGGTAAAGGGTTAAATGGAAATTGTAGCAGTAATCTCGTTGAGCACATAGTACACGGGGAGGCATTTTAGCGTGTCATATACATGATAATGTAGGGAGACATATGGACCTTAGCCTTAACCCTTAGCCTCCATTACGCGACGGTGATCTTGAGTTTACTTTGCGAAAAGCGTAATGAGAGATCTGTACGCACATAGGGGTAACATGTTCTTCAAATGCATTGTTACAAATTCAAATTATGGTTGAAGTAATACTATATTAAGGTTTATGATATAAACTTAACGCGAATGTCTCTTGTGCTGGTCAAAAATATAAGTGCGGCAGGATCAATAACATTACATGACAATGTTCAATAAAATACAAAACATTAACCGTGTAAAATCTCTTAAAAACATACGGGATCAAACAAATAATTTGAAAAAAAAAAAAAAAAAAAAATATATATATATATAGAGAGAGAGAGAGAGAGAGAGAAAATGTAAAGATATGGGGCATTTTTAAATATGAAACCTTTGTTGTGGGGTGTCAAAAAATTGTGGGGTGTCTATACCGCCCCACTTTTAAAAACATGTTTAAATTGTTTTAGATGCCGTTTATCTTCGATTTAGCTTGTTCACCAAAATCACGGTTTTATATCAAAATTATATATATAAGTAAAAAGAGTTATCTCCCTTGCACCCGCTCTTACAGTTTCCGGTAGATCCTGAGTAAATAATGCCTGGTGTATATATTTCACCCCATAAATTTTACCTGTAGCAAAAACACCGCGTTTTATAATCCTTTCTTGTAAAAAAAAAGAGGACCAGAATATAACTATTAAATCCGCATCTGTAGGAGAAAAAAGTGTTAAATTCTCGAACTGTTACTTTGGATTGGTCAGAATGATTTTTTGTTACAATGCCAATGATAATTCTAATCTAAGACTACATCGGAAAGGTAAAATTGAGAAAATGCCATATACGCAAAATTTCACCTTTTTGTTTTAATTTTTTATGCCCTCGAATTGCTAGGACTATAAGCAATTTGTGAGTTATAAATGAATGTACGTATTGAATTCAATATCACAAAAAGTTTTAATTAACAATAATAACAATGAATTTTGGATGTTCCATGTTGTTCACGTCAATCGCATTTAATAGTAATGTTTCCCTGTGCTTCGTGGTATAACGTTAGAAATTTACATCTGTAGAAAAACATCTCAGATTTGCACTATATGTCCCTCAGAATTTCTTAATATATGAACGCCTCCAGAATTCGATATAATTAATATGTATGTCTTTTAATTAATGACAGAAAAATATGGGGTGATATATACACCCCATATTATTTTATTATCCATAGCCTTTACTGATCTGAGAAACATTTGTTTTCTTTCAGTGTATTTTTTTCGTCTTTTAGAATTTTTGTAGACCTGATTATAACTCGTTCTCGTGACATATTTTTAATTTCACTCAAATACATTTCAGCCATGCTCTGTGAAAAGAAGGCTAAATGCATCTGCAGAAGGTATCGACCTATGCCAGCCTGCGCAGTCCATGCAGGCTGACATGAATCGACTCTTTTTGCAATGGTTAATTTTCTGCAAATCAAAGGACCATTTCACCAAATGATTCAGTCCGTTGTTATACAAAATGGGTTTTATGGATCCATAATTATGAGATGACTTGCTTGGTATAATGCATCACTGATATGCATTAAGCCCCTTTTTGCCGAAGCACGGCTCGTTTGATTATCATCTAATTATTGTAACAGTGAACTACATGTACTGGGATTTCTCGGTGCATTATGTATATATATATATTTTTTTTTTCCTTTTAACTTTACAGTTATTATTGTTACTAGTGACGGGATCACATCATTACTAGTGATTTTATCATCTGTGAATCAGTAAGTATTCATATGAAGAAATACATACGGATTCACAGAAAAACGGGATTTTATTACCTGATAACATCCAATTCAAGGGATGTAATTTGAATATCACTTGAATGCAGTTGATTATCCCACTTACTTTTTGCTTTTCGCATAATTTGATATATTTGTCTAAACAATACTACATAATAAAAGGACTTAAAAGGTGGTAGAAGGAATCAAAAGGCGGGAAGTATAAAATAAGCCATATTAACTCATTTCTGTCTGCAGTTGCATAAATGAGTCTTCAGCAGACTACTTTTAAAAATATTGTGGCGAAAGGACGAATTTCTCATTTCGCTACATTGATTTCAGGTTATTTACTTAGTAAACCATTTATTTAGAGATTTTACATATTTTCACAAAAATGATTTCAGTGCCATCTGACACACAATTGCTATAGGATGTAATGAGTTCACCTTTTCCTATATATAACTGGGCCATGCTCTGGCCAAAGGGGGCTTAATGCATCTCTGTGATGCATGATACCAAACAAGTTATCACAGTATTCTACATCCCAAAGGTCTGTTTTTTGCAACAACCTACTGAATCATGTAGAACAGTGGTCCTTTGACATGCAGAAAATTCACAGAATGTCAAAAGTTTCGGCCCAGGTCAACCTGCGGGGACTGTGCAGGCTGACCTGGGTTGATACTTTTCTCAAACGCATTAAGCCCCCTTTTCATAGAGCATGGCTCATATCGTCTTAGCACATAGGAAGGAGACGTCTTTGGAAAACATTGTGGGTATAGGTGAAATTATCCTTAGTGAACAATTTCACACTTTCACGCAATGTTTTCTACACCAGTGTTTTATTTCAAACTTCCATTTGTATAAGTTTAAAATTGTCACCGGCAGGTTCATTCGATTTGTGATAGCCTTTTATCGGGGAAGGGAAGGACGTTTTCTATAGCTTTTATTCTTCCATAGAAATTTACCGATTGAATCACATTATTGTCATGTATGCGATTTAACTCTATCAGCGCCAAATAAATAAACTCAACCCATTTTGACGGCTGAAGATACAGTCCTATGTTCTCTTACAGGCTTGACTACACAAGCAGATGGCATAGATCACACTGCACGTTATGTGAGGTCTCATCTTGATCTATGCCGTCCGCAAAAGCCTCCGATTTCGCCTATGGCGCCGAAAGGGTTAATTGGTTGAAATTATAAGTTCAGTTTTATATAGGTCATTATACGACGATAGAAAGAGGAAATTACTGAAACGACAGAGCGCAAGTTCCAAAGATGCACCCGTAAAAGTTGGTGCCTCATTTGGAAGTTAAAGTGATTACCTCAACGAAAGTTCTCTATTTAACGGAAAGGTACATGTTCACTGCTATACACTATATAGAGACATGTATAAATAAATAAATTGACATGTTTTGTTTTCGTAGAAAGACTCGGCAGAGTAACTAGAGAAATACAGAACTTTCTTTACATCAAAAATTCCTTAAAAATTTTTTTGATGTTGGTACTACCGCCTACCCTGTCCCCGGAAATGAAACCGGATTACTTAACTGAAATCGAATATGAAATTTAACATGTGTCCAATAGTTAGAATTGCATCTGTCGCATCAACGTAATTTAGTACCCATTTGTATTAAACCCTATACGTTTTTGTTGAATATTGAAGCCTTTCCAGTATTTCTAATGTAAAATCATGCTTCACTGAATCAAGGTCCGCATTTAAGTGTATTCTTTCGGGCCCAAGTTTTAACACCAGTTTTAGTCCAATGTGGCTCTGATACACACGGGCCCCCAGTTGCGCATTTCCGCACAGATCTATCTTCCATTCAATATTTCTGATACTGTCCCTCATTGTGGATGAAATTAAAGTTCTTTTCACGTTTGAATGGTCAAGGGCCATCCTTTCGTATTATAAACTGTAACCACAGGAACTCCGAGTTTTTTTTTTTAATTGGACATAATGAATTTTAATGCTATTGTAAATGATTTACATTTTAACAAGATTTTAAGATAATCTCATTTCCTTGGTGTCTTTTTATATTTTACTGGTGCAACTCATTCAAGGTTTTAGTCCGGTTTTATGTTACATTCATTGGAACAAATACTGAATTTGTGAGAGTTAAGTCTACAGAGACGATACATTGATTTATTATCATTACATGGGTTTGCAAAGGTCTTTACCCCCCCCCCCCCAAAAAAAAAAAAAAAAAAAAAATCACCCTATCAGGCAGTGTAAATCTAAGATCAGACTACACTATTTTGTCATTAGTTGCACTCAGTAGCATCCTAAAGGTTAACAGGGAGCTAAATACGGAAGTGTAGTCGTCTTCTAATATGCCGGAAAATAAGATCATTGTTCACAAAACACTATACATAATTCCTACTGCACTGTAAGGTAAGTAAGAGAAAATCTTCAGTCCGACATGATGTTAAGGGTACCCTGCAAGAATTTTGTTGGAAGTCCAGATAATCTTAAAGACACATCTAAAGTCGTTTTCAGCCTGTTTTTAACCCATTTCATCTTTATTGTATCAAACTATAATCATTCTTGTATCTTCATGCCAAATGTTGCAAGGTTGCACAGATTACGATCAATTGGAAATTCATTTCATTTTTAGGACCATCAAAGAAATCACTGTTGTGACCTTTCCGGTTTTTAAATCAACGTTTCCGATATACGAGTATGTATTTAACCTGTACACAAGATAAATCAGTAATTTAACCCTTAGGCTGCTAAGCGCGACTCACTGACCTTTTGCGGACCGCGTAGATCAAGATCAGACTGCACAGACCGTGCAGTCTGATCTTGGATCTACACTGTCCGGTAAGGAGATATTATTCCCTAAAACATAACTCTGAAATAGCAATATCTGAGTTTTTACTATCGAATTGCAAATTTCAATTTAGTTATTTGGCATGACAAGGGTTATCTATGTACACATAGATGACTAACTTTTGAACCATTCCACAGTCTATAGGTAAAGAGTTAAGGTCCTCTTTCATTTTGATAATGAATTATATCATAATGAAGTCTATACAGAAATGCGCGAAGTTGATTTACACCTGCGTAAAACCCTTAGGCTGCAAAGTGCAACTCAAATACCTTTTCGCTGACAGTGTGGATCAAGATCAGACTGCACAGAATCTGCACTGTCTGATAAGATATTTTTTCCAAAGAAAGACCTATGTGATAGCATGATTTTTGTTCTTACTATGGGCTAGAGAGTTTCATTTCCTTTCTTTTTTAGCAGGTTAAAGGCCAAGGAAACGTTTTCTGCCAACAACACCACCGTGATCATTGCAAGATTACACGCCTTGCCACTGATCAATTATCATGTTCCGGTCAAACTCCGGTTAACTGAGAGCAATAAATAATCGGGCCAAATGTGAAACAACCAAATTGAGATAAACACAGGTTCCAATTTTTCTTTTCAAGATAAAAAATGTGGTTAACCATTCTGCTGATAATAATGACTAAGTACATTTTTGAAGACAGTGTAGATCAAGATCAGACTGGAATGAATATCTATCAAATCTTTGCTTTGTAAATGGGCAGGGAACATGGTATATATGAAACCTGTATATTGTGATATTAGAAGAGTGTAGGGCCAACCTGAAAAACGATCAACCGGAGCTTAAAGTTTTCTTAGCATCATTTGTCACAAAACGATGGATAGATCAGACCTATTAATTTTCCTTTGATATCCCAAAGCAGCACCAACATGAACTTCTTTTCAAGATTTGGTAGTGATGAAAAAATTCGATTTTTACCCAAGTAACAAATAACAAAAATCCATACTCTCATGACATTTTGTAGAAAATCAAGTCCAAAATCAATTTCGTTGAAGATTCTCCTGTCGATGGAGTTTTCATCGAACCCAACATTTCGCCGTTCGAGGGGACACTTTGTGAAACTGAGTCGACGTAGTCGACGGAAAATTTCTAAAACTGGTAATCTTTAAGATCTGTTGTGTGTTTATTTCACCGGTAAACGAAAAATATATTCCATAAGGCGACAATATTTTAGTCTAGGGTCTATTGAACCTATACGTAACCGGCCGGATACCGCACTTCTTTAACAGAAACTATCTGTAAAGAAGTCCTGTCACGAGAAAATTGATATAAATCATGGCTGTTAAATTATTCCGTATCTAACATTAACATAGCTTTGAGACCATATCTTATACATAAACATTTTACAAAATTGGTGATATTTCATCATAGATGAAAAAACATAAGATCAAACTTTAGAATGAAGTTTAAACTACATAATCTTACTGTAGCAGTATTTCAAAACGTGGTTTCGTCCAAAGGTTTTGTCTGTAGGGCTTTTGTACTACGGGTATTTCGTCCTACATTCGATTCATACATCAAACTAAAATTGACACCCAACCGTAAAATAGTATACACGCAAAGCGTGCACTGTATATTGCCCGGAATTCCGAATTAAAAGAACACTTAAGAATCAGGTATGGTAAATATGTATGTCTTATTATTGTTGATGAGATGATATGGGACGTTTTATACACCAGCATCACTTTAATCCTCACAGTTAAAAAAAAAAGTAAATGTATGGGAAAAAAACATCTCAGGTGAGCACTGCATACTATATCAATACATCATGAATTCAGAATAATCAAAGTATTTTTATCCTAAGAATAACTAATGATAAGAAAATACATGTATGGGGTGGTATATAAACCCCACATCATTTTGTTTTCAATTGTATAAAAATTTAGATTTATAGAAAAACATCCTAGATGGGTATTATACAAGTGAGTGAGTGAGTGAGTGAGTGAGTGAGTTTCTAATCATTCTAACATGGCAGTGAGTGAGTGAGTGAGTGAATCTTTTATACAGAGACATGTACATAACATTAAGTAACGACAATTATTCATTAAAGGCCCCATTTTTTTTTATGTGGGACCTCTACGTCACCTTATGGATAAAGTATAGAGAAAAAAGCGGTGTACGCACGAAGACCTCTGTACATGACCCATGATTTAGTATTACATGTATATTAATGTGTCAGAATTTGATACAATTAGTATTTATATTCTATAATTAATGATGAGATAATATGGGGTGTTTTATACCAACCACATTACATGTATTTCATTCCTCATAGTAGCAGTGATTTAACACCCCGCATATCTACCATGGGCCCGTTTTACTAATATTCGGGTAAGAATTTTCGTAGCTTTTAGCATACGGAAAAGGTACGAAATTCTTACATGAGCTTTTCAACGCTTGTGTAAGTATTTTCGTCAATAATTTTCGTAACTCTCTAATTGCAGGCATATAAATCAGGCACCCTGATTCCTCGCTAGCGTCACTAGAAAGAAAATTTTTTCTGAATACACAGTGTTTGATATGACTTGAGAATGGAATTAAAGTATGTTTATCTCAGTAATGATATAAACGCATGTATGAAAATACTGTAAAGAAAGCCCCTTTTCCCGCCGTTTGCCTCGTCCTTCACTTTTCGTCCGGGGATTGTTTGCGCTTTTAGATAATAACAGGTAACTACAGCAGTCAAACGTTACCATGTAATGAAAATGCGTATATATATTTATGAATTTTGTTCACAGATAGGAAATACTGTTGCAAACCTGACTGCAATGTTGGAATGATTAGAAACACAACTGACTTAAAACATTACTTTACACGACACAGATGTGGAAATACAAGATAATATCTTGTATTTCCACATCTGTGTCGTATAAAGTAATGTTTTAAGTTATGATACCATTGTAGATCAGTGTGAAAACTGACACCTCAGTCACAAATTTACATTTTTAAAAAGTGTGGAAATATCTTGAACAATAAAGTCGTTGTTCATACGAATAATGTCCTTTTTCCACGACTGTTTCTTACACATGTGCATGCCGAGCGGCATTCTCTATCCCATCCTTTTTTTTCCCTTACTTTACGCCGTTATTGCTCATTATCATTTTCAGCTGTATATCAAACGCCGTTTCTCAACATTCGGGCATCATACCGTACAAACCGTATGTCCTTTTATATGTTTTGATGTTCTGTGTCTAGCCTTGTGTTACTGAACTACTCTTGCAAACAGCGTTAGACACTATACAAAATAGCCGGTAGAAACTTCTAATCGGGTATACTATATGTTGAGAAATTACATTGGAATTACAGCTGCAAAGATCATGAGCAATGATTCAGGGATGATCTTTTCAGTTATCATTCAAATGTCGTTTCTCAACATTCATTATAACGCTTTTTGCAAGAGTATTTCAGCGTATAACGACGACCACCCGGTGGTTAAGTAGTCAGAGCGTCCGCCTCGCATGTGGGAGGTTGCTGATTCGATCCCAAACTTGGTCATTCCAAAGACCGCAAAAAGAAAAGGTAGCCATGACGCACTGTGTTAAGCTAACAGCATGACGCCTGGATAGCACGTTCCAGAACAGAAATAGCTGGTATAACCAGTAGGGACCAGGCATATGAATATGTGATCTGCGGCCACGATATAACTGAAACGAATCAATGAATCAATTCAATCAGTCATTCAAAGATAGTGAGAACGTCTACTCATCTGCTTTGTCTTCACCTGCACTTTACACAGTGTTTTTCCCCAACTGATTTCTCATGTAAACATGTTTTTGCGTATGATTAAACCCATGTCCCTGGTTTACAATTAATGTTGATTTTTCTGGTTGAGTAAAACCTTTTTTTTTTTTCAATTTTTCATGAAATTTTTCATTATGAGAGAACAGCCAGCCTCTGTCTAAAATTATGCAGGGACAATGGGGGACAATGGTTACTAGGAAGAAGCAAAATTGAGGATAATTTGACTGAATTCTTGATCCATGTCGACAGTGTATATCAAGACAACACATAATATGCAGTCTAATCGATATTAGATTTATATTGCCTGCTTTACTAGGAAGACTGTTTACCAAAACACCTCTAAAGTGTTTCAATAATCTTTTTAATACATATCACATTTTGCAAGTCAGCAGCAAATGACTTTAATGAGCATTGTAGTGAAAATAGAAATTGCTCCCAACGAGCATTTTTCCTTTTACCACGTTGTTTTCAGAATTCGTCTTGTTGCAGGCATGCAAAACGTATTCCGTACAAGGGATTGTAATTACCTATGAGTTTATGCACTCTCACTTTCCATATTGACGGTTTCTACCAAAGCATTTGAAAGTCATTTGAGTTGAGTAAAGATCTTGGTCATACCCTGAATCTGCGAATCACGAGTCCGGCTCGGCCAATTTCATATCTATACTTGAAGATGGCCATTTTGACTCGATACACTCGTCTCTCAAAGCCGACATAAAACCTTTTTTTTTTTTTTGGAGCAGTCAGTGGCTTGGAAAGAAAACCTTATGTAGAGTCGGTAGATAAGTACCAGGACAAAATTAAAATGTTTACTGCCGCCATGATGTGAATGAAAAAAAAAAAACTGTTGAAGTCCCATTACGCGTTTTCACGTTTTACAGCCACAGACCGAATTTAATGCTAGGTACTATGCATTTCCCTTTTCCCGAGAAAATATCATGGAAGAAGCTTGAATTATTGTTTCGAACAACGTTTTTTTTTTTAAATTTTTTACACTTCCATAGAGTAAATAAGCAGTGCCTAAGATTTCTTTTGGCACAGTTGATGCATATTTCTAATCGAAGAAATGTTCTGTTCTGATATAAAAAAAAAAGTCTAAAGTTGAAACGCACGAAACAGAAGAACAGAACAGAACATTTCTTTATTAAACTAAGAAGGTACATAAAGTACAACTAGAGGATTTGAAGACAATATCACGAGTCGTAAAAAAAGTAAATAACTGTTCCCGTAAACGAGAGAAGTATAGGGTGGACGAAAACTGGAGGAAAGGAGACACGAGTCACAGGTGTTTACATAAGAATATTACCCGATACACCTGTGTGCATTAGGTCAGTTGTCTGATAATAAAGACCCCGGGGGCGTGGAATACCTTTTCCTTGATAAACTCCCCAACAACTAAATTACCAAGCCGTCGTAAAAATAATCGCTCTAATTAGATGATCGACTGTGGTAAATTAAATAGACATCAACTAAGTGTGAAAACGGACACACTTGTCGATAAAGGATTACAGAAGGAATTCGCGTTGACTAAACCTTGATTCATGACATTACAAGCTTTATATGCCATCCAAAATCGATTCAACTCGACTGCAAACGAACCAAGCCATTTTTTTGCCGAACTACTGGGACGGCGACCGCCATCCAGCCATGACGCTACTACAGTAGAAATAACATCTTGTGACACACTGTTGTTTCCCATACTTGTACCTGACTTTTATGTAAAGTGAGCGCTTTAAAAGGATCGTCACATACCATATCATCTGGTTGTTTTCCGGATAGATTTTCAGTCCAATTTCTGGCAAAGCTTAATGGTCAAGTGGATAGCGTCAGGCATTTATGACGAGGTGTCCCTGATTTGATCCTCGCTTGCGGTAACTGTAACGACGGTCACTGCATGTTTTTGTATAAATGTAAATGATAACACAATGGGAATAAAATGATAATTAATGATTGACCTAGTTTTTCGTCTAATCAGAGAGGAGTATTTGTGTAAATTTCCTACGACTCAAAGCACATAAATTTTGTCTTCCTAAAATAAAAAAGCCGTTCCGTATGTATGACTTTTACTGTCCCCTTTTACATCTTCGCAAAATTATTTCAAGCTCCACCAACTAGCTGATGCACGATTTGAACCCTTTTAGATTTGTGCACACGGCACATTTAGTTTTTTTTTTTATTTTACCCTGTACCAAGCAATCTCGAGTGTCCTCGAGGAATAAATGTCTTTCGAAAATAATGAAAAAGAAAAAGAAAACTGAAGAATAATTGAGTAATGAACAGATTGTCGTTTTCCTTCTCCTTTTTTTTTTTTTTTTTTTAAACAAAAAAAGTAAAAAAAAAAACATCAACTAACATTTTCGCTCCAGATGGCGAGCCAAGTAGCTTTTGTGGAATATAAAGATCAAGATCAGTCTGCAGAGAACGTTCAGCTATCAGTGGAATGTGTAGATTCGAGGTCAGACTGCACATACTCCGTCCTGTATCATGTCCGAAACCTTTATTTGCAAGGAAACAGTATTTCAAAAAACTGGGAAAAAATTACCCATGTGACACGTGAAACCTTAAGCGTGTTTATTTTGTAGAAAAGTACAACTTGTCGTTCTGAAATTTATTTTCTTACAATACACCCCACATTAAACTAAGCAAGGACATGCACATGTATTAAGGACACTAGAAATACTAGTATGCTTGCAACTCTTTTCAAGACGACCAATTTCTAGATTCTTCAATATTGAAAGCATTAGCAGACGAGAAATTAAATTTGTCTAAAATGATTGTTTTATTATGGAAACGATGTGAAAAATTGTGAGAAAAGGAGAAAAGGCTGATTTCACGTATTTGCTTCTTTTCCCACAATGATTTCATAAGTTTTCCTATTCGTGGTGGTTAAGACTCGTGTTTAATTGAGGGTTACGACAGTTTTCTTAGTACAGGTATATTTCAACATATTTCCTTTCACCGGGAACTCATTTTTTTTTTTTTTTTTTTCTTGCTTAATCCTTCACCGCACAAGAACATTTTAGATTTGTCCTAGATCTGAAGTGTTGCAGACAAGAAATTCAGTGTAGCTTAATTAATAGAAAATGTAATTGAAAATGTAGGGCACGGTGTGGGAAAAGCAAAAACGTTGGTTATAAGCATTTTCTCCCGTTTCTTTCACAGTACGTCCAAAAGTTTCTTCCTAAAGGTTGTTAGAAGTTGAGATCGTTTGGTAAGGGATATATAGGTTGCTCAAGACTAGCAGAGGTCACAATTTGGACCATGTTTACTCTACAATCAAATTGGACCATTGTTTTGTATATCGATTGCAATTATGTCCATTTTCACAATGATAATCTTTTAGACGCCGTTTGAAACATGAATTGTTAGACGGTCTTCTGAATTATTATGAGCTGTCGCTATTATATGATTGAAATAATGTTGACAGCAGTGTAAAACATCAATCGGTCAATCAATCAATTAAAAAGAACAAACTTGGACTGTTACATATCTGTTTTAATGAGTTCTTGGGTGTGCAGCTGCAACAAGTGGGTACGTGAGATATCGTCTATAAAACAATTCTTGTAAATCATTTTCCAACAAAAAGTCAAAATCGGTTTTGTGTCCGCTATTGTGAAGAAAGCAATACCAGGTGCACATTTTTTTTTTCCGCAAAATTTTGGCTTTGAGAGTACTCATAAAATGAAGATATAGTGTATGAGTGCATACACGTAAGAGTTTTGTGGTCTCGTGCAGTGGGCATGTCTATACATTGAATAATGAAGATTCCACAAAAGTTATGTTTCCGGTCATTTATCATATGGGCGTGTTTATAGGGTGATGTGGTAATGAAGGAATGTCTTTGCATAAAAACTAGTTCAAACTTTCATATCGAAGAAAGTCTACATAAAATTGGTTTCTATAAAACTTAGTCGATCACTAAGTTGGTTAGAGCTCAGAAAAAGAATTATTCGAAAAAAAAAAAGTTACAGCACAAAGCGCCTTCCCTTTTATTTTCTCGAAGAATTCTCGTTTTGGAGCTCTAACCATTACACGGTTATACAATTGCGAATAAAATAATATGGGGTGTTTATACATGTATCATCCCATATTTTTTCCATCATTAATTAAGAATACCGAATTCATGGGGCGTTCATGTATTACAAAATTTTACAAAATGTGGGGTGTATATATCACCCCATATTTTCCCATTCGTAATTATAGGGCATACATGTAACAATTATACCGAATTCATGAAGTGTTGATACAATACGAAATTCTATGGAATGTACAATGCAAATCTATGGCACTTTCTATACATGTAAATATCTATAAAATAGGAATTTGATGAGGGGTTTATATATCACCCTATATTTTCTCATCATTGATTATAAATTATACTATGATCTACATATTAATTTTACAGAATTCCTGGTGCATTCATATAATACGAAGTTTAGGGGAATAAAAAGTGCACAACAGGAGCTTTTTTTTTTTCTATATTTGTGAATTCTATACTATAGTGAATACAGTTATGCAGGTGTATAAACCGCTCCATCTTCTCTGATATTTTGTCATAAAACATATATATTGATTTTACCGAATTCTGGGAATGTCATATAATTCTATTCTCCCGGGCACGTAGGGTGAATATGCTTTTTTTTTTTTTTTTTTTAAAAATCGTTTTCTACTGTGAGGAATAAAATACATGCAGCGTGGTTTGTATTAAACGCCCCATATCATCTCATTCTCAATAATAGGACACACATACTAATTGTGCCGAATTCTGCTACATCATAATACGAAATTATGGACCATATACAAAGGTTTTCGTGTGTATAGCGCTTTTTTCCACTATACTTTACTTATAAGATAACATACAGGCCATGGCGCAGGGTGTATACCTTTGCTGAAGAAATGTTGTTGCTTAATGTTTTGTACATGCACGTGTAACTATAATGACACTCGCTCAATCGATCACTAGCTCGCCCGCCCGCCCGTACGGCCACCCACTCACTCACTCACTCACTTGTGCAGTACTCATCTGGGATTTTTTTTTTATAAATGTAATTTTTATACAATATGGAATAAAATGATGTGTGGTGTGTTTATATCACCCTATATTTTCTCATCATTGATTATAGGATATACATACTTCAATTATTCCGAATTCATGATTCATTCATTCAGTGCAAAATTGTCGGGAATATACGGTGCACACCTGAGATGTTTTCAATTCATGTTTCTTTTTCACTGTGAGGAATGAAATAACGCTGGATGAATAAAACGTCCCATATTATCTCATCAATAGTCATAAATCATCTTTCATCATGACCCTTTCAGCGTGTTTCTGTATTTTTTAATATTTTACTATTGGGCGTCAAATTAAGTTGGATGTATGAATTGACTGTAGGAGAAAATCCCATGCTTCAAAAACCACACAAACTCAACCATAGGACAAACCTACTTTTTAAATACTGCTTAAATATAGTTATGCAATTTAAACTTCCTTCTTATACAATACGAAATTCTATAGTATGTACAGAGCATACCTCGGGCGTTTTTGCACGTGTAAATTTAATACAAAATAATAGGACATACATATTTATCATATCGAATTTTAAGACCTTCATAGAAAACAAAATAATCGGGAAAATACAGTAAACACCAGAGATAATTTATATATATCATTTCTGTTTTACTTTGCGGAATAAAACTGTGTTGGTTGTAGAGGGATAAAATAGAGGTTGGTGCAAAAAATGTCTCGTATTATCTTATCAATAATCATTAGACATACATATTTACCATACCGAATTCTGAGACGTCCATTTGATACAAAATGACAGGAAATATACAGCACACTCTTTCAGCGTGTTTCTGTGTGTGCGAGAATTTTTTCATATATTTGAAAACAATTAAGGTTTTGTATAAATGTTATTATTGGGCTTCAAATTAAGTTCAGTGTATGAGTGGACTTTAAGACGAAATCCCGGTGCTAAAAAAGCCCTACAGACAAAACCATACGACAAAACTACTTTTTAAAATACTGCTTTAGTATTATGTCAGAAAAAGTTCATTATTAAGTTTGATCTCGTGTTGTTTCATCTATTAATGACATATTTATTTGTAAGATATTTATCTATAAGATATGATCTAACAGATATGTTAATGTCAGATTGGGAATATGTGAACAGCCATGATTTATATAAATTTTCTCGTGTCAGAACATCTTTAAAGATAATTCCTTCTAAGAGAAGTCCGATATCAGGCTAAACTGCGAATAACCAAGATGTGTATCATTAATATTATGATTCTGTGAATATTTTATATGCCACATATTTTGGTTTAAAAGCTGCATCACATATATAGGTGTACCGCCGACCCAGCTTCTACAAAAGCAGTAACATGTTTTGAAACACTGTTGTATCTCATATCCGACTTTTATTTAAACTGTGCACGCTTTGAAAGCATTGACACATACGATATCATATGGTTGTTTTACGGAGTGATTTTCAGTCCAATTTCTGTTAAAATTCAATGGCCAAGTGGATAGGGTCTAGGATTTAAGATGGGATGTTCCTGGATTGATTCTCGCTTGCGCTTACAATAACGTCAGTCACTGCAATGTTTTGTATACGTGTTCTGCGCAAAGTAGGAATTCTCACTTTGCCGGGCGAAGTAAGAATTCCTGCCTGGCGCGATTCAGTTACGGAATTTTTCCCTTCGCAATGTAGGAATTGGAACAAAATGAGAATCAATTATCTCGCTTGTGCAAAGTAGTAATCGAGAACAGTGTAAGAATATTTATTTTCTGATGTTCACTTTCATATTTTCATCATTTTCTGGCCATTATTATTGATGTTTGTTTATTAGTACAGCGATACTATTGGTTGAGAGTGATTGATACTCATGGTAAAAACTGTCTTGAATTAAGTTCTAACTAAAATACCGTTGAAAGGCACAATAACATGTAAAAATCGGAATAAATGCGGCTTTGTCACTAAACCATGTGCTTAGCATCATTTTTTTTTCAGGTTTAGGTCGACAGGATAATGATAAATACTAAATAAGGTAGTATGTGTTTCATTGTTTAACATGATAACCGAAATACCATACTAATATTAAATATTAAACAAAGATAAAAGAATTACGTAATGGGAAATAAATGGCATGTGTTGCACCATGAGCATTGTTGGAAAAGAAAAACAATATCTGTAAAATACCACAGAATCCAAAGTCTTAATGACCCTTAAGAAGAAGGCTACTGAAAACAATGAGCAAAAACTAGAAAATGCTGACAACTAGAATTTTCTCCTTTTTCCATAATGTTTTCACTTGAGCTACATTTAAGGTCTACGGCCCCTAACTCACCGGTAAACATAGACGTTTTCGTAAAGGCTATTCGGCCAATCTCGGCAGCTTCCGTCTTTTAGTATGAGAGTTAGAAGCCGTATACACGCTAACTCATCGGTAAATACCGTGTAACATCGACGTTTTCGTAAAGGCTATTCGGCCAATTATGGAAGCTTCCGTCTTATGATATGAGAGTTAGGGACCGTAGACTTTAATTTGTCGTCAGCAAATACTTTTGAATTTGATTGTATCTAAAAATTTGTCACTTGGGCAGTAAATCTATTTAGGCCCCAGTCTTACGATAGCACAAAGATATCTCAGGATTAACCGTTTAGTTGCTGAGCCCGAACTAGATGGGTTTTGCAGAGAATGTAGATCAAAATCAAACTGCACAAGAGATGTAGTCTAATCTTGGATCCACACTGTTTGATACTTTGACATTCTCCCTGGTGAAAAGAACTTTGATACTGCAATATTTTGTAGTTTTACCCTTTACCAATTAACCACATTTTTAACTAGTCCAAAATGAAAGCATTTGCAGACAACAAGTTAGATGTTGCTTAATTTGTCTTTGAACGAGAAGAAAACATAATGGGAAAATAATAAATTGCTGGTAACCAGGATTTTCTCTTTTTCTCACGATGTTTTTATAGTTTAGCATGAAAGCATTGATCTACACCTTCGTCGTCGCTTGACCTTAGTTGCTTCATATGGGAATATCCTCAGCTGCAAGACAACCCATCATGTTTTCTGTTTCTTTACCTTTTTTGTAAAGAAATCCCTTTGGTTATTCTTACCTTGTCCGACTATTCTCACTTTGCTCTACCCTTTGGATTCTTACTTTGTCCAAACCTATTCCTATTTGCGCCTAGTACTGGTGAAACCCAGGAAGTACATGAATATGTGAGCTGTCGCCGTGATATGACTGAAATATTGTTGAAAGCGGCGTAAAACACCATTCAATCAATCAACCTATATGCGCACACACCATATCTGATCATAATGTGATATATCTCCCTGTGCAATTCTACAATTGTGCAGTACAATTCCGGAATCGGCGGACAAAGTGGGAATTCCTACTTTGCGCTGGACAATTTCGGAATTGCATCCGGATTCTTTCTTTGCACCGAACATATACATGTATATGATTACACATAGGCAATGAAATGATATGGAGTGTATTCATCACCCCATATTTTCTCATCATTAAATAAAGGACTTACATATAAATGTTCCGAAATTTACGGTGAGTAAATGTAAAACGATAATCTACAGAATGCACCATGCAAATCTGGGGCGTTTTTTCTGTAAATGTGATTTTTATACAATCGCGAATAAAATAATGTGGGGGGTATATATCATCCCATCTTTTCACATAATTATTACAAGACATACATGACAATAACTATACTGAGCTGATAGTGCTTTCTTACAATACAAAATTCTAAGGAAATTTACAGTGCAAATCTTTGGTGTTTTTCTATACATGTAAATAGTACACAACCGGTAATAAAATGTGGGGTGTATATATTACCCCATATTTTCTCAGCATTGATTAAAGGATATATACTTTAGTTATTCTGAATTCATGATGCAGTCATAGAATACAGAATTATCGGGAATATACAGTACACACCAATGATAAATACTGTACATTATTTCTGTTTTACTTTGAGGAATAAAATTGTGTGGGTGTAGAGGAAATATATAGTGTATAAAATGTCTTGTATTACCAATAATAATTGGACATACATATTTATTGTATCAAATCCTGAGACGTTCATTTAATACAGAATTATGGAAAATGTACAGCACACTCTTTCATCATGTCTCTATGTACGAAATTAGTAATTCTATATATCTAAAAAAAACAAAACAAAACAAAAACGTTTCGTATTATTGTTTTGATCGGGCTTTAAATTAAGTTCAGTGTATGAATGGACTTTATTACAAAACCCCCGTTCTAAAAAAGCCCTACAGACAAAACCATTGGAAAAAGAAAAACTTCTTTTTAAAATACTCTTTAAGTATTATGCAATTAAAAGTTAATTCTTAAGTTTGACCTTCTGTTGTTTCATCTATTAATGATATTTCATTTTTTGTAAGATATTTTTATCTTTAAGATATGATCTGACAGATATGTTAATGTCAAATGGGGAATATGTGAATAGCCATGATTTATATAAATTTTCTCGTTGCAGAACATCTTTAAAGAATTTTCCTTTCCAGACAAGTCAGGTATCAGGCTAAACTGTAAATTATACCGAGATGTGGGTCATATAGATTATAATTCTGTGTATATTATAAATGCCACACGTGTTAGTTTGAAACCTGCAACACATATGTTTTCAAGTATACCGCCGACCCAGTCATTACGCTTCTACAAAAGCAATGTTGTGAAGCACTATCGTTTCTCATACGCGATTTTTATTTAAAGTGAGCGCTTTGAAAGGACTGACACATGCGATGTCATTTGTTTATTTTCCGGAATGATTTTCAGTCCAATTTCTGGTAAAACGCAATGGCCAAGTGGATAGCGTCTGGTATTAAGATAGGATGTTCCTGGTTTGATTCTCGCTTGTGCTTGCACTAACGTCAGTCAGTGCAATGTTTTTTTTTATACATGAATATGATTACACATAGGCAATAAAATGATATGGGGTGTATATATCACCCCATATTTTCTCATCATTAATTAAAGGACTAACATATAAATGTCCCGAATTTATGGTGTGTGCATGTGGAACGAAATTCTACAGAACGCACAGCGCAAATCTGGGGCGTTTTTCTGTAGATGTGATTTTTACACAATTATGGATAAAATAATGTGTATATATCACCCCATCTTTTCACATAATTAATCATAAGACATACATAATAATAGTTATGCTGAATTCATAGTGCTTTCTTACAATGCAAAATTCTAAGGAATTTACAGTGCAAATAATTGGTGTTTTTTCTGCACATGGAAATAGTTGTACAATTGTTGAAACATGTGGGGTGTATATAACACCCCACATTATCTCAGCATTGATTAAAGATTATATACTTTAGTTATTCTGAATTCATGATGGATTCATAGAATACAAAATTATCGGGGATATACAGTGCACACCAGAGATAATTTCTATACATTATTTCTGTTTTACTTTAAGGAATAAAAAGAAATGTTGGATGTTCTGTATGTACGAGAAATAGTTTTCATATATATTTTAAAAAAATTAACGTTTCGTATAATTCTCATTATCGGGCTTCAAATTAAGTTCAGTGAATGAAAGAACTTTAGGACAAAATCTTCGTGCTAGAAAAGCCTTACAGACAAAACCATTGGACAAAACTTCTTTAAAAAAAACCGCTTCAGTCTTAAGTATGACCTTATTTTGTTTCATCTATTAATGATATATTTGTAAGATATTTATCTATAAGATATGATCTAAAAGATATGTTAATGTCAAATGGGGAATATGCAAAAAGCCATGATCTTTTCAAAATTTCTAGTGGTAGAATATCTTAAAGGATTTTTTATTTTAAGAGTGGTCCGGTATCTGGCTTGACTGTAAATTATACCAAGATGTGGGTAATATGTAGTTGGTTTAAAAGCTGTAACACATATATAGGTATACCGCCGACCCAGTCATTACGCGTCTACAAAAACAATGTTATGAAACAATTTTGTTTCTCATACACAACTTTTATTGAAGGTGAGCGCTTTGAAAGCATTGACACATGCGATACTATCTGGTTATTTTCCGGAATGATTTTCAGTCCAATATCTGGTAAAACTCGATGGCCAAGTGGATAGCGTCTGGTATTTAAGATAGAATGTTCCTGGTTTGATTCTCGCTTGCGCTTACAATAACGTCAGTCACTGCAGTGTTTTTTTTTTTTTTTTTTTTTTTTTCTTTACATGTACATGATTACACATAGGCAATAAAATGATATGGGGTGTAATATCACCCCATATTTTCTCATCACTAATTAAATGTCTAACATATAAATGTTACGCATTTATGGTGTGTACATGTAAGACAAAATTCTACAAATCTGCAAATCTGGGGCGTTTTTCTGTAACTGTGATTTTTATACAATTGCGAATAAAATAATGTGGGGTTTATATATCACCCCATCTTTTCACATAATTAATCACAAGACATACACAATTATAGTTATACTGAAATCATAGTGCTTTCTTTCAATACAAAATTCCATGGAATTTACATTCAAATCCTTGGTGGTTTTCCTATATTACACCCAAAATCACTAATAAGGCACACATTTGGGTTATAAATGTCAAATGCTGTTTCGTCAAGTTAACTTGCCGGAAGAAGATACAAAAGTTTTCCCGAGTAAACTTCTTGAGTTGGGTCAACTCTGAAACCCCATATTTTTTTCCACTATCTGTTTAGATATTCTTTTACAACACATGTAAGATGCAAAAACGATACATACGTTACTGTCGCACGCCTGGATTTATTTCTTCCGTACTCCACCACGTACATATAATACCGTTTAATAACAAATTTTTACCATCATAGTTTTGAAATTTCATTATGTTTTCAAGGAGGTTCGAATCCGTAGAAAAAGACCAATTGATTTGAAAATTACGATCACTGCAAACAATGTCGCAAGGGTTATGATACATATGTGACGCTCTTTCAAAACTCAATCTTATGGATGTGCATCGTGCAGCCAGTGTAAACGAGAAATGTTTTAAAAAGGTAACAGCTTTCAAAATTTTGGAAAAAGTATTTTTGGGAAAGTAATGATATCATTTTTTCAGCAATTGCGATTTTCAGTTAGCATACCAATAGCGTAAAAACATAGCGATACATACGATACCCAGGAATAATTTGAACAAAAATCTATCTATGCCTTTTAGATGCAATTTGAATAAAGTATGGATATTTCACCTTCGTTCTAAACTGTAAGAAGACCAAGTGTTTTCAACACACAGATAAAAAATATTGAATACGGTACCAAATCATACATACGTTATCGATACATACGGGACAGAATAAATTGAAATATTATGACAGGCAACCATTTCATCATTTGTAAGAGGCATATTTCATCGTATAAGCTTATGCAGGTTGCCATGTTATGCATTCTTGAAAAAATCTGAGTAATTTTCGCTCTTTTATCTTTTTCTTTTAAGAAATGAGAGCTACTTTTGTGGCATCTACGCTGAATGAGACTGTACGGTTCATAAATGTTTGTTTATGTTTGAGGTATTTAACAGGTTAACCTACTTGAAGATAAAATGCAGTAATCTGAGTTCAGAAGTTTTTAACCATTTTTCTGGCAACCCGTAATACTGATACATACGTTACTGATAGTATCGTATGTACTGGTGTTAAGGACCAATACATATGCCTACCAGGAAAGATTCTTTCGATACAGATCATGTTAGAACTATTACTAGAAAAGTCAATGAAAGAAAATACGCATTCTTTCGTTTCAAATCTGTCGGTTTAGTTGTACCTACATGCAATGACAAATACTCCAAATACAACATCCTTAATTTCTGTGACGGCTGATCGATTCCCTAGTTTCCCAATAATAATTCATATTATAGTCTGAATCGTGACAACACAATTATGCCATGAATAAAGATGGTTTTTAGCTATTAAATGAATAAATCTTATAATCTTTAGATGTGTGAAACTGCCCTTTTCTGCATCGAAATACAGAGTACACACAGATTAACGTATGTATCGATACCTACGTTGTTACTCAAATTACTCCCTGTAAAGAGCGAAATACAGAAGTACTACTAAGCCTTGAACGAAAGAAAGACGTGCTTCTTTTTCAATACAAGAGCAAAACAGCGAAATAACCATGTTTACTTCTGTGTTGTAAATTTAGACATCTCCAAGAGTTGGACTTCCTCTTGGAAGAGCCTGGGAATGAGGCTTGCTCTGGAAGACGTATTTCAGGGTTACACGTATCCTGGAAGTCTTGCTCTGAAGTTAGACTTCGCTTCACTCTAGAGCAGAAAATTTCGCCACGGAAGCCTCTCTCTGGAGCCTCACTTGCTTTAAAACAAAGCAGGGTTTCAATAAGAGGAAGTATGGTTCTGGAGTGAGTCTTCTCCAAGGGCATTCAGCTTTAGTATCGTATCAGTGTCAAGCTTTTGAAAGAAACTTACCCTGGAATTTTATCGCTGAATTGGTTTCTCCCTTTATTAGGATTTGATGATCATATTTCTATAGTTACTCCCTTTACTACATGATTACCCATGAAGCTTTCACTTCGATTTTTTTTTCTTTCGAGGTTGTGAAACTATACGTCTTGCCCTGTTGTCATGGGGCATATTTTCCAGGTCAAGCGAATCGTTTCCTGTTGGTCTGTGTACGTAGTTTAGATGATTGATAGAGAAGCCAGTAAGAAAGCACATATCCTGTTTAAATGCCATTCCCTCTCTGATAATCTGATAATTAAAGGTAATAAAACTAAATGGATGGAGCGGATTAACTTAAGGGGTTACATCCTGCACATTGCAGGCCCAGTGCCGATCAAATTTCGTGTATAATAGGAGATCTCCAATCATTGGAAAAGTCCAAAAGGCTGTTTATGCTACACGCTCGTGGAGACTGAAAAAAAAACCCCAAATCTTTCGAGATGATTGGTAAATGACATGAACAATGCTCAACTCTGACTGGGCTAATCTGATACATACATTACCGATACACTGCTGAACTTTTCCCTACCCACGCTGCACAAATTATTCTGATGTTCTGTTGTTCTTGTATTTTACAGTAATTATGTCATAATTTTCTATGTTCAGAATGTTATCATTCAGCGTTATATAGACGTCACGTGGAACAGATACATACGTTATATAGATTAAAACTTCAGCCTTAGGCATGGTTAAATCATATTCGATGTAAAGTAAGCTAGTCAGAGTGACTAGGTCATGTTTGTAAGCATGAAAGATGATTCTGCCCCTTCAGTCGGTAATCAAGCGAAGTCTTAATAACCGGAGAGATCATTTAGGACATCTGCAGAAAAGCGGCAGTTTTGACTATTTATTATCGGTCTTTAAAAAGATGAAATACTCACTGACATAGGCAACTGTAATCACTGATTGGGAATTCTTACTTTTATGCAATACATTACGCCAGTTTTCTAAAAATTGTATTTATGCATTTCACTGATACATACGTTATAATTTCCAGTGTTTTCTTATCAGATAATTATTCATTTGTTCAGCAATCAATGCATATATTCTGAGTATCTCAGCAAACTATAACATCTGTACTTTCTTGTCGCCAAAGTAAAATGCTTAAATCGTCAATCGCTTACTGACATTCAAAACTGTACATCAATGTTGTGTTTTTGTTCCTAGAAAAAGAATTGTTGGCTTAATGATCTATTATCTTTCAATGCCGTGAAAAGAAAATACATGCAAATGTTTTACGATGAAATTATGGCTGAAGCATCGACAACTATATGGAATGTAATTTGGAAAAGTGTCGGGACTCTTATCAATTTACATCATGATGAAAACTGAAGTTGATTTTTTCGAGTTTCTTAAGCCAAAAATGTGCCTTATTAGTGATTTTGGGTGTATACATGTAAATAGCTATACAATGGGTAAAAAATTGTGGGCTGCATATATCATCCCATTTTTTCTCAGCATTGATTGTAGGATGTAAGTACTACAATTATTCTGAATTCATGATGCATTCATCAAGTACGAAATTATCGAAAATATACAGTGCACGCTCGAGATAACTTCTGTACATTATTTCTGTTTTACTTTGAACAATAGAATTGTGTTTGATGTAGAGGAAATATATAGTGGTGGGTATATAAAATGTCTCGTTTTATCTTACCAATAATCATTGGACATATATATTTATCGTATCAAATCCTGAGACGTTCACTTTATACAGAATTATGGAAAATATACAGCACACTCTTTCATCGTCTCTGTATATACGAAATATAGCATTTTTATATATTTAAATTAAAAAAATAATAATAATAAAATACGTTTCGTATAATTGTTGTGATCAGGCATCAAATTAAGTTCAGTGTATGAATGGACTTCACGACAAAATCTAAAAAAAACCCTACAGACAAAAACCATTGGAAAAAACTACTTTTTACAATACTGTTTAAGTATTACGTAATTAAAAGTTAATTCTTAAGTTTGACCTTGCGTTGTTTAATCTATTAATGATATTTTATTTATTTGTAAGATATTTATCTATAAGATATGATCTGAAAGATATGTTAATGTCAAATGGGGAATATGTGAATAGCCATGATTTATATAAATTTTCTCCTGGCAGAAATCTTTAAAGATTATTCCTTATAAGACAATTCCGGTATCAAGCTAAACTGTAAATTACACAGAGATATGGGTCATATTGATCATAATTCTGTGTATATTATAAATGACACACATCTTGATTTGAAAGCTGCAATACATATGTTTTCAAGTATACCGCAGACCCAGTCATTACGCTATTTAAGATAGGATATTCCTGGTTTGATTCTCGCTTGTACTTACAATAACCTTAGTCACTGCAATGTTTTTTGTACATGTAATGTGTATATATCACCCCATCTTTTCACATAATTAATCATAAGACATACATGATAATAGTTATGCTGAATTCATAGTGCTTTCTTACAATACAAAATTCTAAGGAATTTACAGTGCAAATCTTTGGTGTTTTTTCTACACGTGGAAATAGTTATACAATCGTTGAAAAATGTGGGGTGTATATATCACCCTATATTATCTCAGCATTGATTAAAGAATATATACTTTAGTTATACTGAATTCATGATGCATTCATAAAATACAAAATTATCGGGGATAAACAGTGCACACCAGAGATAATTTCTATACATTATGTCTGTTTTACTTTGGGGAATAAAAAGAAATAAAAAATGTTGGATGTTCTGTATGTACGAGCAATAGTATTTATATATTTTTTTTGAAAAATAACGTTTCGTATAATTCTCATTATCGGGCTTCAAGTTAAGTTCAGTGTATGGAAGAACTTTAAGACAAAATCTTCGTGCTAGAAAAGCCTTACAGACAAAACCATTGGACAAAACTTCTTTAAAAAAAAACAAAAAAAAAACGCTTTAGTATTATGTAATCAAAGGTTAATTCTTAAGTTTGACCTTATCTTGTTTCATCTATCGATGATATATTATAGATTTGTAAGATATTTATCTATAAGATATAATCTAAGGAATATGTTAATGTCAAATGGGGAATATGTGAAAAGCCATGATCTTTTGAAAATTTCTTGTGATAGAATATCTTAAAGGATTATTTATTTTAAGAGTAGTCCGGTATGCGGCTTGACTGTAAATTATACAAAGATGTGAGTAATATGTATTGTGATGCTATATATATTATATATGTAACACATGTTGGTTTTAAAGCTGTAACACAGAATTATGTAGGTATACCGCCGACCCAGTCATTACGCGTCTACAAAAGCAATGTTATGAAACGATGTTGTTTCTCATACACGACTTTTATTAAGTGAGCACTTTGAAAGCTTGACACATATGATATTATCTGGTTATTTTCCGGAATGATTTTCAGTCCAATATCTGGTAAAACTCAATGGCCAAGTGAATAGTGTCTGGTATTTAAGATCGGATGTTCCTGTTTTCATTCTCGCTTGCGCTTACAATAAGTCAGTCATTGCAATTTTTTTTACATGTATATGATTACATATAGGCAATAAAATGATATGGGTTGTATATGTCACCCCATATTTTCTCATCATTAATTAAAGGACTAACATATAAATGTTCCGAATTTATTGTGCGAACATGTAAAACGAAATTCTACAGAATGCACAGCGCAAATCTGGGACGTTTTTCTGTAGATGTGATTTTTACACAATTATGAATAAAGTAATGTGTATATATCACCCCATCTTTTCACATAATTAATCATAAGACATACACAATAATAGTTATGCTGAAATCCCAGTGCTTTTTTACAATAAAAAATTCCATGGAATTTACATTCAAATCCTTGGTGGTTTTTCAGTACATGTAAATAGCTGTACAATCGGTAAAAAATTGTGGGTTGTATATATCACACTATATTTTCTCAACATTATTTATAGGATATAAGTACTACAATTATCCCGAATTTGTGATGCATCATTCATCGAAATTATCGAAAATATATAGCGCACATCCGAGATGTATTTACATACATGTACCTGGTTTTTTTTTTTTTTTTTTTTTTTTTTTTCCAACTTTGAAGAAAAGATAAAGATCGGTGTATAAAACATGCAGTATTATCCTGTCAATAATCATAAGACATACATATTTATCATAAATTCTGGGGTGTTCACTTAATACAGAATTGTGGGAAACTCCTTCGGCGTCATTCTGTATGTACGAAAAATAGTATTTTAATACATTCAAAAACTTTAACGTTTCGTTTGATTTTTATTATCGGGCTTCAAGTTAAGTTCTGTATATGAATGAAATTCATGACAAAATCCCCGTGCTACAAAAGCCCTGCAGACAAAACCATCGGACAAAACTACTTTTTAAAACACTTCATTAATATTTTGTAATGAAAGGTTCACTGTTAAGTTAGATCTCATGTTGTTTCATCTATTAATGATATATCATTTATTTGTAAAACATTTATCTATAAGATATGATCTTACAGATATGTTAATGTCAGGTTGGGAATATTTTAACAGCCATTATTTATATAAATTTTCTCGTGGCAGGCTATCTTTAAAGATAATATTTTTAAGAGTAGTCCGGAATCTGGCTTGACTGTAAATTATACCAAGATGTGGGTCATATATATTATGATGCTATATATACATTATATATGCCACACACGTTGGTTTAAAAATTGCACCACATAAGTGGGTCTTACACAGACACCCCATAAATAGGACAAAATATATATATACGGGGATGTTTTGTGGGGACGTTTAACCAATTCGGAATTGACATTGTGGACGTTTTAACCAAAAGGAGGGCATTTTGTCTCTGGAACGTTTAAGCCAGATGCTAATTTACTAACCTGTTTGTACATCCCGGTGCACAGCATGATAACGGCATCCTGTAACACAATTAATCTTCACGGTTTTTATCAATAAAATATTTCGTCAAGTCCCAAACATTGCGTGTGAAAATAGCTTTCAATAGTGGCGATATTGAACTTTCTGCCCTACAAATAGTGCGCATGCGCTGAAAGTGGAATTCTGGCATCATATTTCCTTGGCAACGAACGGCGTTGTAAAAAGGTCTATAGTCTATTTCATATTCTGACCAAAGTTACGGCCCCCAACTATTCCAACCCATTTTACTCCGTCACTATTTGTAAATCTTTTGTATGTTAGTTGTAGCATGTCTCCTTGTTCGTATAGATGTATGTGCTCCTTGTTAAGACGACATCCAGGTCCAGGGTCAAGGTCACAGCAGGGGTCAACAATGAAATGTGTGCTCATAATATACTTTTCTGCAAACGCGAGTTTGGCACGCCCACCTTAGTAACGCGGTATTTTGGTCGTTTTGCCCGACAAACAAACCGGAATTTGGCGTTGAATACATAGAGACAGAGATTATCTCAGTTTTATTCTAGCTTATGTTTCGCTTTAATTAAAGAACCCTTAGTTTTTTTTTTTCCAACTGTGTTATCAATTCGAAATAAATTGGCAAAGTAACAAGAAACAAGAGGGCCATGATGGCCCTGTATCGCTCCACTGGCTTATAAATATAAACCATGAAGAGAAGTCTTCACTATATAAGCCCTTATAAAACTTTGATCCCAGGGCTACAGTCGAACTAAATGGGGAATATGTGTATTAGAAGAATAACATGCCAAATTTGGGAGTTCTTGGCCTTATGGCTAGTAACAAGACGGTTTCTGAACTTTTCACTCCATAAACCCATGTAAAACTTGTGACCCCTGGTGCAGGGCCAAACTTGATCCTAGGGCTGTAACTTGGGCCCTCTTTGTAGTTGTGCACTAGATAATGCTATAATTATTCAAAATTTGGTAGCCTAAGCCTTATGGCTATGTACACCAAGATTTAAAAGTTTTCCCTATGTCAGCCTATGTAAACCTTGTGAACCCCGCCCCCCCCCCAAGCATGAGGCCAAATTGACCCCAGGACTATAATTTGGGCACTTTTGGTAGACCCCAACTAGATCAAGCTAAATGCAAAATTTGGTAGCTCTAGGCCTTATGGCTAGGTACAGGAAGATTTTTAAAGTTTTCTCTATATAAGCCTATGTAAAACTTGTGACCCCTGAGGCAGAGCCAATTTTGACCCCAGGGCTATAATTTCAAGAAACATGATAGAGGTTTACTACATAAAGCTACATGCCAAATTTGGTAGCCCTATGCCTTATGGTTTCAGACAAGAAGATTTTTAAAATTTTCTCTATATAAGCCTATGTAAAACTTGTGACCCCTGGGGCAGAGCCAATTTTGACCCCAGGGCTATAATTTCAAGAAACATGATAGAGGTCTACTACATAAAGCTACATGCCAAATTTGGTAGCCCTATGCCTTATGGTTTCAGACAAGAAGATTTTTAAAGATTTCCAATATTTTTCAGTTTTGTTGCCATGGCAACCACAGTTTGTGAAGGAATCAAATTCTTTCAAGAAATTCTGAAGAGGACCATGGCAGGATCATTTCTGTGAAGTTTCATGAAAACTGGATGGGTAGTTTCAGAGAAGAAGATGTTTGAAATAAAAGTTAACGCACGGACGGACGGACGCACGCACGCACGCACGGACGGACGGACGCACGACGGACGGCCATGACATAAGCCCGCTGGCCTTCGGCCAGTGGAGCTAAAAATAGTTTGAACAATGTCATATTTATAAGAAAGCGAAAATTGAAAATAGCGCAAATGTGATCGTAATTCCATCTTTGGTCACAGCTTTTATACTAAAAATACATTGTTAGTAGTTTGCCGTCGACATTATCCATAATTAATAATAGGGGCATAAGTTTTTTTAAGACATTCCGTTAGTATGTAACTTGTCAGTTTGACAGTAAACAATATGATAAAAAAAAAAAACTGCTGGTAGAGTGGCTGTATTTCCGGAATTCTGGTCGAATCTACCGGCCACATTTTACGTAGAACTAAGGTTTTTGGAATGGATAAATTTAGTTTTCCCTAAAGGGTATACAGTTTAACAATTACATTACCACATGATTCTTACGTGTAACTTTAATCCATTTTGATGTAATATTTTATAATCCAATCTTCTATGGTTTAAACAATAAGAAAACAATTGCATTGTCTGTCAATAGTAAAGTCTATTACTTTGTCTGACCATTTTGTTTACATGTCGCACTATACTGCGTTTTGATTGGCTGATAGGACCTGTCAATTAAAATCGACAGAAAGGTCAATTAAATCATGCATGCACAATAACTCTTAAACCCTTTCTCTGATTTTAGAAATAGTTAATTCATATGTACAACTTGATGAGACAAGGCGCAGAGCAGCGATTTCAAATGCCAGGCTCCAAGGTCACGGTTATAGCAAGGGGATATAGTTTATATGCTTTTGTTGGTTTCTTTCGGGCGTATGTTGCTCCGCGTTGCAGAGCTTTTGTTTTCTATTGACAACTTTTTTTCTAATTTCACGATTTTCTTCATTTTAAGTCTAAGACTATGACAACTTTTACTAAAATTACCCTTAAATGAACTTTGCAGCTATTCATTTAGCAAAGCTTATAAATAAACTGCTACTTTACAAAATGTGATTTCTAAATAATTGCTCAGAAACTCTGAGAGGTCATACCACATCTTTATCAAATACTTAATTCTAAAACCCTGAAACTTTATTGGAAAAAAATTAAAGTGGATCAAGCGATCATATAAAAATCTACTGATCTTACTAATTGTCATTACCATTATTCTTCGAAATGGGCGATAGCACTAAATAAGTTCTGCCAAATTGTAAATGGGAAACTTCTGACTATAGATTGCAGAATGCAATTTATTCATACTCTGCACTTTAGAGTTGGTGTCCTTACTAAAATGCCACAAAATACTTCATTACAAGCAAGCCCTGACTGTCCAATATTATTGAATGAATTTGATACGTGTCCTCTGAATATCAAATACAGTCGAGCCTCGTTTATCCGGCCACTTCTGTTTCCTATGAATGTTTCCGGATCAGCCGTATTTCCGGATCGACGCAGTATGATTGCTGGCATGGCATCCAAGTTAAGCTAGGTCAATAACCATACGGGACACCGTGTATCGTAAGAATTACAACAGCGTATGTTTTACACAAGCACTTGTATACATGTCATTATTGCTCTTACGATTGTTCAGGTTTATAAAATAAAGAGTGTCATAAATTTGCATTTTGCCTTTTTGTTATTTGTCTGTTTTTGTACATGTCTTTTTACTTGTACCTAATTACATGCACATGCATACCTGTTGTGCAAACAGGTGCGCTTGTAAAGCTCGGCACGTTTATGACTTTGAAAACACCATGAAAAGGGCGAAACAAAAGGAAAACACGATATGCACAGTATTTTAAATGTACATGACGTGTTGTCAAATTCCTGCAAATGTGTTTTTTTGGATGGTCTTCTTTGTACTGACAAATGTCTTTTTTCACGGAAGTCGAAACTTCAACTCGTCTTTTGCTGGTGGTGTAGACATTCTGTTGGCTTCTGATAGTCGTACTTTCAAAGTGGTAAAATGGCAAATACTAATTGAGATTGATTGCCAATTGATTCGATATCGAAGACAGGCATATTTTCAATCATCTTTACAGTCTGTTAGGAGTAAAATATTTTCGAAAAACCTAACGAAATTTATCGTGTTTGGCGGCCATTTTGTGTGTACTTTGGGGAACATAAACATCTCGAGTTAACACATGAATCAAACTGTTTTTTTTTTTTTTTTTCCTATGGTTTACCATTTAAATTGAAAATATTTGTTTTTGAAACGAAGGATTATTGAATATGTACTTCTAATGTTGTTCATTTCTGTCAAAAAATATATTGCTGTAATTAAACTGCTTTCTTGTTTACATCTGTCTGAATGTGCTTGTGTAAGTCAAACAGTGAATGATACATCTTACATTTTTCTAAAAAGTCACATCAGATTACATATTGGTTTTTGTGCAATCTTGACATGCTGTTTTTATAAATTTTAGAGAATTAAAAATGTTGACTATCTGTCTTTCGCTTTCTAAAGGAGCATCATTTGTGCAGCACCATCCCAACACATTTTCATTATCGCAATAAGTGTTGTTGCAAAATTACTAGCCAGATACCCGTTTTCTATGTCGGATATTTATACGTGACTATTAAGCGTGGTCTTCTCTTAAATTGAAATCAACATACAATTCTTTTACCACAAAAGTAAACATATTCTACTACATATTTAAAGCACTTTCAATTGAAAATTGTTGCCCAAACGTTCTATTTGTCTCTGATACAGTTAAGAAAAACGATGAAAAAAAAAAAGAAGAAAATACAAGCAATTTCTCGTTTTCCACAGTTTTTTTTTTTTTTTTTTCAAAAGCTGTCTCTACTGGGGCCACAGGGATATGAAATGTTATGATGGATTGTTTCAATACACTCTTTCCTGAATCAATTATTGCTTGAAACCTGTCACCAAATAATTAATCGCTAGCTCGCTATTTTTTTTTGTACTGTCTGTACTTTGATTTACAGATATTTCGTGTTTCTTTTTCCCAGAATGTGTTCCAAAGCTTGTGTCGTAAAAGGGGTCGTTAAACATCAGGGTCCGTACTCACCAACCATTCTTTAGAACAGTCTAAGTCTTATTCTCTAAGAATTTAAAAGTAACACAACTTCAGACTGGCTAAACCATTTGGTTTGCTACTCTCTAAATCTATAATTAGACTAAGAATGTTCTTAAGCATGAATTGTTTTGGTAAAGGGTCAAATGCAATGTTCAATTATGCTAGTTCCATAAATATGTCAAGATCAGTAATAAATGAAATGTGCGGAACCTTGCGATAAGACTCATCCGGTATTTGTCCGCGGATAACACACTGAAGGTTGCGGTATAAATGTCAAAGCATATCTGAACTAGCAGAATGCATTGTGCCTGGAGACGAATTCTTACCGGAACCCGTTCCCGAATGTGTTTCCTCAATCGTGCTGCCATTCGGCAAGCCTCGGGTATGTCAAGTATGTATCCGTCAATGACATCCGAAAGGTTGCGGTATAAACATCAAAGCATATACCTGAACTAGAATAATGCGATATGCCTGGAGTACAGTACCGGTACCGGTTCCTGAACATTTCCCGAATCGTGCCGCAATTCGGCAAAACTCGGGTATGTCCGGTATGTATCCATGGATTACATACGAAAGGTTGAGGTATAAACATCAAAGCATATACCTGAACTAGCAGATTGCGATATGCCTGGAGAAGAGTGCCGGAACCGATTCCCGAATGTTTTCCGAATGGTGCCGCCATTCGGCTAACCTCGGACATGTCCGTTATCTATCCGTGGATGACATACGAAAGGTTACGGTATAAACGTCCAAGTATACCTAAACTGGAAGAATGTCATATGCCTGGAGTACAGTACCGTAATCTGTTCCCGAATTTGTTTCCCCAATCGTGCCGCAATTCGGCGAACCTCGGATATGTCCGGTATGTATCCGCGGATGAAAGACGAGGGGTTGCGATATAAATGTCAAAGAATATCTGAACTAGCAGGATGCGGTATGTCTGGATTACAGAACTAAAACCCGTTCCCGAATCGTTCCGCCATTCGGCAAACCTCGGGTGATACATTGACCGAATTCCTCGGCTGCATTACGTCGTGTGATATGCACCTACACCGTACACGTCTTCGCCGGAAATACGCCGCTTTTCTGTTACTAGAATTGTATGTCTTCCCTTATAAAAATTAAACATGAATCACAACTTTCCATCGAAATCTTTCTAAATAGATTCTACATTTCTGTTGACAAACAGTTTCAGGTACTTTAAATTCTCAACGTGGTTTCACTGTACAGCCTGCAAAAAAGACTCTGGTTTCACTGTACAGCCTGCAAAAAAATTGGCACTTTTTACCTACAAATTGAAAAATGTAAATAACTTTACCACGGTAGTTGATGTGTCCATGCTAATTGATTTACATTGGCGCCGCCATGCTTAGGATTATGTGACTGACAGCATATGGAAATCTCCTTGATACAAACAAAGGTAAATATTGGTAGGGAATAGGCCGAGTTGTGACGAGTGGCTAGAAATGGTTACGGAATCGGCCGAGTTTTGACGAGTGTCGTGCTGCAAGACTCTGGTTTCACTGTACAGCCTGCGAAAAAGTTGTCGATAAGTTGTCTAAATTTGTCAAATTTTACAGCTGGGATACAAAAACGATGCCGACCTGCTATCTTTGTATCAGCTGATCTACAGAAAAAGGTTCCTGAAAGCCACAATGATATTAAACCGGGATGTTTCGCCATATTGATGAACCCTCCGAGTTCTTTTGAAGCACTTAGATAAATCTGTTTCGCCTTTCCAGGCAAAACCGAAAAAGAAAATCTCATATCTTCGAAGATTGACCTTTCTGTTATGACGCATCACTATTATATCATGTGCAGAATAAATATCAATACGCGGTGCGCATAACTGAAACTCTGTCGCACAAAAGGAGCAAGCGGGAAATACCTTTCAATTATACGTCTGTGGAGAAATAGAGTCTGTTTCTCACTAAAATTTCTTTAAGATATAATAATTGAAAAAAAAAACTGTTTACTGCAAATCTCTGTATAGTTTCTAAATATAGATTTAAGGAAAAGCCGGAATTTGTGCAGGGTTTTTCGTAAGACTTAACAACAACAAGAACAACAACAAAAACAACAAGAACAACAACAAAATAACCCAAGGATACTGTGCTTGTACCGGGGCTTTTCCCGGGCCTAAAGCGACTGTGTTTATGAATGACTTGTATACATGTTACATGCTAGCTAACCATGGCTGGATGAATCGTACCAGTTACCGTAGCCTGGGTTCCAGTCCGATCATTTTATCCTTTTTTCTTTTAATTTCGGACTTACTTTATCAAAAATGACGTCATTTTTCACAAGTTAAGTCCGAATATAAAAAAAAGGAAAATGGATCGGTCTAGAACCTAGGCTACAGTTAACGTTGTTTTGAATAAAGTATAATGTTGTTTATTTTGAATTTCGCTGCATCTATTGCCATTTTGAAAAGTAATATGGTTCTGTACCTAGAATGCCCAGATAGGTTTGTATTTGAAAAATTGTAAGCTCAAACTTGGTTTCATCGAGTGAACATCATCCGTAATACTTTCACGAGTGGCGCAAATTTTCTACTTATTTGTAACCTTTTTTTTTTGTTGTTGGGACTTGCGAAGTACAGGGGAGCTCTCGTTATTTTCGAACCAGTGAGTTTATCAATCGGTAAATTCACCGGTCGAAACGGTGAAATAATCAAGATATAATCTACCATTTTTTCACGAAAAACTACCGAAAGACATAAAATAAATCTGGTAGTCTTCATCGGTTTTTTTACAAGAAATTTCGATTTACGAAATGCCCCTTTAAATGTAATTATGTTAGAATTGTCCTTGTGTCCTTGTGTAACATAGTGGCTGCTTTTCCCACCTTGGGATAAATCAATGTGATCGTACAGTGGAATATTTTACGGTGGAGGAAGAAACAGAGTCCGAAGGTAACAGACAACGTTTATTAACAGTATAAATCCCTGCTCTATAATCCTACGGGGTAAGTATAACTACCCACAATATATAAGCTAAGATTAACAGAGACCGCTAACGCGGGTCTACCATTCAATAACCAATCTATTCCCCGCTTCTCTTTTCCGGCCGAGCGTCTGCTTTTATAGCCAAATTCTCTCAGGACGTCCCACCAAGACATTATTGTTGGTTATAGGAATATCCTAAACGTCCATTATTTGCTGCCGTATCAATATTCATAATACTCATTAATAAAATATGATGATGACTTAGACGTGTATTATGTTACACACACCCCTTACTTGAGGATGTATGTCTATATAGACAGACAACCAATTAAAAACGGTAACATACACGCTGAACCATCGTACCTCCTAATATCTAAATCGGAATTATAGATTCAATACACCTACAACATGAAAACATATAAGACAGAGACATGGATAACAATAAAAGATCAATCAATAATTCGAAACAAATATCGAGAGTCACCGTTATATAAACACTGCCGTCTCTTAAAGTTCAGGCAATCCACTTTAACGATTAACATGTGAAACTTCATTAATTTCACTATGTCTGATTATACCATTAAACACTTTAAACACTTAAGAATATCTAAACATACAACACACATGTATACGTAATAGAAGGAAAAAGAGTTTAGAGTTTCTATTCATGGCGACTTCTATTTTCACCACCTCCCTCACTGGAAAAGTCAATTTGTTGATACAGATGTACCACCTGTGTCTCTTCGCCTGTATGTTGTTGGTTGGAAGTGGACTGGTTACCCGTGATCCCAGGTGACGAGTTTCCTGCACCCTTCATCTCGTGAAGCTCCCAACCTTCAGTAATATCCTTCCGCCCCGAACCTTGCATTTTACCAACCAAGTACCCTTTTATTTTCTTACGCTTCTTTACCAAGATAACAATTATTATTATAAACAAAACGATGAGGATCAGACCAGGGAGGCCGCAAAAGCCATATTGTTCCAAAAATGTTAACTGTGGGGATTGTACATTTCTCAGTTCCGTAAGTGATTTATTCATGGGAATTTTATCCACGGTATCCAGAATGGGTGGAAGCGAAATTGAACTATTCATGAATTTCGGTAAATCTTGATTAACTTCTCTATACATAGAAATACCAGTAAAATTAATTTTCCGGAGGAGTCGTATGAATAGGTCGTCAATCTTAAAAGTAATACTCGTATCTGATCCCGCGATTAATGATACAAAATTACTGTTGGCACTACAAGACGAATTTAGATAGAGCACTCCTAAAGGGGGATTTATAGTTATCTCTTTAGTTACAGCCTTCTTGTCATAACAAACGACGGAAAATTGTAACGGGCTCTTTGTAGTCACTGCCCAAAGTTGTGGATTAATTTCGGTAATCAATGGCAACCTCGCATTCACATTTATCATTTTGACACATAATTTCTCAATTTCTCCGTTTGATTCAAGAACAACGCTACCAGACACTGTTGTCTTGAAGCAACATTATAAATTGGATTCGATACTTCACAAAACTTAAGCAATGGTCGATTACATTTTTTCACGTTTTCGTCCCCCAATAGCATGTATTGGGTACGTTCTAAATTGATAGCCAGGTATTGACTTTGTAGGTCTATGTATGCAGTCATATCTCGAGGGGCATAATTCAATGCCATTTCTAATTTCACAACTTTATATAACTCGAATTGACCCCTACTTACCCTCAAAGGAATCCTTAGAACGATAACTATTTGATCAGTATCCATAAACGTACTTGCTTCTAAGATTTCATAATAAGGCCATAGACGACGCTCCGGCTTAAAAGGCAATTTTGCTGAAATTGGTATCTCCGATTTAATGCTCAAAAGCAAACCCCTAAGTTGCTTTGGAGATATTATTTCAGGAGATATTTTTCCAGTACCAAGAACATTTAATTCAGATTTTAAGTGATCATTGAATACATACGCATTCTGAATCATTTGCCTTAAAACACTGACGGTATGAAGTGACTGAGTGTAACATTCCAAGAAATCATTAAGGTCAAAAATCTGGTGGATGAGATATTGAGTTATATTATACATTTCCATATCAAGATCCCTGAGCTTTAGATTAATTTGGTTTATAGCCAACCTGTTTTCCGATATTAGCTCCCTTGAGCGATTCATAACTGTTATTTGTTCCTGGACAACATGAACTATTTAATAAACATTTAATAAAAATGAAACGCAAAAACGACTTTCCATCAAGAACTCTGACTAGCATTAGATGCGTAGTAAATGCTTCTGTCAAGGGAAAAATGAAAATGCGAATGTGTTGTATCAATCCGAGGTCTGTTAAAAACAAGGCACTGTCTATTTGTGATTATATACTTTCAAATGACCTGGATCTTATCACTGTGACAGAAACCTGGCTGGGTTCTTCTATTGATAATGCTTGTATCAATGACCTTGTGCCTACTGGTTACCGAATCAGACATGTTCCTCGACCCAGCCATCGGCGCGGAGGGGGTGTAGCTGTAATTTACAAGTCTGGTATAAATGTGCGTATCTTATCATCAAGCAGCGATCAACAGTTCTCTACTTTTGAGTACATGGATTGCAATGTAGATATAAATGGCTACATGTTACGCATTGTCGTCATATATCGACCACCTCCAAGTAGAGAAAATGGTTTAAAGACCAGTGTTTTCCTTGAAGAAGAATGGCCTAGGTTTTTAGCAAGCTACGCTACTTTAGACAAACAAATCATAATTACGGGGGATCTGAATTTACATCTTGACATTAAATCGAATACTGACACTGTTAGGTTTAATGGCATCTTAGAATCCTGTGGCATGATTCAACATGTTCATGAACCTACCCATGTTGGTGGTCACATTTTCGATGTTGTCATTACTAGAGATTCAGAAGACATAATATCAAACATGGTCATTACTGATCCTGGAATTGGGGATAGCTCCGGAAAAATGACACATGATCATTATGCAGTTGTATATAGCGTATTGGCCTCTAGACCAGCTCCTGTGAGAAAAACTGTTTCTTTTAGAAAAGTTCGTTCAATCAACATAGAATCAATCAAAAATGATATTTTAACATCTGAAGGTATTCAATCTGGTTTCCAGTATACAGATGCTGAAGGCATTGTTGGTGCTTATATTAATGAACTTTCATGTCTGGTCGATAAACATGCCCCCCTTCAAACCAAAACCATTACTTTGAGACCAACATGCCCTTGGTATACAGAGGAGCTTCATGATACTAAACATTTGAGGCGCAAACTTGAAAGGAGATGGCGCCAAACTAAGCTGTCAATTGACCATCAAATCTACAGAAATCAATACGCTAGGGTGAATAAACTGATTAAGAGGGCTAAAATAGTCTATTACTCGGACAAAGTGGCCTCATGTGGGCAAGATCAAAAAAGTCTGAATAAGGTAACAAAATACCTGTTAGAAGGTTCATGTGAAGTTGTCCTTCCATCTGGTAAGGCTTCCCAAGAACTTGCTCAAGAATTTAGTGACTTCTTTATCAGCAAGATAGAAGGTATAAGAAATGATATAATCATAAACAAGCAATCTACTTGTTTGCTGGATGAACTAACAGACAGATTACCAAGTGACAACCACTTGATTGAATTTACCCCAGCAAGTGAGGAAGAAGTTAAAAAAATTATTCAGAAGTCTCCAAATAAGTCTTGTGAACTTGATCCTATACCAACATGGCTTTTAAAATCTTGTATAGATGTTCTCACCCCTTTTGTGACAAAGATCGTTAATGTCTCTCTTGAGACTGCTTATGTACCACTGTCTTTCAAAAGCTCCTATATTAGACCACTCTTAAAGAAACCAAGTTTGGATCATAATATGCTTAAAAACTATAGACCTGTTTCAAATTTACCCTTTGTTTCAAAGGTCATAGAGAAAGTGGTCACTTCCCGTATAGAACAGCATTTGATATCAAACAGTCTTCATGAAGAACACCAGTCTGCTTATCGGTCATATCATTCAACAGAAACAGCATTAGTGAAAGTCCAAAATGATATTCTGCAATCCCTAGATCAGAATAAAGTTGCAGTTCTTGTGCTACTTGATCTCTCCGCTGCATTTGACACAATTGACCATAGAACCTTATTACAACGTCTTGAAAACCATTTTGGTATAACAGGAAAAGCACTTAAATGGATTTCCTCATATCTCAGTGAGCGATACCAAACAGTATGTATAGATGGGAAATTATCAAAGTCTGTGCGTATGGAATTTAGTGTGCCGCAGGGCTCTGTGTTAGGACCAAAATATTATACTATGTATACAAAGCCTGTTGGCTCACTCTGCAGGAAACATGGACTTGATCACCATTTTTACGCTGATGACTCACAATTGTATCTGGCATTTGAACCTACAAATAATGTTTCTCAAACTGAAACCTTTAATCGCATGGAAAAGTGTCTTACAGATATTGTATCATGGATGCATTCAAATATGCTTAAACTTAACACAGAAAAAACTGAAGTTATGCTATTTGCATCAAGCAGAAATGCCCATCTTGTTGATAACATAGAGCTGAATATTGGAGGCTCTAAGATCAAACCATCTAAGTGTGTCAAAAATCTTGGGGCTATGCCTGACATTAGAATGGATATGGAACAGCATGTAAACTCTGTATGTAGATCATGTTACGCTAAGTTGCGTCAAATCGGACATATCAGAAAATACTTAACACTTGACGCTACCAAATCTCTGGTAAATTCTCTTGTTACTTCAAGATTAGATTATTGCAACGCAATGCTATATGGAGTGCCTAAAAGAACCTTAAATAAACTTCAACATGTTCAGAATACAGCAGCCCGTATAATCAGCAGGGCCTCTCGTTTTAGTCATATTACACCAGTACTGAAAGAACTCCACTGGCTACCCATTCAGTTTAGAATAGAATTTAAGATATTAACCTTAACCTACAAGGCCATACATGGTCAGGCCCCAGTGTATATAAACAGATTTCTTAAAGTGTACAGACCAACTAGAAACTTAAGATCTCGAAATAGTTCACTCACATTAGAGGTTCCAAGAAGCCGAATTACATATGGAGATCAAAGTTTTGTGATTGCAGCCCCAAAATTATGGAACAGCCTACCGGCAAACCTTAGAGACACTGATTCACTGTTTGCATTTAAAAAAGGACTGAAAACATACTTTTTTATCAAAACTTATGGAAATTAATTCCTGATAGACTGAAATTTATTTTTTAGACTGCAACCATGTGGAGTCAGTTTTTACAGTTTTAATTTTTATATTGTACATGCAGAAGAGATAATCTCGTTTATGACGGTGTTTAGCCATAACATTTCTTAACTTGTATGATGTTAATTTGTAAAAATTGTGTACCTGTAGCTAGGATGTGAAGCACTTTTGAGCATAGTTAAGCTATGATTAAAGTGCTATATAAATAAGGTATAATAATAATAACTAAATTGGATTGCTGTCGTCCCAACTGACTGATGGCTACTTTTAATCCCCGTAATTGTTCTTCGTTTACCGTACCGAATAAGAATGTGCTTAACTTGCCTACAAACGGGAGAACACTTCTTTTTGACCGCGTCATGAGATTTGATACTCCCTGAGCAAAGTATTTAGATTTTCATGCCCCAACTCCAGTTCTCTCACTTCTTTCCCTAAAAACTCGAATTGTTTGATAAAGCTACTATTTTGCGCTGTACTTCTGAATTTCCTTTGAATACTGGCAATCAACCTTTGTATATAAGCCCAGTTATTTCCTAGTTCGTTGAGGAAACCCACGTACGGTTTCAAATCCAAAATAATACTAACAAACCATGTTGAGTGTGCAATGTTAAATGTTTTCCTCTTTTGAAAGAACACAGATTTCTTCAAATCTGTGGCAATAACACTTATGCCACACAATACTAACAAACCTATAAACTTCATTGTTAAGGGGTAAATGGTGGTATTGCAATTATATTGGTTCGCGGAAGAACACTTTACTCCGTAATTTTGACTTCGGTTGTTGGCTGGTAAGCTCCGGTTTCTGGCCCACACTTCGGCGTCAACAGCGACGCAACACAAATGTACCAATATTAATAATTAATCGAACACTGAGCGGCAACGTTTTCGCCCATGACATAATAAACTTCAACACAAGGAACAGGCAACCCAGGTCAGTTTAATGTTTTTGAACGACGAATCTGAACTGCTTGCCGGCACTTGTTTGTCCGCTTGATTCTCAGTTTCCCCATTTTCGGTCTCAGGAATTTCAAAGGTACTTTTTACCGGAGGGGCTTTCTTCTCCATTGTTGACTATTTCAATTAATTCCAATTTTTAAAGTACACCGAAAAGTTCAAAACGATAAATTTAGAGCCCCTGTTCGTTACTTGGTTGATCACCAATCCTGGTCACGGCACCAAAATATTGCCTTCCTCATTATGTAACATAGTGGCTGCTTTTCCCACCTTGGGATAAATCAATGTGATCGTATAGTGAAATATTTTACGGTGGAGGAAAGAAACAGAGTCCGAAGGTAACAGACAACGTTTATTAACAGCATAAATCCCTGCTCTATAATCCTACGGGGTAAGTATAACTACCCACAATATATAAGCTAAGATTAACAGAGACCGCTAACGCGGGTCTACCATTCAATAACCAATCTATTCCCCCCTTCTCTTTTCCGGCCGAGTGTCTGCTTTTATAGCCAAATTCTCCCAGGACGTCCCACCAAGACATTATTGTTGGTTATAGGAATATCCTAAACGTCCATTATTTTCTGCCGTATCAATATTCATAATACTCATTAATAAAATATGATGATGACTTAGACGTGTATTATGTTACACTTGTTATATAATAGACCTAGCGCTACCAACACTTAACTAGACAACAAAATTTGTCCAAAGACTTTTCTAAATTGAAAGCATTTGCAGACGACAATTTAGATTTGGGTCAAAAGATGGTATTTATCATTGATAAGGTAAAACACATTGTAGGAAAGGGAGAAAATGCTGGTTACCAAAATTTTCTCCTTTTCCCCAGAATGTTTACAAAAGGCTTCTTCCCCAAGGTAGTTCAAACTCGGGATTGTGTGGTGAAGGGTCATTTTAAACACGAGATTGTTTTGTAAAAGTTAAATTTGATAGCGGAAATCCGTGTGCATATCCTTAAGAAATGAATTACATACGGAATCCTGTTTCCGCCATCCACTTTTCCACCTACGAGGAACTCGAAAAGTAGAAATTAGACACACTAACTTCCACTTTTCTAGCAAAAATGTTACCTCGAAAAGTCGAAAAGTTGAAGTTTTTGACCTGACAATTGTAAAAAAAAAAACTTTCGACCTCACGTTTGTCTAGAAAAGTAGAAATTAGGAAGTACTAACTTCAACTTTTCGCGTTTAACTGCTAGGTCGAAAAGTAGAAAAGTGGAAGTTTTTTACATGACAATTGTCAATAAAACTTCCACTTTTCGACCTAGAAAAGTCGAAAGGTTGAAAAGTCGAAAAGTCGAAATTAGTCGATTAAAACTTCCACTTTTCTAGTTAGGACTAATTTTTCGTAGGATAAATTGGCCGCGGGACCAGTGACACAGGAATTTTTACCCTAAACTGGTACCCGTTGTATCTCCCGTAGCCGTCCGATAGACGTTGATACGAAGATCGATAACAGGTTGCCAGTTTATTTTTACCCCTACACCGGCTCCAACATTATTCGGTGCTGATAAACAAACATCCCGTGATAATCAGGATTTCTGCTATTGATTCCGTTTCGCAGAAATAATTTGTCACATAATGGATGATTTGAGACAAAAGATGATGTCAAAATACCGCACAAGGTGATAAGATCAGCAAACAAAAGACATGGACATTAGGTAAAATTGGATTTGAAAAATAGAGGTTGACCTCAAATCTTGCTGCCAGGGGAAGCCTATCAAAATGGCACATCGAAAATCCTTGAAAGCGATATTATCAAAACAGCAATTACGTAATCGTTGTTTTAAAAAGACAGAGTTGTAAATTTCTGCTTCAATATTTTTACTCTGGTAAATGTCACTTTCTAAATTAGAAAAATAGAGGAAAATCATCTAAATTAAGTGTATTGCTGTTTTGTGGTTTACTTTTCCTGAAATGTTTCCACAATACAATTGGTTTACTATCCTTCAGTCTTTCTAATTCTTCTACTTTTTCAACTTAAACTGTTTTTTTTTTTCTTTTGTCTGATAAAACTTTGTATCTCCTTTTACAGTCACACCAATAAATTCTACTGGTGTCAGATTTACAACGATTGAAAACAGAAAGAGCCTCCAAATAACATTTTTGTAGCATGACGGATTTAGCATAAATTATTGTACAAAAAACAATATGAATATACAATTAATGGCAGGACATTAAATTTGACCGCTCCAAAATGCAAATTATTGTAAATAAATATGTGAATATATAGCACAATGACGATGTTCAAATAGAATGGATCATTTGATATCTTCAATACTTTGATTCAGCGGGCTATTTGGGAGTAATATTTCTTTTGTAGTGTTGTGCATTGTTATGATGGTGAAATTTTTGTGAGAAAAAGAACACTGCTTCAAACAAGCAATCTCTTCTTTTCCACATACTTTTCAACAGCTGTCTATCCATGGAAGGAGAAAATGCTATAGTATTGCAAGTCGAATAGGGTGAAGTAACACATGATATTCATGTAATTCATTTCTTAAGGATATGCACACGGATTTCCGCTATCAAATTTAACTTTTACAAAACAATCTCGTGTTTAAAATGACCCTTCACCACACAATCCCGAGTTTGAACTACCTTGAGGAAGAAGTCTTTTGTAAACATTCTGGGGAAAAGGAGAAAATTTTGGTAACCAGCATTTTCTTCCTTTCCTACAATGTGTTTTACCTTATCAAAGATAGATACCATCTTTTGACCCAAATCTAAATTGTCGTCTGCAAATGCTTTCAATTTGGAAAAGTCTTTGGACAAATTTTGTTGTCTAGTTAAGTGTTGGTAGCGCTAGGTCTATCATATAACAAGGACACAGGGACAATTCTAACATAATTACATTTAAAGGGGCATTTCGTAAATCGAAATTTCTTGTAAAAAAAACCGATGAAGACTACGATTTATTTTATGTCTTTCGGTAGTTTTTCGTGAAAAAATGGTAGATTATATTTTGATTATTTCACCGTTTCAACCGGTGAATTTACCGATTGATAAACTGATTCGAAAATACCGAGAGCTCCCCTGTACTTCGCAAGTCCCAACAAAAAAAGGGGGTTACAAATAAGTAGAAAATTTGCGCCACTCGTGAAAGTATAACGGATGATGTTCACTCGATGAAACCAAGTTTGAGCTTACACCGGAAAAAAAAAACCCACAAATATTCTCTATATCTTCCCCGAGGTGGCATTTTTTCAAATACAAACATATCTGGGCATTCTAGGTACAGAACCATATTACTTTTCAAAATGGCAATCGATGCAGCGAATTTCAAAATAAACAACATTATACTTTATTCAAAACAACGTTAACTGTAGCCTGGGTTCTAGTCCGATCATTTTTCCTTTTTTATCTTCGGATTTTACTTGTCAAAAACGACGTCATTTTTGATAAAGTAAGTCCGAAATTAAACAGACAGACAGACAGAAAGACAGACAGAGACGGACATAATTTAAATGAACTTAGTATTACGCCGCTTTCAACATTATTTCAGTTATATCAAGGCAACAGACCACATATTCATGTCGTTCCCGGGTTTCACCAGTACTGAGCTGGGGTTCTAGGTTGTCTTGCCCAAGGGCACTCCCATGAAAAGAACTCAGCGGCTCGAACACAGGGCCTTCAGGTCACGAGTCCCACTTTACCACTGAACCACGCAGGGCCCTAACAGAGACAGATAGCCAGTACAAGTTAAGGTTGGCGGACAGCAGTTCAAGGACGTGTGTTTCTTTTTGTTGGTGGAGGAAATGCTATCAGTGAGAAAATGAAAAGACAAATCGGATCCTACAGCATAAGAACGGGTCAGATCGGACTGCTTCTTGAAGATTGATATTTGTAAAGCGATAGCGTCATTTTTTGGTTTCCCGTGAGAAGGGATAGGTTATGAGGTAAGTGTAGTTATTCATGAAAGTATTTCTCTGTGTGTGTGTTGGGGGGGGGGGGTCGTAAATTGCTGTGTTCGCACAGCGAAACAATTGGGTTCAGGAAGCTCGAGGGTGGTTAACGGTGCATTTGATATAATCAAGGCGTTGAAAGCACTGGTGTGGCATTTGTCAAGGGAGCCATTGTGTGGAATTAATAATGTGAGAAATAAACAATAGAAATAGTTTCAAAATATTCGCCTGAAAGTCTACCTACTATATAGTCATGCATAATCCGATAGAGTAGCGTGCAATCTTGTGGAACGAACAAGTCCTGGCGAACAAGTCTGGGGACGAATAAGTCCAGGGGCGAACTGGTTTTAGGACGGACAAGCACGGTATGTTTGTATCATTACGCCAATAGAAGGTCTTTGCGGGTCAACCTATTTTCGATAAAATAAAAAGTATTTCTACGATCGATTACCTAATCCAATTTATTGTAATACGCCATTTTCGATTTCATATCTAAGTGCAATCGAAACACTTATTTGTCGTAGGAAAATTGAGTTTAATTGGGTTTACTTCCTTCGGTTTTGCACAAACTACGATACATGATTTTCAAAATGCCGTATTGATCTCACAGTGGCACTGTCTTCGACAAATGCCACAAAAAAGAATCTAGTAAGTCACAACTATTTTACTTAAATAAAGTTTGAAAGTAGTTATTATTTTTTTAACATAGATCAAGATTTTTTCAGCATTTTTTTTTTTTGTCAGAGTATGTATGTAATTACAGACAGACAGACAGACAGACGCACATTGAGTTGAGGGAGGAGAACATAGATAATATACGAGTGACTTCAGATAGATCTTTATTGTAGCAAAAAAAATGTAACAGTCATTTAGCTTTTCACAACACATTTCATGTTGCAAATGGAGCATTTGCTCGTTATTACAGTCAGAGCAAACAGACAGACAGGCAACAGACTGACTTACACCAGACAGATTATTTCAACACGGCGATAGCTCACATATTCATGTATTTCCTGGGTCTCACAAGGACGATGCTGGGGCTCTGTGATGGCTAGCCCAAGAGAAACCAACTAGATTCTGTGGGGCTCGAACCCGGGATCTCCATCCTGAGCCCTGAGTGAGGGGTGGGGGAAAGGAGAAACAGAGAAAAAATTGATCCATAGATTACACGTTTAGAACACTTTTCCAAGATATTGTTGCGAGTGGAGAAGTTGCTCGTTGTTTTAAAAAATCAAACCGAAGAATGAGTGCCTTCAGATAGATCTGTATAGTAGAACACATGATATTGACAATACATGGATCTGTGGAAATCGATATTTGACCAATCAGGTTATCGCATTTATTTGGTCCGATGTCCAGCCTTGCTGTCTGCTATTTCGGCTCACAAACAAACGACTGTGGATGTGGGAGAAGTGCGATATTATGTGTGTTTTCAGGGCTTGAATTTTAGGAAAAAGTTTAAAAGATGTGCTTTGCGATCGTGTACGGCTTACGTGAGATATACGAAGAGATGACAAGTTTGCATTATGATTATGATTGACAATGGGTGATGAGCAAAGAGTTTCGATCAACGCTATTTTACGCAATGGATTAATTAATGTTAGTTTTTTTGAAACTCTCTGAAAAAAAAAAAACATAAACTGTTTTACAGTGGAAAACAAAGGTAAAATATATGAAATACTACTAAAAAGAAAGTACGTTCACTAAAATATCTAAACCTTGTTTAATAACCTCCGCACATCCAAAAGGAGGCACGTGTCATCAATGTTTCAATTTGACGTTAGCATTAACCCTTGGTGTGTGAAGAATGCTGAATGTGTAGATACAGATCAGAGTGCAAAAAATGCAGTTTATTCTTGGATTCAAACCATCTGCTACTTAAATTAATTCTGTTTACGTGCATTCTTTTACTGAAGGTACATGTAGATTTCATTTATGAAACAGACTAAGTTCTGTTTTGTTCAGTTTAAGAAGTTCATCTCAAAAGGCAACTTAAGTTAATTAAATCAGCTTTTGACTTAGCCATATTTAAGTGGATTAGCACATCTGCCATTTCAAAGGGTATGTTGGTAAACTGTTAACTGATAGGATGTGTGTTCGATTGCCCGTGTAATCCACTCGACCACCCGTTGTCTTCAGTATAGGGCTATCACAAGATAAAACAAACTACCGCCAATGATATTAACAAGTTTGTTAATTGACAGCACACTTTACACGTTTTAAATTCATCAGGCAACCATTTTCCCTTAAATTGTTATTTAAGCATTTCTTAGACTTCCACCTCTCTGTTGAATGAGACAATCTATAAATATTTCAAAATGCTTGTAGCCTCCTAATTCAGTGTGATTTACTATCGAATACGATGTTGAGACAACTTAACAAGCTTTACAAAAATATTAATCATCTTTAATTCTATTATTTTTAAGCAAAACTGAGGTTTATGAGGTGTTTCACGCTTTCTCGTAGATGTTCAAAACTTTGCTGGCACAGGTATTACATTGCCTGTAGCCCCTGAAATTCACACTTTTTCTACATATCCTTGTGTAAATAAGTTCAAGTTTCCATATATTTCTTACCGCGGATCCATCATCAACAGAAACATATGAAAAGGAATATTTTGCCGGGATTTAATCGATAGAAACAGTCATGATAGCAAGATTTAAGTAGCCTTTCTGCTATACTCTATATGTATTTAATGCGTTTGTTTGTGAGCCCTTAGTTACGGTAACCAAGGAAGTCGGTTTATCTCATCGCCACGGATCCATGTATTAGCATTTTTGAACACTTCAACAGGCATTGTTGCGAGTGGAGAAGTTGCTCGTTATTTTAAAATCAAACCGAAAAATGTGGCGTTTTAGAAAACTGTAGCTAGCAAAAAATGTAATAGTGAATTAGCTTTTTACAACACATTTCATGTTGCAAATGGAGCATTTGCTCGTTATTACAGTCAGAGCAGACAGACAGGCAACAGACTGACATACACCAGACAGACAGTCACACGTACAAACTGACATACATTGAGTTAAGACAGGTAGTTTTTAACATTATCTCAACACGGCGACAGCTCACATATTCATGTAATTCCTGGGTCTCACCAGGACGATGCCGAGGCTCTGTGATGGCTAGCCCAAGGGCACGCCCAAGAGAAACCAACTAGATCCAGTGGGGCTCGAACCCGGGGTCTCCATCCTTTAAAGCCCTGAGTGAGGGGTGGGGGAAAGGAGAAACAGAGAAAAAATTGATCCATAGATTACACGTTTAGAACACTTTTACTTACAAGATATTATTGCGAGTGGAGAAGTTGCTCGTTGTTTTAAAAGATCAAACCGAAGAATGAGTGCCTTCAGATAGATCTGTATAATAGAACACATAATACTGACAATTAGCATTCTGAACACTTCAACAGGCATTGTTGCGAGTGGAGAAGTTGCTCATTATTTTAAAATCAAACCGAAAAATGTGGCGTTTTAGAAAACTGTAGCTAGTATTGTTGCTAATGGAAAAGTTGCACGTTATTGCAAATCCAACCGTGTGCACTTAAACAGCAAGTACAAATTAAGAATGGTCGACAGCAGTTCAAGAACATGTAATTTTGTTTGTTGGTGAAGGAAATGCTATCAGTGAGAGTTTTTGTAACGTTTGACCACCAAATACTCATGTAATGTATAATGTGTAAAGGTTACAGTCGAATAATTTCTCTTTCATTTCAGACTCTGTGTACCATGTGGGTGGAAAGATAAAGAATGCAGACTATTCTAATAAAAAGGACGCGTTTTGTGAATTGATATGTATCTGATGTAATAAAAACATTTCATATGGTGTTTGTTATGGATCACCACTTCTGAGCTTATAACGGCTTGCAAGTGGTTTTGTACTCGACATCGTTCACCTGTCCTGTTCTTTCACTTTATATCTAAAAAGGTGGAATGTGATGTTGAGTACCTGAAATTTTGGTGAGAGAGAGATATTGACAGAATAGACAGACAGACAGAGCGGAGAGAAGGGTGGAGGAAGAGAGATAGTTGCTGCTTTCAACACTGTTTCAAGTATGTCCTGTTGATCAGAAATCCAATCCTGCATTTGGATTTGGGCACCAGTCCACGCTATTTCTAGCCCCTTTTCTCGCACTGACTTGGTCCAGAGATAATGTAAATTATCAACGTTTTAACATTATAGTATGGTCTAAAGGCTAGTTAGCCTAACTGCGCGTTCAAAGTTTTTGCTGATAAAGTAAACGCTATTTTTTACCCTGTTGATTGATTGTATGTTGTTTAACGTCGTTTTAAACATTATTTCAGTTATATCGCGACGGCGACCAGTGCACCTATCCATGCTTTCCTGGAGAATCTTTTAACAGTACTCCGCACATTTTTTATCCTGTAACCCATATCCTTACACATATTTCGCCTGTTGATATGGGTTTATCGTCATTTTCAACATTCTTTCAGTAATGTCTATGTGGACAGTTAACATATACCTGTGTTGGTAGCATTTTGACGCTGGTACACACTATTTCCAACTTATTTTCTCAACTTGATTTTGTCTACAGATATCTACTAGGATTTATCGTCGCTTTCAACACTGGTTAAGTTAAAACCCGTTGAATCCTACTTTGTCTATCCCTTGTTCCTTGCATTTTCGCACCGTTGCCTGCCTTTATTGCGGGGATGGCTTTATTGTTGTTTTCTGCTGTGTTTCGATAACTCAAGTATGGTTCTTTAGTGTGACATTTTCATTCGATACAGGAACAAGAATATCAAAGTTAAAGTGTTCTCTGTGTTTGGGGTTCACAGAATTTATTACTCATGGTAATAAATACGTCCCCCGATATTCTTATTTCTGTGTAATACAATGATTAGAAAATTCTGAAATTTGGTATGTAAATATCCAATGCTAAGAAAACACAACACAATCCATGTTTAGCGTCCTGGGCTTCCCAGATCATAAAAGCCACCTGCCCTTTTGATCTAACCAAGCATTGATTCAATCTGATAAGACATTTTATGACATTCCTGTGGATTTTAACGTCACGTTCCCAGATCATAAAAGCCACCTGCCCATTTGATCGATGAAAACTGAACATTAATTCAATCTGATAAAATGTTTTATGACATTCTTGTGGTTTTATCGTCACGTTCCCAGATCATAAAAGCCACCTGCCCTTTTGATCTATGAAAACTGAACATTAATTCAATCTGATAAAATGTTTTATGACATTCTTGTGATTTTTATTGTTACGTTCCCAGACAGTAGGCGCCACGTATTCCTTTGAAGTGCGGAAATGCCTCATTAACTTTGACACCTCCATCAGATAAGATTTTGATTAATGGACTTGTTCACCTACATAAGGAGGTTACTAGGTCACTAGGTCGCCCAGTTTGAGGACAAGGGACGCTAAAGCTCATATCCTTATCCATGTTATAGGGGAAATAAAAAGTTTATAATACTACTCCTGTTAATAGCAGTTCAATATTAGTAGAATACAAGTTTTTCAAAAGTAGTTTTACAAATGAATATTATCTGTACTTGGTACCTTATGATTTAAGATTTATTTTACAAAACTGAGATGATCATCTCACTCACTAAGAATTCAGTCAGGTAGATATGGACCAAACAGAGTTCCAAGGAAAGAAAGGTATTGCACTTTCTGCGATTTGCGTGAAGTTGAAGACATTTATCATTTTGTTTTCATTTGCCTTTTATACAGTCCATTACTAGCTAAATATCTCGGCAAGAAGTTTTATCTAAGACCGTCAATGTTCAAATTTTGCCAAGCCCCGTAGCTTAGTCGGTAGCCTACAGGACTTGAGAACTGGAGGTCGCTGGTTCGATCCCCGGCTTGGCCAATTTCTTTCCGAGAATTGATGCTTGTCATTGCGACAGGATTCATCCCTCTCTCAACGCTGACCATTGTTTCGACGATGGTTATGTAGGAAAGCAGCCAGTGGCTTGGAAAGAATATTTAGTTTAAACATATTTTATTGCCAAGTATTTTACAAGAATATAATTTACAACATAGAACAATATACACAATCAAAGGACAAGGCAAAAGGGTCTGACCACAAGTTCTCTCAACTTAGATTCGGTCATTCCCTTTATGAAATTACATTTTTTTTTTAAGAGTCGCCCGTTTTTGCTTTTGGCTTTTTAATATGCATTAAGTTTTCATTTGATTTTTGACGACAATTTTGTTCCAGTTACGCACTAACATCGTAATGGCAATTGATAAATTGATAAATCGAGTTGGAAAAGAAAATAGGACATTTTTATATAAAAGAAAATGAAGGAAAAAAAAAACACTCATATTTTAGATTTTAACTAAATGATTACTGTAGATTAATCGTAAGTCAGTGGCGAATTGGTCTAATAAATTATCAATTGCTGCTTCAGGATTACTTGAATCGTCCTGTATCTTTTATATAAGTTTGTACAGTCCTAAATATCAATGAGTTGTCTTCGAAACTGAGATTATCAGATCCATACAATAGAATGTTGATATTTAATGGATGAAATCGACGTAAAGTTTGAAAGAGATTATTTCTCTGTATTGCGTATTGTGTACATCTGAAGAAATAATGTTCAGCATCTTCTTGATCGTAACCGCACCTACAGCTTGCATTTTGAGATATATAATTCGAGAAAAGGTCAAAGTTCAGATTGCTGCACCTGTTACGAATTCTTGTATGTACAACAGAGAGATGGCGTTTACCGACGAAATAGTGCTTAGGAACATCAGAAACATGAAAAGTCTGTAGGATACGAGATTTAAATTGCGACAAAGATTGCAAGGATTTAATATCGTCGGAGAGTTCGTTCCATAGAGTAACTGCAGATGGAATAAATGACTTCGTCATCAATTCGGTTCGACAAGCAACTAAATCGATATCGTTAGCATTGCGGAGTAAATAATTTGTTCTTGCGTTAACATTTAAAGGAAAGATATCGTTTAAGTATTGCGGAGTCTGACCGTTGACTATTTTATAAATAAGTACAAGTTTCTGATATTTACGCCTATTATCTAATGTTAACCAACCGATTTCTTTGTATAAGTCAAGAGTAGAAGCTGATCTTGTAATACCGGTTACTATTCTTGCGGCCTCAATTTGAATTTTTTCCAAACGATCCTTTTCCGACATAGTACAGTTATCCCAGACTACTGAGGAGTATTCGAGAAGTGGTCGCAAAAAAGATATATATATTTGGTTGAGAGAATCTCTCTTTAGCTTAAATTTTAAAGATCTCATAATTCCCAGGATCTTGTTTGAAGACTGGGTTATATTATTAATATGTTCACGCCACTTACCATTACTACTTAGAGTTAGTCCAAGGTGCTTATGATTCGTAACAAACTGAATCGGAACATTGTTAAATAATAAATCTGGTGGCGGAACATTAGTATTTGTGAAGTGCATAGCTACTGTTTTTGAGGGATTAAATGATACCAGCCATTGTTTTGCCCATTGGGATATAATAAGCAGGTCATGATTTAAAATACCTTCAATATCTTCAATTTGAGTGGCAGTACAAGCTAGTGAAGTGTCATCTGCAAACAGACGAGATATACTTAAAAGATTGTCTGAAATATCATTCACGTAGACAAGGAAAAGTAATGGCCCGAGAACCGATCCTTGAGGAACGCCTGCATTTATTGATGTTGTTTTAGATCTGGCAGTTCTAATAATAACAGATTGTTGGCGATTGGACAAATAATTTTTAAACCATTGAAGAAGGGGACCATCGATGCCAAGTTGACGAAGTTTAAAAATAAGACCTCTATGCCAGACTCTATCAAATGCCTTCGATATGTCACAAAATACCATACACAGATTTTGTTTTGCATCAAAAGAAGAAACGATTTGGTGGTATATTTCGATCAGTTGATGGACTGTTGAATGTCCTCGCAAGAAACCAGACTGCTTTTCGTAGAGTAAATGATTTGAGTGTAGGTGGTTGTACAGATGTTTATATACACACCTTTCCATCAGTTTACCGACACAACTTAAAAGAGATATTGGTCGATAATTGCACGCTAAAGATTTATCTCCCTTTTTGAAAAGTGGATTAACTAGTGAATGTTTCCATTTTTGAGGGAAAGTTTGATCTTGTAACGACTTATTAAATAATATTTGTAAGGGTTTGGATATGCTCTGTTTAATATTTTTTAGTAATTTGTGACTAATTAAATCAGGGCCTGCTGCTTTGTTTACTTCTAAAGTGCTGATTATGTCTTCTATTTGTTGTCTAGTGATGTCAGTTATATTCAGAATATTACAAGTCTTAGGATGAAAAGGTGGCAAACAAGCGTTAGACTCATCTACATTAGAAATAGATGAGAAATATTCGTTTAAACATTCTGCCTTCTCCAAGTCTGTATAATGAAATATTTCGACGTTATTACTGTTAGATTTAAGAATTGGAATAAGGTCAGATTTCTTGTTCATGTTGACTAGACTGCGGAGATATTTCCAATATTTTTTGGGGTCACTGATGCGGGAGTTTGAAATTGTTTCATCAAGATTACTAAAGTATCTTTGTTTGGCATGTTTTTTCAAATTATTTACTTTATTTCTTATGTTTTTATATCTAAGCCAATCCGAAGTTTGTCCACGTTTCGTCATGAGTTTCTTAAGTCTGTCGCGTTGTCTACTAAGTCGCCTTATTTCAGAGTCATACCACGGTCTGTCATTGGGTCTGATGGTGACTTCTTTTGATGGTATACATACTGACATCATTTCTAATAGGGTAGAAGTAAAATATTCACATGCTTCGTTTATATCAGAAGACAACAATGGGTTCCAATTTTTTACGTTTATCATTTGGTTAAGTTCAATAAAATCAGCTCGGTTATAAAACCAGACCTTTCTTTTCAAGCATGTTAAAGGGGTACTGTCAAACCTAAATAAAACAAGAGTAGCTTTATGGTCACTAATGATACTTTCAATGTCTAAGGTGTCAGCATGAGTAACGTTGATAAAATTGGAGACAAGAATAGGGTCAAGTAGTGTTGATGAGTGTGTTGTGACACGAGTAGGCTTTGTGATGACATTCGTGAGATTATTCATAGATATAACATTTCTAAGATGGAATTCAGTCGGATCGAGCAAGTCTTGGTTTAGGTCTCCTACAATAACTATTCCTTTATTAGACTCAAGAGCTTTTTCTAAGGAAATATTGAAATAGTCCCAAAATGCAACAGTTGTGTTAGGAGAACGATAAACAGTACAAAGGAGAAAGGATGTTGACCGATATTTGACTTCAATCCACATTGAATGAACTAAATTGTGCTCCAAGTCATATCTTCGTTTAGAAAAAAGGGAATTTGAGACATATGCAATGAGCCCACCCGAGTGTGATGTCATATCCTGTCTGTATATGCTGCTTTCATGGGTATCAAAAGTCAAGTCTGCATCTAAAATTGTGCGATCTAAGTGACTTTCAGAGAAACACAATATATCGAAGTCGGACATAAAGTCAGATATGAATTCTATCTTATTACGTATACTACGTATGTTAAGATGAGCAATAGAAATACAACTAGCAGTGGTGTTGGACGTATCGGATATCGGACCGGGATTGGTCTCAATGTCTCCCGACAAAATTAATAGAGTACAGCAAATATTATATAGGAATATGACAAATGTATTTTTGAGAAAGGTATTGTTATATTGTATGGTAAGTATCAGGAGATGAGTTAAATGTTTACATAGATGAAAGTACAAAACTTTGAGCGGGTGGACGACAAAACGAAATTTCCTGGAGCAGCCATGGGTACTTGCGTAAAAACTTCCGATAGCCGCGCGCCAGACTGCTATATCAGTACCTACGGCGGTTCAAACGTTTCAATATAAGATCTGGCACAACGCTGCCGGAAGATTTCGTAGTTCGCAACCAACCAATCAAAACATGACCCAACCGACTCAGATAGTTCTACAGTAATACAGAAATGTGAAAAATATGAGTAATCAATTGTAGTTAAAATGTAACAGAAAGAAGCTAAACCTGATAAGATAAAAAGTGGTATTTTATAACTGATCATAATCTTTGAAAGCCTAAGTCAAAGACGGGCGTGGAAAAAAAGAAGAAGTTTGTGACTTGTAAAAAAAAAAGGACACACGAATGAAGACCAGATGTATCATTAAAGAAGGACTTGCAAGTTTAAGAAAAAAAAGTGAAATGTTTTTTCTGCTGATGAATGTATCTTACGTTTCCGTCTGCAAAGTTTTCTACAACATTGAAATATTCACAGTTAATTTGATTCAATACCAAGCAATAAGAAACAGTATGAAATTTGAAATTTGATACTAGTCAAAATTCAAAAGAATTGAAAACGGCAATATGAAAATGAACGCAAAATTGAACTCTGATTTTGCAAGGGTAAATTATGGGAAAAGGAGATAATGCAATTTGCCAACATTCTCTCTCTCTCCCACAACGCCCCATAGGCCTCCTTCTCAGGGTCATCACAAAAGGGGATCGTGCTATAAAGATATAGAAGACAGCTACTGTGTTAGTTACTTCAGTAATTTTGAAGTGGATATAGACCTATCCAGATATGTTCGACACTAAATATTTTTTGTCGGCAGGAGTAGACCGGAAATCAGACCGCACGTTATGTGCTGTCTGATCCCAATCCACACTGTCCGAGGAGGGCATTGATCAATGAGGTGATAAATACAGAAAGTTTCACTCTCAAAATAGTCAAAGGTTTACACCATTTAAGATCTAAATAGCAATGTCAGCTTCATACAGAGACAGAGCAGTGATAGACGAAATTTCAGCACCTATTCATGTGAAAGGGTTCGACTGTATAGAAGACTAATTGTTATGACAAATGTAGCTTATTTGACTAAAAGAAAATGATGAGATCAAGGCTTATCCCAGATATAGATAACATACTATACACTTAAATACTATAAGACATCAAATAGCCAGTAAGTGCACATGAACACAGGCAATAAATAAGATTTTCGAAATAAATGCCCGAATCTCTAAATTAGATTAAGTCCTGACTGACTTAATCTAATTTAGAGATTTGCTGATCCATCATAATGTTTCTCAACGACTTTGCTACCAGTTTCACGTATTTATACCTACGTATGAATATACACATATTTACATGATTATATACATATATACATTTATCAGCCATGCACTGACAGAAGGGGATCCCAGAGTTACACTATACCAAGCAAAGACAATTCTACAATGGAATCATAAACCCATACTGCCCAACACTGACTGAATTTGGAAATATAACAGCCACAAGGCATGCATATATAACCCAACAGATACGAGTTTCGGCCCAGGTCTTCCATCGCGAAATGCGCAGGTTGACGAGGGCCGGCACTCTCTACAGATGAACCGCGACTGCAATTCGAATCTACTTATTTTATGTAGATAAACAAATTGTTTAAAAAATCAAATATACTCTAATATGTTTAGGCATGCACAGAGGTCGGACTGATATAGTTATGGATATATAGATAGTATAAATGACAACTCGAGTATAACGATACAGTGCAATAAACATAAAAAAGAAAAGCAGATCCATTGACTAAGCAGAGTGCACAACGTTAAGCCATGGATAAGGTTGATCACGATCAGACCGAGCAGAGTGCTAGTCTGATCACAGATCACTATTAACCGAACGCAGTACGAAGCTTTTATGAAGGTAGGTAAAAACAGACAAATAATACTGAATGTTCTCGGGTGACTGATCGTCAGTCTCTCTGCTTATGTTTGGATCTGGTAACACTCTACCAACTAACATAACTTATGTACATTTCAAACCGAACCTGTTTGCAGATGGCATAATATGATTAATAACGGAAACTGAACACCGTGGAGAATGGAGAAAATGCCAATGCCTGCACCCTCACCCTTTTTTCACAGTGTTCAATGAAAACAATAGGAACTTATAGACAAAGAATTGTTTGGGATAGGGTCAAGGCGATCTTAAATTCCAATGACCTCGAGGGCTTTAGAAAGCCACCCGGGCTAATGAGAAATGCCAGCAACAGACATCCTCGTCATTGCTTACGATTTACCAGTACGTTCAATTCTTAATCATTTACCTCGACGAAGTTTCTGGACCACAATAGCTTATCTCAGATATAGTCCTCGGGTTAACATAAATAATTCTACCTTTAGATTGAGGTAATTTAACTCTTTAGTCTTTACCAAACGACAAAATTTCAGGCTTGTCCTAATTGAAAGCACTGCAGATGACAAATTAATCTCGACTCAAAAATTGAAGCTTAACTTTAGAACAGTGGAAAAAAACACTGTGGGGAAAGAAAAATACGTTGGTAACCAGCATTTTCTCCCAGAAGACTTTCTCTGGGTCGTAAAAAAACAGAGATTGTTTGGGATAGGGTTAAATATAAATTTTACCAGTTTTTAAACAGTTAAATTAGTTCAGCAATAAGAGAGTTTCAATGTTTCAAACAGGGACAGATCCCAGATCAGATTACATGTCATATACAGTCCGAACTAAGTCTCCACTAAAAAAAAAACGCGCTGATCTAAAGTCAGGAGTATAGGTCACACTTGAGGGCCCATTAGGTCAAATACCGTGAAACCAGTTGTTTCTATTTTTAGAGTTTAGATAAGAGTACTGCCCTGGACTAGAAGGACAAGTTTGTCGTCTTGTCGGCAGTATTATACTGCACAAAAAAGTTAATGCCCGCAGATGATATTTTTCACATGGTCAAGATCAGACTGGGTCTCGATTCTATAATATTTTGAGTCTTTGTCTCTAACAACGATAGTACCATCTTTGGTCCATGTACTTTGGATAAGCTTTTCCTTCACCATTTTTCTGGTTTGATAATAAATATTGTCTCTGGTTAGGGTCAGGTCCTCATTGATAAAAGTTCTCTCATATCCTTTCTCTTTCAACTGTTTTTTGTTTTGCAGTAGTTTCTGACGTGCACGGTAGCTCGTAAATTTGATAATAATGTCACGTGGTTTTCCAGATGTCTCAGTGCCCCTCATTTTACCAAGCCGATGTGTTCGATCGATTTCGTCAATTGACAGATTTGCACCCACGGTATTAGCAATTTCCAACACCTTATCGTCTACCGACTCTCCCTTTAATTCTGGAATACCGGATAGTCGAAGGCAGTTTCGTCGACTGTACTGTTCCGCTCTGTCTGCTTTGTTTTCTAGTGCAATGACCTTATCTTTTAGTTGTTTATTTTCTCCTTCCAGGCTGGTGATCTTGCTACTGAGACCATGTAAGACCCCTTCTACAATGTTAGAGACCAGGGTCGATAGTTGAGTCTGCAACGAATCTTTTACAATGTTTGTAATTTGTGAAATATGTTCCTCAGTAAGAGTAATATTGGCTATTTGAGGAGAAATGGTCGACAGTTCAGAAGTTGCGTCGTTGACCGATTCAAGAAAAGATCCTGAAAGATGCTCTGCAGACCTCTCTTCTAAAGCAATCTTTTCGCTTGTACCTTGAGCCATTACAGGTTTAGTTTTCTTTAAATCAAGAAGATCAACCGGCGATGATAATGGTCTTTTCTTTGTTAACTGGACAGTAGCTGACGTATCTTGGGTCGCATCTGTGCTCATGTCGTAATGATACTTTAGTACTTTTGAGCAGTATACTTTCTGATTTTTTGTGCGTGACGGGTATACAAATCTACCGTTATCTCTTTGTTCCTATTGTAAAGAGCCGATCAGGCGATATAGCAATATAGAAAAAAAAAAAGAATGATGCTTTAAATGAGTTATTTCTCCTCCACACAATTTTACTACACTTTTATAAATTTTGTCCGTTTGAGGAGGAAGTAAACGCACAACCCCAGAGCAGTTTCACCTGGTTTTCGTAACAAACAGTCTTGAAAACGTACGAAAAACTTCTTTTTTCCACAACGCTTTAAAATGTTTACCTTTCCATAACCGGAAATATTGTGCGGAGTGCTGGTAAAATAAACTCCAGGAAAGCATGGATAGGTGCACTGGCCGCCGCGATATATAACTGAAATAATGTTGAAAACGGCGTTAGACACAATACATTTAATCAATCAATGTTCAAATTGTGTCAGTTATTTCAAGCAGATCTAGTAGATAAGAATGGCTTACGATTTTTTTCTTGACATATTTATCAAGCTTTTTTTACGTATGAAATGTTAAAATTAATGCCATAGATCCCATTATTATATACATTCCAACTGTTACTGATTAAGACTTTTTGTACTGTATTCTTGGAATTATCTTTTCGCTTCAAGTTAGAACTCTCCTAAAAATAGCATAAAAAGCATACACACACACATTCCCTTCATTTTATATGTGTATACATTAACATGGAGAAACGTGATATGTGTAAAATTTGTATTGCATAGTGTTAAGACGATGTATGTAACGTACAAGTCTGAATAAAATTCTGTTCTGTTCTGTTTTGTTCCTGACTCAATTTTACAGCAAGCGGCTTTGAAGACAGGTTTCTATAGTGTTATCAAAGTAACCCATAGGTTGCCAAGCGCGATTCAATGACCTTTTGCGGTCAGTGTAGATCATGATCAGAACGCACAGAGCATGCAGTCTGGTCTTGGATCTACACTGTCCGATAATGAGATATCTTTCTCCCCCGAAATACATTTAAAATAGCAAATTTTTGGTTTTTATGGCGTTTGTCGAAGACAATGCCACTACGAGTTTAATACGGTATTTTGAAAATCATGTGTCATAGTTTGTGCAAAACCGAAGGAAGTAAACCCTTTAAACTCAAATTTTCTACAACAAATAAGTGTTTCGTTAGCCCTCAGATATATAATTAACAACGGCGTATTAAAATAAACTGGATTAGGCCATCGATCACGGTAATACTTCTTTTTTTATTGAAAATATCTATACCCTTTGTCCCCTGACCGTGCTCGTCCCAAAACCATATCGTCCCTTGGCTTGTTCGTCCGGGCTTTATAGTTTGATTATTTTTCAAACTATTAATTCTACACAATGGTTCCCTCTACAAATGCCACACCAGTGCTTTCAACGCTTTGGTTACTATAGGCTTGAAGGCTTCATTTCATTTATTTAGCCGGACACGGGTTAACGTTCTATCACACGACAAAATTTCAGACGAGTTCAAAATGAAAGCATTCTCATACTACAAATTAAATTTGGTTCAAACAATGAATTTGTATCTGACAAGGTGGAAAACGTTGTGGGAAAAGGAGAAAATGGTGGTTGCCAGCATTTTATCATTTTTTACCCGCAATGTTTTCAAGAGATTTCTTTGCCAGGGTCGTTAAAACTCGTGATTGTGTGGTAAAGGGTTCAAGGAAAATGAAAAGTAAAATAATAACAAAAGCTGGCGCTTGCATATGTGCAATGCAATGCGAAAAGCGGGTTTAATGCATCTCCGTGATGCTTTATACTCAGCAAGTCGTCACATGATTACGGATCCATAAAATCCAGTTTTGTCTAACAACAGACTGGACCTGGAGGTAGACTGGTCCTTTGACATGCAGAAGATTTACAAACAGCTAAAAGCTTCGACCCATTACAGCTTTCCCGGACTTCGCAGGCTGACCTGGGTCGATACTTTTTGCGAATACATAAAGCTTCGTTTTGACAGAGCATGACACATATATTTAACCCCAACGTTCCGATGTATTAATGACCTCGAGGAGGAAGGTCACTGAAGACATGTTAAAAATAGAAGACGCTGGTAACCAGCATTTTCTTATTCTCCCCCAATGTTTTCTACCCTATCAGTCACGATTCCATCATTTGAACCACATCTAATTTGTCTTCTACAATAGCCTTCAACTTGGATAAGTTTAAAATTTTGTCATGGATTTGTAAATAATTAACGCAGAAATACAAGGGCTGATTTATAAGTTGTGAGACTTATATTTATGGAGTTAAGCAGGGATGTCTTTTTTCAGCCCACCTATTCCCTGACTATTTTAAAAGGCTGTGTACCCAAAGCCTGGTGTCATTTGGTCGGTTTATGTCAAAGTGGTAGTGCCAAAATAAACAAGGCAAGTAACTCAAAATTGCAAAATGGACAAAATCGCTGAAAGAGCAAGCCTGCAATTGAAATGGCTGCCATTACCGATTGCGGCTTTTAATTGATTGCGCATTCGCCTTATTCGCCTGATCTCGCTCGAGCAGACTTTCACCTATTTCTGAAATTGAGGAAAAAAAAAGGCTATTTCGGTCAGATGATGACGTCATACGAGGGTTGTTCTGGAAGTTCGTAGAATTTTTTTATAGGACAAGTTATAATCGCAGTTTAATAAAATAGAATATACGGGCACAAATTTCAGATTTTATTCTATCCATTCCCTGTGTATTTTTCTAGTATCTTAAATAGCAAAATTTTCCTAACAGAAATAAAACAGCATGTAAGTCATACCCGGAGCACGCCGACGTCATAAGTAACGTCAAGCGTCATTTAAGTCCAACGAACGTCGCACTTTCTCCACATAGTCACCCGCAAGATCCACGCATTTCCGATGCCTGCTTATCCACTTAGTGTACGTTTCTACATACCACTCTTCAGAAAATGACGACACAACTGCTTGGGCTTGTTTAGTAAGGTCGTCAGCTGAATCAAACCGTATTCCGCGTAACTGTGCCTTGAGCTCCGGGAACACGCGAAAATCCATGGGGGCGAGGTCAGGACTGTATGGTGGGTGCTTCAAGACCTCAAAACCCAGCAGAGTGATCTCTAGCTGTGTAGATTCCGCTCGGTGTCCCGGTGCATTATCCTGGTGTAGTATTACTTGGTCATGGTTCAAGTGGGGCCGTTTCTTCCGTATCGCGTTAACGAGATCCCGCCTCAGAACCTAAAGAAAGAAATGCACGGTTCATTAGGTTTGCGTAAATCAATATCTCATTTTTTGTTATTTATTTGATTGATTTATTTATTTATTTAGATTTATTTATTTATTTATTTATTTATTTATCATTTACCTTAGAATAGTATGCCGCTGTTACTGTGTGGCCCTCTGGAATTCGGTGCTGTAATAGCATCCCGTGCCGGTCCATGAAGTAAACGAACATCTGTTTTCCTGCGCTTTTTTGGACCCGAGCCTTTTTTGGTGGAGGGGTACGCGGGGTTTTCCACACCGATGACATGCGCTTAGTTTCCGGGTCAAAGTGGTGCGGCCAGGTCTCATCCGTGGTGATAATCCTGTCTAAAAATGCGTCTCCCTCTGTTTCGTAGCGGGTAAGAAACTCCTGTGAACATCGCACCCGGCATTCTTTTTCACTTTCCTTGAGCAATCGGGGCACCCAACGCGCACTAACTTTAGACATGCCCAGTTCATCTGTTAATATCCCGTGGATACCGAAACATCGAGTTCATCTGCAATCGACCTGACAGTAATTCTCCTATCACAATTTACCATGTCTTTCACTCGATCCCTAACTGAACACACTACGACGGCCGGCCGACCAGATCTAGGATCGTCCTCAATAGAATCACGTCCGCTTCTAAAACGCGCATGCCACTTATATACAGTAGCTGGGCTGCATTTTTTATATTTTCCTGTAGATTTGATCATGTTCAGCGTTTCTGTTGGTGATTTTTCCAGCGCGACACAAAATTTCACAACACTTCGCAATTCGACGTCGCCGGTAGACGTCATCTCTTCCGGTCAGCGACTTTTTGATATCTCCTTCAAAATCGTGTAGCTCGTTTGAAAGAACCGAAAACGTTATGAAATTTGCAGGAAATGATGTCATGACGTTGTGTTAACGATTGACGTTTTCGCGCCATTTTGATGCCAATAGAAAGTATAAAAGATACAATGTAAAATCTGTTATACTATGTTATACATTGTTAAGAAATGGACTGCTCCGGTATCCCGATATTGTGTTGCTAGGGTTACCGCTATTTTCGGTTATTGTTGATATTTTCTAATAATCTTTTGGAAATGTAGTCACGGTATGTTTAAGTACTTATACCTTGATATTTACCTATAAATTACAAATAATATGGATTTTAGAGCAAAATTCTACGAACTTCCCGAACAACCCTCGTACATACAGTGGAGGACTTTCTGAACGTTCAAGAAAAAGGGGCACTGAGGCCCCCAAACATCGCTGGCAAAAGTGTTGAATACTGAAGGGAATTATGTTGGAAAAATAATGCAATATGTCCGCCAAAAGTCAGACCTTTACATATGAAGCCAACAACTTATCAACCAACCCTGGTACAAATTCTATTTTTCTGATTGCATTTCTCCGTGCCGAGCCGCATCATTATATGGGCCGAGCCCCGGTAGCTCAGTCGATAGTATACAGGACTTGAGAACATTGGTTCCCGCTGTTTCCATCCCCGGCTTAGAAAATTTATTTCCGAGGATTGATGATAGTCATTGCGATAGAGTTCATTCCTGTCTCACCGTTGACCAATTGTTTCGACGGTGGTTATGTGAGAAAGCAGCCAGTGGCTTGGAAACAATATGTGCGTAGTACTGGTAAAAAGAAATTCTGGGAAAGCATGGATAGGTGCACTGGTCGCCGCGATATTACTGAAATAATTTTGAAGTCGGCGTTAAACACCATACAATCAATCAATCAATCAAAACATTTCTCCGTTATGTTTACCAGTAAATTTAAGTCCAGACTTTTTTAAACTAAATATCGTAAGTTTAACTTACACAGAGAAAACACGAGCTTCCGTATTCAAATAGACGCGCTCTTACCCGTCCAGCAAGCGCACAATGAACGACTACGTTTCTAAAGTTGACGCCGTTAAAGTGGATTTATCCTGTTACATGGTGAAACATCGGCCGTGAAATGGGGTGCCGTGAAAACTTTGTGTTTCACGGTCACTTGCTTCGTGACCTTACTCATTTGCCTAACAGCCGGAACTACTTTTGACCTAGTATTTCCTTTCCCTCTCCCGACGCTTAATCTAGGCCTTAAAAATGCAGAAAAATTTTAAAAAATCATTATCAAATTGACTCCCAAGCGTAGAAACCACATAGTTTGATAATACTTACAATACATTCTACATCCCTTCTTCCTTCCTTGATGTACAAATACATGAAAGTGATCGTCTGCAATATTTGCGTCACAAGGGTCAATGTTTACAAACGATCGTGTTTACAAATATGAATGAAACCAACGATACACCAGATAACACCGTAAATTTTGAGTTAATATGGGACGAACCAATTCTGAGTCCATCTACAACCGTAAGAGAAATGACTTTTGATGAGTTTTAGTTAGAATATGAAATAGACCCTTCTGTATTTGATGAGGAATTTGAGATTGGAATAGACCCTTCCCTATACAATGTATTTGACGAAGAAATGGATCAAAATCTTGAGAATAACCCAAAAGAAACACCAACAGTAGCTAGTAATAGCTCTGATACTTCTTGTAAATTTGTTAATCTTTCTGAAAGTGATGTGCAGACTTTCATTCAAGCACAGTCTAGCAAAGGTACTCTCAAAAAGACTGTGTGATGTAAAAAAAATTGAGAACTTTTTAAAATCCAAGAATGAGCACTGTGAAATGTCAAAACTAGAGCCGGAGAAGCTAGATCAGTATCTAGCAAACTTCATTCTGTCCATAAGGAAAGCCGATGGACATGAGTATGAGCCATCGACACTGAGAGATATTGTGTCAAGCTTAGGCAGAAAACTTAACACTTTCCCAAACGACAAATTTTAGCCCCTCTAAAATTGAAAACATCTGCAGACGACAAATTTGAAAGTGGTACAAATGAACTTAGGTTTTTTGACAGGGTAGAAAACATTGTAGGAAAAGGCGAAAATGCTGGTTACCAGCATTTAGTTCTTTTCCCACAATGTTTTAGAAAGCCTCTTCCTCTGGGACGTGAAAACACGGGATTGTTTGGTAAAGGGTTAAAAGGCAAAAATACCCTCATCGAATAATGAATAGCTCAACACGTGAATTCCAACTAAGGCGGGATGCCTTAAAAGCCAAACAAAAATCTCTGAAGAAACAAGGGAAAGGAAATAAACCCAACAGAGCATGTCCTCTTACAATGAGATCAACCTACTGTATGAAAAGGGTGTCCTAGGGAGCCATGATGCAAAAAGCCTACTTAATGTTTTATGGCTCAACAATTGCCTTATGTTTGGTATGAGGGGAACCAAAGAAAACTATAACCTTAGGTGGGTTTTTCAAATGTTACACCTAAAAATTACATGAATTGTCAAATTGAATAAAGGGAATTGCAATGTATGTGCTAATTTAAATGGTAGGCTTACACCAGTTCTCCTATTCATAAGTGTAAATCTTGCAAAAAAGTTGTATTTGCCAGGTCTGCACATTTGCCTATTAATTTCAATTACTGGTAACTGGTTTTATTCTTCCTTTTACATTGTACATGTACATTGTTATCTGAATCAATATGCATCAGAAAATTGATACTCTTGCAGCTCAGACCCCCGCTGAGACTTGAACTCAGATCTCCTAGTTTCCCAGGTATTTTACTTTTAAAATACAAGGGTTTTGAGCCTAAAACTTTAATACCAATTTTCATCTGTCAGAATGAATCAGTATTCTGATACAAAGAGTTTTTATTGATTTCTAATTCATGCAAATTTGGCATTTCACAATTTTTGACAAATGACTTAATTTGTCAAATAGTAAATAACTTCAATGACCAGTTCCAGCTCAGTGTGCCATTACTTTTAACTCTTTATCAAACGACAAAATTTTAGACTGGTCCAAATTGAAAGCATTTACATGTGGCTGAAAAATTGAAATTTGTCTTTGGAAGGGTGGAAAACATTGTGGGAAAAGGAGAAAATGCTTTGTTTTCTGGAGCTGCTTTGAATATCCAGAATTTCAGTGTGTACATGCAGTAAAGAGCAAACTTACATCAATGTTAACAGTGCAAAGCCATGGAGGCATGAGAAATATTTAATTATTGTTTTAAGCCCATTGATAACTTGTTATTTTCATTCAGTGAGGCTTAAAGCCGAGTAATTCACTTACAGTTACACATCACACATTACTTCAATGTCATGCCATGACAATTTATCACACACATTGTTTTTTGACTAATTGTTGTTCTTTATTACACTATTTGTACGCCAATTCATTATTGACAGAATGGTGAAGATTTGATTAAGATTTGAATATAAACTTACATTTACATCACCCAGGTCTGATCCAATGTGTTGAATAAAATAGGTTCAGGATTTAGTCGCCTTCCTCTTGTGTGTCTTCCCACCATCTACACCCGTCTACAAGATACATGAAACTAAAAAGGTTGGCGCACATGCTTGCCGAACACCTTAAATCCATATTTCCTCCTTAAAAAAAAATTCAATTTCATTCGATAACTAACTGATAATGACAAATCGCAATAAATTTCGCATGAATTCTGACAGATCTAGTTCAGCACACAGGTGAAAACTTTGTTTACGTACGGCAAGGCCGACCTACTAATCTACAGCCAAGCTAGTCGTCGCTTACACAAATGTGTAAATCGAAGCGTGGACGAAACTCAACAAACGTTGTACTAAAAAATTACATAGTGTCTATAATTTTAGGCTAACAAGGGGTTTTGTAAAACTGAAATTTTCCTATGAATAATAGATCTAGAGAAATCGTAGGAAATATCAAGAACTATTTTTGTAACCTTTATCCTCGGAAGAATTTTCATGCATAGTAAAGTCCCTCCCACTTCGATCAACCGCGAAATTCAAAAAGTTTTTTTTTCTCATCTTCTCTTTCTCTCTCGCTGTGTAACAGGATAAATAGAATAATAGGTTAGTGTTTGAAATGGATCAAGTTTTTCGGGCTCGGCTGCGGAATTTATGAGGTTCGCCTTCGGCTCACCTAATAAATTCCTGCGCCTCGCCCGAAAAACTTGATCCATTTCAGACACTAACCTATTATTCTCTATATCATGGCAGGTCTAAAATTTCATAAACTACCAAATACTGCCCTTACGCGTGTTTTAATTTCCACGAAAACTGCAACTGATGATCTTGCATGTGAAATACACATAGTATTCAACTTAATAAATCTCCATTTTTACTTCAAAGAAACGTATTTAATTGGCAGCATACCTATTACTAGACTGGTATTCTGGTCGACTTTATAACAAAAAAGGCACTCAGTGATGTGGACAAGGGTCCAAGCCAATGCTCAAACAGGACGCGGTGTCTAGGTATAAATTAATGCCGCTTAAATTTACTCTGGCAGATAACTTCGCAACTTTTGCCAATACGCGAAAATCGCAAAGATTTCCAAAACGCGAACGTTTCCGGTTTTACAGCACGTGATACAAAAACATGAATTCCTTGGCCCGTCTTCACAAATCATTCTTAATTGAATTCTTTGTCTGATTCTTGATTTAAAAAGTAAATCAATTTCTGATTGACTTAACCGAAATCTATAGCCAATATCCTTTTAACAAATCAAAAATTGCGTTTATTTTAAATCAAAAGAAAAATCCTTCAGAGCAAGACAGGGGATGTTATTTCAAATCGACGGCAAAAGCCGTCTTAGTTTATCATTATCACTTGAGCTATGCTCTGCGAAAAAGAGGTTAAATGCATCTGCAAAAAGCATCGATTCATGTCAGTCTGCGCCGTCCGCGCAAGCTGACATGAGTCGAAACTTTTTGCTATTTGTATATTTTCTGCATGTCCAAGGACTATTCTACCCCATGATTTAGTCGGTTGTTAGACAAAACTGATTTTATAAATCCATAATTATGTTAAGACTTGCTTAGTATTATGTATCAAAGAGATGCATTAAACTCCATTATACCGGACTGCCTCCCATTTGTATTTTCAAATCATTTAACTTCCTTTTCCAGACCGTAAAACGTTTTACGTAACTCTTTTTCCTGTGTAAAAGTAATACCTAATGTATCATTTATTCCTTGAACAGTTTTTGGAAGGCGAGATTTTTCAATCTCGCCTTCATAATTATGTTGCCACTCGGCAGTTTGTTGCTAATGCCTCTTAATAGTTTTATCCAACCACCTTTCAAATAGTTCGATACATCTCGAGTAAAAATGAACAAATCAGTTCCAGAGCATTGTAAATTCAATCAGAACAACAAAAAGAAAATTTACAAAGGGACTGAAATCGAATTCTAGCAAAAACATAGCTTTTGGCAAATGCAAAATACCTTGGATCAGTTTATTGTTTTGATCGTGTTGCCAGAGCAACAAATAAACTGTAGTTGTAATAAGGCAATCGAAAAGCAGTAAAAATGACGTCATTAGGACCTACTTTTCTCCACAACGCATAAATATTTTTCAGCAATCGGGTAGCTTTTTGGAAGGTGACTGAAGGCGATTCACTCCTCTGTTTCAAGAAAAATAGGTCCTCGTAGATCAATAAACAGACTCGTCTGTTTCATTTGATATGTGAAATTAACATGCGGGTAAAAAATCTGTGTAAGCCAATTACACAAACAGTTAATTTAAGAGTTGAGTGTCATAGAATTCGCTCTAAATCTGACATTAGTCTCCTTCCTCTACTTTGACATGGACTATTTTATCGCAGATGAATAAGTATGGAAACACCAAAAACCACGCGAAAATTACCCAAAATTACTGCAATTACACCCCCAAAACACTTTTCTTACAACAATAACTGTTTGCAAAGCGCTTACACAACTTTTTTTTCCCTCTTTTTTTTTTAATTTGTCATTAATCAATGCTATCAATTGTAGTATTTTAGTACTTTGATCCGCATTAGGTGGAAGTATTTAATGTACTTTGATTAATTGTAGCTACGCATGCGTTTCGAATGTAAACAATTCCGTAATCAATGAAGTTAAAAATCTACATTTATGCTGCTTATTGCTGTCGTCCGGACCTAAAAAAAACATTACAGTGGCGACAAGAATGTTTCGCACTCTCCGTATGCAGTAAATATAACCTGAAATGTTTGGTAAAATAGAGCAGTTTCGACTGCACGTCGATTGCTGAGTGGAGAACGGGGAACAGTGTTTTTCCATGCAAATAGCATCGTTTATAATGATCAGAAAAGAGTTACTTTCATGTCTACGACTTACAGCCTGATCTAAGACTTACAGCCTGCTCCGAAATTCTGTTACACCTCAAAGACCTAGTGATAAGATTTTCGACAAAACTTATTTATTCAAAATTACCTGCAACTCAAGACGCTCATCATTGGAGAACGGTTTAAGTTTCATTGTAAGATGCAAAGTGAAAATGAAACTGTAACCCAGTACTTGACAGACTATAATTGATGTGGCTAAGTGAGTCTGGGGAGTTTGGGACATTTTTAGATGAGCCGAGGGATGGTTTCGTGTGTGGGTTACAGAGCACTTCTTCAGAGGAAGTTATTGTCAGAAGTAGAATTAACTTTGAAAAAGGCAGTTGATATGTCTGTTAGTTTGGAACTGGTGGACAATGAGGCGTCGAAAACCAAGGGCCTGTGATTACAAAAGTCCTAACTAAGTGGTTTAGGTGTTGTAAAACTAATAATGACAGACATGTTTCTACAAGAATGCAAAGTGTGTTAGCTGTAAATGTCAAGTCATATTAGCAAGATGTGTCCGAAAAAGACCACAAAAAGACCGAAATACGTTTACAGCCTAAGGCCAAACGGGACAAGAAAAATAAGAAAAAAACTCAAAATTCATTTACTGAATGAACATCGAATTTTCAGTCAGTCTGAAAATGAAAATGAGGGAAAATAGCCTATTTTCACATTAAGATCACCGTCTAGCTCAGAACTGAATGTTTCAGTGCAGATCGAGAGTACAGATTGTGATATGGGATTAGATGCAGGGGCCTCGATGACTATTGTTTTGGAAAAATTCTAAGCGTCATTCTTTATTACCCGTCCAGCACCCATTAAACTGTGGATGACGAGTAGCTAACACCCTAATTGCCGGCATGTTCTTTGACAGTTGCAAATTATGCATCAATCAACAGATTACAGACTATTTTACGCAGATAATGTTGATCTATATACTTGATTAAAGAAACGCGGTGAGCATCTTATGGTGCAATCGACGGGAAGCAATAGTAATAGATAATTGAGTATTGTCCATGACCTATCAACTTTCAGCTGAAGTTTTAATCGATCTTTCGAGTAAAAACCAATATTTAATTAAGAACAAAGTTCCACGAAACTTATCTCTTTTTACATGTGTTTTATATAATCGGAGAACAAATTTCAAAATGAAGAATTTCTCAGAAATTTCTGGGGATTCAAAGAAAGCTCCACATCAGCCTAGAGATCAGAAAGTCAAAAAAAAAAAAAAAAAAAACCGAACATGAAGCTAAAATTAATCCTTTACCAAACAATCCATTATCCAGAATTTAACAATCTTGAGAAAGAAAGCTTCAGACAACATTGTGAGTAAAGAAGCATTTTCTTCTTTTCCCACACAGTTTTCGACGTTTTAAAGGCCAAATAGATTGTTCAAACAATCTTTATCTTGTCATCTGCAAATATATGCAAGCTTTAAATTTGGACTGGTCTAAAACATTGTCATTGAAAAATATTTAATTGACATCATGGTCCACATGGACACACAATGCTAAATTCAATTCTAATTACAAATTAAAATGGTATTAGAATTGAATTTACAAGTGTTTGTGAAAATGGGTTGGGAATTGTTTCCATTATAATTATTGATTGTGATAGTATGGTGTTTTACACCGTATCCAACATTATTTCAGTTCTGTCGGAGCAGTCAGTGCACCTATTCATGCTTTCCTAGAGTTTCTTTTACCAGTACTACACACAATATTCTTTTGGAGCAAGCCACTGGCTGCTTTCCCACACAACCATCGTTGAAATAATGGGCAGCGGTGAGAGACGAATGAATCCTGTCGCAATGACTATCATCAGTCCTCGGAAAGAAATTGGCTGAGCCGGGGATGGAACCAGTGACTCTCTGTTCTCAGGTCCTGTACGCTGCCCACTGAGCCTCCGGGGATCGGCCCATTATTATTATGAACATTTGAAGTATGCATTATCACGTTGAATTATTTACATTCGTTTACATAAAAGATAAAGTGAAATGTTTTTAATCCTTAGCGCAATTACAAATAAAGTCTTAGCTAGTAATTTCTAATGTACATGTAAATGTAGACTTGTCCATTACAGACATTATGTCTCCATGATGCACAAATCTAAATTTACAGGTTTTAGATGTTTATTACTTGTACATGAAAATTTATCCTGACTGTATGGGAATCCAACTTCTTCGATCAGGCTGGAATCCAACGTTTCAGTTTGGAATCCAACTTTTCCTGATTTGGATTCCTGGAATCCAACTTGCAAAATCCTTGTGAGAACACTGAAGTACTTTGAGTCATAGGAAACTTAAGCAACTTTGTTGCTGAAAACTTACACACGAGATAGAGTTCTAGACAAGGTAAAGTAACTCTCAAATATGGTCATCAAAAGAAAAGTCTACCATTAATTGTTGTGATGACCAGTCCTTCTCTGTTTGGAAGAAACTGGTTAAAGGGACTCAAGCTTGATTGGAAGAAAACTAATTGGACTCACCAAGTTGGTTCTGTTGAGCAATTGTTGTCAAAATACTCTTCGCTGTTTGATACAGGTATTGGGGTAATGAAAGTTACTGAAGCGAAACTGACATTAAATGATGACTTCAGTCCAAAATTTTGCAAGCTGTCAAAGTTGAAAGAGACAGTGATATTCAGTGTATCGGCCAGCCCTGGGAAAGGTCGCAAGTTCTCTCTAAAAAAAAAATGAACCAAATGGTTTGACTTGTATAGTCCGGTATACTAAGATCGATGGAAAGTATTGTTGTAAATTGTGTCGCGACAAGTCTTAAATTTCCTGTACATACCATAAGAAAGTTGAAAACATTGTGGTGAAAGGAGAAAATGGTGGCTGCTAGCATTTCTCCTTTCTCACAATATTCTCTAGCCCTTTGAAGACTACTGCAATCAGTAAAGCAAAATTTCAGTTTGGACATAAGTCTTATTATTTAAATTTCCTTGAAACTTTGTTTTACCTACCATGAGAAAGTTGAAAACATTGTGGCAACAGGAGAAAATGCTGGTAGTAAGCTTTTCTCCTTTTGACAAAATATTTTCATAACTCTTTAACATTATTTACAGCCTTTGAGCCATTATCTGTTTGCAGTAAATGCTTTTTAATTTGATAGAAAGTTTTTTCCCTGGTAAAGAGAATGATTTTCAGCAAAAAATTATGTCCAGGGTTTTGGAAATAATGGTGCTTGGAAGATTAAGAAAAAATGTGTCAGGAGGAACCATTGCTCGAAAAAGTAATGCTTTCGCTCTCCGTAATGTCTTATCCAAAAAGTGTATGAATTGAGCATGGTAAAGATTTTTTAGTGTGTGAAGTTTCCATTTTAGCCTTAACCAGGCAATCCGAAGTCTTAACGACCAAGAGAAAGAAAAATTTTCTTAAACCATAAGAAATGACAAAATGCAGGTAATCAGGATTTAAATCTTTTCCAACGATGTTTCTCGAAAAAGTATGTTTTTCTGTTGAGAGCAAATAAGGAAAAAGAGCAATCACTTTTTACGAGCCAATAATGTGTTTTACAAAAAGGTTTTCAATCTCGCTCATTAGATTGCCGTTAGAACACATATATGCTCTATGAGTCAAATTCGCTTTTGAAAATATAGAACACATTATGGGATGTGCAGAAAGAGTAGGTATCTGGCAATATCTCCGGTGCCGTATGATTTCAGATACTCATGAAAGTTTGTCAGAATGATTATCTTGATGATATCTCGGACGAGTTCGAAAATGGGTCACGTCGGGTCAAAAACTATGTCACTAGGTCAAATCTTAGAAAAACCTTGTGTATGCTCTAGATGCAACATTTTCAGTTGGATACTCATGAAACGTGGTCTGAATGTTTGTCTTGATGTTATCACGAGCGAGCTCTAAAATGGGTCATGTTGGGTCAAAAACTAGGTCACAAGGACATATCTTAGAAAAAACGTGTGTATGCTCTTGAGGCCACATTTTCAGTCGGATACACACCAGTTGGTCAGAATGTTTGTCTTGGTGATATCTCAGATAAGTTTAAATATGGGTCACGTCAGGTCAAAAACTAGTTCACTAGGTCAAATCTTAGAAAAACACTGCGCACAATCTAGAGGCTACATTTTCAGTCCGATGTTCATGAACCTTGGTCAGAATGTTTGACATCTCAGATGAGTTCCTAAATGGTTTATGTCAGGTCAAAAACTAGGTCACCTGGTCAAATCTTAGAAAAATCTTGTGTTCACTCTAGAGGCCCCATTTTCAGGCTGATACTCATGAAAAGTGGTCAGAATGTTTATCCTGATGATGTCTTAAGCAAGTTTGAAAATAGGTCACGTCGGGTCAAAAACTAGGTCACGACGTAAAATCTTAGAAAAAGCTTGTGAACGCTCTAGAGACCATATTTTCAGTCATATACTCATGAAACTTTGTCAGAATGTGTCTTGATGACATCTCGAACAAATATTAAAATGGGTCTTGTCAGGTCATAAACTATGTTCCTAGATCAAATCTTTGAAAAGGCCACATTTTCAGTCGGATACCCATGAAACTTGGTCAGAATGTTTGTCTTGATAATATTTCAGACAAGTTTGTAAATGGGTCACGTTGATTCAAAAACTAGGTCACTAGGTCACATGTTTGAAATATATTGTGTACGCTCTAGAGGCCAAATTTTAAGTCCAAAACCTTGAAAGCTAGTCAGAATATTTGTCTTGATAATATTTCGGACGAGTTTGAAAATGGTTTATGTTGGGTCAAGAACTAGGTCACTACGTCAAACCTTAGAAATGCCTTGTGTACGCTCTAGAGGCCACATTTACATTCTGATACTAATGAAACTTGGTCAGAATGTTTGTCTTTATAATATCTCAGTCGAGACTGAAAATTTGACACGTTGAGTCAAAATCTGAGTCACTACGTCAAATCTTAGAAAAACCCTGTGTGCGCTCTAGAGGCCACATTTCCAGTTCGATATTCTTGAAACTTCGTCAGAATTAATGGCTTGATAATATCTCACAGGAGTATGAAAATGGGTTATGTCGAGTTAAGAACTAGGTCACCAGGTCAAATCTTTGAAAAAAACCATGTGTATTATATAGAGGCCACGATTTCAGTCCAATACTCCGGAAAGTTGGTCAGGATGTTTGTCTTGATATCTCAGACGAGTTTTTAAAATAGATAATACCGGGTCAGAAACTAGGTCAATAGGTCAAATCTTTGGAAAACCTTACATTTCCTCTAGAGGCCAAATTTTCAATCTGATACTCATAAAAGTTGTCAGAATGTTTGTCTTGATGATTTCTTTGATAAGTTAGAACAAAAATCATGTCTAGCCAAAACCTAGGAAACCAGATAAAATCTTCGAAAAACATTCTGCACGCTCTACAGGCCACATTTTTAGTCCAATATCCTTGAAAATTGATCAGAATCTTTATCTTGATGATATCTTGGATGAGTTTGAAATGGGTCATACCGGGTCAAAAGCTAGGTCACCAGGTCAGATCTTTGGAAAACTTGTGTACGATCTAGAGGCCAAACTTTCAATCGAATACTCATGAAAAGTAGTCAGACGGTTTATCTTGATTCCTTTGATGTGTCTTTGACGATTCCTTGTGTACCGTCTAGAAGCCACATTTTCAGTCCAATACTCATTTAAGTTTGTTAGAATGATTGTTATGTTATCTAGGAAACGATTGGAAATAGGTCATGTTTGGTCAAAAAGCTCAGGCCATCGCAGCCCTCTTGTTAGAGGGATATGTACTACATTTTGAATATGTTAAGCCTATTCTAAACTGACCTTCCAACAGTACATTTAGTGCTTTTGGGGGTGGGCATAACATACCGGTATAGCTATCACTCGATAAACCTTTCATTATCAGTTTATATTATTGTTTATGTTTGTGATAACAGCTTTAGAATCAAGAACCGTCACGAGATACATAATAATTTATAAACCCAACTCGATAAGTTATATTATCTCGTCACAGTTCGTGGTCTTAAACATGTATTCCAAAAGACAATTAATAATATAAACTGTTAATGAAAAATTTATCGAGTTAGAGTTATACCTACAGGTACGCCTGGTCAATTTCCGTCTTCTATTCTGCGCAAATAGTGCAGTTTTATTGGTGTTTCCGGGTTCTGCGTGCCTCAATAGTAAAGTGTAGGACTCGTAATTAAGAGGCCTCACTTGAAGCACTGCGTTTTTTCGTAGGAGTGTCCTTGGGATGAAAATTTAAGAGCCCTAGTATTGTATAGGTGAAACCCAGAATATACATGAATATGTGAGCTGTCGCCGTGATATAACTGAAATAACGTTGAAAGCGGCGTAAAAAAAACATTTAATTAATCAGTTTATCATTGTCTCTACAAAGTGGAAGTGTAAATTCATTGTAGCAAGGCATGTAGCCAAGTCTAGTGTAAGGTGGAGTTTGTACTACCTTGCTACACCACGTTCTTAATTTCCACAGAGCTAGAAGCGCGAAATGTCGCTCGTATCGTGCCAACAAGTCAGTCTGTGCCCATTCACCTGGTCATGTAAGGAAAGAAAAGTTAACCCTTAAAGTACTGGATTTTTTTTTTTTTTTTTTTTTTTTTCCCAGTCATTTAATTGGGAGTGACAGCCCGAAACATTGCTATTTCAAGGTTCTTTCCGTTCGATTTTGTAACTTGAAATCGGACAGTGTAGATCTGAGACCAGACTGCACCTTCTGTGCAGTCTGATCTTGATCTACACTGTCTACAAAAACAATTTGAGTTAGTTCCATGGCTTAAAGGGTTAAGGAAGTGTTGGAAGTATATAGAATTTCCAACTTATCTATAAATTGCATTGTTTTGTCACAAGATGACCGAGCTTGGTTTGGATGATTAAAATAGTATCCCAATTCAAAAATTTTAATGATCTTAAACACACACACGCTAATTTCTCTAAAGTTAATAAGAAACTACCCTCCGAATTTTCAAAAAGTTCACCGATGTTAAGACTTAAACTTACTGGTATGAGTAGATAGATAAAAGGCGGTTTTAGCCCACCCCCCTTAACCACCCCCTCATGCCCCAGTAATATTTTAACCACAACCATCCACGCAAGGGCTAATTTATAAATTAGCTAACGCTTACGCATTAACCCCTTACGCTTTAACCTCCTTATCCCAAACAACCCCCATTAACCAAATATATGCTTTAACCAATTTCATAAACATAAACATGCTTATAAAATCCAACGCACTAGCTAACCGGCTAACCAATCACTCAGCTAACCGTTTGTTCCCCCCATTTGCCCACGCATCAGTCAGTCAGCTAACCAGCTAACCAACCAACTACCATAACCTCTTTCTAAAAACGTTTTAACTTAAATTCAATTTTAAAAAAAAAATTCTAAAAAATAAAAATTTGAATTTTTGTTGGTTAAGTAAATATAAAAATATTATAAAAATGAGTGTGTTAAATAAAATTTCTTATAAAAAGGAGACAGCTTTAAGAGAATGCATTGAAGCTAAAGCTAAACTTTCAATAAAAAACGATATTTTTTATAAAAAGGGTATTTTAAAAGAAATAAATTTTAATATTGATAAAGATTTAAATGATTACCTTTATATGTTTAGGATTTTTAAAGCATTTGCTTATTATAATATTAGTGTTGTGCGACAAAAACAATATAAACTTAAAAGCATTAGTAGTAGTATATATGTTGTATGGAAAAATAAAGAAAATATGGCAAGAGGTGAGCTTGGTGATTTTGGATTTCCTATTTTTTCAGGGTTTTATATTACACATACATATACTAATTTTATGTTTTTAAAAACATACGACAAACTTTTACTTGAACTTATTGGTCATGAAGATAGAGGAATTCAAAAAGACATAAATAAAAGATTTTTTATTTGGTTTCAATTTTATAAATGGGAAGATGAATGGGAAGATGAAGAAAAAACGTTTGATTTTCTTGACATTGAACCTTTTGCTAATTCAAATAATTCAGCAATAGAACCTATATGTGATGGAACAATAAAAATATGTAAAGCTACTGGATTTGACTATGTAGAAGAAGGTTTGTAACTGATGAAGAAGATGATCTTGAAGAACTAGAAGACTCAAGCATACCAACTAACGGAAAAAAAGTTCTTAAGTCAGATGAATGTATTATATGCATGGAAAAACAACCTACAGTTATGTTTTGTTCATGTGGTCATATTCCTATTTGTAAAACATGTGATTCAGTAAAAGATTTTAAAAAATGTCCAGTGTGCAGGACAGTAACAACCATTAAGAGAGATTTATAAATATTTAACCTTTTTACCAGGTTAAATATTTTAAATCCCATGATGTCCCCAAGCTAAAGTGTTTATTTTATCCTCTAATATAAACCTTTTGTCATCAGCAAAACCTAATGCTTTCTTGTTTATCTCTTCAGTATATATTTCATGACCACGACTTCTTAACACACTCATGGTTCTATAATGGTCTTTTTCTTTAAACAAACAATCTTTATAATTCTCTAAATTTAGTTCATTTTTAACAACTGACTTTTTTACCCCCTTACATCTCCAGTTTTCACCATCACTTTCCCATATCAGTTTTCCATTTTCATCTATTTTTATATCTAATTTTTTATAAGCGTACAATTTAGCACCTAAACCAACAAACTCAGTCATAACACCACCATTTAATTCATCTTTAAACATTCCCAACACCTTTTTGTTTTTTTGACTATGCAACTCATGCTCTTTAGGGTAGCCACTCATATCGTACATTGTATCAGCATCACAAGAAATATCTTCATACAAATCATCAGTTTCTATTTCAAGAATAAAACTATCTGTATCAGTATAACACATCCTTACTTTTTCACCATACTTTGCTTTAAAGTAATTATAAAAGGTTTTATGCATAAGTGTTTTACTAATATCTAATATGCTCATACCTAAATAAACAGGTTTGTCATATGTTATACTAGTTTTCTTCATATGAACAGCAACTAAATTTTCATCAAATATTGTAGTATGGTGGTAGTTTGGTTTGGCAACAAGTTTTTTATAACGATAACTAGTATCATCATTAACCAATTGCACATCAACTCTATTTCTCAAGTTTTCCATGGTCTTACCAAAAACAGAATTCATCATTAACTTAAAAAAATCTTTTTCAAAATCATTTTCTGCATTTTTTCTCAGTTCAATATTTAAATCAATGTATTTTTTAATATCAGTACTTTCCTCAAACTTAATTCCACGATGTATTTTTTTAATTTTTAAACCTAAATCTAAGTATGTTTTTAAAACCTCATGATGTATAACATAATTTTCTTTATCGTTTAAATTAGGAATTAACTTTTCTACCTTTTCTATTTTTAAACGTTCAGGTGCTAAAGGAAAATCGTTGTGTAAATCATGTAACTCTTTAGGATATTCTAAATCAACCTCTAAAAAGCAGGGAATATTTTTCCATCCTTCTAATTCTTCTTTATTCATCCATTCAAAACCACAAGTAGGTAATAATTGACTCATAGCCCAAGGGTAAAGACTGTTTGCATCTATATATATTAGATATTTTGATGGTTTATTTTTATCATAATCTTTACCCATATATTTATTATTAGCCTTAGAATACCTTTTACTACACATAGATATACCACCTCTGATACCCTTTTCAACCATTAAAAGCATATCAATATCTGTTAAAAGTTCAAGCTTTACTCCAGATTTTTTAAGCATTGCATCAAGTGATAACCGAGGAATAGTATAATACCAACAGGGGTCTAATTCATAGTGTTTATGACAAACATCCCTAAAGTTTTCAAATACATCGGCTAAAAGCAAAACGTCTATTTTGTTGTAAAGTTCTAAATAATCCTTAAACGTTTTCATGTTAAAAGTTTTCCAAATCTTCAATGCATGACTATAATCTTCATCACTAATATGTTCTTTGTTTAAACTTGAATAAAATTTTTCTTTAGGTGGTAAGCAGGTTTCTTTCAACCTTTCAAAAGAATCTAAATATTCATAAGGAAAAACTCCTTTTCTTCTAACTAATGGTAATTGTTCTCTCGAAAAATATTTTGATAAAATATTTAACTGCTCTTCATATAAATTTTTTGAAAGACTATCCAAACTGGAACCCATAAACTTAAAACTATCAAGAAACCTAATTTTATGGGTTATGTTTTTCCCCACCTTAATATATTTACTAAAGCTAATATATTTTTCTTCATTGTTAGGAATACAATCAATTTTTCCATCAGTTTTACCAAGATTTTTTATAAAAAGATGGCTATCATAACCACTTAAATTATGAAAATAAACAGGTGTAAAGTCAGGAATTTTTGCTTTAAGATTACATTTAGTATAAGCGGCACCCCTATATTTACCAGTAAAATGACAATGGTCTCTTACTTTATAATTTTTAGGATTAAATTTTTCATCACAAATCCAACAACGCGTTTCTCTTTTATGTTTTTTTTCTTCCTCTTCAGTTATTTTAAGTGGTACCACGTTTTGATAATATTTTTTTTATGAATTTCTCTGATATCCTCGGTTATCATATCTACAAAAACTTTCTCAGCATTTTCTCCAGTATATTTTTTTTCTATAGGTGGGCACACCTTATCATCAAAAAATTTTATAATATAGTAAAAACTGCAGGGGATATACTTTTGAGTTTTTACAGTATAACTTTCTTCTTCATTTTTTTCAGTTGTTTGTTGTTCTTTTATAGGTTTTAATATACTTTCAAAATCACCAAACACGGCGACTGGAACCTTAAGTTTTCTATCATGATTTATAAATTGTAATATACTTCCCTTGTCAGGCATTTTTAAATTAACAGGTTCATGAGCAGAGCAATTTTTTTTTTTTTTTTTTTATGATTTTCTAAAAGGTCCTCCCTTCCCAATGAATTTAAGCATCTTTTACAAAAATACTTTTTATGTTGATGTTTTGATATTTGGCAAGACATTAAGCGACTAAAATTTTTTATAAGAGCATAGTGACTATTTTCTCCATTTGTTAAGTAGAGCAAATCTACATGGTTAGTTTTTTTCATTTTTAGTAATTCTAAGTGGATAAAATTTTTCTTTATCATCATAACTAAAAACATTAATGCTAATTTCTGGATTTTGTTTTTCAAATTTATCTATCGCATCAATTGTAACAGGATATTCTATTCCTTTCATATTTAAACTATTTTCCTTTGATTTTAAATCACTATCAATTCTTTCTGAATGTTTATCTTTTGGATTTAATGCTCTTAAAATGCACCATGAAAAGCACTTATTATCCTCATTTTTCATATTAATACATGCTTTTTTGTCAGCAATCCATTTTGGAAGGGGTAAAAAGGATGTAGCTCTTAAAGGGTCATAAATAGCTGTATGTAGCTTTAAATGTAATACACTATGAAATGTCCATCCGCTACCCCTTCTTAAAAAGGTACGATAATTTTCTAAAATTTTTTCAGCCATAATATCATATAAATCGTTTACATCGGTTCCCCTTAAATTAATCATATTTACATCAGAAGAAAAATTAGCTGGTACTGGTTGTTCAAAATCCTCATATCTATACATTAAACATTTAAGAACCATCTTTACTTTAATTTTACGTTTGTTTCTTAAAATATTTACCATAGATTGCATTGTTAGCTCTAAAAACTCCTCAGGAGATTCAACGGGAAACCCCCCTATTTTGTATTGTACTGCCCAATCTTGTAATGAAGATCGCTTTGTTGTTACTTCGAAAAGTTCAGGTCCTCTTGGTAATCGTTCTTCTACATTTCTAACAACTTCATTTAAAACTTGTGGAATCTGCTCTTCTTCAACATTACCAGTTAGCCAATTAGTAAAATTAGTTACCCTTCTTCTAACGCTTTCAGGAATTACTGCTGTGACAGCTCTTCGAGCTCCACTGTAAATATTAGATGCTGCCCTTTGAGCAACATCAAAAATTTTTCTGAATAGAGAACTCATAATTTTTATATAAAAATAAATTTTTTTAACTCAATTTTATTATGAATTTTTTTTCATAATAAAATTTATTGAACGTTAATTTTATATTTTTTGTTCCAAACTCTCCCATCTCAGTTTTCAATCGTTTGAGGGCATTTATCTATAAATTTACCAGCTTTGTAAATTGATGGAAAAGTTGTTGTTTCTCCCGTTTCAACATCCTCTAAAATAACTTTTCTTGGATTTTTTGCAATCGTCTTTAATCTTTCATAATTAGGAACTTTATTATTTTTATTTTTTCTTTTATTTTTCTTTGGTTTAATTTCCTCCTCAGGATATAAACCATGTTCTTTTGCCACTTCAATAAATTTATTTTTACTCCAAAAAGAGTAAAACTTTATACCTCTGTCTTTCAATTTTTCTTTTTTTTTTTAAATCAGCAGTCTTTACCATTTTTATATAAAACGAAAAATAACTTAATACACTACACTCATTTTATTTCCATCAGACTGGAAGTTAATCAACCTATCACTAAGTAAAACCGCATATGCCTCAGTATTTGCAGAAGGATTTGCAGTAAATGTTACCTTAATATGAATATCAGTTACAGAATACTTCAACCTTTCACTTTGCTTCGATACGTCAAACAAAAACAAAGGAATGAGAGTTTTATAATCTGAAGGAGTAATATTAGGGTTTGATACTAATTCATCCATGTTAAAAAACTTTTTTCTAAACAAAGCAGCTTCACTATATATTCTACTAAATTGATTAGCGGTAAAATTTATATCATAATCATATGCTGGGTATTTTTTTGAACCTAACATTACATAAATATTTTTAACATTTAAGTTATCAAATATAGACGGGTTTTGTTCTTGGTCACCACTTTTACCAGTTTGAAAACCAACAATTAAAAAACGTGGCACCTCAGGAGATGATTTGGCTTATAGTCTCCAAGTAAAGCCCGTTGCCGCCTGTGGAACTGCAGTGGAGTCGCTTTGTATCATTCTATACCCAACTGGGAATTTTTCTTTCTTCTCAATAAATTTAAAAAGCTCCAGCTTATTACCATCTTCAGGTGTCACATGAGGCATAAACTAAGATACTTTAAGTAAATTAACTCTACCAGCATCGGTACCACCAGCTCTAAAAATTGCATCATCATCATTATTTCTTGTTAAGAATAGAGTTTGTTTCATTCCATATAAAACTCTGTTGTAATCTTCACAAAAACCAAATATATGTTTCAAGGGTATCCTAAAACTAAAGGTTCCAACTGGATTTGAACTAAAAATATAATCTCTTCTTATTCTAAAACCGGTACGGTCACCTCCTGCTGCTTCTTGAGTATCCTTATACCATAATTGGTTTAACCCTTGTGATTTAGAAAAGTCATCCGGGTATTTTAACAGCCCGAGCGTTGTGGTAGCCTGACCAGGGTAATTAATGGATTCTATCTCTTGTCCACTTAGTCGGTATCTTATATTTTTAAACAGATACATCAGACCATTATTTGTTAATGTAACCTCATTAGCTGCTCCATAAACAGTTCCATCATTTTTTACTAATTCACCTATAATTTGTAAATAAGACTCAGAAGGATGATAAAAAATATCTTGAGTTTCGATACTAATCCTAATATCTCCTCCAGGGTTGTTTAGATTGGTTCCTGTAATAGGCTCATACTCAAAATATTCATATTCATCAATACTATCATCTTTTAAAATTGGTGATTTAATGTCTAAAATGTCCATTTTTATATATGCAATTATAATTTTTAAATTAAAATTATAATTGAGTTGAGTTTTAATACTCTATCCAGAGTTGAGGGAATGATTTGTTTTCATCATTAACAAACACACCTTTAAGTTTAATGGTTTTTATTTTTTTTATTGGTAAAGAGCTTTTCACTTTAGGATAAACCTATTTCCATAAACAATTGTTACAACTGACACATTATTTTCTTCTAAATAATCATTTACCTCTTTTTCAAAATAATTCATGATATCAACTTTTTCAGGAGACAATTTTACAACGACCTTTTTATAATCATAATTTGTATCATTGGATTCAAGAATTTCACAATCTTCATCTAGTTTAAAGCATGCATAAAAGATGGTAACTCTTTTTGTATTGTATTTTTCGTACTCTGATATTTTAAATTTTAGTTTTGACATTCTTTTTTATTTAATGGCATAAATTACTTAAATTAAACTGTTTTAATACCCGAACCGCTATTTAATTTCTTAACTAAATCCTGAATTTTGATTGCACTACCATCTATTAAGGTATTAATATTTTGCGTTGCAGGTTGTGTTGTTGTTGGCTTTGGAGAATACTTTTCTAAAATCTTTTTAGATTTTGGTGTTAAAGCCTTTTCAACTAACTTCTTACCTGCATCAACCGCAGCACTCTTCCCAACCTCTAATGCCTTCTTTTCTCCTTCCTTAGCAACGCTCTTCCCAACATCAAGGGCAGAAGATGCAATTTGTTTTGCAGCATTACTTGTAAAGAGTCTTGCTAAAAAATTAGCTATGCTATCAAAGATTCCAGCACCTCCATATGAATAGTTTCTTTTAAATCCTCTTTCTTGATGTAAGCATTTTATAATATAGACGTTAAATTTTTATAACTCCTTGAATTTAATACACCTTGCCTTTTTAATTCATCACATATGCTTACCAACTCATTTTTTACTCCTGTGTTACCAGCTTCTTTACTTGCCATCAAAAGGTCTAATCTTTCTAATAGTGCGTTGGGGTTAGATGGGATAACAACAATTCCTTCTCCAGTTGCTTCTTTTTCTGCTTTGATTTCTTCCCAAATAGGGTTAAGTATATTAGTCCATTTATAACTTTTACTGCTTCTGGGTTTCCTGTCTGGGTCATTTTTAATATAAATAACATCGGTTTGATTTATTAACTTACTATAATTTTCATAATCCTCGTCATTATATTTACTTTTGTCTGGGGTTTTAGATATCAGTAACTCCCAAAAACCAGGTGTACCTTCATAGGTTTTATTTCCAACTAAAATATCATTTCCTAAAATTTCAACTTCCTTATTGCCAATATAAAATTTACCATTTTCATCACGTAACCCAAACGTTGTATCAGCTTTAGATGTAGTAGCAAATTTTCTTAGGTACCCTGCTGCAACTGGTCCAATAAGTAATAATGGACCTCCTTCATCTCCTTCTTCTGATTCTTCGTAAGCCACTATAGAAGAAAAGGCTGGTAAATTAATAGCCTGTGGTAACTGTTCAATCCCCTCTTTAATAGGCTTAAGCCCTTCTGTAATCTCCTTTGTTGCAGCTTTTTGTGTTTCTGTAATAGGCTTAAAAAACTTTGATAGGTCTGTTTGTAATTCAATTTCTCCCGTTTTCTCTGCAAGTTGGTTATCACGAATTCTTTTCTTTGTTGCAAGATATTCTTTTACAATTTGGTCCCTTTTTACGGGGTCTGTTATCTTTAAAAACGACATTTTATATTACAAACATAATTTTTTATATCGTTTTCATCGTAGTTTTTAACGTAGTTTTAATCGCTATTTTTTATTTCACATGCGCAAGAACATTTAAACTTAGGACATTTAATACGGAAGGGAGCCCCCATGATTTTTTTCCACCAACCTCTGAAAGGACTCACGCGCTTCTTGCCTCCCCCTTTCAATCAATGGTTCTTCATTTTCAGCCGTTATCTTCTTTTTAGATTTAGTTCTTATCTCATTCTTCATAGCTTTGTATTTCTCCAATTCCTCCATAATTAATTTAAATTCATCATCAGATATATGATTGTCAAGTAATGCTTTTGATATATGTCTGGATATTGTGTTAAGTTTGCTATCAGCAATCATTTTTATTTTCTGGTGTTTTTCACCTTTACTTCTTGTGGTTCTTATGGCATATTTACCAACAACACTCATTAAACCAGTAACAAGGGCTGACGCTTCTAGTGCTATTACCACGGGTATCGCAACTATGGTTGATAACAAACCAATTCCTCCAGCATCACTTACCATTGTCATGGTAATTAAAACTGTATCAATATTATCCACTATATTAGCGGTTCTAAAATATTTTTTTGCAAGAGCATCTCTTTGTTGAACTTCACTTTCAAGAAAAGATTGAACTTCTGATATCTTTTTTAAACGGTATGAATGGCCATTGTCATCACCCATTAAGGTTAATTCAATAGGAGGTGCATTAGGTGTATTGCGTTCATTAGGTAAGCTCGGATAAATTTTTTCTTTCATCTCCATTTTATTAGAGGGATATTTTTTTAAAATTGTGTAACAAACGTAACACAAAAACTCATTCTCCTCAATTCTTACTAGCTTACTTGAGTTGTTTGTAATAGTAGTGGCGATATCAACGGTATCCTCAAGAATAACTTCATTTGATAAACTTAATTGCTTAATTTTTAAATTATAACATAGAGAGGTTAAAACAATCCCCCTACTCATTAAAAAGCCAAAACCTGATACTATTGACTTCGTTTCACCCGGTTTTAGTATTAGGGGTTGTTGAGTACAAATTTTCCAAAGAACAGGATTAACTTTTTTAGGGGGATACTTAACTTTTAACGGTTTCCAATAAATTGTTTTTGGTTGAATTATTTTAGGTTTTGCTCCAAATTTATAAACGTTCATATTTTTACTTTTGTTAAAAAATTATTTATAATATTGCTCCCAATATAGGAATATTAGCAAATGGACTATTAGGACCTAAAAGAAGTCCTTTTCCATCATAATACTTTCCTCCTTTTTTTAAATATAAACCATCACCAAAAGATTTCAATCTTGTACCTTTAGGTGGTCCAAGGTAAAGACCTTTTCCATCAGTTTCTACTCGGCATACACATCCACCTTTTTTAAGGTAGAGACCCGACCCCATTGCTTTTTGTACTCCTGATGAGGCTAATCCGGATAAAGCACCAACGCCTAAAGCTGGTAAAACTGTTCTTGCTAATGTAGGTAGAAATGATGATGCTAATCCTGCTAACATTCCAAGAAAACCAGCTTCTACTTTCATGTTGTGTTTAAGTTGTTTATGTGTCATTTTAATTGTGGTTCCTCTACCAGCTTCATAAGCTTTTGCTATTTTCTTCGCTTGACTTTGGGTTATAGCTACAACATCGTTACCTTGTAAATCGCTATGATTTAAACGAAGACTTACAGGACATTTGTTTTTTAAAGCATGTTTAAGTTTTTCTTTTTGCCCATCTGATATATTTAATTTTACTGTAGTATAGTTTGCCATTTTATATTAATATATTTTTTTATTTATCTTGCTTCTCTAATATGAAATCTAATTGTTAAATTCTCACCTCTAAGATTTAGTGATGTTCCATCTTGGTCTGTAATTGATACATTAAGGTTATGTATTACATTTAATGTTAATGGTAGATAAACCAAATTAATCGGATTTTCTATTATTTTATACCCTGGTGAAACATTAGGGAAAAATGAATAAATAGTGTTTTTTGTTGAACCATTAACATAGCTTCCTGAGATGATATCAATATTAACGAGCAAACTATTAATACTAAGAATATTTACTACATTTTCTGATTCGTGAAAACCTTGTGTATATTTAGCACGAGTAAATCCTAAAACTTTAGCGATAGAATTTGATTGATTAAAATCCACTTGATAGCCATCTTCAAGAGTAAGAACAGACTTTAAGGTATTGGTGTTTGCAGAGATATTAATAAAATACTCTTCATTAACTGCATCGTAATGACCTTTTTTCCTCATTTCTTGTTGAATGAAATCATTGATATCAACAAGGTCTGGTATTTTTATTTTAACCCATGAAGCACCATTGTCTGGAGAATAAACAAAAGTGTCATTTTTAGAATCAATATTTGGAAAAGAGTAGTAAGTTTCAAGATTAACCAATGCTATTTCATATTCTTTATCCTTTTCTAATTGAAGCGGTGAGGTGAATCTTGTGTTAAAATTTGTTTTGTTGTTTTGTTGTTGCTTACTATAATTTGAAACGATGTTTTGTGGTCAGTGTTTTTAACAATTTTTTCTAAAAGTTCTTCCATTTTTTAATTACTAAAAATATATTTTAAAACAAAATATATTTTTTTATGTATTAGTAATAATTAAATTTTTGGATAATGTCCTTTTCTAATCCTTTTTAAATGTAAATTTTTACATTTTTTTTCTAGATTTGGATTAAATATTGTTTCTATTTTATTTATTCTATTTACGTTAGTGGTTATTTTTTTTTTTTTTTTTTTTTTTTTTTTTTATTTTCTCTATGTTTTTTATTAGTTTTATCCATCTCTTCACTTTTAAAAATCTCTTCCCATTTATTTATTTGAGAAAGTAATTTTAAAACCTGGTTTTTAACGAAAGAAATGTATTTTTCTTTTTCACTAAGAGTATCGTTGTTTTTCTCAAAAAGTTCAAACTCTTTTTTTAGTTTAAGTTCTTTTATTTTATTTTTTCTACAATTTCGTATCGTGGTAACTTCAACACTTTTTAGTATTTCTTCTGCATTTTCTTTAGTATTTAATAAAATCTCTTTAAGACTTAAACATTAAAATTATTAGTAGTAATTCCAAATACACTATTATAGCACGCCATTTTATAATATACTTAAAATCTTCTTAATTTATTTTCAATTTTAAACTTTAAATTTTTTTTAAAAAAACATTTATACTGACTTAGGTATATAAAAGTTATCAAATCCATTTCTATACTTACCATTTTGTTTTTTGCTGGTTAAATCAATGATAACAAAACCATGAGGTCTCTCCCAACATTTTTTACAAAATTCACGAAACTCATCCTTAGGCATATCATCACCTACATGGTCACTATAGATATGATTAATATTTTTAAGGTCTTGTCTAAATAAACAAATAAAATTTGTATTCTCTCTAATAGTTTGTCGGGGTAATCTAAAATAATTTTGTGATAGGTAAAAACAATCAACATTACTATGCCTACCACGGATGTAATAACATTCGCATTTGATTTGCCTTTCTAAAAGTAAATCATCAAAAATCATTAAATTTTTGTTTTCTGGATTTAAATTTCTCGGGTCAGGAACATCACTAGCATTTTCAAAAAATTCACATTTTATATCAGATTTTTTATTAACCGTTTTAGCCCACTCTTCAACTAACGCTGTAGGAGAAACATTTAAATCTTGAACTTCATCTCTAATATTAAAAAAACCTTAGGATAAGTTCTTTTGGTAATTTCTCTTCAAAAGCGTTTTTAAGTATGCGGTACTCTGGTTGAAACAAACTTTTACCAAAAACGCATAAGTTGTCATAATCAAGCCAATCAGGTCTTAATAAAGGTTTAGTAAAAGAGTTGTTTTACCACATCCTGATTTACCAACTATTACTCCCCTAATGCATTTAGGTAAAAAAGGATGGTTAAATCTCTTTGATACAACTTCATTCCATGATAAATTTGTAATTTCCATTTTTTTTATATTAAAAATTTTAATTTTAATATAAAATGTATTGCGTTAAATGTAAAAAACAAACTGAAACAACCGATTTTGAATGTGTTGTAAGCAAAAATGGAAGAAATATGACACGTGGTAAATGTGTTGAATGTGGAACAACTAAAACACAATTTATTAAACAAGAGGGCCATCATGGCCCTAAGGTTGCTCACCTGAGCCTATTTGACCCAAAGTGACCAATTCCCAACCCGTTCTTAGGTATCATAAAAAACATTCAAACAAACTTTCATGAGCATTGGACCAAATATGTGGCCTCACAAGTGTACACAAGCTTTTCCAGGATTTGTCTTAGTGACCTAATATTTGACCCAAACTTAACCATTTTAAATCTTGTCGGAGACATTACCAAGACAAACATTCTGACCAACTTTCATGAGTATTTGTTTGAAGATGTAGCCTGTGCAGTGCACACAAGGTTTTACAAAAATTTGACCTGTTGTCCAAGTTTTTGACCCAACATCACCCATTTCCAAACTAGTCAGAAATATCAAGACAAACACTCTGACTAACCTTCATAAGTATTGGACTGAAAATTTGTTCTCTGGAGCAAACACAAGGCTTTCAATAGATCTGACACTGTGACCTAGATTTTGCCTTGATGTGACCCATTTTCGAACTTGTCCACGATATAATCAAGACAAACATTTTGACAAACTTTCATGAGTTTTAACTCAAAATGTTGCCTTTAGAGTGTCCACAAGAGGCCACATTTTCAGTCCGACACTCATGAAGCTTAGTCAGAATGTTTGTCTTTAACACCTTGGATGACTTTGAAAATGGGTCATGTCAGGTCAAAAACTAGGTCACTGGGTCAGCTCTATTTTTGATTAACTATAAGCACCATCCAATATTTCAGCTGGACAGTCTAACCCAAAAGTAAGGCTTAGAAATTGTCATACAAGGCAGATTTTTGCCCACCACATTTTGTCAAATGTGAGAGTGCAGGTCTCTATTCAAACTCAAACTTAGACATACAACACAACAACAGCCATCAGACACATCTTGTTCCCCAAATGTGTTATTGTAATATAAAGTAACAGTAGGTGTAGGATGTTTTCTCTCCACATGCTTTAAAATTCGACCATTTAATCATAAAAAAGAAACACAAGAGGGCCATGATGGCCCTGGGTCGCTCACCTGAGTCAATAGGCGAAATTCACTCAACGTGCATAATCCAATTTCTGACCAATTGTCAGGTCAACTGATAAACAAACTTGGTAGAGGTCCACTAGGAGATGCTACATGCCAAATATCAAAGCTCCATGCCTTCCAGTTTCAGAGAAAAAGAACTTTAAAGTTTTCATTCTTTGTTCCTATGTTCGAAATTTGTGACCCCCGGGGCGGGGCCAGTTTTGACCCCAGGGACACCATATGAACAAACTTGGTAGAGGTCCACTAGGAGATGCTACATGCCAAATATCAAAGCTCTACGCCTTCCAGTTTCAGAGAAGAAGAATTTTAAAGTTTTCATTCTTTGTTCCTATGTTTGAAACTAGTGACCCCCGGGGCGGAGCCAGTTTTGACTCAAGGGGCGTTATATGAACAAACTTGGTAGAAGTCCACTAGGAGATGCTACATGCCAAATATCAAAGCTCCATGCCTTCCATTTTCAGAGAAGAAGAATTTTGAAGTTTTCCTTCTTTGTTCCTATGTTCGAAACTTGTGACCCCCGGGGCGGAGCCAGTTTTGACCCCAGGGACATCATATGAACAAACTTGGTAGAGGTCCACTAGGAGATGCTACATGCCAAATATCAAAGCTCTACGCCTTCCAGTTTCAGAGAAGAATTTTAAAGTTTTCCTTCTTTGTTCCTATGTTTGAAATTTGTGACCCCCGGGGCGGGGCCAGTTTTGACCCCAGGGACATCATATGAACAAACTTGGTAGAGGTCCACTAGGAGATGCTACATACTAAATATCAAAGCTCTACGCCTTTTAGTTTCAGAGAAGAAGAATTTTAAAGTTTTCATTCTTTGTTCCTATATTTGAAATTTGTGACCCCCGGGGCGGGGCCAGTTTTGACCCCAGGGACGTCATATGAACAAACTTGGTAGAGGTCCACTAGGAGATGCTACATGCCAAATATCAAAGCTCTACGCCTTCCAATTTCAGAGAAGAATTTTAAAGTTTTCCTTCTTTGTTCCTATGTTTGAATTTGTGACCCCCGGGGCGGGGCCAGTTTTGATCCCAGGGACATCATATGAACAAACTTGGTAGAGGTCCACTAGGAGATGCTACATACTAAATATCAAAGCTCTACGCCTTTTAGTTTCAGAGAAGAAGAATTGTAAAGTTTTCATTCTTTGTTCCTATATGTGAAATTTGTGACCCCCGGGGCGGAGCCAGTTTTGACCCACGGGGTGTCATATGAACAAACTTGGTAGAAGTCCACTAGGAGATGCTACATGCCAAATATCAAAGCTCCACGCCTTCCAGTTTCAGAGAAGAAGAATTTTAAAGTTTTCCTTCCTTGTTCCTGTGTTCGAAATTTGTGACCCCCGGGGCGGGGCCAATTTTGACCCCAGGGGAGTCATATGAACAAACTTGGTAGAGGTCCACTAGGAGATGCTACATGCCAAATATCAAAGCTCCACGCCTTCCAGTTTCAGAGAAGAAGAATTTTAAAGTTTTCCTTCTTTGTTCCTATGTTCGAAATTTGTGACCCCCGGGGCGGAGCCAGTTTTGACCCCAGGGACACCATATGAACAAACTTGGTAGAGGTCCACTAGGAGATGCTACATGCCAAATATCAAAGCTCTACGCCTTCCAGTTTCAGAGAAGAAGAATTTTAAAGTTTTCATTCTTTGCTCCATTCGTAGTATATTTTTGGTATTAGAAAATTAAGTTCAGTGTTGACAAAATCACTATCGAAAGTTTTGTTTTTTAAAAAAAAGACAAACCTTGGAATTTTTTTGTTTTTAAAACCAATATGTTCACATTTTTGCAATATGTTGGCAGATATCATATTTTTACGATCCGTTTCTAAATTTCTATTTCCGAATGCGTTTAACATTTTCATCATTTTATATTTACGTAATTTTTTCTTATATTAAAAAATTTATAACTTAAAAAGTTATAAATTTATATTTTACATTTAATTGAGCACTCTTTTCTACATATTGGGCAACTATCTAATGATTTTAAATTATCGCAGTTATCACATATAGGTATATGACCACAATCACAAAACAAAATATTAGGTTCTACATTTTTCTTCTTGAAAGGTTTCTAATGTGCTGGTTGTTTGTTCTTCTTCTTGTTCACTTTCTTCATCTTCTGCTTGATTCATCCTAGCTCTTTCTAAAGCAAGACGTATAGGAGGTCCATCATAACCTAAGTAACTTGGTTCTAAACAATCTCTTCTTGTATAATTACATAATTCATACCAATAATCACCATAATATTCAACAAAAGAAGTAAAATTAAAATACTCTGCAGGGTGAATATATTTAAATGTTAAAATGGGATATAATTTATAATTATCTGGTGCTGGCTCCCCATCATCATTTCTAGCTAATTCAAGTAAAGCAATTTGATAAACACTAATAAAATTATCACTTTGGTCAAATGGTATTCTAATACCAGTAAAAATAGGGTTACCAAAATTACGAAATGAATCTGTAACGCTCATTGGTGGACGTATTTGCCGTAAATCAGGCCAACACATAAAAACAGTTGTATCAAAACCAGATTCATTTAACTTATGATTACTATGTAAATAATAAACAAAGGGCATAGATTTAGTAAGCATGTAAATAAAATCATTACTATTTTCAAACCAATTAAAATGCAATTGAAATAATTCTTTATCTGAATCATAATAATAGTAAGACATACATCTTTTATTTAATGTAGTCTGTTCCAACTTTATTCTAAAATTGTTTGAAATTGTATTCAACACATGCATTTTTTTTTATAATATTTTAAAATTACTTAACCAACAAAAATTCAAAATTTTATTTTTAAAATTTTTTTTTTTTTTTAATTTTTTAAAAATATTTAACCTGGTAAAAAGGTTAAATATTTATATTTTTCGTTTAATATTACTTTCAGTTTTACAAACCGGACATTTTTTAAATGATTTTAAATGATTACAATTATGACATATAGGTATATGACCACAATCACAAAACAAAATATTAGGTTTTACATCCATTCATATTACACATTCTGGTGATAAAAATGTTTCATCACCCTTGATATTTAATAAATTGTTAAAAGGGGAGGGTGATGGTAGTACTAAATTTTCATAAAATTCAGGGTTTTCTTCTTCAGTAGGTAAATTAAAAGCATCTAATAAATCATTAATAAAACAATCACGCATTTCTATAATTTTACTAGGTCTAGGATCCATTCTTATTTCTTGTATATATTCAGCCTGTTTTTCTGCAATTATTTTATCTATATTAATTTCTGCTATATTTCTTATTTCGTTTCCTTTTTCAATAAAAAAATCTTCTCCACCTTCTTGAAAAACTTCTATATTTTCTTCAAGTTCTTGAGCTTCCAATCTTGCTTCTTCCTCTTCTTCTTGTTCATCTTCTAAACAATTTCTCATTTTTGTATACTCACATAATCCATCCCAATATTCAACAAAAGAAATAAAATTAAAATGCTCTGCAGGATGAATATTTTTAAATGATAAAAATGGATTTAATTTATAATTATGTGGTGGTAACTCTCTATCATCATTTCTAGCTAATTCAAGTAAAGCTTTATTATAAACACTAATAAAATTATCGCTTTGGTTAAATGGTATTTTAATACCAATAACATTAGGATAAACTGCACCAAATAAAGCGTATTCGTCACTATCTGGCCAGGCTACAAAAACATTTGTGTCAAAATTAGATTTATTTAACTTATGCTTACTATGTTTATAATAAACAAAGGGTATTACTTTTGTAAGCATGTAAATAAAATCATTACTATTTTCAAACAAATTAAAACGCAATTGAAATAGTTCTTTATCTGAATCATAATAATAGTTAGACATACATTTTTATTTAATGTAGTCTCTTCCAACTTTATTATAAAATCTTTTGATACTGTATCTAACACACTCATTTTTAAAGTACTTTTATATTTACTTAACCAACAAAAATTCAATTTTTTATTTTTTAGAAATTTTTTTAAAATTGAATTTAAGTTAAAACGTTTTTAGAAAGAGGTTATGCTAGTTGGTTGGTTAGCTGACTGACTGATGCGTGGGCAAATGGGGGGAACAAACGGTTAGCTGAGTGATTGGTTAGCCGGTTAGCTAGTGCGTTGGATTTTATAAGCATGTTTATGTTTATGAAATTGGTTAAAGCATATATTTGGTTAATGGGGGATGTTTGGGATAAGGAGGTTAAAGCGTAAGGGGGTTAATGCGTTAAGCGTTAGCAAATTTATAAATTAGCCGTTGCGTGGATGGTTGTGGTTAAAATATTAGCGGGGCATGAGGGGGGGGTTAAGGGGGGATGGGCTAAAACCGCCTTTTATCTATCTACTGGTATGTTTATTCAAAACTAATATGCATATCAACTCTCTTATCACTCTACTCAGTACCGCTACCTCGTTGTCGAACTGTGACCCGTAGTTCCCACAAACTTGCAAGTGGTGCCCTGCCGCACATCACCCTGAGCCCACCAGTGTCTAGGCGTGATATTTCCGTTCTACCCCAAAACAGGCTCTCTCCTCACTGACCAAATATAAATAATGGGTCACTGCGCCTACACGCCCAATATGTACATGTATATCTGCCTTGACCTCTCCGTCGACCAACTACTGCAACCACAGCATCAAAAGTTCGCTCCACCTATCAACCAAACACGCAACACAACCGGCCAACAAACAAACATATTAACCGAAAAGCTTCACTAAGTAAAAATATCTAGGTTAATTTAATTTCTATTCTTGCAGTGTTTTCACCTCCCGAAACCCCGTGCAAACATCCACGAATCCATGAGTGCCATATCAACTCTATGCATAAGTGAATGCTAGTAAGTGCTCCCTTTACCACAATATTTTGCACTCTACAACTCGTGTTTGTCAATAACCAAGTCTTCCCTCTACCACGATATTTACTTCATGAGCCCTAAAACTAATATGTACATTAAAGACCAAAATAAATCATTAAAACTGACCATGATAATTATCAAGCAAATTACACAGTTTCATTCCAACTTAGATTTTCAGATACAACAACCTAATTTCCCGACCTTGCATTACAGGAAAATAACATCCATTGCATTTTAATGCCACCAGCTCATTTTCTGCAATTACTGAACGAATCGTTCACCAAGAACGCTACAATAAAACTCGAAATGAAAAACAATCTGAAAATCTTTACAACTGAATATCTAAAACTTTACTCACACCAGAAGTTCCATTCCTCCCTAAAATAACAACACAATCTCACTCTCTTCCTTAGAGAAATAAAATGTCTGTTCGCCCGACAGACGCCAGCTTATATAGCTAAATACAAGCACAAATACGGCTTTACTCGTGGTGCTCGACCTAAGCTAAAATGTTGTGTTACACGATCATCTCCGATATATCATGCCGCAAGGCTTTAGCTAGTACTGCTGTCGCACGATACTAGCCCAAAACGTCGTGTTGCACGATCCAAACACTCAAAGTCGTAAAAATAGTCTCCGCCACGAGGTATGTAAAAATGGGTAAATTACCCCACTATTACCCTTGATCATCCATTTCCCCTTAAAACCCTCTGGGTCCTGAACTAAATGTGACATTACCTCCCCCAACCAAAGAAGTAGTCAGTACTTTGTTACCTCACATTATGTTTTTAAGCTTAGTATTTACAACCGACTCAAATAATCTGCCCTTACATTATCCTTCCCCTTCATTGCCACTATGGTAAACACTCGATAAACCTTGCATTATCAGTTTATATTATTGTTTATGTTTGTGATAACAGCTTTAGAATCAAGAACCGTGACGAGATACATAATAATTTATAAACCCAACTCGATATGTTATATTATCTCGACACTGTTCGTGGTCTTAAACATGTATTCCAAAAGACAATTAATAATATAAACTGTTAATGAAAAATTTATCGAGTTAGAGTTATACCTACAGGTACGCCTGGTCAATTTCCGTCTTCTATTCTGGGCAAATAGTGCAGTTTTATTGGTGTTTCCGGGTTCTGCGTGCCTCAATAGTAAAGTGTAGGACTCGTAATTAAGAGGCCTCACTTGAAGCACTGCGTTTTTTCGTAGGAGTGTCCTTGGGATGAAAATTTAAGAGCCCTAGTATTGTATAGGTGAAACCCAGAATATACATGAATATGTGAGCTGTCGCCGTGATATAACTGAAATAACGTTGAAAGCGGCGTAAAAAAAAAAAAACATTTAATTAATCAGTTTATCATTGTCTCTACAAAGTGGAAGTGTAAATTCATTGTAGCAAGGCATGTAGCCAAGTCTAGTGTAAGGTGGAGTTTGTACTACCTTGCTACACCACGTTCTTAATTTCCACAGAGCTAGAAGCGCGAAATGTCGCTCGTATCGTGCCAACAAGTCAGTCTGTGCCCATTCACCTGGTCATGTAAGCAAAGAAAAGTTAACCTTTAAAGTACTGGAATTTTTATTTCAGTCATTTAATTGGGAGTGACAGCCCGAAACATTGCTATTTCAAGGTTCTTTCCGTTCGAATTTGTAACTTGAAATCGGACAGTGTAGATCTGAGACCAGACTGCACCTTCTGTGCAGTCTGATCTTGATCTACACTGTCTACAACAACAATTTGAGTTAGTTCCATGGCTTAAAGGGTTAAGGAAGTGTTGGAAGTATATAGAATTTCCAACTTATCTATAAATTGCATTGTTTTCTCACAAGATGACCGAGCTTGGTTTGGATAATTAAAATAGTATCCCAATTCAAAATTTTTAAGGATTTTAAACACACACACACTAATTTCTCTAAAGTTAAAAAGGAAACTACCCTCCGAATTTTCAAAAAGTTCACCGATGTTAACACTTAAACTTACTGGTATGTTTATTCAAAACTAATATGCATATCAACTCTCTTATCACTCTACTCAGTACCGCTACCTCGTTGTCGAACTGTGACCCGTAGTTCCCACAAACTTGCAAGTGGTGCCCTGCCGCACATCACCCTGAGCCCACCAGTGTCCAGGCGTGATATTTCCGTTCTACCCCAAAACAGGCTCTCTCCTCACTGACCAAATATAAATAATGGGTCACTGCGCCTACACGCCCAATATGTACATGTATATCTGCCTTGACCTCTCCGTCGACCAACTACTGCAACCACAGCATCAAAAGTTCGCTCCACCTATCAACCAAACACGCAACACAACCAGCCAACAAACAAACATATTAACCGAAAAGCTTTACTAAGTAAAACTATCAAAGTTAATTTAATTTCTATTCTTGCAGTGTTTTCACCTCCCGAAACCCCGTGCAAACATCCACGAATCCATGAGTGCCATATCAACTCTATGCATAAGTGAATGCTAGTAAGTGCTCCCTTTACCACAATATTTTGCACTCTACAACTCGTGTTTGTCAATAACCAAGTCTTCCCTCTACCACGATATTTACTTCATGAGCCCTAAAACTAATATGTACATTAAAGACCAAAATAAATCATTAAAACTGACCATGATAATTATCAAGCAAATTACACAGTTTCATTCCAACTTAGATTTTCAGATACAACAACCTAATTTCCCGACTTTGCATTACAGGAAAATAACATCCATTGCATTTTAATGCCACCAGCTCATTTTCTGCAATTACTGAACGAATCGTTCACCAAGAACGCTACAATAAAACTCGAAATGAAAAACAATCTGAAAATCTTTACAACTGAATATCTAAAACTTTACTCACACCAGAAGTTCCATTCCTCCCTAAAATAACAACACAATCTCACTCTCTTCCTTAGAGAAATAAAATGTCTGTCCGCCCGACAGACGCCAGCTTATATAGCTAAATACAAGCACAAATACGGCTTTACTCGTGGTGCTCGACCTAAGCTAAAATGTTGTGTTACACGATCATCTCCGATATACCATGCCGCAAGGCTTTAGCTAGTACTGCTGTCGCACGATACTAGCCCAAAACGTCGTGTTGCACGATCCAAACACTCAAAGTCGTAAAAATAGTCTCCGCCACGAGGTATGTAAAAATGGGTAAATTACCCCACTATTACCCTTGATCATCCATTTCCCCTTAAAACCCTCTGGGTCCTGAACTAAATGTGACATTACCTCCCCCAACCAAAGAAGTAGTCAGTACTTTGTTACCTCACGTTATGTTTTTAAGCTTAGTATTTACAACCGACTCAAATAATCTGCCCTTACATTATCCTTCCCCTTCATTGCCACTATGGTAAGGCTGTAAACTCAAAGCCGATGTTAGTATCCGGGAATTCGATCCTTTCATTAATGACAGATACACTAGGGATTGGTGATCTGTTCCTAACTCAAAAACCCTTCCATAAAAATATTTACCAAATTTCTGTACAGCCCATAGTATCGCAAAACATTCCTTCTCAATTGTTGAATAATTCAACTCCCCACCCTTACATTTCCTACTTGCATAAGCCACCGGCATCTTATCTTCCCCATCTCTTTGTACTAAAACTGACCCTAACCCATAATCTGAGGCATGAGTCAAGAGAATGAAATCTCGCTGCACAGTCCGGCAATTTCAAAATTGGTTTTTCATTAACGCCTGCTTAAGCGTCTTTATAGCTCTCTCTTGAGCATCTTCCTAAATAACCTTATTAGTCAATCCTTTTCGTTTAAGGTCCGTCAATGGTAAAGCTATTGAGCGAAAATTCGGCACATGCTTTCTAAAAAATCCTACCAGACCCAGAAAAGATCTTACCTGTCTCTTAGTAGTAGGTCGTTCCGCAGATTGTATAGGTGGCATCAGACTTATGTCTGGCATCAGACTTATGCCGTTAACCCCTACCACATGTCCCAAACAGTCTAATTTCTGACACGCAATAAAACATTTGCTTGACTTAGCCGTGAGACAATTGTAAACGTAACAGCAGCTCTCTAAGGGTGGCAATGTGTTCTAAGAAAGACGTCGTAAAACGATAATGTCGTCAATAAATTGTCCGTGTTGGACAGCCTCTCAAGTAATATACGCATCATGCGTGTGAACGTAGCTTCAGGGTGTAACCAAAACGAATGGCATAACCAGGGACTGAAATAAACCTAGCGGGATCTGAAAAGCAGTCTTTACCTTGGAATTTTCCTCAAGGGGAATTTGCCAATATCCTTTATACAGGTCTAACTTAGAGAAGTACAGGTCTACAACCAGCTAATTTCGCAAAAATGCCCTCGTTGTTTGGCATTGGCTCCGCATCAAACACAGTAATGTTATAAGGTGCTCTCTTATCTATGCAAAACCTATTCGTTCCATCCCGTTTCTTTATAAGAACTATAAGAACCATGGGAGAACTATACGGACCCACTGAAGGTTCAATAAAGCCTTGAATTAACATAGTCTGAACCTCTTCTTCAACAACCTTGTCATAGCATATGGTAATGGATAAGGTTTAAGTCTAACCGGCGAATCGGTAACTGTCAAGATTTTGTGTTGTAGTAAGTGAGTACGAAAATACATCATCAAATTCAATTAATAAAATCGTTACCTGTTGCGCCTCCTCGTGGCTTAGTTGATCAGCGATGAGTACATCTTTCAGCGTTTCCTTCCTTGGGGTTTACCGGAACATTGATTACCTGTTCTTCCTGGTCAGTGGTTTCGTCATCAGGTTCGATCACTGCCGTATAAAAGACCGATTCGGTCTCTCTACTCACATACAACTATAGTAAATTGGCGTGGAATATTTTTTGTACGCCATCCATGTCAATCCGGTAATCCACGGTCCCAAGTTTCTAGACTATCTGAAACTGACCCTTCCACTGCATTAGCAATTTATTGTTTTCAGTGGGTAAAAAATACTAGTACTCTGTCACCACTTTCATAGATCTTGACCTGGCCTTCCAGTCATAATACTTACAATACCTATTTGCAGCCTTGCACAAATTGTCTCTTGCAAGTTGTGAAGTGATTTCTACCTTCTCAAGTAAATCATTGCCATATTGGTATGTAGATTTAACTTCAGGTTCGACAACTTCGTTTGACCATCATTCCTTCAGGATAGTCATGGGCCCACGAACTTGCCAACCATAGACTAAGTCAAACAGGGGAAAACCCAAAGATTCCTGAGGTATTTCCCGGTATGCAAACAAAATTGAATAATTAACCGAGACTTACCTTCGTAGAGGGGAAGTTGAACGTTGATTCCAATTTCATCACCTGCAAAATCCTTAAGGGCTCACAGAGAGAGATGCGCAGCTCGATGCAGCCGGATATATCAGTTTTTAGAGATCGGCAACAACGTTCCAGAAATAACGGTTAAGACATCTAAACGTTGTTGCCTAAAGTTTCGAGAATCGGATAAAAGGGTGGTATGAGGGCTGGGCGTGTGAGCCCTTTAGGATTTTGCAGTTGATGAAATTGGAATCAACCTTCAACTTCCCATCTACGAAGGCAAGTCTCGGTTAATTATTCAATTTCAGCCACTGCATAAATCCTTAATGGGCCCCACAGAGATTTTAGAGAAGATTCTTGAAATTTTACCCACAATAACAGAACTATGAATTTCACTACTCTATTTCAGACAGCACCATTTATATATTCATAATGATTTTCAAATCTGCATGGACAGAATTCAATCTAAAATTGCTTCTTGAACCGAGCTGTAGTTCTCAATGTTCTTGTCATAGAATTTTGCAAATGTCATAGCATTGGACCATCCTGCTGTTTTGAGGATCGTTTCTAGTTTTACACCTTGTTGTTTAGCTTTAGAAGTCGAAGCCGCACGAGTACTATGCGGGGAACAAGAGCTTCCCACGCCGGCTTTCATCATTACACTTTTTATCCAACGACTGATAGTACTCCTCGACACCTGATTATGAGGTTTAATCGTACTTATTATCAAGAATGCTCCTTGCCTCAGCCATTTTGTACGTTGCAGGTATTCTATAAAGACATCAACAATGCATATATTCTTATTTCCACTAAATTTCTTTAGATGCAACGGCTGTAAATGTCTACCTGCCTTTGTCTGTTTCAAAAGTGCACTTGGAGCTATAGTTATGTGCTGATTTTTTTTAATGAATGGCAATGTCTTCAAGTTTCAATAAATGTAAGGTTTGGCACCTTTGCGATGATACCAGGAGATACAGCATACATAGTTTTTGAGACAGCTGTAATAACGACGGATTATCCAGCGTTTTTAGGTAATTCAACACAATTTTAACATCCCAAATTTGTTGATATTTAGGCAATGCCGGTCTCATGGAAAAACAGCCTTTCACGAATCTGGATAGATGTCCATTCTAATGAAGGTCAATATTACTGCAGATCTTTACAAATATGCTAATTGCTGACCGGGCTGTATTAAGTGCGCTGTATGCAATTCCCTGATCAAATAAGTCGGCAAGAAACCGTAATACAATGTTTATAGAGGGCCGAATGGGATTCTGTAGTCCTCGACAGAAACCATTTCTTAATATATTCGTCATACTGTCGTTTAGTCGTTGATCGCCATGAGAGCTTAATGAGCTCCCTTACTTTGTGCGGAACTCCTTGCTTTCGAAGGGCTTTCCCGATATAGGAAAAATGCCCAATCTTAGTTTTTTCAGTGGATGTTGTCGACATGGCTTGTTCGGTAATGATAGTATCTGCTGAGGAGTTGGAAGTAGATGGCAAGGCCCGCAAATCAACCGTAACAGACTCGGCCACCAGCACTGTGTTGTCCAAAGAGGTGCCAACAGAACCCCTCTCGTTTTGTCTTCCTCGACCTTTTGCAGAATTCTGGTGATGAGGCTGAAAGGAGGAAACATGTAATAGGAGAAAGAACCATCCCATGTTGTGCTGAAAGCATCGATTGCAATTGCATTATGATCTGGAAACCTGGATACATATTTTGGAAGTTTGTAATTAAGCCGCGATGCAAACTAGTCGACAGTAAGGTCGGGATATATACATAGAATTCGGCTGAAAACGCTGGTGTTCAGTGACCACTCCAGGTCACTGTTCTGTCGACGTGAAAGCTTGTCCGCCTCTCGATTCATTTTTCCTGGCACATGAGCAGCCGTTAAATGTATGTTTCTATCAATGAACCAAAGCCATATTTCCTTCGCCAAATTATTTAATTCATCTGTTTTACCACCGAAATTATTAATGTACGCGACGCTACTTGTGTTATCCATATAAATTTTGAGGTGTTTTTGTGTCAAGTTGTGACAGAAGGCCATGATTGTAAGTTTACAAGCGCTCATTTCAAGAATATTAATATGGTCTTTCTTCTCCTTCTCCGACCACGAACCGCGTGTCCTTATGTCATCAGTCTCGTTGTATCCACCCCACCCATGTAGGGAGGACGCGTCGGAGTAAAAGATTAAATCTGGTTTGCCGTGCGAAACTCTTTTAAAGGACGACTGAATATGATCTCGCCACCATGTAATGGTGGGAACGACGGACGCGGGTATGTTCATGAAGCTGTCGAAATTACCGCATCGTAATTGTAGGTGATAATCCTTAACTTTTTCCAAAGGTTTGATGTGTAAGACAGCATATTCTATCCCCGGCACCGTAGCAACCAATTTTCCGATGAATTTTGCGAAGAATCGAATCGTTACTCGCCTCGGCGTCAAAAGGTCGTCCCATAGTTGCTTTATTTCTTGTTTTCTGCTATCGGTTAAAGTAATAGTCATTGTGACAGAGCATAAGACGAAGCCTAGAAAAACAATCTGTTGGCATGGTTCAAGGACAGATTTTTCTAAATTGATAGTCAAACCGAGCGAATCAAGCAGTGATACTGTATCAAAAACGTTGACTTTGCAAAAGTCATAGGTAGCACTTTGTAAACAAGAATCGTCTATGTATATAGAACTTATATGACCTTTAGCTCTTAGACATGAAAAAGCTGGCTTCATCAATTTACTGAAAACTCGTGGAGAAGAAGTCATGCCCATTATTAAGACAGTAAATTGATATTTTTTGTCTTGGAATCGGAATCTTAGAAATTTCCTATCTTCTTGAGCAACTGGGACTGAATAAAAAGCATCAGCAAGATCGACAGACGCGAAATAGCACCCTTTTCTCATTGAACTGATTGCATATTCTACGGTCTCCATTTTGAAATGAATTTTGTTCATGAAGGACGCGTTGAAAGGTTTTAGGTTTAAAATAATACGGATTTTTCCATTGGATTTCGGCCTAAAGAAAATATTTGAAATACATTCTCCGGATTCAGCGATGTCTGGAATTTCTTCGATAATACCAACATCCACGAAACGTTTTATTTCCTCCTCAATTTGTATGGTGCCCTAACGAATGGCTGATATGGATACTCTGACAGCTCAATTTTGTACCCTGCTATGGTTTCCAGTATCCATTTGTCAGATGTTATTTCCTTCCAAGTTTTTATGAAAAATCTTGTTTTCCCCGCCTTGAAATTTTCTTTTGTGTTTACCAAGGTATATGTTGTGTCTGTACTTACTTTTACTTTGTTTTCATTTTGTGGAGTTGACGATGACGATATTGTTTTCTCGGTGGATACCTTGATCCCTGTTGATTTTGGCGTCGTTGCTTTTGGTTTGGGAACGGGTACTTGTTCCCCGCCCCCGTCCTCTTGCCTAAAAAAGGCTTCTTGTATGCTGTTAAGGCAACTCTCGAGTCTCCAAGCGTTTTTATCTTTTCATGAAAATTTGGCCCAAAAAGTTTGTCGGCCGATGGATCCAATTTAGCAAGGGTCTTGTACCTCCCGTCGAGCTCTCGTCTTATCCTATCTCGACGAGTTGAAATGTTAGAAGAAATGGCACTCGTTAGAATTTTAAATGCATCTCCAACGAGTTCTTTCAGCTCGTTGTCTCCGCCTTTTTTCAGGTTTTCTAAGGCTTTAATGACTGGAACCGTGGCTAAAGCAAGAGAAGAGTGGCAACGTTGTAAAACAAAATCGTTGTTTTTTGAATTCTGCTTAAGTTGTCTCCATAAAATTTCTTCCACTTGGGGTACCTGAAGGAACTGGGTGTTTTTTGGTCTTTTGTGACGTCGTTTTAATTCCTTCATCTTTTCTTCTAGAGCAGGAATTTGTACAGCCTTGTTGACGATTGTAACAAGGCGCTGATCAACTGGTTCCCCCTCCTCTAATTCCGTGCAATAGAAACCTTCTATTTCTGAAAGGAAGGGATCTTTGGTGTCTGAATCGGAGGCCGAGTCCGGACTGTCCTGTGGCTGCAGGAAATCGTCTATTCCATCATCTTCATTATCATTTCTGTCAACAGAAACTTCTAGCTGCTGTTTCTTTGGTGATGAAGTAGGACAGGCATCAGGATTTTTACGTTTTAACGCAGAAACTTCATTTGTTAAGACATGTATAGCATCTCCCATTGTTTTAATTGCCTTTGAAATGGAAGGTAACTCTTCTGGTACCGACTCACAGTCTTGTGGGATGTTGTTTCCCTTGTCAGTCCTTATTAGGGGACGGGGCCCTCGACAGGGATTGCCCTTTACTCAAACAAGACTCCTAAAAAGATATATTTATCTAATCCAAGAACGCTGTTGAGTACCCACATTATTTGCCATCGCATAATTCTCGACAAGGCTAATGTCGCTAGAAAAGCTTTTTGCGTTTCACGCATAAAAACATAATTTTGTATTATCAAATCAATGTGGATATTTCCAGGTAATGTCTATTCAGTCTGAGAGCAGGGAGCTATACAGCTAAAGATAACAGTGCTATTTATAGCCTCTGCATGGACTTTTTGCACGCACCAATGCACCGCAGCCTTTATTTACCTTTCATAGATCTAGCTGTATTTATGAATCATCGATAGCTGGCTAAATACTGACCAGTCAGAACTGCATTGTTTTCAAAACTCATAAATATCACTCGTTGAATTATATAGACGGTCATAACAGTTTCTTATAGCTGGAATTTATCCAGTTATGTCATTTCTCGTGATTCCATCCCAATGCAGGAGGAAATTGTTGCGCTAGCTTATACGCCGGCCGAATCGCATATAATGATAAAAGGGTTTTTTTTTAATTCGATAAGGGTTTCACCCTGTTTCTTGAATATTTCGGGATTTCATCCCATGCAGGAGCAAATGTCCTGTCCGTCGCTCGTTCAGAAAATATAGGTTTCACCCAGGTACATCAACATGCGGGATTTCATCCCATATTTAATATTCTATGCTTAGTCGCATAAGGGTTTCACCCAGTTACAGGAAATTTGTGGGATTTCATCCCTGACAGGAACCTTTTAAGTCCTGTAGGCCTTTAGGCGATTGTGCGCCGGCCAAGTGCATATAATCATAACTTCCCTGTAATTTATATCAACTTGAAATTATGATAAATTAATTTAGCCTATCAAAAATAAACTCAAGTATAACAATTACTTACCATTAATAATTCGTATCGCCCAAGCTCTTTTTTTTTTCCCGAAATAAAACTGCACTGATATCTGGCCGCTGGTAAGCCTCGCACTGATATATCCGGCTGCATCGAGTTGCGCATCTCTCTGTGGGGCCCATTAAGGATTTATGCAGTGGATGAAACTGCCATTATATACTTGTCCCAATCTTTGGGTTTCTAGTGGCATAATCGTTTTAACATTGGCTTTAAAGTCCCGTTAAACTTTTTCACTAGCCCATTGCAGAGAATGATAAGGCGTTGTGGTTAATTGTTTCATAGAAAATAAACGACTTACCTCAGACATAAGACCTGACACGAACTGGGTGCCCATATCACTTAACATTTCACGTGGAACTCCAACCCTACAAAAATGTCTACTAGAGCTTCCGCGACGCGCCCTGTCTCAATGCTAGGTAACGGAATTGCTTCTGGTAGGGGAGTAGCATGATCTATTAATGTAAGAATATAACGAGTACCCTTTGCCGTAACTGGTTGTATAGGGCCGACTAAGTCAACTGCAACACGTTGAAATGGTTCGTCGATTAATGGCATCTTGTGCAAGGGTACCTTAATTGTCTTTCCCTTAGGAGTAGTACGCTGGCAAATATCACAACTTTGACAGAAGCGACGTGTGTCAGCCTGCACTTCAGTCCAAAAGAATGCAGACAAAACTTGGAGAACTGTTTTCTTGGTCCCCAAGTGTGCTCCCATAATTGACTCATGTGCCAAACGCATAACAGTTTCTCTGTGGGGTTTTACTAATTGCGAGTATAACTGACCATTCCCAATAGTTGTATAACTGGGATACTAGCATGATGTCAGTCTGTACAAGATACTAACAGGGGTCCTGCGTGGCTCAGTGGCAAAGTGTAGGACTCGTGACCTGGAAGCCCCGGGTTCGAGCCTCACTGGATCCACTTGGTTTTTCGTGAGAGTGTCCTCGGGCAAGACACTTCAGATCCCTAGCCTAGTACTGGTGGAATCCAGGAAATACATGAATAATTATTATGTGAGTTGTCGCCGTGATATGCCGGAAATAATGTTGAAAGCGGCTTAAAACACCATTCAATCAATTTAATCAACAAAATACTCTCCGGTATTGCACACAAGCGCTTTGTTTTTGACAAGCTTTTCCCTCTATAACGTAATATATCTATATAAGACAAGTTGTTCAATTGTATTACCTACCGAACACCACTTAGAGTCAACGTCAACTGATAGTATTTTGCACATATTTCTAATCTCGAATGGAAGGAAAAAGTCATTACTTTTAGCTTGTTCTACAATAGTTTATCTTCAATCTGGTATATAGAACGGAAAAAAATGGATCAATATTAAGGTAGTGATAAAGGTTTAAAAGGGTCGGAAAAAGTTTTCTTTTCCCACCGTTAGATGGGAATTTTAATACCGCAGTGAATATATTGAACAAACATGATTGGTCAATGAAACTTGAATATCAGCTTTGAAATAACAGCTTGATGCTAAATATAGTTCTGACCAATCAAATTCGTCCAGCACCCCAAATTGGACGACTTTAATAGGTCAACATTATTTAATAATAATAATAATTATATCTTTATTTTGTGAAAGTTAAAACATGAAGACATATTTCAAGTCTTTTTTTATAATGTTGCCTTCAAACTGAGTGAAATAATAATAATGATAGTAATAATATCAAAAATAAATGGTGATATTGATGACTGATACTTATGATTGTGGTGTTTGAAAATGAAGAAGATGAACTAATGGCAAAATAATCTGAAATCTACGGACAGACACACGTTTATCTACTGTGCAATATTTTGTTAAGTTGCATAATTTCCTAACTACATTGTAGAATGAGGATTGTAAGTTTAGTAAATGTTGTTTGAACTGTTTTTTAAAGATAGGTGCTCGTTTCGATGTATTGAATCTCGAGTTTATGATGTCACTGCGAGCAGATGACCTTAAATTGTAATTTGTGTTACTCGAACACGAAATAATGTCGCTCATATATCTAGACGATAGATTATTACGACATCTGTAGATTAAAACGCCGGTGTGATACTTACATCTATTATCGTAAATTAACCAGCTAAGTTGAGAAAAAAGTTCATTGGACGGTGTTCTTGGGGTAACCCCTGGTATAATGCGAGCGGCTCTTTTCTGGAGGACGGTTAGCTTAGATGATTTACATTCGGTGTTCTTCCACCAAACTGTACAACAGTAGTCAAAGATTGGGAGTATGTAAGAGTTGTAAAATAATTGTTTCATTTCAAATGTGAGATACATGGAAATTCTTTTTAGCAATGTTATCTTACTGTTTATCTTAGAAACAGTTTTATCAATATGAACATTCCAGGACAAATGTTTATTAACATATGCATCTAATATTTCTGAGATTTTAAATACAAAAGTTATTAACATTTAATTCTAAATTAATAGGTTTAAACCTATATTTTGGTCCATATTTTCGGAATAACTGTAAGAATTTGAGTATTTCTTGTGTTCTGTTGTTTGCCTCAATCTATGGTTTGTATTCACTGTTCTAGTTTAGCGATCACAGAGTGTGCTTGCTTGATTGATTGACTGATTGATTGATTGATTGATTGATTGGTTGATATTTAACACTGTTTTCAATATTATTTCAGTAATATGGCTGCGGCCAGTACACCTATCATGGCTTTTTTTTTTTTTTTTTTCTTACAATATTTTTCACAAGCCACCGGCTGCTTTTGAGGACCTTATAATCATCTCCGAAACAAGAATCAGCAGTGAGAGATAGATGAATCCTGGTTCCTGTGTTTAGTCGGTTGGCTTCTTAAAACTCTGCTTCGTTGAAGTCATTGCTCGTATTAATACGTTGCAACGTCAATGCTGTTTTTCTCCCCAAGAGGGAGCTCAACTCAAAGGTCTGACGTTCCTGAGAGTCAACTAAAATGTGGTGGGTCACCACTTGTGACATGATAACTTTTATAATTTTAGCCCTTTACCAAGCAACCCCTTAATTGAACGACAGTGTTGAAGAAGTATTTCAAAAATATTGTGGGTAAAACGAGAAAATGCTGCAAAGCAGAATTTTCTTCTTTTTCTCGTAATGGTTTCTTCCCTTTTGTAGTGTGATTCCAAAGCCTTAGCCACATTTCGTTTGTTCTCTGCAAACACTTAATTGGGAGAGTCAATAATTTTGTCGTTTGAGGTAAAGCGTAGTTAATCAAACAACTGGTTTCTGTTTAATACTGCCATCTTTCTTTGAAGAGAAAACTTTTCGACAACATTCAAGATACCAGTAAGCTCTTGGCTAAACTGCAAGATGACACTATATGCGAGCAAATGAGGGAATGTTAATCCAATAAACCTACATGAAAAAACAATGGATAAAACTGTAGTATTTGCTCTAGAAATAGCTTCTAAAAGTACACAGTGACAAAGTCTCCTAACCAAGTGTCTTAGTTCGAAAGTTATCAAATGGTATCATCAAGCAAAAAATAACAGCAAGTTTCATCAATATTTGGGTATTTCCTTCTTACTTTATTAACGATTAGAAAGAATTTCGTCAAAATTAGGCCTCTAGGTTAATAACAGTGTATTTCTAAAGCTGACCTATTGCCCCGGTCTAGAAATCATGGCAACAGGACCTACCGGTTTATCTTAATTACCCATACATATTGCTTAATCAGACATACTGTACAACTTTGATAGAAATGGGCACATATATGGCTTCTAGGTTTAAAAAAATTGTGCTCTTCATGATAGACAAATGGAGCTTTAAAGGTCTGTGGTCAGTCAAAGCCTTAATTAGTTCTTTCTTATACGGAAAAAAATTTCTTTCGTAAAAATATGATTTTTGAACAGCTCAACAGTTTTCTTGTTTTCCTATCGCTAGGTCCCAATTGTCTGGACAAAAGTATAAATGAAATATGTACGAAGTATTACACACTATTCTTGGCACTATTCGTCATTGATACAGTTTCTTCATAAGTTACTCGCTGTCGTGCAACTTCAAGTCCGAATACATTCTTTTTAATACGGGAATGACGAAACCTCTTAAATACGAGGGCTGTTCAAAAATTACGCGGAAAAGCACAGTAATTCTCCCAAATATTGCTTGAATACAGCGAAATTGATATATATTGTAGACAAATTAATACTGTACTAAACGAATAGATTTTAAGTTACTATTTCAACATCTTATAAAGATATGGTAGTTATGGTAACGTCGTGTTCCAAAACCCGGCCCAGAATAAATAAAACGAAAGAATTTGCCGGTTGAAAACGACGTGTCTCTTTTGTGTCTGATCAGATATCTTCACCAAATTTTGTCACGATTTGGCACCAACTCTTGGTATGATGTTCATGAAGTCACATTTACGTCTAACGTAATTTGAGCGCTTGGCAGCCATATTGTTTATTCACGTGCGTCAAAATGAGTACTGTACAGAGAACTGCAGTTAAATTTTGTGTTTTAAATGGAAAATCTAGAAAAGAATCAATGGAAATGTTAATTAAGGCATACGGCGATTCAGTAACTAAGAAAGTGGCTTTGTAGGAATGGTATGCGCGTTACGAAGACGGTCATGAAAGTGTGACAGATGACCAGAGGAGCTGACGGTCGACGTCGATAACACAACGTAAAGGGTGTAGTGCTGTCTGCGATTGCTTCCGTTGAGTCTGGTGCCGACAGGAAAAGCGTCTATTCATGGGTGAAACGATGGTAAAAGTGTACTACATTTCAAGGAGAGTATTTTGAGAAAAAAATGAAATTCTTTGGACAGTTATCTAAGTATGTGAAAGAAACGATTTATAAGTAATGCAAATAAAGCGACGTAAACTTGACGCTGGATGACGTTGGACCGGTTTTTAGAGATGACGTTGATATAACAACCATATCTTTAAAAGTTGTTGAGGTATTGACATTGAATTTATACTGTCAATACAGAATTCATTTGTCTACAATATGTATAAATTGTGCTGTATTTAAGCAATAATTGAAAGAATGACAGCACTTTTCCGCGTATTTATTGAACACCCCTCATATATATATACACGTAATTTTAATCTATATCTTGCTATATAACTAAAATGAAACTTTCAAATTGAAAGTAAAAACTCAAATATTGCTATTTCAAACTTATTTTATGAGGGGAAAATATCTCCTTATCGGCCACTGTAGTTCTTAGATTAGACTGCACGTTCTGTGTAGTCTAATCTTGATCTACATTGTCCGCAAAAGGTCAGTGAGTCGCGCTTAGCAGCCTATAGGTTAAAAGGTTCTCTTGTCTTCCTACCAGTGGGTCCCCATTACATGGACAAAGGTATAAATAGAATATATACGAAAGATTACACATTATTTTTGGCACAATTTGTCATTGATAAAGTTTCTTCGTATGTTACTCGCTGTTCTGTAAGTCCAAGCCCTAATATGTTCTTTTTAACACGGGATAGGAAGGTCTTCTCGTAGACATATGGTTTTAGGCTGATCAATTCTCTTGCTCTTCGGTCATTCGGTTCCCATTGCGCTGATGGCTTGGTCAAAATCTCAAGTCTCTAAAATAAATAAATAAATAAATGAAAAAACATGAAGTATCTTTTAAAAACATGAACGGCATAAGAGTGCATGCAAAATAAATATTTAAACTTTTTTTTTTTTTTTTTTCCAATATCAAAAAGAAATAGTAAAGAATAACCTCAACAGCAATTGCCCCTTTTTCCTGTTTTTCCAACGCTTGTTTATTAGTGTCGTAGATATGCGAACAAACAGACCAGCAGCGGACCGATGGATGAACATGTGCATATTTTTGACCAATCGCAAATTACCATCTATTCATTCGATTTCATTATGCCAAGAAGTAGTTCCAAAGCCGGAGCATTGAGCTGCGCCAAATAAATGGTAACTTCTTATTTCTGTCGTTGGTCTCAATCCTGTAACGAACGGTCTGATGTTCCTAAGGAATAAGGCTTTTAAAAACATTGTGAGGAAAAAGAAAAAAATCCTTGTAACCAGGATTTCTCGTTTTCCCACGATGTTTTCTACTCTTTCAAAGACAAATCTTATGATCTGAGCCAAATCTATGTTAACGTCTTCAAAATACTTGAACCCTTAATTTGCTACACGCGGCTCACTTACCTTTTGCGGACAGTGTAGAGCAAGATCAGACTGCACAGAACGTGCAGTCTGATCTTGGATCTACACTGTCCGATTTGGAGATATCATTCTCCTAAAGATAAGTTTGAAATAACATTATTCGGGTTTTTACCATGGACTTGAAAGTTTTATTCAACTTATATAGCAGGATAAGGGTTAATATGGCCGCTATATTAAATGTCAGCAACAACCGGAAATGAACACACGATAAGAAACGTTATGAAGAATCACGTCATAGAATTGGACCACGTAACGTTCTTTGTCACAAAATGGTGCCGTAAAGGAGTTAAAAGTCATCATATTTTTTTTTCTCAAAGACAAGTTTTCTGCAGACATGGGAAAAAATACAATATTCTATGGCACCTAGTCTCGGTTCAAATTGCTCTCATGGAAACCTTTATTGCCCACAGAAATTAATGGGTTTTCTATAGATAAATTACACCTACGTTTGATAATGACCCAGGCTGCAGCGGTATTCGAATGTTAGCAACAATCGATATTGAACGCACGACAAGGAACGTTACAAAGAGTCACGTCATGGAATTGGACCACGTAACGTTCTGTGCCATAAAATAGTGCCACAAACGAGATAAAAGTTATGATCTTTTTCTAAAAGATAGGCTCTGCTTAAGCGGAAACAAGTGCAAAATTTTACGGCATCCAGTCTTGGTCCGTAATGCTGTCAGCTTACACTTTTATTGCCCACAGACATTTATGGGTTTACCATAGATACTTTAAAACCTACTTTGGAAAATGGTCTAAACTGAAACACTAATGAATGACAGCATCACGCTACAAAATACGTAATAAAGAATTTCGGTATGGAATGGGAACACGTAACAGTCTTTGCAACAAAATGGTGCCGCAAAGGAGATAAAAAGCCATGATCTTTTTCTCAAAGATAGGTTCTGCTGACCCGAAAACAAATGTAATGGCATCTAGTTTTGGTCCGCAATGCTGTCGATGCACACTTTTATTGACGACAGACATGAATGGGTTTTCTATAGATATGCGCCATGCTCTGTGAAAAGGGGGCATAATGCATCTGCAAAAAGTATCGATCCAGGTCAGCCTGCGCAGTCCGCGCAGGCTGACCTGAGCCGAAACTTTTCGCTATCGGTCAATTTTCTGTATGTCAAAGGACCATTTTACCTCATGATTCAGCCGGTTGTTAGACAAAAAGGATTTTTATGGTCCTGTGATTAAGTGATGACTTGCTAGGTATCAGGCACCACGGAGATGCATTAAGCCCCCTTTCACAGAGCATGGCTCAATATTATATTAAAACCTACTTTGATAAATGGCCCAGGCTGCAGCATTATTTGTATGACGGCAACAACGGGTATTGAACACAACGGCAGAAATGCTATGCAGGTACCAATGGCAACGGCATAGGTAGGGAACACGTAACCGTCTTTACCATAATACGGTGCCGAGAACGAGATACATGTCATCAAGTTTATAGCCTGAAATGTAATTGATTTAGGTTTTCATTCACCAATAGGTAAACGCTTTCGCTCCCACTGGCGAGTCAAAAAGCTTTTGCGGACGGCGTAGATTAAGATCAGACTGCACAAAACGTGCAGTCTGATCGTAGATCTGCCCTGTCCGCTACGTGACACCAAATCGTGATCCAAAACTTTAATTGTACTTTCAGATCTAGTAGAAAACTCGACTTTATTTCATTGACAGCGAAAGAGTTAATAGGCTATGGGCCGAGCCCAGATAGCTCAGTTGGAAGCGTACAGGACTTGAGAACAGGAGGTCGCTAGTTCGATTCCCGGCTTGACCAATTTCTTTCCGAGGATTGATGATAGTCATTGCGACATGATTCATTCCTCACTCGCCGCCGACCTTTGTTTCGACGATGGTTATGTATGAAAGCAGCAAGTGGCTTGGAAAGAATATTGTGCGGAGTACTGGTAAAAGAAACTCCAGGAAAGCGTGGATAGGTGCACTGACCGCCGCGATATAACTGAAATAATGTTGAAAAGTGCGTTATACACCATACAATCAATCAATCCAAAATAAACTATGGTGGATTCAAATTCAGGTTGTTTAGTATGATAAGATGAAACGCTTTATCACATTTTAATTTTGATCTTCGCTGCACAAAATGTCCGAAGTCAGGAAAGAAATTTTTAAACAGACTAAAATAGTCAGTGTTGATATAACGTCCGTAAAAAAAAAATGATACTATACAAAACATCTTTTAAAAAAAAGACAGATGGCGTAAATTTGTCAGCAACTAGGCAGGGGCTGTTAGAATAAACATGTCTACATTTTTTCCACAGGGCCTTTAGAATAAACATGTATACATATTTGACCAATCACAAATCTCTATTTATTCATTATTATCACTGCCATAAAGTAGGTTTAAAAGCCAGCACATTCAGCTACGCCAAAAAAACCTGTTTGTTTAACCCTTTCCCAAACAAGCCCTGGTTTTCACGTGTCTGCTGTACAAGTCTTTGAAAACACTATGGGAAAAGGAGAAATTGCTCGTAACGAGCAATTTCTCCTTTTCCCATGGTGTTTTCTACCCTTTTTTGAGAACTTTCTGCCATTTTCATCAAATTTAAAACTGTTGTCTGCGAACTCTTTCAATTTGGACCAGTCCAAAATCTGTCGTTTGGGAAAGTGTTAAAACATTGAAATTCTACAAAGTGCCAAGCCAAAACTTGTCTTGGAAAAAAAAAAGAGACACTGAAAAGAAATACAGGTCTGAAAGTAATTTACCCTTCTTATATAAGACATTTGAAATTATTCCACTGCATATGTGCTCATCCATGATAAGGTAGTTAATGGTAATTTGAGCCATGCTCTGACAAAAGGTGGTTTAATACAGCTCCTTGATGCATTATACCATGTAGGTTATCACATGACTTTTGATCCACAAAATTCATTTTGTCATTTTGTCTAACAACTGTCTAAATTATGGTCCTTTGACATGCAGAAAACTGACCAACAGCAAAAAGTTTCGGCCCAGGTCAGCCTGCGCGGACTGCGCAGGCTGACCTGGGTCGATACTTTTTGCAGATGTATTAAGCCCCCTTTTCACAGAGCATGGCTCATTTATTAATTTCATGACTGTACAGAATAGCAGCAGAGGCTGTGAACTCACCCCTACAAATAAAGGGACACACACGACCCAAATGATTCTCAGGATCAGAGGAGGCCTCCGGCCAATCATTATTTCTATGTCAGAAGAGAATCTGTCGGCACCTGAAAGAATGTGACAATATTACTCTCTATAGACTTTCAGAGACTCTAAGAGCGCCAAGCACATCTAACATGGTTTTTGTGGACAAGATCTTTTCTTCTCTAAACCTGCTAAGCATTGCTGCGGCATTGCTTATATAGGAGAGAAGCAAGTGGCTTGGAAAGAGTGTTGTCTATAGAGTTGATACAAGAAGCAGCTAGGAAAGCATCGATAGGCGCACTGGCCGCCTTGATATAACAGAAATACTGTTGAAAACGGGGTATATAGTGAAATATACTGAAAGTATTGCAGAAATCCAAGAAAAAGAAATAATAAACGACCTAAGCCACTTTGGTGCCCATGGTTGTAAGGTAGAGCGTCGGCCTCTAAACTATGTGGTCCCCAGTTCGATACCTGGGAGCGGGCGTCCACTTTGGGACCGTTCATTGGCCCACACATTCGGCGTGAATACTGGTGTAGATTCCAAGAAGCAGAATCGAGAGAGATTAATATGAGCTGCAAGAACTTTTTATCAATCGCTTTCTCTGTCTGCTCTCTGTGTCTGCATATCACTCTGTCTGAATTTTAAAGGAACGACTACATGCTGAATTTTCATTCTTAATTCGAGATAATATTCATTCTAGATTTTCTCAGTCTCCCTGACCCTCAATAAGTCTGTTTGTATCGGTCCCTGCTTCTGTTTGGTGTATATCTCTCCGCAATCGTTCAGCGACGTGCCTCTTGGATAGTGCTTGGATGGGATACCAAGCTACTACAAGTTACATAAGTAGAACCATGCTCTGTGAAAAGGGAGCTTAATGCATCTGCAAAAAGTATCGACCCATGTCAGCCTGCGCAGTCCGCGCAGGCTGACCTGGGACGAAACATTTTGCTATTGGTCGATTTTTCTGCTTGTATAAAGACAAGTTTACTCATAATTTGGTCGGTTGTAAGATAAAATCGACTTTATGGATCCATGGCCATGTGATGACTTGCTTTGTATTTAGCATCACAGAGATGCATTAAGCCCCCTTTTCATGGAGCATTATATATATATATATATATATATATATATATATATATATATATATATATATATATATATATATATATATATATATATATATATATCTCTCTCTCTCTCCAACGTACCGTAAATCCAGGCTACAACAATAATCTCTACGAGTGCAGTAACAACGACATTAAAGGTACCAATATACCAGTCCATCAGCAGTAATAAATAAAAACCGCCCTGTAATGATATATAAAGATAATCAAGTAAGAGCAGTGTTCTGGTAAAAGAAGATTTAATTCATCTTTATGATACATGATACCAAGCAAGTCATCACATAATTATGGATCCATAAAATCCATTTTGTCTAACAACTGACTTAATCATGAGGTAGACTGTCCTTTAACATGCAGAAAAATTACAAATAGCAAAATGTTTCGACCCATGTCAGCCTGCTCATGATAGCTTTAGACATTTTAATGAACCTTTTCACACAGACTCTTTTTACACGGAACATACATAAGTTGTTATTTTACAAATACGAATTTGAAACACCCTTTGTTGAACAACTTTCGGGGGAGGGGTGAAAAAGGAGAAAAGAGCAATAACTTGTAAAAGCAAATTGTCTTTTATTAACAACATTTTCGAAATTGACATGCTGCAAGACAGAAAACGTTGTGTGTAGGAGATTATGGCGTCATGTTTTACAAACTCTGTAGTCCTTCGACAAAGGACGAACTTCATTTACAATGTATTAAATGACCTAGATTTTATTTATCAACGAATGTGTTAATAATTGACGGGATTCTAAGGATTTTTGATGGAGTTTTTTTGTAAGACAAAGCTCCAGGAAACCAAGAAAGACAGTAGTTGGAGTACACTAGTCTAGCTCAAGGCAACATTAATTTCTCAATGACTCCTTATCGCGGTTTCCTAATCACGCACTATATAGGTCTTTGGCAGTCATCTGTAAATTTGTAGTGCACTGTCTATCATTTTTGACAAAGAAACTTCAGAAAATAGAAATGGAAAAAAAATGATCAGACTTTAACCAAGACAAAGGTACACGGACTTTCCCTTTATGCGTGGCTCTTGATATGCAAATGAGTTGAACCGTTATAAAGCGTTGTTGTACTTGGATTTGTATATAAAACATCGTTAAAGCCTTTCTATTATCATTTGGGCGGCTTCAGTCTCTATTTATTCTATTTCCAGTGCTTTAGCTAGCCGAAATTCGTCTTGCTTGGCCGGTCTGTTTCTTTAGCTTTGTCTTTGTTGCGACCTGAACAGATAACTTTCTAGTTAAAGAAGGTAATAAAAAAAAAAGAGTATACTTACGGAAGTTGTCAACGGAAGTGACGCCAGACAAATGATAGTAATGAGGACACCAACAACGACTACCTTGTATTTGTGTAGTTGTTCAAAATACAGATCCACAATGGTAGTGGAAACTGTTTCGAATGTCGTAAACTGGAAATTCAAAAGGAGTTTTAAGGATGTCGTTTAAATCAATGTGGCAAAATGTACATTAACAAATTATCTCCGACTGATGACGTTTTTCAAATGCACATTACATTCATACTTGGGTAAATTCGGTTGACGCTGTTACAATGAAACACATTTTGTTTTATGTTTTGTCTAGAGAGACTAAGCAAAGTTTCGTAAAATTGGTCTTGGTCGAAACTTCAAGTCTGCCAAGGCATTATCTAATCTTTCACAAAAGAGAATAAAGAATCTATATGGGAAAAAAGTTTGAGTTATGCTCTGTGAAAAGGGGCTTTTAAGTATCTGCAAAAAGTATCGACCGAGGTCAGCCTGCGCAGTGCGCTCAGGATGACCCGGGTCGAAACTTTTTGCAATTGCTAAATTTTCTACATGTCAAAGGACGATTCTACCTTATGATGCAATCGATATATAGACAAAATGGATTTTATGGATCCATATTTATATGATGACCTGCTTGGTAAAATGCATCACGGAGATGAATAAACCCCCAATTGCAAAGAGCATGGCTCAGTTCGTACCACTTACCATGGTATCTATCCCCACAAGTACGAGCGTGAAGAAGAATAAAACTGACCAGAACTGTGGCAGTGGAAGTCGACTTAATGCTTCTGGGTATGCTATGAAAACCAGACCTGGACCTGCAGAAGGAAGTTTATAATGATGTTTGAGCCATGTTCTGGCAAAAGGGGGCTCAATGCAATCCCATTATACCTAGCAAGTCATCACGTAATTATGGATCCACAAATTCCATGTCGTCTAGCAACCGACTGAATTATGGGTTAGAATTGTCCTTGAACACGCAGAAAATTTCATGCTGCCGTTCGGAAAAGCATTGCATAGCCCCAACCTAGCACTGGTGAAACCCAGGATAGACAAGAATGAAAGAACCGTCCCCGTAACTTGACCGAAACTGGTAAATGCAACATACAAACATCTCAATAACCGAATTATCCACAAGAGCGCCGTATGTTGAACATGACACGAAATAATTCAAGCCACAAACACTTCATTTATTTCCAGACAGAAGTGTGCCAAACAGAAACCTCCCTTTCCCCGCCCCCTTCAACAAGGTTAAACGCTATGACTTACTGATCCAGAAAGACTCTCCCAACCCCCTCTGTTGGTCGACAAGGTTAAACGCTATGACTTACTGATCCAGAAAGACTCTCCCAACCCCCTCTGTTGTTCGAAAGGTTAAACGCTGTTATTACATACTGTGCCAGAAAGACTCCCAACCCCCAACCCCTGTTGATCTACATGGTTAAACGCTGTAATTACGTATGGAATGATGGGAAAATGAAAATAAACTCTTTCACCCGAACCTGATGATTTGAAATAGTCGAGAGGTTTTCCTGTCTCTCTCGCCATGTACCCAAGAACTGCGAACACTGGAAGTCCGGCAAATATGGCCGTGAAGGCATCCGCGAAACAAACAATGACAGCATCTCTGAAAAGTACAGTACATGTGCTAATGCTTAACCTTTCGGCTGCCAAGCGCTATTCGAGGCGCTTTTGCAGACAATGTAGAATAAGATCAGACTGCATAGAACGTGCAGTCTGATCTTGGATGTACACTGTCTGATAAGGAGATATTTCTCCCTCAAAAATAACTTTGAAATAGTAATATTTGGGTGTTTACTATCGATCGAAATGAAGGTATCATGGAACTTAGTCAGCAGGACACGGGTTAATTCGGGAGCCATATACTAGACTCGCAAATTTCTATGTGGTCGGGAACCCTTGTTCGAATCAAGCATGAACCTGATTATCAATAAAAGTGTTGAAAGCTAAATCCTTGATATCAAGTTTCTTAATATCAAATTGATGATTCCTAATACTAATAAAAGAAATGGTATATTTCATAATAATAGAATTAATAAAACGGCATTTTCGCACAATTGAAAAGACCGGATATTCTAACCCACGACTTTTCTTCTTTTGCTGGCCAATGCCATCTGATCTAAATCTACGCTGTCTGCACTGTTGGTGAATACGGACCCTGGTAAATGAAACTTCAGGAGCCCGTGCATAGGTGCACTGGCCGCCACTTACGGCACTAAACTCAAAACAAACAATGTAGCGAATCAAATGGTTGTCCGTATTTTAGAATGCAATAGTTCTTGTCAAGTCTTGGAAAAACTTTTGTATTAACCCTATACCAAATAACAAAATTTGAGATAAGTCCAAATTGACAGCTTTTGCAGACGACAAAATAAACGTGACCCAAGAATTGAAATTTGTTTTTGAAAGGGTGGAAAACATTCTGGGAAAAGGAGAAAATGCTGATTAACAAAATGTTTCCACAAATGAATTTTCCTGGTGGTCTCTAAAACAGTCAGGATTGTGTATAAAAGGGTTAATGGTGAAATGGTATCTGGAATGTTAAAGCTCAAACCTGAGTCCATTGTGATGAAATTTGTTAAAGCTCGCCATCGTGATCACACCTCCCCATGCCGGACCTAGCGAGTAAAACACCTGTACTGCTGCGTCCTGCCAGATCTAGACAGAGGTAAATAATTACAGCGATACCTCGATTTACAGAATAATTCGATTATGCTATGGCATCTAGTCTTTGCTCACAATGCTGTTTACCAGCCCAAATGTGACCTCACTGGGCTACTTGGGCAACTTGTGGATCTAAACGTTTAGAAAATGAAACAAACTGACCAGGTGATAAGAGTCTCCTTGTGGAAGGTATGAATTCAATTTAAGATTTATTTTCTATAGAATATAAGCCCTCTCGCACACATTACAGAGCAAACACACACGTGTATAAATGAGTCATGCTCTGTGAAAAAGGGGCTAAATACATCTGCTAAAAGTATCGACCCATGTAAACCTGCGCAGTGTGCTCAGGCTGACATTGGCCGAATCTTTTTGCTCTCTTTCAATTTTCTTCATGTCACAGGACCATTCTACCGCGCGATTCAGTGGTTTTTGATACAAAATGGATTTTATGGATCCCTAATTATTTGATGACTTGCTTGCTACATGTATAATGCATCGCGAAGATGCACTTAGCCCCCTTTTGCCAGAGCATGGCTCAAATGGAAAATACATTGAAGGGTGGCGTAAAGTGGTAACAATAATTTAAACAAGAAATATCTTTAAAAAAGAGAGACGGCGTAAATTTGCCCGCAAATAGGCAGGGGCCCTTAAAATAAACATGTTTACATTTTTGACCAATCACAAATTTCTGTTTATTCATCTGTTATCAGAACAAAAGAAGTAGGTCAAAAGCAAACACATTCAGCTATGCCGAAAGGAATATTATCAATTATAAGACACATACCAGTGGGTCAGAGAGTCTTGCAAAATCGGGCCTCAGATACAGCCTAAGCCCGTCCCAGGATCCGTTCAGTGTTACCCCTCTCACAAGTAGTACTGTCAGTAACACGTAGGGAGCCAAAACGGTTACATAGACAACCTAAATATAGACATCAAATAGGATTTACCCTTTAACTCTTTACCAAACGACAAAATTTTAGACTGTACCAAATTGGCAGCATTTGCAGACGACAAATTAAATGTTGCACAAATTAGAAAATTCTTCTTTGGAAGGGTAGAAAAACGGGAAAATGGTGGTTACCGGCATCCTTTTCCCAAATTGTTTTCAAAAGTCAAGTCATTTTCTTTAGGGGTCGTTAAAACTCGGGATTGTATGGTAGAGGGTTTAAGATACATCTTTACTTGTTTTCAGCCAGTTTTCATTCAGTTTTTAACCCATTTCATCTTTATTTTATCAAAATATTCATTCTTGTATCTTCATGCCAAATATTGCCCCTGACGGCTGCAAGACTGCACAGATTATGATGGATAGAAAATGCATTTCATGTTTTGAAAGCCTTTCAAGAAATCGCTGCTGTCGTTATACTCAGAGACACTGTTACTTTAATCCATGTGAGCTCTGGCCAGAGCATTGGTAATTTAAGAAAACTATGAAAGAAAAAATGTCCAAAAAGAGAAATAACGAATCAATCTGGAACCTATACTGAGCTACGAAAATACAGTTATTGACGGAATAAAGTGATTTTTTTTAAATAAAAAAGTGTCTCTTCATGATCAAATATAAAATTTCGACATCAAAATTTATCGCTGATAGTTCGCATTCAGCGATGACATCTTGTCGAAATTAAGGCAGTCAAATCATGTTACTTTCCTAACCTTCGCCCACAAGTACACGAAAGAAGACCACATTATGTCAAAATTAAAAAAAAAAATCAAAAGCTATTTACTTTGCCAACCGTTTTAACTCCTTTTGCTAAACAAAAGAAGACGACAACCCATCCCAAAACGAGGCTGCCAACTAGATGCCACTGAAGCTGTCCAAGGTCATCGATACCACTGGAAAGGCCAAGGACGTTGTTTCTACAATTATTACAAAGTCTTTTTTATGTTACAGTGTAAAGGTCGTAGGTAAGAAATAGGACATAATCCTTATCCTGCTAAATAACTGAAATGAAATTTTCAAACCAGTAGTAAAACCCCAAATATTGCTATTTCAAACTTATTATCAGGAAAAGAATATCTCCTTCCCGGACAGTGTAGATCAAGGTCAGACTGCACGTTCTGTGCAGTCTGACCTTGATCTACACTGTCCGCAAAAGGTCAGTGAGTCTCGCTTAGCAGTCTAAGGGCTAAATTGTTCTCGCCCTAAAAGAAAAAAATCATATGACAAATAAATTGTCTTAAAAGCCCAGTAACGGCCAAAAGTAAACAATTCGACTGTTAAAATGCATTTGAATTTAAATTATACCATTTAAAAGTATATAATTTTTGTGAAGATGACAATCTGTTATTGTATGGTAGGTCCATGTGTTAGTAGCCGTCAGAAAAATGAACTTAAAAACAGGTAAAACGTAAACAAAAGATAGTGCGAAATGGCAATTTTTTACCTGGTTTTTGAAATTGGTGTTTCTGCCAGCAACTAACACTTGACGATTTTCGATAGTAAATTAGACAAGAAATATCTTTTTAAAAAATAATATACGACGTAAGAGATACTGGAATATGAATATTGAAACTCTTTTGTGGTTCAACATGAAGTAAAATAATGAACAGTAACATCACGAGCAATTGTCTCTTTTTCCACACGGTTTTTCATTTTGTTGAAAAGGGTATTGAGTTATTGGGTACCAGCTGAAAACATTAAATTTCCTAATAGCACACGAAAAGAATCATTCTCTACTACATTATTTTGCTAAGATATGAATCAAGGCCTCGCCGTATCGATTAGCAGTAGCAACGCTTGTTAATAGTCATTTCATAAATGTGTGAGCAAATATGCCAGCAGGGGGGACCGCCGATAAACATGTGCACATTTTTGACCAATCGCAATACACCATCTATTCATTTTTATCAGTATCAAGAAGTAGGTCAAAAGCCAGCACATTCAGCTACCCCGAAAAGAAATAGCAGAATGATCGTAAGTAATGCACCAGACTGAAATAATGTTTCAAATAAGCTTATGGGTGAAAAGCATATGCCACCGTACTCTTTCAGAACAACTACCAGTGTGAACCCACATGAATAATGGCCCCTGACCTCATAGAAGTTTGACGTTAGTGTTACCTACTCCCAAAACTCCGTGGCAGCTGTATTGGTACGCGTTGGACTTGTACTGGCTGCTGTCTGGTTGACAGTAACATCAGTGACGTTGTCAGCATCTTCTTCATACAGCGTGAAGTTTACTGATGTATTCGTGGCAACGATTTGTGTGGATAGTTCGGGGGTATCGTCCGCATGAAATATTTCTGTAAAAGTAATTGTAGCACACTGTTATGGCTCGCATTATTACATCCCTTAAAGATGTATCCCTACAGCCAGGAAAAAAAAAAAAAAAAACTATAAAAATTGATAGGCAGTAGAATGGTTCAAAACTTTGGTCTGCTGTGTAAACATAGTTAAATTACTGACACATGTGGTGTTAGGGATGAATACATATATCGGAAATCTTCGATTTAAAACCGGAAGCATCACAACAATGATTTCTTTCATGGCCTCAAGAAAATGAAATGCAGTTTCTATCGGTCGTAATCTAAATGCAACCGCTTGCAACCGTAAAGGGGCAACATTTGAAATGAAGATACAAGAATGATTATAGCTTGATAAAATAAAGACGAAATGGGTTAAAAGAAATGGCTGAAAACGAGTATAGATGTAACTTTAATAAACGAGTCATGCTCTGTGAAAGGGGAGCTAAATGCGTCTTTGCTATGCACTACACCAAGCAATTTGTCACATTTTTCCATTCTACCTAAAAAGCGGCGGAAACCTAAGTTGTAAGAGGTAGAATGGTCCTTTAACATGCGGAAAGTTTACCAATAGCAAAAAGTTTCGACCCATGTCAGCCTGCGCGGACTGCGCAGGCTGACATGGGTCGATACTTTTTGCAGATGCATTAAACCCCTTTATCCTGGGTCTGGCTCAAATACAAATAAGAGAGGCTTAGCAAAGAATCTGGGTGATTGTGTTGGTGTATCACTTGAGACTCGTAGAATGGTATCTTAACGTTGGAAACAGGCGTTTCACTTGTCGTCTCTCGTTTCGTCTACTAAAGACTTAAAATAGCCAACAAATTTATAATTAGGAGCCATAACTGTGTACCATCTATAGATATCTTGTCGCGATATGTCGCTCATATACAGTTGCTATTGAATGAAACTGAATTATTTGTCTCTATATCTTGCTTACCGACTTTCGGTGGATAATTTTTCTGACTTCCGGGATCGTGATAGGTTTTTCTTTTCAGCTGATTTGTATAGAAAATCGGCTTACCCTGATCGACCTGACTGGAACCAAATAGTGTCATGCACGCATGCGCTCTACGCATTCTACTTTCAGTTTCCGCATATACACCTCTAGTCTGAATTACCAGCCCCTGACAGTACGTTATCGGTGTACTCTTGAAGTACGGCGGGGTACCAGACTTAAACACCTCAACCTAGCCACATGTATCCAGTCGCTGCCTTTTACACTTTACGTGTCTTTTCTGTCCTGAATCTAATACTATGTGAAAACAGCCTTAGGTTGTTGCACTCGTTTTTTACATGATTGGGATTTCGTACTGCACCAATGTGTATAACTGGTCTTTCTGCCTGTTTGTCGTACGAAATTTCATCTTGAATTTAACACCATGATTCTCTGTTTAAGAAGAAGTTAAAGTAACAAAAGCTGCCAAAAGCAAACAAAACAGGTGCTCAAATGCATTTATGTTTAAATCACATCATTCAAAAGTATGGAAATTATCGTGAAGATGACAATCTATTATTGTACAGTCGGTCCAAGTGTTAGTCGCTGGCAGAGAAAATAATTTCAAAGTTTGGTTAAAAGTTGCCAGGTCACTCTATCTTTTACTTACTTTTCCCTTGTTTTAAAATTAATTTTTCTGCCAGCGGCTAACACTTGGACCGTGTGTACAATAACAGATCGTCATCTTCACAATATTTTCCATACTGTTAAATGGTGTGACTTACATTCATAATGCATTTTAACACCTGCACTGTTATTTTGGGCGCTATTGGGCTTTTAAAAAAATACTCCGGCTTTTTAACTCAATTTTATAGAAAGGTCTGTATTTACCAATGCAATTATGTGTATTCCAGGTATTGTTGCAGGTAGACCAGCCCAGAGTTGGGTTAAAAGACTGTATTAAGTAATAATACACCCAGCCGATGATCATACCGTAATACCAACAGTATAGTGATGACACGGTCAGCATTACGATGCCTATTCCTGAAAGTAAATGTGCATTTACCAGGGAAATGTTGAGGCAACTGGCCCACATAAGACCCGCAACATGCGAAATGAGACCTTCGGACAGTTGCGTAAAGTGTCGTCCCGGATTAGCCTGCGCAGTCCGCGCAGGCTAATCCGAGACGGCACTCTACGACTACATAAGATTTTTTTTTCTTACAGTAGACTTTCGTGCAACAGAAAATCGCAACAACAAAAAAACAGGAAGTGTCGTCTCGGATTAGTCACAGACTGCACAGGCTGATCTGGAACGACACACTTTTACGCATATGTCCGAAGGCCCCTTTTCGTGTGTTGTACGCCATACATGTATATGAGCCATGCTCTGAGAAAAAGGGAGCTTAATGCATGTCCTTGATACATGATACAAATCAAGCCATCACATAATTATGAATCAGAAATAGCCACTTTTTTAACAACCCACTTAATCATGAGGTAGACTGGTCTTTGCACATATAGAAAAGGGACCAGTAGCGAAAAGTTTCGGCCCAGGTCAGCCTGCGCGGACTGAGCAGGCTGACCTGGGTCGATACTTTTCGCAGATGCATTAAGAACCCTTTTCAGGTATGATGGCTCATATATATATGAGCCATGCTCTGGCAAAAGAGTGTTTAATGAGTCTCCGCGATGGATGATACCAAGCAAGTCATCACATAGTTATGAATCCATAAAATCGAGTTTGTCCAACAACCGAAAGAATCATGAGGTAGAATGGCTCTACTAGAACTATAGAAAATTGACCAATAGCAAAAAGTTTCGATCAAGGTCAGTCTGCGCAGATTGCGCAGACTGACATGGGTCGATACTTTTTGGCAGATGCATTGAACCCCTTTTTTCACAGAGCAATGACAGAGACATTATAAATGTCAAGGCTTTTGAAATCCCAAGTCAAAAAAGGGCATAACTGTGTCAAAACATTTTGATGGTTACCTGCCCCTCTTGTATTGGTTCTCCTTTTGATAGTCAACAACTAGTCCAAGCTTGAAGTAAATATCTTCAGTAATGATAGAGATATTATAAAATGTCAAAGACGTTTGAAAATTCGAAGTCAAAAAAGGGGCATAACTGTGTCAAATATAGTTTGGTTACCTGCCCTTGTTGTATGGTTTTCCCTTTTGATGGTTAACAACTAGTCCGATTTTGAGGTAGGTATCTTCAGTAATGACAGAGATATTATAAAAATGTCAATTTTTTTTTTTTTAACATTATAGGTCAGAAAAGGGGCATATCTATTTCAAACATATTTTGGTGGTTATCCGCCTTGTAGCATGGTTGACCCTTTTGATAGTTAACAAGCAGTGTGAGTTTGAAGTAAATATTATCAGTAATGACAAAGATATTATAAAAATGTCCAACTTTTTTTTTATGTCAAAAAAGAGGCATAACTGACTCAAACATATTTTGATGGTTAACAACTAGTGCAAGCTTACAGAACATAATCTTCAGTATTGACAGAGATATTATATAATGTTAACGTTCATGAAAATTTTAAAGTAAAAAAGGGTATGACTGTGTCAAACATATTTTGATGGTTACCTGCCCTTATTGTATGGTTTCCCCTTTTGATAGTTAACAACTAGTCCTAGTTTGAATCAAACATCTTCAGTAATGACAGAAATATCATAAAACGTCAAAGTTTTTGCACGACAACTACGCAGATGACGATGGCGTGAGGGCTATGACGATTATGACAATGCCTCGACGTTTTCGTCGAAAACAGCCGAGCTAAAATTCGACTCCGCAAAAAAGAAACGTACCCCTGAACAAAGGCGATATTGCCCAGACGTGCATCGGTGACTTCCCTGAGAACTGCCCGAGACACATTTCCATGTAAAGCAGAGGTAATCCACATATCATTAGGAATAACAGGAACGGTATGATAAAAGCTCCTGAAAGCACAATATAATTTAGCATTACTCTGTAAAAAGGGGGCTCATTGCATCTGCGAAAAGTATCGACCCAGGTCAGCCTGCGCAATCCGCGCAGGCAGACCTGGGACGAAACTTTTCGCAATTGGTCAATTTTTTGTATGTCCAAGGACCAGTTTGCCTCATGATTAAGTCGGTTGTTAAAAAGGGTGGCTATTAGGGATCCACAGGTAGCTGATGATTTGCCTGGTATCATGCATCACGGAGATGCATTAAGCCCCCTTTTGCAAGAGCGTGGCTCATATGTAAGTGAGTCATGCTCTATGAAAAAAGGTGGTGTAATGCATCTGCAAAAAGTGTCGACCCAGGTCAGCCTGCGCAGTCTGCGCAGGCTGACCTGGGTCGAAACTTTTTGTTGATGCCGTAAACCATCTTTTTCACGTGTTCTGCAGTACAAGTAAGTGAATCATGCCCTGTGGAAGAGGTGGTGTATTGCGTCTGCCTAAAGTATAGACCCAGGCCAACCACAGTCCGTGCAGGCTGACCTGGGTTGAAACTTGTTGCATTTGAGAAGTTTTCTTCATGCCAAAGGACCATTCTACTTCATGATTAGACCGGTTTTGAGACAAAAATCAGTCTTTATTATGCGACTACATTTTGACCTTCAAATTGAACACTATTACATGCGGTTCTTTTGCAGACTATAGATTAAGATTAGATTGCCTAACACGTGTAATTGTTTTATGAGTAGCGTGGTAAATAGGTATGTTAAACTTATAGATGGGTGTACTGGCCGCCTGATCGTATTGCGGCGCTGTTAAAAATTTTTGACTATTGATTGATTCATTTTATGGTGTTTAACGCCGTTTCCAACTTTATTTCAGTTATATAGCAGCGACCAGTGCGCCTATCCATGCTTTCCTGGAGTTTCTTATACCAGTACTACGCACAATATTCTTTCCAAGCCACTGGCTGCTTTCCCACATAACCATCGCCGAAACAATTCGCCTTTGGCTAAACTGTGTATGCATGAAATTTGTGTACGCAGTTCAGGTAGGCAAGCATCAAATCTGAAAAAAAAAAAACAAGTTTCACTGAACTGCGCAGCATTACGATATGACTAAATACTTGCATAACTTTATGCCAGCTCATACCTTTAGGTAAATCAGAGATCGCATGTGTGTTTATGCAATATAAAAAAATGCGTAAATCTACGCAGTTTTGGGAAAGGTATCACTTGAGTTTAACCCTTACCACACAACAGAATATAGACTCATCAAAATTGAAACAATTTGCAGACGACAAATTAAACGTAGCTCAAAGGGGGAGATTTGATCTTTTATACGGTTAAAAAAATATAGGAAAAGGAGAAAATGCTGGTAACCAGCAAAGTCCTTCTTGCCAATGGTCGTCAAAACTTGGGATCGTTTGGTAAAGGGTTAACCCCCCCCCCCAAAAAAAAAGATAGAAAACACCCGGGGTTACCTGACTTAGCACACTCGGAGGGTCCGGGAACTCGGAGGTAAACAAAAATAGTCACGGTAGACCAGGGTCTGAATTAAATCATTTATAATATGATGTTAAAGTATTATCGGATATTATTGGTGTTGTAGGTTATTGGCCAACATAATAATGAAACAGTTTATGAACATCGTTTCTTATTATGTGGTCACTTAAAGATAATATACTATTTTGAACTCGGAATTATGTTACTGCGACGAGATTATTCGTATTCACTGGTTAATATTGAACGAATATACCATTTTAGCAACAAACTACCATCTTTAAAATCAAAATCCAGTCTTTTTACTACAGATCTTAGGCGTCATCGCGCACTCATGTATAAGGATAATCTCTGTATAAATAAAAACATTAACGATGTGTCACAAAATTTAATACGGGAATTCTCGGAGTAATTTCTAAATGTAATTTTGTGAATTCGGAGGTATGGGTTTGGAAACTCGGAGGTTTTAACTTTTCGAAGAGCTGATTGTTTTTGAAAATGTTAATGTGAGATTATCTGAATGTCTCGGTAGGTAGGTCGGCAGAGGTAGGTATTAAGGGAAGGTAAGTTTTCAATGTATGCAATGAAAGTAGATGAGTAACGGACAGGATAATTCGTTTTTTTTATGTAGACAGCCTCGCATCCCACCTTTGTTAAACTGGAATGTACATTACTATTTCATATTTTTGCTCTTAATTACGGCTTTGTGTACCTGTCAGAACCGCTCATAGAGGCTGTTCTAGTCTACAGGCTAAAACTTCATTTGTGGTTAAAAATCAACTGAAAATTTGTCACTTTCAAAGCTGTAAAGTTGTTGTATATTGCCTAGACGTCTATTGTAATGTGTAATGACAGTTCAGTGTGTGGGTGTGTGCGTGTGTGCGTGCGTCCGTCCGTCCGAATCATAGCTTCTACAATTGTGGATGGATTTCAAAATAATTTGACACAGTTGTTCTCCATCACGTGTGGATGTGCCATTTGAAGCATTCGTTCAGGTAGGCCCAAGGTCAAGGTCACACTTGAAGATCAAATTTTTGTCCGGACCATAACTCCTACAATTTTGGATGAATTTCAATATAAATTTAAACAATTGTTCTCCATCATGAGTAGATGTGCCATTTGAAATATTTATTTTTTCACGTAGGCCCAAGGTCACGCGGGCTCGACATGTTTTCCCCGGACAACCTTGTACTTAGTTAAGAGTTTTATACTTTTGAAAGGGGTAATTTAGAGCTAGTCGCTTAACCCTTTCCCAAACGACAAATTTTTGGACTAGACCAAATTGAAAGCATTTGCAGACGACAATTCAACTCTTGCTGAAAAGGTGATTTCTGTCTATGATAGGGTAGAAAACATTGTGGGAAAAGGAGAAAATGCTCCCATCTACAGATAAATTCAATGGTTTAGATTTCAAGTGTTCCGATAGATTGTCTAATATATCAGCGTTTATTCCAGGCAAAAACGTTTTCTTTGGAGTCATGCTCTGTAATGCTTTCCTCGATGGTACAGCAAAATTTATTTTAGATAGGGAAGGGTCAAAACAACCTTTTTCACTTGAACCATCTAGCGTTTGTCCAAAGCTTCTGGGTCCAGACATAAACCGCAAAAGTTTTCCGTGAAATAGCCGACTTCCTATGTTCCAAAACTGCACTGTCTGAGGGAATTTGTAATGCATTTTTGATGTATTCTCTGTTGAAAACCATTCAACAACATCAAGGAAGAGTAAATAGCAAATATTATCGAAGGGCAATCTACCAGAGGCTAAGAGTTCATTGTACTTAAGATAAGAATCCAGGTGACCTGACTCTTCAAGACTTTCTATTACTTTTGGAAGTAAAATTGAAATTTCGTCATAAACGGATAGTTTCTTAAGTTTATCAGCCAGGTCAGCAGAATCACAGTTTTCATCTTCAGATGTCTGTTCCGCTTCTTTCACTGGAGAATTTAACTTTAATTTTTTACATACAGATTTACTTTTTACCACAATTTTTGAATTGTCTGAAGATGTTAATGTTTTCCCGCTGTCTTTTAGCTCACGTGGAATAATACCTTGGTGTGTCTTGGTGACGTACCTAAATTTTCCAGTGGCCTCATCAAGTGAAAGCTCTCTGTATTTGAGTGTTTCATTTTCATGTAGTATTGTTATATGCTGCAGGAGATGGTCGACACAGTTTGTTTTGAAAGCACAGTAATGACAACGAAAATTTTCCATAATCGAAAGGTAATCCTAGATTGACAGAAAAAAAATGGCTATTTCATCTAACAAAGATTTTTGTTTTAACACTTCTCAAACAAACCCTCCTTTTTATATGTCTGTAGTGCGACCATTTTGAAAACACTCTGGGAATAGGGTAAATTGCTCGCAACAAGCAATTTGTCCTTTTCCCCAAGTGTTGTCTACCCGTTTGGAGAACTTTCCGTCATATTCATCTAGTTTAAATTGTCATCTGCAAACTTTTTTGAGTTTGGACGATTCTAAAATTTGTTGTTTGGAATAGTGTTAACTCGTACGCTACCTGGACGAGATATTTGCTTACAGGTTGTATTACATGGTATATTTTCAGAGGCTTATAATAAACAGGACACTAATTTGTAGAATTAAAGCCTGGTAAGGTTCTGAGACAAACTAGCACATTCTTCAGTATATGGATCCTACGAGTTCACCATATCATAAATATGACAATACTCCGAGTTAACCATATCATACCTCCGAGATTTACCATACCCAAAAATTCCATACCTCCCACTTTCATTTAGTATAAAACACTTGATTTTTTACATACTGGAGACTGAAAATGTGTTAGATCCTTAAAAAAGACCCTATAATATAAGACACTAACAGAAGTATTGCAACAAATCACCCATTAATCTACAAGGAGACGGTTAGAGTTGAAAGTGATTTTCAAAATAGTAAAATTTCCAGTTTAGATTAATTTTTTCTTTGTAAAATGGCCTGTAAGCTTACATCAATGACGATTATAGATCATTTGGCTTCTAAACTTAACATATATGGTTATTTAATATTCGAAAGGGTTTGTCTTTTAAAAATAAACAAGGATAAACATCGAGCCTACTCTACCGTGACTATTTTTGTTTACCTCCGAGTTCCCGGACCCTCCGAGTGTGCTAAATCAGGTAACCCCGGGTGGAAAACTTCAATATTAGCCAGCCTACCAGTCCTCTGCGACAATAATATTAGTAGTGATGAAAAGGCCGATTCCGGCACATTTTCGATCCGATACGCGTAAAAATCGCGTTCATTCGGGGTCATCGAGTGCAAAATCTTTTTAGGGTCATCGAGTGCAAATTCTAGGGTCATCGAGTGCAAAATCTTTTTAGGGTCATCGAGTGCAAATTCTAGGGTCATCGAGTACTAAAAGGTCATCGAGTGCAAATTCTAGGGTCATCGAGTACTAAAAGGTCATCGAGTGCAAATTCTAGGGTCATCGAGTACTAAAAGGTCATCGAGTACTAAAAGGTCACCGAGTACTAAAACGTCGCCGAGTACTAAAACGTCGCCGAGTACTAAAAGGTCATTAAGCGCGAAATTCCGATCTTAATAATCCCGAGTTTCCCCCGAGATTCCGGATCCGAGTTTTCTGGAGTTCTAAATCTCGCGCGTCTCTCTAAAAAATTCATAACTCGCAAAGTTATAAATTCTAGATCTCGTAAAGTTGAAAAAAAATTAATTTTCAATCCTATAATGTCCCCAAGCTAAAGTGTTTATATTATCCTCTAATATATTACCTTTTATCATCCGCAAAACTTAATGCTTTTTTGTTTAACTCCTCCGTATAAATTTCGTGTCCGCGACTTCTTATCACGCTCATAATTCTATAATGGTCTTTTCCCGTTAATAAACAATCTTTATAATTCTCTAAATTTAGTTCATTTTTAACGACTGATCTTTTTACCCCCTTACATCTCCGGTCTTCGTCGATACCCTCGTATATTAATTTTCCATTTTCGTCTATTCTCGTATTTAATTTTTTATAAGCGTACAATTTTGCGCCTAAACCAACAAACTCGGTCATAACGTCACCATTTAATTCGTCTTTAAACATGCCCAACACCTTTTTGTTCTTTTGACTATGCAATTCATGCTCTTTAGGGTAAGCGCTCATATCGTACATCGTATCAGCGTCACGAGTAATATCTTTATATAAATCGTCAGTTTTTATTTCGAGAATAAGACTATCCGTATCGGTATAACACATCTTTACTTTTTCGCCGTATTCAGCTTTAAAATAATTATAATAGGTTTTTTGTATGAGCGTTTTACTAATATCTAATATGCTCGTACCTAAATAAACGGGTTTGTTATATTTTATTTCCGTTTTCTTCATGTGAACAGCGACTAAATCTTCGTCAAATATCGTAGTATGATGATAGTTCGGTTTAGCGGTAAGTTTTTTTATAACGATAACTTTTTGTATCATTAACCAATTGTATATTTACTCTATTTCTTAAGTTTTCCATAGTCTTACCGAAAACTGAATTCATCATTAACTTAAAAAAATCTTTTTCGAAATCATTTTTCGCGTTTTTTCTTAACTCGATATTTAAATCGATATATTTTTTAATAGCGGAACTTTCCTCGAATTTAATTCCACGATGTATTTTTTTAATCTTCAAACCTAACTCTAAATACGTTTTTAAAACCTCGTGATGTATAACGTAATTTTCTTTCTCGTTTAAATTAGGAATTAATTTTTCTACCTTTTCTATTTTTAAACGTTCGGGCGCTAAAGGAAAATCGTTATGTAAATCGTGTAACTCTTTAGGATATTCTAAATCAACCTCTAAAAAACAGGGTATATTTTTCCATCCTTTTAATTCTTCTTTACTCATCCATTCAAAACCGTGAGTAGGTAATAATTGACTCATAGCCCAAGGGTAAAGACTGTTCGCATCTATATATATTAAATATTTCGATGGTTTATTTTCATCATAATCTTCGCCCATATATTTATTATTAGCTTTAGAATACCTTTTACTACACATAGATGTCTAATACCTTTTTCGACCATTAAAAGCGTTTCAATATCCGATAAAAGTTCGAGCTTTACTCCCGTTTTCTTTAGCATCGCGTCATACGCTAACCCGGGTGTAGTAAAATACCAACAAGGGTCTAATTCGTAGTGTTCGCGGCATACGTCCCTAAAGTTTTCGAATACATCCGCTAAAAGCAAAACGTCAATTTTGTTGTAAAGTTCCAAATAATCCTTAAACGTTTTCATGTTAAAAGTATTCCAAACATTTTTCGCGTGTTCGTAATCTTCGTCACTAATATGTTCCTTGTTTAAACTCGAATAAAATTTTTCCTTAGACGGTAGTTGAGTTTCTTTTAATCTTTCGAGAGAATCTAAGTAATCGTATGGACAAACCCCCTTTCTTCTAACTAGCGGTAAATGTTCCTTCGAAAAATATCTCGATAAAATATTTAACTGGTCTTCGTTTAAATTTCTCGAGAGATTATCTAAGCTCGAAGACATAAACTTAAAGAAACCTAATTTTATGGTATATTTTTTTCCCAATTCCGATAGTTTTACTAAAACTAATGTATTTTTCCTCGTGTTTGGTAGACAATCGATGTAACCATTAGTTGTACCGAGAAGCTTAATAAAAAGATGTGCGTCATAACCGCTTAAATTATAAAACTAAACGGGTGTAAAGTTAGGAATTTTCGCTTTAAGATTACATTTTAAATGGGCAGCTCCTCTATATTTACCGGTAAAATGACAATGGTCTCTTACTTTATAATTTTCGTGAGTAAATTCTTCGTTACAAATATAGCATCTAGTTTCTCTTTTATGTTTTCTTTTTTCCTCTTCAGTTATTTTAATCGGAACCGGGTCTTGATAATATTTTTTAGCAATTTCCCTGACATCGTCGGTTAGCGTTTCTATAAATTTTTTATCAGCATCTTCTCCGGTATAACTTCTTTCTATAGGTTGACTTATCCCATTAGAAAATATTATAATATAGTAATAACTACAAGGAAGATGCTTTTGCCGTTTTATAGTATAACTTTCCTCTTCACTCGGTTGGCAAGTTTCTATAGGCAACAGTACGCTTTCGAAATCAGCGTGTATAGCGACAGGACACTCGATTTTTCTATCATGATTTTTAAATTGTAATACGGTACCCTCGTCGGGCATTTTTAAAAAAACGGCTTCGTGCTCCGAGCAATATGTTTTATGTTTTTCTAAAAGTTTTTCGCTTCCAAAAGGATTTGAGCATCTTTTACAAAAATACTTTTCATGTCCATGATTCGATATTTGCCTGCTCATTAAACTGCTAAAATCTTTTATAATGACGTAGTGGTTATTTATTCCGTTCGTAAAGTAAAGTAAATCAACGTGTTTATTTCTTTCGTTTTTCGTAATTCTTAACGGATAATTTTTTTTTTTCTTTATCATAACTAAAAACGTTTATGCTAATTTCCGGATTTTGTTTTTCGAATTTATCTATATCGCGAACTGTAACGGGATATTGTATTCCTTCCATATTTAAGCTATTTTCCTTCGATCGTAAATCTCTATCAATTCTTTGAGGATTGTTATCTTTCGGATTTAAGGCTCTTAAAACACACCATAAAAAGCATTTGTTATCCCAATAATTTTGCATATTGATACACGCTTTTTTGTTGTAAATCCAATTGGGTAGATCCACGTATCCTGTACCTCTTAAAGGTTCATAAATGACCGTATGTAACTTTAAATTTTTACACTATGAAAAGACCAACCGCTACCTATTCTTATAAAAGCGATAAAATTTTCTAAAATTCTTCCTAACATAATATTATATAATTTGTCTACGTCGGTTCCCTCTAAATTAATTTCGTTTATATCGGAAGAAAAATTAGCTTCTACCGGTTTATCAACGTCTTCGAATCTATACATAAGACATTGAAGAACCATTTTTACTTTAGTATTCCGCTTATTTCTTAAAATTTTTATTATCGCTTGTCTCGCTAGCTCTAAAAACTCTTCGGGCAAAGAAACTGGTATTCCGGGTATTTTATGTTCTTCCACCCACATTTTAAGAGCGGAACGATGCTCTTCAACCGCTATTTGATCTGCTTTACTATATAATTTTTTTATTTTATTTTTAAGCGCATTAAGTTCGGGTGTAATACTTTTAGGAACTTCTTTAACTCTTTCCAAACTTTTTAATAAATCCTTGACCGCTCGTTGTCGCGTTGGCGGCGCGGTTGGTGGTACACTCGGTGTTGCCGGTGGCACGATTGTTGGTTGTAAAACCGGAGCATTTATAATTTCGATATCTCTATCTAATATCAGCGTTCTGGGATTACTTAAAAGATTGATTAATTGATCTCGTCTAAGTCTTGAGTATCCAACGATACCCCTCAACTTAGCTAAATTTTTCAACCCTTTTACCGTAAATCTTCTAAACTCAGTATTCATAATTTTTATATGCGATAAAAATAATTTAAGATACTTAATCAATTTTATTATGATTTTTTTTAATCATAATAAAATTATGGAATAACTATTTTATATTTATCTTCCCATATTCTACCATTCCAATTAGTAACTGTTTGAGGACAGCATTGAATAAATTTACTCGCCTTATAAATCGAGGGGAAATCGCGTATTTCACCCGTTTTAATATCTTCCACGAGAACTTTTCTAGGATTTTTTTTTAATATCTTTTAATCTATCTAATTTTGGATCTCTCTGTTTTTCTATTGTGCGCGGTTTCTCTAGCCACAACCCATGTTCTTTCGCTAATCTAACTAATGTTTTTTTATCCATCCACGAAAAAACCTTTATATTATTTTTCTTAAGAATATCTTTTAAATCGGATTTGGTTATCATTTTTTATTAAATAAAAAAAATCTTAATACACTACACTCATTTTATTTCCGTCGGACTGGAAGTTTATTACCCTGTCACTAATAATAACGGCATACGCTTCTGTGCCTGCGGGTACATTGTCGCTAAAATTTGTCTTAACATGAATATCGGTTACGGAAAATTTTAACCTTTCACTTTGTTTGCTAACATCGAACAAAAACAATGGATAAAGTTCTTTGTACTCAAAAGGAGTAAAGTTGGGATTTGACACTAAATCATCCATGAGAAAAAACTTAGATCTAAAAGCGGCAACATCACCATATGCTCTGCTTAATTGGTATTTGTTAAAAGAAAGTCTGTAGTCCGTTTTAGGATATTTATAAGAATTTAACGTAACGTGAATATCCGTAACGTTAACATTGTCAAATATGGCAGGATTTTGTATTTGAGCATTTCGTTTACCCGTTTGAAAACCGACAATGATGTAGCGCGGAAACTCGGGTGACGTTTTAACGGAGAGCCTCCAGATAAATGATCTTGTTTGAGTAACCGTCGCAGTATCGCAGTATCGCATTGTATCATTCTATAATTAACCGGAAAGGTTTCTTTGTTATTGATATGTTTATAAAGTTGCAATTTATACTGATCTGCGGGTAACACGTGCGGCATATACCACGCTATTTTTTCCAGCACAACTTTACCCACTTCATTTACAACAGGAGGGCCAGGAACACGAGCAGCTTTAAAAATAGCGTTATTATCACCGTCTCTTGTTAAGTAAAGAGTTTGCTTCATTCCGTACAAGATTTTATTGTAATCTTCGCAAAAACCGAAAATATGTTTTAATGGGATTCTAAATTCGAATGCACCCTTTGGATCGGGTTTCTTAATAATGAGATCATGTCTCACTTTAAAACCACTATTAAATTGTTCTTCATCTGTTCTTATTTCCGCTTCAGTTCCCGTATCCTTATACCACAATTGGTTTAAACCCTGCGATTTAGAAAAATCATCAGAATATTTTAATAAACCACCCAGGATGACTTATTCGTTCAATCTCTTTACCCGAAAGGTCGTACCTAATACAACTATAGAGATACATTAAGCCGTTGTTCGTTAAAGTAACAAAGTCATTATTATCATATCTTGCCCCATTTGGTCCCTTAACTAAATTTCCTTCTATAAGTAAATAGCTTTCACTAGGAAGCATAAAAATATCTTGAGTTTCGATGTTAATCGTAATATCTCCGCTATTGTTAAGTTTATTAACGTCACCTACAATCGGTAAATACTCGTGGTATTCGTACTCTTCGATACTATCGTCATTAAAAGCTTTTTCAGTAATGTCTAAAATGCTCATTTTTATTAGGTTATAATAATTTTTAAATTATTATAATTTTTACGTCGTTTTAATGCCAGCACCGCTACTTAATTTTTAAACTAATTCTTGTATCGCAATTGGATCATTATCACTTCCATCTATTAAAGCATTCACGTTTCGCGAAACAGGTGCTGTTGTAGGTATATTATTGTACTTTTGTAAAATTTTCTTAGATTTTGGAGTTAAAGTCATTTTAATTAACCTTTTTCCCGCATCTACCGCGGCACTTTTTCCAACCTCTAAAGCTTTTTTTGCTCCTTCCTTTGCGACACTCTTTCCAACATCAACTGCGGAAGACGCGATTTGTTTAGCCGCGCTGCTGCTTAAAAGTCTCACGAAAAAGTTAGCTAAGCTGTCAAAAATTCCAGCTCCACCGTATCTATTTCTTCTCGTAAATCCTCGTATCTTATAGACGTACATATCTTATAATAGGGACATTATTTTTTTATAGCTTTTATTATCGAAAATGCCTTGTCTTTTTAATTCGTCGCACACGCTTACAAGTTCGTTTCTCACTCCCGTGTTACCCGCCGCTTTACTAGCCATAAGTAAGTCGAGTTTTTCTAGTAACGCGTTAGGGTCACTAGGAATAACAACTTTTTTAATGCCAGAACCTTTTTTCCCTATCTTTTTTTTTATAATAATCTGATTTTATGTAATCAGGCCAAATATCTTCTCTAATATGTTGAGCTTTTTTCTTTATATAAGGGTAATCAAAAGCTCCGAATTTAAAATTGGAATTAAGTGGATCATTGTTATGATGCATAGTTCCAGTTAAATATAAGATTTTAATGTATGTTGAATAATCATTTGGATTATGAGAATCTGGGTTAAAGTCTTTAGAAAAAATAAGATTACTTAACCCTTTTGTTAGTTTAAAACTGGTTTTGGTTTTATCGCCAGTAATAATAATATCATTTTCTTTAGTTATTTCAAATGGTAGATTACCCATATATATTCCAGAGGGTGTTTTACGAGGGCCGAATATGTTATCAGGATCAATAAATGCAATTTTCTCTATAGATGTTGATGGTACTTCTGATAATTCAGATGGTGCAGGGCTCGTTGTCCTATAACTAGGAGGAGCCGTGCTAAGAGGATAACCTATTTGTTGCGGTAATTGTTGCGGCAACCTTTGGGGTAACTGTTCGATACCCGTTTTAATACCTTTAATACCCTTAATAGGTTTAAGACCTTTTTTAATAGTCCTAAGACCCGACGTAATTGCCCTTTGTCTATCTTTTTGTGTTTCTGTAATTGCCCTTTGTGTATCTTTTTGCGTTTCTGTAACGGGTTTAAAAAACTCCGAAAGATCCGCTTGTAATTCTATTTTTCCCGTTTTTTCCGCTAGTTCGTTAGCGCGAATATTTTTTTTTATCGCGAGAAATTCTTTTACAGTTTGTTCCCTTTTTACTGGATCAACGATTTTTAAAAAAGACATTTTCTATTAGGATTACTTTTTTTAACGCAGTTTTTAATTTGGTTTTTAACGTAGTTTTTTAACCCATTTCGTAACTAAAACTGCACGAAAATTTAATTTTAGGTTTCTTAATATTCCAACGACTCGGCACGATGTTTTTCAACCAGCCTCCGAAAGGACTCGCGCTGTTCTGTTCTTCCTCTTTATATTAACAATTGTTCCATTTCGCTCATGATCTTTTTCTTGGATTTAGACCTAATTTCTTCCTTCATCTTCTTATATTTCTCTAATTCCTCCATAATCAGTTGGAACTCTTCGTCCATGACTTTATTATCCGATAAAGCTTTCGAGACGTGGGAAGATATAGTATTTAATTTAGTATCGGCAATGATTTTCATCTTCTCGTGTTTTTCTGCTTTTGTCGTCAAATTTCTAACGGCATATTTTCCGACTAAACTTAAAAAACCGCAAAAACCCGCAAAACCTTCTAACGCTATAACCACGGGTATCGCAACTACTGTTGTTAACAAACTTATACCACTTATCCCACTAACTGTGGTAACCACAATTAAAACGGTATCTATATTATCTACTATTCTCGCGGCTCTAAAATATTTCTTACTTAAAGCTTCTCTTTTCGCGACCTCACCTTCTAAAAAGTTTTGTATCTCGTTAATTTTCTGCAAATGATAACCCTGTCCCTCATCAACTGGAGGAGCTGTGGGTAATATAGGATATTTATTCTCTTTCATCTCCATTTTTTATAAGCGAAATTTTTTTAAAGATAATAACAAAACATAAAAGTTCGTTTTCTTTTATTTTTACCGTTTTATTCGAATTGTTAGTCATGGTAATTAAAATATTGTCACCATCTTCGAGACTGATCTCATTTTGTAAACTGCAGTTTTTAAATCTTAGAGAATACGCTAATGAGGTTAAAACTACACCTTTAGTCAACGTGAAACCTAAACCTAATTGCATCGGAAGTACTTGTCCGGAAGTTAACGTAATTTCTTTTTGACTAAAGATTTTCCAAGTTTCCCAATTTACTTTTATCGGAGGATGTTTTAAATTAGTGTCGGGCATCCAATGGATCGTTTTCGCTCGAGAAATTCTTGATTTTACGCTAAATTTGCGAACATTCATCTTTTTAATATTATAATATTAACTTATAATATTAACTTATAATATAGCTCCTAAAATAGGTATATTTTTAAAAGGACTATTAGGGCCAAGAATAAGACCCTTTCCATCATAAAACTTTCCTCCGCGTTTTAAGTATAAACCGTTACCGGTGGTCCCTAATCCTTTTCCTTTATAGGCGACAAATAGAGACCTTTCCCGTCAGTTTCTACCTGACAAACGCAACCTCCTTTTTTAAGGTAAAGACCCAATCCCATAGCTTTTTGTACACCCGATGACGCTAATCCCGAAAGAGCACTGACTCCTAATGCGGGTAAAACAGTCTTCGCTATAGCAGGTAAAGCACTAGCGGCTAAACCCGCTAACATTCCGAGAAAACCTCCCTCTATTTTCGTGTTATGTTTAAGTTGTTTAGCGGACATTCTAATTGTTACTCCTTTACCTTTTTCAAAAGCTTTCGCTATTTTTTCGCTTGCGACTGGGTAACGGCTGAAACATCATTACCGTTTAAATCCTTATGCGATAAACGAACACTCATTTCGCAACCCTTTTTTTCAATAGCAGATTGAAGTTTTTGCTTTTGCCCCTCCGTTATATTAACTTTAATATTCGTGTAACTCGTCATTTTTTATACAATTTTATTTTTTTATGCCTCTCTAATTTCGAACCTAATCGTTATTTTTTCACCTCTAAGATTTAGTAAATTTCCATCTTGGTCCGTAATTTTTACCTCCATATTGTGTATATCGCGTATAGAGTAACTGGTAAAAATACTAAATTAAGCGGTGACTCGATTATCTTATATCCAGGCGCAACATTTGGGAAAAAAGAGTAAATTGTGTTTTGCATTAATCCGTTAACGTAGCTTCCCGAGATAATATTAACGTTAACGAGTACTGAATTTATACTGAGAATGTTTACTACATTCTCTGACTCATGAAATCCAGTTTCGAATTCCGCGCGAGTAAAACCTAATACTTTGGAAATAGAATTTGGATGGTTAAAATCTACTTGATAACCGTCTTCGAGGGTAAGAATAGATTTTAGAGTATTTGTGTTCGCGCTCACGTTAATAGGGTATTCATCATTGACTAAATCAACGTGACCTTTTTTTCTCATTTCCTGATGAATGGTATCATTAATGTCTATAAGGTCGTAACTTCCTTCCGGTATTTCTATTTTAAACCAAGAAACGCCATTGTCTGGAGAATAATTAAAAATGTTATTGGACGCGTCAATGTTTGGGAAAGAGTAGTACGTTTCGAGGTTTACTAAAGCTATTTCGTATTTTCTCTCATATTCCAGTCGGATCGGGGGATTAAAACTCGTTGTAAAGAGAGTTTTGTTGTCGCTTACTATAATTTGAAAAAACATTTTTTGCCGTGTATTTTCGACTATTTTTTTTAAAAGATCTTCCATTTTTTATAGTAAAAAAAATTTTTTTTTAAATATATCTTTCGTTAAAAGATATATTTTTAAATTTTGTTAAAAATTGGTTTAACGTCGCCTTAAAAAAGATCTAGTTCGTCTATTTCTTTTCTTAAGAAACGCACACAAACTTTCTATATAATTTAAATATGGTACCATTTTTTCTATAAGTTCTCTATGCTTTTTACTTGTTCTATCTTCCTTTTCAGTTCGAAAAATTTCTGCCAACTTATATAACTTAACATATAATCCGCAAACCTTCATTTTTATAAAAAGAGTGCGTAAATCTCTTTCACTAAGACCATTTTCTTTAAAAGAAAGAAACTCTTCTTTTAGATCGAAAACATTAATAAAATCATTAAGAATGCTTACTGAGCAACTTTCGAGTAATTCTTCGAATTCATTTTCAACGAGCTTTTCAGTCAAAAACATAACCTCATTTACTGTCAACCCACACAATCTATGATCATACACAATAGGGTCACAAACAATAACTATATTATCCGCCATTTTTTTTACAATTATTATTTAATTTTAAAATTCTTATTTTCATTTTTTTTCTATTAAAAAATTTTTAAAAAAAAATATATCTTTCGTTAAAAGATATATTTTTTAGATTAACTAGCGTTCATCGTCTTCGGTAAACTTTTTGCTAGATACTTGGTTTAACTTTGCCCTTAAAACAGCCGGACTAGCTTTAGCGATAGTTTGATTTTCACCTTTCTCAAAAAGATGACTCATTTTTATTATTTTGTTTAAATACGGTAACATTTCTTTTATATGTTTTCTATGTTTTTTATTCGTTCTATCTTCCTTTTCAGTTTTGAAAATCTTTGCCCAGCTATTTGCTTTGTGCAATAATTCAGCAAAACGTTCTTTTATAAAAGCAGCGTCCACTTCTTCTTCACTAATATCAGTTTCTTTAGCAAAAAACTGAAACTCTTTTTTTAAATCGAAAACATCAATGACTCTTTTAAAAACGATTGCTGGGCAACGTTCGAACTTTACTGGTAATTTATTTTCCACAAGATCTCTAACTTTTTGCATAACAGTATTTACTGTAAAACCATTTAATCTATAATCGAGTAATTCGAGATCAGAAATAAAAGTTATACTAATATTGTCGTGTGGCATTTTTTTCACGATTATTATTTATTTTAAAATTCTTATTTTCATTTTTTTTTCTATTGATTCGGAATATAAAAGATGTCTAAACCATCTCTGTATTTTCCCCCGTTTTTCTCACTCGATAAATCGATGACAACAGAACCATGAGGTTTTTCCCTTACTTTTTTACAAAATTTCCTAAACTCTTCTTTGGGCATATCTTCGCTTACATGGTCGCTGTAAATATGATTAATGTTCTTTAGGTCTTGACGAAAAAGACAAATAAAATTTGCGTTTTCTCTAATAGTTTGTCTCGGTAACCTAAAATAGTTTTGCGAAAGGTAAAAACAATCAACATTACTATGCCTTCCGCGAATATAGTAACACTCGCACTTATTTTGTTTTTCTAAAAGTAAATCGTCAAAAATCATTAAATTTTTGTTTTCCGATTTTAACTCTCTCGGGTCAGGCACATCATCGGCAGTTTCGAAGAAACTACACCATATATCCGATTTATTCGCTAAGGTTTTAGCCCATTCTTCAATCAAAGCTGTAGGAGTAATGTTTTTATCTTGAACTTCATCTCGAACGTCAAATAACTCCAAAATTCTTTCTTTCGATAATTTTTCTTCGAAGGCTTTTTTAATTATGCGGTATTCGGGTTGAAAAAGGCTTTTCCCAAAAACGGCTAAATTATCGTAATCGAGCCAACTCGGTCTTAACAAAAGATTTAGTAAAAGCGTAGTCTTGCCGCATCCCCATTTACCTACGATTAGTCCCCTAATGCTTTTAGGTAAAATAGGATTATTAAATCTCTTCGATACTACTTCGTTCCACGATAAATCTACAACATTCATTTTTTAAGTGTATTAAAAAAAATTTAATGTATTAAAAAAGATGTATTGCTTTAAATGTAAAAAAGTTACTAATACTAGTAACAAAGAATACTTTGTTAGTAAAAATGGGAGGAATATGATGCGCGGTAAATGCGTCGTGTGCGAAAAAACTAAAACGAACTTCATTAAAAAAAAAAAAAAGAAGGCGGTTCATTACTAAATAAGTTTATAAATAACTTACCCGTCAAAATGCATCTTCCAGGACATAACTTTACTGGACCAGGTACAAAGTTAAATAAAATGCTCAATCCCGATTTAACTCCCAAGGAATGGAGTAAGCCGATAAACAGGGTTGATAAAGCGGCTTACCATCACGATATTTGCTATCTTAAACATAATGACACGGCTACCAGAAATTCTATTTGCGACGCAAATATGTTAACGGAACTAAAGGGAATCTATAATCCGACGATTAGAGAAAAAATGGAATGACTCGTCGTTAGTAATATGATTGGAACGAAGAAAAGACTCGGAATGGGGATTAAAAAAAAAAAATTGACATGACGGCTTTATTGGAAGAGCTGCATAAACCCGTAAGAAGAAAATTTAAGAAAAGGAGAGTTAGAGTAAATGGTATTGATAGGATATGGGCTGCGGATTTAGTAGACATGGAAGCATTTTCTAAATTTAATCGTGGTATAAAATATCTTCTCGCTGTCATCGATATCTTTTCCTAATATGGTTGGCTGATTCCGTTAAAAGATAAAACTGGAAAATCTGTCGCCGCGGCATTAAAGAATATTTTTAAAGAGAGAAAAACGGAAAAAATGTGGGTGGATAAGGGCAAAGAGTTTTATAACGCGGATGTTAAAAACTTGATAGAGTTGTATTCTACCAAAAATGAGGAAAAATCTAGTGTCGTTGAGAGATGGATTAGAACGATGAAAGAAAAAATGTGGAAATATTTTTCCGCTAATTCCACTAACGTTTACATTAACGCGCTGCCGGATCTCATTAAAGAATATAATAACGCGAAACATTCTTCTATTAAGATGATGCCGGTAAATGCTAGTAAAAAGGTAAATGAAACCGAGGTTTGGAAAACTCTTTATCCGGAACGTCCTGAAGTAGGGGGTATAAACCCTAAGTTTTCCGTAGGCAATAAAGTAAGGATATCTAAAAAGAAAAAGACCTTCGAAAAAGGATATACCACAAGATGGACTGAAGAGGTTTTTACAATTTCCAAAATAAAACGTACGTTGCCCGTAACGTATAAAATTGCGGATCTTAACGGAGAAGAAATACGAGGTACCTTTTACGAACCCGAACTACAAAAAACTAGTCAGGAGTTGTTTAGGATAGAAAAGGTTATTAAAAAAGGAAAAAATAAATCGTTGGTAAAATGGAAAGGGTATTCCGACGAGTTTAATTCGTGGGTCAACAACGGGGACATTAAAAATATTTCGGTATAAAAAAATGTCAGATATCACGATTAAAAACGTAATTTTACCGAACGAGCCGTTAAGCAACTTCGATCTAGAAGATGCCACGAAAAGATTAAAGATACCTTCTTTTAGGGGCATATTTTTACGAAACGATTTACCAAAAAAGTGTAGAAAAAAGGAATGCGATATATTAAACCTAGATGACACAAGTGGTCCAGGTACACATTGGGTCGCTTGGTATAAAGATGGTAAACTAAAAATTTATTTCGATAGTTACGGCGTGAGACCGCCTATCGAAGTAGAAGACTATCTCGTAAATCCAATATTTTACAATTCGGATCAATTGCAACATCATGGGCAAGTATTTTGCGGTCATTTATGCTTGTTCGTTCTTAAGGACTTAAGCTCAGGAAATAAATTTCAGCGAGTTTTAAATAAACTTTTTTAATTATAAAAAAAGATGCCGGTTGATAAATTCGGAGGAATGGATGATGTTAAATCGAGTGGTGATGGAACATCACTCGCTTACGTGAATAATAATTTTTTATGTAAAGACGGAACAATGGAAGTTACCGGTTCTATAAATATGAACTGTAATACATTAACGAGGGTTAGTAATCCCGTAAATCCGCAAGACGTCGCGACTAAAGATTATGTCGATTCCAACTCCAGGTTATTGGATGAAAATGGTGGTTATCTCATGACGGAATATTTAAACATAGGATTTAATAAAATAAAAAACTTTGGCGATCCTACGGAACCTAGCGAAGCCGCTAATAAAAAATATGTGGATGATAGTGGTAGAGCAATTGTACAACAACATGACAGTAGTTTTTCCGCCATCGGGGATATAGATATACGAGGTTACCAGTTAACGAATCTTTTAGATCCCGCAGAACCACAAGACGTTGTGACAAAAAGATATGTGGATAACGCTAATCGAGCTTTTGCTTATGGACCTGGTGGTTATATAGCGACTACTGACGTTTCCATGGGAGGAAGAAGAATTAATAACATTGCAACTCCTTTAAAGCTCATGCAAGCCGCAAATAAATTTTACGTAGATACCGTCGTTTCAGTAGCTACCGCGGGAGAAAAAGCTTTAACGAAAAACCCTGACGGTTCTTTTTCCGTTGGTGGTGAAATAGATATGAAAGGAAATAAAATTAAAAACTTACCCGAACCCGCCACATGGGACGATCCCGTAACGAGGTCTTTTCTTTCCAGGCAGATGTTAACTCTAGAGGAGAAAAAGTTAATTAATTCTATAATAAGCGTTCATGCCGAAGAACAGGGAAGTTTATTAGACGGAAATTACGAGTTTTCTTTCGGTAATGGTAGCAGCGGAAGATCGCACGGTTTAGGAGGTTACTGCATGTCAGCTCTGGGTAGAATTATAAGAGGTTCTTTAATGGTTTTAAAAGGAAATAGTTTTTTAAACGAAGAGGTAAAAATTAACGTGGTAATAAACGGCGTCGAAAAAAACGATTACTCCTTAATAAAAAAAATAGGAAAAGGTTGTAGTTGCGTAATTTTTCCTCAACCTTTAGAAGTAAAGCAATGCGACGTTATAAACTTTATAAAGAGATCTAGTAATCAAAACGCAAAAAACGCTTATTTAACGATTTTTATAGAACTCGATTTGTAAATGTATTAAGTAAATTTTTTTTATTATAAAAATGGAAGATAAACTAAAAGATTTTATTGGAACCGATAATCTAGAAAATTTATTAAAAAAAATACAGGTGAGCTTTACGGAGCTTATTAAATACACGCCTTTGTTCAAATATGACATTAACGATTATTACAAAGAACGAGTCAACGATATATACGGGCTTTTAAAAAGGAATTGTAAATATTCTTTAACTCATTATTATAAAGAAAAGATAGAAAATATTTATTCAGAAGCGTCCGAAATTTTGCCGGAGGCAGTTGAGAAGCCTGTGAAGGCCGTAAAGACCGTTGAGACTGTGGAGACTGTGGAGACTGTGGAAACTGTGGAGACTGTGGAGACCGAGGAAACTAAGGAGACTGAGGAGACTGAAGAGGAAACGGATGAAGAGTCTTAAAAAAAATTTATAACTTTTTTTAGAAAAAAAGTTATAAATTCGGTTAAATATATTTTTTAAATACTTAAAATTCAATTTTTATTTCAGTACTTTTTTCTCCGCACAACGGACATTTAAGTGATGTAATACAATAAAAGCAAACGGGAATGTGTCCGCAATTTACATAGAGTGTGTTCGGTTTATTATCGTAACAGACCACACATTTTTTTATTTCTAGTTCTTTATGAAGATTAACGTATCGGGGTAGATCTCCAAAAAAATCATTTAAATGAAATATACCATTTTCCCAAGAATGTTCTAAATCTTCTCTTTTTATTAGTTTACTTTTATCGCTATTAAAAAAAATTATTTTTATAGATAATGTGTCATTAGATAATATTTTATCGAGTTTCGGATTTCTTATTTTACTCTCTGCATTTTTAATAGGTGATAAACTTTTTTTAGCATTTGTACTCGGGACAACGCTTTTTCTAAAAAATGGACCTAAATATGTAAAGTTATTATACCTATAATAAATATGTATTTTTTTTATTTCCGAACTATTTTCACTTTGTATTCTACTATATTCGTAGTATATTATAGGTCTTAAATTATAAATAAGATCTCTTCTTAATAAAGGAGGTAAGACTATTGATTGATCTTCGCGATAAAATCTTTTCGCGTAAATAAGTTTATCTTTCTGGAGTATGTCAAGTTCATGTAAAAATTTTAAAAATTCTTTTTTACTCGTTTGTTTTCGCTCGGATTATTATTCTCCGCCATTTTTCCCTCTTTTATTAAGATTTTTTTTTTTCTTAAATCAAAATAAACGGATGAAGAGTCTTCAAAATTTATAACTTTTTTATAAAGTTATAAATTTATTCTTTGTCATTTTCATCGCTACCTTCGTCATCAGAACCTAACGTTACTTTTGAAGGAGTAGAAGAGGGGTTTGCAACCCTTTTAATAATAGCAACATCGGAAAGATTCATTCGTACTTTAATCGTGGTTAAACTAATAAAAATATCCGCTATATCTATATAAACAACTACTTTGCATCTTATTTTTTCGAGAGAACGATAATCTTTTACTTTTTCGAGATTTCCTTTTTTATCTTTTTCGTAAAAATTAGTGCTTATAACGCACTTTGTAGGTTTATTAGTTCCGTCATAAGTTTTATCTTGCTTTAGTTTTGGATAAAGAACATCATCCTTAATAATTTCTAAATCTTCAAAATTATTATTGTAATTCTTCTTTTTTATAAACTTTTTCGGCGCTTCTTCTCGTAAAAATTCCGAAATATTATCTAACGTTTTTTTAAAATCGGTTTCTTTTTCGCTTGGATTTTCTTCGTCGTAAAAAGATTGCAAAGACATAAAATAATCCGACGATTTTTCCGCATACTGTTGAACTCCGTAAGAAAACAGAGCGGGAGAACGTAGTCGTAAAACTCTTATTTTCCCATCGGGATACTCATATTCGATCTTCATCATCTGATAATTGTAATTTTTATTTATTTTGCCATCGCAAAGTCTTAGCTTTTTTATATCAAAGTCTTGAAACTTTATGAAATTATTTTCCGCCATTTCTTCCATACTTTTTATTAGAAGATTTTTTTTCTTAAATCAAATTTTAAAAAATCATTTAAAAAAAATATATATTTTTTAAAAACGATGAATTCCCATTTAGTAGTAAAAGAAAATTTAGAAGACAAACTAACGCTTTCATGTAAAAAAGCGATTTCTCACGACGGAAAATTATTGTTTTTTTTAAGAGCGTCAGACGCTAACTATATCAGAGCTTTGACCCATATAAAACCCGCTGTCTACTACGAATGGAGCAAAGCGAAAAAAGAATACGATAAATTTCTTATGATATTATCTATTCAATATTCTATTGGGGAAGATGTTGAAGATATACTCGATATAGATTCTAACAAAGACGAAGGATATTTTTTACGGGTTTACGAGAATTGGATGGACCGTGACATGAGAAGTAAAAATGAACTTCGTGCACCACATAGAGATAAAAATGACCTTGCAATTCCTTTCCTGAATATCGTTTATGATAATTTATAACTTTTAAAAAAGTTATAAATTAAGCAAAAACGTTTTATTAAATTTTAAAATTTACGAACGACAAGAAGAACATTCTAATGCGGATATATCTTCTCATTTTTCCTCCGCTTCTCCCCTATAATAATATAATCCTTTACATCCTAATTCCCAAGCTTTAAAATGGACGTCGTGAATATACTTTTTACTCGACCCCGAAGGGAAAAAAATATTTAAGGATTGACCTTGACAGATATATTTTTGTCTATCCACCGCGTATTCTACTATTTTATGTTGATCTATTTCTTTCACGGTTTTAAAAATATCCTTAACTTCCTGAGAAAGAGGAAGATGCTGTATCGATCCTTGTTTCGCGATAATACTATTCCATACTTCTTCCGTATCTAAATCATTTAGTCGTAAAATATCGGTAAGATATTTATCTTTTGTAAGAAAAGAACCTGCGTGAGTTTTATGCGTAAAAGCGTTCGAAACGACAGGTTCCGTAGACGGAGAACAATTAGCGATAATAGAACTATTAGAATTCTGAGCGACTGCGAGTAAATGAGAATTCCTTTTTCCCATTCCTTTCGTAGAAGGACATTCTCCCCTTTCTTCCGCTAGTTTTTTTGTTTCTAATTTTGCGTATTTTTTAAGTTTATAAAATATAAAATTACTTAGTTCTTTCGAGGTAAAAGACTCGTAAGGAATCATTATTTTATGATATAAGGTCCTAATCCCGTAACTCCTAATCCTAAAGGACGATCTCGAATCGCACCTTTTTTCACTTTTTTTAGTTCGATAGGACATCCTTTTATAAACAATTCTAACATATTATCGAGAAACCTTATAATATCCCCTATAAATTCCGGAGTCCATTCGTCGAAAAATTCCATGTTAACGGAAGATAGACAACAGACGTTCGACGTTTTATCGTCCGTCAGTAAATGTATTTCATTACATAAATTTCCCGTAATTACTTTTAAACCTTTTTTCTTCATTTTTTTCGGAAAAGCTTCGTTAATCGTATTGATAAAATTTAAATACAGAGTTCCCGTTCTACTCCTAGTTTCTAATATCATTTCCCACATCTTTCTCGCGCTAGTAGGAGTTCTCTTTTTCGTTTTAGGATCGATTAAATCATAATCGGAACTGTCTTTTACCGCATGCATAAAATCGTCGGTAATATTTATCGCGTTAAATAAATTAAGATTTTTCCTATTTATATCTCCTCCGGTAGGTACTCTCATCGTTATAAATTCTACGATTTCCGGATGAGTTATATCGAGATATGCGGCATAACTTCCTTTTCTCGTTTTCCCTTGTTTATAAGAAGCGATGATGGAATTAATAGGACTTAAAAAAGATACCGGTCCGGACGATTTTCCGTCCGCGGATCTAACGGAACTCCAATCCGCCCCAACTCCTCCTCCTACGATCATAAACCAACAAGTATCTGATAAATGTTCTATAATTCCGTCTATTTTATCGGGAATATGAAAAACGAAACAAGATATAAGTAACCCCCTTTTAGAAGGTTTTCCCGCATTCACTAAAATAGGAGAAGAAAACACGAACTTGAGAGTCGATGCGTAATCGTAAATTCTTTGCGTGTGTTCTAAGTTATCGGAATAAGTTACCGCGGCACAAGCGAAAGCTTCTTGCGGAGTTTCCCCTTCGAAAAGATAATATTTTTTAAGAAGTTGCCACGCGTGATCAGATAAAAGATTATCTCTATCGTAATTAATTGTAATTCCTAAATAACTCTCCATTATTTTTTATGTAGAAATTTTTTTCTTTAATATAAAATTTTTTTTCTTAAATTTTAATAACAATTGAATTTTAAGCGAATAAATTAATTTTAAAAAAAAAAAAAAAAATGGTTCATTGCGACAAAATAAACCTTAAATATCCAGAAACAGATTATAACGATAAAATCTCGGAAAATAGGATTCGTATTAAAGCGTTAGAAGAAGTAAATCAGTCTTTACAGTCAGGTATTATTGCGAGAATAATTAAAAAATAAGTAATAATAATAAGATAATAAGTAACCTAAGAGACGAAAACAAGCGTTTAAGAAAAAATAAAAAACGTCTATTAACTTTTTTAAGTTTTAAATAAAATATTTATTTTAAATAAAAATATATATTTATAATTTACGTTTTATTTGACACTTCGTTTTGCATAAGGGGCATATTTCTTTTATTACAACCCTCGCAAACGGGTATAAGTCCACAATTACAAAACATTACGTTCAGTTTCGCATCTTTACAAATGACGCATTCTTCTTCTAAAAATGTCGCTTGTCCGTTTTTAAGTATTATCTCATCTCCTCGCACATGTTGCTGGTTTTCCCTTTCATTAGCGTAAAAATTAGAGTGAATAGCAGGATTTTTCACATAGGTCAGTTGAAAATTTAATTCCAGTTCGGTAAGAACCTTCAAATGATTCCCATAATAATCGAAATCATCCACAATAAAATGGTTGTCGTATTCATCATCGTAAACTTCAACATGATATAGAGGAGGACTATGAGGAGTAAATCTTTTAAATGTAAGTAACGGGTATAATAAAAAATTTCTATTTTCTTCCAAAATTCTTTTGCAAGACCCAGCAAAACCATGCAAAGAACTTTTATAAACTCGTAAAAAATTTTCACTTAGAGCAAATGGAATTCTGATAACAGCAAATTTAGAGTCGCCTCTATCAATTGTTGGCCAATTTACATAAATAGTTGTGTCAAACCCAGATTCTTCTAATATCTGCATACTATATTCATAATAAAATCTGGGCATCATGTGTTTAAAAATATATAAAAAATCTTCTTTATTTTTGCTAAGTGGAAATACTTTTATTTCACCTCTCTTGGCTATAGGAGTAAATTTTTTTTTTATTTTTAATCACTCTTTTAATATCATCCATAACTTTATTATCATATTTGTCAATAACAGGTGGCATACGGTAAGTTCGCATACCATTATCCTCGACAATGACTCTAGCAGTTCGAGTTCTTAAAATTATATTATTATTTTCATTCTCCATTTTTTCCCACTTTTTAGATGTAAAAAATTTTTACATTTCAAATTTTTAAAAAATAACATTTTCGGCATACGGTGCGGTAAATATCTTTTCCTCCAATTAATTCTATAGTAGTCGTATCGTCGGTTATTCTTTGGGAAAAATAAGCAAGAGAATAACAGTAGGAGCAAATCGCCGATAATTTTACGACCTCCTCCGCGAGAGGAACTAGATTTAATATTTCGTTAAATCCTTTTCTCTTGAACGTTCCGTCTAACGCTGCTACGATTACTATTTTACCTTAATTAGCCATTCGTTCACTAAAGGAAATGATATCGGGAAAAAATTGTCCTTCATCAATACCAGTAGTGGGTAAAACGGGGATTCTAGCTCTTTTGTTCATTTGATTCACGCGAATTTTATCCCATTCTATCAAAATTTATACCTACGAAAGGTATAAATTTTTTAAACCCTCCATCCATTTACGATCATTCACCTACTAAAAATCTTAAGTTTTTTCAATTTTTTAAAAAAAAAAAAATGTATTTTTCCTCAATTTTAAGTTTTTTTCAATTTTTTTCAATCATCAACCTACTATAAAAAATCAAAAAAAAATATTTATTTTTCAAAAATTTTAAGTTTTTTTCAATTTTTTCAATCAACCCCCCTACTATAAAAAATATCCTTTTTTAAATCTCTACTATCATCGGATCTCGCGAGACCACTTACTATCATCCGCCTACTATAAAAAATAAAAAAAATTTAAATCTCGCGTCATTATAAATTCTTGGGCGCGCGCGCGCGGGTGTGATAAAAAAAAATTTGAGAATTAAAAAAATGTTTTGGGTCTAAAAGCGGGAAAAAAAATGGAGAATAAAGATAATTTTTTGAGAACACGAACCGGTAGAGTCATAAACGAGAGTGATGATGGTCCGCGATGTTGGACCATCTCACCCGTTATTGATCGATATGATTATGAAGTTATGGAAAATATTAGGAGAGTGATTGAAAATAAAAAAATAATTTACTCCTTTAGACAAGAGTGGTGAAATAAAAGTATTCCCACTTAGCAAAGATAAAGAAGATTTTTTATATATTTTTAAACGCATGATGTCAAGATGTTATTACGAATATAGCGCGCAAAGATTAAAAGAAACTGAGCTTGACACAACTATTTATGTAAGTTACCCTTTAAAATATGGTGATCCCGCGTTTGCTGTTATTAGAATTCCGTTTGCTCAAAGTGGAAATTTTTTAAGAGTTTATAAAAGTTCTTTGAACGGTTTTGCTGGGTCTTACAAAAGAATTTCGGAAGAAAGTAGATTGTTTTTATTAAGCCCGTTACTTACATTTAAAAGATTTACTTGCCATAATCCTACTCGATATTGCGTTGAAGTTTGCGGTGATGAATATGACAACCATGTATTCGCGGGTGTCGATGATTATTATGGGATGCGCTTGAAGGTCTTTACCCAAATCCAATTAAATTTTTGGAAGCCCTACGAACTAATTTAAAAAAAATTTTGTTTAAAAAGCGGGAAAAAACGGCCCTACAAACTAAATTTTTAAATATATATTTTATTTAAAATATATATTTTTTTTAAAACTTAAAAGTTAATAGACGTTTCTTTTTTCTTAAAAGTTTGTTTTTTTCTCTAAGTTTACTTATCTCCTTTATGTACAGTGGTAAATTTTCTTTCGCTTCTTTTAAATCTTTAATAAGATTATTATTATACGAGATTTTATCTTTTAAATATGATTCCAGACTTCTGTCTGAGTATAATTTGCTATAATCCATTTTTTTTTTAATTATTTTTTAAAAAATTATTTTTCTTATTTGTTCAAAATTATTTTTGATAAAATTTAAGAAAAAGAAATTTTATATAAAAAATAATGGAAAATTATTTAGGAATTACCATAGATCACGAAAGAGACGGACTATTAACTGAACACGCGTTAAAACTTTTATCCGCATATTACTTAGAAGACGGAGAAACTCCGCAAAAAGCGTTCGCATGTGCGGCGGTAACCTATTCCGATAATCTCGAACACGTGCAAAGAATTTACGATTACGCGTCGAAGCAAAGATTTATGTTTTCTTCCCCCATTTTAGCGAATGCGGGAAAACCGTCGAGAAGGGGTCTTCCTATTTCTTGTTTCGTTTCTAACGTACCGGATAAAATAGATAACATTATAGAACATTTATCCGATACGTGTTGGTTTACGATCGTCGGAGGAGGAGTTGGCGCAGATTGGAGTTCCGTAACGCCGACGGACGGAAAATCTTCCGGACCTATATCTTTTTTAAATCCCATTAACTCCGTTATCGGAGCGTATAAACAAGGAAAAACAAGAAAAGGGAGTTACGCCGCGTATATGGATGTAACGCACCAGGAAATCGTAGAATTTATTGTGATGAGAACCCCGACCGGTGGCGATCCTAATAGAAAAAATCTTAATTTGTTCAGCGGGGTTAATATTACCGACGATTTTATGACGACGAAATTCGCATTTAATCACGGTTGCCCCTAATTCTAATAGTTCGATTTTAGCCAATTGTTCTCCATCCGTGGAACCCGTTGTCACGAACGCTTATACCCATAAAACGTGCGCGGGGACGTTTCTCGTAAAAGATAAATACGTTGAGAGGGTTTTACGCGAGTGTAAAATGGATACGCCCAAAACGTGGCTTAGTATTATTAAGAATAAAGGCTCGGTACAACATCTTAATATTCCGGATAATTTTAAAGAATACCTTTTAACGGCGAAAGAAATAGATCAACGTAAGATCGTAGAATACGTGGCGGATCAACAAAAATATATTTGTCAAGGTCAATCGTTAAACCTTTTTTTTTTTCGTCGGACACGACTAAAAAGTATATTCAAGACATTCATTTTAAAGCTTGGGAATCGGGGTGTAAGGGGTTATATTATTACAGAGGAGAAGCGGCGAGAAAATTGGAAGATATATCCGCGTTAGAATGTTCTCAATGTCATTCGTAAAAAAATTTTTTAACTTTTTTTTAAACGATCAATATTATTTGAATATAATACGCGAAAATTTTCTCGACGAATTAGATCCCGAAAATTCTATCATTCAGGATCTTAAGCGCGTAAATGGGCGAGTAAAAGATTTACGAGACATTCGGAAAGAAAATAATATTTTGTTTCACAAACATTTTTTACTCTTAAAAGATATGATAGATACTCGATTGAAACTTTTAAAAAATTTACACGTTTTATGCGATATTATCGAAATACCGGTCTGTCTAAATCATTTTCCGCTTCCAGAAACGGAAAAAACGAAACAGGATCGATTATTAGAAGAATTTTTCCGCGCGTTCTATTTACTGTAAGAAGGTGGTAAGTAATCTTTAAGCGAACAAACTGGAGGTTCTTCTATCACGATCTTATCTTTTATCTTAGACATAATATTTAAAAACCATTTTATCAAAGGATCTTGGTATTTTTCATGGACACCGGAAAAAAGGACTCGTCCCGATTTAAATACGGTTATCGCGTCGTATTTTCTAAGCAGTTTACGTCCATCTTGTTTTAAACCGTTAAACTTTTCGTAGGTTATTTCCTTTTCTAAACTTACGACATTATCTTTTCTACCTATTTCAATCTCGTAAACCGGCGTGTCATCTATAGATTTTCTCGGTATTATAAATTTAGCTCCTATAAAACCTCCTATTGATAATGAAAGGTTGTATTCTTTATTGTTGACGAAGTATTTTTTTAGTTTTTCCCTATCAATGAGAAATCCTAAATTTAAGATAACGTTTCTCATTACCGGGACCAGATAAGCTTTTAGGTTATTGAGGAAAAAAAATGATGAGGTTTCCTTGAGTACGAACCATAAAAAGAGCGTGCCTTTTACGCATTGTTCGTAAGTTATGCACCTGGCAATCTGTATTACCCCGTTTCCAAAGAGCTTTAGATTGATCTTTTTTTCGTCGAAGAAAAAGGAAAATGAAATACAATTTAAAAAATTTCTCGGATTATTTTTCACGTTTTTCTTACTTTTTTCCCCCAATTCTTTTTGCTTGTAAGACGCGCGTATAAGTTCCCGCGTTAAAGTTATCTCATCGAATAACTTATCTAAGTTAAGAGCGTCCGCGTTCGTGTAAGCTATAAATGTCTGGGTAGAAACTTTTATATCCATTTTTTTTTAAAAAATATCTATAGTTAAAAATTCGATTTAACTAAAACAATATTTATGAAAAATATGGGAGAAATGGCGGAAAATAATTATGTAAAGTTTCAAGACTTCGATATTAAAAATCTTGTACTTTGTGAAGGCGTAACGAACAAAAAGTTTAATTATCAGACGTTGAAGATCGAATATGCGTATGATGATGGGAAAACGAGAGGTTTACGACTACGTTCTCCCGCTCTATTTTCTCGCGGAATTCACCGGAGCACGAACAAATCGTCGGAATACTTTATGTCTTTGAAATCTTTTTACGACGAAGAACATCCGACCAATAAAGAAGAGAAGTTTAAAAAAACTTTAGATAGTATTTCCGAATTTTTACGAAAAGAAGCGCCGAAAAAGGCCGTAAAAAAGAAAAAAGATAATGATTTTACGAATTTAGAAATTATTAAAGATGATATTTTTTTCCCGAAACTTTACCAAGATAAAAATTGCGTTATAAGAACTAATTTTTTCGAAAAAAATAAAGACGGAGATCTCGAAAAAGTAAAAGACCCTAATTCTCTCGAAAAAATAAATTGCCAACTAGTCGCTTATATAGATATCGCGGATATTTTTATTAATTCGACCATAATTAAAGTACGAACGTGTCTGTCCGATGTTGTCATTATTAAAAGGGTCGCGAGCGTCTCTTTTAACCATTTGAAAGTAGAGCTAGGTTCCGACGATGAAAAAGATGATGGTGAAGATGAGGAAGAATAAATTTATAACTTTTTTTAAAAAAAGTTATAAATTTTTAAGGCTCTCCATCCGTTTTCTCTACGGTCTCTACGGTTTCAATGGTTTTAACGGTTTCCCCCAGTAAAATTTCTTTAGAATAAATATTAGCTATCTTTTTTCTATAATAATCGCTTAAAAAAAATCTACATTCATTTATTAAAAACCCGTACGTATCGCTAACTCGACTCTCGTAATAATTGCGAAGACTGTCGTCTTCGATAAAGGACGTGCATTCAATAAGTTCCGTAAAATCCCTCCGTATGCTCTTTAATAGATTTTCTACGGTTCCAATAAGATTTTTCGGTTCCTTTTCCATTTTTTATATTAAATTAACTATTTAATTTAATATATTTTTTCCGAAGAATGAATTTATAACTTTTTTAAAAAAAGTTATAAATTTTTTAATAATCGTTTAATTGTTTATAAAATATCTCCCGATAAGAGTCGTTTTATCTTTAAAAAGTTTTTTTAATCTCGTTAGTAGAGAATAAAGATAATCGAGATCTTCGAGATGAATACCAGGGTTAGTCACCTCCTCATCCTCTCCCCTAATGATTTTATTAATAAAACTATTCGTACGAGATGCCACATCGATTATTATAGGTATTTCCTCGAAAAGATTTATTAGCTGCGTTTCATCATATTCGAATCCTTCGTCCATTTTGTAAACGATATCGTGTAGTCTATATATAAAATTTACATAACTTACCTGATTTTCATCGATTAAATGGTCTAGGTCTTTATAAGTAAATTCTTGTAGAAAAGTACCGATAAACTGTTGTAAAATAAGTCGCAATATACTTTTTGTGACTCTTAAATAGTTTTTTGTTAAAAACTCGAGATCTTCGACTTTGTCGAAAAAAACTCACTTAACGTCGTCATTAGCGTCTAATTTTCTTTTATTAACTTTTAAAGATAATTTTATCGACATTATTTCCCGATAGATGAGAAAAATAAAAAAAGTAAATAAATCAAATTTATAAATCGAGTTCTACGAGTATCGCTAAAAAAGAGTTTTTCACGTCTCGATTATTAGTTTTCGTTAAAAAGTTTATAATGTCGCATTGCTTTACTTCTAAAGGTCGAGGAAAAACTACGCAACTACAACCTTTTCCTCTTTTTTTTTATTAAGGAGTAGTCCGTTTTTTCGATACCGTTTACGACTAAATTAATTTTTATTTCTTCTTCTAAAAAATCATTTCCTTTTAAAACCGTTAAAGAACCTCTTATAATTCTACCGGGAGCAGACATGCAATAACCCCCTAATCCGTGAGATCTTCCGCTGCTTCCATTACCGAAAGAAAACTCGTAATCTCCACTTTTTAAACCTCCCTGTTCTTCAGCATGGATACTTATTATAGGTTTAGTTTTTTCCTTTCTAAATATATTTATTAATCCCACCGAAAAAGCCGCTAACCGCTCGGTTAAATAAGATCTCGTTACGGGTTCATTATCATCGTCGGGTTTGGGCAAGTTTATAATTCTTTTTCCGTTCATATCTATTTCGCCATTCGCAGTAAAAGAACCGTCATCGTTTTTCGATAAAGATTCTTCCTCTTCCTTGCGCCCGGAAAGAGTTAACAACTGCGTGGTAAGAAAAGACCTCGTCACAGGGTCATCCCAATCGGCGGGTTCAGGTAAGTTTTTAATTCTATTTCCTCCCATATCTATATCCCCGATGGCGGAAAGACTACCGTCCGGTCGTTTTACTATCGCTCCGCCTATATCATCCACGTATTTTTTATTAGCGGCTTCGCTCGGTTCTGTAGGATCGCCTAAGTTTTTTATCTTATTAAATCCCATGTTTAAATAATCCGTCATGAGATAGCCTCCATTTTCGTTCAATAACCCCGTATTGGAATCAACGTAATTCTTGGTCGCAACGTCTTGAGGATTTACGGGATTACTAACCCTTGTTAACGTATTACCGTTCATATTTATAGAACCGGTAACTTCCGTCGTTCCGTCTTTACGCAAAAAATTATTATTTACGTAGGCGATTGATATTCCATCGTCGGTCGATTTAACGTTATCCATTCCTCCGAATTTATCAAGGGGCATTTTTTTATATTTAAAAAAGTTTATTTAAAACGCGTTGAAATTTATTCCCCGAGGTGAGCTCTTTAAGAACGAACAAACATAAATGACCGCAAAATACTTGATCGGCTCGTTGCAATTGGTCTGTATTGTAAAATATCGGATCTACCAGGTAATCTCGAAGTTCGATAGGCGGTCGTACGCCGTAACTGTCAAAATAAATTTTTAGTTTAGCATTTTTATACCAAGCAACCCAATACGTACCCGGACCGCTCGTGTCATCGAGATTTAATATACCGCATTCCTTTTTTTTACGATTTTTTGGTAAATCGTTTCGTAAAAATGTACCCCTAAAAGAAGGTATCTTTAATTTTTTCGCGGCATCTTCTAGATCGAAGTTGCTTAACGGTTTATTCGGTAAAATTACGTTTTTAATCGCGATATCCGACATTTTTTTTTATACTTAAATATTTTTAATGTTCTCGTTGTCTACCCAAGAATTAAATTCGTCGGAATACCCTTTCCATTTTACTAAAGATTTCTTTTTTCCTTTTTTAATAACTTTTTCTATTCTAAACAACTCCTGACTAGTTTTTTGTAGTTCGGGTTCGTAAAAGCTACCACGTATTTCTTCTCCGTTAAGATCCTTAATTCTGTACGTTACAGGTAACGTAAGTTTTACCTCGGAAATCGTAAAAACCTCTTCGGTCCATCTTGTGGTATATCCCTTTTCGAAGGTTTTCTTCTTTTTAGTTATCCTTACTTTATCGCCCACGGAAAACTTCGGGTTTGTATCTATTACCTCGAGACGCTCCGGATAAAGAGTTTTCCAAACTTAAGTTTCGTTTACCTTTTTACTAGCGTTTACCGGCGTCATCTTTATAGAAGAATGTTTCGCATTATTATATTCTTTAACGAAATCGGGCAACGCGTTAATGTAAACGTAGAATTAGCGGAAAAATATTTCCACATTTTTTCTTTCATCGTTCTAATCCATCTCTCAACAACGCTAGATTTTTCCTCGTTTTCGGTAGAATACAACTCTATTAACTTTTTTACATCCGCGTTATAAAACTCTTTACCCTTATCCACCCACATTTTTTCTGGTTTTCTCTCTTTAAAAATATTTTTTAATGCCGCGGCGACCGATTTTCCGGTTTTATCTTTTAACGGAATCAACCAACCGTATTTGGAAAAAATATCGATAACGGCAAGAAGATATTTTATACCCCAATTAAATTTAGAAAACGCCTGCATATCCACTAAATCCGCGGCCCATATTCTATCAATACCGTTTACTCTTACTTTCCTTTTTTTAAATTTTCTTCTTACGGGTTTATGCAACTCTTCCGATAAAGTCATCATGTCGATTTTTTTTTTTTTTTTTATTAACTCCTATTCCAAATTTTTTCTTCGTTCCTATCATACTACTAACGACAAATCGTTCCATTTTTTCTCTAATCGTCGGATTATAAATTCCTTTTAGTTCCGTTAACATATTCACGTCGCAAACGGAATTTCTGCTAGCCATGTCATTATGTTTAAGATAGCAAATATTGTGATGGTAAGCTGCTTTATCAACCCTATTTATCGGTTTACTCCATTCCTTAGGAGTTAAATCGGAATTAAGTCTTTTATTTAATTTAGTACCGGGTCCAGTAAAGTTATGTCCGGGAAGATGCATTTCCACGGGTAAGTTATTTATAAACTTATTTAGTAATGAACCGCCTTCTTTTTTTTTTTTACGAAGTTTGTTTTAGTTTTTCCGCACACGATGCATTTACCGTGCGCCATTCTCCTCCCATTTTTAGTAACTACGTATTCCACGTTACTAGTATTAGTAACTTTTCTACATTTAACGCAATACATCCTTTTTAATACGTTTATTTTTTTTTAATATATTTAAAATGAATATCGAAGATTTATTGTGGAACGAAGTAGTATCGAAGAGATTTAATAATCCTATTTTTCCAAAAAGCATTAGGGGACTAATCGTAGGCAAATCGGGATGCGGTAAAACTACGCTTTTACTAAATCTTTTGTAAAGACCGAATTGGCTCGATTACGATAATTTAGTCATTTTTGGTAAAAGTCTTTTTCAACCCGAATACCGCATACTTAAAAAAGCGTTCGAAGAAAAATTACCGAAAGAAAGAATTTTAGATTTATTCGACTTGCGAGATGAAGTTCAGGATAAAAACGTTAATCCCGCGGCTTTAATCGAAGAATGGGTTAAAACCTTAGTGAAAAAATCTAAAATACGTTGCAGTTTCTTCGAAACTGCCGAGGATGTGCCAGACCCGAGAGAATTAAAATCGGAAAACAAAAATTTGATGATCTTCGACAACTTACTTTTAGAAAGACAAAATAAATGCGAGTGTTACTATATTCGCGGGAGACATAGTAACATCGATTGTTTTTACCTTTCGCAAAATTATTTTAGGTTACCGAGACAAACTATTAGAGAAAACGCGAATTTTATTTGCCTTTTTCGACAAGACCTGAAAAACATTAATCATATTTACAGCGACCATGTAAGCGAAGATATGACCAAAGAAGAATTTAGGAAATTTTGCAAAAAAGTATGGGAAAAGCCGCACGGTTTTGTCGTCGTCGATTTATCGAGTAAAAAAGACAAAGGAAAATATAGAGACGGTCTCGACAACTTTTATATTCCGAGTTAATAAAAAAAATGAAAATAATAAAATTTAAAAGAAAAATGGCTGACGATTATATGGATATTTCATCACTCAATTATAGATTAAATGGTTTTTCGGTAAATAGAGTTATGACGGGTTTTAGAGATCTCGTTGAAAATGATTTTGAAAAAAATATGGACGAATATGGCACGAGAAAAAATTTTTAATAATATGTTGAAAATTCTTAATCTAAAAAAAGAGTTTACTTCTTTCGTGAAAGAACGCACCGCGAGTGAAGAAGAATCATACGCTCCTTTTTTTAAAAAATGCGTTTCCGAGTTATTGCGTAATGCGGATAGGTGGGCAAAGATTTTCAAAACTGAACAGGAAGATAGAACGAACAAAAAGCATAGAAAACATATAATAAATATGTTGCCTCATTTAAAAGAAATAGAAAGAATAGTCCGATTTTTAAGCGGAAAAATATATGGAAAAGGCGTTAAATCGATTAGTAATAATTCTTTAAAAAGAGCTTTTAACGGAAATTCTCGAAGGGAAATTGCCTCAGTAAAAAAAAAGAAACTTTACCGAAATAACTTTAGTTTTTAAAAAAATATATCTTTTTAACGAAAGATATATTTTTAAAAATTTTTTTTACTATTAAAAATGGAAGATCTTTTAAAAGAGATAGTCGAAAATACGCGGCAAAAAACGTCTTTTCAAATTATAGTAAGCAGCGACAAAACTCTCTTTACGACGAATTTTAATCCACCGATTTCGATGGAATATGAAAGAAAATACGAAATAGCTTTAGTAAACCTCGAAACGTACTATTCTTTCCCGAACATCGACGCGTCTAATAACATTTTTATTTATTCTCCAGACGAGGGAGTTTCTTGGTTTAAAATAGAAATACCGGAAGGGAGTTACGACCTTATAGACATTAATGATACAATTCATCAGGAAATGAGAAAAATGGGTCACGTTGATTTAGTCGATGATGAGTACCCTATTAACATTTCCGCGAACACAAATACTCTAAAATCTATTCTTACCCGCGAAAATGGTTATCGAGTAGATTTTAACCATCCAAACTCTATTTCCAAAGTATTAGGTTTTACTCGCACGAAATACGAAACTGGATTTCATGAATCGGAAAATGTAGTAAATATTCTTAGTATAAATTCTATACTCGTAAGAATTAATATTATTTCGGGAAGTTACGTTAACGGATTGATGCAAAACACAATTTACTCTTTTTTCCCCAGTGTCGCGCCAGGATATAAGATAATCGAGTCACCACATAATTTAGTATTTTTACCCGTAGCGTTGCGCGATATACATAATATGGAGGTAAAAATTACGGATCAAGATGGAAATTTACTAAATCTTAGAGGCGAGAAAATAACGATTAGGTTCGAAATTAGAGAAGCATAAAAAAATAAAAACGTATAAAAAATGACGAGTTACGTAAATATTAAAGTTAATATAACGGAGGGACAAAAGCACGATACGCTATTAAAAAAAGGGGTTGCGAAATGAGCGTTCGTTTAAGTCATAAAGATTTATGAGGCAACGATGTTTTAGCCGTTACCCACTCGCAAGCAAGATAAAATAGCGAAAGCCTTCGAAAAAGGTAAAGGAGTAACGATTAAATTGTCCGCTAAACAACTTAAACATAACACGAAAATAGAGGGAGGTTTTCTCGGAATGTTAGCGGGTTTGGCCGCTAGCGCTTTACCGGCTATAGCGAAGACCGTTTTACCCGCATTAGGAGTCGGTGCTCTTTCAGGATTAGCGTCATCCGGTGTACAAAAAGCCATGGGATCGGGTCTTTACCTTAAGAAAGGAGGCTGCGTTTGTCAGGTAGATACTGATGGAAAAGGTTTATATTTATCGCCTTATAAAAATAAAGGATTAGGAACCTCAGTCAGTAATGGTTTATATTTAAAAAGCGGGGGAAAGTTTCACGATGGAAAAGGTCTTATTCTAGGTCCTGATAGTCCTTTTAAAAATATACCCATTTTAGGAGCTATATTATAATATTAAAAAGATGAATGTTCACAAATTTAACGTAAAATCGAGACTTTCTCGAGTAAAAACGATCCATTGGATACCCGATACTAATTTAAAACATCCTCCGGTAAAAGTAAGTCCGCAAACTTGGAAAATATTTTGTCAAAAAGAAATTACGTTAAATCCGGGGCAAGTACTTCCGACGGAATTGGGTTTAGGCTTCTCGTCAACTAAAGGGGTAATTTTAACCTCTTTAGATTATTCTCTAAGATATAAAAAATGCGGCTCGCAAAATGAGATTAGCATCGGAGATGTTAAGAATATTTTAGTTACTATTACTAACAATTCGAAGAATAAGGTAAAAATAAAAGAAAATGAAGTTTTATGTTTCGTTTATTATCATCTTTAAAAAATATTTCTCTTATAAAAAATGGAGATGAAAGAGAATATATATCCTAATTTACCCACGGCTCCTCTGGATGAGGGGACGGGTTATCGGCTCGCAAAAATTAACGAGATACAAAACTTTTTAGAAGGCGAGGTCGTAAAAAGAGAAGCTTTAAGTAAGAAATATTTTAGAGCCGCGAGAATAGTAGATAATATAGATACCGTTTTAATCGTGATTACCACAGCTGGAGGGATAGGTGGTATAGGTTTGTTAACAACGGTAGTCGCGATACCCGCGGTTATCGCGATAGAAGATTTCGCGGGTTTTTGCGGTTTTTTAAGTTTAGTCGGAAAATATGCCGTAAGAAATTCGACAACGAAAGCGGAAAAACACGAGAAGATTAAAATTATTGCCGATACTAAATTAAATACTATATCTTCACACGTTTCGAAAGCTTTATCGGATAATAAAGTCACGGACGAAGAGTTTCAACTGATTATGGAGGAATTAGATAAATATAAGAAGATGAAGCAAGAAATTAGGTCTAAATCGAAGAAAAAGATAGCGAGCGAAACGGAAGAGTCGTTAATAGAAAGAGGGAGACAAGAACAACGCGAGTCCTTTCGGAGGTTGGTTGAAAAACATCGCGCCCGGCCGTTGGAATATTAAAAAACCTAAAATTAAATTTTCGTGTAGTTTTAGTTACGCAACGAGTTAAAAAACTAGGTTAAAACTAGGTTAAAAACTAGGTTAAAAACTAAGTTAAAAAAATAATCCTAATAAAAAATGTCTTTTTTAAAAATCAGCGATCCTGCAAAAAGGGAAAAAACGGTAAAAGAATTTCTCGAGTTAAAAAAGAATATTCGCGCCAACGAATTGGCGGAAAAAACGGGTAAAATAGAATTACGAGAAGATCTTTCAGATTTTTTTAAACTTGTTACAGAAACACAAAAAGAAACGCAAAAGGCAATTACAGAAGGTCTTGAACCTATTAAAAAAGACATAAAAGATTTGCCTAAAGCTATTACGTTTAAAGCCTTTCCTTCTATCAAGGCTCACTCGGAAGAAGGGCTTACTGATGAGGAGATGGCTGAAATTAAGTATTACGCTGAAAAGAATGAAGATGAAGAACCAATAACATTTATTGGACCACTCGCAGCGCAAAATCTGAGAAGGTATACCAATAAGGATGATTCTGATATGACGTATGGGATATATGACAAAAGAGGTAAATTTTATATCGGTAGCGAGGTAACTGAAATTTTAGGAGATGATATTTTAGTAGCTAATAAAATTTATGAAGGTACGCCCGGTCTATGGGAACTTATTGTAGCTAAAAAACCGGACAAAGACGAATATAATGAAGAGGACTTAGATAATTACAAGGAGATAATGGATAAAACTAACGCCCTCCGTCGCAATCATGATCCGAAAAGTAAATTACCGAAAAGCGGTAAAAGTTACAAATGGAAAAATCTTCTTTCCTACATTTGGTATGATACTCAAACCTATGGAAGTGGGATCGTTATCCCAAGTGACCCTAACGCGCTACTAGAAAAACTTAATTTACTTATGGCTAGTAAAGCTGCGGATAATACGGGCGTGAGAAACGAAATCGTGAGCGTGTGCGACGAATTAAAAAGACAAGGTATTTTAGATAATAAAAGCTATAAAAAAAATAATGACCTTATTATAAAAATATGATCATCTATAAGAAACGAGGATTTGTAAGAAGAAATAGATACGGAGGAGCCGGAATTTTTGACAGCTTAGCTAACTTTTTCGCGAGACTTTTAAGCAGTAGCGTGGCTAAACAAATCGCGTCCTCCGCCGTTGATGTGGGAAAAAGCGTCGCTAAGGAAGGAGCGAAAAAAGCTTTAGAGGCTGGAAAGAGCGCCGCTATAGACGTGGGAAAAAAGTTAATCGAAAAGGCTTTAACGCCGAAATCTAAGAAAATTTTGAAAAAGTATAAATCTATACCCGCGACAACGCCCGCGACTTCGCAAAACATAAACTCTTTAATAGCGGGAAGTGGAGGAGTTATTACAATTACGATTAACATCGAAACGCAAGATATTTTTATGCATCCTAGCGAAAGTTATTTACTTATACGAGGCGAATTAATAAAAAATGATGACACAAGATACGCAAATAATGATAACGTTGCTTTAACAAACAACGGTCTTATGTATCTTTTTAATAATATTAGGTATGAACTTTCGGGGAGAGAGATTGAACGAATAAATCATCCAGGGTGGGCCACCAAGATGCTTGGATTGTTAAAATATGATGATGATTTTTCTAAATCGCGAGGGTTAAACCAATTGTGGTTTAAAGATACGGCACCCCTGGTACCAAATAATACGGGATTTGAAATTAGGAAGATACTCATTCTTGGAAAGCCTCATGACATTGGTACATTCAGTTTTTGTGTACCGTTAAAACATATTTTCGGTTTTTGTGAAGATTACGATAAAGTCTTATATGGAATGAAGCAAACTCTTCACCTTTCAAGAACTAGTAGTAATGACGCTATTTTTAGAGACGGTGGTGTTGACGTTAGGAAAGTTAAATTGACTAAAATAGCGTGGTATATGCCACACGTGTTACCCGCGGATAAGTATAAAATGGAACTTTATAAACACATCCAGAGTAAAGAAAGTTTTCCGGTTAATTATAGAATGATACAATGTGACACTGCTGAAGTTCCTCAAACAAGATCATTTACTTGGAGACTCGCCGTTAAAACATCACCAGAGTTTCCGCGTTATATTATTATCGGTTTCCAGCATAACAAGCTAAACCAACAAGAACAAAATCCCTCCTTATTTAACCACGTTCAAGTTACTGATATTCACGTCACGTTAAATTCTTTTAAATATCCTAGAGCTGACTACTTGCTTTCGTTTCCCAATCAACAATTTAGTAGAGCGTATAGCGAATCCGCTAAGTTTAGATCTAAGTTTTTTCTCATGGATGATTTAGCGTCAAATCCTAACTTTACCCCGACAGAGTACAAAGATCTATATCCATTGTTTTTATTCGATGTTAGCAAACAAAGTGAAAGGATAAAATATTCCGTAACCGATATTCACGTTAAAGCAAATTTTGGTGCTAATATAGATGCAAACACACACGCATATGCCGTTATTATTAGCGATAGGCAAGTAAATTTCCAGTCCGACGGAAATAAAATGAGCGTAGTGTATTAAGATTTTTTTTTCTTTCATAATTTTATTACGATTAAAAAAAAGATCGTAATAAAATTGACATAGGATATTTTAACTTATTTTTTTTCATTTATAAAAATTATGGATAGACTCACGGTAAACGAGTTAAAAAGATTAGCAAGATCAAGAGGTTTAAGGAGATACTCGAGACTTAGACGAAATCAATTAATCGATCTTTTAAATCGAGCGCCAATATTAGATGATAGAAATACCCAGATAGATTATGAATATTCAGGTTTTACGACCAACGATCGTGAGAACCACAAACACCGAGTGCACCGCCAACCGCGCCACCAACACAACAACGAGCGGTTGAGGATTTATTAAAAAGTTTAGAAAGAGTCGAAAATGTTCCTAAAAATATATCGCCCGAACTTAATGCGCTTAAAAATAAAATTAAAGAATTATATAGTAGTAAAGTAAACCAAATAAAAGTTCAAAAACATCATTCAGCTCTTAAAAAGTGGGCGGAAGAAAATAAAATACCCGGAATACCGGTTGATTCGCCCGAAGAATTTTTAGAGCTTACGAGGTCGGCTATAATAGAAACTTTAAGAAGTAATCGGAATACAAAAGTAAAAATGGTTCTTCAATGTCGTATGTATAGATTCGAAGACGTTGATGTTCCAGTAGAAGCTAATTTTTCTTCCGAAATAAACGAAATTAATTTAGTGGGAACCGACGTAGAAGAATTATACGATATTATGGTAGCGAGAATCTTAGAAAATTACGCTAATTTTTTAAGAAAAGGTAGCGGTTGGGCGTTTCATAGCGTAGTACATTTAAAGTTACACATGGTCATTTATGAACCTTTAAGAGGTACGGGATATATAGTGCTACCCGATTGGATTTCGGACAAAAAAGCGTGTATTAATCCAAAAAATTACGATAACAAATGTTTTTTATGGGGCGTTTTAATAGCATTAAATCCTAAAGAAAAAAATGCGGAAAGAATCAATAGAGATTTACGATCAAAGGAAAATAGCTTAAATATGGAAGGAATAGAATATCCCGTTACACCGCACGATATAGATAAGTTTGAAAAACAAAATCCGGAAATTAGCGTAAATGTTTATAGTTACGACAAACAACGAAAATTTTATCCGTTAAGAATTACGAAAAACGAAAAGAAAAACCACGTTGACTTGCTTTACTTATGAACGGGTTAAATAACCATTACGCTATTATAAAAAATTTTACTCGCTTGATGAGCAGTCAAGTATCAAAACATAAGGAAAAAAAGTATTTTTGTAAAAGATGCTTAAATCCCTTTGGAAGAGAAGAACTTTTAGAAAAACATAAAAAATATTGCTCCACGCACGAGCCCGTTTTTTTTAAAAATGCCCGACGAGGGTAGCGTATTACAGTTTATAAATCACGATAGAAAAATTATGTTTCCCGTCGCCGTATATTGCGATTTCGAAAGCGTGTTAATACCTATAGAAACTTGTCAACCTAGTCAAGAGAAAAGTTATACTATAAAACGACAGAAACATGTACCTTGTAGTTTTCACTACCTTATAAAATTTTTTAATGACGAAGTAAGTCAACCTATAGAAAGAAAATATACCGGGAAAGATGCTGATAAAAAATTTATAGAAACGCTAATCAACGATATTAGAGAAATTGTTAGAAAATATTATCGAGACCCGGTACCGATAAAAATAACTGAGAGAGAAGAAAGAAAACACGAAAGAGAAACTGAGTGTTACATTTGCAACGAAAAATTTACTCGCGAAAATTATAAAGTAAGAGACCATTGTCATTTTACCGGTAAATACAGAGGAGCCGCTCATTTAAACTGCAATCTTAAAGCGAAAATTCCTAATTTTACACCCGTTTATTTTCATAATTTAAGCGGTTATGACGCCCATCTTTTTATTAAGTTTCTCGGTTCAACAAGCGGTTACATCGATTGTATACCGAACAACGAGGAAAAATATATTAGTTTTAGTAAAACTATTCCGATAGGAAAAAAAATACACCATAAAATTAGGTTTCTCGATAGTTTTAAGTTGATGTCTTCGAGCTTAGATAGCCTCTCGAGAAATTTAAATGAGGATCAGTTAAATATTTTATCGAGATATTTTTCGAAAGAACATTTACCGTTAGTTAGAAGAAAAGGAGTTTTTCCTTACGATTACTTAGATTCTCTCGAAAAGTTGGAAGAAACTCGACTACCATCTAAAGAAAAATTTTATTCGAGTTTAAACAAGGAACATATTAGCGACGAAGATTATGAACACGCGAAAAATGTTTGGAATACTTTTAACATAAAAACGTTTAAGGATTATTTGGAACTTTACAACAAAATAGACGTTTTGCTTTTAGCGGATATATTCAAAAACTTTAGGAATGTATGCTGCGAACACTACGAATTAGACCCCTGTTGGTATTTTACAACACCCGGGTTAGCGTATGACGCGATGTTAAAGAAAACGGGAGTAAAACTCAAACTTTTATCGGACGTTGATACGCTTTTAATGGTCGAAAAAGGTATCAGAGGCGGTATATCTTTATGTAGTAAAAGGTATTCTAAGGCTAATAATAAATATATGGGCGAAGATTATGACGTAAATAAACCGTCGAAATATTTAATATATATAGATGCGAACAGTCTTTACCCTTGGGCTATGAGCCAATTATTACCTACTCACGGCTTTAAAAAAATGGAAAAAGAAGAATTAGAAGAATGGAAAAATATACCTTGTTTTTTAGAGATTGATTTAGAATATCCCGAAGAGTTACACGATTTACATAACGATTTTCCTTTGGCGCCCAAACGCTTAAAAATAGAAAAGGTAGAAAAATTAATTCCTAATTTAAACGATAAAGAAAATTACGTTATACATCACGAGGTTTTAAAAACGTATTTAGACTTGGGTTTAAAGATTAAAAAAATACATCGCGGAATTAAATTTCGGGAAAGTTCCGCTATTAAAAAATATATCGATTTAAATATCGAGTTAAGAAAAAACGCGAAAAATGATTTCGAAAAAGATTTTTTTAAATTAATGATGAATTCGGTGTTTGGTAAAACCATAGAAAACTTAAGAAATAGAGTAAATATACAATTAGTTAATGGCGCGCATAGTTATCGTTATAAAAAACTTACAGCTAAACCGAACTATCACCATACTACGATATTCGACGAAAATTTAGTTGCCGTTCACACGAAGAAAACGGAAATAAAATATAACAAACCCGTTTATTTAGGTATGTCCATATTAGATATTAGTAAAACGCTCATGCATAAAACCTATTATAATCATTTTAAAACGAAGTACGACGAAAAAGTAACGATGTGTTATACCGATACGGATAGTTTTATTCTCGAAATAGAAACTAACAATTTATATAAGGATATCGCGCGAGATGTTGATACAGTGTACGATACTAGTGGTTACCCTAAAGAACATGAGTTACATAGTCAAAAGAATAAAAAAGTGTTGGGAATGTTTAAAGACAAATTAAATGGTAGCGTAATGACCGAGTTTGTTGGTTTAGGAGCTAAATTGTACGCTTATAAAAAATTAAATATAAAAATAGACGAAAATGGAAAATAAATATATAAGGACGTTGATGAAGACAAAAGATGCAAGGGGCTAAAAAGATCGGTCGTTAAAAACGAACTAAATTTAGAAAATTATAAAGATTGTTTATTTACGGGAAAAGATATTTATAGAATTATGAGAGTATTAAGAAGCCGCGAACACGAAATTTATACTGAGGATTTAAATAAAAAAGCTTTAGGTAGCGCGGATGATAAAAGGTATATATTGGAGGATAATATAAACACTTTAGCTTGGGGGCATCCTAGGATCGAAAAATAATAATTTATAACTTTACGAAGTTATAAATTATAATTTTCGTTAACTTTTAAATTTTTAATTTAAGATCGCATTCTCGTATACACATAGGGCAAATATCCATTCTGTTACAGTCATCACAAATGGGTATATGCCTACAAGGTAGGAACAGTATACACGGTTGGTTTTCAAGACAAACTGCGCACTTATCCTCTCGATAGGTCACTTCCGTTTTCGGTTCTCGCTCATCAATTTCTCGCTCATCAATTAATTGCCGATTACTGCCAATTAAAAACGATACTTCTTCATCGATATTAAATTCATCATCCTCTTCATCATCGCTGGAATCGTAACCATCATCGCTAAAGGTAGTTGGATAACTTTTAGTCGAAAACCCGCTAGTTCGTATTGTTATACGGTCATTACCCGTTAAAGGGTCATCCTCTCATCTTATTATTATTTTTAGACGAGTTATTACGACGCGGTTACCCTCCCGTTTTACCGTTATTCTTCGTCTACCTATGCGTCTTATTATTAGTTGGCCCTCCTCACCTACTTCATCACCATCACTGCTATCGTCATCGCTATCTATATACTTGTCCGGATGAGAATTCATACTATTACCTCAATATATATCTATAAACATACCCACCCGCTTTATTAATACTTTTCGTCTACCGACGTGATTTATCAATACTGCTCCAGTCTCGATTACACTTCCTTCTCTTGATCCTCTTCTTTCTCTTCTAAAATCTTCAATCACGTTTTTAATCTCCATTTCTCCTAAACAAATTTTGCGTCTATTCATTTCGTGTATACGTATAATAAAACCACTACTAAAATTATCTAATACACTCATTTTTCCCGCTTTTAGACCCAAAATATTTTTTTTCTTTTCAAATTTTTTTTTATCACACCCGCGCGCGCGCGCCCGAGAATTTATAATGACGCGAGATTTAAATTTTTTTTATTTTTTATAGTAGGCGGATGATAGTAAGTGGTCTCGCGAGATCCGATGATAGTAGAGATTTAAAAAAGGATATTTTTTATAGTAGGGGGGGTTGATTGAAAAAATTGAAAAAAACTTAAAATTTTTGAAAAATAAATATTTTTTTTTTTTTTTTTTAATTTTTTATAGTAGGTTGATGATTGAAAAAAATTGAAAAAAACTTAAAATTGAGGAAAAATAATTTTTTTTTAAAAAAATCGAAAAAACTTAAAATTTTTAGTAGGCGAATGATCGTAAATGGATGGAGGGTTTAAAAAATTTATACCTTTCGTAGGTATAAATTTTGATAGAATGGGATAAAATTCGCGCGAATCGAATGAACAAAAGAGCTAGGGGTTTAAAAAATTAATACCTTTCGTAGGTATAAATTTTGATAGAATGGGATAAAATTCGCGCGAATCGAATGAACAAAAGAGCTAGAATCCCCGTTTTACCCACTACTAATACCTATGACGCCGGATCTCAAGAATTTTCTATCGAGTAAATTTAATCTCGACGTAGAAACCGAGGGAAAACCGAGACCATCGTGCGTTTTTATTTCGTATTCTTTCCCGTATCTCGTATCACCTTCGTATCTAATCGCTAAACATTCGTAATTCGCGTTTAAATACCGAATTAATCTTCTTATTAATTCGGTCGTCTTCCCCGCGAACATAGGTCCGAATATTAATTGTATTTCACCCCTATTTAATACACTCATATTTTATTTAAATAAATTTTATCTAAAATTAAAATTTTTTCAACTTTACGACATCTAGAATTTATAACTTCGCGAGTTATAAATTTTTTAGAGAGACACGCGAGATTTAGAACTCCGAAAACTCGGATCCGGAATCTCGGGGGAAACTTGGGATTATTAAGATCGGAATTTCGCGTTTAATGACCTTTTAGTACTCGGCGACTTTTAGTACCCGGCGACGTTTTAGTACTCGGTGACCTTTTAGTACTCGATGACCTTTTAGTACTCGATGACCCTAGAATTTGCACTCAATGACCTTTTAGTACTCGATGACCCTAGAATTTGCACTCGATGACCCTAAAAAGATTTTGCACTCGATGACCCTAGAATTTGCACTCGATGACCCTAAAAAGATTTTGCACTCGATGACCCCGAATGAACGCGATTTTTACGCGTATCGGTTAGAAAATGTGCCGGAATCGGCCTTTTCATCACTACTAATATTATAGGGAAAGTGTTGCAGTTGTGGTCCAGAAGATACTGACTTTGACGCCAGCTGACGGCGCTGTATGCGTAACGGTGTCCTTAAGCAAGGTATTGCATATCCAAACTCTTCCAGGATGAAATCAAGGAAAAAATATAAATGAGTCACGCTCTGTGAAAAGGGCGCTTCATGCAATCTACTAAATGTATCGGCTCATGTCAGCCTGCGCAGACTACGCAGGCTGATATGGGTCGAAAATATTTGTTATTTGCAAATTTTGTGGTTGTCAAAGGACCAATATACAGTCGAATCCAGTTGACTGTTAGACTAAATGGATTTTTATGAATCCAAAATTATGTGATTTCCTGCTTGGTATAAATATAATGCATTCACGGAGATGCAGTAAGGCCCCCCACCCCCCCTTTAATTGCCAGAGTATGGCTTAATGTATCAACGGTCACCGTAAAATGAAATAAACCTACCTCCCCCGTTTTTATAGCACAAATAAGGGAACCGCCAGATGTTACCAATACCCACAGAGTATCCAACCAGGGTCAACACCGATTCGAACTGACCCTGCCATGTCCCTCGAACGTTTTCTTCCTTCTCCAATGGGTCACTTGCTACGCTATCATTTTCTGCTGTCATAGACATCGCGATGGTGATATAAGCCCCAAGTGTATGTCACTGAAATAGAGTGGAGAGGTTTTGTCGATCGTCACCATTCGGCCGTTTCCGTAACATCTGATCTCGTCCGGTTTGAAGAGATTTTCGGCCGGAAATACTTTCAGTCATATGATCTTAAACACAACGGCACTCATGAAATTCTTTTAATCGACAACACGACACCAACAGCGGCAGTTTAGTTATTTACATTCATCAATGTGTCAGAGAAAAAAAAAATCATTGTTCACCTGAAGAAGTCAAATAACACACTGTTGGTCGCGTATTTTCTTTTTTTCCCTGGATTTATACAATTTTAAGGGTAGTTAAGCGGTCGATATTCGGCGAGGAAATGTAAAGTATCTGTATATTTCACACACGTAATACAGCCGAGATGGACCGTTCACCCGAGGTTTGCCGAATGGAGGTTTATTTGTTGTGGGGTTAAACTGTCGAACAGGACCTCTTCAAATCGTTTAGCATAACAGTGGAGATCAAGATTAAACTTCATTATCGCCTTTGATGGCATTATGGGAAAAGGAGAAATGTTGGCAACCAGCATTATTTGCTTCTTCTACCAGAGTATTATTTCTGTTCTTTCGTACACAATCCATTGGCCCACACTACGTTTGATTTGTCGTTTACAAATGCGCTCAAAGTAGATAAGGATAAATTCCTATTCGTCTCTTTATCCTGCTAAATAAAAGAAATGAAACATTCAAGTTGACAGTAAAACCCAAAATTTTCCTTATTCAAAGGTATTTTTTGAGGAGAGATATCTCCATATCGGACAGTGTAGATCCAAGATCAGACTGCACGTTCTGTGCAGTCTGATCTTGATCTACATTGTCCGCAAAAGGTCAGTGAGTCGTGTTTAGTAGCCCAATGGATAAAAACTAAAACGTGAAAATTGGGCGTTTTCTACCGATAGCGATACTGTTTATTCAATTTATTGGGCACTCTAAATTTTTCAGAGCCCAAGACATTATATACAAACTCGACCTCTTTCGATCGATTCATTGATTGATTGTGCGGTGTTTAACGCATTTTTCAACATTATTTCAGTTATATCGCGGTGGCCAGTGCATCTATCCATGCTTTCCCTGGAGTTTCTTTTACCAGTACTACGCACAATGATCTTTCTAAGACACCGGCTGCTTTCCCACATAACCATCGTCGAAACAATGGTCAGCGGTGAGAGAGGAATGAATCCTGTCCCAATGACTATCATCAGTCCTCGGAAAGAAATTTCCCGAGCCGAGGATCGAACCAGCGACCTCCTGTTCTCTAGTCTTGTTTTCTACCCAACGAGCTACCGGGGTTCGGCGACCTCTTTGGAAGGCCGAAAATGAAATCTATTTTTTTCAAATCACCGAAAGAATTTTATTCTCTAGGCTTTTCCAAAGAAGTTGGTGTTATAGATAGAAGATCAGTGTGCAAGTTCTGTGCAGTCTGTCCTTTATCTATCCCGTCCGCAAAAGCCGATGCTTTGGCTAGAATGTAGATTGCATTATTCAAGTTTTTTTTTTTTTTTTAACCAGAGATTTAGGAAAAGAAGTAAATATTGGGTTAAACCCCTGTAACACTAAGGCCGGGTTCACACGGCGATCCAACGGCAGTAGTAGGTATTTTACCAATTAGCAAACAAAAGTAGATCACGCCATCTCATACCGGACAAAAAGTAGATTACAACCGTCTCATACTAAATGTCCTCTAAAAAAAAAAAAAAAAAAAAAAAAAAAAAAATTTAATTTTAAAAAATTTTTCATCATCACGCGTCATTGCATCAGTTAATCATTGCATCATCTAACCAACAAACCCATCAACCAGACAAACCCTTACATCAGTTAATCGCTTAACCTCCCCATCAACCAATGCGTCATGCAATGGCTAACCGGTTTATGAGTTAGTGGGTGGCTTAAGATTTTCAAAAAATAAAAAAATAAAAAAAAATATTTTTCTAAAATTTTAGTTGCCACCTTTGATCAAAGCACCTATGCTTCGATGCAAATTTCAAATTTTTGATTTTAAGATAATAAATTGCAGCATAACTATAAGTATGGAAAACATACAAAGAGATACAAATGAAATAGTTAATTTTGTAAAACCAGAAGACTTAGATATTAAAAAACTAAGTCTGGGCGAAACTGAAATAAACAAAAAATATAAGTTTAAAACAGTAAAGGTTAAATATGAGTATTCAAATGGAACCACCGGCAACCTTTGTATTCGCACTCCTTCACTGTTTTCTTATGGTCTTAAAGCTTATGAACCTAAAAGTACAACAACTGAGTACTTTATGAGTTTGTTAAGTTTTTATGATTATAAAGATCCACAACCAAAAGAAACAAAGTTTAAAGAAACAATAGAAAGTATTACAAAATGTTTAAAAGAAAAAATAAGAAATGATAATTTAGAAATTTTTATAAATAGTGATGTTAATCCTGTTTTTTTCCCGAAGATGCGGCATACTAAAAAATACACTAAAAATAAATTAACAAGTGTTGACATCATTACTGATTTTTACAGAAAACCTAAACCAGATGATAAAAAAGAAGATATAAATGAAAATGGATTAGTAAAAATAAATCCTCTTTCTTTTACTGAAAAACCATGCAAAGTTGTATCTTTTCTTAATATAGAAGATATTTTTATTAGCTCATCAAGAGTTAAAGTACGAACCAGCCTTTCATCGGTTATTATAAATAAAAAAAATGTTAAACCTCCTAGAGTAAAAAAAGAAACTTCAACCTTTTGTGTAGGAGGATTAGGGTCTGATGATGAAAGTGACAACGAAAAAGAAGATGAATAAATAAATTAAGTAAAAAAATTTATTTATTAAAAAATAATAATGGAAGATAAAATAAAAAGGTATCTACCTCCAATAAAATATCCAGTTTCATTTTATCCAAGAAATTTTATACCATATTCATTATCACGCATAAAAGGTAGTGTTGATGATTTTAATTTATATTATGATTTAGAAAAAGCTATTACTTTAAAAGAAAAATATGAAAAATTAAAAAACGGAATAAACTATAATACAAAGAAAAAAATACAATATGGAAAAGAAACCTATATTAAACTTTTACAAAAATTAAAGAATCATGTTCTTTTACTTAACACGAAAGAAAAATATAGAGATACTTTAACAAAAGAAGATTTAGAGGCAATTGAAAAAATAAATGAAGAAGTAGTCATCATTAATAACTTAATATCAGATTATAATGAAAAAAGAAGTGAGCTATGTAAAAAAATGCAAGAATTCACAAATTGGAGAGAATGTACAATTTTTGAAAATAAAAAATATGGTCTTTTTAAAGAATGCTACAACCTCCTTCATCATGAAAATGACTGCTATGGCATATTTAAAATTATACACAAAGAAGGTTTATTTTATAAAATAATAAATTATCTAACAGGCTCTAATTATAAAAACAGTGTCAAAGAATGTATAACATGTGGTGAAATTAAAAATTTGTAATTTTTATTTGTTTTATCACAAATGAAAATTTATTTTTTGTATTCCTCTATCCTATGATGCCCCCAAGCAAGTGTATGAATTCCATCAGGTAAAATAAACCTTTTATCATCATTTGCACTTAATGCTATTTTATTAATTTCTTCTGTATAAATTTGATGCTTATAACTTCTTATATTTGTCATTGTTCTATGTTGAATATCATCTTTTTCTAAACAATTCAGATAATCCTGATGTGTTATAGTTTTCTTAATTATATTTTTCTTAATCCCCTTACATTTTCTATTTTCTCCCCCATCATCCATTTTAATACTGTACATTTTTGGTTTTAAACCAACACATTCTTCTATTTCATCCCCATTTGTTTCATCCTTAAACATGCCAATCACCTTTTTATTTATACCAACTGGAATGCCCGAAGGATGCCCCTCTTTTGGATAGTCGCTTGTATCAAACTTTTCTTTAACATCATCTGAAATATCTTTATAAAAATCTTCTGTTTTAATTTCATACAATAAACTATCCGTATCAGTAAGTCCTAAAGTTGCTCTATCTCCATATTTCGCTTTAATATAGTTATAGTGAAAATCATACATCAAAGTTTTACTTAACTCAAGAATAGAAAACCCTAAATAAATAGGTTTGTCAAATTTTATTTGTGTTTTTCCCATATGAATGCTTATCAAATTTTCATTAAATATTTCTAAATGCTTAAAGTTCGGTTTGTTTACAAATTTCCTTGCTGTTTTCCTACTTCTGACAAGCTTAACATTTACCCTTTTTCTTATATTCTCCATAGTTTTACCAAATACTGAATAATTCATTAACTTATAAAAATCCTTTTCAAAATCATTTTTTGCTTTTGTTCTTAGTTGTGTGTTTAAATCTATGTATTGTTTTAACCAATCACTCTCTTTAAACTTAATCCCTCTATGTATCTTCTTCAATTTTAAACCAAGACTTAAACACTGTTTTAAACTTTTATAATGTATAATATATTTCTTTTTATCATGTAAATTTGGTACTAGCTTTTCAACTTTATTTACTTTTTTTCTCTCTGCAGCAAGAGGAAGCTCATTAAAATAATCATGCAGTTCTTTAGGAACATCTAAATCAACTTCTAAAAAACAGGGGTGACGTTCCCAGTTGTTTAATTCCTTTTCCGTCATCCATTTAAATCCGCCAATTGGAAGCTTTTGACTCATTGCCCAACCATACAAGTTATTAGCATCTAAATATTAACAAAATACTGAAGGTTTTTGTGGATTATACTTTTTACCTAAATATTTATTATTTGCTTTTATATGCCTTTTAACAATCATCGAAATTCCACCCCTGATCCCCCTTTCAATAAATTGGATTTTATTTTTATCTCTAATCAGTTTTAACTTAACACCAGTTAACTTTAATGCAGCATCCCAAGCTAAACCAGGTGCAGTAAAATACCAAGCAGGGTCTAATTTATAAACGTTAAAACAAACTTCTCTAAAACTTTCAAACACATCAGCTAAAAGAAGAACATCCGTTTTTAAATATAAATCATGATATTCACCAAGAGTTTTAATTTTAAATGTTTTCCATACCTTTTTTGCATGTTTATAATCTTCTTCTGTAATTCCTTCCCCAGCAAGTTTTGAATAAAATGCTTCTATAGGTGGTAATTGTGTTTCATTAAGCCTTTCTAATGAATCAATATATTCATATGGATAAACACCCTTTCTACGAAGAAGTTTAAACTCTTCTTCTTTTGGAAATTCACTTTTTAAGTTTTTGAATTGATAATCTTTTAAATTTTCTGTTAGTTTTGCTAAACTACTACCCATAAATTTAAAACTATCTAAAAACCTAATATCTTTATAAATATCTTTACTTTTATACTGGTCTACTAAAGTCTTTTTTGTAAAGCTTATATATTTTTCCTCATTATTTGGAATTACATTAATTTCCCCCTCACTAACACCAAGATTTTTAACAAACAAATGAGTATCATATCCAGACAAATTATGAAAGAAAACAGGAAGAAAGTTTGGTTTACGAAAGTTAAGATTACATTTATTATGTGCGGCTCCCCTATATCTACCACTAAAATGACAGTGGTCTCTTACTTTTTTCCATCTATCTTCATCTTTTTTCTTTTTCTTTTCTTTTTCTTCCTCTTCTTCCACTCCATCTTCTTCATCACTTTCCTCTTCTTCATCACTTTCCTCTTCCTCTCCAAACTTCTTATTACAAAGATAGCAAGTATCTGCCTTATTAAATTTTTCTGCATCCTCTGCGGTAAGTATCATATCTTTTTTTGGCAATTTAAAAATCTCTTTGGTTAGACTTTCTATTTCTTCCACAAACTTTTTCTCTGCTTTTTCCCCTCGATATAGCAACAATCTAGACTTTAAAACATTTTCATCAAAACTTTTTAAAAAGAAAGCATAGCCTGTTGGGACATGCATATGAATTTTTGTTGTTGTACTTTTACTTGGATCTGGTTTTGCATGTTGTATTGGTACAAGCATCGTTTCAAAATCACCATAAACAACAAAAGGATGCCATTGTGTTTTAACCCAGTTTTTAAACATTACTGTACACTGGTTTTTTGTTGGCATTTTAATTCTTACAGCATCTTCTTCATAGCAAAACACTCTATGATCTTCTAAAACTCTTTCACTCGTAAAATGGCCTAAACAGCTCCAACAAAAAGAAAGTTTATGTCCATCTTTGGATATTTTTGATGCTAATAGTGCACTTGGATTTTTTACCCAAACATAATGACTATTTTCATCTTCATCTTTTATTAACAAAAGAATCACTAAATGTTTTCTATCAAAAGTTTCTTTTCTTTGCCTTCTAAGAGGATATAACCCATCTTTCTCATCATAACCTATAACAACAATAGAAAAATCCGGATTTTGATTTTCAAATTTATTAATATCACACAATTTAACAGGACATTCTATTCCTTTCATATTTAATTCTTGGATTTGTTCTTTTAATTTTTTATCAACTCTTTGCGGATTTTCTTTTTTCGGATAAACTGCTCTCATAACACAATATAAAAAACAGTTATGATCATCTTCATTTTTGATATTAACAAGCCCATTTTTGTTATTTGCTCTTTTTAATCCTGCTGGTAAAGGCATCCATGAACCTGCGAGCCCCTCCCATAATTGTCTATTTTCTACAACATGTAATTTTAAGTCTATAATCCCCACAAATCTCCAACCAGTTCCTTGTATTAAAAAAGTTTCGAAATTTCTCATAATTCGTTCTACCATATCATCATAAGTTTCATTTACATCACCTTCCCTCGATATAATTTCATGACTTGAAGAAAGTTTAACTTCTTTATATTCAATAACACCATTAGATTTTTCCCTTGAAAATAAACATACTAGTTCTAGTTTTACCTTTATATTTCTATGGTTTCTTAAAAAATTAGTTATGCTTTCTTTACATACTTCTAAAAAATCATTTGCTCCCCATCCCCCCACTCCATATATAACATGCTGTGTTGCAAATTCTCTTAATGCAGACGCTTCTTGCCTTAATACGGTGTTTGGCATTTCTCTTCTCGGTAAGTCTTCTTCTACATTTTCTAAAACTTCGTTTATAACTTGTGGAATCTGCTCTTCTGGAACATTACCAGTCATCCAATTAGTAAAATTAGACACTCTTCTTCTAACACTCTGAGGAATTGCTGCTGAGACAGCCCTTTGAGCACCACTATATAAATTAGATGCAATTGATCGACTAGCATCTGTCAGTCTATTGATAAATCTTCGTGAAAAAGAACTCATCGTTATAATTTTTAAATAAATAAAATCTCCTTAAGTCAAATTTTATTATTTTTTCATAAATAATAAAATTATTGAATATCAATTTTATATTTACCATTCCATACTCTACCATTCCAGTTTTCAATCGTTTGTGGACATTTATCAATATACTTACTAGCCTTGTAAATTGATGGAAACTCTTTCACCTCTTCAGTTTCTACATCCTTTAATACAACCTTTTTTGGGTTTTTAGCAATATCCTTTAATCTATCATAATTAGGAATTTTTTTTTTAAAAATTTTTTCTTCCTCTTCAGGATACAATCCATGCTCCTTTAACACATCAATATACTTTTTCTTATTCCAATAGGAGTACCACTTAATATTGTTATCTGTTAATATTTTTTTAAAATCAGCAACCTTTTTCATATTTTATTTAAGTAAAAATTTACTTAATATACTACACTCATCTTGTTTCCATCACTCTGGAAGTTAATTAACCTATCACTAAGTAAAACAGCAAATGCTTCAGTATTAGCAGGTGGATTTGCAGTAAATGTTGTTTTAATATGAATATCAGTTACAGAATACTTTAACCTTTCACTTTGTTTAGATAAATCAAACACATACAAAGGAGAGTTTTATAATCTGAAGGAGTAATATTAGGGTTTGATACCAATTAATCCATGTTAAAAAACTTTTTTCTAAACAAAGCAGCTTCACTATATATTCTACTAAATTGATTAGCAGTAAAATCTATATCATAATCATAAGCAGGGTATTTTTTTGAACCTAACATTACATAAATATTTTTAACATTTAAGTTATCAAATATAGCAGGGTTTTGTTCTTGGTCATCACTTTTTCCAGTTTGAAAACCAACAATTAAGAAACGAGGCACTTCAGGAGATGATTTAGCCGATAGCCTCCAAGTAAAACCTGTTGCTGCCTGTGGGACCGCAATAGAGTCGCTTTGTATCATTCTATACCCGACTGGAAATTTTTCTTTCTTCTCGATAAATTTATAAAGTTCCAACTTATTACCATCTTCTGGTTCTACATGAGGCATAAACCAAGATAACTTATGTAATATAACTCTGCCGGGTTCATTCATAGCAGGATTACCACCTGCAGCTGCTATAGTAGCAGGTCTATAAATGGCATCATTATCATTGTTTCTTGTTAAGGTTAGTGTTTGTTTCATACCATATAAAACTTTGTTATAATCTTCACAAAAACCAAATATATGTTTCAATGGTATCCTAAAACTAAATACTCCTTTATTTTCTATAGCTATATTTGCATCACCTGCGCCTAAAATATAATCTCTTCTAACTTTAAATCCTACGTTGTTATTCATATTAGCAGCTGCACTGGTATCTTTATACCACAGCTGGTTTAACCCTTGGGATTTAGAAAAGTCATCAGGGTATTTTAACAGACCTAGCATTGTGGTAGTTCGACCAGGGTAAATAATGCTTTCTATCTCTTGTCCGCTAAGTTGATATCTAATATTTTTAAACAAATACATTAAACCATTGTTTATTAAGGCTACCCAATCACGATCGGCATCTGAATTATAAGCGAATCCATCAGCTTTTTGTAATCCACCTATAATTTGTAAATAAGACTCGGAAGGATGATAAAAAATATCTTGAGTTTCAATATCAATCCTTATATTTCCTCCAGGGTTGTTTAGATTGGTTCCTGTTATAGGTAGATATTCATAATACTCATATTCATTAATACTATCATCTTTTAAAATCGGTGCTTTAATATTTAAAATATCCATTTTTATTATATGCAATTATAATTTTAAGTCAAATTATAATTGTTTATATTATTCAATCCATAGTTGAGGGAAAGACTTGTTTACATCATTTACATACACTCCCTTAAGTTTAATATTTTTATGTTTTTCTACTGTCGAGTTTTTTCTCATCTTAGGATATATCTTACTTCCATAAAGAATGGTTATCTTAGGTATACCATGTTTTTCTAAATATTGATTTACATCTTCTTCAAATTCCTTAATGATATCAGCTTTTTCAGGCGATAATTTTAAAGCAGCCTTTTTATAATCATAATTTGTATCACTGCAATCTAATACTTCACATTCATCATCAAGTTTTAGGTTTGCGTAAAGGATGCTAACCTTTTTTGTGTTGTATTTTTCATAAGTTGATAAATTAAATTTTAGATTAGTCATTTATTTAATGTTTATTTTTACTTAACTTAAATTTCATAATACTTTAACTCCGGAACCCTTACTATTTAACTTCTTAACTAAATCTTGAATAGCAATTGCACTACCATCTATTAAGGTATTAACATTTTGCATTACAGGTTGTGTTGTTGCAGTAGGCTTTTGAGTATATTTTTCTATAATCTATTTAGATTTTGGTGTTAAAGCCTTTTGAACTAACTTTTTACCTGCGTCAATTGCTGCTGTTTTTCCAACCTCTAACGCTTTCTTTGCCCCTTCCTTAGCTACACTCTTACCAACATCAACTGCTGAAGATGCAATTTGTTTAGCTGCTTGACTCGTAAATAGTCTTGTAAGAAAATTAGTTAAAGTATCAAATATTCCTGCTCCTCCATAAGCATAATTTCTTTTAAATCCTCTCTTTTGTGATGTAATCATTTTTATAGTATAGACATTAATTTTTTATAAGTTTTTGTATCTAATATACGCTGTCTTTTCAATTCATCGCAAATACTTACAAGCTCATTTCTTACACCTGTATGACCGGCTCCTTTACTTGCCATTAAGAGGTCTAATCTTTCTAATAGAGCGTTAGGGTCAGATGGGATTACCGTAATTCCTTCTCCTGTTGCTTCTTTTTCTGCTTTGATTTCTTCCCAAATAGGTCTAATTATCTTAGTCCATTTATAACTTTTACTACTTCTGACTTTCTCTCTGTACGGGTCATTTTTAATATAAACAGAGTTGGTTTGTTTTATTAACTTACTATAATTTTTTAAATCTTCATCATCATATTTACTTTCGTCTGGTTTTTTAGATACCAATAACTCCCAAAAGCCAGGTGTACCTTCATATATCTCTTTACCAACTATAATATCATCTTCATCAATTATTGCTAATTTATCACCAATATAAAATTTGCCTTCTACATCACGCAACCCAAACGTTGTATCAGCACTAGTACTAGCAAATTTTCGTAGGTACCCTGCTGCAATTGGTCCAATATACATTTTATTTTCATCTTTATCTTTATCTTTATCTTTATCTTCTGTTTCTTCGTGACCAATTATAGAAGGAAAGGCTGGAAACGTAATAGCCTGTGGTAATTGTTCAATCCCCTCTTTAATAGGTTTAAGTCCTTCTGTAATTTCCTTTGTTGCTACTTTTTGTGTTTCTGTAATAGGTCTAAAAAACTTTGAAAGATCTGTTTGTAATTCGATATCCCCGGTTCTCTCTGTAAGCTGATTATCACGAATTCTTTTCATTGTAGCAAGATATTCTTTTACTGTTTGTTCCCTTTTTACAGGGTCTTTAATCTTCAAAAATGACATTTTTTAAGTAAAAAAATCTTATTTTAATTTAATCACTATTACCTATTTCACATGCACAAGAACACTTAAACTTAGGCGGTTTTATTTTTAATTTGAATGGCTTCCATTGTGTCTTTCTACAAGTCTCCTGAATTCCTCCCGTGCTTCTACTCTCCCCTTCTCTATTAAACTCTCCGACTCCTCTAGCTTGCTTTTTTTCTTCGACTTACTTCTAATTTCTTCCTTCATCTGTTTGTATTTCTCCAATTCTTCCATAATTAAAGTAAATTCTGAATGATCTATTTTGTTGTCTGTTATTGCTTTTGATATATGTGTAAGTAGTGTATTTAACTTTGAATCTGCTAACATTTTAATCTGAAGATGTTTTTCAGATTTTGTTCTGGTTCTTCTAACCAAAAACTTGCCTACTATTGCTACTAACCCAACAGCTAAAGCACAACCTTCTAGGGCTATCGTTGCAGGTATCGCTACCACAGTTGATAGTAAAGCAATTCCTCCTGCTCCTGCACCTAATGCTATAACAGTTAGTCCAGCTTCAACATTATCCGCAGTCTTACTAATCTTTAAATACTTTTTACTTAGTTGCTCTCTTACCTTAACTTCATTTTCCAGAAAAGTCTGAATTTCTGATATCTTTTGCAATCTAAAGGATTGACCATTGTCTCCTGTTGTTAGTATTGGTTGTAATGATGGCGCATTTGGTATATTTCGTGCTTCTGGTAAATCTGGATAAAACTTTTCTTTTAGTTCCATTTTATTAATCGAGTCCAAGAACTTTAAATAGAATAATAAAGACGACACAAAAAGGTGTTTTCTTGTATTTTTTTTAACTTATCTGAGTTGTTTGTAATTGTTGCAACCATATCATCCACTTCTTCTAATGAAACTTCATTTGTTATAGATATTTGATTAAGTTTTAGATTATAAGATAGAGAAACTAAAACAAAACCTTTACTCATATTAAAACCCATACCTAGGGCTATCGTCATTGTTTGTCCTCCTTCTAATACTAAAGGTTGTTGGGTAACAATATCCCATGAAACAGGATTAACTTTTTTAGCAGGATACTTAACTTCTACAGGTTTCCAAAAAATAGTTTTTGGTTGAACTATTTTATGTTTTCCATTTCCAAATTTATGTACATTCATATTTTAAATTTATAATATTGCTCCTAATATAGGAATATTAGCAAATGGGCTATTAGGCCCTAAAAGAAGACCTTTTCCATCATAAATTTTTCCGCCTTGTTTTAAATACAATCCATCACCAACGGAACTCAATCCTTTACCTTTAGCTGGACCAAGAAATAAACCTTCACCATCAGTTTCTACTTGACAGACGCAACCACCTTTTTTAAGATACAATCCATTACCCATTGCTTTTTCAACTCCTGAAGATGCTAAACCAGATAGTGCACCAACTCCCAAAGCTGGTAAAACAGTCCTTGCTAATGCTGGTAATGCTGCTGATGCTAATCCTGCTAACATTCCAAGAAAACCACCTTCTACTTTCATGTTATGTTTAAGTTGTTTTGTTGACATTCTAAACGTTGCTCCCTTACCAGCTTTATAAGCCTTTGTAAGTTTATTTACTTGTGATTTGGTTAATGCTACTACATCCTTACCATGTATATCCTCATGCTTTAAACGAATACTTGCTGGGCTTTTGTTTTTAAAAGAATGTAAAATTTTTTCCTTTTGCCCATCTGATATATTTATTTTAGCGTTAATATAGTTTGTCATTTTTTATATTTATCTTGCTTCTCTTATATGAAATCTAATTGTTAAATTTTCCCCTCTTAGATTAAGTAATGTTCCATCTTGGTCTGTAATTGATACATTAAGATTATGTATTTCATTTAATGTTAATGGAAGGTAAACTAGATTAACAGGATTTTCTATTATTTTATATCCTGGTGATACATTAGGAAAAAAACTATAAATTGTATTTCTTTGTGAACCATTAACATAGCTTCCTGAAATTAAATCTATATTAACAAGTAAGCTATTAATACTAAGAATATTTACTACATTTTCAGATTCATGAAATCCTTGTGTATATTTAGCACGAGTGAATCCTAATACTTTTGCAATAGAATTTTGTTGGTTAAAATCTACTTGATAACCATTTTCTAAAAAAAGAACAGACTTTAAAGTATTAGTATTTGCTGAGATGTTAATATAATATTCTTCATTAACTGCATCATAATGACCTTTTTTTCTCATTTCTTGTTGAATTACATCATTAATATCAACTAAATCATAACTTCCTTCAGGTATTTTTATTTTTACCCATGACGTACCACTGTCTGGTGAATAAACAAAAATGTTATTGTTTTCATCAATATTAGGAAATGAATAATAAGTTTCAAGATTAACCAATGCTATTTCATATTCTTTATCTTTTTCTAATAGAAGCGGAGGAGTAAATCTTGTTTTAAACTCTGTTTTGTTGTCGCTTACGATAATTTGAAATGATGTTTTATGGTCAGTATTTTTTACTATCTTTTCAAGTAATTCTGCTTCCATTTTTTATATTTAGTAAAAATATATTTTAAAACGAATATATTTTTAATAGTAATCTTTGTAATCTCGTGGTATATAAAAGTTATCAAATCCACACCTATATTTCCCATCATTACGGTTCTTAGTTAAATCAATCACTACAAAACCATGGGGTCTTTCCCAACAGTTTTTACAAAAATTGATAAACTCTGTTTTAGACATATCATCCCCTACATGATCACTATAAATATGATTAAGATTTTTTAAGTCTTGTCTAAACAAGCATATTAAGTTAGCATTTTCTCTAATAGTTTGACGTGGTAGTCTAAAATAATTTTGTGCTAGATAAAAACAATCAGCATTACTATGTCTACCCCTTACATAATAGTTTTCACACTTGTTTTGTCTTTCTAAAAGTAAGTCATCAAATATCATTAAGTTTTTATTTGATGCATTTAAATCTCTTGGGTCAGGAACATCACTAGCATATTCAAAAAATTCACAATTGATATCAGATTTTTCCTTAATTGTTTTTGCCCATTCTTCAACTAATGCTGTAGGTGAAATATCACGGTTTTGAACTTCATCTTTAAGTGAAAACAGCCTTAATATGTTTTCTTTTGGTATTTTTTCTTCAAAAGCTTTTTTAAGTATGCGATATTCTGGTTGAAACAAACTTTTACCAAAAACGCATAAGTTGTTATAATCTAACCAATCAGGTCTTAACAAAAGGTTAAGTAAAAGTGTAGTTTTACCACATCCTGATTTACCTACTATTAAACCTCTGATACTCCTAGGTAAAAGGGGATGATTAAATCTTTTTGCTAACACTTCATTCCATGATAAATTAACAATATCCATATTTTATATTAAAAATTTTATTTTAATATAAAAAAATGTATTGCGTTAAATGTAAAAAGAAAACTGATACTACTGATTTACAATGTGTAGTAAGTAAAAATGGTAAAAATATGGTGCGAGGAAAATGCGCTAATTGTGGTACAGTGAAAACACAATTTGTTAAACAAAAAGAAGGTGGTTCATTGTTAAACAAAGCAATCAATAACTTACCTGTTGAGATGCACTTACCTGGTCATAATTTTACAGGCCCAGGCACAAAGTTAAAGAAAAGATTAAATCCTGACTTAACACCTAAAGATTGGTCAAAGCCTGTAAATCGTGTTGATAAAGCAGCATATCATCATGATATATGTTATCTTAAACATAATGATACTAAAACACGTAATGATGTGTGCGATGCTAATATGCTTAAAGAGTTAAAAGACATCTATAATCCAACTATTAAGGAAAGAATGGAAAGAGGATTAGTTTCTTCATTGATAGGAACCAAAAAAGATTTGGTATGGGAATGAGTAAAAAAAAATTTACTAGCAGAAGAATTACATAAACCTGTAAAAAGAAAATTTAAGAAAAGGAGGGTTAGAGTAAATGGTATCGATAGAATATGGGCCGCAGATTTAGTAGATATGCAAGCATTTTCTAAACTTAATCGTGGAGTAAAATATCTTCTTGCTGTTATTGATATCTTTTCAAAATATGGATGGCTAATACCATTAAAGGATAAAACAGGAAAATCTGTTTCTATTGCGCTGAAGAGTATTTTTAAGGAAAGAAAGCCTGAGAAAATGTGGGTGGATAAAGGTAAAGAGTTTTATAACAAAGATGTTAAAGATTTGGTCAAATTGTATTCTACTGAAAATGAGGAAAAATCAAGCGTTGTTGAGAGATGGATTAGAACAATGAAAGAAAAAATGTGGAAGTATTTCTCTGCTCACTCAACAAATGTTTATATTAATGTATTGCAAAATCTTGTTAAGGAATATAATAACACGAAACATTCTTCTATTAAGATGACTCCAATTGAAGCAAGTAAAAAGAAGAATGAAAATAAAGTTTGGAAAACATTGTATCCTGATTATGATCAAGTAAGGGAGGATATCAAACCAAAGTTTTCTGTTGGAGATAAAGTAAGGATAAGTAAAAAGAAAAAGACTTTTGAAAAAGGTTATACCACAAGATGGACTGAAGAGGTTTTTACAGTTTCAGAAGTAAAACATACATCACCTATAACATATAAGATTGAAGATTTAAATGGTGAAGAAATAAAAGGTTCTTTTTATGAGCCTGAACTACAAAAAACGAGCCAAGAGGTGTATAGGATAGAAAAGGTTATTAAAAAGGGAAAAAAGAAATCTCTTGTAAAGTGGAAAGGTTATTCTGATGAGTTTAATTCATGGGTTGATAATAGTGCTATTGTAAATATTTAAATATATAAAAATGAAAAATATTTTAATTGATAATATAACTTTACCAAATAAACCATTAAGTAATTTTGAGCTTGAGGATGCTGCAAAAAAATTAAAAATAAAAAATTTTAGAAGAATATTTTTAAGAGATACCCTGCCTAAAAAAGTAAGAAATAAAGAATGTGGTATATTAAATCTTGATGACGCAGGTGGGCCTGGTACTCATTGGGTTGCTTGGTTTAAAGATGATAAAAATAAAATTTATTTTGATAGTTATGGTATACAACCACCTCTTGAAATTATAGATTATTTAAAAAGTCCATTACATTACAATACAGATCAATTACAACAAGCAGGTGAAGTATTTTGTGGACATTTATGTTTGTACATTCTTAAAGAGTTGGGTTTAGGTAATAAATTTCAAAGTATTTTAAATAAACTTTTTTAGCAATATTAAAAAATGCCTGTTGATAAATTTGGAAGAATGGATGAAGTTAAAACAAGCGGTGATGGTGTTTCACTTGCTTACATCTCAAATAATTTTTTACGTAAAGATGGAACAACTCCCGTTGCTGGTTCTATAAATATGAATGGAAACACGCTAACGAGGGTTAGTAATCCAGTAAATCCCCAGGATGTTGCTACTAAAGGTTATGTTGACGCAAACTCAGGGCTGTTAGATGAAAATGGAGGATATCATATGGCTGGGTATTTAAACATGGGTTTTAATAAAAATAAAAAATATAGCCGACCCAGAGGAACCGAGTGAAGCTGCTAATAAAAAATATGTAGATGCTGCTGAAAGTGCTTTTGTTTTGGGAGCAGATGGTACAGCAAGAGGAGACATTTCTATGGATGGATTTAGGATTAACAATGTTGGTTCACCTATAGAAGCTCAGCAAGTTGCAAATAAGTTTTATGTGGATACCGCTGTTGAGGCAATAACTGCAGGTAATAATGCTTTAACAAAAAACCGATATGGAACTTTTTTAGCAACTGGTAAAATAGATATGAACACTCACCCACTTACTGGATTACCAAATCCTACAGACCGTGATGCTGCTGCTAATAAAAATTACGTTGATAATGGGGGTGCCATTGTAAAAAATCCTGATGGAAGTTTTACGGCAATATCAGATGTAGATTTTCAAGGTTTTACTATAAAAAATGCTGCGGCACCTGTAGAAGAAAGAGATTTAGCAACAAAATCTTACGTGGATGGAAAAGTATCACTTCCTTCTCTCATAGGCCCTAAACCTATTATAAGCGTGCATGCGGAGGAACAAGGCCCATTAACAAGTGGTAGTTATGAGTTTTCTTTTGGTAATGGAGGCAGTGGAGAAAGTCATGGGTTAGGAGGTTATTGTATGTCTGCTCCTGGTAGAATTTTAAGAGGAACTTTAACGGTTGTTAAAGGAACCGGTGCTCTAAAAGAAGAGGCAAAAGTTAATATTGTCATAAATGGAGTTGAACAGCCTGACTACTCCATAATAAAAAAGAAAGGAGAAGGTTGTAGTTGTACAGTTTTTCCTAAACCTTTGGAGGTGGAGCAATGTGATGTTATTAACTTTTTAACAAAGAGAAACGGTCCAAATGCTAAAAATGCATATTTAACAATATTGATAGAATTGGACTTGTAAAAAATATTTAACCCAGTAAAAGGGTTAGATATTTCTTATTATATCGCTTTTTGTTTAACATCTTAATAATATCATCACTGGTTATTAAGTTATCAATTATACACAGCACATCAATTTCATCTAGTATCGCTCTTCTATATAGAATCTTTCTTCTTATATTTGGATATCTTTTAACCATGTTATCAACTTTGTCTAAAATACAGTTAATACAAGAAACCACCAATAACCTCATTTTTTTATTTTTATCCTCTCCTTTAGGCTTGGGAGTATGTATAAACCTTAATATTTTATAAAGGGTTGTATTAGAAACATCAGTGATAGTTAATCTTTGTTCAATTAAGTCTACCATAGTTTTAGCATACTTAGTAAGGTCTTCAGTTTTGATTTTACGAAGCACCGTATCATCTCTCATATAAGCAACTTGTGCTGTTCTGTTATTGCCTCTAGCTTTTCCTCTGTTCATCTTTATAAACTGTAGGAATCTATAAATCTAATTCAAAATTTATAGATTATCTCTTTCACAATAACTTACCGTAAATATATTACACATACTATCATCCATACTATCCTCTATCATGTTGTATGTATGATGGTTGGTAAAAAATCTTTGTCGAATATCAAACAATGCATTTGTTAAATCTTTTATGTAAACATATAATCTTGTTGTAAGATATTTTCCTTGATACTTAAACACAACTTGCACTTTCTCAGGGTTATGTTGATAAATCATCTTACTGCAAAAATAGTAGATATCAGCATATGGAGTATGTCCATTGTATGATAGAAGGCCTGTGTTATTTAAATAAATTATTTTACGACTGGATATAACATGCATATGAGCTTTTTCATACAGTATACGGTTTAGCTTAAGTTTAAATTCTTTATCGTTTTCCATTTTTATATTACATCAAACATATTTAAAATAATTTCATCAGGCATGTATTTAACGGTGATCCTGGTTGTTCCATACTCAATCCTTCTTACATAAATTCTTTTTTTATTTTTTAATAAAATTTTTTTTAATTCTTGAAAGTCGTTCTCTACCACATATTTCTCTATTCTTATTCGCAGTATTTCATTTACATATTTGTTTCTTAACTTCATTTTAGCGTCTAAGAACATATTATTTTGTAAAAAATAAATTTTCTTTATCTCTTAAATATTCATCATGAAACTCTGTTTCTTCTTCATCATATGGTTGGTACTCAACCTGTGTATTATTTATATCATTAACTGTATCTGTGTTCATTTTTAACACTTATACACTTTGCTAATTTTTAAAAATTAAATTTAAATTTTTTTTATTTTAATAAAAATAAAAAAATTTATTTTTTAAAATTTTATTTATTGTTTAGGTTGAATACCTTTTATTCTTATTATTCCTTCATTATCAAACTCTGTTTGACACTTTTTACCTTTTACATACGGTTCAATATGTGTTTCAAAAATTTCATCTAAATCATCAGGGTTAAATTCGTTTTTATCCTTTTTAACTGTATAATATACTCTGCATGGTATTTCTTTTTCAACATCTCTTTTTATAGTAATATTTAACTTTGTATCTGAAACTGTTTCTATATCTTCAATGACTCTTGTTAAGTATTCTATTATTTTATCTTGTATAAAATATTTTTTTGTTTCAATTATTTCTTTCTTAAAAAATGATATTAAACCAGGCATATCACCATTGTCTATTTTACTAATAACAGTAAGTCTCCTGTCTACATCTTCAGGACACTCACGGCTGTTTTCTAGAATTGCTAGTTCATCACTTAAAAAGTATCTATTGATATCAAAAAACTCTATTACATGTTTACTATGTTTTTTTATTACATCAGTTATTATTTTAGTTTTTTCATCATAATCCTTTAAAGCATCTTCTTCTTCTTCATCTAGGATTTCTTTTATTATACTTTTATGTTTTTTTCTTAAGTATTGCATCATTAACGCTTATGTAATATATACTTTGGTGGAATTTATTAAATTAAATTCAATTTTTTATTTTTTGTCAATAGAAATAAATTTGAATATCCCATCGAAGCATAGGTGCTTTGATCAAAGGTGGCAACTAAAATTTTAGAAAAAGATTTTTTTTTATTTTTTTATTTTTTGAAAATCTTAAGCCACCCACTAACTCATAAACCGGTTAGCCATTGCATGACGCATTGGTTGATGGGGAGGTTAAGCGATTAACTGATGTAAGGGTTTGTCTGGTTGATGGGTTTGTTGGTTAGATGATGCAATGATTAACTGATGCAATGACGCGTGATGATGAAAAATTTTTTAAAATTATTTTTTTTTTTTTTTTTTAGAGGACATTTAGTATGAGACGGTTGTAATCTACTTTTTGTCCGGTATGAGATGGCGTGATCTACTTTTGTTTGCTAATTGGTAAAATACCTACTACTAACGGCATCCAAGAATCAAAGGACTCAAAGTCCTGAAAAGTGGATTTGTAGAAAAGCATTGAGCTATGATATGATTTTTTTTACACGTAATGCGTGTACATGTATAGGTAACTAGTAAGTGGAGTGAGCAGGGGCAAGGAAAGCCGAAGTTGTTCTGCCAAGCGGGACGGGCAGTAACTGTTAGTTTATTGCATTAACTTATTAACCCTTTCCCAAACAAGCCCTGGTTTTCACGTGTCTGCAGTACAAGTCTTTTGAAAACACTGTGGGAAAAGGAGAAATTGCTCGTAACGAGCAATTTCTCCTTTTCCCACAGTGTTTTCTACCGTTTTTGAGAACTTTCTGCCATTTTCATCAAATTTAAAATTGTCGTCTGCAAACTCTTTCAATTTGGACCAGTCTAAAATTTGTCGTTTGGGAAAGGGTTAAGGAGGAACAAATTGATCCATCAATCTGATGCGGTATTCTGCTGTTATAAGATTTAGAACTGTATGTATATGTGTTGAACTGTATATACGGTCCTGACAAAAACGAGGTCTGGGTGTACTAGCTAAAACTGAAAGTAGAATGTGTAGAGCGCTAGCCTGTTTGACAGTATTTGGTTCAGTAACCTGAAAGTGAGCGCGCATGCGTCCTTACGCATTGTGTATTTGGTTCCGGCAGGTTCGATCACAGTAAGCGGATGCCTCGCTCTCTCTGCCTCTCTCTCTGTCTCTCTCTGTCTGTCTGTCTGTCTGTCTGTCTCTCTCTCTCTCTCTCTCTCTCGGTATCGGTCTCGCTCTCGCTCTCGTTTCTCTGTCTCTGTATCTGTTTCTCTGTCTGTCTGTCTGTCTGTCTGTCTCTCTCTCTCTCTCTCGCGCGCGCGCGCACCCTCTTGGGTCCTATTGGCTCTCCACACCAATCAAGTGCTGGAAGTGCAAAAGCACCAAGAAGCCAAAAAATGAAACATCAAAGATGTTTTTTTTACTGAAGAATACCTTTCGGCAAGCCAGACAACTGACAGATGATGTAAGTCAGCGAGACAATAAGTATTTAGAGGACATGTTATTGGCAAACATAAAGCAAAAACCTCTACAATGGGGCAAAAATAACATAATAGATTGTTTTCTATCATGCGACTGTTATGCTTTTTTTTTTTGACATGGGACTGTGTTTTTTCTATCATGCGACTCTTTTTATCATGCGACTGTTTTTTTTTTTGTTCTTTCATGCGACTGTTTTTCCCTATCATGCTACTATTCGATTGATTAATTGATTGTATGGTGTTTAACGCCTTTTTCAACATTATTTCAGTTATATCGCGGCGGCCAGTGCACCTGTCCATGCTTTTCTGGAGTTTCTTTTACCAGTGCTTCGCACATTATTCTTTCCAAGCAACTGGCTGTTTCCCCACATAGCCATGGTCGAAACAATGGACAGCGGTGAGAGAGGAATGAATCCTGTTGCAATGACGATCATCAATCCTCGGAAAGAAATTGGCCGAGCTGGGGATCGAACCAGCGACCTTCTGTTCTCAAGTCTTGTATGCTACCGACTGAGCTACTGGACTCGGCGATACTATTCGAATGGATTAATCGATCTATTCTAATAATTCGATCGGGGGGGGGGGGGTTGGAAGAGTACTATGATAAGTACTGGTATAAGAAACTCCAGGAAAGCATAGATAGGTGCACTAGCTGCCGCAATATAACTGAAATAGTATTGAAACGGCGTGAAAGATAAATAAAAGGATAAAAACAAAACAAAAAAAAGACTAATTAAAGACTAGGGCAATTTGATTGTTTATTTGTATTGGGGTTTAACGCAGGCTGACCTGGATCGAAACTTTTTGCAGTTGGTCAATTTTCTGCATTTCCAAGGACCAGTCTACCTCATGATTCAGTCGGTTGTTAAACAAAAGTGATTTTATGGATCCATAATTATGTGATAACCTGTTTGGTATAAGGCATCACGGAGATGCATTAAACCCTCTTTTGCCAGAGCATGGCTCGTATCAATGAATCCTGTATATCCGCCCTTAAAGCACTAGGTTCATCTTAACCCTTTACCACACAATCCCGAGTTTTAATGGCCCTGAGGAAGAAGCCTTTTGAAAACATCGTGGGAAAAGGAGAAAATGCTGGTAACCAGCATTTTCTCCTTTTCCCACAATGTTTTCAACCCTATCAAAGACAGAAATCATCATTTGAACTACATTTATTTTGTCGTCTGCAAATGCTTTCCATTTGGCCAAGTACAAAAGATTATCGCTTGGTAAAGAGTTAACAAAGTACGATCATGTAGTGATAACACCACCGCAAAAAAGCTTATTTGGAATGTAAACAGGTTGCCAACGGAACTAAGAGGGGAATTACGCAAAAAAGAAAACGCGATGGTGTTTGTGTGTCAACAAAAATTGAAGGAAATCTATCAATTTCGTTAAAAGATCCGTTGTAACGTCTTTTTCCCACTGTTTTATTTTGAAGATTGTGTTGAAAATTAGTCCGATTTCCTAATTAATTTTTGTTATTTTTGAACTGCATGTTTTTTTGTTGATATTTACCATTGATTCATTGATTGTATGGTGTTTAACGCCGTTTTCAACATTATTTCAGATATATCGCAGTGGCCAGTGCACCTATCCATGCTTTCCTGGTGTTTCTTTTACCAGTACTAAGCACAATATTTTTTCCAAGCCACTGGCTGCTTTCCCACATAACCATCGTCGAAACAATGGTCAGCGGTGAGAGAGGAATGAATCTGTGGCAATGACTATCATCCGTCCTCGGAAAGAAATTGGCCGAGCTGGGGATCGAACCAGCGACCTCCTGTTCTCAAGTCCTGTACGCTACCGACTGAGCTACCCAAGGGGAATTAACTTATGGGGTGGGTTGGACAGCCAACCTAAATTGTTTGTGCGCGTTAAGTATGATTGAATTAACATTTTACCAATTAACAAAAATTTAGACTAGTCTAAACTGATAGCAACTGCAGACGACAAAATAAATATGACTGAATATTTGAAGTTTTCTTCGGGTAGAAAACATTGTGAGAAAAGGAGAAAATGCTGGTCACCAGCATTTTCTCCTTTTCCCATAATTCTTTCAAAAGGCTTCCTTCCCAGGGTCGTTAAAAGTCGAAATTGTGTGGTAATGAGATGAAGGTGTCATCTGAATAAGTTTTTGTTTTTGCTGATAATCCGAATTCACTGATACCTTGAACTAACTTTTTGGCCGAGTTTCGTATTCGAGATTTCGAGAAGTTGCGGTTAGGGTTTGATTTAACCCTCAAGCTGCTGATCGCGACCCACTGACCTTTAGAGGACAGTGTAGATCAAGATCAGACTGCACAGAACGTGCAGTCTGATCTTTGATCTACACAGTCCGATACGGTATTTTCTTTCCGGTGAAATCAACTTTGAAACCGCAATGTTTGCGCTTTTAGCATTGAGTATTTGGGTTTCATTTATTCAGCAGCTTAAGTGTTAACATGAACATGATTTGGCTTGCTTTCTTGGCATTCGCTAATGTTGATATAACATAAACTTAGAAGTCAAGGCCAGATCGAGATTTTATGTGAATAAGTAAATTAATTGTTTCACTATAAGTGGTGAATAATCACAGTACATTAATTGAAACCATTTAACTCGGCGTTCACTGATGTAAATGAGACATGTTCTGTGAAAAGGGGGCTTAATGCATCTGCAAGAAAAAAAAAAATATCGACACTGGTCAGCCTGCGCAGTCCGCGCAGGCTGACCTGGACCGAAACCTTTGCTATTGGTCAATTTTCTGCATATCAAAGGACCATTGTATCTCATGATTCAGTCGGTGGTTATTCAAAATTGATATTATAGATGCCTACTTATGTAATGACTCGACAATGGCTATGTGGGAAAGCAGCCAGTGGCTTAGAAAGAATAGTAAGCGAAGTACTGGTAAAAGAAACTCCAGGAAAGCATGGAGAGGTGCACTGGCCGCCGCGATATAACTGAAATAATGTTGAAAACGGCGTTAAACACCATACAATCATACAATCATTATGTAATGAATCGCTTGGTGTCATGCACCACAGAGATACATGGAACCCTCTTTTGTCAGAGCTCGGCTAAAATAAATCTGGAAGTTACACGTCAAGACCAGATCGAGATTTGTGAAAAGTAAAATGTTTTTTTTTTCTTCACTGTAAGTCGTGAATAGACACAATACCGTTTTGCGTTGATGGGAAAACCATTTACCCTTGTGCCACACACTCCCGAATTTTAACGATCCTGGAGAAGAACACTTTTAAAAACATTTTGGAAACAGGAGAAAATGCTGGTAACCAGCATTTTCGCCTTTTTCCACAATGTTTTATACCCTTCCATAGCAGATTTCAATTTTTGAGCCACATTCAAATTATCGTCGGCAAATGCATTCAATTTGGACAGATTTGAAACTTTGTTTTTGGTAAAGGGTTTAAGAAAACAGGATACAAAAGAAATTGGAGTCCAAATTCAATATTTTCAGGGAGGGGGCATTTTTCTTCCCTTTTTTTATGCTTCTCTTGTATTCAGTTATTTGCATATCTTAAATGTTGAAGATACAATTATAATGTAAGGAAAGGCAAAACGCCTACCTTAAGCATTTTTGTTTATATAAAGGTAGCAGGTTGAATTACATTGGTGGGTATATGATGTTTATATAGGGCTGGTTTCGCTCTTTCATAACATGATCATAAAATGAAGAAATACTACAAGATATAAGAATAAAATGGACATATTTGTTTCTTTATCCGTTGGGCGTCTTGCCCCACCTCCGGCGCAAAACGCCCTTTTCGATGGAGCAAAAAGCCCACATAGGGCGTTTTGCCCTACCGTTACCAAAATGTGCCCGCTACAAAAGGAAGTGAGACCAAAGGTGTCACTTTTTCATTTCACGATCGAGACATAAAATATTCTCAATTTCAACTTTACTACAAAAGACTTCAAGACTAACCATGGTATTTAATTAAGCAAATTTACACCAAATTGTCAAGAAAAAAAAACAGGCTCTTGGTGTAGAAAATTACTGTTGGCTTTAAAAACCACAATTTTCTGTGTTCCTTAAAATTTGGGACAAATGAGACAAAGTGTCACTATCTAAAACCATTGTCTGTTATTTTAAGGCGAATGGGCGTTTTACCCCACCTGGGCGTTTTGCTCCGCTTTTCCCTTCTCATTTTCAGCCAGTTTTTAACCCATTCCATCTTTATTTTATCAAAATATAATCATTCCTGTATCTTCATGCCAGTTGTTGCCCCCGACAGTTGCAAGGTTGCATAGATTACGACCGATAGAAAATTCTTTTAATTTTTTTGGGGCCATCAAAGAAATCACTGCTGTGACGTTTCCGGTTTTAAAACGAAGATTCCAGATGTGTGTATTTATTCCTTACACCATATATATATCGGTAATTTATCTATGTTTACACAGCTGAATAAATTCTGAACCATTCTATGGTCAATCAAAATTTAACAGTGTTTCTTTCTCTCTCTCTCTCTCTCTCTCTCTCTCTCTCTCTCTCTCTCTGACTGTAAGTATGTATCTTTAATTTAATAACAGGTTAGTATTCATGAATCAGATGAATAATAAATACATAAAGAAAATTTAATCCTTTCTAAGCAAACACGAAAAGAGCGGGGTTGCGGACGGCATAGATCAAGATCAGACTGCACAGAACGTGCAGTCTGATCTTGGATCTATACCGTCCGCTTGTTAACTCGAACCTGTGATAAAAATACTTCTAAAATTCGGTCGATTGTTATTTTAGCCGTTGAAAGAGATCGAGTGTACATATTTGACGCTGAAAAGAAAAAAAAAAAAACGGTGCATAAATGAGCCATGCACTGTGAAAAGGGGGCCTAACGCATCTGCAAAAAAAAAAAAATGTCGACGAAAGTCAGCATCCGTGCAGGTTGAACTTGGCCAAAACGTTTTGTTCTTTGTCAATTTCCTACACGTCAAAGGACCCAATTACAAATTATTTAAAGGAATGTTGACTAAATAGAGCGAACTAGCAAAACTAACCTTCAAAATTGGGATAGTTTAGCGTTTTCCATCGCCCTAAATGGGTTATCTCTTCAAATTCCAATTCAGACTTCGAGCTTTGGACCGGTTCACCAAATTACAGATTAAACAAGAAATATCTTTTTAAAAAAAGATAGATGGCCTAAGTGGTACTGGAACATAAAAATTTAACCCCTTTGACGATTAAATATGAAGAGAAAAAATGAAAAAGTGTATTTCACGCCAGCAATTGCCGGAAGGTAGGTCAACAGGGGTCCGTAAAATAAACATATCCATATTTTTAACCGAACGCAAATTGCTATTTATTCATTCGGTAATATCATACCCAGGTAAAAAAACAAGTTCTTTCAGCTACGCCGAAAAAAACTCAAGGGCAGATGAAAGCATACACCGGAATATAGCAGTAATCAAGCCATGTTAAATCTTAGGCTGCTGAGCGCGACTCACTGACCTTTTGCGGACAGCGTAGATCAAGATCAGACTGCACAGGACGTGCAGTCTGATCTTGGATCTACACTGTCCGATAAGGAGATACTTCTCCTCCAAAAAATACCGTTTGAAGTAGGAAAATTTGGGGTTTTACTATCGGCTTGAAAGTTTCAATTGTTTTATTTAGCACGAGAAGGGTTAAGTTTCAAAATCCAGATCGTGTTGTATAATCAACATAACATTGTACGATCTCTGTTTCAGTCGTAAATTCTTTACAGTGTCTCAAATTTCGCCTTGTGTATAATTATGTAATATAAAGCAAGTTACGACACGAATACGACTTTCGACTCCAAACCGGACGACAAAATTCAAGGCTTAACCGTTAACGAAATGACAAAATTCCAGACTTGTCCAAAGTGAACGCATTTGCAGATGACAAATTAAACGGGGTCCATTTGATTGGATTTGTCTTTGAAAGGGTAGAAAACATTGTGGGGGAAAAGGAGAAAATGCTGGTTATCAGCATTTTCTCCTTTTCCCTCAATGTTTTCATAAGCCTTCTTATTCAGTGTCATAAAACCTCGGAATTGTGTGGTAAAGGGTTAACATTTACAGACGAAAGAGTAAATATTGCTCACCTGGTAGGCTTTGTCACTGAAAGGATAGAAAACATTCGGGAAAAAAATGGAAGAGAATTTAGTTAACTTTTCACCAGATGACAAAATTTCAGACGTCCAAATTGAAATCATTAACAGACGACAAATGGAGTTCAAATGATAGGATTTGTGTTTCAAAAGATAGAAACATTGAGGGAAAAGGAGAAAATGCAGGTAACCAGCATTTTCTCCATTTCCCACAAAGTTTTCAAATGTCTATCTCTGCAACGTCGAGAAAATTGGGATTGTTTCGTCAAGTGTTTAAACACAAAACTTTTTCACAGACTGCGTGTCTTTTTTTTTTCTTCGGCGTAGCTGAATGTGCTGGATTTTGACCTACTTTTTGGTACTGATAACAAATGAATAAATAGAAATTTGTGATTGGTCAAAAATGTAGACATGTTGAGTTAAAGCGTCCCTGTCTTTTTGCTGGCAAATTTACGCCGTCTATTTTTTAAAAAGATATTTCTTGTTTTAAATGACATTGAAATAAATCTTCGTGAGAAGAAGAGTGGAAGAAGAGTACTGTTTCCAGAAAGCAACCGCTTCTTTTCCACATTATTTTCAACAGCTGTCCAACCAAAGGAATATGCAAGTCGGATTGAGTGAAGTCACACATGATATTCATGTTATTCATTTCTTGAGGATATGCGCACGGATTTCCGCTATCAGATTTAATCCTTCACCAACCGATCCCGTGTTTAAATGACTCTTAGGAAGACCGCTTTTGAAAATATTGTGGAAAAAGGAGAAAATGCTGGTAATGAGATTTTTTTTTTTTTTTTTCTTCTTCTTTCTTTTTCGCTTAATTTCTATTCTAACCACTCATTACAACCCGGCAGATTCCGTACCTGAGTTTAACCTCGTTTGTATCAAGGTTTCCATATGCAATCAACCACATGATCTTAAGCAAGGCGGCGCCCATGTAAATCAATTGGCAACGACATCAACAACCACAGTAAAGTTATTCACATCTATCAATCTGTCGGTGAAAATTACCAATGGCATTGATGGACCACGTTAACCGTTGAAAGTACATGTAACTGAAACTGTTTGTCAACGGAAATGTAGAATCTTTTCAGAAAGATTTCGGTAGAAAAGTGTGACTCGACTCGTATTTTACTTTTTCTTTAAGTGAAGCCTTACAATTCTAAGGAGAGTAAAGCGGTGTACTTCCGGCGAAGAAATGTACCGTGTAGGTGCATATCACCCGTCGTAATACAGCCGAAAGATTTGATCAACGGATCACCCGAGGTTTGCCGAATGGCTGAACGATTCGGGAAACATTCGGGAACGGGATCCAGTACTTAATCCAGACATATTGCATTCTGCTAGTTCAGATATACCCTGACATTTATACCGCAACCTGTCATCTTTCATCCGCGGATAATACCGGACATACCCGAGGTTTGCCGAATGGCGGCACGGTTGGAGAAACAAATTCGGGAACGGGTTCCGGTACTGTACTCCAGGCATATGGCATTCTTCTAGTTGAGGTATGCTTTTACGTTTATACTGTAACCTTTCATATGTCATCTGAAGATACATACCGGACATGCCCGAGGTTTGCCGAATGGCTGCATCATTTGGAAACATTCGTGAATCGGTTCAGGTACTCTTCTCCAGGCATATAGCAATCTGCTAGTTCAGATATCTTTTGACGCTTTTACTGCAACCTTTCGTAGGTCATCAGTCGATGCATACAGGAAATACCCGAGGTTTGAAAAATTGCGGCACAGTTGTGGAAACACGTTTGGGAACGAGTCCCGTACTGTACTCCAGGCCTATCGCATTATTCTGGTTCAGGTATGCTTTGATATTTATACCGCAACCTTTCGTATGTCATCCGCAGATACATACCGGACATAGCCGAGGTTTGCCGAATGACGGCACGATTCGGGAAATGTTCGGGAGCCGGGTCCCGGATTGTAATCCAGGCATATCGCATTCTTCCAGTTCAGATATGCTTTGACGTTTCTATCGCAACCTTTCGTATGTCATCCACGGATACATACCGGACATACCCGAGGTTTTCCGAATAGCGGCACAATTCGAAAAAAACATTCAGGAACGGGTTCCGGTACTGTACGCATTCTCCTAATGCAGATATCCTTTGACGTTTATACCGCAACCTTTCGTATGCCATCCACGGATACCAAGCGGACATACCCGAGGTTTGCCGAATGGCGACACGATTCGGGAAACATTCGGGAAACGGTTCCGATACTATTCTCCAGGCCTATCGCATTCTGTTGGCTCACATATCCTTTGACGTTTATACCGCAACCTTTGGTATGTTATCCGCGGGCACATACCGGATGAGTCTTATCGCAAGGTTCCGCACATTTCATGAATTACTGATCTTGACATGTTTACGGAAATAGCATAATTGAACATTACATTAATCTCTTTACCACACAACTCTTACTTTTAACGACGCTGAGGAAGAAGCCTTTTGAAAACATTGTGGGAAAAGGAGAAAATGCTGGTAACCAGCATTTTTTCTCCTTTTCCCACAATGTTTTCTACTCTTCCCAAAACAATTTTCAACATTTAAGCCATATACTGTATATTTTGTCGTCTGCAAATGCTTTCAGTTTGGACCAGTCTAAAATTTTGTCGTTTGGTAAAGAGTTAAACCGTTTACCAAAACAACTCAGGGTCCGTATGCACAAACCATTCTTAACCCTTATCCCGCTAAATTAGTTATATAAAACTTTCAAGCCGATTGTAAAACCCCGAATACTGTTGTTTCAAACTTATTTTCGGAGAAAAAATATCTCCTTATTGGACAGTGTAGATCCAAGATCAGACTGCACATTCTGTGCAGTCTGATCTTGATCTGCATTGTCCGCAAAAGGTCAGTGAGTCGCGCTTAGCAGCTTAAGGGTTACGCTCCTAAATAAATGAAACGAAATTTTCCACTCAATAGTAAAAAACCCAAATATTGTGCTTTCAAAGTTGATTTCTCCGGAATGGAAAATACCGTATCAGACACTGTACATCCAAGATCATACTGCTTGTCTGATCTAATGCAGTCTGATTTTGATCTACACTGTCCGCAAAAGCGTACCAAATCGCGATTAGCAGCCTAAGTGTTGAAAAAATTCTTAGTCTAATTGTAAAGTTAGAAAGTAACACAACGTCTGATTGGCTAAACCAAACGGTTTAGCCAATCAGAAGTTGTGTTACTTAATTTAGAAAATCTTGGAGAATAAGACAAAGACTGATCATTTAAGAATGAATACTGAATACGGACCCTTGTCAGGTATTCACCAATCATTCTTATGAACGTTCTTAGTCTTTTTCTCCAGAATCTTTTAGATTTGAAAGTAACACAACTTCTGATTGGCTAAACCAAATAGTTTAGCCAAAAAGAAATTGGTACTTCCAAATTTAGAAAATTCTTGAGAATAAGACTACGACTGTTCTTAACAATGGTCGGTGAATACAGACCCTGAGGTTTTATTACCCCTTAAGACAGAGGCTTTGGAATACATTTTTTGGGAGAAGGAAAAAAAAGGCTCGCTGTCAACCTGCCGTTACGTCAGTAACAAGTGATGAAAATCATCGTAACATCTGGCCTTGCCGATCAAAATGGCAAACATAGATGTTTTACTTCGCTCTAAAAGTCCATACAATAAAATGCTTTGCCAAACAAAACATAGTTTTAACGACCCTGAGGTAGGAGATTTTTGAAAACATCCTGGGAAAAGGAGAACATGCTGGTAACCTGCATTTTTCCCCTTTTTACAAAAGTGTTTTCTACCGCTCCCATAATGATATCAATCGTTAGAGCCCACATTTTAACTCTTACCCACACAATCCCGAGTTTTAACGACCCTGAAAGAGAGGGCTTATGAAAACATAGTGGGAAAATGAGAAAATGCTGCTAACCAGCATTTTCTCCTTTTCCCACAATGTTTTCTACCCTATTATAGACAGAAATCAACATTTGTGTTACATTTAATTTGTCGTCTGCAAATGCTTTCAATTTTGTCCAGTCCAGAATTTTGTCGTTTGGTAAAGAGTTAAGCTGTCGTCTGCAAATGCTTTCAATATGAAAAAGTCTAAAATTTTGTCGTATGATAAGGAATTATGACATAGTCTCAATTTCACAGCAGACGATTTTTGAAAATAAGTTTCTACAAGAGTGAATAACCAATATGTCATTTTTGTGGCATTTGTCGAAGACAATGCCACTATGAGTTCAATACGGCATTTTGAAAATCATGTATCGCAGGTTTGTGATCTCGCCATATCAGACTTTCATCTATTTCCAGAGTTGAAAAAAAGGCTATTTCCTGTAGGCACTTTCGGTAAGATGATGACGTCATACATGCAATGGCGGACTTTCTGAACGATCAATAAAAGGACTTCTTTAAAAGTTGCGTTGAGTTCCTTAAACATCACTGGCAAAGGTGAAAAGATACTGAAGGGGATGCCGAAAAATTATGCGATATGTCCGCCAAAAGTCAAATCCTTACACGTGAGGCTCACAACTTACCAATCAGCCCTCGTAAAAATTCCATTTTTCTGATTACATTTTTCCGTGCCGAACCCCAGTAGGTCAGTCGGTAGTGTACAGGACTTGAGTACATGGGGTCGCCGGTTCGATTCCCGGCTTGGCCAATTTCTTTCTGACGACTGATGATAGTCACCACGACAGGAATGATTCCTCTCTCTCACTGTCGATCACTGTTTCAACGATGGTTATGTTGGTAGGCAGCCAGTGGCTTGGAAAGAATATTGTGCGTAGCACTGGTAAAAGAAACTCTAGGGAAGCATGGATAGGTGCAATGGCCTCCGCGACACAACTGAAATAATGTTGAAAACGGCGTTAAACACTATACAATTAATCAATTAATACATTTCTACGTTATGTTTACCTGCAAATTCAAGTCCAGACTTCTTCATACTAAATACCCTAAGCTAGACTTACATGATAGAGAAACACGAGCTTCTATATCCAAACAGGTGTACTTTTACTCATCCAGCAAATGCACAATGAAAGTTCCGATATTGTTTAGACGGTATAAAGTTTAAAGATGCATCCTTACAACCAGAGAGAAAAGGCGTTGTTAAAACTTGAAAGTGTGTAGAATGGCTCAGAATTTGGTCGGTTGTGTAAACATAGATAAATTACCAATATATATATAGTGTAAGGGATAGAGAAACTCGAGGACTTTTCCTCATTTAAAACCGGAAATGACAACAGTGATTTCTTTGAAGGCTGCCAAAAAAAATGAAATGCATTTTCTATCTGTCGTAATCTGTCCAACCTTGCTGCCGTCAGTGGCAACATTTGGCATGAAGATACCTTAATGATTGCAGTTTCGTAAATTAAGTATGAAATGGGTTAAAATTGGCTGAAAACGACTTTTAAACGAGTATATATGTATCTTTAAGCGTCACTCTTTACCGAACTAGAAAAATTTAGATTTGTCCAAATTAAAAGCAGTTGAAGACGACAAATTAAATGCTGCACAAGTTATGAAATTTGTCTTCGAAAGGGAAGAACACATTTTGGGAAAAGGGGAAAATGCTGGTTACCAGCATTTTCTCCTTTTTCCAAAATATTTTCAAAAGCCTTCTTGCCTCGGTCTTTAAAACCCGGGGTTATGTGGTAAAGGGTTAAGTCGTGCATGTAAATTGTAGAAACTTAAAGTTGCATTGCATAACGTCTATTTGTTCCTTTGCATTTACTTGTCTAAAGATCCTTTACAAAAGCAAGTCCCAATTCTCTCTTTTTTTTTTTGCTCAGACTAGATTACTAAAGATGACTTGCTGTAAGAGTGGATATTTTCGCGGTTCTAAAATTTCACAAATAACCAAATGCTGACCTTAGGCGTGTTTTAATTTTTACGAAAACTGCAACAGACGATCTGGCATGTGAAATATACATAGCATCCAACTTAATAAATCTCCATTTTTACTTCAACGAAACGCGTTTAATCGGTAGTATTAAGCGGCACCGCTAGACTGGTATTCTGATCAACTATGATGATAAAAGGCACTCAGTGAAGTGGACAAGGGTCCCAGTCAAGTGCTCCAACATGACCCGGTGTCTAAGTAAAATATACCTTGATGTAGCTTAAATTTACCCTGGCAGATATCTTCGCGATTTTTATCAATACGCGAAAATCGCGAAGATTTCCAAAAATCCAACATTTCCGGTTTTACTGTACGTGTTACAGAAACACGAAGTCCTTGGCCCGTCTTCACAAACCTTTCTTAATTAAGTTCTGAGTCTTATTCTAGATTTAGAAAGTAAATCAATTTCTGATTGGCTGAACCGAAATCTATAGCCAATTTCCTTTTAGCCAGTCAGAAATTGCGTTACTTTCAAATTTAGGAAATTCTTGCGAGAAACATTTAGAATGTTATTTTGGAATAGTCGGTGAAAACCGTCTTAGTTTATAATTATCATTTGAACCATGCTTTGTGAGGAAAGGGGGTCTAATGCATCTGCAAAAAAAGCATCGACCCATGTCAGCCTGTGCAGTCCGCACAGGCTGACACGAGTCGAAACTTTTTGCTATTTGTAAATTCTATGAATGTCTAAGGACCAAGCTACCTCATGATTTAGTCGGTTGTTAGACAAAACGGATTTTATGGATCCATAATTATGTGAAGGTTTGCTTGGTATTATGTATCAATGCATTAACCCTTCACCACACGACAAAATTTTAGACTAGACCAATTTCAAAGTATTTGCAGACGACAAATTCAACTTTCGTACAGTTGAACTTTAGCTCTCTGATAGAGAAGAAAACATTGTGGGAAAAGGAGAAAATGCTGCTTACCAGCATTTTCTCCTTTTCCCACAATGTTTTCAAAAGCTTTCTTTCCCAGGGTCGTGGAAACCCGGCGTTGTTTGGTAAAGGGTTAAACCCCATTTTGCTGGAGTGTCTCCTATTGGTATTTTCAAATCAAATCAACGCAATATAAAGATAAGCCCCATTTTTTCTTCCAGATTGTAACGATTTCATTTCTGCTGGCAGGAAAGGAAAGAACATAAAGTATATTTCATCTCCAATATGTTAGCAAATTTCCCAAAGCTGAACTTACAAACTTCAACGGCGTACGCTCCGGGTTCAGATTATTCCTATTTGCTAGTCAAACAAACACAAATGAAGCACAATTTCCGACTTTTAACAGACTTTATAAATAAAACGTTCATACCTCAGTTCATCTCCTTTTCACAGTTAAATAAAACAGTCATACTTCAGTTCATCTCCTTTCCACATTGCTTTTATTCTACTTTACATAATACTTGTGCGAGGGCTGTTCAATTAATTCTTGGAATGTTGCTGTAATAACCACGTTTCTTGATATTCCAAGCTAAAAATTTTCCTGAAATAGCATGAACATATCATAAGCTTGATTTAGAAGTTCTGCACGTTTAAACATTTCAAACGCAAAATATGCGTAACCATAGTAACTCAAGTAATGCGCATTCCGGGCCCCAATTTTCTCCCAATTTGAAACATGTTATTTTGCCTAAAATAAATATGCAGAAATGTGTCAAAATGGCGCCAGTTGTGTTGTGCAGACGGTCAAATAACATCATACAGACATTTCCGTGAAACATCATCGCTGCTGCACTTCTGGTTACTGTAATAACATAGTTTTTGTTTCTTCCGTGGTAGGCAATTTTTGATGCAATGACGTCTTCCATGAAAGACGGGCAGTTATAAAGTTTTGTGTTAGACTCAGTAAAACACCAAAACAGACCGTAGAATTGATTAACCCTTTCCCAAACGATAAATTTTAGACTGGTCCAAATTGAAAGAGTTTGCAGACGACAATTTTCAATTTGATGAAAATGACAAAGTTCTCCAAAAGGGTAGAACACACTGTGGGAAAAGGAGAAGTTGCTCGTTACGAGCAATCTCGCCTTTTCCCACAGTGTTTTCAACAGACTTATACTGCAGACACGTGAAAACCAGGGCTTGTTTGGGAAAGGGTTAAGGAGTCGATAGCTTCAAGTTCCCGTAGTACCTCACTTATCTAGAAGTGGCATAGGTGGTTCAGGAATGGGAGAATATCGCTTGAAGATGAACGTCCTGACGGACGGTCGGTTAGCGTAACGGCGTCAATTTTGGATAGCGTGCGTGACAAGGTGACTAACGACCGCTGGCAAGTTCGCCTACGTCTCGCTACAAGGGATGAAATTCAAACCATTGTCGGTGATTGTATAGGAAAACATTTAGCATGTTGGTGTCCATGCACATGAAATGTGTAAATATTTGAAGGCATTATTTGGCCCGCAACATGCGAAATGAGACCTTCGAACATTTCCGTAATGTTTCGTCCCGGATTAGCCTGCGCAGTCCGCGCAGGCTAATCCGAGACAGCACTTTACGACTACATAAGATTTTATTCATACAGTAGACTTTCGTGAAACAGAAAATCGCACAAAAACGGAAAGTGTCGTCTCGGATTAGTTACAGACTGCACAGGATGATCTGTGACGACACACTTTTACGCATATGTCCGAAGGCCCCTCTTCGTGTATTGCACGCCATTTAGAAAAAGTACGCTGATCTCTTGACTTGTAATGACGTTGACGTTACTTTTGCACGTCCGAAGCCCGGCAATGCACGTTTACATGTGTTTTGTAATTTTCTGTTGAAAATGTATTTCTATATGAATTTGTTTGAAATTTCGAGGATGTTTCGGACATGGGTTGTTTAATATGTATGCAAAACATGATCTTATATTGGTCGTCTGGTCTATTTTTACAACAAATTTCCACGAATTTATCGAACAGCCCTCGTACTTTAATAACATCTTAAATTCAATTCTTTACGAAACAATCCTATATTTAAACAACCCTGGAGAAGAGAGATTTAGAAAACATTGTTAGTAAAAGGAGAAAATGCTGGTTAGCAGCATTTTCTCCTTTTACCAACAATGTTTTCTCCTCCTTCAAAGAATCAAAGCGCTAAAAGGCACTGAAGGCCTGGGCATCAGAACGGAATAAGAGGAAGGAAGATGAGGCCCAGAAGCTCAAAGTTCTATCACATTTGTATAGGCTTAAAAAATGCTATCACATTTGTACAGACTAATAGAAAAATATCTACATGTCTCACACTGACAGTCTGTGGAGTTGACAACAGAATGGAAAAACATAAATTTGTGAAGGCCAATATAATGCATTTTCATCTATTCAACAAAGCATGTCCCAGTTTGATATTTTTTAAGTATTTTAGCCATAGTAAGACAGTATTTGACTTTGAGAAGTAAAGATGTATCTGAGAAACATAATAGATAAACTAGAAAGTGAGTTACAAACTTTGTTATTTTCGTCTTATTTTTGAAAGTTAACGATGGGCTAGGATTTTTACAGTGTTGTCGCACTACTTTTTTGTAAGGATTGTGGGAGAGATGCAACCTACTTACAAAAGCAACTGATCTGTTTCCCATATTGTTTTATACACCTGTCTTATACAAAAAGGATTCTCGTACGTTTCACTATGGCATCATTTAAAGTAGTTGTAATTGAACATTTGGCTGTGTAATGCTGGTGGAATGGTGTGTTTCTAATGAAATTCAGTGGGACTAATTTCACGGTATAAAGATAAAAGCAACTCTTGTATATGTCAAAGTATAAGACAAAATAATAAATAGTTATCAAGCATGTAATGTGTATTCAAATGAACTGGATTGAAACTTTCCACAGAACCTTTAAAAGTGATCTGCCTTTTCTGGTATCATTCCAACATTATCGAAGATCTACCCCTTTCCTTTGTACTTAAGGGTTTCTTTGGAAGATACTTTGAGATGATCCTATTTGTAATTGAAATTAATATTATATGAATTTAATAGAAAACAGTTATATTTTCAATTGAGAGAGCCTAGGTGCTGACAATAATCATAACTGTTTTCTACTCAAATCGAGTTGTCATCAAAAATTGATGTAAAACATCAATGCTGTCTGTTCTATCAGAACCCTTTACTGTGGCTCGCCAGTCTGTTTGCTAAATTAACAGGTTAAAAAAGATTAAAAGACGGATATCTTCGTATTGATGAAAAAGGGTTTTTTCTTTGTTTGGCGTAGTTGTCTCGTCCCTTAGTAGCATAAATCTCACTATCAGCCTCCTGCTGTTCTCTAAAAACAACAGACGACTTATACGGAAATATATAAACAACTGGTGCAAGAGTAACTGCAATAGCTACGGTGTACAGAAAACAATCTGCAAGCCAAAGCACGATTATTGTTTGTTTTTTCAAGCAATAACTGCAAACTGTAATTCATTGTTCAACATTTTCGGTAATTTCTAGAGTATAATTCTGACAAACATTTCTGTCAATCGTTTGATTAGTAACTCTTCGTGCCCTCTTTCGTTTCGAACGTCTTGATTTAGAACCAAAATACTGTTCAATAAGTTTGATTGGGAAACTCGAAACTCTATCATTCCCCTCTTCTATTTCATCCTCAGTTCGCACTATCAACATTCTCCGCTTGAGAATAGCTTTTGGTTTACCAATATCTCTGATCGTTTTTATTTTCCCAGCCGTTGCGCAAAACCGGTTCGGAAGAAACATTTCAAGATGGATTATAGTATACATCCTCTGTAGTTGAACGTGGGCTTTACTGGATACCTCACTGGTCAGTTCCGTACAAGTAGTGGACATTACAGCAATCAATGCGTTCAACAACAAAATAGTTGTCATGAGAACAAATATAACAAATATACTTACAGAAATCACGGGCTGGCGGGCATTAAAGAGCACACTGAGTTCTCCAATACCTAACATAACTGTAAACATTTTGACAAAGGTTTCGGCAACATCCTCAAAAATAAAATCTCCGTCCTCATCTGGTTTTGCCTTTTGCATTGCGACAAACATGGCCAATGAAAATCCGATCAATAATGTACCTAAAACTACACCAAACTGGAGCAGGTGGATTGCCGTATGTTGTATAAGAGCCGTGAAAAATCCAAATTTTTCAAAAACATGAAGAAAATAGATGACTAAGAACCAACCAAGAATGATGATGTAAGACAATATAAAGTTTTGATAGCTGGATGTTTCGAAAACAAATGCATAATCTACTATTATGCAAAGTCCAAATACAATAAATAAGATAAAGTACCAATTCCACGGTTTTTGTAAGTTGAGCTTTACGCGTTGATAGAGGTAGACTATAAAACTGAGACCGTGTACCAAAAAACATGCGGATCCGTACAACAAGGTGATGGTGCTTGAGCCTCTAACTAAATCTACATTGTTGTATACATCGGAGCTTGAAACCTGTTTTGAGGGCGGGTTACCTAGCCTTGAGCGCACGATGGCAGTCCATGAAAAAAAGACCATAATAATAACATTAACAACCATCCACAACAAAACCCAAAGTTTATATTTGGACCATTTTTCAGTTATAGTTTTACTAATAACATTCTGGTTGACAAACTGCGTAGCCAATCCATATGTTTTGAGCGTTCCAATAAAAAATAGTATAGAAAAATTGATGTCTGCCAGCCGCTTGGTTTTTTCTATTTTGTCTCTGGTTTGGCCATCATCAACCGGGATGGATTCAATTTCTGTTATGTCAAATATGTCATCATCAAGACTTTCTTTTTCCCTGTCATTAGTCTTGTATACCTATGTAAAATAACAAAACTTGCATTAAATCATCGAAAAAACGTTAATTGCTTGAGTGTGAGTGATGCAGGAATAAGCAAAGCACTGAAATAATGAAAAAAAAATTTTTTTATCATTATGTGATTCTCATTTATACACATAAAACCTGAAGTATTAATGACATAATGGAAAACAAATGCATGCCAAGAAAATTCTAGATAACTGTTTGCCCAAGAGTTTGTGAACTGTACGTGTTGTCTGGTTTTGGAAAAAAAATAAGAACTGTTTTGTATTTACATGACTATACATTCAAGATTTTGTGAAAAGGAATAAAAGTATGATAGAATACCCTCTCTCTCTCTCTCTCTCTCTCTCTCATACAATATAAAAAAAAAAAAAAAAAACTGACCAATCAGAAGATTCCAGAGATTTTTTTCGCTGAAGGATGTGCTGAAACAGCTGAAATTGTCCATGTTTTGCTGCCAGCTGAAGTGGGGTTAGATGTTCTTGATTTTTCATTCTCCATAAACTTTCCGGTCGACTTTTCCTGCTTTTGACTTTTGCATCCAGCTTACTTCCTTTTTTCTCAAGGAACAGTTCAATATGCTTCATTGTAGTTATAATTTGTCTTTCTTTCTCGGGAAAAACCATTGCATAGCGTACCAAGGAATGATATATGTTGTCTTTGTACTTGTTCTTTGAATCAATATGAACACCATGTTTCAATAACAGTTTGATGGTTTTTACGTCCAGTGTCCTTACTGCAATATTTAGGATAGTTTTACCTCTTAACAAATGACCCTTCGACACAGCGTCATCCAAGTTGTTGGTGTTCAAATCAAACAAACTCTCTGTTGTTTTGTTTTTTTCAAGCATATGATTCAAAGTGTCATGTTTGTAGCTCTCCGCTTCCTTGGATGTTGTTTCTTTTACGACCATAAGATGTAGCGGCGTTGGGCCCTCAGCAATGTCTTTGCCATCACTAGTTCTCATATTTGAAGAGCTTATTGTTGATGGACCTTCCGTAGCTAAGCACATTATGATTCTTTTCAATGCTTCTCTTTCATCTTCTGACTCTGGAATTGGCTGACTAGTTGCAAAAAATAACAATGTTTTCTTCCATTTTGTAGATTCAACATGATTTTCTTTCAGGATTATAGAGTATGCATCATCTATATCGAGAAAAGAAGCAATATCACTTTCGTAATCATCAAACATTTTCTTTTTACCTAGAATGGTTTTTCCGTATTCCCCCACAATCACTTTTAACATACTTTCAAAATCTGTTGCAAGTTGCCAAAAGTCAATCGAACCACTTTTACAGTAGTCAGGGTTTTTTATACATTGTCTGTATAGGGAGTCTCTGCTGAACACGTCAAGTATCACAAAAAGATAGTTTATCCTAGAATCTTCTTTGGTTGCCATCTTTAGGTTCTTCGACACTAAGTCAAATTGTTAGATAAACCCTTCGAATGCATGTGACATCTTACTTTTCAGTAACAGCAATTCTATTCTTGTAAAACTGTGAATGAATAAAAAATTAAGAAGGAAGAGTATATTCAATGACAAATTAGTTTTCGTGTACATGTGTGTACGGTAAATAATAAATGTAGGATCTCTACATTCGGTGCAGAATTGCATGCGCCAGGTATTATTCGCTAAGATACCCTCATATTAAATACAAATATTGCTAACATGTTTAACTTTTTTTCCCGCCTTCAAGCATATTATTCATTTACCTATTTATCACCATACATGTATATGAGCTACCTAGAAATGTTGCTACCGATTGTAGAAAGTGTCAATCAGAAATCTGCCATTATAAATTTACTGTGCCAGATTAGCCTTCATTCAAACTAGGACAATCCGTTTTTAAATATCATGGAAGTGCTTGTTTTCTTGTCCCAGAAACAAGAACTTCTGCCCCACTCCTTTTTAGACATGTTCATTCAAACATATCATAACACATTCAAAGTATTGATGAGTGCATGTATTGAGATTTCTCAGCACTTTACTTACCAGAGCAATTTACCCTATATTACGTAGTACAGTTAACTTCAGTTACAGCATCTTGGATAACCTTTTCTGTGTACATTTCTACATCACAAATCGGCAGTTTTCTATATTCTAGTAGGCATTGTTTTTTTCTCTCCCGTTAAATTAGTTTTAGATTTCAGATAAAAAAAAATGTATTCTGCAAATCATTCCTTTTCCTCTGTTTCCATCCCCTTTAAAATAAGAAAGACGGTAATAGAGAAATAATATTTTACTTTGTCTTTCTCGTTCACTCAGCCTTTTCTGTTAACGTAAGAAAGAAAGAAGTTAGAAAATGTTATTAAACCTACAAGTCAGGTCTATTTTCTTTCTAAAATAAATAAATAAATAAATAAATAAATAAATCTAAAATAAATAAATAAATGAATAAATAAATAAATAAACAACAATGAGCAAAACAAGACTTAACAATTCAATAAATGATAACGTAATAAAAAAATGAAATGATTTAAACAATGAATTATTTAACAAGTATGTAAATGAAAAAGCATTTATCATCCACCTTTACAAATTTGCTCCGTTCGAACACTGATTCAATACTGACTGATTGTGTACGATAATCATGTTAATATTAGAGAAACTATGAACTGTACATATAGATAAATTGACATCGCTGACTAGGTAAATTGAAATTGCTCACTACGTTCTTTTATACTGGTTAAATCGATATTGCCGATTATTTTGACGCAGTATGTCATTCATTTATGTCTTAAACCACCTTCCAAAATTTAACAAACTATATATATATATATATATATATATATATCAGTGTCGAAGGTTGTTCGCTGAAAGAAGACTGCAAAAAAGACAGAGCGATCTTAGTACAGGACAGAAGTTCGCAAAACGATTTTTTTTTTTTTTTTTTTAATCGGCTGAGGAAGATTCGGCGTTTTGGCTTTCAACAATCAAAATATTGTCTGCACTCTAATCGGTCGACACTGAACAAGGTATTGTGTAGAAAATCACAAAACAAGTTAAATGTTGATTTATTTGTAGTAGAGAGAAAGGAAGTTCCTGCAATATTGTATTTGAGCCGCAGGCGAGCAGATGTGAGTATTGGAATTTACATGTGGCCTATAGAGTTTTCTAAATTTGACCGAGTTACCTAATTTTTGGTCTGACCTGACCCAGTTTCAAAGTAGTACGAGATGTTATCAAGGCAAGCATTCTGACAAATTTCATGAGTATTTGATTTTAAAAAATGTGGCCTCTAGAGTGTTACCAAGGAAACTGTTGACGCTTCCAAGGACGATACACGACGGACGAGGGACGACGGACACAGCCCGACCCCAAAAGCTCATCTTTAGCACTTGGTGCCTAGGTGAGCTAAAGTTTCAATAACTTGGGTTTTATTTCTAAATGAAAATATATATTCATCGAATTTGTCGCTGTAAGGGTAATAAAATATTAATCATGCTCTGTGAAAAGGGGCTTAATGCATCTGCAAAAACTATAGATCCAGGTCCGCCTGCGCAGTCCGGGATAGCTGACCTTGGTCAAAGCTTTTTACATTTAGTAAATTTTCTGCGATTCAAAGGATCAGTGTATCTCATGATTCAATTGGTTGTTAGACAAAATGGATTTTTATTGATCCATAATTGTATGATGACAGAGATGCATTCAGCCCCCTTTTGCCAGAGCATGGCTCATATATTTGTGTAACATTTTGTGCCATCTTTGCTTGCGTCCGGAAAGCCAGCGCAAGTCCATATCTATCACATGAGATAAAGTTGTTTCTGTGACCCCCAAAAATGCTTATCCAATACCAGTCGTATTTTATACCAGTTTGTATGAAACTAGAACAATCATGAGTTTTTATTAATTTATTTTTACAGAGCGATTTTTTAAAAATTTTTAGCAGAAGTCAGAACGAAAAAGGTTCTTGTGTTAAAAAAAAAACCTGTAGGTATGGAGACAAGAGATTTTATCTAAACAACAACAGAAACATACAAGGCCTCATAGCAAAGTCTACCAGTCTTAAACATTTGATAGTAATTTAAAAAGAAAAGGCAAATGCCAATTATAGAACAGTTAGTCACTAAAACATGTCTCAGTATTCTTACAGCTCAATTTTATGCTGAGGTTGTACATAATTTAAATCATGTGACTACTAGAGTACACAACGAGCTTACAATGTGTGGCAGAAGTGTGGGTGGGGTAACGCGTTTTGATCCTGAGTTGTGAGCTTATGTCTGTTCGTCGAATTTATTTTCCTTGGTATTCTACTTAATTTCTCATGTGGTTATGATTCTCTCTCTATTGCTTAAACGATACGAGCAACATACAATCAGCTGTCACAGTATGGGTCCAAAACGGAAGTCAGGGAGCAGTTTACAACACGGGGCACGGCCAAAACGTACTAAGCGTCAACAAAGTGAGCCAGATCGGGGCCCTGCTAGAACTGATCCTGACCAGAGTCCTGGGTCCGTATTCACCAACCATTCTTAAGAGCATTCTTGGTCTTGTTCTTCAAAATTTTCCAAATTTGAAAGTAACACATCTTCTGATTGGCTAAACCATATGGTTTAGCCAATCAGAAGGTGCGTTACTTTCAAACTTGGAAAATTTTGAAGAATAAGTCTAAGAACGCTCTTAAGAATGGTTGGTGAATATGGACCCTGATAGAGCTGGTGCAGTGGGTGTTCCTGGACCTGCAATTGAGTTACAGGATGATCCAGGTAATATGGCAAAACAGGGATCTAGTATTGATAATGTTAATTTTATTGAATCTCTTTCACCCGTTCCTGCAATTTCATCCTCTTTAGGGGAGCACATTTCTCATAGTTTGAGACAAAAAATAATTTCTGGGTCATTTGTTGATCTTATTTCGCTTAATCCAAATATTGACCATGATCAGAGCAAATTTGGTGTTACAGTTGATAACAATGGTCAGTTGATTATCAGACAAAATATAAAGAAACAGAATGTCGACACTGAGAAGTGGACAGATTTATTCCTTATTTACATGAGTATTTTTGTTTCTGCTCACCCAGAGCGTACTCAAAAATTGTTGAAATACATGAACATAATACGCACTGGCCAGAAGCGGTTTGGGGGAATGGGTTGGAGGAGTTATGATGAACAGTTTCGTTATCGTATGTCCCTCAACCCAAATCAGAGCTGGGTAGATATTGATACTGAGCTCTGGCTCATGTACATGCATGCTCCGGTGTCGAGTCAGGTGCCTTCTAATTCGGCAAGAAAGTGCTTTGTTTATAATTTCAAAGGAATCTGCTTACGCCCTGTTTGTTCTTATATTCACGGGTGTCTCAGGTGTTCTGGCAATCACCCACAAGGGTACTGCAGCAGAACAAAAGCTACTACAGTGCAATCCAACCCGAATAGGTTTGAATTCACCCCCAAAGTCCAACAATCCGGGGTCGGTCAAATGCCTTTAGAGGACAAGCGAACCCATATCAAAGGTTTATGGGACCTCGGTTTAACACCCATTAATGTGCAAAACCTTATAAAGTATACTTCCATATATCCAGAAAGGCAGGCAGCCGTCAGTTTAGTAAATGGCTTTACAGAAGGTTTTCGTCTTTGTTTCTCTGAGTCAAGGTCTGCATCCTTTTCCCATAATTTAAAGTCTGCTAAAAATCATCCTGAAGTTGTCAGGCAAAAATTAAAGCAGGAAATCTCTTTAGGTCGCAAAACTGGACCATTTCCTTTCGCACCGTTTAATAATTTGAAAATTTCACCGATTGGCATAGTGCCAAAAGGGGATGGCGGTTGGCGTATGATTACGCATTTGTCACATCCCCCTGGGTTAAGCGTAAATGATGGGATTGAGGATGATCTCTGTTCTATCCAATATACAAAGTTTGATCAAGTAGCGGACATGATATTTAAGTTGGGGAAATCTGCCATAATGGCAAAAAGGGATATTAAATCGGCCTTCCGCCTTCTCCCAGTTCACAGATAGGATTTCCACTTACTCGGCATTTTCTTTGAGAATTCTTTTTATGTAGATAAATGTTTACCCGTGGGTTGCAAAATTTCCTGCAAATTGTTTGAACAATTTTCCACTTTCATTCATTGGTTGGTTTCCCACAAATCAGGGAATGATAATTTGGACCACTACCTGGACGACTTCATATTTGCTGGGCGTTCAGATGCCAATGACTGTCAGCTCTTGCTTGAAACATTCATTTGTGTGTGCAATGACTTGGGTGTTCCAATAGCTGAAGAAAAATCTGCAGGCCCTTCTGAGGTGCTTGTCTTCCTGGGTTTGGAATTGAATTCTTTCGATATGACAATAAGAATTCCGCTTGGAAAAATTAATCAACTTTCTGAGCTTTTAATAGAATTCATTTCAATAAAAAAAAGTGACTCGCAAAGAATTGGAGTCCTTAGTAGGCAGGTTAAGTTTTTTCTGCCAGGCAGTCAGATCTGGACGAGCCTTTCTGCGTACATTTTATGATCTCCTTCTCACAGTCAAAAAACCATTTCACAAAATCCGTGTATCGGAATCTCTGCGAGAAGATATGAAAATGTGACTTTCTTTTCTTTCGGGTCACAGTGGACTAACTTACATCCCGGAACAAACCTGGTATGGTAATCAAACTTTGAACCTTTTCACGGATAGCTCCGGTTCAGGTGACTTAGGTTGCGGATGTGTCCTGGGAAATGAATGGTCTTTTTTTCAATGGCCTGAAAAGTGGTCTGGTCAGTCTGTTTTAAGCGACATGTCATTTTTGGAAATGGTACCAGTTTTGCTTTCAGTCATGTTATGGGGGGGGGGGGGGGACTTGCAAATCGGAAAGTACTATTCTTTATTGACAATGAAGGGTTTGTTGCAATTTTGAATAAGCAAACTACCAAGTCAAAAAGATTTATGTCCACTGTACGAGAGTTTGTTCTATTGTGCATGAAATTTAATGTTATCTTTAGAGCCGAGTACATTGCTTCAGTAGATAATGAAATCGCTGATTCTATTTCACGCAAGCAGATGTCCCGGTTCAGACCGCTGGCACCGGATGCGAATCTTACCGCAGCTCCTCTGCCAGAGCGGTTTCTATGGCTAATGTCCAGTGTGAAGTTAACAGACTGTTAGATAACTCCATGGCAAGAAATACCCAAAAGGCATACAAGAATGGTTTGATTAAGTTTGAAGCCTTCAGGAGGCAGTACAACTTTGAGTTAAGATGGCCACCACCAGTCCAGGAGATTGTACAGTTTATTGCATATTTGTCATTGAATAAATTCTCATACAAATCCGCATCGTTATATGTATCTAGTAAAAGCTTTCAATGTAAAATTACTTGTATACAAGACTCCACCTCTCATTTTCTTGTTAGAAAGGTACTGCGGGGGTTTCAAAGACAAGGAAAACACTGTAGAGATTCTCGTTTACCAATTACCCCATCTTTACTACGTAAAATTATTGTTAAACTTCCTGTGGTTTGTCACAACTTGTATGAATCCAAATTGTTTGCTGCAGCATATGTAATTGCATTTTTTGGTTTCTTTCGCGTTGGTGAATTGTCAGTAACAAATCATTACAGTCTGGATCATGTTATTAATCTGAGTGATCTGATAGTCAAAAGGAATGAAAAGAGTTTATTGATCAACCTCAGTTTTTCTAAGACAGACCAGTTAGGGGATGGTCAAATCTTAAGAATAAGGTCAACTGGATGCGGCCTATGTCCATTCACAGCAATCTGTGAGTATTTATCAGTCTGACCTCATGGCAATGGTCCCCTTTTTATACATTATGACGGTAAGCCGCTTTCCCGTAATCAGTTTAATGCAGTCCTCAAAAAGGCTCTTGGCATTCAAGGCATAAATTATAGTCAGTATAAGTCTCACTCCTTTAGGATTGGTGCAGCTTCAACGGCGGCCACCTTGGGCTTATCAGAAGAAGAGATTAAGTTGGCTGGTCGTTGGAGATTTGCTGCTTATAAGTCATATTTGCGTCCCACAGAGATAACTTCGCCCCATTTAGTGGACCATTAGAAAGTTAGCGGTTATATTTTGTACAACCTAACTCTTTTTATCAGCTAATTGGAGTTGTTTCAATCTATATTGGCATGCCTAAATTAACTTTGCTTGATGCACGAAGATCAGGAAGTTCTGTATTTTAACAGGACTTAAGAAATTTCATTCTAGGCCATGTTAGTGTTTGGTGCATCGGATCATCAATTATCAAGAATGCTTTTATAGCAGCAAGAAGAAAGCCTGGAGGGGTTAATCTCAATTTACACTCGCTTCAAATTAAGGTATGGTCGCAAGGTTATAGCGGTCTTTGTCTCAGGGACCTCTCCAGAAAAGTATCTCTGTTAGCTGGCATTGAGCAAACACTTCAATTTATGTTATTTCACTGCGGTGGGAATGACATTGGTCGTTTTAACCTTGTTTCAATACTACAATCCATTGTTGATACCATATCTCATGTGTCTCGGCTCTTTCCAACAGCCACGCTTATTTGGTCCCAAATCTTGCCTAGCTCAAAATGGCGTTACTCCACTAACAACGCCGTTATGAACAATTGCAGATTAAGAATTAACAGTTTCGCAGCTTCGCGTATATTGGCTGCATGAGGTCATTATATTAAGCATCCTAAGTTGCAGATAGTAACCCCTGAACTTTACAACAATGATGGTGTGCATTTGTCAGAAAGAGGCAATGAGCTTTTTCTAAAACAGCAAGCTGTTGGCATCGAAGCCATTATCGTAGAAAATATTAAAACAGTGACATAGGCAATCTGCATGAAATACTACGTTATAAAATTCTGGCAGCGGCTTTGGACAATTTTGCTGTGCTGAATTTCATTGGCGGCAGTCCGGAGTCAATTTTATTTGATTAATCAAATAATTGATTCCGGACTGTATGGCGTACAGCAAAATAATTGGGAAGTGTAAAAGTGTTCTTATATTATGTAAATATTTAGATTTTTGATGTTTTTATGTTGCTGTCATGACAACGTTTTCAAGGATAAGTCACAAATGTGTGGTAGTTCTTGCTTGCTACTGTTTCACAGAGTAAGTCAGTAACAGTGATTGCTTCATGTTGACATATTTGATACCTATAATTAGGAAACCTGTTGTAATATAACACAAATGTGGTGTTCTTGGCTTGCTGCTGAAGAACAGGGTAGACCAAGAATACTTGTCATTTGATTTTGGCATATTTGATAGCCCACATTGGAACGTTTGATCTTATGTGAGTCCACTTTGGGGTGTTTTCTTGTTGATGACATTTTAAGCTTATATGTTGGGGCTCTTGTTTTGTTGGGTTTGCCATAATCACTTGAGGCAGCCTATTTGTAAATGTTTTGTCTTTTGCCGCTGCCAAAAATATTATGCCAAAACAAATAAATGGTAAATTGTGTTCTGTTTGGTTTATCTTTTGTGTTAGATGCATCCACAATAAGGCATACATACCAATCAATACATAGTTATAACTTCAGAAACGAGGTGCATAGTAATTTTACGAAAATTAAAATCTTACCGTGGTTTTGAGAGACTTTTTTCAGAGAAAGAGCACACCGTCTTCGTAAAATACACTATCATTATTTGTCATTCACATGGTGTCTACAAAAAGGACTGCTAAGCCCCCGTGGCTCAGTCGGTAGCGTACAGGACTTGAGGACAGGAGGTCGCTGGTTCGATCCCCGGCTTGGCCAATTTCTTTCCGAGGATTGATGATAGTCATCGCGACAGGATTCATTCCTCTCTCACCTCTGATTATTGTTTCCATGATGGTTATGTGGGAAAGCAGCTAGTGGCTTGGAAAGAATATTGTGCGGAGCACTGGTAAAAAAACTCCAGGAAAGCATGGATAGATGCACTGGTCGCCGCGATATAACTGAAATAATGTTGAAAACGGCGTTAAACGCCATACAATCAATCAATAGAAAAAGGACAAACGAACGATCCGATTAGTGCTCGGCAACAGCACTCGTCACAACTCGGTTGATTGCGTACCTACATCTAAACATGTGATCAACGGTTATCCGAGGTTTGCCAATTGTTTTTTTCACTGTTAAGCGCACGAGTTTGCACTCATGAATAACACTCACCAGGGCCCAAAATTCTCAGTCATCACTTTCGTACGATTAAAATCGCACATCTATCAAAGTTTGTTGTGAAATTAAACGTTACTACGATGTTCAAATCAAAATATTTTTATTATGTTATGGGTCGTTTCTTTCAGCGTAGTGAGATGGATTACAGGCGGCAATTTTCACTTTTACTCGGGTTTCTCCGTAAATGCTTGGATGTGGTTGAAATGTTGGTATACGATTCCTATGGCCTTGGGCTTGGCAAGCCAAGCCCAGGCCAAAAATCAGATCATTTATTAAGAAAAAAAAAACAAACTTTTATTCATTATTTTCCCTGCAAATTCTCTCAAATTTAACCAGTCTAAAATTCTCTCGTTTAGTAAAGAGTTAAACTAAAGTTTTACTTTCCGTCGTTCGTATTATCAAATGCAGAAACATTATTAAGTTTAATTTTCGTTTTACTTTACTTCAAAGGCATTTTAAATGCATTTACCTGTCTAACGATTCAAAAGCGAAAACAAGTTTAGATTTTTTTTTTTTTGTTACAAAACAACTAAGATTGCACTTACGTTATAGAGAAAGCTCAACTCATTTGAAAATCCAAGTCAAACAAACGGCGTAGAATAATCAAAGTACTGAAAGTACTGACAGACCAGCGAATTTGATTGATTGATTGTATGGTGTTTAACCCTATTTTCAACATTATTTCAGTTATGTAGTGGTGGACAGTGCACATATCCATGCTTTCCTGGAGTTTCTTTTACCAGTACTCCACACAATATTCATTCCAAGCCACTGGCTGCTTTCCCACATAACCGTCGTCGAAACTAGAGAGAGGAGTGAATCCTGTAGCAATGACTATCATCAATCCTCAGAAAGAAATTGGCCGAGCCGGGGAATGAACCAGCAACTTCCTAATCTCAAGTCCTGTATGCTACCGACTGAGCTACCAGGGCTATGCATGCTATTGGTTAACTATAATCCAGTTTAAGTTTAACGCTTAACCTGCTAGAAAAATTAAATGAAACTTTCAAGCTGATGGTAAACACCTGAATATTACTATTTCAATGTTACATTTTGGAAAAAAAATATATCCTCTTATTGGACATTATAGATTCAAGAACAGACTGCGCCTTCTGTGCAGTCTGATCTTAATCCACACTGTCCACAAAAGGTCATTGAGTCGAGGTGGTGCTGGTAAAAGAAACTCCAGGAAAGCATGAATAGGTGCACCGACCGCCATGATATCACCGAAATAATGTTGAAAACGGGGTTAAAAACCATACAATAAATAAGTCAATATCCAATAGCAGAAGATGTAGTGAACTATTTAACTCTCTGAAATGAAATTCAAAACTGTTGCAGACCACAAATTAAATGAGGCTGAATTGATGAAGCCTAATTCCAAAAGGACAGAAAACAATGTGGAAAAAGGAGAAAATGTTGGTTATCAAAGATTCTTCCCCATTGTCATTAAAACTTGGGATTGTGTGGTAAAGTGTTAATATTCAAGACGTAAAATAACAGTTTCACATAACAGTTTAAGTGTACACAACGATCTAAATAATGAATGACTGAAGGAATGATAAGGGTTCTCTGTCCAGTGAGGGTTAATGCAGCTGGGATTTGCTACGAGTTACAGAGGTGTTTCTATTTTTAGATTCATTCATAATGTTACAGTGGTGTAGGAATAAAAGTTAATAGCCTGCTTTGAATAGGTCACTTAATTTACATATAAGCAAAGATCTTGTACCTTATAAATGACATCGTGTACAGTCTTTTACTTTGTAAGAAGACATGTTCAAATTGGAGTAGAAGAGATTTAGTGTTTTTTGTCAAAATTGTCATATATAACAGAATGAAGATTTCTATCAGAAAGAAGTATTTTCTGTGAGGCAGTATTTGGCAACTGTGAGGTTTTTTGTTTACTTTGACTCTGGGTCAATCATGATGCCTATAGACTAGCTTCGCTAGTCTAGAAATCCAGCCCCGATGTCTATTAGAGACTATTTTAACCGTTTACCAAACAGTCCCGAGTTTTAACGACCCTCGGAAAGAAAGCTTTTGAAAACATTGTGATAAAAGGAGAAAATGCTGGTAAACCAGCATTTTCTCTTTTTCCCACAATGCTTCATATCCATCTAAAGACGAATTTCAATTTTTAGGTCACATTTATTTTGTCGTCTGCAGAAGCTTTCAATTTGGACAAGTGTACAATTTTGTCGTTTGGTAAAGAGTTAAAAGTTTAACTTAAGCATTTAATTTAGAAACATGGAGTTACAGTGTCTAAAGTTAATACTTGTTCCAGTGTTTGTACTTGCCTAATATATGCAAATCAAAAACCTAGACAATACAACTGAAGTTAAACTCAAGAAAAACAAAAATATTAAGTCCTCAGATTACACATTTCCTAGTCATTTTAGCCATGCTCTGCGAAAAGGGGTTTAATACAACAGCGAAACGTATCGATTCAGGTCAGCAGGCTGACCTGGCCGAAACTTTTCGCTATTTGTCAATTTTCTGTATGTTGAAGGACAGTCTACCTCATGATTCAGTCGGTTGTGAGACAAAATGGATTTTATGGATCCCTGATTGTTATATGATAACTTTCTTGGTATAACTGCATCACGGAGATGCATTGTACCCCCTTTTGCCGGAGCTTATTTATCTTTAAAAATGCAATCCAAACACACACACACACACACAAATCGGGATCAAGGTTAGTAAGGCGTTTTAAGTAATCCGTTTTCCTGTCTAATAGTAAAACCTACTGTATCATTTATCCCTTGGCTGAGGGGGAGGGGGGCGCGGGGGTGGTGTTAATCATACATACCGGTATAATTCTCATTCGATAAACCTCTCATTATCAGCTTCTATTATTGTTTATGTTTGGGATAACAGGTTTGAAATCACGTATAACTCTTACTCGATAAACCTTTCATTAAAAGTTTCTTTTATTGTTTGTTTTTGGGAAAACATGTTTAAAATCACAAACCATGATGAGATAATATAAACGTTATCGAGTTGGGTTTAGAAATTATCTCGTCACGGTGCGTGAGTTTAAATCTGTTATCCCAAACATAAACAATAATATATACCGATAATGAAAGGTTTATCGAGTAAGAGTAATATCGTGACGAGATAATTTATAAACGCAACTCGATAATGGTTATATTATTTCGTCACGGTTCGTGGTTTTAAACATGTATTTAAAAAAAATAATAATAATATAGACTGTTAATGAAAGGTTTATCGTCTTAAGAGTTATACCCGCAGGTACGCTTGGCCAATTTTCGTTTTCCACTCGGCGTAAACATTGCAGTTTTATCTGTGTTTCTGGGTCCTGCGTAGCTCCGTAGTAAAATATAGAGGCCCCGGTTTCGAGCCGGCTTTTTGCTTGGGGGTGTACTTGGGAAGGAGATTTCAGAGCCCTTGCCTAGAACAGGTGAAACCCAGGACATACATGAATATGTGAGCTGTCGCCATGATATGACTGAAATAATGTTGAATGAGGCGTAAAACACCATTCAATCAATTTATCAGCGTCTCAAAAAAGTAGGGCATGTAGGTATTCTGCAAACCTCGGGCGATTCGTTGGCCTAATTCCTCGGCTGCAATACGACTGGTGATATGCACCTACACGGTACATTTCTTCGCCGGAAATACACCACTTTACCGTTCTTAAAATTGTAAGGCTCCACTTAAAAAAAAAAACAGTTACATTTATTTTATCGAAATCTTTCTGAATACATTTCCGATGAGAAACAGCGTGTACATTCAACTTTTAACGTGTTCTGTCAATTCCGTTGCAAGTTTCACCGACAGATTGATAGGCTTTACTGTCGTTGTGGATGTTGTTGCTAATCGATTTTCATGGATGCCGCCATATTTGAGATCATGTGACTGACAGCACATTGAAACCGCCTTGATACGGACGAGGTTTGAATGTAGTTACGGAAACTGCAGAGATATGACGAGTGGACATGGAGCAGGGTCTAGTCTAAGTTGGCGTTTGTACCGCCTTGCTGTAGACGACAGTCTTGATTTTTCAAAGACCTGGGTACGTATTCACCAACCATTCTTAAGAATATTCTTGGTCTTGTTCTCCAAAATTTTCCTAATTTGAAAGTAACACATCTTCTGATTGGCTAAACCATTTGGTTTAGCCAATCAGAAGTTGTGTTACTTTCAAACTTGGAAAATCTTGAAGAATATATGAAGACAACATATGGGAAAAAGGAGTAATTGCTGGCAGCCGGCATTTTCTCCTTCTCCTACAATGTTTTCTACCCTCTCAAAGACAAATCACATTATTTTAGCAGCACCTGTCACGTGATCTGAATGTTCTTTCTACTCTGAGGAGTCTAAAATTTTGTCTTATAGTTACACATGTAGCAGCATTTTCTCCTTTTCCCACAATGATTTCCAGATTATTCTTTCTCAGGGTCGGCAATGAGTGGTAAAGGGTTAAGGATAACATCTGCACGGTTGAGGGTTACAAAATATATCATTTATGCATCAAAAGTCATGTACATTAGAAAATGGATGAAACGTTTTTTGATAACACAAAGGAATAGTAGTTGACGATTTATCTAAGTACAAAGGTTTTTTCATTTGCAAAATATTACATGCACATAAATGTTCCGTAACAGATTCTCTTTATCAAAGGATTTGTTTGTTTCCTTGTAATGGAGTTTAACGCCGATATAACAGCAAAGCACAAAGTTATTGTTATAGGCTATAATGGTTGTCATCATTGTTATCGTTAAAATAAGTAGTTTGGTGTTTGTTGGATGGATGGATGGATGGATGGATGGACGGACGGACGGATCAATCGATCGATCGATGGGTTGGTTGATTTAGGTAGAATACTTCACACAAAATGGCGCAACGCCAAATAAACGTCAATTTCTTGTGACGTCAATGACGCCACTATTACTAAGAGATAACGTCAGTGAACAGCTTATAGGCGTCAAGTGGTGTTTTAAGCTTTCTTGTGCGCTAGCATGGGAACTTGCGCCTCACATTTACGAAAAAAGGTAAATATTATGCTCCCATTCATCGTTTTAAAATATAAGAATTTTTTTTCTTTCAGTTGTTTAGGAGTGTAAATGAAAAAATAAATAAATAAAACAATAATAATAAAATGTTAAGAAAACTGACAAGGCTATTCCAATTCTACACACGTTTATATGTGACGGTGTCAGATATTTCTATGTTAAAATCGTCGCAAAACTCAAGTGCTTGAAAGCTTTGATGAGCTTTGGTGGGCTTTCCGTGTAAAAATTGTTTCAAAGCAATTAAAATATTGCCATGAGATACAGTAACCAAGGACCTAACTAGTATCTAACTCTTTACCAAACGACAAAATTTTCAGGGTCCGTATTCACCAACCATTCTTAAGAACGTTCTTTGTCTTGTTGTCCAGAATTTTCTACATTTGAAAGTAACACAACTCCTGATTGGCTAAACCATTTGGTTTAGCCAATCAGGAGTTATGTTACTTTCAAATATAGAAAATCTTGGAGAATAAGACTAAGAATATTCTTAAGAATGGTTGGTGAATACAGGCCCGGGGGGGGGGGCGGTCTAAATGTCTAAATTCAAAGCATTTGCAGAGGAAAAATTTAATGTGGAAGAAATAAAAGATTCAATGATGCAGAAATAAAAAGATCTGTCATTGAAAACATAAAGAAAGCAATGTGGAAAAAGAGCATTTGCAGAGGACAAATTAAAAGGTTTTCTTTTTTTTAAATAAATGATAAAACTTGTCCTTGAAGGAGGAGAAAACATTATGGGAAATGGAGAAAATCATGGTTACCAGCAGTTTCTCCTTTTCCCACAATGTTTTCAAAAAGGTTCTTCCTCAGGGGTCAGGACTGTGTGGTAAGGGCTGAAACAATTTTGCAAAAAGGTGTCTAATTGCGAGTTGGCGCAGAGCCAGCGCTGTGCGACCACATTATGTACTAGTTATCAGCAACTTTCACGACATATCGAAACACATTTTTGACACTCGTCCCAACTCGGCCGATTCCGTACCTACATCTAACCTCGTCTGTATAAAGGAGGCTTCCATTTTGAACTACCAATCACATGATCTTAAACATGGCGGCGCCCCTGTAGATCGCTTAGCAACGACATGAACAACCGCGGTGAAGTTATTCACTTCTATCGATCTGTCGGAACGGAATTGATAAACCACGCTAAAAATTGAATGTACAAACTGTTTGCCGACTGAAATATTCTTAGAAAGATAACGACAGAAAATTTACTCGTGTTTTCTTTTTTAAGAGGAGCCTTACAATTTCAATAACGGTAAAGGGGCGTGCTCCGTAGATGTGCGAAATGTACCGTGTAGGTGCATAACAAGCTACATAATACAGTCGAGGGATTTGATCACCAGATCACCCGAGGTATGCCGAATGCATTTTTGAGTGACTTTGGGGATTGTTGAGCTGTACTGCAAGACGGCGACAGCTCACGTATTTTAGCCATGCTCCGTGATGCATAATACCAAGCAAGCTGGCGTAAAGTTATGGAAATATTTACTCCGATCATAAAGTTATGCAGTTTCGTGAAACTTATTTTCAGACTTGATGCTTGCTTACCTAAACTTCGTCCACAAATTTCGCGCGTACGCAGTTTAGTGAAAGGCATCGCTGACGCGTATTTCCAAGGACACTCACACGAACAAATCCAGTGCTTCCAGCGGGGTTCGAACCTAGGGCCTCCGGGTAATAAATCCTTCACTTTACCACTGAGCTACGCAGGACCCCTCAAACACCCTTGAAAAAAAATATGAGCCATGCTCTGTGAGAAGGGGACTTAATGCATTTGCAAAAAGTATCGACCCAGGTCAGCCTGCGCAGTCCGCGCAGGCTGACCTGAGCCGAAACTTTTTTCTTTTAATCAATTTTCGGCATGTCAAAGGACCAGCCTACTCCATGAATCGATAGGTTGTTACTCAAAACGGACATTTAGATGTCCATAATTATGTGATGACTTGCTTGGTATGATGCACCACGGAGATGCATTAAGTCCCCTTTTCACAGAGCAGGGCTCACATGGATAATGATCATGAGATGAGGTATAAATACCTGTCTACATGTGAACACTTAAGGCCATTAGGCGCTATTCAGTGCACCTTTGAGGAAATTGTGGACCAAGATCGGACTTTACAGAACATACAGTCTGATCATGGATCTACATTTTCAGATAAAGTAATATATTCTCCAGTGAAAAGTTGTCTGAAATCACTGTATTTGGTTTTAAGCTATCTACCGGAATTTTTCATGAAATGGATTAAGCAGTTTAACCCTTTACCAAACGATCCCATATTTTTAGGATCCTGTGGAAAAAGGCTTTTGAAAACATTGTGAAAAAGGATAAATTGCTGGTAACCAGCATTTTCTGCTTTTTCCACAATGTTCTTCATCTTTCCAGAGCCAAATCTCATCATTCTACCGCCGTTTGATTGGTCGCCAGCAAACGCTCTCAATTTGCACAAGTCTTTAATTTCTACCAGACGACAAAATTTTAGACCTTTTGCAATTCTATAGTAGTTGCAGACGACAAATCAAAAATTGCTCAAAATAAAGGGATTTCGGTTTTAGAAAGTATAAAACATCGTGGGAAAAGGAGAAAATGCTGGTTACCAGCATTTTCTCCTTTTCCCACGATGTTTTCAAAAACCTTTTTTCCTCAGGGTAATTTTACACGTGATTGTGTACTAAAGGGTTGCATTATGCCATCTGGTTAACCTTTACGGATTCATCCAGGGTTCGTATTCACCAACCATTCTTAAAAAACATTCTTAGTCTCATTCTCAAACTTTTTTCTAAATTTGAAAGTAACACAACTTCTGATTGGCTAAACCAAATGGTTTAGCCAATCAGAAGTTGCTTTACTTTCTAAATCTAGAAATTCAACATTATTGCACTTATATCGCAGTAACCAGAGCACCTATCCATGCTTTCCTGCAGTTTCTTTTACCAGTGCTTCGCACAATATTTTTCCCAAGTCACTGGCTGCTTACCCACATATTCAATGTCGAAACAATGATCAGTGGTAAGAAAGGCATAAATCCTGTCGCAATGACTATCACCAATCCCCGGAATGAAATTTGCTGAGTTGGGGAATCGAACCAACGATATCCTAGTCTCAAGTCCTGCACGCTACCGCCTGCTCTAACGAGGATCAACTAAAGACTAACTTGTAAAAACGAACCCAGGTATCGCTGTGTAAATCTATTGCTTTGTATCTTCTTCCAGTTTTCTTCCAAAGAAGCGGAAGAAGGAAGTATGACCTCCATGGAAGTGATGTTCGCTGCGAGAAACCGGCGTCAAAGTTTGATTGGATCCACGGTAGAAACGTCGGACTCGGAAAAACGACGGCAGTCGGTGATCGGAACGACGATCGGAAAGCCTCCAGCTGCTATGCAACCCATTGTGGAGGACTAAATAAACCGTTCTTGTATTAGGGGAAAAAAGGACCAATTAATCTCTGCACTGTCTTCAAACACTTGTAGGGCATTTTTGTTCATCCAATGGAATATGAATAAGCAAGGTTTTAAAACTATTTTGGTTTTCCTTCTGTAACGTTATGTGATACATTTAAGTGCATCTTTTACAAAAGTTATTTAATTGTTTTCATTTTTTGTAGTAACATGGTTTAACATAACAACTTTCTGTATTCAGTTCATGGACTCTTCACTAATGCATCCTCTTTATTCAATTCTTAACCCTTTACCAAAACAACAAAATCTTAGACTGGGTCAAATCACAAACAATTCCGGACAACAAATCAAACGTTGCTCAAAAATTAAAATTTTATTTTCAGATGAGTTGTGAACATTGTAGAAGAAAGGAGAAAAATCTGGTTACCAGCATTTCTCCTTTTGCCATAATGTTTTCAAAAGACTTCTTCTTCAGGGTCGCTCATACATAGAAATTTTGTTTTCAGAAAGGTAGTAAACATCGTGGAAGAGGGGAGAAAATGCTGGTTACCACCATTTTGTCCTTTCTCCACTATCTTTTTAAAATACTTCTTTTGCAGGGTCGTTAAAACACGGGATTGTGTGGTGATAGAATAAAGATGAGCACAGTTTCCTCTCGCCAGGAAACACGTGCGTAGGTGCACTGACCTCCGTGATATTACCTCAGCTGATAAAGCGGTGTTGAACTCCAATACAAAGAAACCAACAAACAAAAATACATACCAATACTCTAGATTTACTTCTTATAGTAAAACTTTTCAAGTTAAAGGCGCGTTTAGACATATGAAAACGAAAATCAGTGGCAACATATATTTGAGGCATGCTCTGGCAAAAGGGGGCCTAATGCATCTCCGTGATGCACTGTACCTATCAAGCCTATCACATAACTATGGATCCATAATAGCCACGTTATTAAACAACCAACTGTATCTTGAGGTAGAATGGTCCTTTGACACGTAGAAAACTGACCGATAGCGAAAAGTTTCGGTCCAGGTCAGCCTGCGCGGACTGCGCAGGCTGACCTGGATCGATACGTTTCGCAGATGCATTAAGCCCCCTTTCCACAGAGCATGGCTCATATAAAATACAATCAGATGCAACCATCTAAACTAACGGAGGCATATTTCATTGCGATGAAGCGTCTAATATTTAGGCTTTTATTTCTCATGTGTTATTCTGATTGAGAGTTGGTTTATATTTTGTCTACGTTACGGGTACCGTATCTGTCTTAATGATATCGCAATGTCTCGCGAGACTTGTCCATTTTCTCACCAGATATGCAGTCGTCACAACTCGGCCGATTCCGTGCCTACATCTAACCTCGTCCGTATCAAGGGGGTTTCCATTTAGTCTGGTACCCCACCGTGCTCAACGTAGTGTTAGGGGCAGGTGATTCAGACCAGTTTGCATTTTGAAATACTGCCAGTCACATGATCTTAAACATGGCAGACCCTTTTAATCGATTAGCAACTGCAACAATAGCCTCGGTGATAAGCAGCCTGTAGCTGAGAAATGCCAACGGAATTGATATACCGTTTTACAAAATAAATGTACAAACTGTTTGTATCGGAAATGCATTTAAAAAAGGTTCCCACATAAAATTGTGACCAGTGTTTTCTTTTTTTGAGTGGAGTGTTACGATTTTAAGAACGGTAAAGCGGTGTATTTCCGTCGAAGAAATGAACCCTGTAGGTGCATTATCTAGTCTGGTACCCCGCCGTATATCAAGAGTACGTCAGGAAAAGCGCAATAATGGCGGCCCCATTGGTAATATGCAGAGGAAACGAGATTTTGTTATTTTACATGATCAAATCGGATCATAGGCTGAATTCAAAACAAATCGCTTGCAATAAAGTAATGGCAGTGAGTTTTTCTACACGCCGTTCTTATTTAGCCAGAGAAACTACATATCAGAAATGCTTTAAGTATCCGAAATGTAAATGGATCTATATAACGTCCGAAGGCAGGGCTGCTTTTAAGATTTATATTTAAACCATATCCCAACAGCACGTTTTAGATTCGGTAAGGTATTCTTTGTACAACATCGATCTTATTTTATTCACTGATCAAACTGGATCACGTGAAATTGGGGAAAACGGGGAAGCATTTAAGGGTACGCTTGATGACGCCTAGGAGGCCGCCATTATTGCGCTTTGCCTGACCCGATAGCGTAGTGGTAGGGGCAGGTAATCCAGACTAGTGTATATCAAGCTATGTTACACAGCCGAGGGACTTAATCAACGGATCATCCGTGGTTTGTCGAACGCAAATATGCACTGGAGCGTTCTCGAAGAAAGATAACTCTATCGGGTTAGCGATAAGTATTGATCCACAGTTTTCCCCCCTAGTAGATGTAGTCCGGTCAAATTAACCCTTTTACCCTAAGGCTATTGAGTGCGATTCATCTTGAACCTTTTGTGGACAGTTTAGATCCAAGATCAGACTGCACGTTGTCCAGTCTGATCTTGAATCTACACTGTCCGATAAGGAGATATTTTTCCGCAAAAATACCTGTTTGAAATAGCAAAACCTTGGTTTTTACTATCGGTTTGAAAGTTTCATTTCACTTTTATTTAGTAGGGAAAGGGCTAACTGCTGAATAAATGAAACGAAAATTTCCGCTCATTGACAAAACTCTAAATATTGTGATTTCAAAGTTGATTTCACCGGAGAAAAATTACTGTATTGGACAGTGTGGATCAAAGATCACACTGCACGTTTTGTGCTGTCTGATCTCTAACCACATTGTCCGCAAAAGCGCACCGGGTCGCCCTTGGCAGCGTAAGGATTAATAATGTTTGGGGCTTGTCCCAAAACAAAATGCAACCCAAATGATCTTTTTTTTTTTTATGATTTTCGTCAAGGATAACGCTGTCTATATACGAGCCATGCTCTGGCAAAAGGGGGCTTAAAGCATCTCCGTGATGCATGATACCAAGCAAATCCTTATATAATTATGGATCCATAAAAACCATTTTGTCGAACAACCGACTGTATCATAAGGTAGACAGTTTCTTTGACATACTGAAAATTCCCCCATAGCGAAAAGTTTCGGCCCAGGTCAGCCTGCGTGGACTGCACAGGCTGACCTGGAGTCGATACTTTTCGCAGATGCATTAAGCTCCCTGTTCATGCTATTTTCAGACTTATACTTCATACAACATGACATTATTGTAATTTCTCGCGAAATTTAATCAAAACAATTACTACAATTATTGATCTACTTCCGTGGTGGGTTTCAACCTCAAATAAGGAAAAAAAACTAGTATCAACTTACCTCACCCACTACTATTCTGCATTAGCCTATATAGATCCAAGTTTGAAAGTGATCCAGTGATGGTATGCATGATAATATTCTTTTATTATTATTATTATTATTATTATTATATTTGAGTCATGCTCTGTGAAAAGGGGACTTAATGCATCTGCAAAAAGCATCGACCCAGGTCAGCCTGCGCAGTCCGCGCAGGCTGACCTGGGCCGAAACTTTTTGCTATTGGTCAATTTTGAGTATGTCAAAGGACCAATCTACGTCATGACTCAGTCGGTTGTTAGACAAAATGGATCCATGGATGCCTAATTATGTGATGTCTTGCTTGATACAAAGCATTACGAAATTGCATGAAGCCCCTTTTTGCCAGAGCATGGCTCATTTGCCTTAAAACAATGTAAGCCGTTCTTTCAATGGCTAGCATCACATGAAATATGACACAGAGTCTCGTGATGGAGTATTGTCACATTCGGCAAACCTCGGGTGATCCGTTGATCACGTCCCTCGGCTGTATCGCGTAGCTTGGTCGGAAATACGCCCTTTTACCCGCCTTAAAATTGTAAGGCTCCTCTTAAAAAGAAAACATTAGTCACAATTTTCTATCGTAATCTTTCTAAATACATTTCCGTTGACAAACAGATACGTTCAATTTTTAAATTGGTTTATCAATTCCGTTGGAAATTTTCGCCAACAGATTAACAGATGGGAATAACTTCCCCATGGTGTTTTATGTTGTTGTCAATCGATTTTCGCGGGCGCCGCCATGTTTAAGATCATGTGATTGGCAGTTCAAAATGGAAACGGACGAGGTCAGATGTAGTTTCGGAATCGGCCGAGTGAATACTACTAACGAGTTGTCGGAACTGAGTCATAGAACAAATCCAGCGAAACAACAAGATAGTGAATAGACTTGGGTTATTGGATGAAAAAGTTAATTTTACGGTAAGAAAATCATTTTAGAATGGCCTTAAGAAGATGAAGGTAATATCAAAACCCCCGATAAATGAGTAATTGGCAATGCTTTTTCTAATTTCATACTTAACCCATTGTTTTTCTACCTTTTTTTCAAATATGCAAAACTTTTATAAACACAAGGAGCAAGCCTTTGAAGGGATAATACCGCTTATGAATGAAATGTTCCCGCGTTAACACTTAAGCTGCTGAATATTTCTACTCAATACTAAAAGCACAAACATTGCGGTTTCAAAGTTGATTTCACCGGAAAGAAAATACCGTATCGGACAGTGTAGATCAAAGATCAGACTGCACGTTCTGTGCAGTCTGATCTTGATCTACACTGTCCGCAAAAGGTCAGTGGGTCGCGATTAGCAGCTTAAGGGTTAATACGAACCGGAAGAAGACAAATGAGTCATGCTCTCGAAAACAGTGAAGCAGAAGTTCTGATTTATCAAACGTTTGAAATAGTTCTAGCTAGACTTTACATTATAGAAGGACGTGCTTCAGAAGTTGAACTAAACATGAGAGCTATGATCTGACAAAAGGGGGCTTAATGCATCTCCGTAATGCATTATACCAAGCAAGTCATCACCTAATTATGGATCCATAAAAGTACATGTACCTCTTTTAAATAATCGACTTAATTATGAGGTAAATTGGTCCTTAGACATACAGAAAATTGACCGACAGCGAACAGTTTCGACCCAGGTCAGCCTGCGCGGACTGCGCAGGCTGACCTGAGTCGATACTGTTCGCAGATGCATTAAGCCACCTTTTCACAGAGCATGGCTTATATACATATCTCCCGAGAACAGTGGAGATCTACTTCTCTGCTTTTTTTTTTTTTTTTCTTGCCAGTGAAAAGTGAACAAAAAGGAAAAAGTAAATGAATCATGCTCTGGCAAAAGGGGGCTTATTGTATCTCCGTGATGCACCATACCGATAAAACCATCACATAATTATGGAAGCGTAATAGCCACTTTTTTTACAACCAACTGTATCGTAAGGTAGACTGGTCCTTGGATATACAGAAAATTGACCGATAGCGCAGGCTGACCTGGTCAATACTCTTCGCAGGTGCATTAAGCCCCCTTTTCACAGAGCATGGCTCAAATAATTACAGTGAATTAGATCTAGATCTACTAGATCGACTTAAATATAATTCGGTACGCTTTCGAACTTACTCCGAGACGTCGTTTCGAAAGCGCGGGCTTTTCAGTACCAAGACAATAATCATGACGTCACTTCCTTCGTAAGTACACAATTATTATTTCTCTTATGTTTTTGTTTTTGTTTTTTTTTTTTATGCGCATGACCTCTTCATTTATAAATTCATCCTAGGTGAAATGTTTGTGGCCAAGATAATTTTGTCCTTACTATTTTTTTCTGTAGCTGTCTTTGTTTAACAAGGGTAGATATTGTTAAGGAAGGAAATTGAGCTGGGTGAGTCCAGTGCTTTACACTTGATACCAAACAAACTTTATTACCTCCTTGACTGCCCCGTTACTTCAACTTTTCAAGGATCATTGGCAAATGAGCCATGCTCTGTGAAAAAGGGGTTTGACACATCTGCGAAAAGTATCGACACAGGTCACCCTGCGCAGTCCTCGCAAGCTGACCTGAGTCGAAAATTTTAGTTGGGCCTATTGTTAAATTTTCTGCATTCTAAGGGACTGGTTTTTACCTCATGATTCAGTCAGTTGTGAGTCAAAAGGGACTTTATGGGGCATCCCTAAATGTGATAACGTGCTTGGTATAATGGAGCACAGAAATGCTTTAAACCCCTTTTTGCCAGATTATGGCTCAATTAAAAAAAAATCAACATGGTTCCTTCCTTTCTGTCTATTCCTTGGGTGATGTATTTCTTTATAGTATCGAAATTCACTTCTATTCCAACACTGTTTGTTCGATTTATTATTATCTTTTTTTTCAGTTCTCTAAAAGCAAAATACGAATTTTACTATTATTTTATATTTCATTTTTAATCTGAGTCTCAAGAACTATCTAAATTCCAAAGTAACGTACTTTATGATAGGCTTATCCAAATGATTTTAGCCAATCAGACACTGCGTTACTTTCAACTTACGAAATCTAAGGAGGGTTGACAAACCCAATAATTAGAGATAAGAGTGAACCGGAAGACACTGGCATGACTAATTTGTCGCGAATAAATATTGCATTTCACAATTTGGGCCTTTACATCACAATCCCAGGTTTTAACAATCCTGTGTAAGAAGACTTTTGAAAACATTTTGGGAAAAGGAGAAAATGCTGGTAACCAGCATTTTCTCCTTTTCCAAAAATGTTTTCTACACTTTCAACAACAAATTCCAACGTTTAAGCCATATTAAATTCTCTAGTCTGCAAATTCTTCCAAACTTGGAAAGTCTAAAATGCTCAGTCGTTTGATAAAGAGTGAAATATACCGAGTATTAGTGATTGACTGATTGTATGGTGTTTAACGCCGTTTTCAACCTTATTTCAGTTATAACACGGCGGCTAGTGCACCTATCCATGCTTTCCTGGAGTTTCTTTTACCAGTACTCTGCACACTATTCTTTCCAAGCCACTGGCTGCTTTCAAACATAACCATCAGGAAAATTTTGTCATCCCGTCACTCCCGTGATAGATCAATGGAATTTCAGTGGCCTATGCTTTTTTTTTTTTTTTCCGGAATCAAGTTACTTACCTATGCGAGCCATACTCTGTGAAAAGGAGGTTTAATGCATCTGGAAAAAAAGTATCAACCCAGGTCAGTCTGCTCAGACTGTGCAGGCTGACTTAGGCCGAAACTGTTTGATTCTGGTCAATTTTCTGTATGTCAAAGGACCAGTCTACCTCATGATTCAGTCAATTGTTATACAAAATGGATGTTACAGATCCCCAATTATATAATGAGTTGCGCGATATAATGAATCACACAGATGTATTAACTCTCTACCAAACGACAAAATTGTAGACCAGTCCAAATTGAAAGCTTTTGTAGACGACAAAATAAATGTGAATCAAATACATGTACTGAAATTTGTTTTTGGGAGAGCAGAAAACATTATGGGAAAAGGAGAAAATGCTGGTTACCAGCATTTTCTCCTTTTCCCACAATGTTTCCAAAAGGCTTCTTCCTCAGGGTCGTTAAAAGTCGGGATTGTATGATAAATGGTTAAATTCCCTTTATCAAAAAGCATGGAGCCTCCATTGTTTTAAATAATTACCAGCATTTTCTCCTTTTTCCACAATTTTTCCAAAAGTCTTCCTCCTTAGGGTCGTTAAGAGTCGGTATTGTGTGATAAAGGGTTAAATTCCTTTTATCCAAAGCATGGAGCCTCAACTGTTTCAAATAATTCAATACGGTTTTCCTTTTTTTTTTTTCTAATGCTTTTATGCCGACGAGGTAGAGTCTATTTTGTCGTCCGCAAATGCTTTCAGTTTTGTCTAATATCATCGTCTGGTACATTGATGATTTACACGCTTAAGATTAGATAAAGCTCAATCAGTTTCGAGACGACGCCATTTTTCTTGAAGGGGGTTTCATGTTTGAGGCTGTGCTCAGGTGTGTGACGTCAATTATTATCGACCAAGAACAATTCTTTTCATAGCTTAGAGAGAACTGCTGTTTTTTTCCAATGCAATCATCGATAGATAGGTTTAAAAGCTAGAACGCGTTGAGGACGGTTTAACCCTTTTACTGTGCATGCTCTCTTTATACCTTCCCAGACCTGTAATGAAAGATAATGCGAACAAAGAAAAGGAAATTTCTCTCTTACGGCCAGAAACGTTTCAAAAAACGTTGACAGAATAGGGTCAATTTCTTGAGACAAGAAATATGTTTTTAAATTACAATGTTTTTAAATACTGACAATGACAGGGGGGCGGAAAAGATCGTTTGAGGAAGTACAACAGGATATATAATTGAGCCATGCTCTGTGAAAAGGGGTTTTAATGCATCTGCTGACCTGGGTCGAAACTTTTTCACGGCTAGTAGTAAATTTTTTGTACGTCCAAGGGCCATTCTACCTCATAATTACGTCCTTTGTTAGACAAAATTGATTTTGTGGATCCCTAATTATGTGATGTGTTGCTTGGCATGATACAATACGGAGATGCATTAAGCCCCCTTTTGCCAGAGTATGGCTTATATACATATATATGAGTCAGACACGTTAAATCGCTACATGATCGCGTGATTATTACTATAATTTATGAGGCAAGTAGTTTTTACTGAGTTTGACATATTTTATAGCTTTTTACGAAAAAAAAAGTATGACCAATGCTCTGAGAGATCACTTTAAATTTCATTTTGGTTTGGTCAAAAGTTTTGTCATTTGATAGACTTAAGTGCGCGATCAAACTCCAAAATTGTAAGCCAAGCCCCGTAGCTCAGTCGGTAGCGTACAGGACTTGAGAACAGGAGGTCGCTGGTTCGATCCCCGGCTTGGCCAATTTCTTTCCGAGGATTGATGATAGTCATTAAGACAATATTCATTCTTCTCTCACCGCTGACCATTGTTTCTAAGATGGTTATGTGGGAAAGCAGCCAGTGGTTTGGAAAGAATATTGTGCGGAGTACTGGTAAAAAGAAACTCCAGGAAAGCATGGATAGGTGCACTGGCCGCCACGAAGTAACTGAAATAATGTTGAAAACGGCGTGAAACATCATACAATCAATCAACAAAATTGTAAAATATCCCACAGACCTCCAGATAAGAGGGAGTGATGGCGCTCTAAATCCATTATTTCTCTTCCAAACCCTATGTTGAGGGTACTCATTAGAATCGTCTCGATGAGACGATTCCAATGAGTACCCATAACATAGGGTTTAGTGGAGAGTGATTAATATTTTCAATTTTGAAATCAAATCCCTTTTTCTATCTGGAGCTCTGTATCCCTATTTGAAGGCATCTGCAGACGAAAATATAGAAGATGCCTCAAATGGTGAAACTTGTCTGTGGACAGATAGGTCACACTATGGGGAGAGAAGAAAATGCCGGCCCCTTTTCTCACAATGTTTTCTTATGCTTTTCTCCTGGGGGGGGGGGGGGGGTCGTTGAAACAATAGGTTGTTTGGCAAAGGGTGAACTAATGATCGAAATGCTAACACTGACTGACTGACCGACCGACCGACCGAATGACTGACTGATTGACCGACCGACCGACTGACTGACTGACTGATCGATCACGGCAACAGCTCACATATTTATGTATATTCCTGGTTTCACCAGTACTAGGCTAGGGTTCTGAGCTGTCTTGTCCAAGGACACTCTCGCCAAAAAACATGTGCTTCCAGCGCGACTCGAACCCGGGGCCTCCAGGTTACTAGTCCCACAGTTTACTACTGAGCCACGGAAGACCCTTTGAACGCTCACAAACCTGATGCTTTGGCAATGCAATACAATTTGGCCCGCAACATGCGAAATGAGACCTTCGGACATTTGCGTAAAATGTCGTCCCGGATTAGCCTGCGCAGTCCGCGCAGGCTAATCCGAGACGACACTTTACGAATACATAAGATTTTTTTAGACTTTCGTGAAATAGAAAATCGCACAAAAACGGGAAGTGTCGTCTCGGATCAGTCACAGACTGCACAGGCTGATCTGGACGACACACTTTTACGCATATTTCCGAAGGCCCCTTTTCGCGTGTTGCACGCCTTATAATACAATACAATATTTTTATTAGCTTGATTGATTGTATGGTGTTTAACGCCGTTTTCAACATTATTTCGGTTATGTCACGACGGTCAGTGCACCCCTATCCATGCTTTCCTGGAGTTTTTATAACCAGTACCCTGCACAATATTTTTTCCAAGCCGATGGATGCTTTTTTCCCCGCATAATCAATGTCGAAGCGATGGTCAGCGGTGAGAGAGGAATGAATCCTGTTGCAATGACTATCAACAATCCTCGGAAAGAAACTGGCTGAGCCAGGGATCGAACCAGCGACCTCCTGTTCTCAAGTCCTGTACGCTATCGACTACGCTATCGGGGCTCGGCCCAAAAGGTTAGGACTTCGGAAGTAGTTTACGTGTTTCCAAAAATTGTTCTATGAGTAAGATATGGGCTGGCCCTTTTAAAAGGGGCGCTATTGCATACAGTGAACAAAAGAAAAGCACTTTGTTTTTCTTCGGGGCTCGTTTTCAAATAAAGGTATGTTTTCCCCATTTCAGAGTAAATATGTTGCCACATGAGTTATCTTCAAGCCCTTTACCAGACGACAAAATTTCACACGTGTCAAAATTGAAAGCATTTGCAGACGAAAAATTGATCGTGGCTCGATTAATTCTGCCTCCGAATGGGTAGAAAACATTGTAGGAAAAGGAGAAAATGCTGATTACCAGCATTTTCTCCTTTTCCCACAATGTTTTTAAAAGCTTTTTTCCTCAGGGTCGTCAAAACTCCGAATTGTGTCGTAAGGGATTAACCCCTTACCATACAATCCTAAGCTTTAACGATCTGGAGCATTTAGAAAACAATGTAAGAAAAGGGGTACATTCTAGAAACTTGCATTTTTTCCTTTCCCACGATGTTTTCTACTCTTTAATGCACGAATTCCATCGTTTCAGCAACATTTTATTCTTTCGTCTGCAAATTCTTTCAATTTGGACCGGTCTAAAATTTTGTCGTCTGATGAAGGGTTAACGCTCTACCAAGACTGTAGTCTTAAAAAAGCATTTTGGCAGACTACAAATCAAATGTGTTTCAACTCTACTAGTTGTCTGGGTTAGGGTGAAAAGATTGTGGAAAGAGGACAAAATGATCATTAACAAAATCTTTTGGTTCCGTTGTTCCCATAATCACTTCAATTCGCTTCTTTTTCCGGGTCGTTAAAACCCGGGATTGTTTGAGAAAGGGTTCACCTTTTACCAAACAATCTCTAGATTTTACAACCCTGACAGAAAAGGCCTTTAAAAACATTGTGGGAGAGGATAAAATGCTGTTAATCAGCATTTTCTCCTTTTTCCACAATGTTTTTATGCTGTCAAAGACAGATGTGTTGATTTTAGCCACTTGTGATTTGTTGTCTGCAAGTGCTTTCGATTTGGACCTGTCTAAAATTTTGTCGTTTGGAAAAGGATTTACAGATTTGAAGTCTGTTATTTTGTAATACTTTGGACTATCCTAGATATTCATTATACCTTACCCTCTACCAATCAGTCTCGTGTCTTTAGAAACCCGAGAAATGAGCCTATAGAAAACATTGTGGAAAAAGGAGAAAATGCTGGTAACCAGCATTTTCTCCTTTTTCCACATTGTTTTCTATCCTTCCAAATACAAATTTCAATTCTTGGGTCACATCTATTTCGTCGTCTGCAAATGCTTCCATTTTGGGCTAGAATTATATTTTGTCGTTTGGTTTTAAAAAGAGATATATTCAACTCTCTACTAAACAATCTTGAGGAAGAAGCCGTCAGAAAACACTGTGGGAAAAGGAGTAAATTTTCTCCAATTTCACAACGTTTCCTAATCTTTCATATAAAAAAAAAAAAATCCTATTATTTGAGCGTTAGGCAATTTGTCGTCTGCAAACGCTTTCAATGTGAACAAGTCTAAAATTTTGTCGTCTGCGTAAAGAATTAACGTTCGGCAAGTGCACTTCGACAGACTTTCAATGAAGTCGTCGATTTGAAACGAAGATAACAGAGAGATAGGTACGCCCTGTTTCAATAAATTTGTTACATATTCTTTAACCCTTTACCACACAATGCCGCCTTTTGACGACCCTGAAAGAAAAAGCCTTTTAAAAACACTGTGGGAAAAGGAGAAAATGCTGGTTACCAGCATTTTCTCCTTTTCCCACAATGTTTTTTGCCCTATTAAAGACAAACTCCATCATTTGAGCAACATTCCAATTGTCGTCTGCAAATGCTTTCAATTTGGACAAGTCTACATTTTTGTCGTGTGGTAAAGGGTTAAACGTAAACTGCATCTTGAACTATCCTTGTTTAACAATTGATTCATTCAACTGAATATTGACGGATGGTTTGTTTGTTGTATGGTATTTAATGCCCTTTTCAACATGATTACAGTTGTAACGCGGCGGCCAGTGCACCTATCCATACTTTCCTAGAGTTTCTTTATACCGGTACTTAGGACAATATTCTTCCCACGCAACTGGCTACGTGCCCACATAACCATCGTCAAAACAACGATCAGGGGTGAGAGAGGAATGAATCCCGTCGCAATGCCTATCATTAATCCTGTGGAAGAAGTTGGTGAAGCTAGGAATTCGAACCCGTGACTCCATTGTTTCAACTTCTCTAAGTTACTGACTGAACTGCTGGACTCGGCAATTAAATATGAGCCATAGTCACGTGACGGCTTGATTGGTACAATGCATCACGGGGATTCATTAAGCACCCTTTTGCCAGAGCACGGGTCGTACCGATGTCTAACTCGTTACCAAACGACAAAATTTTAGACTGGTCCAAATTAAAAGCAGTTGCATACGACACTGAAAGTGAAATCTGTTTCAGGAAGGGTAGAAAACATCGTGGACAAAATGCTGGTTGCCTGCATTCTCTCTTTTTCCCACGTTTTCAAAGGCTTTCTAGGGCAAAGAGTTAATCAGTTATATTGGAAGTTTTATTCAAAGATAATAAGGTAATTTCTTTGCCAATTGGTAAGTTTTTAGTGGCATTTGTCGAAGACAATGCCACTACGGGTTCAATACGGCGTTTTGAAAATCATGTATCGTAGTCTGTGCAAAACCGAAGGAAGTAAACTCATTTCAAATCAATTTTTCTGAGACAAATATGTGTTTCGATTGTACTCAGATATGAAATTAAAAATGACGTATTACTATAAATTGGATTAGGTCATCGATCGTGGAAACACCTCCTTTTTTATCGCACATCTGTGCTTGTTCGTCCCAAACCCAGTTCGTTCCTGGGCTTATTCGTCCCAGGGCTTGTTCGGCCGGACTTGTTCGTCCCACGAGATTGAACCCTTTTCTATCGGATTTTGCATGACTCTATAGCAGGTTGATTTTCAGGCGAATATTTTGAAACTATTTCTGTTGTTCATTTTCCATATCATTAATTCCACACAATGGCTCCCTTGACAATTGCCACACCAGTGTTTTCAAAGCTTTGAATTTTTTTGTGTGGGGGGGGGGGGGGGGATTTAAGGCAGGCATTTTAGCACGTCAACTTAATGACGCTCATTGAAATATGTGTTTGAGGAAAGGTAGAAAATATAATGAGGAAAATGAAAGTGCTAATTACAAGCATTTTCTACTTTTCCCACAAGGTTCCCAAAACTTTTTTACTTTCCAGATTATAACAAAAAAGGATTGTTTTGTAATGGTAAAAGTGTACTCAATACTTTAACCCTTTTCCAAACATTTCATTTTTTTTTCAACCCTGAGTAAGAATGCTTTTGAAAAGATTGTGGGAAAAGGGGAAATGCTGGTTACTGACATTTTCTCCTTTTCCCACATTGTTTTCTATCCTTGGAATAAATGAATTTCTTCGTGTGAGACACATTCAATTTGTCGTCTGCAAACGCTTTCAATTTGGACGAGTCTAAAATTTTGTCGCCTGCTAAAGAGTTAACCCCTAGGCTGCTAAGCGCGACTCAATGTGCTTTTTCGGTCAGTGTAGATCAAGATCAGACTTCACAGAACGTGAAGTCTGATCTTGGATCTACACTGCCCGATATGACGATATTTTTTCTCCGCAAAGTTACTTTGAAATCGGGGTTTGGGTTTTTACTATCGACTGGAAGGTTTCATTTAACTTAGGTATACTAAGCAGGTTAAAGAGTTAACTTTTTACCAAACGAAAAAAAAGTTTAGACCTGTCTAAATTGAAAGCATCTGCAGACGACAAATTTAGATTTATTCAAATGATGAGATTTACCTTTGGACGGATAGGAAACATTGGTTTCTCCTTTTCCCATAATGTTTTTTTTTCAAAAGCTTTCCTTCTAAGGGTCGTTAAAACTCGGGATTGTGTGGGAAAGAGTTTTAAGGGTACTTGAGACGGGAAGTTTTATTGTATAGATAGTTGATTTTTAGGGATGGATGTTAAACCGAACAGTGAGTACGTAGGTTGCAAATAGTTCTGAGTTATATAAAAATCCTTCAAACAGAGTTTTTTTTTTTCGGCGTAGCTGAATATGCTGGGTTTTGAGCACCTTTTTGGTACTGATAACAAATGAATGACTAGAAATTTGTTATTGGTCAAAAATGTAGCCAAGTTTATTCTAAGGACCCCTGCTTATCTGCTGGCAAATTAACTTCTATCTTTTTAAAGCTATTTCTTGTTTTTACAATCCCCGAGACTACCAGCATTCGGAAACATTCTGGAAGAATGGAAACATTGTGTCACAAGCAACTGATATCTTTTGCCACAATGTTTTCTATATGAGCCATGCATCTGCGAAGAGTATCGATCCAGGTCCGCGCAGGCTGACCTGGGCCGAAACTTTTCGCTATTGGTCAATTTTCTGTATGCCAAAGGGCCAGTCTACCTCATGATTCAGTCGGTTGTCAAAAAAAGTTGCTATTATGGATTCGTAATTATGTGATAGCTTGCGATGTATCATGCATTACGGTAAGCCCCTTTTGCCAGAGCATGGCTCATATAATTTGAAAGCAAAAAACGGATCCTTTCTTTTAACATTTAAGGTGGTAAACGCGACTCAGTACGCTTTTGTAGATAGCAAAGGTCAAGATCAGACTGCATTGAACGAGTGCGTCACACCTTGCCACTGTTATACTGTACCATCACGGATGAAAAGAGGGCCTTGATCTGTTGACAAATAAAATTTGTTGTTGTTTTTTCGGCATTGCTGAATGCGCTGAATACACCTTGGTATTGATATACTCGAATGAATAAATAGTACTTGTAATTTGTAACTAACTGATCCATTCGGCATACCTCGGGTGATCTGGTGATCAAATCCCTCGGCTGTATCATGTAGCTTGATATGCACCTACACGGTACATTTCGCACATCTCCGGAAGCACGCCCCTTCACCGTTATTGAAATTGTAAGGCTCCTCTTAAAAAAGAAAACAAGAGTAAATTTTCTGTCGTTATCTTTCTAAGAATATTTCAGTCGGCAAACAGTTTGTACATTCAATTTTTAGCGTGGTTTATCAATTCCGTTGGGAGCTTTCATCGACAGATCGATAGAAGTGAATAACTTCACCGTGGTTGTTCATGTCGTTGCTAAGCGATCTACAGGGGCGCCGCCATGTTTAAGATCATGTGATTGGTAGTTCAAAATGGAAGCCTCCTTTATACAGACGAGGTTAGATGTAGGTACGGAATCGGCCGAGTTGTGACGAGTGGTCCGTTAGATGTAGAACGTTACGGAATCTACCGAGTTGTGACGAGTGTAACTGATCAAGAATGTGGACTTGTTTACTCTGAGGGCCGCTGCGGGCCTATTTATTGGTACCCCTTACGCCTTCTATCCATCTTTGAAATCATATTTCTTGTTTCTACATGAAGAATTTTTATTTGTAGAATGGGTTGTTTGCTTTCTTGCAAAAAATGACACTCCCATCCGAAGCACTGCTTGCAAGGATAAAATGTTAGACTTGTCCTGAAAGAATTGGAAGACGATAAATAAAATGGAGGTCAAATAACGAGGTTTGTCTTGGACAGGGTGGAAAACATTGTGGGAAAATCAGACAATGTTGGTTATCAGCATTTTCTCCTTTTCCCACAATGTTTTCAAAAGACTTCTTGCTCGGGTCGTTGAAACTCGGAATTGTGTGGTAAAACATTTTCCAGACAAGAAAATTTTGGCCTTGTCCAGATCGAAAGCATTTTCATACAAAATAAATGTGACTCAAAACATAAAAATAATGTCTTATAGAGTAAGAAAACATTGTGGGAAAAGGAGAAAATGCTGGTTACCAGCATTCTCTCCTTTTCCAACACTGTTTTCAAAAGGCTTCTTCCTAGGGGTTGTGAAAAGTCGGGATTGTGTGGTAAAAAGTTTAAAGAAAGTCTTTAGAGAAGGTCGTCCTAAAATTGCATAGAACCGATTTCAACCCCAAGAGAGCCGAATAAACCCCACAGACATTTTAGTCCAGAAATAAGACCTCCAAATATGTAATTTCATGGTTGCTTTTGTCTCTGGTATTTCAGCACATCGGACAGTGTAGACCAAAGATCAGACTGCACGTTTTGTGCAGTCTGATCTTTTATCTAAACTGACCGCAAGGCAAACTATATACATGTGGTTGTGGAAGGTGCTTTCTGGAGTAAGGAATATTTTCATATTGATTGGATTTCGAGAGAGGAATTGAAATCCTCATGGGATAAATAAGGCATTAATTATTCTGTACAAATATTGTAAATTGTGAATTGCTTTGCTCTGCAAACATCCTATTTAGTCACATAAATGACATGCGTAACTAGTTGATAATGTGGCTGATATTAAATGAATCTCTGTGTCTGTTCTTTCTTTCTCTGTCTGTCTGCCTGTCTGCCTGTGTTTCTGTCTCTCTATCTGTCTGTCTGTGTTTCTGTCCGTCCGTCTTTCTGTCTGTGTGTCTGTCCGTCCGTCTTTCTGTCTCTTTGTCTGTCTGTCCGTCTGTCTGTATGTATGTCTGTTTGTCTGTCTGCCTTCTCTTTCTATCTCTCTCTCAATCAGTCATGTTTTTCTTCTTTTCTCAAGACGTTTTCTACTGTTTTTTTTTAAAGGCGAAACTTATCATTCGAACCACATGAAATGTGTTATCTGTAAACGCTTTCAATTTGAACAAATCCAAAGTTTTGTCGTTTTGTAAAGACCTAAACAAATCACAAAACAGAATGGCATTTTACGGAGTGTGGCAACTAGCATTTTTCTCCTTTCCTGGCATTTGTCTTCTAATCTTTTCTTTTTTTCAAAGACACCTTCCATCATTTGAGCCATGTTGTTTTTTGTATCCAAAACTTAATACATGTACTTTCAATATGAATTAGTAAAAAAAAAAAGATTTGATCTAGTGAAAAAAAAAGTAGTCTGTTAACCCTTTACCAAACAATCCCGAGTTTTAACGACGCTGAAAAAAGTTTTTTTTTGAAAACAGTGTGGGAAAAGGAGAAAATACTGGTAACCAGCACTTTCTCCTTTTCCCACAATGTTTTCTAACCTATCATCATTTTAGCAACATTTAATTTGTCGTCTGCAAGTGCTTTGAATTTGCTGTAGTCCAAGAATTTGTCGTTTGGTAAAGAGTTAAGAGTTAACCCTTACCACACACTTTTAGACTTTTCCATATTAAAGTTATTTAAAGACTACAACTCAAATGTTTCTTTCAAAAAATAGTATTTCCGCTTGAGAAGATAGAAAACATTGTGGTAAAGGAGAAAATGCTGGTTACCAGCATTTTCTCCCTTTTCCACATTGTTTTCTATCCTTCCAAAAACAAATTTCAATTCTTGAGTCACATTAATATTGTCGTCTGCCAATGCTTTCAATTTGGACTAGTCCTACATTTTGTCGTTTGGTAAAGAGTTTATCCCTATACTAAACATTCCCATGTTTTAACGATCCTGAGGAAGAAGCCTTCAGAAAACATTGAGGGAAAAGGAGAACGTTTTCTCCAATCTCACAATGTTTCCTAATCTTGGTGGTTACCAACATTTTCTCCTTTTCCCACAATGTTTTCAAAAGCTTTCTTTTTCAGGGTCGTTAAAACTCAAGGCTACTTAGTATGCAGTAAATGGTTTAGCAGGAAATAGGCTGACACGTGACATACTAACTTCTGAATCAAACCCTTTAGCTATCAGCGCGCCACAGACGACGATAGGGTTTTTGCGGATGGCACATATTTAAGATCAGACTGCATAGAACCTGCACTCTGCTCTTGGGTCTACACCGTATGCTTGTTTAATCGACTCAAGTCTGTAAAATAAATAACCTGTCTCTGTTTTACTGGATTGTATTTCCAGTCGAAGAGCGAGGTCGAGTTGACATATTTTGCCCTGAAAATGTTCACTGACTTAAGTAATTCAAAAGGATCACTTTCGGTCAGCAGAAAAGACCGAACAATTCCACATGCAAATTGTAACATCTTTCGCAATTTTCGGACATTGTAGATCACACTCTCGGCGGTCTGATCTTATATCCACGGTGTCATCAAAGGCGTTTGACGTCACATTTTGCTTGAAAAGAGTTAGCTCTTTACCGGATATCCCGTGTTTTAACGACCCTGAATATAAACAAGAAATGTCTTCAAAAAAAGATAGACGGCGTAAATTTGTCCGTAAAAAAGGCCTGCAAGGGGCCCGCAGAATAAACATGTCCACATTTTTTACCAATAACAAATTTCTTTTTATTCAATCGAATATATCAATACCAAGAAGTAGTTCAAAAGCCAGCGCATTCAGCTACGTTAAAAAAAAATAGGCTTCTGAAAACACTGTGGGAAAAGGAGAAAATGCTGGTAATCAGTATTTTCTCCTGTTCACACGATATTGTTTTTACCGTTTCGAAGACAAATATTGTCGTTTTGAGACACGTGTAATTTGTCTTCTGCAATTTTGGACAAGACTAAAATTCTGTCGTGTTGTAAAGAGTTTTAACCCTTTCCCAAATAAGCCCTGGTTTTCACGTGTCTGCAGTACAAGTCTTTTGAAAACACTGTGGGAAAAGGAGAAATTGCTCGTAACGAGCAATTTCTCCTTTTCCCACAGTGTTTTCTACCCTTTTTGAGACCTTTCTGCCATTTTCATCAAATTTAAGATTGTCGTCTGTAAACTCTTTCAATTTGGACCAGTCCAAAATTTGTCGTTTGGGAAAGAGTTAAGAGAGAGGAATGAGTGTTAAGTACTTGACAACTCATTCATATCTCCTGTTCAGTGGTCAAGTTTCATAAGTGTACGCTACAAACTGTAATGTATAGATAAAATATTTCGTGACAATTTACTTGCTATTTCACCATACGTCTGTTGCGTACGATGCGCCGACCAAGATCTGACTGCACAAAAGGTGATCTAAAGCCTCCGTCACACCAAACTAGTTCTTAGAACGTCTTACTCCGTCCTAACAAAATCGTAAAACGGGTTGCGGTCGGGGTAGGACGTGTAATTTCGGCCTAATTATGCCTAAAGCCCCCGTTACACCGAACTAATTCTTAGAACGGCTTGCCCTGTCCTAAAAAATCGTAAAACGGAATGCGGTCGGGGTAGAATATGTAATATTATTCGGTTTGCAAGCGTACTGCCAATTGAATGTCCACTGCACCACGTCGTTACACGTCCCTAAAAGGATCGAAGTACGGAAGGTCCGTTTGTAGTGCGTCCATCCCGTTTCAAGTACCTTGTCACTCCGTCAAATTACAAGACAGGATTGACGGCAAAAAATTTTGAGCAGGCTCAAAGTTCTGGAGCACCCTTCCCGTCCTAGCCCGTCCATGAAGTTCGCAAACAGATCGTAAAAGGTCGCTACTACGTCCACTCCGTTCGAACACAGTTTGAGTCCGTTTGGCAACTATTTTCGGAACGTAGTGAGAACGAGTTCGGTGTGACGGGGGTATAAGTGTTTTCATTTTCGTCTGTTTTCTTCATAACTAACGCAAGTTTATCAAATCCTCTCATCTGCAGGTATGCTGTTTGAAAGTTTACACGAGCATTTAACAAATTTAAAAAAAAAAATAGTGATTGAGCCATGCTCTGGCAAAAAGGGGCTTAATGCATCTCCGTGATGCATGATACCGAGCAAGTCGTCAAATAAAAATTGATCCATAAAATTCACTTTGTCTAAAAACCGAATGAATCGTAAGGCACACTGGTCCTTTGATTATGCAGAAAATTTACACATGGCAAAAAGTATCGAACCATCTCAGCCTGCGCGGACTACGCAGGCTGACACGGTTCGATACTTTTTGCAGCTGCATTAAGCCCCCTTTTCACGAAGCACTGCTCATTATCGTACTACATGTACGTATTTCAGAGCAAAAGAGTTGCCCTGACCGTGTTTCGATGACATTTACTTGCTATCTTATCTGGTTTTACCCTTGACTCTTTGCCAGACGACAAAATTATAGACTGGTCTAAATGGTTGGTTGATTGATTGATTGTATCGTGTTTAACGCCGTTTTCAACATTATTTCAGTTATATCGCGGCGACCAGTGCATCTATCCATGCTTTCCTGGAAATTCTATTACCAGTACTACGCACAATATTCTTTCCAAGCCACTGGCTGCTTTCTCACATAAACATCGTCGAAACAATGGTCAGCGGTGAGAGAGGAATGAATCCTGTCGCAATGACTATCATCAATCCTCGGAAAGAAATTGGCCGAGCCGGGGATCGAACCAGCGACCTCCTGTTCTCAAGTCCTGTACGCTACCGACTGAGCTACGGGGCTCGGCACCGGTCTGGTCTGAATAGAAAGCATTTCCAAAAGACAAACAATACCGGTATGTTGCACAAATTAGGAAATTCAGTTTCCTTGGAAAAGTAGAAAACATTGCGGGAAAAGGAGAAAATACTGGTAACCAGCGTTTTACTCCTTTTCCCCAAATGTTTTCAAACTGATGCTTCTCCATCCGGGTTGTTAAAACTCGGGACTGTGTGGTCAAAGTTTAGCCAATCAGAAATTGTGTTAGTTTTAAATTGAGAAATATTAATGAGAATACGACTAAGAATGTTCGTAACTCTTTACCACACAATCCCGACTTTTAACGACCCTTAAAAAGTTAAAAGTTGGGATAGAGTGGTAAAGGGTTTTTAACCCAGTCTTGCGGGAAAAAAAATGTGTCACAGTCGGGTAGCGCGATGGTATCTTTGAATACTTTTACCTTTCACCGAACAAGTCCATGTTTCAACGACCCTGGATAAGAAGAGTTCCGACAACATTGTGAGAAAAGGAGAAAATTCAGGTATCCAGCTTTGTCTCCTTTTAACATAATGTATTCTGGCCTTTGAATGACAAATTCCTACATATTTAAGTCACGTTTAATTTGTCGTCTGCAACTGCTTTCAAATCTGAACCAGTCTAACATTTTGTCGTCTGGAGGCGAGTTTAACTTTTCACCACACAATCCCGAGTTTAACGACCCTGAAAAGAAGGCTTTTTGAAAATATTGTGGGAAAAGGAGAAAATGCTGATAATCAGCATTTTCTCCTTTTCCCACAATGTTTTCTATCCCATCACAGACAAATCTCGCCATGTGAGCAGCATTTTATTTGTCGTCTGCAAATGCTTTCAATTTGGACCAGTCTAAAAATTTTGTCGTTTGGTAAAGAGCTAAACACTATTATGTCGAGCTCACCGCAGGCGACTTCTTTTCGTCTTACATCAGACCACTTTTGACACACTTGTCTCTCGCTTTTGCCACGATTTTTTTCCATATCCGCTTAAACTGTAGTTTACGTTGGTTATTATGCATATTTCATACGGCTGTTTCCCTGCAAATTTGTCTAATAAGGTCTGAGATTAATACAATGGAATATAACGGATACATAAAATATAGATCTACATCCTAAGTTTCCTTGTAGAATATGATAGTCGAACATAACAAAAGTAAAATCTCATAAGGTCAACTCGACCATACCCTAGCCGATCTCGCGGTCAATGACCTTGACCCTTTACCACACAATCCCGACCTTTAATGACCCTCAGGAAAAAGTCTTTTGAAAACATTGTGGGAAAAGGAGAAAATGCTGGTAACCAGCATTTTCTCCTTTTCTCACAATGTTTTCTAACCTATCACAGGCAGAAATAATCATTTTACCATCATTTAAGTTGTCGTCTGCAAATGCTTTCCATTTGGTCCATTGCAAAATTTTGTCGTTTGGTAAAGAGTTTTAACTGGTCCACCCTGTCGCTGCCAATCGAGCAACTTTTAAAAATAGCTCTAGTGGACGTTCAGGTGGATCAAGATCAGCCTGCATAGAACGTGAAATCTGATCTTGAATCCATACTATCCGCAAACTGGTGCTAACCTTTGACCAAAATCATCTCAGTTGCAGAGGAAATCTATTTTTGAATAGCAAAAAAGTAAAATTTATCAAAAGGGCGCCAATTAAATACATCTATTACTTTTTAAAATCGAATAGTCTAGATGTAGACCCAATTGCGATATCAGAAAGTCTGTACTACGCGGACAGTGTAGATCAAAGATCAGACTCTAGGTTTTGTTCAATCTGATCCTGGTCTACACATGCCGAAAAGGCAACTTAGTTGTGAAAGGCATTTTAACCCTTTACCACACAATCCCGAGTTTTAACGACCCTGAAGTAGAAGGCTTTTAAAAACATGGTGGGAAAAGGAGAAAATGCTGTCAGCCAGCATTTTCTCCTTTTCCCACAATGTTTTCTACCTTTCCCAAAACAAATTTCTATTTTTGAGTCACATTTAATTTGTCGTCTGCAAATGCTTTCAATTTGGACCAATCTAAAATTTTGTCGTCTGGTAAAATAATCGATATTAGTACGCATGCACTGACAAACGAAAAGTCCATAATAGCAAGAAGTAAAGAACGTATTCTATGAAAGAGGAAATATAAACAACCGTCATGTGATTTAGTACACATGTATTTTATATAACATGCCCTTTACAATAATGCCTTGTCGGGCTTTCGGCTTACCATGTGACATATGAATTTTGTCTATCAAATAGATAAAGCATGCGGTTGTAAGCTCAGAACGTTCAACTAGCTCAATCTTTTCATTGATTTTAAAAAAGTTCTCGGGGTGGGGGGCAGGCACGGGCTTACCTGGCGACATTCTTTATCTTGAACATATCTTGGTTGTTGTAGATGTATTAATGGTGCTGTCGGAACGGAACAGGGTCGATCCTTTACACGTGTTTGCGACTGTGTAGGTCCACGATGAGCAACAACAGGGGCATCCAATGTCGTTGCGAAAGATTATGATTCAGTACTATCTTACTTTCGTAAATGCGGTCAATCCTAAAACAGTGTTAGAGGTTAGATTCGAGTGTCATTACATAGATGTTTGTCAATGTCAGTAACTTACCTTGGATCTGTTGGAAAAAGGTTTGTTCACTATGACATGGTGTCGAATCAATAAGGCAAGGTAGCACAGAATTTGAACCAATGAGAGGGCAGAATTTTGAAATACACCCGATTATATAGACCCGTGGTTTAGGTATATGTTGTTTCTATTTTTAGACCTCTCGTGATTACAAACGTGACGATTAGCGGCACATAAACCCGTATACCCAGACAGAGAATAGCTGCGAGTAGCCCTATCGATTTTTCCTCCTCTGTTTCTTTTCTAGCGACATAGATCAAGGCAGGTGTGGCTGTCAGTCATTCTAGGGAGACTTGACGTTATCCAGGTGAGTTCTAGATTTTCCTGTCATTTGATCCTGTAGGACTTACAGATTTTCTTGTAGCCCATACATGTATTATATTCTGAGAAACAGTAGGAAAGAGCGTCGGATTTGTTTCGTCTTTTAAGCTTCCTTTTTTTTTTTTTTTGTCGTTTTGAATAAAAATACTTCATAATAAAACATTAATTTATTACAGAATTTTATCAAAGGCTTTGAAAACTGACATTAGAAAGGAGCGACTTCACTGCCGACTTGGCACTACTAGTTTTTTATTCGCCCTCTCTCTCTCTATGAATTTTAAAGAGAAGAATATTTTCTTTAATTACATAAATCTACACAATGGCGAGGGGTCAATATTGTTTTGCTTTATCCTAGTGTAAAACCAAGCCTACTAAACCTTTCACCAACGAATTTTAGACTTGTCGAAATTTAAAGTAGAGCAGACGACAAATTAAAGGTGCCTGAAATGATTGGAGTTGCCATATTGAAAGGGTAGTTACTGGAACCAAAAATAATGTTACAGAAAGAATATTTGAAGGTACATGTATGTTTGAAGGAAAAGAGAAAAGTTGTTTTTAACTCTTTACCAAGCAACAGAAATTTAGACTTGCCAAATTAAAAGCATTTGCAGATGACAAAGCCAAGTCCCCCATAGCTCAGTCAGTAGCATACAGGACTTGAGAACAGGAGGTCGCAGGTTCAATCCCTGACTTGGCCAATTTCTTTCCGAGGATTGATGATAGTCATTGCAACAGGATTCATTCCTCTCTCTGTCATTGAAAGGGTAGAAAACATTGTGGGAAAAGGAGAAAATGCTGGCTGCCAGCATTTTCTCCTTTTCCCACACTGTTTTCAAAAGCTGTCTTTCTCAGGGTCATGGTAAAGGGTTTTGACAGCATTGCAAACATTGTGGGAAGTGATGATATGCTTATAAGAACCACAACTGCTCCATTTTCTACAATAATTTGCCAACTAATCAACTTAAATAGTTTGTTAGAAGCATTTGCTGCTTTCTCTATGATGATTTCCAAAGCTATCAACTTAAGTGGTGCAAAATGTTGTATTTGTACAGTAACAGGTTTATAAATAGTAACTTTCATATTTTAATTTTTCTAGGCTGACTCAGCAGTGAGCAATAACTCAGTATTTCAAAGTATTTGCTGACATGCACATGTAAATATGTACAGTGAAAATAATAATAAAAATAAAATTAACCCTTTCCCAAACGACAAATTTTGGACTGGTCCAAATTGAAAGAGTTTGTAGACGACAATTTTGAATTTGATGAAAATGACAGAAAGTTCTCAAAACGGGTAGAAAACACTGTGGGAAAAGGAGAAATTGCTCGTTACGAGCAATTTCTCCTTTTCCCACAGTGTTTTCAAAAGACGTACTACAGACACGTGAAAACCAGGGCTTGTTTGGGAAAGGGTTAATCGAACCTCCAGATAAGATGGAGTGATAGTGTTTAAAATCCATTATAATTCTTTCAAACCCTATGTTGTGGGTACTCATTAGAGTTGTCTTGATAAGACGATTCTAATGAGTGCCCATAACATAGGGTTTAGTGGAGAGTGATTAATATTTTTAATTTTGAAATCAGAATCGTTCCCTCTATCTGGAGTATTCAGTTTAACATGTTTACTTTTCTGTATATCTTCTATGACAAAATCTTGAAACTATTGAAATTAAAGGTATTTTGAAGTCGACAAATTAAATTTGGCTCAAACAAATAGATTTATGTCTTTAACCCTTTACCACACAATCCCAACTTAACGACCCAGAGGAAGATGGCATTTGAAAACATTGTGGGAAAAGGAGAAAATGCTAGTGGTCAGAATTTTTTTTCCTTTTCCTGCAATGATTTCAGCCCTTTCAATGACCAATGTTGTCATTTGAGCCACATTTAATTTATCGTCTGCAAATGCTTTCAATTTGGACCAGTCTAAGATTTTGTCATGTGGTGAAGAGTAAACCTTTTATCGCACAATCCAGAGTTTTAACTACCCTGAGACAGAAACCTTTGAAAACATTGTGGAAAAAGGAGAAAATGCTGGTAACCAGCATTTCTTCCTTTTTGCCCCACAATGTTTTGTATTCAAGGACAAATAGTATAATTTGAAAAAAAAAAACGTTTAAATTGTTGTCTGTAAATTCTTCCAATATGGATAAATCTAAAATTTGTGGTAAAAAATGGTTGGTTAATAATTATGGACCCAGAAAATATTTATAAAATTCAAATTTACTATTTTATACTATTTTTTTTTTCTGTTATAGAGATCTATCAATCTCAGACTTATATTAGGAGGGAAAACAGTGTGACAAAAAGTGCTGTGCATTTTTAGACAATAAACACAATCATGTCTTCTGCAGGAGGGCAGTTCGTTCTCCTTCTTTGGAAAAATTTTGTCCTTCAGGGACGTAAGAAATGTGTGACAGTTTTTGAAATTTTGGTGCCCGTGCTCTTTGCTTTGCTATTGTTGATGATCCGAGCTCTGGCCGACTCCGAATACATTGATAGGGATTCAACCTGGAGCCGTTTCTACCCGAAAGATATTGTGCTCCCGCAGGGGAAAACAAAGTTGTTTTATTCACCAAACACAACGTTATCTTCTGAACTTATCGACACTGCTGTTGCAAACATGAGTTTGACCTCAAGTAAGTAATGAATTTATGAATATTGTATTTATTAACTCTTTACCAAACGACAAAACTTTGGATTTGTCCGAATTGAAAGCATTTGCAGATGACAAATGTGACTCAAAAGTTGAATGTTGTGATTGAAAGGTTAAAAAACATTGTTGGAAAAGGAGAAAATACTGGTTACCAGCATTTTCTCCTTTTCCCACAATGTTTCAAAACCCTTCTTCTTTAGGGTCATTAAAACTCGGGATTATGTGGTAAAGGGTTAAACAGTTATTTTAAACACTTTTAACTCTTTACCAAAAGACACAATTTTGGATTTGTCCGAATCCAAAGCATTTTCGGACAACCTATTAACCCTTTGCCACACAATCCCGAGGTTTTAACAGCTCTGAGGAAGAAGGCTTTGGAAAACATTGTACGAAAAGAAGGAAATGTTGGTTACTACATTTTCTCCTTTCAAAAACAAAATGGATCAATTGTGAGCCATGTTTGGCATCTGCAGAATATGCTTTGGATCTGGACAAGTCCAAAATATGAAATAGTGGATTTGAGTTTGATAGGGTAGAAAACTTTTTGGGAAAAAGAGAAAATGCTGGTCACCAGCATTTTCTCTTTTTCCCAGAAGGTTTTCCAAAGCCTTTTTCAGCAAAGTCTATAACTTGTCAAATGATAATGGCTACTCCCTGACCAGGGATCGTATATTACATTTTGTAATATTAACCCTTTCCCAAACAAGCCCTGGTTTTCACGTGTCTGCAGTACAAGTCTTTTGAAAACACTGTGGGAAAAGGAGAAATTGCTCGTAATGAGCAATTTCTCCTTTTCCCACAGTATTTTCTACCCTTTTGGAGAACTTTCTGTCATTTTCATCAAATTTAAAATTGTCGTCTGCAAACTCTTTGAATTTGGACCAGTCTTAAATTCATCGTTTGGGAAAGGGTTAAGGTCCCAGCCTTGACTATTAGGAAGGTAAAATATTTCACAAGCAAGAAAGATAGGTTTGGACACCCTTTGTTTATCTCTCTACCAAACAACATTATTTAACACTGGGCCAAATTTGAAAGCATTGGCAGATGACAAATTAAATGTGGCTCAAATGATTGGATTTGTTTATGAAATACATGTATTTGAAAACCATGTAAGAAAAGGAGAAAATGATGGTTACCTTTTCTCACAATCTTTTCAAAAGCCTAATTTCCAAATGGCTGTTAAAACTTGGGATTGTGTAGAAATGGGTTAAATATGGAATGTTTTATCAATAAACCAATATCAAAATGCTATTTTTAGGCAAAATAAAATCATCTCGGGTTTCTTTTTCGGAAACAAAATGGAGTTGTGGGTGAGTTGACACTTTACCAAACAATCCCATTTCTTTATATCCCTGAGGAAACAGGTTTTTGAAAACATTGTCCTAGTAGCAAGCGTTTTCTCTTTTTCCAAGAATGTTTTCCACCCTTTCAAAGAGAAATCTCATACGAAAAAAAAATGCCTGTTATTGGTTGTCTGCCAAAGCATTTGTTTATATTGACATTCTTTCAATTTTATTGTCTGTTGAGAAGTTAGAGGGAGCTATCAGATTTATTTTAACCCCTAACCCCTAAAACTTCAAAAATGATTCATCAATGAATTACATCAAGCCATAAGTAGAAAAGAAAGACAAATGCAAGAAAAATAATGCATTTGTATTTGTCAGCAGTATTTCATAAATGAGCTACGTAGCCTCGTAAGATATTTTTAGATTTGCTGCTAAAATTTTACAAAAAATTGTAGGAATGACTCATGGTTAACACCACACAACAATTATATGAGAAAAGTATTTAAAAAAATATATTTGATATCATAGAAATAGACGGAGTTTGTGATTGAAAAGCAAACCAACCTATCATTTGAACGCCATGTTTGCATCTTTTTGGGCGTAGCTGAATGTGCTGGCTTTTGACCTACTTTTTGGTACAGATAAGGAATGACTAGATGGTAATTTGCAATTAGTCAAAAATGTGCACATGTTTATTCAGCAGGCCCGTGCTGGTATATTTGCTTACACATTTATGAAACCACTATTAACAAGTGTTGCTACTGCTAATCAATACCCTGGGGCTTTGATTCAATTACCATAGCAAAATAATATAGTAGGGAATGATTCTTTTTTTGTGCTATTTAGAAATTTAGTATTTTCATAAGCGGTACTCAACAACCCAATACTACTTTTCAACAAAATGAAAAAACTGGGGGAAAAAGAGGCAATATTGCCCGTGAGGTTACTTTTCATTATTTTACATTATATTGAGCCACAAAAGAGTTTCAATGTTCATATTCTTGAGTATCTCTTATGCCGTCTATCTTTTATAAGATGTTTCTTGTCACTAATGTAACCATCAGTTTATTTACTTTTGCAGAGAAATCTTATTTTGTAGAATAAATCAGTGTTTAATTGAACTCTTTACCAGACCCAAAATTTTAAAGTTTCCAAAATTGAAAGCATTTGCAGACAACAAACTAAATGTGGCACAACCAATGGTATTTGTCATTAACACCTTCCCCCACAGCAAGTTTTAGACCCTTCCAAATTCAAAATATCTGCAGACGACAAATTTAAAACTGGTTTAAATGAGCTCAAGCTCTCTGACAAGGTAGAAAACGTTGTGGGAAAAGGAGAAAATGCTGGTAACCAGCATTTTCTCCTTTTCCCACAATGTTTTCAAAAGGCATCTTTCTTGGGTCGCTAAAACTTGGGATTGTGTGGTAAAGGGTTAAAAGGACAGAAAATAGTATGGGAAAAGGAGAAAATGCTGGTTACCAGCATTTTCTTCTTTTCCCACAATGTTTTCCAATGCTTTGTTCTTCAGGATGGTTAAAACTTGGGATTGTTTGGTAACGACTGAAAAAGAAATTTGATTTGCCACAAAAAATCTAAATGTATAGGCACCTTCAAAGATCAGTGTATCTATATAAATTTGTCCTATAAGATAACCTGTTTTATTTATATAGATTGATTATTTCACCAGAGAATAAAGCCTGATCAGTGCATATTTGTTTTCTGTTAATATGTATGTACAAAGGCACTCGAAACAGTCTGGTTTTATAACTGTAACCCTTTACCCCACAATCCTGAGTTTTAAGGACCCGAAGGAAGGGGACTTTGGAAAACACTGTGGGAAAAGAAGAAAATGCTGGTAACCAGCATTTTTTCCTTTTCCCGCAATGTTTTCTTTGCAATCGAAGAATAATTTTGTTGAGTTGTATTTAATTTGTCTGCAATTGCTTTGAATTTGGACGTGTCTGAAATTTTGTCGTTTCGTAAAAAGTTAACCCTTTATGTGCCGAACAAACTAAGCAGATATAATTAGCCAAATAAACTAGGCGGATGTAATTCAGTCAAGAGTAAAACCCAGATAATTGTGATTTCCTGGTTGCTCTTCTCATTACTGTTTCAGCAGGGCGTATAGTGTAGATCAAAGATCAGACTGCACATTTGGTGCAGTCATAGTTTGATCCACACTGGCTGCAAAGGTAACTAAAGTCGCGAATGCTGCTTTAAGGGTTGAAGCTGGTAACCTGACTGACCTTAAAATTTGATGTTTGGTTTTCATGTGTGCTTACTCGAATATTACAAGGTCAGATGGTAATGGATTTGGAGGCCTGTATATTTACGAAAACCATTTTCGGTATGGATCCTTGTTCAAAAGTAGCCATTTTGTTAACCCTTGACCCATTACTATACAATCCCGAATTTTAACGACCCTAGGAAATCAGACTTTTGAAAATATTGTGGAAAAAATGGGGAAAATGCTGGTAACCAACATTTTCTCCATTTCCCACAATATTTTCTAACCTTCCATCAACAAATCTAATCATTTGAGCCACGTCTACTTTGTCATCTACAAATGCTTTGAATTTGGACCGATCTAAAACATCGTTGCGTGGTAAAGAGTTAAAGGGCCGAATAAACCCAATGGACATTTTCGTTCTAGAATTAGAATTTCATCGTAGAATTAATTAAAGATGGCTAAAGTGACGAAATTCGTTCTTGATAGGGTAGAAAACATTGTGGGAAAAGGAGAAAATGCTGTTTACTAGCATTTTCTCCTTTTCCCACAATATTTTCAAAAGTCTTCTCCATCAGGGTTGTTAAAACTCTGGATTGTGTGGCGAAAGGGGAAAAAATAGGACTGGGGGTGTTATACATATTCAAAAATAATTTTTTTATTTATCTGATGATCCACATGAGTTATTCTAGGTTTTACTCCTTACAGGATGTCAAAATCTTAGACTGGTCCCTTTTGAAATCATTTGCAGATGACAACGTAAGAAATCTTTTGTTGAAAGGGTAGAGCACTTAATCCTTTCCCAAACGACAAATTTTGGACTGGTCCAAATTGAAAGAGTTTGCAGACGACAATTTTAAATTTGATGAAAATGGCAGAAAGTTATCAAAAAGGGTAGAAAACACTGTGGGAAAAGGAGAAATTGCTCGTTACAAGCAATTTCTCCTTTTCCCACAGTGTTTTCAAAAGACTTGTACTGCAGACACGTGAAAACCATGGCTTGTTTGGGAAAGGGTTAATGGGAAAGGGAAAAATGCTGGTTACTAGCAATTTCTCCTTTTTCTACAATGTGAAATGTTTACAGAAGCCTTCTACCTCAGGGTCATTAAAACTTCTGACTTTTTGGGAAAGGGCTAATTCTTTACCATATGACAGAAATGTAGACTTGTCCGAATTGGGAGCATTAGATTTTGCAGATGGCAATTTAAATGTGGTTCAAATGATGGAATTTGTCTTTGATAGGGTAGAAAACATTGTGGGAAAAGGAGAAAATGCTGGTTACCAGCATTTTCTCCTTTTCCCCACAAAGTGTTTTTAACCCTTTCCCAAACATGCCCTGGTTTTCACGTGTCTGCAGTACAAGTCTTTTGAAAACACTGTGGGAAAAGGAGAAATTGCTCGTAACGAGCATTTTCTCCTTTTCCCAAGGTGTTTTCTACCCTTTTTGAGACCTTTCTACCATTTTCATCAAATGTAAAATTGTCGTTTGGAAACTCTTTCAATTTGGACCAGTCCAAAATTTGTCATTTGGGAAAGGGTTAAAGGGCTTCTCCCTCCAGGTTGTGTGATAAAGGATAAACTCTTTACCACACGAGCCAAATGTAGACTCGTCCAAATTCAAAGCATTTGCAGACGACAAATGAAATGTTGTTAAAATGATGATTTCTCTCTTTGATAGTACAGAAAACATTGTGGGAAAAGGAGAAAATGCTGGTTACCAGCATTTTCTCCTTTTCCCACAATGTTTTCAAAAGGCTTCCTTTTTAGGGTTGTTAAAAGTCGGGATTGTGTGGTAAAGGGTTAAGGTAATTGAGCATGAACAAGAGATGAAGCTGATACTTGAACCCTGTACCAGGATCTGTATTCACCAACCATGCATTCTTGGTCTTTATAACTATTGTCAAGAATTTTATAAATATGAAAGTAATAGAACTTCTGATTGGCTAAACCATTTTGTTTAGCCAATTAGATGTTGTGTTTTAAGAGTGGTTGGTGATTACAGATCCTGTTAACTGTTTTCCAAATTTAACTCTGTACCACACAATCCCGACTTTTAACGACCCTGATGTAGAAGCCTTTTGAAAACATTGTGGGAAAAGGAGAAAATGTTGGTAACCAGCATTTTCTCCTTTTCCCACAATGTTTTTTACCCTATCAAAGACAAATGGCATCATTTGAATCACATTGAAATTGTCGTCTGCAAATGCTTTCAATTTGGACTGGTCTAAAATTTTGTCGTGTGGTAAAGAGTTAAGGCATTTACATTGTCTTTGAAAAGTTAGAAAACATTGTGGGAAAAGGAAGACATGCTGGCTACCAGCATAGTCTTTCATTCTCACAATGTTCTTACAAAGTTTCTTTCTCAGGATAGTTAAAGCTCGGGATTGTGTGGTACAATGTTAAAAGAAAATCCATGCCAGATATTGCTGATTTGTCCCTGTTTTAATGAGTAGATTTCTTGTCATATTGAACAGTGTATACCCAAGATAAAACTGCCTGTTCTGTGCAGTCTGATCTTGATCTGCATTATCTTGGAAAGAAGGTGGTATGGGCTCAGATTTTAATGGTTTAACCCATTTCCATAATGGACTTTTTTTATTTTCAAGCATATCATATGATAATATTAAATGATACCAAGTGCAGGAAAGGAACGCTGAAACATGTAATTCTCTTCTTTAACCTTTTACCACACAATCCCGACTTTTAACAACCCTGGGAAGGAAGCCCTTTGAAAACATTGTGGCAAAAGGAGAAAATGCTGGTAACCAGCATTTTCTCCTTTTCCCACAATGTTTTCTACTCTTGCCAAGACAATTTCAATTTTTGAGTCACATTTATATTGTTGTCTGCAAAAGCTTTCAATTTGGACTGGTCTAAAATTTTGTCATTTGGTAAAGAGGTAATGATAATGGGAAAATTCTTGGTAAAAAGTAAATTTATCCTAGGGCAGTTTTTCTGTTAACCCTTTACCGCTCAATGCAGCCTTTTAATGCCCCTGGGAAAGAAGCCTTTTGAAAACATTGTGCACAATGTTTTCTACCCTATCAAGAGAAAATTGCGCCATTTAAGCTGCATTGAAATTGTCGTCTGCAAATGCTATCAATTTCGACAAGGCTAAAATTTTGTCGTCTGGTAAAGGGTTAAATTTCCTCAGCATGTTTTCAAAAGCGTGCTTTTTAGCTTGCTCACTGACAAACAACAGATCAACAAAATGAAGGGACGACAATTTAGATGTGGCTCAAACGATTTGATTTGCCATGATGAATTAGAACAGTATGGGAAAAGTAGAAACAGCTGGTTACAGGCAATTTCTATAGCCGTCTTCCTCTGGTTGTTTGAAGTTTTGATTGTGTAGTGAAGGGTTTGATCTTTAGTTGATCTGCATCTGTCTAGATTATTCTACTAATTGGTATTGTAGTACCCATATTTTTTTCTGTGGTTTTCAGATATAATAGCCCAAGGTTTCAAGATTGTGTGGTAAAGGGTTAACTCTTTACCACTTAATCCCGAGTTTTAATGACCCTGAAAGAGAATGCTTTTAACCAGCATTTTCCCCTTTTCCCACTATATTTTTTTATACATCCCAAAACAAATTTTAATTTTTGAGTCACATTTATTTTGTTGTCTGCAGCCTGAAATTAAAAAATTTTCAGGGAGAGGCCCCCCCGACCCTCCAAATCCCGGGCCTGCCCCTCTTGGCACTTTGCAGCTCAGATAATACCTGTGGTATTTCTTTTGCATATACTATACTTTGCCAGTTTGGGCTAGCAACGCCTCTGTCTAAGGTATTTGGTATTTCCTTCCATAGATTATTGCATACCCATATTTTTTTATTTGGTTTTCAGATCTAACAACCGAAGGTTTCAACTCAGAAACAGAGCTACTGAACCGATACAATGCAGAAACAGGAAACTTTGTGTGGGCTGGCATCATTTTCGATAGTGATATGACTACCCTGCCAGCATCTCTCGGATTCAAGCTGCGTGTGGCCTATCGTACGGGACAGGAAGATGAAGACCAGTGGCGAACTGAAAACTCCTATCCGTTTTTTTCGACTTTTGGATATCGGAACAATGACTCAACTGGAGGAGAACCATGTAAGTTGTCATGTTGTTTAACTCCTCCCCACACCATCCCAAGTTTTAAAGACCCATAGGAGAATGCCTTTTGAAAACACAAAGGGAAAAGGAGAAAATGCTGGTAACCTGCTTTTTCTGCTTTTCTCACAATGTTTTGTAGCCTATGAAAGACAAAAAATTTCACCGTTTTAGCCACCTATAATTTGTCGTCTGCAAATGCTTTCAATTTGGCAAGTCTAAAATTTTGTTGCGTAGTAAAGAGTTAAGTCCTTTTGGGTCCTTGTAGGTACATTCTGAGGCTCCCCTATAAGCCAACAATTTACAACCTTTTTGATATTGGTTCATTTTCTGCATATCAAAGGACCAGTCTACTACATGAATAAGTCGGTTATTGGACAAAATGGCTTTAACCCTTTCCCAAACGACAAATTTTGGACTAGTCCAAATTGAAAGAGTTTGCAGACGACAATTTTAAATTTGATGAAAATGGCAGAAAGGTCTCAAAACGGGTAGAAAACACTGCGGGAAAAGGAGAAATTGCTCATTATGAGCAATTTCTCCTTTTCCCACAGTGTTTTCAAAAGACTTGTACTGCAGACACGTGAAAACCAGGGCTTGTTTGGGAAAGGGTTAAATGGATCTACAATAATATGTCGACTTGCTTGGTATCATGCATCAAGGTGACGCGTTAACCCTTAGGTTGCTAAGCGTGACTGACTGGCCTTTTGCAGACAGTGTAGATCAAGATCAGACTGCACAGAACGTGCAGTCTGATCTCAGATCTACACTGTCTGATTAGGAGATATTTTTCTGCAAAGAATAAGTTTGAAGTAATTAAACATAATTCGGGTTTTTACTATCGTCTTCAAAGTTTTATTTAACTTATTAAGCAGGATAGAGGCTAACTCTTTACCAAACAACAAAATGTTAGACTTGTCCAAATTGAAAGCATTTGCAGACGACAAACTAAAGGTGGCTCAAAAGGCTGAATTTGTCCATGATAGAGTAGAAAACATTGTGGGAAAAGGAAAAAATGCTGGTTGCCAGCATTTTCTCCTTTTTCCACTATGTTTTCATAAGGCTTTTTTCCAAGGGTCGCTAAAACACTGGCTTGTTTGGTAAAGGGTTTAACCTTTTGCAAGAGGATGACCCAGACATATACATGTGTACTTTCTGTTATTTCTGCCAAACTTAGTCTATATTTTAATGGATTCATAGCTCCAGATAAGAAGGAGTGATGGTATTTTAAATCCATTATTTCTCTCCCAAACCCTATGTTGTGGGTACTCATTAGAATTGTCTCGATGAGACGATTCTAATGAGTACCCATAATATAGGGTTTAGTTGAGAATAATTAATATTTTAAATTCTGTGATCAAAATCACTCCCTCTATCTGGAGTTCTGGGGTTCATTATTCTTTAGACTACTATGAGACTGGTTTCCTGACGCTCCAGTACTACATCAACAAAGCTATCATAGAGAAGCACAACAGTTCCGCCAACATTGGGTCCGCAGTCGACGTGGCACTGAAAAAGATGCTGTACCCGCCCTTCAACCAAGATGTCCTGACGACCGTTTTGCAGACTAATCTCCCCTTGTTTCTGGTTCTCAGTTTTATCCTGAATGCTCTTCAGATTGCCAAGAACATTTCATATGAAAAGGAAAAGAAATTAAAGGTAAGGATTGTAATATGAAAATGTTCACAAACTTTTTACCTGATGAAAAATTTTACACTGTCTTGTCCAAATTAACCCTTAACTCTTTACCACACGACAAAGTTTTAGATCCGTCCAAATCGAAAACATTTGCAGGCGACAATTTCAGTGTGCCTCAAATGATGTGATTTTTCTTTGATGGGGTAGAAAACATTGTGGGAAAAGGAGAAAATGCTGGTTACCAACATTTTCTCCTTTTCCCACGATGTTTTCAAAAGGCTTCTTTTCCAGGGTCGTTAAAACCCGGGATTGTTTGGTAAAGGGTTAATACCCTTTTCAAAATTATTTCAGTTATATCTCGGCAGTCAGTGCACCTATCCATGCTTTCCTGGAGTTTCTTTTACCAGTACTCCACACAATATTCTTTTCCAAGCCACTGACTGCTTTCCCAAATAACCATTAGCGAAACAATGGTCAGCGGTGAGAGAAGAATGAATCCTGTGGCAATGACTATCATCAGTCCTCAGAAAGAAATAAACCTAGATGGGGATCAAACCAGCGACCTCCTCTTAACTCTTTACCACACAAACAGTTTTAACGACCCCGAGGAAATAGCCTTTTCAAAGCCTTGTGGGAAAAGGAGAAAATGCTGGTAACCATTTCAAAGTGCTGTCTCCAGATGTTTTGATTTAGAAGAGTCTAACATTTGTTGCTTAGGAAAGGATTAAAATTTAACCCTTTACCGCACAATGCCGCCTTTTGACACCCCTGGGATAGAAGCCTTTTGAAAACATTGTGGGAAAAGGAGAAAATGCTGGTAACCAGCATTTTCTCCTTTTCCCACAATGTTTTCTACCCTATCAAACAAAAATTGCACTGTTTCAGCCATAGTGAAATTGTTGTCTGCAAATGCTTTCAATTTGGACAGGTCTAAAATTTTGTCATGTGGTAAAGGGTTAATAAACATTGTCATGACCCACCATTTCTTCAGATTACTCAGGGTACTTTGTTCCTTTTTTTTGTAAATCCATACAGGAAGCTATGAAGATGATGGGATTGAGCACTTTCATGTACTGGTTCTCCTGGTTCGTAAAATGTCTCGTCTATCTTGTCATCGTTCTGCTCATCTACGTGGCGATCTTCAGCATCAAAATCGGCGAGAAAGGGAGAATCCTCAACTATGCGGACATGTCGCTGTTTTTCGTGTTTCTGTTACTTTACATCCTGACCATCATCTCCTTCTGCTTTATGATCAGCACATTTTTCAGCAAAGGTGAGATTCTTTATATCCTTTTAAGCATCTATCAAAAGTTAGTTGCCTCTGCGGCCAGTGTAGATTAAGATCAGGCATTTATGCAGAACATTCCGTCTGATCTTTGATCTACGCTGTCCACTTTGTTGAGACAGTCTGGACAATAGAAATAAAATGTAGCTCAAATGAAAGGAGTTGTATTGGAAGGGGTAAAAAACATTGTGGGAAAAGGAGAAAATGCTGGTTACCAGAATTTTTTTCCTTTTCCCACAAAATTTTTAAAAGTCTTAATTCTTCTTCAGGGTCGTTAAAAGTTGGGATTGTGTTGTAAAAGCTTAAACAACTTGAACAGGTCCAAATTAAAAAGCATTTGCAGACAGGAAAGTATATGTGACTCAAAACCTAAAATGTGCCCTTTGAACAATAGAAAATATTATAAGGAAATGAAGAAAATACTGGTAACCAGCATTTTCTCAATGTTTTTAAAGGCCTTTTCCTTAGGGTTGTTAAAAATTTGGATTATTTGTTAAAAAGTTAGCTTTTTACCCCACAAAAACATTGTTTGAAAAGGAGAAAATGCTGGTTATCAATACACATATCTTCTTCATTTCCCATAGTGTTTTCAGAAGTTCCTCAAGGTCATTTAAACAAGGAATAGTACAGTACAGGGTTAATTAGATGTGTTGTGTCAGTCTCAGTTTACCAAGTGACATCAAGTGTCAATCTAAACATAATTCAAGTCATGATTTCTTTCTTTCATAGGGTAGAAAACATTGTGGGAAAAGGAGAGAATGCTGGTTACCAGTATTTTCTCCTTTTCTTACAATGTTTTCAATAGCCTTCTCTTTCACGGTTGCTAACCCTTTACCACACAATCCCGGTTTGAACGACCCTGAGAAAGAGACCTTTTGAAAACATTGTGGGAAAAAGAGAAAATGCTGGTAAACAGCATTTTCTCCTTTTTCCACAATGTTTTCTTTCATATCAATGACCTGTATTGTCATTGGAGCAACTCTTAATTTGTCGTCTGCAAATGCTTTCAGTTTGCACCAATCTAAAATTTTATCATTTAGTAAAGACTTAAAACTCAAGAATGTGTAGTACAGAGTTCAAATTGCAGTGTTCCATTAACTGACCTCACTTGACCAGCTGACACTAGTGATTGGTCAACATTCTGTTACCTCATTGGGGTAAAAAATTAATGCTCTAGAACTAAAGGCATTTTGCAAATATTACGGGATAGGAGCAATTTTTGTATTGCCTCTTTTGTCACAATGTTTTCTGTATCAATGAAAAATGACATTTTGCTTGTATCATAATATTTCCCTTAAGTCTTTACCACACGGTGCCGACTTTTAACGACCCTGAGGAAGAAGCCTTTGGAAAACATTGTTTGGAAAAGTAGAAAATGCTGGTAACCAGAATTTTTTATCTTTTTCCACTATTCTTTTTAGCCTGTCATAAATTCCATTTTACATCTAAATTGTCGTCTGCAAATGCTTTCAATTTGGACAAGTCTAAAATTTTGTTGTCAGGTAAGGAGCTAAGGTTTCAAGTGATCAGTTTACCTAGGTCCAAAATAGAACTGAACTGTGAATCAATGTACTTTTATTCCTTTGCCAAATAGTTCCAAATGCTAACAATGCTGAGAAAGATGGCTTTTGAAAACATTGTGGGAAAAGGGGAAAATGCTGGTAACCAGCATTTTCTCCTTTACCCACAATTTTTCTAGTCTTCCAAATTAAGACAAGTCCTATCATTTCAACCATATTTAATTTTTCATCTGCAAATGCTTACAAATTGGACAAGTCTAATATTTCGTTGTTTGGTAAAATGTTAACTCTTTACAAAATGGCAAATATTAAAGACGTATGCATATTGAAAACATTTGCTGATGACAAAATGACTGAAATGATCGGAATTTCCTTTCACTGACTCTACCATTAACGACAAAATTTTAGACATCCAAATTGAAAGCAATTTTAGACGACAAATTAAAGGTGGCCCAAAAGGCAAAATTTGTCCTTGCTAGGGTAGAAAACATTGTTGGAAATGAGAAAATCCTGGTTTCCAGCATTTTCTCCCTTTCCAACAATGTTTTTAAAAGGCTTCTCCCTTGGGATCATTAAAAGTGGGGATTGTAAGAAAGGTTAAAGACACGAAATCTTTTTAGGAAAAGGAGAAAGTACTGTGTACCAGCTATTTGCCCCTCTTCAATGATGTTTCCTAAAGGTTTCTTCCTCGAGGTCTTTAAAACACAAGGTTTATTTAGTAAAGGGTTTTATGTCCATTGTTTACTTTAGTGTTAGATTTTATATTCTACTGTTATAAAATTTAGCCTTTTGCCAAACAGTTTTGTTTTTAAGACCCCATGGTAGAAGGTAGATGTGAAAATGTAGGATTGGAAACCTTGAGGACCCGTGACTGATCCTTCCTGTAGGCTCTTGGTTAACTCTTTACCAAACAACAATTTTGTTTACCTAACTCTTTACCAAACGACAAAATTTTAAACTTGTCCAAACTGAAAGCATTTGCAGATGACAAAATAAATGTGACTAAAAATTTGAAATCTGTTTTGTGAAGGGCAGAAAACCTTGTGGGACAAGGAGAAAATACCAGTTACCAGCTTTTTTCTCCTTTTCCCACAATAATTTCAAAAACATTCTTTTGTCCAAGTCGTTAAAAGTCGGGATTGTGTGGTAAAGGATTAACCCTTTCCCAAACAAGCCCTGGTTTTCACATGTCTGCAGTACAAGTCTTTTGAAAACACTGTGGGAAATGGAGAAATTGCTCATAGCGAGCAATTTCTCCTTTTCCCACAGTGTTTTCTACCCTTTTTGAGAACTTCCTGCCATTTTCATCAAATTTAAAATTGTCGTCTGCAAACTCTTTCAGTTTGGACCAGTCCAAAATTTGTCGTTTGGGAAAGGGTTAATTAAATTGAAAGCATTTGCAGAAGACACATTGAGTGTTGCTCAAATAATGATTTCTGTCTTTGATAGAGGAGAAAGCATTGATGGAAAAGGAGAAAATGCTGGAAACCAGCATTTTCTCCTTTTCCAACAGTGTTTTCAAAAGCCTTCTCTTTTTCAGGATCATTAAGACTCGGGATTGTGTGGTAAAGAGTTAAACTATAAGCCACTGAAATTCCATCAGTCTATCACGGAAAACGGGAATTTACATTGCTCGATAATCAGACACTGTTACTAAATACAGCACTTTGGCGCTTCCTCTCTCTATTGTATATAACAACACAATGTGTACAATGAAATCTGAGAAAATTTGACCCCCTGTCCTCTTTGAAAGAGAATATTTAACCGAAAAAGGAGAAGACAATCTCACCGTTGGTGAAAATGGTTTCAGAAATGAATTTTCTATTGTTCCCTGACCTTCTTAGTGTCCATGGTTGAGGTAGAGCATTGGCCTCGTTAGCATAAGGTCCCGAGTTTGATACCTGGGAGCAGGTGTCCACTTTGGGACTGCTCATTGGCCCACACATTCGGCGCAAGTGCTGGTGTAGTTTCCAGGAAACAGAATTAAGAGAGATTAGTATAAGTTGCAAGACCTTGTTTCTCAGTTGATGTACAATACTCATTAATATGTTCAAAAATCTGTTTAAGTCTTTACCAAACGACAATTTTTAGACTGGTCCAAATTGGAAGAATTTGCAGACGACAAATTAATCCTTTCCCAAACGATGAATTTTAGACTGGTCCAAATTGAAAGAGTTTGCAGACGACAATTTTAAATTTTATGAAAATGACAGAAAGTTCTCCGAAAGGGTAGAAAACACTGTGGGAAAAGGAGAAATTGCTCGTTACGAGCAATTTCTCCTTTTCCCACAATGTTTTCAAAAGACTTGTACTACAGACACGTGAAAACCAGGGCTTGTTTGGGAAAGGGTTAAATGCGATCTAAAAATTGAAATTTGTTATGGGGCAGGAAGAAAACATTGTGGTTACCAGCATTTTCTCCTTGTCCCACAATGTTTTCAAAAGGCTCCCTTTTTAGGGTCATTAAAAGTCGGGATTGTGTGGCAAAGAGTTAAACTTTCCTGACCTTCAAAGGTTTCAAACGACTCTATCAACTAAGCATCGATGCTCTTGGGTAAACCAAGTGGACCCATGTTTGATCCTCAAGTGAGGCACTTGGTTTATCATAGGAGTGACCTCGGGCAAGAAACTTTAAGAACCCTACACTAGTGCTGGTGAGATCCAGGACATACGTAAAATCAATGTGTGAACAGTCAGTGTGATATGACAATTTGGGAAACAGCATAAAACTTAAAAGGAAAGTTGATGAGACAGAAGGCTGATGAAAATATTGTAGGAAAAGGTGAAAATGGGGTAACAAGCACTTTGTTCTTTTCCCACAATGTTTTCTACCCTTCTAAAGACAGAACCGAGCATGTCAGCCACATTTAATTTATTGTCTACAAATTCTTTCAGTATGGATGTGTCCTGTCCCGTATAGCACCATTCACAACCTAAGTCGCCTTTGAGGCCAGTGTAGATCAAGATCAGACTGCTTAAAGTATAGATCAAAGTCTGATCTTTGATCCATACTGTCTGCTTTGTATTGACATTTTGGAAAAGAGTAACCTTGATGTTGCCATAATATGGGTCTTATTTCTAGACTGGGTATGTCTGTTGGGCTGGGTTTCTTTGGTGTCCCCGGGGTTAAGATTTGTGATAATATTATGTTTATCCGAAAATTTAACGACCCTGAGGAAAGGACTTGAAAATATTGCGGGAAAAGCAGAAAATGCTAGTGATGAGCATTTCCTCCTTTCCCCATAATGTTACCTACCCTGTATATAACATTCCATCATTTGACTTTAAATTTAATTTGTTGTCTGCAAATGATGTTGAATTTGGGCTTGTCTGAAATTTTGTAATCTGGTAAAGAGTTAATCTTTACCAAACAACAAAAATTCTGGACTAGTCCAAACCGAAAGCATTTGCAGACAACAATTAAAATTTGACTCAAATGATGGAATTTGTCTATTATAGGATAGGAAACATTGTGGGAAAAGGAGAAAATGCTGGTTACCAGCATTTTCTCCTTTTCCCACAATGTTTTCAAAAGGCCTTTTGGTCAGGGTTGTTAAAACTTAGGATTGTGTGTTAAAGGGTTAAAATTTTCAGTAGACGTGTGTTTAAGGGTTAAAATTTTCAGTAGACATTATTGCTGAGATATCTGATAATTCTATCATTTTATTAGAATTCCCTACAGCAAAATCATTATTACCATTATCTGATCTTTTTTTCTTTCAGAACTTTTGTCTTTGATTTACTTCTTATTTCCATTAGTGGTACTCTTCAAGTTTAAGGATATATCCTAACAGCCAGAGAGTTAAATTTTTATTGATTGTAGAATGGTTCAGAATTCAGTCAGCTGTGTAAACATAGATAAATTACAAATATATATGGTAATAGGGATAAATACATGTATGGGTAACCTTCGATTTAAAACCAGAAACGTCACAACAGTGATTTCTTTGTTGTCAATGAAATGTGTTTTCTATCTGTTGTAACCTATGCAACCTTGCAACTGTCAGGGGCAACATTTGGAATGAAGATACAAGAATGATTATAGTTTGATAAAATAAAAATAAAAAGGATTATAAACTGGCTAAAAAGGAATATAGATGTATGTTTTACCCTTTACCTTACAATCCGACTTTTATTGACCTTGAGGGAAAAGCCTTTTGAAACCATTGTGGGAAAAGGAGAAAATGCTGGTAACCAGGGGGTTATGTCTGCAAATGGGGCAGAAAACATTATAGGAAAAGAAAAAACTGCTTTTTACCGGCATTTTCTTGTTTTCGAACTACTGTATATGTTTAAAAGGTTGTTACAATTTGGGATTTCAATGAAATTTTGCAGACAACAAAGTGAATGGTTCTTCTAGCTGGATTTGTCTTTGAAAGTGTCAGAAACTTTGTTGAAAAGGAAGGAAATGCTGGTTACAAGTTGAAGTAGTTGCTGCTTTTTCCACAATGTTTTCAAAGGCCCTATACCTCAAAGTTTTTAGAACTTGATATTGTGTGCTGTAAAGTTAACCCTTTACCAGACGACAAAATTTTAGCCTTGTCCAAATTGAAAGCATTTACAGACGACAATTTCAATTTGGCTAAAATGGTGCAATTTTTCTTTGATAGGGTAGAAAACATTGTGGGAAAAGGAGAAAATGCTGGTTACCAGCATTTTCTCCCTTTCCCACAATGTTTTCAAAAGGCTTCTTTCCCAGGGGCGTCGAAAGGCGTCATTGTGCGGTAAAGGGTTAAGCTCTAGATCTGTATTTCTTTCAAGGTATCCAAAGTAAAATTTAGCCTCATCTACTGTTTTCTTCCATTTTCTTTTCAGCAAACACAGCTGCCTTTGCTGCAGGCATCCTGTTCTTTTTGAGCTATTTTCCATATTTCTTTCTGGCCGACCGATACGAAAATATGTCACAGTCGGAGAAGATGATGGCCTGTTTACTCGGAAACATCGGCATGGCTTTCGGTTGTAATGTCATTATGATTGCTGAGGGCACGGGTAAGTCAACTGTTTTACTTTTACAAACAACTAGGTATGTAGTATACCACTTTCGGAAACATTATGTCGAGAATTTTTGTAACGAACACTTTTATAACACTTAGACTGTCAAATAAATTAAATTGATTTGTGTCAGTCAATGAGAATTACCAAAATAGTGCAATTATAAAGCATTTTTTGCCAGATTATCTGAAGAAATAGAAAAAGTAGAATCTAGATAAGTCTACATGTGAAGCCAGCCCAAATACACGTACACGTAAAAATTTCAATGTAATGAGGATCAAAATCAAGGCCCGTATTCACCAACCATTCTTAAGAACATTCTTAGTCTGATTCTCCGGAATTTTCTAAATGTGAAAGTAACAGAACTTCTGATTGGCTAAACCAAATGGTCACACATTTCAGGCCGAACTACATCTATAAACATGGATCCGTGAACGATATATAGGCTAAGTTGATGATGCAGGATACTTATTTGTCTGTCATTCGTTTTATGTGATAAATAGAATCTCATAATCGTGTTTATGTATTATCATTTTTAGCTCCGCTGGCCGAAGGCCAGCAGGCTTATGTCATGGCCCGGTGTCCGTCATGCGTCTGTGCGTCAGTCCGTCCGTGCGTTAACTTTTATTTCAAACGTCTTCTTCTCTGAAACTACTCATCCAATTTTCATGAAACTTCACAGAAATGATCCTGACATGGTCCTCTTCAGAATTTCTTGAAAGAATTTGATTCCTTCAAAAACTCTGGTTGCCATGGCAACAAAACTGAAAAATATTGGAAATCTTTAAAAATCTTCTTCTCTGAAACCATAAGGCATAGGGCTACCAAATTTGGCATGTAGCTTTATGTAGTAGACCTCTATCAAGTTTCTTCAAATTATAGCCCTGGGGTCAAAATTGGCTCTGCCCCAGGGGTCACAAGTTTTACATAGGCTTATATAGTGAAAACTTTAAAAATCTCTCTGTACCTAGCCATAAGGCCTAGAGCTACCAAATTTTGCATGTTGCTATATCTAGTGGGCCTCTACCAAGCGGGCCAAAATTTTAGCCCTGGGGTCAAAATTGGCCCCACTGCAGGGGTCACAAGTTTTACATGGGCTTACATAGTGACAACTTAAGAAATCTTCCCGTTTTGATTTTTTTTTGAAATTAGCTTTGCATCAGGGGTCTTATGTTTTACAGAGGCTTATATGGACAAAACTTGAAAATCACCGTATTTATAACTATACAGCATAGACTTGTATTATTTTGGCATGTGGCTTTATCTTGTGGACCTCTACCAGGGTTCAAGTAATTATAGCTCTGGGATCAAAAATGGCTTTGCCTTGCGGGTCTCAACTTTCACGTGGGCTTTTACAGAGAAAACTTTGTAAGTCTTCATTTTGAAACCATTTGGCTCAGAAGTGAAATGTTTAGTATTTATGGTTTATATTTATAAGCCAGTGGAGCAATACAGGGCTATCATGGCCCTCTTGTTATCGAACTCGTCAACTAAAATGTATATGACGCTTGCCAAGGCTTGCGTCATATAATTTTAGTCAACTTGTTTGATAAAAATGATAATTCATAAACACTCATGTCAGATCCTCTATGTAAGACATAAATGGATCTTACGGATCAAGAATCAAACCTTGAATGGTTGGTGAATAGTGCTGATCATTTTGAAACAGGAGAAGGAGTCCAGTGGAGCAACTTCAACAAGCCAGCAACAGTAGATGACAATTTATCCTTACTGGACTGTATGGTGATGTTGCTGGTGGATACAGTACTGTACATGTTAATTGCCTGGTACGTGGACAACATCAACCCAGGAGATGCGGGTGTTGCCCAGCCCCCATGGTTCCCATTTCTGGTAAGTTGTATTATTACTTTTCTGCCCTTGAAAGATGCTATCTAATGGTTTGTGATTAATGTTAACTCTTTACCAAACAAGAAAATTGTACATGTATCCAAATTCAAAGCATTTGCAGACGACAATTTAAATGTGACTTAAATGACAGGATTTTTCTATGATAGGCTAGAAAACATTGTGGGAAAAGGAGAAAATGCTGGTTACCAGCATTTTCTCCTTTTCCCATTATGTTTTCAAAAGACTTCTGTTGCAGGGTCGTGGCAGAGGGTTAAAACATATGAAAACATGACCTTCTGTATACAGCTTTCTTTTAATCTTTAAGTCCAAACGATCCCGTGTTTTAGTGGCCCCTAATTAGCAATAAAATTTTTAGAAACATTGTGGAAAAAAAGAGTCAATGCTGGTAACCAGTATTTTCTTCTTTACCCACAATATTTCTACCTTATGAAAGACTAGTATTGTCATTTTAAGTACATAAATTTTGTTGTCTGCAGATGTTTTCAAATTTGACAAGTTTTTAATTTTGTTGTCCAGTATGAAGGTAAAGTTGCAACTGGCTGTTTCTGAAAACTTTGTGACAAGTAAAAAAATATTTCTGAATGTGTTATATCCCCCTTTGCTGCAATGTTTTCAGATTTCATATATCTATATCATATGTTTCATCCATTAAAAGCTGTATGATGTACATTAGGGCTGTCACAATATATGCCTTAGTTAAGTGTACCACAATATATTGCAATACACAGAAACCGTATTGCGATATGTACCACAATATATCGCGTCCATGTTAAGATTAATATTTTTTTTAAAAAATACCTTTGTTATTCATAATTCAGGTTTAATTCTTCCAGAAAAAGAGAAGGTGAATCAATTAAATCACCCAATCACAAGAAAAGTGATTGCAAATATCGGATTTTGCCTTCTTATTTGGTATTTTACAGTAACCATCCTTGGTCGTGGCTATAGCATTAATGTTGTTAGCCATTGTTGATATGGTTGTACTTGATTCAGAAAATGCAGACGCAACCAAGTAGGATTACAAGAAAATACTTCAGTATAATTTGCACACATTTTCCATTAATTTAAGTATTGTATTAATGAATTTTATTTTTGTATTCCTGTTTTTAAAAATCTGTAACTTTTGATGTTTTAAACATCACGTTGGAGACTGGGCATTGCGTGGTTTGGATTGTGACCATAAAATATTGACAGTCACAAATCAAATATGCCCTAGTCTGCTTTCATACTAAACTGGTACCTGTATTCGTCCGATAGGCTACAGGCTGCTAGTTTAATTTCATACGCGCTACAATTATAATAGTGATAAGCGTTTGCATGACCATGAGGTTTTAGAAACGACCAGATCAAAGTAAACCGAAAATACATCAAAACTAGAAAATATCGCAAAAAGAACGGTATGTTAAGTTTGTATCGCGGTACGTATTGACTTTGAATTATGTGGCAATATACCAGTATATCGTAACAGCCCTAATGTACATTGTACTAAATTGTCGATGTTTCACAAGTATATATCTGTAGGTTTGCTGGAAATTTCTTTCATGATGTAATAAGCTCATTCCATGTTATTTTAACCCTTTACCACACTACAAAAATTTAGACCCGCCCAAATTGAAAGCATTTGCAGATAACAATTTAAATGTGACTCAAATAATGTAATGTGTCTTTGATAGGGTAGAAAACATGGGAAAAGGAGAAAATGCTGGTTACCAGCATTTCTCCTTTTCCCACAGTGTTTTCAAAAGGCTTCTTCCTCAGGGTCATTAAAAGTCAGGATCGTGTGGTAAAGAGTTAACAGAACCCTGTAGTTCTTGTAGACACATCAGCAGCAATTTTTTTTCACAAAAGCGTTGTGGCAAGTGGAGAAATTGCTTAAGAGATGTAATTGATATTCTGTAAATTACATGCCACAATGTTTCCTTGTTTGTTTGTGCTTTTGAAAATATTGTGGGGAAAGGAGAAAATGCTGGTAACCAGCATTTTCTCCTTTTCCCACAATGTTTTCTGCCCTATCGAAGACAGAAATCATCATTTTGAGCAGCCTTTAATTTGTCCTCTGGAAATGCCTTCAATTTGGTTGAGCTCAAAATTGTGTGGTAAAAAGTTAAGTTCGAGAAAAAAGGAGAAACAAATAGTCTAGTCTTTGCCAAAGGGCAATTTTAGTTCCTCTTGCAGATAGTGCAGATTGAGATCAGATGGCCTAGAGCATGCATTCTAGGTCCGTATTCACCAACCATTCTTAAGAATATTCTTGGTCTTGTTCTCCAAAATTTTCCAAATTTGAAAGTAACACACCTAATGTATCCACACTGCCTAATATTTTTTGAGATATTTTGATTAAAAAAAAGGTTAAATGGAGTGACAGTCAACTCTTTAGCACACAATAATGTGTTTTTACAACCTCGAGGAAAACACCTTGTGAAAACATTGTAGAAAAAGAGGACAATGCAGTTAACCAGCATTTTCTACTTTTCCCATGATATTTTCTACCCTAATCAAGATAACTCTCAACATTTGAGTTAAATCAGATTTGCCTGCTGCATTAATGCCTTCAATTTGGGGGAGCCTGAAGTTTTGCAATCAGGCAAGGAGTTAAATGTCTGATAAAATTGATGGCAGTGATGTCAAATTTGTCCCTTTTCCGTCAGTGTTTTCAATGGCCATCTTCTGCTGTAGGGTTGCAAAAAACTTGTCTGTTTGTTATGATGTTTTCTTGAATATGTTTTCTTTGTAAAGTGTGTCAGTAGATTTCTTTACTAGAATCATATGATGCAGTGACATAGTCCAAGGACCATATTCACTAACCATTCTAAAATGTATTTTTTAGTCTTCTTCTAGATTTGGAAAGTAACACAATGTCTGATTGGCTAAACCATTGGCTAAACCAATGGTTAAGCCAATCAGACATTGTGTTTCTTTGAAATTTAGAAGACTGGTGGGAATTGGACTAAGCATGCAAATGACTAGGATGATTAAATGAATACAGCCCCAAGTCATAAACAAAAACAGAATAAGCCATATGATACTATTGTTTTCTTGTTATAACAATGGATAATTGACAAATCTCTGATTGTGTCACAAAAACTAATCTTTAACCCTTTACCACACAGTTCCGACTTTTAATGACCCTGTGAAAGAGGCCTTTTGAAAACATTGTGGTAAAAGGAGAAAATGCTGGTAACCAGCATTTTCTCCTTTTCCCACAATGTTTTCTACCCTTTCCAAAACAAATTTCAATTTTTCAGCCACATTTATTTTGTCGTCTGCAAATGGTTTGAATTTGAACCAGTTCAAAATTTTGTTGTGTGGTAAAGAGTTAAATACTTATGAACGCTTAACCCTGTACCAGTCTATGAAATTTTAGACTTGTCACTATTGAAAGCATTTGCAGACGGCAAAATATATGTGACTGAAAATTTGACATTTGTTTTGGGAGGGATAGAGCTAGAGCATTGTGGGAAAAGAAGAAAATGCTGGTTTAACCAGCATTTTTCTCCTTTTCCCACAATGTTTTCAAAAGCCTTCTTCTTCAGGCACTAATAAATCTTTACACGACAACAAAAATGTAGACTTGTCCAAATTGAAAGCATTTGCCGATGACAATTGAAATGTGTCTCAACTGATGGAATTTGTCTTTGATACGATAGAAAGCATTGTGGGAAAAGGAGAAAATGCTGGTTACCCAGCATTTTCTCCTTTTCCCACAATGTTTTCAAAAAGCTCTTTCCTAAGGGTCGTTTAAAGTCGGGATTGTGTGGTAAGGGGTTAAAAGAATTTTCAGATGACAGAGCAAATATGGCTCAGTCAATGGGATTTCTCTTTTGAAGAAAATAGAGAACGATATGAAAATAGGACAAAATTATGGTTACCAGCATTTTCTACTTTCTTTCTTTTCGACAACAATATTGACAGCCTTATTCCTCAGGGTCATTAAATTTCGGATTACTTGGTAAAGGGTTAATAAAATTGTTATACTTGTTTCTTATGATATTGTTTTCCTTAAACGAAGTATTCATTGTATCACATGTAAATGAACAATGCTCTGGCAAAAGGGGGCTTAGCTCTTTACCACAAAACAATATTTCAGACTGGTCTAAATTGAAAGCGCTTGCAGCTACAAAATATTATATGGCACAAATGATGGAGTTTGCGTTAAATAGGCTAGAAAACATTGTGGGAAAAGGAGAAAATGCTGGTTACCAGCATTTTCTCATTTTCCCACAATGTTTTCAAAAGCCTTCTTTTTGAGGGTCATTAAAACTCAGGACTGTGTGGTAAAGAGTTAATGCATCCCCGTGATGCTTTTTACCTAGCAAGTCATCACAGTGTCATGGATCAATAAAATCCATCTTGTCCAACAACCAACTGAATCCTGAGGCAGACTGGTCTGTTGACATGCAAAAAGTTGACCTGAATAGCAAAAAGTTTTGGCCCGAAGTCAGCCTGCCCAAACTGCGCAGCCTGGCCTTGGTCAGTACTTTTTGCAGATGCATTAAGCCACCTTTTCACAGAGCATAGCTCAAATATAAAGTTACAATTTAACCTGTTACAGTACAAATACCACTTACTGATATACCACTTTGAAATTTTGTCCTCTGTTTAGGTAACCTATCGCAAATCAGGCCAGTTTTAACCCTTACCACACAATCCGGAGTTTTAACAATTCTTGAGAAAGATGGCCTTAGAAAACACATTCTGAGAAAAGAAAAAAATGCTGGTTACCAGTATTTGTCAGTAGATTTCTTTACTAGAATCATATGATGCGGTGACATAGTCCAAGGACTGTATTCACTAACCATTCTAAAATGTGATTTTTAGTCTTCTTCTAGATTTGGAAAGTAACACAAGGTCTGATTGGCTAAACCATTGGCTAAACCAATGGTTAAGCCAATCAGACATTGTGTTTCTTTGAAATTTAGAAAGTGGTAGGAATTGGACTAAGCATGCAAATGACTAGGATGATTGATGAATACAGCCCCAAGTCATAAACAAAAACAGAATAAGCCATATGATACTATTGTTTTCTTGTTATAACAATGGATAATTGACAAATCTCTGATTGTGTCACAGAAACTAATCTTTAACCCTTTACCACACAATCCCGACTTTTAACGACCCTGTGAAAGATGCCTTTTGAAAACATTGTGGTAAAAGGAGAAAATGCTGGTAACCAGCATTTTCTCCTTTTCCCACAATGTTTTCTACCCTTTCCAAAACAAATTTCAATTTTCAGCCACATTTATTTTGTCGTCTGCAAATGGTTTGAATTTGAACCAGTTCAAAATTTTGTTGTGTGGTAAAGAGTTAAATACTTATGAACGCTTAACCCTGTACCAGTCTATGAAATTTTAGACTTGTCACTATTGAAAGCATTTGCAGACGGCAAAATATATGTGACTGAAAATTTGACATTTGTTTTGGGAGGGATAGAGCTAGAGCATTGTGGGAAAAGAAGAAAATGCTGGTTTAACCAGCATTTTTCTCCTTTTCCCACAATGTTTTCAAAAGCCTTCTTCTTCAGGCACTAATAAATCTTTACACGACAACAAAAATGTAGACTTGTCCAAATTGAAAGCATTTGCCGATGACAATTGAAATGTGTCTCAACTGATGGAATTTGTCTTTGATACGATAGAAAGCATTGTGGGAAAAGGAGAAAATGCTGGTTACCCAGCATTTTCTCCTTTTCCCACAATGTTTTCAAAAAGCTCTTTCCTAAGGGTCGTTAAAAGTCGGGATTGTGTGGTAAGGGGTTAAAAGAATTTTCAGATGACAGAGCAAATATGGCTCAGTCGATGGGATTTCTCTTTTGAAGAAAATAGAGAACGATATGAAAATAGGACAAAATTATGGTTACCAGCATTTTCTACTTTCTTTCTTTTCGACAACAATAATGACAGCCTTATTCCTCAGGGTCATTAAATTTCGGATTACTTGGTAAAGGGTTAATAAAATTGCTATACTTGTTTCTTATGATATTGTTTTCCTTAAACGAAGTATTCATTGTATCACATGTAAATGAACAATGCTCTGGCAAAAGGGGGCTTAGCTCTTTACCACAAAACAATATTTCAGACTGGTCTAAATTGAAAGCGCTTGCAGCTACAAAATATTATATGGCACAAATGATGGAGTTTGCGTTAAATAGGCTAGAAAACATTGTGGGAAAAGGAGAAAATGCTGGTTACCAGCATTTTCTCATTTTCCCACAATGTTTTCAAAAGCCTTCTTTTTGAGGGTCATTAAAACTCAGGACTGTGTGGTAAAGAGTTAACCCTTTCCCAAACGACAAATTTTGGACTGGTCCAAATTGAACGGGTTTGCAGACGACAATTTTAAATTTGATGAAAATGGCAGAAAGTTCTCAAAAAGGGTAGAAAACATGATGGAAAAATGAGAAATTGCTCGTTAAGAGCAATTTCTCCTTTTCCCACAGTGTTTTCAAAAGACTTGTACTGCAGACACGTGAAAACCAGGGCTTGTTTGGGAAAGGGTTGATGCATCCCCGTGATGCTTTTTACCAAGCAAGTCATCACAGTGTCATGGATCAATAAAATCCATTTTGTCCAACAACCAACTGAATCCTGAGGCAGACTGCTCCGTTGACATGCAAAAAGTTGACCTGAATAGCAAAAAGTTTTGGCCCGAAGTCAGCCTGCCCAAACTGCACAGCCTGGCCTTGGTCAGTACTTTTTGCAGATGCATTAAGCCACCTTTTCACAGAGCATAGCTCAAATATAAAGTTACAATTTAACCTGTTACAGTACAAATACCACTTACTGATATACCACTTTGAAATTTTGTCCTCTGTTTAGGTAACCTATTGCAAATCAGGCCAGTTTTAACCCTTACCACACAATCCGGAGTTTTAACAATTCTTGAGAAAGATGGCCTTTGAAAACACATTCTGAGAAAAGAAAAAAATGCTGGTTACCAGTATTTTCTCCTTTTTCCACATTGTTTTCTATCTTATCAAAGACAAATCTTACCATTTGAGCAATATTTAAATTTTGACATCTGTGACCTGGTGGTTGCGAGTTTGATACCCGTTGAGGCAAACTTTCTTTCTGGCGATTTTTCGCCTCTCACCTCTAATGCATGTGAGAAAAGTAGTCAGTAGCTATGGAAAGGAAGTTGTGTCAGCACTGGTGTGATAAAGCCAGGAAACACATGGGTGCTTCACTGACCGCCATGATACAACCTGAGCTGTTAAAATGCTATTTAACTCCAATACAAACAAATCAACTTAGACCAATCTAAAATTTTGTCATTTGTTTGCTGAGATGGGATAAGGTCCCATGACTCCTGGAGTTGAGCCCATTAGGGCAGTCTGTAGTTAAGAACAGGGTTGCTTGTTCAGATCCCCAGCTTAGCCAATTTCTTTCAAAGGACTAATGATAGTCATTGCGACAGGATTCATTCCCCTGATTGATGATGGTTATTGCAACAGCATTCATTTCCAACACTGCTCACGCAGTGGCTTGGGATAAATTTAGTATGAAATACTCGTAAAAGAAACGCCATGGATAGGTGAACTGGCAGCTGCGATATAACTGAAATAATGTTGAAAACTATTTTTTTTAAATACCAGACAGTTAATCAACTAAGACTCCTGGATTTACCAGCCCTGTACATCACCGACTGTTGGGGGGGGGGGGGGGGGGGCAGATTTCAGTGGGGGGGGGGGTGTGCAGTTTTCCTAGAACCCTGCCAGGCTTGGCATTGCAGGCGCTTCTTTTCTCTCAAAGTATCTAAATATGTGAACAGTAGACACACAGTCTGACTAAACAGGTTATTTGTCTGGAAATGGGTCATGGGAAGATCAGATAGATGATATAATATGAATTATTTAATTCTGTACCTTTAAGGTTGATTGCAAGCAACCCCCAAGGGACTGATTTAACCCTTTACCACACAGTCCCGACTTTTAATGACCCAAAGAAAGAGGCCTTTTGAAAACATTGTGGGAAAAGGAGAAAATGCTGGTAACCAGCATTTTCTCCTTTTCCCACTATGTTTTCTGCTATTTCAGAGACAAATTTTATCACTTTAGCAACATTTGATTTGTCGTCTGCAAATGCTTTCAAATTGGATAAGTCTAAAATTTTGTCATTTGGTGAAGGTTTAAAAAACCAGCATTTTCTCCTTTTTCCCCACAATGTTTTCTGCTATTTCGGAGACAAATTTCATCATTTCAGCCACTTTTGATTTGTCGTCTGCAAATGCTTTCAAAATTGATGTCTAAAATTATGTTGTTTGGTAAAGGTTTAAAAACTAGCACAGTCAGGTAGTACAGAGAGGAAATAGTAATTCTGAAGGAGGGAAAATGATTGCATTTAATAGTAAAGAAATCTTTTATGGGAAAAGGAGCAATATTATTGTTTGATGAAAGCACCTTTTCCCCACAGTGTTTCCAATAAGTGTTTAAACCTTTACCACACAATTCCGAGTTTCGACGACCCTAAAGAACCCTTTTAAAAACATTGTGGGAAAAGGAGAAAAATTAATGCTGGTAATCAGCATTTTCTCCTTTTACCACAATGTATTCTATCCCATTAACTCTTTCCCAAACGACAAATTTTGGACTGGTCCAAATTGAAAGAGTTTGCAGATGACAATTTTAAGTTTGATGAAAATGGCAGAAAGTTCTCAAAAAAGGGTAGAAAACACTGTGGGCAAAGGAGAAATTGCTCGTTACGAGCAATTTCTCCTTTTCCCACAGTGTTTTCAAAAGACTTGTACTGGAGACACGTGAAAACCAGGGCTTGTTTGGGAAAGGGTTAAGGACAAATTCCATCATTTGAGCTACATTCAAATTGTCGTCTGTAAATGCTTTCAATTTGGACAAGTCTATGTTTTGCTCAAGAATGTGGTAAAGAGTTAATACAAGAACATATGAACTAACTCTTTACCAGACAACAAAATTTTAGATTTGTCCAAAGTCAAACCATTTGCAGATGGCAAGTTACTCAAATGACTGAATTTGTCTTTGATAGAGTAGAAAATATTGTGGAAAAGGGAGAAAATGCTGGTTAACAGCATTTTGGAGTACCAGCATTTTCTCCTTTTCCCACAATTTTTCCCATTTTTTTTTTTTCCAGAGAAGTTAAAAGTCAGGATTGTGTGGTAAAGAGTTAACACTTTACCACACAACAAGATTTTAGACCGGTCCATATTGAAAGCATGTGCAGACAACAAATAAAATGGGGTACAAATGACAGTATCTTTCTTTGAGATTGTTGAAAACATTGTGGGAAAAGAAGAAAATGCTGGTTACCAGCATTTTTTTCTTTTCCCACAATGTTTTCAAAAGACTTCTTCCTCAGGGTGGTTAAAACTCGGGATTGTATGGTAAAGTGTTAATTGTATAAAAATGGTTTCAGAAAAAGGAGCTAAATATTGCTTGTAACGCAGTCAATAATAACTGCTCTTTTTATACCCCCGCAAACGAAGTTTGTGGGGGGTATACTGGAATCAGCCTGTCGGTCGGTCGGTCGGTCAGTCATGCGGTCGGTCGAGCGTCGGTCTGTCCGCAAAATCTTGTCCGGACAACTCCTCCTACAGTTTCAATCCAATTCCCTTGCTACTTGGCAGAAGTGTTCATTAGGAGCTGTAGATGTGCAAGACACACATTTTGTAAAAATTCCATCAAGAATTACTGAGTTATTGCCCCTGATTTGGCTTAAAAATGCTTGTCCGCACAACTCCTCCTACAGTTTCTGTCTGATTCACTTTAAGGAGGTCTTTTCTGTCATACGTATAGTTGGCCAACATTATGCGAAAAGGCACCTTTGGACATTTGCAACAAGCGTGGATCCAGACCAGCCGCTGTGTCTCAGACATATTGTCAGATCGTGGTCTACACTTTTTTACACTCATTTAGTTTTGTGTCCAATTAAATTGATACTTTGCATAAATATTCACCAGGAGCAGTAGAGGTTCAAGATGCATTTTTCTCAAATGTTTGCCAAATTAATTACCCCTGAATTTACTCAAAACTTCTTGTCCAGAGAACTATTCCTTCAGTTTAAGTCTTATTCACTTGATATTTGTCATGATATTCACCAGGAGCAGTAGATGTGCAAAGCACAAATTTCATGAGTGTTGGCCTAATGATTACGGAGTTATTGCCCCTAAATTGACACTGCAGAGTTATTGCCCCTGTGACATGAAATATAGGGGCGGGGGTATTTATCACCTTTAGTGATAGTTATTCTAGTTCCTTCAGTGTTTCTAAAATCTGTGTACGTCAGGGACATAATGAATGCACCCTTTACGTGACAACAGAATTTGTAACCAGCTTTTTCGCCTTTAACCCTTTACCACACAGTCCTGACTTTTAACAACCCTGTGAAAGAAGTCTTGAAAACATTGTGGGAAAAGGAGAAAATGCTGGTAACCAGCATTTTCTCCTTTTCCAACAGTGTTTTCTACCTTTCCTGAAACAAATTTCAATTTTTCAGCCACATTTATTTTGTCGTCTGCAAATACTTTCAATTTGGATGAGTCTAAAATTTTGTCGTTTGGTAAAGAGTTAATCTCACAGCGTTTTCTGTCTTTTCAGAAATAATCTTTACCATTTGAGCCACATCTCTTTAATTTTTCATCTGCATGTACTTTCAATTTGCGTTAAGTTTCCAATAGTTATTTCAAAAGCCTCCCCCCCCCCCCCCCCCCCCCCGCATCCTTGAAACATGGTATCGTCTTATAAATGGTTAATTATACCTGTATAAAAAAAAGTAGGAAATAAATGTTCTCTAATGAGGGTATACACAATCTGTTACTATGACAACCAATAATGCTACTTGGCTTGAAAAAAATTGATCACAAATTTTTCTGTTTTGAGAAAAAATACAGATGTTGCTATGGTAATGAAAGTAAAATAGTTCTTTTTCCCGTAGCCGAGCTAAGTAGCTCAGTGGGAAATGCTCATGCAGGGCTTAGAATCATGGAGTCTTTGGTGGATTCCCCAGCTGAGTTGATTTCTTTCTGAGGATTAAAGCTAATCATTGTGACAGGATTCATTCCTTGTTCCCCACTGTTCGTAGTAATCATTGTTTTCTGAGGGAAAGCAGCTAGTGGCTAAATGAGATGAACATCGTGCAAAGTACTGGTTTAAGAAAAAAAAACTCCAGGAAAGCATGGATAGATGCACTGGCTGCCACAAAATAGGTATATAGAAATAAGGTTGAAAATAGCGTTTTACCCCACTTAAACAGCATTTTGAAGGCAAGTGTGGGTGCGTTTGTACACAATTTAGATCTAGATTACCATACAATGCGTGCACTGAATGGGCGATCTAATCAAGTGTAGAGACTTGGTCATATAAGGTGAACTGCCTAATATTTGAACTCTTTACCACACAACAAAATTTTAGACTGGTCCAAATTCAAACCATTTGCAGACAACAAAATAAATGTGACTGAAAAATTGAAATTTGTTTTGGAAAGGGTAGAAAACATTGTGGGAAGAGGAGAAAATGCTGGTTACCAGCCTTTTCTCCTTTTCCCACAATGTTTTCAAAAGCCTTCTCTGACAGGGTCGTTAAAACCCGGGATTGTGTGGTAAAGGGTTAAGAATTATTCTTTCCACGATTGCTCTAAGCCTCTACCCTTCCTCAAACAATACCAAGTTTTAACAATCCTTAGGAACAAGACTTGGGTTGACTTGAGACTTGATTGTTGATTGTATGGTGTTTAACGCCGTTTTCAACATTATTTCAGTTATATCACGGCAGCCATTGCACCTATCCATGCTTTCCTGGAGTTTCTTTTACCAGTACTATGCACAATATTCTTTCCAAGCCACTGGCTGCTTTCCCACATAGCCATCGTCGAAACAATGGTCAGCGGTGAGAGAGGAATGAATCCTGTTGCAATGACTATCATCAGTCCTCGGAAAGAAATTGGCCGAGCCAGAGATCGAACCAGTGACCTCCTGTTCTCAAGTTTTGTATGCTACCGACTGAGCTACCGGGGCTCGGTTTAGACTTGAGACACACGTCGGCACAACATCCTTATTTTGCAAATCTGTCTCAATAACTTAACAATGAAAAATATGTCATTTATTTCTCTCATTGTTGAAAGGTTTCCAATTAGCAGCTTGGAACATGGGGGAAACTTACCTTTTGCCTTGCAGATGACCGCTTTTGGAAGCGTTACAATATGGTTTAACCCTTTACCGCACAATGCCACCTTTTGATGCCCCTGGGGAAGAAGCCTTTTGAAAACATTGTGGGAAAAGGAGAAAATGCTGGTAACCAGCATTTTCTCCTTTACCCACAATGTTTTCTACCCTATCAAAGAAGAATTGCACTATTTGAGCCACAATGCAGTTGTCATCTGCAAATTCTTTCAATTTGGACAAGGCTTAAATTTTGTTGTCCGGTAAAGGGTTAAAGGAAACATACCTTTACCAGGTGACTTTTCCTTTTGCCATGATACTTCTTTTTTCTATTAGTGGAACTCCTAAACTCTTTACCAAACGACAAAATTTAGACTAGTCCAAATTGAAAGCATTTGCAGACGGCAAAATAAATGTGAACAAAAAATTGAAATTTGTTTTGGGAACGGAAGAAAACGTTGTGGGAAAAGGAGAAAACGCTGGTTACCAGCATTTTCTCCTTTTCCTACAATGTTTTCAAAAGGCCTCTTTTTCAGGGTCGTTAAAACTCGGGATTGTGTGGTAAAGGGTTTAGTATATAGAGAATAGATGGTTGGTGTCTTGGATGGGTTAAGTTTATCGGGCAAGGCGGAGGAATTTATCTGGTGAGCCGAAGGCGAACCGGATAAATTCCGGGGCCGAGCCCGATAAACTTAAACCATCCAAGACACCAACCATCTATTCTATTTATCCTGTCACGCACTCTGAAAGAACAAAACAAAAAACAAACATTGATATAAAGACCGTACCTCTTATTCAATATCTCATGGTACTGATACCATAAAATTCCGAAGCCGAGCCTGACAAACTTTCCTGGAATCAAAGACACTATGTTACTGTCTAATTCCCCAATCCACGACACTATTCTGTTTATCCTGTTTCTCATTTGAAATCAATCCTAAATCCGACTAGATAGAATATTTCGCTCGAAATTAAGGCACGTATTGACATCTTTCTCACTAGGAATAAACACACAAATGGCGAACTGTGTAAAGCGCTTTGGGTATGCAGCTGCAAAAATGACGTCATAATTATATTAACTACGTCATAAACGTGACGTAAAACCTTGAAAGAATGTTGTGGCGAAGAATTCTAGTTTATTTTAAATGATAAGAAAAATCAAAATGTGCATCGAATCTTAAGCGATAATTTTACTTCAAAATATTGATTTCGTATCGCGGTACCTAAAAAAAGGAGTTCCAGCTGGTCACATGACCAACTAGCCTAATAAACCTTGATCACGTGACCAACTGACATAATAAACCTAGTCACGTGGTCAAGTGACCGTATATCACCAAGTTTATATGACCCCCTGTTATACGACGGGATTTATAGAAGGTGACAGGATAAAAAGTGTGTTCTGACCTATGACCGGGACCACAAATAAACAGAGTTCAGTGGCAAGATATATTCCAAATACAACCAATGCAACTATCTTTACTTATGTAGGCATATTTCATTGCAGTGCAGTGTCTTAACCCTTTCCCAAATGACAAATTTTGGACTGGTCCAAATTGAAAGAGTTTGCAGACAACAATTTCAAATTTGATGAAAATGGCAGAAAGTTATCAAACAGGGTAGAAAACGCTGTGGGAAAAAGAGAAATTGCTCGTTAAGAGCAATTTCTCCTTTTCCCACAATGTTTTCAAAAGACTTGTACTGCAGACACGTGAAAACCAGGGCTTGTTTGGGAAAGGGTTAATAAGTTTATATTAAGGCTTTAATTTCTCATTTGTTACTGTCATTATGGGTTAGGTAATGTTTTGTTAAATCTAAAGGGCACCGCATGCTGTCTGGCAAGACTTGTTCATTTTCTTACCAAATGTGCAGAAGAGTGCTCAAAGAAAGATAACTCTAAATGAACTGGTGATAATAAGTATTTTCCCACGTATATTAATGGATTAAACCCTTTCTTTATGATTTTTAGCTCACCTGAGCATGAAGTGCTAAGGTGAGGTATTGTGATGGGTCATTGTCCGGCGTCCATCTGTCCGTCAGTCAGTCTGTCCACAATTCCTTTAAACATCTTCTCCTCCTAAACCACTGGGCCAATCTTGATGAAACTTGGCAGGGATGTTCCTTGGGTGAAGCTCTACCAAAGTTGTTCAAGAGATTGAATTCCACCCATAACTCTGGTTGCCATGGCAACAGAAAGGAAAAAAATAGCAAAATCTTTGAAAATCTTCTACTCTGATTCTAGAAGGCGTAGAACTTTAAAATTTGGTATGTAGCATCTCCTAGTGGACCTCTACCAAGTTTGTTCATATGATGCCCCTTGGGTCAAAACTGGCCCCGCCCATGGGGGCAACAAGTTCGAACATAGGAACAAAGAAGGAAAACTTTAAAATTCTTCCTCTCTGAAACTAGAAGGCGTGGAGCTTTGATATTTGGCATCTAGCATCTCCTAGTGGACCTCTACCAAGTTTGTTCATATGATGCCCCTGGGGTCAAAACTGGCCCCGCCCTGGGGGTCACAAGTTTCAAACATAGGAACAAAGAAGGAAAACTTTAAAATTCTTCTTCTCTGAAACTGGAATTCATGGAGCTTTGATATTTGGTATGTAGCATCTCCTAGTGGACCTCTACCAAGTTTGTTCATACAATGCCCCTGGGGTCAAAACTGGCCCCGCCCAGGGGATCACAAGTTTCGAACATAGGAACAAAGAAGGAAAACTTTGGAATTCTTCTTCTCTGAAACTGGAAGGTGTAGAGCTTTGATATTTGGCACCTAGCATCTCCTAGTGGACCTCTAACAAATTTGTTCATATGATCCCCCTGGGGTCAAAACAGGTTCTGCCCCAGGGGTCACAAATTCGAACATAGGAACAAAGAAGGAAAATTTTAAAATTCTTCTTCTCTGAAACTGGAAGGCGTAGAGCTTTTATATTTGGTATGTAGCATCTCCTAGTGGACCTCTACCAAGTTTGTTCATATGATGCCCCTGGGGTCAAAACTGGCCCTGCCCCTGGGGTCACAAGTTTCAAACATAGGAACAAAGAAGGAAAACTTTAAAATTCTTCTTCTCTAAAACTGGAAGGCGTAGAGCTTTGATATTTGGCATCTAGCATCTCTTAGTAGACCTCTACCAAATTTGTTCATATGATCCCCCTGGGGTCAAAACTGGCCCTGCCCTGGGGGTCACAAGTTCGAACATAGGAACAAAGAAGGAAAACTTTAAAATTCTTCTTTTCTAAACCTTGAAGGCATAGAGCTTCGTTATTTGGTATGTAGTGAACCTGTTCTAAGTTTGTTAGCCCCCCTAAGCACAACATGTTCAGTCAGTTTGAAATTGGGTCACCTGGGATCATAAACTAGGTCACTAGGTCAAATTAAAGAAATACCTTGTGGGCACTCTAGAGGCCACATTTATTGCTCAAATGACCTGAAATTTGGTCAGAATGTTTGTCTTGGTAAAATCTCACATGATGTTTGATTTGGGTCAACTGGGATCATAAACTAGGTCACTAGTTCAAATTAAAGTAATACCTTGTGGGCACTCTAGAGGCCACACTTTTGGCTCAATTGACTTGAAAATTAGTCAGAATGTTTGTCTTGATAAAATATCACATGAGTCCGAATTTGGGTCATGTGGGGTCTTCAATTAGGTCACCGGGTCAAATTAAAGAAATACCTTGTGTGCACTTTAGAGGCCACATTTATTGTTCAATTGATGTGAAAATTGGTAAAAATGTTTCTCTTGATGAAATCTATGATGAGTTCAAAAGTAGGTCACCTTGGGTCATAATCCAGGTCACTAGGTCAAATTAAAGAAATACCTTGATGGCACTCTAGAGGCTACATTTCTCGCTCAATTGACTTGAAAATTGGTCAGAATGTTTGTCTTGAAATATTGGATGAGTTTGATATTGGGTCACCTGGGGTCATAAACTAGGTCACTTGGTCACTTTAAAGAAATACCGTGTGGGCACTCTAGAGGCCACATTTATTGCTCAAATGACCTGAAATTTGGTCAGAATGTTTGTCTTGATAAAATCTCGAATGGGTTTGGATTTGGGTCACCTGGGGTCATAAACTAGGTCACTAGGTAAAATTAAAGAAAAACCTTGTAGGCACTCTAGAGGCCAAATTTTTTGCTCAGTTGACTTGAAAATTGTTCAGAATGTTTGTCTTGATATAATCTCACGGGAGTCTGAATTTGGGTCATCTTGGATCATAAACTAGGTCACTAGGTCAAATTAAAGAAATACCTTGTGGGCACTCTAGAGGTCACATTTTTTGCTCAATTGACTTGAAAATTTTTCAGAATGCTTGTGTTGATAAAATCTCTTGAAAAAATCTAGGATGAGTTTAAAATTGGGTCACCTGGGGTCAGAAACTAGGTCACTTGGTCAAATTAAAGAAATACCTTGTGGTCAGTCTTGAGGTCACATATCTTGCTCAACTGACTTGAAAATTGGTCAGAATCTTTGTCTTGATGAAATATCGGATGAGTTTGAAATTGGGTCACCTGGGGTCATAAACTAGGTCACTTGGTCAAAATAAAGAAATACCTTGTGGGCACTCTAGAGGCCACATTTATTGCACAATTGACTTGAAAATTGGTCAGGGTGTTTGTCTTGATTAAACCTTACACGAGTCTGAATTTGGGTCATGTGGGGTCTTAAATTAGGTTACTAGGTCAAATTAAAGAAATACCTTGTGGGCACTCTACAGGCCACATTTATCATTCAGTTGAGTTGAAAATTGGTCAGAATGTTTGTCTTGATAAAGTCTAGGATAAGTTCAAAATTGGGTCACCTGGGGTCATAATCTAGGTCACTAGGTCAAATTAAAGAAATACCTTTAGGGCACTCTAGAGGTCACATTTCTTGCTCAGTTGACTTGAAAAATAGTCAGAATGTTTTTCTTGATAAAATATCGCATAAGTTTGAAATTGGGTCACCTAGGATCATAAACTAGGTCTCTTGGTCAAATTAAAGAAATACCTTGTGGGCACTCTAGAGGTCACATTTATTGCTCAAATGACTTGAAAATTATTCAGATTGTTTGTCTTTTAGATTAGGTCTAAATTGGGTCAACTGGGGTCATAATCTAGGTCACTAGGTCAAATTAAAGAAATACCTTTAGGGCACTGTAGAGGTCACATTTGTCGCTCAATTGAGTTGAAAATTGGTCAGAATGTTTGTCTTGATAAAATATCGCATGAGTTTGGAATTGGGTCACCTAGGATCATAAACTAGGTCTCTTGGTTGAATAAAAGAAATACCTTGTGGGCACTCTAGAGGTCATATTTATTACTCAAATGACTTGAAAATTATGCAGAATGTTTATCTTTTAAATTAGTTTTAAATTGGGTCAACTGGGGTCATAATCTAGGTCACTAGGTCAAATTAAAGAAATACCTTTTAGGCACTCTAGAGGCCACATATTTTGCTCAATTGGCTTGAAAATTGGTCAGAATGTTTGTCTTGATGAAATCTCACATGAGTCTGAATTTTGGTCAACTGGGATCATAAATTAGGTCACTAGGTCAAATTAAAGAAATACCTTTTGGGCACTCTAGAAGCCACATTTTGTGTTCAAGTGACTTGAAAATTGTTCAGAATGTTTGTTTTGATAAATTTTCAGATCAGTTAAAACTGTTATAAATTGGGTCATGTGGAGCCATAAACTAGGTCACTAGGTCAAATTAAAGAAATACCTTGTGGGCACTCTAGAGGGCACATTTATAGTTCAATTGATTTGAAAATTGGTTAAAATATTTGTCTTGATGAAATCTAGGATGAGTTCAAAATTGGGTCCCTTGGGCTCATAATCTAGGTCACTAGGTCTAAGAAATACCTTTAGGGCACTCTAGAGGTCACATTTCTTGCTCAATTGACTTGAAAGTTGGTCAGAATGTTTGTCTTGATATTGGGTGAGTTTGAAATTGTGTCAGCTGGGGTCATAAACTAGGTTACTGGGTCAAATTTAAGAAACACTTTATGGGCACTCTAGAGGCCACATTTATTGCTCAATTAACTTGAAAACTGTTCAGAATGTTTGTCTTGATAAATTTTTTGATGAGTTCTAGATTGGGTCATGTGGGGTGATAAATTAGGTCACTAGGTCATCTTATGGAAATTCCTTGTGGACGCTCTAGAGGCCACATTTTAAGCTCAATTGACCTGACAATTGGTCAGAAATTGAATTACACACATTTAGTGAATTTCGCCTATTGACTCAGGTGAGCGATATAAGGCCATCATGGCCCTCTTGTTTTTACTTACTTTTTGTCTTTTAGAAGAGTGCCTTAATCTAAACACACTAATCTATGGCAAAAAGAGACAATGATTGCAACAAGTGATTTCTCCTTTTGCTACAGTATTTTTTGCATGTTTTCGTGGATACCCCTTTATCAAACAATCACATGTTTTTATGACTGAGGAAGAAAACTCTAAAAAAATGTCATGGGATAAATTACAACAATGTTCTACTGTCCTAATTCTTTATCACGCAATCCGGACTTTTAACGACCCTTAGACAGAAGCCTTTTGAAAACATTGTTGGAAAAGGAGAAAATGCTGAGGAAATTATCTGAGGAAGAAAACCAGCATTTTCTCCTTTTCCCACAATGTTTTCTACCCTTCCCAAAACAAGTTTATTTTTTCATTCGCATTTTTTTTGCCATCTGCAAACGCTTTCAATTTTGACCAATCTAAAATGTTGTGTGGTAAAGAGTTAAAGACCAAATCATTTGATCCATTTAATGTGTTATCTGCAACAGCTCTAAATTTGGACCAGTCTAAAATTTTGCTGTCTGATAACGACTTAAACTGTACCAGAATGTACTGAAAATGTCCATGTCGTTGTCTGGCTCTCTATCATGGCCAACTCACGGCCAGTTATACCCTTTACCAAACAGTCCTGTGTTTTAAAGACCCTGAAGAAGAGAGCTTTTGAAAACATTATGGGAAAAGGAGAAAATTGTGGTAATCATATTTTCTTCTGTTTTGGAGAGAGAGATACCATGACTTAATGCACCTTTAATTTGTAGCCTGCAAATTCTTTCGATTTTGACAGGCCAGTTTCATTCCGTCATTTGGCTAATCCTTCTCCAAACAATCCTGAATTTTAATGATCTTGATGAGGAAAGCCTTTGAAAATACTGTTGTAAAAGGAGAAAATGCTGGTAACTAGCACTTTCTCCCTCTCCGACAAGGATTTCTACCCTTCGAAAAGCAAATTTCAATTTTTTAGCCAAATTTTATTTGTTGTTTACAAATGCTTTGAGTTTTGACCCATCTAAATTGTGTTGTCTCATAATTAACTGTTAACTCTTAACCAAATGACAAAATTTTAGACTTGCCCAAATTGAAAGCTTTTGCAGATGACAGAATAAATGTGACTCAAAAATTGAAATGTATATTTGAAAGCTTAGAAAACATTGTGGGAAAGGGAGAAAATGCTGGTTACCAGCATTTTCTCCTTTCCCACAATGTTTTCAAAAGGCTATCCCCACAGGGTCGTTAAAAGTCGGGATTGTGTGGTAAAGAGTTAAAAGTAGTGACTTTAATGTTTTTAGTAACAATTGCAAACTTTTTTGTGTTTATTATTTTGCAAATATAGTTTTGGTTGGTTGTTGTTGGTAAATTAATTATTCAAGTGTCTGAGTTTTTGCATGAAATGTCCAATGTAAATTCACATTGCTATTTCAGCCTGGATACTGGTGTGGAAATAAGGTTGTGTGTCTTTTTTGTTTGTTTGTTTGATTGTGTTAGATTTTTCCTTAACATATCAGGTTGAAAAGGCTCAATCATTTATTATACCCCATCCCTCAGGTTTGTATGTGTGTAGGGGCAGAGGGGTGTAGGAAATACATGTTTAATGGAATCTGGTTGTTCATTCTGTCTGCCCATTCACGGACACAGCTTTGTGTCCCTTTCTTCTACAGATTTCAACCAGTTGTGCTGAGATGTTTAGAATTGTTGTTAATCAAGTGAAACACATTAACTCTTTACCAAACGACAAAATTTTAGACTGGTCCGAATTGAAAGCATTTGCAGACGACAAATGAAATGTTGCTCAGAAATTTAAATTTGATTTGGGAAGGGTAGAAAACATTGTGGGAAAAGGAGAAAATGCTGGTTACCAGCATTTTCTCCTTTTTCCACAATGTTTTCAAGAGCCTTCTTTACCAGGGTTGTGAAAACCCGGTATTGTTTGGTTAAAGTACAAATCTCTTCAAAAGAATAATGAACAGGTAACTGTTGTAAACTAAGAGCCCTTTCAATTTGATTTAACTCTTTACCAGATTATCTTTTTAAATTTTACAACCTTGTAAATGATTGATTGATTGATTGTATGGTGTTTAACGCCCTTTTCAACATTATTTCAGTTATATCGCGGCAGCCAGTGCTCTTATCCATGCTTTCCTTGAGTTTCTTTTACCAGTACTCCACACAATATTCTTTCCAAGCTACTGGCTGCTTTCCCACATAACCATCGTCGAAACAGTGGTCAGCGTTGAGAGAGGAATGAATCCAGTCACAATGACTATCATCAATCCTCGGAAAGAAATTGGCCAAGCCGGGGATCGAACCAGCGACCTCCTGTTCTCAAGTCCTGTATGCTATCAACTGAGCTACGGGGTTTTGGCCACAATATTTTTCCCATTTTATATGCAAATCTGTCTTTGAAACCCAGTTAACTCTTTACCAAACGACAAAATTTTAGACTGGTCCAAACTGAAAGCATTTGCAGACGACAAATTGAAGGTGACCCAATTGACAATTTTTGTCCTTGATAGGGTAGAAAACATTGTGGGAAAAGGAGAAAATGCTGGTTACCAGCATTTTCTCCTTTTCCCACAATGTTTTCAAAAGCCTTCTTCCCCAGTGTCATTAAAAGTCAGGATCGTGTACTAGAGGTTTAATTTGTAAGCTGCAAACCTTTTACCAGACGAGAAAATTGTTTACTCATGCATCCAAATTGAAAAACTCCATTTGCTGTGTCACCTTTAACATTGATACTTCCTTAACACTTTATCAAAAGACTTCTTTCTCAGGGCCATTTTAACTTGTGATTGTTTGGTAATGATTTAAAGAATTTTTGATATGATTTTACTATAATTCAGAAATAATTGTCCAGGTATTGTTTTCGACCTACAGAATAAAAGTTTGTCCTTTCTTTCTTGTTCCCATGTAGTCTCCATATTAATGAAGTTTAGGTGCTGAACCATCTAGTTAGATTAGATGAATATAAACTGTTAGCCTGTAGTTTACAATGATCGACTTATTTACTTTACTTGTATTATTTGGCAAAATAGTTTACTACAATTCAGCATTTTATGAGATTGTCTATCAAAAGCTATTGTATGGACTGGTTTTCCCTGTTTATAGAAAGTACTCAGTTTATCAGCTTGGCTGATTTCAAAAAAAACATCAAGGTATCATCATAGCCCTGTCGTCGTCATCTTCATTGTCTGTGGTGTCAGGGACTAGTGGTTAACTATCTAAAAGAGAACAAGGGCAGGTAACCATCAAATAATTTTTCATAGTTATGCACCTTTTTTGACTTGGAGTTTTCACTGAAAATCAACATGTTTCTACGAGCAACTGTAGCCTAGTATTGGCACCCACATGTGGTGATCTTTTTTATTTGGCACTTGAAAGGTTACAGCTACCCTGTCACATGATGAAGTTTTTGTCAGTTATCAGTGATAATTACAGATATTGAAGTATGTATACAGAGTTTTCATTTAAAGCCGATTGCTGATCAAAAACATCGGTTGAAATCGGCCTTTAATTGGTCGTTTTTGCTGGATCTTTGAAAAATCGATCGCATTGTTTATATCGAAAATATTTTACGCGTTGGTAACTGTACTGCGACACCAGTTCAATTATACCACGAAACCAGAAACAATTGGTTTATGAATGTTACACGTTCATTCATTGGATACATGCATCCAATTATCCAATCGTAGACGATGATACGTTTCTCCGATCTCCATTTGGTAATCATGGACGCCAAAGCCTAGGCGGCCCCCTTGACCCCCGGCCTATTGTTTTTGTCAATCAATCTGTTGTTTCATTTCAAAATGAAAACCCTGTCTATAAATTACAGATATTGAAGTATGTATAAATAATGCCTGGGTATAGAGAGATTCAAGGTCTCATAATGAGCCAATCCTCCACTTGTCACAATGGTTTTTTTTTATTTTTTGTTTGCTGATTGTATGTCACAGTGCACCAGTCCTGTGAAAATTAAAGTGTGATTTCAAAAAGCTTGTACTAAAATGATACCTCTTAGGCTCTTGCTTTTCCCTTTCCCAAACAACAAATTTTGGACTGGTCCGAATTCAAAGAGTTTGCAGACGGCAATTTTAAATTTGATGAAAATGGCAGAAAGGTCTCCAATAGGGTAGAAAACACTGTGGGAAATGGAGAAATTGCTCGTTACGAGCAATTTCTCCTTTTCCCACAGTGTTTTCAAAAGACTTGTACTGCAGACACGTGAAAACCAGGGCTTGTATGGGAAAGGGTTAAATTACCTCTGGAGCATGCTCAACATAGAGAGACCCTTAGGCTGCTAAGCGCGACTCAACGGCCATTTTAGGACAGAATGTGCAGTCTGATCTTAGATCTACACTGTCCAATAAGAAGATATCTTTCTCTCAAAACAGTACCTCTGAAATAGCTAAAACTTGGTTTTGTGGCATTTATCGAAGACAATGCCACTATGAGTTCAATATGGCATTTTGAAAATCATGTATCGTAGTTTGTGCAAAACCGAAGGAAGTAAACCAAATTAAACTCAATTTTTCTAAGACAAATAAGTGTTTCTATTGTACTCGGATATGAAATTGAAAATGGCATATTGCCAGACTAACAAATTTTGAATTTGTCCACATTGAAATTAACCCTTTCCCAAACGACAAATTTTGGACTGGTCCAAATTGAAAGAGTTTGCAGACGACAATTTTAAATTTGATGAAAATGGCAGAAAGTTATCAAAAAGGGTAGAAAACACTGTGGGAAAAGAAGAAATTGCTCGTTACGAGCAATTTCTCCTTTTCCCACAGTGTTTTCAAAAGACTTGTACTGCAGACATGTGAAAACCAGGGCTTGTTTGGGAAAGGGTTAAGCAAATATTTACGACAAATTAAATGTGGCTCTAATGATGGAATATATCTTTCACAGGACAGAATATGTTTTAGACAAGAAGAAAAGCTGGTTTCTCCAAATGTTTTAACCCTTTACCACACAGTCCTGAGTTCTAACAACCTTAACCCTTAACCAGACGACAAATTTAGCCTTGTCCAAATTGAAAGCATTTGCAGACAACAATTTCAGTGTGGCTCAAATGGTACAACTTTTCTTTGATAGGGTAGAAGACGTGGGAAAAGGAGAAAATGCTGGTTACCAGTATTTTCTCCTTTTCCCACAATGTTTTCAAAAGGCTTCTTTCCCAGGGGCGTCAAAAGGCAGCATTGTGCGGTTAAGCAAAGGACTTTTGAAATACACTTTATTGTGGAAAAAGGAGAAAAGGCCGGCATTTTCTCCTATTCCCACAATGTTTTCTACCTTTTCAAACAAGATTTTCCCAATTTGTGTAGCATTTAGATTGTCGTTTGCAAATGTTTCAATTTGGACCAGTCTGAAATTTGATCGTGTGGTAAAGAGTTAACCCTGTACCACTCAGTGCTGACTTTTAACGAAGGAAGAAACCTTATGAAAACATTGTTGAAAAAGGAGAAAATGCTGGTAACCATCATTTTCTTTTTTTCCACGATATTTCTACCCTGTCAAAGAAAATTGAAATTGTCAAATGTAAAAGCTTTAAATTTCGATGGGTCTAAAATTCTGTCGTGTGGTAAAGGGTAAAAAGACCTTTTTCCTCAGGGTCATAAAAACAGGATGGTTTGATAGAGGTTATGCCTACACTATTGACGAAGAAAGCATCCATTGTTGCCGCTAGCAAGCAAAGAGTGACTATTTGAGCCATGCTCTGGCAAATGGGAGCTTAATGCATCTCACGGTGATGCATGATACGTAGCAAGTCATCATGTGATCGTGGACCGATAAAGTCCGTTTTGTCTAACAACTGACTGAATATGAGAAAAACTGATCTTTGGACATACATAAAATTTGACCAATAGCAAAAAGTTTTGGCCCATGTCGGCCTGCGCGGACTGCGCAGGCTGATCTGGGTCGATACTTTTGGAAGATACATGAAGCCCCCTTTTCACAGAGCATGGCTCATTTTTATTTGGCTATATCACATGAAGGGCAAACTGTTTAAGCAAGTTTCAATGCCATAAAATTGATTTAGGGTCATATAAAGCAATAAAGATAAGCAGCAAAGTCTGTTTGGTTTGGCATCTGATCAGCATTTTATGGATCATATAGTGACATTTGACCTTTAGGACATGGAATAAACCCAAAAGACATTTCCAGTCAAAAGATGCAATAAGGCCTAGAATACTGCAGTTTCCAGGCTGTTGGTGTCTTTAAGATGTCCTGACAGTGACGAATGTGTAGATCATAGATCAGACTACATGTTTTGGGTATTCTTATCTTGAACTTAAGTCTTATTCTACTCTCAAAGGCAGTTAACCCTTTACCACACAAGCCCGACTCTTAACGACCCTGTGAAAGAAGCCTTTTGAAAACATTGTGGGAAAAGGAGAAAATGCTGGTTACCAGCATTTTCTCTCTTTCCCACAATGTTTTTTACCCTTCCCAAATCAAATTTCATTTTTTTCAGTCACGTTTATTTTGTTGTCTGCAAATGCTTTCAATTTGGATCAGTCTAAATTTTTGTTGTTTGGTAAAGAGTTAAAGTTGTGAAAGTTGCTTTAAGGATTAACCCTTTATCACACAATCCTGACTTTTAACGACCCTGAGGAAGAAGGTTTTTGAAGACATTGTTGGAAAAGGAGATAATGCCGGTAACCAGCATTTTGTCTTTTTCCTGCAATGTTTTCTAACCTTTCAAATATAAGTTCAAATTTTGAGTCATATCTATTTTGTTGTCTTCAAAAGCTTCCAGTCTGGACAAATGTAAAGTTTTGTCATTTGGTAAAGAGCTAGGGGTTAACAAAGCCTGCTGTCTGATTGGTTGCCTAGGACAAAATATCTCAGCCAATGGAATTTAGTTAAGCTCTAGAATTTGGAAGTTAATTGAATATCTTTCCTGCCTGACATTTTACTCAAAGCTTTATACAAGAGTAGTATATATTATACCATTTAGTAAACATTTTTCTATAAAACGGTATAAACGGCATAAAACGGTATTGTTCTCTAAAAAAGGTTCCTAAATAACTAAAAATGTTCTCAAACCGAAACACGCGGACCAAATCACATGCTCATGAAATCATAAACCAACGAACCAATGAACTAACGAACCAATGAACTAACAAACCGATGAACTCATGCAATGGCTAACCAGCTAACCACATCATGCAATGGCTAGTCGGTTTATCAGTTAGTGGGTGGCTTAAGATTTTGATAAAAAAAAAAAAAAAAAAAAAAAAAAAAAAAATTTTAAAAAATTTCATCATCACGCATCATTGCTTCAGATATCTGAGATACCGAGTCAATGAGTCAATGAGTCAATGAGTCACAGGGATACCGAGTTGCTCAAGACAATCACTTACATCTTTAACCCCCAGTTAACCCCCAGTTAACCCCCATCGAAACCCCCCCCCCCCCATCAACCAACGCGTCACGCAATGGCTAGCGGGTTTATATATTGGTTAGTGGGGTGGGTTAAGATTTTTGGTAAAAAAAAATTGCTTCTCATGATTAAGTAAAAAATGAATTTAAGGTAAAAGATCGCGCAGAGATAGTAGGTAAATAACCGAGAGATATTTACAAACACAGAAACAAAGAGAGACAACAATATGTATTCAAGAAACAAGAAAACCGGAACAACAAAACATGGTATCATATTTTCAAGTAATGAATGTTATGATTTCCAAGTTTCAATATCAGAGTTTAATAATATTGGTGAGGACATCCTTGAAACCATCAGAAATTCTTTACAGAGTGGTGTTAGCAATTCACGATTAAGATGGGCAATAGATTTTTTAAGAAAAAAAAAGGTAAAAACCGAAGATAGAAATGATAAAATGAAAAGCATAATCTTAAATAATCTTGAAAGTCTTTGTGAAGAAAATAAAAAGTTGATTGCCGCCCATGAAAATAAAATGAAATACAATAAACGAAGAGGAATCATAGCAATAAGACAACAAATTTATAAAAATATCGATGTTTTAAGAGCAATTCATGATATTATTAATGCAGAATTTATGAATATCAAGGCTAATAAATAAATCTGCGTAAACTTGATTTACGAAAAAAATTTAATCAAAATTTACAAAAATTTTTAATAAAAAAAAAAAAAAAAAAAATTTTTATTCCTTTGATAGAAATAAAAAATTGAATTTAAGGTAAAAAAATCACACAAAAAATAGTAGGTAAAATGGCAAGTTTTACTGAAAATAATAATGAAAACATAAGTGATAATAATGATAACAATGGTGTTGTCATACGATCACAAGAAGAGTTTGATGACTTGTTTTATGAAGAGGTAAGCATCATCAACGGTTTGTTTGAAAGTAGAGTAGAGGATATAATAGAAAAAGCAATAAGAAATCTTACCCGCTACTTTGACGTTGTGAAAGAGGAGGATCTTCAGTTTAGGTTAGATGATTTAAAAAACGACATAGCTTTAGATACAGATGTTGATGAGATAAAAGAACAGATGGAGGAAACTTTAGACAAAGTGTTTGAGGATATAGAAGATGAAGTTATACATGCTTTAAATGATAAACATTCATCTTTAGATAAGGATTGTGATTTTTTTAAAAAACAAATAATAAAGGAAGTAGCTGATATGTTTGTCAAAAAAGACTAAGAAAAAATCATGTTAAAATAGGACTTAAATAATAATCCATGGTATATATTTCATCTTAAAATGATATATAACCCATATTAAAAGAGAAATATGGAAAAAATAAATGAAGAAATAGAAGCAAGTAAAACTGTAAAAGACAAACAGGCAATAGACCGGTTCCATTCAAGAGCATATGAGGATATTGAACATAAATATGAGTTATTTAAAGAAATAACAAACAGAGCACGTGTAACATTTTCCGTAGAGGAAGAAGAGTTCAAATACGTGGTAAATCTGGAAAAAGAATATAGAGAACTAGAAGAGTTTTATAAAAAAATAAATTGTTATACTTACTTCCTAACCCATAGTATATACGGTGGTGTAATGCAAGAATGGTTTGATAAAAATTGTGAATTTGCAGACGAATGTTTCTATCTAGATCATCTAATATCTGAAAGAGAAGAACTAGAAAACGGTTTAATAAACATTGATAAATAAAAAAAATTTAAAAAAAATTTTCATAAAATAAAATGCTAGAACTAGAGCCAGATTTCAAGCAAAAGCTAAATGACCTACTTAAGGATAAATCAAATATTCATCCTATAAACACAAACAAAATCATTTACACAAATGGAACCGGACTAATGCCCTATAAAGACCCAAGATGGTTTAGTGATATCTACTATTACTGCAGTAAAATGTTTTATGAACAACCTAACGAGGGTAACCTAAACATAACATTTTATGCTGGTGGTAACGACACATGCGTTAAACATCAATTTATCAGTAAAGATTTAACCAATTTGCTATCTCTCTTTAAACAAAGATTTATAGATTGTCCATATGAACATAGTTTCCTTGAAAGTTGTATTAATGACATTGAAGAATATAGTATAAACTTTAAGTTTATAAATATTTAACCCTTTTTCTGGGTTATATATTTTACATATCCAATTCTATCAATATAGCTACATAAGAATTAGTTACCTTTGGATTTTTTGACACAGTTTTAAAATTTATAACATCACATTGGTTGACCTCAATAGGAGGATTAAACTCTGTACAAGTACATAACTCATCACGTTTTTTAATAATATTTTTTCCAGTTTCAGCAGATGATATGGTTATTTCAAGTATACTATCATCATCATCTTTTGGTAAAGAAACTAATGTGCCGCGTAATATTCTTCCTGACGCGGATAAACAATAACCCCCCAATTCATGAGATGGACCAGATAAACCATTACCAAATGAAAACTGAAAGCTGTTTCTCTTAAGTTCTCCCTTTTCCTCAGCCCACACGGTAATTATAGGTTTTGGTTTAATACCTATTTTTTCATCTACGTAGGATTTTGTTGCTATATCTCTTTCTTCTACGGGAGCCACCGCATTTTTTATAGTAAAGCCTTGCATATTTATATCCGCGGAGGCCGTAAAGCTTCCATCAGGATTTTTTACAATGGCACCCCCATTATCAACATAATTTTTATTGACAGCAGAATCACGGTCTATTGGATTTGGTAAGCCGGTAAGTGGGTGAGTGTTCATATCTATTTTACCAGTTGCTAAGAAAACCCCAGCTTGGTTTTGTCTTAAAGCTCTTTTTCCTGCGGTGGCCGTATTAACAATGCTATCTACATAAAACTTATTTGCAACTTGTCGATTATTTATAGGTGAAGCAACATCATTAATCCTCCATCCACCCATAGAAATGTCACTACTTGATGTATATGAATCACCATCATGAATAAATGCGCGATTAGCATAATCTACATATCTTTTTGTAGCAGCATCCATCGGGGATGCAGGATCTATAAGATCCATTAAATGATACCCCTTCATGCTTATATCTGCAACAGCAGACCAGGTACCATCTTGTTCTTTTCGTATTGCATTAATACCATCTACATATCTTTTTGTAGCAGCTTCATTCGGTCCCTCAGGTTCATCTAAGTTTTTTATTTTATTAAAACCCATGTTTAGATACCCCTCTATATGATACCCCCCGTTTTCATCTAACAACCCTGAGCTACTACCATCAACATAACTCTTAGTAGCAACATCCTGAGGATTTACTGGATTACTAACCCTCGTTAATGTGTTACCATCCATATTTATGGAACCGGTAACAGTAGTTGTTCCATCTTTACGTAAAAAGTTGTTAGTAATGTAAGCAAGTGACACACCACCATCACCACTTGTTTTATCATCATCCATTCTTCCAAATTTATCAACAGGCATAGTTTTTAATATTGCTAAAAAAGTTTATTTAAAATATCTTGAAATTTATTATCCAAGCACAACTCTTTAAGAATGTATAAACATAAATGTCCACAAAATACTTCACCTGCTTGTTGTAATTGATCCGTATTGTAATGTAATGGACTTTTTAAATAATCTATAATTTCAAGAGGTGGTTGAATACCATAACTATCAAAATAAATTTTTTTCTTTCCATCTTTAAACCAAGCAACCCAATGAGTACCTGGTCCGCCTGCATCATCAAGATTTAATATACCACATTCTTTATTTCTTACTTTTTTAGGTAGGGTATCTCTTAAAAATATTCCTCTAAAATTTTTTATTTTTAATTTTTTTGCGGCATCCTCAAGCTCAAAATTGCTTAAAGGTTTATTTGGTAAAGTTATATTATCAACTAAAATATCTTTCATTTTTATATAGTTAAATATTTACAATAGCATCATTATCAACCCACGAATTAAACTCATTAGAATAACCTTTCCACTTTACAAGAGATTTCTTTTTACCTTTTTTAATAACCTTTTCTATTCTAAACACCTCTTGGCTCGTTTTTTGTAGTTCCGGTTCATAAAAAGAACCTTTTATTTCTTCACCATTTAAATCTTCAATCTTATACGTTATAGGTGTCGTATGTTTTACTCCGATAACCGTAAAAACCTCTTCAGTCCATCTCGTAGTATAACCTTTTTCAAAAGTCTTTTTCTTTTTACTTATCCTTACTTTGTCTCCAACAGAAAACTTTGGTTTGATATCCTCCCTTACTTGATCATAATCAGGATACAATGTTGTCCAAACTTTATTTTCATTCTTCTTCTTACTTGCTTCAATTGGCGACATCTTAATAGAAGAATGTCTCGTGTTGTTGTATTCCTTAACAAGATTTTGTAATACATCAATATATACATTTGTTGAGTGAGCAGAGAAATACTTCCACATTTTTTCTTTCATTGTTCTAATCCATCTCTCAACAACGCTTGATTTTTCCTCATTTTCAGTAGAATACAATTCAACCAAATCTTTAACATCTTTGTTATAAAACTCTTTACCTTTATCTACCCACATTTTCTCAGGCTTTCTTTCCTTAAAAATACTCTTCAATGCAACAGAAACAGATTTTCCTGTTTTATCCTTTAATGGTATAAGCCATCCATATTTTGAAAAGATGTCAATGACAGCAAGAAGAAATTTTACTCCACGATTTAGTTTAGAAAATGCTTGCATATCTACTAAATCTGCTGCCCATATCCTATCGATACCATTTACTCTAACTCTCCTTTTCTTAAATTTTCTTTTTACAGGTTTATGTAATTCTTCTGCTAGCGCTATATTTTCTAAATTTTTTTTTTACCGACACCCATACCAAATCTTTTCTTGGTTCCTATCAATGAGGAAACCAATCCTCTTTCCATTCTTTCCTTAATAGTTGGATTATAGATACCTTTTAACTCTTTAAGCATATTAGCATCACACACATCATTACGTGTTTTAGTATCATTATGCTTAAGATAACAGATATCATGATGATATGCTGCTTCATCAACACGATTAACAGGCTTTGACCAATCTTTTGGTGTTAAGTCAGGATTTAATCTTTTCTTTAACTTGGTACCGGGACCAGTAAAGTTATGCCCAGGTAAGTGCATTTCAACAGGTAAGTTATTGATTGCTTTGTTTAACAATGAACCACCTTCTTTTTGTTTAACAAATTGTGTTTTCACGGTACCACAAATAGAGCATTTTCCTCGCACCATATTTTTACCATTTTTACTTACCGTATACTGTATATCTGTAGTATCAGTTTTCTTTTTACATTTAACACAATACATTTTTATATATTAAAATAAATTTTTTTAATTAAAATATGGATATTGTTAATTTATCTTGGAATGAAACATTAGCAAAAAGATTTAACCATCCCCTTTTACCTAGGAGTATCAGAGGTTTGATAGTAGGCAAATCAGGATGTGGTAAAACTACACTTTTACTTAACCTTTTGTTAAGACCTGATTGGTTAGATTATGGTAACTTATACGTTTTTGGTAAAAGTTTGTTTCAACCAGAATATCGCATACTTAAAAAAGCTTTTGAAGAAAAAATACCAAAAGAATACATATTAAGGTTGTTCTCACTTAAAGATGAAGTTCAAAACCGAGATATTTCACCTACTGCATTAGTTGAAGAATGGGCAAAAACAATTAAGGAAAAATCTGATATCGATTGTGAATTTTTTGAATATGCTAGTGATGTACCTGATCCAAGAGATTTAAATGCATCAAATAAAAACTTAATGATATTTGATGACTTACTTTTAGAAAGACAAAACAAGTGTGAAAACTATTATGTAAGGGGTAGACATAGTAATGCTGATTGTTTTTATCTGGCACAAAATTATTTTAGACTACCACGTCAAACTATTAGAGAAAATGCAAACTTAATATGTTTGTTTAGACAAGACTTAAAAAATCTTAATCATATTTATAGTGATCATGTAGGAGATGATATGACTAAAACAGAGTTTATTAATTTTTGTAAAAAGTGTTGGGAAATACCTCATGGTTTTGTAGTGTTAGATTTAACTAAGAACCCTAACGATGGAAAATATAGATGTGGTTTTGACAACTTTTACATACCACGAAATTACAAAGATTATAATTAAAAAATATATTTTTCATTAAAATATATTTTACAAATTTATAAAATGGAAGTAGAATTACTTGAAAAGATAGTAAAAAACACTAACCATAAAACATCATTTCAAATTATCGTAAGCGATAACAAAACAGAGTTTACAACAAGATTTACTCCTCCACTTAAATTAGACCAAGATAAAGAATATGAAATAGCGTTGGTTAACCTTGAAACTTACTATTCATTTCCTAATATTGATAAAAGCAACAACACATTTGTTTATTCACCTGACAATGGTGCAACATGGGTAAAAATAAAAATACCTGAAGGAAGTTATGATCTAGTTGATATTAATGATGTAATTCAACAAGAAATGAGAAAAAAGGATCATTATGATGCTGTTAATGAAGAATATTATATTAGCATCTCAGCAAATACTAATACTTTAAAGTCTATTCTTGTTTTAGAAAATGGATATCAGGTTGATTTAAACCAAGGTAGAAGTATTGGAAAAGTATTAGGATTTAATAGAGCAAAATATACACAAGGATTTCATGAATCAGAAAATGTAGTAAATATTCTTAGTATTAATAGCTTACTAGTTAATATAGATTTAATTTCAGGTAGTTATGTTAACGGTTCACAAAAAAATACAATTTATAGTTTTTTTCCAAATGTATCACCAGGATATAAAATTATAGAAAATCCGGTAAACCTTGTTTACCTTCCATTAACATTAAATGAAATACATAATTTAAATGTATCAATTACAGACCAAGATGGAACATTACTCAATCTAAGAGGGGAAAATTTATCAATTAGATTTCATATAAGAGAAGCAAGATAAATATAAAAATGACAAACTATATTAATGCAAAAATAAATATATCAGACGGACAAAAGGAAAAAATTTTACATTCTTTTAGAAACAAAGCTCCCACAAGTATTCGTTTAAAGCATGAAGATATTCATGGTAATGATGTATTAGCTTTAACCAAATCTCAAGTAAATAAACTTACAAAAGCTTATAAAGCTGGTAAGGGGTCAACGTTTAGAATGTCAACTAAACAACTTAAGCATAATATGAAAGTAGAAGGCGGATTTTTACCTCTATTAGCGGGATTAGCTTCATCAGTTCTACCTACATTAGCAAGAACCGTTTTACCTGCTATAGGAGTTGGTGCACTATCTGGTTTGGCATCTTCAGGAGTTCAAAAAGCAATGGGTAATGGTTTGTATCTTAAGAAAGGTGGATGTGTTTGTCAAGTAGAAACTGATGGTAAAGGTTTATTTCTTGGTCCAGCAAAAGGTAAAGGATTAAGTTCCGTTGGTGATGGATTGTATTTAAAACAAGGTGGTAAAATTTATGATGGAAAAGGTCTTCTTTTAGGGCCTAATAGTCCTTTTGCTAATATTCCTATATTAGGCGCAATATTGTAAATTAAAAAATATGAATGTGCATAAATTTGGAAATGGAAAACATAAAATAGTTCAACCAAAAACTATTTTTTGGAAACCTGTAGAAGTTAAGTATCCAGCTAAAAAAGTTAATCCTGTTACATGGGATGTTTTTACACAACAACCATTAGTATTAGAAGGAGGACAAACGAAGACGATAGCCTTAGGTATTGGTTTCAATATGAGTAAAGGCTTTGTTTTAGTTTCTCTATCTTATGCTTTAAAACTTAATCAATTAACTATTACAAATGAAGTTACATTAGAAGAGGTGGATGACATGGTTACCACAATTACAAACAACTCTAATAAAATAAAAAAAATACAAGAAAACACATTTTTGTGTCGTCTTTATTACTCAATTTAAAAAATAGTTGTTGTAAATAAAATGGAACTAAAAGAAAAGATTTATCCAGAGTTACCAGAAGAACGAAATATACCAAATGCACCATCATTAGAGCCAGTAATATCCTCAAGAGACAATGGTCAATCATTCAGGTTACAAAAGATATCAGAAATTCAGACTTTTCTAGAAAATGAAGTTAAGGAAAGAGAGCAACTAAGTAAAAAGTATTTAAAGATTAGTAAGAATGTGGACAATGTAGAAGCTGGACTAACCGTTATAGCACTAGGCGCCGGAGCAGGGGGAATCGCTTTACTATCAACCGTAGTAGCGATACCTGCAACTATGGTTCTAGAAGGCTGTGCTTTAGTTGTTGGGTTAGCCGCTTTAGTGGGTAAGTTTGTAGTTAGAAGAACCAGAACAAAATCAGAAAAACATCTTCAGATTAAAATGTTGGCTGATTCAAAGCTAAACACACTGCTTACACATATATCAAAAGCAATAACAGACAACAAAATAGATCATTCAGAATTTACTTTAATTATGGAAGAATTGGAAAAATACAAACAAATGAAGGAAGAAATTAGAAGTAAGTCTAAGAAAAAAAGCAAGCTAGAGGAATCAGAGAGTTTAATAGAGAAGGGGCGAATAGAAGCACGGGAGGAATTCAGGAGGCTTGTAGAAAGGCATTCAAATTAAAACTAAAACCACCCAAGTTTAAGTGTTCTTGTGCGTGTGAGATAGACAATACAAATTAAAAAAATATTTTACTTTTAAAAATGTCATTTTTGAAGATCCGAGACCCTTTAAAAAGGGAAGAAACAATAAAAGAATTTCTTGAACTGAAGAAAAGAATTCATGATAATCAGCTTGCAGAAAAAACCGGGGATATTGAATTACAAACAGACCTTTCAAAGTTTTTTAGACCCTTAACTAAATCACAAAAGGAGATACAAGAAGCAGCAACTAGAAATACTATTGCGTATCAACTAGAAGCAGCTAGAAGAATCACTGAGGGATTGACACCTATTAGGGAGGGAATTCAACAATTATCAGGAAGAATCACTGAGGGATTGACACCTATTAGGGAGGGAATTATTCAATTACCTGTTGTACTTTCTAAAGAACTAAAACCTAGTCTGTTACCTGTTGCGGAACTTCCTTCTTATGAAGACGTTAAGTTAGAAAAAAATAAAGAGGAAATTAAGCATTTTATTGAAGTTTTTAATGAAAAACTAACAGATAGAAAATATGATTTTGATAATATCTATAGAATAGTTTTTGATAAAAATTCTGGTATATTTAAATTTGGTAATAAAGAAATTTTTTTAGACCCAAAAGATAAAGGTTTTTTTTATTTTGAAGAACAAAGATTTCCTGCTAGTGATGGGTTATGGGAATTGATTTTATCAAATGATCCGAAAAAATATAACAAAGAAGAGTTAAATACTTATCAAAATCTTGTTTATTTAAGTAATATTATGTTTATTGATAATGATAAAAAAAATGATTTAAAAATGTATAATACTTATGGTAATAAATGGAAAAACATAATTAAACCTATTCTTAATTTTATCGCTAAAGAAAAAACTGGTAAAGGATTAAGAAAAAATAAAACAGCCACGGTAATACCATCTGACCCTAATGCACTATTAGAAAGATTAGACCTCTTAATAGCAAGTAAAGGAGCCGGTCATACTGGTGTAAGAAATGAGCTTGTAAGTATTTGTGATGAATTAAAAAGACAACGTGTTTTTAATATAAAAACTTATAAAAAATTAATGTCTATAATATAAAAATGATTATATCACAAAAGAGAGGATTTAAAAGAAAATATGTTTATGGAGGAGCAGGAGTATTTGATACTTTAGTCAATTTTCTTACAAAACTCTTTACAAGCAGCGCAGCTAAACAAATTGCATCTTCAGCAGTTGATGTTGGTAAAAGCGTAGCTAAGGAAGGAGCAAAGAAAGCGTTAGAGGTTGGAAAGAGTGCCGCGGTTGATGCAGGTAAAAAGTTAGTTCAAAAGGCTTTAACACCAAAATCTAAAAAGATTATAGAAAAATATACTCAAAAGCCTACTACAACAACACAACCTGCAATGCAAGATATTAGTAAGTTAATGGATGGTGGTGCCATTGCTATTCAAGATTTAGTTAAGAAGTTAAATAGTAAGGGTGGTGGAGTTAAAGTATTATAAAGTTAAGTTAAGTTAAGTAAATTATTACATTAAATAAAAAGAATGACTAATCTAAAATTTAATTTAACGCATTATGAAAAATACAATACAAAAAAGGTTAGTATCCTTTATGCTAATTTAAAACTTGATGAAGATTGTGAAGTATTAGATAGCAGTGATACAAATTATGATTATAAAAAGGTTGTTTTAAAATTGTCACCTGAAAAAGCTGATATCATTAAGGAATTTGAAGAAGATATAAATCAATATCTAAAAAAAAATAATATGTCTAAGATAACCATACTTTATGGAAATAGAATTTATCTAAAAATGAAAAAAAACCTTTCAGTAGAAAAAATTAAAAATATTAAAGTTAAGGGTGTGTATGTAAATGATGAAAACAAGTTATTCCCTCAACTATGGGCAAATTAATTAAACAATTATAATTTGAGTTAAAATTATAATTGTATATAATAAAAATGGATATTTTAAATATTAAAGAACCGATTTTAAAAGATGATAGTATTGATGAATATGAATATTATGAATATTTACCTATTTCAGGAACCAATCTTAACAACCCTGGAGGAAATATTAGGATTGATATTGAAACACAAGATATTTTTTATCATCCTTCAGAGTCATATTTACAAATTATAGGTAAATTAGTAAAAAATGATGATACAGTTTATGGTGCAGCTAATGAGGTTACCTTAATAAATAATGGTTTGATGTATTTGTTTAAAAATATAAGATACCAACTTAGTGGACAAGAGATAGAATCAATTAATTATCCTGGTCAGACTACGACAATCTTAGGTATGTTAAAATACTCAGATGACTTTTCTAGATCACAGGGGCAAAACCAACTATGGTTTAAAGATGCCAATTTAAACGCAGACAGTGCTACTAATAGTGGTTTTTCAATCAGAAAACAATATATTTTTAGTTCAAATCCAGTTGGAACATTTAGTTTTAGGATACCCTTAAAACATATATTTGGTTTTTGTGAAGATTATAACAAAATTTTATATGGTATGAAACAAACACTAACCTTAACAAGAAATAATAATAATGATGCAATTTTTAGAAGAGGGGACATTCTAGCTCCGGATGGTACCGTGGCAACCCCAGCAGTTGATGTTGGTAAAGTTGAATTATTAAAAGTATCTTGGTTTATACCACATGTAACACCGGAAGATTCCAACAAGTTGGAACTTTTTAAATTTATTGATAAGAAAGAAAAATTCCCAGTTGGGTATAGAATGATACAAAGCGATAGTATTGCGGTTCCACAAGCAACAGGTTTTACTTGGAGGTTATCATCTAAATCATCCCCAGAGGTGCCACGTTTCTTAATTGTAGGTTTTCAAACAGGAAAAAGTAATAATCAATTACAAAACCCAGCTTTATTTGACAACATAAATATTAAAAATATTTATGTAATGTTAGGTTCAAAAAAATATCCACTATATGATTATGATATAGATTTTACTACTAATCAAATTAGTAGAATATATAGTGAAGCCTCTTCATTTAGAAAAAAGTTTTTTAACATGGATGAATTAGTATCAAACTTTAATATTAATCCATATGAATTTAAATTTCTTTTTCCTTTGTTTGTGTTTGATTTATCAAAACAAAGTGAAAGGCTTAAGTATTCTGTAACTGATATTCACGTTAAAGCAATATTAAACATGCCTGCTCCATTAAATACTGAGGCATTTGCAGTTTTACTTAGTGACAGGTTAATCAACTTCCAGAGTGATGGGAATAAGATGAGTGTAGTATATTAAGTAAATCTTTACTTAAATAAAATATGAAAAAGGTTGCTGATTTTAAGAAAATATTAACAGATAACAATATTAAGTGGTATTCCTATTGGAACAAGAAAAAGTATATTGATGTGTTAAAAGAGCATGGTTTGTATCCTGAAGAGGAAGAAAAAAAATTTTTAAAAAAAATTCCTAATTATGAAAGATTAAAGGATATTGCTAAAAACCCAAAGAGGGTTACCTTAAAGGATGTTGAAACTGAAGAGGTGAAAGAGTTTCCATCAATTTATAAGGCTGGTAAGTTTATTGAAAAATGTCCACAAACGATTGAAAACTGGAATGGTAGAGTATGGAAAGGTAAATATAGAATTGATATTCTTTAATTTTATTATTTATGAAAAAAAAATAATAAAATTTGATTTAAGATAATTTTATTATTTTAAAAATTATAGTGATGAATTCTTTTTCACGAAGATTTATCAATAGACTGGTAGATGCTAGTCAAACGATTGCATCTAATTTATATAGTGGTGCTCAAAGGGTTGCCTCGGCAGTAATTCCTCAGAGTGTTAGAAGAAGAGTGTCTAATTTTACTAATTGGATGACTGGTAATGTTCAAGAAGAGCAAATTCCGCAAGTTATAAACGAGGTTTTAGAAAATGTAGAAGAGGACTTGTCGAGAAGAGAGATGCCAAACCTTGTATTAAGACAAGAAGCGTCTGCATTAAGAGAATTTGCAACACAGCATGTTATAGATGGAGTAGGGGGATGGGGAGCAAATGATTTTTTAGAAGTATGTAGAGAAAGAATAACTAATTTTTTAAGAAACAATAGAAATACAAAGGTAAAGCTAGAACTAGTATGTTTATTTTCAAGGGAAAAAAATGATGGTGATATTGAATATAAAAACGTTAAACTTTCTTCAAGTCATGAAATTATAACAAGGGAAAGTAATGTAGATGATGCTTATGATAACATGGTAGAACGAGTTATGAGAAATTTCGAAACTTTTTTAATACAAGGAACCGGTTGGAATTTTGAGGGGGTTATAAGCTTAACATTACATTCTGTAGAAAATATACAAGCATGGGAGGGGCGTGCCGGTTCATGGATGCCTTTACCAGCAGGATTAAAAAGAGCAAATAACAGAAATGGACTTGTTAATATTAAAAACGAAAAAGATCATAATTGTTTTTTATACTGTTGTATGAGGGTGGTTTATCCGAAAAAAGAAAATCCACAAATAGTTGATAAAAAATTAAAAGAGCAAATCAAAGAATTAAATATGAAAGGGATCTATTGCCCCGTTAAGTTGTGTGATATTAATAAATTTGAAAATCAAAATCCAGATTTTTCTATTGTTGTTATAGGTTATGATGAAAAAGATGGGTTATATCCTCTTAGAAGGCAAAGAAAAGAAACTTTTGATAGAAAACATTTAGTGATTCTTTTGTTAATAAAAGATAAAGATGAAAATAGTCATTATGTTTGGGTAAAAAATCCAAGTGCACTATTAGCATCAAAAATATCCAAAGATGGACATAAACTTTCTTTTTGTTGGAGTTGTTTTGGACATTTTACGAGTGAAAGAGTTTTAGAAGATCATAGAGTGTTTTGCTATGAAGAAGATGCTGTAAGAATTAAAATACCATCAAAAAACCAGTGTACCGTAATGTTTAAAAACTGGGTTAAAACACAATGGCATCCTTTTGTTGTTTATGGTGATTTTGAAACGATGCAAATACCAATACAACATGCAAAACCAGACCCAAGTAAAAGTACAACAACAAAAACTCATATGCATGTCCCAACAGGTTATGCTTTCTTTTTAAAAAGTTTTGATGAAAATGTTTTTAAGTCTAGATTGTTACTATATCAAGGAGAAAAAGCAGAGAAAAAGTTTGTGGAAGAAATAGAAAGTCTGACTAAAGAGATTTTTAAATTACCAAAAAAAGATATGATACTTACCGCAGAGGATACAAAAAAATTTAATACTGCAGATACCTGTTATCTTTGTAATAAGAAGTTTGGGAGGGAAGAAGAAAGTGATGAAGAAGAGGAAAGCGATGAAGAAGATGGAGTGGAAGAAGAGGAAGAAAAAGAAAATAAAAAGAAAAAAGATGAAGATAGATGGAAAAAAGTAAGAGACCACTGTCATTTTAGTGGCAGATATAGAGGAGCCGCACATAATAAATGTAATCTTAAATTTCATAAACCAAACTTTCTTCCTGTTTTCTTTCATAATTTGTCTGGATATGATACTCATTTGTTTGTTAAAAATCTTGGTGTTAGTGAGGGGGAAATTAATGTAATTCCAAATAATGAGGAAAAATATATAAGCTTTACAAAAAAGACTTTAGTAGGTCAGTATAAAAATAAAGATATTTATAAGGATATTAGGTTTTTAGATAGTTTTAAATTTATGGATAGCAGTTTAGCAAAACTAGCAGAAAATTTAAAAGATTATCAATTCAAAAACTTAAAAAGCAAATTTCCAAAAGAAGAAGAGTTTAAACTTCTTCGTAGAAAGGGTGTTTATCCATATGAATATATTGATTCATTAGAAAGACTTAATGAAACACAATTACCACCTATAGAAGCATTTTATTCAAAACTTGCTGGAGAAGGAATTACAGAAGAAGATTATAAGCATGCAAAAAAGGTATGGAAAACATTTAAAATTAAAACTCTTGGTGAATATCATGATTTATATTTAAAAACGGATGTTCTTCTTTTAGCTGATGTGTTTGAAAGTTTTAGAAAAGTTTGTTTTAACGTTTATAAATTAGACCCTGCTTGGTATTTTACTGCACCTGGTTTAGCTTGGGATGCTGCATTAAAGTTAACTGGTGTTAAGTTAAAACTGATTAGAGATAAAAATAAAATCCAATTTATTGAAAGGGGGGTCCGAGGTGGAATTTCAATGATTATTAAAAGGTATATAAAAGCTAATAATAAATATTTAGCTAAAAACTACAATTCAAATATACCTTCAGTATTTTGTAAATATTTAGATGCGAATAACTTGTATGGTTGGGCAATGAGTCAGAAGCTTCCAATTGGCGGATTTAAATGGATGACGGAAAAGGAATTAAACAACTGGAGACAACATTCTTGTTTTTTGGAAGTTGATTTAGATGTCCCTAAAGAACTGCATGATTATTTTAATGAGCTTCCTCTTGCTGCAGAAAGAAAAAAAGTAAATAAAGTTGAAAAGCTGGTACCAAATTTAAATGATAAAAAGAAATATATTATACATTATAAAAGTTTAAAACAGTGTTTAAGTCTTGGTTTAAAATTGAAGAAGATACATAGAGGGATTAAGTTTAAAGAGAGTGATTGGTTAAAACCATATATTGATTTAAACACACAACTGAGAGCAAAAGCAGAAAATGATTTTGAAAAAGATTTTTATAAGTTAATGAACAATTCAGTGTTTGGAAAAACTATGGAAAATATAAGAAAAAGGGTAAATGTTAGACTTGTTAGAAGTAGAAAAACAGCGAGAAAATTTGTAAACAAACCAAACTTTAAGCATTTAGAAATATTTAATGAAAATTTGATAAGCATTCATATGGGAAAAACACAAATAACATTTAACAAGCCAATATATTTAGGGTTTTCCATTCTTGAGTTAAGTAAAACATTGATGTATGATTTTCACTATAACTATATTAAAGCAAAATATGGAGATAGAGCAACTTTAGGACTTACTGATACAGATAGTTTATTGTATGAAATTAAAACAGAAGATTTTTATAAAGATATTTCAGATGATGTTAAAGAAAAGTTTGATACAAGTGACTATCCAAAAGAGGGTCATCCTTCAGGTATTCCAGTTGGTGTAAATAAAAAGGTGATTGGCATGTTTAAGGATGAAACAAGTGGACGGGAAATAGAAGAAACTATTGGATTAAAACCAAAAATGTACAGTATTAAAATGGATGATGGGGTGGAAAATAGAAAATGTAAGGGGATTAAGAAAAATATAATTAAGAAAACTATAACGCATCAGGATTATCTAAATTGTTTAGAAAAAAATAATATACAGCATAGAACAATGACAAATTTAAGAAGTTATAAGCATCAAATTTATACGGAAGAAATTAATAAAATAGCATTAAGTGCAAATGATGATAAAAGGTTTATTTTACCTGATGGAATTCATACACTTGCTTGGGGACATCATAGGATAGAGGAATACAAAAAATAAATTTTTATTTGTAAGAACAAATAAAAATTATAAATTTTTAATTTTACCACATGTTATACATTCTAAAACATAGTTTTCATCAATATTTCTTCCTGTAATATAATTCATTATATCATTAAATGATATGTTTTCATTTAGTTTTCTTTCAAATCTGCCTAAACAATTATTTTCATGATGAAGATTGTTATAACATTCTTTAAAAAGACCATATTTTTTATTTTCAAAAATTGTATATTCTCTCCAATTTGTTAATTCCTGCATTTTCTTACATAGTTCACTTCTTTTTTCATTATAATCTGATATTAAGTTATTAATGATGACTACTTCTTCATTTATCTTTTCAATTGTCTCTAAATCTTCTTTTGTTAAAGTATCTCTATATTTTTCTTTTGTTTTAAGTAAAAGAACATGATTCTTTAATTTTTGTAAAAGTTTAATATAAGTTTCTTTTCCATATTGTATTTTTTTCCCCGTATTATAGTTTATTCCGTTTTTTAATTTTTCATATTTTTCTTTTAAAGTAATAGCTTTTGCTAAATTATAATATAAATTAAAATCATCTATACTACATTCTATGTGTGTTAATGAATATGGTATAAAATTTCTTGGATAAAATGAAACTGGATATTTTATTGGAGGTAGATACCTTTTTATTTTATCTTGTAAGTCTGTCATCTTACCTACTATCTCTGCGCGATCTTTTACCTTAAATTCATTTTTTACTTAATCATGAGAAGCAATTTTTTTTTACCAAAAATCTTAACCCACCCCACTAACCAATATATAAACCCGCTAGCCATTGCGTGACGCGTTGGTTGATGGAGAGGCTAAGTGATTGACTGATGTAAGGGTTTAGCTGGGTTGATGGGTTTGTTGGTTAACTGATGCAATGATTAACTGATGCAATGATTAACTGATGCAATGATTAACTGATGCAATGACGCGTGATGATGAAATTTTTTTAAAAAATTAATTTTTTTTTTTTTTTTTTTTTTTTTTTTTTTTTTTATCAAAATCTTAAGCCACCCACTAACTGATAAACCGACTAGCCATTGCATGATGTGGTTAGCTGGTTAGCCATTGCATGAGTTCATCGGTTTGTTAGTTCATTGGTTCGTTAGTTCATTGGTTCGTTGGTTTATGATTTCATGAGCATGTGATTTGGTCCGCGTGTTTCGGTTTGAGAACATTTTTAGTTATTTAGGAACCTTTTTTAGAGAACAATACCGTTTTATGCCGTTTATACCGTTTTATAGAAAAATGTTTACTAAATGGTATAATATATACTACTTACAAGCTTTACTTTTTGGCTGATAATCTAAGTGCATATCTTTGACAGTACTGTAATCAATTAACCCTTTACCACAAAATCCCAAGTTTTAATGACCCTGAGGAAACAACCTCTTGAAAACCTTTTGAGAAAAGGTTTATACACTCACAAACAATAACCATCATTTCAGCTACATTTAATTTGTCGTCTGAAAATGCTTTCAATTTGGACAAGTCTAAAATTTTATCGTATGGTAAAGAGTTAACCCTTTCCCAAACAAGCCCTGGTTTTCATGTGTCTGCAGTACAAGTCTTTTGAAAACACTGTGGGAAAAGGAGAAATTGCTCGTAGCGAGCAATTTCTCCTTTTCCCACAGTGTTTTCTACCCTTTTTGAGAACTTTCTGCCATTTTCATCAAATTTGAAATTGTCGTCTGCAAACTCTTTCAATTTGGACCAGTACAAAATTTGTCGTTTGGGAAAGGGTTAAAGCAAGGAGCTGTTGTCAAGTTCCATGGTGTGTTTCATATTAGTTGCACTTATCTGGATAACTATGGACAAAATCACACCTTGACTTTGATAGTCATGCAGTGAATATCATTATCAAAGCTATTGATGTGACAATTTTCACAAGCACCATTGCCTTTAACCCTTTACCACACAATGTTGAGTTTTAACAACCCTGGGGGAAAAGCCTTTTGAAAACATTGTGGGAAAAGGAGAAAATGCTGGTAACCAGCATTTTCTCCTTTTCCAACAATGTTTTCTACCCTATCAAAGAACAATTGGTCCGTTTGAGCCACATTGAAATTGTCATCTGCAAATGCTTTCAATTTGGACAAGGCTAAATTTTTGTCGTCTGGTAAAGGGTTAACCCTTTACCAGGCAATACCGAGTTTTATCGACCCTTAGGGAAAGGCCTTTTGAAAACATATTTGGAAAAGTAGAAAATGCTGGAACCATAATTTTTGCCTATCAAAGGCAAAAATCATTATTTGAGCTACATTCAATTTGTCACCTGCAAATGCATTCAGTTTGGTTGGGTACAAAATTTTGTCATTTGGTAAGGAGGTAACCCCTTGCAAGTCAGTCAAGTGATTCATTGGCCCATAGAAATAAATTTTTTTTAAGAATATTGCATGACAAGGAATTTCTGCTTTTCCCACAACTTTTTCTATCCTATAAAAACAAATCTCATCATTGAACCAAATTTGATTTGTTGCCTTTGGATGCCTTGCAATTGGACACATTCAAAACTTTTTGGCCCTGCTGATATTCACCAACCATTCTGAATGTTTTACCACACAATACCAAATTTTAACGACCCAGAGAAAGAAGCCTTTTGAAAACATTATGGGAAAAGGATATAAATGCTTGTAACCAGCTAGCATATTCTCCTTTTCCCACAATGTTTTCTGTCCTTCCACAGAATAATTTCAGTTTTTGTGTCACATTTATGTTGTTGTCTGCAAATGCTTTCACTTTGGACAGGTCCAAAATTTTGTACTATGGTAAAGAGTTAAAGTTGTTTAACTCTTTACCAAACGACAAAATTTTAGGCTAGTTCAAATTGAAAGCATTTGCAGACTACAAAATAAATGTGACTCAAAAATTGAAATTTGGTTTGGGAAGGATAGAAAACTTTTCGGGAAAAGGAGAAAATGCTGGTTACCAGCATTTTCGCCTGTTCCCACAATGTTTTCAAAAGGGTTCTTTCTCAGGGTCGTTAAAAGTCGGGATTGTGTGGTAAAGAGTTAAATTCTTAAGAGGCATAGCGTCCATAACAAACAATATGCACGCATTGCACCATGAAGAACAAATGGGAACAGGCCAAACATTCTTTTATTGCTTTATAAAACAACTCTATCTTCATAATTAAGCCGAAAAAAATAACTGCTAAATGAAGAGAAAAATTTCAAGCAATAGTAAAAAGCCAGATATTGAGATTTCATCCCATTTCTCTCCGATGGAAAATCTCACTGTATCAGAGTCTGACATTGTAGATGGAGATCAGACTGCACATTCTGTACAGTCTGGTCTTGATTTACAGTGACTGCAAAAGCTCTCTGCGTCATGCTTAGCAGCCTAAGAGTAAAGTAACGCGCTTGATGCGAAGTGCATATTTTGATTCTGAACCCCTGGTTAGCGCATGTCAATGATATCCGAGTCTTGAGCTTTGTCATGTTGGGTCAAAAGCTAGGTCAGTAGGTCAAAGAGGCCACAATTTTCATCCAATCACTGTAGGTGGAAATTGAAATGGAACTTCTAATGTGAGAATTGGACATTCTACCCTTATGCTACACCTACCCCAAATAATTTTAACCCTTACAGCGCCAAGTAAAACCAACAGAAATGTTCATCCTAGAAATGCTATCTGAATAATAGCAATTTCATGGTTGCCTATATCTACAGTGTTTCAGCAAAGCGGACAGTGTAGATCAAAGATCAGGCTGCACGTTTTGTGTAGCTGATCTTGATCTACACTGGCCGCAAAGGCAACTATAGTCGTGAAAGGTGCTTTAAAGGTTGACTAAGTGTACATAGTTTGGGCTAGGACATGTTAAACCCTTCACCACACAATCCCGAGTTTTAACAACTCTGGTATATAAGACTTTTTGAAAACAATGTGGGAAAAGGAGAAAATGCTGGTAACCAGCATTTTTTCCTTCTCCCACAATGTTTTCTGTCTTTTTACATGCAAACCTCACCGTACGAGCCATATCTAATTTGTTGTCTGCCAATTCTTTCAATTTGGACAAGTGTACAATTTTGTAGTGTGGTAAAGGGTTAAATTATAAAAGGATACTTGAGATGAGAGACGGATGTTCTTAAAAGTTACTTTAACTCTATACCAAAGGACAAAATTTTAGCCTTGTCCAAATTGAAAGCGTTTGCAAACCATGAAATAAATCTGACTCAAATAAATAAATCTGTTTTTTGTGGGTTGGATACCAGCATTTTCTCCTTTTTCCACAATGTTTCCAAAAGTCTTCCTCTCTAGGGTACCTAAAACTCAGGATTGTTTGGATAAAGTGTGAAAGAGATTAACATCAACCAGTGTGCTCTCAGATTTCTTCAGTCAGGTATGTTGGAGCCATGCTCTGTGAAAGGGGGGTTTAGTGCATCTGCAAAAAAAAGTGCCGATCCAGGTCAGCCTGTGCAGGCAGGCTGACCTGGGTCAAAACTTTTTGCTACTGTAAAATTCTCTGCATGTCCAAGGACCATTTTACCTCATGATTCAGTAGGTTGTTAGGAAATAAAAAAGGTGATTTTTTTATACCCCCGCAAAACGAATGTTTTCGGGGGTATACTGGAATCAGCCTGTCTGTCCGTGTGTCCGTCTGTGTACAAAATACTAGCAATTTTGTGTCGCGAACTCCTCCTACAGTTTTCCTTGAATTGCATTGAACCTTTGCACATATATTGATAACATATTGAAGATTTGCAAGACGTAATTTTCAAGTGTCAACTCCCCCTGGTTGAGGAATTATCTCCCCTTGAACTTGACACTTTTTTTCTGTCAAAGCGCTGGCGGGAGTATTAAGCCTAGTCCAAATTGAAAGCATTTGCAGACGACAATTTCAGTGTGGTTCAAATGGTGCAACTTTTCTTTGATAAGGTAGAAAACATTGTAGGAAATGGAGAAAATGCTGTTTACCAGCATTTTCTCCTTTTCCCACAATGTTTTTAAAAGGCTTCTTTCCCAGGGGCATCAAAAGGTGGCATTGTGCAGTAAAGGGTTAAGCTCCCTTCTTCCAGAGCATAGCTCATTTTTAAATGCATTTTACCCTTGCTCATTCTACAAATCCTCTCTAAAATAGTATCAGATGATGGAGCTTTCAACTCTACCAAATGACATACTAAACCAAATTCAAAGCATTTGCAGACCAGCATTTTCTTCTTTTCCCACAATGTTTTCAAAAGGCTTTCTTCTCAGGGTCGTTAAAAGTCGGTATTGTGTGGTAAAGGGTTAAATGTATTACTTTTTCTTAGGGTGCCCATCTAGTTACTTATGCAGACAGTGTAGATCTAGATGAAAAAGCAGCAAATTTGCAGTCTGATCTTGGGTTAACATTGTTTGGTAATCTGTGAAATATCTTTGAGAATTTCAATTAACCCTTTCCCAAACGATAAATTTTAGACTGGTCCAGATTGAAAGAGTTTGCAGACAACAATTTTAAATTCAATGAAAATGACAGAAAGTTCTCCTAAAGGGTAGAAAACACTGTAGGAAAAGGAGAAATTGCTCGTTTGTGGGAAAAGGAGAAATTGCTCGTTACGAGCAATTTCTCCTTTTCCCACAGTGTTTTCAAAAGACTTGTACTGCAGACACATGAAAACCAGGGCTTGTTTGGGTAAGGGTTAAAAGAAAAGTTGCTTATTCAAAGTAACAGATGTGGTGCAATGTACCCAAGACAATCTTTTAAATTACATACCGGTACTCTTTTTGTTTTGTGTTTGTCTATTTCTTTAGATTTTTTTTCTCTGTTTTAGCATTGAACTAATTATTGTTTATAGAAACATCTATGTTTGTGCGTGTGCTTTCCATTTTCGTCAATCTTCATAGCGGCTTAGAAACATTGTTTGATTCATTCAAACAAAAAATTAGCAATATCTGAGAAAAAAACTAAGTATCTATCTTCGGCAACTGTAAGCCTTGAGACACTCAACTACCCCATATGTGCTTTTCCAGACAGTGTAGATCAAGATCAGCTATATAGAACAGTGCAAATAAAAATTATGAAATGTTATAATTTTAACCCTGCTTGTCAACAAGCCTAAGAAAGAATGCTTTTATAAAATTAATGTGGAAAAGGGGGTTAGGGTTAGGATAACCATCATTTTCGCCTTTTCACCTAATGTTGTCTACTCTCAGACGGTTCCTATTACTCAAGCCAAAATTTATTTGTCACTTGCAGCTACTTTCAAGTTTGACCAACCTAAAGTTTTGTTGTCTCGGGTAAAGAGCTGAGTCCCCAGAGATTATGATTGAAAACCCTTTGTATTTTTGGGAGAGTAGATCAAAGTTTTCACTGCAAATTCTTTTGCAATCTGATCTTAAGTTGTCAACAAAGTATTGCACAGGAAGGTATAGATGGGTGCACTGGTCACCACAATATAAGTGAAATACTGTTCAGTCAATGCTCAGCACCAATCAGACTATTTTATCAATCATTTCAAAAATGTTCTGCAGGAGTTAAATTAAATGTGTTTACCAAATGGCAACATTTTGGACTAGTCCATATTGAAAGCATTTGCAGACAACAAAATAAATGTGGTTGAAAATTGAAATCTGTTTTGGGTCGGGTAGAAAACATTGTGGGAAAAGGAGAAAATGCTGGTTACCTGCATTTTCTCCATTTCACACAATGTTTTCAAAATGCTTCTTTCTCACGGTCATTAAAAGTCGGGGTTGTGTGGTAAAGGGTTAATGTGTTTACCTAGTGAAAAGTCAGATATAGAGGATATGGGGGGGGGGGGGGGTTCGATGAAAGATCGAAATTTGTTTCATCGAGTGAACATCATCCGTAACATTTTCACGAGTGGCTGCACTACTTGTGAAAATATTACCAGATGATGTTCATGAGATGAAATAAATTTTGATCTTTCACTTAAAAAAAAAAACAAACAAACAAATATTCGATTTATTTCATGTTGCTAACCCCTTTTTTGTTGGGACTTGCGAAGTACATGTGTATTTCTGTACAAGTGAGTTTATCAATAAGTATCAAATTCATTGCTCGAAATGGTGAAATTGTCTAACTATAATCCACAATTATTTCCTGATAAACTATCGAAAAACATAAAATAATGTGCGTTAACATAGATTCACATCCCCATTTAGCCGTCCTAGTATTGGTGTAGGAATTCATGTTCCTTTTTCTATCCTCTATTTCAGCCATCTTATTGGTGTGGGTCAAAGGTCAGCAACAAGGACTATGAAAATGGTGATCTGTCGGCTACTGATCCCCAGTATTTTGAGAGAGACCCGCCTGGAACCTCCATCGGTATCTCCATCAAACATCTCAGGAAGGTGAGGACTCGGTTTTGGGTTTCAAGCCAATGGCTGTTAAATGTAGACATTACTCATCAATCTCTTACATCTTTACTAAACAATCCTAAGTCATAACAACCTATGCAAGAGGGGGCTTTGAAAACATTTTGGGAAAAGGAAAAAATGCTGGTTACCAGCATTTTTTTTTCCTTTTTCCCACAATGTTTTCTAACCTGTCAAAGACAAATTACAACATTTGAAACACATCTACATTGATGTCTGCAGACTGCTTAAATCTGTTTAGATTGTGTCATCTGGAAAAGGGTTGAAAAACAATTAATTTTGTTGCGGGAAATTAGACAACTTCCAGAAATGTATTACTCAAACAAATTGACATGAAATAAATGACCTCTATTACCATGTATTACATGCTTGAATTACTGTCCGAACTTTGCTTCGGCCAATGTCGTTTGAATGCGAAACAATGCGAACGATTTTCAACTCTTTATGCAGCCCGTAGATTTATTGTGTCTTTAAAGAATAGTTAAAACACCTTAAATAAACATAGTCTTGTTGTTTCAGCTCAATAATACATGGCGAATGACATTGATCTAAGATGTACTTCTTTCGCAGTCTTATCTTGATCCATATCATCGGCAAAAGCCTCTAGTTTTGACTATGGCAATGAAAGGGTCAACCCCGACATTTACCGTTAATAGAATTTCCGTATCGTCCAATTATAGCCGATGATATAAATATTCACTGTCTAATTATTCTTTGCATTTAGGTCAGTTTCAGGTCAATTTGTTTCAGTTATAAATGCTTAGACATTATCCTATAACTAAACACACTCTCCTCCATAGGTACCTGTGTACAGAGCGGCAAATATGCTTCTGGAATACATCCTAAAACGAAACGAAAATATTTTACCATGTACCCTGCCTTCTTTTCAGCGTAATATATTCGTCACAAATTGTCTTATCCTACACACCTTTGAGAAAGAGTTTTTGAAATTATATAGAGCGTCATGTGACATCATGTGTTGGAGCATTGTATTCTTGCCGTTTATTTCCAAAATCGACATCCTACGTACGTCATTTCCCAGTCAGTTCAACTGAGAAATTGATGACATTGGTGAAGCCAAGGTTTTTTTTAACCCTTTACCACACAATCTCAACTTTTAACGACCCTGAAGAAAAAGTCTTTTGAAAACATTGTGAGAAAAGGAGAAAATGCTGGTAACCAGCATTTTCTCCTTTTCCCACAATTTTTTCTACCCTTCCCAAAACAAATTTCAATTTTTGAGCCACATTTGACTTGTCGTCTGCAGATGCTTTCAATTTGGACCAGTCCAAAATTCTGTCGTTTGCCCAAGAGTTAATTTTCAGATTTAAGATCAAGTAAGTATAGTTCAGTTTCTTTGGAACTATTTCAAGCTCCGAACATACACTTAATATGTCAAAGCAGCGAGTCGGTCTCATTCATGAATATGTAGATTACTCATACTCAGAGATCTTAATGATTTTTCAAGTAATTCTTGAGATACAGTTATGTCATAAAAATGAATCTAACATTCAATGGCGTTTGAGATCAAATTTTACCAAACTCATTGAGGAAAAACGTTATTAACCCTTTACTGCACAATGCCGCTTTTTAACGACCCTGAGAAAAAGGCCTTTTGAAAACATTGTGGGAAAAGGAGAAATGCTGGTAACCAGCATTTTCTCCTTTTCCCACAATGTTTTCTGCCCTATCAAAGAAAAATCGTAACATTTGAACCGCGATGAAATTGTCGTCTGCAAATGCTTCCAATTTGGACAAGGCAAAAATTTTGTCGTCTGATAAAGGGTTGCTTTATAACATTTTTCCCAGCCTTGTTTTCATTTTAAAATTATAAATTTTACAAATTGTTCGTTGTGTGTTTTCAAGCAATTTGTTGTCAATTGTTTTCTAGTGTTTCTCAACGGGATCAATAATAGGAGGTTTTAGACGATGTGTAAGGCATTATTAATGCATTAATGCACTAACTGTGCAGTGAAACTCAGAAGGGATAACTCTTTACCACACAATCCTGAGTTGTAACAACCCTGAAGAAGAACGCTTTTGAAAATATATTTGGGAAAAGGAGAAAATGCTGGTAACTAGTGTTTTCTTTTTTTCCCACAATGTGTTTTTCCCCATAAAAGACAGAAGTCATCTTTTGAGCTACATTTTATTTGTCGTCTGCAAATGCTATCAATTGGGTTGAGTCAAAAATGTTGTCGTTTGGTAAAGGGTTCAGCGCCCTTACCCATTTAACACACAATCCCGACTTTTAACGACTCTGTGAAAGAAACCTTTTGAAAACATTGTGGGAAAAGGAGAAAATGCTGGTAACCAGCATTTTCCCCTTTTCCCACAATGTTTTCTACCCTTTCCGAAACAAATTTAAATTTTTCAGTCACGTTTATTTTGTCGTCTGCAAATGGTTTGAATTTGGACCAGTCTAAAATTTTGCTCATTTGGTAAAGCGTTCCGTGTGTGATAAATACCAGGTGCATGTACCGAATAATACATGAGAGTGACATATATGAGCCATACTCTGGCAAAAGGGGGTTTAATGCATCTCCAGTGATGCATTATAACAAGCAAGAAATCCCATGACTGTGGATCATCTTTTTGTAACGACCCGCTGAATCGTGAGGTAAAGTGGTCCTTTGAAATGCAGAAAATTGACCAAATGCAAAAAGTTTCGATCCAGGTCAGTACCTTTAACTCGTTACCACACGACAAAATTTTAGACTGGTTCAAATTGAAAGCAGTTGCAGACGACAAAATAAATGTGACTGAAAATTTGAAATTTGTTTTGGGAAAGGTAGAAAACATTGTGGGAAAAGGAGAAAATGCTGGTTACCAGCATTTTCTCCTTTTCCCACAATGTTTTCAAAAGGCTTCTTTCTCAGCGTTGTTAAAAGTAGGGATTGTGTGGTAAAAAGTTAAACAGATTCATTAGATTGCCTTTTCACAGTGCATGGCTCATATCATTTGCATTTATGCAAATATATGTTTGTTTCTAATAACAAGGTTGTGAAGTTTGCAGGTTGATTGTAGTGCGTTTTCAAGCAATGTGTTGTCATATTTTCTAGTGTTTCTCAACTGGATTTATAAAAGGAGGTTTTGGACAATGTGTAAGACATTAATGCACTATCACTGTGGAATAAAACTTCAGTTAAATGCTGGTACCCATTAATTCATGAAACCATTGAAGATGTTTCAGATGAAATTTAAATCAGAAGGAGGTCCTTTGCCAGTTGAGGCTTTATGCATTAGCTTGCTCAATTTTTGAATCTTAAAGCAGACTCGTAGTTTTGAATTTCTGTTTTGATTTGATAGGGAAACATGAATAATGGACAGTGTAAGTCTGAGAGTAGACAGTGCATTGTGTGTTTACAATCTGATCTTAACTTACATTCTCAATAAAAGTATTTAATGTTCATCCTGTGCAGTCTGATCTTGATCTATACTGTCTGCAAAAGGTCTTGGAGTCGCGCTTAGCCTGAGGGTTAAAAAAAAGTTAAGCAGAGTATTGCTGATATTAGCTTGGCATTTACTTAAATTTTGGAAAAAGATAGATGAAACCAAATTCATTTAGCTCAGTGCAGAGTAAGTAAATTTGTTATTCTTTCATAAAAAGCTTTTATAAATCCCGGAACTATTATATTTGTTTCCAAATATTTTGTTATTATTGTTTGTTTGACTGTCTTTAGAGCTCTAGCCCAGAAGTGCTGAAACCCAGGATATACATGAATAAGGGTGCTGTTGCCATAATACACCTGAAATAACATTGAAAGCAGGGTAAAAAGCCATTCGATCAAACAATCAATGTTTGACTGTCACTAACACTAAATGAAACATCTGACATATTTTATGAATTAATGGGAACAAAATAAGAATGATTACCCCTTAGCTTACCCTCTATCTCCCTTATCTTTGATTTTCATTTTTTCCCACCTTTTTTATTTTTCATTCCTGCAAAAATGCTGTCAGTTTCTCTAAGGATCGGCTGGTTTTCACTTGTAGTTGAAATAGCCCTCTATCTTTATAACAAGTCTGTTAACTCTTTTGGTTTGACAAATTTTTTCATTTGACCAAATTCAAAGCAGTTGTATACAACAATTTAAATGTGCCTCAAATGATGAGTTTTTAACAGGAAGGGGTGGGAAATATTGTGGGAGGAGAAAATGCTGCTTACCGGCATTTTCTCCATTTCCCAGAATGTTTTCAAAAGCCTTCTTCTGAAGGTCATTTGGTGGAGGGTCAAAGCAGGCATTTGGATACCCGTCATATCCTAACTCTTTACCAAAGAACAAAATTTTAGACCAGTCCAAATTGAAAGCTTTTGCAGACGACAAAATAAATGTGACTCAAAAATTAAAATTTCTCTTGGGAACAATAGAAAGCATTGTGGGAAAAGGAGAAAATGCTGGTTACCAGCATTTTCTCTTTTCCCACAATATTTTCAAAAAGCTCCTTCCTCAGGGTCATTAAAAGTCTGTATTGCGTAGTAAAAGGTTAACTTATTTCACAGATTTTGTAGATCAAGATCTGATTGCAATATCTTTGCAGTCTTATCTTTTGTCTACACTGTCTGGTTTCTTTTATTATGATATTTTGGCAAAAAGAAAAGAGCCATGAAAATGCATTTTTTTAGGATTTTCTACCGACTGAATATTGCATTTTATTTAGTTTATTTGGCTATTTAAAGGTTAAGCACAACGTGCTAAAGGTGAGCTATTGTGATCGCCCTATGTCCGGCGTCCGTCGTCCATCGTCTGTCGACAATTTCTTTAAACATCTTCTTCTCCTAAACCACAGGGCCAATCTTGATGAAACTTGGCAGGGATGTTCCTTGGGTGAAGCTCTACCAAAATTGTTCAAAGAATTGAATTCCACCCACAACTCTGGTTGCCATGGCAACAAAAAGGGAAAAAAAGCAAAATCTTTGAAAATCTTCTTCTCTGAAACTAGAAGGCGTAGAGCTTTGATATTTGGCATGTAGCATCTCCTAGTGGACCTCTACCAAGTTTGTTCATATGATGCCCCTGGGGTCAAAACTGGCCCAGCCCTGGGGGTCACAAGTTTGAGCATGGTAACAAAGAAGGAAAACTTTAAAAATCTTCTTCTCTGAAACTTGAAGGCGTAGAGCTTTGATATTTGGCGTGTAGCATCTCCTAGTGGACCTCTACCAAGTTTGTTCATATGATGCCCCTGGGTTCAAAACTGGCCCCGCCCCTGGGGTCATAATTTCCAACATAGGAACAAACAAGGAAAACTTTAAGAATCATCTTCTCTAAAACTAGAAGGCATAGAGCTTTGATATTTGGCATGAAGCATCTCCTAGTAGACCTCTACCAAATTTGTTCATATGATGCCCTTGGGTTCAAAACTGGCCCTGCCTTGGGGGGTCACAAGTTCGAACATAGGAACAAAGAGGGAAAACTTTAAAAATCTTCTTCTCTGAAACAGGAAGGCATGGAGCTTTGATATTTTGTATGTAGCATCTTCTAGTGGATATCTACCAAGTTTGTGCATATGATGCCCTAGGGGCAAAAGTTAGCCCTGCCCCTGGGGTCACAAGTTCGAACATAGGAACAGAGAAGGAAAACTTTAAGAATCATCTTCTCTGAAACTGGAAGGTGTAGAGCTTTGATATTTGGTATGTAGCATCGCCTAGTAGACCTCTACTAAGTTTGTTCATATGATGCCCTTGGGGTCAAAATTGGCCCTGCCCCGGGGGTCAAAAGTTCAAACATAGGAACAATTTTTTTTTCTCTTAAATGGGAAGGCATAGAGCTTTGATATTTGGTATGTAGCATCTCCTAGTGGACTTCTGCCAAGTTTGTTCCAAGGATGCTGCTTGGGTCAAAACTGGCCCAGCCCCTGGGGTCACAAGTTCGAACATAGGAACAAAGAAGGAAAACTTTAAAATTCTTCTTTTCTGAAACCGAAAGGTGTGGAGCTTTGATATTTGGTATGTTGCATCTCAGAGTGGACCTCTACCAAGTTTGTTCATATGATGCCCCTGGGTCAAAACTGGCCCCGCCCCGGGGGTCACAAGTTCGAAGATAGGAACAAAGAAGGAAAACTTTAAATTTCTTTTTCTCTTAAACGGGAAGGTGTAGAGCTTTGATATTTGGTATGTAGCATCTTCTAGTGGATATCTACCAAGTTTGTGCATATGATGCCCTAGGGGCAAAAGTTAGCCCTGCCCCTGGGGTCACAAGTTCGAACATAGGAACAGAGAAGGAAAACTTTAAGAATCATCTTCTCTGAAACTGGAAGGTGTAGAGCTTTGATATTTGGTATGTAGCATCGCCTAGTAGACCTCTACTAAGTTTGTTCATATGATGCCCCTGGGTCAAAACTGGCCCAGCCCCGGGGGTCACAACTTCGAACATAGGAACAAAGAAGGAAAACTTTGAAATTCTTCTTTAAAACTGGAAGGCGTAGAGCTTTGAAAGTTGGTATGCAGTGATTCTCTTCTAAGTTTGTTTGCCCATCTAAGTGCAACAAGTTCATTGAGTTCAAAATTGGGTCATCTTGGGTCATAAACTAGGTCACTAGGTCAGATTCAAGAAATACCTTGTTGGCACTCTAGAGGCCACATTATTTGCTTAATTGCCTTGAAAATTGGTCAGAATGTTTGTCTTTGTAAAATCTCACATGAGTCTGAATTTGGGCCAACTGGGGTCATAAACTAGGTCACTTGCTCAAATTAAAGAAATAGCTAGTGAGCACTCTAGAGGCCACATTTTATATTATTCATTTGATTTGAAAATTGGTTAAAATGTTTCTTTTGATATAGTCAAAGACCAGTTCAAATTTGGGTCACCTGGGGTCATAATCTAGGTCACTAGGTCAAATTAAAGAAATATCTTTAGGGCACTCGAGGCCACATTTTTTGCTCAGTTGACTTGAAAATTGCACAGAATGTTTGTCTTCATGAAATATGAGTTTGAAATTGGGTCACCTGCGGTCAAAAACTAGGTCAAATGGTCAAATTAAAGAAAAACCTTTAAGGCACTCAACTAAGGTGGACGACTCAGGGCCATCATGGCCCTCTTGTTTTTCTCTTTTAGAGAGATACCAGGGAATTAGATTATTAATTTTGTTCTTTTCATTTCCCTTTGTTTTTGTGTGTGCTTTTTTTAAAAGACCTTTTAGAAAAAAAAAATCATACCTTTTTTATCTCCATTGGCTGAATGTCAGCTGGCAAATGTCATGGCGCCATGTGCATGTGTGAGTTTGACAACATCTTCTCAGTGATACTACAAATCCAACTTTGACAAAATTTATCAAAGATGGCCTTATTCAGAATTTCTTCAAAGAACATGATTCCAGTAAAAACTCTGTCTTCCATGGAAACAAAACAGAAAAATATTGAAAATCTTTTTAAAAAAGAATTATACATTTGATGTGATAAAGAACATGGCTGCTTTTGTTATGACTGTATCATAGGACATAACAAGCTATAGTTGTGCTTATAATGTGCAAGGGAAGTAAATTCCGTTTTCGTCATGATAGTTTATTACCATTTACCAACCATGATTGTCTTACTACACTAGCATAGCTGGTATTGTTTATTCAAGTTCTCTGGATAGAAAATGTTCAGCTTTCATTTATGATGATTTATTTTGATGTTTATGGTTATGTTGACATGTTAAATATCCAAATGAAGCAAGGTTTGTATGATCTTAATTTTTTTTCCCTGGATACTGTACCATTCATGTCAAGAAAAGAAACAGGGGGATCTTCTTGTCCAATTACTGTTCTCACAGTTCATTGATAATGTAAAAAAATCTTTATTAGATATGCTTGTATTCATTGACATCATATGACATGACATATGAAAAAAATAGGACTTTTATATGTATAGGCTTATTTTCTCTATGAAATCTGATTGCAGTGCAGACTTCGTACACTTAAAAGTGTCTGTCTATGCCTCTTGTTTCTTTTTTGTTTGAAAACAACTTTAACCCTTTACCAAACAACAAAATTTTAGACTGGATCAAATTGAAAGCATTTGCAGACGACAAATTAAGTGTAGCTTAAACAGTGATTTATGTAATGGATAGGGTATAAAACATTGTTGGAAAAGTAGAAAATTCTGATTACCAGCATTTTCTCCTTTTCCCACAATGTTTTCAAAATGCTCCTTTCGCAGGGTCATTAGAAGTCGGGATTGTGTGGTAAAGGGTTAAAAGGCGTATTTTTAAAGACTTCTTTGCCTGTAGGAGCAGAAAGGTTTTGACTTCCCCTCATTCCCTGTAGAATGGCTTTTATCTCTGTTGTCCAGGACATTGAAACTGTAATTTCAAAAATAATACATGAAATACTGTGTCCGATTTCCACTTCTTACACCCTGTAATTGTTTTATGATACAACGGCACTTATGACTTTTTGAGAATATGTGTAAATTTTTCTCAGAATTGTTGAGACTACCTTTATGTGGTTCTTTTCACAGGTCTGGACACTTTTTCTATGCTATTTCTTTTCTCACCTCCTATCGTTAGGTCAGCGAATCTTCTTTCATGTGGAGGAATCAGATTATTTATAGTTTTATGGTTACAGAAATAATGGGCATAACAACGTGAAATAATTTGTCATGCCTAAAATAGGTCAGTTGCCTAGAGTTAACGCTTAGATTACCGCACGGGTACAGAAATATTGAGCGCATGAAATACTTGCCTAGAATTAACTCTTAGATTACTGCACGGGTACAAAATATTGGGCATAACGACATGAAATAATTTGTCATGCATAGAATTACTCATTTGCCTAGAATTAACTCTTAGATTACTGCACAACAAAAATATAGATTTGTCCAAATTTAAAGCATTTGCAGACGACAATTTCATTGTGGCTCAAATGGAGAAATTTGTATTGCATATGGTAGAAAAGATCGTGGGAAAAGGAGAAAATGATTGTTACCAGCATTTTCTCCTTTTCCAACAATGTTTTCAAAAGGCCTTTTGGTCAGCATCGTTAAAACTTGGGATTGTGTGGTAAACGGTTAACTAACACAGAGTGGTATTTCCTACTTTATGTTACCTTTTCGCTTGGCATAGCATAGGAAGGTTTTGTTTTGTTTTTGCAAGAAAACTGAATTACTGTGTCTTTATTTTGCTTTTTATTTGTTACAGCACAGATACATGCGTTTTATTTATCATATTTTTTCTCGTAATTTGTTTTCTTCATTTATATTTTATAAAACAGAATTATTAGCATGTAAGGCAATAATGTATCTTTGATATTTAGAACAGGCATTATTTTTTTCAGTTCATTGTTATGACTATTATTGGTATTTCTTGCATGTATAAATTTAGAGAATCAGTTGCAGATCACTTGAGAATGTGTTTTTGCTAATGTTATGGGCCAATGTTATGGTAGGTCAGTATGTCTGACTCATGACCTGATGGTTGTGAGTTTGATACCGGGTCGAGGCAAACTTTCCTTCTGGCAGTTTTTCACCTCTCACCTCTGATGCATGTGAGAAAAGTAGTCAGTGAGTTGGAAAGAAAGTTGTGTCAGTGCTGGTGTGAGAAAGCCAGGAAACACATGCATCACAGATGCACTGACAGCTGTGATATGACCTTATCTGTCAAAAAGGCATTAAACTCCAATACAATCCATTAATCACCAATGTTATGGATGACTTTCTAAATAATTTATTCGTAATTTTTTACTCTTCATGTATTTTCAAGTTGTTTGATTACAAAGTTACAATTTCCAGCGCATGTATGTTTATGGTACAAAAATAGGATACCACATGCAGTTGTTCCTTAACTCTTTCCCAAACGACAAAATTTGGACTGGTCCAAATTCAAAGAGTTTGCAGACGACAATTTTAAATTTGATGAAAATGGCAGAAAGTTATCAAAAAGGGGAGAAAACACTGTAGGAAAAGGAGAAATTGCTCGTTACGAGCAATTTCTCCTTTTCCCACAGTGTTTTCAAAAGACTTCTACTGCAGACACGTGAAAACCGGGGCTTGTTTGGGAAAGGGTTAACTCTTTCCCAAACAACAAATTTTAGAGACTTTCAAATTCAAAACATCTGCAGACGACAAATTTAAAATTTGTACAAATGAGCTTAAGCTCTCTGATAGGGTAGAAAACATTGTGGGAAAAGGAGAAAATGCTGGTTACCACAATGTTTTCAAAAGGCTTCTTTCCCAGGGTCGTGAAAACCAGGGATTGTTTGGTAAAGGGTTAAATTTCCTGGTGGACCAGGGGTCCGTGTGTGATCTCTGGCTCTTGTAAACTTCATAAAAGCATTTCTTTAACTTTTTATCACATGGCAATATTTTAGACTGGTCCAGATTGAAAGCATTTGCAGAGGACAAGTTAAATGTGGATTAAATGATTGGATTTGTTTCTGGAATAGGAGAAAATGCTGGCAACCAGAATTTTTTTTTCCTTTTCCCATGATGTTTTCAAAAGGTCTAATTTCTGAGGTTTATTAAAGATACATCCTTACAGCCAGAGAGAAAAAACACTGTTAAAATTTGATAGACTATAGAATGGTTCAGAATTTAGTCAGCTGTGTAAACATAGATAAACTACTGATATATATGGTGTAAGGGTTAAATACATATGTCCGAAATCTTTAAAACCGGAAAATTTACTACATTGATTTCTCTGATGACCTCCAGAAAATGAAAAGCATCTTCCATTGGTCATAGACTCATAATCTATGCAACCTTGCAACTGCTAGAGGCAACATTTAGCATGAAGATACAAGAATTATATTAATGTTTGATTAAATGAAAATGAAAGGGGTTAAAAACTGACTAAAAACGAGTATAGATCTGTCTTCAAAACTCTAAGATTGTGTGGTTTACAGGTTTGATAAAGATCCTATAAGTTATGCAGGGTGTCAGTTACTGAATCCAGTGACAGTACAAAACATGAAGATTACTTAGACATTATAGACAAACTAGAATGTGCAACAGCTAATTAACCCTATACTGAAGTTTTAACCCTTTCCCAAACGACAAATTTTGGACTGGTCCAAAGTGAAAGAGTTTGCAGACGACAGTTTTAAATTTGATGAAAATGGCAGAAAGGTCTCAAAAAGGGTAGAAAACACTGGGAAAAGGAGAAATTGCTCGTTACGAGCAATTTCTCCTTTTCCCACAGTGTTTTCAAAAGACTTGTACTTCAGACACGTGAAAACCAGGGCTTGTTTGGGAAAGGATTAAGGAGCCTAAGCAAGAAGGCCTCTGACAACATTGTGGGGGAAAAGAGAAAATGCTGGTAACTATCAGACATAGTTTAAATTCGTTGTTCTTATCAGATTTATTGTCTGTAGTTGCTTTCAATGGAGACAAGTCTTGTCCAGATTTAAAGCATTTGCATGACATATCAGATTTCACCCAAATGAGGATTTGTCTTTGGAAGGGAAGAAAACATTGTGGCAAAAGGAGAAAATGCTGGTAACTAGCATTTTCTCTGTTTCCCGCAATGTTTTCTGCTCAATTTAAGCCAAGTTTTCATTTAAGCCACATTAAAATTGTCATCTCCACATGTAGATAAGAGTTAAAGAGTTCAGGTTAACTTAATTAACTCTTTACCAGACGACAAAATTGTAGACTCGTCTAAATTCAAAGCATTTTGCAGACGAAAAATTAAATATGATTCAAATGACGAAATTTGTCTCTGATGGAGTAGAATCGTGGGAAAAGGAAAAAATGCTGATTACCAGCATTTTCTCCGTTTCCCACAATGTTTTCAAAAGCCTTCCTTCCCAGGGTCATTAAAACTTGGGATTGTGTGGTAAAGGGTTGAGGTGCAGCTAAGGTATTCAGATAGTGTAGGAGACTCCCATATTTCCATTGTTTCTTTTATTCATATTCTAATATCTTATACCCATCCATGTTTTTTTTTCACAGAGGTTCCGACAGAAGATTGCGGTACGAGATACGACCATTAACATGTTTGAAGGTCAAATCACTGCACTTCTTGGCCACAATGGTGCAGGCAAGACCACAACTATTTCCATGCTGACAGGTACTTTTACATAATTATAATGCATGATTTGTTTGTATGATGTTTTATATACACTCAGTACAGGTTATGCAAAAAGCAGTAACTTCAGTGTATACCTAAGCGATCCGTATTTTAACCCACAATCCGGAGTTTTAACAAGCCTGAGGAAAAAGCCTATAGATAACATTGTGGGAAATTTAAAGAAGAAAAATGCTGGTAACCAGCATTTTCTCCTTTTCCCACAATGTTTTCTACCCTATCAAAGCAAGAAATCATCAGTTTAGCAACTTTTAATTTGTCATCTGCAAATGCTTTCAATTTGGTCTGGTCCAAGCATTTGTGTGCAAGGGAAAAAATGCTAGTTACCAGCATTTTCTCCTTTTCCCAGAATATTTTCAGAAGGCTTCTTCCTCAGGGTCGTTAATAAAACTCAGGATTTTGTGGTAAAGGGTTGACTGTTCCACTTTCTATAAAACATTGCACTATAAGAATTAACCCTTTACCAGACAACAAAATTTTAGCCTTGTCCAATTTGAAAGCATTTTGCAGAAGACAATTTCATTGTGGCTCAAATGGTACAAGTTTCTTTGATAGGGTAGAAAACATTGTGGGAAAAGGAGAAAATGCTGGTTACCAGCATTTTCTCCTTTTCCCACTATGTTTTCAGAAGACTTCTTTCCCAGGGTTGTTAAAAGGTGGCATTGTGCAGTAAAGAGTTGAATAAACCCACTGGACATTTTCATTATAGAACAAGACCCAGAAAATTGCAATTTTGTTGTTGCTTTTGACTGTACATAGTGTTTCAGCAAAGCAACAGTGCAGATCAAAGATCAGACTGCAAATTTCGTCCAGTCTAATATTGATCTACACTGGCTGCAAAGGCAACTATAGTAGTGAAAGGTACTCTAACAGTGAATTGATTTTCATAGGCAAATTGGTCTCAAATGCATTAGAATTATGTACGGTCGGTCCATATGTTAGTCGCTGGCCGAATAGTGAATTTTAAAACCAGGTAAAAAGTAAGCAGAAGATAGAACAGCCTTGCAACTTTTGACATAGTTTTAAAATTCATTTTTCTGCCAGCAACTAACACGTGATTGCTGACAGAAAAGTAACAGATTATCATCTTCACAATAATTCCGTGCTTTCAAATGGTATTATTTACTCTTTAATGCATTGTAACGCCTGCATTATTTACTTTTGGCTGCCACTGGGCCATTAACCCTTTACCATACAATCCCGACTTTTAACAACCCCAAAAAGGATGCCTTTTGGAAACATTGTGGGAAAAGGAGAAAATGCTGGTAACCAGCATTTTCACATTTTCCCACAATGTTTTCTACCCTATCAAAGCGAGAAATCATCAGTTTAGCAACTTTTAATTTGTCGTCTGCAAATGCTTTCAATTTGGTCTGGTCCAGAATTTTGTCATTTGGTAGAGAGTTAACACAGAACAAACAAATATGCATGAAATGCATAACGTCAGATGGTTCTTCTGTAGCCAAGTAGCCAACATGTAAGATTTGTATCCATGAAGCTTGAACAAGTGTTGTGTAACTGGAATATGATTGAGCTGTGATTGAAAACAGTGCTAGACATCATAGGTTAGACATCCGAATTTATCAAAAGGTAGAAGATACCTCAGATTGTACTGTTTTCTATAACATACAGGTCAAAGCTCCAGATAGAGGGAGTAATTTTGATTTCAAAATTAAAAATATTAATCACTCTCCACTAAACCCTATGTTATGGGTACTCATTAGAATTGTCTCATCGAGACAATTCTAATGAGTACCCACAACATAGGGTTTGGCAGAGAAATAATGGATTTAGAATACTATCACTCCCTTATATCTGGAGGTCTGAAGGTGATATCAGTAATTACAAGTATGTTCTTTTTGCAGGTTTTCTGATGCCTACAAGTGGTATCTATATTTATGGTATTTTGCAGGCTTGCTAAAACCCACAATTTATACGATATTTCTATGTTATTTTGCAGGTTTTCTTAAGCCTACAAGTGGTACAGCAGTGATCAATGGATATGATATCAGGACAGATATCTCCAGTGTGAGAAAAAACCTTGGTCTCTGTCCTCAACACAACATCTTGTTTGACTTACTGACAGTAGAGGAGCATCTCAAGTTCTTTGCCAAAGTAAGTCACCAACCATTCGTAATTTCATTCTTAGTCTTATTCTAGATTTAGAGGGTAATGCAATTTCTGACTGTTTAGCCAATCAGAACTTGTGTAACTTTTTAACTCTTTACCACACAATCATGGGTTTTAATGACCCTGAAGAAGAAGCCTTTTGAAAACTTTGTGGGAAAAGGAGAAAATGCTGGTAACCAGCATTTTCTTCTTTTCCCAGAATGTTTTCTAATCCTAAAACAAATTTCAATTTCTGAGTCACATTTATTTTGGTCAAATGCTTTCAGTTTGGACAAGTCTAAAATTTTGTCGTTTGGTAAAGAGTTAATTAAGAATATTCTTGAATAGGACTAAAAATGTTCTGAAGAATGGTTGGTGAATACTGACCCTGGGGCCGACAGTATTTGTCAACCAATTTATTATTACATTTGAGAGATGAGTAATGTTGTTGGATTCTGTTTCTGTACTGTTTGGTCATTGACATACACCGAAGGGTGTAGTATAGTGGCAGTAATGTGTAATGTGATGAAAGTAAAACCAAATGGTTTTCTGGTGGAGATAAACAAAATAAAGCTTACATTAAATAAATCTTGTTAACAACAAACTACATTCTTAAATATGTATAGAAAACTATTTCAAAACTAATAATACCAGTGTACTTGTTTTAGACCTTATGTGTATATTTATGTGACACAATGTTGGCGTTTATCCTTTAGCGCATGCCGAAATTTTAGACCCGTTCATATTGGAAGCATCTGTAGAGGGAAAACTAAACAGGACTTGAATGATATGATTAGATTTAACAAAGTAGAAAACATTGTGGGAAAAGGAGAAAATGCTGGTTACCAGCATTTTCTCCTTTTCCCACAATGTTTTCAAAAGCCTCTTTTCTCAGGGTTGTTTCTCTCCTTTTCCCACAATGTTTTCATAAGCCTTTTTTCTCAGGGTCGTTAAAACTTGGAATTGTGTGGTACAGGGTAAAGTACAGTCATCACCTCATTGCATATTTTTATTTTGTGTTTGTTTTCTATGTTAACAGTTGAAAGGATGCCCAAGCAAAGATGTGAACAGTGAAGTTAACAAGATGATCGACATATTAGGCTTGCCCCATAAACGTAAAGCTCTATCCCACACCTTATCTGGAGGTCAGAAGCGTAAGCTTTCAGTCGGCATTGCTCTGATAGCTGGTTCCAAGGTCAGCATATGCAGATCTTATTTAGTTTATCTATGGATGATAATGTACAGTGTATACAATTTAACCCTTTAAATCATTACCAAACAACAAAATTTTATTTTTGACTTTTCCAAATAGAAAAAAATATCGCTGATAACAAACCAAATGTGGATTAAATGATAGTATTTGTCTTTCAAAGGCTAGAAAACATTGTGGGAAAAGGAGAGAGTGCTGGTTACCAGCATTTGTTTCCTTTTCCTGCAAAGTTTTTCAAAGGCATTTTTCCTCAAGGGCGTTAAGACACAAGGATTATGTGGTGAAAGGTTAAAGTGACTTTCACAATTCTAGTTGGCTATGCTGCCAGTATTGCACAAAAAGTGCAGTCTGAGCTTTGATATGCACCGTCAGCTTTGCTCAGACATTCTGGACATGAGCGACTTTGACACGGCAATTATTTGTGTCTTATCTGTGGATAGGAAATATCTCTCAGGTTTATAAGAGACCCTGAGGGTTAATTTTTCCTAAGAATTTACTGCACAAACAGTTTCAGTGTTGAAAGATATGCAAAAAAAGGAGCAAGTAACTGGAGTATATCTCATACTTTTCAGAAGAGAGTATTGTGCTTTCTTTTAATAGTTTTTCAACAGAGTTATATTTGAGCTGTACTCTGTGAAAAAGGGTTTAACACAGTCCATGCCAGCTGACAAAGACTTCAATTTTGATGGGATTTGCAAACTAGAATGGCTATGGACAAAGTGCATCTAGGTGAAAAGAGATTATATTGAAAACTAATAACCAACTTTTTATTCCTGGATATTCCAAAGTACAAGAGGCTAAGAACTTTTTTATCATACCTCATATGCATTACATTTGCCACATGCTTTTGGTTATTTTCAATAGACTGTAATTTTGGATGAGCCAACGTCTGGTATGGACCCAGCAGCTAGAAGACAGACCTGGGACATCTTGCAGAAGTGCAGATCAGGCCGCACCATCATCTTGACGACACATTTTATGGACGAGGCTGACATTCTAGGGGACAGAATTGCTATCATGGCTGACGGAGTTGTGAAATGTTGCGGAACATCCATGTTCCTGAAGAAACTGTATGGTATGCTGTTTGTTTTGTTAACTTTTTACTATGCAATCCCTGAGTTTTAACAACCTTGGGGAAGAAGCTTTTTGAAAACATTGTGGGAATAGGATAAAATGGTGATAACCAGCATTCTCTCCTTTTCCCACAGTGTTTCCTACCCTTTCAGTGATAAAATCCACAATTTGAGCCACATAAAATTATTAACCCTTACAGCACAATGCTGCCTTTTTACGCCCCTGGGAAAGAAGCATTTTGAAAACATTGTGGGAAAAGGAGAAAATGCTGGTAACCAGCATTTTCTCCTTTTCCCACTATGTTTTCTACCCTATCAAAGAAAAATTGCGCCTTTTGAGCCACAATGAAATTGTCGGCTGGAAATGCTTTCGAGTTGGACTAGTCCAAAATTTTGTCCTCTGGTAAAGGGTTAATCATCTACAGAAGCCTTTGAATATGACGAGTCTAAAATTTTGTTGCGGTAAAGAGTTACCTGACAGCATTATTTTATATCTGTCCAAAATGAAACCAGACGACAAAGAGTCAGTGTAGGCTAACTCTTTACCAAACAACAAAATTTTGGACTAGACCAAATTGAAAGAATTTGCAAGCGACATATTACATGCTGCTGAAATGATGGTAGAAATTATTGTTTGAAAAGGAGAAAATGCTGGTTACCAGCATTTTCTCCTATTCAAACGATGTTTTCCAAAGCCTTCTTTTTCAGGGTCATTCAAACTTGTGATTATGTGGTAAAGAGTGCACTCTTAACTACAAAATCTCATACTCAGTGCAATTGAATTTATGACAAATGACAAATTAAAGGTGGCTCAAATGATGATTTCTGTGGGGTAGAAAAATGTCGCTTATTACAAGCATTTTTTACTTTTTCCACAATGTTTTCAAAAGCCCTCTTCCACAGCACAGGTGTGGTAAATTTTCTACATGTCAAAGGACCATTCTATCTCCAGATTCAATTGGTTGTGAGACAAAATGGATTTTATGAATACATAATTATATGATGTCTTGCTTGGTTCATTTGCCAGAGCATGGCTTACATTATATGGCGTGCAATACCCGAAAAGGAGCCTTCGGACATTTGCGTGAAGTGTTGTCCAGGATTAACCTGTGACAGCACTTTACGACTACATGAGATTTTTTTATACAGTAGACTTTCATGAAACAGAAAATCGCACAAAAACGGGAATTGTCGTCTCAGATTAGTCACAGACTACCCAGTCTGATCTGGGACGACATACTTTTACGCATATGTCCGAAGGCCCCTTTTCGTGTGTTGCACGCCATATACTGATGAAATAGTATTTTTGTCATACATGTACTTGTAGGTGCTGGGTACCACATGGTATGTGTTAAATCTAGGAGCTGCAATGTAGATAACCTGACAAGAGTCGTGCAGGGTACCATCCCCTCGGCCATCATTGAAAGTGAAATCAGCGCAGAAATCTCGTACCTCCTACCATTTGAGGAGAGTCCCAAGTTTGAGCGGCTCTTCACAGAGATTGAGTCTCGAATGAATGATCTTGGGGTAACCAGTTTTGGAACGTCTGCAACCACCATGGAGGAAGTGTTTTTAAAGTAAGAAGTAAATTTTTTCATGGGCAACATTTTTATAAATTGTGTTTGATGCTCAGAGAGCAAAATGAATAAAGTAGACATCTATTATCACTTTAACTTTTTCCCACATTAACCCTTTCCCAAACGACAAATTTTGAACTGGTCCAAATTGAAAGAGTTTGCAGACAACAATTTTAAATTTGATGAAAACGGCAGAAAGTTATCAAAAAGGGTAAAAAACACTCTGGGAAAAGGAAAAATTGCTCGTTACGAACAATTTCTCCTAGTCCCACAGTGTTTTCAAAAGACTTGTACTGCAGACACGTGAAAACCAGGGGTTCTTTGGGAAAGAGTTAAAAAATTTAAACTCCTCCATAATTTAAGCACTTACCACAACAAAAAGTGGTGGGATTTGTCTTTGAAAGGGTAGCAAACATTGCAGGAAAATATCGAAAATGCTGGTAACCAGCATTTTCTTCTTTTCCCACAATGTTTAAGACAGAAGGTCAAATCTCAATCAAATCTCATGTGAAGCTGTTTACAAATGCAGCAAGACCTAATCTGACCACACAGAAATGCAGACTGTTGTAATGTTCCTTTTATTATATACCTTTAGTTGACAACTGGAAAAAAAGAAATATCTCAAAATAAATAACAAGAAAAATCAGAGAGCTGTACATGAGCTATAAAGAAGTTCATGAACATGATGATCTACAGTGAGTACATGCCTGATATGTAAAAACATATAAGAGTGCATGCTCGATATGGAAAAACATACACAGTGTACATACATGCCTGATATGAAAAACATATACAGAGTATATGCCTGAAATGGAAAAAACACATAGTACATGCCCGATATGAAAAACCATTCAAAAAGTACATGCCTGAAATGGAAAAACATACACAGATTATATGCCTGATATGGAAAAACATTCACAGTGTACATGCATGATATGGAAAAACATACAGTGTACATGCATGATGCAAAAAAACATGTACAGAGTACACACGTGATATGAAAAACATGTACAGAGTGCATGCTTGATATGGAAAAACATACACAGTGTACATGCATGATATGAAAAACACATACAGAGTGCATGCTTGATATGCAAAAACATACACAGTGTACATGCCTGATTTGAAAAACCATACCCAGAGTACATGCTTGATATGCAAAAACATACACAGTGTACATGCCTGATATGAAAAACCATACCCAGAGTACATGCTTGATATGCAAAAACATACACAATGTACATGCCTGATTTGAAAAACCATACCCAGGGTACATGCCTGATACAGAAAAAACATATACAGAGTAGATGCCTGATACAGAAAAGCATACACATTGTAAATGCCTGATACTGAAAAACATACACAGAGTACAATCATGCCTGATACGGAAAACATTTTCTAGTCTGTTGTGTATGGGTTTTAGATAATCTTGGTATTTTAGTCAGATCATTTATAAGTATATAATAAAAGATAATACTCACCATTTTGTTCATGCTGATCTTTCATCAAGTACACCATTCAGTAACACTTATTATGGTACTTTTAACCCTTAGAGCGCCCAACAAACCTTTCAGATATTTTTATCCTAGAAATACAATCCAAATAATTGCAATTTCATGGTTGCTTTTGTCTACAGTGTTTCTGCAAAACGGACAGTGTAGATCAAAGATCAGGTTGCATGTATTGTGCAGCCTGATCTTGATCTACACTGGCTGCAAATGCAACTATACTTGTGAAAGGCGCTTTAAGGGTTAACTATGGAAGGTTGTATAACCTAGTATTGTTGCACCTTCAGAGTCGGAGAGGGAAGTGAGGACGATGAGAATGACGATGATGATGATAGAACGAGAAGACAAAACTTCACCAACCCCAATTACGGAAGTCAGGGCTCAACAAACGTCCCAAAAATTGCATTTTCTGAGAAGAATGGAGGTCCACCAGGCCCAGAGGTCTCTAGTATAAATCCCAAGCCCAAACTGCCACCAATTAGCCCTGGTTCTACTGGTAAGGGAATAGTGAACAGTGGGTATGCTAGCTCAGTTGAAACAGTCAACGTTCCAATGGATACAGTTGATAATGGCAATTTTATTTGTAAGTTCTTGTTTGTTATTTTTTTCAAATAGATAACAAAAGTTAAGACTTACCCACACTTTGAATGCTTTTTGCAGATCAAATGAGACTCGAGGCTCATGTATTGAGATTTAGAAAATATTGTTGGAAACGGAGCGAATGCTGGTTACCAGCATGTCCTTGTATGTATGTTTGTTTGCCCAGCTGTCTGTGTGCCAGTGGGCATGCAAATAGGCATATTAGTGTTGCAATGTTCCTCTAGCTTTATGGTCTTTTTATTGAAACTTCAAGGAATCATTCTTCAAAACTACATATAAGACACAATTTCTGCATGTTTGCTTTCTAGAGTTGAAGATAACCTGCATTTGAACTTGGACATTTTTGTCCCTTATGTACATCAGGTTTGAATAAATGTGTTCCCTAAACGACAAAAGTTCAGACCTGTCCAAATTGAAAGCATTTGCAGATGACAACATAGGCATGACTCAAAAACTTCAACTTATTTTTGGAAGGATAGAGAACATTGTGAGAAAAGGAGAAAATGCTGGTCACCAGCATTTTGTTCTTTTCAGACATTGTTTTCAAAAGCCATCCTTCTCAAGGTCATTAAAACACATTACCACATTATTGTGTGGTAACTGGTCCAGCCTTTACCACACAATCTGTAATTTAAACAACCCTGAGGAAGAAAGCACTTGAAAACATTGTTTGAAAAGAAGAAAATGCTGGAAACCAGCATTTTCTCCTTTTCCCACAATCTTATCTACCCTATCAAGGACAAATTTCATCATTTGAGCCATATTTGATATGCTGTCTGCAAATGCATTCATTTTGAATCAGTCTAAATTTGTTGTAGTTTGACAAAGAGTTAAGTTCATTGTTTCTTCTTTATTTTCAGCTTACAATGTAGGTGTCAACAAAAATACTGGGTTTACCTGGGCAGTACAACAGTTTTATGCCATGTTGGTGAAAAAATTTATCCAAGCAAGAAGAAATTTATCCGTGGCAGCTGCACAGCTCATTCTCCCTGTTGTTTTCACCGCTCTGGCCCTGTCTATAGCCGAAACAATACCATCAGTCGGAGACGAACCTGCTTACGCTTTAGACTTGAGCCATTTTAGTGAATACGTCACGGCATACAGTAGTGGACAAACAGGAAATAGTACAGCCACTACCCAGAATATGGCCACCCTGTATAAGGACCAGTTTCTAACCACAGTAGAAGTAGACAGGACGGTTTATTCAGAGATGGATAACTTCTATAGAGCAACTGCAGATGATGTCGGAATCTCTACCTTTAACAGGTTTGTTGAAAGCAGTATTGTTATGTCTGACACACAAATCTGATTAAATACGGAATATTACACTGATGTAACTTTCCTGGTACTTGTATTTAATTCAGGCAGTGTAAGAAAATTTGATATCTCACGAGACCGAAGGTCGAGCAAGATGTCAAAATTTTCTTACACAGTGAGAAGTAAGTACAAGCATCAGTACAGCTACTGCAACATAATTTTCCTTTTATTATATACCTACAACTTTCAACAACAGAATATTGCAGTTATTTTCATTTTATTCATAAACTGGTAAACGAAACAAACAATAGTGTAGTGGCTTGTAACTTCATTTTTATGAATGGTGGATAAATATCATAGGTAAATTCTGACCAATCAAATTGCAATTTTTTCTGCACATGAGTCACTTCATCATACCGTGTACTTATATTTGGAACCCTATTTCACAGCGGGTAGATACAGATTTTTTTCCTGTTGTGTGTTATTTTATCCATGTGCGAGCCTTGTATTTGAGCCGGAAAATTGTCAGATATGTGATAAAATCTTATATTTGAGGCATACTCTATGAAAAGGTGGTCTAACCCTTTACTCTTTACCAAACAACAAAATTTTGGACTTCTCCAAATTGAAAGCATTTACAGACGACAAAATTAATGTTACCCAAAACATGATGTTTGTCTTTCATAGGGTAGAAATCTTTGTGGTTTCCAGTATTTTCTCCTTTTCCCACAATGTTTTTAAAAGCTTTCTTTTGAGGATTGTTGGATGTCAGAATTATGCGGTAAAGGGTTAAAGTTCCTTTCACAACTATAGTTGCCTTTGGGGACAGTGTAGATTAAAATCAGGCTGCACAAAATATGCAGTCTGATCTTTCATCTATGTTTGTCTGCTTTACTGAGACAATTCTGGACAAGAGCAGTCTTGAAACCGCAGTTGATTTGGTTTAATATCTAGACTAAAAAGTTTTTGAAAGCATTTGTGGACGACAAATCAAACATGCCTCAAATGATTGGATTTATCTCTGACAGGATAGAAAAAATTGCGGGAAAAGTAGAAAATGCTGGTCACCAGCATTTTCTACTTTTCCCACAATGTTTTCAGAAGCCTTATACTTTAGGGTTGTTAAAACTTGAGAATATGCAATAAAGAGTTAATTCTTTACCAAAGGACAAAATTTTAGATTAGTACAAATGGAAAGCACTTGCAGACGACAAAAAATAAATGCCACTGAAAAATTGAAATTCATTTTGGGAAGGGTAGAAAACATTGCGGGAAAAGGAGAAAATGCTGGTAACCAGCATTTTTTCTTTTCCCCCAATGTTTTCAAAAGGCTTCTTTCTGAGGATCGTTAAAACTCGGGATTGTGTGGTAAAGAGTTAAAGTGGTATGTTGCATACTACAGGTCGTCTGTATCGCAGGTTTGAAATTGATGTAGATTTTACTGCACTTCATTTTACAGAAGATACATTGTGGCTGGAGATTTTTACAAAACTGGAAGCTCCGATGTGCTATCTACGGCACATTTTAACGGACAACCATACCACTCAAGTGGCATATCTCTACAGATGACCATGAGTGGATTACTGAAACATTTTATGAACAGCAGCTATAGTATCACGGCCGTTAACCATCCATTGCCGAAGAAACTCGGTGACAATGCCAGACGACTCTTCTTCAACACAAACGGAACAGGCTTTACGATTGCCATCAGTATACTTTTTGGAATGGCATTCATGTCAACAAGTTTCATCATTTTCCTTATAAAAGAAAAGGCTGTCGGTTCGAAACATCTTCAAGTTGTCAGTGGGGTTGGACCGTTTGCATTCTGGTTTTCGACATTCCTTTGGGACCTGGTGAACTATCTGATTCCTGTGTTCATCGTGATGATCCTATTTGCAGCCTTTGGTACAGATGAGTACACGGATAACAACAGACTGGGGATCGTTTTCCTTATTTTCCTACTGTACGGGTGGTCTGTGCTACCATTCGTCTATCTACTGCATTATCTGTTTACCGTCCCATCCACTGGTATGGTGACTGTCTCCATGATTAATTTGTTGTCAGGTAAGTTATTTTGACCGGTGTATTTGGAACATTAGTGCTTTGTGTTATGGGCATTTGGATTTGAGCCCTGCTCTGGTTAAAGGGGGTTTAATGCATCTCCGTAAATATTACATTATTCCAGGCAAGTCAAGGCTTAGTTATGGATCAAAAAAATCCAATTCTGTCTAACAGCTGACAGAATCATGTGGTAGAATGGTCCTTGGACATACAGAAAATTTATGAATAGCAAAATAGTTTCAACCCACGTCAGCCTGTGGGGACTGCGCAGGATGACCCGGATAGATACCTTTTGCAGATGCAGTAAAACCCTACTTTCACAGAGCATGAAATGAATTGCTTAACCCTTAACCAAAATGACAAATTTTGGACTGGTCCAAATTGAAAGAGTTTGCAGACGACAATTTTAAATTTGATGAAAATGGCAGAAAGGTCTCAAAAAGGGTAGAAAACACTGTGGGAAAAGGAGAAATTGCTCGTTACGAGCAATTTCTCCTTTTCCCACAGTGTTTTCAAAAGACTTGTACTGCAGACACGTGAAAACCAGGGCTTGTTTGGGAAAGGGTTAACCCTTAACCAAATGACAAAATTCTGGACTTCTCAAAATTCAAGGCCTTTGCAGATGACAAATGTTGCACAAATTCGGAAATTTTTCTTAGAAAGGGTAGAAAACATTGTGGGAAAAGGAGAAAATGCTGGTTACCAGCATTTTCTCCTTTTTCCACAATGTTTTCCCAAGGCTTCTTCCTCAGGGTCATTGAAACTCGGGTTTCTGTGGTAAACGGTTAACACAAGTGCTTTTGGTAGAGTTGCTGGAGCTTGTGAGGTGCATAGAATTTCATTTCCTATTTTATTGATTTATGTTTGTACTCTGGGCTGTTTTCATTTCAAAAACAATGAAAAACATACGATTTGTTGATCGCTCAGCTCTTTTTGGACTATTAACTCTTTACCACACGACAAAATTTTAATACTCCCCAAATTGAAAGCATTTGCAGACGACAAAATAAACATGACTCAAAAATTGAAATTTTGTTTTGGGATGGGTAGAAAACATTGTGGGAAAAGGAGAAAATGCTGGTTACCAGCATTTTCTCCTTTTCCCACAATGTTTTCCCAAGCTTCTTTCTCAGGGTCATCAAAAGTCGGGATTGTGTGCTAAAGAGTTAATATCAGTGAATGATGATGTACCTTGCTGTTGCTAGAGGTAAGCATACAAGGCATCCTTGTCCTGGTGTGAAAATATCATGAACCATTAAATATGCTAGAATTGACATTTGGTAACTATGTCTGTAGTAACTGTTAAATGTAAAACACATGTTCTGTTTATTTCTCTTCTTTGTATCTTTGCTTGGCTCAGGTATTCAAAAACAATGTCTGACAAGGAAATTTGCGATAATGTAGGCCATTCTTGTCCAGATATTTTGACAAATGCTGTGTTCTAAAGAAGTCTTATCCCTAGGTGCAGGTTGAAAAAAGCTGAATGTAATATCAAAATATAGGTCATAGAACTTTTTTCACTTTCTATGAAATAGGTGTCTCTAACCTTGTTCCACACAATCTTAACCCTTTCCCAAACGACAAATTTTGGACTAGTCCAAATTGAAAGAGTTTGTAGACTACAATTTTACATTTGATGAAAATAGCAGAAAGGTCTCAAAACGGGTAGAAAACACTGTGGGAAAATTGCTTGTTACGAGCAATTTTTCCTTTTCCCACAGTGTTTTCAAAAGTCTTGTAATGCAGACATGTGAAAACCAGGGCTCGTTTGGTAAAGGGTTAAGTTTTAATGACCCTGTGGAAGAAAGCTTTTGAAAACATGGTTGGAAAAAGAGAAGATGCTTGTAACCAGCATTTTCTCCTTCTTCCACAATATTTTCTATACTATCAAGAGCATATCCCATCATCTGAGCCATCTCCAACTTGTCATCTGCAAATCCAATATGGACAATCCTAAGATTTTGTCATTTGGTAAAGAATTAACCAACACAAGTAAAGTTACTTAACTCTTTACCAAATGCCAAGCCCCCATAGCTCAGTCAGTAGCGTACTGGACTTGAGAACAGGAGGTCGCTGGTTTGGGATTGGCCAATTTCTTTCCGTGGATTGATGATAGTCATCGCGACAGGATTCATTCCTCTCTCACCGCTGACCATTGTTTCAACAATGGTTATGTGGGAAAGCAGCCAGTGGCTTGGAAAGAATATTGTGCGGAGCACTGGTAGAAGAAACTCCAGGAAAGCAGGGATAGGTGCACTGGCCGCCACGATATAACTGAAATAATGTTGAAAACAGCGTTAAACACCATACAATCAATCAATCAATCAATCTTTACCAAAGAAGAAATTTTGGACAATACCAAATTGAAAGCATTTGCAGATGACAAAATAGCTGAAATGATCATTTTTGTCTTTAAAAAATGTAGAAGATATTTAGGGATACAGGAGAAAATGCTGGTTACCAGCATTTTCTCCTTTTTCCACAGTGTTTTCAAAATCCTTCTTCTTCTGGGTCGTTAAAACTCTGGGTTGTATGGGAAAGGGTTACGTAAATCTACTCTGTCTTTTCAGGACTGGTATGCTTGCTTGCTACATACATGTTATTGATACCACAGCTGGGTACCGTGGAAATTGGCAAAGCACTGGAATGGGTTTTCCTCATCATATTTCCCAATTATGATCTTGGCCTTGCCCTGATGGACATGTACACCAACGCAGGGTACCAGGACACCTGCGATAAACCTGAAGTACAATTATTCTGTGATGTTTTGAAGCAGGCGGAAAATACAACATTTACCAACCCATGCTGTGGACCAGGTAGGTGATTTTTCCACTAGGTCTTTACTCAACAACAAAATCTTAGACATTACTGTAGCTTAAAAGCTTTGGTTTGTCTGTGGAAGGTTAGGAAACATTGTGGGAAAGGAGAAAATGCTGGTAACCAGCATTTTCTCCTTATCCTACAATGTTTTCAAAAGCTTTCTTTCGCATGGTAGGTTTTTTTCCCAGTAACTTTACCAGAAGACAAAATTTAAGACTTGTCCATATTGAAAGCTTTAGCAGACAGCAAAATTATTATATCTTAAATGATGTGGTTTGTCCTTGAAGAACTAGAAAACATTGAGGGAAAAGGAGAAAATGCTACTTCTCCTTTTCCAACAATGTTTTCAAAAGCCTTCTTCCTCAGTGTGGCAAAAACAGGGGATTGTCTCGTAAAGGGTTAATCTTTGGTTTAGCTTTTGCCAAGAAAATTGCCTTTAACTCGAAAAGTAATATCCGTTTCTAAAAGGGTAAAAAACATTGTGGGAATAGGAGAAAATGTTGGTTACCAGCATTTTCTCCTCTTCTCACAATGTTTTCAAAAGTTTTCTTCTTTAGGAACGTTAAAAGTGGGGATCGTTTGGTAAAAGCTGAAGATGGATAAATGGTGACTTTTTTTCTTATTTCTATTTTTAGATAACTGCGGAGATTTTGGATGTTTTACATACTACAGTAACACCCTTGACTTCAACAAACCCGGAATCGGGCGAGAATGTCTTTTCATGTTCTTACAGGGGATTGTGTACTTTGGAATTGTGCTCCTGGCTGAGTTTGGCATCTTGAGACGCATTGTGACAGCTGTTGGCAGTTCATCGCCTGTTGCTGTTGGCTCGATGGCAAATGTACGTCAGACAGAAGACAGTGACGTAGCTGATGAGGCCAAGAGGATCAACGACACACCTGTCGACCGTCTCATGCAGACAGATTCCATGATTATGAAGGTAAGTGTGTGTCTAAACGTATTACTTCTTTAATCCTTTACCAAATAATCTTGTGTATTTAAAACACTGAGAAGAAAACTTTGAAAAACATTGTGGAAAAAGGAGAATATGCTGGTGAATAGAATCTTCTCCTTTTCCCACAATGTTTTTTTACCTTTTCTGTTGCAAATCCTATCATTTTTGCCAGATTTAATTTGCCATCTGTAATTGCTTTTTGATTTGGAGCAGTTAAAAATTTTGTTGTTTGGTAAAGACTTACAATCCTGGGAAAGAAGCCTTTCTCCAATACATTTCTTACCCTTTTAAAGACAGTGCTAAGTTTTTTAAACTTCAGCGAATTTGTTGTCTGCAAATGCTTTCAATTTAGACATGTAGATACTTGTTTTGTCAAAATAGATTGAATAATGACAGTTCTTTTTTGATTTGTTTCAGAATGTCGACAAAGTCTACGGGACTGGATTCCATGCTGTAAAGGGTATCAGTGTTGGAGTGCCAAAGAACGAGTGTTTTGGTCTGCTGGGACAAAACGGTGCAGGAAAAACAAGCACATTCAAAATGTTGACTGGCGCAGAACCCCTCACATCTGGGAATGCTTATTTAAATGGTTATTCTGTTAAAGGAGATATTAAACAGGTAATTTAACTCTTTAAACACGACATAAAACTCTTTCAGATAACTTACCAAACATGTAATAAAAAATGAAATTTGTATCGGTAAGGATTGAAAACTTCGTAGGAAAAGGGGAAAACGCTGGTTACCAGCATTTTCCCCTTTTCCTACAATTTTTTCAAAGGCCTTCCAAAGGGTCATTTAACCCTTTACCGCACAATGCCGCCTTTTGACGCCTCTGGGAAAGAAGCCTTTTGAAAACATTGCGGGAAAAGGAGAAAATGCTGGTAACCAGCATTTTCTCCTTTTCCAACAATGTTTTCTACCCTATCTAAGAAAAGTTGCACCATTTGAGCCACATTGATATTGTCGTCTGCAAATGCTTTCAGTTTGGACAAGGCTAAAATTTTGTCGTCTGGTAAAGGGTTAAACAAAGGGTTGTTTGATAAAGGGTCAATGAATTTTTAATACGGATGATGTTTTCTTTTAACTCTTTACCGAGACCAGTCCATATTGAAAACATTTGCAGCCGACAAATTTAATTTTATTTAAATAATGTAATTTGCCTTCGGAAGGGTAGAAAACATTGTGGGTAATGGAGAAAATGTTGCCAGCATTTTCTCCTTTTCCCACAATGTTTTCAAAAGGTCTTCTTTCTCGGGGTCATTAAAGCTCAGGGTCCATATTCACCAACCATTCTTAAGAACATTCTTTGTTTTATTCTCCAAGATTTTCCAAGTTTGAAAGTAACACAACTTCGGATTGGCTAAACCATATTTCAAATTTGGAAAAATCTGAAGAATAAGACTAAGAATGTTTTTAAGAATGGTTGGTGAATACGGACCCAGGATTCTGTGGTAAAGAGTTCAGTGTTAATAAGGTTCAGGATGCATGGAGAGTGATCTTGGCTCCAGGCTGTGTTGCTTCAGTAGTGCAGTTGGTAGCATACAGGACTTGAGTACAGAGGGTCATTGGTTCAAATCCCCAGCTCAGCCAATTCCTTTCCAAGGATTGATGATAGTCATTAAGACAGGATTCATTCCTCTCTCACCATTGGTCATTGTTTCAATGATGATCAAGTGGGAAAGCAGCCAGTGGCTTGGAAAGAATGTTGTGCGAAATACTGAACAGTAACCAGCATTTTTTCATTTTCTCAAAATGTTTTCTACCCTTCCAAAAATAAATTTCAATTTTTGAGTCCCGCTTTTATTGTCATCTGCAAATACTTTGAATTTGGACAAGCCGGTAATTTTGTCATTTAGTAAAGAGTAACCGTTACACGCAGTATAAAATGGTTTACTGTTTTCAATATTTCGGCATATGTCTTTATCAAGAAATTTTACACAAAATTAATGCTTTCTACATTTTGTGACATTTTTCACACCACCATCTTTTAACTCTTTACTAAACGACAAAATTTTAGACTCGTCCAAATTGAAAGCATTTGCAGACGACAAAATTAATGTTACTCAAACATGGAAATTTGTTTTGGGAAGGGTAGAAAACATTGTAGAAAAAGGAGAAAATGCTTGTTACCATTTTCTCCTTTTTCTACAATGTTTTCAAAAGGCTTCTTTCTTGGAGATGTGAAAACCGGGGATTGTTTGGTAAAGGGTTAATTTAATGTTAAATTTCTTGATAAAAGCATTTGCCAAAATATTGAAAACAGAGTTAACATTTTTGAACAGTGTATAATTCATACCCTTTGGAATATTAAGTGAATTAAACCCTTTCCAAAACAAGCCCTGGTTTTCACATGTCTGCAGTACAAGTCTTTTGAAAACACTGTGGGAAAAGGAGAAATTGCTCGTAATGAGCAATTTCTCCTTTTCCCAGAGTGTTTTCTACCCATTTTGAGACCTTTCTGCCATTTTCATCGAATTTAAAATTGTCGTCTGCAAACTCTTTCAATTTGGACCAGTCCAAAATTTGTCATTTGGGAAAGGGTTAACAACTTTTAAATAGTTAATTTGTAACCGGATCAAGATGTGTTGTGGTAATTTTAGGTCCAGCAGAATCTGGGTTACTGTCCGCAGTTCGATGCCTTGATTGACCAGATGACAGGGCGAGAGACACTATACATGTACGCCCGTCTACGTGGTATAGAAGAATCTCAGATCAAAACTGTTGTTAATCAGCTGATTGATATAATGATGCTTAGAAAGCATGTGGATAAACAAACAGGTTTCTATAGGTGCGTAAGTAAGGACATATTTCTCAACATACATGCACAGACAGGGTCTTTTCTTTAACCCTTTCAGCGCCATGGGGAAAACGTGGTCTTTTGTGGACGGCATAGATCAAGATCAGACTGCACAGAACGTGCAGTCTGATCTTTGATCTATGCCGTCCGATTGTGTTTTCAAGCCTATGAAGTAAAGATGTTTCTCAGTTTCAGTGGGTGGCATTTTAAGCCATTGGAAGACAACAGGTTTATATATTTGGCGCCGAAAGAGTTAACTCTTTTGCTGGACAATCCCTGAGGAAATGGCTTTTAAAAACATTTGGGAGAAGGAAAAGATGCTAGAAATGTTCTCCTTTTTCCTCTATGTTTACTATTCTCTCCAATATTCCTATCATTTGAGCCAACTTTGATTTATGGTCTGGAAATACTTTGAATTTGAACAAGGCTAAAATTTTACATTCTGGTATCAAATGACAAAATTATAAACTTGTCCTACTGCTTTCAGTATTCTGTTGGAAGACTAATTTGGAAAGAAAGATGTCAAGCTGTGGCTCAAATGATGGAAATTGTCTAAGAATAGTAGAAAAACATAGTTGGTAAAGGAAAAATATGCTGGTTACCAGCTAGAGATCTTGAAAGCATGGGGTCCTTTGATGAAGGGTAAACCCTTTTCTAAGCAAAACAGTATTTGAAGGACCCAGAGTAAGAAGAACATATGAAAACACTGTGGGAAAAGGAGAAAATACTGGTCGCAAGTATTTTATGCCTTTTCTGAAAAATGTTCAATATCAAATCAGCGATGAATCTCATTATTCTAGCCACGCACAATTTGTTGTCTCATAATGCTTTCAATTTGGTCAAGTCTGTAATCTTATTTTTCGGTTAAGTCTATACCACACAACAAAATTTTAGACTGGTTCAAATTGAAAGCAATTGCAGACAGCAAACCAAATGGTGCATAACTTAGAAAGGGTACAAAACATTGTGGGAAAAGGAAATGCTGGTTACCAGCATTTTCTCCTTTTCCCACATTGTTTTCAGAAGTCTCTTTCCTAGGGGGTCGTTAAAACTCAGGATTGTGTGGTTAAGAGTTAAAGAGTTTAGTCTTTACCACACCACGGAATTTTAGTCCAAATTAAAAGCATTTTCTGACAATAAATTAAATCTGTCTGATAATGCTTTCAATTTGGTGGAGTCCAAAGTTTTGTTATTTGGTTAAGAGTAAACATTTTATCACAGTACCACACTACAAAAATTTTTGACCGGTCCAGAATGAAAGCATTTGCAGATGACAAATTAAATGTGGCTTAAATGATAAAGTTGGTCTCAGACAGTGTAGGAAACTATTATGGAAATAGAGAAAATGTTGATTAACGGCATTTTTTTTTCCTTTTCACACAATGTTTTCAAAAGACTGCATCCTAAGTTCGCTAAAACTTGTGACTGTGTGGTAATGAATTAAAGAGTATTTCTAAATATTTATCCTTTCAATATAGTGGCGGTAACAAGAGAAAGTTAAGTACAGCAGTGGCACTAATTGGGGATCCACCATTTATATTCCTTGATGAGCCCACCACTGGTATGGACCCTGGGGCACGTCGGCAGCTCTGGAATGTATTGTCTGAAGTAAGAGCCAGCGGAAGGACATTAATACTTACTTCACACAGGTAATTATTCTACTAAAGATGAATTGGAAAAGAAGCATAAACTTTGGTTTTGGCTCAAACGTTTTTGGGGGAAGGAATTTAATATTTTGTAAGGATCATCATAAGGACACGACTCTTTACTGTTATTCGGTGAAAAAATATACAACTTTCGCTCACTTTGGTTCAAACCCACAGTCTGCAAAACCCTAACTCAGGGATTCTCCTGTTGAATTTCCCGAGTAAATGTCATTCTTCCTTGTTAAACATGTATTTATTCTTGTTATTTGTTAATAGCACAAGATGCCTCTGTATCAGACAGGGTGGAACAAATTACAGAAAAAAATACTAAAAACTGAGTAATTCCTCGTGTTTTCTACGAGTATTTCTGTTGATGTCTTATAAATCATCAAAGCCACTTAAAACTGGAGATTAAAGTTAATCGTTGCAGACAGTGGCTATTAGGTTATGTAAAGACTCTTTACCAAATGACACAATTCTAGTTTAGTTCAAATTGAAAGCATTTGCAGATGACAGATAAGAAGTCACTGAAATGATGGAACCCACATGTATCTGTAAAAGAGTAGAAAACATAGTGGGAAAATGTTTTCATAAGCATTCTCCCTGAGAGTCATTAAAGCTCAGAATTGTGTGGTAAAGGGTCAAACTTGGGATTGTTTGGTGAAGGGTTAAAAACTTCAGAAATACAATCTGATTTTAAATTTCTTTGAGTATCATCCTATATGATATGTTGCTTCAAAAGTGAGTAAATGTTATATATTTCACCTTGAGCTTCAGTTCATTTTACAGAAAAGGTTTTGCCAGACCCCCTGTTTCTTTTAATTTGGACCCCCAAAATTCATAAGTGAGCCTTCTTTTATTCATTTAACCCTTTACCACACAATCCCGACTTTTAACGACCCTGGGAAAGAAGCCATTTGAAAACATTGTGGGAAAAGGAGAAAATGCTGGTAACCAGCATTTTCTCCTTTTCCCACAATGTTTTCTACCCTTCCAAACACAAATTTCAATTTTTGAGTCACATATATTTTGTTGTCTGCAAATGCATTCAATTTAGTCCAGTCAGAAATGTAGTTGTTTGGTAAAGGGTTAAAGGGGGTCAAATGACCCCCACATCAGAAAGTCCAGGGAAAACACTGTATAGAGTAGATTAGGATGATACTTCACAGAGGATGAGGTCTGATCCTTGAAATACAGGCCAGTATTATTAGGTTTATTGTAGTGTTGTGATCTTTTTCTATGACTACAAAATGTCATTTTAATTATTTAGTACTTAAACATTAAACTTTAAGTCTTTTTAATCATTTCAGTATGGAAGAATGTGATGCCCTTTGTACCATGATTGTGATCATGGTGAATGGTAAGTTTGTTTGTTTAGGCAGTCCCCAACATCTGAAGAATAAGTTTGGCCACGGCTACACACTCTTCTGTCGAATGGGTATGAACGAGGGCGGGTATGTCACCTCAAGCGAAGAACTCATCAAGTTTGTCAAGAACCTGTTCCCAAGGACGGAGGTGTTTGATGACAATCAAGGCTATGTGCATTTCCAGATACCAGATGAGCAGGCAAAGCTTGCTCAAATTTTTGGTCGAATGGAGGAGGCGAAAAGCAGATACAATGTGGAGGATTATTCGGTCCACCAGACGACACTTGAACAAATTTTCTTGACCTTTACTCAAAACCAGGTCATGCCGAGGGATAATACGAAAACCGGATGCTTTTCTCGGATGTGTGCTTGCCTTTAATCAAAGTAGATTTATAGACTACTAGACTAGAAAGTGGTGTGTTTTCCCTTGTTATACAGTTACTGTATAGCCAAATTCAAGACCTTACATCAACTATGACAAATCACACAAATGACAACATAGGAAGGAAAGAGAAATGTTGTTTTTTAAATGGTATGGAAAACATTGTGGAAAAATGAGTGATTACTTGTAAAAAAGTAGCAGCTCCTTTTCGCACAATGTGTTTGAAAACTTACATCTGCTGGAGAATAAAAACTCAAAATTGAATGGTAATATGTACTAGGGTCATGGGACATTCTTTGTTGGAATATATACTGTATACTGTTTCATTGAGAGAAATTATTAAGGGTCATAATTTTTTTATTCGTATTTGTCTTGTTAGATGTTTGAGAGATCTAATGATTTGAGCCATGCTTTGTGAAAATGGGGCTTAATGCATCTTGGAAAAAGTATCTACCCAGGTCAGCCTGCACACACTGTGCTGGCTGACCTGGGTCGATATTGTTTGCAGATGCTTTAAGACACAGTTTGTGCAGGCTGACCTGGGCCAAAAGTTTTTGCTTTTGGTAAATTTTCTGCATGCCAAAGGACCAGTGTACCTCATGATTCAATCTGGTTAGACAAAATGGATTTTATGGATCCATAATTATGTGATGACTAGCTTGGTATGATGCATCACAGAAATGCATTAAACCCTCTTTTTGCCAGAGTGTGGCTCATTTGTATTCTTAAGATTAAGAGTGTCTATTCTCAGCGCCTTGCATGTAGTTTAGCCCTAATGGACCGTTATGTACGACTTGAGGTCCTTTTGCCAACAGTATAGAGTAAGATCAGACAGCACAGAGCAGTCTTGGATCCACACTGTTGGATGTTGATATTTTGTAAGAAAGAAATCACAACATTACTAAAGGCTGGAAAATTTCGATTAGCTCTATGCCAAACAATCCCTAGGTTTACTAAGAAAACTTTTGTACAGGATTTTCTCCTTTTCCCACAATGTTTTCTACTCTTTTCAAAACAAATTCAGTTTTTCAATCACATTTATTTTGTCGTCTGCAAATGCATTTAATTGGGAACAGTCTAAAATTTTGTTGTTTGGTAAAGGGTTAATAGAGATTTTAGATGGGTATTACTTTAACCCCTTAACCTACGGCAAAATTTTAAACTTATCCATGTTAAGGGAATTTACAGAATCTGATGACATTTTTAAGGTTTTTTCAAAAGATAGTACATGTATTTGTCCTTAAATAGGTAGAAAACATTGTGGGTAAAAGAGAAAATGCTGGTTACCAGCATTTTCTCCTTTTCCCACAATGTTTTTGTAAGACTTCTTCCCCAGGGTCATTAAAACTCGGGATTGTGTGGTAAAGGGTAAAGAGATTTGAACAAAGGTTGATAAATCAGAAAATAACATGAGGGTGAAGTTGGGGAACTGTTTCATTAATGTATTCCATAGGCCACTGAAACTCCAATGATCTATTACCGGACAACGAAATTTTCCTTATCGGACACCGTTATTATAAATAGCACATTGGCAACTGCCTCTATATTGTCTATAATAAGAAGAGGCGTGCAACGAAATCGAAGAAAATTTTTACCCCTGTACCCCTTCAGAGATAATATTTTACCGAAAATTGAAAAATAAAGCTAGTAACCATTGCAGATGGGTTCACAAATGATTTTTCTTATGTACCCTGACCTTCGAAAGACCAATGGAGTTTCAGTGGCCTATGGTATAACTTGCATGTAGATAGTTATATTGGTGTCTGTCATAGCCATAATACATGTACAAGTATTTTTTTTTAAAGTTGGTCATATACGATAGTGTGAGAGTCTATTTATTTTAAACTTTACATGTTTTTTGAATGAGACCGCTGCTTGTTTGTACAGCTGACTCGTTCCCAGGCCACATGGCAACAAATGTTTTTAGACTTGCCTAAATTAACCCTTTCCCAAACGACAAAATTTTGGACTGGTCCAAATTGAAAGAGTTTTCAGAGGACAATTTTAAATTTGATGAAAATGGCAGAAAGTTATCAAACAGGGTAGAAAACACTGTGGGAAAAGGAGAAATTGCTCGTTATGAGCAATTTCTACTTTTCCCACAGTGTTTTCAAAAGACTTGTACTGCAGACACGTGAAAACCAGGGCTTGTTTGGGAAAGGGTTAAAAGTGGTTGCAGAAGAACAAATGATGTTTGATTCATGCTCTGTGAAAAGGAGATGTAATGCATTTTTTAAATGAGCTATACCAAGCAAGTTGGACGCCTTTCACCAGAGCATGGTATATGTATTTGTGTTGCAATCTTCTTCCCTAGCGGTGTGGATATCATTGTACTGAGAGTTTGTATAACTTTTGTAATCAGAAACTGTAGATGGCCAGGAAGCGTTGTTTAGATGTGTGTGTGCATTAGTGTTGAAGAATTATGTCCCCTTAAACTTACAATTTTTTTTTTGTGTGTGCATTTGTACACTGGATATGAACATTCTGTCTTGTCTATCAAAGCACTTGGTGGATTGGCATATAGAGAAACCCCTGGTGACAGTTTTTGTTTTTACTGGGAATATTTATTTTCCCTGTAAATGCTTTTCACAACTACTAATTGCCTTTTGGACAAGTGTAGATCAAGACTAGACTGCACAAAAGGGACAGTCTGATCTTTGATCTACACTGTTTAAGATATTCTGGACAAAAAGAAAATTGAGACTGCAAATAGATGGGTCTTATTTGTGAACTAAAAGCATCTATTTGGTTTATTCAGCGTTAAAGGGATTAACTAGGGTGATACTTTTGGGGCCATGTCAAAATGGTTGGCAGAACTAAAATGATGACTGAGCTGTGCAGTAGCAAAAGGGGTTTTAACCCTTGACCACACAGTCTCGACTTTAAATGACTTTAAGAAAGAAGGTTTTTGAAAACAGTGTGGGAAAAGGAGAAAATGCTGGTAACCAGTATTTTCTCCTTTTCCCACAATGTTTTGTGCACTTTCATAGAGATATTTCAGTTTTTTAGACACATTTGTTATTTCGTCTGCACATGCTTTCAATTTTTACTTGTCCAAAATTTTGTCATTTGGTAAAGAGTTAATGCATCTCTGCAATGCATTGGACCAAACAAGACATTACATAATTGTGGATCCATAAATCCATTTAATGGTCCATGGACATGCAGAAAATTGAGAGATGGCAAAAAGTTTTGACTCAGGTCAGGCTGCGTAGAACACCCTGAACACACTGTGTTAGGGATCTTCTGTATTAACCCTTTACCAAACGACAGATTTTGGACTGGTCCAAATTGAAAGAGTTTGCAGACGACAATTTCAAATTTGATGAAAATGGCATAAAGTTTTCGAAAAGGGTAGAAAACACTGTGGGAAAAGGAGAAATTGCTCGTTACGAGCAATTTCTCCTTTTCCCACAGTGTTTTCAAAAGACTTGTACTGCAGACACGTGAAAACCAGGGCTTGTTTGGGAAAGGGTTAAGCAATCCATTGCTTTAAAGGGCCACTGTCTTGATTCTGCATCCCTTCATGAATAAAACGAATTGAAATTGCGTTGAAAGACCACATGTGGTACAGGACCGCTTTTGTTAACTTCCCTTGGGTGGTCTCTAACTACAAGTTTGAATGCGTATCTTTATTGAAACTGCTTCTTATACATGACTGCTTGTTCCACATTGTAGAGTGAAACTTTGTCTGCCATATGATTTTTTGTGATTTTTTTTTTGAGGGGGGGGAGGGGGGGAGTCTTTTTTGTAGCTACTTGTACATGTATATTTATCTAAGATGAAAAACTTATAAATGTGTCATTAAAAACACTTATCTTAAAACTTTTAAATCTTTTACCGATCCTTTGGAAAAAGGCCTTTTGAAAACATTGTGGGAAAAGGAGAAAATGCTGGTAACCAGCATTTTCTCCTTTTCCCATAATGTTTTCTACCTATTTGAATCATTTAAGGCTCATTTGCTTTGAAGTCTACAAATGCCCTCAATATGAACAAGTCTAAAATTTTATCATCCCATTAAAGAATAGAGACTTTGCTGCATATTCTACAATGTACATGTGAATTGTTTTTGCTTGGGGAAAAAAAAAAAGTGTGATTTTTTTTTTTCTTTCTAGGTGTTGCAATGTTTTTGTCTGTGATGACCAGTGGAAATATCCCAGTGAACACATTTATCTTGATATTACTTTTTCAAATGACAGTCCCATCTTGTAACTTTTTTACCAAACAGTATAAGTTTTAACATCATCGAGGAAGAAAGCTTTAGAAAACATTATGGAAAAAAGAGACTAGGAGAAAATGCTAGTGAAGGAATCAGCGTTTTCTCCTTTTCCCACAATGTTTTCAGGTTTGGTGAAGGTTTGACCCCTTACCACACATTCCAAAGTTTTAACGACCCTGAGAAAAGTGCCTTTTGAAAACATTGTTAGAAAAGGAGAAAATGCTGATAACCAGAATTTTCTCCTTTTCCCACAATGTTTTGAATTCTTCCCAAAACAAGATTCAGTTTTTGAGTCAGGTTTGTCATCTGCAAATTATTTCAATTTGGACAGGTTCAAAATTTTGTGGTTTGGTGAAGAGTTAATGCATTTCCACTTATATAATGTTACTTGTGTCTGCAGTAGACAACTATATTTAGACTATTTCGTGGCAAAAGAAGATATTGGTCCAAATTATCAATTTCTTCCTTTGCCACTATGTTTTTACATGTATTCATGTTTTAACCCAGTTGTGGTGTGAATAGTACTGTTAACACATTATAAATTCTACATGTAAAGCATAATCTGGACGTTTAACTGTATAATGCTCTATGTTACACAGATACTTGTCATATTCAATCTTCTTGAAGCTCAACATACGAAGCAAAGCTGTCCATTTCATTTATACACATGTGTAAATCATATTACATTTTTTTAAGATGTTCAAGATCAATACATACAAAGATCGGATGTTTTTTTTTTAATCACATGACCCTTGTTATCAGTGTAATGTAGCCATTGCAAATTTTCTGTTCTTACATATGTTTGAGATAAGCACCATGTGACGTCATGTGTGACATCATTTTATACTACGTGTATCTCTACATGTACTTTCCATATGTGTATGTATTGATCATATCAAAGCATCAAATTCGTTTCCCTGAATTTCACAGATATATGTCTATATGAATAAAACTGCTTTTTACCTACTTGTAGAAGACAGCTTTTGAAAACATTGTGGGGGAGGGAGCTATTGACATAATTCATCAAACTACCCCTTTTAGTTTTATCACAACCAAGATGTCTTATTGTACATTTTGTAGACAGATATTAGGGCACAAGGAGGCATATATGAAAAAAGATGGATGTAGAGAGTGCGAACTATGATTTGTGTCACTTTTGTGGACAGTGTAGATCAAGATCTTGCTGCACAGAATGTGTAGTATGATCTTGGATCTACACTTTCAGCTACTTGTAGTGTACTTTTACAATATTTAGACTGTTTTTCATGAATGGGAAGGTCCCTTTCATGAACTCTTAGCCAAACAACAAAATCAAACACTTCTCCAAATTGAAAAAAGATGCAGAAAACAAATGGATTGTGTCTCATATGAAAGCATTTGTCTTTGGTAGGGTAGAAAACATTGTTGGAAAAGGAGAAAATGCTGGTTACCAGCATTTTCTCCTTTTCCAATGCTGTTTTTTAACAGCTTCCCTGACTTTACAGTTGTTAATCCTTAGGCTGCTAAGCGCGACTCAAGGACCTTTTGCGGACAGTGTAGATCAAGATCAGACAGCACAGAACGTGCAGTCTGATCTTGGATCTACACTGTCCAATAAGGAGATTTCTTTCGCCCAAAAAATACCTTTGAAATAGCAGAATCTGGGTTTTTACTCTCTGAGCTTGAAAGTTTCATTTCAGTTATTTAGCAGGATAGGAGTTAAAAGACAGGATTGTTTGTCCAGAGGTTAAATCAGGGCTCTGTGGGTCAACATATATTTTGGTATGTAATTTATACTGTGAGTGCTTATACATACATGTATCTTAAACGTAAATATGTGATAGTTCAGAATGCTTGCTTTTTGATGTTTTGTATATAAAGCAGAAACTTGTGTCAGACGTTCTTTATTCATTGTTTTGTTCTTCGTTACATTAAAATCTATTTAAACTTGAACTTATTTTCCTCTTGATATGTATTCATTTAGATACAGTAAACACATAATAATCAATACTTTTGCGTGGAAAACAATCAATACTTCTGCGTGGAAAACAAAATGGGCTTGATCCCGACCGTTTATAAGCAGGGATACATATATATATATATATTATGAATACTACCTTGTAGTAACTTTCCTGGTGTCTGTATTTGATTTGCAGCAGCGTGAGAAAATTTAATATCGCGCGAACCGAAGGTCCAGCGAGATGTCAAATGTTTCTTTACGCAGCGAGAAGTAATTACAAGCACCAGGAAAGTTACTACAACATAATTTTCCTGTTATTATCTACCTTCACCCTTAAGCGACAAAATTTTGCAGCTATTGACACTTTATTCTAAAACGACATAGAAAATCAAACAAATAATAATGTAGTGACCTGTAACCACGTTTTCATGAATGGCGGACGAATCATATAGAGTAAAATTTTGACTTACGAAATGGCAAATCAATACGTATGTATTCCGCGCGCGAGATACGTCATGAGACCATACTTGGAAACATATTTGACGCTGTGTAGATACGGGTTTTATTATCTGTTGTGTTTTATATTTTAACCGCGGCGACGCATTTTTTGAGCTGGAAAATTTTCAGGTATATATTCTATATAGGTATAATAAATACTAAATAATGCAATCCCTGACATAACTTCTGGATTCTGGGATTTTTTCCTTTACAAAGCATACGGCCATGTTTTTCAGGATAAGCTGATTCCATGCATTTTGTAACAGAATATGATATTTGAAAAACGGTTTATTTAAGAAGTAACTTTCTTCCTATCATGGTTTATCGTTCAATAAACCACGGTGTGAGATATGAGACACAATAAATAATCCACGAGAGCTCTCGCCCCGAGTGGTTTATTCTTTTAGCATCATTACCCACAACCGTGGTTTATTGAACGATAAACCACGATAGAAAGAAGATAATTTCGATTTTAACATGACCAACTCTTGATAAAAGGAAGACAAGTTCATACTTCGTATACAAAAGCAGATGCGGATTAATACTGACTTTACATAGAATATATACATGTACGAGAATGGCGTCGATTTTACCACGCTTTTGTTTGCACTCTGTTTATAGAGTCGAATTCACGTATCGTGTTAGAATTCTTTATTTGCTACAATGCCGTTTGGGATCTGTGACCTTTAGAACTGTTTGCTAAGTTAAAGTCTCAGTCATGCGTACACATGGTTTTATAGAGTTCTTTGATATTCATATTCTTTAAAGCGAAACTTACATCCCCCACCCCTAATGTACCCCTTTCCACCTGCTTATTTTTTATTCTCATGCAATTAATTCGAATGGGGACTGCAGATTGAGTAAAGTCTTCCGCACAACCTTTTTAGTACAGTTTTCTGTTGTTTACCTTTTAAAAAAAATACCATCACAAATGGTATACAGAATGTGTACTTGTATAGAAACGAATTTCATTGGAGTGCCCTAAAATTTGATCACTGTTGTGAAGTGGACGTTGTACACCTCTTTAAGTCGAGTTTCCTTTCGTCTATCCAAAGACTGCAAATCGAAAACATCTTGATTGTCATTTTCTCTCTTTTCCACAATATTCACGTGTCTTTTTTTACTAAAAGAGTAGAAAAAGGGATTAGCCATCTTCAAGGCGCAGGAGTTAGTAAGCTTTCAAACATTTCCCAGATTTTTTTTTTTTTTTGGGGGGGGGGGGGGGGGGGGGAGAGGATATTAAGCAACACCCTGCCCCAACCCATCCCCTGTTCCTACGGCCCTGAGACTATAAGCTTACGGTGAGTCCTCTTAACTCTTTGCCAGAAGACTAAATTTTAGACTTGTCCAAATTGAAAGCATTTGCAGACGACAAAATAAAAGTGGCCCAAAATACGGAATCTGTCTTCGAAATAGCAAAAAAAAAAAACAGTGGGAAAAGGAGAAAATGCTGGTTACCAGCATTGTCTCCTTTTCCCACTGGTGTTTTCAAAAGCCTTCTTTATTATGATTATTAAAACACGGGATTGTTTAATAAAGAGTTCAATGGTGGAGGGGGGAAGGTTTCTAACGTCTTTTTTACAACTCTGAGATCTAATTCTCGGTACCTTTCAATGACTTTTCTTTTTTCATTCCTTTAATTCTATTTGTGGTGGTATTCCAAAGGGGCCAAAGGGTTAGGTCTGAAAGGGGCCAAAGGGTTAGGTGACTTCTGTACAGCGACATATTACGAACAATGATTGTAACGATAATTATGTATGTATGTATCTGCCCATATAATTAACGTCATTGTATGTATTTACTGTCATTTTTCACCGTAACGTGTACGTCACTTGTGAATACAATTGTGTTAGTTTTTACGTTGAAGTATTTTTTTTTAACCGATTTAAGGGTTGTGTTTTAGAGAGTATTTTTGGATAGCTTATTTAAAAGGTGAGATTTTAATTAAAGATGTACTTTTTTTCTGTTTACTCCATATCTTGATTTGCAGTGATAAGAATGAACGCCTAGGAAGTGTTTACTGTTATAGGCATAGAATAAGCGGTTGTGTACCTATGCCCAAACGCCGCATAACGAGTAACGTTCTTGTTGAAACTAGAGAAGTTGCCTGACCATTTCACCACACAATGCTGACTTTAAACGACCTTGAGATAGAAGACCAATGAAAACATTTTAGGAAAAAGGAGAAAATGCTGATAAACAGCATTTTCCCCTTTTCCCACAATGTTTTCTACACTTCCAGAGAGAATTTTCAGCTTTTTAGTCACATCTAGGCCTAATTTGTCTTTTGCTAATGTTTTCTATTTGGACCGGTCGAAAATTTTGTGGTTTGGTTAAGAATTCATAATGAAAATGTTTTTCATGTAAGACAGAATTTTTAATCTGTCTGCAACAAATACAACATGATAATGTCTTCGTGCAGAAAATAGCGATTTGCTTCTCCTTCTCACCATTTTTTCACCCATGTTTTTAGCATCCTTGTGTTTTTGGAAGCCATTTTAGGCTCGGATGACCCTATATACATTGAGCCATGCTTTGTGAAAAGGGAGTTTAATGCATCTGCAAAAAGTATCGACCCAGGTCAGCCTGCGCAGACTGCGCAGGCTGACCTGGGTCGAAACTTTTTGCTATTGATCAATTTTCTGCGTGTCGAGGGACCAGTCTACCTCATAATTCAGTCGGTTGTTAACCTTTTACCACACAATCCCGACTTTTAACGACCATGAGAAAGAGGCCTTTTGAAAACATTGTGGGAAAAGGAGAAAATGCTGGTGACCAGCATTTTCTCCTTTTCCCACAATGTTTTCTAGCCTATCAATGACAAATTTCATCATTTGGACCACCTTTATTTTGTCGTCTGCAGATGCTTTCAATTTTGACCAGTCTAAAATTTTGTCGTTTGGTAAAGGGTTAAACTAAATGGATTTTAAGAATCCATAACTACATGGTGACTTATTTGGCATAACGTTTCACGGAGATGCATTAACCCTTTCCCAAACGACAAATTTTGGACTAGTCCAAATTGAAAGAGTTTGCAGACGACAATTTTAAATTTGATGAAAATGACAGAAAGGTCCCAAAAAGGGTAGAAAACACTGTGGAAAAAGGAGAAATTGCTCTACGAGCAATTTCTCCTTTTCCCACAGTGTTTTCAAAAGACTTGTACTGCAGACACGTGAAAACCAGGGCTTGTTTGGGAAAGGGTTAAACACCCCTTTTGTTAGAGCATCATCCACATTTAAATTTTCAAAAATAAAACTTGTCATTTGTCACCTGTATGACACTTATAATTCTTGTTGAAATGTAATCAAGGTCGACAGTACAAGCAGTCACACAAGAAAATATGACTAATTTTCGAATTTTTTGTAGTAAACTGAAATATTTCCAACTGCATGTACATACTGCCTGTGGCACTGATTCCTATCAGCGTAACTTCTTTTGATCGAGAACAAACAACATGCCATTTTGTTGTGATTTTTTTAAATTCTTTTCAGCGCCAAATGTATAAAAATCGGCCTCTATTGACGGCTGAAAATACAATCTGCCGAAAGATTGTTATCTTATAGGCTTAACTGAACAAAATGGACGGCATAGATCCAAGATCAGACTGCACGTACTGTGCTGTCTGATCTATTCCGCCTGCAAAAGCCGCTATTTTCGCCAATGGTTTTAACACACGGAGAATACATTGAACAACTATCCCTTCTGTGATATTAAAGTATTTACTTTTTTATTAGCTCATGGCCCTGTGTCCGTCATGCGTCCGTCCGTCCGTGCGTATGTCCGTCCGTCCGTGCATGCGTTAACTTTTATTTCAAACATCTTCTTCTCTGAAACTGCCCATCGGATTTTAACGAAACTTCACAGAAATGATCGTCCCGTGGCCCTCTTCAGAAACTCTTCAAAGAATTTGATATCTGTAAAAACTCTTGTTGTCATGGCACAAAAATATTGAAAATATTTTAAAAAATCTTCTTGTCCGAAACAATAAGGCCTGGGGTTACCAAATTTCCATCTTCGCAAGCCAAGGATACTAAGGTAGTACCCTTGGCCGCTCGCCTCTTTAAAAATCGAAACTCCCGCTGCGCCATTTCATTGGATGCGATCAAAACCCATCGCGTCCAATCAAACCATCCGTAACAAGAAATCTTCCGCGAAACAGAAAACAATAATGGCGGCGCCCGTCAAAAACGAAAATTGTCGTGTTTGTGACGAAAATTTGCCAAAAAAGAGTAGACGATCGGTATTTAATGTGTTTTTTATAGTTCATGATCAATTATGTGAAATATTAGGACGGGTTCCACAGCCAAATGATTGCGAATCATCGTATGTCTGATTAATTTCAGAAAATTGTGATGAATCCGAAAGCGTAGCCATATTTGATGTATAGCCTAACAAATTTTATTACGAACATTTTGATTGGTCAGAAATAACATCAGCAAAGGTTATGCAACTCCTGATATTCGATAGGTGGTGCAGCGGGAGTTTCGATTTTTAAAGAGGCGAGCGGCCAAGGGTACGTAACGAACAAAGTGGAGTTAGTATCCTTGGCTTGCGAAGATGCCAAATTTCGTGTGTAGCTTTATCTAATGGACCTCGACAAAAGTCTTTAAATTATAGCCCTGTAGTCAAATTTTGCCCCGCCCCAGGGGTCACAAGTTTTACTTAGGCTTATATAGTGAAAGCTTTAAATATCGTCTAGGGCTACCAAATGGACTTCTACAAAAACTCATCAACTTATAGCCCTAGGGTCAAAATTGGCCCCTCCTCTGGGGGCCACAAGTTTTACATAGACTTCTGTGGTGGAAACTTTAAGTCTTCTAGTCCTAAACCATGTGGCCTAGGGCTACTAAATTTGGCATGTAGCTTTATATAAATTATCTAATAAACCTTTAAAAGAACTCTTCATACTGTAGTCCCAAGGTCAAAAATGGCCCTGCCCCGCGGGTCCAGTGGAGCGATACAGGGCCATCATGGCCCCCCTTGTTTAACTTTTTACGCTAGCATTTAACGTCACATATAGATTTTTTTTTTTTCTTTCCATGGCAATACATACCGTCGAGTAATATTCTTTTGTCTCGCTAGCACAGGCAAACACATAGCAATACTCTCCTTTTGCTAATAAAACAAGAAGCATCTGGAAACGTAATCCTCTTTCAAAAGCGTCAAGAACTGTCTTGCAATACTCTATTCTTTCTCTGAAAAAAAAAAAAAGAAACGCGTGGCGATGTTCTTTCCTTTCGGTGTGAGTAAAAGCCACATGGAAATATTATTTTCTTTTCATATTCATCAGAAAAAAGTATGCAGTACTCTTTTATTTTTTTTATCGCAATAATAATCTCCTGAAAATATGTTTCATAATGTACCATCTCCTCTTGCTGGAACCTCATGATAACATTCTCTCCGTGTGTTTGTTTGTTGGTTGGTTGGTTGGTTGGTTGCACCTTTCGTTCGTTCGTTCGTTCGTTCGTTGTCTTCAATCGCTGACATTTACGAACTGCCTAATACGACATCTATATTCTTTTATTTCATTGGCGTTATGAAATGCATGTCATTATTCTATTCTTTTTTCGGCGAAACGAACTTCTCGGGAAGATTCTCCTCTATAGCTACAAGTAAGGACTCCTTCGGTGCCGGTAATTACCACATGTCAATATTCGCTTCCTCCGCTGGCAATAAGAATTTGACTTGGAGGTCAGCATAACAATCATCATTGAAGGTTTTAGGTTCGGGCGACGAAATATTACATCAAAATTTTAAAAGCTTGTGCCCATAGCACGGCTAACTAGTTGATGCCGAGGTGAGTTTGCACAAGACGTGCTGGCTGATCTTAGATCTACACTGATTGATATTTTAAGAGCTATATTCTAGGCAAAGCAGTCTTGAAAGAGCTGAGTCTATTTTCCAGCTTGAAACAAAAGTTAATTGCATCATGTAAATATCGGACAGTGTAGATCCATGGCCATTCCTCATCTTCTGCAAATGATTCTTTATGCATATAATACTCATTCCAACAAGTACCATTAAACAACCCTCAGTCCTGTCAGCGCTTTGATTTTTCCACGTAACCCCCATAAACATCGTAAATTACATGCAAAGTTATTGGAAATATGTGTGCTATTTTACATAATGCGCTCGTCACTCAAAATTGTCCAAGAGTGTTATAATTTTGAGGAGATTATTACACCGGAACCATGCTCTGTGTAAAGGGGTTTAACTCTTTACCAAACGACAAAATTTTTACACTGGTCGAAATTGAAAGCATTTGCAGACGACAAATTAAAGGTGGCCCAAATGATGAAATTTGTCATTGATAGGTTAGAAAACATTGTGAGAAAAGGAGAAAATGCTGATTACCAGCATTTTCTCCTTTTCCCACAATGTTTTCAAAAGGCCTCTTTCTCAGGGTCGTTAAAAGTCGGGATTGTATGGTAAAGAATTAATGCATCTGCAAAACATACCGGCCTAGGTCATCCTGCGCAGTCAGCTCAGGCTGTCCTGGGTCGGGACCTTTTATTATTGTTGAATTTTCTACATGCAAAAGGACCAGGCTACCTCATGATTCAGTCGTTTGTTAGACAAGATGGATTTTGTGGAACCATAATTATATAACTTGCATGGTACAATGCATCACAGAAATGCATTAATCCCCCTTTTGCCAGAGCGTTGCTCATTTGTATTTAACATCTTTCTCCGTTTTTTTTTTTTATCAAAATCATCATGTTACCTATTCAAAGAAATTTGCAGCAGAACACTTTGAAAAGCATCTTTGCAAAAAAAGGAGATGATCAACAGAAATAAAGGTTCAAACATTCATTCAAGCGAAAGCCGAAGTGAAGAATTCTCGTGTAAATGACGAATGATTTTTTTCCCCCTTTGACGCAATAGTCTTAAAAAGTGACTCATTGCAAGACGGTCAAAAAAAAAAAAATGGAAATCACGAGTTCTGTTATGAAATGTGTCAAATGTAGACATAACCCCTGTTTTTTTTTACTATTCATATACAATTTTTTATATGGGTCATGCTCTGTGAAAAGGGAGCTTAATGCATCTGCAAAAAGTATCAGCCCATGTCACCCTGCGCAGTCTGCGCAGGCTGACATGAATCGATACCTTCTGCTGTTGGCAAATTTTCTGTATGGGACTAAAGAACCAGTTTAACTCGTACTACAATCGGTTGTTCGACAAAATAGATTTTATTGCTGCACAACCACATGTATATATCATGACTTGCGCGGTACGATGCACCACGGAGATGCGTTAAGCCCGCTTTTCTCAGAGCGCGGCCCAAATATAAGAAATATTGTTACAAGTGATAGTAGTGGATTTTGGTTAATTCAGATACCCAGAATCGAAATGTTTACTTATCTAAGAATTGTTAGAATGAAACTATGAGCAATCAATGAATATGTGCCGAAGCAACAGAGTTAATGAAGGAAATCGCTGTGTCTAATCGAGCGGACAAAACCACATAAAGTTTGACAGATCGATACAAGTTTTTTTTTTTCACATGTCTTTACTCGTGTCACCGCCATGTATGACTTCGCTACGTACCTTTTTTGGATGGCATGGAATAAATCAGCCATGCTCTGTGAAAAGGGGAGGATTAATGCATTTACAAAAAAGTATCGACCCATGTCAGCCTGCGCAGTCCGCGCAGGCTGACATGGGTCGAAACTTTTTGCTTTTGGTATATTTTCCAGAAGCCCAAGAACCACTCTAACTCGGGGTTTAGTTATTTGTTTGACAAATTGGATTTTATGGATCCATGATTATACTTGGTATTATGCATCAAAGAGATGCATTTAACCCCCTTTTGCCATAGTGCCGCTCACAATTCATATTGCACAGAACTTGCAGTCTGACCGTAGACCAACACCGTCGGCTATTTAAGTGTGGATTATGACCTCACGCATCACAGAGATGCATTTAACCGCCTTTTGCCATAGTGCCGCTCAAATTCATATTGCACAGAACTTGCAGTCTGATCGTAGACCAATACCGTGGGCTATTTAAATCTGAACTATGATCTTAAAGTGTTTTGATTGGCAGTTGAATTGTATTTTCAGCCATAAAATGACAACTTATTTCGCAAGGAAAAATTAACCTGAATGCCCCATAATAATTTTTAGACATTATGTAAAATAGCACACATTTTTTTTTGCAGTAACATCATTTTAATGTATTATGTTTGTGAAGAAAGGTGGAAAAATCAAAGCACTGAAAGCACTGAGGGTTGACTGTATCTGAAACAAGGGGAAGTTGAGAGATTTTTATGGTACTAATTGGAATAAATATTATCTATGAGCCATGCCCTGCGAAAAAGGGGGGGGGGGGGTTTAATGTATCCGAAAAAATATCGATCGAGGTCTGCCGGCGTGGTCCACGCAGGCTGACATGAGTCGAAATCTTTTACTTTTGTTAATTTTCTGCATGACAAAGGACCAGTCTTGCTCATGATTCTGTGGTTGTTAGTCAAAATGGATTTTATAACTGCACGTTGGCTTGTATGGTATAATGTTTCAGGGAAATGTATTAAACCCCTTGTGCCAGAGCGCAGCTCAGATAAAAGAAAGTCAGTGGCAGAACGTTGAAATTGACCACACTGTCCGATCATTGCTGAGAAATCCCACCTAAAGACGGCTTCGGGGTAGAAGTGAATGGCTTTATCAATTGAATGACAATGTCTTTTTCATTTGTTTTAAAGTCTAGGGATCAAATGATATGAAATTTTTAGTTGTTATTTTACAGACATTGCATGTCATAACCAGAGAGCTGAGAACTTGCTGTCTGATCTTTGTCTACTCTGAGCAGAGCTCCAGATAAGGGGAGTGATGGTATTCTTAATCCATTATTTCTCTTCTAAACCCTGTTGTGGGTACTCATTAGAATCGTCTCGATGAGACGATTCTAATGAGTACCCATAACATAGGGTTCAGTGGAGAATAATTAATATTTTCAATTTTGAAATCAAAATCACTCCCTCAATCTGGAGCTCTGCTCTGAGCATTATTTTTTTTTTTCAGAAATCTAAGCCAAAGAGGCTTTCAAATTGTAACAATTTGGCTTTATCTACCGAATTAAAATGTCTGTTTTATTTTAATGCTGTCTAAATGTAGAAAGATGTGTCTGTATTCTGCTGCCAGTGTAGATAATGGTCGGATTGCTAAAAGCCAGCTGTCCATTTTTTTATCTACCTTGTGCGATAATTCAATAAAATCTTGGCCACACTAGCCATTTTTAGTCTTCAGCCTTTAAGCGTTATATTGTTTTTTTTTTTCCACCGATCGTAAAACTGTCCGTCTCTTTTATGTCGTGGTGTAAAGGTTATATCAGGTGTCTGTGTTGTTCATTGATAGTCTATGTACGTGACAGACAGGAATGTGTCACTGATTAGTAATGTTATCCCTTCACACCACATGCATTTTTTGTCTAGTCTGATTTTATAGCCACTTGAGAAAGGAAAGTAATATTATCATATGTAGGATTTGATTAAAACGAGCAATTCTCCATTTGTGGCAGCGTTTCCATAATTCTAGTTTTAAAGATTGGTATAAACGTCGATAATGGGGGTAATAGCTAAATTTACATCTTCTTCAACTTTCGAACTATGCTAACAGTTGACCATACCTGAAGCAAAAAAAAAAACAGAATAATAATCGTACGTAAATTGAGAAATATAGAAGAATCCAAGAAAAGATACGTTTGACTCTTTCGCCGCCAAGTAAACGAACTCCGCCTCTTTTGATGCCTGTAAATACAATCCACTGAGTCTCCGGAAGATTTTTATCAAATAGGCTTGACTAAACAAGCGGAGGGCATAGATCAAAGATCAGACTGCACGTTCTGTGCAGTCTGATCTTGATCTATGCCGTCCGCAAAAAGTCCCTGTTTTCGCCTATGGCGCTGAAAGGGTTAAAAAGAGAAATGCTGTACAATTTCTCTGTTCGTCACGATATTTTCAGAGGAAGCTCACCGTGCTTTATTACAGAGGTCTCAGATTGTGTCTAAGTGAGAGGCGGAATAACTCCTTGACCGCATAAAATAACTTGTTCCTTTTCCGAGGTCTGAATAAAGACTCATGCTCTAACAAAAGGGGTTTAATGCATCTCCGTGATGCCTTACACCAAGCCAGTCATATTATAACTGTGGATCCAACAGATCTATTTTGTCTGACTACAGACTTAATCCTGAGATAGAATGGTCATTGGACATGCAGAAATTTTACAAACAGCAAAAAGTTTCGACCCAGGTCAGCCTGCACCGACTGCGCAGGCTGACCTGAATCGATACTTTTTGCAGATGCGTTAAGCCCCCTTTTGACAAAGCATGGCTTAATTATATAATTCGTTCAAATGAAGACCTTTGAGTGATACTTTAGAATAACGGAGCGGACGATGCATATCCAAGATCAGACATTCTATACAGTCTGATCTTGGTCCTAACTGACAGTAGGAGATACTTATATAAATATCACCCATGGCCGTGTTCACAAAGGGTTAATGTTGACAGTTATATTGTTAGGCGTATACACCACGTCAGTAAAATACTGGTATGACTGTTTCAACAAGGAGAAAAACCCAACCTTTTTATTTTGGTTGAAACAAGAGCACCGCATGCATGCAGGTGCCAAAGAAAAAACCCAGCTCTCTTATATTGCTTGAAACAATAGCACCGCATGGGGGCGCCAACGCTCGGCTGCAATTGATTTTAGAAATAAATTGATTTTGAGTGAAAACCCATGGTCGAAAAAGGAGGATAACTATGTCAGAAATATTTTGATGGTTACCCGCCTCTGTTGTATGGGTTCCACATTTGATGGTTAACAACTAGCCCGAGTCTAAAGTACACATCATAAGTAATGGCAGAGATATAAAACTTCAAACCGCCATTTTTAAGCAGATCTATAGACTGATCTATGCAGGCCTACCCTTATTCATTCAGCCGTCATTCATAAATATTATTTATCAGATAAAACCTCCTCCAGCAGTGTATTAAACCCATGACTTATTTTCGATAATACACTAGTGTATTGTCGTTTTTTGGTACCAGTTCTGACAAGTTTTTAGACATGAACGCGTGAAGCTGAAGAAACCAGCCACAGGACATGCCGGAATTTATACTACTACGCCGTTTCGCGGAAAAATGACGTCATTATTGCTAAGGCGTATACGCGTGAAAAGTTTTTGTTTTGTTTTGTTTTGTTTCCATGTGTAATAAAAACCAAAAAATGCGGCTGAAGTTTTTTTAACAAAATTGCTGAAACAGGTGAAATTATCCCCTCTAGAAACTATTTCATTCTATTTTCGGTGTGAATGTCAAAGAGCTATCTACTTGTGTATGTACACATTTGAAACCGAACTACAACTGTAAACATGGACCCGTGAACGGTATAAAGGCTGGAGGTGATGATGCAGGATACTTATTTGTCTGTCATTCGTTTTATGTGATAAATAGAATCTCACATTCGTGTTTATGTATTATCATTTTTATCAAACTCGTTGACCAATATGTATATGACGCTCGCCAAGGCTCGCGTCATACATTTTTAGTCAACTCGTTTGATAAAAATGATAATACATAAACACTCATGTAAGATCCTCTATATATATTACGTACAATAAAATGTAGTTATTAATAACTGATTTTGTTATGTTTCCTGACAGTTATAATGAGAAGGTATATAATATAAACAACATTACAACAGTCTGAATTTCTGCGTGGAAGGACCATGTCTCGTTACGTGTGTAAAAAGGTGCGCATCGGATTCGACATTATCCGACTACGCAGAAATGCAGACAGATGTAATATTCCATATATATTGAGGAAACTTCATACATAATACCGATACATGTAGGATAACTATTACGAATAGCTTGAACTGATGTGTTTGTGTTGCGTTTTTCTAATATTTCTATGCAATCTAATGTTTATTTAACATTACAATAAAATACATTGTACTAAATTCAGAGATACAGTCCTCGGTCTATGACACATAGCCTACATGAATACAAATTACAACAGAGCCTATTAGGGCACAAAAATGCACTCGTAACCCTGACACTCGTCACGATTCTAAATATCTGACCACAAACACTTCAAGTCATAGAATACATTAATTCACCGTTTACCACACAATCCGGAGTTTTAACGACATTATTCAAACAAACTTTTGAAAACCTTGTGGGAAAAGGAGAAAATGCTGTAAACCAATGTTTTGTATTATCTCATTTTTTTTCTACTATTTCAAAAGACCAATAGCGTCACTTGAGCTTTATTTATAAAGCTTTTGAAAACATTGCTGTAAAAGGAGAAAATGCTGGTAAACAGCATTTTCTCCTTTTCCCGCAATGTTTTCTATTATTCTGAAGACCAATAGCATCATTTGAGCAACATTTATATTGTCGTCTACAAATACTTTGAATTTGGACAAGTCTAACATTTTGTCGTTTGGTATTAAAGCGTTGAGGCAAACAGGACCCACACAGTCCCATCTGCAGACAATTTGATTTTAGTATTACAAAAAAAAACTGCTTTAGAAAATACGCAAGCAGATAGAGAAATTGAAAGTAACGAGGGACTTGTCCTATTGCCATCATGTTTTAATCATGTACCCGTGTATAAAATCTTGATTTATGTTGGCCATCCATATTTCAACAATGTCGTCTGCTGCAAGTTTGTTTCATATGGTGGCATATTTCTGCCACGAGATACGAGATAACTATTGCGATCATTCAACAAAATTATGGCAATAAAACAAACTTTTCTGGAAATATTATCTCGATACTAAAAGGTTTCACGATGAAAATATCGCGATAATTCTCACTTTCATCATGATTTTTTTTTTTTTTTTTTTTTGTTCTTATGGTGGCATATTTCTGCCACGAGATACGAGATAGCTATCGTGATAATTTTAGAAAACTTTCACGATAATTCGAGTTTCCTGAAAATTTTATCTAGATAGTGAAAAGTTTTCTGAAAAAAATATCACGATAAACTTTGTTATCTAGAAAATTTTATGTTGATTATTTCTCATTCGTGCACGAAGCTGACATCGAGGTAAAATTATCGCGGTAGTTCTACCCGTTTCTCGATATCTATAAATAGAAAAATCACCATTTGGACGAACTCAGAAGTTTTTGACTGTACAGGAGACAAAAATGATCCGAAACCGTATCTAATTATAGATACCGTGAATGTCAGTTGTGGGCACGAGCGTAAAAAAATATCGTGATAACAGTTAGAAATATCGCGATATCTTTATCGGGAAACTTTTTGTTATCTAGATAATAGTTCTCTAAAATTATCTTGATAGCTATCTCGTATCTCGTGGCAGAAATATGCCACCATACGTTCTTACCCACAACTGGCATTCCCGTTATCTATAAATAGATCCGGTTTCGGAACATCTTTGCCACCTTGTACATTCAAAAACTATCGAGTTCATCCAAATGGTGAATTTTCTATTTATAGATATCGAGAAACGGGTAGAAATCTACCGATGATTTCATCTCGAATGAGAATTTTTTTCGTTACAATATTTACTGATCAATTGAAGATATTCTACATAACAAAGTTTATCGTGATTTTTTTTTTTTTTTTTTTTTTCAAAAAAACCTTTTTCTCTACCTGGATAAAATTTCCAGGAAACTTTATTTATCGTGAAAGTTTTCTGAAATCACCATGATCTAGTTATCTCGTATCTCGTGGCAGAATTACGCCACCATAGTTTCAGGAGGTAAAGATCTCAACGGCAAAGATGCTTCGTTAACCATGCGATAAACTTTTGAGCGGCACTCTGGGAAAAGGGGGTTTAATACTTCTCCTTAGTGCATTACACCATACATGGCAACACAATATTATGGATCCATAAATTCCAGTTTGTCTCACGACCCTCTGAATCGTAATGTATACTGGTCCTTTGACATACGGAAAATTGACCAGTTGCAGAAAAGTTTCGGTCCAGGTCAGCCTGCGCAGTCCGCGCAGGCTGACCTGGATCGATACTTTTTTGCCGATGCATTAAGCCCCCTTTTCAAAGAGTATGGCTCATTTGATAAAACTTTTCGTGCTGAAGTAACCCCAGGGACAAAAGGGGTTAACATATTTAATTTGCATTTGTTTATGTTAACTTTAAAGATACATCTACGGTCTTTTTCAGCCAGTTTTTAACCCATTTCATCTTTATTTTTTGAAACTTTGACCATTTTTGTATCTTCATGCCAAATGCTGTCCTTGACGGTTGCGTGGTTGCACAGTTTACGAAGGATAGAAAATACATTTCATTTTTTGGCAGTCTTTGAAGAAATCACTGTTGTCGTTTCCGGTTTTAAATGAGGACAAATCCTTTTAAATTCTCTACCCCTTACACCTTGTATATTGGTAATCTATCTATCTTTACACAGCTGACTAAATTCTGGGCTATTCAACTCACTTTCTTCTTTTCCTACAATGTTTTCTGCCCATTGACAAGATGAACTGCTGATGCTTTCGATTTGCTTTTAATTTGGTAAAGAGTAAAAAGGTGTATTGCTTTGGCGATAACATAAGAATGAGCCATGCTCTGTGAAAAGGGGGCTAAATGCATCTGCGAAAAGTACCGACTCAGGTCAGCCAGCGCTGTCCGCGCAGGCTGACCTGGACCGAAACTTTTCGCAATTGGTTAATTTTATGTATGTCAGGACCAATGTACCTCATGATTCAGTCTGTTGATAGACAAAATGGATTTTATAGATCCACGGTCGTGTGATGACTTGCTTTGTATAATGCATTACGGAGACGCATTTAGCCCCCTTTTGCCAGAACATGGCTCGAATATTTTCTAGCTTCAGTGAATTGTATTTTTAGTTGTCGAAAGAGACAGGATTCGTATAGTTGGCTCTGAAAGAGTTATAAATAGTTTGCTGCAACCTGAAAAAAGTCTGCATGGAATTAATACTTTAACAAGAACCAAGCAATATATGTCAGGAAAAATAAGTTTGATAATTGATACAAAATGTTTTTACTTCTTCAGATGAACAACGTGTGGATATTTATAGTAACAGTGCTAGTCACAATAGTAATCATAGACTCAGTTTACAGCCAAAACCCTACACAAAACGGAAATCCAGACACTGCTAACAATAGTACCAGCGTGTCAGACACAACAAATAATGTCAATGCTGTAAACAAACCTCCAGTTGCCAGTAACGGAAATAAAGCAAGACCTGGAAATAGATCAATGCGTCCAGCTGGAAGACCCAAACGACGAAGAGGAAGACGGCGACGTATAAAAAAAGGTCGTAGAAATAAGAAAAACAGGCCAAAGGCAAAGAACATACCGAAAACAGCACCACCACAAACTGCAACTGAACCTCCCATGGTAAACGTAGAACCTGATATCCCTGTGAAAGAAACAAATCAAGTGTTGATGAAAGAAGCTGCTGCAATGACTGGTGAAGCTTTTCTGGTCAAGGATACGAACAAACCACGAAACGAACCGAAAAAGAAACCTGTGGACAACACATTTGACCAATCGGATTCGTTCTTTGATTTCTTTAGTGAAGTGACAACAACAATTGAACCAGATTACAATGCACCACCACCATCTTTTGATCCCAAGAAAAAACCAAGAAAGAAAGTAATGCCAACAGTGGACCCTTCAAAAGCAAAGGCACATGATGGAACACGTAGGTGTCTTTATCCACTTCCGGTTTAACTCTTTCACTGCCATTGTCGCTTTGTGTAGCTTTTGCAGACGGCGTAGACCAAGACCAGACTGCACAAAACGTGCAGTCTGATCTTGGATCTACATTGTCCTCTATCTGATGCCAATCTTCAACCAAAAACAGGTTCAATTGGAAAGTAAAAGATACTCAAAGACCTCGAGAAAAGTTGGCAGCGAAAGAGTTAAGTGAAATTTTAGCTGACGACCTTAAAACATCCCTAGAAAACATGCATAAATTTTCTACCTAAGACTAACAGTCAACCACGAAATCTTGAATTTTAACGATCCTGACTGAGAATGCTTTTTAAAAACATTGCGAGAAAATGAGATAATGCTTTAAGCCAGCATTTTCTCCTTTTTCCACAATATTTTCTACCCTTTCTCACACGACTTTCCTCATTAGAACTATATTAAAATTGTGGTCGGCAATATTTTTCAGTTTAGACAAGTATAGAATTGTGCCGTATGGTATAGGGCTGAATGCATTGACCCGTGGATGCGAATGTGCGAACCAGTCAAATATTGTATGAGATTTATCCCACGTGAAAGTGATTTTGTCAATTCATTGGTCAGTTATTTAAATACAAGAGCAGAAATGTTATTACCTCAGTTTCTAGGTATATTGCAACTTCTATAAATAGAAACTTGGTGCCGGTGTACTTAAATCATTGCAGGTTTACAGCAGTTAGCGCTATAATACCATCGGTAAATATTATCCCTTTCCCAAACAAGCCCTGGTTTTCACGTGTCTGCAGTACAAGTCTTTTGAAAACACTGTCGGAAAAGGAGAAATTGCTCGTAACGAGCAATTTCTCCTCTTCCCACAGTGTTTTCTACCCTTTTGGAGAACTTTCTGTCATTTTCATCAAATTTAAGATTGTCGTCTGCAAACTCTTTCAATTTGGACCAGTCTAAAATTCATCGTTTGGGAAAGGGTTAAACCAATGCCACGTTGTTTTTGTCGATTTCTATCTAGAATGCAACAAAAAGTTTATTAAAAACAATGTATCGAAATTGTGGGTAAAATTTATTATGTTCATTGTTTCTGTCAACCCGATTCTTAAGAATGTTGCTGCATGCAAACATCCAAACATTTTTTTTTTTTTTTTTTTTGAAGCATGTAACGAGACCTATCAACCCCATAATACCACAAAAACTATGTACAAAATGAAAAATCCTGAAGGTGGCTGGAAGACCCTCAAATGTCCACCAAACCTCGGTTCCGGCCTCGTTTGGAGACAGGATCTCTGCGCATGCGGGGAAGAGCTGATACCACAAGATCCGACAGACTGGTGTGGGAATTTAGGTTACGATCCTAATAAGGAAAATAGGCACAAGTACTTTAGGGTATGTGTTTAACTTCTACGTTCACAGTCATTTACGAAGCAACTGAGCGTAAGTTTTTACCTACCGACTTTTGTAACTTTTCCATGCTCAGTGCTTATGTTTCGCAGAGAAGGAGACAATACCTTCAATATTGCTTCATTCCACGTTGTTACCCACCTTTATGTATAGCCTATAACATGTAATTACGTTCACCCACTACAGAGTATAAGTGTTTTAAGATATAGTAATTAACTGATATTGAAACAGTTGCTTGAAAAATCGAATGCACATGTCTCTTGCCCGCATTCAGTTCTCTAGCCAGGCGCTATTGTAATCGGTAGGTTTGCCTGAGAGCTTTGCGTTTGTTGTAGCATTTGGTCGGTTTGTCCCAAGATTTTTGCATATGTTGCGGCCAGTGGCCTATTGTTCCCATGTGTGCATTTGTTGCATCCACTGGCCAGTTGGCCCCAAGAGCGGCGCGTTTGTTGCAGCCACTGGCGGGTTGGTCCCATTAGCTGTTTGTTGCGATCATAGGCTGGTCCTTCCCATGAGTAATGCGGAATACGACCGCTTGGTCTCATGAGCTGCGTTTTGTAGCAGAAACATGTTTGCTGGTCCCACGAGCTATGCCTAAATTTGTTGTCACCTCTGGCCGGATGATCTAAAGAGCTGTGCGTTTGTTACGGCCATTGGTAAACGGCATTTTTCGTCCACTTTAAATAATGTAGATCTCTGTAAAATAGGGACCTGTAGCAGTATAAATCATTTGAGCCATGCTCTGGGAAAAGGGGGCTTAATCCATTTGAAAAAAAAGTATCGACCCAGGTCAGCCTGCGCAGTCCGCGCAGGCTGACCTGGGCCGAAACTGTTTGCTTTTGCTCAATTTTCTACATGCCAAAGGACCATTATACCTCAGGATTCAGTCGGTTGTTATACAAAATGGATTTTGTGGATCTACAATGGTGTGATGACTTGCTTGGTATAGTGCATCTCGGGAATACATTAAGCCCCCTTTTGCCGCAGCATGGCTCATTTCTTTTTATTAGGAGTGTTATACTTTCTTGTGTGTACTACCAGAATTATCATTCATACATTTATTATTAGAATGTCAGCTTTCTCGCAAAATTCATGTTTTAAGCAGAACTGTGATGGGGGAATACAGTATTTTGTACTGTAATGTGTACTGTTCAAATCTTTTGTTTTGCAGAGACATCACGGAACATATGCTGTTATGGAATGTGCTGCCAATCTCGTTTGGTCCCAAGAAAAGTGCCAATGTACCTATGACCCGTCTGTGATAGCTAGACCGATTGAACAAAAAGGTGAGATAACTGTAGAATTAACAATTTACAAGTATCAGTGCTTGCAGATGTTTACGTCAGCGTAAAGCTCAGTCTCAGTGTAACGATATGACTTAAATTTTAAAACCAGGCAAAAAGTAAACAAAAGACAGAACGACCTGGCAACTTTTGACCTAGTCTTAAAATTTATTCTTTTGCCTGCGACTGACATTTGAACCGATCGTACAATAACAGATCATCATCTTCACATTAATTTCCATACTCTTAAATGGTACGATTTTAAATCAGAAAACATTTTATCACCAGCATTGCTTATTTTTGGCCGCTATTGTGCCTTTAAGCTCGGAGTATCTGGCAGAAAATCGGACAGTGGAGATCCAGGAACAATTCCACTCGTCTTGATCTTTACTATCCGCAAACCCGTCACAATTGATATTTTTCTTTACATTGCAGTGACCTTGCGACTGTACCTTTGTTTTGCAAGAATGTTTAACGAAAGTTTAACGAAAGTCAGACCTTGAAGATCTAAGATCTTTACGTGCAGTCTGGTCTTTATCGTCACTGTCCACAATTGCATGTAGAAAGTTGTCCTAACCAGCGTAAATAATGAGCCATATTCTGTGAAAAGGGGGTTTAATGTATCTAATGTAAGTAGAAAAATGCTATTACACGAGCACCTGGCGAGCTTTATAACATTTTCGTAGACGAATTTGATGAAATTCTATCTCAAAAGCGGACGAATGTCAGATTCTTTTTTATCACATAACGATATTCCACTAAGATGCAAAACCATCTATGTACATGCTGTGATTTCCAATCAAAAAAGAAAAGAAAAAAACGTTCACTTCTCTTTAAATACATACAAAATGACGTCACAAACCACTCATGCAAAAAAGACCATTGACTTCTCTAAAAAACATACGAAATGACGTCACAAATAATGTCACACAATCCAACGTGTGTAAGATAAGAAAATTCGTAATGAATATATTACAGTGAAAGCACGGGAGATTATGTCATAATATTTTTCTTGGCTTTGTAGTGACCTTTGTTTGTAAGACTATCCTACATCTTGATTTTGAACGCAACCTGACCAATACAGCTGACGGCTATTATGTTAAAAGGGTCAATCTCAGACGGCGCGGAAGGCTACCGCGGATTCGATTTATGCCAAATGAGGGTGAGCTACTTTACTTGTTTTATTGTTTGTTTGTTTGCCTGTTTATTGTTTAAACCCGTTTTCGATAATATTCCAGTTATATCGCGGCGACCACAGCAACTATCCATGCTTTCCTGGAGTTTCTTTTACCAGTGCTTTCGGACATTCTTTTTAAGCCTCTTGCTGCTTTTCACGCATAAACATTGCCAAAACAAAGTTCAGTGGCGAGAGACGGGAATAAATCTTGACACATTTTACGCTGCTTTTAACACTTTTTCAGTCACATAATGGCAATCACTCACTTATTCGAGTATTTTGGGGATTTCATAAATACTGGAGTGGGACTCTTTCTAAAGAGTGCCTTGCCAAAAAGCGAAATATACATTTAAATTATTATTATTATCTTTTTCCCCTTGTGAATCATGCTGTAGTAAAACATATGGACATAAAAAGTACTGCATGCACATGAACTTCATTACTTTTAACCCTTTACCAAACAATCCCGGGTTTTCACGTCTCTGAGAAAGAAGCCTTTTGAAAACATTGTGCGAAAAGGAGAATTGATTCACACAAATTTTGTTGTCTGCAAATGCTTCCAATTTCGACGAGTCTAAAAGTCTGTCATTTGGTAAAGAGTTAAAGGTAAAACAAGAAATATCTTATCAAATAAAAGATAGTCAGCGTATGTAGTACTGGAAAATGAATAGTGAAACTCTTTTGTGGTTCAATCTGAAGAGTAACCCCACCAACAATTGTCTCTTCCTTTCAGTCGGATATATTTTTCAAGATTACATGTTAATCCATGTCATAGTTGGAGAAAGTAACAGTTGTTGCTAAAATCAGAGTGTCTGAAAATGCGAGTGGACTTACAGTAATGGGTTATAGAGTAACGCTTAAAATATTAGCGGTAGCAAAACGCTTGTATATTGTTATCATAAATTTGACCGCAAATACCTACAGGAGCCTGCAGAATAAACATATCCACCTTTTTTACCAATCGAAAAATACAATTTATTCATTCGAATACAAATATATATCAATACCAAGAAGTAGGTCAAAAACATGCGCACTCAGCTATGCCAAACTTGGGTTTGATGCATGAAATCATGTCAAAACATAGAGGCAAAAAACTGAACTGTTACTCGTTTCTAAGGCTTTCTGTTTTTTGGCGATGTGTTTATGAGACTTACAGCTTGTTTTGAATAACTTATAAGTGCATTAATTCTTTACCAGATGACAAAATTTGGACTCGTCCGAACTGAAAGCCATTGCAGAAGACAAAGTAAACCTAAATAAAAAAAAAATGAATGAGTCTGTTGAAGGGAAGAAAGAATTGTGGGAAAAAAAGAAAACGCTTCATAGGGCTTCTTCTTCAGGGTCTTTAAAACTCAGAATTGTGCGGTAAAGAGTTAGGCCTATATCCCCGTTGTCGATCAAAGCATGTATTTCCACGTTTTTAAGTTACCGTAGGCCGTTTTGCCTATTGGATGAGCGATCTACGATTATTGCTTTTCATTCGTTTGTTTATTATTATTATTACCAGGTGCTAAGGGAAAAGCAGCCTTAATCGTCAGTCAACCCCTCGAATTTCAAGCGTTCCGCGGTAACGACTTCCAAACGCAAGTGACCTATTCCATTAATTTTAAGATATCGCCACGTCACCGGAACCGGAAGAACTTCATGACGTTGCTCACAGATGAATGTCTTGGGGCTTTCGTTGACCGGAACAAAGAACGGAAACCTACTTTCAGTTTGACTTTTCAGCCCAGATCTCGATCATTCCGGCTTCAATTTAGAACCGATCTGGCTGAAATTGATAAAATTGTGGAAGGAGCAAAGCCGGTAAGTAGTCTAGAATTGAATTCTGTGTGTTACTTAGCATATTACCACCACAACGCAGACAACTTCCTTTAGTCTTCTGACCAACAGATACAAAAACGTCGTGCTAGTATGGTTATTTGTTAACCCTTAACCAAACGGCAAAATTGAAGGCAGCACATAAGATGTGTCTTGAATGACAGGAGTCGTCTTAAAAATGGTAGAAAAAATTGTGGGAAAAGGAGAAAATGCTGGTTACCAGCATTTTCTCCTTTTCCCACAAAGTTTTTCAAATGATTTTTTTCTCAGGGTCGTTCAAAGACGGGGTTTTGAGGTAAAGTGTTCGATACTTGTAGAGTCACAATGGTAGTCATTCAATGATTATAAATGATTATAAATTAGTTCACGCTATGTTGAAAGTAGCTGAAGAAAAGTTGACAAGGAAGGTTTCAAATCCACTGACCAAAGAAATAGTTTTTTTTTTCTTAAGATACATCTGTAAGTAGTATAGGAGGGTAGACCTCGGACAAAAATCGATTTTGTCCGAGGTCTACCCTCCCTGGAGCCAATTTGTCCGAGGTGTACCCTCCCTAGGGAGGGTAAACCTCGGACAAATTGTGCAAAAGACCGGTCAAAATGTCAAACCGGAAGTAGATATCCACTTTTCCTGCCCCCCCTCCTCACACCACTGCAAAAATGCGCGCGCAGAAGGGGAAACCGGAAGTAGAATTCCTAGCAAAGAATGGTGTGCCACCATGTTTTGTTCGGGTTGATCCTGCATTTTGATTGGTCGAGACGTTTTCCCGCCAAAATTTGAATTGAAAACGTGTGACACCGCATCCTGGTTCGAAAAGAAGGTGTGCAACCATCTTCACTCGTTTTGATCTTTCTCTATCACCGTTGGACTTAGTCTTTTCCCCACGATATGGGCTATTTCCCCTCCTCAACCTGGGCCAAGGCAGAAAGCATCGTTGGACTTAGTCTTTTTCCACGATATGGGGTATATTCCTTCTTCAGCTTGGTTCAGGCAAGATCATCGTTGGACTTAGACTTTTTCCGTCTTTTATTCACCTCTGTAGGGTTTGGTCTTTCTCTATTATCGTGTTGGACTTAGTCTTTTTTCACCGTCTATCTTTCTCTGTTATCGTAGGACTTAGTCTTTTTCACCATGATATGGGTTATTTTTCCGTCTTTGTTCTGCTAAGAGCTGTTGTTTCTTTCTCTATCAGTGTTTGACTTAGTCTTTTTCTTCGTTTTTTCCTTCCTCTCTATAGGACTTAGCCAATTCTCGACCATCGTTGGACTTAGGCTTTCTCCACGATATGGGTTATTTCACCTCCTCAGTTTGGTTCAGCCAGAGATCATCGTTGGATTTAGGCTTTTTTCTCCGTCTTTGTTCGGTTAAAAGCTAATGTTTCTTTCTCTATAGCCGTTGGACTTAGCCTTTTTTCTCCGTCTTTGTTCGGCTGAAAGCTAATGTTTCTTTCTCTATCAGCGTATTGGACTTAGTCTTTCTCCACAATATGGGCTATATTCCTTCTTCAGCTTGGTTCAGGCAAAGATCATCGTTGGATTTAGTCTTTTTTCCGCCTTCGATCGGCTTAGGATTTCTCTCTATCATCATGTTGGACTTAGTCTTTCTCCACAATATGGGGTATATTCCTTCTTCAGCTTGCTTCAGGCAGACACTATCGTCGGACTTAGTCTTTTTCCGTCTTCATTCGCCTGAGATCTGTTCTTTCTACCATTGTGGGTCTTAGTCTTTTCTATCTTCGATTAGGTGTTGTAGATCATTACTAGATAGGATATCACATTCTATGTGAACTTGATGTTCTATCTACATGCTTCCGCTCACGTTCGCGCTCTTTTAATGGAATTAACGTTAGCCAATCGTTGATCTCGTTGCTTCTACATTCATATAGATATATTCATATGGATATTGTAGGATTTAGTCTTTTTCTCTAAAGTATAATATACGTAATATACTACCTACATGCTTTCGCCCATGGTCACGCTCTTTGAAATTCTGTTAATTCTGTATCAAAGTAGGTCAATCCTCCTGCCAGGCTATAAAAGCCGGCCGATTTCTCTCATTCCCACGATGAAGTTGTCCGAGCGCTGTTCTCCATGGTGAGTCTTTTTCTCCCATGTTGAGTTTCTTTGGAAAGTACTTAGTAAACCTTGTCCAAATGCTGCTAATGTCAAGTTGTTGTGGGTTATCTGATGGAAGTTCGGAAAGGAAGTGAAGGAAGTTATTTTCAGACCTTTCAGTTTTTACTTTTCTTCAAATTGTCCTTTTCAGACCTAGTCATTCAGACCTATCCAATACCAAGAAAGTTCTTACTTTCTTCAAATTGTCCTTTTCAGACCTAGTCATTCAGACCTATCCAAGACCTAGAAAGTCTGCTTCAAATTGTCAAAAACAAACAAAGTCAAGTCCTATATGCTTTTCATATCTTTTATTTAAAACATTGAACTGTTAGAAACAATGAACTGACAAATATAGATATATACATATCCAATGAAATTTTTATTTAAAACATTGAACTGACAAATATATACAATAATCATTACAATGAAATTTTTATTTAAAACATTTAAAAACTTTTTATTTAAACTTTATGTACAATAATCAGTATATGACTTACAGACAGTCATGTTTAAAAGTTACAGGCATAAACATATCATTGACTGTTGCAGGCATAAAACAATGTATTCGGATAGTCCCGTATTCGGCAGTACGCTTCTAAAACCATGTCTAAGAGGCCATTGTCTGAATTGCAGCCCTAAAACAAGGTCTAAAAGTCTAGTATCCTAGTTAGTATCCTAGTTAGTCCCGTATTCGGACAGTACAAGTGACGATAAGGCAATGCAGTCTTTGAAAAAATTTGTTTTTAAACAGTTCTTTGAAACAGTTCTTTTGAAAAAAATGTTTTGAAATAGTTCTTTTGAAACAATTTTTACAACTCACTGTTTGAAAAATGTTTTTCTGTTAAAAATTACAGACACAATTTTCTTTTTTTCTTCGGAATGTCAGGCTCACAATCACTCTTGCGTTTCTTTTCATTGTTTTCCTTAATGTTTTCGTCCTTGTTATTTTTCAACACAATGGTTGGACAACTTTTTGCGCTGTGTTTTTTGAATTTCAAAAATTTCTCGTTCACAACGTCGGATTTCCATTTACGTCTCAACTCGATATCTGAACAGATCTTCTTTCCTTCTCGTCGAATTTTCTTTTCTGAAGAAATCTTATTGATTTTATCGTTGATTTTCTTTTCTGAAGAAAGTTTCTTGATCTGGTTCTTTCCACTCACTGAGAAAATATCGCTGTTTTTATCGTTGATTTTCTTTTCTTCAGACCGTGAAGAAAGTTTCTTGCTTTTCGACCTGTCAGTCACTGAAGAGTATTTGTTGCTTTTCTTTTCTTCAGACCGTGAAGAACGTTTCTTGTCTTTCCCCTCTCCAGTCGTTGAAGATTCTTTCTTGTTGATGTTATCGTTGATTTTCTTTCCTGAAGAAAGTTTCTTATTCTGTGTCCTCTGTTCCTTGTTTTGGTTCTTTCCAGAGGTTGAAGAAATCTTGTCGATTTTCTTTTCTTCAGATAACTTTTCTGAAGAAGGTTTCCCTGAAGAGGTTTCCTTCATAGGATGATCTATCTGAAGAAGTTCGCTGTATAGAAAAGTTTGTGGTGATTTATAGCCTGTATGTTTCTCTATCTGTTCTCTACACACTTCTATATCGCTGATAGTCGCGTCGAAAATCGTTATATGTCTAACTGGGTCCTCGACGGCATAATATGATTTCAGAGCGCCAACATGAAACATGTCTCCGATTCCAATAACGTCTTCTGGATATGGTGAAAAAATGACGGAGTGAGTGTCTCGATTCACGGAGAAATAAACACATATCGGTGTCTTTCTTGGGCTCGGTGGTCTGCACTCATGATTAAGAAAAACTCTGGTAATACTGTAACCGTCTTTTTCATCAAAATGTTGGTATGTTGGAAATGATCCCACATAGTTACCACCATAATACTTTGGTGGAACATTGGTAATCGCATAATCGTGAGTGTATGGGTTAACATACAGATACATCCTCGTTTCGGAGGGGGCTGTGTTTTGTAGGTCGAACGCGCTCATTTTTCTATCGACTGCTCTGTTTGAACTCTTTCCGAAGAATGATGGAAATGTCAATCGTAACATCTTTTTATGCCCATTCGGTCTGAAAAAATATAAAAGCCAGGATTTCTTGAGTTCTGGGTCATTATATGACTTATCATCAGTCATGGAAGCGGAAATACTCGCATGTAGACATAAAACCATGTCTGAAAGATTAGTCCCATATTCGGACAGCACAAGTGACGATGAGGCAATTCAACCCATGTCGAAAAAGAGAAAAAAATTACTGCCGGCCAAGAAAAGAAAAAGAATCCTAGTCTACCCAGACAGCAGTAATGATGAAAGTGACGATGAGAAATTTCCACCCAAAAAGAGAAAACGTTTACCATTGAAAGAAGAAAGTGACGGTGAAAGCGATGAGAAATCTTTGAAAGAGCTATATCAAAAACAGTCCTTTTCAGGACTAACCAACGAAGATGAAAAATCTTTGAAAGAAGAAATCGATGTGAAATTTTCACCGTCAACGAAGGAGAACTCTGTACAAATGAATGTGGATTGTACCGGCGAAGACGAGAAATCTTCGAAAAAGGAGAAACAGTCCTTTTCAGGACTAACCAACGAAAATGAAAAATCTTTGAAAGAAGAAAACGATGAGAAATTTCCCCCATCAACGAAGGAGAAATCTGTACAGATGGTTGTGGATTGTACCAGCGAAGACGAGAAATCTTTGAAAGAAGAAAACGATGAGAAATGTCCACCATCAACGAAGGAGAAATCTGTACAAATGAATGTGGACTGTACCAGTGAAGACGAGAAATTTTTAACCAAAAAGAAAAACTCTTTGAAAGAAGAAGACAGAAAATCTTTGGAAGAGAAAAGTGAAGACAAATCTTCTTCAGACAGAAATTCTTTGGATATGAAAAGTCTATACGTCTTAAAAGAAGTGGGAAAAAAGAAGTCAAGAAAATTCAAAACAGAATCCAATGTATTGGAGGCAACTTTTAAGAAATTCGAAGAGTTACAACCCTACCAACTGACCGGATTATTCGACGATATTATCCACCAAATCGTTCAAAAGTTAAAGGCTGAATCGAGGGATATGATTAGAATTAGTATCAATCACCCCTCATTGAAAATGGGGATTTATATTCCCTTTCTATATGTGGAGGAGTTGGAGAGTCATACGATGTTGGACGAAATTGAAAAAGTTCTACAGTCGAATGAAGAATTCGTCTTGAACGATGGTCGCATGACATTCGATATCACACACACGATACCGCCAAGTGGGAGTGGGAAAAGACTTACATCCACAGAACTATTGGATTCGAAAGTTTTTACAAAGAAGAAACAATCGATTATTGAAATTAACAATAGTGACCAGCTATGTTTTGCAAGAGCTGTTGTTGTGGGGATTTATCACCATGAACGTGAAAACACCCAAGAATGGAATCGAAGATGGGATCTCATCAAAAGATCAAACAGACCACTTCAAAAGACTGAAGCCGAGAAATTGATGAATGAAGCTGGAGTTTCGTCGATACAGCCTGTAGGCCTTGAAGAATACAAAAAAATTCAAGAGTTCTTGTATGAAAAAGGCTATATTATTAAAGTTCATCAACAACAATCGAGATTAGAAAAAGTATTTGAACATCCAGAAGTGAAAGATGATAGTAAAATTATACATTTGTACTTTCATCAGAACCATTATGACTATATCAAATCCATTACATCATTTCTTGATTGCGGTTATTATTGTGAGTTCTGTGACATACGTTACAAGAATCGGGAAGACCATGCTTGCTCAAAGATCTGTAAAGGTTGCTTTCGTGCTGGAAAATGCCTATCAGAATCAAAAGAATATGTCTGCGACAAGTGTCATAGACGATTTTTCAGTGCAGCATGCTTGAAAAATCACAAAACACTTCAAGGTAAAGAGAAGAAAACCATTTGTGAATTAGTGAAACTTTGTTCAAAATGTGGAGGTCAGGTTTTTGACAGAAAGAAAAATCATCTCTGTAAGGGAAAGAAAAAGTGTCACCTTTGCAAGAAGATTGTTGACTTTTCTCATCGCTGTTTTATTCAGCCTTACCAGAGTAAGATGAAATACGACAGCGATGATGAGATGAGTTCTTCTGTAGTCAAAAAACCTTTGTTCATTTTCTTTGATTTCGAATGCCAGCAAGACACGGGGGTACACATTCCGAATTACTGTATTGCACATCGAGCCTGTGCTGAATGTATCGATAAACCACTTGATTTTCATTGTTCCACATGCAGTGAATTCAAAGAAGGAAGAGAAGTTATTTTTCAAGGAAAAGAAACTTTGAGCCAATTTTGCAGCTGGCTCTTTACAAAGCATCATAAAGGAATCATAGCTATTGCCCATAATCTCAAAGGGTATGATGGTCAATTTATTCTCAATCATATTATCAATGTAGGAATGAAAGAACCAGAAGTAACCATGAATGGGAATAATATTTTGAAGTTAGAACTGAACGGTGTGTGTTTGATCGACTCCTTCAGTTTCATGAACTTTGGGTTGGCAAAATTTCCGGCTACGTTTGGACTTCAAGAAATGAAAAAAGGTTACTTTCCTCACTGGGCAAATACAGATGAATTTTGGGATTACGTCGGCCCGTACTTGGATATTTCTTATTACAAACCCGACTCAATGTCTGAAGAGGTTCGATCAAAATTCATAGTCTGGTATAATGACAAAGTTCAAAATGGTGAGGAATTCAATTTTCAAAAAGAGATGGAGATGTACTGTCGATCGGATGTTGATATCCTAAGACGAGGTTGTGGTGAATTCAGAAAGTTGTTTATCGAACAGAGTGGAATTTGTCCATTTACAGAGTCGTTTACCATCGCCGGAGCCTGTAACAAGATTTGGCGAAAAGATTATTTACCAAAAGATCAGATAGCCATCATTTCATGCAAAGATCCAGTCAGACGTCAGTTTTCTATGAAAGCAGTACGTTGGATTCAAAGTATCGCTAGAGAAAAAGGGATTCATATTCAACATGCTAGAAATGGTGGTGAATACCGAATAGGGAGATACACTGTAGACGGATTTCACCACCAATCAAAGACTGTCTATGAATTCCTCGGGGATTTATTTCATGGCTGTCAGACATGTTTCAAGGATCGAAAATATATCAACCCCATCAATGGGAAATCAATGGCTGAATTGTACGACAGTACTATCGAACGGCTAGAAACCATCAAAAGAATGGATTATAATGTCGTGACCATATGGGAGCACGAATTCGACGCCAAGATGAAGAAGGACAAAGAATACAGAAAAACCATTGAAAGTCTATACCCGAACTGTGACCCCATCGAACCAAGAGAGGGCCTGGCTGGAGGCAGATGCAATGCCATAAAAATTGCCTATGATGTTGAGGAAAGCAGTGAGAAGGAAATCAAGTACATTGACATTTGCTCTCTGTATCCTTACGTCTGCAAACATAAATTCTATCCTGTAGGCCATCCCACAATCTTGACTACTGAGAGTATTGACATGGAGAATATTCGCCAGTATGAAGGACTCATTAAATGCAAAGTTCTACCACCAATGGGTTTGTTTCACCCTGTTCTTCCAGTTCACTGTAACAACAAGATGATGTTTCCGCTTTGTATGAAATGTGCACAAGAAAGCTCAAACATTTGTAACCATGAAAAAGAAGAGAGAGCCTTGGTTGGAACTTGGGTTACATTCGAACTGTTCAAAGCTCTCGATTGTGGCTATCAACTAATGCAAGTGTATGAAATCTGGCATTTCGACTCTGTTTCGGACCAATTCTTTAAAGGCTATGTGGACAATTTCTTGAAAATTAAGCAAGAAGCCAGCGGATATCCCAGCTGGTGTCAGACAGATTCAGAAAAGACCCAGTTCATTCGTGAGTATGAGGAGGCTGAAGGAATTCGTCTTGATCCCAAATGTATTCAAAAAAATCCTGGCAAAAGATCATTTGCTAAGATTATGCTGAACTGTCTTTGGGGAAAATTAGCACAACGTGAAAACATGAGCAAGACGAAATACATCAGAGAACCGTCTAAATATTTCGAGTTGATTACCAACCCGAAATATACGGTAAAGCATGTGCAAATCTTTGACAATGAGTGCGAATTCATTTTGGTCAACTATGAAGAAAAGATGGAGTTTGTCGAAACGCATGCGACAGCCAATGTTATTGTAGCATCCTACGTAACAGCTTATGCAAGGTTGGAACTGTACAGTGTTCTTGAAAAATTGGGGGATAGAGTTCTGTATTTTGATACAGATAGTTGTATGTACATTCATGATCCCGAATTGTGGAACCCTCCCATCATTAACAGTAGGCTAGGAAAATGGACCGATGAAGAGCCTGATTGTAGAATTACTCATTTCAGAGGATTAGGCCCCAAGAATTACGCCTATAAGATGAAAACGAAAGATGGAAAAGAAAAAAGCAAATGTAAAGTCAAGGGAATTACTTTGGATCACAATACAAATCAGCTGGTGAATTTCGACACCTATTCAAAATGTGCTTTGGATCGCACCGTAGAAATTAAAGTTCAGTATGACTGTAGAATCAGAAGGCATAAAGATAGAACAGTGACCAGCGAGCCGCAGTCAAAAACGTTTCGCTCTGTCTATACCAAAAGAGTCATTGTAAACGATACTGATACTGTCCCCTACGGCTATAAAAGTTTGAGGGTATAAATAACTGTAAGAAAACAACATAAGATATTTCAAAACATGTTTTAAAACATGTTTTTCCATTTAGTAGAGTCCGTGAATATAGTGAAATGGACAGCAAATTTCCATTGTTTTTAGGTCATGACCAATTGCATAAAGTTATTGTGGAACATGAAGACAAGTGGAAAAATCGAGGCATCTGCGAATTCGCCTTGTAAGATTGTAAGAATTATTTGTTGAAAACTGTATTGTAAGTTGAATAAAGTTAAAAACTTTGAATGAATCATGTATTTGTAAATATGTTAGAATGTTTTAACGATTGTTAAAAAATGTTATAGTGTTTTTAACGATTGTTAAAACTGTATTATTAAAAACAATTGTAAGTTGAATAAAGTTAAAAAAACTGTATTGTAAAAACATTGTCAATGGTTTGTATATAAAATGTACCTTCATTGCTTTGTAAGAAAATGTCTTGTAAAAATGTTAGAATGTTTTAACGATTGTTAAAAATGTTATTGTGTTTTTAACGCTTGTTAAAACTTTCTAACATTTTTAACAATTGTTAAAAATGTACCTTCAATGCTTTGTAAATATGTTATAGGTTAGAATGGTTTAAACGTCTGCTTTAAACATTCCTGTTTTTTCATGTTTCAAACTTTTGAATAAAGAAATAAACTAAAAAGGTCGTCTGTTTTGATTTCTTCCCAGAAACTTGGCCGAAGAGAAAAAACTCAAGAAAAAACTTTGGGGTGAAGAGAGAAAAGTTCAGACTTGGAAAAAGAGAAAAAATCCCAAAAGAAATGATCAAAACAAAAGTCGTCTGTTTTGATTTCTTCCCAAAACTTGGCCAAAGAGAAAAACTTTTGAATAAAGAAATGCTTGTAAAAAGGTCGTCTGTTTTGATTTCTTCCCAAAAACTTGGAAAACAAAAGAACGTCTGTTTTTGATTCCTTCCCAAAAACTTGGACAAAGAGCAGAGATGGGAAAATGTAGATAGATTATCACATTCTATCTACATTGTCTACAGGACTCATATAGAATGTGATGTTCTATCTACAAGAAATCTACAAGACCTACAGGACTCATATAGTACATGATGTGAGTGAAATTTCTAGTACATTAGGTTCTATCTACAAGGCCTACAGGAAAAAAGTCTATATAGCAAGACAAGACCGCTTCGACCAAAAACTATAAATTGCTGGCGAACTTTCTCTCTAGAATCATTCGTCTTTCGATTCTCGAATAGTTCGAATAAACCTGTTAACTAGAAAAAAGTTTTTGTTAACTAGTACAAATATTTCGTGCTGGGAAAATGGACTCCAACTTAGACCAAAGTGATCACGGAAGAATGGATTCCAGGGATTCCAACTTAGACGACGACTCCTTACCACAAGAAAATCCAGACCTAGACATTTTCTCACCACAGCCTGAAAACAGCAGAGATATTCTATCGATGGCTATGAATTCAACATTCATCGACCCGATGATACCACCAGCTAACAAAATCGAAGAAGAAATAACTCAAATGATTTCAACCCAAAATTCTGTAATAACTCAGATTTTAGACGAAGTGAAAATATTAAACAAAAACATTGAGACATTATGCCTACAGAGTCGACAGAACTACCAGAGTCAACAAGATTCGTCTGTAAGACAAGATTCAGCTATAACGATTTCAACCCAGGTTAACTTTGATAAAACCAGTTTTCAAAAGTTAACAGCTTCTACCGTCACGCCTGTAGACCCTCAGACAACTCACCAGTCAACACAGCAGTCAACTCACCAGGCAACTCATCAGTCAACTCAGACAGAAGAACCCAAGCCAAAAAGAAGAGGAAGAAAACGAAAATCAGAGACAGCAGAGAAAGATGATAACCAACTTCACAAAAAACAACGATTCGATCCCTACTCTGTAATACCACGAGTAGAAACAAAAACAGGCTTGGGAAAATATGGAAAAAACATTGACAACTTCAAGGAATTCAAGTTCCCGATGATCTCGAAAGAACAAGGAGAAAAGCTATCGTCAGAAGAACGACTGTCGTCAGAAGAACGACTGTCATCAGAGGAAAGCTCTCGATAGAGGAGAAGTCTTTGAAAGAGCGATACCAAAAAATCGTCTCAATAGAGGAGAAACAGTCCTTTTCAGGACTAACCAAGACCTAGAAGTCTATCTTACTCGAATTGTCAATTTCACAGATGTGTTGTTGTACTTTTGCAGAGAGAGAAAAACTTTTCGATTAAAAATCTTGCAGAGAGAGAAAAACTTTTTTAGTGATAGAAAAAATCTTGCAGAGAGAAAAACTTTTTATCGATAGAAAAATTTTCAAATAAAAAAATCTTGCAGAGAAAAATTTTCGGATAAAAAGTTTTAACGATAGAAAATTTTTACGATTAAAATTTTTATCAATAGAAAAAACTTTTTAAGTGATAGAAAAATTTTTACGATTAAAAATTTATTGATAGAAAAATTTCGGATAAAAATTTTTTACAATTTAAAAAATTTTACAGATTAAAAAACTAGGGTCGAATAAAACTAGGGACGAATAAGCCTAAGATCGGATAAGACTAAGATCGGGTAGGTCTAGATGATCCGATTCCTGGGAAATGGTGGGAAAAACCCAGTAAACATGATTTCGTTACATTCCGTTACATTTTCGGAAAATGACGTCATATTTGATTTCCGGGAAAGTCACGTAGTGCACAAAGGGAGATAAATCTTGTCTGACTAAATCAACCATAATGTGGAGAAAAAGTCTAAGTACAACAGGGTGTTTTGGTTGAACCAACGAAAGATCAACATTTCGTGGAAAAAGACTAAGTCCAACAGTAATAGAGAAAGGCTGAGGCGAACAAAAGACGGAAAAAAGACTAAATCCAACACGGTGATTGCCTGTGTAAAAGTTAAGGCGACCCAACTGTCCCGAAATAGACTGCCCTGGGGCAGTCTATTTTGGGACAGTTTGGCTCCACCGAAGATGGGAAAAAAGACTAAGTCCTACGATAACAGAGAAAGACCAAAGACGGTGAAAAAGACTAAGTCCAAACCCAACTTTATCCTAATAGAGAGAAAGAACAACAAAGGGAGATAATTCTTGTTTGACTAATTCAACGTAAGGGTTTTAGAAGAAAAAATCTGTCCATTAGAAGAAATCAAAAGGGATTTAGAGCAAAACAAAAGGGATTTAGAAGGGTTAAGGGAAAACTAAGGATCAAATTGTCGATTTTGCGTTACTGGGCCCAGCATAGCAACGGAGTACTCTGCGCTGATTCTGTGCTGAAATCTGATTGGTTGACCACCCTATGACGTCATTTGATTGACAGGTCCAACCTGTGACGTCATAAGGTCACGTGATCAAATACTGGCTTCTGATTGGTGGACCAGCTGGTATCCAGCTGGTTCCCAGCATGGGCCCAGTAGTCTGCGCTGAGTATGCGCCCAGCGCTGGGTACCAGGCCTCTCCTTAGTTACGCCCCGCCCCTTTATTGATTTTTTAGACATTTTTAGGCATTTGTCCGAGGTTTACCCTCCCTAGGGAGGGTAAACCTCGGACAAATTGGCTCCAGGGAGGGTAGACCTCGGACACTGTCCGAGGTCTACCCTCCTTTACTACTTCTGTACTCGTTTTCAGCCAGTTTTTAACCGATTTCATCTTTATTTTATGAAAATATAATCATTCTTGTATCTGCATGCCAAACGTTGCCCCTGACGGCTGCAAGGTTGCACAGATTACGACTGATAGAAAATGCATTTCACTTATTTTAGCAGCCTTCAAAGAAATCACTGTTGTTGTTTCCGGTTTTGACTCTTTACAAAACGACAAAATTTTAGACTGGTCCAAATTGAAAGCATTTGCATATGACAAAATAAAGGTGACTCAGAAATAGAACTTTGATTTGGGAAGGAGAGAAAACGTTGTGGTAAAAGGAGAAAATGCTGGTTACCAGCATTTTCTCCTTTTCCCACAATGTTTTCAAAAACTTTCTTTTTCGGGGTCGTTAAAAGTCGGGATTGTGTGGTAAAGGGTTAAATGAGGACAACTCCCTTGAGTTTCTCTATCCCATCCACCATATATATTGGTAATTAAGCTGTGTTTACACAGGTGACCAAATTCTGAGCCATTCTACACACTTTCAAGTTTTAACAGCGTTTGTTCTCTCTGGTTGTAAGGATGCATCTTTAAATAAATGGATTGTAGTTCAATCGTTCTCAGTCCTGATGATTTCCATAGTTCAAACAGTCATATAGTAGAGATGTACCTGTGATATTTAGGTAACTCTAGATGCCAACGTGCATATGAGTCACGCTCTGGCAAAAGAGGGTTTAATGCATCTCCGTGATGCATGATACCACAGGCCTTTGAAGCTCCATTGGCCTGTTACGGAACGCTAACATTTTTCTTGGTTGATCATCGAATACTTGCGAATTGGTGCATCGCCTGTATATCAGGGAATACTCAAATTTTCATTTACATCGTCACTATAAATAGCACATTGGCAACTGCCTCTATGTTGTATATAAGAAGATATAAATATATAGTATCATCATAGGCCACTGAAACTCCATTGGTCTATTACCGGACAACGAAATTTTCCTTATCGGACACCCTTACTATAAATAGCACTTTGGCAACTGCCTCTATTTATATAATAAGATTATATATATATCTTATTATATACAACATACAGGCAGTTGCCAAAGTGCTATTTATAGTAACGGTGTCCAATCAGGAAAATTTCGTTGTCCGGTAATAGACCAATGGAGTTTAAGTGGCCTGTGATGATACTAAGCACGTTCTCACGTAATTATGGGTCCATAAATTCCATTTTGTATAACAACCGACTGAATTATGAGGTACTCTGGTCCTTTGACATGCAGATAACTGACCAATAGCAAAAGGTATCGACCCAGGTCAGGACTGCGCAGGCTGACCTGTGCAGATACCTTTTGCAGATGCGTTAAGCTCCTTTTTCACTGAGCATGGCTCACATATTTCTACTAAAAAGGTTCCAGGAAAATAAAAATTCGGATGCTATTCCGTGATTACATTCACAAGCTGGCAGTGGGTTTTCGAACAGTAAAAGGAAAATCAGATGCTCTATTTTTAGTCCTCTATTTCAAATTTGTTCCATAAGATACTCAAAGCCACAATAGCCACCAAAAGTAAACACTGCAAGTGTTGAAATTCATTTAAATCTAAATCATACCATTTAAAGGAATGGCAATTATTATGAAGTTGACAATCTGTTACTGTATGGTCGGTCCAAATGTTAGTCGTTGTCAGAAAAGGAAATTTTAAAAGTAGATCAAAAGTTGCCATGTCGATCTATCTTTTGTTTACCTTTTTTCCCTGGTTTTAGATTTCATTTTTCTGCCAGAGACTAACACTTGGATCGAATGCACAATAACAGATTGTCATCTTCACAATAAGTTCCATACGTCCGAAAGGTACAATTTCAACTCAAATGCATTTTAACACTCTCTTCGTTTACTTCTGGCCGCTATTGGCGCTTTAAAACCCTTTACCACACAATCCCGAGTGTTAACGACCTCAACGAAAAAGACTTTTGAAAACATTGTGGGAAAATGAAAAAAAACAATGCTGGTAACCAGCATTTTCTCTTCTTCCCACAAGGATTTTTATCTTTTCAAAGAACAATTTCCCAGTTTGTGAAACATCTAGTTTTTCGTCAGCAAAGGCTTTCGATTTAGATCAGTGTAAAATTTTGTCGTGTGGTAAGGAGTTAACAACTAAAATGTCAGTTTTGATTTTTTTTTTTTTTTTTTTTCAGGACAAAAATGGCTGGTATAGAACTGTTGTATATTTTGAAGACGCGACTGTTAACCTAGAAAATAACGGTCAAAAACTGTTTAGAATCGCTGATATTTTCGGTAAGTATTATCTCTCTTAGTTCTTAGCTTGCTAAGATTTTTCTACCAAATGCAAAAAATTGAAGTCTCTTACAATATGATTTTCTACCAAATGCAAAATAAACCCCCTTATTACTACGATTTTTCTACAAAATGAAAAAAAATAAATAAATAAATAAATAAAACCGTGATACAATGATTTTTTCTACAAAATGCAAAAAATAAAATCCCTTATACAACGATTTTTTTTTTTTTACCAAATGCAAACAATAAAATCTCTTATACTACGATTTTCCACCAAATGCTAAAAATAAATCCCCTAAGATTTTTCTACCAAATGAAAATAATTAGAATTCTTGATACTACGATTTTTCCACCAAATGCCAAAAAATAAAACTCAAATACAACGATTTCTTTACCAAAAGCAAAAGATTAAATCCCGTACACTACGATTTTCCACCAAATGCAAAAATAAATAAATAAATAAATAAATAAAAAAGAAGAAAAAAATAAACTCTAATACTACGACTTTTCTAACAAATGCAAAACATAAAAACCCTTGTTTGTCGATCTTTTTACTAAATGCAAAAGTAAAATCCCTTATACTACGATTTTTCTACCAAATGCAAAAAAAAAAAAACCACACATTCCGTTATACTACGATTTTTCTACAATTCTTTTTTATATGAAATGCAAAAAGTAAACCCTTACACTACGATTTTTCTATCAAAAGCAGAAAATAAAACCCCTTATACTACGATTTTTGTACCAAATGGCAAAAAAATAAAAACCCTTATATTACGATGATTTTTCTATCAAAAGCAAAAAAAATAAAAACCTTTATACTACGATTTTTCTACCAAACACAAAGATAAAAACCCTTACACTACGAATTTTTTTTCTATCAAATGCGAAAAATAAAAAACCCTTATACTATGATTTTTCTATCAAAAAGCAGAAAATAAAAACCCTTATACTACGATTTTTCTACCAAATGGAAAAAAAATTAAAAACCCTCATACTATGATTTTTCTGTCCAATGCAAAAAATTAAAAATTCTTATAATACGATTTTTCTATCGAATGCAAAAAAAATAAAAACCCTTATTCTACGATTTTTCTATCGACAGCAGAAAATAAAAACCCGTATACTACGATTTTTCTGCCAAATGGAAAAAAAAATTAAAAACCCTTATATTACGATTTTTCTATCAAATGCAAAAAATTGAAAACTCTTATACCACGATTTTTCTATCAAAAACAAAAACTAAAAACCCTTATACTACGATTTTTCTGCCAAATGCAAGAAAATAGAAATCCGTAGATGTATTACGATTTTTCTACCAAATTGCAAAAAATAAAAACCCTTATACTACGATTTTTCTACCAAATACAAAAATAAAATCCTTTACACTACGATTCTTCTACAAAAACCCAAAACAAAAAAAAAAAGAAAAAAATCTTATACTACGATTTGTCCATCAAATGCCAAAACAAATATAAAAAAAAACCCTATTTCTCCGATTTCAACGTTTTGCGTACGCAAGATCTCATCTTGTCAGACAGTGTAGATCAAAGATCAGACTACACATTTTGTGCAGTCTGATCTACACCTAAGCTGTCCACAGCAGCCAAAGAATTTCAAAAATAAGTCCTTAACCACACAGTCCCGAGTTTTAATGGCCCTGAGGAGACAGGCTTTTGGAAACATTGCGGGAAAAGGAGAAAATGCTGGTAACCAGCATTTTCTCCTTTTCCAAAATCTTTTCTATCCTGTCAGAGATAAATTCTATCATTTAAAGACGCGATTAAATTGTCATCTGCAAATGCTTTCAAGTTAAGACAAGTCGAAATTTTTCTCGTGTGGTAAAGAGTTAAAGCATCTTCACTGTGCAACTTTCAAACAAACAACTTTTAGAAAATAAAAAACAAATAAATAAAGTAAGAGAAAAGAGAATTTCCTCTTAACCCTTTCCCAAACAAGCCCTGGTTTTCACGTGTCTGCAGTACAAGTCTTTTGAAAACACTGTGGGAAAAGGAGAAATTGCTCGTAACGAGCAATTTCTCCTTTTCCCGCAGTATTTTCTACCCTTTTTGAGAACTTTCTGCCATTTTCATCAAATTTAAAATTGTCGTCTGCAAACTCTTTCAATTTGGACCAGTCCAGAAATTGTCGTTTGGGAAAGGGTTAAACTTTAACCTGCTAAAAAAAAGTCAAATGAAATTTTCATGCCGAAAGTAAAAACTTTACTGCTGCTATTTCAAAGTTATCTTTTGGTGAAAAAAATATCTCCTTATCAGACAGTGTAGATCCAAGATCAGACTGCACGTTCTGTGCAGTCTTATCTTGATCTTTACTGCCCGCAAAAGGTATTTTAGTCGCGCTAAGCAGCAAGGGTCAAATAAAAGATGAAAAAAAAATAAAAACTATCAATCACACGAAAACCCGGAATCGAAGAGTAAATTAGACTCTATATCAAGTCAGAAATCTATTAAGAAATCTAAAATATCCCTAACTCAGTCAATAAGCCCGTCCCTATACTCTTTACCATGCAACAGAATTTTAGACTTGTCCAGATCGAAAGCATTTGCAGACGACAAATTTAACATCTTATTCTGCAGTTATGAGGTCAAAATATTGTTGTACAGCGAAAAAAACGATAATTGCTATCTAGCCTTAACTCTTCTTCCTACAATGTTTTGATCAGCTTTCCCCGTGCAATGTTCGTGAAAACCCGGGATAGTGTGGTCAAAAGGATATTGAGAAAGAAATGAACTTTTGACTGACAAGAAACAATCTGTCAACGAGATCTGTGCCTTGATACACGAAACTAATATTTCTAAACGACTTGGGACTGTATTTGCCGACAGTTTCAATGGGAGGTTTTTAAAAAATGAAGAAAACAGAGTATCTGTTTAACCCTTGACCACATAGTCACGTGTTTAAACGACCCTGAAGAAGGAGGATTTTGAAAACAGTGTGGAAAAATGAGAAAATGCTGGAAACCAGCATTTTCTCCTTTTCCCACATTGTTTTCTATCCTATCAGAGAATTTCAGCTCGTTTGTGCTAATTTCAAACTTGTCATCTGCAAATGCTTTCAGTTGGAACTGTCCAAAATTTGTCTTTTGGGAAAGGGTTAAGGTGCCTTTTGAGCGCATTTTGTGCAAAAGAGAAAATGCTGGTGAGAAAGTGTTTTCAAAAACCTTCTTTCACAGGGCCATTGAACCCCCAGGTTTTCTGGTAAAGGTTTGAATAAAAAGTTTTTAAATTTCAACAGATAAAAAGGTCCATCATTATTGTATGGGCGGACGTGCGTGCTAGATTATGACAAGCACCGCCAGTTAGGTTTTTTGCATTCATCAACCATTCTCTGAGTATATCGTGTTTAACGCCTGTTTCAACATTATGTCACTTATACTGCGTCGGCCAGTGCACCTATTCATCATTTCCTGGACTTTTTTTTTTTTACCAGTACTACGCACAATATTCTTTCCAAGCCACTGGCTGCCTTCCCTGATAACCATCATCGAAACAATGGTCAGCGGTGAGGGAGGAATAAATCCTGTCGCAATGACTATCATCGATCTTCGGAAAGTAATTGGTCGAGCCGGGGATCGAACAAGCGACCCCCTGTTCTTAAGTCTTGTATGCTACCGACTGAGTTACTGGGCCTCGGCATTTGAAAATTCAGAGTAACAAAACACAACTTCCGACTGACTAAACCAAGTGGTTTGGCCAATCAGAAGTTGTGTTTCTTTCAAATTTAAAAAACTCTGTAGAATAAGACTAAAAATATACTTAAGAATGGCTGGCGATTACGGACCCAGGACTCCCTAATTTCTAGCCTATTACAATTTCACTGAACGCTTATCATTTTTTTATTCCATTCTATACACAGGCAAAATTCCCCAAAACAAATGCCCATTGTACATAGCTGGACGTGGGATAGGCTATGATCGGACCCAGGATTTTTATGGATACATTGACGACGTGAGTACAACTTTTGATTCGATTGCTCCTTTTTCCACAAAAGTTTCTACGCCATCTGTAATATACAATGATTTGCCTTTTCCTTTAAATGTAATGCCTTTCCTTCGCTATATCTCTGCCTGTACCAGTTAGTGCCATAATAGTTTACCACACGATTTCCCAACCCAAAGCAGTTGTAGACACCAAACTAAACATGGCTCAGATTGTGAACATTGTCTTTGATGGGATAGAAAACATTGTAGGAAAAGGAGAAAATGCTGGTTACCAGCATTTTCTCCTATTCTCACAATGTTTTCAAAAGCCTTATCCGACAGGATCGTTAAAACTCGGGATTCTGTGGTAAAGGGATAATTATATATGCATGTAAAGTGCTCAAAAATATAATCAAAGCACTGAAAGTCCTGACGAGAAGATATGTGTTGGAATAACTCTTCAAGCGCCAAATATAGAATCTCGACATCCTTCGACGGCTGAAAATACAGTCCATTGTCACCAAGAATTTTTTTTTCTATCTTGTATGCTTGACTAAACAAGCGGACGGTATAGATCTTTGATCACACTGCACGTTCTATGAAGCCTGATCCTGATCTATATCGTACGTAAACGCCTCTCTTTTCGCCTATGCCACCGAAAGAATAGGAATGGAATAGTAGACTTAATTTAGCAATGACATAGAGGGAAGAAAGAAAGGTCTATTATCACATATAACACATTTTTCTCAAATAAGTTGACGAAATATGTAGGTGCAAGTAAAATCCGTCGTGATCAGTACAGTATTAATTGCTTGTGGACAATTAACTGATGCCGTTGACTAAATAAGTCCATGAATCGATCTGGCATGGTTGACGGCTGGTATAAAATGTAGGACTCTCTACGATTCATAGACTAGCGAGATGGGGTGTACTAGCAAACTCTGAAGGAAGAAGGCGTAGAGCGCATGCGTAATTTATTGTTCCGGTATGATCGGTCACAGCTAACAGGCAAAAAATGATGAAAGATATAGAAAGTTGTTTGTTATCCTCTTTTTCTCTTAGCAATCTCGTGTTCTAGTGCTCCTGCTTTTATGAATGCTGTAAAAAATACTCCCTCACTATAAAAATCCGAAGCTTTAGTAAGTCCGAAAAAGGGTGGACAAGTAATTATGTATTAAATGCATACCAAGTGACTATGATTCGGGTACAAAGAGTATAAACTTTGGAACTTTATCATGACTGTAATTTACTCTTAAAAAAAAAAAAAAAAAATACTGGTTCAAATGTACATACATGTGTATGAGTCATGCTCAGTGAAAGGGAGCTTAATACATCTGCAAAAAGTTTCTGCTCAGGCCAGCCTGCACAGTCCGCGCAGGCTGACCTGGGCCGAAACGTTTTGTGTTAGGTAAAATTTTCTTCTTGTCAAAGAACCAGAGTAACTCATGATTCAGTTGCTTGTTAGACAAAATGGATTTTATAAATCCATAGTTATGTGATGACTTGTTTGGTGCCATGGATCACGGAGATGCATTAAGCCACCTTTTGCCAGAGCATGGCTTATATGGAATTACTCCTTTAATTTCAGGTATTTTTGGTGAAAGACTGCAGGTTTCAGGAGATGAATATTAAGCTTTTGTGAGCAGGAACTTTCAATCGATGGACGTTGAGTTTTTTTGTGTTCATAAATTCAAAGCAAATAGTTTTGCATCAAAACGACAAATAGGCTATTCTGTTATTGCCATTGTTTGGTTTCTTTGATGTATGTTCTTAGAATTGATGTTTGTATGTTCTTAGAACAAATATGAAAATGCTCATATTTTAAGGCAGGTGTTAACACTTACAGTGCGCATTGAATGTGTTCTTTTGAAACACGGAGGGAAACATATTATGGAAACACAGGGGGAAAACAAATGACATAATGAAAAAGAAGTTTTCTACTACTTATACTCAAGCTGACAATTAAAATAACGGACGTATAACTATTGTTATTTATAAACAATTATGTGTTTGAAACAAACTGTACACATACAGATATTTCGAACTTGTCACAAGATAGAAATGGCAATAACCTATAGAATGCGAATTCCGTTAATTACTATTTTATTCTTCTTATTATTATTCTTTTAATTGTAAACACATTTTGAGTAAGGGAGCAATTTCTTATTTTATTCGTCTAAAAGTACTAAAAAACAAAAGCGTTGTCGAGGGTTGACCAGTATGTTACGTATTACATACATGTTTTGAGTTGCACTTACAGTGGCACTTGCTAGCTAGAAGAAAAGCACAAAAATGTTCCTTCCTGCATTCGATTTTTATGCCAAATTGTCGTCTTAAAGAAGAGTATACATAACATACTTTAAAGGTCAGTATGAGATGATGGAGTAAAAGTTAGGAGCGATATGATATGTATATTATTATGTATTATGTATTTCTTGTGAATGTAAATAAATAATACTTTATTAAAGTAATGCTATCAGGTTTGCCTTAGAAAAAATGTTTTTTCATGTTTGGCCGCCGATTTGGTCTAAAAAAAAAAAAAACACTGTTGGCAGAGCACATGATGACAAAATTATCAATTATTAAAAAATGACCAAACAGAGTAAGCATGTAACAGGCAGATACTCCTTTTCTCACAATGATTCCATTTCATACAATAAATGCTTTTCCTTGCCCTTACATATTTCTTATTTTACTCACTTAGAATAGTTAATGATATCTTGAAATACATGTAACTTGTTTGACAATGTTGTAACTCTTGGATTGCCAAATTAATGTAATAAACATTTCTTGCTTACAGTAGAAACCAAATTACCTCCCTTGTTAGATAAAAACCAAGGTAACCAACTGCAACTGGGTCCTTTTATTTGATTTCCTTTGTTTTTATCCTTGCTTTACAAAGAGGTGCTGCGAGTATTATAATTTTACTTGTGGTGTTTATGTAAGGTCTTCATAATATCTGCAAATCAAAATTCACACAATTTTACCATGGAAATGCGTCAAGTACATGTAGGTCGAATTTGTGGTTCAACGAATTTAATGAAGATATTTAAACCTGAACATCCCTGAATACTGCAAAGGATGTCGAGGATAAAAACCAAGTTATACCTCTATTCAGTACCTACAAAGTAGTGGAGATCTATCAAGGGACGCAACTGTCTTTATCTCCCATTACTACAAAATGAAAGCTGTTTAACGCCAGGAAAAAAAAACGTCACCGTATCGGACATATCAGATCAAAGATTCAACTGCACGTTCTCTTTCTGATCTTGTTCTTCACTGTCTGCAAATAGAATTTAAAGCGGCGATTAGCAGTGTATGAGTAAAACTCTTTACCACACGACAAAATTTAAGACTTGAACAAATTGAAAGAAATTGCAGACGACCATTCAAAGGTGGCTCAAATGTTGGAATTTGTCTTTGATAGGGTAGAAAGCATTGTGTGAAAAGGAGAAAATGCTGGTTACCAGCATTTTCTCCTTTTCCCACAATGTTTTCAAAAGGTATCTTCCTAGGATCTTTACAACTCGAGATTGTGTGGTAATGGGATAAGCAGATTAATTATCGAAATGCGTTGAGTTTGTCTGTTTACTACGGCAGATTAAGAGAACGATTACTGACGTTAATATAAGGTTAATACGAATTAAGTAGTATAAAACAATATTATACATGTGGTCCTTTAAAACCCTTTACCACACAATCCCGAGTTTTAACGACCCTTAGAAAGAAGCCCTTTGAAAATATTGTCGAAAAAGGAGAAAATGCTGGTAGGCAGCAGTTTCTCCTTTGCCAACAACGTTTCCTACCTTTTTACATACGAAAACCATCATTTCAGCCACATATGATTTGTCGTCTGTAAATGCTTTCAGTTTGGTCAAGTCTAAAATACTGCCGTTTGGTAAAGAGTTCAACGAAATCAGACAGACCAAATCATATACAGTATTATCGTAAACACATTAGCGCTCTCCTCTCTCTCTCTCTCTCTTTCAAAACAAGCCTTCAACCATTGTCCTTTTTTCCACAATGATACAAGTTCATACTAGGTGCGTAGCATCTGATCGTGATCAGCACCATGCACTTCCATGTAAATGCCTTCAGTCGTATGCCTTTATTCCATGCAAATTCCCTGAAATAAACCTCATTTTAACCAACAACTAAAAGTCAACTGATTAGAATTAACCATTTGCCAGACTACAAAATATCAAAATCAAAATGAAAATTGAGTGCAGCTGCAGATGATAAAATAGTTGTGGCATAAATAATGGGGTTTGTCTGTGAAAGGTAGGTAACATTGTCGGAAAAGCAGAAAATGTCGGTAACTAGCTCTTTATTCCTACAATGTTTTCAAAAACCTTCCTGCCCAGGATTGATTGGTAAACGGGTAAAACAGCCTGGGTTTGATGGTTAACTAACTTATTATCGCTGGGACCGCTGATGTGCTGGTAAACTAACCCATTATCGTGTAAACAACCCAACACACAGTTTTTTCTCTCGGGTTAATCTTGCCCGGGGTCCTTGACCCTCAGTTTTGCTCTGATACGGTGATTTGGGAACAAGATTAACGCTGGATTATCGTACTTTCTTAAGTGGGATCAAATACACGGTTAAATAATCGCCATTGAATGTGGATAAATCGAACGTAACAATGGCCTGGTAAGTTACTGTAATTTCATTGTGTATCTTCTTTGTTTTGTTTTAAAGTAAGTTAGATGTTTTCACTTCATCAACGATTGCCTAAACGTATAGATCAGATTAATTTTAGACATGCTCTGAGAAAAGGGGGTTTAATGCATCTGCGAAAAGTATCGACCCAGGTCAGCCTGCGCAGTCCGCGCAGGCTGACCTGGGCCGAAACTTTTCGCTATGGGTGAATTTTATGTATGCCAAAGGACCAGTTTACCCCCACGATTTAGTCGGGTCTTAGACAGAATGGATTTTATAGATGCAGGATCATGTGATGACTTGCTTGGTATTGTGCATGATCACGTGATGACTTGCTTGGTGTTGAGTTGTATTAAGCCCCTTTTTGACAGAACATGGCTCATTTCATTCTTTACCAAGCAAACTCTGTGGTTTTATGACCCCCCGACCAAACAGGCTTTTGGAAAAACATTGTGAGAAAAGGTGAATAATGCAGCTAACCAGCATATTCTCACAATGTAAGGGCTAGGTTCACAAAGGAACATTTTTGGCCCTATTAAGAATTTTGGGAAAAATGTGTATCAAGTGAAAGTAGAATGTCTACATGTTATAAAACAAAAGTCAAAACTCACATAGATGCGGCAGCGTGGCTTCATATTTATTTTTTGCTAAAATGCGGTCAAAATCGGCAAAAACCGCTGATTTGGTCCGAATCGTGTTCTTTCTCTGAGGTCATTGTCATGGTAAGGATGAATATTTGAGCCGGGATTTTATGTAATTATAAGCATAGACAGTTCAATATTCCAGATGTATGACTTTTAGATAGAAATGATCAAAATGATATTTCAGAGTTTACAGGGCCATTTTAGTCCATTCATGAACCTAGCCCTTTAACTCTTTACCAAACGACAATTTTTTTTTTGTCCAAATCGGAAGGCTTTGCAGACCACAAATTAAGTGTAACTCAAAACATGAAATTTGACTTTCATAGGGTAGAAAACATTGTGGGAAAAGGAGAAAAAGCCGAATGTAACAACCGTTTTGTCCTTTCCCACAATGTTTTCAAAAGCCTTCCTCTTCAGGATTGTCAGAAGTCGGGATTGTGTGGTAAAGGGTTAATAGACCAGTTCCAATATTTCAGCAACATTTTACCTGTCGTCTGCAAGTATACTTTAAGTTTAGGAGGGACTAGAATTTTGTCCTTTGGTAAAAAATTGGTTCTTTATGAAAGTTTTCAACTCGCCAATATTGAAAGCATTACAGATGACCACACAGATGATCCATTCAACTCTTTACCACACGAGAAAAATGTAGACCAGTCCAAATTGAGAGCATTTGCAGACGACAATTTACATGTGACTCAAATGGGGAATTTTGCCTTTGATATGGTGAAAGCATTGTGGGAAAAGGAGAAAATGCTGGTTACCAGCATTTTCTCCTTTTTCCACAATGTTTTCAAAAGTTTTCTTCTTCAGGGCCGTTAAGAGTCGGGATTGTGTGGTAAAGAGTTAATGTAGATGATATTTTCTTTCTTTTCTAAACATCATGCAAATTAAGTTATCAAATTACAGAAGAAGAGCAAAGTACTTGACTGCTTGCGCCCCTACCAAGACGATAGATCAGTTTAACTCTAAGCATCTGTAATTGAGGTATATAGATACTGAACTTTCATTAAAAAAAAAAATCAAGATTTTTGTGATGAGAAAAGTTATAAATTCATTTCAGAGAACTGCACCCCTTAGGTGTTTTCGGCATAAAACCTATGTCACCCTCAAAGCTGTTGCACATAGACACCACCCAAGCCTTGGGCTATTAATGAAACTATGTCACTATATGAACTGTAAAGGATTCGATTCTGTGGCTAATACTTTTAATTCAAAATGACGACAACTACCCCAAGAATAATACAAAAGCCTAAACTGGACTTAAGTTACCTGCAGGATGAGGCAAATGGGGCTTTGCCGAAAGAGGGAAGTTTCGTGGGCGACCTCATCTCTTTTGGAGATATAAACACCCGACGTAAGTCCGATTTGCGGCGACGTAGTAGCAGTCTAAGTTCAGACAGCGATGGACTTGGTCGGAGACGAAGCTTACACAAGTCGTTTTCAGAACGTGATCTTCGTAGACTGTCTTCGTCTAGGTCACCCGTCAAAGGGCGGAGGACATCTATTGGTATTGTCCACAACAGTCCTGATGGTGACATCACTGCAAGAGGGCGGACTAGCAGACGTGAATCTATGATGAACGCGTTACGACATGATTTGGAAAAAGTACCGTGTCTTGAGGCCATCCAAAAGAGACATACCAAAAGACAAATAAGTAATGACTCGGATCAAGTGTTTGAGCACAGCGACTCAGACAGTGAATCAATGTCAACCACAAGGACCGGCAGGCGACACTCTCGCCGAAGATCAACTTTTCGCGCGGATTCCCAGGTATCGAGAGCATCTTTATCCAGTTACGAATCTTTATCGTTATCACTAACAGAGAACGAAGTTAGAAAATTGAAAATGCTGCAGACTTTAGCTAAAATGGGTGATGGAAAAGGAAAACAGAAACAGTCTATCGATCTTGGCACGAGCGAATCAGCCATTTTGGAGGCTTCATTTTTACGTGGGAAGAAACGCGGAAGCATCGCGACACATGTTTTGATGACAGCAAGAAAGAGACAGGATGCAATGGGCCCTAAAGACCCCTCTAAACCCAACGTCGTGATAGGAAAGTCATTCGATCCCCCAACACCACGTTCAGAGTCAGAAGTAATGGCCGAGGAGCTCAAGGAAAGAGCCAATCGTTTGTTTAATGTAATGAAAGGGCCCGATTCTAAACCTAGACTACCTACGCTGTTTGGTAATAAGGAAAAAGACCCTACCGCAAAGGAAGACGCTGCCAAAGAAGCGCTTCTGGGATTCCGTAGAAAGATACGTCGCAAGAAGGTAGATATAATTGAAAATAAATGGACCATGCTCTGTGAAAAGTGGGTTTAATGCATTTGCAAAAAGTATCGACCTAGGCCAGCCTGCGCAATTTGCGCAGGCTGACCTAGGTCGAAACTTTTTGCTATTGGTGAATTTTGTGCATCTCAAAGACCAGTGCATTAAACCCCCCCCCCTTCCTTCTTCTGCCAGAACGCCTCTCATTTGTATTCTGTAACTTCTTAAATGCCCAATAAATGCAATGCATACATTTTGCCGTGCTCTGTGAAAAGGGGGTTTAATGCATCTGCAAAAAGTATCGACCCAGTTTGCGCAATTTGAGCAGGCTGACCCAAGTCGACACCTTTTTTGCTTTTGGTCAATTTGCTGCATGGTAAAGGACCATTCCACCTCCCGATCCAGTTGATTTTTAGACTAAATGGATCGTATGAATTGAAAATTAGATGATGACTTGCTTGGTTCAATGCATGTTCATGCATCAAAGCCCCCCCCCCCCCACACACACACACACAAACACACACACACATACACACTTTTCTGCCAGATCCCCGCCCACTTGCATTCTGTAACTTCTTTAATGCCCAATAAATGCAATGCATACATACTGTCTCAACTAAAATTACTAGAATTGAATTCCATATCTACTTGTTTCTTATCAGAATACACCACAAAAGACTGTCACAAAAAGCAATTAGACCTGTATATGTATGCCCACAGGCCTTTGAAGCTCTATTGCTTTATCACGGAACACTAAAATTTTAATTCGTTCGATCATCAGACTGTTTAGCTACTGACTGGCCCATTTGCGCATCGCCTGTATTTCACGGTAAACTAAAATTATCATCAACACCGTTACCAAAAATAACAAAATGGCGATTGCCTCTAACAGTACACGACATAGAGGCAATCGCCAATATGCTATCTTTAGTAACAGTGTCCAACGTAATCCAATGAAAATTTCGGTATCCAGTAATAGACCAGTGGAGTTTCAATGGTCTATGGTATCTTTACTCGATATGTAACTCGTCTTCCTTGGTAACTCTTTGAATATTAGAAAATATCTATTTATCGCAAGGTCAAGATTTCCTTGACGAGGTTTATCCATAAAACTAGAGGACGTAGTAGGCTGCACGTTCTGTGCAACCATTAAGACGTGACCGTTATACATTTTTAGGATAGAAAACTTTTCTCGTTCTTTACAAATCTTACTTTTCATCCGCAGGTAAAGCCGATCCAGATATTCCGTAAAAAGGCCAAATTCGTCCTCTTACTGCTACGAGCTTGGAAAATTCATTCAAATGCGTGAGTGTGTAGCTTTATCTACCTTCTATTTCACAAATAAAACCTCATTTCATCTATTTATAATGCTCAAATAGCATGCACCTCCTTTCGAATGTTTCTTGCATTCATTTAGAGATGAAGTTGTAACTGTGCAGAGTAACCCACCAGGATCACGGGAGATCTAAAATCCATAGACTGTGTATCTTTCGGTATTTTTTTCAACTATTTCTTAGCCTTGATTTAATATCTCCTGTAAACTACACTTTGTCTGTTTTGCATTAGGTCATGTTTGAAAACATTCTAATGGGGCCCAATGGTTGGGTTGACGTTAAATGTGCATATATACCTTTCAAAAATTAATGAACTTCTAAATGAGAATAGTGATTGCCAGGGTATGCTAATAAGAGACAACCTACACTACTTCATAATTGTTCTTCCATGTTTCTAAATTCCCATGATGCAGAAGTTCTGAGATTGCTGACCTGCATATACACACTGAAAGCGCAAACAAACAGAACCTCAAATTTAAATTTTAAATGTTTATGTATTCCATTTCAAAATTAGTGTATCCCTACTTGAAAACAATGAATCCCATAACACGGCAAAAAGGGTCAACGAACAGGACATCACAGTTGAGTTTGAAACTTTACATATATATGAGCCAAACTCTGTGAAAAGAGGGCTTAATTCATCTGCGAAAAGTATCGACCCAGGTCAGCCTGCGCAGTCTGCGCAGGCTGACCTGGGCCGAGACTTTTCGCTATTGGTCAATTTTCTGTATGTCGAAGAACCATTCTACCCCATGCCTAAGTCGGTTGATAAGAAAAGTGGGTACTATGGATCCATAATTATGCCATGGCTTGATAGGTATCATACATCAAGGAGATGCATTAAGCCCTATTTTGCCAGAACATGGCTCATATGTATATATACCTTTTCAGAATAAACGAATCTCTTGTCGAGAACAATGATTCGTTGGACATGATTACAAGAGCCAACAAACAGGACCTGATGTTTGACGTTACGCACTACAAGGCCTCGAGGGAGGTAATGATTGAATGAATGGTGTGTTAGAAGCATTAAAAGTTTGGGCTATTTCCCACAAATGAAAAACTAAGTCATGTTCTGACAAAAAAAAGTGGGGGTTTGCATCTCCCGTGATGCAATAGACTAAGCAAGACATTATATAATTATCATGGATCTATCAAATCCATTTTGTCTAATAACCGACTAAAACGTGAGATAGAATGTCCCTTGACACGCAGAAAATTGACCAATAGCAAAAACTTTCGACCGAGATTAGCCTGCGTGGACTGCGCAGGCTGACCTGAATCAATACGTTTTACAGATGTATTAAACTCTTTTTTCTCAGAGCACGACTAAAATGGTTTTTGAGTAAGAGGAAAAATAATGAAGTAACCGCGTGAAGATAACATTGCTTAAATGCTACTCATAAAAACATTATTCACCAAGAAGGAAAGCAAGTTGAACAGAGCTTTATTAAGACGGAAGAAGAATGTCACGTGCAACGCAACAAAATAACTGCCATAAAACTTTATTGTACATAAGAAAATTTAAAAAGATTTCCTGAGTAGGTACTAAAGATGCATATATTACAAATTCAAGGCTGTTTTTGTAGAAATATCAGAATCGGAGAGTGTACAATCATGATCCGAATGCACCTGATCTATGTAGTCCAAAAGGTTAAAATTCTTAAAGGGAGGTAATGAAGTTGTGATCATTTGTAAGTTCACATTTACCCTATGGCAATGCTTTAGATTGGCTGGTTTCTCTATATCTAACTAAATTATGTTGACTCTGTCGCCCAGTCGCTCCATATGTAATTATTATTCAGAATGTATTATGTATATGTTTACATTGTAGGCCAAAGTGTCCAAAGAAGCTGTCAGGATATTGTTGAAAAAGCCTTTAGAAAGGACCGAAGAAGAGAAGCACTACGTAAGCAAACTTACTTGTACTACAATAAGTGGCTTATTCCCCAGAAGAAGAACAGAACAGTATAAATTATTTGCGTACATTACGATGTTTTATGTCATTTACAACATATTTACAATTCTTTGCACATGCAGAAAATTTACCAAAGCAAAAAAATGCTGAGCCCTTGGTTTTGTATTGTTACGGAAATAGTGTCCTACTTTTTGTATTGATACAGAAATAATTTCCTACCTGTTTGTATTGATACGGAAATAATTTCCTTCTTTTTTGTATTGATGCGGAAATAGTTCCCTACTTTTTTTGTATTGAAACAGAAATAATTTACTTCTTTTTTGTATTAATACGGAAATAGTATACTTCCTTTTTTGTATTTATACGGAAATAATTTCCTCCCTTTTAGTTTTGATAAGGAAATTATTTCCCACCTTTTTGTATTGTTACTGGAATAGTTTCCTACCTTTTTATATTGATACGGAAATGATTTCCTCCTTTTTTGTATTGATACGCAAATAATTTCCTTCCTTTTTGTATTGATACGGAAATAGTTTTCCACCTTTCTGTATTGAAACGGAAATAATTTCCTACCTTTTTGTATTGATATGGAAATTATTTCCCACCTTTTTCTGTAGATACGGAAATAATTTCCTAATTTTTTGTTTTGATAAGGAAATAATTTCCCACCTTTTTGCATTGATACGGAAACAGTTTTCTACCTTTTTGTATTGAAATAGTTTCCTACCTTTCTGTTTTGATACGAAAATAATTTCCCACCTTTTTGTATTGATACGGACATTCTATTTTACCTTTCTGTTTTGATATAGAAGTAATTTCCAACGTTTTTGTTATAAACAGTTGCAGATATTTTTGAGGAATTATAAATCGATCGCAGAGTACCCGGTCAAAATGCAGAAGATGATAGCGCAAAGATCCTGGTTCGAAAGGTAGGAAAATGAGTGATATTAAGGACGGAGTCGGCTTTAATCCACAGGCCTTTGAGGCAATATTGGTCTCTCACGAAACACCAAAATTTTTTTGCTCAATCATTAGATACTAATGCTAAAAATAGCACATTGGCGACTGCCTCTATATTGTCCCTATAAATCTTATTGTGTACGATATAAAGGCAGTCGTTAGTGTACTTTTAGTAACGGTGTCCGGTAATCATCCAATGAAAAATTCGGTATTTCCAGCATTTTCTCCTTTTCCCACAATGTTTTCAAAAGCTCTCTCAGTCAGGGTCGTTAAAACTTTGGATTATGTGGTAAAGAGTTAAAATATATTCCACTGCTAAAAAGGGAGGGAAGAGTTTACTTTTTGCATCAAAGTAAATTCACATGTAGATAGATTTCTAACGAGGTTTGAACAGAAAAAAAATTATATCGCCTCAACTACCATTTTTAACCACCGCCCGTCGATGACACAGTTGACAATGGGTTTGCTGTTTATGAACTAGGCAGTAAGAAAATGTCCGTTCTAGCCTATTTCGGTTCGGTAGAACAGCGTGAAAATAGACTGGTTATCCAAGAAATAAAAATTCGAGACAATTTTATTAGAACCCGACCACCATTTATTCAGTCGCAACATTCAATCTTCTCGAGAGGTTTGCGGATTGAGTTAGTGATTTACGCAACTTTCTGTTCATTTTCTGTGCCCTAAAATAATTAATGGGTAATTTCGAAACAGCTGTTGGGAATAATTTATAAGAGGCCCAAGTTCTCCAAGTTTTGCCTAACTTGGAATTTCCCTTTACTCCAAATTGTTTTCGATCGTTTCAAATTAAGAACTGTTGACCCTTTCGCTGCTAAGTGCGTTACGGGGCGCTTTAGCGGACAGTGTAGATCAACATCAGACGGCACAAAATGTACAGTCTGATCTTGGATCTACACTGTCCAATACGACACGATATTTTTTGCCCGGTGAAATCATATTTGGGTTTTTACTAGTCAGTGGAAATTTTCGCTTCATTTATTCAGCAGCTTAGGTTTAAAAAAAAAACTTGTGTTATGGGGAGAAAAGCAAGATTGTCAGCACCACCTGAGTTTTATAGATATGTTTTTTTTTTACGTTCAAAGTGTCGGTCAGATCTTTTAGAACTTATTCTCCAACAAAATCGTCTCAAATATATCATCAATCTATTGGTGAAAAAAGGAGAGAGAGAATCACAATAATTATCAATTGCACTTTGATCCAACTCTGGTAGCAAAATATTCTAAAAACTCTTGTAATACTTCAGGTCATATAGAATATGTAATTTCTTTTTTTAAAGATACATCTAAACTCGTTTTCAGCCAATTTTTTTAACGCATTTCATCTTTATTTTATGAAACTGTAATTATAAGTGTATCTTCATGCCAAATATTGCCCCTGACGCTTGCAAGGTTGCACACGTTACGACGGATAAAAAATGCATTTCATTTTTTGGCGGCCTTTAAAGAAATTACTGCTGTCGTTTCCGGTTTCAAATAAGGGCAAATCCCTTGAGTTTTGCTATCCCTTACACCATATATACCGGTAATTTATCCATGTTTACATAGCTGATCAAATTCTGAGCTATTCTACACATTTTCAAGTTTCAACAGCGTTTTTTTTTTCTGTAAGGATGTCTCTTTAAGTCCAAAGTGAATGTAAACGCAGTCCAGTGTAAAAATTGCCGAAGACTGTTACAAACTTTGAGTATAATCATCAATGGGAGAGTAGTCAATCTATCTTGACTGACACTTCATCTTATATTCTGATCTACTTGATTTTATATTAACTCCGTTATTAAAAGTCTGGATGTTCTTATTGGTTCAACGAAAAAATATGAGCCATGCTCCGTGAAAAGGGGACTTAATGCATCTGCGAAAAGTATCGACCCAGGTCAGCCTGCGCAGGCCGCGCAGGCTGACCTGGGCCGAAACTTTTCGCTATTGGTCAATTTTCTCTCTGTCCAAGGACCACTTTACTTCATGTTTCAGTCGATTATCAAAACCAAAGTCGCTTTTATGGATCCATTTTACGTGATGGCTTGATTAGTATAATGCATTACGGAGACACATTAAGCCCCCTTTTGCCAGAGCGTGGCTCATATAAAACAACTAGGCGGAATTAATAGAAAAAGAAATCTACTGCGCTGACGTTAGCCCTAAACCCTTTACCACACAAACCCGATTTTCGAACGACCCCGACATGAAAGCTTTGGAAAACATTGTGGGAAAAGGAGAAAATGCTGGTAACTAGCATTTTCTCCATTTCCCACAATGTTTTCTACTCTTCCACTCTTCCAATGGCAAATTTCAGTTTTTGAACCACGTTTTAATTTGTCGTCTGCAAATGCCTTCAATTTGAACCAGTCAAAAATTTTGTCGTTTGGTAAAGCGTTAAAGAAAAGAACTGGAGAAAGAATAAAGCACTTGACTGACTCCTATTCAATGATTAACTCTTTACCAGACGACAAAATTTCCGACTAGTCCAAATTGAAAGCATTTGCAGACGATAAATTAAGACCGAATTTGTCTTTGGAGGAGTAGAAAACATCGCATAAAAAGGAGAAAATGATAGTTATCAGCATATTCTCATTTTCCCACAGTGTTTTCATGAGACCTCCTAAAGTTGAGGATTGTGTGGAAAAGGGTTAATTGATAATATAATTAATTTCAATTATTTTGGATTTGTTTTTTGTGCTAACAATAGAAACTAGATGTTCAAATACTTTCCGACTTCACCTAACAGCTGTTGGCAAATTAAAAAGAGCCATTCGCTGGTAAAAGGGGTTTTAATGCGTCTCCATGATGTATTATACCAAGCAAGTTATCACATAATTTGCCTCCTCCTTGATGTATTGTACCAAGCAAGTTATCACATAATTTGCCTCCTCCATGATGCATTATACCAAGCAAGTTATCACATAATTTGCCTCCTCCTTGATGTATTATACCAAGCAAGTTATCACACAATTTGCCTCCTCCTTGATGTATTATACCAAGCAATTTATCACATAATTTGCCTCATCATGATGTATTATACCAAGCAAGTTATCACATAATTTGCCTACTTCATGATGTAGTATACCAAGCAAGTTATCACATAATTATAGATCCATCAGATCCACTTTGTACAGATGTACCAACCGACTCAAATCATGTGGTAGAACTGTCCCTGATAATACAAAAAATTGACCAACAGCAAAAAGTTTTGACACATGTCAGAAATGAATTTTTGAATCATTTGATGACAGAACTCAATCAAACGTTCCTTTTTTTTTTTAATTTCAGCTTTGATCAAAAGCGGGTCATTGTCCGTGAGGGCCATATTCCGATGTGCTTTTATTTCATTCTATCTGGATCAGGTAAGTTCAAACTTCTGACAGAAAACCACTTTAAAAGAACGCATAGCACACAACCTCGAGTTTTAATGACCTTTTGGGAAAAGGTCATGGAAAAAATTGTGGGAAAAGGAGAAAATGCTGGTTACCAGCATTTTCTCCTTTTTCCACAAAGTTTTCTTCCCTTCCTAAGACGAATTTCAGTTTTTGAGTTTAGTTTGTCGTCTCGTCTTCGATTTGTACCAGTCTAAGATTATGCCTGTTGGTGAACAGTTAAATGACTGCACAGTACAACTGAAATGGGCGTTTTGAAGACCAATTCCATACACGGTCTGCATTGTCCAAATAGATCTAAGAAAAGCTACATGCAACGTCACACAGTTATCAGAGCCATCTGTGCAATAGAATAACATAAATCACCAAAAGCAGAAGATGGCTCCTGAACCGTTGAAAAAAGTACCAAGACCTTTCTGATTGTTTAAATTTAGTCACAAGATACAAAAAATTGATATGTACGGAATGTTATGTTGTGGTAACTGTCCTGGTGCTTGAATTTGATTCGAGCAGCGTGAGAAAATTTGGAATCGCCCGAGACCGAAGGTCGGGCGAGGTGCCAAAATGTTCTTATGCAGCGAGAAGCAAATACAAGCATCAGGAAAGTTAATACAGCATGATATTCCTTTTATTATATACCTACAACTTTCAACGACAAAATAATGCAGATTTTTTATATTTTATTCAAAAATGGTAAATAAAATGAAGCAAATGATGGTTAGTGGGTAGTGACTTCGCTTTTATCAACGGCTGATGAATATTATGGCATAAAACGTTGACTGATCGAATTGCAAATCAATGCCTACGTGCGAGATACGTCATCATACCATGTTTGGAACAGTATTTGACACTGTGTAGATACCGACTTTTATCCATGTGCGACGCATGTATTTTTAGCCGGATATAATTACAGGCATAATGATAACATTCGAGAAATATACTCGCGTTCTTCTGAATTTTCTTGTTCTATAAATGCTCCTGTTTCGTCATTTACAGCTGTTGTATCAACACTAGACAATGATGTTCAACGAACGGTGATGTTTTTGAACAGAGGTGACAGTTTTGGTGACATCGCTATTTTAAACAAGACTCGACGTCAAACAACCGTGATATCTCGCGAGAAGATAGAACTACTATGCATGACAGATACAGTTAGTTGTTTATATGTGTTGCTAGCAATGTTTACCATAATAATGTCTTTTAACGTTTCAGAACACAAAAGTATCTTCTCATGATTTTTTAAAGAATATACTTCCTAACATTATCATAATACATGGCGACACTTTGGGCTCGATTGTAAGGTGTCCTGTCATCTTCGCTTTCACTTAAATGAGCCATGCTCTGTGACTGGCTCAAATTTTAATGAACACATGAGTGGTATATTGAAAAAAAAAAAAACGGACGTATGTAAATTAGTCAATCCCTTTCATGACTATTGACATAAGGTACATATTACGCCATGTTTTTATGTAAACCTTTTGAATTGTGTCTCCTTTCCTCCCACTTCCTCCACTCATGATGTCTCCAGTCGTTTGCCGCAACAGTTATTTGTTTTTTATTCGAAATATTGTTTTCAAACCCTGTAGTTGTACTTTACGTACCTTCTGAGTGTAATAAAAATGTTCTATTCTGTTCTTTTACAGGACTTTGTCGATATTTTCATGTCTGGTGGAATACGAGATCCAAGAGACCCGTTTTTGTTGTAAGTCATAACAATGCTATCTTTTACTTAATCTCCCCGAATTATGAAAGTGGAGCTTTGTTAGAGCTAAATAAGTTGTTGTTGAATTGCATGGCTGTATCTTTTATACAACGGCTCTGTTGACTTTTTGGAAGGTCAACAAGAATCTAATCTACAATCAAAGTGAAACCGCCTGTTTCTTACATCAGATATATATGAGCCATGCTCTGGCAAAGGGGTGTTTAATGTATCTCCATGATGCATCATATCAAGCAAGTCATCATATAATTATGGACCCATGAAATCCCTTTTTGTCTAACAATAGGCTGAATCCTGATGTAGAAAGGTCCCTTGAAATCCAGAAAATTTACAGATAGCAAAAAGTTTCGACACAGGTCGATACTTTTTGCAGATGCATAAAACTCTTTTCACAGAGCATGGCTCATATATTTTTTCTAAGTTACTACTTTCCGTTTTCTACTGCTACCTTCAAAATGCACTTGCCCACCTGCAACAATGAAAAGGTCTATCGATGTTATATTAATTTACTAAGTTTATTTTTGTTACTTTTGTTTCAGCCCCATCTTCTTTAAGGCCAGCTAATTTCAGTATCAATTCATTATTTTAAGAAACATTTTCGGAACTAATTATAAAAATAATTATAAATCGAACAGGTCCATCGATTTTCTAGACGGTTGGCCAAGAGAACTGCTCATTGACAACCCAAAGAAATGCATATTTAGCTACTTTAAGTAAGTAAACTTTGATAATTCATTGCTAGGGGCTCTTTCTTTCCTTTAAACGTAGTTGTTAATTCTACCTAAATTGAACAGACCAAAAATTTATAAATGGTTACTTCGATAGCATGTTTGATGTTCGTCAACGAAAGCATTTCTTCGAATGAGTGATATAAACTGTCTGCAACACAAACAATCACTTTGTGTAGACATTTTTTCCTCCTTAGGTGTTACCCTTTTTAATCTAAACTTGCAAATAATTTAAGTTTTCACAAAAGTTTCTATGTACACACAGAGCCATTTCGATATTTTTGTTGATTTTGATATACATGTATACAGTACCTTCGTACTTACATGTATATCAAGAACTTTCTTATTTACAAGTTTTGGATTGAGAGATCGTTTCGTTTGGCGTTAATAAAGTTCCAATTTCGATTTTCCGATTAAAGCTGAAAATTTAATTCATTCTGTTATTACAAATGGCGGAAAGTTAATGACTCAGCCCAATTTCGACGTTTGTTAATGCTTTTCCCTCACATGCTTATGTATCAGTGACACCCTAATGGTATACTTGCAGACTTCCTGGTCTTTTTAATAGCTCTATTTTCATGTTTGAGTGACTTATTTACACTTTTCTTTCTTAAGGCGAGGGACGGTTCTTGTTCAGGACAGCGCTGTAAACGAATGGATCTTTGTTGTTAAGTCGGTAAGAATATAGATCTATATATACTTATACACTCTGGAGCAGCACATAAACAACACCTTGAAAGTTTGATCACAGGTCTGAATGCTTTATATTTAAGATTAACATAAGATAAAACTCAACTATAAGCTTTTTATGGATAGATTGTTGCAAATTACTCTGCATAACTATAAAAATATTTTTATTCAAGAATTTGAGCTGTTCTGAGATTATCAAGACCGATTTGCCTTATTTCAGTCATCAAAATATTTTAAGTTTCATGATCTATCCATGAAAATTTTGATATTCTGTGATGGACCAATTTCAGAGGCCTTTGCTTTAACTAAATCACCTATCTTTAATCCTTTAGGATATTGTTCTCCGCGCTCAACTCACAAAGAGCCTTTAAAGCAAAATTTAAGTTTTTGAAGTATTAACTTAATTTTGAAGTATTAACCCTTTCCCAAACAAGCCCTGGTTTTCACGTGTCTGCAATACAAGTCTTTTGAAAACACTGTGGGAAAAGGAGAAATTGCTCGTAACGGGCAATTTCTCCTTTTCCCACAGTGTTTTCTACCCTTTTTTAGACCTTTCTGCCATTTTCATCAAATTTAAAATTGTCGTCTGCAAACTCTTTCAATTTGGACCTGTCCAAAATTTGTCGTTTGGGACGAGCAATTTCTCCTTTTCCCACAGTGTTTTCTACCCTTTTTGAGACCTTTCTGCCATTTTCATCAAATTTAAAATTGTCGTCTGCAAACTCTTTCAATCTGGACCTGTCCAAAATTTGTCGTTTGGGAAAGGGTTAACTTAATTTTGAATCACTAAACTAAAATTTAATTCTAAGGAAACACTTCCTCCTTCGTCGATAACTGAGCCTTGCTCTGACAAAATGGGGATAAACGCCGTGATAAAAGATACTAAGCAAGTCATCTCATGATTATGGATCCATGAAATCCATGCCGTCTAACAACTGGCTGAATTCTGAGAAAGAATGGTCCTTTGACACGCAGAAAATTGACCAATAGCAAAACGTTCAACCCAGGTCAGCCTGCGCAGTTGCATGAAACCTCTTTTCACAGAGCATGGTTCAACTCTTTTTCTTAACATATATGGGAAAATAAATCTGGGTCATTCGTCTGAATCCTTTAAGGGTCCTTTGTAGGGAAGTGCGAGCATTCTCAAGAAACTCATGCCTTGCAATATTCATAGACATCCAAAAGTGGAAAAGAAACTGGACTTCAGAGAAGAGGGTAAATATCATACTTTTTATATATGAAATATTTTTTAAATAAAGGAACAGTTTGAGAACGAAGTTGGGAGATTGTTATTATTCTCTCATGGCGGCATTTGCTCGGAGCATCTATCCTTATTTTATCATTACAAACAATATATGACACGGCTTCATAACTGCAGAAATCTTGTAGAATTTTTATGCCATATCGGGATAGATTTGAAAGCCGCGTGTTCCTCATTTTGTGCCTCGTGACTTCTAGTGTCCTTTGTAATATCACCAATGATGTTTTGGAAGAAAAGAAAAAGATAACTTAACCCTTTCCCAAACAAGCCCTGGTTTTCACGTGTCTGCAGTATAAGTCTTTTGAAAACACTGTGGGAAAAGGAGAAATTGCTCGTAACGAGCAATTTCTCCTTTTCCCACAGTGTTTTCTACCCTTTTTGAGAACTTTCTGCCATTTTCATGAAATTTAAAATTGCCGTCTGCAAACTCTTTCAATTTGGACCAGTCCAAAATTTGTTGTTTGGGAAAGGGTTAAGGTGATGCCATATGTAGTAATTCCATGATAATATTCTGTTTTTATTCAGTTATGGAGTTAATGAAACATGAGAAACTGTTGAGCCACGAGGAACAGGTACAGCTAATGTTCGAAGAGGAAAAACGCAGTTTAGACGATCAGAACCTTCACGTTCGATTTTATGCTCTACCTGAAATAAATGTGAAAACTAATGACGGTTACAACGAACTGAAGCAAATGAAAGAAGAGGTAAGTTGAGCTATGTTAAAACCACTTTGTAATAAAACGGGTTATATGTATGTTACAAAAAACTGTTGTATTACAAAAGTGGCCCTAACAGATAGAACCACTTTTGTAATAAAAATACTTTTTATGATAAAAACTTTCATCTTTTTTAACTATATGGGTTAAAATTAAAGGGTATGTTTTACTATCGGCTTGAAAGTTCTATTTAACTTATTTAGCAAGATAAGAGTTAAATATATGGAAACTTCGTATTCGCTACTAATCCATGTAAGGTGCGAGCCAAAAAAGAGGCAAGGATTTCTGTCGCTTAGATGATACTTATACACAATGTTTGATTTCAGTTTGTGAACGCAAACAGTGTTACCAGGGCCCTTGGCGACTTAGAAAAACTGGCTGACGACGGTGCAGACATTAAATCTGAGACGGGTAACAGCGACTCTACTGTAGCTGCCTCAATGAAAAAACCTCACTCCAGAAAAATGTCTCTCAGTAACGTCATGTTAAAGGTAAGGCCTTTTGTTTAACACTTTCACTGCTAGTGTCGCCCTGGATAGCTTTTGCGAACGGGGTACATCAAGATCTCACTGCACAAAATGTACAGTCTGATCTTGGATCTCTACTGCCCGCTATCTGATGCTACACTGTCAGCAAGATTATCTTCATTTTCACATTTTCAATGAAAAAACACATTTTAGACTTCCGACAAAAGCCGAATCCATTTAGTTGGTAGAGAGAGAGTTAGAATGGTGCGTTTCGAACCTGTGTAGCATCGACTCGCTGACTTCTTATGCTCGAACATTCTTGGTATAGGGCTAGCACTTTTATCTCTTTACCACATGGTGAAAGTTAAGATTTGTTTAAATTGACAGGGGATTTGCAGACGACAAATTAAAGTTGGCTCAGGTAACTAAATTTGTCCTTGATAGGGCAGAAAACATTGTAGGAAAAGGAGAAAATGCTGGTTACCAACATTTTCTCCTTTTCTCACAATGTTTTCAAAGCTGTCTCTTTCAAGATTACTAAAACCTAAAACTCGGGATTGTGTGGTAAACGGTTAATTTTATTTCTACGAAGTATCGTATTCCTACTTTTAATGTAATAGTTTACTTTTTCTTTTCATTTCAGGGTCCATATAAACAAATGCGTACGTATGTTTTAAGCTAATATTGAATGGCGCACAAGTATTTCTTTTAAAAGTGTGTCTGTGTAAGCATAGGCCACTGAAACTCTATTGGTCTATCACGGGATACCGAAATTTAAATTATCGGCCACCGTTACTAAAAATAGCACATTGGCGACTGCTTCTATAAACTGGCAGCCTGTTATCGATCTTCGTATCAACAACAGGTAACACCCAATGCTTACAAGTCGAGTTTCTGCCCGGTTCGAGATTTCATGAGATAACGCGAGACTTGGAAATGTAAATTGTAATCTTATTTATGCACAGTAATAGACATTATCGAAAAAGATTAAATTCTTTACCGATTTCGATACATTGATAACGGTCAGAAAAATCTTTGTCTATCATGAAAATCTTAGCTAAAAGATAGAATACTGCTCGGTTATATTTTAAAACAAATTAAGGCATTCTGCTACGAGCTGTCTGATTGGTGGATTTGGTACATATGAAAACCAATAGCTGCCGTTGATAAATCGGGTGTTGCCTGTTGTCTATCGGACGGCTACGGGAGATACAACGGGTACCAGTTTACTGCTTCTATTTCGTATATCTTATTATATACGATATAGAGGCAATCCCATCGTGCTATCTTTAGTAACGGTGTTTATGAAAATTTCAGTTTTCCGTGACATACAGCCATTGCACCAATGTGCTATTTAGTAACAATGTCCGGTGATTGACCGAGGAAAATTTTAGTGTTCCGTGCTAGACCAGTGGAGCATTAAAGGCCTGTGATGTAAGTTTATCAATGATTCCAATAAACACTGATCTCCAAGTATTGTAAGCGCTGATGACAGTGGTTATTTTAATAGGCAAGAAACATCCATTTTGACGGATGGATACTTACTTTTTTTCAGTTATAGTCTAACATCTATTGAATTAAACTGTAACGCAGATGCTATTTTAATCTTATAAATCTGAATTCTATACCCCCCCATGGCATTTGTAATTTTTAGTTGGTTTGAAAATCTTCCTCTGCTAATGCCCCGTACTATGATTCTTATTTTCAGTTGGCAGAGAAACATCTTTCGTATCAAATTCATCTCGGCGCGATTCCATCTCCAGACACTCCAGAAAAAGTAGCGGAACGAGTAACAAAAACAACCAAGACGGAGAAGACATTAAAAATGACGACATAGATCATAAACAAAAAGTCGATGATTGGCAGAAAATGTCTCTACCCTCAGTGGCTGAGAGCCCAATCAAGGATCTAAGAATTGAGAAAGAAATACAACCAGTTTTTGTTGAAATTCGAGCTCTTACGAAGGGACAAGTATTTGTAAGTTGCTGCTGTGATCAGCCTATTTCTTTACGTGGTGATCTTTCAGGTCTCACCTTCTTAGCTCAATAACCAAACTGAAATCCTGTGATGACAAATCACTCCTCTGTTAAAAGAAAAACAGGTCCTTAAAAAAGCAATGAATAGACTTGTCCGCGTCATTTGATATGAAAAATGGCATGCAGATCGAAAATAGAGTAAAATGCCATAGAGTTAGCATTAGATTTGAATTTGGCCTCGTTTCGCAGCTTTAACCCTTTCCCAAACGACAAATTTTGGACTGGTCCAAAATTGAAAGAGTTTGCAGACGACAATTTTAAATTTTATGAAAATGGCAGAAAATTATCAAAAAGGGTAGAAAACACTGTGGGAAAAGGAGAAATTGCTCGTTACGAGCAATTTCTCCTTTTCCCACAGTGTTTTCAAAAGACTTATACTGCAGACACGTGAAAACCAGGGCTTGTTTGGGAAAGGGTTAACATAACCTACTTTATAAAGTCTACATCGCGGATGAATTACTAAGAGAAACAGCCCCCCCCCCCCAAAAAAAAAACCACCAAAAAACCACTGTCATTACACCCAAAATCACTTTCCTAGCACCTAAAACTGTATGCCAAACGCTTAGATACACAATTTTATGGAAAATAGTCATGAAGTAGTGCTATCAGTCTTAGAAAAAAATGTTGTCAACTCTCAGATGAATGAAGTTTGAATGAAGTGTTCTACTGTTAAAAATGTTCTAGCAAATTTCTGCCATCACCTTCGATTAGTACTTTCAGTACTTTTATTCATATAAGTGAAACAATTTGGGGTTCAAATAAAAGGATCCACGTCTTGTTGTTGATTCCAGAAGTAAATTGTATATAACTTTTCATATAATTTCTAAAGGCAATAGTAAATTTGGGTCTAGATAAAGTTACCTAAAGCAAATTCTCTTTTGAAAACCTGAAAAGAATAACTTAAAAAAGTGTCACCCACTTATATAAATCAATGGCAGTGTTAACCATGGTCTGGCTAAAGGGGGTTTAATGTATGAAACCGTATGATCCATTTCGTCCAAAACCCGACTGAATCATAAGGTAGAATGGTCCTTTGACACGTGAGAAAATTTAAATATAGCAAAAAGTTTCGACCCATGTCAGCCTGCGCGGACTGCGCAGGCTGGCATGGGTCGATACTTTTTGCAGATGCATCAAATGCCCTTTTCACAAAGAATGGCTCATGTGTAATTTTGCAGGGTATGACAGAAGTACTCTACGACAATCAGCCCAGTTTTAGTCTTGTTAGTAACGGATCGGAATGCATCATGATCGAGAAGAAGTTTTTCCTGGAGCACGCATCACAAAATCTGATTGTTCGACTGCGGGACGGCGTATGTTGTTTGTCTTTTAATTGAATATGTCATATATAGAGGATCCTACATAAGTATTTATGTGTTATCATTTTTTATCAAACTAGTTGACTAAAAATGTATGACGCGAGCCTCGGTAAGCGTCAAATACATTTTAGTCAACGAGTTTGATAAAAATGATAATACATAAACACGAAGGTCAAATTCTATTTATCACATAAAACGAATGACAGACAAAAAAATATCCTGCATCATCACCTTTAATCTGTACACCATTCACGGGTCCATGTTTACAGTTGCAGCTCGGTTTCAAATGTGTACATACGCAAGTAGATAGTTCTTTGACATTTACACCGAAAGTAAAATGAAACAGTTTTTATAGCTGGTAATTCACCTATTTCCGCACTTTGTTGATTTAAAGAACAAAACTTTTGCTGCATTTCTTGTGTTTTATTAAATATGAAAATCAAAAACTTTCCACGCGTATACGTCTTAGCAACAATGACGACATTAGCGTGGAGCAGTAAAACGACGTAGTAGTACAAATTCCAGCACGTACTGTGGCTGGTTTCTCCAGCTGCACGCGCTCATGACTAAAAATTGATCAGATTCGGGACCCAAAAAACGATAATACACTAATATATTATCAAAAATAAGTCATGGGTTTAATACACTGCCGGAGGAGGTTTTATGTGATAAAATTTATTTATTTTAATTCTTGTTGTGTATAACATTTCTGTATTTCTGTGCATATGTTTTTGTGGGGGGAGGGGGAGGGGATGACGATGTACTTTGTACAAGTCTATTAATAAAATGTTCTGTCTGTCCGTCATTTATTCAGAGAACCAGTAGCGAACAAAAAGACAACGTAGGTGTTAAAATGGATTTTATATAAATCATGCCATTCAGAGGTATGAAAAAAAAAGTGGGGGAATGACTGTCATTGTTTGGTCGGTGCGAGTGTAAGTTGCTGGCAGAAAAATGAATTTCAAAATAAGGCAAAGAGTAAATCGAAGATAGAGTGACCTGGCGACTTTTAACCTTGTTTTGAAATGAATCTCTTTGCCAGCGACCAGCACTTGGACCGACTGTACAATAACAGATTGTCGTCTTCAGAATAATTTCCATACTTTTTAAATGACATGATTTAAATTCGAATGCATTTTAACGCTTGCTTTGTTTACTTTCGGCAGCTATTATTACTTTTACCCGTTACCATACAACGCCCGACTTTTAACGACCCTGACAGCTTTTTAAAACATTGTTGGAAAAGGAGAAAATGCTGGGTCCGTATTCACCAACCATTCTTAGTCTTATTCTCGAGAATTTTCCAAATTTGAAAGCAACACAACGTCTGATTGACTATGCCATTTTTGTTCAGCCAATCAGAAGTTGTGTGACTTTCAAATTTATACAGTCTCAGATAGAAAGGCTAAGAATGTCTGAAGAATGTTTGGTGAATACCAGGTCACGTGTTGGATACGCTGACCACTCAGTAACTCGGCCGGCGTAGACTAAAGTCTAAGTTAGAAATACAACGAGTCAAATTACCTCATGTTATTATTTCAGACCTACCCTTATCCGTCCGACGAGGCGCTACAGGAAAATCTAGAATCACAATTACGCTGGGATGCTCAGAGAAAACGAACTGTCAATGGAGTGCTAAGGAAGGTCGAGTCAAAGAAAGTGGAGAAAAAGGACATGCGAGAATACTTAAATCTGCCCCCTTTACATGCGTCACGGACTTTTTAACCCTTTCCCAAACGATAAATTTCAGACTGGTCCAAATTGAAAGAGTTTGCAGACGACAATTTTAAATTTGATGAAAATAACAAAGTTCTCCAGAAGGGTAGAAAACACTATGGGAAAAGGAGAAATTGCTCGTTACGAGCAATTTCTCCTTTTCCCACAGTGTTTTCAAAAGACTCGTACTGCAGACACGTGAAAACCAGGGCTTGTTTGGCAAAGGGTTAACTCTTTATCAAATGACAAAATTTTAGACTTGTCCAAATTGAATACATTTGCAGACGTCAAATTGAATGTGACTCAAAAATTGAAATTTGTGTTTGGCGGGGTAGAAAACATTGTTGGAAAAGGAGAAAATGATGGTTACTAGAAATTGTGTTACTTTCAAATTTAGAAATTTCTTGAGAATAAGACTAAAAATGTTCTTAAGAAAGGTTGGTGAATACGGACCTTTGTTTTCGCTCATGATTCTGATTCTCCAGACTTGTAAGCAAGTCATCAAATTCTAACAGCAAAATAACGGTAATAATGCAAGACAATATTTGCGCTCAGACAAGTAATATAATTGGTGCCAAATACATACTGTGTTAAATTTTCAAATGCCTGTAAATGTGAAAACGTGATGCTTATTTCTTTTTGCATTATTTCTGTTTTTTTTTTATTTTACTTGTTGACTCATACAGGATAAAATTATTAAACAAACACTCTATTTTCCTCTCCGTACTGTGTTAAATTGTCAAATGCCTGTAAAGGTGAAAACGTGATGCTTATTTCTTTTTGCATTATTTCTGTCGTTTTTTATTTTACTTGTTGACTTATACTGGATAAAATTATAAAATAACCACTCTGTTTTCCTCTCCATACTGTGTTAAATTGTCAAATACCTATAAAGGTGAAAATGTGATGCTTATTTCTTTTTGCATTGTTTCTGTTGTTGTTGTTTTTTTTTTTAATTTTACTTGTTGACTCATACTGGATAAAATTATTAAAATAAACACTCTGTTTTCCTCTCCATTTTTTGAAGTTGAAAGACCGCTAGATGATTTTACACCAATTAACTATATAAGAATTAAATCGTTCATTTGTATGATCACAATTTATTCTGTTTTCAACAGTATTTCAGATATGTCACACGGACAGTTCAATTACTCATGTATTGGCTAAATTTTACTTGTACTACTCTGAGGATCAATCATGCCTTGCCCAAGCCGGGATAATCCCCACGCTACCAATGCCGCCAAAGAAGATTCCTCCAAATATTTCTGTGTCCAGTGCCTCAAACCTTAGGCTACTAAATGCGGCTCAAGGACCCTTTTGCGGACAGTGTAGGTCAAGATCAGACTGCACAGAACGTGCAGTCTGATCCTGGATCTACACTGTCCGAGAAGGAGATATTCTGCGCCCCCAAAAACTAATTTGAAATAGCAAAATTATGGTTTTACTATCGGTATAAAAGTTTCATTTCACTTATTTAGCAGGAAAAGGTTTAACCATAGGTTCATTGTGGAACCCTTGTAGATCTGAATGATAAGTAGAACAGGTTTAAAAAGCCTCCGTCACACCAAACTAGTTCTTAGAACGTCTTACCCCGTCCTAACAAAATCGTAAAACGGGTTGCGGTCGGGGTAGGATTTGTACTTTCGGCCTAATTATGCCTAAAGCCCCCGTTACACCGAATTAATTCTTAGAACGTCTTGCCCTGTCCTAAAAATCGTTAAACGGGTTGCGGTGGGGGTAGAATGTGTAAGTTCATTCATTTTGCAAGCGTACTGCCAATTGAATGCCCACTGCACCACATCTTTACACCTCCCTAATGGGATCGAAGTACGGAAGGTCCGTTTGTAGTGCGTCCATCTCGTTTCAAGTACCTTGTCACTCCGTCTAATTACAGGACGGGATGGACAGCAAAAAAGTTTGAGCAGGCTCAAAGTTTTGGAGCACCCTTCCCGTCCTAGCTCGTCCATGAAGTTCGTAAACCAGATCGTAAAAGGTTGCTACTACCTCCACTCCGTTCGAATACAGTTTGAGTTCATTGAACAACGATTTTCGGAACGTAGAGAGAACGCCGGAATTTGGTGTTTACTCTTGAAGGGACTACCCGGCTAATACAACACTTTTTTCTGCACCTTTACCTCCCAAGTTTTAACTTTTATACCCTTTACTAATTCTGAGTTTTCATGACCCTGATCAATAGGGCTTTTGAACACATTGTAAGAAAAGGATAAAATGCTGGTAACCAGCATTTTCTCCTTTTCTGACAATGTTTTCTTGCTTATATCATTCAAAGCATGAGTGGCACCGTCCAATATTCATCAGGTTACTAACGTAAACGCAGTCTGCAATCGGTGAAAGAAACCAACGATGATGCAATTGAAATGCTGTTTCAGACCTTTTCGCACAGTTTGATCTTGATCTACACTGATCTCAAAAGCACCAGAAATTGTTTCACTCCTCTGTTTATGATCATACCGATTATTTAGTTCATTGTCCATCTAACGAGAGGACAAAAAATAAATTCGAAACTATGGTTAACAACTTCCACATGACGTTTTCAATGGACCAATTACGGAATGATTGATCTAAAGTTAACCCTTAAGCTGCTTATCGCGACCCACTGACTTTTTGCGGACAGTGTAGATCAAGATCAGACTGCACAGAACGTGCAGTCTGATCTTTGATCTACACTGTCCGATACGGTATTTTCTTTCCGGTGAAATCAACTTTGAAACCGCAGTGTTTGGGCTTTTAGGATTGAGTAGAAATTTGCGTTTCATTTATTCAGCAATTTAAGTGTTAAATACAGCACTTCGCACTCTTCTTTCGGCATGTAAATTGCGACCTATAGAATATGTGAGTGGGAGTTTTTTTTTTTTTGGAAACATTTATTGAAACATTTCGAATATCTTCGCATTACTTATATGGCAAATATAGGAACTCTTAGGGGGCGACATACACCAACAATTCTAAGTTTAATTGTGATTCTAAATTCAAAGTTTAGCCATCTAAATTTGATGAGACAAGACAAAATCAGAACAATCTGACATTGCTGCATTTTTGCAGAAAAAAAAATGTATGAGCCATGCTCTGGTAAGAGGGGGCTTAATGCATCTCCGTGATACATTACACCAAGCAAGAGACCATATAATTATGGGTCCGTGAAATCCATTTTTAACAACCGGCTGAATCTTGGGTTAGACATGCAGAAAATTGACGCATAGCGAAAAGCTCCGAATAAAGTCAGCCTGCGTGAACTGTGCAGGCTGACCTTGCTCAACACATTTCGCAAGTGCATTAAACCCCTTTTACCAGAGCATGGCTTGAACGCTTTTCTGTTCTGCCTTGGCATACTATACTACATGTACCACGTTACAAGACCTGCTAGCAGGGATCGAACCAGATATTGCGGTTTCAAAGTTCATTTTACCGGAAAGAAAATACGGTATCGGACAGTGTAGATCAAAGATCAGACTGCACGTTTTGTGCAGTCTGATCTTTGATCTACACTGTCCGCAAAAGGTCAGTGAGTTGCTCTTAGCAGCTTTAAATGTTAATATCTAAGAATACTTAAAAAGCTAGACAAAGGAAACACATTTCGCAAGTGCATTAAACCCCTTTTGCCAGAGCATGGCTTGAACGCTTTTCTGTTCTGCCTTGGCATACCATACTACATGTACCACGTTACAAGACCTGCTAGCAGGGATCGAGCCAGGATTTCAGGAAAAAACGGTCAAATAAACCTTGAGCTTTCGGGACCCCGAAGAAGAAGAAATTTTGAAAGCTTTGCTTGAAAAAGAGAAAATGATGGTAACCAGCATTTTCTCCTTTTTCCCACAACGATTTCAATCCTTTTAAATTCAGATCTTATCCACCGTTTGCCAGACTTAAGTTGGCGTCTGCAATTCTTTCAATATGGACGAGTTTAAAAATTTTGTCGTCTATTAAAGATTTAAAGTGTCCATTTAAGTACTAATTTATTCGGTGAAAAGGTGCTAAGTTAGGAATTTTTTCCTGTTTAATTTTGGTTTAATTATTTTTTAAAAAAATATATATAATTTGCCTAAAACTTGATAGGAACTACCCTTTTTTTTTTAATTTGCCTAAATAGGAACTTCTTATATTCTTATTGATATTAATATTTGTTCTTGGGGAAAAAAACGAGGAAAGTCGACCAAGGTATCCCAAAAAGATTTAAATAAGTTAAACCCACAATTCTCAAAACTCGTTTATTTTGATTAAAACAATCTGATGTAAAACATACGCTTTTAAAGAATGATAGGATTAGATAAACAACACTGCTGTTATGACAGACATGGGACTCGAATCAGCTGTTAGAAATTCCAACGTAAATTTATGCTAAACACCACATTTCTCGTGTGAAAAAAAAAAAGCAATATACTCCGGTGTCTGCGATACCGGACAAAATAGATATACTCAGTGTGCCGTAAAGGTCCCAAAAGCATGCATGGAGTTAAATGTGGGCAAACTTCGCGATCAGAAAACGTGTAACCGTTGCATTGCCAAGGTTGGATTAAAAAGCTTTTGCTGACGTGGTATATCAAGATCAGACTACACAAAGTGTCCAGTCTGATCTTAGATCTAATCTGTACTATGAACTTTGACATTGCCAGAATCTTTGGATTTTTTTCTCTTTGATGGACAATAGTTGTTTCGTTTGTCTAGCATTTTAAGTATTCTTAGATATTAACATTTAAAGCTGCTAAGAGCGACTCACTGACCTTTTGCAGACAGTGTAGATCAAGATCAGAATTCACACAACGTGCAGTCTGATCGTTGATCTACACTGTCCGATACTGTATTTTCTTTCCGGTAAAATGAACTTTGAAACCGCAATATCTGGGTTTTTACTATTTAGTGGAAATTTGTGTTTCATCTATTTGTCAGTATAAAGTTTAATGTTCTAAACATCAAAAAAAGATTTTTGTTAAGAAATCAATGTGTTTTCTTTTTTTATTGAGTATTACTTCAATATCTCGGTTGGAGGAAGAAACTGTAATTTTTTCTCCGCTTCTGCTCTAAAATTAATTAACCAGCCTGGTTACTGTGAACATAAACACGTTGTTATAAAGATAGACATTATACACTGAATTTATTTTACTTTGGCGCATTTTACTACAGGCAAACACCTTTTTTTAATCTCTTAAAGTAGTTCAAAATTTTAGAGAAATCTCCTTGCAAAAGGAGAAAACGTAACGAACGATTTCTCCTTTTGTAACTTTTTTTGGCTAATTTGCAATTATTTAAAGGTCCAATAGCAGCCAAAAGTAAACAAAGGGGGTGGTAAAGTGCATTTAAAAATAAATAAATAAATAAATCATACTATTTAAAAGTATGGACAATATTGTGAAAATGACAATCTGGTATTGTACAGTCGGTCCAAGTGTTAGTCGCTGGTAAGAAAATTAATTTTAAATGTAGATCCAAAGTTGCCAGGTCACTCTATCTTTTGTTTACCTTTTACGTGGTTTTGAAATTCATTTTCCTGCCAGTGGCTAACACATGGACAAACCATGCAATAAAAGACGCATATTCACAATAATGTTCATACTTTTAAATGGTATTATTTAAATTTAGATGCATTTTAACACCCCATTGTCTACTTTTGGCTGCTACTGGGACTTTAATGGGTACATTTTTTATTGTTAGTAATTAGTGTTTTATAAAGATGATACAATAGCCGTGAGGTGGAATTGTTTGAGTTACTTTTGACAAATAATGAAAATACAGTGATAATGTAGTCATAACATTTCCTATGACCGGATATATATATAACAAATGTGTATTTGTGTAAAGGGTGCTAAATCAGAAGAAAAGTAGTAAACTTTGGAAAGAAAAGTCAGCGAAGTCAAACAAGAATGGAAAGAATCGAAATGAACGATATTGGCCGTCAAAGTGCGGACACTAGAGATGTCGGTACAAGTTCAGAGTTTACGTATAACAACCAGCGGGCACCTCTTGCCAAACCGACCGCCCCACAAATGATGCCTAAAGCGATCGAGGTCAGGCTGACGACGCTTGATCAGCCCAAGGAGCGAGAACTCTGGAATGGAAAGATAGAATTTATATTGTCTTGTGTGGGTCAGTGTATAGGATTAGGCAATGTGACAAGGTTTCCATATTTGTGTTACAAAAATGGAGGAGGTAAGTTGGACGATTCAGTCATGCCACACGATCATATATTTTTTTTTATAACGACTTCAGACGTAACTTTATTTGGCCTGACATTAAAGTTGTAGCTCTTTAAAACATAGTAGTGTTATTTATCCGCTAAAGTTTTGTGACGTCGCCATTGATGTCAATGAAGAAAAAAAAAAGTTTTTCAAAAATATTGATCACTTTTTAAAAAGCTACATTTATATCATTTTACAGTTTTTCGAGTCTGAAAATTTATCATTGATTGTAGCATTAATTCAGTTTTATTTTACACAGTTTTCATAACTATAGCTTCAGTTTTTGACCCACAATAAATTAAGAAGTAAAGTTGGAAATACGTGTTAGTCAATGGGGATTCGGACTCTGGTGAAATATTTATGGCCATTAACTACACTTGTCAGAAAAAGATATAAATGTCTTTAATTCCACTATAGCTGTCCTCAAAAGGAAAATATACCCATGTTAAGACATTGAACCTTTCACATTTTCTTGAAAACCCTAAGGTAACAAGATCAGATATGTACACAAGGATCAAGATAATTTACGTTTTCGTGATCAAACAGATAGAGTTCTACTTGTTTCGGAGTAAAAACCCACAAGAACGAACGCAAAAACATTTTGGACATCGTCCTGAATGAGAGAGCGGAAGGCGTTGATCCAAGATCAGGCTGCACATTCCATGCTGTCTGGTATAGGAACCCACTGTCCGTAAACCGGCGAATGACCAAACAAGCAGTCCAATATCAACAAATGCAAATGAGGACGCTGTGCCAAAAAGTGATTAAATACTGCATTCGTGATGCATTGTACAAAGCAAGTCATATATATTCATGACTCCATAAAATGCATTTTGTCTAACAACTAAGTGAATCGTGAGGGAGACTAGTCCTCTGACATGCTAAAACTTGTCCTATTGCAAAATGTATCAACCAAGGTCAGCCTGCGCGGACAGCGCAGGCTAGGCTGGGCCGATACTTTATGTATTAAATTCTCTTTTCACAGGGCGTAACTCATACATAATTTGTATTAATTTCTAAACTAGGAGCGTTCCTGTTGCCCTATATTCTAACAATGCTGTTTGCCGGGGTACCTATGTATATGTTAGAACTCTCCCTCGGTCAGTGGCTGAGTACAGGTGGGCTTGGAGTATGGAAAATATCACCGGCTTTTAAAGGTAAACCATTTCTGCTACTGTAAACTAATGGTTTCATAACATTTCAGTCACCACAACTCACAACCTGACATCCGCGTACATCCTAAGATTGTGATAGTAAATATTTATCCATTTATTCTTTTAATTTTCAAGAAAATGTAAAATACATTCTTCTACTCATGCACCTATGAGAAGTAATGCAACATAAGCCATTAAATTGCAGACCATCTTTGATATATCCATTTTATCACATAACAATCCTTGTTATCAGTGTTATATAACCATTACGAATTTTCTTATCTTACTCACGTTCTGGACAAGCAAATAGTGCGGTATTTTGTCAATACTACGTTATCATACGGTTCATTTCTAAGACATTGCTGATTCAGATTTCTTTGTAAAATTAAAATGCAAAATTGGTGATCGTGACAAAGCTGTAAATTTTATCAGATTTACATTTAAAACAAAATCATTATAAGCAAGTTTCTTTGGAGCAATTTTTCGTCCGTAATATACCTATCCACGAATAGGTTTCATGTAAATTTCAATAAATATGTACATGTAGGTCTATGTTTTAACACATCATGGCCTATAGTTCTTGAGACATAGTTATGCGATAAAAAGAATCTGACATGAGTTGGTGTTTGAGATAGAATTTTATTAAACTCCTCTACAAACATATTATAAGTCTCGCCAAAAGCTCACTAAATAACATTTCTTCTAGACTCGTTTAATAAGCTTTTATCTTCAAATGGCAACTTATGTCAGATCCTTTATATGTAGTTAAAGTAACACAAGTCCACCGTGAAGAAATGTTTGAAGGCATAGAAGATACTTACTTTAATGATCAGAAAACATCACGGGGGTAAAAAGCAATTGCTGGTGAATTGCAGCTACACATGTCCGTTATCATTATAAACTTTCTATTTGCAGCGTTAAAAGTCGTTCTTGTTTTGTTTTAATGTGTTAGGTACTGTCTGTCTGTAACTTTTGACTCGGATCCTTTTTTTTTTTCTTTGCTTTTTCAGGTGTAGGTTACGCCGCAGCGGTGATGGCGGCCTGGCTGAACATTTTCTATATCGTGATTCTGGCCTGGGCCTTGTTCTATCTGTTTTCGTCCTTCACCTCACAGTTACCCTGGTCCACATGTGATCACTGGTGGAACACAGACAAATGTATGTCCACGTACGACAAGGAACAATTTCCCTATAAGTGTTCCAATACCTCTTTCTCATTCATGGTAAGTGTTTCCAAGTGATCGTTATTCTAAAATACAGTTTGTGCTATTATCAAAGCATAGCTTTAGTAAGGCCACATTCACACATCAAGTATAAAATAAAGCTACTGTTTACATTAACCCTTTCCCAAACAACAAATTTTGGACTGGTCCAAATTGAAAGAGTTTGCAGACGACAATTTTGAATTTGGTGAAAACGGCAGAAAGTTTTCCAAAAGGGTAGAAAACACTGTGGGAAAAGGAGAAATTGCTCGTTACGAGCAATTTCTCCTTTTCCCACAGTGTTTTCAAAAGACTTGTACTGCAGACACGTGAAAACCAGGGCTTGTTTGGGAAAGGGTTAACGAAAAGTTGACCAAATTCGTGATGAACGTCAAAAATCTACTATCACCACGGAGAATTTGTGAGAATTTATTATTGTGTTTATATGGTTTCTGCACATGAATACGGTCAGATCAACTGCTCTGTTCCTTTGTGTATTATTTCTATAAAGCTTACATTACACGATTGGCAACTAAAGTCTGTATATAATCCACACTGAATGACAAAGAATTCATGAATTCTTCAAGAAATAAGTTTTCTTTGTATCCATAAATATGTGTCAATCGAACCGTGTCGTGGTAAGTTAAAGCATACATAAATTCATCATTTAGCAATGATCGTATGGGGCCATTCAAAACAATACCAAATCTCAATTTAACTTCTTGTAAGCGTCTTCGTACCGTAGCTGAATCTTGGTAAATCTTAGCACAAACAGCATAAACGAAATGTTACAAAGTCGATCAGTACAACTGGTAAAACCAAAGCTGCCATGGTTGTCTTCGAACAAGGCTAGAATGCCAGAGAATATCACAAACAACTCATAGAACTTCTACAAACCACTACGAAACGGCTTGATTAATTTATGGAAATGCTAAGATTTATTCCACGCTCCAAACCCACCTCATTTATCACGAAAATTATCTGTAGCAACTGCATGACGACATCAGGCCGATTACCAGAGATCTTCGGGAACCACAAGAGACCCTGCCTCTAGTGCTAAAGTGTTCTATACCTGAATGAACGAAGTTTCATTAATCATTTATAAGATATGCAAAGCCTGATACACATGACGACACAGTTATGATGACAAGAGTAACACGAAATCCTCTAAAACTAATGTCAATACACACTCACGCTGCATTTTTCCATGTTATATTTATTTCTATAGCCATTTCATTCTAAATATTTCATTGTTTCTGTAGATCAGCAAACAAGAGTACAACAATCAAAGTTGGTCCGTTGGCAATGTCAGTGGGTTTGTTTGTAAACAGTATTACGATGGAACTGTGTACGAATCACCAGTTCGGGAATTCTGGGAGTAAGTAGGAAGTACTATCCTCTATCAGCCACTTTTGTAGTAATTTGATGTGTAAAAGACTACTTTCACCTGCTTTCTAAAAGCTATTTAGTGGAGTTCTTGAATTTTCGAGGAAAACTTTTCTGAGAAAACAGAACAACAATTTGTTAAATTGATTGCTTCCTTCCTCTCAGTATTCAGTATTTTCAAAAGATGTCAACTGCAGTGTCGTTAAAGTTACAAACAGTTGTATTTTGTGACGGGTCAGATATTCATGTATGTAGCAAACTATCTATTTACAGTTTCGTTTGTATGCATCCTTGTGACAAGATGTTGCTTCTTTCCTCTCCGTTTTTACCTTTAAAAACTACCAGACGCAGGGGTGTAAAAACATCGAGCCTTTTTTTTTTGGGGGGGGGGGGGTAAATCAGATACAGTCCAACATGTATGAAGCAAATACGTAAATGGCATTCAAAATGTACCTGCGACAGACAGATGCTTCCCTTGTACATTTACAAATATAAGCCTCCTCTGCAATATCAGCGTATGAGTCCTAAATATCCAGGTTGCTTGGTAATAGAGATTGCCTCTGTGATAGTTTTTACTTATGTTCTTTTATATCCTACATGGATTATTATTACATTACAAATCCATCTTCAGCTTACTTGTATACTTCTTAGTTGTATGTAAGGCACCAACCTAGTACTTATGAAACCCAGAAGAGACATGATTAGGCCGTCATATAACTGAAATACCATTGAAGGCGATGCAAGAAACCCATGAAGACTACCGAGAACCGTATGCTGTAGTGAAAAATTTACTACTCACTGATGACGTGTATTATTTCAGGAAGTATGTGCTGAGAATTACAGATGGTATAGACCAACCAGGAAACATTCGATGGCAGATTGCTCTGTGTTTACTTGTTGTCTGGGTGCTGTGCTATTTTTGTATATGGAAGGGCATTCAGTGGACAGGAAAGGTAGTGATGGTTGTCATTCAGGTTCCATATTTCCGTTAAGAACTTAGAGTACACCCTGCTGTAACTTCTTTGTAATGTAAGTCCTTTGACATGCAGGAAATTTACCAACAGCAAAAGGTTTCGACCAGGTCAGCCTGTGCGGGCCTGGGTTGAGTCTTTTAGCAGATGAAAGAAACCCCCTTTCACAGAGCATAAACCATATGTTAGAGTTTGCAACAGCATTTAATGGTGTACCAGGTATTTTACAGAAACACTTCTACTGTTCAGTTACATTTTGTCTCATTGCATAGCTTTAGCTACGTAAGCTTGAACATTGATCTTTATAAAAGTAAAATAGCCTCAAAACAGTAGTAATATACGGACAAACCCGATTTTAATGCCCATGCATGCAGGAATGGAGGCTGGGTCAAATTGACCATTGCGGTCGATGTGCCATTTGGGATTTCAAAAGAATTTCGTTTTCATTTCTATCGAAATCTAAGCTTTTCACTTTATAAGAGACCAGTGTAAAGACGCTCAGACTGTCACTTCGTTTTTAACAGGTCGTATATGTGACTGCTTTATTCCCTTACATATTGATGAGTATCTTGTTGGTAAGGGGAGTAACTCTGCCAGGTGCAATGGACGGAATCAAGTTTTATTTGCTACCGGACTTCGAGAAAATCCAGAATTCTAGCGTAAGTATTTGAACTGTGATATTCCCTTCAAGTGAATTAAGACTTGTCATGCTAATGGCATCATAAGATGCCTTTACGAACGATATAGATCAAGATCAGAATACACCGATTGTACAGTTTGATGCTCGATTCACGCTGTCTCAATAATGAATCGTTTACGATGCTTCTTGTTATATTTGGACATTCATTGTGCAAGTCTATCGTCAGTTTTCGTATAGAAAAGCTACAGCACGGTACTGACTTTCACTTTTGTCGGTTTCATCTGTACTCCAGCAAAATGCAGTTATTTTTCGGTGATAAACATGACCAAGGAGACATTATCAAATATGTCATTACCTAAAGTGTGTAAACGCACACATCTCGAGTACAGACTATTTAAATGGCTATATTCTAACGTTATTGCTTTTAAATTGAAAATATATGTATTTGAAGCAAAGGATTATTGAACAGGTATGTCCAAATTTTAGTTCAGTCGTCAATTTGTGGAAATATCAGAGATAAAACGTGAGCAGATAATCTTTGTGGAGATTTCATACATTCTTTTCCCAATAGTCTCTGTACCCAAAGTGGAAAGCTAAAATTGCATCGGGACAGTTATCTGTAAGTATCGCTTCACCCTGTCTGAGTTGACTAGGAGAATTGTAAGAAATATATGATACATCTCAAAATTGAAGATGAACAGAGGATATCCCAATGTCGGTGTGTAATACATTTCATAAAAAGATTTTTCTATAGTTTACTTCAGTTTAAAGACGAAAATTATACTTTAATGTATGTTGGTTACTGCCTGAGATATTCTATGGAATTTCATGTTTTTTAAAGGTATGGATCGATGCAGTTACACAGATATTTTTCTCCTATGGTCTCGGTCTCGGGTCTCTTATTGCCCTTGGAAGTTACAATAAGTATAACAACAACGTTTACCGGTAGGTATTTGCTTAAACCATCCTTAATACTTGAAATACTATAGCGTACTTGTAATGGGTTAGGCCTCCAGAATACGTATCGTCATGTTTTTTCTCTTTCCCCCCCCCCCCCCCAGCACTATTTGTTTTAAGAAAAAAGTTAATTTTTCACAAAACAAATGTACATAGTTCTTTCCCTTCTTTTGAAGATACTGAGATTTTAAACACTTAGTACAAGCCTTCCATTACCGATTAACTCGGCATGATGAGTGCCAAGAAATTTAAGGCCGATAAAAGGAGGGCATCTCTTACTCAGGGTGGTGTCTGCTTTGGTTCAGTAGTTTGGCCATCGAGTTGAAATTAAAAATCCTGATTCGATCCGGGTCGGAGGCGCTGGTCAGGTGGGTGTGTACTTGGGCAAGGCATTGCAGACCCCGGGTCAAGAGTACATGTGAAATCCTGTCCAGACATACAGAAGTAATTGAGATGACGTTTTGATCTAACTGAACTCTGTGAACATCGTCTTAACATTAAAACACCTTTCCAACTATTTCAGAGATGCCATATGTATATCTGTGTTGAACAGTTGTACCAGTCTGTTTGCTGGCTTCGTCATCTTTTCAGTTATTGGGTTCATGGCACGTGAACAACAGCTCCCTGTCAGTGAAGTTGCTGCATCAGGTATCAAGTTTGAATCTCCTACTTAGAAGATTTGTTTGTTAGTTTGTATTGGAGTTTAATGCCGTTTCACAGCTTAGGTCATAGCACGGCGGTCAGTGTACCTAAGTATATGTTTTCTGGCTTTCTCACACCAGTACTGACACAACTCTTTTCCAAGCGACTAACTACCATCTCACATACATCAGAGGTAAGAGGCGAAAAATCACCGAAAAGAAAGTTTGCCTCAAGTGGGTATCGAACCCACAACCACAAGGTCACGAGTCAGATACGCTAACCACTGAGCTACCCGGACGGGCAAACAGAAGGTGAACTAACCAGACAACATTCAAGAACCTATGCCAATAACACCACTCGTTATCAATAAATAATAGATTCATCCTTGAATGCATTATCATGGAAATAGAAAAAAATCGGCTTGCCATATTCTGCAATGATAATAATGTAGTAAATGCTAAATACAAAAGTTGTTTTGACCCCGTAAAACAGAAATATATGGGCTGCCTTTCACTAAACTGCGTAGATTTACTCAAATTATTTGGGGTTGTATTTGCGCACATACAAACCCTGCTTTACCCAAAGTTATGAGCTGGCGTAAAGTTATGCAAATATTTACTCAAATCGTAAAGTTATGCAATTTGGTGAAACGTGTTTTCAGACTTGATGCTTGCTTATCTGAACTGCGTACGCCAATTTAGCGCATATGCAGTTTAGTAAAAGGCAGCCAATGTATCTAAGACTCTTTTATAACTTCATTGCAAGCATAAAAGATAGGATTTGTTACTTGTAGCTCAGGCTAGTTGGACGACACCTTGGCTCTTTTTCACCAACTATTCTAAACGTCGCTCTGTTTGTACGTTCCAGTACTTACCATCAGGGTCTGTATTCACCAACCATTCGAAAGAATATTCATCGTCTTATTCTCTATAACTTTCTAAATTTGAAAGTAACACATCCTCTGATTGGCTAAACCAATGGTCCTTTGACATGGAGAAAATATACCATTATCAAAATGTTTCGATTCATGTCAGCCTGCGCGAACTGCGCAGGCTGAAATGAGTCGATACTAAAGGCAGTTGCATTCAACCCCTTTTCACAGAGCAAGACTCATATCTAAATTCATGTTTGATGTGCATCTGAGTTCTGACTGGTCAGTAAGTAGGGGTCCACCTCGGTGATCCATATTATAACGAAACGACAATCAAGTAAGCTTTAATACTGGCCTCCAGTAACCTTTGGGTTGACTGACCTTTACCCTTTTTATTATCCACTTATTAGGTCCAGGTTTGACCTTTCTGGCGTACCCCAGTGCCGTGGTCCAATTACCCATCTCACCCTTGTGGTCGGTGCTGTTCTTCCTGATGTTGTTAATGTTGGGAATGGATAGTCAGGTATATTTTTACAGATGACTCTTATCCTGTTGATCTGTGTCAAGCCCAGTCTGAATTATGATATATCTAGGACATTTTTCGTTTGAAAACGGTGGGTTATTGTCCAGTTAATTATTTTATGTTGTCATCTTCGTTCTTCTTGATGTTGGTAATTTTGAGGAATGAAGAGTCAGGTATGCATTTTATGATTGCCTTCCGTAAGGTTTCGTTCGGTCAAGAACGGTCAGATGACTTATCTGTATATTATGAAATACAGTAGTCTTTGAATTTAGATTAAGAATAACACTTAGGATAGTAAGTTAATACAAGCTCAAAATGCATATCTTGATGCGACTGGTTCTGTTATGAATTGAATGTCTCTTGATAACGCCAATTTTTCACTGTGAAACGTACCAAATTAGGTTTGACTTTTTTTCTATTTCAGTGTGAGACAAAAGGGTAAGGATAGAGGGTCAGCCTCTCTCTGTTTTGTGATCGATCATGAATGAACAGGTATACAACTAATTTTTCTGTTTCAGTTTGTGACAATGGAAGGTTTCTTTACGGCTCTAATTGACGAGTTTCCCATTCAGCTGTCAAAGAGGCGAGAGCTGTTTATAGCTACAGTTTGTTTCCTGTCCTACCTTGTGGGGTTGTCATGTGTTACAGAGGCAAGTTGATCATTTCACTTTATCAACATTTACCGTTCCTTCATTTCAACATAACCGATAAATAAGAGCCGTGACTTTTTTTTCATTTTATGGTACTAAAGCAACTTTTGTACTCATTGGAACTGTAATCTGGAAATCCTTATTCGATTCGTTTTAGATGCCCGTTCTTAAATTTTAGGATCAGAACTGCATTAAGAATAGTTTTGAGTTGGCTGTTCTTAGCATTTAGAGTCAGAACAAAATCCAGAACAGTTCATAAATATGATTGGTACTAGTGTTCCCAGTAAATATAAAAAAAAACCGCCTGCATATCAATTCGTGACTCCATCTCCATATTTCCAAACTCGTAAATTGCTTAAATAAAATATTGAATTGTGTGCCTGGATGAATAGCATTTACCTGTAGATGTTTATAGATTAAACAAAACATGATATTTTATAGGGTGGGATGTATATGTACCAACTGTTTGACTTTTATGCTGCAAGTGGACTCTGCTTGTTACTGCTGATTTTTTTCGAGTGTATAGCGGTCTCATGGGGATATGGTATTCTCTCTGTCTGTCTTTCTGTCTCTTTCTCTCTCTCTCTCTTTACGAATTCTATTATCTTACACAGGTTTAAAGCGGCCCACACACTATCAATATTATTGACAATAAAATTGAGTCAATAATATTGACAATATATTTTTTTTCCACAGACTACTCAATATTTTCTTCAATATTTTTGTTCATTTCTTCGTCTGCCACCGTACTGTAAACATGGATCCAGTTGTGGGTTTAGGCGTGGTACTGGCCCTGGATAATGAAAGACAAAATTAAAAAAAAATGTTGGACTAAATGATGGTTTTTAGAAAGACACATTTGGTCATGGTGCCTCTATGGAGGAACTCCGGATTAATCAACCTGATGATTTCAGAAACTTTCTTCGAATGGATGAAGATTCATTTAAAGAGACATGGCAGCTCTCTGTACACTTCATTGCACTCTAGTATAAACTTTCGTTCATCCGCTTTTGTATTCTTTGCCATGTTTACTCTACGGTGACTTCAGAATTAATGAAATATTGCGTAATATTATTGACGGAATCCACACACTATCAATATTATTGACGGTCGTTAAAGTATTGAAGAAAATATTTCAGAGATCGCAGATATCTGTCAATAATATTGATCAATCTTCAATATCTCCCACACACTGACAATATTATTGTCAATAATATTGATAGTGTGTGGGCCGCTTGAAGTATACAAATTTATTTTAAATGATCAAAAGCTTATATCAATGAGCCTTATTTCTACGTATATGTTTCTATCGACTATTTTTCATCCTGGACGAACAATCCTATCAATGAAGTCAGTCTTATTCATGCAAATTTCCAAATGTGCCTGCATGTTTTTTGCATATAATAGAAAAAAAACTATCATTCGTAATTATTCTTGAGATAAATCCATAAGATAGAATGAATCTAGCAGCCGTTGGCCCTTGAGGGAAAAAAAAAAAAACATAAACTCACTAGAAAAAAAAATGTGAGCTAGGCAAAGATTGCTTTATATATTTTTTTTTCCATATTCTTTAAAATAAAAATCGTATCTTAAATTCCAGCTCAAGTGAAATTTCTTATCTCTGCACTTCTTCTATGTGGCAATATGTTTCAAAAAAAATTTCAGGAGTGAATCGTTTCTTCGAAAACATGCGTTCAATGTGTGGATTTTATCCCAGTGTATTTTTTAAGTTTGCTTGGACGATTGGGACGCCCGGGATTTGTCTGGTAAGTACCAGGGCTGCCTTTTACTAAATCGCGTACGCACGAAATTTGCGTACACAGTTTAGGAAAGCAAGCATCAAGTCTGAATTTAAGTTACACTAAACTGCATAAATTTACGAATTCAGGGAATATTTGCATAACTTTAGGCAAACTCATATCTTTGGGTAAAGCATTGATCGTTTGTATTTATATACGATCCCAAATAAATATAAAAAAAAAACCGCAGTTTATTAACGCACTCCAGGTGTTTTGCTTTGGACTCATCAACTGCTTATGATTTTGATACACCCTGATAAATGGGAATTACACAGTAAAACATAGTTAAGAATTACTGATTAATATGAGTCATGGCTGCGTATTGAATTAATTTCAGCTAACTCTTGGACCTACAAAGCCAAATATCTTGATAAATTGTGGACAAAAATAGCTTTCAAATAGCAGTGTGTGAAATAAGTTTATTTCATCAGTTTTCAGTTCTATAGCAAATTAACGTAATAATGCGTATACCTCGCCTCTGATGTTAAATAGTTGTTGGTCCGGTCTTTTTAGACATGTTAAAAAAACATTAAAAAGCGCCATCGGGTGCATTAGTTCACGATTTTCATATATTGACGGACAAGCTGCAAAATTTAGTGTAAGTCAATGTAGTGTCAGTTTATTTACAATTTTTGTTGTCATCAATATGATATTAAAGGATATGTTTTTGTTTTGATTTTTTAACATTGAGCCGGAAAAGGTAGCTGAATTACAAATGCCAATCCAGAGCCCACAGCATATCGGACCCTGCATGGCTCAACCATTTTCATTCTTGTGTCATTTCAGGGTGTGTTTTTCTTCTATTTGTTCAATATTGAACCCGTGAAGTACCTGAAATACGAATACCCGTCCTGGGCTCACGGTATTGGTGCCTGCATGGCTCTATCTTCTGTTGGTATCATTCCGGTCTATATGGGTGTAATGTTCTTTACGACCCCCGGGACATTCAAGGAGGTAACTGTGGTTTAATCTATCATCCACCCTCTAGAATAGAGAAAGTCTGATAATTTCAGTCGGTAATTAATGTCTTTTGACTGCTAAAAAAGTAAAGTCGGCTATTCAGTTCAGCATAAAAATGCCAACTTTTGCAAAGACTATATCACAAGACTTTATTTTTGTTGTTTTTGATAGTAACACAATTACATGTCAACATGTCATCATAATTTTGAATACTGTCTGTGTCTTCGGTGGTTATAATTATCAGGCGTTAGATTTTTAATTTACAATAAAAATCCTGGTTAGATCTCGTCTAGTGTAGTCTCAATAATGAGACGTTTAGGATGGTTCTTTTCATGTTTTGCCGTTTATTGTACGCCGTATTGTCTCACGTCCGTCGTGAATTTCCGAGCAAAAAGCTGTATCGCTGTACTGACTTTCTGTTTCGTCGGTTAATCTGTATTGCAGCGAAATGCAATCAATTTTTAATGACACACATAACCAAGGACAGATTATTAAACGATTCGTTACCTAAGGAGCTTTTGTAAATCTTTGAAAAAACGAAATTACCGTGTTCAGCAGCCATTTTGTGTTACATGTACATTAATTTCTGGGAAACGTATTCATCTCGAGTAAAAGAGAATTTTTTTCTTATGTGTAGCAATTAAATTGGAGATCTTTGTATTTGAAACGAAGGAGTAGTAAATACGCAAACAACGGGTATGTTCAAATTCAACTTTTGTCGTCAGTTTGTGAAAATGTGAGAATTTAAACGTGCGCACGAAATCTGTGCGGAGATTTCGCCAATCTTTTGGCGACTGTCTCTACCCGGATGCACCCCTTCAAAATTTAAACTCGCATTCGGAAATAGTTATCCGTACTGTCTTCCGGTGGTGCTTTTCATTCGGCAATGTTTTTCGGTATGACACTGCAGGGCTTCAATCTAGTTATAGAAAAAAAAAAACAAGCAAAAATATAAACAGAAAAAAAAAACAAGCAAAAATACAAACCAGTGAGCTGCAGCTATGATATGTCAGCAGCCTGAAATAAAATCAAGCCAACAACCAATTATTTGGTTTCCCCTGCACGTCGTACTGCGAACGATTTTTGACCTTGAAACAATGCTAAAGGATTCAATGTCTGATGTTTGATATGTCTATATAAAATTAATCGATATTTTTTTAAAATTCCTATGTAAAAAGATCAATTTTGCAGAGTTGCAAATACCTTTTGTCTTTCCATATAAAACAAAGCTCGCATTTGCGGTATCGCACACCTAAATGCTTTCAGTGCCTTATGTCCGGGAACCATACTGTTTGTCCTATCATGTCTGTTGTCCGTTAAACACATTTTCAATTCTTTCATTTCCAGCGCCTGAGAACCATCTTTCGACCAGAGATAAAGCTACCCACACAGAACCCGGAGGACCCGCCACCATATTCAGAAATTACCATGCACACACGGCGGCAAGATGGCGTTGTACAATTTTAATCAAAGAAAAAAAAACGTTTTCATACTTCTATACTCATAATTATGATGGAAAAAAAAAAAATACTGTGAGAAATAAGATTTTTTGTAAAGTATTGCATGGAAACAATATCTCTAGCCTGGATGCACTCGGTGTACTTTAACCCTTTACCAAACAATCCTGTGCTTAACCCTTTACCAAACGACAAAATTTTAGCCTTGTCCAAATTGAAAGCATTTGCAAAAGACAATTTCAGTGTGGCTTAAATGTGTAAGTTTTCTTTGATAGGGTAGAAAACTATGTGGGGAAAGGAGAAAATGCTGGTTACCAGCATTTTCTCCTTTTCCTATAATGTTTTCAAAAGGCTTCTTTCCCAGGGTCGTGGAAAAGGGTTAACCGCGAAAAAGGTTTCAGAAAACATTGTTGGTCAAAGGAGAAAATACTGTTAACCAGCATTTTCTGCTTTTCCCAGGATGTTTTCTATCCTGTCGAAGACGAATTCCAACAGTTCAGCCATAATTACTTTCCCGTCTGCAATCGCTTTCAATTTGAACTAGTCTCAGATTTTGTCGTCTGGTAAAGAGTTAATAAGAAGAAGGAAAGTATGTGGCGTGCGACACACGAAAAGGGGCCTTCGGACATATGCGTAAGTGTGTCGTCCCAGATCAGCCTGTGCAGTCCGTACTGACTAATCCGAGACGACACTTTTCGTTCTCGTGATTTTCTGTTTTACGAAAGTCTACAGTATGACAAAATCTTATGTGGTCGTAAAGTGCCGTCTCGGATTAGCCTGCGCGGACTGCGCAGGCTTATCCGAGACGACACTTTACGCAAATGTCAGAAGGTCTCATTTCGCATGTTGCAGGCCATATAGGGCGAGAGCAGGACGCCGTACAACACTCATATTCAAGAGTTAACCCGTTGCGGATTTTGTATAACTACGCAATAATATTTTACTGTAATATTGGCACTAAAACCAATCACCGTCATTCAAATGACATGTCCCTGCAGTCGACAGGTTTGGAACACATTCTTAAAAAAATGATGCCTTTTTTCCTACAATGATTTCCAAAGCACCATAGAAATTCTAATTTGGGCCAACTGTTTCGGTTGGTGGAATGTCTAAAAATAGCCTGTTCAGGAACGGATTAAAATTCTATCCTAAAGTATTACAATAGGAAGTATATACATGTAGTTATATGGTTTTATAGACATTTTGTATAGCTATCATAAACATTGTATTAGGCATTACATGTTCTACAATAAATATTGTGTAATAAAAAAGGAAAAAAATGAGAAATGTGTCTACTTCCGGCCGTTAGCTTACAACGGGTACGAGTAATTACAAATGACGTAGGCGTATTTACCACGGGCCGTACCACATGCCATTGTAAATATTATTCTTTTTTTAGTTTATGAGACCAATTTCATACACATGTAGTCTCATCTTGCCCTTTGCTCTCTTTTTCTGTGTAAGTCTTATGGCTGCAGATAATCTGAGCGATTTAGATTTTTATGGTGAGCGAGTTCTAGTGTTGTTGTCGGTGTCATTGTTGTTGTTGTCTTCTAGCCGTGTCCGTTGTAATAATGGGTTTGTGTATCGGTACTGAACCTCACTTGTTGTGGGGACACGGGCGGTGTGGGTACACTGACTTGATGTTGAACCTGTCGGGTCTTGTAATGATCAGGATCTCTCGAGGCTAGCTCCACCACCGGGACAGTGGCCAGTGGGGACACGGGCGGTGTGGGCACACTGACTTGATGTTGAACCTGTCGGGTCTTGTAATGATCAGGATCTCTCGAGGCTAGCTCCACCACCGGGACAGTAGCCAGTGGGGGCACGGGGCGTACCTATAATACAAAAGGTATACGATGATATTTTGACCTATTGTTATTTTTCAGAGAGTGTATTTGTTTCACAGATGATCTTGTATTAAAACTCAAATTATAATTATATAATGCTCTGGCAAAAGGCGGTTTAATGCATATCCGTGATGCAGTATAGCAGGCAAGTCATCACATAGTTATGGATCAATAAAATCCATTTTGACTAACAACTACATGTAACTGTATCATAAGGTAGAATGGTCTCTTAATATGCAGAAAATTGGCCAATGGCAAAAGGTTTCCACCCATGTCAGCCAGCACGGACTGCACAGGCTGACATGGGTCGATGGTTTTTGCAGATGCAACAAGCCTTCTTTTCACAGAGCATGATTCATATTATTGATTATTCATATTTTATACACAAATTAATTTTGTCGCAAACTTTTCTCGGGTGATCATGAATCTAAAACATTCAGGTAATGTCCGGAAAAGGATCATGTTTAGGGACAAAATCATTTTGCAATTGCAGATATTATCGCAGTTTGATATATTCTATTACCATCAAGAAATAAGCAATATCTGTAAAAAAATATCGACGGTGTAAGAGATACTGAAATATGAATATTGAAACTCTCTTGTGTAGAATGATGAAAAGTAACCTCACGAGCAATTGCCTCTTTTTCCTCACTATTCCTCCCTGTTTTTCATTTTGTTGAAAAGTAGTATTGGGTAACGCTTATGAAAATATGAAATTTTCAAAAAGCACAAGAAAAGAATCATTCTCTATTACATTGGTATGAATCAAGGCCCCGGGGTATCGATTTGCAGTAGCAACGCTTGTTAATAGTGGCTTCATAAATGTGTGAGCAAATATGCCAGCAGGGGCCCGCCGAATAAACATGTGCACATTTTTTACCAATCGAAAATAACCATCTATTCATTCTTTATCAGTACCAAGAAGTAGGTCAAAACCCGGTGCATTTATCTACGCCGAAAAATGTGGTACGAAATATGCAATATATCCATAACTTCTCGGACAGAGACAATCTTTGTGCGATTTTTTCCTAACCCCTAGGCTGCTAAGCGCCATTCAAAGACCTTCTGCGGGCAGTGTAGATCAAGATCAGACTGCACAGAACGTGCAGCCTGATCTTGGATCTACACTGCCCGATAAGGAGATATTTCTTCCAAAAGAAATCCTTTGAAACAGCAAAATTTGGGGTTTTACGATCGGCTTTAAAGCTTCATTTCACTAATTTAGCAGGTTGAGGGTTAATTGTAAGATTCAGTGGTTGGTGGATAAGTAAATGATAAGTAAATGTTCTAGTCTTGTCTAGGAGCAGTCGGGAAGTGTATAACGGCCAAACTGTATTAACCCCTAAAGCCTTGGAACCGACTTAAAGTGTTTATGCAGACAGTGTATATCAAGATCAGACTGCACAGAACGTGCAGTTACATGTTATAATGAAAACAACCTTGAAACAACAGTATTATGGGCTATTTTCCCTAATAGAAAAGGCCCAAAACCTTAACCCTTTACCACACAATCCTGAGTTTTAACGAACCATATGAAGAAGGCTTTTGAAAACATTGTGGGAAAAGGAGAAAATGCTGGTAACCAGCATTTTCTCCTTTTCCCACAATGTTTTCTAATCAGTAAAAGACAAATTTTGATTATTAAGCAATATTTATTTTGTCGTCTGCAAATGCCTTCAGTTTGGACCAGTCTCAAATTCTGTCGTTTGGTAAAGAGTTAATTCAGCGCTTTACGGGTTGAGACCACCGGCCTTCACAAAAGTTCAGCCTCAGAGGCCAAAGGCCATATAAGAAAACATCACTGACAAGTACGTAATTTAGATAACAGGTTTGCACGACCTCTGTAGTTTGCAATTTCCAGATTATAATGGAGCCCTCCAGTCTTCTATCTTCCATGAAAAAAAAGTGAAAAGAAATTACCGTCTGATTATAGTTGTCAAGTCTCGGTGCATTCATTGCTGTCTTAATGCCGACTGCATTCTGGTCAACAAATGGGCTCTTTTGAACCGTGGGTTCTACTCGGACAGTTTGGTTGTACATGTTCAGTTTCGGTGCATGCATGGGGCCTTGGATTTGTAGAGAGTCAGGTCCGATCGAGTGTAGTTTACCGGCTTCCGGAACTCCGCGTATATTGATGTTCACTGAATCCAGTCTCGGCTTGTTTATAAAGTCTCTTATCACCTTGTCATCTATATGTCCTTTGGATTGCTCGGGTACCGGCTGATGCGATTTGCAGTACAATCGTTGATCTTCTGTGTCATTTGGATTTTGACAAAAGTTTTTGAATGTAAGCATTGTGTGACATGCAGAGCAATGGAAACACTGTTTGTGGAACACGGTGTCCTTTATTGGTCCCATTTTCTCCTTTTGGTATACCGTTTTCCTGCAATAAAAGCATGCGTCTTTGGAGGGTGTCTTGCTAAAAAGGATTTCCGTGGAAACTTGTTTGTCAATGATGTTATTGTTTTGTATGTCAATGTCTACAGTGGTTCTCTCTTCCGCTGTTCCATTCTCTCTGATTTTCTTTATATGTCTCGTCCTAACAGATTGCGTATTGGGATCTCGATCGCTTCTATATATGGTTGCCGATGAATGCTTGGTATAGATCACATGATGTGCGTCAAACGCGTTATAGACCCCGTTGCTTTGCACTGGTTGGCTGCCGACGATCACCTGATGTGCGTCAAATGCGTCATAAACCCCATTACTTTGCGCAGGTTGACTGTCGCCTATCCTGATAAGTACCTCACCGTTGTTATTGGTCATTGTCTCGGTAACCGTTCCATTACTATGGTTCGGTGTAACGGAAATGACCTTAAAATGTCCCAAGTGTTTGTTATCCAGCTTGTGTGACATCTTTAAAGAGATGATCTGAAAACGAAATTGGGTTTATATACATTGATGAAAACGTGCTGCTAACAACTTATTGCACCCTCACGACAGACTGCTATCTGCTTTTGGCAGTGTCCAAATACATGTATTCAAGTACTAACTCTTTACCACACAATCTCGGCTTTTAAAGGCCTGAGGAAGAGAGCATTTGAAAAAATTGTGGTAAAAGGAGAAAATGCTGGTAACCAACATTTTCTCCTTTTCCCACAATGTTTTCTACCCTATCATAGAAATTACATGTAATAGATTTTTGTTTGGATTTACATTTAGTTTGTCGTCTGCAAATGCTTTCAATTAAGACAAGTCCAAAATTTTGTCAGTTGGTAAAGTGTTAATTATCTATGGTGTTTTCCACAGCCTTCAACATTATTTCAGTCATATCACCGTGGTAGCTCACTTGTTCATGTATTCCAGATTTCAACAGTACAAAGCTAGGATTCTGAAGTGTCTTGCCCGAGGACACTCCCACAAGAAAACCAGCGCTTCGAGCGAGGATCCAACCCTGGCCTCCAGGTTACGAATCCTTCCAATTACCGCTGAGCCACGCAGGACCCCGTATTCATTTATTAAACGCCATTTTTGTGTTGATAATCAATAATGTGCGAGTTTATTCCTAGGGGTATGAAGTAAATGGTTGACCCTTTAACAAACAATCCCGTCACGGTCTTAACGACCTGAGAAATCAGGCTTCTTTATTTTTTTTTGCTAGAGTATTACATTAAACACGGTGTATATACATGTACTGGTACCAGTGTTTTTGGCATAATTCTAATCTTTCGCATCTATAATTGCCTTTGCAGTCAACATAGATCACGATCAGACTGCAAAAAAATTGCAGTCTGATCATTGGTCGCTTTCCTGAGTCATTCTTATCCGACGCTTCAAAGGACAAGCTAATGAAAAAGATGTATGGTATAAATACATGTAGCCTCAAATATATTTAAAAAAAAAACAAACTTACTTTAATTAGGTTATATACTGCTTTCCGTATACAATTTGACACTTTTTTGCAATAACTTGCCTTTTGCAAATGTAGCACCAATTATACCGATCTACCTGGGTCCGTATTCACCAACCATTCTTAAGAATGTTCTTTGTCTTGTTCTTCAGAATTTTCTACATTTGAAAGTAACACAACTCCTGATTGGCTAAACCATTTGGTTTAGCCAATCAGGAGTTGTGTTACTTTCAAATGTAGAAAATGTTGGAGAATAAGACTAAGAATATTCTTAAGAATGGTTGGTGAATATGGACCCTGGTTTTATTTAGGTCGTACAAAGAGTCTAAATGTGGACATTCTGTACACAATACACTACACTATTTCTACGGAAGCATAAACGTGCAGTCTGATCTTAGACATCTACAATGTGGGGATTTTTAGCCAGTTAGATCAATTACTTGTTCATTTTCAGTGGCTGTGAAGATCCATTTTCTTTATTTAGCATTTAAAATCGAGCCAAAGTTTAAGGAACGTTACATACGAGGTCTTATGAGCAGTTTTAGCCCTTTCCCAAACAAGCCCTGGTTTTCAGGTGTCTGCAGTACGAGTCTTTTGAAAACACTATGGGAAAAGGAGAAATTGCTCGTAACGAGCGATTTCCCCTTTTCCCACAGTGTTTTCTACCCTTTCTGAGACCTTTCTGCCATTTTCATCAAATTTAAAATTGTCGTCTGCAAACTCTTTCAATTTGGACCAGTCCAAAATTTGTCGTTTGGGAAAGGTTTAAGCCGGATTCAATATAAGTTTGTTAGCCGTTTGTTTAATACAGCCGGGTTTATGCCTCTATACTACAAACGGCACCATAACTTTTCGTTGGACTTGATGCAAACTAGTCCGCTGTTCAGCTTGTTCAGTATCTATATTGAACACATATTTATCTGAAAAAAAAAAATAACCTGATGTTTCTTGTGACTTAATGTTGTATGAAAAAAAAGAAAGTTAGACTTCGAGAACGACGCTAGTCTGGATTACCTGCCCCTACCACTACGTTATCGGGTCAGGCAAATAATGGCGGCCTCCTAAGTGTCCTCAAGTGTAACCCTACATGCAGCCCCGTTTTCCACAATTTCATGTGATCCAGTTTGATCAGCTTATAAAATGAGATCAATATTTGTACAAAAAATACATAACCGAATCTAAAACGTGCTATTGATGTATGGTTTAGATATAAATTCGACTATTAATCATTTTAAAAGTAGCCCTGTTTTCGGACGTTATATAGGTCCATTGACATTTCGGATACATAAAGCATTTCTGATATGCAGTTTTTTCTGGCTAAATAAGAACGACATATAGAAAAACTCACTTCCATGACTTTCTTGCAATCGATTTGTTTTGAATTCAGCCTATGATCCGATTTGATCATGTGAAATAACAATATCCCGTCTCCTCTGCATATTACCAATGGGGGCCGCCATTATTGCGCTTTGCCTGACGTACTCTTGTAGTACGGCGGGGTACTAGACTAGAACGACGCCACAAGAAGTCACTTATACAGTGGCTACACCAATGTCTTGGAAACGAGATTATTCGTCCCAAGACATATTCGTCGCGATTGTTTTCGTCCAGACTTTGCTCATTTCATTTAATCGCTGAAGACTAAAAAGAGCAGAAATTACAGTCATTGCTGCACACACACAGTAGTCTGAGCGGCGCTCTGGCAAAAGGGAGCTTAATGCATTTCCGTGATCCATTATACTAGGCATCACATAATTATGGATCCATAAAATCTATTTTGTCTAACAAGCGAATGATTCGTGCAGTAGAATGGTCCTTTTACATGCAGAGAATTTACATATAACAAAAAGTTTCGGCCCAGGTCAGCCTGCGCGGACTGCGCAGGCTGACCTGGGTCGATACTTTTTGCAGATGTTTTAACCCCCGTTCCACAGTACATGGCTTATTTTCTTTGATTTATTAGAAGGATAAAAGAAATTCTCAAACAGGAATCTAAGTGTTGATAATCATTAAAAAGACAGGTAAACAAAAGAGCCAAAACAAATAGTAAAGTAGAGAGGCTAATTATTAAAAGAGAGAGAGACAGACTGACAGGGGAGAAAGAAAAAGGGGAAGAAGGAGACAGATGTGTGTTACATACAAAGAAAGCCAAGAAACGATAGGCTCACGTAGGCAGCAATGTTAAAAACAGTAAAAGATGTACGCGAGAAAATTTCGTTGGAAAAGCCACATAAACCTTTCATTTTAATTTTTCTAACTTTTTAAACTCTCTCTCTCTCTCTCTCTGAAGATCTTCCCTCAATTCAGAGAATTATTGGAATTAAACTTGACCATAGCCCAAACATGTTTTCGTATATAGAGGTCGTAAAGGAATACATAAAGGTTTGGTAAACTAAACAAAATTGAAACCAGAGTGATTTAAAGTGGGTTTCAAAAGAATGAAGTTTGTGGGTTGAAAAGGTTGACAATGCTATAATATCTTATGTAAAGACAGAAGGCTTCGGGGCGAATATATATATATCCCCTTTTTCATTCTAACTACATAAAACGATACCTCTATTTTTTTCTTGAATGAATAATACATAACTTTGACCAACCGGCTTTCGTTTACAATTAGCATGCCGTTTAACCCTTTACCAAACGACAACATTTAATAGTCATCCAAATTGAAAGCATTTGCAGACAACAAATTCAATGTAACTCAAAAATTGAAATGTTCGTTGGGAGGGGTAGAAAACATTGTGGGAAAAGGAGAAAATGCTGGTTACCAGCATTTTCTCCTTTTCCCACAATGTTTTCAAAAGGCTTCTTTCTGAGGGTCGTTAAAAGTCGGGATTGTGTGGTAAAGAGTTAAAGACATGTTAAACCTTAGTTAACTCCTTACCAAATGACACAATTTTGGACTGGACCAAACTGAAAGCATTTGCAGACGGCAAATTAAAAAAATAACTCAAATGATGATTTCGGTCTTTGAAAGGGTGAAAAATAATGTGGGAAAAGGAGAAAATGCTGGGAACCCGCAATTTCTCCATTTACATGTACCACTCTGTTTTCAGAAGCCCTCTATTTTCTGAGTCGTTAAATTCGGGATTGTGTGGTAAAAGGTTAATTAACTGATACCGTAAATCAACAGCACAGTATGAGCAGTCTAAGGTCATATTCAGCAACCATTATTATTTTTATTATTGTCGTTGTTATTATGTCGTCTCAGCCAATCAATTGGCTGTATTCTTGAAATACAAAAACTTTAGAATTTGAATGAAAATTAATGTCGAATGTGAACCCTTGATCAGTATTTACCAAACTTTCTCAACTGGATTCTTAGTCTAATTCTAGATTTAGAAATAAAGGCGATTTCTGATTGGTTAAAGCATTTGGTTTAGCCAATCAAAAAAATGCGTCCTTTTCAAATTTCGAAATTTCTCGAGGATCGGACTATGAACGTTATAAAGAATGGTCGATGAATACGGGCCCTGTTGATCTCAGGTGGATATAGTTTGATATACGTATCATGAGATCTATCATGCTTATCTGTGCAGCCTAACATTGGCTGAGGTGTTTTGTCCGGCCAATCAGAGGGCTCTTCTTGAAATTCAGAAATAAGAATTGAACTTAGAATAGTCTGTGAATAGAACTTCGGGGTCCGTATTCACCAACCACACATAAGAACATTCTTAATCTTATTCTTAAGAAATTTCTTAATCTGAAGTTACACAACTTCTGATTGACTACACCGAATGGTTTAGCTAATCAGAAATTGCGTTACTTTCTAAATCTAGAGTTAGATTTAGAATGACCTCTAACGTGTAGTGAATACAGACCCTGATCTCGGAACAACATTATTTCGAAGTCTGTAGCTGCTTTCCCACATAACCATTGTCGGAACAATGTACGGCGTAATAAAGTAAGTAATCCTGTCGCAAGGAGAGTCGTCAGTCCTCGAAATGAGATTGGCTAAACTAAAATTCAAACTCACAACCCCTCGTTATGCCCTGTATGATTCCGACTTGGCTATTGGGCTCACTTCCTGTCGAATGAAAATGATAACTTTTCTTTCATGCTAAAAATAGTATTTTTTGGACTCGGTTGGTTGGTTGGTTGGTTGGTTGGTTGGTTGGTTGATTGGTTGGTTGGTTGGTTGGTTGGTTGGTTGGTTGGTTGGTTGGTTGGTTGGTTGGTTGGTTGGTTGGTTGGTTGGTTGGTTGAGTGGTTGGTTGGTTGAGTGGTTGGTTGGTTGAGTGGTTGGTTGGTTGGTTGGTTGGTTGGTTGGTTGATGGTTGGTTGGTTGGTTGGCTGGTTGGCTGGTTGGTTGGTTGGTTAGTGGTAGGGTGGGTGGGTTGGTTGGTTGGTTGGTTGGCTGGCTAACCGACCGACCGACCGACCGAGTGACTGGACTCTGAAATGTCTTGCCCAACGAAAAAAAAAAAGACAGAGCTTAGACTGAGGCTAGAACCTTTGGCCTCCGAATTGTAAAATCTATACCATCACCATTTGGCCACGCAGGGACCACGAGACAAATGGAGGAAAAAGGGTTAAAATATGTTGAGCGAGGTCATCTCGTTTTGATCTCTAATCTAAACATTGAAAATAATTTGGTTGGGAAAATCGGAGCATTCAAATTTGAAAACGGGTATCTATTTTTAATTGTAATTCAATCCTTTCACAGATTCCATTTGTTATGAAAGAAAAAAATCGAGTACCGTCGCCTACTCTGTACGCTTATCCTTCAATAAGCGACTATAAATATGAGTTATGCTCTGTGAAAAGGGAGCTTAATGCATCTGCAAAAAGTATCGACCCATGTCAGCCTGCGCAGTCCGCGCAGGCTGACATGGGTCGATACTTTTTGCCATTGATCAATTTTCTGCACGTGGCAGGAGCATGCTACCTCATGATTAGGTTGGTTGTTTGACAAAATGGGTTTCATGGTTCCATAATAATGTGACGACTTGCTTGGTATCATGGAGATGCCCCTTTTGCAGGCGCATGGCTCATGTGTATTTACAGAAAGTGAGGATCAAGATCAGCCTGCACATACGTGCAGTCTGGTCTCTGTAATCTTCACTCTTCGCTTTTATTTTTTTTTTCATAAAACCCGATAAACGAACTTGACAAAATTTATACTTGTTATGGTCAATGATATACTATGAGCAGGATGAGCAGGGTATGTGTAAATCAACGAACCATTTGATTCTCCCAATCAGTTTCGATTGACATTAAAGAAAGGTGCTTTGCAAAAAGTCTTAAGATAAAGAAAGCGCCATTCTAAAACAGCTTGAAACAAGCAACTGCTCTTTTTTTCCAGCAACACTTCGAAATGCTAACTTGTACATAAAAAATTCATTACTCTAAAGTTAAGAAACTATAACGACTTTGCCTGTCATGATGAATGGACGGACTAAGAAATGAACGAACAAATCGACGGACAAATAGATGGATGGACAAATGGATGGACGGACGGACAGACGGACACACGAAGACGGACGAATTAGCGGGTGCCCTCAATACTGGCTGGCTGGCCGCTGATTGGTTGGTTGGTTGGTTGGTTGGCTGGCTGGCCGCTGATTGGTTGGTTGGTTGGTTGGTTGGTTGGCTGGCTGGCTGGCTGGTTGGTTGGTTGGTTGGTTGGTCGGTCGGTCGGTCGGTCGGTCGGTCGGTTAGTTGATTAATTGACTGACTGACTGACCGACCGGCCGGCCGGCCGGCCGGCCGACCGACCGACCGACTAATTCATTCATTGTTTTAAGCCGCTTTCAACATTATCTCGGTCATATCATAACGACAGCTCACTTATGTATATATGCCCTGGGTTTCACCATTACTAGGCTAGGGCTGTGTTTTGTCCAAGAACACTCCCCGTGACGAAAAACCCAGCGAGGCTCGAACCTGGGGCCTCCAGGTTACGAGTCCTACACTTTACTATAGGGCCCCATTTGTTTAGAGAAAGGTAAAGACCGTTTAAATTTTACAAATTTTCTCTAAATATGAACGTCTTTATTGAAAAAGTCTTGCTTATTACAGAAAGGATGTCGGTAAATAGTTAGACTGCTGAACTGTAAAAGGACCAATTATTACAACCGTTTCAATGTACCCTTTTCACGTATCTTGCGTATGGCGGACTTTGCTGTCCTTTAACCGTTAAGCTGCTAGGAGCGACTCACTGACCTTTTGCGGACCGTGAAGATCAAGATCAGACTGCACAGAACGTGCAGTCTGATCTTGGATCTACACGGACCTATAATAGCAACCTTTTGGGTTTTAACGATCATGAGAAAAAGGGCTGCAAATGCTTTGAATTTGGGCTTTTGAAAATATCGCGGCTTTTACCAGCATTTTCTCCTTTTCCCACAATGTTTCTTCCGATCCCATAGACAGGTTCTACCATTTGAACCCCATTTCATTTGTCGTCTGCAAATACTTTGAAGTTGGGTTTTTGAAAATATCGCGGGAAAAAAAGGAGAAAATGCTGCTACCCAGCATTTTCTCCTTTTCCCACAATGTTTTCTACCATTTCTAACGACAACTTTCATCATTTGAGCCACATTTATTGCCATATAACTTGTCGTCTGCAAATGCTTTGAATTTGGACAATTCTAAAATTTTGTCGTCTGGTAAAGAGTTAAAGATTAATACATTACTACATGTAAAAGGGAAAACAGTTTGCAGAGCATTTTCCTCCATTTTGCGTCACGTGTTTTGAAATTTGTCTTCTGTAAGACACGAGTCGTCTGTCGACAGGGTATTCAGTGCTTTTCTTTGCCTACTTAAGCCTTCACCAGACGACAACTTTTTAGATTTGCCCAAAATTAACGCATTTGCAGACGACAAATCAAATGTGGCTCAAATGATAGGATTTGTTTTTGGTAGGATAGAATGAAAAAATTGCGGGAAAAGGAGAAAATGCTGGTTACCAGCATTTTCTCCTTTTCCCACAATGTTTTCAAAAGCCTTCTTTTTTACGCTCGTTAAAACTCGGGACTGCTTGGAACAGGTTTACAATCAACAATCTGAGTCTACATAATGGTTTGTTCTGTTGCTTATTTCGATTCTAGCGGGATAAAGGTTTTAGTTTTTGGTGTAAAACTGGGCAGTGATCTGTGTAATTGTACAAAAACATTTGAGCTTCCCGACATTTTTTTAAAAGATCACCACAATTATTAAAATATGAAGTATCATACCAGCAGACCCGATTTTAAGACAGTGACCGACGTTCGGCCCTTAACCATACGGCAAAATCTTAGGTCCTTTCGCATAACTAATTGACTGAATAGTGTTTACCGCCATTTTTAACATTATTTCAGTTATCGTCAGTGCACCTATTCAGGCTTTCATGGAGTTTCTGTTACCAATATTCTTCGCACAATATTCTTTCCAAGCCACTGGCTGCTCTCCCAAATAAACATCGTCGCAACAATGATCAGCGGAAAGAGAAATGAATCCTATCGCAATTATTATTATCAGTCCTCGGTAAGAAATTCGCCGAGATGGGCATTCGAACAAGCGACTAAATATTCTCAAGTCCTGCACGCTACCGAATTCACTGCCGGGGCCTTGCCTGAAAGTGAAAGCATTACAGACGACACAGACATTGTGACTTTACAAGAAATGGGCATTTGTCTTGTAAGGAGTCAAAACATTGTGGGAAAAGCAGACAATGTTGGTAAAAAGCAATTCTTTCTCTGACAATGTTTTCGCGATGTTTTTTCTTTTATTTTGTCTACACGCCATTATTTGCATTATCGAAGTGCTACAATTATACCTATTTCATTACAAATGAATCGTGCTCTGTGAAAAGATGGTTTAATGCATCCGCAAAAAGTATCAGAGTGTCGGTCGCTTGCAGAAAAAGGAATTTTAAAGCTAGGTAAATAATTAAACAAAAGATAGAGCGAGATTGGCAGCTTTTTTACCTATCTTTAAAATTTGTTCTTCCGCCAGCAACCAACACATGGACCGACCGTACAAACAACAGTTTGTCGTCTTCACCATAATTTCCATGTTTTTGAATGCTGTCATTTAAATTAACCTTTATCCTGCTGAATAAAAGAAATGAAATTTTATAGTAGATAGTAGAAGCCAAAAAATTTCCTGCTTCAATGGTATTTTTGGAGGAAAGATATCTTCTTATCGGACAGTGTAGATCAAAGATCAGACTGCACGTTCTGTGCAGTCTGATCTTGATCTACGCTGTCCGCAAAAGGTCGGTGGGTAGCGATAAGCAGCCTAAGGGTTAAGATGCTTTTCAAAACCCGCATTGTTTACTTTTGACCGCTAATGGGCCTTTAAGCCAGCATACTTTGGGTGTCTTTTGGGTGTTTGCCTATAGTACTTGTTTGCCTGTATGTCCAAACTTGAATATATCGAGTGACCCTGTTCAAAAACAATTACTTTCTATTTTTCAAAATAACTTTAATGCAAATAGCGGGCAGAAGAAAAATTTATCCTCCAGTGCAAACAATCAAACCTTGGACAATATTTAAGAGAATAAAATCGGCCGGAAGACATAAAGTTGTTAAATTAAATATGGTGACCTTCCCGGGTCATACTGTCCCCAATCAAAAGCCCATTTTCCATATCCTGCATATAATGTAGCAAGTTTGGTTGTCAGATGCGAATAGAGAATAGAAAGAATAGGCTGCACATCCGGGCAGTTAGGTCTTATTCTATACTCAGTTACTTGTTTACCCTTTCCCAAACAAACCCTGGTTTTCACGTGTCTGCAGTACAAGTCTTTTGAAAACACTGTGGGAAAAGGAAAAATTGCTCGTAACGAGCAATTTCTCCTTTTCCCACAGTGTTTTCTACCCTTTTTGAGACCTTTCTGCCATTTTCATCAAATTTAAAATTGTCGTCTGCAAACTCTTTCAATTTGGACCAGTCCGAAATTCGTCGTGTGGGAAAGGGTTAAATTGAAAGCATTTGCAAATGACAAATTAAAGGTAGATTAAATGATGGTAACGGTTGCCAGCATCTTCTCCTTTTCCCGCAAGGTTTTCAAAAGGCTATTTCCTCAAGGTCTTTGAAACTCGGGATGGTGTGGTAAATAGTTAACTCTTTACCAAAAAAGTTCCGTGTGTTTCATCGACCCTGAAGACGAAGGCTTTTGAAAATATTGTGTGAAAAATGCGGGTAATCAGATTTTCTTAATGACCAGCATTTGCTCTATACGCAATGTTTTCTATTCTTCCAGAAGGAAGTTCTTTGAGTTTAATCAACTTTACGTTTGTTGTCTGCAAATTCTTTCAATACGGATGGGTCTAAATTATTTTCGTCTAGTAAAGATTTAAGCTACAGTTACCTCGTTTGAACCTTTACAACACAATTCCGACAATAACGACCGTGAGAAAATAAGCTTTTTGAAAACATTGTGGGAAAAGGAGAAAATGCTGGTTACCAGCATTTTCTCCTTTTCCCACAAAGTTTTCTACCCTTCCCAAGGGACTGTGTGCTAATGGCTTCAATGCCTGAAATCCAGGTTAAATCTCGGTCTAAAACACAGCTTGATTTATCTGGGATAGTCGCGTACGTGTTTTTAAAACAGCAGAGTTATTGCAAAGAAAGAAACAAAGAAAGAGAGAAAGAAAGAAACAGACAAACAAACGAATAAGAAAGAAAGAAGCAAACAAGCAAAGAAAGAAAGAAAGAAAGAAATATGAGAACTTCTTGTAAAGAGGTAAACCAAAATAGAAGGAAAAAACACTTTCATTGCCACAGAGAGAGAGAGAGAGAGAGAGAGAGAGGGGGGGGAGAGAGAGAGATTTTCAAATCTCGACATACCTTTTAAACCACCTTTACATTTGTCACGGTAAACTGATAGTGAGACGACAGTTTTTGCGTCTGGTCGAACGATCTATATTTGTCGACTATTCAAACCTTTAAACTCTCTACCAAACGACAAAAATTTAGACATGTCCGATATTAATAGCACTTGCAGACGTAATTGTGTATCAAATGATTGAAATTATGTTTGATAGTGGAGAAGACCTTGTGGGGAGAGAAGAAAATGCTGGTTACCAGCGTTTTCTTCAATTCCCACAATGTTTTCGAAAATCATCTTCATCGGGGTCGTTAACCCTTTCAGCGCCATAGGCGAAAACAGGAACTTTTGCGGATGGCATAGATCAAGATCAGACTGCACAGAACGTGCAGTCTGATCTTTGATCTATACCATCCGCTTGTTTAGTCAAGCCTATACGATAAAAATCTTTCTTGGTTTAAGTGGATTGTATTTTCAGCTGTTAAAAGAAGTCGAGTTTATTTATTTGGTGCCGAAATAGTTAAATGTCGGGATTGTATGCGGTAAAGGGTTAGCTCAAGATAATACTTGTCAATACAGAGGACATGTTCAGCGACAGAGAGATCCCACCATTATTTTTCTTTTTGTTTTGACAAAAGATTGATTGATTGATTGATTGATTGATTGACTGGCCGACCGACCGACCGATCGATCGATTGGTGTTTTACGCCGCTTTCAACATTATTCCAATCATATCACGGCGTCAGCTCACATATTCATGTATTCCCCGGGTCCCACCAGTACAAGGCTAGGGATCTGAAGTGTCTTGCCCAAGGACACTCCCACGAAAAACCCAATGGATCCAATGAGGCTCGAGCCTCAGGTCATGAGTCCTACACTTTACCACTGAGCCATGCAGGATCCCTGTCAAGAACTTGAATCAAATATCAGACACTGAAGGTAAATAAAAAGATCGAGCTGCCTGATTTTTGCAGTTTGATCTAGATCTATCTGTACTGTCTATAAAACCAGGTAAATATGTTCTCCGTCTTCTAGGGGTAACAGAGGTCCTGCAAGGCTCAGTAGGAGTCGTAACCTGGAGACCCCGGATTCGAGCCTTACTGGATCTAATGGGTCCTTCGTGGGAGTGTCATTGGGCAAGAGATCTCAAAGCGCTAGCCTTGTACTGGTTATACCCACGACATACATATGAGCTGTCGTCGTGGTATTACTAAGTAATGGTGAAAGCGGTGTAAAACACCATTCCGCCGATCAATCAATCAATCAATCAATCAATCAATCAATCAACCTAGGGGTAATATTGATCTCTTTTCTTCTTAATACGCCAATAAGTCATGCTCTCTGAAAAGGGTGTTCGGTGCATCTGCAAAAAAAAAAAAAAAAATATATATATATATATATATATATATATATCTCTCTCTCTCTCTCTCTCTCTCTCTCTCTCTCTCTCTACCTTTGTCAGCCTGCGCAATCCGTGCAGGCTGACGTGGGTCGAAAAATTTATTGTTACTGATCAATTTTCTGCAAGTTCAAGGACTATTCTACTTCCGGTTGTTAGACTCGATGGATTTTATGAATCCATAATGACGTCACCGATGACGTGCTTTGTATATTTAACCCTTTACCACACAATCCCGACTTTTAACGACCCTGAGAAAGAAGCCTTTTGAAAACATTGTGGGAAAAGGAGAAAATGCTGGTAACCAGCATTTTCTCCTTTTCCCACAATGTTTTCTACCCTGGATTTTATGGGTCCATAATGACGTCACCGATGACGTGCTTTGTATATTAACCCTTTACCGCACAATCCCGACTTTTAACGACACTGAGAAAGAAGCCTTTTGAAAACATTGTGGGAAAAGGAGAAAATGCTGGTAACCAGCATTTTCTCCTTTTCCCACAATGTTTTCTACCCTGGATTTTATGGATCCATAATGACGTCACGGATGACTTGCTTTGTATATTAACCCTTTACCACACAATCCCGACTTTTAACGACCCTGAGAAAGAAGCCTTTTGAAAACATTGTGGGAAAAGGATAAAAAGCATTTTCTCCTTTTCCCACAATGTTTTCTACCCTGGATTTTATGGATCCATAATGACGTCACGGATGACTTGCTTTGTATATTAACCCTTTACCACACAATCCCGACTTTTAACGACCCTGAGAAAGAAGCCTTTTGAAAACATTGTGGGAAAAGGAGAAAATGCTGGTAACCAGCATTTTCTCCTTTTCCCACAATGTTTTCTGCCCTTCCAAAAGCATATTTCAATTCTTAAGTCACGTTTATTTTGTCGTCTGCAAATGCTTAAATTTTGTCGTTTGGTAAAGAGTTAAACTCTGCTTTTTAGCATAGAGCCGCACTCAAATGGAAATTTTATTTTGAACTTTGTTGAGAATATTGTCATTCGTGATTCAAAATTTATTTTGATAAAACTTTCGAGACTGAGAAAGAGAGATAGGGGAGAGAGAACGAGATAATATGGGGACAGACAGACGCACGGACGGACGGACAGAGCTCTGTTTGACAAGAATACGGTACATGTTACACTGTACACGTTATTCGAACTACCGTCTATTTTTACGGAATACCGGCACAATCTCGCTATTCTTGCTTGCCGTTGAACTACTGTTTATCAGCTTAGACATGGATTCTAACACGCAGCAAAAGTGCATTTCTATGTGGAAAGTCAGATCCAAGTCTACATTGTTCGCAATAAAAAAAATAGAGAAAAAACTTTGAAATAGTCATCCTCAACAGGCAATTTTATGTTTAGTATTTCAGATTTGTCCGCATTGGAATGCTGGTAGGAAACTGAGTGAATGCTGTCGCCAACGTTTTTTTTTTTTTTCCCCTGTATCACTCTTTTTTAAAACGACTGTTTGTTTAAACACGGTTATGTTTTGGATCCCAACACCTCGACGACTTTAACTAGGCCGCCCGGAAAAAATAAAGAAATTAGACCAATCCATTACGTCATCAAGGTCATTCTTCTCCCAACATGGCCGTTGTTGCCTCTAAAAATAATGCTCTTGTAAGTAATACTGCTATTTTTTCTTCTATGCCAAAATCTTTTTCAAGTTATGTACTGTTTTTGATGATTTTTTGTTGATAACACTACGTCATACCGTTTCAGGCGCGAGCATGGCAGCATCTGACAAAGAGTTTCAGTGTCACATCGGCAAGGACGAAACAGGTTGGTTACATTTAACGTTGCTACAGTTCTAGTTTCGGTTTGAACTTTTTCCGAGGCTTAGCTCTTATTTAGCAATCTATGTTCATGCCTATTGTATAGGACTGCACGCATGTCACAACGGAAGTCGATTATATTTTTAGCATAACACATGCAACTTAAGGTCATTTGTAGAATGTTGAAAGTTAAATCACAGTCGTCTGAAGTTTCATTTGTGGAATCGCGTTACTCAGATTAGCATACTAAAACTCTATCATATATTGTAGGACAAGGTTTGCACTGAATTTGGATAATAGTAATCACTCTGTCCCAGTTTAAGAGAATTTTAGCCCCAAAATTACCAAGCGTTTGGTAGAGATGGGTTTACAAATAATATTTGAGCCTTGCTCTGGCAAAAGGGGGCTTAATGCATGTCCAACTGGCTGATGCATTATACCGAGCAAGTCATATATAATTAGGGTCCATAAAAATGACTATCATAAGGTACACTGTTCCTTTGAAATACAGAAAATTCTCCAACAGCAAAAAGTTTTGGCCCAGGTCAGACTGCATAGGCCGACGTGTGTCGATACTTTTCGCAGATGCATTAAGCCCCCTTTTCACAGAGCATAGCTCATACCTTAATATCACTGGCTTGCAAAGTTTTTTATCATGCATGAGCACTGATATCGAGTGTCAAAATAACTTGCAGAATATCTTCAGAGAAGCAAAGTGTAGGGGGGAAGAGTTTAAGTAGTGTTGGGCTCAAATCTGAAGCTCTGACTTATAGGAGGTCAAGTGCTTTAACCATGCAGCAAACTAGCCAGACAACTTGACAATCTTTTAACTCTGGTGAAGTTCTACACATTTATGTGAATCTTAGTTGTAGTGGGCTGTTAATTTCTCTCTCTCTCCCCCTCATTCGCTTATCTGTGTCTCTCTCTCTTTCTTGCTCTCCCCTGTATTCTTACTTTGACTTTCAGACTTTAAAGTACTCTAAAACAGCTATAATTTTAATGGCTAGATATAGCATAAATACTTATCTTGTTTCCAGACAATGACTGTAAGAGATGCCTTGAATGCGGCAATGGATGAAGAGATAGAGAGGGATCCAAAAGTATTTTTACTTGGTGAAGAAGTGGCTGAATATGATGGTGCATACAAGGTAATATACATCTCCAGTCCAATAAAACAGAAACTGTTCAGCTAACAGACATCTTTAGTCCAGAAATAAGACCAAAAAATTACAATTTCATTGTTCCTCATGTCTAAAAGTTTCAGCATAGTGGACATGTAGACATAAAGTTTGTTTAACCCTTTCCCAAACAACAAATTTTGGACTCATCCAAATCAAAAACATCTGCAGACAACAAATTTAAAATTGGCACAAACATACTTAAGTTCTCTGATAGGATAGACAGCATTGTGGGAAAAGGAGAAAATCCTGGCTACCAGCATTTTCTCCTTTTCCCACCATGCTTTCAAAACTTTTCTCCTACAGGATTGTTAAAACTCAGGATTGTTTGGTAAAAGGTTAAATGTCTCATCTTGACAAAAAAGGGTTTGGATTAAACCTAACTAATTTTACATCAGTGTGAAACAAGTTTTCACAACTTTTGATAATCAATATCGGTGGTTGTTTCCTGGAAACATTAACCAGTACTTTTGCTATGATTGGGCCATTCCAAAAGTCTTCACAACTTTGCTATGATTGGGCGATTCCAAAAGTTGAACTGGCTCATCAAGGGATCAGAACCTTTGATTTGAGAGGCAGAGGCTCCAAACTAACACTTCTGTCACTCAATAGAAATTTTTTCTACCTAGTTTGTGAATTGTAGATTTTAGAATTTGACAGTCTTAAATATTTTTACAGTGAAGTATTACTTTCAGGTTCAACTTTAAATAAAAACTGTCAATAACAACACTTAATGTCATTGTTTGAATATGTAGGTTTCAAAGAACTTATGGAGAAAGTATGGTGACAAAAGAATCATTGATACACCTATAACTGAGGTAAGTTAAAAAAAAAACACTTTATCCCCTAGGGGACTGGAAAATATTTTGTGTGCTCAACCCAGCTGAGCATGAAATTTCAAAGTTGTGTTAATGTTACGTTATATACCATATGGACTAACTTCTGAGCTTTAGAGCTTTTCTTTTGTTCTGCCTATTAAATCAAGGTCTTCAGTTCAAATCTTTATACTCTGAAGCATAAATGGGACTTTAACCCTTTACCACACAATCCGGACTTTTAACGACCCTGAGGAAGAGGCCTTTTGAAAACATTGTGGGAAAAGGAGAAAATGCTGGTAGCCGGCATTTTCTCCTTTTTCCACAATGTTTTCTACCCTATCCAAGACAAATTCCATTATTTGAGTCAAATTTATTTTGTCATCTGCAAATGCTTTCAATTTGGACCAGTCTAAATTTTTCTCATGTGGTAAAGGGTTAAAGTTTTAGCACAAACTTAGTTGAGCATAGACTCAAGTTTCTCAACTCCTAGAAGAAAAAAATATTACCAGTACAAGTTGCTTTTAGGCTGTCTTACACCACTGACTAGAACAAACAATAACGAGGATTTGTTTCTGAATTAATTCAAACATTGTGGTCACAGGTGCTGTCTCTTGTGTTTTCCCACCATGTTGAAAAAAAAGTTGTGAAATGGAAGAGAATAAAAAGACTTTGGTGGAGGATTAATATCTGAAACCAGTGTTACGAAGTTTAACTCTTTACCACACAATCCCGGGTTTTAACGACCCCAACAGAAAACGTCTTTTGAAAACATTGTGGGAAAAGGAGAAAATGCTGGTAACCAGCATTTGCTCCTTTTCCTACAATGTTTTCTACCCTTTTGAAAACAAGTTTAAATTTTTGAGTCATGTTTGTTGTCGTCTGCAAATGCTAAATGAATTTGGACAAGTTTAAAATTTTGTCGTTTGGTAAAGAGTTGAATAAACTTGCTTGTGATAGACATTAGAAAGAAATGATATCAAGTAATTCATTCAGAGTATGAACAAAGGGTCATTTTATTCATGATATTTTTTCAATTTTACAGATGGGTTTTGCTGGTATTGCTGTAGGAGCAGCTATGGTAAGCTACAATAGACTCAAACTCTGTACCAAACAAACAAAACATTAGACTTTTTCCAAATTCAAAGCACTTGCAGACAAGGAATTAACCCTGTACAACAAAATCCCGACTTTTGACGACCCTGAGGAAGAAGCCTTTTGAAAAAATTGTGGGAAAAGGAGAAAATGCTGGTAACCAGCATTTTCTCCTTTTCCCACAATGTTTTCTAACCTTTCAAATTTCAGTTTCAATATGTTAGTCACATTTATTTTGTCGTCTGCCAAAGCCTTCAATTTGGACAAGTCTAAAATTTAGTTGTTTGGTAAAGAGTTAAATATGGCTCTGATGACAGGAATATGTTTTTGAAAGGGTACAAGACATTGTGGGAAAGGGAGAAAGTGCTGGTTCCTTTTCCCACGATGTTTTCAAAGACTGTCCTCTTTAGGATAGTTAAAACATTGGATAGTTTGGTACAGCAGTACATGTGTGTGTTCATAACATAATGGCAGATCCTATATTTGGAATATTTAGCCTTTTACCACACAGTCTCAGTTCAAACAACTCTGAAGATTAAAACTTATCACAACATTGTTTGAAAAGGAGAAAATGCTAGTTACAGCATTTTAATCTTTTCCCATAATGTTTTCTTCTCTCTCAGACACAAATACCCTCATTTAGGGCACCTCCAATGTCATTTGCAAATGCTTTCAATTTTGACCAATCTAAAATTTTGTTGTTTGGTAAAGAGTTATTTGGTATTGATTATCCAGCAATGGTATGAACGCACAACCTCCGACAGACAAATTGTTGTGTCTTGCAGTAAATCACTTTTGAAAACAGTGGAATAAAAGGAATTTCTATTATTTTTTTTTGCCACAATGTTTTCACTTTGATTTTTGTATTAACTCTTAAAGTGCTGAATTAATGAAATGGACTTTTTCAAATAGGAAAAACGTCAGAAAGGTTGTTATTTTAGCACTGTCTTGGCCAGAATGTGTAACAAAGTAGCAGACACTGTAGATGAAAGATCAGAATGCATGTTTTATGCAGTGTGATCTTGATCTACATTGTCTGCAAAATAATTTTAGTCGGTTCCAGCACTTTATGGGGTAAGAGTTAAGTCTTTTTAATAACCCACATTTTACAAGGACATTTTCAAGGTCGTCAAATTTATTTCAGGAGATAAAGAGTAGGCTATTCAATGCATGAATGGGTTTTTTTGACACTTTTTTTTCTGTATTAAGCTTTCAAACAAAAAAAATGGGAAAGGGAGAAAATGCTAGTATTTATTTATTAGTTTTTCTCACTATTGGAAAAGGTTTCTTTCAAAGACGTAATTATACAATGTATCATCATATCAGCTGCTTTTTATTTGTCAAATCTAAAATTTTGTCATCTGTGAAAGAAGTAAGACATATCAGCCAACCAAGCTAGGTTTTTACTGTTGGATAACAATTACCTTTTTGTGTGATATTGCATTTCTTTACTTGGTCAAAGATGGACAAAGTCTTTTCACAAAATCAATAATAAAAAGTCTATTCATTTTTGTTGCAGCTTACTTTCTATCTCTGCAAAAATTCTTAAATTTCTTAAATTTGTTGTGTTCGCTTTTACAAGTTCAAAAACTGTATATGAAACAGTTTTGGGTAGATCTTTTCTGTTCTTGATCAGTTTTAGGGTCACTGTTTGATATTGCTTCTGAATGCATTAATGTTTGAATTTTTACCTGGACTGGTATTTTACTTACCATTTGCTTCTTTCATTTATTGATTCCAGGCTGGTTTAAGACCAATTTGTGAATTCATGACTTTCAACTTTTCAATGCAAGCCATAGATCAGGTATGTAGTTATTGTATATGGTTGAAACTTACAATGGCAGAAATCTGTAGCTCAAATATACAGGGATTTACCCTGTACCACTCAACAAAATTTTAGACTCGAACAAATAGAAAGCCTTTGCAGATGATAAGATAAAATTGGCTCAAATCATCAGATTTGCCTGTTAACCCTTTACCACACAATCCCGACTTTTAACAACCCTGAGAAAGAAGGCTTTTGAAAACATTATGGGAAAAGCAGAAAATGCTGGTAACCAGCATTTTCTTCTTTTCCCACAATGTTTTCTAGCCTTCCCAAAACAAATTTCGATTTTTGAGTTACATTTATTTTGTCGTCTGCAAATGCTTTCAATTTGGACCAGTCTAAAATTTTGTCGTTTGGTAAAGTGTTAAAAGGTCAAAAACATATGGGAAAAGGAGAAAATGCTGATTACCCGCATTTCCTCCTTTTCTCACAATGTTTTTAAAGAGCCTTCTACTTCAGGGTTGTTCAAAGTTGGGATTGTATGGTAAAGGGTTAAAGGAATAGTGAATTCAATTTCAAGCTCGGACAAACTCTTTCCAAGATGTGATTATAGTCATTGAAAATAAAGCTCATTTCCCTCCAACCTCCAAGCTTTGGTTCAACTGTGTTTATGTGAGAAAGCAACCAGTGGCTTGAAACAACATTTTTTGTGGAACTCTGGTTAATGAAACTCCAGAAAAGCATGGATTTGTGCACTGGCAGCTGTGATATGACTGAAATACTGTTGAAACGTACATTTAACAACAAACAAAAAATAAACTTCGAGTCGGAGTTACTTTTATCTTTAACCCTTAGAGCGCCAAATAAACCTGTGTGACATTTTCATCCTAGAAATACTACCCAAATAATTGCAATTTCCTGGTTTCTTTAGTCTACAGTGATTTAGCAAAGCGGACCGTGTAGATCAAAGATCAGGCTGCACGTTTTGTGCAGCCTGATCTTGATCTACACTGGCCGCAAACGCAACTATAGTCGTGAAAGGTTTAAGAGTTAATATATTTTTTAAATCTGTGTCAAACTCCACGCAAGCAAAGACTTTAATGTATAGATCATGCACATATCTTCATTTTAAAGGCAATGTAAAGTTAAGGGTTGTTATTACTATTACTAAGCTAGAAATAAAGTAAGATCTCAACTCTGAAATGGTTTGGAACTTTCCTCTTGCTAGGCATAAATCCAGTTCTAGCTAACTAATAAATTATGCAGACTGTTTAACTCTTTACCTAACGACAAAATTTTAGACTAGACCAAATTCAAAGCATGTGCAGACAACAAAACAGATGTGACTCAAAAATTGAAATTTGTTTTGGGAAGGAGAGAAAACATTGTTGGAAAGGGAGAAAATGATTGATACCAGCATTTTCTCATTTTCCGACAATGTTTCCAAAAGGCCTCTTTCTCAGGGTCATTAAAACTCAGGATTGTGTGGAAAGGGTTAACTCTTTACCAAACGACAAGATTTTACACCAGTCCAAATTGGAAGCATTTGCAGACAACAAAATAAATGCTAATCAAAAAGTGAAATCTGTTTTGGCAAGAGTAGAGAACATTGTGGGAAAAGAAGAAAATGCTGGTTACCAGCATTTTCTCCTTTTTTCACAGTGTTTTCAAAAGCTTTCTTTCTCAGGGTCGTTAAAAGTCGGGATTGTGTGGTAAAGGGTTAAACTATGAGTAAATGCCTTCCCCCCTTACCATACTGATGTATAGGTTATTTTTCATTTCTATTTATTCAGGTTATCAACTCAGCAGCCAAAACATACTACATGTCAGCTGGAAAAGTAAGTTCTACCTTCCTTAGATGCACTGTTAACCCTTTACCAAACGACAAAATTTTAGACTTGTCCAAATTTAGAGCATTTGCAGACGACAAAATAAATGTGACTTAAAAATTGAAATTCGTTTTGGGAAGGTTAGAAAACACTGTGGGAAAAGGAGAAAATGCTGGTTACCAGCATTTTCTCCTTTTCCCACAATGTTTTTAAAAGGCTTTTTTCTCAGGTCGTTAAAAGTCGGGATTGTGTGAAAAAGAGTTAAATGAGTCCTGCTTTGGCAAAAGGGGGCTTAATGTGTCTACGTAATACATTATACCAAGCAGGTCATCACATATTTATGGGTCCCTAATATCTACATTCTTTGACAACATACTTAATCATGAAGTAGACTGGTCCTTGGACATACAGAAAATTGGCCAATATCTAAAAGTTTCAGCCCTGGTCAGCCTGCTCGGACTGAGCAGGCTGACCTGGGTTGATACTTTTAGCAGATGTATTAAGTCCCCTTTTCGCAGAGCATGGCTCAAATGAAAAAAAAAAAAAAAACTAGAGTGATTGTTAAATCTTTACCACACCAGAAAATTTTAGACTTATCTAAATTCAACATATTTGGAGACAACAAATCAAAGGTGCCTCAAATGATGAAAATTGCCATTGATTGAATAGAAAACATTGCAAGAAAGAGAAAAAATGCTGGTTGCCGGTGTTTTTTCCTTTATCCACAATGTTTTCAAAAGTTGTCTTTCTCAGGGCAGTTTAAACTCGGGATTGTGTGGTAAAGGGTTAACCCATCACAGTGTTGGCTATTGTTGGACTAATCAAAACTTGTCTTGAACTACACATATTACAAACTTTTGAAATAGAGGAAAGTATTACTATGTCTTCACAGCGTTTGAAAACAGTGTTTTAAAAATGTTTGAAAGTTTTGTTAGGTTAAGAGTTAATACTTGTAGAAGTGATAACAAACACGATTGCTATGGGTTTGTCCATTTTTTGAGTGTATATGTTCTGAAATTGTCTATTTTAGGTACCAGTTCCAATTGTATTTCGTGGTCCCAATGGGGCTGCGGCAGGGGTAGCTGCCCAGCATTCCCAGTGTTTCGCAGCTTGGTATGGACATTGTCCTGGGTTAAAGGTTGTGTCTCCATATTCAGCAGAGGACTGTAAAGGTTTATTGAAATCTTCAATCAGGGACCCAGACCCAGGTAAATACAAACAGTTACACAGCCAAAAATGAAGTTACACAAACTTTCAATTCTTTCTTTCTGTATAAATGATCTCCTGAAAAAAATTCTGTACGTATGGATAGTCGGTGTGAAACACTGATACTTTAGTACGTATGAGCTATGCTCTGTTAACTCCTTACCACACGACAAAAATGTAGACTTGTCCAAATTGAAAGCATTTGCAGACGACAATTTAAATGTAGTTCAAATGAAGGAATTTGTCCTTGATAGGGTAGAAAACATTGTGGGAAAAGGAGAAAATGATGGTTACCAGCATTTTCTCCTTTTCCCACAATGTTTTCAAAAGGCTTTTTTCTCGGGGTCGTTTAAACTCGGGATTGTGTGGTACAGAGTTAACTCTTTACCAAACGACAAAAATTTAGACTGGACTAAATTGAAAGCATTTGCAGACGACAATACAAATATGACTCGAAAATTTAAGTTTGTTTTGGGAAGGGTAGAAAACATTGTGGGAAAAGGAGAAAATGCTGGTTACCAGCATTTTCTCCTTTTCCCACAATGTTTTCACAAGGCTTCTTTCTCAGGGTCATTAAAATTCGGGATCATGTGGTAAAGAGTTAAAAGGGTTCAATGCATCTCTTAATTATGGATCAATCTCATAATTAGTTATCTCAGGATTATGGATCCACGAAATCCGTTTTGTCTCACAACTGACAGAATCATAAAGTAGACTGGTCCTTTGACACGCAGAAAATTGACCTATAGCAAAACGGGTTTTGATACTGGTCAGCCTTAGCGGGTTACACAGGCTGACCTGGGTCGATACTTTTTGCAGATGCATAAAAACCCCCACCACAGAGCATGGCTTATTTAGAAACATCATGGCAACAGAATTTGCTCAGTATAAACAGTTTCTCTTTCAGCCTCTAGGGTTTTTCAAAATGCTCAACTGCAAGGCAGAGGAGCTGTACGGAGGAGATTAACAGCTCAGTTCACTGTATAGATAAGGCATTTCAAAATCTATATTACTTTAGTGACAGAGGTTAAGTGAAAGGGTTTTATTTTTTCATAATATGTCGCAAATCATCAAATATTTTGTGAGAAAAGAAAGATATATTGTCTAGGTGGGTTTATATCAGGTTCAGGAAAAATTCTGTAACATTCAGTTAACTCTTTCAAATGATATGTTACAGCGGAATCTGTTCCAGTTGCTGGTAGAAAAATGTATTACGTTGTAAAACTAGAACAAAAGTTGCTAACTTTTGTTCTAGATTTAAAATACATTTTTGTGCTAGCGACTGAAACTTTTAAATTTGTTTGTTTTTTGGCTCCTGAAATGTTTACTTTTGTCCACTGGTGAGTCTTTTAGAAAAATCATTACATTGGACTTAAAATGGTAGATAAGTCTAACAAAAATTATTATGGTTTGTTACTTTTTACCTCCTAAAACTAATTGAAGGTGGAAGAATTTAAATGGAGATACATTGATAGAAATTTATGTGGACATAGCAGAGAATATAATACTTTGTGTAAAGCTAACTCTACCAAACAACAACATTTTGGACATTTCTAAATTGAAAGCATTTGCAGTCGACAAAATAAATGTGACTCAAAAACTGAAATTTGTTTTGGGAAAGGTAGAAAACATTGTGGGAAAAGGAGAAAATGCTGGTTACCAGCATTTTCTCCTTTTCTCACAATGTTTTCAAAAGGCTTCTTCCCCAGGGTCGTTAAAAGTCAGGATTTTGTGGTAAAGAGTTAATATATGGATAATACAGGGAAGGATTTTAAAACCTGAAAAATGATTCGTTTGCCTTTCCAGGAAATTTTGCTATTGTTTCCATTTTTTTTTTTACAGTTGTGTGTCTAGAAAATGAAATAATGTATGGTGTTGCCATGGAGATGTCCGACGAAGCCATGGATAAAGAATTTTTAATTCCTATTGGAAAAGCTAAAATAGAGAGACCAGGTAACTACTATATGCACTATGTTCTGGCAAAGGGAGTTTAATGCATCTCCGTGATGCGTGATAACAAGCAAGTTATCACATAATTCCTGATAAAAAAAATCCATTTTGTCTAAATTTCTCCATTTTAGCTCACCTGAGCATGAAGTGCTCAAGGTGAGTTATTGTGATCGTGCTGTGTCTGGCGTCTGTCGTCCAGGCATCTACAATTACCTTGTGTGCACTCTAGAGGCTACATTTTAAATCTTAAACTCATGAAACTTTGTCAGAATGTTTGTATTTGAAATATCTCAGACAAGTTCGAAATTGGGTCATGTCGGGTCAAAAAGTAGGTCACTGGGCTAAATCTAAGAAAAACCTTGTATGCACTCTAGAGGCCATATTTTCGGCCTGATAGTCTTTGATCTTGGTCAGAATATTTGTCTTGATAATATCTTGCACAAGTTAATTGGCTCATGTCGGGTCAAAAAGTAGGTCACTGGGACAAATCTCAGAATAACCTTGTGTGCACTCTAGAGGCCAGATTTTCAGCCTGAAACTTATGAAACGTGGTCAGAATGTTTGTCTTGATAATATCTTGGACAATTTCGAAATTGGGTCATGTTGGGTCAAAAGGTAGGTCACTGGGCCAAATCTTAGAAAAACCTTGTGTGCACTCTAGAGGACACATTTTCAGCCTGAAACTCATGAAAGCTGGTTAGAATGTTTGTCTTGATGATATCTAGGACAAGTTCAAACTTTGGTCTTGTTGGGTCAAAAAGTAGGTCACTGGGCCAAATCTTAGAAAAACATTGTGTGCATTCTAGAGGCCACATTTTCAGCCTAATACTGATAAAGAGTGGTCAGAATGTTTATCTTGTTGATATCCTTGACAAGTTTGAAAGTGGGTCATGTCGGGGCAAAAAGTAGGTCACATGGTCAGATCTTAGATAAACCTTGTGTGCACTCTAGAGGCCACATTTTCAGCCTGATTCTCATGAAACATGGTCAGAAAGTTTGCCTTGATGATATCTTGGATAAGTTTCAAAGTGGGTCACATCTGGTCAAAAAGTAGCTTACTTGACCAAATCTTAGAAAAACCTTGTATGCACTGTAAAGTCCACATTTTCAGTCTGATACTGATGAAACTTCTTCAGAATATTTGTCTTGATGATATCTTGGACAAGTTCGGAATTTATTCAAATTGGTTCAAAAAGTAGGTCACTTACACTCATGTGTTTTACATCATTAAAACCAGGATCTCTTCAGCTTTATCAACTATAGATGACTTTACTCAGGTGAGCGCTTTAGGGCCAATGGCCCTCTTGTTTCACAATGTTTTCTACCCTTACCAAAAACAAATGCTTTGAATTTTGACAAGTCCCAGATTTTGCTGTTTTGTAGAGTTAAGTAAAACAATAGGTTGCCAACTATCAGTTAATAAGAAAGAAAAGTATGAGAAAAGAAAAATCAGTGGTATTTCTATAAAGTGATACATAGCCTCTTAAGGTCTTTCTAGAATATTTCCTGCCAAAACTTTACAAAGGTTGTTGGAATGTCACATGATAAATAAAATGACTGTGTTTATAATATGGGACCATGAATTATTCAGATAGATGCATTATGTCACTTCTGGCATCATAAAATTAGGGGTCCTAAGTGGCTCTTTGGTAGAGTGTGGGACTCATAGCCTGGAGGCCTTGGCTTGTTTTCAAGCCTAACTGCCAGGACTATGTTTCTCGTGGGAGTGTCTTTGTGCAAGACACTTAAGAGCCCTAGCCTAGAACTGGTGAAACCCAGGACATACATGGATATGCGAGCTGTCACAGTGATATAACTGAAATAGTGTTGAAAGTAGCATAAAACACCATTTAATAAAAACAAAGTTCCCCTTTTTGCAACATAATTATCCGATAATTTAAACACCAAACTTGCTCATTTTTCCTGATACAGGTGTCCAATTTCTTGAAGCATGGAAAGAAAATTGTATTTCATAGTATTTATCTTTCTGTTTTGGAGAACTTTCGATTTGCGGTAAAGAATTTAGAGCCCTTCAAAAGTGGCAAAAAGTATCAATCAAACATTGACATTAGATATAAATGCATAAATGTCCATTTCTCTTGTTTGATGCTCAAAAGATAAACAAGTAAATCCTATTTTTCCAGGCAGCCATGTGACCTTAGTATCACATTCAAAGTTTGTCGGTGCAGCCTTGTCAGCAGCGGAAGAATTAGCTGGTATCGGTGTAGAATGTGAGGTGGGTGCTATGAATTTGTTACGTTCTGTTTGTGAGCACGGGTGATATACACTCTTTACCAGACGACAAAAATGTACACATGTCCAGATTAAAACAATTTACAGATGACAATTGAAATGTGGCTCAAATGATGGAATTTTTCTTTGATATGGTAGAAAACATTCAAAGCATTTAAAGATGGCATATTTGAGATGATTATAAAGAAGGTTAAGTTACTGGATAGGGTGGAAACATTTTGGTAAAAGGAGAAAATGCTGGTTGCTTACCAGCATTTTCTCATTTTCCAACAATGATTTCAAAAGGCTTCTTCCCTAGGTCGATAAAACTTGGGATTTTGTGGTAAAGTGTTAAGATGGTAGATTAGAATGCTGTAAGAAAAATTTTGATCTGTTGCCCATGTGCTGCCATGAAGCTTACAGCATCTTGAGACCAATGTGGAATGCAGGAATTGTGTGTCAGAAGAAACAGCTTCCTTTCGTACAGTTTTTTTTTTCCTTTTCTTCAAATATTTGTTCTTTTCAGTATTCTTACTACTTAATGTCTAAAGTAGCCTGTATGCATAATCCTTTCAGCCAAGTAGGTGAAATCGGGGGCTTTTGTAGATGATATAGATCAAGATCAGACTGCACAAAACATGCAGTTCTGATCTTGGATCTATACCATCCGCTTGTTGAGTCCTGGCTATAGGATAAAAGCCTTGCTTAGTTAAGGTGGACCACATTTTCAGCCGTGAAAAGAGGTCTAGTTTATATATTTGGAGCCCAAAGAGTTAACGCTGAACTTGATAAATAAGTAACATGAAACTTTCAGGCTAATAGTGAAAATCCCAAATATTGCAATATCAAAGTTAATTTTGGAGGAAAAATATCACCATACTGGACAATGTAGATCCAAGATCAGACTGCCTGTTATGCAGCATCTGATCTTGATCTACACTGGCTGCAAAAGCTCCTTGGGTGGCGCCTAGCAGCCTAAGGTTAATGATTCAGTTTTCCATTATGCCACAGGTGATCAATCTCAGAACCATCCGTCCAATGGATGAGGAAACAATCAATAAGTCTGTTATGAAAACACATCATTTAGTGACTGTAGAAGGTGGCTGGCCACAGTTTGGTGTGGGAGCAGAAATATTGGCAAAGATTATGGAAGGTTGGTAAACACGGAAACAGTTATAAAAATGAAATGAAATACAAACAAGATGTGAACTTTGTAATGCAGCGAAAGAGACCAAGGCTTCTTGTGTATACTCTGTACCAGCTTAAAAGTTTTAAGAATTATGCATATTGAGACCTTCTGCAGATGAAAATGTAAGCATGGCTTGTGTGATAAGATTTGTTTTGTAAAGAGTAGAAAGCATTATGGGAAATGGATTTTAATATTTGGTACTGGCATTTTTTTTCTCCTTTGCGGGATTTAAGTTTTCAAAACCCTTGTACCCCAGTGTCATAAAAACATGGAACGGTGTGAAGGGATGTTTTTGCCCAATTATTGTTAAATGTTTGGATGTAAGATTGGACTTCATGTTCATTGTAGTACAACTTTTACTTCAACTGTTTTGTAAGAAAATGTAGAGGTTTTGTGATAGGCTGTATAATTGTCATAGTTCAAATACATGTAACTGCGACTTTTTCTGATATCTTTTATGACCAGGGTCCGTATTCACCAACCATTCTTAAGAACATTCTTGGTCTTGTTCTTCAAAATTTTCCAAATTTGAAAGTAACACACCTTCTGATTGGCTAAACCATATGGTTTAGCCAGTCAGAAGGTGTGTTACTTTCAAACTTGGAAAATCCTGAAGAATAAGTCTAAGAACGTTCTTAAGAATGGTTGGTGAATACGGACCCAGTACTGAAGATATTTACTTCAAACTCAGATTTTTTTTTCCATGTGGTAAAGGGTTAAGTTAATGTAAGCTACAATGTGGTGATGTATAATATATACCATTGCAACATTATTAACCCTTTCAGTGCCATAGGCGAAAACAGGGACTTTTGCGGATGGCATAGATCAAAATCAGACTGCACAAAACGTGCAGTCTGATCTTTGATCTATACCTTCCACTTGTTTGGTCAAGCCTATAATGATAAAATTCTTCCGGAGACTCAGCGGATTCCATTTACAGCCTTCAAAAGAAGCCGAGTTTCTTTATTTGGCGCCGAAAGAGTTAAATGTTCTACACGTGTTTCACAGGTCCAGCTTTTAACTACTTGGATGCGCCCGTATTACGTGTCACAGGAGCCGACGTTCCAATGCCGTACGCTAAAACCTTAGAAGATAATGCTCTACCACAGCCTATAAACGTGATTAGATCTGTAAAGAAAGTGTTAAATATCAAGTGATCATAGGACATATAACAGTTTTGCTCAGAGACTGACAGCGGTTATATGTAACACATGTGAGAGATAGGTATTTATTTCAGGAGGGAGCAGAAGTGTTTTTATACATGCATCTTCAAAAGTGCTATTGATTGTCACATGTTTTATGTGAGATTCTGTTAAAAAGATTGTAGATTTAATCCATTACCATACATGCCATTTTTAGACTAACCTGTAACTAGAAACAGTAAATATTTAACACTTAACCTGCTGAATAAATGAAACGCAAATTTCTACTCAATACTAAAAGCCCAAACATTGCGGTTTCAAAGTTGATTTCACCAGACAGAAAACAGCTTATCGGACAGTGTAGATAAAAGATCAGACTGCATGTTCTGTGCAGTCTGATCTTGATCTACACTGTCTGCAAAAGGTCAGTGAGTCACGATAAGCAGCTTAAGGGTTAACTCTTTACCAGAGGACAAAATTTCAAAATGAACCAAATTGAAAGCATTTGCAGACAACAAATTAAATGCAGCTCATAGGTGAGTTATATTTTTTGACGAATAGAAAACATTTTGGGAAAATGGAGAAAATTGTAGATTTAACCCATTTCCATACATGCTATTTTAAGACTAACCTGTAACTAGTAACAGTAAACTTTTAACTCTTTACCAGACGACAAAATTTCAGAATGAACCAAATTGAAAGCATTGGCAGACAACAAATTAAATGCAGCTCAGAGGTGAGTTATGTTTTTTGAGGGATAGAAAACATTTTGGGAAAATGGAGAAAATGCTGGTTACCAGCATTTTCTTCCTTTCGGAAAAAGATTTCAAAAGCTTTTTTTCTCCGGATTGTTAAAACATGAGATTGTTTGGTAAAGGGTCAAAGAAAAGGAAACTAGCTTGGTTGACTAACACAGAAAACATGGTGAGGAAAAAGTAGCAACTTCACAGAACAATTGCTCAATTTGACAAGCAACTGCACCTTGTCCCACAATGTGTTAACTCTTTACTACACTACAAAGATACAGATTTGTCCATTTTGAAAGCATTTGCAGATAAAAAAAATTCAAATGTGGCTCAAATGATAGAATTCGTCTGTGAAAGGGGAGAAAATATTGTGGGAAAAGGAGAAAATGCTGGTTACCAGCATTTTCTCCTTTTCCCACCATGTTTTCAAAAGGCACTTTTTTCTCAGGGTCATTAAAATTTGCGATTGTGTGATAAAGGGTTAAAACGCTTTTTATTTCAGGGGAGTCTAAAAATTTGTGTTTGTATGATGATTGCTTGAATAATGTATAGATAATGTTTGTTGAAAGTTGTTGATTATTCGAATTAGTGTCGAACCCCTGTTGTAGTTCAAGTATGTTGTTTCTGATCAATTTGGTAGAGGGCATTAATCAAGATCAGACTGCACAGAACCGGATGACAAAACTCTGGACTTGTCTAAATTTAACCCTTTCCCAAACGTCAAATTCTGGACTGGTCCAAATTGAAAGAGATTGCAGACGACAATTTTAAATTTGATAAAAATGGCAGAAAGGTCTCAAAAAGGGTAGAAAACACTGTGGGAAAAGGAGAAATTGCTCGTTACGAGCAATTTCTCCTTTTCCCACAGTGTTTTCAAAAGACTTGTACTGCAGACACGTGAAAACCAGGGCTTGTTTTGGAAAGGGTTAAGGCATTTGTGGATGACAAATGCATTGTGACTGAAATGGTTGTATTTGTTTTTAAAAGGGTTAAAAAAAAATGGTGGGAAAAGGAAAATCATCCTGGGAACCATCACACTCTCCTTTTCCCTGGATGTTTTCAGTGGTCCAATTCTAGAGAGTTGTAGTGTGTCATTTACTTTTGCAGGTCCCAGAAAAGAGACTGTCATGGTTCTGGGAGTCTTGCCCTACATTTACTGGAAGTATACAAAAACAACTGAAATTAACATGTTTAGTCTTAACTGCTTTGATTCCATGGCCTTTTTATCTCTAATTTTGTCAGAAATGTCTTGCAAAAATATTAGACAGTAGGGATCAAAGATCAGACAACATGGCCTTTGCAGCCTCATCTTGATCTACACTGCCTAGAAAGTTACACCCAACTTTCTCAGAGTTAGGTAAGAGATGCCAAGATATCAGTTTTAACAAATTGCTAACAGGCCAGTAGTACATGTAGTTACTTAACTCTTTACCAGACAATCTAATTTTTCAATGACCCTGTGGAAGAAGCTTTTTGAAAATGTGGGAGAAGGAGAAAATGCTGGTAACTAGCATTTTCTCCTTTTCCCACTATGTTTTCAAAAGCGTTTTTCTTCTGGGTTGTTTAAATACAGGATTGTTTGGTAAAGGGTCAGATGTTCAAATGTATAACATTTTGGCAAGATAAGACTTCATCTATCGTTGTTATCTTTTTCCAGGAATGCTTTTCTGCCATAGTTTCCATATTTACTTTTCAACCGAACAGAGGGCTCAAGTCACATAATGATTCTATTTATGCTTGTCTTTTGTGTACATATAACACAGTAAATCAGAAAGTCTTCTGTGTAGTTTTTTCTTCATTTTTTAGCTCAGCTGTTTCTGAAGAAGTTTTTGAAGAAATCATTGAGGAATTGTCATAGTCCTTGCCTTGCCATCTGCATCCTCATGCAAAAAACTCTGAATTTTATAATATCTTGGTTTTTACTGAACATATTACTTCAAACTCGGACATCAGACAAGTTGTTGACTATCAAAAGGAAAACTAATAGAACAAGGGCAGGTAACCAGTATTTTGACACGGTTATGCTCTTTTTTTTTTTGACTGAAAGTTTTCACAGAAAATCAAACAACTTCAGCCGAGGGTTGACACCCGCATGCAATGCTCTTGCTGGTTCAAACATAGAGCAAAGAGAGATGAATTCTCACTGATTCATTGAGGCATTTTAACCTTTTACTAAACAGTGCAGTCCTTCTACATTCGTGAGGTAAAATGGTTTTTAAAACAGTATGAAACAGGAGGAAATCCTGGTAACCAGTATTTACTCCTTTTCCCAACAAGTTTTCTACTTGTTCAAAGCCAAGTCCCATCACTGCAGACATGTTTAAACCGTCATTTAGAGATGCTTTCAAATGGGATATACATGTATATGAAATTTGTCATCTAGCAAAGACTTAACTAGGTTGTAAAAATCTTAAAAAAGAAAAAATATGATGCAAATGTAAGTCTTTTAAATAGCCTCCCAAGGCGAGCATTGAACCTAGGACCTCTAGGTCCCAAGGCAAAGGCTCTACCACTTGGCTACAAAAGCTAGCAATATAGCATGACAGTACAATTGTCCCCTTATACAAATGCAAGCTATATATTTTTTATCTATCTGTGGGATAGACCAGTAGAATACATACTCGCCCTGCTATATGAAGATTCATCCACAAATCCTTCAAATACTTTTACTCTGTTTCTCATCTAATTGTTTTTACGACAACAGGCACCAATGTAACAGTTCTTTATAATAACCTGCCGAAGGGGAATTGAACCAAGGTCCTTTAGGTCCCACATCAAATGCTCTATTATAGCAAGGTTGTAAAGTTGTCCCCTTAAAAAAGCATAATCTTTATATTAATGTCTATCTGTGGGATAGGCCAGTACACTACAAAAATTATCATGTTACATTCAGTGCTTCCCAGGTAGCTCAGTCTAAGGAGACAGCTTAAATTTTTAAGAGGTGGACAACCAGCTCATGTCCACTTCTCTGACTGAGGTTTTGACTTGGGTTCAGCATAATGAGCCCACATTTCATCTCTAGTGATGATTAGAACGACTCAAATGTTTTGTTGCAGTGGTCACTCTGGTTGCCTCTTGATCTGAGGACGGCTGTCTAGGCACCCATCTCTGAAAAATGTGGCAGGGCTTTCACCATCTCCAACCACAAACTTAATTACAGTCCTCAAACAAAGAATAGATGATAGCAGAAACACTTACCTTGTATCAGTGGGCAAAAAACTGTATATACACAACTCTCACTGAAAATAAACTGACCAAGTTAATTGCAAAACAATTTCGTTTTCATCAATGTATATTGTGTGTAGATAGCTGCATGTGGAAAGGCAGAAGCATGAAAAGTCTGGATATTTACTGAATCTCCCTTTAACCCTTTACCAGACTACAAAATTTCAGCCTTGTCCAAATCGGAAGCATTTGCAGACAACAATTTCAATGTGGCTCAAATGGTGCAACTTTTCTTTGATAGGGTAGAAAACATTGTGGGAAAAGGAGAAAATGCTGGTTACCAGCATTTTCTCCTTTTCCCACAATGTTTTCAAAAGATTTCTTTCACAGGGTCGTTAAAAGTCGGGATTGTGTGGTAAAGGGTTAAACTCATAATTCATTCTTCTTTTAGGGCTAAATGTTGTCATAGAGCTTAATGTTGTTTAAATAATGTTCATATTGGAAAGCAGCCAATGGCATGAGAAAAATGGTTTGTAAAGGACTGGCAAAGTGAATTCTAGGAAGGCATGGCAAAGTGCTCTGGTTCCATTACATGACTTAAATCATGTTGAAAACGGTGTTCAACTCCAAATGAACATACTTGCTAGAGGTCCATCTCTTTCTTGACTACTCTAAAAGACAATTCTAATTACATAAAGGAGAAAAAGTAGAATGGAAGAAAATCATAATTTTTCAACAATATAGAAAATGTTGTTTAAAAGTTGCAGTAATTTCTTGTAACAAGCAATTACTCCTGTCTGAACAGTAGTCTAGAAAATTGTCAAGTGCAGGAATGTAAAAAGTTGTATCTCTACAGTGCTGTTTTTATCCTGTTCGAGCAATTTAATTACTGCATGTTGAAATAACGAATGTCAATGACGTAAATCCCATACCACTTTTTGTGTCCAGTAAGTCAAACACCTTCAAAAAATTGTGGAAAAGGAGCAATTGCCTGAAGTAATAAATTGCTCCTTTTTTTCCACAATGTTTTCTATACGAATGAAAAAGGATAGTTCTCCCTCTATGAATATTTTGACCTTGTAATACATTATCGTCAGTATAAAAATAGCCTGGACAGTAAAAAGTTGATGGATGGGTGGGCAAAAGTTGCTCCTTCATGCAGTCAAAATAGAAGAAGCGTTGTCAAATTGGCGTTGGAATTGTATGGTCCAAGGGAGACTACTCCTACATATCTCTCTAGATATTTACTAGATTGATCTCCCTTCTCGGTCACTACAGTAAGAATGGCATACAAGTGAATCGCCAAGGTACTGAATTTGATACAGTGATATTTTGTTCATAAATCTTCAGAATTTATCTCTTTTTTTTTAAATTCATATCTTGTAAATATCTTGTATTTCAACGTATAATGCCGTCACTCAAAAATAGAAGTAAACAAACACAGAAACAACATGTAACCGGACAGTAGCCTCCCTTGTTTTTTCTACCGCCAAAACTTGAAATTTATAATATAGTATAATTTTTGCACTTTTGGAAATCAAGGTAGGATTTTCAAACTTAGAATATTCTGTTATCTTTATGTATATTGAGAACTCAATCGTTGTCACCTATAGACAACATTCTCTAATCTGTCGACTTTATATCCCGTTGTTACGGCCTGCGTTTTATAACGCACTGGGAGAAGGCGAACACTTACTTGCATGGTGTAAAGGGTTTGACAGGGAAATGGAGCGGTTCCGTGTCCCGCCGGAACATGAATGTGTTCGTCCAGTTAAGCAATTGTTACTTATCATTTAGCCGCCATAATGAGGAAATATTGCTCCTCTAGAATTTGTACTCTAGGGCAGGGGTTACGATCTTTGTCCCGGGTCCACATTTTACGGCTAAAGAGGTACATATTTTCAAATGACTGGAAGAAGAAATTCGTCAGTACACTGCCATCTTTAGAGCTCACCGGAGGCAAAGATTGCGAGGCTGTGGGCGGGGCATATCTGTTCAGGGCGTTACCTTTCCACGGTGCTCAGGCAGAGAAACCATTACAAATTAAATGCCAACCAAGGGAGGTAACTGCTAACATTATTAAATTCAAAACAGTGCGAGTTTTTTCCCTTAGACCATTAAATTAATCGAAATTGCTTGAGGAATATGGCGAGTTGTAGAATTTCGATTTCCCTGTTTAACCCTTTCCCAAACGATCAATTTTGGACTGGTCCAATTTGAAAGAGTTTGCAGACGACAATTTTAAATTTGATGAAAATGGCAGAAAGTTCTCCAAAAGGGTACAAAACACTGTGGGAAAAGGAGAAATTGCTCGTTTCGAGCAATTTCTCCTTTTCCCACAGTGTTTTCAAAAGACTTGTACTGCAGACACGTGAAAACCAGGGCTTGTTTGGGAAAGGGTTAAACAATTATGGCCGATGCTTGCTAATTCTTGTTTAGGTTCTGATCGGAAAGAAATGCAGAGTATTGAAACACTTATCATGTTTATTTAGAGTGAATGCAATATGGGACTCAAAGTGGGATCCCTGATGAATATCAGTATTATTCCAGTGGAGTTGGGTGGGTGGTCTTTCGGTAAAGGCGAATATGATGTACGGTAGGATGATCTGAATCTGTGCTACAATACAGAAGTCGGAATTTTTTAATCAAAATCTTATAGATAAATAATTAGACAGAAAATTTGGTTTTTTTTAACTCTTTAACAACCCCGAGAAAGAAACCCTTTTGAAAATATTGTGGAAAAAAGAGAAAGTCTGAGTTTTAACGACCTCGAGGGATATTAATTCTTTGAGAAAATGTGGAAAGAGGGGGGAAATGCTGGTAAACAGTGTTCCTCATTTTCTCGAAAATACTTTTTATTCTTTCAGCGGCAACTCCTGTCATTTAGGGTAGAGGGCTCTTGAAAACATTGCGGGAAAATAATAAAATGCTTGTAAAGAGTATTTTCTTTTTTCCCACAATGTTTACTATACTTCCAAAGGGAAATTTCAGTTTTTGAGTCGTATTTAATTTGTCGTAGCAAAATGCCCTCAGTTTGAACAAGTTTTAAATTTTGTTTGTCATCTAATAAAGAGTTAATCTGGTAAAGGAATGGGTTAATTTGTCTCGTACATTGTGCGCGTTTAATCAAACGGGGGAGCGAATCGTGCTGCTTAAATCCTTTCGCGTATTATAACTAAAGAAAACGGTTGCCTCCCTTGAAAACTGCCACTCTCTAGCAAGAAAAATCAATAAAGTCAATGCAATGACAGTTGGCGCGCTCTCATGCAACAAGCGAGAATGACAGCGAGAAATCAGTGTTTCAATGGTTATGTGACAGGGAACAAGCAATAATGGGCCGGACAATAAATATGAACAGCGCGAACGGGCGATCCCGACCTCGAAAATTATACGATGATTCCGACGATGAAAAACTGGATTTAAAAATTGACAGCATAAAAGAGCGTGAACAGACGCCGTGTTTTGTTTATGTCTTGACTTTTTTCTCCGCCCTCGGGGGATTTCTTTTCGGCTACGATACCAGTGTTATTTCTGGAGCTATGATTCTCCTACGAAGCGAGTTTGGTTTGTCATCTTTGTGGCAAGAACTGATCGTGTCCGTGACCCTCGGGACAGCGGCCTTGTTTGCAGTGGTGGGTGGCTGTATGAATGATCGTCTAGGCAGACGAACTGTCATCCTTACGGCATGTATTGTGTTCACAGCGGCTGGTATCTGTATGGGAATTGCTATAGACAAGTACATGCTTCTAGCTGGAAGGGTTGTGGCTGGGGCTGCTATAGGTAAGGACAATTTCTACTATGCCTTCACCAAACAGTCAAGAGTTTTAACTCTTTACCATACAAAAAAATTTTAGACTTGTCCAAACTGAAAGCATTTGCAGGTGACAAAATAAATTTGACTCAAAAACTGAAATTTGATTTGGCAAGTGTAGAAAATGTTGTGGAAAAAGGAGAAAATGCTGGTAAAAGCATTTTCTCCTTTTTCCACAATGTTTTCTACCCTTCCAAACACAAATTCCACTTGCTGAATAACATTTATTTTGCCATCTGCAAATGCTACGAATTTGGACAGGTGAAAAATTTTGGTGTTTGGGAAAGAGTTCATGACCCTGAGAAAAAAGGTCTTTGGCAGTTGGCTGCTTCATTCATCACCCTTTGATAATAAAGTGTTGAAAGCACTTGTGTGGCATTTGTCAAGGGAGCCATTGTGTGGAATTAATAATTTGAAAAATAAACCATAGAAAGAGTTTCAAAATATTTGCTTGAAAGTCAACCTTCTATATAGTCATGCACAATCCAGTAGAGTATCTTGTAAGACAAACAAGCCCTAGCGAACAAATCCAGCAAAGATTGTGCGTATCTTTACGCCAATAGAAGACCATAGCGGATCAGGCTATTTTCGATAAAGAAGAAGTATTTCCATGATCAATGCCCTAATCCAATTTATTTCATGCTTTCCGGTAGGATATCGAGAAATAGCAGTGAAAATATTTTTCGATATTACACGGGTATGACCAGTGAGAATACTGATTTCATGATTTTTATGGAAGTCTCAACAAAAAAAGGCGTTAGAAGCATGAAATAAATAGAATATTTGTTTTTTTTTCGGTGAAAGATCAAAATTTATTTCATCTCGTGAACATCATCGGTAATATTTTCACTTGTGGCTGTGCCACTCCTGAAAATATTACCGATGATGTTCACTCGATGAAATAAATTTTGATCTTTCACCGAAAAAAACAAATATCCTCTATTTATTTTAATACGCCATTTTCATTTTCATATCTGAGTGCAATTGAAACACTTATTTGTCTTAGGAAAATTGAGTTTAAATGGGTTTACTTCCTTCGGTTTTGCACAAAATATGATGCATGATTTTCAAAATGCCATATTGAACTCATAGTGCCATTGTCTTCGACAAATGCCACAATTATGGAATCAGATGTCCAGATAAGAGGGGTAGGTTATCAGTTTAAAACAAAAAAACTAGCTCTGCTTAAATCAATGATGAGGGTACTCATATAATTCTTGGTGTGGAATTATCTTCTTCTAAACAACAAAATTTAAGACATGTCTAAATTGAAAGCTATTGCAAATAAAATGCAGTTTAAAACGATCAAATTTGTCTTTGAAAATAGTAGAAAATCCTGTGGGATATGAAGAAAATGCTAATTGCAAGCATTTTCTCTCATTTCCACAAACTTTTGGAAAACATTCTTCCTTGATAACCCTCACAATTATATTCAAAAGGCCTCTATCTCAGGGTTCTTAAATCTTGGGATTGTAGAGGGTGAAAGAAGAACCCCATTATTTTAACCACACTAAATTAGTTGTCAGTAAATGCCTTCAATTTGGAGAAGTCAGAAATTTCGTCATTATTTTGGCAAAAAGTCAAATGCCAATTAATTTGATAAAATCTATTTTTATGACAATCACATGATTTAACCCTTTCCCAAACAAGCCCTGATTTGTGTCTGCAGTACAAGTCTTTTGAAAACACTGTGGGAAAAGGAGAAATTGCTTGTAATCAGCAATTTCTCCTTTTTCCAAAGTGTTTTCTACCCTTTTTGAGAACTTTCTGCTATTTTCATCAAATTTAAAATTGTCATCTTCAAACTCTTTCAATGTGGACCAGTCCAAAATTTGTCATTTGGGAAAGGGTTAGTTATATAAAATCCCATAATTTTCTTTGGAGGACTGCAGTCATGCAGCCTGGCATCAAGGCTTGTAATTTGTTTTTGTGTACCCTTAACCCTTGACAAAACAAGGCCATGTTTTATTGACCTAGATGGTGGTGTCTTTTGAAAACATTGTGGAAAAAGGAGAAAATGCTGGTAACCAGCATTTTCTCCTTTTTCCACAATGTTTCCTACCCTTTTAAGAACAATGTCCATTATTTAAGCCTCATATAAAAACCCTTTACTACAGAATTCCGAGTTTTAATGACCCTGAGAAAAGAGGCCTTTTGAAAATGTTGAGGGAAAAGGAAAAAATGCTGGTAGCCAGCATTTCCTCCTTTTCCCACACTGTTTTCTTTCCTTTTACAGACAAACCTCACCATATGAGCCATATCTGATTTGTCATCTGCAAATGCCTCCAATTTGGACAAGTGTAAAAAAAAAATTGTGTGATAAAATTCTGGACTTGTCCAAATTCAAAGCATTTGCAGACAACAAATGAAATAATACTCAGATGATGGGATTTGTATCAGAAAGGGTAGAAAATGTTGTTGGAAAAGGAGTAAATGCTGGTTACCACCATTTTCTTCTTTCACCACAATGCCTTTTACCACAGGCTCGGGGTCCTTAAAACTTGGGATATCGGTTACTGGGTTAATTTGTCGTCTGCAAATGCTTTCAATATGGACAAATCTATAATGTGGTTGTTTGGTATAGAGTTAAGTCTTTACCAAACGACAGAATTTTCGTTTGGTCCAAATTCAAAACATTTGCAGACGTGACAAATTTTGTCTTTCAGAGGGGAAAAGAAGAAAATGCTGGTTACCAGCATTTTCTTCTTTTCCTACAATGTTTTCTAAAGGCCCCTTCCCCAGGGTTGTTTAACCCTTTACCACACAATCCCGAGTTTTAACGACCCGGAGAAAAAACCCTTTTGAAAACATTGTGGAAAAAGGAGAAAATGCTGGTAACCAGCATTTTCTCCTTTTCCCACAATGTTTTCTATTCAATCAAAGACAGTGATAATTTTTTGAGTTGCTTCTACATTGTCGTCTGCAAATACTTTTGATTTGGACAGGTCTACGATTTTGTTGTTTGGTAAAAAGGTTAAATTCGGGATTGTGTGGTAAAGGGTTAACCGTTTACCAGACGACAGAATTTTAGCCTCATCCAAATTGAAAGCATTTGCAGACGACAATTTCAATGTGGCTTAAATGGGGCAACTTTTTTTTGATAGGGTAGAAAACATTGTGGGAAAAGGAGAAAATGCTGGTTACCAGCATTTTCTGCTTTTTCCACAATGTTTTCAAAAGGCTTCTTTCCCAGGGGCATTAAAAGGCGGCATTTTGCGGTAAAGGGTTAAGCAGACAACACTGTTCTACATTTAATCCAGAAGTGGTGGCCGAAATATTTGCCTGATTCCAGCTTCAGAATCAAATAAAGTTTTATTGAATTTTCAAATATGAAATGTGTTTCGTAATTTGCATTTAATTCAATGACATTTGGGATAATTTGATTCTCTTTTCTGATCTGGGTGAAATGTCCTGATTTGAATTTAAAAATAAAGCTCATAATGCACTGATTATGATCAGTATAATTTCACTAGTTAAATCCCTTACCAAATGGCAAAATTTAATTTTGGACAGGACCAAATTGAAAGCATTTGCAGACGACAAATTAAATGTTGCAAAATTTATAATTTCTGTCTTTGATAGGGTAGAAAACATTGTGGGAAAAGGAGAAAAAGCTGGTAACTAGCATTTTCTCCACTTCCCACAATGTTTTGAAAAGCCTTCTATTTCTATTTTTAAAAAGCCTTCTATTTCAGGGTCTTTAACTCTTTACCACACAATCCCGACTTTTAACGACTCTGAGAGAGAAGCCTTTTGAAAACATTGTGGGAAAAGGAGAAAATGCTGGTAACCAGCATTTTCTCCTTTTCCCACAATGTTTTCTACCCTTCCCAAAAAACAAACTTCAATTTTTTGGTAACATTTATTATGTCATCTGCAAATGCTTTCAATTTGGACCAGTGTAAAATACTGGAGTTTTCTACCCTTTCAAAGACGAATCCTATCATTTGTGCCATGCTTAATTCGTTGTCTGCAAATGCTTTTATATTGGAAAAGCTTATAATTTTTATTGCTCGGTGATGGGTTAAAGCAAAATTTTGGCCTTGTCCAAATTGAAAACATTTGCAGACGACAGTTTTAATGTGGCTCAAATGGTGATTTTTTTTCTTTGACAGGGCAGAAAACATTGTAGGTAAAGGAGAAAATGCTGGTTACCAGCATTTTCTCCTTTTTCCATAATGTTTTCAAAAGGCTTCTTTTCCAGGGGTGTTAAAAGGCGGCATTGTGCGGTAAAGGGTTAAAAATTGGTCATTGTGGTTGCTTTGAATAGTGTAAAAGACAGTGTGGGAGAAATGGCTGGTTACCAGCACTTCCTCTTTCACAATGTTTTTCCAAAGCCAGTCCCTCCTCAGGTTTTCTTAACACTTTACTATACGACAAAATTTTAGACTGGTCCAAATTGAAAGCATTGACAGACGACAAAATTAATGTGACTCAAAAGTTGAAATTTGTTTTGGGAAAAGTAGAAAACGTTGTTGGAAAAGGAGAAAATGCTGGTTACCAGCATTTTCTCCTTTTCCTACAATGTTTTCAAAAAAGCTTCTTCTTCAAGGTTGTTAAAACTCTTGATTTTTTGGTAAAGGGTTAACGTTGCAGTGACACAAATTTGACCTCTTCAGTAAGGGCTTGGCTGACCTAGATCCGTTCAAGGTCAAATATGAAAATCATGACTATATAATCAAAGCTCAGATTACCATAGAGTACTTCTGTCATTTGAATACCATAAAGTACCAAGGGATCAATAGAAACCTTGGCCATTCATCAGTATGGTAATTTCTACAGAATATAATGGTAAAGTGCAGATGAATTACAGTCACTCTAGAATTGCCCAAAGTGCAAGCATTTGCGGAAGACAATTTAACCGGTATTAAAGCGCCTTTCTCAAATTTAGTTGCCTTTTTGGATGGTGTAGATAGAGATCAGACTGCACAAAACATGCAGTCTGATCTTTGGTCTACACTGTCTACTTTGATGAAACATTACACACAAATTTTATCTGTGATGCATTATACCAAGCAACTCATTACATAATCATAGAGCTATAAAATTAATTTTGTCTAACAACAGACTACATCATAAAATTCATTTTGTCTAACAACTGACTACATCATAAAATTCATTTTGTCTAACAACTGACTACATCATGAAATTCATTTTGTCTAACAACTGCCTACATCATGAAATTCATTTTGTCTAACAACTGACTACATCATAAAATTCATTTTGTCTAACAACTGACTACATCATGAAACTTATTTTGTCTAAGAAATGACTACATCATAAAATTCATTTTGTCTAACAACTGACTACATCATAAAATTCATTTTGTCTAAGAAATGACTACATCATAAAATTCATTTTGTCTAACAACTGACTACATCATTAGGTGGAATGGTCATTTTTGACAGGCAGAAAATTTACAAATAGCAAAAAAAAATGTTTTGACCCACGTTAGCCTGTGTGTGCTGCGCTGGCTAAAATGATTTGATACTTTTTGCAGATGCATTTACCCATTATCACACAGTCCCGACTTTTAACGACCCTGTAAGTTTTGACCCAGGTTAGCCTGTGTGGGCTGCTCAAGCTAAAATGATTCGATACTTTTTGCAGATGCATTAAGCCATTATCACACAGTCCTGACTTTTAACGACCCTGTTAAAAGAAGCCTTTTGAAAACATTGTGGGAAATGGAGAAAATGCTGGTAACCAGCATTTTCTCCATTTCCCACAATGTTTTCTACCCTTTCCAGAACAAATTTCAAGTTTTCAGTCCCATTTATTTTGCCGTCTGCAAATGCTTTCAATTTAGATGAATCTAAAATTTTGTTGTGTGGTAAAGAGTTAAGCCTCTTTTTCACAGAGCGTGGCTCAGTTACCTCGGTAAAATATCTTTTGGGCTTATTCAGTGCTCTAAGGGTTAGTAAGTGTGGCTGAAATGATGGGATCTATCATTTAAAGGGGAGAAAACATTGTGGGAAAAGGAGAAAATGCTGTTTACCAGCATTTTCTCCTTTTCCCACTTTGTTATCTATCAAAAAGTCTTCTTCGTCTAAGTAGTTGAAACTCAGCATTTTGTGGTGAATGGTTAGGTTCCAAACTCAATGGCACATTTTCAGTCTTGAAAAGAAGAATGAAAGTACATGTAATTCCAATTTTATTGTTGCTTTTGTCTAGAAAGTCTCAACAAGGCTGACAATAGAGATCACGTATCAGACTGCACATTTTGTGCAGCAACAGAATTTATATTCATCCAAACTCAGAGTATTAGCAGACAGCAAATATGACTGTTCAGGTGTCTGGGTTTATCTTTGAATTGGAAGAAAATGATGTTGGAAAATGAGAAAATGCTGGATACCAGCATTTTCTCTCTTTTTGGTATTGTTTACAATAGCCGTCTTACTTAGGGCCGAGCCAGCGCAGTACCGTAAGTCAGTAGCATGCAGGACTTGAGACCAGAGGGACGCTGGTTTAACCCTTTACCACACAATCCCAATTTTCAACGACCTTGAAAGAGAAGGCTTTTGAAAACATTGTGAGAAAAGGAGAAAATGCTGGTAACCAGCATTTTCTCCTTTTCCCACAACATTTTTTACCCTACGAAAGACAGAAATCATCATTTGAGCTACATTCAATTTGTCGTCTGGAAATGCTTTCAGTTTCATTCAGTCCAAAATTTGTCGTTTGGTAAAGAGTTAAATCAGGGTTCGTATATACGATCCCTGATTAAATCCCCTGCTCAGCCAACTTCTTTCCAAGGATCGATGATACATATTGCGATAGGATTCTTTCCCCTATCACCACTGATCATTGTTTAACCTTTTACCACACAATCCCGACTTCTAACGACACTGAGAAAATAGCCTTTTGAAAACATTGTGGGAAATGAAGAAAATGCTGGTAACCAGCATTTTCTCCCTTTCCCACAATGTTTTCTACCCTATCAAGGACCCGTATATTAATATTTGGGTCACCTTTAATTTGTTGTCTGAAAATGCTTTCAATTTGGACCAGTCTGAAATTTTGTCGTTTGGTAAAGGGTTAAATAATTATGTTTGGGAAGCAGCTAGTGACTGGGAAGAATATTCTGCACAGTAGACTTCAGGAAAGCGTGGATAGGTCACTGGCCACCGTTTTATAACTGAAATAATGTTAAATATGGTGTTAAACAGCATACAGTCAATCAGTACTTTATCAGGGCCATTAAAACTTGGGATTGTTTGGTATATAGGATTAATTTAGGAAAAAAAAAAACATAATTACCCCCCCTGGGAATGGAAGATTTGCTTGCTTAACACTTAGGCTGATAAGTGAAACTCTGTGGGCTTTTATGGACAGTTTAGATCAAGATCAGACTGCACAGAACACGTAGTCTGATCTCGGATAGGAATTGCTATAGACAAGTACATGCTTCAAGCTGGAAGGGTTGTCTGATACTGTGTGATTTCTCCAACGAGCAAAATTTTTAAATTCTAAAGTGTGGGTTCTCACCATTGGCTGGAAATCTTTAGTTTAATTGATTTAGAGGCTTAACCCTTCACCACACAATTGACTTGTCCAGATTGAAAACATTGGAAGACAAAATTATAAAAAATATAGCTAGATTCTCTGATTTGGTAGAAAACATTGTGGGAAAAGGAGATAATGCTGGTAACCAGCATTTTCTTCTTTTTCCCACAATGTTTTCAAAAGCTTTGTTCTTCTGGGTTGTTAAAACTCAGGACTGTGTGGTAAACAGTTAATACAGACCGCTTGCTTGATAGAGGCAGCCACTATGACAGGTTTTACTGTATAGAACAGCCATATTTAGTATTGGAACCACAGGTGTTGGTTTCGTGATGAACTTGGCCATCTGCATAAAGTAATATATAAGACATCTTCTATATTACATTAAATAGATGGCGAATTTCATCACAAAAAGAATGCCTGTGATTGGAACAATATTTACTATGTTGGGGAATGAGCGTCGGGGGGGGGGGGGGGGGGGAGAGAAAGGGCCCTTGATGGTCATATAGCATGCTATGAAAGATTTTCAGTAAATCTCTGATCGAGGCTGAGATAGCGTTGATTCTACTATTACTGGTCTAGAAAGGTTTCATATCATATCAATACTACAGGGAAATATTTGTAGCAACATTCTCTGATAATGGGATTATAAACCATTACTAGAGTAATCACAGTCTTTTTGATATTGAATTCTAACGGTCCATTAAATCTGATTCAAAATAAATGAAATAGAATAAATTTTTTACAGTGGCCATAGAAAAGGTACAAATGGTGCTAGAATATCACAAAGAATATGTGATCCATAGCCTTAACTCTGTACCAAACAACAGAATTTTAGACTGGTCCAAACTGAAAGCATTTGCAGACGACAAATTAAATGTTGTAAACCCTTAGAGCACCGCATAAAGCTGCATGTGTCCGACATTTTCATCCTAGAAATATGACCCAAATAATTGCACTTTCATGGTTGCTTTTGTCTACAGTAATTCAACAAAGCGGACAGTGTAGATCAAAGATCAGGCTGCATGTTTTGTGCAGCCTGATCTTGATCTATACAGGCCGCAAATGCAACTATAGTCATGATAGGCGCTTTAAGGGTTAAGATGCCAAAATTTGTCTTTGAAAGGATAGAAAACATTGTGGAAAAAAGAAGAAAATGCTGGTTACCAGCATTTTCTCTTTTTTCCACAATGTTTTCAAAAGACCTTTTCCCTGGGGTTGTTAAAACTCAAAACTGTTTGGTAAAGAGTTAACCCTGTACCACACAATCCTGAGTTTTAACAACCCTGAGAAAGAAGACTTTTGAAAACATTGTGGAAAAAGGAGAAAATGCTGGTAACCAGCATTTTCTCCTTTTCCCACAATGTTTTCTACCCCTCCAAAAACAAATTTCAATTTTTGAGTAACATTTATTTTGTCGTCAGCAAAATGTTTTCAATTCGGACAAGTCTAAAATTTTGTTGTTTGGTAAGGAGTTAAGGTGTTTCTGTGAGGTCTAGAATATCACAAAGAATATTCTGATCCGTACCCTTAACTCTGTACCAAACAACAGAATTTTAGACTGGTCCAAACTGAAAGCATTTGCAGACGACAAATTAAATGTTGTTAAGATGCCAAAATTTGTCTTTGAAAGGATAGAAAACATTGTGGAAAAAAGGAGAAAATGCTGGTTATCAGCATTTTCTCCTTTTTCCACAATGTTTTCAAAAGTCCTTTTCCCTCAACTGGGGTCATTAAAACTCGGGACTGTTTGGTAAAGGGTTAAGCCTGTACCACACAATCCTGAGGTTTAAAGAACCTGAGAAAGAAGCCTAAATTTGAAAACATTCTTGGGAAAGAGGAAAATGCTGGCAACCTGTATTGTCTCCTTTCCCCACAATGTTTTCTACCTTACCTGAAACTTTTTGCTATTTGTAAATTTCCTGCATGCCCAAGGACCATTCTACGTCCAGATCAAGTTGGTTGTTAGACAAAATGGATTTCATGGATCCATAGTTAGACCACGGTTCAGATAAACTACCGGTAGCCAGTGAGCTGTCAGTATTTGGTCTTTATATAAATGCGTATACAACTTTGTCAGTAGTATAGGATCCTATACTACTTTTGTCATTCCATATGGGCTAAGTCGGATAGACAAAAGCAATGAGGGGTTGTCTTTCTGATATAGACACTCACGGACACATGTGTCTATATCAGACAGACAACCTCACTAGTTGTCTGTCCTACACTTATGTGATGACTTGCTTGGTAATAGTGCATCACAGAGATGCATTTATTTAAACCCCCTTTTGCCAGAGAATGGCTCTTATAGTTAAATTTTGTTCTTACTTCAAAGACATGCTATTCTGACGAACCTTTTATAAAACAGCAACATTTTGACATATCAGTGTTCAAAGTACTCAGAATTGACAAATGAGATATGACTCAAATGATGGGATTTGACTTTGATCATGTAGAAAACACTGTGGGAAAAGGAGAAAATGCTGGTTACCAGCATTTTCTCCTTTCCCCACAATGTTTTCAAAAGCCTTCTTTTTCAGGAGTTTCAGGATTGGTGGGTAAAGGATTAACCAAGACAGAATATTTCAACCAATCAGATGGCTAAGAATTTGGAATGGAACAAAAGTAACCAATCAGATGACCAAGAATTTGGTATTAGAACAAAAGCAACCAATCAGATGGCTAAGAATATGGAATTAGAACCGAAGCAACCAATCAGATGACTTAGAATTTGGTATTGGAACAAAAACAACCAATCAGATCGCTAAGAATTTAGAATTAGAACAAAAGCAACCAATCAAACGGCTAAGAATTTGGAATTAGAACAAAAGCTGAAATTATTGGTGAATAAGAACACTAATATAACATCTTGAAGCATGGTGCTTATTCACGTCTACAATGTTGGAGAAAGTCCTCAATCACAATAGGATTAAACCCCTTTACAACAAACCTGTGCTTCAACAACCTTCAGGAAGAAAGATTTTGAAAATGTTTATGGGAAGTGGAGAAAATGTTGGTAACCAGCATTTTCTCCATTTCCCAAAATGCTTTCTATCCTATCAGAGAAAATTAAGCTTGTATGTATCAATTTTAAAATTGTCTTCTGCAAAAGCTTTCAGTTTAGAATAGTCTTAATTTTCTTGTGGAAAAAGGTTAAGACTGGTATACAATCTCAATCAATCATGTCACAAATTCCTTGACACTGACATCGTCAGGGAACCATTCATCTCCCAATTCTTCTGACTGTTGTCAGAAAAATGTGGGCCTTTTAGTTTCAAAGTCCGCTAAGTGTTTTTTTTTTTTCTATTTTATGTTATTTCCAGATTCATATCGGTATATTTGAAAGCGTGGGTAAAGTGGATAGGTTTTGAACTGTTCAGTTAATTCTTCACCAAATACCCAAAACAAGCCAAACAATGGTAACCAACATTTTCTTGTTTTGCGGCCATGTTTTCTATCCTTTCAGAGACAAATTCCACAATTACAGCCACATTTGAATTGTTCATCTGCAAGTGCTTTTAATTTGGAAAAGTTTTAAGTATTGTCGTTTGGTAAAGAGTTAACCATACTTATGATGACTGTTTCAAGATTAAGTGTGTTTTCAACTCTAAAACTTTAACACAAAAATGGTTCTTGTTTGTTTGCATAAAGAAAATTGAAGGAAAGTAGAAACAAGAGGGCCATGATGGCCCTGGGTCGCTCACCTTAGTAGAGTGCCTTAAAGGTTTTTCTTTGACCATGTGACCTAGTTTTTGACCGCAGGTGACCCAATTTCAAACTCTTATTTCATGAAGACAAACATTCTGACCAATTTTCAAGTCAACTGAGCAAAAAATGTGGCCTCGGGTGCCCTAAAGATATTTCTTTAATTTGACCTAGTGACCAAGATTATGACCCCAGGTGACCCAAATTTGAACTGGTCTTTGACTATATCAAAAGAAACATTTTTACCAATTTTCAAATCAAATGAATAATAAATGTGGCCTCTAGAGTGCCCACTAGCTATTTCTTTAATTTGACCAAGTGACCTAGTTTATGACCCCAGTTGACCCAAATTCAGACTCATGTGAGATTTTACAAAGACAAACATTCTGACCAAGTTTCAAGGCAATTAAGCAAATAATGTGGCCTCTAGAGTGACCTAGTTTATGACCCAAGATGACCCAATTTTGAACTCAATGAACTTGTTGCGCTAAGATGGGCAAACAGACTTAGAAGAGAATCACTACATACCAAATATCAAAGCTTTACGCCTTCCAGTTTTAAAGAAGAATTTTAAAGTTTTCCTTCTTTGTTCCTATCTTCGAACTTGTGACCCCCGGGGCTGGGCCAGTTTTGACCCAGGGGCATCATATGAACAAACCTGGTAGAGGTCCACTAGGAAATGCTACATACCAAATATCAAAGCTCTACACCTTCCCGTTTAAGAGAAAAAGAAATTTAAAGTTTTCCTTCTTTGTTCCTATCTTCGAACTTGTGACCCCCGGGGCGGGGCCAGTTTTGACCCAGGGGCATCATATGAACAAACTTGGTAGAGGTCCACCCTGAGATGCAACATACCAAATATCAAAGCTCCACACCTTTCGGTTTTAGAAAAGAAGAATTTAAAAAGTTTTCCTTCTTTGTTCCTATGTTCGAACTTGTTACCCCAGGGACTGGGCCAGTTTTGACCCAAGCAGCATCCTTGGAACAAACTTGGTAGAAGTCCACTAGGAGATGCTACATACCAAATATCAAAGCTCTATGCCTTCCCATTTAAGAGAAAAAAAAATTAAAGTTTTCCTTCTTTGTTCCTATGTTTGAACTTGTGACCCCCGTGGCTGGGCCAATTTTGACCCCAAGGGCATCATATGAACAAACTTGGTAGAGATCCACTAGAAGATGCTACATACCAAATATCAAAGCTCTATGCCTTCCCATTTAAGAGAAAAAAAAATTAAAGTTTTCCTTCTTTGTTCCTATGTTTGAACTTGTGACCCCCGGCGGGGCCAGTTTTGACCCCAGGGGCATCATATGAACAAACTTGGTAGATGTCCACTAGGCGATGCTACATACCAAATATCAAAGCTCTACGCCTTCCAGTTCCAGAGAAGGTGATTTTTAAAGTTTTACCTCTTTGTTCCTATGTTCGAACTTGTGACCCCCGGGGCAGGGCCAGTTTTGACCCCAAGGGCATAATATGAACAAATTTGGTAGTGGTCCACTAGGAGATGCTTCATGCCAAATATCAAAGCTCTATGCCTTCTAGTTTTAGAGAAGGTGATTCTTCAAGTTTTCCGTCTTTGTTCCTATGTTGGAAATTGTGACCCCTGGGGCGGGGCCAGTTTTGACCCCAGGGGCATCATATCAACAAACTTGGTAGAGGTCCACTAGGAGATGCTACATGCCAAATATCAAAGCTCTACGCCTTCAAGTTTCAGAGAAGAAGATTTTTAAAGTTTTCCTTCTTTGTGACTGTGCTCAAACTTGTGACCCCCGGGGCGGGGCCAGTTTTGACCCCAGGGGCATCATATGGACAAACTTGGTAGAGGTCCACTAGGCAATGCTACATACCAAATATCAAAGCACTATGCCTTCCAGTTTCAGAAAAGATGATTTTTAAAGTTTCCCCTCTTTGTTCCTATGTTCAAACTTGTGACCCCCGGGGCAGGGCCAGTTTTGACCCCAAGGGCATCATATAAACAAACTTGGTAGAGGTCCACTAGGAGATGCTTCATGCCAAATATCAAAGCTCTATGCCTTCTAGTTTTAGAAAAGAAGATTTTTAAAGTTTTCCTTCTTTGTTCCTATGTTGGAAATTGTGACCCCCGGGGCGGGGCCAGTTTTGACCCCAGGGGCATCATATGAACAAACTTGGTAGAGGTCCACTAGGAGATGCAACATGCCAAATATCAAAGCTCTACGCCTTCAACTTTCAGAGAAGAAGATTTTTAAAGTTTTCCTTCTTTGTTATTATGCTCAAACTTGTGACCTCCGGGGCAGGGCCAGTTTTGACCCCAGGGGCATCATATGAACAAACATGGTAGAGGTCTACTAGGCAATGCTACATACCAAATATCAAAGCTCTACACCTTCAGTTTCAGAGAAGATGATTTTTAAAGTTACCCCTCTTTGTTCCTATGTTTGAACTTGTGACCCCCGGGGCAGGGCCAGTTTTGACCCCAAGGGCATCATATGAACAAACTTGGTAGAGGTACACTAGGAGATGCTTCATGCCAAATATCAAAGCTCTACGCCTTCTAGTTTTAGAGAAGAAGATTTTTAAAGTTTTCCTTCTTTGTTCCTATGTTGGAAATTGTGACCCCTGGGGCGGGGCCAGTTTTGACCCCAGGGGCATCATATCAACAAACTTGGTAGAGGTCCACTAGGAGATGCTACATGCCAAATATCAAAGCTCTACGCCTTCAAGTTTCAGAGAAGAAGATTTTTAAAGTTTTCCTTCTTTGTTACTATGCTCAAACTTGTGACCTCCGGGGCGGGGCCAGTTTTGACCCCAGGGGCATCATATGAACAAACATGGTAGAGGTCTACTAGGCAATGCTACATACCAAATATCAAAGCTCTACACCTTCAGTTTCAGAGAAGATGATTTTTAAAGTTACCCCTCTTTGTTCCTATGTTTGAACTTGTGACCCCCGGGGCAGGGCCAGTTTTGACCCCAAGGGCATCATATGAACAAACTTGGTAGAGGTCCACTAGGAGATGCTTCATGCCAAATATCAAAGCTCTACGCCTTCTAGTTTTAGAGAAGAAGATTTTTAAAGTTTTCCTTCTTTGTTCCTATGTTGGAAATTGTGACCCCCGGGGCGGGGCCAGTTTTGACCCCAGGGGCATCATATGAACAAACTTGGTAGAGGTCCACTAGGAGATGCTACATACCAAATATCAAAGCTCTACACCTTCAAGTTTTAGAGAAGAAAATTTTTAAAGTTTTCCTTCTTTGTGACTATGCTCAAACTTGTGACCCCCGGGGTGGGACCAGTTTTGACCCCAGGGGCATCAAATGAACAAACTTGTTAGAGGTCCACTAGGAGATGCTACATACCAAATATCAAAGCTCTGCGCCTTCTAGTTTCAGAGAAGACTATTTTCAAAGATTTTGCTTTTTTTTCCTTTTTGTTGCCATGGCAACCAGAGTTGTGGGTGGAATTCAATTCTTTGAACAATTTTGGTAGAGCTTCACCCAAGGAACATCCCTGCCAAGTTTCATCAAGATTGGCCCAGTGGTTTAGGAGAAGAAGATGTTTAAAGAAATTGTTGACGGACGACAGACGCCGGACGCCGGACATAGGGCGATCACAATAGCTCACCTTTAGCAAGTTGTGCTAAGGTGAGCTAAAAATCACCAAAACATTAAATTTTTTTTTTTCACAATAATTGTCTCTATAATCTGAAAATCTCAAGATTATAATGAGAGATTCTTAACTCTTTATCAAACGACTAAATTTTAGACTGGTCCAAATTGTAAGCAGTTGCAGATGACAAAATAAACGTGACTGAAAAATTGAAATTTGTTTTGGGAAGGGTAGACAACATTGTGGGAAAAGGAGAAAATGCTGGTTACCAGCATTTTCTCCTTTTCCCACAATGTTTTTCAAAAGGCTCCTTTCTCAGGGTTGTTAAAAGCCGGGATTGTGTGGTAAAGATTTAATCACTTAAATCCCAGCCACACTACAAGTTCCCACTGTGTCAATGTAAAACTTGTCTGTAACAGAGCGAACTTGTTTGACACAGTAGAAACTGTTAAAGCAATGATGAGATCTATCTGTATAGTCGTGGCTGATGTGGATGTGAAATTTGAGCATGTTGCTAAGCCCACAGAGTGCAGAATATAAACCTAACAGACATTTTGAGACTAAAGATAAACCCCAGATAATTGCACCTTCATAGAGGCTTTTATCTATAAAGTTTCAGCATGGCGAACAGTGTACATCAAAGATCAGACTGCATGTTTTGTGCCGTATTTGGACAACTAAGGTTGTGAAAGGCTTTGAACTCTTTACCACACAATCCTGACTTTAAACCACTCAGAGAAAAGTAGTCTTTTGAAAAAAAATACCCGTATTTTTCTCAAAAAATGCTGGTAACCAGCATTTTCTCCTTTTCCACAATGTTTTCTACCCTTCTCAAAACAAATTTCAATTTTTCATTCACATTTATTTTGTCATCTGCAAAATTAATGCTTTGTATTTGGAGTGTTCTAAATTTTTGTTGTTTGGTTAGAAGGAAGAACAAAACAAGGGAGGAAAGTGATCAAATTAGGATGCAGTAGAGACTTAACCCTTTCCCAAACGACAAAATTTGGACTGGTCCAAATTGAAAGAGTTTGCAGACGACAATATTAAATTTGATGAAAATGGTAGAAAGTTCTCAATAAGGGTAGAAAACACTGTGGGAAAAGGAGAAATTGCAATTTCTCCTTTTCCCACAGTGTTTTCAAAAGACTTGTGCTGCAGACACGTGAAAACCAGGGCTTGTTTGGGAAAGGGTTAAGGAAGTGCCAGCAACAGCATTGAGGAAAACACAAAACATGAACCTTGTATTGGTCTTCTTTGACTTGGTACAAACCCGGTATGGATGTGAAAGATTGCTTTACTCTAAGGAAAACTTGCAGAACAAAATGAGAATAAATACAATGTGTCGGACTCAAGGCTTTTATGTTTCAGGGGAGTGTAATGGGAATCATGGTAAATGCACAGCAAGTGCATGGTGCGATCTGATAGGTGTCAAAAGGCATAGCATCCACAACCCGTGATACCCAAATACATATAATGTGGAAAAATATTCATTTACCATTTTGTAGAACAACTCCATCTCAATAATTAACTCTTTACCACACAATCACGGGTTTTAACGACCCTGAAGAAGAAGCCTTTTGAAAACATTGTGGGAAAAGGAGAAAATGCTGATGACCAGCATTTTCTCCTTATCCCACAATGTTTTCTAACCTTCCCAAGACAAATTTCAATTTTTTGGTCACATTTATTTTGTCATCTGCAAGTGCTTTCAGTTTGGGCAAGTCTGAAATTTTGTCGTTTGCTAAAGAGTTAAAGCTGAAACGACTAAAAAAGAAATGAAAATTTCCAACCAATAGTTACAATAAGCCAGATATTGCAATTTCATCCTTTTTTTTTTTTTTCGATGGAAAATCTCACTGTATTGGACAGTGTAAATCAATATTGGACTGCACATTCTGCATACTGCATGACGCTCAGCAGCCTGATGGTGGAAGAGCACTCTGGCATTGGATTGTGTAATGAGTCTTAACCCTTTACCAGACAACAAAATTTTAGCCTTGTCCAAATTGAAAGCATTTGCAGACAACCATTTCAATGTGGCTCAAATGGTGCAATTTTTCTTTGACAGGGTAGAAAACATTGTGGGAAAAGGAGGAAAATGCTGGTTACCAGTATTTTCTCCTTTTACCACCATGTTTTTTAACCCTTTCCCAAACAAGCCTGGTTTTCATGTGTCTGCAGTACAAGTCTTTTGAAAACACTGTGGGAAAGGAGAAATTGCTTGTAACGAGCAATTTCTCCTTTTCTCACAGTGTTTTCTACCCTTTTTGAGAACTTTCTGCCATTTTCATCAAATTTAAAATTGTCGTCTGCAAACTCTTTGAATTTGGACCAGTCCAAAATTTGTCGTTTGGGAAAGGGTTAAAAGCTTCTTTCCCAGGGGCATCAAAAGGCGGCATTGTGCGGTAAAGGGTTAACACTTGGTCATGCCCCTGGGTCTTTGCAAGAATGTTGTGGAACCACTACTGAGATGGTGCATGCCTGATCGAGAGCGAGACAAAAATTGCATATTCAGATTTGTCCATATTGATATCATTTGCAGACAAAAAATACAATGTGGCTCAAAGGAAGGAATTTAAGTTCATTTGGGAGAGAAAACATTTTGAGCAAAGGGCAAAAAGCTGATTGTCAGCATTTTTTCTTTGTCTCAATTTTCTTTCAAATTCCTTTTTTTTTTTCCAGGTTCTAAAAACTGGATCGATTGGAAAATGGTAAACAGTGTAAGAGTTAATTAAATCAGAGATAAGTTGTTACATCTTCCTGGGGAAAATTAACCCTTAGGCTGCTAAGTGTGACTCACTCAGACCTCTTTCAGACAGTGGAGATACAGATCAGACTGCACAGAACGTGCAGTCTGATCTTGGATCTACACTGTCCAATAAGAAGATACTGTCCTCCAAAAATACCTATAGGATTAGGAAAATTTGGGTTTTTTTCTACAGGCTTGAAAGTTTGACATTTTTTTTATTTAGAAGGATAAGGGTTAACTCTTTACAAAACAATAAAATGTCAAACACCTCCAAATTGAAAACTTTTGCAGACAAAAAATTAAATATGGTTCAAATGACTACACATGTCTCTGAGACTATAGAAAACATTGTGGGAAAAGAAGAAAATGCTGGTTACCAGCATTTTCTTTTTCCCCACAATGTTTTCAAAAGCCCTGGCATGGGATCATAGAAACACAGGATTGTTAAGTAAAGAGGTTAAATAAGGGCAGGTATAAATTTTCAGACAATTTAATTATTGTAATTAATTGTGAAGTAATACTCGGTTCTTGTCATAAACAGGCAACGAAAAAGACAGTTTCCTAGGAAAATCTTTTCCTCATAATAACTGTCTTTTGCAGAACGACTTAAAACCTCAGGGGAACCTAAATAGGTATCAGAAATTTTGAAGATAGGAAAACTAACCTACTATGGTATGACAGCAACATGTCACTCTGAGAGGGTGAAACCAAATACTTTTTTCTGTAGAAATAAATAAACTGAAATAAGTTTGAAATGAATGCTGATTACCAGCATTTTCTCCTTTTCCCACAATGTTTTCAAAAGGCTTCTTCTTAGGGTGGTTTAACCGTTTCAGCGCCATAGGCGAAAACAGGGACTTTTGCAGACTGCACAGATCAAGATCAGACTGCACAGAATGTGCAGTCTGGTCTTTGATCTGTACCGTCCGCTTAATTAGTCAAGCCCCTACGATAAAAATCTTTCTAGGTCTCTGAGGATTGCATTTGCAGCCACCGAAAGAAGTCATGTTTATTTATTTGGCGCAGAAAGAGTTAAAACACATGATTGTGTGGTAAAGGGTTAAAAAGTCTATTTTATTTATTCAGGATTCTAAGAGGTTAATCCTTTACCACACAATCCCAAGTTTTAACAACCCTGCAGAAAAAGCCTACTGAAGACATTGTAGGAAAAGAAGAAAATGCTGGTAACCAGCATTTTCTCCTTTTCCTACAAAGTTTTCTAACCTGTCAAGGACAAATTTCCTCATTTGAGTCATGTTTAAATTGTCGTCTTCAAATGCTTTCAATTTGGACAAGTCTACATTTTTCTAATGTAGTAAGGGGTAATCCATAACCCTTTACTAATGTTTTAAAGACTCTGAGCAAGAAAGCTTACAAAAACATCATGATAACCAGCATTTTCTCCTTTTTCCACTGTGTTTTTACCCTTTCATAGAAATATTCAAGCCTTGAATTGCATTGAATTTGCTGTCTGCAAAATTCCAGTTTGATCTTGTCTAACTTTTTTTTTTCTTCTGGTAAAGAATTAAGGGAACAATCCTGTTTTCACAACCTTAACTCTTTACCACACGAGAAAAATGTAGACCAGTCCAAATTGAGAGCATTTGCAAACGACAATCGGGAATTTTGCCTTTGATATGGTAGAAAACATTGTGGGAAAAGGAGAAAATGCTGGTTACCAGCATTTTCACCTTTTCCCACAATGTTTTCAAAAGGTTTCTTCTTCAGGGTCGTTAAAAGTCGGGATTGTGTGGTAAAGAGTTAAGGAAGAAGGCTTTTGAAAACAAAATGAGAAAAGAAGGAAATGCTAGCTGCTTTTTTGCGATCAATCATATGTTTTCATGACCCTGGGAAAGAAGCCTTGTTGTGAAAAAAGGGAAAAAAAAAACAGCAGTGTCCTGTTTTACGAAATATTGTCTAGCCTTTCACAGACTTAAGTTTCATGATTTAAGCCACTTTCGATTTGGTGTCTGCAAATGCTTTTAATTTTAGACAAATCTAAAATTTTGTTGTCTGGCAATGAGTTGTAGGGAAGACTTGTTTCTTATGCCCAATTTTACGTCTGTGATTTATGTGATTTTGTAAATGTCAATCAGTCTGCTGACATTTAACCCTTTCCCAAACGACAAATTTTAGACCCTTCCAAACTGAAAGAGTTTGCAGACGACAATTTTAAATTTGATGAAAATGGTGGAAAGTTCTCCAAAAGGGTAGAAAACACTGTGGGAAAAGGAGAAATTGCTCGTTACGAGCAATTTCTCCTTTTCCCACAGTGTTTTCAAAAAACTTCTTCTGCATACACGTGAAAACCAGGGCTTGTTTGGGAAAGGGTTAACAAGCAAAAAGTATTTGGCATGCAGTTTACAGATCTGTCAGTCCATAGATTTTGCTTGTAAGAGGCTTCAGACAACGTAATTTTAGAATTGTCCAGATAGAAAGAATTTGCAAAACAATTTTAGGTCCCTTCTATGCTTGAGTGAAAAACACTAGGAAAAGGAGAAATTCTGGCTACCAGCGCATTTTCTCCTTTTTCCACAATGTTTTCAAAAGCTGCCTTTATCAGGGTCATTAGAACCCGGATTACCTGGTAAAAGTTTAAGTGTTTTCCAAAAAAATCCAATATTTTAATGACCCTGAGGAAGATGCCATTTTAAAACATTGTAGGAAAAGGAGAAAAAGCTAGTAATGGATTGATGTGGACAATCTTTAACCCTTTACTTAACGACAAAGATGTTGACTCATCCAAATTGAAAGCATTTGCAGATGACAATTTAGATGTGGCTAAAATGATGGAATTTGTCAAAAATATTGTGGGAAAAGGAGAAAATGCTGGTTGGGTGTTTTCAAAAAGTTTTTTTTCTCAGAGTCCTTAACGATAAGGAACTGTGTGGTAAACCGTAAAAATATCCCTGTAATTCAATTCAGGTTGAATGCATAAATATAAGGAAGGATTTCGTGACAATGAAAATAGGCAACTTTGCCTTTTGCAAAACTGTTTTCAAACCTGGTCTGCAGAAAGAAGGAAAATTTCGTCTGCAGGTGCTAATTTGTTAATTTCATATCAGCTATTAATCACTTCAATAATTGGACAGTAAAACTTCCTAAGAATTATGGCTGAAATGACAGATCTGAGTGTTTGAGTTCATCAGCTATTTTCCTTCACCAAACAAGCCCATGTTTTAATTAACAAACCTGAAGAAGAAGGCTTTTGAAAACATTTTGGGAGAAGAAGAACATGCTGGTTACCGGCATTTTCTTCTTTTCCCACAATGTTTTATACCCTTCAAAAGACAAAATTACCATCATTTGAGCCCCATTTCATTTGAAGTCTGCAAATGTTTTCAGTATAGACAGGTCTAAAATTTTGCCATTAGCAAGAAAATTTTATACACCTCAAATTTCAAAGCTTTTGCAGACAACAAATTACATGTTGCTCAAATTCTGGAATTTGTCTCTGAAAGGTTAGAAAACATTGTGGATTACCAGCATTTTCTGGTTGCCAATGTTTTCTCCTTTTCCAACAATGTTTTCAAAAGGCTTCTTCCTCAATGTCGTTAAAAGTCGGGATTGTGTGATAAAGGCTTAACTCTTTACCAAATGACAAAATTTTTGACTGGTCTAAATTGAAAGCAATTGCAGACGACAAATCACACGTGGCTCAAAAATTCAAATTTGATTTGGGAAGTGTAGAAAACAGTGTGGGAAATGGAGAAAATGCTGGTTGCCAGCATTTTTGCCTTTTCCCACAATATTTTCAGAAGGCTTTGTCTTCAGGGTCGTTAAAAGCCAGGATTGTGTGGTAAAGATTTTAGAGTTATTATAGGTTTTTTGTCATTATCTGTCCTGTCTTGTACTCATCAGTAAAATCCACTGAGTTCTTACAGAAATCAATGACCACTAATGAACCTACAGAGTCTGTCACTTTTCTACCAGATTTCAACCTAAACCCTTTACCACACAATCCCTAAATTTTAATGACCCTGAGAAAGAAAGCTTTTGAAAACATTGTGGGAAAAGGAGAAAATGCTGGTAGCCAGCATGAACCGGAGACTGTCACATTTCTACCAGATTTCAACCTTAACTCTTTTACCACATGATTCCTGAGATTTAACGATCCTGAGGAAGAAGCCTTTTGAAAACATTGTGGGAAAGGAGAAAATGCTGGTAACCAGCATTTTCTCCTTTTCCCATAATGTTTTCTATACTTTCAGAGACAATTACCATCATTTCAGCTAAACTGAATTTGTCACCTGTAAACACTTTCGATCTGGACCAATCTAAAATTTTGTCGTCTGGTAAAGGGTTAAAGAGAGAATAGCATGTCTGATAAATATCTATGACATGTTGATTTTCAAATGTGCTATTTATGTCTGCATGTCGCTGAAGCTTTAATAAACAGGATTAAAAATTCATGGGCTCTTGGGGTTCACCAAGATTGTCAGTTAACACTTAATTCTTTACCACACAATCCCGAGTTTTAACAACCCTGAGAAACAGGCCTTTTGAAAACATTGTGGGAAAGGAGAAAATGCCGGTAAACAGCATTTTCTCCTTTTCCCACAATGTTTTCTTCCCTTCCCAAACCAAATTTCAATTTTTGAGTCACATTTATTTTGTCGTCTGCAAATGCTTTGAACTAGTATAAATTTTTGTTGTTTGGTAAAGAGTTAAATCCCTACAAAATGACAAAATCCTAGACTTGTCCAAATTAAACAAAAAGCAATTGCAGACGACAAAATAAATGTGACTCAAAAATTGAAATTTGTTTTTGGAAGAGTAGAAAACATTGTTGGAAAAAAAGAGAAAAAGCTGGCATTTTAATTGATTGATTAAATGATGTTTAATGCCGCTTTCATTATTATTTCAGTCATATCCTGGTGACAGCTTGTATATTCATGTATGTCCTAGGTTTCACCAGTATTAGGCTGGGGCTCTGAAGAGTCTTGCCCAAGGGCACTCCAACACTCCCATGAAAAACCCACGCTTCTCGTGAGGCTCAAATCTCCAGGTTGGGAGTCCGGCCCTTTACCACTGAGCCACGTAGGACCCCCTTTCAACCCTTAACCCTTTCCCAAACAAGCCCTGGTTTTCACGTGTCTGCAGTACAAGTCTTTTGAAAACACTGTGGGAAAAGGAGAAATTGCTCGTAAAGAGCAATTTCTCCTTTTCCCACAGTGTTTTCTACCCTTTTGGAGAACTTTGTCATTTTCATCAATTTCAAATTGTCGTCTGCAAACTCTTTCAATTTGGACCAGTCTAAAATTCATTGTTTGGGAAAGGGTTAAAGTACCTTTCACGACTATAGTTGCCTTTGAGGCCAGTGTAGATCAAGATCAGGCTGCGCAAAACATGCAGCCTGATCTTCGATCTACACTGTCGGCTTTGCTGAAACACTATAGACAAAAGAGACCATGAAATTGCATTTATTTGGGTCATACTTCTTGTTTGAAAATGTCTGATAGGTTTATTCAGTGCTCTAAGGGTTAATAAAGTAGTTTAGAAGTTGTAGGCTTTTCAAGAAAGAAACTGGCTATATTGCTGATTATCTCTTCTAGAACAGACGATTTTTTGTTGTCTTGCACCACTGTAGAAAAAATTGTGGTGGACGGAGAACTGCTTGTAATTTCTAGCTTAGCTGTTTTCGATGAAAACATTGAGGTATTGTCATAGCCCTGTTGTGGCCTGCATCCGTTTGGTTGCCTGCGTTGTCATCTGTGTTGTCATTGGTGTCATGTTAAAACTTTGTACATTTTATAATATCTCTGTTATTACTGAAGATATTTACTTCCAACTCTGGCTAGTTGTTAACTATCGGAAAAAAGAACCCATACAACAGGGGCAGGTAATCATCAAATATTTTTGACACAGTTATGCCCCCTTTTTTTCCATCTAAAATTTTAACTAAAAATCAATCTGTTTCTGGAGGCAACTGCAGCAGAGCGTTAGCATCTGCATGTGGTGCTCTTGTTAGAGTGTAATACATGGTTGATTTCAGAACTGTCAAAATTTGCAAATTTCTTTCAGCAGAGATAATGATTCATCCCTTTACCAAACAATCCTGAGTCTTATTATCCCTGAGGAATTAAGCTTTTGAAAACAATGTGGGAAAAGGAGCAAATGCTGATTTTTCCCACAATGCTTTCAACCCCTTTAAAGACAAATTTAATCATATGAGCCACATTTAATATGTTGTCTGCATTTATGGCTTTCAATCTAGTGAGTCCAAAGTTTGTGCACTGAGGGCCAGTAGCGCAGTCAGTAGCATACAGGACTTGAAACTAGGGGGTTGCTAGTTCAAATCCCTAGCTTGAAGAATTTCTCTCTGAGGATTGATGATTGTCATTGCGACAGGATTCATTCCTCTTTCAATGCTGGTCATTGTTTTGAAGATGATTATGTAGAATGCAGCCAGTGGTTTGGGAAGAATATTGTGAATGAAACTACCGCAAAACATGGATAGGTGCACTGGCTGCCATGGTATAACTGAAATAATGTTGAAAATGGCGTTACACCACACCATACAATCAATCAATCGACCCAAATTTTGTTTTCTGGTCCTAAGTTTGTTAAATTCACACCTAGAAAAATGAATTCAGGAAGAGAATGGCAATTCCATCCTCAGTTCTCATGCTGTTAAATGCTGGGGCTGACAAAACTGCATTTTGATTTCATGTCTGAAGAATTCACACCATGTCAAATAAATAATAAAAGAGGATGGCACACCCCCAAACGTACATTCTGCTGACATGTTGATTTTCAAATGTCTGAAATGCTCTGCATGTTGCTAAAGCTTAAACAAACCGGATTAAAGATTCATGCCCTCTTTCAGAAGTTTACAACAAATGCCAGTTAACACTTTACCCTTTACAAAATAATTCAGTGTTTTAACAATCCTGAAGAAGAGGCCTTTTAAAAACATTGTTTGAAAAGGAGAAAATGCTGGTAACCAGCATTTTCTCCTTTTCCCACAATATTGTCTGCCGTTTCACCCATGGCAAGCTGTCAACAGCAGGGGCTGAAAAAAGTACGGGGAATTCACACCATGACAAATACATTATAGAAGAGAATGGCACACCCAGTACATATCGCTGACATGTTGATTTTCAAATATGCTATTTACGTCTAAAATGCTCTGCATGTTGCTGAAGCTTCAACAAACTTGATTAAAGATTCATGTCCTTTCAGGGGTTTACAACAAATGCCAGTCAACACTTTACCCTTTACTGAACCGTCTTGGGGTTTAATGATCTTTAAGAAGAAAGCTTTTGAAAACAGTGGGAAAAGAAAAAATACTGGTAACCAGCATTTTCTTCTTTTCCCACAATGGTTTTAAAACTTTGGAAGACAAATACCTGATAATTAGTTGAGGCACTTTTAATTTGTCGATAGAAAAGCTTTCCGTATGGGCAAGTTCTTGGTCGTCTGCTATTGAAGATTAAACATTTAATGCACCTAGGATATCTACTGTAATTCTCTTAGTTTTCACTATGCTTCCAGTGACTTTCCAGGGTGCAGGCTTCACTAGAGAGAAAAAGCCACTATATTAATTTTGCTTAATGCTTGACCCAGCAATCCCATGTTTTTTATGGCCCCATGGATGAAAGTTTTTGTAAACAATGGGACAAATGAGAAAATACTAATGACCAGGATAGCTACCTTTTTAACCCTTTCCCAAACAAGCCCTGGTTTTCACGTGTCTGCAGTACATGTCTTTAGAAAACACTGTAGGAAAAGGAGAAATTGCTCGTAACGAGCAATTTCTCCTTTTCTCACAGTGTTTTCTACCCGTTTTGAGACCTATCTGCCATTTTCATCAAATTTTAAATTGCCGTCTGCAAACTCTTTCAATTTGGACACGTCCAAAATTTGTCGTTTGGGAAAGGGTTAAAAAACAAAGCCGATCATAAGAGCCAGATTTGATATCAATTTCTAGTTAGCAATACTTTCGAAATGGACAGGTCTAAAAACAAGAGCACTGCATACGGATGCCAATGCTCAGCTGGGGATGCTTGATTTTCAGTGAAAATTCTAAGTCGTAAATGGGGCATAACTTTGTCAAAAATACTTTTGTTATCTGCCCTTGTTGTATAGGTTCCCCTTTTGATAATAAACACCTTTTCTAAGTTTGAAGCAAATTTCTTCAGTAAAGACAGAGATATTATAAAACGTTGAAATTTTAGCAGACGACGATGCAGACGATGATGCAGACAACGATGCAGATGACGATGCAGATGACGATGCCAAGGCTAAGGCAATATCTTGATGTTTTCTTCGAAAACAGCCGAGCTAAAAAGTTACCTGTTCAAGGGTTAACCCTTTCCCAAACGACAAATTTTGGACTGGTCCAAATTGAAAGAGTTTGCAGACGATAATTTTGAATTTGATGAAAATGGCAGAAAGTTATCAAAAAGGGTAGAAAACACTGTGGGAAAAGGAGAAATTACAAGCAATTTCTCCTTTTCCCACAGTGTTTTCAAAAGACTTGTACTACAGACACGTGAAAACCAGGGCTTGTTTGGGAAAGGGTTAACCTATTACTTCAAATGCAGTTTTCAGACCTCTTCTCTTTAACCCTTTTCCAAACAAAGCTTTACTTTAAACATTACAACCAAAACAATAAGTAGGTGTTAATTAAGATTGCAATAGGGTTTTTTTACAGCCAGAAAAAATTGCCAAGGAATTCATCTGGCCCTTATCTCTTTACCACAGGACAAAAATGTAGACTTGTTGAAATTGGAAGCATTTGCAGACAACAATTAAAATGTGGTTCAAATGATGGAAGCTGTCTTTGATAAGGTAGAAAACATTGTGGGAAAAGGAGAAAATGCTGGTTACCAGCATTTTCTCCTTTTCCCATAATGTTTTCAAAAGGCTTCTTCCTCAGGGTTGTTAAAACTCGGGATTATGTGGTAAAGAGTTAAAGACTCAATAGCAGCCAAAAGTAAACAATGCAGATGTTAAAATGAATTCAAATTTAAAACATACGATTTAAAAGTTTGGAACTTATGGTGAAGATGACAATCTGTTACTAGATAACCTGATCAAATGTAACAGAAGATTACAACAAAAATGAATTCAAAAGCCATCTTCCTAGCATGTTTCAGGTTAACTCTTTAGCAAACAACAAAATATTAGACTCATCCAAACTGAATTGATTGATTGATTGTATGGTGTTTAACGCCGTTTTCAACATTATTTCAGTTATATCGCGGCGGCCAGTGCACCCATCCATGCTTTCCTGGAGTTTCTTTTACCAGTACTTCGCACAATATTCTTTCCAAGCCACTGGCTGCTTTCCCACATAACCATCGTCGAAACAATGGTCAGGGGTGAGAGAAGAATGAATCCTGTTGCAATGAAAATCATCAATCCTTGGAAAGAAATTGGCCAAGCCGGGGATTGAACCAGCGACCTCCTGTTCTCAAGTCCTGTATGCTACCGATTGAGATACTCCAAATTGAAAGCATTTGCAGACAACAAAATTAATGTGACTCAAAAATTTAAATTTGTTTTGGGATGGAAAAAAAAACATTGTAGGAAAAGGAGACAATGCTGGTTACCAGCATTTTCTCCTTTTTCCACATTGTTTTCAAAAGGTCTCTTTCTCACGGTCGTGAAAACTCGGGATTTTTTGGTAAAGGGTTAAGCCGTAAAGTGCAGTATTGCAAATATCATGAATATTATTGGTCCATATAAGACTGCACAAAATGTGCAATCTGATCTTAGATCTGCAGAGAAATTCTGGTTACCCCTTTACCAAACAGTCTCGAGTTTTTAGGACCCTATTGGGAGAGGACTTTTGAAATTATTTTGGGAAAAGGAGAAAATGCTGGTTACCAGTATTTTCTTCTCCATTTCCCCCACTGTTTTCTACCCATATTAGAGAATTTTATCGCATTTGTACCAATCTTGAATTTGTCATCTGCAGTTGTTTTGAAAGAGTCTAAAATTTGTTGTTTGCGAAAGGATCAAAAGTACTTTCCACACCTTTCACCACTATAGTTGCCTTTGCGGCCAGTGTAGACCAAGATCAGATTGCACATTTTGTGCACATTTTGTCTACACCGTCAGCTTTGCTTAGACAATCTGAACTAAAGCAACCATAAAATTACAACTGAGTTTCATTTCTGGGCTGAAAATGTCCCTTGGGTTTATTGGGCACTCTAAGGGTTAAAATTGGAATTGCATGTGTCTTTTCCAGACTGAACATGTCAAATTTGTTTATTAGTCGATTAAGTTCAATTGCTTTTCACTCCTCCCAGAGTAGGAGAGTCCATGAAATGTCAGGCAGCAATAATGGTGGAAAACAGACGTCATAGCTCCGATGAATTCTTTATGACCCGTCAGTTAATGACGAAACAAAAGTGCAATTAGTCTTGAATCAGTCGAAACATCTATTTTACTACTGTAAATAAATTCTCATTTGTACGGCAAAAATAGCTGTTCGTGTATTCGTCAACAAAATGGATAGTCTCTTTCGTTGCTGTTTTTGTGTGCATCTCAATTAACTGTTTACCACAAAATCCTGAGTTTTAACAACCCTGATAAAGATATATTTTGAAAACATTGTGCATAAAGGAGAAAATGCTTTTAACCTGCATTTTCTCATTTTCCCAAAATGTTTTGTACTCTTTCAAAGGTAAATTATGTTATTTGAACTACAGGTAAATTGTCGATCGCAAATGCTTTCAGTTTGGGCATATCTGGTAGCCTGCATTTTCTACTTTCACACAATGTTTTCCATCCTGTCAAAGAACTTCAGTTCAATTTTATCACTGTCAGATTTGATACCTGTAGATGCTGTCAGTTTGGATGAGTCGAAAATTTGTCATTTGGGAAAGGCTTAACCCTTTACCACACAATCCCATGTTTTAACAAACCTGTAGGAGAAAGCTTTTGAAAACATTGTGGAAAAGGAGAAAATGCTGGTAATCAGCATTTTCTCCTTGCCCCACAATGTTTTCAACCCAATCAAAGACAAAAATCATCATTTGGGCTTCAGTCTTTTTTGGTCGTTTGCAAATGCTTTTTAGTAGAGTCCAAAATTTTGTTGTTTGGGAAAGAATTAAGTCCTGACTGAGTGGAATTCTTTTCGAGATTAGTGATACTAGCAACAAGACTCATTCTTCTACCACTTAACACTTTTTGGCCTTTGTTTATTTGGGAAAGCAGCCAGTGGCTTTGAAAGAGTGTTGTTGGTTGTAATAGTAAAGGAAACCCTGGAGCAGAGCACAAGGATAGGTGCATCGGCAGCTGTGTAATTTCTGAAATATTGATCGATGCAAATTGTAACACAAACAGAGACAGCCATCACATACCAAAAATTCATACTTTTTTCCTTCCAAACCCAATCTTATTCTTCCTCTAGACTTTTCAAGAACTTTGGCCTGCAAAGTAATTGTTCTGCACAAGAATTACAGTTATTCATTAGTAATAATTTTCTCTTAACCCTTTACCACACAGTCCCGACTTTTAACGAACCTGAGATAGAAACCTTTTCAAAACATTGTGGGAAAAGGAGAAAATGCTGGTAACCAGCATTTTCTCCTTTTCCTGCAATGTTTTCTACCCTTCCCAAAATAAATTTAAATTTTTAAGTCACATTTACCTTGTCGTCTGCAAATGCTTTCAATTTGGACAAGTCTAAAATTTTGTTGTTTGGTAAAGAGTTAACCCATAGAGGGCCTTTCACGACTATAGTTGCCTTTGTGGCCAGTGTAGATCAAGATTAGACTGCACAAAAAATGCAGTCTGATCTTTGGTCTACACTGTCTGCTTTGCTTAATCTCAATACACAAAAGCAGCTATGAAACTGCATTTAATTTGGTCTTATTTTTTGACTGAAAATGTCTGTTTGGTTTATTAGGCGCTTTCAGGATTAATACTCATTACTTCTGAATCAAAGTTCAATATGATTCTTTGTCGACATGTCTGAAAATTTATCAGCTGTTGTGGCCTTTTTAGGTTGCTTGGACATGGCCCAGCAAGAGCTTTTGAACTACTTCCAGCGTTAGCATTAATAAGCTGTAATGTGGACGTCCACAAATCATGGATTTTGTTCATATTTCATATGATGATAGGTATAGGTCAAAAGTTTATTTCAGCAATGCCCACACCTATGGGCTTAAGGTCAAGGTCAAAGTTATGGACTTGGATATTTTACATCAAAGTTTTACGTTAAAGTTTTCTAAGAGTTCACATTTTCCAAAGTAAGTGATGAATTTGGTTCATATTTGGCTTGATGACAGATAGAGGTCCAAAATTTATTTCAGAAATGCCCTAGCACTGCCCATTAGGGTCCAAATTCAAAGAAACAGGGGTCAAGGAAAACTGCTTTTTATTTGTTTTCTGCATTATGTTTTCAATTTGAACCAGTCTAAAATTTTCGAGTGTGGTAAGAGTTAACACGACACAATCCCGAGGTTTAACCACCCTAGAAGGAAAGGCTTTTGAAAACATTGTGGGAAAAGGAGAAAATGCTGGTAACCAGCATTTTCTCCTTTTCCCACAATGTTTTCTTCCCTATCAAAGGCAAATTCCATCGGTTTCGCCATATTGAAATTGTCGTCTGCAAATGCTTTCAATTTTGACAAGTCTACATTTTTGTTGTGTGTTAAAGGGTTTTGCAATGAAAGAAGACACTAATGTCAATAAGATAACATCAAGTCTTGTTACAAGCAATTTCTACTGTCTGCCACAATGTTTTCAAAGTAGTCTGCTGCATGACCAAGCAAGAACACTGCATGCAGGTGCCAACGCTCTTTTTTAGAAAAAGGGGCTTACAATTATTAAATATGTTTTGATTGTTACCTGACCTGTATGTAGTAGAGTTCCCCTTTTGATAGTTACCAGCTAGTTTGAGATTGAAGTAAATATCTTCAGTAATGACAAAGATACTATAAAATGTCAACAGTTTTGCAGGACAAATTCTATGCTGAAAAAGAGGCATAACTGCATAAAAAAAATGTTTCAGTGGTTACCTGCCCTTGTTGTAATTGGGTTCCCTTTTTGATAGTTACTGGTTACATCTAGTCAGAGTTTCAAGTAAATGTCTTTAGTAATGACACAGATATTGTAAGATGTCAAAGTTTTTGTTTGATGCAGACAACTATAATGCAGACGACAGAGCATTGACAACACCTCGGTGTTTCTTTGGAAACTGCCAGCTAAGAAGGTCGTCAGCAGGTCACCATAATGAAGGTAGATGAATGTTAATACCGAACTCAGTGCTGTACTGCTCAATTTGTGATCAACTGAACCAATAAAATCTATTGATGTGTGGTACCAAGATTCATTGCAAAGCTCTTATAGACTCAGAAATCATTAGTACTGACGTCATCAAGGTTTTATCAAACCACTTTATCACAGGTCTCGGAAAAGTATAATCCTCTCCCCTTCTCTAATCATTTGCCTTTTAACCCTTTCCCAAACGACAAATTTTGGACTGGTCCAAATTGAAAGAGTTTGCAGACGACATTTTTAAATTTGATGAAAATGGCAGAAAGTTATCAAAAAGGGTAGAAAACACTGTGGGAAAAGGAGAATTGCTCGTTACGAGCAATTTCTCCTTTTCCCACAGTGTTTTCAAAAGACTTGTACTGCAGACACGTGAAAACCAGGGCTTGTTTGGGAAAGGGTTAACCCTTTACCAAGCCATTCCATGTTGTTTAGCCAACCTGAGGAAGATGGCTTTTGAAAGCATTGTGGGAAAAGGAAAAAATGCTGCTAACCAGCATTTTCTTCTTTTCCCACAATGCTTTCAACTCTTTACAGATAAATTCCATCATCTGAGCTTCTTCTTATTTATAAATGTCCGCAATTTTTTTTCAATTTCAATATGTCAAATTCTGTCATTTGGTAAAGAGTTAACCCTTTACCACACAATTCCAACCCAGAGGAAAAAGCCTTTTGGGAGCATTGTTGGAAAAGGAGTAAATGCTGGTAACCAGCATTTTCTCCTTTTTCTCAAAATATTTTCCACACAATTAAAAACATATCCTTCATTTGAGCCACCTTTGATTTGTTGTCTGCAGTTTTTGAGAAAGGCGAAAATACTTGTAACCAACATTTTCTCCTTTCCCCACAACATGCTTTCTTATTCAAATGAAAAACAAAAACCATCATTGGAGCTACATTTATTTAGTGGTCTGTAAAGACTTTGAATTTCGTTGAGTCCAAAATTCTGTTGCTTGGTAAGGAGTTAACCCTGTACCACACAATCCTGACTTTAAATAATACCCTGTGAAATAAAGCTTTTGAAAACATTCTGGGAAAAGGAAAAAGTGCTGGTAACCAGCATTTTCTCCTTTTCCCCACAATGTTTTCTAATGTTTCAGAAACAAATCTAATCATTTGAGCCACATTTAAATTGTCGTCTGCATAATATGCTTTGAATTTCGACAAGTCTAAATACTGTTCTGTGGTAAACAGTTAAGGAATCAATAAAGGTTTGACAAGAGAAGTTAATTTCAGCTGCAGTAGATCAATGCAATTTAAATGGCACTTAAATTATTCTTGTTTATCTTTTAATGAAACAATTAAAAAATCAATGATTCTTTCTTTATGCAAGCGAGAACTAGAAAAATGCAATGAAGCAGAAATCCTTTGTATATCTGCCTCCCCCCACTTCTTCTCTCCATATTAGCAGACTGAACTGTTGCTAATATAACTATCATAAACTTATTTTATTTGTAATCTGAAATATCCCTTTAACCCTTTACAAAGCAATCCATAATTTTTAACAATCCCCGAGAGAGAAGGCGCTTTGAAAACGTTGCGGGAAACCGGCATTTTCTCCTTTCCCACAAGGTTTTCTACCCTTCCATAGACAAATCTCATCATATGTGCCACATTTGATTTGTTGTTTGCAAGTGCTTTCAATTTGGAAAAGTCTAAAATTTTGCCAAGACTTTTCAGTTTGTAAATAACGATGGTGTGAAAATTGTCACAAAATGTAGAGGGCTTTATTTTTGTATTAAAATTCTTGATAAAGGCATAAGCGAAAATATTGAAAATAGAGTAAAAATATTTGAAAATTGTGTAAAATTTTACCATTTAGTACAGATTTAACTTTTGTTAACACATTTACTATTGCAGATATCTTTTTTAAATTTTGCAGTTTTGAGAATACTCACTCGCATTGTGGTAAAAAGTCTTGAACTCTTGACCAAACGACAAAATTTTAGACTTATTTAAACTGAAAGCAATTGCAGACGACAAAATCAGTTTGACTGAAAAATTGAAAGTTGCTTTGGGAAGGGTAGAAAACATTGTGGGGAAAGGAGAAATTTCTCCATTCCCACAATTAATGTTTTCAAAGGGCATTTTCTTTAGGGTCATTAAAACTTGGGATTGTGTGGGAAAGGGTTCACCCTTTCCCAAATGACAAAGGGTTAACCCTTTCCCAAATGACAAATTTTGGACTGGTCCAAATTGAAAGAGTTTGCAGACGACAATTTTAAATTTGATGAAAATGGCAGAGAGTTATCAAAAAGGGTAGAAAACACTGTGGGAAAAGGAGAAATTACAAGCAATTTCTCCTTTTCCCACAGTGTTTTCAAAAGACTTGTACTGCAGACACGTGAAAACCAGGGCTTGTTTGGGAAAGGGTTAAGAGAAGTTGCTATGATGAGCAGTGAGGCCTTTTGAGAGAATTTTACACAATGTTTTTAGATGTAAGATCAAAGCTCACAATCATTCTCTGCAGTCTGATCTTGATCTACAGTTTACAATTAGCAAAGGCAGGTAAGTTGTGAGCACTTAGAGGGTTCAATTTGTTTCTGTATTAGATAAAGTGGGGATGGTGTTTTAACATTCAAGAGAATGATCTTGTGAAACTGCTTTGACTTGTAACTACTTTGTTTCCGTGACTGTGTTCGGTTTTCCGATATTTGCCTCATTCTTAACCCTTTACCGCACAATGACGCCTTTTGACGCCCGTGGGAAAGAAGCCTTTTGAAAACATTGTGGGAAAAGGAGAAAATGCCGGTAACCAGCATTTTCTCCTTTTCCCGCAATGTTTTCTACCCTATCAAAGAAAAATTGCACCATTTTAGCCAAACTGAAATTGTCGTCTGCAAATGCTTTCAATTTGGAGAAGGCTAAAATTTTGTCGTCTGGTAAAGGGTTAATGTAGTTCAAATGGCATAAGGAGAAAATGCTGGTGACCAGCATTATTATAATTTCTCCTTTTCCCACAATGTTTTCAAAAGACTTCTTTTTTAGGGTCGTTAAAAGTCCGGATTGTGTGGTAAAGAGTTAAATTTATTTCATGCTTTCCAGTAGGATATCGAGAAATAGCGGTGAAAATATTTTTTGATATTACACGGGTACGACCAGTGAGAATACTGACCACGGGGAGTTTGTACTGATTTTTATGGAAGTCTCGACAAAAAAAGGCGTTAGAAGCATGAAATAAATAGAATATTTGTTTTTTTCGGTGAAAGATAAAAATTTATTTCATCTCGTGAACATCATCGGTAATATTTTCACTCGCGGCTGCGCCACTCGTGAAAATATTACCGATGATGTTCACTCGATGAAATAAATTTCGATCTTTCACCGAAAAAAACAAATATCCTCCATATATATTATATAGTTCATGTAAAAATACGGAATATTCATTAAGTGACAAGTTAAAGCAGTTTCACTGTACTGCAAATTCTGTGAATATAAAAAAACACAGTGTACTAGACAAAATGGAGATGTGAAATTGACATGAAATCATGTCTCAGAACTTGTCACTTCCAGTCTCCCTAAACCTGGTCCCAGTCTGGCTATTGTCAGACAGCATCACTTTAATACCAGAATAATGGCTAAAAAGAACTGCACAATGCTCTGTGAAAAGGGGGCTTAGTGCATCTGCGAAAAGTATCGACCCAGGTCAGCCTGCGCAGTCCGCGCAGGCTGACCTGAGCCAAAACTTTTCGCTATTGGTCAATTTTCTGTATGTCAGGGGACCAGTTTACTTTATGATTTAGTCGATTTTTATGGATCCCTAATTATGTGATGGCTTGCTTGGTATGATGGATCAAGGAGATGCATTTAGCCCCCTTTTCAGAGAGCATGGATCAACTATATTTGCAGGAGAGGAATCTTTATCTTGAAAACAATGTAGGATTGATTGACTGATTGTATGGTAACCACCGTTTCAACATTCTTTCAGCTATATTGTTGCAGCCAGTGCACCTATCCATGCTTTCCTGGATTTTTCTTTTACCAGTACTTTGCACAATATTCTTCCCAAGCCACTGGCTGCTTTCACACATAATCATTGTCAAAACGCTGATCAGCGGATTGAGAGGAATGAATCCTATGGCAATTACTGTCATCAATTCTTGGAAAGAAATTGGCCTGGCTGGGGATCCAAACCATGATGCATTTTTGCCGAGTCATCATATAATTATGGATCCATAAATGGCATTTTGTTTAACCCTTAAGCTGCTGATCGTGACCCACTGACCTTTTGCAGACAGTGTAGATCAAGATCAGACTGCACAGAACGTGCAGTCTGATCTTTGATCTACACAGTCCGATACAGTATTTTCTTTCTGGTGAAATCAACTTTGAAACAGCAATGTCTTAGTTTTTAGTATTGAGTAGAAATTTGCGTTTCATTTATTCAGCAGCTTAACCCTTTACCAGACGACAAAGTTTTAGTCTTGTCCAAATTGAAAGCATTTGCAGACGACAATTTCAATGTGGCTCAAATGGTGCAATTTTTCTTTGATAGGGTAGAAAACATTGTGGGAAAAGGAGAAAATGCTGGTTACCAGCATTTTCTCCTTTTCCCACAATGTTTTCAAAAGGCTCCTTTCCCCAGGGTGTCAAAAGGCGTCATTGTGCGGTAAAGGGTTAAGTGTTAATAAAAGGCTGAATAATGAGGATGAATGTCCTCTGACATGCAGAAATTTTACAAATAGCAAAATATTTTGACCAAGGTCAGCCTGCACGCAATGCTCAGGCTGACCAGGCCGATAATTTTTGTCGAAATATTAACCCTTTCCCAAACGACAAATTTTGGACTAGTCCAAATTGAAAGAGTTTGCAGACAACAATTTTAAATTTGATAAAAATGGCAGAAAGGTCTCAAAACAGGTAGAAAACACTGTGGGAAAAGGAGAAATTGCTCGTTATGAGCAATTTCTCCTTTTCCCACAGTGTTTTCAAAAGATTTGTACTGCAGACATGTGAAAACCAGGGCTTGTTTGGGAAAGGGTTAAGCCCTTTTTTCACAGAGCTTGGCTCGTATAGTGTTTTTTTCATGTCTAAAATCTCATTTGCGGAAAAAGATATTTAATATAACAGTTACAGTAAATTACAGATCGAAAACGGAACAAAAAATGCTTTTTAGAAAAAACAAGAAATCATTTAAAAAAGAAGAGACCTGAGGATTTTCCCTGTCATTTACAGGCCTCTTAAATTGTCTTTTGACATATTTCATTTATTCATCTCTAGACAAATTTCTGTATTGTTGAAAAAAATAATTACTGGTATTATTCTGTGTCGATCAATGTTTTTTGTGTGTGTAAAAAAGACAGAGTAACTGGTTATTTATTCTTTCTTCTAAAGAATAGCTTTGTCATTCACAGACTTAAGTTTATACATGAAAATGCGGATGTTGTATAACGTGAAGGGAAAAATAGTGGCCAGAACCCTGGAGCTATTTTCCGCATTGCTGAATGTGCTGGCTTTTGACCTAATTTTTTTGGCACTGATAAAAAATGAATAAATAGAAATTTGTGATTGGTCAAAAATGAAGACATGTTTATTTTAAGGGTTCCTGCCTGTTTCTGGGCAAATTCATGCCATCTGTCTTTTTTAAAGATATTTCTTGTTTCTCTGTGTCGTCAAAAGTTAGGATTGTGTGGTAAAGGGTTAATTAGGAATTAAATAGCTGCAATTTTGCTATTTCATGGATGTTTCTGCCTAAATGTGTATCAAAATAGCAGGGAGTGAAGATGTAAGATCAGACTGCACATACTCTGCAGTTGGTCTTGATCTGAAAAGTCCACAGAACAAACTAAAGCCAGTTCCAGCACATATGGGATATACTGAATGATAGATGCAATTAGACTAGCCCGAAAAGCTCAAGTGGTAGAGCGTATATAGGACTTGTAAACATCCAGTCTTGGGCCACATTAGGATGTGGGTTTGTCAGCCCAACAGCTGGCCATCTAAAATTACTAATAGTCTTTTGGATGAGAGGTTTAACCGAGGTCCCTTGTGACAGTGCTATACACCAAGCACTTTAAATCTTTACCAAACAACAAAATTTTAGACTGGTCCAAATTCAAAGCATTTGCAAAGGACAAATTAAAGGTGGCTCAAATGATTGGATTTGTGTCTGAAAGGTTAGAAAACATTGTGGGAAAAGGAGAAAATGCTGGTTACCAGTATTTTCTCCTTTTCCCACAATGTTTTCAAAAGGCTTCTTCCTCAGGGTCGTAAAAACTCGGGATTGTGTGGTAAAGAGTTAACTCTTTACCACACAATCCCCACTTTTAACGACTGTGAGAAAGAAGCCTTTTGAAAACATTGTGCCACAATGTTTTCTACCCTTCCAAAAACAAATGTGTATTTTTCAGTCACATTTCTTTTGTCATCTGCAAATGCTTTCAGTTTGGACGGGTCTAAAATTTTGTCTTTTGGTAAAGAGTTAAAGAACCAGGGTGGGTTTTGTCCTGTATCTTGCACTTCCCCTTCAGGGTGCATTACCCATATGGGCAAATGGTGGCAATGATAAAGAAACAGAAAATCAATCAGTAGATGCGGTCTGAAGGGTGTTCTGAACTGTCTGCTATAGCTACAGACACTTTTCATAGTTTCCGTAGGATTAACTTTTTACCACACGACAGTATTTTAGACTGGTCCAAATTCAAAGCGTTTGCAGACGACAAATTAAATGTGGCTAAAATGATTGGATGTGTGTCTGAAAAGTTAGAAAACATTGTGGGAAAAGGAGAAAATGCTGGTTACCAGCATTTTCTCCTTTTCCGACATTGTTTACAAAAGTCTAATCTACCAGGGTCGTTAAAAACTCTGGATTGTGTGGTACTGGGTTAAATAAGCTCTGATAATTCAGACTTTTCACTGGAAAGTAACCATCTTTGAGTCCTCGGAACTATAGGGAAAACTAATATCAGTGACTGTTTTGACAGCAGTTGTCAGGTTCGAGAAGAATTTTTCTGAATAAAACAATATAAAGAATTGATATGTTTTTGGCATAAACTGTCAAACTGAGCCTTTGTTTGAATTACACAATAGGCCAACCACTGATGTTGAACAGTGACTTGTCTTTTTCCTGGTTTCCTGATACTGAAATTGTTTTTTCTTAACCCTTAACCATTTACCGCATAGTGCCGCCTTTTAACACCCCTGAAAAAGAAGCCTTTGAAAACATTATGGGAAAAGGAGAAAATGCTGGTAACCAGCATTTTCTCCTTTTCCTGCAATGTTTTCTACCCTATCCAAGAAAAATTGCACCATTTGAGCTGCACTGAAATTGTCGTCTGCAAATACTTTCAATTTGGACCAGGCTAAAATTTTGTCATCTGGTAAAGGGTTAAAGCGCCAAATTAATGTGGCATTCATGGTTGTGAGGTAGAGCGTCAGCCTTGTAACCATAAGGTCCTGAGTTCGATACCCAGGAGCAGATGTCAACTTTGGGATTATTCATTGGCCCACACATTCAGCACAAGTACTGGTGAAGTTCTTAGAAAGCAGAATTGAGAAAGATTAGTTGTAAAAACCTGTTTCTCAGTCGATGCAAAATAAATACAAGTACTGGTGTTGTTCTTAGGAAGCAGAATTGAGAGATTGTAAAAACTTGTTTCTCAGTCGATTCAAAATAAATATGTTCAAAGTCAAAATTAACCCAACAGACCCAAATAAATGCAAGGTCAAGGTTGATTTTGTCTATTGATTTTGTCTAGAATGTCTCAGCAAAGTGGACACTGAAGGTCAAAGATCAGAATGCACATTTGCTTGCTTTTGAACTTTGACCTCACCTCACCTCCCCCACCCCAAATCAGGAATAATAATTGCCTTGATGGCTTTGAGGTTTGATAATGAGATTACTATGTTGACTTTGAGGTTAACAGCTGAAATAGTGAGGTTGCTATGATGGCTTTGAGGTTTGATAATGAGATTAACAGCTGAAATAGTGAGGTTGCTATGATGGCTTTGAGGTTTGATAATGAGGTTAACAGCTGAAATAGTGAGGTTGCTATGATGGCTTTGAAGTTTGATAATGAGATCACTATGTTGACTTTAAGGTTAACAGCTGAAATAGTGAGGTTGCTATGATGGCTTTGAAGTTTGATAATGAGATCACTATGTTGACTTTGAGGTTAACAGCTGAAATAGTGAGGTTGCTATGATGGCTTTGAGGTTTGATAATAAGATCACTATGTTGACTTTGAGGTTAACAGCTGAAATAGTGAGGTTGCTATGATGGCTTTGAGGTGTGATAATGAGATTACTATGTTGACTTTGAGGTTAACAGCTGAAATAATGAGGTTGCTACAATGGCTTTGAAGTTTGATAATGAGATTACTATGTTGGCTTTGAGGATTACAGCTGACATATTGAGGTTGCTATGATGGCTTTAGGATTTGATAATGAGATTACTATGTTGACTTTGAGGTTTACAGCTGAAATAATGAGGTTGCTATGAGAGCTTTGAGGTTTCATAGCTGAACCCGGGAGATTAGTATGATGGCTTTTAGCTTGAATAACTGGAATTGTGGGATTGGCAATAAATTTGAAAATGGTATCAAACATCATACAACCAATCAGAGATTATCCATGTTTTACTAATATGTCGTCAGACTTGTAATCAGCAATTTTTAATGAGATAATGATTAAAAACCCTTTTCCAAACAATCCCAAGTTTTAACGACCCTTAGGAAGAGGGCTTTTGAAAATATTGTTGGATAAAAAGGAGAGACTGCTGGTGACCAGCAATTTTTTCCACGATATCTTATACCTTTTTAAATATTGTCCTATCCTTTGATTCAAGTTCAAAATGTTGTAAGCAGATGCTTTCAACTTGGATAGGTCTACAATTTTGTTTGATAAAGAGTTAACTCTTTACCAAACAACAAAATTTTGGACTGGACCAAATTGAAAGCATTGGCCGACAACAAATTAATGAAGCTCCAATGATGATTTCTGCCTATGATACGATAGACAACATTGTGGGAAAAGGAGAAAATGCTGGTTACCAGCATTTTCTCCTTTTCCCACAATGTTTTCAAAAGCCTTCTCTTCCAGGGCCGTTAAAACTCGGGATTGTGTGGTAAAGAGTTAACCCTTTACCATACAATCCAGAGTTTTAACGACACTGAAGAGGAACCCTTTTGAAAAGATCATGGGAAAAGGAGCAAATGCTAGTAACCATCATTTTCTCCTTTTCTCACAATGTTTTCAATCCTTCCAAAGGCAATTATATATTTTTGAGTCAGATTTATTTTGCCATCTGCAGAAACTTTCGATTTCGGCTAGTCTAAAATTTTACTGTTTGGTAAAGAGTTAACAGAAAATATCCATTTCAGTTATTCATCTCATCAGAAAGAGATAAGAATTTAGGATTGTATATGAGGCGATGGATTAACTTAGAACATAGTCACCGCGGAAATTAATTTCCATTAGGCCCTGATGATGAATATATCTATGTATGGGTAATTCAATTTGCTTTAAGTACGAATCTGCCATGTTGATGGTAATTTGTGGGACTAAAGATTTCCCCGAATGTCTTTTTTTTGGCGTAGCTGAGTGTGCTCCGGGCTTTTTACCTAATTTTTGGAACTGATAAAAAAAAAAGAATAAATAGAAATTTGTGATTGGTCGAAAATGTAGACATGTTTATTTTAAGGGCCCCCTGCCTATTTGTGGACAATTTTACGCTGTCTATCTTTTTTTAAAGATATTTCTTGTTTACCGTTAACTCTTTACATGGGGCAAAATTTTATCATTTGGCAGCGAAACATGAAACTTCAAAAATGCTGAAGTAAAAGGAGGAATTGGTTATCATGAGCCACATTTCCTTCTGCCAAAATGTTTTTTCATGTACCGGTAAACCTTTACCACTCAATCCTGACTTATAATGACTCTGAGAAAGAAGCCTTTTGTAATTGTGGGAAAAGGAGAAATGCTGGTTACCAGCATTTTCTCCTTTTCCCACAAAGTTTTCTACCCTTCCCAAAACAAATTTCAGTTTTTCAGTCACATTTATTGTGTCGTCTGCAAATGCTTTCAATTTGGAACAGACTGAAGTTTTGTTGTTTGGTCCAGAATTTGTCATACACAGATGTTTCGAATTTAGAAGAGTCTGAAAAGTTGTTGTTTTGGAAAGGGTTAAACCTTAATGATTATTAATGCTAATGCTAATTCTAAAAAAAGGAATTGCTCATTTGGAGCAATTTCTTTTTCGTCCAAAGTGTTTTCTCATGTATTAAATCGTTATTATTTATGTTTATTGTCCAAATTGCTTTGATATGACTGAAAATAATGTTGAAAGCAGTGTTAAACTCCATGCAACTAATCGATCAATTGAACAATCATTGTTACAGGGACCTGTTATTGATTAACTCTTTACCAAACGACAAAATTTTTGACTGGTCCAAATTGAAAGCATTTGCAGACGACAAAATTATTGTGACTCAAAAACTGAAATTTGTGTTGGGAAGGGTAGAAAACATTGTGGGAAAAGGAGAAAATGCTGGTTACCAACATTTTCTCCTTTTCCAACAATGTTTCCAAAAGGCTTCTTTTTCAGGATCTAAAAAAGTCAGGGTTGTGTGGTAAGGGGTTAACTCTTTACCAAACAATGACATTGTAGACCAGTCCAAATTGAAAGCATTTGCAGACGACAAATCAATCATGGCTCAAATGATGGTATTTTTGTCTGAAAGAGTAGGAATTATGTAGGAATAGGAGAAAATGCTGATTTCTAGAATTGTCTCCTTTTTAGCTCCACTGGCCGAAGGCCAGCGGGCTTATGTCATGGCCCGGTGTCCGTCGTGCGTCCGTGCGTCCGTCCGTCCGTGCGTGTTTACGAGAGGCCACTTAATGGGTACTACGTATGTGTAAATGGGACTTATTGGCTACTTTTTCCTTGTTGGGTATACCCAACAATATGGGCTAGTAATTTGTGTCCATTTTGTTTTTCTTGGGTAGCTGGTAAGAAATACCCATCACAGTCTCGGACTTCATTTTGTCCAATAACTAAGTCCAATTGTTAGACTTTACCGTAAATGATCGATTTACATTTCCCGCCAAACTCGGCGGAAATCAATGCGGTTGGCTTCGGATTTTTCCCGCACAAGATTTGCGCATGCGTGTTATCATCCGCCATATTTGTTGGATATTTGTTTGGACGAAGGACGAGTGTGACCTAGATAGGTAAGCTGAAATCTTAATGGGTTTTCATGCATAATATTGCGCGGGAATCATTTTTGGGTAGTTTTTTAAACGATTTATTTATAACTCCATGTTGGAAATGCTGTATTTGTTTTGGTTCGAGTGGATTTATTCGTCGTCAAAAATAGCATGGCAAAACGAAAACGTCGTGTTCCAACTTCAAAACATTTTCGAACATTTCAAGCAATGGAGGTTTTTTGTGCTGAATTTTATGAACTGAATCGTGTATAATAACGTGCTGAAATGGCATCAATGTCGGGAACAAGACAGTTCCCCGACAAGACAGTTCCCCGACACAAGTTTTCGAGACCGTTCCCCGACAGATTTGAAGACAGTTCCCCGACACTTTTGAAGACAGATCCCTGATACATTCGTTCTTTGTCAAATGACAGTTATCGTGAGTAAAAATGGTTGAAAAAGGATTTTATGGATAAATCATGAATTATGATTGATTGAAAAGTGATTGACAGATACATTTAGTCACCATGAGATTGTCTGTGATTTCATATGATTGCTTTATTTGACGGGACAGTTTGACGACCTTTTATCGCCAAACACCAAACAATATCGAAATATAGGCCCAGTACATTTTCCCCATTTTGTACATACAATACGTGTAAAAAAAACGGAAGATTTTGGACAGAGGACGGGAAAAGGGTGTTTTACCTGTCTTCCTCTCTCTCTCCAGTGTAATTCTAAAACACATAGAGAAATACACACTAATAAAATACAGATCATCAAGAGTGTCAAGGAGCAGTTCACTCCAAACACACGAGAAACATATTGTTTTATTAACTTTCATGCCGGGAAGGTCTTTTTTATAATCTCTTACTTTCATGACAATTGTGAATCATCATGAATTAATTCACTCATAGGAGAATAAGTACCCGTCACAAATAGAATTCTTCATCACAAGGTACAAATAATCCAATCACAATACATCAATTCGCCACAAATGTATCAAAATCTCACAATTACCAATCATAATTATTAGTAAGAGGTTGTTTGAAGTAGAGCAAAAGTGTCGGGGAACTGTCTTCAAATCTGTTGGGGAACTGTCTCGAAAACTTGTGTCGGGGAACTGTCTTGTCAGGGAATTGTCTTGATACCTCAATGTCTGCCTTTCATCGCTTTGGAGATTACACAATATTTTTGTTGCGAAGATGTGATGTCTCGTATCTGTTAAGGTCAGTGACACTGCTTGAAAGAAATTCTTGTTGTGTTAAAAAATACGATAATGGATATCTTATTATCATGTCAGATGTTTTAACGTGGTTGTGTTATGACGACTTCCTTGAAGAACAGCACATTTTTCACTGAACCTGTTGGAGCACGGCAAAGGAAATGATAAACAAAAATACTGTAGCTACCGTACATTTGTGACGAAGTGGCATAGATTGTGAAAGATTTTGTTTGTTTTTTTTTTAGCCAAAAAAAAAATGCCAGGTAGATCATAAAGTGGTTTGACATTGGGAATTATAGATTTTTGTGTTCATAAATCACAAAAAATACTTCATCCTGCAGAAAGACGTTTTTTCCACTGAAAGTGGAATACATGTTTCTGTAAGGTCCAGTTTCATTGTAGTTGAAATGTAGAATTTTTATCAATGAAATTTGAACCACATCCCTAGCTCTTTGCCTTACAGAAGCGATCTTTAACAGGTCTGATTTTAAAAATTAAACATTGTGGTAAAGGGAGAAATTGCTCATTACAAGCAATTTATCCTTTCCTCACAGTGTGTTCTCCCAGAAACTTGAGCCATTCCCGCACAATCCCATGTTTTTATGTCCCTGAGTTAGAACAACAAAAACATTTTGGAAAAAAAAAATGCTCATGGTAATCTTTTTCTCCTTTTCCCACATTAGTTCATACTTTATCAGAGAACTTGGACCCCTTCCAATCTTAAATTTGTCATCTGCAGATGCTTTCAGTTTCGGATAGTCTGAAATTTTTCATTTAGGAAAAGAAGGGTTATAGCATCCCTGTTTTGTAAATTTTTTGCCACATAATTTCAACTGGGAGGACTCTCAGCATTACATTTCAGGGGAAAGTTAATTATATTTTTAACCTTTCAGAATCATGTTGCTATGCATTGTGTCTTACAGACGATGGCCCTAATATACTGGTCATCTCTGCCAGGCATGGCCAGAAACATAAAAATGGCCTGTGAAGATTGAAGACTGCAGTTCAAGTGGTACAGATGTTACTGTGTACTGCAAATCAGACAATGCCTAGTAAGTTGTTTGTTTACATACTGATGCATTTGACTTGTAGCATTTAACCCTTGACCTTATGAGCAATTTTTAGAATCTCCGAATTACAAAGCAAATGAAGAAGAAAAATTAAAGTCAAGATAAATATTAGTAGAATTTGCTGACAGAGTGGAAAACATTGGAAAAGCCTTCTGCTTCTAAGGTGTCCAAAATTGAAATGCGTCTTATAAGGTAAAGGATTAAGGTAGTTATTATTTGTAGAGCAACAGAGATTTTCGAAGTAAGTAACCACAAATTGTAACTAAACTGGGTTAACAAATCAACACTCTTTTCAAATACTACAAATACATGTACCATTATTTAAACAATATATTTGTGTGTTACTCATAGCCTGGGTAAACCTGTAGATAGCAAACTCAATTTTGATTATTTTACCCCCACTACCCTCAGGTAGGGGGCTATATAGGAATCATTCTGTCAGTCTGTCCCGAAAATATTTGTGAGAGCCATAGCTTCCTAATGCCTGGCTGGATTTCCAAATAACATCATATTAAGACAGCTTGTCCTGTGCAAGAACCAGATTGCTAGCTCAAAGGTCAACACACTTTTGTTTGTCCAGGCTGTAGCTATGCCATGGATGAAGTGATTCTCAAATAACTTGGCACAAATGTCAAAACTATGTGAGACAGTGTGTTTCATGCAAGAACCAGATAGGTAGCTCAAAGGTCAAGGTCATACTTGGAGGTCAAAGGTTGAAAACTTGTGTATTTTTGCTTGTCTGGACTGTAACTACACCATAAATGGAGGTACACAATCATACAATGTATTTTCAAATAACTTTGCACAAATGTCGAGGTATATTATACAATGTGTGACTGTCATGTGCGAGATAACTAAAAGGTCAAGGTCATAACTTGGAGGCCAAGTCAAAAGTGAGCGCATTTTTGCTGGTCCGGACTTTAACTACGCCATGGATGGAAGGATTTCAAAAGGTTTTGCACAGTTGTCAACCATATTAAGATGGAGTGTCAACCATATTAACCCTTTCCCTCATAGAAGTGGGTTTTGACAGGTCTGAAATTAAGAACTTTTGAAAACATTGTTGGAAAAGGAGATATTGCTTATAATGAGCAATTTCTCCTTTTCCCACTATGTTTTCTACTCTATCAGAAATTTAAAGCATTATTTGTCCATGGTTTGAATCTGTTTCACCAGATGCTTTCACATGGGAAGACCCTTAAAACTGAATAACAGGGAAAGGGTTAAGACGGAGTGTCACACACTAGAACCAGATTGGTAGCTCAAATATAGGTTATTAACTTTCAATTAATAAACAATATTAACTGCAGTGTAACATGTAGGCTGGATTTCATAAAACAAATGCTAATTTAATTTTATTTTTGCAAGTTCATCATATGGACATACAGGCTTTGCCCAATTCAAAATTGCCTTTAAAAATCAATTACATGTAATGGCCATGTTTTATATAACACCCAGCCCTGATGTAGGTCATGAACACTTGTTTCATAGCCAGAATTGTACATGTTTTCCCCTTCTAATGAAACAATCCCCCCCCCCCATCCCCACAACATTACAGTTTTCAGTATCTTGCTCACAAATAAGATGAGTAAATCAGTGACAGCTTTGGTTTGCCCTTCACCAACCTTACCTGTAAGGGGTGGGTGAAGTAATGAACAAGAGGGCCATGATGGCCCTAAATCACTCACATGAGGTCATTTCTTTATTAGAATTAGAGCTATTGTTCAGGTTATTTTATAGGAAGTACTATTGGAAATATTGTTTAGTGTTTAGTGCATTGATTATTTGGATGCAGAGACCAAACATACTTGGGTAGGTTGGGAAAAGAGACCAAACATACTAGGGTAGTTATCTTGAATGGCTTGTCCACCTTTTGTGCTATCCAAAATATTGTTGAGTACTGTACTTGGTCCATTTAGTTATTGGGTACAGGGACTGAGGGTCCAAACACCCATGGGTATTTATCTTGAATATCTTATCTACCATAATTATGTACTGTCCAGAATATTGTTGACTACTTGTCCGTTTATTTAATGGGTACTGGGTCCAAACAAACATGGGTATTTATCTTAGATGTTGTACTGTCCAGAATATTGTTGAGTACTTGTCCGTTTATTTAGTGGTTACAGGGTCCAAACAAACATGGGTATTTATCTTGGATGTTGTACTGTCCAGAATATTGTTGGGTACTTGTCCGTTTATTTAATGGGTACAGGGTCCAAACAAACATGGGTATTTATCTTGGATGTTGTACTGTCCAGAATATTGTTGGGTACTTGTCCGTTTATTTAATGGGTACAGGGTCCAAACATACATGGGTATTTATCTTGGATGTTGTACTGTCCAGAATATTGTTGGGTACTTGTCCGTTTATTTAATGGGTACTGGGTCCAAACATACATGGATATTTATCTTGGATGTTGTACTGTCCAGAATATTGTTGAGTACTTGTCCGTTTATTTAATGGATACAGGGTCCAAACAAACATGGGTATTTATCTTGGATGTTGTACTGTCCAGAATATTGTTGGGTACTTGTCCGTTTATTTAATGGGTACAGGGTCCAAACAAACATTGGTATTAATCTTGGATGTTGTACTGAGTACTTTGTTGATTCATTGGTTACTGGGTCCAAACATACATGGGTATGTACCTTGAATGTCTTATCTACCTTATGTTCTGTCCAGAATACTGTTGAGTATTTGGTCCATTGATCTATTGGTTACATGGTCCCAACATACATGAAAGTCTTGTCTGCCTTCTGTTCCGTCCAGAATACTGTTGAGTACTTGGTCTATCGATCTATTTTAGGGTCCAAACATACATGAAAGTCTTGTCTGCCTTCTGTACTGTGCAGAATAATATTGTTGTACTTGGTCCATTAATTTATTGGTTATAGGGTCAAAACATACTTAACTTGCGTTGCTCTCGTTAATTTTGTGTCTGTTGTCTGCAAATGCTGTAATCTTCCTTTTGCACAGCTGGTTGTCGATTCAGATGGTAACATGGCTTTGACAGATCCAGATTTGGAGTATCAAGGTATCTGATGCTTATTTATTATACCCACAGATAGGTATCTGGCGCTGTTTTGGAGTTGTGTTTGTCACATCGCGTCACGTCCCATCACACTTTTTTTGTCCTGTGATGAGGCGGCATCTGGGGTATTCATCGCTCTAGGGATAGCTGTTGTTTCTGCTGTATACCGGGTCAAATGGAAAAAAAGAAAAGATGTGATGTGCATATTTCTTTTGACAAAGAAGAGTGTAACAATGCAATAGTAAATATACAAATTCTCTTGGTTTTCCTGTTGGCTTGTATGTAATTAAATGAATTATAAAAGGAGAAAATTCATCGAAGAACATATTTAGCTCAACTGCTTTCAAAGAAAACGTCAGAGTTAATGCCATAGCTCTGTTGTCATACGTGTCTTCATGTGAAAACTGACATTTTGTGATATCTGTAATTACTAAAGATATTTACTTAAACTATTGGCAGAGTTATGCCCCCTTGTTGGGCTTGGAATTTTCACCAAAAAAAAAAACACACACACACAGTCGAGCGTTGGCATCCATATGTGGTGCTGTTGTTGTCCGTATAGCTGGAAAAAGACTAATTAATTGAATGGCAAGTCCCAAGTTCCAGTGAAGCAGTTACCTAATATGAAAGCAAGTGTTTTAAAGTGCATGGAGATAAAAATCGGACATCAGCAGAAAATTCGCATTTCAAAGTTTAACGTGTAGGTTTATCAATTTTCAGGTACGTCTGCTGTTTTTAACACCCATGAAGCTGGTAATTGTGATGATGGTGATGGATATATTCCAGACATGGAGAAAGGTAATAATTTGAAATGCTTTAAATTGAACCAGTTATGAACCTGTCCGCTGAGAATGCCTTATCAAGAACTGCAATTACACGGATCCCATAGACCTTGCAAAGTCTTTGAAGTACTTGAATTTGCAAATATATTTTTCAATGCACAGAATCCATGAAAAGGGGTAAAAATACTTATTTATTGTCATAAAAAGATCTTGGAATTCCAAAACCTTCTTAAACCTGCTTTGACAAGCAATTCTGATAATAAAGGATCGTGAAATTTTAAATTTCGAATGTTTGAACCATAAAGAGTTGTGGATGTGTTGGATTTGGCAACTGTTTGTTAGTTACTGAAAAAGGCCAGAAAGTCCTTTAAAAGTCGTTGAAATTTTTACGCATGTTCTGTAATAACCATGAATTGGTTAAAAAACTGGAGAAATTTACAAATCTACCAAGGCTGTTAAAATGCAAGATTTAATTTCAAGTTTTTCTAAAATATATTGTCCGAGATTTAAAGATTTGGATTTTGAAATTTAAGATTTTGATACCAAGCTTTATTTTGGATGTTTCCAAAGAAATCGTCCAGGTACTGTCATAGCCCTGCAGCGTCATCGTCATGTGAAAACTTTGACATTTTGTAATTATCTCTGTAATTCCTAAAGATATTTACTTCAAACTTAGGTAATTTGTTTACTATTAAAAAGAGGAACCGTACCGCAAGGGCGTGTACATTATTGACAGAATTATGCCCCTTGTTTGACTTGGAATTTCCACCAAAAAAGCACCCATAGCATTGGCACTGATATGTGATGTTCTTGTTTTTATTAAAGAAAACGCGATGTACACAATATGTATTTCTTTCAGTTGCTGATCAAGATGAGTATACCTTTGAGGATGACGACAAAGATTCCCTGACTCAAAAGCAAAGAAAGAAAAAAAACAGGTAAATAATTGGTCTTCGATGATCTGTTATTACTTAAACACATTAATTTAGTATTGTTTGCAGGTCTGATTTCAGTATTTCAAACCAGCTTGATTTTTCACGAGGATATGGGCTTAGGAAACTATCTAATTTAGCAGACGAAAAAAGTTTCGGCTCTTTGAAAATGTTACAGATTGTTAAGAATTCTCACACACACACACGTGTGTGTGTGTTGAAATACTGGACATCAAGTCAGATCATTTAAAAACTGTCTTTATTCAGGCCATATCAACTGATTTCAATTCCACCTCCTAAATCCCTGTTTGTAACATTTCCTGAGGATTCAACTGGATTGATTTTACAATGCCACTATGCGCTTTTGTATTAAGACATAATCTGATTATCTGTCATTCCTTAAACAATGCATGATGTTTTTCTTCCGTAATTTGAAGAAGTTACATCAATGCTTTGATAATTATCAGACCTGTCAATCTGTACTGGTTTAACTTTATGTAGAGCATTTTTATATATGTAGGTGCCAGTACACGGGTTGCATGGACTAGGGAGGAAATTCCAGAAGTGCATTCCTTGTTTAAAGAATACATCTCATCACATCAGACTCCAGGGATGAAAGAGTGTCTTAAAGCGAAAGAAAAGAGCAAAGAAGCTGGAGGTTCCTTATACTTGAGACACTGGGAAACTACTAAAAAAAAGTATGGAATATGATCCAAAAGGAAAAAAAGAAATGTGGTCATGTGAATAATAAAGGATACAGAAAACATTTGAAGTAATAGGTAAACAGGAACCAGTGTGCCATAATAAACAGAAAATATAACACATGTGAAACAAGAAAGAAATACTAAGCAGTAAATAGGAAACAGAATTCAAATATGTAATTGTGAACAGGAATCAGAAGAACAAATGTAAAATGAAGATAGGAAACAGAAGAATAAATAAGAGCCTACAGATTTTGTTTCTGCGTTTTAAAATGTTGTTAGTTTACCATGATACTGATAGCAATTGGTGCTTTTTTTTTTTTTTTTTTAAGCTAAATTCCCACATTTTAGCTCATCTAAGCATGTGCTGATGGCCAACACGGCACATGTTATTTAACTCTTCATTGCCTAATGGCACTTCAGCAGACAACATCTGAAAATATTGAAACTAAAGAAGATAATTGCTCATAATGAGCATTATCTCCCTTTGCCACAATTTTTGCACCTACATGTTTATTTCTTGGAAATAAATTGTGATGACTTTTCAGATTTTTGCCCATATGCTTGCTTAGTCATCTGCTACAAATTTGTTGCAGGTTTTTGAAGATTTGAAGCTGTTCTTTAATATCCTTGTTGTTTTTATGCCCCTGGCCATGACTAGCGGGATGGCATGTACTGTTTACCCTCTGTGTGTGTGTTTGTGCGCCGAAATTGTGTCTGGCCTATAAATTTGTGGGATTTGAAAACTGGTTGGAATGATCTTTATGAAGAGACAATACATCACATACAAGATCCATGTCCCTAGGTCAAAGTCATACTGCAGGCTTAAACTTCATGCATAGGCAGTAATGGAAACGTCATCTTGTCCGGCCCATAACTATGTCCTGCATGGTGGATTAGGTAGAAATGATTATTATTACAAGATGATGTGTGGTGTTGAAGAACCATGTTGCTAGCTGAAAGGTATCGGGCGGGGGGGTATCATTGGCCTAGTTACAACATTGTGATGGAAGAGTTGCTGATAATGAGCAGTTCCTTGTTCGTCACAATTTATTTTACCCTCTCTGAAAAGTTTGCTTTTTATTTGACTCTTGCCCACCTTTCTGTCAATGCTTTCAGTTTGTGTCTATTCCAGACCCGTAAAGTCATCTGCATAAGGGAAGTGATTAACAGAATTGTCCTCCTTTTGGAACTAAGATTTCCTGGGTGAATTTTTGTGTACTACATACTAGTATGTTTATATCTTGACCATTGGACATGGGATTCACTTGAAACTTGTTACATGTCTTTTTGATTTTTTGACTAGCGAAGCTAGGCTATAGGCATCAAGACTGACCTAGATTCAAAGTAAACAAAAAAAACCCACAGTTGCCAAATACTGCCTCACAGACAATACTTCTTTCTGTTAGAAATCGTAATTCTGATATATATTACAATTTAAACAAAAACAACTAAATCTCTACCTCTCTAAGTTGAACATGTTGTCTTACAAAGTAATTAAGTGAACAAGATGTTATTTATCAGGTACATGATCTTTGCTGATATGTAAATTAAGTGACCTATGCAAAGCAGAGAATCACTTATTCCTACACCACTGTAACATTATGAATGAATCTATTAACGGATACACCTAGGTATTAACTTGCAGCAAATGCCAGGCTATATCAACCCTCACTGGAAAGAGAACCCTTGTCATTTTATTATTTAGACCATTGTGTACAGTTAAACTGTTACGCTGAACTGTTATTCTACCCCTTGAATATTAACCCTGTACCAAACAATTCCAAGTTTTAATGACACTGGGGAAGAATCCCTTTGAAAATATTGCGGGAAAAGGAGAAAATGCTGATTACCATCATTTTCTCCTTTTCTCACATTTTTTTTCTGTCCTTTTGGAATCGTGTTTTATCAGTTCAGCCACATTTAATTTATGGTCTGCAACAGCTTTGAATTTGGACAAGTGTAAAATTTTTGGGTTTGTAAAGAGTGTTAAATAGTTAACTACCTCTTGTGCTACTGGATACTGACTAATTGGTTGTATGGTGTTTAACGCCATTTTCAACATTATTTCAGTGATATTGCGGCGGCCACTACTGAGCACCTATCCATGCTTTCCTGGACTTTCTTTTACCATCACTACTGCAACTCAATGACCTTTTGCGGACAGTGTTGATTAAGATCAGACAGCACAGAGCATGCAGTCTCATGTGGGATCTACACTGTCCAATAAGAGGATATTTTTTTCCAAAATGTAACTTTGAAATAGCAATATTCAGGTGTTTACCATCGGCATGAAAGTTTCATTTAACATTTTTAGCAGGTTAATGGTTAAACTTATAGTGGATTATAGTTAAACAGTAGCACGCATAGCCCCGGCAGCTCAGTCGGTAGGGTACAGGACTTTAGAACAGGAGGCCACTGGTTTGATCCCAGACTCTGCAAATTTCTTTCTGAGAATTGATGATAGTCATTGCGACAGGATTCATTTCTCGCTTTCATTTCGACGATGGTTATGTGGAAAGCAGCCAGTGGCTCGGAAAGAATATTGTGTGGAGTATTGGTAGAAGAAAGTTGAGGAAAGCATGGATATATGCACTGTCCACCGCTACATGACTGAAATAATGTTGAAAATAGGGTCAAACACCATACAAACAATCAATCAATCATATTCGCTAGTCTGTCAGTACTTTCAGTACTTTGATTTATGATGGTAATTCACTAAGACCCATAACCTTTACTTCAATGTTTTTTTTGTTACTATCGAGCACTTTGAATAGTCGAGCCTGCTGGCCTGGGATAGGTGTTGTTTACCATATATGATAGCAGATTATGGGAAAAGGAATTGATCATGAGCAATTTCTCTTTTTCCCCTAATATTTTTCCAAAGGCATTAATTTGTATTCGGTACATCAAAACATAATGTTTGGATTCTGATTATCACCCTATCAATGTGTAACTTTTTTAACCTCAACACCTAGAGATGCATTCAAGCTCCTTTGCAGGAGACGATTTTTGAAAACTCATAATGACTATTTTCTTCACCTCGTTTTCATATGCCATTTGCATATCAAATATAAACTCGTATTTTCCACAACATTACAAAACTGCTTTAAAGTCATGTGCTGCAGAATTACTCTATAGTTTTTGAAGAGTTAAACCATGAAGGTTCAGACAAGAGCTGTGTTGCCTGAAATGAAGTGAAATCTCTACTGTCTAGTGTTTAAAAGCATTGGATTTTTGTCTGCCAATTCACTCTATTGGACTTATTAGTTACACCTGAGTGGCTTATTCATTTTGGAGTTTGATATCAGTAAAAACTTTCATTTACAGTGTTGTGTATTACAGTTAAGCCTTTCAATAAAATAATGAAAGCATTTGTAATTATTGTCTCTTTGTAGATTTTTTATATGTCCATCTTTCGAAGAAGACAGGCATACAGCTTTGCACAGGTCGGTCCATCGGTAGATCAGACCTTGTCCCAGTGATAACTCAAGTTCTATATGACCCTTAAGTCTCAAACTTCATATGGTTGTTGCTTATGATGAGTAGAAGACCCGTATTGATTTTGGTATTAATACATCAAAGGTCAAGGTTAGAAGGCCACATACAAGTATTATGGCAAATTTGCTATATTTAATGTTTACACTCGTGTTTCTTAAGTGATCTTCAAACTTCATGATAATGTTTATAGCCATAACCTCTCAGCAAAGTTTTATGCCTATTGCCAGTAGGTCAAGACTTGTGACCCGTTGAATCATCATAAAATGCCAGATTTGACTCTGTTCACATTTGAGCATCTTCATTTACACTCGAGCATCTTCATTTCTTACATGAGTAATTTCTGTCTGATTGGTTTGAAACTTGCACAGCTTGTTTTAATCCAAACTGATACACAAGGTTAATGACAATTAGGTTATTTATAGCATGTGTTGGACGGATACTGTTTAATCTAGAATTATGTGACATAATATGTCTTAAGAGAAATGGTAGTCAGGTTAGCGACTTGGAGACATGTTGGCCCTTGTCCTTTCTTGACCTTTTTCCTCTTAGAAGCAGGATTTGACTGGTCTGAAATTAAAAATGTTGGAAAACATTGTGGGAAAAGGAGAAATTATTCATAATGAGCAATTTCCTCTTTTCCCACAATATTTTGTACTCTGTCAGAAACTTAAAGCATTTTTTGTCCCATATTTTTGCCAGATGCTTTCAAATGAGAAGACCCTGAAAACTGCGTATCACACAAAGGGTTAAGTAGATAATCCTTTTTATATGATGGTACAGCATTTTGTATAAAAACTTGTAAACATAATGTTTAAATGTCATATATAGTTCAAGTAAATTTTTTAATAAAAGTGCCCAAGAAATTAGTCCAAATAAAATAACCAACTAATAAGTCCAAATAAAATAACCAACTAATAAGTCCAAATAAAATGCCCAACTAGTGCCCATTCGTTAGAATACGTTACAAATACCCAAGAATAAGTTACCAAGGAAGTTTTTAGTGAACTACCCATCATATGGTCATTCGTTGGTATGTCCGTCCGTGCGTCCGTCCATCCGTGCGTTAACTTTTATTTCAAACATCTTCTTCTCTGAAACTACCCATCCAATTTTCATGAAACTTCACAGAAATGATCCTGCCATGGTCCTCTTCAGAATTTCTTGAAAGAATTTGATTCCTTCAAAAACTCTGGTTGCCATGGCAACAAAACTGAAAAATATTGGAAATCTTTAAAAATCTTCTTGTCTGAAACCATAAGGCGTAGGGCTACCAAATTTGGCATGTAGCTTTATGTAGTAGACCTCTATCAAGTTTCTTCAAATTATAGCCCTGGGGTCAAAATTGCCTCTGCCCCAGGGGTCACAAGTTTTACATAGGCTTATATAGAGAAAACTTCAAAAATCTTCCTGTACCTAGCCATAAGGCCTAGAGCTACCAAATTTTGCATGTAGCTATATCTAGCGGGCCTCTACCAAGCGGGCCAAAATTTTAGCCCTGGGGTCAAAATTGGCCCCGCTGCAGGGGTCACAAGTTTTACATGGGCTTACATAGTGACAACTTAAGAAATCTTCCAGTACCTAGCCATAAGGCCTAGAGCTACCAAATTTTACATTTAGCTTGATCTAGTGGGGGTCTACCAAAAGTGCCCAAATTACAGTCCTGGGGTCAATTTGGCCTCATGCTGGGGGGTGGGGGGGGGGGAGGTTCACAAGATTTACATGGGCTTATATAGGGAAAACTTTTAAATCTTGGTGTACATAGCAATTTTGCATAATTATAGCACTATCTAGTGGACAACTACTAAGAGGGCCCAAGTTACAACCCTAGGATCAAGTTCGGCCCTGCACCAGGGGTCACAAGTTTTACATGGGTTTATGGAGTGAAACCTTCAGAAACCGTCTTGTTACTAGCCATAAGGCCAAGAACTCCCAAATTTGGTCATAAACATGTGCTTATAGGGTGAAAATTCAAAAAATCCTTTTGCTCCTAATCGCAAACCCAAGGGCTACCAAATCTGGATCACTTTTGATTTTTATTTTTGAAATTAGCCTTGCATCAGGGGTCTTATGTTTTACAGAGGCTTTCATATGGGGGAAACTTGAAAATCACCTTATTTATAACCATACAGCATAGACTTGTATTATTTTGGCATGTGGCTTTATCTTGTGGACCTCTACCAGGGTTCAAATAATTATCGCTCTGGGATCAAAAATGGCTTTGCCCTGCAGGTCTCAACTTTCACATGGGCTTTTAAAGAGAAAACTTTGCAAGTCTTCATTTTGAAACCATTTGGCTCAGAATTGAAATGTTTAGTATTTATGGTTTATATTTATAAGCCAGTGGAGCGATACAGGGCCATCATGGCCCTCTTGTTCCATAATGTTTTCAAAATCTTTCTTTGGTTAGTGTCATTAAAAGTTGGGATTGTTTGGTAAAGGGTTAACTCTGTAACACATAGCAAAAGTTTAGACTTGTTCATATTGAAAGCAATATGGCTGTGATGATGGAATTGTCAGTGAAAGAGTAGAAAACATTGCAGGAAGATGACAAAATGCTGGTTAATCCTTTACCACACAATCCCGCATTTAATGACCCTGAGAAAGAAGCCTTTTGAAACATTTTGGGAAATGGAGAAAATGCTGGTAACCAGCATTTTCTTCTTTTCCCACAATGTTTTCTACCCATCCCAAAACAAATTTCAAATTTTCAGTAACATTTATTTTGTCATCTGCAAATGCTTTCAATTTGGACTAGTCTAAAATTTTGTCATTTGGTATAGAGTTAAGGGCATTTTCTCCTTTCCTTAGCAACATTTCCAAAAGCCTCGGACATCTTTGTCAGGGTTGTAGAAATTGAATTGTTTGATGTGATAAAGGTTTTCCTGAGAGCTAATAAAACATGTATCTAGGTAAGACGTTCTGTCCATGATATCTGAATTGAAATTCCTGTGAAATGGGACAAATTATGTTATTGTAGAAATTGGTTGAATTGAATAAGAACTCTAGACCCTTATCACTAATTATTCTTTTCCTTGGTAAATTATATCAGTTGATTACTTTAACCCTTTACTAAAGATTCCTGTGTTTTAACTACCCTGAAGAAAAAGGCTTTTGAAAACATTGTGGAGAAAGGAGAAAATGCTGGTAACCAGCATTTTCTCCTTTGCCCACAATGTTTTCTACCCTATCAAAGACAAATTTTGTCACTTGAACCACATTTAAATTGTCGTCTGCAAATGCTTTCAATTTGGACAAGTCTACATATTTGTTGTGTAGTAAGGCGGTAACTCATTTAACAGACGCAAGTCCATTATGTTGCTGGCTTGAGTCTAGAATATTGCGTCAACTAACAATTTTAGAACTTTACTAAGGTCTTTTAATATTATTGAAATGTGTCTCAAATAACAAACTAAACTTAAGTTTGAGAATTATGAGTCTGAAAGAGATTTAAGCAAAATAAGAGACTTAAGTTTTTTCATTAACCCTTTACCACACAATCCCGACTTTTAACGACCCTGAGGAAAAGCCTTTTGAAAAATTTGTGGGAAAAGGAGACAATGCTGGTAACCATCATTTTCTCCTTTTCCCAAAATGTTTTCTACCCTATCAAAGACAAAATTCCATCATTTGAGCCATGTTTGAATTGTCGTCTGCAAATGCTTTCTATTTGGACAAGTCTACATTTTTGCTGTGTGGCAAAGAGTTAAGCCATGCCCATAGGTGCTGTTCCCTCACATTACTGTCTCTCTCAATCAGTTAACTCTTCACCACACGCCAAATAAAGAGTTGTCCAAATTGAAAGCGTTTGCAGACGACAAATTCAGTGTGACTCAAATGATGGAATTTTTCTCCGAAAGTCAGAAAACGATATGGAAGAAGGAGAAACTGCTGGTTACCAGCATTTTCTCCTTTTTCCAGTAATGTTTTCAAAAGCCACCTACTTCAAGGTCTTTAAAACTAGGGATTGCATTGTAAAAGATTGAGTGCCAAGTCTCAAAACAGCCAGTCTACAACCTAATTGGATCTCCCCTATGGATTCCAGTCTTGAAAGGGAGAAAGAAAACATAACGGCCCTAGGGAGTAAAAGTTTAGCTGATTGGATGTTTTAGCACACAGTTTAGAATGTAGAAGATATAATTGGGATTTAGTGAAACTTGTCTTCCAGCAAAAAATCATGAAATGACCCCCCTTTCCATTGTATGACACTTTTCATGCAAGAGTTTTCTATAGTTGAATGTGACACTCTAATATAAAATAAAAGCATTGAAAGCACAGGTGTGGCATTTGTCAAGGGAGCCACTGTGTGAAATAAATAATTTGAAAAATAAACCATAGAAATAGTTTCAAATTATTTGCTTGAAAGTCAAGCTACTATATAGTCACGCACAATCCAACAGAGAAGCATGCAATTTTGTTGGATGAACAGGTCCTGGCGAACAAGCCCAGGGATGAATAAGCCCAGGAACAAACTGGTTTGGGACGATCAAGCACGCAATCGGACGGTCAGGAAACAAAGATTGTGTGTATTGTTACGCCAATAGAAGACCATAGCGGATCAAGCTATTTTCAATAAAAAAGCAGTATTTATATGATCGATGGGCCTAAGCCAATTTATTTTAATACACCATTTTCATTTTCATATCTGAGTGCAATCAAACCACTTATTTGTCTTGGAAAAAATTGACTTTAATTGGATTTACTTCCTTTGGTTTTGCACAAAATACGATACAGGATTTTCAAAATGCCATATTGAACTCATAGTAGCATTGTCTTCGACAAATATTGCAATTTATTGTATACCTGAAAATTTTCAGCCTCAAATATATGCATGGCACACTATCACACATGACAGAAAAAAATCTGGATCTGCTCTATGAGAAATACATTTCTAAATACAAAAGCCAGAATCATGCTCTTTGTTTCATGGATAGATTGTTTTATTGGATTTTACATCATTTGATGTCATACGATTAATTTTTTGCATCAATTCACATAATAAAATGTATCTTACTCCTGAATGACCAGGGCTGCTGTATACCATCTTATGTTTCTTCCTTTTAAATAGATGACATGTTTTTTTCGTAGATTTGTTATGTATCTCCTCCCCAGTGAATTAGGGAGATTTAACCCTGGGTTTTAATGGTCCTGTGGCAGATGGCTTTTGAAAACATTGTGGGAAAAGAAGAAAATGCTGGTAACCAAATACCAGTAAAGGAAACTACAAAAACAAGAAATAATGCAAAGCTGCAAATATTGGAATGCAGTAACGGTCTTATCTGACTATCTGACGTATCCTGTTGAATCCCACTTGCTTTTTGATCATGCAGCTCATAAAACCACAGGGAATGTAGAGAACATAATTTCTAACTTAAATAAATGAAAATCTTGTATGCATGATTTATGCTGCAGATATAGAGTATGGAATGCAATCACTTTTATAGTTTTAACTCTTTACTGAACAATTCCTTGTGTTAACACTCTGAGCTCCAGATAGAGGGAGTGATTTTGGTTTCAAAATTGAAAATATTAATCACTCTGCTCTAAACCCTATGTTATGGGTACTCATTAGAATCGTCTCATTGAGACAATTCTAATGAGTACCCACAACATAGGGTTTGGAAGAGAAATAATGGATTTAGAATACTATCACTCCCTTATATCTGGAGGTCTGTGTTAATATGTTCTTCAGAATTACGTCTGTACCACACAATCCCGAAATTTCATGACACTGGTCAATAAGTCTTTTGAAAACATTGTGGGAAAAGGAGAAAACGCTGGTAACCAGCATTTTCTCCTTTTCCCACGATGTTTTCTTACCTTTCAGAAACAAGTCAAATCATTTGAGCCTTATTTGATTTGTCGTCTGCAAATGCTATCAATTTGGATCAGTCAAAAATTTTGTCATTTGGCAAAGATTAAAGCATTTAATACTGTATAAAAGACAGGTCTGAAAATTTAAAAGAAAAGGAGATTTAGCCTTTTACCACACAATCCCAAATTTTAACATCCTTCAGAAAGAGGCCATTTGAAAACATTGAGGGAATTAAAGAGAAAATGCTGGTTACCAGCATTTTCTCCTTTTCCCTCAATGTTTTCTACTTTATCACAGACAAATTCCATCATTTGAGTCACATTTAGTTTGTGGTCTGCAAATGCTTTCAATTTGAACATGTCTAAAATTTTGCCACTGGTAAATTAACTCAGTTCATGCAAAGATATCTTTACTTGCTTTCTAAACACTGCAAAATAGACATACCCAAAATCTGAGCTCAAAAGACACAAATTAGGATAAACATGTCAAGAAAAGTAAATTAACTTTCTGGAATGGTATTCTAAAGAATGAGTGAAATGGTAATTTTTGTTTTTCTGCTCAATGTTTTCAAAAACTGTCCACTGCTACAATTGGAAAAGTGGAAAAATGGACCCATATTCACCAACCATTCTTAAGACCATTCTTTGTCATATTCTGTAGAAATTTCTATATTTGAAAGTAACACAACTTCTGACCAAATGGTTAAGCCAATTAGAAGTTGTGTTACTTTCAAATGTAAAAAATAAGACTAAGAATATTCTCAAGAATGGTTGGTGAATATGGGCCCTGGTTTTGTCTGATAATGGGCTAGAAAATGCTGCGTGACAATTTCATTCTTCCATGAGAAGTAATTGCAAGGGCAAGAAAGCCCCAATAAACATGTCCCTGAAATGTTGCTCTGGCTTGACACATATAAAGATAGAAAACAGATTTATTGTATCTTTTCATGCCATGGAAACAATTACTGCCAGACCATTGATCTTTTTCTCTCACACAAACCATTTCTAGGGTGGTTTTCACCAAACCATTCTAAATTGCGATCTTAATCTTGTAAGCTCCACTGTTTTCAAAGAAAACATTGTCAAGGTATTATCATAGCCCTGGCATCATTTGCGTATGACATTTTATAATATCTCTGTCATTACTGAAGATATTTACTTCAAACCTGGACTTCACTATCAAACGGGGAACCCACATTACAAGGACAAGTAACCATCACAGGATTTTTTACACAGTTATACCCCTTTTTCGACTTTGAATTTTCACTGAAAATCAAGCAACTCCAGTCTAGCTTTGGCATTTTCTACTCTATCAAGGACAATTTCTGTGATTTGAGCCACACTTAATTTTTTGTCTGCAAATGCTTTCAATTTTGACAAGTCTCAAATTTTTTCATCTGGTAAAGAGTTAACTCTTTACCACACGACAAAATTTTAGACGAGTCCAAATTGAAAGCATTTGCAGACGACAAATTAAATGCAACTTAAGAATTGAAATTTGTTTTGGAAAGGGTAAAAAACATTGTGGGAAAAGGAGAAAATGCTGGTTACCAGCATTTTCTCCTTTTCCCACAATGTTTTCAAAAGGTTTCTTTCCCAGGTCGTTAAAAGTCGGGATTGTGTGGTAAAGAGTTAAAAAAAAATACAAGCATAGATGAAGACCTACAAATGCTTCTGTGGCAGACATTTTTTGTGTGTAATGGAGTAACAGCAACAAATCCAGATTGTGTGAGATAAATTGTCATGGATAAGTCTATGAATGGCCATGACAATTGCCCTTATTCGAGTGACCTGAGGGTCTCCTGTGGTCATGACAAAGGAAATTGGAGTCCCATCATAAATGCTATCAGGAAGTGGCTGTCAGTATAAATTTCTTTCTTATGTTTTCTTTCCAATCTATTTCTGACCATAATCCTGATTTACACTGGCATATTCACTTAGACTCTTTACCAGACGACAAAATTATAAACTAAATTCTCTTTTCACTTTGATTAAGATATAAATTTTTCCTTATGTTTGATATAATGTTATAACGTGCACCGGCCTGGTCACCCATCCAGGCACTAACCTAAAGCATGCTGCTTAACTTGCACGGAGAGAAATACACCAAACCGCATCGCTGTAAAAGCTAGCTCAACAGTGAGGCAGATTTGAAGTGCTTATATATCTAACCCTTTCTCCATGACATTACTCTCCCCTACGAGAAGTCTCGACCCCGAGACCTACATACAATGAATCCAGGGGAATAAACAAGGGTAAGGCAACTCCGGTCTGGCAGTTGTCATTATCCCACCTCTGCCACCAAATGTAACGTGCAACAGCCTGGTCACCCATCCAGGCACTAACCTAAAGCACGCTGCTTAACTTGCACAGAGAGAAATACACCAAACCGCATCACTGTAAAAGCTAGCTCAACAGCAAGGCAGGTTTGAAGTGCTTATATATCTAACCCTTTCTCTGTGTCATTGTCACCTTGGACAGTTCCCCATATGGGAAACTCAAAATCTCAGAATGAAATATTGTTCATAAAACAGAAGCACTTGGGATGGTTTCCAATGAAAGGAATTTCTATTTATAGCCTTATTTTAAATCACAGAAGAAGGATATTTCTATTGTAGAACAAAATGAATTAACCCTTTACCACACAATCCCAACTTTTCATGACCCTGAGGAAAAAGCCTTTTGAAAACATTGAGGGAAAAGGAGAAAATGCTGGTCACCAGCATTTTCTCCTTTTCCCACAATGTTTTCTACTCTTCCCAAAACAAATTTCAATTTTTGATTAACATTTATTTTGTCGTCTGCAAAAGCTTTCAATTTGGGCCAGTCTAAAATTTTGTCGTTTGGTAAAGAGTTAAAAAAGAAAAAATTCATATACTATTGAGCCACTTTTATGCAAACTCCACTAATCCAGAAATCTCACAATCTGGGAACGAATTTTTCACAATAAAAAGTTTAACCCTATACCAGACGACAAAATTTTAGCTCTGTCCAAATTGAAAGCATTTGCAGACAACAATTTCAATGTGGCTCAAATGGTGCAATTTTTCTTTGATAGGGTAGAAAACATTGTGGGAAAAGGAGAAAATGCTGGTTACCAGCATTTTCTCCTTTTCCCACAATGTTTTCAAAAGGCTTCTTTCCAAGGGGCGTCAAAAGGCGGCATTGTGCGGTAAAGGGTTAAGTGGATTGTATAGGATTGTTTGATAAGGGTATATGAAAAATAACAAATGAAGATACTGTGGAACTCATTAATACTTTAACCCTTTACCACACAATTCCAAGTTTTAATGACCTTGAGCCCGCCAGGGTAGCTTAGTGGTTAGTGTATCTGACTCGTGACATGGTGGTTGCAAGTTCGATACCAGGTTGAGGTAAACTTTCTTTCCAGCGGGTTTTAGCCTCTCACCTCTGATCCATGTGAGAAATGTAGTCAGTGGCTTTGGAGAGAAGGTTGTGTCAGTACTGGTGTGAGAAAGCCAGGAAACACTTGGTTGTGTCACCGTCCACCATGATATGACCTGAGCTGTTAAAATGGCGTTAACTCTTTACCACACAATCCCGACTTTTAACGACCCTGAGAAAGAAGCCCTTTGAAAACATTGTGGGAAAGGAGAAAATGCTGGTAATCTAGAAAATTCTTGAGATTCTAGAAATATTCTTAAGAATGGTCGATGAATATGGACCCAGATAGTTATTTAGAAAAGACCAGCTGAGAGCCAAACTACCAGCATAAGATTGGTGCAAAAAGTACCCACAGCATGGGTTTTGGTTTTAGTTTCATCCCTTTATTGTTACAGTGTAAAGATCTACTGGGAGGCTGCAGTGTTAGATCCGCGGGAAACCAATAAGATTGGCAAAAAAAAAGTACCTACAGCATTGGTTTTGGTTTCAGAGCAAAAATTTCAGTTTAGTTTATTCCCTTTATAGCTAGTGTTAGATCCGCTGGGAGCCAAATAACCAGCACAAGATTGGCAAATCAATGCAGTTGTGATTATGGAAATATTTGTAATAGAAGGTTCTGATATTCTTGGCCCTTAGCCCATGAACCTCAACCTATTAAGAGTGAGTTTGGGAACAGCTTATATCAAGATCATACTGCACAGTATGTGCATTCTGATCTTGGATCTACACTGTTGCATATTCTGTGAGATATTGTATTGGAAAAAAAATCAGTTTCTTAGATTTGGATCCTTTTTCCTGTCCATTTTCCACAATATTTATCAGTAGTCTAAGGGTGAAATATGGAAATAAGCCCATATATGTATAGGTTACATAGTATTGAAATACATTCCTCTCCCTGTATTGGAGAATGGATGGTCATTATTGCGACTGACAGGACCTTCCTCTCGCATGAAAGTTGTATATAAATCTATTAGGAACCAGATTTGTGGAAGCTTTTTTTCAATTATCCCTTGCCCATGTTGTCTGTAGAGGCTTTCAGTTTAGAAGAGTCTTAACCCTTTCCCAAACGACAAATTTTGGGCTAGTCCAAATTGAAAGAGTCTGCAGACGACAATTTCAAATTTGATGAAAATGGCAGAAAGTTATCAAAGAGGGTAGAAAACACTGTGGGAAAAGGAGAAATTGCTCGTTACGAGCAATTTCTCCTTTTCCCACAGTGTTTTCAAAAGACTTTTACTGCAGACACGTGAAAATCAGGGCTTGTTTGGGAAAGGGTTAAACTTGTTTCACCAAAGCAGACAGTGTAGATCAGAAATCAGATAGCATGTCTTGTGCATTCTGGTCTTGATATACAATGACCACAAAGATAATTATAGTTGTGAAAGGTGCTTTTAGGGTTAAGACTAAGAATGATTTTAAGTATTACTGGTGAATACAACAAAGGTTTTCTTTTGAGCAGGGACTGAAATGACCAACTGTGACATTTACACATGCTTACTGTCCATGGACTCTGGAATTATACTAAATATAGAACAGACAAATCTCTGATCTTCTGAAAAATTTTAGGCCAAACTTAGAGCTAACAATTCAGTCTAACATACATTTATGACTTCCCTTTAACTCATCAAGGGCGTAACTAGGGAGTCAGAATCATTACGCACTCCGAATCTTGAGTGCTATTTCACCCTTAGGCTGCAAAGTGCGACACAGAGTGCTTTTGCAGACAGTGTAAATCAAGATCAGACAGCACAGAACAGGTGGTGTGATCATACCCGACACTGTCCGATACAATGAGTATTGGAATCAGTTGGAAATTTTCATTTTATTTTGTCTGCACCACTTTAGGCTCAATTATGAAAATGGAGATGTTTTCGTATAAAGTGATTTAATCCTTTCCCAAACAAGCCCTGGTTTTCACGTGTCTGCAGTACAAGTCTTTTGAAAACACTGTGGGAAAAGGAGAAATTGCTCGTAATGAGCAATTTCTCCTTTTCCCACAGTGTTTTCTACCCACTTTGAGACCTTTCTGCCATTTTCATCAAATTTAAAATTGTCGTCTGCAAACTCTTTCAATTTGGACTAGTCCAAAATTTGTCGTTTGGGAAAGGGTTAAGAATGTTTTGTCCTCAGTTCTCATTTTTAGCTCCACTGGCCAAAGGCCAGCGGGCTTATGTCATGGCCCGGTGTCCGTCGTGCATCCGTCCATCCGTCCGTCTGTCTGTTAACTTTTTTTTCAAACATCTTCTTCTCTTAAACTACCCATCCAATTTTCATGAAACTTCACAGAAATGATCCTGCCATGGTCCTCTTCAGAATTTCTTGAAAGAATTTGATTCCTTCAAAAACTCTGGTTGCCATGGCAACAAAACTGAAAAATATTGGAAATCTTTAAAAATCTTCTTGTCTGAAACCATAAGGCATAGGGCTACCAAATTTGGCATGTAGCTTTATGTAGTAGACCTCTATCAAGTTTCTTCAAATTATAGCCCTGGGGTCAAAATTGGCTCTGCCCCAGGGGTCACAAGTTTTACATAGGCTTATATAGAGAAAACTTTAAAAATCTTCCTGTACCTAGCTATAAGGCCTAGAGCTATCAAATTTTGCATGTAGCTATATCTAGTGGGCCTATACCAAGCTGGCCAAAATTTTAGCCCTGGGGTCAAAATTGGCCCCGCCGCAGGGGTCACAAGTTTTACATGGGCTTACATGGTGACAACTTAAGAAATCTTCCTGTTTTTTTTTTTTTTTTTTTTGAAATTAGCCGTGCATCAGGGGTCTTATGTTTTACAGAGGCTTCATATGGACAAAAATTGAAAATCATCTTATTTATAACCATACAGCATAGACTTGTATTATTTTGGCATGTGGCTTTATCCTGTGGACCTCTACCATGGGCCAAGTAATTATAGCGCTGGGATCAAAAATGGCTTTGCCCTGCGGGTCTCAACTTTCACATGGGCTTTTACAGAGAAAACTTTGTAAGTCTTCATTTTGAAACCATTTGGCTCAGAATTGAAATGTTTAGTATTGATGGTTTATATTTATAAGCCAGTGGAGCGATACAGGGCCATCATGGCCCTCTTGTTTCTAAAAATTACGCACTTGCATATTGTACGTAATGGACGCTATGCACCTGCAATGGAGTGACTTATATTTAGACATACCTAAATAAAGAGCATTTGCAGACGACATATTAACGGTGGCTAAAGTGATGGGATTTTGTCTTTGAAAGGGAAGAACTCATTTTGGAAAGGGGAGAAAATACCAGTCTACCGTTTGAAAGACAAATTCTAGCATCTGAGTGGATTTTTTATTTGTTGTCTGTAAATGTTTTGTCTGTTTCCATGTCTAAGATTTTGTCATTTGGTAAAGTGGCTACATAAAATCACTCTAATACTGTACCATCAAGCCTAATCGAGTTTTGATGACCTTCAGAGAGATGGCAGTTGAAAACACTTTGGGAAAAGGAGAAAATGCTGATAACTAGCATTTTCTCCTTTTCTCAAAATGTTTTCTAGCCTTTCAAAGTCAAATACTCCCAGCAAAGCTTTATTAAACTTTTACTGTCTGCAAAAGCTTTAGATGTGGACAAGTCCAATGTTGACATTGGGTAATCCAGAGTTTTAACGACCCTGAAAGAGACCTTTTTTGAAAAGATTGTTGAAAAAGAAGAAAATGCTGGTAGCCATTTTTTCCACCCAATCAAAGACAGAAATCATCATTTGAGCTACATTTTAATTTGTCATCTGCTAATACTTTCAATATGGCATGGTCCAAAATTTTGTATAGGAAAGAGTTAACTCTTTACCAAACAACAAAATTTTAGACTAGTCCAAATTGTAAGCATTGTGCAGACGAATTGAAAAATTTAAATTCGATTTGGGAAGGCTAAAAACATGATGGGAAAAGGAGAAAATGCTGGTTAACAGCATTTTCTCCTTTTATTACAATGTTTTCAAAAGGCCTCTTTCTCAGGGTTGTTAAAAGTCAGGATTGTGCATTAACGTGTTAAGGAAATATAATGCAGGAATAAATTTTACCATTTTTATGCCTACGAGAGTGAAACGGTTTCATTTATTGCCTGATTTACTCTATTATCCAAGGAACATCACTGCCCCTGTTTTCAATAAATCTATTAAGGTCTGGCACAAAAGCAATTTCTTCATAATAATTACATTTTTACCTATTACTTGACTGCTCCTGTTTTCAATAAATGAGCCATGCTCTGTGAAAAGGGAGCTTAATGCATCTGCAAAAAAAAAAAAGTATCCACCCATGTCAGCCTGCGCAGTCCGCGCAGGCTGACATGGGTAGAAACTTTTTGCTATTGTTTAATTTTCTGCATGTCCAAGGATTAGTTTACCTCATGATTCAGTCTGTTGTCAGACAAAATGGACTTCATCTTTACCATGATCATGTGATGACTTGCTTGGTATCATGGACATGCACTAAGCCCCCTTGTGCCAGAACATGGCTCAAATCTATCAGGCTTGAACACAGACACAATACCTTCATAATTATTACATGGAATTGTCTGCTGCTCAAATGGTTGAGAATTACTATCATATTTTCTTCCTACAGACTGTTTCAGTTTCCAATGAGAGATTCTGTAGCTTCTTTGCTCTCTGCCAGGCAACCAAGTGTATACTACATAATACTAGTCTAAGTTGAAAGCATTTGCGGACTTCAAATTAAATGTGCTGGAGGAGATGGTATTGTTTTTGAAAGGTACTGAAAGGTAGAAAAAAAGATCGAGGAGAACAATGTTTTGAAAAGTCTAATCTTCTCCAGGGCTGTGAAAACAGGGTTAAGATATGATTTGAAAAATTATGAAATCTTACAACTTTGAATATAAATCAGCTATAAAATTGCAGTATTTAACCCTTTACCATACAATCCCGACTTTTAACGACCCTAAAAAACAAAGTCAAAAAGAGAAAATGCTGGAAAGAGCATGTAGTGAAAGCAGAAAAGAACACCAAGCAACAACTGGGTTGCTAACTCAAGGGTGACAACCTACGTCATAGCAGAGGTGTCGGAAACATTTTGAATAGCTGCCATTTTGTGCGCAAAGTGCAGATTAATTACTTTAAAAAGATATATGTATCTAAAATTTACTTAGAATACCTACTTCATCTGGTGACGGTAAATATATTTGTCCTATTCGTGAAATCAAAATGCCATGAAACAATGTTGTAGCTCTAAACACTTCAACACAATTGAAGTGTATACGACATCTATTGTTAAATCGCACATGTGTCACCGGCTTCAAAAATTGTGCGGAGATAATTGCAAAATCAACGAAACTAATGAACAAAATATTAATGTATACTAATGAAGAAAGTTGTCAGGTACCACATGCACTGCTTTGTTTGGACAGATCTTCAATAACAATAATGTACAAGCTGAAAAACTTACCTTTTAAAACGAAAATGGCAGATTTAAAATGTCTCCGATGATGTATGCTATGACGTAGGTTGTTACCCCTGTAACTAGAATGTCACATGACAGGCTGCCTCTTGTGCACATGTTCAATAATTCTTTACCACACTATCCTGAGTTTTAATGACTCTGAGGAAGAAGCCTTTTGAAAACATTGTGGGAAAAGGAGAAAATGCTGGTAACCAGCATTTTCTCTATTTCCCACAATGTTTTCTACCCTATCAAAGATGAATTCCATCACTTCAGCAACATTTAAATTGTCGTCTGCAAATGCTTTGAATTTGGACAAGTCTAAATTTTTGTCGTGTGGAAAAGAGATGAATGGAAATTTTCAAAACAAAACATCCTCCTCAGGGTAATTTAACTTTTTACAAAATGACAAAATTTTAGACTGATCCGAATTGAAAGCATTCGCAGACGACAAATTAAAAGTTGCAAAAATTATGAAATTTGTCCTTGAAAGGTTAGAAAACATTGTGGGGAAAGGAGAAAATGCTGGTTACCAGCATTTCCTCCTTTTCCCACATTGTTTTCAAAAGTCCCTTTCCTTGGAGGTTGTTGAAAGTCGGGATTGTGTGCTAAAAGGTTAAACAATAAACCTTACACAAAAAGGGTTCGATTGAGCTAACTTCACGGCCCCTCTTAAGTTAGGTGTTACTGTGTTAGATTGTTTTAATTCTGCAACATTGTTTCATTTTTTGCTCTGTTTGATGTCAATTTGTTTTCTTAACCAAATTAATTAACTTCAGGAAATGGATTCCATTGATTGCAATAAAAGTTGTTCAGCTGTAAAATTCAATGCAGTTTACTCGTTAATAGTCTTTTTGTCCAGAATACCTTTTTCTTAGAAATTTTCCATAGCATATTGGACTGTTTTCAAGTTTAAACCAGAAAGCTTAAGTCATGCAATTTAACCCTTTCCCAAACGACAGATTTTGGACTGGTCCAAATTGAAAGAGTTTGAAGACAATAATTTTAAATTTGATGAAAATGGCAGAAAGTTATCAAAAAGGGTAGAAAACACTGTGGGAAAAGGAGAAATTGCTTGTTACAAGCAATTTCTCCTTTTCCCACAGTGTTTTCAAAAGACTTGTACTGCAGGCACGTGAAAACCAGGGCTTGTTTGGGAAAGGCTTAAGTATTTCAGCTATTGTGTTGTGTGTTTACCATTTACTGGCCTGCCGAAGTAGCTTAGTGGTTAGCATATCTGACTTGTGACCTGGTGGTTGCAAGTTGAATACCTGATGAACTCTTTACCACTCAATCCCGACTTTTAACGACCCTGAGGAAGAAGGCTTTTGAAAACATTGTGGGAAAAGGAGAAAACCAGCATTTTCTCCTTTTCCCACAATGTTTTCTACCCTTCCTAAAACAAATTTCAATTTTTCAGTCACATTTATTTTGTCGTATGCAAATGCTTTCAATTTGGACCAGTCTAAAATCTTGTCGTTTGGTAAAGAGTTAAGGCAAACTTTCTTTTCTGCCATTGTTCACCTCTTACCTCTGATTCATGTGGGAAAAGTAGTCAGTGGCTTGGAAAGAAAGCTGTGTCAGTACTAGTGTGAGAAAGCCAGGAAACACATGCATAGGTGCACTGACTGCCATGATATGACCTAAGCTGTTAAAATGGCGTTAAACTCCAGTACAAACAAAACAAAACAAATTACCATTTACTGCCTGGCCTTTTGTAGTGTACAAGACTTCCTTTCAAGGATTGATGATAGTCGTTCCAGCAGGATTCATTCCTCTCTCACCACTGATCATTGTTTTGATGGTGGATATGTGAGAAGCCAGGCAATGACTTGGGAGAAAATTTTGCAAAATACTGGTGAAAGAATCTCCAGGAAAGTATGGATAGGTGCACTGGGTGCCATGATTCCACTGAACTAATGTAGAAACTGAACTAAATGGCGTGAAGTACAATGCAAACAAACAAATTATCACTTATTAACTCTTTGCCACAAAATCCCGAATTTTAACGACCCTGAAGAAGAAGGCATTTGAGAACATTCTGGGAAAAGAAGAAAATGTTGGTAACCAGCATTTTCTTCTTTTACCAGAATGTTTTCAACGATCTTAAAGACAGATACTGTTGTTTGTGCCCCATTTTTTTTTGTTGTCTGCAAATGCTTTCAATTTGGACTGGTCTATAATTTTGTTGTGTGGTAGAGAGTTAAGAAATCCTACTGTGTTTGCCACCAAAGAAAAAGTGCCTTTGAAAGCATTGCTAGAAAAGAAAAAACTGGCATCCCATTATTTGAGGCAGTTTTGATTTGTTGTCTAAAAATGTTCTCAATTTGGAAAAATTCTAAAAGAGGGAAAGCTTTTGCAAACATTTTAGGAAAAGGAGAATATGCTGGTTACAAGCATTTTCTCCCTTTCCCACTATTTTTTGTACCCTATCAAAGATAAATTCAATCAGTTTAACCATGTCTTAATTGTTGCTTCCAATTTTGACAAATCTTCTTTTTTGTCGAGTGGTAGAAAGTTAATAGTGAAATGCCTATATAAAACAATAATAAAAGCTAAACTATTCTAGCTCTTATTTTCTGTTCGTTTTCAGGTTTAATGTCAACAGCAGTTCCTATTTACTTGGCAGAATGTTCACCTGTTGGTATTCGAGGTCGCTTGGTATCCAGTCACATTGCCATGGTAGCACTTGGACAGTTTGTTGCCAGTATCATAGATGGTGTGTTTGGCTTTGACCAAAAAAATGGGTGGAGGTAAGATGGCTTTTAATCTTCTTTATCTCTTGAAACAAATTTACAATGCAGTTTAATTTGTCTTAGTGGCCATCTCTATTAACCCTTTACCAAACAATCCCGACTTTTAACGACCCTGAAAAAGTAAGCTTTTGAAAACATTGTGGGAAAAGGAGAAAATGCTGGTAACCAGCATTTTCTCCTTTTCCCACAATGTTTTCTACCCTTCCCAAAATGAATTTCAACTTTAAAGTCTCTTTTATTTTGTCGTCTGCAAATGCTTTCAATTTCAACCAGTCTAAAATTTTGTCGTTTGGTAAAGAGTTAAGCAAACAACCTTTACAAATACAAATATACAGAGGATATTTTTTTTTCAGAGAGAGACTGAAATTTATTTCATTGAGTCCAAAATTTTGTGGTTTGGTTAAGAGTTAAACAGCTTCTCCTACTTAAATTTTCTTAGTATTTTATTTGTACCATTATGATCAGGAGAGTGATAAAGGGCCATCATGACCCTCATGTTGGTCAGTAACTCCAAACCTAACTAAGAATCTGGGGTGTCCCCTGCTAAACAATCCTTGTCTGTCACAAGTACATGTAATGACAACAAAGAGGACCATGATATATCAAAAACAAAATCCACATTGAAAGCATTTGCCATTTGACTCGAATGATGCTAGGGATTTGTCCTTGAAAGCGTAGCAATATGGTGGCCAGAAAGTATTTTCTTCTTTCTCTTCAGTATTTGCAAAAACCATTACCCTTAGGAACATAAAGACATGGAATTGTCTGGTAAAGGGTTATGGCTGCAGATGGTCATTTAGATTCTATAGGTGTAAGTAAACCTTATTGAGAACCAGAATGAGGTACCCAGTGCTTCCCTTGATTAGAAGTTAATTAGTTTTTATATAGGGATTGGTTGATTGTGTACCTAACTAGAACTGGCAGTGTACCAAGGTCAGTCATCATTTTAGTATGATGGACGTTGTTTTCAGAAACTCAGGAACTGACTGTATTATATTATATCCAATCTACATTTTTGATAATGCTGGTGTCCAGTATTTTCTCCTCTCACACAGTTAAACTCTTCACCAAACAACAAAATTCTACACCTGTCCAAATTGAAAGCATTTGCAGACAACAAAGTAAATATGACTCAAAATTTGAAATTTGTGTTTGGAAGAGTAGAAAACATTGTGGGTAAAAAAGAAAATGCCGGTTGCCAGCATTTTCTCCTTTTTCCGCAATGTTTTCACAAGCCTTTTTTCTCAGGGTCGTTAAAATTCAAGATTGTGTGGTAAATGGTTAAACAATGTTTTTGACCCCTACTAAAAGGAGACCTTTCATTTTAGGCATTTTTGTCTTTCAAAATGGACAACTTTAGATTTTGTCCTCTTGTAAGGATTAATCAAATGTGTCTGACATGATAGATTGATCTTTTAAGGTATTTAAAACATGTTGAGATAAGAAAGAAAATCCTGGTGACCAGCATTTTCTGTCTTTCCCACAAAGTTATCAAAAGCCTTTTCTCTCAGGGTCGTTAAAACTGGGGATTGTGTGGTAAAGAATTAACCCTTTACCACACAGTGCCAACTTTTAAAGACCCAGAGGAAGAAGCCTTTTGAAAACATTGTGGGAAAAGGAGAAAATGCTAGTAACTAGCATTTTCTCCTTTTTCCACAATGTTTTCTACCCTATCAAAGAAAAATTGCACCATTTGAGCCACACAGAAATTTTCATCTGCAAATGCTCCCAATTTGGACGGGTCTAAAAGTTTTGTCTTGTGGTAAAGGGTTAAGCAAGGTAATTATGGACTTGTTGCCATTGTTGCTGCTGTGCAGAAGCACTGACAATCCCAGGTGAACATTAAATCTGTCTGCAGGAAATAATGTTCCTGTGGAACTGGTGCCAAATCTACTTTTGTATTAACAGCATGGCCTAGTAAAGGGGGCCTTTATCTGTGTCTACTGCAGAAATCTCTCTTCGAGAATTTGTTTTGATAGATTTTTCAGACCTATGAATGACCCTTTTATATGTCAAAGAAAACAATTTTTTTCCCTATTTCTTAATTTCAAAATAACTCTGCACGAAGGTTAACCACTTGGAGAAAATATGTCATACATAAGAGTCATGTCTCAAGGTTAAAGGTCAAATGCCAGGGTTTATGTCCAGGCCATATCTTTTTCCCTGTTACTTAATTTCAAAATAACTTTGCATAAATATTAACCATATCCAAACAATGTGTCATGCTCAAGAGTCATGTTGGTAGGTTAAAGGTCAATGTCACAGCAAGGTCAAATATGTTTTTCTGGGTAATGTTCATGTGCGGCTTGTAACTTTACAAATTACAAATGAATTTCAGTATAATTTGACAGAATTGCCTACAACATATTAACTCTTTCACTACTAGCTCAGGAAATTCCGCCTTTTTTTGAGGTCTATAAGAAGATTCCCACTGCTATTGAATATGAATTGCATCATAGTCTAGCATCTGGTAGCGGATGGTGTAGATCAAAGATCAGACTGCACATTCTGTTCAGTCTGATCTTGATCTACACCATCCGCAAAAGATACTAATGTCGGCATCAGTAGTGAAAGAGTTAACAATGTATTTCACTGAAGAACCATGTCAGTAGGTTAAAGGTCAAGGTCACAGCAAAGTCAAATATGTTTAAAATGAGGAATTTGGGGGACTTACTGTCAACCATTTAAAGACAGTGTGTCATGTGCAAGAACCATGGCCATAGCTCAAAGGTCAAAGTCACGGCAAGGTCAGGTGTCAATCTTTGTGTCCTTGCCATAACTTTTTCTACCCATTTCTTAATGACAGTGTGTCATGAGTAAGAGTCATGTCCATAGGTTAAAAGTCGAGGTCACAATAAGGTCAGATGTGTTTTTTGGAGGGTAGTGTTCATGTCTGGTTAACCAGATAAAGAAGATATGTCACACGCATGAACCATGTCAGTAGGTCAAAGATCAAAGTCACAGCTCGGTCAGAAGATTTTTTTGTAAGAGCTGTGTCAGAGTCAGTGTTCATGTTCACAGCTCACAGAAAGAGGTTACATCATTTTCTTGGGGAATCAGTTACTTCTCAGCGACAAGTTTTATTTGCTTCTAACGTAGGTTCAAACTATTTGAGCAAGGCAGCATACCATCAGTTCACTATCATTAAGTACCCTGTAAGAGAAGGCTTTTGAAAACATTGTAACCAGCATTTTCTCCTTTTCCCACAATATCCAAAACAGAAATCATCATTTGAGCTACAGTTGAATTGTTGTCTGCAAATCCTTTCAATTTAGACCAGTCTAAAATTTTGTCATTTGGTAAAGAGTTAAAAAACTGGTCTATTATGCAATATGTGTTAACTGAAGTTTTCCTATTTGATAGATTTACACTACATTTTTTTAGCTCACCTGAGCACAAAGTGCTCAAGGTGAGCTTTTGTGATCGTGCTGTGTCCGGCATTCATCGTCTGTCGTCTGTCATCTAGGCATCAACAATTACCTTGTGTGCACTCTAGAGACTACATTTTCAGTCATGTACTCATGAAACTTAATCAGAATGTTTGTCTTGATAATATCTCGGACAAGTTCGAAATTGAGTCATGTTGGGTCAAAAACTAGGTCACTGGGCCATATATTGGAGAAACCTTTTGTGCACTCTAGAGGCCACATTTTCAGCCTGAAACTTATGAAACTTGGTCAGGATGTTTGTCTTAATAATATCTTGGACAAGTTTGAAATTGGGTCATGTCAGGTCAAAAAGTAGGTCACTGGGCCAAATCTTAGAAAAACCTTGTGTGCACACTGGAGGCCACATTTTCAGCCTGAAACTTATGAAACTTGGTCAGAATCTTTGCCTTGATATCTCGGACATGATTGAAATTGGGTCATGTTGGGTCAAAACTAGGTCACTGGGCCAAATCTTGGAAAAACTTTATGTGCATTCTAGAGGCCACATTTGTAGTCGGATACTCATGAAACTAGGTCAGATTGTCTGTCTTGATGATATCTCAGACTAGTTTGAAATTGGGTTATGTCAGGTGAAAAAGTAGGTCACTGGGCCAAGTCTTCGGAAAACCTTGGGTGCTCCATAGAGGCCACATTTTCAGTCTTATACTGATAAAGATAGATCAGAATGTTTATCTTGCTGATATCTCAGACAAGTTTGAAAGTTGGTCATGTTGAGGCAAAAAGAAGGTAACATGGTCAAATCTTAGTTAAACCTTGTGTGCTTTCTAGAGGCCACATTTTCAGCCTGATTCTCATGAAACTTGGTCAGAAAGTCTGCCTTGATGATATCTTGGACAAGTTTGAAAGTGGGTCACATCTGGTCAAAAAGTTGGTCACTGGACCAAATCTTAGAAAAACCTTGTGTGCACCTTAGAGGCAACATTTACAGTCTGAGACTCATAAACTTTGGTCAGAATGTTTCTTTTAATGATATCATGGACAAGTTTTGAATTTTGTCACATTGGTTCAAAAAGTAGGTCACCTACACTCATGTGTTTTTCATCATTAAAACCAGGATCTCTTCAGCTTTATCAACTGTAGATGACTTTACTCTGGCGAGCACTTTAGGGCCAATGGCCCTCTTGTCTTATTTTAACCCTTTACCAGATGACAAAATTATATCCTTGTCCAAATTGAAAGCATTTGCAGACAACAATTTCAAATGGTACAACTTTCTTTGATAGGGTAAAAAACATTGTGGGAAAAGGAGAAAATGCTAGTAACCAGCATTTTCTCCTTTTCCCACAATGTTTTCAAAAGGCTTCTTTCCCAGGGGCGTCAAAAGGTGTCATTGTGCAGTAAAGGGTTAAGGGCCTCAGGCCCAAAATGAAAAAAAAGATAAGAAAAACCCTTGAATGGAACAGCATGCCAGTTTAGTACAGTTCAGATTTATTTATGCTTCTCCTGACAGGCAAAGAGCTTTTTGTTAATTACTAGAATAACCCAGTCAACAGTGAGTGCAAATAAAATTCAGCAACCTCTTATCTCTTTACCAAACAACAAAATTTTAGACTTGTCCAATTTGAGGGCATTTACAGACGACAAAATAAATGTGACTCAAAAGTTGAAATTTGTTTTGGGAAGGATAGAAAACATTGTGGGAAAAGGAGAAAATGCTGGTTACCAGCATTTTCTCATTTTCCTACAATGTTTTCTAAAGGCTTCTTTCTCAGGGTTGTTAAAAGTCGGGACTGTGTGGTAAAGGGTTATAGTAAATTTTGTGCAGACAGTTTTATGAGGTCTTTAATTATTTTTATGGTTGTGGTTTCCACTTTTGGAAATGATTCGTCTTTGTCCACAAGATTTATTTTACCAGTGTGACTAAAGAGACAGCGGAGTCTTCTTCTTGCAAATCTGTTAGAATATTAACCCTTTGCCACACAATCCTTAGTTTTTTTTAAGACCCTAAGGAGTAGGGCTTTTGAAAACATTGTGAGAAAAGGAAAAAATGCTGGTAACCAGCATTTTCTCCTTTTCCAACAATGTTTTCTACCTATGCAAATTTCATAATTTAAGCCACATTTTCATTGACGTCTGCAAATTCTTTCAGTTTGGATGAGTCTAAAATTTTGTCGTTCGGTAAAGCATCAGTGTCTTTAGAATGAACTTGTTACCTGCTGCAACAAACTTTGTTCAGCTTTTTCTCAAACGACATGATCTTAGACTTGTCCGAATTGCAAGGATTTGCAAACGACAAATTACCTTAGTAACTGCTCAAATGATTGAATTTGTCCTTAAACTTTTTACCAAACGACAAAATTTTAGACTTGTTTAAATTTAACGCATCTGCAGACAACAAAATAAATGGGACTCAAATATTGAAATTTGTTTTTGGAAGGGTAGAAAACATTGTGGGAAAAGGAGAAAATGCTGGTTACCACAATGTTTTCAAAAGCATTCTCTTTCAGGGTTGTTAAAACTCCAGATTGTGTGGTAAAGAGTTAAATGGGTAGAAAATGTTGTTGGAAAAGGAGAAAATGCTATTACATGTGTCAGCATTTTCTCCTTTTCCCACAATCTTTTCACAAGTCTTTTATTTTAGGGTGGCTAACTCTTTACTAAACAACAAAATTTTGAACTGGTTCAAATTGAAAGCATTTGCAGACAATAAAACTAATCTGACTCAAAACTTTAAATTTGTTTTGGGAAGGATATCGATAGAAAACATTGTGGGAAAAGGAGAAAATGCTGGTTACCAGCATTTTCTCCTTTTCCCACAATGTTTTCGGAAGGCTTCTTTCTCAGAATCGTGAAAACCCGGGATTGTTTGGTAAAGGGTTAAAACTCAGGATTTTGATGTAAAGGAGTTACTAACACTTATGATGGCGTGAGGGACAAACAAAGCAAAAATAGCATAGATGTTTTTTTTAAAAATTCTTTTTCAGGTACATGTTAGGACTTGGCAGTGTCCCCTCATTTATCCAATTTGTTGGGTTTATATTCATGCCTGAAAGCCCACGATGGCTTATCATATCAAGACAAGAAGAGAAAGCAAGGCGTGTACTCCAGTCCGTTCGTGGACAACTAGATATAGAAGAAGAATATGAGAATATCAAGGCTAACTGTAGAGAGATAAATCAAGAAGACAAGATGAATGGTAATTTTGTGAATTAGTCTTTCTCTTTTTGTTTGTATCAGAGTTTAACACTGCTTGAACAGCTTAGGTTGTATCATGGAGGTCAGTGCACCTATGCATGTGTTTCCTGGCTTTCTCACACCAGTACTGACACAACTTTATGTCCAAGCCACTGATTACTTCTCTCACAGACATCAGAGGTGAAAGGCAAAAAATTGTTGGAAAGAAAGTTTGCCTCAAGTGGGTATTGAACCTGCAACACCAGGTCACGATTTAGATACACTAATCACTGAGCTACTGGGCCGGGTTTAGTTTTTGTCAATTTACCACAATAATTCATGTTGAATATCACTTCAGATAATTTTTACAGCTGGAAAGATCAAGATCAGACTGTACAGGATGTGCAGTCTTATCTGTGTATTCCAATGCATGATGGTTAGTGAGATAATGTTACCTAGAAGAAGCATTGCCTTTTTTCAAGCATGTTTTATTCGTCTCCAAAGCCTTATGCACATCTGAAGTTGCTGAGGGGTTTTACAATTGCAGTTGCTAAGGGATTTTGTGAGAGTAATTTCTTTGCAGAATAATGAAAAAAAAGAGAGAAAAATATTGATACACTCCAGGCTTTTCACAGATTTGAATTAGATAGTGAAAGTGAAGTTACTATAACTAATAACTCTTTTCCAGATGACAACATTTTAGATTTGTCCAAATCAAAAGCTCCCAAATCTTCTTTAGTTCTGTTAGATGACTCTGCAACATGAGAGAAATTACTGTTTAACTCTTTACCACACGACAAAATTTTAGACTGGTCCAAATTGAAAGCATTTGCAGACGACAAAATAAATGTGACCAAAAAATTGAAATTTGTTTTAGGAAGGGTAGAAAAAATTGTGGGAAAAGGAGAAAATGCTGGTTACCAGCATTTTCTCCTTTTCCCACAATGTTTTCAAAAGCCTTCTTCCTCAGGGTCGTTAAAAGTCGGGATTGTGTGGTAAAGAGTTAACTCTTTACCACACAATCACGAGTTTCAACGACCCTGAAAGAGAAGGCTTTTGAAAACATTGTGGGAAAAGGAGAAAATGCTGGTAACCAGCGTTTTTCTCATTTTCCCCACAAAGTTTTCTATCATATCAAGTACAGAAATCATTGTTCAAGCTACATTTAATTTGTGGTCTGCAAATGCTTTCAATTTTGATCCAGTCCAAAATTTTGTCGTTTGATAAAGCGTTAACTTTGTGGCAAATAGTATCTGCTTTTGTTTTCAGCTAGGTTACCTGTATTTTTTCAAATCTTAAAACTACCCTCAGTGAGAAGAGCATTGGTGGTGGGTTGTGCGCTACAGATTGTTCAACAACTGGCTGGAATCAACACTGTCATGTAGGTACTTGCTTAACCCTATACCACACAGTCCTGAGTTTTAACAAAGCTGTGAATAAAAGCTCTTTAAAACATTGGGGGAAAAGGAGAAAATGCTGGTAACTAGCATTTTCTCCTTTTTTCCACAATGTTTTTTACTCTATCAAAGACAGATTCTATCATTTGAGCCACATTGAATTTATCGTCTGCAAGTGCTCCCAGTTTCGACCCATCTGAAATTTTTTCGTGTGGTAGAGAGTTAACCCTTTACTACACAATCCAGAGTTTTAACAACCCTGAGAATGAAAGCTTTTGAAAATGTTGTGAAAAAGGAGAAACTGCTGGTAACCATTTTAAATGCTGGTTAGCAGCAGTTTCTCCTTTTTCCCCCCACAATGTTTTCTACCCTTTCAGAGATAAATCCAGTAATTTGAACCACCTCTAATTTGTTGTCTGCAATGTTTTGAAATTGGACAAATATGAAAATTTGTTGTTCTTGTAAAGAGTTATATAAGAAAATTGTCCAATATGCTGTGAATGTATCATTTGAAGGTTTGGCACATTAACCCTTTACCAGACAGAGCGATTCTGGACATAATCGATAATGAAAGCACTTGCAAACAATCAATTAACTCTTTACCAAATAACAAAATTTTAGACTTGTCCAAATTCAAAACATTTGCAGACGACAAAATAAATGTGACTCAAAAATTGAAATTTGCTTTCGAAAGGATAGAAAACATTGTTGGGGAAAAAGGAGAAAATGCTGGTTACCAGCATTTTCTCGTTTTCCCACAATATTTTCAAAAGGCTTTTTCTGTAGGGTCGTTAAAAGTCAGGATTGAGTGGTAAAGGGTTAAATTAGGCTCAAATGATGATATTTGTCTTTGAAAGGTTAGAAAAGATTGTGGGAAAAGGAGAAAATGCTCTCAAATCCTTTACCATTCTGTGAGTCCTGTGCTAATATGCCGACAGATTCAACAAAAACCTAAATCTGGAAAATGTGGTTCCAGACCATCTACTCTCGTGATACCATAAATCATTTTGTTTCCTCTAAAACGGCTGTACTGGTATAATTTTAAATTTTGTATGAAGAACTATATTCCCAACAATTATTTAAATCCCTTCGAGTAAAGACGAAGAATCTCTATGTAGCCTCATGCGAATATGATCGATACTTTTGTTTGAGCAGAAAAGCAAGGAATACTGTTATGATACAATGTACTTATTTATGTATTAAACCATTACTATACCAGTGTGACTTTCTACACATCTATGCTTGACATCTCAGTTACTCATTACTTGTCTGTGCTTTGTACATTTTCAGGTATTCATAACATGTATTTCCAAATTCAGTCATTTATTCCATGATACCTATTTGATAGTAAGGTATGTTGTTTTTGCCTGCACTCATGCATGTATTTACAGTTAATATGTTCAACAATCAACCTAATATGTCCAAGTCACTGTTATGAAGAAAGTTTCTCTTCTTTTCGGATATTGGACATAAAATACCAATCATTTCATTACAGGTACTACAGCGCAACCATTATCAAAATGTCTGGTGTACGTAGTGATGAGGCTGCAATATGGTTGGCTGCTGTCACTGCATCTGTCAACTTGATGTTTACGTTGTTGGGACTTTATCTCGTTGAAAAAATTGGTCGACGCCCATTGACCATCGGAAGTCTTCTTGGTAAATACATTCATCTCTTAACCCTTTCCCAAACAAGCCCTGGTTTTCACGTGTCTGCAGTGCAAGTCTTTTGAAAACACTGTGGGAAAAGGAGAAATTGCTCGTAATGAGCAATTTCTCCTTTTCCCACAGTGTTTTCTACCTGTTTTGAGACCTGTCTGCCATTTTCCTCAAATTTAAAATTGTTGTCTGCAAACTCTTTCAATTTGGACTAGTTCAAAATTTGTCATTTGGGAAAGGGTTAACTCTTTACCACACAATCCTGCATTTTAACGACCCTGTCAAAGAAGCCTTTTGAAAACCTTGTGGGAAAAGGAGAAAATGCTGGTAACCAGCATTTTCTCCTTTTCCCACAATGTTTTCTACCCTTCCCAAAACAAATTTCAATAATTCGATCACATTTATTTTGTTGTCTACACATGCTTTTAATTTGGACTAGTCCAAAATTTTGTTGTTTGGTAAAGAGTTAAGTCTTTACCAAAGAACAAAATTTTAGACTTGTCCAAATTGACAGCATTTACAGACCACAAAATAAATGTGTCTGAAAAATTGAAACTTGAATATGGAAGGGTAAAAACATTGTTGGAAAAGGAGAAAATGCTGGTTAACAGCATTTTCTCCTTTTTGCCTCAATGTTTTCAAAGTTTGCTTTCTTTATCAGGGTCCTTAAAAGTCAGGATTGTGTGGTAAAGGGTTAATCTGTCCTTTGATAATGACTAATTTTCTTAGAATAAAGAGTGATTTCTCTTTTTATTGTCTCGCTCTTCACCGTTCAATAAAATTTTAGACAAATCCTAATTGATAGCATTTACGTTCAACAAATCCAGTGTTTCTCAACTGATGTAATATGTCCTTGAAAGGTTAGAAAACATTGAGGGGAAAATGAGAAAATGCTGGGTACTGCCATTTTCTCCTTTTCCCAAATTGTTTTTAAATGCGTTCTCCCTTAGGGTCATTTAACATGTAACTGTTTGGTATAGGCTTTACAAAGTCTGTATTCTCTCAATTTAGGTGCTATTTTAAGCCTTGTTGTGCTCGCTGTTGGATTTCACATTGCATCTCTAAACACACCAAATGTCTCGCTGGCAGAAAATGTCCCGGCAAATTCTTCATGTGCAAAAATAAGGTAAGACAATCCATATGTAATTGTTACTAGCATTTACTCCTTTTCTCTCAATGTTTTCTTCCCTATGAAAGACAAGTTTCATGTTTCAGGTTTCAAGCAGTTTCTTTTTTTTTTTAGCATTTTCTCATATAGTTAACCTTAAATTATTAACAAAGAAAAAAAATTCTGTAAACATCCTGATGAAGACATAAGTCAAAATGTGGATAAAGAATTTTTCAGTGAAACTTAATTAACCCTTTACCACACAATCCCGACTTTTAACGGCCCTGAAGAAAAAGCCTTTTGAAAACATTGTGGGAAAAAGAGAAAATGCTGGTAACCAGCATTTTCTCCTTTTCCCACAATGTTTTCTACCCTTCCCAAAACAAATTTTACTTTTTGAACTACATTTGATTTGTCGTCTGCAGATGCTTTCAATTTGGACCAGTCTAAAATTTTGTCGTTTGGTAAAGAGTTAATTGATATACATGTTAATATAGATATATTAACATGCATTAAATTATTTACAAAATAACTACTTAAACAAATCTGAGAAAGGGGGGTTTGAAAACATCTTGGGAAAAGGAGAAAATGCTTGTAATCCTTTATTTTCATGGATCCATGCTTTTAAAGTCGCTGCAAGTTAGTTTCAGAACATGAATACTTGCACAAAAAAACAAACAACCCCTTCTGTAATAACAGTAGAGTTTAGATCTAAATCAATTTTTGATAGCTTATGCAAAATTATGGCCACTTTAGACCTTAACCCTTTACCAGACACGGGGGTCCTGTATGGCTCAGTGATAAAGTGTAGGACTTGTGACATGGAGGCCGTGGGTTCGAGCCTTGCCAGATCCACTGGGTATTTCAAGGCTGTGTCCTTGGATAAGACACTTCAGAGCCCTAGCCTAATACTGTTGGAACCCAGGACATACATAATTATGTTACCTGTCCCTGTGATATGATTGAATTAATGTTGAAAGCAGCATAAAACACCATACCTTCAATCAATCAATTAATCAGTCTTTTACCAGACAATAACATTTTGGACTAGACCAAATCAAAAATATTTGCAGACAACAAATTGAATGAGGCTCAAATGATGATTTTTGTCTTTAACAGGGGTTAAATTGAATGAGGCTCAAATGATGATTTTTTTTCTTAAAAAGGCTAGAAAACTTTGTGGGAAACGAAGAAAATGATGGTTACCAGCATTTTCTGCTTTTCCCACAATGTTTTCAAAAGCCTTCTTTTTCAGGGTCGTTAAAATTTGGGATTGCGTGGTAAAGGTTTAACCAGTCAATATCTTGTTTTAACAACCATATGGAAGAAAGACTTTCAAAATATTGTTAGAAAAGGAGAAAATGCTGGTAACCAGCATTTTCTTCTTTTTCCAACAATGTTTTGTACTATTTCAGAGAAAATTTCCATGATTTGAGCCAAATATAATTTTGTTGTCTGCAAATACTTCCAATTTGGACAAATCTAAAATTTTGTTGTCTGGTAAAAAGATGAATGCCAATATGGAAGCCGATAACCTTTGGAGATTTCTGTTTGTTAAAGGTGACTCCACAGTTTTGAGTGGGAAACCACAGGAGAGGTTTTGTTGTCATACTTTGCAGACAATTTAGATAAATGTTTGTGAACAATGTTCTGGGAATTTGATTAAGCCTTTTTCCAAATGACATTATTTTAAACTTGTCAGTTATGAAAGATGAAAAATAAAAGTGGTTTAAATTATTGAATTTGCCTCTGAAAGGGTTAAAACACTGTAGAAAAAGTCACCAGCATTTTCTCCTTTTCCCACATTTTTTCAAGAGCCTAAGAGAGGGTGAAATATGGGTATGTGGTTAATGCTTTATCACACAATCCCGACTTTTACGACCCTGAGAAAGAAAGCTTTTGGAAACATTGTGGGAAAATGAGACAATGCTGGTTACCCATGATGTTTTTAACCCTTCCCAAAACAAATTTCTATTTTTTGAGTCCCTTTTGTGTTGTTGTTTGTAATTGCTTTCAATTTTGACAATTCTAAAATTTTGTAGTTTCAGTGAAGAGTTTACACCAGGAAGTTGGTTTGGTTCAAAATTTGCAGACATTATTGTATTATTATGAAAGTAAATCATATAAACCTTTGACACACAATCCAAAGTTTTATCAACCCTGAAAAAAGAAGGCTTTTGAAAACATCATGGGTAAAGGAGAAAATGGTAGTATTTAGCATTTTCTACTTTCCTCACAACTGTAGCGAAACATTTGGCACCCACACATGGTACTCTTATTAGCAAGTTCCCCATAGGCCAAAATGTTTTCAAAATTCACCTTCTTCAAAGTCAAAGAAGTTGTTTGCAGGTGGAAATGCAGAACACAATGTTTCAAACTCAACTCAGCAAAATTATGGACTTCAATCTGTTGACTAAGTTATGTCTGTTTATTTTCCATAGTTGAGTCTGAAACATTGTGTCAGCTCAGGATTTGAGAACATTACTACAGCCTGTTAATGTTAGTTGTGTCAGCTCAGGATTTGAGAACATTGCTACAGCCTGTTAATGTTAGTGAAATGTGTCGCAACAAACTCAACTTAAGTCAGAAACCGGTACTATTAACCCTTTACCACACAATCCCGACTTTTAACAACCCAGAGAAAGAGGCCTTTGGAAAACATTGTGGGAAAAGGAGAAAATGTTGGTAACCAGCATTTTCTCCTTTTCCCACAATGCTTTCTACTCTATCAATGACATTTCTATCATTTGAGTAACATTTAAATTGTCGTCTGCAAATGCTTTCAATTTGGACAAGTCTACATTTTTGTTGTTTGGTAAAGAGTTAATGGATATGAGTAAAATGAGAGACTTATTTTTTTTGTTAAATAGGACCAAGGTTAGACTGGTATCAGTCCGTTAAATATAGCATTTTCATTTTAAAAAATTTCATGAAATAAAACAGCAGAACAAATACACTCATATAATGTTCTCAAGGTCTGATTTAACAGACTAGGGAAAAGCCTTGGAGCATGAAATTTACCTAATTTACCTGTATTTTAGATAAAGAGCAAGTAACAACATATATTCCTGAGGGTTTACAATAGTTGTGTACCTTGTTTATTAGAATGACTCAAATGCAGGGCCTGAATGCCAGGCTAGACCAAGGTGTTCACTGGTTCAATTCCTAGCTCAGCCTAGTTCTTTTTTAATTAATGACAAAATTTTGGACTAACCTAAATAAAAAGCATCTGCAGACGACAAATTAAATGTGGCTCAAAAGACGATTTTTGTCTAGAGTAGAAAACATTTTGGGCAAAGGAGAAAATGCTGGTCTGCAGTATTTTCCCCTTTTACAAAAATGTTTTCACAAAGCTTCTCCCTCAGGGTTGTTAAAACTTGGGATTTGCGTGGTAAGGGGTCTGTACTAATCACTGTAGTAGGATTCGTTCCTGTCTCACCACTGAGCATTGTTTTGATGGTGTTTATGAGGGATAGCAGCAAGTGGCTTGGAAAGAGTATTGTGCAAAGTATTTATGAAAAAAAAAAGTACAAAGCATGGAAAGATACTCTGGCCACTGATACCGCTGTTAAACTGTTGAAAATAGTTTTAACCACTAAACTAACATTATGTAGTGGGCCCACATGTTATTGATAGTTAACTCTTTACCACACTATTCCGACTTTTAATGACTCTGAAGAAAAAGCCTTTTGAAAACATTGTAGGAAAAGGAGAAAATGCTGGTAACCAGCATTTTCTCCTTTTCCCACAATGTTTTGTACCCTTCCCAAAACGAATTTCAATATTTGAGCAACATGTGATTTGTCGTTTGCAGATGCTTTCAGTTTGGACCAGTCTGCAAATTTGTTGTTTGGTAAAGGGGTAAATCATTCTTTACAACCAGAAAAGGACTGGTGTCAAGTAACAAGGTATCGCATTTTGCAGACAAATTAACCCTTTCCCAAACAACAAATTTTGGACTGGTCCAAATTGAAAGAGTTTGCAGACGACAATTTTAAATTTGATGAAAATGGCAGAAAGTTATCAAGAAGGGTAGAAAACACTGTGGGAAAAGGAGAAATTGCTTGTTACAAGCAATTTCTCCTTTTCCCAAAGTGTTTTCAAAAGACTTGTACTGCAGACACGTGAAAACCAGGGCTTGTTTGGGAAAGGGTTAAGAAGCAATTGTGAAATATTACATGTTAAAATCTGGGTTGCTAGACAACGATAATCTCTAATGATTTATTTTTAGATGACATTTTGTCATCGTAAAAGATTTGAACATGTTTTTTGTAAAAGAGAGTAGAATATCACTTTTATCCTGCAGACAGTGTTTTTGTCTTACAACAAGACAGCTTTTTAACCCTTTACTGCACATTTCTCAGTTTGAATGACCCTGAGAAATAGGGCTTTTGAAAACATTGTAGGAAAAGGAAAAAATGCTGGTAACCAGCATTTTCTCTTTTTGCCACAATGTTTTATACCATTCATCTGAGCTGCATTCAGTTTGTAAATATTGAAGGCATTGAAGGAAGAAAAAACAAGCATTGTTAAATTGATTGTCATTCATAGGAAAGAAAATATTGTGGGAAAAGGAGAAAATGCTAATTACCAGCATTTTTTCCACTTACAACTATTGAGAATAAAAAATTATTGTAAAAGGAGAGATTTCTGGTATGGAGAAATTTCTCACTTTGCCAAAATGATTTTACTTGTACTCACTTTGCCAAAATGATTTTGCTCATATTCATTTTGCCAAAACAATTTTACTTAAATTCACTTTGCCAAAATGATTTTAGTTGTATTCACTTCACTTTGCCAAAATGATTTTATTTGTATTAACTTCAGCTTGCCAAAATGATTTTACTTGTATTCGCTTCGCTTTGCAAAATGATTTTACTCATATTCACTTTGCCAAATTGTATTTTTGTATTCAATTACAGTATCAACCCTTAGAGGGGCAAATAAACCCAAGGGACATACATGTATTTAGCCAAGAAATAAAACCAAATAATTGTAATTCAACAAGTGCTGTAGTTCAGACTGTGTAAGGAAAGCAGACAGAGTAGATCAACGATCAGACTGCACATTTTGTGCAGTCTGATCTTGATCTGCACTGTCTGCAAAGGCCACTGTGATACTGAAAGGCACTTTAAAGGTTACACCATGATTCATGTTGATTACCTGTATTTTTACAACAATTACCTTAACACATGATTCTTATGTGTAACTTTAATCCATTTTGAAATAATTATTGTATAATCCAGTCTTAGAACTATGGTTTATCTCTTTACCAAACGACAAAATTGTAGACTTGTCCAAATTGAAAGCATTTGCAGACAACAAAATGGGTGTGACTTAAAAATTTAAATTTGTTTAGGGAAGGGTGGAAAACATTGTGGGAAAAGGAGAAAATGCTGGTTACCAGCATTTTCTCCTTTTCCCACAATGTTTTCAAAAGGCTTCTTTCTTAGGGTCATTAAAAGTCAGGATTGTGTGGTAAAGGGTTAAACAAAAAGAAAACAATAACATTGTCAATATTAAAGTCCATCACTTTGTCTGACCCGTGTGTTTACATGTCACGCTATACTGCGTTTTGATTGGCTGAAAGGACCTGTGTATCAAAATCGACAGAAAGGTCAATTTTCTGCTTGCTAAAGGACCATTCTGCCTCATGATTCATTTGGTTGTAAGAAGAAATGGATATAGTGGATCCATTGGTATATGATGACTGTTGATTTTATGTGTCGTGGAGATGCACTAAACCCCTTTTACCACAGCAAGGCTCATCGAACAGCATCATCAAAGGCTGTGCATACATGTATATTGATGGTTTTTATCTTCTGTCTATGGATTAAATCTGAACAGAAAGCTCCCTTCATTTTTCCCAAATATTTTTATTATCCAGATGTTTTTGACAAAAAGATTGATTTTGGTGCCGTTAAAAGAGTACTTGCAGGGCTAAAAAAGATAAGTTAAAGAGAATCACTACTCTGTGATAATTACTTGACCTTTTCTGTTCTAAGTAATTTTTGTGAGATACAGTTCCCAGTGGTGTAGTTGTTCTAATGTAGAAGTCTTGTAAGGCTGGATTTAGTGCCTTTTGTGACCAACTGACTTATGTTCTAAGAACAATAAATGACCTCTATCTTTCACTCATTATCACACGCCTTCCCTCACAATATATTTGGGATGGGTGGGGGTTTAAACTGGAATCAGGTCATCAGTATGTCGGTCAGCAGACACAATTTTGTGTTCTCTTCTCCTTCTACAGTTTTAAGCTCTTACCACACAATCCCAAGTTTTAATTACCCTGTGGAAGAAGGCTTTTGAAAACATTGTAGGAAAAGGAGAAAATGCTGGTAAACAGCATTTCTTTTCCTTTTTCACCAAGTTTTTCAAAAGTTGGACATTCAGCATTGGATGCTTTGAAACTCTTCTCTGTGGTGATAATGGATTACAGTGTTGAAAGGTCATTTGTCATTGCACTCTGTTGCAAAGGTTTTTAAAGGGCCATTTTTCATGGAATTCATTCCAAACTGCAGTTTAAATCCCTCTCATAAATCTCAAAGGAAATTCCATTATTCTCTTTTATTGGTTCTGATATCCTCACTCCATTTGCATTCTTCCTACAAGTCTAAGGAATCCTATTGCTGCCATCCAATTTCCCACATACAAACATTACTTAATCTGGATATTAACCCTTTACAACACAATCCCGAGTTTTAACGACCCTGAAGAAGACACCTTTTGAAATCATTGTAGGAAAAGGAGAAAATGCTGGTAAACAGCATTTTCTCCTTTTCCTACAATGTTTTCTTCCATATCAAAGACATAAATCATCATTTGAGCTACATTAATTTTGTCGTCTGCAAACGCTTTCAATTTGGTCAAGTCAAAAATTTTGCCGTTTGGTAAAGAGTTAACTATAAGAGCTATGAAATCTTCCACAAAGGTCAAAACACTGATATTCTTGTCAACTGACATATCTGCAAAATTTGCATGGAAGTATTTCTTTAATATTTCAACAATGGAGGATAATAATTTAACAGAAAATAGGATAGCAATGTTTACCAAAACTGCCCAATGTCCATTTGATGTTTTAAACAAAATGCATCAATTAGAGATCATTGATTGGGTGCAAGTTCATTGTTTACAGATTCATGGCAGTATATTAGATATATATACATAGTGAAATTAGTGTTGCACCCCCTGTGTTTTTAACGTGTTTAATTTTCTGGTGTAAATGATATGAAATGGGTTGGAAATTAGAATCTGGCTGCTGTATACAAGAACAAACAAGTCTGTTGTCTCTGAAATGGAATGAACTGAGGTATCCCTTAACCTCATGGCAGCAGCTACTGATCGAGCTGTTTCAACCTCTAGTGAGAGGTGTGAGACAAAGACTGCAAGCTGTTTTGCATGCCCCTGGCGGAAGTACGCAATATTGCCTGATTTTGTGTGTCCATTCTCTGCAGGTCACTTTCAACCTGTCATAAGTTTTGTTTCGACATTAAATTCCCTGTTTTAACCAAACTTAAACGCTTCTCGTTTTTCTTAAATTTGAAAGCAACATCTAGGCAAAAGATTCCCACTTACCATGAGGTCAAGGGATACCTCAGTTCAGTTCATTTTATGGGCAAAAGACGAGTCTGTTGGTGTATGCAGCAGCCGAATTCTAATTTCGACCCAATTTTATCTCATTCACGTCAGAAAATCAAACCCGGTAAAAAACACAGGGGGTGCAACACTAATTTTACTATGTATAGTATCATAGTATCAAATAAATATTATATAGTATACACAGTGTTCTAGTTTTGTAATAGATTTTATGCATATGTAAGTGGTGGCATATCGTTTGGCATTTTAACCCTTTACAGCACAATGCCGCCTTTTGATGCCCCTGGGAAAGAAGCCTTTTGAAAACATGGTGGGAAAAGGAGAAAATGCTGGTAACCAGCATTTTCTCCTTTTCCCACAATGTTTTCTACCCTGTCTAAGAAAAGTTGCACCATTTGAGCCACATCGAAATTGTCATCTGCAAATGCTTTCAATTTGGACAAGGCTAAAATTTTGTTGACTGGTAAAGGGTTAAGGACATAAGTACATTCATGAGTTAGCTGAAATAAAGGCTGTAAATGTTGAAAGTATAAGCTGTTCTGAAGATAATCACAGTCACAAAATTTAATGCTTTACCAAACGACAAAATCTATACAACCTTTTTCCACAATATCTTCAAGAGGCTTCTTTCTCAGGGTCCTTGAAAACTTGGGATTGTGTGGAAAGGAGTTAAATCTTTACCCTTGTTTGGTTGTTAATGTAAGTGTTGGGCTGGGCTTCAGCAAATCTTTATTATGCTGTACAAGAGGAAGGGCAAATCAGTGAAGGGCAGTGAAAAATAGATTAATGATTTTTTGTAGCTTCCATATTTCATTCATTATTTCATATTTTGTTTTGAATCTCAAGGAAGGTATGGTTAACAGTTGATTTTCAATAAATTAGATCCTATGATGTATTATGACAAAAAAAAGAGAAAATCTGTTTTCTGTACATTTCATTATATGTTGCAATCAAAAAGAGTCTTGCAGCACATTTTGCAGACATTATCATTCATAAGTGTTTTTTTTTTTTAACTTTATGTATACCAAAAGAGGCACCTATATGTTAATTTTTCACAAATATTAAGCATGCAAAAAATATGTATAATGTTCTCAGAGGGCTTATATGATGCTCAGTATTGTCAGTGCTTTGATTTTATGATTCTGTGATTTATGAAAATTGTGAAATCTAATAAGATCATGAAATTGATATGTTCTCTTTGAAGATATTGAAAAACTAATGAAAGATCCTATGAAAGATGATATGACCCCAAAACAAGAGGCTGTATTGATTATTAACTCTTTACCAGACAACAAAATTTTAGCCTTGTCCAAATTCAAAGCATTTGCAGAAGACATTTTCAACGAGGCTGAAATGGTGCAGTTTTTCTTTGGTAGGGCAAAAAACATTGTTACATGGGTTACCAGCATTTTTCTCCTTTTCCAACACTGTTTTCAAAAGAATTCTTTCCCAGGATCATTAAAAGTGTGCATTGTGCGGTTAAGGGTTAACTTTACACCCTACAGCAGAATTTTGGGCATGTCCATATTATAAAAATTTGCAGACAACAATGTAAATATTGATCAAATTTTGAACATTTTCTTTTCATTTCATTTTCCCACAATGTTTTCTAAAGACTTCTTCTGTCCATATTATAAAGATTTGCAGACCACAATGTAAATATTGATCAAATTTTGAACATTTTCTTTTTATTTCATTTTCCCACAATGTTTTCTAAAGACTTCTTCTTTGGGGTCATTAAAACTAGGAATTACTTGGTAAAAGATTAATTGATTGATTAAATGTTTGTATGGTGTTTAACAGTGTTTTCAACATTATTTTATTTATATTGCAGCTGCCATTGCACCTTTCCCTGCATCCCTGGAGTTTCTTTTATCAGTATTTCGCACAATAATCTTGCAAAGCCACTGGCTGGTAAAGGGTTAATGTGTCAGTTTTGTGTTTATTAGAAAGCAAGATTGATCAACATTCACCTCTATGAACAAAATCAAATAGATGTTGTTGACAGGAGAATTATGAAGGCATTAACTCTTTGCCAAACGACAAAATTTTAGACTTGTCCAAATTCAAAGCATTTGCAGACGTCAAAGTAAATGTGACTCAAAAATTGAAATTTATTTTTGGAAGGATAGAAAACATTGTGGGAAAAGGAGAAAATGCTGGTTATGAGCATTTTCTCCTTTTTCCGCAATGTTTTCTAAAGGCCTCTATCACAGGGTCGTTAAAAGTCGGGATTGTGTAGTAATGGCATTAAAGAGAGACCAATAACCAGCAAGCAGTTGTTAACTTAACTCTTTAGCAAACAAAAAAATTTTTGACCTGTTTGAATTTGAAGCATTCACAGATGTTACAGATTAAAATGTAGCTCAAATGATAGGATTTGTTTTCTTACTTAAATGATAGAAAACATTGTGGAAAAGGGGGAAATGTCCTTTTTTAACTCATTGACTTCAGCAGAAAACTTTTCTGTCTTACAGCAGTACATTTTCGAAAAGACTATTACTTTTAATGAGAACTTTTTTTTCCTTTTATCACATTATTTTTAGCTCAGCTGTTTTCAAAGAAAACATTAAGGTATTGTCATAGCCCTGCCTTTGTCGTTAACTGTCCAAAGAGGGACACATAAAACAGGGAAAGGTAGCCATCAAAATACTGTTGACACAGTGATGCTCCTTTTTCGACTTAGAATTTTCAACTGCAGCAGCACATTGGCATCAGCATGCAGTACTCTTCTTATTTGTATTCACATGTTTTAAATCTTTGTCAAATAATCTCATGTTTTGGCAACCCTGCCAAGGTAGTCATTGAATTTTTTAAAAATATGTGGGGAATGGAGAAAATGGTTGTGACCAGCATTTTCTCTTTTACCCACCATGTTCTCAGGATTCTTCTTCCTTCAGCATTGTTAAAACAATGGGTTTGTTTGGATAAGGGTTAAATATGGAGCAAGCAGCAAAATAATATTGTCAGGTAAAGAGTTCAATGTAATTGCATGTTTTTTCATCAATATTTTTAAAGATATTTGCTGCTGTGTCAGGACATAATGTTTAATCCTTACAGCGCGGAATAAACCTGTCAGACATTTTCATCCTAGAAATATGACCCAAATAATTGTAATTTCATGGTTGCTTTTGTCTGAGTGTTTCAGCAAAGCGGACAATGTAGATCAATGATCAGGCTGCATGTTTTGTGCAGCCTGATCTTGATCTACACTGGCCATTAAGGCAACTATTGTCATGGAGGCACTTTAAGGGTTAAAAGAGAATCCAATATTCAAGAAAGCATGCTTTAATTTGTTTCAAAAGGTCATTTCTCATTCGCTGATGTTACAAGGGTTTTTTTTTTTCTGATATCCACTGGAATGCAGTTTTATTTGTCCAGTAAATTTGTTTAACCAGATGGCAAAATTTTAGCCCTGTCCAAATCGAAAGCATTTGCAGACGACAATTTCAGTGTAGCTCAAATTGTGCAACTTTCCTTTGATAGGGTTGAAAACATTGCGGGAAAAGGAGAAAATGCTGGTAACCAGCATTTTCGCCTTTTCCCACAATGTTTTAACCCTTTCCCAAATGACAGATTTTGGACTGGTCCAAATTGAAAGAGTTGGCAGACGACAATTTTAAATTTGATGAAAATGACAGAAAGGTCTCAAAAAGGGTAGAAAAAACTGTGGGAAAAGGAGAAATTGCTCGTTACGAGCAATTTCTCCTTTTCCCACAGTGCTTTCAAAAGACCTGTACTGCAGGCACGTGAAAACCAGGGCTTGTTTGGGAAAGGGTTAAGACAGCTTCTTTCCCAGGGGTGTCAAAAGGCGGCATTGTGTGGTAAAGGGTTAAAAAGGTTATTTCTCATTTGATGATTTTACCAGAGGCATTTTTTCACTATTAGTATCCATTTGTAACTGGGATTCAGTTTATCTCTTTATCCAAAGTATCCATTTGTAACTGGGATACAGTTTATCTCTTTATCCAAAGTATCCATTTGTAACTGGGATTCAGTTTATCTCTATCCAAAGTATCCATTTGTAACTGGGATACAGTTTATCTCTTTATCCAAAGTATCCATTTGTAACTGGGATTCAGTTTATCTCTTTATTTAATGTATCCATTTGTAACTAGGATTCAGTTTATCTCTTTATCCAAAGTATCCATTTGTAACTGGTATTCAGTTTATCTCTTTATCCAAAGTATCCATTTGTAACTGAGATTCAGTTTACCTCTTAACCCTTTCCCAAACGACAAATTTTGGACTGGTCCAAATTGAAGGAGTTTGCAGACGACAATTTTAAATTTGATGAAAATGGCAGAAAGTTACCAAAAAGGGCAGAAAAACACTGTGGGAAAAGGAGAAATTGCTCGTTACGAGCAATTTCTCCTTTTCCCACAGTGTTTTCAAAAGGCTTGTACTGCAGACACGTGAAAACCACGGCTTGTTTGGGAAAGGGTTAATCCAACGATCCAGACTTTTAATCATCTTGAGAAATGAGGCTTTAGAAAACATTGTAGGAAAAAGAGAGAAATGCTTGTCACAGTATGCATTACCAGCATGATACATACCAGACAGAGCTACCAGCCTCAGTAAGAAAACAGTTTTCCTTGCTCTTTCATTGGCTGGAGACAAATTAACTTTGACCAAACAACAAATTTTTACACTTGCAAAGTATCCATATTGAAAGAAATTTTAGACAACAAATTAAAGGTCGCTCAAATAATTAAATTTGTCTTGGACAGGGTATCAAAAATATTGTGGGAAGAGGAGAAAATGCTGGTGACCAGCATTTTTTCTGTTCCCTACAAAGATATCTGACCCTTCAAGGACAAATCCCATCATTTGAGTCACATCTAATTGGAGAGGTCATCAGAGCTCTCCGACAGTGGTGAGTTTAAAAGGCAGCCTGCCTCATAAACTGCTGTCTAAATCCTGTCTTTTTGCGAAATTGTGCTGATACACAGTCTGTTTCATCATGGTGTTATAAATAAACCAAAATCACAAAACTGAAATAGGAAATCTGTAGACATGGTTTGTTTTTATATGACGGATTAAAAAAAAAAAAGAAAATGTTATACTTATTTGATCGTGAATTACTTCTCCAATAATTGTAAATATTCATTCAACAAATAAATCTAAGCAAAAAGAAGGGGGAAAAAAACACCACAGGAAAAGATCACGTGACTTGAAAATGCGGGAAGGAGGTCATGTGACTGGCATGTAATGCATTAGAGGCTTCTACGCAGTGGTAATCATTTCTTACTTATTTGTTTACATATACCCAAATATATTGAAATTAAAAGCCAATAAACTATTTGAAAACATTGATGCTGACCTCTCCTGGCTTCTTTTTTAAAGAAGCCAACTTGTGTTGTCCGTAAATGCCTACATAGTGGACAAGTCTAAAATTTTGTCATGTGGTAAAGAGTTAAAGTTAAAATTATGCAGATTTATACTCGTATTTTCACCAGTCTGCATTTGAAAATTTGTGCTCGCAAATTGTTTCTTGAGGTACATGTAATTCTACAAGTTTACCTTTTTTTTATTTTTCAGTTCCTGTAATGAGTGCATGCTAGATTTGTCATGTGGTTTCTGTTTCACCCATTCAGATGAAGTGGGTGTGGGCAATTCCTCATGTCTGCCTGTCCATCAGGACAACCCATGGGTATCATCAATGGGACGATGCAGTTCACCCAATTTAGAGACCAATTTAAACTGGGCATATGATTACTGCCCATCCCCGTTCTCTTGGTTGCCTCTCATTGGCCTTATCCTGTATCTAGTGTCTTTTGCTCCAGGTAGGGTTGTTTATGGTTACATCTCTAAATCTTTTACCCTTTACCAAACTATCCCGAGTTGTAATGACCCTGGAAGAGAATGCCTTTGAAAATATGGTGGGAAAAGGAGGAAATGCTGGTAACCAGTATTTTCTCCTTTTCCCACAATGTGTTATAGACAAATTTCAGAGACAAATTCCATTATACCAAACAATCCCAAGTTTTAACAGCCGTGACAGAGAATTCTTTTGAATATATTGTGAGAAAAGGAGAAAATGCTGGTTACCAGCACTTTCTCCATTCACCACAATGTTTTTTAACATTTCAAAGACAAATTATATCATACGAGACAGTCCAGAGTTTTAACAACCCTGACAGAGAATGCTTTTGAAAACATTGTGGGAAAAGGAGAAAATGCTGGAACTCAGTATTTTCTCCTTTCCCCACAATGTCTCCTACCATTTCAGAGACAAATTCTCTCATATTGACAATATATTATATGTCTTCTACAAATTCTTTCAAATTGGGCATTGAGTCTACAATTTTTTCATCTAGTAAAGAGTTAACTCTTTACCATACGACAAAATTTTGGGCTCGACCAAATTGAAAGCATTGGCAGACGACAATTTAAATGTTACTCAAATGATGGAGTTTGTCTTTGATAGGCTAGAAAACACTGTGGGAAAAGGAGAAAATGCTGGTTACCAGCATTTTCTTCTTTTCCCATAATGTTTTCAAAAGGCGGCTTTCTCAGGGTTGTTTAAAGGTGGTTTTAACCCTTTACCACACAATCCTGACTTTTAACGACTCTGAAAAAGAACGCTTTTGAAAATCTTGTAAAAGGAGAAAATGCTGGTAACCAGCATTTTCTCCTTTTCCCAAAATGTTTTCTACCCTATCAAAGACAGAAATCAACATTTGAGGTATTAATTTGTCATCTGCAAATGCTTTCTGTTTGGTTGAGTCTAAAATTTTGTCGTTTGGTAATGAGTTAAGTGGTAAAGAGTTAAATGATTCAAATACAAGTAGAACCATGTAAACGCTTTACCATGCAGACTGCAAAATATAGACTTGTCCAATTTGAAAGCATTTGCAGACAAGAAAAGGTTTAAAATGTTCATGTTGGAAAGTGCAGCAGTTAAAGGTCTGGTTTCTGGCATGAACAATCAGAATTGCTGCTACACTGCTTTCAATGATATTCTAAGTTCCAGTTTTGTTGAAATTAACCTGTATCTTGCTAAATTACTTAAATAAAACTTTCAAGCTGATTGTAAACACCTGATTAGCGCTGTTTCAAACTTATTTTTTTTTTTGAGAAAAATATCTCCTTATCGGAAGTTGTGTAGTCTGATCTTGATCTACACTGTCTGTTAAAGGTGAGTGAGTCATGCTTAGCAGCCTAAAGGTCAAAGTTCAAAATTTGTATGTATTTTTCATTCTCTAAAATGTGGAATCAAATTTATTTAGAAATCAAAGCGCTGTCAGTACTGTAATTGGTTGACTAACTGCATTATTTTTTAAAACCATGTAACCATTAGCGATGTATTATAATTATATGAAAAATCTTAAGTTGTGACCTTGATTTAGGAATTAACATTCAGTGAATGGATTCATTTGAAAGCATTCTGGCAAAATAGATCTTGTTGAGGAATTGCCACAATGTTTACCAGCATGGTGTTCTTTTCTCATGTCTTTTTGCAGATAAATTTACGCCCTTTATCTTTCCTAAAGATATTTCTTTTTACTTATATTTTCAGGTATGGGACCTATGCCTTGGACTATTAATTCTGAAATTTATCCAATTTGGGCAAGAAGTACAGCAGTTTCAATAGCAACACTCTGTAATTGGTTGTTCAACCTTCTTGTTTCTATGACATTTCTTACCTTGACAGAATATCTTACCAGGTTTGGTGAGTAATTATTATTGTAGTCATTACCTCAAGAAACAAATTTGCTGCAGACAATTTTAAATCACTCTGGAAAAATAAGGGTGATCAATCAAAGTTAAAGGTAACTGGTAATACATGAATACAGGTGAAAAGATTGTGATAAAAGATGATACTGCTAATAGCAAGTAATTTCTTCTTTTCCCACAATGTTTTAAAAAACTTATTTGCTGCAAGGAATAAAACATGTTTAAACCAAGATATGTCATTTTTAGCATATTGCCAACTTCACAGTAATTTCTTTGTTTTCAATGTTGTATCAAAGATTTACACGTTTCGGTGACCATAAATGCTCATTCATATGAAAAGTATACAACTTACATGACTGAAATTGTCCAGCTTACCATAATATTCCATCATTAAGGTTTGATGGCAATAAAAGCATTTTATCCAAGGCAAAAATATTGCATCTAGTGGTATAGTGCTGCTTCTAGAGTGAAAGATAGGAAATAGGTAGTCAACCAAAAGTGGGAGGTCTACCATGAATAATTTTAGAAAGAAAAAGTGATTTTAAAGTGCAGTAATTTCCATATTTTTGGACATTGTGTTATACCAGAGCACTAGGTAAGACTGAGTGATGGTATTCTAAATCCATTATTTCTCTTCCAAACCCTATGTTGTGGGTACTCATTAGAATCGTCTCGATGAGACAATTCTAATGAGTACCCATAACATAGGGTTTAGTCGAGAGTAACTGATATTTTCAATTTTGAAATCAAAATCACTCCTTCTATCTGGAACTCTGTATACAGTATGGTTTTACTGGTTATAAAGAATTCAAAACTTCCATTATGAATAACTTGAATCATGTACATGTACATAAAGTACCATATCTCTGATTACACTATTTTAAGATCCTCATTGCATCTAACATAATGGACTTTTGACAGATTTTGACTCCATAGACAGTGATATTGGGGACTGAAATAAAGATACCCATTAATTATTAAATGCTGACAAGATATCCTTCCATAGTATAAATGATGATGTTCCCAAATTAAACTTTTAAGCTGTTGGTTAAAATCAAGAATTTGCTATTTCAAAGGTATGTTTGTGGGAAAGATATCTCCTCAATGGACAGTAGTGTAGATCCAAGATCAGACTGCACGTTCTGTGCAGTCTGATCTTGATCTACACTGTCTGCAAAAGGTCATTGAGTCACGCTTAGCAGCCTAAGGGTTCACTTGGTGTGCTTTTAGTGTGTGCCTTTTGTCTCATCTTCACGTCTGCAGCTTTGAAAGTTGGGAGTTTGAGTGCATGCAAGATGAAGGGCAAAGGCCCATTTGTGATCTTAAGTTTCTTTTTCCAATCAAAATATAGGAATCAATTTCTTGCAATTAACTCTTTACCACACAATCCCGACTTTTAACGACCCTGACAGAGAAGGCTTTTGAAAACATTGTGGGGAAAGGAGAAAATGCTGGTAATCAGCATTTTCTCCTCTTCCCACAATGTTTTCTACTCTATCAAAGACAAAAAACATCATTTTACCAACGTTTATTTTCTCGTCTGCAAATTCTCTGAATTTGGTGTGGTATAAAATTTTGTCATTTGGTAAAGAGTCAAGCCTCTCATATAAACCACAGGAAGAAATTATCAATTGCTTTTGTTCGATTATTCTCAGATTTTTCTTTTTTTGAGGGGGGGCTGGGGGGGGGGGTTGGGAACAAAGGTTGCAAGAAAAGTTAATTGAAAGGTTGTATATTCAGCCTGTTGGTACAATTAAAAGAAGTTGGTGTGTAGTAAGTAAACTATACCAAGAGAACTAATCTTTTGGCATTTGTTGAGACAACTTCATGTCATCAATAATTCTCTTTGTTGCTCTCTAGTTTACCATACTGTTCCTATTTACTGCCCTTATCCTAATTAATTCTCACACCCATACTGTTAATTCTTTACCACATAACAAAATTGAAGAGTCGTTGAAACAGGAAGCATTTGCAAATAACAAATTATATGTGGCTGAAATGGTGAAGTTTGTCTGTGACAGGGAAGACAACATTGTGGGAAAAGAAGAAAGTGCTGGTTACCAGCATTTTCTTCTTTTCCCACAAAGTTTTCAAAGGCCTTCTTTCTGGGGTTGTTAAAAGTCGGGATTGTTTGGTAAAGTGTTAACCCTTAAGCTGCTAAGTGCAACTCACTGACCTTTTGTGGACGGTGTAGATCGAGATCAGACTGCACAGAACGTGCAATCTGATCTTGGATCTACACTGTCTGATAAGGAGATATTGTCTTCCTAATACTGAATTTGAGATAGCATTATTTGGGTTTTTACTATCGTTTTGAAATTCTCATTTTCACTTATTTAGCAGGATAAGGGTTAAATGATGGGCTTTGTGTTTTAAAGGGCAGGAAGCATTTGGGAAAAAAGAGAAAATGCTGCTTATCAGCATTTCTCTTTTTCCTGTGACACTTCCAGAAGCCCCTTTTTCCTCTGGGTCGTGAAAACACCAGTGTCTGTATTCACCAACCATTCTCAAGACCATTCTTAGTCTTATTCTCCAAGGTTTTCTAACTTTGAAAGTAACACAACTTCTGATTGGCTAAACCAGTTGGTTTAGCCAATCAGAAATTGTGTTACTTTCAAATTTAGAAAACTGTGGAGAATGAGACTAAAACGCCCTCAAGAACGGTTAGTGAATACAGACCCAGATTGTATGATAAAGGGAGAGAGATAAGAGACAGAAATCTTTCCCATTTTTTCGCCTTGTCCAGCTATCGCCGAGATGACAAATTTCATCTAGTTCTTGCCTAGATGACAAATTTCATGGTCTGATCAGTGTGAAATTTATCTAGTGTTCTGGTGGAGGACATGGTAATAAAGATGGATGCTCTATTGACCAGAGGCTCACTGCATTCTGCGAAAATAGATCTGTACTACAGACATCCCAAATTATATTCAGAGCACTGCAAAATATTGTGGATGTTATGGAATGATAGCCCTGTACCAAATGTTCCTTTGGTAGAGGACTTTTGAAAACATTATGGAAAAAGGAGAAAATGCAGGTGATCAGCATTGTCCCCTTTTTCGTACAATGTTTTCTTCCCTAACAAGAACAGATCTCACCATTTGAGACAAATTTTATTTCGTCGTCTGCTGAAAATTTCAGTTTTGAAAAGTCCAAAATTTTGTCGTCTGGAAAAGAGTTTGAATATCAAATTTCTTGTTTATTACAGAGAATATGATACAAGCTTCCATTTCATGATTATATGAGCTGTCAACTTCTCATTGGTTGTGTGTTTTTAACCCTTTACCTTGCAATATTCCCATGTTTTAATTACCGTGAGGAATAAAGCTTTTGAAAACATGGTGGGAAAAGGGAAAAATGCTGGTAACCAGCATTTTCTCGTTTTTCCCCACCATGTTTTCTTACCTTTCAGATACAAATTCTGTGATTAAAGTCAAAATTAATTTGTCGTTTGCAAAAGATTTCAAAGTCTAAAATTTTGTCATCTGGTTAAGAGTTAACCCTTCACCACAAATTCCTGAGTTTTGACGTCCCAGAGAAAGAAGCCTTTTGAAAACATTGTGGGAAAAGGAGAAAATGCTGGTAACTAGCATTTTCTCCTTTCCCTGCAATGTTTTCTATCGGAGAACTTAAGCTCCTTTGTATTAATTTTGAAGTTGTCGTCTGCAGATGTTTTAAATTTGACAGAGTCTAATACTGGTTGCATGAGAAAGAGTGAATAATTATTGTCACTAGATACTGGGACTGGCCTGTCTTGTAATGTTTAAAACCAGATGAATCCAGTCATTATTTGTTTACTTGCTGGAAATTGGTGTTGTCATGTCCGGATTTGTTTTCATTCAAAAACTGTTAATGAAAACTTCATGATTTTATCAAACATTCTTCCAAAGTATGAAGATGTTGAAGATTTAAACCTTTACAAAACTATCCTATGTTTTTAAAAACTTAACCCTTTCCCAAACGACAAATTTTGGAGTGATCCAAATTGAAAGAGTTTGCAGACGACAATTTCAGATTTGATGAAAATGGCAGAAAGTTATCAAAAAGAGTAGAGAAAACACTGTGGGAAAAGGAGAAATTGCTCGTTATGAGCAATTTCTCCTTTTCCCACAGTGTTTTCAAAAGACTTGTACTGCAGACACGTGAAAACCAGGGCTTGTTTGGGAAAGGGTTAAAGAAGACAGCTTTTGAAATTAACCCTTAGAGTACCGAATAAACCTGCCAGACATTTTCATCCTAGAAATACGACCCAAATAATTCCAATTTCATGGTTGCTTTTGTCTACAGTGATTCAGCAAAGCAGACAGTGTAGATCAAAGATCAGGCTGCACATTTTGTGCAGCCTGATCTTGATCTACAGTGGCCGCAAAAGGCAACTTTAGTTGTGAAAGGCACTTGAAAGGTTAACATGGACAGAAGGGTAAAATATGGTATTCAGAATTTTCTCATTTTCCAGCAATGTTTTCTACCCTTTTCAAAAGTAAATAGCATTCTTTGAACCATGTTTGTCATCTGGAAATGCAAAAAAGTATGGACCCATGTCAGCCTGCGCTGTGGGTGAGACTGACCGGGGTTGAAACTGTTTGCTTTAGATGAATTTACTGCATGTCAAGGGGCCATTCTACCTCAGGACTCAGCCAGTTGTTAGACAAATGGATTTTATGGATCCATAATTATGTGATGACTTGCTTGGTATCATGGATCACGGAGATCCATTCACTCTTTACCAGACAGTAGAAATTTAGATTTGTACAAATTGAAAACAGTTGCAGACGAAAATTGCAATTTGGCTCAAATGATGGAATTTGTCTTTAATAGGGTAGAAAACATTGTGGAAAAAGGAGAAAATGCTGGTTAACAACATTTTCTCCTTTTCCGGCAAGGTTTACCAAAATCTTTTTTCTTTAGGGTCATAAAAATGTGGGATATCATTACTTCATGGACAAGTAGAATATGATATTGACTGATTGATTGTATGATATTTAACACCATTTTCAACATTATTTCATTTATATTACAGCAGCCAGTGCACCTATTTATGTTTTCCTGGAGTTTCTGTCACCAGTACTTTGCACAATACTCCTCCCAGGCCACTGGCTGCTTTTTAGATAAAACAATGATCAACAGTGCGAGAGGAATGAATCCTCTCTCAATGACTATCATCATTCCTCATGAAAAAATTGGCTGAGCTGTGGATTCGAACCAGGGACCCCCTGTTCTCAAGTTATGTACACTACAGATGGCTGTACCAGGACTTGGCAGATTTGATATTAACATTATACAGTTACAGACATATAAGTGAAGGCTTTACAAAATGACACAATTTTAGACATTTCCATTTTGAAAGCATTTTGCGGACAGCAAAATAAGTGTTGCTCAAACGATGGGATTTGTTCTTAAACCTGGAAAATGAGGTTGGAAATGCTGGTTACCAGCATTTTCTTCTTTTAACACGATATTTTTAACTTCAATCTCTTTCTGTTCAATGTCTTTATCTTCAAGGTTGTGTCTAGGTTATTAGAACATGGGACTGGACGTTGAAGAGTTAAAATGTATTTGGCTTCCTTCTTGTGTAAAAATTTTCTTGAGAATCTGAATTTGGCTTCCCGCTTGTGTAAAAATTTTCTTCAGAATCTAACTTTAATATTTTGTCCAATCTTCTTCAAGATATTTCCTAATTCATTATCTGATTTAGGACACATTATTTCATGCATCCTTTGATGTGTATTGATTGGGGCACAACTGTAACAGGAAGTCAAGGCCAAGGAAATATATTGGCCTTGTTTTTGATTGCATATTATCTGATGGCTCTTTCAAAGGAAGCATATTAGCCTAATGTTTGTGATTGCATGTTATCTGATGGCTTCTTCAAAACTTTCCGCTTGAAGGAGTAGATTTCGATTTTTCTTGCAATCTTTACCTTTGATAGAACTATGGTTGAAAATTAAGCTGTCTTTATAATCAGTCTAAAATTATGTTATTTCTCTGTTGTCATTGTTTTTGATTTGATATGAGCCATGTGCTGTGAGAAGGGGATTTAATGCAGCTACTACAAATGTTGACCCAGATTAGCCTGCAAAGTACAAGCAGGCTGACCTGGGTCGAAACCTTTTGCTATTTGTCAATTTTCTGCATGTCAAAGGACCAGTTTACCTCATGATTCAGTCGGTTATTAGACAAAATGGATTTTATGGATCCCTATTTGATATGTGAAGGCTTGGATTGTAGAATGTATCACAGAGATGCATTAAAACCCCTTTTGCCAAACCATGGCACATATGTATTTGAACTTGGAACCTCCTATCACAAATTTTGGGTACACAAACATTGGGGTAAAATGAATAATTGCTCTTATTGAGCAATTTTCACAGACATCCACCGGAAAATTAGATAAGTCTTTATTGGACTACAAAATTTTAGTCATCCTTTCTGAAAGCATTTACAGACTACAAGTCAGATGTGACTGTCATTGAAATAGTAGAAAACACTGTGAAAAAAGGGAGAATTTCTGGTAATCAATAGTTTCGGCCTTTTCCATAATGTTTTCTAAAGCCTCATTCCACAACGTTGTTAACCCTTCACTACACAATCCTGAGTTTTACTGAACTTGAGGTAGAACCCTTTTGAAAACATTGCGGTAACTAGCATTTTCTCCTTTCCCCACAATGTTTTCAATCCTATTAAGGACAGATTCTGTCATTTGACTCACGCTTACATGGTCATCTGCAACTGCTTTCAATTTTGATAAATCTATATTTTTGTCATTTGGTAAGAATTTAAGAGACTGGATTGTTTGGTTAAGGTTTAAGCTTGTTTGTATTGGCATTTAACACCATTTTAACAGCTTAGGTCATATCACAGCAGTCAGCGCACATATGCATATGTTTCCTGGCTTTCTCACACCAGTACTGACACAACTTTCTTGCCAAGTCACCAGTCACAATTCAGATACACTAACCCTAGTCTGGTACCCCTCCATACTCCATACAGGCAAAGCACAATAATGGCAGCCCCCGTTTGTAATATGCAGAAGTAATGGATTATTGTTATTTCACTTGATCAAATCCTACTATAGACTGAATTGAAAACAGATTGGTTGCAAAAAAGTAATGGCAGTTAGTTTTTTGATTGTTGTACTTATTTAATGAGAAAAACTACATATCAGAAATGCTTTAAGTATCTTAAATGTCAATGGACTGATAAAACGTCAGAAAACAGGGCTACTTTTAAAATGATTTATAGTCAAATTTATATTTAAACCATACCCGAACAGCACGTTTTATATTCGGTAATGTATATTTTGTACAAATTTGATCTCGTTTTATTCACAGATCAAACTGGATCACATGAAATTGAGAAAAACAGGAAAGCACATAGGGGCTAAGCTTAAGGTCGCCATGGAGGCCGCCATTATCGCGCTTTGCCTGACCCGATAACGTAGTGGTAGGGGCAGGTAATCCAGACTATGCTAACCACTGAGCTTTAAGGTTGGGCAAAGGGTTAAGAATGTAATACATTAGTAGCAAAAGCATCAATGATGAAATGAACAATGGTTGTCAAAGGAACAAATAACAGGTACCATTATAAATCCTCTGTTTATGCCAAAGGCCTAATTTCAGATAGGAAAATATTTGTGTTAGGAGCTAAAGATTCTGATCTACTGCTGCTAGGCTTTATCCTTTCCCACGCCACAAAATTTAACCCTTTACCACACAATCCCGACTTTTAACGACCCTGTGGAAGAAGCCTTTTGAAAACATTGTGGGAAAAGGAGAAAGTGCTGGTAACCAGCATTTTCTCCTTTTCTCACAATCTTTCCTTCCCATCCCATAACAAATTTCAGTTTTTAAGTCACATTGAAATTGTCGTCTGCAAATGCTTTCAATTTGGACTAGTCTAAAATTTTGTTGTTTGGTAAAGAGTTAAGACTCATCCAAATTGAAAGCATTTGCAGACGACAAATTTAATGTAGCTCAAAAAATGATTTCTGTCTTTTAAAGGTTACAAAACACTGTGGAAAAAGGAGAAAATGCTGGTTACCAGCATTTTCTTCTTTTCCCACAGTGTTTTATAAAGCTTTCTTTAGTTAGGGTTGTTAAAATTAAGGAATGGGTGCTTAAGGGTTAACCCCTTCTGCATCATAGGTACCAGTTTGATCTTTTTTTAAACTCTTTACAACACAATTCCAACTTTCAAGAACCCTGAGAAAGAAGCCTTTTGAAAACATTGTGGGAAAAGGAGAAAATGCTGGTTACCAGCATTTTCTCCTTTTCCCACAATGTTTTCTAATATAACACTGTGGGAAAAGGAGAAAATGCTGGTAACCAACATTTTCTCCTTTTTGCTCAATGTTTCTAATCTAACAAGCAAAAATCACATCATTTGAGCCCCACTGAAATTGTCGTCTACAAATGCTTTCAATTTGGACATGTATAAATTTTTGTTGTCTGGTAAGAAGTTTAAAGATGAAAATCTTTCAGAGTTTCAGTGGATTGTATTTACAGCTGACAAAATAGGTTTGTGAAAAGGGGGTTTAACCCTTTACCAAACGACAAAATTTTAGACAAATTCAATTTGGAAGCATTTGCAGACGACATTTTGAAGGTGGCCCAAATGACAAAATTTTTTTCTCGGTAGGAAAGAAAACATTGTGGGAAAAGGAAAAAATGCTGGTTACCAGCATTTTCTTCTTTTCCCACAATGTTTTCAAAAGCCTTCTACCTCAGGGTTGTTAAAAGTTGGGATTGTGTGGTGGGTTAATGCATCCAATTCAAAACCTTTTCCTATTGGTCAATTTTCTGCATGTCTGCATGTTAGAGGACCAGTCTATCTCATGATTCAGTTGGTTGTTAACAAAATGGATTTTATGGGCCTACAGTCATATCATGACTTGTTGGTATTGTAACATGCAGAGCTCCAGATAGTGGGAGTGATTTTGATTTAAAAATTGAAAATATTAATTATTCTCTGCTAAACCCTATGTTATGAGTACTCATTAGAATCGTCTCATCGAGACAATTCTAATGAGTACCTACAACATAGGGTTTGGAAGAGAAATAATGGATTTAGAATACCATCACTACCTCTTATCTGGAGCTCTGGTAAAATGCAACGACCTGGTCACCCATCCAGGCACTAACTATAACCACGTTGCTTAACTTGCACGGAGAGAACTGCACCAAACTGCATCGCTGTAAAAGCTAGCTCAACAGCAAGGCAGGTTTGAAGTGCTTATACATCTAACCTCTTTCCGTGACAGTATAAAGCCCCCATTGCCAGAGCATGGCTCACGTTGTTGAAAGTTGGTCAACTTGCTATTTACTTCCTTACTAAACGATAAAATCGTAGACTTGTGCAAATTGAAAGCATTTGCAGATGCCAAATGAAATGCTACTCGAATTATGGAACTTATCTTTGAAACAGTAGAAAATGTTGTGGAAAAAGGAGAAAATGCTGGTTACCAGCATTTTCTCCTTTTCCCACAAGGTTTTCAAAGGGCCTCTCCCCAAGGGTCATGAAAACATAGGCTTCTTTGGTTAAGGGTTAAATAAGGTTTCATTGATTTCAGTTGTAGATGCCCTTTAGCATGTCTGAAATCAATTCCCGTCTCCAGGAAAATTCCATCACAGATTAGCCATAGTGTGGTCGGAGATTGTTTGTCAAGGAGAGATTAGGTCTATGTTACGAGCAGTCTGTTACCATTAGGATCATGGGATAGATTATCTGCTGTTTGATTGGTCAATTAATTTTTTTTTCACTGAACAGGCTTTTTTTTGCCTCATTTATCATTTCCTGCATGCATCTGCACCTAACAATTGTAGAGATGAGAACTGAATGACAAATAGCGCAATGATTATTTTTCTCATTATTCATCAGTTTTTTACGGCAGGCCCCATGATGCTGCGTCATTAGCACTTTACCACACAATCCTAGGTTCTAACCACCCTGAAAGAGAAGGCTTTTTGAAAACATTGTAGGAAAAGGAGGAAATGCTGGTAACCAGCATTTTCTTCTTTACCCATAATATTTTCTACCTTATCAAAGACAGAAATACATGTAATCCTTTAAGCTACATTTAATTTGCCGTCGGCAAATGCTCTCAATTTGGTCATATCCAAAATCTTGTTGTTTGGTGAAGAGTTAAGGTGTTGCATTTGTTAAGCAGGGAATGCTGATTTAACTAAAATGGTCACATGGGCAATTTGCCCTTTTTTGCACAATGAATTAATTGCATGCCATTTGCATAAAAATCCGTGTGCTCAAGAAGTAGGTCAGTGCATTCAGCTATGCCAAAAAACTCACAAAATAAATCAAAAGTAAAGACACTAGACTAAGTTTCTTCCAGGTATGTCACTAGGCTGAAGTCTCAAAGCTTGCATCTCAACAGTTGAGACTTTTGTTCAGAGCTAAAGACAAAAGAGTGAACATAAGGCATGGGCTTTGTCTTAAGTCTTTATCAGACAGCCAAATTCTAGACTTGTCTAAACTTAAAACATTTACAGATGGCAAAGGAAATGAGGCCCAAATGATTGGATCTGTCTTTGAAAGGGTAGAAAACATTGTGAGAAAAGGAGAAAATGCTGGTAACCAGCATTTTCTCCTTCTCCCACAATGCTTTCAAAACCTTCTTCCTTAGGGTCTTTAAAGCTCAGGATTGTTTAGGAAAGAGTGAAGTATGTTCCTGGCCGCCACCATTTGAGCCACATTTAATTGTCATCTGCAAATGCTTTGAATATCGACCAGTCTAAAATTTTTGTCGTCTGGTAAAGAGCTAATTTTGGCAGGTGAAGTACAATTGAAGTCTCCTTTGCCCACAATATTTTCAAAAGGCTTCTTCTTCAGGGTTGTTGAAACTCTGCATTGTGTGGTAAAGGGTTAAACATTTGTTCAGAGCTAAAGGCAAAAGAGCGAGCAAAAGCACAGGCTTTGTCCAAAGTCTTTACCAGACATCGAAATTCTAGGCTTGTCTAAATTTAAAACACTTCCAGACGACAAATGAAATGATTGGATCTGTCTTTGAAAGGGTAGAAGACATTGTGAGAAAAGGAGAAAATGCTGGTAACCAGCATTTTCTCCTTTTCCCACAATGTTTTCAAAAGCCTTTTTCATGGTTGAAGTGTGGCTTTATTGGTGGAATTTGTCTGAGATAGGGTAGAAAATGTTAAGGGAAAAGAGGAAAATGCTGGTTACTACCATTTGCCCCTTTCCCCACAATGTCTTAAAAACCTATTTCCTTAGGGTCTTTAAAACTCGCGATAGTTTGAAAAAGACTGAATTACATTCCTGGCTACCGCCTGTCATCTCTACAAAATGGCCCAATGGAAGCATCAGGGTTTAACTCCGATGAATTTTAACACCTCTGAGAAATTAGACTTTTGAAAACATAGTGGGAAAAGGAGAAAATGCTGGTAACCATCATTTTCTCCTTTTCCCACAATGTTTTCTAACCTTTCAGAAACAAATCCTATCATTTGAGCCACATTTAATTTGTCGTCTGCAAATGCTTTGAATTTGGGCCAGTCTAAAATTTTGTTGTCTGTTAAAGAGTTGATTTTGCCTGGGTGAAGTACAATTGAAGTCGGATTATTAGATTTTTGAAAGACACTGGCAGACCTGGTATATAGATTGTCTTTGTTGAAAACCGAATTCATTATTGTGACTTATTAGGTTGTAAATTCCATTCATTTCACAGACGTCTTCTCTGACAGTGATACATCTTTTCACAGAATTTACAGGTTGTCTTTTTTTTTAAAGAGACTTTCTTTTGGCTAAACCCTTAACCCTTTCCCAAACAATAAATTTTGGACTGGTCCAAATTGAAAGAGTTTGCAGACGACAATTTTAAATTTGATGAAAATGGCAGAAAGGTCTCAAAAAGGGTAGAAAACACTGTGGGAAAAGGAGAAATTGCTCGTTATGAGCAATTTCTCCTTTTCCCACAGTGTTTTCAAAAGACTTGTACTGCAGACATGTGAAAACCAGGGCTTGTTTGGGAAAGGGTTAAGTTGCTTTACCCTTTACCACACTACCCTGAGTTTTAACGACCCTGAGAAAGAGACCTTTTGAAAACATTGTGGGAAAAGGAGAGGATAGCAATTTTGATGACAGTTAAAAGTTAAAACATTGTAACCTTTATGACCAAGCTAGCTTTGTCCTTACAATTTTAGGGTCTTTTCAATGACAGAACTCTACCAAACGACACTATTTCAGACTTGTCACAATTTAAAGCATTTGAAGACAACAACTCAAGTGTGACTCAAATGATGGAGCTTGTCTTTAATGGTGTAGAAAAAATTGTGGAATAAGGAGAAAATGTTGGTTACCAGTTATTTCTCCTTTTCCCAAAAATTTTTTGAAAAAGCCTTGTCATTCAGGGTTGTTAAGACTGGGGATTGTGTGGCAAAAGGTTGAAATGTTCATTTTCTGTCTACCCCTGCCCACAAGAGTCTTAATTTGTGTACGACACCTTTTTTGTGCACCGAACTTATGTATGAGCCATGCTGTGTGAAAAGGGATCTTAATGCATCTATAAAAGGTATTGACCCAGGTCAGCCTGTGCAGGCTGACCTGGGCCAAAACTTCTTGCTATTGGTCAATTTTCTGTATTTTCCAGGACTAGTTCACCTCATGATTAAGTCGATTGTTACAAAAAGTGGCTTTTATGGATCCATAAATATGTGACGACTTGCTTGGTATAATGCATTACAGAGATTCATTAAGCCCCGGAAAGCATGGCTTTTATATGTATATATTGTACAGAAGCCATGAGTCCAAAATTTTGGCCATTACCACGGTGAAATCGCAGCTTTTGCAGCAAATGTTTATTTTCCATCTATATGAACAGAGCAAGTATTCCACGTATTGTATCAAGCACAAGGGTCTCAGACTTCTCTATCATTAAGCTCTATATGACAATTTAGTGTCTGTATGTTTGATGAGAAACGTTAGCAGTCAGTAAGAAAAGAGTCTCGTAGACATCAGAGCAAACACAATTTGATAGAGAATGGAAGGAAATGTAATTGAAGCTTGTAGACAGACACAAAAAAAAAGTTAACTAGAAAGCACAAAAGTACATTTTAAAGGCATAACAGCTGCCAAAAGTAAACAATTCAGGATTCAAATTGCAGATAAATTCAATTCATACCATTTAATAGTCTGATAATGTGTTAGAGTTGAGTGTGTCAAATTTTAACCCTTTCTCAAACGACAAATTTACGACTATTTCAGTTCAAAACGTCTGCATACGACAATTTCAAAATTGGTACACATGAGCTTAAGGCCTCTGATAGGGTGGAAAACATTGTGAGAAAAGGAGAAAATGCTGGTTACCAGTTGTTTTCAAAAGCCTTCTACCCCAGGCTTGTTAAAAATTGTGATTGTGTGATAGAGGTTTAACAACTCAGCAACATGGGACCCGCTGTAAAAAGCTGAGGAATAATGAGAAAAATAATCATTGCACTATTTGTCATTCAGTTCTCATCATTTCTACAATTGTTAGGTTGCAGATGCATGCAGAAAAATGATTAATGAGGTAAAAAACAAGCCTGTTTAATGAAAGACAATTAATTGACCAATCAAACAGCAGATAATCTATCCCATGATCCTAATGGTAACAGACTGCTCATAACATAACAATGTTTGTAAAAGCCATCTTTTCAAGGACTGTAAAAAAAACCTGCATTGTTTGGTAAAGAGTTAACTTGCCGGCAGAAAAATGTATTGTCAAATTAGAACAAAAGTTGGCAACTTTTGTTTTAGATTTACAAGACATTTTTCTGCAAGCAACTGGAACTTTGATAGATTCCACTGTAGACTCATAATTATATCCATACTTTTAGTATGAATTCATTTGCAGTTTGACCACTATTGTTTTCATTTTGCAGCAAGTGGGCCTTTAACCCTTATCCTGCCTAATAAAGGCTATGAAACTTTCGAGCCGATAGTAAAAAACCCAAATTTTCCTATTTCAAAGGTAGTTTTGAAGGAAAGATATCTCCTAATCGGACAGTGTAGATCCAAGATCAGACTGCACATTCTGTGCAGTCTGATCTTGATCTACGCTATCCTCAAAAGGTCAGTGAGTCACGCTTAGCAGCCTACGGGTTAACATTCAAAAAGTGGTTTTATTTTTGAGGGGCTGATAGATTTTTTTCCCAAATTTGGGTATAGTACTGTGTTAGGGATTTTGATAACCTTTAAAAAAATGAACAAGGGTGAACTTGTTGAAAAGGGGGCAATGACAACTTTTAGAAGAGTTGTAGGAATTAAAAAGTCTCCATGAAACACTTTATTAGCTCGGCTGTTTTCAAAGAAAACGTAGACTTATTGTCAAAGCCCTGTCATCTGCATCGTCATCATGGTACAAAAACTACTTAAGATATTTACTTCAGACTTGGACTAGTTGTTAACCATGATGAAGGGAGCCCATACAACTTGAACAAATAACCATCAAAATGGTTTTGACACAGTTATACCCCTTTTTCAACTTAAAATCTTCACTGAAAATCAAGCAATTGCGACCAAGCTTTTGCACTGGCATGCCATGCTCTTGTTTTTGGGTCTGTGACCTTGTAAGATTAACCCTTTCCCAAACGACAAATTTTGGACTGGTCCAAATTGAAAGAGTTTGCAGATGACAATTTCAAATTTGATGAAAATGGCAGAAAGTTATCAAAAAGGGTAGAAAACACTGTGGGAAAAGGAGAAATTGCTCGTTACGAGCAATTTCTTCTTTTCCCACAGTATTTTCAAAAGACTTGTACTGCAGACACGTGAAAACCAGGGCTTGTTTGGGAAAGGGTTAAGGAATTACCCTCAGCAAATGACTTTCCTTGTTTGACATCAATCATGTTTGAAAACATGTTGACAAAAGGGAAAGTTTGTGGTAATAAGCAATATTTTCTTTTGCTACAATGTTTTAACCCTTGAAGCGCCAAATAAACCCAATGGACATTTTCAGTCTAGAATAAAACCAAGATAATTACAATTTTGTGGTCACTTTTTATGTCTAGTGTCTCAGCACAACGGACAGTGTAGATCAAAGATCAGGCTGCACGTTTTGTGCAGCCTGATCTTGAACTACACTGGCCGCAGAGGCAACTATAGTCGTGAAAGGCGCTTTAAGGGTTAACATTCAATTTGTGTTAAAACTTTTTATTATTGGTTGATTTTCTGCATGTGTAGGACCGGTCTACCTCATGATTCAGTCGGTTGTTAGACAAAATGGATATTATCGACCCATAGTTATATGATGACTAGCTTGGTATAATACGCCCAGCCCCGTAGCTCAGTTGGTAGTGTACAGGACTTGAGAACAGGAGGTCGCTGGTTCGATCCCCGGCTTGGCCAATTTCTTTCCAAGGATTGATGATAGTCATCGCGACAGGATTCATTCCTCTCTCACCGCTGACCATTGTTTCGACGATGGTTATGTGGGAAAGCAGCCAGTGGCTTGGAAAGAATATTGTGCAGAGTACTGGTAAAAAGAAACTCCAGGAAAGCATGGATAGGGGCACTGGCCGCCGCCATATAACTGAAATAACATTGAAAACGGCGTTAAACACCATACAACTAAACACAACTTGGTATAATACATCACAGAGGTGCATTAAACCCCCTTTACCAGAGCATAGCTCATAATTATGAAAAAGATTAGACTAACTGTCCAGTAACATCCCCCAACAATGTTTGAGGGAGATATTATGTCTGTCCTTTTGTCTTATCTAACAATCAGCCTCCCCTGAATAACAACATATTTTATGCTCTGATCAGTGTGAAATTGATTGCACTTCCATATTCCCCAACACCCTTGTCCCTTTACTAAACAATAAAGTGTTTTCACAACCACAAAGATGAAGGCTTTTGAAAACATTGTGAGAAAAGAAAAAAAAACTCTGGTAAACAGCTGTTTTCTATGCTTTCTCTCTCTTTCTCTGTTTTCTACCCTTTCAAAGAAAAATGTCTTTATCTTAGCAATATTTGAATTTTTCATCTGAAAATTCACATAGGGTCCATAATAGTTAACCCTTTCCCTGATCCTGAGTTTTACTGACCGTATGGAATGAGGCCTTCATGGAACCAACATTTTCTCCTTTTCCCACAATGTTTTCTACCCTTTCAAAGAAGAATTTCAAGATTTGAGTTACATTCCATTTTTAGTCTGCAAATGCTTTCAAAATTCAGTCTAGTCTATAATTCTGTTGTTTGGTAGAGAATTAACTCTGTACCCAAGGGCAAAAATTTATAACTGTCCCAAACAAAACCATTTGCAGACAACAAATTAAATCTTACTCACATAGCATAATTTGTCTATAAAAGGATTAAAACCATTGTGGGAAAAGGGAAAAATGCTGGTTACCAGCAGTTTCTCTTATTCCCTTATTCTTCTTCTCCAGGTTCATTTAACCTTTTACCATAAAATCCCAAGTGTTAATGACCTTGAGGAAGAAGGCTTTTGAAAACATAGTTGGAGAAGGAGAAAATGCTGGTAGATAGCATTTTCACCTTTTCCTACTATGTTTTCTACCCCATCTAAAACAAATTCCGTCATTCAAGCCACATTTAAATTGTCGTCTGCTAAAGCTTTCAATTTGGACAATTCCAATATTTGGTCCGGTGGTAAAGGGTAAAACATGGGATTGTTTGGTAAAGAGTTAATAAAGATAGATGCTATGTATTGACCAGGCTCTCATTGCACTTCAGTAAATGGATCTCTACTACAAACAGACGTCCCAGATTATATTTAGAAGAGAATATCGGCGGGCGTTTCGGCAATCAAATAGCACAGAAATGTCTCCTTACATACGCAAGTCTTTACCAGCAAGTCTTTACCAGACAGCAAAATTGGAGGCTGGTCCATATTGAAAGCAGTTGCAGACAAAAAATTCCATTTTGCTCAAATGATGGATTTTTGTCATTGAAAGGATTGAAAAAATTGTGGAAATAGGAGAAAATGCAGGTTACCATCATTTTCTCTTTTTCCCACAATGTATTTAAAGCCTTTTTTCTCAGGGATATTAAACACGGCATTGCATGGTAAAGGATTAAACAGAAAATTATTGGCTTTTTTGTGGGGGATTTTTCTTTTACACTTCTTTATCTGCTGAGTGAGCATTTTTTGATTGATAGAGAAAGATAGGTTGACTCGTTACAAAAAGACAAAATTTTGGACTTGTCCAAGTTGAAAGCATTCGCAAATGACAAATCGAGTGATGGGATTTTTGTCTGAATGGGCAGAAAACATTTTGGAAAAGGAGAAAATGCTGGTAACCGGCATTTTCTCCTACTACCACAATTTTTTCAAATGCCTTCTATTTCAGGGTCATTAAAAGTCAGGGTTGTGTGGTAAAGTGCTAACCCATAGAGACCTAAGTGTTCCTTTGGCTGACAGTGTAGATCAAGATTAGACTGCACAAAATGCGGACTGATCTTGGATTGATTCTGTCTATACCTTCCCCCCCCCCCCGGTGTAACAAAAATATCTAGAAAGTTGCAATATATGTACCTTTTTAGTTGCAATGTTTGTACCTCTTTTAATTTGCAATATTTGTACCTTTTTTAGTTGCAATATTTGTAACTTTTTCAGTGGCAATATTTGTACCTTTTTAGTTGCTCTATTTGTACCTTATTAAGTGGCAATATATGTACCTTTATTTGGTTGCAATATGTGTACCTTTTTTTGGTTGCAATATTTGTCCCCTTTTTACTTGCAATATATATACCTTTTTTAGTTGCAATATTTGTACCTTTTTATTTGCAATATATGTACCTTTTTAGTTGCATTATTTGTACCCTTTTTAGTCACAATATTTGTACCCTTTTCAGTTGCAATATTTGTACCCTTATAGTTGCAATATATGTACCTTTTTAGTTGCAATATTTGTACCCTATTTAGTTGCAATATTTGTTCCCTTTTTAGTTCCAATATTTGTACCTTTACAGTTGCAATATTTGTAACTTTTGTAGTTGCAATATTTGTACCCTTTTCTGTTGCAATATATGTACCTTTTTGGTTGCGATATTTGTACCTTTTTTAGTTGCAATATTTTGTACCTTTTTTAGTTGCAATATTTGTAACTCTTTAGGTGCAGTATTTGTAACTTTTTTAATTGCAATATATGCACCTTTTTAGTTGCACTATTTTTACCTTTTTTAACCCTTTCCCAAACGACAAATTTTGGACTGGTTCAAATTGAAATAGCTTGCAGAGGACAATTTTAAATCTGATGAAAATAGCAGAAAGGTCTCAAAAAGGGTAGAAAACACTGTGGTAAAAGGAGAAATTGCTCGTTACGAGCAATTTCTTCTTTTCCCACAGTGTTTTCAAAAGACTTGTACTGCAGACATGTGAAAACCAGGGCTTGTTTGGGAAAGGGTTAAGTGCAATATTTGTAACTCTTTAGTTGCAATATTTGTAACTTTTTTAGTTGCAATGTTGCAACATTTTTAACTTTTTTTATGTAATGAAATTGTGACATGCATATGTTAGAGCTGTACATAACTTTAGGTGCTTTGGCAAACAGTGTTTATCAAAATCAGAGTTCTAATTCTGTTACCACAGTGTCTGTTGTTGATATATTCCAGTCAAAACAGGGTTGAGGTCTTTCTTCTATAACATAAAATTTCTGTATCAATAATATAGTACTTTACCCTTTAACTCTTTACCAAATGACAAAATTTTAGACCTGTCCAAATTGAAAGCATTTGCAGACAACAATTCAAATGTGGCACAACTGAGTGAATTTCTCTCTGGTATAAAACATTGTGGGAAAAGGAGAAAATGCTGGTTACTGGTTACCAGCATTTTCTCCTTTTCCCATAAGGTTTTCAAAAGGCTTCTTTTTTAGGGTCGTTAAAACTCTGGACTGTGTGGTAAAGGGTTAAAAGATAATTCCATGTCTGCTAACCATCTAGACTTTTGAATACATTGTGGGCAAAGGAGAAAATGCTGGTTACCAACGTTTTTCTCCATTACCCCACAATTTTTAGGCTTGCTGAAATTGAACGCATAATTATGCAGACGAATAATTAGATATTGTCCAAACAATTGGATTTGTGTTTGAAAGGGTAAAAAACATTGTGGGAAAAGAACAAAATCCTTGTTACCAGCATTTTCTGCTCATCCCACAGTGTTTTCAAAAGCTGCATTCCTCATGGTCAACTTGTCCAAATTAAAAGCATTTGCAGACGACAATTCAAATTTTGCTCCTACAGTGGAAGTCTTTGATAGGGTATAAAAAATTGTGGGAAAAGGAGAAAATGCTTGTCACCAGCATTTTCTCCTTTTCCCACAATGTTTTCAAAAGGCACCCTCGTCAGGGTCATTAAAACTCGGGATTGTGTGGTAAAAGGTTAATACTACAGATATTACAATTTTGATAGTCTTTTGGATAAATCAAAGTATCACAAGTAGATGTAGTAGACAACAGGAAAATCTTGTCTTGCTTTGCATTGTTAGGGCAAAGACAGACACAATTTGACTGGTTAACCCTTTACCAAACGACAAAGTTTTAGACTGGTCCAAATTGAAAGCAGTTGCAGACAATCAAATAAATGTGACTCAAAGCTTGAAATTTATTTTGGGAAGGGTGGAAAACATTGTGGGAAAAGAATAAAATAGTGGCTATCAGCGTTTTCTCCTTTTCTCATAATGTTTTCAAAAGTTCTTCGTTAAGGTTGTTTAAAGTCTGGATTGTGTGGTAAAAGGTTAAATCAAAATATCTCAAGTAGTAGACAAGAGGAATGTCTTGTCTTGCTTTGCATTGTTAGGACAAAGGCAGACAAAATTTGATTGGTTAATTTAAAGGTCAGGCTAGTAAATTCCAAGGTCAGCCTTTATTGACATCGCAGGCAGTGAAATGAAATTAGATAAACCCAAACAAATGAAGATGTATTGCACAATAAGGTCTAATTTGGAGTGTTATTGCTTGATAGGATATTGTGGATTTTACTCAACAATCCTGACAAGGTTTTGTCTCCAAGAAACCGTTCATCAAAGTATTGATAGTATCAGTGAATGATTGCTTTCAGACCTTCATAAATGATCCTCTTTATTGGGAAACCCTTTACGAAATAATCTTGTATTTTTCGTTCCCAGGGATAGAAAGCTTTTGAAACATTGTAAGAAAAAGAGAAAATGCTAGTAACCAGTATTTGCTCTTTTTCCACAATGCTTTGTTATTCTCTTCAAAGACAAAGCTTGTCATTAGAGCAACATTTTAGTTGTCGTCTGCAAGTTCTTTTTGTTTGGATAAATCTGAAATTTTGTCTTGTGGTTAGGAGTTAACTCTTTATCAAACAACAAAATTATAATGTGACCAATTCTGAAGTGTTATATCTGCAGACGACAAATTATATGTAGTTCAGATATGATTTTTATCATTGATAGGTTAATAAAAACATTGTGGGAAAAGGAGAAAATGCTGGTTACTAGCATTCTCTCCTTTTTCCACAATGTTTTCAAAAGCCTTTCTTCGTCAGAGACGTTAAAAACTCGATATTATGTGGTAAACAGTTAAGAAAATGAGATTGCCTTTCTGCCTCCAAGGCTAATTTATCATATTGATGAATGGCACATGCCTTGATGATTTCCCATGATTACTTTGTTTTAACTCTTTACCAGATGACAAAATCTTAGGCTCATCCTAATTGAAAGTATTTTTACACAACTCATTAACCCTATACTACAAGATCCTGAGTTTGAATGATGCTGACAGAGAATGCTTTTGAAAACATTGTGGGAAAAGGAGAAAATAATGGTAACCAGTATATTCTCCTTTTCCCATGTTTTCTATGATCCTGCAAGTGTCAAATCCCATGATATGAACCACTTTTGTTATCTACTTTCATTGTGGACAAGTCAAAAAATTTGTAGTGTCATAAAGAGTTAAATATGGCTGAAAGAATCGGTAGAAAACTAGTAGAAAACATTTTTGGAAAAGGAGAAAATGATGGTTACCAGTAACTTCCTCCTTTTCCCACAATGTTTTTAAAAGCCTTCTTCCACAAGGTCGTTAGAACCGGGCACTGTGTGGTAAATAGTAAACTCTGTACACACTGAAACAACAACTTCGAAAACATACATATAAAACATGGACAATCATCATGAATTGAGGTTGCATACATTGCATCAGTACTTGTGAAAAACTCTTGGCTAAAGGTGAACTTCGTTGGTAATTTCTCCTTGTAGCAGATTTGTTTCCTACACGTGGTCATCGACAAGGAGAAATCAAAGGACTCAAAGTCCTGAAAAGCTGATTTGATGATAAGTATTTAACAATAATTTGGAGGAAGGAAAAATAAGCTTTTCATCTCATGTTATGCAGGTTTATGAAATTACTTAACTCTTTACCACACATCTCCAACTTTTAAGGACCCTTGAAAAGAAGCCTTTTGTAAACATTGTGGGAAAAGGAGAAAATGCTGGTAACCAGCATTTCCTCCTTTTCCCACAATGATTTCTACCTGTGCAATAACAAATTTCAATTTTTAAGTCACATTTTCATTTGCTGTCTCCACAGGCTTTCCATTTGGACTGCTCTAAAATTTTGTTGTGTGGTAAAGACTTAATGGAACAAGCAGGGGCAGGTAAAATCAGTCAGTCTGCCTGACAGGATTACTGTGATTGTATTACCTATGTGGATGCCCAAGTATGAGGATTTAATTGATCCAGTGGACTGATAAGCCAAGTCATCAATCTGACATGGATTTCTGCTGCTAATAGATTTTGAACCATATAAATGTGAAATATATACTATAGCAACCATAGGGAGGTGGAGTTGTAGTGTGCAGGAAGTAGAATGTGTACAGTGCATGCCTATACAGTATATTGTCAGTATTTGGTTCCTAGTCAGACTGATCACAGCAAGTGAATTTGCTATATAAATCCACTAAAAGTTGTCCAAGAGTAGTCAAGTGTTCAAAACTTTTTTTTTCTGTCCAATTTCAGGTACATTTTTGTTATATGCTGGACTTGCATCTCTAGGGGCCTTATTCTTGTTTCTATGGTTACCAGAGACAAGAGGGAAATCACTTGAGGAGATGGAAGGATTGTTTGCCCACCCCTGGTGTGGGGTTGCTGCAGGGACAGACTATAACACAAAGACTATACAGTATGTACATATACGGGGACTCAACAGAGATGGGCGTGAATCTGAGCTCGATTCACCCGAGTGATATGTACATATAAAGGGATGGTAAAGACCATAGGCAAGTGATATGTACATAGAAGAGGATGAAAAAAGATGGGCAAGTGATATGTGTGTATAGCAGGAAAAATAAAAGATGAGAAAGTAAGATGTACATATAAGAGGACATAAAAAAGAAGAAGAGGAAGTGACATGGTATGTACATATAAGAGGATGAAAAAAAGATGGGCAAGAGATATTGTATGTACATTAAGAGGATAAAAAAAGATGGACAAAAGATATGTACATGTATATATAGCAGGTAAAAAAAGGGAAAGCTGTACATATAGGACTGCAAACAACCCAAGAGCACAATCTCGGAGCAGAGTTGTCGTTCGTTACTCTCACCATACATCTCTGCAACGGGCTAAATGACAAGAATCTTGTCAAACCAAGGAAAACATGTTTTGTTACTGTTTAACTGTTTCATGTGTAACATAATAAAGTAGACAAAGGAAATATGATTCCGGTTACATTATAGGTGCATTCAAACTGATGAATTTACCTGTATACAATGGAACTATTTTTTCAAGCTTCTTTACTGATCAGAATCTTAGCCAATTGTAAAAAAGAAATGGCTGCACCCATGAATGATGACAATATATTTAAACAAAATTAAAAAACAAGTTATCGCCCTTTAAAAGACATTTAACCCTTTCTCAGACGACGAATTTTAGACTGGTCCAAATTGAAAGAGTTTGCAGAGGACAATTTTAAATTTGATGAAAATGACAGAAAGTTCTCCAAAAGGGTAGAAAACACTGTGGGAAAAGGAGAAATTGCTCGTTACGAGCAATTTCTCCTTTTCCCACAGTGTTTTCAAAAGACTTATACTGCTGACACATGAAAACCAGGGCTTGTTTGGGAAAGGGTTAAGCTTTTCAGAAAATCCCTCTTTTTCACATTTCCTTCCACTAAGTCTGATTGGCCATATGCTGTTTGAACAGCACACAAAACAATCGATTGTCTTTCTTTTACCGCCGTTTGTGTCGCCATTTTGAGTTATGGTCATGTGATGAAAATATCACGTGATGACGGACTACTTTCTGAGCCAACTACAGAGGTGAATGGGAATGATCCGTAGTGCAAGAGAGTGCTAAGAGCAAGCTATATGGTATGTCTATATCAGAGGTCAAAAAAAAAAAGATTGCCAAGTGATAATTTATATATGAGCCATGCTCTGGCAAAAGCAAATTATCATATAATTATGGAACCATAAAATCCATCTTGTTTAACCCTTTACCAAACAAGCCCTGGTTTTCACGTGTCTGCAGTACAAGTCTTTTGAAAACACTGTGGGAAAAGGAGAAATTGCTCGTAACGAGCAATTTCTCCTTTTCCCACAGTGTTTTCTACCCTTTTTGATAACTTTCTTCCATCATCATCAAATTTAAAATTGTTGTCTGCAAACTCTTTCAATTTGGACTAGTCCAAAATTTGTCATTTGGGAAAGGGTTAACAACCCACTGAATTGTGAGGTACACTGGTCCTATGACATGCAGAAAATTGACAATAGCAAAAAATATCTACGTAGGTCCATGCAGGCTGACCTGGGTGGATACTTTTTGCAGATGCATTAAACCCCCTTTTCACTGAGCATGGCTCATTGTGATGATTTGAAAAAAAAAAAAAAAAAGAAAAGATCGGCAAGTGTTATGTGTATATATGTGGGTTGAAGAGAGATGGGGAGATTTGTGTAATGCAGATGCTTTCAATTTTGAGAAGTCTATAATTCTGACATATGGTAAAGAGATAAAAACCATCAGCTGTATGTGGCCACTGATCTTAACCCTTTACCACACAATGCCGCTTTTTAATGCCCCTGGGAAAGAGGCCTTTTGAAAACATTGTGGGAAAAGGAGAAAATGCCGGTAACCAGCATTTTCTCCTTTTCCCACAATGTTTTCTAACCTATCAAAAGAAAATTGCACCATTTGCACCACACTGAAATTGTCATCTGCAAATGCTTTCAATTTGGACAAGGCTAAAATTTTGTCGTCTGGTAAAGGTTTAACTGACTGGTCCAAATTGGAAACATTTGCAGACGACAATTTAAATGTAGCACAGATTATGAAATTTATCTTTGAAAGGTTTGACCTTGAGTTGCATTGAATAACCTCTAGCATGAATATTGCTGAAAGTACATAAAGGCATAAGGAAAAGTTTTTCATTACACATAATTTTTGCTTTTGTCAAATTGTTTCCAAAAGTGGTTGCTGCTAGATGCAAGAAGTCGCAATGTCATGTAAAAGGTAATTGAGCCATGCTCTGGCAAAAGGGAGCTAAATGCATCTCTGTGATGCATGATCCCAAGCAAGTCATCAAAGTATTATACATCCCTAAAACCCATCTTGTATAACAATCGACTGAATCATGAGATATACCAGTCCTTTGACATACAGAAAATTGACCAAAAGCAAAATGTTTCGACCCAGGTCAGCCGGTGCAAACTGCCAAGGCTGACCTGGGTCAATACTTTTTGCAGATGCATTAAGCCCCTTTTTCACAAAGCATGACTCAAGTATGTATCCCAAAGAAGTTTTATATTGTTATTATGAGTTGTGCATCTAACATAGAAATACGCGAGTATAATTTGTTACATGTATATACATAAAATTATTATTTTCTCGGCTGTTTTGAAGAAAATGGGTGCGTATTGTCATAGCCCTCGTGTCATCTTCCACCTAATGCAAAGACTTTGACATTTTATAATATCTCTGTCATTACTGAAGATATTTACTTCAAACTTTGACTACTTCATAACTATCAAAAGGGGAACCCATACAACAAGGACAGCTAACCATCAAAGTATTTTTGACACAGTTATGCCACTCTTTTTACCTAAAATTTGTCATGCAAAATTTTTGATATTTTATAATATGACTGTTGTTACTGAAGAAATTTAATTCACTCAGACTACTTGTTAGCATTCAAAAAAGCATTCAAAAGGGGAATTCATACAAAGGTAACCATCAAATTATCTTTGACACAGTTGTGCCCCTTTTTCAATTTCACTGAAAATCAATCCATTTCTAAAAGCATGAATATTGCTGAAGGTACATGAAGGCATAAGGAAAAGTTTTTCATGACACATAAAAGCAACTGCAGCCAAGCATTGGTACCCAAATGCTGTGCTCCTGTAATATAGTGTGGCATTATTAAACTGAGACAAATTATGCTCTTTGTCCATTTCAGTGTCTGTGAAAGGGCAGATAACATTGTTGGAAAAGGAGAAAATGCTGGTTACCAGCATTTTCTCCTTTTCCCACAATGCTTTCAAACGTCTTCTCTTTCAGGATTGTTAAAAGTCTGGATTTTATGGTAAAGACTTACCGGTAAATATTGGTTGTATATAATGACTTAAGGCTCCAGTTTATAATTATGAAGATGTTGTAAATAGCGATTGTACATAATGACCTAGCGCTCCTGTTTATGTTATGAATAGGATGTTGTTTTAAATACTGAATGTGTATATTGATAATGTTGTTTGTGATATTTTTGGAAATAAAACTGTTGTGGTGCTATGTGATTTACTTGTCATGTTAATACATCAGCATAAAGCATTATTCATGTATAAATGTCCTTGGGTAAGGCAATGCAGGGACCCAGCCTAATCAAAATGATGAAACCAAGGTGACATAGAAAACAGAACTATTACTGTGATGCAAATGAAATACCTTTAAGTTGGTGTAAAACTCAGTTTGTGTAAAACAACATGTAAACAAACCATCTTTATACATAATGTAAACAAACCATCTTTATACATACAGAAATACCCTAAAATGGCTCTATAAGTACAACACAAGATCTTAAAGATCTTTTTACATTGAAATAATCATCAATTTATCTTTTTTATTCTTTACAAAACAACAAAAAAAAAAAAAAAAAAAAAAAAAAAAAGAACATTCTAACAAATTACTAAAATACAGCCTCTATCCTTTTATTCCTTTTACCCTCAAATGACAACAGTCGTTTAGACTTAGGCATCATTTAATTCTTTACCAAAAGAAAAAAAAATAGACTTGTCCAAAACTGAAAGCATTTGCAGACAACCAGGGCTACAGAAATCTGAAAAATTGCCGGATCAGACCGATTCCGAACACTGAAAACCGATTTATTTTCAAAAACGTCCTAAAAAATCGGTCCGAAATATAATATGGCCAGTCAGAAACAAACTTACAAACCTTAAATCATTGCTGCAGGCATTTTTGAACGTTAGGCAAAGCAGTGATCGTATATAAGATCCCTTGGTATCTAGAGTGTCAAACTGTTAATTGGTCATTATCTAATTATTGCCATTTCACTGTGACATAAATCACAGTTTATAGCGATATCGTCATGCATCGTTGCCCTATTCGCAATCGGTTTTGTCCAATTACGTACCATACATGCAAACACACCATGCAATGCTAATCAGTCAGTCAATTTCGCCATGCCCCATTTGCATCAGAGTTTACATACAATATCTACTGCGAACCAATCAGAAATCTCGTACGAGATTTAGTTGCCGCCCACAATTTTGTAAAGCCGCGCCTTGACTCTACGTTATGTGGTAGTGTGCATCCTGTCACGAACTCATGACTAGCATTACACAGTGTATATTTAGCTACGACCTCTCGCAATCTTGAATTATTAATCCATTTCCATTAGTGCAGACACAACTTGCACCCAACTATCTCACCTGTCAGTGGTTAACACGACTTGGAGAACTGTCTGCGCCTGGGGGGTTGCCTAAGAAATTTGCCTCGTTTTCGCCTTTGGTATGGGTATGCTCACTCAGGGTTGTGGACATGAATTACGTAATGTTGAACAAAGTAATTTTACGTTATACTTCCCGAAGAAACGAATCAACTGGGTGTAATTTTAGCAGACTGAAACTCACGTTTACTTTGGCCACGTTCTTCTTGAAAACGAAAGTAAAAGGGCTAAACGCAGACTGACATTTTAAGACGTTTTGCAGCGAATTTTTGATGGCAGCGAAAGCGACGGACAGAAATCATTTGATGAAAATGAAGAAGTAAATATTCTTCAGAAAATTGTAACCGATGCCATCACCGACAGTGAGTTTGAGGTGGGACATTCCCAGACCAATCGCGAGTTTGACAAAGAAAGTGGGTGGGGTAACGTGGACTCGCCGCCGTCGATCACATGTCACAGCTCGGCCAATTCCGGAATCGACTGAAGTTTGCCGACTGCGCCGTCCATCGGCCAGACCGATTGAGATTACAAAATTTCTGTAGCCCTGCAGACAACAAATTAAATGTAGTTTAACTCTTTACCACATAGTCCTGGATTTCAACAACTTAGGAGAAAAAACTTATGAAAACATTTTGGTAACCAGCATTTTCCCCTTTTCCAACAATGTGTCCAACTCCTTCAAAGATAAATCCCATCATTTGAGCAACAATTAATTTATTGCATTTAAACGCTTACATTGGATGAGTCTAAAATCCTGTCACTTCGCAAGTGTTTGATGATGGGATTTGTCTTTGAAAGGGTAGAAAACTGTTGGAAAAGGAACAAGATGCACTTTAATTCTTGGAGATGGCAATAAACCTGACCTCACACAAAATTTTCTAGGTCAGTCCTCATGTGTAGTTTTACATAACACTAAAATGATGAGTGACCCACTCATTTTTTGCTGTCTCCATAATTTTATACATGTCAAGTTATATCCTCTTTCTGAAACAAATGAACAGTCTCTGGCTTTTTTGCCAACTGATCTGGCCTGGTACCTGTCTTGTCTGGCCGGTTGTCTGCTTTGTTTTGTAAGAGTATCTTAACACAATGTGTATGCTGGGCACCAGATGCAATATGCAAAGCTGAAATGAAAAGATTAAGTAAGAACGCCTTAGTTGCCAATTACAGAAAAAAATCTTTATTTTTGTGGCAGGCCATCTCTACTTTTCAAAATCAAAGGCAATATTTTCAAGAAAACTGTTACTGTCTGACAATGGTTAAAAGTAAAATGAGGTAGAAATATTTGAAGTCAGGAAAAGACCTTTTCTCATGATATTGTAAACATAGGTAAAGGCCTGTAACGAACATTTGTAAAAGCTTGTAACAATGACTTGTGAGTTACATGTATAGTATATCTAAATTGGTTTATCCTGTCACCTCCTATAAATTCCACCGTATAACAGGGGGTCATATAAACTTGGTGATATACGGTCACTTGACCACGTGACTAGGTTTATTATGTCAGTTGGTCACGTGATCAAGGTTTATTAGGCTAGTTGGTCATGTGACGAGCCGAACTCCTTTCTTAGAAGCCGGTACACGAAATCAATATTTCAAAGTAAAATTATCACTTAAAATTCGATACACATGTTGATTTTTCTTATCATTTAAAATAAAATAGAATTCTTCGCCACAACATTCTTCCGAGGGTTTACGTCGTGTTTATGACATAGTCCATATTATTCATGACGTCATTATTACTGCTGCATACCAAAAGCTCTTTGCACAGTTCGCCATACAAGTTTGTTTATTTCATAGTGCGAAAGATGTCAATACGTGCCTTAATTTCGAGCGAAATATTCTATCTAGTCGGATTTATGTTTGTAAATGTGAAACAGGATAAACAGAATAGTGTCGTGGATTGGAAAATTTGAAGAATAGACAGTAGTGTCTTTGATTCAAGGAAAGTTTGTCAGGCTCGGCTCGGGAATTTTATGGTATCAGTACCATAAGATATTGAATAAAAGGTACGGTCTTTGTATCATGTTTGTTTTTTGTTTTGTTTTGTTCATTTACAGTGCGTGACAGGATAAATAGAATAGATGGTTTGTGTCTTGGATGGGTTAAGTTTATCGGGCTCGGCTCCAGAAATTATCCGGTTCGCCTTTGGCTCACCAGATAAATTCCTCCGCCTTGCCCGATAAACTTAACCCATCCAAGACACCAACCATCTATTCTCTATAAATTGGTATTCTGTTGTAAGTAATGATAAATAACAAAAATTCTGTTAAAAATTATGAAAATAATTCACCACCACAGGTGGTGGATGTTTATATGAGTTCATGTTGTAACTTTAACTCAAAGTGAAAATTCTTTCCCCTGACAAATTTTCAACACTTTACCTCTGATGGATAATTTTTAGCTTGGCAGTTTTCGAAGAAAACATTAAGTTATTGTCACAGCTCTGTGTGTGTCATTGTCATCATCGTACAAAAACTTTGACATCTAATAATATCTCCATTATTACTTAAGATATTTACTTCAGACTTCGACAAGTTGTTAACTATCAAAAAGGGGAACCAATACAAAAAGGGCAGAGTAACCATCATGGTATTTTTGACACGGTTTCCGCCCCCATTTTCACTGAAAATCAAGCAACTGCAGCCGAGCATTGGCACCGACATGCAGTGCTATTGTTCCTACCTTACAGCAGACTATGTTACAAGCAATTCCCCTGCAACACTATTTTTTTTATTTGTTACTGTATGAATTCTTACTTCATTGAATTCACTGCTATTTTAAAGGATGTTTCTTGTCAGCAGCTGCAACTTTGTTTCAGTTGGTTGTAAGCTAGCAGAGTCCCTAATGTGGGTATATTTCTATCGTAAACTTTCTTTAACCCTTTCCAAAACGACAAATTTTGGACTGGTCCAAATTGAAAGAGTTTGCAGACGACAATGTTAAATTTGATGAAAATGGCAGAAAGGTCTCAAAAAGGGTAGAAAACACTGTGGGAAAAGGAGAAATTGCTCCTTACGAGCAATTTCTCCTTTTTCCCACAGTATTTTCAAAAGACTTGTACTGCAGACATATGAAAACCAGGGCTTGTTTGGGAAAGGGTTAACCCTTTAGCACACAACCCCAAGTTTTAAGAACTTGAGAAAACAACCTTTGGAAAGCATTGTGGTAAAAGGAGAAAATGCTGGTAACCATAATTTTCTCCTTTTCCTACAATATTTTCAACCCTTTCATCAACAACTCCTATAATTTGGGCCACATATAGTTTGTTGTCTGCAAACACTTTCAATTTGGACAAGTCTAAAACTTTGTCGTCTGATATAAGGTTAATAGTCAAAACCAACCAACCTGTTCTGCCTTTATTATCTGTGACATTTACACTCACCCCAAATGACAACAATAACAATATTGCTTCAGAGTGGTTCTCCTGCAATAATATACAACAACATGTAGTTAAAGTAACCATAGCTGCCACAAATAAACAAAGTGGGTGTTAAAATGCACTTTACCCTTTACCACACAATCCCGACTTTTAACGACCCTGGGGAAGAAGCCATTTGAAAACATTGTGGGAAAAGGAGAAAATGCTGGTAACCAGCATTTTCTCATTTTCCCACAATGCTTGCTACCTTTCCCAAAACAAATTTCAGTTTTTGAGTCACACATATTTTGTCATCTGCAAATGCTTTCAATTTGGAAATGTCCAAAATGTTGTTGTTTGGTAAAGAGTTAAATATAAATCATACCATTTAAAAGTATGGAAATTATTGTGAAGATGATGCACTGCTTTTGCAAGGTCGGTCCAAGTGCTAGTTTCTTGCAGAGAAATTAATTTCAAAACCAGGCTTAAAGTTACCAGGTTACTCTATTCTTTGTTTACATTTTGCCAGCAACTAACCCTTTGACCAACCATACAATAACATATTGCCATCTTCACAATATTTTCCATACTTTCAAATGGTATGATGTAAATTTAAATTCATTTTAACACCTGCATCATGTTTTGGGCTGCTATTGGACTTTTAAGCCTAGAATATCAATTACAACTACAATATTGTTAGTCAAGCTTGTCACAAAACAAGTGCCTCGAGGACGGTCAACCTTGAGCACTAAGGAGACAGAGCTCCAGATAGAGGGAGTGATTTTGATTTCAAAATTGAAAATATTAATCACTCTCCACTAAACCCCATGTTATAGGTACTTATTAGAATCGTCTCATCAAGACGATTTTAATGAGTACCCACAACATAGGGTTTGGAAGAGAAATGATGGATATAGAATCCTATCACTCCCTCTTATCTGGAGGTCTGAGGAGGGAGGTCTACCCAGGGTCCTTATTCACCAACCATTCTTAAGAATATTCTTAGTCTTATTCTCCAAGATTTTCTACATTTGAAAGTAACACAACTCCTGATTGGCTAAACAAAATGGTTTAGCCAGTCAGGAGTTGTGTTACTTTCAGATGTAGAAAATTCTGGAGAACAAGACAAAGAACGTTCTTTAAGAATGGTTGGTGAATACGGACCCAGGGTCTCTTTGTACAATAAGAATTCCTGGGTCCGTATTCACCAACCATTCTTAAGAACGTTCTTAGACTTATTCTTCAAAATTTTCCAATTTTGAAAGTAACACACCTTCTGATTGGCTAAACCGTATGGTTTAGCCAATCAGAAGGTGTGTTACTTTCAAATTTGGAAAATTTTGAAGAACAAGACCAAGAATGTTCTTAAGAATGGTTGGTGAATACGGACCCTGGTCTCTTTGTACAATAAGAATTAGGAATATGAATATTAGGCAGTCTAACGCATCTCCATGATACACTATGACCATGCAAGTCATTACATAGTTATAGATCCATGAAATCCATTTTTGTCTAAAAACTGACCACATCATAAGGTAGAATGGTCCTAGGACATGTAGAAAAATTTACAGAAAGCAAAAGTTTTCAACCTATGTCAGCATGCGTAGACTGCACTGGCTGACATGGGTTGATACTTTTCTCAGATGCATAAGGCCCTCTTTTCATAGAGCATGGCTCATATTATTCGTATAGTTGCTAATGTTGGCAACATAGATCAAGATCAAACTGCAAAGAACCTACATATAGGATCTGGCATGAGTTGGTGTTTGAGATAAAATTTTATTAAATGAGTCTACAAAAAATGTTATAAGCAAGCCTTTTCAGCTGTTTCCTAGCTGTGCTGGATTTACTAATTTTGTGTGACATAAATTTGACTTGTTTCTGTAAATCAAAAAATAAAAACCAACCTTTGCTGCTATATGCAAAGCTGTTGCATCACTTCCTACACATGGGCTGTCCGGCTGCACACCACAGTCTTGAACCAGGAACCTAATGGACTCTGTGGCACCATCCTGAGCTGCAAGATGTAAGGGGGACCTTCCCAGATTATCCACCATATTAACATTTTCCTATCAAAACAGAAACATTTAACATATTATGAACAGCAGAGTGGTGCCAACGCTCAGATGCAGTTGCTTGACCTTCAGTGAAAATTTGAAATCAAAAAAGGGGCATAACTTTGTGAAAAATGCTTTGATGGTTACCTGCCCTTTTTTTATGGGTTTCCCTTTTGATAGTTAACAACTTGTCCAAGTTTGAAGTAAATACCTTCTGTAATAGCAATATAATATGTCGATGTTTTAGCACCAAGATGACAACGGCGCAGGTGCAGACACAGACGACTACGGCAATAACTTGACACTTTCTTCGAAAACAGCCAAGCTTGAAATCATCTAAAGGAGGTCATAAAATAATGAATGCAAAGAAATTCTACATGTTTTACCTTATGGTCTCTAATCAAGACTTTTGCAACATCCAAATGTTCAGCCCTCATGGCATCCATCAGAGGAGTACTTCCGCAACTGTCCTTGGTATCTGTCTCATAGCAACAGTTGTCAAGGAGATACTGAACCAAAACTGTGTGTCCATGTAGTGCTGAAATTATTTGTTCATAGAATTACTACATCCTCAGGGCTGAAATAGTCTGTAAAAACCTTTAGGTTGCTAATTATTACTCAAACACTTTTGCAGGCAGTATAGATCAAGACCAGCACAGAATGTGAAGTCTCATCTTGGATCTACACTGTCCAACTGGGCAACTTTTTTCCATCAAAATAATGATGGTTTTATGCTTTGTTTTACAAGCAGTGACTTTATTTGCCCACTTTTGATATATATATATTTTTTTAACAAGCTTTATATGCATTGCAATAAATCTTTTAAGAGAACAAAGTGGCTGAAGGTGCCAATGCTTATGATAAACTATTGCTCCTTTTGCCATGATGGTTTATCTTGTATTCTTTTCGTTGATTATCCATACTTCAATTTTTCCCCTACAACTATTTTGCAGGAGATAATGAGTTACACAACCTTTTTTTTGTAACTAAAGGGGTTATTTGAAAAAGATGACTTCTACCTATAGATAAAGAAAACATAACTTGCTTGGTATAATGCATCACAGATGTGCATTTAACCCCCTTTTGCCAGAGCATGGCTCAATTACATTTGTCTGATTATTTGGTAAAGGGTCAATGAGGTATGAAAACAAATTACCAGCAGTGTGTAATGGTGTTCTTCCATTTTTACTTACAGTACTCCACAAACTTTTATTCCAGGTCAAAAGATTTTCTATAATAGGTATATGGCCTTCTCTGTAAAGAAAAACTATTAACTCTTTACCAAATGACAAAATTTTAGACTAGTCCAAACTGAAAGCCTTTGCAGATGACATGATAAAAGTGACTGAAAAATTGAAATTTTTGGGGGGAAAGGGTAGAAAACATTGTAGGAAAAGGAGAAAATGCTGGTTACCAGCATTTTCTTCTTTTCTCACAATGTTTTCAAAAGGCTTCTTTCTCAGTTTTGTCAAAAGTCAGGATTGTGTGGTAAAGGGTTAGTAATATAATTTTGTGATTAAATCTGACTAGCTTTAGGTCACATAATCTATATTTTTACCTCGGCTGTTTTCAAAGAAAAAGTCAAGGTATTGTCATAGCCCTGTTGTCATCATCCTCTGCATCATCGTGCAAAAACTTAAGCACTCTAAAAATATTTCTGTCATTAATGCACATATTTACTTCAAACTCAGACTAGTTGTTAACTATCAAATTGGGAATCCATACAACAGGGGCAGGTAACTATAAAAACATTTTGATACAGTAATGGCCCTTTTATAGAGTTACTTTGAGGTAAGAGAGTTAATAAGAGTCAATTAGAATTTTCAAAACCTTAGTTATCTCAATTTTTTACACTATATTCAAATTCTTGGTATGCACCTTACACAGATTCTTTCATTTGGAAAAAGTTTTTTTTTTAAAAAGAATCTCCCAAGTCCCATTTCAGACAGTTGACTATTGAAAATCTTTTATGCATAATTTTAGAATGTTACTCAAATAAAACCTTTACCACACAATCCTGACTTTTAACAACCATAAGAAAGAAGCCATCTAAAAACAGTACTTTCTCCGTTTTCCACAATGTTTTCAACTCTTCCAAAAGAAAAATTCAATTTTTCAGTCACCTTTATTTTGTTGTCTGCAAATGCTTTCAATTTGGACAAGTCTAAAATTAGTTGTCTGGTAAAGAGTTAATAAACAGTTTCAATGAACTTACCTCACAGCAATATGAAAGCAGTTCCAGCCATCTTTATTTTTCAGTGTTGTGTCGGCCCCTGCTTGAAGGAGAAGTGAAACCATTTCAGTATTTTTCTTTGTACAAGCCAGCATCAAAGGTGTCCTACAATATAATTCGACAGATATTATGTTTTTTTACTACATTGAAGAAAAAGGTAGCTGGTTTTAGAAAACAAAATGGTAACCACCATTTTCTCCTTTTTCCACGATATCATCTACCCTTTGATAGACATTTAAGCCACATTCATTTATCATCTGCAGTAGCTTTGGTCTGAGACATACTGTTAAACTGTCTTTGTCAGGTGAAGAGTTTGGGGGCATTATTTGAGTTGCAGAAATCAAATAACTTAACTCTGACAATGCTCACTGCAATTACAGTTGCTTTTGCTAACAATGTATATCAAGATCAGAATCCCTAAAGATCAGACTAGACAAAATTAGCAGTTTGATCATGCATCTACACAGCTGCTACATGAAATATTTTGACAAAAAAGAAGCCTTGATACATTGATTTATCGACTGAAAATATATTTTCATTTCCCAGTTACCACTACCCTATTACACAGACAAATTGTATCATTAGAGTCACTTTTGTCTGCAAATGCTGTCAATTTGGATGAGTCTAAAATTTTGTGATTTGTTTAAGATTTCACAACTTAGAAAACTCTTTGAAAAATGGATAAATTGTCTGTTTCTGATATTTCTTTGCTATGCAAAGTCTTTCCTTAGTTGGCATATTAGTTTTCTAAGGGTATTACCAGAACAAATTGACCTGAAATTGAATTCTATGAAAAGAATACCTAGAGAGCAAATATTTTTATCATCACATATAACAAACGGTACAGAAATTCTATTAACAGTAAATGTTGGGTTTGACCCTTTCAGTGCTATAGTCAAAATAAGACACTTGTGGATGACATGGATCAAGATCAGACTGCACAGAGAGTGCAAATTAGATCAATGTTATCCACCATGTATTACCAATTTAAACTGCAAAATCATGTTTATTTCTGGAATTTTAAGTATCAAAGACATGATAAATCTATATCCCACATAAAGAGTTGAAAATCATTCAAAATTCAGAACCAAACCAAAGTCTGGACTGTAAATCAAGCACGTAATATATGGTAATATAGGTCATTTATTTCATGTCAATTTATTCGTGCAATAAGTTTTAAGAATATGAACTTGAACATTGTGGAAATGTGACAGTTTTAAAACAAAGTATTATTACCAATCTGCTCTTTTTAATGCGTCGATCTTCACTTTTAGTGATAAGAGATACTTCACACTGTAAAGACTCTCATATTGTGCACCCTCGTGAAGCGCTGTTTTACCATCAAAATTTCCAGTCTCTGGATTCAATCCTTCTTCGACCAGGAACTTTACAAGGCTCAAGTGATCGTGTCGAACGGCAAAGTGCAAAAGAGTATCGCCAGATTTTCGATGAGATACATTTAAAAGAATGCTCTTAAACCCTTCTTCGTTGATATGATCCTGGAAAAATGATAATTCGCCATTCTGGGCTGCTTTTATGACTTGATCATCCGTTGGCCGAAATGCAGTCATAACGATCCGATCCCATGAAAAATCGCAGCCTTTCGAAATGGTATGGTACTCGGCTTCTTGGATTGAAAATCCCTTCTCAGAAATCGATTACTTTATAAGTTTGAGCGTCTGTCACTGTTGAATTTGTTACAGGAGATTTCATGAATAAACTCATATTCCAAATCCAAATGTAATGTAATGACATGGAAATCTCAGCTAGTTAAAATTGACTATGTTAATAATTGTCGAACAGACGATCCTGCAAAAGGGGTACCAACAACTTACAAGACACAAAGGGAAACTACTCTGGACAAAGTTGGTAAGGGTAAACTGGTTGGACAGTATGAGTTAAATGTTTATTACAATTTGTTTAACCTTGTTTGCAAGATTATTTATCGTTCTTTTGCACACTCTTTTCACACAAATACTATTTCCTACAAAATTTACTCTTGCAACAAGCTTTCTTATGATTATAAAATTCAATGTCTGTGACAGCTTGTGCTCACTGGGTCTACTTTCATGTTTTTTTTGGGGGGGAGGAAAGATCAACAATTCAACTCCATTTGTTATAATAGTATATCTTTCCTCGCAAAAAGCATGATACTGGCTCATGCGGTGTATGTTAGCTTACATTAGGCTTGACCATACTAGATTTAGTAAAAAGTATGCGGGATGTTCCATAAATGCAAATATGGCAGTGGTTAACATGGCATTTCAACGAAGAATTTCAGGCACAAGAGGGTGAAGAGGCTTGGTTTTCTCCCCTAGGGTGCCACTGAAATACCAGAAGTAAAGAAAGGGGAGTATATTTAACAAGTGTTTAATCTTGATCAGACAACGAAACTCCCAACCTGTCTAAATCAAAAGCATTTACAGACCATAAATAAAATATGCTCAAATGATTGTATTTTTCTATGAAAGATTAGCAGTTTTATTCTTTTTTTCACAATGTTTTCTACCATTCCTAAACTAAGTTTCAGTTTTTGATGCACATTTATTTTGTTGCCTGCAAATGCTTTCAGTTTGTACAAAAAGGCAGGCGCTTCCTTAGTACAGGTACATTTTGAGCATATTTTTCATCCTCTCTTAAAAGGGACCACTTGCTTAACCCTTTACCACACACTTCTGACTCATTCTGACCATGAAGCCTTTTGAAAAAGTTATGAGAAAATGCTGGTAACCAGCATTTTCTTTTTTTACCATAATGTATCTTATCCAATCAAGGACAGAAATCATCACTTTAGCAACATTTAATTTTTCATCTGCAAATGCTTTCAATTTGGTCCAGTCTAAACTTTTGTCGTGTGGTAAAGAGTCAATAGAGGTGACCACCAAGGCAGGTTTAACTGTATGTTATAGTTCAATGCATAACATCACCCTTGTTGATAACTAAAATATGTGTTTGAATTTTATAAGGTAGAAAAAAATTGTGGGAAAAGGAGAACATGCTGGTTACCATGTTTTCAAAGGCTTCATCCTCAGGGTTGTTAAAACACAGGGTTGTCTGGTAAAGGGTTAATTAATATATTAGTATATATCATTAGTACATATCTTGAACTTTTTACCAAACAAGAAAGCTTTGGACTGGTCCAAATTGAAAGCTGTAGCAGACAACAAATTGAATGTGGCTTAAATTATGAAATTTGTCTCTGATAAGATAGAAAAACATTGTGGGAAAAGGAGAAAATGCTGGTTACCAGCTTTTTCTCCTATTTCCATAACCTTATCTCTGAAAAGATAGAAAACAATGTGGGAAAAGGAGAAAATGCTGGTTACCAGCATTTTCTCCTTTTCCCACAATGTTTTCAAAAAGCTTCTTTTATAGGGCTGTCAAAACAAGGGATTGTTTGGTAAAGTGTTAAGATTGTGAACTGTTACAGTTACAGATATGTAGGTCAGCAGCTCCTCTTGTTCAGATACCATATAAAATATGCGCTGTCAGGTACCCCTACACTTTGTACATATATGTAGAAGAACAGTATTCAAGATGGCAGGACAGGCTGAATTTTCAACGCTAGCAAAACGGAGACCTGTAATTGGAGTCTGTCAACTAACATGTACAGAAGACAAAGAGAGAAACTTTCTGAAGTCTAAGGCTTTGATAGAGCGCTGTAAAAAGATGGGAGCAGAGGTTTGTTTTTTTGTTTGTTTGTTTCTATTGGGGTTTAAGGCTGTTTTAACAGCTTAGGTCATATCACGGCGGTCAGTGCACTTACACATGTGTTTCCTGGCTTTCTCATCCCAGTACTGACTACTTTTGCATCAAAGGTGAGAGGCGAAAAAGCGCTGGAAAGAACGTTTGCCTCAAGTGGATATTGAACCTGCAACCACCAGGTCACAAGTCAGATACGCTAACCACTGAGCTACCCAGAGGGCTGGTTTGTATTTAGTTCATTCCAATCTGATACAAATTTTTAGCTCTCTAATTTAGAGAACTATTCTTGTAAGTATGGATTATCAATGTGAATTAAGATATGTGATATACAGGGATATATAGGAAAACAGGCAATTTCTTCTATTGTCACAATTTTTTCAAAAGTTGCCTGCTACAAGAGGCAAAGCAAATAGTCAGCTGCAGAAGTTACTGACATACCCTTTATGACAAAATTTTAGACTGGTCCAAATTGAAAGCATTAGTAGACGACAATTAAATGATGCACAAATTATGAAATCTTTCTATGAAGGGGTAGAAAAAAAATTGTGGGAAAAGGAGAAAAGGCTGGTTACCAGCATTTTCTCCTCTACCTGCAATGTTTTCAAAAGGCCTCTTTCTCAGGGTCAATAAAACTGGGGATTAGGTGGTAAAGGGTTAATTATAAATGAATATGTAATTTGTTCAAGCTCTCAAAGCGACTTAAGTTACTTTTTTTTTTGCAACAATGTACATCAAGATCAGATTGCACAAAATATGGGAAAGGGTTAAATCACTGAACCTAGCTTTAGTTGCTCTTTTGAGAAGTTAAGATCAAAATCAGAAGGCACATTCTGTGCAGTCTGATCTTAGATCTACATGGTTGGCTACCTTGTTACATATTCTGGCCTAAACAACCTCCAAAGCAGTAACATTTCAGCTGTTTTTCCTAATTGAAAACATCTATTTTATTATTCAGTTCTCTGAGGAATAACTCTTTACCAGACGACAAAAATTTAAACATGTCCAAACTATAATCATTTGCAGACAGCAGGTCTGATGTTGCTCAAATTGCTCAAATGGTGTATTTTTCTTTGAAAGAGTAGAAAAAAATGTGGGAAAAGGAGAAAATACTGGTTACAAGCATTTTTTCCTTTCCCAACTATTTTTCAAGAGTCATCCTTGGGATCATTAAAACTCAGGATTGTGTGGTAAAGGGTTAATTCATTACCACATGTCAAACTTTTAGACTTGTCCAAACCAGAAGCAATTGCATACAACAAATTGAATGTGGCTGAAATCGTAGAAGTTGTATTGAAAACATTGTGGGAAAAGGAGAAAATGCTGGTTACCAGCATTTTCTTCTTTTCCCACGTTTTCAAAAGTCTTCTTTCTGAAGGTCTATAAAAGTCTAAATTGCATTGTAAAGGGTTAAAAAAAAATCAATTTTCAGATGGTATTCCTACCAGAGGCGTGTGATTACATATCAAGAAGCAAAGATGAAAGTATGGCCATGGCAGAGTCCATAGAAGGGGAGACAATCTCTAAATATAAAGATTTGGCTAGAACCTTGTCAGTGTGGTTGTCCATCGGTGGATTTCATCAAAAGGTAGCATATCCTATCTTACATTTTATGACTCTTTAACCTTTTACAAAACAATTAATTTTTTTTCAACGACTCTCCAGAGAGAAGGCCTTTGAACACGTTTTAGGAAAAGGAGAAAATGCTAGAGACCTGCTTTTTCTCCTTTTCTTATGTTTTCTACCCTTTTCAAGACAAATTCCATCATTTGAGAGGCAATTCCATTGTTGTCAGCAAACGCTTTTAATTTGGACCAGTTTAAAAGTTTGTTGGCCGGTAAAAGGTTAAAGCACAAATAATCTATGACTTTTTACGTCCTTGCAGTACACAGATTTTGAAAACATTAAGGAAAAAAGAGTAATTGCTTGCAACAAGTAATTGTTATTCCACAATGTTTTCTGTACAATACTTAAAAAAACACACACAAGTCCAAATTGAAATCAGTTGCAGAGAAAAAAATTTAATGTACTTCATATGATGGGAATTGTGTTTGAAAGCGGAGAGGACATTGTGGGAAAAGCAGAAAATATTAGTTACAAAGATTTCCTTCTTTTTGCTTAACCCTTTCCCAAACAAGCCCTGGTTTTCACATGTCAGCAGTACAAGTCTTTTGAAAACACTGTGGGAAAAGGAGAAATTGCTCGGAACAAGCAATTTCTCCTTTTCCCACAGTGTTTTCTACCCTTTTTGAGAACTTTCTGCCATTTTCATCAAATTTAAAAATGTCGTCTGTACCCTCTTTCAATTTGGACCAGTCGTAAATTTATCGTGTTGGAAAGGGTTAATGTTGCTAAAAGACTTTTTCCTCGGGACTGTTAAGAAAAAAGGGATTGTTATGTGAAAAGCTTTAAGGACAAATCTTAGACTTGTCTAAATTGAAAGCATGTTATGCAGACAACAAATTCATTGTTGCTCAGAAGATGATTTCTGTCTTTGACACTGACCATTGTTTTGACAATGGTTACGTGGGAAAGCAGCCAGTGGCTTGGAAAGAATATTGTGCAGAGTACTGGTAAAAGAAACTCCAGGAAAAAATGGATAGGTGCACTGGCCGCCGTGATATAACTGAAATAATGTTGAAAACGGCATTAAACACCATACAATCAATCAATCAATCAATCAATCTGTCTTTGAAATAGAACACATAGTGGAAAAAGGAGAAATGCTGGTTATCAGCATTTTCTCCTTTCCCCACAATGTTTTCTGAAGTCTTCGTCCCCAGATTCATCAAAATTGGGGACAGTGTGGTTAAGGCTTAAACAAAAGCTGAGCCCCCAGATCTGCAGTACATTGTACTTACTACTGTAAAAGCAGTTTAACCCTTTACCACACAATCCCGACTTTTAATGACCCTGTGAAGATGCCTTTTGAAAACATTGTAGGAAAAGGAGAAAATGCTGGTAACCAGCATTTTCTCCTTTTCCCACAATGTTTTCTACCCTTCCCAAAACAAGTTTCATTTTTTTCTGTCACATTTATTTTGTTATCTGCAAATGCTTTCAATATGGACCAGTCTAAAATTTTGTCGTTTGGTAAAGAGTTTATTTCAAAAGCAATTTAAAAGAAACTGATTCTTATAAAAGCAATTTTTAATCCACATTTCAGTCTGTATCTGCAGATGAGAAGAGACTAAACAATACCCATGTCATTCTGGACAATGAAGGCAGAGTATGTGGCACCTATTCTAAGACACACCTGTTTGATTTGGACATCCCAGGCAAGATACACCTCTGTGAGAGTGATTATACAGTGCCAGGTGATCGTATCGCCCAACCCGTAGAAACACCCGTTGGTAAAGTCGGACTTGGAATTGTAAGTTCTGGTTATCACTTAACTGTTTACCTAACGACAAAATTTTGGACTTGTCCAAATTGAGAGTAGTTGCAGTCAACAAATTCAGTGTGGCTCAAATTAAGGGTTTTGTCTTTGAAAGGGTAGAAAACATTGTGGGAAAAGGTGGAAATGCTGCTGAACAGCATTTTCTCCTTTTCCCACAGTGTTTTCAAAAAGCTTTTTCCTAAAAACTCAGGATTATGTGGTAAAGGATTAACTTTTTACCAGACAGTCCTGACTTTTAACAACCCATTGAAAAAAGGCTTTTGAAAACATTGTGTGAAAAAAGATCTAGGTGCTTGACAGCATTTTCTCATTTTCCTGGAATGTTTTTTACCCTTTCATGGACAAAATGAATCATTGTGGATATACTGTATCTAGTTTTTGTCTATAATTGCTTTCAATCTGACATGTCCAATAGTGAGTTAAGAATACTGTTTATTTCTGCTCTCAGTCAACTGTTGTTAGGAATAGAATAAAATGTCTCTTTGTATGACTATTTTACATTTTACAACACAATCCAGAGTTTTAACGACCCTGAGAAAGAGGCCTTTTGAAAACATTGTGGGAAAAGGAGAAAATGCTGGTAACCAGCATTTTCTCCTTTTCCCACAATGTTTTCTGTCCTTTTACAGACAAATTTCACCATATGAGGCATATCTAATTTGTTGTCTGCAAATGCTTTCAGTTTGGACAAGTGTAAAATTTTGTTGTGTGGTAAAGAGCTAAACTGATAACAGCAGAAGCTCTTATTGTAGTTGTTTCGAAACAGATTCGAAAAAAAGAAAATGTACCGGAATTTTATTGATTTTAGAACAGTCTTTGTATATTGATTGTGTGATTTCTGTTTTCAGTGTTACGATGTTAGATTTCCAGAGATGGCTATTGGATTACGTAATCTTGGCACTGAAATTTTGACCTATCCGTCCGCTTTTACAGTCCCCACCGGTATGGCACACTGGCAAGTATGTTCTAGGTCATATTTTATGTCAGATATGGTGATTCCTTATCTCCTACAAGCAGTTGTTTTTTCTCATAATGGACCTTATTTAGCCATTTACTGTACAACAAAAAATCAGACTCGTGGATTTTGAAAGCATTTGCAGAAGACAATGTAAATTTGGTTTAAATGATAAGATCTGACTCTTAAAGGGTAGAAAACATTTCGGATAGAGGAGAAAATGCTAGTTATCAGCATTTTCTCCTTTTCCCAAAATGTTTTCAAAAGCCTTCTTCCTAGGGGTCAGTAAAATTAAGGACTGTTAAGTAATGGGTTAAATGTTGATTGATTCTATAGTGTTTAACACCATTTTCAACATTCTTTCAGTTATATTACGGTGATCAGTGCACCTAACTTGGCTTTATTGGAGTTTCTTTTACTGCTACTTTGCACAATATTCTTCCCAAGCCACTGGCTGCTTCCCCACATAACCATCGTTGAAACAATGATCAGCGGTGAGAGAGGAATAAATGCTGTCACAATGACTAGTCCTCAGAAAGAAATTTGCCATGCTGGAAACTGGAACTAGCGACTCCCTGTTTTGAAGTCCTGTACGCTACCTACTGCACTACTGGGGCATGGAGGTTAAAGATAAACCCTTTACCACACAATCCCTTTATCACACAATCCAGAGTTTTAATGACCTTGAAGAAGAAGGCTTTTGAAAACATTGTGGGAAAAGGAGAAAATGCTGGTAACCAGCATTTTCTCCTTTTCCCACAATGTTTTCTACCCTTCCCAAAACAAATTTCATTTTTTCAATCACATTTATTTTGTCGTCTGCACATGCTTTCAATTTGGAAAAGTCCCAAATTTGTCATTTGGTAAAGAGTTAAACACTATGGCCATGAGAGAAACTACATGTAGTTTTAGAGCCATGTCCCTACAAAAGCAAGCTCTATAGGAAGTCAGTTTAAGTGCCCCTTATACAACCACTAACTACATACATATGATACATGCTCTGGTAAAAGGGGGCTTAATGCATATCTGTGATGCATTATACCAAGCAAGTCATCATTTAATTAAGGACCCACAAAATCCATTTTGTTCAACAACCGACTGAATCACAAAGCATAATAGTCCTTTGACATGCAGAAAAATTTAAAGACAGCAAAAAGTTTTAGCCCACGTCAGCCTGCGCGGACTGCGCAGGCTGGCATGGGTCGATACATTTTGCAGATGCATTAAGCCCCCTTTTCAAAGAGCATGGCTCATATATATCTATCTGTGAGATAGTCAGCTATATCTACACACTTCCCTGCCATATGATGATTCATTCTCAAATCCTTCACTTTAAGTATTGTTACTCTATTTCTCAACTCCATGCATGTCCCACTGTTGGTGCCAACATGACAGCTCTGGCAAAAATAATCTCCTTTGGTGGTCATTGAAGGCAGAACCCCTTGGTCCTTAGGCAAACACTCTGCCATATTCCTAAAACCATGCTGTATAGCATGGCATTATAATTGTCCTTTTATACAAACAACAGCTATGCATTTATATCTATCTGAGGGATAGACCAGTATGCTACAAGGTCCCTAGGCAAACTCTGTACCATATCGCATAAAAAAGCTAGCTCTAAAGCAAGGCAGTATGATTGTCCCCTAATACAAACACAAGCTACATGCAAGTATATCTATCTGTGGGATTGACCAGTATACTATGTACTGTTATGATATTGCAGAAGATCCCTTTCACAAACACTGTTGCAAAAGGAGAAAAATGTTCATTACATACACTTTCTCCCTCAGCAACAATGATTCTGCATCAAATAGTATTTATACAAGAGCCATACTCTGGTAAAAGGGGGTTTAATGCATTTCTGAGATGTATTATACCAAGTGAATCATCACCCAATTATCCATAAAAAGATTTTGTCAACTAACTGACTGAATCAGGAGGTAGAATGGCCCTTGAACATGCAGAATGCTTACAAATAGCTAAAAGTTTCAACCTAGGTCAGCCTGTGCGGTTCCACAGGCTGACCTGGCTCAATACATGTACTGTTTGCAGATGCATTGAACCTCTTTTTGCTAGAGCATGACTCATATATATAATCATTAAATGTTGATTTTGTTGATTACCATAATTCTTGCAGACCTGCTACAAAATTTAATGTTTTTCAAGAGAAATTGAGTGAAATGGTTTATCTGTTTTTATTTATCACCAACATGTATATAAATCATGTTTTGAAGGTACTTTTGAGAAGCCGTGCAATAGAGTCCCAGTGTTATGTAGTTGCTGCAGCACAAACAGGGAAACACAATGAGAAAAGGTCATCTTATGGACACAGTATGGTAAGGTTATGTAATATGTACCCAAAGGTTTCATGCCTTTAACCCTTTCCCAAATGACAAATTTTAGACTGGTCCAAATTTAAAGAGTTTGCAGCCGACAATTTTAAATTTGATGAAAATGGCAGAAAGTTCTCAAAAGGGGGTAGAAAACACTGTGGGAAAAGGAGAAATTGCTCGTTACGAGCAGTTTCTCCTTTTCCCACAGTGTTTTCAAAAGACTTACACTGCAGACACGTGAAAACCAGGGCTTGTTTGGGAAAGGGTTAAATCTTTGCAATGAAGTGGATATTTTTAGTTCAGAAAAAAGATCTAGACATTGCAATTTCAGGATTATTTTAGCCAGAAAGCCATGCAGAATATTTGACATTTCTGTGAAACCTGACGTTGATTGAAGGCCTGCAATGATTGGTAATCAGCTATAGTTGATATGTAAGGATATTCATTAACTAAGAGATTTCATTCTTACCTAACCCGGTCTCAAACAACATTCTGGACTTTTCGAAGTAGAGGTTGTATGCAGACGACAGTTTCAAACTTGATACAAATGAGCTGAAGTTCTCTGTCAGGGTAGAAAAGCTGGTTACCAGCATTTTCTACTTTTGCCTTAATATTTTGAGAAGTCTTCCTCCTCAGGGTAATTAAATATGGGATTGTTTGGTAAAGGGTTGAAAACAGCTATAATGGCAAAGTGGTTTTAGACTTGACCAAATTGAAAACATTTGCAGATGCCAAATTTCATGTAGCTTAACCCTTTATCAGATGACAAAATTTTAGCCTTGTCCAAATTGAAAGCATTTGCGGACAACAATTTTAGTGTGGCTTAAATGGTGCAATTTTTCTGATAGGGCAGAAAACATTGTGGAAAAAGCAGAAAATGACTGTTCTGTAAAGGGTTAATGGGTTTGAAGTGTAATCCAGGGGTTTTGGGCTCCATTTCAGTGTTGGGTCACATGGAAATGTTCCTGAGCTCCAGTCTTGTGTTATTAAAATCCAGGAAATACATTAATAAGTCAGCGTTTTTTGTAATACGATTGAAATACAGTAGAAAGCTTTAAGTCACAATTTAACTCTTTCCCAGACAACAAAATTCCAAATTGAAAGCATTTTACAGACTACATAATGACTGCTTGGTGGGATAGCTCAATGGTTAGCGTATCTGTATTCTGACATGGTGGTTGCCAGTTTGATACCTTGTTTAGACAAACTTTCTTTCGGATGATTTTTTCCCTCTCACCTCATATGCATGCAAGAAAAGCAGTCAGTGGCCTGGAAAGAAAGTTTTGTCAGTACTGGTGTGAGAAAGCTTGGAAACACATGCATAGGTGTACTGACTGCCATGATATGACCCAAGCTGTTAAAATGGCATTGAAATCCAATACAAAGAAACACACTCAAATGATAAGTGCTACAACATGGGAATTAAGCCATGATAGCTTGATCATTTTGCACAAATTATACAAAGTTACTATTTTTGACCCCTGTATAATAAATATACCAGCCCCCTCTTACAGCATTAGTCAGTGTCTAGTTATCTTAAGTTAACATCACTTCATATTCTCATGTTATTTATTATCCTGGAAACCATAACAAAAAGGTTTGTCTTTGAAAGGATAGAAAACAGTGTGAGAAAAGGAGTAAATTCTGGTTACCGGCAATGTCAACAATTAATTCTTCTTCATCAGGGTTGTGAGAACACTGGATTGTTTGGTATTTGGTTGATAAAATCTCCAAATACTGGTAACTTAGTGGTACTTATATTTCCAAAATGGGTTTTTTGGGAATGCAGAGTAAAATTGCCACATACTCTCAAGCTATATATTTCAGATAGTTGATCCATGGGGTACAGTGCTGGCAGAATGCCAAGATGGTGAAAGTGTGTGTTGTGCTGAGATAGACCTAGATTATCTGGAGAAGATCAGAGCTCAGATGCCGGTACAGCTCCATAGACGAACAGACTTGTATGGTGCCATCAGTATACAATGTAAAGGTAGCCGAGATACCCCTCTTTGTCTGCAAGGCATCATTTCAATGTTTTGTTTGCTTGGTGTTTAAACCTTTACTGTACATTCCTGAGTTTAAACGACCATGAGGAAGAAGTCTTTTGGAAACATTGTGGAAAAAGGAGAAACTGCTGGTAACCAGCATTTTCTCCTTTTCATACAATGTTTTCTACCCTATTAAAGACAAATTCCATCATTTGAGCAATACAGTCGAACCTGCACTAACGCCCACTTGCTATAAGCGACCCCCCACTGTAAACGACCACATGAAATTCCCCCCGACGAAATTTGCTCTATTATGAACTTGCAATAAGCGACTCCCTACTGTCTGCGACTAGCGACCGCCGAAATCATGACTTTTTTGGACCAAAAACCTGTAATAAGCGACTTCAGTGTTCCCAAAATGTCTCACAAATCACCCGGGAATAAGGGTAAGGCACCATGTCAAAAAGAGTAAAGTGTGCTAAAAATAACCACGAGGTCTATTACACAGCTGTGTGCATTAAACTGGAAAATCGATAGCTTGTAGATACATAACATAACATAACATAACATTTTATTTTCGACTTGAAGCATATAGCTCATTATCAAATAATACAAATAAATTCAATACAGGCGTGGAAGCAATATAAAGACATAAAGGTGTTGGGTTGATTCGTAAACAAAATAAATAGACAAATAAATTTTTAACAATCTTTTCATGTTTCTCTACTATTTCAGATGATATAGATGCAATTTCGTTAAAAGTTAATTCAAATGGTAGATGATCATAGATGTTCATAGATGTGAGAGTATTTCATATTATAGTAAATCATATGGAAGCCTACAGAAAGGGAGTACTTACATAAGTAAAATGAACACATCCCCACTAAATTACTCGATGGGAAAATGTAAATTTAAAGTCAGTATTGGAAGAAATAATACAATAATTTCATTGTGTCCGTGTACGGGCAAAGTGGATCGAGGATCAGACTACAAGTTTTGTACGACCTGATCCGCGGTCCACTCTACAGTAACACGAAGCGGAAACAACATAGGTATTGTGTAAAATATAAAATTTAATGTGCAATTTACCACTACATTACTCGATCCGATATTACTGCAATTTTTTAATAGCATTATTTTTGTAACCGTGCAGCATAGATCAAAGATCAGGCTGCAAATTTTATGCCGCCTGGTCTCCGATCGATTCTGCACGAAAAGGGAACTACATAGATGTATAACAAATAAACTGAACAGGAAAAAATACGAAAGGTAACAATTACAGCTGATATAGGGTGTAAATTGTTTATCATGTTTTTCAGTCTGCACAATTGTAAATCGGTAATTAATGGATTAAGCCAATTTGGATTAATGATCGGATATTTTGAGGTTAGCTTTATCACCTGACTTAAAATGGCGGTCTTTTAATTGTTTTACTTCAAACCTAGTACAAATGTTGTTTGATTTGCTAATTATGGGAGGGTTTAAGGAATGGTAAATTGTGCCATTGTTGCAGTTTTTCACAGATTTTGTTGAGTAAAATCCTAATCGAAATGGAAATGGAAAACAAAGTCACATTCATTCATGATCTCGTGTTGCAAGTTATAACAATCGGATATTATCAACGTGCTACAATGGCTTCAAGAAAATGTTTTAACGCTTGAAGAGCGGGTGAAGGCCCTAAAAATGATGGAGTCTGGCAGAAGTTGCAGAGCCACTGCCACTGAGATGGGTGTTTTCAAAATGTCTTGGGGTACAATTGTTAATATGGCTTCCTTCTATTAATGTAGAAATCATGTGAAAAACCGAGAAATTGCTCATGAGGAGTTTTGTCTCCATTATTCACATTGATTTCTGTTTGTTCTTCAGAATGTTTTCAAAGTGTCTTTTGGGTTTAAGCTAACAAAATGCAATTTCTTCATTTTTTGAAAGCATTTATGATTGTCAACATGCATGTGTAAATAGCTGTATAGAAATGATTTAGGAATAAGAAAGGGAAATTTTTTCTAAAAAATTTCTTGAAAGTTTTTCACTTACAATTCTTTTTACAATGCTAGTATAAAATGTGTCAAAAGAAGTTGCACAAAGATTTAATTAAAGTAATAAACAAAACTTGAGTTTTTAATTATATCCTTTGTTTGATTATTAAATAACTGTAATACCAAAAAGATGCAAGGAACAGAGCCCTAGCAGAGAATTATGCCACACCTCCCCCCCCCCCCCCCCCCCCCCCCCCCCCAAAAAAAAAAGTCATTGCTTGGCACACCTTTATTAAGAGACCACCTGCTGTAAGAGACCACTTTTCAGATTTCCCTTGAGTGGTCTCTTAAAGCAGGTTGGACTGTATTTGAATTGTCATCTGCAAAAGCTTTCAATTTTTGTTGTGTGGTAAAGACTTAATGCCATTTTCAACAGTATTTCATTATGTCACACCTTTCTATAATATTGAATACATTGTATTCTAAGAGTTTCTTTAGCCAGTACTTTACACAATACAAGGAACTTGCTGCTTTTAGATGTACAATAGATAATTCTGAAATTATATTGAGACTTGAGAGAGGAATAAACCTTTACAATGACTTTCATCAGTCCATCGAAAGAGATTTGACCAAACCAGGATTCAAACTCATAACCCCTGGATGACAAAGCTGTGCATTACCACTAGGCTTGGTTGTCCTGACAGTGAGCCGAGCCCCGGTAGCACACTTAGTAACATACAGAAATTGAGAACAGGGGTCGCTGGTTGCAATCCCAGGCTCGACCAATTTCTTACCAAGGATTCATATTGGAATTCATTCCTCTCTCACTGCTGATCAGTTTTGTCAATGGTTATGTGGGAAAGCAGCCAGTTGCCTAGAAAGAATATTGTGCAAAGTATTGGAAGCATGGATAAGGGCACTGGCTGCCATGATACCACAGAAATAAAGTTGAAAAAGGCATTTATCACCATACAACCAATCAATCCCCTGACAGTGAAGATTAAGATAAGGCTGCACAGTATGCATGTATGTAGACAGGTCTACACTGCTTGATGTTTTCTGGCCAAAACAGTCTCGAAAGTGCAATTCATGAATTTCAATCATAACTCTTAGATGTTTTGGTTTTATTTTCTTGAAAAGACCATATTTATTTTTGCACAGATAAAAAGAATGAAATATTTCGATATATCAATTTACAAACTTACAGAGTTAAGTAACATTTAAACAACCATCGGATTTCTAGTTATGGTATACACTGTATATGGATAATTATTGTGGTTGAGAGACATACATAATACATGACAAAAAAAGATATTGAAGTTAACTCTTTACCACATAAGACAAATTCATTCTTGTTTGAACTAAAAGCATGTGCAGAGGACAATTTAACTTTAGTTCAATTGATGGAATTTGTGTTTGATAGGGTAGAAAACATTGTAGGAAAAGGAGAAAATGCTAGTAACCAGCATTTTCCCCTTTTCCCAAAATATTTCGAAAAGGTTTTTTTTCCTCAGGCTCTTTGAAAGTCAGGATTATGTGGTAAAGTGTTTAAGAGTCATCTACAGGCAGTGATATGTTAAAATGTTGAGAACACAGACAAGCTTTGGGAACAGTGCAGATCAGATCAGATTGCACAGAATTGTCAATCTCTAATGAGATACTCAGACCATAATAGCCTTGACATTTTGATAAACTGGATTTTTCCACCAAAATTACTAAGTTAATTTCATCCATGTGGCACCAGGCTTAACTTTTTACCAAACGACAAGATTTAGACAGGTCCAAAATGAAAGCATTTGCAGACGACATTTAAAATTTGGCTGAAATGATGGTGATTGTCCATGAAAGTCTTGAAAACCTTGTAGGAAAAGGAGAAAATTCTGGTTACCAGCATTTTCTCCGTTTCTCAGAAGCTTTTCAAAGGGCTTTTTCCTCAGGGTCATTAAAACTCTGGATTGTGTGGTGGAGAGGTAGAAGATTAGCATGAACTGAATTTTTCTTTTTTTTTTTTGTTTTAGGTGCAGATATTGACAGCTTATCCCAGTATACATTTGGAGATAACGTGATTGGATGTGGACAAGTTTTCTACAGGACTAACCTCTCATTTGCCTTTGTAAACATTAAACCAGTGTTGAAAGGACATATCCTTGTACATCTTTTACAAAAAAAAAAAAAAAAAAGTGGTCAATGTCAAGAAAGCGCATGTCTGTTGATAGGTAAACCTGTACTTAGAAAAAAAAAGTTTTCCTTCTTTCAGGTATGACTCAGGCACTAAAGGAAATATTTGGTACAGTCAGGAACTGTAATCACCAACCATTCTAAATTGCACTTTTAGTGTTATTTTAGAATGAGAAAGTAACAAAGTTTTGGACTGTTTATACTATTTGAAAGCATTTGCAGACAACAAAATCAACTTTGCTGAAATGATGAAGCTTGTCCTTGAAAAAAGTAGAAGGCATTGTGTGAAAAGGAGAAAATGCTGGTTACTAGCATTTTCTCCTTCCCAGCAGTGTTTTCAAAGCCTTTTTCCTTTGGATCGTTTAAACAGGGGATTGTTTGGTAACAGGTTGAAACACAGAGTAGGAAAAGATGGGACAAGGTAGGTCCCACATTAGACTGCATATTTTGTGTACAGAGTCATAATCTTGGGGTGCATTGTCAGAGATCCTACATAGCTCAGTATTTGGGTGTAGAGAAAGTAATTCTTTTGCTCTTAGTTTTATCAGCACATTAGACATAGGCCGGTCAGTGAGAATGTCTACTGGCAAGGCACTTCAGACCCCCAGTCCAGCACTTGTGAAACCCAAGACAAACATGAATAAGTGAGCTGTCACTTGATATGACTGAAATGATGTTGAAGGCAGGATAAACTCTATTCAATCAGTGAATCAATCAGTGATCTAGACACTGTGCAAAAGCAGTGAGTGTTTTCTCTATGATGCTAAAAATTCTGAAAGAATTGTTTTGAAAATACTGTGGGAGCCATTTGAAATTGATGAAACTTTAAAGATGTCACACTAAAAGTGTTGCATATTGAGAAAATTTGGGTATATTTTGCAGCATAACTTCTGACTGAATTGATCAGTTTTGATAAACCTTTGCATCAATATTTACATCAATATAGTGCTTAAATTAGGCCCAAACCATATATGTAGAAAGGTCAAAGCCATTCAGCTGAGCTTGAAAAAAAAAATCATTTTTTTGAAAATCGCCCTAATAAAAAAAGTTTGATAAGTTTCCTTGACACATTTCACATGTGTTAGTAGCATCTGTGCGAAATGTGCCACGCCTGGTTGACTTGGACTCAACAGAGATAAATGACCTTTTCAGTACTGTCAAGGTTGTTTCCAAGGTGATAGAAAAACATTTTAAAGGGACATCACTCTCAATTGCTGTTCAAGATGGACCTCAGGCAGGACAAACAGTGCAGGTGAATGATTTATTGTTGTTTTCCCAATAGGCTTCAGGTTTCTGCAGCTTAACCCTTTATCACGCAATCTGGACTTTTAATGACCCTGAGAAAAGAAAACTTTTAAAAACATTGTGGGAATCGGAGAAAACCCCCTTTACCCACAATGTCTTCTACCCTGCCCCAAACAAATTTCATTTTTTGAGTCACATTTATGCTTAGCCTTTCAATTTGGACTAGTCTAAAATTTTGTGGTTTGGTAAACAGTTAAGATCAACAGCTTGGCCAATTTCTTTTCTGAGGATTGATGATAGTCACTGTGACAGGATTCATTTCTGTCTCGTGGCTTTCCATGTTTTGCAGTGGCTTGTGATAAATATTGTGTGAAGTACTGGTGAACGAAACTCCAGGAAAGCATAGTTAGGTGCAGTGACCATTGGGATGTCACTAAAATGATATTGAAAATGGTGTTCAACACCGTACAAACAAAATAAATTTATCAAATGAAGAAATTGTTTGAAAGATGCAGTTTCTGTTTTCATCTCCATGTTTCTGTGACTGTCTTCTTATTTACATTTTATCTTCAGTTGCCTTCTCTTTTCTGTCAGCCCAGCCAGGTAGCTTAGTGGCTAGTGAATCTGACTCGAAACCTGGTATTTGCGGGTTCCATACCTGGCTATGGCAAACTCCTTTCTGTTGGTGTTCTGAACTAAAAGTAGGAAAAGAACTAACAAGCAAACCCCCAACAACATAACTGTTAAAACCTTCAGGAAAAGCTTTTTTCCTCAGGGTCATTAAAACTCAGGATTTTGTGGTAAAGGGTAAACACATGTAAACCGGCAGACATCATCTTGCAGCATATGAGTTTGAAAACAGTCATATTGATTATTACCATTGTTATTATTTTAGTTCAATGTTTTCAGAGTTATCTTCTAGGGGGTAATAATGTAGCCCAACCACCGGAGAGAGAGAGAATGAGTGAGTTGAGTTGAGTTTGATCAATATAATTTTCTTTAATAAAATATATGTTATGTAATGTCCTTAGACAGAGGGGGGAAAAGAGGCAGACAGACAGACAGAGTTGAGTTTGATAAAATGTTTTGTAATGCACTTTGCACTTAGACAGAAGTTGTGGGGGAGAGGGGGGGGGGGGGGGCATATTGAAAATCTTTATTGTAACTGACTATGTACAAGATGTGTACATCATTCATTCATTCATTCATTCATTCATTCTATAAACCTTTCAGCATGTACATGTCCATATTCTGCCAAGACATGCAGGAGACTTTGAAAAGAATGATCAGATATATGATGAGGTAAGAATCTTTTTATTTTTCATTTGCCCCTCTTTGTCACTGTAGCCCACAATTATGATTTTGAGGTGGAGAGCTTTTAAAATTATTTAACAAACTTTTTAACAAGCAAATTCTTCCTTTTTTTCACAATTTTTTCCATGCCATAACCTTTCGATCGAAATATCATACTTTTATGATTTAATGATTATCGTTATGTGGATAGCATTATGTTTGGTCTGAAATTGATCTACAGTACAGTTGTCAGGCTCTGTATTTTCAGAGCTGGATAACTGTATTGTGGATTAATTTAACCCTTAACCCTTTACCACACAACAAAATTTTGGACTACACCAAACTGAAAGCATTTGCAGACGACAAAATCAGTGTTACTGAAAAATTAAAGTTTGTTTTGGGAAGGGCAGAAAACATTGTGGGAAAAGGAGAAAATGCTGGTTACCAGCATTTTCTCCTTTTCCCACCATCTTTCCAAAAGACTTCTTTCTCTTAAAAATTGGGATTGTGTGGTAAAGGGTTAAGTCCCTTCCACATCTATAGGTGCCTTTGCTGCGAGTATAGATCAAGATCAGAAAACATGCAGTCTAATCTTTGATCTGCGCTGTCCAATCTGCGTCATCAAAGGCGGCAGCATTCAGAAACTACGACATTTTATAATATCTCTGTCATTAATGAAGATACCTACTTCAAACTTTAACAAATTGATAACTATCAAAAGGGCAACCCCTACAACAAAGTTGCAGGTAACCATCAAAGTATTTTTAACACAGTTATGCCCCTTTTTCGACTGAGAATTTTCAATGAAAATCAAGCAACTTAAGCCAAGCATTGGTGTCAGCATGTGGTGCTCTTGATTTTTATTCAGAAGTATACTTCACATGCAGTTGCTTGATTTTCAGTGAAAATTCTAAGTCAGAAGAGGGGCATAAATGTAACAAAGATACTTTGATGGTTACCTGCCCTTGTTGTATAGGTTCCCCTCTTGATAATAACAGCTTGTCCAAGTTTGAAACAAATATCTTGAGTAACAACAGAGATATTATAAAATGTCCCACGACACAGATGACCACAACGCCTGGGCTATGACAATACCTCAACATTTTCTTCGAAAACAGCTAAGCTAAAAATCATCATCTGCGCTACATTTAGGTTTTCATCTGCAAATGCTTTCAATTTTGACAATTCTCAAATTTTGTTGTTTGGTAAAGAGTTAACCATTTACGAAATGATTCTCTGTTTTTATGATCTTAAAGTAAAAGGCTTATAAAAACATGGTTAGAAAAGGAGAAAATGCTGGTGGCCATCATTTCCTCTTTATCCAACAATATTTTCTTCCCTCTTAACCCTTTACCACACAATCCCGACTTTTAACGACCCTGTGAAAGAAGCCTTTTGAAAACATTGTGGGAAAAGGAGAAAATGCTGGTAACCAGCATTTTCTCCTTTTCCCACAATGTTTTCTAGCCTTCCCAAAATAAATTTCAATTTTTCAGTCACATTTATTTTGTCGTCTGCAAATGCTTTCAATTTGGATCAGTGTAAAATTTTGTACAAGCAACAAAAAATAAGACTTTTCAAAATTCAAGCCACTTGCAGATGATAAGTTAGATGTGCTTCACTTAATAGAATTTGAACTTAAAGGGGTAGAAAACATTGTGGGAAAAGAACATTCTGGAAACAAGTATTTTCTTCTCTTCCCACAATGTTTTCAAAAGCACTGGTCTCCAGGATCGTTAAAACTTGGATTTGTGCGGTAAAGGGTCAAAGACATTTTCTATCAATTGATCCCATTTAACTCTTTACAAAACAACAAAATTTTAGACTGGTCCAAATTGAAAGCATTTGCAGACTATAAAATAAATGTGGCTCAAAAATTGAAATTTGTTTTTGGAAATGTAGAAAAAATTGTGGAAAAAGGAAAAAAAATCTTTTACCTGTATTTTGTACTTTTCCCACAATGTTTTCCAAAGCTTTTTTTGCTGAAGTACCTTAAAAGTCTTTCAGTATGTACAAGTGGATATTTTGGCTTTCTGTTGAAGAGTTCACCATTTTCCCTTATCATTACAGTTAGAAAAGCATGATAAAGACTTAGAAACAGATAGAATTAAAGGTCGACTGCGAAGTGTAGAGGACATGAATCTAGAAGCCTCAGAACTGCGAGCATACTTTGTATGACTTCTGTTATGACAGAAAAGATGGAACAGAATGTGATTGACACAGTCACCTGCACCTGATAACTTTTAGGAACAAGCAAAAGAACATGTGAAATACGCATTTTGCCATTTACTGAATTTGTTTTCAGTATGTCAAAAAATTAATCCATTACTGTACAGGACAGTTTAACACTTTGCCAAATGACAAAAATTAAAACCCGTCCAAAATAAAAGCATTTGCAGACAACAAATGAAAAGTGGCTCAAATAATTGGGTTTGTCTGTGGTGGAAAAAAATTGTGCTTAACACTTTACCACACAATCCCGTGTTTTAAGAACCCTGAGAAAGAGGCCTTTTGAAAACATTGTGGGAAAAGGAGAAAATGCTGGTAACCAGCATTTTCTCCTTTTCCTATAATGTTTTCTCTATTTTTAGAAGCAAATTCAGTCATTTTAGTGAAAGTTAGTTTGTTTTCTGCAAATACTTTCAAGTTTGACAAGTCCAAAATTCTGTCATCTGTTGAAGAGTTACCAGCATTTTCTCCTGTGAGATTCAGTTTAATTGTAATTGTGACCTCTCAAAAGGACCTGTGATTCATGGGAAACTTTACAACTGTTGACACTTTGAGGAAAATATTCTATGAATTATTGTTTCTACAAATGAAGTATGATAAAAAGTACAGTACATTCTAACATGACATGTGAATTCGGTTCTACAAACACAGTGCAACGGAAGCGTGGTAAAATTGACGTCATTCTACATTCTATGTAAAGTAAGAATTAATCCGCATCTACTTTTGTATTCTAAGTATGAACTTGTTTTCCTTTTATTAACCCTTTCCCAAACGACAAATTTTGGACTGGTCCAAATTGAAAGAGTTTGCAGACGACAAAAATTTTAAATTTGATGAAAATGGCAGAAAGGTCTCAAAAAGGGTAGAAAACACTGTGGGAAAAGGAGAAATTGCTCGTTACGAGCAATTTCTCCTTTTCCCACAGTGTTTTCAAAAGACTTGTACTGCAGACACGTGAAAACCAGGGCTTGTTTGGGAAAGGGTTAAGAGTTGGTAATGTAAGAATCAAAATAATCTTTCACCCTCATGGATTATTTATTGTGCCTAATAACTCACCGAGGTTTACTGAACGATAAACCATGATAGAAAGAAGATCTTAAATCATGTAGTAGTATTATTTGTGTAAAGTAAGAATAATTTCCCTCAGAAGTAAATTTTTAATATGTTTTTAGAGAAAACAAAAGCAATTTTATTTGCCCTTTGTTATTTGTATTGATAGCTGTTGATGTATGTATATTATGAAAACCAGAAAGATAAAATAATGAATTTTAATGCTTTTGTCTGTATTTTTCCTCCATTGATATTTTACCTGGATTAACCCTTACCACACAATCCCAAACTTTAGCAACCATGATGGAGAAGGCTTTCGAAAACATTGTGGGGAAAAGGAGAAAATGCAGGTAGCCAGCATTTTCTCCTTTTCCCACAATGTTGTCTACCCTATTGAAAAAGATATACCACGACTTGACTCACATTTTATTTGTTGCCTGCAAATGCCTTCAATTTGGACAAGTCTAGAATTTTTTCGTTTGGTAGAGTTAACCCTTTACCACACAATCCTGAGTTTTAACGACCCTGTAGAAAAAGCTTTTTGAAAACATTGTGGGAAAAGGAGAAAATGCTGGTTACTAGCATTTTCTCCTTTTCCCACAATGTTTTCTACCCTGTCAAAAACAAATTTCATGATTTGAGTAGGATTTAATTTGTCATCTGCAAATGCTTTCAATTTGGACAAGTCTAGAATTTTTTCATTTGGTAGAGAGTTAACACAATTCTAAGGAATTCATTAATGCCAACAATTCAGGATTTCAGGGAATTCATTTACCCATTTGCACGAGCATGGCTCATGATTTTTAGAGATATTCTGATCAAAAGAGTCTTGAACATTTTACTAGCAAGTTGTGGTGACTTCTACTGAACACCTTATGATCTGAGAGTGAATAAAACATAATACTGTGATCCATGAAAAAAAAAATAAAAGCATAATCTATGGCCATTCTAGCAGCTGTCAGAGATCTTTAACCCTTTTACCACACAGTCCCAAGTTTTAACAACCCTGGAAAACTGGACATTTATAAACATTGTGGGAAAAGGAGGAAATGCTGGTAACTAGCATTTTCTCCTCTTCCCACAAGGTTTTCTTACCTTTCAGAAACAAATCCAATCATATGAGTCACACTTAAATTGTCGTCAGCAAATGCTTTCATCTTGGACCAGTCAAAAATATTGTTGTTTGGCAGTGATAACTCTTTCACCGCCAAATATATTCACTCGACATCTTTTGACTGCTGAAAAAACAGAGTACTGAAAGTACATGTAAGAAAGGTTTTTATTTCATAGTCTTGACTAAACAAGCAGACGGTATAGATCCAAGATCAGACTGCACATTCTGTGTAGTCTGATCTTGATCTATGCCATCTGCAAAAGGCCATGTTTTCGCCTATGGTGCTGAAAGGGTTAAAGAAATATATGAGCTGTGCTCTGGGAAAAGGGAGCTTAATGCATCTCCATGAAGCATTATGCCAAGTAAGTCGTCACAGCATTATAGATCTATAACATCCATTTTGTATAACAACAGACTGAATCCTGAAGTAGACTGGTCCTTTGCAGAAAATTTACAAAAAGCAAAGGCTTTTGACTCAGGTTAGCCTGCGCAGACAGCGCAGGCTGACCCGGTTTGATACTGTTTGCAGATGTATTAAGCCCCCCTTTCGTACAGCATGGCTCAAATACATACAGACCCACAGCGTCTTGAAAATAGAACTTTGTCAAAAAAAAAAAAATAGTTTTCAGCCATCTCCCAAGGAATGGTTGTCAAGTTTCACCTTTTCCCTGCACTAGCTTCAAATATGAAAAGAAAAGGTTATGTTAACCCATTTACCAAACAATCGCAAGTTTAAATGACCCTAAGATGATTTTGAAAACACTGTGGAAAAGGGAGAAAATATAGGTAATCTGGCACTATCTGCTTTTCCCACATTGTTTTTTACTCTCCCATTTCTGGTTTTAAATCGAACAAAAATCCCTTGTGTTTCTTTATCCCTTACATGATATATATTGGTAAGGTATCTATGTTTACACTGTTGACTTAAATTCTGAACCATTCTACACACTATCAAGTTATAACAGTGTTAAAACAGCGTTTCTCTCTGGCTGTAAGAATGTATCTTTGAATTTTGCCATCTGGTAAAGACTTAACCCTTTAAATCAAATAGACTTTCTTAGGGCAACAAACCAAAGCATTTCAAAGGTATCATTACTCTTATATTTATGTGGTACAAAATGGTGGACAGTGCAGATCATTCTGTGCAGTCTGATCTTGATCTACAATGTCCACCAAATTAGATCGGATCTTGATTTGAATTTTTTACAAAAACCAACTGGAAGGCCCAACAGCAGCCAACAGTAAGCATTGGGGGGTTAACTCTACCAAACGACAAAATTTTAAAGTAGTCCAAATTGAAAGCAGTTGCAGACGGCAAAATATCTTCGACTGAAAAATTGAAATTTGTTTTGGGAAGGGTAGAAAACATGGTGGGAGAAGGAGAAAATGCTGGTTACCAGCGTTTTCTCCTTTTCCCACAATGTTTTCAAAAGGTTTCTTTCTCAGGGTCGTTAAAAGTTGGGATTGTGTGGTAAAGGGTTAAAATGCATTTAAATTTAACCCTTTCCCAAACGATGAATTTTAGACTGGCCAAATTGAAATAGTTTGCAGACGACAATTTCAAATTCGATGAAAATGGCAGAAAGGTCTCAAAACGGGTAGAAAACACTGTGGGAAAAGGAGAAATTGCTCATTACGAGAATTTCTCCCTTTCCGACAGTGTTTTCAAAAGACTTGTACTGCAGACACGTGAAAACCAGGGCTTGTTTGGGAAAGGGTTTAATCATACCTTTTAAAAGTTTAGAAAATATTGTGAAGACGATAATCTGTTATTGTACAGTTGGTCCAACTGTAAGTTGCTGGAAATTTTAAAAGAGGTAAAAAGTGAACAAAATATAGAGTGACCTGGCAACTTTAAAGCTAGGTTTAAAATTCATTTTTCTGCCCGCCCCTAACACTTGGGCATACTGTACAATTACAGATTGTCATCTTCACAATAACTTCCATACTTTAACTCTATACCACATGACAAAATTGTAGACTGGTCCAAATTGAAAGCATTTGCTGACAACAAATCAAATGTGGCAAAAATGATGGTATTTGTGTCTGAAAGAGTAGAAAACATTGTGGGAAAAGGTGAGAATGCTGTTTACCAGCATTTTCTCCTTTTCCCATGTTTTCAAAAGGCTTCTTGCCCAGGGTCGTCAAAACTCGGGATTGTGTGGTAAAGGGTTAAACTCTTAACCAAACAACAAATTTTTAGACTATTCCAAATTGAAAGCATTTGCAGATGGCAAAATAATTGTAAGTCGAAATTTGAAATTTTTTGGGGGAAGGGTAGAAAACATTGTGGGAAAAGGAGAAAATGCTGGTTACCAGCATTTTCTCCTTTTTCCACAATGTTTTCCAAAGGCTTTTCTCTCAGGGTCATTAAAAGTCGGGATTGTGTGGTAAAGAGTTAAACAGCATGATTTAAATTTAGATGCATTTTAATCCTTTACCACACAATCCCGACTTTTAACGACCCTGAGAAAGAAGCCTTTTGAAAACATTGTGGAAAAAATAGAAAATGCTGGTAACCAGCATTTTCTCCTTTTCCCACGATGTTTTTTACCCTTTAAGAAACAAATTTTATGTTTTGAGCCACATTTGAAATGTCGTGTACAAATGCTTTCAATTTGGACTGGTCTACCTTTTTGTCGTGTGGTAAGGAGTTAACACCATCAATGTTTACATTTGGCCTCTACTGGGTCTTCAAGTTTTAATTATCGATTGGATTCTAGTCCCTAAAATCCAAAATAATTGACAGAAAACTATTCCATTGAAAATTACCTCAATTTGTTTGTGTTTAACCCTTTACCACACAATCCAGAGTTTAACAATCCTGAAGAAAAAGCCTTTTTTGCAAAGATTGTTGGAAAAGGAGAAAATGCTGTTAACCAGCATTTTCTCTTTTTCCCACATTTTCTATACTTTCACAGACAATTACCATCATTTTAGTTAAATTTAGTATGTTGTCTGCAAAATGCCTTCAATTTAGACCAGTCTAAAACTTTGTTGTTTGGTAAAGGGTTAAGACGGTTTTCATCAACAGTACATGTATTTCATTTATACAGCCTCAGTCAGTGTTATCCTAGTGTTTCCTATACCAGTACTTTGCACATTCGTACTTCTCTTCATGCCTCTTGCTGCTTTTTTTCACACAAAAAACATCTTTCAAAACCTCTTCAGCCAGAAGAGAGGAATGGAGCCTGTTGCAACGACCATCATCAATCCTCAGGAAGAAATTTAGAAGGGCTTGGAGAAAGGACATAGCAAACCCTGGGTTTTAAGCTTTGTACGACTGCACTAATGGGCCTGGCTCATTTAATCTTTGGGGTGAAATTTAAATGAGTCATGCTCTGTGAAAAGAGGATATAATGCATCTGGGAAAAAAAAAGTATTGATCCAGATCAGCCCGCAATTTCTGCGCTAAAGCCTCTGTTGATCTGGGTCGAAACTTTTTGTTATTGGTCAATTCTCTACATGTCCAAGGACCATTCTACTATATGATTCTGCCAGTTGTTAGACAAAATGGATTTTATGGATCCATAATTATGTGATAACTTGCTTGTTCCAATGCATCACAAGAATGTATTAAATCCCCCTTTGCTAGAGCACTGCTCAAATCCAACAGAAATTTTCACACAGCTCTTTAGCAAACAATACCATGGTTTAAGAATCTTAAGAAAGTAGGCTTTTAACTCTTTACCACACAATCACGGGTTTTAACGACCCTGAACAAAAAACCTTTTGAAAACATTGTGGGAAAAGGAGAAAATGCTGGTAACCAGCATTTTCTCCTTTTCCCACAATGTTTTCTACTCTTCCAAAAACACATTTCAATTTTTCAGTCACGTTCAATTTGTCGTCTGCAAATGCTTTCAATTTGGACCAGTCTAAAATTTTGCCTTTTGGTAAAAGGTTAAAAAGCTGTTGAAAAAGGAGAAACTTCCAAGTATGTAACTGACTGGGTTCTGCAAAATTTAACTCTTTACCACACAATCCTGAGTTTTAACGACCCTCGAAGCGAACACTTTTGAAAACATTATGGGGAAAGGAGAAAATGCTGATAATCAGTTTTCAACCCTTTCAGAGACAAAATTCATCATTTAAGCTACATTTAGTTTGTCGTCTGCAAATGCTTTCAATTTGGGCTAGCCTAAAATCTTATCGTTTGGTAGGTAAAGAGTTAAAAGTTAAGTAAAAATAGTGGGTGCTGTCAAATGATCTCTCCAGGAAGAAAACAAACTAGACAGATTGATTACCTAACAAGTTCACATCTTGTTCCAACTTTCAGACTACAATGGCATTATTTTTGTACACCACTTTCTGCAGACAATTCTTCCCAATCCATTCTTATTCCCTGTAATTTCTTTCTTAGAGCATAAAACATCTTTCAATGCGACAGATTAGACAAAAGGCCAATATTTGACTCTGTACCACCAATCCGGAGTTTTAGCGACTCTGAAAAAGCAACTTTTTGAAAACACAGTGGGAAAAGGAGAAAAATGCTGGTTAGCAACATTTTCTCCTTTTCCCACAATGTTTTCTGCCTTTCCAATAAAGATTTCAATTTTTGAGTCACATCAATTATGTCGTCTGCAAGTGCTTCAATTTGGATGAGTCTAAAATGTTGTGTGATAAAGAGTTAACTCTGTACCAGAAGACAAAGTTTTCAGACTCCTCCAAATTGAGAGCATTTGCTGATGAAAAAGTGGTTCAAACAGTCATATTTGTCTCGGAATGGGTAGAAAACATTGTGGGAAACGAAGAAAAAATGCAGGTTACTAGCATTTTCTTTCAATCCCACAATATTTTCAATAGCCCGCTTCCTTGCAGTTGTTAACCCTGTACCACACAATCCCAAGTTTTAACAGCCCTGGGAAAAAAGCCTTCTGAAAATGCTATGCGAAAAGGAGAAAATGCTGGTAACCAGCATTTTCTCCTTTTCCCACAATGTTTTCTAACCTTTTGAAGTCAGGTTCCATCAGTTGGGCTGCATTTAATTACATATCTGCAACAGCTTTGAATTTGGAAGGCTGTAAAATTTTGTTATCCTTGAATGCAAAAATATATTCAGTCACTTAACTCTTTCCCAAACGACAAAATTTTAGACTGCTCCAAACTGAAAGCATTTGCAGACGACGAATGTAATGGAAAAATTGAAATTTGTTTTGGGATGGGTAGAAAACACTGTGAGAAAAGGAGAAAATGCTGGTTACCAGCATTTTCTCCTTTTCCCACAAGGTTTTCAAAAGGCTTCTCTCACAGGGTCGTTAAAAGTCGGGATTGTGTGGTAAAGAGTTAAAAAACAACCCAAAACTGTTTTACCCTTAACTCCTTACCAAACGACAAAATATTAGACTAGTCCAAATTAAAAGCATTTGCAGATGACAAAATAAATGTGTCCCAAGAATTGAAATTTGGTTTGGGAAGGATAGAAAACATTGTGGGAAAAGGAGAAAATGCTGGTTACCAGCATTTTCTCCTTTACCCACAGTGTTTTCAAAAGGCCTCTGTCTCTGGGTCGTTAAAACTCGGGATTGTGTGGGAAAGGGTTAAAGCCCCAAATAAACCCAATGCACATTTTCATTCTAGAATAAGATCAAGATAATTGCAAACTCATGGCTTCTTTTTGTCTGTAGTGTTTTAGCAAAGCAGAGAGTGTAGGTCAAAGATCAGACTGCATGTTTTTTTCAATCTGATCTTAATCTACATTGGCAGCAAAGGCAACTATATTAGTGAAAGGCACTTTAAGGGTTAATAATAGATAGGCTAAAATAAAGTACATGATATTTTGTCAAAAGGGTGTTTAGTCGAAAACCATGAATGTTTTAAAAATACCAATTGCAGAATTCTTAAAATTTATTTCATGAAAAGCTCTGTCTGGAGAAGATTTGGGTGACATTTTGTCAGGGTTAGGGTAAAAGTCAGGGACAGAGATCGTTTTTGACGAACATGGTTTTCTACGAAATGTCGCACACCCCCTAAAATAGTGGTTAGTATGAATGTAAGACCCTGAGGAGGTAACCAGCATTTTCTCCTTTTCCAAAGTATTTTCCACAGTATTTTCTGTCCTGTCAAACACATTTTCCATCAGTTGAGCTGCATTTAAATTTTCATCTGCAAATGCTTTCAATTTGGACTAGTCTATATTTTGCTCATGTGATATACATGTTGGTAGACTCTGATTAAGTAACCAGCATTTTCTCCTTTTCCACAGTGTTTTCTACCCTATCAAAGACAAAATTCCATCAATTGAGCTGCACTTAAATTGTCATCTGCAAGTGCTTTCAATTTGGACAAGTCTACATTTTGTCTGTGAGGTAAGGGTTTAACTCTTTACCTAATGACAAAATTTTAGACTGGACCAAATTGAAAGCATTTACAGAAGACAAAAGTAGCTCAAATGATATGTCTTTGATATGAATGAAACCGTTGTGGGAAAAGGAGAAAATGCTGGTTACCAGCATTTTCTCCTTTTCCCACAATGTTTTTTTAAAGTCCTTTTCCTTTTGGTCATTAAAACTTGGGATGGTGTGGTAAAGGATTAAGGGTTAAAGGTCACACATAGGGGGCCTATAGGGTCACTTTGTACATGCAATGTTCACTTGGCCAGTCAATGCATTTACCTTTGTTCCACATGATTGATCTTTATCCTATAGTTTATCATTTTAAATTTCCAATCACTCCAGCCACAATCTTTGGTCAGGGAAGGTAAATACACTGAGTTAACTTTCTACTTTTGTTGTATTAACAATAGAAAACAATTACATGTAAGTCTGCCTTTTCTTGTATGTGTGTGTGTGTGTGTGTGTGTGTGTGATTTTCATTTTGTTTCTTGAAAAGTTCCAACTTTTTGTAATAATAATTAGGAGCGTAAATGTTTGAGAGCGGTACGTGGAGCCCGGTGGTTGAAGCACTTGCCCTGTAAGCAAAGGGTTCAGGTTCGAATCCCTGTACCAATCATACATTTTCCCCTTGGAATTTATTTCATTTTCTATGATGCAGTAATTTTAGCCTTGTTGCCTTGTCATCATCATTCCTGCCCTTTTGTGAGTCCTTTTAGCCTTTAGGGGTCCTTTTTGAAACAAGAGTGGGTATTGAGTAATATTCGCTATAAATGGCATAACCAAACAAAACCAAATGGAAATGATTTACCCTTTACCACATCATCCCAAGTTTTAACGATCCTGATGAAGAAGCCTTTTGAAAACAGTGTGGGAGAAGGAGAAAATGCTGGTAACTGGCATTTTCTCCCTTTTCCACAATATTTTCTTCCCTTTCAAATACAGTTTCTTCTTTTTGATCCACATCTGTTGTGTCATCTGCATATGCTTTCGATTTGGACAAGTCTACAATTTTGTTGTGTGGTAAAGGGTTAAAGGTAATAAAAACTGCTAGATCTACCAGATTTTAATTGCCTTGAAAAATCTACAATAAGGCCCCATCCCAAAGAGTTCTTTTCAAACAAGTAAACCCTTTACCACACAGTACCAAGGTTTAACGACCCCTGCGAGTTCAAAGAGCTTCTGAAAACACTGCAAGAAAAGGAGAAAAATTGCAGGAAAAGGAGAAAATGCTTGCAGCCAGCATTCTCTCCTTTTCCCACAATGTGTTCTATCCTCTCCAATAACAAATACCTACACTGAGGCCACATTTAAGTTGTCTTCTTTAAATGTTTTCAATTTGGACCAGTCTAAAAATTTGCCACCTAGCAAAATTCTAGTCAACACTGGGTAGACTCAAGACCAGTTGCCTGGCAAGCTCAGTTGGTAGAGCTGTGGTACTAGTTCTCTAGGGTTCATGGGTTTGAGTCCTATGTGGGGCACACTTTTCTCCCCTGATTTACTTCGTTGGCAACAAGGTCAATTGGTGAGTGCAGGTAGTTGGCGCCGGCGGTCCATTGGGACAGGGGCTGGGGTTTGGGTGGGAGGGCTTGAGGAGTGTTGTAGTTGAAGTAGGGTAGACTCACGACCACTTGCCCGGGTAGCTCAGTTGGTAAAGCTGCAGTAATGGTGTTCCGAGGGTCCTGGGTTTGAGTCTCACGTCGGGCACACTTTTCTCTCCTGACTTACTTCCAAGTTTATGATAGTAGTGCCAAATAATTAAAGTGGACGGAAACCCTGAAACAGTACTAATGATGCATACATGTATATTGCAATTTCATAGCTGGTTTTTTGTCAAAATATCTAGCTAGGAAGCAGACTTGTGTAGATACAAGATCAGACTGCATGTTTTGTGCAGCATGATCTGAATCTTTACTGTCTGTTTAAAGCCCCTTAGCTCACATTGACCATTGTTTTCTCTACCTTGAGGAAGAAGACACTGAAAAATATTGTGGGAAAAAAAGAAAATGTTAATGAACAACATTTTCTCCTTTTACCATACTACTTGCTACCATTTTATCAACATCAAATACAAAAAATCCATCAGTACAGCCATATTTAAGTTGTTGTCTGCTTATTTTTTTGATTTGAACTAGTAGTCAAAAATTTTGTCTTTGAGTCAACATTTAACCCTTTACCACACAATCCCGACTTTAAATGTCCATAAAAAGATGCCTCTTGAAAACATAGTGGGAAAAGGAGAAAATGCTGGTTACCAGCATTTTCTCTTTTTCCCACCATGTTTTCTACCCGTCCCAGAACGAATTTCAGTTTTTTACTTATATTTATTTTGTCGTCTGCAAATGCTCTCAATTTGTACCAGTCTAAAATTTTGTCATTAGGTCAACAGTGAAGCAATTAAATCTGGGCTCTGTGTTACAAGGGCTCAGGTTTTATAGGTACCAATACTGTAACAGTAAATTCACACATCAGTCTGATCTTAATCTAAACCCTCCGTTTTTTTTTACAGAAATTGTATTTCATGAAATATTCTAGCCAAACAGCCTTGAAATTGCAATAACTCGGCTGTTATTCCAGACTGAAAAGGTTCGTGCACAAAGCTGCTCAAGAAGTACGAACATGTAATGGTACCCAAGGTGTCATGTGACGTAATTAGCATTTTTGCGCACATCGTTTTCTTCCGCTAGGTGGCATTTTTTAAATCTTCGAAGAATAAGACATGCGCAAACAACGTTGCTCACCGTTTTCCTTATTTTTTTAACTTAAGAAGAATAAATTCCAAAATGTATGGTTGTTCTCATTTGTCTTTGTTACTAAGAGATTTAACGATAACAGAATAAATACAAAAATAAATCATTTAGCAATTTGAAAAAAAAAATTTAAAAAAGTCACGTGATGAAGACGTCAGCAGAAAATTGTCGTCTGGAGAAGAGAGGAAGGGGCTGAATCAAGAAAAGAGCTGCTGTTTTGCGATTATTTCAAGTAGAAAGAAAAAACTGCGACTTCAGAATGCAGAGAGGTAGTCATGGTATCTTTTATTGTAACTAAGATCTGATTGCACAATAACTTGAGGTAGATTTCTAGCTAATTGCCAATTAGATGTTGATCATTCTCAGGGCGCCATTTTTAAGCCAGTTACAAACAATTTTAGGATGAATGACGAATTTTACCGTAAATTGTCCAATGTTATTATGCCATTATGAAGTTTCAAAGTTTCCGTTCCAGTTCATAACTCCAACTTTGCCATCTTTCAATGCGGTTTTATCGTTAAGGCCGCTAAAAAGTGCCTTTGACTCCGTGAATCTGCTTGTGGTACAATTCTGGCAATGTGTTGGTCGATTCATTAGATGCTGTTAACTTTCTACCACATAGTCTCAAGTTTCAATGATCCTGAGTAAGAAAGCTTTAGAAAACATTGTGGGAAGGGAGAAAATGCTTATAACCAACATTTTCTCCATTTCCAACAATGTTTTCAATCCTTCATGGATAATTTTCATTAGTTGAGCTTTTTCCTCAGTGACAGCCTTGAATTTGGACAAGTCTAAAATGTTGATATTTGGTAAAGAGTTAATCCATTCTCAACATTATTTCAGTTATATTAGGGCGAAGGATCACTTGTACATGTATGTGTGTTAGTCCTGTTTCACCGGTACAAGGCTTGGACCCTGAAAATGTCTTGCCTAAGGAGACTCCTAAGGACCAGCACCTATCCACCTATGCTAGATCCTGCAGTTTCTTTTACCAGTACTTCAATCAATATTCCTACCCAAGGCACAGGCAACTTTCCCACATTAATGAGAGTGATGAGAGAGGAATGAAATATTTTCAATGGCTAACATCAACCCTCAGAAAGTATGTGGTCCCACTGGGAATAGAACAACCAACCTTCTTGTCTCAAGTCCTGTATGTATTGAGCTTAGGCTTTGCACTTGGCTTTGAAATACAACCAGCTATCCCTGGGTTTTTCAAACTTTACCACAAAATCCTGATTTGTAACGACCCTGAAAGAAAAGGCTTTTTGAAAACATTGTGGGGAAAAAGAGAAAATGCTGGTAACCAGTATTTTCTCCTTTTTCCACAATACTTTCTACTATATCAAAAAGAGAAATCATCATTTTAGCTTAAAAATATTTAAGTGTCTTCTGCAAATGCTTTCAACTTGGTGCATTCCAAAATTTTGTCATTTGATAAAAAGTAAAGCTCTGTCTTTTACAACCTAAGCTACCAAGCTAGGTACCAGGCTTAAAAAAAAAAGCCATTTTCGTGTCAAGCCATAAAGCGCCAAACAAAATAACTCAATGGACATATTCATTCAAGAATTAGATGGGGGTATGGCAGTTTTGTGGCTGCCTTAATTTTGTCTGTAGTGTTTCAGCAAAGAGGACAATGTAAATCAAACATCAGTCTGTATATTTTGTGCATTCTGATCTTGATCTACACTGGCCCCAAAGGCAACTTTTGTTGTGAAAGGTGCTTTTAAGGGTCAGAGGAAAAGTAAAATATTTTACTTATTTTAGAATATTTACTAGTTATTCCCGGCCAAAGGCGAGGGGATATATAGTTTTTGTGTTGTCAATCTGTCAGACTGGATGTCCAAACAGGTATCTTCTAAAATCCTCAACAAAATTTGATGTAACTTCATACATGTGTTCCTTATGATGGTCTGCCTACCTGTTTTTTTTTTAGTCCCTTACGGCCGAAGCCGTAAGGGACTTTAGGTTTGCACTCCGTCTGTCCGTCAGTCCGGCAATTCAGTTTTCCGGACCTTTTTTCTAAACACTGGTACATATTGAGCTGAGTTTTTGTGTGTAAGTCACCCACCATGACTTACAGATCAAGTTCGACTTTCGTTCCAGTCCACTGGTTTTTCACGGATTTACAGGCCTTGGACTTACAAAATTCACTGATAAATCAGTTTTCCGGACTTTTTTTTCTAAATGCTGGTAGATATTCACCTGACTTTTGCTGTGTAAGTCAACCACCATGACTTACAGATCAAGTCTGAGTTTCGTCCCGCTCCACTGCTTTTTCACGCATTTACGGGCCTTGGACTTACAAAATTTCACCGATGAAACATTTTTCCGCACTTTTTTTCTAAACGCTGCAACATATAGAGCTGATTTTTGGTGTGTACATCAACCACCATGACTCACACATCAAGTTCGAGTTTCGTCCCGCTCCACTGCTTTTTGACGCCTTTACGGGCCTTGGACTTACAAAATTTCACTGATAAAACATTTTTCCGCACTTCTTTTCTAAATGCTGCTACATATAGAGCTGATTTTTGGTGTGTACATCAACCACCATGACTTACACATCAAGTTCGAGTTTCGTCCTGCTCCACTGTTTTTTGACGCCTTTACGGGCCTTAGACTTACAAAATTTCACTGATAAAACATTTTTCGCACTTTTTTTCTAAACGCTGCTACATATAGAGCTGACTTTTGGTGTGTACATCAACCACTATGACTTACACATCAAGTTCAAGTTTCGGACCGCTCCACGGCTTTTTGACGCCTTTACTGGCCTTGGACTTAAAGAATTTCACTGACATGCCAGCGATACATACGGCCGGTAGGGGACAGTGTATTGCTATGCAATACTATCAGAATGCTTGTTTTTTTTGATGTCATGGAAAAAGGGGGCTTGATGTATATTTCCATTATAGACCAGTATCTCTATAACTAATGGACAAAATTTTATGAAACTTCGAATTTATAACATTTTTCATAAACCACAGACAGTCAAATTATATCTTTTTTTACTTACTGAAATGCCATGTTATGGAAAAAGGGAGCTTAATATGTAACTCCACCATGGACCAATAACTGTCCATCCGTCCGGACAGATACCTCCTAAATCCTCGACGAAAATCAATGAAACTCATACCAGAGTTTCTTACGATAGTCTGCCAATATACCTTTTTGTTTTTTAGCTCTACAGGCTGTAGCCAGCAGAGCTGAAGTCATGGGGTGGTTTCCATTGTCTGTCCATCTGTCAGTCTGTCTGTTAGTCTTGTTTACGCAATAAAGTCTGCATTTGTGGTCAGATTACGAACAGTATGGGAAAAGTAGCCATTTAAAGTTTAAAATTTCAGTTTCTTGTTTACGCGATTAAGTCTGCATTTGTAGTTTGATTTTTGTGAAACTTGCAGTTTCTTTTCCACATCAATAGCTTGAACCCTATTGATTTTGAAAAAAATCTGACAAACAGTGTGGGAAAAGTAGCCATTTAAATTTTAAAATTTCAGTTTCTTGTTTACGCGATTAAGTCTGCATTTGTGTTTGGATTTCATGAAACTTGCACAGTTTGTTTATCTTGTGAATAGCTTGAACTCTATTGATTTTGAAAAAAAATCTGACAAACAGTATGGGAAAAGTAGCCATTTAATTCTTTACTACATGACAGAATTTTAGACCAGTCCAAATTCAAAGCATTTGCAGACGACATTAAATGCAACTCAAGAACTGAAATTTGTTTTGGAAAGGGCAGAAAACATTGTGGGGAAAGGAGAAAATGCTGGTTCTCCTTTTTCCAGAATGTTTTCAAAAGCTTTCTTTCCTAGGGTTATCAAAAGTCGGAATTATGTGGTAAAGGGTTAAAGTTTAAAATTTAAATTTCTTTTTTACGCGATTTAGTCTGCATTTGTGGTCGGATTTTCGTGAAACCGCACTGTTAGTTTATCTCATCAATAGCCTGAACCATACTAATTTTGGAAAAAATCTGGCAAATAGTGTTGGAAAAGTAGCTAATTAAAGTTCAAAATTTCTTGTTTAGGTGATTAAGTCCACATTAATGGTTTGATTTTCATGAAACTCGTACAGTTTATCTCATGAATAGCTTGAACCCAATTGACTTTTTACAAAAAAACTGACAGCAGGGTTTTCATTTAAAGCTGATTGCCGATCAAAAACATCGGTTGAAACCGGCCTTTAATCGGTTGTTTTTGCTGGATCTTTGAAAAATCGATCGCGTTGTTTATATCGAAAAATATTTCACGCGTTGGTAACTGTACTGCGACACCGGTTCAATTTTACCGCGAAACCAGAAACAATTGGTTTATGAATGTTACGCGGTCATTCATTGGATACTTGCATCCAATTATCCAATCGTAGGCGACGATACGTATCTCCGATCTCCATTTTGTAATCATGGACGCCGAAACCTAGGCGGCCCACTTGACCCCCGGCCTGTTGTTTTTGTCAATCAATCTGTTGCTTCATTTCAAAATGAAAACCCTGAGTCAGTATAGAAAAAGTAGCCATTTGAATAAGAAAATTTCATTTCTTGTTTATGTGACAAAGTCCGCATTTGTGATCAAATCTTCATGAAACTTGCATTGTTGCTTTGTGTCATCAACAGCTTGAATCCTATTGATTTAAACAAAAATCCGACTATCAGTATGGGAAAAGTAGCCATTTAAATTTGAAAATTTACATTTCTTGTTTATGCGATAAAGTCAGCATTTGTAGTTAAATTTTCATGAAACTTGCACATTTGCTTTATATCATCAATAGCTTGAACACTATTGATTTTGAAAAAAAATCTGACAATCAATATGGGAAAAGTAGTCAAAAATTTACATTTCTTGTTTACGCAATTAAGTCGTCATTTGTCGTCAAATTTTTATGAAACTTGCACAGTTGCTATACATGTATATTATCAATAGCTTGAACCCTATTGATTTTGAAAAACATGGGACTATCAGTATGGGAAAAGGAGTCATTTAAAGTTGAAAATTTACATTTCTTGTTCACGTAATTAAGTCTGCATTTTTTACATGCTTCCCAACTTTTTCGAACACCAAAGGGGGTTTTTGAGGGTTTCAAAGGGGGAGATTGGGGGTTTCAAGGGGGAGACTTTTTGAGGCGTACCGGAAGGTCCTTCTAAAGATCATTTTTAAACCATTTTAGGCTAAATAACTTTACAATTGAACAAAAGTCAGGTTTATGATTTACATGTATCTATTTACTTTATTTATTTTATTTTATTCTTTATTGATTATGATTGTTTTTCAGATGTATACATGTGAATATTTAGAGCTAAAACAAAATCAGTCATTACAGTCATGAATATTATATTGAAAGCAGTGACTATGGTAAAGAAGCACTGTAATGTTTATTATCAAATGCTACTTTGTCCATTGTGTTTTCACTGTTTTGCAAGTATATCATATCATTTTGACTTATTGTGTAAAGATATTCTGCCATTTTACATTGTACCCATGTCTTAGCTTGAAATATAGACTACAGAGTACCACATTTTATCCTTATATTATTCGTTCTCTTTGGTACTCAATAATCGCCAACAGGTATACCGAATAAACCTCAAATAATCCGGCTTGAATTGCTGGTAAGTATGAAAAGGACAAGCTGTCATAGATCTACTGTTTGAAAAAAAAGTCAAGTCCCATTGAGTTCCTTTGAAGTATCATTTTTGTCTGCATAAATCATCAGTAAAATATCTCAAAAGCATGAAGAAAATTTTAAGAAAAAATACACTTTTCAAAAAAAAAAAAAGATCTGGAGGCAATCTTCAAACGAAAAAATTCTGGAAGCAAACGTCAGCATCGGTAACGCTAGGTAACACTTGGTTTCTCCAATCAGTGCCCTGAGAATTACAATATTACCCTATCACCGGTAACCAGTCGAATATTGCTACATCATTGTTTTAAATAAAACTACGATCACGTTCGGGTCGATCTATTTTTACGTGAATTGGAATTCCAGTGATCACTGAGCAGTAAGAGTTTTAAACTTCGTATTTGTTCATTATTTCTGATATGTTTTCACTCATTTTTATCTGCGTCCCGGGGACGCAATGAGCACTGGTATTTTGTGTTTATAGATCTATACTCGTAGAACGTAATTTACCTGCTAACGTCAGGTGAACGACGTTTGATTTCCACTTTGAAAATAAACTGGTACCCGTTGTATCTCACGCAGCCGTCCGATAGAAGATCGAACACAGGCTGCTAGTTTACTCTGAAAAGTCCCTTAGCCCGTTCTCGAATTTGATTGGTTCACGATCATCGATCGATAAATCTCAGTATCTTGATTCCTATTTATAGACAATGAACCTGATTGACCGTGAAATACACACACATGTCAACTAGTTGTAAAATTTGGATAACATACATGTACCTCGGGTACAAATTTATCACACCCTTTTTACCCTTATGTCGGATTTTTTCCAAATCGGGGTTTTTTAACTGTCTGTCGGGGTGATCGGGTTTTTGGTCTTGAATCGGGAGACTCCCGACGAAATCGGGAGAGTTGGGAAGCATGTTTTTATCCAGTTCTTTTGAAACTTGAAAAGATTATTTGTATCATCAAGGGATTGAACACTATTCAAAATGAAGAAAATCTAGCAATCAGTTTAGGAAAAGCAGCTATTTGTAGACTTGGTATTGTTTACTCAACACAGTCCACATTATTAGTCACATTTTTTTGAAACTTGCAGGGATTGTTTAATAGAAAAAGTACTGAAACCCTATCAAATTTAGCTGGATTCCAAAGAATTGGTTTTGAGAAATTGTACTTCAATTTTTTTTCACTATTCAATTTGCTATGCCATCTTGTGCTGCCTTAGTGCGTTCAAGCCCAGTTGCAACAACCCCCCCCTTTTTTAGGGGTGTGGGGGGGATGTTTGTCTTTTTTCTTTTTGCAAAAGAATTCATAATGTGTGCTAGAAAAAGAGCAAAATCACTGCCAGTAGAGTGATTCAGACCCTCAAGGGCTCTAGTTTGATTTAATGCCATATGGAAAAAGGGGGCTTGATGTATATTTCAATTATGTGCCGTTATCTCTTTAATTACTGGACAAAGTTTTATGAACCTTCAGATATTTAATGCTTATCATAAGCCACAGACAATTATTATTTGTTTTTATGTAATGAAATGCCTTGTTATGGAAAAAGGCTTAATGTTTAATTTTATTATCGACTAATAACTGTCTGTTCGTATCTCTGTTCAGGCAGATATCTTTTAAAATCCTTGAGAAAAATTGATGAAACTTATGATAGTCTGCGGATATACTTCTTTTGTGTGTGTGTTTTTTTTTTTTTTTTTTATTTAATGCTATGTCATGGAAAATGGGGGCTTGATGTATATTTCCATTATGTATCAATATCTCTTTAACTACTCGACAACATTTCATGAAACTTCATATCTATATTGTTTATTATAAGCCACAGACAATCATTATTCGTATTATTATTTTTATTCAATGAAATGCCATGTCATGGAAAAAGTGGGCTTAATGTATAATTTCATTATGGGCAAATAACAAAAGGCCATGGGTACATGCAAAACAATACCTCTTATAAATGAGCCACACTTTGTGAAAAGGGGGCTTAATGCATCTTCGAAAAGTGTCAACCCCAGTCTGCGCAGGCTCACCTGGGCCGAAACTTTTCGGTACTGGTCAATTTTCTGTATGTTAAAGGACAAGTCTAACTCATGATTCGGTTGGTTTTGAGACAAAATGGACTTTATGGATCCATGATCATGTGATGACTTGATTTGTATCATGCATCACAGAGATGCATTAAGCCTGCTTTTGCCAGAGCATAGCTCAAATATATGTTTCTTTTATAAAAAAGGGTCTTTTTCAGCGGGAGGATATCATTTCAATGAAATAACTTGTTACAACAAGAGTGGTTTTTAACCCTTTACCACACAAACGCGAGTTTTAACGATCCCAACAGAAAATACTTTGAAAACATTGTGGGGAAAGGAGAAAATGCTGGAAACCAGCATTTTCTCCTTCTTACAATGTTTTCTTACCTTTCAGAGACAAATTTCACAATTTAAGCCACATTCAATATGTTGTCTGCAAATACTTTCAGTTTGGACTGGTCTAAAATTTTGTCTTTTGATAAAGAGTTGAAGTAATGAATATATTGATTATCATTCTTACCCTTTAACCATCTGCCACACATTCCCAAGTTTAATGACACTGTGGGAGTACGCTTTTGAAAACATTGTGGGAAAAGGAGAAAATGCTGGTAAAGGGTTGAGAAAATGCTGGTTACTAGCATTTTTATGTCGGCTGTTTTCGAAGAAAAGTTGCAGTATTGGCATAGCCCTGGCATTGTCATCTGTCATTGTCATGCGAAAACTTTATATTTTGTAATATCTAGGTCATTACTGGACATAACTTCTTAACTATCAAAAGGGGAACTCATACAATAGGGGCAGATAACTGTTGGGTTATTTTTGATTAATTTATGCCCCTTTTTCGACTTAGAATTTTCACTGAAAATCAAGCACTTGCAGCTGAGTGTTGTTACTCGCGTCCAGTGCTCTTGTCTTCTTTTCCTGCATTGTTTTCAACAGTATATGATAAAAATCTCATCATTTTGGTCTGCAAATGCTTTCAATTTGCACCAGTCTAAAATTTTGTCATTTTGTAAAGAGTTAAGAGCCTTTCACTACTGAAATTGGTTTTGCAGCTGGTGTAAATCAAGATTAGACTGCACAAAACACTTCTGATTGTTGATCTACACTGTTGGCTTAGCTTAGACAATCTGGACAAGAGCAAACTTAAAATTTAAATTATTTGGGTCTTATTTCCAGTCTGAAAATGTCTGTTGGGTCAATTTTGTGCTCTGAGGGTTAAACCTTACAGTGCATTAACTCTTTACCACACACTGAAATTTCAGTCTGGCCCAAATTTAAAGCATTTGCTGATGACAAATTAGGCATGGCTCAGATGATTGGATTGGTTTCTGAACGGTTAGAAAACATTTCAGAAGATGGAGAAAATGCTGGTTATTGGCGTTTTCTACTTTCCTACAATGTTTTTTAAAAGTCAAATTTCCGAGAGGCATTAAAACTCTGCATTGTGTGGTAATGAGTTAACCCTTTACCAGACAATCCCGACTTCAACAACCCTGAGAAAGAAGCATTGCCAAAACAATTTTCAATTTTTTCAGTCGCATTTACTTTGTTGTCTGCAATTCCTTTCAATTTGGACTGGTCTAACATTTTGTCGTTTGGTAAAGAGTAAATTGAACCAACAACAGAATATCTTTTCCAAAGCAAATGTGTAAATCTTTACCAGTCTAGAGTTCATAACGACCCTGAATAAAAAGGCTTTTGAAAACATTGTGGATAAAGGAGAAAATGCTGGTAGCCAATATTTTCTCCTTTTCCCACAATGTTTTCTACTCTCCAAAGGTGAATTTCTATTATTAAGACTTAATTATTTTGTTGTCTGCAAAAGCTTTCAATTTCAGCAATTCTAAAATTTTGTCATTTGGCAAGAAGTTTTTACCACACAATCCCGACTTTCAATGACCCTGAGAAAGAGGCCTTTAAAAAACATTGTGGGAAAAGGAGAAAATGCTGGTAACCAGCATTTTCGCCTTTTCCCACTATGTTTTCTATCCTTCCGAAAATGAATTTCAATTTTTTTGGTCACATTTGTCGCATGCAAATGCTTTCAATTTGGACTAGTCTAAAATTTTGCTGTTTGGTTAAGTGTTAAGAGAAATTTTCACCATCCATCATGTACCTCATTTTCGGGTGTTATTAGAGCATTGTTATACCCTCCACCTACAAAGTAGAGGGGAATATACTAGTTTCACCATGTCTGTCTATCCATCTGTCCGTCTGTCAGACTATCCATATTTTTGTTTCCGTGCTCTAACTCAAAAGCCATTTGACCTAGGGCCCTGTAACTTTACACAAGTGTTGGTCATCACCCACGGAGGTGCCTATTGTTTTTGGGTCAAAGGTCGAGGTGAACTTGGTTTTGAAATTGTTTTCATCTTCAAAAGCCTTTTGACCTAGGATCCTTAAACTTATTCCAAGTGTTGCTTATGACCCAAGGAGGTGTCCTGTTGTTGTGGGGTCACATGGGTCAAAGGTCAAGGTCACATGTGAACTTTGAAAATTATTTCTGTCCCCAAACTCAATAGTTGTTTCACATAGGTCCCTGAAAGTTTATACAAGTTTTGCTCATGACCCAAGGAGGTGCCCTATTTTGGGGTCACATGGGTCTAACGTCAAGGTCATGGGTAAATTTCATTTTGAAAGTAATTTCCGTTCTCTAATTATGCTGCCTCAGTGACAAGGTGTTGGGGGGGAGGGTATTGGTCAGCTTTGCTACAGTTCTAGTTTTTGTTTTTATAACTGTTGACATATTTCTCCAGCAAAATCTCAGGCATTCCAACTTGACATCCTAGGAAGTGTCTGGCCAAATTTGTGTTGGCACCACACAGATCATTTCACAGTAGAGGGTCAAGTCCCATGAATGATAGTAGATGATGGAACACTGGGTGTCAGGATATCTGCATGGAACAAATACCTGCTACCTGTGAGTATAGCTTTTGCTGATCTCCAAGGGATGTTAGGGTATTTCTGCATTCATCTCTCTCTCCAACCCTTTTACACATAATCAGATTTAATGACCTTGATAAGGTACAGTTTGATGGAACAATCTGCATGAAACAAATACCTGAGAGTATAGCTCTGCTGATATCCAGATGTCAGGGTATTTATGCATTCATCCCTCTCTCCCTATCTGGAATTTGATGGAAAGATATGAACAAATACCTGACTTTATTTCATGCTTTAAAGTAGTTTATCGAGAAATAATGATGGATTATGGATTTCGTGGTTATGACTGGTGAAAATACCGATTTTATATTTTCTAACTATTCAATTGAAGGTGGAACAATAATTCCCGCACACCAGTTACCTAGGTGATCAGCGTGTGCCATTCAAATGGAGAGAAATATGATGTAATTTATGGTATATTTCTTACGCTTTGCATAATATTGTAATGTGTTGTTATGTAAGGGGGTGTACGCCACAGGGAATTGCCGAAAACAAATGTACTGGGTTTTGATAAAAGTTTAGACAAAATAGGGGTTAGAGGCATGAAATACATAGAATATTTGTTTTCTTGGTAAGAGATCGAAATTTATTTCATCAAGTGAACATTATAGGTAATATTTTCACGCGTGGCACAGCTCCACCATTCATGTCCTCACTCCCTTTCTATGACAATGTGACAATTTAACCCATGTAAGTTAATTTTATATTTATCAATTCCTTCCCGGTGACAATGTGACCATTTAACCCATGTCCAAGCCCAGAAGAGCAGCTAGGAATATAGACGGCTTACATCCTAAATGGGTCGTTAAGTTTGGACAAACTATTTTACAGGACTAATGATAGTCGTTGCTTAATTCAGCTTACATTCCCCTCTCACTTCTGAACATCGTTTTGACAATATAAACGTGGGAAAGCAGCCAGAGACTTGAAAGGAATTTCATGAAAGTACTGGCAAAAGAATCCTCAGAGAAAAGGACTAATTGCCTGAAGAAGGGAAAAGGACCACTGATTTTTATTAACTCTGTGTATGCATGTGTCTCTTTCCGTTGTTTCACAGCAGAGTCAATTCCCAAAGGTAAATAACAGTTGATGGAAGACAGACGTGGATGAAGCTACCAAGTGAATACACCTGTATGTACGAAACACTGTGGCTCAGAGGTCCAGTCACGTAAATTAGTTTTATATAATTATCCCCATCCCACGTGACAATGTGACTATTTACCCAGATGCCAAGCTCAAAAAAGTGATGAAATAAACTCTAATGCAAAGGGAGGTGGGAAGGAAATCCAGTTTGGCTAAACTTCTTACACAGAACTGATGGTAGTCATTGCTTGCACCAAGATTAATTCCTTTCTCACTAGTGAACATTGTTTTCATGATGCATATAAAGGAAAAGCAGCCAGTAATTTAGAAAAGATATTGTGCAAAGTACTGGTAAAAACAGGGAGAGAGAGAGAAAGACCCATTCCTTGAAGATATATCAGTATAAAGTTACCATCGAATCACAATGACACCTGTCTGTCTGTATCTGTCTCTCTGTCTGTCTAACTCTCTACCTTCTTTCTATCTGTCTCTGATTTTATAGCAAATCCCAAAGGTAAGTCACAAGTGATGGAAGAAGAAACCTTGATGAGGCTACCGAGGGAATACACCTGCCTGCACCTTAGATTGTTGCACACAGATGAAGTCATGTAAGTTAATTTTATATTCATCCCCTCCCTCCCTGTGACAGTGTGACCACAGCATTCCCCTCTAACTACTGAACATCATTTTGACAATATAAACGTGGGAAAGCAGCCATAGGCTTGGAAGGAATTTCATGAAAGTACTGGTAAAAGAATCCTCAGAGAACAGGACTCATTGCCTGAAGAAGCGAAAAGGACCACTGGCTTTAATGATCTTTGTGTATGTGTGTGTCTCTTTCTGTTGTTTCGCAGCAGAGGTAATTCCCAAAGGTAGGTAACAGGTGATGGAAGATAGACTTGGATGAAGCTTCTAAGTGAATACACCTGAATGTAGGAAAGACTGTGGTTCAGAGGTCCAGTCACGTAAGTTATTTTTCTATGATTATCCCCACCCCACATGACAATGTGTCCATTTACCCAGATACCAAGCTCAAAAGTTGATAAAATAACCTCAAATGCAAAGGGAGGTGGGAAGGAAATCCAGTTTGGCTAAACCTCTTACACAGAACTGATGGTAGTCATTGCTTGCACCAAGATTAATTCCTTTCTCACTAGCGAACATTGTTTTCATGATGCATATAAAGGAAAAGCAGCCAGTAGTTTAGAAAAAATATTGTGCAAAGAACTGGTAAAAACAATGTGAGAGAGAAGGACCTATTCCTTGAAGATATATCAGTATAAATGTTACCATCGAATCAATGACACCTGTCTGTCTGTCTGTCTGTATCTGTTTGTCTGTCTATCTCTCTATCTTCTTTCTGTCTATCTCTGATTTTACAGCAAGTCCCAAAGGTAAGTCACAGCTGATGGAAGAAGAAACCTTCAAGAGACTACCAAGGGAATACACCTGCTTGCACCTTAGATTGTTGCACACAGATGAAGTCATGTAAGTTAATTTTATATTCATCCGCTCCATCCCTGTGACAGCGTGACCATTTAACCGATTTCCAAGCCGAGACGATCAGTCAGTAACATAAACGGCTTACATCCTAAAAGGGTTGTTACATGGAATTAAAGTTTGGCCGAAGTCTTTCACAGGACTAACGATAGTCATTGCTGAATCCAACTTACATTCCCCTCTCACAACTGAACATCGTTTTGACAATATAAACGTGGGAAAGCAGCCATAAGCTTGAAAGAAATTTCATGAAAGTACTGGTAAAAGAATCCTCACAGAAAAGGACTAATTGCCTGAAGAAGGGAAAAGGACCACTGGCTTTAATTATCTTTGTGTATGTGTCTTTCTGTTGTTTCACAGCAGAGATAATTTCCAAAGGTAAGTAACAGGTGATGAAAGACAGACCTGGATGAAGCTACCAAGTGAATACACCTGTATGTAGGAAAGACTGTGGTTCAGAGGTCAAGTCACGTAAGTTACTTTTAGATAATTATCCCCACCCCACGTGACAATTTGACCATTTACCCAGATGCCAAGGTCAAAATGTAATCAAATATCTTCTACTGCAAAGGGAGATGGGAAAGAAATCCAGTTTGGCTAAACCTCTTACACAGAACTGATGGTAGTCATTGCTTGCACCAAGATAAATTCCTTTTTCACTAGTGAACATTGTTTTCATGATGCATATAAAGGAAAAGCAGCCAGTTGTTTAGAAAAAATATTGTGTAAATTATTGGTAAAAACAACGTGAGAGAGAAGGACGCATTCCTGGAAGACATATCAATATAAAGTTGCCATCGAATCAATGACACCTGTTTGTCTGTTTGTATCTATCTCTCTCTCTGTCTGTCTTTCTGTCTGTCTATCTCTCTATCTTCTTTCTGTCTGTCTCTGATTTTACAGCAAGTCCCAAAGGTAAGTCGCAGCTGATGGAAGAAGAAACCTTCAAGAGACTACCAAGGGAATACACCTGCTTGCACCTTAGATTGTTGCACACAGATGTAGTCATGTAAGTAAATTTTATATTCATCCCCTCCCTCCCTGTGACAGTGTGACCGTTTAACGCATTTCCAATGCCAGAAGATCAGTCATTCACATAAACGGCTTACATCCTAAAAGGGTTGTTACATGGAATTAAAGTTTGGCCAAAGTCTTTAATAGGACTAATGATAGTCATTGCTGAATCCAACTTGCATTCCCCTCTCACTACTGAACATCGTTTTGACAATATACACGTGGGAAAGCAGCAATAGGCTTGGCAGGAATTTCATGAAAGTACTGGTAAAAGAATCCTCAGAGAAAAGGACTAATTGCCTGAAGAAGGGAAAAGGACCACTGACTTCAATTACCTTTGTGTATGTGTGTGTCTCTTTCTGTTGTTTCACAGCAGAGATAATTCCCAAAGGTAAGTAACAGGTGATGGAAGACAGACCTGGATGAAGCTACCAAGTGAATACACCTGTATGTAGTAAAGGTTGTGGTTCAGAGGTCCAGTCAAGGAAGTTATTTTTATTTAATTATCCCCACCCCACGTGACAATGTGACTATTTACCCAGATGCCAATCTCTAAAGATGATCAAATAAACCCTAATGCTAAGGGAGGTGAGAAGGAAATCCCGTTTGGCTAAACCTCTTATGTTACTGACTTACACAGAACTGATGGTAGTCATTGCTTGCACCAAGATAAATTCCTTTTTCACTAGTAAACATTGTTTTCATGATGCATATAAAGGAAAAGCAGCCAGTAGTTTAGAAAAAATATTGTGCAAAGTACTGGTAAAAACAACGTGAGAGAGAAGGACGCATTCCTAGAAGATATATCAATATACAGTAACCATCGAATCAATGACACCTGTCTGTCTGTTTGTATCTGTCTGTCTGTCTTTCTGTCTGTCTATCTCTCTATCTTCTTTCTGTCTGTCTCTGATTTTACAGCAAGTCACAAAGGTAAGTCACAGTTGATGGAAGAAGAAATCTTGAAGAGACTACCAAGGGAATTCACCTGCTTCCACCATAGATTGTTGCATACAGATGAAGTCATGTAAGTTAATTTTATGTTTATCCCCTCCCTCCCTGTAACAGTGTGACCATTTTAACCATTTCCAAGCACAGAAGATCAGTCAGTAACATAAACGGCTTACATCCTAAAAGGGTTGTTACATGGAATTAAAGTTTGGCCAAAGTCTTTCACAGGACTAATGATAGTCATTGCTTAATCCAACTTACATTCCCCTCTCACAACCGAACATCGTTTTGACAACATAAACATCGGAAAGCAGCAATAGGCTTGGAAGGAATTTCATGAAAGTACTGGTAAAAGAATCCTCAGAGAAAAGGACTAATTGACTGAAGAAGGGAAAAGGACCACTGGCTTTAATTATCTTTGTGTATGTGTGTGTCTCTTTCTGTTATTTCATAGCAGAGATAATTCCCAAAGGTAAGTAACAGGTGATGGAAGACAGACCTGCATGAAGCTACCAAGTGAATACACCTGTATGTAGGAAAGACTGTGGTTTAGAGGTCCAGTCACGTAAGTTTTTTTTTTTTTATATAATTATCCCCACCCCACATAACAATGTGACCATTTACCCAGATGCCAAGCTCAAAAGTTGATAAAATAACCTCTAATGCAAAGGGAGGTGAGAAGGAAATCCCGTTTGGCTGGACCTCTTACACAGAACTGATGGTAGTCATTGCTTGCACCAAGATTAATTCCTTTTTCACTAGTGAACACATTGTTCATGATGCATATAAGGAAAAGCAGCCGGTAGTGTAGAAAAAATATTGTGCAAAGTACTGGTAAAAACAACGTGAGAGAGAAGGACCCATTCCTTGGAGATATATCAGCATAAAGTTACCATCGATTCGGTGACACCTGTCTGTCTATCTCTCTATCTTCTTTCTTACCGCAAGTCCCAAAGGTAAGTCACAGCTGATGGAAGAAGAAACCTTCAAGAGACTACCAAGGGAATACACCTGCTTGCACCTTAGATTGTTGCACACAGATGAAGTCATGTAAGTTAATTTTATATTCATCCCCTCCCTCCCTGTAACAGTGTGACCATTTAACCCATTTCCAATTAGAAGATCAGTCATTCACATAAACGGCTTACATCCTAAAAGGGTTGTTACATGGAATTAAAGTTTGGCCGAAGTCTTTCGCAGGACTAATGATAGTCATTGCTTAATCCAACTTACATTTCCCTCTCACTACTGAACATCGTTTTGACAGTATAAACGTGGGAAAGCAGCCATAGGCTTGGAAGGAATTTCATGAAAGTACTGGTAAAAGAATCCTCAGAGAAAAGGACTAATTGCCTGAAGAAGGGAAAAGGGCAACTGGCTTTAATTATCTTTGTGTATGTGTGTGTCTCTTTCTGTTGTTTCACAGCCGAGATAATTCCCAAAGGTAAGTAACAGGTGATGGAAGACAGACCTGGATGAAGCTACCAAGTGAATACACCTGTATGTAGGAAAGACTGTGGCACAGAGGTCCAGTCACGTAAATTATTTTTATATAATTATCCCCACCCCACATGACAATGTGACCATTTACCCAGATGCCAAGCTCAAAAGTTCATAAAATAACCTCTAATGCAAAGGGAGATGGGAAGGAAATCCCGTTTGGCTAAACCTCTTACACAGAACTGATGGTAGTCATTGTATGCACCAAGATTAATTCCTTTTTCACTAGTGAACATTGTTATCATGATGCATATAAAGGAAAAGTAGGTAGTAGTTTAGAAAAAATACTGTGCAAAGTACTGGTAAAAACAACGTAAGAGAGAGAGACGCATTCCTTGAAGATTATCAATATAAAGTTACCATCGAATCAATGACACCTGTTTGTCTGTTTGTATCTGTCTTTCTGTCTTTCTTTCTGTCTTTCCCTCTATCTTCTTTCTGTCTCTCTGATTTTTCAGCAAGTCCCAAAGGTAAGTCACAGCTGATGGAAGAAGAAACCTTCAAGAGACTAGCAAGGGAATACACCTGCTTGCACCTTAGATTGTTGCACATAGATGAAGTCATGTAAGTTAATTTTATATTCATCCCCTCCCTCCCTGTGACAGTGTGACCGTTTAACCCATTTCCAATTAGAAGATCAGTCAGTAACATAAACGGCTGACATCCGAAAAGGGTTGTTAAATGGAATTAAAGTTTGGCCAAAGTCTTTCACAGGACTAATGATAGTCATTGCTTAATCCAACTTACACTCCCCTCTCACTACTGAACATCGTTTTGACAATATAAACATGGGAAAGCAGCCATAGGCTTGGAAGGAATTTTATGAAAGTACTCATAAAAGAATCCTCAGAGAAAAGGACTAATTGTCTGAAGAAGGGAAAAGGACAACTGGCTTTAATTATCTTTGTGTATGTGTGTCTCTTTCTGTTGTTTCACAGCAGAGATAATTCCCAAAGGTAAGTAACAGGTGATGGAAGACGGACTTGGATGAAGCTACCAAGTGAATACACCTGTATGTAGGAAAGACTGTGGTTCTGAGGTCCAGTCAAGTAAGTTATTTTTATAGAATTATCCCCACCCCACATGACAATGTGACCATTTACCCAGATACCCAGCTCAAAAGTTGATAAAATAACCTCTAAGGCAAACGGAGGTGAGAAGGAAATCCAGTTTGGCTAAACCTCTTACACAGAACTGATGGTAGTCATTGCTTGCACCAAGATTAATTCCTTTTTCACTAGTGAACATTGTTTTCATGATGCATATAAGGAAAAGCAGCCAGTAGTTTAGAAAAAATATTGTGGAAAATACTGGTAAAAACAACGTGAGAGAGAAGGACCCATTCCTTGGAGATATATCGGTATAAAATTACCATCGAATCAGTGACACCTGTCTGTCTGTTTGTATTTGTCTATCTGTCTATCTCTCTATCTTCTTTCTGTCTCTGATTTTACAGCAAGTCCCAAAGGTAAGTCACAGCTGATGGAAGAAGAAACCTTCAACCAAGGGAATACACCTGCTTGCACCTTAGATTGTTGCATACAGATGAAGTCATGTAAGTTAATTTTATATTCGTCCCCTCCCTCCCTGTGACAGTGTGACCATTTAGCCCATTTCCAATTAGAAGATCAGTCAGTAACATTAACGGCTTACATCCTAAAAGGGTTGTTGCATGGAATTAAAGTTTGGCCAAAGTCTTTCACAGGACTAATGATAGTCACTGCTTAATCCAACTTGCATTCCCGTCTCACTAATGAACATCGTTTTGACAATATAAACATGGGAAAGCAGCCATAGGCTTGGAAGGAATTTCATGAAAGTACTGGTAAAAGAATCCTCAGAGAAAAGGACTAATTGCCTGAAGAAGGGAAAAGGACCACTGGCTTTAATTATCTTTGTGTATGTGTGTGTCTCTTTCTGTTGTTTCACAGCCGAGATAATTCCCAAAGGTAAGTAACAGGTGATGGAAGACAGACCTGGATGAAGCTACCAAGTGAATACACCTGTATGTAGGAAAGACTGTGGCACAGAGGTCCAGTCACGTAAATTATTTTTATATAATTATCCCCACCCCACATGACAATGTGACCATTTACCCAGATGCCAAGCTCAAAAGTTCATAAAATAACCTCTAATGCAAAGGGAGGTGGGAAGGAAATCCCGTTTGGCTGGACCTCTTACACAGAACTGATGGTAGTCATTGTATGCACCAAGATTAATTCCTTTTTCACTAGTGAACATTGTTATCATGATGCATATAAAGGAAAAGTAGGTAGTAGTTTAGAAAAAATACTGTGCAAAGTACTGGTAAAAACAACGTAAGAGAGAGAGACGCATTCCTTGAAGATTATCAATATAAAGTTACCATCGAATCAATGACACCTGTTTGTCTGTTTGTATCTGTCTGTCTGTCTTTCTTTCTGTCTTTCCCTCTATCTTCTTTCTGTCTCTCTGATTTTTCAGCAAGTCCCAAAGGTAAGTCACAGCTGATGGAAGAAGAAACCTTCAAGAGACTAGCAAGGGAATACACCTGCTTGCACCTTAGATTGTTGCACATAGATGAAGTCATGTAAGTTAATTTTATATTCATCCTCTCCCTCCCTGTGACAGTGTGACCGTTTAACCCATTTCCAATCAGAAGATCAGTCAGTAACATAAACGGCAGACATCCGAAAAGGGTTGTTAAATGGAATTAAAGTTTGGCCAAAGTCTTTCACAGGACTAATGATAGTCATTGCTTAATCCAACTTACATTCCCCTCTCACTACTGAACGTCGTTTTGACAATATAAACATGGGAAAGCAGCCATAGGCTTGGAAGGAATTTTATGAAAGTACTCATAAAAGAATCCTCAGAGAAAAGGACTGATTGTCTGAAGAAGGGAAAAGGACAACTGGCTTTAATTATCTTTGTGTATGTGTGTCTCTTTCTGTTGTTTCACAGCAGAGATAATTCCCAAAGGTAAGTAACAGGTGATGGAAGACGGACTTGGATGAAGCTACCAAGTGAATACACCTGTATGTAGGAAAGACTGTGGTTCTGAGGTCCAGTCAAGTAAGTTATTTTTATAGAATTATCCCCACCCCACATGACAATGTGACCATTTACCCAGATACCCAGCTCAAAAGTTGATAAAATAACCTCTAAGGCAAACGGAGGTGAGAAGGAAATCCAGTTTGGCTAAACCTCTTACACAGAACTGATGGTAGTCATTGCTTGCACCAAGATTAATTCCTTTTTCACTAGTGAACATTGTTTTCATGATGCATATAAGGAAAAGCAGCCAGTAGTTTAGAAAAAATATTGTGGAAAATACCGGTAAAAACAACGTGAGAGAGAAGGACCCATTCCTTGGAGATATATCGGTATAAAATTACCATCGAATCAGTGACACCTGTCTGTCTGTTTGTATCTGTCTATCTGTCTATCTCTCTATCTTCTTTCTGTCTCTGATTTTACAGCAAGTCCCAAAGGTAAGTCACAGCTGATGGAAGAAGAAACCTTCAACGAAGGGAATACACCTGCTTGCACCTTAGATTGTTGCATACAGATGAAGTCATGTAAGTTAATTTTATATTCGTCCCCTCCCTCCCTGTGACAGTGTGACCATTTAGCCCATTTCCAATTAGAAGATCAGTCAGTAACATTAACGGCTTACATCCTAAAAGGGCTGTTACATGGAATTAAAGTTTGGCCAAAGTCTTTCACAGGACTAATGATAGTCACTGCTTAATCCAACTTGCATTCCCGTCTCACTAATGAACATCGTTTTGATAATATAAACATGGGAAAGCAGCCATAGGCTTGGAAGGAATTTCATGAAAGTACTCATAAAAGAATCCTCAGAGAAAAGGACTAATTGCCTGAAGAAGGGAAAAGGACCACTGGCTTTAATTATCTTTGTGTATGTGTGTGTGTCTTTCTGTTGTTTCACAGCCGAGATAATTCCCAAAGGTAAGTAACAGGTGATGGAAGACAGACCTGGATGAAGCTACCAAGTGAATACACCTGTATGTAGAAAAGACTGTGGTTCAGAGGTCAAGTCACGTAAGTTATTTTTATAGAATTATCCCCACCCCACGTGACAATGTGACCATTTACCCAGATGCCCAGCTCAAAAAATGATGAAATAACCTCTAATGCAAAGGGAGGTGAGAAGGAAATCCAGTTTCGCTAAACCTCTTCCATAGAACTGATGGTAGTCATTGCTTGCACCAAGATTAATTCCTTTTTCACTAGTGAACATTGTTTTCATGATGCATATAAAGGAAAAGCAGCCAGTTGTTTAGAAAAAATATTGAGTAAATTATTGGTAAAAACAACGTGAGAGAGAAGGACGCATTCCAGGAAGATATATCAATATAAAGTTGCCATCGATTCAATGACACCTGTTTGTCTGTTTGTATCTATCTCTCTCTCTGTCTGTCTTTCTGTCTGTCTATCTCTCTATCTTCTTTCTGTCTGTCTCTGATTTTACAGTAAGTCCCAAAGGTAAGTCACAGCTGATGGAAGAAGAAACCTTCAAGAGACTACCAAGGGAATACACCTGCTTGCACCTTAGATTGTTGCACACAGATGTAGTCATGTAAGTAAATTTTATATTCATCCCCTCCCTCCCTGTGACAGTATGACCGTTTAACGCATTTCCAATGCCAGAAGATCAGTCAATAACATAAACGGCTTACATCCTAAAAGGGTTGTTATATGGAATTAAAGTTTGGCCAAAGTCTTTAATAGGACTAATGATAGTAATTGCTGAATCCAACTTGCATTCCCCTCTCACTACTGAACATCGTTTTGACAATATACACGTGGGAAAGCAGCAATAGGCTTGGCAGGAATTTCATGAAAGTACTGGTAAAAGAATCCTCAGAGAAAAGGACTAATTGCCTGAAGAAGGGAAAAGGACCACTGACTTTAATTACCTTTGTGTATGTGTGTGTCTCTTTCTGTTGTTTCACAGCAGAGATAATTCCCAAAGGTAAGTAACAGGTGATGGAAGACAGACCTGGATGAAGCTACCAAGTGAATACACCTGTATGTAGTAAACGTTGTGGTTCAGAGGTCCAGTCAAAGAAGTTAATTTTATTTAATTATCCCCACCCCACGTGACAATGTGACTATTTACCCAGATGCCAATCTCTAAAGATGATCAAATAAACCCTAATGCAAAGGGAGGTGAGAAGGAAATCCCGTTTGGCTAAACCTCTTATGTTACTGACTTACACAGAACTGATGGTAGTCATTGCTTGCACCAAGATAAATTCCTTTTTCACTAGTAAACATTGTTTTCATGATGCATATAAAGGAAAAGCAGCTAGTAGTTTAGAAAAAATATTGTGCAAAGTACTGGTAAAAACAACGTGAGAGAGAAGGACGCATTCATAGAAGATATATCAATATACAGTAACCATCGAATCAATGACACCTGTTTTTCTGTTTGGATCTGTCTGTCTGTCTTTCTGTCTGTCTATCTCTCTATCTTCTTTCTGTCTGTCTCTGATTTTACAGCAAGTCACAAAGGTAAGTCACAGTTGATGGAAGAAGAAATCTTGAAGAGACTACCAAGGGAATTCACCTGCTTCCACCATAGATTGTTGCATACAGATGAAGTCATGTAAGTTAATTTTATGTTCATCCCCTCCCTCCCTGTAACAGTGTGACCATTTTACCCATTTCCAAGCACAGAAGATCAGTCAGTAACATAAACGGCTTACATCCTAAAAGGGTTGTTACATGGAATTAAAGTTTGGCCAAAGTCTTTCACAGGACTAATGATAGTCATTGCTTAATCCAACTTACATTCCCCTCTCACAACCGAACATCGTTTTGACAACATAAACATCAGAAAGCAGTAATAGCCTTGGAAGGAATTTCATGAAAGTACTGGTAAAAGAATCCTCAGAGAAAAGGACTAATTGACTGAAGAAGGGAAAAGGACCACTAGCTTTAATTATCTTTGTGTATGTGTGTGTCTCTTTCTGTTATTTCATAGCAGAGATAATTCCCAAAGGTAAGTAACAGGTGATGGAAGACAGACCTGCATGAAACTACCAAGTGAATACACCTGTATGTAGGAAAGACTGTGGTTCAGAGGTCCAGTCACGTAAGTTTTTTTTTTTTATATAATTATCCCCACCCCACATAACAATGTGACCATTTACCCAGATGCCTAGCTCAAAAGTTGATAAAATAACCTCTAATGCAAAGGGAGGTGAGAAGGAAATCCCGTTTGGCTGGACCTCTTACACAGAACTGATGGTAGTCATTGCTTGCACCAAGATTAATTCCTTTTTCACTAGTGAACATTGTTTTCATGATGCATATAAGGAAAAGCAGCCAGTAGTTTAGAAAAAATATTGTGGAAAATACTGGTAAAAACAACGTAAGAGAGAAGGACCCATTCCTTGGAGATATATCAGTATAAAATTACCATCGAATCAGTGACACCTGTCTGTCTCTTTGTATCTGTCTATTTGTCTATCTCTCAATCTTCTTTCTGTCAAAATGCAAAGGGAGGTGGGAAGGAAATCCCGTTTGGCTAAACCTCTTACACAGAACTGATGGTAGTCATTGTATGCACCAAGATTAATTCCTTTTTCACTAGTGAACATTGTTATCATGATGCATATAAAGGAAAAGTAGGTAGTAGTTTAGAAAAAATACTGTGCAAAGTACTGGTAAAAACAACGTAAGAGAGAGAGACGCATTCCTTGAAGATTATCAATATAAAGTTACCATCGAATCAATGACACCTGTTTGTCTGTTTGTATCTGTCTTTCTGTCTTTCTTTCTGTCTTTCCCTCTATCTTCTTTCTGTCTCTCTGATTTTTCAGCAAGTCCCAAAGGTAAGTCACAGCTGATGGAAGAAGAAACCTTCAACCAAGGGAATACACCTGCTTGCACATTAGATTGTTGCATACAGATGAAGTCATGTAAGTTAATTTTATATTCGTCCCCTCCCTCCCTGTGACAGTGTGACGATTTAGCCCATTTCCAATTAGAAGATCAGTCATTAACATAAACGGCTTACATCCTAAAAGGGTTGTTACATGGAATTAAAGTTTGGCCAAAGTCTTTCACAGGACTAATGATAGTCACTGCTTAATCCAACTTGCATTCCCGTCTCACTAATGAACATCGTTTTGACAATATAAACATGGGAAAGCAGCCATAGGCTTGGAAGGAATTTCATGAAAGTACTGATAAAAGAATCCTCAGAGAAAAGGACTAATTGCCTGAAGAAGGGAAAAAGACCACTGGCTTTAATTATCTTTGTGTATGTGTGTGTGTCTTTCTGTTGTTTCACAGCCGAGATAATTCCCAAAGGTAAGTAACAGGTGATGGAAGACAGACCTGGATGAAGCTACCAAGTGAATACATCTGTATGTAGAAAAGACTGTGGTTCAGAGGTCAAGTCACGTAAGTTATTTTTATAGAATTATCCCCACCCCACGTGACAATGTGACCATTTACCCAGATGCCCAGCTCAAAAAATGATGAAATAACCTCTAATGCAAAGGGAGGTGAGAAGGAAATCCAATTTCGCTAAACCTCTTCCATAGAACTGATGGTAGTCATTGCTTGCACCAAGATTAATTCCTTTCTCACTAGTGAACGTTGTTTTCATGATGCATATAAAGGAAAAGCATCCAGTAGTTTAGAAAAAATATTGTGCAAAGTACTGGTAAAAACAACGTGAGAGAGACGGACGCATTCCTTGAAGATATATCAATATAAAGTTACCATCGAATCAATGACACCTGTTTGTCTGTTTGTAATTGTCTGTCTGTCTTTCTGTCTGTCTATCTCTCTATCTTCTTTCTGTCTGTCTCTGATTTTACAGCAAGTCCCAAAGGTAAGTCACAGCGGATGGAAGAAGAAAGCTTCAAGAGACTACCAAGGGAATGCACATGCTTGCACCTTAGATTGTTGCACACAGATGAAGTCATGTAAGTTAATTTTATATTCATCCCCTCCCTCCCTGTGACAGTGTGACCATTTAACCCATTTCCAATTAGAAGATCAGTCAATAACGTAAACGGCTTACATCCTAAAAGGGTTGTTACATGGAATTAAAGTTTGGCCAAAGTCTTTCATAGGACTAATGATAGTCATTGCTTAATCCAACTTACATTCCCGTCACACTACTGAACATCGTTTTGACAATATGAATATGGGAAAGCAGCCATAGGCTTGGAAGGAACTTCATGAAAGTACTGGTAAAAGAATCCTCAGAGAAAAGGACTAATTGCCTGAAGAAGGGAAAAGGACGACTGGCTTTAATTATTTTTGTGTATGTGTGTGTCTCTTTCTGTTGTTTCACAGCAGAGATAATTCCCAAAGGTAAGTAACAGGTAATGGATGACAGACCTGAATGAAGCTACCAAGTGAATACACCTGTATGTAGGAAAGACTGTGGTTCAGAGGTCCAGTCACGTAAGTTATTTTTCTATAATTATCCCCACCCCACATGACAATGTGACCATTTCCCCATATGCCAAGCTCAAAAGTTGATAAAATAACCTCTAATGCAGAGGGAGGTGGGAAGGAAATCCAGTTTGGCTAAACCTCTTACACAGAACTGATGGTAGTCATTGCTTGCATAAAGATTAATTCCTTTCTCACTAGTGAACATTGTTTTCATGATGCATATAAAGGAAAAGCAGCCAGTAGTTTAGAAAAAATATTGTGCAAAGTACTGGTAAGAACAACGTGAGAGAGAAGGACGCATTCCTTGAAGATATATCAATATAAAGTTACCATCGAATCAATGACACCTGTTTGTCTGTTTATGTCTGTCTTTCTGTCTGTCTATCTCTCTATCTTCTTTCTGTCTGTCTCTTATTTTACAGCAAGTCTCGAAGGTAAGTCACAGCTGATGGAAGAAGAAACCTTCAAGAGACTACCAAGGGAATACACCTGCTTGCACCTTAGATTGTTGCACCCAGATGAAGTCGTGTAAGTTACTTTATATTCATCCCCTCCCTCCCTATGAGAGTGTGACCATTTAACCCATTTCCAAGCCCAGAAGATCAGTCATTAACATAAACGGCTTATATCCTAAAAGGGTTGTTACATGGAATTAAAGTTTGGCCAAAGTCTTTCACAGGACTAATGATAGTCATTGCTTAATCCAACTTACATTCCCCTCTCACTACTGAACATCGTTTTGACAATATAAACATGGGAAAGCAGCCATAGGCTTGGAAGGAATTTCATGAAAGTACTGGTAAAAGAATCCTCCGAGAAAAGGACTAATTGCCTGAAGAAGGGAAAAGGACCACTGGCTTTAATTATATTTGTGTATGTGTGTGTCTCTTTCTGTTGTTTCATAGCAGACATAATTCCCAAAGGTAAGTAACAGGTAATGGAAGACAGACCTGGATGAAACTACCAAGTGAATACACCTGTATGTAGGGAAGACTGTGGTTCAGAGGTCCAGTCAAGTAAGTTATTTTTATATAATTATCCCCACCCCCACATGACAATGTGACCATTTACCCATATGCCCAGCTCAAAAGTTGATAAAATAACCTCTAATGCAAAGGGAAGTGAGAAGGAAATCTAGTTTGGCTAAACCTCTTACACAGAACTAATGGTAGTGATTGCTTGCACCAAGATTAATTCCTTTTTCACTAGTGAACATTGTTTTCATGATGCATATAAAGGAAAAGCAGCCAGTAATTTAGAAAAAATACTGTGCAAAGGACTGGTCAAAACAACGTGAGATAGAAGGACCCATTCCTTGGAGATATATTAGTATAAAATTACCATCGAAACAGTGACACCTGTTTCTCTGTTTATGTCTGTCTTTCTGTCTGTCTATCTGTCTATCTTCTTTCTGTCTGTCTCTGATTTTACAGCAAGTCCCAAAGGTAAGTCACAGCTGATGGAAGAAGAAACCTTCAAGAGACTACCAAGGGAATACACCTGCTTGCACCTTAGATTGTTGCACCCAGATGAAGTCATGTAAGTTAATTTTATATTCATCCCCTCCCTCCCTGTGACAGTGTGACCATTTAACCCATTTCCAAGCCCAGAAGATCAGTCATTAACATAAACGGCTCATATACTAAATAGGTTGTTACATGGAATTAAAGTTTGGCCTAAAGTCTTTCACAGGACTAATGATAGTCATTGCTTATTCCAACGTGCATTTCCCTCTCACTACTGAACATCATTTTGACAACATAAACGTTGGAAAGCAGCCATAGGCTTGGACGGAATGTCATGAAAGTACTGGTAAAAGAATGCTCAGAGAAAAGGACTAATTGCCTGAAGAAGGGAAAAGGACCACTGGCTTTAATTATCTTTGTGTATGTGTGTGTCTCTTTCTGTTGTTTCACAGCCGAGATAATTCCCAAAGGTAGGTAACAGGTGATGGAAGACAGACCTGGATGAAACTACCAAGTGAATACACCTGTATGTAGGAAAGACTGTGGTTCAGAGGCCCAGACAAGTAAGTTATTTTTTTATAATTATCCCCACCCCACGTGACAATGTGACCATTTACCCAGATACCAAGCTCAAAAGTTGATGAAATAAGCTCTAATGCAAAGGGAGATGGGAAGGAAATCCAGTTTGGCTAAACCTCTTACACAGAACTGATGGCAGTCATTGCTTGCACCAAGATTAATTCCTTTTTCACTAGTGAACATTGTTTTCATGATGCATATAAAGGAAAAGCAGCCAGTAGTTTAGAAAAAATATTGTGCAAAGTACTGGTAAAAACAACGTGAGAGAGAAGGACGCATTCCTTGAAGATATATCAATATAAAATTACCATCGAATCAATGACACCTGTTTGTTTGTATCTGTCTTTCTGTCTTTCTGTCTGTCTATCTCTCTATCTTCTTTCTGTCTGTCTCTGATTTTACAGCAAGTCCCAAAGGTAAGTCACAGCTGATGGAAGAAGAAACCTTCAAGAGACTACCAAGGGAATACACCTGCTTACACCTTAGATTGTTGCACACAGATGAAGTCATGTAAGGTAATTTTATATTCATCCCCTCCCTCCCTGTGACAATGTGACCATTTAACCCATTTCCAATTAGAAGATCAGTCAGTAACGTAAACGGCTTATATGCTAAAAGGGTTGTTACATGGAATTAAAGTTTGGCCAAAGTCTTTCACAGGACTAATTATAGTCATTGCTTAATCCAACTTACATTCCCCTCTCACTACTGAACATCGTTTTGACAATATAAACATGGGAAAGCAGCCATAGGCTTGGAAGGAATGCCATGAAAGTACTGGAAAAAGAATCCTCCGAGAAAAGGACTAATTGCCTGAAGAAGGGAAAAGGACCACTGGCTTTAATTATCTTTGTGTATGTGTGTGTCTCTTTCTGTTGTTTCACAGCAGAGATAATTCCCAAAGGTAAGTAACAGGTAATGGAAGACAGACCTGGATGAAACTACCAAGTGAATACACCTGTATGTAGGGAAGACTGTGGTTCAGAGGTCCAGTCACGTAAGTTATTTTTCTATAATTATCCCCACCCCCATATGACAATGTGACCATTTACCCATATGCCAAGCTCAAAAGTTGATAAAATAACCTCTAATGCAAAGGGAGGTAGGAAGGAAATCCATTTTGGCTAAACCTCTTACACAGAACTGATGGTAGTCATTGCTTGCACCAAGATTAATTCCTTTCTCTCTAGTGAACATTGTTTTCATGATGCATATAAAGGAAAAGCAGCCAGTAGTTTAGAAAAAATATTGTGCAAAGTACTGGTAAAAACAACGTGAGAGAGAAGGACCCATTCCTTGGAGATATATCAGTATAAAATTACCATCGAATAAGTGACACCTGTCGGTCTTTTTGTATTTGTCTAGATCTCTATCTTCATTCTGTCTGTCCCTGATTTTACAGCAAAGCCCAAAGGTAAGTCACAGCTGATGGAAGAAGAAACCTTCAAGAGACTACCAAGGGAATACACCTCCTTGCACCTTAGATTGTTGCACACAGATGAAGTCATGTAAGTTAATTTTATATTCATCCCCTCCCTCCCTGTGACAGTGTGACCATTTAACCCATTTCCAAGCCCAGAAGATCAGTCATTAACATAAACGGCTTATATGCTAAAAGGGTTGTTACATGGAATGAAAGTTTGGCTAAAGTCTTTCACAGGACTAATGATAGTCATTGCTTAATCCAACTTACATTCCCCTCTCACTACTGAACATCGTTTTGACAATATCAACATGGGAAAGCAGCCATAGGCTTGGAAGGAATTTCATGAAAGTACTGGTAAAAGAATCCTCAGAGAAAAGGACTAATTGCCTGAAGAAGGAAAAAGGACAACTGGCTTTAATTATCTTTGTGTATGTGTGTGTCTCTTTCTGTTGTTTCACAGCCGAGATAATTCCCAAAGGTAAGTAACAGGTGATGGAAGACAGACCTGGAAGAAGCTACCAAGTGAATACACCTGTATGTAGGAAAGACTGTGGTTCAGAGGTCCAGTCAAGTAAGTTATTTTTATATAATTATCCCCACCCCACATGACAATGTGACCATTTACCCAGATGCCAAGCTCAAACGTTGATAAAATAACCTCTAATGCAAAGGGAGGTGAGAAGGAAATCCAGTTTGGCTAAACCTCTTACACAGAACTGATGGTAGTCATTGCTTGCACCAAGATTAATTCCTTTTTCACTAGTGAACATTGTTTTCATGATGCATATAAGGAAAAGCAGCCAGTAGTTTAGAAAAGATATTGTGCAAAGGACTGGTCAAAACAACGTGAGAGAGAAGGATCCATTCCTTGGAGATATATCAGTATAAAATTACCATCGAATAAGTGACACCTGTCTGTCTTTTTGTATCTGTCTAGATCTCTATCTTCATTCTGTCTGTCCCTGATTTTACAGCAAAGCCCAAAGGTAAGTCACAGCGGATGGAAGAAGAAACCTTCAAGAGACTACCAAGGGAATACACCTCCTTGAACGTTAGATTGTTGCACACAGATGAAGTCATGTAAGTTAATTTTATATTCATCCCCTCCCTCCCTGTGACAGTGTGACCATTTAACTCATTTCCAAGCCCAGAAGATCAGTCATTCACATAAACGGCTTACATCCTAAAAGGGTTGTTACATGGAATGAAAGTTTGGCTAAAGTCTTTCACAGGACTAATGATAGTCATTGCTTAATCCAACTTACATTCCCCTCTCACTACTGAACATCGTTTTGACACTATAAACGTTGAAAAGCAGACATAGGCTTGGAAGGAATTTCATGAAAGTACTGGTAAAAGAGTCCTCAGAGAAAAGGACTAATTGCCTGAAGAAGGGAAAAGGACAACTGGCTTTAATTATCTTTATGTATGTGTGTGTCTCTTTCTGTTGTTTCACAGCCGAGATAATTCCCAAAGGTAAGTAACAGGTGATGGAAAACAGACCTGGATGAAGCTACCAAGTGAATACACCTGTATGTAGGAAAGACTGTGGTTCAGAGGTCCAGTCACGTAAGTTATTTTTATATAATTATCCCCACCCCACGTGACATTGTGACCATTTACCGAGATGCCAAGCTCAAAAGTTAATGAAATAACCTCTAATGCAAAGGGAGGTGAGAAGGAAATTCAGTTTGGCTGTACCTCTTACACAGAACGAATGGCAGTCATTGCTTGCACCAAGATTAATTCCTTTTTCACTAGTGAACATTGTTTTCATGATGCATATAAGGAAAAACAGCCAGTAGTTTAGAAAAAAAATATTGTGCAAAGTACTGGTAAAAACAACGTGAGAGAGAAGGACGCATTCCTTCAAGATATATCAATATAAAGTTACCATCGAATCAATGACACCTGTCTGTCTGTTTGTATCTGTCTGTCTGTCTTTCTGTCTGTCTATCTATCTTCTTTCTGTCTGTCTCTGATTTTACAGCAAGTCCCAAAGGTAAGTCACAGCTGATTGAAGAAGAAACCTTCAAGAGACTTCCAAGGGAATACACCTACTTGCATCTTAGATTGTTGCACCGAGATAAGGTCATGTAAGATAATTTTATGTTCATCCCCTCCCTCCCTATGACAGTGTGACCTTTCCAAGCCCAGAAGATCAGTCATTAACATAAATGGCTTACATCCTAAAAGGGTTGTTACATGAAATTAAAGTTTGGCCAAAGTCTTTCACAGGACTAATGATAGTCATTGCTTAATCCAACTTACATTCCCCTCTCACTACTGAACATCGTTTTGACAATATAAACATGGGAAAGCAGCCATAGGCTTGGAAGGAATTTCATGAAAGTACTGGTAAAAGAATCCTCAGAGAAAAGGATTAATTGCCTATAGAAGGGAAAAGGACCACTGGCTTTAATTATATGTGTGTATGTGTGTGTCTCTTTCTGTTGTTTCACAGCAGAGATAATTCCCAAAGGTAAGTAACAGGTGATAGAAGAGAGACCTGGATGAAACTACCAAGTGAATACACCAGTATGTAGGGAAGACTGTGGTTCAGAGGTCCAGGCAAGTAAGTTATTTTTATATAATTATCCCCACCCCACGTGACATTGTGACCATTTACCGAGATGCCCAGCTCAAAAGTTGATAAAATAACCTCTAATGCAAAGGGAGGTGGGAAGGAAATCCAGTTTGGTAAACCTCTTACACAGAACTAATGGTAGTGATTGCTTAAGATTAATTCCTTTTTCACTAGTGAACATTGTTTTCATGATGCATATAAAGGAAAAGCAGCCAGTAGTTTAGAAAAAATATTGTGCAAAGTACTGGTAAAAACAACGTGAGAGAGAAGGACGCATTCCTTGAAGATATATCAATATAAAGTTACCATCGAATCAATGACACCTATTTGTTTGTTTATGTCTGTCTTTCTGTCTGTCTATCTCTCTATCTTCTTTCTGTCTGTCTCTGATTTTACAGCAAGTCCCAAAGGTAAGTCACAGCTGATGGAAGAAGAAACCTTCAAGAGACTACCAAGGGAATACACCTGCCTGCACCTTAGATTGTTGCGCACAGATGAAGTCATGTAAGGTAATTTTATATTGATCCCCTCCCTCCCTATGACAGTGTGACCATTTAACCCATTTACAAGCCCAGAAGATCAGTCATAAACATAAACGGCTTACATCCTAAAAGGGTTGTTACATGGAATGAAAGTTTGGCCAAAGTCTTTCACAGGACTAATGATAGTCATTGCTTAATCCAACTTACATTCCCCTCTCACTACTGAATATTGTTTTGACAATATAAACATGGGAAAGCAGCCATAGGCTTGGAAGGAATGTCATGAAAGTACTGGTAAAAGAATGCTCAGAGAAAAGGACTAATTGCCTGAAGAAGGGAAAAGGACAACTGGCTTTAATTATCTTTGTGTATTTGTGTGTCTCGTTCTGTTGTTTCACAGCAGAGATAATTCCCAAAGGTAAGTAAAAGGTGATAGAAGAGAGACCTGGATGAAATTACCAAGTGAATACACCTGTATGTAGGGAAGACTGTGGTTCAGAGGTCCAGTCAAGTAAATTATTTTTACATAATTATCCCTACCCCACATGACAATGTGACCATTTACCCAGCTTCCAAGCTTAAAAGTTGATAAAATAACCTCTAATTCAAAGGGAGGTGGGAAGGAAATCCGGTTTGGCTAAACCTCTTATACAGAACTGATGGTAGTCATTGCTTGCACCAAGATTAAAACCTTTTTCACTAGCGAACATTGTTTTCATGATGCATATAAGGAAAAGCAGCAGTAGTTTAGAAAAAATATTGTGCAAAGTACTGGTAAAAACAACGTGAGAGAGAAGGACCCATTCCTCGGAGATATATCAGTATAAAATTATCATCGAATCAGTGACACCTGTCTGTCTTTTTCTATCTGTCTATCTCTCTATCTTCTTTCTGTCTGTCTCTGATTTTACAGCAGGTCCCAAAGGTAAGTCACAACTGATGGAAGAAGAAACCTTCAAGAGACTACCAAGGGAATACACCTGCTTGCACCTTAGATTGTTGCACCCAGATGAAGTCATGTAAGTTAATTTTATCTTCATCCCCTCCCTCCCTATGACAGTGTGACCATTTAACCCATTTGCAAGCCCAGAAGATCAGTCATTAACATAAACGGCTTACATCCTAAAAGGGTTGTTACATGGAATTAAAGTTTGGCCAAAGTCTTTCACAGGACTAATGATAGTCATTGCTTAATCCAACTTACATTCCCCTCTCACTACTGAACATTGTTTTGACAATATAAACATGGGAAAGCAGCCATAGGCTTGGAAGGAATGCCATGAAAGTACTGGTAAAAGAATCCTCAGAGAAAAGGACTAATTGCCTGAAGAAGGGAAAAGGACAACTGGCTTTAATTATCTTTGTGTATGTGTGTGTCTCTGTTGTTTCACAGCCGAAATAATTCCCGAAGGTAAGTAACAAGTAATGGAAGACAGACCTGGATGAAGCCACCAAGTGAATACACCTGTATGTAGGAAAGACTGTAGTTCAAAGGTCCAGTCACGTAAGTTATTTTTCTATAATTATACCCACCCCACGTGACAATGTGACCATTTACCCAGATGCCAAGCTCAAAAGTTGATAAAATAACCTCTAATGCAAAGGGAGGTGGGAAGGAAATCCAGTTTGGCTAAACCTCTTACACAGAACTGATGGTAGTCATTGCTTGCACCAAGATTACTTCCTTTCTCACTAGTGAACATTGTTTTCATGATGCATATAAAGGAAAAGCAGCCAGTAGTTTAGAAAAAATATTGTGCAAAGTACTGGTAAAAACAACATGAGAGAGAAGGACGCATTCCTTGAAGATATATCAATATAAAGTTACCATCGAATCAGTGACACCTGTCTGTCTGTTTGTATCTGTCTCTCTGTCTTTCTGTCTGTCTATCTCTCTATCTTCTTTCTGTCTGTCTCTGAATTTACAGCAAGTCCCAAAGGTAAGTCACAGCTGATTGAAGAAGAAACCTTCAAGAGACTACCAAGGGAATACACCTGCCTGCACCTTAGATTGTTGCACCCAGATGTAGTCATGTAAGTTAATTTTATATTCATCCCCTCCCTCCCTCCCTGTGACAGTGTGACCATTTAACCCATTTCCAAGCCCAGAAGATCAGTCAGTAACATAAACGGCTTACATCATAAAAGGGTTGTAATATGGAATTAAAGTTTGGCCAAAGTCTTTCACAGGACTAATGATAGGCATTGCTTAATCCAACTTATATTCCCCTCTTACTACTGAACATCGTTTTGACAATATAAACATGGGAAAGCAGCCATAGGCTTGGAAGGAATGTCATGAAGGTACTGGTTAAAGAATCCTCAGAGAAAAGGACTAATTGCCTGAAGAAGGGAAAAGGACCACTGGCTTTAATTATCTTTGTGTATGTGTGTGTCTCTTTCTGTTGTTTCACAGCAAAGATAATTCCCAAAGGTAAGTAACAGGTGATGGAAGACAGACCTGGATGAAACTACCAAGTGAATAAACCTGTATGTAGTGAAGACTGTGGTTCAGAGGTCCAGTCAAGTAAGTTATTTTTATATAATTATCCCCACCCCACAAGACAGTGTGACCATTTACCCAGATCCCCAGCTCAAAAGTTGATAAAATAACCTCTAATGCAAAGGGAGGTGAGAAGGAAATCCAGTTATGCTAAACCTCTTACACAGAACTAATGGTAGTGATTGCTTACACCAAGATTAATTCCTTTTTCACTAGTGAACATTGTTTTCATGATGCATATAAGGAAAAGCAGCCGGTAGTTTAGAAAAAACATTCTGCAAAGTACTGGTAAAAACAACGTGAGAGAGAAGGACGCATTTCTTGAAGATATATCAGTATAAAGTTACCATCGAATCAATGACACCTGTTTGTCTGTTTATGTCTGTCTTTCTGTCTGTCTATCTCTCTGTCTTCTTTCTGTCTGTCTCTGATTTTACAGCAAGTCCCAAAGGTAAGTCACAGCTGATGGAAGAAGAAACCTTCAAGAGACTACCAAGGGAATACACCTGCTTGCACCTTAGATTGTTGCACCAAGATGAAGTCATGTAAGTTAATTTTATATTCATCCCCTCCCTCCCTGTGACAGTGTGACCATTTAACCCATTTCCAAGCCCAGAAGATCAGTCATTAACATAAACGGCTTACTTCCTAAAAGGGTTGTTACATGGAATTAAAGTTTGGCCAAAGTCTTTCACAGGACTAATGATAGTCATTGCTTAATCCAACTTACATTCCCCTCTCACTACTGAACATCGTTTTGACAATATAAACATGGGAAAGCAGCCACAGGCTTGGAAGGAATTTCATGAAAGTACTGGTAAAAGAATCCTCAGAGAAAAGGACTAATTGCCTGAAGAAGGGAAAAGCACCACTGGTTTTAATTATCTTTGTGTATGTGTGTGTTTCTTTCTGTTGCTTCACAGCAAAGATAATTCCCAAAGGTAAGTAACAGGTGATGGAAGACAGACCTGGATGAAACTACCAAGTGAATAAACCTGTATGTAGTGAAGACTGTGGTTCAGAGGTCCAGTCAAGTAAGTTATTATTATATAATTATCCCCACCCCACAAGACAATTTGACCATTTACCCAGATGCCCAGGCCAAAAGTTGATAAAATAACCTCTAATGCAAAGGGAGGTGAGAAGGAAATCCAGTTATGCTAAACCTCTTACACAGAACTAATGGTAGTCGTTGCTTGCACCAAGATTAATTCCTTTTTCACTAGTGAACATTGTTTTCATGATGCATATAAGGAAAAGCTGTCAGTAGTTTAGAAAAAATATTGTGCAAAGTACTGGTAAAAACAACGTGAGAGAGAAGGACGCATTTCTTGAAGATATATCAATATAAAGTTACCATCGAATCAATGACACCTGTTTGTCTCTCTATCTTCTTTCTGTCTGTCTCTGATTTTACAGCAAGTCCCAAAGGTAAGTCACAGCTGATGGAAGAAGAAACCTTCAAGAGACTACCAAGGGAATACACCTGCTTGCACCTTAGATTGTTGCACCAAGATGAAGTCTAGTAAGTTAATTTTATATTCATCCCCTCCCTCCCTGTGACAGTGTGACCATTTAACTCATTTCCAAGCCCAGAAGATCAGTCATTAACATAGACGGCTTACATCCTAAAAGGGTTGTTACATGGAATTAAAGTTTGGCCAAAGTCTTTCACAGGACTAATGATAGTCATTGCTTAATCCAACTTACATTCTCTTCTCACTACTGAACATTGTTTTGACAATATAAACATGGGAAAGCAGCCATAGGCTTGGAAGGAATGTCATGAAAGTACTGGTAAAAGAATCCTCAGAGAAAAGGACTAATTGCCTGAAGAAGGGAAAAGCACCACTGGCTTTAATTATCTTTGTGTATGTGTGTGTCTCTTTCTGTTGTTTCACAGCAAAGATAATTCCCAAAGGTAAGTAACAGGTGATGGAAGACAGACCTGGATGAAACTACCAAGTGAATACAACTGTATGTAGGGAAGACTGTGGTTCAGAGGTCCAGTCACGTAACTTATTTTTCTATAATTATCCCCACGCCAAATGGCAATGTGACCATTTACCCAGATGCCCAGCTCAAAAGTTGATGAAATAACCTCTGATGCAAAGGGAGGTGAGAAGGAAATCCAGTTTGGCTAAACCTCTTACACAGAACTGATGGTAGTGATTGCTTGCACCAAGATTAATTCCCTACTCACTAGTGAACATTGTTTTCATGATACATATAAAGGAAAAACAGCCAGTAGTTTAGAAAAAATATTGTGCAAAGTATTGGTAAAAACAACGTGAGAGAGAAGGACGCATTCCTTGAAGATATATCAATATAAAGTTACCATCGAATCAATGACACCTGTCTGTCTGTCTATCTCTCTATCTTCTTTCTGTCTGTCTCTGATTTTACAGCAAAGGTAAGTCACAGCTGATGGAAGAAGAAACCTTCAAGAGACTACCAAGGGAATACACCTGCTTGCACCTTAGATTGTTGCACCCAGATAAAGTCATGTAAGTTAATTTTATATTCATCCCCTCCCTCCCTATGACAGTGTGACCATTTAACCCATTTCCAAGCCCAGAAGATCAGTCATTAACATAAACGGCTTACATCCTAAAAGGGTTGTTACATGGAAATAAAGTTTGGCCAAAGTCTTTCACAGGACTAATGATAGTCATTGCTTAATCCAACTTGCATTCCCCTCTCACTACTGAACATCGATTTGACAATATAAACATAGGAAAGCAGCCATAGGCTTGGAAGGAATGTCATGAAAGTACGGGTAAAAGAATCCTCAGAGAAAAGGACTAATTGCCTGAAGAAGGGAAAAGGACCACTGGCTTTAATTATCTTTGTGTATGTGTGTGTCTCTTTCTGTTGTTTCACAGCAAAGATAATTCCCAAAGGTAAGTAACAGGTGATGGAAGACAGACCTGGACGAAACTACCAAGTGAATACACCTGTATGTAGTGAAGACTGTGGTTCAGAGATCCAGTCACGTAAGTTATTTTTCTATAATTATCCCAACCCCACGTGACAATGTGACCATTTACCCAGATGCCAAGCTCAAAAGTTGATGGAATAACATCTCATGCAAAGGGAGGTGAGAAGGAAATCCAGTTGGGCTAAACCTCTTACACAGAACTGATGGTAGTGATTGCTTGCACCAAGATTAATTCCTTTCTCACTAGTGAACATTGTTTTCATGATGCATATAAAGGAAAAGCAGCCAGTAGCTTAGAAAAAATATTGTGCAAAGTACTGGTAAAAACAACGTGAGAGAAAAGGACGCATTCCTTGAAGATATATCAATATAAAGTTACCATCGAATCAATGACACCTGTTTGTCTGTTTGTCTCTCTATCTTCTTTCTGTCTGTCTCTGATTTTACAGCAAGTCCCAAAGGTAAGTCACAGCTGATGGAAGAAGAAATCTTCAAGAGACTACCAAGGGAATACACCTGCTTGGACCTTAGATTGTTGCACCAAGATGAAGTCAAGTAAGTTAATTTTCATATTCATCCCCTCCCTCCCTGTGACAGTGTGACCATTTAACCCATTTCCAAGCCCAGAAGATCAGTCATTAACATAAACGGCTTACATCCTAAAAGGGTTGTTACATGGAATTAAAGTTTGGCCAAAGTCTTTCACAGGACTAATGATAGTCATTGCTTAATCCAACTTACATTCCCCTCTCACTACTGAACATCGTTTTGACAATATAAACATGGGAAAGCAGCCATAGGCTTGGAAGGAATGTCATGAAAGTACTGGTAAAAGAATCCTCAGAGAAAAGGACTAATTTCCTGAAGAAGGGAAAAGGACCACTGGCTTTAATTATCTTTGTGTATGTGTGTGTCTCTTTCTGTTGTTTCACAGCAGAGATAATTCCCAAAGGTAAGTAACAGGTGATGGAAGACAGACCTGGATGAAACTACCAAGTAAATACACCTATATATAGGGAAGACTGTGGTTCAGAGGTCCAGTCAAGTAAGTTATTTTTATATAATTATCCACAGCCCACATGACAATGTGACCATTTACCCAGATGCCCAGCTCAAAAGTTGATAAAATAACCTCTAATGCAAAGGGAGGTGAGAAGGAAATCCAGTTTGGCTAAACCTCTTACACAGAACTAATGGTAGTGATTGCTTGCACCAAGATTAATTCCTTTTTCACTAGTGAACATTGTCTTCAGGATGCATATAAGAAAAAGCAGCCAGTAGTTTAGAAAAAATATTGTGCAAAGTACTGGTAAAAACAACGTGAGAAAGAAGGACGCATTCCTTGAAGATATATCAATATAAAGTTACCATCGAATCAATGACACCTGTCTGTTTGTATCTGTCTGTCTGTCTTTCTGTCTGTCTATCTATCTTCTTTCTGTCTGTCTGTGATTTTACAGCAAGTCCCAAAGGTAAGTCACAGCTGATGGAAGAAGAAACCTTCAAGAGACTAACAAGGGAATACACCTTCTTGCACCTTAGATTGTTGCACACAGATGAAGGCATGTAAGTTAATTTTATATTCATCCACTCCCTGTGACAGTGTTAGCATTTCACCCATTTCCAATTAGAAGATCAGTCAGTAACATAAACGGCTTACATCGTAAAAGGGTTGTTACATGGAATTAAAGTTTGGCCAAAGTCTTTCACAGGACAAATGATAGTCATTGCTTAATCCAACTTACATTTCCCTCTCACTACTGAACATCGTTTTGACAATATAAACATGGGAAAGCAGCCATAGGCTTGAAAGGAATGTCATGAAAGTACTGGTAAAAGAATCCTCGGAGAAAAGGACTAATTGCCTGAAGAAGGGAAAAGGACAGCTGGCTTTAATTATCTTTGTGTTTGTGTGTGTCTCTTTCTGTTGTTTCACAGCCGAGATAATTCCCAAAGGTAAGTAACAGGTGATGGAAGACAGACCTGGATGAAGCCACCAAGTGAATACACCTGTATGTAGGAAAGACCGTGGTTCAGATGTCCAGTCACGTAAGTTATTTTTCTATAATTATCCCCACCCCACATGACAATGTGACCATTTACCCAGATGCCCAGCTCAAAAGTTGATGAAATAACCTCTAATGCAAAGGGAGGTGGGAAGGAAATCAACTTTGGCTAAACCTCTTACACAGAACTGATGGTAGTCATTGCTTGCACCAAGATTAATTCCTTTCTCACTAGTGAACATTGTTTTCATGATACATATAAAGGAAAAACAGCCAGTAGTTTAGAAAAAATATTGTGCAAAATACTGGTAAAAACAACGTGAGAGAGAAGGACGCATTCCTTGAAGATATATCAATATAAAGTTACCATCGAATCAATGACACCTGTTTGTCTGTTTATGTCTGTCTTTCTGTCTGTCTATCTCTCTATCTTCTTTCTGTCTGTCTCTGATTTTACAGCAAGTCCCAAAGGTAAGTCACAGCTGATGGAAGAAGAAACCTTCAAGAGACTACCAAGTGAATACACCTGCTTGCACCTTAGATTGTTGCACCCAGATGAAGTCATGTAAGATAATTTTATATTCATCCCCTCCCTCCCTGTGACAGTGTGACCATTTAACCCATTTCCAATTAGAAGATCAGTCATTAACATAGACGGCTTACATCCTAAAAGGGTTGTTACATGAAATTAAAGTTTGGCCAAAGTCTTTCACAGGACTAATGATAGTCAATGCTTAATCCTACTTACATTCCCCTCTCACTACTGAACATCGTTTTGACAATATAAACATGGGAAAGCAGCCATAGGCTTGGAAGGAATGTCATGAAAGTACTGGTAAAAGAATCCTCAGAGAAAAGGACTAATTGCCTGAAGAAGGGAAAAGGACCACTGGCTTTAATTATCTTCGTGTATGTGTGTGTTTCTTTCTGTTGTTTGACAGCAAAGATAATTCCCAAAGGTAAGTAACAGGTGATGGAAGACAGACCTGGATGAAACTACCAAGTGAATACACTTATATGTAGGAAAGACTGTGGTTCAGTGGTCTAGTCACGTAAGTTATTTTTCTATAATTATCCCAACCCCACGTGACAATGTGACCATTTACCCAGATGCCAAGCTCAAAAGTTGATGAAATAACATCTCATGCAAAGGGAGGTGAGAAGGAAATCCAGTTGGGCTAAACCTCTTACACAGAACTGATGGTAGTGATTGCTTGCACCAAGATTAATTCCTTTCTCACTAGTGAACATTGTTTTCATGATGCATATAAAGGAAAAGCAGCCAGTAGTTTAGAAAAAATATTGTGCAAAGTACTGGTAAAAACAACGTGAGAGAAAAGGACGCATTCCTTGAAGATATATCCATATAAAGTTACCATCGAATCAATGACACCTGTTTGTCTGTTTGTCTCTCTATCTTCTTTCTGTCTGTCTCTGATTTTACAGCAAGTCCCAAAGGTAAGTCACAGCTGATGGAAGAAGAAATCTTCAAGAGACTACCAAGGGAATACACCTGCTTGGACCTTAGATTGTTGCACCAAGATGAAGTCAAGTAAGTTAATTTTCATATTCATCCCCTCCCTCCCTGTGACAGTGTGACCATTTAACCCATTTCCAAGCCCAGAAGATCAGTCATTAACATAAACGGCTTACATCCTTAAAGGGTTGTTACATGGAATTAAAGTTTGGCCAAAGTCTTTCACAGGACTAATGATAGTCATTGCTTAATCCAACTTACATTCCCCTCTCACTACTGAACATCGTTTTGACAATATAAACATGGGAAAGCAGCCATAGGCTTGGAAGGAATGTCATGAAAGTACTGGTAAAAGAATCCTCAGAGGAAAGGACTAATTTCCTGAAGAAGGGAAAAGGACCACTGGCTTTAATTATCTTTGTGTATGTGTGTGTCTCTTTCTGTTGTTTCACAGCCGAGATAATTCCCAAAGGTAAGTAACAGGTGATGGAAGACAGACCTGGATGAAACTACCAAGTAAATACACCTATATATAGGGAAGACTGTGGTTCAGAGGTCCAGTCAAGTAAGTTATTTTTATATAATTATCCACAGCCCACATGACAATGTGACCATTTACCCAGATGCCCAGCTCAAAAGTTGATAAAATAACCTCTAATGCAAAGGGAGGTGAGAAGGAAATCCAGTTTGGCTAAACCTCTTACACAGAACTAATGGTAGTGATTGCTTGCACCAAGATTAATTCCTTTTTCACTAGTGAACATTGTCTTCAGGATGCATATAAGAAAAAGCAGCCAGTAGTTTAGAAAAAATATTGTGCAAAGTACTGGTAAAAACAACGTGAGAAAGAAGGACGCATTCCTTGAAGATATATCAATATAAAGTTACCATCGAATCAATGACACCTGTCTGTTTGTATCTGTCTTTCTGTCTGTCTATCTATCTTCTTTCTGTCTGTCTGTGATTTTACAGCAAGTCCCAAAGGTAAGTCACAGCTGATGGAAGAAGAAACCTTCAAGAGACTAACAAGGGAATACACCTTCTTGCACCTTAGATTGTTGCACACAGATGAAGTCATGTAAGTTAATTTTATATTCATCCCCTCCCTGTGACAGTGTTACCATTTCACCCATTTCCAATTAGAAGATCAGTCAGTAACATAAACGGCTTACATCGTAAAAGGGTTGTTACATGGAATTAAAGTTTGGCCAAAGTCTTTCACAGGACAAATGATAGTCATTGCTTAATCCAACTTACATTCCCCTCTCACTACTGAACATCGTTTTGACAATATAAACATGGGAAAGCAACCATAGGCTTGAAAGGAATGTCATGAAAGTACTGGTAAAAGAATCCTCAGAGAAAAGGACTAATTGCCTGAAGAAGGGAAAAGGACAGCTGGCTTTAATTATCTTTGTGTTTGTGTGTGTCTCTTTCTGTTGTTTCACAGCCGAGATAATTCCCAAAGGTAAGTAACAGGTGATGGAAGACAGACCTGGATGAAGCCACCAAGTGAATACACCTGTATGTAGGAAAGACCGTGGTTCAGATGTCCAGTCACGTAAGTTATTTTTCTATAATTATCCCCACCCCACATGACAATGTGACCATTTACCCAGATGCCCAGCTCAAAAGTTGATGAAATAACCTCTAATGCAAAGGGAGGTGGGAAGGAAATCAACTTTGGCTAAACCTCTTACACAGAACTGATGGTAGTCATTGCTTGCACCAAGATTAATTCCTTTCTCACTAGTGAACATTGTTTTCATGATATATATAAAGGAAAAACAGCCAGTAGTTTAGAAAAAATATTGTGCAAAGTACTGGTAAAAACAACGTGAGAGAGAAGGACGCATTCCTTGAAGATATATCAATATAAAGTTACCATCGAATCAATGACACCGGTTTGTCTGTTTATGTCTGTTTTCCTGTCTGTCTATCTCTCTATCTTCTTTCTGTCTGTCTCTGATTTTACAGCAAGTCCCAAAGGTAAGTCACAGCTGATGGAAGAAGAAACGTTAAAGAGACTACCAAGGGAATACACCTGCTTGGACCTTAGATTGTTGCACCAAGATGAAGTCATGTAAGTTAATTTTATATTCATCCCCTCCCTCCCTGTGACAGTGTGACCATTTAACCCATTTCCAAGCCCAGAAGATCAGTCATTAACATAAACGGCTTACATCCTAAAAGGGTTGTTACATGGAATTAAAGTTTGGCCAACGTCTTTCACAGGACTAATGATAGTCATTGCTTAATCCAACTTACATTCCCCTCTCACTACTGAACATCGTTTTGACAATATAAACATAGGAAAGCAGCCATAGGCTTGGAAGGAATGTCATAAAAGTACTGGTAAAAGAATCCTCAGAGAAAAGGACTAATTGCCTGAAGAAGGGAAAAGGACCACTGGCTTTAATTATCTTTGTGTATGTGTGTGTCTCTTTCTGTTGTTTCACAGCCGAGATAATTCCCAAAGGTAAGTAACAGGTGATGGAAGACAGACCTGGATGAAGCTACCAAGTGAATACACCTGTATGTAGGAAAGACTGTGGTTCAAAGGTCCAGTCACGTAAGTTATTTTTCTATAATTATCCCCACCCCACGTGACAATGTGACCATTTACCCAGATGCCAAGCTGAAAAGTTGATAAAATAACCTCTAATGCAAAGGGAGGTGGGAAGGAAATCAACTTTGGCTAAACCTCTTACACAGAACTGATGGTAGTCATTGCTTGCACCAAGATTAATTCCTTTCTCACTGGTGAACATTGTTTTCATGATGCATATAAAGAAAAAGCCGCCAGTAGTTTAGAAAAACTATTGTGCAAAGTACTGGTAAAAACAACATGAGAGAGAAGGACGCATTCCTTGAAGATATATCAATATAAAGTTACCATCGAATCAATGACACCTGTCTGTCTGTTTATATCTGTCTCTCTGTCTTTCTGTCTGTCCATCTCTCTATCTTCTTTCTGGCTGTCTCTGATTTTACAGCAAGTCCCAAAGGTAAGTCACAGCTCATGGAAGAAGAAATCTTCACGAGACTACCAAGGGAATACACCTGCTTGCACCTTAGATTGTTGCACCCAGATGAAGTCATGTAAGTTAATTTTATATTCATCCCCTCCCTCCCTGTGACTGTGTGACGATTTAACCCATTTCCAAGCCCAGAAGATCAGTCATTAACATAAACGGCTTACATCCTAAAAGGGTTGTTACATGGAATTAAAGTTTGGCCAACGTCTTTCACAGGACTAATCATAGTCATTGCTTAATCCAACTTACATTCCCCTCTCACTACTGAACATCGTTTTGACAATATAAACATGGGAAAGCAGCTATAGGCTTGGAAGGAATGTCATGAAAGTACTGGTAAAAGAATCCTCAGAGAAAAGGACTAATTGCCTGAAGAAGGGAAAAGGACCACTGGCTTTAATTATCTTTGTGTATGTGTGTGTCTCTTTCTGTTGTTTCACAGCAAAGATAATTGCCAAAGGTAAGTAACAGGTGATGGAAGACAGACCTGGATGAAGCTACCAAGTGAATACACCTGTATGTAGGAAAGACTGTGGTTCAGAGGTCCAGTCACGTAAGTTTTTTTCTATAATTATCCCCACCCCACATGGCAATGTGACCATTTACCCAGATGCCCAGCTCAAAAGTTGATGAAATAACCTCTAATGCGAAGGGAGGTGGGAAGGAAATCCAGTTTGGCTAAACCTCTTACACAGAACTGATGGTAGTCATTGCTTGCACCAAGAGTAATTCCTTTCTCACTAGTGAACATTATTTTCATGATGCATATAAAGGAAAAGCAGCCAGTAGTTTAGAAAAAATATTTTGCAAAGTACTGGAAAAAAACAACGTGAGAGAGAAGGACGCATTCCTTGAAAATATATCAATATAAAGTTAACATCGAATCAATGACACCTGTTTGTCCGTTTATGTCTGTCTTCCTGTCTGTCTATCTCTCTATCTTCTTTCTGTCTGTCTCTGATTTTACAGGAAGTCCCAAAGGTAAGTCACAGCTGATGGAAGAAGAAACCTTCAAGAGACTACCAAGGGAATACACCTGCTTGCACCTTAGATTGTTGCACACAGATGAAGTTATGTCAGTTAATTTTATATTCGCCCCCTCCCTCCCTGTGACAGTGTGACCATTTAACCCATTTCCAAACCCAGAAGTTCAGTCATTAACATAAACGGCTTACATCGTAAAAGGGTTGTTACATGGAATTAAAGTTTGGCCAAAGTCTTTCACAGGACTAATGATAGTCATTGCTTAATCCAACTTACATTCCCCTCTCACTACTGAACATCGTTTTGACAATATAAACATGGGAAAGCAGCCATAGGCTTGGAATGAATTTCATGAAAGTACTGGTAAAAGAATCCTCAGGGAAAAGGACTAATTGCCTGAAGAAGGGAAAAGGACAACTGGCTTTAATTATCTTTGTGTATGTGTGTGTGTCTTTCTGTTGTTTCACAGCCGAGATAATTCCCAAAGGTAAGTAACAGGTGATGGAAGACAGACCTGGATGAAACTACCAAGTGAATACACCTTTATGTAGGAAAGACTGTGGTTCAGAGGTCCAGTCACGTAAGTTATTTTTCTATAATTATCCCCACCCCACATGACAATGTGACCATTTACCCAGATGCCCAGCTCAAAAGTTGATAAAATAACCTCTAATGCAAAGGGAAGTTGGAAGGAAATCCAGTTTGGCTAAACCTCTTACACAGAACTGATGGTAGTCATTGCTTGCACCAAGATTAATTCCTTTTTCACTGGTGAACATTGTTTTCATGATGCATATAAGGAAAAGCAGCCAGTAGTTTAGAAAAAATATTGTGCAAAGTACTGGTAAAAACAACGTGAGAGAGAAGGACGCATTCCTTGAAGATATATCAATATAAAGTTACCATCGAATCAATGACACCTGTCTTTCTGTTTGTATCTGTCTGTCTGTCTTTCTGTCTGTCTATCTCTCTATCTTCTTTCTGTCTGTCTCTGATTTTACAGCAGGTCCCAAAGGTAAGTCACAGCTGATGGAAGAGGAAACCTTCAAGAGACTACCAAGGGAATACACCTGCTTGCACCTTAGATTGTTGCACCCAGATGAAGTCATGTAAGTTAATTTTATATTCGCCCCCTCCCTCCCTGTGACAGTGTGACCATTTCACCCATTTTCAAGCCCAGAAGTTCAGTCATTAACATAAACGGCTTACATCCTGAAAGGGTTGTTACATGGAATTAAAGTTTGGCCAAAGTCTTTCACAGGACTAATGATAGTCATTGCTTAATCCAACTTACATTCCCTTCTCACTACTGAACATCGTTTTGACAATATAAACATGGGAAAGCAGCCATAGGCTTGGAAGGAATTTCATGAAAGTACTGGTAAAAGAATCCTCAGAGGAAAGGACTAATTGCCTGAAGAAGGGAAAAGGACAACTGGCTTTAATTATCTTTGTGTATGTGTGTGTCTCTTTCTGTTGTTTCACAGCCGAGATAATTCCCAAAGGTAAGTAACAGGTGATGGAAGACAGACCTGGATGAAACTACCAAGTGAATACACTTATATGTAGGAAAGACTGTGACTCAGAGGTCTAGTCACGTAAGTCATTTTTCTATAATTATCCCCACCCCACGTGACAATGTGACCATTTACCCAGATGCCAAGCTCAAAAGTTGATGAAATAACATCTCATGCAAAGGGAGGTGAGAAGGAAATCCAGTTTGGCTAAACCTCTTACACAGAACTGATGGTAGTCATTGCTTGCACCAAGATTAATTCCTTTCTCACTAGTGAACATTGTTTTCATGATGCATATAAAGGAAAAGCAGCTAGTAGCTTAGAAAAAATATTGTGCAAAGTACTGGTAAAAACAACGTGAGAGAAAAGGACGCATTCCTTGAAGATATATCAATATAAAGTTACCATCGAATCAATGACACCTGTTTGTTTGTTTATGTCTGTCTTTCTGTCTGTCTATCTCTCTATCTTCTTTCTGTCTGTCTCTGATTTTACAGCAAGTCCCAAAGGTAAGTCACAGCTGATGGAAGAAGAAACCTTCAAGAGACTACCAAGGGAATACACCTGCTTGCACCTTAGATTGTTGCACACAGATGAAGTCATATAAGATAATTTTATATTTATCCCCTCCCTCCCTGTGACAGTGTGACCATTTAACCCATTTCCAAGCCTAGAAGATCAGCCATTAACATAAACGGCTTACATCCTAAAAGGGTTGTTACATGGAATTAAAGTTTGGCCAAAGTCTTTCACAGGACTAATGATAGTCATTGCTTAATCCAACTAACATTCCCCTCTCACTACTGAACATCGATTTGACAATATAAACATAGGAAAGCAGCCATAGGCTTGGAAGGAATGTCATGAAAGTACTGGTAAAAGAATCCTCAGAGAAAAGGACTAATTTCCTGAAGAAGGGAAAGGGACAACTGGCTGTAATTATCTTTGTGTATGTGTGTGTCTCTTTCTGTTGTTTCACAGCAGAGATAATTTTCAAAGGTAAGTAACAGGTAATGGAAGACAGACCTGGATGAAACTACTAAGTGAATACACCTGTATGTAGGAAAGACTGTGGTTCAGAGGTCCAGTCACGTAAGTTATTTTTCTATAATTATCCCCACCCCACGTGCCAATGTGACCATTTACCCAGATGCCAAGCTCAAAAGTTTATAAAATAACCTCTAATGCAAAGGGAGGTGAGAAGGAAATCCAGTTTGGCTAAACCTCTTACACAGAACTAATGGTAGTCATTGCTTGCACCAAGATTAATTCCTTTTTCACTAGTGAACATTGTTTTCATGATGCATATAAGGAAAAGCAGCCATTAGTTTAGAAAAATATTGTGCAAAGTACTGGTAAGAAGAACGTGAGAGAAGGATCCATTCCTTGGAGATATATCAGTATAAAATTACCATCGAATCAATGACACCTGTTTGTCTTTTTGTATCTGTCTATCTCTCTATCTTCTTTCTGTCTGTCTCTGATTTTACAGCAAGCCCCAAAGGTAAGTCACAGCTGATGGACGAAGAAACCTTCAAGAGACTACCAAGGGAATACACCTGCTTGCACCTTAGATTGTTGCATACAGATGAAGTCATGTAAGTTAATTTTATATTCGTCCCCTCCCTCCTTGTGACAGTGTGACCATTTAACCCATTTCCAAGCCCAGAAGATCAGCCATTAACATAAACGGCTTACATCCTAAAAGGGTTGTTACATGGAATTAAAGTTTGGCCAAAGTCAATCACAGGACTAATGATAGTCATTGCTTAATCCAACTTACATTCCCCTCTCACTACTGAACATCGTTTTGACAATATAAACATGGGAAAGCAGCCATAGGCTTGGAAGGAATGTCATGAAAGTACTGGTAAAAGAATCCTCAGAGAAAAGGACAACTGGCTTTAATTATCTTTGTGTATGTGTGTGTCTCTTTCTGTTGTTTCACAGCCGAGATAATTCCCAAAGGTAAGTAACAGGTGATGGAAGACAGACCTGGATAAAGCTACCAAGTGAATACAGCTGTATGTAGGAAAGACTGTGGTTCAGAGGTCCAGTCACGTAAGTTATTTTTCTATAATTATCCCCACCCCACGTGACAATGTGACCATTTACCCAGATGCCAAGCTCAAAAGTTGATAAAATAACCTCTAATGCAAAGGGAGTTGGGAAGGAAGTCTAGTTTGGCTAAACCTCTTACACAGAACTGATGGTAGTGATTGCTTGCACCAAGATTAATTCCTTTCTCACTAGTGAACATTGTTTTCATGATGCATATAAAGGAAAAGCAGCCAGTAGTTTAGAAAAAATATTGTGCAAAGTACTGGTAAAAACAACGTGAGAGAGAAGGACGCATTCCTTGAAGATATATCAATATAAAGTTACCATCGAATCAATGACACCTGTTTCTCTGTTTATGTCTGTCTTTCTGTCTGTCTATCTCTCTATCTTCTTTCTGTCTGTCTCTGATTTTATAGGAAGTCCCAAAGGTAAATCACAGCTGATGGAAGAAGAAACCTTCAAGAGACTACCAAGGGAATACACCTGCTTGCACCTTAGATTGTTGCACACAGATGAAGTCATGTAAGTTAATTTTATATTCATCCCCTCCCTCCCTGTGACAGTGTGACCATTTAACCCATTTCCAAGCCCAGAAGATCAGTCAGTAACATAAACGGCTTACATCCTAAACGGGTTGTTACATGGAATTAAAGTTTGGCCAAAGTCTTTCACAGGACTAATGATAGTCATTGCTTAATCCAACTTACATTCCCCTTTCACTACTGAACATCGTTTTGACAATATAAACATGGGAAAGGAGCCGTAGGCTTGGAAGGAATTGAAAACAACGTGAGAGAGAAGGACGCATTCCTTGAAGATATATCAATATAAAGTTACCATCGAATCAATGACACCTGTCTGTCTGTTTGTATCTGTCTTTCTGTCTCTCTATTTTCTTTCTTTCTGTCTGTGATTTTACAGCAGGTCCCAAAGGTAAGTCACAGCTGATGGAAGAAGAAACCTTCAAGAGACTACCAAGGGAATACACCTGCTTACATCTTAGATTGTTGCACACAGATGAAGTCATGTAAGTTAATTTTATATTCATCGCCTCCCTCCCTGTGACAGTGTGACCATTTAACTCATTTCCAAGCCCAGAAGATCAGTCATTAACATTAACGGCTTACATCCTAAAAGGGTTGTTACATGGAATTAAAGTTTGGCCAAAGTCTTTCACAGGACTAATGATAGTCATTGCTTAATCCAACTTACATTCCCCTCTCACTACTGAACATCGTTTTGACAATATAAACATGGGAAAGCAGCCATAAATATGAACGGCTTACATCCTAAAAGGGTTGTTACATGGAATTAAAGTTTAGCCAAAGTCTTTCACAGGACTAACGATAGTCATTGCTTAATCCAACTTACATTCCCCTCTCACTACTGAACATCGTTTTGACAATATAAACATGGGAAAGCAGCCATAGGCTTGGAAGGAATGTCATGAAAGTACTGGTAAAAGAATCCTCAGAGAAAAGGACTAATTACCTGAAGAAGGGAAAAGGACCACTGGCTTTACTTATCTTTGTGTATGTGTGTGTCTCTTTCTGTTGTTTCACAGCCGAGATAATTCCCAAAGGTAAGTAACAGGTGATGGAAGACAGACCTGGATGAAGCTACCAAGTGAATACACCTGTATGTAGGGAAGACTGTGGTTCAGAGGTCCAGTCAAGTAAGTTATTTTTCTATAATTATCCCCACCCCACGTGACAATGTGACCATTTACCCAGATGCCCAGCTCAAAAGTTGATAAAATAACCTCTAATGCAAAGGGAGGTGAGAAGGAAATCCAGTTTGGCTAAACCTCTTACACAGAACTAATGGTAGTCATTGCTTGCACCAAGATTAATTCCTTTTTCACTTGTGAACATTGTTTTCATGATGCATATAAGGAAAAGCAGCCAGTAGTTTAGAAAAACTATTGTGCAAAGTACTGGTAAAAACAACGTGAGAGAGAAGGACGCATTCCTTGAAGATATATCAATATAAAGTTACCATCGAATCAATGACACCTGTCTTTCTGTTTGTATCTGTCTGTCTGTCTTTCTGTCTGTCTATCTCTCTATCTTCTTTCTGTCTGTCTCTGATTTTACAGCAGGTCCCAAAGGTAAGTCACAGCTGATGGAAGAGGAAACCTTCAAGAGACTACCAAGGGAATACACCTGCTTGCACCTTAGATTGTTGCACCCAGATGAAGTCATGTAAGTTAATTTTATATTCGCCCCCTCCCTCCCTGTGACAGTGTGACCATTTCACCCATTTTCAAGCCCAGAAGTTCAGTCATTAACATAAACGGCTTACATCCTAAAAGGGTTGTTACATGGAATTAAAGTTTGGCCAAAGTCTTTCACAGGACTAATGATAGTCATTGCTTAATCCAACTTACATTCCCTTCTCACTACTGAACATCGTTTTGACAATATAAACATGGGAAAGCAGCCATAGGCTTGGAAGGAATTTCATGAAAGTACTGGTAAAAGAATCCTCAGAGAAAAGGACTAATTGCCTGAAGAAGGGAAAAGGACAACTGGCTTTAATTATCTTTGTGTATGTGTGTGTCTCTTTCTGTTGTTTCACAGCCGAGATAATTCCCAAAGGTAAGTAACAGGTGATGGAAGACAGACCTGGATGAAACTACCAAGTGAATACACTTATATGTAGGAAAGACTGTGACTCAGAGGTCCAGTCACGTAAGTCATTTTTCTATAATTATCCCCACCCCACGTGACAATGTGACCATTTACCCAGATGCCAAGCTCAAAAGTTGATGAAATAACATCTCATGCAAAGGGAGGTGAGAAGGAAATCCAGTTTGGCTAAACCTCTTACACAGAACTGATGGTAGTCATTGCTTGCACCAAGATTAATTCCTTTCTCACTAGTGAACATTGTTTTCATGATGCATATAAAGGAAAAGCAGCCAGTAGTTTAGAAAAAATATTGTGCAAAGTACTGGTAAAAACAACGTGAGAGAAAAGGACGCATTCCTTGAAGATATATCAATATAAAGTTACCATCGAATCAATGACACCTGTTTGTTTGTTTATGTCTGTCTTTCTGTCTATCTCTCTATCTTCTTTCTGTCTGTCTCTGATTTTACAGCAAGTCCAAAAGGTAAGTCACAGCTGATGGAAGAAGAAACCTTCAAGAGACTACCAAGGGAATACACCTGCTTGCACCTTAGATTGTTGCACACAGATGAAGTCATATAAGATAATTTTATATTTATCCCCTCCCTCCCTGTGACAGTGTGACCATTTAACCCATTTCCAAGCCTAGAAGATCAGCCATTAACATAAACGGCTTACATCCTAAAAGGGTTGTTACATGGAATTAAAGTTTGGCCAAAGTCTTTCACAGGACTAATGATAGTCATTGCTTAATCCAACTAACATTCCCCTCTCACTACTGAACATCGATTTGACAATATAAACATAGGAAAGCAGCCATAGGCTTGGAAGGAATGTCATGAAAGTACTGGTAAAAGAATCCTCAGAGAAAAGGACTAATTTCCTGAAGAAGGGAAAGGGACAACTGGCTTTAATTATCTTTGTGTATGTGTGTGTCTCTTTCTGTTGTTTCACAGCAGAGATAATTTTCAAAGGTAAGTAACAGGTAATGGAAGACAGACCTGGATGAAACTACTAAGTGAATACACCTGTATGTAGGAAAGACTGTGGTTCAGAGGTCCAGTCACGTAAGTTATTTTTCTATAATTATCCCCACCCCACGTGCCAATGTGACCATTTACCCAGATGCCAAGCTCAAAAGTTGATAAAATAACCTCTAATGCAAAGGGAGGTGAGAAGGAAATCCAGTTTGGCTAAACCTCTTACACAGAACTAATGGTAGTCATTGCTTGCACCAAGATTAATTCCTTTTTCACTAGTGAACATTGTTTTCATGATGCATATAAGGAAAAGCAGCCATTAGTTTAGAAAAATATTGTGCAAAGTACTGGTAAGAAGAACGTGAGAGAAGGATCCATTCCTTGGAGATATATCAGTATAAAATTACCATCGAATCAATGACACCTGTTTGTCTTTTTGTATCTGTCTATCTCTCTATCTTCTTTCTGTCTCTGATTTTACAGCAAGCCCCAAAGGTAAGTCACAGCTGATGGACGAAGAAACCTTCAAGAGACTACCAAGGGAATACACCTGCTTGCACCTTAGATTGTTGCATACAGATGAAGTCATGTAAGTTAATTTTATATTCGTCCCCTCCCTCCTTGTGACAGTGTGACCATTTAACCCATTTCCAAGCCCAGAAGATCAGCCATTAACATAAACGGCTTACATCCTAAAAGGGTTGTTACATGGAATTAAAGTTTGGCCAAAGTCAATCACAGGACTAATGATAGTCATTGCTTAATCCAACTTACATTCCCCTCTCACTACTGAACATCGTTTTGACAATATAAACATGGGAAAGCAGCCATAGGCTTGGAAGGAATGTCATGAAAGTACTGGTAAAAGAATCCTCAGAGAAAAGGACAACTGGCTTTAATTATCTTTGTGTATGTGTGTGTCTCTTTCTGTTGTTTCACAGCCGAGATAATTCCCAAAGGTAAGTAACAGGTGATGGAAGACAGACCTGGATAAAGCTACCAAGTGAATACAGCTGTATGTAGGAAAGACTGTGGTTCAGAGGTCCAGTCACGTAAGTTATTTTTCTATAATTATCCCCACCCCACGTGACAATGTGACCATTTACCCAGATGCCAAGCTCAAAAGTTGATAAAATAACCTCTAATGCAAAGGGAGTTGGGAAGGAAATCTAGTTTGGCTAAACCTCTTACACAGAACTGATGGTAGTGATTGCTTGCACCAAGATTAATTCCTTTCTCACTAGTGAACATTGTTTTCATGATGCATATAAAGGAAAAGCAGCCAGTAGTTTAGAAAAAATATTGTGCAAAGTACTGGTAAAAACAACGTGAGAGAGAAGGACGCATTCCTTGAAGATATATCAATATAAAGTTACCATCGAATCAATGACACCTGTTTCTCTGTTTATGTCTGTCTTTCTGTCTGTCTATCTCTCTATCTTCTTTCTGTCTGTCTCTGATTTTATAGGAAGTCCCAAAGGTAAATCACAGCTGATGGAAGAAGAAACCTTCAAGAGACTACCAAGGGAATACACCTGCTTGCACCTTAGATTGTTGCACACAGATGAAGTCATGTAAGTTAATTTTATATTCATCCCCTCCCTCCCTGTGACAGTGTGACCATTTAACCCATTTCCAAGCCCAGAAGATCAGTCAGTAACATAAACGGCTTACATCCTAAACGGGTTGTTACATGGAATTAAAGTTTGGCCAAAGTCTTTCACAGGACTAATGATAGTCATTGCTTAATCCAACTTACATTCCCCTTTCACTACTGAACATCGTTTTGACAATATAAACATGGGAAAGGAGCCGTAGGCTTGGAAGGAATTGAAAACAACGTGAGAGAGAAGGACGCATTCCTTGAAGATATATCAATATAAAGTTACCATCGAATCAATGACACCTGTCTGTCTGTTTGTATCTGTCTTTCTGTCTCTCTATCTTCTTTCTTTCTGTCTGTGATTTTACAGCAAGTCCCAAAGGTAAGTCACAGCTGATGGAAGAAGAAACCTTCAAGAGACTACCAAGGGAATACACCTGCTTGCATCTTAGATTGTTGCACACAGATGAAGTCATGTAAGTTAATTTTATATTCATCGCCTCCCTCCCTGTGACAGTGTGACCATTTAACTCATTTCCAAGCCCAGAAGATCAGTCATTAACATTAACGGCTTACATCCTAAAAGGGTTGTTACATGGAATTAAAGTTTGGCCAAAGTCTTTCACAGGACTAATGATAGTCATTGCTTAATCCAACTTACATTCCCCTCTCACTACTGAACATCGTTTTGACAATATAAACATGGGAAAGCAGCCATAAATATGAACGGCTTACATCCTAAAAGGGTTGTTACATGGAATTAAAGTTTAGCCAAAGTCTTTCACAGGACTAACGATAGTCATTGCTTAATCCAACTTACATTCCCCTCTCACTACTGAACATCGTTTTGACAATATAAACATGGGAAAGCAGCCATAGGCTTGGAAGGAATGTCATGAAAGTACTGGTAAAAGAATCCTCAGAGAAAAGGACTAATTACCTGAAGAAGGGAAAAGGACCACTGACTTTACTTATCTTTGTGTATGTGTGTGTCTCTTTCTGTTGTTTCACAGCAGAGATAATTCCCAAAGGTAAGTAACAGGTGATGGAAGACAGACCTGGATGAAGCTACCAAGTGAATACACCTGTATGTAGGGAAGACTGTGGTTCAGAGGTCCAGTCAAGTAAGTTATTTTTCTATAATTATCCCCACCCCACGTGACAATGTGACCATTTACCCAGATGCCCAGCTCAAAAGTTGATAAAATAACCTCTAATGCAAAGGGAGGTGAGAAGGAAATCCAGTTTGGCTAAACCTCTTACACAGAACTAATGGTAGTCATTGCTTGCACCAAGATTAATTCCTTTTTCACTGGTGAACATTGTTTTCATGATGCATATAAGGAAAAGCAGCCAGTAGTTTAGAAAAACTATTGTGCAAAGTACTGGTAAAAACAACGTGAGAGAGAAGGACGCATTCCTTGAAGATATATCAATATAAAGTTACCATCGAATCAATGACACCTGTCTTTCTGTTTGTATCTGTCTGTCTGTCTTTCTGTCTGTCTATCTCTCTATCTTCTTTCTGTCTGTTTCTGATTTTACAGCAGGTCCCAAAGGTAAGTCACAGCTGATGGAAGAAGAAACCTTCAAGAGACTACCAAGGGAATACACCTGCTTGCACCTTAGATTGTGGCACCCAGATGAAGTCATATAAGATAATTTTATATTCATCCCCTCCCTCCCTGTGACAGTGTAACCATTTAACCCATTTCCAATTAGAAGATCAGTCATTAATATAAACGGCTTACATCCTAAAAGGGTTGTTACATGAAATTAAAGTTTGGCCAAAGTCTTTTACAGGACTAATGATAGTCATTGTTTAATCCAACTTGCATTCCCCTCTCACTACTGAACGACGTTTTGACAATATAAACATGGGAAAGCAGCCATGAGCATAAACGGCTTACATCCTTAAAGGGTTGTTACATGGAATTAAAGTTTGGCCAAAGTCTTTCACAGGACTAATGATAGTCATTGCTTAATCCAACTTACGTTACCCTCTCACTACTGAACATCGTTTTGACAATATAAACACTGGTGAACATTGTTTTCATGATGCATATAAGGAAAAGCAGCCAGTAGTTTAGAAAAAATATTGTGCAAAGTACTGGAAAAAAACAACGTGAGAGAGAAGGACGCATTCCTTGAAGATATATCAATATAAGGTTACCATCGAATCAATGACATCTGTCTGTTTGTATCTGTCTGTCTGTCTTTCTGTCTGTCTATCTCTCTATCTTCTTTCTGTCTGTTTCTGATTTTACAGCAAGTCCCAAAGGTAAGTCACAGCTGATGGAAGAAGAAATCTTCAAGAGACCACCAAGTGAATACACCTGCTTGCACCTTAGATTGTTGCACACAGATGAAGTCATGTAAGTTAATTTTATATTCATCCACTCCCTCCCTGTGACAGTGTGACCATTTAACCCATTTCCAAGCCCAGAAGATCAGTCATTAACATAAACGGCTTACATCCTAAAAGGGTTGTTACATGGAATTAAAGTTTGGCCAAAGTCTTTCAAAGAACTAATGATAGTCATTGCTTAATCGAACTTACATTCCCCTACTAATACTGAACATGGTTTTGACAATATAAACATGGGAAAGCAGCCATAAGCTTGGAAGGAATGTCATGAAAGTACTGGTAAAAGAATCCTCAGAGAAAAGGACTAATTGCCTGAAGAAGGGAAAAGGACCAATTGCTTTAATTATCTTTGTGTATGTGTGTGTCTCTTTCTGTTGTTTCACAGCAGAGATAATTCCCAAAGGTAAGTAACAGGTGATGGAAGATAGACCTGGATGAAGCTACCAAGTGAATACACTTGTATGTAGGAAAGACTGTGGTTCAGAGGTCCAGTCACGTAAGTTATTTTTCTATAATTATCCCCACCCCACGTGACAATGTGACCATTTACCCAGATGCCAAGCTCAAAAGTTGATGAACTAACCTCTAATGCAAAGGGAGGTGAGAAGGAAATCCAGTTTGGCTAAACCTCTTACATAGAACTGACGGTAGTCATTGCTTGCACCAAGATTAATTCCTTTCTCACTAGTGAACATTGTTTTCATGATGCATATAAAGGAAAAGCAGCCAGTAGCTTAGAAAAAATATTGTGCAAAGTACTGGTAAAAACAACGTGAGAGAGAAGGACGCATTCCTTGAAGATATATCAATATAAAGTTACCATCGAATCAATAACACCTGTTTGTCTGTTTTTATCTGTCTGTCTGTCTTTCTGTCTATCTGTCTCTCAATCTTGTATCTGTCTGATTTTACAGCAAGTCCCAAAGGTAAGTCACAGCTGATGGAAGAAGAAACCTTCAAGAGACTACCAAGGGAATACACCTGCTTGCACCTTAGATTGTTGCACCCAGATGAAGTCATGTAAGATAATTTTATATTCATCCCCTTCTTCCCTGTGACAGTGTGACCATTTAACCCATTTCCAATTAGAAGATCAGTCATTAACATAAACGGCTTACATCCTAAAAGGGTTGTTACATGAAATTAAAGTTTGGCCAAAGTCTTTCACAGGACTAATGATAGTCATTGCTTAATCCAGCTTACATTCCCCTCTCACTACTGAACATCGTTTTGACAATATAAACATGGGAAAGCAGCCATAGGCTTGGAAGGAATGTCATGAAAGTACTGGTAAAAGAATCCTCAGAGAAAAGGACTAATTGCCTGAAGAAGGGAAAAGGACCACTGGCTTTAATTATCTTTGTGTATGTGTGTGTCTCTGTTGTTTCACAGCCGAGATAATTCCCAAAGGTAAGTAACAGGTAACGGAAGACAGACCTGGATGAAGCTACCAAGTGAATACACCTGTATGTAGGAAAGACTGTGGTTCAGAGGTCCAGTCACGTAAGTTATTTTTCTATAATTATCCCCTCCCCACGTGACAATGTGACCATTTACCCAGATGCCCAGCTCAAAAGTTGATAAAATAACCTCTAATGCAAAGGGAGGTGGGAAGGAAATCCAGTTTGGCCAAACCTCTTACACAGACCTGATGGTAGTCATTGCTTGCACCAAGATTAATTCCTTTCTCACTAGTGAACATTGTTTTCATGATGCATATAAAGGAAAAGCAGCCAGTAGTTTAGAAAAAATATTGTGCAAAGTACTGGTAAAAACAACGTGAGAGAGAAGGACGCATTCCTTGAAGATATATCAGTATAAAGTTACCATCGAATCAGTGACACCTGTTTGTGTGTTTATGTCTTGTCTTTCTGTCTGTCTATCTCTCTATCTTCTTTCTGTCTGTCTCTGATTTTACAACAAGTCCAAAAGGTAAGTCACAGCTGATGGAAGAAGAAACCTTTAAGAGACTACCAAGGGAATACACCTGCTTGCACCTTAGATTGTTGCACACAGATGAAGTCATGTAAGTTAATTTTATATTCATCCCCTCCTTCCCTGTGACAGTGTTACCATGTCACCCATTTCCAATTAGAAGATCAGTCAGTAACATAAACGGCTTACATCCTAAAAGGGTTGTTACATGGAATTAAAGTTTAGCCAAAGTCTTTCACAGGACTAACGATAGTCATTGCTTAATCCAACTTACATTCCCCTCTCACTACTGAACATCGTTTTGACAATATAAACATGGGAAAGCAGCCATAGGCTTGGAAGGAATGTCATGAAAGTACTGGTAAAAGAATCCTCAGAGAAAAGGACTAATTACCTCAAGAAGGGAAAAGGACCACTGGCTTTACTTATCTTTGTGTATGTGTGTGTCTCTTTCTGTTGTTTCACAGCAGAGATAATTCCCAAAGGTAAGTAACAGGTGATGGAAGACAGACCTGGATGAAGCTACCAAGTGAATACACCTGTATGTAGGGAAGACTGTGGTTCAGAGGTCCAGTCAAGTAAGTTATTTTTCTATAATTATCCCCACCCCACGTGACAATGTGACCATTTACCCAGATGCCCAGCTCAAAAGTTGATAAAATAACCTCTAATGCAAAGGGAGGTGGGAAGGAAATCCAGTTTGGCTAAACCTCTTACACAGAACTAATGGTAGTCATTGCTTGCACCAAGATTAATTCCTTTTTCACTGGTGAACATTGCTTTCATGATGCATATAAGGAAAAGCAGCCAGTAGTTTAGAAAAAATATTGTGCAAAGTACTGGTAAAAACAACGTGAGAGAGAAGGACGCATTCCTTGAAGATATATCAATATAAAGTTACCATCGAATCAATGACACCTGTCTTTCTGTTTGTATCTGTCTGTCTGTCTTTCTGTCTGTCTATCTCTCTATCTTCTTTCTGTCTGTCTCTGATTTTACAGCAGGTCCCAAAGGTAAGTCACAGCTGATGGAAGAAGAAACCTTCAAGAGACTACCAAGGGAATACACCTGCTTGCACCTTAGATTGTGGCACCCAGATGAAGTCATATAAGATAATTTTATATTCATCCCCTCCCTCCCTGTGACAGTGTAACCATTTAACCCATTTCCAATTAGAAGATCAGTCATTAATATAAACGGCTTACCTCCTAAAAGGGTTGTTACATGAAATTAAAGTTTGGCCAAAGTCTTTTACAGGACTAATGATAGTCATTGTTTAATCCAACTTGCATTCCCCTCTCACTACTGAACGACGTTTTGACAATATAAACATGGGAAAGCAGCCATGAGCATAAACGGCTTACATCCTTAAAGGGTTGTTACATGGAATTAAAGTTTAGCCAAAGTCTTTCACAGGACTAATGATAGTCATTGCTTAATCCAACTTACGTTCCCCTCTCACTACTGAACATCGTTTTGACAATATAAACACTGGTGAACATTGTTTTCATGATGCATATAAGGAAAAGCAGCCAGTAGTTTAGAAAAAATATTGTGCAAAGTACTGGAAAAAAACAACGTGAGAGAGAAGGACGCATTCCTTGAAGATATATCAATATAAGGTTACCATCGAATCAGTGACACCTGTCTGTTTGTATTTGTTTGTCTGTCTTTCTGTCTGTCTATCTCTCTATCTTCTTTCTGTCTGTTTCTGATTTTACAGCAAGTCCCAAAGGTAAGTCACAGCTGATGGAAGAAGAAATCTTCAAGAGACCACCAAGTGAATACACCTGCTTGCACCTTAGATTGTTGCACACAGATGAAGTCATGTAAGTTAATTTTATATTCATCCACTCCCTCCCTGTGACAGTGTGACCATTTAACCCATTTCCAAGCCCAGAAGATCAGTCATTAACATAAACGGCTTACATCCTAAAAGGGTTGTTACATGGAATTAAAGTTTGGCCAAAGTCTTTCAAAGAACTAATGATAGTCATTGCTTAATCGAACTTACATTCCCCTACTAATACTGAACATGGTTTTGACAATATAAACATGGGAAAGCAGCCATAAGCTTGGAAGGAATGTCATGAAAGTACTGGTAAAAGAATCCTCAGAGAAAAGGACTAATTGCCTGAAGAAGGGAAAAGGACCAATTGCTTTAATTATCTTTGTGTATGTGTGTGTCTCTTTCTGTTGTTTCACAGCAGAGATAATTCCCAAAGGTAAGTAACAGGTGATGGAAGATAGACCTGGATGAAGCTACCAAGTGAATACACTTGTATGTAGGAAAGACTGTGGTTCAGAGGTCCAGTCACGTAAGTTATTTTTCTATAATTATCCCCACCCCACGTGACAATGTGACCATTTACCCAGATGCCAAGCTCAAAAGTTGATGAACTAACCTCTAATGCAAAGGGAGGTGAGAAGGAAATCCAGTTTGGCTAAACCTCTTACATAGAACTGACGGTAGTCATTGCTTGCACCAAGATTAATTCCTTTCTCACTAGTGAACATTGTTTTCATGATGCATATAAAGGAAAAGCAGCCAGTAGCTTAGAAAAAATATTGTGCAAAGTACTGGTAAAAACAACGTGAGAGAGAAGGACGCATTCCTTGAAGATATATCAATATAAAGTTACCATCGAATCAATAACACCTGTTTGTCTGTTTTTATCTGTCTGTCTGTCTTTCTGTCTATCTGTCTCTCAATCTTGTATCTGTCTGATTTTACAGCAAGTCCCAAAGGTAAGTCACAGCTGATGGAAGAAGAAACCTTCAAGAGACTACCAAGGGAATACACCTGCTTGCACCTTAGATTGTTGCACCCAGATGAAGTCATGTAAGATAATTTTATATTCATCCCCTTCTTCCCTGTGACAGTGTGACCATTTAACCCATTTCCAATTAGAAGATCAGTCATTAACATAAACGGCTTACATCCTAAAAGGGTTGTTACATGAAATTAAAGTTTGGCCAAAGTCTTTCACAGGACTAATGATAGTCATTGCTTAATCCAGCTTACATTCCCCTCTCACTACTGAACATCGTTTTGACAATATAAACATGGGAAAGCAGCCATAGGCTTGGAAGGAATGTCATGAAAGTACTGGTAAAAGAATCCTCAGAGAAAAGGACTAATTGCCTGAAGAAGGGAAAAGGACCACTGGCTTTAATTATCTTTGTGTATGTGTGTGTCTCTGTTGTTTCACAGCCGAGATAATTCCCAAAGGTAAGTAACAGGTAACGGAAGACAGACCTGGATGAAGCTACCAAGTGAATACACCTGTATGTAGGAAAGACTGTGGTTCAGAGGTCCAGTCACGTAAGTTATTTTTCTATAATTATCCCCTCCCCACGTGACAATGTGACCATTTACCCAGATGCCCAGCTCAAAAGTTGATAAAATAACCTCTAATGCAAAGGGAGGTGGGAAGGAAATCCAGTTTGGCCAAACCTCTTACACAGACCTGATGGTAGTCATTGCTTGCACCAAGATTAATTCCTTTCTCACTAGTGAACATTGTTTTCATGATGCATATAAAGGAAAAGCAGCCAGTAGTTTAGAAAAAATATTGTGCAAAGTACTGGTAAAAACAACGTGAGAGAGAAGGACGCATTCCTTGAAGATATATCAGTATAAAGTTACCATCGAATCAGTGACACCTGTTTGTGTGTTTATGTCTTGTCTTTCTGTCTGTCTATCTCTCTATCTTCTTTCTGTCTGTCTCTGATTTTACAACAAGTCCAAAAGGTAAGTCACAGCTGATGGAAGAAGAAACCTTTAAGAGACTACCAAGGGAATACACCTGCTTGCACCTTAGATTGTTGCACACAGATGAAGTCATGTAAGTTAATTTTATATTCATCCCCTCCTTCCCTGTGACAGTGTTACCATGTCACCCATTTCCAATTAGAAGATCAGTCAGTAACATAAACGGCTTACATCCTAAAAGGGTTGTTACATGGAATTAAAGTTTGGCCAAAGTCTTTCACAGGACTAATGATAGTCATTGCTTAATCCAACTTACATTCCCCTCTCACTACTGAACATCGTTTTGACAATATAAACATGGGAAAGCAGCCATAGGCTTGGAAGGAATTTCATGAAAGTACTGGTAAAAGAATCCTCAGAGAAAAGGACTAATTTTCCAGAAGAAGGGAAAAGGACCACTGGCTTTAATTATCTTTGTGTATGTGTATGTCTCTTTCTGTTGTTTCACAGCAGAGATAATTCCCAAAGGTAAGTAACAGGTAATGGAAGACAGACCTGGATGAAGCTACCAAGTGAATACACCTGTATGTAGGAAAGACTGTGGTTCAGAGGTCCAGTCACGTAAGTTATGTTTCTATAATTATCCCCACCCCAAATTACAATGTGACCATTTACCCAGATGCCAAGCTCAAAAGTTGATAAAATAACCTCTAATGCAAAGGGAGGTGGGAAGGAAATCCAGTTTGGCTAAACCTCTTACACAGAACTGATGGTAGTCATTGCTTGCACCAAGATTAATTCCTTTCTCACTAGTGAACATTGTTTTCATGATGCATATAAAGGAAAAGCAGCCAGTAGTTTAGAAAAAATATTGTGCAAAGTACTGGTAAAAACAACGTGAGAGAGAAGGACGCATTCCTTGAAGATATATCAATATAAAATTACCGTCGAATCAATGACACCTGTCTGTTTGTATCTGTCTGTCTGTCTTTCTGTCTGTCTATCTCTCTATCTTCTTTCTGTCTGTCTCTGATTTTACAGGAAGTCCCAAAGGTAAGTCACAGCTGATGGAAGAAGAAACCTTCAAGAGACTACCAAGGGAATACACCTGCTTGCACCTTAGATTGTTGCACACAGATGAAGTCATGTAAGTTAATTTTACATTCGTCCCCTCCCTCCCTGTGACAGTGTGACCATTTAACCCATTTCCAAGCCCAGAAGATCAGTCATTAACATAAACGGCTTACCTCCTGAAAGGGTTGTTACATGGAATTAAAGTTTGGCCAAAGTCTTTCACAGGACTAATGATAGTCATTGCTTAATCCAACTTACATTCCCCTTTCACTACTGAACATCGTTTTGACAATATCAACATGGGAAAGCAGCCATAGGCTTGGAAGGAATTTCATGAAAGTACTGGTAAAGGAATCCTCAGAGAAAAGGACTAATTGCCAGAAGAAGGGAAAAGGACCACTGGCTTTAATTATCTTTTTGTATGTGTGTGTCTCTTTCTGTTGTTTCACAGCAGAGATAATTCCCAAAGGTAAGTAACAGGTGATGGAAGACAGACCTGGATGAAACTACCAAGTGAATACACCTGTATGTAGGAAAGACTGGTTCAGAGGTCTAGTGACGTAAGTTATTTTTCTATAATTATCCCCACCCCCCGTGACAATGTGACCATTTACCCAGATGCGAAGCTCAAAAGTTGATAAAATAAACTCTAATGCAAAGGGAGGAAGGAAGGAAATCCAGTTTGGCTAAACCTCATACACAGAACTGATGGTAGTCATTGCTTGCACCAAGATTAATTCCTTTCTCACTAGTGAACATTGTTTTCATGATGCATATAAAGGAAAAGCAGCCAGTAGTTTAGAAAAAATATTGTGCAAAGTACTGGTAAAAACAACGTGAGAGAGAAGGACGCATTCCTTGGAGATATATCAATATAAAGTTACCATCGAATCAGTGACACCTGTCTGTCATTTTGTATCTGTCTGCCTGTCTTTCTGTCTGTCTATCTTCATATCTTCTTTCTGTCTTTCTCTGATTTTACAGCAAGTCCAAAAGGTAAGTCACAGCTGATGGAAGAAGAAACCTTCAAGAGACTACCAAGGGAATACACCTGCTTGCACCTTAGATTGTTGCACCCAGATGAAGTCATGTAAGTTAATTTTATATTCATCCTCTCCCTCCCTGTGACAGTGTTACCATTTCACCCATTTCCAAGCCCAGAAGATCAGTCATTAACATAAACGGCTTACATCCTAAAAGGGTTGTTACATGGCATTAAAGTTTGGCCAAAGTCTTTCACAGGACTAATGATAGTCATTGCTTAATCCAACTTACATTCCCCTCTCACTACTGAACATCGTTTTGACAATATAAACATGGGAAAGCAGCCATAGGCTTGGAAGGAATGTCATGAAAGTACTGGTAAAAGAATCCTCAGAGAAAAGGACTAATTGCCTGAAGAAGGGAAAAGGACAACTGGCTTTAATTATCTTTGTGTATGTGTGTGTCTCTTTCTGTTGTTTCACAGCCGAGATAATTCCCAAAGGTAAGTAACAGGTGATGGAAGACAGACCTGGATGAAACTACCAAGTGAATACACTTATATGTAGGAAAGACTGTGACTCAGAGGTCCAGTCACGTAAGTCATTTTTCTATAATTATCCCCACCCCACGTGACAATGTGACCATTTACCCAGATGCCAAGCTCAAAAGTTGATGAAATAACATCTCATGCAAAGGGAGGTGAGAAGGAAATCCAGTTTGGCTAAACCTCTTACACAGAACTAATGGTAGTCATTGCTTGCACCAAGATTAATTCCTTTCTCACTAGTGAACATTGTTTTCATGATGCATATAAAGGAAAAGCAGCCAGTAGCTTAGAAAAAAATATTGTGCAAAGTACTGGTAAAAACAACGTGAGAGAAAAGGACGCATTCCTTGAAGATATATCAATATAAAGTTACCATCGAATCAATGACACCTGTTTGTTTGTTTATGTCTGTCTTTCTGTCTGTCTATCTCTCTATCTTCTTTCTGTCTGTCTCTGATTTTACAGCAAGTCCCAAAGGTAAGTCACAGCAGATGGAAGAAGAATCCTTCAAGAGACTACCAAGGGAATACACCTGCTTGCACCTTAGATTGTTGCACACAGATGAAGTCATGTAAGTTAATTTTATATTCGTCCCCTCCCTCCCTGTGACAGTGTGACCATTTAACCCATTTCCAAGCCCAGAAGATCAGTCATTAACATAAACGGCTTACATCGTAAAAGGGTTGTTACATGGAATTAAAGTTTGGCCAAAGTCTTTCACAGGACTAATGATCGTCATTGCTTAATCCAACTTACATTCCACTCTCACTACTGAACATCGTTTTGATAATATAAACATGGGAAAGCAGCCATAAGCTTGGAAGGAATGTCATGAAAGTACTGGTACATGAATCCTCAGAGAAAACGACTGATTGCCTGAAGAAGGGAAAAGGAAAACTGGCTTTAATTATCTTTGTGTATGTGTGCGTCTCGGTTTGTTGTTTCACAGCAGAGATAATTCCCAAAGGTAAGTAACAGGTGATGGAAGACAGACCTGGATGAAGCTACCAAGTGAATACACCTGTATGTAGGGAAGACTTTGGTTCAGAGGTCCAGTCACGTAAGTTATTTTTCTATAATTATCCCCACCCACGTGGCAATGTGACCATTCACCCAGATGCCAAGCTCAAAAGTTGATGAAATAACCTCTCATGCAAAGGGAGGTGAGAAGGAAATCCAGTTTGGCTTTAATTATCTTTGTGTATGTAGCCAGGGTTATATGTTTCACCCTTAGCAGTCACCTATGTGAGAGTGAAGAAGGGGTGAAAGGTGTATGTATGAGCGAGTAGTTTTCACCCTTTTTGCATGGCACACTGGCTAACCAAGCATACAGCACATCCCTATACACTCTTTGTCAGACCTCGAAAGAGGAAACACCTATTTTCAAAATTTCAATTTATATTGCTGCTTTAGACCATCTGATCCTGGTAGGTAGTCTTTGCAAATGTGTTTTATGTAGTTCTTGCTAATGTTTTTCGGTAGTTCTTGCGATGTGTTATTCACTTAGACCTACAGGTTTATTTCAAGTAAGAACCGTGTCTTTTAACCTCTTATTACCTTTTCAGGTTTTTTCTTCCACATTGTTTTCCAATGTGTAACCGTTGAATAAATTCAGAGGGAAACAGATTGTCTTAACTTTTCATCCTCGTTACAATGGCGACCCCGACGAGACGGTTGTGAGTTTGAACCAGGATCCATACAGTCTTTCACTGCTGAGGAGATCTTCCCAGGCTACTACTCGACTTTTGGTACCTTGATCTGGAATTCTCCTCAAACACTGTGGTAAAAGGACAGTCGAATGCTCCCGAGCAAATCAGCAAATCAACTTCTACTTGTCCTTACGGCAGCTATTCTGTTTCTACTGTTCCAGACAGCAGCTAGTCTACTTTCCCTGTCATTCTACAACAGGAAATCTACTACCGTTGTTTTACAGCAAGAAATCCAGTTCTGTCGTTATACAGCAGCAGTACTTGTTCATCTATAAGAGATGTCATTGTTTTTCTTTTCGCGTTTAACACGTGTTCCTTCATTGTAGTGAACTGTACTTTCTTTGCAGAAAGTCTTTCCTTTTCTTGTGTGTGCACAAACTGTGTTAGATCGTCTGATCACTGCAACAGTCTACCTATGTTGGATCAGCAGCAACATAGTGTCATATGTGTTTGTGTTTAATTTGTGCTTTAGTGTTTTAAGAGGATCTTAGGACTTTTCATGTATGTATTTTATTTTTTTGTCATGTCATAGCTTTGCTCTAAAATCAAGCGGTTACCTTGCTCAGAACCCTTATTTCATGCATTGAGACCTTGTAAAGTTTTCCAGAGTGCTACATGAGTGCCGGGAAATTGATTCTGTATGATCACTTTTCCGGTATTCATCTTTTGCCATGATAATTTTGTAAAGCTACTACCTTACTATGGTTTCTGACATGCTAATAGAGCTTATTTTGTAACCAGTGCATAAACTTCTTATACTTTAAAGTTTTGGGACCAAATTAGCAGACATCATTCGTTTTGCAGACGACTTAGATAAAATACCCTAAGCTGTTCCAAAGCTATTCTGCAAATATTGTTTTCAGGGCTAAAAATCAGGTGTGTTGAACTGATCTGGCTCCATTGATACAAAATAGTGAATAGGTGACGTGTCCGCTGTATTTTAGAGACTCTATGTTTCTGGAATGCTGTGACCTCTCATCATTCATAAGCCGACTTGTTACATTTGCTTTTGTCACACCAATTTTGTAATATGTATGTAGAATTGGTAACAACAGTTTTTTTCTGTCATTCTTTGCAAGTGATTTTTCCTCTTATCTGTGAATACAACCTATTTATAGTTGTTCTTTTGCTAAGTTATTGTTGTAAGAGAATTTTTGGTTGCAATTTACCTTCTCAAACATAGTTGGTTCATCCTATTCCACATTGGTGAGTTATTGCAGAGAAGAATTGTCTCCAGCAGATGACAAATTTTTCATGCAGTTACCCATTGACTGTGCTGTATGAGTGAGCATATCAAATTTTGAAAATTTGCATTTACCATGATTCTGATAATAGCCACTGTGTCTAAGGCACTGCACAGTTATTGAGTTGAATAAGTGATCTCAGTATTAAATAGGTGAACTGTTAGCTACATTTTTTTCCCAAATATTTAGCTATCCACTCTATTGTTTGAGAAGGGGAGTATTTACGGTGTCTATTTAATTCAAACTATTTTGCATTTGATTTGTACAATTTTTTATTGAAATATCTGTTGTCTTTGTACACCATAGATTGATAGATAATTTTTCATATTATTGTACATCAGCATAGCTTGATTCTGTCACTGTTTACATGTATTTTGTCAGTTCTAAATTTGTATTGTCTACCAGGGTCAAGATGATAATCAGTGTTTTATTATGAAAGTAAACTTCTCTCTACTCTGTCTGCATTTACTTTAGTCCTAAGTGCACTTTAACCCATTATTTCACTTGCACAGCACAGCACGGTAAGTGTAGGAGATAGAGTGTGAGAGTATCAGGTCAGAAATAAGAGATTAAAGCAATCATTTACAGGAATAAACAGCTATTTCAAATAGCAAAGGTTTGTTTCAAGGACATAATTATACACTTGATATTACTTTAAGCACAGAGCTATTGTGCTACAGCGGTAAGCTTCGTCTTTGAGTACATGTCCATATTGCGCATTTGAACCCATGATTGGATTTCTAAACAGTGTGGATGTAGAACTAAAAACCTGACCTGTTGTATAGGTAGTATTGGTTTTTTTCAGGTACCGCTTATGTTACGCTTGAGCGCATACAGGTAACTTCCAGTGTACTAGCAGAGTTGATCCTTCGCTTTACTCCTTGTGACCCTTATACCTGTTCATAACTTTAAACCTCATTCAGTGACCCACTGATCCTTACCCTTATTGACCCTTTACTCCCATGGGGATACTGTGAGACATTTACCCATATAATTATGTACCTATTTACAGTGAATAGTTAATAGAGACACTGTGACATATTTACCTATATGTAAACTTAAATACAGTGAACAGTGATATTGTGACACCTTAATTCCCATTTTCATGCCTAGTTCTTGTGAATTAGTGACATTGTGACATCATTGATTCCCATTTTCATGCCTAGTTCTTGTGAATTAGTGACATTGTGACATGATTAAATACCTATTTCATGCCTATTTTAAGTGAATAGTGACATTGTGATATCATTGAATACCTATTTCATGCCTATTTCAAGTGAATAGTGACATTGAGACACCTATTAAGGCATTTAATAATTTTATGCCTATTATTAGCAGTGTTAGCCATCTATTGTTCAATAGTGGCATTTGAGATTGTGATAGTATATATTTTACATCACATACCTAGTGTGAGACTACTGTGCTAAAGACTAAGAAAGTCTTTGTCGTTGACCCCGCCTTTACTTCACCAGCATGGCGACAGCTCCTAGCCCAAAACTTCATGTTGAGGAAGCACGGCCGCTGACAGAGGAGGAATACATGGCACTCCTTAAGAAGTGATTCAAGGGTGACCCATTGACCTCGACTCCCAGACTTCAGGAGAATTCGGATGCTGTGGGTGTGCGCGCTCCAGACCAGAGCAACGTTCATCATGTACCTACCGCCCCAACCCCCAAAATGCCTTCTTTCTCTGGTGATGAGCCACCACAGAAGGGCGATGTTACATATCAGGAGTGGAGATTCGAAGTCAGCTGTCTCCTTAATGATGATGAGATATCTCATAACCAGCTTGTGCAGGCAATGCGCCGGAGTTTGCGAGGCACAGCCAGGAAGTTACTCATTCCTTTAGGAGAGAAAGCTTCTGTTGAAGATATCCTGCACAAACTTGATGTCATGTTCGGCGACGTTTCCTCAAAAGGAATGATAATGCAGGAATTTTTCAATGCCACCCAGAAATCTTCTGAGAGCGTAACAGCGTTTGGGTGCCGTCTGGAAACTATCTTACAGACAGCCGTCGATCATGACCATATCCCTCGAACGTCTAAAAATGACCTTCTGCGTCATAAATTTTGGACAGGACTTTATTCCGAGAAGCTGAAGAGCCAGACCCGCCATAAATACGATACAATTTCGGACTTTGACATCCTTCTGCGGGAGATACGTCAAGTAGACAAGGAATTATCTTTGGTTCCTGGGTCTGGAAGGGGTGCAATACACAACACATTAACACTGGCTCACCATGAATCACTGGAAGAGAAATTCAATGCATTAGAGAAGAAGATGGATTCCAAGTTTCAGAATCAAATTGAAAGCATGGAGAAGCGCCTTTCCCAGAAACTTGATGACAAGTTGGCCACAATCATTGGGAAACTTGACTCAATGAGCACCCCATCTTCTTTACCTAAGCCACAGAGCTCAGACCAACAAACCAAAGGTTATGGAAAGCCTCGTTGGAAACGCAGGTGGCAAGGCAAACAGAAACCAAACCAGGAAAGCAAGTCTGATCAAGCGTCAAACTAATTATCACCTCAGATATTGGCCAATTTGAGGTTGGTGATTCAACCAAAGGCCAGCATTTTACAGAAAGACTTGTTGGGCCCAGCAACACTGGTGACATTCTATTTCACAGTGTTCAAACCAAAGCCCTGATTGACAGTGGATCTATGGTCACTACTGTTTCAAATTCCTTTTATGAGGGTATTTCAGATAAACTACCACTTAAGGATATTAAAACCTTAGGGTTAGATATCTCTGTTGCAGATGGTTCTTCTTTATCTGTAACTGGATTTATTGAGACCTTCATAAGTGTACCATCCCTGTCTGATGCAGTCATTTCTGTACCTGTTCTTGTTGTTCCTGATACAGATTTCAACTCTTCATGTCCAGTCATTATTGGCACTAACGTACTACGGCGTTGCAAGAAAATAGTGACACGTCGAATGTCCCAGAGGCATGGTCAACTGCATTCTCAGCTCTGTCATGCAATTCTTCCATTGTACGCACAACCAATAAGCATGCTATTGCTATTGGACCATACGAGTCTATGACTTTCCATGGCATCACAAGAAGTTTTAGCCACACTGCAAGTACGTATGTCACTGAGAATTTATGTGATTCTAACAATAATTTTCTTGTTAAACCTCATGTGATTAAGTTATCAGATACAGGTAATTGTGCAAGAGTTCCGGTACATATCTGTAATGTTACCGCCAAAACTATTTTTGTTCGACCTAGGTCTGCCATTTGTCATATTAGTGAGGTCAATGTCGTTGACAATTTAGCTTCATGCTTACAGTCAGATACTAAACCTTCTGAGTCTCATGGTGATGGTGATATTGCCGAAAAACTCGGTGTTGTGATCGACAATCATAACATTACACCTGTGCAATTGCACAATTTGAAAAACATTCTTGGCAAATGGGAACATGTATTTTCAAAGGGTACCACTGATATTGGGTGTACCGACTTGGTCAAACATCGCATCGTACTAAACGATGATACCCCTTTTAAAGAGCCTTATCGAAAGATACCTCCTGCTATGTATGAAGAAGTGAGGCAACACTTGAGAGAGATGTTGAATTGCGGGGCAATAAGAGAATCAGACAGCCCTTTTTCTTCCAATGTTGTCTTAGTTCGCAAGAAAGATAACTCTTTACGTTTTTGCCTAGATCATAGGAAGCTTAATAGCAGAACGAGAAAAGACGCCTACATGTTACCAAGATTCGATGATACGGTAGATGCTTTGACCAGATCGAGATCTTTTCTCGAAATTGGACCTCCGCTCTTCATATTGGCAAGTTGAAATAGAAGAGCAGGATAAGCAAAAGACGGCATTTTCTGTAGGCAATCTTGGATTTTATGAGTGCAATCGTATGAGCTTTGGCCTCTGTAATGCCCCAGCAACGTTTCAGCGGTTGATGGAGAAATGTATGGGCGAATTACTCCTCTAAGAGTGCCTTATCTTCATAGACGACATTTTGATTTTTTCTTCAACCTTTGAAGAACACATGCAGCGTCTAGAAGCTGTGTTTAGTCGTCTTGCAGCCCATAATCTCAAGCTCAAACCATCAAAATGTGAATTTTGTAAATCATCTGTAACCTATTTAGGGCATATTATATCTGTTGATGGCATTGAAACCGATCCTGCTAAGACGGAAGTCATTAAGAATTGGCCTACTCCATCAAATGTTCAAGATGTCCGTTCTTTCCTTGGATTTGCAGGGTATTACCGCCGCTTTGTTCAGGACTTCTCAAAAATAGCTAAACCTCACAATTACCTTTTGCAAGGTCAATCCTTAAACAAGAGAGCAAAGAGAAGCAAAAAGAAGAAGCCAGCTACTCCTTGGGTTTGGGGTGATGAGCAAGACACAGCTTTCAGAGTTCTCAAAGAAAAACTCACCAACCCTCCTATCCTTGCTATCGCAGATTATACCATGCCTTTCAAGTTGCATACAGATGCAAGTAGTCACGGGCTTGGTGTAGTATTGTACCAAAAACAGGACGGCAAAGACCGCGTAATTGCATATGCTAGTCGTGGTCTTAGGCCCAGTGAAAAGAATTACCCTGCTCATAAGTTAAGAGTTTTTAGCTCTAAAGTGGGCTGTGACAGATAAGTTCCATGATTATTTGTATGGAACAAAATTTGATGTTGTTACAGACAACAACCCTCTTTTATATGTTATGACATCGGCGAAACTAGATGCTACCGGTCATAGGTGGGTTGCGGCTCTGTCAAATTATAACTTCAGCATCACATACCGACCAGATTCCCAAAGTGCTGATGCAGACGCCCTTTCACGAATGCCGACAGTCTTTGGCGACGTAGTCAAAGCTATTTGTTATGCTGCTTTAGCTAATGTCAACTTAATAGGTGCACTTGCTGGTGACATGTCATCACATTCTGCAGGTGATGATGATGTGCCGCCTGCGGGTCTATGTGTTGTTGACTGGAAGAAGGAACAGCGGCAGGATAAGGGCATTGCGTACGTTTCTGACATCATTATGAACGGTTCTCGTCCCTCGGAAGAGGAGATCAAGGCTGCTCCAGTTTCTGCAAAGAGATTACTGAGAGAATATACCCGCCTTTTTATTGATAAAGGTATACTTTATCGAACCGCCAAAATTGATGGTCAGAAAGTTCAACAGATTGTCATTCCGGAATCACAGAGGACCGATGCCTTTAAAGGAGTCCATGACGAAGTAGGACACCCCGGAAAAGACAAAACAGTGTGGTTGGCCCGGCAAAGGTTTTTCTGGCCAGGTCTTGAAAAAGAAATTTGTGCTGGAATAGAGTCATGTGGCCGTTGCATCAGAAGAAAAACCCCTGCTAGAATCTGTGCTGAGCTTATTCCAATACATACCACCAGACCAATGCAACTAGTGTGTATGGATTTTCTTAGCCTCGGAAGATCGAAAGGCGGCTATGAAAATATTCTAGTCATAACTGACCATTTTACGAGGTATGCAAAGGCTATTCCCACCAAAAATCAAACTGCTCAGACGACCGCTAAAGCCTTGTACAACAATTTCATTGTTAACTTCTCCTTTCCTGAGCAATTACATAGCGACCAGGGCCGAAACTTTGAAAGCAGAGTTATTACGGGGTTATGCCGCTTAGCTGGTGTGCAGAAATCCCGAACTACACCTTATCACCCTATGGGTAATGGTAGCACTGAGCGGTTTAACTGCACTCTACTCCGCATGCTCGGAACCCTGGAAGAGTCTGAAAAGTCAGACTGGAAATCGCATGTTGGTCCATTGGTGCAAGCATATAACAGCACCAAAAACGATGCAACTGGCTTTTCGCCACATTATCTTCTTTTTGGCTGGCACCCACGCCTTTCTGTGGATGTTTTTCTTGGAAGCAGCCAAGAGGATGATTATGCCGAAGGCCCAAAGGACTACATCGCGAAATTAAAGGAAAGGATGAGGAAGGCGTACAAGGTGGCATCTGAGACAGCTAGCAGGAATTCAGCGGACAACAAGTCCAGATACGACCAAAAGGTCAAAGAGAACAGGTTGGAAGTCGGCGATACTGTGCTGGTCAGAAAAGTCCATCATACCGGAAAGTCCAAGTTGGCAGATATATGGGAAACAGATCCCTACATCATTACTGATGTGCCAAACCCGGAGATCCCGGTATACAGAGTCCGGACTGTGCTGAATAAAGGCCCAGTTCGAACCCTGCACCGAAATTTACTTCTGCCATTTAACACAATACCTCCGGTTGATGAAGCATTTATTCATGATAGGCCGAGACATACCCGAAAGGGGTCGGCCAAGAAAGTAGCTTCTGCCGCACAGTCATCGGGTAGTAACAACTCTGATACCGACTCTGAATCTAGCCAGAGATATGTGATCCCACAAAGAAGGACAAGACCTCAACCAAGGCCCACAAAACCTACCATGCGAAGCTCCTATGAAAGACTGGCCATGACTGATCCAAGTCTATTTGAATATACAGATCAGCATAATGAAGGTAAGTCTTCCGTTTTGTGTCAGTCTGATGGCGCCAATGTTCCGACTTCCTTTTCAGCAGATGACAAGGCAACTAAAACTTTGCCGTCAGTTGTGCAGTCTGATCCAGTACGGAGGTCGAACAGAGAGCGTCAGGCTCCAGACAGGTATGGGCAATGGGCTTGTTCCCAGACAGTCTATTACGTTTAGGAAATTGGTATTACTAGTCCATGTGGTACTGGTGCAATGTTTTTGCAATTCCTGGACTCTTGTACTTGTTGTTTTTATTGAAGCATTGATTTTTTATCCCTTTATATGTTTTCATGACCTGTCATAGGAAAAACTGAAGTGTCTACCGTATTGTGAAATGTCGGGAGTCATATTTTTCTGAGCAGGGGAGAATGTAGCCAGGGTTATATGTTTCACCCTTAGCAGTCACCTATGTGAGAGTGAAGGAAGGGTGAAAGGTGTATGTATGAGCGAGTAGTTTTCACCCTTTTTGCATGGCACACTGGCTAACCAAGCATACAAGCACATCCCTATACACTCTTTGTCAGACCTCGAAAGAGGAAACACCTATTTTCAAAATTTCAATTTATATTGCTGCTTTAGACCATCTGATCCTGGTAGGTAGTCTTTGTAAATGTGTTTTATGTAGTTCTTGCTAATGTTTTTCGGTAGTTCTTGCGATGTGTTATTCACTTAGACCTACAGGTTTATTTCAAGTAAGAACCGTGTCTTTTAACCTCTTATTACCTTTTCAGGTTTTTTCTTCCACATTGTTTTCCAATGTGTAACCGTTGAATAAATTCAGAGGGAAACAGATTGTCTTAACTTTTCATCCTCGTTACATGTATGTGTGTGTCTCTTTCTGTTGTTTCACAGCAGAGATAATTCCCAAAGGTAAGTAACAGGTAATAGAAGACAGACCTGGATGAAGCTACCAAGTGAATACACCTGTACGTAGGAAAGACTGTGGTTCAGAGGTCCAGTCACGTAAGTTATTTTTCTATAATTATCCCCACCCCACATGACAATGTGACCATTTACCCAGATGCCAAGCTCAAAAAGTTGATAAAATAACCTCTAATGCAAACGGAGGTGGGAAGGAAATCCAGTTTGGCTAAACCTCTTACACAGAACTGATGGTAGTCATTGCTTGCACCAAGATTAATTCCTTTTTCACTAGTGAACATTGTTTTCATGATGCATATAAAGGAAAAGCAGCCAGTAGTTTAGAAAAAATATTGTGCAAAGTACTGGTAAAAACAACGTGAGAGAGAAGGACGCATTCCTTGAAGATATATCAATATAAAGTTACCATCGAATCAATGACACCTGTTTGTCTGTTTATGTCTGTCTTTCCGTCTGTCTATCTCTCTATCTTCTTTCTGTCTGTCTCTGATTTTACAGCAAGTCCCAAAGGTAAGTCACAGCTGATGGAAGAAGAAACCTTCAAGAGACTACCAAGGGAATACACCTGCTTGCACCTTGGATTGTTGCACACAGATGAAGTCATGTAAGTTAATTTTATATTCATCCCCTCCCTCCCTGTGACAGTGTGACCATTTAACCCATTTCCAAGCCCAGAAGATCAGTCAGTAACATAAACGGCTCACAACCTAAAAGGGTTGTTACATGGCATTAAAGTTTGGCCAAAGTCTTTCACAGGACTAATGATAGTCATTGCTGATTCCAACTTTCCAACTGAACCCAACTTACGTTCCCCTCTTACAACTGAACATTGTTTTGACAGTATAAACGTGGGAAAGCAGCCATAGCCTTGTAAGGAATTTCATGAAAGTACTGGTAAAAGAATCCTCAGAGAAAAGGACTAATTGCCTAAAGAAGGGAAAAGGACAACTGGCTTTAATTATCTTTGTGTATGTGTGTGTCTCTTTCTGTTGTTTCAAAGCAGAGATAATTCCCAAAGGTAAGTAACAGGTAATGGAAGACAGACCTGGATGAAGCTACCAAGTGAATACACCTGTCTGTAGGAAAGACTGTGGTTCAGAGGTCCAGTCACGTAAGTTATTTTTATATAATTATCCCCACCCCAAATTACAATGTGACCATTTACCCAGATGCCAAGCTCAAAAGTTGATAAAATAACCTCTAATGCAAACGGAGGTGAGAAGGAAATCCAGTTTGGCTAAACCTCTTACACAGACCTGATGGTAGTCATTGCTTACACCAAGATTAATTCCTTTCTCACTAGTGAACGTTGTTTTCATGATGCATATAAGGGAATAGCAGCCAGTAGTTTAGAAAAAATATTGTGCAAAGTACTGGTAAAAACAACGTGAGAGAGAAGGACCCATTCCTTGAAGATATATCGGTATAAAGTTGCCATCGAATCAATGACACCTGTCTGTCTTTTTGTATCTATCGGTTTCTCTGTCTATCTCTCTATCTTCTTTCTCTCTGTCTCTGATTTTATAGCAAGTCCCAAAGGTAAGTCACAGCTGATGGAAGAAGAAACCTTCAAGAGACTACTAAGGGAATACACCTGCTTGCACCTTGGATTGTTGCACACAGATGAAGTCATGTAAGTTAATTTTATATTCATCCCCTCCCTCCCTGTGACAGTGTGACCATTTAACCTATTTCCAAGCCCAGAAGATCAGTCAGTAACATAAACGGCTTACATCCTAAAAGGGTTGTTACATGGCATTAAAGTTTGGCCAAAGTCTTTCACAGGACTGATGATAGTCATTGCTTAATCCAACTTGCATTCCCCTCTCACTACTGAACATCGTTTTGACAATATAAACGTGGGAAATCAGCCATAGGCTTGGAAGGGATTTCATGAAAGTACTGGTAAAAGAACCCTCAGAGAAAAGGACTAATTGCCTGAAGAAGGGAAAAGGACCACTGGCTTTAATTATCTTTGTGTATGTGTGTGTCTCTTTCTGTTGTTTCACAGCAGAGATAATTCCCAAAGGTAAGTAACAGGTGATGGAAGACAGACCTGGATGAAGCTACCAAGTGAATACACCTGTCTGTAGGAAAGACTGTGGTTCAGAGGTCCGGTCACCTAAGTTATTTTTACATAATTATCCCCACCCCACGTGACAATGTGATCATCTACCTAGATGCCAAGCTCAAAGGTTGATAAAATAACCTCTAATGCAAAGGGAGGTGGGAAGGAAATCCAGTTTGGCTAAACCTCTTACACAGAACTGATGGTAGTCATTGCTTGCACCAAGATTAATTCCTTCCTCACTAGTGAACATTGTTTTCATGATGCATATGTAGGAAAAGCAGCCAGTGAATTAGAAAAATATTCTGCAAAGTACTGGTAAAAGCAATGTCAGAGTGAAGGACCCATTCCTTGAAGATATATCAGTATAAAGTTGACATTGAATCATTGACACCTGTCTGTTTTTATATGTCTGTCTTTCTGTCTGTCTACCTCTTTCTGTCTTCTTTCTCTCTGTCTCTTTTTTGACATCAAGTCCCAAAGGTAAGTCACAGCTGATGGAAGAAGAAACCTGGAAGAGGCAACAAAGGGAATACACCTGCACTTTAGATTGTTGCTCTCACATCAAGTGATGTAAGTTAATTTTATATTCATCCCCTCCCTCCCTGCGACGGTGTGGCCATTTAACCCATTGCCAAGCCCATAAGATCCGTCAATAACATACATGGCTTACAATCCACCAGGATTTTTATACCTCTCTCACTTCTGAACAATGGTGATACTATGTAGGAAAGGAGCCAGTGGCTTTGAGAAAAAATGTTGTGAATAGTATTGGTATAAAAAACCTGGGTCCATATTCACCAACCATTCTTAAGAACGTTCTTTGTCTTGTTCAGAATTTTCTACATTTGAAAGTAACACAACTCCTGATTGGCTAAACCATTTGGTTTAGCCAGTCAGGAGTTGTGTTACTTTCAAATATAGAAAATCTTGGAGAATAAGACCAAGAATATTCTTAAGAATGATTTGTGAATACGGACCCAGATTGAGGAGTATCCATTTGCTTGAAGACATACCTGTATGGAGCTACCATGGGAATATTTTATACCACTGAGTGTTGCTAATAGATGCCGGTATAACATGCTATTGACTCTTTACCGCACGATGCCGCCTTTTAACGTCCCTGGGAAAGAAGCCTTTTGAAAACATTGGGAAAAGGAGAAGATGTTGGTAACCAGCATTTTCTTCTTTTACCACATCGTTTTCTATCCTATCAAAGAAAAATTGCACTATTTGAGCCACCTTGAAATTGTTGTCTGGAAATGCTTTCAATTTCGACAAGGCTAAAATTTTGTCGTCTGGTAAAGGGTTAAGTTTACTGGGTTGGTTTTGTAGCAGTGAAGGTCAAGACGAGACTACATAGTATAGACAGACCTTGAATCTCCACTGCCAGATATTTTCTCGTCGACATACTCCTAACTTCACCAGACGACAAAATTTTAGACTGGCCAAAATTCAAAGCATGTGCAGACACCAAATTAAATGTGGCTCAAATGATAGGAATTTTTTCTGAAAGGCTAGTAAACATGAATGGGAAATGGAGAAAATGGTGGTAACCAGCATTTTCTCCTTTTCCAACAATGTTTTCAGAGGTCTAATTTCCCAGAGGCATTAAAACTCGTCAATGTGTAGTAAAGAGTTAACCCTACAAACATGCGTTTTAACGACCCTGAAAAAAAGTTTTTATTACATTGTGGCAGACATCATCTTCATTACATTGTGGCAGACATCGTCTTTGAAAACAAGTCGTATGGATTATTACCATTATTATTATTTCAGAACAATATTTTCAGCTATCTTCTCCATGTTGATTGTTAGAGGTAATATGTAAAGAGAGAGATTGAGCTGGAGTTTGATAAGTAAAATCTTCTATTAATGAAATATATTGTCATGCACTTAAAGAGGGAGGGTTGAAAATCTTTATTGTGAGTGACTAGATCTATGTACAAGATGTATATCTCATTCATTCATTCATTCATTCATTTCATTTCATAAACCTTTCAGCATGTACATGTCCATAATCTGCAGAGATATGTGGGAAACTTTGAAAAGAACAATCTGATATACGATGCGGTAATAATCTTTTTTTTTTTTTTTTTTTGGCCCCCCCCCCGTCACTCTAGCCTGCAACTATTACTTTGAGGTGGAAAGCTTTTGAAATTGTTTAAAGAACTTTAACATGCAAATTTCCCTGTTTATCAATTTTTTCCATACCATAAACTTTCTCTCAAAATATCTGTTAAACAGTTAAAAATAGATTTCTGTCTAACTAGAGTTCTTTCAGCACTGCATTCCCTGTTATCAGTTGGGCTGTTTTTGAAAAAAAAAAAAGGTTTGTCACAGCCCTGTCACATCTGCATCATCATTAGGGCATCCTTCAAAAACTATGGCATTTTATAATATCTCTGTCACTTCTGAAGATGTTCGTTTCAAACTTGGACAAATTTTTAACTATCAAAAGGGGAACCGATACAACAAAAGCCGGTAACCGTCGAAGTATTTTTGACACAGTTATGCCCAATTTTCAGCTTAGAATTTTCAATGAAAATCAAGCAACTGCAGCAGAGCATTGGCATCTGCATGCAGTGCTCTTGTTTTTTATTTATAAAGTATACTTCACATTGATTTCTAAATTACTATCACTCAGTGGCAGGGAAGATGAAGACAAAATTAATCTGCTCTTTATGAATGATTTATGATTTTGTTATGATCTTTACCAGAGATCCTTCTAACAAAAGTTTTTTTTTTTTTATCTGCCCATGTTATATGTACTTTTTGAACCTGAATTTAAAATATCCCGAGTCCAGATATTGAAAAAGACTTACATACACTATTTTGAAATAAAGAAGGACTTGAAAACACTGATGTTTTAGCAAATTTGCTGTCTGCCACACTTTTGTATAAAGCATCTTTGGTAAGTAAAAATGCCTCTGCGTAAGTTCTAAGATTGAGTCTATTTCGTTCTTTGGCTATTTCATAGCAGAGCTATTGGACCCTAGTTTTATCATGGGCCACTAATGCTCCATTGGTCTATCACGGAAAAGTAAGTAAAAATGCCTCTGCGTAAGTTCTAAGATTGAGTCTATTTCGTTCTTTGGCTATTTCATAGCAGAGCTATTGGACCCTAGTTTTATCATGGGCCACTAATGCTCCATTGGTCTATCACGGAAAAGTGATATTTTCATTCCTCAATCATCGGACACCTTTCCTATAAATAGTGTACATTGGCACATCACCTCTATATTGTATATAATAACACTAGTTAGTATGTGTAATATAGAGGTGATTCCCCAGTGTGCTGTTTTAAGTAACCAGGTCTCTCGCCATGTTGCGGAAAGTGGTACGGCAGAGAATAGTAACAAGTGCCGTAGGCACGAGAGGGGGATCTTCCCTCTCTCATAAGGGGGGTTCAAAGGTGCCTCTATGTGCATTTTAATGCTTTTTTGGATGTGTAACTGCATGTACGTTTTTAACCCCTCTGCAAGTTTCATGAACCAGCGTGGCATCAAGGTTGATTTCTGCGTTAAAATAGATATGCCAAGTCTGTATCTCAGCACAGACTCCTGATGGCACTTTGAAGACATATTTTCTTCAGATGCAAAAGTGTCTTTTCAGTTAGAACACTAATTAATGGTGTAAGTTTTGTCTAGATTTAGGCTGCACAATTTCCCTTGTCAATAGGCCATTATACAGAGATGACAAAATGTGACACCTTGTGCTTCAAGAAAATAAAGCCACCTAGTGTGAAACTGTGATGGCTGAAAACTTCTCTGTGCAGGCGGCACTTCATAATGGAATAAAAAGATTGACATGAAACTTTCGGTACAGTCTCAAGACTTAGAATGCTCATTCATGTAAATTCAAAATATTTTAAACATATTTTGCCACCAGACATGTTCTTCGATCTAGAAAAATTAGAAAAATACATTGAGAACATAAAAACTTCCTTCTGTTGTGCTGATAAAAGCATGCCTCTGTGGTTTTGTTTCATACCATACGAACGAAGAACAAATAAGTTCATTAATACTTTGACCAGCCCGGATAGCTTAAGTGGTAAAGTGTAGGACTTGTAAACGCCAAGTCTCGGGCTATTTGAGGGTGTGGGTTGGAGCACCATGGCTGGCATTTTAAAATTACAAACAGTCTGTCAGATTAGACACTAAATCGTGATTCAACATTAAAGAACCAGTATAACTTTGGATGGGTTTCATTCTGTATCTTGTAGTATCCCTCATATCATGTAATAAAACTTAATAGCCTTCAGGAGGCGTCGCCCACATTGCAACAGGTGGCACCAATAATTAAACAGAAAATCAATAAATCAATCTCTAATACATTCTGGGTCAAAGAGTTAATTATGTCTCCTTTAACAATTATGAAATTAATCAAGCAAGTGTCATTATAATATTTGCATTGTTTCGCATGCTGTGTGACCGCTTGACTGTGTCTATTGATGACACAAGCAATGATCATTATTGATAATTTCAACAATGAATTGTGGCACTGTTGATGATGCTTTTCAACAAAATCACAGATGAGCATAAAAAATAATCTGTTGAAAAGAAAAAAATGGTGCGGTGGATAGCATACTTAGCCAAAATAGTGGTCCGGCACTTGCCAGACCTGCCGGACCAGCGATGACGGCCTTGAGTAACAGTGTTCAATGATCAACCTATGAAAATTTTGGTGTTCCTTGGTAGACCAGTGGAGTTTCAAAGGACTGTGGTCTTGTATACATGGCTCTATTATTGTCTTGTTTGATATTTTATTACTCAATTCTTAACCCATTAGAATGCCAAGCAAAATTATAAGTTTTTTTTTACCAAAGCAATCTGGAAATTGCAATATAGGTGGGGATAATTTTGACAGCAAATGTCTATTTCATTTATTTGACAAAGATTTAACCCTCTACCACAGAATCCCAAGTTTTAGTGACCATGAGGAAGAAGGCTTTCGAAAACATTGTGGGAAAAGGAGAAAACGCATGTAACCAGTATTTTGTCCTTTTTCCCACAATGTTTTCTGCCCTTTCAAATAAAAAATTGTCACTAGCACCACATTCAATTTTTTGTCTGCAAATGCGTTTGATTTTGACAACTAAAATTTTTCATTTAATAAAGACTTAACCCTTTACCAAATGATTCATAGTTTTTATGATCTTAAGGAAAAAGCCTTATAAAAAAAAAAGTTTGGAAAAGGAGAAAATGCTCCTTTTTCCACAATATTTTCTATCCTTTTATCTCTTTATCAAACAACAAAAATTTAGACTTGTCCAAATTAAAATCACTTGCAGACGTTAAGTTAGATGTGGTTCACTTACTGGAATTTGTGCTTAACCCTTTACCAATTAATACCAACTTTAAACGATCCCTAGGAAGATGGCTTTTGAATACATTATGGGAAAAGGAGAAAATGCTTTTAACAAGCATTTTTTTCCTTTCCCACAATGTTTTATACTGTATGCAAGACAAATTTCATCTTTTTGGTTTAAAACATTTGTCATCTTTCAATTTAGACATGTGTGAAATTATGTTGTTTGGTAAAGAGTTAAAGGGTTAAAAAAGATTGTGCGAAAAGGAGAACATTCAGGTTACCAGCATTTTCCTCTTTTCCCACATTGTTTTCAAAAGCTTTGTTCTCCAGGGTCCTTAAAACTTGGGATTATGTTGTAATGGGTCAAAGACAGGTTCTATCATTTGATCCCGTTTAACTCTTTTAGAAATAAAAAAATTTCAGACCAGTCCAAATTGAAGGCATTTGCAGATGACAAAATAAACGTGGCTCAAAAATTGAAATCTATTATTTGAAGGGTAGAAAACATTTTGGGAAAAGGAGAAAATCCTGATTACCAGCATTTTCTACTTTTCCCACAGTGTTTTCCAAAGCTTTCTTTCTCAGGATCATTAAAAGTCGGGATAGTGTGGTAAAGGTTTAAATCTACTATCTTCAAACTACTTTAAGCAAGTACAAACAGAATATTACGTTGTAGTAACTTTCCGGGTGCTTGTATTTACTTCAGGGAGCTCGAGAAAATTTGGTATCTCGCGAGACAGAAAGTCGAGCGAGATGTCAAAATTTTCTTATGCAGTGAGAAGTAAATACAAGCATCAAGAAAGTTACTACAATATGCTATTCCTTTTATTACATATACCACTTTCAAAGATAAAATTTTGCCATTATTGACATTATATTCGATAATGGTACATGGAATTAAAGAAATAATGGTAAAGTGGCCAGTAACTTTGTTTTTATGAACGGCAGATAAATATTATAGAGTGACATTTTGACCAATCAAATGGCTTGAATCAATACGCACTTTTTCGTAATCACACCATATTTGGAACCGTATTTCACTGTGTGTAGATACAGATTTTTTTCTGTCGTGTGCGTTATTTGATCTCCGTCTGATGCAATAATTTGAGCCGGAAAACTTTTAGGTATATACATGTAATAAAAGTGGATATTTTAGCCTTTTGTTGAAGAGTTCATCATTTTCCTTATTGTCATAGTTATATAAAGACGTGGAAACGGATGGAATTAACCCTCTAACGACCCTGAGAAAGAAAGCTTTCGAAAACATTTTGGGAAAAGGAGAAAATGCTGATAAGTAGCATTTTCTCCTTTTTCTACAATGTTTTCTACCCTATGAATGACAAATTTTATGTTTAGAGTAACATTTAATTTGTCGTCTGCAGATGCTTTAAATTTGGATGAGGCTAAAATTCTTTCATCTGGTAAAGCGTTAAGGCCGACTGCAAAGTGTAGAAGACATGAATAAAGAAGCCTCGGTATTGCGAGCATACTTTGTATGACTTCTGCTGTTATGACAAAAGATGGAACAGAATTTGACTCAACGCAGTCACCTGCACCTGACAACTTTTTGGAATGAGCAAAATAATGTGTGAAATATGCATGTTACTATTTACTAACTTTGTTTTCATTGTGTCAAAAAAAAGATCCTTTACCAAATGACAACATTTAACACTGGTCCAAAATGATATTATTTGCAGACAACATTTGTATTGTGGCACAAGTGATAGAATTTGTATGAGAAAGGATAGAAAACACTGTGGGAAAGGAAGAAAATGCTGGTTACCAGTATTTTCTCCTTTTCCCACAATGTTTTCAAAAGCCTCCCTTTTCAGGGTTATTAAAGATCTGGGACTGTGCAGTAATGGTTTAACTCATTACTATACAGGACAATTTAGGACCCTGTTTAGACAGAATAAGAAAAACACATGAGAAACATCTGTACATAAAGCAGGTTTTTTTTTTTTTAAATTGTGTGGAAAATATGGAGGAAAACGAGGAAAAGCCTGTAACAAACAAATGCACCTTTTCCCTAAATGTTTTCAATTTCTATCCTCTACAGGTACAAACATACTCAGATATACTCAGTGAAGGTTTGATAAAAATTGGATTAAATTTTATACACATTGTCGCTTCTAAAAAGGACCTCTGATTCATTGGGAAAATTTAGAACTTTGGCCCTTTTGAGGAAAATATTTAATGGATTATTGTTTCTGTAAATGAAGTATGATTAAAAGTACATGTAGCAGTATTATAGTAGTATTAATTTAATAAAGTAAAAATAATTTCCCTCACCATTAAATCTTTGATATGTTTTTAGAGAAAATTACAGTAATTTTCTTCCCACTTGCTATTTTGTATTAATAGCTGTTAATGTATTAGTATTATGACCTTTTACCACAAAATCCCTGTGTTTAACAACCCTGAGGAAGAAGGATTTTTGAAAACATTGTAAGAAAGGGAGAAAACGCTGGTAACCAGCATTTTCTCCTTTGCCCACAATGTTTTCTTCCTATCAAAAACAAGTTTTGTCTTTTGGGCCATTTTTAAATTGTCTGCAAATGCTTTCAATTTAAGACTTTGTCATTTGATAAAGAATTAAGAATGCAATAAAGAATGACTGGTTAACCCTTACCCTGCTAAATAAGTGAAATGAGACTTGCATGTCGGTTATTAACTCTTTCGGCGCCAAATTTCTAAATATGACTTCTTTCGACAGCTAAAACTTCAGCCCACTTGCATTCAGACTGATACATATCTTACAGGCTTGACTAACAAGCGGACGGCATAGATCAGTGATCAGGCTGCACATTCTGTGCAGTCTGATCTTAATCTACACTGTCAACAAAAAGTCATTGTGTTACACTTAGCAGCTTAAGGGTTAGTACAGATCCTGGTATCTGCCAAGCACACAATATCCTTCCATTTATGCATTTGTCTTGTTTAGACAATTTAGTCAAAATCTGTGCCGTGTAAACTCTTTACCAAACGACAAAATTTAGACCTGTCCAAATCCGAAGTACATGTAATTGCAGGCATTACTTTAAATGTGACTCAAAAACTAGAATTTGTTTTTGGAAGGGTGGAAACCATTTTAGAAAAAGGAGAAAATGTTGGTTACCAGCATTTTCTCCATTTTCCACAATGTTTTCAAAAGCCCTCTCACAGAGTCCTTAAAACTTTGGACGGTATGGAAACGGGTTAACTCTTTACCACACAATCCCATGTTTTAACTTTCCCGAGTCAGAAGCCATTTGAAAACATAATGGGAAAAGGAGAAAATGATGACAACCAGCATTTTCTCCTCCAACAATGTTTTCTATCCAATCAAAGACAAATTCCTTCATTTGAGCCGCATTTAAATTTTCGTCTTCATATGCTCTCAGTTTGGACAAGCGTACACTTTTTGCGTGTGATAGAGTTAAATAGAGCTGTTCAGCTTTTTATGATCTCACCCAACTTGAAAAATGATATATTACTAAATTTAGTAAGACATAAGCTGGCAAACCACATGTAAAGAATGAAGACAAATGCAAGAAAGAAAAAGTCTGTGATATTTCCTTTATTGGCTATGTAGCCTCTTAACCCTTTACCAAACAACAAAATTTTGGAGTCGACTAACTTAAAAATATTTGCAGACGACAAATCAAAGGTAGTGCAAGAGATTATTTCTGGCTTTGATAGGGTAGAAAAAAAAAGCTGGTTACCACCATTTTCTCCATTTTTCACAATGTTTTCAAAAGCCTCATTCAGACTGGGGGATCTGTTGCGGTCTGTTTTCAATATTTTTTTTGTGGGATCATTGAAATTTTGTTTTTGTTATATTCTTTGAGGGTTATGATTATACATGTCACATGATCACAGGTATGGAATAATATTTTGTATTACAAGATACATAGATACATTTGCGTAATAAATTATATCTATGACATAGATTTGACTGGAATAAATAAATAGTAAATTTTAACCTTGCATGCATGACTTGAGTTTTCCTTTCGCCATAAAAGTAAAGCTTTTATCAACATTTATACGGTATGCACGGGGAATAGATTAATAGAATAGAATATATTTTAATGCGCAGTTATACCCTGACAGGTTTAAAGGCATATACAAACATTACATACATAAATACATACATTAAGACAAAAAAAAAAAGCAGGGACAATGAGTCCCACGTTCTTGATTTCATTTGGTAGATTATACCAATTATTAAATACAGCAGGCAAAATGAATATACTTTCTTGAAATAAAATAATTTGTTCGAACTTAATTGAGAACTCATGTGTACAGCTGCTAAAAATATGAAAACTTAATTTAATGATGTGGAGTAACGGTAAATATACACTTTTTTTGCGATAAATCATTCATGGTTTCTTCCACATTAAAATATTCAAGAACCGCGACTTGTGTTCTCATGTGGCTCTTCTGTTTCCATTAAGGGGAGAGCAATGTATAGGGAGTGGATAGTTTTCTGTGCGAGTTACCTCGCTTAGCAAAACAAAACCAAAAAAAGGACTTCTACGCCTAGTTTAGTTTATCTCTCAGATATTTCATGTTTTACGGCTAGTTTTGAGAGCTTCTTTCCCCACAATTCAGATGATGTGACAAGCATCACTTTAAAAACTCATTGCCTTTTAGTTTATTCAACCTGTACAGAAATTTACCGGTACACAATTTGCTTACAACAACAACAACAAATAAATGAATCTGCTTTAGTTATACAAATCATTCTCAGTTTCACTGACAGAAAAATCTGTGACAAGAATTTTCGTGCAAATTTCATTTCTATGTGAAATTGACTAGTCATTTGCTCCTGTTTTTAATTATTCTTTTTTTTTTTTGTATTGATGTAAGCGATATCTATCATAACAATGAATAATGGCCGTTCAGCTGATAATCTAGGTAATTTCCCTGTAGAACTGAAAGTATTGACTGTTACTTATTGTATTCGGAAATAATCTTAAAACACACGTGTTCATAAAAATACCAATTTTATCATCTTAGTAGGTTTGCCATTCTATGACCCGCACCCATTTTTTGTCATTTAAGACTGTCAAATAGTGATTTCTAAATCCATCTTTTAACTCGCTTGACAAAGATTCTGTCAAACCTGGTTTATATTCACGCATCGTATATGTTGCATACTTTTGAAATTTCAAAAATATGTGTACCATATCTTCTTAACCTTGATCATCTTTAACATGTGACGGAACATTCATTTAAGAACAGGCCTTGTCGAATCTCTTTAGTCCGATAAAACTCTTTAGCAGAAAACCAGATTTTAAGACTTGTCCAAATTCAAAGCGTTGATAATAAACGGATTACATATTGCACAATGTTGAGAATTGTCTTTGAAAGGGTAGCAACATTGTAGAAGAAGGAAAATATGCTAGATTAACAGCATTTTCGCCTTTTCCAACAATGTCAGTGACTTGTCTTCAGCCTTGGTTGAAAAATGGAATGAAATTCCAGATGGTATTAGACGTTAGTCCAGGTTCGTGCCATCTAGAATACTTGCATTGATTCTGGAAGAGGTGGCTACAACAGATATCGATTTACCCATTATCTCAATCCTGAGTTTTGACAAACTTAAAATAAGACTTGAAAACAGTTTGGGAAATGGAGAAAGTGCCAGTGTTTTCAAATGCCTTCTTCCTGAACTCTTTACCACACGACAAAATTGTAGATTTATTTAAATTGAAAGTATTTGAGACTTAGATGTGACTCATAGGTCGAGATTTACCCAAAACAAGGCAGAACTTCATGGGAAAAGGAGAAAATGCTGGTTACCTTTCCCACTATGTTTTCAAGGCTTCTTTCTTAGGGTCTTTAAAATGTGTGGTAACAATTACTAAGCCTGCTTGTTTGCAGGAGGATTGTTTTAAACATTACACAAACTATGTCAGACTAGTACATGTAGCATTATTTTTTATTTTATGCATTTTTGTACATGTAGCTTCTTGGGAAATAATGGTGGATTATGGTTTGGTAATTTCACTGTTTCAAACAGTGAATTTACCAGTTGATAAACTCACTGGTAAGAAAATACCAGAAGCACCCCTGTACTGCGCAAGTCCCAACAAAAAAAGGGGTTAGAAGCATGAAATAAGTAGAATATATGGGGGGGGGGGGGGAGGTTGAAAATTAAAATGTATTTCATCTTGAATATCATATGGTAATAATTTCACTTGTGGCTGTGCCACTGGTGAAAATATTACTGATGATGTTCACTTTATGAAATGAATTTTGATCTTTCACCAAAAAAATAATAAATCCTATCCTCTATATGTGCAATTAACATGATACTATTACCATTTTCAGAAAAAGGATTTTTTTTCTGAACTGCAGGTTGAGGATGATAAAAGATGCAAGGTCAGCTTGAAGACAGCTTACTGGTGGAGTTGTGTTAAAGCTTGCAAAGGTAGGAATATATATTACATCAAATGTCATATAGGGCTCTTTATCTGTCTTAAAGATTAAAATCTACCAAAGCTTAGAATAGCAGAGTTAACAACATAGGGGAGATATTTTAGGATTGATCATATTGAACTTTTACCAAACAGTCCCCATGTTTTTACAACCCTGATCAAGAACACTTTTGAAAACATTGAAGAAATTATGAAAATGCTGGTTACCAGTGTTCGATAATGTTTCCTATCCACTAGATTACAAAATCAACTCTCATTTACTTCTTTGCCTGACATGAAAGCCAATAAGGACAAGTCAAATATGCTGTTGTCTGCTAAACGATGAAGGTCATTGCTTAACCCTTTATCATGCAATCCTGAGTCTTAATGACCTCGAAGAACAAGGCTTTTGAAAACATGGTGGGAAAAGGAGAAAATACTGGTAACCAGCATTTTCTCCTTTCCCCACAATGATTTCAATCCTATCAGAGACAAAAATCTACTTTCTTTTGAGCTACATTTATTTTTTTGCCTGCAAATGCTTTCAGTTTCGTTTGGTCCAAAATTTTGTCATTAAGTAAATATTTAATTCTTAGACTGTAAATGAATGATGACAAAAGGTCAGGATAGGTGCAGGGACTACATTGAACACACAAGCAACCACAGTCATTACAGGGATTGTACAGGTTCAGCGTATGATGTTGGTATTGTTTACCCATCTTGTTGATTCAATGAATGGTGTAGATCAAGTTCAGATTGCACAGAACTTGCACTGGATGTGATGCCATAGTAGACTTTGACTGAAGTGCCTTTAGTAGTCCCCTACCGGCGAAGCCGAAGGGGACTTTAGGTTTGCACTCCGTCCATCTGTCTGTCTGTCCATCTGTCCGTCAGTCCGGCAATTCAGTTTTCCGGACTTTTTTTCTAAACACTGGTATGTATTGAGCTGAGTTTTGGTGTGTAAGTCACCCACCATCACTTACAGATCAAGTTTGACTTTCGTTCCGGTCCACTGGTTTGTCAAGGATTTACGGGCCTTGGACTTACAAAATTTCACTGATAAATCAGTTTTCCGGACTTTTTTCCTAAATGCTGGTAGGTATTGATCTCAGATTTGCTGTGTAACTCAACCACCATGACTTATAGATCAAGTATGACTTTCGTTCCGGTCCACTGGTTTTTCACAGATTTACAGGCCTTGGACTTACAAAATTTCACTGATAAATCAGTTTTCCGGACTTTTTTTTCTAAATGCTGGTAGATATTCACCTGACTTTTGCTGTGTAAGTCAACCACCATTACTTACAGATCAAGTTCGAGTTTCGTCCCACTCCACTGCTTTTTCACGCATTTACAGGCCTTGGGCTTACAAAATTTCACTGATAAAACATTTTTCCACGTTTTTTTCTAAACGCTGCTACATATAGAGCTTATTTTTAGTGTGTACATCAACCACCATGACTTACACATCAAGTTCGAGTTTCGTCCCGCTCCACTGCTTTTTCACGCATTTACGGGCCTTGGACTTAAAAATTTCACTGATAAAATATTTTTCCGCACTTTTTTTCTAAACGCTGCTACTTATAGAGCTGATTTTTGGTGTGTACATCAGCCACCATGAGTTACACATCAAGTTCGAGTTTCGTCCCGCTCCACTGCTTTTTGATGCATTTACGGGCCTTGGACTTTAAAAATTTCACTGACATGCCAGCGATACATACGGCCGGTAGGGGACTGTGTATTGCTATGCAATACTATCAGAATGCTTGTTTGTAATGAAAGTGTACTTTTAGCTGTCATGAAATGTCAGGTATTTTTATCTGGAAGGGAAAGAACTAGACAATTGCAGAGAGCCTCAAAAACATTTCGCTATCATAAATCTCAGAAATATATAACCCTTTCCCAAACAAGCCCTGGTTTTCATGTGTCTGCAGTACAAGTCTTTTGAAAACACTGGGGGAAAAGGAGAAATTGCTCGTAACGAGCAATTTCTCCTTTTCCCACAGTGTTTTCTACCCGTTTTGAGACCTTTCTGCCATTTTCATCAAATTTAAAATTGTCATCTGCAAACTCTTTCAATTTGGACCAGTCCAAAATTTGTCGTTTGGGAAAGGGTTAAGCAGCACTCTGGCAAAAGGGCTTTAATGCATCTCTGTGATATATTACACCAAGCAAGTCATCACATAATATACTCTTGCAGATGTCATAGATCTGGATTAAAATTGTCACCCCCAAAAAAATATATGAGCCATGCTCTGGAAAGGGGGCTTAATGCGTCTGCGGTAAGTATCGACCCAGGTCAGCCTGCACAGTCCACGCAGGCTGACTGGGGCCGAAACTTTTTGCTATTGGTCAGTTATCCAAGGACCCATCTACCTCATGATTCAGTTGGTTGGTTTAAAAAGTGGCCTTTATGGATCCATAATTTGTGACGGCTTGATTGGTATAATGTTTGATGGAGATGCATTATCCCCCCTTTTACCAGAGCACGGCTCATACATTCATTGTGGAATTGTACTTGGCAACAATATTGCTGACTTGGCCCTTTTGAAAGAATTTCCAGACAACAATTTACAGCTGCTGAGAAGATTTATCTTTGAAAGGATAGAAAAACATTATGGGAAAGACAAAAATACTGATTGCAAGCACTTTTCTTGCTTTCCTCACAATGCTTTCAATAGCCTTCTAATTTAGGGTTATTAAACCACAGGATTATGTGGCAAAGAGTTATACCTGGATTGGAAAAACAACAATTTTATATAATTATTAGATTTGGGGATGCTAGAGTAAATTATATTACATACAAGTTGAAATAAGGTTGTTATCCACAGGACAGATAAATAAAGGATGAAGACATTATCATTGAGGGTAAAAAACCTAAAATATACCAATATCAAGCATGTTTTAATCTTTTACCACACAATCCCAAGTTTTAATGACCCTGAGAAAGAAGACTTTTGAAAACTTTGTGGGAAAAGGGGAAAATGCTGGTAACCATCACTTTCTCCTGTTCCCACAAGGTTTTCTGCTCTTTCTGGGACAAATTCCACCATTAATTTTAGGCTTTTAACTCTTACCACACAATCCCAACATTTAACAACCCTGTGGAAGAAACCTTTTGAAAATATTGTGGGAAAAGGAGAAAATTCTGGTGACCAGTATTTTCTCCTTTTCCCACAATGTTTTCTACCATATCAAAGGCAAAATTCCTCATTTGAGTCATATGTAAAATGGCGCCTGCAAATGCTTTCAATTCGGACTAGTCTACATTTTTCTCGTGTGGTAAAGAGTTGCTTCAAATTGGTCAAAATATTGTCGTTTGGTAAAGAGTTAACTCTTGATGTATTTGTCCACAGTGAAGAGATTTGCTGTCAATAACTTACAAGTGGATCTAATGGTAGAACTTGTCTATAACTCTACCACACGACAAAAATGTAGAGTAGGCCAAATTGAAAGCATTTGCAGACGACATTTTAAATGTAGCTCAAAATATAACATTTGTCTCTTAAAGGATAGAAAAAATTGTGGGAAAAGAAGAAAATACTGGTTACCAGGATTTTCTCCTTTTTCCACATTGTTTTTACTAGGCTTCTTCCTCAGGGTCGTTAAAACTCAGGATTGTGTGGTAAAGGGTTTTGAAAACATTGTGTGTGAAGGAGACAGTGCTGTTTACCAGCATTTTCACTCTGTCCTACAACGTTTTCCAAAGCTCTCTTTCTCAGGGTCAATAAAACCCCCCATCGTTTAGTAAAGGGTTAACCCTTTACCACACAATCCAGAGTTTTATTGACCTTGAGGGAGAAGGGTTTTGAAAACCTGTGGGGAAAAGGAGAAGATGCGTTGATCAGCAGTTTTTTCCTTTTCCGACCAGGTTTTCTATTGTTTCAAAGACAAATTCCATCATTTCACCTGAGTAGATCTAAGACCAGACTTCATCTTCTGTGCAAATCTGATAGCACAAGTGTTTGTATGGTGTTAAGTGCTTGTTTTCAAATTTATTTCAATTATGTTGTGGCAGCCACTGCAACTATCCATGCTTCCCAGGTTTTTTTTTCACTGGTCGTATGCTTAATATTCTTCCAAAGCTATTAGCTGCTTTCCCACGTGACCTTTTTCAAGTCAGGGTACTGCACTACTGGGTTTGGTTTTCTGTGCAAAAGCTGAATTTATGTTGCATTTGGCTGTGAAACAATTAAGTTATTGCCTTTCTAAAAAAAAATGTAGCAGATAATTTTGAAATCATTTCTATTGCGTATCAATGAGAATACATTTTTTTACAAGGAGAAATGGTTTGCTTCAAGCAATATTTCCTTTTTCCAAGCTGTCAAGCTTTAACCCTTTACCACACAATCCCGACTTTTAACGACCCTGAGGAAGAAGCCTTTTGAAAACATTGTGGGAAAAGGAGAAAATGCTGGTAACCAGCATTTTCTCCTTTTCCCACAATGTTTTCTACTCTTCCCAAAACAAATTTCAATTTTACAGTCACCTTTTTTTTGTCATCTGCAAAAGGTTTAAACTTGGAGTGGTCTACAATTTTGTCGTTTGGTAAAGGGTTAATCTACACTAAGACGAAATGTTAGCCAATTGCAAGGAGTAATAATTTGAAAGATTACTTGTGAAAGAAAATAGGGACAGACTTACGCTGAAGAAGATTTTCTGATGATATGTCATTCAGATGAGACAGTAAGTAGATTCTGGTTTGTCAGGCAGTTTTGATAGACATGTTCTGTTGATAGGAAAAAAACATTTGACAAGCCATTATGGGGGAGAACAAGGAAACTGTTACAGACGAAGTACAGAACTCATTTCTCTTTACCAGATGAAAAAATCTTAGACTTGTCCAAACTGAAAGCATTTGCAGATGACAAATTCAATGTAGCTCAGAAGACTATTTATGTCTTTGAAATCATTTGTTTCTTACTGTTGATCATTGTTTCAATGATGGTTATGTGGGAAAGCAGCCAGTGGCTTGGAAAGAATATTGTGCGGAGTACTTGTAGCAGACATTAGGAAAGCATGGACACAGCGATATAATTGAAATAATGTTACAAACGGACTGGCCACCATAATATAATTGAATAATGTTATCACACAATCAATAAACTGTCTTTGAAATGGTGGAAAACATTGCAGTAAAAGGAGAAAATACTGGCTTTTGGCATTTTCTCTTTTCCTACAATGTTTTCAGAGTCAAAAGCCTTCCTCCTCAGGGTTGGGAAAACACTGGATTGGTTGATAAATGGTTGAATTCCAATCTTCTGTCCATGTTTACTGTTTTAACCCTTTACCACACAATCCTGAGTTCAGTGACCCTGAAAGAGATGGCTTTTGAAAATAATGTGGGAAAAGGAGAAAATGCTGGTAACCAGCATTCTCTCCTTTTCCCACAATGTTTTTTACCCTATCAAGGACAAACTCCATTGTATGAGCAGCGTCTGAATTGTCGTCTGCAAATGCTTTAAATTTGAACAAGTCTATAAAGTTTTGTAATATGGTAAAGAGTCAACACTTTTTCACACAATCCTGAGTTTTCATGACACTGAGAAAGAAAGCTTTTGAAAACATTGTGGAAGAAGTGTATACTGCTTGTAACACGCATTTTCTCCTTTTCCCACAATGTTTTCTACCCTATCAAAGACAGAAATTATCATTTTAGCAACATTAAATATGTCGTCTGCAAGTGCTTTCAATTTGGACTAGTCTAAAAGTTTCATGTTTGGTAAGGAGTTAAAGATACAGTATGTTCTACAAGGGGTAGTCAACTTGTCAGTAGATATAAGATCATCTACATTAATTCTTTATCCCTTTCCCAAACGACAAATTTTGGACTGGTCCAAATTGAAAGAGTTTGCAGACAACAATTTCAAATTTGATAAAAATGGCAGAAAGGTCTCAAAAAGGGTAGAAAACACTGTGGGAAAAGGAGAAATTGCTCGTTGAGCAATTTCTCCTTTTCCCACAGTGTTTTCAAAAGACTTCTACTGCAGACACGTGAAAACCAGGGCTTGTTTTGGAAAGGGTTAAGTGCCATTTACGTGTTATATTACTTTGGCAGACAGTGAAGATCAAAATCAGACTACTGAGATTTCAAAGTCTTCTCTTGGATCTATACTATGTTAAATTTTTAGATGGTGCCCTTATAATTGTTTGGAATATTTTAGTCTGTTTTAACCTGTTACAAGACAACAAAATTTTGGACTGTCCAAACCCAAAGCATTTGGAGACAATAAATTAAACAATGCTCAAATCTTGGGAGGTGTCTTTGATAGGGTAGATAACATCGAGGGAAAAGGTGAAAATGCTGTTTACCAGTAATTTCTCCTTTTCTAAGAATATTTTCAAAAGTGCTCTTTCTCTAGGTCGTTACAAGTTGGGATTTTGGGGCAAAAATGTCTATTTTGTTCATCCTATCTTTTGCATACTTGGAAAGAAGGCTTTCAAAAACACTGGAAAAGTAGAAATTGCTGGAATACCAGTATTTTCTCATTTTTCCTTATTGTTTTCTACCATTTCAGCAGCAAATCCCATAATTTAAGTCACATTTAATATTTTGTCAGCAGATGCTTTGAATTTGGGTTAATCTAAAACTTTGTCATCTGGAACAAAGTTATTTGGCATTCTGTGGTTTGGATAAACTCTTTACCAAACGACAAAATTTTAGGTTGGTCCAAATTGAAAGTATTTGCAGAGGACAAATTAAAGATGACCCAAATGATGAAATTTGTCATGGAAAGGTTATAAAACATTGTTGGAAAAGGAGAAAATGCTAGTTACAAGCATTTTCTTCTGCTCCCACAATATTTTCAAAAATTTACTTTCTCAGGGTTGTTAAAACTCAGGATTGTGTGGTAAAGGGTTAAGTCTTTACCAAGCGACAAAGTTATCGGCTCAACCAAACTGAAAGCATTTGCAGATGACAAAATAAATGTAGCTCGAATGATGATAGGGTAGAAAACATGGTGGGAAAAGAAGAAAATTCTGGTTAGCATTTTCTCCATGTGGTGCAAGGTTTTCAAAAGACTTTCTTCTTGGGCTTGTTAAAACTTGGGAATGTGTGGTAAAGGGTTAAAAAGGCCAAGGTTTCCTACATGATGCTGGGGTTATTTTCTGAGATCTGTTACGGCTTGATATAGGGCGGGAGTTAAGTTTTGTGATGATATCAGTCCATAGATAAGGATGTACCTATTTTATACAAGCAACAGGTTATCCTCAAAACTGGTTCCCGTAAAGTCTCTTTTTAGGGTAACAGCATAGAAAACCAGCTTTGTGTAAATATGGGAAGGTTGCGTAACTTTACCATTCATTCCTGAGTTTTAATAACCCTAAGGAAATATCCTTTTGAAAACCTTGTGGGAAAAGGAGAAAATGCTGGTAACCAGCATTTTCTCCTTTTCCCACCAGGTTTTGCACACTTTCTTAGACAATTACTATCATTTCAGCTAAATTTAATGTGTTCTTTGCAAATGCATGCTATTTGGAACAGTAAAAAATCTTGCTGTTTGGTAAAGAGTTAATATATTTTATCACATAAAACCTCCTCCGGCAGTGTATTAAACGCATGACATATTTGTGATAATACATTAGTGTTATTATTGTTTTTTGGGTCCCAGTTCTCAGCAGTTTTTAGCTATGAGCGTGTGAAGCTAGAGAAACTAACCACAGCACGTGCCGAAATTTGTACGACTACGCCATTTCACGGAAAAATGACGTCATTGTTGCTAAGACGTATGCACGTGGAAAGTGTTTGATTTTCATGTCTAGTAAAAACCAAGAAATGCGGCAAAAGTCTTTTAAAACAACAAAAGCGTGGAAACAGGTAGACTTACCCCCTCTAGAAACTGTTTCATTCTACTTTCGGAGTTAATGTCAAAGATCTATCTACTTGTGTATGTACACATTTGAAACTGAACCACAACTGTAAACATTGACCTCTGAATGCTGTATAGGCTAAAGGTGACGATGCAGGATATTTTTTGCCTTTCATTTGTTTTATGTGATAAATAGAATCTCACATTCGTGTTTATGTAGTATCATTTTTATCAAACTCATTGACTGAAATGTATTTGACGCTCGCCAAGGCTCACATCATGTAATTTTAGTCAACTCATTTGATAAAAATGAACGCTTTTAAAAACTTTTTGAGAGAAGGAGAAAAGTCTTTAACCCTTTCCCGAACAACAAATTTTGGACTGGTCCAAACTGAAAGAGTTTGCAGACGACAATTTTAAATTTGATGAAAATGGCAGAAAGTTCTCAAAAAGGGTAGAAAACACTGTGGGAAAAGGAGAAATTGCTCGTTAAGAGCGATTTCTCCTTTTCCCACAGTGTTTTCAAAAGACTTGTACTGCAGACACGTGAAAACCAGGGCTTGTTTGGGAAAGGGTTAAACCAGCATGTCATGCTCTTGGTCAATTGCCCTTTTGTTGCTTTGGACCATTATTGAATATACATGTAGATACATATACAGATTTTTGTTTAAAAAATTGTGACTAACAGCTGCTTTGTTGGAAAAGATTATTACCTGTTGCCATGCTATGATTTGGTGAAAAATATTGCAATTATATCACATTGACAGTTCATTCATGTACAAGGCAGTAGTTTCACTGTGCCAAGCCTCAGCATGCTCCAGATCGTCTTGACCAATCAAAAGGCTTGATTTGGAAGTTGGAATAAGAATACAGTAGATGTATCATGTTTGAAAGCATTTTCTCTCTTTTTCTTATACCGGTTTTAATGGGCTTCCTCCTCAGGGTCGTTGAAACATAGGGTTTTTGTGGCATTTGTCGAAGACAATGCCACTGTGAGTTCAATACGGCATTTTGAAAATCATGTATCGTATTTTGTGCAAAACCGAAGGAAGTAAAGCCAATTTAACTCAATTTTCTCTGAGATAAATAAGAGTTTCAATCGCACTCAGTATATGAAAATGAAAAAGGCGTATTAAAATAAAATGGATTAGGCCATTGATTATGGAAGTACTTCTTTTTATCGAAAATAGCTTGGTCCGCTATGGTCTTCTATTGGCGTAATGATACAAACAGTCTTGGTTTCCTGACCGCCCTATTCTGTGCATGATCGTCCCAAACCAATTCGTTCCTAGGCTTATTCGTCCCTAGGCTTGTTCGCCAGGACTTGATCGTCCCACCAGATTGCACGCTACTGTATTGGAATGTGCATGACTACATAGTAGGTTGACTTTCAAGCGAATATTTTGAAACTACATGTATTTCTATGGTTTATTTTTCAAAATTATTAATTCCACACAATGGCTCCCTTGACAAATGCCACACCAGTGCTTTCAATGCTTTGATTTGTAAAGAGTTCAAAAAGGTGCTTGAGATGTGGTTTGTGGCTGTAAAATACTCAGGGACTTGTGTTCACCAACCATTCTTGAGAGCATTCTTAGTCTTGTAATGAAGAATTTCTAAATTTGAAAGTAACACAACCTCTGATTGGCTTAACTATTTAGTTTAGCCTATCAGAAGTTGTGTTACTTTCTATCTAAATCTATAATGATTAGACCAAGGATTTTCTGAACTCTAAAAGCATCTTTCACAACTACTGTTGCCTTTGAGGCCAGTGAAGATCACAATCAGGCTGCACAAAATGTGCCGTCTGATTTTTGATCTACTTTGCTTTGCAGAGACATTCTGGACAATAGCCACCTGTACATTGGTATTATGAGGCTCTTTTTCCTAGAATGGAAATGTCAGGTGGGTTTATTTAGCGTTCTAAGGGTTATAAAATGGTGGTGAATACCGACCCAGAAAGGCCAGCTGTTCTATGAAGTGTTATTGCTACAGACTTTTATGTGGATATTCCTACTGGGGGCCTTATCTTGATTGCCCTATTTTAGTCTGTTTTTGAAAAAAAAAACACAGGTAACTGGAAGCTGTTTCTCTTTCCCTCAAAACAAAATTTGGTGATGAAGTAGAAGGAAGGGGTTGAAATCATTGTGGCAAGTGGATGGGGAAATTCCTCATTATATGTGGTTTCCTTGTTTGATGCAAAGCTAACTTGGTGGTTTCAAAATTTAAGTTTTAAGTTTTATCTGCTTTTCTAATGAATGCTTCCCAGATAATGTTGTTAAGGGTTAACTCTTTACCAGACAACAGAATTTTAGACTTGTAGAAATTGAAAGCATTTGTATATGACAAATTGTATGTGGTTCAAATGATGGAATTTATCTTTGGGAAAGTAGAAAGCATTGTTGGAGAAGGAGGAAATGATGGTTGACAGCATTTTCTCTATTCCCACAATGCTATCAAAAACCATATTGATAATGGGTTAATCTTTAACCTGAAAAATAGTTGAAAATAACAATTTTAGTTTATAAAAATAAAAACACATAGTTTGGAGTCTCTTTTTAGGGCTCTTTTTAATAGTGTTCTCAAATGGTACATTGTAGAGAGAAGATCAGATGACAGGTTCCTTATGATATGATCTTGATTTACACTTGAAAATTTAAAAGTTAAATAAACCCTCAGCTTGGCGATCTCATTCCGCACATTGTGGAAATAGTAAATTTATGTAATGTACAAGATCACATGACAGGCTCTGTATATTATGATCTTGATCTTCACTGGAAAATAAAGAAGCATAATTTACCTTCAGCTTGTGAATTATTGAAGCCATTACCTTATTTGATACTGATAGTCTGACCCTTTACCACACAGTCCTGAAGAAGAAGTCTCTTGAAAACATTGTGGGAAAAGGAGAAAATGCTGGTAACCAGTATTTTCTCCTTTTCCCACAATGTTTTCTGCTCTATCAGAAGGCTTAAGTTCATTTGTACCAAAGTTGAATTTGTTGTCTGCAAATGGTTTGAAATTGGTCTAGTCTAAAATTTTGTCATGTGGTAAAGGGTTAATAGTGCTCTCAAACGGTACATTGCAGAGAGAAGATCAGGTGACAGGTTCCCTATGATATGATCTTGATTTACACTTGAAAATTTAAAAGTTAAATAAACCCTCAGCTTGGCGATCTCATTCCGCACATTGTGGAAATAGTAAATTTATGTAATGTACAAGATCACATGACAGGCTCTGTATATTATGATCTTGATCTTCACTGGAAAATAAAAAAAGCATAATTTACCTTCAGCTTGTGACTTATTGAAGCCATTACCTTTTTTGATACTGATAGTCTGACACCTCTTTTCTAACCCTTTACCACACAATCCTGAAAAAGAAGTCTCTTGAAAACAGTGTGGGAAAAGGGGAAAATGCTGGTAACCAGCATTTTCTCTTTTTCCCACAATGTTTTTCAACCCTTTCCCGAACGACAAATTTTAGCCCCTTTCCAAATTGAAAGCGTCTGCAGACGACAAATTTGAAGGTGGTACAAATGAATTTATGGTTTTTTGACAGGGTAGAAAACATTGTGGAAAAAGGAGAAAATGCTGGTTACCAGCATTTTCTCCTTTTCCCACAATGTTTTCAAAAGGCCTCTTCCTCTGGGACATGAAAACACGGGATTGTTTGGTAAAGGGTTAAAGTCCTATTCAGAGTTTAACCCTTTACCAAACGACAAAATTTTAGACTTGTCCAAATTGAAAGCATCTGCATATGACAAAATAAATGTGATTAAAGAATTGACATTTGTTTTGGGAAGGGTAGAAAACACGTGGGAAATGGAGAAGATACTGGTTACCAGTATTTTCTACTTTACCAACAATGTTTTCAAAAGGCTTCTTTCACAGGGTTGTTAAAAGTCGGGATTGTGTGGTAAAGAGTTAAATTGTCGTCTGCAAATGCTTTCAGTTTGGACAAGTCAAATTTTTGCAGTGTGGTAAAATGTTCAGAGAAAAACATTTAATTAAAAAATAATTACAAAGGTTCATTTTTGGCATTACGATAACCAATATTGAGAATGATTTACACTTTGATTGTAGCCATGGGCTTCTTTTCCTCTGATCATTCTTATCATTATGTTTTTTCTTTTAAAAAAAAAAAACTCTATGGAAGCTTGCCACCTTCACTCTTTACCAGACGACAAAATCATGGACTAGCCGTTATTCAAAGACTACAGCACTTTCTCCTTTTCCCACCATGTTTTCAAAAGGCTTCTTCCTCAGCAATGTTAAAAGTCTGCATCATGTAGTGAAGGGTAAAAAAGTAAAAACACAGGGTAGCTGGGTAAAGGGTAAATGTAGACTAAAGTGTTTTATTTGGCACTGAAACCTCTGGACAGGATGTTACATTTCTGATAGACAAGTGTGTGAGAAAGGTTTGGTGAATGAACTTCTCGGGATGTATGTGGAAATTATAGAAGTTGAAACATTAAAACATTTTATCGAAAGAGGATAAAGCATGCCTACTGTGGTCTGCGATTAATCTGTTGGATATTTACTGCTGGATTTTTTATTTTTATTATTTTTTTATTGGAGTACAAATCTTATTTACTCTTTACCAAAAGACGGAATTTTGGACAAGACCAAAATGAAAGCATTTGCTGACAACAAATTAAATGATTACCGTAATTTGCGTATGTTTTGGGACACCCAAAGAATTGGGACACCATCAAAAATCGCGAAAATAATTATTTTTCACGACCCAAAGATTTGGGACATATTAAAAATTGCAAAACGAGATCGGTAATTTTTTGTTCCAAAGAATTGGGACAGTGATTATCTATTTAGAGACCAAAAAAAAAAAAATCTTTCAATCTATTTGAAAACTTTTGTTTGCAAATATCTAATTCGCGTAGATCTATGTAGTTTTATTTCTCCACACTTAACGTCGTAAGCTTGCATGCTTCCCAACCCTCACGATTTCAATGGGACTTACCTGATTCAAGACAAAAAAAAACGATCACCTGACAGTCTAATTTAAACCCTAAATAAAAAAGAAATCCGACGTAAGTGTAAAAAGGGTGTGATAACCTTCTATCCAAGATTCATAACGTGTATAATAACGTGTGTACCGTACATCCGAAGTTGACAGAGTTGACACGCATGTAATTCATGGTCAATCGAGTTCAATGTTTATAAATAGAAATCAAGGTACACAGTTTTATCCAAGGTTTATCGATCGAAGATCGACGAACCAATCAAATTTGAGATCGGTCGGAGCAGGTACTTGTCAAAGTGGAATTAACGTCGTTCGCCTCACGTACATGTAAGGAGGTAAGATATGTTGTGAATTTATCTATAAACGCAAAATAACATCTTCATCGCGATCCAAAGATGCAGACAATAATGAGTGACAATAATCAACAAAAATAATGAGAAAAAGCGAAGTTTTAAACTCTTAGTGCTCAAATTGATCGGTGGAATTCCAATCTGTCTAAAAATAGATCACCCTGCAAACCTGACATCAGTGACGTTCCAATATTTCAACGTCGGCAATATTCGACGGGTTAGCGGCGAGTGACTTTCAGTATGACAGATTGTCTCGTTTGACCATAATTTTTGGGACACCTGACAAAATAATTATTTTTTGTAGACCAAAGTATTGGGACACGAAAAAAATTAATTATTTTTTACTGTCCCAAAATTTAAGCAAATTACGGTATTTATGTCTTTGAAGGGGTAGAAAAATATTGTGGGAAAAGGAGAAAATGCTGGTTACCACAATGTTTTCCAAAGGCTTTTTTCCCAGGGTCGTTAAAAATAGGGATTGTGTCTCAACTCTTTACCAAAGGACAAAATTTTAGACCAGTCCAAATTGAAAGCTTTAGCAAACAACAAAATAAATGTTTCTCAAAAATGGAAAATTGTTTTGGGAAGAGTAGAAAATATTTTGGGAAAAGGAGAAAATGCTGGCTACCAGCATTTTCTCCTTTTCCCACAATGTTTTCAAAAGGCTTTTTCCTATGGGTCGTTAAAAGTCGGGATTGTGTGGTAAAGGGTTAGGGTTTAGGGTTAATCCCTTTGAGGGCCAAATAAACCTATCCAACATTTTCAGACGAGAAGTAAGACTAATATGATTGAAATTTCAAGGTTGTTTTTGTCTAGAATGTCTCAGTAAAGCAGGCCATGTAGATCAAAGATCAGACTGCTCATTTTGTGCATTCTGATCTTGAACTACACAAGCTATTTCAATTAAGTTTTAAAGAAAGCTTTTTAACCCTTGACTAAACACCGAAAATTGGGAGTCGTCCGAACTGCAAGCATTTGCATATGACAATAAAAATTGGGCTGAAATTGTACCCACAATGTTTCGACCCTTTTACCACATGACAAAATACTAGACTGGTCCAAATTGAAAGCATTTGCAGACGACAAAATGAATGTGATTGAAAGTCTGAAGCTTGTTTTGGGAAGGGTAGAAAACATTGTGGGATAAGGAGAAAATGCTGATTACCAGCATTTTTTCCTTTTTCCACAATGTTTTCAAAGGCTTCTTCCTGAGGGTCGTTAAAACTCAGGATTGTGTGGTAAAGGGTTTTAAAAAAAGTGCTTTCTCAGGGTCATTAAAACTCAGGATTGTGTGGTTAAGGGCTAATGTTATGTTGAATTGCTCATATGTTTGTGAATGAGTCTTTACTTTTTCCCCAGCAGGCTTTTTGGTTGCATTTAGTAGATCTACGTCACTTTTCTAAATATTCATTTTCTTGGCAATTGTTTGATAGTTAGGAATCTTCACTATTGCATTACATCTAGTAACAAATTTGATCCTTGCTTTGCTGTAGACTCCTTACAAAACCTCCGTTAGCTTGGCTGTTTTGAAGAATACGTAGAGGTAATGTAATAGCCGTGTCCTTGTCTGCATCTGTGTCATCTGTTTCGTTGTTGTACAAAATCTTAGAGTAGACATTTGTAATATTTCTGTCATAACTCTTTATACCAAACAACAAAATTTTAGACTGGTCCAAATTGAAAGCATTTGCAGACGACAAAATAAATGGGACTGAAAAATTGAAATTTGTTATTGTAATGGTAGAAAACATTGTGGGAAAAGGAGAAAATGCTGGCAACTAGCATTTTCTCCTTTTCCCACAATGTTTTCAGAAGGCTTCTCTTACAGGGTTGTTAAAAGTCGGGATTGTGTGGTAAAGGGATAACTGAAGATACTTGCTTCACACTTGGACTGGTTGCCATACAACAGGGGCAGGTTTCCATCAAAATGTTTTTGACACAACTGCTTTTTTCAACCTAGAATTTTCACAGAAAATCAAGCAACTGCAGGCAAGTGTTGGCATCCGCAAGGGCTTCTCTTGTTTGAAAACAGGGTAATCAGCATGCATAAGGCAAACACTATAAATGTGGTATTTGTTTACCTATACCCACAGGCTCATTCAATGTTATTGGAAACATAAAAACAGCAGTTTAAATGCAGTGTAATTTAATTATGATGCGGAAACTGGAGAGAGCTGATCAATAGTTATCCAGTAATTAACCTGCACCACCCCTCTTTGAATATTGATTGATCCAGATGGATTTCAAATTTACCAGGTTGAGGTTATATAAAGGTTAAACTCTTAACCGAACAACAAAATTTTGGACAATACCAAATCCAAAGCAGTTGCAGACAACAATTTAAATGTGGCTCCAATTGTGTGAATTGTCTTTGAAAGGATAGAAAACATTGTGGGAAAAGGAGAAAGTGCTGGTTACCAGCATTTTCTCCTTTTCCACCAGTGTTTTCCAAAGCCTCCTTTCTTAGGATTGTTAAAATGAGATATTGTTTGGTAAATGTAGAATAAATGATTTCAAATGAAAATGTATTACAGATGGAGAAATTTCTTGTAAAGTAAAAGGCAATTTTGCCATTGCCATAATATTTTTCAAAGGTTGTCTGCAGCAAGGCGTCTGAAGGTGGACATATATTACACATTATTTCATGCTTTCTGGTAGGATATCGAGAAATAGTGGTGAAAATATTTTTCAATATTACACGGGTACGACCAGTGAGAATACCAATTTCATTTTTTTTTTTTTTTTTATGGAAGTCTCGACAAAAAAAGGTGTTAGAAGCATGAAATAAATAGAATATTTGTTTTTTTCGGTGAAAGATCGAAATTTATTTTATCGAGTGAACATCATCGGTAATATTTTCACTTGTGGCTGCATGCCACGAGTGAAAATATTACCGATGATGTTCACTCAATGAAATAAATTTCAATCTTTCACCGAAAAAAACAAATATCCTCTATGTAATACATACAGTGACAAAATTTTAGACGTGTCAAAATTGAAAATAAATGCGAACGACAAATAAAATATGGTTGAAGCAACAGGATTCATTTTGTCCTTGAAAGTGTAGAAAACATAGGGAGAAAGATGAAGATACTGGTTACCAGCAGAAACTTCTAATTGAAACTTCTAGTTGATTTGGAATATAATGTAACATGGTACTTGTAAGTGTTCATCTTAACTCTTTACCAAACGACAAAATTTTAGCACACGGTAGTCCAAATTGAAAGCATTTCCAGACGACAAAATAAACGTGACTCAAAAGTTGAAATTTGTTTTGGAAAGAGCAGAAAACATTGTGGGAAAAGGAGAAAATGCTGGTTATCAGCATTTTCTCCTTTTTACCACAATGTTTTCAAAATGCCTTTTTCTCAGGGTCATCAAAAGTTTTGGATTGTAAGTGTTCATCTTAACTATTGGAGCACCTTTCATAACTAAGTTGCCTTTTTGGCCAATTTAGGTCAAGATCTGACCGCACAAAACATGCAGTCTGATCTTTGATTAATACTGTCTGCTTTGCTGAAATACTACAAACTAAGGCAGTCAAGAAAATGCATTTTTCTGGGTCTTATTCTGAAATGAAACTTCCCTTTGGGTGAATTCAATGCTTTAACCCTTTACTATGCAATGCCGTCTTTTAACAACCCTGGTGAAGAAGGCTTTTGAAAACATTGTGGGAAAAGGAGAAAATGCAGGTAAGTAGCATTTTCTCTTTTTCCCCACAATGTTTTCCACCATATCTATGAAAAATTGCAGCATTTGAGCTACATTGATATTGTCGTCTGCAAATGCTTTCAATTTGGACAAGGCTAAAATTTTGTTGTCTCGTAAAGGGTTAAGGGTTAACTGTTAGAGCACTGGGCACAACTTTCTTTGCTTCTTTGTTCATCAAAACAAGGCTGTCAACAGTTATGAAAAAGGATATGGGCATTGTATGGGCGCTTTTAACTCATCGCACGCGAAATGTATTGGCAAAGGCATTATATAGTTATTTTCTATTTAGTCAAATCAAATCATTTATTGTAAATAATTAGGCCACTGGCCCAAAATACACACATATATAAAGGAATAAAAGAAAACACATGAGTTGTTTGACATTGAATTGTAAATCACTATATCATTATCATCATTATTCATTACTTCTAGATCATCATCATCATCATCATCATCATCATTTTTATTGAAAATGTTCATCAGGTTTCTCATCCAGTTTAACAATTTACTAAACGACAAAATTTTAGACTTGTCCAAATGGAAAGCAATTGCAGACGACAAATGTGACTCAAAAAATGAAATTTGTTTTGGGAAAGGTAGAAAACATTGTGGGAAAAGGAGCAAAATAAATGCTGGTTACCAGCATTTTCTCCTTTTCTTACAATGTTTTCAAAAGGCTTCTTTCTCAGCATCGTCAAAAGTTGAGATTGTGTGGTAAAGAGTTTACCAAACAAGAAAAATTAGACTCTTCCATTTCGAAAGCATTTTTGAAACAACAAATTGAATATGATTAACCCTTTACCACGCAATCCCGAGTTTTAATGACCCCAAGGAAGAGGCCTTTTGAAAACATTGTGGGAAAAGGAGAAAATGCTGGTAACCAGCATTTTCTCCTTTTCCCGCAATGTTTTCTACCCTGTCACAGACGAATTCCATCATTTGAGCCACACTGAAATTGTCGTCTAGAAATGCTTTCAATTCAAAGAAGTCTACATTTTTGTTGTGTGGTAAAGAGTTAATGTGATAGTATTTGTTTTTGAAATGGCAGAAAACATCTTGGTAAAATGTTGTTTACCAGCATTTTCTCTTTTTCCCACAATATATGTTTTCTAAAGCTTTCCCAGTCGGGGCCATTAAAACTCAGGATTGTGTGCTAAAAGTTAACCCTTAACCCTTTCACAAAAATAGTTGCTTTTGGGGCCAGTGTAGATCAAGATCAGACTGCAGTCTGATCTTTGATCTACATTGTCTGCTTTGCTGAGCCACTCTGGACAAGAGCAGCCTTGAAATTGCAATTATTTGGGTTTTATTTCTAGAATGAAAGTGTGGCTTTGGGTAGATTTGGCACTGGGTTTAGAGATGATGCTTATCTATCTGTGTAAGAGTGAATTTTACAAGTGCAGTGAATATCATGTTGACCTGAATTTTGTGTTTTATGAATGGAATGGATGAGGTGAATCTACTTGAATAAGGAGAAAATTATTTCTTTTAGCCGTAATGTGCCTCTGTGTGACTAAGTTGCTTTTTCAGCCAGTGAAGATCGAGATCAGACTGCACAAAACACGCAGTCTGATCTATAATATACACTGTCCGCTTTTGAGGAGATGATGATCTTGACAAAACTTGAAATTTGCTCTTATTTGGTTATTATTTCTAGGCTGAATCTAGACTGAAATTGTGCATAATGCGTTTTTGACCGTAAGCGCTAAGCCTTTAACTCTTTACCACACAGTCACAAGTTTTAACGACCTTGAAGGAAAAGCCTTTTGAAAACATCATAATGTTTTCTACCCTTCCCAAAACAAATTCCAGTTTTTGAGGCACATTTATTTTGTTGTTGTTTGCAAATCCTTGAATTTGGTCACCTACATTTTGTCGTTTGGTAAAAAATTAATAGATGACAAAATGTAAGAGTTATTCAAATTGAAAGGATAAAAACAATGAGAAATTAAATGTGGAGGGAATGATTTTATGCTTAAAGTTGTCCATTTTAAATGAAAGCATAAATAGATGGCAAATGTAATGAAAATGTTTTGATTTGTATTTTGAAAGGTTGGAAAACATCAAGGGAAAAGGAGAAAATACTGGTAACCAGCATTTTCTCCTTCACCCCCACTGTTTCCAAAAGCTTTCTTCCTAATGGTGGTAAAAGACAACAAACTAATTGTGGCAGAAATGGTTTGATTTGTGTTATGAAAGGGTAGAAAACATTGTGGGAAAAGGAGAAAATGCTGGTTACCAGCATTTTCTCCTTTTCCCTCAATGTTTTCAAAAGCTTTCTTCCTCATGATGATAAAAGACAACAAATAAATTGTGATGGAATTTTGATTTGTATTATGAAGGGTTAGAAAACATTGTGGTAAAAGGAGAAAATGCTGGTTTCCAGCATTTTCTCCTTTTCCCTCAATGTTTTAAAAAGCTTTCTTCCTCCTGGTTGTTAAAACTTAAGACTGTGGTGTAAAGAGATAAGGACAAGCCTTGGTAGACAAGGGAACAGGAAATTACAAGTTTGTGTGGGAGGACAGTATATGAAACAAGGACGAAATTGACAAGAGTTATTTATTTTTGAGAAAAAATCGTGTAGGCATTCTTGTATCTGGATGATGTCTTATGTCAGGCTTTCCTGAGATTTTGCTAGATAGTGCATTGGTAAATCATAAAGGAAGTGTTTCTTGGATTATAATAACTGATGGGTGGTAAATTTTGGTTGAGCCATGCTCTGTGATAAGGGGGCTGAATGCATCTGCTTAACCCTTTCCCAAACAAGCCCTGGTTTTCACGTGTCTGCACTACAAGTCTTTTGAAAACACTGTGGGAAAAGGAGAAATTGCTCGTAACGAGCAATTTCTCCTTTTCCTACAGTGTTTTCTACCCTTTTTGAGACCTTTCTGCCATTTTCATCAAATTTAAAATTGTCGTCTGCAAACTCTTTCAGTTTGGACCAGTCCAAAATTTGTCGTTTGGGAAAGGGTTAACTCTTTCCCACTGGACAAAAATCTAGACTTGTCCAGATTAAAAGCATTTGCAGAAGACAAATAGTTCAAAAGATGATTTCTGTCTTTGAAATGGTAGAAAGCATGGTGAAAAAAGGAGAAAATGCTGGTGACCAGCATTTTCTCCTTTTTACACAATGTTTTCAATGTTTTATAACAGTTTCCTCCTCCGGGTTGATAAAAGTCAGGATTGTGTGGTAAAGGGTTAAGATATCAACCCATGTCAGCCTGTGTAATCCGCACAGGCTGACCTGGGTCAAAACTTTTTGCTATTTGCAAATTTTCTGCATGTCGAAGGACCAGTATACCTCATTTTGTGACACAGAATAGATTTTATGGATCCATAGAGGAAGAAGGCTTTTGAAAACATTGTGGGAAAGAGAGAAAATGCCGATAACCAGCATTTTCTCCTTTTCCCACAATGTTTTCTAACCTACCAAGGCTAAAATTTGTCATTTGCCACCTTTAAATTGTCGTCTGCAAATCCTTTCAGTTTGGACCAGGCTTAAATTGATGAGTTAACTTAAAAGTTTGAATTTTTGCCAATCTATCTTTTTCAAACTACTAGATTAACTCTTTACCAAAATGACAACATTTTACACCTTTCCATTTAATTCAAAACTGTTGCAAATGACAAATGTGGCATAATTAATAGATCTGGCTCTAAAAGGGTAGAAAACATGGGAAACAAAGAAAAGCATTTTCTCCTATTCCCACAATGTTATCAAAAGCTTCTTCCTTAAGGTGGTTCAAACTTTGGATTGTAACCAAATCTGCTTCATTTATTACAATGTTTTCACAAGGGCTTTTCCTTTTAAGCCTTTACTGCACAATGCTGCCTTTTAACAACCCTGGAATAGAAGCCTTTTAAAAATATGGGAAAAGGAGGAAATGCTGGTAACAAGCATTTTATCCATTTCCCATGATGTTTTCTACCCTACAGAGAAAAAATTTTACCATTTGAGCCACAATATATATAATATATTTTTACTTTTTTTAATTTACATAAAATGACATTGGCTTGCACATTGATACCTCAAATTTAGACCTTTATGCGGATGATTCGACATTACATACATCCGGAACAAACCTTATAGAAATACAAGCTTATCTTCAGCATAGCCTTGAACCTATACTGAGATGGTGTACTGTTAACAATATGCTTGTAAACCCAAAGTAAACAAAATGCATGCTATTTGGACTAATATGTAGGTTAAAATCTATTAATTTAGAATTAGATGTTAATAACTTTTGTATTGAAAATGTTGAATCTCATAAAATATTAGGTGTATAATGTTGATAAGCATTTGTCCTGGAATTTTCATATTGATAAAACTGTTTCTAAGATAAACAGCAAGATAACATTGCTAAAAAGAATTTCCATGTATCTCACATTTGAAATGAAACAATTATTTTACAAGCCTTACATACTCCCAATCTTTGACTACTGTTGTACAGTTTGGTGGAAGAACACCAAATGTAAATTATCTAAGCTAACCATCCCCCAGAAAAGAACTGCTCGCATTATACTAGGGGTAACCCCAAGAACACCGTCCAAGGAACTTTTTTCTCAACTTAACTGGTTGATTTATGATAATAGATGTAAGTATCACACCGGCGTTTTAATCTACAGATGTCGTAATAACCTATCGCCTAGATATACGAGCGACATTATTTCGTTTTTCAAGTAACACAAATTACAGTTTAAGGTCATCTGCTCGCAGTGACATCATAAACTCGAGATTAAATACATCGTACAAGAAACGAGCATTCTCGTATTTTAGCATGGATGCGTGGAATGAAAATTCCTACTTACATTAGAGATGCAAGTTCATTACCTTACTTACATTAGAGATGCAAATTCATTACCTATCTTTAAAAAACAGTTCAAACAACATTTATTAACCCTTTACTGCACAATGCCGCTTTTTGACGCCCCTGGGAAAGAAGCCTTTTGAAAACATTGTGAGAAAAGGAGAAAATGCTGGTAACCAGCATTTTCTCCTTTTCCCACAATGTTTTCAACCCTATCAAAGAAAAGTTGCACCATTTGAGCCACACTGAAATTGTCGTCTGCAGATGCTTTCAATTTGGAAAAGGCTAAAATTTTGTTGTCTGGTAAAGGGGTTAAACTTACAATCCTCATTCTAGTTAGGGAATCATACAACTTAACAAAATATTTCACAGTATAGAAACGCGTGTCTGTCCGTAGATTTCAGATCCCATCGTTATTTTGCAATTAATTATCTTCTTCATTTTCAAACACCACAATCATAAGTATCAGTCATCAATATCACCATTTATTTTTGATACTATGTAACTATCATTATTATTATTCCACTCATTTTGAAGGCAACATTGTAAAAAAGACTTTAAATATGTCTTAATGTTTTAACCTTAACAAAAAGAAGGTAATATTATAATTATAATTATTATTATTATGAAATTGTTGTCTGCAAATGCTTTCAATTTGGTCCAGTCCAAAATTTTGTTGTTTGGTAAAGCGTTAAATGAAAAAGATTGTGTAGTAAAGGGTTAATATTCTCCAGATATGAAATGTCTGTTTTCCGTCAGGATCTGTATAAATTATTATACCTTTTGCATAGATTATTTTGTTGAAAATGGAAAAAAAAATCTAGTCAACAGTCTGAGAAATGAAGTCATTTGAGTCACATCTAAGGTATGTCTTTTGGTAAAGAGTTAACAAACGTCAAAATTTTGGACTGGTCTACAGAGCTCCAGATTAGAGGGAGTGATGGTATCTACATCCATTATTTCTGTTCTTAACCCTATGTTGTGGGTACTCATTAGAGTCGTCTCGATGAGATGATTCTAATGAGTACCCATAACAGAGTTTATTGGAGAACACTTGAAATTTTCAATTTTAAAATCAAAATTACTTCCTCTATTTAACCCTTTCCCAAACAAGCCCTGGTTTTCACGTGTCTGCAGTACAAGTCTTTTGAAAACACTGTGGGAAAAGGAGAAATTGCTCGTAACGAGCAATTTCTCCTTTTCTCACAGTGTTTTCTACCCTTTTTGAGACCTTTCTGCTATTTTCATAAAATTTAAAATTGTCGTCTGCAAACTCTTTGAATTTGGACCAGTGCAAAATTTGTCGTTTGGGAAAGGGTTAAAGCTCTGGGTCTAAATTGAAAGCATTTATTGACCATAAAAGGAATGTGGATTGACCCTTCACCACACAATCCTGATTTTTAACAACCCAAAGAAAGAGACCTTTTGAAAAGATAGTGGGAAAAGGAGAAAATGCTGGCCAGCAGCATTTTCTCCTTTTCCCCACATTGTTTTCTACCTATCAAAGACAGAAATCATCATTTGAGCTATTGAAGATTGTCATCTGTAAATCCTTTCAATTTGTTTGAGTGCAAAATTTTGTCGTTTGATAAAGGGTTAAATGATGAACTTTGTCTTTGAAATGATAGAAAACATTGTGGGAAAATGAGAAAATGCTGGTAACCAGCATTTTCTCCTTTTCCCACAATGTTTTCTACCATTCCCAAAACAAATTTAAATGTTTAAGTTACATTTATTTTGTTGTCTACAAATGCTTTGAATTTGGACAATCCTTCAATTTTATCGTGTAGTGAAGAGTTCAATCTATTCATTGTAAAGAAAAGGGTAGAAAAGGACAATCTTAAAATTTTGTCTTATGGTAGAGTTCAATCATTCCATTGTAAAGAAAAGGGTAGTAAAGGGGCAAAGGAAAGGGGCAAAGATTGAGTAAAGATACTTCTGATATACTTGATATGGTGGGCTCCAGAAAATCTGGACAAAGAAAACAAAACAGAAGATGTTCGGGAGTGAGTAATAAACAGGATGGCTTATCAGCAGTGTGTATCTACCACACATACACTGCTATGCATGTTTTTCTTATCTCATCCCTTTGAGTGCCATGGGCGAAAAGAGGGACTTCTGCGGACGGCATAGATCAAAGATCAGACTGCACAGAATGATCTTTGATCTATACCGTTTGCTTGTTTAGTCAAACCTTTGCAATAAAAATCTGTCTGTGTCTCATTGGATTGTATTTACAGCCATCAAAAGAGGTCCGACAGAGGTGGAATTATCCATATCGGTTGATGAAATAGTTAACCCTTAGAGCTTACATCACAGCTCTAGTTTATTTTGCGGCTAATGTAGATCAAGATGAGCTGGTACAAAACTTGCAGTCTGATCTTTGAATGACACTGTCTTCTTTGCTTAAACACTTTAGAGAAAAGCAACCATGAAATTGCAATTATTTGGGTCTTATTGTTCAAATGAAATTGTCTGTTGGGTTTTCTTGGCGCCCTAAGGGTTTTTCCCGTAGAGCTCATATCAAATCTCTGGTTTTCAGTTTAGAAATGAGACCTATACAAAATCAGTTTCAAGGTTCCTTTTGTCTATAATGTCTCGGCAAAGGGGACAGTGTGAATCAAAGATCAGACTGCATGTATTCAACGGTGCAGTCTGATTTTGATCTACACTGACCACTCTTAGATTGTTTAATTACTAGTATGAACCTTTTTAATTATGGTAAACAGCCAAAGTACTTCTAGTGGAACACTGTATGGCAAAAATTTGTAACAAGGAGACGGTGTAGGTTCAAGATCATAGTGCACATTCTACAATGATCTACAATGTCCACAAAATTAGCTAAAGTCTTGGTTCCTTACTTTACTCTTTACCATATGATGAAATTTTGGACTCTGCCAAATTGTAAGCATGTGAAGAGGACAAATAAAATGTAGCTGAGACGATGATTTTTGTCTTTCATAGTGTAGAAAATACTGTGGTAAAAGGATAAATGTTAGTTACCAGTATTTTCTCTTTTTCCTACAATGTTTTCAAAAGCTTTCTTTCTCAGGATCGTCAAAACTCTGGATTGTGTATAATGGGTTAAGGGTTAAACAGTCTTGCCTAATTTCCTCTGGCACCATCTTACCTACAGCCATTTTTCCTTATCAGTAAATTTGGCTGGGATGAGGAGGCAGCACAATGCAATGATAACCTCTTTCATACTGAATTAACTCTTTACCAAACAAAAAAATTTTAGACTGGTCCAAATTCAAAGCATTTGCAGACGACAATTTAAATGTAGCTTAAATGATGGAATATGTTTTTGATTCGATAGAAAACATAGTAGGAAAAGGAGAAAATTCTGGTTACCATCATGTAAGGGTCGTTAAAACTCGGGATTGTGTGGTAAAGAGTTAACTCGTTTTAAAATTCTACACAATTTTAGACTTGCCTTATTTAACTCTTTCCCAAACGACAAATTTTGGACTGGTCCAAATTGAAAGAGTCTGCAGACGACAATTTTAAATTTGATGAAAATGGCAGAAAGTTATCAAAAAGGGTAGAAAACACTGTGGGAAAAGGAGAAATTGCTCGTTACGAGCAATTTCTCCTTTTCCCACAGTGTTATCAAAAGACTTGTACTGCACAAGGGTTAACCCTTAACCTGCTAAATATGTTAAATTAAACCTTCAAGCCAACATTGAAGACTGGAATAATGTTATTCCAAACTTATTGGAGGGGAGGGGGGGTAAATATCTCATCATCAGACAGTGTAGATCCAAGATCAGACTGCATGTTCTGTGCAGTCTGATCTTGATCTGCATTTCTGCAAAAGGTCTGTGAGGTGCTCTCAGCAGCTAAAGGTTGGAAGCATTTGCAGAGGTCATATTAATTGTTGCTAAGATTATAAGATTTTGTCTTTGAAAGAGAAGAGAAATTTTAGACTGGTCTAAATCGAAAGCATTTGCAGACAACAAATAAAATGTGACTGAAATAAGTTAACTTTTCTCTGAAAGGATGTGTTTAGAAAACATCATGGGAAAAGGAAAAATAGCTGGTTATCAGCATTTTTCTCCTTTTCTCACAATGTTTTCTAAAGCTTTCTTTCTCAGGGTTGTTAAAAGTCAGGATTGTGTGGTAAAGGATTAATAAAATAAGGATAGTCAACATGAGTTACTGTTTCATGCAGGAACTCTAGTGTCAAAACATCAATGGAGAATTTTCTTGCAGTAAGAAATTCCTTCCCTATGTCACAATGTTTCTGAAAGAAGTCTGTCGCAAGACATAAGCATCCGGAGGATGTAATTACTCCATGATTACAAGGTTTTATGTTTATTACTGCTGTAAAGGATAGTCTGGTTACTGACAGTAACTGTTAACTCTATACTACACAATCCCCACTTTTAACGACCCTGTGAAAGAAGCCTTTTAAAAACATTGTGGGAAAAGGAGAAAATGCTGGTAACCAGCATTTTCTCCTTTTCCCACAATGTTTCTACCCTTCCCAAAACAAATTTCAAATTTTCAGTCACATTTATATTGTCATCCGCAAATGCTTTCAATTTGGACAAGTCTAAAATGTTGTCGTTTGGTAAAGAGTTAAGGCATCCATTAGGGAACAGGCTTGTTAACTGCAACTCTTGACAAGTTTTGGAAGACTGATTGATTGATTGATTGTATGCTGTTTAACTGCATTTTCAACATTATTTCAGTCATATCAGTGTGACCAGTGCACCTGTCCATGCTTTCCTGGAGTTCCTGTTGCCAGTACTTTGCACAATATTCTTCCCAAGCCTCTGGCTGCTTTCCCGCGTAACCATCGTCAAAATGATCAGCAGTGAGAGAGGAATGAATCCTGTTGCAATGACTATCATAAACACCACACAATGTTGTGTTTTAACAACCCTGAGGAAGAAAATTTTCAAAACAACATGGGAAAAGGAGAAAATGTTGATAACAAGCATTTTCTCCTTTTCCCACATTATTTTCTTACCTTTCACAGACAAATACCTTTTTTTGTACCATATTCACTGTGTAGTCTGCAAATGCTTTCAATTTGTATGAGCCAAAAATTTTGTCGTCTGGTAAAGAGTTAAGTGATAATGAGTTGTTCGTTTGTAACTCTTCAGAAGGGTACCAATTTTCATGTGAATGACTTAACTCTTTACCAAACGACAAAACTTTAGACTTGTCCAAATTGAAAGCCTTTGCAGACAACAATATAAACAAGTCTGAATTTTGTTTTTGGAAGGGTAGAAAACATTGTGGGAAAAGGAGAAAATGCTGGTTACCAGCATTTTCTCCTTTTCCCACATTGTTTACAAAAGGGTTCTTTCTTAGGGTCGTTAAAAGTCAGGATTGTGTGGTAAAGGGTTGAGTAAATTATGTATTTCAAACTGTTATTTTTTGTGAAGCAGAACTTCCAATGCTGTTTATCATTTAACAGGACTTGAGAACAAGGGGTTGCTGGTTTGATCCTCGACTTGGCCAATCTCTTTTCAAGGATTGATGATACTCATTGTGACAGGATTCATTCCTCTCTTGCCACTGACCATTGTTTCAACAGTGGTTATGTGGGAAGGCAGCCAGTGGCTTGGAAGGAATACTGTGCAGAGTACTGGTAAAAGAAACTCCAGGAAAGCATGGATAAGTGCACTGGCTGCCACGATATCAGTGAAATAATGTTGAAAACTGTATTAAACACCATAGAATCAATCCGTCACCTATCATTTAATCTTTTACCATAAATCCTGAGTTTTAATGACCCGAGAAAGAAGGCTTTTGAAAACATCGTGGGTAAAGAAGAAAATGCTGGTCACAAGCATTTTCTTCTTTTTCAAGAACTTTTTCTACCCTTTCAAGGACAAAAGCCATTATGTGGACTAGATTTAATTTGTTGTCTGCAAATGTATTGAATTTGGACAGGTGTAAAATTTTGCCGTTTGGTAAAGAGTTGAATGATTTTGTGTTACCTTTTGCTGCCATAAGTTACAATATTAAGAAATTGGCTTGAGATCACAATCAAATTGCACAGAACATGCTGTCTGATCTTGGATTTGACAATGTAGTCGTGAACACTGGCCAAAAAGTTTCTTCGTTGAAGTGGAAATTTTTATCAGCCATCAAAACTGTTGCAAATTACTTCGTTTGCATGCAAAGAGAATCTTTACCATACGATCCCGAGTTGAATGGACCCTAAGAAAGAAGCCTCTTTTGAAAAAATTGTGGGAAAAAGAGAAAATGATGGCAGCTTGCAGTTTTTCCCTTTCTCACAGTGTTTTCTACCTTTGTACTGACAAGTTTTTCTCATTTAGTCACATTTGATTTTTCATCTGCAAATGCCTTCAGTTTGGACCTGTTGAAATTTTTGTTGATTGGTAAAGAGTTGAATATGTGATGTGTCTTGCGATTAATAGGGTGTTAAAATAGGACCTCTATTAGATAGAATTCAGTGGACACCATTACCTGATTAACTCTTCACCTAATGACAAAATGTAAGACTTGTCCAAATTGAAAGCAACAGCAGATGACAAACGTGACTCAAAAAATAAATATTGTTTTTTTTTTCAAAGGATAGAAAACACAGTGGGAAAAGGAGAAAGTGCTGGTAACTAGCATTTTCTTCTTTTCCTACAATGTTTTCAAAAGCTGTCTTCCTAAGGGTGGTTAACTCTTTACCTTACAATCCTGACTTTTAACGACCCTGAGAAAGAAAGCTTTTAAACACATTGTGGGAAAAGGAGAAAATGCTGGTAACTAGCATTTTCTCCTTTTCCCACATTGTTTTCTACCCTTTCCAAAACAAACTTCAATTTTTGAGTCGCATTTATTTTGTCATCTGTAAATGCTTTCAATTTGGACTAGTTTAAAATTTTGTCGTTTGGTAAAGGGTTAACTCTTTACCAAACGACAAAAATGTTGACTTGTCCAGATTGAAAGCATTTGCAGACGACAATTTAAATGTGACTCAAATGATGTAAATTGTAAATGATAGGTAGAAAACATTGTGAGAAAAGGAGAAAATGCTGGTTACCAGCATTTTCTCCATTTCTCACAATGTTTTCAAAAGGCTTCTTTCTTAGGGTCATTAAAAGTCGGGATTGTGTGGTAAAGGGTTAAAAGTCAGGATTGTGTGGTAAAGGGTTAACTATAGATTGCTCACTGATATAATACTATTGAGACTACCCAATCAATACTTCATTCTTTACCAGAGACCAAAACTTGAGACTGGTGCATTGTTGGAAGCATTTGCAGACAACAAATGTGGTTAACCCTTTACCAAACAATCCCAGAGAAAGAATGCTTTTGAAAACTTTTTGGGGAGGAGAAGAAAATGCTGGTGATATTTTCTACCCTTTCAAAGACAAATTCTATCGTTAGGTCATATTCAATTTGTAGTTTGCATTAATGCTTTCAATATTACAAGTCTAACATGCATGTATCTGGTAAAGAGTTAACCCTTTACCACACAATCAGGAGTTTTAACAACCATGAGAAAGATGGATTTTCAAAACATTGTGGGAAAAGAAGAAAATGCTGGTAACCAGCATTTTCTCCTTTTTTCCCCAAAATGTTTTCTACCCTTTCAGACACAAAATCAATCATGTTGAGTTATTTATTTGTCTGAAAATGCCTTCAATTTGGACCAGTCTGAAATTTTGTTAACTCTTTACCACACAACAAAATTTCAGACTTGTCCAAATTGAAAGCATTTGCAGACGACAATTTCAATGTGGCTCAAATAGTGCAATTTTCCTATGATAGGGTAGAAAATATTGTGGGAAAAGGAGAAAATGCTGGTTACCAGCATTTTCTCCTTTTCCCACAATGTTTTCAAAAGGCTTCTTTCTTAGGGGCGTCAAAAGGCGGCATTGTGCCGTAAAGGGTTGAACTGGTAAAGAGTTATAAAGAAGTGGAGTGATACAGGGCCATCATGGCCATACAGGGCCATCATGGCCCTCTTCTTATGAATCTGAGGAAGAAGGACATTAAAAATAGAATGGGAAAAGCACATGCTGCGAAAACCTGCATTTTCTCCTTTTGCCAAGTTGGTTTCTTTCTTGCCTATTTGCCACAATATCAAATTAATTAGATGATGATTGCTGCATGTATATCAAAAGTCTCTTAATCTTTTGCCACACAATCCTGTGTTTTAATAACGAGTTTGAGGAAGACAGCTTTTGTAAACATTGTGGGAAAAAGAGAAAATGCTGGCAACCAGCATTTTCTCCTTTCCCAACAATGTTTTTCTACCATCTCAAAGGCAAATTTCAGTTTTTGAGTCACATATTACTCTTGCATTACCAAATAAATATATTCCACTTTTTTCAATGGTTACAAATATAGTTCCACTGCAAAAAGAAGACACTGTTTAGTCATAACAGTAGTGGACAGTGTAGATCAGAGATCAGACAGCATGTTCTGTTCAGTCTGACCTTGATCTACACTGTCCACAAAACCTTGTGGTGTCGTCTACAGTAAGGAAGAGTTGATTTAACCCTTTCCCAAACAAGCCCTGGTTTTCACATCTCTGCAGTACAAGTCTTTGAAAACACTGTGGGAAAAGGAGAAATTGCTCGTAACTAGCAATTTCTCCTTTTCCCACAGTGTTTTCTACCCTTTTTGATAACTTTCTGCCATTTTCATCAAATTTAAAATTGTTGTCTGCAGACTCTTTCAATTTGGACCAGTCCAAAATCTGTCGTTTGGGAAAGGGTAAAGTGTCTTACCCAAGGACCCTTCCACATTATGGATGAGAAACACATCTTATGTTAAATCAAGGTAAATTATGTTTTATATTTATATTCTAGAATGTTAAACATTTCTGAAGATCAGTGTTTTATGCGCATCAAAAACCTTTTAATGAGGGAAAAGATTAAAGAGCCAAAAGGAATTGCATTCAATTGGCATGTTTTTATGAGATCGTAAACTCAACTAGATGATTCACTGAGCCTTTACCCAACAAACCCAAGTTTTAACAACCTGAAAAATTAAGGCTTTCAAAGCATGGTAGGAAAAGGAGAAACTGCTGTCATATCCCATCATTGAATCATACACACAATCCAGAATTCAAAAGACCCTGGAAAAAAGGGCTTTTGAAAACATTTTGGGAAAAGGAGAAAATGCTGGTAACCAGCATTTTCTCCTTTTCCTACAATGTTTACTAACCTTTCATGGATAAAGCCTATTAGTTTTGCCAGATTTGTTACCCCTTTCACCACTAACTTTGGAAATTCCACTTTTTTCTGAGATTTCAGCTGCTACTGAAATCAACTTTCATCGTATTTTAAAAACAGGGTAACAGATTATACCAATCTGAGATCAGACTGCATGTTTTGTGCAGTCTGATTTTGATCTAGGCTGTTCACAAAAGCTACTCGATTTGTTTTTAGAAGATTTGAGATCGATAAAAGTGCTGTATTAGTCAATAGAAAGATCGATACATCAATGTATTAATAAGATGTGAGAGATTAGATTTAACCCTTTCCCAAACAAGTCCTGGTTTTCACGTGTCTGCGGTACAAGTCTTTTGAAAACACTGTGGGAAAAGGAGAAATTGCTCGCAACGAGCAATTTCTCCTTTTCCCACAGTGTTTTCTACCCATTTTGAGAACTTTCTGCCATTTTCATCAAATTTCAAATTGTCATCTGCAAACTCTTTCAGTTTGGTCCAGTCTAAAATTTTGTCATTTGGGAAAGGGTTAAATGGGATGTAAAACGCCCATCTTTTTATGCAGATTTAACCCTTTCCCAAACAAGCCCTGGTTTTCACGTGTCTGCAGTATAAGTCTTTTGAAAACACTCATAACGAGCAATTTCTCCTTTTCCCACTGTTTTTAACCCTTTTTGAGACCTTTCTGCCATTTTTACCAAATTTAAAATTGTCGTCTGCAAACTCTTTCAATTTGGACCAGTCCAAAATTTGTCGTTTGGGAAAGGGTTAACTCTTTCCCAAACAACAAAATTTTAGTTTTGATCAAACTGAAAGCATATTTGCAGACGCCAAATTAAATGTTGCTCAAAATGATGATTTCTGTCTTTGATAAGGTAGAAAACATGGTGGGTAAGAGAGAAAATGCTAGTCACCAGCATTTTCTCCTTTTCCCACAATGTTTTCAAAAATCCTCAGCTTTCAGGTTGTTAAAACTTGGGATTATGTGGTCAAGAGATAAGTTGTCAGCTGCAAATGCTTTTAGTTTGAACAAGTCTAAAATTTTGTGGTCTGCATAAAGATTCTAGATTAATATAACTACTGTATGAGTACATATAATATATGAGCCATTCCATGTGAAAAGGGGCCTTAACCCTTTACCACACAGTGACGCCTTTTGACGCCCCTGGGAATGAAACCTTTTGAAAACGTTGTGGGAAAAGGAGAAAATGCTGGCAACTAGCATTTTCTCCTTTTCCCACAATGTTTTCTACCCTATCAAAGAAAAATTGCACCATTTGAGCCATATTGAAATTGTCGTCTGCAAACGCTTTCAGTTTGGAAAAGGCTAAAATTTTGTCGTCTGGTAAAGGGTTAATGCATCTGCAGAAGTATCAACTTGGGTCAGCATACTCACTCTGGGCAGGCTGACCTGGGTCAGAACTTTTCTTCTATTGGTCAATTTTGTGTATGTCAAAAATGGATTTTATGGATCCATAATTATATGATGACTTCCTTGGTTCAGTGCATCTTGAAAATACATTAACCTTTTACCAAACAGTCCCATGTTTTGATGACCCTGAGGAAGAGGCATTGGAGAAAATATTGATACCGGCATTTTCTCCTTTTCCAGCAATGTTTTCTACGCTGTTTAACCCTTTACCACACAAACCTGACTTTTAACGACCCTGAGAAAGGGTAACTGGTACTGGTAACCAGCATTTTCTCCTTTTCCCACAATGTTTTCTACTTTCCTACATCAAATTTCAATTTTTCAGTCACATTTATTTTTGTTGTCTGCACCTGCTTTCAATTTGGACTGGTCTAAAATTTAACCATTTGGTAAAGAGTTAAGAACTTCATTTGTACTGCTTTTGTATTTGCCATCTGCAGAAAAGTTAATGTTTTCATTTTGGAGGATCTAAAAGTTGATATCTAGGGAAGGATTAACTCTTTACCAAAGAATAAAACTTTAGACTGAACCAAATTGAAAGCATTTGCAGACGACAAACTTAATGTAGCTTAATGTGTAACTTGTGTATTGGGTAGGGTAGAAATTATTGTGGGAAAAGGTAAAATTGTTGGTTACTAGCATTTTCTCCTTTTTCTGCCATGCTTATCAAAAGCCTTCTCTCTCAGCGTCGTTAAAACTCAGGATTGTGTTGTAAACTCTTAAACCCCACTTTTGCAAGAGCCTGACTCACATAAAGAAAGATCAATACATCAATATAGAAATCAGCTGAGAGATTAGATTTAAAGGGGATGTTATTAACCCTTAGCCCTTTACCACACAATCATGTGTGTTAACCCTTTACCACACAATCCCGACTTTTAACGACCCTGAGAAAGAAGCCTTTTGAAAACATTGTTGGAAAAGGAGAAAATGCTGGTAACCAACATTTTCTCCTTTTCCCACAATGTTTTCTACCCTATCGAAGAAAAATTGCACCATTTGAGCCACATTGAAATTGTTGTCTGCAAATGCTTTCAATTTGGATAAGGCTACAATTTTGTTGTCTGCTAAAGGGTTAATTAATGATCCCAAGGAGGAAGTTTTGAAAACATTCTGCGAAAAGGAGAGCGTAATGGTGACCCCCAATTTTCTGCTTTTAGCACAATGTTTTCTATCTATTCCAAGACAAATCCCATCATTTAAACTACATTTAAAATTTTAGACTGGACTACATTGAAAGCATTTTACAGACAACAATATAGATGTGACACAGAAATTGAAATTTGGTTTCTCAAAGGTAGAAAACATTTTGAAAAAAGAAGAAAATGCTGATTACCAGCATTTACTCCTTTACTCGCATTGTTTTCTTCCTTATCAAAGACAAAAAGCATCATTTGAGTTACATTTATTTTGTTTTCAGGACACGCTTTCGATTTGGTTGAGTTCAAAATATTGTCGTGTGATAAAGAGTTGGTTTGTGATCTGCAAAATGATTCGGATTTGAAGTCAAAAATTTTGTCAGCAGGTAATGGGTTAACCCTTTACCACACAGTCCCGACTTTTAATGACCCTGAGAAAGAAGCCGTTTGAAAACATTGTTGGAAAAGGAGAAAATGTTGGTAACCAGCATTTTCTCCTCCCACAATGTTTCCTACCCTTCCCAAAACAAACTTCAGTTTTTCAGTCACTTTCACTTTATTGTCTGCAAATGCTTTCAATCAAGACTAGTGTGAAATTTTGTCATTTGGTAAAGAGCTAAAGATCAGTCCTGAAGACTAAGTACCAATAATTAGCTCCACTGGCCGAAGGCCAGCGGGCTTATGTCATGGCCCGGTGTCCGCCGTGCGTCCGTCCGTGCGTCAGTCCGTGCGTCCGTCCGTCCGTCCGTGCGTTAACTTTTATTTCAAACATCTTCTTCTCTGAAACTACCCATCCAATTTTCATGAAACGTCACAGAAATGATCCTGCCATGGTCCTCTTCAGAATTTCTTGAAAGAATTTGATTCCTTCAAAAACTCTGGTTGTCATGGTAACAAAACTGAAAAATATTGGAAATCTTTAAAAATCTTCTTGTCTGAAACCATAAGGCATAGGGCTACCAAATTTGGCATGTAGCTTTATGTAGTAGATCTCTATCATGTTTCTTCAAATTATAGCCCTGGGGTCAAAATTGGCTCTGCCCCAGGGGTCACAAGTTTTACATAGGCTTATATAGAGAAAACTTTAAAAATCTTCCTATACCTAGCCATAAGGCCTAGAGCTACCAAATTTTGCATTTAGCTTGATCTAGTGGGGGTCTACCAAAAGTGCCCAAATTACAGTCCTGGGGTCAATTTGGCCTCATGCTGGGGGGGGGGGGGGGGGTTTACAAGATTTACATGGGCTTATAATAATAGGGAAAACTTTTAAATCTTGGTGTACATAGCCATAAGGCTTAGGGCTACCAAATTTTGCATAATTATAGCATTATCTAGTGGGCAACTACAAAGAGGGTCCAGGTTACAGCCCTAGGATGAAGTTTGGCCCTGCACCAGGGGTCACAAGTTTTACATGGGTTTATGGAGAGAAAACTTCAGAAACCGTTATGTTACTAGCCATAAGGCCAAGAACTCCCAAATTTGGCATGTTATTCTTCTAATACACATATTCCCCATTTAGTCCGACTGTAGCCCTGGGGTCAAAGTTTTATAAGGGCTTATATAGTGAGGACTTCTCTTTATGGTTTATATTTATAAGCCAGTGGAGCGATACAGGGCCTTCATGGCCCTCTTGTTTTTGTTGTTGTAGGGAACATGAAGTCTGATCATGGGTCTACACTGTATTATAGCTTTTGTGAAACATTGCCTTACATTTGAAAACATGCCTTACAGTTGCAATATACATGGGTTTTCTAGGTTTAGAAAATATCCCATTCGATCTACTGGTCAACCCCCAGGCTGCTAAGTGTGACTCAATGACCTTTTGCAGACGGTGTAAATTAAGATCAGACAGCACAGAATGTGCAGTCTTATCTTGGATTTACACTGTCCAATAAGGAGATTTTGTTTTTCCTAAAATAAGTTTGAAAAAGAATTATTTGGATTTTTACTATCGGTTTGAAAATTCACTTCACTTATTTAGGATGATAAGGGTTAATATACTCCGTAAATAGTTATTCTATTGACTTTTAGCCCTGCACAAAATAAGCCCTAATTTAACTCTTCACCAAATGACAGAATTTTGGACTCAATCAAATTGAAAGTATTTTCAAACCACAAAGTAATTGTTACTCTTAACTCTTCACCAAACGACAAAAATGTGGACTTGTCCAAATTCAAAGCATTTGCAGACGACAATTTAAATGTGGCTCAAATGATGAAAATTGTCTTTGGTAGGGTAGAAAACATTGCGGGAAAAGGAGAAAATGCTGGTTACCAGCATTTTCTCCTTTACCCACAATGTTTTCAAAAGGCTTCTTCCTCAAGGTCGTTAAAAGATGGGATTGTGTGGCAAAGAGTTAACATGAAATTCATTTTTCAACAAGTAGAAAACATTTTGGGAAATGGAGAAAATGCTGGTTACAAGCATTTTCTCCGTTTCCAGAAATAATTTAAAAAGGCTTCTTTTTCCGGATTGAAATGTAAAGGATTTAGATGACCCGTAGGAAGAATGCATTTGAAAACACTGTGAAAAAGGGAGAAAATGCTTGTAACCTGTATTATCTCATTTTCCCACAAATTTTCTTCCCTATACAAACAAGTTCTACCATGTACACCGTGTTTGATTTATCGTCTGCAAATGCTATCATTATAGACAGGCCTAAAATTTTGTTGTCTGGTAAAGACCTAATGATGCAGACGACATCTAATAGAAATCAATAGCAACAGGTTTCGCTGAATGTTCAATACTGCTTCAGTTTGTCTTTTTTGTGACTGTTCAGTCATCTTTGTTTTCTGGGCAAATATTACATGTGACAGTTTGAATTTACCCAGATTTTCTAATTAATGTTTGCATTTGAAAAGACTGTGAAAAGGGAAAATGTTTGTTACCAGTATTTTCTCATTGTTCTACAAAATTTCGTCTCTTAAAGGCTTGTTATTGGCCAAAAGTAAACAAAGGCTGTGGTAAAATGCATTCAAAATTAAATGTCTTCTATTCTTGCAATGTTTTCAAAAGCCATTTTATGAATTAATGTCATAGCAACTGAAAGTATGGAAATTATTTTGACTATCTTTTACTGTTTGGTTGGTCCAAGTATATAAGATGCTGGCAGAAAAAGGAATTTTAAAACTAGGACAAAAGTTGCCAGATCACTCGACCTTTTGTTTACATTTTATCTGGTTTTGAGATTCATTTTCCTGCCAGCAACAAACACTTGGACCGACCATACAGTAACAGATTGTCATCGCCACAATAATTTCCATACTTGTAAATGGTATGAATTAAATTCAGATACACTTGAATACCTCATTGATTATTTTTGGCCACTACTGGGCCTTTAACCCTTTCCCAAACAAGCCCTGGTTTTCACGTGTCTGCAGCACAAGTCTTTTGAAAACACTGTGGGAAAAGGAGAAATTGCTCGTAACGAGCAATTTCTCCTTTTTCCACAGTGTTTTCTATCCTTTTTGATAACTTTCTGCCATTTTCATGAAATTGTCGTCTGCAAACTCTTTGAATTTGGACCAGTCCAAAATTTGTCGTGTGGGAAAGGGTTAACATACAAGTTTTATCACATACACCATATTTGATTCATCATCTGCAATTGCTATCATTATGGACAGGTCTAACATTTTGCTGTCTGGTAAAGACGTAATGATACAGAGGCCATCTAACAGAAATCAATGGCAACAGGTTTTGATAGATGTTCAATACTGCCCCAGATTGTCTGTTTTGTGACTGTGGAGTCGTCTTTGTTTTCCATCTTTGTTTTCCATGGTAATGTTATATTTGACAGTTTTGAATTTGCTCAGGTTTTGTTTTCAGTTTTTCCTGCTACTTTATGAATGTTCACAGATATAATGCAGCTTTTACACCTTGTAGCAGTGAACCGGTATTTAACTGCTTTTGGTGAGCGTTAATTTTTTTACCAAACAACAAAATTTTGGATTCGACCAAATTGAAAGCATTTGCAGACAGCAAATCAAATTTAGCTCAAAAAATGACTTCTGTCTTTGATAGGGTAGAACACCTTGTGGGAAAAGAAGAAAAAGCTGGTAACCAACATTTTCTCCTTTGCTCACGATGTTTTCTGTACTTTCAGGGGTGAATTTCTATTTTTGAGTCACATTTATTTTGTTGCCTGCAAAACCTTTCAATTTTGACAAGCCTGAAATTTTGTTGCTTGGTAAAGGGTTTAGGTCTGCTTAACCCTTTACTACACAATCCCGACTTTTAACGACCCTGAGGAAGAAGCCTTTTGAAAACATTGTGGGAAAAGGAGAAAATGCTGGTAACCAGCATTTTCTCCTTTTCCCACAATGTTTTCTACTCCTCCCAAAACATATTTCAATTTTTGAGTCACATTTATTTTGTCGTCTGCAAATGCTTTCAATTTGGACAAGTCTAACATATTGTCGTGTGGTAAAGAGTTACTTGACCATCCAACAAAATTTTTTGTTAACAGCAATTCCTTTAACCCTCTTGTGCACGATCCTGAGTTTTAACAACCCGAAAAACAAAGCCTTTGGGAAACCATTGTGCCTAAAGGAGAAAATACTGGTTACAAACCTTTTCCCACAATGTTTTCTACTCTTCCAATTTCCAAAGGTGAATTACTATTTTTGATTCACATTTATTTTGTTGTCTGTAAAAGCTTTCAATGTGGGAAAAATTAAAAATTTTGTCATTTTAGTCAGGGTTAACCCTTTACCACACAGTCCCGACTTTTAATGACCCTAATGTAGAAGCCTTTTGAAAACATTGTGGGAAAAGGAGAAAATGCTGGTAACCAGCATTTTCTCCTTTGCCCACAATGCTTTCTGCCCTATTAAAGAGAAATCGTATCAATTGAGTCACACTGAAATTGTCATCTGCAAATGCTTTCAATTTGGATGGGTCTAAAATTTTGTCATGTGGTAAAGAGTTAAGGTTTGCATTTGTGACCATCCAATAAAATTTTCTATCAACAATGTCTGAAACAACTTCTCCTGAAAAACAAGGACAAAATCCAGGGATAATCTTGAAAAAGCTCCATCTTGGTCATTTGTTATAATATGAGCCCTGCCCTGGCAAAAGGGGGCTTACTGCAACTCTGATGCATTATACCATTCAAGTCTTCACAAAATTATGGATCTTTAACTCGTTGCCACACAGTCCCAAGTTTTAATGACCCTGAGAAAAGATGCTTTTGAAAACATTGTGGGGAAAAGGAGAAAATGCTGGTAACCAGCATTTTCTCCTTTTCCCTCAATGTTTTCTACCCTGCCAAAAACAAATTGCAGTTTTTCAATCATGTACATTTTGTCATCTACAAATGCTTTCAGTTGGAACAAGCCTGATATTTTCTGTCTGGTAAAGAGTGAAAAGCCATTTTGTCTAACAACTGAATCATGAGGTAGAAAGGTCCTTGGACATGCAGAAAATTGATCAAAAGCAAAAACTTCAGATCCATGTCGGCCTGCATGGACTGTGCAGGCTGACATGAGTTGATACTTTTTGCACAGGTAGTAAGACCCCTTTTGACAGAGTATTTTTCATATATTTTACGCTGACTGTACGGTGCTCAAAACAAGGTGAATGATCTGAAGGCCATCCTTGCTTCCTTATTTACCATAAGTAATTCCTTGCCAGATGACAGAATACTGGACGTTTCCATTTATTGAAAGCATGAATTTTGCAGACAATGAATCAAAATCTTGATCAATTTAGGAAATCTCTCTCTGAAAGGTTAGAAAGTATCTTGAGAAAAGGAGAAAATGCTGTTACCAGCATTTTCACCTTCACTCACAATATTTTCAAAAGCTTTTTTCGTCAAATTCCTTGAAAGACAGGATTGTTTGGTGAAGGGTTAACCCTTTAACCCTTTCCCAAACAAGCCCTGGTTTTCACGTGTCTGCAGTACAAGTCTTTTGAAAACACTGTGGGAAAAGGAGAAATTGCTCGTAACGAGCAATTTCTCCTTTTCCCACAGTGTTTTCTACCCTTTTTGATAACTTTCTGCCATTTTCATCAAATTTGAAATTGTCGTCTGCAAACTCTTTCGATTTGGACCAGTCCAAAATTTGTCGTTTGGGAAAGGGTTAAGAGCCGAATAAACCCAAAGGGCATTTTCAGTCTAGAATAAGGCCCAGATAACTACAATTTCACGGTTGCTTTTTGCCACTTCTATTTCAGGGAAGCGGATAGTGTAGATCAAAGATCAGACTGCACAAAATGTGCAGTCTGATCTTGATCTAGACTAGCCGCAAAGGCAATTTTAGTTGTGAAAGGCGCTTTAAGTGTTAATTTATCCAAAAATAGGTGTAACAGTGGTTATATGTGAAGGTTACTAAGTTACTGGAGACTGTTTGACAATTTAGCAAATAGGTATTCCATTATGGTGCAGTGTTGAAAAGAATTCATACTATAATAGGATATAGAAAAAAAAAAGGACAAGAAAGGTCTTTATCATGGTGGATATAGATCAGAAGTATTCTCCAGGGGAAGTCCAGGTAATGTTGTCAAAAATTTTTCATAGAAAAAAATACACCAGATTTCATGCTCAAGCTTGTGTAAACCATTTTTTTTTTTTTTCATTTATTTGAAAAAGAATTAGTCTGTGCTTATTGCAGTGTTCCGTCTATAACATGTGTCTCATCATAATTAGCTCAGGAAGGAACCATTTCCGTTTCAAATTTATTTGAGAATTTGCCTTTAGTCCCACTTATTTTGAGAATATCCCCTCTTTCTTCATTCTATATTCTATATTTTCAGGGTGCTTCTTCTGGGTGCCCCGTGGTGATACAGCCTGTGCCACGTCGCTGGCAGAACGGCATACAACATCTAACCAAAATGATGAATCTGAAAAAACTGAAGCGTAGACTTTCTCTCACATTTAAGGGTAATCGTCCCCTGGATTCTAGTCTCTCTGACTTAGCGGAGCAGATAACAATAGAGGACAGTAATGGAGTCAAAGAAAATGGTGCTGGAAATATTGAAGGTAACTAGATCTTAACTATTTACCACTCAATCCCTGGTTTTAACAACCCTGAGAAAGAAACCTTTTGAAAACATTGTGGGAACAGGAGAAAATGCTGGTAACCAGCATTTTCTCCTTTTCCCACAATGTTTTCTAACCTTTCAGAAACAAATCAGATAATTTCAGCCAAGTTAAATTTGTCGTCTGCAAATGCTTTGAATTTCAAACAGTCCAAATTACTGTTGTGTGGTAAAGAGTTAAACTTTGGAACTGCAGTTGTTTGTATAGAGAGAAATTCTAGAGTTTACCTACTTTGGCAAAGTTTTTTATTTAGACTTTCCAAAGATTTACAGCACATGTATAAAAAAATGACAAAATGTGACAAAAAGCTTGGTGGTTTTTTAGCTTGGCTGTTTTAGTTGAGGTAAAACTTTGACATTTTACAGTATGTCTGTCATTACAGAAGATATTTACTTCAAGCTCAGACTAATTGATAACTATCAAAAAGGGGAATCCATAGAACAGGGGAAGTTAACCATCAAACTATTTTTGACACAGTTATGCCTCTTTTGTCAACTTAAAATTTTCACTGAAAATCACTATTTTTACAAGCAACAGTTACTGCAGCTGAGTGTTGGCACCTGCCTGCAGTGCTCTTGTTTCATGAAAAAGATAATAATTAAAAAAAACAATTGTATGAAAACAGCATTTTTTCCCCACAATATCTTTATGTTGCCTGGGAGGAATTCAAATTTCGGTCATGCTAGTTTAGAATATATATCGTATCAAATCATTGACAAAAACTTACTGTTACTGTAGACCCTCAATAAGAAAAATACACTCAACACTGACTCTCGTACCTCTAGGGGACAGAATGCCATCTGTTTGCATTATGTTGCAAAAATTTTGCTGTTTTAAGTCTTTATCAAACAATAAAATTTTAGGCTTTTCAAAATCATAAGCATTTGCAGTTAACAAATGTGAGTAAAAAATAGAAATTTGCTTTTTATAGGGTGGAAAACTTTGTTGAAAAAAGAGAATGTGCTGGTTACCAGCATTTTCTCCTTTTCTCACAAGATTTTCAAAATGGTCTTTCCTCAGGGTTGTTAAAACTCGGGATTGTGTAGTAAAGGTTTAATGGGACAATGCCCCAGGGTCCCTGCCTTGACAATACTGGCAATAATATGTGCAGCAAAGACTTTAAGCTGTAGCAGCAACTGTGACATCTCTTGCTGCTTTTGCATCCAGTTGAGATTGAGATCAGACTACATAGAAGAGAATGTGTACATAATCTCCAACCAGATCATGGATCTACACTTTGCGCAGAATTGTTGTCAAAAAAATGAGTTTTGTCATTGTTGCCAAAAAAATTTAGAATCAGAACATTTTGAGGTGTTTTATGCTGAGGACCAAAATTATTCAATGCACAAGTATGTGACATGGGAAAGGGTCTCTCTTACTTGTACCGTTTGGGTAAAAAAAGTCGAAAGTTCTTTGATTATACAGCATTAATTTTGTATAAATTATCATGAATATCCCACAATTCGGTTAATTACTAAGTAATTAAGCTGAATCATTGTTACAATGAGGTTAGGAATAAATTATTTGTTACATAACATCTTAGATCTGGGTACAACTTGTAAATATTTTGAGTGATACTTGCCGAGACTGCCTTGAATTAACCCTTTACCACACGACAAAATTTTAGACTCGTCCAAATTGAAAGCATTTGCAGACGACAGTTGAATGTGACTCAAACAATTATGTCACTTGAGATCAAGACTTGGTCATTAGGTCAAACTTTGAAGTTGTTATAAATGCAATCATGATGAGCATCATGTCTAAATTACTAACATAAACAATTGGCAGCTAATTAGACTTGTGGAATTTTATACCGTTACCAAATAATCCTGAGTTTTAATGGCCCTGAGGAATAAGACTTTTGAAAACATTGTGGGAAGAGGAGAAAATACTGGTAACCAGCATTTTCTTCTTTTCCCACAATGTTTTCTACTTTTTCAGAAGACACTTCCGTCATGTATGCCACGTTTATTTTGTCGTCTGCAAGTGCTTTCAGTTTGGACAAGTGTAAAATTTTGTCCTTTGGTGAAGAGTAATTGACCACAGGGATTCTCTTATTCTGAATTGTTCTGCATATGGGTCAAGTCACATAATATTTCTAAGGAAAACTTCTTTTGAAAAAGTGTTTCCTACTCTAAGACAAATCCCATCAGTGGAGCCGTGTTTAATTTGTTCTTTGCATATGCTTTCAATATGGACCAGTATAAAGTTTTTTTGAGTGGTGAAATTATGACATATTAAACCTTTACTAAACAAAATTTTAGATTTGTCCAAATTCAAAGCTTTTACAGACATCAAATTTAATGTGGCGCAGTTGTTGAAATTTGTCTCTGAGAGGTTAGAAAACATTGTGGGAAAAGGAGAAAATGCTGGTTGCCAGCATTTTCTCCTTTGCCCACAAGGTTTTCAAAAGGCTTTGTCTTCAGGGTCGTTAAAACTCATGATTGCGTGGTAATGGGTTAAAGTCTGAAATGATCTTCCTGTGGTTGATGATGGAGAAGGGTATAAAAAGGCAATATGGCTGAGTAAAATGTCTTGTATCTATCACACTCTTTTGAATAAACAGGCAGTAAATTGTTCTAACAAGTAGAGCAAAGGACCCTGATAGAAGAATGAACAATTTACGGTTTTTCCAAGCAACCTAATTTTCATGGAATTCAGAGCTGTGTACACAGCAATTACTTGCATAACAGTCTGCATTGCAACTTGATCTGTTTTTAGGAGTAAAATGGCTGGAATTTCTGTAAAATCTAATTCTGCAAATGTCATTATATAACAAAATTGAGCTGCATATTTCCGGGATTTTATCCGTGAAGTGGTTGGGGGTTTCAGTTGAGAATGATATCGTTTCTGAGAGATTTTGGATTTTCCGGGCTTAAAAGGTTACTTTGTGGGTGTTTGGATCAGTTTGAATACGGTGATTATAAAATTATGTTGTGCAAGTTGAACTATAACTTAGCCTTGCTCTGTGAAAAGGGGGTTTAATGCATATTCTAAAAGAATCAATCTTTGTCAGCCTGTGCTGTCAGCGCAAGCTGACCTGGGACAAAGCTTTTGCTGTTGGTCAATTTTCTGTAGTCCAAGGATCAATCTGCCTTCTGATTCATTCGGTTATAACATATGGATCTATCATTATAATGATGACTTGCTTGGTACAATGCATCAGAGAGATACATCAAATCCTGTTTTGCCAGAGCATGGTTCCAGTGCATTTCACTGATAACAGGTATATTGCACAGGACATAAATGTGGTCTTTTTGAAAACATTGTGGGAAAAGGAGAAAATGCTGGTAACCAGCATTTTCTCCTTTTCCCACAATGTTTTCTGGTGCACTGGGTAAGGGGGATTTGTCTCTTTACCAAACAACAAAAATTTTGTCTTGTCAAAAGTGAAAGCATTTGCTGACAAAGTATTAAATGTTACTCAAAACATAGTATTTGTCTCTGAAAGGGTAGGAAACATTCTGAGAACAGACGAAAATGTTGCTGGTAACCAGGATTTTCTACTTTTCCCACAATGTTTTCGAAAGCCTTCTTCCTCAGGGTCGTTAAAACTTGTGATTGTAAGAGTAAATGTATCTTCTAACCTCTTACCACACAATCCTGAGTTCTAATCACCCTGAGGAGAAAAGCATTTAAAAACATTGTGGGAAAAGGAAAAAATGCTGGATTCCAGCATTTTCTCCTTTTCCCAGAATGTTTTCTAGCCATTCTGATCAAAATCCCATCATTTGTGCCACATTTATTGTCTGCGAGTGCTTTTTAAATTGGACCAGTCTAGAATTTCGTTGTTTGGTAAAAAGTTAACCCTTTACCACACTACAAAATTTTAGATTTGTCCAAACCTAAAACATGGGCAGAGGACAAATTAAATTTGGCTCAGATCTTGGAAGCTGTGTTTAAAAGGGTAGAAGACATTGTAAGAAAAGGAGAAAATGCTGGTTACCAGCATTTTCTCCATTTCCCACAATGTTTTCAAAAGGCTTCTTTCCCAGGGTCGTTAAAAGTCGGGATTGTGTGGTAAAGAGTTAACTCATTACCACAAAATCCCAACTTTTAACAATCTTGAAAAAGACAAAACATATTTCAGTTCTTGAGTTGCTTTCAATTTGGACTGGTTGGAATGAGTTGATGCATTATACGTTTTGTTTAACCCTTTCCCAAACAACAAATTTTGGACTGGTCCAAATTGAAAGAGTTTGCAGACGACAATTTTAAGTTTGATAAAAATGGCAGAAAGTTCTCAAAAAGGGTAAAAAACACTGTGGGAAAAGGAGAAATTGCTTGTTACGAGCAATTTCTCCTTTTCCCACAGTGTTTTCAAAAGACTTGTACTGCAGACACGTGAAAACCAGGGCTTGTTTGGGAAAGGGTTAAATAGCTAAATAGTGAGGTAGAATGATCCTTTGACTGCAGAAAATTCATCAATAGCAAAAGGTCTCCACATTTGTCAGCCTGCGGGGAACGTGCAGACTAAAATGGGTCTATAGCTTTTTGCAAATGCATTAACCCTTTACCACACAATCCCAAGTTTCAACGACCCTAGCACATTGGACTTTCGAGAACATTGTGGGAAAAGGAGAAAATGCTGGTAACCAGCATTTTCTCCTTTTCCCGCAATGTTTTCTAACCTTTCAGAAAGAAAGAAATTAATTTTAGCCATATTTAATTTGTCGTCTGCAAATGCTTCCTGGATATGAACCAGGCTAAAATAGTGTCGTGTGGTAAAGAGTTAAAGTACTTTTTCACAGAGCATGATTTAAATATTCATGACTCTTTGTATGCAGAATAGCAACATTAGTAACTCAATGGTATACTGTAGCAGAGTTCACTTTTGTGTTCAGTGTAGGTCAAACTCAGACTGTAGAGAATATGCAGTCTGATCTTTGCCTACACTGTTAGATATTTGTAGATTTGCCTGGTTAATATAGAACTTTGAGATCAGAAGGTTTGGGTTTCACTTTCGGCTTGAAAGTTCCATTTTATATAGCCCTAACCACACTGTAATCCCCAGGGATTCAACGGCTCGGACAAAAAAAGCTTTTGCAAACATCTTGAGAAAAGGAAAAAATGGTGGTTACATGTTTGCTTTTCCTTTTCCCACAATGTTTTCTACCCTTTCACAGATAACTCTCATCATTTGAGCCACATGTGTATTGTCGTCTGCAAATGCTTTCAGTTTGGACAAGTCTAAAATTTTGTTGTCTCATAAAGAGTTAAGAGTTAACTTTGATTGATTGTAACTTTTTTCGAGACTGAAAAGGAGATTTCCAACATATTTGAATATGATTTTTGGTCCTCGTCTTAAGCATCAGGCAGTGGACGGTGTAGATCCAAGATCAGACTGCATGTTCTGTGCAGTCAGCTCTTGATCTAGGCCATTGAAAATAATAGTTACGTTGCCATTGTGAGTGAAGTAGTTAAACTGTCATTTGTTTTCAAACATCAACATTGTACAACTATGCTTGTAAGTTATCTTCAGAGATTCTGCCATTACGAGGTAATCAGTTGGTGCAACACAAACTAGAAATATCTTCTAAAAAAGTATGACTGCGTAAATTTGTCTAGAAATAGGCCTCTAGGGGCCTGCAGAATAAACATGTCCACATTTGTACCAGTCACAAATTTCTATCTATTCCTTTGAATGTATCACTACTAAGAAATAGGTCAAAAGCAAGCACATTCAGATACACCCCCAAAAAAAAACCAGCTTGGAAATGACATAATGTTTGTGATATAATTTTTCAGGTTTGATACAGGAGAACCAGTCTAGAATTCATATACAGCTTGGGGATGATGGAGAGAACGAAGAAGCTGTAACACAGTCTGAAGACAAGCGGGATTACATATCACCAGTTAGAATGAGAAACAGACGTAGATTTAGTGAGGTAAGGAAACCTGAAACCTTTTAGTATTAAACCCTTAATTCTTGACTGAGCAAAAAAAATTTAGACTTGTCCAAATTGACAACATTTGCAGACGGCAAATTGAAGGTAGCTCAAATGATGATTTCTGTCTTTGATAGGGTTGAAAACATTGTGGGAAAAGGACAAAATGCTGGTTACCAGCATTTTCTCTTTTTCCCGCAATGTTTTCAAAGGCCTTCTTTCTCAGGTTTGTTAAAAGTTGGGATTGTATGGTAAGCGGTTACAGCCCTGAATAAACGCAGTGAACATTTTTAGTCTAGAAATTAGATTGAAATAGCTACAATTTCAAGATTGCCCTTGTCCAGAATATCTCAACAAAGCAGACAGTGTAGATCAAAGATCAAACTGCACGTTTTGGCTGCAAAGGCAACTAAGGATCTGAACGGTGCTCTAAGGGCCAAAAACAACACAACTTTTGGCTTTGATTGAAGTGAAGCAGACATCTGACATGTTTCAGTTGTAGAGCTTAGAGTGCCAAGCACTTTATTTGCATTAATGGACAATGTAGACCAAGATCAGATGGCACAGATGGTGTACTCATTTCTTGGGCAACACTGTCCAATTCTGTGAGATATTCCGAGGATTGAATTTGTCTTCTGCAAAATTTAATGCTTTCAAATTAGATCAGTAATAACATTTTTAATGCCTCTTTTTTCCACTATGTTTTCTGTACTGTCAGAAAATATCGACATTAATTTTATCCTTTCAAGTTTTTGCCCTGTTTGTGGAAATAGATAATGGATGGATCTGAAAATAGCATGTACAATAAAGGGTTATGATCTTCAGGTAAATCCTACCAGACACCAAAATTTTAGGGAATCATTATAGGAAAAGGAGTACCGGTATATGTTACTTACCAGCATTTCCCCTTTTCCTACAATGGTTTCAGTTGCTTTGCATCTTGGGGGTATTAACCCTTTCCCAAACAAGCCCTGGTTTTCACGTGTCTGCAGTACAAGTCTTTTGAAAACACTGTGGGAAAAGGAGAAATTGCTCGTAACGAGCAATTTCTCCTTTTCCCACAGTGTTTTCTACCCTTTTTGAGACCTTTCTGCCATTTTCATCAAATTTAAAATTGTCGTCTGCAAACTCTTTCAATTTGGACCGATCCAAAATTTGTCGTTTGGGAAAGGGTTAAAACATGGGATCATTCTGTAAAGAATAAAGCATTTTGAGCCACAAAGGTTATGTCCTCAGATTATATTTGATCTTTTTAGATATTGTGTACTCTCAAACATATGGTGCTCTGAATTCAGGGAAGAAACAAGAAAAAAAATGTTATAAGGGAGATGATCAATTGATATATGATGCAGGTGAATACATGGGTTATTTCCCTTGCAAGCAGTATCTCAACAAGACATTGTTCTAAGATCCATTTATAACTGCACATTTTGTGCTGTCTGAACTGAATCTACTCGTTCCATAAAAGGGAAAGGATAGACCCATGACAAATATATCTTTATTTTTATGTTCCAAATGATAAAGGTTAGGGAAAAATTGTGGTAGTACAATGATAATAGTCTTTTATTTCTTCACTTTCACTGATGACGATCTCAAGGATAGATGTGTGGGAAGCAGCCAGTGGCTTGGGAAGAATATCTTGCGAAGTACAGGTAAAAGAAACTCCAGGAAAGCATGGATATGTGCACTGGCTGCCTGAGTTTAATTGGAAAAATGTTGAAAATAGCTTTTAAAATAATTGAAAGCATTAGCAGATGACAAGTGAAAAGTGGCTAAAGTGATAGAATTTGTCTTTGAAGTGGGCAGAAAACACTTTGCAAAAAGTAGAAAATGCTACTTATCAGCATTTGCTCTTTTTCCCACAACATTTTTTAAAAGCCTGTTTTTTTTGTAAAGGTGAACTCTTCAACAGGCAATAGAATTTTATACTTGTCCATAATGAAAGCTTTTGCAGATGAAAGATGTGGCACAGAATGATGAGAGTTGTTTCTGAATTGGTAGCAAACATATTGGGAAAAGCAGAAAGCGCTGGTAAGCATTTTCTCCATTTCTCACAATGTTTTCAAAAGTTTTTATCCTCATTGTAGTGGGAAAAGGAGAAAATGCTGTTTACCCGCGTTTTCTCCTTTTCCCACAATGTTTTCAAAAGCCTTCTCTTTCAGGGTCACTAAAACTCGGGATTGTGTGGTAAAGAGTTAAACATAGGATTGTTTGGTAAACAGTTTATCATTGGTACTGACCAAGACAACTCTGATGGGTATCCAAAATGGGATACTATGAACAAAGAATAATTTTGAGAATTTGATCCTTAAACCCCCTTACTCTTTGCAGTTCCTGGTCACAAGCAAACACTCCTTTTCCTTCAATGGCTTTTATTTTTTCAAAAACATGTTTTCTATTTGTCCAGTGTTTGTATGATATTTGTAATATTTTCTATGTTGGTCTGTCATGTTGAATCGAAAACAGTCTCCTGGAGGTCATTACACCAATTACAAAATAGTTTTAACCTATGGAGCACTGAACCCAGATTCAAACTTCGATGCTGACATTGTAGATCAAGATAAGACTGCACTTTTTAAGTAGTCTGATCTTAGATTTACACTGACTGCTGTTTTTGCCAGATACTGTGACAGAAACAGCCTTGAAATTGCAAAATCTGCATGTGGGATTAGAATGTCCACTTTACTATGTATTTAGCTTTTTAACCCTTTCCCAAACAAGCCCTGGTTTTCACATGTCTGCAGTACAAGTCTTTTGAAGACACTGTGGGAAAAGGAGAAATTTCTCCTTTTCCCTCAGTGTTTTCTACCCTTTTTGAGACCTTTCTGCCATTTTCATCAAATTTAAAATTGTCGTCTGCAAACTCTTTCAATTTAGACCTTATCGTTTGGGAAAGGGTTAAGACAGTGCTAACCCTTTACCACAAATTTCGGAGTTTTAACAACCCTAATGAAAAGGACTTTTGAAAACATTGTGCATAAAGGAGACAATGCTGGAAACCAGCAATTTCTCCCTTTCCCACAATGTTTTCTGCTCTTTCAGACATGAATTCCATCACTTGAGCAACATTTAATTTGTCTTCTGCAAATGCTTTCAATTTAGATCAGTCTAAAATTTTATCATTTGGTAAAGAGTTAATGCCCATTTTGAAACAAAGCATTGGTAAAATGTGCTGTTTAATCCTTTACCACACAATCTGGAGTTTTGGCGACCATGAGAAAGGAGACTTGAAAACATGTGAAAAAGAAAATGCTGGTCATAAGCATTTTCTCCTTTTCCCTCAATGTTTTCAAAATCCTACAGCAACTGGATGATTAAAACTGGATTGTTTGTTGGACAGTTAACCCTTTCCCAAACAAGCCCTGGTTTTCACGTGTCTGCAGAACAAGTGTTTTGAAAACATGAACAGGAAAAGGAGAAATTGCTCGTAACGAGCAATTTCTCCTTTTCCCACAGTGTTTTCTACCCTTTTGGAGAACTTTCTGTCATTTTCATCATATTCAAAATTAATTGTTGTCTGCAAACTCTTTCATTTTGGACCAGTCTAAAATTCATCATTTGGGAAAGGATTAAGGAGAAAAAAGATGAAATTTTGCAAGATATTTTTGTTTTTGAATCCAGACGATAATTTCATTACAAGTGTCTGTATTTGGAAAATTTGTTCCAGAGAAAGATTTATCTTCATCTAGGGGGGAATGAAACACATAATGGGATTCAGCAGTAAAGTGAAGAAAAGTCCTGGGACTTGGAAAGATATCTGAGAATTGGATTTTGAAGTGTCTCCTTTTTCTTTCTTAGATTTCCGAATAGTTTGTAGCTCAGCTTTTTTCGAAGAAAACGTCAAAGTATTGTCATTGCTGTGTCATCCGCATCGTCGTGCAAAAACTTTGACATTTTATAATGTCTCTGTCATTACTGAAGATATTTACTTCAAACTTGGAACCCATAAAAGAAGGGCAGGTAACCATTGAAATATTGTTGACACAGTTATGCCCCCCTTTTTTTTTACTTAGAATTTTCACTGAAAATCAATCTATTTCTAAAAGCAACTGTAGCAGAGCATTGGCACCAACATGCAGTCCTCTCATTTAGTTTTAACTCTTTACCAAACGACAAAATTTTAGACTTGTCTAAATTGAAAGCAGTTGCAGATGACAAATGTGACTGAAAATTTGAAATTTGTTTTGGGAATGGTAGAAAACATTGTGGGAAAAGGAGAAAATGCTGGTTACCAGCATTTTCTCCTTTTCCCACAATGTTTTCAAAAGGCTTCTCTCTCAGGGTCGGTAAAAGTCGGGATTGTGTGGTAAAGGGTTAACTGTTTATCAAACAGTCCTATGTTTTGATGACCATGGGGTAGAAAACATGTGAAAGCATTGTGGGAAAAGGAGAAAATGCTTTGAAATGGTATGATTTAACCCTTTACCAAACAAGCCCTGGTTTTCATGTGTTTGCAGTACAAGTCTTTTGAAAAACACTGTGGGAAAAGGAGAAATTGCTCATAACAAGCAATTTCTCCTTTTCCCACAGTGTTTTCTACCCTTTTTGAGAACTTTCTGCCATTTTCATCAAATTTAAAATTGTCGTCTGCAAACTCTTTCAATTTGGACTGGTCCAAAATTTGTCGTTTGGGAAAGGGTTAAATTTAAATGCATATTTAAATTCATTTTTAAATGCATCAATTAAAATTTTCTCAAGAATATTTTCTTCTTCATTTTCATCAAATGTTTCCTGGCGTTGATTTCGCTGTCATCAAAAATTCGCAACAAAGTAGCTTAGACTGTCATTCTGTGGTTTGCCATTTTACTTTCATTTTCGAGAATAACCTGGCAAAGTAAATATACATTGTTTTCTGCTAAAATTCCACCTGATTGGATCATTTCTTTAAAGAAGTTTTTGAAAATAATTTGGATTTCTGTGTTATGAATCGGTCTGATACGACAATTGTTAGGATTTCTGTAGCCCCTGACTGCAACAATGGGTTGATACTTTTTGCAGATGCATTAAGCCCTCTTTTCACAGAGCATGGCTCAATTATTATTGTTTCTGAAACTTTTCATTTCATCCAGACTAATTTTACAGCACATTCAGGAGATGCTTTTTTAAATTAATGCGACAAAATGGGGAAAAAACGTTTTCAGAAATTTCTGGGTTTTTCAGAATATTCTCAGACTGACTGACAGAAATAATTTTAATGATTGATTATTTTTCTATACTGCAGATGTGTTTTGCAGGAAAGAGTTTGAAAATTCACAGAACATAAATATGGTGAAGATTTAGAGCATTTACCCTGTACCGCACAATCCCGAGTTTCAACGACCCTGAAAGAGATGGCTTTTGAAACATTGTGGGAAAAGGAGAAAATGCTGGTAGCCAGCATTTTCTCCTCATCTCACAATGTTTTCTACTTTATCCAAGACAGAAATCACGATCTGAGCCAAAACTAATTTGTTGTCTGCACATTCCTGGTTTCAATTTTTTCTAGTCCAAAATTTTGTTGTTTGGTTAAGGATTAACATTCAGTCATCCAGTCCTGAATTATAACAAACCTTAGGAAGAAAGCTTTTTCAAAACAATGTGATGACCAGCATTTTCTCCTTTACCCACAATGTTTTCTACCCTTCAGAAAACAATTTCCACCATATGAGCCATATTTTATTTGTTTATTGCTTTGAATTTGTTTGAGTCCAAAGTTACCATACAACCCCAATGAAGAGGACTTTTGAAACGATTGTGGGAATAGGACAAAGTGCTGATAAACCAGCATGGACATGGACAAATTTTGTCATTTTGGCTACCTTAAATTTGTCGTCTGCAAATGCTTTCAATTTGGACCAGTCTAAAATTTTGTTGTTTGGTAAAGTTAAACTTGCCTCCTGCAAAAACGTTTGCATAGTTATCTAATCTGCACAAGGTTAAGAAACCTGTGGTTATAAATCATTCTGTTAACCCTTTCCCAAACAAGCCCTGGTTTTCACGTGTCTGCAGTACAAGTCTTTTGAAAACACTGTGGGAAAAGGAGAAATTGCTCGTAACAAGCAATTTCTCCTTTTCCCACAGTGTTTTCTACCCTTTTGGAGAACTTTCTGTCATTTTCATAAAATTTAAAATTGTCGTCTGCAAACTCTTTCAATTTGGACCAGTCTAAAATTTATTGTCTGGTAAAGAGTTAACTCTTTACCAAATGACGACATGTTGGACGTTTCCAAATTGAAAGCATTTGCAGATGACAAAATAAATAGGACTCAAAAACTGAAATTTGTTTTGGGAAAGGTAGAAAACATTGTGGGAAAAGGAGAAAATGCTGGTTATCAGCATTTTCTCCTTTTCCCACAATGTTTTCAAAAGGCTTCTTCCCCAGGGTTGTTAAAAGTCGGGATTGTGTGGTAAAGACTTAATGTCAAAAAAAATCATGTAATCAATCAAAATATCAACAGGATACCCTACCTTAGGAAGACTCTTAGTAGAGATAGTCACAGTACTGAGGACTTGAGAATTGAGGGTCGTTGGTTCAAATCCCCAGTGTGGCCAATTTCCTTCCGAGGTTTTATGATGGACATTGCAACAGGGTTCATTCCTCTCTCACCATTATTATTGTTTACATGATGGGTATGTGGGGATCCAGCCAGTGCCTTTAGAGGAATATTGTGCAATGTACAGTTTAACCCATTCCCAAATGATTAAATTTATACTGGTCCAAATTGAAAGAGTTTGCAGATGACAATTTTAAATTTGATGAAAATGACAGAAAGTTCTCCAAAAGGGTAGAAAACACTGGGGGAAAAGGAGAAATTACTTGTTATGAGCAATTTCTCCTTTTCCCAGTGTTTTCAAAAGACTTGTACTGCAGACACATGAAAACCAGGGCTTGTTCGGGAAAGGGTTAAAAATAGAAAACTCCAGAAATGCACAGATAGGTGCACTTGCCGCTGCGATATAACTGAAATAATGTTGAAAACAATGTTAAACACCATACCATCAATCAGTCAATCAAGGGCTTTCAATCTGGACAAGGCTATTATTATATCAGCTGGTAAAGAGGTAAAGGTTAATTGTAAAGATTATTTCATTCTGGACAGTTAACCTAGAAATACAACAGTATAACTGAAATAATGTTGAAAAGAGCACTAAATATCAAATAATCAGTCAAATAGGGGCTTAAAACCTGGACAAGGCTATTATTATTTCAGCTGGTAAAGAGATAAGGGTTTGCTGTAAAGTACTCAATAAGTAATGGGTTATTTCATTCTGGACAATTAACCTAGAAATACAACAGTATAACTGAAATAATTTTGAAAAGAGCATTAAATATCAAATAATCAATCAATCAAACAGGGGCTTTCAATCTGGACAAGGCTATTATTATTTCAGCTGGTAAAGAGATAAGGGTTTGTTGTAAAGTACTCAATAGGTAATGGGTTATTTCATTCTGGACAATTAACCTAGAAATTCGACAGTATAACTGAAATAATGTTGAAAAGAGCATTAAATATCAAATAATCAATCAATCAAACAGGGGCTTTGAATCTGGACAAGGCTATTATTATATCAGCTGGTAAAGAGATAAGGGTTAGCTGTAAAGTACTCAATAGGTAATGGGTTATTTCATTCTGGACAATTAACCTAGAAAACAAACTTGAGAAGGATGGCCCAATCTGTAACTCTTGAAGCTATGGCTGTGAATGGTTTCTTTACCCCTTACAGAATGATTCCATGCTTTTAACCCTTAACCTTGTACAACACAATCCCGACTTTTAATGACCATAAGAAGGAAGCCTTTTGAAAACATTCTGGGAAAAGGAGAAAATGCTGGTAACCAGCATTTTCTTCTTTTCCCACAATGTTTTCAACCTTATCAAGTACAAATATCGTCATTTTAGCTAATTTAATTTGTCATCTGCATATGCTTTCAGTTTGGAGCAGTCTAGAATTTTGTCGTGTGGTAAAGAGTTAAACTGCTAAATAATTGAAATGAAACTTTCAAGACGATGGTAAAACCCATAACTTTGTTATAACTTTATTATTTTAAAATTATTTGCGGGGGGGGGGGGGGATATTTTATTATTGGACAAGGTAGATCCAAGATTAGACTGCACATTCTGTGCAGTCCCATCTTGATCTACACTATCCGCTGAAGGTTAGTGAGTTAGCAGCTTCAGAGTTAAGCCTTTGTTGAAAAAGGCTTTTGTAAACACAGTGTCTTCTTGTCTTGTGAAGTGAGTATAGGTGCAAACTCCACAGACTGTTTATTTGCAAACTCCAGACTTGCTACACCTTAACTCTTTACCAAGCAATCCCAAGTTTTCACGACCTTGAACAGGAAGGCTTTTGAAAACATTGTGGGAAATGCAGAAAATGCTGGTAACCAGCATTTTCTCCATTTCCCACAATGTTTTCTACCCTATGAAAGACAAACTCAATCATTTGAGCCCAATTTAACCCTTTCCCAAACGACAAATTTTGGACTGGTCCAAATTGAAAGAGTTTGCAGACGACAATTTCAAATTTGATGAAAATGGCAGAAAGTTATCAAAAAGGGTAGAAAACACTTTTCAAAAGACTTATACTGCAGACACGTGAAAACCAGGGCTTGTTTGGGAAAGGGTGAAATTGCCATCTGCAAATGCTTTCAATTTGAACATGTCCACATTTTTGTCTTGTGGTAAAGGGTTAATCTGGAAATTTGTTGGAAGGACAGAAAACATTGTGGGAAAAGGAGAAAATGCTGGTTACCACCTTTTCACACAATGTTTTAAAAAGCACCCATCCTTAGGGTCATTAACTCTTTACCACATGACAAAATTTTAGACTGGTCCAAATTCAAAGCATTTGCAGATGACAAATTAAATCAAATGATTGGATTTGTTTCTGAAAGGTTAGAAAACATTGTAGGAAAGGGAGATATGCTGTATTTTCTTCTTTTCCCACAATGTTTTTAAGTCTAACTTCCTAGGGGCATGGTAATGGGTTAATTGTGTGGTAAAGGATTAAGCAATAGGTATGTATTGAGTCTTTCATAAGAGACTTTATGGTTTTTACCAGCTTCATATATCAAGACCAGACTGTACAGATTGTGCTGTCTTATGTTTGATCCACACTGTCTGCTAATTGATTCCAAACCATGATGCAGAAGAAGTCCTCTTAGACCTTTTACTCCACCAAATGACAAAATTTTAGACCAGTGTAAATTGAAAGCATTTGCAGATGACAAAATAAATGTGACCCAAAAGTTGAAATCTGTTTCAAGAAGGGTAGAAAACGTTGTAGGAAAAGGAGAAACTGCCGGTTACGAGCATTTTCTCCTTTTCCCACAATGTCTTCAAAAAGCTTTCTTTTTTCATGGTAATTGAAAGTCAGGATTGTGTGGTAAAGGGTAAAAACAGAAGCAAAAAAGAGTTTCTTGTTCAAGTTGTAATAACAAGTTATTGCAGTGATCATAAAATCTGTCATGATGTGAAGTCACTTTCTGCAGAAATGTGTTGATTTGAAGAACATAATTATTATGCTTAGAGTAAAAACAGAATTTTATTGGTTCGGTAGACACTTGTAGATCAAACTGGACAGAACATGCTGTCTGATGTTGATCTGCACTTTCCAGTTATACTTCATGCCGAGTCCTGGTAGCGTGCAGTCAGTTGGGTACAAGCCTTGAGAACTAGGGGTGGCTGGTATGAATACCAAGCACAGTCAATTTCTTTCTAAGGATTGATGATAGTCATAGGGAGAGGAGTCATTCCTCTCTCATCACTGATCATTGTTTAGACAATGATTATGTGGGAAAGCAGCCAGTAGCTTGGGAAGAATATTGTGCAAAGTACTGGTAACAGTCTCCTGGAGTTTTGATCGAAGAAAATTTTGAGAAAAAGTGCCCAATACAAAAAAAAAGACGCTTTTAGTCAGCAAAAAAAACAAAGGCTAGAATTGTCTCATGAATTATTGGATTTATTGATTAATTGTATGGTATGGTATTTAATGAAGTTTACAACATCATTACAGTTATATTGCAGCAGCCACTGCTTTCAAAAGAGGTCTGTAAGGAGTTTACAAATGTATACAAGTAATTGTGTTCAGGGTTTCTCTTGTGAAATATTGTCCAGTCAGACAACATAATGAACCATGAACGGATGCATACAGCTGTGGAGGACATGAAATATTGGGTATATTATATCTTACACCTCATTTATGATGGAAAAACCTTACAGCAATTTGGAAAACTCAGTAACCAGTGCTCCAGATAGAAGGAGTGATTTTGATTTCAAAACTGAAAATATTAATCACTCTCCACTAAACCCTATGTTACAGGTACTCATTAGAATCGTCTCATCAAGACGATTCTAATGAGTACCTACAACATAGGGTTTGGAAAAGAAATAATGGATTGAGTATACTATCACTCCCTTTTATCTGGGGGTCTGTGTTATGGAAGACTCTTACATTTTAACCTAAGCTTACACCCGTAACCAGCATATGATTAATGCAGCAAAGGTACTCTACTATCAGATAAAGAATATATAGTTTGGCTGCTTTCAAAGAAAATGTAGAGGTATTGTCATAGCCCAGACATGGTCTGCGTCGTCATCATTGTGCAAAAACTCACATTTTATATCTCTGTCATTATTGAAGGTATTACTTCAAACTTGTACTACTTGTTTTAACCATCAAAAGGGGAACACATACATCAGGTGTAGGTAACCATCAAAATATTTTTGACACAGTTATGCCCCTTTTTCAACTTAAAATTTTCAATGAAAATTGATTTAATTTCTAAAAGCAACTGCAGCTGAGCATTGGCTCCCACATAGAGATACCTTGTATGCACTCTAGAGACCACATTTTCAGTGAGATACTCATGAAAGTTGTTCAGAATGTTTGTCTTGATGACATTTTGAACAAGTTCGAAATTGGGTCACATGGGGTGAAAAAGTAGATCACTGGGACAAGTCTTAGATAAACCTTGTGTGCACTCTAGAGGCCACATTTTCGGATGGATACTCATGAAAATTTGTCAGAATGTTTGTCTAGATGATACCTTAACCCTTTGCCAAACGATAAATTTTAGACTGGTCCAAATTGAAAGAGTTTGCAGACGACAATTTTAAATTTGATGAAAATGACAGAAAGTTCTCCAAAAGGGTAGAAAACACTGTGGGAAAAGGAGAAATTGCTCGTTACGAGCAATTTCTCCTTTTCCCACTGTGTTTTCAAAAGACTTGTACTGCAGACACGTGAAAACCAGGGCTTGTTTAGGAAAGGGTTAAACAAGTTCTATATTGGATCATGTCAGGTACAAAAGAAGGTGAATGTGACAAATCTTAGAAAAACCTTGCGTGTACTCTAGAGACCATGTTTTCAGTATGATATTCATCAATTGGTCAAAAAAACACTTGAGTATTTTACATTATCCCAAATAGGAGCTCTTCAGCTTTATCAGGCCTAGATACCTTTACTCAGGTGAGCGCTGTAGGTCCAATGGCCCTCTTCGTTTGTAAAGATTTAACTCTTTACCAAACGACAAAATTTTGGACTGTTCCATTTTGGAAGCATTTGCAGACGACTATGAACATGTGACTCAAAAATTGAAAATTGTTGTTTTGGGAAGGGTAGAAAACATTGTGGGAAAAGGAGAAAATGCTGGTTACCAGCATTTTCTCCTTTTCCCACAATGTTTTCAAAAGCCTTCTTTTTCAGGGTTGTGAAAACCCAGGATTGTTTGGTAAAGAGTAATGGGATAAGGTTAAGATTTAACTCTTTTTCCAAACGACAAAATCTTAGACTAGTCTAAATTAAAAGCATCTGCAGACTACAAAATAAATGTGACTGAAAAGCTACAATTTGTTCTAGGAAGGTTAGAAAACATTGTGGGAAGAGGAGAAAATGCAGGTTACCAGTATTTACTCCTTTTCCCACAATATTTTCAAGTCTTCTTTCCCAGAGTCGTTAAAAGTCAGGATTGTGTGGTAAAGGATTGAGGGGAGAAGGATGAACTTTTGTTAAGAGGTTGCACCTGGGTTTAAGGAAACACACAAGATTGTTTGGTAAAGAGTTAAGGGTTAAATATGCTCTTCACAAAGAGTTCAAGGCCCAATACCTACCAAAAGTAAACAGCAAAGGTATTAAAATGGACTTAAATTTAAGTCATACGATTTAAAAGTAGGGTTACAATTATTGTGAACGTGACAATCTGTTATTGTACCGGCAGTATATGTGTTAGTCGCTGCCAGAAAAATGAAATCTTGAATTAGGTTAAAAGTTGCCAGGGCGCTCTATTTTTTTTTTCACTTTTTACCTGATTTGAAAATTAATTTTTCTGCCAGCAACTATTACTTGGACCAACCATATAACAACGGATTGTCATCTCCATAATAATTTCCCTAATTTTGAATGGTATGATTTAAATGTAAATGCATTTTACCACCCCATTGTTTACTTTCGGCACCTATAGAGCCTTTAACCCGTCACCACACAATGCCCCCTTTTAATGACCCTGGGAAAGAAGCCTTTTGAAAACATTGTAGGAAAAGGAGAAAATGCTGGTAACCAGCATTTTCTCCTTTTCCCACAATGTTTTCTACCCTATCAAGAAGAATTGCACCATTTGAGCCACATAGCAATTGTGGTCTGTAAATGCTTTCAATTTGGCCCAGGCGAAAATTTTGTCATCTGGTAAAGGATTAAAGGCCCAAAAGCTACCAAAAGTAAACAGAGAAGGTATTAAAATGGATTTAAATTGAAATCATACCATTAAAAGTAGGTTTACAATTATTGTTAAGATGACAATGTGTTATTGTACTGTCAGTGTATGTGAAATCTTAAATTAGGTTAAAAGTTGCCCGGGCGCTCTATTTTTTTTTAAACTTTTTACTTTATTTGAAAATTAATTTTTCTGCCAGCGACTACCGGTATTACTTGGATCAACCATTCAGAACAGATTGTCATCTTTACAATAATTTCCCTATTTTTGAATAGAATGATTTATATGGAAATGCATTTTACCACCCCATTGTTTTACTTTTGGCAGCTATAGGGCCTTTAACCCTTCACCACACAATGCCACCTTTTAATGACCCTGGGCCAGAAGCCTTTTGAATACATTGTGGGAAAAGGAGAAAATGCTGGTAACCAGCATTTTCTCCTTTGCCCAAAATGTTTTCTACCCTATCAAAGAAGACTTGCACCATTTGAGCCACATAGCAATTGTGGTCTGTAAATGCTTCCATTTTGGCCAAGGCTAAAATTTGTTGTCTGGTAAAGGGTTGACCCTTTCCCAAACAAGCCCTGGTTTTCACGTGTCTGCAGTACAAGTCTTTTGAAAACACTGTGGGAAAAGGAGAAATTGCTCATAACGAGCAATTTCTCCTTTTCCCACAGTGTTTTCTACCCTTTTTGAGAACTTCCTTCCATTTTCATCAAATCTAAAATTGTCGTCTGCAAACTCTTTCAATTTGGACCAGTCCAAAATTTGTCGTTTGGTAAAGGGTTAAGCAACAAGGATATTTGACTATCAAATAATAAATCTGCAGAAAATTTGCCTGAAAATCTGCATGAGCTCATGAGTCACTTGTTTTAGAAAGCTGTTTCAACCATGTAACGTTACAGGAATATTGTGATATTGTGTTTGATAAAGTGTTAACTCTTTACCAAGGGCCAAGTCCTACACTTGTTCAAATTGAAAGAATTTGCAGACAACAGATTAGAGATGATTCAAATGATGATTTTTGTTCTTGATTGTGAAGAAAATATTTTGGGAAAAGGAAAAAATGCTGGTTACCAGCATTTTCTCCTTTTCCCTCAATGTTTTCACAAGCCTTCCTCCCCAGACTTGTTAAAAGTCAGGATTGTCTGGTAAAGGGATAAACATTGCAAATAACTATTCTTGTGCCTTTACTTTTGGCAAAGATTTGTACTTTCCTTTGAAAAACAAGTATGGTTTTATTCTCACCTTAGAGACATACTTGAATATGTAAGCTATTGCTGTAATATGATTGAAATAATGTTTAAAGCAGCATAAAACACCATTTAACTCTCTACCATCACTGTATCCACTTGGTTTTTCGTGGGAGTGACCTTGGGCAAGACACTTTAGAGCCCTAGCCTAGTGCTGGTGAAACCCAGGAAATGCATGAATATGTGAGCTGTCACCATGATACGACTGGGGTGTTACACACCAACTAATCAATCAACCCGTTACGAAATGACAAAATTTCAGCCTTGTCCAAATTGAAAGCATTTGCAGATGACAAATGTTGCTCAAAAAACAAAATTTGTCTTTCGTTGGGCAGAAAACATGGTGGGAAAAGGAAAAAATGCTGGTTACTAGCACTTTCTCCTTTTCCCACGATGTTTTCAAGAGCCTTCTTCCAAAGGTCGTTAAAACTCGGGATTGTGTGGTAAAGAGTTAATTAGGATGATTTCTCAGACATCACTGTTTACATGTGATTTTGTGAATGGTTTCTGTTTACCCTTTAACACACAATCCTGTATATTTATTTCTTACCAGAGGTTTGATTGATTGTATGGTGTTTAACGCCGTTTTCAACATTATTTCAGTCATATTGTGGCGGCCAGTGCACCTATCCATGCTTTCCTGGAGTTTCTTTTACCAGTACTTCTCACAATATTCTTTCTAAGCCACTGGCTGCTTTCCCACATAGCCATTGTCGAAACAATGGTCAGCGGTGAGAGAGGAATGAATCCTGTTGCAATGACTATCATCAATCCTTGGAAAGAAATTGGCCGAGCCGGGGATCAAACTAGTGACCTCCTGTTCTCAAGTCCTGTATGCTACCGACTGAGCTACGGGGCTCAGCTCTTACCAGAGGACAAAGTTTTATACTTGTCCAATTTGAAAGCAATTGGAAATGACAAATCAAATCTGCCTCAGATGTTTGAATTTGGCTATGAAAGGGTAGAAAATAATTGTCGGAAAAGGAGAAAATGCTGGTTACCAGTGTTTTTTCCTTTTCCCTAAAATGTTTTCAGAAGCCTTATTTCTCAAGGTTGTTAAAAGTTAGGATTGTTTGTTAAAGGATTAAGGTCTCTGAGGAAGAAGGTTTTAGAGGGATTGTGAGAAAAGGAGAGATGCCAACACAACTTTGAAATTGGATGGCACATCCGGTCAAAAAGGTAGGTCACTGGGCCAAATCTTAGAAACCCTTGTGTGCACTCAAGAGGCATCATTTTCACTCGGATATTCAAGAAACTTGGTCTGAATGTTTGTTTTGATGATATCTCTGATAAGTATGAAATTGGGTCACATTGGGTCAAAAAAGTAGGTCTCTGGGCCGTTAGAAAAACCCTGTGAGCACTCTAAAGGCTACATGCTCAGTCAGATACTCATGAAACTTGGTCAGAATGTTTGTCTTGATGATATCTCTGTCAAGTTTGATATCACCTCAGGTCAAAAAGTAGGTCACTGGTCCAGATCATAGTAAAACCGTGTGTGCGATCTAGAGGCCATATTTTCAGGCCGATCCCCATGAAAATCTGTCAGAATTTTTTATTTGATGATATCTCTCACTAGTTCAAAAACTAGATTAACTCTTTACCACACAACAAAAATGTAGACCAGTCCAAATTGAAAGCATTTGCAGACGACATTGTAAATGTAGCTCAAGATATAACATTTGTCTCTTACAGGGTAGAAAACGTGGGAAAAGAAGAAAATGCTGGTTACCAGCATTTTCTTCTTTTCCCACAATGTTTTCAAAAGGCTTCTTTCTTGGGGTCGTTAAAAGTCGGGATTGTGTGGTAAAGGGTTAAGTTGGTCTAAAAGAATGTCACTAACACTCGTGTGTTTTACATCATTACAACCAGGATCACTTCAGTTTTGTTAATCCCAGATGACTTTACTCAGGTGAGCGCTTTAGGGCTAGTGGGCCTCTTGTTTCCTTTTTCCAGTGTGTTTTCTACCCTTTCCAAAACAAATTTCAATTTTTAGTCACATTTGTTTTGTCTTCTGCAAATGCTTTCAATTTAGACAAGTCTAAAACTTTGTGGTTTGGTAAAGAGTTAACCCTTTACCACACAATACCGACTTCTAACGACCCAGAGAAAGAAGCCTTTCAAAAACATTGTGGGAAAAGGAGAAAATGCTGGAAACCAACATTTTCTTCTTTCTTCACAATGTTTTCCACCCTTCCTAAAAAAAATTTCAATTTTTCAGTCACATTTATTTTGTCGTCTGCAACTGCTTTCAATTTGGAGTAGTCTAAAATTTTGTCGTTTGGTAAAGAGTTAACCAGAAATGTGGAGGGGGGGGTGAATGTTTTACATCTGGGTAATTTGTTAATTGTTGGCACATTGAAAAACTTGAAGATTTGAGGAAATGGGGGATAGTGTTCCTCAACCCTTTACCACATAGTCCTGCTTTTCAACTCCTTAACAAAAGACAAAATTCTAGATTTGACCACATTCAAAGCATTTGCAGACAAGAAATGAAATTAAAATTTAAAAAAAATTTAATTTTTTACCCAATCAAAGACAAGAAGCCATCATTTTATCAACATTTAACCCTTTACCACACAATTCCATGTTTTAACAACCCTGAAAGAAAAGGTTTTTGAAAACATTGTGGGTAAAGGAGAAAATGCTGGTAACCAGCATTTTCTCCTTTTCCAACAATGTTTTATATCTTATCAAAGACAGAAATCACCATTTGAGTTACATTTGAGTTACATCTAACATGTCGTCTGCAAATGTTTTCAATTTGGTCCAGTCCAAAATTTTGTCATTACACAATTCTGAGTTTTAACAACCCAATGAAAGTACAGCTTTTGAAAACATCGTGTGAAAAGAAGAAAATCCTGGTAACCAGCATTTTCTTCTTTTCCCACTATGTTCTCTATCATTTCCAAAACAAGTTTTAGTTTTTACGTCTCATTAATTTTGTCCTCTGCAGATTCTTTCAATTTGGACATGTCTGGAATTTTGTTGTTTGGTAAAGAGTTAATTTGTTGTCTGCAAGTGCTTTCGCGATTTGCTCCTGTCTAAAGTTTTGTGGTCTGCAAATGCTCTCAATTTGGTCCTGTCCAAAATTTTGTCACTGGGTAAAGAGTTGGTAGAGAGAGTTCTAAATGTAGAGTTTTGTGAAAATGCTTCCAAAACCCAGTACTTGCTATGGCATCAAAAGATGGATGGGGTTGATCTAAAATGAAGTACCTTCAGAAATGATTTTCAGGTGTGCAGTAATGGACCATCATCAACCTTTGTCTTCCTGTTTCACTCTTTACCAAATGATTCAGAGTTTTAACAACCCTGAAGAAGAGGACTTTTGAAACATTATTGGAAGAAGAGAACATGCTGGTTACCAGCATTTTTTTCTTTTTCCACAATGTTTGCTACCCTTCTATAAACAATTTTAATTTTTTAGTCCCATTGATTTTGTCATCTGCAAATGCTTTCAATTAAGACATAAGGTCTTTTCCTTGGGGTTGTTAAAACTCTGGATTGTGTTAACAAACAATTCTGTGTTTTAACAACCATAAAGAAGAGGACTTTTGAAAACATTGTTTGAAAAGGAGAAAACTTGAGCATTTCTCTTTTCCCAACAATGTTTTCTATACACTCTGAAACAAATTTCAATTGTCGTCTGCACATGCTTTCAGATTCTTAAGCGTAAAATTTTTCATTTGGTTTAGAGTTGCGCAACACCAAACATTAGTACACCATACAAATATGACCGTACACCCCTACATGGGACAACTTTTATCAACCTTTTAATTAGATTTACAAACAAAATATCCAAGACCTAACAGCATTATAATCAAAATTACATTTTCATAAATATCATCTTAAAATTTATTTAGAAAGTAGTCTCCCACCAAATGCCTTAACTCTTTACAACACAATCCAGAGAGTAGTCTCCCACCCAATGCCTTAACTCTTTACAACACAATCCAGAGTTTAACTCTTTACCAAACGACAAAATTTTAGACTGATCCAAATTGAAAGGATTTGCAGACGACAATTTAAATGTAGCTCAAATGATTATTTCTGTTATGGATAGGGTAGAAAACATTGTGGGAAAAGGAGAAAATGCTGGTAACCAGCATTTTCTCCTTTTTCCACAATGTTTTCAAAAGGCTTCTTTCTTAGGGTCGTTAAAAGTCGGGATTGTGTGGTAAAGAGTTAAACCACATGGAGGAAATAGCATTTTGAAAATCTTGTTGGAAAAGGAGAAAATGCTGGTAACCAGCATTTTCTGCTTTTTCCACATGATTTTTTCTCCACTTTTCCAGACACTTACCATCATTTCAGCATTGTTTAACTTGTTGTTTGCAAATGCTTTCAATTCAGCAGGTCTAAAATTGTATCATTGGTTCAAGAATTTTAAAAAAGGCAAGTTTTCATAGAAGAACTGTTGAGAATTTTTTCCCCCATTTGTTTATATAGTAAATAAATGGAATGTAATTCATTCAGGAAAATGCATAAAACAGACCAGATTTTTCTCTACTCTAGAAAAAAGAGCCGACTGGTAAAGCAGGAAACATGTGTTTAGAGTTACCATGGAGATTTGGTTAAAACAGGGCCACCTGTTTAATTAACCCTATAAAAACTTCATTTATGTAATGGACATCTACTTAGTAAGCTGACATTGTAACTTTAAACCATATGAAGCTCTTCAACTACATCTGATTCAAATTAAAAACTTGGTTTGAATGATTAGATTTAACTCTTTAACACACAACAAAAATGTAGACTTATCCAAATTAAAAACAAGTTTGCCAACAACAATTTCAGTGTGGCTCAAATGATGGAGTTTTTCTTTGACAGAGTACAAAACATGGGAAAAGGAGAAAATGTTTGTTACTAGCATTTTCTCCTTTTCCCACAATGTTTTCAAAAGCTTCTTTTCTCAGGGTGGTCAAAACTTGGGATGGTGTGGTAAAGAGTTAACCCTTTAACACACAATGACACCTTTTGACACCCCTAGGAAAGAAGCCTTTTGAAAACATTGTGGGAAAAGGAGAAAATGCTGGTAACCAGCATTTTCTCCTTTTCCCACAATGTTTTCTACCCTGTCAAAGAAAAGTTGCACCAATTGAGCCACATTTAAATTGTCTTCTGCAAATGCTTTCAATTTGGACAAGGGTAAAATTTTGTCGTCTGGTAAAGGGTTAAACACAGGTGGACATAATGCCTTCAAAGACTGTTAGAGAAGGTTTGCCTCATGATGAAATTAAAAGCAATATAGCTTGAAAGTGCTTTTAACCCTCAACCAGACAAAATTTCAGACTGGTCCAGATTGAAAGCATTTGTAGACGACAAATTGAAAGTGGCCTAAATGACAAAATTTGTCCTTGATAGGGTAGAAAATGTTATGGGAAAAGGAGAAAATGCTGGTTACCAATAGTCAGTGCATGCAGGGTCCAAGTTACATTGTAAATTGGAAAAAGTGTCTCTGCTCAGTGATGCATATTTTAATGAAGATATATGAATGAAACATGCTGTCTAGGCAGCTTATGTGCTAAGCTAGGATGCGATTAATTTTAGGGTCAGAGCGTGCAAGGTCAAGGATACAGTGACTAAAAATAGAAAATCAAAGCGCTGACGCACTGAAGGCAGCGGGTTTGTGCCAGCTACAGATCTTATTACTTTCTTTGCACAGGTTTCCTTTATACTTGACTTGAAGTAAAAAGGTGCCTTAATCGATCTGCAAACAGTATAGACTTAGGTCAGCCTGTGCAGGCAGTCAGTCTGTGCAGTCTTCACAGGCTGACCTGGGCTGAAACTTTTCGCCATTGGTCCATTTTCTGTACATCGAAGGGTCGGTCTATGGATCAATAATTATTTATGTCTTGCTTGGTATAATCCATCACGAGGATGCAAGAAGCCCCCTTTTGCCAAAGCACAGCTCATTTGTTTGTGGCTAAAATAAAGATAAAATCTAGTACATGAGCACAGGTAGAAAACAAGACTTGAATAAATGATATTAATCCTTTCCAAAACAATCCCAAGTTTTTATGACCCTGTGGAAGAGGCCTTTAAAGACATTTGTGGAAATGGAGAAAGTGCTTCTAACCAATGTTTTCTATTATATCAATCCGTAACATTTATGAAATTCTTGAAAGGTATCTTAAAGTACTGAAAACCAGTCTTAGTATAATTTTGAGGTTTTACACCTCAAAATCCTTGTAGGCCAAATAATGTGCTTTATAAAAGTTTTGCCGATCCCTTTTAAGGAGTTTGTAGCTCAAAGACTTGAAGTTGGTACCGCTGGTTTAAATTTCCAGCATGGTCTTCTTTCTGATCCACTTATCATTTATGCCATGTTGTTATTCAGTGCATGACCTTAAGGAAATAGCCAAGAAACGCATGCATAGGTACACTGGCAGCTGTTATGACCCAAGCTGTTTAAATTTCATTAACTGCTAATAAATTATACTGAAAGAAGCCATTTGCAGACAAAAATTGAAACATGGCTCAAAAACAGTGTACATCTTTGATAGGGTAGAAAACATTGTTGGAAAAGGAGAAAATGCTGCTTACCAGCATTTTCTCCCATTCCTACAATGTTTGTGAAAAGTTATGTTCTAAGGGTCGTTAAAACTTGAGATTGTGTTGTACAAGTAAATGCATAATATAATTTGCAGTTATAACTACTTTTAACTCTTTACCACTCAATGCCGACTTCTAACAACCTTGAGAAAAAAGCCTTGTGAAAACAGTCTGGGAAAGGAGAAAATGCTGGGAACCAGCATTTTCTCTATTATCCACAATGTTTTCTATCCTATAAAATAAAACTTGTACCATTTTAGCCACAATGAAATTGTCGTCTGCAAATGCTTTCAGTTTGAACACAGCTGAAATTTTGCCGTCTGCCAAAGGCTTAATGGGTGACTTTTCGTATAACATCGCCTGTCATAGCCGAATCCGTACGACTTTGGCGATAAAAGGCGATGTTACACGAATCCCATTACGATGCCCTATGCTCAAAATTCATCATGCAAACAAACACCAACAAGAAAAAGTCGATGCAAAGAATCAAAGTCGCCGCAAATTTTTTTATTTAATGCTTCAAGAAAGCCAGGGCAAATAAGTAAATGTCAGTTTTCATCAGCAGATTTTTTAACACGTTATGAAATTGATGTGACTGTGAATCTATATCAAAAGTTGTCTTCTGTTACAGTATCTAATACCCTCGCATAGCGCTCTCTGAACTCTTTTCCAAACGAAAAATATCAGACTCTTCCAGATTCAAAGAGTTGACAGACGACAATTTAAAAAGCTGCAAAAATGGTAGAAAATTCGCTAGCAGTGGGGGGAAAAGTATTTGTTAAAGGAGAAATTGCTTATAACGAGTAATTTCTCCTTATCCAACATGTTTTTCCAAAAGAATTTGACAGTGCACGTGATAACCCGCGTTTGTTTGGGAAAGTGTTGAAAACAGGGCCAAGTTACTAAAATGTTGCTGTCCTAGGATAGTATGATTCAAGAGAACGCAAGTTTGCAAGGCATGCTTTCAATTTAAACAAGTCTAAAACTATACTGTTTGGTGAACGCTGTTAATAAAGAATATTGGTTTTGCATTGCGATTTATGAACAACACAGCGAAAAACTGGTCTCTCTCCAGATTTTTTCCAACAAAGTACATGTAAATTTATCTAGAACTTGGTGAGAAATAAACAAAAGGGTTCTAAACAATCTTTGTTTTAAAAACTAAACTTAGAAAGAAGTAACCAATAATGGTTAGATACAATCATAACCATCATACTCGTTCTTCGGCGGAATTTAACACAATTTCAGCAATGAACAATTTTAGCGGTGGTCATTCAACAAAAAACACAAATAGTAGGAAAAACTAGGTACTAAATAATCAAAATGATAATTAAACCTGTGTACGAAATGACGAAAGTGGATACAAAATGACCAACTGGATACGAAATGACCAAAATAGAAAGTATAGGTAGGTACGAAATGACCAAAATCGTATCTACGAAATGACCTAGGTACGAAATTAACTAGGTACGAAATGACTGGAAACCTGTACAGCCTTGACCAATGAAAACAAGGCATTTATTTGGATGAGTCCATTTCTCGCGAATAGCGAAAATAAAAGTAATACTTGGGCGGATTTTTTGATGCTGTAAGTATTAACAGAGCAAAAATAGTATCGTATTGTATATACTTCGTAGTTTAAGAATGAATTAAAAAGCCAGTTTAAGGCGAAGTAGAAAGATTCCTTGTTAACCTTAACACCCCTATAAAAAAGAAATTCCCATTGTCCATGTCCTAACTTGAAAAACTATTAAAAATATAGTCGCGCGCTTCTGCGCTGTGACTAATAAAAACTTTTGCTCTGAAAATATTTTCTTTTGCACTTTTTCGGTCTATGTAGATACCGACACCCTCTTTCCATTTCTATTCTACAGTAACATTACGGATGAACTCGTAAGGTGTAAGGCAGTTTTGAAAGGGTGTCGTCTGCGCGAGTAGCGCGTATTTATACATGATCGTTTGTGTATTCATGGAGGAACTATTTAGTCAAGTGTAGGAATCAAGTTTTGTTTACCTCGCGTATCCAGGAAAAAGCTGCCGGATGCAAGAATTCTCGACCTAGATAAATATCGTAAGCGTTGAAAATCAGTAACTCATACCTGGGGACTATGACAGCGGGTTTCACCCGCTGCCAAAAAAATAGTTCCACTCAATAGCATGTGTTTCAATGAACATTTTTTAATGATATTTGCTGTGTAGGATATTTGTGTGAAAAGTGAGTTTGGGATTGATTTTGGGGTGTGTGAATGTGAGGTAGAGGTCCCTGTTACTAAAAATAGAAACAAAAAAAGGTTCCAACTCAATACTTGCACAATAAATGAAAGTGTATAAATGAAACTGACTGTATGAGAAGCTTATGTAAAAAGCCATCCTCGTTAACCCAGGTGTGAAATATTACCATTCATCACCCCTGTGACATTCATTTGCGAAACCGTCATTTCTGTGAGTATTCATAAGATTGCGAATTACATCCAATAGCCAGTCAAATTGTCAATAACATAACAATACTCTCTTGTAGTGGAAAAAATCACAGCTCTTCCATTAAGTACTATGAATAAACCGGAAAAAAACCCACGTCATTATCCACGAATATGGAGGCCGCCGGAGACTTTTCCCTCCGCCTGTTCTTGTTGACAGAAACACATCCTGTTCTCTAACCAAAGCTGCTGGGGCTTTAAGCTGGAACTCTTTTCTTTTAGCTCACCCGAGCACAAAATGCTCAAGGTGAGCTTTTGTGATCGTGCTGTGTCTGTCATACGTCTTCTGTAGTGCGTCGTCCAAGCATCAACAATTACCTTGTGTGCACTCTAGAGGCCACATATTCAGTCTGATACACATGAAACTTGTATAGAATATTTTTCTTGATAAAACATAGCACAAGTTTCAAAATAAGATCACATTGGGTTGAAAAGTAGGTCACTGGGCGAAATCTTAGAAAAACCTTGTGTGCACACTAGAGGCTACATTTCCAGTCAGATACTCGTGAAAGTTGGTCAGAATGTTTGTCTTGATGATATTTCCTTAAATTTCAAAAGTAGATCAAGTTGGTCTAAAAGTAGGTCACTTATACCGATGAGTTTTACATCATCACAACCAGGATCACTTCAGTTTTGTCAATCCTAGATGACTTTACTCAGGTGAGGGTCTTAGAGCCGAATTGGCCCTCTTGTTTATACACACATGTGTATGGCACATAATAGGCGCTAGGCTCTTGATATGAAAAGCTAGCTTTGCATTGATTTTCAGGTGAATCCATGCAAGGTCAAGATAACGATTACTGAAATTATAAACGTTGTTTCCCCTTGATTGCTTATCTATTAATGAACATTACTGAATGAAACTTACTGTGTAGGATATTTTATGTGAAAGATAGCATGGTATTGATTTTTGGAACAGTACATGCAAGGTCAAGGTCAGTATTACTTTACCGTCTACCACACAGTCCCAAGTTTTAACAACACTGAGGGAATAGCCTTTGAAAATATTTGGATAAGACTGAAAATGAAGCCTGATCTTTACTGACACAGTCAACATGGTGCACTCAAGCCTTAGACTACAGAATAAATGATGTGCATTTAAAGAACAGATTAACTCTACCAAACGACAAAATTTTAGACCGGTCCAAATTGAAAGCATTTGCAGACGACAAATTAAATGCAACTCTAGAATTGAAATTTGTTTTGGAAAGGTAGAAAACATTGTGGGAAAAGGAGAAAATGCTGGTTACCAGCATTTTCTCCTTTTCCCACAATGTTTTCAAAAGGCTTCTTTCCTAGAGTCGTTAAAAGTCGGGATTGTGTGGTAAAGAGTTAAAGAACAGATGAACTCTTTACCAAATGACAGAATTTTAGACTGGTCCAAATTGAAAGCATTTGCAGACAACAAATCGGATGTGACTCAAAAGATGAAATTTGTTTTTATAATGTTAGAAAACGTTGTGGGAAAAGGAGAAAATGCTGGTTACCAGCATTTTCTCCTTTTCCCACAGTGTTTTCAAAAGCTTTCTTTTCTCAGGGTCGTCAAAAGTCGGGATTGTGTGGTAAAGGGTTAACTCTCTACCATACAACAGAATATAGACCAGTCAAAATTGAAAGCAAATTGCAATTTAAATGTGACTCGAATGATGGTGCTTCTCTTTGATAGGGTGAAAAACATGGTGGGAAGAGGAGAAAATGCTGGTTACCAGCATTTTCTCCTTTTCCCACCTTGTTTTCAAAAGGGTTTCTTCTTCAGGGTTTTTAAAACTTTGAGTTGTGTGGTAAAGGGATAAACAAAACAGATATTGCACTTCTAAATCTTTTTGGCCAAGAAAACTATTGGACAGTGTAGATGAGGATCTGACTGCACATTCTGTGCCAGCTAATCTTGATCTGATTGACTGCTAAACATGTTTAAGGCCATTTCAACATTATTTCAGTTATATCCTGGCAGCCAGTGTACCTATCCATGCTTTCCTGGAGTTTCCTTTAACAGTACTTTGCACAATATTCTTCCCAAGCCACTTGCTGCTTTCCTACATAACCATCATGAAAACAATGAGAGACACGAATCCCTATGCAATAATTGTCGTCAATCCTCGGACAGAAATTGGACAATCTGAGGATTCAAACCAGCAAACCCCTGTCGTCAAGTCCTATAGGCTACTGGCTGCGCTAATGGGACTCAACTGATCCTGATCTATACTGTGTGCAATGCATTGAAAGTATCAATTAGCAGTTTAAGGGTTCAACTAGCATACCAGGAGTCAAAGAATCATCTTTTCTGTATAATAATGATGGAGAACTGGGTGGTTCTGATCTACTTACATAGTTCAGTACAAATTTGATTTTTTTTTTTTAAACCCTTGCAGCTGTAGATTTTGAAAGCATTGTCGGTAAAGAAGCAATTGCTCCTTCACCAACAATGTTTTCCATGTGGTTCAATAGATGTTTTCCTTTCCATTGATTTTCCTTTTGTTCATTTTTCTGTCCTTTGTATACTTCGTAATACTGTTTGGTGGGTCTAAAAATAGTGGGCACAGTAATGGGAGGATAATTTTGGTTGATGCCAGGGAGAAACTAGTTTACTTTTCACTTCATTGATAAAACAGGGAGAATTCCATATATTTGGTGCAAGTGCTGTGAATAGTTGAAATACTTCGTTTAACCCTTTTGCTGCTAAGCCCGACTCACTGACATTTTGTGGACAGTATAGATCAAGATCAGACTGCACAGAATGTGCAGTCTGATCTTGGATCTACAGTGTCTGACAAGGAGATATTTTTCTCCCAAAATTTTTTTTTTATTTATTATTATTATTATTTGGGGTTTTAAGATCAACTTGAAAGTTTCACTTAATTTATTTAGCAAGCTAAGGGTTTATTCAATACTGCATGCAGCTCTCTGTAAGGTGGTTTTCTGTGTGTGTGAAACGATTACTATGGCAAGAAATTGTTTTGTGATTAATGGATACATTCTGTCTACAAGTTGTGGAATCTTACTTTTCTGTGAACTTCTTATCTTTTAACTCTTTACCACAGACAAAATTTTAGACAGGTCTAAATTGAAAGTATTTGCAGATGACCTAATGGAAGTGGCCCCAAAGGTGAAATTTGTCCTTGATAGGTTAGCAAACATTGTGGGAAAAGGAGAACCAGCATTTTTTCCTTTTCCCACATTGTTTTAAAAAGGCCCTTTCCTCAGGGTCGTTATAAGTTGGAATTGTGAGGTAAAGAGATAACTCTCTACCAGACAGACAAAATTTTAGACTTGTCCAAATTGAAAGTATATTCATATGGAAAATTGAGGTCGCATGAAAATGTCTAGGGTAAGGCTAAAAACAAGGTGGGTAAAGAAGAAAATGCTGGTTCCCAGCATTTTCTTCTTTTCCCACCATGTTTTCAAAAGCCTTTTTTCTTAGTCATTAAAGCCTTTTGATTGTGTAGGAAAGGGTTAAACTCTTTACCAAATGACAAAATTTTAGACTTGTCCAAATTGAAAGCATCTGCAGACGACAAATTAAATCTGACTGAAAAGTTGAAATATACTTTGGGAAGGGTAGAAAACATTGTGGAAACAGGAGAAAATGCTGGTTTCCAGCATTTTCTTCTTTTCCCACCATGTTTTCAAAAGGCTTCTTTCTCAAGAGTCGTTAAAACCCAGGATTGTGTGGAAAAGGGTTAAGATAAATTTGCAGCAGACAAGTTTGAAAATATTCTTGTGAAATGTGGATAGTCAATATGTAAAATGTAAATAAGCTTTTTACCAGATGAGAAAATTTTGGACTCGTCCGAATTCCAAAGTATTTGCAGACGACAAATTAGATTTAACTCAGATGGTGGGAATTGTCTTTGAGAGGGTTGAAAATATTTTGGGGAAAAGGAGAAAATTTGGGTAACCAACATTTTCAGCTTTTCCCACCTTTTTTTAGCTATTGTGATCGTGCTGTGTCCGTCGTCCGTCGTCAACTTTTTACCTTGTGTACGCCCTAGAGGCCACATTTTCAGTCCAATCCTCATGAAACTTGGTCGGAATGTTTGTCTCAATAAAATCTCGGACGAGTTCGAAACTGGGTCATGTGGGGTCAAAAACTAGGTCACTAGGTCAAATCTTAGAAAAACCTTGTGTACGCTCTAGAGGCCGCATTTTCAGTCCGATCCTCATGAAACTTGGTCAGAATGTTTGTCTTGATGAAATCTCGGACGAGTTCGAAATTGGGTCATGTGGGGTCAAAAACTAGGTCACTAGGTCAAATCTTAGAAAAACCTTGTGTACGCTCTAGAGGCCACATTTTCAGTCCGATCCTCATGAAACTTGGTCAGAATGTTTGTCTTGATAAAGTCTTGGACGAGTTCGAAATTGGGTCATGTGGGGTCAAAAACTAGGTCACTAGGTCAAATCTTAGAAAAACTTTGTGTACGCTCTAGAGGCCACATTTTCAGTCTGATCCTCATGAAACTTTGTCAGAATGTTTGTCTTGATAAAATCTCAGACCAGTTCGAAATTGGGTCATGTTGGGTCAAAAACTAGGTCACTAGTTCAAATCTTAGAAAAACCTTGTGTATGCTCTAGATGCCACATTTTCAGTCAGATACTTGTGAAATTTGGTCCGAATGTTTGTCTTGATAAAATCTGGGACAAGTTCGAAATTGGGTCATGTGGGGTCAAAAACTAGGTCACTAGGTCAAATCTTAGAAAAAACGTGTGTATGCTCTAGCGGCCACATTTTCAGTCCGATCCTCATGAAACTTGGTCAGAATGTTTGTCTAGATGCTCTAGATGCCACACTTTTAGTCAGATACTTGTGAAATTTGGTCCGAATGTTTGTCTTGATAAAATCTGGGACGAGTTCGAAATTGGGTCATGTGGGGTCAAAAACTAGGTCACTAGGTCATATCTTAGAAAAACCTTGTGTGTGCTGTAGAGGCCACATTTTCGGTCAGATACTTGTGAAATTTGGTCAGAATGTTTGCCTTGATAAAATCTCGGACAAGGATGAAATTGGGTCGTGTGGGGTCAAAAACTAGGTCACTAGGTCAAATCTTAGAAAAACCTTTTGTACACTTTAGAGGCCACATTTTCTGTCCAATACTCCTGAAAAATGGTCAGAATGTTTGTCTTGATTGCCCCCAGCTGGGTGGGGGGATAGAAATAGCTCAGCTGTCGCACTACAGCAGGGGTAAGACCCCCCCACTGTGCCTGCCCGTTTGCCGTGGGCTGCAACTCGTGTCGTTCGATGACGGGATCCTGGTGGTTGAGTGGATTCAGGGCTCGGCCGTTTGATAGCTCTGTTTTCGCAACACACCACTTTGGCCTTGAATTGAACTAAACGAGAGGTCAGGAAGGCCCGTCCTGATCAATCGGCTGGTCATGCCTTGCCCTAGGGCATCTAATATGTTCTTTCTTTTGTAGCCTTCTCTCAATCAAAATTACTATCTTCTTCATATTTATCACACTCTTTTCATATTTCTTGTCCTGCCCTAGAAGGCGGTGGCTCATGGGTCAATCGGGTGAAAGTTTTTGGTGTTTGGCTGACATTTGTGACCTCTCAATGATCGTCTAAGCTTGGTAAGACTTTCTGCGAGAATACATCTGTCCAGTCTAGCCCTTTCATACCGAGTATACCACTGATGTATCCCTGTCATGGTCTGCGAATGGGCTTTCCCCAGACCATGACCCCTTGTTGGGCTCCGTGGTGGGTGGGGAGCATCGGTGGTGAAAATTTATACACAAACATGGCATCGCAAAAAAAGGCCAAGCTTACTGAAAGCAAACGCCCTCTTTCAGATAGTGAATCTGAAACGGAAGCTTCAATTTCTACTTCTTTTCACTCTCCGCGTTTTATCGTCATTCAGTCCCAAGATCCTTCAAAACCCATAACAAAACTATCTCCTTTCATAATAGAAAAACAGATTACCAGCATCCTTGGAACGCCAAAATCTGTCAAAAAACTCAAAGATCAGACCCTTTTAGTTGAATGTATTACAAATCAACAGGCACTGAATCTCTTAAAACACAAAAAATTCTTTGACACAGACGTTAAAATTTTCGCACACCCTTCACTCAATTCTTGTAAAGGAGTAATTAGATGCAAGGAGCTTTCCTACTGCAACTCCTTGCAAGAAATTAAGGACAACCTAAAACAACAAGGTGTATCCGATGTTCAGCGAATTTCTGTACGCAGAGATGGAGAACAGAGACTTACAAACACATACATTCTAACATTTTCTTCACCTGTTCTCCCAACATCTATCAAGATAGGTTTCCAAATTGTAAAAGTAGATGTGTATGTGCCAAATCCCTTGCGATGTTTTAAATGCCAGCGATACGGCCATCACATCAGTAAATGTCAAAATCAGGAAACATGCTCTAAATGTGCTCATCAAGGACCTGACCATGACAGTACTACATGTTCCAATCCCCCTCTCTGCATTAATTGCAAATCTCCACACTCTACCTTTTCTAGAGAGTGTCCTGTATGGAGAGAAGAAAAAGAAGTGCTGTCCATTAAATACAACAATAATGTTAGCTTTCCAGAAGCAAGGAAAATATTTGAACAGCGCAAAAGAACCTCTTCTAGTCCTAGCTATGCAGGTGTTGTTGGCTCGTCAACTGAAAAGGACGACTGCAGCACTTGTAAGATTCTAGCAAAAGTTCTCCTTCAAAAATTTCCTGATGTAGCTACTGAGCTGAAAGAACTTCTCCCTCCATCCACCTTGTCCAAACTAATTCCTGACTCTCCATCTGCGTCTACAACAAACAAAACCCCTTCTGCAACCTCAAAACCCACAAACTCTCAAAGTATTTCTTCACAAAAAACTTCAAAGCCGTCTACCTCTTCGCAAAATATCTCTTCAAAAAAACCTTCAAAACCATCTCCCCCTTCACAACAGCTTCCAAAGAAACCCCAACCTCCATCTTCACAGTCTACAATAAAATCTAATGTTTCATCTAAAGACAACAAATCTAATCATACACCTCGATCTCCTAAAAGGTCTTCTTCCAAACCTAAATCACAATCTAGAGATTCCCATGAATCTTGTGAAATCACAGTCAGAGTAAATGATCCTGTCCCTACCTCCAACAGATTTTCGGAGCTAGAGGACATGGATGCAGATGCTGAAAATCTGGAAGGTGAGGCTTCAGATTCAGAAGCCTCTATCTGGTCCATTTCTAAAGATACTTGGAACAAGGACACTGACACTTGGCACACGTCCAAACCCGAGACAACTGTAATGAAGTCTTAATCAACCTATTTTAAAATGCATTGGTTTACAACCTCTTTTTTTACTTTAGCTTTTATACTTTCTTCATGCACAATGGATACCATAATCCAGTGGAATTGTCGAGGTCTAAAGTCAAACTTTGACGAACTTTCCCTTTTAATTAGTGATCACAAACCAGTTGCTGTTTGTCTTCAAGAAACCTTCCTTAAACAGGAGGATGATATCTCAATCAAATACCATTCTATTTACAATAAAGTCTTTACCGAAGGCGAGAAAGCTAGAGGTGGTGTTTCTGTTATTGTTAATAACAACATACCTCATAAAGTTATCTCTCTTAACACAAACTTGCAAGCTGTTGCCATCAGATTATCTTTACACAGTGCCGTTACACTATGTTCTTTATATCTCCCCCCGAGCACACCTGTTAATGAGACCAATCTGAATGATCTCATTTCCCAATTGCCATCCCCCTATATTCTTGCTGGGGACTTTAATGGTCACAATGTTATGTGGGGTTGCAATGACACTAACCAGAGAGGTTTACAGTTGGAGAACTTCATTTCGAATAACTCTTTATCTTTCATGAATGATAACAAATCCAAAACCTACTTGCATCCAGCAACTGGATCTTACTCTTCTATTGATTTAACCTTATGCAGTCCAGTCTTACTTCCCGATTTCACCTGGAAAGTGAAAGAGGATTTGTGTGGAAGTGATCACTTCCCTATTATCTTTTCATCTACACAACCATCCAGCAGCATAAAACCACAGAAATGGAAGCTCTCCAAAGCCAATTGGAATAGATTTGAAACCCTCTGCGAACAGACCATTACACATGACAAATTTGGAGATTGCGATGATCCCGCAAAACTTTTCACTTCCCTATTAATTGATGCAGCTAAACAGTCCGTCCCTCAGACCTCGACAAATCCAAAACGTCCTGACAAGCCTTGGTACAATGATGATTGTAAACAGGCTGTCAGAGACAGAAAACAAGCCCTTAGAAATTTTAACCTCAGACCTACCAAAGAAAATCATAACTTATTCCGTATTTCCAGGGCAAAGGCTCGTCGTACCATTAGAGAAAGTAAGCGCAAGGCTTGGAGACAATATGTTTCTAAATTAAACAGTAGAACTACTACTAAAAAAACCTGGGACATGATCAGAAAGATCAATGGCAAAGGCCAACCCCCTCTTAGTCACCTTGAAGTTAACAATATTTCGTTGGAATCACCCCAGGATATAGCTGATGCTCTTGCCGACACCTTTTGCAAAAAGTCCTCCTCTGCAAACTACTCTGAAAAGTTTCAGAGGAATAAAGCCAGAGAAGAAAAGAAAAAACTTAATTTCAATTCTTCTAATTCAGAGCACTATAATAAACTCTTCACTTTTAAAGAATTAAAATCTGCTCTGAATAAAGCTCACGATTCTTCTCCTGGCCAAGATAAAGTTCATTACCAGTTTTTAAAACACTTACCTTTTACTTCTCTCTCTGTTTTACTTGATATTTTTAATGATATCTGGCAGTCCGGTGATTTTCCTTCGTCCTGGCGAGAGGCACTAGTCATTCCTATCCCAAAACCTGGCAAAGATGCTAGTGACCCAGCCAACTATCGTCCAATAGCTCTTACTAGTTGTCTCTGCAAGACTCTAGAACGTATGGTCAACGACAGGCTTGTCTGGTTTTTAGAAAAAAACAACCTCATCGTTGATGTACAGAGTGGATTTCGTCGTCAACGTGGCACCATCGATCATCTTGTCCGCTTTGAAACCTTTGTTAGAGAAGCCTTTATTAATAGACAACATGTAGTATCTGTCTTTTTCGACCTTGAAAGCGCTTATGATACGACTTGGAAATACGGAATTCTTAAAGACTTACATGACTTTGGTCTTCGAGGCCGTCTTCCTCTTTTTATCTCAGCCTTCTTGGATGAACGTCTTTTCCGTGTCCGAGTTGGCAATACTGTCTCGGGAGCCCGTGAACAGGAGATGGGTGTGCCCCAAGGATGTATTCTCTCTGTTACACTTTTTAGTGTAAAAATAAACAGTATAGTTAAAGCTATCTGTCCTGGTGTAGACTGTTCTCTTTATGTTGATGACTTTGTTATATGCTTCAGATCTCGAAATATGAATATTATTGAGAGACAACTTCAACAGTGTCTCAACAAACTCCAAACGTGGTCTGAAGAAAATGGCTTCAAATTTTCCAAGTCCAAAACAAAATGCATGCACCTTTGTAATTTACGTGGTGTTCATCCAGACCCTGAACTGTATTTGGACAAAACTAAAATTGAAGTCGTTTTTGAGTTTAAATTTCTTGGAGTCATCTTTGACAGAAAGCTTTCCTTCCTTCCTCACATCACAGCACTTAAAAAGAAATGCAAGAAGGCTCTTAATCTTCTAAAGGTTGTGGCCCATTCTGAATGGGGAGCAGACCGTAAAGTCCTCTTGCGGCTTTATCGGTCTTTAGTTCGCTCCAAATTAGACTATGGATCTATCGTATACGGATCAGCCCGTAAATCTTGTCTTAAAATTCTTGATCCTATACACCACGAAGGCCTGCGTCTTGTACTTGGCGCTTTCAGAACTTCTCCCGTCAATAGTCTCTATGTTGAGGCTAATGAACCTTCTCTTTCTTACAGGAGGGAAAAACTATCGCTTCAATATCTTTTAAAACTGAAATCAAATCGTTTTAATCCAACTCATAAAGTTGTTTTTAAACCTCAGTATAAACGTCTTTTTGAAAGGAAACCAAATGTTATTCCTTCATTTGGTATCTGCATGAAGCCCATTGTAGATAACCTTGGCATAGACATTGAGTCTATTGCCGACTATAAAATCTCTGAAATCCCTCCATGGACACTAAACAGTGCAGAATTCAGATTTGACCTTGCATCCGACAAAAAGTCAGTCACGGATAGAACTGTGTTTCATGCTAGATACAACGAGATAAAGGAGCATTATTTTTCCTTCAAACCAATCTATACAGATGGATCTAAAGAGGGAAATTCTGTAGCAGCTGCCGCTATTTATGGAGAAAGGAGCTTAAAGTGCCGCCTTCCAAACAATTCCTCTATCTTCTCTGCAGAAATTAAAGCTATTGATCTTGCCCTTAATCTAGCTGAACATTCTAATTCCAACCGTTTCATTATCTTTTCGGACTCTTTGTCTACATTACAGGCCCTTTCAAATCAACGACTTGAGAATCCTTTGATCTGTACTTTACTTGAAAGGATCTCACAAATTTCTTCTATGAATAGATTGGTGTTCTGCTGGCTTCCAAGTCATGTAGGCATCAAAGGCAATGAAAATGCCGATAGGTCTGCCAAATCTGCACTTAACCTTCCCATTTCAGATTTTAAAGTTCCACACACTGATTTTAAATCCTCTGTTTTAACACATATCCAATCTTCTTGGCAATCCCAGTGGGATGCTGATGTTTTCAATAAACTACATTCAGTTAAACCTTCCCTTGGTGAATGGTACCCCGTTTACAGGTCTGTTCGTCGAGAAGAAGTGATAATTGCACGACTTCGAATTGGCCATTCACGCATTACACATTCCTGGCTTTTGACCAGAGATGATGCCCCTGAATGTATTCCATGCAATGCATCCTTTACTATAAAACATATCCTACTAGATTGCATTGACTTTCAACCAATTCGTTCAAAATATTTCAACGTCGATAGTTTAAAAAATCTTTTTGATTCTGTCAGCGTTGAATCTATTATCGCTTTCATAAAGGAGATTGGCATTTACAATAAACTGTGATATTTACTCTTTAGTTTCTTATCCACCTTTTTACATTCTTTACTTTGAGTAGGCAGGGATTGCCCAGCCACTCAATATTATATTTTATGCACATTATCAGTTACACATAACCTTTCATCATTTAAAGACTTTTTCTTATCATTTTAAGACTGTTCAAATTTTTTATCACAATCTTAAGTTTGCATCTCCTTAATGGGAGGATTACCTCTTTTGAGGGCATCTTATCTCATTGGAGACATTCATTCTTCATTTAAAGACTCCTTTATTATCAATTTAAGACTGTTCAAATCTTTTTATCACAGTCTTAACATCATTATTCCAAACCTTTTTGAGTTAATAGGGAAGCCCTGTTGCTCAATTATATCTTTTATACATACTTAGATCACACATGATCCTTCTTAATTTAACTCTTTTACTGTCAGCATGTCTCAAATCTTTTTAGAAAAAATCCGCCTTAATCGTTCCTTCAACACAGATATGCGCGCTAAATGACCAAAGCTGTCGATGCGCCATAAAACAACATTCATTCATTTGTCTTGATTATATCTTGAAATAGTACGAAAATGTGCCATGTTGGTTCAAAAACTAGGTCACCAGGTCAAATCTAAGAAAAACGTTGTGTATGCTCTAGAGGCCATATTTTCTGTCCAGTACTCTTGAAAGTTGGTCAGAATGTTTGCCTTGATAATATCTCTGACTAGCTTGAAAATGGGTAATGACAGGTGAAAAACTAGGTCACTAGGTCAAATCTTAGAAAAACCTTGTGTATGCTCCAGAAGCCACATTTTTGTATAATACTCTTGAAAGTTGGTCAGAATGTTTGTCTCGATGATATCTCAGTAGCATTTGAAAATGGGTCATGTGGGGTCAAAAACTAGGTCACCTGGTCAAATCTTAGAAAAACCATGTGTACACTGTTGTGGCCACATTTTTTGTTCAATACTCTTTTAAAGTTGCTCAGAATGTTTGCCTTGGTAATATCTTGGATGAGTTTGAAAATAGGTCATGTTGGGTCAAAATCTAGGTCACTAGGTCAGATCTTAGAAAAACCTTGTGTACGCTGTAGAGGCCACATTTTCAGTCCAATACTCTTGAAATTTGGTAAGAATGTTTGTCCTAATGATATCTTGGACCAGTTTGAAAATGTGTTATGTTGGCTAAAAAACTAGGTCACTAGGTGAAATCTTAGAAAAACCTAGTGTATGAATGACTCTCAGAAAGAAGCTTTTTGAAAACACTCTTTGAAAATGAGAAAATGCTGGTATCATTTCACGATGTTTTCTACCCCTTTGAGAGACCAGTCCCACAGCTTGATCCACATATTATTTGTTTTATGCAGAAGGTTCAGACTGATGAGTTTAAAATTTTATTGTTTGGTAATACATATATCTCACAAGATGTTGGAAATTGGTTGTGCTTGGTCAAAAGGGTCAGGTGAGCGACTCCAGGGCCATCATGGCCCTCTTGTTTCAAAGGCCTTCTTCTCAGGGTTGTTAAGTCTTTCCCACACGACAAAATTTTAGACTGGTCCAAATTAAAACCATTTGCAGACGACAAATAAATGTGACTGAAAAATTGAAATTTGTTTTGGAAAGGGTTGAAAACAGTGTGGGAAAAGAAAATGCTGGTTACCAGCATTTTCTCCTTTTCCCACAGTGTTCTCAAAAGCCTTCTCTGACAGGGTTGTTAAAACCTGGGATTGTGTGGTAAAGGGTTAAATTTGGATTTGTCTGAGCTGAGTCACAGTAGCTCAGTCAGTAGCATACAGGACTTGAAAACAGGAGGTTGCTGGTTCGATCCCTGACTTGGCTTTACAGTAAAGTGAGACTTAAAGCCTTAAAAAAGAAATAACTATTTACCACATGAGAGAATATGAAAGAATATGAGAAAATCAAGTGTTCAAATAATCATGTCAAACAATGAAATTCGTTGTTGAAGAGTGGAAAATATGGTTACCAGCATTTTCTTCTTTTACCAGGGTGTTTTCACCTTTTTCTTCAGGTTTGTTAAAAGAAGGGATTGTTTGGTAAAGGGCTCATTAAATGGACCTCTTGGTCAAAATGGTGCTATTTCAAATTTTTTATTAGCTCATCTGAGCACAAAGTGCTCATAGTGAGCTATTGTAATCGTGCTGTGTCCGTCTTGCTTCGTCCGTCATCCGTCGTGCGTCGTCAACTTTTTACCTTGTGTACGCTCTAGAGGCCACATTTTCGGTTCGATCCTCATGAAACTTTGTCAGAATGTTTGTCTTGATAAAATCTCGGACGAGTTCAAAATTGGGTCATGTTGGGTCAAAACTAGGCCACTAGGTCAAATCATAGAAAAACCTTGTGTACGCTCTAGAGGCCACATTTTCAGTCCAATCCTCATGAAACTTGGTCAGAATCTTTGTCTTGATGAAATCTCGGACGAGTTCGAAATTCGGTCATGTGGGATCAAAAACTAGGTCACTAGGTCAAATCTTCGAAAAACCTTGTGTACGCTCTAGAGGCCACATTTTCAGTCAGATACCCGTGAAACTTGGTCAGAATGTTTGTCTTGATATAATCTGGGACAAGTTCGAAATTGGGTCATGTGGGGTCAAAAACTAGGTCACTAGGTCAAATCTTAGAAAAACCTTGTGTACACTCTAGAGGCCACATTTTCAGTTCGATCCTCATGAAACTTGGTCAGAATGTTTGTCTTGATAAAATCTGGGATGAGTTTGAAATTGGGTCTTGTGGGGTCAAAAACTAGGTCACTAGGTCAAATCTTCGAAAAACCTTGTGTGTGCTCTAGAGGCCACATTTTCAGTCAGATACTTGTTAAATTTGGTCAGAATGTTTGTCTTTATAAAATCTGAGACAAGTTCGAAATTGGGTCATGTGGGGTCAAAAACTAGGTCACTAGGTCAAATTTTCGAAAAACCTTGTGTACGCTCCAGAGGCCACATTTTCAGTCAAATAGTTATGAAACGTGGTCAGAATGTTTGGCTTGATAAAATCTCACATGAGTTCAAAATTGGGTCATGTGGGGTCAAAAACTAGGTCACTAAGTGAAATCTTCGAAAAACCTTGTGTACGCTATAGAGGCCACATTTTCAGTCAGATACTTGTGAAATTTGGTCAGAATGTTTGGCCTATTGACTCAGGTGAGTGATCCAGGGCCATCATGGCCCTTTTGTTTTGAAAGGAACGGGGTTTGCACAGAATACTTAACAAAGTAGTGGACAGTGTAGATGAAAGATCAGACTCCCCATTCTGTGCAGTCTGATGTTGATGTACACTGTCCCAGTAATCAGCATATGCTGGTTCCAAGACCGTAGGGGTTAAGTTCAGTAACTCTTTATCAAAATTCTGGACCTGTGGAAACTGAAAGCATTTGCAGATGACATACTGAATTCGGCTCAAATGATTATATTTGTTTTGAAAGGTTAGAAAACATTGTGGGAAAGAAAAAAATGCTGGTTACCAGCATTTTCTTCTTTTCCCAAAACTTTTTCTAAAGCTCTCAGGGTCGTTAAAACTCGGGATTGTGTGGTGAAGGGTTAACCCAAGCAACAAATTTTAGACTCGGTCAAATTCAGTGTTGGTACAAATCAGCTTTAGATAGGGTAGAAAACATCCTGGGAAAAGGAGAAAAAGCTTGTAACCAGTATTTTCTCCTTTTCCTATAATGTCATGGAATTGTTTGGTAAATGGTTTCACTCTTTACCAAACGACAAAACTTTGACTGGTCCAAATTAAAATCAATTGCAGACGGCAAAATAAATGCAGTTCAAATGATAGTTTCTTTTATATAGAAGAAAACATTGTGCAAAAAGGAAAAAATGCTGGTTACCAGCATTTTCTCCTTTTCCCACAATGTTTTCAAAAGCCTTCTTTTCCAGGGTCAAGAAAATGGAATTATTTGGTAAAATGTTAAACAGTGTAGATCAAGATAAGACTGTAACTATTTGCTGTACCTGGATTCTGTGCTGTCTGATCTTGACTTTCACTTCCTGCATCCTTTGTTTTTGTGACTTCATTGAAAAAAGGTGGAAGTTGTCATAATCATCGACTTGTTTAAACGTTTCTCAAATGATCCCATGATTGATTGTGTTGGAGTTTAACGCCATTTTAACAGCTTAGGTCATATCACGGCGGTCAGTGCACTACGCATGTGATTCCTGACTTTTTCACACTACTGCTGACACAACTTTCTTTCCAAGTCACTGACTACTTTACTCACATACATCAGAAGTGACAGGCGAAAAATCGCCGGAAAGAAAGTTTGCCGGGTATCAAAATCACAACCACCAGCTCACAAGTCAGATGCGCTAACCACTGAGCTACCCTCTGGCGGGCCATATGCTCCCATGTTTTTATGATTCATAGGGAGAAAGCTTTCGCAAACATTCTTGGAAAAGGAGAACTCCTTAATTATGAATTATCGATATACTATTACCAGGAAATTTTCAAAGACTTGTGCCGCAAGTTTGTTTCAGGGGGTAATGAACCAAACTGTGGAAGACCATTTTACTACTTCTGCCCACACAAACATGTCACACACACACTCCTTCCATTATCCAAAACTCCATAGTTTGTTGACACTGGGGTTATTTGCTTGGTATTTGTCCCTTCACCACATAATCACAACTTTTAATGACACTGAGAAAGAAACTGTTTGAAAACATTGTGAGAAAAGGAGAAAATGCTGGTAACCAGCATTTTCTCCTTTTCCTACCTTTTCTACCCTTTTCCCAAACAAATTGAAGTTTTTCAGTCACATTTATTTTGTCGTCTGCCAATTCTTTTAATTTGGACATGACTAAAATTTTGTTATTTGGTAAGGAGTTAAAGATGCATCTTCACTGGTTTTCAGTCAGTTTTAACCCATCTCATCTTTGTTTCATCAAACTATAACCATTCTTGTATCTTCGTGCCTAATGTTGCCCCTGATGGTTGCAATTTTGCATATAGATTATGACCAAAAATGCATTTGACTTTCTGGAGGCCATCAAAGAAATCATTGTTGTGATTTTTTTGGTTTTAAATCTAAGATTTTTGATAAATGTATTTATCCTTTACACCATCTATATCTGTAATTTATCGATGTTTTCACAGCTGACTAGATTTTGAACCACTCTACAGTCTATCAAATTTTAACAGCATTTTTTTCTATGGATGTAAGGATGTATCTTTAAGTCTTTACCAAAATGGCGGATTTTTGTCCAAATCAAACACATTAAAATTAATGCAGATTTACAAACTAGATGTGACTCTAATGATGGAAATTGTATTTACGAGCAAGTGGTACTCCCTTACCTTAACTCAGAAAATGCTGATTTGGACCCAACTGAAGGCATTTCTGGGCACATGGAGTGCCCTTAACCCATTACCACACAATCCCGACTTTTAACAACCCTGAGGAAGAAGCCTTATGAAAACTTTGTGTGAAAAGGAGAAAATGCTGGTGACCAGCATTTTCTCCTTTTCCCACAATGTTTTCTACCCTATCAATGACAAATTTCCTCATTTAAGTAACATTTTAATTGTCGTTTGCAAATGCTTTCAATTTGGACAAGTCTACCAAATGACAACATTTTAGTCTAGTTCAGATCTAGAGCAATTGCAGACAACAAAGTAAATGTGACTAAAAAATTGATAATTTAATTTTGTGAAGGGTAGAAAACATTGTAGGGAAAATAGAAAATGCTGGTTACCAGCATTTTCTCCTTTGCCCACAATGTTTTTAAAAGTCGTCTTCTTCAGGGTCGTTAAAAATCAGGATTGTGTGGTAAAGAGTTAAAGCTAAAGCTTGGCGCATGTTGAACTTATAAATGTTATGAATAAAGGAGCTGTTTTCATGATGTGACTGAAATAGTGTAGAAAAATAAGCAAGACAACTTGCCTCATGTTAACCCCATTTAACTTGTCATATGCAAATTTGTCCGGCGGGGTAGCTCAGTGATTAGCGTATCAGACTCAGGACGTTACGGTTGTTGTTTCGATACCTGGTTGAGGCAAACTTTCGTTAAGGCGATTTTTTGCCCCTCTGGTGTATGTGAGAAAAGCAGTCAGTGGCTTAGAAAGAAAGTTGTGTCAGTTCTGGTGTGAGAAAGCCAGGAAATAAATGCAAAAGTAGACTGACTGTTGTAATATGACCTAAGCTGTTAATAAGCCACACGATTATAACAATTTTGACAATTGTTGAAATGGCATTTAACTCCAATATAAACAAACGAAAATTAATATGCAAGTGCTATCCATGTGGAAGAGTCTAAAGTCCTGTCATCAGGTAAAACTTTACCTTCTGACACAATTTGTAGACTGGTCCAAATTCTGTGCCTTTGCAGATGAGAAATGTTGCTCAAATGATTAGCTTTGTCTTTTATCAAACAACAGAATTTTAGAATGTCCAAAATGAAAGCATTTGCAGACAAAAAATTAAATGTGACAAAAATATTGAAATTTGCTTTTGGCAGGGAAGAAAATGTGGGAAAAGGAGAAAATGCTGGTTACCAGTATTTTCTTTTCCCACAATGTGTACAAGAGGCCTCCTTTCTCAGGGGCATTAAAAGGTGGCATTGTGCAATGAAGGGTTAATAAGTTAGAAAACATTGAGGGAAAAGGAGAACTTGCTGGTTACCAGCATTTTCTCGTTTTCCTACGATATTTTTCTCAAGCTGTCTTTCTCAAGGTCAATAAAACTTGGCATTGTGTGGTACAGGGTTAATTTATCATCTGTTAACTCTTTCATTATGAGCTCCAGAAGCTCCACTTTCTTTCCGAGCTGTAAAAATAGATTTCCACTTCTATTGAAAACGACTTTGTCATAGTTTAAAAATAGAGTAGCGGACAGTGTAGATCAAGATCAGACTGCACATTCTGTGCAGTCTGATCTTGATCTACGCTGTCTGCAAAAGGTAATCAAGTCATCATTAGTAGTGAAAGAGTTAATGCTTTATAACCCTTTACCTCACAGTCTCGAGGTTTAACGAACCCAAGGAAAAAGACTTTTGAAAACGTGGGAAAAGGAAAAAATGCTGGTATCCAGCATTTTCACCTTTTGCCCCAATATTTTCCACCCTTCCTAAAAACAACTTTCAATTTTTGGGTCAATTTCATATTGTCATCTGCAAATACTTTGGATTCAGACAAGTCTAAGATTTTGCCGCTTGGTAAAACAAACAAGTCTTAACTCTTAGAGTGCCAAATAAACCTGTAGGACACTTTCATCCTAGAAACAAGGCCCAAATAATTGCAATTTCATGGTTCCTTTTATCTACAGTGATTCAGCAAAGTGGACAGTGTAGATCAAAGATCAGGCTGCACGTTTTGTGCAGCCAGATCTTGATCTACACTGGCCGCAAACGCAACTATAGTCGTGAAAGGCGCTTTAAGGGTTAATATCTTGTTACTGGTAAAGAATTGAAATGAGCTATGCTCTAGCAAAAGGGGGCCTGATGCATCTCTGTGATGCATTATACCAATCAAGCCGTGACACACAATTATGGATCCATAATAGCCACTTCTTTTTAACAACTGACTGAATCATGAGGTAGAATGGTCCTTGGACATACAGAAAATGGATCAATAGTGAAAAGTTTCGGCCCAGGTCAGCCTTCGATACTGTTCACAGATGCATTAAGGCCCCTTTTAACAGAGCATGGCTCGAATGTATAAACGGCAACTTACAGGCAATCATTTCTGCTTTTTTTAAGAAAGGGAGATAAAAGGGAGACATATTGGTGATAGATTCTTTGGAATGTATTCTGCAATATTTTGGCTTAGAGATTAGAAATTACGTTATCTCTCTGAGAATGTACTTAAGGGATTTGGAATTACTGATAACGGTTGCCTTCCGGGATTTCACTTGTGTGCAGTGTGCATATACTATGATTTTGTGGGCTTGTTAGTTTTTTTTTGTTTGCTTTTCTTGCTTGCATACAAGATTGCTGTGTATTTTGTAACTCAATTTTGTAGAATCAACTGAATTTGAAAATTGGATAAGATCTTAACCTTTTACCAAACAATTCCGAATTTAAAGGACTCTGAGGAAGGAGACTTCTAAACATTGTTAGTAAAGGAGAGAATACTGGCCAGCAATTTTCCTGTTCCAGCAATGTTTTCTTCCCTTTCAAAGACAAATTCCATTATTTGAGCCACGCTAAGTTTAAAAAAAAAAATTTCATCTACAAAATTTATACTTTAGTATGGACAGGTCAAAAGCATTAGCAGACGACAAATGTGCCTGAAAAATTGAAATATGTTTTTGGAAGGGTAGAAAACACTGTGGGAAAAGGAGAAAATCGTGGTTTCCAGCATTTTCTCCTTTTCTCACAATGTTTTCAAAAGGCTTCTTTGTCAGCGTCGTTAGAAGTCGGGATTGTGTGGTAAACAGTTAACTCTGCCCCACATGTGAAATATGTATACTTGTCCAAACTGGAAGCATTTTGCAGACAAAATTTTAAATGTAGCTCATATGATGGAATATATCTTCCATAGGCTAGAAAACATTGCAGGAAAAGGAGAAAATGCTGGTTACCAGCATTTTCTGCTTTTCCCACAATGTTTTCAAAAGGCTTCTTCCTCAGGGTCGTTAAAACTTGTGTGGTAAAGGGTTAAAATTCTGGTGACAATTTCAAAATCTCTTTGTCAGGGTGCAGATCAGGATCAGACTGGAATTTTGTAAGAAACCACCTTATCATGGAACTTATGCATCTGCAATTTTCATTGTGATTGGTAGACTATTACAAGAGTTATGGCCCTTTGATTTTTTTTTTCTGGATCCAGTTCTAGTGTATAAAGTGATGTTAGGGTTGTACTTTTGAAGATTTGCTAAAATTTTCAGATGTGTTTTAGTTTGAAATGATATGAAATAAATCCAGGTATTGTATTTGCTGACCTTGTGGTTCTTGAAAAAGGAACAAATAAACTTACAATGAAGTTGTAAGGAAAGTGGTGGAAGTTTGTTTTGGGTGACAAAATGAAAACTTCAAGTGTTGATAAGTTGGAAGGTGAAATTTAGACTTATACTGGAGGATGCTTGATAAAGAGTTACTGGCTAGGGTAAGTTTTTAAGGCCATACATGTACTTACTTAACTTTGTACGACACGACAAAATTTTGGACTAGACCAACTTCAAAGCATTTGCAGACAACAAATTAACCCTTTACCAAACGACAAATTTTAGACCCTTCCAAACTGAAAGAGTTGGCAGACGACAATTTTGAATTTGATAAAAATGGCAGAAAGTTTTCAAAAAGGGTAGAAAACACTGTGGGAAAAGGAGAAATTGCTCGTTACGAGCAATTTCTCCTTTTCCCACAATGTTTTCAAAAGACTTGTACTGCAGACACGTGAAAACCGGGGCTTGTTTGGGATAGGGTTAAATGTTACTAGATTGATGATCTCTGTCTTTGATAGGGTAGAAAACATTGTGGGAAAAGGAGAAAATGCTGGTTACCAGCATTTTCTCCGTTTCCCACAATGTTTTCAAAAGCCTTCTCTTTCAGGGTCGTTAATAAAAGTCGGGATTGTGTGGTAAGGGGTTAACCCTTTACCACTCAATACAGAGTTTTAATGACCTTTTCCCTCAGTGTTTTTCTCCTCTTTCTCTGACAAATCTTAAAATTTGAAATACATTTACAGAACTCCAGGCAGAGGGAGTAATTTTGACTTGAAAATTGAAAATATTAATTATCTCCCACCAAACCCTGTGTTATGGGCACTCATTAGATCGAGACGATTCTAATCAGTACACACAATATTGGATTTCAAACAGATATAGATTTAGAATACCATGATTCCCTCTTATCTAGAGCTCTGCATTTATTTAGCCTGGCTGCAAATGCTTTTGATATGGGTGAGGCAAAAATTTCGTTAGCTGGTTAAAAGTTAACGCTAAACTTTTAGTCTTATCTAAATTCAAAATACTTGCAGATGACAATTTCAGTGTAGCTCAAATGATTGTATTTGTCTTTTAAAAAATAGTAAAAATTATAGCAGAAAAGGGAGAAAATGCTGGTTATTAGAATTTTCTGCTTTTCCTATATTGTTTTCAGTGGCCTTCTATTTCAGGGTCATTATAGTACAGGATTGTTTTGTGAAGGGTAAACAAATCATCACCACCATTTGTCCATATGGGCGTTTTCCCCTGAGGTTTATTAGTTTTTTCAAGGGGAATAGTGCAAAATGTAGGATGTAACCACTCCTAAGTTATCAGAGCTCCAGATAGAGGGAGTGATTTTGATTTCAAAACTTAAAATATTAATTATTCTTCACTAAACCCTATGTTATGGGTACTCATTAGAATCGTCTCATCGAGACGATTCTAATGGGTACCCACAACATAGGGTTTGGAAGAGAAATAATGGATTTAGAATACCATCACTCACTCTTACCTGGAGCTCTGAAGTTATGCCTGGGTCTTTACCCCTTTACCACACAATCCCGACTTTTAAAGACCCTGAGGAAGAAACCTTTCGAAAACCTCGTGGGAAAAGGAGAAAATGCTGGAAACCAGCATTTTCTCCTTTTTCCCCACAATGTTTTCTACTCATCGCAAAACAAATTTCAATTTTTGTGTCACCTTTATTTTGTCGTCTGCAAAATGCTTTCAAAATTTTTGTTATGTGGTGAAGAGTTAACATGTTCTATGTATAGCACCCTAACACAGGACCTCAGTTTAATATCTCATCAGAAAGACTGAGACCTGACATTTACTAGTCCTATGCTCTACCACTTGAGCTATTTGGGATGGTCGCATGGATACAGAACAAGTTGAAGCCATGTTTTGTTGTTCACAGTTTGCCTAACAATTAATTAAACAGCCCCAATATGATGTCCATTTTATTTTCACACGTACAAGTTTTGTAATCAACCATTTTGACATGATACTGCGGGCAGTTTTTCACCCTCTGTAACAAAACTTGACGATTTGAGTTCAAATAACGTATTAACTCTTTACCAAAATGTCAAATTCTTAGAATGGTTCAAATTGTAAGAATTTGCAGATGACAAAATACACGTAGCTCAAATACTAGGATTTGTCTGTGAAAGGGTAGAAAACATGGAGGAAAAAGGAGAAAATGTTAGTTACTAGTATTCTCCTTTTCCCTCATTGTTTTCAAAAGGCTTCTTGGTCAGGGTCATTAAAAGTCAGGATTGTGTTGTAAAGGATTAAACATGCACCGGAAGGGACGAGTAGCCTGCTTAACCCTTCACCACACAATTCCAAGTTTTAACAACCCTGAGGTAGTAGGCTTTTGAAAACATTGTGGGAAAAGGAGAAAATTCTGATAACCAGCATTTTCTCCTTTTTAGCTCACCTGAGCACATAGTGCTCAGGGTGAACTATTGTGATCGATCGTTGTCCGGCGTTCGTCCGTCCGTCCGTGTGTCCGTCCGTCCGTCCGTGAACAATTACTTAAAAAATCTTCTCCTCTGAAACCGCCCAACAGATTTCAGTGAAACTTCACAGAAATGATCCTTAGGTGATGCACTTTCAAAATACTTCAAAGATTTGAATTCCATGAAGAACTCTGGTTGCCATGGCAACCGAGAGAAAAAACTTTAAAAATCTTCTTGTCCCAAACCGTAAGGGCTAGAGCTCTCATATTTGGCATGTAGCATCATCTAGTGGCCCTCTACCAAAATACTTCAAATTATGGCCCTAGTGTTGAAAATGGCCCTATGTTGTGGGTTCTCAGATTTCACATAGAGATAAAGAAGGAAATCTTTAAAAATCTTCTTGTCCCAAACCATAAGGGCTAGAGCTCTCATATATGGCATGTAGTATCATCTAGTGGCCCTCTACCAAAATACTTCAAATAATGGCCCTAGTGTGGAAATTGGCCCTATGTTGTGGGTTCTCGGATTTCACATAGAGATAAAGAAGGAAATCTTTAAAAATCTTCTTGTCCCAAATCATAAGGGCTAGAGCTCTCATATATGGCATGTAGTATCATCTAGTGGCCCTCTACCAAAATACTTCAAATTATGGCCCTAGTGTTGAAAATGGCCCTATGTTGTGGGTTCTCGGATTTCACATAGAGATAAAGAAGGAAATCTTTAAAAATCTTCTTGTCCCAAACCATAAGGGCTAGAGCTCTCATATATGGCATGTAGTATCATCTAGTGGCCCTCTGCCAAAATATTTCAAATTATGGCCCTAGTGTTGAAAATGGTCCTATGTTGTGGGTTCTCGGATTTCACATAGAGATAAAGAAGGAAATCTTTAAAAATCTTCTTGTCCCAAATCATAAGGGCTAGAGCTCTCATATATGGCATGTAGTATCATCTAGTGGCCCTCTACCAAAATACTTCAAATTATGGCCCTAGTGTTGAAAATGGCCCTATGTTGTGGGTTCTCGGATTTCACATAGAGATAAAGAAGGAAATCTTTAAAAATCTTCTTGTCCCAAACCTTAAGGGCGAGAGCATTCATATTTGGCATGTAGCATCATCTAGTGACCCTCTACCAAAATACTTCAAATTATGGCCATAGTGTTGAAAATGGCCCTATGTTGTGGGTTCTGGGATTTCACATAGAGATAAAGAAGGAAATCTTTAAAAATCTTCTTGTCCCAAACCATAAGGGCTAGAGCTCTCATATATGGCATGTAGTATCATCTAGTGGTCCTCTACCAAAATACTTCAAAAAATGGCCCTAGTGTGGAAATTGGCCCTATGTTGTGGGTTCTCGGATTTCACATAGAGATAAAGAAGGAAATCTTTAAAAATCTTCTTGTCCCAAACCATAAGGGCTAGAGCTCTCATATATGGCATGTAGTATCATCTAGTGGCCCTCTACCAAAATATTTCAAATTATGGCCCTAGTGTTGAAAATGGTCCTATGTTGTGGGTTCTCGGATTTCACATAGAGATAAAGAAGGAAATCTTTAAAAATCTTCTTGTCCCAAATCATAAGGGCTAGAGCTCTCATATATGGCATGTAGTATCATCTAGTGGCCCTCTACCAAAATACTTCAAATTATGGCCCTAGTGTTGAAAATGGCCCTATGTTGTGGGTTCTCGGATTTCACATAGAGATAAAGAAGGAAATCTTTAAAAATCTTCTTGTCCCAAACCTTAAGGGCGAGAGCATTCATATTTGGCATGTAGCATCATCTAGTGACCCTCTACCAAAATACTTCAAATTATGGCCATAGTGTTGAAAATGGCCCTATGTTGTGGGTTCTGGGATTTCACATAGAGATAAAGAAGGAAATCTTTAAAAATCTTCTTGTCCCAAACCATAAGGGCTAGAGCTCTCATATATGGCATGTAGTATCATCTAGTGGCCCTCTACCAAAATACTTCAAAAAATGGCCCTAGTGTGGAAATTGGCCCTATGTTGTGGGTTCTCGGATTTCACATAGAGATAAAGAAGGAAATCTTTAAAAATCTTCTTGTCCCAAACCGTAAGGGCTAGAGCTTTCATATTTGGCATGTAGCATCATCTAGTGGCCCTCTACCAAAATACTTCAAATTACAGCCCTAGTTTGAAAATGGCCCTATGTTGTGGGTTCTCGGATTTCACATAGAGATAAAGAAAGAAATCTTTAAAAATCTTCTTGTCCCAAACCATAAGGGCTAGAGCTCTCATATATGGCATGTAGTATCATCTAGTGGCCCTCTACCAAAATACTTCAAATAATGGCCCCAGTGTTGAAATTGGCCCAATGTTGTGGGTTCTCGGATTTCACATAGAGATAAAGAAGGAAATCTTCAAAAATCTTCTTGTCCCAAACCGTAAGGGCTAGAGCTTTCATATTTGGCATGTAGCATCATCTAGTAGCCCTCTACCAAAATACTTCAAATTATGGCCCTAGTGTGGAAATTGGCCCTATGTTGTGGGTTCTCGGATTTCACATAGAGATAAAGAAGGAAATCTGTAAAAATCTTCTTGTCCCAATCCGTAAGGGCTAGAGCTTTCATATATGGCATGTAGCATCATCTAGTAGCCCTCTACCAAAAACTTCAAATTATGGCCCTAGTGTTGAAAATGGCCCTATGTTGTGGGTTCTTGGATTTCACATAAGAGATAAAGAAGGAAATCTGTAAAAATCTTCTTGTCCCAAACCTTAAGGGCTAGAGCTTTCATATTTGGCATGTAGCATCATCTAGTGACCCTCTACCAAAATACTTCAAATTATGGCCCTAGTGTTGAAAATGGCCCTATGTTGTGGGTTCTGGGATTTCACATAGAGATAAAGAAGGAAATCTGTAAAAATCTTCTTGTGCCAAACCTTAAGGGCGAGAGCTTTCATATTTGGCATGTAGCATCATCTAGTGACCCTCTACCAAAATACTTCAAATAATGGCCCTAGTCTTGAAAATGGCCCTATGTTGTGGGTTCTCGGATTTAACATAGAGATAAAGAAGGAAATCTTTAAAAATCTTCTTGTCCCAAACCATAAGGGCTAGAGCTCTCATATATGGCATGTAGTATCATCTAGTGGCCCTCTACCAAAATACTTTAAATAATGGCCCTAGTGTTGAAATTGGCCCTATGTTGTGGGTTCTCGGATTTCACATAGAGATAAAGAAGGAAATCTTTAAAAATCTTCTTGTCCCAAATCATAAGGGCTAGAGCTCTCGTATATGCATGTAGTATCATCTAGTGACCCTCTACCAAAATCCTTCAAATTATGGCCCTAGTGTTGAAAATGGCCCTATGTTGTGTGTTCTCGGATTTCACATAAGAGATAAAGAAGGAAATCTGTAAAAATCTTCTTGTCCCAAACCTTAAGGGCTAGAGCTTTCATATTTGGCATGTAGCATCATCTAGTGACCCTCTACCAAAATACTTTAAATTATGGTCCTAGTGCTGAAAATGGCCCTATGTTGTGGGTTCTGGGATTTCACATAGAGATAAAGAAGGAAATCTTTAAAAATCTTCTTGTCCCAAACCATAAGGGCTAGAGCTCTCATATATGGCATGTAGTATCATCTAGTGGCCCTCTACCAAAATACTTCAAAAAATGGCCCTAGTGTGGAAATTGGCCCTATGTTGTGGGTTCTCAGATTTCACATAGAGATAAAGAAGGAAATCTTTAAAAATCTTCTTGTCCCAAACCATAAGGGCTAGAGCTCTCATATATGGCATGTAGTATCATCTAGTGGCCCTCTACCAAAATACTTCAAATTATGGCCCTAGTGTTGAAAATGGCCCAATGTTGTGGGTTCTCGGATTTCACATAGAGATAAAGAAGGAAATCTTTAAAAATCTTCTTGTCCCAAATCATAAGGGCTAGAGCTCTCATATATGGCATGTAGTATCATCTAGTGGCCCTCTACCAAAATACTTCAAATAATGGCCCTAGTGTTGAAAATGGCCCTATGTTGTGGGTTCTCGGATTTCACATAGAGATAAAGAAGGAAATCTTTAAAAATCTTCTTGTCCCAAACCATAAGGGCTAGAGCTCTCATATATGGCATGTAGTATCATCTAGTGGCCCTCTACCAAAATACTTCAAATTATGGCCCTAGTGTGGAAATTGGCCCTTTGTTGTGGGTTCTCGGATTTCACATAGAGATAAAGAAGGAAATCTTTAAAAATCTTCTTGTCCCAAATCATAAGGGCTAGAGCTCTCATATATGGCATGTAGTATCATCTAGTGGCCCTCTGCCAAAATATTTCAAATTATGGCCCTAGTGTTGAAAATGGTCCTATGTTGTGGGTTCTCGGATTTCACATAGAGATAAAGAAGGAAATCTGTAAAAATCTTTTTGTCCCAAACCTTAAGGGCTAGAGCTTTCATATTTGGCATGTAGCATCATCTAGTGACCCTCTACCAAAACACTTTAAATTATGGTCCTAGTGCTGAAAATGGCCCTATGTTGTGGGTTCTGGGATTTCACATAGAGATAAAGAAGGAAATCTTCAAAAATCTTCTTGTCCCAAACCATAAGGGCTAGAGCTCTCATATATGGCATGTAGTATCATCTAGTGGCCCTCTACCGAAAATAATTCAAATAATGGCCCTAGTGTGGAAATTGGCCCTATGTTGTGGGTTCTCAGATTTCACATAGAGATAAAGAAGGAAATCTTAAAAAATCTTCTTGTCCCAAACCATAATGGCTAGAGCTCTCATATATGGCATGTAGTATCATCTAGTGGCCCTCTACCAAAATATTTCAAATTATGGCCCTAGTGTTGAAAATGGCCCTATGTTGTGGGTTCTCGGATTTCACATAGAGATAAAGAAGGAAATCTTTAAAAATATTCTTGTCCCAAATCATAAGGGCTAGGGCTCTCATATATGGCATGTAGTATCATCTAGTGGCCCTCTACCAAAATACTTCAAATTATGGCCCTAGTGTTGAAAATGGCCCTATGTTGTGGGTTCTCGGATTTCACATAGAGATAAAGAAGGAAATCTTTAAAAATATTCTTGTCCCAAACCATAAGGGCTAGAGCTCTCATATATGGCATGTAGTATCATCTAGTGGCCCTCTACCAAAATACTTCAAATTATGGCCCTAGTGTGGAAATTGGCCCTATGTTGTGGGTTCTCGGATTTCACATAGAGATAAAGAAGGAAATCTTTAAAAATCTTCTTGTCCCAAACCATAAGGGCTAGAGCTCTCATATATGGCATGTAGTATCATCTAGTGGCCCTCTACCAAAATATTTCAAATTATGGCCCTAGTGTTGAAAATGGTCCCATGTTGTGGGTTCTCGGATTTCACATAGAGATAAAGAAGGAAATCTTTAAAAATCTTCTTGTCCCAAATCATAAGGGCTAGAGCTCTCATATATGGCATGTAGTATCATCTAGTGGCCCTCTACCAAAATACTTCAAATTATGGCCCTAGTGTTGAAAATGGCCCTATGTTGTGGGTTCTCGGATTTCACATAGAGATAAAGAAGGAAATCTTTAAAAATCTTCTTGTCCCAAACCTTAAGGGCGAGAGCATTCATATTTGGCATGTAGCATCATCTAGTGACCCTCTACCAAAATACTTCAAATTATGGCCCTAGTGTTGAAAATGGCCCTATGTTGTGGGTTCTCGGATTTCACATAGAGATAAAGAAGGAAATCTGTAAAAATCTTCTTGTCCCAAACCATAAGGGCTAGAGCTCTCATATATGGCATGTAGTATCATCTAGTGGCCCTCTACCAAAATACTTCAAAAAATGGCCCTAGTGTGGAAATTGGCCCTATGTTGTGGGTTCTCGGATTTCACATAAGAGATAAAGAAGGAAATCTTTAAAAATCTTCTTGTCCCAAACCGTAAGGGCTAGAGCTTTCATATTTGGCATGTAGCATCATCTAGTGGCCCTCTACCAAAATACTTCAAATTACAGCCCTAGTTTGAAAATGGCCCTATGTTGTGGGTTCTCGGATTTCACATAGAGATAAAGAAAGAAATCTTTAAAAATCTTCTTGTCCCAAACCATAAGGGCTAGAGCTCTCATATATGGCATGTAGTATCATCTAGTGGCCCTCTACCAAAATACTTCAAATAATGGCCCCAGTGTTGAAATTGGCCCAATGTTGTGGGTTCTCGGATTTCACATAGAGATAAAGAAGGAAATCTTCAAAAATCTTCTTGTCCCAAACCGTAAGGGCTAGAGCTTTCATATTTGGCATGTAGCATCATCTAGTAGCCCTCTACCAAAATACTTCAAATTATGGCCCTTGTGTGGAAATTGGCCCTATGTTGTGGGTTCTCGGATTTAACATAGAGATAAAGAAGGAAATCTGTAAAAATCTTCTTGTCCCAATCCGTAAGGGCTAGAGCTTTCATATATGGCATGTAGCATCATCTAGTAGCCCTCTACCAAAAACTTCAAATTATGGCCCTAGTGTTGAAAATGGCCCTATGTTGTGGGTTCTTGGATTTCACATAAGAGATAAAGAAGGAAATCTGTAAAAATCTTCTTGTCCCAAACCTTAAGGGCTAGAGCTTTCATATTTGGCATGTAGCATCATCTAGTGACCCTCTACCAAAATACTTCAAATTATGGCCCTAGTGTTGAAAATGGCCCTATGTTGTGGGTTCTGGGATTTCACATAGAGATAAAGAAGGAAATCTGTAAAAATCTTCTTGTGCCAAACCTTAAGGGCGAGAGCTTTCATATTTGGCATGTAGCATCATCTAGTGACCCTCTACCAAAATACTTCAAATAATGGCCCTAGTCTTGAAAATGGCCCTATGTTGTGGGTTCTCGGATTTAACATAGAGATAAAGAAGGAAATCTTTAAAAATCTTCTTGTCCCAAACCATAAGGGCTAGAGCTCTCATATATGGCATGTAGTATCATCTAGTGGCCCTCTACCAAAATACTTTAAATAATGGCCCTAGTGTTGAAATTGGCCCTATGTTGTGGGTTCTCGGATTTCACATAGAGATAAAGAAGGAAATCTTTAAAAATCTTCTTGTCCCAAATCATAAGGGCTAGAGCTCTCGTATATGCATGTAGTATCATCTAGTGACCCTCTACCAAAATCCTTCAAATTATGGCCCTAGTGTTGAAAATGGCCCTATGTTGTGTGTTCTCGGATTTCACATAAGAGATAAAGAAGGAAATCTGTAAAAATCTTCTTGTCCCAAACCTTAAGGGCTAGAGCTTTCATATTTGGCATGTAGCATCATCTAGTGACCCTCTACCAAAATACTTTAAATTATGGTCCTAGTGCTGAAAATGGCCCTATGTTGTGGGTTCTGGGATTTCACATAGAGATAAAGAAGGAAATCTTTAAAAATCTTCTTGTCCCAAACCATAAGGGCTAGAGCTCTCATATATGGCATGTAGTATCATCTAGTGGCCCTCTACCAAAATACTTCAAAAAATGGCCCTAGTGTGGAAATTGGCCCTATGTTGTGGGTTCTCAGATTTCACATAGAGATAAAGAAGGAAATCTTTAAAAATCTTCTTGTCCCAAACCATAAGGGCTAGAGCTCTCATATATGGCATGTAGTATCATCTAGTGGCCCTTTACCAAAATACTTCAAATTATGGCCCTAGTGTTGAAAATGGCCCAATGTTGTGGGTTCTCGGATTTCACATAGAGATAAAGAAGGAAATCTTTAAAAATCTTCTTGTCCCAAATCATAAGGGCTAGAGCTCTCATATATGGCATGTAGTATCATCTAGTGGCCCTCTACCAAAATACTTCAAATAATGGCCCTAGTGTTGAAAATGGCCCTATGTTGTGGGTTCTCGGATTTCACATAGAGATAAAGAAGGAAATCTTTAAAAATCTTCTTGTCCCAAACCATAAGGGCTAGAGCTCTCATATATGGCATGTAGTATCATCTAGTGGCCCTCTACCAAAATACTTCAAATTATGGCCCTAGTGTGGAAATTGGCCCTTTGTTGTGGGTTCTCGGATTTCACATAGAGATAAAGAAGGAAATCTTTAAAAATCTTCTTGTCCCAAATCATAAGGGCTAGAGCTCTCATATATGGCATGTAGTATCATCTAGTGGCCCTCTGCCAAAATATTTCAAATTATGGCCCTAGTGTTGAAAATGGTCCTATGTTGTGGGTTCTCGGATTTCACATAGAGATAAAGAAGGAAATCTGTAAAAATCTTTTTGTCCCAAACCTTAAGGGCTAGAGCTTTCATATTTGGCATGTAGCATCATCTAGTGACCCTCTACCAAAACACTTTAAATTATGGTCCTAGTGCTGAAAATGGCCCTATGTTGTGGGTTCTGGGATTTCACATAGAGATAAAGAAGGAAATCTTCAAAAATCTTCTTGTCCCAAACCATAAGGGCTAGAGCTCTCATATATGGCATGTAGTATCATCTAGTGGCCCTCTACCGAAAATAATTCAAATAATGGCCCTAGTGTGGAAATTGGCCCTATGTTGTGGGTTCTCAGATTTCACATAGAGATAAAGAAGGAAATCTTAAAAAATCTTCTTGTCCCAAACCATAATGGCTAGAGCTCTCATATATGGCATGTAGTATCATCTAGTGGCCCTCTACCAAAATATTTCAAATTATGGCCCTAGTGTTGAAAATGGCCCTATGTTGTGGGTTCTCGGATTTCACATAGAGATAAAGAAGGAAATCTTTAAAAATATTCTTGTCCCAAATCATAAGGGCTAGGGCTCTCATATATGGCATGTAGTATCATCTAGTGGCCCTCTACCAAAATACTTCAAATTATGGCCCTAGTGTTGAAAATGGCCCTATGTTGTGGGTTCTCGGATTTCACATAGAGATAAAGAAGGAAATCTTTAAAAATATTCTTGTCCCAAACCATAAGGGCTAGAGCTCTCATATATGGCATGTAGTATCATCTAGTGGCCCTCTACCAAAATACTTCAAATTATGGCCCTAGTGTGGAAATTGGCCCTATGTTGTGGGTTCTCGGATTTCACATAGAGATAAAGAAGGAAATCTTTAAAAATCTTCTTGTCCCAAACCATAAGGGCTAGAGCTCTCATATATGGCATGTAGTATCATCTAGTGGCCCTCTACCAAAATATTTCAAATTATGGCCCTAGTGTTGAAAATGGTCCCATGTTGTGGGTTCTCGGATTTCACATAGAGATAAAGAAGGAAATCTTTAAAAATCTTCTTGTCCCAAATCATAAGGGCTAGAGCTCTCATATATGGCATGTAGTATCATCTAGTGGCCCTCTACCAAAATACTTCAAATTATGGCCCTAGTGTTGAAAATGGCCCTATGTTGTGGGTTCTCGGATTTCACATAGAGATAAAGAAGGAAATCTTTAAAAATCTTCTTGTCCCAAACCTTAAGGGCGAGAGCATTCATATTTGGCATGTAGCATCATCTAGTGACCCTCTACCAAAATACTTCAAATTATGGCCCTAGTGTTGAAAATGGCCCTATGTTGTGGGTTCTCGGATTTCACATAGAGATAAAGAAGGAAATCTGTAAAAATCTTCTTGTCCCAAACCATAAGGGCTAGAGCTCTCATATATGGCATGTAGTATCATCTAGTGGCCCTCTACCAAAATACTTCAAAAAATGGCCCTAGTGTGGAAATTGGCCCTATGTTGTGGGTTCTCGGATTTCACATAAGAGATAAAGAAGGAAATCTTTAAAAATCTTCTTGTCCCAAACCGTAAGGGCTAGAGCTTTCATATTTGGCATGTAGCATCATCTAGTGGCCCTCTACCAAAATACTTCAAATTACAGCCCTAGTTTGAAAATGGCCCTATGTTGTGGGTTCTCGGATTTCACATAGAGATAAAGAAAGAAATCTTTAAAAATCTTCTTGTCCCAAACCATAAGGGCTAGAGCTCTCATATATGGCATGTAGTATCATCTAGTGGCCCTCTACCAAAATACTTCAAATAATGGCCCCAGTGTTGAAATTGGCCCAATGTTGTGGGTTCTCGGATTTCACATAGAGATAAAGAAGGAAATCTTCAAAAATCTTCTTGTCCCAAACCGTAAGGGCTAGAGCTTTCATATTTGGCATGTAGCATCATCTAGTAGCCCTCTACCAAAATACTTCAAATTATGGCCCTTGTGTGGAAATTGGCCCTATGTTGTGGGTTCTCGGATTTAACATAGAGATAAAGAAGGAAATCTGTAAAAATCTTCTTGTCCCAATCCGTAAGGGCTAGAGCTTTCATATATGGCATGTAGCATCATCTAGTAGCCCTCTACCAAAAACTTCAAATTATGGCCCTAGTGTTGAAAATGGCCCTATGTTGTGGGTTCTTGGATTTCACATAAGAGATAAAGAAGGAAATCTGTAAAAATCTTCTTGTCCCAAACCTTAAGGGCTAGAGCTTTCATATTTGGCATGTAGCATCATCTAGTGACCCTCTACCAAAATACTTCAAATTATGGCCCTAGTGTTGAAAATGGCCCTATGTTGTGGGTTCTGGGATTTCACATAGAGATAAAGAAGGAAATCTGTAAAAATCTTCTTGTCCCAAACCTTAAGGGCTAGAGCTTTCATATTTGGCATGTAGCATCATCTAGTGACCCTCTACCAAAATACTTCAAATTATGGCCCTAGTGTTGAAAATGGCCCTATGTTGTGGGTTCTGGGATTTCACATAGAGATAAAGAAGGAAATCTGTAAAAATCTTCTTGTCCCAAACCTTAAGGGCTAGAGCTTTCATATTTGGCATGTAGCATCATCTAGTGACCCTCTACCAAAATACTTCAAATAATGGCCCTAGTCTTGAAAATGGCCCTATGTTGTGGGTTCTCGGATTTAACATAGAGATAAAGAAGGAAATCTTTAAAAATCTTCTTGTCCCAAACCATAAGGGCTAGAGCTCTCATATATGGCATGTAGTATCATCTAGTGGCCCTCTACCAAAATACTTTAAATAATGGCCCTAGTGTTGAAATTGGCCCTATGTTGTGGGTTCTCGGATTTCACATAGAGATAAAGAAGGAAATCTTTAAAAATCTTCTTGTCCCAAATCATAAGGGCTAGAGCTCTCGTATATGCATGTAGTATCATCTAGTGACCCTCTACCAAAATCCTTCAAATTATGGCCCTAGTGTTGAAAATGGCCCTATGTTGTGTGTTCTCGGATTTCACATAAGAGATAAAGAAGGAAATCTGTAAAAATCTTCTTGTCCCAAACCTTAAGGGCTAGAGCTTTCATATTTGGCATGTAGCATCATCTAGTGACCCTCTACCAAAATACTTTAAATTATGGTCCTAGTGCTGAAAATGGCCCTATGTTGTGGGTTCTGGGATTTCACATAGAGATAAAGAAGGAAATCTTTAAAAATCTTCTTGTCCCAAACCTTAAGGGCTTGAGCTCTCATATATGGCATGTAGTATCATCTAGTGGCCCTCTACCAAAATACTTCAAATAATGGCCCTAGTGTGGAAATTGGCCCTATGTTGTGGGTTCTCGGATTTCACATAGAGATAAAGAAGGAAATCTTTAAAAATCTTCTTGTCCCAAATCATAAGGGCTAGAGCTCTCATATATGGCATGTAGTATCATCTAGTGGCCCTCTACCAAAATACTTCAAATAATGGCCCTAGTGTTGAAAATGGCCCTATGTTGTGGGTTCTCGGATTTCACATAGAGATAAAGAAGGAAATCTTTAAAAATCTTCTTGTCCCAAACCATAAGGGCTAGAGCTCTCATATATGGCATGTAGTATCATCTAGTGGCCCTCTACCAAAATACTTCAAATTATGGCCCTAGTGTGGAAATTGGCCCTATATTGTGGGGTCTCGGATTTCACATAGAGATAAAGAAGGAAATCTTTAAAAATCTACTTGTCCCAAATCATAAGGGCTAGAGCTCTCATATATGGCATGTAGTATCATCTAGTGGCCCTCTGCCAAAATATTTCAAATTATGGCCCTAGTGTTGAAAATGGTCCCATGTTGTGGGTTCTCGGATTTCACATAGAGATAAAGAAGGAAATCTGTAAAAATCTTTTTGTCCCAAACCTTAAGGGCTAGAGCTTTCATATTTGGCATGTAGCATCATCTAGTGACCCTCTACCAAAATACTTTAAATTATGGTCCTAGTGCTGAAAATGGCCCTATGTTGTGGGTTCTGGGATTTCACATAGAGATAAAGAAGGAAATCTTTAAAAATCTTCTTGTCCCAAACCATAAGGGCTAGAGCTCTCATATATGGCATGTAGTATCATCTAGTGGCCCTCTACCGAAAATAATTCAAATAATGGCCCTAGTGTGGAAATTGGCCCTATGTTGTGGGTTCTCAGATTTCACATAGAGATAAAGAAGGAAATCTTAAAAAATCTTCTTGTCCCAAACCATAATGGCTAGAGCTCTCATATATGGCATGTAGTATCATCTAGTGGCCCTCTACCAAAATATTTCAAATTATGGCCCTAGTGTTGAAAATGGCCCAATGTTGTGGGTTCTCGGATTTCACATAGAGATAAAGAAGGAAATCTTTAAAAATCTTCTTGTCCCAAATCATAAGGGCTAGAGCTCTCATATATGGCATGTAGTATCATCTAGTGGCCCTCTACCAAAATACTTCAAATTATGGCCCTAGTGTTGAAAATGGCCCTATGTTGTGGGTTCTCGGATTTCACATAGAGATAAAGAAGGAAATCTTTAAAAATCTTCTTGTCCCAAACCATAAGGGCTAGAGCTCTCATATATGGCATGTAGTATCATCTAGTGGCCCTCTACCAAAATACTTCAAATTATGGCCCTAGTGTGGAAATTGGCCCTATGTTGTGGGTTCTCGGATTTCACATAGAGATAAAGAAGGAAATCTTTAAAAATCTTCTTGTCCCAAACCATAAGGGCTAGAGCTCTCATATATGGCATGTAGTATCATCTAGTGGCCCTCTACCAAAATATTTCAAATTATGGCCCTAGTGTTGAAAATGGTCCCATGTTGTGGGTTCTCGGATTTCACATAGAGATAAAGAAGGAAATCTTTAAAAATCTTCTTGTCCCAAATCATAAGGGCTAGAGCTCTCATATATGGCATGTAGTATCATCTAGTGGCCCTCTACCAAAATACTTCAAATTATGGCCCTAGTGTTGAAAATGGCCCTATGTTGTGGGTTCTCGGATTTCACATAGAGATAAAGAAGGAAATCTTTAAAAATCTTCTTGTCCCAAACCTTAAGGGCGAGAGCATTCATATTTGGCATGTAGCATCATCTAGTGACCCTCTACCAAAATACTTCAAATTATGGCCCTAGTGTTGAAAATGGCCCTATGTTGTGGGTTCTCGGATTTCACATAGAGATAAAGAAGGAAATCTTTAAAAATCTTCTTGTCCCAAACCATAAGGGCTAGAGCTCTCATATATGGCATGTAGTATCATCTAGTGGCCCTCTACCAAAATACTTCAAATTATGGCCCTAGTGTGGAAATTGGCCCTATGTTGTGGGGTCTCGGATTTCACATAGAGATAAAGAAGGAAATCTTTAAAAATCTTCTTGTCCCAAACCATAAGGGCTAGAGCTCTCATATATGGCATGTAGTATCATCTAGTGGCCCTCTACCAAAATATTTCAAATTATGGCCCTAGTGTTGAAAATGGTCCCATGTTGTGGGTTCTCGGATTTCACATAGAGATAAAGAAGGAAATCTTTAAAAATCTTCTTGTCCCAAATCATAAGGGCTAGAGCTCTCATATATGGCATGTAGTATCATCTAGTGGCCCTCTACCAAAATACTTCAAATTATGGCCCTAGTGTTGAAAATGGCCCTATGTTGTGGGTTCTCGGATTTCACATAGAGATAAAGAAGGAAATCTTTAAAAATCTTCTTGTCCCAAACCTTAAGGGCGAGAGCATTCATATTTGGCATGTAGCATCATCTAGTGACCCTCTACCAAAATACTTCAAATTATGGCCCTAGTGTTGAAAATGGCCCTATGTTGTGGGTTCTCGGATTTCACATAGAGATAAAGAAGGAAATCTTTAAAAATCTTCTTGTCCCAAACCATAAGGGCTAGAGCTCTCATATATGGCATGTAGTATCATCTAGTGGCCCTCTACCAAAATACTTCAAAAAATGGCCCTAGTGTGGAAATTGGCCCTATGTTGTGGGTTCTCGGATTTCACATAAGAGATAAGGAAGGAAATCTTTAAAAATCTTCTTGTCCCAAACCGTAAGGGCTAGAGCTTTCATATTTGGCATGTAGCATCATCTAGTGGCCCTCTACCAAAATACTTCAAATTACAGCCCTAGTTTGAAAATGGCCCTATGTTGTGGGTTCTCGGATTTCACATAGAGATAAAGAAAGAAATCTTTAAAAATCTTCTTGTCCCAAACCATAAGGGCTAGAGCTCTCATATATGGCATGTAGTATCATCTAGTGGCCCTCTACCAAAATACTTCAAATAATGGCCCCAGTGTTGAAATTGGCCCAATGTTGTGGGTTCTCGGATTTCACATAGAGATAAAGAAGGAAATCTTCAAAAATCTTCTTGTCCCAAACCGTAAGGGCTAGAGCTTTCATATTTGGCATGTAGCATCATCTAGTAGCCCTCTACCAAAATACTTCAAATTATGGCCCTAGTGTGGAAATTGGCCCTATGTTGTGGGTTCTCGGATTTCACATAGAGATAAAGAAGGAAATCTGTAAAAATCTTCTTGTCCCAATCCGTAAGGGCTAGAGCTTTCATATATGGCATGTAGCATCATCTAGTAGCCCTCTACCAAAAACTTCAAATTATGGCCCTAGTGTTGAAAATGGCCCTATGTTGTGGGTTCTTGGATTTCACATAAGAGATAAAGAAGGAAATCTGTAAAAATCTTCTTGTCCCAAACCTTAAGGGCTAGAGCTTTCATATTTGGCATGTAGCATCATCTAGTGACCCTCTACCAAAATACTTCAAATTATGGCCCTAGTGTTGAAAATGGCCCTATGTTGTGGGTTCTGGGATTTCACATAGAGATAAAGAAGGAAATCTGTAAAAATCTTCTTGTCCCAAACCTTAAGGGCTAGAGCTTTCATATTTGGCATGTAGCATCATCTAGTGACCCTCTACCAAAATACTTCAAATTATGGCCCTAGTGTTGAAAATGGCCCTATGTTGTGGGTTCTGGGATTTCACATAGAGATAAAGAAGGAAATCTGTAAAAATCTTCTTGTCCCAAACCTTAAGGGCTAGAGCTTTCATATTTGGCATGTAGTATCATCTAGTGACCCTCTACCAAAATACTTCAAATAATGGCCCTAGTCTTGAAAATGGCCCTATGTTGTGGGTTCTCGGATTTAACATAGAGATAAAGAAGGAAATCTTTAAAAATCTTCTTGTCCCAAACCATAAGGGCTAGAGCTCTCATATATGGCATGTAGTATCATCTAGTGGCCCTCTACCAAAATACTTTAAATAATGGCCCTAGTGTTGAAATTGGCCCTATGTTGTGGGTTCTCGGATTTCACATAGAGATAAAGAAGGAAATCTTTAAAAATCTTCTTGTCCCAAATCATAAGGGCTAGAGCTCTCGTATATGCATGTAGTATCATCTAGTGACCCTCTACCAAAATCCTTCAAATTATGGCCCTAGTGTTGAAAATGGCCCTATGTTGTGTGTTCTCGGATTTCACATAAGAGATAAAGAAGGAAATCTGTAAAAATCTTCTTGTCCCAAACCTTAAGGGCTAGAGCTTTCATATTTGGCATGTAGCATCATCTAGTGACCCTCTACCAAAATACTTTAAATTATGGTCCTAGTGCTGAAAATGGCCCTATGTTGTGGGTTCTGGGATTTCACATAGAGATAAAGAAGGAAATCTTTAAAAATCTTCTTGTCCCAAACCATAAGGGCTAGAGCTCTCATATATGGCATGTAGTATCATCTAGTGGCCCTCTACCGAAAATAATTCAAATAATGGCCCTAGTGTGGAAATTGGCCCTATGTTGTGGGTTCTCAGATTTCACATAGAGATAAAGAAGGAAATCTTAAAAAATCTTCTTGTCCCAAACCATAATGGCTAGAGCTCTCATATATGGCATGTAGTATCATCTAGTGGCCCTCTACCAAAATATTTCAAATTATGGCCCTAGTGTTGAAAATGGCCCAATGTTGTGGGTTCTCGGATTTCACATAGAGATAAAGAAGGAAATCTTTAAAAATCTTCTTGTCCCAAATCATAAGGGCTAGAGCTCTCATATATGGCATGTAGTATCATCTAGTGGCCCTCTACCAAAATACTTCAAATTATGGCCCTAGTGTTGAAAATGGCCCTATGTTGTGGGTTCTCGGATTTCACATAGAGATAAAGAAGGAAATCTTTAAAAATCTTCTTGTCCCAAACCATAAGGGCTAGAGCTCTCATATATGGCATGTAGTATCATCTAGTGGCCCTCTACCAAAATACTTCAAATTATGGCCCTAGTGTGGAAATTGGCCCTATGTTGTGGGTTCTCGGATTTCACATAGAGATAAAGAAGGAAATCTTTAAAAATCTTCTTGTCCCAAACCATAAGGGCTAGAGCTCTCATATATGGCATGTAGTATCATCTAGTGGCCCTCTACCAAAATATTTCAAATTATGGCCCTAGTGTTGAAAATGGTCCCATGTTGTGGGTTCTCGGATTTCACATAGAGATAAAGAAGGAAATCTTTAAAAATCTTCTTGTCCCAAATCATAAGGGCTAGAGCTCTCATATATGGCATGTAGTATCATCTAGTGGCCCTCTACCAAAATACTTCAAATTATGGCCCTAGTGTTGAAAATGGCCCTATGTTGTGGGTTCTCGGATTTCACATAGAGATAAAGAAGGAAATCTTTAAAAATCTTCTTGTCCCAAACCTTAAGGGCGAGAGCATTCATATTTGGCATGTAGCATCATCTAGTGACCCTCTACCAAAATACTTCAAATTATGGCCCTAGTGTTGAAAATGGCCCTATGTTGTGGGTTCTCGGATTTCACATAGAGATAAAGAAGGAAATCTTTAAAAATCTTCTTGTCCCAAACCATAAGGGCTAGAGCTCTCATATATGGCATGTAGTATCATCTAGTGGCCCTCTACCGAAAATAATTCAAATAATGGCCCTAGTGTGGAAATTGGCCCTATGTTGTGGGTTCTCAGATTTCACATAGAGATAAAGAAGGAAATCTTAAAAAATCTTCTTGTCCCAAACCATAATGGCTAGAGCTCTCATATATGGCATGTAGTATCATCTAGTGGCCCTCTACCAAAATATTTCAAATTATGGCCCTAGTGTTGAAAATGGCCCAATGTTGTGGGTTCTCGGATTTCACATAGAGATAAAGAAGGAAATCTTTAAAAATCTTCTTGTCCCAAATCATAAGGGCTAGAGCTCTCATATATGGCATGTAGTATCATCTAGTGGCCCTCTACCAAAATACTTCAAATTATGGCCCTAGTGTTGAAAATGGCCCTATGTTGTGGGTTCTCGGATTTCACATAGAGATAAAGAAGGAAATCTTTAAAAATCTTCTTGTCCCAAACCTTAAGGGCGAGAGCATTCATATTTGGCATGTAGCATCATCTAGTGACCCTCTACCAAAATACTTCAAATTATGGCCCTAGTGTTGAAAATGGCCCTATGTTGTGGGTTCTCGGATTTCACATAGAGATAAAGAAGGAAATCTTTAAAAATCTTCTTGTCCCAAACCATAAGGGCTAGAGCTCTCATATATGGCATGTAGTATCATCTAGTGGCCCTCTACCAAAATACTTCAAAAAATGGCCCTAGTGTGGAAATTGGCCCTATGTTGTGGGTTCTCGGATTTCACATAAGAGATAAGGAAGGAAATCTTTAAAAATCTTCTTGTCCCAAACCGTAAGGGCTAGAGCTTTCATATTTGGCATGTAGCATCATCTAGTGGCCCTCTACCAAAATACTTCAAATTACAGCCCTAGTTTGAAAATGGCCCTATGTTGTGGGTTCTCGGATTTCACATAGAGATAAAGAAAGAAATCTTTAAAAATCTTCTTGTCCCAAACCATAAGGGCTAGAGCTCTCATATATGGCATGTAGTATCATCTAGTGGCCCTCTACCAAAATACTTCAAATAATGGCCCCAGTGTTGAAATTGGCCCAATGTTGTGGGTTCTCGGATTTCACATAGAGATAAAGAAGGAAATCTTCAAAAATCTTCTTGTCCCAAACCGTAAGGGCTAGAGCTTTCATATTTGGCATGTAGCATCATCTAGTAGCCCTCTACCAGAATACTTCAAATTATGGCCCTAGTGTGGAAATTGGCCCTATGTTGTGGGTTCTCGGATTTCACATAGAGATAAAGAAGGAAATCTGTAAAAATCTTCTTGTCCCAATCCGTAAGGGCTAGAGCTTTCATATATGGCATGTAGCATCATCTAGTAGCCCTCTACCAAAAACTTCAAATTATGGCCCTAGTGTTGAAAATGGCCCTATGTTGTGGGTTCTTGGATTTCACATAAGAGATAAAGAAGGAAATCTGTAAAAATCTTCTTGTCCCAAACCTTAAGGGCTAGAGCTTTCATATTTGGCATGTAGCATCATCTAGTGACCCTCTACCAAAATACTTCAAATTATGGCCCTAGTGTTGAAAATGGCCCTATGTTGTGGGTTCTGGGATTTCACATAGAGATAAAGAAGGAAATCTGTAAAAATCTTCTTGTCCCAAACCTTAAGGGCTAGAGCTTTCATATTTGGCATGTAGTATCATCTAGTGACCCTCTACCAAAATACTTCAAATTATGGCCCTAGTGTTGAAAATGGCCCTATGTTGTGGGTTCTGGGATTTCACATAGAGATAAAGAAGGAAATCTGTAAAAATCTTCTTGTCCCAAACCTTAAGGGCTAGAGCTTTCATATTTGGCATGTAGCATCATCTAGTGACCCTCTACCAAAATACTTCAAATAATGGCCCTAGTCTTGAAAATGGCCCTATGTTGTGGGTTCTCGGATTTAACATAGAGATAAAGAAGGAAATCTTTAAAAATCTTCTTGTCCCAAACCATAAGGGCTAGAGCTCTCATATATGGCATGTAGTATCATCTAGTGGCCCTCTACCAAAATACTTTAAATAATGGCCCTAGTGTTGAAATTGGCCCTATGTTGTGGGTTCTCGGATTTCACATAGAGATAAAGAAGGAAATCTTTAAAAATCTTCTTGTCCCAAATCATAAGGGCTAGAGCTCTCGTATATGCATGTAGTATCATCTAGTGACCCTCTACCAAAATCCTTCAAATTATGGCCCTAGTGTTGAAAATGGCCCTATGTTGTGTGTTCTCGGATTTCACATAAGAGATAAAGAAGGAAATCTGTAAAAATCTTCTTGTCCCAAACCTTAAGGGCTAGAGCTTTCATATTTGGCATGTAGCATCATCTAGTGACCCTCTACCAAAATACTTTAAATTATGGTCCTAGTGCTGAAAATGGCCCTATGTTGTGGGTTCTGGGATTTCACATAGAGATAAAGAAGGAAATCTGTAAAAATCTTCTTGTCCCAAACCTTAAGGGCTAGAGCTCTCATATATGGCATGTAGTATCATCTAGTGGCCCTCTACCAAAATACTTCAAATTATGGCCCTAGTGTTGAAAATGGCCCTATGTTGTGGGTTCTGGGATTTCACATAGAGATAAAGAAGGAAATCTGTAAAAATCTTCTTGTCCCAAACCTTAAGGGCTAGAGCTTTCATATTTGGCATGTAGCATCATCTAGTGACCCTCTACCAAAATACTTCAAATTATGGCCCTAGTGTTGAAAATGGCCCTATGTTGTGGGTTCTGGGATTTCACATAGAGATAAAGAAGGAAATCTGTAAAAATCTTCTTGTCCCAAACCTTAAGGGCTAGAGCTTTCATATTTGGCATGTAGCATCATCTAGTGACCCTCTACCAAAATACTTCAAATTATGGCCCTAGTGTTGAAAATGGCCCTATGTTGTGGGTTCTGGGATTTCACATAGAGATAAAGAAGGAAATCTGTAAAAATCTTCTTGTCCCAAACCTTAAGGGCTAGAGCTTTCATATTTGGCATGTAGTATCATCTAGTGACCCTCTACCAAAATACTTCAAATAATGGCCCTAGTCTTGAAAATGGCCCTATGTTGTGGGTTCTCGGATTTAACATAGAGATAAAGAAGGAAATCTTTAAAAATCTTCTTGTCCCAAACCATAAGGGCTAGAGCTCTCATATATGGCATGTAGTATCATCTAGTGGCCCTCTACCAAAATACTTTAAATAATGGCCCTAGTGTTGAAATTGGCCCTATGTTGTGGGTTCTCGGATTTCACATAGAGATAAAGAAGGAAATCTTTAAAAATCTTCTTGTCCCAAATCATAAGGGCTAGAGCTCTCGTATATGCATGTAGTATCATCTAGTGACCCTCTACCAAAATCCTTCAAATTATGGCCCTAGTGTTGAAAATGGCCCTATGTTGTGTGTTCTCGGATTTCACATAAGAGATAAAGAAGGAAATCTGTAAAAATCTTCTTGTCCCAAACCTTAAGGGCTAGAGCTTTCATATTTGGCATGTAGCATCATCTAGTGACCCTCTACCAAAATACTTTAAATTATGGTCCTAGTGCTGAAAATGGCCCTATGTTGTGGGTTCTGGGATTTCACATAGAGATAAAGAAGGAAATCTTTAAAAATCTTCTTGTCCCAAACCATAAGGGCTAGAGCTCTCATATATGGCATGTAGTATCATCTAGTGGCCCTCTACCGAAAATAATTCAAATAATGGCCCTAGTGTGGAAATTGGCCCTATGTTGTGGGTTCTCAGATTTCACATAGAGATAAAGAAGGAAATCTTAAAAAATCTTCTTGTCCCAAACCATAATGGCTAGAGCTCTCATATATGGCATGTAGTATCATCTAGTGGCCCTCTACCAAAATATTTCAAATTATGGCCCTAGTGTTGAAAATGGCCCAATGTTGTGGGTTCTCGGATTTCACATAGAGATAAAGAAGGAAATCTTTAAAAATCTTCTTGTCCCAAATCATAAGGGCTAGAGCTCTCATATATGGCATGTAGTATCATCTAGTGGCCCTCTACCAAAATACTTCAAATTATGGCCCTAGTGTTGAAAATGGCCCTATGTTGTGGGTTCTCGGATTTCACATAGAGATAAAGAAGGAAATCTTTAAAAATCTTCTTGTCCCAAACCATAAGGGCTAGAGCTCTCATATATGGCATGTAGTATCATCTAGTGGCCCTCTACCAAAATACTTCAAATTATGGCCCTAGTGTGGAAATTGGCCCTATGTTGTGGGTTCTCGGATTTCACATAGAGATAAAGAAGGAAATCTTTAAAAATCTTCTTGTCCCAAACCATAAGGGCTAGAGCTCTCATATATGGCATGTAGTATCATCTAGTGGCCCTCTACCAAAATATTTCAAATTATGGCCCTAGTGTTGAAAATGGTCCCATGTTGTGGGTTCTCGGATTTCACATAGAGATAAAGAAGGAAATCTTTAAAAATCTTCTTGTCCCAAATCATAAGGGCTAGAGCTCTCATATATGGCATGTAGTATCATCTAGTGGCCCTCTACCAAAATACTTCAAATTATGGCCCTAGTGTTGAAAATGGCCCTATGTTGTGGGTTCTCGGATTTCACATAGAGATAAAGAAGGAAATCTTTAAAAATCTTCTTGTCCCAAACCTTAAGGGCGAGAGCATTCATATTTGGCATGTAGCATCATCTAGTGACCCTCTACCAAAATACTTCAAATTATGGCCCTAGTGTTGAAAATGGCCCTATGTTGTGGGTTCTCGGATTTCACATAGAGATAAAGAAGGAAATCTTTAAAAATCTTCTTGTCCCAAACCATAAGGGCTAGAGCTCTCATATATGGCATGTAGTATCATCTAGTGGCCCTCTACCGAAAATAATTCAAATAATGGCCCTAGTGTGGAAATTGGCCCTATGTTGTGGGTTCTCAGATTTCACATAGAGATAAAGAAGGAAATCTTAAAAAATCTTCTTGTCCCAAACCATAATGGCTAGAGCTCTCATATATGGCATGTAGTATCATCTAGTGGCCCTCTACCAAAATATTTCAAATTATGGCCCTAGTGTTGAAAATGGCCCAATGTTGTGGGTTCTCGGATTTCACATAGAGATAAAGAAGGAAATCTTTAAAAATCTTCTTGTCCCAAATCATAAGGGCTAGAGCTCTCATATATGGCATGTAGTATCATCTAGTGGCCCTCTACCAAAATACTTCAAATTATGGCCCTAGTGTTGAAAATGGCCCTATGTTGTGGGTTCTCGGATTTCACATAGAGATAAAGAAGGAAATCTTTAAAAATCTTCTTGTCCCAAACCTTAAGGGCGAGAGCATTCATATTTGGCATGTAGCATCATCTAGTGACCCTCTACCAAAATACTTCAAATTATGGCCCTAGTGTTGAAAATGGCCCTATGTTGTGGGTTCTCGGATTTCACATAGAGATAAAGAAGGAAATCTTTAAAAATCTTCTTGTCCCAAACCATAAGGGCTAGAGCTCTCATATATGGCATGTAGTATCATCTAGTGGCCCTCTACCAAAATACTTCAAAAAATGGCCCTAGTGTGGAAATTGGCCCTATGTTGTGGGTTCTCGGATTTCACATAAGAGATAAAGAAGGAAATCTTTAAAAATCTTCTTGTCCCAAACCGTAAGGGCTAGAGCTTTCATATTTGGCATGTAGCATCATCTAGTGGCCCTCTACCAAAATACTTCAAATTACAGCCCTAGTTTGAAAATGGCCCTATGTTGTGGGTTCTCGGATTTCACATAGAGATAAAGAAAGAAATCTTTAAAAATCTTCTTGTCCCAAACCATAAGGGCTAGAGCTCTCATATATGGCATGTAGTATCATCTAGTGGCCCTCTACCAAAATACTTCAAATAATGGCCCCAGTGTTGAAATTGGCCCAATGTTGTGGGTTCTCGGATTTCACATAGAGATAAAGAAGGAAATCTTCAAAAATCTTCTTGTCCCAAACCGTAAGGGCTAGAGCTTTCATATTTGGCATGTAGCATCATCTAGTAGCCCTCTACCAAAATACTTCAAATTATGGCCCTAGTGTGGAAATTGGCCCTATGTTGTGGGTTCTCGGATTTCACATAGAGATAAAGAAGGAAATCTGTAAAAATCTTCTTGTCCCAATCCGTAAGGGCTAGAGCTTTCATATATGGCATGTAGCATCATCTAGTAGCCCTCTACCAAAAACTTCAAATTATGGCCCTAGTGTTGAAAATGGCCCTATGTTGTGGGTTCTTGGATTTCACATAAGAGATAAAGAAGGAAATCTGTAAAAATCTTCTTGTCCCAAACCTTAAGGGCTAGAGCTTTCATATTTGGCATGTAGCATCATCTAGTGACCCTCTACCAAAATACTTCAAATTATGGCCCTAGTGTTGAAAATGGCCCTATGTTGTGGGTTCTGGGATTTCACATAGAGATAAAGAAGGAAATCTGTAAAAATCTTCTTGTCCCAAACCTTAAGGGCTAGAGCTTTCATATTTGGCATATAGTATCATCTAGTGACCCTCTACCAAAATACTTCAAATTATGGCCCTAGTGTTGAAAATGGCCCTATGTTGTGGGTTCTGGGATTTCACATAGAGATAAAGAAGGAAATCTGTAAAAATCTTCTTGTCCCAAACCTTAAGGGCTAGAGCTTTCATATTTGGCATGTAGCATCATCTAGTGACCCTCTACCAAAATACTTCAAATAATGGCCCTAGTCTTGAAAATGGCCCTATGTTGTGGGTTCTCGGATTTAACATAGAGATAAAGAAGGAAATCTTTAAAAATCTTCTTGTCCCAAATCATAAGGGCTAGAGCTCTCGTATATGCATGTAGTATCATCTAGTGACCCTCTACCAAAATCCTTCAAATTATGGCCCTAGTGTTGAAAATGGCCCTATGTTGTGTGTTCTCGGATTTCACATAAGAGATAAAGAAGGAAATCTGTAAAAATCTTCTTGTCCCAAACCTTAAGGGCTAGAGCTTTCATATTTGGCATGTAGCATCATCTAGTGACCCTCTACCAAAATACTTTAAATTATGGTCCTAGTGCTGAAAATGGCCCTATGTTGTGGGTTCTGGGATTTCACATAGAGATAAAGAAGGAAATCTGTAAAAATCTTCTTGTCCCAAACCTTAAGGGCTAGAGCTCTCATATATGGCATGTAGTATCATCTAGTGGCCCTCTACCAAAATACTTCAAATTATGGCCCTAGTGTTGAAAATGGCCCTATGTTGTGGGTTCTCGGATTTCACATAGAGATAAAGAAGGAAATCTTTAAAAATCTTCTTGTCCCAAACCATAAGGGCTAGAGCTCTCATATATGGCATGTAGTATCATCTAGTGGCCCTCTACCAAAATACTTCAAATTATGGCCCTAGTGTGGAAATTGGCCCTATGTTGTGGGTTCTCGGATTTCACATAGAGATAAAGAAGGAAATCTTTAAAAATCTTCTTGTCCCAAACCATAAGGGCTAGAGCTCTCATATATGGCATGTAGTATCATCTAGTGGCCCTCTACCAAAATATTTCAAATTATGGCCCTAGTGTTGAAAATGGTCCCATGTTGTGGGTTCTCGGATTTCACATAGAGATAAAGAAGGAAATCTTTAAAAATCTTCTTGTCCCAAATCATAAGGGCTAGAGCTCTCATATATGGCATGTAGTATCATCTAGTGGCCCTCTACCAAAATACTTCAAATTATGGCCCTAGTGTTGAAAATGGCCCTATGTTGTGGGTTCTCGGATTTCACATAGAGATAAAGAAGGAAATCTTTAAAAATCTTCTTGTCCCAAACCTTAAGGGCGAGAGCATTCATATTTGGCATGTAGCATCATCTAGTGACCCTCTACCAAAATACTTCAAATTACAGCCCTAGTTTGAAAATGGCCCTATGTTGTGGGTTCTGGGATTTCACATAGAGATAAAGAAGGAAATCTTTAAAAATCTTCTTGTCCCAAACCATAAGGGCTAGAGCTCTCATATATGGCATGTAGTATCATCTAGTGGCCCTCTACCAAAATACTTCAAATAATGGCCCCAGTGTTGAAATTGGCCCAATGTTGTGGGTTCTCGGATTTCACATAGAGATAAAGAAGGAAATCTTCAAAAATCTTCTTGTCCCAAACCGTAAGGGCTAGAGCTTTCATATTTGGCATGTAGCATCATCTAGTAGCCCTCTACCAAAATACTTCAAATTATGGCCCTAGTGTGGAAATTGGCCCTATGTTGTGGGTTCTCGGATTTCACATAGAGATAAAGAAGGAAATCTGTAAAAATCTTCTTGTCCCAATCCGTAAGGGCTAGAGCTTTCATATATGGCATGTAGCATCATCTAGTAGCCCTCTACCAAAAACTTCAAATTATGGCCCTAGTGTTGAAAATGGCCCTATGTTGTGGGTTCTTGGATTTCACATAAGAGATAAAGAAGGAAATCTGTAAAAATCTTCTTGTCCCAAACCTTAAGGGCTAGAGCTTTCATATTTGGCATGTAGCATCATCTAGTGACCCTCTACCAAAATACTTCAAATTATGGCCCTAGTGTTGAAAATGGCCCTATGTTGTGGGTTCTGGGATTTCACATAGAGATAAAGAAGGAAATCTGTAAAAATCTTCTTGTCCCAAACCTTAAGGGCTAGAGCTTTCATATTTGGCATGTAGCATCATCTAGTGACCCTCTACCAAAATACTTCAAATAATGGCCCTAGTCTTGAAAATGGCCCTATGTTGTGGGTTCTCGGATTTAACATAGAGATAAAGAAGGAAATCTTTAAAAATCTTCTTGTCCCAAACCATAAGGGCTAGAGCTCTCATATATGGCATGTAGTATCATCTAGGGGCCCTCTACCAAAATACTTTAAATAATGGCCCTAGTGTTGAAATTGGCCCTATGTTGTGGGTTCTCGGATTTCACATAGAGATAAAGAAGGAAATCTTTAAAAATCTTCTTGTCCCAAATCATAAGGGCTAGAGCTCTCGTATATGCATGTAGTATCATCTAGTGACCCTCTACCAAAATCCTTCAAATTATGGCCCTAGTGTTGAAAATGGCCCTATGTTGTGTGTTCTCGGATTTCACATAAGAGATAAAGAAGGAAATCTGTAAAAATCTTCTTGTCCCAAACCTTAAGGGCTAGAGCTTTCATATTTGGCATGTAGCATCATCTAGTGACCCTCTACCAAAATACTTTAAATTATGGTCCTAGTGCTGAAAATGGCCCTATGTTGTGGGTTCTGGGATTTCACATAGAGATAAAGAAGGAAATCTTTAAAAATCTTCTTGTCCCAAACCATAAGGGCTAGAGCTCTCATATATGGCATGTAGTATCATCTAGTGGCCCTCTACCAAAATACTTCAAATTATGGCCCTAGTGTGGAAATTGGCCCTATGTTGTGGGTTCTCGGATTTCACATAGAGATAAAGAAGGAAATCTTTAAAAATCTTCTTGTCCCAAACCATAAGGGCTAGAGCTCTCATATATGGCATGTAGTATCATCTAGTGGCCCTCTACCAAAATATTTCAAATTATGGCCCTAGTGTTGAAAATGGTCCCATGTTGTGGGTTCTCGGATTTCACATAGAGATAAAGAAGGAAATCTTTAAAAATCTTCTTGTCCCAAATCATAAGGGCTAGAGCTCTCATATATGGCATGTAGTATCATCTAGTGGCCCTCTACCAAAATACTTCAAATTATGGCCCTAGTGTTGAAAATGGCCCTATGTTGTGGGTTCTCGGATTTCACATAGAGATAAAGAAGGAAATCTTTAAAAATCTTCTTGTCCCAAACCTTAAGGGCGAGAGCATTCATATTTGGCATGTAGCATCATCTAGTGACCCTCTACCAAAATACTTTAAATTATGGCCCTAGTGTTGAAAATGGCCCTATGTTGTGGGTTCTCGGATTTCACATAGAGATAAAGAAGGAAATCTTTAAAAATCTTCTTGTCCCAAACCATAAGGGCTAGAGCTCTCATATATGGCATGTAGTATCATCTAGTGGCCCTCTACCAAAATACTTCAAATTATGGCCCTAGTGTGGAAATTGGCCCTATGTTGTGGGGTCTCGGATTTCACATAGAGATAAAGAAGGAAATCTTTAAAAATCTTCTTGTCCCAAACCATAAGGGCTAGAGCTCTCATATATGGCATGTAGTATCATCTAGTGGCCCTCTACCAAAATATTTCAAATTATGGCCCTAGTGTTGAAAATGGTCCCATGTTGTGGGTTCTCGGATTTCACATAGAGATAAAGAAGGAAATCTTTAAAAATCTTCTTGTCCCAAATCATAAGGGCTAGAGCTCTCATATATGGCATGTAGTATCATCTAGTGGCCCTCTACCAAAATACTTCAAATTATGGCCCTAGTGTTGAAAATGGCCCTATGTTGTGGGTTCTCGGATTTCACATAGAGATAAAGAAGGAAATCTTTAAAAATCTTCTTGTCCCAAACCTTAAGGGCGAGAGCATTCATATTTGGCATGTAGCATCATCTAGTGACCCTCTACCAAAATACTTCAAATTATGGCCCTAGTGTTGAAAATGGCCCTATGTTGTGGGTTCTCGGATTTCACATAGAGATAAAGAAGGAAATCTTTAAAAATCTTCTTGTCCCAAACCATAAGGGCTAGAGCTCTCATATATGGCATGTAGTATCATCTAGTGGCCCTCTACCAAAATACTTCAAAAAATGGCCCTAGTGTGGAAATTGGCCCTATGTTGTGGGTTCTCGGATTTCACATAAGAGATAAGGAAGGAAATCTTTAAAAATCTTCTTGTCCCAAACCGTAAGGGCTAGAGCTTTCATATTTGGCATGTAGCATCATCTAGTGGCCCTCTACCAAAATACTTCAAATTACAGCCCTAGTTTGAAAATGGCCCTATGTTGTGGGTTCTCGGATTTCACATAGAGATAAAGAAAGAAATCTTTAAAAATCTTCTTGTCCCAAACCATAAGGGCTAGAGCTCTCATATATGGCATGTAGTATCATCTAGTGGCCCTCTACCAAAATACTTCAAATAATGGCCCCAGTGTTGAAATTGGCCCAATGTTGTGGGTTCTCGGATTTCACATAGAGATAAAGAAGGAAATCTTCAAAAATCTTCTTGTCCCAAACCGTAAGGGCTAGAGCTTTCATATTTGGCATGTAGCATCATCTAGTAGCCCTCTACCAAAATACTTCAAATTATGGCCCTAGTGTGGAAATTGGCCCTATGTTGTGGGTTCTCGGATTTCACATAGAGATAAAGAAGGAAATCTGTAAAAATCTTCTTGTCCCAATCCGTAAGGGCTAGAGCTTTCATATATGGCATGTAGCATCATCTAGTAGCCCTCTACCAAAAACTTCAAATTATGGCCCTAGTGTTGAAAATGGCCCTATGTTGTGGGTTCTTGGATTTCACATAAGAGATAAAGAAGGAAATCTGTAAAAATCTTCTTGTCCCAAACCTTAAGGGCTAGAGCTTTCATATTTGGCATGTAGCATCATCTAGTGACCCTCTACCAAAATACTTCAAATTATGGCCCTAGTGTTGAAAATGGCCCTATGTTGTGGGTTCTGGGATTTCACATAGAGATAAAGAAGGAAATCTGTAAAAATCTTCTTGTCCCAAACCTTAAGGGCTAGAGCTTTCATATTTGGCATGTAGCATCATCTAGTGACCCCCTACGAAAATACTTCAAATTATGGCCCTAGTGTTGAAAATGGCCCTATGTTGTGGGTTCTGGGATTTCACATAGAGATAAAGAAGGAAATCTGTAAAAATCTTCTTGTCCCAAACCTTAAGGGCTAGAGCTTTCATATTTGGCATGTAGTATCATCTAGTGACCCTCTACCAAAATACTTCAAATAATGGCCCTAGTCTTGAAAATGGCCCTATGTTGTGGGTTCTCGGATTTAACATAGAGATAAAGAAGGAAATCTTTAAAAATCTTCTTGTCCCAAACCATAAGGGCTAGAGCTCTCATATATGGCATGTAGTATCATCTAGTGGCCCTCTACCAAAATACTTTAAATAATGGCCCTAGTGTTGAAATTGGCCCTATGTTGTGGGTTCTCGGATTTCACATAGAGATAAAGAAGGAAATCTTTAAAAATCTTCTTGTCCCAAATCATAAGGGCTAGAGCTCTCGTATATGCATGTAGTATCATCTAGTGACCCTCTACCAAAATCCTTCAAATTATGGCCCTAGTGTTGAAAATGGCCCTATGTTGTGTGTTCTCGGATTTCACATAAGAGATAAAGAAGGAAATCTGTAAAAATCTTCTTGTCCCAAACCTTAAGGGCTAGAGCTTTCATATTTGGCATGTAGCATCATCTAGTGACCCTCTACCAAAATACTTTAAATTATGGTCCTAGTGTTGAAAATGGCCCTATGTTGTGGGTTCTGGGATTTCACATAGAGATAAAGAAGGAAATCTTTAAAAATCTTCTTGTCCCAAACCATAAGGGCTAGAGCTCTCATATATGGCATGTAGTATCATCTAGTGGCCCTCTACCGAAAATAATTCAAATAATGGCCCTAGTGTGGAAATTGGCCCTATGTTGTGGGTTCTCAGATTTCACATAGAGATAAAGAAGGAAATCTTAAAAAATCTTCTTGTCCCAAACCATAATGGCTAGAGCTCTCATATATGGCATGTAGTATCATCTAGTGGCCCTCTACCAAAATATTTCAAATTATGGCCCTAGTGTTGAAAATGGCCCAATGTTGTGGGTTCTCGGATTTCACATAGAGATAAAGAAGGAAATCTTTAAAAATCTTCTTGTCCCAAATCATAAGGGCTAGAGCTCTCATATATGGCATGTAGTATCATCTAGTGGCCCTCTACCAAAATACTTCAAATTATGGCCCTAGTGTTGAAAATGGCCCTATGTTGTGGGTTCTCGGATTTCACATAGAGATAAAGAAGGAAATCTTTAAAAATCTTCTTGTCCCAAACCATAAGGGCTAGAGCTCTCATATATGGCATGTAGTATCATCTAGTGGCCCTCTACCAAAATACTTCAAATTATGGCCCTAGTGTGGAAATTGGCCCTATGTTGTGGGTTCTCGGATTTCACATAGAGATAAAGAAGGAAATCTTTAAAAATCTTCTTGTCCCAAACCATAACGGCTAGAGCTCTCATATATGGCATGTAGTATCATCTAGTGGCCCTCTACCAAAATATTTCAAATTATGGCCCTAGTGTTGAAAATGGTCCCATGTTGTGGGTTCTCGGATTTCACATAGAGATAAAGAAGGAAATCTTTAAAAATCTTCTTGTCCCAAATCATAAGGGCTAGAGCTCTCATATATGGCATGTAGTATCATCTAGTGGCCCTCTACCAAAATACTTCAAATTATGGCCCTAGTGTTGAAAATGGCCCTATGTTGTGGGTTCTCGGATTTCACATAGAGATAAAGAAGGAAATCTTTAAAAATCTTCTTGTCCCAAACCTTAAGGGCGAGAGCATTCATATTTGGCATGTAGCATCATCTAGTGACCCTCTACCAAAATACTTCAAATTATGGCCCTAGTGTTGAAAATGGCCCTATGTTGTGGGTTCTCGGATTTCACATAGAGATAAAGAAGGAAATCTTTAAAAATCTTCTTGTCCCAAACCATAAGGGCTAGAGCTCTCATATATGGCATGTAGTATCATCTAGTGGCCCTCTACCGAAAATAATTCAAATAATGGCCCTAGTGTGGAAATTGGCCCTATGTTGTGGGTTCTCAGATTTCACATAGAGATAAAGAAGGAAATCTTAAAAAATCTTCTTGTCCCAAACCATAATGGCTAGAGCTCTCATATATGGCATGTAGTATCATCTAGTGGCCCTCTACCAAAATATTTCAAATTATGGCCCTAGTGTTGAAAATGGCCCAATGTTGTGGGTTCTCGGATTTCACATAGAGATAAAGAAGGAAATCTTTAAAAATCTTCTTGTCCCAAACCATAAGGGCTAGAGCTCTCATATATGGCATGTAGTATCATCTAGTGGCCCTCTACCAAAATACTTCAAATTATGGCCCTAGTGTTGAAAATGGCCCTATGTTGTGGGTTCTCGGATTTCACATAGAGATAAAGAAGGAAATCTTTAAAAATCTTCTTGTCCCAAACCATAAGGGCTAGAGCTCTCATATATGGCATGTAGTATCATCTAGTGACCCTCTACCAAAATACTTCAAATTATGGCCCTAGTGTGGAAATTGGCCCTATGTTGTGGGTTCTCGGATTTCACATAAGAGATAAGGAAGGAAATCTTTAAAAATCTTCTTGTCCCAAACCGTAAGGGCTAGAGCTTTCATATTTGGCATGTAGCATCATCTAGTGGCCCTCTACCAAAATACTTCAAATTACAGCCCTAGTTTGAAAATGGCCCTATGTTGTGGGTTCTCGGATTTCACATAGAGATAAAGAAAGAAATCTTTAAAAATCTTCTTGTCCCAAACCATAAGGGCTAGAGCTCTCATATATGGCATGTAGTATCATCTAGTGGCCCTCTACCAAAATACTTCAAATAATGGCCCCAGTGTTGAAATTGGCCCAATGTTGTGGGTTCTCGGATTTCACATAGAGATAAAGAAGGAAATCTTCAAAAATCTTCTTGTCCCAAACCGTAAGGGCTAGAGCTTTCATATTTGGCATGTAGCATCATCTAGTAGCCCTCTACCAAAATACTTCAAATTATGGCCCTAGTGTGGAAATTGGCCCTATGTTGTGGGTTCTCGGATTTCACATAGAGATAAAGAAGGAAATCTGTAAAAATCTTCTTGTCCCAATCCGTAAGGGCTAGAGCTTTCATATATGGCATGTAGCATCATCTAGTAGCCCTCTACCAAAAACTTCAAATTATGGCCCTAGTGTTGAAAATGGCCCTATGTTGTGGGTTCTTGGATTTCACATAAGAGATAAAGAAGGAAATCTGTAAAAATCTTCTTGTCCCAAACCTTAAGGGCTAGAGCTTTCATATTTGGCATGTAGCATCATCTAGTGACCCTCTACCAAAATACTTCAAATTATGGCCCTAGTGTTGAAAATGGCCCTATGTTGTGGGTTCTGGGATTTCACATAGAGATAAAGAAGGAAATCTGTAAAAATCTTCTTGTCCCAAACCTTAAGGGCTAGAGCTTTCATATTTGGCATGTAGCATCATCTAGTGACCCTCTACCAAAATACTTCAAATAATGGCCCTAGTCTTGAAAATGGCCCTATGTTGTGGGTTCTCGGATTTAACATAGAGATAAAGAAGGAAATCTTTAAAAATCTTCTTGTCCCAAACCATAAGGGCTAGAGCTCTCATATATGGCATGTAGTATCATCTAGTGGCCCTCTACCAAAATACTTTAAATAATGGCCCTAGTGTTGAAATTGGCCCTATGTTGTGGGTTCTCGGATTTCACATAGAGATAAAGAAGGAAATCTTTAAAAATCTTCTTGTCCCAAATCATAAGGGCTAGAGCTCTCGTATATGCATGTAGTATCATCTAGTGACCCTCTACCAAAATCCTTCAAATTATGGCCCTAGTGTTGAAAATGGCCCTATGTTGTGTGTTCTCGGATTTCACATAAGAGATAAAGAAGGAAATCTGTAAAAATCTTCTTGTCCCAAACCTTAAGGGCTAGAGCTTTCATATTTGGCATGTAGCATCATCTAGTGACCCTCTACCAAAATACTTTAAATTATGGTCCTAGTGCTGAAAATGGCCCTATGTTGTGGGTTCTGGGATTTCACATAGAGATAAAGAAGGAAATCTTTAAAAATCTTCTTGTCCCAAACCATAAGGGCTAGAGCTCTCATATATGGCATGTAGTATCATCTAGTGGCCCTCTACCAAAATACTTCAAATAATGGCCCTAGTGTGGAAATTGGCCCTATGTTGTGGGTTCTCAGATTTCACATAGAGATAAAGAAGGAAATCTTTAAAAATCTTCTTGTCCCAAACCATAAGGGCTAGAGCTCTCATATATGGCATGTAGTATCATCTAGTGGCCCTCTACCAAAATACTTCAAATTATGGCCCTAGTGTTGAAAATGGCCCAATGTTGTGGGTTCTCGGATTTCACATAGAGATAAAGAAGGAAATCTTTAAAAATCTTCTTGTCCCAAATCATAAGGGCTAGAGCTCTCATATATGGCATGTAGTATCATCTAGTGGCCCTCTACCAAAATACTTCAAATAATGGCCCTAGTGTTGAAAATGGCCCTATGTTGTGGGTTCTCGGATTTCACATAGAGATAAAGAAGGAAATCTTTAAAAATCTTCTTGTCCCAAACCATAAGGGCTAGAGCTCTCATATATGGCATGTAGTATCATCTAGTGGCCCTCTACCAAAATACTTCAAATTATGGCCCTAGTGTGGAAATTGGCCCTATGTTGTGGGGTCTCGGATTTCACATAGAGATAAAGAAGGAAATCTTTAAAAATCTTCTTGTCCCAAATCATAAGGGCTAGAGCTCTCATATATGGCATGTAGTATCATCTAGTGGCCCTCTGCCAAAATATTTCAAATTATGGCCCTAGTGTTGAAAATGGTCCTATGTTGTGGGTTCTCGGATTTCACATAGAGATAAAGAAGGAAATCTGTAAAAATCTTTTTGTCCCAAACCTTAAGGGCTAGAGCTTTCATATTTGGCATGTAGCATCATCTAGTGACCCTCTACCAAAATACTTTAAATTATGGTCCTAGTGCTGAAAATGGCCCTATGTTGTGGGTTCTGGGATTTCACATAGAGATACAGAAGGAAATCTTCAAAAATCTTCTTGTCCCAAACCATAAGGGCTAGAGCTCTCATATATGGCATGTAGTATCATCTAGTGGCCCTCTACCGAAAATAATTCAAATAATGGCCCTAGTGTGGAAATTGGCCCTATGTTGTGGGTTCTCAGATTTCACATAGAGATAAAGAAGGAAATCTTAAAAAATCTTCTTGTCCCAAACCATAATGGCTAGAGCTCTCATATATGGCATGTAGTATCATCTAGTGGCCCTCTACCAAAATATTTCAAATTATGGCCCTAGTGTTGAAAATGGCCCAATGTTGTGGGTTCTCGGATTTCACATAGAGATAAAGAAGGAAATCTTTAAAAATCTTCTTGTCCCAAATCATAAGGGCTAGAGCTCTCATATATGGCACGTAGTATCATCTAGTGGCCCTCTACCAAAATACTTCAAATTATGGCCCTAGTGTTGAAAATGGCCCTATGTTGTGGGTTCTCGGATTTCACATAGAGATAAAGAAGGAAATCTTTAAAAATCTTCTTGTCCCAAACCATAAGGGCTAGAGCTCTCATATATGGCATGTAGTATCATCTAGTGGCCCTCTACCAAAATACTTCAAATTATGGCCCTAGTGTGGAAATTGGCCCTATGTTGTGGGGTCTCGGATTTCACATAGAGATAAAGAAGGAAATCTTTAAAAATCTTCTTGTCCCAAACCATAAGGGCTAGAGCTCTCATATATGGCATGTAGTATCATCTAGTGGCCCTCTACCAAAATATTTCAAATTATGGCCCTAGTGTTGAAAATGGTCCCATGTTGTGGGTTCTCGGATTTCACATAGAGATAAAGAAGGAAATCTTTAAAAATCTTCTTGTCCCAAATCATAAGGGCTAGAGCTCTCATATATGGCATGTAGTATCATCTAGTGGCCCTCTACCAAAATACTTCAAATTATGGCCCTAGTGTTGAAAATGGCCCTATGTTGTGTGTTCTCGGATTTCACATAGAGATAAAGAAGGAAATCTTTAAAAATCTTCTTGTCCCAAACCTTAAGGGCGAGAGCATTCATATTTGGCATGTAGCATCATCTAGTGACCCTCTACCAAAATACTTCAAATTATGGCCCTAGTGTTGAAAATGGCCCTATGTTGTGGGTTCTCGGATTTCACATAGAGATAAAGAAGGAAATCTTTAAAAATCTTCTTGTCCCAAACCATAAGGGCTAGAGCTCTCATATATGGCATGTAGTATCATCTAGTGGCCCTCTACCAAAATACTTCAAAAAATGGCCCTAGTGTGGAAATTGGCCCTATGTTGTGGGTTCTCGGATTTCACATAAGAGATAAAGAAGGAAATCTTTAAAAATCTTCTTGTCCCAAACCGTAAGGGCTAGAGCTTTCATATTTGGCATGTAGCATCATCTAGTGGCCCTCTACCAAAATACTTCAAATTACAGCCCTAGTTTGAAAATGGCCCTATGTTGTGGGTTCTGGGATTTCACATAGAGATAAAGAAGGAAATCTTTAAAAATCTTCTTGTCCCAAACCATAAGGGCTAGAGCTCTCATATATGGCATGTAGTATCATCTAGTGGCCCTCTACCAAAATACTTCAAATAATGGCCCCAGTGTTGAAATTGGCCCAATGTTGTGGGTTCTCGGATTTCACATAGAGATAAAGAAGGAAATCTTCAAAAATCTTCTTGTCCCAAACCGTAAGGGCTAGAGCTTTCATATTTGGCATGTAGCATCATCTAGTAGCCCTCTACCAAAATACTTCAAATTATGGCCCTAGTGTGGAAATTGGCCCTATGTTGTGGGTTCTCGGATTTCACATAGAGATAAAGAAGGAAATCTGTAAAAATCTTCTTGTCCCAATCCGTAAGGGCTAGAGCTTTCATATATGGCATGTAGCATCATCTAGTAGCCCTCTACCAAAAACTTCAAATTATGGCCCTAGTGTTGAAAATGGCCCTATGTTGTGGGTTCTTGGATTTCACATAAGAGATAAAGAAGGAAATCTGTAAAAATCTTCTTGTCCCAAACCTTAAGGGCTAGAGCTTTCATATTTGGCATGTAGCATCATCTAGTGACCCTCTACCAAAATACTTCAAATTATGGCCCTAGTGTTGAAAATGGCCCTATGTTGTGGGTTCTGGGATTTCACATAGAGATAAAGAAGGAAATCTGTAAAAATCTTCTTGTCCCAAACCTTAAGGGCTAGAGCTTTCATATTTGGCATGTAGCATCATCTAGTGACCCTCTACCAAAATACTTCAAATAATGGCCCTAGTCTTGAAAATGGCCCTATGTTGTGGGTTCTCGGATTTAACATAGAGATAAAGAAGGAAATCTTTAAAAATCTTCTTGTCCCAAACCATAAGGGCTAGAGCTCTCATATATGGCATGTAGTATCATCTAGTGGCCCTCTACCAAAATACTTTAAATAATGGCCCTAGTGTTGAAATTGGCCCTATGTTGTGGGTTCTCGGATTTCACATAGAGATAAAGAAGGAAATCTTTAAAAATCTTCTTGTCCCAAATCATAAGGGCTAGAGCTCTCGTATATGCATGTAGTATCATCTAGTGACCCTCTACCAAAATCCTTCAAATTATGGCCCTAGTGTTGAAAATGGCCCTATGTTGTGTGTTCTCGGATTTCACATAAGAGATAAAGAAGGAAATCTGTAAAAATCTTCTTGTCCCAAACCTTAAGGGCTAGAGCTTTCATATTTGGCATGTAGCATCATCTAGTGACCCTCTACCAAAATACTTTAAATTATGGTCCTAGTGCTGAAAATGGCCCTATGTTGTGGGTTCTGGGATTTCACATAGAGATAAAGAAGGAAATCTTTAAAAATCTTCTTGTCCCAAACCATAAGGGCTAGAGCTCTCATATATGGCATGTAGTATCATCTAGTGGCCCTCTACCAAAATACTTCAAATTATGGCCCTAGTGTTGAAAATGGCCCTATGTTGTGGGTTCTCGGATTTCACATAGAGATAAAGAAGGAAATCTTTAAAAATCTTCTTGTCCCAAATCATAAGGGCTAGAGCTCTCATATATGGCATGTAGTATCATCTAGTGGCCCTCTACCAAAATACTTCAAATAATGGCCCTAGTGTTGAAAATGGCCCTATGTTGTGGGTTCTCGGATTTCACATAGAGATAAAGAAGGAAATCTTTAAAAATCTTCTTGTCCCAAACCATAAGGGCTAGAGCTCTCATATATGGCATGTAGTATCATCTAGTGGCCCTCTACCAAAATACTTCAAATTATGGCCCTAGTGTGGAAATTGGCCCTATGTTGTGGGGTCTCGGATTTCACATAGAGATAAAGAAGGAAATCTTTAAAAATCTTCTTGTCCCAAATCATAAGGGCTAGAGCTCTCATATATGGCATGTAGTATCATCTAGTGGCCCTCTGCCAAAATATTTCAAATTATGGCCCTAGTGTTGAAAATGGTCCTATGTTGTGGGTTCTCGGATTTCACATAGAGATAAAGAAGGAAATCTGTAAAAATCTTTTTGTCCCAAACCTTAAGGGCTAGAGCTTTCATATTTGGCATGTAGCATCATCTAGTGACCCTCTACCAAAATACTTTAAATTATGGTCCTAGTGCTGAAAATGGCCCTATGTTGTGGGTTCTGGGATTTCACATAGAGATACAGAAGGAAATCTTCAAAAATCTTCTTGTCCCAAACCATAAGGGCTAGAGCTCTCATATATGGCATGTAGTATCATCTAGTGGCCCTCTACCGAAAATAATTCAAATAATGGCCCTAGTGTGGAAATTGGCCCTATGTTGTGGGTTCTCAGATTTCACATAGAGATAAAGAAGGAAATCTTAAAAAATCTTCTTGTCCCAAACCATAATGGCTAGAGCTCTCATATATGGCATGTAGTATCATCTAGTGGCCCTCTACCAAAATATTTCAAATTATGGCCCTAGTGTTGAAAATGGCCCAATGTTGTGGGTTCTCGGATTTCACATAGAGATAAAGAAGGAAATCTTTAAAAATCTTCTTGTCCCAAATCATAAGGGCTAGAGCTCTCATATATGGCACGTAGTATCATCTAGTGGCCCTCTACCAAAATACTTCAAATTATGGCCCTAGTGTTGAAAATGGCCCTATGTTGTGGGTTCTCGGATTTCACATAGAGATAAAGAAGGAAATCTTTAAAAATCTTCTTGTCCCAAACCATAAGGGCTAGAGCTCTCATATATGGCATGTAGTATCATCTAGTGGCCCTCTACCAAAATACTTCAAATTATGGCCCTAGTGTGGAAATTGGCCCTATGTTGTGGGGTCTCGGATTTCACATAGAGATAAAGAAGGAAATCTTTAAAAATCTTCTTGTCCCAAACCATAAGGGCTAGAGCTCTCATATATGGCATGTAGTATCATCTAGTGGCCCTCTACCAAAATATTTCAAATTATGGCCCTAGTGTTGAAAATGGTCCCATGTTGTGGGTTCTCGGATTTCACATAGAGATAAAGAAGGAAATCTTTAAAAATCTTCTTGTCCCAAATCATAAGGGCTAGAGCTCTCATATATGGCATGTAGTATCATCTAGTGGCCCTCTACCAAAATACTTCAAATTATGGCCCTAGTGTTGAAAATGGCCCTATGTTGTGGGTTCTCGGATTTCACATAGAGATAAAGAAGGAAATCTTTAAAAATCTTCTTGTCCCAAACCTTAAGGGCGAGAGCATTCATATTTGGCATGTAGCATCATCTAGTGACCCTCTACCAAAATACTTCAAATTATGGCCCTAGTGTTGAAAATGGCCCTATGTTGTGGGTTCTCGGATTTCACATAGAGATAAAGAAGGAAATCTTTAAAAATCTTCTTGTCCCAAACCATAAGGGCTAGAGCTCTCATATATGGCATGTAGTATCATCTAGTGGCCCTCTACCAAAATACTTCAAAAAATGGCCCTAGTGTGGAAATTGGCCCTATGTTGTGGGTTCTCGGATTTCACATAAGAGATAAAGAAGGAAATCTTTAAAAATCTTCTTGTCCCAAACCGTAAGGGCTAGAGCTTTCATATTTGGCATGTAGCATCATCTAGTGGCCCTCTACCAAAATACTTCAAATTACAGCCCTAGTTTGAAAATGGCCCTATGTTGTGGGTTCTGGGATTTCACATAGAGATAAAGAAGGAAATCTTTAAAAATCTTCTTGTCCCAAACCATAAGGGCTAGAGCTCTCATATATGGCATGTAGTATCATCTAGTGGCCCTCTACCAAAATACTTCAAATAATGGCCCCAGTGTTGAAATTGGCCCAATGTTGTGGGTTCTCGGATTTCACATAGAGATAAAGAAGGAAATCTTCAAAAATCTTCTTGTCCCAAACCGTAAGGGCTAGAGCTTTCATATTTGGCATGTAGCATCATCTAGTAGCCCTCTACCAAAATACTTCAAATTATGGCCCTAGTGTGGAAATTGGCCCTATGTTGTGGGTTCTCGGATTTCACATAGAGATAAAGAAGGAAATCTGTAAAAATCTTCTTGTCCCAATCCGTAAGGGCTAGAGCTTTCATATATGGCATGTAGCATCATCTAGTAGCCCTCTACCAAAAACTTCAAATTATGGCCCTAGTGTTGAAAATGGCCCTATGTTGTGGGTTCTTGGATTTCACATAAGAGATAAAGAAGGAAATCTGTAAAAATCTTCTTGTCCCAAACCTTAAGGGCTAGAGCTTTCATATTTGGCATGTAGCATCATCTAGTGACCCTCTACCAAAATACTTCAAATTATGGCCCTAGTGTTGAAAATGGCCCTATGTTGTGGGTTCTGGGATTTCACATAGAGATAAAGAAGGAAATCTGTAAAAATCTTCTTGTCCCAAACCTTAAGGGCTAGAGCTTTCATATTTGGCATGTAGCATCATCTAGTGACCCTCTACCAAAATACTTCAAATAATGGCCCTAGTCTTGAAAATGGCCCTATGTTGTGGGTTCTCGGATTTAACATAGAGATAAAGAAGGAAATCTTTAAAAATCTTCTTGTCCCAAACCATAAGGGCTAGAGCTCTCATATATGGCATGTAGTATCATCTAGTGGCCCTCTACCAAAATACTTTAAATAATGGCCCTAGTGTTGAAATTGGCCCTATGTTGTGGGTTCTCGGATTTCACATAGAGATAAAGAAGGAAATCTTTAAAAATCTTCTTGTCCCAAATCATAAGGGCTAGAGCTCTCGTATATGCATGTAGTATCATCTAGTGACCCTCTACCAAAATCCTTCAAATTATGGCCCTAGTGTTGAAAATGGCCCTATGTTGTGTGTTCTCGGATTTCACATAAGAGATAAAGAAGGAAATCTGTAAAAATCTTCTTGTCCCAAACCTTAAGGGCTAGAGCTTTCATATTTGGCATGTAGCATCATCTAGTGACCCTCTACCAAAATACTTTAAATTATGGTCCTAGTGCTGAAAATGGCCCTATGTTGTGGGTTCTGGGATTTCACATAGAGATAAAGAAGGAAATCTTTAAAAATCTTCTTGTCCCAAACCATAAGGGCTAGAGCTCTCATATATGGCATGTAGTATCATCTAGTGGCCCTCTACCAAAATACTTCAAATAATGGCCCTAGTGTGGAAATTGGCCCTATGTTGTGGGTTCTCAGATTTCACATAGAGATAAAGAAGGAAATCTTTAAAAATCTTCTTGTCCCAAACCATAAGGGCTAGAGCTCTCATATATGGCATGTAGTATCATCTAGTGGCCCTCTACCAAAATACTTCAAATTATGGCCCTAGTGTTGAAAATGGCCCAATGTTGTGGGTTCTCGGATTTCACATAAGAGATAAAGAAGGAAATCTGTAAAAATCTTCTTGTCCCAAATCATAAGGGCTAGAGCTCTCATATATGGCATGTAGTATCATCTAGTGGCCCTCTACCAAAATACTTCAAATAATGGCCCTAGTGTTGTAAATGGCCCTATGTTGTGGGTTCTCGGATTTCACATAGAGATAAAGAAGGAAATCTTTAAAAATCTTCTTGTCCCAAACCATAAGGGCTAGAGCTCTCATATATGGCATGTAGTATCATCTAGTGGCCCTCTACCAAAATACTTCAAATTATGGCCCTAGTGTGGAAATTGGCCCTATGTTGTGGGGTCTCGGATTTCACATAGAGATAAAGAAGGAAATCTTTAAAAATCTTCTTGTCCCAAATCATAAGGGCTAGAGCTCTCATATATGGCATGTAGTATCATCTAGTGGCCCTCTGCCAAAATATTTCAAATTATGGCCCTAGTGTTGAAAATGGTCCTATGTTGTGGGTTCTCGGATTTCACATAGAGATAAAGAAGGAAATCTGTAAAAATCTTTTTGTCCCAAACCTTAAGGGCTAGAGCTTTCATATTTGGCATGTAGCATCATCTAGTGACCCTCTACCAAAATACTTTAAATTATGGTCCTAGTGCTGAAAATGGCCCTATGTTGTGGGTTCTGGGATTTCACATAGAGATACAGAAGGAAATCTTCAAAAATCTTCTTGTCCCAAACCATAAGGGCTAGAGCTCTCATATATGGCATGTAGTATCATCTAGTGGCCCTCTACCGAAAATAATTCAAATAATGGCCCTAGTGTGGAAATTGGCCCTATGTTGTGGGTTCTCAGATTTCACATAGAGATAAAGAAGGAAATCTTAAAAAATCTTCTTGTCCCAAACCATAATGGCTAGAGCTCTCATATATGGCATGTAGTATCATCTAGTGGCCCTCTACCAAAATATTTCAAATTATGGCCCTAGTGTTGAAAATGGCCCAATGTTGTGGGTTCTCGGATTTCACATAGAGATAAAGAAGGAAATCTTTAAAAATCTTCTTGTCCCAAATCATAAGGGCTAGAGCTCTCATATATGGCACGTAGTATCATCTAGTGGCCCTCTACCAAAATACTTCAAATTATGGCCCTAGTGTTGAAAATGGCCCTATGTTGTGGGTTCTCGGATTTCACATAGAGATAAAGAAGGAAATCTTTAAAAATCTTCTTGTCCCAAACCATAAGGGCTAGAGCTCTCATATATGGCATGTAGTATCATCTAGTGGCCCTCTACCAAAATACTTCAAATTATGGCCCTAGTGTGGAAATTGGCCCTATGTTGTGGGGTCTCGGATTTCACATAGAGATAAAGAAGGAAATCTTTAAAAATCTTCTTGTCCCAAACCATAAGGGCTAGAGCTCTCATATATGGCATGTAGTATCATCTAGTGGCCCTCTACCAAAATATTTCAAATTATGGCCCTAGTGTTGAAAATGGTCCCATGTTGTGGGTTCTCGGATTTCACATAGAGATAAAGAAGGAAATCTTTAAAAATCTTCTTGTCCCAAATCATAAGGGCTAGAGCTCTCATATATGGCATGTAGTATCATCTAGTGGCCCTCTACCAAAATACTTCAAATTATGGCCCTAGTGTTGAAAATGGCCCTATGTTGTGGGTTCTCGGATTTCACATAGAGATAAAGAAGGAAATCTTTAAAAATCTTCTTGTCCCAAACCTTAAGGGCGAGAGCATTCATATTTGGCATGTAGCATCATCTAGTGACCCTCTACCAAAATACTTCAAATTATGGCCCTAGTGTTGAAAATGGCCCTATGTTGTGGGTTCTCGGATTTCACATAGAGATAAAGAAGGAAATCTTTAAAAATCTTCTTGTCCCAAACCATAAGGGCTAGAGCTCTCATATATGGCATGTAGTATCATCTAGTGGCCCTCTACCAAAATACTTCAAAAAATGGCCCTAGTGTGGAAATTGGCCCTATGTTGTGGGTTCTCGGATTTCACATAAGAGATAAAGAAGGAAATCTTTAAAAATCTTCTTGTCCCAAACCGTAAGGGCTAGAGCTTTCATATTTGGCATGTAGCATCATCTAGTGGCCCTCTACCAAAATACTTCAAATTACAGCCCTAGTTTGAAAATGGCCCTATGTTGTGGGTTCTGGGATTTCACATAGAGATAAAGAAGGAAATCTTAAAAAATCTTCTTGTCCCAAACCATAAGGGCTAGAGCTCTCATATATGGCATGTAGTATCATCTAGTGGCCCTCTACCAAAATACTTCAAATAATGGCCCCAGTGTTGAAATTGGCCCAATGTTGTGGGTTCTCGGATTTCACATAGAGATAAAGAAGGAAATCTTCAAAAATCTTCTTGTCCCAAACCGTAAGGGCTAGAGCTTTCATATTTGGCATGTAGCATCATCTAGTAGCCCTCTACCAAAATACTTCAAATTATGGCCCTAGTGTGGAAATTGGCCCTATGTTGTGGGTTCTCGGATTTCACATAGAGATAAAGAAGGAAATCTGTAAAAATCTTCTTGTCCCAATCCGTAAGGGCTAGAGCTTTCATATATGGCATGTAGCATCATCTAGTAGCCCTCTACCAAAAACTTCAAATTATGGCCCTAGTGTTGAAAATGGCCCTATGTTGTGGGTTCTTGGATTTCACATAAGAGATAAAGAAGGAAATCTGTAAAAATCTTCTTGTCCCAAACCTTAAGGGCTAGAGCTTTCATATTTGGCATGTAGCATCATCTAGTGACCCTCTACCAAAATACTTCAAATTATGGCCCTAGTGTTGAAAATGGCCCTATGTTGTGGGTTCTGGGATTTCACATAGAGATAAAGAAGGAAATCTGTAAAAATCTTCTTGTCCCAAACCTTAAGGGCTAGAGCTTTCATATTTGGCATGTAGCATCATCTAGTGACCCTCTACCAAAATACTTCAAATAATGGCCCTAGTCTTGAAAATGGCCCTATGTTGTGGGTTCTCGGATTTAACATAGAGATAAAGAAGGAAATCTTTAAAAATCTTCTTGTCCCAAACCATAAGGGCTAGAGCTCTCATATATGGCATGTAGTATCATCTAGTGGCCCTCTACCAAAATACTTTAAATAATGGCCCTAGTGTTGAAATTGGCCCTATGTTGTGGGTTCTCGGATTTCACATAGAGATAAAGAAGGAAATCTTTAAAAATCTTCTTGTCCCAAATCATAAGGGCTAGAGCTCTCGTATATGCATGTAGTATCATCTAGTGACCCTCTACCAAAATCCTTCAAATTATGGCCCTAGTGTTGAAAATGGCCCTATGTTGTGTGTTCTCGGATTTCACATAAGAGATAAAGAAGGAAATCTGTAAAAATCTTCTTGTCCCAAACCTTAAGGGCTAGAGCTTTCATATTTGGCATGTAGCATCATCTAGTGACCCTCTACCAAAATACTTTAAATTATGGTCCTAGTGCTGAAAATGGCCCTATGTTGTGGGTTCTGGGATTTCACATAGAGATAAAGAAGGAAATCTTTAAAAATCTTCTTGTCCCAAACCATAAGGGCTAGAGCTCTCATATATGGCATGTAGTATCATCTAGTGGCCCTCTACCAAAATACTTCAAATAATGGCCCTAGTGTGGAAATTGGCCCTATGTTGTGGGTTCTCAGATTTCACATAGAGATAAAGAAGGAAATCTTTAAAAATCTTCTTGTCCCAAACCATAAGGGCTAGAGCTCTCATATATGGCATGTAGTATCATCTAGTGGCCCTCTACCAAAATACTTCAAATTATGGCCCTAGTGTTGAAAATGGCCCAATGTTGTGGGTTCTCGGATTTCACATAGAGATAAAGAAGGAAATCTTTAAAAATCTTCTTGTCCCAAATCATAAGGGCTAGAGCTCTCATATATGGCATGTAGTATCATCTAGTGGCCCTCTACCAAAACACTTCAAATAATGGCCCTAGTGTTGAAAATGGCCCTATGTTGTGGGTTCTCGGATTTCACATAGAGATAAAGAAGGAAATCTTTAAAAATCTTCTTGTCCCAAACCATAAGGGCTAGAGCTCTCATATATGGCATGTAGTATCATCTAGTGGCCCTCTACCAAAATACTTCAAATTATGGCCCTAGTGTGGAAATTGGCCCTATGTTGTGGGGTCTCGGATTTCACATAGAGATAAAGAAGGAAATCTTTAAAAATCTTCTTGTCCCAAATCATAAGGGCTAGAGCTCTCATATATGGCATGTAGTATCATCTAGTGGCCCTCTGCCAAAATATTTCAAATTATGGCCCTAGTGTTGAAAATGGTCCTATGTTGTGGGTTCTCGGATTTCACATAGAGATAAAGAAGGAAATCTGTAAAAATCTTTTTGTCCCAAACCTTAAGGGCTAGAGCTTTCATATTTGGCATGTAGCATCATCTAGTGACCCTCTACCAAAATACTTTAAATTATGGTCCTAGTGCTGAAAATGGCCCAATGTTGTGGGTTCTGGGATTTCACATAGAGATACAGAAGGAAATCTTCAAAAATCTTCTTGTCCCAAACCATAAGGGCTAGAGCTCTCATATATGGCATGTAGTATCATCTAGTGGCCCTCTACCGAAAATAATTCAAATTATGGCCCTAGTGTGGAAATTGGCCCTATGTTGTGGGTTCTCAGATTTCACATAGAGATAAAGAAGGAAATCTTAAAAAATCTTCTTGTCCCAAACCATAATGGCTAGAGCTCTCATATATGGCATGTAGTATCATCTAGTGGCCCTCTACCAAAATATTTCAAATTATGGCCCTAGTGTTGAAAATGGCCCAATGTTGTGGGTTCTCGGATTTCACATAGAGATAAAGAAGGAAATCTTTAAAAATCTTCTTGTCCCAAATCATAAGGGCTAGAGCTCTCATATATGGCACGTAGTATCATCTAGTGGCCCTCTACCAAAATACTTCAAATTATGGCCCTAGTGTTGAAAATGGCCCTATGTTGTGGGTTCTCGGATTTCACATAGAGATAAAGAAGGAAATCTTTAAAAATCTTCTTGTCCCAAACCATAAGGGCTAGAGCTCTCATATATGGCATGTAGTATCATCTAGTGGCCCTCTACCAAAATACTTCAAATTATGGCCCTAGTGTGGAAATTGGCCCTATGTTGTGGGGTCTCGGATTTCACATAGAGATAAAGAAGGAAATCTTTAAAAATCTTCTTGTCCCAAACCATAAGGGCTAGAGCTCTCATATATGGCATGTAGTATCATCTAGTGGCCCTCTACCAAAATATTTCAAATTATGGCCCTAGTGTTGAAAATGGTCCCATGTTGTGGGTTCTCGGATTTCACATAGAGATAAAGAAGGAAATCTTTAAAAATCTTCTTGTCCCAAATCATAAGGGCTAGAGCTCTCATATATGGCATGTAGTATCATCTAGTGGCCCTCTACCAAAATACTTCAAATTATGGCCCTAGTGTTGAAAATGGCCCTATGTTGTGGGTTCTCGGATTTCACATAGAGATAAAGAAGGAAATCTTTAAAAATCTTCTTGTCCCAAACCTTAAGGGCGAGAGCATTCATATTTGGCATGTAGCATCATCTAGTGACCCTCTACCAAAATACTTCAAATTATGGCCCTAGTGTTGAAAATGGCCCTATGTTGTGGGTTCTCGGATTTCACATAGAGATAAAGAAGGAAATCTTTAAAAATCTTCTTGTCCCAAACCATAAGGGCTAGAGCTCTCATATATGGCATGTAGTATCATCTAGTGGCCCTCTACCAAAATACTTCAAAAAATGGCCCTAGTGTGGAAATTGGCCCTATGTTGTGGGTTCTCGGATTTCACATAAGAGATAAAGAAGGAAATCTTTAAAAATCTTCTTGTCCCAAACCGTAAGGGCTAGAGCTTTCATATTTGGCATGTAGCATCATCTAGTGGCCCTCTACCAAAATACTTCAAATTACAGCCCTAGTTTGAAAATGGCCCTATGTTGTGGGTTCTCGGATTTCACATAGAGATAAAGGAAGAAATCTTTAAAAATCTTCTTGTCCCAAACCATAAGGGCTAGAGCTCTCATATATGGCATGTAGTATCATCTAGTGGCCCTCTACCAAAATACTTCAAATAATGGCCCCAGTGTTGAAATTGGCCCAATGTTGTGGGTTCTCGGATTTCACATAGAGATAAAGAAGGAAATCTTCAAAAATCTTCTTGTCCCAAACCGTAAGGGCTAGAGCTTTCATATTTGGCATGTAGCATCATCTAGTAGCCCTCTACCAAAATACTTCAAATTATGGCCCTAGTGTGGAAATTGGCCCTATGTTGTGGGTTCTCGGATTTCACATAGAGATAAAGAAGGAAATCTGTAAAAATCTTCTTGTCCCAATCCGTAAGGGCTAGAGCTTTCATATATGGCATGTAGCATCATCTAGTAGCCCTCTACCAAAAACTTCAAATTATGGCCCTAGTGTTGAAAATGGCCCTATGTTGTGGGTTCTTGGATTTCACATAAGAGATAAAGAAGGAAATCTGTAAAAATCTTCTTGTCCCAAACCTTAAGGGCTAGAGCTTTCATATTTGGCATGTAGCATCATCTAGTGACCCTCTACCAAAATACTTCAAATTATGGCCCTAGTGTTGAAAATGGCCCTATGTTGTGGGTTCTGGGATTTCACATAGAGATAAAGAAGGAAATCTGTAAAAATCTTCTTGTCCCAAACCTTAAGGGCTAGAGCTTTCATATTTGGCATGTAGCATCATCTAGTGACCCTCTACCAAAATACTTCAAATAATGGCCCTAGTCTTGAAAATGGCCCTATGTTGTGGGTTCTCGGATTTAACATAGAGATAAAGAAGGAAATCTTTAAAAATCTTCTTGTCCCAAACCATAAGGGCTAGAGCTCTCATATATGGCATGTAGTATCATCTAGTGGCCCTCTACCAAAATACTTTAAATAATGGCCCTAGTGTTGAAATTGGCCCTATGTTGTGGGTTCTCGGATTTCACATAGAGATAAAGAAGGAAATCTTTAAAAATCTTCTTGTCCCAAATCATAAGGGCTAGAGCTCTCGTATATGCATGTAGTATCATCTAGTGACCCTCTACCAAAATCCTTCAAATTATGGCCCTAGTGTTGAAAATGGCCCTATGTTGTGTGTTCTCGGATTTCACATAAGAGATAAAGAAGGAAATCTGTAAAAATCTTCTTGTCCCAAACCTTAAGGGCTAGAGCTTTCATATTTGGCATGTAGCATCATCTAGTGACCCTCTACCAAAATACTTTAAATTATGGTCCTAGTGCTGAAAATGGCCCTATGTTGTGGGTTCTGGGATTTCACATAGAGATAAAGAAGGAAATCTTTAAAAATCTTCTTGTCCCAAACCATAAGGGCTAGAGCTCTCATATATGGCATGTAGTATCATCTAGTGGCCCTCTACCGAAAATAATTCAAATAATGGCCCTAGTGTGGAAATTGGCCCTATGTTGTGGGTTCTCAGATTTCACATAGAGATAAAGAAGGAAATCTTTAAAAATCTTCTTGTCCCAAACCATAAGGGCTAGAGCTCTCATATATGGCATGTAGTATCATCTAGTGGCCCTCTACCAAAATACTTCAAATTATGGCCCTAGTGTTGAAAATGGCCCAATGTTGTGGGTTCTCGGATTTCACATAGAGATAAAGAAGGAAATCTTTAAAAATCTTCTTGTCCCAAATCATAAGGGCTAGAGCTCTCATATATGGCATGTAGTATCATCTAGTGGCCCTCTACCAAAATACTTCAAATAATGGCCCTAGTGTTGAAAATGGCCCTATGTTGTGGGTTCTCGGATTTCACATAGAGATAAAGAAGGAAATCTTTAAAAATCTTCTTGTCCCAAACCATAAGGGCTAGAGCTCTCATATATGGCATGTAGTATCATCTAGTGGCCCTCTACCAAAATACTTCAAATTATGGCCCTAGTGTGGAAATTGGCCCTATGTTGTGGGGTCTCGGATTTCACATAGAGATAAAGAAGGAAATCTTTAAAAATCTTCTTGTCCCAAATCATAAGGGCTAGAGCTCTCATATATGGCATGTAGTATCATCTAGTGGCCCTCTGCCAAAATATTTCAAATTATGGCCCTAGTGTTGAAAATGGTCCTATGTTGTGGGTTCTCGGATTTCACATAGAGATAAAGAAGGAAATCTGTAAAAATCTTTTTGTCCCAAACCTTAAGGGCTAGAGCTTTCATATTTGGCATGTAGTATCATCTAGTGACCCTCTACCAAAATACTTTAAATTATGGTCCTAGTGCTGAAAATGGCCCTATGTTGTGGGTTCTGGGATTTCACATAGAGATACAGAAGGAAATCTTTAAAAATCTTCTTGTCCCAAACCATAAGGGCTAGAGCTCTCATATATGGCATGTAGTATCATCTAGTGGCCCTCTACCGAAAATAATTCAAATAATGGCCCTAGTGTGGAAATTGGCCCTATGTTGTGGGTTCTCAGATTTCACATAGAGATAAAGAAGGAAATCTTAAAAAATCTTCTTGTCCCAAACCATAATGGCTAGAGCTCTCATATATGGCATGTAGTATCATCTAGTGGCCCTCTACCAAAATATTTCAAATTATGGCCCTAGTGTTGAAAATGGCCCAATGTTGTGGGTTCTCGGATTTCACATAGAGATAAAGAAGGAAATCTTTAAAAATCTTCTTGTCCCAAATCATAAGGGCTAGAGCTCTCATATATGGCATGTAGTATCATCTAGTGGCCCTCTACCAAAATACTTCAAATTATGGCCCTAGTGTTGAAAATGGCCCTATGTTGTGGGTTCTCGGATTTCACATAGAGATAAAGAAGGAAATCTTTAAAAATCTTCTTGTCCCAAACCATAAGGGCTAGAGCTCTCATATATGGCATGTAGTATCATCTAGTGGCCCTCTACCAAAATACTTCAAATTATGGCCCTAGTGTGGAAATTGGCCCTATGTTGTGGGTTCTCGGATTTCACATAGAGATAAAGAAGGAAATCTTTAAAAATCTTCTTGTCCCAAATCATAAGGGCTAGAGCTCTCATATATGGCATGTAGTATCATCTAGTGGCCCTCTGCCAAAATATTTCAAATTATGGCCCTAGTGTTGAAAATGGTCGCATGTTGTGGGTTCTCGGATTTCACATAGAGATAAAGAAGGAAATCTTTAAAAATCTTCTTGTCCCAAATCATAAGGGCTAGAGCTCTCATATATGGCATGTAGTATCATCTAGTGGCCCTCTACCAAAATACTTCAAATTATGGCCCTAGTGTTGAAAATGGCCCTATGTTGTGGGTTCTCGGATTTCACATAGAGATAAAGAAGGAAATCTTTAAAAATCTTCTTGTCCCAAACCTTAAGGGCGAGAGCATTCATATTTGGCATGTAGCATCATCTAGTGACCCTCTACCAAAATACTTCAAATTATGGCCCTAGTGTTGAAAATGGCCCTATGTTGTGGGTTCTGGGATTTCACATAGAGATAAAGAAGGAAATCTTTAAAAATCTTCTTGTCCCAAACCATAAGGGCTAGAGCTCTCATATATGGCATGTAGTATCATCTAGTGGCCCTCTACCAAAATACTTCAAAAAATGGCCCTAGTGTGGAAATTGGCCCTATGTTGTGGGTTCTCGGATTTCACATAGAGATAAAGAAGGAAATCTGTAAAAATCTTCTTGTCCCAAACCGTAAGGGCTAGAGCTTTCATATTTGGCATGTAGTATCATCTAGTGGCCCTCTACCAAAATACTTCAAATTACGGCCCTAGTTTGAAAATGGCCCTTATGTTGTGGGTTCTCGGATTTCACATAGAGATAAAGAAAGAAATCTTTAAAAATCTTCTTGTCCCAAACCATAAGGGCTAGAGCTCTCATATATGGCATGTAGTATCATCTAGTGGCCCTCTACCAAAATACTTCAAATAATGGCCCCAGTGTTGAAATTGGCCCTATGTTGTGGGTTCTCGGATTTCACATAGAGATAAAGAAGGAAATCTTCAAAAATCTTCTTGTCCCAAACCGTAAGGGCTAGAGCTTTCATATATGGCATATAGCATCATCTAGTGACCCTCTACCAAAATACTTTAAATTATGGCCCTGGTGTTAAAAGTTGACCCTATGTTGTGGGTTCTCGGATTTCACATAGAGATAAAGAAGGAAATCTTTAAAAATCTTCTTGTCCCAAACCATAAGGGTTAGAGCTTCCATATTTGGCATGTAGCATTATGGTGTTGAGCTGAGTTGCATTTCAGGTGAGCGATTTAGGACCATCATGGTCCTCTTGTTCCACAATGTTTGCTACCCCATCATTTGAGCTCCATTCAGTCTGACAGTGCTTTCAGTTTGGACCAGTCTTAAATATTTTTGTTTGGTAAAGAGTTCAACCTTTACCACACAATCCTGAATTTTACTTACCCCAAGAAAAAAAGGCTTTTGAAAACATGGTGAGTAAAGGAGAAAAATGCTGGTGCCCTGCATTTTCTCCTTTTCCAACCATGTTTTCTACCCTTTCATAGAGAAAAACCATTATTTAACTTACATTTTATATGTTGTCTGCAATTGTTTCAATTTGGACAAGTGCAATTTTTTGTCCTTTGGTAAAGAGATCAGCTTAATGTTGAATGGGAGATTTACTTTTCTCATAATCAAATAATTCTGTATTTTAATGACCCAGAGGACGAAGGCTATTAACTCTACCAAAAGACAAAATTTCTGACTTGTCCAAATTGAAAGCATTTGTAGACAACAAATCAAATAGACTCAAAACCTGAAACTTTTTGGAAGGGTAGAAAACATTGTGAGAAAAAGAGAAAATATTGGTTATGAGAATTTTCTCCTTTTCAAACAATGTTTTCAAAAGGTTTCTTTCTCGGGGTCGTTAAATTTTGGGATTGTGTGATTAAGGATTAAAAGCATAGTGGGAAAAGGAGAGAATGCTTGCAACCTACATTTTCTCCTTTTTCCCACAATTTTTTTCCTTGAATAAAGAAGAGGCCCAGTATTTAACCTTGTACCTCTCAATGCCGAGTTTTAACTACCCTGAGGAAGAAGCCTTTTGAAAGCATTGTGGCAAAAGGAGAAAATGCATGTATCCACCGTTTCTCCTTTTCCAGCAATGTTTTCAAAGGCCTTCCACCTTGGGGTCGTTAAAAACTGGGATCATGTGGTCATATGACCTTAACCCTTTACCACACAACCCCGAGTTTTAACGACCCTGAGAAAGAAGCCTTTTGAAAACATTGTGGGAAGAGGAGAAAATGCTGGTAACCAGCATTTTCTCCTTTTCCCACAATGTTTTCTACACTTCCCAAAACAAACTTCAATTTTTTGGTAACATTTATTTTGTCGTCTGGAAATGCTTTCAATTTGGACCAGTGTAAAATTTTGTCGTTTGGTAAAGGGTTAAATTCATTAAATTATACTCATTCGTCTCATTATGTAAGTTACGACTGTCCACTCTCGACATTTAGTCAAACTTCAGCTAATATTTCTATAGAAACATGATGTTGATTTTATCCAATAGTATCCACAGCTTCCATTCATGTACATGTTTCCATAGAAATAAGACTGATGTAAAGAGATGTAATGCAAGTTTTGTCATATGATACAACTTGTTGCTCCTAATAATTGTCTGAATAGAGCATTGGTGTGGAATGGAAGTTTTAATAAAGAAAAACAGTATGCATGACAGATATGAAAACTGTTTGAGGGTAAATTGTTGTCAATATATATTTTTTTTTACTGAACTACAAAATTGTGGACTAGTTCAAATTGAAGGCACCTGCAGACGACAAATTCAATGTGGCTCAGATCATGGGATTTGTCTTTGATCGGGTAGAAAACATCATTGGTAAAGGAGAAAATGCTGGTTACCAGCATTTTCTCCTTTTCCCACAATGTTTTCAAAAGGCTTCTTCTTCAAGGTTGTTAAAACTTGGGATTGTGTGGTAAAGGATTAACTGTTTATCAGATGGCAAAATGATAGACATGTCGAAATTTAACCCTTTACCAAACGACAAAATTTTGGACTGGACCAAATTGAAAGCATTTGCAGACGACAAATTTAGTGTAGCTTAAATAGTGATTTATGTATTGGATAGGTTAGAAAACATTGTGGGAAAAGGAGAAAATGCTGGTTACCAGCATTTTCTCCTTTTCCCACAATGTATTCAAAAGGCTTCTTCCTCAGGGTCGCTAAAAGTCAGGATTGTGTGGTAAAGGGTTAAGTATTCGCAGATCTGATGTGTTATCAAATTTCTAAAATGATTGGATTTGGAAAGAGACAAAAGCTGTGGGTGACAGAAGAAAAAGGTATTTTCTCCCTCTCTCTCAATGCTTTATTAGCCTCCTTCCTCTGGGGCTTAAGAACATGGGATCATCTGATGAATCTTAAACCTTTTTCCTAACAATCTTATGTTTTAATGATCCAGGAAAAAAGGCTTTCAAGGTCATTTTGGGGAAAAAGCAGAAAATACTAGTAGACAGCTTTTCTTTTTTTCCTTTTCCAACAATGTTTTCCACTATGTTAAAGAAAAATCCCATCTATTAAGCAACATTTAATTTGTAGCTTGCAAAAGAAAATACTTTCAATTCAGACTAGTCTGAAATTCTGTTGTTTGACAGAGTTACAACATGATGCAATGAACTTTTTGATTTTTATTTATTACAGGAGGTAACCAAGAGATTGTCATTACCAGCTGATATACGATTACCGGGACATTTTCTGGCTCGTCAAAGTCTTACCCCAGAGGGGCAACTAAGTCGACGATCAAGAAGAAAGTCGTTGGTAAGTCCAGATTGTCTCTTACTCTTGGTTTATCATTCACGTAGTTTCAAGAGTTGAAAAGAAAGGTTTTACGCATTAGTGCGACTGTTTTTGAAAAGAGAGGTGGAGGGATTGTGATAACCTTGTCGGCATCTGCATTGTTGTTGTGTCAAAGCGTTGAAATTTTCTCATCTCTCAATTATTACTAAAGATATTTCCTTCAGACTTGAATTAGTTGTTAACTGTCGAAAGAGGAACCCATACGAGAAGGGCAAGTAACCCTAAAAATGAGCTGTGCTCTGGCAAAAGGGGGCTTAATGCATGTCCGTATTGCATTATACCAAACAAGTCATCACATAATTATGGATCCATAAAGTCCATTTTGTCTAACAATCAACTGGATCGAGAGGTAGAATTGTCCTTTGACCTACAGAAAATTGACCAATTGCGAAGTTTTGCCCCAGGTCAGCCTGGGTGGACTGTGCAGGCTGACCTGGGTTGATACTCTTCACAGATGCATTAAGCCACCTTTTCACAGAGCATGGCTCAAATATTTTTGACACATATACACCCCAGAGCCTTGTTCAATTGAGATTTTTCACTTTTGCATGGCATCCAGTGATTTTTGTAAAATTACATACTTTTCATGTCTTATCAAGCCTTATAAGTTTTTTTACTCATACATGTAAAAAATGATACAACAAATTTTTACTTGCCTCTGAGATTGTTCCTCACAAAGGTCTCTCTGTTTACATTACAGTTTAACTTTCAGTTAATTGTGCTTCAAAGTCTAAAATCAAATTTGGAATTTTACTACTAAAATTAGACCGGAAAATGCTTTCTTTCGAGTGGATCATACATAATGTGTCATCATTGATACATGTGAACTTCATGTCAATGGACTGATTGATTGATTGATTGATTGATTGTATGGTGTTTAACGCCGTTTTCAACATTATTTCAGTTATATCACGGCGGCCAGTGCACCTATCCATGCTATCCTGGAGTTTCTTTTACCAGTACTGAGCATGGGCTGAGCATTTCTTTCCGGGTTTTATCGCTTTACCAGTCAGCAATAGTGTAGACGTGTCCTCTTTAACCCTTTACCATACAATGCCGCCTTTTGACGCCCCTGGGAAAGAAGCCTTTTGAAAACATTGTGGGAAAAGAAGAAAATGCTGGTAACCAGCATTTTCTCCTTTTCCCACAATGTTTTCTACCCTATCTAAGAAAAGTTGCACCATTTGAGCCACATCAAAATTGTCATCTGCAAATGCTTTCAATTTGGACAAGGCTAAAATTTTGTCGTCTGGTAAAGGGTTAAAAGCATTTATGGATGACAAATTACGTGTGACTCCAAAAACAGTGATTATCCTTTAATCTTTTACCACTCATTCCAAGTTTAAACGACGCCAAGGAAAATGACTTTGGAAAACATTGTGGGAAAAGGAGAAAATGCTTGTAACCAGTATTTTCAGCTTTTCCCAGAAAGTTTTCCACCCTATCAAAATAGGATTTCCTAATTTGTGCTATATTTAGTTTATCATCTGCAAATACTTTCACGTTGGACTAGTCCGAAATTTTGTTGTTGGTAAAGAGTTGACCAGTCAACAAAAGTTTAGACTTGTCCTCTGTACCGCTTAACCAAACAAAAAAAATTTAGCCTTGTCCAAATTGAAAGCATTTGGAGACGAATCAAATAATGCTTAAAGCACGAAATATGTCATGTAAAGAGTAGAAAACCTTGTGGGTAAAGGAGAAAATTCTGGTTACTACCATTTTCTCCTTTTCCCCAAATGTTTTCAAAAGGCTTCTTCCTCAGGGTCGTTAAAAGTTAGGATTGCATGGTAAAGAGTTAAATGCATTTGTGGACGACAAATTATATTTGACTCAAAAAAGTAGAGTTCATCTTTTAACTCGTTACCACTTAATCGCAGGTTTTAACGACCCTGAAGAAGAAGCCTTTTGAAAACATTGTGGGAAAGTGAAAACATGCTGGTAAACAGCATTTTTAGCTCACCTGAGCACAAAGTGCTCAGGATGAGCTATTGTGATCACTCACCGTCCGTCGTCCGTCCGTCCGTCCGTCCACATTTTTTTGTTTATGCTCTAGCATCTACAAATATTAACCAATCAGCACCAAACTTGGTCAAAATGTATATGACCATAAGATCTCGGATGAGTTCGATTATGGGTGTAATCGGACCAGAATGACTGGAGTTATTTGCCCCTGAATTAGAAAAATTGCTATATTTGACTTTGTTTACACTCTAGCATCTACAATAATAACCAATCAGCACCAAACTTGGTCAAAATGTATATGACCATAAGATCTCGGATGAGTTCAATTATGGGTGTAATCGGACCAGAACGACTGGAGTTATTTGCCCTTGAATTAGAAAAATTGCTATATTTGACTTTGTTTACACTCTAGCATCTACAAATAATAACCACTCAGCACCAAACTTGGTCAAAATGTATATGACCATAAGATCTCGGATGAGTTCAATTATGGGTGTAATCGGACCAGAACGACTGGAGTTATTTGCCCTTGAATTAGAAAAATTGCTATATTTGACTTTGTTTACACTCTAGCATCTACAAATATTAACCAACCAGCACCAAACTTGGTCAAAATGTATATGACCATAAGATCTCGGATGAGTTCGATTATGGGTGTAATCGGACCAGAACGACTGGAGTTATTTGCCCTTGAATTAAAAAAATTGCTATATTTGACTTTGTTTACACTCTAGCATCTACAAATAATAACCAATCAGCACCAAACTTGGTCTAAATATATATGACCGTAAGATCTCGAATGAGTTTGATTGTAGGTCTAATAGGACCAGTTATTGCTGTGTCATAGAAAAAGGGGGCTTGACGTATATTTTCATTGTGGACCAATATCTCTTTAACTACAGGACAAAATGTCATGAAACTTCATCTTCTTGTTGTTTATTGCAAGCCACAGACAATAGTTATTTGTTTTTATTTCATGAAACACCATGTCATGAAAAAAGGGGGCTAAATGTTTAATTTCGTCATGGACCAATGACCATCTGTTTGTCCATCTTTCAGGACAGATATCTTCTAAATTCCTTGACAAGAATTAATAGAAATTCATGCAGGTGTTCCTAATGATGTCTGCTGATATTTATTGTTTTTTTTTTTCCTTTTTGATATCAAGTACTGTCTCATAGGAAAAAGGGGCTTCATGTATATTTCTGTTAAGGATCAGTATACATGTATCTTCAACTCAAAATCCTGGACAAAAATTTGTGAAACTTCATACATGTGTTCCTTATGATAGTCCGCCAATATCATTAGTTTGGCTTTTTAGCTCACCTGAGCACATAGTGCTCAGGGTGAGCTATTGTGATCGATCGTTGTCCGGCGTCCATCCGTCCGTCCGTGAACAATTACTTACAAAATCTTCTCCTCTGAAACCGCCCAACAGATTTCAATGAAAGTTCACAAAAATGATCCTTAGGTGATGCACTTTCAGAATACTTCAAAGATTTGAATTCCATGAAGAACTCTGGTTGCCATGGCAACCGAGAGAAAAAACTTTAAAAATCTTCTTGTCCCAAACCGTAAGGGCTAGAGCTTTCATATTTGGCATGTAGCATCATCTAATAGCCCTCTACTTCAAATTATGGCGCTGTTGTTGAAATTGGCCCTATACTGTGGGTTCTCGGATTTCACATAGAGATAAAGAGGGAAATCTTTAAAAATCTTCTTGTTTACACTATAGCATCTACAAATATTGACCAATCAGTACCAAACTTGGCCACAATGTATATGCCCACAAGGTCTTGGATGAGTTCGATTTTGGATCAAATCCAATCAGAACATCAGGAGTTGTTTGCCCTTGAATTTGCAAAAATTACTGAATCTGACTTTGTTTACACTCTAGCATCTACAAATATTACTCAATCAGCACCAAACATTGTCAAAGTGTGTGTGATCATAAGATCTCAGATAAGTTCAATTATGGATCTAATCGGACCAGAACTGTCTGAGTTGTCTGCCCTTGAATTAGAAAATTTGCCATATTTGACTTTGTTTACACTCTAGCATCTGCAAATATTGACCAATCAGTACCAAACTTGGTCAAAATATATATTCCCATAAGGTCTCGGAAGAGTTCAGTTATGGGTCAAATTGAACCAGAACATCCAGAGTTATTTGCCCTTGAATTGGACAAAATTTCTATATTTGACTTTGTTTACACTCTAGCATCTACAAATATATACCAATCAGTACTAAACTTGGTAAAAATTTATATGACCATAAGATCTTGGATGGGTTTTGATTATGGGTCTTATTAGACCCAAACAACATGAGTTATTTGCCCTTCAATTAGAGTTGCTGTATTTGACTTGGTTTACTCTGTAGCATCTACATGTATATATAATGCAAACTGAAAAATCTTTATGTTTAAACCCAAAATGCGTAGAGCTATGATACTTTGCATGAAGCATCACCTTGTGGACCTCAAGAAATTTTGCACACAAGATGCCCCTGGGATCATTACAGGTCCAGCCGCGTGGCTTAGACGTTTGTACTTAGGTATCTTTCGTGCAATTATAAGAAAATTTTCTGAGTAACCAAAGGCCTAGACCTCTGTTAAAGTTGTGAGTTGTCTCTCTTTCATAATCATTTGGCCTTGAAATTCAGTATTTGGTATTTATCTTCATTGTTAACCTGTACTGCTGAGTACTCAGGTGAGCGATATAGGACCATCATGGTCCTCTTGTCTCCTTTTCCCACAATGTTTTCTAACGTTCCCAAAACAGATTTAAATTTTTAAGTCACATTTATTTTGTTATCTGGAAATGCTTTCAATTTGGACAGGTCTAAAATTTTGTCATTCGGTAAAGGGTTAAGGGGTGGAAAACAGTGGTTATCAGCATTTTTAGCTCGGCTGTTTTCAAAGGAAACATCGAGGTATTGTTGTAGCCCTTGCATTGTCTGCATTGCTTGCAGCATCTGCGTGACGTGTAAAAACTTCGGCATTTTATAATGTCTCTGTTATTACTAAAGATACTTGCTTCAAACTTGGACAAGTCATCACTATCTAAAGGGGAACCTATACAACAAGGGCAGATAACCATCAATGTATTTTTGACAGAATGATGCTGAAAATCAAGCAACTGCAGCCGAGTGTTGGCACCTGCATGCAGTGCTCTTGTTTCTTGTTCCCACAATGTTTTCAAAAGCCTTTTTCTCAGGGTCATTGACAGTCGGGATTGTGTGGTAAAAGGTTTTACATGAAAGCAACACCAGCCCTAGACTTTTGAAAGCTTTAGAAAAGGTCAGAATTTGTGAGCATCAGAAATTACTGTTGCTGATGACTTAACCCTTTCCCAAACAAGCCCTGGTTTTCACGTGTCTGCAGTACAAGTCTTTTGAAAACACTGTGGGAAAAGGAGAAATTGCTCGTCTGCAAACTCTTTCAATTTGGACCAGTCCAAAATTCGTCGTTTGGGAAAGGGTTAAACTGCTAGACATGAACCCTTTCAGTGCCATAGGGGCTTCTGTGAACAGCATAGATCACGATCAGACTTCACAAAACGTGCAGCCTGATCTTGGATCTATACTGTCCGCTTGTTTAGGCAAGCCTATGAGATAAAAATCATTCTTAGTTTCAGTGGGTTGAACGTTCAGTCGTCAGAGTTCATTTACTAGGCACTGGAAAACTTAACCTTTTATCAGACAATCCAGTGTTTTAACAACCCTGAAGAAGAAAACTTCATGTGAAAACATTGTAACCAGCATTTTCTCCTTTTTCCGCTGTTTTCTCCCCTTACAAAGACAATTCCATAATTTGTCGTCTACAGATGCCTTAAGTTTGAACAAGTCAATAATTCCGTCCCTTGGTAAAGAGTTCAAGTTAGGATCAAAGGTGTGATCCATAGCTTGAAATTGTTATTAACACAACATCTACGTTGGGAATAAGTCATGCTGATAACCTGTTAGACCCTCCTCTCTCTCCAAAATGGAACCAATTTTAGATCTCACGACAAAGTCGATAGCATTTGTTCGCAAGTGAGTGGTTGTATGATGACATCAATGCTTTGTGGTGGTCCACAACTGTTTTTGTCACTTCATAATTTCTTTTTCACAATGTACTAGGCCATTGCTCTCTTTCAGTCTAAACCCTTTACCACACGACAAAATTTTATACCCGTCAAAATTGAGAGCATTTGCAGACGACAATCTCATTCTAGCTCAAATGATGTGATTTTTCTTTGATAGGGTAGAAAACATTGTGGGAAAAGGAGAAAATGCTGATTACCAGTATTTTCTCCTTTTCCCACAATGTTTTCAAAAGGATTCTACCTCAGGGTCGTTAAAAGTCGGGATTGTATGGTAAAGAGTTAATAGTACCTTTCTCGAATTCTGAGAACCTGTGCTCTGATTAAAAAAAAAAACTGTGTGACAATCCCTTGAGAGCCGATGACAATCAACTCTTTAACTCTTTACCAAATGACAAAATTTTAGACTGGTCCAAATTCAAAGCATCTGCAGACGACAAAATAAATTTGACTGAAAAATTGAAATTTGTTTTGGGAAGGGTAGAAAACATTGTGTGAAAAGGAGAAAATGCTGGTTACCAGCATTTTTAGCTCACCTGAGCACAAAGTGCTCAGGATGAGCTATTGTGATCACTCACCGACCGTCGTCGTCCGTATGTCCGTCCGTCGTCCGTCTGTCGTCCGTCCGTCCACATTTTTTTGTTTATGCTCTAGCATCTACAAATATTAACCAATCAGCACCAAACTTGGTCAAAATGTATATGACCATAAGATCTCGGATGAGTTCGATTATGGGTGTAATCGGACCAGAACGACTGGAGTTATTTGCCCTTGATTTAGAAAAATTGCTATATTTGACTTTGTTTACACTCTGGCACCTACAAATAATAACCAATCAGCACCAAACTTGGTCAAAATGTATATGACCATAAGATCTCGGATGAGTTTGATTATGGGTGTAATCGGACCAGAACGACTGGAGTTATTTGCCCTTGAATTAGAAAAATTGCTATGTTTGACTTTGTTTACACTCTAGTATCTACAAATATTAACCAATCAGCACCAAACTTGCTCAAAATGTATATGACCATAAGATCTCGGATGAGTTCGATTATGGGTGTAATCGGACCAGAACGACTTGAGTTATTTGCCCTTGAATTTAAAAAATTGCTATATTTGACTTTGTTTACACTCTAGCATCTACAAATAATAACCAATCAGCACCAAACTTGGTCTAAATATATATGACTGTAAGATCTCGAATGAGTTTGATTGTAGGTCTAATAGGACCAGTTATTGCTGTGTCATGGAAAAAGGGGGCTTGACGTATATTTTCATTGTGGACCAATATCTCTTTTAACTACAGGACAAAATGTCATGAAACTTCATCTTCTTGTTGTTTATTGCAAGCCACAGACAATAGTTATTTGTTTTTATTTCATGAAATGCCATGTCATGAAAAAAGGGGGCTAAATATTTAATTTCGTCATGGACCAATGACCATCTGTTTGTCCATCTTTCAGGACAGATATCTTCTAAAGTCCTTGACAAAAATTAATAGAAATTCATGCAGGTGTTCCTAATGATGTCTGCTGATATTTATTGTTTTTTTTTTTTTCCTTTTTGATATCAAATACTGTCTCATAGGAAAAAGGGGCTTCATGTATATTTCTGTTAAGGATCAATATACATGCATCTTCAACTCAAAATCCTGGACAAAAATTTGTGAAACTTCATACATGTGTTCCTTATGATAGTCCGCCAATATCATTAGTTTAGCTTTTTTGATTAAATGTCATGTCATGGAAAAAGGGGGCTTCACATATATTTTCATTATGGATTAATATCTCTTTAACTACAGGACAAAATGTTATGAAACTTCATCTTTATGTTGTTTATCACAAGCCACAGACAATGGTTAGGCCTATTTGTTAGCTCACCTGAGCATGAAGTGCTGGGTGAGGTATTGTGATTCGTCATTATCCAGCGTCTGTCTTTCCACAATTCCTTTAAACATCTTCTCCTCCTAAACCAGTCATGTTGAAACTTGACAGGCATATACCTTGTGTGAAGTTCTACCAAAGTTGTTAAAAGAATTGAATTAACCCTTTAACTCCAGGGGTCACTATTTTGGGCAAAATTGTATGTAGAGCAAACTTTAAAAATGTCTTTGTCTGAAACTAGAAGGCCTAGAGCTTTGATATTTGTATGTGGCATTTCCTTGTGGACTTCTACCAATTTTGTTCAAATGATGCCCCTGGGTCAAAACAGGACATAAAGGTATACAGCATGAACTTTTAAAAGTCTTGTTCTATTTAACCCTTTACCACACAATCCCAAGTTTTAACACCTGTGAGAAATAAGGCTCCTGAAAATATTGTGGGAAAAAGAGGAAATACTTGTAACCAGCATGTTTTCCTTTTTCCACCCAACCAAAATCAAATTTAAATTTTTGAGTCACATTTATTTTGTTGTCAGCAAATGGTTTGAATTTGAACAAGTCTTAACCCTTTAAGCGCCTTTCACTACTATAGTTGCCTTTGAAGTCTAGTGTAGATCAAGATCAGACTGCACGAAATGTGCAGTCCGATCATTGATCTATACTGTCTGCTTTGTTGAAACACTGCAGACAAAAGGCACCCACGCAGTTGTTATCATTTTGGACTCATTCTGGAATGAAAATGGCCTTTGGGTTTAAGGATTAAATTTTGTTATTTGTTAATGATTTGAGCCAAGCCTGTTAGCTCATTACCTACAGGGCTAGCTATGCAGGGATGTCAAGTTTAAATCTCAGTTGGGCCAAGCACTCGGGTAACCAGGATTTTTTAAACTTTTTCCACAATGTTCTCTACCCATCCCAAATCTAAGTTCATTTTTTGAGACAAATTTATTTTGTTGTCTGCAAATGCTTTGAATTATAGACCAGTCTAAAATTTTTGTTTGGTAAAGAGATAAGGATAGACCAAGTAATATGCATTTCAAGACTATGTTGTAGGCAATACTATCTTGCAGAATATAAGGCATATATATCCAAGGTCCAACTGCAGTCTGATCTTTATCTACACTGTCTGATAAAACATCCTGTCTTGTGTACCCCTAGCCTTGGTTCCCACCTGATCATTTTTTCCTTTTATCTATTCAGGACAGACGGATGCAGTTTAAATTTGACATGAAGCCCCCTTTTTCCATGACACAGCAATAAATTCCAAAACCCAGACAATATGCGCTAGGTCACTTAATGTGTGAAAATTTCATCCAAATCTGTTGAGATATGTCAAGTAATTAAAGAGATATTGGTGAAAAATGAAATATAACATGAAGACCCCTTTTTCCATGATGCAGCTATAAATTGCAGAACCTTGACAATATGCGCTAGGTCACATGATGCAAAACATTCTGTGAAAACTTTTGAAAACATTGTGGGAAAAGGAAAAAATGCTGGTAACCAGCATTTTCTCCTTTTTCCCACGAAGTTTTCTACCCTGTCAAAGAAATATTGTGTCACTTGAGCCAATATGAAAATGTTGTCTGCAAATGCTTTCAATTTGGACAGATCTAAAATTTTGCCATGTTATAAAGGGTTAAAGGCTTTGACAGCATTTTTCTCTCTGGCTGTTAGGATGTATCTTTGAACATTGTGGTCATTGTATTTTGAGTTCATTTTTGTTCATTCATTTAACTCTGTAGTACAGATTTTATCTTGTAAGTCTTAGAAGTCATTATAATTTTTGTTCTTCAGTATGTGGTGTTTGTCTTAATTTGTAAATAAGTTTATGACACACACACACACACACACACACACACACACCCCCCCCCGATAGATTTTGGGCATATACTCCACCATGAATTGAAGTACCATTTGAAAGATCTGTTCAGGTAGGGCCAAGGTCAATGTCACACTTGAAGGTCAAATTTTTGTAAGCTGGATGCATTGAAAGGTTGGTGCAAGACTGTTGCAGGTGTAAATACATTGTTTATGTGTTTTACAATAGCAGTTACCCATGAACATGTCCCTGGACAACCACTGTAGTTGTTGGTGTATTTAACAACATTATAATACTAACTTGTATAGAAAGTCTTGAATCGGCAAACGTTCTCTACTAAGTTTGTTCAAATCAGGCAACTTTTTGCCACACACCAAAAGGCCAAGGGCTTTGTTATTATTCCTTCAAAACTCTGTTTTGGAGGTATATAGGAGTCAGCTTGTCGGTCCATCCATCCATCCATCAGTCTTTCTGTAGCATTTTCTTGTCAGAGCTAGTTCTCAACAACTACAGGACAGATTTCATTCAAACTTTAGAGAGACTCGGTGCCAAGCAAGAATATGCATATTATATTTTGGTGACGGTTCATTGAATTTTTACAAAGTTATTTTCCTTTGATGAAATTTCTTGTTCTCCCTATTTTTCAAAAACTATTGGACAAATATCATTCAAACTTCTCACAAATATTTATATAACCAGGTTTGGTTAAGAAAGATTATCTTCTTGTCTAAAACAAGAAGACCTAGAGCTTTGGCCTTGCACTTCGATATTTGATATTTATCTTCATTGTAGACCTTTACTGCTTGGTACTCAGGTGAGCAATATAGGACCATCATGGTCCTCTTGTCTCCTTTTCTCACGATGTTTTCAAAAGGCTTCTTTCTCAGGGTCGTTAAAAGTCGGGATTGTGTAGTAAAGGATTAATAAACAACAGAATATCTGATGTGGCCAAATTGAAAGCATTTTGCTGACGCCAAATGTTGCTCGAATGATGATTTTTGTCTTTAATAGGGTAGAAAACATTGTGGGAAAAGAAAAAGCATTTCCCAATATGTTGTCAAAAGTCTTCTTTTTCAGGTTATTAAAACTGGGGGATTGTGTTGTGTCGAGTTTGAGTCCCTTTAGATTTCTGATCTTTGGTTTGTTCTGTCCATTTCTAACATGCAAGGAAAAATTGAAAAGGTTTTTAGCGTGGCTGTTTTTGAGAAAATATAACATGAGGATATTGTCATAGAGATTTTATCACCTGTGTCTTCCTTAGCAACTGCAGTTGTGTCATCTTGCAAAAATTTTATCTTTTTCTCATATATCTGTAATTATGGAAAATATTCACTTCAAAATTATGCTATTTGTATTCTGTCAAAAAGAAAAACTCACAAAGATAGGTGACTATGAAATATTGCTGAAACAGTTGTGCCTCTTTTTCTAGTTAGAATTTTTACTTAACCCTTTCCCAAACAAGCCCTGGTTTTCACATGTCTGCAGTACAAGTCTTTTGAAAACACTGTGGGAAAAGGAGAAATTGCTCGTAATGAGCAATTTCTCCTTTTCCCACAGTGTTTTCTACCTGTTTTGAGACCTTTCTGCCATTTTTATCAAATTTAAAATTGTCGTCTGCAAACTGTTTCAATTTGGACCAGTCCAAAATTTGTCGTTTGGGAAAGGGTTAAAAAAGCACATGCAGCAAAGCATTGACCCTTGCATGCTGTGCTCTTGTTATGTTTTGACTTGTAACTGCACAAAAACCATCAACTCTACCAACTGAGCTATCAGGCGTTTGATATCTAAGTGGTTTTGGGATGTATTTGTTCCTTGTTACACAATAATGGCTATTGACAATGGCGACTGGTGGAGTTTTCATTCACATCCAAGGATGACTTTAAAAAGTGAAATATAGAAAATCATGCAAAAAATACAAAGAATTACCCATGTTTTTAATACTTTTTGAGTACAAATTTTTCATTCCATTAATAAAGGGATTGACATTGTTAAGAATTTAAAAAAAAAAATTTGGGAAACACAATCTGGTTGGATGTCTCTTCAACCTTTTTCCACACAATCCTGAGTTTTAATGACCCCGAGAAAAAAACCTTTTCCTACAGTGTTTTCTAACCGATGTAAAACAAATTTCATGTTTTGAGTAACAATTAATATGTCCACCCCAAATGCTTTTCATTTGGACAAGTCTGAAATTTTGTTGTTTGGTAAAGAATTGAAGGTCCTTATAATTACTATTGACTTTGTTCTTTGTCTCTTTTCAGTCTGAAATAGGGTTTGGTAAAATAGAATCCTACACAAAGCTTGACAAACTAGGGGAGGTAAGTTTTCTTTTTCAATCCAGATAAGCCCAAAACACATTTTTAGCATGGCTGTTTTCAAAGAAAATGTGGAGGTATTGTCATAGCCCCGGCGTCTTGGTCTGTGTCATCATGTAATTTCTTTGACATTTTATATCTGTCATTACTGAAAAAATTTACTTCCAACTTGGACAAGTTGTAAACTGTCAAAAGGGGAGCCCATACACAGGGACAGGTAACAATCAACACATTTTTGACTCGTTTATGCTCCTTTCTCCCACTTAAAATTTTCAAAAACTTTGACATTTTATAATATCTCTGTCGTTACTTAAGATATTTACTCCAGACTTGGACTAGTTTTAAACTATCAAAAGGGGAACCCATACAACAGGGATGGATAACCATCACAATATTTTGGCACAGTTATGCCCATTCTTCAGCTTTCCACTGAGAGTAACTGCAGCCAGCTATTGGCTACTGCTTGCTGCGCTCTTGTTACTCAAGGAAAGAGGCCCTAATAATTGGAAATGTTCTTGCATAAAGAATTGTTTTTTTATTTGTCATGTACTTTCCTTTTTCCTATTCTATCTCTTTTTCTGTTAATACTTCAGTTGCTATAGTGATAAAATATTGTTATTTGCATTGTGGGAGTTTTGAAATGAGCTGCCATGTTTGTATAACCTGAATGAGTATAGTAGTATTTGACTTGCTCTCAGTGTATTCTGTGCAGTATGAAGATTTAGAGCATTAACTATACCACACAATCATAAGTTTTAATTAACTTGCAGGATAAAAGCTTTCGGGAAAAAAAAAAACCCATTGTTGGAAAAGGAGAAAATGCTGGTAACGAGCATTTTCTCCTGCTTCCACATTGTTTTCTACAGCATTAAGGTCAAATCCCATCATTTCAGCCATATTAAATTTGTTTCTGTAAATGATTTCAATTCGGCAAAGTCCAGGATTTTCTCGTGTGGTAAAGACTTAACTGTTTATCAAATGACAAAAACATAGACTTGTCCAAGTTCAAAATATTTGCAGATGACAGTTGAAATGTGACTTAACCGATGGAATTTGTCTTTGATATGGTAGAAAAGATGGCAGGAAAAGGAAAAAATACTGGCTACCAGCATTTTCTCCTTTTTCTCTAATGTTTTCAAAAGGCGTCTTTGTCGGGTTCATTAAAACACTGGATTGTTGGTAAACGGTTAATTGCATTTGTTTTGTTATGGCATTTATTTAGAATTTCAACATTACATTATGATGGTCCCAATGAAAAAATATAGGCAGAACAAATTTCTTTAAAGAGATTTAAAAAAAAACAAAATTCTTCTGAAATGGCAATTACATTTTCTATTGCCATTGGTGCTTGGTTTTCGAGTGTTTCATTACATTTAGAAATCAGACTTGTTTATAGAAATATTAGCTAGTTTTAGTTGTATTTTATTACTTACTGTGATCATAAAGTTACATAGTTATGATGTTAGACCTGTATTGGGAACCTGTAAAGGCTTTCATGTCTGGTAGGAGTGCTAGTGAACTAAACAAATTTGTACATAGCTTGCTATGTTCAAGGTCACTTTTTGTACTAACATTTGTTATTGACCACCAAATCTCATGAAAGTAATTTATACATTTGAAAAAAAAAATCCTGTTTGCTCAATTAACAACCTTGTGGAGGGCAGGGATGGGGTATAAAAAATGATGTACAGACATACAAGAGTTGCTATGGAAATAATTGTTGGAAATCCAGCAACATTTTTAAAGGTATTTCCTTCTTTTTCTGCACTGATTTAAGCCTTGACCAAGTAATACTGGACTTTAACAACCCATAGAAAAAAGGCTTCTGAAAATGTGGGAAAAGGAGAAAATGCTGATTACCAGCATTTTCTCATTTTCCCACAATGTTTTCTATCATGTTAAAGAATTTAAGTGCATTTGTACTACTTTTTCATCTTTCGTTTACAGATGCTTTTTATTTTGGAGACTCAAAAATTTATTATTCAAGAAAGGGTTAAAAAGCTGTAATAGTATTTGACTTATTGTACTATATTCCAGGACAGGTTTCCAAAATAGGAAGATGCATAGCATTAACCCTTTACCACACATATCCGACTTTTAACAACTTTTAGGAAGAAAGCTGTTGAAAACATTGTGGGAAGGGAGAAAATGCTGATAACCAGCATTTTGTCCTCTTCCCACAATGTTTCCTATCCTATCAATGACAAATTTTGCCATTTGAGCTGTCTTTGTCATCTGCAAATGCTTTCAATTTGGATAAGTCAACGATTTTATCATTTGGTAGAGAGTTAACTCTTAACACATGACAAAACTTCATAGACTTCCTCTAATTCAAAGCACTTGCAAACAACAAATCAAGTCTGTAAATGTCCAAAAGTTTGTACTATATATGTTTGATGAATAGAAAACTCACAATGTCATGTAAAATTTTATTTCCTCTAGGGTACTTATGCAACAGTGTTCAAAGGGAAGAGTAGATTGACAGACAATCTTGTGGCCCTTAAAGAAATTCGCCTTGAACATGAAGAAGGGGCTCCTTGCACAGCCATAAGAGAAGGTAAAGCTTAACCGTTCCCAAAAGACAAATTTTGGACTGGTCCAAATTGAAAGAGTTTGCAGATGACAACTTTAAATTTGATGAAAATGGCAGAAAGTTATCAAAAAGGGTAGAAAACACTGTGGGAGAAGGAGAAATTGCTCGTTATGAGCAATTTCTCCTTTTCCCACAGTGTTTTCAAAAGACTTGTACTGCAGATGCGTGAAAACCAGGGTTTGTTTGGGAAAGGGTTAAGAGAAAATTTTGCCATTTGCTGAAGTGTCTTTCTATTTTTCATTTGTTTGCAAACATTTTTTGTGAAAAGGGTCTTTGATCACTCATGGAGTTCAAACTAAATTAAAAGCATGAAATACTTTACTGAAAAATTCCTTTCACTTTTTACCAGAAGTCAAAATTTTGGGCCCATCAGAATTGAAAGAATAAGCAGACAACTAGTGTAACCCTTTACAGTTTTACCAAATAATCCCATGTTTTAACAATCATGGGGAAGAAACCTTTTGAAATCACTGTGGGAAAATGAAAAAATACTGGTAACAGTATTTTCTCCCTTTCCCACAGTCTTTTCTACCATATCCAATACATTTATCATCATTTGAGCAACATTTTATTTGTCATCTACAAATGCATTCAATTTGGTCCTGTCCAAAATTTTATCATAGGGTAAAGAGTTAATGTGGCTCAAATAATTGGATTTATCCTTTAGAGGGTAGAAAACATTGTGGGAAAGGGAAGAAATGCTGTTTACCAGCATTATGTCCTTTTGCCAGAATGTGTTGGAAGGCCTCCATCCTCATGGTGATTAATATATGGTCTGCAACATGCAAAATGAGACCTTCTGACATTTGCGTTAGGTGTCGTCCCGGATTAGCCTGCGCAGGCTAATCCGAGACAGCACTTTACAGCTACACATGATTTTTTCATACAGTAGACTTTCGTGAAACAGAAAATCGCACTAAAATGGGAAATGTCGTCTCGGATTAGTCACAGGCTGCACAAACTGATCTGGGACAACACACTCTTACGCATATGTCCGAAGGCCCCTTTTCGTGTGTTGCACGCCATATAGGATTGTTGGGTAAAAGGTTGATTCTCATTGGCAGGATGAGTACTTTACTCTATATCAGATTATTAACTAAATAGTTTACTACAGTTTAGAATCGTCCAAATTGAAAGCACTTGCAGAGGACAAAATAAATGCGACACAAAAATTAAAATTTGTTTTTGGAAAGGTAGAAAACATTGTGGGAAAAGGAGAAAATGTTGGTTACCAGCATTTTTTCCATTTCCCACAAGGTTTTCAAAAGCCTCACTTACCAGGGTTGTTGAAACTCTGGATTGTGTGGTAAAGGGTTAATTGCTCATTGTTTCTTTCACTTAACTCTTTCCCACATAGCGAAATTTTAGACCAGTCCAAATTGAAAAAGTTTGCAGACGACAAAAAAAATGGGGCACAAACCATACTATCTGTCTTTAAGATTGTTGAAAACATTGTGGGTAAAGAAGAAAATGCTGGTTACCAGCATTTTCTTCTTTTCCCACAATGTTTTCAAAAGCCTTCATCTTCAGGGTCATTAAAACTCAGGATTGTGTGGCAAAGAGTGAAAGAAGTGGTGTAGCAAAAGTACTTTGCCACTTTCACTTGGTCTGGCAAATACTTCACACTTTTTACCCAAGACATGGTCATCAATCCTTTACCACACAATCTTTGTTTCAACCACCCTGAAAAAGAAAGCTTTTGAAAACAGTGTAGGAAAAGGAGAAAATACCGGTTACAGGCATTTTCTCCTTTTTCCATGTTTTCTACCCTTCCCAAAAACAACTTTCAATTTTTGAGTCAGATTTATTTTGTTCTCTGCAAGTGCTTTGAACTTGGACCTGTTTCTAGAATGTTTTCATTTGGTAAAGAGTTAAACGTCTATGTGTGGTTTATTTTACAGTTTCACTTCTCAGGGAACTCAAACATTCAAATATTGTGACTCTACATGATATTATACACACAGAGAAGTCTCTCACCCTAGTCTTTGAATATTTGGTGGGTATTTTTTCTTACTACATTGTGTTTGTCAGAATAGAAAATTTAGGTTGTTAATTGTTTTTGCTTAAATAAGATATTGGCCATGCTCTGGAAAAAGAGTGCTTGATGCATCTCCGAGAAGCATCATACCAAGCAATTTACCAAACCTTAATTTACCAAAGTTTTGGCCCAGGTTTGCCTTTGGAAACTGCACAGGCTGACCTGGGTCGATACTTTTTGCAGATGCATTAACCCTTTCCCAAACGACAAATTTTGGACTGGTCCAAATTGAAAGAGTTTGCAGACGACAATTTTAAATTTGATGAAAATGGCAGAAAGTTATCAAAAAGGGTAGAAAACACTGTGGGAAAAGGAGAAATTGCTCATTACGAGCAATTTCTCCTTTTCCCACAGTGTTTTCAAAAGACTTGTACTGCAGACATGTGAAAACCAGGGTTTGTTTGGGAAAGGATTAAGCATGGCTCATATGCATTGACTCAAGGAAGGAAAGGAAATAAACTAGATGGATCGGATGCATTGTATTATCAGAGTGGGGGAAAAAAATGCTTTTTATTTGCAAATTTTTATGCTTTTTGGCCAATCTTGTGAAAAATTGAACTGTTAAGATCCAAGATAAAGGTACACACTTTTTTTTTTTTCAGTCAGATGTTGAGCTGGACAGTTTGTAGAACTTTATCATGTTCCTGATGCACCCTTGAAACATAATTAAAAACATAATTATTAATATGAAACATAATAATTATTGTTGACCATGATTACATCCCATTATCCCCTAGCAAAACAAATGGTTCTTATAGCTTGGCTGTTTTTCGAAGAAACATCAAGGTAACATCATAGCCCTGGCATCATCTGCGTCGTCTTTCAAAAACTTTGACATTTTTTTGATGTCTCTGTCTTTACAGAAGATATTTACGTCAAACTTGGACTAGTTGTTAACTATCAAAAGGGAAACCCATACAGTATGGGCAGGTAACCATCAAAATATTTTTGACACAGTGATGCCCCTTTTTCAACTTGGATTTTTCAGAAAAAAGCAACTGCAGCAGAGCGTTGGTACCTGCATGCAGGATTCTTGTTTTTTGGGGGGTGGGGGTTTTATACTAGAATCAGCCTGCCCATCTGACTATTCATGTGCTTGGAAGCTGATATGTGAATTTGAGTGACAAACATCACACCACAGTTTTGGAATCATTATGGTGATACTTGATACTACTTTTAGCCTGAAACTCTTTATGTGAAAGACATTATTTTAGCAATTTGTGCCTAAGTGTTGAAGAATGATCTCCCTTAACCTCTTTACCACATAGTCCCGACTTTAACGACCCTGAGAAAGAAGCCTTTTAAAAACATTGTGGGAAAAGGAGAAAATGCTGGTAACCAACATTTTCTCCTTTTCCCACAATGTTTTCTACCCTTCCCAACACAAATTTCAAATTTTGAGTCGCATTTAATTTGTCATCTGGAAACACTTACAATTTGGACAGGTCTAAAACTTTGTCGTTTGATAAAGAGTTAAACTTTGATACTTTTCTGGATTATCTCTTTTTCTGAAGATGTTTTCAAAAGCCTCCATCCATAGGGTTGTAGAAATGCATGATTGTGCAGTAAACTACTTTGAAAAAAAGTAAACCTTTAACTCTTTACCAAACAACAAGATTATAGACTTTTGCAAATCTGAATAATTTGCAGACAACAAATGCAGTGCAGCTCAAATGATGGTAATTGTCTTTTAAAGGGCAGAAAACATAGTAGGAAACGAGAAAATGTTGGATACCAGCACTTTTCCCTTTTCTCACAATGTTTTCAAAATGCCTTACTTCTAAAAGTCAGGATTGTATGTCAAAGGGTCAAATATGTATAATCAGCATGAATTAAGGTTAACTCTTTACCAAACGACAGAATTTTGGACTGAACCAAATTGAAAGCATTTGCAGACGACATACTAAGTGTAGCTGAAATGATGGTTTATGTCTGTTATAGGGTAGAAAACGTGGGAAAAGCAGAAAATGCTGGTTATGGACATTTTCTCCTTTTCTGACAATGTTTTCAAAAGCTGTCTCCTTCAGGTCATTAAAACTTGAGATTATATGGTAAAGAGTTAAGTACATGAATGTTTCCAAATCAGCTGTAGCACAAAAAAAAAAAAATGCTCATTTGGAGCAATTTCGACTAATGCAACTATGTTTTCAAAAAGCTATCTACTGCAAAATGACATAAGTTGTCATCAGAATGTATGAGTTTATATTTGGATATTTTCAGGAAAAAGATCTCAAACAGTATATGGACGATTGTGGCAATATCATGAGTATGAACAACGTAAAGGTATGTGCATTTTTTTGTAAACACTAGTTTTATGACCAAGACACAAAACACTCTAGTCCTGGCTGTGCACTGGTTAGCCAGAAAGTTTGAGTTTAACTCTTTCCCAAATGACAAATTTTGGACTGGTCCAAATTGAAAGAGTTTGCAGACGATAATTTTAATTTTGATGAAAATGGCAGAAAGTTCTCAAAAAGGGTAGAAAACACTGTGGGAAAAGGAGAAATTGCTCGTTACGTGCAATTTCTCCTTTTCCCACAGTGTTTTCAAAAGATTTGTACTGCAGACACGTGAAAACCAGGGCTTGTTTGGGAAAGGGTTAAATCACAATTAGACCGAAACTCCAGGAGGATCAATAAAGGTCAAAACTCACAGAGGATCGATGCAGGTCATTGCAATAGTCTTCACCACTGCTGGATATTGTTTAACTCTCTACCAAACGACAAAATTTTGGGCCAGACCAAACTGAAAGCATTTGCAGATGACAATTTCATTGTGGCTCAAATGATGCAATTTTCTTTTGATAGGGTAGAAAACATTGTGGAAAAAGGAGAAAATACTGGTAAACAGCATTTTCTCCCTTTCCCACAATGTTTTCAAAAGGCTTCTTCACCAGGGTCGTTAAAAGGTGGCATTGTGCGTTAAAGGGTTAAACCTTTACCACAATCCAGAGCTTTAAATATCCTGAAGAAAGAATGCTTTTGAAAACATTTTGTGGGAAAAGGACCAGCATTTTTTCCTTTCTTGCACATTTTTTTCTGCTCTGTCAAAGACGGAAATCATCATTTGAGCTTCATTCAATTTCCCGTATGCAAAATTGCCTGGTAGAGATCTAAGAGATTGTTGGAAAAGAAATATGTGCTTATTGCAAGCAGTTCTACAATAATTTTCAAAGCTCTCAACTGTGCAGAAGCTAAAAGCAAATAATGCAGTAATTGGTAAACTAAAACATGAGTCTATATGTTTTTTTTTTTTTTTCAGATATTTTTGTATCAGTTACTACGGGGTTTGGCATATTGTCACAAACGTCAGGTGCTTCATAGAGACTTAAAACCTCAAAATCTACTCATTAATGAGAGAGGAGAATTGAAATTAGCTGACTTTGGTAAGTGAACTTCACATCTTGCTGTTAACCCTTTACCAAACAATCACATCTTTTAACGACCCTGAGGAGAAAAGCTTTTTTTAACAAGTTTGTAACAAGCTTGTAACAAGCAATTTCTCCTTTTCCCACAATGTTTTTTCTACCCTGTCAAAGACGGCAATCATCAGTTAAGCAACATTTGATTGGTCGTCTGCAAGTGCTCTCAGTTTTCACTGGTCCAAATTTTTGTTGGTTTTGGAAAGGGTTAAATTACAGCTCCCCTTTGTGTGGCCAGAAACCATACTGCTTTGGATACACTGCCTCCAAGGATTTTTTTTTTCTCCACAAGTTAAAACATTGCTTTGTCTTTTTGATGATACCGATGTATTGTTTTGAAGTACAAGAAACCTTTCTTGTTACCATAGAAGAAGACTATTAGGGTTGTCACAGAAGTAAAAAGACTATTTGCTGTAACATGAACAATTATTGGCGTGTTAACAAGAAAACTCACATGGATCAAGTGTCATATCTCATGATCAATTCCCCAAAGTTTAATAAAAATACATAGAATAATAATGAAACTACAATCAAAAAACATACAACACTATATTCCACCAGGCGCACAGAATAACGTCAGGTTACGTCAAAAACAATGTCACTGTTGACGTCATGAAGCTTCCTCTCTGTAGACACCAATGTGATGAAAAACAATGTATCTCAGCTACCGGAAATGCTATGGCGCCCAAATAAACAGGAAATGAAATTGTAACGTAACTTTTCATGCATCCAAAATTTCCAGCTCAAAAACAAAGCATGAGAATAGCTATTACGACATAAAAAAGAGCCAATATTCTCTTTGCATAATAAAAAATGATGTGTGTCGCCTACCATGACCGTTACCTTGGAAAATCTGCATTCTCCATAGTACGTAAGATAAAATTTTAGTAGGAGCACATGTGCCAGTGGCATATAAATTGAATTTTATTCATACAAAAATATAGGTATATGCGAGGGACAATTAAGCAGCATCAAGAAAAGTCCTTTTACTTCTGAGACAACCCTCGTAAGAATGATACCAGTAAAATATACTAGATAAACAGAGGCTGGAGGCAATTTATGAAATGGTGAAACAGATAGATTAAAGTAGGCTTAAAATTGAGATTCATATTTAATTGCAGGTCTTGCTAGAGCCAAATCAATACCCACCAAAACTTATTCAAATGAAGTGGTCACATTGTGGTAAGTTGAATCTTCACTATCATACTCTCTTTCTTTTGTAGAAGCCTCTGTGGCTCAGTTATGAAGCATTGAATTTTGTAACATGAAGGTCCTGGGGCCATATTCACCATTCTTAACCCTTTACCACATAATTCCAAGTTTTCATGACCCTGAGAAAGAAGCCTTTTGAAAACATTGTGGGAAAAGGAGAAAATTAGGGATCGGAACGAATATAAATACTAGTATTCGAATGTTCGGTTTTTAGTATTCGAATATATTCGAATATTCGATTGTAGAACTCCAGAACTCCAGAATTATGATTTGTTTTAGTGTCGGAAATTTGAATGTCCGAATACTGGTACACTTTTCGCCACAAGTTTATCTAGCAAAATCAAATAAAATGTGCGCATTGGATACTTTCAATAGCTAGTTGACTAACCTTAACAGAGACAGGTCATCAGTGAATGCGAAATCAGTCGGATGCCTTGCATAATTTACTTATGGCGAGAACTTTTTCTTCTGCCAGTATCAAAATGAAAGAGGCACATAAAAGTATGCTGAGTATCGCAAGTTGAGCCATCTCGTTTGTCATAAAAAATCACTCGACATAAATTTTAAGTATAATTGACTTAAAAAGAATAACTAATGTGGAAGAATTTCAGGTTTTAATACTAAAACAGTTAAATTGCTTCATGTAAAGAGTAGTTAAATATTATACAACGGCAGCCACGATGACAACAACAACAAACACTTGCCTTATGCTTATATCAATGACAAAGTTACATCGGCAAATCTGTCGGCGTAAAATACGACCAATCAAGACAGGACAAAGGTAGTTTTAATAGGTACGATAAGTAGAAGTTCTATCTAAGATGTTATGTAATTTAATAGGTGTTAAAAACAGCTTGACACGTGTAAACAACACATCGACAGATACACGGTTGAGTAACAGAGTGCGGGATCACCTCATTCTTTGAAACATTTTCTTTTTTCCTTTGACGGGGAATCTATTTAGCCGTGTAAAAGTAGAAATTCATATTTGAATATTCGGCCATTTTTAGAATATTCGAATATTCGATTATTCGGTCCCATCCATAGAGAAAATGCTGTTAACCAGCATTTTCTCCTTGCCCACATTGTTTTCCATCCTATCAAAGACAAATTCCATCATTTGATCCACATTTATATCCTTGTTTGCAAATCCTTACAATTTGGACCAGTCCAAAAGCAAGCATCACCAAACCAGTCTGATTTATTGTTTCCCCCACCTATGTAGTGGGGGGGGTATACTGGTTTCACCATGTCTGTCTGTCAGTCCGTCCAACCGTCCGTCCATCCATCCATCAATCCATGTTTTTAGCTCACCTTAGCACAACGTGCTAAAGGTGAGCTATTGTGATCGCCCTATGTCCGGCGTCCGTCGTCTGTTGTCCGTTGTCCGTCAACAATTTCTTTAAACATCTTCTTCTCCTAAACCACTGGGCCAATCTTGATGAAACTTGGCAGGGATGTTCCTTGGGTGAAGCTCTACCAAAATTGTTCAAAGAATTGAATTCCACCCACAACTCTGGTTGCCATGGCAACAGAAAGGAAAAAAAAGCAAAATCTTTGAAAATCTTCTTCTCTGAAACTAGAAGGCGCAGAGCTTTGATATTTGGTATGTAGCATCTCCTAGTGGACCTCTACCAAGTTTGTTCATTTGATGCCCCTGGGGTCAAAACTGGCCCCACCCCAGGGGTCACAAGTTTGAGCATAGTAACAAAGAAGGAAATCTTTAAAAATCTTCTTCTCTGAAACTTGAAGGCATAGAGCTTTGATATTTGGCATGTAGCATCTCCTAGTGGACCTCTACCAAGTTTGTTCATATGATGCCCCTGGGGTCAAAACTGGCCCCGCCCCGGGGGTCACAATATCCAACATAGGAACATAGAAGGAAAACTTTAAAAATCTTCTTCTGTAAAACTAGAAGGCATAGAGCTTTGATATTTGGCATGCAGCATCTCCTAGTGGACCTCTAGCAAGTTTGTTCATATGATGCCCTTGGGGTTAAAACTGGCCCTGCCACGGGGGTCACAAGTTCGAACATAGGAACAAAGAGGGGAAACTTTAAAAATCATCTTCTCTGAAACTGGAGGGCGTAGAGCTTTGATATTTGGTATGTAGCATTGCCTAGTGGACCTCTACCAAGTTTGTTCATATGATGCCCCTGGGGTCAAAACTGGCCCCGCCCCGGGGGTCACAATTTCCAACTTAGGAACAAAGAAGGAAAACTTTAAAAATCTTCTTCTCTAAAACTAGAAGGCATAGAGCTTTGATATTTGGCATGAAGCATCTCCTAGTGGACCTCTACCAAGTTTGGTCATATGATGCCCTTGGGGTCAAAACTGGCCCAGCCCCAGGGGTCACAAGTTCGAACATGGGAACAAAGAGGGGAAACTTTAAAAATCATCTCTGAAACTGGAAGGCGTAGAGCTTTGATATTTGGTATGTAGCATTGCCTAGTGGACCTCTGCCAAATTTGTTCATATGATGCCCCTAGGGTCAAAACTGGCCCCACCCCGGGGGTCACAAGTTTGAGCATAGTAACAAAGAAGGAAAACTTTAAAAATCATCTTCTCTGAAACTTGAAGGCGTAGAGCTTTGATATTTGGCATGTAGCATCTCCTAGTGGACCTCTACCAAGTTTGTTCATATGATGCCCCTGGGGTCAGAACTGGCCCCGCCCCAGGGGTCACAATTTCCAACATAGGAACAAAAAAGGAAAACTTTAAAAATCTTCTTCTGTAAAACTAGAAGGCATAGAGCTTTGATATTTGGTATGTAGCATCGCCTAGTAGACCTCTACTAAGTTTGTTCATATGATGCCCTTGGGGTCAAAATTGGCCCTGCCCCGGGGGTCACAAGTTCAAACATAGGAACAAAGAAGGAAAACTTTAATTTTTTTTTCTCTTAAATGGGAAGGCATAGAGCTTTGATATTTGGTATGTAGCATCTCCTAGTAGACTTCTACCAAGTTTGTTCCAAGGATGCTGCTTGGGTCAAAAGTGGCCCAGCCCCTGGGGTCACAAGTTCGAACATAGGAACAAAGAAGGAAAACTTAAAAATTCTTCTTTTCTGAAACCAAAAGGTGTGGAGCTTTGATATTTGGTATGTTGCATCTCAGAGTGGACCTCTACCAAGTTTGTTCATATGATGCCCCTGGGTCAAAACTGGCCCAGCCCCGGGGGTCACAAGTTCGAACATAGGAACAAAGAAGGAAAACTTTGAAATTCTTCTTTAAAACTGGAAGGCATAGAGCTTTGATATTTGGTATGTAGTGATTCTCTTCTAAGTTTGTTTGCCCATCTAAGCGCAACAAGTTCATTGAGTTCAAAATTGGATCATCTTGGGTCATAAACTAGGTCACTAGGTCAAATTAAAGAAATACCTTGTTGGCCCTCTCGAGGCCACATTATTTGCTCAATTGCCTTGAAAATTAGTTAGAAAGTTTGTCTTTATAAAGTCTCACATAAGATTAATTTGGGTCAACTTAGGTCATAAAGTAGGTCACTGGGTCAAATTAAAGAAATACCTTGTTTGCACTCTGGAGGCCACATTTATTGTTCAAATGACCTGAAATTTGGCCAGAATGTTTGTCTTGATAAAATACCGGATGAGTTTGGATTTGGGTCACCTGGAACCATAAACTAGGTCACTAGGTCAAAATAAAGAAATACCTTGTGGGCACTCTAGAGGCCACATTCTTTGCTTAATTGCCTTGAAAATTGGTCAGAATGTTTGTCTTTGTAAAATCTCACATGAGTCTGAATTTGGGTCAACATGGGGTCATAAACTAGGTCACTTGGTCAAATTAAAGAAATAGCTAGTGGGCACTCTAGAGGCCACATTTATTATTCATTTGATTTGAAAATTGGTAAAAATGTTTCTTTTGATATAGTCAAAGACCAGTTCAAATTTGGGTCACCTGGGGTCATAATCTAGGTCACTAGGTCAAATTAAAGAAATATCTTTAGGGCACTCGAGGCCACATTCTTTGCTCAATTGACTTGAAAATTGGTCAGAATGTTTGTCTTCATGAAATATGAGTTTGAAATTGGGTCACCTGCGGTCAAAAACTAGGTCACATGGTCAAATTAAAGAAAAACCTTGAAGGCACTCTACTAAGGTGAGCGACCCAGGGCCATCATGGCCCTCCTGTTGTTTCTGTGTTCTAACTCAAAAGTAGTTTGGCCTAGGACTCTGAAACTTTATACAAGTGTTTCTCGTAACCCAAGGAGGTGCCCTATTGTTTTGGGGTCACAAAGGTCAAGGTCACAGGTGAACTTTGTTTTCTCTGTTTGTGCTGCTTCAATGACAAGGTGCTGGAGGGACCTATTTGTCCGCTTTGCGACCAGCTAGAAAAAGTTTCTGTGGTCTGCCTCCAACAGATGATTTTTTAACATCTGCTGAAAAATGAAGAGATTTTGGCATTGCCTTTCAGTTTCATCCTCTTCTTTACTTCTGTTTTTTTTTTTTTTTTTTTTTTTTTTTTTTTTTTTTTGTCGAAAAGTAGGGGCCCCCTCTACTATGGTGGGGGCAGTGACTTGTATGTCTCGCAGCATACTTATTTTGTAAGAAGTCACAACCTATGTATTACCAGCTAAATGCTGAAACTGTGATCTTGTATTTCAGGTATAGACCACCAGATGTACTTCTTGGCTCTACAGAGTATGGAACACCTATAGATATGTGGTAATAACATTGTTTCCCTTTATTGTTATCGAACAGTTTCATACAAGCTGTTTTTAGATGTGATCTACTATATTAATTATTAACCTTTTACCACAAAATCTTAAGTTTTATCAACCATGTGGGAGAAGGAGAAAACTTTGTGGGTAAGGAGAAAACACTTTTGGGAAAAAGAGAACATGCTGATAAAGAGCATGTTTTTCCTTTTCCGACAAAGTTTTTTCGGCTAGATGGACAAATTTCATGTTTTGAATAACATTTTGTTGTCGTCAGCAAATGCGTTCAATTTTAGCATAATCTAAATGCCCTTTACCAAATTATATTCCTGAGTTTTATCAACCATGACAAAGAATTTCAAAATCATGATGACAAATAGAAGAAATGCTGGTAACTAGCATTTTCTCCTTTTCCCAGTGTTTTCTACCCTTTCCAAAACAAATTCAACCAATTGAGCCACCATTAATTTGTCTGCAGATGGTTTCTATATGAGTAAGTCTAAAATTTTGTCATTTGGAAAAGAGTTAACAGTCTAATATTTTCTGCCTGAAAGAACTTTGAAATGACAGGGACATTTCACTGTAAACAGTCATCTATTGATGTGGCAATCTATGGCCCTAACTCTTTACCAGACAACAAAATTTTGGAGTGGACCAAATTATAAGCATATGGGGGATGACAAAATGGACGTATTGTAAATAATGATTTCTGTTTTTGATACAGTAGAAAGCATTTTTTGAAACGGAGAAAATGCCATTTACCAGCATTTCCTCCTTTTCCCACATTGTTTCCAAAAGCCTTCTTCTTCAGGGTCGTTATAACTTGGGATTGTGTGGTAAAAAGTAGACATTTGCAGATGACAACTTAAATGTGGCTCAAATGGGTAAATTGATCTTTTAAAGGGTATAAAACATTGTTGAAAAAGGAGAAAATGCTGGTTACCTGCATTCTCTTCTTTTCCCACAATGTTTTCAAAAGTCTATATCCTCAGGGTCATTTTATCTATTTCTTCAGCATCTTTAAATCTCAGGAATGTTTGGTAAAGGTTTAACTAGATTATGCTAGTTGGTAAAAGTTCAATATTTTTTTCTCCCAGTTTCCCATTACTAAATTTTGACTTATCTGTCTTACAGGGGTGTAGGTTGTATATTTTACGAGATGGCATGCGGGCGGCCATTATTTCCTGGCTCTACGGTAGAGGACGAACTGCATTTAATATTTAAAACACTGGGAACACCAGATGAAACCGTTTTTCCTGGCATTTCTTCAAACGAGGAGTTCTTGTCATACAGTATACCAAAGTATGGTGCAGAACCTCTCATTAATATTGCACCAAGGTAATATGATGTTTTGAATTTCAATCTAAACTACAATTAGTTAACTTAATTACTTACTAAATATGCTCTTGTTAGACCATTCAAAATTGTCAGATAAATAGATTTTATCGGTCCCTAAATCTTCGATGTCTTGCTTGCATCACAGAGAGGCATTAAACCCCCTTTTGCCATAGCACAGCTCAATTTTCATTAGTCATTCTGAACACATTGTAGGAAAAGGAGCAGTTATTATATTGCTTCACTGTGTCAACTCATTACCTCCTAAAATAAATATGCAACAGACAATTTTCAAAGCATCCTAGTAAAGTAGGGATCATCAATGAGATTTAAGGGTGGGTGCACCAATAGGGTAAACCTCTGAGTTTCAATTTTCTTAGAGACATAGATTTCTAAGGTATTTTCAAATTTGTTGTATTTTCAAATTTGCTGTACAAGCCACAATACTCTGTTTTAACTCTTTACCAACCAACAAAATTTTAGACTTGTCCAAATTGAAAGTGTTTGCAGACGACAAAATAAATGTGACTGAAAAATTGAAATTTGTTTTAGAAATGGTAGAAAACGTTGTGGGAAAAGGAGAAAATGCTGGTTACCAGCATTTTCACCTTTTCCCGCAATGTTTTCAACAGACTTTTTTCACAGGATCGTTAAAAGTCGGGATTGTGTGGTAAAGAGATAAAGAAGAGTTACAGCTTTCATTGGTCTTGATCATCTGATAATTGGAGCACCTGTCAGAGTTCTTGTCATACAATTATAAACACATAACTCTTTACCACAGGACACAGTTTCAGGCATTGTCGAGATCTAAAGAATTAGCAGACAAGTTCAGTGTGGATCAATTTACTAAAATTTGTCTTTAACCCTTTCCCAAACGACAAATTTTGGACTGGTCCAAATTGAAAGAGTTTGCAGACGACAATTTTAGATTTGATGTAAATGGCAGAAAGTTCTCAAAAAGGGTAGAAAACACTGTAGGAAAAGGAGAAATTGCTCGTTACGAGCAATTTCTCCTTTTCCCACAGTGTTTTCAAAACACTTGTACTGCAGACACGTGAAAATCAGGGCTTGTTTGGGAAAGGGTTAAGGTTGGAAAACATTTTGGGAAATGGAAAAAATACTGGTTACCAACATTTTCTCCTTTTACCAAAATTTTTACAAAGGCAAATTCTTCTTCAGGGTAGTTAAAATACGGGATTGTGTTGTAAAGAGATAAACTTGAATTCTAAAAGTAGAATTTTTTTCTTTTCAGATTGGATGGTGATGGCTTAGATTTATTTTCAAAGTTTCTCAAGGTAAGTCATGTTGTTGTATCTTGTGTTAAGAACTGTTAAAGATACATCAGTAACCTAATTTTTGACCAGAGATGACAAATTTTGAAACTCACCTGAGATATCATCAAGGCAAACATTCTAACGAACTTCAAGAGTATTGGACCGAAAATGCGGTCTCTTGAGTGTGCAAAAGGCTTTTCAAAGATTGGACCTGGTGACCTAGTCTTTGACCTAACTTGTCTGAGATATTATCAAAACAAACATTCAGACCTAGTTTCACAAGTATTAAACTGAAAATGTGGCCTTTAGACCGTAATCAAGGCTTTTCAAAGATTGGACCTAGTGACCTAGTTTTTGACCCAACATGACCCATTTTCAAACTCATCTGAGATATTATTAAGACAAACCCACTGACGTAGTTTCACGAGTGTCGGACTGAAAAGGTAGCCTTTTGAGTGAAGGCAAGGTAAAAGTCAATGCACAACATGTGACGGACAACAGACACAGCACTATCACAAAAGCTCTCTGTGAACATTTCATGCTCAGGTGAGCTAGAAAACAATTCCAGTAAAATACTTGTACTAGAATATTTGTAGTACTACTTTAAAGTTAACCTCTCACTAGCTTTTTTTTATTTGCGTGCTAAATGACCCTAGATGTCAATTCGCCATAAAAAACTGCATCATTCATACTACTTTTCACCCTTTACCACACAGTCCTGACTTTTAATGACCCTGAGGAAAAAGGCCTTTTGAAAAAATTGTGGAAAAAGGATAAAATGCTGGTAACCAGCATTTTCTTCTTTTCCCACAATGTTTTCTACTTGTCCCAAAACAGTTTTCAATTTTTGAGAAACATTTATTTTGTCGTCTGATATAGCTTTCAATTTGGACTGGTCTAAAATTTTGTCGTTTTGTAAAGAGTTAAGTATAATTGTTTTTCTTACAGTATCAAGCGAAAGCTCGTGTTTCAGCAGCGGATGGTACTAGACATGCATTCTTCAATTCAATGGGACCTAATGTACATAGATTGCCTGACAGTAAGTGGGTGTTGTGTGTTCTCTGTGTAAAGACTGAAGCTGACCATGTAGATAAGGATTAGACCAAACAGTAAACCCTTTACCACACAATTCCAAATTTAACTGAAAGAGAAGGCTGTTGAAAACATGGTGGGAAAAGGAGAAAATGCTGGTAACCAGCATTTCCTCCTTTTCCCACAATGTTTTCTACCCTATCAAAGACAGAAATCATCATTTGAGCTACATTGATGTTGTCTTCTGCAAATACTTTCAATTTGGTTGAGCCCATAATAGTATCATTTGGTAAAGAGTTAACAGATTTGGTGGAAGGGGGATAGAAAATGTTAGAATAGAATATACTGCAGCACTTGTTTTCTATCGTATACACAGATAATTGAGGAAATTTAAGAAAAGAGCATACAAAATGTTTGTAGATGAACTCAATATAATCAGAATAAAAAAGAAATCATTGCGGTAAAGAGATAAATATCTGTTTCTGAATTACAAGATAAAGGATATTTAAAGACTTTGATAAATTTTGGTGAGTAACAAAATTGAGTTGTACATTACCCCTAATTTGAAACGAGAAACTGCCCAGAGGGTATTATAGAGACAAATAATAGAAGGTAATTAGAATATAGCTGAATTGAGTCTACAGCCTGGTGCATGTTAGATACCTACGATGCTTTGATATGAGTGTGTTTGGGCATAGAATATATTTGTTTCAACATAGGAAACCTTTTTGTATTACAAACATTTAATAAGGACTCCAAAATGATTTAATGCAGATTTTGGTTTGATGGAAAAGATAATTGAAACTGAACAGTCGGTTATCTCCTTACCAGACGAAAAAATTTTAGACCTGTTCCAAATGAAAGCATTTACAAGCAACAAATTTCATTCCAATAAGGTGATTTGTCTTTGGCAGGGCAGGAAACATTGTGGGAAAAGGAGAAAATCCTGGTTATGTTTTCAAAAGATTTCTTTTATCAGGGTCGGTAAAGCTCAGATTTGCATGGTAAGGGTTTAAAAAGAGAAATCATAGATTTATGATTAATTTTGAATAAAATGATATTTTACTCCATTTTGGAAGGTGTCAAACATTTTGCCTCTGTTTCCAATTCCAGCTGTGTCAATATTTACTATACCAGGGATAGCACTTCATAGGGATCCAGGAATGAGATCGTCATCTTTCAACTCATCAGGTATGTTAGATTTTGTAGAAGGTACTTTTACTACTCAATACAAAACGTTTATGACCTTGAGGAACAAAGCTTTTGAAAACATTATACAAAAAGGAGAAATGCTGGTATAATGTATATGAAGGAAGGAAGCTTTTAAAAACATTGTAAGAAAAGGAGAAAATGCTGGTATCCAGCATATTCTCCTTTTCCCACCATGTTTTCCCCTCTTTCAGAGACAGTTTTCTCTGTTTGAGCCCTGTGTAATTTCTCACCAGCAAATACTTTGAATTTGGACAAGTTCGAAATATTGCTTGGTTATTTATTCAGTCTTTATAAGATAAAAAACCTTAACTCATCTAAACTGAACGCATTTGCAGACAAATTAAATGTGACTTAAGTGATTTATCTTCAGAATGGCAGAAAAATTGAGAGAAAATTGCCATGCAAAAACTTTGAGATTTTATGATATCCCTGATATTACTGAAGATACTTACTTCAGACTTGGACTTGTTAACTATCAAAAGAGGAACCTACACACCAGGGACAGGTAACCATTAACATATTTTTAACAAAGTCATGACTTTTTTTTGACTTAGAATTTTCGAAAAACTTTTACATTTCATATTATCTCAGTCATTACTGAGGATATTTACTTCAAACTTGGACTAATTGTTAACTAACAAAAGGTTAATCCATACAGGAGGGGCAGGTAACCATCAAATTATTTTTGATGCATTTATACAACTGTAGCCGAGAGTTGGCATCCGCATGCGGTGCTCTTGTTTAATCTTAACACATGTTCATTATCCTGAAATTACGTAGATACATGCTGTGCATATTGTCTTAAACAAATACATAGTGTTATAAAATAATCCTATGTAAGGTAATAAGTTTTATTATGCCCCCCCACAACAAAGTGGAGAAGGGTATACTGGAATCGCCATGGCTGTCTGTCCGTCCGTCTGTAGACACAATTTTGTCCGGAGCTGTTTTCCTACAGTTTTTCAAGTACTGCACTGAAATTTACACATAATGTTTGAGTAGATATGAAATTGTGCATGTGCAATTTTCACGACCTTGCTGCCATTGATTGCCGAATTATCTCCCCTTAAGCTTGTTGCCCTTTGTAAATTTTAACTATGGATTTTTGTCCAGGGCATAACTTCCAAAGTATAGAAGCTAGGAACTTCAAACTTCACACAAAGTTAGATCACATTAAGGAGAAGTGCAGTGTACAAGAACAGTAACTCTATTTCATTTATTTTTCGAGTTATTGCCCTTTGTAAATTTTAACTTTGGATTTTTGTCCAGGGCATAACTTCCAAAGTATAGAAGCTTATGACTTCAAACTTCACACACAGATAGATCACTATAAGGCGAAATGCACTGTACAAGAACCATAACAGTATTCCATTTATTTTTCGAGTTATTGCCCTTTGTAAGTTTTAACTTTGGATATTTGTCGGGGGCATAACTTCTGAATCACTTAAGCTAGTGACATCAAACTTCATATACAGATAGACCACATTAATGAGAAGCGCAGTTTACAAGTACCATAACTCTTTTCCCACTTTTTTTTTCAACTCTTATTTTTTTACGAAACCATTCTGCATTCTATGACCAAGAGCTGTTTTGTGACAAGGAGCTGGTGGGGGGGTATGATCACTTTTAGTGATAGCTCTAGTTCATATTTGAAACTTTAATTAATATTCTTTTAACCACACAATGCCGCGTTTTAACGATCCTGAGAAAGAGGCCTTTTGAAAACATCATTGGAAAAGGAGAAAATGCTGATAACCAGCATTTTGTCCTTTTCCCACATTTTCTGTCCTTTTACATACAAATCTCACCATATGAGGCATATCTAATTTGTCATCTGAACATGCTTTCAATTTGGACAAGTGTAAAATTTTGTCGTGTGGTAAAGGTATAAGACGAAACAGGGAATTTTGACCTTTTAAAAAGAAAAAACAAAAAGAAAACAAAGCAAATCTGCTTCCAATGATTGACTTCTGAATTGAAAGTGCCAGCTTCAAATGTTTGATTTTTGCCAAAAGCTTAACTAAAAGAGAACATACTTATTTTCCTTTTCTGTTTTGCAGGTAAAATCAGACGTCAAAGTATGCTGTTTTAAGCTGAGGTTTAACTGTCTCTAACTCACAAACACTGTGGAATTCTGTGGCCTTAAGCTAAACTGACTATAGTGAGGCATAACCCTTTACCACACAATCCCGAGTTTTAATGACTCTGAGAAAGAAGCCTTTTGAAAACACTGGGAAAAGGAGAAAATGCTGGTAACCAGCATTTTCTCCTTTTCCCACAGTGTTTTTACCCTCTCAGTTTTAATGACTCTGAGAAAGAAACCTTTTGAAAACACTGTGGGAAAAGGAGAAAATGCAGGTAACCAGCATTTTCCCCTTTTCCCACAATGTTTTCTACCCTATCCAAGAAAAATTGTACCATTTGAGCCTCATTGAAATCGTCATCTGCAAATTGCTTTGAATTTAGACAGGTCTACATTTTTGTTGTGTGGTAGGGAATTACAAGAAGCTCTACATTATTGTGATAGGTTCCTCATGTGCCATCCCCTTGGTGGGGCGATATTCTGGAATAACCTATTACATCTTGGGAGGATGTTCCAAATTGATGACCAACAGAGGAACAAATTAGTGCTGCAGACGCCCATATTTTCTGCTGAATTACCTCATGTAAAGATGATGTTTTCATCTTCTCATCAACTCTGAAATCTTTGCTAGACAGATTTATATTTTTCCATGCTCTGGCAAAAGGGGTTTTAATGTGCGTGTGTGATGCAGTATACCAAGGGAGTCATCACATAATTGTAGAACTATAAAATCCATTCAGTTCAAGCCTTTCCCAAACAAGCCCTGGTTTTCACGTGTCTGCAGTACAAGTCTTTTGAAAACACTGTGGGAAAAGGAGAAATTGCTCACAACGAGCAATTTCTCCTTTTCCCACAGCGTTTTCTACCCTTTTTGAGACCTTTCTGCCATTTTCATCAAATTTAAAATTGTCGTCTGCAGACTCTTTCAATTAGGTCCAGTCCAAAATTTGTCGTTCGGGAAAGGGTTAACAATCAACTTGATCCAGAGGTGGAATGGTCCTGTGACATGCAGAAAACTATTTAAATAGCGAAAAGTATTGACCTATGTCAGCCACCTTGGACTGCACAGGCTGGCATGGGTCAATATTTTTTGCAGATGTGTCAAATCTTTACCAAACGACAAAAATGTTGACTTGTCCAAATTGAAAGCATTTGCAGATGACAATTTAAATGTGACTCAAATGATGTAATTTGTCAAATGATGTAAATGATAGGTAGAAAACATTGTGGGAAAAGGAGAAAATGCTGGTTACCAGCATTTTCTCCTTTACTCACAATGTTTTCAAAAGGCTTCTTTCCTAGAGTCGGTAAAAGTCGGGGTTGTGTGGTAAAGGGTTAAACCCACTTTTCACAGAGCATGGCTCATATCTTAACCCTATTAACACAGCTTATTTCTTTCTATATCTATCAGGAAGTGTTTGTGTATTTAGATACATCTGCATAAGAAAACTGGCGGGGGGGATGTAGAAACTGCTACATAGCCAATTTTTATTTTACTTGAATTGACCTCCTTTCATTATGGTATTATGTTTCTTTTGTTTTCTTGTTGTAAAAGTAGTTTTTATTTCAGGTAAAAGCAGTCTTTCTTTCAGAATCACGTAATGGACAAGATTGTCCTTGGAATTTTAACCCCTATCCTGCTAAATAAGTTTAACCCTTTACCACACAGTCCCGACTTTTAACTACCCCGAGAAAGAAGCCTTTTGAAAACATTGTGGGAAAAGGAGAAAATGCTGGTAAGCAGCATTTTCTCCTTTTCCCACAATGTTTTCTGCCCTTCCCAAAATAAACTTCCATGATTCGGTAACATTTATTGTGCCGTCTGCAAATGATTTCAATTTTTACCAGTCTGAAATTTTGTCATGTGGTAAAGAGTTAAAAAAAACTACTAAGCAGATTGTGAAAACCTGACTAATGTTATTTCAAGCTTATTTTTTGGAGAAAAATATCTTCTTATCGGACAATGTAGATCCAAGATCGGACCACACATTCTGTGCAGTCTGATCTAGATGTGCACTGTCCGCAAAATGTCTGTGAGTCCCACATAGCAGCCTAAGGGTTAAGATTCAATTTTGCTCCCATCTCTCAAATCACTAATTTTCATTTACCTGCTGCTGGCAATTTTGAAAATCTGTTGAGAATGAAAAAAAAAACGAATATGCTAACAACTAACTTAACCCTCTACCACAAAATGCTGTGTAGTAACGACCCTTCGAAAGAAGCCTATTGTAAACATTGTGGGAAAAGGAGAAAATACTGGTGACCAGTGTGTTCTCCTTTTTCCACAATGTTCTCTACCTATTCAAGGACAAACACTGTCATTTTCAAAACATTTGATTTGTAGCCTGTAAATTCCTTCAATATGGACAAGTCTAAAATTTTGCTGTGTGGTAAAGGGTTAAGTTTTTTCAGGACTATCTCAGAATTATCTGTGAATTTCATTTTTCTCATTTTCTTTGTGATATGCTGGGTTTTTTGTTAATAATGAAGAAGAAAGAAATTACAATGTAGAAGGAAGAGAGTAATTTCTGGTGGAGTATATATGAAGATTTTAGTATTTATTTACAGATACGGTGCTTCTGAAATGCAATGTTGCTTGTTTTGAGATATTGAAGTGCTGATGGTTTTCATTGTAGAAATAACTCTATACATACTTGCTGGAATATATAATCTAACAACAATTTCTGTTAATTCTAGAACTGCTGTGTTAATTCTGTACAGCAAAATTTTAGACTTGTCCAAATTGAAAGTTACATACTACAAATTAAGTGTGGCTCAAAGGATGATTGCTGTCTTTAAAATGATGGAAAACAATGTGGGAAAAGAAGAAAATGCTGGTTGCCAGCATTTTCTCCTTTTACCGCAATGTTTTAAAAAATCTTATTTTCTAGAATTGTCAAAACTCATGATTATGTATCTTCTGTATCAGATGACAAAATTTTAGACTCGTTCACACTTAACTCTTTACCACACGACAAAATCTTAGACCCGTCCAGATTGAAAGCTTTTGCAGACAGCAATTTCATTGTGTCTCAAATGATGCGAATTGTCTTTGATAGGATGGAAAACATTGCGGGAAAAGGAGAAAATGCTGGTAACCACCAGCATTTTCTCCTTTTCCCACAATGTTTTCAAAAGGCTCCAACATCAGGGTTGTTAAAAGTTGGGATTATGTGGGATAGGCTTAAAGCATTTGCAGTAAACAAAAGTGGCACAAATAAGAAGACTTGTCTTTGAAAAAGTAGAGAAGATGTGGGGAAAGAGAGAAAATGCTCTCTGAAAGTATTTTCTCCTTTTCCCTATGTTTTCAGGAGCAATTTTCCCCAGGGTCAACAGGCACTAGGTTAACTCAATACCTAATATTGATGCCGATTTTCATCTTGAATCAGTCTTCAGTAGGCATTGACAGTCACCAGAAAAAGCCAGATTATTACTCCATCAGGCTGTCATGGACAGAATATTCTCGCAAAATATTAGACCCTGTATATCCGAGGTCATACTGCATTGTTTTTTGTTATTTGATCTTGATCTTTTTTGTCAATAAATGCAACCAAAGTAGTTCTTTCAATTCTTAGGATAAACACTGACTGGCTTGAAATGATTACCTCTTCACAAGTCTAATATTAGCATATTTCATTTTGTTTCTGTTTATTTCCTTGGTGTATTTAAGTGCTGTCAAGATAAGTTTCCAGCTCTTCTGAAATATAAGAACCCTTATAGCTCAGCTATTTTCAAAGAAAACATTGAGTAATTGTAGTAACGCTGGCGTTGTCTGCAGCATCATTTAAAAACTTTGACATTTTATAATATCTCTGTTATTACAGAAGATACTTAACTTCAAACTGTGACAAGTTGTTAACTATCAAAAGGAGAACCTATACAACGAGGGCAGGTAACAAAGTATTTTTGACAGTTATGCCCCATTTTCGACTTTCCACTGAAAATCAAGCCACTGCAGCCAAGCATTGGCATTTACATGCAGTGCTCTTGTTTTACGGAAAGGTCACTATCATCTTAAAATTCCATTCACATGTGTAATGATGGAATTCAAAGAAAAAAATGACACATATACAAAAATGAACAATTCATGGTGAGGTTTTTTATTGTCTCCATGTAAAATGCAGTTATATATTTGTCCATATTTTCTGTCCCTTAACCCATTACCACACAATCCCGAGTTTTAACGACCCTTAGAAAGATGCCTTTTGAAAACATTGTGGGAAAAGGAGAAAATGCTGGTAACCAGCATTTTCTCCTTTTCCCACCATGTTTTCTAACCTTTCAAAAACAGATCCAATCATTTGAGCCATATTTAACTTGTCGTCTGCAATTGCTTTCAATTTGGATCAGCCTAAAATATTGTCGTCTGGTAAAGGGTTAATTCAGATACCCTCATGAAACTGTGTAATGAAAGTAATGATATAATTCTTAGAACTCTAATCATAATGTTTGTTGCTAATGAAGACAGTGTAGATCAAGATCAGACTACACAGAATATACAGTCTTATATCAGAACTACTTTATATGCAGAGCAAAATTTTAGTTCCAAACAAAACAGCTTCAAATGTTGGCTTTTGTTACTAGAACTGTCTACTGCAATTATTATGTGCTTTGACTCTTTACCAAACAATCCTGTGTTATAATGACCCTGAAGATGAAGGGTATGGAAAACATTGTTAGAAAAGGAAGGCATGCTTGTAACCAGCATTTTCTCCTTCCTCACATTGTTTTTCTACGTTTCAAAGATGAAAGCCATCTTTTGAGCTATGTCAACTTAGTCAGCTGCATATGCCTTCTGTAATTTGGACTCGTGTAAAATTTTGTGTGGTACAGTTAACCCTTTACCACACAATACCAAGTTTTAACGTCCCTGGGGATGAAGCCTTTTGAAAAAATTGTGGGAAAAGGAGAAAATGCTGGTAACCAGCATTTTCTCTTTTTTCCACAATGTTTTCTACTATTTTAGAGTAAGGTTTCATCAATTAAGCCACATACAGTTTATCGTGTGCAACAGTTTTGAACTTGGATGGATGAAATTTTTTGTTGTTTGGTAAAAGGTAAAGGTCAGATTGAATAACAGGAAAGGTGTCTTTTTATGGAATCATTGTATTAATGGCTTCTCCTTCTGTCTTTCTATCTTATTTGAGAAGAAGACTTTTATACCCTTAAGTGTATTTTGTATATGAAAAGACAGTTTTGTAAATATTGCAAACTTTCATATGCCAAAGTATATATTTTAGGAAGTGATACTATTTTTTATGGAAAAGTAAAAAATACAGGCAAATGTAAATCATGTACATATTGTAGATTCATCTGTAGATCATTCATTAAAACCAATCATCATTTTACTCAAGTCATTTCTGAAGACGGTTGTTAACCCCTAGAGTGCCTTTCAATACTATGGTTGCTTTTGTGGCAAGTGTAGACCATTATCAGGCTGCAAAAAGGTGCAGTCTGACCTTGGATCTACACCAGTTTTTTTTTTTTTTTTTTTTTTAGGATTTTTAAAATAAAATGTTTTCGGACTTAAAAGAGCAGCGAATTTCAAGCATTTAGGTTTTTCCTTCTTGAGTGACAATGTCTATAGTATTTGCTTGGCACTCTATGGGTTAAGTAAAGGGTTTGAAGGCTGGTAACTCCCTCCCTGTTTGACAAGTTTTTATTTAAGTCATTACCTCTAGAAACAACTTTGCAGTGGACGACTTCGAAAATGTCTTTGTAAATTAAGGATAGTTAACATGAATTTCATGTCACAGTATGTGTGTGAATATAAGTGAAAACAAGGCCAAAAAAAATACCGGTAGGAATAAAAAGTCATATGCAAATTTATTTCTGGAAGTTAAAAGTTTGTCAGATGTTGGTCTTGTTTTACTCTTTAAACTTTAACTAGACAAACAATTCTGAGGAAGAAAGGCTTTTGAAACATTGTCAGAATAGGATTAAAAGTTGCTAACGAGCATTTTATCCTTTTCCCACAATGTTCTAACATTTCCAGAGCAAATTTTATCACTTTAGCCTTGTTAAATTTGTCAACTGCATATACTCTAAATTTTGACATTTCTTGAATTCTGCCATCTGGTAAAGAATTAAAAATTAAAATTTTAAAAGAGTCAAGTATTGTTACTTAGGGATGGAGTTACGTAAACATTGTATTTATAATTGTATACTGTCTTTACTCTTTGTCATTTAAAACTGAACGACTAATTTTTAGAATCATGTATTTAAAGACGACAATTGCAACATGTATTTCATAGACAGATCATCAAGACAAATTAAACACAAAGAAATTTGTAAAAACTGGTTTTGTTGTTTTTGTAGAAGCAGAAACCTAAAACCCTTCTGAAAAGCTTTGACAATATAATCAGGGAATGTATTTAACCCTAACCACACAGTCCCGACTTTTAGCAACCCTGGGAAAGAAGCCAAACTGGAAAGCATTTGCAAATGCGGATTTGAACGTGGCTCAAATGATTGATTTGTCTGATACAGGGTAGAAAACATTGTGGGAAAAGGAGAAAATGCTGGTTACCAGCATTTTCTCCTTTTCCCACAATGTTTTCTACCCTATTAAAGAAAAATTGCACCATTTTAGCCACATTGAAATTGTCATCTGCAAATGCTTTCAGTTTGGACAAGGCTAAAATTTTGTCATCTGGTAAAAGGTTAACCCTTTATGAAACAACAAAATCCTGGAGTTACCTATATTGAAAGCTTTAACAGACATTATCTTAAGAGTGGCTCAAATTACGGTATTCACCTGTGAAAAGATAGAAAACATTGTAGGAAAAGGAGAAAATGCACATTACTAGCATTTCCCACCATCTTTTCAAAAGCCTTTCTATCAGGGTTTTTAAAACACCGGATTGTGTGAGAAAAGGTTAACTCATCACCAGCATTAGTTTGTTTGTTTGTATTGGAGTTTAAGCCATTTTAACTCTTTACCACACAATCCCAACTTTTAACGACCCTGAGAAAGAAGCCTTTTGAAAACATTATGGGAAAAGGAGAAAATGCTGGTAACCAGCATTTTCTCCTTTTCCCACAATGTTTTCTACTCTTCTGACAACAAATTTCAATTCTTAAGCAACAATTTTTTTTTTGTCTGCCAAAGCTTTCAATTTGGACTGATCTAAAATTTTGTTGTTTGGTAAAGAGTTAAAAGCTTAGGTCATGTCACGCCAGTCAGAGCACCTATGCATGCGTTTCTTGGCTTTCTCACCCCAGTACTGACACAACTTTCTAAGTCACTCACTACTTTTCCCACTTGATTCAGGTGAGAGCCAAAAAATCCTTGAAAAGGAAGTTTGCCTAAACTGGGTATCGAACTCGCAACCACCAGGTCACGAGTCGTATACGCTAACCACTGAGCTACCCTGGCTGGCCAGCATTAGTTGGAATACAGTTGCAGTCAATTAAATGCAGTTCAAATAATAGGATTTGTCTTAGGAAAGGTAGAAAACTTTGTGGGAAAAGAAGAAAACCTTAGTTCCTAAGATTTTTTCCTTTCTCTCTGTTTTTTTAACCCTTTACCACAAAAATCCAGAGTTTTAACAACCTTTTAGAGACATGCTTTTGAAAACATTGCAGGAAAAAGAAAAAATGCTGACAATCAGCAGTTTCTCTTTTCCCATGTTTTCTACCCAGTCACAAAAAAATTCAATTATTTTAGCCACATTGAAATTTGCATCTGCAAATGCTTCCCATTTTGAGACGTGTGAAATTTTGTCGTCTGATAAACTTTATAAAAGTGTCAAAAGTCTTCCTGTTGAGCTTTTAAAAACATGGGACCAATTGTTAAGGGTCAATACATGCACATCTGACTTTGTACATTGCTGCAGCAGGCATTTTTTTTTTTTAAACATTGTGGAAAAAAGAGCTGTTTTGGACCATCACAGGCTCAAGTAAGAATCCAACACTGGATACAGCCATGGAATGAAACACACTAATCATCAAAAAAAGACTATTATCATGGCATATAGTGGTGTAATGGTAGGACACTGGCCTCTAATATCCCAGGTTTGAGTCCCATGATGAGCTATATCAACCACTGGAACTACCAAGTTGCAGTTCAAGTAATAGTTAAGATTTCCAGGGAGAAATCATCATGCATTTTCACCCTTTACCAGACAACAAAATTTTAGACTTGTCCAAATTGAAAGCATTTGGAGACGAAAAAATAGAATTTAACTCTTTACCACAGGCCAAAATTTTAGACCCATCCAAATTGAAAGTATTTGCAGATGACAAATTACACATTGTACAAATTATAAAATATGCCTTAGAAAGGGTAGAAAACATTGTGGGAAAAGAAGAAAATGCTGGTTACCAGCATTTTCTTCTTTTCCCACAATGTCTTCAGAAGTCCTTTACCTTGGGCGTCGTTAAAACTCGGGATTGTGTGGTAAAGGGTTAAATATGGCCCAAAAGTTGGAATTTGTTTTTCGAAGGTTAGAAAACATGAGATAATGCTGATTACTAGCATTTTCTCCTTTTCTCAAGCTTCAAAAGGTTTCTTACTCAGGGTTGTTAAAAGTTGGAATTGTGTTGTACAGCATTTAGAACTTGTTTCACAATCCATGTAAAATAAGTTTATACTAGACTCAATTACCAGCAGTGCTATTTCAAAGTCCTTTTGACTGAAATTTCTTGTAAAATATTTGTGTTGATCTGATTTCTGACTCTAAATTCTCTGTTGTCAGATCTTCACCTATGTATCAGACAGAAATGCAGAAACCTAATACAAGGGCCATGATGGTCCTGTATCCCTAAACTGCCTTACATATTACATGTGCCATACATGTAAATGGCATCAACCGTCATCAAACTTAAAAATCTGTATTTCTACAAGAAGATTTCAAACAAAATGGCAAGAATGACACTTACTCTTTTCCAAGCAATCCCGAGTTTTAACAATCCCGAGGAAGAAGCCTTTTGAAAACATTATGGTAAACAGCATTTTCTCCTTTTCCTACAATGTTTTCTACCCTGTCAAAGACAAGTTCCATCATTTGAGCCGCATTTGAATTGTGTGCAAATACTTTCAATATGGACAAGTCCATCTTTTTCTCGTGTGGTAAAGAGTTAATCACTCATCAGAGAACAATTTGTGACACCCCATCTCCAGTGGAACTATGGCAATAAATTGAACAATCTTGGAAGAGGTCCCCAATACCATGTTATGCCCAAACTAACATGTGTTGTCTTGTCGATAAAAATGTGATAAATGTTAACCCTTTACCAAACAACAAAATTTTAGTCATCTCCAAATTGAAAGACTATACAGGCGACAAAATAAATGTGACTCAAAAACAGAAATTTGATTTTGGAAGGGTTGAAAACTTTGTTGGAAAAGGAGAAAATGCTGGTTACCAGCATTTTCTCCTTTTCCAACAATGTTTTCAAAAGCTTTCTCTCTCAGGGTCGTTAAAAGTCTGAACTGTGTGGTACAGGGTTAAAAAAAAACAAGGTATACGACTACCAAATAAAAATGCTCATTTTATTTAATACAACAATGTAATAGGAGTTTTAACGCCATTTTAAGAGCTCAGGTCATATGATGGCAGTCAATGACGCACCCATGTGTTTCCTGGCTTTCTCACACCAGTACTGACACAACTTTCTTTCCAAAGCCACTGACTACTTTTCTCACATGCATCAGAGGTGAGAGGCAGAAAAATCGCCGTAAAGAAAGTTTGCCGCAACCGGGTATCGGAACTAGCAACCACTAGGTCACGAGTCCGACACGCTAACCACTGAGCTACCCAGGCGGGCTTATTTAATACATATGGTAAGTAAATGTTGTCTCATCCAGATCTGGTCATATGTAGAAGAACTAAGGATTATTTACACAAACCTAATTGCTAACTATCTTTCCCTTCCTTCCTAAAAAACTACTTTTTCTATACATATTTATTGCAACTTGGAAAACATTGTGATAGATAAACAGGCAGTCCCTTGCCTAGTGACACAAATTTGAAGCAGAAACCTTGGAAAACATTCTTGTAAAATGCAAATCCAGGCCATATGCATGAAAACAACGGCAAAACAAGAAAGTGTCACCATGTTCTTTCGTAGGTAGTCTGATGCTTAACTCTTTACCAAACGACAAAATTTTAGACTGGTCCAAATTGAAAGCATTTGCAGACGACAAAATAAATGGGACTGAAAAATTGAAATTGGTTATTGTAAGGGTAGAAAACAATGTGGGAAAAGGAGAAAATGCTGGTTACCAGCATTTTCTCCTTTTCCCACAATGTTTTCAGAAGGCTTCACAGGGTTAGAAAAGATCACACAGTCTTAGTTCTTAAGTCTGTACCAAACGACAAAACTTTAGACTGGTCCAAATTGAAAGCATTTGCAGATGACAAATTAACAAATTAATGGCCCAAATGATGAAATTTGTCATTGATAGGTAAGAAAACATTGTGGGAAAAGGAGAAAATGCTGGTTACCAGCATTTTCTCCTTTTCCCACAATGTTTCCAAAAGGCCTCTTTCTCAGGGTTGTTAAAAGTTGGGACTGTGTGGTAAAGTCTTAATTTCTTACCCAATGAAAAATTTTGGACCCTGCGAAATTTAAAGCATCTGCAGATAACAAATGAGCCATGCTCTGGGAAAAGGGGGCTTAACCCTTTCCCAAACAAGCCCTGGTTTTCACGTGTCTGCAGTACAAGTCTTTTGAAAACATTGTGGGAAAAGGGGAAATTGCTCGTAACGAGCAATTTCTCCTCTTCCCACAGTGTTTTCTACCCTTTTGGAGAACTTTGTCATTTTCATCAAATTTAAAATTGTCGTCTGCAAACTCTTTCTATTTGGACCAGTCTAAAATTCATCGTTTGGGAAAGGGTTAATGCATACATCTGCAATAAAAATATCAACCCATGTCCGCCTCCACAGTATGCGCAGACTGACATGGGTCAAATTTTTTTGCCATTGTTAAATTTTCTGCATGTCAAAGGACCAGTCTACCTCATGATGTAACTGGTTGTCAGTACAAAATGGCTTTTATGGATTCATAATTCTGTAATAAATTGCTTGGCATGATGCATCACGTAGATGCATTAAGCACCCTTTTCACAGAGCATGGCTCAAATTATATGTGACTCAAACGATTGGATTATTCAAAGGGTAAAATACATTGTGGGAAAATGGAGAAAATGTGTGTCACCACCACCAACTTCTGCTTTTCTCACAATGTAATCAAAAGCGTTCTTCCTAAAGGTTATTCAAATGCCAGGTTATCTTGTCAAGGATTAATGATTTAATCCGCATCTACGAGATTAGTCTCGGAAACCACTTCTATCACAGGAGCTTGTTTAGTGTTTGTACTGTTTCTGGACAACTTGAGATTGTTCTCATTCAGTTCTGATATATCACAGTCACTGTCGTCTGATTCATCCTCACTGTCTTCATCTGCACTGTCGTCTTCTTCAAACAGGGCTAAATCCTAGAAATGAAATAATCATGTAATTTATAAGTGGAAGAGGAGAATAAAAACAGAAAAAAATGTGCACCTATTCTTACAGTTTTTTCAACAGCTGTGAAATACAAATTTAAAGTGTTTCCTTCTCAATTTCACCAATTGCTTTGTTTTTGGATACCCCTTTTCCCGTAATGATTTCAACCCTTCTTCCTTCAGCTATACTACTATGGCATCGCTTGGTAAAGATTTAACTCATCACCAAATCACAAAATTTTAGACTTGTCTAAATTAAAAGCATCTGCAAACAACAAATTGAATCTGGCCTGATTGATACTTGTCTTTGGAAGAGACAAAAACATTGCAGGAAATGGAAAAAAATACTGGTTACCAGCATTTTCTCCTTTTCCTACAATGTTTCAAAAGCCTTCTTCCTGAGAGTCATCAAAACTCTGGATTGTGTGGTAAAGGGTTAAACCCCAGAGACCTTAGAAATTATACCAGAAAGTCTGAAAAAACAAAAATGGGGGTTTGCTCTCTTACCATCTCAATGTGAGGTTTATCAGAGTCTATCTGTTCAATATCGTACGTGCCAGCAGGTTCATTTTCAAGTTGTTTCTGTAGTTCTTGATTTGCAGTTGCAATCTTTGGCAGAAAATCTCTCACTTGACTCAGAACTGTGGAACATATAATTTGCTAGATGAAAGTGATTTTTTTGATTAAGCAATAAATATCAATAACTCTTTACCATTCAACAAAATTCAGGACTTGTCAATAAATTAGGTTCAAATGGTGGAATAGGTCTTAGACAGAGTAAAATCCCTGTGGCAAAAGGAGAAAATGCTGCTAACCAGTATATTCTCCTTTTTCCCAAGGTGTTTTAAAAGCCTTTTGTCTAAGGGTTGTTAAAACTTGGGAATATTTGTAAAGGGTAGATGGAGAAATTCAACCTAAGAATAAGGACTGAATTCAGAACCTGTGACCTCCAACAAAGTGTATTCAGCTTAAAGTCTAGATCTATTTCATAAGTGAAAATCTGTTGCCATATTGATTCCATAGAAATTTCACTACATGACAACTTAGTAGAGAATTATTATGCAAAAATGTATACAAAATGTATGAAGAAGGCCTGCCTTTTACAGCTTAAGCTTATGTCATCAGAAAATGATTTTGCAACAGCCAACTCTGAAAACATCCTTGTAAAATACTGACGCAACAAAATATTAAATTATGTCAGCCCATCATACACTACAGAAAAAGTTTATGTAATTTCAATGAGCTGGTATCTTTTAACTTTTTTAATATACAATCTTCGATAGAGGTAAATCAGTTATTTTGGTAATACATCTGAGCCATGCTATGGCAAAAGTGGGTTTAATGCATCAGCAAGTCTCATATAACTATGGACCTATAAAATCCATTTTGCCTAACAGCTGACTGAACGTGAGGTAGACTGGTCCTTTGATATTCAGAAAATCGACCAATAGCAAAAAGTTCCATCCATGTCAGCCCATGGAAACCGCTCAAGCTGACATGGTTCAATACTTTTTGCAGAAGCATTCAGCCCCCTTTTCAAGGAGCATGGCTCATTTACATGTAATATAATTTGTTTGTCCGAATTTTCCAAACAGTTCAATCCTTAGTATGTTTCATGACTTAGAAAATAGCTGTTGCAGACAGTGGACCACAATCAGACTTTGTAGCCTGTATTTCAAGGCACATTTAGGTATAAACTGATTTTACAATTGCACTATTTGTACAGTTTGTATCAAAAGAAAAAAAGATCCAACTTACCTGAACTTGTTTCATGTTTGAATGACTGTCTTAGCTCTTCTAGGGTTTTACAGTTCTTATTGACCAACAATTTCTGTTCTGCAATACATTAATGCCTGTTACCAAACAATCCAGTGCTGGTATTTTCATGAATCTGAGAAAAAGGCCTTTTGCAAAGGATAGTAGGAAAAAGAGAAAATGCTGCAAACCAGCATTTTCTTCTTTTTCCGCAACGTTTTGTGCCCTTTCAAACAAAAATTTCCTGATTTGTGCAACTTTTAGTTTGCAGTCTGCAAAATTTAATGCTTTCAATTTGACAGTCAAAAATTTTGTCATATTACGGTAAAGATTTAATTATTCTGTCATTCTCAACAAACAAACAAGCATATTGAAACACTCATATTAACTCTTTTACAAGACAACAAAATTTTGGACCAGGCCTCTGCCAACTCTCAGACTTCGGGGAGAAGTGACTTCTCCCTAGTCTGAGAATTGGGAGAAGCTTTTCAAAATGGGGAGAAGTGGTCAGACTTTGAGGAGAAGTTTAAGACGGACCTTAAAATGCAGACGTGGTCGGATTTATAGAAGGAAATAACAATATTTTAACAATTGGATACAAAACCATGTAAATTAAATGAAGATATTTATATTACTGTATATCTTTTTAATGATTAATATACTTATTCCTATTAGAAACTACTTAAAACATATTTATTCATTGTTTACCATGCTCACTTCATACACTTTTTGGATAAAAACATTATGGAAAGAGAAAACAAATACTTGTGAGCAATGGTTTCTCCTGGCACATTTTTTTCCCAAAATCTTTGAAGCACTATTTTTTCTTCCCCCAAAAAAATCCTGGGCAAAATATTTGCTGAAAATCATTATCTTTACCAGGGTTCATGGATATTACAATCCCTGTCCCTGACTAGGTAAGAAAAAATTCTAAATCTCAAATCAAAAGCATTTACAGCAGGCAAATAGATAATTTAGAATGTAAGTAATGTTAAAAAGTAACGCAAATACTGTGTCAAAGGAAGGAAATCTTGCTACCAGCATTTTGTCCTGTTGGCACAATGTTTTCAACTTCCTAATGGTAATTAGCCAGTTTCAGACAGCTTGAGAAATCGAAGATAAATTTGTCTGAATACTGTTTGTCTTTTGCTGATGACTGATAAATCGTTAATGAAAACATCGCTAAATACTTTTCCAACTTAAATACCTGTTTTAACCTCGTAGATCATTCGTTCGTAGATCAAGAAAAATGTCAAAATTTTGACAGAGTATAGGATCAATAACAATATATGTACATTTTCTTTAATTTCATCTTTTTGTTCGCGTCAAAGAAAAATATACAATTTCATCCAAACTTTTGAAAGAAAACCGCCCTTGAGCTATGTGAACGTACCCAGCAGCCATTTTGAAATTGAATCATGTGACTTACTGAATTCGGCAAAAAAAAAATCAGTTATAACATGACACAGTCGGCACCAATTTGTAGTCACATGATTTAAAAAATGTTGTTTTAAAAGCAAGGTGCTAATTTCAATTCAATTCCAGGACATTAAATCAGCGTTGATATCTGAATCAGGGTTTTACACTGAAAAAAGATGCCAGACAAGCCGCTAGACGGCACCGATGTTTGTTATGACGCAAAAACCATTGGTTGAACTTCACAAGAATTTTAGCGACTGGACGGACAAAGGGGTGAATATTGTCGGTTAAGATGATACCTACCAATTAAGAAGGAGGATTTGGTACCCGAGAAACTAATCAACAACTGCTTGTCAATTGGTACAGCTGAAAACAATTAATTTCGCTGATTGGACACCGGCTGTGAATCGGGTATAACGCACTGTTAGGTAATAGATCTACATATGCTGATTGTGTATCGAGTACCCGACGCGTGGTCAATTTTCGCGAGGCGACTTCCCGATTTTTTCAGGCGACTTTGATTTTGCTTTGCCTGGCGAAATGGGCGAAGTTTTATTAAATCAGGCGACTTTTTCGCCTGAGTCGCCCACTCGGCCGAGGCCTGTTGGACTGGACCAAACTGAAAGCATTTGCAGACAACAAATTAAATATAGCTCAAGTGATCATTTCTGTCTTTGATAGAGTGGAAAACATTGTTGGAAAAGGAGAAAATGCTGGTTTTCAAAAGGCTTTTTTCCACAGGGTTGTTAAAAGGCAGCAATGTGCAGTAAAGGGTTACAGTGCTGACAGACTATGTGCACCATGGCCTTAGCCAACAGCTGAACCACTACCTTTGTGTATCACTTTGCAACATGTGTACCATCGTTATAATACACAGCACTATATAAGCTACACGAGGTGTTAATTAGGGTATTATTTAAAGAGATGAAAACTGAAACAAGTAAGCAATTAACCCTTTGCTACACAATCCTGAGTTTTAACCACCCTTAAAAAAAGCTAATGGAAACATTGTGGAAAAAGGAGAACATGCTGGTAACCAGCATTTTCTCCTTTTCCCAAAAATCTTTTCTACCCTATCAACAATAGAATCCATCATTTGAGCAACATTTATTTTGTCATCTGCAAGTGATTTCAATTTGGTCGAGTCCAAATTTTTGTTGTTTGGTACAAAGTTAAACCTACTTTATTGTATTCATTATATAATAGCTATTTACATCGTTAATGGTATGCTACACTCTAGTACTCTATGGCAGTGGTATGCTAAATCGCCACATTTCTCAGAAGGCTGGTTTTAAAAATTATGACAAAACTAATGAATTTGATCCGGAAATTTCCAGCCTACACCTTTTCAAACCATACGATAAACATTTTCCATTTTATGTTTGCATCTACTTGCTCCTTCGACTAAAATGAAAAGCAAATGTTAAATTGCGACCTCGTGGTGTATAAACGTAAAGTGTTCACTGCTGTCCGGATACGAGTACTAGACGAATAAACGTGGCCTGAAACACGTGTGTGACGTTCAAACAAATCTTACTCACCATAGGCAAACGGGTTACTGTTTAACATGACATTTTTGTTGTTATTTTTAACATCCATCGTTCCATTCAATGGAAGTCACACTGTTTGCAACATTCATTACACAGACATGTGTCGGATGTTGGTAAACAAAACGCACTTTTGTTGTTGTTGTTCTATAAGTTGTTGTTGTCTGTTGTTGTTGTTTGTTGTCTGATAAAAATCAAAGCACTGCAGGCACTTCGATAACTTTTCGAACAAATAATAGCAGTTTATCCTACTTTTAAGATCAGTTACCTGTCACTTTATTACTAAAACCGAATGATTCAATTTTCAAAAATATAACAGATGGTGGACAAACATATGACGATGACTGCCGTGTCTTTGTAGATTCCAGGTAAGGCTGCATGTTTCGAGCTTGATTTTCCCTGACTGCAAAGTCGAAGCCTTTTGATTATTTACAGAAGGACAATTCTTGGATTCGTCCAGAGTAAAAGCTTTTGTGGACTACAATTAATTGTGGCACAACTGATGGGATTTGTTCTTGAAGGGATAGAAACATCGTTGGTAAAGGAGAAAATGCTGGTCAACAACATTTTCTCCTTTTCCCGCAATGTTTTCATAAGCTTTCTTCCTTACGGGCATTAGGTATAACTCTTAGGTTGCTGAACACGACTCAATGACCTTTTTCGGACAGCGTAGATCAAGATCTGACTGCACAAAACGTGCTGTCGGATCTTGGATCTACATTGCCCGATAAGGAGATTTTTCTTTCCAAAAAAATAAGTTTGAGAAAACATTATTTGGGTTTTCACCTTCGGCCTGAAAGTTCTATTTAACTTACATTGCAGGATATGGGTGCATTGTTTGGTATAGGGCTATCTAAGCATTTAACTCTTTACCGCACAATGCCGCCTATTAACGCCCCTGGGAAAGAAGCCTTTTGAAAACATTGCGGGAAAAGGAAAAAAATGCTGGTAACCAGCATTTTCTCCTTTTCCCACAATGTTTTCTACTCTATCAAAGAAAAATTGCACCATTTCAGCCACACTGAAATTGTCGTCTGCAAATGCTTTCAACTGGGACAAGGCTAAAGTTTTGTCGTCTAGTAAAGAGTTAAGGGTTAAGAAATAGAATTCGTTGTGAATTAATGTCGCTTTCGTCGGTATTTCAGTAATATTCCGATAACAGCCACCTTATTGATGCATTTCTTACGTTTTACCACCATCAGACTGTCCCCAGTACCACATTGGGCTAAGACACTACTGTGCCCTGCCCAAAGGTACTCCCGCGTGACAAGCGCTCAAAGCTGGAGTCGAGCCAGGATTTCACGACTACTAATGCATTGCCTCAATAACAAAGTCCTGTAAGATTCCATAGAACCCCGTAAAGACAGAACGGTTATCTTAACCTTGAACACTTTCCTTTTCAATGACGACTGTCAATATTTCCTTGTGGAAGTTACATGTCGGTGGCCCTCATAGATTAAGAGCAACCGCAGGTTGATCGCTAAGATATGAACGGACTACTGTAGAATGAAATCGGGGTTCACTTTTATCCTGCAACTCGGACATTCACAGTAAAATTTGACCATAAACTTGTTCTGAATGGAAGTCAAGTGTCTATTAATGTATAACAACATTATACGGGTATAACATACATGTATATAAGACCGATATGAGCCATGCCATATGAAAAGGGGGTGTGTAGTGCATCTGCAAAAAGTATCAACTCATGCCAGCCTGCGCAATCCGCGCAGGCTGACCCGAGTCGAAACTTTTTGCTATTGGTCAATTTTATGCAAGTCACTGGACCGTTGTACCTCGAATTCAATCGGAGGTTAGACGAAATGAATTTTATGGACCCATAGAACTTTATATTATCAGCGATATCTTATATTATCAGGGATATCTTTTAGATCCCTGATATTATGAAGACTTGCTCGGTAAAATGTATCACAGGGATACATGAAACTCCTTTTTTGCCAGAGCGCCTCTCTTACTAGTATATAATGCACAGTTTGGCCAAAGCACAAAATACAGGACAGTGTAGACTCTACATGCAAGACCAGCAGGGTCCGTATTCACCAGGGATCGTATGTATCCCTGTATTCACCAACCATTCTTAGTTTCACTTTAAGTCTAATTCTAGGTTGGTTTAGCCAGTCAGAAATTGGGTTACTTTCTAATATACACTATCTTGCGAACAAGACTGCTTAAGAGCGATCTCAAGAATGCCGAAACGGTTGGCGATATAGCTCCGTTCGGTCTGATCTCTGCGACCAAATCAACTGTTACCACGTTGTTGCTTTCTTTCAAAGCAGGGGTCGTCAATTACATATACGATCCCTGTTCAAAAAGGGAGTGGAATTGTGTTTTGTGGCCAATGAAACTTTATTGGTTTACCAGGATGATACATACATTGTGAAAGGAACAAATTGAGTATTTCCGTATCATTTAGATCTATATGTAATTTAACTCTACAAGACCACATAAATTCAGATTTGTTCAAAATGAAACCATTTGCAGACGACAAATTAAAAGTGGTTCAAATGACGCAATTTGATTCAAAAAGAGTAGATAACCGGTATTTTTGTCTCCCTTCCCCACAGTTTTCAGATGCTTTTCATCCAAATTGTTATAAAACAAGGGCTTATTAGGCAAAAGGTTTCAGTTAAGGATTGACGGGACTAGTAGCATATCCAGGCATGCGCACATGTACACGTGTACGCAAATGCGTAACATCGAAATTCACGTGCACGCATGCCTTTTAATAAAATTACATAACGTCGAACTCTTTAACACCAAAAATTAATAAAAATGTGCAGGTTTTCTTTTAGTTCAAGATTAAACTTACGTACCCGCAAAGCCGATTTTTGAAGTGAAAGAATGCCTTAATTAGTTCCCCCCCCCCCCCACCACATTTGTGTTAGTTAAAATAGACCCAGCTACGCCACTGAGGGCTATGAGGATATCTGGTGATTTGATTCAACTTTTCGACAACTTTTCGGCGACTGATTCATGCATTCAGAGATCGCAAAATATACACATGTAGATCTATGATTCCAGACTCCATCCAATCTGCGAAATGTCCGTTGATTGACAGATTCACGTGATATTAAGAATTTTAGCAAGAGCATGCGCAATAACGATGCAGCGGCGTTCGGATTATGTTGAAATTGAAGCAAGTAGCTAAATATACAGTAAAACGGACTAGACGCACTGAATATGAAGTAAGTCCGTTTACTTTTTGCTTTTGAAAGTAATTGAAAAGTGAACGTGCGCATACCACTGATTCATAGTTGAACACAATGTCATGTGCAATGATTTACTAGATCTGGAGGTAGAGAGACCTACATTGCAACCGGAAGTGAGACATTATAATGGCGAATGGGTGGCATTAAAATGCAACCATTTATTCTCTGAGAAGAAAGTGAGTATTTTTACCTTTTATCATAAGTTACATAAAAAGTTAAGGTATGAACTTGGGCGCCTGAAGTTTTCTCACAAGTCGCTTATTCTTTGCCACCAACTTACCAAGAATCGCACTTGGAACATAGTGGAAGTTTCTAAGGTTGTTAACACATTGTCACGTGTTTTGATTTCCGCGCCATAGAAACTTTAGCGTTTGGATGCCAGTCCATAATATTGATACTTTGGCATCCTATTTACCGCATAAAGGTAGCTTAGACCTGCACACTCTTAAACAAGATTAGTCTATCGATGAATTGGATCCATATGGATTCTTGTCAGGAAACGTATGTAGATCCATGATATTGTTTTTCAGTGGAATAAATAGATTCTAGATCTGTATGCATAGGAGATGAAGAGTGCGAGAAGTTTGACAGAAAAAAAAAACTTGCAAAGTGTCATTGTGTAAGCCTAGGAAAGCCTTGGTTTGTGTTTATTGAAATATTGAAAATGATCTTTTTGATAATATTTGGCCAACAGTATGCGGTATTTTATGCTGGCAATTAGATCTACTGATTTAAATCATTTTGTTATGATGTAGATCTGCAGGGATGTAGGTGCCTGTTTGCAAAAATGCAGTTGCATACACTTAGAAAAAAATTAAAAGACAAAGACAGTTGTGCCAAAAAAAAAGTCACCAATCACCTTTTACTATCAAAAAATGCACTTGGGGATGCCCTCCAGACCCTGGGAAATCCCCCTCCCTCTTGGCACTTCGCGCCCTGCGAACATTACCCTCGGTATTGCTTTTTCGAATCCTTTATTTTGGGCTAGCTATGCACCTGATGTAGGAAAACAAGGCTATAAGAGTTATCTCCCTTACATTGTGATTCACCTACATTTTTGTTGAGCCTCATACCCTTTCCAGTTTTTCAGTTTTTCTTCAAAGATGATGCTAGATGAGGATAGGCTGTCGTAAAAAGCAACAGACAGTCCCATAGGTGATAAACCTCACAGGCAGAGAATGAATGACAGTGTTTCTCACTAGATCTATCACTAGGTGTCTTTTCAAAGATAGATTGTGTCATGGTAACAAAATTCAAATGTACTATTGGTGTTGGCATAAAAATGTAAGTGATTTTAGTATAGTGGTCTATCCCACAGATAGATGTTCATGTATGTAACTTTAGTTTTTATTTATAAGGAGACACTTATAGTGCCATGCTGTAGAGCTAGCTTTTGTAGCCACATTGAAGAGTATTTACCTTGGGACCTAGAGGTCCTTGGTTTGAAGACAGCCCTAGGAGGTTATTTATTAGAGCTGTTACATCGGCAAGTACTGTAAAAAAACAAGAGTGTTGAGAAATAGTGTAATAGTACATGAAGTGAAGAAATTTAGGAAGAATCGTCATATGGGGATGGAGTGTGAAGAAAAGTGGTGGATCTAACGGCATGATATACATATGTAGCTCATGTTTGTGTTTTAAGGAGACACTTATACTGCCTTGTCATAGGGCTAGCTTTTGTAGCGATATGGTAGAGTGTTCACCTTAGGACCTGAAAGTCCTGGTTCATCATCATACATGATATATGCTAGTTTTGACTAAGTTGTTAGTGTAATGTCTTCTGTACCTCTAGGTGCTCCTAGGCTTCCCCAGGCTTAACCCTTTACCATACAATTCCGAGTTTTAACGACTCTCAAGGAAGAAGACTTTTGAAAACATAGTAGGAAATGACCAGCATTTTCTCCTTTTCCCACAATGTTTTCCCAAAACAAATTTCAGTGTTTGTGTCACATTTATTTTGTCGTCTGCAAATGCTTTCAATTCGGACAGGTCTAAGATTTTGTTGTTTGGTAAACAGTAGTGGTGTATCGATAATCGGCAAGTATCGATTAGCGGCGTGTTGGAAGCTCCCGATGTCGATTATCGATTGAACTTTGTCATAATCGATGATCGGCAGGAAGTCTGCACCGACGGTTGGGTACCCGACTTTATATACCGGTGTCTGTTAACAGCGTTTTTTTTTTTCCTTCTATGAACAGGTCCGTAAAACGGACTCGTTCCCTATGCCAAAAAATGACCTTTTTTCCCCAAAATCCAGTTTAAGAAATTCCCAAAACAAAAGACCCCAAGTCGTCGGCTATTTTTTGGATTTCCCATAGCTATATATATATATATTCCAATTATCAGGGATGTCATTGGTCAAAAAAAGATGAATTTCCCAAACACATGTACTTCCTTTTTTTTTTTTTTTTTAGATCAACTGGTCCCGGAGTGTGCTCTCTATTATTAATATAAGCCGGGGTCCAGTGTATTTAGTTCGGAGAACTCGATAGTGAACGGCGCTTCGTTTCTGTGGCGCCAAAAACTTGCGATTTTTCACGCTCGGTCTGACATGTGATTTCGCGGAGAGACGAGAACGGTAAATTAACGTGAAAATGAGCCACAACAGCAAATATTACCGAAAAAAGTTAAAACCAACAGGGTGTAAAAGGTTAACAGACTTTATCTGTAAGAGGCCAAGTCATAATTCTAGCCAAGATGAGGTTGACGAGCCTGAGGAAAGTGAAAGTAAGCGCTCGTCTGCAATCGTAGATCGAGATCAAAACACTTCAAGTACAAGATGTAACGAAGTTATCCCGTTCACAGCAGGCTCGAGTTTTGAGGGTGAGCAAGCTATGTCTGCCATTCAGTGTGAATCTACCTGCCACCCTGATCCCACTGTCAGTAATGAAACTCTGTTTGCCTCTAAAATAGACCATCTACCAGAACCCAGTCCCTCTACCATATTCCCTCTTACTAAAAAACAAATGACACTTGACTCTAAATTGGTATTTTCAGTAACATGAGAAGCAGGGACATTGCCCTTTGAAAAGACCAATTTATTTACAGTACATGTATTTCATGTCATACTGAACAATAAAAGTAAAACGTCGTGATAGTATTTTTGAGTTCAGTTTTAGTTTCAATGACTTAAGAGGGAAAATAACCTCTATTTGAGGATCTAGTGCAAAACTATTGTAAGTGCATATATTTATATAGGCACTTACAATAGTTTTGTGCTAACCCCTTGTATTATGGTAGTAGATGATATGCAAGGACTGTGTCTAAAATCATCAAGAAAATAATTCCCAATTTTATAGAAAACAACGCATTTTTCCCAATTTGCCTGGTTTCGGGCCCGTTCCCAAAACTATGAGAAAAAACGCTGTGTTAACTGGGTTTTATCACTCCCACAATAACAACAACAATCAGCCGAAATACTTCTGTGTTACAAAGCCAAATAGCACAAAGCAGAGGTGGTTAAAAACCAAAAGGTGTATAGAAAGCAGGTGCAAAGGTAAAACTACAAAAAGTCTATCTGCAACACAAACAACAGCATAATACATAAATGATACAAGGTTTTACAATGAAACATGCAAATTTATGAGGAACCGATTATAATCGGAAGAATCGCATCGGTAGCAGCAACCGATTCCAACCGATGATCGATTATGATTTCTAACCGATGTCCCATCACTAGTAAACAGTTAACTCTTCACTAGACAACAAAATTTTGGACTGGCCCACATTAAGTCTTTACCAAAGAATCCCAACTTTTGGCAACTCTGAGAAAGAAGGCTTTTGAAAACTTTGTGGGAAAAGGAGAAAATACTGGTAACCAGCATTTTCTCCTTTTCCCACAATGTTTTCTGCAGTATCAAAGACAAAAATCATCACTTCAGTTTCATTTAATTTGTCGTCTGCAAATGCTTTCAATTTTGTCTAGTCTGAAATGTTGTCGTTTGGTGAAGGGTTAGATATATTTGCAGATCATAAGGTAGATGTGACTCAAATGATGAGATTTGTCTATGAAAAGGTAGAAAACATGGGAAAAGGAGAAATTGCTGGTTGCCAGCATTTTCTCCTTTTCCAATAATTTTATTTTTTTTTAAATCTTTGTTTTTCAGGGTTTTTAGCCCTTTCCCAAACAACAAATTTTGGACTGGTCCAAATTGAAAGAGTTTGCAGACGACAATTTTAAATTTGATGAAAATGGCAGAATGTTATCAAAAAGGGTAGAAAACACTGGGGGAAAAGGAGAAATTGCTCGTTACGAGCAATTTCTCCTTTTCCCACAGCGTTTTCAAAAGACTTGTACTGCAGACACGTGAAAACCAGGGCTTGTTTGGGAAAGGGTTAAATATGGGATTGTGTGGCAAAGAGTAAGCAACTCCAGGCACAACTATGTCTGCTCCTGTTTCAGTAAGGTATGGATGAAAGCCCTTTTTGCCTTGAAATACCAAGGGAGAAAACTATCATAATGATATGCTGCAGATATCAAAACAAGATTACCTCCCATTACAAATTTTGAATTTTAGAACAGTTATACAGGTTTTGCAGTGTTAATCCTTATCCTGCTGAATAAGTTAAATATAACTTTTAAACTGATAATAAAACCCCAAATAACGTTATTTCAAACTTATTTTTCTGAGAAAATTGTCTCCAAATCGAACAGCGTAGATTCAAGATCAGTGCAGTCTGATCAAGTTGGTCTACACTATCCTCAAAAGGTCAGCGAGTCACGCTCAATGGTTTAAGGGTTAGGTATGGCGATTGCACAGGCATACAGACCTCCAGATAAAAGGGAGTAATATTATTATGTCCCTTCCAAACCCTGAGTTGTGGCTACTCATTGAGACGATTCAAATGAGTACCCATAACATAAGGTTTAGTTGAGAGTGATTAATATTTTCAATTTTGAAATCAAAATCACTCCCTCTATCTGGAGCTCTGGGCCCCTGACTTGCATAATGCATATACACAGGGACAACAGTTCGTTTAGATCAGGTTTAAGTTTGAAATGGACCTACTGGCTTAACCTTTTACTACATGACAAAATTTTAGACTTGCCTATATTGAAAGCTTTGCAGACAAGTAAATAATTGTGACTCAGTAGTAGAAATGTTGCATTGGAAAGGTGGAAAACAATGAAGGTCAAGGAGAAAATACTTTTTACTAGTATTTTCTCCTTTTTTCCACAATGTATTCCAAAGCCTTCTTTCTTAAGGTTATGAAAACTGGGGACTTTGTGGTAAAGGGTTCAGTTTGAAATAAATCTACTGGCATAACATTTTTGCGGGTGGTTGCAAAGGCTTCCCATCTCAGAACTTAGTATCAGGCCAGTGAAATATGTAGATGCTTAGAGAGCTATGCAAAACTTGGTTGCTTTGGTGGGCATTGTAGATCAAGATCAGACTCCACAGAATGTGCATAACTAATCTTGAATTCACTATGTTCACCGTTTATTACATTCTGCCAAAAACTGCTTTGATGTAATGTTTTACTTCTTTTCTTTCCTCAGAGAGAAACTGGATGCAGTGCTCTGAATATAAAGTTTTGGGCTTAAACTTTAGCTTGGAGTCCATCAAGAATCTTTATTGTAAGTAAAGTTGAACCATTAGCAATATAGCATACATAGACAACCTTTTATACCCCTGTGGCACAGAGCTTTAACTCTTTACCAAAGGACAAATTTTGCACTATTCCAAATTCCAAGCATTTGCAGGGAACAAAATGGAATGTGGCTCAAATGATTGGATTTGTTTCTAAAAGGTTAGCAGAGCTCCAGGTAGAGGGAGTGATTTTGATTTCAAAACTGAAAATATTAATTATTCACCACTAAACCCTGTGTTATGGGTACTCATTAGAATCGTCTCATCGAGACGATTCTAATGAGTACCCACAACCTAAGGTTTGGAAGAGAAATAATGGATTTAGAATACTATCACTCCCTCTTATCTGAAGCTCTGGGTTAGAAAACATTGTGGGAAAAGGAGAAAATGCTGGTTACCACAATGTTTTCACTAGTGTGATTTCCCAGGGTTGTTGAAGCTTGGAATTGTAATCTAAACTATGACCTTTGTAATATGACAGCTAAATTGTTTGAAGGAATTGTGCATTATCAGTCTATGGAAAGACAAACTTATATCTCCTGTAAACTGACAAGAACTCTTCAAAAATGTTAGACAGTTTTTTATCCTATGGTTTGTGCTGTCAAGATCAAACAGCAGGGAATGTGAAGCCTGATCTTGACTCATTGTTCTCGTTTATTTCTGTGAGAGAACAGCTATGACTTTGCAAAATTTGAATCTTGTCTATAAACTGAAACCGTCTGTTCATTGAACCCTTTACTACACAATCACAGCCACGAGAAAGAGGCCTTTTGAAAATATTGTGGAAAAAGGAGGTGCCGGTAACCAGCATTTTCTCCTTATCCCACAGTGTTTTCTACCCCATCAAAGACAAGTTCCATCATTTGAGTCACATTTAAATTGTCGTCTGCAAATGCTTTCAATTTGGACAAGTTTGTTTTTTCGTTGTCTGGTTAATAGTTAACTCTCTTCCACACCATCCTGAGTTTTAACAACCTAGAGGAAAAGGCCATTTAAAAACATTGTGGGAAAAGGACAAAAACTGGTAACCAGCATTTTTTCCTTTTCCCATAGTATTTTCTACCCTGTCCAAGACAAGTTCCATCATTTGAGTCACATTTAAATTGTCATCTGCAAATGCTTTCAATTTGGACAAGTCTATATTTCTGTTGTCTGGTTAAAAGTTAATTCTTTTCCATACGACAAAATTATATATCTGTCCAAATTGAAAGCATTTGCAGACAACAATTTCAGTGGAGCTCAAATAATGTGGTTTTCCTTTGATATGGTAGAAAACATTGTAGGAAAAGGAGAAAATGCTGGTAACCAGCATTTTCTCCTTTTCCCACAATGTTTTAAAAAGGCTTCTACCCCAGGGTCATTAAAAGTCGGGATTGTGTAGTAAAGAGTCAACCAGCACACACTTAACTATCAAGTATATAAACTCGAGACTAAATTTACAGTTAAGTGAAGAATTGAGCTTCTCAAGAGTATACCACCTCAATTGAAGTAAAGCTGTAATCTGTTTCAAGTGGGCCCAAGTTTACAGAGAATGGAAGACTGTTTTAGAAAACTGTTTGAACTAAAAATTTAGGTACTAAACCCTTTACAAAACAATCCAAAGTTTTAACACCCCCAGAGAGAAGGGCTTTTGAAAAGAATGTATGAGAAAAAATGTAAGTACCCAGCATTTTCTCCTTTTTCCACCATCTTGTCTGTCCATTCTGTAACAAACTCAATTATTTGAGCCACATTTACTTTGTCATCTGCAAATAAATTTCAGTTTGGAAAAGTTTAAAATTTTGCAATCTTGTAAAGAGTTAAAGTATGTTGCTGCAAGGCATTTAATGTCGTTTTCAATCAATATTTCAGTTGTATCACTGCATGAAACCCATGCATGCTATCCTGCAGTTTCTTTTTTCGGCCTAGCTGAATGTGCTGGCTTTTGGCTTACTTTTAGTACTGATAAGAAAATGGATAGAAATTTGTGATTGGTCAGAAATGTAGACATGTTTATTCTAAGGACCCCTGTGGTCAAAAATGTAGATATGTTTATTCTAAGGGTCCCTGCATATTTGCTGGCAAGTTTACGCTGTATATCTTTTTTAAGATATTTCTTGTTACAAGTACTTTGCATAGCTTTCTTCCCAAGCCACTGGCTGCTTTTCTACTCAACCACCGTAGAAACAACGATCATCAGTGAGAGAGCAAAGAGTCCTGCTGCAATGGCTATCATCAATCCTGGGATAGAAAATGGCTGAGCTGGGGAATCAAACCAGCAACCTCTTCAGGTTTCAACTCCTCTTTGCTACGGGCTGAGCCAGGTGAAGAGGTAATACTCATGGTCATAGCTGCTGATTTTCTGTCAAATTAGAATTTTCAACAACAGGCCAAATGGACTTAGTGCACCTTTTGATGACTTTTTTCATCTTTCAGCATATCTCTTTGCAAACATTTTGGCAAAAGAGGAAACATTTTCACACTGTTTTCACATACTGTATTAACTTTTTACCACACAATTCTGTGTTTTAACTACCCTCAGAAAGAATCGTTTCGAAAACACTGTGGGAAAAGGAGAAAGTGCTGGTAAAGTCAATGTTTTCCGTCATTATCACAGACAAATTCCATAATTTGAGACACATTTTTGTTGTGTAATAAAGACTTAAGTATGGTTCATGATGATGATAATTATAAAGGTGCAGATTTGTTTCAGAAGGTACAGAGCAAACCCTTTACCTCACAATCACCACTTTTAACGACCCTGTGAATGAAGTCTTTTGAAAACATTGTGGGAAAAGGAGAAAATGCTACCCTTTCCAAAACAAATTTAAATTTTTCGATCACATTCATTTTGTCGTCTGCAAATGCTTTCAAATTTCAACAGGTCTAAAATTTTGTCGTGTGGTAAAGTGTTAACCTATATATTGCTGAAAATTGAATTGGCCTTTTCCAACTGTATGAACACAGACATGCAAGTATTGTAAGTTACATGTTATTGTTTTGACAAAATAGTTACAATAAATTCTGTACAGCTTTTGATTTACACTGTTGGTAAAGTTCTCTAACCTTCAGAGCACTCAACTCTATCAAATGGACCGCTCCAATCAGGAAAAAATGTCAAAATATTGTTAACTGTTTACCAAACGACAAAATTTTAGACTGGTCCAGGTTGAAAGCATTTGCAGATGACAAAATAAATGTGACTGAAAAGTTGAAATTTGTTTTAGGAAGGGTAGAAAACATTGTGGGAAAAGGAGAAAATGCTGGTTACCAGCATTTTATCCTTTTCCCACTATGTTTTCAAAAGCCTTCTTCCTCAGGGTCGTTAAAAGTTGGGATTGTGTGGTAAAGGGATAAAGTTGTTTAAGCCAGATTTTGTAATAAAGTGGCAAACAATGTAGATTCATTCTGTGCAGTCTTATCTTGACTACTCTGTTTGCAGATGCAACTTAACTTTACCACACTTATAAATTTTTGGACTCATCTAAAATGAAAGCATTTGCAGGCGGCAATTTAAATGTGGCTCAAATGATGGAAATTCTCTTTGAATGGGTAGAAAACTTGAGAGAAGGATAAAAATTCTGGTTACCAGCATTTTCTACTTTTCCCACAAAGTTTCAGAAGGCTTCTTACTCAGGGTTGTCAAATGTCGAGATTATGCCACAAAGGGTTAAGTCGATTCTAGCACTTTGAGGTTTGAATCACTTAAGGTTACTATAACTGGGTTAGTAAATCGATGGGTGAATGCAACACTATCCTAAGTGCCTATACAAAGTATAGGCACTTAGGATAGTGTTGCACTCACCCATCGAAATGGGTCCTGCTTGGGTCTGGACTCAAGTCTCACTCATCCTGGAAGCACTGGGTTTTTTTGTGGGTGTGTCTTTAGGCAAGGCACTTCTAAGTCCTGGCCTATACTGGTGAAACTTAGGAAATACATAAATGTGTGAGCTGTCACTGCAATATAACTGAAATATCGAAAGCGGCGTAGACTGAAATGATATCGAAAGCGGAGTAAAATTGCCCTTCAATCAATCAATCAATCAATCAATGTATTTGTAAGGCATTGATGGGTTGAAGAATATAGATATTGAATCAGGCCAAGAAAGGGTCAGACTGTTGACAAATGTGGTATGTGTACAATGAAATTGATCCTTGTGATAAAGCACTATCAAAATATTTTTCTTTTCCAAGGGTGGCAAATTTACTGTTTATGGGTTTTAGGACACTTGTATTTGGGTTAATGTACCGTGAAATAGAGTAGTTTGGAATTACCTGTATCTTATACATAATTGAGCCATGCTCTGTGAAAAAGGGGACTTAATACATCTGCAAACAGTATCGACCCAGGTCAGCCTGCGCAGTCTGCCTGGGCCGAACTTTTCGCTACTGGTCAATTTTCTGTATCAAAGGACCAGTCTACCTCATGATAGCAGCCTTTTGTTAGAAAAGCCTGGACTTGATGGATCCATGAGCATGTAAAGACTTGCTTGGTATCATGTGACACGGAGATGCATTAAGCCAGAGCATGGCTTACATATAATTGAGCGATGCCCTGGCAGAGTGGGCTTAACTCTTTACCAAACGACAAATTTTTAGACCAGTCCAAATTGAAAGCATTTGCAGACGACAAAATAAATGTGACTCAAAAATTGAAATTTGTTTTGGAATGGTTAGAAAACATTGTGGGAAAAGGAGAAAATGCTGGTTACCAGCATTTTCTCCTTTTCCCACAATGTTTTCAAAAGGCTTCTTCTTCAGGGTCTTTAAAACCCGTGATTGTGTGGTAAAGAGTTAAGGCAGCCCCGTTACGCATTGTATAAAGCAAGTCATCTCATAATTATGGGTCCATAAAATCCATTTTGTTTCACATTTGACTGAATCATAGGGTCAACTGATCCTTTGACATGCAGAAAATTTATTAAAAACAGTAAGTTTTGACACAGGTCAGCCTGCGCACACTGCGCAGGCTGACCTAGGTCGACACTTATTGCAGATGTATTAAACCCTCTTTTCACAGAGCAAGGCGCATATTGATGTACCTTGCCAACTGTTACATCAATAATCCATTGCCACTTCCCTGCAGAAGGGAGCCTTTCAAAACATAGTGGGAAAAGGAGCAGTTACTTGCTACTTTTCCCACGATGTTTTACATACAGTTTAAGCAAGATACTGACTGAAAATGTCTTTTTCATTGTTATGTATATGGAACGCTAAGACGGAACATTATACATTTACGGAACTTTATACATGTATTTTATGTACATATACATCGAGTTCATCTTTACCATGTTACGACATTCTCCCTTCTTCCAGTTGCAGCTTCTTCATGGAATATAGACTTTGATGGACTGTAAAGTAGATCACACTACTTGAAGTTCCATATGTAACCTATTAGATCAGTAATCACTATAGTGTGAAGTGATGACAGTGATTTTCACACCTTGTAAACAGGAGGTATGTATGGTATATAATCGTATAATGGAAACATCTAGCACTTACAAGTTACTTGTTGAACCCCAGTGCTGCAAATAATTTTTTTTGTCCATAGGTGAAACTCAAATATCTCCCTTTCATGTCTGTTTGGGCCCAAATTTTCTAAATAGGTATCAGACACAGTAGATCTAAGATCAGACTGCCCATTCTGTGTGGTCCGGTCTTGATCTACATTGTCTATGAAAGTCATAGAAATTCTGCCTAGCATGAGATGCTAGCTGAGGAAAATACATAGAATCTTTTCAGTCATGGGCAAAGGGGGTGGGGTTGCAGATGGCATAGAATAAGATCAGACTGCACAGAACATGCAGAAATGGACATTTTGCATTCAGCACAGGGGATTCAGATATTGCAACTTGGAGGCTGTTTTTGTCACCTGGATATCTGGCAAGGCATTGGAAAGTGTAGATCCCAAGATCAGATGGCACGGTACATGCAGTCTGTATTTCAAGGCTGTTTCTTGTTAGGATGTCTGGCAAAGGAGAGGACAGTGTCTGCATTGTCTTTACAAGCATTTAACTCTTTTACCAAACGACAAAATTTTAGACTAGTCCAAATTGAAAGCATCCGCAGACGATAAATTAAAATTGTCCCAAAAACTGAAATAACTCTTTGGAAGTGTAGAAAACATTGTGGGAAAAGGAGAAAATGCTGGTTACCAGCATTTTCTCCTTTTTCCACAATGTTTTCAAAAGCCTTCTTCCTTAAGGTTGTTAAAACTTGAGATTGTGTAGTACAGGGTTTAGTCCATGTTCAGTGCTTCGAGGGTTAACTCTATACCAAACAACAGAATGTTAGACTGATCCAAATTGAAAGCATTGGCAGATGAAAAATTAGATGAGATTCTAATGATGGAATTTTTATTTGAAATGGTAGAAAATATTGTGGGAAAAGGAGAAGATGCTGGTTACCACCATTTTTGTCTTTTTCTTACAATGTTTTCAAAAGCTTTCTTTGTCACTCTGGGTTGCTAAAACTCATGATCGTGTGGTTAAAGGTTACAATAATTTAACTTCTTACCCAACAACAAAATTTTAAACAAGTCCGTATTGAAAGCTTCTGCAGGCAACAACATAAATATGATTTAAAAAACTGAAATTTGTTTTGCGGAGGAGAGAAAACATTGTGGGAAAAGGAGAAAATGCTGGTTACTAGCATTTATCGTTTTCTAATAATGTTTTCAAATGCTTTCTTTGTCAGGGTTGTTGACCCTTTACTAAACAATCCCAGGTTTTCACGACCCCAAGAAAGAAACCTTTTGAGAACATTGGGGGAAAAGGAGAAAATGCTGGTAACCAGCATTTTCTCCTCTCCCCAAAATGTTTTCTTCCCTTCCCAAAACAAATTTCAATTTTTGAGTCACATTAATTTTGTCGTCTGCAAATGCTTTCAATTTGGACGAGTCTAAAATTTTGTCGTTTGGTAAAGAGTTAAAACTCAGGATTGTGTTATGATAGGTTACAGTAATTTAATGTCTGCTACACTGTGATTGAAAAATTGGCTTGATTACTTATTATCCCCAAGTTGTCATTAGTTAGTATTTCTTATCAGCATGTTTTTGCTTGTCAGGTCTGATACATTATAGTTATAATGTCTGAAATGATTTAAAGACTGACATTTAGTGATTAACTATAAACCTGACAAAATACTTTTCATATATATTTTGAAAGCAGAAGACATTAAATGTGGGTTGAATGACAGATTTTGTCTTTTGAAGGGTAGGGAAAAAAACTCTGTAAACATCCTGAAGAAGGCTTCAGCCAAAATGTTTACCAAGAGATTTAAATGAAACTCATATGTGTTGTTATAGAATTTTTTTTCTCCATTTATAGGATAGAAAACAAAAGTTACATACCGTATATACTCAACTATAAGACTTTTTTTTTCCCCTAGAATTTTGAGCTTGAAGTAGGGGGAGCATCTTACAAGCGCATAATAAAAGGACTTTGTAAAATCCACCTACTTACCTACCGACCAACACGAAGAGATACAACCACCTCCTGAACTAGTCATGCTGATGTAAAGTTTTAAGTGACTTGGTTAAATAGCTGTAATTTACATTAATACCAGTAATACATGCGTTTTTCCAATTTGGTGTTTTCAAAAGCTGTTTTGTCTGGCCGAGTAGCTCAGTGGTTAGCTTATCTGACTCGTGACCTTGTGGTTGTGAGTTCAGTACCTGGTTGAGGCAAATTTTCTTTTAGGCGATTTTTTGCCTCTCACCTATGATGAATATGAGAAAAGTAACCAGTGGCTTGGAAAGAAAGTTGTGTCAGTGCTGGTTTGAGAAAGCCAGGAAACACATGCGTAGGTGCACTGACTGCCATGATATGACCTAAGCTGTTAAAGTAGCATTAACCCTTTACCACACAATCCTGACTTTTAACGACCCTAAAATAGAAGCCTTTTGAAAACATTGTGGGAAAAGGAGAAAATGCCGGTAACCAGCATTTTCTCCTTTTCCCACAATGTTTTCTACCATTCCCAAAACAAATTTCAATTTTTCATTGGCATTTATTTTGTCGTCTGTAATTGCTTTCAATTTAAACTGGCCTAAAATTCTGTCGTTTGGCAAAGAGTTAATCCTTACAGTGGCTTTCACAACTGAAGTTGCCTTTACAGCCAGTGTGGACAAAATGTGCAGTCTGATCTTTGATCTACACTGTCCACTGTGCTCAAACACTGGTGACAAAAACAACCATGAAATTGCAATTATTTGGGTCATTTCTCTAGACTGAAAGTATCAGTTCGGTTTATTCAGCACTTTAACCCTATAACAAAAGACAAAATTTTAGGATGTTCCAAATTGAAAGCACTTGCAGAGGACAAATTGAATGTGGTTCAAATAATGGAACTTGTCTCTGAAAGGTAAGAAAACGTTGTGTTTACCAGCATTTTCTCCTTGTCCCACAATGTTTTCAAGTTTTTTCTGTAAGGGTCATTAAAACTCGGGATTATGCTGTAAAGGGCAAAGGGTTAAAAGGTTAAGTTTAAAAATAAGTTTAACCTTTTCCAGCAATACCTTGTTTTAATGACCATGAAGAGAAGTACCTTTGAAATACACTGTAGGAAATGGAGAAAATGCTGGTCTCATTTTCCAACAATATTTCTACCCTTTAAAGTCAATTCAAATGTTTTGACACTCTTCTAATATTTTGTCTTCAAATAATTGCAATAACGACAGGTCTAAAAAGTCCTTGAGTGGTGATTTAAGCTTTAGGTGAATGGATAAATTAAATGAACTCTTTCATCGTTGGAAAATATACAATTATTGTGACTTCAAGACTATTTTGGCCAGTCTCTATCTCTCAAACAATCTTACAGTGAAGCTTGAAGATCAGGCTGCATGGTCTGTTGAGTCTGATCTGGCTTTATGTTGTTTAGAAAGGTATAGTAAGTTGTTGTATGCAATGTTCAGAGTTGATCCAGTTACAAACAGTCCCATCTTCAGATGACACGAGGAAAAGGGCTTCTCGAAACATTGTGTAAAAACAAGAAAATGCTGGTGACCAGTATAGTCTCCTTTTCCCCTCAAGGTTTCCTATCCTTTGTTGAATTTTAATTCATCATTTTAGCCACATTTACTGCATTATCTGCCAACACTTTCAGTTTAAATTTTGTCGTCTGGTAAAGATTTAACCCATTACCACACAATCCCAAATTTTAATGAACCTGAGAGAGAATGCTTTTGAAAAAATTGTGGGAAAAGGAGAATATTCTGGTAATCAGCATTTTCTCCTTTCTCCACAATGTTTTCTAAATTTTCAGAAACAAATCTAATAATTTGAGCCACATGTAATTTGTCATCTGCAAAAGCTTTCAATTTGGACAAGTCTAAAACTTTTTTTCGTTTAGTAAAGAGTTATGTAAAATTCACTTTCAGTTCTATCCCAATTAAAAGCTTTTTAAAGATGATGTAAGATGGACATAACAGTTACTTTTATTTTTTTTGTACAATCTCTGTATTCGGAAGTTTTCACTATTGTTAAGGAAAGGGATTTCACTGAAACTCGGGTCCTTAATCACAGGTGTGTGTGTCTCCCCTTTATACCCTGATGAACTCTTTATCAGATGACAATATTTAGACTTGCCTAAATTAAAAAACTTTGCAGACATCAAATCAAATGACTCAAATGATGGGATTTGTCTTTGAAAGAATAGAAAGGATAGTGGGAAAAGGAGAAAATGCTGGTAATCAGCATTTTTCTCCTTTGTCCCACAATATTTTCTAAAGCCTCGCTTCTCAAGGTCGTTAAAACTCGGGATTGTTTTGTAAAAGGTTAAGGCTGATAACATATTCAGTTTACAGTATTGGTTTACTATAAATTCATTCATATCCAAAGTGTGCTCTCAGCAGTTTTAGGTAAGGTCTCTTATGGTATTGAAAAACTGGTTAATTTCAATAGCACAGTAAAAGGTTAGACATAAACTGTAAATTTGTGTAATCTTTTTTGTCGCGCTTGTGTATTTTCAAATCTTGTGTATTTGATTCTTGATGCCAGTTGTATATAAATTTTCAACAAAACATAAATATTAAGAGCTATTATTTCCTATATATGGATTGTTTTCATTACAGTCAGGATTGTGTCTTATTTAAAGCCAATTTGTAAATGTTGTAAGCATACGGTGGTGTGCATGGAACTTAGCCTTTAAAGCTTGTCCTCTTATAGTGTGTGACTTTCATTTACAGAAATACAGCTTGATGTGGGAAAGTATGTGACATTTCTTTCAATTTGGATTGTGGACAAAAAAAAATATACCCTATCCAAAGAGACACAGGTGACTACTTCCTTTGATTTACTATTGCTTTTTGATTTGTAGACGCTTTCAGAAGATCTAGTAAGGAATGGTCTTTGTGTAGTTGAAATCACATTGTATATGGCATTGATTGAAAAAGACTAACCAAATTTCTTTAAACCTGTAATTATGTTGATATTGTGCTTGAAATCTTGCTATTATTTGATTTGTACATTTTTTTATTGTCTGCAATATGATTTTATTCACTCAGATAAATTTCTCATGACAATGGTTTGCAGTGATCTTTGTTCATCATGCAATAGAATACTGGTTCTTCATATATAAAGACCAGGCCTTTGCTTCATATGTACCATCTGTGCATCATAGTTCTGTATGTGAGATGAAATTCATGGTAAATCTCATTACTAACATTTAACCCTTTCCCAAACGACAAATTTTGGACTGGTCCAAATTGAAAGAGTTTGCAGACGACAATTTTAAATTTGATGAAAATAGCAGAAGGTTATCAAAAAGGGTAGAAAACACTGTGGGAAAAGGAGAAATTGCTCGTTATGAGCAATTTCTCCTTTTCCCACAGTTTTTTCAAAAGACTTGTACTGCAGACACGTGAAAACCAGGGCTTGTTTGGAAAAGGGTTAAAGTTTAACCCTATACCACACAATCCCGACTTTTAACGACCCAGAGGAAGAAGGCTTTTGAAAACATCGTGGGAAAAGGAGAAAATGCTGGTAACCAGCATTTTCTCCTTTTCCCACAATGTTTTCTACCCTTTGGTTGACAAATTTCTTGTTTTAAAATTTGAGTAACATAAATGTGTCGTTTGCAAATGCTTTGAATTTGGACTGGGCCAAAATTTTGTCGTGTGGAAAAGAGTAGAAATAGACAATGTGGTATGATATGATCAAACAGTTTACTGGAAAAAACTTCAACATGACATGCTCTGGACCACAAAGATAAAATAATCTGAACTGTTATTCAGTTAGTATAAAAAGATCAATCACAGTAAATTCAAAGCTACAATGAATATCTGACATTACTAGACACTGTGAGCATTTCTTTTGTCCACATTTTCAAGGAATATTTGAATTGGTCATAAAGATTCCTCGACTTTCTTTGTCTATCATTTCATCATATTTTGACACTTTGACTGCTAAGCATGACTCTTGTGGACAATGTAGATCAAGATCAGACTGCACAGAACGTGCAGTCTTATCTTGGATCTACACTGTCCAATAAGGAGATATTTTTCTCAAAAAATAAGTTTTAAATAACATTATTTGAGTTTTTACTGTCAGCTTGAAAGTTTCATTTAACCCTTTACCACACAATGCTGCCTTTTATCGACCCTGGGAAAAAAGCCGTTTGAAAACATTGTGGGAAAAGGAGAAAATGCTGGTAACCAGCATTTTCTCCTGTTCCCACTATGTTTACTACCCCAACAAAGAAAAATTGCACGATTTGAGCCACAATGAAATTGTCGTCCGCGATGAAAATGTCGTCTGCAAATTCTTTCAATTTGGACATGGCTAAAATTTTGTCGTCTGGTAAAGGGTTAAGTTATTTAGGGGCATAAGGGTTCAGCACTGTCATAATGTGTCGGATACAAGCAGTTGGAAGATGCCTGAGAAGTGGATTATGAAATTGAGCAGTGCTCTGGCAAAAGGGGGTTTAACTCTTCACCAAACAACAAAATTTTAGACCAGTCCAAATTGAAAGCATTTCCAGACGACAAAATAAATGTGAATCAAAACTTGGAATTTGTTTTTGGAAGAGTAGGAAACATTGTGGGAAAAGGAGAAAATGTGACTCAAAAATTGAAATTTAAATTTGAAAGGCTAGAAAACATTGTGGGAAAAGGAGAAAATGCTGGTTACCAGCATTTTCTCCTTTTCCCACAATGTTTTCAAAAGGCTTCTTCCTCAGGGTCGTTAAAAGTCGGGATTGTGTGGTAATGAGTTAACTTTACCACACAACAAAATCTTGGACTTGTCCAAATTCAAAGCATTTGCAGACAGCAATTTAAATGTGGCTCAAATGATAGAATTTGTCTTGAATGTGTAGAAAACATTGTGGAAAAAGGAGAAAATGCTGGTTACCAGCATTTTCTCCTTTTCCCAAAATGATTTCAAAAAGCCACCTTCTTAGGAATCGTTAATCCTCTCCCAAATGATAAATTTTAGACTGGTCCAATTTGAAAGAGTTTGCAGACGACAATTTTAAATTTGATGAAAATGACAGAAAGTTCTCCAAAAGGGTAGAAAACACTGTGGGAAAAGGAGAAATTGCTTGTTACGAGCAGTTTCTCCTTTTCCCACAGTGTTTTCAAAAGACTTGTGCTGCAGACACGTGAAAACCAGGGCTTGTTTGGGAAAGGGTTAAAAGTCGGGACTGTGTGGTAAAGGGTTAATGCATCATCGAAACAATGGTCAGCGGTGATAGAGGAATGAATCCTGTCACGATGACTATCATCCTCGGAAAGAAATTGGCCAAGCCGGGGATCGAACCAGCAACCTCCTATTCTCAAGTCCTGTACGCTACGGACTGAGCTATGGGGGCTTGGCAACAACCTTGAGGAAGAAACCTTTTGAAAACATTGTGGGAAAAGGAGAAAATGCTGGTATTCAGCATTTTCTCCTTTTCCCACAGTGTTTTCAAATCTTCCCAGAGCAAATTTCGATTTGAGTCACATTTATTTTGTCGTCTGTAAATGCTCTCAATTTGTACTAGTCAAAAACTTTGTCGTTTGGCAAAACATAAGGATAGTTTTGTTGGAACTTATGCATAATTATGTAAACAGCTTTACTTATGCAAATGTTTGCTAGATCTATGCTTCATAGCTCCTTCATAATATTGGTTCCATCTCAAAAGAAACATTAATTCAAGTTTACAGGTATAAAATGATTGATAATAAGGCTGTATGATATAAAGTCAAATACATTTAATTCCAATTTAAATTACTCAGGTTATGAAACAAACATTTAATACCGTCATGAGTTCTTCCTTGTTTGGTATATATAAGTTCATTTTCACAAATTTTCCACAACAAAGTTTGGCAAGGATATGCTGGAATCAGGTTGCCTGTCTGTCTGTCTGTCTGTCTGTCTGTCTGTCTGTCTGTCTGTCTGTCTGTCTGTCTGTCTGTCTGTCTGTCTGTCTGTCTGTCCATCCATCTGTCTGTCTGTCCATCCGTAGATGCAATTTTATGTCATCATCTACAGTTTTTTTCAACCGATTTAGCTGAAGTTTTGATTGAAACCTTTATACCAAAGGAAGTTGTGTAAAATGCAACATTAATCATGACTTGTTGACTATTACTGGAGTTATGGCCCTTCACATGTTTTATTTGCTCCAGTAACATGGCAATTCCATGAATTGCAAAAGAGGTAATACTAGAAATTACACAGTGAAAACTGCCACATATCTATCTTATTTTGTAAAACGTACTGACAGCTGAAATATACTTTTCACTAAAGCTATTGATTACATGAGTGGTGGAATCATTTTCAAGTCGGATTGCAACCTGGTGCAATACTGTGGCAGCCCTCCTATTTCCACGATGTTTTTTTTTTTCGCAGACAAATGGCACCATTTGTACCATGTTTAATTTATTGCCTGCAAATGCTTTCAGCATGGAGAAGTCAAAAGTCTTTTACATGTGGTGAAGGGTTAACCAGACAGATTGATCATTTTGGACTTGAGTGTTGACTGTTATTGTGGCTGAATTACATTTTGGGTAATCTACTATTGGCATCCAGTACAGCTGTAAACAAATGTAGGAATCTATATTTGAGCATTGCTCTGTGAAAAGGGAGTTTAATGCATTTGCAAAAAGTGTCAACCTGGGTCAGCCTGCACAGTCCGAGTAGGCTGACCTTTGTTATGCGGGAAAGCAGCCAGTGGCTTGGAAAGAAGATTGTGCGGAGTACTGGTAACAGAGACTCCAGGAAAGCATGGATAGGTGCACTGGCCGCCGTAATATAACTGAAATAATGTTGAAAACGGCGTTAAACACCATACAATCATAACAATCTTAGACAATATGAATTTTATGGATCCCTGCTTATGTGAAGACTTACTTGGTATGATACATCAAAGAGATGCATTAACCCTTGGCCACACAATCCCAAGTTTTAACAACCTGGAATTCGACGATGGTTATGTGGGAAAGCAGCCATTGGCTTGGAAAGAATATTGTGCGGAGTACTGGTAACACAGACTCCAGGAAAGCATGCATAGGTGCACTGGCAGCTGCGATATAACTGAAATAATGTTGAAAACGGCGTTAACACCATACAATCAATCAATCATAACAACCTGGAAAGAAAAGGCTTTTGAAAACATTGCCAGAAAAGGAGGAAATGCTGTTAACCAGCTTTTTTTTCCTTTTCCCACAGTATTTTCCACTTGTTCAAAGACAGAAATCATTATGTAAGCTTCATTTGATATCTTGTCTGGAAATGCTTTCAGTTTGGTTTAGTCCAAAATTTTGTCATTTGGTAAGGGGTTAACTCTATACCACACAACAAAATTTTATGATGGTCCACATTGAAAGGATTGGCAGACGACAAATCAAATGTGGTTAAAAAATTGAAATTTGTTTTGGGAAGGGTAGAAAACATTGTAGAAAAGGAGAAAATGCTGGTTACCAGCATTTTCTCCTTTTCCCACAATGTTTTCAAAAGGTTTTTTTCTTCAGGGTTGTTAAAAGTTGGGACTTTGTGGTAAAGGCTCAAGCCCCCTTCTGCCAGAATGATGGGGCTCATGTACTAGCATCTTTCGGTATCAGTCTAACGGTGATAGACTTGATTGAAGATATCTATTCGAAGGGTCCTGTGTGGCCGAGTGGTAAAGTGGAGGGTCGGTAACCTTGAGGCCCCGGGTTGGAGTCTCACTTGAAGCAGCGGTGGGCTTTTTGTGGGATTATCCTAGGGTAAGACTCTTTGGAACCCTAGCCTTGTACTGGTGAAACCCAAGACTAACATGAATTTGTGAGCTGTAGACATGGTATAACTAAAATAAGATTTAAAGGGGTGTAAAACAATTATTCATATCTACCAAAACTCTGTAGCATGGTCGGTAATAAGCAGACCTTAAAACCAACGGGGGCCTTTGGTTTGGATCTGGGCTCAGCAAAGTCCTTTTTGAGGTATGATGATAGTCATTGTGACAGATTTCATTCCTCTCTGACAGCTGAACAGTGTTTGGATAATGTGTGTCCAGGAAAGCAGCCAGTGGCTTGAAGTAGGAAAGCATTTATGGGCACTCTGGTCACAGCAATATAATGCCAAAACCTGTATTAAATACCAAACAACCGCACGCCCACCCAGAAGAATTGAAAACATTGTGTGAAAAAGAAGAAAATGCTGGTATGCACATTTTCTTCTCAGTCCAAGACCAGTTTCGTCATTTGAAGCACGTTTTATTTGTACTCTGCAAAGGCTTTCAATTAGAAAAGCTTAAAATTTGGTTAACTCTTTACCACACGAGGAAAATGTAGACCTATCCAAATTGAAAGCATTTGCAGACGACAATTTAAATGTGACTCAAATAAGGAATTTTACCTTTTATATGGTAGAAAACATTGTGGAAAAAGGAGAAAATGCCACTTACCAGCATTTTCTCCTTTGCCCACAATGTTTTCAAAAGGTTTCTTCCTCAAGGTTGTTAAAAGTCGGGACTGTGTGGTAAAGGGTTAACAGCATTTTCTCCTTTTCCCACAATGTTATCAAAAGCCTTCTCCATCATGGTTTTTAAAACTCAGGATTGTGTGGTAAAGAGTTAAAGTCATAGAAGTAAACACATAAACATCTTTACCAAATGACAAAATTTTACACTTGGCCAAATTGAAAGTGTTTGCAGACGACAAACAAAATGCGACTCTAACAATGGAAAATGCCGTTGATGGATGTGTTTGGCTGGAAAACATTACTGGTTACCAGCAATTTCTCCTTTTCCCACAAGGTTTTCAAAAGCCATCTTTGTTAGGGTTGTCAATACTTTGGATTGCGTGGTAAAGGGTTAATTAACCCTTTCCCAAACAAGCCCTGGTTTTCACGTGTCTGCAGTACAAGTCTTTTGAAAACACTGTGGGAAAAGGAGAAATTGCTCGTAACGAGCAGTTTCTCCTTTTCCCACAGTGTTTTCTACCCTTTTTTGAGAACTCCCTGCCATTTTCATCAAATTTCAAACTGTAGTCTGCAAACTCTTCCAATTTGTACCAGTCCAAAATTTGTCGTTTGGGAAAGGGTTAATATGTGCATATCTAATTTCAGTAAATAGTTTAACCCTTTACCACACAATCCCGATTTTTAACGACCCTGTGAAAGAAGGCTTTTGAAAACATTGTGGGAAAAGGAGAAAATGCTGGTAACCAGTATTTTCTCCTTTTTCCTCAATGTTTTCTACCCTATCAAAACAAATTTTATCACCTGAGCCAAATTCATATTGTTGTCTGCAAATGCTTTCAATTTGGACCAATCTAAGATTTTGTCATTTGGTAAAGGGATAATACATGTGCCCAGTGAACAGTATTGTGTATATTTCATTGCCATGTTTAATTCATGATGAATAAGATTTGTACCAGCATATTTTGCCTCAGTGATGAAATGAATGTTTGGAGTAATTAATTCTTTATCAGACAACAAATTGTTAAGACTGGTCCATACTAACTCTTTACTGAATGACAAAATTTTAGACTGGTCCAAATTTAAAGGGTCTGCAGACATGAAATTAGATATTGATCTTATGATGAGATTTGCCTTTTATATGACGGAAAACAGTGTTTTAAAAGGAAAAAAATTGCAGCATTTTCTGCTTTTTCCAGAATGCTTTGAAAAGGCTCTTCCCTTGGGGTGGTTAAAACTCGGGATTGTGTGGTAAAGGGTTAAGAAAATATGCAGACGATAAATTAAGTTTAGCTCAAGAAATGAAAGTTGCCTTTGAAAAGGGTAGAAAACATTATGGGAAGAGGAGAAAATGCTAGTTACCAGCATTTTCTCCTGTTCCCACAATTGTGACAATGTCTACAAAAGGCTACTACCACTAGGTGGTAATTTGATAAAAGGGTTGACACGTTATTAAAATTTTAGACCTTTACATAATAAATGGATCTGCAGAAGACATTCATTTGGCTTATAAAATGGAAATTTTTCCTACGAAAAAGGAGAAAATGTTGGTTAACAGTATTTCAAACATTCTCCACAATGTTTTCAGAAGCCTTTTTCTTCTTGGGAAAAAACCTTATGGAAACTTTTTAGGTAAATGATGGTGTCCATGTTTTTTAACTGGTTTATTGTTTATTATCATAAATTATTAATTAATTGTACTAGATCTACTGCTTTTCAGTAATATAGGGATTAATTTCAGTTCTGTCTTTATATTAACCCTTTCCCAAACAAGCCCTGGTTTTCATGTGTCTGCAGTACAAGTCTTTTGAAAACAGTGTGGGAAAAGGAGAAATTGCTTGTAACAAGCAATTTCTCCTTTTCCCACAGTGTTTTCTACCCATTTTGAGACCTATCTGCCATTTTCATCAAATTTAGAATTGTCGTCTGCAAACTCTTTGAATTTGGACCAGTTGAAAATTTGTCGTTTGGGAAAGGTTTAAAGGCTCACTAGTGGCCGACAGTAAATAATTTGGGACCCAAAATGCAGGCAAATTTAATTCATACAATTTAAAAGTATGGATATTACTTACATTATTACAGTGTGGTGCAGTTCAGTCTGGCTTTTGGCTGCTACTGGACCTTTAACATCAGATAAATGAAGGTCATGAAGGTCAGACATTAACAAAGTTTGTACTTATTGGGGCAAAGACTTTCAACTGGGAAAAAGGGGAAGGGGGTCCAATTGTTAAGTAATGGGAGTTTTAGGTTTTGTAAATGTTTTTTAGTATATTAATTTCATGTTTGAATCAAGCTCTTGTTCTCATTCGTATATCAATGTCCATTAGTTGGAACTTAATACAAGGTTTTTTATTTCCAATGAATCAATCCTTTATTGGCGTAGAAAGATTGTAAGCCCCTAAAACAACTGATGTCTCTTCTATAAGATGTTGAGCAAAATAGAAAAATGCTTTAAGTCTTTACCACACAATTCCAAGTTTTAAAGAACTTAACAATGAAGGCCTTTGAAAGCATATTTGTAACAGGATTTTCTCTTTTCCCACTATGTTTTCTATTCCATCACATACAAATTCCATCCTTTTAGCCACATTTAAATTGTTGTCTGCAAATGCTTTGAATTTGGACCGGTCTGAAATGTTGTCATCTGGTAGAGTTAACACCTTGCCAGACAACACAATTTTACAGTTGTCCAAATTAAAAACATTGAGTTTTGCCTAGGCATATCATTTTAATAGACAAATAGTGGCACCATACATCGGGAATTCAAAACTATTAAAAGATACAAGAAAATCTTATACAAAGGACAAAATAGAAAGAGGAAATGAAAATTTAGCCTTTTAATGATGTAAAAACATGATGAAAAGGGAGCAAGTGTAACAACAATGCTTTCAAAAGTTGATAATGTGATGAAACTATATTATTACAGTCAAACCTGTCTTGAACAACCACTCATTGACAAGGCATGGTGGCCTCTAATGACAGGTGACAGCTTAGCCCTTCACCAAACAATCCAGAGTTTCAACAACGCTGGGGAATAGGGCTTTTGACAACATTGTCTGAAAAAGAGAAAATGCTAGATACCAGCATTTTCTCCTTTTCCAGCAATGTTTTCTTTCCTTTCCAAGACAAATCTTGTCTGCATAAGGTAGTCATCTGTTATTTCTTTCAAAGTGGACCAGTCTAAAATTTTGTTGTTTGGTAAGGGGTTAGCCCTTAAGCTGCTAGGTGCAACTCACTGACCTTTTGTAGGTAGCATAGATCAAGATCAGACTGCACAGAATGTGCAGTCTGATCTTAGATCTACACTGTCCAATACGCAGATATTCCCCCCCTCCCCCCCCAAAAAAAATATCCATGAAATAGCAAAAATTGGGGTTTTACAATCAACTTGAAAGTTTCTTCTCATTTCCAAAGCAGCTTAAGGGTTAATGAAGCTCAACCATAATGCAGCAAGCTCCTGTTGGAGCTCTTTGCATGTTGTTTGATCTGCAGTATGCAGCCACCTGTCTAAAGAAGTCTTTTCCAGTGTTTGTTGTAAATAGGTCTGAGGATATACAGTAATGTGAGTACAGAAATAGGATCATAATTGGTATATAGGGGATTTGAAAAAGATGGTTAAGTATGGTTGGACGAACTGAAGACAAACAGGTTAAAGAATGTAAGTGTCAGGTCAGTGGTGTATAAATAATTTACCCTGTCAGAAATGGACACCTTTTGTGAACTGTTTACCTCCATAAGCACAAACAAGTAGTAACTGACATCGTTTTATTTACTTGTATTTTTTCACAGTCTTAAACACAACTGCGAAAGAAGTAAGAGTCTGTCATCACTATAATTGTAGCAAATATTGACAAGGTTCAGTCAAGCGCTGTGACCTTGACCTTTAAGCTGGCAATATGGGTGTTGCATGTGATACATTTTCCATCCTTGGTGATTCGTTGTGCCAAATTATTTTGGAATGAGACCGTGCACCTGGAAGTTGTTGGCTAGACAGAACATCTTTGACCACAATAGTTGTTGTAAATATTGATGAAGTTCAACCAAGTGCTGTGACCTTGACCTTTAAGTTATCTCCCATTGTTGTTAAGTTTTCTTAAGGTCAGAATTCCTCTTCTAATTGAGATAATTTGGTAATAATGAATAAAGATGCTTAGAACATCATGCAGAGGTACATTTCAGAATTGTAACTTTGGCTTACTCTATTTTCATTGATCTCCCCTGGTGGTAAAATCTTACAAAGGCCAGAAGTCTTTAACCAGTGGAGTCATTTTAACCCTTTACTGCACAATGCCGCCTATTAACGACCCTGGGAAAGAAGCCTTTTGAAAACGTGGGAAAAGGAGAAATTGTTGGTAACCAGCATTTTCTCCTTTTCCCCCAATGTTTTCTATCCAATCAAAGAAAAATTGCACCATTTGAGACACATTGAAATTGCTGTCTTCAATGCTTTAAATTTGGACAAGGCTAAAATTTTATCGTCTGGTAAAGGTTAATGGTAGTCAGTAGACCTGCTAAGAACACAAAATAGGGGTGTCACGCTGTATAGAGATAACTCTGACCTAAGTGTTGGGAGTTATCTGCCTTACATACACCTTGGATGCAGATTATCTGCAGTGCATGCAGCAGGGCTTATTTGTCTCATGATTTTTGGATTCTTTGTTGAACATCACTTGCTAGCAAACACAATAGTGTGTTTCTCAGACATAGACTTTAAAAGTTACTATATTTGCAGGCAACTGCCCATATTATACACTTGTCATAAATGGGCAGATGGGCAGAAAGTGTTACCCCAGTCTGTGTGTGTATATCTGTATGTTCTTGGAAAAGGTGGTATTCATGTCTGGCCCTTCACTTTGATGTGCATTCTTAGATTTCAATGTAATTTGGCACAAGTCATTGCCATGAACAGCCTTGTTGTGAGCAAAACCATGTTGCCAGCTCAAAGTTCAAGGTCAAATTTTTGCATATACAATGTAAATATAATTATAGTAAACTGTTTTTGTCAATAAAAATGGCTATAGGGCCATGTTTGAGTTTGGAACTATACCATAACTGTGACCTTTGTTGTGTTGTGGGGGCATTCGTGCTGGTGAAACATTCCTAGTTTTACCAGAAATAAATTCTTTACTTTGTCATTGGTATAATGTAGTGGATTGTATGATATCTGTCCATCCGATATTAGCGTACCTTAAAATAGCCTTTAGAAACATAAGTAACCTAAGGTCTGTAACAATAGCGAGGTTAAATCATTTAGTCAGGCAAGAGATCAATTATAACATTTTTTCAATGAAAGAGAATATTTCAATTTCAAGCTGGAATATTGAAAGTTAATGAGCCGTCCCAAATGATGTCACAGTAAAAGTTGACATGAGTGACAGAGTCAGTGGTCTCTTCCAATGAACTTATATATATACTGTCCATACAAGTTTACCCATTACCTCCCAGAACAAACTTGCAACAGATGACTTGAAAAAACATCTTTGTAAAATATTATACGAGGGCTGACTGATAAGTTGTGAGCCTTAGATTTAACTCTTTATCACACAATCCCATGTTTTAAAGAGCCTGAAGAAAAGGCCTTTTGAAAACATTGTGGGAAAAGGAGAAAATGCTGGTAACCAGCATTTTCTTCTTTTCCCACGTTTTCTACCATATCAAAGACAGAAATCATGATTTGAGCTACTCCCAATTTGTTGTCCGTAAATGCTTTCAATTTGGTATAGTCCAATATTTTGCTGTGTGGTAAAGAGTTATTTACCACACAACAGAGATATAGACTTGTCCAAACTGAAATCATTTGCAGATGACTATTCAAATGTGATTCAAATGATGGAACTCGTTTCGGGTCAGGTGGGAAAAGGAGAAAATACAGGAGGAGTGTGTTTTCTGGAAATTTTTTAACCCTGCGACTGGTGTCATGTTGTCAGTTTATGTGGAAGAGGTAGCACAAACATAAACAAGGCAAGTGACTTTTTAACCCTTTTCCACACAATCCCGAGTTTTAACGACCCTGAGGAGGAAGCCTTTTGAAAACATTGTGGGAAAAGGAGAAAATGCTGATAACCAGCATTTTCTCCTTTTCCCACAATGTTTTCTACCTTATCCAAAATGAAAATCGTCATTTACGCTACATTTAATTTGTCGTCTGCAAATCCTTTCAATTTGGACCTGTGTAAAATTTTGAGGTTTGGTAAAGAGTTAAACGCATGTCGTTCCACCTGGCCAAAGCCCCTATCCACATGTCTGTCGTTGCCATGGCTCCTATTAACTCTTAACCAAACAACAAAATTTTAGACTAGTCAAAATTGAAAGCATTTGCAGACAACAAAATAAATTTGACTCAAAAATTGAAATTTGTTTTGGGAAGGGCAGAAAACATTGTGGGAAAAGGAGAAAATGCTGGTTACCAGCATTTTCTCCTTTTCCCACAGTGTTTTCCAAAGCTCTCTTTCTCAGGGTCGTTAAAAGTCGGTATTGTGTGGTAAAGGCTTTGAATTGATTGAGTATCCCCCTTACTTGTTTGATCTTGTTGCAATGGACTCTCATCTGTTTCCAAAATTGAAAAAGGTCATTTTGCGATACCCACTTTGGGTCAGATAATGAAGTCATACATACAATTGCGGACTTTCTGAAAGTTCAAGAAAAGGACTTCTTTAAAAGTGGCACAGAGGCCTTTAACTCTTTACCAAACAACAAAATATTAGACTAGTCCAAATAGAAAGCATCTGCAGATGACAAAATAAATGTGACTGAAAAATTGAAATGTGCTTTAGGAAGGGTAGAAAACATTGTGAGAAAAGGAGAAAATGCTGGTCACCAGCATTTTCTCCTTTTCCCACAATGTTTTCAAAAGGCTTCTTTCTCAGAGTCGTTAAAACTCAGGATTGTGTGGTAAAGGGTTAAATATCGATTGCAAAAGTGCACAGATACTGAAGGGGATTATGCTGAACAAATAATGCAATTTGTCCGCCAAAAGTCACTCTTTACCACACAACAAAATTTTTGACCAGTCCAAATTTAAAGGGATTACAGACGACAAAATGCGGCACAAAGGACAGTATCTGTCTTTCAGATCGTTGAAAATATTGTGGGAAAAGAAGAAAATGCTGGTTACGAGCATTTTCTTCTTTTCCCACATTTTTTCAAAAGCCTTTCTCTCCAGGGTAGTTACAACTTAGGATTGTGTGGTAAATAGTTAAAACTGGACAATTACGTCCACCTGTCTGCATGAATTCTCAATAAAACTTTTTTATGAAATAACCACGTACATGTATGTGTGTCATCGTATATTGGTTAATAAAACCTTAATTTTCAGTATTTTTTTCCCTCCCCCAGGATTTTTTCCCTCATTCAGATATCACAAAGTGTATATTTTATGAGTTTTTATGTAAATTTATTGTGAGGTGTCCACCAGATTCTGACTTTTATTGCCCTTAATGAGCGGTTTCAGTAACTTATAAAAAACTTATAGGTGGATTAGAATTAAAACTTACCTTATAACCTTTCTAAGGGTTTTTTTTTTTGGCTTAGCTGAATGTGCTGGCTATTGACCTACTTTTTGGTACTGATGAAGAATGAATAAATAGAAATTTGTGATTGGTCAAATATGCAGACATGTTTATTCTAAGGGCCCCTGTGGTCAAAATGTAGACATGTCTATTCTAAGAGCACCTGCCTTTTTTGATGGAAAATTTAAGCCATCTATCTTTTTTAAAGATATTTCTTGTTTCAAATTCTTTTGGTCAGAGCTCCAGACAGAAGGAGTGATTTTGCTTTCAAAATTGAAAATATTCATTATTCTCCTCTAAACCCTATGTTATGGGTACTCATTAGAATTGTCTCATTGAGACGATTCTAATGAGTACTCACAACATAGGGTTTGGGAGAGAAATAATGGATTTAGAATATCATCACTCCCTCTTATCTGGAGCTCTGTTTGGTTAATTTTATGACTAGTGTTTAAGATGCCAGGTCTACTGTACTTACTTTTGTGGACAGTGTCGATTAAAATCAGTCATCACACAACATGCAGCCTGAATTTTCAGTATGTTTTCAGGCCTTTTGTGATATTGTCTGACTTAAAAACGTTGACATTCAAAGATCAAGGATACATTTACCAAGCAAAAATGTTGATTTTATTTTCACACTAATGATAAACAGATAAAAGGTAAACAATAAACAAATTAAAGGTAGACATTTTGCTTTCAACAGAAAGTTGTGGTGTCTTTTTGAACAGCTGTGGTCACCAAACGTGGTGCATTAATGTACTTGTTCAACCAAGATCAGACAACCCAAAGCATTCAGCCTTATCTACCTTATACAGTAAGTTGTGACACAGTTTGTTCAGGGTAGCATTGATTTCGCGATATATAAAAGCAATACTCTGGCAAAAAGGGGTTTAATGCATCTCTGTGATGCATTATACCAAGCAAATCATCACATAATTATGGGTCCATAAAATCCATTTTTTCTAACAGCTGGCTGAATTCTGACCTAGAGTGGTCCGTTGACATCCAGAAAATTTACCAAAAGCAAGGTAGAATGGGCCTTGGACATGTGGAAATTTTACAAACAGCAAAAGGTTTTGAGCCATGGCAGCCTGTGTATCGTAATTCATGTGGACACTGTAAAGCATATATCGTATTGAAGGCTTTTAAGCCAACAGTTTCTCATTTTGCAACAATCTGTATTTCCCTCAGTCTTGATAAACACATCGGAATAAATATGAGCCATGCTCTGTGAAAAGGGGGCTTAATGTATCTGCGAAACGTATCGACCCAGGTCAGCCTGTGCAGTCCGCGCAGGCTGACCTGGGCCGAAACTTTTTGCTATTAGTCAATAATCTATATGTCCAAGGACCAGTCTACTTCATGATTGAGTCATTTATTAAAAAAAGTGGCTATAATGGATCCATAATTATGTGATTGCTTACTCTTTACTACACAATCCCGAGTTTTAATGACCCTGAGAAAGAAGCCTTTTGAAAACATTGTGGGAAAAGGAGAAAATGCTAGTAACCAGCATTTTCTCCTTTCTCCAAAAAGTTTTCTACCCTTACCAAATCAAATTTTAATTTTTGAGTCACATTTATTTTGTCGTCTGCACATGCTCTCAATTTGGACCAGTCTAAAATTTTGTCGTTTGGTAAAGAGTTAACTGGTGCCATGCATCACGGAGATGCATTAAACCCCCTTTTGCCAGAGCATGACTCATATTGTATTGATCCGTGGTCTGCAATTTGGAATGTCTGAGAATACTTTGTTACATGAAAAAAGGATGAAAAAAAGATTTGCTATATAAAAAAAGGATTATTATTGACTGAAGTTATACTTTTTACCAGACAATCCAGTTTCGATGACCTTGATGAAGAAAGATTTTAAGAATATTGTTGGAAAAGGAGAAAATACATGCTGGTAACCAGCATTTTCTCCTTTCCCACAATGCTTTTTATCCTCTCTAATCATTTTAGGCACATATAATTTTTCTTCTGCAAATGCTTTCAGTCTAATACAAGTTTAAAATTTTGTCATCTTGGAAAGAGTTAGGACTTAGCCTAGTTCAGGTGGTTGTGTTGGTCACTGATTAGGGTCAGGCTAATAATTATGAAGTTTAATTTTGAATACTCACATTTTTCTTGCCAGAGTATTTGTGGAATTCCAAAGAGTTTACATTTCTGTTGGCACTAAAGTTGATCCCTTAGTTTAGCAATTAACCCTTTATCACACAATCCTGACTTTTAAGGACCCTGAAGAAGAAGCCTTTTGAAAAAATTGTGGGAAAAGGAGAAAATGCTGGTAACCAGAATTTTCTCCTTTTCCCACAATCTTTTCTAACCTTTCAGAGACAAATCCCATCATTTGTGCCACATTTAATTTGTCGTCTGCAAATGTTTTGAATTTGGACCAGTCTAAAATTTTGTTGTTTGGTAAAGGGTTAATTTGTCTGCTCTGATAACAGCTACCTTATATAGAAGCAGGATGCAGTTAGTCATCATACCTTATTTGGGAATTTTTTGATACTGTCAGACTTCCAGCTAGCATTAGCTCTTTATTATATGAAAAAAAGAAAGATGGATTCAACACATTTGAAAGTATTTGCTGACAATAAGTTATATAAATTGTAGCTCAATTAATGATTTTTGTCTTTGATAGAGTAGACCAAATTGTGGGAATAGAAGAAAATGCTGGATGCCAGCATTTTCTGGTTTTCCTACAATATTTTCAAAAGCCGTCTTTGTTGGGGTCGTTAAAACTCGAGATTGTGTGGTAAAGGATTAACTGTGTGGTTTGTAACTGTAACAAATGAACAAATGAAATATTCAGTGATACAGCCCCAAACTTTGTTGGAGTTTGACATACCTTTTTTGGCAAGATTGTTTTATAAAATAACAGACTGCCTCGATGGACCTAAGATCAGAATACATGTTTCATGTGGTCACTCTTAGTCTACACCATCTTTTAACCCCTTAATGCACAATCCCGACTTTTAACGACCCTGATAAAGAAAGCTTTTGAAAACATCGAGTAAAAAGGAGAAAATGCTGGTAACCAGCATTTTCTCCTTTTCCCACAATGTTTTCTACCCCATGACAGACAAATATTTTGTTTAATCCTTTCCCAAACAAGCCCTGGTTTTCACGTGTCTGCAGTACAAGTCTTTTGAAAACACTGTGGGAAAAGGAGAAATTGCTCGTAACGAGAAATTTCTCCTTTTCCCATAGTGTTTTCTACCCTTTTTGAGACCTTTCTGCCGTTTTCATCAAATTTAAAATTGTCATCTGCAAACTCTTTCAATTTGGACCAGTCCAAAATTTGTCGTTTGGGAAAGGGTTAAAATAATATTTAATCCGTTGTCTGCAAATGCTTTCAATTTGGACAAGGCTAAAATTTTGTCATCTGGTTAAAGAGTTGAAGCAATTTCAAGCTTTTTTTTCGGGTGCCTGGCACTTGAAGGGTTCAAAATGACAATGGGTTTAGGAATGCCGAGAATTATGATGATCCAGTTTGTGGTTTTAGACACAAAACAAAATGGTCATGTTTTTACATCCTGCTTTCTCATAGAGTACCTTCTTTAACTCTTTATCAAACATCAACATTTTGGACATTTCCAAATTGAAGGCATTTGCAGATGACAAAATAAATGTGACTCAAGAACTGAAAAGTGTTTTGGGAAATGTAGAAAACATTGTGGGAAAAGGAGAAAATGCTGGTAACCAGCATTTTCTCCTTTTCCCACAATGTTTTCAAAAGGCTTCTTACCCAGGGTTGTTAAAAGTCGGGATTGTGTGGTAAAGGGTTAACCCTATACCAGACAATGCCATGTTTTTAATCCTTATTCTGCTAAATAAGTTAAATAAAATTTTCAATCCGATAGTAAAAACTGGAATAATGTTATTTCAAACTTATTTTTTGGAGAAAAATACCTCCCTATAGGACAGCATAGATCCAAGATCAGACTGCATGTTCTGTGCAGTCTGATCTTGATCTACAGTGTCTGCGAAACGTCAGTAAGTCACGCATAGCAGCTTAACCTTTACCACACAATCCCGACTTTTAACGAACTTGAGAAAAAAGCCTTTTGAAACATTGTGGGAAAAGGAGAAGATGCTGGTTACCAGCATTTTCTCCTTTTCCCACAATTTTTTCTAGTCTTCCCAAAACAAATTTCAATTTTTGAGTAACGTTCATTTTTTTCGTCTGCTGAAGCGTTCAATTTGGGATGGTCTTAAATGTTGTCGTTTGGTAGAGAGTTAAAGGTTAACTGACCTTAAATGCTGTTGATTGATTGCTTTGTGTTTCAGATGCTTTCAACATTTTACATGTTATATCACAGTGACAGCTGACATGCTCATGTAACTTTGTCTTGGGTTTCACAAATAATAGGCTGGGGCTCTGAAAACCACCCTTATAAAGAAAACTTTCGAAAACATTGTGAAAAAAGGAGAAAATACTGGTAACCATTGTTCTCCCACAGTGTTTACCTTGTGAAGACTATCTGCCTTAGAGTCATTAAAACTAGGATAGTTTGGTCATGGGTAAAAATGCATTATTTGTTTTATTTTTCCAACAGAAAATATCCATTCATGTTGCTTTCTTGGTCGATAAAAGTTGTGACTTTCTTTCTTTGTTGTGGAAATGAAATTAATTGGTTCCTTGGCACTAATTATTCAAATCAGGTTTGTAAACACAGTGAAATACTTCTGTGATATATGTTAATATTTGCATTTCTGGTTTCACAGTTTGGTCTTTGTATGTATTGAAGTTAACCCTCACAGCTCCTTTCACAATTTATCCCTTAAAGCCCTGGAACCAACTGAAGTTGTTTTCGCAGACAATGCAGATCAAGATCAGACTGCACAAACCATGCACTCTGATCTTTGATCTACACCGTCTGCTTCTATGTTAGTTATTCTAATGGAAACAACATTGAAATAGCAATATTTCTGGCTGTTTTTCCTGATTAAAGAGGGCCAAATCATTTATTCAGCACTTGGAGGGTTAAGTTGCCATTGGGGACCAGTGTAGATCAAGATCAGACTGCACAGAACATGCAGTCTGGGTCCATATTCACCAACTATTCTTAAGAACATCCTTGGTCTTATTCTCCAAGATTTTTTGAAATCGAAAGTAACACAACTTCTGATTGGCTAAACCAAATGGTTTAGCCAATCAGGTATTGTATTACTTTTAAATTTAGGAAATTCTTGAGTATGAAACTAGGAAAATTCTAAAGAATGGTTGATGAATACGGACCCTGCTGATCTTTGACCAACAATGCTGAGACATTCTAGACAGAAACAACCATAAAATTGAAACTATTTGGGTATTGTTTCTGGATTGAAAGTACCAGTAGAGTTTATTCAGCACTTTAAACCTTTACCACACAATCCCGACTTAACGACCCTGAGGAATAAGGCTCTTAAAAACATTGTGGGAAAAGGAGAAAATGCTGGTTACCAGCATTTTCTCCTTTTTCCACAATGTTTTCTACCTTTCCCAAAACAAAATTCAATGTTTGAGTTACATTTATTTTGTCGTCTGCAAATGCTTTTAATTTGGACTGGTCTAAAATTTTGTCTTCTAGTAAAGAGTTAATTGATATTCACTGGTGTTACTGCCTAGGTTTTCTCATGAGACGGGAGTAAAAAATAGAGGAAAAGAATTTATCTGTTATTAACTCTTTACCAAAGGACAAAATTTTTGACTACTCCAAATTGAAAGTAATTACAGACGACAAAATAAATGTGACTAATAAATTGAAATTTGTTTTGGAAAGGGTTGACAACGTGGGAAAAGGAAAAAATGCTGGTTACCAGCATTTTCTCCTTTTTCCACTATGTTTCCCAAAGCCTTCTTCATCAAGGTCGTTAAAACATGGGATTGTGTGGTGATGCAATGAATGTAGGTTTGAGTTGCAAGCTTAACACTTTACCACACGATCCCAATTTTTAACGACCCTGAGAAAGAGGCCTATTGAAAACATTGTGGAAAAAGAAGAAAATGCTGGTAACCAGCATTTTCTTCTTTTCCCACAATGTTTTCTACCAATTGAAAGACAAATTTTATGTTTTGAGCCACATTTAAATGTTGTCTGAAATTGCTTTCAATTTGGACGGGTCTAAAATACTGTCGTTTGGTATGGAGTTAAAGCAAGCAGTCTTGAAGAGAAAAGTATAACTGTATGCTTTTGTTTTCGGGGCAAAATGCATTCATTTTCAACTGAGTAAACAATTTGATTGAACAAGAATTCCTAGATTGGTTGTTCAAACTTGACAAATTGACTTTAGGAAATAAGCGACTGGCATACCTTTTCTTTGATAGGATTTTGATTTTCTGTGAACAACAATTAGAGTCTCGATCAACAAATATTGGCATTTGCCTAATGTATTGACAGTCTAGCATAAAGATAAGGTATAAAATGACCAATAGCGTAAACATTACACTGACTCTTCATCAAACAATATTTTAGACTAGTCCAAATTGAAAGCATTTGCAGACGACAAAATAAATTTGAAAAATTGAAATTTGTTTTAGGATGGGTAGAAAAACATTGTTGGAAAAGGAGAAAATGCTGGTTACCAGCATTTTCTCCTTTTCCCACAATGTTTTCAAAAGGCTTCTTCTTTAGGGTCGTTAAAACTCGGGATTGTGTGGTAAAGAGTTAACTCTTCACCAAACAATCCTATGTTTTCATAATTGTGTGGGAAAAGCCTTTGTTTTCAATGGAAACATTCTGAGAAAAGGAGAAAATGCTGGTAACAAGCACTGTTTTCTATGCTTTTAAATAACAGTTATCTCATTCAAACCATAATGTAATTTGTCTTCTATAAATGCTTTCAATTTGGAAAAGTCTAAAACACTGCCATCTGGTAAAGAATTAGCTCTTAACTCTATCCACAGTTTTAACGACCCCGAGAAAGCAGCCTTTTGAAAACATAGTGATAACTAGCATTATCTCCTTTTCCCCCAATTTTTTCTTCCTATTGAAGGACAAATACCATCGTTTGAAAAACATTTGAATTGTCATCTGTAAATTCCTTCAATATGGTCAAGTCTAAAATTGTGCTGTGTGGTTAAGGGTTAACCCTCTACCACACAATCCCGACTTTTAACGACCCTGAGGAAGAAGACTTTTGAAAACATTGTGGGAAAAGGAGAAAATGTTGGTAACCAGCATTTTCTCCTTTTCCCGCAATGTTTTCTACCCTTCCCAAAACAAATTTCAATCTTTCAATCACATTTATTTTGTCGTCTGCAAATGCTTTCAATTTGAACCAGTCTAAAATTTTGTCATGTGGTAAAGAGTTAACACTTTACCGGTCAACAAGATTTTAGACTTGTCCATGTTTAACCCTTTACCGCACGCACAATGCCGCCTTTTAACGACCCTGGGATAGAAGCCTTTTGTGAAAACATTGTGGGAAAAGGAGAAAATGCTGGTAACCAGCATTTTCTCCTTTTCTCACAATGTTTTCTACCGTATCAAAGCAAAATTGCACCATTTTAGCCACAATGAAATTGTCATCTGCAAATGCTTTCAGTTTGGACAAGGCTAAAATTTTGTCATCTGGTAAAGGATTAAAGTATAATTTAGTTGCAGACCACAGATTACATTTAGTTCAAATTATGAGATTTTGGGGTAGAAAATAATGTAGGCAAGGGAGAAGATGCTGGTCACCAGCATTTTCTCCTTTTCTCACTATGTTTTCAAAAGCTATTTTTTCTCAGGGTTGTTCAAGCATAGGTTTGTTTGGTAAAGAGTTGACTCTTAACCCAGTACTGCTTGAGGTAACTTTAAACAAACCAAAACCATTGAGAATTACCCAAAAGACATACTTTTAATGGAAAGGAAAGTTTTGCTTTTCCTTGTATGGATAACATTGTGGGAAAAAGGGCAATAAAATTTGCTTGTTACATGCATTTGCTCCATTTTCTCTCAATGACCAAACGCATGGTCAAAAAAAATCCTATTGAACAACAGTGAATTATTTTCAATTGTAAAAATTAATCATATGTGGTACTGATTTTGCCTTTGTTGTAGCAAACTGGAATTTCTTCTTTTGCCGTGTTGTTTTCTTGACTCTAACTACATCAAGATCAAACCAACCTAAACTGGCTGATCCTGTCCGTCACTTGTCTCTTATGTATATGGAAAGAGTCCAAGCATATCTTATATGGGACCACAAGAGTAAAGAGGAAAATAAGAGTAATGTTTGTCAAATATATAATGTAGGACCATGTTAGGTTTTTAACATCCGTTGTTTAACTTTTACAGTTACTAGGGGAGGAATTGAGGAATGTTAAAGGTAATGACTTTGTAATAAGTGTTGTCTTTTTGTTGTTTGTTTCTTACCTCTTTAACCCTTTACCACACAATCCCGACTTTTAACAACCCTGAGGAAGAAGCCTTTTGAAAACATAGTGGAAAAAGGAGAAAATGCTGGTAACCAGCATTTTCTCCTTTTCCCACAATGTTTTCTTCGCTTCTCAAGACAAATTTCAATTTTTGAGTCACATTTATTTTGTCGTCTGCAAAAGTTTTCAATTTGGACTAGTCTAAAATTTTGTCGTTTGGTAAAGAGTTAAATGCTAAAAGAAACTAAAAAGGAGATACCTGAAGTGAATCAAGAGGACTTCGTTTTTGTGTAACATCAGTGCTGGTATTGGTAGACTATATCTCCAAGTAATGGACGGTATAGATTCATCAGCTGATCAGACTGCACATTTTGACCTACTTTGCAACTTTTCCTGAGGCTAAACATTAAAATTTTGTCAGTACAATAAAATTTTATCAAACAAAAAAAGAATGAGCTTTTTGTATAAGGTCTGCATGGCTCAGACTAGTAAGTGTAGGACTTGTGACCTGGAGACCGCGAGTTCAAGCCTCACTGGAACCACTTGGTTTTTCTTGTGGGATTGTCCTTGGGCAATACACCTCAGAGCCCTAGCCTAGTACTGGTAAAACCCAGGCAATAGACATTGTCTGTGCATATCATATTCGTGGAAGATAAAACTGTCTGCTATGAAGCATCACTAACCTGTATAGGATAAATATTAATATGCAGTGCATAAATTGCCACTCAAAAAGTGCAGGCAGAAAATGGCACTAAATAACATGAAATTTGTTGCATTGGTTGCCGCCTTGAAAAGTAGGCCAGTTCTGTACCCAGAATGGTTATGTATTTGAAAAATGCCACCTAGCTGAAAATAATGAGGAAATAGATGAATACATGAGATGTCGCCGTGATATGATTGGAATAATTCTGAAAGTTTCTTAAAACACCATTCGATCAACATTTTCGTTCTTTACTATGTTTTGTGAAATCATGCCCTTCAATGTGTCCTTCTATAGCCACCTCAGTGGGCAAAACTGAAAATGTGTGGACAAAAATACCTTTATTTCATGCTTTTTGGGTAACCTGCATTTTCTCCTTTTCCCACAGTGTTTTCAACCCTTTCAAAGACAAATTTCATATTTCATGCAGAAGTTAATTTTTCCTCTGCAAATGCTTCCAATTTGAAACAATCTAAAATTTTGTCGTTTGGTTAAGACTTAACTCTTTACTACACAGTCCTGACTTTTAATGACCCTGTGAAAGAAAGCGTTTGAAAACATTGAGGGAAAAGGAGAAAATGCTGGTAACCAGCATTTTCTCCTGTTCCAAAAATGTTTTCTACCCTTCTCAAAACAAGTTCTAATTTTTGTGTCACATTTATTTTCTGATCTGCAAATGCTTTCAATTTGGACAAGTCTAAAATTTTGTTGTTTGGTAAAGAGTGAAGCAGTTAGTTGATGTTAGACTTGGGAGATGACGAGCCTGTGGACAAAGAATGGCTAGAGACGTCAATTACATTTTTCACAGGAAACTATCCAGGGAGCAAACTAAGCATAATGAGATCAGATAGGATTGTGAATGTAGTGGACTGGAAGAGTTGATCTGAAGACAAAGGAATCTTGCAACTTGGTACATTAGGTACCTTTCGACTGCTAAACAAAAGAAATGCTCTCTTTACAATAAGCAGGAAAGATACATAATATCACACACTAGTGGCCAATTTTAGCCATTATATATCTTTAAATGTCAGACAGTGTAGATCCAAGATCAGACTGCACTTTCAGAGCAGTCTGATCTTGGATCTACACTGTCTACAAAGGCATCTAACTTTAGCATCAGCTTGCGAAGAGTGACAAAGCCAGCTGACAGACCATCACACACCATTGAAGTGTCAGATTGGTCTAATCCTGATCAGATTTTAGATAGCCGTCATTGGTCATTGGATATTCCCTATTGTAGTGGTCAAATAGATCAGATCAATAGTGCACCAAAGTCCACTGTTGACAGCCATTCCATTCTTGATGACTGCCAGATGCGTGATCAACTATTTAAACCCTAAAGGCGCCTTTCACGACTAAAGTTGCCTGTGCAGTCAGTGCAGATCAAAGATCAGACTGCACAAAACATGCAGGCTGATCTTTGATCTACAGTGCAAACTTAACTGAAACATAGACAAAAGGAACCTTGAAATTTCTGTTATTTGGGTCTTATTTCTAGATTGAAAACATCAGTTAGGTTCATTTGACACTTTCAGAGTTAACCCTTAACTTGCTAAGCGTGACTCACTGACCCTTTGCAGATATTGTAGATCAAGATCAGACTGCACAGAATGTGCAGTCTGATCTGTGATCTACACCGATTGGTATGGTATTTTCTTTCAGGTGAAATCAGCTTTGAAACTGGAATATTTGGGATTTTACTATTGAGTGGAATATTCTTTGTTCGTTTGATTTATTTAGCAGAGTAACCCTTTCCCAAACAAGCCCTGGTTTTCACATGTCTGCAGTACAAGTCTTTTGAAAACACCGTGGGTAAAGGAGAAATTGCTCGTAACGAGCAATTTCTCCTCTACCCACAGTGTTTTCTACTCTTTTTGAAAATTTTCTGCCATTTTCATCAAATTTGAAATTGTCGTCTGCAAACTCTTTCAGTTTGGACCAATCCAAAATTTGTCGTTTGGGAAAGGGTTAATCCCAAGGCTGCTATATAAATGAAATGCATCAGAAAGATGGGACATATTACTGAACAGAGCAGCTGCTGTTTTGGGCATATTATCATGCAAAATTTCAAACAAGTAGACCTTACATCCGACTTGATGCTCTGCATTGTTACTGATCAATTATACACGTGAGGCATGCTCTGGCAAAAAGGGGCTTAATGCATGTCCGTGATGTATTATACCCAGCAAATCATGACATAATTATGGATCCATAAAAGCCACTTTTTTAAATAATCAACTTAATCATGAGGTAAACAGATCCTTGGACATACAGAAAATTGACCAAGAGCGAAAAGTTTCGACCCATGCCAGCCTGCCTGGAGTGTGCAGACTGACATGAGTTGATACTTTTCGCAGATGCATTAAACCCCCTTTTCACAGAGTATGGTTTGTAAATATCTGTTCTGTAAGAGTCTAAATAGGCAATTATGAATTGACATGCCCTTGCAAGTGGATTTTTTAAAGGGATCTAGGAAGGCATAGCATTGACAGGTGCACTGGCTGCGGTGATATTACTAAAATCATGTTGAAAACGGCATCAAACACAGAAAAAAAAATGTCAAAATATCTTGCAAAGATGCTGACACCTCCTTTTCCCCATAAAAACTGCTTTGGGTTAACTCTTTACCAGATAAAAAAACTCCAGACCCGCCAACATTTAAAGAATTGGCAGACAACAGTGAATATTCCTTAAATGGTGCAAATTATCTGTGAAGGGGACGAAAACATTGTGGGAGAAGGAGAAATGCTGGTTATCCACAATTGGTTTCAAAAGCCTTCTTCCTCGGGGTCGTTTAAACTCGGGATTCTGTGATAAAGGGTAAATTGAAAAAGACCAAAAAAAAAGAGAAAAAAAAAAGCCCTGTATTTAATGCAGGTCAGATAGTAAACTATGTTAGAGAATTTCAAGAATTCATTTTGAAGATTGTCAGAAATGTTTACATATCAACTTGAGGACTTCTTCAATTCATAATGTGATACAATTTAACCCATTTCCAAACAATCCTGATTTTCAAAGATCCTTATAAAATGGGCCTTTGAAACATCGTGGAATAAGGAGGATTTAATGCTTGTAACCAGTATTTTCTCCTTTGCCAATGATATTTTCTACTCCTTTCAACGGCAAATCCTATCACTGACGTCATAATTTATTTGTGGTCTGCTACTGGGTTTTCATTTTGAAATGAAGCAACAGATTGATTGACAAAAACAACAGGCTGGGGGTCAAGGGGGCCGCCTAAGCTTTGGCGACCATGATTACCAAATGGAGAGCAGAGAAATGTATCGTCGCCTACGATTGGATAATTGGATGCAAGTATCCAATGAATGACCGCTTAACATTCATAAACCAATTGTTTCTGGTTTTGCAGTAAAATTGAACTCGTGTCGCAGTACAGTTACCAACGTGTGAAATATTTTCGATATAAACAACACGATCGATTTTTCAAAGATCCAGCAAAAACAACCGATTAAAGGCCAATTTCAACCGATGTTTTTGATCGGCAATCGGCTTTAAAGGAAAACCCTGCTGCTAATGCTTTCAACTTAGACATTATGAAGTTTTGTTTGGTAAAGTGTAACTCTTTACCAGATGACAAAATCATGGACTTAGTGCAAATTGAAAGCTTAAATTTTGCAGACAACAATGTAAATGTTGCTCAAATGATGGTATTTGTCATACATAAAAGAGGAAAAGAGAACCTGGTGCTGTGGAAAAGAAAAAGGTGCTGGTTACCAGCATTTTCTTCATATTGACAATGTTTTTATAGGCTTTGTTTGTTAACCCTAATGAGACAATCCTAAGTTTTACCGACCCTGTGGGATAGGCCTTTTTGAAACATTGAGGGAGAAGGAGAAAATGCTGGTAACCAGCATTTTCTCCTTTTCCCAGAATGTTTTCTATCGTATTAAAGACAAAGCTCGCCCCTTGAGCAATATTTCATCTGTTGGCTGTGAATGCTTTCAATTTGGACAAGTAAAATTTTTAGTGTTTGGTAAAGGGTTAACTCTGTACCAAAGGACAAAATTTTGGACTAAGCCAAATTAAAAGCATCTGCAGATGACAAACTAATTGTAGCTCAGATATGAGTTTTGAGTCTTTAATAGGGTAGAAAACATTGTGGGAAAAAGATAACGTGCTGGTTACCAGCCTTTTTCTCCTTTTCTCACTCTATTTTTAAAACCTAAATCCTGCAGGGTCGTTAAAATTTGGAATTGTGCGGTAAAGGGTTAAATCTTTACCTGTGACAAATTTTAGCCTTGTCCAAATTGAAAGCATTTGCAGACAAAAATTTCAATGTGGGTCAAATGACACAATTTTTCTTAAGGTTACCAGCTGGGTTACCAGCATTTTCTCCTTTTCCCACAATGGCTTCTTCCTCAGGGTTAAAGCATGGTAGCATGAAGGGGTTAGCTCTTTACCAAACGACAAAATTCTAGACTAGTCCAAATTTAAAGCATTAGCAGACAAAATAGATGTGACCCAAACATTGAATTTGTTTTGGAAAGGGGAGGAAACATTGTGGAAAAAGGAGAAAATGCTGGGCACCAGCTTTTTCTCCTTTTCCCACAATGTTTTCAAAAGCTTTCTTTCTCAGTGTCATTTAAAGTCAGGACTGTGTGGTAAAGGGATAAATAGTTGCCTCCAATGTTCATAGATAAAGGTGTGTTTGGATTAAATGTTTTACCTTTTACAATAAAGACCCTTTTAAATGCATATACGATAAGAAATTGTACCTAACAGACTTCAAAATATATTTGAGCCATGCTCTGGCAAAAGGGGGCCTAATGCATCTCTGTGATCCATGATATGAAGCGAGACATCACATGATCGTGGATCCGTAAAGTCCATTTTGTCTAGCAACCAACTGAATCATGGGGTAGAATGGTCCTTTGACATACAGAAAATTGACCGATAGCGAAAAGTTCGGCCCAGGTCAGCAGACTGACCTGGGTCGATACTTTCCACAGATGCATGAAGCCCCCTTTTCACAGAGCATGACTTATTCATTGATTGATTGAATGGTGTTTTACGCCACTGTCAGTATTATTCCAGTCATATCACGGGAAAAGCACACATATTTGTATATGTCTTAGGTTTCAGTAGTACTTGGCAAGGGCTAGTATCTTACAAAATAGGCTGGGGCGAGTATCTCACAAAACAGTGGAGAGCAAAGATTCAAGATCTGACTACATGCTTGGTGGAGTCTGATCTTGATCTGGAAAGTCTGGGAAAGCAACTAAAGTTTATGATTGACACTGTTAGCATAAGTATTTCAGTTATGTATTTGTAACCTATATTTGACCCTGTTCTCTACCGCCCACTAAAATGGGTTGGTTTATTTATCACAAGTTTAAATCTAAATATTTGTATTAGAAGTACTTTGATTCAATAATGATACCCAATCAGTACAAAATATTGAATTAGTCAGCTGTTAACCATATAAGGCTGTCTTAATTCTTTACAACAGGACAAAATTTTAGACTTGTCCCAATCAGAAGCATTTGCAGATGACAAACCAAATGTTACTTAACTCTTTACCAAACGACAAAACTTTAGACTGTCCCAAATTGAAAGCAATTGCATATGACAAATGTGACTCAAAAATTGAAATTTGTTTTAGGAAAGGTAGAAAACATTGTGAGAAAAGGAGAAAATGCTGGTTACCAGCATTTTCTCCTTTTCCCACAATGTTTTCAAAAGGCTTCTTTCTCAGGGTCGTTAAAAGTCGGGATTGTGTGGTAAAGGGTTAATGCTTTACCACACAACAATAATTTAGACTGGTCCAAATTCAAAGCATTTGCAGACAACAAATTAAACTTGGCAGAAAGTACTGGATTTGTTTTTGAAAGGTTAGAAAACATTGTGGGAAAAGGAGAAAATGCTAGTTACCAGCATTTTCTCCTTTTCCCACAATGTTTTCAAAGGGCTTCTATTTCAGGGTCGTTAAAACTCGGGATTGTGTGGTAAAGAGTTAAGGTTACTCTTTACCAAACTACAAAATTTAAACTTGTCCAAATTGAAAGTATTTGCAGACAACAAAATAAATGTGACTCAAAAATTGAAATCTGTTGTTGGAAGGAAAGAAAACATTGTGGAAAAAGGAGAAAATGCTGATTACCAGCATTTTCTCCTTTTCCCACAATGTTTTTAAAAGCTTTCATCCTCGGGGTAGTTTAAAGTCAGGACTGTGTGGTAAAAGGTTAAAACATACAATGTGTCATTAGAAGGAAGGGAAACATTGTGGGAAAAGAATAAAATGCAGGTATAAACTTACATTCTCTCCTTTTTCCCAATGTTTTCATGAGCCATCGTTGTCACACTCATTGAGCTGGGTTGATACTTTTTTCAGATGCATTAAACCCTATTTTCACAGAGCATGGTTCATGTGTTAATATTTCTACTGAAAATGTTAATTCAGTTAGACCTTCTAGGATTTATATTTACTACTGTTTTATCCCTTTACCACGCAATCCAAAGCTCGAACAACTCTGAGAAAGAAAGCTTTAGAGAACATTGTGAGAAAAGGAAGAAAAATTCCAGTAACCAGCATTTTCTCCTTTTCCAATGATGTTTTCTACCCTTTCAAAAAATATATATCATCACTTGAACCCCACTTAATTTGTCATGTGCATATGCTTTCAATTTGGACAAGTCTAAGTTTATTGTCATCTCATAAAGAGTTCAATATATTTATGATGACTGATGTTTTAATTAGGTATAGTAATTAATTGTTGCGTTTGAATTATACTGTCTCTAGCCATATTAAATTATATTTTTCAATTTATATTGAAATTTGCATCAGTCATAATTGTCTAAGATGAAGGTATTAAATAAGAGCTCAGATAGATATATTCTGTGGTTACTATTGAGTAGGTCAAAGCTGTGAAAGACGGTGTGCGGTAAAAAAGCCAGAGGTAAAAAAGCCATAGGTAAAAAGGCCATAGGTAAAAAGGCCATAGGTAAAAAAGCCAGAAGTAAAACGGTAAAAAAGCCATAGGTAATAAGGCCAGAGGTAAAAAAGCCAGAGCTAATTAGTAGTATATATAGAGAAAGCTTTTTATTTCAGAAAATCTTTAGAAGTATTCAAGACGGTGTGCGGTAAAAAAGCCAGAGGTAAAAAAGCCATAGGTAAAAAGGCCATAGGTAAAAAAGCCAGAAGTAAAACGGTAAAAAAGCCACAGGTAATAAGGCCAGAGGTAAAAAAGCCAGAGCTAATTTAGTAGTATATATAGAGAAAGCTTTTTATTTCAGAAAATCTTTAGAAGTATTTTGGGAAAAGGAGAAGCCAATTTTTCCTTTTCCCACAATGTTTTATATCCTATCTTGATGTGTTGTATGCAGATTATTTCAATATGTAAGAGTCTGAAATTAGTTGTTTGATAAGGGGAACTGGTCGTAATTAAAACTTCTCCAGTCTTCAGCTGCTGACTTTTGAAAACATTTTAGGAAAAGGAGAAACTGCCGATAACAAACAATTTCTCCTTTTCCCACATTTCCCTATATTGACGTGTTGTATGCAGATTCTTTCAATATTTAACCCTTTCCCATACAACGCAATTTTAGACGGGTCTCCTGTTACTTTTCTTGCTCATAACAAACAATGTAGTTCAATGAAAATTTCTTCACATACATACTTTTGACTGATATTGGTAGTCCCTAATGTTTATTACTGGTATCATTAAAGAAGCAAATAAACTAATTGCAATCATTGCATACCATTATCTTATACTTCAAAGTTTCTATGGAACAAACTTTCAATACAAAAACAAACTAATTACAAACATGTACAAACAGTTATTTTACAAGTCAAAGTTTTAATCATAATTATGAAATTGGTCAATAACAGTTTGAAATAATACAAATTATGTATAAGGGCATTTCCTGCACCTATTATTGGTTTCAATTAATTTATCAACAAGTACTTGTAATAAACAAACAAATATAATTTCTGTTAAATACAAATTATTTTATTGCCCATCCTTTTTGATAATACAATATTAATCTTTATTTAGATACCACATATGCTTTACATAGAGTATGGTTAATTCTTTTAATTTACATAATAAATGTTAAAATTAATGCACAAATCATTAAAAATCATTTTTATTAAATATTTATATATATTAATATATATATATCTGGTATTTTCTTAATAAACCATATATACTAAATTAGCTCTGGCTTTTTTACCTCTGGCCTTATTACCTATGGCTTTTTTACCGTTTTACTTCTGGCTTTTTTACCTATGGCCTTTTTACCTATGGCCTTTTTACCTATGGCTTTTTTACCTCTGGCTTTTTTACCTAGATTCGTGAAAGACACTTGTTTGCAATTGAGAATCATCAGAGTGCCATTGCTCTTTATCATGTGACGAAATTTTAGACTTTCCAAAACTCAAAGCATTTGCAGACGACAACTTAACCCTTTACCACACAACCCATACTTTGAAGAATCCCAAAGAAGGTTTTTGAAAACATTGTGGGAAAAGGAGAAAATGCTGGTAACCAGCATTTTCTCCTTTTCCAACAATGTTTTTCTGCCCTATCAAAGACAGAAATGATCATAATTTTGCACTACATTCAATTTGTTGTTTGAAAATGGTTGAGTTGGAAAGTTTGTCATATGGTAAAGAGTTAAAGGTGGCTCAACCGATGAAACCTGCCTTTGAGTAGAAAACATTGTGAGAAAAGGAGAAAAATGCTGATTACCAGCATTTTCTCATTTCCCATGATATTTTCAAAAGCTTTCTAAATGTTACAAGCATATTCTCCTTTTCCCGGAATATTTTCAAGAGGCTTCTTCCTCGATGTTTCCAACACTTGGGATTGTGTGGTAAATGGTAAACGATTGTTACTGACAGATTTGGCATGTGCATTCAAGCTGACCTTTTAAAGCTTACATTATGCTGGATAAAAAAGCATTGACTGTAGATTATGTTTAAACTAAAAAGCATTTTTGTTATGTCATGTTTCCCTGGCATGATGACATGTATAGGTTTTCGAAGTAATGACAGTGTTGTAAAACTAACCAGTGACACCTTGTTGTGCATGGGGGTTAGAGGTCACTGCAACATGAATTTTGACATTTTATCCTTTAACAAAACAATCCAGTGTTTTTATGATTCCACGAAAGGAGGTTTTTTGAAAACTTTTTGGGAAAAGCAGAAAATTACTACTGGTTACTAGCATTAAAAACCTCAAGCATTTTCTCCTTTTCCCAAAATGATTTTTTCTTTATTCTTATTTAAATCAACTCCCACCACTTGAATGACTTTTGGTTTGTGGTAGACTGCAAATGATTTCAGTATGAGTGAATCAACAGTTTTGTTACCTTGTACAGAGTTAACCCTTTAGCACATAATCTAGAAGTTATTTAAGGCCTTTAGAGGGAAGGCTTTAGAAAACATTGTTGAAAAAGGAGAAAATGCCAGTAACCAGCATTTTCTCCATTTCCTATGTGTTTTCTGTTCTGAAATAGAAAAAAGCTTCCATCATTTGAACCACATTCAAATTGTCAGCTGCAAATCCTTTCAGTTTGGGTAGGTCTAACATTCTGTCGTCTGGTAAAGAGTGAACTGGTCTAGACGCTATGTTTACCATAATGTAATAATAGTTAACTTTTTACCAAACAAAAAAATTCTAGACCAGTCCGAATTGAAAGTATTTGCAGATGACAAAATAAATGTGATTCAAAATTTGAAATTTGTTTTGCAAAGAGTTGGAAACATTGTGGGAAAAGGAGAAAATGCTGGTTACCAGCATTTTCTTCTTTTCCCACAATATTTTTAAAGGCTGTCTTTCTCAGGGTCGTTAAAACTTGGTATTCTGTGGTAAAGGGTTAACTCTTTCCCAGACAATACAACAACCCCTGAGGAATAAAGCTTTGAAAAACATTGGGGAAAAGGGAAAAAATGCTGGTAACCAGCATGTTCTGTTTTCAAAACTTTCAGAGACAAATCCCATCCGTTGAGCCACATGCAAGTCTTTATCAAACAATCCTGAGTTTTAACAACAAAAATTTCTATATTTTAGTCCAAATTTATTCTGTCATCTGCAAATGCTTTTAAAATATTGTGGGGAGCCAGCATTTTCTTCTTTTCCCACAATGTTTTCTACCCTTTCAATGACAAATCCCGTAAATGGGGTTGTCGATCCTCTACAAATGCTTTTGATTTACATTAAGTGTGTAATTTTGTTGTTAGGTGAAGAGGTAATTAATCTACTCCATCTGGAAAAGCACCCATAGTGGTTGTAAGCAACCCAAGGGTTATGGGGAGGGGGAGGTTTTGATTGATTGATTGATTATTTGCTGTTTAACACGATTTTCAACATTATCACAGTTATATTGTGGTGATCAGCAGTGAGAGAGGGATCAATCCTGTGGCATGACTATCATCAATCCTTGAAAAGACACTTTAGTCGAGGGGATCCGAACCTGCAACCCCCTGTTTTCAAGTCCTGTACGCTACCAACTGGGCTACCAGGGCTCGGCTTGAGGGGGGAGGAGCATCCAAATAAGACATGTTTCTTCCATATCACACTATAATATGAAAACCTGTCTCTTGTCTTGTAAAAGACCACTTTAATTCTTTATCACAAAACAAAATCTTAAAACTGTCCAAATTGACAGCATTTACAATTGATAATTTATAAGTGGCAGAAATAACAGGATTTGTCTTTGGTAGGATAGAAAACGTTGTGGGAAAAGGAGACGATGCCAGTTACCAGCATTATCTCCTTTTCCCACTATGATTTCAAAAGGCTTCTTCTTCAGAGTTGTTAACCCATAAAGAACTGGAACCAACTTAAGTTATTTTTGCGGATAGTGTAGATCAAGATCAGACCTTTGTTAGAGAAAATTTGCTTTTAACCCTTTACTGCACAATGACGCCTTTTGACGCCCCTGGGAAAGAAGCCTTTTGAAAACATTGTGGGAAAAGGAGAAAATGCTGGCAACCAGCATTTTCTCCTTTTCCCACAATGTTTTCTACCCCATCAAAACAAAGTTGCACCATTTGAGCGACATTGATATTGTCGTCTGCAAATGCTTTCAATTTGGACAAGGCTAAAGTTTTGTTGTCTGGTAAAGGGTTAAGAAGCAATATCTTCTTTTTGCCAAAGTTTTTTCAGATGTCTTTATTTAAATAATTATGCTGACTATATATTATGTGAGGGTGTTTTCAAAGATGGCTGCTGGAAATTTGATGGCAGAGTCAAGGGCAAAAACTGTAAATAGGCAAATTTGAAAAATAGCTTATTCATTTTGTAGGTGTAATTTCAAACTGATTTGGGCAGAAGATAAAATTAATTGATGACGAAATAGTTTAAAACCACAAACCACACTGTGCATACTGTCTGGTATTTAAATGCATTGTCCTAGAAAATACTGCTCTCTTGCCCATTGTCTCTTATATAGCAATATTTTTTTCTTTTGTATATATATATATAACAGAAAATTGTAATTCCAAACTGTGTCGGGCAGAAGATCAAATTAATTGATGAAATAGTGTAAGACTACAAACCACAGTGTACATGTCGTCTGATATTTAACACCATTGTCCTCAAAAACACTTCTCTGTTGCCTATTGCCTCGCCAAACAATCCGAAGTTTTGGCAACCCTGAGGAAGAAAGTTTTTGAAAACATTGTAGGAAAAGGAGAGGGTGGTACATACCAGCATTTTCTCCTTTTTCAACAGTATTTCCTACCGATCAGAATCAAATAATGTAATCTTTTTCACATTTAATTTGTCATCTGGAAATGCTATCAATTAACCCTTTACCACACGAGTTTTAACAACCCTGAGAAAGAAAGCTTTTGGAAACATTGTGGTAACCAGCATTTTCTCCTTTTCCTACAATCTTTTCTACCATGTCTATACAAATTCCTCCACTTGAGCCACATTGAAATTGGTGTCTGCAAATGCTGTAAATTTGGACAAGTCTAAATTTTTGTCTTGTGTTAAAGATATTAACCAAGTCTAAAATTTTGTTGCTTGGTAAAGGATTAACCCTTTACTGCACAATGACGCCTTTTGACGTCTCTGGAAAAGAAGCCTTTTGAAAACATTATGGGAAAAGGAGAAAATGCTGGTAACCAGCATTTTCTCCTTTTCCCACAATGTTTTTGACCCCATCAAATAAAAGGTGCACCATTTGGGCAACATTTAAATTGTCGTCTGCAAATGCTTTCAATTTGGACAAGGCTAAAGTTTTGTCGTCTGGTAAAGGGTTAAACTCCTAGTAGCTTCATCATGGTGGTGAACATCTTAACTGTGATCATTATTCAAAGCATAATCTGTCTTCCACCTAGTCTTTGTAATAACCTCACTGTTTTGTAAATTTTGTTGCTGTAACATAGTGACTGAAACACAACTTGGGTTTGGATACTCTTGCTCTGTTAACACTTTACCAACGACAAAATTTTAGACTGGTCCAAATTGAAAGCATTAGCAGACGACAAAATAAATGTTACTGAAAAATTGAAACTTGTTATGGGAAGGGTAGAAAACATTGTGGGAAAAGGAGAAAATGCTGGTCACCAGCATTTTCTCATTTTACCACAATGTTTTCAAAAGGCTTCTTTCACAGGGTCGTTAAAAGTCGGGATTGTGTGGTAAAGGGTTAACTCTTTACCAAACGACAAAAATGTAGACTGGTTCAAATTGAAAGCATTTGCAGACAACAATTTCAATGTGAATCAAATGATGTAAATTGTATTTGATAGGATAGAAAACATTGTGGGAAAAGGAGAAAATGCTGGTTACCAGCATTTTCTCCTTTTCCCACAATGTTTTCAAAAGACTTCTTCCTCCGGGTCGTTAAAACTCGGGATTGTGTGGTAAAGGGTTAATTTGTACCTGATTTCAGACTACCGAATAAAATTGATTGTTAGACCAAACTGTATGTATACAGGCTGATCGATATTACAATAATGGAAAGTAGCTAGTAGCTTGGAAAGATTATTGATGGATGTACTAATGAAAGAAACTCCAGGAAAGAATGGATAGGTGCACTGGCTGCCACAATACAACTGAAATAATGTTGTAAATGGTGTTAAACACCATACAAACCAGTAAACAAATCATAATACAGATCAATCAATCAAACAAAGAGTCTGACAATGTTTTATGAACTTAACCTTTATTGACCTTTATTGACAAACAATTATTAGCTTTACTTTCATTAAAAATCACTAAATCATTAAAAATCACTTACGAACATTACCGTTAATGACAATCTTTATGAACGTAACTCTTTACCAAACGACAAAATTTGGGAATGGACCAAATTGAAAGCAATTCCAGACGAGAAATTAAATGATGCTAAAATGATGATTTCTGCCTGTGATAGGTTAGAAAACATTGTGGGTTACCAGCATTTTCTCCTTTTCCCACAATGTTTTCAAAAGGCTTCTATTTCAGGGTCATTAAAAGTCCGGATTGTGTGGTAAAGGGTTATTCTTCATTATAACCATGATACCAGTCTAAGCATTGCTTGTCTTCCATCTAGATCTAATCATTGTAACAGCATGAATTACCATGGTTGTAAAATTAATCGAATTCTGGACCTGACAGCTGAAGAAAATTCACCACAATGATACAGACAGTAAACTGTTGTCAGGATGTGTCAGTGGTCAGTTTGTTAATGACTTGAGGCTACGTAATTTGTTGTAGATATGAACTGAGGTGACAAATAAGTAATTAACCCTTTACCGCACAATGATGCCTTTTGACGCCCCTGGGAAAGAAGCCTTTTGAAAACATTGTGGGAAAAGGAGAAAATGCTGGTAACCAGCATTTTCTCCTTTTCCCACAATGTTTTCTACCCTATCAAAGAAAAATTGCACCATTTTAGCCAAATTGAAATTGTCGTCTGCAAATGCTTTCAATTTGGAGAAGGCTAAAATTTTGTCGTCTGGTAAAGGGTTAATATTGTTGTAACCTCTGGTAGCCTACACCCTACACATTACCTGATTGGTATTGAATTACATAACAAAATATTATTCATGACCATATATGGATAACAAGATGTGGGCCAGCATATCAATTGCTAAATTGAGGATTGTGATGATGCATTGATATCAGGGAAATCAAAATGTCCGCTGGCAACAGTTACAGGCTGTGTATTGTTTTACCCTTTACTGCACAGTCATGAGTTTTAAAGCACTTGAGAAAGTGGGCTTTTGAAAGCATCGTGGAAAAAGGAGAAAATACTGGCAACCAATGTTTTCTATCCTATCACAGCCAAAAGCCATAATTTCAACCATATCTATCTAAATTGTCGTCTGCAAATGCTTTCAATTTAGACCACTCTAAATTTCTGTCCTTTGGTAAAGAGTTAATTCTTTACCAGTTGACAAAATCTCAGACTAATGTAGGCTTTTGAAAACATTGTGGAAAAAGGACAAATGCTGGTATCAAGCATTTTCTCCTTTTTCTACAATGTTTTCTGTCCTATGAAAGCCAAATCCGATTTTTTGAGCGCTGATAAATCTGTTGTCTGCAGATACTTTCAATTTGGGCAAGTCTTGAGTTTGGTCGTCTGGCAAAGAGTTAGAGAGTTCACACACCTTTAGACTTGTCCAAATTGAAAGCATGTGCAGACGGCAAATAAAATGACTCATAATTATGACTCAGTGTTTTCAAGAACATTCTTGACCATGGTTATGAAAATACAGGATTAACTCTTTGCCAAACGACAAAATTTTAGATTGGTCCAAACTGAAAGCAGGTGCAGACGACAAATTAAATGTGACCCAAAAATTGAAATTTGTTTTGGGAAAGGTAGAAAACATTATCGGAAAAGGAGAAAATGCTGGTTACCAGCATTTTCTCCTTTTCCCACAATGTTTTCAAAAGGCTTCTTTCTCAGGGTCGTTAAAAGTCAGGATTGTGTGGTAAAGGGTTAACTGGTAAAGGGCTTCATGCTTGGAAATCAACAGTTTGAATTTGAAAAAGTCTTGTTGGCCCTTATCCTGCTAAATAAGTGAAATGAAACTTTCAAACCGATAGTAAAAAGCCAAATTTCACCATTTCAAACATATTTTTGAAAGAAGGATATCTCATCAGACAGTGTAGATCAAAGATTGTACAGTCTGATCTTGATCTACACAGTCCGCAAAAGGTCAGTGTTTTGCGCTAAGCAGCCTAAGGGTTAATTTATTGTTATATCTTTTATATTTCCTACAATTCTGGTCATGCATCATGGGTCCCATGAGCAAAAAAGGCCTTTGAAAAAATTGTGAGAAAAGGAGAAAATACTGTTAACTAACTTTTTCTCCTATTCTCGCAATATTTTATACACTCTCTGGGACAAGTTACATCATTTGAGTCATATTTAGTTTGTTGTCTGCAAATGCTTTCAGTTTGGACAAGTCTAACATTTTGCCATCTGATAAGGAGTTAAAAAACTTGACCAAAGTTGATCCCTGTGATTTTAAAAGAGATTTATACTTAACTCTTTACCACACGACAAAATTTTAGACTGGTCCAAACTGAAAGCATTTGCAGATGATAAATGTTGCTGAAATGATGGTAGTTCTCGATAAAAGAGTAAAAAAAAACATTGTGGGAAATTGAGAAAATGCTGGTTTCCAGCATTTTCTCTTTTTCCCATGCTTTTTTCAAAAGCCTTCTTCCTAAGGATCACTAAAACTCCGGATTGTTTGATAAAGGGTTAAAGCTTTGGAAAAGAGGAAATTAAAATGTCACAATAAAGTGAACATACCTCATTTTATGCCATACAGCCCAACCTCTTTGACATCATCCTGCCATGGTAAAATTGTGTTCAGCCCTTCTAAATTATAATTACTTTCAAGTTTTCAAGTTAACCAAACTTAGAAATCATTATCATTCTAATGAAGCCAGACAACGAAAAAAAAAACCTTTTTAACTACTGGCATTACAATGAAATAGTAGTCATACCAGCAATGGTTTGAAAAAAAAAATCATTTTCTGTTGAGTGCAGTGGCTGGATTCAATATTATGTTTTAAAAGCAACCAGTAAATTTTATGTCAGCATTAAATTCCTGTTTATGACATCTAACCAGAGCTTTATTTGCAAGCTTATCAAATTTATTGTACAATGTCCAGACAGAAACACCCCCCCCCCCCTTTATTAACATTACAACAGAACTGAAAGATTTTTTCACTTGAAAATTTGAAATTTGTCTGTGTTATTGTCCTAAACTGAAAAATCTTTTTATAGCCATTTAACCCTTTACCACACAATCCCTAGTTTTAACAACCCTGAAAAAGAAAGCCTTTGAAAACATTGTGGGAAAAGGAGAAAATGCTTCCACAGACAAACTCCTCATTTTGAGCCACGTAAAATTTGTCATCTGCAAAAGCTGTCAATTTTGATGAATCTAAAATTGTGTCGTTTTGTAAAGGATTACCAAGTGATTAATTTTTTCCATGAGCTCAAAGAAAACCTTTGAACCAGGTATTTTCTCCTTTTCCCACAGTGTTTCCAAGAGCTTTTAGGACAATTCCTTCACTTCAGTCACATTTAATATTTCATCTGTAAATTGTTTCCGCGAGAACAAATTTAGAATTTAGTTTTACCAGGTAAAGAGTTTAAATCTTTACCAAACAACACAATCTTAGACTACTGGTAGTCCTGATTCAAAGCATTTGCAGAGGCCAAAATACGAGGGTCAGTCAAAAATAAGTGAGCACTGCCTAATAACTTTTTAAAACTACGTGGTAAACAAATTACGTGCTTATAATCCCTCAAAGTAATCTCCCCTGGACTGGATGACAGAATTCCATCTCTTTGGCAACGCTTGGATGCCGGTTGCTAGGCTACCAAAGTTGATTCGTCGTACCTCCCTGTTCACGGCACACTCAAGTTCATCCAAACTCTCATAGCGTATTCCCCGTAAGGGCTCCTTAAGTTTTGGGAACAAATCAAAGTCAGGGGGGTCTCAAGTCAGGGGAGTAGGGGGCTGATCAAGAACTTCCCACTGGTATGACTCCAGCAGCTCCTTGACAACGTTGGCTTTATGGGGTGACGCGTTATCGTGTAAAATCAGCGGCATGCAGTCAATCATCTCTTGGCGCTTTCGGCGTATTGCTGGACGAAGTATTGTTCTAATATGCATCTTATAGTACTCTTTATTCACAGTCTCACCAGTTGGTACCCTATGTGCCGTCAATACTCCACGAAAATCATATGCAAAGATCATCAACATTTTGGCACAGTTCTGACTTCGACGGAATTTTACGGGTCTTGGGGAGTTTTTTGTATGCCATTCACTGCTTTGGCGCTTTAATTCAGGTTCAAAAGACCGAATCCATGTCTCATCGATTGCAACGATTCGTTGTAACATTTCATTGCCATCTTCACCATATCTTTTTAGAAGTTTACGGGCAATGTTTACGTTGGTGTTTTTCACTTTCCGACAGCATGCGGGGCACCCATCGGGCCGCGATCTTTCTCATTTGCAGACGTTCCGTTGAAATTCGATGAACTGACCCGTGACTTATGTTCAACTCATGAGCAATTTCATCACATGAATATCTTCTGTCATCGTTCAGCAGTTCTGCAACATTTTCCACATTTTCACCGGTCGATGCCAACAAAGGCCTTCTGTACAGGTGCTTGTTGCTAACTGTATTTCGCCCGTTGTTGAATTGTCTTACCCATCGGGTGATAGAACTATATGGAAGTACAAACTCTGAACCTACTTCGAGCGCTTTCTGAATTTCTATCGTGCTTTTACCCCGCCTAGCCTCAATCTTAATATATGTTACTTGTTCGTCACGCGTCAGCGTAAACGTACCATCCGCCATGACAGTTTTGTAAATGACGTCATATTTACGTGACGTCATATAAAGTTATTCTTTCCCGCACAAATTTTGCACGAGACATTAATGAACAATCGTGCCAAGTTTTGTTAGCCTACGTAAAAAAATAAAAAAGTTATGAGGCAGTGCTCACTTATTTTTGACTGACCCTCGTAAATGTGACCCAGAAATTGAAATTTGTTTTGGGACGGGTAGATAACATTATGGGAAAACCAGAAAGTGCTAGTTACCACAATTTTTTCAAAAGCTTTTCTTTATCAGGGTAGCTATAACTACAGATTGTGTGGTTATGGGTTACAGCAAGGGCATGGCTATAAAAAAAGCCTAACCTAAGTCTTCGGGCTTCTGGATATAACATAAACTTTGGATGTAAGCTCAAACAAGAATACGGCAAGGCAGAGGCAGGTAACCATCAAAATGAGCCATGCTCTGTGAAAAGGGAGCTTAACTCTTTACCAAACGACAAAGTTTTAGACTGATCCAAATTGAAAGGATCTGCAGACAGCAATTTAAATGTAGCTCAAATGATGATTTCTGTTTTGGATAGGGTAGAAAACATAGTGGGAAAAGGAGAAAATGCTGTTTACCAGCATTTTCTCCTTTTCCCACAATGTTTTTAAAAAGTTTTCTTTCTTAGGGTCGTTAAAAGTCGGGATTGTGTGGTAAAGAGTTAATGCATCTGCGAAAAGTATCGACCCAGGTCAGCCTGCGCAGTCCGCGCAGGCTAACCTGAGCCGAAACTTTTCGCTATTGGTCAATTTTCTGTATGTTCATGGACCATTCTACCTCATGATTATGTCAGTTGTTAAAAAAGTGGCTATTATGGATCCGTGATTATGGGATGGCTTGATTATATGAATCATGGAGATGCATTAAGTCCCCTTTTGCCAGAGCATTGCTCAAATATTTTTTGTTACAGTAATGATGCCCCTTTTTCGACCAAGAATATTCACTTAAAACAACTGCAGATGAGAGGTAGCACCTGCATATGGTGCTATTTTGTGCATTTTGAAGTACTATCAGTCACATGATCTTGAACATGGCGGCATCCATGTAAATGGATTAGCAACAACAACAACAACCATGGTAAAGTTATTCAAATCTATCAGTCCTTCGGTGAAAAACCTACCAGCTGCATTAATAGACCAGGGTCCGTATTCACCAACCATTCTTAAGAGCGTTCTTAGTCTTATTCTCAAAGATTTTCCAAGTAGCAGAGTAACATAACTTCTGATTGGCTAAACCGTCTGGTTTAGCCAATCGGAAGTTGTGTTACTTTCAAATCTAGAAAATTTTCCAGCATTAGAACATTCATAAGAATGGTTGGTGAATATGGACCTGGATTAAAACTGAATGTACAAGCTGTTTGTATTAAGAAAGATTTTGATAGAAAATTGTCATTCATGTTTTCTTTTTTTAAGTGGAATCTTACAATATTAAGAATGGTAAAGCGATGTATTTCCGTCAAAGAATTGTGGGTGCATATCACACGTCATAATACAGCTGAGTGATCTGATCACCAGATCACCCAAGCTTTTCCGAATGAGGGGTCCTGCGTGGCTCAGTGGTAAAGTATAGGACTCGTAACCTGGAGGCCCTGGGTTTGAGCCTCACTGGATCCACTCGTTTTTTTCGTGGGAGTGTCCTTGGGCAAGACACCAAAGAGCCTAGTACTGATGTAACCCAGGGAATACATGTATATGTGAGCTGTCACTCTGATATAATTGAAATAATGTTAAAAGCAGCGTAAAACAATATTCAATCAACTTTGCCTTGTGAAAAGCTGAGTGCCTGTTGAAAATAAAGGGAGGCTAATTTTTTGGGAATGCCTTGCAGAACATAAATTTTGATAGAATCTCTATCTTAACTCTTTAGCAAAAGACAAAATTTTAGACTGGTCCAAATTGAAAGCATTTGCAGACGACAAATTAAAGGTGGCCCAAATGATGAAATTTGTCAGGTTAGAAAACATTGTGGGAAAAGGAGAAAATGCTGGTTACCAAAGGCCTGTTTTCAAAAGGCCTCTTTCTCAGGGTCGTTAAAAGTCGGGATTGTGTGGTAAAGGGTTAAAATGAATTCCAAGAATTCGGTATCAAAATTGCACTAAATTTTGTGGCTAAAAAAAGCAGAATGAAAAACATTCGTTAATATAAATTAGTTTGAAATCTTTCGCATTTAACTTGAAACATATGTCGTAATTTAAGTGCAAAAGACCCATGGGGCTTAACCCACTGAGAAAAAGGATTATTTTGTTTTGTCTAATGTTACAGAAATAGCTTATTGCTCCACATGATATTAAACCCTAATTTAGTTTCTCATTTGTTTCAAGTTATATTGTTCAAGGCTTTAACCCCTATCCTGCTAAATAACTTAAATCAGACTTTTAAGCCGACAGTAAAAACCCAAATAATGTTATTTCAAACTTTCTGTGCAGTCTGATCTTGATCTAGACTGTCCGCTAGAGGTCAGCAAGTTGCGTTTAGCTGCTTAGGGGTCAACCCTTTACCACACATTCCCGACTCTTAACGACCCTGAGAAAGAGGCCTTTTGAAAACATTGAGGGAAAAGGAGAAAATACTGGTAACCAGCATTTTCTCCTTTTCCCACAATGTTTTCTACCCTATCTAAAACAAATTTCAATTTTTCAGCCATATTTATTTTGTCGTCTGCAAGTGCTTTCAATTTGGACCAGTCTAAAAATTTGTTGTTTGGTAAAGAGTTAATTTCTCTTCATCTAGTAAAGCGCAAAAGTAATGATAGGGAAATTTTTTGTCCAGGACAAAAGCCGACCTGATCATAATTTCACAGGTGTTTTTGACCAGCATGTCTCACAAAAAAGCCAGGCAGTGTAAACCCAAGATCAGACTACATTTTGTGCAGTGTAACCTTGATGTACACTGAAAAAGCTATTAAAATTGTGCTCAGAGTTTTAAGATTATAGCAGAGTTAACCCTTTCCCAAACAAGCCCTGCTTTTCACATGTCTGCAGTACAAGTCTTTTGAAAACACTGTGGGAAAAGGAGAAATTGCTTGTGACGAGCAATTTCTCCTTTTCCCACAGTGTTTTCTACCCTTTTTGATAACTTTCTGCCATTTTCATCAAATTTAAAATTGTCGTCTGCAAACTCTTTCAATTTGGACCAGTCCAAAATTTGTCGTTTGGGAAAGGGTTAATATCCTCACAATGCTCCTGTACAATGAACCTTCACCCCTTTACCACATTGCAAAATGTTAGACATTCCATTTTGCAGGAATTTACAGACAAAAATTTAAATATTTTTCAAATGATGGTATTAACTTTGTTGTGGAATAGGTAGAAAACATAGTGGGAAAAGGAGAAAATGCTGGTTATCAGCATTTTCTCCTTTTCCCACAGTGTTTTCAAAAGCCTTATATCGTGGGGTTGTTAAAACTCCAGACTGTGTGGTAAAGGGTCAAAGTGCTAAATGAATGGCATAAAGATTTATTTTTAGATTTAAGGACTGAACAAATTATGCAACTGTAGGACAGTATTTGAGAGAATGTTGGGTGTGAAAAGTTAACAGACAGTGTGGATAATTATTAGGTCATTCTGCGCAGTCTTGATCTACACTGTCTGTTAACCCTTCACAACACAATCCTGAGTTTTAACGACCCAGAGAAAGAATCCTTTTGAAAACTTTGTGGGAAAAGGAGAAAATGCTGGTAACCAGCATTTTCTCCTTTTCCCACAATGTTTTTCACTCTATCAAAGACAGAAATCATCATTTGAGCTAGATCTAAATTGTCGTCAGCAACTGCTTTCAATTTGGACCAGTTTCACATTTTGTGGTTTGGTGAAGGCTTATTAAGCTTCTTTGCCCGCCCAGGTAGCTCAGTGGTTAGTGTAACTGGCCTGTGACCTGATGGTTGCAAGTTTGATACCTGGTTGAGGAAAACTATCTTTCCTGTGATTTTTCTCCTCTCACCTCAGATGCATGTGAGAAAAGAAGTCAGTGACTTGGAAAGAAAGTTGTGTCAGTACTGGTGTTAGAAAGCCAGAAAACACATGCTTAGGTGCACTGACTGCCGTGATATGACCTAAGCTGTCAAAACAGTGTTACCCTCTAATTCAGTCAATTAGTTAAGGCTTCTGTGATTGTCCTCAGTATTCTAGAAATAAAGTTAGACTTAACTCTTTACCAAACGACAAAATATTAAATTGGTCCAAATTGAAAGCACTTGCAGACAACAAATTGAATGTGGCTTAAATGATAGAATTTGATTTTGAAAGGGTTGAAAACTTCGTGGGAAAAGGAGAAAATTCTGATTACCAATGTCCCACAGCAATTTAGAGAGAGAGAGAGAGATATCGTCGTGTTTTCATTGTTGGTGAAGAGTTCAGACTTAATTATCCCCCGCCGAAGGCAAGGAGATACAGTGTTTGCATCGTCCGTCTGTCTGTCTCTCTGTCCGGACAGATATCTTCTAAAATCCTTTACAAAATATGATGAAACTTCATACGTGTGTTCCTTATGATAGTCTGTAGATATATATATTTTTTATTATTTAATGCCATGTCATGGAAAAATGGGGCTTTTGTTGGCGGGGGATATCATTTCAACGAAATTGCTTGTTTAATCTAATAATGATGTAAGTGAAATTTGATTGCTTATACTATTTTTCCTGATGAGAAGTTAGCAATGTCTGTAATTCTGAAGATTTGGGTGATTATGTATTATATGCTCAAAGTGGGGTTCCAATTGTGATCTAAATTTTGATCTAAATTGTCAGCGAGTTGAGCCTGATGGCTCAGTGCAGTGTGAAAGACTAGTAATTCAGGAATCAGAGGATCAAGTTCCAGTTAACCTTACTGATATAAATATACTTGTTTTCAGCCACTTTTTAACCCATTTCAGCAAGTTCTTAACACTTTACCACACAATCCCGAGTTTTAACAACCCCTGAAGAAGAAGCCTTCTGAAAACATTGTGGGAAAAGGAGAAAATGCTGGATACCAGCATTTTCTCCGTTTCCCACAATGTTTTCAACCCTATCAAAAACAGAAATAATCATTTAAGCTGTTTTTATGTTGTCGTCTGCAAATGCTTTCAATTTGGTCTAGTCCAAAATTTTGTCATTTGGTAAAGAGTTAACCCATTTCATCTTTATTTTATGAAACTATAATCATTCTTGTATCTTCATGCCAAATGTTGTCCCTGACAGCTGCAAGGTTGCACAGATTACGACGGATAGAAAATGCCTATCAATTTCTTGCAGCCTTCAAAGAAATCACTGTTGTTGTTTCCAGTTTTAAATTAGGACAAATCCCTCGAGTTTCTCTATCCCTTACACCAAACATATTGGTAATTTATCTATGTTGTCAACACAGCTGACCAAAGTCTGAGCCATTCTACTCCCTTTCAAGTTTTAACAGCGTTTTTTTTTTTTTCTGTCTTGCTTTACGGCTGTATCTTTAACTCTTTTTCAAGGACTGATAATAATATAATTGCAACAGGGTTCATTTCGCTCTTTTCACCGATGAGTTTTGTTTTTACCATGGTGATTATGTTCGAAAGCAGCCAGTGGACTGGGAAGAATGTTTTGCATAGTGCTAGTGTAAAGTAATTTTCTGGGTTTGTTGCTGTAATTTGACATAAAATTTGGCAATAGCAACATAATTACACCAAGAAAACCGAAACAAATATTGTCTGTGAAAATATCCCAAGTTACCCTTTAACTCTTTACCACGCAATCCTGAGTTTTATTGACCAGAAAGGAGAAGGCTTTTGAAAACATTGCGGGAAAAGGAGAAAATGCTGGTTAACCAGCATTTTCTCCTTTTCCCACAATGTTTTCTACCCTTACAAAGACAAATGGCAAGATTTTAGCAACAAGAGTATTTTTGTCCACAATCGCTTTCAATTTGGACAACTGCAAAATTTTGTTGCTGCTAAAGAGTTATATGCTAGGGTCAGTCAGTCTGGTATCCAGCAGTTTGTCACTTACAATAATGAGTCTAAAATGGCATCTGAAATAACTTCTCAGTGTTTTGAACTTATTTGACTCTTTACCACACAATCCCAACTGTTAAGGACCCTGAGAAAGAAGCCTTTTGAAAACATTGTGGGAAAAGGAGAAAATGCTGGTAACCAGCATTTTCTCCTTTTCCCACATTGTTTTCTTCTCTTTCCAAAACAAATTTCAATTTTTGAGTCACATTTATATAGTTGTCTGCAAATGCTTTCAATTTGGACTAGTCTAAAAGTTTGTCGTTTGGTAAAGAGTTAATGGAAATATAGAAAAATACAAATGGTATTATAATGATACTTGTACATAGTTTGATGCCATTATAGTCGTTATTTATACGATGAACATGCCCTGCCCCTACACCACTGAACTATCAGTGGCAACACTTTGAGATGCTGGACATTTAACAAATCATAATTTGTCATTGTCTAAAGATACTGTCATACTAATAACCAGCAAAATGGCATCAGCATAAGAATTAACCTTTCACACACAATCCTGTGTTTCAGGAAAGAGGCTTTTGAAAACATTTACTGCATTGTTTTCTACCCAACTGAACATAAGTCCCTGGATCTGAGTGACATTGTCACATGTCGTCTGCAAAAGCTTTCAATATGGATGAGTCAGAAATTTGTCATGTGCTAAAGACTCATGGAATGTGATACAAGTTTTGATTGGTTAACTCTTTACCAAACAACAATTTTTTACACTAGTTGGAATCGAAAGCATTTGTAGACGACAAATTGAAGGTGGTCCAAGTGACGAAGTTCGTCCTTAATAAGGTGGAAAACAACGTGGGAAAAGGAGAAAATGCTGGTTACCAGCATTTTCTCCTTTTCCCACAATGTTTTCAAAAGCTTTCTTCCTCTGGGTCGTTAAAAGTAGGGATTGTGTGGTAAAAGGTTAAAACAGTCACATTGATCTAAATATCCAAATATTGACCAAAAAATTTATGTTTCCGAATAAAGACACAGAAATTTGAATATCCAAATATAAACACAAAAATTTGAATATTCAAATTTAGACAGAAAAATTTGAATATTAAAAGACAGATGCAGAAATTTAAATATTCAAATATAGACTCAGAAATTTGAATATTAAAAGACAGAGACAGAAATTTGGATATTCAAATGTAGACACAGAGATTTGAATATTAAAAGACAGATGCAGAAATTTAAATATTCAAATATAGACTCAGAAATTTGAATATTAAAAGACAGAGACAGAAATTTGGATATTCAAATGTAGACACAGAAATTTGAACATTTAAATATAGACACCAGAAAAGGAATTAAAGCTGTATTTTTAGAAAGGGTATCATAGATCAGTATTATCAGATTCTAAATGCAACATTACCCACTCACAGGAGTTGATGTATATATTAATAGCAAGGGTTTATATTCAGCCACTGGCAGCATAGCAACTTATTGATACATTTGCTGAACCATTTATTTCTAAAACTATGAAAGATGGTTGTTGAATATGGCCACAGATTTCATAAATATCCTATGTAACTATATTTTTGTGAAAATAGTTGTAGTAAAATTTGTGATATTTATGGAAGTAGGCCTTCCGTAATGTTACAGAATTACAGAGAATGACTAATATTGAACATTACAGAGAATGACTGTACAAGTTGGCTTCTTTCAAAAAGAAGCCAGGAGAGGTCAGCGTCAGTGTTTTCAAATAGTTTATTGGCCTTTAATTTCAACCTCTCTTGCTTTACATGACGGTCATTTGATCTTCTTTCCGCCTTCTCAAGTCGCATGATCTTGTCCAGTGGTCTTCTTTCTCTTTTTTGACAAAATTCTTCATACTTTTTCTTCAGCTTAGATTTATTTGCTTAATGAAGAATTAAAGTTATCTGAGAGGTCATTTGTAATCATGGCAAATTAATGTAACAAATCTTTTCTGAAATTCGTCATATCTAAAAGTGGGTGCAGGACAACTAGCCCCAAAGATAACTCGCCCCCAAAAAAACTCGCCACAAGGCAACTCGACTCATCTTCAGAAGACAACTAGCCCCAAGTTATGAGACAACTAGCCCCAAGTTATGAGACAACTCGCCCCGCTCTTATTACTATCACCTGAACGTATTTATAAAACTACACGACGATTTTTTTGTGGGGCGAGTTGTCTTTTGGGCGAGTTGTCTTTGGGGCAAGTTGTCTGTCATTCCTAAAAATAGAACCACGTCTATTTCTTATTTCGGTTTTTTGATTTCGCTTTATTTACAAAACCATGACGAAACAGACTGTGTACCATACTAATTTCGCAAGAAAATTGGATTTAGACAGCGAATTCTGTGGCAGTCTGCGTTTTAAACTCGCCACTGTTGGAGAGGTCTGATGACCTCTCCAATTACTGAACGATTGCAAACACTGATTTCAGTATAATGTTTTTTTTCTGTTTCTATAAATAGGTATGATGACATTTGTTGACTAGAATGCCTGAAATGTTTTATAACAATTGTTTACAGAATGATGAATAATCAAATGACATATTTATTTGAGTCATGCTGTATGAAAAAGAGGTTTAATGCAGCTGAGCATTTCACACAAGCTGAACTGGACCAAAACACTTTTATATTGATAAATTATCTGCAGGTCAAAGGACATTTCTACCCCATGATTCAGACATTTTTTAGATCCATACTATGCAATGAATCCATTGTATGATGTATTACAAAGATGTGGTTTGTTGAAACCCAGTAGTAGCCAAGTGCTGCTCATTTATAAGAGTCAAGCTCTGTTAAAAGGGGGCTTTGTGTGCCACTGTGGTGCATGATACCAAGTATGTCATCACAGTATTGTAGGTCCATAAAATCCGTTTTGTGTAACAATCCACTGAAACATGAGGAACACTGGTCCTCCGACATGCAGAAAATTTACCATAAGCAAAAGGTTTCGGCCCAGGTCAGCCTGCGCATAGTGCGCAGGCTGACATGGGTCGATACTTTTTGCAAATGTATTAAACCCTCTTTTCACAGAGCATGGCTCATAAGTAAGAGGATGAATGAGAAATTATATTTTAAAAAAGCTCAAAGGAGATATACAGGCAGCAGCCCATTGATCTGATCAGATAACATGAATTGCAAACTAACTATCTGAAGCAGAAAAAGTGAATCAGTTCTCCACTCATTGCAATATTTTATAACATACTGAGTTATAAGTACAGTTGCAACAGTTCTGATGTTGTAGTCTGATCAGATAAAGGTTTTGTAACTGGCATGATTCATGGTTTATATACAGGCACGTACGTAATGAAATAAAAAACTTGGATAAAACTAGCATTTTTCTTAAACTCTTTGTAACAAAATGATCTTGTATTTTAACAACATGAAAACGAAGGCTTTTGAAAATGATGTGGTTCCCAGCACTTTTCTCCATTTCTTGCAATGTTTACTTTATTTCAAAGACAGAAATCATCTATTGAGCTACATTAAATTCATAATCTGCAAATGCTTTCAATTTGGACTAGTCTTAGATTTTGTTGGATAAAAAGTTAGCTTGTAAAGCACAAAATAAACCAAACAGTAATTTTCAATCCAAATAAGTGTGATATTAACCCTTTATCACACAATCCCAACTTTTAACGACCCTGAGAAAGAAGCCTTTTGAAAACATTGTGGGAAAAGGAGAAAATGCTGGTAACCAGCATTTTCTCCTTTTCCCACAATGTTTTCTACCTTTCCCAAAATAGATTCCAATTTTTCAGTCACATTTAGTTTGTAGTCTGCAACTGTTTTTAATTTGGACTTGTCTGAAATTTTGTCTTTTGGTAAAGAGTTAAGGTCACTATTGTTCAGATTGTTTCAACAAAAAAGATAGTGTAGAGAATGATCAGACTGCACATTTTTGCAGCCATACCTTGATCTACACCGGCCACAAAGGCAACTTAAATTGTTAAAGGTACTTCCAGTTTAATAGTTTATGCCACTTTTATTCTGTATTTCAGTTATTTTTTTTTTTTACCTCTGTATGACTCTTTTACTAAACGACAAAAATTTAGACTGGTCCAAATTGAAAGCATTTGCAGACGACAAATTAAAGGTGGCTCAAATGACGAAATTTGTCCTTAATAGAGTAGAAAACATTGTGGGAAAAGGAGAAAATGCTGGTTACCAGCATTTTCTTCTTTCTCACAATGTTTTCAAAAGGCGTCTTCCGCATGGTCATTAAAAGTCAGGATTGTGTGATAAAGAGATAACTGATGAGGCCTCAACAGTACTGTGGTTTGTGTTCTGCAGTGCCCTTGTCAAGGACATTCTGCTATGCACATGGCGCCCATGATAACAGCTCAGTTGCCTTTCCTATTGAGCCGGTTTGGGACTTCCAAGAGTCTACAACAAATAATTATACACTATTTTAACAATATACAGAGAAAATTGTCATAAAACAAGCATTTGTTTCTATTGATGTTAACCCTTTACTACTGAATCCTGACTTTTAACGACACTGAGAAAGAAGCCTTTTAAAAACATTGTGGGAAAAGGAGAAAATGCTGATAATCAGCATTTTCTCCTTTTCCCACAATGTTTTCCACCCTTCCCCAAACAAATTTCTATTTTTCAGTCACATTTATTTTGTCATCTGCAACTGCTTTCAATTTGAACTAATCTAAAATTTTGTTGTTTGGTAAAGAGTCAATGGTTGTGAACTTTGGTGGCAAAAATGCCTTTTTGTATAGTGACGGGTTTAATATGTTCATGAACATAAAAAAAGGCTTACATCCTAACCATGTCAGAATTTTTGTCATGCTGTATGATTCATTTCCTGTACAAAATTACCGTACTGCAGTATGGGGGTTGGTGAATCTGTACCATTCATTATCTCTTATCATGCTTAAAACCTTCTTAACCCTATACCAGACGACAAAGTTTTAGCCTCGTCCAAATTGAAAGCATTTGCAGAAGACGATTTAAATGTGGCATAAATAGTGCACTTTTCTGTTGATAGGGTAGAAAACATTGTGGGAAAAGGAGAAAATGCTGGTTACCAGCATTTTCTCCTTTTCCCTAAATGTTTTCAAAAGGCTTCATTCCATGGTCATTAAAAGGTGGCATTGTGTGATAAAGTATTAAGCCTTAAGCCCTAAAAGGGGGGGCTATTCAGATTTTTGTAATCAAAGGAAATTAATGTTTTATCAGTGAATTTATTAAGGCAACAGCCAGGAAACCATCAATAAATAAGGGTGAAAACTTCTCAAACTCTTAACTTGTAAGCTGTGAAGTCGACTCACCTTTTGCGGACAGTGTAGATCAAGATCCAACGGCACAGAACATGCAGTCTAATCTTGGATCTACTCTGTCTGATAAGGAGGTATTTTTCTCAAAAAAATTAGTTTGAAATAGCATTATTTTCGGGTTTTAACTATTGGCGTTAAAGTTTCATTTAAGTTCTTTAGCAGGATAAGGATTAAAGAAAGCTACGTAATACTTTCAGATTTTCATAAAACATTGTGGGAAAAGGAGAAAATGCTGGTTACCAAATTTAATGCTTTGATTTTGGACCAGTCTAAAATTTTGTCGTTTGGTAAAAAGTTTAACCCTTTACCAGATGACAAAATTTCAGCCTTGTCCAAATTGAAAGCATTTGCAGACAACAATTTCAATTTGACTAAAATGGTGCAATTTTTCTTTGATAGGGTAGAAAACATTGTGGGAAAAGGAGAAAATGCTGGTTACCAGCATTTTCCACAATGTCCCACAATGTTTTCAAAAGGCTTCTTTCCCAGGGGCGTCAAAAGGCGTCATTGTGCGGTAAAGGGTTAAAGACCACCTTGCTACTAGGACCCTTTCATTTCAATTCCTGAGAGTCGTTTTATGGTATTTTTTAATTATTGCCTATCTCTGTATTAAAAATTTCTTGCATTATAATTTGTGACTCATTTAAATACTGTGATGTTAATTTATGTCCCTAGTGTTGTCATTTACCTGTAGCGCAAACAAAGCACAGCCTTAACATTTTATCACACAATTCCAAGTTTTAATGAACCTGAGAAAGATGCCTTTCGAAAACTATGGATAAGGAAAAAATGCTGGTAACCAGCCTTTTCTCATTTTCCCACAGTGTATTACATCATATCAAAGAGAAATGCCATCACTTGAGCCACAATTAAATTGTGGTCTGCAATTGCCTTGAAATTTGACAAGTCTACATTTTTGTCATGTTGGTAAAGAGTTAACTCTCTACCACACAATCCCTAATTTTAAAGACCTAGAGAAAAGCCTTTGGAAAACATGCAAATTCTCATTTTCCCACATTGTTTTCTACCATACAAATTCCATCATTTGAACCACTTTTGATTTGTCATCTTCAATACTTTCAATTTGGTCAAGTCTAAAATTTATATTGTGTGGGGAAGGGTTATCTCTTTACCGAATGGCAACATTTTAGACTCTGCATCATTGAAAGCATTTGCAGGTGACAAAGTAAATGTTGTCCAGATGATAAGAATTGTATGTAAAAAAGGTGGAAAACATTGTGGGAAAAGTAGAAAATGCTGCAAAGCAGCTTTTTCCTTCTTTTCCGTCAGTTTTTCAAAACTTTCCTAATTGAGTGCCTTTAACTCTTTACCAAACGACAAAATTCTAATATGATCCGATTTGAAAGCATTTGCAGATGACAAATTATGAGAGTAAATATTGCTAAAAAGATCGAAAACATTGTGGGAAAAGGAGAAAATGCTGGTTACCAGCATTTTCTCCTTTTCTCACAATGTTTTCAAAAGCCTTCTCTTTCATGCAGGGTTGTTACAAGTCGGGATCGTGTGGTAAAGGGTTAAACATGGAGTGTTTGGTACAGTGTTAATTATTTTCCCTATTTTGTGTCATAATTAGTTACTGAACTTTTGTCTTGTGTACCAGATGACAAAATTTTAGACTCTGTCAAACTGAAGGCATTAGCAGACGACAGGTCAACTGTTGCTCAAATGATGGGAATCGTCTTTGAAATGGTAGAAAACAGTGTTGAAAAAGGAAAATGCCAGCATTAATACCAGCATTTACTTCTTTTCCCACGCAGTCCCTAAAAGCTTTGTATTTCATGAAAACATAGGTTACTGTATTTGTTGGCGCGTTAGTAGTAATTTTTCTCTGTTTTGTATCATATCTGGTTGTACTTCTACAATGTCCAAACATCGGAATATTTTTGGTAAAGAGTAAAGTTAACTGAATCCAGTAATTTCTCAAAACATCAAAATGATCGGAAGTAATAACACTTGAACATATTTGCTATAATAGTTTCTAGATGTTCTAAATTTAGATGTTAAATGCAGAAAAAAGTTCAGTGTTGCAAAATTGTTTTGTTTTCAAGTCCATTAGAAGAATTTAAGGGCTTTTTTTTTTTTATATATATTGCAGATTCTCAAAGCAGTAGCTGATTCCTTGCTCTGTTTCTTTGGTAAGTAGAAATTGAGATTTATTTTGCTGTTAGCCATGCAGCAAAACTTATTTTACCCTATGATACAAGTTTTGTCAAATATAAAACATTCTGCAGATAACATGACAAAATTTAATGTGGTTCAAATTATACAGATAGAAAAGATTGTGGGAAAAGGAGAAAATGCTGGTAACTAGCATTTTCTCCTTTTCCCACAATGTTTTCATAAGCTTTCTTCCTCTTGGTTGTTAAAAATCAGGATTGCGTGTAAACTCCTCCATATTTAACTCTTTACCAAACATCAAAATTTTACACATGTTCAAATTGAAAGCATTTGCAGACGACAAATTAAATGTTGCTAAAATGGTGATTTCTGCCTTAGTTAGGGTAGAAAACATTGTGGGAAAGGGAGAAAATGCTGGTAACCAGCTTTCTTTCTCGAGGTCGTTAAAAGTCGAGACTGTGTGGTAAAGGGTTAAAACATCAATTTTATAGGTAACAAATGTGGTCTGTGCAGGCGTAGCCAGGTTAAGATATTTATAATGCACAGTGAGCTGTATGATGACGTTTATTTGACAGCATGATGTCACTGTGGAAACATCACCACTGATTGTAAAGCATAGAGCAATCCCCCAGTCATCAGTGCATCAATTTAACACATCTATTTAGTTCGAAAATGTGCACAGATCTAGAGAAAAATTAATACATGTATATTATCGTGATTTACAACTTTGGTTGCAGATTTTTTTAAATGCATGTGTCTATCGTGCATAATGGGCACTATGCCCTTGGCTCAAGTGATGAGATTTGAGAGAAAACATTCTAGGAAACAGAGAAAAATCCTTTATTAGGATGTTAGCAAAATCCCTGTCTTTCTGGTGATCTTAAAAACAGTCAGCATAAAAAGAAACATTTATCAAAATTTGAAGAATGTTGAGACAAACTGACTTGCAAAATACCTGACAGTGTGGATCCAAGATTAAATTACTCTATGACTCAAGTTTGTCCTTGGTGTTAATGTGACAGTTTCAGCATCAGTTTCGATACTACTGTATTGTATATTAGATTATCTTGTAGAAGAAAAATGTTTTTTTCTCATTTAAATGAGTTAAATTTCATTACAGAATGGATTGTGTCTGGATTGAAAATGACACTGCCATTCCCCACCTGACTCATTTCCATACAAGTCATGCTACCAACAGATACAGCTGACATTATAGGTGAAAAATATGCCTGAAATTAATTTTTCAAAATATGGTGAATCTCGAAAATAGTGAGCGCTTATAACAAGCAATTGTTACTTTACTCACAATATTTTCAAAAGCTGACTCTTGCAGGAGAATTAAAAGTCGTACAGTCAAACATGTCAATACCATTTGTGTTTTGCAGCAGTCTCTATTGAACAACAGTTATTACTGATTTGTCCATTCCAAAATCAAATCATGTCATGTTCTGTGATCAGGTGGTCAAATCTATCTGCAGAAAGTAGCAACCCATGCTAGCCTGCATAGTCTGCGCAGGCTGGAATAGGTAAAATATTTTTACTATTGATGAATTTTTTTCATGTCAAATGACCAAATGGATCAGTACTTTGCCAGGACTTCCTTGGTGTAATACATTACAAAGGCACATTAAATTTGGACAGGCCTACATTTTTGTCGTTTCGTAAAGGGTTAACTCTTTACCAAATGACAAAATTTTAGACTTGTCCAAATTGAAAGCATTTGCAGATGACCAAACTGACTCAAAAATTGAAATTTATACCTGAAAGATTTGAAAACATTGTGGGAAAAGGAGAAAATGCTGGTTACCAGCATTTTCTCCTTTTTCCCATAATGTTTTCATAAGCCTTCTCCCTCAGAGTTGTTAAAAGTCGGGATTGTGTGGTAAAGGGTTTAACCACACAATCCTATTTGAAACAAACCTATTATTATATAATCATAACACAAATCTAACATAGGCTGGTTTGATTGCTAATTCAGAGGAATTCTTCCAGTTTGAAGATTTATAGTTACACCTTGTTATGTAAAGTAAAACTTTAGAAAGTTTTGCACCAAATAACCCCTCCAGCAATATTATCTTTGCACCCTTTTCCTTGGTACTTAACTATCTTGCTCGAACCTGAAATGTGCAAAAATATCGAAATACTGATTACGAAGAAACACTTCAGAATCTCTGTCGAGATTTTTCGTATCACTATTTCCGGCTTAATATGGTTCTCTTCCATTTTCCTTTTTGTATCCAATCCCTAGATTCTATCAGGTGCTAAATATTTATTGCATTTAAAAAATGGGAACGTCCATATTTTTGGGAAGGGTCTAATCTTTTACCTATTTTACTTCTTAGGTATAAAGGTAAATTTTGTTTGATCTTTTTGAAACTTGCATCTAGAGTATTTTTGTCAGTTTTTAATCTGATGTCTCATTATGTTCAATGTTATGTGAGTGATGGCATTTTTTCTTAAAATGGTGATTTTTTTCATTTCCAAATTAACCCTAAGAGCGCCAAATAAACCCAGCAGACTTTTCAAGTCTACAAAATAAGACCGGAATAATTGCAACATGTTGGTTGCTTTTGTCATGTGTTTCAAGAAAGCAGACAGTGTAGATCAAAGATCAGACTGCACACTTTGTGCAGTCTGATTTTGATCTACACTGGCTGCAAAGGCAAGCATGGATATGAAAAGCGCTTTAAGGGTCAATATAACTATGTGGTCAAAATTTGAAATCTAAAGTGAAGGGTCCAACAGGTCATTTTTATTGTCCCTTCTATCGGACATTATTGACAAGTGACCAGCCTTTAAGTCAAATGTTTAAATAGTTACATCATCATTGAAGATATTACCCAAGTTTTAGCGGCCTTGGATAACAATGTAAGCCATTACTCTCTAATCCACTCATTGTGGTCAAAATCCCTATGTCTGAGTGCAAAACAGTTTTGGGCATTTATGTATTAGAGTATTTTAAAAAGTGTGAGAAATTAATGTATTAGAACAGTGTTTATGCTTAAATGAATAATTTGGATATTTATTATTTTTCATAGGTTAGTATATTATGCTTTGTGAACCAGTGCTGTCTATCTCTGTATTTTGAACTTAAATACAGTCGAACCGCGTTTATCCGGGCTCCATAATTCCGGAAATCTCAGGATCCGGACAAAAACATCAGGAAACGGATATTTTCTGTACAAATTTTACTTTTTATTCCGGAAATCCGCGTTCCGGAACCGGAATGAAAAAATCGGGTACGAAGGGTTAAAAATTAGTACAAACCTTATCCAAGAAACCGGACGTGGCCTGACTGTATATCACACAATTTAAACTGGTACCCGTTACATCTCCCGTAACCGTCCGATAAATACAAAAATCGATAACAGGCTACTAGTTTACACACAATTTAGACTTGTTATTTTCCCCGGGACCATAGACTGGTTATCATAAATATCATAAATACAGTCTACTCCTAGCGATTTCGGACTGGTTCGTCTTGAATAACACGGGTATCAGTCTAAATAGTGTCAATTGTTGCAGACGATTTTCACACGTTTTGAAAACATGCGTGTTAATTAGTACTGTTTTCGAAAACTGTTAAATGACGTTCTCGTGCCATCGACAATTGTCAACTTAACAGATTATCCACACACATAGTACTGAAGTGACATTTCCACGCTTTTGTTGTTTAATTATTACTGGATCTACTTGATTACAGTAACAATTGCTAAAAAAATAACTGAAATGTCCGCAAAGATTTTGTGGGTATGTTTAAACTTATCTTTCAAAACTAAACGCAAAACTAAAATATGAACATACCGTCTGCTTGCATATTCAATAATCCTTCGTTTCAAAAACAAATATTTTCAATTAAAATGGTAAACCATAGGAAAAAAAAAACAGTTTGATTCATGTGTTAACTCGAGATGTTTATGTTCCCCAAAGTACACACAAAATGGCCGCCAAACACGATAAATTTCGTTTGGTTTTTCGAAAATATTTTACTCCTAACAGACTGTAAAGATGATTGAAAATATGCCTGTCTTCGATATCGAATCAATTGGCAATCAATCTCAATTAGTCTTTGCCATTTTACCACTTTGAAAGTACGACTATCAGAAGCCAACAGAATGTCTACACCACCAGCAAAAGACGAGTTGAAGTTTCGACTTCCGTGAAAAAAGACGTTTGTCAGTACAAAGAAGACCATCCCAAAACACACTTTTGCAGGAATTTGACAACACGTCATGTTCATTTAAAATACTGTGCATATCGTGTTTTCCTTTTGTTTCGCCCTTTTCATGGTGTTTTCAAAGTCATAAATGTGCCGAGCTTTACAAGCTCACCTGTTTGTACAATAGGTATGCATGTGCATGTAATTAGGTACAAGTAAAAAGACACGTACAAAAACACACAAATAACAAAAAGGCAAATGCAAATTTATGACACCCTTTATTTTATAAACCTGAACAATCGTAGGAGCAATAATGACATGTATACAAGTGCTTGCGTAAAACATACGCTGTTGTAATTCTTACGATACACGGTGTCCCTTATCAACATGGAGGTTATTGACCTAGCTTAACTTGGATGCCATGCCAGCAATCAAAGTTCGTCGATCCGGAAATACGGCTGATCCGGAAACATTCATAGGAAACAGAAGTGGCCGGATAAACGAGGCTTGACTGTATAAAAGTTTGCAGACATTTAAGAAACTGTTTTTAGATTAGATAGCCATAAGTGTATGCCAGCTCTTTGCTTAACCCTTTACCACACAATCCAGACTTTTAACAACCCTGAAAAAGAAGCCTTTTGAAAACATTGTGGGAAAAGGAGAAAATGCTGGTAACCAGCATTTTTCTCCTTTTCCTACAATGTTTTCTACCCTTTGAAGAGCATATTTCAATTTTTAAGTTACATTTATTTTGTTGTCTGCAAATGCCTTCAATTTGGACTAGTCTAAAATTTTGTCGTCTGGTAAAGAGTTAATCTTTTATGATATCCATGAGTGCGGTAGATTAGTCGGTAGTGTTTAGGACTTGAGAACAGGAGGTCACTGTTTTGATCCCTGGCTCAGACAATTCTTTCTGAGGACTCATGATAATCATTGCAGCAGGATTCATTCCTCTCTCACTGCTGAGCATTGTTTCGACGATGGTTATGTGGGAAAGCAGCCAGTGGTTTGGAAAGAATATTGTGCATGGTACTGGTAAAAGAAACTCCAGGAAAGCAGGGATAGGTGCACTGGCCACCGTGATATATCTGAAATAATGGTGAAAATGGTGTTTAACTCCATACAATCAATCAATCATTATTAATGAAGACATTTACCTCAAACTTGGATAAGTTGTTCAGTATCAAAAGGGTAACCCGTGCAACAAGGGCAGGTAACCAAAGTATTTTGACACAGTTATGCCCCTTTTTCGACTTTGAATTTTCACTGAAAATCAAGCACCTGTAGCGGAGCATTGGCACCTGCTCTTCATGCTCATGTTTGGATATGCAATGTTTAGATATAAGTTTATTTTCAATCCATTATAAATGAATTTAGAATTTTAAAGGAATGACTCTATAACTGCAAAAAGCACTAGATTTATACAGTTGTACGGTACTTCTTGTGTCTAACTTACATGTTTTGGTCTCAAATAGATGTTCATCTGTGTTTTCACAGAGATCACATGTCAGATTTTGAATTATTAAACAACAAAATTTTGGTAGACCAACCAATCTTTTAGCATATCCCCATACAAGCTATTTTAGTTTTTGTTTATTTACATTTTTATGAAGCTACTCATTTTTGGTGTAGAAAAGTACCTGACAGGGTTACACAACCTGCATTGTCTTCTCCCTGAAGGAAAGACTAAACAGTTTACCCTCAACATCACAGAAATTCAAGTTTGTACACCCATGCAGTAAACAGCTTATGAAAAACATTGTGGGGAAAAAAGGATAAGGTGATTGATACAAGTATTTGCTTCTTTTCCCGTGTTTTCTGTATTATTAACCCTTAGAGCGGCTAATAAACCCAACAAAAATTTTCACCGTAAGAGTAGAAATTTAACCCAACTAATTATAGTTTCATAGTTTTGTCTACAGTGTTTCAGCTGAGCGTACAGTTTAGATCAAAGATTAGGCTGCACGTTTTGTGCAGTCTGATCTTGATCTACAGTGGCTGCAAAGGCACCTATAAGGGTTAAAATGTTCTTTTTCAATAAACATTTCTTAAAGTTATTGCACAAGATTTGTTAGTTTCATGCCTGTAGAAAAGTCCTTAATGTAATGGGTAACCCTTTACCAAGCAATCTGTTGTTTTAGTGCCGGTGAAGAAGAAAGCTTCTAGAAACATTGTGGAAAAATAAGGTAATGCTAGTAAGCAGTATTTTCTCTTTCCCCGTTGTATTGTTATACCCTTGTATGAAGTTTTTTCATTGTATTTGCAACATTTACTTTGTTGTCTACAAATGCTTTCAATTCCAATTCTGTAAAATTCAATTCTTAAATTCAGCTGTTTGGTACTGGTTCAAGTAAATTCAGTATGGGTAAAATGCTGTAAGGATTTAACCAGACGACAGAATTTGAAACTTGTCCCAATTGAAAACATTAATTTGCAGACAACAATATTTAGTGTTGTCTCAAATGATGGGACTTGTATCTGCAAGGGTATAAAGCATTATGGGAAAAGGAGAAAATGCTTATTTCCCACATTGTTTTCAAAAGCCTTTTTCCTATGGGTCATTACAAAATGCAGTTGTTTGGTAACGGGTTAACCCTTTACCATACAATCCCATGTTTTAATGACCTTGAGAACGAAGGCTCTTGTGGAAAAGGATAAAATACTGGTAACCAACATTTCCTCCTTTTTTCCTCAATGTTTTCTACTCTTTCAGACACAAATTTCCTTATATGAGTCACATTTAATTTGCTTACTGTCTGCAAATGCTTTCAATTTGGACAAGTCTAAAATTTGCTGTTTGGTAAAGAGTTAAAGGAAAGGATGAGAAGTTGTTTGGGTTACTCAGCTGTAAAAGATACAGTATCTTGTATCGAAATTTTTTAACGGTGGTTGAATTAAAGTACGAAAAGTGTACATAATGTGGTCATAGCTATCTACCTGTCATTTTGAGCTATTGTTGTCTGTGAAATTGAAGGGTTTTGTCGGTTTTCGAGTTTTTTTGTTATATTTAATGTAGAGGAAGCTGTGAATTCGTACAAGGTTAGATATTATTGTTGTTATTATAATTATTACCAGAGGACCAAATTTTAGTCCAAACTGAAAGCATTTGCAGAGGATAAATTTGATATGGCTTAACCCTTTCCCAGACGACAAATTTTGGACTGGTCCAAATTGAAAGAGTTTGCAGACGACGATTTCAGATTTGATGAAAATGACAGAAAGTTATCAAAAAGGGTAGAAAACACTGTGGGAAAAGGAGAAATTGCTCATAACGAGCAATTTCTCCTTTTCCCACTGTGTTTTCAAAAGACTTGTACTGCAGACACATGAAAACCAGGGCTTGTTTGAGAAAGGCTTAACCCTTTGCTGCACAGTGCCACCAGTTAACAATTCTGGGAAAGGAACATCATGAAAACAACGTGGGAAAAGGAGAAAATGCTGGTACCCAGCATTTTCTCCTTTTCCCACAATGTTTTCTACCCTATCAAAGAAAAAATTGCATCGTTTAAGTCAAACTGAAATTGTCGTCCGCAAATGCTTCCGATTTGGACAAGGCTAAAATTTTGTCGTCTGGTAAAGATTTAAGTGTTTACCAAAGGAAAGCATTTGGAGACAACAATTTAAATGTGGCTCAAATGATTGAATTTGTATATAAAATTGTTGAAAACTCTATGGGATAAGAAGAAAATGGTAGTTACTAGCATTCTCTCCTTTCCCGCAAGGTTTTCAAAATTCTACATCAGGGTCATTGAATCATGGGATTGTGTCGTAAAGGGTTAAAAGATGGAAATTTGTCCTTGAAATGGTTGAAAACTCTGCATGAAAAGGGGGACAATGCTTGTTACCAGCATTTCTCCTTTTCCCCTAATGCTTTCCAAAGCCTCTTTCCGCAGGGTTCTTGTACAGGGTGTCCCACATCAGAATGTTAGGGAAAGGGTCGATCCATTTTTTGAGTTTGCAGTATTTTTCAAACAGATGGGATTATCTTTTAATCCATTTGGCTATTGACAACTTGTAGTGTATTTACAGATATTATAGATCAAGATCAGACATGAAGGCTTATCTTCAATCTACAATGCGTGATATTTAGGGCGTAAAAGCCATGTATTCACTGTAGTTAGATGTCTTAGAACGAAAGTGAAATGCTCATTTTTTTTTATTCATCACTGTAAGGGGTAGAAAACTTACCGTTAACAGAAACTCGAGGAAAGCATGGATAAGTTCACTGACTGTGGAGATATTACTGAAATAATATTGAAAACGGTGTTAACCCTTTACCATACAATCCAGACTTTTAACAACCCTGAGGAAGAAAGCTTTTGAAAACATTGTAGGAAAAGGAGAAAATGCTGGTAACCAGCATTTTCTCCTTTTCCCACAATGTTTTCTAACCTGTCAATGACAGATTTCTTCATTTGGGCCACCTTGAATTTGTCGTCTGCAAATGCTTTCAATTTGGACCAGTCTAAAAACGGTCGTTTGGTAAAGAGTTAAACACCATACAATCAGTCAGCCAATCTAGACACAGTAGCACAGATAACTGGGCATGAAGAAAAACTTTGTAACTTTATAACGACTGACATAAATGCCCTGAAGTAATGAATATTCATATTGACAATGTTACACACATGTTAGATTTTAACACCTTGTCCCTTTACTACACGAACCAGAATTCTAACGGGTCCCCGTTTCAATGACCCTAAGGAAGAGGCCTTTTGGAAACAAACTTTGTGGGAAAAGGAGAAAATGCTGGTTACCAGCATTTTCTCCTTTTCCCACAATGTTTTCAAAAGGTCTTTTCCATGAAGTTGTTAAAACTCGAGATTCTGTCGTGAAGGGTCACGGGAACAACATTTTAGATTTGTACAAATCAAAAGCATTAGCAGACAAAGAATAAATGTAGCTCAAAAGATGATTTCTGTCTTTGACCCTGAGAGCACCTATAGTTGTGTTTGCGGTCAGTGTAGATCAAGATCAGGCTGCACAAAATGTGCAGCCTGATCTTTGACCTACACTGTCCACTTTTCTTAATCACTGTGGACAAAAGCAACCATGAAATTGCAATTATTTGAGTTGTATTTCTAGGATGAAAATATCTGATAGGTTTATTCGGCACTCTAAGAGTTAAAATGGTAGAAAACTTCACTAGTGGGAAAAGGAGAAAATTTTGATTACTGGCTTTCCCTTTTCCCCACAATATATTCAAAAGCATTCTCCTTCATGTTAAAACATAGAGTTGTTTGGTAAAAGGCTTAACCCTTAATATGGCACAAATGATGGTATTTGTATCAGAAAGGGTAGAAAATACTGTGGAAAGAGGAGAATATACTGGTCACCAGGAATTTGTCCTTTTCTGACAATGTTTTCAAAATGCTTCTTCCGAAGGGACGTTAAAACAGTGGATTGTTGGTATTGGGGTAAAACCAAACCTTTCATCAGAGTTATATCTATAAATTTGATCTTTACTTCTGTCTGTCTTGCACCTTGATGCAGGTGAAACAGGACCAATAACTTTCAACACCATCCTTTTTTACTATTTCTGAGTCGCCTGGTTGCGTAGCAACCAGGCTCTCATTGTTATCATCCTGATCTATGGGGTGACATAGGCATACCTCCGGTCTTGTACTGCTTCCTGGCCGAGTTCCGGTTTACGAGATAAAACATAGTTTGCTAATTATTCGGTAAACAACCCAGTTTTTGTCGTAAATAACTTACAATGGTGTCTTTGTGATAATGAATATGTCTATAAATACTGAGCTATTTGACGGTTCAAACCTTTGAAGCAATCATTTCGTCCACGTGGGTACACGATAGCCTATGGCTTACACAGACGTCATCTCTAAATATAGCGCATTATGTATGTATCTAAAAATAGCCATCGTGACATAAAACAAGTTTGCGGACACGCTGAAAAATACTCTCCGACGACAAGCGTTTACTACGGCATGCTTCTATTTGTGGACAATTCTCAGTGAAAATGGTTTGATAATTACCCATTAGAAGCACACTCTAAATCTTACAATCTGTCCTTAATTGTTTCAAGTCTCATTACAATTCAACACTCAACCTATGGTCGGAAAGAGAAAGGCGATACCGAGTTGACATGGAAGCTTAGAATGGAGATTTTTCCCAACAGTAAGCTTTTTTTTTAAAACAAATTTATAACGACTTGGAATGGTTGCATTGCCTTCTTAAACATTCTTACACGTTGCTTCTTCAGGGCTTTTCATTCTAGACTTTAAATACTTTGCACACCAAGATTCTAGGTGCACAGAGATCGCACACAGCGTATGTAATGCGCACGGTTCTAGGCTGTACCAAATCATCGCTTAGCAGGTGCTTTCTGGAATGTAGCTGTGCGACAAATATAGATCTTATAATCACGCGACGTATAACGTCATTTGCACCACGGAATTCTTTATAAATTTACATATTTATGAATCAGTCGCTGAAGCGGCCCTTAATTTCAGCGTACACCGACCAAGCGCTTCACCGATCCATGCAGAGAGTGTTTAAAGTATACTGTGTTTCATTATTTGTTTTTCGTTTTTAGAGATGAATTTGTAAAAGTCTGCTGGGGTTTTTTTTTTTTTGTTTTGTTTTTAATGTGCGATTAACCTAGATCTAGTATTTATGAAACAACAATTTATTAGTGCGGGTGTCAGAACGCAAGGTGCTTTCGTAACTGCCAAAATCTGAATTCACACGGGAATTCGACTTGAAACTACGCATTTCTAACAATCAGCAATCTGAGAACTTGACTTTTTACTCCACTATATTTCAAATATAATAGATAAATGTTAACCCACTCGAACAACAAGTTCTTTATTGGAGTGTTTGTAATCTTGTAAAGGGTTGTTGTAAAGGGTAATTTAGAGCGAATCACAAACATTTAGTTCAAGTCAAAGCAATATACATGTAGATCTCTAAAATTTTCAATTGGTGTTGAAGCAGTACTAATTCCTGGGACGTTATAACACAAAGTTAAAAGGCTGATGATCATGCCACTGGGTTATATTGTTTTTCTTGAGCTGTATTAGCCACATTCTTAGAGTCCAATGTGGACAAAACTTGAATCCGGATAGCAACAAATACAAATTATTTCCAAAGGACAAGTAGATTACTGAGTCAAAAATTTGTGTGTGCTCCAGAGGCTACATTTCAGTCCAATGATCATGAAATTGCCAGGCTGTTTGTCTCAATAATAATTTTTGACAAAACTGAAAGTAGGTCACCGGAGGTTAAAAGAAAAAGGTTGTCACTAGGTCAAATAAGACGGAACCTTAATAGATTTAGTGCTTTAGAATCCATTTATGTTCAGTCCAATACTCACGGAACTTTGTCAGACTGCTTAGATTAGATATGGGTGAGTTCCAAAAGGGTATTTTTGGTCTAAAAATGTGTCCCTAGATACAATACCAGAAGACAAAGTTCAGTTGAGTTCCATACTAATGTTGCCTAAATGGTCCTCTTGTAAAATTGTTCAAGTGGTTCAGCTCTGTTTCTATAAACTTCACAGAAGCTTCTGAACTTAGTAGTAACATTTCAAAATAACCGCTTCTGAAACTGTATAAGCAATTTTCCCCATATTTCATATCTAGCATCCTGTATTTGGAAAGGACAGTTATTGAAATTAAACGATATATGTATAACCATGTGGTCCAATTTTAGAAATTTGTGTCATATAAAAGTAACTTCCTTCAAATCTGGGGAGAAAATGTATGCCATATTCTAACTGAACTTATTTAGAATGCTTATTTTAGCAATATGTGTAAGAATTAAGACATACATGTAAGTTAAGTCAACCAGATTCTGCGCTAGAAAAACATTTTTATCAACATAGAAGCCTAATTTTTTACCACATTCTTTACAGGCATTATTAAGCTAGGGAGGAACTGTAAATATTGATTTAACTTCGACAGTTATTACGCCCCGCTGAATTTCGAGGTGGGGGGGGAGAATGGTTTTCGTGTCTTCCGTCCATCCAGACAGATATGTTCTAAAATCGTTGACGAAAGTTGACGAATGATTTTAATAGATTTGAACAAAAAAAAAAGGGTGAAAGCTTCTAACCCATTACCATCCAGGCGACTCTCAGGACTATCAGTCCTTTGATTTTTTTTTTTGTGGTTCGATTTATATCCCTTTACCATACAATCCTGTGTTTTGTTTTTATTACCTCACAAGGAAAAAAGCTTTTTTTGAAACCAATGTTGTAAAAGGAGAAAATCTTGGCTTCCAGAATTCTCTCCTTTCCCCACTTTGTTTTCTACTCGATCATGACAAATCCGGTTTCGAGCCACATTTAATTTGTTGCCTCCCGATGCTTTGAATGGGCAACTGTTAACATTTTATTTTTAGGTAAAGAGTTAAATAAGAATTTTAACTCTATACTAAACGACAAAATTTTAGACTGGTCCAAGTTCAAAGCATCTGCAGATGACTATTTAACCTTTAGGCTGCTAATCGCGACCCACTGACCTTTTGCGAACAGTGTAGATCAAGATCAGACTGCACAGAATGTGCAGTCTGATCTTTGATCTATACTGTCTGATACGGTATTTTCTTTCTGGTGGAATCAACTTTGAAACCGCAATGTTTCGGCTTATAGTATTGAGTAGAAATCTGCGTTTCATTTATTCAGCAGCTTAAGTGTTAAAGGTGGCCCAAATGATAAAATTTGTCCTTGATAGTGTAGAAAACATTGTGGAGAAAGGAGGAAATGCTGGTTACCAGCATTTTCTCCTTTTCCCACAATGTTTTCAAAAGCCTTCTTCCTCTGGGCTGTTAAAAGTTGGGATGGAGTGGTAAAGGGTTAAATTTCAATTTTTTGAAAAAATCAATAATTGAGAAAATGCGAAGTGATTTTGTGTGAGGAGGTTGAGTAATCCAACTTGAATCAGTTTAGCAACATTTAATTTTTTGTCTGCAAGCCCTTTATTTATAAATTTAAAATTTTGTCGTCTGTTAAAGAGTTGATTGCCATGAAGGTGTCAGGTTTTCAGGTTAAACTTACCTCTGCAATTTTATTGTGACACCAGCCCATATAAGAACTGGGAAAGACATATTACTATGACCTATTTTAACTCTTTACCAACGGACAAAATTTTAGACTGGTCCAAATTGAAAGCATTTGCAGAAGACAAATGTTGTACAAATTATGAAATTTGTCTTAAACACGGTAGAGAAAATGGTGGGAAATGGACAAAATCCTGGTAACCATCATTTTCTCCTTTTACCACAATGTTTTCAAAAGTCCTTTTTACCATGTGTGTCATGAAAACTCAGGATTGTGTGGTAAAGGGTTAATCCTTAGACCACTGAATAAATGAAGTGAATGCTTTTAATCAGGAAAAGCAACTAGAATATATTGCAGTTTCAAGTGTGTTTTGTTGGTGTATGGAACAGAATGGCAGACAGGGAAGATTCAAGATCAGATTTCATGGCGTGTGGAGTCTGATCTTGATCTATACTGTATGCAAAAGCAACGTAAGTTGTGCTTATCTCCAAAACTCTCTCCCATATGAAAAAATTTTACAGAATCAAATTGAAAGTATTTGCAGACGACAAAATAAATTTGCACAAATTAGGAAATTTTTCTTTGAAAGGTTAGAGAACATTGTACCAAATGATAAAAATGTAGACAATGTGCACAAGTTAGGAAATTTTTCTTTGAAAGGTTAGAGAACATTGTACCAAACAATTAAAATGTAGGCATGCCCAAATTGAAAGCATTTGCAGACAAAAAACTAAATGCAGTGCAAATTGGGAAATTTTTCTTTGAAATGGTAGAAAATTCTGGTTGCCAGCATTTCTCCTTTTCCCACTATATTTTCAAAAAGCTTCTTTCTCAGGGTCGTTAAAAGTCGGCATTGTGTGGCAAAGAGTTGAGAGAGTTTGAACTATAAGGATGATTTTATGGCATCAATATTGTCTGTCAGTAAAAGGGAGCTTGAAGGTAATTATATGTTTTTAAACTCCCTTGCATTAATCAGTGTCTAGTATGGAAATTGATACCAGTATTTCTTTTTTCAGCATAGCTGAATGTGCTGGCTTTTGACTTACTTTTTTGTACTGATAACAGATGAATGAATATAAAATTTGTGATTGGCCAAAAATGTAGGCATGTTTAATTCTGAGGGCCCCTGCCCACTGGTAGTTGAATTAATGCTGTCTGTTTTGTTTTAAAGATATTTCTTGTTTTTGTCGACATTCATAGGGGAGTAGGGCACAAAATTTAAACCCCAGAGGACAAAGTTAAAACTGTTTTTGTTCAGTGTGGATTAGGATCAAATTGCACAGAATCTGGGTCTTCATTCAACAACCATTCTTAATTTCATTTTAAATGTAATTCTAGATACAGAAAGTAACACAGCTCCTGATTGGCTAAACCATCTGGTTTAGCCAGTCAGATGTTATGTTACTCTAAAACTTAGAAAATTCTTGAGAATAAGACTAAGGATGTTCTTGAGAGTGATTTCTTGCAGAATATGTGCCCAGATCTGTAGCCTACATCGTTTACTTTATGAGGAATTTTGTCCCTAACAGTCTTACAGAATATACTGTGGGTTTTTGTTTGCTTCTTTGATTAATTACTTTCCATCAGAGCAATATGAACCACAAGGGTTACATGGTGCAAGTTTAATTCTTAACCACACAATCCCCGACTTTTAGCAACCCTGAGAAAGAAAGCTTTTGAAAACATTGTGGGAAAAGGAGAAAATGCTGGTAACCAGCATTTTCTCCTTTTTCCCACAATGCTTTCTAGCCTTCCCAAAACAAATTTAGATTTTTGAGTTATATTTATTTTGTCGTCTGCAAATGCTTCCAATTTGGACTGGTCTAAAATTTTGTTGTTTGGTAAAGAGTTAAAACATTTCATTGCTCCTCTCTGAACTTTGAATATGTGTTTTTATATCAAATTGTAGTCAATCCTTTTTTAGTCCTAAAAGTGCCTTTCCCAACTTAGTTGCTTTTGTGGCCAGCGTAGATCAAGATCAGACTGCACAAAATGTGCAGTCTGATCTTTGAAATGTGCAGTATGCTCTTTGATTGACACTGTCTGCTATGCTATGTGATTCTGGGCATTTGCAGCCTTGACACAAGTTATTTGGGCATTTTCCAAACTAAACAGTTAAATTTTGTTTATTTGGCACTAAAAGGGTTAAGATTACTGATTTTACACACTTTCCACCCAAACAAAGTTGGACAGATACTGTGGGTTTATATGTGAATCAGGTTATCTACCTGTAGATCTAATTTTTTTGTCCTCTTCTTTTTGCAATATAAATTTTTTAGTTTAGCTAAACACTGATAAATATTGCAAATTGTACTTTTTCCTACGCAAATAAGGCAAATAAACTGGAAGGTTACATGCAGTAAAAAGGTGCAAATTTGGTATTCAAATAACAGGTTTCTCGTTTGGCAATCAGTAACTTAGTCTATTTTTATGAGATCAGGGTCCATATTCACCAACCATTCTTAAGAACGTTCTTTGTGTTATTCTACAAAATTTTCTAAGTTTGAAAGTAACACAACGTCTGATTGGCTAAACAATTTGGTTTAGCCATGGTTTAGCCAATCAGAAGTTGTGTTACTTGCAAATTTAGAAAATCTTTAAGAATAAGACTAAGAACATTCTTATGAATGGTTGGTGAATATGGACCCAGATATAACATCATCGTACTTAATTTGAATATGATTCATATAATTGACCAGTGATACCGATCACATGACATTCCCAGAAACCTTTTAGAACTTTTGGCATGAATTCTACAAGTACCTCGAGAGGCTACATAGCCCGCTATAGAAATTCAAATGAAAAATGTTGTTGATTTTTTACATTTGCTTTTCTTCAAAATTGACAGTTTGGCAGCTTTTGCCTCACTTATTTCCGTAATGAATCATTTTTGGCTCAGCTGTTTCGGAGAAAAAATCAAGTTACCGTCATAACCCTTTGTGGTCTGCGTCAGCGTCTGCATCGTGGTTGTGCAAAAACTTTGACGTTTCATTATATCTCTTGAAAATATTTACTTGAAACTTGGAAACGTTGGTCAACTATCAACAAGGGTACCCAGGGCAGGTAACCATCAGGGTATTTTTGGCACAGTTATGCCCCTTTTTTGACATGAAAATTTCAGTGTAAATCAACCAACTGCTGCGAAGCATGAGCACCTGCATGTGATGCTCTTGTTGAAGCTTAGTGATATTAAAAAAAAAAATCTTAATAGTTCCCTGTAAATAGTCCCCTGTAAAGCCGTCTTTGCAAATGAAAAATTAAAGATTTCCTTCAAAAATATGGTGGCATGCCACAAGATAAAGGATGTGAAAATTTTCTAAAAAAAAATATGGTGGCATGCCACTTTAAGTCCAACCAAGATAAAGGATGTGAAAATTTTCGAAAGAAATATGGTGGCATGCCACTTTAAGTCCAGACAAGATAAAGGATGTAAAATTTTGACATGAAATATGAAGGAGATACAGAGGTTGTCATAATCTTGCTGGGCTAATGGCCATCTTGTCTCATTACAAATATGTATGGAATGATGGGATGCTGAACCTTTTTAACCTGTTACCAGGCAACAGATCTTTATACTGGTCCAAAATGAGAGCATTTGCAGACGAGATACTGAATTTAGCTGAAATGATGGTAATTGTCAGTGAAATGGTAGAAAATATTGTGGGAAAAGAAGAAAATGCTGGTAACCAGCATTTTCTTCTTTTCCGACAATGTTTTCAAAAGCCCTCTGTGTTAGGCCTGTTGAAACTCGGGATTGTGTAGTAAAAGTTTAACCTGTTACCAGGCAACAGATCTTTAGAATGGCCTATATTGAAAGTATTACTTGCAGATGACCAAATAAAATGTGGCTGACAAATTTGACTCTGACATGTTAAAAAAAAATAATAGTGGGTAAAGTATAAAATGCTGGTTACTAGCATTTTCACCTTTATCCACATTGATTTTTAAAAAGCATTTGAACCATTCTCGGTGGAAAGGGGGCTTAATGCAACTGCAAAAAGTATTGACCCAGGTCAGCCTGTGTGATCAGCGCAGGCCTGGGCCGAAACTTTTGCTATTGGTCAATATTCTGCATGTCAAACCACCAGCTTACCTCATGATTTTGTTGGTTTATTAGAGAAAATGGATTTTATGGATCCATGTTTAACCCTTTACCAGACGACAAAATTTTAGCCTTGTCCAAATTGAAAGCATTTGCAGACAACAATTTCAGCGTGGCTCAAATGGTACTATTTCTCTTTGATAGGGTAGAAAACATTGTGGGAAAAGGAGAAAATGCTGGTTACCAGCATTTTCTCCTTTTCCCACAATGTTTTAAATAGGCTTCTTTCCTAGGGGCGTTAAAAAGTGGCATTGTGCGGGAAAGGGTTAAATTGTGGCTTGTTTGGTATAAGGCATCACATAAAAGCATTAAGCCCCCTTTTGCCAGAGCAGGGTCTGTCTGTTTGTTTGGTAAAGGGTTAACTTTCATTGAGTGTTTGATTTCCTGTATAACATGGACATTTTCAGTCAGTAACAAAGATTGGGATGTTGCAATGTCTTTGCTGTTCTGGCAGGAATGGTTTAACTCTTTACCAAACGACAAAAGTTTAGACTGGTCCAAATTGAAAGCGTTTGCAGACGACAAAATAAATGCGAATAAAAAATTAAAACTTGTTTTGGGAAGGATAGAAGACATTTTGGGAAAAGGAGAAGATGCTGGTTACCAGCATTTTCTCCTTTTCCCACAATGTTTTCAAAAGGCTTCTTTCTCAGGGTCATTAAAACTCGGGATTGTGTGGTAAAGAGTTGAAGATGTAGCAACAAATCAGGCATTGTGGATTGACCTCAGGCTCACTGCAGGCTTCACTTGATCTACATTGTCTTCAATTAGCCCAAGATGTAGTTGATGCTCCACATGTGTCTGTGTTCTTATAGACCCTGTTGTGAATATACATGTTTTTTTGTAGCCATGTTACACACCTTGATAATCTGGGCATATTCATGTTTTAACTCTTACGCTGCTAAATAAGTGAAAAGAAATTTTCAAGCCGATAGTAAAGACGAAAAATTTTGCCATTTCAAAGGTATTTTTTGGGGGGGAAAGATATCTTCTTATCTTACAGTGTAGATCCACGATCAGACTGCAAGCTCTGTGCAGTCTGATCTTGATCTACACTGTCTGCAAAAGGTCCTTGAGTCGTGCTTAGCAGCCTATAGAAGAGTTTAAATACTTTAAGGTTGGTTTTGTTGTGTTGGTCTTATGATGTCATTTTCAACTTTATTTTAGTACAGTGGCAAGTGTGCCTTTTCATACATTCCAAGAGTTTCTTTTATAAGTTGATTTTACAATACTTGTACAAACTGATGGCTGCTTTCCCACATAAATGGAATTGGAACAATGTTAAGACTGACTGAAAAAGATTGAATACTATTCCAAACGACTTTTATGCATCTTCCCTCAGTAAGTCATTGTGTAAACGCAAGGCGCTTTTACTGACTTCGAGTCTTTACCAGATGATAAAATTTTAGACCCATCCAAATGGAAAGTATTTGCAGACAACAAAATGAAGGTAGATCAATTAATCAGAATTGTCTATAAAAGGTAAGAAAATATTTTGATAAAAGAAGAAAATACAGGCATTTTCTCGCTTTTCCACAATGTTTCCAAAAGCTTTCTTCTTCAGGGCCATCAAAATGTGGAACTGTGCCATAAAGATAAAAGCAAGTTAAAGAGGTTTGTCATTCGAAAACTTGATATATTGCCGAATACAACTACACTGTTACAACAGAAGGCATAAATGATCACAATGACGACAGGTTTTGTAACGTCTGAGAAAGCACCAGTGGGTTCTCTTAGATGCAGAGAGTTGAATAATGCAATAAATAAATGTATGTATGGATATTTATGCAAGTAGCATGATTTTGATCTAGACTGGTTCACAAAAGTAGCCATAGTTGCGAAATGCCCTCTAAAGGTTAATTGAAATCATGAATGTAAATGTGTGATATATATTGCTGGAAAAATATTCTTAATCTTGTAAAGTGCTCATTCACTGATATTGAATGTTACATGTCAAAAAAAACCTCATGGTTCTTATTCATAAAGTTCTTAACGCTTTACCAGACAACAAAATTTTAGCTTGTCTGAATTAACTAACCAAATGGTTTAGCCAATCAGAAGTTGTGTTACTTTCAAAATCTATATATATAGACCAAGAATGTTCTCAAGAATGATTGGTGAATACAGACCCTGGTGAAGAGCAAATAGTAATTGTTCATTCTTCAACTTCTGATTGGCTAAACCAACTGGTTTAGCCTATCAGAAGTTGTATTACTTTCTAAATCAGGAAGGAAAAAGACTGACAATGCCATTTAAAATGGTTGGTGAATCAGGGGATTTTCTTCCTTTACTAAGGGGCCGAATTTCGGCCCCATTCCCAATCGCAAAAAGTGTATTTTTTTCCCAATTCCATAAAATAGAATTCCCAACTAGACGCTAGTAAAAGAAAACAGTCTGATGTATCAGCCAGGGTTTTCCCTGACACACAAATTTGCAGGCATTGACCACAGTTCAAGCAGGAAATCGACAATTGTCGTATTGTAGGTACGAAACTATTCGGGGGCGAATAAACTATAGACTGCGTCCGTATATTTTCAATCGATTCATGCATAGACTCAATTGTCTGGCTGTAAACCGTTACTGGTTTACACGTCGTAAAAATAGCATGTTAACTTCTTAGCAACCGCCTCGCGTATATGCAGTGAAGCGGAGTTTTGTAAAGCAAAAACAAAGAACCCAGCTCCTATAATAACAAGCTCCTATAATAACAGTCCTGAAACAGGAACATGTTATGAAAATATCCAACCTAATCTAGACCACGAGTTTTTTCCTCTCAAATTTCGAGCGGTTGTGCTTCCTCTTTGTCTTAGCAAAGTGATCGTCTGTATAATTTGTGAGCAGAGCTTGTCGTCGGCCGAAATGGATAATCAAATAAAAACCAAGCTAATTCATTTTGGGACTTTTAAAGTCATCAGTTATGGGTTATAAATTCAAGATGTTAATTAAAGAGCTGGTATCAGTATGGCTGCGGGACTATCGACACACCCGAAGTCATATAACGCAATAATCTAGTGTGAAGTAGCCTTTTCACAATTAATTTTTAACAGTTTTTTTTTTTTCAATACTGTACTAGATCTACCTCAGAAAAGGACGATTTATCAGTCTTTCTTTATATGTCAAAACACACAAAAAAGCGTTTTCAAAGATTAATCATCATGGAAAAAAACCACGAAAACACATGACAAAACATTGCCAAAAAGACCTCAACCGATCAGAGGCTCTTCAATCTGTCTTGTTTAGCCTTGATAATGACTTCTATTAGCTGACTTGCATTGAAAATAAAACATGAAATAATTCCTCTGTTAATTCACCAGAAAAACAGATATGTTAATAAGAGAATTAAAAAATCCTACTTAACGGGGGTTGGGGGTGTTGTCTTACAGCTTAGAGACTGGAACTAGTATGAAAGACTACAGAGAAACATCCAAAAAGAAAGAATTTTGGAGGAAGGAAAAAAAAAAACAGTATTGATTCAGTAGTTTATTGTAAGGTTAAATATGTTTCAAACTTTTTATGTTTTGTCAATATTATTTTCCCAATTTTGACATTTTGTCGATTTTTTTCCCATTTTGGCCAGGTGCCTTTTCCCAAAACGCCTGGATAAAGCCCTGTGAATACAGACCAAGATCCTCAAGTTTGCTGGGAAAACATTGAAAAAAAAATTAACCCTTTACCATACAATCCCAGCTTTTAACAGCCCTGTGAAAGAAAGCTTTTGAAAATATTGTGGGAAAAGGAGAAAATGCTGATAACAATCATTTTCTTCTTTTCCCACAATGTTTTCTACTCTACCAACAACAAATTTCAATTTTTGAGTCACACTTATTTTGTTGTCTGCAAAATCTTTCAATTTGGTTCAGTCAAAAATTTTGCTGTTTGGTAAAGAGTTATATTACATACGAATGGAAAAGATAATGTGATTTCTCAACAGTACGAAAAATAAGCATTTACAGCTCCTTTCTCAACAATGTCTCCAAAACTGGGACAGAAAAAAACGAGCCTTCACAGAGAAAGAGGATTGAATAAAACATTGTATAGGTTGTCATGGATATGATTATATTGCATGGATAATTAGAATGAGTTATATTGCATTAATTAATATAAACAGAATAATCTGCATCACCTGAGTAAATGGAAAAGGTCAATGCATAACTCATTGTGATATCCAGTCATAGGTTATGTGGGTAAGGTTCCCCATGCTTGACAGTTGGTCGAAAGGGTGTTTCGTGGAACAAATTCCCTGAAAAGCTCTGTCTGGGAGAAAGATTCCACGATCCGACTGGGTTAGGGTAAGGGTCAGGGCTAGGGGTTGTTTTTGACAAACATGGTTTTTGACGAAATGTCATGGATCCAAGGTCCCAACTTTCGTGTGTGGTGTTGAGTGCTGGAAAAGGTTATTGCTTAAAGTGGATATAAGAACAAATTCTTGAGAAGGTTACTGACCAATGTTTTCAATAGTTATATTTTGTGATCCTTTGTCTCCAAAACTCTTTGTCACTCTGTGGCTTGAGATACATTGTTAACACATGGAGATCTGTCAACATAAAATACAGTACCATCTGTTAGGGTGACTGTACTCAGAGCTCCAGATAAGAGGGACTGATGGCATTCTAAATCCATTATTTCTCTTCTAAACCCTATGTTGTGGGTACTCATTAGAATCGTCTCATCGAGACAATTCTAATGAGTACCCATAACATTGGGGTAAGTGGAGGATAATCAATATTTTCAATGTTTGAAATCAAAATCACTCCCTCAATCTGGAGCTCTGTGTACGAGTGGACATTGTATTCAAATATCCTCAACTCCTTATACTTACTTCTCAAAGGACTTTAAGCTTCAAGATATCAAAGACATGTAGCCATTGCCCGTAGCCATATGATTTTACAAAAAAAACTTTGAAAGTATCATGTATTATTTAACTCGGAATGCTGAATTAACCCTTTCCCAAACGATAAATTTTAGACTGGACCAAATTGAAAGAGTTTGCAGACGACAATTTTAAATTTGATGAAAATGACAGAAAGTTCTCAAAAAAGGTAGAAAACACTGTGGGAAAAGGAGCAATTGCTTGTTACGAGCAATTTCTCCTTTTCCCACAGTGTTTTCAAAAGACTTTTACTGCAGACACGTGAAAACCAGGGCTTGTTTGGGAAAGGGTTAATGAAATGTACCTTCAGAAATATCATTTGAAATATTGTCATTTCAAAATTATTTAGGCCAGAATATGCAAAAACTTAGTGGACAGCACAGCATCTGAAGTCTGCTAGATTGTAAAACCTACATACTTTCCCTAATTATTATGTCACAAATAGAGATTGACTTGATTTTATCCAATTTATCTTCAAAACCAATCTTCTTTAGTTGTATTTATCATGATAAGACTTTCATAAAAAGAAACAAGAAATATCTTTTAAAAAATATAGATAGCATAAGAGATACTGGAATATGAATATTGAAACTATTTTGTGGCTCAATATAAAGTAAAATAATGGAAAGTAACCTCATGTGCAATTGTCTCTTCTTTCTCCTTGTTTTTCGTTTTGTTGAAAAGTAGTACTGGGTACTAGGTAACATTTAGGACAATATTAAATATCCAAATAGCACAAGAAAAAACTCATTCTCTACTACATGAGTCTGCTAGGGTAAGAATCAAGGCCCCGAGGTATTGATTAGTGGTAGCAATGCTCATTGATAGTGGTTTCATAAATATGCAAGCAAATATGCCACCAGGGGACCTCTGAATAAACGTGTGCATTTTTCACCAGTTGCAAAATACCATCTTTTCATTGTTTATCAGTACCAAGAAGTAGGACAAAAGCCAGCGCATTCAGCTACGCCAAAAAAAAAAAGACAATTAGCTTATAAATTTATTATTATCTTTCTATTATTTGGAGAATAAAGACAGTTAGCTTATAAATTTATTATTATCTTTCTATTATTTGGAGGAATAATTGTAGCACATTTGCTTGGCTGAATATTTTTAATGGTCACATTACAGAGACACATGTGTGAATGTGTTCTCTTTTGTAACAGGTGGCCATTTCTGCAATGGATAGATTGTCTCATGTTTTACAAGCTGAAAATGTTTTTTTTTTTTAGGAAAACTGAAAAAGTGAAACTCCCCAAAAAATTAAGGACTTACCATGACTCAATTGAATGTTGTCATTTTTAGCTCCACTGGCCAAAGGCCAGCGGGCTTATGTCATGGCCCGGTGTCCGTCGTGTGTGCGTGCATCCGTCCGTCTGTGCGTTAACTTTTATTTCAAACATCTTCTTCTCTGAAACTATCCATCCAATTTTCATGAAACTTCACAGAAATGATCCTGCCATAGTCCTCTTCAGAATTTCTTGAAAGAATTTGATTCCTTCAAAAACTCTGGTTGCCATGGCAACAAAACTGAAAAATATTGGAAATCTTTAAAAATCTTCTTGTCTGAAACCATAAGGCATAGGGCTACCAAATTTGCCATGTAGCTTTATGTAGTAGACCTCTATCATGTTTCTTGAAATTATAACCCTGGGGTCAAAATTGGCTCTGCCCCAGGGGTCACAAGTTTTACATAGGCTTATATAGAGAAAACTTTAAAAATCTTCTTGTCTGAAACCATAAGGCATAGGGCTACCAAATTTGGCATGTAGCTTTATGTAGTAAACCTCTATCATGTTTCTTGAAATTATAGCCCTGGGGTCAAAATTGGCTCTGCCCCAGGGGTCACAAGTTTTACATAGGCTTATATAGAGAAAACTTTAAAAATCTTCCTGTACCAATCATAAGGCCTAGAGCTACCAAATTTTGCATTTGGCTTGATCTAGTTGGGGTCTACCAAAATTGCCCAAATTATAGTCCTGGGGTCAATTTGGCCTCATTCTGGGGGGGGGGGGGGGGGGGGGGGGGGGGTCACAGGATTTACATAGGCTTACATAGGGAAAACTCTTAAATCTTGGTGTACATAGCCATAAGGCTTAGGCTACCAAATTTTGCATAGTTATAGCATTATCTAGAGGACAACTACAAAGAGGGCCCAAGTTACAGCCCTAGGATCAAGTTTGGCCCTGCACCAGGGGTCACAAGTTTTACATGGGTTTATGGAGTGAAAAGTTCAGAAACCATCTTGTTACTAGCCATAAGGCCAAGAACTCCCAAATTTGGCATGTTATTCTTCCAATACACATATTCCCCATTTAGTCCGACTGTAGCCCTGGGGTCAAAGTTTTATAAGGGCTTATATAGTGAAGACTTCTCTTCATGGTTTATATTTATAAGCCAGTGGAGCGATACAGGGCCATCATGGCCCTCTTGTTACAAAACAATTCACTCTAACCATTTATCAAAATGATCATAATGTGTGCTATGCTCTGTGAAATGGTTTAACCCTTTCCCAAACAAGCCCTGGTTTTCACGTGTCTGCAGTACAAGTCTTTTGAAAACACTGTGGGAAAAGGAGAAATTGCTCGTAATGAGCAATTTCTCCTTTTCCCACAGTGTTTTCTATCCTTTTTGATAACTTTCTGCCATTTTCATCAAATTTAAAATTGTCATCTGCAAACTCTTTCAATTTGGACCAGTCCAAAATTTGTCGTTTGGGAAAGGGTTAATGCACCTACAAAAAATATCAATCCATGTAAGCTTGCATAGTCTGACACAAGTCAAAACTCTTTGTTTTTTGCGAATTTTCTGTATTTCCAAAGACAACTCTACCTCATGAATCCGTGGATTATTAGATGAAGTGGATTCATAATTATGTGATGACTTGCGTGGTAGAATGCATCACAGAGATGCATTAATCCCCCTTTTCCAGGAGCACCATTCATGTATTTTTCAATACAAAGGAAGAAGAGAAGGGCTTGGGCTTTCATAAACATTGTACCAAAGGAGAAACTTTTGGTTACCTGCATTTTGTTCCTGTTCCCATCATGCCTTAACCCTTTACCACTCAGTCCCGACCTTTAACGACCCAAAGAAAGAAGCCTTTTGAAAACAGTGTGGGAAAAGGAGAAAATGCTGGTAACCAGCATTTTCTCCTTTTCCTACATGTTTTCTACCCTTCCCAAAACAAATTTCAATTTTTCAGTTACATTTATTTTGTCGTCTGCAAATGCTTTTAATTTGGACCAGTCTAAAATTGTGTCACTTGGTAAAGAGATTTTAACCCTTTCCCAAACAAGCCCTGGTTTTCACGTGTCTGCAGTACAAGTCTTTTGAAAACACTGTGGGAAAAGGAGAAATTGCTCGTAACGAGCAATTTCTCCTTTTCCCACAGTGTTTTCTACCCTTTTTGATAACTTTCTGCCATTTTCATCAAATTTAAAATTGTCGTCTGCAAACTCTTTCAATTTGGACCAGTCCAAAATTTGTCGTTTGGGAAAGGGTTAATGCAATTGTTGGCGTCGGAATTGGATTGTTTTCCACAAATGTGTTCAGTATAGACATGGCTGAAATTCTATATTGAACAGGGTACTAGTGATGGAGTATTACCGCTTAGAAAATCATTTATTATTGGTACATCCATACATGAAATAAAGAGATGCAAAACCAAAATCATTGCTACTCCATAGCTTTGGAATACCACTGTGCAAGTTTATTTCTATTAGGGCAAGGGTACATAGAAGGTGTCCAATATCTGGAAGACCTGCTGGCTGACTGTCACAATTTCTGGTTATCAATGAAATTTAAGTCAAGGGGTCCAGTTTTTGAGTCATAATTGCTGCTGCAGCTGTATATCTGTGTGAGAAAATTGGATTTCTTCCTCTCAGTTTTTGTCTTTTTTCTTTCTCCTTCCGTTTTTGTGAAGTTATTTTGAACTGCCATGTGTATTAACTCTTTACCACACAATCCTGACTTTTAACGACCCTGCGAAAGAAGCCTTTTGAAAACATTGTGGGAAAAGGAGAAAATGCTGGTAACCAGCATTTTCTCCTTTTCCCACAATGTTTTCTACCCTTTCCAATATAAATTTTAATTTTTGAGTCACATTTAATTTGTCGTCTGCAAACACTTTCAATTTGAACAGGTCTAAAATTTTGTCGTTTGGTAAAGGGTTAATTTGTCGAGGAAATAATTGTGGAAACTTTATACTTTGTATGATGCCAAACGCAATTGCCAGTATGTGTTCTTTTCTATTCTTTATCATTTTTTTGCTGTAAGACTCAGGGTTTTATCCCTCAGGTCTTTCTGTTTGAGGGTATTTTGAACCCCTTCAAATGAATAAAAGAAAGCAGTCATTTAAGTCTTTACCAAACGACAAAATTTTAGACTGGTCCAAATTGTAAGAGTTTGCAGACGACAATTTTAAATTTGATGGAAATGGCAGAAAGGTCTCAAAAAGGGTAGAAAACACTGTGGTAAAAGGAGAAATTGCTCGTTACGAGCAATTTCTCCTTTTCCCACAGTGTTTTCAAAAGACTTGTACTGCAGACACGTGAAAACCAGGGCTTGTTTGGGAAAGGGTTAACTCTTTAACAAAAGACAATATTTCAGACTGGTCCAAATTGAAAGGATTTGCAGACGAAAAAATAAATGTGACTGAAAAGTTGAAATTTGTTTTGGGAAGGGTAGAAAACATGTGGGAAAAGGAGAATATGCTGGTTACTAGCATTTTCTCATTTTCCTAGTGTTTTTGGAAGGGTTCTTGCTCAGGGTCGTTTATACTTGGGTTTGTGTGGTAAAGGGTTAAATGTTTGGGAACATTAGAAAATTTGAGGATTCTGTTTTGCTTAGTGGTAAAGTGTAGGTCTTGCAACCTTGAGGTTCTGGATTCGATCATCACTGGAGGCACGGGGTTTTTCTTGGGAGTTTCCTTGGGCAAAACAGTTCAGAGCCCTAGCCTAGTTCTAAACCCATGATGTACATGGATATGTGTGTTGTTGCTGTGATATAACTGAAACATTGTTGAAAGCGGCTTGAAGGATATTTTGATCAGTCATTATCCGTTTGAGGTATTATGGACGTGTAAATCTGTACCAGGGGATCCCAAGCTTTTATGCCTTGCAGATGGAGATGTTTGGTAACATTAGAACAAAAGACAGAATGCAAGCAAACAACTTTTTCCTTTTCAAAATTGACTTGTGTAATAATTTTTTCATCAGTTGGAGCTTTAACTCTTTACCAAACAACAAAATTTTAGACTGGTCCAAATTAAAAGCATTTGCAGACGACAATGTAAAGGTGGCCCAAATGATGAAATTTTTCATTGATAGGTTAGAAAACATTGTGGGAAAAGGAGAAAATGCTGGTTACCAGCACAATGTTTCCCACAATGTTTTCAAAAGGCTTCTTTCTCAGTCGTTAAAAGTTGGGATTGTGTGGTAAAGGGTTAACAAGAGTGTGAAATAAGATAAGATTCTGACAGTGTTGTACCCATCGATTATTGATGCATATTTTTGGTACTGATAACAAATGAATAAATAGAAATTTGTGATTGGTAAAAAATGCAGACATGTTTATTCCAAGGGCCCCTACCTATTTGCTGGCAAATTTACACCGTCTATCTTTCTTAACTCTTTCACTACTGATGATCACTTGAGTAGCTTTTGCGGACAGCATAGATCAAGATCAGACTGCACAGAACGTGCAGTCTGATCTTTGATCTACACTGTCCGCTTACCTGTTTTCAAACAATGAAGAAAGTCGTTTTCAATAGTAGTGTAAATCTATTTTTAAAACTCGGGAAAAAAAATGGTATTTCCAGATTTAGTAGTGAAAGAGTTAAAGATATTTCTTGTTTTAAATGTAACAGTGAATATGTACAAGTGACTTAAAGGAAAAATATTTGAAACAAAGGAAAGTGTCTTTCGCAATGTTAAGGGAAAAAATATTGGAAAAGGAGCTGTCGCCTGTATCAAGCAAAATTTAAATGCTCTTTTTCTTGTAACAATTACTCAGCTGTCTTCATGAATGGCAAAATAAATTAAAAAAATGGAAAGGGTTTAAACATCTTTCTGTTATGTCTTTTTTTCCAGGAGTAACAGCTGATACTGACATTTAGATTTGAATAGGCATTGGATGTATGAGGATTGTCTAAATTTGGAGCATAGACACAGTTGTATTTTGGCTGTCTGGTAAGTGCTTTATTTTCTCATAGTCAATTTGGTGTAGTCTAACCTTTAACCCTTTACCACACAATCTAGGTTTTTACCGACGCCATATGAAAACATCGTGGGAAAAGGAGGAAATGCTGGTAACCAGCATTTTCTCCTTTTCCCTCAATGTTTTCTATGCTTTCAAGGGCAAATCCCATCATTTTAGCCACATTTAATTTTGTGGTCTGCAGGTGCTTTCAATTTGGACAAGTCTAAAATTTTGTCTTCTGGTAAAGAATTAAAGGGCTGAACCTGGATTTATTTGCTTTGGCAGATAGATTACATCAAGATCAGGCTGCACAGTCTGATCTCATATCTATACTGTGTGCCATTCTGCCAAATATTTTGACAAACAAAACCTTGAAATACTGAAATATTAGCATTTTTTGCATTGACAAGATGCTCACTTCATTCACATGTGTTTAGCACTTTAACTTTCTACCACACAATCGCAAGTTTTAACAATCCTAAGAAAGAATGCCTTTGAAAACATTGTGGGAAAAGGAGAAAATGCTGGTGACCAGCATTTTCTCCTTTTCCCACAATGTTTTCTACCCTTCCAACAACAAATTTCAATTTCTGAGTCCCATTTATTTTGTTGTCTGCAAAGGCTTTCAATATGGACAAGTTTGAAACTTTGGCATTTGGTAAAGTGTTTATAGTAAAGTTCAAGCATACTTAACTTTTTAACCAGACAACAAATTATAAGTTGCATCCAGTTTGAATGCCTGTGCAGACGACAAATTAAGTATAGCTCAGATTTTGGAATTGGTCTTGGAAAGGGTAGAAAATTTGGTGGGAAAATGAGAGAATACTGGTTACAAGCATTTTTAGCCCCACTGGCCAAAGGCCAGTGAGCTTATGTCATGGCCTGGTGTCCGTCGTGCGTCCGTTCGTCCGTGCGTCCGTCCGTCCGTCCGTGCGTTAACTTTTATTTCAAACATCTTCTTCTCTGAAACTACCCATCCAATTTTCATGAAACTTCACAGAAATGATCCTGCCATGGTCCTCTTCAGAATTTCTTGAAAGAATTTGATTCCTTCAAAAACTCTGTTTGCCATGGCAACAAAACTGAAAAATATTGGAAATCTTTAAAAATCTTCTTGTCTGAAACCATAAGGCATAGGGCTACCAAATTTTGCATGTAGCTTTATGTAGTAGACCTCTATCATGTTTCTTGAAATTATAGCCCTGGGGTCAAAATTGGCTCTGCCCCAGGGGTCACAAATTTTACAAAGGCTTATATAGAGAAAACTTTAAAAATCTTCTTGTCTGAAACCATAAGGCATAGGGCTACTAAATTTTGCATGTAGCTTTATGTAGTAGACCTCTATCATGTTTCTTGAAATTATAGCCCTGGGGTCAAAATTGGCTCTGCCCCAGGGGTCACAAGTTTTACATAGGCTTATATAGAGAAAACTTTAAAAATCTTCCTGTACCTAGCCATAAGGCCTAGAGCTACCAAATTTCGCAGTTAGCTTGATCTAGTTGGGGTCTACCAAAAGTGCCCAAAGTATAGTCCTGGGGTCAATTTGGCCTCATGTTTGGGGGGGGGGGGGGGGGGGTTCACAAGATTTTCATGGGCTTACATAGGGAAAACTTTTAAATCTTGGTGTACATAGCCATAAGGCTTAGGCTACCAAATTTTGCATAATTATAGCATTATCTAGTGGACAATTACAAAGAGGGCCCAAGTTACAGCCCTAGGATCAAGTTTGGCCCTGCACCAGGGGTCACAAGTTTTACATGGGTTTATGGAGTGAAAAGTTCAGAAACCATCTTGTTACTAGCCATAAGGCAAAGAACTCCCAAATTTGGCATGTTATTCTTCTAATACACATAGTCCCCATGTAGTCCGACTGTAGCCCTGGGGTCAGTTTTATAAGGGCTTATATAGTGAAGACTTTTCTTCATGGTTTATATTTATAAGCCAGTGGAGCGATACAGGGCCATCATGGCCCTCTTGTTCTCCTTATACCACTATGTTTTCATGAGTCCTCTTCTTCAGGGTCGTTAAACTCAGGATTGTGTGGTAAAATGTTAAGGTAACCACACATGTATAGATGCTTTTCAGCCCTTTTAAATGCAGTCTGATCTTTGGTCTACAATGTCCAATAAGGAGATAATCTTTCCTCCGAAAATACCTTTGAAATAGGAAAATTTAGATTAGAACTATTGGTTTGAGAGTTTCATTTCTTTTATTCAGCAGGATAAGAGTTAACCCTTTCCCAAATGACAAATTTTGGCCTGGTCCAAATTGAAAGAGTTTGCAGACGACAATTTCAAATTTGATGAAAATGCCAGAAAGTTATCAAAAAGGGTAGAAAACACTGTGGGAAAAGGAGCAATTGCTCATTACGAGCAATTTCTCCTTTTTTCCACAGTGTTTTCAAAAGACTCGTACTGCAGACATGTGAAAACCAGGGCTTGTTTGGGAAAGGGTTAAGAGTTGAAAGGTAAGGAGCTTCTGTACATATATATAGGTGTCATCCATACAGTCATGAAAATGGATACTTAGGGCTCACCAGACCAGAGCAATTTAATGTCAGTTGATACTTACCAGCGAAGTGCCCTTCACAGCTCTAGTTACCTTTGCGGCCAGTGTAGATCAAGATCAGACAAAATTTGCAGTCGGATCTCTAATCTACACTCTCCTTTGTGGAAAGGAGTAACTTTGAAATTTTGATTATTGAGGTTTAAATTCAGGACTGAAATTGTCCATTGTGAGTAAGTTTTAAGCCATTACAGCACGGAATATACCTAACAAGACATTTTTGGTCTAGAAATAAGATCCAAATATACTTGCAGTTTCAGACTTTGTCCTTTGTCCAGAATGTTTTGGGAAAAGGGGACAGTGAAGATCAAAGATCAGACTGCACATTTTGTGCAGTCTGATCTTTGATCTGCACTGGCCGCAAAGCCAGCTACATTTATGAAAGGCACTTTAACTCCTTACTACACAATTCCCCATTTTAACAACCTTTCGGAAGGAGCCTTTCGAAAACTATGTGAGAAAAGAAGAAAATACTGGTAACCAGCATTTTCTCTTTTTCCCATGATGTTTTCTGTCCTATCAAAGGCAAATTCCATCATTTGAACTACATTTAAATTGTCGTCTGCAAATGCTTTCAATTTGGACAAGTCTAAATTTTTGTCGTCTGGTAATGAGTTCAGGGGCAAAAGCGAGATGAGATTTGATTGGTCATAACTTTTATCTGCTATGCAAATTGCCATGTACCAAAAACATTATTGGTTAACCTCAAACCCTCGTCATTTATGCTGCTTTCAGTACTTTTTTACGATGACCAATTACAAAAATAGCTGTTCGGGTGTTTTGATGTTGACGATGCAATTTTGTTTCGGTGACTTTTGTTGGGATGTAATCACTCTGTTATTTTTGTTGCGGGGATCCCATGAATACAGATATATTTTTTCTCGGTGGAATGAAAATTGGTCGTTCGACTCTTTCGCTGCTAACTAAATAAATTCAACATTTTTCAAGGGTGTAAAAGTACCGTTTGTAAACACTACATTTGAATTTTGAAGATGACAAGCGTCCAAAGATTAGCATCAGGTAGCTGATTGTGTAGATCGAAGAGCAAAATTTTTTTAATCTCCATTGATACTGAAAGAGTGAAGTTGCTACATATTGCAGACGACAATAATTTTACTTTTGGCAGACAACTGTTACAAAGAAATCAAGGCAAAGGAAAATTTTCCCCTAACCCTTTAGGGAACAATCCCACATTTTTATGGACCGAGAAATTAGGTATTTGAAAACATTGTGGGGAAAGGAGAAAATATTGGTAGCCAGCATTTTCTACTTTTACCATATTTTTTTCCTGTTTCGTATGCAAATCCCATCATTTCAGCCACGTATGATTTGTTGTCTGCAAATGCTTTCAGTTTGGACAAGTATCAAATTTTGTCATGTTGTAAAGTGTTCAATGTAAAGAATAGTTCCTTCTAGGACATTTTTATTCCTACATATTCTGTCAGATGTAAGGATTTCAATATGTCTAGCTTTGGAGAAATTTTCAAATGGGGTCTTTCACATCTTGTGAAAGGGATTAAAGATGACAAATAGTTGTTCATCTGTGCTGTTGGATGCAATAAAAAGTGAAAAATTGACAAGAGGTTGAATATTTTATGGTTCAGCTTAAATTGTTGTCTGGTGTACTACATAGCTCTTTACCAGACGACAAAAGATGTGGGCTTGTCCAAAATTGAAAACATATGCAGACAACAATTTAAATGTGGCTCAAATGATGGAATTTGTCTTTGATAGGGTAGAAAACATTGTTGGAAAAGGAGAAGATGCCGGTTTCTCCCCAGCATGTGGCCATCTCTGGCAAAACTTGTTGATGAAAGATTGTATTGGAGTTTAACACCATTTTAACAGCTTTAACCTAGGTAATATAACGGTGGTCAGTGAATGAATGTCATTTGGTAAAGAGTTAAATGACAATTTCTGTCTTTCATAGGGTTGAAAACATTGTGGGAAAAGGAGAAAATGCTGGTTACCAGCATTTTCTCCTTTTCCCACAATGTTTTCAAAAGGCTTCATCCTTAGGGTCGTTCAAACTCGGAACTGTGTGGTAAAGGGTTAAGATCTGGGATCAAGTGAAAGGTTTAAGTAATTGTCAAATAGATGATAAAACTTAGATTAGAAGGAATGTTAACCCTTTACTACACAATCCCGACTGTTAACAACCCTGAGGGAAAAAATGGCTTTCGAAAAAATGAGAAAAGAAGAAAATGCTGGTAACCAGATTTTTCTCCTTTTTTCTCACAATGTTTTTTACCCTAACCCCCTTCCAAAAAAGAAGAAAGAATCAATTTTTGAGGCACATTTATTTTGTCATCTGCAAATGCTTTCAGTTTGTTGTTTGGTAAAGAGTTAACCTTTCAAATTGTGACCTGTGGTAGTTCCCTTCTTGTTGACCTTTTCTTTTTGGATCTGAATGATGTCCCTATACCTGACAACAAAATGCTAGAATTAACCCTTGACCACACAATCCCGAGTTTTAATGGCCTTGAGGAAGAAGCCTTTTGAGAACATTGTGGGACTAGGAGAAAATGATGGAAACCGGCATTTTCTCCTTTTCCCAGAATGTTTTCTTCCCCATTGAAAACAGAAATTATCATTTCAGCTACTCTAATTATGTCGTCTGCAAACTTTTAATGCTTTCAATTGGTCCAGTCCAAAATTTTGTCGCCTGGTAAAGAGTTAGTCTGTAACAGACCAAAAGTTCTAAGACTTGTCCATCTGGAAAAGCATTTGCAGACTCTAAATTAAATATGACTCAAGTGATTTGTTCTTGAATGCTTTGTAAACATTGTGGAAGAATGAGAAAAGGCTGCTTACCAGCATTTTCTCCTTTTCCCACATTGTTTTCGAAAGCCTTCATTGTCGGGATTATTTGGTAAGGTTTAACTCTTTACCACACGATCCTGAGTTTTAATGACCCTAGGAAAGAAGGCTTTTGAAGACATTGTGGGAAAAGGAAAAAATGCTGGTGACCACAATGTTTTCTACACTTACAACAAGAAAATTCAGTTTTTATGTTTAATTTGTTGTCTGCAAATTCTTGCAATTTGGACAGGTATAAAATTTTGTCGTTTTGTAAAGATTTTATGCAACTGTCTGACATTTAGCACTAACTTTTCACCACATGACAGAATTTTAGACTTGTTCAAACTGAAAGCATTTGCAGATGACAAACTGAATGTGACTGAAAATTTAAATTCTGTTTTGGGAAGAGCAAGAAAACATTGTGGAAAAAGGAGAAAATGCTGGTTACCAGCATTTTCTCCTTTTCCCTCAATGTTTTCAAAAGGCTTTTTTTTTAAAGGGTCATTAAAAGTTGGGATTGTGTGGTTAAGGGTTGAGTCTTTACCACACAATGCTGTCTTTTCATGACCCTGAGGACAAAGGCTTTTGAAAACACTGCATGAAAAGGATAGAATGTCGGTAAACAGCATTTTGTCCTGTTCTCACAATGTTTTTTACCATTTCAAAAGAATTTCCATTTTTTAGGCCACATTGTATTATTTGTGTCTGCAAATTCTTACTATGTGGACAAGTCTAAAATGTTGTGATTTTGTGGAGGATTAATCATTAACACTTAAGCTGCTGAATAAATGAAACGCAAATTTCTACTCAATACTAAAAGCCCAAACATTGCTATTTCAAAGTTGATTTCACCGGAAAGAAAATACCGTATCAGACAGTGTAGATCAAAGATCAGACTGCACATTCTGTGCAGTCTGATCTTGATCTACACTGTCCACAAAAAGTCAGTGAGTCGCGATTAGCGGCTTAAGGGTTAACCCTATAGCAAACAATCACAGGTTTTAAGGATCCCAGGAAAGAGGCCTTTTGAAAACATTATGGGAAAAGGAGAAAATGCTGGTTACCAGCATTTTCTCCTTTTCCCACAATATTTTCTATCCTTCCCAAAACAAATTTCAAATTTCGGGTCATGTTTATTTTGTGGTCTGCAAATATTTTCAATTTTGACAAGTCTAAAATTTGTCGTTTGGTAAAGAGTTAACAAACAGTAAACTAATAGTCATGTTGTAATCATGCTTTGTCTGACTTGTCTTTCACCCTTTACCACTCAGTCCCAAGTTTTAACATCCCCGAGCAAGAAGCCTTTTGGAAACATTGTGGGAAAAGGAGAAAATGCTGGTAACCAGCATTTTCTCCTTTTCCCACAATGTTTTCAACCCTTTCTCAGCCAAAAAGCACAATTCCAGCCACATCTAAGTTGTCGTCTACAAATGCTTTCAATTTGGAGCAGTCTAAAATTTTGTTGTGCGGTAAAGACTTATTTAGCATACTGTGGTTAGAAATCATGTTGTTTTGCATGGAAAAAAAAAAATGCAGAATCTTCTTTAGCAATCGCTACAAATTTTTGTCAGTGTAAGGCAGCTTTGATGAGGTCACACATATACCTACGTAGGGAAGGTGAACAACTGTTACATTCGTGTCTTATTTCAATTTTGAGCTTGGTATGTTGTTGAATGTTTTTTCGGATGATTCAACTTCGGGAAAAATGAAACGTATTGTATTCTGTGCCCACTCTGTCATAATAAAAGGTGGACCGGTAACAAGAATTGAAGAATTGTTGTACACACCCATTAACTCTTTACCACAGGAAAAAATGTAGACTTGTCCAAACTGAAAGCATTTGCTGACAACAACTTAAATGTGAGACATGTGAAGAAATTTGCCCTTGATAGGGTAGAAAATATTGTAGAGAAGGGAGAAAATGCTGGTGACCAGCATTGTCACCTTTTCCTGCAATGTTTTCAAAACACTTCTTCCCCAGTGTTGTTAACTGTGAGGATTGTGTGGTAGAGAGTTAAATATATGTGATAGTCACATTTTTACACAGAAAGTGACTTTGTCTCGCCTTTTTTTCAAATATGGATGCTAATTAATTTGTGTCACAGGCATTTTTTTCATGGTTTTGCTCTGTTAAGTTGCAGTCAAAATGTTTGCAAAAAGGTTCCAGCTAGATGGAATGCAAAACATAATATCTGTTGTGATACACACATAAATTGTATTGGTTTGAGTATCATCTTTTGACCTTTATAAGCTCCTAGAACACTTAAGAATTTTTGTGGTAAGTATAGATCAAGAGCAGAATGCATAGATTGATCAATGCACAATGTATTTTTAGATGTTCTAGCTACAACAGCTGCTGTAGCAAGGCTCATTTGACATGTTATCTTCTACTGAAATCAAGTGATATTGTCAAAGGCCTGTGGCTATCTGCCTTGTTGAATTTTTTTTTTTGCCTTAAAACTTTGACATTTAGTGCCATTACTGCAGATAATTACTTGAAATTAAAGGTGGTTGCTTTCTTTCTATAGCAGAATACTTACCAGAAGGGTAGGCAACTTAAAATATTTTTGATACAGTTATGCCCCTTTTTTAACCTGAAAGTTTTCATTGAAAAAGCACATGCAGCTGAGTGTAGCGCCTGCATAGGGTGTTCTTATTTCTTCATACTACAAAGCACTTTTGAAAACATTGTGCCTCCGGCTGCTTTCACATAAAACATCCAGGGTCCGTATTCACCAACCATTCTTAAGAATATTCTTAGTCTGATTCTGGAAAATTTTCCGGATTTGAAAAGAACACAACTTCAGATTGGCTAAACCAAATGGTTTAGCCAATTAGAAGTTGTGTTGCTTTCAAATGAAGAAAAATCTTGAGAATAAGATTAGAAATATTCTTGAGAATGGTTGGTGAATACGAGCCCAGAACCATCAATGTTTTGTGCAATTCCAAGGGAAGAAATGAAACCAGCAAAAAAACCATGCTGTCTGGCTTTAACCTTCTTGTTATATTTTACCATAATTAACATGCAAGATGTTACCGTAATAATGTACACGTAAGTAATAAAGTTTATAAATGTGCAAAACCTGATGATCAAAGGATTGGACAATATAGGATATGCTGATATATTTAACCCTTTCCCAAACAACAAATTTTGGACTGGTCCAAATTGAAAGAGTTTGCAGACGACAATTTCAAATTTGATGAAAATGACAGAAAGTTATCAAAAAGGGTAGAAAACACTGTGGGAAAAGGAGAAATTGCTCGTTACGAGCAATTTCTCCTTTTCCCACAGTGTTTTCAAACGACTTGTACTGCAGACACGTGAAAACCAGGGCTTGTTTGGGAAAGGGTTAATATGATTTACATTGCAGTAGGCTAATACATCCACTGCTATGCAGCAGATGTTATTTGTAATGCATACAAGTAAGGCTTCGCTTAGTCATGTACTTTTCATTTTTGCATGTATTTTTAGCTCAGCTGTTCTCAAAGAAACACAAGGTATTGTAATAGATTATCATAGCTTTGTCATTGTCTGTGTTGTTGTCAGCATCATTGCTACTGTGTAATACTTTGGCATTTTCTCATATTCTGACATTACCGAAGATATTATTTTCTGCAGACAAAGGCCAAATGTTGTTAGCTATCTACAGGGGATATAGACAGCTAAGGCAGATAACCTTTGAATATATTTATACCCCACAACCTACGAAATAGATGGGGTATATTGGTTTCACCATGTTTGTCTGTTTGTCAATCCGTCTGCCTTGTTTTTGTTTCCATGCTCTAACTCAAAAAGCATTTGACCTAAGATTCTGAAACTTTATACAAGTGTTGCTCACGACCCAAGGAGGTGCCGTGTTATTTTTGGGCCACATGGGTCAAAGGTCAAGGGCACAGTTAAACTTTGTTTGAAAATCGTTTCTGTGTTCTAACTCAATACCTGTTTGACCTAGGACCCTGAAACCATATACAATGTTGCTCATTAACCAAGGAGGTGCCCTATTGTTTTTTGGGTCACATGGGTTAACCCTTTCCCAAACAAGCCCTGGTTTTCACGTTTCTGCAGTACAAGTCTTTTGAAAACACTGTGGGAAAAGGAGAAATTGCTCATAACGAGCAATTTCTCCTTTTCCCACAGTGTTTTCTACCCTTTTTGATAACTTTCTGCCATTTTCATCAGATTTAAAATTGTCGTCTGCAAACGCTTTCAATTTGGACCAGTCCAAAATTTGTCGTTTGGGAAAGGGTTAAAGGTCAGGGTCACTGGTGGTCCTTGTTTTGAAAAATATTTCAGTTCGCTGATTGTGCTACTTCAGTGACAAGATGCTACTTCAGTGACAAGATGTTGGTGGGGGTAGTTGTCTGCTTTGTGACAGTTCTAGTTGACACAGTTATGCCCCTTTTTTACATATGATTTTCATAGAAAAAGCAACTACAGCAGAAAGCTGCACCTTCATGCAATGTTCTTGTTAAGTCATGCTTTCAAATAGGTGTTATAAAGTACAATTTTGACACAAAATGATGACAGTTTTTGGTCATGGTGTACAATTAATATCACAGTGGCTACTACTGTAGCCTTAAGTCTTTGACAAACAACAAAATTTTAGACTGGTCCAAATTGAAAGCATTTGCAGACAACAAAGTAAAGTGGATAATCACTATAATGTTCAGAAACTGCATGTAGGGTAGGTTACAGATTGATCAACTCATTTAATTTGCAGTGTCATGACATTCTTTTGAGAGCATGCTTTTGATTGATTGCAAACATGCCATGTGATAACAGAGGAATTGCAGTTTCTTTCCATTGAACAAATTTTATCAAAGAATAATCTTATTTATCAAATATTTACACATAATGTCAGTGAAATATAAAAAAAATCTAACCCAAAATATCCAGTATTTTCCATTGTCAATATGTGATAATGGCTTATTATATATTGTGTTACTTAAATTAAGAAATAAGTGTGATTCTGTCCTCTCCAGTGTAACATACTGCTGTTCAGGCATCACTTGCTATGAGATAAAGAAATCACAATTAATTCCAGACAAATATTAATCAGAATATATCAATTCTTCCAAAAAAGGAAATTTTTGCTTAACTCTTTCCCAAACAAGCCCTGGTTTTCACATGTCTGCAGTACAAGTCTTTTGAAAACACTATGGGAAAAGGAGAAATTGCTCGTAACGAGCAATTTCTCCTTTTCCCACAGTGTTTTCTACCCGTTTTGAGACCTGTCTGCCATTTTCATCAAATTTAAAATTGTCGTCTGCAAACTCTTTCAATTTGGACTAGTCCAAAATTTGTCATTTGGGAAAGGGTTAATCAATTACTATTGCTCAACATTTACTATATCTGGTTTAATGGATGCAGCCTTTCTTCATACAGCCTTTAATAACTGATATCATATGGTAAATCCTAAATCTTTTTAAAGGAAAACCATTTAAGCCTGAATTTGGCAATAGTTGTTTTATTATGCCCCTGAAAAAAAAAAAGGGGGGGGGGGGTTGCATATGTTTTTGTGTATTCTGTCTGCCTGCCAGTCTGTCTCTTTTTGTGACCAGGTGATCACTTTTTTTCCTGTGACATAATTCCAAAATAACTTAGCACAAATGTTAACAACATGGAGAGGATATGTCATGGGCAAGAGTTATGTCTGTAGGTTGAAGGTTAAGATCACAGCCAGGTCAAATGTGTTTTTTGGGGTAGTGTTCATGTTTGGCCTGTAACTTTTTTAATTATAAATTAATTTCTATATAACTTTCCAGAACTGTCAACCATATGTAAAGGATGTATGGTAGCACAAGAATCATGTCAGTAGGTAAAAAGTCAAGGTCACTGCAAGGTCAAATATGTTTAAAACCAGAATTTTGGGGGTTTATGTTGTGTCTGGACTGTAACTTTTTAAAATATGAATGAAAAACGTGCAGAATTGTCAACCACATGAGGACAACATGTGATATGCAAGAACCATGCTTGTGTGTTCAAGGTCAAGGCAAGTTCAGAAGTGTTTGTAAGAGTTGTGTCCAGAGTCAATTTTCATGTTCACAGCACACAGGAAAAGGTTATATTATTTTTTAGGACATCAGGCACTTCTCAGTGACACACTGTGTTTGTTTTAATTTCATCTTAGCCTTTGGCATCAAAGGTCTTCTGTTTTCTATCCAAGAAGTCTCTTGCTCAGAAAACTCAAGAAATGATGACCCTAAAAAAAATAAAAGGCACACATTAACCTAACTGACATAAGTGTGCTGTAATGTTTCATAGAAGAGTCAGTGATGCAAATGGTTTTTTGCCTGATATATTTTGTTTGATATATCAAATAACGCTTTGTTGAAAGGATATATTTATATAATGTTTTCATGTTTATGGAAGCAAACTCTGTCACTTAATTCTCCTTGTTGTGTGCTGTTCTTATTTTACATTCAAGCACTTATTGTAACAAAACTTGAAAAGAAGCTTTGTTCTTCAGTTAGAGGGTATTTTTTTGGAACCCAATCCCACATAATGGTGGACTTGTGTTTGGTCAATTGAAGTAAAATCAAAGTGAGTGTCATAAGATTTTACACGTGGGTTGAATACAGATATGTGGCCCAGTAGCACTCTTGGTAGAGGAATCACATGTTACTTTGTTTTTACCTTAGACTGACTGCATGGCCCATAGCCTAGTTGATGGAGAAATCACATGCTACTTTCTCTTTGCCATAGACTGACTTCATCGTCCAGGGTCCGTATTCACCAACCATTCTTAACAACGTTCTTAGTCTTATTCTTCAAAATTTTCTATATTTCAAAGTAACACAACTTCTGATTGGCTAAACCAAATGGTTTAACCAATCAGAAGTTGTGTTACTTTCAAATGTAGAAAATTTTGAAGAATAAGACTAAGAACGTTCTTAAGAATGGCTTGTGAATACTGACCCAGTAACCCAGTTGGTAGAGAAAACACATGATACTAGGTTTTGACGTTGGACTGACTGCATGGCCCAGTAGTCCAGTTGGTAGCAGACTCATATGATACTAGGTTTTGACCTTGGACTGACTGCCTATTCCAGTAGCCTAGTTGATAGAGAAATCACTGCATAGTCCAGTAGCCTAGTTGATAGAGAAATCACTGCATAGTCCAGTAGCCTAGTTGATAGAGAAATCACTGCATGGTCCAGTAGCCTAGTTGATAGAGAAATCACTGCATGGTCCAGTAGCCTAGTTGATAGAGAAATCACTGCATAGTCCAGTAGCCTAGTTGATATAGAAATCAATGGACTGACTGCATAATAAGCCCAGTAGTCCAGCTGGTAGAGAAATCACATGGCACTTTATTTTGGCCTTGGACTGACAGCATGGCCCAGTAGCCTCTTCAGTAGAGAAATCAAATTCCACTATGTTTTGGAACTTAGACTGACTGCATCGACCAGAAGCCCATTTGGTAGAGAAATCACACGGATCTTTGTTTTGGCCTTGGACTGCTGCATGGCCCAGGCATAGGTAGTAGTGAAATCATATGATACTACATTTTGGCCTTACACTGACAGCATGACCCAGAAGTCCAGTTGGTAGAATACTCATATGATCTATTTTTTAGCCTTGGACTGAATGCATGGCCCAGTAGCCAAGTTGGTAGAGAAATCACATGATACTATGTATTTGGGTTGGACTGACTGCATTATGAGCCCAATTGATAGAGAAATCCCATGATACTATGTTTAGGCCTTGGACTAACTGCATGGTCAGTAGCCCAGTTGGAAGAGGACTCACATGATCTACATTTTGGCCTTGACTGACTGCATACACTGTAGCCTAGTTACTAGTGAAGTCACATAGCACAAGGAGTCTACAATTATGAATGCAACTAAGCTCCTAAAATTTTATTCTTTTTACATTTCACTGAAATTTTTATTTTGTTCCTTCAGAGTATTCACCTCCAACAGATATACAAACATTCAGTCTCCAGATCCAATCTTTGAAGACATTTTCATAGTTTTTTTTAGGTATACTATGAAGACATTGGAATATTGCAGAACTGAGGTGTTTGCGCTAAACAAATTTTCGACCTGAAAGGTATTTTTTTAGCTTTGGAAACAAAAAGAAGTCACAAGGGGCAAGGTCAGGTGGCTGCAGGGGCGGGGGAGCACAAGGACTTATGCCTGCTTCAGAAGTCTTGCATCTCATACAAAAGACAATGACTGAAACTGATGGTTTACACTCGTTGAAATAGACTTGATAGAAAATGAATTCCAGTGTCTTCATAGTATATCTAAAAAGACTATGAAAAGATTGGATCTGGAGACTGAAACTTTGTATATCTGTTGGAGGTAAATACTTTGAGGGAACAAAATAAAAATTTCAGTGAAACCTATGAAGAATCAGATTATAGGTGCTTAGATGCATTCATATTTTAACACTCCTCGTATAAAACCTTAACTCTACCAAGCGAGAAAATTTTAGACTGGTTCAAATTGAAAGCATTGCAGGTGACAAACTAAATGTTGCACAACATAGGAATTTTTTCTTTGATAGGTTTGAAAATAAATGTGGGGAAAGTAAACAGCGTTTTCTACTTTTCCTACAATGCTTTCAAAAATACTCCTTTCCCTGGTGTTGTTATAACTCGGCATTGTGTGGTAAATGGTTGATTCATATTGATTTTCCCTATTTGGCAAGTTTTTTTTTTTCAAATCTGTGCACTGCAAATGCCATTCAGGGGAATGGTCTAACTCTTTCCTGAACTACAAAATTTTGGACATGTCAAAACTGAAAGCATTTTACAGACGACAAAATAAATGTAACTCAAAAATCAAAATTTCATATTGGAAGGGTAGAAACATTGTGGGAAAAGAAGAAAATGCTAGTTACCAGCATTTTCTCCTTTTCCCACAATTTCTTCAAAAGGCTTCTTTCTCAGGGTCGTTAAAAGTTGGGATTGTGTGGTAAAGGGTTAACCCTTTCCCAAATGACAAATTTTGGACTGGTCCAAATTGAAAGAGTTTGCAGACGACAATTTTAAATTTGATGAAAATGGCAGAAAGTTATCAACAAGGGTAGAAAACACTGTGGGAAAAGGAGAAATTGCTCGTTACGAGCAATTTCTCCTTTTCCCACAGTGTTTTCAAAAGACTTGTACTGCAGACATGTGAAAACCAGGGCTTGTTTGGGAAAGGGTTAAAAGTGCATGTATTTATCTGGATGTAACTCTACCAAAGCTATTTACATAATTTTCAGCTTCATTTAGGTAACCAGAAAAGTGCTCTGAGGTGGAAGGAAAAATGAGCTTTGGTCTATTCAGCAAAAGTAGATTGTATTCCAAATGATTGCACAGGATGAAAAGGAGGTCTGATTAACCCATTGCAAATAACCTCATATTTTAAGGACTAGAGGAAATGTGCACAGGAAGGAGAAAATGCTGCTAACCAGATCTCTTGTTCCATTATTGAAATAGTCTATCTCAAAACCAAATATTACGGATCCAAGGTTAAGTTCATTGGAAATATCTTGCCATGATAATGTCTCTTATCACTCCCCCTCTAATTAACGCTCCCCCAGGTTTTTCTGGACTTGCCAGACCGCTAGTCCATCGATAAAATTGAAACAGATCAGCTGGAATGAACTTGGGGCAGGGACATTATCCTAATTACTTCACAAGTCTATGTCTTTAAAACCTGACTATCCGAATATACATACACTTCTGATAATGTTATAAATTTCCTGTAAAACAAAATTTATCAACTAACTAGGGAAAACTTTATATAAGTGAAATTATCAAAGACCAGTATTCCATATTTATCGTGAATGCTTTTTAATGTCCAAATTCATGATTGGCAGTAAAATTGATATTCTACATTAATACAGCGGGTTTCTCAAATTGGGGTTTTGCTTTGCAGTTGGAACTGACTAAAACCTAGAAAGTAATGATATCGTCATCCTCAGCAAATATCTATATCGTTTTACCTCTAATAATTGCCCTCCTTTCGGAAAATGTAACGCATCCGTGGGCATTTAAAAGAGACAATACAGTAGATATTGTAGATTCAAAATTGGACTGCATTTTCTGTGCTGGTCTTGATATACAGTTTTGGCAAAAGTTCAGTTACACCAAGCTGCCTCAAATGTCCAATTATTAGGCAAATACTCTTTACCATCTTTTGTTGTGTCTGATGCCACTACAGTGTTGTCATGGCTGATAAGCAGAAGGCCTCATGGTTTAACTAAATGATAAATATCATGGTTTATCCCTTTACTTAAAAATCCCATGTTTTAATGACCCTCCGGGAGAAAGCTCCTGAAAATATATTGGGAAAAGGAGAAATTGCTTGTAACAAGCAATTTCTCCTTTTCCAACAATGTTTACTACCCTGTCAGAGAACTTCTGCTCATTTGTACCAACATCAGATTTGTTTTCCGCAATGTTCTTCAAATTTAAAGTGTCCAGAATTTGGGAGAGAGTTAGCAAATGATTGGCCCAGAGGTTCTTTTTGTTTCTAATCCGAGATTCATGTGACAAGCATAAGATAAAAGTGTTCAAAAGTGGCAGGAAATAGTTTCAGCATATGTTGTGGTTTTCAAGAAGAATTCCAAGCAGATCATTCAAACAGATAATGAGATGTAATTTTTTGCCAAAGGTGATCACAGTTGCCTCTGTGTATAAATGTGTGATGGAAACATATGTTTCTTCTTGTATCATACCTGTGTTAACCCTTTCCCAAACGACAAATTCTGGACTGGTCCAAATTGAAAGAGTTTGCAGACGACAATTTTAAATTTGATGAAAATGGCAGGAAGTTCTCAAAAAGGGTAGAAAACACTGTGGGAAAAGGAGAAATTGCTCGTTACGAGCAATTTCTCCTTTTCCCACAGTGTTTTCAAAAGACTTGTACTGCAGACACGTGAAATCCAGGGCTTGTTTGGGAAAGGGTTAAACTGCTGAGAACATCTCTTAATTTGACAAAAAATTAGTTTGATAAGCTTTGACCGTGTCATCGCAATTATGGTGTCTAATGGCCCAGCCACTATATTTTTGTACACTGTAATTCTATACCTCATAACAAAATTTTTGGCCTGTCCATTTTGAAAACATTTGCAGATGACAATTAACACTTTACCACACAATCCCAACTTTTAACGACCCTGAGATAAAAGCCTTTTGAAAACATTGTGGGAAAAGCAGAAAATGCTGGTAACCAGCATTTTCTCCTTTTCCCACAATGTTTTCTATCCTCCCCAAAATAAATTTCAATTTTAAGCCAAGTTTGATTTGTCGTCTGCAAATGCTTTCAGTTTGGGCCAGTCTAATATTTTGTCATTTGGTAAAGAGTTAAGTAAGAAAAACTGCAGTTACATTACTATTTCAAGGTCCTTTTGGCCAGAATATGTATCAAAGTAGTGGATGGTGTAGATCTAAGATCATACTCCACAATTTGTGCAGTTTGATCTTGATCCACTCTGCTAACAAATTTTTTTAGCAGCTTCATCCAGTTCCCACCCTTTTGGGGTTAATTGAAAGTTCTTTTATTTACAGAGCTCCAGATAGAGGGAGTGATTTTGATTTCCAAATTGAAAATATTCATTACTTTCCTCTAAACCCTATGTTGTGGGTACTTATTAGAATCATCTCATTTAGACGATTCTAATGAGTACCCACAACATAGGGTTTGCAGGAGAAATAATAGATTTAGAAAACTATCACTCCCTCTTATCTGGAGGTCTGTCTTTAAGTGGCAACTTTCGACCTTTTACCCCTGTGCATTTTCTCCATTTCCTGCAATGTTTCGTTACCTTTTCAGAAACAATTCCATGTATAATTTGTCAGCTGCAAATGCTTTCAACTTGGACCAGTCTAAATTATTGTTGTGTGATAAATAGTTAACCCTTAAAGTGCTGGAACCAACTTGACTTGTCTTTGCTGACAGTGTAGATCAAGATCAGACTGCACAGAACATGCAGTCTGATCTTTGATCTACACTGTCAGCTACTTCAATACACCTTCTGGCTAAAACAACCTTGAAATGACAATATTTTGGATGTTTTTCTTCACTGAAAAGGTTTATTTCATAAATTCAGCGCTCTAAGGGTTAAAGTTAGAGTTCAGCTCACTGATACATGAGCACATTTTGCCATGGACTGTATGAGAGAAGGAAAGCTTTTGTACAGGTAGATAATGAGTGTAAAGCACTCTGCTTTGTCATGTTATCTCGATGACCATTAGTCAAGATAAGAGATGTGAAACAACACAGTACAACTCGTTAGACTTCCAAGACAAGGTAATTCTCAAGGTTGGCTTGGATCTTGAAATCAAAGCGTTGAAAGCACTGAACTGTGGCATTTGTCAAGGGAGCCTTTGTGTGGAATTAATAATTTGAAAAACAAACAATAAAAATAGTTTCCAAATATTCACTTGAAAGACAACCTACTTAAAGTCATGCAGAATCCAATGGAGCAGCGTGCAATCATGTGGGGCGAATATGTCTGGGCGAACAAGCCCAGTGACAAACTGGTTTTGGGACGAACAAGAACGGAGACAAAGATTGTGTGCATCAATGTGCAAAGAGAAGGCAATAGTGGGCAAAGCTATTTTCAATAAAAAAGAAGTTTTTCCACAATCAGTGGCCTAATCTAATTTATTCTAATACACCATTTTCAATTTTATATCTGAGTGCAATCGAAACACTTATATGTCTCAGAAAAATTTAGTTTAACTGGGTTTACTTCTTTCGGTTTTGCACAAACTACGGTACATGATTTTCAAAATGCCATATTGAACTCATAGTGGCATTGCCTTTGACAAATGCCACAAAAAGAAAATTTTTGTAGAAACTTTGTACCAAGCGACATATATTTAGACTTGTTCAAATTGTAAGTTCAAGTGTGATCGAACCAGTGTACCGCCCAAAATACATGATCATGTATAACTAAAATCAGAAGGGATGTTCGATTGATTGATTGATTGAATGGTGTTTTATGTCGCTTACAACATTATTTCAGTCATATCGGGGTGACAGCTCTCATATTCATGTATTTCCTGGGCTCCACCAGTACTAGGCTAGGGCTCTGAGGTGTCCTGCCCAAGGACACTCCGCAAAAAACCCAATGGATCCAGTGGGGCTCGAACCTGGGGCCTCCAGGTCACGAGTCCCACACTTTACCACTGAGCCACGCAGGACCCCTAAGGGATGTTTGAAAGCATGGATAGGTGCTAAAAGGATGATGAAGTGTGAATCTATATATCCCTTTTAACTCTTTACCAAATGACAAAATTTCAGACTGGTCCAAATTGAAAGCATTTGCAGACAACAAAATAAAGGTAAAGAGTTAAAATGATAAAAGATAACGAAATGCCCACTTTCTGACAGGGACTGGAACTTTGACAGATTGATATGTTGCGCCCGCACATGTAGCTCCGTGGTTAGCGTATCTGACTCGTGACTTGGTGGTTGCGAGTTTGATACCCATTTGAGGCAAACTTTCTTTGCAGCGATTTTGCCTCTCACCTCTGATGCGTGTGAAAAAAGTAGTCAGTAGCTTTGGAAAGAAAGTTGTGTCAGTACTGGTGTGATAAAGCTAGGAAACACATTGGTGCATCACTGACGGCCATGATATGACCTGAGCGGTTAAAATGGCGTTAAACTCCAAATCAAACACTTGGGATGTTACAGTTTATTAGACTCGTGATAATATCTGTACTTTTAAATGGTATTGATAAAATTTGTATTTTGACTACAGATTTGTTTACTTTTGGCAGCTACTGTGCCTTTAACTCCTTACCACACAATCCCGACTTTTAACGACCCTGAGGAAAAAGCCTTTTGAAAACATTGTGGGAAAAGGAGAAAATGCTGGTAACCAGCATTTTCTCCTTTTCCCACAATGTTTTCTACTCTTCCCAAAACAAATTTCAACTTTTGAGTAACACTTACTTTCTCGTCTGCTAAAGCTTTCAATTTGGACTGGTCTAAAATTTTGTCGTTTGGTAAAGAGTTAAGACTTGATTTTGTTGACTTCGAACTGTGTTAGATAATCTGGATAACATGTTCTTTTTTGCCTTATGCACGCTTTGATGCTCTATCTTACATTTGAAGAGTAGACATAAGGATAACTTGGGACATTGTTTGTTAACCCTTTCCTAAAGGACAAATTTTGGACTGGTCCAAATTGAAAGAGTTTGCAGACGACAATTTTAAATTTGATGAAAATGGCAGAAAGGTCTCAAAAAGGGTAGAAAACACTGTGGGAAAAGGAGAAATTGCTCGTTACGAGCAATTTCTCCTTTTCCCACAGTGTTTTCAAGACTTGTACTGCAGACAAGTGAAAACCAGGGCTTGTTTGGGAAAGGATTAAACACACGCGACATGACAATCATCGTAAACTACTTCCTAAACTGACAGTTGTGTCACATTTATTATTCATAGATGTCTGGACTAGATGGTACTTTCTGTGCTTTGATTTGCTCCATTTTTTTTTTTTAACAAGCATTGATTTTTAGCCAATTACCTGCATAAAAACATGTATTTTAATTGTCTTATAGTGTCCTGCTGTTTCTTGGCCTGTCAGGTAAAATGTGTCAGCCTGAAAAAAGAAATATTTATTGCAGTACAGTTCAGTGAATTACCATACAATTACATTCTGTTTACCTCATTATCTTTGACAGCTTTTCAAATAAGCAGATGCTTCTTTTCCGTATAATCTTAATAAGACCATTTCCTTTCTGACAAAATGTTTTCTCTTTTTGTCAGTACCACTAGTTACTTTATAGTTTGTATAAAGTTAACTATTCAGAAGATAACAACTATTTACACTCATATTATCAATTAATAATTGAAAGCATTTTAGGACAACAAATTCATCATAGCTCAAAAGATGATGTCTGTCTTTGAAATGGTAAAAACATAACAGGAAAAGGAGAAAATGCTGGTTACCAGCATTTTCTCCTTTTCCCATAATGTTTTCAAAATTCTTAAAACTTGCCCTCTGTATTATTAACCCTTAGGCTGCTGAGCATGACTCACTGTTCTTTTTCGGACGATGTAGATCAAGATCACCCTGCACAGAATGTGCAGTCTAATCTTGGACCTACACTGTCCGATGAGGAGGTATTTTTCTGGGAAAGAATCAGTTTAAAATAAAATTTATTTGGCTATTTACTAACTGCTTGAAAGTTTCATTTCACTTATTTAGCAGGGTTAAAGTTTAACTCTTTACCAAACGACAAAATTTTAGACTGGTCCAAATTGAAAGCTTTTACAGACAACAATATAAATGTGTGTCAAAAATTGAAATTTATTTTGGGAAGGGTAGAAAACATTGTGGGAAAAGGAGAAAATGCTGGTTACCAGCATTTTCTCCTTTTCCCTCAATGTTTTCAAAAGGCTTCCTTCACAGGGTCATTAGAAGTTGGGATTGTGTATAGTAAAGGGTTAAGCTAGGAATTGTTTGGTAAAGCGTGGCTATGGTGTAGAATTTATTCAGGCATTTTTCATGCCTTTCACCTAATTTAGTCCGGCACATGTACAGATGCAAATTATGTTAATTTTCAAAGTTCCATTTGACCCCTGGAAATTCTCCAGTCACCTCCATTAACCTGTCGGCAATTGAATACACGAATCATTGGTAGCAGGAAAGACTAAAATATTATGATACTGGTGGATTGAATGGTGTTTTATGCCACTTTTAAAATCATTGTAGTCATATCACTGCAATAGCTCACATATTCAAGTACCAGTACTAGGCTAGGGCTCTGAAGTGTCTTGCCCAAGGACACTCCCACGAAAAAACCCAGTGCTTCCAGTAAGGCTCCAACCTAGGGCTTCCAGGCCACAAGTCCTAAACTCTACCACTGAGCCATGCAGGACCTCTATAAAAGCGCTTTTTGTCCAGAGTATCCAAACAGTGTAGGTCCCTAATCAGAACATGCATGCAGTCTGATCTGAATCTGCACTGTCTGGAAAAACACCTTAACCCTTTACCACACAATCCTGACTTTTAATGACCCCGAGGAAGAAAGCTTTTGAAAACATTGTGGGAAAAGGAGAAAATGCTGATAACCAGCATTTTCTCCTTTTCCCACAATGTTTTCTACCCATCCTAAAACAAATTTCAATTTTTCAGTCACATTTATTTTGTCATCTGTAAATGCTTTCAATTTGGACCAGTATAAATTTTGTTGTTTGGTAAAGAGTTAATTTGCCCCAGTATGCTAAATGTTAGTTTTAACACTTAAGCTACTGAATAAATGAAACGCAAATTTCTACTCAATACTAAAAGCCCAAACATTGCAGTTTCAAAGTTGGTTTCATCGGAAAGAAAAATACCGCATCGGATAGTGTAGATCAAAGATCAGACTGCACGTTCTGTGCAGTCTGATCTTGATCTACACTGTCCGCAAAAGGTCAGTGGGTCGCGATTAGCAGCTTAAGGGTTAATGCTTCAACAAAAGTTCCTCTATGATTATGAACCATTGTAAAGAAGCCAAAAATGGATAGAACGATTGATTGTGTTTTATGAAGTTTTCAACATTATTTCAGTTATATTCTGAGCCCAGTGTTCCAATTAATGCTTTTCTGGAATTTCTGTTAATGCTACTTTGCACAATATTTTTCCCAAGCCACTGGGTGCTTTCCCACATAACCATTGTCTAAACAATGATTCTGTGAGAGTTGAATGAATCCTATCGCAATGGCTATCATCAATTGGCCGGAAAGAAATTGGCCAAGCTGGGGGTTCGAATCTGCAACCTCCTGTTCTCAAATCCCATACGCAACAAACTACGCTACAGCGGCTGACAGCTCTGAAAATGGAAACTCCACTGACAGAGTACCAGATAAAGGGAGTGATTTTGATTTCAAAATTGAAAATATTAGTTATTCTCCACTAAACCCTATATTACAGGTACTCATTAAAATCGTCTCATCGAGACGATTCTATTGAGTACCCACAACATAGGGTTTGGAAGAGAAATAATGGATTTAGAATAGCACCACTCCCTCTTATCTGGAGCTCTGTCAACAGCTTTATTGATTTTCAGGAACTGAGACTTTGAGGTGTTAAAATGGCAGAGTGAACTTTCAAAATTTTAGTCCAAAATATTGCAATTTGATTCTGATCATGTTTTATGGTGTCTGCTTAATTTGTATCCAGTTCTCTTTAACTTTTTACCAGACAACAAAATTTTAGCCATGTCCAAAATAAAAGCATTTGCAGACGGCAATTTCAGTGTGGCTCAACTGGTGCAATTTTTCGTTGATAGGGTAGTAAACATTGTGGGAAAAGGAGAAAATGCTGGTTACCAGCATTTTCTCCTGTTCCCACAATGTTTTCAAAAGGCTTCTTTCCCAGGGTCTTTAAAAAGGTGGCATTGTGCGGTAAAGGGTTCACTTTTTACCACACAATCCTTAGTTTTAACGACCCTGAACATGAATCCTTTAGAAAACATTGTAGAAAAAGTAGAAATTGCTGTTAACTGCCATTTTCTCCTTTTTCCCCAGAATGTTTTTTACACCATTAAAGGCAAATTCCATCATTTGAGCCACCTTTGATTTGTTCTTTACAAATGCTTTGAATTTGGATCAGTCTAAAATTTTGTCCTGTAGTAAAGGATTAACTCTGTGCATGGTACCTGGGTGGCTCAGTAGTACAGTTTAGGATGCATAACCAGGAGGCTCTAGCTTCAATCCTCACTGGAAGTACTAGGCCCTGAAAAAGAAGGCTTCTGATAACATTGTGGAAAAAGGACAGAAAGCTGGTAAGCAGTATTTTCTCCTTTTGCCAACTATGTATTCAACGCTTTCTGATACAAATGTGATTCTTTGTGTCGCATGTAATTGTTGTCTGCAATTGCTTTGAATTTGGACCAGTATCACATTTTGTCCTGTGATAAAGAGTTAAAGCTTTACCAAATGAAAACATTTTAGACCAGTCCAAAATCGGAGTACTTGCAGAAGGCAAAATGAAAATGACTCAGTAACTGAAATGCGTTTTTGGAGGGTAGAAAACATAGTGGGTAGAGGACAAAAAGCTGATTCACCAGCATTTTCTCCTGTTTCTGCATTGTTTTCAAAAGCTTTCTTCCACATGGTCGCTTATATTTGGGATTGTGTGGTAAGGGGTTAATATGTAATTGTTTTCCAGAAGAAGGGACTCAAACCATGAAATTAAACCATTAATCTGTAGAAAATTAATTTAATTCAATTTCCCACTTGCAGCACTTGTAAGTGTCACTTATCTTAATTAAGTTGGTCATGCATCAAAGTGTTTTCCCATTAACTCTTTCGGTGCCAAATAAACAAACTCGGCTTCTTTTGATGGCTGTAAATAGAATCCACCGAGTCTCCGGAAGACTTTTATCATATAGGCTTGACCAAACATGCGGAAGGTATAGATCAAAGATCAGACTGCACGTTCTGTGCAGTCTGATCTTGATCTTTGCCGTCCGCAAAAGTCCCTGTTTTCGGCTATGGGGCTGAAAGGGTTAATGGTTGAATATTGTGTCACACTGTTACTGGAAAATTCCAGATTTTAATGACCCTGAGAAGAGTGGACTTTCGAGAACATTGTGGAGAAAGGAGCAAATGTTGGTTACCAGCATTTTCTCTCCTTTTCCCACAATGTTTTCAAAAGCCTTTTTTTCTTGAGGCTCTTAAAAGTCGGGATTGTGTGGTAAAGAGCTGACCCTTTACCAGACGACAAAATTTTGGCCTTGTCCAAACTGAAAGCATTTGCAGACGTCAATTTCAATGTGGCTCAGATGGTGCAATTTTCTTTAATATGGTAGAGAACATTGTGGGAAAAGGAGAAAATGCTGGTTACCAGCATTTTCTCCTTTTCCCCACAATGTTTTCAAAAGGCTTTTTTCCTAGGGTCGTTAAAAGATGGCATTGTGCGGTAAAGGGTTAAAGGTATCTTTGAGTAGCATAATGTGTACTGCTAATGAAAATAAAGTTTATCGTGGACAAAAAAACCCCAAAATTATCTGCTTCATTAGATTTTCAGGTATTTTGCAAAGCTTTTTGCAGCCTTTATGTATGATTCATGCTTAGTGAAAAGGAGGTTTGATGTATCTGCAAAGAGTATCGACTCAGGTCAGCCTGCCCAGTCTGCACAACTTTTCTGTTCTTGGCCTATTTTCGGCCTGTCAAAGGACCAGTCCATGTCACAGGCCCTTCGGTTGTTAGATGAAACGAATCTTTATGAATCCATAATTATGTGATGACTTGCTTGGTATAATGCATCACACAGATGCATTAAATTCCCTTTAGTCAGAACATGGCTCAATTGTAGAGATAACAGTATTGTCTACAACAGGGTGTATCCCTCAATAGAAATGAGGCAAGAAAGCCATTATTTTACAGTTATTTATCCATCTACCACACAATCCCTAGTTTTAACAACCCTGTAGAAGAAAGGTTTTTGAAAACATTGTGTGAAAAGGAGAAAATGCTGGTAACCCTGTCTACAACAGGGTGTATCCCTCCAGAGAAATGAAGCAAGAAAGCCATTATTTTACAGTTACTTATCTGTTTACCACACAATCCCTGGTTTTAACAACCCAGTAGAAGAAAGCTTTTTGAAAACATTGTGTGAAAAGGAGAAAATGCTGGTAACCAGCATTTTCTCCTTTTCACACAATGTTTTCTGTCCTATCAAAGACAGAAATCATGATTTGAACACTATTTAATTTGTCGTCTGCAAAAGCTTTCAATTTCGTTGAGACAAATTTTGTCGTTTGATAATGTGTTATACCTTTACAACTTCTGCCTTTGAAATTGTCACTGTACATTGTACTTACAAGCAACCATTTCCTTTCCATGGACAATTTCTCCTTGTTGTTTCATTTATGTGTCGGATAGGAATACAGTAAAACCTGCCCCATTGCAACCTCTATGAACCCTTTACCAGACGACAAAATTTTAGCCTTGTCCAAATTCAAAGCATGTGCAGACGACAATTTCGATGTGTGCACTATAGTGCAACTTTTCTTTGATAGAGTAGAAAACATTGTGGGAAAAGGAGAAAATGCTGGTTACCAGCATTTTCTCCTTTTTCCACAATGTTTTCCAAAGGCTTCTTTCCCAGGGGCGTCAGAAGGCGGCATTGTACGGTAAAGGGTTAAAGGCCCAGTAGCTGCCAAAAGTAAACAATGTGGTTGTTAAAATTCTGTTGAATTTATATTGTACCATTTAAAAAGTATGGAAATTACTGGGAAGACGACAATCTGTTATTGTAAGGTCATTCCAACTGTTAGTTGCTGGCAGAAAAACGAACGTTGAAACCTTGGTCTGTATTCACCAACCATTCTTAAGGATGTTTTTAGTCCTCTTCTCTAAGATTTTTCTAAATTTGTTTAACCCTTTACCACACAATCCCAACTTTAACAACCCTGAGGAAGAAGCCTTTTGAAAAACTTGTGGGAAAAGGAAAAATGCTAGTAACTAGCATTTTCTCCTTTTCCCATAATGTTTTCTACCTTATCAAAGACAACTTACATCAATTGATTCATATTTCAGTTGTCGTCTGCAAATGCTTTCAATTCGGACCAGTCTACATTTTTGTCGTTTAGTAAAGAGTTAAAGTAACACAACTTCTGATTGGCTAAATCAAATGGATTTAGCCATTCAGAAGTTATGTTACTTTTAAATGTAGAAAATTCTGGAGTGTAAGATTAAGAATGTTCTTCTTCAAATGGTTGGTGAATACAGACCCACGTAAAAAGTAAACAAAAGATAGAGAGGCCTGGCAACTTTTGACTGACTTTCAACATTCAGCTTGCTTAATTCTTTACCAAACAACAAAATTTTAGACTGGCCACAATTGAAAGCACTTCCGGACAACAGAACAAATGTGATTGAAAAATTGAAATTTGTTTTGAGAAGGGTAGAAAACATTGTGGGAAAAGGAGAAAATGCTGGTTACCAGCATTTTCTGCTTTTCCCACAATGTTTTCAAAAGCCTTCCATCTCGGGGTCATTAAAAGTCTGGATTGTGTGGTTATGGGTTACAAATTATCATTGATGTCCTGGGTTTCACCAGTACTAGGCTACGACTTTGAAGTGTCTTGCCCAAGGACACTTACAGGAAAAAACTCAGTGCTTCAGGTGAAGCTCGAACCTTGGACCTCCAGGTTACAAGTCTTACACTGTACTGCTGAGCCACACAGGACCACTCACTGAGCCCTGTCATCATCTGCGTCATTGTCATGGGAAAACTATGACATTTTGCCCAGCAGCTGCAGCCAAGGGTTAGCATCAGCATTTTTGTACTCTTTGTTTTTCTCCAGATGTTTTCAATATTGGATGATTCTATAAATTATCTTCAACCATTACCAAACAGTGCCATGCTTTAATGAACATTAGAAACAAGGCTTTTGAAAATTTTGTGGGAAAAGGAGAAAATGCAGTTAACCTGCATTTTCTCCTTTTCCCACAATGTTTTCTACCTTCTCAAAGATGAATTCCATCAATTGAACCATATTAAATTTCTCGTCTGCAAATTCTTTCAGTTTTCACCTGTCTAAAATTTTGCCCTCTGTTAACCCTTTCCCAAACAAGCCCTGGTTTTCACGTGTCTGCAGTACAAGTCTTTTGAAAACACTATGGGAAAAGGTGAAATTGCTCCTAACGAGCAATTTCTCCTTTTCCCACAGTGTTTTCTACCCATTTTGATAACTTTCTGCCATTTTCATCAAATTTAAAATTGTTGTCTGCAAACTCTTTCAATTTGGACCAGTCCAAAATTTGTTGTTTGGGAAAGGGTTAATAAACATTAGAAAGAAGGCTTTTGAAAATTTTGTGGGAAAAGGAGAAAGTGCATGTTTTTTACCCTCTCAAAAATACGAATTCCATCAATTGAACCATATTAAATTTCTCGTCTGCAAATTCTTTCAGTTTTCACCAGTCTAAAATTTTGCCCTCTGTTAAAAGAGTTAACCCTTAGGCTGCTAAGCGTGATTCACTGACCTTCTGCGGATATCATTGATCAATATCAGACTGCGCAGAATGTGCAATCAGCTTTTGGATCTACACTGCTCGATATGGTGATATTTTTCCTCCAAAAATACCTTTTGAAATAGGAAACTTCGGGTTTTTACTATCGGCATGAAAGTTTTATTTCACTTATTTAGCAGTATAAGGGTTAACTGGACTTTTAACAACGTTAAGGAAGAAGCCTTTTGAAAACATTGTGAGAAAATGCTGGTAACCAGCATTTTCTCCTTTTCCCAAAATGTTTTCTACCCTCTTAACCTTTTTAGCACACAATCCTGACTTTTAACGACCCTGAAGCGAAAGGCTTTTGAAAACATTGTGGCAAAAGGAGAAAATGCTGGTAACCAGCATTTTCTCCTTTACCCACAATGCTTTCTGCCCTATCAAATACAAAAATCATAATTTGCACTACATTTAATTTGTCATCTGCAAATGCTTTAAATTTGGTTTAGTCCAAAATTTTGTTGTTTGGTAAAGAGTTAACCCTTTCCCAAACGACAAATTCTGGACTGGTCCAAATTGAATGAGTTTGCAGACGACAATTTTAAATTTTATGAAAATGGCAGAAAGTTCCCAAAAAGGGTAGAAAACACTGTGGGAAAAGGAGAAATTGCTCATAATGAGCAATTTCTCCTTTTCCCACAGTGTTTTCAAAAGACTTGTACTGCAGACACGTGAAAACCAGGGCTTGTTTGGGAAAGGGTTAAAGACAAATCCCATCATTTGAACCACATCTAATTTGTTGTCTGCAAATGCTTTCAGTTTCAACCTGTCTAAAATTTTGCATTCTGGTAAAGAATTAAGAATAATCATGTCATATAAAAAAGGAATCAAAGGGGTGTAACATTTAGAGGAACCCCATTCAGAGGATATATACTGCAATAAAAGATATGTTATTCATGCATTGGTTTGCTTTTGAAGTGAAGCTGCACAATTAGTTGCCAGGCAACTGAAGGTATGAGAATAGAATTTACAGCCCAGAATTTGGGCTCCACCCTGATGATGTCAAATGATGCTCAAAACTTCTCTAACAGACAGTAGACTTTGATAGATCTGTTTTTTTTTTCCCCAAAGTTTAAAAGTAGTTTTGTGTTTTGTCTTGATTACCTGGTGAATAAAACCTTGTACAATTCTCCTTTTACCCTTTACTAAATTTTGGACTTGTCCAAATTGTAAGCATTTGCAGATGACAATTTTTGAAGTAGCTCAAATGGAGGAATTTGTATTTAATATGGTAGAAAACATCGTGGAAAAAGGAGAAGATGCTGGTTCCCAGCATTTTCTCATTTTCCCACAATGGCTTCAAAAGGCCTATTTCTGTGTGTCATTAAAACTCGGGATTGTGTGGTAAAGAGTTAACCATTTACCTCACAATCCAGAGTTTTAACGACCCTGAGGAAAACATCTTTTGAAAAATTTGTGGGAAAAGTAGAAACTGCTGGTAACCAGCATTTTCTTCTTTTCCCACAATATTTTCTACCCTATCAAAGGCAAATTCTATCATTTGAGCCACTTTGATTTATCATCTGCAAGTCCTTTCAGTTTGGACCAGTCTTAAAATTTTGTCATTTGGTAAAGGTTTAACCTTTTACCAAACCCTTTGCCAAACGACAAGATTTTGGATTTGTCCAATTTTAAAACATTTGCAGACAATAAGATCAATCTAGCAGAAATGATGGAATTGTCTTTGAAAGGGTAGAAAACATTGTGAAAACGGAGAAAATGGTGGTTACCAGCATTTTCTCCTTTTCCCACAATGTTTTCAAAACATGTTTACTTCAGGGTCGTTAAAACTAAGGATTGTGTGGTAAAGGGTTAACCCTTAGAGAGCCAAATAAACAAATAGACATTTTAAGTTCAAAGTAAGACCAATATAATTTCAATATCAAGGTTGCTTTTGTCAAGAACGTCTCTGCAGAGCAGATTGTCTAGATCCAAGACCAGACTGCAGCTTTTGTGCAGTCTTATCTTGATTTACGCTGGTTGCAGGGCTAAAATGGAAACTTGAGTGTTCCTAGTGTTGTGATGCATGCAGAACCTCTTGGTGGTATTTTATGATATTTGTTTTGCAATATAATTATGAAATGAGATTTCCAGCTTTGTAAAAAGCACAGTGATGCTTCTTTTTCCTGTCACTACTACTGCTTAGGGCCGCATATTTGTAGCCTTCTTGCACAATTTCAAAAAGCAAAATTTATATACAAAACATGGAAATTCTGTAATTTCTCAAAACAGAGAGGAAGACCTCCAGTTCATAAACGTATTATGGACTGCCTGTATTTCAAGTTTATTTTATCCATATGCCGAGCCCCTGTAGCTCAGTCGGTAGCGTACAGGACTTGAGAACAGGAGGTCACTGGTTCGATCCCGGGCTTGGCCAATTTCTTTCCGAGGATTGATGATAGTCATTGCGACAAGGATTCATTCCTCTCTCACCGCTGACCATTGTTTCGACGATGGTTATGTGGGAAAGCAGCCAGTGGCTCGGAAAGAATATTGTGCGTAGTACTGGTAAAAGAAACTCCAGGAAAGCATGGATGGGTGCACTAGCCGCCCTGATATAAGTGAAATCATGTTGAACACGGCATTAAACACCATACAATCAATCAATTTTATCCATATTCAATGTTGCTGAAAGATGAATAGACACTTGGGTGATTGTTTGTTTGTTTGTATGATGCTTTCAACATTATTCAAGTTAAGTCATGGCTGCCAGTGCATCTATCCATGCTTACCTCAAGTTTCTTTCACTAGTACTCTTCCCAAGCCAGTCTACCTGCTTTCCCACATAACCAGCTTCAAAGGAATGATCAGCATTGAGAGAGGAATGAATCTGTTGCAATGACTACCATCAGTCCTAAGAAAGAAATTTGCCAGGTTTGGGATTTGAACCAGCAACCTCCCCAGGTTTCACTTCCTTTATAGTGCTGACTGCGCTACCAGGCTTGGTGACACCTAAATGAACAGACAATGATGAAAGTGAAGACAACATGATGTGCAACACACGAAAAGGGGGCCTTCGGACATTTGCATAAAGTGTTGTCCCGGATTAGCCTGCGCAGGCTAATCCAAGACAGCACTTTACGACTACATAAGATTTTTTCATACAGTAGACTTTCGTGAAACAGAAAACTACACCAAAACAGGAAATGTGGTCTCGGATTAGTCACAGACTGCCCAGGCTGATCTGATACGACACACTTTTACGCATTATGTCCGAAGGCCCCTTTTCGTGTGTTGTACGCCACATAGTATAAGAGCCATGCTCTGAAAAGGATGTTTGATGCATCAGCGAAAAGTATCGACCCAGATCAGCCTGTGTAATCTGTGCAGGCTGGCATGAGTTCAAACTTTTTGCCAAGTGTTGTTTAACCCTTTCCCAAATGACAAATTTTGGACTGGTCCAAATTGAAAGAGTTTGCAGACGACAAGTTTAAATTTGATGAAAATGGCAGGAAGTTCTCAAAAAGGGTAGAAAACACTGTGGGAAAAGGAGAAATTGCTCGTTACGAGCAATTTCTCCTTTTCCCACAGTGTTTTCAAAAGACTTGTACTGCAGACACGTGAAAACCAGGGCTTGTTTGGGAAAGGGTTAAATTTTCTGCATGTCAAAGGACCAGTCTACCTCATGATCTTGTTGATTGTTTGACAAAATGGATTTCATGGATCCATAATCGTTATGATGATTTGCGTTTGCCAGGGCACTGCTCATATTATATTTGTAGATTTTCAGGGATCTGAAGGGAAGGAATTTTGATGATGTAGGTAATCCTAGTTTCACCCATCATGTAGAGAAGAGCAAATTACTTTTTATTTGCATTCTGCTCACATGTGCCAAGAATATAATTATTTATTTCTCCTGAGAAAGAGAAATGATGTTTTAGGTCTTATATATATGATCAATATAATTTACCTTGAGCTTGGCAAGTTACTAGTGAATTTCGAAAGTGTGTTAACCTTTTACCTTATGATCCGAGATTTAACAGCCCTGAGAGAGAAAGCCTTTGAAAACATTTGAGGGAAAAGGAGAAAATGCTGATAACCAGCATTTTCTCTTTTTCCCACAGTGTTTTCGTCTATATTAACACTTTACCACACAATCCCGAGTTTTAACGACCCTGAAAGAGGAGACTTTTGAAAACATTGTGGGAAAAGGAGAAAATGCTGGTAACCAGCATTTTCTCCTTTTCCCACAATGTTTTCTATGCTATCAAAGACAAAAACATCATTTAACCTACATTTCCTTTGTCGTCTGCAAATGCTTTCAATTTGGATTAGTGTAAAATTGTGTCGTTTGGTAAAGAGTTTAAGGCTTGTTCTATCATTTGGGTCACCTTTGATTTGTCGTCTACATTTGCTTTGATTTGGACGTGCCTAGAATTTTGTCACCTGGTAAAGGTTTAAGTCTTTACTAGGTAATAAAATAATAAAATACTACTCATAGCCAAGTTGGAAGCATTAAATTGTAGATGACAAATTAAATTTCTTGGGGTTGTCAAACCAAAGAATTGTAATGGAAAAGGTCAAGGCTGCTGTGAATAAGGTAGAATATTCCTACAATGGGGAAATAACTGTTTAAGAAACAAACAACATCTGTTATTGTTTTACTCTTTACCAAACAATCTGAAGTTTTAACAACCCTGAAAGAGAAGGCCTTTTGAAAACATTGTTGAAAACAGGAGAAAATGCTGGTAACCAGCATTTTTCTACCTTATCAGGGATAAATCTCATAATTTGAGCTACATTTGGTTTGTTGGCTGCAAGTGCTTTCCATACAGACGCTAGAATATCTTCATCTGGTAAAGAGTTAAGTTTTATTTCTAATTTCTTAAAAATTCCTTTTTCCTCGAAGTGGTCAAAGCAAATTACTGTATCAGAAATAAATGAAGTTGAACATTCCTGTAAAGGGAGGTAACTGTTCAACAAACAAACCAAATGTAATTGTGATAAGTTTTGTTCTGTCAGAACTTGCCTTGAAATTTGAATTATATCACGATTGCAAAGAACTGAAACAGGGTCAAAAACCCTGTAAGCAAGAAACAGTTTGTGTTTAAGATAATACATTACTTTTCTCTTTACCAGATGATAGTATTTTGGACTTGACCCTTTCCCAAACAACAAATTTTAGACCCTTCTGTATTGAAAGCATCTGGAGACGACAAATTTGAAAGTGGTACAAATGAGCTAAAGTTTCTTGACAGAGTAGAAAACATTGTGGGCAAAGGAGAAAATGCTGCAGGCTGCAAATTTTGGCTCAAATGATAGAACTTGTCTTTGGAAGGGCAGAAAACATTGTGGGAAAAGGATAACAATATTTATTACCAGAATTTTCTCCCTTTCCCACAATGTTTTCAAAGACTTTTCTTTTAGGGTCGTTAAAATGCGGGATAATGTTGTAAAGAGTTAAGTCTTTACCACACAGTCCCGAGTATTAACGACCCTGTGAAAGAAGCCTTTTGAAAAACCTTGTGGGAAAAGGAGAAAATGCTGGTAACAAGCATTTTCTCCTTTCCCCACAATGTTTTCTACCCTTCCCAAAACATATTTCAATTTTTCGATCACATTTAATTTGACGTCTGCAAGTGCTTTCAATTTGGACAAGTCTAGAATTTTGTCTTTTGGTAAAGAGTTAAAGAATGAGAAATGTCAGCTAAGTTGATGTTTTTTTGTTACAAATTTCTTGTAGGACATTATGGAAACAGACTTCACCCCTTACCACACAATCCCTATCTTGAACAGCTCGAAGAAAGAAGACTTTTGAAAACATTGAGGAAAAAGGAGAAAAATGCTGGTAGCCAGCATTTTCTCCTTTTCCCCCAATGTTTTCTACCCTACCAAAAAACAAAGTTAAATTTTTGAGTTTTGTTTATTTTGCTGTCTGCAAATGCTTTCAATTTGGAAAAGTTTAAAGTTTTGTCTCTTGAAAAAGGGTAAACTCTTTACCAGATGACAAAATCTTAAACTTGCCCAAAGTGAAAGTGATTGCAGATGACAAAAAAATTGTAACTCAAAAATTGAAATTTGTTTTAAGAAGGGTAGAAAACATTGTGGGAAAAGGAGAAAATGCTGGTTACCAGCATTTTCTCCTTTTCCCACGATGTTTTCCAAAGCTTTCTTTCTCAGGGTCGTTAAAACTCGGGATTGAGTGGTGAAGGGTTAAACAGACTCTATTACAATTTCAGGGACAGCTAAATTAGGTAAATTACTGTTCGGCTTTTATCTCTTGGGAAATTTTCTGGGAAAGAGTAACAATTCATTTATTACTTATGACTGTGCTGTGAAACTTTTCTCTTTGAAATAAAGCAGCACAAGACTCTATGGAACCCAGGAAGAGTTTGGATGCTTTCACAGACAGTATAGATCAAGATCAGACTGCATTGTCTTATCTTTGATCTGTACCGTCCCCATTTTAGCTCAGCTGTTCATAACCTAGTGAAATAAACTTTTAAACTGATAGTAAAAAACCCAAATTATGCTATTTTAATGGTATTTTGGGGGGAAAGATATCTCCTTTTCGGACAGTGTAGATCCAAGATCAGACTGCACGTTCTTTGCAGTCTGATCTTGATCTACACTGTCCGCAAAAGGTCCCTGAGTCGCCCATAGCAGCCTAAGGGTTAACGAAAATATTGAAGTATGTCAGAGCCCTGTTGTCTGCATCATCTTCAAGGTCATGCGAAAAATTTGGTATTTTTGTTTATCTGTGTTATTACTGTAAGCTGTTACTTCAAACTTTGGCTAGATGTTAACCATCAAAAGGAGAACTCATACCTGAAGGGCGAGTAACTGTTAACACTTTTTTGACATAGTTATGGCCCTTTTCCAGCTTTAGTATTTTTATTGTAAAGGCATCCAGAGCCGAGCCTTAGCACCCTCACATGGTGTCTTTGTTAACCCTTTACCACACAGCAAAATTTTAGACTTGTCTATATTGAAGGCATTTACAGACAACAATTCAAAATGTTTTTATAATGATAGTATTTGTATTTGAATAGATATAAAGCATTGTGGCAAATGGAGAAAATGCTGGTTACCAGCATTTTCTTCCTTTTGCCACAATGTTTTCAAAGGCCTTCTTTCTCAGGGTCATATACACTTGGGATTGTGTTGTAAAGGGTTAAAGAAGTGTTGTGGCCAAAAAACCTTAAGAAATTCAATATTCAGGCCTTGTTTACTGCCTGAGTAAGTCAATTTCAATTATTTAGCACTGTACAGATGAATTGGTGTTGTTTTCTTCTGTAATTGGTTTTCAAGAATCATTTCTAGATTATGGGAGAATTTTGTTTTTTTCCTACCATTTTGTGTTTTAACCCTTTGCCAAACAATCCAGTGTTTCAATAGCCCTGCAGAAAAAGGCTTTTAAAACATTGTTTAAAAAGGAAAACAATGTTGGTAATGCTGCCATTTCAGAGACAAAAGTAATCGTTAGACTAAATTCAATTTGTTTGTGCAAATTCTTCAAATTTGGTTTAATTTTAAATTTTGTTGTTTGGAAACCTGGAGTTATTGATTGAATGTTTTGTCAAATTTGACAATAGCAGACTGGTAAACACTTTAAATGCTTGAATGTTCAATCAAATTAGACAATGGCAGATTGGTAAAGACTTTGAATGCTTTAATGTTCTGAGCAGTAACTGCCTGAATGTTCTATCAAAGTAGACAATAGCAGATTGGTAAAAGAGTCTAAATGCTTGAATGTGTCTATCAAAGTAGACAAGAGCAAATTGGTAAAGACTTTAAATGCTTGGTGTTCTATCAGTCTAGACAATAGCAGATTGGTTAAGACTTTAAATGCTTGGTGTTCTATCAAAGTAGACAATAGCAGATTGGTTAAGACTTTAAATGCTTGGTGTTCTATCAAAGTAGACAATAGCAGATTGGGAAAGACTTTAAATGCTTGAATGTTCTAGCTTGAATGTAAGACTTCAAATGCTTGAATTTTCTCACCAGTTACTGCTTGAATGTTCTGTCAAAGCAGACAAGAACAGACTAGCAAAAACTTAAACTTATTGAATGTTCTATCACAGGAGGCAATATCAGATTGGTAAGGAGTTACTGCTTGAATGTTCTATCACCGTGGGTAATGGCAGACTGGTAAGAATAAAATTCTTGAATGTTCTGTCAAAGTAGGCAATAGCAGATTGGTAAAGTGTAAATGCCTAACACCTTAATGTTCTGTCAAAATAGACACTAGCAGATTGTTAAAGAGTTAATGGTTGAATGTTATGTCAAAGCAGATGATATCAGACACTGTTTTCTTCAGAAGATACCATTATAGACTTCAGAGCTTTGTATGCCATGATAGCAAGGAGAACACCTTGATGATAGATACTTAATTAACCTATTTTTGTGGATTTATTCCATTGCTCAGTACTGGCTTTTTAATGACTAATAGGCATGGTAGGCATTTCCTTTAGGTAATAAAGCAATTGTAATGACTGTGTGATTGTTTGGGTATAACGTTGACCCATAAAATGCTGGAACCAACTTAAGTTGTTTTTGCGGACAGTTTAGATCAAGATCAGACTGCACAGAATGTGCAGCCTGATCTTGGATCTACACTGTCAGCTAATTTTTTGGATAATCTGGCCAAAACAACCATGAAATGACAGTATTCCAAATGATATTTCCTGTTTAAAAAGGTCCATTTCATTATTCAACATTCTAAGAGTTAATTCAGACTGAGTTACTGTTTTGTATAATATTTCAAAACAGTGTATCAGATGGCCACTTGTGCACTGTAACCTATATTATGTTACATATTGATAATATCTTCATCCCTCTGATTTTTTATGACCCGGCCGGGTAGCTCAGTGATGAGCGTATGCAACATGTGACCTGATGTTTGCAGGTTCAATACCCGGTTGAGGCAAACTTTCTTTCAGGCGATTTTTCGCCTCTCAACTCAGATGCATGTAAGAAAAGTAGTCAGTGACTTGGAAAGAAAGTTGTGTCAGTAGTTGGTGTGAGAAAGCCAGGAAACACATGCGGAGGTGTACTGACTGCCATGATATGACCTAAGCTGATTTTTTTATTTCATTATCTCGTTTTCCAGACCACAAAATTTTGGACTGTTCCATATTGACAGCATTAAATTTTGCAGATTATAAATCAAATTTGGCCCAATTGATGAGATTTGTTTGTGAAATGATAAAACATGTTGTGGAAAAAGGAGGACAAGCTGGTAGCCAAAAGAGGGTACTTCTAGAGGGAGACTAAAACATAGGATACTTTGGTACTGGACTAAAGTGTGATCTCTGCACATACCATGCTAATCTATTTGCAAGTTTGACAGCTGCAACATTCTTTTGATTGAACTTGACAAGTCTGTTGTGTTACAAAATAATACTGTGATTTATGGGAGCCGTGATGGCTTGAAGAGAAGTTTCAAATGGAATTGAAAGGTTTCATATTAATCCTTAACTTCTTAACCACATGACAATATTTTAGACTGGTCTAAATTGAAAGCATTTGCAGACAACAAAATAAATGTGACTCAGAAGATGAAATTTGGAGGGGGGGGTAAAAATTGTGGGAAAAGGAGAAAATTATGGTTACCAGCATTCTGCTTTTCCCACAATTTTTTTAACAGCTTTCTTTCTAAGGGTCGTTAAAAGTTGGGATTGTATGCTAAAATGTTAACTCTTTACCACACGGCAAAAATGTAGACTTGTCCAAATTCAAAGCATATGCAGACGACAATTTAAATGTGTCTCAAATAATGGAATTCGTCTTTTGTAGGGTAGAAAACATTGTGGGAAAAGGAGAAAATGCTGGTTACCAGCATTTTCTCCTTTTCCCACAGTGTTTTCAAAAGGCTTCTTCCTCAGGGTCGTTTAAAAGTCGGGACTGTGTGGTAAAGAGTAAAATCACCTTTCACAACTATAGTTACCTCTATGGCTAGTGTAGATCCGACTGCACAAAAACATGCACATCTTGAGTATTCGATTAACCGTTTACCAATTAATCCCATGTTTTAATAACCAAAAGGCTTGTAAAAATGAGGAAAAAGGCTTGTAAAAATATTTGTATCGAGCATATTTTCTCCTCTTTCCACAGTGTTTTTAAACCTTTCGAAGCAGTTCGAACCATTTGAACTACTTTTAATTTGTCTTCTGCACATACTTTCATTTTGGACAAGTCTAAAATTTTGTTGTCCAGTAAGGAGTTGAAGGTTGAAGGCTGCAGAAGGTTAAAGCATCTATAAGTATCAACACTTGTTACATATTAACCCTTTACCACACAATCCCTACTTTTAACGGCCCTTAGAAAGAAGCCTTTTGAAAACATTGTGGGTAAAGGAGAAAATGCTGGTTACCAGCATTTTCTCCTTTTCCCACAATGTTTTCTACCCTTCCCAAAATGCATTTCATTTTTTCAGTCACATTTATTTTGTCGTCTGCAAATGCTTTTAATTTGGACGAGTCTAAAATTTTGTCGTTTGGTAAAGAGTTAAGTATTAGATTAGGTATTAGATATTATTAGCTATCTCCACCAATTTTATGATAGGATCTTACAGAATAAAATACCGCTAAAAGTTTCATAAAAATAGCAAGACATGATGATAAAAAAATTGGCGTTTCATTAACCCTTTACCGCACAATGCCGCTTTTTAACGTCCTTGGGAAAGAGGCCTTTTGAAAACATTGTGAGAAAAGGAGAAAATGCTGGTAACCAGCATTTTCTCCTTTTCCCACAATGTTTTCTACCCTATCAAAAGAAAATTTCACCATTTGAGCGACAATGAAATTGTCGTCTGCAAATGCTTTCAATTTGGACAAGGCTAAAATTTTGTCGTCTGGTAAAGGGTTAAGAAGTTGTAATTAACCTTTTACTAAATGATCTTGGGTTTGTCATGTGGCAGACTTTTGGTGGGGCTCTGTCAATGAAATCCCTGGGTTGTATTATGATGGGTGGCACTCACCTACATCGTACATATCTTTGCTGTAAATGCACTGCTTTACCATTCCTGAAATTGTAAGGCTCCGCTTAAAATCAAAGCATTGAAAGCACTGGTGTAGCATTTGTCAAGGGAGCCATTGTGTGGAATCAGTAATTTTAAAAACAAACTAGAGAAATAGTTTCAAAATATTTGCTTGAAGGACAACCAACTTGAAGTCATGTAGAATTCAATAGAGTAGTGTGCAATTATGTGCGATGAACAAGCTCCGGTGAACAAGCCCAGGGATGAACTGGTTTGGGACGAACAAGAAGGAACTAGTTAGGATCATTGATTGTGTGTATCATTGTTCGCCGGAGCTTGTTCATCGCACATAAGTGCACACTACTCTATTGAATTCTACATGACTTCAAGTTGGTTGTCTTTCAAGCAAATATTTTGAAACTAGCCATAGCAGGCAAAGCTATTTTCAACAAAAAAAAAGTTTTTCCGCAAACAGTGGCCTAATCCAATTTATTCTAATACACTGTTTTCAATTTTATATCTGAGTGCGATCAAAATTGTCTGAGAAAAATTTAGTTTAATTGGGTTTACTTCCTTCGGTTTTGCACAAGCTAAGATACATGATTTTCGAAATGCCATACTGAACTCATAGTGGCAATGCCTCAATAAGTAAACATGATTCACATATTCTATCATAATATTTCTAAATACATTTCCATTGACAAACGGTTGTACATTCAGTTACTGTTGTGAATGATGCTTTAACCCTTTGCCGCGGAATGCCGCCTTTTAATGACCCTGGGAAAGAAGCCTTTTGAAAACATTGGGGGAAAAGGGAAAAATGCTGGTAACCAGCATTTTCTTCTTTTCCCTCAATGTTTTCTATCCCATCAAAGAAAAATTGCAACATTTTATCCACGTTGAAATTGTTGTGTGCAAATGCTTTCAAAATTTGGACTAGGCTAAAATTTTGTCGTCTGGTAAAGGGTTAAGGGTTAATTAAGCTGAGATTAACCCAAAAAGAGGCAGATCTTACAGCTGCACAAACTAGATTTCATTGGGTTGTAAGGAGTTATCTCCCTTAACTCTTTCGGTGCCAAATAAACACACTTTGCTTCTTTTGTAAATACAATCCACTGAGTTTCCGGAAGACTTTTACTATATAGGCATGACCAAACAAGCGGAGGGCATAGATCAAAGATCAGGCTGCAAGTTCTGTGCAGTCTGATCTTGATCTATGCCGTCCGCAAAAGTCCCTGTTTTCGCCTATGGCGCTGAAAGGGTCAACAGCTCGTAAAAAACATCATCCAACATGACTAGTAGCATACTGTGTCTTAACCCTTTACAACACAATTCCAAGTTTTAATGGCCATGAGAAAGGTGGCTTTTGAAAACATTGTGGGAAAAGGAGTAAATGTTGGAAATTGGCATTTCTCCTTTTCCTACGATGTTGTCTAACCTTTCAGAGAAAAGTTCTTTCAATTGAGACACACTTTATCTGCCATCTGCAAATGCTTTGAATTTAGACAAATGTAAAATTTTGTTGTTTGGTCAAGAGACATAAATAGCGCCGCAGTAATATTGCAATTTCTCAAACCTGAAAAAAACAATAGAAAGCACTCATGTATGCGTAGGCATCCTGTAGAACATCAAAGTAAATGGCTGGACTTTCAGGGCGTTTACAGATTACCTATCTTTCAGTGAGTCACTGGTAAATATGTGAGAATTCTTAATGGGGTTCTGTAAACAGAGAGGGAGACACTGTGGTTGTCACATACTGATGACCCAGCTCTTAACTTTTTACCTGGCCAAACCCAGCTCTCTCACTCTTTACCTGGCCCAAAGATTTTTAAATGTTTTAAAGCATTAGCAGCCAATGTGGGATGTGTGCAAATGCTTTCAATTTGGACAAGGCTAAAATTTTGTCCTGGTGGTAAAGATTGAGCCCTTAGAATTTGTACTACATCATTAGTATAGGTGCTTAACTCTTTACCACACAATCCCAACTTTTAACGACCTCGAGAAAAAAAGCCTTTTGAAAACATGGTGGGAAAAGGAGAAAATGCTGGTAACCAGCATTTTCTCCTTATCCCACAATGTTTTCTACCCTTCCCAAAACAATTTTTCAGTCACATTTATTTTGTTGTCTGCAACTGCTTTCAATTTGGACCAGTCTAAAATTTTGTCACTTGGTAAAGAGTTAAGCAGGCAGTGCTGATCAAGCACTGTAACGACAATCTCTTAACCATGGGAAAAATTGCTTCAAATGAACGATTCTGATGTTGTTGATGGTGTTATCTTGAAGGCATGATTAATTCAAAATTGTAGGGGGAAGGAAAATGACTGACAGAATATTCAAAGTGCTCTTTTCGTGTGATCCTGGCCATCTGCTCCAAGCATGCTGTTCCTCAGATCATAGAATTGGAGTTGTAACTATGTTGAAAGGTTCTTAATTTTGGGGGTAGCATTGCAGTTGTATTTTGATAGATCTTGGTTTGAAGTCTAGATTAACCCTTTACCACTTGACAAAATTTTAGACCTGTCCAAACCTAAAGCATCCTATCCGGATGCCAATTTAAATGTAGCTGAAATTGTGGAAGTAGTCTTTGATAGGGTAGAAAACATTGTGGGAAAAGTCCTCTTTCTCAAGGTCGTTAAAAGTCGGGACTGTGTTGTAAAGGGTAAAGAGTTGTATTTTGAAAGGTTCTTGATTGAGGTCTAGCATTTGAGTTGTATTTTCAAAACTTCTTGATTTGAAGTCTTGCATTGAAGTTATATTGAAATCTCAAAGTCAATTTCGGGGGTGAAGGTGCCTGTATTGCCTGTATGTAAAAAAACGCAGTGGAAAAAAAAAAGACAAATTTGCCAAAAAACATCACCAGAAGGGGGGATGTCTGGCGGGATATCCCCCGCAAATCTCTCGGAATGCCCCTCCCATCTCTTGGCACTTCGAGCCTCTGGTATTGCCTGTGGTATAATGCATGCATGCACTTCATTTTTGGCTGGCTTATGCCCCCAGATTTCATTCTAAATATCTCAGCAAAGCAGACAACATAGATCTGTAAGTTTGAAACATGCTGGTAAGGAATGTTCGGAAGAGGAGGATGAATGGGAAAAGGTGAAATGGTTAGCTGATGACAATATAGGCTGGTCACAGTGGTCATTGGCTATTATAACTATCTTGTTAGAGTAAGTCCTTCAGACATGATGGATTGGTCATCTTGACCCCTTAACCAGAGAGGTTTCTTTATCATCTCTCATGTCTTTCTCCATTTACCTCATGGGTCAATGGGGAAAACATTGTGACAATGAGACAATGCAAAAAAAGTGAGCCTGGAAAGGTAGCTTGGTGGTTAGGAGTATCTGTCTCATAACCTGGTGGTTGCGGGTTCAATACCTGGTTGAGGCAAGCTTTCTTTTCCATGATTTTTTGCCTCTCATCTCTGATGCATGTGGGAAAAGTAGTCAGTGACTTGGAAAGAAAGTTGTGTCTGCACTGGTGTGAGAAAGCTAGGAAATACATGCATAGATGCACTGACTACATTGATATGACCTAAGCTGTTAAAATGGCGTTAAACTCCAATACAACCAAAAAGCAATATATCAGGTCCGTATTAACCAACCATTCTTAAGAATGCTCTTTGCCATATTCTTTGATTGGCTAAACAGTTTTGGCTAAACCATAATCTTCTTTCAATTTTTTACAATTGTGTTTGGCTTGTTACTACCTTAACCACACATTTCCAAGTTTTAATGGCCCTGAGAAAGAAGCCTTTTGAAAACATTGTGGGAAAAGGAGAAAATGCTGGTAACCAGCATTTTCTCCTTTTCCCACAACGTTTTCTACCCATCCCAAGACAAATTTGAATTTTTCAGTCACATTTATTTTGTTGTCTGCAACTGTTTTGAATTTGGATTAGTCTAAAATTTTGTAGTTTGGTTATGAGTTAACAACCCTTTACCACACATTTTTAACGACCCTGATGTAAATAGCTTTTGAAAACATTTTGAGAAAGTGAGAAGGTGCTGGAAACCAGTCCTTTTCCCACAGTTTTTTCAGAAGCCTTCTTTTCTTTATCAGGGTCATAAAAAGTCATGATTGTGTGATTAACGGGGTAAACAGTTTATCAATATAAAGTTATCTGCTACACGATTTTCCCCAGCAAGAAATCATGAGGATTGTCAGTACCACAGAATACAGAGAGATGCCCAGTACTAATTCTGTTCACAATGAGACAGGATATTTGTTGTGGTTGACGCTGCTAAAACAAATAGGTATTGACCGGGCAGTGTCTTTTCTAAATAATCCTGTCACAAAGCTGGTGTTTGGACAATCCAATATCCTTCAATTATGTTTCAATGTGATGAGGTTTTGATTGCCTGGTCTGGTGACTACGGTAACACTTTATTCTGTTCATTTCAGGTTAGACTGTGACAGGACTGTAATAAATACTGGTTACTTACAGACAGGTGAGACATTTTTATCTTCACTTTAGATCTTCTGAGGAACATTACTATTCATGCTAGTTGTAGGAGTTTTTTCGGCATAGCTGAATGTGCTGGCTTATGACCTACTTTTTGGTATTGATTATAAATGAATAAATAGAAACTTGCGATTGGTCAAAAATGTAGACATGTTTATTTTAGGGGCCCATGCCTATTTGCGGGAAAATTTACACCGTCTTGTCTTTTAAAGATATTTCTTGTTAACACTTGGCCCTTTCCCAAGAGACAAATTTTAGATTCTTCCATATTAAAAGCATCTGCAGACGTCAGATATAGAATTGGTACAATTGTCGTCTGCATGTGCTTTCCACTTGGACCGGTCTAAAATTTTGAAGAGCTTGTCAAGTGGGAGATAAGGAGATCCACTACGATCAATTGTTTCACTCTTTTACAAGACACCAGAATTTTAGACTTGTCCAAATGGAAAGAATGTATAGACGACAATTTAAAGTTCATTCAAATGATGAAATTCAAAAGGCTAGAAAACTTGTGGGAAAAGGAGAAAATGCTGTCAGCATTTTCTCTTTTTCCCAGCATGTTTTCAAGATTCTTTTTCCTTGGGGTCATTGAAATCGGGATTTGTTCGGTAAAGAGCATTGTTTGTGCCCTTATTTCTTTACCATACAATCCCGACTTTTAAAAACCCTGTGAAAGAAGCCTTTTGAAAACATTGTGGGAAAAAGAGAAAATGCTGGTAATCAGCATTTTCCACTTTTCCCACAAGGTTTTCTACTCTTCCCAAAACAAATGTCAATTTTTCAATCATATATATTTTGTTGTCTGCAAATGCTTTGAATTTTGACCAGTCTAAAATTTTGTTGTTTGGTAAAGAGTTGAGAGCAGTCTCATCAGAAACACTCAAGTCGATTAGTATGAAACATAACTCTTTACCAAAGGTCAAAATTTTAGACTTGTCAAAATTGTGCAAAGTACAGGGTAAAGAAGCTCAAGGATCGCACTGGCAGCGCGATAGAACTGAAATAATGTTGAAGATGTTGTTTAACACCATAAAATCAATCAATCAATTAGTTTTTTCTGTTACAGGAAAAGCTCTGAAGTTGCTAATTTGTCTCTAGCATATCTAGACAGTTTCCTTTCAGAGATTGTGAAAATTGCCAAGCTATATAACAGAAATAATGTTGAAAACATTTTATGAACGCATACAATCAATCAATCAGGTTTTTCCGTTACAGGAAAGGGTTCTTGGACTTTTTCTGAGGGCTGTTGGGCTTGGCTCTTAAGTTGCTAATTCGTCTCTTGCATATCTAGACACTTTCCTTATTGAAACTGTGAAAATTACATGGATGGCATGGATAGGTGCACTGGTAGCCGCTATATAGCCGAAATAATGTTGAAGACGTTAAACACCACACAATAAATCAATCAATTAGGTTTTCCTATTACAGGAAAGGGTTGCTGGACTTGTCTCTGAAGTTGCTAATTGGTCTCTAGCATATCTAGACAGTTTCCATTTTGAGAGTGTGAAAATCGCATAGATGGCATGGATAGGTGCACTGGCATATCTGAAATAATGTTGAAAAAGTTAAACACCACTCAGTCAATCAATTAGGTTTTCCTATTACAGGAAAGGATTGTTGGACTTGTCTCTGAAGTTGCTAATTGGTCTCTAGCATATCTAGACAGTTTCCATATCGAGAGTGTGAAAATTGAATAAATATCAGACTTCCTGACCTTTTTGTATGGAAAATTGAATAAATACCAGACATAGGAAACACTTCTCACAGGAACCTTTGCAAAATTATCCCATATAAAGTGAACATTATGTCACTATTGCTTGTCTTCTTTCATACATGCTTTTACAGTTTTACAGCAAATGTGTGTGTTTTCATGTGAAACTTGATGGTAATACCATTATTTGAATTCAATAGAGATATGCAAATGTTGTCAACTTGCAGAACTCTAAAAGGGGGCTTGTCAGCCATTGTGGGCAGAATATCTCTCATAGCAGAGGGCATTATAGGCCCATGATCAGGCATATATAGATCTTTAAGCCTTTACCAGATGACAAAAGTTTAGCCTTGTCTAAATTGAAAGCATTTGCAGACGATAATTTCAATGTGACTCAAAGGGGTTTTTTTTTTTTTGATAGGGTAGAAAACATTGTGCGAAAAGGAGAAAATGCTGGTTACCAGCATTTTCTCTTTTTCCTACAATGTTTTCAAAAGGCTTCTTTTTCCGAGTTGTATAAAGGTGGGATTTTCTCCTTTTACCACAATGTTTTCTACCCTATCAAATTTCATCGTTTGAACCACATTCAAATTGTCATTTGAAATGCTTTGAATGTGGGCGAGACTAAAATTTTGTCCTGTGGTTAATAAAGAGTTTTCAGTCATCTGTTGTAGGCAGTTAGATTGGGGGGGATGTGTTAACCCTTTACCGCATGATACCGCCTTTTTACAACCCTGGGAAAGAAGCCTTTTGAAAACATTGTGGGAAAAGGAGAAAATGCTGGTAACCAGCATTTTCTCGTTTTCCCACAATGTTTTCAACCCCATCAAAGAAAAATTGCACCATTTGAGCCACATTGAAATTGTCGTCTGCAAATGCTTTCAATTTGGACTAAGCTAAAATTTTGTTGTCTGGTAAAGGGTTAATGTAGGATCACAGAACTGAGATGGGAAATGACACGGAAACCAGTCTTTTTTTACTGTGAATTTGATGACATTTTCGTAAATGTAATTTTCACGTCTGGATATTTGTTTTTATATGCTCTTGTTTTATGAGAGAATGACATTGTTCTTTCATCTATCTTGACTTTTACCACAATATCATAAGACACAGTTGTGTTGCACTTTGATGCAATGAACAGAGAATTCGGAATTGGGATTGTATGGTAAAGGGTGAAATAGTCAATTTATTGCTGATTGGTTGATTTTCTACTTTTTCCCACAACGTTTTCAAAAGTCTTCTCTTTAAAACTCGGGATTGTGTGGTAAACAGTTAATACTTGGACTACTAGTCTGTTAGGTTTGAAGCCGGTCTGGGAGGGCCCAAATTGTATTGAAATCGACACTACAATGGTCAAAAACATCGTGGTGTAAGAGAAGAGAAGTTATAAGTGATGTCCATTGTTCCAAGCAGCAGGATCACTCTGTTGACGGTTGTTTATTGATTGTTTATTACCATGACAACCCTAAAATTGATAGTTTAATGTTAGGCTTCAGGGAGGTCCTGTGCAGTGTAACCTTTGCAAAATTGGAGTTTGACTCTTTACTTAAAGATACATCTTGACAGCCACAGAGAAGAAACGCTGTAAAAATTTGATTGACTGTAGAATGGTTCAAAATTTAGTCAGCTGTGTAAACATAGATAAATTATCGATATATATTGTGTAAGGGATAAATACATATATATAAAAAATCTTTCAGTTTGAAACTGGAAACATCACAACAGATTTAAACTCTTGAAAAAGGCAAAAGCTGAAATATCGAACATAGAGTGTTGTTTTTCATAGTATCACAACAGTGATTTCTTGATGCCCCCCAAGAAAATGAAATGTATTTTCTATTGGTCATAATCTATGCAACCCTGAAATTGTCAGGGACAACATTTGGCAGGAAGATACAAGAATGATGATAGTTGGGTAAAATGAAGGTGAAATGGGTTAAAAACAGGCTGAAAACGAGTATAGATGTATCTTTAACACAAAATGTACATGTATTTGCAGATGGCAGATGTACTTCAAGTGATGTTATCTGTCTTAAAACTGCAAAACATTTGTTAAGGGGGAATTGTGGTTGGCAGCATTTTTCCTTTTTCAACAATGTTGAAATGTTAAAACCACATGATCATTTAGTACTTAAGTTAACTCTTTACCAAACAACAAAATTTTAGACTGGACCAAATTGAAAGCACTTGCAGATGACAAATTAACCCTTTACCACACAATCCCAGGTTTTAACGAGTCCAAAGAAAAAGCCTTTGGTAACCAGCATTTTCTCCTTTTTCCACAATGTTTTCTACCAATTCATAGAGAAGTCCAGTTATTTCAGCAGTATTTAATTGTCGTCTGCAAATCCTTTCAATTTGGATGAGTCAAAGATTTTGTAGTTTGGTAAAGAGTTAAAGCTTGCCCTAATGATGAAACTTGTTATACCCCCCCACAACGAAGTGGAGGGGGGTATACTGGAATCGCCATGGCTGTCCGTCCATCTGTCCATCTGTCCGTCCGTCCGTCTGAAGACACAATTTTGTCTGGAGCTTTTTTCCTACAGTTTTTCAAGTACTGCACTGAAATTTACACATAATGTTTGGGTACATATGAAATTGTGCATGTGCAATTTTCACGACCTTGCTGCCATTGGTTGCCGAATTATCTCCCCTTAAGCTTGTTGCCCTTTGTAAATTTTAACTATGGATTTTTGTCCAGGGCATAACTTCCAAAGTATAGAAGCTAGGAACTTCAAATTTCACACAAAGTTAGATCACATTAAGGAGAAGTGCAGTGTACAAGAACAGTAACTCTATTTCATTTATTTTTTGAGTTATTGCCCTTTGTAAATTTTAACTTTGGATTATTGTCCAGGGCATAACTTCCAAAGTATAGAAGCTTATGACTTCAAACTTCACACACAGATAGATTACTATAAGGCGAAGTGCAGTGTACAAGAACCATAACTCTATTCCATTTATTTTTCGAGTTATTGCCCTTTGTAAGGTTTAACTTTGGATATTTGTCCGGGGCATAACTTCTGAATTATTTAAGCTAGTGACATCAAACTTCATATACAGATAGACCACATTAATGAGAAGCGCAGTTTACAAGTACCATAACTCTTTTCCCACTTTTTTTTTCAACTCTTATTTTTTTACGAAAACATTTTGCATTCTGTGACAAAGAGCTGTTTTGTGACAAGGAGCTGGTGGGGGGTATGATCACTTTTAGTGATAGCTCTAGTTTTTGATTGGATAGGTTAGCCTGTGACTAGGAAAGCTTGAACTGAGTTAGGATCATGGGCAGGGAGTGAGGTGTAAAGTTGTTCAACTCTGGTTGTACTGACAGGTCAGCTCTGGCGTACACAGTTGATGGTCAGACAATCGAGACTGGGTTGACGTGAGTTACAACCATGATGGTCCACTAAGTGTTGCAAGGTTGGTCAAGTGGCCGTACCCTTTTAAATGGTGTGACAATCTAGACTGGGTTGATTTATTGAAATGGGACTGGTTTTCCCTTTGTTCTGACTGGTTTATGTCATAATGTTTATTATAATTTCCTACTCAGTGTCTGAGGCTATGTTAATGTGGACAACGTACTGTCAACAAAGTGAACATGCACTAGTGTATTGAAGCTGAAACTGAGTCATTGCTGTTAGATATAATAAATTATTTGATAGGATAATTAACTCCAAGTAGTTCAACTCATTACCACATGACAAAAATGTAGGCTTGTCCAAATTGAAAGCACTTGCAGGAGACAAAATGAATGTGCCCCAAATGATCAATATTTCTATGAGATGGTAGAAAGCATTGAGGGAAAAGGAGAAAATGCTGGTTACTAGCATTTTCTCCTTTTCCCACAATGTTTTCAAAAGGCTTCTTTCCCAGGATCATTAGAACCCGGGATTGTTTCTGCTGTTGTAAAAGGGAGTGCTGCAATATTTGTAGACAGGACCAGAGATGTTCTAATGTATGAACTTGATAATACTGTTGACAAAGAAGGAAGGAAGGCCCAAATGTCATAAAGGACAAACTATGTTTTAGGAAAAATTAAATCATTGAAGGTGAGACAGGCTATGGTGCAGATTATGCTCATACTGCTTGGAATGTGAAGTTTTGATCTGTTGAATGATACGCTGGCCTAGATCATATTTACAGTGTTTAGACTTTTCCATCTGACAAAAATGTGGGCCCAATTGGTTGGAATCTAACTGTCAGCACATTGAGGGCATTTTTACTCCCAAGGTGCTGGAACCAGCTTAACTTTTCACCAAATGTTAACCCTTTACCGCTCAACCTTGACTTTTAATGACCCTGAGAGAAAAAGCCTTGAAAAACATTGTGGGAAAAGGAGAAAATGCTGGTAACCATCATTTTCTCCTTTTCCCACAATGTTTTCAAAAGTCTTCTCCTTCAGGATCATTAAAACTTGGGATTGTGTGATAAAGGGTTAACTGAAAGTTTTCATAATGCAATAGATGTCTCATATTCACATAAAAAAGAAGAATATTTTCCTGGCTTTGCTGATAAAAATGACAATTTCACATTCTATAAATGATAACAAAAGCATAATTTTACAGATAAGAAAAATTGAATCACTCTCTTATTCTACATAGACTTTGTGTGACCTCGTTTCTACATAGACTTTGTGTGACCTCGTTTCTATGAAAATTTTGCTGTAGTGTTATATAACTCTTTACCAAACAATCCCAACTTTAACGACCCTAAAGAAGGAGCGTTTTGAAAGCATCATTGGAAAAGGAGAAAATGCTGATAACTAGCATTTTCTTCCCAAAATGTTTTTTACCCCTTCAATAACAGAGATCATCGTTTGATCTACGTCTAATTTTTTGTCTGCAAACGCTTTCAGCTTGGTCGAGTCCTAAATTTTGTCGTTATGTTTAACTGGCCCAAAATTAAAGAATTTGCAGATGACAAATGTTTTTCAAATAGTCAGATTTGTCTGCATTGGTATAGAAAACAATGTGGGAAAAGGAGCAAATGCTGATAATGAGCATATTCTCCTTTTCCAACAAAGTTTTCAGAGGACTTTTTTGCCCAGTACTGTTAAGAGTTGGAATTGTTTGGCAAAGAGTCTGGTCAGGAGTTAAAGTGAACTCTTTTACCAGATGACAAAGTTTTAGGTTTTTCCTTTTCAGTAGCATTTGGGGATAATCAGTCAAATATGACTCACATTGTTTACTACTGTTTTAACCCTTTCCCAAACAAGCCCTGGTTTTCATGTGTCTGCAGTACAAGTCTTTTGAAAACACTGTGGGAACAGGAGAAATTGCTCGTAACGAGCAGTTTCTCCTTTTCCCACAGTGTTTTCTACCCTTTTTGAGACCTTTCTGCCATTTTCATCAAACTTAAAATTGTCGTCTGCAAACTCTTTCAATTTGGACCAGTCTAAAATTTATCGTTTGGGAAAGGGTTAAAGACAAACCGTTCATTAGAGCTGCATCATATTTGTGGCTTGCAAATGCTTTCAGTGTGGATAAGTGTAAAATTTTGTTATCTGGTAAAGGGCAATCCAGGCTGTTTTCCAAAAAAGTTAATTGAGGTATTGTCATAACAATCTCCATAATGTCTGCATGACATTGTTATTGTCCTTGTGGTGAAAAAACCTTTGAGATTTTATAATATCTCTTTCATTACTGAAGATATTTAGTTCATACTCAGACTATTTGTAAACTATCAAAAGCAGAACCCATACAACAGGGGTAGGTAACTATTGAAATATTTTTGACACAGTTATGTCCCTTTTTTGGCTTGGAATTTTCAAAGAAAATAAATCTATTTCTAAAAGAAACTGCAGCTGAGCATTGGCATCCATTTGCAATATTTTGTTTTATGCAGTACCAAACTATATCATTTCCATGGTCCTAACGAAGACATGGTGAAAGGGAGAAAATGCTGGTAGCCAGCATTTGCACATGACACATCAATGTTAAATGTTACTCAAAACATGAAATCTATCTTTCAAATGAAAGAAAACATCATGGGAAAAGGAGAAAATGCTGGTTACCAGCATTTTCTCCTTTTTCCACAATGTTTTCAAGAGTCTTCTTTCTCAGGGTTGTTAAAACTCAGAATTGTTTGGTAATGGGTAAAGAGGAGAAGATAAAAAGCTTTTTCACATGAAATATCATTACAACTCTGCAACTCGCCAAAAAATTGACAGAGAGCTGATAATAAAAATGGATAAAATGCAGAAAATAGCATGAAATTCATGTTGTTTGCATTTGATATCAGATAAGCTCTGGTTTACAGAATTCTTCCTTACTTTGCTTGGACAATTTCAATCCGATGGATGGATCCAAGTATTGCAAATTTAATGGTATATTCTCCCTTGAAGATGTTAGAAGATATTTCATGATGTGTAACTAAGATCAGACAGTTTATTCCCTGCAGCCTGATCTTCATATTAACTGTATGTCAAAGCACCACATCTGCTTCATGCTGCCCTTAGCATACTAGCAGTTTACTTTTTACCAAACAACAAAATTTTAGACTTGTCCAAATTAGAAGAATTTGCAGACAACCATTGAATGTGACCCAGAAACTGAAATTTCTCTTTTGAAGTGTAAATAACATTGTGGGAAAAGGAGAAAATGAGGAGCATTTCCTCCTTTTCCCACAATGCTTTCAAAAGCTTTCTTCCTGTGGGTTGTTAAAACTTAGGGTTATGTGGTAGAGGGTTAACTCTTTATCAGAAAACACAGATTAACTCTTTACCACACAATCCTGACTTTTAACAACCCTGTAAAAGAAGCCTTTTGAAAACATTATGGGAAAAGGAGAAAATGCTGGTAACCAGCATTCTCTCCTTGTCCCACAATGTTTTCTACCCTTCCCAGAACAAATTTCAATTTTTCAGTCAAATGCTTTCAATTTGGACCAGTCTAAAATTTTGTTGTTTGGTAAAGAGTTAACTATCCTTTGAAGCACTTGTAGAGGACAAAATGGTTATGGCCAAAACAATGGGATTTGTCTTTGAAAGGGAAGAAAACGCTGGTTATCAGTATTGTGTAATCAGTAGTGTTCTTGCTAGAAAATAGGTCTATTTGACAGCGCGGATCTAGGATCAGAAAGCTGTTTTTCCTGCAGTCTGATCCTCATATAAATTGTCTGCCAAAGCACCCCATTTACCTCATGCTACTTGCAAAATACGAAAAGTTAAGCCTTGTGGCACGGAATCTGGAGTTATTTGCCTATGTAGACAGTCAGGTTCCAAGATCAGACTGCACAGAGAGTGCGCTCTGATCTTGTTTTCATGGCGTCTGCTGCTTCTTTGCCAGTTATCCTGACAAAAAACAGCTCTTAAATTGAGACATTTGCATCATTTTGGGATTGTTAGGTATAAGATTGACCATGTAACACACAATCCTGAATTTTTACGATCAGAACGGAGAAGGATTTAGAAATGTTGTTAATGGTAACCAGAATTTTCTCCTTTTCACACAATGTATTCTACCTTGTCACAGACTAATCTTTAAACTTGAATTTTTTTACGATCAAAACGCTGAAGGATTAAGAAATGTTGTTAACACTTAAGCTGCTGAATAAATGAAACGCAAATTTTCTACTCAATATTAAAAGCCCGAACATTGCGGTTTCAAAGTTGATTCAGCTGGAAAGAACGTACCGTATCGGACAGTGTAGATCAAAGATCAGACTGCACGTTCTGTGCAGTCTGATCTTGATCTACACTGTCCGCAAAAGGTCAGTGGGTCGCGATTAGCAGCTTAAGGGTTAATGGTAACCAGCATTTTCTCCTTTTCACACAATGTATTCTACCCTGTCACAGACTAATCCTTAAACATGATAGAGATTTACCCTTAGGCTGCTAAGCCCGACTCACTGACCTTTTTTCGGACAGTGTAGATCAAGATCAGACTGCACATTCTGTGCAGTCTGATCTTGAATCTACACTGTCCGATGAGATTTTTTTTTCCTAAAGATAAATTTAAAATGGCATTGTTTGAGTTTTCAGTACCGATTTGAAAATGTTATTTCACTTATTCAGCAGGATAAGGGTTATTTTGTGGTCTGCACATGATTTCAGTCTGGATGGATCTAAACTTTTGATCATCTAGTAAAGAGTAAGAATACATGAAAGTGTCAGAAAAAGAAATTGATTCACTGTCTGAGATGAATTCTGCAAGAAACCATAGAGTGCATTTTCATATATAACAAGGTATTGAAATGCTATGTAGATCCCTCAGGGAAACTTGTAGATATAAATTCTAGACAGACATTTCTGTTGGGGGGATCCCTTCATGCTTAACCCCTCGTCTGCTAAGCATGACTCCCTGACCTTTAGCAGACAGCGTAGATCAAGATCAGACTGCACATTCTGTGCCGTCTGATCTTGGATCTACACTCTCTGATAAGGAGATATCATTCCTGCAAAAATACACTTGAAATGAGAAAATTTGGTTGTTTTACTATCGGCTTGAAAGTTTCATTTCTTTTATTCAGCAAGATAAGAAGCAAGCTTTCTTTCCCGCCATTTTTCACCTCTCACCTCTGATTTATGCAGGAAAAGTAGTCGTGAGTGACATGGAAAGAAAGTTAAGTCGTACTGGTGTGAGAAAGCCAGGAAACACTTGCGTAGGTGCACTGACCACCGTGATATGATTTAACTCTTTACCACACAATCCCGACTTTTAATGACCCTGAGAAAGAGGCCTTTTGAAAACATTGTGGGAAAAGGAGAAAATGCTGGTAACCAGAATTTTCTCCTTTTCCCACAATGTTTTCTACCATTCCAAAAACAAATTTCAGTTTCTCAGTTACATTTAGTTTGTCGTCTGCAAAAGCTTTCAATTTGGACTTGTCTAAAATTTTGTCATTTGGTAAAGAGTTGAGCTGTTAAAACAGTGTTAAACTCCAATACAAACAATATAAAAGTAAATGGAGATGACGAATCATTGTGCACCTATTTGATCAAACTTTCTCCATAATCTGGCAATTGCAAAAGGGTGCAGTTAATTGCAGGAGCTACCTGTCTCATAGACTGGACAGCTTGCAACAACCAGTTTTCCAACCAGGGGCTTCAATGGTCAATCTTAGCATCTTCAATGTGGGTAAGCTGTAATGTACATGTGCTAAAATGACAAACAACCTTTCCTCATCATGCCAAAACAAGTGATATCCACGCAAAATCATGCACTGATTTTGGAACTCACTTAGCACCAAACAAGTGTTTTGTCAAGCCGAAAGTAAAAACCAGAAAAATGACTTTTCAAACTTATTATTTTGGAGAAAAATATCTCCTTATCGGACAATGTAGATCCAAGATCACACTCCTTGTTCTATGCAGTCTGATCTTGATCTACACTGTCTGCAAAAGGACAGAGAGTCGCGCTTAGCAGCTTAAGGGTTAAGGTTCAGTAATAGAGTAAATGTGACCAAAGATATTTATTGTTCATTATACCAACAATCAGCATTCAAGTTGCCTCACAGGTGCTATCTCCAAAAGAATTTTCAATAACTGTGGAGTTATCTGTCTATCATAACAAAGAATTACCTGGGGATTTACTGCCTTTGGTCTATTAGAAGCAATCAGAGAGTTTTACCTGAAATCCTTGTCTTTCTACAACAAAATTTTGATAGCCAAGTAAAACTGGTATGCTGTAGTATTGACTGCAAAATAAAACCAGGTTCAATGCAGTTTTGATTACCGTAAACAAACAGGTACAATATAGTTTTGATTACCAAATAAAACCAGGTTAAATGTAGTCTTGAATTCCAAGTGAAACCAGGTATAATGCAGTTTTAATCTGCCAAATGAAACCAGGTTCAATGCAGTTTTGATTACCACTAAATTGCAGTTACAATATAGTTTTGATTGCCGAATAAAGCCAGGTTCAACGTAGTTCTGATTGCTCTGTAAAATCAGGTTCAATGCAGTTTTGATTACCACTAAATCACAGTTACAATATAGTTTTGATTGCCAAATAAAACCAGGTTCAATGCAGTTTTGATTGCAATGTGAAACCAAGTTTAGTTCAGTTTTGATTGCCCTTATAAAACCAGTAGTTTTGATTGCCAGATGAAACACTTTTGCAGGAGTTACTTGCTCCCAAGACTTTCACTGACTTACTCCGCTGCAGTAGCTTGTACCTGCATATCCAGGTATCTATGTTTTGTTAGAAAATACAGGAAAGTCCTGGCACAGTGTAGAATTTATTGCAATCACATAACCAAAATATTGATATAACCTTTGTGTTAAACCATTTACCACACAATCCTGAGTTTTATCAACCCTTGGTAAATAGTCTTTTGAAAACCTTGTAGGAAAAGGAGATTTTCTCCTTTTCCCACAAGGTTTTGTACACTTTCTTTTGGAGACAATTACCATCATTTCAGTCACATATTATTTGTCATTTGAAAATATTTTCAGTTTGGACAAGTCTTAGATTTTATTATCTAGTAAGGAGTTAAACATAAGCGCTTTACTAAACAATGCTAAAAACCCTGAGCAGAAAGACTTTTGAAAATAAGAAATTGCTGACTATCAGCATTTTCTCCTTCTCCCACAATGTTTTTAGCCATTTTGCAGGCCAAAGCCAGTCTATTTAACTATCTTTATCTCTTTATCAAACGACAAACTTTTAGACTGGTCCACATTGAAAGCAATTGCAGACGACAAATTAAATGTGACTCAAAAATTGGAATTTGCTTTGGGAAAGGTAGAAAACATTGTGGAAAAAGGAGAAAATGCTGGTTACCATTTTCAAATCAATGTTTTCAAACGGCCTCTTTCTCAGGGTCGTTAAGTCAGGATTGTGTGGTAAAGAGTTAATTTGTCCCCTGCAAAATTAAGGCTCTTGGAAGAGGCTAAAATTTTGTTTGATAAAAAGTAAAGCAATCGTATAATTTCTGCTATATTGGCCCTTTGTGGCTTGTTGGTAAAGTGTGGGATTCGTGACCTGGAGGCCACAGGTTTGAGCCTCACTGGATCCATTGGGTTTTTCGTGGGAGTGTCCTTAGGCAAGACACTTCAGAGCCCTAGCCTAGAACTGGTGGAACCCAGGAGATACATGAATATGTTGCTTGGTAGATCAATGCACTGTACAGATTCACACAATTAACCCTTAAAGCGCCTTTAGTTGCCTTTGTGGCCAATGTAGATCAAAATCAGGTTGCATAAAACGTGCAGCCTGATCTTTGATCTACACTGTCCGCTTTGCTGAAACACTGTAACCAAAAGCTACCACGAAATTGCAATTATTTGAGTCATATTTCTAGGATGAAAATGTCTGGCAGGTTTATTCGGCGCTCTAAGGGTTAAAATGCTAGACAGTTATTCCAGCATACAGCTTATTGATGATACGACGACTCTATCCGTTTCCCACACAGTGCCAAGTTTTAACGACCCTGGAGAAGGAGGCTTTTAAAAACATTGTGGGAAAAGGAGAAAATGCTGGTAACCAGCATTTTCTCCTTTTCCCACAATGTTTTCTACCCTATCAAGGACAGAAATCATCATTTGAGGTACCTTTAATTTGTCGTCTGCAAATGCTTTCAATTTGGTTGGGTATAAAATGATGTCATTTGGTAAAGAGCAATACAATAGAGTTACAGGATTCCTGATGAATGGCCTGTGGTCAAGATTATAGCAATAATTGAAATAGATAGGTGGTTAAAACCAAGCTAAACTTTGATTAGGTAATGTACGGAGGGTTTTTTTTTGATGGTCAGTCCAGACGGATTTGGTCAAATCTTGAACAAACAATTATCTTGACAATCTTGACCTAAATAGTTATATGGGGGGAACAAATTGACTTTTTGATATAAACTCTTACCTTTTTTCGATGGATAAAGAAACAAAACTAGAAGGTTACGCATATGACTTTAACAGTGTAGAGATTTTTGCTTCTATTTGATGGGAAGAAGCTTATTGTGTGTGTGTGTGTGTTTTCTCTCAGTGACAAGTTTTGTATTTTGACAAAAAACGAGGTATTGAACAAGATAGCTTTAATCCTTTACCACACAATCACAGCTTTTGATGGCCCAGCTCAAGCCTTTTGAAAACATTGTGGGAAAAGGAGAAAATGCTGTTTAACAGCATTTTCTTCTTTTCCCCAATATGTTTTCTAGCCTTTCTGACACAAATTTGTGCTACACTTTGTCATCTGCAAATACTTTAATTTGGATCAGACTAAAATTTTGATGTTTGCTAAAGAGTTAGCTGACTTTTCCACATAAATTTACACATATCCAAATAATGAAAACAGTTGCCGACGACAATTTGAGGTGGTGCTAATGATGGAATGATTTTTGATCGGGAAGAAAACATTGTTGGAATAGCAGCATTTTCTCCTTTTCCCACTATGTTGTCAAGAGGCTCTTTCCTCAAGTTTGTTTAAACTCGAGATTGTGTGGTAAAAGGTTAAATCAAAGTACTGAAAGTACTGTAAGCCAGCGAAGCATGACTGTTTCAGGAAATTTGACCTTGGTCACATGTTGAATCAAAGGCAACAAGTGTGTAATGTTCCGTGGTTATAAATTAAATAGCTAAAGAGTTAGAGCACAGGAATCTTTGACCTATGAGACGAAAATACAATAGGGCACCCCGTTGGCTAATGGACAACACTTGAATTAAGTTTCTTGGTCCTACCTCCTCTCCTTTGTAGGTGTATGTGTGTGTGTGTGTGTGTGTGGGGGGGGGGGGGTTGTTATAACATTCTATTAACAAGAACTGCAGAGTTGTAATGGAACAAAGTTGGCACCTATTATTCTTATGCAGGACAATCCGTATTTGTGAAATCTGGCTACCTGGAAAGTTATGCAAGCACCTCATATAATATAATATATGGAGAATAATAAGTATCTTTCCAAAAGCCGAGATGCACATTTCTTGGAGCACCAATCAGTCAAGGAAAATGTATTTTCATACATTAAATCAAGAGGATAATTGTCAAGAAGGGCGTAGTCATTTGAAAAACAAACAACAATGTTTCTTCTGCAAAACGTCAAAATTTAATACATCTCTGATGTCTACAAAAAGAAAATAAAAATGAAAAAGTATGTCAATCATCATTTCCTACAGTCCCAATACTTTTTGCAGTCAGTCACATCATAGTTTGTTTACACTGACAGTTATTAAAAAAAAGAAGAAGCTGCATCCATAGTAACACCTTATGGACGAGTCCAAAAACTATCATTAGATCATGTATCAGGTCGTCTTTGCATTTTTCACTATTTGCCATAAATCGTCAAATTAGACTAAGATCAGACAATGTAAACAAACTATGATATGACTGCTTTGAAATAGCAGCTGTACTTTACTTCAATGACTTATGATAAACAAAAGCCGTCAGACGGATTATGCTACTCGAACAAATGCTTGTCATCATATTTATGAAGTTCACTATTATTTTTCTAAACAGGATCTACTAATGCACAAGAAATTTAGTGAAAAGTCAATTACAAAACTAGAGGTATTCCCAAGATAATATTTCAAGTATCAAAGAAACAAAGGGAAATAGTTCTAAAAATAGCTGTGGTAGTTATGGTTCTTGTGCACTATATTTCCCCTGAATAATCTATCTGTATGTAAAATTTCAAGTTGATAGCTATAATAGTATCAGAGATATGCTCCAGAAAAGAATGAATTGTGAAAAATTCAAAGGGAAGTACCCTAACAATGATGGAGCTATGGTTCTTGCATAATGGATAAAAATGTAATCGTTCAGTTTATGAGATTAAAGGTCGATAGTTGTAATACTTTTGGAGTAATGGCTACCACAAACTACTTTTTGCCCCGCTGGGCTTTGGTTAGTGAAGCTAAAATTCACTTCAGTTACTAATATTACAAGAACTCTCATACAAATGGAAGTAACAAAGTGCAAAACATCATGTAAACAAGAGGGCCATGATGGCCCTGTATCGCTCCACTGGCTAATAGTTAAAACCACTACATGCCAAACTCAACAATACTTGGCAAATTGGGTTTAAACATGAGACCCCTGAAATAGGACTAAAATTGGTAGCCCTAAGTCTTATGGTCAGTAACAAGAAGGTTTCTAAAGTTTTCACCATATAAAGCCCATGTAAAACTTCTCAACCCTAAGGTGAAATCAACTTCAACCCTAGGGCTATAATTTGGACACTCTTAGTATAGGCCTAATAGATAAAGCTACATGCAAAATTTGGTAGCCCTAGGATTTATGACCTAGTACAGGGAGATTTATGAAGTTTTCACCACATATGCCCATGTAAAACTTGTGACCCCCGGGATGGGGTCAAATTTGACCCCAGGGCTATAATTTGGGCACTCCTAGTAGGGGCCAACTAGATAAGGACACATGCAAAATTTGGTAGCCCTAGGCCTTATGGCTAGGTACAGGGACAATTCTACATATTTCTCTATATAAGCCCATGTAAAACGTGTGACCCCCGGGGCGGGGTAAATTTGACCCAAGGGCTACAATTTGGGCCCTCCTGGTAGGGTCCAACTACATAAAGCCACATGCAAAATTTGGTTGCCTTAGGCCTTGTGGCTAGGAACATGGAGACTTCTAAACTTTTCTCTATGCAAATTTTGCATGTAAAACTTGTGACCCCCGGAGCAGGGTAAAATTTGACCCTAGGGCTATAATTTGGGCACTCTTGGTAGAGGGCCACAAGATTAAGCTACACGAAAAATTTGGTTGCCTTAGGTCTTATGGCTAAGTGCAGGGAGACTTCTGAAGTTTTCTCTATATAGGCCCATGTAAAACTTGTGACCCCCAGGGCGGGGTCAAATTTGACCCCAAGGCTATAATTTGGGCACCCTTGGTAGAGGCCCACAAGATAGAGCTACATGCAAAATTTGGTAGCCCTAGGCTTTATGGCTAGGTGCAGGGAGACTTCTGAAATTTTCTCTATATAAACCCATGTAAAACTTGTGACCCCCGGGGCGGGGGCAATTTTGACCCCAGGGCTATAATTTGAAGAAACTTGATAGAGGACTACTAGATAAAGGTGCACACCAAATTTGGTAGCCCTAGGCCTTACGGTTTCTGACAAGAGGATTTTCAAAGTTTTCCAATATTTTTCAGTTCTGTTGCCATGGCAACCAGAGTTTTTGAAGGAATCAAATTATTTCAAGAAATTCTGAAGAGGACCATGGCAGGATCATTTCTGTGAAGTTTCATCAAAATTGGATGGGTAGTTTCAGAGAAGATGTTTGAAATAAAAGTTAACGCACGGACGCATGACAGACACCAGGCCATGACAAGCCAGCTGGCCTTCGGCCAGTGGAGCTAATAAAACTATGAATAACACACAAGAAATAAGGAAAATACAAAAAAGGAACATGGGGTGATGAAGTCCTACCCTCAGACAGAGAGTGACAACAACAGGCCTGCAACCCCTTTCCCTAAAGCTCAGACCTAGAGCTGTATCTATCAGTCATGATTAAAATCCATTACATGGAAATGATTCATGCCAATCATTAAGTTATTTCAAGTTTTTCAGTGTTTTTTTTTATTACTGTGAATAGATTTGACAAGTTTGATATTTTGTTTAGAGATAATGTTGTTTCTCTCATCACCAAATGATAGTATTTTAGACTACTCTGAATTCAAAGAAGTTGAAGACGACAATTCAAAGACAGCGAGGTTTGAAAATCAAAATCTACTTGTATGGGATACATTTTGGAAAAGGAGAAATTGCATCTTACATCTTTCTCACAACTTCTTCCCTAGTATAGTATCTCAGGGACAAGGGCCTAACCAAACACTAGTTATTGATTGGACATGGTGGTATACGATGGTCAGACCGACAAACAGACAGGTGCAAAGCAATATAGCCCCTCTTCTTTGAAAGGGGGGGGGGGCATAATAATGGCTGGAACTTGTCATACAATTATAATGATCTCCCTGACCAAAACTACACATGCTTAACAAAATACAATGTTATATGGTATATAAGATCATGGTATATGTGTAAAACTATTGTAAGTGCATATACAATAAATGCTTTTTCAATAGTTTTGCATATATTCAACCTAAACAACAAGATTAACTAGAAAAGTTCAAAGACAAAAGTGTATACCCTCACTTTGGGCCTTTTCACAGGAATTACACTATTCCAATAATGATGTTTCATAATAAATTTCTAATGAGAGAGGAAAAAACTCTAAATAATTCTCTAGGGTGAATTTACAAAGGGCACTATCCAAGAAAGAAGGAATTTGTGCACTGCATTTCTTCGATTGTGCTCCATCAGTGTATGGAAAATGTGGCTAAAAACCTTTAATCATATGGATATGAACCTGAAAAAATATGGAAGTGAAAATAAAGGGTAAAAACTCTGAAAATAGGGTAGCAGAGTAATGATTCTTCGGTTGTGCAATTTTCCACAAGTTTCAAGTTGATAGCTTTGCGAGTTTGGAAGATATGGTCCTGAAAAGAATTTAACCCCTTACCTCATATATACGCTTTTTGATGCATCAACAACAGATGGCTTTTGAAAACATTGTGGGAAAAGGGGGAACTTGTTCGTAATTAGCGAATTTCTCCTTTTCCCACAACGTTTTCTACTCTATCAGATAATTATATCCGCATTTATCCTTATTTTTGACAGTAAATCTTTATTTGCTGTTTAATTGGAAGAGTCTTAAATTTGCATGTTGGGTTAAAGGTTAAAGTAAAATAATAGAAAGGCAATATTAAACCGAAGAAGGGTTGCCGTTATTGATTTTGAACACTTTTCCACATCATGCCCTATCACAAACTTCCATTGGTGGGGGTATAATAAAAAACTCTCTATAAACTACAACACACTAAGAGACAATTTGAGGATTCTGTAATGAAAAGGTCTGCAATACTAACTTCTGCTGTATATTCAGTGCTGAATTTGGATTGCAGTCCTTCATTTTGAAAGGCAAAGTAGTCATGAAGTTCCAAAATTGGCACCTAATGTAAGAAAGTTCATGTGATTCCTTGTTTTTTAACAAAAGATCCAATAGCCATGAATAGGTACCTCAGGCAAAACTTTACAAACTACACTAATGGAATATTAAACTTTTCAAAAAATAACAATGCTCGATACAAAATTAGAATGGTTGTACAAAGTCAAATTGTGTGGACCCCTCAAACATTTGACCTTCAAGCCTGATCATGACCTTTTACCTGTATAAATTTTTCAAAGGGCAGTTCTACTCATGATCGTGAAGAGCGAACTAATTACTATTGAAATCTATATAAAAAGAGTAGGGGTTACGGTCAGAAGAAAAATTTGACCTTCAAGTATGACCGTCAGACATACATGAACAAATATTCCAAATTGCACATCTTCTTGTGATGGAGAACAATTGCACAAAACGAAATCAATCCATAAGTGTAGAAGTTATGGTTATGACTAATTTGGATGTACTAATGTATGCACTGATGCTGACCTATTATTGTGACGACGGTGTTGCTTATCACAAGCCGGCTCAATAAAACATGAAAAAAAAAAAAACATAACAAAGGATAATTTCAGAGTGTTCTCTGAACGAGTGTACATACAAAACCACTTAGCAAACATTTATTGATGTTACAACATGGCATTGCAGATGAACTTCTTGTTCAAAACTGTGTTTATTCTTCAAGAATGTCTTTTCTCTGATTTACTTAAAAGGCTTTATTTATACAGTTCACTAATTTTTCCTGTTCATACCTGAGAAATGCTTAAATTTTTTGTGTGCTGTCTTGACTGCAGCGTGAAATCACATGATGCGAATGGACCTAATACTGAAATTTTCTTTGCAAAGTCTGTGTGAACTCATTATGCAGATAAAGTATTTATATTTAACCCTTTACCACACAATCCCGGTTTTAATGACCCTGAAAAAGAAGCCTTTTGAAAACAAACTATTGTTGGAAGAGGAGAAAATGCTGGTAACCAGCATTCTCTCCTTTTCCCACAATTTTTTCTACCCTTTCCAAAATGAGTACCAATTTTTCAGTCACACTTACTATGTTGTCTGCAAATGCTATCATGTTGGACTTGTCTAAAATTTTGTCCTTTGGTAAAGAGTTAACTCTTTGCCAAATGACAAAATTTTAAACTGATCCAAATTGGAAGCATTTGCAGTTGACAAAACTAATGTTAATCAAAAACTGAAATTTGTTTATCGTAGGGAAAAACACATTGTGGGAAAAGGAGAGAATGCTGGTTACCAGTATTTTCTCCTTTTCCCACAATGTTTTCTAAAGCCTTTTTTTGTCAGTGTCGTGAAAACCAGGGATTGTTTGGTAAAGGGTTAAAGCAGTTTACAAACAAGAACACAAATTTAATGGATTTCTAGATTGAAGTTTGAAATAACATGATGCCAAAAAAAAAAAGTCTTTCTTTCTGAACTCAGTATGCAAATGTTAAAGCAACGACATCTGCTCCTTTGAATGTGATGTTGGCCCTCAAAGGACCATCTAAAACCAGCTGTTCAATGTCTTCATCCGTCGCAGACTGAACTAGGTCTTTGCTAACTTTCACGACACGATCATCCTCTAACAGAAGTTCGTAGTCTGTGTCACCAGTGGATACTGCCACAATGGAAGCACTAGAAGTACAAGATGGGGCATCTCCTTTCTGTAAGATATAAACAAAGTACACAAAGGGTGAAATAATTAATTTCTAATATTTTACAAGTTATTGAGTAGAATGAAGAATGTTCAAAGTTTTCTGCATTTTCCCAAGGTTTTCAAAATATGCCATTGAGGAAAGAGGCCTTGCCCACTAAAGGCGTATTTTTCAAGGGACTGTAATTTTTTCATCGAATCTAATAAAGGTTCACACCAGGACCATCCATGTGAAATTAAGTTGAAATTCACTCAATAGTTTCTGGGGAAAAAAATCAGTGCATACAATAAAAAAGAAATGATCTCCCATCCACAGAAGCCATATTTTACATCAGATTAAAATTTCTTAACTCATTACCAAACAACAATATTTTAGGCTTGTCCAAATTGATAGCACTTGCAGATGACAAAATAACTAGAGGCGCTTGAGCGCCTGTATCGCTCCACAGGCCTGATATTTCTATAATGGCGAAAAGAAGTTTTTAACAATTACCATTCAATCCTGCATTTTAGCTCACTGAAGAAAAAAGGTATGGAAAAAACTTGTGAGAAAAGAAGAAAAAAATGGTAACCAGCATTTTCTTAGTTTCCCACAATAATTTCTATCCTTTTTTATATATGTCTTACTAATTTGAAGATATGTTGTCTGCAACAGGTCCTTTCACAAACCATTTTGGGTGGGGAAACATCAAAATATAGAAAATATGTCTTTCTCAGGGTCGTTAAAAGTTGTGATTGTGTGGTAAAGGGGTAATCTAAAAGAACAGCTAGGAGGGCAAATGAATGAATGTTATAGCAATATAGATCAACTTACATCAATACACCAGATAGAATGAAATATGCTGGCATACAATGAACACCTAATCCCTAATAATCAACTTTTCACAGTCACAGTTAGAATGTCTTCTGTGGCAAACAGCACAAAATGGTCTACAAATGCATTTACATAAATCAAATATCCTGCTCCAGGGCACAGATTAATTCTGGTGTACTGAAGTTGCTTGATCAGTTTGACTGGATAACATTAATGCCTTATCACAAATGTAAAGCCCTGTCCCACTTTGTACCAGGTCACCAGGATTTACACCCTTTCTGTCCAATCTGCATTTACTCATTAGTAGGTCAACAAACCTTTACCAGAACTAATAAAAGTGCAGAGGTTCTCTTGTTCTATATCAAAAGGACTATAAAGTACCTACAACATGGGGGTTTTGTTATTAAAATACTTTTTCTTTTTTATCTTGGCATGGTTACTCAGGCTTAGTAATAAGGCAAAATTGAAAAGCTCAAGTTGTGAAAGGTGCTCAAGCTTTTATCTTATTTATGGCCAGTGATATTTTATTACTAATACTACCGGTAACTAATAGCATATCATTGGAGTAAATTGTGATCTTAATACTAAGGAAAATGTGTGGGCTTAAATAGGACAGCCCTGACTAGGTCAAGTCAATCCAATTTTCTTCCTTTTTCTTTGTTAGTCGATAAAACTAACACAATAAATAGTTTTGGAGAAGAACATTTTTTTGAAATATAAGCCTTGTCTATAAAAAAATGTGTTTTTAGGTGTATCATTTTTTTAAAAGGAATTTGGTATACAACCACCATAGGAACAATTTGGCAGACAACCACCATAGGAACTTACCTGCAAAACAACAATGAAATCCAATGAATAGTTTTAGAGAAGAAATTTTTCAAAGATTTTACTTTATACCATAAAAGGAAAATGAGTCTCCCCATAAAAGCCATGTTTTTTGACAGATCATTTTTTTTTTAAGGAATTCTGTAAACCTGTATCTAAGGAACATTCCTGCAAAATAATAATGCTATCCAAATAGCGGTTTGGGAGGAGAAGATTTTTAAAGGTTTTTTACTTTGGTTGCCATGGCAACCAGAATTCTTCATGGAACACAATTATTTGAAGGAATTTGAAAGAGGACCACCAAAGGAACATTCCTGTGAAATTTGGTAAAAATCCAGTCAATAGTTTCTGAGAAGAAGTTTTTTAAAGAAAAAGTTTACGGACGCACGCACGGACGAACGGACGGACGGACGCACGACGGACACAACGCCATGACAATAGCTCGCTGGCCTTCAGCCAGTGGAGCTAAAAATGATTGAAAACTTGAAATTTCTTTTGTGAAAAGTAAAAAACATTGTGGGAAAAGGAGAAAATGCTGGTTACCAGCAGTTTCTCCTTTTCCCACAATGTTTTCAAAAGGATTCTTTCTCAGGGTCGTCAAAGTAGGAATTGTGTGGTAATGGGTTAAAGGTACATTGTATTTGATACAAGGTAACCCAATGAACATCTTTGGGAAATTTGACTGAAATCCACTCAGTTCTTTCAGAGAAAGAGATTCTTTAGTTTTCACCATGAAGTATGTATAGAAAATAAGCCCTGCCAACAAAAGCCAATTTTCCAACGGATCAAAATCTTTTGAAGGAATCTGATAAAGCTTCACCTATAGAAGAAGCATTTTAATTTTCTCAGTTTCTGAAATGTGGTTTGAATGAAGTTTATAGAATGAATGCATGAAAACAGATGCGCGAAAGACAAAATGCCATAAGAATAGGCCAAACTGGTTAAAGGTTCACCCAATACCCATTCCAGGGAAATTTGGCAAAAAATTGTTAAAACCAACAAGGGACAAACAGGCTACTTACAGCATACCCCTGAAAATATTCCATTTGCCAGGGTATAAACATCTTGTCAAGCAAGAGCAACGCATCCAGTACCTTAGAGGAAAAAAAGGACATAATTCGGTCAAATACCTGCCCTTGGCACACTGGTTGTCCTTTTGATAGTGAACACTAATTGGTAAGTTTCAAGTTCATATTTTGAAAATTAACAGAGATATTACAAAATGTCAATTTTTTTTAACAATTCTCATGACAACGCAGATGACAACCTGGCTATGACAATAACTCCATGTTTCTTGAAAAACAGCCAAGCCATAAATAGCTTACATACCTTAACAGTTGATCTACTAGTTGCAGAAAGGGAAGTTTCATTTTTATATGTACTGGTGACCACATCTGTTACGGTTATGTAGTCCCCCGGTCTGGCATCAGTATTAGATTGCCCTCTCCACAATGTTACTTTGCAATCTGTAGTTGTGGCATCTGACAAGTGTAATGTTTTAATGGGTACATCTTCACCCTTTACAATAACAGTTCTTACTGCTTCTTCCTGAAACCAATAAGACAAGGTTGTTAATTAAAGCAGAACAATATACATTTGTGGAAAAACCGATGCCTTTTTTACTGGCATTATATGACCTTGACATTTGATCTGCCAAATTTGGTTGACACTGGCCCAGGGGTTTAGGAGGAGATGAGGTTTCAAGGAATTGTTGAGGACGGACGATGCATGATGGGCACAGGGTTATCCTAAAAGCTCCCCATGAGCATGTTGAGTTTGTTTATCCATTTATTTGGTTCAATTCTTCAGTACTAGGATAACTCTGGGATGCCTTGCCCAATGAAAAACCAGAGCAACCAACAGCCTTTATGGGAAATATAATCGTGATGTTGACTTTTCATGTCATTCTGAGTCTGATGCCTTGACAAATGCTTGTCGCATAGACATCATCATAGGTTAGCCTTTTCTGCATGATGGGTCAAAAAGAGTTCTGAAAGACAGATCTATGAAGTTCCATTTTAGACACAAGCTTGAGTACATCTAGCTTTGGTGGGAATTTGAAAAAGAACAAGAATAAAAAATCTAAAAAGGGGCATAATTCTGAAAAGAATATATTTATAGTTATCTCCCTTGCTAGTATGGACTGCTCTTATAATACTTACACAAATTCAGAGTTTCAAGTAAATATCTTTGGTGATATCGAATATATGAGCAAGGTTAAAGTTTGTTACACCAACGCCAGAGTGCTTACACATCAACCTTTTGTTTCAAAACAGCTGAGCTAAAAATTGTAAAACACTTACCGACTCAACTTTCCCCATCACTGATACCATGACTTTCTGAGGGGATAACAGGGCTTCGCTGAGTGATTTTACTGGTGATGGTGGGGGGTTTATTAATAACCACCCCTGGGCTTCCAATTCCTCAGAAACAGCTACAGCAGCAGATGTAAAAACTTTAGAGGTCTTTGTCACTATGACCTCCTCCTTGTCTTTCTTCTCTATTGTATCTCTCATGACAACTGTGTTTCCAACCACAAATTTTGAAAACTTGGTTGGGTCATAAACTCTTACTTTCACCACTTTTGCTCCATCACTACATGCACAAAGAAGGCATTCCTTCAGCTCTCCATTTTTGTTTCTGTACTGGTCTGGCTCTTTCGCAGCCACTACTTTAACTTTTGTGGTTGTAGGGTATGGTCTAGACATCTGCAATGACACAAACATACGCAAACTTGTAAGACCAGTTTATTTTCTCCACTTTCGACAGTTTATTTCTTCCTTAGCTTGATTTTACAACAGTGAACAGTGTAAGCATACAAAATCATGATTTCAAGATAAATTTGGATGGGCCCATACCAGTATAGGAGCGGCTATTTCCAGTTAAGATAAGTTCCTACGTTACTACTTGTGCATAGATAGAAAGACCCCTGCAATCTATCCTTGTAAATCATATCTGTATGTACAGAGTGTGAATGTAATGCTACAAATAAATGAAAGCAGTAGAGAAAAGATACTTTAAAGCTTATACAACAAAGGTTGCTCGAGTTGTTCAAACTTTCAATATTGGCAAGGGTGTCTTTCTTTTTTTCCTTTCTTTTTGCCTGAAAAAAGGAAATATGGGAAACCTGATGTACGGCACTGGATTTATACATTTTTGTCAACTATGATCGATTTATAAGCGGTAGAATTTTCTGAGGTAAACTAAAGAATTGTTTCAATGCATACAATAGATCTATCTGTAAATGGTAGAAGCATGTAAACAAATGTTGTTTGTAAACATTTACAGTCCAGTCTTTATGTATCACAGCATGGCATTTGAAAACATTGTAAAGGAAGAAGTAACAAATGTTTCTCAAAATTTTCTTTATACAAAACAGAAATAAGTGAAATCTAATATTTACAATTGACTAGTAGATAACTCTGCCTGCTGCTATAAATTGACAGCTGATAAATTACGTATTATCCAATCAAAATTGATAATCCATGTGCACCTTTTTTCAATGCCTACATCTGGGCGTTTTTCTAAGACAAACATATTGCAATTGTTTAACTTTCCCTATAGAATATATTGGCGATCTTTTCCTTTTTGCGAGATAAAATACAGTTAATGACGACAATGATGAAGTTTCTGCAACAGTGACATGTATATTAACTACTATGAAGACTTTAAAGTTGAACAAAAGAGTAAAATTAAGTTGAAAATGACAGAAAATGAAGACTAGAGATTATAATTTTGGTCGAAATGTCGTTTTATAAGGTAGAAAATGTATCTGGTGATGTACATATATATAATGTGTGTAATACGTTTCTTACAAAATAACGTCCAAGGGGCAGGGTCATGCGATAGGGGCGGACCGTCGACCTACCTGTCTACTTTTAAATTATTTTATATTCCGCTCTGAGCTCAAGTTTTATAGTGGTTGTGTGTTTACTAATTCTAAGAATTCTGTTTGGAAAGTACTATATAAGTTGGTTTATGATCTGAATAATATGACTCAAGAGTGCCATAATTCTTACAGAAAGACAACTTACTGACATGATCAACATAAATGTGGTCTAAGCAAGAGCCGTAATCTGTTGTTACATTGTTCAATAGCTGACAAGAGTTAAGAGTGGTACATATGTAATCAGATACAGTTTTTGTTTTGAAAATATCTTCATTGAAATCACCCATTAAAATAAGCTTTCCTCTGCAATTGATTTTGTGTTGCAAATGTACAAAAAAAGTCATGAAATTTGCAACTGTACAATTTTTTGGTGGACAATATATGAAACAGATACACAACCCACTGTCCAGTGATACGAAAGCACACTCTATCCCTCCTACTGTCATCACATTGAAAACAAAATCTGAATTCCTGTAATAAACAACAATACCATGGGGTGCATCTTCCTTGTTTGCACAAAATACATGAAATCCTTCAATATCATATGCTTTATCTAATGGAGAATACATTCTTGCTTCAACAAATCCCACTATGTCTGAACTAAACATGTTCCACTCATTTTTGATATTATCAAAATGTTTTTTAAGAGACCTGCAGTTCTGGAAACAAACTACCATAGATTCCATTCTATCTATGGAATTAGTGAGGTCAGGGATACAGAAAGGAAGAGGTCTCTCATGGCGAAGTCGCAGCATTTCATCAACAACTTCAGGACATACACTTATTTTTTCTGGGTTTAAGTGCAAAATATAGATTCCTGACAAACTAGTTAAACGACTTAAACCAACATAGTGAACATGATTGATTTTTCTTGTTCCAAAGTGCAAAGCAGCAGAATGCATAGTTGAGCCTTGTGATTTGTGAATTGTTTTCGCTGCAGCAAGTTGAAGAGGAAACTGTCTCCTGGCTATAAGGTAAGTCTTGTAATATTGTAAAGTAAACCTCCTGCTTGTCTCCAGTATTGGTACCCAGGAGGGCTGGGTTTCTGGTGTGAATAAATGTTTGTATTTTGTTTTCCACATCTGCCCAACAGAACTGTTATCAAATTGTACCCACACTATACTACATCTCAGGGAATTTTTGACTCTATAGTCAAACTTTTTTATCACACACATGGCACCATTAGTTAAGCCATCAGATACATCCACATTGACACACATTTCAGCAGGCATTTCCAAGCCCAGGCAAAGAGTTTTGTGTAAACCCATGGTCATATTCGGATCTAGAGGGACATGTGATATAATTGTTTTGTGGAGGGATCTATCTAGGTTGCCAGACACTGTATCTATTGCCTCAATTTTAACTTGTTCTGAAGACGTCATGTGAAAGAGCAAATATTCATTGTGATCTCTAACTTCATCTTTTTTACAGAATAAATGGGGTATTTGCTTTATAACAGAAGGCGAAATTTGCAGATCAGCCAAAGTTCTTGATTGTAAGACATTCAAATCGTCTTGAGTGTGGTTACCTTCTCTTAATCTATTTAATAACTGTGCAAAGGAGTAATCCTCTTTCTGCCTCATAATTTCAGTCAGTTCAAACAATGTGAAATAATCTGACCATATGTGTGTTGCAAGGCTACTCAGATTTGGTAAATTTTTATCAGAAAAAATCCAAGCATCTTTAACAGGTCGAAGTTGAAAGAGATCTCCAAATGCTATGATACTGATACCACCAAATGGTTGTCTTGAGCCCATTATTTCTTGGAGGCGCAGACTAATGTAATTGAACAGCCTTCTTCCAACCATCGAAATTTCATCAATAAAAACAAAACGCAGATCATGATATTTACTGCGGAAAGTGTTTAATTGTTGCATTTCAAGAGGCTTGAAGTCGTATTTCTGATTAGCAGGTATGCAAAATGCTGAGTGTATTGTACTGCCATTGATATTGTGGGCTGCTTTGCCTGTAGGAGCACAAAGCAATATTTTGCATGAGTTTGGATCTTCACCTTGACCATGATTAAAATACTTCAATAATGCCTGATAAAGCACACGTAAAACAACACTTTTCCCCACACCAGCACCACCAGACAGGAAATTATAGATGGGGTCCAACTTAGTTTTAGACCAATGTAGGACATGATAGAAAAATTTCTGCTGCTCTTTATTTAGCTTGCTTGCTTCTTTCAGGAATGAAGAGGTTTCAATTTCTTTATATGGTAAAACATCATTGCTAACTTGTTTTCGACTCATACCTATATCTTGACCAAGGTCATAAATACCCATCTCGTCTGCCTCATTTGGAGTTGCATTGAAGCATCCATATTCTTTTGAAGATTCTGGGATTTCCTCTTGATCAATCAACTCAGTGTGTTGTGTTTCTAAATCTACAAAACTGCAATCATTGGAGTTGGTGTCATTTTGTTCAGACAAATGTTCAATCAATGAGTATTCAACTGTTTCATATTCTGAACGTTTTAACAAAATTTCATGTTCTAGCTCTTTAAATCTGCTTTCATAACTATCTTGTCCCTTCATCAAATCTTTCTCCTCATTCCTCCAACTGGTGTATAACATTATTTGTTCACGATAATGTTCTTCACTATCATTATTCACGCATGTATAATTATGGTAAATGACTTTCTGTACTTGACGTTTTCTTAAACAAGTACCATCCTGAAATATTATTTCTTTCTTTGTACACTTTTCTTCTCTGGATGTTTGTTCATCCTCAATATTGTCAGTTGTATCCAAGGAATAATCAGTTTCTGGTAACTCTGAGTCAACATCACTTTTTAACAGCTTATGGTCGCCTTTTCCTGGACATAATTGGTACCATGAGGCAAAGTCTGCATAACAAACAGATTCTAGGATATGGGGTCTTCTTTTGTACCGCTTTAATGTATTGTCAACTTCAACTTTTTTTGATGTGCTTGGTAGCTCTTTCAAGTCAGTAAATGATTTTAGGAGGACAGTTCTATCATCTTGCTTATTTGTGTCAACATAAATAACATCTCTAGTACATCTCCTTAATGGCATCATAAGTACAAGATAAGCTGCCTCTTGAGCTCCAATTTCAACATGAGAAAGAAATTGATTTCCTATTCTTCTTACCTGCTGTCGAATATCACTGTCCTGTTCTCTAGCCTCCTTGCATGCCTGTTGCAAAAGATTTGACAATCCCCTTTGACCTTTTGAAACATATGATACTATGTATGAAACACATGCATAAGGATCAAGTATGAACTGAATATCCATATTTGCTTGCCAAGATTTTAAAAGAACAGTGTTGTAATTGTTGACTCTGGTTTCATACAATGAGCGTTTTAGAAATAATTTGCTGTGTGTTATGGAAGCACGTACACTAAAAATATATTCTTCATATGTCACACCTATTTCATTTCAGAAGTCTTCGAAATTAAGGTTGTTTCCACTTTTTTGTATATCATTTACTTTGTCAATAATTTCTTGATATTTTTTTGCATAATAAGCTTTATCACATGCTGATAAATCATCCAAAGGTTGCAAAATGATTGTTTCTTGCATGGGAGGGATAGGGAAATTGAAGCGACATACAGTTTTGCCTTGTTTTCTACATGTCCTTGCATGTCTGTGTGTTTGATAGTTTATCAATTCTGGCATCGATTCATCTTTTGAACACGTAACATAAGAGTCAACAAAATGAGTTACTTCTTGCAGAGAATTTTTGCCATGTAATGGTGCATTTTTTATCCATATGAGCATGTGTATATGTGGCGAACCTCTTTGCTGAAATTCAACACGATAAAAGAAATCACAAATTTCCCCAACCGGATGACTCTTATGCTTTAGGATATTCTTAATAAATGACTGGACTCTAAAATCAAAATAACGTGCACAAGTTACTGGATCAGCCTTAATCAAATCACATTTGTCTTTCCATGATAATTCACCAGCATCTTCTGTAGAAAGATTTGTTCCATGAACAAGTTTATGTAGTGATTTCAACAGAGGAACCCATTTTGTTTCAGCTGCAGAAAAGGAGCAAAACCATGTAGGAATTCCAAGCTGCCTTATCATTGCAAACAGATCACGCTTTGCTTGTGCCCAATAAGGAGGTGAACTTCTGATTGTTCTCAGTACTCTGTAGCCATCATTCTGCATAGTAAGCTTTTCTACAAACCCTGGGCTTAAAATATCACCAGCAGTAACAGAGATTCCTTTTGCTTTCCATTTACGCATTGCTAAAGTGACTTTATCCTTGATTTGTTTAATTTGCAACCTTTTAAGTTTAAAGAAGATATTTGGGATACACATCGCTACACGTCTGTCAATATTCCTTAGCTCCCATTTGCATATTGTACTATAATGTAAAGGCACTAGTCTGTCATTGTTACAAATCCTTTGTTGTCCACAGTAAATTGTAGGGAAAGACAGCACCTCTGAATGTACATCTTGAAATAACCCAATAGGTGTATTGCTTTCACCAGGCGCTAATGACAAAATTTCATTAAATTCTCTGAAATCTATGGGATGCAGGACTGTGTCTAGATTTCCAGAAGGTCTTTCATCAAAATTATCAACCTCTGTCCAGTGGTCAGATGAACCCGATTCATTTCCAGAATGTGTTTGCATGTCTGAATTTGGATACCGATGTGCAGTATTTAACCATGAGTCATTAACAACAATTCCCTCATTGCGAAATACAGTGCTGTTTTGCACTAACCACGTAGCAGCTGCAAACACTTTGTTTGGTCTAATATTTTCAAAAGCAACATGGTGCTTGTAGGATAATCTACGTTTTAATTTCAGCATGATTGTTTCATTGTTGTCTAGTAACATTGGCAATGACCTTATTGTGTTATTTACGTCAGCAGGAACGTTAACAATATTACCTTTAAGATTAATTTGCCCACCTCTAGGCATTTCTCGAAGTTGCATAAATGGCAGGCGTGGAGATACTAGCCTTTCTTCTAAACTCGAAAGTTGAAGTTCAGGAGGCTTTTGCGGAAATCTAAGACCATTTTCAACCCATAATGAGGGAATTTTACCATTGTTTATTGCCCTTAAACAAGTGTTACAAACCCATCTTTTACCATTGACACTTTTTTCTTTGCCAAAGTATTTTTCTCTTGCACTAGATTTTTTCTCATGATATCTAAGTTTTGATACATCCTGCACAGAATGACTAAAAAAAGTCTGAGTACAACAACAACATACGAAATCTGGACCAGAAGAGACACAATTGTGAAAGTATTCAATCATCAATTGGTTGTTTTCGAATGTATTTTGTTTTCTGCATGCTACATTTTCAGTATCACTCAACTTGCAAGTGTGTGTACTTCCACAGTTACCCTGAACATGTCTATCATCAACCATCTGTAGAAGGTTTATACAGTCAAGATTTACAGGAAAAGTTTTTTGTTTCTTACTTGGGCTACCTTTTGTTGGTTCACTAGTTACTTGATTCCTTTTTAAATTCTTCTTTGTAACATGAAGCTTTGGTTGTAACAGAATGGTAATGAGTGGTGTGGGAATAAGATGTGGTCTTTTTTTCAAGAAATGGATTTCAAAGAAGTGCAGATCAAATTGCATATTAACATCAGTACAATCCATTGACCTTGAAAGAGCACGCAAGAAACTACACAAATTATCCAAAGTTGCAACAAATCCTACAATGCAACTGCCCTCTGGACTAAACATTCCAAAAGAATCTCTTGAATGACTGTCAAAAATATAAAAACGAAATCCATCATACATAATTCCAATGCAAATTTGGTTAAAAACCAAGAGTAAATGTCCTTTACCAGTGGTGAGCAATTTCGTGAATGCAAATTCAAGTGAAAACAAGTTCAAATTATCAATTTCTATGTTCATATATATGAATCCAGAAACAACACTTCTATGTTTAACTGACACCCATTTTGATTTATACAAAAGGTAACTTGGAATTTCTGTTGGTGCGATGTAATCACTTGCATGGCCATGATTTCTCAATTGGCAATAGATGGAACTACCATAATGCATAATCAAATTTAAATCTGTGAGCTCCATCACCAAACACTCTTTCTCTGTACAAGTTATCAAGAACATCAATGAGTTAGCAACACATTGTTTCCCTCTTGCATCCACTGGGAGACAACTTGCTCCTTGGTGAAAATGTGCAGAGCAAATCTTTTGGTAAGCCATACTCGTTTCTGTGATACAAAAAGTTTTCAAGTAATGTGACAAGTTTGTTTCTGTATAACCTGTGAACTTGTTTAAGTAAAATCAGACAAAAGATTTTAAAGTCTGGAATGACTGGACATTTGATTGGTAGCTTTGTTTAAGCTTTTCAAATTCTACATGTTAAATTTTGCAGGAGTTATGGTTGAACATACATACAGGTCTACTCCAAAAGGATTCTGGATTATAAGATCAAGTCCAGTTCAAAGTCAAAAACCGATCAACTCCAATATCAATCAACTCCAGTTCAAAGTACAAAATCTGATCAACTCCAGTAGTTAAAAGTCAAAAACTTACCAACTCTAGTTCAAAGTCAAAAACTGATCAACTCCAGTAGTTCAAAGTGAAAGCCTGATCAACTCCAGTTTAAAGTCAAAAACTGATCAACTCCAGTTCAAAGTCAAAAACTGATCAACTCCAATAGTTCAAAGTGAAAGCCTGATCAACTCCAGTTCAAAGTCAAAAACTGATCAACTCCAGTACAAAGGCCATAACTGATCAACTCCAGTTCAAAGTCAAAAAGTGATCAACTCCAGAATGTTTTATTTTTCTGCTTATGGTCAAACTCCAGATAATTCTCAATAACTACTGATTACATGATGCCACTGTAGACAGATTTTGAATTGTTAATAAATCAACTAAAATCATATTATAAAGACTCAAAAAATACACTACAAAACAAATACAGCAAAGTCCAAAATACTTACCCTTTCAAAGTTCTAACGGCTGAATCTGTCAATATCTAGGTGTTTGTCTAGCAGAAGTGGAATTGTTTGTCTGAAATGAAACGCATGTCAAGGTTTATAACAGATTTTAAAAGGAGGTACATGTATCGATGTGTTTTTCATAAAAAAAAGCAGCCCACGAGAGCCAGAATCGCTCTACTGGCATGTAAGTGCAGGGTAGGGGTGGGGTAAGGTCAAAAATATTATTTTCCTTTAAATAAAGGGCATAGATCTCTTGACATGATGATTGTATCTGGCTAAATTTTGAAATGAACCAAGTTCATATATGTATCTATGACCTGTGTGAATCTCAAAGATTGGATGAAAGCTAAAGGCTGTACAGTGTTCATAAGTTCAAAATGCCACTTCTATTGGAAATTAAAGGGCACATAACACTGGACCCAATGGTCAGATTTTGTTCAATTTCGAGAGAAAAGCTTGTAAAATCCATTTTTATTACTTCCAAACAGTGTCCCTTCACCAAACTACAGGCCCTGAAGGGCCTGAAATCACTCAAATGGCAGTGATTTTGCTTTTCAGCTAACATACATTATGAACTCATGATGCAAAAAGATAAAACGACGAAAAACACAAAAACGTATTCCTCCAACTGGACTTGAACCCACTAAGGCAACATAAGTAGACACAGTGAACTGCACAGTGAACTGCACAGTGAACAAAAATGAAGGGAAATTTCTCATAACTAAATGTTTAGAATCCAGCCAAATTTGATAGGGTATGAGTATGCCTTGTATAAATCAATCCAAGCAAATTTCAAAGAGATGTGATTAATAATGGGGGCTTTGTTGAGTAAACGATACTAAGTCATCAAATGGCTGCTTTTCCTGAACAGTTTACTAGATTTTCTTAACTTTTCATACAGTTCAGTCCCATGATGAACCAAGGAATCTTTGCAAGTTTCAAAAGAATTAGATCAAAACTGTGCAGTTCACTTCCTAAACAAGAAATGGAAATTTTCATCTTTGAAAAGCTGCTTTTCTCATACTGTTCGTTGATTTTTTTCCAAATCTATAGGCTTGAAGCTATTGATAAGATAAACAAACTCTGGAAGTTTCACTGAAATCTGACCACAAATGTAGACTTCGTGGAAACAAGAAATGGAAATATTCAATTTGAAATGGCTACTTTTCCCATACTGCTTCTTGGATTTCTTTCAAAATGAATAGCGCTGAAGCTTTTGATATGATAAACAAACTCTAAGTTTCACTGAAATCTGACCACAAATGTAGACTTTATATGGCATAAACAAGAAACAGAAATTTGCAACTTAAAATGGCTACTTTTCCCATCCTGTTTGTTGGATTTTTTACAAATTCAATAGGGTTGAAGCTATTGATGAGATACAGGAACTCTGCAAGTTTCACAAAAATCTGACCACAAACGCCGACTTTTATCGCGTAAACAAGAAATGGAAATTTTCAACTTGAAATGGCTACTTTTCCAATACTATTTGTTGGAATTTTTTCAAAATCAATAGGGTTGAAACTATTGATAAGATAAACAAACTGTGCAAGTTTCACGAAAATCTGACGACAATGCAAACTTTATCGCGTAAACAAGAAATGGAATTTTGCAACTTGAAATAGCTTCTTTTCCCATACTGTTTGTTTTTTCAAAATCAATAGGGTTGAAGCTATTGATGAGATAAAGAAACTGCAAGTTTCACAAAAAAATCTGACCACAAATGCAAACTTGATCGTGTAAACAAATAAAGACTAATGGACAGGCGACAAACTCCGCCATGACATAAGCTCTGCTGGCTTTCAGCCAGTAGAGCTAAAAACAGTGGCCAACGAAATTTCTGAAGTATTACTACTAAGTTACCGGAATTAGGTCAGGCCATTTTAGCTAATGAAGGCTGACTGCAATCCGCATGTTTGGTTTTTATGCGATAGGATTAATTTATGCAGACAAGGAATTTCTTTTTCCTCCCTGAACTCTTTACCTTAATGTTTCCTTATCATCACGAATTCGGACACTCAAGGCTACGTCATCAGATAAATCATAGCTGCTATCATTAAAAGTATTGGAAACCGACTTTATAAATCAGCAGCTTCATTGTATATTTTGTATGTCCCATCGATTTTAAGAAATGTCCCCAGTTTTTGTACACCAGAGGGACGCTGTCCCTTTGGTATCAAAACCTTGGCAGATCACTGTAAATGAAACTTCATGGATGATATCTATCTTTCCCTGATTAGAAAAAAGTAGACTAATTAGGAGAAATTGTTGCTTCCCATCAATTTCATTACTGCAAGCAGTTTTTTTTTTTCAAAATTCTTTTTAAAACTCGGGATGGTATGTAAAGAAGCTTTTTTTTGCAATCATGTCTCTCCTGGTCTTTTACACCAAACATTTGTAACGTCTGCTTCTTCAACAGTGTACAAAAATTTCTATTTCTATTCATACAATTAGGGGTAGAAACAATTACGATTTCAATCCAACAATCAACATTCACACTTCACAAAGTGGTAACGCTTGTCTGATTGTAATAGATATATCCTTACACACTACTTTTTACAACCCTTGCAAATACTGTAAATCAACAGAGCATTAAGAATTAACATGTACAATTAGCTCTTGATAGGAAACTGATTTTTTTTTTTTGCTATATACTTTGGAGGAAGAAACATATATTTTATACACCATTCTTTTCAAACGAGTGCATTGTAATTCAAGCCGATTTACTTTCACCAGGTCTCTACATAAAGGGGTATCATATAGACTTCTGCTGAAATGTTACCATGTCAATACACATGTATGTATTTTATGCCATAAACTACCTTTGTATCAATTAGTGACTGAATCATCCTGGAAATAATAAGTAAGGATGTCACAATGTTTCCTAAGCTTATTTCTTTGGGACGTGCTTTTCCTACAGAGTCAGCACAAGGTTTCTTTCTAAAATTGTTAAAATTGGAATTGGGTTGAAATGGGGTGGTATTGGGTAGAGCTGAAGATTCTCGTTAGAAATGAGAAATAACTGATGAAAGCTCCTTTCCCTTTTGCCACAATGTTTCCTTAGCTAATTTCTTGGCATTTTCTAAAAGGTTTTTGTAAAAATCTTTCTTATTATTTTTAATGATTTGTATGTTTAACTCTTCACCAGACGACAAAATTGTAGACTGGTACAAATTGAAAGCACTTGCAGATGTCAATATAAAAGTAACTCAAAAATTGAAATTGTTTCCAGCAGGGTGGAAAACGTTGTGGGAAAAGGAGAAAATGCTGGTTGCTGGTAACCAGCATTTTCTCCTTTTCCCACAATGTTTTCAAAAGGCTTCCATCTCAGGGTCATAAAAACCTTGGATTGTTTGGTACAGACTTAAATGACAAAGTAAATAAATATGCTACAAATAATAGAAAATTAACTAATCATAATACAGGTACCCATAATTTATCAATTACAATTCTCCAATTAATGAGCAGGTATAGATAATGAGATTCAAACTTTGAATAGACTGGTCCAAAACCTTCAATTACATACAGTATCAAAGTTTTAAAACTGTAGAATGTGTCATTGAAATCCATAGCTTTCAAACAGCTTTAATTGTCTTCAAACTAGATCTATGAAAAACTTGCTCCTATAATCATCTTCGATCTAATATTACGAGGGTATCAAAGTCTAAAATTATGGCCAATTCTTCCTCTGCTTACGAAACATTGAAATAGCCCGCCATCTTCTACATACTTGGGTCGAATCTTCGCGTATGTGGGCCGAACCTTCTGCAGTTTTCAGGTTAGGCCGAATCTTCTCGGGTCCGAATCTTCTTCCACTCAGAAAATCTAGGCCTACTGTTACAAGTTAGGCCTACTAATCGTCAGCAGAACAAATTTATGCATTTCATCAGTCACTTTTATTTCACAAGTCCTGAACAATCGCTTCGAACAGTTTAACACTCACAGAGAGCATAAAAAATGCGAGCAATAGGCCTAAACCATAAGACTGTGACAACAGGAAATGTCCCGACATGTGACAAGGCCCCATTACGAATGAAAAGTCGGCCCGCATCTGCATTGTGAGAATTAGTATTATTTTCACATTCCGGGCCAATACAATGCATAATAAATAAGGGAAAAAGAAAGCCAGTTAGTCCATTTTGTACAAAAACGAAACTTATGACTTACCTTAACGGTTTAGACTGAAATCTATTTGTCCGCTTCATCAACGTGACCTTCTTTCGTGAAAGATGCGCGTTCAATATTTAGGCCTACTTCAGCTGATTGGATGTTTCGGTAACAGACGAGTTCGGTAACATAGGCTTATAGAGTAAATTGATTGGATGTTTCGGTAACAAAGCAATTATATAGTGTTTATGTATCGTGACATTCTTCACACCCAACGCATGGATTTATTTTTTTTTCAAACCTTGTTATTTAAAACTTTAATTTGTAATTTCCACTATGTTTCATAATTAATATTTTTGTTATGTACCCCATTTCATGCTGTATGTATCGACCATGTGTATTGCCTATCTATCAAGCGAAAAGCGGTAGAGAGTGAAAAAATAAAAGGTTTGAACCTATAGATTTATCAATGGATGAAAAGTGCAAAAGTAAAAGGTTTGAACAAAACAAAGCCATACATTAGGTGTAAAGAACGTCACAGAACACAAACACAATAATAATTGCTTTGTTACCGAAACATCCAATCGATTTACTTTTTAAGTCCATGTTACCGAACTCGTCTGTTCCCGAAACATCTGTCACCCCTTCAGCTATGACGGAAATATTATTGCGCTAAACTTTATGGCCAAACCTTTGTATTTAGATCTAAAAATGAACACATGTCCAGGTTTTATGTCTGAATTTCTCACATAAATCTATTCATTTTAAATGCAAATAGATAAATACTTGTTAAAAGTATCAAAATTCCATTAGGACTATTTGAATGGTGTAGAGTTCAGTGGTTAAGCCTCCAAGGGCAGTTTGAACTCGTTTTCGGACAGAATTTTGTATGTTAACTTAAGTCCGCGAAGCTGAGAGCTTCGCTGACTAAAAATCAAAGAAATGGAAGAAGGGTAATAATTCTTTTATTTCAAACAAATTCAATGAACAGCTGGTCTTTGTTGGTATGTAATAGGTTATTAATTTATTTAATCAGGAGAGCATTGTTCCTTAAGTCTTTACCACACAATCCTGAGTTTTGACGACCCTGGGAAATTGGACTTTTGAAAACACTGTGGGAAAAGGAGAAAATGCTGGAAACCAGCATTTTCTCCTTTTCCCACAATGTTTTCTAACCTTTCAGACAATAATCAAATCATTTGAAGCACATTTAATTTGCCGTCTGCAAAATGCTTTCAATTTGGAACAGCCTAAGATAATGTTGTGTGCTAAAGGGCTAATCTGTAAACAATTGTACAGGCATGGTGTCTTGAGGTACTGAAAATATTCACTGGAAGGTGGGCAGTGCAACAGGTGGAAGGATTTCTATAAAAGTGTTTGAATTTTCTTTTTCTGTAAGATTATTGTTTGATGTTATGTGCTAAACAAAGTATTAATGGCTCAGTTTGTAAATCAAATATTAGATTGATGTGTGCATGCACCAGGCAGTCTGATTGGGAGCAGTTAGTTTGTAAATCCAGTGTTGCAGATTCATATTTATGTGTGCATGCACCATGCAGTCTGATCTCAATCTAAACAGACCTCTATAATCCCTGAAGATGTGCCCAGCAGGGATGCCTGTCTTGACCCCGTTATTAGTAGATATCAAAGTACTGAAAGTACTGACAGACTAGCAAATGTTGATTGAGCGGCCATGGTAAAGATAATGCTTAGTTGGTCCATACAAGGTTGAAGAAAAATTGTCCAATGCCGTTATTATGTCCAATCTGGTCTAGACCCAGTATAATCAGGTTACTAAATGCGGTCCGATTCGGCTGATCCAATCTGGTTATTAAGTCTAATCCAGTTCGATTCAGTGACTTTACCCAAGCCTCATAGTGATTTACTTGTCACAGTATGAGATACCATGAAAAAATTGTTTTTGTTGATCTTTAATTGAAAAAAAAGCAAATAAAAAAAAAGATATCTATCAATTTAACAATTGAGCATTTGAATGCTTTTTATGCTTTTTATGAGTTAACTTTTAGATGAACACTATGCTTTTTCATTTTCTTATTGACTAGATTAACACGTAGGTTTTATTGACTTAGAACACCTGAGAAAAACACAAAAATGAAAAAGGTTGTGCTGGGATAAGTAAAGGTGAGCCTGATTTGCATAGGTCACTGACTTAATTTACATGTAAGCAAACATCTTGTACCTTATTGAGTACATCTTTTTAACCCTTTACCACACAATCCCGACTTTTAACGACCCTTTAACTTTTACAGGAACCTTTCGAAAACATTGTGGGGAAAAATAGAAAATGCTGGTAACTTTTAATGACCTTGAGAAAGGAACCTTTTGAAAACATTGTGGGCAAAAAGAGAAAATGCTGGTAACCAGCATCATTGCCTTTTCTCACAATTGCAATTTTAAAGTCACATTTATTTTATCATCTGTAAATGCTTTCAATTTCAACCAGCCTAAAATTTTGTTGTTTGGTAACGAGTTAAGTCTATAGCTTTTATAAGAAGACACTGTTCAAATTGGTTGTTAGTCTAATAAAACAGATGAACTTATTAGCAAGTCGGTTTTATGAAAACATCAATCTTTTATTGGACGTAAATGTGTAAAACTTACCCATATTCAAAGATCCTTTTTTCGTCTGTTGTGTTTTCAACTCTTTTCCTCAGGGTTTTTAAAGTCAGGATTGTGTGGAAAAGGATTAACCCTTTACCATACGACAAAATTTTAGCCTTGTCCAAATTGAAAGCATTTGCAGACGACAATTTCAATGTGGCTCAGATGGTGCAATTTTTCTTTGATAGGGTAGAAAACATTGTGGGAAAAGGAGAAAATGCTGGTTACCAGCATTTTCTCCTTTTCCCACGATGTTTTCAAAAGGCTTCTTTTCCAGGGGCGTCAAAAGGCGGCATTGTGCAATAAAGGGTTAAACAGCGAACAAACAAATCTAAAGTGGTAAGTGAAAATAGATTCTTAGCATCATAGGACAATAGAATTTTTATGAAGTAGTCTAATTGATTGCTCTTAACCCTTTATCAAACAATCTGATGTTTTGATGCCCCCCCCTCCCAAGGAAAAATGTGCTTGGAAACATTATTGGAAAAGGAAAAAATGCTGGTAACCATCATTTTCTTCCTATTACACAATGTTTTCTACCTTTTGAAAGACAAATACCACAATTTGAATGGACTTGATTTGTTGTCTGCAAATGCTTTCAGTTTGGATAAGTCTTAAATGTTATAGTTTGGTAAAGATTAAAGGTTTGGAAAGTTGACAAATCATCCTTGAGAATTTACGTCATCAGGTTTTAAGATCATCATTAATTAAATCTTGGGGTGCTTAACCCTTTACCACACAATCCCGACTTTTAACGACCCTGAAGAAACACCCTTTTGAAAACATTGTCGGAAAAGGAGAAAATGCTGGTAACCAGCATTTTCTCCTTTTCCCACAATGTTTTCTATCCTTCACAAGACAAATTTCAATTTTTGAACCACATTTGATTTGTCATCTGCAAGTGCTTTCAATTTGGACCAGTCTAAAATTTTGTTGCTTAGTAAAGGGTTAACTCTTTACCAAATAACAACATTGTGGACTCGGCCAAAATTGAAAGCATTTGCAGACGACAATTGAAATAAGCGTAGCTCAAATGATGATTTCTGTCTTTTGGTTACAAGCATCCATTAAGAGTTCATATTCTAGGAACGAAGGCAGTATTGGACTTCATTGCTGTCTGATCTTGATCTACAATGGCTGCAAAAGTAAAACTGTAGTAACACTATGGCATCAGAGTACTTAAAGTACATTTTAGATTGATTTAGAATGGGTGTTCCTGTTAATTAGATATATTTGACAACTAGGAAACTAACTATGTGAGTCTAATTAACAAATTGGATTAGACAAAGGAAGTTATTTCCATGGAGACTGACAAAAATGGGGTTTAATGATGCTATGAACTTTCAAGTGAAATATCTGTTCTTTGCCTTTTAGAGCCCTGAATTTGTTTTTCTAGATATATGTTATCATCAATGATAATTAGTTACATGATAAATCATTTTACTTGTTACAAGATGACAAAATTTTGGCCTTGTCCAAATTGAAAGCATTTGCAGACGACAATTTCTATGTGGCTCAAATGGTGCAGTTTTTCTTTGATAGGGTAGAAAACATTGTGGGAAAAGGAGAAAATGCTAGTTACCAGCATTTTCTCCTTTTCCCACGTTTTCAAAAACTTTCTTTCCAAGGGGCGTCAAAAGGCGGCATCGTGCGGTAAAGGGTTAACTTGTTACAAATAGACCACAAATTTTTTGCCTTGTCCTAACTGAAAGCAATTGCAGACGACTGATTAAAAAATAGTCAAAATATGAAATTTGTGTTAAAAAGGATAGAAAACATTGGGGTATAGGAGAAAATGCTGTTTACCAGCATTTTCTCATTTCCCACAATTTTTCCAAAAGCCTTCTTCATCAGGGTTAAAAGTGAGGATAATAAGTCAAGCCAGACTTTCAACAACTCCGAGATAGAAGCCTTTTAAAAACTTTGTGGGAAAAGGAGAAAATGCTGGTAACCAGCATTTTCTCCTTTTCCCACAATGTTTTCTGCTCTTCCCAAAACAAACTTCCATTTTTCGGTAACATTTATTTTGTCATCTGCAAATGCTTTCAATTTGGACTAGTCTAAAATTTTGTTGTTTGGTATGGAGTTAACCCTTTCCCAAACAAGCCCTGGTTTTCACGTGTCTGCAGTACAAGTCTTTTGAATACACTGTGGGAAAAAGAGAAATTGCTCGTGACGAGCAATTTCTCCTTTTCCCACTGTGTTTTCTACCCTTTTTGAGACCTTTCTGCCATTTTCATCAAATTTAAAATTGTCGTCTGCAAACTCTTTCAATTTGGACCAGTCTAAAATTTGTCGTTTGGGAAAGGGTTAAGCTTTTACCAAACAATATGTTTTTTTTTTAACAAGCCATAAAAAGACTGTTTTTTGAAAACATTGTGAGAAAAGAAGAAAATGCTGGTAACCAGCATTTTCTCCTACAGTGTTTCCCACATTGTTTTTGCATGTCCAATGACAGATCTCATCATCGGTGTAATGATTAATTTGTTGTCTGCTAAAGCTTCCAACATGGACAAGTCTAAATTTTCCCCATTTAGTAAATAGCTAAGGAGACAGTATCCCAATCTTCCAATCCAACAGCCGTAATCCTTTTCCAAACAATCTCGACTTTTAACCCTTAAAGCGCCGAATAAACCCAATGGTCATTTTCATTCTAGAATAAAACCAATATAATTGCAAATTCATGGCTACCTTTTGCCTGTAGTGTTTTAACATAGCGGACAGTGTAGATCAAAGATCAGGCTGCATGTTTTGTGCAGCCTGATCTTGATCCACACTGGCCACAAAGGCAACTATGGTAGTGAAATGCGCTTTAAGGGTTAATAACCCTGAGAAAACATTCTTTTGAAAACCTTGTAGGATAAAGAGGAAATGCTGGTAACCAACATTCTCTCATCCTACAAGGTTTTCTATACTTTCAAAGACAATAATCATCATTTCAGCTAAATATTATTTTGTCTTCTAAAAAATGCTCCTGATTGGAACCAGTCTAGAATTTTGTTGTTTGGTAGAGTTAACCCTTTACCACACGATCCCGACTTTTAATGACCCTGGGAAAGAAAGCTTTTGAAAACATTGTGGGAAAAGGAGAAAATGCTGGTAAGCAGCATTTTCTCCTTTTCCCACAATGTTTTCTATCCTTCCCCCCCAAAAAATTCAATTTTTGGATCGCATTTAATTTGTCGTCTGCAAAATGCTTTCAATTTGGACCAGACTAGAATTTTTGTCATTTGGTAAAGAGTAAACAGCCTTACATGGAATGTAGTCAATTATTACTGGCTAGCTCCAATATATTGTTAGTCAAATTAGTGATTGAGAAGATGTACAGAGGACATCTCCAATATCGGAGACATAATCATCCTCTCTTTTTTCTTGTCTCGATAGCTTGTTGAACTTCCTCTAACCCTGATAATGCTAAACACCTACATGAAAATCGACTTCATCATAAAAATAGTTTATTGTTCTTGGAAATAAATCCCAAATATGGTAGTTCCAAGGCTGTTCTTGCCAAAATGGCACGAAATATCAGTGACTGCATTTGCCAACCATTCTTAAGAGCATTCCAAGTCTTATTCTCAAGAATTTTTAAAGTTTGGTAGTAACAAACTTTCTGATTGGTTAAGTCATAATGGTTTAGCCAATCAGAAGTTATGCTACTTTCTAAATCTCCTATTCTCACAATGTTTTCCAAAGCTCTTTTTCTTATGATCATTAAAACTTGGGATTGTGTGATAAAGGGTTAACGCCCCTGAGAAAAAGGCCTGTAAACACATTGTGGGAAAAGAAGAAAATGCTGTTAACTAGCATTTTCTCATTGTTTTCAATCCATCCCAAAAGAAATTTCAATTTTTGAGTCACATTTTTTTGTTATTCGCAAATGCTTCCAATTTGGACCACACTAAAATATTGTCGAGTGGTAAAGGCTTTAACATGGTCTTTTGTATTAGGAAAAAGACACAAAGACACTGCTACCATGTCAATGAGACAGCATGAGATGGTTTTTGGCCATCAGATGCTAGAGGTGGAAACCAAAAACCGGAAGTTAGTCACCTCATACTGATTGTGATTGACATTCGGACAAATTGAATAATGTACCCAAGAGCTGTGTAGAAATGTAACCCTTTGCCTCATTAACCCTTTCCCAAACGACAAATTTTGGACAAGTCCAAATTGAAAGAGTTTGCAGACAATTTTAAATTTGATGAAAATGGCAGAAAGGTCTCAAAAAGGGTAGAAAACACTGTGGGAAAAGGAGAAATTGCTCGTTACGAGCAATTTCTCCTTTTCCCACAGTGTTTTCAAAAGACTTGTACTGCAGACACATGAAAACCAGGGCTTGTTTGGGAAAGGGTTAACCAACTTTTGGAAAAGAAAAAAAAAAGAGAACGAAAGAAATATGTTTGATCAAATCTTGTGATTAGACCCACATGCGGAGGTTACTTAAAGACCCAAAAGCGGCCAAAAATAAAACAAAGCAGATGTTAAAGAGCATTCAAATTTAAATCATACCATTTCAAAGTATGGAAACTATTGTGAAGATAACAGTATGCTATTTTGCTGGCAGAAAAATGACTTCTAAAACTCGGGTAAAAAGTTTCCAAGTCGCTGTATCTTTTTCTTACTTGGTTGTTTTACCTGGTTTTAAAATTCATTTTTCTGCTGGCAAGTTAGACATAGACTGACCATACAATAACGGAGTGTCATCTTCACAGTAATTGCCATACTTTTGAATTGTATGATTTAACTCTTTACCACACAATCCCGACTTTTAATGACCCTAAGGAAGAAGACTTTTGAAAACATTGTGGGAAAAGGAGAAAATGCTGGTAACCAGCATTTTCTCCTTTGCCCACAATGTTTTCTACTCTATCCAAGACAAATTCCATTATTTGAGCCACAGTTAAATTGTCGTCTACAAATGCTTTCAATTTGGACCAGTCTAAATTTTTCTTGTGTGGTAAAGAGTTAAATGCATTTTAAGGCCCATATTGTGTACTTTTGGCTACTACTGGGCCTATAAGATTAGGTTTGTTTCTGAGACATAACAACAACAGCATTTTTTCTTTTCCCACAAAGTTTTCAAAAGCTTTCCTTGTTGGGGTCTTTAATAGTCAGGATTGTGTAGTAAAGGGTTAACCCTTTACCACACAATGCTGTCTTCGAACGACCCTGGCAAAGATTCCCATAGAAAACAATGTGGGAAAAGGAGAAAATGCTGGTAACCAGTATTTTCTCCTCTTCCCACAATGTTTTCTGTCCAATCAAAGAAAAATTGCACCATTTGAGCTACACTGAAATTGTTGTCTGCAAATGTCGTCGGACCAGTCTAAAATTTTGTTGTTTGGTAAAGGAGTAACCAACCCAACCACTTTCTGGAAAATGAACGTTCAGCAGTGATAGATGGATTTCTAGCCCTGCGCCATAAAACTTGTCTACCAAAGCCACGGAGACTTGGCATAAAAAACAAAGTATGAGGTAAAAGTTGATAGACAAAAGGAAAAAATTAGATAATTGTTGTGTTTAGATTCAATAAACGGCTGGATAATCGGCGCTTATCGGACAATTGCATTTTGGTAAACTATCGATAATGTCCTCCCACGTGTGATATTGAAACCCCTGATTCTGATTGATTTTGTCTCCCGCCAAGCTTTTCCTGATGGTTTAACTCTTTACCAAATGACAAAATTTTAGACTGGTCCAAATTGAAAGCGTTTGCAGACAACATAAAAGTGACTCAAAAGTTGAAATTTGTTTTTGGAAGAGTAGGAAACATTGTGAGAAAAGGAGAAAATGCTGGTTACCGGCATTTTCTCCTTTTTCCACAATGTTTTCAAAAGCTTTCTAAGGGTCGTTAAAAGTCAGGATTGTTTGGTAAAGGGTTAACAGACATTTCTTTTTTTTTGTTGGTAACCAGCATTTTTTTCCTTTTTCCAGTCTTTTCTATCCTTTCAAAGAAGAGTTCCATTAATTAAGCCACTCTTGATTTGTTGTTTAATTTGAAAATATTTTAAATTTTGACATGCCTGAAAATTTCTGAAATAGTGAAAATTTAACCCTTTACCACACAACCCAAAGATTTAATAACCCTGATAAATAGGCTTTTTGAAAAAGGAGAAAAAAGCTGGTGACCAGCATTTTCTCCTTTTGCCAAAATGTTTTCTACCCTTTCAACGTCAAAGTCCATCATTTGAGCAGCAGTTAAATGTCATTTGAATCTACTTGAATTAGGACAAGTCTGAACTTTTATTGTCTGGTAAAGATTTCAAGAGAGGACATCAGTATGAATGCATGGAGAATAGATGATTGGCATCTTGGATTGGGAAAATTTATTGGGCAAGGTCAGAAAATCTCTCAAAAATTTGGTGCAATGTAGATCAGTGATCAGAAAGTATTTTTCTGTACAGCCTGATCTTCATCCCTGATTTGCAAAAGCACATTGTGTCACAAATTTAGCAGCTTAAGGGTAAACTCTTTACTGATCAACATAATTTTGGACTGGTCCAAATTGAAAGAGTTTGCAGACAACAATTTTAAATTTGATGAAAATGGCAGAAAGTTCTCAAAAAGGGTAGAAAACACTGTGGGAAAAGGAGAAATTGCTCGTTATGAGCAATTTCTCCTTTTCCCACAGTGTTTTCAAAAGACTTGTACTGCAGACACCTGAAAACCAGGGCTTGTTTGGGAAAGGGTTAAATTAAGTTGAAATGACGGTAATTGTGAAAGTGCAGAAAATGTTGGAAAAACAGAAAATGCAGGTTACCAGCATTTTCTCCTTTTCCCACAATGTTTTCAAAGGCTTCCTTTTCAGGGTCATTAAAAGTCCCAATTGTGTGGTAAAGGGTCAGTAGCAGGATGTTGGGGAATTCAAAATTAGTCTAGGGAGCCATTAGTTTGAAAGATAATGGTGGTCAGCTTTGAATAGCCACAGGAAATCGGTAATGATAATTACACAGCAATTCCCTTTGTGAGCACTAGCACTCTGGTACTAGGATAGCCCCTGGCCTTGTGCATGGCAGGAGCCATTTGATGTGCATGTATGAAAAGCATCAATTGAGATCAGATAGTGCCTATTAATAATATTTATTGTTCAGTGATCTTATTTTACTGACTTAACTCTATACCACATGACAAAATTTTAGATTTGTGCAAGTTGAAGACAGTTGCAGACAACAAATGAGAAATGGGTTAACTCTTTACCCAACGACAAAATTTGGAAATGGACCAAATTGAAAGCATTTGGCAGACAACAAATTAAATGTTGCTAAAATGATGATTTCTGTCTATGATGGGGTAGAACACATTGTGGGAAAAGGAGAAAATGCTGGTAACCAGCATTTTCTCCTTTTCCCACAATGTTTTCAAAAGGCATCTTTCTCAGGGTCGATAAAACTCAGGATTGTGTGGTAAAGAGTTAAAGTATGGGATCTGTTGGTCAGTGGACAAAAAACAGTGTGGGAAAAAGAGAAAATGATGGTTACCAGCATTTTCTCCTTTTTGCACAATGTTTTCAAAAGTCTCCTCTGTCAGGATTGTTAAAACTCAGAATTGTTTGTAAAGGATTGATCCATTGCCAGACCATCCCGTGTTTTAAACATTTTATCACACAATCCAGAGTTCTAACATTCCTGAAGAAGAAACCTTTTGAAAGCATTGTTGGAAAAAAACCAAACATGCTGATAATCAGCATTTTCTCCTTTTCACGCAATGTTTTTCTACCCTTTCATAGACAAGTTGTATAATTTCAGAGACCTTTGAATTTTTAACTCTTTACCAAACGACAAAATTTTAGACTGGTCCAAACTGAAAGCATTTGCAGATGACATAATAAATGTGACTGAAAATTTCAAATTTGTTTTGGGAAGGGTAGAAAACATTGAGGGAAAAGGAGAAAATGCTGGTTACCAGCATTTTCTCCTTTTCCCACAATGTTTTCAAAAGGCTTCTTTCACAGGGTCGTTAAAACTCGGGATTGTGTGGTAAAGAGTTAACTGCAAAATGTTTTCAATTGGACAGTCTAAAACTTTCTTGTTCCGTAAAGAGTTAACCCTTTGCCAAACCATTGTATGCTTTGAAGACCTTTGAAAGGTCCTGTTTGGCTCATTGGTGAAGGTATAGGATTGGCAGCCTTGAGGGCCAAGTTTGATCTTCCCTTGAGGCGCTGGGTTTTTCCTAGTTGTGAAGTTTGGTAAGACACTTCAAAGCCAGAGCACAGTAGTGTGAATGAGTTGTCACCATGGTATGAGTACTTACGCACATTTTCTCCATTTTCCATAATGTTGTCTACACTTTTAAAAGCATTCCATCTTTTCAGCACATTTAACTTATTGTCAATAAGTGCTTTCAGTTTTGAAGAGTCTAAAATTTTGTCATGTGGTAAAGTGTTAATACTTTACCAGACTCCAAAATGTTAGGCATGTCGATAATCATGAAAGCATTTGCAGATGACATATTGATTCTAGCTCAAATGATAAGACTTGTGTCCGACAGGGTTGAAAACATTGTGTTAAAAGAGAAAATGATGGTTACCAGCATTTTTTCCCTTCTATCCTACTGTTTACAAGAAGGTCTCTTTCTCAGGGTCATTAACTTGTTACCAAACGACAAAAATGTAGTCTTGTCCAAATTGAAAGCATTTGCAGATGACAAAATAAATTCGACTCAAAAATTAAAACTTGTTTAGAGAAGGGTAGAAAACATTGTGGAGAAAATGCTGGTTACCTGCATTTTCTCCTTTTCCCACAATGTCTTCAAAAGGCTTCTTTCCAGAGGTGGTTAAAAGTTGGGATTGTGTGGTAAAGGGTTAATAAACAGGATTTTTTGGTAAAAGGTTAACTCTTTACCAAACAATAAAATTCTAGACTTATCCAAATTCAAAGCACGGGCAGATGACAATATATATGTGGCACAAATGATGAAGTTTTTATTTGAAAGGGTAGAAAACATTCTGGTAAAAGGAGAAAATACTGGTTACCAGCATTTTCTCCTTTTCCCACAATGTTTTCAAAATCTTTCGTCTTTAAGATCATGTGGTAAAGGGTTAATAGGTTTATGAATTGCAGATTTACAATTCAGAAAGCCCATCATTGGAGCAGCTGGGTGCTCCTAAAATAGTAGCGAGGAATTACCAATAGAAATGGGTTTCCTGGATAGTAATGGCTAAAAATAAACAATTACTTAAATAAGAAATTACTAAACCCTTTACCAGACGACAAAATTTTAGCTTTCTCCAAATTGAAAGCATTTGCAGACAACAATTTCAATTTGGCTAAAATGGTGCAATTTTTCTTTGATAGGGTAGAAAACATTGTGGGAAAAGGAGAAAATGCTGGTTACCAGCATTTTCTCCTTTTTCCCACCCCACAATGTTTTCAAAAGGCTTCTTTCCCATGGGCGTCAAAAGGCGTCATTGTGCGGTAAAGGGTTAAAGGTTTTATCAGTGTGGCTCAACTGGTGCAGTTTTTCTTTGATAGGGTAGAAAACATTGTGAGAAAAGGAGAAAATGCTGGTTACCAGCATTTTCTCCTTTTCCCACAATGTTTTCAAAAGGCTTCTTTCCCATGGGCGTCAAAAGGCGTCATTGTGCGGTAAAGGGTTAAAGGTTTTATCAGTGTGGCTCAACTGGTGCAATTTTTCTTTGATAGGGTAGAAAACATTGTGGGAAAAGGAGAAAATGCTGGTTACCAGCATTTTCTCCTTTTCCCACAATGTTTTCAAAAGGCTTCTTTCCCATGGGCGTCAAAAGGCGTCATTGTGCGGTAAAGGGTTAAGCCAGACTTCTATTCATACCCTATGAAAGATAGATTAACATGTCAGGAAGAATGTTTTCAGAGAGAGAAGCCAAAATCTTCAACCCTTTACCAGACAATACTGACTTTAAACGACCCTGAGAAAGAAGACTTTTGAAAACATTATGGAAAAAGGAGAAAATGCTGGTAACCAGCATTTTCTCCTTTTCTCACAATGTTTTCTACACTAACAAAGACAGAAATCGCCATTTTAGCAAAATCTAATTTGTCGTCTGCACATGCTTTTAATTTGAACTTGTCTAAAATGTTGTTGTTCGGTAAAGAAAACAAAATTTTAAACTTGTCTAAACTCAGAGCATTGCAGACAACAAATTAAATGTAGCTAAAATTGTTGAAATTGTCTTTGATAGGGTAGAAAACATGGGTAAAGGAGAAAATGCTGGTCACTAGCATTTTCTCCTTTTCCCACAATGTTTTCAGCAGTCTTCTTTCTTGAGGTCATTAAAAGTTGGGACTGTGGTAGAAGGATAACTGAAAGGAAGTGTCTTATTTACAAAGGCCTCCATAAAATGATGAATTGTTTGACAGGGACTATAAATTTAGGAGAGCTGTGTCAATTTACACCACGGTCAGTTGGTCACTAACTACTGGACGGGTGTGAACAAGGTTAACAGTCCAGAATTGGACATTTTCCTATTTTTGTGAAAAAGAGTTGATGATTTGGAATATTGGGATAGTTAGATCTCTGGATACTTGTGGTTTTCATGGTCTGTGGGAGAAATACTAAGTAACTTGTCTTGTCATCTAGACTATTAGTTTTAGTGTTTGTACATTTTATACATAGAAAGGGATATACTCTTCGCTTTGAAGGTAATATTGCTCATTTGTAGCTCGACTTTTCTCAAAGAAAATGTCCAGATATTGTCACAGCGCTGGCGTCATCTGAGTTGTTAACTGTGTTGTTGGGAAAAAACTTTGACATTTTCAAAAATATTGACATTTTATAATATCTCTTTGAGTATTGAAGATATTTACTTCATACTTGAGCAAGTTGTTCACTATCAAAAAGGGGAGCCCATACAACAAGGGCAGGTAACCATTTAACCCTTTCCCAAACGATGAATTTAGACTGGTCCAAATTGAAAGAGTTTGCAGACGACAATTTTAAATTTGATGAAAATGGCAGAAAGTTCTCAAAAAGGATAGAAAACACAGTGGTAAAAGGAGAAATTGCTCATTACAAGCAATTTCTCCTTTTCCCACAGTGTTTTCAAAAGACTTGTACTGCAGACACGTGAAAACCAGGGCTTGTTTGGGAAAAGGGTTAAGTATTTTTGACAGTTATGCTCCTTTTTTTGACTCTGAATTTTCATGGAGGGAAAAGGAGAAAATGTTGGTCACCACTAGGTTTGTTTGCTAAAGGGTTAATAAAACAGAGAATTAAACAAAGCATTTAGAATGAAGTTTTAATTATCAGGGTATTATATTATTGTATGTATTGGAAATTGGTTTAAAACAGGAAACGTACAGCAGTGGTTTCGTTGAAGGCCTATAGAAAATGAAATGCATTTTCAATCTGTTGTAATCTATGCAACCTTGCAACCATCAGGGGCAGCATTAAATTGCATGAAGATAGAAGAATTATTATAGTTTGATAAAATAAAATGAAATTGGTTAAAGACTGGCTGAAAACATGTATAGATGTACCATTAAATTTAACATTTACTTAGGTGCGTGCAGTGTATGTTAACATTAATTGATTGACTGACTGACTCATTGATTGATCTGTATTATGCTGCCTTAACTCTCTACCAAACGACAAAAATGTAGACTTGTCCAAATTGAAAGCATTTGCAGATGACAATTTATAAGTGGCTCGGATAAAGGCATTTGTGATTGATAAGGTAGAAAGCATTATGGGAAAAGGAGAAAATGCTGGTTACCAGCATTTTCTTCTTTTCACACAATGTTTTCAAAAGGCTTCTCTCTGAGGGTCGTTAAAACTCGGGATGGTGTGGGAAAGGGTTAAACATGTTTTGTCATATTTTGGGCCAACAGCTGTCTCTTTGATTGATTTCCATGGTTTAGCTATGGCTCTGAATAGTCATGCCAAAGGACACTGACCCAATAAAAAAAATCTTAAGACCTCTGGATTGCTAACCCAACAAATCAACCATTTAGCCATTCTAGGCCCAATATGGTTATACAGTGTATATATGCCTCAGATTGTGAACATTTACTACATATGTTCTGTGATATCTGATCTTGATCTGCACTGCCTGTAGAAGCACATGTTGTTGTCAGCTGATTAAAGTGAACTACATTATTCTGAAATGTGGTCTGAAATTAACCCTTAAGCTACCAAAGAAATGAAACAAAAATTTCCACTCAATAATAAAAACCCACTTATTGCAATTTCAAAGTTGATTTCATCGGAAAACGAATAACGTATCAGACAGTGTAGATGAAAGATGAGACTGCAAAATTGCCGCTTGTTGCGCTTAACAGCCCAACATTTAAAAGTAAATGTTCAAAATTAACTCTTAAACTGCTGAATAAATGAAACAAAAATTTCCACTCAATAGTAAAAAGCCAAACATTGCAATTTCAAAGGTGATTTCACTGAAAATAAATACCATATTAGACAATCTAGATCAAAGATCAGACTTCATGTTCTGTACAGTCTGATCTTGATCTACTATGTCTGCAAAAGCACCCCCAGTCTTGCTTAGCAGTCTAAGTGCTAATATTTTTCCACCTAACCAAACCATGGTAGTTATTTTTTCTGCCCCAATAGTTTTCTTTTAATGATGTTAACCCTTTCCCAAACAAGCCCAGGTTTTCACGTGTCTGCAGTACAAGTCTTTTGAAAACACTGTGGGGAAAGGAGAAATTGCTCATAACGAGCAATTTCTCCTTTTCCCACAGTGTTTTCTACCCGTTTTGATACCTTTCTGCCATTTTCATCAAATTTGAAATTGTCGTCTGCATACTCTTTCAATTTAGACTAGTCCAAAATTTGTCGTTTGGGAAAGGGTTAAAAAATTGCATCAGGCACATAATGAAAGGTATTGAATGCAGTGTTAGAAAAAGATAAAGCACATTTAACAGATATAAATGAAAAGATCTCTCCCAGATAAGTGACTTCAGATTGACTGTGTGATAAGTAGTTTATTTACAATTGAGGCTAAATAGCCTAAATACAGTTGGGCCGATTTTTAAATAGTTTTTCTGTCAACAATATTGACATTAATGACAGTTTTATAGCCAATCTACTTACCTGTCTATTGTCAAATCAAGGTATTAAAAGTAAGAGTTGAAATGAACCATGAAAAAACACTTAAAGGTTTATAATGTTGTTATATAATATATTGAATAAGCATTCATAGTATTGGTGACAGTTTCCTTACACTGTTGGTAATAATCCGATAACAAGGTAGTAATTCTTAACTCTGTACTAGATGACAAAAATTTAGACCAGTCGACAAATTGAATATGGCTCAAATTATAGGGTTTGTCTTTGTGAGGGTAGGAAATGATTGTGGGAAAAGAGAACCACCAGCATGTCATGCTGGTTACCTGCATGTTCTCCTTTTCTCACAATGTTTTCAAAAGTCCTTCTATGATTATCCAGTATTGTTAAAGCTGGGGATTTTGACAGTGTGGTAGATCATGGAGTTTATGAAATGTACTCTTTTGTTTAGGAAAAACAGCAAAAAAAAAACAAGTCAAAACTTGCTATTTTCATATTGTTTTGACCAGAATATGTAAAAAATATGGTAGACAGTGTACATCTAAGATTAGGTTGCATGTTCTGTGCTTTATAATCTTGATCTACACTCATGAGATGTTGGAAAAGTAGCTTTTTTGCAGGAAGAAATGTACTCTGTAAGGGGGGCTCAGAATGATGTTATTATTATGATTGCAAAATTCAGCTACCCAGCTACACTGCAATACAATCCTAGTAACGGAATTCTTGGAAAATTTGAAATCTTATCACCTGTTATTTAGCTGTCAGCACCCATCTTTTATCTGCATGTATCATTTTGATGAAATGATTAACATTTAATGAATATCCATTGCAAGTTTTTTATATATTTTTTTACTCTTAACCCTTTCCGAAACAACAAATTTTGGACTGGTCCAACTTGAAAGAGTTTGCAGACAACAATTTTAAATTTGATGAAAATGGCAGAAAGGTCTCAAAAGGGGTAGAAAACACTGTGGGAAAAGGAGAAATTGCTCGTTACGAGCAATTTCTCCTTTTCCCACAGTGTTTTCAAAAGACTTGTACTGCAGACACGTGAAAACCAGGACTTGTCTGGGAAAGGGTTAAGCTGCTGAGCGCGACTCACTGAACTTTTGCAGACTGTGTAGATCAAAATCAGACTGCACAGAACTTGCAGTCTGATCTTTGATCGACATTGTCCGATACGGTGTTTTCTTTTCAGTGAAATTAACTTTTAAATTGGAATATTTGTTTTTTTAACCATTGCATTGAATTTTTTGTTTCATTTATTTAGCACTTTAACCCTTTACCACACAATACCGGCTTTTAACGACCCTCCTAAAGGAAAAGCCTTTTGAAACCATTGTGGGAAAAGGAGAAAATGCTGGTAACCAGCATTTTCTCCTTTTCCCACAATGTTTTCTACCCTTTTGAAGACAAAAATAAAATTTTTGAGTCACATTTATCTTGTCGTCTGCAAATGCTTTGAATTTGGACAAGTCTAAAATTTTGTCGTTTGGTAAAGAGTTTAAGGTTAAAAACATGTTCAGGTCAGTGCACGTACCTGCTTAGTTTTAGTCGTGAGGCTAAGAGAGTATAACAACAGGTCATATTTATAATTATTCTACAATGTAGACAAGAGTCCCATCATTTATGACAGTTTGGTTTACATGATTAATAACTAAGGCTGTATGCCAGTGACACCTGTATCATACTGGTCTCAGGACCAAATATGGAGGATAGATGGTCCTCAACCTAATTACTTACGTCTCTTCATAGCTAAACTGTCCTCCCTTTTCTATATGGTATCCATGGCAACTGTATCATATTGCTTAGTGTATGACCGTCATGACAGGGTATGGATGATTCTCAATGCAAGTTCATCTGATTTTGTGACTAATGCCATACATAAACTGCCCACCATTTCCTGTACCAGATGAAATGGCAGAAAGCATGAAACAGGCTAACAGGAATCATGGTCAAGTGCTAAGAGAGGGTATTTATAAGGTTTTATGATCATCAAATTAGAGCAGAAGATATAAATAGAGTTGGTGAAGACTTAAGAATTAAGATCGAAACCTTAAAAAGTATGAGGCAGTTAACTATTAACCAGATGACAAAATTTTAAACTAGTCCAAATTCAAAGCATTTGCAGACAACACAATAATTCTTTTTTTGCAGTTTAGCTGGATGCACAAACCTTCGACCTTCCTTACGGTATTGTTACGTTTGAACGAAAAAACAGAAATCTGCAATCTGGACATGGTTATTTTAGGTGTGCAATTTGAGGGCAAATTTACACCATCTATCTTTTTTACAGATATTTCTTGTTTCCAAAGGTACTTGCAGCAAATTTGCTTCTTGAGGTGCATGCATGGACTGACGCCATGCAAGAAAAAGCAAACAAGACATGCTCTGTGAAAATGGGGCTTAATGCATTTGCGAAAATTATCAACCCATGTCAGCCTGCGTAATCTGCACAGGCTGACATGGGCTGAAACTTTTCGCTATCTTTTAAAATTTCTGCCTGTCAAGGGATAATTCTACCCCATGATTCAGTTGGTTGTGTGACAAAATAGATTTTATGAATCCATAATTAGGTAATGTCTTGCTTAGTATAATGAATTACGGAGAGGCATTAAGCCCCCTTTTGCCAGAGCATGACTCAAATGTGTTTCGTTCAATGCTGAGAGGCTATAGTTGCCAACTGATCCCTTGTTTAGTAAAGACATGCTAAATTTTTTGAGGACTTCAACTTTTCACCAAACTACAAAATTTTAGACTCTCCCAAATTGAAAGCACTTGCAGACAAGACATTAATTGTAGCTCAAATGACGAGATTCGCCTTAGAAATTGTGAAAAACATGGTGGGCTGTTTACTAGCATTTTGTTCTTTTCCCAATAATATTTTCAAAAGCCTTTTCTATTAAGGTTGTCGAAACACAGGTTTGGTTGGTAATTGTCTAAGAATATATAAAAATGATTTTTGCAGTTCAGCTATGCAGGTACAGAAATCCGCAAGGAATATTCGTGAAGGACTTTGATTAAAATAGATTTTGTCATATCTGAAATCTTGAAATATTTTTTGCAGGAAATAGAGATTTTTCTTTATCAAATAAGCCGAAATATGTTTGAAGTTACATAAAAACTTACTTCCCTCTGGAATTCCAGTAGCAGACATTAATTATTATTATACCTTTCCAGTCTGCAGGTTTTAACCCTCCAGAGTTTTTATTGACACTGAGGAAGAAGCCTTTTGAAAGCATTGTGGGAAAAGGAGAAAATGCTGGTGACCATCATTTTCTCCTTTTTCCTACAATGTTTTCTGCCCTATCCAAAACAAATTTCAGTTTTGAGTCACATTTATTTTGTCGTCCTCAAATGCTTTCAATTTGGACTAGCCTAAAATTCTGTTGTTTTGTAAAGAGTCAAAGTACATCAGATTAGTTTAACCCTTTACTAAATGATAAAAGTTTAGACTTGTCCAAATTGAAGCATTTGCAGACGACAAATTTAAGGTGATTCAAAGAACAAAACACATCCTTCATAGGGTAGGAAGCATTGCGGGGAAAGGAGGAAATGCTGGTTACCAGCATTTTCTCCTTTTCCCACAATGTTTTCCAAAGCCTTGGAGGTTTTTTAAACTCTGTGGTATCGGATTAAAGTGCATTTGATGGGTGTAAAGTACATGAAATGTGTTTTGAAAAACAGGAAGGTGACTTGTTTACCTGTTGCAGTGCTATGCACTAATTGATTTGTTTTTGTTGGCATTGAAGATCTTCACTATCTAATAAGAAATCTTGTCAAAGCAGCCTTAAATTTGCAACATTCGGTCTTTTCCCTGATGAAAAATGGCCATTCAGCCCTTTAGCAAACAATCCCATTTTTTCACGACCCTGGTTAAGAAGCCTTTTGAAAAGCAATGGGGGAAAAGGCGAAAATGCCAGTATGTTGTTGTTTGATGGCCTCAAATTTTAGGTTGATCTGATGGTGGGAGCACCTCATGCAGTTGACATCTGGCACCTTAACTCTTTACCAAAAGACAAAATTTAACCCTTTATCACACAATCCCAAGTTTTAAAGATCCTGAGAAAGATGCCTTTTGAAAACAATATAGGAAAAGGAGAAAATGCTGGTAACCAGCATTTTCTCCTTTTTCCACAATCTTTTGTACCCTTTCACAAGACAAACCTTTACATTTGAGTCAAATTCATTTGTCGTCTGCAAATCCTTTCAATTTGAGCATGTCTAAAACTGTTGTTTGATAAAGGGTTAAGACTTGTCTAAACTGAAAGCTTCCACAGACAACAGATTTCATGTTGTTTAAATGACTATATTTGGTATTATAAGGGTAGAAAATGTTATCGGAAAAGGAGAAAGAAAATACTGGTTACCAGCAGTCCGCTTTTTCCACAAGGTTTTCAAAAGACCTTTTCTACAGGTTTGTCAAAACACAGGATTGTTTGGTTGATACAGACTGTTGTACATCAGTTATAGGTGCTTAGGAAGTTATAATTCTCACAGAACTGTCTGGGAACTGACAGCTGATCTATTTCTTGAAGGGATCCCAATCATCGCTGATATTGATTGGAGTTCTGACCAACTGCCATGACCACTGTCCATATTTCTTCATTATTACACCCATTTTATTGATTCTCCGTCATTTTTCGTGCAACCTAATTTTGCCAGTATACGTTCATTTTCGTTCTGATGAGACGATTATTGTTGTTGGTGGTCAGTGGTGGGTAGTTTATGATAATTGAACAAGAATACAAAGTGTTATAATTATGTTAATGATTATTGAACAAACATACCATGTGCAATTAAGCCGGCCCGGGTAGCTCAGTGGTTAGCCTGTCAGACTTGTGACCTGGTGGTTGCGAGTTCGGTACCCGGTTGAGGCAAACTTTCTTTCTCGCGATTTTTCGCCTCTCACCGCTGATGCATGTGAGAAAAGTAGTCGGTGGCTTTGGAAAGAAGGTTGTGTCAGTACTGGTGTGAGAAAGCCAGGAAACACATAGGTGCGTCGCTGACTGCCATGATATGACCTAAGCTGTTAAAATGGCGTTAAACTCCAATACAATACAAACCATGTGCAATTATTACTGTTAGCCCATAATTATTGATTGATTTGAATGGTGTTTTACGCCACTTTCAACATTATTTCGGTCATATCATGGCGACAGCTCACAATATTCATATATGTCCTGGGTTCGCCAGTACTTTAACCCTTTCCCAAACGACAAATTTTGGACTGGTCCAAATTGAAAGAGTTTGCAGATGACAATTTTAAATTTGATGAAAATGGCAGAAAGTTCTCAAAAAGGTTAGAAAACACTGTTGGAAAAGGAGAAATTGCTCGTTATGAGCAATTTCTCCTTTTCCCACAGTGTTTTCAAAAGACTTGTACTGCAGACATGTGAAAACCAGGGCTTGTTTGGGAAAGGGTTAACCCAGTGACACTTTACCAAAGGTAAACATTTTAGACTGACCTAAATTGAAAACATTTGCATACAACAAAAAAAAATGTTGACAAATTGATGAAAGGTCTTTTTGAAAGGATAGAAAACATTACCAGCATTTTCTCCTTTTCCCATAATGTTGGTGTAAGTGTTTTCTCTATAGTTCATTTAAAGTCTGCATTGTTTGAGTAAGGGTTAAGCACCTGCAGAGGCTTTCTTTGAAACGGTAGAAAACATTGTCGGAAAAGGAGAAAATGCTGGTGACCAGCATTTTCTGCTTTTCCTAAAGTGTGCTATAAGCAGTTTCTTTATAGTTTGTTTAAGGTCTGCATTGTAGTTGCTTTTGTGTTGCTTTTGTCAATCATGTAGATTAAGATCAGATTGCAAAGAACATGATCATTCTGCTCATTCTTCACATTAATATGGAATTCCTCGTAACCCTTATCCTGCTAAATAACTTGACCCTTTCCCAAACAACAAATTTTTGACTGGTCCAAATTGAAAGAGTTTGCAGACAATTTTAAATTTTATGAAAATGGCAGAAAGGTCTCAAAAAGGGTAGAAAACACTGTGGGAAAAGGAGAAATTGCTCGTTACGAGCAATTTCTCCTTTTCCCACAGTGTTTTCAAAAGACTTGAACTGCAGACATGTGAAAACCAGGGCTTGTTTGGGAAAGGGCTAAAAACAAAACCTTTAAGCCAAGAGTAAATAACTCAAATAATGCTATTTCAAACTTATTTTTTTAGAAAAAATATCTCCTTATCTGACAGTGTAGATCTAAGATCAGACTGCTTGTTTTGAGCAATCTGGTCTTGATCTACACTGTCTGCAAAAGGTCCTTGAGTCGGGCTTAGCAGCTTAAAGGTTAATGGTTTCTGCGAGTTGTTTGGAATTCCTCATCCATTATGTTGGCTCATTTTGTAGCTTGATTTACTGTCGAGAAATGCTCAAACACTTGTACTCTTAACCTTTTCCCAAACAAGCCCTGGTTTTCACGTGTCTACAGTACAAGTCTTTTGAAAACACTGTGGGAAAAGGAGAAATTGCTCGTAACGAGCAATTTCTCCTTTTCCCACAGTGTTTTCTACCCTTTTTGAGAACTTTCTGCCATTTTCATCAAATTTAAAATTTTCGTCTGCAAACTCTTTCAATTTGGACCAGTCCAAAATTTGTCGTTTGGGAAAGGGTTAACATCTGAAATGAATTACATGTAAGTCTAGAAGCTGTAAACCTGGAGCTTTACTTTGGTTGTTCTTGCAGATGGTGTGGATCAAAGATCAGACTGCACAGTAGGGTCATTCTGAAGTGTTTGCTATTTAACCCTTTACCACACAATCGGGAGTCCGGCCAGGTAGCTCAGTGGTTAGTAAATCTGACTGGTGACCTGGTGGTTGAAAGTTTGATACCCAGTTGAGGCAAGCTTTCTTTCTAGCAATTTTTTGCCTTTTACCTCTGATGCATGTGAGAAAAGCAGTCAGTGGCTTGGAATTAGAAAGTTGTGTCAATACTGGTCTGAGAAAACCAGGAAATACATGTGCAGGTGCACTGACCACCGTGATACGACCTAAGCTGATAAAACAGCATTAGACTTCAACACAAACACAATCCTGAGCTTTAACCACCTTGAAGGAGAAGCATTATTGTGAGAACCAGCATTTCCTCCTTTTCCCACAATGTTTTCTACCCTATGAAAGACATGCATGTTTTGAGTTACATTTAATTTGTGGTCTGCAAATGCTTCCAATTTAGACCAGTCTAAAATTTTGTTCTATGGTAAAGATTTAACCAAAAGCACAACTTTACCTGACAACAAAATTTTAGACCGGTCCAAATTCAAAGCTCTTGCAGACAGCAAATTAAATGTTGCTTATATGGTTACATTTGTCTTTGATTGGATAGAAAACATTGTGGGAAAAGGAGAAAATGCTGGTTACCAGCATTTTCTCCTTTTCCCACTATGTTTTCAAAAGTGTTCTCTTTCAGGGTCGTAAAAATCCGGGTTTTGCAGATAGAATAGTTGCAAGGTCAGACTGCAGAAAATCTTTTGAGACGGAAATGGACTCTGTTCATCTCATCAGCTTGGTCATGTTTGTTTGTTTTGGTACAGCTGCATTGGACAGTAGGTCAATAAAAACAGACATCTTTGTTTTTTCTGGACAGACATATTTAATTTGACCATCTGCATTCATCTGTTAACCCTTTCCCAAACAAGCCCTGGTTTTCACGTGTCTGCAGTACAAGTCTTTTGAAAACACTGTGGGAAAAGGAGAAATTGCTTGTAACGAGCAATTTTTCCTTTTCCCACAGTGTTTTCTACCCTTTTGGAGAACTTTCCGCCATTTTCATCAAATTTAAAATTGTCGTCTGCAAACTTGTTCAGTTTGGAAGGGTCTAAAATTTGTCATTTGAGAAAGGGTAAACTCTTTTTCACAGAATCGTAAGGTTGAACAATCCTGGGGAGGAAAGCTTTAGAAAACATTATGGGAAAAGAAGATGCTGGAAACCCTGCAGCATTTTCTCCTCTTCCCATAATGTTTTCTTTCTTTCAGTTTACAAGGTTCAGGTTTTTGGTCCTTCTGTCCTTTTTCCACAATTTTTGCCTTTTTTCAAACTGCAAGGTTCAGGTTTTGAGCACTTTTCTCCTTTTCCCCCCATTGTTTTCTTTCTTTCAAACTACAAGGTTAATTTATTAGCCTGCAGGGTACCAGAGTTGCAGTATGACAGCTGCATATTTTTCAGACCTGACATTTGTCCACCTAACCCTTCACCACACAATCACAAGATTTTACGACCTTTAACCCTTTCCCAAACAAGCCCTGGTTTTCACGTGTCTGCAGTACAAGTCTTTTGAAAACACTGTGGGAAAAGGAGAAATTGCTCATAACGAGCAATTTCTCCTTTTCCCACAGTGTTTTCTACCCTTTTTCATAACTTTCTGCTATTTTCATCAAATTTAAAATAGTCGTCTGCAAACTCTTTCAATTTGGACCAGTCCAAAATTTGTCGTTTGGGAAAAGGTTAGGCAGAAGACTTTGGAAAACACTATGGGAAGCGGACAAAATTGCTCGTAATCAGCATTTTCCCCTCTTTTTCGTAATGTTTTCTGTTCTGTCTGAAACAAATCTGGCCGGTTCAGCCATATTTAAATTTGTCATCTGCAAAATTTGGTTGAGTCTAAAATATTGTCGTTTGGTAATGAGTTGAAAAAAAAAAAAGTTTAGATTGCATTTTAGGATTTTTTTTTCATTTATGAGTCTATCAATTCACATTGACATGTTGCTGTGGTACAATTGATACACGAATAATCCTTGATAGTTCAAAAAGAGGTATGTTATCTTTTCCCATGAACAGGCTCATAAATGTCTGGAAAAACAGATTCTTCGGTGGTCAGCATTCAGGCCTATATATCATCTTTCTCTCAAAGTTTTGACATATGACTCTTTTGATGTGGATAGACATGTGCAAATTTCTGGGAATGTGTTAACACTTAGGCTGCTGAGCGCAACTCACTGACCTTTTGCGGGCAGCGTAGATCTAAGATCAGACTGCACAGAACGTGCAGTCTGATCTTGGATTTACATTGTCTGTTAAGGAGACATTTTCCTCCAAAAAATAACTTTGAAATAGCAAGATTTGGGTTTTTACTATCAACTCGAAAGTTTCATTTTAGTTATATAACAGGATAAGGCTTAACTTAGTGCCATTGAGAAACTGGTACATTTGCTGTGATTGATGCTTGTCTGTACTGATTGACCAATCAATGGGCTGATAGATGCTTGTCTGTACTGATTGATCAATCAATGGGCTGATGCTGTATATGTCTTCACTTTTCTTGATGCACTGTTTTCTAGTTTACATTGCCGAAATTCATCAGTGTAGTATTTCCTACAAATAACTGTATATACCTAAACAGTAGACATCAGTAGTTGCTTTTATAGGCAAAGAATGAAATCACAGGCGTTCGTTTCTTTTCGTGACGAACTTCGCCATCTATTGATAAGGTAGAAAACATTGTGGAAACAAAGAAAAATGCTGGTTACCAGCATTTTCTCCTTTTCCCACAATGTTCTCAAAAGCCTTCTCTTCTCGGGTGGTTAAAACTCGGGATTGTGTGGTGAAGAGTAAAGAATTTTTTTTTACCAAAACAGTCTTGAATTATTTGAATGATTATGCGTAAATGGTAAATTTCAGAATCCTTTTCTTAACCCTTTACCACACAATCCCAGCTTTTAACAACCTTGAGAATGAAGCCTTTTGAAAACACAGTAGGAAAAGGAGAAAATGCTGGTAACCAGCATTTTCTCCATTTCCCACAATGTTTTCTACCCTTTCCAAATCAGATTTCAATTTTTGAGACAAATTCATTTTGTTGTCTGCAAATGCCTTCAATTTGAACTGGTCTAAAATTTGTTGTTTTGTAAAAAGTTAAGGGTCAGTGAGGCCACAAGGTATTCAAATTTTATCAAGATCAAATTATTTGTTGGCAATTTTTTTTTTTTAATCCTTATTTGAAGGAAAAGCCTGTATAAAGATTCTAGATTTGATATTTTATATACTGTAATCCCAGTCTTTTCACTTTATTTTGTGAGAAGATAAATACCTTTTATTTCTCATCATACATTATTTTTTCACACAGAATTGGTATATTTTGACAAAGTATCCAATTTCTATTAAAATCTCCCCTGACAGATAGCAATATATATACTGTTTGACACTGGCAGGTGCCCCCTTGTAAGTATTGTTATTGCAAGCCACAATTATGTACAGAGATGGCCTGGACCACAAGGTAAATAAATTATTTGGACAATCAGTTTTCCATAGGGTATATGTGATAGAATACAATTAACCCTTTACTAATTCTGAGTTTTAATGATCCTGACTGGGAAGGCTTTTGAAAACATTGTGGGAAAAGGAGAAAATGATTATGACCAGCATTTTCTCCTTTTTCCCACAATGTTTTCTAGCCTTTCACAGACAATTACCATAACTTGAGGCATATTTTATTCCTCGTCAGCAAGTGCTTTGAATGCAGACACGTTAAAATGTGGTCTGGTAAAGGGTTGAACTCACTTACCTTGGACTGTATGATTCATTACATTAAACCTTTACCGCACAATGATGCCTTTTAACGACTCTGGGAAAGAAGCCTTTTGAAAACATTGTGGGAAAAGGAGAAAATGCTGGTAACCAGCATTTTCTCCTTTTCCCACAATGTTTTCTACCTTGTCAAAGAAAAATTGAAACATTTCAGCCATATTGAAATTGTCGTCTGCAAATGCTGTCAATTTGGAAAAGGCTAAAAATTTGTCGTCTGGTAAAGGGTTAAATGATATCAAACACTTTTACTATTGGACTTGAAGGTACTTGGACAACATCAGATGTGCTTTTGTGGACAGAGTAAGATTCAGTGGATTTTTTAAATTTCAAAGTAACACAATTTCTGATATCCCTGGCTCGGCCAATTTCTTTCTGAGGATTGATGATAGTGATTGTGTTAGGATTCATTCCTCTCTCACCGCTGACCATTGTTTCGACGATGGTTATGTGGGAAAGCAGCCAGTGGCTTGGAAAGAATATTGTGCTTAGTACTGGTAAAAGAAACTCCAGGAAAGCATGGATAGGTGCACTGGCCACTGCGATATAACTGAAATAATGTTGAATCAATCAATCAACAATTTCTGATTAGCTAAACCAATGTTTTTAAAAGACCTCTTTTGCAGGCTTGTTAAAACTGGGCATTGTGTGGTAAAGGGTTAAGGTGCCCAGAAGGCAAATTATAAATAGGGTAGATAACAATCTCTTTACCATCATTAACCCTTTACCACACAATCCTGACTTTTAACAACCCTGAAAAAGAGGACTTTTGAAAACATTGGGGGAAAAGGAGAAAATGCTGGTAACCAGCATTTTCTCCTTTTCCCACAATGTTTTCTACCCGTACCAAAACAAATTTTTAATTTTTCAGCCACATTTATTTTGTCGACTGCAAATGCTTTCAATCTGGACTGGTCCAAAATTTTGTCGTTTGGTAAAGAGTTCATAGTTCATTGCAATGATCATTTGATGTGGTTGAATGTGAGAGAGTGCCTGTGGACTGTGTGACAAAATGACAACACAATGGCTGTGGTAGATGACTACTAGCCAACCAGAGCTCCAGATAGAGGGATTGATTTTGATTTCGAAATTGAAAATATTAATCACTCTCCACTAAACCCCTATGTTATGGGTACTCATTAGAATCGTCTCATCGAGACGAGTCTAATGAGTACCCACAACATAGGGTTTGGAAGAGAAATAATGGATTTAGAATGCCATCACTCCCTCTTATCTGGAGCTCTGGCCAACTGAATTTTTTTGGTTTGGATGTTTTGTGGCCTTTGACATTTTGGTCAGGCAATTTTCCCTGGTAGGATGTTTTTAGCCAGAAAATCATGTACCATGTTAAAGACCATCAGTCATCAGTACAATTTATAAATGTTACTATTCTAACTATCCATGTTAACCTTTGTAGCTCTGAAAATGGATTTTTTTGTACCAGGTGTTTTAGGCCCATTTTAACACTATTTCAGTTATTTTAGCATGGCCAGTGCAGCTATTTACTTCTTTTCCTACAATGTTTTCTACCTTTGCAAAGATAAATGTAATAGCCTTGGCCACAATGATTCTGTTATCTGCAAATGCTTTTGATTTTTACAAGTCTGAAATTTTTTTTTGCCTGCTGAAGCGTTTTAAGTCGGATAAATAAGCATTTGATTAAATAAATTGGATGAATAAGCATGTAATTAACTCATTACTTTTAGGGTCCAGGTTGATTTTTGCCTGTCATTATTGAATGAATCTATTGATATACTATTTCAGACAAAGTATATTAAAGATAATTTTAGCCTGAAAAGTTTCACAATGTGAAGATATTATGGCTGGGCTGCAAAAACTAATTTCCAGGAACAAGATTTAAAGTTAAATCGTATAATTTATAATCTTCATAAAGGAAGGTTTCTGGTGAAATGAGGTTGCTGAATCGTCCAAGGCATAAACTTCTTAGATCGAAATGTATAGCCCTAAAGGTACGATGGACTTTTTCACCATTAGTTGAAAAGGCCAAAATCTTTGCAGAATTAGGGCCGTGTGAATATCAAAAGTAATATGTTTTATAAAGACCAAGCGAACACAGGTTTTCAAAAGTTACCCTTGCCAAAATTGGAAAAATAACGGGAATATTTTATTATATTACAGGGTTATTTCCCTTGGCTTGAGTTCCGATATGAGTGTTTGCTGAGTAAAGATGTAGACTTAAAATTGAAGAGAATGTCAATGAAAAATATTGTAGGGTTCGTTGTCCATCATCAATCATTGGTAAATTCAAGAACAGACTGAACATAAATTGTGTATAGTTTGTGGTTGATCTAAGGAAGCAAAGAAGCAAATCAATTCCTTGCTTGAGTTTTTGCCTATGCCTATAGAGCACTAAATAAATCAGACCTTTTCAGCGTAGAATTAAGACCCAAAATAAGGGTAGTTTCAAGATTCCTTTGTCTCTTGTTTTTCGACGAAATTTACAGTGTAGATCAAAGAACAGACTTTGACAAGTTCTGTACAGTCTGATCTTGATCTACAGAAGCCATGAAGGAACTAACGATGTCAAAAGCACTGTAAAGGTTAAGATGGAAACAGAATGCTGCTTTTACCTTCATAGCACTAAGCACAACATTATGTGTCTCCAGGATCAGAGACTGCCTATTGTGATAGCATATATCAAGATCAGATTGCCCGCAGTTAAATGTTTTGTGAAATGTTGTGAAAAAACGGCTTTCAATTGCAATGTTTTAGTGGGATTTCTGTATTGAGAAAATTCTTTTCATGTATTTAGTGGTTTTAGAATGAACAGTGGTTGCTGTATACATACATTAGCCTCATTGTCACACACAGTGTTTGGATTTATTACACAAAAAAGTGGGTGAGACTCAAGTGTCAAAATTTTAGACTTGTCCGAATTGAAAGAATTTGCAGATGACAAAATAATGTGACTCAAAAGAATTCAAATTTGCTTGTGGAAGGGTAAAAACCATTGTTGGGAAAAGGAGAAAATTTGGTTACCCGCATTTTCTCCTTTTTCCACCATGTTTTCTAAAGTCTTTTTCTTTAAGGTGGTGAAAACTTGGGAATTTTTCATTGTAGGGTTAACCCTGTCCCAAACAATAAATTCTAGACCCTTAAGGATTGAAAATATTTACAGATGGCATCAAAAATTGATACAAATGGGCTTAAGTGGGATAGAAAACATGGTGGGAAAAGGAGGAAATGCTGGTTATCAGCATTTTCTCCTTTTTCCACTATGTTTTCAAAAGCCTTCCTACCAATGGTCGTAAAACTTAGGATTGTGTGGTAAAGGGTTAGGATGATAAATGGGGGAAAACTTACCTTAATACAATGTGATAGGGTACCATTACAGAGGTCGTCAACCTCATTATGTTTCTAATTTATATTTTTCAGACATTCATCTCTGAATTAGTTTGAAGAGGTTTGGTCATCAGGATTTTATCATTTACCTGACAGGTAAGTTCTAAGTCTAATTCTATTAACTTCTTACCAGGGGACAATGTTTTGGATTTGTCCATTGTGCAAACCTGCAGACGATAATAGCCAATCAAATGATAGGGAGGGATTTGCCTTTGTAAGGGTAGAAAAACTGTCTTGGAAAAGAAGAAAAAGCTGGTTACCAACTCTTCCTTCTTTTCCTACAATGTTTTTAAAAGCCCTCTTACTTATTCTCTTAACCCTTTACCACACAATCCCGACTTAAACGACCCTGAAAAAGAAGCCCTTTGAAAGCATTGTGGGAAAAGGAGAAAAAGCTGGTAACCAGTATTTTCTCATTTTACCACAATGTGTTCTACCCTTGCCAACACAAACTTCAGTTTTTGAGTCACATTTATTTTGTGATCTGCAATTGCTTTCAATTTGGACCAGTCTAAAATCTGTCATTTTGTAAAGAGTTTAGAACAGCGGTTTCTTTGTTAAAGTGTATATAACTCTACCAAACGACAAAATTTTAGACTTGTCAAAATTGAAAGCACTTGCAAGTTATTGTGGGTCATTTGATGCAACTTGTCTTTGAAGGTGTAGAAAACATAGTGGGAAAAGGAGAAGATGCTGGTTACCAGCAGTTTCTCCGTTTCCCACAATGCTTTCAAAAGCCTTCTTCCTCAGCATCATTAAAAAGTCTGGATTTTGTGATACAGTGTTAACAGGCTTGGCTGAGAAATAATACAATTACTTGGGGAGACAGCGGCATAGAAGTAAGGTATTGACCTCCAATATCAAAGGTTCCGGGTCTGAATCCTGTGATGAGCTGCGCCAACCTTTGGAACTGCACACAGCATCACCAGGAGTATTGGTTAAGGTTTCCAGGAGACAATCATGCAGAGTGATTAGCATGTTAACCCTTTGCCGTACAATGACGCCTTTTTGACTACTCTGGGAAAGAAGCCTTTTGAAAACATTGTGGGAAAAGGAGAAAATGCTGGTAACCAGCGTTTTCTCCTTTTCTCACAATGTTTTCTACCCTATCAAAGACAAATCGTATCATTTGAATCATATTGAAATTGTGGTCTGCAAATGCTTTGAATTTGAACGGGTCAAATATTTTGTCGTCTGGTAAGGTGTTAAGTGCATCTCTGTGGTGCATCATACCAAGCAAGTCGTCACATGATTATGGATCCATCGAATCCCATTTTGTCAATCAACCACTTCAATCATGAGGTAGACTGGTCCTTGGACATGCAGTAGATTGACCGATAGCAAAACATTTTGGTCATGTCAGCCTGGGTGGACTGTCCAAGCTGACCTTGGTTGGTCCTTTTTACAGTTGCATTATACACCCTTTTTGGAGAACACGGCTCATAACCTTTTGACAGAACACATTTCGTATGTTTAAACCATAATTTCTGAACTTGGATCCCATCCTAGCCTAGTGGCGTGCTAGAGCCTCTCAAATCAGAAGTATCCTTCAACAGGGCTGTTTCCTCCAATCCTGATATTGGTATAATACCCAGGAGTCTTGAACAAGTCCACTGATGTAATATGGTGGAGGGAATAATATTGGAAAAAAATTGTGTTATTATTTTCATGTCGATCAAAAACAGTTTATCTTCAAAACTGATTATGGTGACGAAAATGACCCCATGCAGCTTTGTTCCCTTATGAATATTTCATAACATCATTTACCCTTAAAGCACCTTTTACCACTACAGTTGCCTATGCGGCACGTGTATATCAAGATCAGGCTGCACAAAATGTGCCGCCTGATCTTTGATCTACACTGTCCACTTTGCTGGAACACTAGAGACAAAAGCAACCATGAAATTGCTATTAATCTGATTGTATGGCTAGGATGAACATTTATGTTGGCTTTATCGGGGCTCTAAGAGTTAGTTATGATTTAATGGTGCAATTATAGTAGATTGTTTTTGGGAAGGCTTGCAGTCTAGAGTGAGTGGAGTTTTCTTTTTAACCTTTACCAAACAATACCAAGTTTTAAAGACCCTGAGGAAACAGGCATTGGACTTAGGACAACATTTTGGGAAAAGGAGGAAATGCTGTTTTCTATCCTATCTAATACAAATCTCATCATTCTGGCTCCATTTCACTAGTCCCCTACAAATGCTTTCAAGCCCATCTGGGTAGCTTAGTATGACTTGTGACCTGGTTCATGGTTCCGAGTTTGATACTTAAGTTGAGGCAGACTTTCCTTCTGGTGATTTTTCAACTCTCACCTCTGATACATTTTGAGAAAAGTTGTGTCAGTAGTGGTGTGAGAAAGCCAGGAAACACATGCATAGGTGCACTGACCGCTCTGATACAACCTAAGCTGTTACAACAGTGTTTAACTCCAATACAACCAAACTTTCACAAACCTTCTCAAAGGTACATAGGCTCATGTGAGAGATTCAGGGCCATCATGGCCCTCTTGTCTGGCTATTTCAATTATCTGTACACTTTCCCTGGAGGTTCAGGAACAAGTTCAAGGATCTTCACTTTGATACATGTCCGTCAGCTTCTTAACCAATGGACAGAATTATGTTAATTAAAAGTCCCTATAGTCCTTCTTTATTGTAATGATTGGTTTTGAACTTGAAGTCATTAATGCATAAATCTACCAGACACAAGAGATTCTACCAGTCACCAGAAACCTCGAGGGAAAACATTAACCTTTTCAACGCCACAGGCAAAAACAGGGGCTTTTGTGGATGGTAAAGATCAAGATCAGGCTGCACAGAATGTGCAGCCTGATCTTGATCTATACCTTCCACTTGTTTAGTCAAGCATATAAGGTAAGGATCAGTCTGAGAGTCTGTGGGTTGAATTTTTATCTGTTTAACCCTATACCACACAGTCCCGACTTTTAATGACCTTGAGAAAGAAACCTTTAGAAAACATTGTGGGAAAAGGAGAAAACCAGCATTTTCTCTTTTTCCCACAATGTTTTCTACACTTCCCAAAACAAATTTCAGTTTTTGAGCCACATTTATTTTGTCGTCTGCAAATGCTTTCAATTTGGACTGGTCTAGAATTTTGTCATTTGGTAAAGAGTTAAAGAGGTAGAGTTCAGAAATTTTGGCACTGAAAGATGTAATCCTGAATTGACTGTACCATGCACCAGTCAACTTCCTGGTTCTCTTTAACCCTTTACCACACAATCCCGACTTTTAACGACCCTGTGAAAGAAGCCTTTTGGAAACATTGTGGGAAAAGGAGAAAATGCTGGTAACCAGCATTTTCTCCTTTTCTCGCAATGTTTTCTACCCTTTCCAAAACAAATATCAATTTTTCAGCCACATTTGTTTTGTCGCCTACAAATGCTTTCAATTTGGACAAGTCTAAAATTTTGTCATTTGGTAAAGAGTTAACATGTTTAGATGTGGTAATCAGCAGATGAATAGTCATGGTAGTTTGAAATAATGTGAGTGAAAAGGAGCTGTGTTTTTTGAAACCCATCTTTCTTTGGGATATTTTTGTAAATGGTTTAACCCTTTCCCAAACAAGCCCTGGTTTTCACGTGTCTGCAGTACAAGTCTTTTGAAAACACTGTGGGAAAAGGAGAAATTTTCGTAACGAGCAATTTCTCCTTTTCCCACAGTGTTTTCTACCCTTTTTGAGACCTTTCTGCCATTTTCATCAAATTTGAAATTGTTGTCTGCAAACTCTTTCAGTTTGGACCAGTCCAAAATTTGTCGTCTGGTAAAGGGTTAACCCCCCCTCCCTCCTATTCATAGCAGGCAACTTTTAAAAACATCTCATCACACTGAAATGGGGATGTTCAATTATTATAAATTCAGATTTCATAGCTTGAATGAGTACAAGTGAAACTGCTGTGGGAAAAGGCAAAAATGCTTGTATGAACAATTTCTTCTTTTCCCACATTGTTTTTGAAATGGGTTTCCTATGAGATGCCAAAATTCTTCTGCAGGAGGTAATGAGTTAATTTAATTACAAAGGCTCACGATTTACATGCATTAGAAATTCTAATTCTTTCGAGCATCATTACTCACACATTAGCCTTTTGTTTATACAAAAACCCCGAAAAGAATGAATTTTTTTTTTCTTCCCAGTCCATAGTCTACGCCCTCCCTACTTACCTATCTGAAATTTTTGGTGTAATTAAAGCCAACAGTCTCTGATTGTTGGCCTTAAAACAATGGAGATGTTTTTTCTGTAGAAATTGAGATTCAGTTCTGATACTGTTTTTTCTTAACCCTTTACCACTCAAACATGAGTTTTAATGACCTTTTGAAAACATTATGAGAAAAGGAGTAACCAGCATTTTCTCCTGTTCCCACAAAGTTTTTTTTTACCTGTTTGAAGATGAACCACCCTATTCGAGTCTTCTCACCATCTTAGAATGCCTTGAATATAAACCGATTCAAAAAATGGTTATGTGGTAAACTGTTTTTTTGCTTTCTGTACCAGTGGTGATTTAAATAAGTTTAGTAGATGATGCACACCAAGATCAGACAGCACAAGCTGTACAGGCCGATCGTTGATCTACCGTCCAATACTCAGTGCAATAATATGACAGGAATTGTATCAGAATTATGTGAAATCTGGGTTAACCCTTTACAGACCAAGCTGGAGTTTTAACAAGCCTGAAAAGAAAATGCTCTTGAAAACATTGGGGGAAAAGAACAAAATGCTGGAAACCTTGAAGCAAGCAACAGTGGGAAAAACAATTCAAAATGCTGATTCTTGGATGTCCTTTCTAAAACAGTTTTCTCTTGAGATTGCAGGACACTGTTAGCGTCAACCCAAGGCAAATTAAACAACAGCCCTGCATTTGGGTGCCAAAGCTCAGCTGCATTTTGCTTTTTTAGTGAAGATATCGTACAGGACTTGAGACCTGGATTCGCTGGTTCTAATGTCAAGGGTCTGCGAATTTGTCTGCGAAGTGAAGACAGTCATTATGACAGGATTCCTTCCTCTCACGCAACAGATCATTCTTTCGATGATGGTTGTGTTGGAAAGCAGCCATTGGGTTGGGAAGAATATTTTGCAAAATGCTGGTAAGAAGAAACTCCAGGAAAGCACTGATAGTTGCACTGGCCATTGCAGCATAACTAAAATAATGTTGAAAAGGGTATTCAACACCATATATTCAATCAGCTTTCGGTGAAATTTTATGGTGGAAAAGGAGCATAAGAGTGTCAAAAAGATTTCAACGATTACATGCTTTTCTGATGTAGCCTGAGCTTGAATTAACCCTTTCCCAAATGACAAATTTTGGACTGGTCCAAATTGAAAGAGTTTGCAGATGACAATTTTAAATTTGATGAAAATGGCAGAAAGGTCTCGAAAAGGGTAGAAAACACTGTGGGAAAAGGAGAAATTGCTCATTACGAGCAATTTCTCCTTTTCCCACAGTGTTTTCAAAAGACTTGTAATGCAGACACGTGAAAACCAGGCTTGCTTGGGAAAGGGTTAATCCTTTACCACACAGTCCCAGATTTCAAAGATCCTGAAAAGAATGTGTTTGAAACCATTGTGGGAAAAGGAGAAAATGCTGGTAATCCTGTATTTATATCTTGGCCAAAACAACCTTGCAATAAAAATTTTTCGGATGTTTTTCCTAATTGTGAAAGGCCCTTTTCATTAATTTAGCCTCTGCGGGTTTTAAAACAGCTAAGCCAAAAATGCATTGTCTGATTATGTTACCGTAATGAAATGCTGTTGTAAGATGTGAGACAGCCATTGAAAATACTTTTATGATCAATATTGTTGGGAAAAGCATTTATGGTTGCTTTTAGAAATTGCCAACAATGAAGGACAATGTGATAGCAGAATTTTGTGGATGCAATAAAGTCTGAACTTGATTCAGTTGTGAAGCAGGGTTTTAATCCAGCCATTCTCTTCCAAAAGGGGGCTTAATGCATCTCTGTGATTCATGACACCAAGCAAGTCATCACATGATCATGGATCCATGGAATTCATTTTGTCTAAAAACCGATATAATCATGAGGTAGACTGGTCCTTTGACATATATAAAATTGACGCAAAGCGAAAAGTTTCGGCCCAGATCCTGGGCTGATACTTTGCGCAGATGCATTAAGCCCCCTTTTCACAGAGCATGGCTCAATTGTACTTGGCACCAAGTTAATGGTTGTTTTATGTGTTGAGTGTAAAAACACAGCTGGCTGGGGTTGTATGAACAAACAGTTACACCTTGTTTCCGAGGTATCATTGCACAAACTCTCTCAGGAATTCATTAACTCATTGCAGGTTGACCCAACTTTCTGTGGTTCTGTAGCTGAAGGTATAGATTGAAATCAGACTTCACAAATGTTACAATCTGATCTTGGTTTTACCGTCTGAGATTTTGAGACCAAATCTGCATGATTTTGCAATAAGTCCTTTGTGATTTTCTCTGAGGGAAAATGCCCGTTTCTATCTGAAAGTTGACCTTGTGCTATATTCAAGTTGGAAAGTTAACTTGGCAGTAAATGGTTTTTAATTCTACCAAACAATAAAATTTTGGACTGTCAAATTTGAAGTTTTTTGAGAAAACAAATTAAATGCAGCTCAAATGATGATTTCTGGCCTTAATAAGGTAGAAAACATTGTGGGAAATGGAGAAAATGCTGGTTACCTGCATTTTCTCCTTTTCCCACAATGTTTTCTACCCTTTCCAATATAAATTTCTGTTTTTCAGTCGCATTTATTTTGTCGTCTGCAAATGCTGTATATTTGGACTGGTCTAAAATTTTGTCATTTGGTAAAGAGTTAACTCTTTACCAAACTACAAAATTTAAGACTGGTCCAAATTGAAAGCAATTGCAGACGACAAAATAAATGTGACTGAAAAATTGAAATTTGTTCTGGGAAGGGTAGAAAACATTGTGGGAAAACAAGAAAATGCTGGGTACCAGCATTTTCTCGTTTTCCCACAATGTTTTCAAAAGGCCTCTTTCTTAGGGTCTTTAAAAGTCGGGATTGTGTGGTAAAGAGTTAAGGGCACTGTAAGGATGGAATTTACTGACAGGAGAAATTCCTATGAATAAGACTTTTTTCTCGAATACCACAGGTTATGTGATATTATTTTGCTAATATTGCTGGTATGGAGCCAGGTTGTGGCTGCCATTACTCTCTTGTGGTATGGAATCTGACAGACAATAAATGTAGAAATTTGCCGAGTTAACTCTTTACCACACAATCCCGACTTATAATGACCCTAAAAAGTTAACCTTTTGAAAACATTGTGAGGAAAGGAGAAAATGCTGGTAACCAGCATTTTCTCCTTTTCCCACAATGTTTTCTACCCGTCCCATAACAAAGTTCAATTTTTAAGTCACATTTAATTTGTCGTCTGCAAATGCTTTCAATTTGGACTAGTCTAACATTTTGTTGTTTGGTAAAGAGTTAACTTTTAACTCCATTCAGACAACTTTTTTGGTCATGCAGCAGAATACTTTTAAAAACATTGTTGGAAACATTGTTGGAAAAGAGTTAGAAATTGTAAGTTAACAAGCAATTTCTTCTTTTGCTATGTCATTTTCACATACAGTGAAAGTTATCTACTGTAAATCTATCTCTTAGATTTTAGGTTAGACATGTCATGATGAATTGACTGATTGAATTTTGTTTTCAACATTACTTCAGTCATATCACGCCAACAACTCACATATTCATGTATGTCCGGAGTTTCACCAGTACCAGGCTAGGGCTCTGAAGTGCCTTGCTTAAGGACACTCCTACAAAAAAACCTAATGAATCCAGTGAGGCTTGAACCCAGGACCTCCAGGTCAAAAATCCTACACTTTACCACTGAGCCATTCAGGAGGACACTGACATAATTATGTCTTGAACTCGTAACTTCGTAATTTCCATTCTGCAAGTGTTAAAGGGGTCCTGCATGGTTCAGTGGTAGCTTAGGGTTTGTAACCTTGGGGCCATCCCACTCAAGGTTCCATATGGCCATGGGGTTTTTAGGCTTTAGTAAGACACTTTTCAGAGCCCTAACCTAGTACTGGTGAAACCCAGGACATACATTAATAAGTGACCTTAAGCTATTATATGATTAAAATATTGTTGACAGTGGAGTAAAACACTATTCAATCAATTGTTCTCGTTGGCTCTTAACCCTTTTACCATGCAGTGCTGACTTTTAACAACCCTGAGAAAGGAAGCATTTGAAACTGTGGGAAAAGGAGAAAATGCTGGTAACCAGTGTTTAAAAAAATGTTGCTGTGTGGTAAAGGGTAAAAGTGCAAAACAAACCTAATGGACAGTTTTAATCTAGAATAAGTCCAAGAATGTAGATGAAAGATTAGGCTGCATGTTTTGTGCAGTCTGATCTTTATCTACAATGGCTGCAAAGGCAGCTGTAGTTGTGAGAGGCACTTCAAGGGTTAATTGAATAATTAACCGAGACTTACCTTCGTAGAGGGGAAGTTGAAGGTTGATTCCAATTTCATCAACTGCAAAATCCTTTAAGGGCTCACACAGAGATGCACAGCTCGATGCAGCCGGATATATCAGTTTTTAGAGATCGGCAAGAACGTTTAAATCCAGAATAACGGTCAAGACATCTAAACGTTGTTGCCTAAAGTTTCGAGAATCGGATAAATGGGTGGTATGAAGGCTGGGCGTGTGAGCCCTTAAGGATTTTGCAGCTGATGAAATTGGAATTAACCTTCAACTTCCCCTCTACGAAGGTAAGTCTCGGTTAATTATTCAATTTCATCCACTGCATAAATCCTTAGTGGGCCCCACAGAGATTTTAGAGAAGATTCTTGAAATTTTACCCATAATAACAGAACTAAGAATTTCACTACTCTATTCCAGACAGCACCATTTACATATTTATAATGATTTTCAAATCTGCATGGACAGAATTCAATCTAAAATTGCTTCTTGAACCGAGCGGTAGTTCTCAAATGTTCTTGTCATAGAATTTTGCAAATGTCATAGCATTGGATGTTTAGGATGATGCCTGTCCTGCTGACATAAGAAAACATGAACAGCAAAGAAAATTGCATTGCCCTTTACCAGACAGTGCTGTGCTTCTGACCCTGGGATTGCATATTTATAATAATGAGCCATGCTCTGAGAAAAGGGGGCTTGATGCGTTTACAAAAAGTATTGACCCAAGTTGGTCAGTGCAGGCTGACATGGGCCAAAACTTTTGCTATCTTTTAATTTTCTGTGTATCAGTGGACCAGTCTACCTCATGATTCAGTCGTTTGTTAAACAAAATGGATTTTGAGGGGGTCCAAAATTATGTGATTGCTTGGTATAAGGCATCACAGAGATGCATTAACCCTCTGTTTGCCAGAGCATGGTTCTATATATTTTGCGATGCTATGCTTTTGTCTTTGTTCATGTTTTCAAATTAGCCACGTTGATCAACACTGATGAATGATAAAGTATATTAAAGAGCAAATGCAGAATATCTGAAATAAATTATGTGGCATTTGTATTGCCCCTTTCCCAAACAAGCCCTGGTTTTCATGTGTCTGCAGTACAAGTCTTTTGAAAACACTGTCGGAAAAGGAGAAATTGCTTGTAACGAGAAATTTCTCCTTTTCCCACAGTGTTTTCTACCCTTTTTGAGACCTTTCTGCCATTTTCATCAAATTTAAAATTGTCGTCTGCAAACTCTTTCAATTTGGACCAACCCAAAATTTGTGGTTTGGGAAAGGGTTACACATTTTACCCTGTACAAAACAATGACTCAAAAGTAGAAGGCCTTAGAAAACATTGTTAGAAAAGGAGAAAATGCTGGTCACCACAATCTGTTCTATCCTTCCAAAGACAGTTCCTACTGTTTTATTCACCTATACGGAGCACCAGATGGAGGGAGTGATTTGGATTTCAAAATTTCAAATATTAATCACTCTCCACTAAACCCCATGTTATGGTTACTCATTAGAATCGTCTCATTGAGACCATTCTAATGAGTACCCACAACATAGGGTTTGGAAGAGAAATAATGGATTTAGAATACTTTCACTCCCTTTTATCTGGAGGTTTGCTATAGTTTGTCATTAGCACATGCATTCAATATGAACCAGTGGAAAAGTTTGTTGTTTGGAAACAGAATTAACCCTTGTCCACAGAATCCTGAGTTTTAATTACCCTTGGGGAGAAGGCTTTCGAAAACATTGTGTGAAAAGGAGAAAATGCTGGTTACTAGCATTTTCTGCTTTTCCCGATGTTTCCTATCCTGTCGAAGAGCTACGGTTCATTTGTATGGCTTTTGATTTTGTCGTCTGCAGAATTTTTCAATTTTGAAGTGTCATAAAGTGGTCTTTTGGTTAAGGGTTAACCCTGCACCACACAATCACAATTTTTAACAAACCATAGAAAGAAAGCTTTTTAAAGCATTGTGAGAAAATGTTGGTGACCAACATTTTCCTCTCATCCCGCAGTGTTTTCTACCCTTCCCAAGACGAGTTTCAATTTACTTTGTCATCTGCAAATGCTTTCAATTTGGAAGTGTCTAAAAGTTGTCATTTGGTAAAGGGCCAACAGTGTTTTCCTAATTATTTAGAGCAGGTGCTCTAAGTGGTGTAGGCTGCAAGTGTATGTGGTAGGTAGTTTGTATGCCAAAGAACTTGATAAATAAGTTCCACATTTTCAGCTAATAGGATTGACACAGGTAGTCTCAATGTAAGATTGATTGATTTCCTGTTTAATGATGGTGGCCACCGGTTATATTACGCAGGATAGTGCAAGATACAGGACGAAACCCATCCTAAGTTTTGCCTTTTTCTTGTGCTCAATGTATAGCACTCTCACACAGGACCTCTGTTCAACATCTCATCCAAAGTGCTAGTAATAATTTTAGATGGCCAGCTTTGGGGCTCAAACCCACTCCCTCAAGTGGCTCAAGTCTTGAAGTTTACATGTGCTACACTCTACCATCAGGGCCGGTCATATCTGTGATCTTCATGCAATCTCATCTTAACCCTTGACCACACAGGCCAGACTTTTAACGACGTTGAGGAAGAAGGTCTATGTTTTGTTTTACCTTTTACCGGGTTTTAAAATTCTTTTTTTTTTCATTTTTTCTGACAGCGTTTTACACTTTGATTAACCGTACAATTCTTTAGTATTTATTATAGCAGACTTAAAGATACATCTATACACGTTCTCAGTCAGTTTTTAACCCATTTCATATTTATTTTATCAAACTATAATCATTCTTGTATCCTCATGCCATCTGCGTTTACACAGTTGACAAAATTCTTAATCATTCAGTCAATCAAATTTTAACGGCATTTTTTCTCTCTGGCCGTAAGAATGTATCTTTAAACATTCTCAATCCAAGGAGACAAAAGGGATGAAAGAGGGTGTTTCTTTTACTGTTGCCAATGAAAAAAAAAACATGAACATTCTGTCTGGCTCATTTATTGTGTTTCTCATTACTGCTTGCATAAAAGCCTTCAAAATTCAGTATGTAGGCGCAAGGGCAAGAATGCTAGATTCTTATCTCTACGTGTTGAACATGTTTGATTTTTTATTTTTCCTTAGGCCCGCAAAATCTAGTCAAGCCATGATTTCCTTCAGACAAAATGTTTAAATCCTGATGCAGTCTCATTTTGTAAATAATTTAGCAAAAAGAGAGGCTAGGGTCCTGCATGGCTCAGTGGTAAAGTGTAGGACTTGACCTGGAGGCCCCAGGGCTCAAGCCTCACTGGATCCACTGGGTTTTCCGTGGGCAAGACACTTCAGAGCCCAAGCCTAGTACTGGTGAAACCCAGGAAATACATGGATATGTGAGCTGTTGCCGTGATATGACTGAAATAATGTCAAAAGCAGCATAAAACACCATTTAGTCACTGATCAGTTAAAAGGCGAGATTGGTAATAACAAATAATAAATTTCTGCTTTCAAAGTATTGCTTTAACTCTTTACCAAACAACAAAATTTTGGACATGTTCAGATTTAAAGACAAACTAAATGTTGCTAAAATGGCGATTTCTGTCTTTGTTAGTGTACAAAACATTGTGGGAAAAGGAGAAAATGCTGGTTACCAGTATTTTCTCCTTTTCCCACAATGTTTCCAAAAGGCTTCATTCTCAGAGTCGTTAAAAGTTGGGATTATGTGGTAAAGGGTTAAAAGAAAGTAGTTCTTGCATTAAAACCTTTTACTAAACAGTCCCACATTTTAATGACCCTTAAGAAGAAGGCTTCTGAAAACATTGTTGGAAAAGGAGAAAATGCTAATACTAATTTCTGAATTTAAAGGTAACACAACTTAACCCTTTCCCAAACGACAAATTTTGGACTGGTCCAAACTGAAAGAGTTTGCAGACGACAATTTTAAATTTGATGAAAATGGCAGAAAGGTCTCAAAAAGGGTAGAAAACACCGTGGGAAAAGGAGAAATTGCTCGTTATGAGCAATTTCTCCTTTTCCCACAGTGTTTTCAAAAGACTTGTACTGCAGACACGTGAAAACCAGGGCTTGTTTGGGGAAGGGTTAATGATTGGCTAAACCATTTGGTTTAGCCATGATTGGCTCTACCATTTGGTTTAGCCAATCAGAAGTTGTACTACTTTCATATATAGGAAACTCTGGAAAATAAAACTGAGAATGTTCTTAAGAATGATTGGTGAATACATAGCCTGGTAAAGAGTTAAACTTAATTTTTAGAAGAATAGAAACCTTGGCGCCTTTTCTTGATCTCTGTAGAAACATCTGAGTAAGAATTCTGGCATTTCTGTTTTACTCAGAGGTTTGTGTGGGTGTTTAACAATTTACCACATAATCACAAATTTTAATGACCCTGAGACATCAGCCTTTTGAAAACATTATGGGAAAAAGAGAAAATGCTGATAACCAGCATTTTCTCCTTTTTCCCACAATGTTTTCTTCTCTATGAAAGACAAATTTCATGTTTTGATTTACTTTTAATTTGATGTCTGCATATCCTTTTGATTTAAAAAAGTCTAAAATTTTGTCATTTTGTAAAGCGTTTACCCACAGCTGAGTAAGCAGATTTTAATCCTTTATGAGATGACATCATCTTAGACTCCTTACCGTTTACTTACTTGTTTAACTCCTTACCGAACAGCACAAGTTTTAGACTTGTCCAAATTCAAAGCATATGCAGACGTAAAATTTAATGGTGCTCAAACTGTTGGTTTTGTTTCAGAAACTATAAACAACTATGTCTTCAAAAGCCTCTTTCCCCTGGGTGGTTGCAACAAAAGATTGTTTGGTAAAGGGTTAAAACATTTGCATATGACAAATTGCAACAGTCATCTTTGAAAACAGAAAAAAAAAAAAAACCATTGCAGGAAAAGAGGAAATGAAACCTTCACTAGAATATGGAATTGGTATACATATATTATAAGAGGGTCAAATGGAACTGGACCAAAGATAAGATTTTTCTTTCCAAGAAATGGAAAATGTTGTTCTTGGGTTGTTTTGAAAACATGATGGGAAAGGAGATTTGCTTCATATCTATTTAAACTTTTCTCTCAATTAAAATAAATTGCAGATTTAACATAGATTTGCCATTTGAGGGATAGAAAACATTTTGGTGAAGGGAGAAATTCTTGTTTTCTAACTTGAAAATTATCAGACTGTACGAGATCCTAGATCCAAATGCATGTTCGGTTAAGTCCGATCTTGATCTGTGCTGTGGAAAACATGTTAGATGGAGAAAATGCAGGTTAGCAGCATCTTGTCCTTTTCTCACAATGTTTTCTATTTTATCTAAGACAAATATCATGTTTTGATTGACATTCACTTAGTTGTGTGCAAATACTTTCAGTTTGGACAAGGCTAAAATTTTCTTGGTTTGTGAATGTTTAACATGATTAGACCAGTGAGTCAAGTCTGTCTCCATCGCCACTTTATTATGGAGTACATCAGTGTGTCACTTCAAGCTATTGTAATTGAATTGCTGTTGCTTTTATTGTGTGGCATAATCAATTTCAATTGCTTGTAATACTGTTAAACATTGATTACCTCGGTCTTGGTGACAACAATCCTTAGTTTAAACTTCTACCAAACAACAAAATTTAAGACTTGTCCAAATTGAAAGCAATTGCAGTCGACAAAATTTGCGTGACTCAAAAATTGAAATTTGTTTTGGAAAGGGTAGAAAACATGGTGGGAAAAGAAGAAGATGCTGGTTACCAGCGTTTTCTCCTCTTCCCACAATGTTTTACAAAGCTTTTGTTCTTAGGGTTGTTAAAAGTCAGGATTTTGTGGTAGAGAGTTAAGCTGGTTTTATGAGATTCCATCTTACTGGTTTTAGAAGAGAACTTTTGAGTAACAATGTATAATATGTTCAAAGGAAAGAAGATTTGTCAAGGAATAGAGGATGGTCATAATGGTGTCTACAGTGGTCATTCATAAATATTTAACATTACAATTATATGCTAGAAAATATCGGTAAACTTTGTATGAGGAAAAAAACATTTCGGATGCGTCCAAATTCAAAGCTTTGCAGGCAGCATAGTAAACATGACTAAACAAGGGAAGAAAACATTGTGGGAAAAGGTGATCCTATACAGGCTTTACTCTCCTAGCATCAGCTTCCAACACGCAAGTCTGTTCCAATTCAAGCTTTATCCATGTGGTACAAGCATGCAATGTGCAAGTTCTTGTACCAAGCATGTCTTAGGCAGGCTAAACCCATGTGATACAAGCTTCCAAAAGGGTAAGTTTGTACTAGACATGTCCCAATCAAGCTTTACCCATGTGGTATCAACCTCCAATAGGCAAATTTGTACCAGACATGTCCCAGGCAAACTTTACCCATGTGATACAAGCTTCCAAAGGGCAAGTTTGTACCAGACATGTCCAAGCCAGCAAGCTTTACCCATGTGATACAAGCTTCCAAAGGGCAAGTTCATACCAGACATGTCCGAGCCAGCAAGCTTTACCCATGTGATACAAGCTTCCAAGGGGTAAGTTTGTACTAGACATGTATCAGTCAAGCTTTACCCATGTGGTACAAGCGTCCTTGTGATTTCAATGTTCCAAATGGTAAGTTTGTAACAGACAAGTCCTAAGCATGCCGAATCCTTGTTGTACCAACTTCCTTAGGCTAAGTTTAGATGATCAGCAGTGTCAAGATCCAGCTACACCCAAATGTCTTTTTCCTTGTTCTGAACTCTGACATGTTGTGAGATATTCTGGCCAGAACAGAAATTGCTGTTAAAAAAATTATTTCATTACTATCTCCAAATATCTATTTGACCTTCTTGGAGTTCAGCAGGTAAATATTGTTGCTTGATCTCTGTTGGCTATTATACAAAATTACAGAACCTATTTAGTCTTGTTTTCAAAATTCTCAAACATGCTGGGAGCTGAGCCTTTACAGATTATAAATAAAATGGCCTGGCACGCCGTTATGTAACATTTGAGACCTATTTCTTCATCCTCTTCCATATCAGTATTTGGAATTTTGTTTGCATAATAATAGTGACCTTTTTCTTTAACTCTTTACTACACTGTCCCGACTTTTAATGACCCTAAAAAGGAAGCCTTTTGAAAACATTGTGGGAAAAGGAGAAAAACAGCATTTTCTCCTTTTTCCACAATGTGTTCTACCTGTCCCATAACAAATTTCAATTTTTAAGTCACATTTAATTTGTCGTCTGCAAAATGCTTTCAATTTGGACTAGTCTAAAATTTTGTCATTTGGTAAAGAGCTGCTAGGTGCAACTCACTGACCTTCTGCGGACAGATTAGATCAAGATCAGACTGCACAGAGCATACAGTCTGATCTTGGATCTACACTGTCCAATAAGGAGTTATTTTTCTCCAAAAAATAAAATAACATTATTTGGGTGTTACTAACTTCTTGATAGTTTTATTGAACTTATTTAGAAGGATAAGAGTTAACATTTTATAAAGAAATAACTTGTAATGATCTGTTCCTGGAATGGATGCTATGTTTTTGCGTTGTTTTATGTATTGTATCTATGTGTGGACATGTCAGTTCGAGAAATTTTTAGATTTTCGTCTGTGAGGTAAGATTATATCATAGGGTAGTGGCACTTGAATATTTTAGTGTATGAGTGATAAATTGCATAAGGCTTGAATTTCTTCCAAAATCTCATGCAGTAATTCTACACTTGCTTGGTGGTAGAAGTAAAAGTTTTCTTGTGAATGTTGATAGATTGTTCTAGAAACAAGTTCGCCCACAGCGTAAAATTTTTAAATATCATACACATTTTTCAGTCTTTCATAAACATACAGAGAATGCAATATCAATACTGTCCAAGTCAAAATATTAAATGAAATAGAAGACAGTTAAATCTTTACCACACAGTCCCGAGTTTTAGTGACCTGGAAAGGAAAAGCCTTTAAAATCATATTGGGAAAAGGAGAAAATGCTGGTAACCAGCATGGAAGGCAAGTTCTATCACTGGTGCCATTTTCGATCTGTCGTCTGCATATGCTTTGGATTTGGATTAGTCTATGAAATTTTGTTGTTTGGTAAACAGTTATGTATAATAGATCGTAGAATAGACTGTATCTTTGTGCAGGCTAATCTTGATCCAGTTTGTCTACAAAAGCAATTAAAAGTTTAGGTCTGGTGCTATAGGGCTCAACTCTTTACCAAATGACAAAATTTTTGACAGGACCAAATTGAAAACATTTGCAGACAACAAAAAAGATGCAGCGTGAGATGATAATTTCTGACCTTTATAGGATAGAAAACATTGTGGGAAAAGGAGAAAATGCTGGTTGCCAGCATTTTCTCTTTTTCCCACAATGTTTTTAAAAGCATTTTCTTTCAGGGTTGTTAAGACTTGGGATTATGTGGTAAAGAGTTAACAGTACAAAATTCTTACTAGTATTTTGCAACCAAGAAGTATCTTTATCTACCTGCTTGAAGGTTTTTTCATTTCCATGACATTCCTGTCTCTTTAGTTTAGACTGGTACCTGGCAACAGAAACTACAATTGTAATTATTTTCTGAATTAAGAGAGCACAGTCTGAGTAAATGACTTGCCTGCTGTGAGTAGGACTAGACTGTAGGAGCAATTGAGGACTATACACCCATAGGCCAAGTTTGGGATTCTTGTGACATTCACTATTGGATCTTTCATTATTTTGGAAGATTTTTCAGTACATATGTGACGGGACAAGAATATACATGTGACAATTGTACACCAGGAAAATTATTTGTGGAGGTGAGGTTTTACTCCTATTACTGTAAAAAAATTAATGGGAAGTTTTCAAACTGGAGCAAAGAATCTCTATCTTCTTTTACATTTCTGTGTTACTTTTTACTTGGATTTGATAATTTTAGTTCTGTTGACAAGATATATGTGTGAATCTGAAAGAGCTGTATATCCCTGACTACATGCCAGTACTTTTGTACATTTTTCCCAAGATGCTGAGAATAAAATGAAGGGTGTTCTTTTTTTTAATTTTTGTGTCCTGATACCAAATGATTCGTTGTTATTAATAAGAACCCTTTTGAATATATTCAGGAACAGGAAAAAGCATTTTCTCCTTTTTTCCCACAATTTTTTATCATTTCTAAGGATAAATTTGATCATTTGCATTGTAGTTGATAAGACATCTGCACAGGTTATGCTTGCAATATATGAGCCATGCTCTTTGAAAAGGGAGCATAATGAATCTGCAAAAAGTATCGACCCAGGCCAGCCTGCGCACTCCGCGCAGGCTGACCTGGGCCGAAACTTTTTGCTATTAGTCAACTTTCTGTAGGTCTATGGACCATTCCACCTCATGATTCAGTTGTTATACAAAAGTGATTTTATGGATCAATGATTATGTGATGACTTGCTTGGTATCATGGATCACGGAGATGCATTAACTCTTTTACCAAACGACAAATTTTTAGACTTGTCCAAATTGAAAGCATTTGCAGATGACAAGATAAATGTAACTCAAAAACTGCAACTTGTTTCAGGAAGGTTAGAAAACATTGTGGGAAAAGGAGAAAATGCTGGTTACCAGCATTTTCTCCTTTTCCCACAATGTTTTCAAAAGGCTTCTTTTTCAGGGTCGTTAAAAGTCGGAATTGCGTGGTAAAGAGTTAAGCCCCCTTTACAACACATCAAGGTTTTAGACTGGTCCATATTGAAAGCATCTGCAGATGAAATAGCAAATGTTGTTTGCACGTTTGGATTTGACTTTTAATGGGTAGAAAACATTGTGGGAAAAGGAGAAAATACTGGGGGCAAATATTTTCTCTCTTTTCCTCAATGTTTTTAAAAGCTTTCATATGTAGGGTCATGAAAACACTTGATCATTTAGTAAAGGGATAAGTATCCTTTAGGAATTAACCCTTCACCACACAATGCCACCTTTTGACACCACTGGAAAAGAAGCCTTTTGAAAACATTTTGAGAATAGGAGAAAATGCTGGTAACCAGCATTTTCTCCTTTTCCCACAATGTTTTCTACCCTATCAAAGAAAAATTGCACCATTTGAGCCACTTTGAAATTGTCGTCTGCAAATGCTTTCAATTTGGACAAGGCTAAAATTTTGTCGTCTGGTAAAGGGTTAAGGAAAAGTTGTTGTGTTTTTGTGTACGGTGCCTTTTCAAGATCGGACTGCAGCATGTACAGTCTGATCATTGTGATATTGTTTTGAGATTTTTGATAGTGGGGAAAAAAAAAAGCCAATGATCCCTTTCCTAAATGATGAAATTTTGAACTTGTCCTAATTGAATGAAATTGAAGAGGACTAATTAACCCTTTACCACACAATCCCGACTTTTAACAACCCTGAAGCCTTTTGAAAACATTGTGGGAAAAGGAGAAAATGCTTGTAACCAGCATTTTCTCGTTTTCCCACAATGTTTTCTACCCTTTCCAAAACAAATTTCAATTTTTGAGTCACATTCATATAGTCTTCTGCAAATGCTTTCAGTTTGGACCAGTCTAAAATTTTGTCGTTTGGTAAAGAGTTAACTGTAACTAAAATGATATGATTTTCTTTGAAAGGGGTAGAAAATATTGCGGATAACAGAAAATGCTACCAGCATTTTCTTCTTGTAATGTTTTCGAGAGCCCTTTTTTCCTGAAGCTCATTGTAAAAAAGGGGTAATGTAGTAGAAGGTTAAAACAATAGGGCTTTTCTGTTGCAAAGTATGAACTTCGAGATCAGATTACACTTGCTGGCAATTTCTAAACCTTTTCCAGAGAATTCTGCAAGGATTTTTGAGACATGATTGTCTGAAGGTAGAAATCATTTAGTGACATATCAGTTATGGAATCTTTCTGGATGTCATCTTTTGAATGAATAATCAGTATTTCATCATAGGGTGAAAACTGAAATGCTGGTTTTTTTTCCTATTTAACTCCTTACGAAACAAACCCATGCTTTTGTGACTCAGAGGAAAATGTTATTTTGAAAACATCAGTGGAAAAGGAGAAAATGCTGGTCACCTACATTTTCTCCTTTTCCCATAATGTTTTCTTCCCTTTGAAAAAAAAAATTGAATCATCAGAGCCTCATTTATTATGTCATCTGTAAATGCTTTCATTTTGGACCTGTATAAAAAATCTGTCATAAATCTGGTGAAAAGTAAACTGTGATAAGGAATGAAAGGTACTCAGTCATAATTCGAAACCAATCTTTTTAAATCTCAGTCTTGGGCAGACTGTGCAGACCATTAAATTTTGTATGACGAAAAGAAAAAGACTTTTTACACCATGAAAAAGGAGGCTTTTGAGCTATATTTGAGTGAAAATTATCATTTGACACAGTTTTATCATAGCAGGCATACGAGAACTATCTGATGTTTCAGAATTTCAGAAGTTCACATCTGCATAATTATGTGGAAAAACTCAGATTTTAACAGCAAAACCACTTTAATAATAATCATGTTTAAGTAGGTTATCCATTTAATTTATCCTTAACATGATAAAACACTCGGTTTTAGCAACTCTGAAGAAGACTGGTTTTGAAAACAAGGTGGTACAAAAAGAAAATGGTGGTAACCAGCATTTTCTCCTTGTACCACAATATTTTTTTGCCTTTTAAGTGACAAATGTCCCCATCATTTGAGCCTCATTCTTGTAATTCTGTCTGCAAACTCTTAATTTGAATTATAAACCTTAAATTTTGTTGTTTGGTAAAGAGTTCAGAATGTTCATTGCCATTTGGTGAAGATCTTTTATTTGTCAAGTTTCAATCTGTCCATGTCTTCAAAAGTCTTTGAAATTAGAAAATTGGTTCAAAATTTCTGTATGGGGTAACAGAAAAATAATGACACAGTTTTCCCAAGAATCATTTAGTTGGGTTATTGTGTATCCATGACACCATAGCTGAGGTCACAGTTTATCACAGGGTGAAATCAGACATTAATTGGATGAAAGGCATTGAAATAATGAACTCTTAATATACCATGTCATTACCTAATTGAAAAGTGTGAAATATCATAAATTAACCAGGGCACCTGTTGAGCAGTGGATTGCCCTGTAACAATCTGATGTCTCTTTGCAGCCCACATACATTGTCTTTGGAGCGAGGAATTGTAGAGTAGAGGAACAGTTGAATTGTAGAAATTCAGTTTGTGGACCTGAAATTTTAAAGATTTAATGGAAATTATTTACGGAAAGTGAAAGTGTGGAGTTGAATTGAAAAGGAGTTTGTTGTATGATAATTTGATTGCTAAACATGAAACAAACTTGGATCACTTAAAGGCCCAACAGCAGCCAAAAAACAATACAGGTGTAAAAATGCATTTAAGTTTTAATTGCACCATTGAGAAGTATGGAAAACATATATTGAAGATGACAATCTGTGCCTGGCAGAAAAATGAATTTTAAAATCAGGCATAAGTAAACAAAAGATAAGAGTGACCTGGCAACTTTAACTTAGTCTTGAACTTAATTTCTCTGCCAGAGGCTACTGTTTGGACCGACTGTATAATAACAGATTGTCATCTTCACAATAATTTCCATACTTTTAAATAGTATGAGTTAAATTTAAATGCATTTTAACACCAATTTTGTTTACCTTTGGCTGCTATTGTTACTTTAAAACTGAAAGTTTGGACAGGGGGTGGGTGAATTAAGCTTCTATCATGAGCTTGATAGTAATTAAGTATTCCGTAAGAAGTTGTACTTGGATTGCTGACAAATATGTCGGGCTAATCTGGAAGTAATGAGTTAATTCATCAATGTGAAATAGATTGGCTCTGTGGCTAATTTGTTCTAATCAATGTTTGGCTCTGAGCAACACTGACTCTTTCACGACCAAACAAATAAACAACACCTTTTCAACGACTGCAAAAACAGTTCCACTGGAAGATGTTGAGACCGTTTGGTAACAATGTGGAATGAAGTAGTGGACAGTGTAGATCAGAGATCAGACTGCACATTCTGTGCAGTCTGATTTTGATCTACACTGTCCACAAAAGCTTCTTGTGTTATCAATGGTAAGGAAAGAGGTAAGGAATGTGGCTGTATTATGATTCATTTAACACATTACAGCAAAGGAATTGTTTCATACATGCTTAAATGACCTCATATGACTTGGTTATAGCCTGTAATTCTGTAATGGACAACAAAATTCTAGACTTGTTCATATTGAAAGCAGTAGCTGTTGCTGAGGGCAAAAGATGGCATTTGTCTTTGGAAGGGTAGAAAACATTGAGGGAAAAGGAGAAAATGCTGGTTACTGGTATTTTGTCCTTTAGAATCTGGGATTCCTTGGTAAAGGGTTGACTGATGTCCCCTTGGAGTCTGTAGGGGTGGAATGTCAGGGTAAAAGTAGTGTAGGGGTGGAATGTTGGAGGTAAAAGTAGTGTAGGGGTGGAGTGTTAGGGGTGAAAGTGGTGTAGGGGTGGAGTATTGGGGTGAAAGTGGTGTAGGGGTGGAGTGTTGGGGTGAAAGTGGTGTAGGGTTGAGTGTTGGGGGTGAAAGTGGTGTTGGGGTGGAGTGTTGGTGAAAGTAGTGTAGGGTGGAGTGTTGGGGTGAAAGTAGTATTGGGGAAGAGTGTTACAGTGAAAGTAGTGTAGGGGAAGAGTGTCAGGGTGAAAGTGTGTAGGGGTGGAGTTTCAGAAGAAAGGGATGTAGGGGAAGAGTGTCACATTGAAAGTAGTGTAGGAGAAGAGTGTCTGGGTGAAAGTGTGTAGGGGTGGAGTGTCAGGGTGAAAGTAGTGTAGGGGGTGGAGTGTCAGGGTAAAAGTATTGCAGGGGTGGAGTGTCAGGGTGAAAGGAGTATAGGGATGGAGTGTCAGGGCAAAAGTAGTGTAGGGGTGGAGTGTCAGAGTAAAAGGAGTGTAGGGGAAGAGTGTCACAGAGAAAGTAGTGTAGGGTGGAGTGTTGGGGATAAAAGTAGTGTAGGGGTAGAGTGTCAGGGTGAAAATAGTGTAGGGATGGAGAGTCGGGGGAAAGTCATGTAGGGGTGGAGTGTCAGGGTAAAAGTAGTGTAGGAGTAAAGTGTCAGCATGAAAGTAATGTAGGGGTGGGGTGTCAGGGTGAAAGTAGTGTAGGTATTGAGCCTCTCTTTCCATAGGTGTGGGCTTTTAACCCTTTACTGCGCAATCAAGACTTTTTATGACTTTCAGAAAGAAAGCTTTTGAAAAGATTATGGGAAAAGGAGAAAATGCTGGTAACTAGCATTTTCTCCTTTTCACACAATGTTTTCTACCCTATTTAAGACAGAAATCATCTTTTGAGCAACTTTTATTTTGTTGTCTGCACATACTTTCAATTTGGTCAAGTCTAAAATTTTGTCTGTTGGCAAAAAGTTGCAACATTATGACTGAAGAAGTTGCTTGTTCTGAAGGAAATTTGGTTAAAGCTTTCTACTTAATTGGGTCTTTAAGATCATAAGATCGAAAACGCCCATTTATCTTATTAAAGTTTTGTGTGAAAATCTACATCCAATACCAGTATCACAGCAGGAAGGTCTTGAAACTCATGTTAATGCACCAATCACAGCAGGGTCTGGGTGCAAACAATTGAGTGCATTTGCATGCTGCCAAGAGTTTTTTTTTCTTGAAATCTACTCGCTGGCTGTGGTAGGATCAAATCTGTTAATGCTTTACCACACAGTCCCGGCTTAGAATGACCCTGATAAAGATATCTTTTGAAAACATTGTGCGAAAAAGGAGAAAATGCTGGTACCCAGCATTTTCTCCTTTTCCCCACAATGTTTTCTAACCTTAGAGACAAATACAATCATTTTAGCTACATTGATTTTATTGTATTCAAAATGCGTATGATTTTGACCAGTCTAAAATTTTATAATGTGGTAAGAGCAAAGCTTGTAGCCAAGTCACACAGTGCATGATGATAAAGGGAATTAACTCTTTACCTTTACAGACATCAAAGTGTTAGACTTGTCTTGGTTGAAAGCATTTGCAGAGGACAGTGGAATGTGGCTTAATCCTTTACCACACAATCCCGACTTTTAACGACCCTGTGGAACAAGGCTTTCGAAAACATTGTGGGAAAAGTAGAAAATGCTGGTAACCAGCATTTTCTCCTCTTCCCACAATGTTTTCTACTCTATCGAAGAAAAACCGCATCAGTTTAGCCTCATTGAAATTGTTGTCTGCAAATGTTTAGAATTTGGACGGGGCTAAAATATGGCCTGTGGTAAAGAGTTAATTGACTGCACTTGCCCTGGAATGGGTAGAAAACTTTGTGGGAATAGGAGAAAATGCTGGTATACAAGCATTTTTTGCTTTTCCCACAAGGTTTACAAAAGCTGTCTTGATCAGCGTTGATTAAACTTGGGGATTATTTGGTGTAAGATTAATTACCCAGTATTAATTAAACACAGTGAACTTTTTCGGTAAAGGAAAAAGACCCATACTTGGGAATTCAGGAGATGATTTTGGGCCAGAATATTCTGAAATAACAGTGTTGGAACAAGATCAGAGTGCTGGGTTAGAGTGATCTGATCTTGACCAACAAAACTACTGAAAAACCAAAGTTGTGCTTTGGGTAGCCAAAGGGTATGCTTTGGCCTCATGATTGCTTCAGTGTGCAATTTCTGAAAAAAAATAACTGAAAAAGTTTGACAAAAAAAGCAGAAAATGCTGCTAAGTTTTCTAACAATGTAGAATCGTTTCAGGAAACATTGTGACAGATGGAAAAAATGCTCATTAGGGACAGTATTTTCTCTTTGACACATTGTTTTTCAACGAAATCTGCTTCCAATTCATTTGAGTTGATTCAGTACATTAGAAAAGGGTCAAATCAAGAAGAAAAAAAAAAATCACAGAGGAAATGCAGAAACAACCAGACAACATAAAGACAAATAAATCAGTAGCTATTTCTCTTGTAATGAATTTTGTTGATTGCATGAACTCTTTACCAGACGACACCCTTTACCACACAATCCCAACTTTAAACGACCCTGAGAAAGAAGCCTTTTGAAAACATTGTGAGAAAAGGAGAAAATGCTAGTAACCAGCATTTTCTCCTTTTCCCACAATGTTTTCTAACTGTCCAAACACAAATTTCAAATTTTCAGTCACATTTATTTTGTCGTCTGCAAATGCTTTCAATTTGGACAAGTCTAAAATTTTGTCATTTTGTAAAGAGTTAAGACTTGTCCAAACTGAAAGCCTTTGCAGACGACAAATTGAAGTGGCTTAAATGATAGAACTTGTCTTTGAAAAGGTAGAAAACATTGTGAGAACAGGAGAAAATGCTGTTTACTATCATTTTCTCCTTTTCCAACAATGTTTTCAAAAGCTGTCTTCATTCCAGTTATTAAAAGACAAGATTATTGTATGAAGGATTAACTTTTACCAAGCGGCAAAATTGTTTGACTTGTCCAAATTAAAAGCATTTACAGACAAAAAATCCAATGTGACTGATAATTGACTCTGTCTCTGATAGGGTACAAATTGTTGTGGGAAAAAGAGAAAATGACGGTTACCAGCATTTTTGCCACCATTTTTTCAAAGGCTTTCTTTGTCAGGATCGTGTAAACTCAGAATTGTTCAGTAAAGGATTAACTTGAAAAGAAACACAGCCTCAATCTCACATACCAGATTGCCATGTGCAGCATGCGTAGTGCAAGGAAAATCTGGTATCTGCTGTGTTTCATGAGTGATTTTTTATGCACTGAGAATTGCAGACTGCAGTCAGGTTTTGGAATGTTTTACAAAGATGTTGCATCTCTGATTGAAAGTGACTGATTACAGCAAAAATGATACAGGCATATAAATCTTTACCAAACAAGAGAATTTGAGACTGGGCCAAATTGAAAGCCCTTGCAGATGGCAGATTAACCATTTACCAGACGACAAATTTAACTAAATTGAAATAAAATTACAGTAAAATAAATGAAGCTTAAATGATGATTTCTGTCTTTAATAGGGTAGAAACATTGTGTGAAAAGGAGAAAATGCTGGTTACCAGCATTTTGTCCGTTTCTCACAATGTTTTTTAAAAAGCCTTCTTGTTTAGGGTTGTTAAAACTCGGGATTATGTGGTAAAGGGTTGACTATTGCTCCTATGGTGAGAACATTACGTAACCAGTATTATCTCCTTTTCCCACAGTTTTCAAAAGCCTTTTTTCCCAGTGCTGTTAAAAGCCTGTATTGTCTGGGAAGTGGTTAAAGGCTGGATGCTAGAAATGCACAGAAAACATTGTGGCAAGTAGAAAAAGGAACCAAGAGTGAGTGATTCTTCCTTTAGCCACTATGAATTAGAACAAGTTTTCTTATTTTACTGTTATGCCCTTTTTCCAACTTAAAATTTTCACTGAAAATCAAGCAGCTGCAGCTTGATCAAACTTTATATAGGGGTCCACATTCACCAACCATTCTTAACCCTTTCCCACACAACAAATTTTAGACTCTCCCACATTCAAACCATCAGTAGACAATAAATTCAAAATTAATACAAATGTGCTTAAGCTCTCTGACAGGATAGAAAACATTTTGGGAAAAGGAGAAAATGCTGGTTACCAGCATTTTCTCATTTTCCCAAAATGTTTTCAAAAGGCCTCTTTCTCAGGGTCGTTATAAGTCGGGAGTGTGTGGTAAAGAGTGAAAAACGTCCCTTGTCTTGTTCTTCAGAATTTTCTACATTTGAAAGTAACACAACTCCTGACTGGCTAAACCATTTGGTTTAGCCAATCAGGAGTTGTGTTACTTTCAAATGCAGAAAATCTTGGAGAATAAGTCTAAGAATATTCTCAAGAATGGTTGGTGAATACGGACCCCGGATTGGACCAAGCTGAACTGTATTAGACTTAATAAACAGATTTGATTGGGTCTGATTTAGTAACTGGATTGTATCATTTTTCTTGGATCTTGTACAGACAAACCAAGTTTTATCTTTGTCTAGGCTACTAATTCCACTTTCCGTAGTTCATCAGTACTTTCAATACTTTGATTGTACACAAAGTATGTCAGTTGTATAAAAAAAGATAAATTTTATGAAAAATTAGATCAAACACAAGCCGGTTTAGATGCAGGTAGAAAGTTCAGCCCTTAGGCTGCTATGCTTGACTCTCTGACCTTTTGCGGACAGTGTAGATCAAGATCAGACTGCACAAAACGTGCAGTCTGATCTTGGATCTACACAGTCTGATGTGGAGATATCTTTCCCTCAAAATCCCTTTGAAATAGGAGAATTTGGGTTTTCACTGTGGACTTGAAAAATTTCATGTCCCTGATTTAGCAGGATAAGGGTTTTAACCCTTTCCCAAACGACAAATTTTGGACTGGTCTAAATTGAAAGAGTTTGCAGACGACAATTTTAAATTTGATGAAAATGGCAGAAAGGTCTCAAAACAGGTAGAAAACGCTGTGGGAAAAGGAGAAATTGCTCGTTACGAGCAATTTCTCCTTTTCCCACAGTGTTTTCAAAGGACTTGTACTGCAGACACGTGAAAACCAGGGCTGGTTTGGGAAAGGGTTAACAGGAATAATATACCTGTTGGTGCTTCTCCAGGTGTTTGTAATTACTCATGAAAACTTTCTGTTTAGCCTGTATTACATAACATCCTTGCATCAGTTCCAGAAAATCTTAACCCTTAAAGCGCCGAATAAACCCAATGGTCATTTTCATTCTAGAATAAAACCAATATAATTGCTTATTCATGGCTACCTTTTGCCTGTAGTGTTTTAATAAAGCGGACAGTGTAGATCAAAGATCAGGCTGCACGTTTTGTGCAGCCTGATCTTGATCTACACTGGCCACAAAGGCAATTATATTAGTGAAAGGCGCTTTAAGGGTTAACTGTTTAGCTGCCAAAAAAGTAAATTCAAAATTGCTTAAGGTTGGAAGGTACAGTAACTGTTACATTGCATCCAATTTCGCCATAGTGTGGTCTAAATTTGACAATACGGTGCATATTCACCAACCACACAATGCGGCCTTTTGACGCCCCTGGGAAAGAAGCCTTCTGAAAACATTGTGGGAAAAGGAGAAAATGCTGGTAACCAGCATTTTCTCCTTTTCCCACAATGTTTTCTACCCTATCAAAGAAAAAATGCACCATTTGTGCCACACTGAAATTGTTGTCTGCAAATGCTTTCAATTTGGACAAGGCTAAAATTTTGTCGTCTGGTAAAGGGTTAAGAGCGTTCTTTGTCTTATTCCAACACAACTCCTTATTGGAGAAACTCTTTGGTTTAGCCAATCAGAAGTTTTGTTACTTTCAAATTTTGTCGTTCATAGATCTTGTCTTCTTACCTTTCTTTTTCAAAAGCTATGAACATTGAGAATGGAAAGAAATGTGGAAAAAGTTACAGATAGCTGTTGCCAGAAAAACATGCGTTTTAACACGCTCCTTTTTATGTAGTGATAAAAAAAGTTGGATTTTTAAATTGATTGAGATAATAAGCCACAGAATATTCTTAAGAATGGTTGGTGAATATGGACCCTGGTAACATATAGTGTAGATACAAGATCTTGACTGCATGTTCTGTGCAGTCTGATCTTGATCTATGCTGTCCACAAAAGTTTTTTTAATTTGCTGTTGGCAATGAAGGAGGAAAGCCTCTATCCTGTCAATTCAAAAACGTACATTTTCTTGGCAGTGAAGTTAAATTGAGAATAATATTTGGAGTAGTATTCCTGCCACCTTTTCCTAACCTTGATCTTAACTCTTTCTATGCAGTCTGATCTTGATCTGTGGTGTATGCAAAAGTTATTTAATTTGCTTGGCAGTGAAGGAGGAAAGCCTCTATCCAGTCAAGTTAAAAACATACATTTTGTTGGCGGTGAGGTTAAACTGACAATAATATATAGAGTAGTTTTGCTGCCACATTTTCCTAGCCTTTATCTTAACTCTTTCTGTGCAGTCTGATCTTGATCTGTGTTGTCTGCAAGCGTTATTTAATTTGCCAACGGCAGTGAAAGAGGTAAACCTCTATCCTGTCAAGTAAGGTACATTTTCTTGGCAATAAAGTTAACTCTTTACTAAATGACAATATTTTAGACTTTTGTCCAAATTTAAAGCGTTTGCAGACGACAAAATAAATGTGATTCAAAAATGGAAATTCACACTGCGTAGGGTAGAAAACAATGTTGGAAAAGGAGAAAATTCTGGTTACTAGCATTTTCTCCTTTGCCCACAATATTTTCCAAAGGCCACGGTCCCAAGGGTGGTTAAAATTTGGGACTGTTTGGTTATAAGGGTTAAACTGACAATAATATTAAGAGTAATTTTTCTGCCACCTTTTCTCAACCTCTATCTTAATGGGATTCATTTTCTTCTGTCTGATAATTGTTGAGAAGTTATGTATGGTACATTTTTATGGATACAGACTGCTGGCATGGACATTTACTTTGTTGACCCACCCCCTCCCCTCCCCTTCCCCAGGTCCATGTTATAATGTTAGGGTGTTAGCAAGGAGTTTGGTTAACTTCTGAACTGATGTCATAAATATGATGTGATGTTACGCAACTTTTTTGTTTTCATAAAATTTTCTGGATACAAATTGTCATACTTTTAATTTTTTAGGCTTTAATGTGCTCATTCTTAACCCAAAAGTATTAAATCTTTACCCAACGACAAATTTTGGACTCGACCAAATTGACAGCATCTGTAGAAGACAAAGGAAATGTAGCTCAGGTGATGATTTCTATCTTTGATAGGGTAGAAAACATTGTGGGAAGAGGAGAAAATGCTGGTAACCATCATTTTCTCCTTTTCCTACAATGTTTTAAAAATCCTTCTTCATTCGTTTAAACTGGGGGATAGGTGGTATGGGTTAAACTTTCTGCTTACTGTATTTTTTTAGTAAATAGAAAAGACTACTGTTTTGATCAGTAAAGGTAGTGTAAGACCAAGACTAGACTGCACATTTTGTACTGTCTGATCGTGGTCTGCACTGGTTTTTTAAACTACTCAAGTTTGGTTCAGTGCTGTAAAGGTAATTCAGCAGGATAAGGGTTAATAATAGGTAAGTATGACAGGTGGAGGGAGTTTTTATTGTAAAGAAGTTAATGAAATTAATTTTGTCCTTCATAGATCTTGTCTTCTCACCTTTCTTCATCAAAAGCAATGAATATTGAGAGAGAAAAATAAGTGTGGAAAAAGTTGCAGATCGCTGTTACCAAAAAAAAAAAAACATTCCTTTTAACATGCCCCTTTTTATGCAGTGATAAAAAAAAAAAAGTCAGATTTTTAAATTGATTTTTAGGCCAGGGAATCCCTCTCAAGGGATTCCCTTGCCTATAGCGATCGTATGCTGACTTTTCCGGACTACTTTCAGACAAAATGTTGAACGGTGTGTCCACTCTATATCGCTGAGTCCGCCAAAACAACTAGTTTCGTAAGTACAGAGATCGCTTATCACACGGCGTGAATGTTTTCCTTTCCTCAAAGCTTTCCGACATCTGCATAGTGCTATGGAATTGCAAGGGTATTACAGCCCTTTAATAACCGACGAGTGTGTTTTAAGGGTTGTGTCCCTGTTGAATACACAACAGACGGTCAATAACTTTTCCAGGTAAAAGTTAAACGTCCACCGAATAAGTCTGTACACCGTTTAAGTCTGATGTCTATTTTTATCCGATACCGCCTATGGGCGGAGTTTATAGTTACACAAATCTTGTCAGGAACTGTGAATTAAGACGTAGCCGTATTATGACTGACATCAGACTTATTCGGTGTACAGACTTACTCGGTGTACATTTAACCGCTACCAACTTTTCCATCACTGTGATTGGATACTGAAATCCTCTCGTATTATAGACATGATTACAGCCCCTGATATCACTTTCTAGTGTACTAGCGCGAGGGAAAAACCCGAGAACCAGTTTTCTATTTTTAGTTTCCATTGTCACTTGCTAGTTACTGTCCGCGTTTCAAATAAAGATCAAGGGGAACCGCACGCCGCATCTCGTTTGACTGCCTGGTGAAAAGATTGAGATATACGATTTTCCATGGAAATGTTGATAGTTGAATGAGATTATTGGTGTATTAACTGCATTTATTATCAGTTTCTTTTAATCATTTAGAACTGAACTTGATTTTCTCTATATGTTTAGAAAAAAAATCGATAGAATTAAGAAATATGCAGAAATTAAAAGAAATTATACTCTCTTTTTTCTGTGTGAATGGATTTAAAACATCTCTCTTTTTGTCAGAAGAATAGGCAAACATTATGGAAAAATAAGAATTTTTTGTTCTATCTACATTTTCCGATAATCAACCATGTTATCTGCTTATATTCTTTTTTTGTGACGACTGTTGATTGATTAGAAATCATGAAAGTGTTGTGCGATCCTTGGACATTTTTAAACTTTCAAACAAAATTATTTGAAAATAAAAGGTGGGTTTAAAAAATTAGGTTTTAATTTATCAGTTATTCATCACATTTACATACCTAGAGTTTTATTCACATAACTGGTAGTTTCTGAAACATTGTTTGAAAAGGAGAAATGAAAGTTTAAAAATATTTATTTTGAAATACATCCCGAATGTGCAAATTCATTTTAAGCGCCAGAACCCGTCGTTGGAATCTCTCTCTCTCTCTCTCTCTCTAATGGGACGAGAAGGGCTAGTGGACGTCTTTGTATGTTTGTATGATATAGTCAAAAGAATAGATTTAGATCGACTGTTTGAGAACAAAACTGCGATGTATTGACATCACCCTGCCCTGCGTTCGCGATATTAAGCATTGGTATTCGCGTTGTGTCCAATTTTAAATTGTGTCTTATCTTTCTTATCATTGACAATATTTATTTGAAACTTGGAATATATGTGCGTTATCATAAAGACCAACCTTAACCAGTAAGGCAAATAACTCAAAAATAAATTTGCTTGATTTAAGCCCCTTTTCGACTTAGAAATTTTTAAACCCATTATCATACACCCTATGGCTGAGCGTTGGTATCCACTACTTGCTTCGGTTTAATTATAGAATCTGGCTTCTGAGCACTGCTTTTTTTTTTGCATTAATTTAATTTTTTCCTGTTGATTATTGTATTATTCCATATTATACGTGACAGTACCCCTTTACCAGTGAATTCTTTTGGCATAATTGAATTGGCCTGACTGTCTGTATGGTAGTGATAATTAGAAAATGAGGTCTCGTGTGAATTCGTATCCTTCGTTCTTTAGAGTTTACAGATCACTAGATTTCCTGGCCTTCAGTACTATCAGTACTTTGATTTTTTTTTCTTCTTGGAACAATTTTTTGTGAGAATCTCCACCTTCACTGTGAAGTGTGGAGTTGATGATACAAAATGCTTTCTTTGTCTCAGATGACTGAGTGATAAATGTTCTGGGTGTACCTTACCCAAGTCTCTATCTTTCCCTCTCTTTTACTCGCCATCTATATAAATGTTTCCCAAACAATCCTGTGTTTCAAGGATTCTGAAGACAGAAGCTCTGGAAAACACTCTGGGAAAGGAGAAAATGCTGGTCGTTTTTCCTGGCTTTATACCTATTCACCACCGTGAGGGTTAATCCCTGACCACACAACAAAATTTTAGACCTATCCATATAAAAGTATTTCAAGAGAGTTCGGCAAGTTTGGCTCAAGTGATGGGATTTGTCTTTGACAGGGTAGAAAACATTGTGGGAAAAGGAGAAAATGCTGGTTACTAGCATTTTCTCCTTTTCCCACAATGTTTTTGAAAGGGTACTTTCTCAGAGTCATTGAAACTCGGGATTGTGTGGTAAAGGGTTAATGATGTGTTGAAACTTTCCAGATAAAGACAGAAAATAAGCCATACCTTTGTCAAACATGTTGGCAGAGGAAATGAGTAATGCAGTTAAATAAATAACAAAAAAATCCGCCTGGCTGACTGCAATAACCCTTAGACTATGAAATAGATGAAAGGAATAATTTAAAACAGTAGGAGAGATCGGAATACTGAATAGATAAAGGCTCTTTTAGCTAGAACTTGCTAGAAATACAAAACTGTTTAGGTTCAAGATCAGGCTGTTCAGAGAACGCAGTCTGATCTTGGATCTACGCAGTTGTGAGCGACACAATGGGTTGGCCTCAGCATGCGAAGGCTCGGTGTGATTCCTGAAATTCTTCAGTAAAAATGATATATTGCATTTTGTGCTGTAATGTAGAGGGATTGTTATCTTTTTTTTTTATTAATTCTTTACCAAATGACAACATTTTATACTTATCCAAACAGATGACAAATCAAATGTAACTTGAATTTTTGGATTGTCATTGAAAAAGGAGAAAGCATTATGGGAAAAGAAGAAAATGCTGGTTACCACCTTTTTCTTCCTTTTCCATGATGTTTTCTAAAGCCTTACCTGTTTGGGTCATTACCATGTTAAATGCATTTTGACATAGATCCACTTAAATAAGCAATCATGGGATAAATTGTAACAGAGAGACTTTGCTAAGCTTTAGCAATTTCTAGAATTTTGTCAGGATGTATTTCTGCTGTTATCCAATACTAAGTTTGATATGTAATAATATTCTTTCAGTCAAATATTTTAGATAAAAGAAATTATGTATTTCATCAGGTTCTTCAAATGAATTAAAAGTTCATTACTGATAGAGAAACATGCCAGAACTGTGTAAGAAGGTGACCAATCTATTTTTGCGCCCCCCCCCCCCTCTGATTCAACTGTTTACCTGACCATAAAATTTTGGACTCTTGGTTCTTAGGGTCATAAAAACAAAAGGGATCACATGGTAAAGGGTCAAAAAATTATGTAGATGTACTTTTAAATTCTGGGTAGGCGTTCTTTGATTTCTTCAGTTTAGTCTGCAATTTGGGCTGACAAATGTAATGGATCAAAGTGCTGTGAGTAATAAGAATCCAGAGGAAAAAGCCATGTTGCACTTTATGTACAGTATGTAACTGGCAAGAAACCTTTCCAAAGGAATAAGTTTTGGATTGTTCTGAATTACAGACATCCAAAGATGACAAATTTGAAATAGGTGCAAACAAGCTTAAATGCCCTGATAGGGTAGAAAACATTGTGGGAAATGGAGATAATGCAAGTTATCAGCATTTTCTCCTTTTCCCACAATGATTTCAAAAAGCCTTTTTCATCAGTTTCTTTAAAACTGGGGATTGTGTGGTAAAGAGTTAACCCTTTCCCAAACAAGCCCTGGTTTTCATGTGTCTGCAGTACAAGTCTTTTGAAAACACTGTGGGAAAAGGAGAAATTGCTCGTAACGAGCAATTTCTCCTTTTCTCACAGTGTTTTCTACCCTTTTTGAGAACTTTCTGCCATTTTCATCAAAATTAAAATTGTCGTCTGCAAACTCTTTCAATTTGGACCAGTCCAAAATTTGTCGTTTGGGAAAGGGTTAAATAAATGTAATCAACCCATTGTTAGCTTTAATTATTTACCTTTACCGCCTACTACTTTGTTATTCTTTTCCAAGAAAAAACTTGTTAGTAGCAATATTACAAGTCTGTATCATGGATCCTCTACTATACAGTCTGGAGTTTTAATGACCCTGAAGAAGAAGGCTTTTAAAAACATTGCAGGAAAAGGAGAAAATGCTGGTAACCAGCATTTTCTCCTTTTCCCACAATGTTTTCTTCCCTTCCAAAAACAAATTTCAATTTGTGGGTACATTTATTTTGTCGTCTGCAAATGCTTTCAAGTTGGACGAGTCTAAAATTTTGTCATGTGGTAAAGAGTTAAGTCCAAAATTTTGTCATTTGGTAAGAGTTAATGGAAATGTCCTGTTCATTCAGCTTAGCCCTGGTAGGGCAGTCTGTAAAGTACAGGACTTGAGTACAAGATGTTGCTGGTTCAAATACGCGTTATTCATTTTCGACAGTAATAATTCCTCTGTAAGAGCTGATCATTGTTTTGACAATAGTTGTATGGGAAAGCAGCCAGTGGCTTAGGAAGAATATTGTGTGCAGTACTGCTAACAGAAACTCCATAAAAGCATTGTTAGGGGAACTTAATTGCCACCGCAACACGACTTAAATAGTTAATTATGGCATTAAGCACCATACAATCTATCGACCATTTCATTCAGTGCTCAAAGGGTTGAAAATGCTCTTTATGCTGGACATCAAAGTGTTTTTTGGCTCATCCATGACGGAAGCATATGAGGTGTTGCTCAGATATAGGGAATTGTCTTTGAAAGGATAGAAAACATTGTGGGAAAAGGAGAAAATGCTGGTTACCAGCATTTTCTCCTTTTCCCACAATGTTTTCAAAAGGCTACTTCCATATGGCAATGAAAAACACAGGATTATTCAGTCAAGGATGACTAGAATGATTGCAGCTTACAGATTACTTAGAGTACATTATTTCTACTTACACGGGGAATACTTTTTTATATATGGTTAATCAATACTTAATACTTACATGTGTTGTTTTCCTGTATTTCAGGTGGAGAGAAAATCACTTTCTGATGAAATAAAAACAGGTAAAAGTAAACCTCAAACCACAGGTAACATTGCGCAATCAAGGTAAATAATCTCCAGGAATTGTACGTTACCAACTTGGAGTTGAAGTGCTGTTGGAATAAGATATAACAAAAATACCTAAATCAAATGCAAGAACAGCTGCATAAATAGTGATGGATTCGATTCTAAAAAGTGCCAGACTTTCTTCAAGAAAGAGGGAAATGTCGCCTTCGTGTTTAATAAGCCTTTTCGTATTGTTTGTGTTGTGCCAAGTGACCATTGCTCAAGATTTTACATTCGTGCACAGTGAGGATGGGGGTATAGACCAAAAACTGAGCCCCAGTGAGCCCCTGACACTGCTTTGGGGTATTGCCGATACAACAGCCTATGTGGGAAAGCTGTTTGCCTACACCTTGCCGAATGATGCCTTCCAGGGGAATGTTGTACAATATGATGTAAGTATTTTGATAATATTACAATGGCTGGAATATTAATAGATCCATTATATTTACAGATTAAATTGAGAATTATCCCTTTACCACATAGGAGGATTTTGAAAACGTCATGAGAAAAGGAGAATATGCTGGTAACCGATATTTTATCCTCTTTCCACAATGTTTCCTACACTTCCGAAGAAAAATTTTGCTTTTGAGTCACATGTAGTTTGTCGTCTGCAAATGCTTTCAATTTGAACTACTCTATAATTTTGTTGTTTGGTAAAGAGTTAACACAATCTGTTGCAAGTGCCTCAAAGGAGCAGTATTGTAAGGATAGGGAAAAAAGCTCTTCAGGATGATAATGAGAACATTGTTAGAAAAGCAGCACTTGCTTGTGTTATGGCTATCTTTATACCCCTACTAAGCAGAGGGGGCTATACTCATTTCATCATGTCTGTCTGTCAGTCCATTCCTCCAGGTTTTCGTTGCCATGCTTTTAACCCAAAAGCCATTTGACTTAGGACCCAGAAAATTTATACAAGTGTTGCTCCTGACCCAAGGAGGTGCTATATTGTTTTTGATCACATGGGTCAAAGGTCAAGATCACAGATGAACTTTGTTTGAAAGTCATTTCTGTGCTCTGACTCAAAAGCTGTTTGACGCAGGACCCTGGAGCTTCATACAACTGTTGCTCATGACTCAAGGAGGTGCTGTATTTTTGTTGGGTCACGTAGGTCAGAGGTCAAGGTCACAGGTGAACTTTGTTTTGAAAATCATTCCTGTTCTTTAATTGGCCTCTTTCAGTGACAAGGTGCTGGTGGGGGGTATTTGTCTACTTTGCGACAATTCTATGTGTTACCTCCCTTGAATTTATGCACATCATAAAGTTGCTCAAAGGAGCAGAGTGAGAAAGATAGGAAATAAAGCCCTTCTAAATGATAAGGAGAACATAGTGAGAAAAGAAGCTGTTGTTTGTGTTATGGCTATTTTTTTTTTACCTCCTTGAATTTATGCAAATGAGATAGTCAAAGACTTTGGCAAAATAGATAGGATAGTTAAAGGGGGGGGAGGGGGGGGAATTGGGCTTTTCTTATGAAATGTTGGATAAACTGAAAGTAATTTTCTTAAAAAGATGTGAAAAACATTGTGAGAAAATGCTGGTGACCAGCATTTTCTCCTTTTTCTCACAATGTTTTGCTAAAGCCCTTTTTTCATCATGATCATTAAAATGCAAAATAGTTTGTTAATTCATTACCAAACGACAAAATTTTACACTAGTCCAAATTGAAAGCATTTGCAGACAACAAAATAAATCTGGCTCAAAAAAAAAACTTTGTTTTGGCAGGGGTGGAAAGCATTGTGGGAAAAGGAAAAAACACTGGTTACCAGCATTTTCTCCTTTTCCCACAATGTTTTCAAAAGGCTTCTTTCTCAGGGTCGTAAAAAGTTGGGATTGTGTGGTAGAGGCTTAACCCTTTACGGCACAATGCTACCTTTTAATGACCCTGGGAAAGACACCTTTTAAAAATGTTTTGGGAAAAGGAGAAAATGCTGGTAACCAGCATTTTCTCCTTTTCCCCCACAATGTTTTCTACCCTATGAAGAGAAAATTGCACCATTTGAGCCACATTTAAATTGTCGTCTGAAAATGCTTTCAATTTGGACAAGGCTAAAATTTTGTCATCTGGTGAAGGTTTAACCCTTTCCCAAACAAGCCCTGGTTTTCACGTGTCTGCAGTACAAGTCTTTTGAAAACACTGTGGGAAAAGGAGAAATTGCTCGTAATGAGCAATTTCTCCTTTTTCCACAGTGTTTTCTACCCTTTTTGAGACCTTTCTGTCATTTTCATCAAATTTAAAATTGTCATCGGCAAACTCTTTCAATTTGGACCAGTCCAAAATTTGACGTTTGGGAAAGGGTTAAAGGGTGAATAAACAAAGCTTGCTTTTGAATCATCATGTCTGGCTGGGAGGATTTAAAATTTTATGTCTTTATTTCCGAAATGTCTTAACAACAAAGCTCTCATTATTGCATCGTATGTTTATTTCCTGAATGGAGTTGCCATCTTAGCATGTTCTCTTGAAAAATACTTCCCGCTTTCCTGAAAGCTCTCATTATTACATCAGATGTTTATTTCCTGAATGGAGTCATCATTTTAGTGTGTTCTCTTAAAAAATGCATCTTGCTTTCCTGTTTCAATGGCTGGGATGGGTTGATGGCTGTTCCATCACGTCAAGAGCCAAGTTGGATAGCACATTCGGTAGCATACAGGAAGCGAGACCAGGGGATCACTGGTTTGAATCCCCAGCTCGGCTTTTTTCTTTTCGAGGATTGATGATAGGCATTACTAAGGGATTCATTCCTTTCCTAATCACTGATCATTTTTGAAGATGGGGATGTTTGAAATCAGACAGTGTTGGGAAGAATATTGTGCAAAGTACTGGTAAAAGAAAACCCCAGAAAAGCATGGATAGGTGCATTGGCCACCACTAGAAATAAACAAGTCTGTCATGTCAGGGCTAGGGTTGAGTTGCCTTTATGTATAGAATAACTACCCTAAATCAAGACAATGAAATTTTAGACTTCTCTAAATTGAAAGTATTTGCAGAAGATGGATAGAATTGGGCTTAAATGAAGGTATTTGTGTGTTTGAAAGTGCAGAAAGTTTTGTGAATAGGGAAAAATGCTGGTATCAGCCTTTTCTCCTTTTCCCACAATGTTTTCAAAAGACTTCTTCCTTACTTTTTCCATTAGATTGCTAGTAAATACCTGAACACAAAACTAACAACTCTCCTTCTAACTGCAGCCATGCAGTTGTTTCTTACATCAATGAAATTGTTCCCAAAGCGGTGGGCGTTAGGTCTGAGATGGACGAAAGTAATGACTGCCTATTTCCTGACAGTAATCATGTTTCATTGTGGCTTCCTCTAGACAATTTGTCCTTTGGGATCTTCAAACAACGGTTTTGACATGTTGACAGAAAATGTATGATGTTTGACCAAAAAATAGATGAAAAAAATGCCTCGGAAAATTACCAAGCCAAATTCAGTACTTCCGATCTGTTGTCTGCCAATTTTCAAAAATTATTTTCTAAAGTATTGTTGCTCAGTTGATTCTGGAATATTGTTTCAGCTTTAGAAAGCTTAACCCTTTACCACACAATCCTGACTTTTAACGACCCAGAGGAAGAGTCTCTTTTGAAAACAATATTGGGAAAAGGAGAAAATGCTGATGCACAGCATTTTCTCCTTTTCCCACAGTGTTTACTACCAAGTTTTAATTTGTGAGTCACATTTCTTTTCTTGTCTGCAAATGCTTTTAATTTGGACCAGTCTAGAATTTTGTTGTGTGATAAAGAGTTAACTCTTTACCACACGAGAAAAATGTGAACTTTTCCAAATTGAAAGCATTTGCAGACAACAATTCAAATGTAACTCAAATGATGAAATTTATCTTTGATAGGGTAGAAAACATTTTGGGACTAGGAGAAAATGCTGGTTACCAGCATTTTCTCCTTTTCCCACAATGTTTTCAAAAGGCTCCTTTGTCAGGGTCATTTAAAGTCAGATGTGTGTGGTAAAGGGTTAAGTCAAAGATACCAACTTAGAAAAAAAAAGCAAAGAACCAAAATATCATTAAGTAATTAATGTTTATCATGAATAACCTGTATTTGTTTTGGAACAAGCAGGGAGGCAAGACAATTATTGTTGTTAAAGCTTCTTTATTTCTGTCATAACAGGCACAGCCCATTTACACTTAACTCTTTAACTCTTTACCACACAATCCCGACTTAACAACCCTGAAAAAGAAGCCTTTTGAAAACATTGTGGGAAAAGGAGAAAATGCTGGTAACCAGCATTTTCTCCTTTTCCCACAATGTTTTCTAACCTTCCCAAAACAAGTTTCAGTTTTTGAGTTACATTTATTTTGTTGTCTGCAAATGCTTTTAATTTGGACTAGTCTATAAATTCGTCGTGTGGTAAAGAGTTAAACGCTTTTCATGACAAAAGTTGCCTGTACAGCCAGTGTAGATCAAGATCAGACTGCACAAAATTTGCAGTCGGATCTTCGATCTACACTGTTTGAAACATTATAGACTACAGGTAAAGGAATTTACTGTAATTTCGGTTTTATTCATTTGGACTGAAAATGTCAATTATGTTTATTCTGCACTCTAAAGGTTTTCATGCAAAGGGCAACAGAAGGTGCTGGTATGGACAGTGCACATCAAGCTCAGTTTGGAAAGAAAGACCAGTCTCATCACTGATCTACACCTACATTTTGATACTGAGACTGGTATTCTGTCCAAAACAGGCTTGAAATAGCCACAAAACAAGTTTCCACCATTAATTCATTGACTGATTGGTCTAAGAGTGAAATCTTCTTGAATCTCTGGTGTGACATTCCGACAAATTGACCAATCAGAGATAACTAGGTGGGGTGAAATTGGGCAGACAAGTGATAAGCAGATAATACAGCAGGATTCTTAGTTTCCAGTAACTCGGAAATCCCCAAATGTGTTTAACAGAAAACATGGGCCAGATCTTAACTCTTTACCAAACGACAAAATTTTAGACTAGACCAAATTGTAAGCATCTGCGGACGACTAAATAAATGTGACTGAAAAATTGAAATTTTTTATTGGAAGGGTAGAAAATATTGTGGGAAAAGGAGAAAATTCACCTTTTCCAACAATGTTTTCAAAAGGCTTCTTTCTCAGGGACGTTAAAAGTCAGGATTGTTGGTAAAGGGTAAGGCCTTTACAAAATAATTCTGTTTTCACAGTCCACAGTAAGGCTTTTGAAAAGGTCTTGAGAATAGGGGTAAAAAATGCTTGTAAGCTGCTTTTTGTGCCCTTTACCAAAATGGTTTCTGCCGTATCAAATCTAATTTAATTAAGCCATGATTTTTTTTTTAATAACATCAGCAAAATGCTTTGAAAATGGACTTATGTAAAATAATGTCATCTTGTGATGTGTTGATCACATACTGCTATTAAAGAGAAGCCAGCTCTCTTCGTAAGGGATCACTATAAAAAATCCACAAATAGGCCTTGGCAGAGACCTGGCTGAATTACTATGACCATGTTTTTAGCCTGGCTGTTTTCGAAGAAAGCATCAAGGTATTGTTGTAGCACCGCCGCGTCGTTGTTGTGCAAAACTTCGACATTTTGTAATATCCCTGTTATTACTGAAGATATTTACTTAACCCTTGGGAAACTAAGCGCAACTCGCGGACCTTTCGTGGACAGGATAGATCAAGATCTGACTGCACAGAAGGGGCAATCTGATCGTTGATCTACACTGTTAGGTTAGGAGATGTTTTCTCCACAGTATAAGATTGAAATCCAGCATTTGGGTTTTTAATATCGGGTTAAGAGTTGAATTTCATTTATTTAGCTGGTTAAGGGTTAAAACTTGGAGTAGTTGTTGACTATTTACCCTTTAACAGACGACAAAATTTTAGCCTTGTCCAAACTGAAAGCATTTGCAGACGACAATTTCAGTGTGGCTCAAATGGTGCAATTTTTTTTAGATAGAGTAGAAAACATTGTGGGATGAGGAGAAAATGCTGGTTACCAGCATTTTCTCCTTTTCCCACAATGTTTCAAAAGGACTCTTTCCCAGGGGCGTCAAAAGGCAGCATTGTGCGGTAAAGGGTTAAAAGGGGGATCCATAGAACAAGGGCAGGTGACCACCAAAGTATTTTTGACACAGTTATGCCTCTTTTTTGACTTAAAATTATTTTTACTGAAAATTAAGCAACAGTTCTTCAGCCGAGGGTTGGCACCTGCATGCAGTGCTGTATTTACAAATTACTATTTATTCCTAAACATTAGGTCACATGCCAACTTATTCAGCTAGGCCAAGACAACATTGAATTCTTCAGGGCCTTCTTAAGTTTTTCTAGAGCAAAACTTTTCTGTCAGTACAAAGTGTGCCTCCATGTAGCAGGCACCTAAATTGTTTCCACTGAAAATGTTGGGATTTTTAATATAGACTTTTATTGCATGAAATAACAGAAAACATGATGGCGATATAAAAAATACCACATGCTTTCGCTGTAATGTTGATACTGCATTAATAAGAAAGTAAGAATTGAGGTTATACTGCCCTGAAAGCTGACATGATAGATTTTATCTTTATTAAAGAATGTAAACTATTACTTTTTGCTGCATTTATAGCCTGTACAGATGCTGAATGTTATTACATACCGTAATGTCCCTTATTGACGTTCCCCTTTAGCCCTGTACCACACAATCCCGACTTTTAATGACCCTGAGAAAAAAGGCTTTTGAAAACATTGTGGGAAAAGGAGAAAATGCTGGTAACCAGCATTTTCTCTTTTTCCCATGTTTTCTACTCGGTTGAAGGCAATTTTCTTCATTTCAGCCATCTTTGATTTGTCGTCTGCAAATGCTTTGAATTTGGACAAGTCTAAAATTTTGTCTTGTGGTAAAGAGTTAATCAGTGTTCCCCCAGCTTTTTGTTAAAACTGAAAATGGGCTTAATTCTTTACCATAGACAAAATTTTGGATTGGTCAAAATTGAAAGCATTTGCAGACGACAAATTAAAGATGGCTCAAATAATGAAATTTGTCCTTTGTAGGATAAAAAACATTGTGGGAAAAGGAGAAAATGCTGGTTACCAGCATTTTCTCCTTTTCCCACAATGTTTCAAAAGCCTTCTTCTTCAGGCTTGTTAGAAGTAGGGATTGTGTGGTAAAGGGTTAATAAATGGCTAATCCATCAATTAAGTTGAAATAAATCAGTTGAAAAAATTTATAGCATCAACATAATCCCAATTACCTCACATAGTGATGTCATTTACACCTGACTATAAGAATATACATGCACTTCCTATAATGTTTAAACTTCCTGTGACATAAAATTTGTCAACTAACTTGGAAAATCATTAATGAAGAGAAAGAATGAAAGACTAGTATCTGATATTAATAGTGATTGCTATTTAATGTCCAAATGAATCGTGATCAGTAGTAAAAATCGATAATCCTCATTAAATACAGTGGACTTCTCAAATGGCAATTGCTTGCAGATAGCAAGGAATAAAACAGAAAATAATAATGTTATTGGTGTCAGCAGAAAATTCTGTGTCATTTTACCTGTATTATACGCCCCAGCTTTGGAATATACTACCCCCTGGGCCTGTTAAAAGACAGAAAATAATAATGTTATTGTTGTCCACAGAAAATTCTGTGTTGTTTTACCTGTTTTATACGCCCCGCTTTAGAATATACTACCCCCTGGGCCTGTTAACAAGAAACTACATGGTATTCTAAGCATTTGCAAGAGACAAATAAAATGATACTCATATGATGGAATTTGTATGAGAAAAGGTAGAAAACACTGTGGGAAAAAGAGAAAATTCTGGTTAGGAGCATTTTCTCCATTTCACGCAAAGTTTTCATATGTCTTTCACATCATGATTCTGTCATAAAGGGTTAAAAAAAATAGTAATGCTTTACAGCTGCAATCTGTATTTACCCTTGAGGCACCTTTCACAGTTTAAATTATGGTTCTGGTCAGTGTTGATCAAAATCAGACTTCCGAAAAGGACATGTATGATCTTTGATCTACACTGTCCTCTTTGATGAGGCATTCTGGACAAATTCAGGAACATTGGAGCCTCACTTTGTTTGGTTTTAGTTCTTGACTGAAGGTGTCTTTTGGGTGTATTCAGGGCTCTTAGGGTTGAGTATTTCACCCCTTACCACACAATCCGGACTTTTAATGACCCTAAAGAAAAACGCTTTTGAAAACAATTTGGGAAAAGGAGAAAATGCTGGTAAGCAGCATTTTCTCCTTTTCCCACAATGTTTTCTACCCTTCACAAGATAAATTTCAATTTTTGAACCACATTTGATTTGTCATCTGCAAGTGCTTTCAATTTGGACCAGTCTAAAATTTTGTCGTTTGGTAAAGGGTTACCCCTTTACCACAATCCCGAGTTTAATCGACCCTGAAAAAGAGGCCTTTTGAAAACAATTTGGGAAAAGGAGAAAATGCTGGTAACCAGCATTTTCTCCTTGTCCCACAATGTTTTCTTTCCTTTTACAGAAAAATCTCACCATATGAGTGATATCTAATTTGTCGTCTGCAAATGCTTTCAATTTGGACACATGTAAAATTTTCTCATGTGGTAAAGGGTTTATTCATAATCCCAACCCAGATTGATAGGTTAACATTGTGGAAAAAGGAGAAAATGCATTTTCTCCTTTTTCCATAATGTTTTTACCTTTTCACCAACAAAAACCTTCATGTTTTCTGCAAATGCTTTCAATTTGGACAAGTCTAAAATTTTATTGCTCAATAAAGGTTAAAGACTGTGCATTAAGGGAAAAAATAAGAGAGAGGCACATGCTAATATGAAATGTCTTGCATACTAAAAGGTGGAAGATGATTTGATTCTTGCAGTTCCTCTGTGATGCAAGTGAAATAACAGTAGTTAAAGGAACCAGCTGAAATACTCATTTGTCTTAAGTCTGGCACAATCAGATTTTTCCACCACATTGCAAAGGGGGTGAAAAAAGTCAATCTATAAATAGCAGCTGATGATGAGACTGGTTCACACCCAAATTTCTCACAATGGATCTCTGTAGACAGATTCTCATGCTCAGGTATTTTAATTGAAACACAATGCTCCACCCAAACATCCCAACAAATGACATTTATTCTGAACTTTTCTGACAGAAAGTCCTCCCCCTCACTTGGTTTCAGGGTTTTATTTCTGTGGTACCAGACAAAAGGAATTACCAGCAATACTTTGACCCCTTTAATTGCTCCCCCCACTTGCGTTGTTTTCTCAGTCAGCATAGACCAAAGTCAGACAGCCTAGAATGTGCAGTCTGATCTTTGATCTATGCTGGCCCCTACTTTGTGAAGTATTCTGGCTTAACAACCTTAAAATAGCAATGTTTGGACTGTTTTTCCATTTTGAAAAAGTCCAATGTCATTAAATCAGGGCTATAAGGATAATATAGCCATATAGACTGTTTTTGAAGAAAGCGTAGATGTATTGTTGAAGCCCTGGTGTCATCAGCAGCAGCAGTTTTTGTGTTGTCATGCGAAAACTTTGACATTTTATGATATCTCTGTTATTACTTAACCCTTTCCCAAACGACAAATTTTGGACTGGTCCAAATTGAAAGAGTTTGCAGACGAGAATTTTAAATGTGATGAAAATGGCAGAAAGGTCTCAAAAAGGGTAGAAAACGCTGTGGGAAAAAGAGAAATTGCTCGTTACGAGCAATTTCTCCTTTTCCCACAGTGTTTTCAAAAGACTTGTACTGCAGACACGTGAAAACCAGGGCTTGTTTGGGAAAGGGTTAAGATGTTTGCTTCAAACTTGGATACGTTGTTAATTTTCTTAAGGGGAACTTATACAACAAGGGCAGGTAAATATCAAAATAATTTTTACACAATTATGCCCCTTTTTTGGACTTAGAATTTTCACTGAAAAACAAGCATCGTAAGCCAGATGTTGGCACCCGCATGTGATGCTTTAGTTATAATGGAGCAGGGATCCATTAGAGGTCAGTTGATGAGACAGATTCATGATCAGAAAGTGTTGGTTTGATCCTTAGAGGTGGAATGAGTTGTATGGGGAAGCACTTGGGCAAGCCACATGGTAAGGACTAGGCAAACCTAGTTCTGGTTAGTATCTGAATCGGGTTTAGATGTTTGAGCTTGGGACTGAATCCATCCTAGATTATAACATATATAAAAAAAACTTGTAGTTTCATTATCTTAAAACTGATATATGATAGCTTAACTGACTTATGATAGCTAATTGGATTGAAAAAAAAAAATTAATTCATTGATAAATTGAAATGGACAAAATTGAAAAGATGAAGGCCATGGAAAACATAGTGGAAAAAGGAGAAAATGCTGGTAACCAGTAATGGTATAGAATTAAGGGAATTGGAATGGCAAATTAACCCTTTCCCAAACGACAAATTTTGGACTGGTCCAAATTGAAAGAGTTTGCAGACGACAATTTTAAATTTGATGAAAATGGCAAAAAATTCTCAAAAAGGGTAGAAAACACTGTGGGAAAAGGAGAAATTGCTCGTTACGAGCAATTTCTCCTTTTCCCACAGTGTTTTCAAAAGACTTGTACTGCAGACACGTGAAAACCAGGGCTTGTTTGGGAAAGGGTTAAAGTGCTGACCTAGAAACACAGTTTAGATTGTCAAAAAGTGCTGCAGTGTAAAAATTTTTCATCCTCAATTAAGACATCTGGTATTTGAAAGAAAAAAAAAATGTGGAATATACATTAACCCTTTACCACACAGTTCCAACTTTTAACGACATTAAGAAAGAAGCTTTTTGAAAACACTGTGGGAAAAGGAGAAAATGCTGGTAACCAGCATTTTCTCCTTTTCCAAAATGTTTTCTACCCTTCCCAAAACATTTTTCAAATTTTCATTCAGATGTATTTTGTCGTCTGCAAATGCTTTCACTTTGGACTAGTCTAAAATTTTGTTGTCTGGTAAAGAGTTAATGTAGACTTGTAATTCTTTCTTGCTATTTTCGTAACTGAGAAAATCTGTTCGTCCTTTTAGAATTTTTTAAATTGATGGAATTTTCTCAAAAACTAAATCAGCTGATTAACCCTTTACCGCACAATCCCAACTTTTATTGACCCTGAGGAAGAAGCCTTTTGAAAACATTGTGGGAAAAGGAGAAAATGCTGGTAACAATATTTTCTAGCCTTTCAAATTTAAATTTCAATTTTTGAGTCACATTTATTTTGTTGTCTGCAAAAGCTTTCAAATTGGACAAGTCTAAAATTTTGTCGTTTGGTAAAGAGTTAACCCTTTACCAAATGACAAAATAAAGACTCTACCAAATTGAAAGCATTTACAGATGACAAATGAAATGTAGTAAAAACAATGATTATTCTCATTTAAAGGGTAGAAAACATTTTGAAAAAATGCTAAGTACCATCATTTTCTCCTTTTTTCACAATGTTTTCAAAATGCTTTTTTTCTCAGGGCCATGAAAGCAAAGGATTGTTTGATAAAGGGTTTAAACCATGTTTTGTTCCCAGTTTTGAAAATTTTGCAAAAAAACAAAAGCATTCTAAAAGCAAGGAACTGTGGCAGAAAACATATATATTCTGAAAGGTAGGAATTGTGGCAGAAAACAAAAGCATCCCAAAAGCAAGGACCTGTGGCAGGAAACATTCTGAAAGCCAGGAACTGTGGCAGAAAACAAAAGCATCCCAAAAGCCAGGAATTGTGGCAGAAAAAAGCATCCTGAAAGCCAGGAACTGTGGCAGATAACAAAACCATCCCAAAAGCCAGGAACTGTGGCAGGAAACATCATGAAAGCAAGGATCTGTGGCAGGAAACATGAAAGCCCAGAACCATGGCAGGAAAAATCCTGAAAGCCAGGAACTATGGCAGATAACAAGAGCATCCCAAAAGCCAGGAATTGTGGCAGGAAATATCCTGAAAGCCAGAAACTGTGGCAGAAAACAAAAGCATCCCAAAAGCCAGGAACTGTCGCAGGAAACATCATGAAAGCCAGGAACTGTGGCAGATAACAAAAGTATCCCAAAAGCCAGGAGATGTGGCAGAAAACAAAAGCATCTTGAAAGCCAGGAACTGTGGCAGAAAACAAAAGCATCCTGAAAGCCAGGAACTGTGGCAGGAAACATCCTAAAAGCCCTGAACTGTGGCAGAAAACATCCTGAAAGCCAGGAACTGTGACAGGAAGCATTATGAAAGCAAGGAACTGTGGCAGAAAACAAAAGCACTCTGAAAGCATGGAACTGTGGCAGAAAACATTCTAAAATCAAGGAACTATGGCAGAAAACAATAGCACTCTGAAAGCAAGGAAATGTGGCTGATAACAAGAGTATTTTGAAAGCAAGGAGCCCAGGGCCCTTATTCACCAACCATTCTTAGGAACATTCTTTGTCTTATTCTCCAAGATTTTCCAAATTTGAAAGTAACACAACTTCTGATTGGCTAAACCATCTGGTTTAGCCAATCAGAAGGTGTGTTACTTTCAAATTTGGAAAAATCTGAAGAATAAGACTAAGAATATACTTAAGAATGGTTGGTGCATACGGACCCAGAAAGCCTTTTTAGCTTATAAAGCATTAACTATTTACCAAACAACAAAATTTTAGACGTCGTAACTAAAAGCATCCATAAAAAAGTATATGAAAAGTAGCATAAACAAAGGTTTAGTCTTTAAAATGTACCAGAAAAGATTGTTGGTAAAGGAGAAAATGCTTGTTACCAGCATTTTCTCCTTTTCTCACAATGTTTTTCAATCTTTCTCCCTTTGGATTGTTATGAATTTTGGTTGTCTGATTAAGGGTTAACTGTAACAGAGCAGGTGAAGGAGATTTTTTAGGGAAAGAGTGACTCAGTGCATTAAGATAAGGGCTAATTGTTCTAGCAATAAAGATAACTCCATGCATTGTACACCCTGTAGCGTTTGTTTGTTTAACTCTTTACCAAACAACAAAATTTTAGACTGGTCCAAATTGAATGCATTCGCAGACGACAAAATAGATATGGCTTAAATGTTGAAATTTTTTTTTTGAAGAATAGAAAACATTGTGGGAAAAGGAGAAAATGCTGGTTACCAGCATTTTCTCCTTTTCCCACAATGTTTTCAAAAGGCTTCTTCCTCAGGGTCGTTAAAAGCCGTGATTGTGTGGTAGAGGGTTAAATGGTATTTTCAACATTATAATTATCAGTGATATTCCTGATGCAAGTGTATCTTACCAATGCTTTCATTGGGTTTCTTGAACCAGTACTTTGCACAATATGCTTCCCAAGCCACTGGCTGCTTTTTATAACAGTCCTGAGTTTTATTGACCCTGATGGAGAAGTCTTTTGAAAACATTGAGGGAAAAGGAGAAAATGCTTGTAACCAGCATTTTCTCCTTTTCACACGTTTTCTACTCTTTCAGAGACAAATCCCATTGTTTGAGCCACATTTAATTTGTTGTCTACAAATGCTTTAAATTTTAATCAGTCTGAGAATTTGTAGTTTGGTAAAGATTTAACTTCACCAAATGACAAAATTTTAGACTAGTCCAAATTCAAAGCAGTTGCAGACAACAAAATAACTGTGACTTATAAATTGAAATATGCTTTTGGAAGGGTAGAAAACATGGTGGGAAAGGGAGAAAATGCTGGTTTCTCCTTTTCCCACTATGTTTCCAAAAGGCTTCTTTCTCAGGGTCGTTAAAAGTTGGGATTGTGTAGTAAAGGGTTAAGCAATTGTATCAGGGATCAGTGCTACATTGGTTAACCCTTTACCAGACAACAAAATTATAGCCTTGTCCAAATTGAAAGCATTTGCAGACAACAATTTCATTGTGGCTCAAATGGTGCAACTTTTCTTTGATAGGATAGAAAACATTGTGGCAAAAGGAGAAAATGCTGGTTACCAGCATTTACTCCTTTTCCCACAATGTAAAAGGCTTCTTTCCCAGGGGTGTCAAAAGGCGGCATTGTGCAGTAAAGGGTTAAAGGCCCAGTAGTAGCCAAAAGTAGACAGTGCCAGTGTTAAAAAACATTCAGATTTAAATTATACCGTTAAGCGCTTTACCACACAACAATAATTTAGACTGGTCCAAATTCAAAGCATTTACAGATGACAAATTAAACTTGGCTGAAATTATTGGATTTGTTTCTGAAAGGTAAGAAAACATTGTGGGAAAAGGAGAAAATGCTGGTTACCAGCATTTTCTCCTTTTCCCACAGTGTTTTCAAACGGCCTTTTTCTCGGGGTCGTTAAAACTCGGGATTGTGTGGTAAAGAGTTAAAAAGATATGGAAATTATTGTGAAGATGACAATCTGTTATTGTAATGGTGGGTCCCAGTGTGTATCACTGACAGAGAAATTTATTTTAAAACTAGGTCAAATGTTGCCAGGTCACTCTTTTGTTTACTTTTTACCTGGTTTAACCCTTTACCAGACGACAGAATTTTAGCCTTGTCCAAATTGAAAGTATTTGCAGACGACAATTTCAATGTGGCTCAAATGGTGCAATTTTTCTTTGAAAGGGTAGAAAACATTGTGGGAAAAGGAGAAAATGCTGGTTACCAGCATTTTCTCCTTTTCCCACAATGTTTTCAAAAGGCTTCTTTTCTAGGGGCGTCAAAAGGCGGCATTATGTGGTAAAGGGTTAAAATTTTATTGTTTTTGCCAGAGACTAATACTTGGACGAGTGTACAATAACAGAATGATACAAATTTAACCCTTTCCCAAACAAGCCCTGGTTTTCACGTGTCTGCAGTACAAGTCTTTTGAAAACACTGTGGGAAAAGGAGAAATTGCTCATAATGAGCAATTTCTCCTTTTCCCACAGTGTTTTCTACCCTTTTTGAGACCTTTCTACCATTTTCATCAAATTTAAAATTGTCGTCTGCAAACTCTTTCAATTTGGACCAGTCCAAAATTTGTCGTTTGGGAAAGGGTTAAATGCATTTTAACACATATTGTTTTCTTTTGGCTGTTACTGGGTCTTTCAATTCCTGACATTTCTACTCCTGCTACAGTATGTACATAAACTTTATTGTGCATTTTATTGTCAGTATAAAATGTTGCTATCACGAGAGCGTAACATAAGATGTTTGATGTTGTTTCCAGACATAAAAATTTTAGAAATATTAAATTCGAAAGCATAGGCAGATGACAGTAACCCTTTACCACACAATCCAGAGTTTTAACAACCATGGGAGAAAAGGCTGTTGAAAACATTGTGGGAAAAGGAGAAAATGCTAGTAACCAGCATTTTCTCCTTTTCCCACAATGTTTTCTGCCACACCAATTTCACACAGAAACCATTATTTGAGCTTAATTTATTTTGTCGTCTGCAAATACTTTCAAGTTGGACTAGTCCAAAATTTTCTTGTTTGGTAAAGAGTTAAATGAGGTAGTCATGATAGACTTTCTCTGTGAGCACGTAAAAAACTGTGTAGGAAAAGCAGAAACTGCTCTCAATCAGCAGTTCATCCTTTTGCTCAAATGTTTTCATTTATATACATATATGAGCCATGCTTTGGAAAAAGGAGGCTTAATGGATCTCTTTGATCCATGAAACCATGCATCACATAATTATGGATCCTTTAAATGACTGAAGCCTGAGGTAAACTGGTCCTTGGACTTGCAGAAAATTGACCAATAGCAAAAAGTTTCAGCCAAGGTCAGCCTGTGCGGACTGCGCAGGCTGACCTGGGTCGATACTTTTTTTGCAAATGCATCAAGCCCCCTTTTCACAGAGCATGACTCATATTCATGTATATGGCTTATTTCATGATTATCTTTCATCATTTTACAAGGATTGTTTCATAGTTGTTTGCTGCAAATTTGATTTGGGAAGGAAATGAGTTAATTAGAAAGTCATTAATCATATTTCTGACATTTTATTCATGCATTAATTTTAGGGCTCCTGCGATTGGATAATAAGCAATTTTAATGATGAAACAGCATGTGCTTAACTCTTTACCACATGACAAAATTTTAGACTGGTCCAAATTGAAAGGATTTGCAGACGACATATTAAATGTAGCTAAAATGATGATTTCTGTGTTGGATAGGGTAGAAAACATTGTGGGAAAAGGAGAAAATGCTGGTAACCAGCATTTTCTCCTTTTCCCACAATGTTTTCAGAAGCCTTTTCCTACAGGGTCGTCAAAAGTCGGGATTGTGTGGTAAAGGGTTAAATATGAAAATTGCACAGAAAATCTTGTATTCAGAAAAAAAAAAAGATAATATTCCTTTTATTTTTTTGACTTTGCATATAAGACATTTTTATATCCTTACTTTAACCTTTACCACACAATCCCGAGTTTTAACAACCATGAGAAAGAAGGCTTTTGAAAACACTTTAGTAAAAGGAGAAAATGCTGGAAACCAGCATTTTCTCCTTTTCTGTCTTTGTTTCCTACCCTATCAGAGAGCTTAAGTTCAGTTGTACCAATTTTGAATTTACCATCAGCAGATGTTTTGAATGTGAAAATGACTAACGTTTGTCATTTGGGAAAGGGTTAAAATTATGAAAATTGCATAGAAAATCTTGCAGTCATTAAAAAAAAAGATTTCATTTTTAGCTCCACTGGCCGAAGGCCAGCGGGCTAATGTCATGGCCCGGTGTCCGTCGTGCGTGCGTGCGTTAACTTTTATTTCAAACATCTTCTTCTCTGAAACTACCCATGCAATTTTCATGAAACTTCACAGAAATGATCCTGCCATGGTCCTCTTCAGAATTTCTTGAAAGAATTTGATTCCTTCAAAAACTCTGGTTGCCATGGCAACAAAACTGAAAAATATGGGAAATCTTTAAAAATCTTCTTGTCGGAAACCATAAGGCATAGGGCTACCAAATTTGGCATGTAGCTTTATGTAGTAGACCTCTATCAAGTTTCTTCAAATTATAGCCCTGGGGTCAAAATTGGCTCTGCCCCTGGGGTCACAAGTTTTACATAGGCTTATATAGAGAAATCTTTAAAAATCTTCGTCGGAAACCATAAGGCATAGGGCTACCAAATTTGGCATGTAGCTTTATGTAGTAGACCTCTATCAAGTTCCTTCAAATTATAGCCCTGGGGTCAAAATTGGCTCTGCCCCAGGGGTCACAAGTTTTACATAGGCTTATATAGAGAAAACTTTAAAAATCTTCCTGTACCTAGCCATAAGGCCTAGAGCTACTAAATTTTGCATGTAGCTATATCTAGTGGGCCTCTACCAAGTGGGCCAAAATTTTAGCCCTGGGGTCAAAATTGGCCCCACCGCAGGGGTCACAAGTTTTACATGGGCTTACATAGTGACAACTTAAGAAATCTTCCTGTTTTGATTTTTTTTTTAAATTAGCCTTGCATCAGGGGTCTTATGTTTTACAGAGGCTTCATATGGACAAAACTTGAAAATCACCTTATTTTTATGGCTTTATCTTGTGGACCTCTACCAGGGTTCAAGTAATTAAATAGCTCTGGGATCAAAAATGGCTTTGCCCTGCGGGTCTCAACTTTCATGTGGGCTTTTACAGAGAAAACTTTGCAAGTCTTCATTTTGAAACCATTTGGCTCAGCATTGAAATGTTTATTATTTATGGTTTATATTTATAAGCCAGTGGAGCGATACAGGGCCATCATGGCCCTCTTGTTTTTTTTACTTGGCAAATAAGATATTTTATATCCCCTCTTTAACCCTTTACCACACAATCCCAAGTTTTAACAACCCTGAGAAAGAAGGCGTTTGAAAACATTTTTGGAAAAGAGGAAAATGCTGGTTACCAGAATTTTTTCCTTTTCTCACAATGTTTTCTACTCTATGATAGACAAATTTCATGTATTGACATTTGTCATCTGCAAATGCCTGCCTGGGTAGCTCAGTGGTTAGCGTATCTGACTCATGACCTTGTGGTTGTGAGTTTGTTACCTGGTTGAGGCAAACTTTCTCTCCAACAATTTTTCGCCTCTCGCGTCTGATGCATGTGAGAAAAGTGGTCATCGACTTGGAAAGAAAGTTGTGTCAGTACTGGTGTGAGAAAGCCAGGAAACACATGCGCAGGTACACTGAGAGCCATGATATGATCCAATCTGTTAAAACAGTGTTAAAATCCAATTTAATTATTTTAATCAGTGGTCTGCAAATCCTTTCAATTTGGACATGTCTAAAATTTGTTGTGTGGTGGAAGGTTAGAGTTTTTTTTATGGGTGATGTAGGCGTAATGTTGCTGACTTGGCATTAATATTTTCTTTGCATGCTTTTTTGTGTGAATCCATATTTCTTTATATTTTTTAGGGAAAAATGCTCGTTGGTGAATTTAGATTTTTTATACTACTCACTTAAAATTTTTGTAACAGATAATTTTCTGAATTATTTGTTTACATTTACTTAAAAGTCAATATTGTGTCACTTTTGTGTACACAAAAAATACAAAACAATGATAGGAAATGGGTAGTATTAACTTATGAATTATTTTATGTACAGTAAAACCCCTCTACTAAGACCACCCGTGGTACTTTTGAAAATTGGTCTTATTAGCTGGGTGGTCTGATTTCCGGGTTTCACTCACCTAGATTTTGAATCAAACCCAGACTATGTGTAGACTTATGTAGATTTAAATTATGTTCCAAGTAATGTATACATATTTTAGTCGGGGGAAGCCTATGCCCACACATTTAAATGACAACAAGAAAATTTTCATGTTTATTGAAAAGTTAATATATTGCTTGAATTTTTATGAATAAATTCACATGGCAGTGAATGTCCATTCATAATTGCCTATTTAAACTCTTACAGCAAGATATTATTAATTAAGAATCTGAACTTAAAGACTACATAATTTTATGTAACTGATAGAACTTGTCATATTCCCAGTTTTAAGATCAGACTGTACAGAACATTTTTCAACTGCCCTAAAATTAACCCTTTAAAACACAATGACGCCTTTTGACGACCTTGGCAAAGAAGCCTTTTGAAAACATTGTGGTAAAAGTATTTTCTCCTTTTCCCACAATGTTTTCTACTCTACCAAAGAAAAATAGCACTATTTGAGCATCATTGAAATTGTCATCTGCAAATGCTTTCAATTTGGACAAAGCTAAAATTTTGTCGTATGGTAAAGAGTTAACTGTATGTACTCGAAGGTAGTCGGTGTCAGCAAATGCTTTGAATTTGGACTAGTCTAAAATTTCTCGATAAATAGTAAAAAAGTGTCAGCCATGATCAGACTGCATATTCTGTAGAGTCTGTTCTTGGTTTTCACAGTGTTGCTGCTAAACATGCTAAAGGTAAAATCTCTTTATCAGAAGTAGACCATCTGATTAGGCTGAAGAGATTTCATGTTTTTTGCAGAAACATTTCTTAGCAGCAAATAGTTTTTGTATATCCACCCTTATGATCAAAGGAACATTGTAGATTATCTTGTAATAAAACTGTTTATGTTCAGTGTAGATCAAGATCAGTCTGTAAAAAATGTGAAGCCAGGGCTTGTATTCACCAACCATGCTTAAGAATGGTCATAGGCTTTTTTCTGAATTTAAAAGTAACACTACTTCAGATTGGGTAAACCATTTTGGTGTAGCCAATCAGAAGTTTTGTTACTTTCAAATTTAGAAAATCTTGGAGAATAAGAGTCAGAATGTTCTTAAAAATGGTTGGTAAATACAGATCCTGATCTCAGATGTACATTGATACTAGTATTTTGTGAGATATGATCTAGCTCAAACCTCGCAAATTAAATATCTAGGCATTTTTTAATTGAGAGTAAAAGGATATTTCATTTCTGTGGCACTGTTTGGGTTAAGATCTGATTTTGCATACTGCTATTGTTTTTTGTTCAGCCTGTGAATAAGTAAGATTGTTTGGTTGGGAAAATGTAGATTGTGTAACCTGTTACCACACAATCGGAATTTTAATGACCCTGAGAAAGAAGCCTTTTGTAAACATTGCGGGAAAAGTAGAAAATGCTGGTAACCAGAATTTTTCCTTTTTCCCTACTCTTCACAAACAAATTTCAATTTCTCCGTCACATTTACTGTTTGGCTGCAAATCTTTTCAATTTGGACTAGTCAAATATTTTGTCATTTGGTACAGTGTCAATAGATGAAGCTTAACCCCTTACCAAACAATTCCAGGTTTTCACAAATCTAGGAACGAAGCCTCTTGAAAACATTGGGAGAAAAGGAGGCTTTTCCCACTTTTTTTTTTCTACCCTATCGGAGCGCTTAAATCTTTACCACACAATCCCGACCTTTAACGACCCTCTGAAAGAAACCTTTTGAAAACATTGTGGGGAAAGGAGAAAATGCTGGTAACCAGCATTTTCTCCTTTTTCCACAATGTTTTCTACCCTTCCTAAAACAAATTTCAATTTTTGAGTCAAATCTGTTTTGTCGTCTGCAAATACTTTGAATTTGGAGGAGTCTAAAGTTTTGTCGTTTGATAAAGAGTTAAGCTTATTTGTACCAATTTTGAATTTGTCATCTGCAGATGTCTTGAATACAAAAGAGTCTAAAATTTGCTGTTTGGGAAAAGTTCAGTCTTTACCAAACAACAAAATTTTAGGCTAGTCCAAATTGAAAGCGTTTGCAGATTACAAATTAAATGTGGATCTAATGATAAGATTTTTCTTTGTAAGGGTAGAAAACATTGTGGGAAAAGGAGAAAAGGCTGGTTACCAGCATTTCTTCTTTTACTACAATGTTTTCGAAAGCCTTATTCCTTAGGGTCGTTAAAACCCCATATTGTGTGGTAAAGGGTTAAGTTAACTCCATTTACCTCCTGACACAAATTCTCAGCAGAACAGCTGATTGAAAATACCCTGTCAAATTTTGATAACAAAATTTGAATTTGGTTAATGAGTAAAAAACGAAATTAAAAATTAATGGTTGAAATAGAATTTCTCCTTGTACTACAATGTTTTCAAAAGTTATCTGCTTGTAGGCTGATATTTGTCGAAAGGTTTCTAGGAATGGGGATTTATGGCCAATACTTTCTACACCCTTATCCTACTAGATAAGTTAACTCTTTACAGCAAAATGCCGCCTTTTAACGACCCTGGGGAAAAAGCCTTTTGAAAACATTGTGGGAAAAGGAGAAAATGCTGGTAACCAGCATTTTCTCCTTTTCCCACAATGTTTTCTACCCTAACGATGGAAACTTGCATCATTTGAGCCTCATTTTAATTGTTGTCTGCAAATGCTTTCAGTTTGGGCAGGGCTAAAATTTCCCCGGTAAAGGGTTAAATAAAACTTCCAAGCCGATAGTAAAAACCTGAATAATGTTTTTTCAAACTTAGTGTTTCAAGAAAAATATCTCCGTATCGGACAGTGTAGATCCAAGATCAGACTGCATGTTTTGTGCAGTCTGATCTTGACCTATACTGTCCACAAAAGGTCAGTGAGTCCTGCTTGGCAGCCAAAAGGTTAAGAGATTAAACCCAGAACCTCAGGATTGTAAGTGTAATGCCTTCACTCTTTAACGTATGGCACAATCATAGACTCCTTAAAATTGAAAAGAATTTGCAGACGACATATAAAATGTAGTTCAAATAACAGGATTTGTGTGTGGAAGATTTGAAAATGTTGTGGGAAAAGGAGAAAATGCTGGTAATCAGCATTTTCTTCTATTCCTGCAATGTTTTTAAAAGCCTCTTTCCTTGGAGTTGTTGGAACAAGGGAGTATTTGATATGGGGTCAACCACAGCCTTGGAGAGCCCCAGTACAGATAAGAAAGTAATAAGGAAAACCCATTGGTAATACTGAATAAAACCACAGAAAATAATGTCTGAACATTCCTTGCTTGCTGTAATAAAGTGACTTTCCAAGACGACGTAACCCTTAGAGTGCCTTTCACTACTATAGTTGCCGTTGAGGTCAGTGTAGATCAAGATCAGGCTGAACAAAATATGCAGCCTGATCTTTGATCTACACTGACTGCTTTGCTGATACAATGCAGATGACAGCAACCATGAAATAGCGATTATTTTGGTTTATATTTCTAGGATAAAAATTTCTGTTGGGTTTATTAGGCATTTTAACTCTTTACCAAACAACAAAATTTTAGACTGGTCCTAATTGAAAGCATATGCAGATGATAATATAAATGTGATTGAAAAAATTGAAATTTGTTTTGGGATGGGTAGAAAACATTGTGGGAAAAGGAGAAAATGCTGGTTACCAGCATTTTCTCCTTTTCCCACAATGTTTTCAAAAGGCTTTTTTCCCAGGGTCGTTAAAAGTCGGGATTGTGGTAAAAAGTTAAGGATTAATTGTAGACTTGTCCATGTTCAAAGCATTTGCAGCGGAGATACTAAACATGGCTAGAGCTATCCTGATTTTATTTTGAAAGAATAGGAAACGTAGGAGAAAGAGAAAATGCTGATTGCCCGTTATCTGCAATTTCCACAATGTTTTCATCACTGTTTTTCCCCCAGGTCTTGGTTTTTCAAGCAGAGGATTGTTTGATAAAGGTGTAACTCTTTACCAAACGACAAAATTTTAGACTGAGCCAAATTGAAAGTATTTGCAGACGACAAATTAGATGTTACTCAAAGCATAAAATTTGTCTTTCACAGGGTAGAAAACATTGTTTTCTAAAGTCTTATTTCTGAGGGTCGTTAAAAGTTGGCATTGTGCAGTAAAGGGTTAATCAGGCATTGGAATTTTTATGTCTTAGGTAGATGTACCCAGAGGTATTATATTGTGGTATTTATAATTCCAAGTTTTGTAGATAGTTAAACTCTTACCCAGACGGCAAAGTTTTAGACTGGTCCAAATTCAAAGCTTTTGCAGATGACAAAAATTAATGAATGCTGGCCCAAATGACAAAATTTGGCCTTGATAGGATAGAAAACATGGTGAGAAAAGGAGAAAATGCTGGAAACCAGCATTTTCTCCTTTTCACACAATGTTTTCAAGTCTCCCTTCTCAGGGTCTTTAAGAGTTGGGATGGTGTGGTAAACGGTTTTGATAGTTACACTCCTATGCCACTAGATGAATGCAGAGCTCCAGATAGAGGGAGTGATTTTGATTTCAAAATTGAAAATATTAATCACTCCACTAAACCCTATGTTATGGATACTCATAAGAATTGTCTCATCAAGATGATTCTAATGAGTACCCACAACATTGGGTTTGGAAGAGAAATAATGGATTTAGAATACTATCACTCCCTTTTATCTTGAGGTCTGCTGAATGGCTATGACTTTTGGTTTAGCTAAAACACGTCTGCCTCAAATAGCAAGACTCTTCAAAGATCTGACCGAGAGAGTTATTTCATTTCAGTAGATGTTAACAATGAAACAGCTAAATTTATAAACATGCCAAATCAACCCAACATTTTCAGTCTAGAGATAAGACAGTACTAAATGCATTTTCAAAGTTACTTTCATCCAGAATGTCTTGGCAAAGCTGACATTGTGAATCAAAGCTCAAAGTGCATATTCTGTGCAGTCTGATCTTGATATAATCTGGCTCCTGGAAGGTACTTTTAATTGTGTGGAAGGTAGCCGCTTCAATGGTTAACCTTTTGTCAAGTGATCTTTTTATTATGCAAGCAGTGGGACAAAATATTCTGTAATCATGATGGGAAAAGAAGCGAAATGCTAGTCTTGCCACCAGTTGAGAGACAAAAGTGTGCATTTGGGCCACATTTTGCATCTGCAAGTGCAAATGATATGAAGAAGTCGAAAATATCATCTGGTAGAGAGCTGATTCAGCAACAGAAATATTAATTTTATACCCACAGAATACAGAAACACAGAACAGGTGAAAACTGAAATACTTGATTTTTGTGCTTGTACAAATAAGCGTAAGCTTATGTTCAGCAGGTCAGCAATTTCTGTTAGTCTCATTCACTCTTTTGTGGCATTTGTTGAAGACAGAGCCACAATGAGTTCAATACAGTATTTTGAAAATCATGTTTCGTAGTTTGTGCAAAACCAAAGGAAGTAAACCCAATTAAACTCAGTTTTTCTAAGACAAGTGTTTTGATAGCACTCAGATAAATAACTAACAACTGCATATTCAAATAAACTGGATTAGGCCATCAATCATGGGAATATTTCTTGTTTTATTGAAAATATCTATACCAACTTTGGTCTTCTACTGGTGCAATGATACACACAACCTTTGTCTCCTGACCGTGTTCATCCCAAAACCAGTTTGTCTGTGGGCTTGTTTGTCCCTAGGCTTGTTTGTGTGGGCTTGTTCGTCCCACATCATTGTTTGTTTATTTTTCAAATTATTCATTCCACACAATGGTTCCCTTGACAAATGCCACATCAATGCTTTCAATGCTTTGATTTTAGGTGTAAAGTGTCAATCACAACTTTATTTTTTTCATTGTAAATCAAAGTCAGACAGCTCCAAACATGCATCCTGATCCTGTATCTTCTCTGTATAATATAAAGATATTCTGGCAAATAACAGCCCTGCAGTGGCTTTGTTCGAGTTCTATTTTTTCCCTCCAGATTTTATATTAGGAGATGTAGCATTTTGTTAACTCTTTACGACATGACAAAAAAGTAGACTTGTCCAAATTCAAAGCGTTTGCAGACAACTATTGAAATGTGATTCAAACGACAGAACTTGTCTCTGATAGGGTAGAAAACACTGTGGGAAAAGCAGAAAAAGCTGATTACCAACATTTTCTCCTTTTCCCACAATGTTTTCAGAAGGCCTCTATCACATGGTCATTAAAAAGGCTGGATTGTGTGTAAAGGGTTAATTTGGCACTATGGATTAAAAATAACTTGAAAAACATACATTATAATATGTTGGCCAATTGAAGAACCTGTCTAATAGAGAATAATATTTATATTATGTGAGAAAACAATGGTATTCACAAAGCCAATAACCTCATTAAAGATGTATTTTTATCTCAAAATAATACTGGGCATGCTGGTATGTAGATAAGGCACAAAATACTCACTTTTTGCATCAGGCGTGGTTTGATCAGGTTGCCTAATTCTGTGCCCTAATCCTTTGCTTTCATTCCTCTCTCGCCGCTAATCATTGGTTCCACAATGGTTATGTGAAAAAACCACCGCCGGCTTGGGAAGAATACTGTGCAAAGTACTGGTAAATGAAACTCAAGGAAAGCATGGATAGGTACACTGGCCAACGCGATATGATTGAAATAATGTTGAAAACAGTGTTAAACACCATATAATCAACCAATCAACCAAATCCTTTGCCAAAAAATTCATTGTTGTAACCACCCTGTGGAAGGTGATCTTTGAAAACATTGTGGGAAAAGGAGTAAAGGCTGATAACCAGCATTTTCTCCTTTTCCCACAGTGTTTTTCTAACTGTGAAAAGCCAAATCTTGTTATATGAGTCATATTTTATTTATTGTCAGTAAAATGTTATGCTTTCCATTTTGGTAAGTCTAGAACTTCATTTGTAACCAGCATTTTTAGCTCCACTGGCCGAAGGCCAGCGGGCTTATGTCATGGCCCGGTGTCCGTCGTGCGTCCGTCCGTCCGTCCGTGCGTTAACTTTTATTTCAAACATCTTCTTCTCTGAAACTACCCATCCAATTTTCATGAAACTTCACAGAAATGATCCTGCCATGGTCCTCTTCAGAATTTCTTGAAAGAATTTGATTCCTTCAAAAACTCTGGTTGCCATGGCAACAAAACTGAAAAATATTGGAAATCTTTAAAAATCTTCTTGTCAGAAACCATAAGGCATAGGGCTACCAAATTTGGCATGTAGCTTTATGTAGTAGACCTCTATCAAGTTTCTTCAAATTATAGCCCTGGGGTCAAAATTGGCTCTGCCCCAGGGGTCACAAGTTTTACATAGGCTTATATAGAGAAAACTTTAAAAATCTTCCTGTACCTAGCCATAAGGCCTAGAGCTACTAAATTTTGCATGTAGCTATATCTAGTGGGCCTCTACCAAGTGGGCCAAAATTTTAGCCCTGGGGTCAAAATTGGCTCTGCCCCAGGGGTCACAAGTTTTACATAGGCTTATATAGAGAAAACTTTAAAAATCTTCCTGTACCTAGCCATAAGGCCTAGAGCTACCAAATTTTGCATGTAGCTATATCTAGTGGGCCTCTACCAAGTGGGCCAAAATTTTAGCCCTGGGGTCAAAATTGGCCCTGCTGCAGGGGTCACAAGTTTTACATGGGCTTACATAGTGACAACCTAAGAAATCTTCCTGTTTTGATTTTTTTTTTTTAAATTAGCCTTGCATCAGGGGTCTTATGTTTTACAGAGGCTTCATATGGACAAAACTTGAAAATCACCTTATTTTTATGGCTTTATCTTGTGGACCTCTACCAGGGTTCAAGTAATTATAGCTCTGGGATCAAAAATGGCTTTGCCCTGCGGGTCTCAACTTTCATATGGGCTTTTACAGAGAAAACTTTGTAAGTCATTTTGAAACCATTTGGCTCAGCATTGAAATGTTTATTATTTATGGTTTATATTTATAAGCCAGTGGAGCGATACAGGGCCATCATGGCCCTCTTGTTTTCACTATTTGTCAATTCAACATGCTTACTTGTGCTTTCTTAGTGGGTTCAAGCCCTGTTACAACAATACTTCCTTTTTTTTGGAGGGAGGGGGATGTTTGTCTTTCACTTTTTTGTATCATGAATTCATAATGTATGCTAGAAAAAAAGCAAACTCACTGCCAGTAGAGCGATTTCAGGCCCTCAAGGGCCTCTAGTTCAAAGATAGTTTTTGAGGAAAGATATCTCCTTATCGCACAGTGTAGATCCAAGATCAGACTGCATGTTCTGTGAAGTCTGATCTTGATCTACGCTGTCCGCAAAAGGTCGGTGAGTCGTGCTTAGCAGCTTAAGGGTTAAACCGGTTTTAATTAGTAGATAACCCCACTTGCAGCAGTTTCAAGACTGTGTGACTAAAATATTTTTAAAGCTTTTGACAGTGAAGATCAGTGATCAGACTGCACATTCTGCACAGTCTGATCTTGATTGACACTGTTTGCAAAAGCACAGCATGTTGCCATTAGTATTCTTAGAGTTTGTGCAGGAAATATTTTGCTACAAATCAAAAGTTTTAATGTTGGCAATACCTGAGACAACAGCCTGGCAATTCTCCATAATCCCAGCAATGAACCGAGAAAAGGAGTTATACAAATTTATACCTGTACTTAACATATTTTCGTCTTTGCAAATAACAACAAAAAAACAGAAACTTTTATGATTTCTGCATGCACTGGAAATATCCTTCCCAGACAAAATGAGTTTTTGTTGCTCTTTTACAGAATTTATCATTAGATCTGCCTCAGTTAGCAAATTTGCCACAGATGGCTTTGAACTTACTCTTATAAAACAGGAATGATCAACATAATTTAAGTCTTTACCAAACGACAAAATTGTAGACTGGTCCAAATTGAAAGCATTTGCAGACGACAAAATAGATGTGACTCAAGAATTGAAATTTTGTATTGGAAAGGGTAGAAAACATTGTGGGAAAAGGAGAAAATGCTGAAAGGAGAAAATGCTGGTTACCAGGATTTTCTCCTTTTCCCACACAAGTTTTCAGAAGCTTTTTTGTTTTCTTCAAGGTCTTTAAAACTTGGGATTATGTGGTAAAGGGTTAATGAAGTCTTTACCAGACAGTAAGATTTTAGACTTGTCCATTTTAACTTCCAGACAGTAAGATTTTAGACTTGTCCATTTTCAAAGCATTTGCAGACGACGAACCTGATAGAGCTCAATTGATAGAGTTTGTCTTTGTGGTAAAATGCAATTACATTTATATCATACCGTTTAACCCTTTACCACACAACAAAATTTTAGACCTGTCCAAATTGAAAGCATTTGCAGACGACAATTTCACTGTGGCTGAAATAGTGCAATTTTTGTTTGATAGGGTAGAAAACATTGTGGGAAAAGGAGAAAATGCTGGTTAACAGCATTTTCTCCTTTTCCCACAATGTTTTCGAAAGGCTTCTTTCCCAGGGGCGTCAAAAGGCGGCATTGTGCGGTAAAGGGTTAAAAGTATGGAAATTATTGTGAAGATGACTATCTGTTATTGTACACTGGGTACAAGTATTGGTTACTGGCAAGAAAATGAATTTTAAAATTGGGTCAGAAGTTGCCAGGTTGCTCTATTTATACCCCAACAAACAATAGTTTGTGGGGATATATTGAAGTCACCTTGTCCGTCTGTCTTGGGACAACCTTTCTTGTCTTCCCAAATCTTGCAGCAGACTAATACTGAGAACATCATGGCAAAAGGAGAAGGTCATTATGATGAGCAATTTTTCTTTTTGACACATTATTTTCAGGATATTTTCAAAGTCGTCTGATGTTGTTAGTTTGCTTCTGAAGTTAACTCTACCAACCAACAAAAAAATAGACCAGTCCAAATTGAAACCATACGACAATTTGAATTTGCCTCAAATGGTAGAATATGTCTTTGATAAGGTAGAAAACATTGTGGGGAAAGGAAAAAATGCTGGTTACTAGTATTTTCTCCTTTTCCCGAAATGTTTTCAAAAGACATTTTTCTCAGTCGTTAAAAGTCAGGATTGTGTGGTAAAAGGTTGAAACTGATTTTAACATTGAAAGGTGTTCTATGCCATTTTCAACACTATTTCAGTGATATCACTGCAACTGCACACTAATTTGTGTGTGTCCTTGTTTTCACCAGTGTTAGGCCTTGGCCAGAAAGTGTCTTGCAGAGTGACACTCCTGCACAAAAAACCTAGGCCTTGAATGTGTACTGGTGTGAGAGAGCCAGGAACCACATGCCTAGGTGCACTGACCGCCATGATATGACCGAAGTTGTTAAAACAGCATTAAACTCAAATACAAACAAACAAACAAAGGCTTGAATGTAGATCAGACCTGGGATCTCCAGGTTGATTATCCTATATTTCCACAGCTGAGCCACACGGGACCCCCAATGTGATTTTCCTCTTTACTAGAAAAAAAATGTTTAGACTGGTCCAAAATGAAAGCAGCAGTAAATAACAAATGTCTCAGATGATGAGGTTTAACTCTCTACCAAACAGCAGAATTGTAGATTGTCCAAATTGAAAGCATTGTCAGATGACACATTTAAAGGTGGCTCAAATGGTGAAATTGGTCCTTAGTAGGACAGAAAATGTTGTGGGAAAAGGTGAAAATGCTGGTTACCAGCATTTTCTCCTTTTCTCACAATATTTTCAAAAGCTTTCTTTGTCAGGGTTGTTGAAAGTTGGGATTGCGTGGTAAAGAGTTAACCCTTTCCCAAACAAGCCCTGGTTTTCACATGTCTGCAGTACAAGTCTTTTGAAAACACTGTGGGAAAAGGAGAAATTGCTCGTAACGAGCAATTTCTCCTTTTCCCACAGTGTTTTCTACCCGTTTTGAGACATTTCTGCCATTTTCATCAAATTTAAAATTGTCATCTGCAAACTCTTTCAATTTGGACCAGTCCAAAATTTGTCGTCTGGGAAAGAGTTAAGAGAGTAGACCAGCATTTGTTCCATTTCCTATGTTTTCAGAAGCCATCCCGGTAAAACACAGGATTGTTTGGTCGAGTGCTGTATGAGCCATGCTCTGTGAAAAGGGCTCTTAATGCATCTCCAAAAAAGTACCGAATTATGTCAGTCTGTGCAGGCTGACATGGGTCAAAACTTGTTGCCATTTGGTCAATTTTATACAAAGGACCAATGTACCTCATGATTCAGCCGGTTGTTAAACAGAATTGATTCAGGGATGCACAAATATGTAATGACTTGCTTGGTGTAATGTATCACAGAGATGCATTAAGCCCCCTATTGTCAGAGCATGGATCATATGGATGTTAATACTTACATTATTAGGGTAATCAAATTGTATTGACAGGACAAGATTCCACAGGGAACTGTGTTCACTGACGGATGAACATTTTAATAAATCTGCCAGATTGGATCTGTTCCAGTCTGGCTTTAATTCACCTCTGTGTGGAAGAAATGAAGTCTAGACAGCTGATGTACTTCTGAATCTTTATCAAAGGACAAAATTTCAGACTTGATGAATTTGAAAGTGTTTGCAGATTGAATGTGGCTCAATTGCTGGAATTTGTCTTTGAAAGGGCAGAAAACATTGTGGGACAAGAAGGAGATGCTGGTTACCAGCATTCTCTACTTTTCCTACAATGGTTTTGCAAAGCCTCCTTCTGCAGAGTTGTAAAAATGAATATTAACCCTTTCCCAGACAAGCCCTGGTTTTCACATGTCTGCAGTACAAGTCTTTTGAAAACACTGTGGGAAAAGGAGAAATTGCTCATAACGAGCAATTTCTCCTTTTCCCACAGTGTTTTCTACCCTTTTTGATAACTTTCTGCCATTTTCATCAAATTTAAAATTGTTGTCTGCAAACTCTTTCAATTTGGACCAGTCCAAAATTTGTCATTTGGGAAAGGGTTAAATAAGATTTAGTCTATGACTGTAGTCTAAATTTTGACTCATATCACTACTGAAACTGATGAATAGTATTATTGGAAGAAAAGGGTTGATTGATGGATGGATAGATGGATGGATCTGCTTTCAACTTTAGGAAGGAAGGAAAATTGTAAAACAATGTTTCCTTTTTTTTAATCCTTTCCCAAACGACAAATTTTGGACTGGTCCAAATTGAAAGAGTTTGCAGACGACAATTTTAAATTTGATGAAAATGGCAGAAAGTTCTCAAAAAGGGTAGAAAACACTGTGGGAAAAGGAGAAATTGCTCATTACGAGCAATTTCTCCTTTTCCCACAGTGTTTTCAAAAGACTTGTACTGCAGACACATGAAAACCAGGGCTTGTTTGAGAAAGGGTTAACAGGGTAGAAAACATTGTGGGAAAAGAAAAATGGCACCATTTGAGCCACATTGAAATTGTCGTCTGCAAATGCTTTCAGTTTGGACCAGTCTTAAAATTTTGTCATCTGGTAAAGACTTAGTTATCCTTATTATACATAGGTGTGCTCAGCTGCCTAACGGTGAACCATTTGAATGAGTTCATTGATTAGCTTCAGTTTTAGTGGATTCATGCAGAGTTCACATAAAACTTTGCATTTCAGAGATATGCATATGAAACAGCTGTTTGCAAAATGCCAAATATCAAGCTTTTTTTCTGCGGTAACGTTACCTACCTAATTGAAAGGAAAACTTAACCTTTTGAGCTCCAAATTAATGAAACCAAAATCATTCAGATGTGAAAGTATGCACAAAAACCTGCTCTGTCAAAGCTGTATGACTGTTCTGAGTATTTCTCTATTAATGACATTGTAGACCCAAGATCCAAGATCAGACTCTATATTTTGTGCAGTCCTATCTTGATCAACACTGACTGCAAAAGCAACTATAGTTGTGAAAGGCACAAGGGTAAAATTATCTGTGAAAAACATCAATAACTCAAGGATAGTCAAGGATGGTTTTCTCATCACTTAATGTGAAGAAGATCTTTGCACTTTTATTTTTAGCTCCACTGGCCAAAGGCCAGCGGGCTTATGTCATGGCCCGGTGTCCGTCGTGCGTCCGTCCGTCCGTCCGGTCGTCCGTCCGTCCGTCCGTGCGTTAACTTTTATTTCAAACATCTTCTTCTCTGAAACTACCCATCCGATTTTCACGAAACTTCACAGAAATGATCCTGACATGGTCCTCTTCAGAATTTCTTGAAAGAATTTGATTCCTTCAAAAACTCTGGTTGCCATGGCAACAAAACTGAAAAATATTGGAAATCTTTAAAAATCTTCTTGTCTGAAACCATAAGGCATAGGGCTACCAAATTTGGCATGTAGCTTTATGTAGTAGACCTCTATCAAGTTTCTTCAAATTATAGCCCTGGGGTCAAAATTGGCTCTGCCCCAGGGGTCACAAGTTTTACATAGGCTTATATAGAGAAAACTTTAAAAATCTTCTTGTCTGAAACCATAAGGCATAGGGCTACCAAATTTGGCATGTAGCTTTATGTAGTAGACCTCTATCATGTTTCTTGAAATTATAGCCCTGGGGTCAAAATTGGCTCTTCCCCAGGGGTCACAAGTTTTACATAGGCTTATATAGAGAAAACTTTAAAAATCTTCTTGTCTGAAACCATAAGGCATAGGGCTACCAAATTTGGCATGTAGCTTTATGTAGTAGACCTCTATCATGTTTCTTGAAATTATAGCCCTGGGGTCAAAATTGGCTCTTCCCCAGGGGTCACAAGTTTTATACATAGGCTTATATAGAGAAAACTTTAAATATCTTCTTGTCTGAAACCATAGGGCCTAGAGCTATCAAATTTGGCATTTAGCTTGATCTAGTTGGAGTCTACCAAAAGTGTCCAAAGTATAGTCCTGGGGTCAATTTGGCCTCATACTTGGAGGGGGGGTTCACAAGATTTACATAGGCTTACATAGGGAAAACTTTTAAATCTTGGTGTACATAGCCATAAGGCTTAGGCTACCAAATTTTGCATATAATTATAGAATTATTTAGTGGACAGTTACAAAGAGGGCCCAAGTTACAGCTCTAGGATCAAGTTTGGCCCTGCACCAGGGATCACAAGTTTTACATGGGTTTATGGAGTGAAAAGTTCAGAAACCATCTTGTTACCAGCCATAAGGCCAAGAACTCCCACATTTGGCATGTTATTCTTCTAATACAATATTCCCCATTTAGTCAGACTGTAGCCATGAGGTCAAAGTTTTATAGGGGCTTATATAGTGAAGACTTTTCTTCGTGGTTTATATTTATAAGCCAGTGGAGCGATACAGGGCCATCATGGCCCTCTTGTTTGAATATCTAAACCCTTGTAGTTTTGACAAGTATCACTGCTTTTGCTGAAAATTTAGATTCAGATCAGACTGCTTGACCTGGAGTTTTTATGATCTTTTTTCATGAGGAAATGGCCTTTTGAAAACCTTGTGGTAATAGGAGAAAGTGCTGGTAACCAGCATTTTTTCCTTTTCCCACAAGGTGTTCTACACTTTCACAGACAATTACCATCATTTCAGCTAAATTAACTCTTAGAATGCTGAATTAATGAAATGGACCTTTTTAAACAGGAAATATCATTTGAAATATTGTCATTTCAAGGTTGTTTTGGCTAGAATATGCAAAAAAAATTAGTGGACAGTGTAGATTCAAGATCAGACTGCATGTTCTGTGCAGTCTGACCTTGATCTACATTGTCCGCAAAAACAACTTAAGTCAGTTCCAGCACTTTATGGGTTAACTAGTTGACTGCTAATACTTTGAATTTTAACAAGTCTAAAATTTTATTGTTTGGCAAAGGGTTAAATAAGTATAAATCTTGGTGTTTATAAATAATGCTGCTCACTTTGAGAAATATTCTCCAAATCTTAACCCTTAAAGCGCCTTTCATGACTATAGTTGCCTTTGCGGCCAGTTTAGATCAAGATCAGGCTGCACAAAATGTGCAGCCTGATCTTTGATCTACACTGTCCGCTTTGCTGAAACACTGTAGACAAAAGCAACCGTGAAATTGCAATTACTTTGGTCGTATTTCTAGGATAAAAATGTCTGATAGGTTTATTCGGCGCTCTAAGGGTTAACACAAACAAAATGAATGACTATGCTCTAAGTAGGATGCAATGATTATTTTAACTTGAGGTCAGATCATGCCAAGTTTTTAGGATTTAACCCTTTTCCACACAATTCCAACTTTTAACAACTTTGAGAAAGAATATATTGGAAAACATTTTGGGAAAAGGAGAAAGTGCTGAAAGCCAGCATTTTCTCCTTTTCCAACAATGTTTTCTACCATGTGATAATAAAGATAACTTCCACGATTTGAGCCACACTTGATTTGTCGTCTGCAAATGCTTGGGTTAGGACAAGTCTGAATTTTGTTGTGTGGTAAAGGGTTGAAGAGTTCATGTCTTGTTTGATGCAGGCATATTTTTTATGTTTTTACCAAAGATTGCTTTTTAACTGTTCCACACAGTCCCGAGTTTTAACGACCCTGAAGAAAAAGCCCTCTGAAAACATTGTGAGAAAAGGAGAAAATGCTGTTAACCAGCATTTTCTCCTTTTCCTACAAAGTTTTCTATCCTGTTGAAAGCAAATTTTGACTTGAGTCGCACATATTTTGTCGTCTGCAAATCCTTTTAATTTGGGCAAGTCTAAAATTCAGTCATTTGGCAAAGAGTTAAAGGATTTTGGCGGATAGAAATGTTCCTCAAAACAAACTGATTATGGATATTGATAGTTTCTTGTACTTATCACTTCAGATCTCAGAAGCTGGAAAAGACAAGCTGCCAGACTGGCTGATCTTTAATCCACTGAAAGCAGAACTAAGCGGAATTCCTGGTCCAGAAGACAAAGGTCAAGTGTACCTCAAGGTCATTGCTCATGGTGATGACAACTCCAAGGCAGATGATGTTTTCTCTATAGAAGTTGTTGATGAAACTTACGGTTCAGTTGCATCAGCAGTAAAATCTGATGAAATTGGACCAAAACATGTCTTGTGTAAGAGAGAGGAGCACCAAACTACGGTGACAGTGATAGTTGACTGTGACCTGTCTTTAATGAAAGCAGGGGACAAAATGAAACTTGTGGACAATCTTGCTGGACATCTCAACCTTGCACCTGAAATGATTCAGCTGATGCCTGTTGGAGATAAACCAATGTTTGACAGCAATGCTCTTGTAGTTGGTCCAGGGAACATCGAGCTGCCAAACTACGTAGGAGGACTTCTGACGTGGACTGTGGGATGTGGAAGGGTAGAGAATGATCATATGCCTATCATACAACTAGTTGAAACATCAGCCAAAGACAGTGCAATGAGTGCTGCTCTAGGCCATGATATTATAGGATGGCATGTCACAAATACACTGTTTCAGAGAAAACACAGGAAGAGGAGACAGGTTGCTACAGCCACACCTACCATGTCAATAGCTCCGCCTACAAAAGCTACTGATGTAATGGAATCTAGTGAAGTTATAAGACCTACATCCACAGTCACAATAATGTCTACCTCAACTGTTGAAGTAAAATCCTCTAGTATTGAAGAGAAACCCACAGAAATGTCTACATCCACTTATATTTCTCCATCAGAAACAATTAAAATGACCAAAACTGTGACAGAAGATGCAACTACCATCTTGCCTTCAAAGACCTTCACAATGACAAGTGAGGTAATGACAGAAACTGAAGTAATGCCAACATCAACAGTTGTCACAACCAGTTCAGCAACAACAACAACTTCCACCACTCCTAAAACAACAACAACAACAACCACAAAACAGACACCTAAACCAACAACACCAGCTACAACTGTATCAACAACTACTGAGAAAGAAAAGATTGTCACCACTGAACCAATGTGTCCATTCGATACCACTGAAGTCAAAGCCCCATATGTTCGTAACCCGTTGAAGAATTTCACTGTCACCGCGGGTGTCATAAAAAAGCTGAAAATACCAGAGAACACATTCTTTGATTGTTTGTCAGAGAAAACAAGTGATCTTGATCTTACCATTACAAAGCCAAATGGGGATGATCTTCCATCTGGATTCTGGCTTCAACTCCACAAGCGCCTTTATAAACCTTATCAACTTCTAGTGAACCCTCTAGATGCAGATGTAGGAGGCTATGACTTCTTACTGACGGCTGAAAACTTCCATCAGAAATCGAATTCACTGAGATTTAACATTGTTGTACTTGATGGAAACAAAGCAGAATCTCTACCTAACCATGAATTAAGTATGACAATAGATACTGACTATGATACATTTGTTTCTGATTTGAATAATAGACTAGACCTGTCCAATAAAATAGCAGGTGTATTTGGTGACAGAAATTCTAATTCTATGACTGTGACCAGACTGGAAAGGGGATCTGTTATTTATGCTTGGACCAATAATTCTCTAGCTGGAGATGATTGTGATGTACAATCTATTGGTGATGTATTTGACAGAATCGTGACAGAGGATGGAAAAATTACACCAGAAGCTGAGAAGGCACTAAAACCTTACAAACTCACATCTGTTATCACTGCTCCCTTAGGGTCATGTGAGAACAACCCAGATTTTCCAATTAGGGCTGCAATGCCTGGCAAGCCCACTCCAGCTGCTACAACTACAATGAAAATGACAACAGCTCCAAAAGCCAAACTAACAGACAAACCAACAGTTAAAACCACACAAAGAATGGACTCTACAACTATGAAGAAGATGACAGAATTGACAACAGCAAACGTAGCAGCAGCAGGTGCGGGAGGTGGTGGCAGTGACATCTGGATAACAACAGTTGTTCCTGCCATTGTGGTAGTAATAGTTCTAATTATAGCGCTTATCATAGCCTGTTGTCTGTACAGGAAAAAGCGCAAGGGTAAGATGAAGCTGAAGGAGAAGAATGCGTTTGGTACTGGAAAAGGAGTACCTGTTATATTTGCTGACGAATTAGATGAGAAGCCTAATGATTCAACTCGCCCGCTTATCATGGATGAAGAAAGGCCACCTATGCCTCCACCAGAATATCAGAGAGCTTCTAGTGAAACTAGTGGTAACTCTGATTCTACTCAACCAATAGGAGAGAAAGATATTGAAGAGATAGAGATGGAGGATACAGATATTACCTCCCCTCTCTACTCTCCACCTCCCCCTGTGACAGCTTCTAATAATAGCAAACCCCCACATGTACAGTCAGCTAGGGGGCCACCACCTTATGTGCCTCCATAACTGTAAACAGTGAAGAGTATTTCATTTGTATACAATGTTTACTGTGTAATCCATAATGGTTGGTATTGCAGAAAAGTTTTCCTTTTTATTTTAAAGCAAAGTAGAAATGCAGACATGATTTTAGTGGTTTTAATGTAAATTGTCAGAAGGTAGGGTAAGAGTTCCTTTGATAATGTGAGATCCATAGATGTGGGTCAGTACTGTTTCACAGAGAAATATTACTTTAGTTCTTCACTAGAACACATGTTATGGGTACTCATTACAGATGCCTTCACATGACAGTTCTAATGAGTACCCACAACATTGGTTATAGTGTAGAAAGAATTATTTTAGAAAAGATGAGTAAACCACCTACCTGGACCTCTGGACAATGGTAGTCTTACTTCACCCTTTCAAAACACAATTCCAAGTTTTTGCAACCCCAAGAAAGAAGCCCCTGGAAAACTTTGTGAGAAAAGGAGAAAATGCTGGTGGCCAGCATTTTCTCCTTTTCCCACAATGTTTTCTACTTTGTCAAAAACAAGACTCATCATTTGAGTAATGTTTAGTTTCCCCTCTACAATACTTTCAACATGATGAGTCTTAAATTTTGTTGTGTGGTAAAGGGTTAAGGGTTTAACCCTTTCCCAAACAAGCCCTGGTTTTTACGTGTCTGCAGTACAGGTCTTTTGAAAACACTGTGGGAAAAGGAGAAATTGCTAGATACGAGCAATTTCTCCTTTTCCCACAGTGTTTTCTACCCATTTTGATAACTTTCTGCCATTTTCATCAAAGTTAAAATTGTCGTCTGCAAACTCTTTCAGTTTGGACCAGTCCAGAATTTGTCGTTTGGGAAAGGGTTAAATGATAATGTTAGAGCGGGATTCTGAACAAGGAAGTTAGAGCAGGGATTCCAAACAAGGGAAGTAACTCAGTTGAGCTCATGAATTGATCACAAGCAGAAGGAAGTTTCTTGAAATAGAGAATGTTCATTCATTGTGCTATGTATATAGTTGTATAAATATTTTTGTTGTTAGTGAATGACCTTCTACAAGTATTGATGAACCCTTCATGATACAAGACTGTTAGCGATCCTGAGGAAGAAGGCCTTTGAAAACAGTGTGGAAAATGAGAAATTAAGTGGTTAATGGGAGAATGAAGGTAGCCAGGATTTCTGGCAACCAGCATTTTCTTCCTTGTTCCACAATGTTTTATACCCTGTCAAAAACAGAAGTCATCATTTGAGCTACCTTTAATTTCTCTTCTGCAAATGCTTTCAATTTGATCGAATCTAAAAATTTTATTGTTGGGTTAACTGGTTACTGCACAAATGAGGCACAACAGAAACGTACAAAGGAAAGAAAATGAGCCATGCTCTGGCAGAAGGGGGCTTAATGCATCTCCTTGATGCATCATGCCAAGCAAGACTTCAAATAGCTATAGATACATAAAGTTTGTCTTACAACTGTCTAAATCATAAGGTAGACTGGTCTTTGGACATACAGCAAAAAAGTGTCGGCCCAGGTCAGCCTGTGCAGGCTGACCTGGGTTGTTATTGTTTGCAGATGCATTAAGCCCCCTTTTCACAGAGCATGGGTCATATTTTTTTGTGTGTGTTTTGTTTTGTCTTCGGTGGGGAGTCATTTGAGAAAAGGAGTACTTGCCTGTTACAATCAATTGCTCCTTTTCTCAGAATGTTTCCAAAGCTGCCCAAACCTATCCATAGTTGTCCAGCACAAGAGGAAATAAATTGTGTTTGTGTGATAATGAAACCTAACTAGTAAGAACTCTGTCATATCAAAGCTGAGGTCCTTTGGATTAAGCAATGCAAATTTTAGTACAAAACATGTTACGTACATGTACATGTAGTAATTTAATTCTGGGGCTACATTTATGAAACCTTCTACATTTTCAGTTTTACTGCTTAATTCTAAGACAAGCCATCTGATTGGCTGAGATGATCTGTCTCAGCCTTATAAGCCAGTAAAATGCGTAGCCTTGGAATTTAGAATTAGAACAAAAGAGGGTTTGTTGACTGTCCCTTTATAGTTTAACTCTTTACCAAACCACAAAATTTTAGACTTGTACAAATTGAAAGCAGTTGCAGTCGAAAAAATAAATGTGACTGAAAAATTGAAATTTGTTTTGGGAAGGGTAGAAAACATTGTGGGAAAAGGAGAAAATGCTGATTACCAGCATTTTCTCCTTTTCTCACAGTGTTTTCAAAAGGCTGCTTTCCCAGGGTCGTTAGAAGTCAGGATTGTGTGGTAAAGAGTTAAGCCAGTAAGGGTGTAGGTTATGTAAAGATTTTTACACAATTTTTGCGAGATATTATTTTATTCTTTGTTGAGGTACAGGTACAAAGATGTTAGAGGAAGCTTGAACTAGGTTGTGTTTTAACCTTATATGACACAATCTGTCTTTTAACTCTTTACCAAACGACAAAATTTCCAGCTGGACCAAATCGAAAGCATTTGCAGACGACAAATTAAAGTAAGAGCAAATGATGATTTCTGCCTTTGATAGGGTAGAAAACATTGGGGGAAAAGAAGAAAAGCATTTTCTCCTTTTCCCACAATGTTTTCAAAAGCCTTATGTCTAGGGTCTTTAAAACTTGGGATTGTGTGGTAAAGAGTTAACCAGCCTGAAGAAGAATGCTTTTGAAAACATTGTGGGAAAAGGAGAAATTTGAACAAGTCTTAAATTTTGTCATTAGTAAAGAGTTAATAAACTGTAACGACAAACAACAAAATTTTGGACTGGTCCAAATTGAAAGTATTTGCAGACGACATTATTTGATTTAGTTGAAATGATGGTAAATGTATGTGAAAACGTAGAGAAAGAGAAAATGCTGGTTAACTTAAACTGTGGCATAAATTATGAAATTTGTCGATTGGGTAGAAAATATTATGGCGAAAAGAGAGAGTGCTGGTTACCAGCATTTTCCTCCTCCTGTGTGTTTTCAAAGGCTTCTTTTTCACGATTTTTTAAACTTGGGATTGTTTGGTAAAGGATAAAGAGATGTTTTTCAGCAAAATCTCATTTTTGACCGACGGAAAATATTCATGTTATATATGCAGGAGTTTATATAGTAAGCTTTATGGGGTTTTTAGTTTTATTAGTGCAAGCTTATTGAATTATCTGTTTTATTTTAGAACGCTTTTGTCAAATTCTTTCGTTTTACAATGTACTTGTACGATATACTTGCACATAAAATATGTTCTTTTCTGTCTAGAATTACTGTTGTATTGTAAATTTTAAATAGACACATAGACGCAGGATTACTAACTAGAATAATCTTCAGTCCTTTCCGAAACTCTTCTAAACTGAAAACATCTGCAGATGATTAATTCAAAATTTATACTATTTAACTGAAGATCTCTGATGGGGTAGAAAAGCATTGTGGGAAAAGGAGAAAATGCTGGTTACCGGCATTTTCTCCTTTTCCCACAATCCTTTTCAAAGCCTTCTTTTTCAGTCATTAAAATTTGGGGCTGTGTTGTAAAGAGTTAACTCTCATCCAGGCAACAAAATTTTAAACTTGTCCAAATTGTACGCATTTGCAGACAACAATTTATATGTTGCTTTGATAATGCAACTCATCTGAGAAAGGATAGAAAACATTGTGGGAAAAGGAGTAAATGCTGGTTACCAGCAATTTCTCCTTTTCCCACATTATTTTCAAAAGCCTTCTTTCACAAGGTTTGTTGTTTAAACATAGGCTTGTGTGGTAAAGGGTCTACTCTGATAACAGAATAAGACATTTTTGATCAGTAAAAAAAATCAACATTTTCGTTGTGGCAAGATCAGACTGCACACAATCTGATCTAAGATCCACAAAGTTTATAAATACATGGATTTTCCTGCAAGAAAAAGGCCAGCCTGGAAAAGCCCATATTTTGATCTGATTTTGAAATTGGAGACTTGCATTTCATCAGTAGTTTACCATGCTGTGGTTGACTAAGAGCTTTCAAGTACTTTACAGTGTTGTGGCTTTGTAATTTCTGTTTGTGCTTTTGTGAAGAATGCCTTAGCTATTGCTTTGGTTTATACAGTGAACAGAAAAATGTATCAACTCCTATACTATGGTAGGAAATACATACTGTTTTGGTCTCTTTTTTCCACTAGATTTTCTTAGCTCTATTCTAAACGACAAAATTTTAGACTTGTCCAAGCCAAAAGCATTTGCAGGTGACAAATTAAATGTGGTTGAAATTGTTGAGTTGTTTTTGATAGGGTAGAAAAAATTGTGGGAAAAGGTAAAAATGCTGGTTACCAGCATTTTCTCCTTTTCCCACAATGTTTTCAAAAGTCCTCTTTCTTGTGGTCAATAAAAGTTAGGATTGTGTGGCTAAAGGTTAATTTTATAGCAAATGACAAATGTAAGAGGTGTCTAAAAATTTTGAAAGTTTTTGAAGACAACAAATTAAATTTGACTCAAATCATGGGATTTCTCTTTGAAAGGGTAGAAAACATTATGGGAAAAGAAGAAAAACCCTTTGAAAGGGTAGATGACATAATGTAAAGAGGAGAAAATGCTGGTAACCAGCTATTTCTCCTCTTCCAACAGAATGTGCCTGGCCGGGTAGCTCAGTGGTTAGAATATCCGACTCGTGACCTGGTGGTTGCGGTTTTGATACCAGTTGAGGCAAACTTTCTTTCCAGTGATTTTTTGCCTCTCACCTCTGATGCATGTGAGAAAAGTAGTCATAGGCTTGGAAAGAAAGTAGTGCCAGTACTAGTGTGAGAAAGCCAGGAAACATGCATAGGTGCACTGACGGCCTGGACATGACCCAAGCTACTTAAATGGCATTAAACTCAACAAAAGGTTTTGAAAGGCCTTTTCCTTAGGGTTCCAAGATTTAACCCTTTCCCAAACAACAAATTTTGGACTGGTCCAAATTGAAACAGTTTGCAGACGACAATTTTAAGTTTGATGAAAATAGCAGAAAGTTATCAAAAAGGGTAGAAAACACTGTGGGAAAAGGAGAAATTGCTCGTTACGAGCAATTTCTCCTTTTCCCACAGTGTGTTCAAAAGACTTGTACTGCAGACACGTGAAAATCAGGGCTTGTTTGGGAAAGGGTCAAGTACACAAAAAGGTGCAAGTTTTTCTTGTTTCTTGTTTGTCACTTTGGTTTATAAAATGCATTAATTCATACATTGTAACTGGAAAAAATACAATGTCTTATCTTTAAGTTTTACGTCAATACATAGATATGTAAAATACAATTTGGTTGTGGCAGTTAAAAAATTAATTCTTTACCAAACAATCTCATGCTTTATAGACCCCAAAGGAAAATGTTTTTGAAAACATTGTGGGAAAAGGAGAAAATGCTGGTAACCAGCATTTTCTCCTTTTACCACAAAGTTTTTCCCATCGTTTTTAAAACAAATTTCATGGTATGAGTCACAATTCTTGTCTGGAATTTCTTTCCATTTGGAAAAGTCTACAATTTCCCTGTTTGGTAAAGAGTCAACTGTGAGCTTTCAGTGACTTTTAAAGTGTTGTGACTATATTATTTCTAAGTCCGTATTCACCAACCATTCTTAAGAACATTCTTTGTCTTATTCTCTAGAATTTTCTAAATTTGAAAGTAACACCAAATGGTTTAGCCAATCAGACGTGTTACTTTCAAAATCTATAATTAGACCTACTTTCAAAATCTATAATTAGACAAGACTGTTCTTAAGAATGGTTGGTGAATAGAGAGCCAGCTGTTCTTGTTTTTTGTTAATGATGCTTATGCTATCACTTTGGTCTATACAAGTATGTATGAAGTCATGCATTGTGTTCGACAACGTTTGATATTATTGTATTCCATTTGTAGACTTATTTTACCTTTTTTTTTATGCCGTAAATAGCAAGCTCTTATTGTATATATATATAAATCATGAATGAATGATAACTGTGTGTTGTTGTAGCTTAAATCCTAAAAGTAACTTTTGTAAAAGAGAATGGCAAATGGAGAAAATGTTTAGCGCTAGCAATTTGTTCATTTGTTAGGATGTTGTCTTCGCTCTGACTTCATTTCTTTTTAGACCTTGATATTAACCCTTGACCACACAAGAGTTTACACAACTGTGAAGAAGAAGGCTTTTGAAATTATTGTAGGGAAGAAGAGAAAATGCTGGTAACCAGCATTTCCTCTTCTTCCCAAAATGTTTTCTATCCTTTCAAAGACAGAGACAGAATTCATCGTTTTAGCTTTATTCAATTTGTCGTCTGCAATAATTGAGTGCAACCCCTTTGAGTCCAAAATTTAATCGTTTAGTAAAGACTGAAAGTCATGAGCTGAAAGAACTATTATGTGAAAGTGAAAGGTGATTCTGATTTGGACCTCAGTAACATAAGTATGAAATCTCAAAAATTTGGAAAAATGACAGCGGGATTGCCTTTCAATTTTGGTATGAATATTTTCAGAAATATCAGATACTGAAGATCCCAGATCAGACTGCATCTTTTGTTTTGTCCGATATTGATCTAAACAGTTTGAAAAAGCAATTAATATTATGCTTGGCATCTTAACTCTTCCCACATAACCAGATTTTAGACTGGTCCAAATTGAAAGCATTTGCAGACGACAAATTAAATGCTGCTTAAATGATTGGATTTGTCTTTGAAAGGGTAGAAAACATTGTGGGAAAAAGAGGAAATTCTGGTTACCGGCATTTTCTCACAATGTTTTCAAAAGTTATTCTCATAAGGTTCATTGAAACTCGGGATTGCGTGGTAAAGGATTAACCCTTTACCACACAATCCAACTTTAAGGACCCTGAGAAAGAGGCCTTTTGAAAACATTGTGGGAAAAGAAAATGCTGGTAACCAGCATTTTCTCCTTTTCCCACAATGTTTTCTTACCTTTCAGAAACAAATTTAATAATTTGGGTCACATTTAATTTGTTGTCTGCAAATGCTTCCAATTTGGACCAATCTAAATTATTGTTGTTGGTAAAGGATTAATGCTAATCAATTATGTAACACGTGCAAGTGTGTTCATCACTCATTACATACTGTAAGATCACTGTATACCTAAAACATGTATAGATAATACATATAAATGAGTTAACAGCCTTGTATAACTGTATAAATGTTCTATCATACATAACCTTATATGCAGATTTAGTGTCTTTTATACCTTTACCAAACAATTTCATGTTAAAAATGATGGTGACAAAGAAGGCTCTTGAAAGCACTGTGGGAAAAGAAGAAAAAAAAAAGCATTTTCTCCTTTTCTCACAATGTATTGTACACTGTCAGAGACAAATACTACTTTTTGAGCCACATTTGTTTTGAAGTCAGTATAGGCTTTCAGTTTGGACAAATACAGAATTTTATTGTCTGGTAAAGAGTTAACCATTTACCAGACAATCTTGAATTTTAACAACCCTAAAAAAGAAGCCCACTGAAAACATTGTGTGGGAAAAGGAGAAAATTGTGGTAAAAAGCTATGTCTCCTTTTCATACAATGTTTTCTACCCAATCAAAGACAAATCTATCATTTTAGCTACCATGGAAATTGTCGTCTGCAAATGCTTTCAAGTAGGACAAGCCCATGTTTTGCTTGTGTGGTAAAGAGTTAACCCTTTACTGCACAATGCCGCCTTTTAACGCCCCTGGGAAAGAAGCCTTTTGAAAACATTGTGGGAAAAGGAGAAAATGCTGGTAACCAGCATTTTTAGCTCACCTTAGCACAACGTGCTAAAGGTGAGCTATTGTGATCGCCCTATGTCCGGCGTCCGTCAACAATTTCTTTAAACATCTTCTTCTCCTAAACCACTGGGCCAATCTTGATGAAACTTGGCAGGGATGTTCCTTGGGTGAAGCTCTACCAAAATTGTTCAAAGAATTGAATTCCACCCACAACTCTGGTTGCCATGGCAACAAAAAGGAAAAAAAAGCAAAATCTTTGAAAATCTTCTTCTCTGAAACTAGAAGGCGCAGAGCTTTGATATTTGGTATGTAGCATCTCCTAGTGGACCTCTATCAAGTTTGTTCATTTGATGCCCCTGGGGTCAAAACTGGCCCCGCCCCGGGGGTCACAAGTTTGAGCATAGTCACAAAGAAGGAAAACTTTAAAAATCTTCTTCTCTAAAACTTGAAGGCGCAGAGCTTTGATATTTGGCATGTAGCATCTCCTAGTGGACCTCTACCAAGTTTGTTCATATGATGCCCTTGGGGTCAAAACTGGCCCCACCCCAGGGGTCACAATTTCCAACATAGGAACAAAGAGGGGAAACTTTAAAAATCATCTTCTCTGAAACTGGAAGGTGTAGAGCTTTGATATTTGGTATGTAGCATTGCCTAGTGGACCTCTACCAAGTTTGTCCATATGATGTCCCTGTGGTCAAAACTGGCCCCGCCCCGGGGGTCACAAGTTTGAGCATAGTAACAAAGAAGGAAAACTTTAAAATTCTTCTTCTCTGAAACTTGAAGGCGTAGAGCTTTGATATTTGGCATGTAGCATTTCCTAGTGGATCTCTACCAAGTTTGTTCATATGATGTCCCTGGGGTCAAAACTGGCCCTGCCCTGGGGGCCACAATTTCCAACATAGGAACAAAGAAGGAAAACTTTAAGAATCATCTTCTCTAAAACTAGAAGGCATAGAGCTTTGATATTTGGCATGAAGCATCTCCTAGTGGACCTCTACCAAATTTGTTTATATGATGCTCTTGGGGTCAAAACTGGCCCTGCTCCGGGGGTCACAAGTTCGAACATAGGAACAAAGAGGTAAAACTTTAAAAATCATCTTCTCTGAAACTGGAAGGCATAGAGCTTTGATATTTGGTATGTAGCATCGCCTAGTGGACCTCTACCAAGTTTGTTCAAATGATGCCCCTGGGGTCAAAACTGGCCCCGCCCCGGGGGTCACAATTTCCAACATAAGAACAAAGAAGGAAAACTTTAAATTTCTTTTTCTCTTAAACGGGAAGGTGTAGAGCTTTGATATTTGGTATGTAGCATTTCCTAGTGGACCTCTACCAAGTTTGTTCATATGATGCCCCTGGGTCAAAACTGGCCCAGCCACGGGGGTCACAACATAGGAACAAAGAAGGAAAACTTTAAAATTCTTCTTTAAAACTGGAAGGTGTAGAGCTTTGATATTTGGTATGTAGTGATTCTCTTCTACGTTTGTTTGCCAGTCTAAGAGCAACAAGTTCATTGAGTTCAAAATTGGGTCATAAACTAGGTCACTAGGTCAAATTAAAGAAATACCTTGTTGGCACTCTCGAGGCCACATTATTTGCTCAATTACCTTGAAAATTAGAAAGTTTGTCTTTATAAAGTCTCACATAAGATTAATTTGGGTCAGCTTGGGTCATAAACTAGTTCACCGGGTCAAATTAAAGAAATACCTTGTTTGCACTCTGGAGGCCACATTTATTGCTCAAATGACCTGAAATTTGGCCAGAATGTTTGTCTTGATGAAATACCAGATGAGTTTGGATTTGGGTCACCTGGAACCATAAACTAGGTCACTAGGTCAAAATAAAGAAATACCTTGTGGGCACTCTAGAGGCCACATTATTTGCTTAATTGCCTTGAAAATTGGTCAGAATGTTTGTCTTTGTAAAATCTCACATGAGTCTGAATTTGGGTCAACTGGGGTCATAAACTAGTTCACTTGGTCAAATTAAAGAAATAGCTAGTGGGCACTCTAGAGGCCACATTTATTATTCATTTGATTTGAAAATTGGGTAAAATGATTCTTTTGATATAGTCAAAGACCAGTTCAAATTTGGGTCACCTGGGGTCATAATCTAGGTCACTAGGTCAAATTAAAGAAATATCTTTAGGGCACTTGAGGCCACATTTTTTGCTCAATTGACTTGAAAATTGGTCAGAATGTTTGTCTTCATGAAATATGAGTTTGAAATCGGGTCACCTGCGGTCAAATTAAAGAAAAACCTTTAAGGCACTCTACTAAGGTGAGCGACCCAGGGCCATCATGGCCCTCTTGTTTCCTTTTCCCACAGTGTTTTCTACAGTATCAAGAGAAAATGGTACCATTTGAGCCACACTGAAATTGTCGTCTGCAAATGCTTTCAATTTCAACAACACTAAAAATTTGTCGTCTGGTAAAGGGTTAAAGGTTGTGTCTATCACCAGTAGGAATATAGAGCCATCTCAAACCTGAGAGTGCCAAATAAATGATGATAATGATAATAATAAATGATACCATCTTTTTAGTAAGGGAAAAAGACCCAGGTTTGGAGTTATTTTCCATATATAATTTCAAAACACTGTTTGCTGATTGGTCAACTTGCTACACATGTGGTCTAATTACCATTTAAGTAGGATGTAATTGGGAGTTTACATAAACTTAGCATTTTTTTTAATTTGTTTTAATAAGAATCTGACAAAAGTTTGATTTTAATCGTAAGGAACATATTGGCAAAGCTGCTAGACTTCACAAAGGAGAAAAACCAACTTTTTGTAAATAGAGTTCACTTTTTACCTAGCAATGAAATTTTAGACCGGTGGAAATTGAAAGCATCTGCAGACGACATGTTAAATGTATCTGAATTTATGACACTTGTCTCTGAAAGAGTCGAGAACATATGAGAAAAGGAGAAAATGTTGGTTAATAGCCTTTTCTCGTTTTTTGCACAAGGTTTTTCATAAGGCCATTTCCTCAGGGTCAACTTGGGATTGTGGTAAAGGGTTAACCCTTTACCGCACAATGCTGACTTTTAATGACATGTAGAAAGAAGGCTTTAGAAAACATAGTGGGAAAAGGAGAAAATACTGGTAGCCAGCATTTTCTCCTTTTCTCACAATGTTTTCTATGCTATGAAAGACAAATTCTATGTTTTGAGTAACATTTAATTTGTCCTGTGCAAATGCTTTCAATTTGGACAAGGCTAAAATTTTGTCATCTGGTAAAGAGTTAAATTTTTACCACACAATCCTGAGTTTTAATGACCCTAAGGAAGAAGGCTTTTGAAAACATTTTGGGAAAAGGAGAAAATGCTGGTAACCAGCATTTTCTCCATTTCCCAAAATGTTTTCTTCTCTGTCGAAGGCAAATTCAATTATTTGAACCACATCTAATTTATCATCTACAAATGCTTTCAATTCAACTTGGTTATGTCTAAAATTTTATGTGGGTTAATAATCAATGACAATTCATCATGGAGTTAAGTTTTGGAGTTAAGTTGTAATTTTATGGCTTTCGGTTTTGTTGGCTTATCACTTATCTTCATCTTGTACAGAAAGCACAGACTTCATGTAATCATTCAATGTTACAACATCATCATCAAGCTAAAGACAAATATTTATTATCGCAGTAAATTACTACAACTGTATTTCCGTCTTTTTCTGTTTGTGTAGTGTTTAATGCCATTTTCATCATTATTTCATTTGTATCACAGCAGCCAGTGCACCTATCCCTTGAGTTTCTTCAAGTTTTACTCCAAACGGTATTCTTCCCAAGCCACTGGCTGCCTTCCGACGTAATTATTGTGGAAACAATGATCAGCTGTTATACACAAATGAATCCTGTTGCTATGACTATCAACAGAGAGAGCTGGGTAATTTACCACTTGTGGTGTCCGTGGTTGTGAGATAGAGGGTTGGCCTTGTAACCATAAGGTCTCGAGTTTGGTACCTAGGAGCAGATGTCAACTTCAGGTCTGTTCATTGGCCCACACATTTGGCGTGAGCACTGGTGTAGTTCACAAGAAGCAGAATCTAGAGAGAGGAGTATAAGTTGTAAGAACTTGTTTCCCAGTTGATGTAAAATAAATATGAGCTGTGCACTGTGAAAAGGGGGCCTAATGCATCTCCAAAAAGCATTGACCAAGGTCAGCCTGCGTAGTCCGTGCAGGCTGACCTAGGTCAAAACGTTTTTCTACTGGTTAATTTTCTGTATGTCAAAGGACCATTCTACCCCATGATTAAGTCATTTGTCTGACAAAAATTATTTTTATGTATCCATAATTATGTGATGACTTGCCTAGTATTACGCATCATGGGGATGCGTTAAGCCCCCTTTTGCAGAGCATGGCTCATGATTAAACTAACAGAGAGAGCTGGGCTGTATCATTCCGTATTGCCTCTAAACATACATTTCAGTGGCTCAAACTGGTAAAGCCAGAACTGAGATGCATACAAATTTATTCTTCAGTTGCTTTCATCCTCCCAGAACATACCTGTTAACACACTGTGTACAAAGGAATGGTACCTATTGCTTGCAACAGGTCATCTTCTATCATAATGTCCTTTGTCAGATGACAAAATATTAGACTTGTCCAAATTGAAAGCACTTGCAGATACGATGTTACTTGTGCTTCTTTTAATGGTATTTGTCTTTGAAAGGGAAGAAAAAATAACGAAAAGGAGAAAATGATATTAACAATGTTTTCAAAGGCTATCTACCTTAGAAATTAAAACGTAGGATCTTGTGGTAGATGGTTAAAGCAAAACTTTGTCTCCTGAGCATCCCTTTGTCTCCCCTGCACTGACATACAATCATAGAGATTTGATCTCCAATGCACTGACTGACAATCATGGAGGCCTGGTCTCCTCTCCAGAGACTGGCAATTGTAAAGCCATGTCTTCCCTGCACTGACTGACAAACATAGTGGCTTTATTTCCCCTGGGCTGACTTACAATTATGTAGGCTCGGTCTCCCCTGCAAGACTGGCAATCATGGAGGCTTGGTCTCCCCTATATTAACTGACAAGCCTGGTGCTCTTGTCTCCCCTACTCTTGACAGACACTGACAATCATGGGGGCCTGGTCACCCATGCACTAGCTGACGATCATGGAGCTCTGGTCACTCTTGTGCTGAATGACAACCATGGAAACTTGGTCTCCACAGCACTGACTCTTGATCTTGGAGCTCTGGTCTCCCCTGCACTGACTATCATGGATACCTAGTCTCCTTTACACAGACTAAAAATCGTAGAGGCCTGGTCTTCCCCTGCACTGACCAACAACCATCGAGGCCTGGTCTCCCTTGCACTGGCTAACAATCATGTTGCCTGGTCTCCCCTGCACTGACTGACAATCATTGAGGCCTAATCTCCCCTGCACTGACATACATCATATAGGCCTGGTCTCCCCCTGCACTTACATACAATAATGGAGGCTTGGTCTCCCCTGTGCTTGCTGACAATCATGGAGGCCTGGTCTCCCAGCAGTGACTGACAATTGTGGAGGCCTGGTTCTGCTTCTCTTACATACAATCATGGAGGCTTGGTCTCCTCTACACTGACAGACATGGAGGCCAAGTGTCCCCTGTGCTTGCTGACAATCATGGAGATGTGGTCTCCCTTGCACTGACTGACAATCATTGACGTCCTGTCTCTCTTGCACCAACATACATCATGAAGGCCTGGTCTCCCCTACACTGACATACAATCATGGAGGTGTGATCCCCTTGCATCAACGGAAAATCATGGAGGCCTGGACTCTCTGCACTGACATACAATGATGGAGGCTTGCTCTTCCTAAATTCACTGACAGTCATGGAGGCCAAGTCTCCCCCGCACTTGCTTACAATCAAGGAGACCCGGTCTCCCCTGCACGGAATCATTGAGGCCTGATCTCCCTTGCACCGACAGAAAATCATGGGGGCCTGGTTCCCCTACTCTTACATTCAATCATGGAAGCTTGGTCTCTCCTACGCTGACACCATAGAGGCCAAGTCTCTCCTGCTCTTGCTGACAATCAAGGAGGCCTGGTCTCCCCTCCACTGACTGACAGTCATTGAGGCCAGGTCTCCCTTGCATCAACAGAAAATCGTGGACACCTGGTTCCCCTGCTATTACATGTACATACAATCATGGAGGTTTGGTCTCCCCTACACTGACAGTCATGGAGGCCTGGTCTCCCTTGCACTGACTGACAATCATTGGGGCCTGGTCTCCCTTGCACTGACATACATCATGGAGGCCTGGTTCCCCTCTACACTAACATGCAATCATGGAGGTTTGATCCCCTTGCTCCAACTGAAAATCATGGAGGCCCGGTCTTCCCTACCCTGATATTCAATCATTGAGGCCTGAACTCTCTGCACTGACATACAGTCAGGGAAGCTTGGTCTCCACTTCACTGACAGTCATGGAGGTCAATTCTCCCCTGCCCTTGCTGATGAAAATGGATACCTGGTCTCCCCTGCACTGTCATTCAATTATGGAGGCTTTGTCTCTCCTACACTGCCTGACAGTCATGGAGGCCAAGTCTCCCCTGCCCTTGCTGACAAACATAGAGACCTGCACTGACTGACAATCACTAAGGCCTGGTCTCCCTTGGACCGACAGAAAATTGTGGTGTCCTGGTTCCCCCTGCGCTGAAATACAATAATTGAGGCCTGGTCTCCTTGCAGTCATGGAGGCCCGGCCTTCCCCCCCACCCCGCTCTCACATAGAAACATGGTCTTTCTTCACTGACAGTCATTGAGGCCTGGTGGTCTCCCCTGCAGACATACAATCATGGAGGTCTTATCTCCCCTGCACTGACATACAATCATTGAAGCAAGGTCTCCCGTACAGTGTCTGGCAATCGTTTAGGCCTGGTCTCCCTTGCACCAACATAAAATAATGAAGGCCTGGTCTCCCCTGCACTAACATACAATCATGGGGCTTGGTCTCACCTACACTGACTGACATCCATGAATGCCTAGTCTCCCCTGCACTATCTGGAGGCCTTGTGGTCTCCCCTGCACTGATTGGCAATCATTGAGTCCTGATCTTCCTTGCACCAACTGAAAAATCATGGAGGCCTGGTCCCCCCTGCACTGACCAGCAATCATGGAGGCCTGGACTCCATTGCACCTACTGAAAATCATGGAGGCCTGGTTTATCATGCACAGACTGACAATCATGGAAGCCTTGTCTCCCACGCACTGCCTCCAATAATTGGGCTGATAATATGGAGCCTTACTCTCTCTGTTATGATGCAATATTGATCTCCCCAAACTGACAGTCAAGGAGAAAAGGTGTCTTGTTTTGGCTTGGGTTCATGGAGTCCTATGATCCTGTGTATATGCTTAAGATAAAGGGGCTCTTTTTCTGACAATCATGAGACCCTTGTCAGTCTAAAAATTATGGAGCACTGACAGTCATGAAGCCCTAGGTTTGTATTCACCCACCATTCTGGCATGTTGGCACCCTTGTCTGCCCCCTTCCCCCAACCCCATGTGAAGAATGGCAATGGAGCCCTCGCTTGTAATGGTTGACATTACCTGAAGTTTGGTTTCCCATGTAGAGGCTGACCATCACTCAGCCTAGGTGTCATGTACTTGCTTACATACTGAAACCCATGGTCTGTATTCACCAAGAGAACATTCTCAGTCTTATTCTGAAGATGATGTTACCAAAAGCTTATCCAATGCCAATACATTAGGTCAATCAACACCAGGATCAATATTCACAAATTATTCTTGAGAATATTCTTAGCCTTTTCTAGATTTTTCTAACCTTGAAAGTAAAACAACTTCTGATTGGCTGAACCAAATCATTTGGTTTAGCCAAGCAGAAGTTGTGTTGCTATCTAAATCTAGAATAAGAGAAAGAATGAAACTAAGAATGGTTGGTGAATATGGACCCTGGTCTCCATTGAATTGGCTGACAATAATTAAGCCTTTTTTCTCTTGTACAACATAACAAAAATGAAGCCCAGTTGGTCTCCATTGTACCAGCTATCACGGAGCCCTGTTTTCCCCCCATACAGTCTCAAAACAATGGAGTCCTTGTGTCTCCTGTGCAGGCTGACAATTTTTGTGTCCTGTTATTACCTTTGTCAGGGGTCTTCCTTAGCTCAGCCATAAGGGCATTGGGTTTATAAACAAGGGATCAATGCTTTATAGCCACTGTAGAATCTCTCTACATGTTATTGTGCTTGGGAAAGACACTGTAAAGCCTCTCTAGCTCATGTGAAGTCCAACACAGAAGAAACATAAACAGGTGAGCTATGTCCATTGATGTAACTGAAGTAAAATAAAAAATAACATATACAGTCGAAACTGTCTTAAGCAGCCAACCAAGGGACAAGCCAAAAGTGGCTGCATACGACAGTTGGCTGCTTAACACAGATCAGTATTTTCTACCACAGAGTGGTCACAGTGTAATTAGACTGGCCGCCTAATATAAAACAAAAGAAACAATAAACAAGTGTTTTAATTAATGAAAGTTTATTTTGGGTCTCTGTTTTATTAATAAATTACAGTATAGAATCAATCAGTTGATCATGTTAACTCTTTACCAGAAGACAAAAATTTTAGCCCTGTCCAAATTGAAAGCATCTGCAGACCATATTTTCAATGTGGCTTGAATGGTGCAACTGTTTATTGATAGGTAGAAAACATTAAGGGAAAAGGAGACAGTGCAACTAGAAAACATTGGACAATTGAAAGATATCCCCTTCAGAGGTTAACATTCAATACCCAATGTTTTCTTATTCCTGACCTACTCATCTTAAAAAAAAAACATCAATCCTTGTCTGTGTTTTTGTCACACTGGTTATATCCATTACAAACAGTTTTCAATTTGCACTTCCAGTCATCCACTACACTTTTGTCCACAGAGCCACGCTCACCACTTTGTTTCTTAAAAACAATGTTGTGTCTTTTCAAGAAAGACTCCAGCCAACCACAAGATCCCTTGAAATCGTTAAGTCCGAGCTCACTGGCGAATTTCAATGCCTTCTCGCGAATCAAAGGTCCTGACACATTGATTTGTCTAGAGGTAGCGTCCAAAAACCAACGGTGACAAAGATCGTCAATTTTGTCATAAGACACAGTACGTTTAACACGTTTAGTTTCAGGATTCCCAGTTTCATATTCATCCATGATTTCGCGCTTACGTTTTGCCACATTTTGGATTTGAGTGCGTCCGACGCCAAAGTCGGAAGCGATGACCCTAGACGAGCGACCGGAATCAAGAAGCTGAAGAACTTTGACGCGTTCCTCTAACGTTAAACACTTGCGTTTCTGAGACATGATAGCGAAGAATAGGAAGTATCGTGTGATCAATCCCAATATAAAGCACCCTATCTTCGCAGTTTTACAAACTTTCAAACCTAATTAATTATTAATTAATTTTGATTGTATTAATCAAAATACCTCGGCACTTATTGACTTTAAATCATAAAAGACAAACAATTCAATTTCTCCCGATAAAGTGTACACCTGCACTATTAAGTTTAACCGTTTATCACACATGTTGATTGGTAAAGCGACGCGATTTATGCACACGATTAGCCAGACGTGTTATTGATTTTTTACACACCACCTGCTAGCGATTAGTCGGGTCGCGTGACCGCTTTATGGGATATGCTTTAAGTGTAATTAAGTACTTCAAATGTGACCGCTGACCACATATCACAATTTACCGTTAATTAAAGGACATTAAAGAGCTAATTTCCACGGGCGGGCCTGAACTGACCGTTAATCACAGATTGGCCGCTATTCACATATGACCGCTAACTCAGATTCGACTGTACATGTAACACTGTTCAAACTGAACATGTGGTCTCTTGTCCGGGCTTACAATTATAAATCCCAGGTCCATAATAACAAACCATTCATAAGAATATTCTTAGTCCCATTCTCCAGAATTCTAAAAATTTTGAAAGTAAGTCAATTTCTGATTGGCTTAACTATTTGATTTAGCCAATCAGGTGCTGTGTTACTTTCAAATGTCAAAAATTCTTGAGAATGAGACTAAGAATGTTTTTAAGAATGATTGGTGAATACTTTGAGAATGGTTAGACCCTGGTGTCCCCTGTTTCAGCTTATCAAGGCAACCTATTGGTATCCTGCAATAAATACCACAGTTTCACAAAATCTTGATCAAACTACATCAAAAAAGAAATATAAGTTTGTGAATTCTAGAAAAAAAACCTTTACTTTTTCGTAGTAAGAAATCCAAACAACGGAGATAGATGTTTCAATATCTAGTTTACCCTTTATCACAGAATCCCAAGTATTAACCACCCTGAGGAAGAAGGCTTTTGAAAACATCGTTGAAAAAGGATAAAATGCTGGTAATCAGCATTTTATCCTTTTCGAACAATGTTTTTTAAGGACAAAGGTTATCATTTTAATCCAGCTTTAAGGACACCAAATCTAGAATTTTGTCATGTGGTAAAGTGTTTAAACTTTGATTCCTGTTGTCAATTTGAAGATCATTTCCATCTTGTACACTACACAACAGTAATGATAACAATATGTCTGTAGCGTTTCAGCTACTTTTCTTTCATTGTGTTATTGATAAAGGTATCACACTTGGTAAGCTTTACAATCAACCAATCAGAAAACGATGTCGGCAGGAAATTGTAGTATCTAGCCATAGTCTGAAATAATGAAGCAAATTTTACATACTCGGGCAAAAACAAGTTTAACCCTTTACCGTACAATGCCACCTTTTGATGCCCCTGGGAAAGAAGCCTTTTGAAAACATTGTGGGAAAAGGAGAAAATGCTGGTAACCAGCATTTTCTCCTTTTCCCACAATGTTTTCTACCCTATCTAAGAAATGTTGCACCATTTGAGCCACATCGAAATTGTCGTCTTCAAATGCTTTCAATTTGGACAAGGCTAAAATTTTCTCGTCTGGTTAAGGTTTTATGTATCTCCATGATGAATTTATACCATCATATAATTGTGGATCCATGAATTCCATTCTATCTCACAACCAACTGAATCACGAGGTAGACTGGTCCTTTGACATGCACAAAATTTACCGGTATTTAATTATCTTGTGGGCCATTTCTGACCAGAGCATCTTCAAGGGTGTCTATTGGTTATAGACCTTAAGCCACCAAAAGGCCACCCCTCCCCTGTTCCCTGCAGGGGGAATTTTTGGCAATGTCGTTTTTTGAAACACCAATGTCTCCCAAGCACTTTGTCAATGTCTGCAACCTGGCAAGTAGGGCGTTTTCGAGTTAAGATTATTTCATTGGTGATGTTTTCATGAGTGATTTTTTAAAAAAACTTTTATTTATTTTCACGAGTGAAAATATTACCGATGATGTTTACGAGATGAAATAAATTCCTATCTTTCACCACTACACGCCAGTAAATTCTCCTGCTCAGATATATATAATGGCAGCAGATAAAATAACACACACGACAGGAAAAAAAATCCATATCTACACAGTGTCAAATATGGTTCCAAATTTATATGGTGTGATGACATATCTCATGCACAGAGTATGCATGCACTGATTTGCTATTTGATTAGTCAAAATGTTACGCTATAATATTCATCCGTAAAATCCATAAAAAATGAAGTTACTACCCTCTGCACCATTAATGGTTTCGTTTTGTTTACCATTATCGAGTAAAATGTCTATAACTGCAAAATATTGTTGTTAAAAATTGTAGGTATATAATAAAAGGAATATTATGTTACAGTTGTAGGTATATAATAAAAGGAATATTATGTAGGTATATAATAAAAGGAATATCATGTTACAGAAACTTTCCTGGTGCTTGTATTTGCTTCTTGCTCCATAGGAAAACTTTGACATCACACTCAACCTTTGGTCTTGTGCAATTCCAAATTTTCTCACATTGGTCGAATGAAATACAAGCACCAGGAAAGTTACTACAAAACAATATTCTGTACATATTTGCTAGTAAATCACTGGATAATTAAGCTGATGATTGTAAAAAGTGGAGCTTACCACGAGACTAACTAGGAATGATGTATGTCTGATTTCAGGCAGTAACAGTCATGCATAAGTATCATGCATTTAGCTAAAAAGGTAGATACAGCTGTAGGTCTTACTTGTCGTACTTCGTTATGACATTTCATTGACTGATAAAACTACAATGATAAATTAAACGATGCATTCAAGGCATCTTTGATCAAGACAATTTGTTATATCTGAAAAATATCCCTATAGTTTCTCCGATTATGATTTTTTACAGTTTAAATTGTAAAAAATTCTGTGCTTTGATTTGCACTAAACACTCTTGTACTTTGTAAGAAATGTAATGAAATATTTAAATATAAGCTAATTACATTACCTGAGATCATTCAGCATTTTCTCCTTTTCCCACAACGTTTTCTACTATTTCAAAAACAAATTTCAATTTTCGAATCGCATTTACTGTGTCATCGGCAAATGTTTTCAATTTGGACAAGTCTGAAATTTTGACATCTGATAAAGAATTAAACCATAGGCATATTTGGTAACACCAGAATTCACTACTTTTTGAGCCATGCTCTGTGAAAAGGGGGCTTAATGCATCTCAGTTATGTATGATACCAAGCAAGCCATCACATAATTATGAATTCATGATAGCCACATTTTTCACAACCAAGGTAATCATGACGTAAAGTAGTCCTTTGACACATAGAAAATTGACCCGATAGTGAAAAGTCTTCCCAGGTCAGCCTGCGCAGTCCACGAAAGCTGACCTTTCGCGGATGCATTAAGCCCCCTTTTCACAAAGCATGACATTTATAAATGTACATACTGCATATTTATCAAAACCGTGTGGCCCTCCATACACCAAGTATCTTGTGTGTGGCCTGTCACTGACCAGAGCATCTTCCAGAGTATCTATAACAGGTTTGGTGGTCTCCGCACTGCCTCCAATACTCTGTCGCTGCCTGTCGATCATTTTGTCAAGGTAAGATCGGCCACCGTAGGCAGCCCTGACATCTGCTGAGGCGTTCTTCCACATCTCATCTGCTTCAGCTTCATAGCGCTTAAACTGAAAAATTGTGATTCATGTATACAAAAGTCTGTCATTAACTCCATTTTGTTTTTGTCTTGCAGCTTACAATTTTTAACCCTTTACCACACAATCCCAAGTTTTAATGACCATGAGGAAATAGCCTTTTGAAAACCTTGCAGGAAAAGAAGAAAATGCTGGTAACCAGCATTTTCTCCTTTTCCTGCAAGGTTTTCCACACTTTCACTGACCAGGTTTTCTACACTTTCATAGATAAGGTTTTCTACACTTTCATAGATAAGGTTTTCTACACTTTCACAGACAAGGTTTTCTACACTTTCACAGACAAGGTTTTCTACACTTTCATAGATAAGGTTTTCTACACTTTCACAGATAAGGTTTTCTACACTTTCACAGACAAGGTTTTCTACACTTTCACAGATAAGGTTTCTACACTATCACAGACAAGGTTTTCTACACTTTCATAGATAAGGTTTTCTACACTTTCATAGATAAGGTTTTCTACACTTTCACAGACAAGGTTTTCTACACTTTCACAGATAAGGTTTCTACACTTTCACATATAAGGTTTCTACACTTTCACAGACAAGGTTTTCTACACTTTCACAGATAAGGTTTCAACACTATCACAGACAATGTTTTCTACACTTTCATAGACAAGGTTTTCTACACTTTCACAGACAAGGTTTTCTACACTTTCATAGATAAGGTTTCTACACTTTCATAGATAAGGTTTTCTACACTTTCATAGATAAGGTTTTCTACACTTTCACAGACAAGGTTTTCTACACTTTCATAGATAAGGTTTTCTACACTATCACAGACAAGGTTTTCTACACTCTCATAGATAAGGTTTTCTACACTTTCACAGACAAGGTTTTCTACACTTTCACAGACAAGGTTTTCTACACTTTCATAGATAAGGTTTCTACACTTTCATAGATAAGGTTTCTACACTTTCATAGATAAGGTTTTCTACACTTTCATAGATAAGGTTTTCTACACTTTCACAGACAAGGTTTTCTACACTTTCATAGATAAGGTTTCTACACTTTCATAGATAAGGTTTTCTACACTTTCATAGATAAGGTTTTCTACACTTTCACAGACAAGGTTTTCTACACTTTCATAGATAAGGTTTTCTACACTATCACAGACAAGGTTTTCTACACTCTCATAGATAAGGTTTTCTACACTTTCACAGACAAGGTTTTCTACACTTTCACAGACAAGGTTTTCTACACTTTCATAGATAAGGTTTCTACACTTTCATAGATAAGGTTTCTACACTTTCATAGATAAGGTTTTCTACACTTTCATAGATAAGGTTTTCTACACTTTCACAGACAAGGTTTTCTACACTTTCATAGATAAGGTTTTCTACACTTTCATAGATAAGGTTTTCTACACTTTCATAGATAAGGTTTTCTACACTTTCACAGACAAGGTTTTCTACACTTTCATAGATAAGGTTTCTACACTTTCACAGACAAGGTTTTCCACACTTTCACAGATAAGGTTTTCTACACTTTCACAGATAAGGTTTCTACACTATCACAGACAAGGTTTTCTACACTTTTATAGATAAGGTTTTCTACACTTTCACAGACAAGGTTTTCTACACTTTCACAGACAAGGTTTTCTACACTTTCACAGATAAGGTTTCTACACTTTCACAGATAAGGTTTCAACACTATCACAGACAATGTTTTCTACACTTTCATAGACAAGGTTTTCTACACTTTCACAGACAAGGTTTTCTACACTTTCACAGATAAGGTTTCAACACTATCACAGACAATGTTTTCTACACTTTCATAGACAAGGTTTTCTACACTTTCACAGACAAGGTTTTCTACACTTTCACAGACAAGGTTTTCTACACTTTCATAGATAAGGTTTTCTACACTTTCACAGACAAGGTTTTCTACACTTTCATAGATAAGGTTTTCTACACTATCACAGACAAGGTTTTCTACACTCTCATAGATAAGGTTTTCTACACTTTCACAGACAAGGTTTTCTACACTTTCACAGACAAGGTTTCTACACTTTCATAGATAAGGTTTCTACACTTTCATAGATAAGCTTTTCTACACTTTCATAGATAAGGTTTTCTACACTTTCACAGACAAGGTTTTCTACACTTTCATAGATAAGGTTTCTACACTTTCATACATAAGGTTTTCTACACTTTCATAGATAAGGTTTTCTACACTTTCACAGACAAGGTTTTCTACACTTTCATAGATAATGTTTCTACACTTTCACAGACAAGGTTTTCCACACATTCACAGATAAGGTTTTCTACACTTTCACAGACAAGGTTTTCTACACTTTCACAGATAAGGTTTTCTACACTTTCACAGATAAGGTTTCTACACTTTCACAGGCAAGGTTTTCTACACTTTCACAGATAAGGTTTCTACACTATCACAGACAAGGTTTTCTACACTTTCATAGATAAGGTTTTCTACACTTTCACAGACAAGGTTTTCTACACTTTCACAGACAAGGTTTTCTACACTTTCACAGATAAGGTTTCTACACTTTCACATATAAGGTTTCTACACTTTCACAGACAAGGTTTTCTACACTTTCACAGATAAGGTTTCAACACTATCACAGACAATGTTTTCTACACTTTCATAGACAAGGTTTTCTACACTTTCACAGACAAGGTTTTCTACACTTTCACAGACAAGGTTTTCTACACTTTCATAGATAAGGTTTTCTACACTTTCATAGATAAGGTTTTCTACACTTTCACAGACAAGGTTTTCTACACTTTCACAGATAAGGTTTCAACACTATCACAGACAATGTTTTCTACACTTTCATAGACAAGGTTTTCTACACTTTCACAGACAAGGTTTTCTACACTTTCACAGACAAGGTTTTCTACACTTTCACAGACAAGGTTTTCTACACTTTCATAGATAAGGTTTTCTACACTTTCATAGATAAGGTTTTCTACACTTTCACAGACAAGGTTTTCTACACTTTCATAGATAAGGTTTTCTACACTTTCACAGATAAGGTTTCTACACTATCACAGACAAGGTTTTCTACACTTTCATAGATAACGTTTTCTACACTTTCACAGATAAGGTTTCTACACTATCACAGACAAGGTTTTCTACACTCTCACAGATAAGGTTTTCTACACTTTCACAGACAAGGTTTTCTACACTTTCACAGACAAGGTTTTCTACACTTTCATAGATAAGGTTTCTACAGTTTCATAGATAAGGTTTCTACACTTTCATAGATAAGGTTTTCTACACTTTCACAGATAAGGTTTTCTACACTTTCAAAGACAAGGTTTTCTACACTTTCATAGATAAGGTTTCTACACTTTCATAGATAAGGTTTTCTACACTTTCATAGATAAGGTTTTCTACACTTTCACAGACAAGGTTTTCTACACTTTCATAGATAAGGTTTCTACACTTTCATAGACAAGGTTTTCCACACTTTCACAGATAAGGTTTTCTACACTTTCACAGACAAGGTTTTCTACACTTTCATAGATAAGGTTTTCTACACTTTCATAGATAAGGTTTTCCACACTTTCATAGATAAGGTTTTCCACACTTTCACAGACAAGGTTTTCTACACTTTCATAGATAAGGTTTTCTACACTTTCATAGATAAGGTTTTCTACACTTTCATAGATAAGGTTTTCTACACTTTCATAGATAAGGTTTTCTACACTTTCACAGACAAGGTTTTCTACACTTTCATAGATAAGGTTTCTACACTTTCACAGACAAGGTTTTCTACACTTTCACAGACATTTACCATCATTTGAGCCAAATTTAATATGTCGTCTGCAAATGGTTTCAATTTGGGCCAGTCTAAAAATTTTGATGTTTGGTAAAAAGTTTACTCTTTACCACATTACAAAAATTTAGACCAGTCCAAGCAAATGTATTCTCTGGTAACTAGCATTTTTCTCCATTTCCTACAATGATTTCTACCTTTTCATAGACAACTTACATCAGTTGTGCTATATTTGATTTGTTGTCTGCAAATGCTTTGAATTTAGTCAGGTTTACATATTTGACATTTGCTGAAGAGTTCAGTTATGTTAGATGGTCAACATTAAAATGAAGCATGCTCTGTGAAAAGGGATTAAATGCATCTGTAAAAAGTATTGACTCATGTAAGCCTACTCAGGCTGACCTGGGTTGAAAGTTTTTGCTATATAGCTAAATTTAAATTTTCTGCAGGTTCAAGGACCATTCTACCTCATTCTGCCATGTGGTTCAGCCGGTGTTTAAGTAAAATTGGTCTGTCTTATGCCACAGCTTGCTTGGTGTGGTGCAGTACAAAAACACTTTACCACAGAATCCCAAATTTTAACAAGACTAAGGACGAAGCTTTTTGAAAACATTGCAGGAAAAGGGAGAAAATGCTGGTTTCCTGCATTTTCTCCTTTTCCCACAATGTTTTCTACCCTATCAAAGACAAATTTCATCATTTGAGTCACATTTGAACTATCAGTTTGGACAAGTATACATTTTTCTCATGCAGTAGAGAGTTAAACCCCTTTTCACAGAGCATGACTAAAATATATTTAGCAGTTTTCAAAGAATTTTAAAAAATACCAGACTTACATGCTCCTCATTCTGGCATGCTGTAGCAGTGCTGAAGTTTCCCGGTTCCACGATTGCTACCTTTACGTTGAATTTTAACATTTCCAGCCTCAGAGAGTCTGCCATTGTCTCTAAAGCATGTTTTGTCACATGGTATGCTGAATTAGATGGCCAAGAGTACAGTCCCTTTACGCTGGTCACTATGACAACTCTACCTGCAAAACAAGAGGGCCATTGGCACTAAAACACTCACCTGAGTAAAGTTATCTAGAACTGATAAAGTTGTAGACACCTAGGTTGTGATGATGTAAAATGCATGAGTGTCAGTGACCTAAATTTTAACTAGACATGACCCAGTTTAGAACTTGTACTAGATATCATCAAAACGAACATTCTGACCATATTTCATAAGTATCAGACTGAAAATGTGGCCTCTAGGGTAAACACAAGATTTTTCTAAATTTTAGCCCAGTGACCTACTTTATGACCTGACATGGCCAAATTTGGAAGTTGTCCAAGATATCATCAAGACAAACATTGTGATAACTTTTCATGACTATCAGACTGACAATGTGGTCTCTAGAGTGCACACAAGGTTTTTCTAAGATTTGTTCCAGTGACCTACTTTTTGACCCAATGTGACCTAATTTAAAAGTTGTCAGAAATATTGTCAAGACAAACATTCTAACCAAGTTTTATAAGTATCAAACTGAAAATGTGGCATCTAGGTTTTTCTAAGATGTGTCCCAGTGACCTACTTATTGACACGATGTGACCCAATTTCAAACTTGGTCAAAATATTCCCAAGACAAACATTCTCACTAAAGTTCATAAGTCTTGAACTGAAGATGTGGCATCTAGAGAGCACACAAGGTAATTGTTGACACCTGGACGAAGGACGCAGCACAATCAATAAAAAGCTCATCTTGAGCACTTTTGGGTTCTGGTGATCTGAAATTTTCACCGCTACAAAACATAACCTAATGCAAAATTTTAATTGCAGTTTTTGGCTGTTTTTCATGCAATGAAAAGGTTTATTTCGTAAAATCAGCAATCTAAGGGTCAAACTACCAACCTTTGGATTGTCTTACAAGATACAGAAAGTTTCTGATGGTTCTGACAGCTCCATAAAAATTGACATTCATCACTTTTTTGTACAAGTTCAAGGTCAGCCATTCTACATCACCCATCACATTGAAACCAGCATTGCTTACAATAGCCCATAAACCTATAATAAGATGTATAATGTTGAAATAAAAAGATAATGGACTTATGTGATTAAAATATACATTTCCACACGGCACGACAAAATGTCTGACTTGTAAGGATTGAAAGCAGATGATTCACCCTTTCGTAGACAATCCTGAGTTTTAACGACTCTGAAGGATTTTGAAAACATTATGGAAAAGGAGAAAATGCTAGTAACCAGCATTTTCTCCTTTTTCCACAATGTTTTCTACCCTTTCAAAGACGGAAATCATCTTTTGAGCTCAATTCAAAGTTGTCGTCTGCAAATGCTTTAAATTTGGTCGAGTATAAAATTTTGTTGTTGGGTGTAGAGTTAACCCTTTCCCAAACAAGCCCTGGTTTTCACATGTCTGCAGTACAAGCCTTTTGAAAACACTGTGGGAAAAGGAGAAATTGCTCGTAACGAGCAATTTCTCCTTTTCCCACAGTGTTTTCTACCCATTTTGAGACCTTCCTGCCATTTTCATCAAATTAAAATTGTCCAATTTGGACTGGTCCAAAATTTGTTGTTTGGGAAAGGGTTAATTAAATGTGGCTCAGAGTAAAAAGACAAATCTTTAAAATACATAATTGGTTGTACAGTGTTTAACACTATTTTTAACATTATTTCAGTTATCTGTAAACAGCTGGTGCACCCATCCATGCTTTCGGAGTTTCTTTTACCAGTACTTTGCACAATAGTCTTCCCAAGCCACTGGCTGCTTTCCCAAATATTCACGGTCAAAACAATGATCAGCGGTGAAAGAGGAAAAATCTCGTCCCAATGACTATCGTCAATCCTTGGAAAGAAATTTGCTGAGCTGGGGATTTAAACTAGCGACGCCCTGTTTTCAAGTCCTGTATGCTATCAACTGTGCTACCAGGGCTCGGCCTTCTAAATGGCAAAAAACATTGTGGGAAAGCCAGCAGTTTCTCTTTTTCCCACTATGTTTTCAAAATGTTTTTTTCAGGCTGCGGTGCAACCCCGTACAAGAATACCTACGCACGAGCATTCAGCTCATTTGTATCAATTTGGAAATTGTTGTATGCAGATTCTTTCAATTTTGAAGAGTCTAAATTTTTCATTCGGGAAAGGGCTAAATAGCGATAGAAATAACTTTCCTGTTGGTGGCAGGTGTGACGCCACGTACTGATGAGCCTCTGCTACACTTTCATCGCTAGAGACGTCCAGTGGTACGATGTGAAGCCTGTCTGATGATCGGGATTTCAACAATGTGGCTCCTTTTTCCTCGGGCTTCAGACATCCAGCAAATACTGTGAAGCCCAGGTCATCCAGATGACAGGCAAGGTCATGGCCAAATCCTATTCATGAAATGTAATTATAATAATTATAATAAATGTTTGTTCATACATGTTTCTATTCTAATTTTTTTTCACATGATTCATACTGGTAAGTTAACCCTCATACTGCTAAGCATGACTCACCGACCTTTTGCAGACAGTGTAGATTAAGATCAGACTGCACAGAATGTGCAGTCTGATCTTGGATCTATGCTGTCCAATAAGGAGATAGTTCTTTTCCAAAACTTAAGTCTGAAATAACATTATTCAGGTTTTTACTATTGGTTAGAAAATTTAATTTCACTTATTTAGCAGGATTAGGGGTTAAAATATATTGTAATAACTCTGCCTTCTCGATCAGCACACTAACCATGTATCTTATTTTTTGTCTTGCTGCAAAGCACCTTGGAAAATATTGTGACATTAGCATGATGTTTAAACCCTTTACCACACAATGCCGCCTTCTAATGACCCTGGAAAAGAAGCCTTTTGAAAACATTGTGGGAAAAGGAGAAAATGCTGGTAACCAGCATTTTCTCCTTTTCCCACAATGTTTTCTACCCCAATCAAAAACAGAAAACATCATTTGAATTACATTTAATTTGTCGTCTGCAAAAGCTTTCAATTTGGTCCAGTCTAAAATTTTGTTGTTTGGTATATAGAGTTAAAGTTATGGATTGTTTCACAAGGAGTATTGATGGAATCTTCAGGTGCTTTTGTGAACTATTTAGATTAAGATCAGGCTTCTTGATCTGTGCAGTCTGATCTTGGGTTTGTGCTGTCTAGTTTTGTCTTGGATATTCTAAATTTATGTATTGGGTCTTTCATCCCGCCTAAAATTAATTGCACTTTCAAAATATCTGGCAGTCCAAAGGCATAGCGTCCAATATGCAAGTGTCTAAATAGTGTAGAAATAATGAGAACTGGCAAAACATTCTTTTATCTTTTAAAAGAACAAAAATAGAATGAAAATTTCCAACCAACAGTAAAAAGCCAAATATTGCTATTTAATCTTATCTCTTTTCTACGAAAAATCGAATGCTCAAAGTATCCGACAACGTAGATCAAGATCAGACTGCATATTCTGTGCAGTCTGATCTTAATTTACACTGTCCCCACAAGCGCTCTGTTTTGCGTAACCCCTGGTTACGCCCTTGCAGCCAATGGGATTTGGGCAGCCCTACCTGTGTCACATCCAGTGATGAAAACACCTTGACCATTCACTTCTAACTTTCCTGTGGACTTGTGACGAATGATCTTCAAACACCCATATAGAATACAAATGCATGCAAGGTAAACATAAATACTGTAGTAGTAAACTGCTGAATAAATAGTCACTAGTAAAGTAACAATGTAGGTGAATTCACAAACATGCAGATTGAAATAATCCCAGTATGCCATATTTATCAGCCTACTATCTTGCAGTACTAGATCTAGTTCACTGCCATATTTCAGTCATCTGAGTGTCTTATCATAAACTTTGTTTGTTTTGGACAGTTTGAGATGTACCTCAGTCTATGTCTAGCCATGCTTTATCATGTACAGGGCTTGTTCAAAAGTGTATGTTACTTCAGCTTATATTTAGCCATGCTTTATCATGTACATCTACAGGGCTGGTTCAAAAATAGTGTGACACATTGCATGTTTGATAAGCAATCTGTAGTCGAAATTTGAAGGAAAAGGAGAAAATTTCAGATGCTATAGAAAGAGCCATCAAAAAGCCATCAACTCTTTAAAAGAAGGTTTTACTTGTGTAATCTACAGACGTTTAACTCTTTACCAAATACCAGAAGTTTAGACTGGTCCAAATAGAAGACATTTTCAGACATTAAATCAAATGTGGCTCAAATGATGGAATTTTTGTCTAAAAGAGTAGAAAACATCATGGGAAAAAGAGAAAATGCTGGTTACCAGCATTTTCTCATTTTCCCACAATGTTTTTCCGGCATTTTCTCATTTCCCCACAATGTTTTTGAAAGTTTTCTTTTTTTAGGGTTGTCAATAGTTGGGATTGTGTAGTAAGGGTAAACTGTCATATATGTTTAGTGGCAGGATGAAGAAAAAGATCTTTATCAACTGACAAAAAATTGTACATGTATTCAACGAGAAAGGGTAATGCCCGGTCAAATTACATGTAGTTAGGTATTATGGCTATCTCTGTGTAATATTGGAGGAGACCTTTGAAATTTCGACCCACAGATGCAAGTCTTTGTATTTTTCAATATGTTCCGACATGTCATATCCCGATTTCTACCCAAAAATAGAAATTTACCTCCTTTACAAAACGACAAATATTTGGAGATGTCCAAATTGAAAGCATTTGCAGATGACAATTTACATGTGGCTGGAATGATGAGATCTGGCTGTGAAAGAGTAGAAAACATTGTGGGAAGAGGAGAAAATGCTGGTTACCAGCATTTTCTCCTTTTCCCACAATGTTTTTAAATTGTTAAAACTTGTGATCATGTGATTAAGGGTTTTAGAGATCACTACATGAAACTTGTAGGAAATAATAAAAGTTGCTAATTTTCTTGTAAAATAACACCTTCGTATCACAAGCATAAATTTATGTAATTTACAAGCATTTCAGTAAGTAAGAACACTTGTAAGCCAAGTACAAATACCTGTTAAGCCTTATCCTGCGAAATAAGTTAAATAAAACTTTTAAGATGATAATAAAAATCCCAATAATGTTATTTAAAAATTATTTCTTGGAGAAAAATATCTCCTTATCGGGCAATGGAGATCCAAGATGAGACTGCATTATTCTGTGCAGTCTGATCTTGATCTACAATGTCCACAAAAGTCCTAGAGCAGGGCAATGCAGCCTGAGGGTTAACATCTGCTGAGTAAAAATTGTGTGAACCAATTTCAATTCAAAATGGAAAAAAAACACAGAATATTACATGTATAAGAAAGACAACTGCAGCAAGAATATGTAATCTCTTGGTAAGATTTACCTCTCTTATTGCTTTCCACTTCTTGATCAAACTGATACCTGTTGTATCTCCCGTAACAGGTAGACGAAGATAGATAACAGGCTGTCAGTTTACTTCTTGATCAGAATGGCCATACTCACGCTACCACTTCTCATCCCTGTAAAAAATTTATCATTGAGTTTGTTTTCCTGAGAACCTATTAATCCTTTACCAAACGAAAAAATTTTAGACCTTCCCAAACTGAAAGCATTTGCAGACGACAAATCAAAATGTGACTCAAAAACTGAAACCTCTCGTTTGAAGTGTAGAAAATTGTGGGAAAAGGAGAAAATGCTGGTTTTCTCCTTTTCCCACAATGTTTTCTGCCCTATCATAGAAAACTTGCACCCTATAAGCCACATTGAAATTGTTGTCTGCAAATGCTTCCAATTTGGACCAGACTAAAATACATGTACTGTTGTGTGGTAAAGTGTTAACCCTTAGAGTGCCAGATACACCAAGCAGACAGTTTCATTCTAGAAATGAGACCAAGATAAAGGCACCTTAAAGTTTGTTTTTAACTCTTTACAGCACAATCCTGAGTTTTTAACAACCCTAAATTAACCCTTAGGCTGCTAAGTGTGACTCAAGGACCTTTTGCTGATGGTATAGATCAAGATCAGACTGTACAGTCTGATCTTGGATCTACACTGCCCGATAAAGAGATACCGTTCCCCTTAAAAATACCTTTGAAATAGTAAAATCTTGGTTTTTACTATCGGCTTGAAAGTTTCATTTCACATATTTAGCAGGATAACAGTTAAAGAGCCTTTGAAAACATAGTGGGAAAGGTGAAAATGTTGTTCACCAGCATTTTCTCCTTTTCCCACAATGGTTTCTATCCAGTCAAAGATGAGTGCCTTCATTTAACCCTTTACCACACAATCCCGACTTTTAACGACCCTGAGGAAGAAGCCTCTTGAAAATATTGTGGGAAAAGGAGAAAATGCTGGTAACCAGCATTTTCTCCTTTTCCCACAATGTTTTCTACCCAACAAAAAACAACTTTTATCGTTTGAGCCACATTTAAATTGTCGTCTGCAAATGCTTTGAATTTGGACAAGTCTACATTTTTATCATTTCGTCACCTTTGTCCTCGGCGAATGTTTCAGAATTGGACAAGTCTAAAACTTTGTCATTTGTTTAATGGTCAAGCAACCAATTCACTTTTGAGTATAGTTAGATCTGTGATAAGCTGCCATCTGCCTTAAGACGACATTTTTTTCTTTGTCATGTGTGGCTGCTTGAGACAAGTTTTGCTGTATTTGGAATTTAAAATAGGTATGTCATTAAGGGCGTACTTCAATAATTTAGCAACTTTTATTTATAAAGACTAAATAACTTGACCCCGCTGTTGTTCATTTCACTTAGATGTAAGCTCTGTATTCATGAATAAATCTTGGTGATTCCCTACAACTTGAATTTTCCTATCACTGCCTTAACCCTTTACTGTATAATACTGCCTTTTAATGACCTGGGAAAGAAACTTTTTGAAAGCATTGTGGGAAAAGGAGAAAATGCTGGTAACCAGCATTTTCTCCTTTTCCCACAATGTTTTCTACCCTATCAAAGAAAACCATCTTATTTGAGAAACAATGAAATTGTCGTCCGCAAATGCTTTCAGTTTGGATACGTCTAAATTTTGTCGTGTGGTAAAGGGTTAAACCTTTAGCGCATAATACTGCATTTTAACAACCTGAGAAAGAAGCCTTTTGAAAACATTGTGGGAAAAGGAGAAAATGCCCTATCAAAGAAAAATTCCACCTTTTGTTCCACATTGAAATTGTCGTCTGCAAATGCTTTCAATTTGGACAAGTCTACATTTTTGTCCTGTGGTAAAGGATTAAATATACTGCTAATTAGATTTTACAGAAAAGTTGGGATCCAATACACTCTGTAGTGCTTTTATCTAATCGTTTATTTAGAATCAGATTATTTATATCTGTAGTTTCTTTTTCGATTCCGTACACCGAGTTGTTCCGAATTTTATCCACGCCAAGAGTACTCTCCTGACTTGAAAGCACGATTAGTGTATCAGTCAAAATGGCCGCTCGAGAGGCGGAACTTGATGAAGAGATTGATGTTGACGAAGAATTACTCGAAGATCAGGCACCAGGTAACTCCAGCAATGTCATGTTGATAGCCGCTGATTCCTATGAAAATCTCAGCATCGATAATTTAGAGATTGAAGAGCCACAACGGAAGAAAAAAAGTCACATACACGAAATAGTCCGACAGGGTTCCGTTGATCATGACAGTTCCTCAGGGGGTGAAAGTATTGCGCATGTCAACAATGTAGATGTCAACGACAGAGTTGTACCATCGTCAAGCGATGAATCTGGAGATCATGCTGATGTACGTATTCAATAAAAGACATGTTTGCCTTTAGAAAAATTCATAATTGAAAACGAAAGTTTGTGTTCTATTGTACAGTATTCTCTTTGTTTCTTTTTCAATTTCGACTGTAACTTTATGATAATTTTAAAGAGCAAAAGAGCCGGCATGGGACTTGAATCGGGAAATCCCCCCCAAAAGGTGGGGATATGCTCTGAACTTCCAGGAATTCTTGTTTAAATGTCTAAACTTTACCTTAGTACCGTTATTCCCATTCTAGCTTTATACTTGCATGGTCCTTTATGACTTTTGACTCGGATATGGAATTTTCCATGAAGAAAATTAAAGCCAGATGGGATTCCAACTCAAGACTCTTTGCTTACAAGGCTATTGCTTTAACCCTTTAACTCTTTACCACACAATCCCAACTTTTAACGACCCTGAAAAAGAAGGCTTTTGAAAATCTTGTGGGAAAAGGAGAAAATGCTCTTAACCAGCATTTTCTCCTTTTCCCACAAGGTTTTCTACCCTATCAAAGACAGAAATCAATATTTGAGCTATATAAATTTGTCGTCTGCAAATGCTTTCTTTTTGGTTGAGTCTAAAATTTTGTTGTGTGGTAAAAAGTTAACACACAATCCCAAGTTTTATTGACCCTGAGAAAGAGGCCTTTTGAAAACATTGTGGGAAAAGGAGAAAATGCTGTTAACCAGCATCTTCTCATTTTCACACAATGTTTTCTAACCCTATCAAAGATAGAAATCATCATTTGAGCTACTTTCGTCACCTGCAAATGCTTTCAATTTGGACCACTGTAAGATTTCGTTATGTGGTAAAGAGTTAACCACAGTGTGATCAGAGGCTTAACTCTGATTCTTTCGACAAATGACCTGATTCTATGATGCAGGAAAATTCTTGATATCTCACAGTAAAATGCTGTTTTTCTTGGAATAGCTGCAGAATGTAAGACAGCTTTGTTCCAAAGTTGGACTGTGCATTCTGTGCACAAAAAACTGAATTTGTACTGCGAACTGTAATTGTTAATTTACTCATTACCAGGCAACAAGATTGTGACATGGTCCAAATTGAAAGCATTTGTAGATGACTAGAGTTACTTGACTCTTTACTACACAACAAAATTTTAGACTTGTCCAAAAGTGTTAAAAAAAAAAAACACAAATTCAGTTTTTGCTCAAAAGATGATGTCTGTATTTGAAATAGGAGAAAACATTGTGGGAAAAGGAGAAAATGCTGGTTACCGGCATTTCCTCCTTTTCTCACAATATTTTCAAAAGTCTTTTACGTCATAACTCTGGATTGTATGGTAAAGGGTTAAAACATGAAACTTGTCATTGAAAGGGTAGAAAACATTGTTGGAAGAGAATAAAATGCTGTTTACCAGAACTTTTTTTTGTTTTGCCACAATGTTTTAGAAAAGCTGCTTCCCCAGGGTCATTGAAAAGACAGGATTGTGTGATAAAGAGTCATTGTATTGATTGTATGGTGTTTAACAGTTTTCAACATTATTTAAGTTATATCGCGCAGGCCAGTGCACCTATACATGCTTTCCTGGAGTTTCTTTTACCAGTACTCTGCACAATGTTCTTTCCAAGCCACTGGCTGCTTTCCCACATAACCATTGTTGAAACAATGGTCAGCGGTGAGAGAGGAATGAATCCTGTCGCGATGACTATCATCAATCCTCGGAAAGAAATTGGCCAAGCCGATAAAGAGTCAGTATGTTGATCTATTTTATTCCAGCCTTCAAAAGAATTGTCTGAAACATTGGATGCTACCTTGAAAGTAGATCAAGTAAATAGTGCAATTACAGAGGAAGAAGAAGATGTAAAAACGCCAGAGTGGAGGAACCAGAGAAAACATGTTTTTATTTTGAGTGATTCAGGAAAACCTGTTTATTCCAGGTAATTATGGATTGTTTTTCTCTCCTTAACCTTTTACCAAGCAGTTCAGACTTTTAACGACCTGGCAGGGAAAAAAAATGTTTGAAAACATGGTTGGAAAAGGAGAAAAATCTGGTAACCTATCAAAGATGAATCTCACCATATGAGCAATATGTGATTTGTAATCTGCAAACTCTTTCTATTTGGACCAGAGTTAAAGCTTTGCAAAGAGTAAAGTATCTTTTTCATCATTGCGGCCTATGTAAATTAACCCTTTACCACACAGTCCCGACTTTCAACAACCCAGAGGAACAACACTTTTGAAAACATTCTGGGAAAAGGAGAAAATGCTGGTAACTAGCATTTTATCCTTTTTCCAGAATGTTTTTTTACCCTAGCAAAGACAAATTCCATCATTTGAGTCACATTTTAATTGTTGTCTGCAAATATTTTCAATTTGGACAAGTCCAATTTTTTGACAGTTGATAAAGAGTTAACCCTTTACCACACAATCCCGAATTTTAACAACCCTGAAAAAGAAGCCATTTGAAAAAATTGTGGGAAAAGGAGAAAATGCTGGTAACCATCATTTTCTTCTTTTCCCACAATGTTTTCTACTGTATCAAACAAAAATCACATCATTGGAGCCACATTAAAATTGTCATCTGCAAATGCTTTCAGTTTGGACGGGTATAAATTTTTGTCATGTGGTAAAGAGTTAAGTACCGTACTTACTTTCATTCATATAAAAACTTTTTACAGACTTAAACATTTTTTGACAAAATTTTAAGGAAAAGTAAACTCTTACTATGCAGTGTAAAGATTCACAGAATTTTTCAAAAGAGTAACCCTTTCCCAAATGACAAATTTTGGACTGGTCCAAATTGAAAGAGTTTGCAGACGACAATTTTAAATTTGACGAAAATGGCAGAAAGTTCTCAAAAAGGGTAGAAAACACTGTGGGAAAAGGAGAAATTGCTCGTTACGAGCAATTTCTCCTTTTTCCACAGTGTTTTCAAAAGACTTGTACTGCAGACACGTGAAAACCAGGGCTTGTTTAGGAAAGGGTTAAGTGTTCGACTGTAGCGACATGTATACATGCACACCTCTATTTGTATACTACTTATGATCTCAGCCCATGGTCATTATTCTTTTTTCCCCTGTACAGGTATGGGAATGAGGACAAATTAGTGAATATACTTGGTGTAATCCAAGTACTGGTGTCATTTTTCGAAGATTCAGGTCTATTTTATGTAATATAATCATTATTCTTTTTTTCCGTACAGGTATGGGAATGAGGACAAATTAGTGACTATATTTGGTGTGATGCAAGGGCTAGTTAAATTTTGTCCAAGATTCAGGTCTATTTGTGTATTATTGTCATTATTCTTTTTTTCCGTACAGGTATGGGAATGAGGACAAATTAGTGACTATATTTGGTGTGATGCAAGCGCTTGTGTCATTTGTCCAAGACTCGGGTCATGACATGATTAGATCCATAATTGTCGCTGACCACAGAGTCGTCTTCCTCCATCAAGAACACCTCATTCTTGTGTGCGTGTCACGAGGCTCAGAGTCGGATCGTCAGATACGCATCCAGCTGAACTATTTATATAATCAAATTCTCAGTGTATTGACTTCTTCTTCCTTGAAAAAAATATTCAAGCAAAGACGGAATTATGATTTACGTCGACAGCTTAGTGGTAGTGAAAAGTTTTTGGACAATTTATTAAACATGATGGATACCGAACCAGGGTTGTTGCTAAGTGCTGTGAGATGTCTACCACTAGAAAGTTCTACGCGGGATATGATTGCTCAAAGTATAGTGCAGTGTGCCAAAGTAAAGGTTTGTAGTTAAAAAGTTTTATCCCTTTACCACATGGCAAAATTTTAAACAGGTCCAAATTGACAGCTGTGGAAAATATTGTTGGAAAAGGAATAATGTATGTACATGAAACATGCATTTTCTCCAGTTATACCATACTGATGTGTTTAAAGTTATTAAAATTGATTCCCTTGGGCTCATGTTCACCTAGGTTGGTAAAAATTATTTTAAATGTTGTTTATCTCTGGCTTCAATTATACAGTTTTTTAGGCATCTCCTTTAGTTAAAAAAATAATATTTTTTCTATTTTGGTTTATCATTCAATAAACCACGGTTGTGAGTTATGAGGCACAATAAACCATGGGCAAAAGTCCCAGTGGTTTTTTGTTGTGCCTCATAACTCACAACTGTGGTTTATTGACTGATAAACCACGGTAGAAAGAATATTATTTGAATTCTAACACGACCAACTCTTGATAAAAGGAAAACAAGTTCATACTTGTTATGCAAAAGTGGATACAGATTAATTCTTACTTTACATAGAATGTAGAATGATGTCAATTTTACCATGCTTCTGTGTGCACTGTGTTTATAGAGCCCAGTTCACGTCATGTTGAGTCGTCGACTTACCAGTATTGACAGTACTGGAAGACAAAAATATAAGAACTGATGAAATTCATCATTGCAAGTGTAAAAAAGTGGTGGGAAAAGGAGAAAATGCTGGGTTACCTTAAGGGTCATTTAACCCTTTATCACACAATCCCAAGTTTTAACAACCCTGAGGAAAAAGCCTTTTGAAAACATTGTGGGAAAAGGAGAAAATGCTGGTAACCAGCATTTTCTCCTTTTCCCACAATGTTTTCTAACTTTCACAAAACAAATTTCAGTTTTTGAATCATGTTTATTTTGTTGTCTGCAAATGCTTTAATTTTGACTAGTCTAAAATTTTGTCGTTTAAACACAGGATTTTCTATTGTAGGGTGAAACAGTGAAGGAGTGAAAAGAAAGTTTACTACTTTGTCTCTTGTAAAAAATGTCACGATAAGAACATCATATAATTTTTGTGTTCTGTTCAATGTAGGACCTGGTGTTTGCTCTGATCATAGCCAACAGTCAGCTGGTGACGCTGGTTAGAATGAAGAAATACTACTTACATCCGATGGACTTACACATTATCATCAATTTAATCAATGCTGCGGAGTCTTTCAAGGCAGCCGAGTCTTGGACACCCATTTGTTTACCAAAGTTTGATTCCAGGTTAGACTTCCATACATAACTTAAAGATACATTTTTACTCGTTTTCGGCCAGTATTTAACCTGTTTCATCATTATCATACTACATATGTTATCATCCATGTATCTTCATGCCAAATGTTGCCCCTGACTGTTGCAAGGTTGCATCGATTACGACCAATAGAAAATGCATTTCATTTTCTGGAGGCCATCAAAGAAAGCACTCATTGTGATGATTCCAGTTCTAAATTGAAGATTTCCAGTATATTTATTTATCCCTTACACCATAGATTTTGGTATCTGTGTCTACACAGCCAACTAAATTCTGAACCATTCTACAGTGGATCAGATTTTAACCACATTTTTTCTCTTGGGCTGTAAGGATGTATCTTTAAGTTTGCTCATAGATGGTGAGGTTCGCATTGTGAAAATCCTGTACTGGTTTATCATGTAAGGATGTTTCGGCACAGCCAAGGTCTTTCCTGGGATTGATGATGTCTTTGAAACAGGATTCGAACAGGGTTTTTTTTTTATGTGAGAAAGCAGACAGTGTGGCTTGAATGGAATATTGTGAGAAGTACTGGTAAAAGAAACTCCAAGACAGCATGGATAGGTGCACTGGCTGTTGCAATTTAACAGAAATAGTAATGAGTATGAAAACAGCATTAACTCCTTATCACACAACAAAATGTAGACTTGTCCAAATTAAAATCATTTGCAGATGACGAATGAGACTCTTAACATAAAATTTGCTTTAAAAGGGTAGAATACATTGTTGGAAAAGGAGAAAATGCTGGTTACCAGCATTTTCTCCTTTTCCCAAATTGTTTTCAAAAGCTGTCTCTTTAGGGTTGTTAAAACTTGGAATTGTGAGGTAAAGGGTTATGTTTCATTATTTCAGTGGATTTTTACAAGCACATATATCCTACCTAGATGAAGAGTGTCAGACATGTTTATTACTGTTGTCTGTAGACAGGGATTCCTTCTTTGCTCTCTCAGATTGTAGGAACAGAATAAAAGAGGTAACTTGTATGACGGAGATTTCTTGTAGATCTAGCTTTCCCTAACTTATTGACACCTTTGAATGATTTCTAGGTCGGCTGTTTACGAAGGAAACGTTGAGGTTTTGTCGTAGCCCAGTCATCATCTGCGTCAACCTCTGCGTTTTGTAACTAGAGGCGCTTGAGCGCCTGTATCGCTCCACAGGCCTGATATTTCTATAATGGCGAAAAGAAGTTTTTAACAATTACCATTCAATCCTGCATTTTAGCTCACTGAAGAAAAAAGGTATGGAAAAAACTTGTGAGAAAAGAAGAAAAAAATGGTAACCAGCATTTTCTTAGTTTCCCACAATAATTTCTATCCTTTTTAGCTCTACTGGCTGAAAGCCAGCAGAGCTTATGTCATGGCGGGGTTTCCGTCGTCCGTCCGTCCGTCCGTCCGTCTGTCGGTCCGTTAGTCTTTTTCTTGTTTACGCGATAAAGTCTGCATTTGTTGCCGGATTTTCATGAAACTTGCACAGTTTGTTTATCTCATCAATAGCTTCAACCCTATTGAATTTGAAAAAAATCCAACAAACAGTATGGGAAAAGTAGCCATTTCAAGTTGAAAATTTCCAGTTCTTGTTTACGCGATAAAGTCTGCAAATAACTTCAGATTTTCGTGAAACTTGCACAGTTTGTTTATTTCATCAATAGCTTCAACCCTATAGACTTTGAAAAAAAATCCAACAAATAGTATGGGAAAAGTAGCCATTTAAAGTTGAAAATTTAAATTTTCTGTTCTTGTTTACGCAATAAAGTCTGTATTTCTGGTCAGATTTTCATGAAAATCACACAGTTTGTTTATCTCATCAGTAGCTTCAACCCTATTGATTTTGAAAAAAAATCGAAGAAACAATGTGGGAAAAGTAGCCATTTCATGTTGAAAATTTCCAATTCTTGTTTACATGATAAAGTCTGCATTTGTAATCAGATTTTTGTGAAATTCACCCAGTTGTTTTGTCTCATCAACAGCTTGAATCCTATTGATTTTGAAAAAAAATCCAAGAAACAATGTGGGAAAAGTAGCCATTTTTTTTTGTTGAAAATTTACATTTCCTGTTTAAGGGATTAAGCTTGTAGTTTGGTTTGGATTTTGGTCCCTGCCAGTAGAGCATATTCAGGCCCTTCAGGGCCTTCTAGTTTATATATGTCTTACTAATTTGAAGATATGTTGTCTGCAACAAGTCCTTTCACAAACCATTTTGGGTGGGGAAACATCAAAATATAGAAAATATGTCTTTCTCAGGGTCATTAAAAGTTGTGATTGTGTGGTAAAGGGGTAAATAAAAGAACAGCTAGGAGGGCAAATGAATGAATGTTATAGCAATATAGATCAACTTACATCAATACACCAGATAGAATGAAATATGCTGGCATACAATGAACACCTAATCCCTAATAATCAACTTTTCACAGTCACAGTTAGAATGTCTTCTGTGGCAAACAACACAAAATGGTCTACAAATGCATTTACATAAATCAAATATCCTGCTCCAGGGCACAGATTAATTCTGGTGTACTGAAGTTGCGGGATCAGTTTGACTGGATAACATTAATGCCTTATCACAAATGTAAAGCCCTGTCCCACTTTGTACCAGGTCACCAGGATTTACACCCCTTCTGTCCACTCTGCATTTACTCATTAGTAGGTCAACAAACCTTTACCAGAACTAATAAAAGTGCAGAGGTTCTCTTGTTCTATATCAAAAGGACTATAAAGTACCTACAGCATGGGGGTTTTGTTATTAAAATACTTTTTCTTTTTTATCTTGGCATGGTTACTCAGGCTTAGTAATAAGGCAAAATTGAAAAGCTCAAGTTGTGAAAGGTGCTCAAGCTTTTATCTTATTTATGGCCAGTGATATTTTATTACTAGTACTAACGAATAGCATATCATTGGAGTAAATTGTGATCTTAATACCAAGGAAAATGTGTGGGCTTAAATAGGACAGCCCTGACTAGGTCAAGTCAATCCAGTTTTCTTCCTTTTTCTTTGTTAGTCGATAAAACTAACACAATAAATAGTTTTGGAGAAGAACATTTTTTTGAAATATAAGCCTTGTCTATAAAAAAATGTGTTTTTAGGTGTATCATTTTTTTAAAAGGAATTTGGTATACAACCACCATAGAAACAATTTGGCAGACAACCACCATAGGAACTTAACTGCAAAACAACAATGAAATCCAATGAATAGTTTTAGAGAAGAAATTTTTCAAAGATTTTACTTTATACCATAAAAGGAAAATGAGTCTCCCATAAAAGCCATGTTTTTTGACAGATCATTTTTTTTTTAAGGAATTCTGTAAACCTGTATCTAAGGAACATTCCTGCAAAATAATAATGCTATCCAAATAGCGGTTTGGGAGGAGAAGATTTTTAAAGGTTTTTTACTTTGGTTGCCATGGCAACCAGAATTCTTCATGGAACACAATTATTTGAAGGAATTTGAAAGAGGACCACCAAAGGGACATTCCTATGAAATTTGGTAAAAATCCAGTCAATAGTTTCTGAGGAGAAGTTTTTTAAAGCAAAAGTTTACGGACGCACGCACGGATGAACGGACGAACGAACGGACGGACGGACACACGACGGACACAATGCCATGACAATAGCTCGCTTGCCTTCGGCCAGTGGAGCTAAAAACTGACATTTCATAATACCTCTGTCTTTACTGTAAATATTTACTTCAAACTCGGACTAGTTATTAACCATCAAAAGGGGAACCCATACAGCAATGGCAGGTAACTACCAAAACCTTTTGACCCAGTTATGCCCCTTTTTTTTTTTCTTTAACCCTTTCCCAAACAAGCCCTGGTTTTCACGTGTCTGCAGTACAAGTCTTTTGAAAACACTGTGGGAAAAGGAGAAATTGCTTGTAACGAGCAATTTCTCCTTTTCCCACAGTGTTTTCTACCCTTTTGGAGAACTTTCTGTCATTTTCATCAAATCTAAAATTGTCGTCTGCAAACTCTTTCAAATTGGACCAGTCTAAATTTTATCATTTGGGTAAGGGTTAATAGAGTTTTCACTGAAAATAAATCTAGTTCTAGAAAAAAATCTTTAAATCTTTACCAAACAACAAAATTTTAGACTACTCCAAATTGAAAGCAGTTGCAGATGACAAAATAAGTGTAACTGAAAAATTGAAATTTGTTTTGGGAAGGGTAGAAAACATTGTGGGAAAAAGAGAAAATGCTGGTTACCAGCATTTTCTCCTTTTCCCACAATGTTTTCAAAAGGCTTCTTTCTCAGGGTCGTTAGAAGTCGGGATTGTGTGGTAAAGAGTTTAGCTACTTTCTTGGCCAAAATATCCATGAAAAATGCTAAAGTGTAGATACAAAATCAGACTCTATCTTTTATGCTGGCTAATGTTGATCTTCTGTGTCAGTGAGTTACTATAGGGGTAATTTTGACAAATAAATGAAAAGGGCCTTTTTTGGGCAATAAAAAGTCCATCATTTGCCATTTTGGCCAGAATATTTAGTAGTATGTTGGATAGTGTGTATCCAATATCAGAACGCAGGTTCTTGGCAGCCTGATCTAATGGTGCACAATCCTGTAAAGCAGCCATGGGTGTCTCAGACTTCCAAAAGGTAAAATTTTTCTGTTTGTACGTCATGTATAACATTTGCCATTTTCTGTTAAAAGGGGGCTTAATGCATTTGCAAAAAGTATCGACCCTGGTCAGCCCGCGTGGACTGCGCAGGCTGACCAGGGCCGACACTTTTTGCTATCAGTTAACTTCCTGCACGTCAAAAGACCAGTGTAGCTCATGAGTCAGTTGGTTTTGAGACAAAATAGATTTTATCGATCCATAATTATGTCATAACTTGCTTGGTACATACATGTATTAAGCATCTCGGAGATGCATTAAAGCCCCTTTTGTTAGAGCATGGCTAGTATATTTTCTTCACTTACAGAGGCTTGTGAAATACAATGGTCTTAAAGCGATAAGTGATTCACTCAGAAAAGACAGTTATAACATAAAAAACTGTGGGATATCCGATCTCCGACATTTCTTGTATAAAAACAAAAGTACAGCCCAGTACACCAGTCCGGAGGTTGAGGCGCCATACCTGACTGTAGATCAGAGAGATAGGCTATTTGGGCTCTACTATAGTCTACATAATCGAGTGCATTCCGTTTCCAGACCATTGAAAATACTCTACCATGTTGGGCAATATGAAGCTGTACTCGGTTGGGTAAGTTCTGGATTTGAGATTTTGTTCACCTAGTGGTCTACTAGGGGACTTAACCCTTTACCACACAACGAAATATCAGACATGTCCAAACTGAAAGCGATTGTGTATTACAAATTAGATGTGGCTCCAATAATTGCATTTTCTCCTTTTCCCGAAATGTTTTCAAAAGCCATCTTCCTTACGGTCGTTAAAACTCGGGATTGCGTGGTTATAGGTTAACTCTGTACCATACAATCCCTACTTTTAACAACCCTGAAAGAGAAGCCTTTTGAAAACATTGTGGGAAAAGGAGAAAATACTGGTAACCAGCATTTTCTCCTTTTCCCACAATGTTTTCCAACCTTCCAAAAACAAATTTCAGTTTTTGGGTTCCATTTATTTTGTCGTCTTCAAATGCTTTTAATTTGGACTAGTCTAAAAATTTGTCGTTTGGTAAAGAGTTACGGTTTACCTTCCATCAATCCACTCTTTCCCTCTGACTGTACAAATGTCCCCTATAGCTCGTTCTAAATTAGCTGGTTACCAGCATTTTCTGCTTTTCCTACAATGTTTTCATAAGGCCTCTACCTCATCATTGTTAAAACTTGGGATTGTGTGGGAAAGGATTAATATCTGGGAGTTATTTGACGTGGCTCTTGTGTAATTTCTTTGTGGATATTCTTGATGCCTGAGACCTGAAGGAAGCATTGTTTTCTGTTTATTTTAAAATTTCATTCCATTTTTCAGTTTAATCATTTGATTGACCCTGTACCAAACAGTCCTGAGTTTTAACAACCCTGAAGAACAAGGCTTTTGAAAACAATGTGTGAAAAGGATGCAATGCTGGTGATCAACATTACATTTTCTCCACCATGTTTTCTACCTGTAGACAAGTTGCATCTTTTGAGGCAGATTCGTGATTTATAAGCCCCCCCCACACACACCTACAAAGTAGAGGGGAGTAGGTTGGTTTCACCATGTCTGTCTGTCTGTCCGTCCATCCACCCATCGATCTACCTGTCTGTAGACTTTCTCATTTCCATGCTCTAACTCAATAGCTGTTTGACCTAGGACCCTAAAACTTTATACAAGTCTTGCTCATGACCCACGGAGGTGGCCTATTGTTATTGGGTCACATGAGTCAAAGGTCAAGGTCACTAATGATCTTTGTTTTGAAAATCATTTCCATTGTCCGATTGTGCCATTCAGCGACAGGGTACTGGGGGGGGGGGGGGGGATTTGTCTGCTTTGTGACAGTTCTAGTTGAAAATGATTTCAATTTAGACATTGCCGAAAATTTGTTTTGTAAAGAGTGAACTCTTTACCGAACGACAAAATTTTTGACTGGACCAAATTCAAAGCATTTGCAGACAACAAATCCAACGTTACTAAATTGATGATCTCTGTCTTTGATAGGGTAGAAAACATTGTGGGAAAAGGAGAAAATGCTGGTTACCAGCATTTTCTCCTTTTCCCACAATGTTTTCAAAAGCCTTCTCTGTCAGGGTCATTAAAGTCGGGATTGTGTGGTAAAGGGTTAATACATGAAATCAGTAATCACCAATATACCTTCTTATTGATCTGAAAATATTCAGAGTTTTTCAAAACCTAATGTTAGGTCTGATTAAATTTGCAATATTAGGTCCATCAAGCTTTTCCAAAATTGATTTGTCTTGACAGAAAGAAAAAGTCTACAACAATTCTACAATGTGATGAAATTCAAACCCATATCTGCCTTATTCTTGTTGACAGGTGACGCAAGGTTTCGAACTGTATGCAGTATTTGGACCACTGGTGACCAAATCCCTGGCAATCAATGCAATCAACAAACTCATGGCATGGATACGGAAAGAAGCACATAGATTATTCATACTGGACTCCGTGACATTTTAGTACTCGTTGTTATACAGTTTTTTTGTTGTAGCTAGGTATTTATTTCTGTAATAACATGCATCTACACGTTGAACCTTTTAACTCTTTACCAAACGACAAAATTTTAGACTAGTCCAAATTGAAAGAATTTGCAGACAACAAAATAAAAGTGACTCAAAAATTGAAATTTGTTTTGAGAAGGATAGAAAACATTGTGGGAAAAGGAGAAAATGCTGGTTACCAGCATTTTCTCCTTTTCCCACAATGTTTTCAAATGGCCTCTTCTCTGGGTCGTTAAAACTCGGGATTGTGTGGTAAAGGGTTAATTTTTTACCAAATGAAAAAATTTTAGACCAGTCCAGATTGAAAGAATTTGCAGACAACAAAATAAATGTGACTCAAAAATTTAAATTTGTTTTGAGAAGGATAGAAAACATTGTGGGAAAAGGAGAAAATGCTGGTTACCAGCATTTTCTCCTTTTCCCACAATGTTTTCAAATGGCCTCTTTCTCTGGGTCATTAAAACTCGGGATTGTGTGGTAAAGGGTTAACTCTTTACCAAACGACCATGTTTTAGGCTAGATCAAATTGAAAAGCATTTCCGGACGACAAAATGAATGTGACTCAAAAATTGAAATTTGTTTTGGGAAGGGTAGAAAACTTTGTGAGAAAAGGAGAAAATGCTGATTACCAGCATTTTCTTCTTTTCCCCACAATGTTTTTAAAAGGCTTCTATCTCAGGGGTGTTAGAAGTCGGGATTGTGTGGTAAAGGGTTAACATGCAATCTTGAGCTTGAATGGCCTATCCTGAGCTTGAACGACCTTGAGAGAGACATTTGAAGACATTGTGAGAAAAGGAGAATACCAGCATTTTCTCCTTTTCCTTCAATGTTTTCTAACCTTTCAAAAGCAAATTTAAGTTTTTGAGTCACATTTCATTTGTCACCTGCTTTGAATTTGGTTGAGTCTAAATTTTCAAGGTGTGGTAAAGAGTTAAATCTTTAACATACAATTCCTACTTTTAATGACCCAGAGAAAGAAGGCTTTTGAAAGCATTGTGGGAAAAGGAGAAAATGCTGGATACCAGCATTTTCTACTTATCTCACAATGTTTTTATTCTATGACAGCCAAATGTGATCATCAGGGACATTTAATCCCTCAACATACAGTCGGTAACCAGCATTTTCTCCTTTCCCCCACAATGATTTTTTACCATTCAAATTTTCATCATTTTAGCCACAATAAATTTTTGGTCTGTAAATGCTTTCAATTTAGGCGAGTCTAAAATTTTGATGTCGGGGGGAAAGAGCTATTTTGTCAGCTGCAGATGCTTTGATTTTGAAAAGTCTGTAAGTTTGTTGTCTGGTGAAGAGTTGAGTGGATAGCCTGCCATTATATACCGATAGTTTTATTTCTTGTTTGTGTGTATCCAAAAAGGTTGGTTTTCACTTTGCAGTATAACTCTCACTCAATAAACCTTTCATTTTCAGTTTATATTATTGTTTATGTTTTGGATAACAGGTTAAAAATCCTGTACCGCGGCAAGGTAATTTATAAACCTAACTTGATAACATTTATTTTATCTCGTCATGGTTCATGGTTTTATACATGTATTCCCAAAAACAAACAGTAACATATTATAAACTATTCATGAAAGGTTTATCGAGTTAGAGTTATACAATCTCCCCACAGGGGAGATAGCCTTCTTTTTTGGAGTTGTAACAACATGGAATTGTTTAGTGAAGGGTAAATCCTTTACCAAACAATAACTGATATCAATAAAACCTTGGAATAAATCCTTTGACACATTTATAGAAAAAGATGAAAATGCTGGCAACCATCGTTGTTTCTTTTTCGTAGATTGTTTTCTACCATGTCATAGATATAGCCCATCATTTTACCCATGATTTAGCCGAAGGCCAGCGAGCTGTTGTCATGGCGTTGTGTCCGTCGTGCGTCCGTTCGTCCGTGCGTGCGTCCGTAAACTATTTCTTTAAAAAACTTCTCCTCAGAAACTATTGACTGGATTTTTACCAAATTTCACTGGAATGTTCCTTTGGTGGTCCTCTTTCAAATTCCTTCAAATAATTGTGTTCCATGAAGAATTCTGGTTGCCATGGCAACCAAAGTAAAAAACCTTTAAAAATCTTCTCCTCCCTAACCGCTATTTGGATAGCATTATTATTTTGCAGGAATGTTCCTTAGATACAGGTTTACAGAATTCCTTTAAAAAAAAATGATCTGTCAAAAAACATGGCTTTTATGGGAGACTCATTTTCCTTTTGTGGTATAAAGTAAAATCTTTGAAAAATTTCTTCTCTAAAACTATTCACTGGATTTCATTGTTGTTTTGCAGGTAAGTTCCTATGGTGGTTGTCTGCCAAATTGTTTCTATGGTGGTTGTATACCAAATTCCTTTTAAAAAAATGATACACCTAAAAACACATTTTTTTATAGACAAGGCTTATATTTCAAAAAAATGTTCTTCTCCAAAACTCTTTATTGTGTTAGTTTTATCGACTAACAAAGAAAAAGGAAGAAAATTGGATTGACTTGACCTAGTCAGGGCTGTCCTATTTAAGCCCACACATTTTCCTTGGTATTAAGATCACAATTTACTCCAATGATATGCTATTAGTTAGTACTAGTAATAAAATACCACTGGCCATAAATAAGATAAAAGCTTGAGCACCTTTCACAACTTGAGCTTTTCAATTTTGCCTTATTACTAAGCCTGAGTAACCATGCCAAGATAAAAAAGAAAAAGTATTTTAATAACAAAACCCCCATGTTGTAGGTACTTTATAGTCCTTTTGATATAGAACAAGAGAACCTCTGCACTTTTATTGGTTCTGGTAAAGGTTTGTTGACCTACTAATGAGTAAATGCAGAGTGGACAGAAGGGGTGTAAATCCTGGTGACCTGGTACAAAGTGGGACAGGGCTTTACATTTGTGATAAGGCATTAATGTTATCCAGTCAAACTGATCCCGCAACTTCAGTACACCAGAATTAATCTGTGCCCTGGAGCAGGATATTTGATTTATGTAAATGCATTTGTAGACCATTTTGTGTTGTTTGCCACAGAAGACATTCTAACTGTGACTGTGAAAAGTTGATTATTAGGGATTAGGTGTTCATTGTATGCCAGCATATTTCATTCTATCTGGTGTATTGATGCAAGTTGATCTATATTGCTATAACATTCATTCATTTGCCCTCCTAGCTGTTCTTTTAGATTACCCCTTTACCACACAATCTTTTAACGACCCTGAGAAAGACATGTTTTCTATATTTTGATGTTTCCCCACCCAAAATGGTTTGTGAAAGGACCTGTTGCAGACAACATATCTTCAAATTAGTAAGACATATATAAAAAAGGATAGAAATTATTGTGGGAAACTAAGAAAATGCTGGTTACCATTTTTTTCTTCTTTTCTCACAAGTTTTTTCCATACCTTTTTTCTTCAGTGAGCTAAAATGCAGGATCGAATGGTAATTGTTAAAAACTTCTTTTCGCCATTATAGAAATATCAGGCCTGTGGAGCGATACAGGCGCTCAAGCGCCTCTAGTTATTTTGGGATCTGGATTCAATTTAGATTCAAAAGTCTAGTAAAAAATTCTGTTTTCTAGTACAGGATTAACCCTCTACCACACAATCTCGAGTTTTAACAACCCTGAGAAAGAAAGCTTTTGAAAACATTGTGGGAAAAGGAGAAAATGCTGGTAGCCAGTATTTTCTCCTTTTCCCACAATGTTTTCTACCCTTTCAGAGATGGAAATCATCATTTTTCTGACCTTAATTTGTCGTCTGCAAATGCTTTGAATTTGGCCAAGAAAATTTTGCCCTTTGGTAAAGAGTTAAAAAGATGATAAAATATATTTTTAATCCTTTACCACACAGTCTAGACTTTTAACAACCTTGAGAAGGGAGACTTTTGAAAACAATGTGGGAAAAGGAGAAAATGCTGGTAACCCGCACTTTGTCCTTTTCCCATGATGTTTCCTACCCTATCAGAGACAACTTCCATAATTTGAGCCACATTTGTTGTCTGTGATTGCTTTCGGTTTGTACAAGTTTAAAATTTTAAATCTAGGGAACATAACACAATAATTAGAGATGAAAATAATGTACATGTATTCGTCTGATTGCCAAGCTTTTGTTGGTCTACATAAAAGAAAGTTTTAACCCTTAACTCTTTACCACACAACAAAGATGAAGACTTGTCCAAATTGAAAGCGTTTGCAGATGACAATTCAAATGTTACTCAAATGATAGAGTTTGTCTTTGATAGGGTAGAAAACATTGTGGGAAAAGGAGAAAATGCTGGTTACCTTTTCCTACAAGGTTTTCAAAAGGCTTCTTTCTCAGGGGTGTTAAAAGGCAGGATTGTGTGGGGTAAAGGATTAAAGCGCCTCTTACAACTATAGTTGCCCTTGCAGCAGTGTACAGCAAGATCAGGCTGCACTAAACATGCAGCCTGATCTTTGATATACACCGTCCGCTTTGCTGAAGCACTAGACAAAAGCAATCATGAAATTGCTATTATTTGGATCGTATTTCTAAGACGAACATTTCTCTTAGTTTTATTTGGCGCTCTAAGGAATGCTTTTGCAGTTTTGAGCTGTAGCGAGTACCTTGTTTAGTATACCGAGTAGACTTCATTTAAAAAAAGTATGGTTAATCTGTCCACAGCATATGCTTATTTCAGTGAATTTTCTTGGTAATGTGATATTTTGTATTTGTCTTTTTACACATGTAAAGAAAAAAATCAGACACAATAATGAAATAAATTGAAACTGAATTTTAGGTTTCATTTTTGCGTATGAATCATGGGAGATTCAAGCACAACTTAATGGTAACCCTTTACCAAACAGTCCAGACTTCCAAGAACCCTAAATAGTAAAGTCGTGAAAACATTGTGGGAAAAGGAGAAAATGCTGGTACCCAGCATTTTCTCCTTTTCCCACAAAGTTTTCAGCTTTCGAACAGCATATCCGATGCTTTGAACCAGATTTAATTTGCCATCTGCCAATGCCTTTGATTTAGACAAGTCCAAAATTTTGTTCTTTGGTTAAGAGTTAAGTTGCTTATGGGACATATTTGTCTCCCTGTTTAACCATTTACCAAACAATCCCAAGTTGTAACAATTCTGAGTAAAAAAAGCTCTTAAAAACATTGTTGGAAAAGAAAAATGCTGGTAACCAGCAGTTTTTTCTTTTCCCACAACGTTTTCCACCCTTTCAAAGACAAATCCATCCTTCGGGTCACATTTAGTTTGTCACCTGCATATGCTTTCAATTTGGTCAAGTCTAAAAAATTGTCATATGAGTTAATATATGTGTTTGATTACAAGAAATTTGACAGCCTAAATATTTTTTCTAATCAGTATTCATGAACTAAAAAGAGGGACTATTTAGCCGATCAAGTTTACTGTTTCAGAGGAAAACTATTAAACATGGAGACTTTCTTGGACTGAAATTCATATTATTTTCAGTAAACAGAAATTTGAACATTCCTTTGGTAAATGTAGTTCGTAATCTATTTATCTGAAAATAATGGTGGATTATGGTTTGATAGTTTCACCATTTTTACAAGTGAATTTACCAACTGATAAACTCACAGGTACGGAAATACCGAGAGTTCCCCTATACCTCACAAGTCCCTACATACAAACAGAATACTTGTATTTTTTGGTGAAAGATCAAAATTTATTTCATCTTGTGAACATCATACGGAAATATTTTCACTCTTAGCTGTGCCACTCATGAAAATATTACCGATGATGTCAACTCAATGAGATAAATTTTGATCTTTCACTGAAAAAAAATCTAAACAAATATCTTCTATATGAATGCTTGGTTATACAAGAAACTTGGTTGGCATTAAAATAATTCATTTTATTATTTTTAATACATAATGAAGAAATAAAAAAGAAACATTTCTATTACATTAGAATGACAACCCAAACAAAAAACAACAACTGTCAGTCATGAACATTGAGTCCTAACTAATATATCTATCTATAATCAAAATTTAATGTTTTAGAATGTATCTAATCTAAAATCAATTTAATCTTTATAAATGAATCATGCTCTCTGAAAAAGGGGTTTAAATTCATCTGCAAAAGAATTTGACCCAGTCAGTCAGCATGTACAGTCTGCACAGGCTGACAAGGTTTGAAACTTTTTGCTATGGGTCAATTTTCTGCATGTCCAAGGACCATTCTACCTCATGATTCAATCGGTTGTAAGATAGATTTTACAGATAATTATGTGATAACTTGCTTTGTATCATGCATTAGGAAGATGTAGTAACCCTTCACCACACCATGCCGCCTTTTAACGACCCTGGGAAAGAACCCTTTTGAAAACATTGTGGGAAAAGGAGAAAATGCTGGTAACCAGCATTTTCTCCTTTTCCCACAATGTTTTCTACCCTATCAAAGAAAAACTGCACCATTTGAGACACATTTAAATTGTCGTCTGCAAATGCTTTCAATTTGGACAAGGCTACAATTTTGTCGTCTGGTAAAGGGTTGAACCCCCTTTTTCCCAGAGCCCTGCTCAAATACATCAAATACATCATGTATATATCAAATTCTTCAGCTCATCAAAGCTTAACCTTTTACAAAGCAAATCTGTTTTTATGACTTGGGCAGAAGGCTTTTGAAAACATTGTGGCAACCAGCATTTTCTCCTTTTCCCACACTGCTTTCTATCCTCTCAAGGACAAATCCTATCATGTGACCAAACTAAATTTGTCATCTGCAGTTGCCTTTAATTTGGAAAAGTCTAACATTTTGTTTTGTGGTAAGTAGTTACCTCTTTACCAAACCACAAAAATTTTGACTTGTCCAAATTGAAAGGATTTGCAGATGACAAGTTAAATGCAACTCAAAAAATGAACTTTGTCTTTCACAGAGTAGAAAACATTGTGGGGAAAGGAGAAAGTGCTGGTCATCAGAATTTTCAGCATTTTCTCCGTTTCCCAGAATGTTTTCAAAAGCCTTCTTCCTCAGGGTCGTTAAAAGTTGGGATCATGTTGTAAAGGGTGATAGTAAATCGAAATGATTCCTACCTTCAAACTAACAACAAATAAAATGGTGGCTAAATAGAGGCTGATACAATGAAAAAGGACGTAAGTTGAAAGAATGAAACACCATAAAGCTTTCTATGACAACATATATATTATTTTGTTCAAGCATGATATATTATAAGAATTCATGAAAATGAGCCATTGAGTATTGAAAATAGAATCTGGACAGGACACACAATGAGATCCGAAATATTGCTGAGATTTCTGAACTAGTGTTTCCTACGTTTATATGGAAATCTTTGACACAGCAGATGTGGAAATAGAAAGTATGTTCAGATTTTATGTGTTTCATCATTTTTTTTCAAACTGTACAAAAAACCCTTTACCACACGATGCCAAGTTTTAACAACCCGAAGGAAATAGACCAATGAAAACATTGTGGGCAAAGGAGAAAATGCTGGTAGCCAGCATTTTCTCCTTTTCCCACAATGTTTTCTACCCTTTCAAAGAAACATTTTGAAACATAGTCGAAGTTGTGCAACATTTATTTTGTTGTCTGCAAATGCTTTCAATTTGGACCAGTCTAAAATTTTGTCACTTGGTAAAGAGTCCACTCATTACAAAACGACAAAATTTTAAAACCCACCCTACTGAAAGCATTTGCAGATGACAAATGTTGGTCTAACAATGATTTCTGTCTTTGAAAGGGTGAAAACAGATTTCTGTCTTTGAAAGGGTGAAAACTTTGTGGGCAAAGGAGAAAATGCTGGTTATCAGCATTTTCTCCTTTTCCTACAATTTTTTTGTCAAAAAATGTCTTTCACTTAAGGGTTGTTAAAATTCAGGATTGTGTGGTATTGGGTTAAATTCGATCTCAGTTTCAAAAAGTAATCCTTGGACAAAAAAATAAAAGAAATGGACTTACTCTTTACCAAACAACAAAATTTTAGACTCCTCCATTTTCAAAGCCTCAGCAGACGACAAATCAACTGTGGCTCAATTGTTGAAATTTGTCTCTGAAAAGGTAGAAAACATTTTCGAAAAAGGAGAAAATGCAGGCAACCAGCATTTTCTCCTTTTCCCACAGTGTTTCTGTAAGGCTTTTTTCTCAGGGTAAGGATTGTACAGCTGTACAGTTAATCCTTTAGCAAATGGGTTTTAACAGCCCTGATGAAAAAGACTTGAAAATATTGTGGGAAAAGGAGAATGTGCATGTGGCCAGCATTTTCTCCATTTCTCATTTGAGCCTCATTTATAATGTCATCTGCAAATGCTTTAGAATCACAAGTTTAAAATTTTGTTGTTTGGTAAAGACTTTGTAAAATTATAATGGTATTTGGTATGTTTTATGTCTAAGCAATGATAAATAATGTCGTGCTAATACTTCAGAAGTAATATGGCAGTTTTTGACACCTATCTCCGCTTGTTTTGATTTTCTAGACGACAGAATTGTAGTGCCAAAACACATCCTATGGTTACAAGTTTCGGAAGTCCAATCCAATCATATCAGACCAATATTCCATCAAAACAGTTCATGTCTCAAGAATTATGTATCAAAAGAGCTATTATTCAAACATGGTTTGATACGAGCCATTAACTCTTTACCAAACGACAAAATTTAAGACTGGTCCAAATTGAAAGATTTGCAGACGACAAAATACATGTGACTGAAAAATTGAAATTTGTTTTGGGAAGGCTAGAAAACATTGTGGGAAAAGGAGAAAATGCTGGTTACCAGCATTTTCTCCTTTTCCCACAATGTTTTCAAAAGCCTTCTTCTTTGGGGTCGTTCAGAGTCGGGATTGTGTGGTAAAGGGTTAATCAGACAAGTGGATTTCAACAAATTCTCAGACTTATTCAACCCTTTACTACACAATCCTGAGTATTAACGACCCTGAAGAAAGAGGGCTTTTGAAAATAATGAGAGAAAAGAAGAAAATGCTGGTGACCAGCATTTTCTCCTTTTCCCTCGATGTTTTCCACACCATCGAAGACAAATTTAATTTTTTGAGGCACATTCAACTCTTTACCACACAATCCAGAGTTTTAACAGCCCTGGAGAAAGAAGGCTTTTCAAAACATTATGGGAAAAGGAGAAAATGCTGGTAACCAGCATTTTCTCCTTTTCCCACAATGTTTTCTACCCTATCAAAGACATAAACAACTATTTGAGCAACATTTATATTGTTGTCTGCACTTGCTTTCAATTTGGTTAACTCTATGCCAAACAACAAAATTTTGGACGCACTCAAATTGAAAGTATTTGCAGACGACAAGATAAATGTTGTTTAAATGATGATTTTTGTCTTTGATAGGGTAGAAAGCATTGTAGGAAAAGGAGAAAATGCTGGTTACCAGCATTTTCTCCTTTTCCTACAATGTTTTCAAAAGACTTCTATTTCAGGGTCGTTAAAACACGGGATTGTGTGGTAAAGGGTTAAGCCCAAAATTCTGTCGTGGGGTAAAGAGTTAAATTGTCATCTGCACGTGCTTTCAATCTGGACAAGTCTATATGTTTGTTGTTTGGTAAAGAGTTAACACAACACCAGCACTTGCTTGCTGCTCTGAGGTTGAACCACACAATCCCAATATTTAAGGACCCCGAGGAAGAAGGCTTTTGAAAACATGGTGGGAAAAGGAGAAAATGCTGGTAACCAGCATTTTCTCCTTTTCCCACAATATTTTCTACTTTTTCAGACACAACTTTCATTATTTGAACCACATCTAATTTTTTGTCTGCAATTGATTTAAATTAGGACCAGTCTAGAATTTTGTCATTTGGTAAAGAGTTATGACTGACAGGTTTAGTACAGTATTTTCAATGACAACATTATCATTAATAACATTCACAATATACACCGTTCATAAATATACATAACTCTATGTACAAACCAAATTATTCACATTTATCAACACAGTTTTTCACACAGCTCATACAAAAATGTAAATAAACTGCTTAACAACAAAATTATACAATATAATTATTAAAAAAAACGATGTGGTTACAAGCTATAAGAAATAAGACAAAACTAGTACAGATGCTATTGCAAATTGTTCAAAATACTGGCCCAGTACCCTTGTTTTAAAGGAACAAAAATATTCCAGATCCATTCTTTCATTCACGACAATATTGCTTTCAAAAGGTAACAGAATTTTAATTGTTCAGAATATTTACATCCCTGCTTTACTAGCTGGCAACCCATGGTTCTCTCTATGCACACCACAGAGCACAATACCAAGGTCAGATAACTAGAGTAGATTCATATGCAAAATTTGCATCTTGTATGTAATTTAACTATTCAGAATATTTACATCCCTGCTTCACTAGATGGCACCCCATGGTTCTCTATGCACACCACAGAGCACAATACCAAGGGCAGATAACTATAGTAGATTCATATGGAAACTTTGCATCGTGTATGTAATTTAACTATTCAGAATATTTACATCCCTGCTTCACCGGATGGCACCCTATCGTTCTCTGTAAGGGCACCACAGAGTATTACATCAAGGGCAGATAACTACAGCAGCAGATTCATATGGAAACTTTGCATCTTGTAATTGATCTAAAAATGTATTACGTTCACAAAGACAAAATGATTCACATGAAGAGGAAATCACTGGATTACAACAAGTATGAAATTTAATTCTATTGCAATACACACCAGGTAAAAATATTGTGTACAAAACCAGCTATTGCTTTCTACAAGGAAAGGAGACAATCCTAATTTCCATAATTTTCGATTTTCACAATTTTAAACAATCTTTTCAAAAAGTTTTCTTCCTTCAGGTTCATAAAATCATGCGATAGTTTCATTAACTCTCTGCCGCACAATGCCGCCTTTTAATGACCCTGGGAAAGAAGCCTTTGGAAAACACTGTGTGAAAAGGAGAAAATACTGGTAACCAGCATTTTCTCCTTTTCCCACAATGCTTTCTACCCTATCAAAGAAAAATTGCACTATTTAGGTCACACTGAAACTGTCGTCTGTGAATACTTTCAATTTGGATGAGGCTAAAATTTTGCCATCTGGTAAAGGATTAAGGAATATCTCTACCAAACAAGAAAACTTTTGACTCATATCATTCCAAACAATTGCAGACTACGAATTAAAAGTGACTTAACTCTTTACCACACAACAAAATTTTAGATGTGTCCAATTTCAGAGTATTTGCAGACGACAAATTCAATGTGGCTCATGTGGTTGGATTTGTTTCTGAAAGGGTAGAAAACATTGTGGGAAAAGGAGAAAATGCTGGTTACCAGCATTTTCTCCTTTTCCCACAATGTTTTCAAAAGTCTTACTTCCAAGTGACGATAAAACTTGGCATTGCATGGTAATGGGTTAAATGGCTCGCTAAACATTGTGGGAAACAGAGGAGATGCTGGTTACTAGCATTTTCTCCTTTTCTCACAATGTCTTCAAAAGCCTTCTTCCTTAAGGTCATTAAAATTTGAGACTGTGTGGTTAAATGTTAACTCTTTACCAAACGACAAAATTTTACAACAGTCCAAATTGAAAGCATTGGCAGACGACAAAATAAATGTTACCCTAAAATTGAAATTTGTTTTGGGAAGGGTAGAAAACATTGTGGGAAAAGGAGAAAATGCTGGTTACCAGCATTTTCTCCTTTTCCCACAATGTTTTCAGAAGCTTTTTTTAAGGGGTCGTTAAAAGTCGGGATTGTGTAGTAAAGGGTTATTTGTATGTGGGTCTTAGAAAAGGAACATGTCCTGTTATCAAACCTAAGTTCAATAAATGCAAGAAAAGTACAAACATTAATAAGACATCAAGGTAAACATCACTGAGGTTACATATGAGCGGCAGTCTGGCAAAAGGACATCTAATACATCTAAAAAAGTATCGACCTAGGTCAGCCTGTACGGTCCACACAGGTTTGACCTGAATCGAAACTTTTAGCTACTGGTCAATTTTATGCATGTCAAAGGACTGTGTATCAAGGGACCAGTTTACCTCATAATTCAGCTGGTTGTTAAACAAAATGGATTTTAACCCTTTCCCAAACAAGCCCTGGTTTTCACATGTCTGCAGTACAAGTCTTTCGAAAACACTGTGGGAAAAGGAGAAATTGCTCGTAACGAGCAATTTCTCCTTTTCCCACAGTGTTTACTACCCTTTTTGATAACTTTCTGCCATTTTCATCAAATTTAAAATTGTCGTCTGCAAACTCTTTCAATTTGGACCAGTCCAAAATTTGTCGTTTGGGAAAGGGTTAAGGATCAATAATTATGCGATGACTTGTTAACCCTTTCCCACACAGCCAGTTTTAGACTCTTCTAAATTTGAACATCTGCAGACGACAAATTTAAAATCGGTACAAATGAGCTGAAGTTCTCTGCTAGGGTAGAAAACATTGTGGGAAAAGAAGAAAGTGCTGGTTACAAGCATTTCCTCCTTTTCCCACAATGTCTTCAAAAGGCTGCTATTTTAGGGTCGTTAAAACTCAGGATTATGTGGTAAAGGGTTAAGTACTGCAGTGTTGCATCCAGGATGACCTCAGAGAGGGGGAGATCCCCCATCATATAATAAAAATGGGGGGAGTGAACAATTTGAGTGCACTGCAGATAAAAACTCATCTAAATTACCTTTATTTATTCAAATTTGATACACAGTTTTACTCCTACACGTGTTGAAATTACTACCGGGGTATTCCTCAATAGCACATATCCCAATTACGTCATCCGAGGAATTGAACAATGCCATCTATCCCTCTAGCCGATTATGTCATATTTCCCCAGAAAGATATCTATAAACTGATGTAAGTGAAATTGTAGAATGTAATGCTTACGACCTTATTTCGCTACCGGCATAACTGATATGTGGGTTATTATTTTTGGCCGGAATCGAGTACATGGAGCGTCTCCCTTGTAAAATGCAATTTTGTTGCGCACAGACTATTGCAGAGCGGGGGATTATATCCGTGTCTGCGGGAGTTGCCACCCGAAAAAATCTAAAATTGGGGGACTTACAGTAAAAACAGCGGGATTTGCGCAATCGCGCGCCCTGGATGCAACACTGTACAGGGTATAATGCATTATGGAGATGCAATAAACACACTTTTGCCATGGCAGGGCTCATATGTACATGTAAAGATATAAAACATTGAAAAAAACACCCAGTTTCCTACACCTCTTTGCAGAGATTTCTGCAAATTGTTGGAAAATTTTATAACTTCTAAAACCCTTCACCAAAATTTACTAAAAATACAATTTAACCTTTTACCTTTTTGCAAAATTTATGCAAAGTCGTCTTTCCTTAGTTTGAGGTCAAAATGCAACATTCCTCTATTCTGCTAGAAAATAATCCTAGTCAAGTCAAAGGTTAATAATTTGATCAGTGATTTGAAAACAGTTTATGAGTTCTGAAAACAGTTTATGAGTTAACTCTTTACCAAACGACAAAAATGTAGACTGGTCCAAATTGAAAGCATTTGCAGACGACAATTTCAGTGTGAATTAAATGATGTAAATTGTCTTTGATAGGGTAGAAAACATTGTGGGAAAAGAGAAAATGCTTGTTACCAGCATTTTCTCACAATGTCTTCAAAAGGCTTCTTCCCCAGGGGCGTTAAAAGGTGGCATTGTGCAGTAAAGGGTTAAGCAAAAGCAACTGAACCATGCTCTGGCAAAAGGAGGTTTAATGCTTTACCAAACAATAAAAATTTTGACTGGTCCAGGTTGAAAGCACTAACAGACAGCAGATTAAATCTGGCTCAAATGTTTGAATTTAACTTTGAAAGAGTAGAAAACATTGTGGAAAAAGAAGACAATGCTGGTTACCAGCATTGTTTCCTTTTCTGACAATGGTTTCGAAGGCTTTCTTTCCCAGGGTCATTAAAACTTCAAAGGAAGCTTCTGAAAACATTGTTGGAAAAGGAGAAAATGCTGGTAACCAGCATTTTCTCCTTTTCCAAAAATGTTTTCTACCCTATCAAGGACACATTTCATTACTTTGGCCACCTTCAGTTTTTTGTCTGCAAATGCTTTCAATATGGACCAGTGTGAAATGTTGTTGTGTGGTAAAGGATTAAGATTGAGTGGTATAGAGCTAATGGACCACCGTAATGCATTATATTAACTCTTTCCCAAACGACAAATTTTGGACTGGTCCAAACTGAAAGAGTTTGCAGATGACATTTTTAAATTTGATGAAAATGGCAGAAAGTTCTCAAAAAGGGTAGAAAACACTGTGGAAAAAGGAGAAATTGCTCTTTACGAGCAATTTCTCCTTTTCTCACAGAGTTTTCAAAAGACTTGTACTGCAGACACGTGAAAACCAGGGCTTGTTTGGGAAAGGGTTAAGCAAGTCATCGCATAATAATGGATCCATAAAGTCCATTTTGTCTAATAATAGACTGAATCATGAGAGAGACTGGTCCTTTGACATGCAGAAAATTGACTAACAGCAAAATGTCTCAACCTGGACCAGCCTGCGTGGAACTGCACAGACTGACCTGGGTTGTTACTTTTCGCATATACATTAACACCCCCCACCCCTTTTCACAGAGCATGGCTGAACTATTTTCACTTTCATAATACTTTATACTTTACAATATGAAACTAGATAATATTAATCACAGCTCCAGATGGGAGGGAGTAACGGTACTGTAAATACCATTATTTTTCTTCCAAACCCTATGTTGTGGGTACTCATTAGAATCATCTCGATGAGACGATTTGAATGAGTACCCATAACATTGGGTTTACTAGAGAATAATTAATATTTTCAAATTTGAAATCGAAATCACTCTCTCTGTCTGGAGCTCTGATAAATGAATATCTGTGCGAGGTGTGATGCATGTATTAGTTCTGTATTGGTTTATGGAATAAAACGGTTTGGCATTGCCTCTTGTACTGCTATTGATTAGTGCATAAGCAATAAGAGGATATTCAAGAAAGATTTTTTGAGTTAACCCTTTACCACACAATCCTGACTTTTAACGACCCTGAGCAAAAAGCCTTTGGAAAACGTTGTGGGAAAAGGAGAAAATGCTGGTAACCAGCATTTTCTCCTTTTCCCACAATGTTTCCTACCCTATCAAAGACGAATTCCATCATTTGAGCCGTATTCAATTTTTCGTCTGCAAATGCTTTCAATCTGGACAAGTCTAAAATTTTGTTGTTTGGTAAAGAGTTAAAGGATATACTTTACAGAAAAAAAATTATACAGAAGAAAAAAATTAACAAAATACCATGGTAAATTGCTCTTTACTTGTGAACAGTTTGGTAAATTGCTCTTTACTTGTGAACAGTTTATCTCTTCATCACAGTTTTTTCAAAGATTTTCAACTTTAAAAGTACCAAAATATGCCTGAACGCAGGTATTAACCCTTGTAAAGCTGAAGCAAGATTGCTTTTTGCAGACAGTGTAGATCAACATCAGAGAACACTGAAGGTGCACAATGTCCATTTCTTCACCAAATCTTCTGACAAACACAGCTCCAAAATTGCAATATATGCATCTTCAGTACTTATTGAGAATGTCAATTTCATTTACTTATCATTACAAGGGTAATTGATTGAGGTAGCTTTAGTAAATGACAGTATCAAAAGCAACTTCATGTAGCTTTTTCATCCTTTACCACTCAACAAATATTCATACCTGTCAAAATTGAAAGCGTTTGCAGATGACAATTTCAATGTGGCTCAAATGATGTGATTTTTGTATGATAAGGGTAGAAAACATTGTGGGAAAAGGAGGAAATGCCAATTACCAGCATTTTCTCCTTTTCCCACAGTGTTTTCAAAGGCTTCTTCATCAGGGTCGTTAGAAGTTGGCATTGTGTGGTAAAGGGTTAACCAAAAAAGTGGATGCTTCGATGAATCCAATTACTGGCAAAAGTAGGAAAGCTATCATCATTATTTTTTCATTCATCTCATTTCATTCGTCTCACACCCTACCACAGAATGTGCACTTTCTCCTTGTGTGACAATGTTTTCACCAGTATGTATATACAAAACCTTAGCTTTTGGCCACACAATCCAGTTTTAACAATCCTGACAGTGAAAGCTTTTGAAAACATTGTGGGAAAAGGAGAAAATGCTGGTAATAAGCATTTTCTCCTTTCCCCACATTGTTTACTACCCCATCAAATATAGAAATGGCCATTTGAGCTACATTTGACGTCGGCAAATGCTTTCAAATTGTTCCTTTCCAAAATTTTACCATCAAGTAAAAAGTTAATTCATAATTTTACATGCATTCTTCAATAATATTCTCAAAATTTGTACTAGAAGGTAATGAGTTAAAACCATTACAAAGTAACATCAAGCTTTTTAAAAGTTTAACCTCTACCGCACCACAAAAATGTACACTTGTCCAAACTAAAAGCATTTGCAGATGACAATTCAAATTCGGCCAAAACATGAAGTTTCTCTTTTTTTAGGGTAGAAAACATTGTGGGAAAAAGGAGAAAATGCTTGTTACCAGCATTTTCTGCTTTTCCCACAATGTTTTCAAAAGGCTTCTTCCTCAGGGACGTTAAAACTCAGGATTGTGTGGTAAACGGTTAAAAATCTTCGCATCTTGGACAAAACATAGCACCACATGCCTGTGCCAACACTCCGCTGCAGAAACTGTCGCTTTTAAAAACAGATTGATTTTCAGTGAAAATCTTAAGTCGAAAAAAGGGCATAAGTGTCAAAAATGTTTCGATGGTTACCTGGCCCTGTTGTATGGGTTTTGCTTTTGAAATTTCACAATTAGTCAGAGTTCGAAGTAAGTATTTTCAGTAATGACAGAGATATTATACAATATTAAAGTTATGGTATGACAACAATGACGCAGACAACAACAGGGCTATGACACTACCTCCATGTTTTCTTTGAAAACTGCTGAGCTAATTAAAGAAAATTACAATACAATAGCACGGCATAGCCAAATCGGTTGGTTCAACAAATTTTTAACCCGATACCAAACTGCAATATTTAAGCTATTTCCAAATTGAAAGCATTAGCAGACGACTAAATACGACTCAAAATAAAAATCGTTTTTCGAGGGACAGAAAATATTGTGGGAAAAGGAGAAAATGCTGGTTACCAGCATTTTCTCCTTTTCCCACAATCTTTTCAGAAGCCTTCTTCATTACAGTCCTTAACCCATTACCACTCAATCCCTACTTTTGACGCCCCTGAGAAAGAAGCCTTTTGAAAACACTGTTGGAAAAGGAGAAAATGCTGGTAACCAGCATTTTTTCTTTTCCAACAGTGTTTTCTACCCTTTCCAGAACAAATTTCAATTTTTCAGTCACCTTTATTTTGTCGTCTGCAAAAGCTTTCAATTTGGACCAGTCCAAAATTTTCTCGTGTGGTAATGAGTTAAAAGGCGGCACTGTGGTAAAAGGTTAAAAAGTTTTTCATGTGGGATGCATTTGAATGAAGGAAATTACTGAATTTTAGTATCTCTACCTTTGCCTGCACATAATAAAGTCTGTGGTGATGACGACATGGAATGAAAATTGCACATCCCACCCTGAAGAATAAAATCAACACTGACCATGTGTATGTACAGAGGCAGCTCTTTGGACGGATTAATCTTTATATACACACCTATACAACACCTGTGGTACTTTTACCTGTGCTACCTAAAATAGTAATCAGGTATTTTCTCTAAACCTTTATCACACAATCCCAACTTTTAATAACCCAGAGAAAGAAGCTTTTTGAACACATTGTTGGAAAAGGGTAAAATGCTGGTAACCAATGTTTGCTACTCTTCCCAAAACAAATCACCATTTTTCAGTGACATTTATAGCGTCATCTGCAAATTTCCTTCAATTTTGACTAGTTTAAAATTTTTTGTTTGGTAAAGAGTTAACTCTTTCCAAACCATGAAATTTTAGACTGGTCCGAATTGTAATCATTTGTAGATGACATATTTAATACAGCAGAAATGATGGTAATTGTCTACAAAAGTGTAGAAAACCTTATGGGAAAAGTAGAAAATTATGGTTACCAGCATTATCTCCCTTCCCCACAAGGTTTTCAAAAACCTTTTTCCTCAATGTCGTTAAACCTCTGAATTGTGTGGTAAATAGTTAACCCTTTACCACACAATTCTGAGTTTTAACAACCTTGAGGAAGAAGCCTTTTGAAAACATTGTGGGAAAAGGAGAAAATGCTGGCAGCCAGCATATTCTCCTTTTACTGCAATGTTTTCCTCCCTTCCAAAGGTAAATTTCAGTTTTTCAGTCACTTTTACTTTGTCATCTGCTGTTGCTTTCAATTTGGACAAGTCTAAATTTTTGTTGTTTGGTAAAGAGTTAATGAAGCAAATAGAACTCAAATGGTACTTTTCCTTTTTTATGGAATTTAAGTCTTTTGTTACTCTATTTCTATATGGAAAAAAAAAAAATACAAACATGGCATGGAGATGCCAACTCTCTTCTCCAAATGCTTTTCATTCTAATTTCAAAAAGGGGCATAACTATGTCAAAACTATTTTGAAGATTACCTGCCCATCTGGAACAGATTCCCCTTTTGACAGTTCATATTTACAAGTCAGAGTTTGAAGTCAAAATCTTCAGTAGAAAATGCTGGCAAAGATATCAGGAAATCAGCAGGGCAAAGATATCAGGAAATGTCAAATGTTCACACCTAAACAACCCAGAGAATGACAGTGCTTTGATAATATCTTGATTTTTTTTTTCTTCAAAAACAGCCTAACCAGTAAAACCTGGGAAATCAACTGTTCTAACAGTCTGTAAATTTTTAACCCTTTCCCAAACGACAAATTTTGGACTGGTCCAAATTGAAAGATTTTGCAGACAACAATTTCAAATTTGATGAAAATGGCAGAAAAGTCTCAAAAGGGGTAGAAAACACTGTGGGAAAAGGAGAAATTGCTTGTTACGAGCAATATCTCCTTTTCCCACAGTGTTTTCAAAAGACTTGTACTGCAGACACGTGAAAACCAGGGCTTGTTTGGGAAAGGGTTAAACAACCCAATGAAGTAACTTACAAAGCTTTCCTTCCCTCAATACATCCAGCCAACATGGGTCATAGGTAACGACACAATTCTTTGTTAACCCTTTCCCAAACAAGCCCTGGTTTTCACGTGTCTGCAGTACAAGTCTTTTGAAAACGCTGTGGGAAAAGGAGAAATTGCTCGTAACGAGCAATTTCTCCTTTTCCCACAGTGTTTTCTACCCTTTTTGATAATTTTCTGCCATTTTCATCAATTTAAAATTGTCGTCTGCAAACTCTTTCAATTTGGAACAGTCTAAAATTTGTCGTTTGGGAAAGGGTTAACTGTATATTTAACCCTTTCCCAAATGACAAATTTTGATTTCTTCCAAATTCAAAATATCTACAGGCGACACTTTAAAAATTGGTACAAATGAGCTTAAGCTCTCTGATAGGTAGATAATACGGCAGGAAAAGGAGAAAATGCTGGTTATCAGCATTTTCTCTTTTTTCCCACGATGTTTTCAAAAGCCTTCTTTCCCAAGGTTGTGAAAATGCAGGATGGTCTGGTAATGGGTTAATTACCAAATTTCAGATCTGCTACAATACAAATGTTTCTTAAATTCATGAAATACTTTGTGAGAGCTGAGTAAATTTAGATAAAATGACTTACAAAAAATGAATAAAATGATGCACTGGCATACAAGGTTTAAGTAAAAAAAAAAAAATTGCAAAAGGCATAGATCTAATTTAAAAAGAAAAATACAACAAAAAGAAAAATATAGTGAAGGCTGCTGCAAATGAATATAATATAAAAAACAATATGCGAAAACAAAATAAAAATACAGGGAGTAAATTTAATAAAAACGTGTAAATGTTATATTACACCAATTTAAATGTAAAGACAGAATCTTGATGAATAAGATCAAGTTTCTACTTTTTCAATACATAATGAAACTTTTTAAAACTACCATATTATATTCTATGTAGTACAGAATCAGTCTTATATATACAATTTGTACAGTTTCTAATGTGTGGATTTAACAATGTAAATATCTAGTCGAAATCTAGTCTTACATACAAAACATAGAATACTATAATTACAGTAAATGTAAATGAGCTATGCTCTGTGAAAAGGGGGCTTAATGCATCTGCGAAAATTATCAGTCCAGGTCAGCCTGCACACTACGCGCAGGCTGACCTGAGCCAAAACTTTTCACTATTGGTCAATATTCTGTATGTCAAAGGAGCAGTCTCCCTTATGATTCAGTTAGACAAAATTAATTTTACGGATCTATAATACTGTGATGACTTGCTAGGTATCATGCATTACGGAGATGCATTAAGCCCCCTTTTCACAGAGCATGGCTCCAATAAAAATAACCCATTACCATACATTTACATCTGTTAGCTCTAACCAACTAATAAAATTTTAGACTTGTCCATACTGAAAGTAATAGCAGACGACAAACTAAATGTGGCTCCAATAATAAAATTCATCGACACAAACATTCAACACAGTCAAAAAGGTTTAACCCATTACCACACAAACACAACTTTTAACGACCTTGAGGAAGAAGGCTTTTGAAAACATTGTGGGAAAAGGAGAAAATGCTGGTAACCAGCATTTTCTCCTTTTCCTACAATGTTGTCATTTGGGCCACCTTCAAAATGTTGTCTGCAAATGCTTTCAATTTGGACCAGTCTAAAATTTTGTCGTTTGGTAAAGAGTTAGAGTGCTGGTACCCAGCAAATGTTCTTTTTCCCACAATGTTTCCAAAAAATGTTCTTCCTCACACAAATATAAGGTAAAGAGCTAAGGCTCCTGCAGTGTACAGTATTTGAAAACATTGTGATAAAAGGAGCAACTACCTGTCATAAGCCATAGCTCCTTTTCCCATACAGTTTTCAATATCCATTCAAAAAATAAGTTTTCCCTTTCCTTCAAATATTTCCCCTTCACCTCACTTTAACCCTTTCCTAAATGATAAATTTTAGACTCTTTCAAATTCAAAATATAAGATGACAAATTCAAAATTGGTACAAATGAGCTTAAGCTCTCAGAGAGGGTAGAAAACACTGGGGAAAAGGAGAAAATGCTGGTTCACAGCATTTTCTCCTTTTCCCACAATGTTTCAAAAGCCTTCTTTCCAAGGGCTGTAAAAACCCGGATTGTTTGGTACAGCGTTAACTCTTAACCAAACAAAATTTTAGACTGGTCCATATTGAAAGCAGTTGCAGGCCACAAATTCATCCTGCCTTAAAACTGAAATCTGTCTTTGGGAAGAAAGAAAACATCGTGGAATATGGAGAAAATGCTGCTTACCAGCATTTTTTTCCCTTTTCCCTTAATGTTTTCCAAAGTCTTTCAACCTTTGGGTTGTTAAAACTCGCGATTGTGTAAAGGGTTAAACAAATCATATCTAAAATTAGCCTGTATGGTAATGGGTTCCCAAATCACACACTCCCACAATGTTCCAGCTTTACGGATGAGAAAGATGATATTTACAATGCGGATGCTGTCCACTTCTACACATAGCACATCTGAAAACGAAAAAAAATGTTTTCGGTAAATTGATTAATTGTATGGTATTTAACGCTGTTTTCAACATTATTTAACCCTTTCCCAAACGACAAATTTTGGACTAGTCCAAATTGAAGGAGTTTGCAGACGACAATTTTAAATTTGATGAAAATGGCAGAAAGGTCTCAAAACGGGTAGAAAACACCGTGGGAAAAGGAGAAATTGCTCGTTACGAGCAATTTCTCCTCTTCCCACAGTGTTTTCAAAAGACCTGTACTGCAGACACGTGAAAACCAGGGCTTGTTTGGGAAAGGGTTAAGTTATATCATGGCGGCCAGTGCACCTATCCACACTTTCTTGGAGTTTCTTTTACTAGTGATAAGCACAATATTCTTTCCAAGCTACTAGCTGCTTTCCCACATAGCCATCGTCGAAACAATGGTCAGCAGTGAGAGAGGAATGAATCCTGTCACAATGACTATCCTCAATCCTTGGAAAGAAATCAGCCGAGCTGGGGTTTGAACCAGTGCCCTCCTGTTCTCAAGTCCTGTACGCCATCCACTGATCTACCGGGACTCAGCTTTTGGTAAACACGACCACAACAAGTATTTACCAAAGGTTCAGCTGCAATTGTTATTTTAGTGAAACATCTATTTAAACCTTTACCACTCAATCCTGAGTTTTAACCACCCTTAAGAAGAAGGCTTTTGAAAACATCATGGGAAAAGGAGAAAATGCTGGAAACCAGGTTTTAAGTCTTGAATGCTACCCAATACGACACCTTGGTCTACATCCGCTTGCAAACTTGCAACCTTAGTTTTAATGAAAGTCCAACCAAAAAAGGGGTTAGAAGCATGAAATAAATAGAATATTTGTTGATTTTTTTCCTGTGAAAGATCGAAATTTATTTCATCTCATGAACATCATCAGTGACATTTTCACTCATGAAAATATTACCGATGATGTTCACTTGATGAAATAAATTTCTATCTTTCACCGAAAAAAAAAACCTCTGTAACTTTCTCATTCCCACATAAAATATTATGTTTTGGGTATTCCTAAAATAGTCAGTGATCTAAGCATTAGGAATTAGTACCTGGCAATGTTGGTGAACACAAGTTGAGAATTTGATTCCAAAAGGCAACGTTCACAATGCAACAATATCGTAACACTGTCACCACAGGTAACGGATTCATTTTAACCCTTTACCACACAATCCCAACTTTTAAAGACCCAGGGGAAGAAGCCTTTTGAAAACATTATGGGAGAAGGAGAAAATGCTGGTAACCAGCATTTTTTCCTTTTCCCACAATGTTTTCTACCTTTCCCAAAACAAATTTCAGTTTTTGAGTCACACTTATTTTGTAGTCTGCAAATGCTTTCAATTTGGAAAGGTCCAAAATGTTGTTGTTTGGTAAAGAGTTAACCCTTATCTGCTGAATAGGTGAACCGCAACTTTCATGCAGATACTGAGATCCCAAATTTTGCTATTTCATAAGTATTTTGTGGGGACAAAAATCTCCTTGGCACACAGTGTAGGTCTAAGATCAGACTGCACATTCCATCACTCTGATCTTGATCCACTCTGTCATAAAAAAGGTCTTTGAATCATGCTTAGCAGCCGAAGGGTTAATATGAAAGCCTTACCTTGTCAGCTGTGTCAGCACAGCCAATGAAAGACAGAGTTAAATTTAATAAATAGATCACCAAAACACCACCCCCCCATTGACACGAGAACCAGCCGGAGGTCCAGTTTCTGTTACGTCAATACTTGGAGCTGTATACCATGCTCTGAGGAGCACCAACCACAAACACCACCACACCAACCTTTGATTATTTCTCCCTCCTGAAATATAACATACAGTAGAATTTCACTGACATGTTACCAAATGTATACAATATCATTGGTGGTATGACCTATACAATCTAGTCTTGAGCAAAATCAACCATTCAACCACAAAAGTAGCAAAAACTGTGATTGGCACTCCATGGCTAAGCAAGGCACTGCAGGGGCAGTTGGATAGTTAACAACTAGATCGAGTTTGCAGTAAATATCTTCAGTAATAACTGAGATTTTATAAAATATCAAAGTTTTTGCACGACAATGACACAGACCCTAACCCTATCAACACAAGGACTATGAAAATATCTCGACATTTTCTTCCTAAAACAGCCAAACAAAAAATTACCTTTCACATTTTGCTTCTTTAAGTAAGAGCCATTTCATTGATTTTTAAACTTCTTTTAACCCTTTCCCAATCGACAAATTTTGGACTGGTCCAAATTGAAAGAGTTTGCAGACGTCAATTTCAAATTTGATGAAAATGGCAGAAAGTTATCAAAAAGGGTAGAAAACACTGTGGGAAAAGGAGAAATTGCTCGTAACGAGCAATTTCTCCTTTTCCCGCAGTGTTTTCAAAAGACTTGTACTGCAGACACGTGAAAACTAGGGCTTGTTTGGGAAAGGGTTAACCCTTTACCACACAATACCGAGTTTTAATGACCCAAAGGAAGAAGCCTTTTGAAAACATTGTGGGAAAGGAGAAAATGCTGGTTACCATAATGTTTTCTAGTCTTTTAGTAACAAATTTTACCACTTACCATACGACAAATTTTAGACTTGTCCAAATTGAAAGCATTTGCAGACAACAAAGTAAGTTTGACTCAAAAATTGAAATTTGTTTTGGGAAGGTTAGAAAACATTGTGGGAAAAGGAGAAAATGCTGGTTACCAGCATTTTCTCCTTTTCCCACAATGTTTTCAAAAGGCTTTTTCTTCAGGGTCGTTAAAACCCGTGATTGTGTGGTAAAGAGTTAAGCCACATTAAAACTGTCGTCTGCAGATGCTTTCAATTTGGACCAGTCAAAAATTTTGTCATTTGGTACAGGGTCAATGTACAAATTACACTTGTATTGGTTTATCTCTAACAAAAAAACCTTTTTACCTGTAACCTAGCCAGTCTTTGAGATGCATGTGAACCCTGCGAGACCCAGGTAGTATTAGGGGATACTATGAGCCCTGTTCCTGAGAGGTTGATGGAGAACTGACCCTGGGGGCAATCAGCTGAGCTGTAACAGTCGCCCGCTGACCCAAACGGAATGTCTTTATTATTTATGGATGATGTAAATGTCATATCAGTAGCTGAAAGGAATGAAACAGTGAAACTAAATCATGATGATCTTCATATCAATCTGTCACAAAAAAAGCCTTTGTTTTCACCCTGAGCTTGAAGCCTTTTGAAAACATCGTAGGAAAGTCTATGACAGAAAACTTCTGTTCATGTGTATAAATCTAAAATTTGTCTTTCACAGATACTTTCAATTTTCAACAATCTAAAGTCAGTCGTTGGGGACAGGGTTAACCCTTTCCCAAACGACAAATTCTGGACTGGTCCAAATTGAAAGAGTTTGCAGACGACAATTTTAAATTTGATGAAAATGGCAGGAAGTTCTCAAAAAGGGTAGAAAACACTGTGGGAAAAGGAGAAATTGCTCGTTACGAGCAATTTCTCCTTTTCCCACAGTGTTTTCAAAAGACTTGTACTGCAGACACGTGAAAACCAGGGCTTGTTTGGGAAAGGGTTAAGTAATATTACATCTGTACAATGCTATATAATTTAATGGATTTTTTAATCTAAAGACAAAATAAAACCCAACTGTTTCTATTTCAAGTATGTTTCAGTAGAGCAAACACGACACATCAGTGATACAAAACTATTTCATCATTAGGTCAAAGGCAATATGAGTAATGTGCACAATAGGTTGACCCTTTACCACACAACAAAAACTTAGACTTGTCCAAATTGAACGCATTTACAGACAACAACTTAAATGTGGTTTAAATGATGGAACTTGTTTTTGATAGGGTAGAAAACATTGTGGGGAAAGGAGAAAATGCTGGTTACCAGCTTCCTTTTCCCACAATGTTTTCAAAAGGTCTATTCTTTAGGGTCGTTAAGACACAAGGTTATGTGGTCAGGGGAAAAGATCTGACAATGGCTGCTTTCGTTTTGTCTTTCGAAAAATCTTAATTTTCTATTTATATGACTTACTGTACCTTATCATAGTTGACAGCAATCAGTGTTCATTCTTTGAATGGATTACAATGAATCATGCAATCAAAACAGCTTTCAAGTTAACTCTTTACCAAACGACAAAATTTTGGACTTTCCCAAATTGAATTCATATGCAGACGACAATTTTTACATGGTTCAGATGATGAAATTTGTTTTTGATATGATAGAAAACGTTGTGGGAAAAGGAGAAAATGCTGGTTACCAGCATTTTCTCCTTTTCCCACAATGTTTTCCAAAGGCCTCTTCCACAGGGTCGTTAAAACTTGGGATTGTGTGGTAAAGGGTTAACTATTTACTAATCGATACAATTTTAGACTAGTCAAATTTGATACCATCTACAGTCGACAAAATAAATGTTACTCAAAATTTAAAATTTGTTTTATGAAGGGTAGAAAACATTGTGGGAAAAGGAGAAAATGCTGGTCACCAGCATTTTCTCCTTTTCCCACAAAGTTTTCAAAACCTCTCTTTTTCAAGGTCGTTCATAGTTGAGATTGTGTGTTAAAGAGTTAAATAGTTAGTTCCAAAGATCCAATTCTGCTTTTTTCCACTACGAATTGGTGCTTCTGCTTGGAAAGTTTACAGTGCCTTGAAAAATTGTATATTCATTCTCTTTTATCGTACCCCTTTACTGCACAGACTGTTCTTGTACATACCTAAAACTGTTACAGACTAACTTAAACAATATACAAATTTCTAAAGAAAAGGCATAACAAAAGGAAAGGGAGTAATCTCTTGTTATAAGCTATTGCTCTTCTTTCCATACTGTTTTTCAAAGTTCTCAAATGCGGATGCATTAAAAGTATTTTTGAACACAGATGGGTAAATGTAATACACATAATACAAGCCAGGCTCTGGCAAAAGGGGGTATAATGCATCTCTCTGATACATTATACCAAGCATGTCATCACATAATTATGGATCCATAAAATCCATTTTGTCTAACAACCAACTGCATCATTAGGTAAAATGGTCCTTGGACATACAGAAAATTTACAAATAGCAAAAAGTTTTGACCCAGGTCAACCTGTGCCGACTGCAGGCTGACCTGAGGCAGTAGTTTTTGCATATGCATAAACTCCCCTTGTTCACAGAGCATGGCTCATATATATTTCTTACCTTTAATTTTGAGAGTGAGTATATCTATTTTGATTTTTGAGAACATGGTTTTTCCAGCGTTTTTATACATGGAATTCCTACACAGTTTACTGCTGCATGGATCCTCTCTTGTACCATTATATGGACATGTCTTTTGTCTTTTTAACCTGCAAGATCAAATTGTTGCATCATAATTATTACATGTATTACCCCTTTAAACCTTTCCCAAAACAACAAAATTTGGACTGGTCCAAACTGAAGGAGTTTGCAGACGACAATATTAAATTTGATGAAAATGGTAAAAAGTTCTCAATAAGGGTATAAAACACTGTGGGAAAAGGAGAAATTGCTCGTAACGAGCAATTTCTCCTTTTCCCACAGTGTTTTCAAAAGACTTGTGCTGCAGACACGTGAAAACCAGGGCTTGTTTGGGAAAGGGTTAAACGTTTACCAAATGACAAAAGGTTAGACTGGCCCAAATTGAAAGCAGTTGCAGGCAACACTATTAATGTGGGTCAAATGGAGAAAATTGTCTTAGAAAGAGTAGAAAACATTCTGGGAAAAAGAGAAAATGCTGGTAACCAGCATTTTCTCCTTTTCCCACAATATTTTCAAAAGGCTTTCTTCTTCCGGGTCATTAAAATTCATGATTGTGTGGTAAAGAGTTAACAAACTGTTTCATTGTCATGTTATGTTTAAATCCTTTTCAACAACAATCCCTAATTTTAAAGATCCATACGGGAGAAGCCTTTAGAAAACCTTGTGGGAAAAGGAGAAAATGCTGGTAACTAGCATTTTCTGCTTTTCTCACAATGTTTTCTATCCAATCAAAGACAAATTCCATGGTTTGAGCCACTCTGAAATTGTCGTCTGCAAATGCTTTCAATTTTGGACAAGTATAAAATTTTAGGCTTGTCCGAATTGAAGGCATTTGCAGATGACAATATAAATTTGAGTCATAACTTATAATTTGTTAATAAAAGGTTAAAATGTATTGTGGGAAAAGGAGAAAAATGCTGGTAAGAAGCATTTTCTACTTTTCCCCACAAAATTTTCAAAAGCTTTCTTTCTCTAGGTCATTAAAAGTCTGGATTGTGTGGTAAAGGTTTCAGAAAGAAATACTTGTTGTATGCCCCTGAGATGAAAAACTTTTGAAAATATTGTGGAAAAGAGAGTAAATGATGAAAACTTTCATTGCATTTTGGACATTTAATTCTATACCAAATGACAATAGTTTAGACTTGTCCAAACTTTTGAAAGCCTTTGCAGATGACAAAATAATGTTACTCAAAAATTGCAATTTATTTTCTGAAGGGTAGAAAACATAGTGGGAAAAGGAGGAAATGCTAATTACCAGCATTTTCTCCTTTTCCCACAACGTTTTCAAAAGGCTTCTTTCTCAGGATCTTTAAAACACGGGATTGCGTAGTACAGGGTTAACATGAACAAGTCCTTGCAATATAAATCCCATCTGTGGACATTCAAAGACATAAATGCAATGAACCTCACCAACAGAGTGCCTATTGCAACTACGTCGATCTTGGTACAACACTTGTCCCTATGTTGAAATATTCTGGCATATGAGACAGCCTCGAATTTGTTGCATTACAGTCTTTTTGCCTATTTGGCACTACAGAGGTTCAGAACCAGAGTTATAACTCCCTACCATATTTATTAAACCCTTTACCACACAACCCTGAGTTTTAATGACCCTGAAGGAGAAGGTTCGAGAAAACATTCTGCCAAAAGGAGAAAATGCTGTCCTCTGCAATGCTTTCCAAAGGAAGAAGTTTAAGATTTTGTCATCTGGTGAAGAGTTAACCCTTTACCAGACTAGAAAATTTTAGACACATTGATAATGAAAGCACTTGCATACGACAAATTAAATGACACTCAGTTAATGATATTTGTCTTTGAAAGGTTAGAAAACATTGTGGGAAAAGGAGAAAATGCTGGTTACCAGCATTTTCTCCTTTTCCAACAATGCTTTTGTAAGTTTTATTCTTCCCGGTTGTTAAAACATGGGATTGTGTGGTAGGGGGTTAAAACATACATAAATTGTACATCAGAAAACATGTCTATTTGAACTGAATGATCTACTTACCTATAGGGGTAGATTTCAGCAAAATTTTCTCTTTCACCAGCTGGTAGGGTAAGATATTCCTCTGGTAAAGGCCGCTTCATATTCTTACAGTATATCTATACGTTGAAAATAAGAAAACCATAAAATTGTTCAATTTGTCAATATATTTTATACAGCTGTCAGCTGTATGATGAAAAATATTGTCTGCAAAAGTCAGTGCTTTTGGAACTTGGTACCTTAGCATTAAGTTTGCCAAAATGTGACCAGAACCAGACAACTTGATGAGAAACAAGACTAAATATTAATAGAATAATAGAATTTATCTTTCAACTAACCGGATATCCATGCAATAACACCCATGCGATATTTCTTTTGATATACCACGGATATTTATAGATTTTTGATATACCACGGATATTTATAGAACAGCAATTTCCACTGACTCCGCCCCCTATCACCATTTATGAATGAAATGCATTCCAAAAATAGTAACGATTACTACACAAAGCCCGCGAAAAAAGAACGATGTCATAGCACGCGCGCTACTTTCCGATGATCTGCCTACGTAATTCCTGCCCGTGACGTCATTTGAATGCTCGTTTACCGCGTCTTCTCAAATAGAATAATCCCAAGCGATCTCAATCGCAATTTTCGGACGTTTAATTACTACGATAAAGTACTATGTATGTGGGTAATGCAATTTTAAAATGGGAGTTCCGACATAAATAAACTTTTAAAACTTTTAAAATGTTTTTGTCAGCAACATTTTTCACATCTTTTCACAATGAGTACAAATCATAGGTTAAAAGATAAATAGAATACGTACATAGTGTTGTCGTAGATCAAAAATATCTAACTCGGTTGTGAGAATTGATAATTGTCTCGCCAAGGCTCGACAATTATCAATCCTCCCAACCTCGTTAGATATTTTTTATCTACGACAACACTATGTACGTATTCTCTATTTACACTAAGATCATTTGATTCGAGAAATATCCTCTAGGTTAATTGCATATGCTCAAAATTTCATGGAATTCAGGTCTTACAAACGACACTACTGTTTTCATTATACATACCATGTACTATTCTACATACCAGTATTTAGCACAGATTTATTTTTTTCAAAAATACCCTTAATCAAAGGAACAAAGTTTGTGTAAGATTATGGCAATTTTTTTTTTTTTGCAAGAATGTCTTTATCCTGTGGATACCAACTGGAACCAGACTAATGGTGGCTTTTGCAGACAGAGCAGATATGATCAGACAGCACCAAGTGTGTAGTTTGATCCTGATATATTTTGTTTGAGAAACACCTTAAGCTGCCTTCAGCATGTTTATACTAAGATTTACCTCTATAAGCCTTCCTTGTACAAACAGTTTATAACTGCCATCTTTTCTGATTGATGTTTGATCTTTTAGCTGTTTACATGATGATGCATAACCTGAAATCAAAAGATCTTCTGTTACCAGAATTCTTGAAAATGTGTAACATTGTACTGATACATAACTTAGTACCAATTCTGAATTCAAATTAATTTTTCATTTTTTACTCCATCATTGTAGACCAAAATACTTGTATACTAGGAAAGTCTTAGGGATGCTGCTAAAATCAACTGTTAGTTTTCATCAAATCTATTTTAAAATACATATAAAAGAGATACATAAATTAAGACATCAACACATCTAACATACAATCATGAACACATTACAACAGACTTGACCTGGTACAGTTCAGTGTTGCTGCAAAAGTATAACAGCAAAAGTTAGAAAATAGTTTAACTTTGGAAAATAACATGATCAAATATGACAGGTGTCCTTGCTTCATGATACATGTGAAAAGTATAACATACGACTTTTATAAATGTCCATGGTTGAATTAATGAGTCTATCAACTCAAAAAGTCTGCTAAATAAATCAGATTCTGAAACTGTAAAGAGTGCAGAGGACACTGTAAGTCTAAATGAATATAACACATATATGCACAACCTTGCTCTATATGTGAAATTGTTGCTTGTACATGTACTTACATGGACCATTATAACATGTTTGTCTGCCTGTTGGTCTAAACTGTTTGATACAAAGCTTCTTTCTCTGTTTCTGGCCAGTGTAATCTACGCACTGTACTTGACGTCTTTTATACCCATGTCCACATCTTGTTGAGCACTGACAAACATACAATATAAAATATATATATTGATAGTATTAATAAGTGCTCACAAGCAGTAGATCTATGATATATTGCTTAACAACAAACCTGCAGCCAATAAATTGTAATGGCTAGTACCATGTATCATAAAAATATATTAAAGCATACTTTGTTCAGTAACAATAATGATGTTCATTGTCTACTTTCAAATGCTATTTGAGAGGAAAATATGTTCTGACAAATATTTTCCAGTACAATCAAGAATGAATATTATATAAGCAAACAATCTATAAGACAAAAACTGATTTCTCCAATATTATATTCCTTGGCCTATTTCAACTATTCTTTTACTCCATACCCTATCTCAACTCTGCCAATTAATCTTTCTTAACCTTTTACTACACAATCCCAAGTTTACCAGCAATTTCTTTTTTTCCCACAATGTTTTCAAAAGGCCTCTTCCTCAAGGTCATTAAAACTCAGGATCGTGTGGTAAAGGGTTAAAATAAAAGTGTGTTACCTCTCCCCAAGGACCAACTATCCAGCGGTATCTAGACTGACAAGGACCAAGGTTACATTGTTGAGTTTCTACAGGCCTCTCCGATTGTCTACATCCGTATGGTACTTCTCCTGGCAGTATCCAGCCTTCCTTGGTTACTGCCTGGCAACCAACTCTACGTCTCTGTTCTCCCTTACCACAGGAAACTGAACACTGGAATGATCCAATTATCATGCTCTGTGAAGATCGGGGTCCGTATTCACCAACCATTCTTAAGAACATTCTTGGTCTTGTTCTTCAAAATTTTCCAAATTTGAAAGTAACACACCTTCTGATTGGCTAAACCGTACGGTTTAGCCAATCAGAAGTTGTGTTACTTTCAAAATTGGAAAACCTTGAAGAATAAGTTTGAGAACGTTCTTAAGAATGGTTGGTGAATACGGACCCGGGTTTAATGCATTTCCGTGATGCATGGTACCATGCAAGTCATCAAACACTGTAACTATGGATCCATAAAATCCATCATGTCTAACAACCAGCTGAATCATGAGGTTGGCTGGTCCTTTGACATGCAGAAAATTAATCAATGGCAGGAAGTTTCAAACCATGTCGGGTTGCGTAGACTGTGCAGGCTGACATGGGTTGATGCTTTTTGCAGATGCATTAAATCCTCTTTTCACAGAACATGGCTCATTTATGTTGTAAGGTGGCAACCTTATCGTATAATTTCTTTCTAAGCATTAACTACTTTATAATCATATTCTGTTTTCCTGATCTTTTGCTGTAATATACCCAAGTTCAAAGAGGGAAGCAATCACTTTTTGCTGTGATCTATGGTCATTTGCATAATGCCCCCATTCCACATCCTTTGCTTTGAACCAAACAAATGACTCCTCGCTCTCCTGTAAAGGGCTGTAACTTCATGGGCACCAATGCCATTTTTTGCCAACATCAAAGGGAAGTTTTCTATCCACCAGTTTCAGGTTATCTTTAGAAAAGTTGACATTGGAGAAATGCATCAAGATAGAAAAACTTTCAAAACTGCAATAATGTTTTCTTACAGAAGACTTCCCCATATCCAAAATTCAGTTATTCAAACATGCTTCAATGTATTGATGATATCTAACATTATACATAGGGCATCAGCTTGATACATTTTAACCCTTTACCAGACGACAAAATTTTAGCCTTGTCCAAATTGAAAGCATTTGCAGATGACAATTTCAATGTGGCTCAAATGGTGCAATTTTTCTTTGATAGGGTAGAAAACATTGTGGGAAAAGGAGAAAATGCTGGTTACCAGCATTTTCTCCTTTTCCCACAATGTTTTCAAAAGGCTTCTTTCCCAGGGGCGTCAAAAGGCGGCATTGTGCGGTAAAGGGTTAATCCTTTACCAAAAAACAAAAATTTAGACTCGTTCAAATTGAAAGCATTTGCAGATGACTAAATTAATGTGACTGGGAATCGGGAAGGGTAGAAAACATTGTGGGAAAAGGAGAAAATGCTGGTTACCAGCATTTTCTCCTTTTCCCACAATGTTTTCAAAATGCTTCTTTCTCAAGGTGGTGAAAACCCGAATATGGTTTGGTAAAGGGTTAAAGCATTTTACCCTTTGCCACATAACCCCAAGTTTTGACTACCCCCAAAGAAAAAGACTTTTGAAAACATTGTAGGAAAAGGAGAAAATGCTGGTAACAAGTTTTCTGCCCTTCCAAAGACAAAATTTATCATCTGATCCATATTTCATTTGTCGTCTGCTAATACTTTCAATTTGAGCAAGTCTGAAATTCTGTCGTCTGGTAAAAAGTTTAACACATGAAAGCCTTTGGTGCTCTCAAAGTGATGCATATAAGTCCACTCTAAAATCATTATCTTTACCTCTTTACCAAACAACATTTTGGACGTTTCCAAATTGAAAGCATTTGCAGATGACAAAATAAATGGGACTCAAAAACTGAACTTTGTTTTGGGAAAGGTAGAAAACACTGTGCGAAAAAGAGAAAATGCTGGTTACCAGCATTTTCTCCTTTTCCCACAATGTTTCCAAAAGGCTTCTTCCCTAGGGTCGTTAAAAGTCGGGATTGTGTGGTAAAGGGTTAACACAAAACAAATAATAATGCATACCTCTGACCATGGAGTGGAGTTCCACATAAAAGGACAGGGGAACTCACTACACCTTCTTTTCTTTTTTGGTTGGTTTGTAGCATTGCACAATTTAGCATCTACTTCTTTGTCACCATTGTCAGAGCAGTACACATTGCGAGTCTTAAAGCCAAACCCACAGTCCTTGGAGCACTAAATACAAAAAAATATTTATTATGCAAAAAATAAGGTCTATTTCGGTGACTGATAATCCAAATGAACAGTGTAAGCCTGAAGACCAAAATTATGTAGTTCATGAAGACTGTAATTATGACCTTCTAAATAAATATCTATATTTTCTGTTAATATTAACCCTTTCCCAAACAAGCCCTTGTTTTCACGTGTCTGCAGTACAAGTCTTTTGAAAACACTGTGGGAAAAGGAGAAATTGCTCGTAACGAGCAATTTCTCCTTTTCCCACAGTGTTTTCTACCCTTTTTGAGACCTTTCTGCCATTTTCATCAAATTTAAAATTGTCGTCTGCAAACTCTTTCAATTTGGACCATTCCAAAATTTGTCGTTTGGGAAAGGGTTAACCCTTTAATACCGCCTTTTAATGCCCCTGGAAAAGAAGTCTTTTGAAAGCATTGTGGGAACAGGAGAAAATGCTGGTAACCTGCATTTTCTCCTTTTCCCACAATTTTTTTGACCCTATCAAAGAAAAATTACACCATCTGAGCCAAATTGAAATTGTGTGCAAATGCTTTCAATTTGGATCAGTCTGAAATTTTGTTGTGTGGTAAAGGGTTAAATTTAGGCCCAACAGTGCCTAATGACACTCTAGTTGCCTTCACAGACTCCTCAAATGGAAAGCAGAATGAACAGAATGACTAGGTGTAATCTGCTCTTATAACTGCACTTCTTGATATGTGTTGAGAAATTCTGCTAAAAGTGGCCATACAAATCAGATAATCAGGCTTAAAATACTGCTTAGAAATTCTGATTTCTGTTATAGAAACTTTAAACTTTTACCATGCAGTCCCAAGTTTTGACAGCCCTGAGGAGGAAGGCTTTTGAAAACATTGTGGGAAAAGGAGAAAATGCTGGTAACCAGCATTTTCTCCTTTTTCCAAAATGTTTTCTGCCCTTACCAAAAACAGATTTCAAATTTTGAGCCACATTTATTTTGCTAACTGCAAATGCTGTGAATTTGTTCTTTGGTAAAGAGTTAACCCTTTACCACACAATCCCGACTTTAAACGACATTGATTCAGAAGGCTTTTGAAAATATTGTGGGACAATATCCACAATGTTTTCTGCCCTTTAACCCTTTACCACACAATCCAGGGTTTTAACGACCCTGTCAGAGAAGGCTTTTGAAAACATTGTGGGAAAAGGAGGAAATGCTGGTAACCAGCATTTCCTCCTTTTCCCACAATGTTTTCAACCCTTTCCAAAACAAATTTCAATTTTTCAGTCACATTTATTTTTGTTGCCTGCAAATGCTTTCAATTTGGACCAGTCTAAAATTTTGTCATTTGGTAAAGAGTTAAAGGACAGATTTCCTCATTTGCACCATATTTGTCATCTGCAATTGCTTTCTTTTTGGACCAGTCTAAGATTACGTCATTTGGTCAAAGAGTCCGAGTTAATTTGGTAACTGGTAATTTCGTGGACAGATAATGTGAAAATTATTCTTCTTTCATTTCATAGCTTCAAATATATTGCTTAACTCTTTACCAAACAGCAAAATTTTAGACTGGACCAAATTGAAAGCATTTGCAGACGACTAATTAACTGTAGCTTAAATGGTGATCTATGTATTGGATAGGGTAGAAAACATTGTGGGAAAAGGAGAAAATGCTGGTAACCTGCATTTTCTCCTTTTTCCACAATATTTTCAAAAGGCTTCTTTCTTGGGGTCGTTAAAGTCGGGATTGTGTGGTAAAGGATTAACTGTGTACCACACAATCCAAAATTTAAATGACCAAGAGGAAGAAGGCATTTGAAAACATTGTGGGAAAAGGAGAAAATGCTGGTAACCAGCATTTTCTCCTTTTCCAACAATGTTTTCTACCTTATCGAAAAAAAATCTTATCATCTGAGCCAAATTGAAATTGTTGTCTGCAAATGCTTTCAAATTGGATGGATCTAAAATTTTTTAATGCGGTAAAGGCTGGTAACCAACATTTTCTCCTTTTCCCTCAATGTTTTCTGCATTTCCAACTGGCTCTTTCTAAAAGGTTGTTAAAACTCGAGATTGTATGGTAAAAGGTTGACACTATCAATGTTTAAAAAATTTACCTCAGACCAGTTTCCAACCTTCCACATGAAGTCAGAACAGGACATTTTATTTCCACAAGCTTGCTCTGCTTTAGGTTTTGTTGCACCAAGACAAAGGTGTTCAGGTACTGAGTCTCCATTTCCCATTTGACAGGTGACATCTCTCTGCTGTACGCCCTCGCCACAGGTTGTAGAGCACTGAAACAGCATTGCCAGTGTCATAATATTATGTTGATTGATTGATTGTATGTGTTTAATGCCGTCTTCAACATTATTTCAGTTATATTACAGCGGCCAGTGCTTCTATCCATGCTTTCCTGGAGTTTTCTTTTACCAGTGCTTTGCACAATATTTCTCTCCATACCACTGGCTGGTTTCCCACACAACTATGATCAGTAGTAAGAGAAGTATAAATCCTGTCACAATGAATGTAATCAATGCTCCGAAAGAAATTGGTTGAGCTGGGGACTCAACCCATCAAAAGTTGAAATATTCCAAAGTAGATTTCAAACACAAATCTCACCATGTAAGGATCATTTAAGGATCATTTGATTGGTCTTCTGAAAATGCTCTCAAATTGGACAGGTATGAAATGGTGTCCTTTAAAATGATGTTGTCCAGTTAACCCTTTACCACACACACCCGACTTTTAACGACCCTGAGAAAGGGTCCTTTTGAAATCATTGTGGGAAAAGGAGAAAATGCTGGTAACCAGCATTTTCTCCTTTTCCCACAATTTTTTCTACCCTTTCTAAAAACAAACTTAAATTTTTGAGTCACATTTATATTGTTGTCTGCAAATGCTTTCAATTTAGTCCAGTCTAATTTTTTGTCGTTTGGTAAAAAGTTAAGAAAATGGTGGTGAAGGGTTAATACTTTTCAGTACATTATGCAATGCAAAATTACCTACCTTTCCCCATTTACCATGTGACCAAGATGGACACGCATGTTCAGAGCACCTTTTGGTATTTCTAGGTTTGTTCTCCAGGCACTCTGAGGACGGACGTTGATTTCCCGACTCTGTTACACAGATTACCTCCCTTTGACAAGATCCAGTACCACATGTTACAGAACACTGAAAGTACACCAATAATCAGTTGAGCGATACTACCATGCCAATTGCTTGTTATGCCTGTTAGATTTTTGGTGTTGGAAAATAACAAGCATTTTCGCCTTTTCCTAAAATGTCTTTACTAGACGACTCCCATTATTTAACCCTTTACCGCACATTCCTGGGTGTGAAGAACCTTTAGAAAAAAGGCTTTTAAAAACACACAATTGCTGATGCGAAAAACCTTTAGAAAAAATGCTTTTGAAAACATGGTGTAGATCAAGACCAGACTGCATAGTACATGCTTTCTACAGATGATCTACACCGTCTACTCTGCTGAGACATTCTTGACAAGAGCAACCTTACAATGGCAATTACTTGGGTTCTATTAACCCTTTCCCAAATGACAAATTTTAGCCCCTTCCAAATTGAAAGCATCTGAAGACGACAAATCTGAAAGTGGTTAAATTGAACTTCAGTTTTTTGACAGAGTTGAAAACATTGTGGGAAAAGGAGAAAATGCTGGTTACCAGCATTTTCTCCTTTTCCTACAATGTTTTCAAAAGGCCTCTTCCTCAGGGACTGACAAATCTGAAAGTGGTTAAATTGAACTTCAGTTTTTTGACAGAGTAGAAAACATTGTGGGAAAAGGAGAAAATGCTGATAACCAGTATTTTCTCCTTTTTCCTACAATGTTTTCTACCCTATCTACCCTATCAAAGGCAGAAATAATCATTTGAGCAACAATCATTTTGTCGTCTTTCAATGTGGACCAGTCTAAAATTTTCTTCTTTGTCAAAGGGTTAAGCAAAAGTAATAACCCATCTCACTATCAATTATCAATCAACATTTTGCTGCAATAAGATCTAATTTTGGTAAAGATCAATCTAAAATGTAGAGCAACAGGTGTAGAGAGATGGTGTAAAAGATTGGTTCTTTCCCCTAACCTAGATTCTGCTAAGTATCCATCATTTGCAGGAAATAAAGATTTATGCCCAGAACCAACATTTCCTCTTTAACCCTTTACTACTCAATCCCGAGTTTTTACAACCCTGAGAAAGAAGCCTTAACCCTTTACCACACAATCCCGACTTTTAACAACCCTGAAGAAGAAGCCTTTTGAAAAAATTGCAGGAAAAGGAGAAAATGCTGATAACCAGCATTTTCTCCTTTTCCCACAATATTTTCTATTCTTCCAAAAACAAATTTAATATGAAAGCATTGTCAGAACAAGAGGGCCATGATGGCCCTGTATCTCTCCACTGGCTTATAAATATAAACCATAAATACTAAGCATTTCAATTCTGGGCCAAATGGTTTCAAAATGAAGACTTACAAAGCTTTCTCTGTAAAAGCCCATGTGAAAGTTGAGACCCGCAAGGCAAAGCCATTTTTGATCCCAGAGCTATAATTACTTGAACCCTGGTAGAGGTCCACAAGATAAAGCCACATGCCAAAATAATACAAGTCAATGCTGTATGATTATAAATAAGCTGATTTTCAAGTTTTGTCCATATGAAGCCTCTGTAAAACATAAGACCCCTGATATAAGGCTAATTTCAAAAAAAAATCAAAACAGGAAGATTTCTTAAGTTGTCACTATGTAAGCTCATGTAAAACTTGTGACCCCTGCGGCGGGGCCAATTTTGACCCCAGGGCTAAAATTTTGGCCCGCTTGGTAGAGGTCCACTAGATATAGCAACATGCAACATTTGGTAGCTCTAGGCCTTATGGCTAGGTACAGGAAGATTTTTAAAGTTTTCTCTATATAAGCCTATGTAAAACTTGTGACCCCTGGGGCAGAGCCAATTTTGACCCCAGGGCTATAATTTGAAGAAACTTGATAGAGGTCTACTACATAAAGCTACATGCCAAATTTGGTAGCCCTATGCCTTATGGTTTCAGACAAGAAGATTTTTAAAGATTTCCAATATTTTTCAGTTTTGTTGCCATGGCAACCAGAGTTTTTGAAGGAATCAAATTCTTTCAATAAATTCTGAAGAGGACCATGGCAGGATCATTTCTGTGAAGTTTCGTGAAAATCAGATTGGCAGTTTCAGAGAAGAAGATGTTTGAAACAAGAGGGCCATGATGGCCCTGTATCGCTCCACTGGCTTATAAATATAAACCATAAAGAGAAGTCTTCACTATATAAGCCCTCATAAAACTTTGAACCCAGGGCTACAGTCGGACTAAATGGAGAATATGTGTATTAGAAGAATAACATGCCAAATTTGGGAGTTCTTCCCCTTATGGCTAGTAACATAATGGTTTCTGAAGTTTTCACTCCATAAACCCATGTAAAACTTGTGACCCCTGGTGCAGGGCCAAACTTGATCCTAGGGCTGTAACTTGGACCCTCTTTGTAGTTGTCCACTTGACAATGCTATAATTATGCAAAATTTGGTAGCCCTAAGCCTTATGGCTATGTACAATAAGATTTAAAAGTTTTCCGTATATACGCCCATGTAAATCTTGTGAACCTGCCCCCCCCCCACTCCCCCCCCCCCCAGCATGAGGCCAAATTGACCCCAGGACTGTAATTTGGGCACTTTTGGTAGACCCCCACTAGATCAAGCTAAACGCAGAATTTGGTAGCTCTAGGCCTTATGGCTAGGTACAGGAAGATTTTTAAAGTTTTCTCTATATAAGCCTATGTAAAACTTGTGACCCCTGGGGCAGAGCCAATTTTGACCCCAGGGCTATAATTTGAAGAAACCTGATAGAGGTCTACTACATAAAGCTACATGCCAAGTTTGGTAGCCCTATGCCTTATGGTTTCAGACAAGAAGATTTTTAAAGATTTCCAATATTTTTCAGTTTTGTTGCCATGGCAACCAGAGTTTTTGAAGGAATCAAATTCTTTCAAGAAATTCTGAAGAGGACCATGGCAGGATCATTTCTGTGAAGTTTTATGAAAATTGGATGGGTAGTTTCAGAGAAGAAGATGTTTGAAATAAAAGTTAACGCACGGACGGACGGACAGACGGACGGACGGACTGACGGACGGACACAAGACGGACACCAGGCCATGACATAAGCCCGCTGGCCTTCGGCCAGTGGAGCTAATAAAAATTAACGGACGGACGGACACACGCACGCACGCACGGACGACGGACACCTGGCCATGACATAAGCCCGCTGGCCTTCGGCCAGTGGAGCTAAAAAGGAGAAAATGCTAGTTGCCAGCATTTTCTCCTTTTCCTGCAATTTTTTCTGTTCTTTTACAGACAAATCTCACCATATGAGCATTAGGTAAATTTGTCATCTGCAAATCCCTTCCATCTTGACATATGTAAATTTTTTCTGTGTGTAGTAAAGGGTTAGGTGTGTTTACCCTTTACCACACAATCCCGACTTTTAACGACCCTGAGAAAAAAGCCTTTTGAAAACAATGTGGAAAAAGGAGAAAATGCTGGTAACCTTTTTTCTCCTTTTCCTGCAATGTTTTCTACCCTTTCCGATACAAATTTCATTTTTTTAGCCACATTTATTTTGTCGTCTGCAAATGCTTTCAATTTGGGCCAGTCTAAAATTTTGTCGTTAGGTAAAGAGTTAAATACCCAACTTCTTCCTAAATCTACTTTACTTGCAATGAGAGCCCTTCACCTTCTACCACACAATCTCGAGTTTCAGACTGAAGAGTCACCTCTAGAGTGCACACAAGATTTTTCTAAGATCTGTTCCAGTGACCTACTTTTTGACCCAACCGTGACCTGATTTCGAAACTGTCCAAGATAACATCAAGACAAACATTCTGACCAACTTTCATGAATATCAGACTGAAAATATGGCCTCTACACACACAATTTTTGTAAAATTTTTTCCCAACGACCTAAATTTGAACCAACCTCACCTAATTATGAACTTGTCTGAAATGTCACCAAGACAAACATTCTGATCAAGTTTCATGAGTATCAGACTGAAAATCTGTCCTCTGAAGTGTACACCAAGGTTTTTCTAAGATTTTACCCTTCAACCTACCTTTTAATCCAACATGACCAAATTTCGAATTTGTCCGAGATATCGAAAGGACAAAACATTCAAACCAATTTTCATGATTATCCAACAGAAATTTTGGCCTCTAGAGTGCACACAAGGTTTTTCGAAGATTTATCCCAGTAACCTACTTTTTGACCCAACATGACAAAATTTCAAACTTGTACAACATATTAATTCAAACATTCTGACCAAGTTTCTTGAGCGTCCACTGAAAATTTGGCCTCTAGAGTGCACAAACAGGGTTACTGATGATGCCTGGCTGATGCACGATGGACAACATACAGCGGACACAGCACAATCACAAAAGCTCAGCTAGAGAACTTTGTGCTTAGGTGAGCAAAAATTTGTATAGAAATAGGTTAACTCTTTACCAGATGACAAAATTTTAGCCTTGTCCAAATTGAAACCATTTGCAGACAACAATTTCAAGTGGCTCAAACGGTGCAATTTTTCTTTGATATGATAGAAAACATTGTGAGAAAAGGAGAAAATGCTGGTTACCAGCATTTTCTCCTTTTCCCACAGTGTTTTCAAAAGGCTCCTTTCACAGGGTCATTAAAAGTCGGGATTGTGTGGTAGAGGGGTTAAAGAATCCCTTACATCATCCCTACATTTACAATGAAAGTTGCCCTAGAGGATGTGGCAGCCTATTCAGGGTAAGTATATAATAAAGTTTCCCCCCCAGACATAAACCAGACATCTATATAATTTTATCCCCATTTATATCTTAGCCAGTATCACTGACCACCAACTGTACCTACTTTATTACCTGTGAACCTATGATAACTGGCACCACACTTAACTCTTTACCAAACAACAAAATTTAAGACTGATCCAAATTGAAAACCGTTGCACACGACAAAATAAATGTGACTGAAAAATTGAAATTTGTTTTGGGAAGGGTTGAAAACATTGTGGGTTAATGAGAAAATACTGGTTACCAGCATTTTGCTCACAATGTTTTCAAAAGGCCTCTTTCTTAGGGTCATTAAAAGTTGGAATTATGTGGTAAAGGGTTAACCCATTACCACACAATTCCAAGTTTTATAGAATCTGAGAAAGAAAGCTTTTGAAAACATTGTGGGAAAAGGAGAAAATGCTGGTAGTCAGCATTTTCTCCTTTTTCCACAACGTTTTCTACTCAATCAAAGGCAAGTTTCATCATTTGGCTCACCTTTGTCGTCTGCTAATGCTTTGAATTTAATAAAGTTTTAAATTTTGTTGTCTGGTAAAGGGTTAAGTCTTTTTCAATGGACAAAATTTTGGACTGACAGAATTGAAAGCATTAAATTTTGCAGACAACAAAATAAATGTAGGTCAAACTATGATTTCTGCCTTTGAGAAGGTAGAAAACATTGTGAGATGAGGGGAAAATGTTGGTTAGCAGCATTTTCTCCTTTTCCCACAACGTTTTTAAAACCTTTTTTTCTCACAGTCGCTAAAAATCCAGATTGGGCGGTAACAAGTTAACAGACAACAAAATTTTAGACTCATCCAAATTCAAAGCATTTGCAAACTACAAGTTAAATAATTATGTCTTAACTCTTGATAAAACAATCTAGAGTTTGAATGACCTTGAGGAAAAAGGGTTTTGAAAAGATGGTGGGAAAAGGAGAAAATGCTGAAAGCATTTTCTTCTTTTCCAACAATGTTTTCTCCATATTTTCACCTATAAAAAACAAAGCCCACCACTTAAGCCACCTTTATTTTGTTGTCTGCAAATGGGGTCCTGGGCGGCTCAGAGTATACTCATAATCTGGAAGCCCTAGGTTTCAGCCTCACTGCAAGCACTGTTTTTTTTTGTGAAAGTGTCCTTCATCAAGACACTTCAGAGCCCTAGCCTAGCCCTGGTGAAACCCAGGACTTATATAAGCAAGCTGTCACTGTGATATAACTGAAATAACGATGAAATATGTCAGAAAAGTGCACTCAAGATTAACCCTTTCCCAAACAAGCCCTGGTTTTCACGTATCTGCAGTACAAATCTTTTGAAAACACTGTGGGCAAAGGAGAAATTGCTCGTAACGAGCAATTTCTCCTTTTCCCACTGTGTTTTCTACCCTTTTTGAGACCTTTCTGCCATTTTCATCAAATCTGAAATCGCCATCTGCAAACTCTTTCAATTTGGACCAGTCCAAAATTTGTTGTTTGGGAAAGGGTTAATTTTCAATACAGTTTGAAAGGGACAAAATTCCACCTGGGACATCTAATTCAATCACTGAATGGGACAATATCCCAGAATCTAGACCTTGGAACAATATTGATTGCAGTATCAGGGCTGTATCAATCTGACTGTCTGAGAAATATCAGGCAGTTAAAATTCAAGATCAGACAGTAGGCTTTGTTCAGTGTGATCTGAATTTAGATTCATGCCAGTAATTCACTAGTCATCATTTTTCATTTCTTATGCCACTATCAGCAATTTTTCAGACTTGTGGGCATATCCAAGCATTTAAAGCATTTCTGAAATATAAACAAACCTCTTTGGATGCCAAGGGCTGCTTTCCCACCATCAACACAATAAACAAAATAAAACTCTCGGTGATTTAAAATTAAATCAAGTTGAAATGAATTTCAAATCAACTGGGAAAGAATCTAGGCCGATTCCAAGACTTGAACTCACAATTCAAGAACCAATTAGAGAATGTGTTGCCCTGAATTGTACTGAATTTCTAAAAGGTTTGCACTTGATTTAATACTTCAACCCCATTTCACAAATCCTTGATGTCTGTTAGCACAGATTAACCCTTTACCACACAATCCAGAGTTTTAATGGCCCTGGGGGAAAGAAGCCTTTTGAAAGCATAGTAGGAAAAAGAGAAAATGCTGAAAAACCAGCATTTTCCTCTTTTCCCCCAATGTTTTCTATCCTTTCAAAGAAAAATTTCCCGATTTGTGCGCCATTTGTTGTCTGCAAATGCTTTCAATTTGGACCAGTCTAAAATTTCACTTGGTAAAGAGTTAAACCTTTACAGTACAGGCTACTATTTGTTACACATACCATTAAAAAGGAACTGACATACAGAAAAAAGATCTAAAAGAACAGGAAAGTCACTTTCTGGAGTAATATGGGAAACACGGATTGACACGGAGCAATTGCTTGTTAGAAGCAATTGCTTCTTTTCTCTCCATGTTTTCAAAGCCTGCCTCAAGCAGGGAGATTCTGACAGTTCTGATGTATGATAATGGATGAGACTGCAGGAGAAGATACTACAGTAATTTATACCGACATAGATTTACTGCTGCAGACAGTATGCTGCACATTATCATGGCTCTATCCTTTTCCATCATATATAAATAATGAGCCATGCTCTGTGAAAAGGGGCATAATGCATCTGCAAAAAGTATCGACCCAGGTCAACCTGCACAGTCCGCGCAGGCTGACCTGGGCCGAAACTTTTTGCTACTGGTCAATTTTCTGCATGTCAAAGGACTACTTCATGATTCAGTGGGTTGTCGTACAAAATGGGTTTTATGGATCCATGATCATGTGATGACTTGATTGGTATGGTGCATCACAGAGATGCATTAAGTCCCCTTTTGCCAGAGCATGGCTCGTATCTAGGATCTGACGTAAGTTGGCATCTGAGATAAAAATTTTATTACAAGAGTCTAGAAAAAAATCTTACAGGGCAAGCTTAATGGTGTTTTTGTAGATGATTCTAATAAAATTTTACCTCAAAAGCCAACAATTGTCAGTTTGTTTTTATCACAAAATGAAATGGTGCATATAATACATCGCATTATGCAAAAGCATAATGCATACCAATTCTGGATCTTGCTATGACCAAGACTCAATTTTCTTGTCTGAAACAAGTATACCCATACATGATGTCACATGTGACATCACACGATACTTATCTTAACCCTTTACCACACAATCCCGACTTTTAACGACCCTCAGAAAAGAGCCCTTCGAAAACATTGTGGGAAAAGGAGAAAATGGTGGTAACCAGCATTTTTTCCTTTTCCCACAATGTTTTCTACCCTACCCAAAACAAATTTCAATGTTTGAGTCACATTTATTTTGTTGTCTGCAAACGCTTTCAATTTCAACAAGTCTAATATTTTGTTTTTTGGTAAAGAGTTAAACAGGTATAAAATTCATAGAGAGTATTATACACTGACAAAGAAAGATATTCCCTCTCTATCAGTGATATTCTCTCTACATCAGTAATGTCCCTTCTAAATCGTTAATGTCCCTTCTATATCAATAATGTTGATTCTACATCAGTGATGTCCATTCTACATCAGTTATGTCCCTTTTACATCATTGATGTCCCTTCTGCATCAGTAATTTCAATTCTACATCAGCGATGTCCCTTCTGTATCAGTAATGTCCCCTCTGCATCAGTAATGTTCTTTCTACATCAGTAATTTCCCTTTGTCCCTTATACATCAGTAATGTCCCTTTCACATCACTTATGTCCCTTTAACATTAAGAAAGTCCCTTCAACCACAGTTATGCCCCTTCTACATCAGTAATTTCACTTCTACATTAGCATTGGTTACCAGTATTTTCTCCTTTTCTATCAATACTTTTGAAAGGCAATTTTCTGATGGTAGTTAAAACCTGTGACTGTGTGGTAAAAGGTTAAACATGGCTCACATGTTTGGATCTATCGTTGAAAGGGTAGAAAACATTGGGGAAAAGGAGAGAATGTTGGTTGTGCCAGCATTTTCTCCTTTATCCCCACAATGTTTTCAAAAGCTTTCTTTCTCGAGGTCATTAAAACTGGGAACTGTGTGGCAAAGGGCTTAGGACACTCTTCATTTCTCAGGAAAAAAAAAATACATGTAAAAATTCTGTACCAGCAGTGGTTCACATCTCAACACCCGTTGTTTTTACTTGTTTACAGTGTCTGGCAGAGCAAAAATAGATTCAACCTAAATTAACTCTTTACCAAACCACAAAATTTTAGACTCGTCCAAATCGAAAGCATTTACAGACGACAAAATAAATATGACTCAAAAATTGAAATTGTGATGGGGAGGGTAGAAAACATTGTGGGAAAAGGAGAAAATGCTGGTTACCAGCATTTTCTCCCTTTCCCACAATGTTTTCAAAAGCTTTCTTTCTCAGGGTCGTTAAAAGTCGGGATTGTGTGGTAATGGGTTAACCCTTTACCAGACGACAAAATTTTATCCTTGTCCAAATTGAAAGCATTTGCTGACGTCAATTTCAATGTGGTTCAAATGGTGCAACTTTTCTTTGATAGGGTAGAAAACATTGTGGGAAAAGGAGAAAATGCTCGTTACCAGCATTTTCTCCTTTTCCCACAATGTTTTCAAAAGGCTTCTTTCCTTGGGGCGTCAAAAGGCGGCATTGTGCGGTAAAGGGTTAAGGTATTGCATGCTAATGTAATCCACGACCTTCAATTTGGTCTGAAAACAAGGAGAACATCTCTAAGAGAATCATAACCTATTAACTCGCAAGCCTGGCCAGGTAGCTAAGTGGTAAGCGTATCTGGCTTGTGACCTGGTAGTTGCAGGTTCGATATCCAGTTGAAGCAAACTTTCTTTCTGGCGATTTTTCACCTCTCAGCTCTGATGCATGTGAGAAAAGTAGTCAGTGGCTTAGGGAGAAAGTTGTGTCCACAAAATCCATTATGTATAACAACCGACTGTATCATGAGGTACACTGTTCCTTTGACAGGCAGAGACTTGACTATGGCAAAAAGTTTTGACCCAGGTCAGCCTTATTGCGGACTGGGTTGATACTTTTTGCAGATGTATTTAACTCCCTTTTCACAGCCCATGGCTCATACATTAACCCTTTGCCAAACGACAAAAAATTTTAGACACGTCCAAATAGAATGCCGACAACAATTTCAATGTGGCTCAAATGATGCGATTTTTCTTTGATAGGGTGGAAAACATTGTGGGAAAAGGAGAAAATGCTGGTTACCAGCATTTTCTCCTTTTTCCACAATGTTTTCAAAAGGCTTCTTCCTAGGGGTCGTTAAAACTCGGGATTGTGTGGTATAGGGTTAAAGTAACAGAATAACTGCCTTAATTGCCATACATACACTGCATAAAATATGAATAAACTGCAGGTTGGCCAAGTCTGAAAAAATCTGATTCCTCCCCAGATTCTATTATCTATCTGTTAAAGATAGAAAAAGTTCCCCAGTCTAACAGCACCAAGTCAGCTATCTTCCCCGGAAAGACAAAGGTCAAGTCTAAATAGATAAATGCAGAAATAAATCTTGATAGACAGAGTCAATCAAATTAGGCGAGACCGACCTACTAACACAAATCTGGAATTTAGGCGTTTCCAGTCTGGCTATGTCAGACTGATCTGACCTGAGACAGGCTACAGACATCCAACCAACTATTTGGATTAACACTATATAATCTTTTGTGGGCGGGGAAAATGTGCCAATTTAGATTTATATTCATCGGAAGATATCGAATTACAAGAGGGGTCAAAGGTCATGCAAACCATGTTTTAAAAAAATTAAATCACTGGCAGGGGGCTGCATTTATTGGCAGCCACCTTGCCAGGTTTTTCTTCATTTTACTGACATACATGTTATCTTCCACCTCCACAAGTTTGAAGTACAAAATAATGTAACAAATGAGATAACACAAACCATATTAACAATAATCAGTTGGCTATTAACCTCATATTTCAACAATTTAACAGAAATTTCCACATGGGATTAGAAACATTAACAATTTGTTCAATATGCTGGTGCAGATTCCTTTGATGAAAAGCCGAGGTTGGCACATCAAAATCTAAACATTAGAGCCATGCTCTGTGAAAAGGGAGCTTAATGCATCTGCAAAAAGCATTGACCCATGTCAGCCTGCACAGTCTGCTCAGGCTGACATGGGTCAAAACTTTTTGTTATAGATAAATGTTCTGCTTGTCAAAGGAACAGTGTGGCTCATGATTCAGTTGGCTGTTATACAAAATGGATTTTATGATTATGTGATTACTTGCTTGGTACAATGCAGTGACTCTAAGACTGTAAAGTAAATGAAAAAAAAAAATTTTTTTTCAAACTGTAATAAAAAAACCTCTGATAGCAACCTTACAATTATTTCTACCATAGTGCATATATACCTCACAATAAGTCAAACAGTTGTGTTACTTTCAAATTCAGAAAATCTTGGAGAATAACACTAAAAATGTTCTTAAGAATGGTTGGTGAATACAAATCCAGGCTACAATGTTCTGTGAACTACAATGTCCACAGAAGTCCGTCAAGTTACCTTTGCCTGCTAAGAACAAACAGTCGAATCTTCAGCAGACAAAAAATATTTCAGCAAGCTCATCAAAACAGCTGTTTACAATTTAGCATAAATCCTTACCTATGTTCCGAATATTTGCCCCCTACAATACCTCACACACTACAATCCATAACAAGATACCAAACTGTCTGCTTTTTAACTCTTTACCACACACTGAAATATTAGACTCGTCTGCATTTGCAGACGACAAAACGACAAAAGCATGAAACTTGTCATTTAAAGGGTAGAAAACATTGTGGGAAAAGGAGAAAATGCTGGTTTCCAGCATTTTCTCCTTTTCCTACAATGTTTTTAAAAGGCTTCCCATTCAGGGTCGTTAAAAGTCGGGATTACGTGGTAAGGGGTTAACAGGTCCTAACTTTCAGCATATGTTTGGAGGAGTTCCTAATCCTTGATGCAATCGGCCAAATTTTGGGTTCTTTTTCTGAAAATGTAGATCTAGATCAAACTGCATCGAACATGCAGTCTGACATAGGCAGTACATTGTCAGTGAATTTTGCACATTACAAATAAAGGACAGCTCAAATTAGAGATTTTCGTATTTAAAAGCATTTGAAAAATAATGGATATAGTGGTTACAATACCTTATTGTTTGGGAGGAATTGTAAAAAACACTGTTCCTTGAATATACCATTTATCCTTTTAATTCCTGTACATTTAGATATATTTTCATGCATCCAAGCCAGTCAAGTATTTGAAATATTGTGATAAATTGAGAAAAAATCCAAAACTATCATTGGTTGTTAAGCTCTTTACCACACTACAAAAATGTAGACTTGTCTAAATTGAAAGTATTTGCAGATGACAACTTAACCCTTTACCCCACAATGATGCCTTTTGACGACCCTGGAAAAGAAGCTTTTTGAAAACATTATGGGAAAAGGAGAAAATGCTGGTAACCAGTGTTTTCTACCCTACCAAAGAAAAATTGCACCATTTGCTTTCAATTTGGACATGGCTGAAATTTTGTCATCTGGTAAAGGGTTAAGCATGGAATTTATCTTTGATAGGATAGAAAACATTGTGGGAAAAAGAAAAAATGCTGGTTACCAACATTTTCTCCTTTTCTCCCAATGTTTTCAAAAGCTTCTTCCCCTGGGTCCTTAAACATTAAAACTCGGGATTGTGTGCTAAAGGGTTAACAGGGATTTCTTTTCTTTCTAATATCTGATTAACCCTTTCCCAAACAAGCCCTGGTTTTCCCGTGTCTGCAGTACAAGTCTTTTGAAAACACTGTGGGAAAATGAGAAATTGCTCGTAACGAGCAATTTCTCCTTTTCCCACAGTGTTTTCTACCATTTATGTTAACTTTGTGCCATTTTGATCAAATTTAAAATTGTCGTCTGCAAACTCTTTCAATTTGGACCAGTCCAAAATTTGTCGTTTGGGAAAGGGTTAAACAAGGGGAGTGCAGTCTGGGGTTTTCTTGCCATATTACAATGCAGAAAACCTGCTTGTAATGGTTTATTAACCTGAAGACCAATGACCTTTTCTTCTTACTCTTTATCGAACAATAAAAATTTCTACCTGTTCATATTGAAAGCCTTGGCAGAGACAGATTTACTCTAGATTTTCCCTAGCGACAAAATTTTATGTGATTGAAAAGCATTTGCAGATAACAATTTAAATGTAACTCAAATGATGGAATTTGTCTTTGATAGGGTAGAAAATATTGTGGAAAGAGAAGAGAATGGTGGTAACCAGCATTTTCTCCAATCCCACGATGTTTTCAAAAAGTTTCTTCCTCAGGGTTGTTAAAAATTAGGATTGTGTGGTAAGGGGTTAAGGGTACAAAACTCTGTGGAAAAGGAGTAAATGCTGGTGACCCGCATTTTCTCTTTTTCCTTCAATGTTTTTAAATGCCTTTTTCCTTGGCAGTCATTTAAGCACAGACTGTTAAGGAAAACACTTAGCCTGTTCAAAAAAAGAACATTAGATCCACAGAACATGTGATCTGATCAGGAATCTATACTGACTGAAAATTTTCTTGATTTATTTTAATATAAAAAACATCCTAGCAAATGCATTAATTTTGTTCTTTTTCCTTTTAATTACTTAAGTGCTTAATTGGTTAAAAAGCTGTAAAAATATAACTGAGCCATGCTCTGTGAAAGGGGCCTTAATCCGTTCCCAAACGACAAATTTTGGACTGGTCCAAATTAAAAGAGTTTGCAGACGACAATTTTGAATTTGATGAAAATGGCAGAAAGTTCTCAAAAAGGGTAGAAAACACTGTGGGAAAAGGAGAAATTGCTCGTTACGAGCAATTTCTCCTTTTCCCACAGTGTTTTCAAAAGACTTGTACTGCAGACACATGAAAACCAGGGCGTGTTTGGGAAAGGGTTCATGCATCTGCGAAAAAGTAGTGACCCAGGTCTGCCTGCGCAGGCTGACCTGGGCCAAACCTTTTTGCTATTGGTCAATTTTCTGTATGTCTAAGGACCAGTCTACCTGATGATTCAGTCAAATGTTAAAAAAAAAAAAGTAGCAATCATGGATCCATAATTATGTGATGGTTTGATAGATACAATGCATCATGGAGTTGCATTAAGCCCCCTTTTGCCACAGCATGGCTCAATTATGTAGATATTTAACCCTTTCCCAAACAACAAATTTTGGACTGGTCCAAATTGAAAGAGTTCGCAGACGACAATTTTAAATTTGATGAAAATGGCAGAAAGGTCTCAAAAAGGGTAGAAAACACTGTGGGAAAAGGAGAAATTGCTCGTCACGAGCAATTTCTCCTTTTCCCACAGTGTTTTCAAAAGACTTGTACTGCAGATACATGAAAACCAGGGCTTGTTTGGGAAAGGGTTAACAGGATTGGAGTAGAAAGAGAATATCTAAAACAGGAAGTACAATCAACATTTTGATAAACAGATGAACTATGGCTTTTCATAGCATGACTTGCCAGACACCTTCAATAATAACATGTTCCTACCACAAGGCTCTCCACCTTGCCAGTGGTTCTCCATCCTTGATGGATGTTCTATACATGGTGGTCTCTTATGAAATACTAAAATGCTGACCCCAGACAAGCCCTGGTTTTCACGTGTCTGCAGTACAAGTCTTTTGAAAACACTGTGGGAAAAGGAGAAATTGCTCGTAACGAGCAATTTCTCCTTTTCCCGCAGTGTTTTCTACCCTTTTTGATAACTTTCTGCCATTTTCATTAAATTTAAAATTGTTGTCTGCAAACTCTTTCAATTTGGATCAGTCCAAAATTTGTCGTTTGTGAAAGGGTTAATGCAGTTCCTCAGTAATACACTACCAACAATCACTACAGAACTCTAAGAATTGTCAGCTCAGCAATTCAAAAGCTGCTTTATTTTAGCATTTCATCCAATTTATGAAGCTGTAAGAGACAATCTTGTTAACCCTTTACCACACAATCCCGAGTTTTAATGACCCTGAGGAAGAAACATTTTGAAAACATTATGGGAAAAAGAATAAATACTGGTAACCAGCATTTTCTTCTTTTCCCACAATGTTTTCTACCCATCAAAGATAATTTACATCATTTGATTCATAGTTCAATTGTTGTCTGCAAATACTTTCAATTTGGACCAGTCTACATTTTTGTCGTTTGGTAGAGAGTTAACATGTTCTCTTTATGCACCATAATAGGACATTTTAATGTCTGAAATGCCATCGGTATGTTGATATTGGTGTACAAGGATAATTATATCCAATATGAAATACTATATCAGCTCTTTACCAAATGAAAAACTGAAGACAAGTCCATATTAAAAACATTACCAGATGCCAAAGCGAATGTTCAAATGTAGCTCAAATTATGGGATTTGTCTTTGAAAGGGTAAAGCAAAAAAAGAAAACATTCTGTCATAGGGAGAAAATGCTAGTTTTTTCCCCTTTCCACATAGTTTACATACACATAATTGGCAAAGGGTAAAAGCTTTTCATAGAAGGAAGATTGGAACTGTACAAACAAAACATATGAGCTAGGTTCTGTGAAAAGGGAGCTTAATGCATCTCCGTGGTGCATGATATCAAGCAAGCCATCACAAAATTATGAATCCATAATAGCCACTTTTTTAAATTACCGCCTGTGTCATGAGGTAGAATGGCATTAAGCCCTCTTTTAACAGAGCATGACTCAAATATACAGACATTAAATGGAAAAATTCCTAATTCTGTCAGCAATTTCTCCACATTTCACGATGCTCTCAGGAGCAGAGACATCAAAAGGTGCTTGCCTGTTGGAAACAATTCAGGTAAAAACAGAACCCAGTCATTTGCCAAATTGATTCCAAATACTATCCTAATGCTCTGCAGCTTCTGGTTTTTGTTACTGGCAAACCACAATCCCCACAGCCAGTCATAACAGAGTTAACAAGTGCTTTCCTTCCTGTCTGAGTGAATGTTTTTGAAAATTTTTTGCTGCCTGGGATAAGAACTTGTCTCTGCCCTTTGTGCTTCAATTATGCATTGAAAAATATGATACCAGAATGAAGCAACAGCACCACATGCAGGTGCCTGTGCTTGGCTACAGTTACTTAGAGTGAAAATTCTACGTAAAAAAAGGTGCATAACAATGTAAAAAAAAATATTGGTGGTTACCTGCCCCTATTGTATGAGCTTCCCTTTAGATAGTTGACAACTAGTCCGAGTTTGAAGTGAATCTCTTCAGTAATGACAGAGATATTATTAAATGTCAGAGTTTTTTAAAATTCAAAGTCCAAAAGGGGGTATAACTTTGTCAAAACGAGGTTTTATGGTTACCTACCCTTAAGTCTTAACCACACAACAAAAATGTAGACTTGTCCAAATTGAAAACTGGTTACCAGCATTTCCTCTTTTTTCCACAATGTTTTCAAAAGGCTCCTTCACCTTGGTCTTCATAACTCAGGACAGTGTAGTTAAGGTTTAACGTTTGGGTCCCCCTTTGGTCTTTTGACAAATAGTCTGTGTTTAACTCTTTACCACACAATCCCGACTTTTAACGACCCTGTGAAAGAAGCCTTTTGAAAACATTGTGGGAAAAGGAGAAAATGCTGGTAACCAGCATTTTCTCCTTTTCCCACGATGTTTTCTACCCTTCCCAAAACAAATTTCAAATTTTCAATCACATTTATTTTGTCGTCTGCATATGCTTTCAATTTGGACCAGTCTAAAATTTTGTCATTTGGTAAAGAGTTAAAGTAAATTTCTTCATTAATGACAGAGATATTATAAACTGTCAAAGTTTTTGCAGGGCAATGACACAGTCAACAATAAAGTTATCGCTGTACTACTAATACTAAATTTAATTTTTGCTTAACTCTTTACCACACGAGAAAAATGTAGACCAGTCCAAATTGAAATCATTTGCAGACGACATTTTAAATGTTACTCAAACCAGGAATTTTGCCTTTGATACGGTAGAAAACATTGTGGGAAAAGGAGAAAATGCTGGCTACCAGCATTTTCTCCTTTTCCCACAATGTTTTCAAAAGGTTTCTTCCTCAGGGTCTTTAAAAGTTGGGACTGTGTGGTAAAGAGTTAAGTCTTCAGGTAAATGAATAAAACCCAATAAATGTTTGCAGGAATAGTTTCAAATTCAGCATGATCAAAACTGATAATAGATCGGTTACAGGACCACAAGTTCCAACCTAAAGTAAGACATAAACTTTGCTGACAGCGCCAGGGAGAGGTTTTCAAAGGTTACCTAAACTATGTAATCGATGATCAGCTGCAGACGGGCAATTTACCTTGTGATTGGAGACCAGCCAAAGTTCTCCTAGACTGCTGTGGAATTTTTACTATACAGACATCATAAAGTTTACAACTGGGGTACCTCCTGACATCTGTATTTCTCAGGTTCTCAGACAATTTTATCAGGAAATACTCCTTAGCCTTTTGTATCAAAGAAGCAGCAATTTAATTTGCACCTTTTACATCAGGTCAATGTACTCTGACAGTGTCTTGTTGTGGAGTTACACACTTTTGTACTTAAGTTTGTGCACTTTATAGTTATTAGCGAGAAAACAGGTGCACCATATGCAAGTGCCAATGCTGTATTATTCAAATCCGACCAGATTCGCCTATTTCTGTGCTTAATATTGTGTTCTTTACACTATTCCAACCATTCCAAGTGTCCTTATCTCTACCAGATGTTTACTTAGTGTTTACTCCCATTTGACTGGTTTTCGATTACGGGCGCGCCGGTAAAAATTTTGAGACTTTTCATTGGTCAGTGCCATACATTGACATGGCAGCGCCCAAGAAATAAGATAAACTAGGCCCCTAGATTTTGGGCTGGGTCCCAGGATTTTATAAGTTTGGGGCCCAGTTGGCCCCTATAGGAAGAAAAGTCAGTCTTTTTCCCTGCAAACAATGCATAATAAGCTGATTAAGTCAACAAAAAAAAAATAGATCAGAGGCCTGCATGGTACATACATGTACATTACATTGAGTGTTAGTGGTTGAAAATTGGAATGGATGATATTTCATTTTTCATGTGTTTACTGCCTGTATCCCTGGAAGGTGAAATTTTAAGGGATTCGCTCCCTCTGGATCAGCTAGTATCCTGTAAAGCTCTAACTGGAATTTAGAATCACGATTAACTCTTTCCCAAACGACAAATTTTGGACTGGTCCAAATTGAAAGAGTTTGCAGACGACAATTTTAAATTTGATGAAATTGGCAGAAAGGTCTCAAATAGGGTACAAAACACTGTGGTAAAAGGAGAAATTGCTCGTTACGAGCAATTTCTCATTTTCCCACAGTGTTTTCAAAAGACTTGTACTGCAGACACGTGAAAACCAGGGCTTGTTTGAGAAAGGGTTAAGATACTATATTTTCTCTTCCTCCCACACTATTTTCAAAAGGGTTGTAAAACATAGGATTGTCTGGTCAAGGGTTAAGCACCAAACTTGTTTAAAATAAAGTATCAGAAAAAAGAAATCCTCAAAGAAAGCAAATTTCTGTTTTGCCAAAATGTTTTCATATTTATTCATGCATCAAATTAACTTTAATGCATATTGATAGTCTTTTTATCAGTAAGGTTGTTTTCAGAGTTGTATACTGCAAAGTATCAGGGCTACGGATCAACATTTTTAAACCGAATAACTCTGGCCTTCCAAAGTATGTGCTGTGATATGTTTTCTGTGGTTTCTGGCAAAGCCAAAAATGTTTTTTAATATTCTAAAATCAGTGAGATTGTTTTCAGAGTTATTATACTGCAAAGTACCAAGGTGACAGACCAACCATTTTTCAACAGCATAACTCTGGCCTTCCAAAAGTATGTGCTGTGATATGTTTTCTGGCAAAGCCAAAAATGTTTTTTTAATAATCTAAAATCAGTGAGATTGTTTCCAGAGTTATTATACTGCAAAGTACCAAGGTTAAAACCAACCATTTTTCAACTGAAAATCTCTGGCCTACCAAAAGTATGTGCTGTGATTTTTTTTTTCCTTGCAACACTAAACAAGTCTTTTAGTATCAGACACTAAACTGACGGGAAAAAAAAATGTTGAAACTTGCAGCACATAATCAATTATGACCAATTAACTCTTTACCACACAATTCTGAGTTTTAACAACCCTGAAGAAGAAGGCTTTTGAAAACCTTGTAGGAAAAGAAGAAAATGCTGGTAACCAGCATTTTCTTCTTTTCCCACAATGTTTTCAACTATCTCACAGACTGATGGTGTTGTTTGTGCCCCATTTTATTTGTCGTCTGCAGATGCTTTCAATTTGGACTGTTGTCTGGTAAAGGGTTAACATCGTTCCTAGGGAAGTCTGGAAGTGCTTTTAAATCAACAACAGCCCTAATTAACTATTACATAACCCCTAGCCTATACACATGCAAGATTTTGACTTTTAATCCTTGACTATTTCATTACGGACTCGAGAAATTCCACTTCTTTTCGAGGTCTAAAAGAAAATTCGCACTGCTACTGAATATGAATTGCTTCATAGTCTAGCATCAGGTAGCGGATGGTGTAGATCAAAGATCAGACTGCACGTTCTGAGCAGTCTGATCTTGATCTACACCATCTGCAAAAATTACTAATGTCATCATTAGTAGAGAAAGAGTTAAGCTGCTATATAAATGGAACAAAATTTTCAAGTCAACTGTAAAAATCCAATTTTGCTATTTAATAGATATTTTCTGGGCGAAAAAATATCTTTATATCTGACAGTGTAGATCCAAGATCAGACTGCACGTCTTGTGCAGTGTGATCTTGATCTACACTGTCTGCAAAAGGTCACTGAGTCGCACTTAGCAGCTTAAGGGTTAATCCATTACTGCACAATCCCGAGTTTTAAAGAATTTGAGAAAGAAGGCTTTTGAAAACATTCCAGGAAAAGGAGAAAATGCTGGTAACCAGCATTTTTTCCTCTTTCCACAATGTTTTCTACCCTTCCAGAGACAAATTTCAGTTTTGGAGTCATATCTATTTTGTTGTCTGCAAATGCTTTTAATTGGGATAAGTACAAAATATTGTCGTCTGGTAATCAGTTAACCCTTTCCCAAACGACAAATTTTGGACTGGTCCAAATTGAAAGAGTTTGCAGACGACAATTTGAAATTTGATGAAAATGGCAGAAAGGTCTCAAAAAGGGTACAAAACACTGTGGGAAAAGGAGAAATTGCTTGTTACGAGCAATTTCTCCTTTTCCCACAGTGTTTTCAAAAGACTTATACTGCAGACACGTGAAAACCAGGGCTTGTTCGGGAAAAGGTTAACCCTCATAACTTTTGACAGCAACTTGAAATACTTTTTGTAGGCACCAGGCAGTGTAGATCAAAATCAGACTAAATTTTACCCACAATGGTCAACCATATTGACTGAGTATAACAATTATGCTTTCATTTTTACAGTAGTGGAAGTGATAACTCTACAAAGTGACACGATTTTAGACTCATCTATTTTGAAAGAATTTCCCGACAAAACATTAAATGTGGCTCAAAATCATGTGATCTGTCATACACAGGACAGAAAACATTTTGTGAGAAATGGAGAAAATGCTGCTTGCCAATATTTTCTCTTTTTCCCACAATACTGTCAAAAGCCCTCTGACTCTGGTTCATAAAACATAGAATCATTTGGTAAGTGGTTAATAGATAATTGCAGCCAGACTGCACTCTTATTTTAGGTAAGGGCATGCAGTGCAACTGTCTCGACCTCTTCAATGTCAGAAAATATAAATCCACTGAAATTCAGAAAGATTTTTATGTTAAAGGCTTGATAAAGATACAGATACATATGAAGGCCATGTAGATCCAAGATTGGACAGCATGTTCTGTAGAGTCTGATCTTGGGCTATGTGGTCTACAAAAGATCCTGCAAATAATTGCAGCAAGTCTACACACTATTTTTACATATAAGGGTATGCACTATGACTGCCTTGACCTCTTTCGGAATCTAAAAATACAATCAACAAAAACTCAAAATCTTGTAGGTTTTGCTGACGAAGTGGACAGTATAGACCCAAGAAAAAACTTCTAGTCATATCTTGATCTATTCCATCCACAAAAGTCCCTGTTTTTTCCCTATCATGCACTGAGAAGATTAATCGCAGAGTGCCAGACTGTTATGTTTACTGTCAGCCAGTAAAAGTGACCCAAAACTGTACCTTGAAGGCTATTTTTTTTCCAGAGTATCTAATGAAATATTCATTGGTGTAGATCCATAATCAGACTGCATGGTCTGGGCAGTTTGATCTGAGCTTACACTGTCTATGACACTCATTTATGTCGTGCAAGATTCTGCAAGGGTTTTACCTGCCCATTAAATTTTAGACAAGTCCAAACTCAAAGCATTTAGTTAGTGGAAGATGTGGCTCAAAATGGTGTGCTTTGTCTTAGAGAGGGATATAAACATTGTTGGAAAAGGAGACAATGCTGGTTACCAGCATTTTCTCCTTTTTCAACGTTTTCAAAAGCTTTCTTCATCAGGGTTGCTTAAACACTGAACTATTTGGTACAGGGTTACCCAACTTTTAACAACCAGGAGAAGCCTTCTGAAAACTTTGTGAGAAAAGGAGAAAATGCTTTAACAGCATTTTCCCCTTTTCCACAATGTTTTCTAACCCATTTCAGAACAGATTCCATCATTTGAGCCACATTTAAATTATCGTCTTTCAACTTGGACAAGTCTACATTTTTGTCATGTGGTAAAAAGTTAATGCACATTTTGGATGCTGATCAAATACATTTTAAGATGAATTCACCATGATGAAGTCCAGATCAATTACAAAATTTCATGCCAAGTTAAATATTTGGTGCACACAGTAAATTATAAAACCAAAATTCAAGCCAGTCTGTCATTAATTATTCTTATTGATGCTGCACACCTTTGCAAATTCTTTACCACTTTATCAATCAACAAAATTTACATTCATCCAATTTAACCCTATATCCAACAATTCCGAATTTTAACAACCCTGAGGACTGATTGATTGACTGTATGGTGTTTAACACCATTTTCAACATTATTTAAGTATATCACGGCGGCCAGTGCACCTATCTATGCTTTCCTGAAGTTTCTTTTACCAGTACTACAATATTTTACCATATTCTTTCCAAGCCACTAAGTAGTGGGAGAGGAATGAATCCTGTATCAATGACTATCATCAGTCCTTGGTTTTCTCCTTTTTCACAATGTTTTTTTTTCTCCTTTAAAAGATAAGTGCCCATATCTGAGACATATGGAATTTGTCACCTGCAAATGCTTTGATCTTAGAGTGTTCCAAAATTTTGCTGTTTGGTAAACAGCTAAAAGAAATTGTGGACAACAAAATTACATGTAGCTCAAATAAAAGGACTTGTCTCTGTATAGGAAGAAAACACTGTGGAAAAAGGAGAAAATGCTGGTTACCAGCATTTTCTCCTTTACCAGCATTTTCTCCTTTTCCCCACAATATTTTCAAAAGCCTTTCTTCTACAGGGTTGTTAAAACTCAAGATTGCTTAGCATAGAGTTCAGTCAGTTTGAAGGTAAAAACATTACCACTTTCTGCAAAGACAAGTTTTTGGTCCTGCAACAAGCCACCTTTGATATAACTGTTGCAAAAGCTGATTACCGGAGATTCAACCTTTTTCACACAATGTTTTTACATATGTGTTCATGTAATAAACTTTAATGGCAAAATTTCAAATGATGGTATGTTTCTAAAATGATGTGAGTTTTTATTTGAAAAGTTTGCAAAATATTGTTGGAAAATGAGAAAATGCTATAACTAGCATTTTTTCCTTTTCCCAGCATTTTCTGCTTTTACCACAGTGTTTTCAAAAGCTTTCTACTTCAGGGTCCTTAATCCACAGTACTGTTTGGTAAAGGTTAATACAGGTTAAAATTCAGGTGTGGCCTGTGGTTGTCTAACTCTATCAATATCAAACAGGCTTCCAGAATCCAGGCCAACTCCATAAAATACCAAATCACTCAAACTGAAAAATATTAATAACTTTCCAAGACAAAAAAGATTATAATGAACTTGTTTCAAAATGAAAGCATTTGCAAATGATTGAACCTCAAATGATAAAATTTGCATTTGAAAGAGTAGAAAACATTATGGGAATAGGAGAAAATGCTGCGATTATTTGGTAAAGGCTATTAAGAAACATTGCTTCTTTTCAGATGAAGATATTCATCTTTTAGCATGACTGTACAAAATACAGTTTTATGCTTCCTTGTGATGGACAGTTTTTAAAACAATCTGGCAAAAAGAGCAGTTGCTTCTTACAAGATACTGCTTCTTTTCCCTCAATGTTCTCCATTCCATTTCCTTACAAAATTTTCCTTTCCATCACATATTTATCCTTATGTTTATTTATGATAGTTTATGGAAGGTACCAAGTAGAAACTGGATAACCCATAACCAATTAACCCTTTCCCAAACAAGCCCTGGTTTTCACGTGTCTGCAGTACAAGTCTTTTGAGAACACTGTGGGAAAAGGAGAAATTGCTTGTAACGAGCAATTTCTCCTTTTCCCACAGTGTTTTCTACCCTTTTTGATAACTTTCTGCCATTTTCATCAAATTTAAAATTGTCATCTGCAAACTCTTTCAATTTGGACCAGTCCAAAATTTGTCGTTTGGGAAAGGGTTAAATACTTGTCTGAACTGAAAGCATTTGCAGATTACAAAGTGAATGCGGCTCATAATTATAAGGGGGTTTGTATCTGAAGGGAAAGAAAACATTGGGGGAAAAGGAGAAAATGCTGGTTACCAGCATTTTCTCCTTTTTCCCTCAATGTTTTCAAAACTTTTTTCTTCTGAGCCATTAAAAACAAGATTGTTTTGGTTGAGTGTAAATCCCCCTTCTTTTACCTGCCCCAGACAAAACTAATGAGTTGTTCTCACTACAGAAATCACTATAGGCTGGCTCTTTCTCACATAGTTTAAAAGTGATTAAGATTAGCTAATCTGGCCTGGTTTATTTCTTACAAAACTTCACTGCTTCTTCATTTCTGTACAACTGATTGGGAAAAAATCCCACCCAAGATGTAATACTTAGTTTGACCAATTACCATTCAAGTGCAACTTTTTACACCACCTGCATTATCCAGCATTTGAAAACATTGTGGGAAAGAGAAGCAATTGCTTAATACAAGCAATTGTTTCTTTTTCCATGATGCTTTGAAATCATTCAAAGCAGCTATTTGCCTTTCCTTCAAATGTTTTGCTATTGTGTCACATGTAGATTATTGTAGACTTAAAGAGCCAGTTGCTGGCAGAAAAAATTAAAACCAGGTAAAAAGTAAACAAAAGATAGAGTGACCTGGCAACTTTTGGCCTTTTTCAATTTTTTTTAAAATTTTTCTGCCAGCCACTAACATTTCGACCAACTGTACAACAACACACTGTCATCTTCACAATAATTTCCATACTTTGAAATGGTATGATTTAAATTAAAATGGATTTCAACACCAGCATTGTTTAATTTGGTTGCTATTGGGTCTTTAACCCTTTACCGCACGATGCCGCCTTTTAACGACTCTGGGAAAGAGGCCTTTTGAAATCATTGTGGGAAAAGGAGAAAATGCTGGTAACCAGCATTTTCTCCATTTCCCACATTGTTTTCTACCCTATCAGGAGAAAATTGCACCATTTGAGCCACACTGAAATTGTCATCTGCAAATGCTTTCAATTTGGACAAGGCTAAAATTTTGTCATCTGGTAAAGGGTTAAATGTCTCTGAGAGGGCTCTAACTAAATAAGAACCTTTCTCCCAGCTTTTGGCCTTTACAAAAAAGAAATTACAACAAAGAGTAGAAGAATGGAAGAGGTGAATACTAAATATTACCTTGCCTGCATTGCAAAATAGGTTATTTATACTCTTCTATTTTTTATACCCCAGCCCTTCTGATAACTTATAACTGCATAATGTCAAAACAGCTTTTCAGGAATGAAGAAAAGGGCTAAATGTCAGTCTGATTCTGCAATAATTACTGTAAATTAAATCCAGGCTCAACAAATAAAACATTTACCACACAATCTCGAGTTTTAATGAACCCCAATTCATTTTTTTCAACATCATTTCAGATATATCTCAGCCCCCAGTACACCTATCCAACTTTTCCTGAAGTTTCTTTTACCAGTACTCAGCAAAATATTCTTTCCAAGCCACTGGCTGCTTTCCCACATAACCAGCATCGAAACAATGGTCAGCAGTGAAAGAGGAATAAATCCTGTTGCAATGACTATCATCAATCCTCGGAAAGAAATTGGCCGAGCGGAGGATTGAACCAATGACCTTCTGTTCTCAAGTCCTGTACAATACCAACTGAACTACCGGGGCTCGGCCGTAAAGGGCTAAAGGTAAAAAGTGAAAGGCTGTATGTTTTTAGAGAAAATGTCATCATCTTGTGGTAATAATCATCACTTAATCAGAGTAAACTTGGCCTGTGTTTTATAACATCTGTACAACACCAGAAAATAGGTCAGAACATAATTACATTAATTAACTCTTCACCAAACGACAAAATTTTAGACTAGTCCAAATTGAAAGCATTTGCAGAGGACAAATTCAGTGTGACTTGAAAATTGAAATTTGTTATGGGACGGGTAGAAAACATTGTGGGAAAAGGAAAAATTGCTTGTAACCAGCACAATGTTTTCCAAAGGCCTCTTTCTCAGGGTTGTTAAAAGTCGTGACTGTGTAGTAAAGAGTTAATTCCTTGTCTGACTGATTTCACCGAATTTTCTTTTTCAAATATGTTTGCCTGGCAGATTATGAGCTACCCCAAAAATCGATTCATTTTGTTTTGAGACAGCAATTTCTTCTCTTAACCCATTAAGAGTTGACCCTGAAGAAGAAGCCTTTTGAAACATTGTGGGAAAAGGAGAAAATGCTGGTAACCAGCATTTTCTCCATTTCCCACAATGTTTTCTAAACTTTCAGAGAAAAATTTCATCGACTGAACCACATCTAATAATTATGTCATCTGCAACAGCTTTGAACTTGGACATTCTAAATTTTGTCCTTTGGTATACGGGAATTCTTTGTCGGACTGATTTCACTGAATTTTCTTTTTCAATTATGTTCGCCAAGCAGATATGAGCTATCCTAAAGATCTACTCATTTTGAAACAGCTTTTCCTGCTATTAAACTCTTTACCAAACAATAAAATTTTGGACTTGACCAAACTGACAGCATTTGCAGATGACAAATTAACTCTTTACCAAGCGACAAAATTTGAAACTAGTCCAAATTGAAAGCATCTGCAGGTGACAAAACAAATGTGACTGAAAAATTGAAATTTGTTTTGGGAAGAGTAGAAAACCAGCATTTTCTCCTTTACCCACAATGTTTTCAGAAGCCTTCCCTTTTAGGGTCCTTAAAACTTGCGATTGTGTGGTAAAGGGTTTACAGGAGGATCAAATTTTTAACTTCTCCAAATTGAAGGTGTCTGCAGGCAACAAACTAATTGAAGCTCCAAAGATTTGATTTTAATTGGGAAAGGTTACAAAACATTGTGGGAAAAGAAGACAGTGCTTGTTACCAAGTTACAACAACCCTGGGAGAGGAAGCTTTAGATGGCAAGGTATAGGACAACAAGAAAATGCTGGTTACCAATATTTTCTCCTATTTCCCCCAGTCTTTTCTACCCTTTCTGAGAACTCATCTGTAACAAAACTGAATTTTTCATCAGCAATATCTATAAATTTACACAGGTCTAAAATTTTTGTGTTTGGAATCGAGTTAACTCTATACCAATAGACAAAATCTTAGACTAGCCCAAAATTCAAAGTATTTGCAAATGACACAATAAATGTGACTCAAAAATTTAAATTTGTTTCAGGGAGGGTAATAACATTGCTGGAAGAGGAGAAAATGCTGGTTACCAGCATTTTCTCCTTTTCCCACAATATCTTCCAACTCTGCCTCTCTTGGTCGTTAAAACTCAAGCTTATGTAGTCAAAGATGACTCGTCAAAAGTATGTATCAGTGTATGTTCATTTGCTACCATTCTAATATTAACAATAAAGTGCCAAAAAAATCATTTGCAAAAAAGATAATCAAAACAGAGGTCTTGATAAATAACAGATATGTACACAATCTAAACAAGATAAATAACAAAATAACAAATAATAAATAAAAGAAAATGAACACATTCATATCAAATATCAATGGCACAAATTTACATGGCACAAATACTCAGAAAAATTAACCCCTCTGGTTACACTTCTTATTAACCCTTTACCATACAATTACACATTTTAAAGATGAGGAAGATGCGTTTTGAAAACATTGTGGGAAATGGAGATATTGCCGGTTACCAGCGTTTTCCCCTTTTCCAACGATGTTTTCTACCCAATCAAACTCAAATTCAGTCATTTGAGCCACATTCAAATTGTCGTCTGTAAACGCTTTCAACTTGGACAAGTCCACAATTTTGTCATGTAGTACAGTTAACCCTTTCCCAAATGATAAATTTTAGACTGGTCCAATTTGAAAGAGTTTGCAGACGACAATTTTAGATTTGATGAAAATGACAGAAAGTTCTCCAAAAGGGTAGAAAACACTGTGGGAAAAGGAGAAATTGCTCGTTACGAGCAATTTCTCCTTTTCCCACAGTGTTTTCAAAAGACTTGTACTGCAGACACGTGAAAACCAGGGCTTGTTTGGGAAAGGGTTAACTCTTTACCAAACCACAAAATTCAATTGTCCAAATTCAAAGCTGTTAAAGGCAACAAAATAAATGAGGCTCAACTGATGAAACCCGACTCTAAAAGGACAGAAATGTTAGTTACCAGCATTTTCTCAATTTCCCAAAAGGTTTTCAAAAGTCTCTTTACCCAGGGCTTTTAAAACTCCAATTTGTTTGGTAAAGACTTAATATGACACAAATAATGGCAACATTACACTATTTGAGAAAGTCCAATAGCATTTAACTCTTTACCAAACGACAAAATTTTAGACTGGTCCAAATTGAAAGCATTTGCAGACGACAAAATAAATGTGACTGAAAAATTGAAATTTGTTTTGGGAAGGGCAGAAAACAGTGTGGGAAAAGGAGAAAATGCTGGTTACCAGCATTTTCTCCTTTTCCCATAAGGTTTTTAAAAGGCTTCTTTCACAGGGTCGTTAAAGGTCCGAATTGTGTGGTAAAGAGTTAAGTAACTTTTGATCAAAAGCCATCAATAAGTCAGTAAGTTTAACCCTTTATCAAACGTTAAAATTTTAGACCACTCCATAATGAAAGCATTTGCAGGCGACAGAACAACTATGCCTTAAATGATGGGGTTTGTCTAGGGAAGGGTAGAAAACTTTGTAGGAAAAGGAGAAAATGCTGGTTACCAGCATTTACTCCTTTTCCAACAATGTTTTCAAAATCCTTTTAATTTAGGGTCTTTAAATCATGAATTGTTTGGTAAGGGGTTAACACACAGTTTCAATTTCGAGGCAACTTTGTTTTTATCTTATCTCTTGTTTTCTTTTTTAAAAAAATGTCATAAAATCAGGCAGATTGTCTTTTATAATGACTTAACTCTTATTTTAGACTTATTCCAAAATGAAAATGAAAGCATCTTCAGTTGACAAGTTCGATATGACTCACATGATAGAAATTTTCTTTGCAAAGGAATGAAAACATTTTGGCAATAGGAGAAAATGCTGTTTTCTACTCTGCCCAAAGCAAATCTCAATTTTTGAGTCATATTTATTTTGTCGTCTGCAAAACCTTTCAATTTGGACTGGTCTAAAATTTTGTTGTTTGGTAAAGAGTTAAACGGATTTGCTGAAATAAGTTGTTTCCCAAATGCAGTCATTCTTCTCGATATGGCATACTTCAGAACCTATTTCATCTTCTACATAATACTCAAGCACATTTCCTCTCAGACTTAACAATGTAACCAAATTTCAAGACATCTGTGTTTACAATATATTATAGATATGATATAAAAAAAAAATTTATATGATATAAAAAAAAAACCCTAATGATGATATGGTTCTTACAAAATCTAACACACTAAGAAAATTTAAGTTTATCTTGGGTATAATGTACTATAATGATTACAAACAAGAGCACTGCAATGCGTGCCAATGCTCAGCTGTGGCTGCTTTTTCATTCCAAATTCTTTCCCAAACAAGGCATAACTGTCAAAAAAGTTGAGAGTTACCTGCCCTTCAGGTATCGGCTCCCCTTCAGATATTATGTAAAAATGTCACAGTTTTTGCACCATAACACAAGGACAGGGCTATGACAATACCTCAATATTTTTTTCAGAAACAGCCAAGCTAAAATTCACAACCATTTTGTTTCCATATAAAAATTGCATTGTTTCACAGATTATATATAATTCTTAAGACTTAGTGCAACAAAATCAAATTTTGAAATAATTTCAGTCTTCAAAAGTTGCTTCATCAATGTAACTCGGAGTCATATTGGCTGGTACTTCTATTCACTCTAGTACTTCTATTTAGACAATATGGATTGAAGACTGCACTGCACATTTTATGAAATCTGGAACTGTATTCTTCAAACATTCTAATTGTATTTGGAGTCTAATTTTACATTCAAGGTCCGTATTCACCAACCATTCTTAAGAACGTTCTTAGACTTACTCTTCAAGATTTTCCAAGTTTGAAAGTAAATAGTTTAGCCAATCAGAAGGAGTGTTACTTTCAAATTTGGAAAATTTTGGAGAACAAGACCAAGAATATTCTTAAGAATGGTTGGTGAATACGGACCCAGAAATAACACAATTTCTGATGATTCAGCCAATCGCAAATTGTAATACTTTGAAATTCTGAAAATCCTTCAGAATGGGACTATGGTAAAAATGCAATTAACTCTTTACCAAATGACAAAATTTTAGACTGGTCCTAATAGAAAGCATTTGCAGACGACAAAATATATATGGCTTAAATGTTGAAATTTGTTTTGGGAAGAGTAGAAAACATTGTGGGGAAAGGAGAAAATGCTGGTTACCAGCATTTTCTCCTTTTCCCACAATGTTTTCAAAAGGCTTCTTCCTCAGGGTTGTTAAAACTCGGGATTGTGTGGTAAAGGGTTAAGACTGGTTGATGAATATGGACCTGTATCAGACCATAATAACGCTGTCTGCAATGGAGATATAATTGTAATTCAGCATCCTGAATACAAAGTTAAAAATAAGGCATTGTCTCACAGAATTTCACCCATATGTCCTGTAATACCACCTCAAATAATTGTAATAATTTCTGTAAAAATACGGATGATTTCTTACCGGCGACCAGGGTCCAACCTGCCACAGTCTGTTTGTGGAACATGGACCACTGTTGCACATGCCACTGTCTGGGGGACGCTTGAAAATGTCGCAACTGCTTTCAGGAAGTGTTTGACCGTCAGCCGCTTGGCATGCAACTGTTCTCTTTTGCATACCCATTTTACCGCAGGATTCAGAGCACTGCAGAGACACAAAACTAAATATTTCTCTAACACAAGAACCAGTTGTTACATCCTTGACAATGACAGTATTTGAAAACATTGCCAGAAAATAATCAAATACAGTTAAACTCCTATAATATGACCACCTGTGGTACTTTTCAAAACTGGACTTATTGGTGGTGTGATCTGATTACCAATTTTCACTATCTCAACTGACTTGTGAATAAAGTCTTACTTTGTGTAGAGTTGTGACTTTATGAAATAAATTAACACTTTACCAAACGACAAAATTTTAGACTGGTCCAAATTGAAAGTATTTGCAGATGACAAAATAAATGTGACTCAAAAGTTGAAATTTGTTTTGGGATGGGTAGAAAACATTGTGGAAAAAGGAGAAAATGCTGGTTACCAGCATTTTCTCCTTTTCCCACAATGTTTTCAAAAGGCTTCTTTTTTAGGGTCATTAAAAGTCGGGATTGTGTGGTAAAGGGTTAAGCACACAGTAAAGTATTTCTATCTTGGGAAGCCTATGTATACACATAAAAATGACAAGAATTTTCACATGCATTGTATAATTCATATGTTTCTTGAATTAATAATCAACTGTTTGTCAATTCATTGTTGTCTAAACACTTACACATCTTGACATGTGCATAAAAGAATGAAATATAGAATACAAATTTTGTGTTCCTTCTCTTTCACAAACAAAATTCGCGCTGATCATAAAACAGTCGAACGTATACAATTCATCTCTTGTATTTACTTTTCTCCTTTCTGACCAAGTTCAATGCTCGAAAGCTTCTAATGATCGTCTATCAGCATTAACTCTTTACCAAATGACAAAATTTTAGACCAGTCCAAATTGAAAGCTTTTGTAGACGACAAAGTAAATGCGACTTGAAAATCGAAATTTGTCTTGGGAAGAGCAGAAAATATTGTGGGAAAAGGAGAAAATGCTGGTTATCAGCATTTTCTCCTTTTCCCACAATGTTTTCAAAAGGCTTCTTCCTCGGGGTCGTTAAAAGTCGGGATTGTGTGGTAAAGAGTTACGAAGCATAATGTCCAACACTAATTCTAAACGATATCTCCTGGACTTCAATCTGTCACAAACCAAAGAAATACTCAAATCTCAACCACTTATTAATCCATGTGACAACAGTTTACCATAAACAGTAAATTGTGATCGCGCAGAATAGATAAGAATCAGACTCACCTGTGACCATGTTCCTTTCACCCATGTCGGACAAGCGCCTGCGTCACATGACTGTTTACTGTCTGGTTTCTCTTTCTCTGTACAACTTTTACTGGGCCCATTTTCGTCCCTGCAGAGGACTTGACGTCGCTGCCAGCCTACCCCACATGATGCTGAACACTGCATTATAAAGCCAATTGATTTGGATAGGGTATGTTTAACTCTTTACCACACAGTCCCGACTTTTAACCACTCTGAGAAAGGAGCCTTTTGAAAACATTGTGGGAAAAAGGAGAAAATGCTGGTAACCAGTATTTTCTCCTTTTCCCACAATGTTTTCTACCCTTCCCAAAACAAATTCCAATTTTTCAGTCATGTTTATTTTGTCGTCTGCAACTGCTTACAATTTGGACCAGTCTAAAATTTTGTCGTTTGGTAAAGAGTTAACTCTTTGACAAACAACAGAATATAAAACTTGTCAAAACTGAAGTATTTGCAGATGACAAATTAAACGTTCTTAGAAAAATAAAAGGATTACTCTCTGACAGGGTAGCTGGAAGAGAAGAAATGATTATCATCATTTTCTCCTCTTCCCACAATGTTTTCAGAAGCCTAGTACCTCGTGTTTGTTAAAACTTGGGATTGTGCAGTAAAGGGTACAAAATAATTTTTCTATACTATACATGGACTTTGTCATAGTCTCTGCTGAAAAACGTTTCACAAGTTAACCCTTTACCAAACAACAAAATTTTAGACTTGCCCAAATTGAAAGCCTTTGCAGACGACAAAATAAATGTGACTCAAAAATTGAAATTTGTTTTGGGAAGGTTAGATAACATTGTGGGAAAAGGAGAAAATGCTGTCTACCAGCATTTTCTCCTTTTCCCACAATATTTTCAAAAGGCTTCTTCTTCAGGGTCATTAAAATCTGGATTGTGTGGTAAAGAGTTAATAAAAGTGGAAAAGATCTTTTAAAATGAGAGTCAACTATACACTTACTGCTGACCACGGTCCAACTCTCCAATGACTTATACCAACAACAGTGTTTGTAATGATTACACCAATATCAAAATCTTCAGGTTTACACTCTTCCTGAATACATTCTCTTTCAACTTCTGGCTTGGCGTCAACATCACATTGTATCTCCTCAGCAGGTTGACGATTGGCCAGGGTACAGGTCACAAGTCTAGTCTGAACTCCGGGTCCACATGTTACAGAACACTGAAACAGAACATTTGATAACTCTTCAGCAAACGGCAAAATTTTAGACTTGCCCAATTTGAAGTCATTTGCAGACGACAAAATAAATGCGACTCAAAATTGGAATTTTGTTTTGGAAAGGATAGAAAATATTGTGGGGAAAGGAGAAAATGCTGGTTACCAGCATTTTCTCCTTTCCCCTCAATGTTTTCTACAGGCTTCTTTCTCAGGGTTGTCAAAAGTCGGGATTGTGTGGTAAAGGGATAATTGGAGGGTCTAACATGGCATGGAAGTAAAATAGAGCAACATATAATATGGCCCCAGATATAAGGGAACCCTGTTACTTGTTTCTTCTGACATGATATGACAGGATGACTATACCCCTCAATATTTCAGTAGATTTCAAGAGCAATGATGCAGCACACCGTGTCATCTACCTTATGCCCACCAGATGTGGTGCAGGTGTTGCTGCACATAGAGGTCACACCTGATATTGACTTGGATTCCATATCCGTTATATGTTTTAGGAAAATTAAAGAAGTACCTCAAGATTAAATACAAGGGTTCCCTTATGTAACACTATGACCTCTAGGCGTAGGTACGTACATGTGGCCTGACATATTTTGAGATGTACTCTTAATTTTATACATGCCCTGGGTATCAGGTGGAATACGTGATCCCAGCGTGTTGTATAATCGGCACGTGTCTTCATGGTTTATCTGTCCATATATGAGCATGCGTGACAAACGAGCGCAGGGAGAACGAAACTAAGAGCAAGAGAACGGGTCAAGATCTAGAGAGAGAACACCAGAGAGTGGACTTTTTATTTATTCTATCAAACCAAAATTAAAACTTAGAAAACTTTCGACTCTTTCATAACTTTATTTAAGTCAAGTGGTTTTATGATAGTGTCACACTTACTTTTGATTCTAGATAAATATTCTTCCTGAGGCTTGCCTTCCTTCAGAATTCATGGGCTGGTAACTCAAGAACAATCTATCTCATAGGTATAGTTTTAACTCTTTAACTCTTTACCGCACAAGCCCAGAGAAAGAAGCCTTTTGAAAACATTGTGGGAAAAGGAGAAAATGCTGGTAACCAGCATTTTCTCCTTTTCCATCAATGTTTTCTACCCTCCTTAAACAAATTTTTTATTTTTTAGTCACATTTATTTTGTAGTCTGCAAATGATTTTAATTTGGACTAGTCTAAAATTTTGTCGTTTGGTAAAGAGTTAAAAAATTTAAAGATGAAAACTGAAGGAGGAATTGCTATCAGAGGGACATGCTATTAGATGGAGGCACAGATGACCAAATCAAAAACCTAATATAACCCTTTGACCATTCAAAAAAAGAAGTCCCTGCCTTGTCCCCCTTGCAAACTTAATCCCAATTTACCTTTCCCCAGTTTCCATTCCTCCAGTATCCACAGGCCCTAAGGGTGCATGTTTCCCTTTCAGGTGGTTTGTCAGCATCTACACACATGGAATAATCTGCAACTTCCCCGTCACTAGACATACATTGCACATAGCGTTGTTTGAAACCTTCACCACAGGATGCAGAGCACTGTAATGGAGAATAAATTTTCTTGTAAACTCTTTGCATCACAACTGACGTATCTTTTGACTCGAACAAAATTAATTGAAATCATTTGTAGATGACACTCTAGAAGATATCTGAGCCATGCTCTGGCAAAGGGGACTTAATGCATCATGGAGATGCATTATACCAAGCAAGTCATCATATGATAATGGATCCTTAATAGCCACTTTTTTTAATAACCAACTTAATCATGAGATTGACTGGTCCCTGGACATACAGAAAATTGACCACTAGTGTCCCTGGACTTACAGAAAATGTACCAACAGCAAAAAGTTTCGGCCCAGGTCAGCCTGAGCGAACTGCTCAGGCTGACCTGGGTCGATACTTTTCGCGGATGCATTAAGCACCCTTTTCACAGAGCATGACTCATCTCCTTCTGAAATGGTAGAATATTTTGTGGGAAAAGGAATAACTGCTAGTCAACATCACAGAATAGAGGAAGTACCCATTGCACTCTTTCACCAATAACCACATAAACATGACGAATACATCTATGAATTGCACGGCCACTGTAAACATTGTGGCAATAGGAGCACTTACCTCTTTTCCCACTAAGTTTTTCATTTCATTCCAAACTGATATTATTCCTTTCTGTCATTTTTACATGTTTTTGGTTGTTTCAAATTTGTCTGTACTGTAATGGGTTAACTTTTTACCCAGCAACAAAATCTTAAGACTTGTCTAAATTCAGAAAATTTTGCACATGGTAAATTCTGTTTAGCCCAAGCCATGGGATTTATCTTGGACATGGTAGAAAACATTGTGAGAAAAGGAGAAAATACTGATTACCAGCATTTTCTCCTTTTTCTACAATGTTTTCAAAACAACTATTTCTTTAATGCCTTAAAAACACTGGACTGTCTGCTGAAGGAATAAAATGCACACCTGGGTCCAGCTTCCTTTCGTCCAAAAGTATGTAATAGTTGGAGTTGTGGTTACAATTTTTTCCGTAGTCGTACTGACAGTTGTCTGTGGACAAGGGCCAAGGTTACACTGTTTTGTTTCAAAAGGTCTTCGTGTTGCGTCACAATGAAAGTCATCAAGTACCTGTCCCGATGTGGCCTGGCATTTGATTGGTCTAATGGCTATACCCATCTCACAGGAAGTGGAACACTGAAATACACAGCATGTTTCATAAGTCTTGAGTCAATGTTATCTATTATCCTAATTTCGAACAACCAGGTACTTATTAGTACCCAATTTGTACTAATTCATATCTCTTTCATCTTCGTTTGGGCTGCAATGAGGCTTCAAGAAAAGGAAATAAAGCCACACAGAAACTTTTATTTAACCCTTTATCTGACAATAAAATTTTAGCCTTGTCCAAATTGAAAGCATTTGCAGACAACAGTTTCAATGTGGCTCAAATGGTGCAATTTTTCTTTGATAGGGTAGAAAACATTGTGGAAAAGGGAGAAAATGCTGGTTACCACATACTCTCCTTTTCCCACAATGTTTTCAAAAGACTTCTTTCCCAGGGTCATTAAAAGGTGACATTGTGTGGTAAAGAATTGAGCAATACACCCCTCTGTCCTTTTTCCCACACAGATGTAAATAGCAGTTTTGCAAGAAATCTTTGCTTGTCTGCTCTGTAGCCTACTTGTAGCAAACACCACCAGACTTGGTATTTATCATTTCAACTTTTTCGGTAGTTTATCAGGAAATAATGGTGGATTATGGTTTGATAATTTCACTGTTTCGACTAGTGAATTTTACTGATTGATAAACTCACTGGCACAGAAATACCAAGAGCTTTCCTGTACTTTGCACGTCCCAACAAAAAAGGGGTTAGAAGCATGTAATAAATAGAATATTTCTTTATGGTGAAAGATTGTAATATTTTCACCTGTGGTGCAAAAAGATTACCAATGATGTTCACACAATAAAAATAATATCAATCTATCACCAACAAAAACAAATATCCTCTAATTAGTTTTAAAGATTGTTGGAATTCTAAATATCTGAGGTTTAAATCTGTGCAAATCGGATGGGTTAGTTTGCACAATGACAATTTGATCCAAGTTTGGAATGGGTGGTGTGTACAACCCCATGTTTCAAGAATGACAATATTGTTTCTGTCAATCAAGAGTTGTACTTATATTTTTCCATGAAAATTTACCTAGCCTATACTATTAGTCACATCCCTAACTCTTCACAACATGACAAAATCATAGAATTGTCCAAACAGAAAGCATTTGCAGACGACAATTTAAATGCATTTCAAGTGATCAAAATTGTCTTTGATGGGGTAGGTAACATTGTGGGAAAAGGAGAAAATGCTGGTTACCAGCATTTTCTCCTTTTCCCACAATTTTTTCAAAAGGCTTCTTCCTCAGGGTCACTAAAACTCAGGATTGTATGGTAAAGGGTTAAGACAGAGAGACAAAGCCACAAAGGTTGGTCAGTACAACATCTTGGAAGTTCCAAGACCACAAGCAGTCATTCACTGACTAATTCATATAGACATGAATCATAGAACAACCACTATCAGTTTGTCGTGAAGTACACTCCACTTAGACAACAAACCACATCATAACAGTCCAACAGCAGGGAACATTATTAAATAAATAGCATTGTTTCCTCTTGCGCTGCTTGCTTCTCACACAAGCTGATAGTGAGTAACGACAACTGTTTGTTAACCCTTTAACTCCTTACCAACCCAAAAAGAAAGCATCTGCAGACGACTACATAAATGTAACTCAAACATTGAAATCTGTCTGTGGAAGGATTGAAAACATTGTGAGAAAAGGAGAAAATGCTGGTAACCAGCATTTTCTCCTTTCCCCACAATATTTAAAAAGGCCTCTTTCTCAGGGTTGTTAAAAAGTTGGGATTATGAGGTAAAGAGTTATAAGTCTCTTTCATGACTACAGTTCCCTTTCCAGCCAGTGTAGATCAAGACCAGACTGCACAAAATTTGCAGTCTGATCTTTGATCTACAAAGTCAACTTTGCTGAAACACTACGGACAAAAGCAAGCATGGAATGGCAATTATTTAGGTCTTATTTTCTAGACTGAAAATGCCCGTTAGGCTTATCTGGCACTCTAAAGGTTAAGTCTTGTAATGCCTTCAACATCTATAGTTTTTTATGAGGTCAGTGTAGAACCAAGATCAAACTGCACAGAACATTCTGTGACCTTGACCTGACCTTGAATCTGCACTGTCTGACATTTTGCAAGGCATTCTGACAACAGCCTTGGCATTACAGTATCCAAGTTTTTTTTTTTTTAAAATAAAGCCAAGTTTTCTTTTTAAAATAAAGATGTCCTTTTTAAAAAATCGGCACTCTAACGGATAGACACTGATAGGGTTTCTTTCATACCGTTGTTATCTGAGGAAAAGGTGTGTCAAATGCATAAATGCTTCCTTTCAATTTTTTTTTGTATCTTTTTTTTAACAGGTTGACTCACCAGAAATATGCAAACATAAACAGAAAAAAATCAAGATAGGTCTCATCGTTTTAACTCCTTACCAAACGACAAAATTTCTAGACTTGTCCAAATTGAAAGCATTTGCAAACGGCAAATTGAAAGCAGCCAAAATGATGTGGTTTTTTTTTTCTCTTCAAATGGGTGGGAAACATAGTGGGAAAAGGAGAAAAATGCTGGTTTTCAGCATATTCTCCTTTCCCACAATGTTTTCATAAGCCTTCTTCCACAATGTTGTTACATTTGGTGGTTGTTCTTTTTTTAGGGTTAAGCAGTGTAGTAGTTCAGAGTAACTTACTGTGCTTTAGTGGTCAAAGACTACAACCTGCTCTTGGATCTACACTGTTCTACACTTTGTTACATTTTCTGGCAAAAAACAGCCATGTAACATTTTCTACCCAGCCATAAGAATCCACTTCATTGATGTAATACTTGAAGTCTTTACCAGACAACAAAATTCTAGACTGGTCCAAATTCAAAGCATTTGCAGACAACAAATAAAATGATACTCAAATAACCAGATTTGTACCAGAAAGGACTGAAAACATTGTCGGAAAAGGAGAAAATGCTGGTAACCAGCATTTTTTCCTTTTCCCACATTGTTTTCAGATGCCTTTTTCCTCAGGGTCATTAAAACTCAGGACTGTGTGGTAAAAGGTTAAGGCTCAGTCTCAAAGAGCTCTTTATAAGTAGTATTACCATTGTTGTTGGGTGGCCAACCACTTCACTTTCCATCGTAATATTTGCATAAATCTGTGTAACTTATCTCTTTTATTTGTTCTCCAAATTAATTGCGACCATAGAGAACAAATTCATAGCTTCATAATATCAAAGGCAACATAAGTGGTTAGTACTTATTTTCATAGACAGTTAATACTATGTACTATTGTAGTACTTTAAGCCAATGCACTGAGAAAATGGAAAAGAAACAATGGAATCAGGAAAAGAGAACACAATACAACAGTATCTAGGACATTTTAGCCAGAGATTCCTCTTAACTCTACCACACGACAAAGATTTAGATTCATCCAAATTCAAAGCAGTTACAGAAGACAAATTAAATGAGGCTCAAATGGACTTTGTATACGACTGGGAAGAAAACATCGTGGGGAAAGGAGAAAATGCTCCTTGTGGATGAATTTGTGCCTGGCATGCTATGTATCAACTGTCTAGCACAAAATAAAATTTGGGGCTTGTTCACATCCAAAACATTTGCAGATGACAAATGTGGCTCAAATGATGAAATTTGCAGTTGATAGGTTAGTAAACATTGTGGGGAAATGAGAAAATGCTGGTTACCAGCATTTTCTACTTTTCCCACAATATTTTCTAAAGGCTTCATCCTCTGGGTCATTAAAACATGGGATTGTGTGGAAAAGGGTTAACATTTAACAGTACAACTAAGACAGTATTATGTTTGTTATCTATACTCTTCTAAACAGGACACATAAACAGCTCATATCCCAATATGAAATGATGACTACCATGCACACATGTAGTAAATACTTGCCTAGCAGATTTTGTTTTTTTCAATCTTTCTGATCATGTACATAATGTCAAAAATTTTAAAATGTTATCATCTATTCATAATACAAAGAGTGCCATATTGTACATCCTCTTATTTTTTTCAAAATTTTTCTGAGTAATCTGCTGCAAATCTGCATCATTCCATTACAAGGTTTGTTAACCCTTTTCCACATAATCCCAACTTTTAAAGACCCTGAGAAAGAAGGCTTTTGAAAACATTGTGGGAAAAGAAGAAAATGCTGATAACCTGCACTTTCTTCTTTTCCCACAATGTTTTCTAATCTTCCAGAAATAAATTTCAATTTTTGAGTCACATTTATTTGGTTGTCTGCAAAATTTTAATGCTCTAAATGTGGACTAGTCTAAAATTTTGTAGTTTGGTAAAGAGTTAAGTAAACTAGACAGCTTACCTCTCCCCATTCTCCTGTCAGCCAACTAGGACATGTCCCTGTGTAGCATTCTAGTTTATCACTGGGTTTGACCTTGTAGTCGCATTGGTTTTCTATGACCTCTCTGTCTCCTTGGTGACAAGTGACCTTTCTGTATCTGAAGCCTTCACCACAAGTCACAGAACACTGAAATGACACAAGTAAATACTTCATAATTTCTTGTTTACCTCTATTATGATGTTTATAATTATATACATGCAAATGACAAGTTCACAGGACAATATCCACGTAGATCTATGCTTTTGTGAGAATTAATGAACGGGTCAAAGGTTGGGTATATAGAAAACTATTCCAGCAGAACACCGATTGCAGTTGATTGAATTTCAGTGAAAATTCTAAGTTGAACAAGGGGCATAACTGTGTCAAAAATACTTTGATGATTACCTACCCTTGTTGTATGGATTCAACTTCTGGTAGTTAACTACTAGTCCAAGGATGAGGGAAATATCTGCAGTAATGACAGGGATATTATAAAATGTCAGAGTTTTTGCATGCTGATGAAGACACAAACAACGACAGGGGTATGACAATACCTCGCCATTGTCTTTGAAAAAAACCAAGCCACATATGCTCAAAAAGGAAATATTGCTTTTAAAAAGCAACTGCTCCAAATTTTGCTTTGTTTTCGAGATTTCCTTATTTCCAAATGTTAGACACTTTGTGTAGCATGTAACTGTTCTTGATAGTTCAAAGTGGCATGTACACTGAAGGGATAACTCTTTCACAAACAACAAAATTTTAGACTTGGCCCAAGTTGAAAGCATTTGCAGATGACAAAAAAATGTGACTGAAAAAGAAGAAAAATGTTTTGGGAAGGGAAGAAAACATTGTGGGAAAAGGAGAAAATGCTGGTTACCAGCATTTTCTCCTCCTCCCACAATTTTTCAAAAGGCTTCTCTCTCATCATCATTAAAATTTGGAATAAGACTCCACACTTACTCCTGTCCAGTCCTGAGTTTTCCACACAGAGCATGGCTGAATGTTACAACTTCTTTCTTGTACAAGATCTTTGTGTTTACAGTAGGCAACCAACACTTCTTTTCCTTGGGAATCCACACATTTGGCACTTCTTTTCTGGGCACCACCTCCACATGGGCTTGTACACTGAAATTATTTTAGAATGGAGGCTTTTAATCTCTATGCAAATATGGCAATTTGCCTTCTCTCTTGGCTTCATGTGTAACATGTTTGGCTGCTGTCAATTCAACTTAAAATATCATGTGTGGTTTATTTATTTGATTTGACCCTTTACCACACTATTACAGATTTTAATGACTCTGGGCGAGAAGCATTTTTAAAACATTGTGGGAAAACGAAAAAATACCAATAACCAGCATTCATTCTCTCCTTTTCCCACAATGTTTTCTACCCTTCCAAAATCAATTTTCAATTTTTGACTCACATTTAATTTGTTGTCTGCAAATGCTTTCAAATTGGACAAGTCAAAAATTTTGTCGTTTGGTAAATAGTTGGTTAGAGTTAAACTCTTTACCAAACAATCAAACAACCTTGAACGACCTTGATTAAAAAGCTTGTGAAAATAATGTGGAAACAAGAGAAAACACTGGTTACAAAAATTGTTCTCTTTTCCCCCATTTAGAGTCAGATTTCATAATCGTATCGATAATTGAGACATGCTCTGTGTGGGGGTTTATGGCATCTGCAAAAAGTATCAACCCAGGTCAGCTTATGAAGTTCACTCTAGCTGACCTGGCTCGAAACTTTTTGCTAGTTGTAAATTCCATGCATGTCAAAGGACCATTCTACCTCCATATCCAGTCAGTTGTCAAAATGGATGGATTATATGGATCCCTAATTATGTGATGTCTTGCTTGGTGTAATACATTACAGAGATTCATTAAACCCCCTTTTTGCCAGAGCATGATTCAGATAAAAAGTTTAAAGAAAAAAACGGTACTTCTTTAACCCTTTACCAGACGACAGAATTCTAGCCTTATCCAAATTGAAAGCATTTGCAGACACCAATTTCAATGTGGCTCAAATGGTGCAACTTTTCTTTGATAGGGTAGAAAACATTGTGGGAAAAGGAGAAAATGCTGGTTACCAGCATTTTCTCCTTTTCCCACAATGTTTTCAAAAGGCTTCTTTTGCAGGGGCGTCTAAAGGCGACATTGTGCAGTAAAGGGTTAACTACCTCTGTCCATTTTGAATACACCCATCTTGTCTGGAAGCATGTGCCATTACAGGGGACAACTGCTCGGGGTCGGGGACCAATTTCTGTACTTAACCTTTCACAGTGGGCAATATCAATTTCCTTGGAACCCTTCTTGTTTGTTAACAAGCAAGATATATACTGCTTGGCAACCCCTGTCCCACATTGAGAGGAGCATTCATCTTGAATAATTTTCCAGCTGGAAAAGTCAGGATAGAAAGTAAAGTGAAAATCATAAATACATGATTTATAGCAGTAAATGACAGAATCTATACACATACAGATACAAATAGAATAACATACCAAGGTTTGCATCCCAAACAGCATAGCCAATCAAATGACTCTGAATATAACATTTCCAGATTGGGTAAATATGAATCCAGATTCCAGCCTAGTCCTTGTATATATGCAAGCTTCCTACGTATCAATCAATGTAAACAAAAGCTTGTGATTTTGGGCATGTCTGAACATTCACTATTCATTTCGAATGAGCAATTCAAAAAGGATAATGACATAAGTTACCTTATCCTACAGAATAGGTTACATCTCTCTGCCTCTGTGGCAGGCTTGGGCTGGTTCTCACATCGTTGTTCGGATACAGGTGAGTGGGTGTCATGGCGAACACACTTCACCTTCCGGTACCTCATACCTGGACAAAAAAAAATGCATTTGAATACCCTTGAAAAAACTTGTATATCTAACTTCTTCAAAATCCCACAAGATAAGTAGTTTTTGGATGGCATAGATCATGCTCTTCTTCATTCAAAACCAAAAGTTCTCTTCAATTCTAGCAGAATATATTTCTAGTGCTTGAAAAATAAGCATTTTTTTTCCCCATGTTGCTGTAAAAGTTTTAATCCAATGTTACAACAAGAAGAGTTTGCAACATAACAGAGAAACAAGAGGGCCATGATGGCCCTGTATCGCTCCACTGGCTTATAAATATAAACCATGAAGAGAAGTCTTCACTATATAAGCCCTTATAAAACTTTGACCCCAGGGCTACAGTCGGACTAAATGGGGAATATGTGTATTAGAAGAATAACATGCCAAATTTGGGAGTTCTTGGCCTTATGGCTAGTAACAAGACGGTTTCTGAACTTTTCACTCCATAAACCCATGTAAAACTTGTGACCCCTGGTGCAGGGCCAAACTTGATCCTAGGGCTGTAACTTGGGCCCTCTTTGTAGTTGTCCACTAGATAATGCTATAATTATGCAAAATTTGGTAGCCTAAGCCTTATGACTATGTACACCAAGATTTAAAAGTTTTCCCTATGTAACCCTATGTAAATCTTGTGAACCCCTCCCCCAAGCATGAGGCCAAATTGACCCCAGGACTATAATTTGAGCACTTTTGGTAGACCCCAACTAGATCAAGCTAAATGCAAAATTTAGTAGCTCTAGGCCTTATGGCTAGGTACAGGAAGATTTTTAAAGTTTTCTCTATATAAGCCTATGTAAAACTTGTGACCCCTGGGGCAGAGCCAATTTTAACCCCAGGGCTATAATTTCAAGAAACATGATAGAGGTTTACTACATAAAGCTACATGCCAAATTTGGTAGCCCTATGCCTTATGGTTTCAGACAAGAAGATTTTTAAAGTTTTCTCTATATAAGCCTATGTAAAACTTGTGACCCCTGGGGCAGAGCCAATTTTGACCCCAGGGCTATAATTTCAAGAAACATGATAGAGGTCTACTACATAAGGCTACATGCCAAATTTGGTAGCCCTATGCCTTATGGTTTCAGACAAGAAGATTTTTAAAGATTTCCAATATTTTTCAGTTTTGTTGCCATGGCAACCAGAGTTTTTGAAGGAATCAAATTCTTTCAAGAAATTCTGAAGAGGACCATGGCAGGATCATTTCTGTGAAGTTTCATGAAAATTGGATGGGTAGTTTCAGAGAAGAAGATGTTTGAAATAAAAGTTAACGCACGGACGGACGGACGCACGGACGCACGGACGGACGCACGACGGACACCGGGCCATGACATAAGCCCGCTGGCCTTCGGCCAGTGGAGCTAAAAACTAAGAAATAGAAAAAGACCTCACCATTACAGATGTCACTGCATTCTGTCCATTCTGTGTCCTCTTTCCAAACAAACCTGATATCATTGACAGACATTGTGTAGGAGAACCGAATGTATGGAGGATTCAGATTGCCCACAGACAGGACCTAAAATAAACAATATCTATGTAAGGATTTTCAAGTAAGATAATTAATATCTGCATGATAGAATTCCCTACACTATAATACAGCAATCTAATGCAGTGACATGTAAGGCAAGTAAAAGATGTCCTAAAACCTTTTGTAAAAGGTTGACTGATTGATTGTATGAGGTTAAGTGCCATTTTCAACATTATTTCAGTTATACTGCGGCAGCAAGGGCACCTATCCATGCCTTCCTGAAGTTTCTTTTACCAGTACTTCGCATGATATTCTTCCTAAGCCTCTAGCTGCTTTCCCACAAAACCATCATCAAAAATATAATCAGTGGTGAGAGAGGAATAAATCCTGTGGCAATGACTATCATCAATCCTCAGAGAGAAATCAGCTCAGCTGTTGATTCAAACCTGCAAACCCCTGTTTTTATGTCCTGTGTGCTATTGACCCATTGAAAAAATGTAGTAGAAAACAAAACTTATCTCTTTACCAAAATTTTAGACTCAACCAAATTGAAAGCATTTGCAGAGGACAAATTCAGTTTAACCTAAAAAAATAACTTCTGTATTTGAAGAGGTAGAAAACATTGTGGGAAAAATAGAAAATGCTGGTTACCAGCATTTTCTTTTTTTCCCACAATGTTTTTGCAAAGCTTTTTTCTTTAGGGTCGTTAAACCTCAACATTGTCAGGTAAAGGAGTTCAGTGATAGAGTCAGTACCTGTAACTGTAATGGCTCTAGTAATGTTCCTGTAGAGTTAATGCTCTCCTCGACCACCTCTGTTCCACTGTAGAAGAGGACCGCGCCTGGAACTTCTATCTTTGTTGGCTGCATGCTGATTATAAAGTCTCCATTTAGAACATAAGAGTTTAGGCTTCTGAGGGCTGCAAAAAGACAGAGGCATACTTTTTATAAGTCCCAATAATGAAATGTTTCTGTTCATGTTTGAACATTTATTGTGCACTATACCTTCTAAAGTCCACAGAGAATTTTCTATTAGAAAAGCTACAGTGCTGTACTGACTTTCCGTTTTGTTGTTTTAATCTGTGTTGCAGCGGATGCAATTAATTTTTTGTGACACACATAACCAAGGATGAATTATAAAATGTTTTACCTGAAACAGATTAAAAGTTGCTTAAAACATGTAAATCTCGAAAAAAAAAGAAACAAAATTTATCTGTTTGGCAGCCATTTTGTGTCTATTTTGGGGAACATAAACATCTTGCAACCTATCCAAAACTAAAATTCACATTCATGGATAGTTTTATGTACTAACTTTTTATATACTCATATTTCATGGACAAAACTTAACCCAGCCTATTCTAGGCTCATGTCATTTTTAGATAATTCAAATATCAAAATTAATAATACATGGTCAATAGTAACTATGTAGATAAAGGGCATTATGAGAGAGTACCATAATACTATTGTAAGTATTTATACCATTGTTGAACCCTGTCATTTAGTCTTGTTCACTGACAATGAAAAACATGAAGCACCATCGTCTAGCATTTATAGGTCAAAGGATACATGTACAAAAACCATAATTCTGATATCATGCAGTATAGAAATAGGAGCAAAAAAGGCCATTTTCACCTAGGTAGTTTTCATCATCGTTGAGGTGTGTGTATCCTCGCTGTCGAATATCAATATTTGTTGCACCCACTGGGATCAGAGAGACATCACTATACCCTGGTAGGGAAAAATGTTGAAATACACAACCCTTTACTTAAAAATTCTGAGTTTTAACGACCCTGAATAAGAAAGCTTTTGAAAACGTTGTGGAAAGAGATGAAAATGCTGGTAACCAGCATTTTCTCCTTTACCCATGATGTTTTCTACCCTATCATAGACAGAAATCATCATTTAAACTAAATTTAACTTGTCCTCTGCAAATGCTCTCAATTTTGTCAAGTCCAAAGTTTTGTTGTTTGGTAAAAGTTTAAGCATGTGCCAAACAATCCCGAGCTTTAACAGCCATGGGGAAGAAAAGTTTTTGAAAACATCGTCGAAAAAAATGGTAACCAGCTTTTCCTGCAATGTTTTCTACCCTTTCTGTAAAAAATCCTTCCATCGGCGCCTTATCTAGTTTGCCATTTGCAAATGCTTTCAATTTAGACAAGTCTGACATTCTGTCATTTTGTGAAGGATTAAATGTCATCCTGTTTTTTCTTTTTCTTTTAACCCTTAACCCTTTACCACACAATCCCGACTTTTAACGACCCTGAGAAAGACAGCTTTTGAAAACACTCTGGAAAAAGGAGAAAATGCTGGTAACCAGCATTTTCTCCTTTTCCCACAATGTTCTCTACTCTTGCCAAAACACATTTCACTTTTTGATTTGCATTTATTTTGTTATCTGCAAATGCTTCCAATTTGGACTGGTGTAAAATTTTGTTGTTTGGTAAAGAGTTAAAACACCTTTCACAGCTACAGTTGCCTTTGCAGTCAGTGTAGATCAAGATCAGGCTGCACAAAATGGGCAGCCTGATCTTTGATCTACACTGTCCACTTTGCTGAAAAACTATAGAAAAAAGCAACCATGAAATTGCAATTATTTGGATCATATATCTAGGATGAACATTTCTGTTGGTTTTATTCGGCGCTCTATGGGTTAAGTGATTGGTGATTCATTATTTCTTTGTTTGTTTTTCGCAGTAACACTGCTTTTTTTTTTTAATCAAAAAAGTGCTAATCTTGTTGAAATAAGCATTCTTCTCTCCTCTGCAAAAAGAATATCTAGAAATTCCTCAGCAATAAAAGCAACAGACTCGGCCAACAGTTATAACAAATTGGTTTCAACAAATATCTGAATCAAACTTAGCAAATATTTCAACCTCTCTCAATCACAACGGTGTTATGATCTTGCTACAACAGAAAATGAGGCTGATAAGGTTATCACAATGTTGGTCAATAAAACCTTTCTAATGTCAAATAGCTTTGGACTAGGTTGTTGACCCTCTATTATATGTGAAACCTATTATTTAAACTCTTTACTATACGACAAAATTTTAGACTGGTCCAAATTGAAAGCATCTGCAGACAACTGGAAAATTGAAATGAATTTTGGAAAGGGTAGAAAACATTGTAGGAAAAGAAGAAAATTGTGGTTACCACAATGTTTTCAAAAGCCTTCTTCTTCTGGGTCGTTAAAACCCAGGATTGTGTGGTAAAGGGTTAACTGAATAAAGACCAATAGTTTCAGCCTTCTTTGGGGGTATTAACCTTTTGGCATAGTTTCCAGCATCCCTAAAGTTTAGTTCTTTGTCACTTTCAGCGAAGATCATTGACTCTTTACCACACAATCCTGAGTTTTAACCAACCTGACTAACATGGCTTTTGAACAATATTTTCAAAGTCCACTTATGCAGGTAGTTGAAATTAGGGATCTTTCTTGCTTGTAGTCATCTATGACTTCAGCAGAATTTAATAGTTAATTTTTTGTATAGTACATATTTGATTCTATATTATATTTATACTTTGTCAAACTGTCAATACGTAAAGAAGGCATTTACCAAAATCTGTAATGATATCATGATAGAAGAAGCAAGGCTTTGCACATACCGTATTGTACCGTGTTATAAACCCCTGAGATAGTCTTACAAGAAGCGTTGTCTCCGCCACAAACACCACAGCGATCTCTTTTCATACTAGACCCTAGCTTGTTATCACAGCCTCCTCTCTACAAAACAAAATGAAACGATAAAACATGATCGAACATAACGGTAATATACATACTGTGATCGATACAAGAAAAAGTATAAGAAACAGAAATGATACATTCACCCAAATGAACCTTATGGACATTTGCATTCTAGAAATAAAACTAAAATAAATGCAATTTACGGCTGTTTTTGACCGTAATGTCTCAGCAAAGTGGACAGTGTAGACCAAATATCAAACTGCACATTCTGATCTTGATCTACACTGGCTGCAAAGGCAACTGTAGTCGTGAAAGGTGCTTTAACCCTTTCCCAAATGACAAATTTTGGACTGGTCCAAATTGAAAGAGGTTGCAGAAGACAATTTTAAATTTGATGAAAATGGCAGAAAGGTCTCAAAAAGGGTAGAAAACACTGTGGGAAAAGGAGAAATTGCTCGTTACGAGCAATTTCTCCTTTTCCCACAGTGTTTTCAAAAGACTTTTACTGTAGACACGTGAAAACCAGGGCTTGTTTGGGAAAGGGTTAAGGGTTAATTACAAAATGCATGTTAAAACTAAATCCTATAACAATGTTTTCGTTTATGTAAGTAAATGTCCTTCAACCTATTTCAGTACAGGCTTCATCTTTACATACACTGCCTAGCCCAAGGAAACAAAAGAAGTATCTGAAGAAAAGGAAATACATGTAGCTTTCTCAATTATTGTTATTAGAATTAGCAAATTCTGTCTGACGTTTAAAACAAGAGCACCATGAACAGGTACCAACCCTAGGCTGTCGAACCTTGATTTTCAAGTCAAAGGGGGGACATAACTCTGTCAAAAATACATTGATGGTTACCTGCCCTTGTTGTATAGGTTCCCCCATTTAATAATCAACAACTCGCCAAGTTTGAAACATAAATCTTAGGTCATAACAGAGATATTTTAAAATGTCAGAGTTTTTCGCACAAAGATGCAGACAACTACCCAGGCAACGCCAGGGCTAGTGCAATACCTCAACATTTTCTTCTAAAACAACCGAGCCAATAATTCAGATATCAAAATACGTTAAGAAAATATAATGTTTATTCCATATGTCATAGATGGAGGCCAATAAAGAGTTTACAGTACAAAAAAATAATTGTTTGAAGAATTTTACTTCGTCTTGACAAGTGATTTCAGCGAAAAACAACAAGGTATACAGCTGTTTCGAAATGACGACTGCCTACTGTAATGTCTTGTCCACTTACTTGACATTTTCCATTGACACATATATCATCACTGTCTGGTCTGCACTTCGTGCCATCTATCACTTTTTGGTTGAGCATGTAGAAATGAGATGGACTGGTGTCCGCTTTGCAGTATAATTTACACCAATCTTTTTGCCGAACTAGACAGGAAAGAAAGTAAGTATTTTGGAAGGTATTTCGGAAATCAGCTTTCTTGTAAAAACACACTACAAAGTTTTGAAGTATTATAATGGAATCATGGTAAACACATATTAACCCTTTACCGCACAATGCCGCCTTTTGACGCCCCTGGGAAAGAAGCCTTTTGGTAACCAGCATTTTCTCCTTTTCCCACAATGTTTTCTACCCCATCAAAGAAAAATTGCACCATTTGAGCCACACCAAAATTGTCGTCTGCAAATGCTTTCAATTTAGACAAGGCTAAAACTTTGTCGTCTGGTAAAAGGTTAAACAGTATCATATCTAAACAAAAAAAAAAAAGGAAAACTTAAAGTGACAAAGGTTCCATGGCAAATCATGTACTTAGGCAGTTAGACGACTCAACAAAGTTCAATAATTTTTGATGCAAGCAAACTTTAGCAGAATTCAAATTAATGACAATAAGAAAATTGATGGACAGTATTTACCGAGAAGATATTAATTACAACAGTCGACATAGTCAACATGTAACCCTTTACCAAACAATCCCAACTTTTAATGACCCTGCAGAAAAAGCGTTTTTGAAAACATTGTGGGAAAAGGAGAAAATGCTGGTAACCAGCATTTTCTCCTTTTCCCACAATGTTTTCTGCCCTTTTGAAAACAAATTTCAATTTTTGAGTCACATTTATTTTGTCGTCTGCAAATGCTTTGAATTGGGACAAGTCTGAAATTTTGTCCTTTGGTAAAGAGCTAATACATACTGCCATCATATTTGGGAATCCATTTAGAACCAGGTGTGATGTTGTAGAAGCGAATCTGACTATTGTATTCTGAGCATTGTTGTACCCGAAAATCATCGCTATTTGTTGGACATGGCTGAAAAGTAAAACATAGCATATTGACTCTCTTTTATGCTGTTTTCAACAACTTGCCTGTAGGTAATTCTTCACTAAGTACTTTGCATACATGTAACTTTCTCTCAAAGCATGGGCTGCTTTCCCATAAGAAAAGTCATATAACGTTACATGGTGAGACGAGAATGAATTCGTATAAATTGGCAATCATCAATCCATGACAAACAAGAGCACTGAATGCAAGTGCCAACGCTCAGCTGAAAGGGCATGATTTTCGGAGAAAATTTCAAGTCGGAAAAAGGGCATAAACATGTAAAAACTCTACTGATGGTTACCTGCCCTTGTTGTATGAGTTCCCCAATTAATAGTTGACAACTGTGAAGTAAATATCTTCAGTAATAACAGAGATATCATGAAATGTCCATGTTTTTGCACGACACGATCAACAACACCAGGGCTATGACAATAATTTGTCCTTTTCTTGGAGGGCAGTCAAGCTAAAAATGTTTTGGCTGAGCTGGAATTTAAATTCAAATCCCTCTTAGAGAATGAGGTATACTGGCCTCTTTACCAAAGAATCCTGTGTTGCAGTGAGCCTAAAAAAGAAAGCTTCAGAAAACCAGCATTTTCTCCGTGTCCCACAATGTTTTCTATCCTTTAACCCTTTACCACACAATCCCGACTTTTAACCACCCTGAGGAAAAAGCCTTTTGAAAACATTTTGGGAAAAGGAGAAAATGCTGGTAACCAGCATTTTCTACTTTCCCCACAATGTTTTCTACTCTCCCAAAAACAAATTTCAACTTTTGATTAACATTTATTTTGTCGTCTGCAAAAGCTTTCAATTTGGACTGGTCTAAAATTTTGTTGTTTGGTAAAGAGTTAAAAGACAGAAGTTACCACTGGAACCACATTTAATTTGTCATCAGGAAATGTTTTCAATATGGACTGATGTCATTTTGGTTGCCTTGCGACGAGATAAAATACATATTTGGGGTGGGGTGGATGAGAGAGAGAGTAAAATATTTCATCAACCTAAAGACAGTACAAAAGAAAGAAATGGCAAAATAATAAAATACTAATTCTGTCCAAACATCATAAACCTTACAGGCAAAAAGAAAGGTAAAGTGCATTGTGCCTTTTGTTTGAATAGTTACCTTGGTATTACAATGCCTGTATTTGACTCTCTTGCCTGTACAGTATCTGCCACCCCCTCTTGGTCTGTAATATAGTCCAGAGCTCCAGATAAGAGGGATTGATGTTATTCTAAATCCATTATTTCTTTTTGAAACCCTATGTTGTGGGTACCCATTAGAATCGTCTAATCGAGACGATTCTAATGAGTACCCATAACATAGGGTTTAGGAGAATAACTGATATTTTCAATTTTGAAATCGAAATCACTCCCTCTATCTGGAACTCTGATATAGTTTATAAATATTATTTCTCAAAGCTTGAACCATAAGTTATCCATGAAATATGTCAATAAAGGGAAAGCATGACCACTCAGCATAGGCAAAAACTCCCAATAGGAGTGTGTAAAATAACTGGTACAAGGGCTGGTTGGTAAGTTATAAGGGTTCAACTTTCAGATGCGATATTGCATTAGTTTTCAACACTATCCCCTTCAGTATCTACAGACTTTTGCCAGCGATGTTCAAAGGCCTCACTGCCACTTTTAACCCTTTACCACACAATCCCTACTTTTAACGACCCTGAGAATGAAGACTTTTTAAAACATTGCGGGAAAAGGAGAAAATGCTGGTTACCAGCATTTCCTCCTTTTCCAACAATGTTTTCTACCCTTCCCAAAAAGGAATTTCAATTTTTCAGTTACATTTATTTTGTCGTCTGCAAATGCTTTCAATCTGGACTAGTCTAAGGTTCTGTTGTTTGGTAAAGAGTTAAAGAAGTTCTTCTTGACCTTTCAGAATGTCCTCCATGGCATGCATGACATCATCTGACCGAAAGTGGGTACCGTAAATGGCCCTTTTCAATTTCGGAAGTAGATGAAAGTCTGATGGAGCGAGATCAGGCAAATATGGTAGATGCTCAGTCAATGCCACAATCGATAATGGCAGCCATGCCAATGAAAGAATTGATCTTTCAGAGATTTTGTCTGTTTTTCAAAAGTCCCTTGCCTTGTGTACTCTTGAGTGCCACCTCTTGAACGTAAACTAGGGGTCGTCAACACTCGGGATTGCGGGCTAACGGGTTAGAATTCACTAAAATCCTGTTCTTTGTCTATTTAACTCTTTACCAAACAACAAAATTCTAGATTAGTCCAATTTAAAAGTATTTGCAGACGACATGATAAATGTGACTGATAAAATTGAAATTTCTTTTTGGGAAGGGTAGAAAACATTGTTAGAAAAGGAGAAAATGCTGGTTACCAGCATCTTCTCCTTTTCCAACAAAGTTTTCAAAAGGCCTCTTTCTCAGGGTCGTTAAACATCCGGATTGTGCCTTAAAAGGTTAACACTGAGATAAGCAAAGACAAGACATAAATACACTTGTACAAAGAGGCAATTCACTTGGAAGACTTACACTGGATTGTCACATTCCCTGTAGGCTTTCTTGATGCCTCCTCCACAAGACCTTGTACATTTACCATACTTTGACCATTTACCCCATCTCCCTTTTACACGCCGCTCTAGCTTGCTTTTTACACATTGACCTCGCATGCACCACTGAAATAATTTGAACATCACATCAAACTGGAAGTAACAAACAATCCCTTTAGGAGTTAGCAGACAATAAAATCCAGATCAAACTTCATTGTCGGTAAGTCTTGTTCAATCATTCTATTCATATCCACATTTCAAATCCTATCCAATTTTGAATCTTCTTCACGAAGGTAGTACATTGAAGAGCAGACTGTAGGTTTGTTAGTCTGAACTTGGTCTGCAGCCTGTAATATCCAATTTTTTTATTACAGCTTCACCTTACCCATCAAAAATCAGTAACTGTGTCCTCGACACTCAATTTGGCTACTAGCTGTTTTCATTCCACTTAACCCTTTACCACAAAATCCCAACTTTTAAAGACCCTGAGAAAAAAGCCTTCTGAAAACATTGGGGGAAAAGGAGAAAGTGCTGTTGACCAGCATTTACTCCTTTTTCCACAATGCTTTCTACCCTCCCAATATCGAATTTTAATTTTTCATTTGTATTTCTTTTGTCATCTGCAAATGTTTTCGATTTGGACTAGTCTAAAATTTTGTTGTTTGGCAAAGAGTTAAAAAAAAACAACAACTGTAATATTACAAATTCAAGACTGCTTTGTGTCTAAAATATCTCAACATGAATAACTATGTAAATCTAAGCACATGCTGCAATTCTGTGCAGTCTGATCTTGATCTATCTCAATTATGAGGTAGAATGGTCCTTGGGTATGCAGAAAATTTCCACATTGCAAAATGTTCAAGATCCATGTCAACCTGCATGGGCTGTGCAGGCTGACATGGGTTGATAATGTTTGCAGATGCATGAAACCCCCATTTCACAGATCATGAACAAGTCCAAAGCCAACTTACTTTTCCCAATCCACACTTTGTTCCATCTGCCATGGGCATATGTTGGGTTCTACAACCCTCATTCAAATTTCTGGTGCACCACAGCAATTCACAGGATTGCTAAAGGATAAAGTAAATTGTCTGTTATTGCCCATAGTATTGATTTTATTGCCATTTCAAGGATAAAAAAGGTCTTAACTCTTTCCAACACATTCGCAAGTGTAAACGACCCTGAAGATGAAAGCTTCTGAAAACATTGCAGGAAAAGAAGAAAAGGCTTGCAGCATTTTCTCCTCTTCCCACAATGTTTCCTGTCTTTTCAAAGGACAAAACTGTCATTTGAAGGACATATAATCTTGTCATCTGCAAATGCTTTCAAACTGGGCTAGCATAAAATTTCGTTGTTTGGTAAAGATCTATCACAGTATTTTCACATTACATACACGTTTTTAAGCTTTTCTCATTTTCTTTATCATATTTCACAATTAGGTGCTCAGTCATATATAGTTGCCTTCTGGAAGGGCCTTACAAGCCATACTTTGATGGAAATGGATTCAACTTCACAGTAATTGACCAGCCCAAATAGCTCAGGTGGTAAAACGTACGACCTGTGAACATCAAGTCTCAGGCCACTTGAGGGTGTGGGCTCAAGCCCCCGGCTAGCCATCTAATAGTCTTTTGGAGGAGACTTTAAACCGAAGTCCTGTGTGACACTGCTATACACCGAGCATGTTATGGAACAAGGTGTAACTCAGACAGAATGGGTTTCATCCTGTAACACTATCCCTAATAACATATCTAACAGCCGTCTGGGGGCATCACCCATATGGGCAATCAGTGGCAACGATATATAAAAGGAAAATTAATCAAATTCAAAGTAAGTTAAAAATAACTTACAAGAAAGGGACAGTGTCTGTAACTTTTACCGTAGACCAGTTCACACTGCTGATCTGCACCGTAGACAGACCCCGCCTGTTTCTTCTGGATTCTCTTGATATGTTTTCTGTATCGTTTTACACCGGGTACATTGTGAAGACAGTTGCCGAAACCGGTACTGGAAAAATAATAACGATAACTAGTTTACACTCTATCATGTAATCCCAAGCTTTAACGACTCAAGAAAAATGTCTTTTGAAAACATTGAGGGAAAGGGAGAAAATTCTGGTAACCAGCATTTTCTGGTAACCAGCATTTTCTCCTTTTCCAAAAATATTTTTTACCCTTCCCAAAAGAAACTTCAATTCTTGAATCATATTTATCTTGTCGTCTGCAAAAGCTTTCAATTTGAAAGAATCACATATATTTTGTCGTCTGCAAAAGCTTTCAATTTGGAAGAGTCTAAAATTTTGCCGTTTAGTACAGAGTTAACTCTTTATCAAACAACAAAATTTTAGACCTGACCAAATAGAAAGCATTTGAAGACAAATTAGATGTAACTCAACTGACAGGATTGAGAACCTTGTGGTTACCGGAATTTTCTCCTTTACCTACAATACTTGAAAAGCTTTCTTCTACAGGGTTGTGAATACATCAGCCTGTCTGGTAAAGGGTTCACTCAGAAAATCAAAAGGGAGAAAACCAAAATCTAAAAGCTCAAAACTTGATTATCTCCCTTGAGTTAGATATCTCTCCGACACTACAGGTGGATCTTTTCAACCTTTACCAAACTTATAATAACCCTGACAGAGAAGCCTTATGAAAACACCGTGGGAAAAGGAGAAAATGCTGGTAACCAGCATTTTCTCCTTTTCCCACAGTATTTTCTACCCTTCCCAAAACAAATTTAAACTTTTTAGTCATATTTATTTATCGTCTGTAAATGCTTTCAATTTGGTGGGGTACAAAATTTTGTCGTTTTGGTAAAGAGTTTACGAATGCCAACAGGTGCTTCCAGAATCTTTCTCGGAGCACCCAAACAAATACTGGTTTTCATTATGTTGGATAATTTTGCAAATAACTGCCACTAAATGCCTGGTTTTAATTACCACACAGTAAAATTGTTTTTCATTAGAAAGTACAAAAGCACTGGAAATCTTTATAAATATCTGAGATAATGAATTTATTTTCACAACATTACTCTGTTTTTATTCAAGGGCATGAAGTAAATTCAGGGACTTATTATTTTCTAATTTTGCCTAGAGAGCTGCTGCCATAACTCTAAACTTATCAGATTTTTTTCTGTTTCAACATCTTAACACTTTACCACATAATCATGAGATATAATGACCCTGAAGCAGACACCTTTTGGTGGGAAAAAGAGAAAATGCTGGTAACCAGCATTTTGTCCTTTACCCACACTGTTTTCTGCCCAATCACAAACAGAAATCACCATTTGTGCTACCTTTTAATTTGTTGACTGGAAATGCTTTCAATTTCCTTTAGTCTAAAATTTTGCTGTTTGGTAGAGTTAAACATTTTACCAAATAATTCTGTTTTTTAACAACCCATTGAAAGAAGGCTTTTGAAAACACTGTGGGAAAAGGAGAAAATGCTGGTAACCCGCATTTACTCCTTTTTTCACAAGGTTCTCTACATTTGCAAATATAAATATCATAATTCAAGCAGTATTTGACTTGTCTACAAATTCTTACAATTTGGCAAGTCTTACAACCTTTCGTCTGTAAAGAATTAATCCTTTCAAACTGAACTGCTTATATGGACATTGTAGATCAAGATCAGACTGCAATAAATTCACAGTTTGCTCTTGAATCCAGTCTACAGTCTCCTGTCTTATTCTGGCCAAAACAAACTTGAACCTGCAACCAATGGACTATTTCCTAATGACTGCCAGTATCAGTTCTTGTAATTAATACCCCCCCTTTTTTTTTAAAAGAAAACATATGTTTAACTGACCTTTAAAAAATTAGCTGTTGAAAACATTGCTGGAAAAGGAGAAAATGCTGGTAACAAACATTTTCTCCTTTTCCCACAATATTTTCTACCCTTTCAAAGACAAATCCGATCATTTCAGCCACATTTAACCCTTATCAAAACCTGAACCTTTTGCAGACAACAAATTGAATGTGGGTTAAATTGTGGATGCTGTCTTTGATAGACAAAAAAACATTGTGGGGAAAAGGAGAAAATGCTGGTTACCAGCATTTTCTCCTTTTCCCTCAAAGTTTTTTAAACTCTTCTTTCTCAAGGTTGTTATAACTCATAACTGTGTGGTAAAAGTTCAATTTGTTGTCTGCAAATGCTTTCAATGTAGACCAGTCTAAAACTTTGTTTTCTGATAAAGATTCAACCAGTCTATGGGGTTTAACCCTTTCCCAAACGACAAATTTTGTACTGGTACAAATTGAAAGAGTTTGCAGACGATAATTTTAAATTTGATGAAAATGGCAGAAAGTTATCAAAAAGGGTAGAAAACACTGTGGGAAAAGGAGAAATTGCTCGTTACGAGCAATTTCTCCTTTTCCCACAGTGTTTTCAAAAGACTTGTACTGCAGACACGTGAAAACCAGGGCTTGTTTGGGAAAGGGTTAAAGTATTCATGATGCTTAAGTTATAGCAAATTTTGATGACTTCTCTCTGCAGCATACCTTTGAAGAGTATTTTTTGGCAAAAATAATTGTGCACTATCTGGTTTTAAAATCTCGATTAATGCCACTCCAGGAGAATAATCTGTGCTGCATCTATATAACAGCCTATTTTTACCCCCTTCTACTATGCTGTGTACACAAGAATTTCAAGTACAATCGTCATTGTAAAGATTGTTCTTGAAATGATTTTCTCTGTTAATACTAGCTTTTTTAAACCCCAAGCTACCAAGTGCAACTCGCTGACCTTTTGCGGACAGTGTAGATCAACATCAGACTCAACAGAATGTGCGGTCTGATCTTTGATCTACACAGTCCAATACAGTATTCTCTTTCCAGGGAAATCAACTTTGAAACTGCGATGTTTGGGCTTTTAGTATTGAATAGAAATTTGGGTTTCATTTCTTTGGCAGCTTAAGTGTTAATACTATTGTTATAACCTTTTACTAACCATCCCAAGCTTCAACGACCTCGAAGAAGAAGACTTGAAAACATTGTGGGAAAAGGAGAAAATGCTGGTAAGCAGCATTTTCTCCTTTTTCTGACAATGTCTTCTGTTTTCAATGTTTTCTTCAAAATGTTTTCTTCAAAAAACAAATTTCATGTTCTGGGTCACATTCATCTTGTCGTCTGCACATGCTTTCAATTTAGTTTAATTTAGTTTTATTTATTTTACATCGAGTGAGAAACAAGTTCTTACAATTTATACTAATCTCTCTCACTTCTGCTTCCTGGAACCTACACCAGTGCCTGTGCCGAATGTGTGGGCCAATGAACAGTCCTAAAGTTGACATCCGCTCACGGGTGTCAAACTCAGGACCTTTTGATTACGAGGTTGACGCTCTACCTCACAACCACGGACACCATTCAGTTTGGACAAGTCTAACATTTTGTCATTCGGTAAAGACTTAAACACTTAACCCTTTCATGCACAATCCAATTTTTATTTAATAACCTTACAGAAGAAGGCTTTCTTTAACATTGTCGGAAAAGGAGAAAATACTGGTTAGTGTGGGTAGCTAGCATTTTCTCCTTTTTGCCACAAATTTCTACCAGTTCTAAAGAAAAATATTTCTTTAAACCTTTACCACACGGCAAAATTTTAGACTAGTCCAAATTGGAAGCTTTTGCAGACTACAAAATAAGTGTGACTGAAAAATTGAATTTTGTTTTGGGAAGGGTAGAAAACATTGTGGAAACAGGAGAAAATGCTGGTTACCAGCATTTTCTCCTTTTCCTATAATGTTTTCAAAAGGCTTCTTTCACAGGGTCGTTAAAAGTTGGGATTGTGTGGTAAAGGGTTAAGCTAAACTGTATTTGTTGTTTGCAACTGCTTTCAATTTTGATCAAGACTGCAATTTTGTCTTAGGTAAAAGGATAGCTGTTTCCCAAACTACAAATTCTAGACTCTTCCAAATAAAAAGCTTCTGTAGATGACACAATCAAAATTGATATAAATGAACTGAAATTCTTTCACAAACTAGAAATCATTGTTGGAAAAGCAGAAAATCATTATTTCATGCTTTTTGGTAGTTTATCGGGAAATATTGGTGGATTACTGACTGATAAAGTCAATGGTATGGAAATACTGAGAGCTCTCCTGTACTTTGCAAGTCCAAACATAAAAAGGGGTTAGAAGCATGAAAAAAAATATCTGTGTGTGTGTGTAGGTGCGTGGGGGAATAGATCGAAATTTTATTTCATCTTTGAACATCATGGCTGAACCACTTACCACTTGTGAAAATATTTCCAATGATGTTCACTCAATGAAAAAATGTTCGATCTTCAACAAAAAAACAAATACTGTCTATATATTATGTAATAATAAAAAACAAAGAATACTTACTCTAGAAACTTTGTGAGTAATCGTGCACTACATTCTGACCAGGACCATGGATCTGTATTTTCATCTATGGTGGGCGACATGACATGAGTTTTGGCTTTCAGATCTCCGTAAAAATAGGGACGGCGACAACGTGTATCGTCATCGTGAGGTAAATCAAATCTACAAGATAGTTACGACCAAATCTCAACTGTCGGCTTTGCACTTATCCCTTTACCAAACAATCCCAAGTTTTAATGACCCCCAAGGATAAAGTCTACTGAAAACATTGTGGGAAAAGGAGAAAATGCTGGTAAACAGCATTTTCTCCTTTTTCCACATTGTTTTCTACCCTTGGAAAAAAACTTTTATGATTTCAGCCATGATGAATATGTCATCTGCTTTCAACTTGGACTAGTCCAAAATTTTGTCATTTGGTATATAGTTTAAATCAGTAATGAGCTCTCCCATTCAAAGCTCTGGGCACAACTAGCCTCTTTACCATACAACAAAATGTTGGGACTTTTCTAAATCCAAAGCATTTGCAGACAACTAACTGAATAGAAGGGAAGAAATTGTTGTAGGAAAAGGAGAAAAATTCTATTTATCAGGTATTTGTCCTGGGATATTTTTAAAAGCCTTATGTCTCATGATTGTTAAAATTCAGTATTGTTTAGTAAAGGGTTGATGCCTTCATGAATATTGATTACGACAGACTCTACTGATTAACTCTTTACAAAACAACAAAATCATACACTGGCCCAAACTGAAAGCATTTGCAAACAACAACATAAATGTGACCCAAAAATTGAAATATGTTTGTGAAAGGGTAGAAAACTCTGTCATGGGGAAAAGAAGAAAATGCTGGTTATCAGCATTTTCTCCTCTTCCCACAATGTTTTCAAAAGGCTTCTTTCTTAGGGCTGTTAAAACTCGGGATGTATGGTAAAGGGTTCAAAAGAATGAAGCTACAGAAGAAAGTAAAATGAAATAAAATTCTGAAGTCTTTTTGCTGGATGCTGATGTTAACTTTTTACAAAATGACAAAATTTTAAACTTGCCCAAACTGATAGTATTTGCAGACAACAGCTGAATGTAGCTTAAATGATGGGGCTTGCATGTGACAAGAGTAGCAAACATTGTTGGAAAAGGAGAAAATGCTGGTTACCAGCATTTTTTCCTTTACCAACATTGTTTTCAAAAGGCTTTTTCCTCAAGGTCGTTAAAACACAGGATTGGGTGTTTAACCCTTTACCACACAATCCAGGGTTTTAACGACCCTGCAGAAAAAAAGCCTTTTGAAAACATTGTAGGAAAAGGAGAAAATGCTGGTTACCAGCCTTTTCTCCTTTTCCCACAATGTTTTCTACTCCTTTGAAAACAAATTTCAATTTCTGAGTCAGATTTATTTTGTTGTCTGCAAATGCTTTGGTTTTGGACAAGTCTAATATTTTGTTGTTTGGTAAAGAGTTAAAAAAGGGACTTGCTCTAATATGAAACCATTAAGATGTAGTACTGTATCTATACTTAGACATGGCCAAGCTCATGGGCAATGGACTTGCTCTAATATGAAACCATTAAGATGTAGTACTGTATCTATACTTAGACATCGCCAAGCTCATGGGCAATGGACTTGCTCTCATATGAAACCATAAAGATGTAGTACTGTATCTATACTTAGACATGGCCAAGCTCATGGGCAATGGACTTGCTCTAATATGAAACCATTAAGATGTAGTACTGTATCTATACTTAGACATCGCCAAGCTCATGGGCAATGGACTTGCTCTAATATGAAACCATAAAGATGTAGTACTGTACCTATACTAAGACATGGCCAAGCTCATGGGCAATGGACTTGCTCTAATATGAAACCATAAAGATGTAGTACTGTACCTACACTTAGACATGGCCAAGCTCATGGGCAATGGACTTGCTCTCATATGAAACCATAAAGATGTAGTACTGTATCTATACTTAGACATGGCCAAGCTCATGGGCAATGGACTTGCTCTCATATGAAACCATTAAAATGTAGTACTGTATCTATACTTACACATGGCCAAGCTCATGGGCAATGGACTTGCTCACATATGAAAACTTTAAGATGTAGTACTGTATCCATACTTACACATGGCCAAGCTCATGGGCAATGGTATAAGCTGCACTGATCCCATTGTCTTGAATGATGGAACAACTTCTTTCTTGATCACACATGGTTCCTAACTCTGCCAGACCTGCGAGTACAAAATGAACCATGCTCTAGCAAAAGGTGATTTAATGTATCTAATGAACTATGTTCTGTCACAAAGGGCATTAATGCATCTCACTGATGCTTTATATACCAAGAAAGTTTAGTTGAACCTTTTACCAAACGACAAAAATGTAGATTTTACCACAATGTTTTCCATAGGTTTCTTACTTAGGGCCGTTAAAACTCGGGATTGTGTGGTAAAGGGTTAAACATATTTATTTTACACCAATTGAGAAACAAGTCTTGCAACTTATACTGTTCTCTCTGGATTCTGCCTTCTGGAAACTATACAAGTACTCGCGCCAAATGTGTGGGCCAATGAACAGTCCCGAAGTTGACACCAACTCCTGGGTATCAAACTTGGAACGTTTTGGTTAATAGGCCAATGCTCTACCTTACAACCATGGACACCACATATACACATATACCAAGAAATTCACCACATACTTATGTATACATAAAACTCATTTTGTCTTACAACTGACTGAATCAAGTCGTAGAATGGTCCTTAACCCTTTCCCGTACAATGATGCCTTTTAACGCCCCTGGGAAAGAGGCCTTTTGAAAACATTGTGGGAAAAGGAGAAATTGCTGGTAACCAGCATTTTCTCCTTTTCCCACAATGTTTTCTACCCTATCAAAGAAAACTTGCACCATTTTAGCCACATTGAAATTGTCGTCTGCAAATGCTTTCAATTTGGACAAGGCTAAAATTTTGTCGTCTGGTAAAGGGTTAAACATGCAGAGAATTCATAACTGGCAAAAAGATTCGACCCATGTCAGCCTGTGCTGACTGCGCAAACTGACTTGGGTCCATACTTTCTGCAGATGAATCAAGCCCCCTTTTCACATATCCTGGCTCAAATACTGGTTGAGACCTATTAACCCTTAAAGCGCCGAATAAACCCACTGGTCATTTTCATTCTAGAATAAAACCAACATAATTGCAAATTCATGGCTACCTTTTGCCTGTAGTGTTTCAACATAGCGGATAGTGTAGATCAAAGATCAGGCTGCACATTTTGTGCAGCTTGATCTTGATCTACACTGGCCGCAAAGGCAACTATGTTAGTGAAAGGCGCTTTAAGGGTTAATAATTCACAGATAATTCAACCACTTATGCCAATCTCTCCAGTTGATTGCTTTCAAAATCCTCAGAGTGCCAAATGATTGAAATTTACTTTTTAACCCTTTATGACCCTGAAGAAAAAAAGCTTAACCCTTTGCCACACAAAACCTAACGACCCAGAAGTAGAGGGCTTTTGAAAACATCATGGGAAAAGGAGATAATGCTGGTTACCAGAATTTAACCTTCTCCCACAATATTTTCTAGCCATTCAAAGACATATCTCATCTTTTGGGTCACATAATCATGTTGTCTCCAAATGCTAGCAATTTGGACACATCTAAAATTTCGCTGTCTGTTCAAGAGTTTAAGAAAAAATTATGGGAGAAAAGAAGTTACCAGTGTTGCTCACTTATAGTGCCTTCCAAACCTTAACTCTTTACCAAATTGAAAGCATTTGCAGACATCAAATTAAATGTTACTCAAAACTTAAAATTTGTCTTTCATAGGGTGGAAAACTTTGTGGAAAGAGGAGAAAATGCTGGTTACCAGCATTTTCTTCTTTTCCCACAATGTTTTCAAAAGCCCTCTTCCTGAGGGTTGTTGAAAGTCGGCAATGTACTGTAAAGGGTCAAAGAGAGTTATGAAAGGTACTCTTGTGGTTGATAACATTTTAATGATTGATTGATTGGTTTTATGGTGTTTAACATTGTTTTTAACATTTTTTCAGTTATATCACGGGGTCCAGTGCACCGGGCCATGCTTTTCCTTGAGTTTCTGTTACAAGCACTTTGCACAGTATTCTTCCCAAGCCACTAGCTGCTTTCCCACATAACCATTGTCGTAACAATAATCGGCGGTGAGAGAGGAATTAATCCTGTCGCAATGACCTCCATAAATCCTCGGAAAGAAACAGGCTGTTGTCAAGTTATGTAACCTACTGACTGCACTCATATTTGAAGGTACAATGAAATCATAGATGAATTGCTGTCAATCTTTATTACCCAGCATTCAAAAAAAGTACTGGGTGGAGAATTATTTCCCCGGCTATGACATCTTTTCATATCAATCATGTAAGACTCCAGGGAGTATGGATCTACGATGGATCATTTAACATGCATACCTTTCATTTCCATGTCCTGACAGGTCTTTTTCCTGAACAATGTGACCCAAGGAAAGATTGATTTGTTGGAAATTTATGAAACTGTTATGTATTGCTTTCATACTATATAGAACTAGTATAACCTTAACCCTTAAAGCGCCTTTCACGACTATAGTTGCCTTTGCGGCCAGTGTAGATCAAGATCAGGCTGCACAAAACATGCAGCCTGATCTTTGATCTACACTGTCTGCTTTGCTGAGACACTAGACATCAAATGTGAGCACAAAATTGTAATTATCTTGGTGTTATTCTAGACTGAAAATGTCTGTTGGGTTTATTTGGTGCTTTAAGTTTTATCAATTATATCCATCAATCCTAATACTCCTGAAAGACGAAACATTTTCAATTTGTGAAGAAGACTCAAATATCAACTTTTACCAAACAAATCTGTGTTTTTACCATCCTGAGAAAGGAAGCTTTTGGAAACATGGTGGGAAAAGGAGAAATGCTTGTAACCCGCATTTTCTGCTTTTCCTTTCCCACAATGTTTTCTACCCTAGTACAGATAAATTCCATCATTTGAGCCAAATTTTTTTTGTTGCTTAATTTGTTGTCTGGTGATGCTTTTTACGTAGAAAAAGTCTATAGAATTTTGCTATTTTTTGAAAGAGTTGAAAGGCCATCCCTTTTTATGGCCTATCTTCCCAAATCAATATAGGCAATATATACAGAAGATCAAACTGCATGTTCTGTGCAGTCTGATCTTCAGCAATGCTCCCCATAAAAGCACCTGACATTGTTGGCAGCACACTTTCTGTGCAATCTGATCTTAATCTACACTGGCCACAAAGGCAAAAAATGTTGTGTAAGGCATATAAGGATCACTAATTCTTTCACTACTGATGATGACTTGAGAAGCTTTTGCGGACAGCATAGATCAAGATCAGACTGCACAGAACATGCAGTCTGATCTTTGATCTACACCTTCCGCTAACCTGTTTTTAAACTAAGACGAAAGTCATTTTCAATAGCAGTGTAAATCTATATTTAGAAGTCGGAAAAAAGTGGAATTTCTGGAGGAAGTAGTGAAAGAGTTAATTCATAAGAATGAGGCTAATCCATCAAGCTGAAGACATGAGACCATAGTTCAAATCTTTATTTCAGAATTGTTCATTACAATCAGGCTAGTCAATACAAACCATTTATATGGTTTCTTTGCACAAGTCTTTTAGATTTTGAAATGCATTATAACTAGCCTTTAATGACTGTCTGTCTCAGTTCACATACTGCAAATTTCTTGGCATTTTAACCTGAAGAGCACCAAATAGACATAAGTTTATTTCCTGTGAGGAAAAACAAGATCCAAATATTCAAATATCCAAGAGGTTTTTCTGGTGCCAGGATATCTTTATATATGTGGCAAATGTTGATCAGTGATCACATGCATGCATACTGAGTGCTTTGTTATGTCTGATCTTGATCTACTCAGACTGTAAAAGCTACTCAAGTATGGAGAGGGACTTAACCCTTTGAGTGCTGCATAAATCAAATGCACCATTTCAATTTTTGGAAATACAGCTGAAATACTGTTATTTCAAGGTTGTTTTGGCAACTACAAAGTAGACGACAGTATCGAGTCAATGTCAGATGGTATATTGTGTGCAGTCTTGACCTTGATCTTCACTGTTTGCAAACGCATCCAAAGTCAGGTTTAGCAGTTTAACAGGTAAAGGGTTAACCCTTTATAACACAATCCCAACTTTTAACAACCCCGAGATCAAAAGCCTCTGAAAACATTGTGGGAAAAGGAGAAAATGCAGGTAACCAGCATTTTCTCCATTTTCCACAATCTTTTCTACCGTTCCCAAAACAAATTTCAATTTCTGAGTTTCATTTATTTTTGCAAGTGCTTTCAATTTGGACTAGTCTAAAATTCTGTCATTTTGTGAAGGATCAAATAGATGCATGAGCTATCAACATAATAAAATGATGCTATATAACATTATACAGCACTGAAGTATTTTATATCTCAAGGCTGAATCAGAATTTTAGGAAATGCTAATTGTCTGCACAGAAATGAAAGTCTAATACACCAAGGCTCCAGACAGAGCATGATAATACCATTATTTTCAAAAGCCCCTAATCCTTTGGGCACCAACAAAATGAAAATGTACATATTCACCCCCAAGCAATAAACCCAGATGTTGAAATTTCAGGACTGTATCAACCATAGCTTCTCATAAAATAACAAGGAAGACCAACAAGAGTACGGCAGCCGGGTGCAGACACTCAGCTGCAGTTGCTTATAGAAATAGATTGATCTTTAGTGAAAATTCTAAGAGAAAAAGGGGCATAACTCTGTCAAAAATATTTTGATGATTACCTGTCCCTGTTGTATGGGTTCTGATAGTTAACAACTAGTCTGAGTTCCAAGTTGTTAACTATCTTCAGTAATGACAGCAATATTATAAAATATCAATGTGTTTTGCATGATGCAGATGACACAGACGACAACAGGGCTATGACAATACCTTGATGTTTTCAAAAACAGCCAAGCTAAATGGAACTGCATGGTCTGTGAAGCCAGGGTCTGTATTCACCAACCATTCTTAAGAATATTCTTAGTCTTGTTCTCCAAGATTTTCTGCATTTGAAAGTAACACAACTTCTGATTGGCTAAACCATTTGGTTTAGCCAATCAGAAGTTGTGTTACTTTCAAATGTAGAAAATGTACAGTCTGATATTGTCATATTGCAAATTATCTGTCTGTCTATCTGTCTGTCTGTCTAGGTTCCCTCCGACAGGCCCCTAAGGACCATCATAGTATAACTGATTCACAACAACAATAGAGGGTTGAATCATTACCTATAAAAACTGCTTATTCAACAAACACCAATTTTGTTGTAATGTTTGGCATTCAGTCAAAGGTTAAGAGTACAAGGAACTGCTCAACCTTTGAGATTATCATGTTTTTACCTGCGCTCATTACCAAACAATCTTGTATTTTAGCGACCCTGAGGAAAAGGGCTTTAGAAAACATTCTTGGACAAGGAGAAAATACTGTTATTCAGCATTTTCTCATTATCCATAGTGTTTTCTATCATTTCAAAAGCATATTCCATCCTTTGAGCCACATTAACCCTTTCCCAAACAACATAATTTGGACTGGTCCAAATTGAATGAGTTTGCAGACGACAATATTAAATTGGATGAAAATAGTAGAAAGTTCTCAATAAGGGTAGAAAACACTGCGGGAAAAGGAGAAATTGCTCGTTATTAGCAATTTCTCCTTTTCCCACAGTGTTTTCAAAAGACATGTGCTGCAGACACGTGAAAACCAGGGCTTGTTTGGGAAAGGGTTAATTTAGTCCTCTACAAATGCCTATAATTTGGACAATTGTCCTCTACAAATGCCTATAATTTGGACAAGTCCAATATTTTGTTGTCTGGAAAAGGGTATACGCATTGCTACATGCATTATCATCATTTTCCGTTGCGTGCAGTTTTTTTTTTGTTTATATTGTTGCAATAGCAGGAACTGCTAACAATGTGCTATTTCTGTTTTTGCCACAAAGTTTTCATGCACTAACTCTTTACCAAATGACAAAATTTTAGACTGGTCCAAATCGAAAGCAACTGCAGACGACAAATGTGACTCAAAAATAGAAATTTGTTTTGGGAAGGGTAGAAAATATTGTGGGAAAAGGAGAAAATGCTGGTTACCAGCATTTTCTTCTTTTCCCACAATGTTTTCAAAAGGCTTCTTTCCCAGGGTCTTCAAAAGTCGGGATTGTGTGGTAAAGAGTTAAAACTAAATCCAGGATTATCATCCATTCTCCCAAAGACGTTTTCAAAATCGTCTGCTGCAAATTGGATTCTGAAGGTAACAAGTTAATCCAGACAGGCCGGGTGATTTAACCCTTTACCACACAATCTCAAGTTTTATCGACCCTCAGGAAGAGGGCTTTTGAAAAAAATTGTGGGAAAAGGAGAAAATGATGGTAACCAGCATTTTCTCCCTTTACCACAATGATTTCTATCCTTCCCAAAACCAATTTCAATTTTTGAGTAACATTTATTTTTTCATCTGCAAATGCTTTCCATTTGGACATGTCTAACATTTTGTCGTACGGTAAAGAGTTAATCTCAGAAAGGAATCTTCCAGCTTTATTCAGAAACCACAAGATACTTTTTTTGCACCAACACTAAATGGGAAAATACATAAATGTTTCATGTTGCTTTGTGATTGGTTATCTAGTCTTAATCTGCTTCAAAGAGCATTTAATATGGCTAAAGTCTTTAACTCTTTACCACACAATCCGGAGTTTTAAGGACTCTGAGAAAGAAGCCTTCTGGAAACATTATGGAAAAAGAAGAGAATGCTGGAAACCAGCATTTTCTCCTTTTCCCACAATGCTTTCTACCATGTCAAAAACAAATTCCATCAATTAAGCAAACTTGAAATTGTTGTCTGCAAAAGCTTTCAATTTGAACAAGACTACAATTTTGTCATTTGGTTAATGTTTAAGTGGTTAAATGTTTGTGGCAACTTAACTCTTTACCAACCAATAGAATTTTGGCCTCATCCAAACTGAAGACCTTTCCAGACAACAAACTAAACATGGCTAAAAAGACAGATTCTTAAGTTAAATATAGGACTGAAAACATTGTGGGAAAAGGAGAAAACACTGGTAAGCAGCATTTTCTCCTTTTCCCATAATGTTTTCCAAAGCCTTTTTCTGAGGACTGTTATAGGTAAAGGGTTAAACATTTGCGGCAACTTAAATATAAAGAAAACAGCATTTTTCTCAACCTTTCTTAAAATTACTTAAAAAAAAGAACTTCAAGCGTAAATATCTGATAAGAAATTTTGAATGTTTCAAAATTAGCCACGCCCTAATTCTCTAAAGGAGGTAATAAGTGAAATCTGCACTGCCAAAAGAGACCTGCAGACAAAAAATTATATGTTGCTAAAATGACTGGATTTGTCTTCGAAAGGGTAGAACACATCATGGCAAAGGGAGAAAATGCTGGTTACAAGCGTTTCAAAATTCTTTTTTATCATGGTTGTTTAACTCTTTACCAAACGACAAAACTCCAGACTTGTCCATATTAAAAGCATTTTCAGATAACAACTGTGTCTAAAAAACTGAAATTTGCTTTTGGGAGGGTAGAAAACATTGTGGGAAAAGGAGAAAATGCTGGTTACCAGCATTTTCTCACAATGTTTTCAGAAGCTTTTCTTCATCTGGTTCGTTAACCCTTTACCACACACTCCCGAGTTTTAACAACCCTGACAGAAAACAAATTTTGAAAACATTGTTGGAAAAGGAGAAAATGCTGGTTACCAACATTTTCTCCTTTTCCCACCATGTTTTCTACCTTTTTAACCCTTTACCAGATGACAAAATTTTAGCCTTGTCCAAACTGAAAGCATTTGCAGACAACAATTTCAATGTGGCTCAAATGGTGCAATTTCTCTTTGATAGGGTAGAAAACATTGTGGGTAAAGGAGAAAATGCTGGTTACCAGCATTTTCTCCTTTTCCCACAATGTTTTCAAAAGGCTTCTTTCCCAGGGGCGTCAAAAGGCGGCATTGTGCCGTAAAAGGTTAAAGACAAATTCCATCACTTGAGCCACATCCAATTTTTGCCTCTGCCAATGCTTCCACAAATTGGACAAGCTGTAAATTTTGTCACTGGTAAAAAGTTAAAACATGGGACTGTTTGGTAAAGGGTTAACTCCATATACCACACAACGAAATCTCAGTCTTGTCCAACTTCAAAGCATTTTGCAGATGATAAAATAAATGACTCCAGTTCTGAAACTTTTCCTTGGATGGGTAGAAAACATTGCAGGAAAAAGAAGAAAATGCTGGTTACCAGCATTTTTTTTCTTTTCCCATGTTTTCAAAAGTCTTCTCCCTCGGTCTGCCTTGGGATTGTATGGTAAATGGTTAACCCTTTGTCACACAATCCCAAGTTTTAACGACCTTAAGAAAATGAGCCTTTTCCAAATATTGTGGAAAAAGGAGAAAATGCTGGTAACCAGCATTTTCTCCTATTACTGCAATGTTTTCCTCCCTAACAAAGACATATTTCATCCTTTGAGCTACCTTTGTGTTCTGCAAATGCTTTCAATTTGGACAAGTCTAAAATTGTTTCGTTTTGTAAAGGGTTAAACACAGGATTGTTTGGAAAAGGATCCATTACGTTTTTACTATTTACTACAACTGTTTGGGCAACCAGTGTCAGAGCAACAGCAGTCTGCTAAGAAACTTCCGTCTGATCTTGAATTTCTGTACTTATGGGAAAGCCATTGATAAAACAAGTTTCACCACAAAAAAACTGGACCCAAAGGATTTATCACCTACAGGGTACTATAACATTCAATCCTGCCCAGGGGCCGTAAAACTTGTCTATTCAAAGCTACAAGGGGCTTACACTTAACAAGTTTATAACATTATAATTTGATAATTGGCGAATCCCATCTGATAAAACCTCAACATCATCATTTCACTGTCAATGTGATAAGATAGCAAATGTTGAGTTAATATGATTTAAAGGCATTTTACTAGGTCTTTTTTCCACTGAACACCCAGACTCCATCTATCAAAAGTACATGGCAATAACTCTACTTTTTTGACCCTGGCACTGACCAAACTTTTGGCAAATATTTCAATTTCATTGACAGATGATCTAAAATTCGTCAATTATTTTCAAAATTTGACAACAGTATCTGTCACTACTTCTAGATTTTTTGGTTTGTGTTTAACCCTTTATCAAACAACAATTTTAGACTGGTCCAAATTGAAAGCCTTTGCAGACGACAAAATAAATGTGAATGAAAAATTGAAGCCTGTTTTGGGAAGCGTAGAAAACATTGTGGGAAAAGGAGAAAATGCTGGTTACCAGCATTTTCTCCTTTTCCCACAAAGTTTTCAAAAGGCCTCTTTCTAAGGGTCGTTAAAACTCGGGATTGTGTGGTAAAGAGTTAAAGCTACTTTCAAAATGATTTCAGTTTTAATCCTTTATCACAAAGTCCCAAGTTTTAACAACCCTGCAGAAGAAGGCCTTTGAAATCATTGTGGGAAAAAAAGAAAATGCTGGTAACTAGCATTTTCTTCTTTTCCCACAATGTTTTCTACCCTTCCAACCACAATTTTCAGTTTTTGGGTAACATTTATTTCGTCGTCTGCACATGCGTGGAATTTGGATTAGTCTAGAATTTTGTCGTTTGGTAAAGAGTAAATGCAGCTGCTTGGCTGTACCTATCAATGCTATCCAACATTCTGTCCATGCCACCACCAACTGCTTTCTTACATGCATACCATCCAAAGAATCACTATGATAGAGGAACCCAATGACCTCCCAGGCTGACCTAGGTCAATACTTTTTGCAGATGCATTAAGCCCCCTTTTCATAAAGCATGACTCATTTATATTGTTGCCTGCAAATATTTTCAATATGACATGCGGAAAAATTTGGTGTCTGGAATGGGTCGAGTGCAACACAAATTTTCTTGATGTTTACCTAGTTCCATGATAAAGGAACCTGATTTATGTTGTTTTTTCACCGAAAATATTTCTCTACAGCTAGGTTGATGGTGTTTTCCACAAATATATTAGAGCCATGCTGTGACAAAAGGGGGCTTAATGCATCTCCATGATGCATTGTACCAAGCAGGTCACCTCATAATCGTGGGTCCATAAAATCCATTTAGTCCAATGACTGACTGAATCTGTGGGTAGAGTGGTCCTTGGGCATGCAGAAAATTTACAAATAGCAAAAAGTTTCGACCCATGTTAGCCTGCGCAGACTGCGCAGGCTGACATGAGTCGATACTTTTTGCATATGCATTGAACCCCCTTTTCACAGAGCATTTCTCAATTGATTTATTTTTTAGTCTGACTACAGCAAATCAACTCTGATGCTGTTTTATCATGGGAAAATCTACCACCATCAAGAATGATTCTTTACTGCTTTACAAAACAATAAAATTCTAGACTTGTCCAAATTGAAAGCATTTGCAGATGACAAATTAAATTTGACTCAAAAGTTTTTCTTTTTAAAAGTAGAAAACATCGTGGAAAAAGGAGAAAATGTTGGTTACCTGAATTTTCTCCTTTTCCCACAAGGTTTTTGAAAGCCTTCTTCTTCTGGGTCATGAAAAGACAAGATTGTGTAGTAAAGGGTTATCTCTTTACCACCCAGCAGTCTTAGACTTCATTGGAAAGTATTTGCAAGACCACTGACTAAAAAGTGGCTCAAAAGGATGGGGCTTGTCTTTGAAAAGATAGAAAACTTTGTGGGAAAAGAAGGAAATGCTGGTTACCAGCATTTTTCTCCCTTTTTTCACGTTTTCAAAAGAAACGTTCCTCAAGATAGTTAAAACATTTTTGGTAAAGGGATAACTCTTAGGGTGCGCAATATTTTTAACATCCAGGGGAAAAAACCCAAAACAGAAAGTCAAGGTTCACTTTTGCCAGAGTACCTACAACAAAAGCTGATAGTAGTATTTTACAGTCTGATCTGAACCTAAAGGGTCCATCCCAGCTTCCAATGCTGCCTTTAGTGTATTAAGCATTAACTCTTAACTCTATAATGCACAAAAAAATTTTAGACTTGTCCAAATTGAAAGCATTTGCAGACGACAAATTAAATGTAGCTAAAATGATTGTTATTGTCTGTGAAAGTGTAGAAAACCTTGTAGGAAAAGGAGAAAATGCTGGTTACCAGCATTTTCTCCTTTTCCCATAAGATTTTCTACAGGCTGTTTCCTCAGGGTCGTTAAAACTCGGGACTGTGTGGCAAAGAGTTAATGATTTCCCCATGCTTGCTGATGAACATTCAGATGCAAAGGCAGATTGTTTTGCATTTCACCCTTATCATGCTAAATAAAAGAAATGAAACTTTCAACCCAATAGTAAAAACCCAAATTTTCAAAGGTATTTTTGGAGGAAAGATAGCTTCTAATCGGACAGTGTAGATCAAAGATCAGACTGCATGTTCTGTGCAGCCTGATCTTGATCTATGCTGTCCGCAAAAGGTCAGTGAGTTGTGCTTAGTAGCCTAAGGGTTAAAAGTTATTTTAGAACTGATACAAAGCCATGCAGCAGCAACCCTTAGCATTGAACATGATCTTTAGCACAAGGCAACAGTATTTCACTCATACTGCATCAGCCAGCACTGCTTTTTTGTTTAGTTTGATTTTCATTTATTTATGGTCGCCATCAGTTGCCCATATGGGTGACGCCCACCTAAGATGGTTAGTTTTGTTATAGGTAACAGTGCAGGATACAGGATGAAACCCAGCCTAAGTTACGCCCTATTCTTTCATGTGTTCAATGTACAGCACCATCATATGGAACCTTGGTTTAACATCTCATCCAAAAGACAATCAGTAATTTTAGGCTGCTGCATTTTCTCCTTTTCCCATATTGTTTTCTACCCTCTCAGATCATTTGAGCTCATTTTTACCAATATCATATTTGTCATCTGCAGATGTTTTGAATTTGAAAGAGTCTAAAATTCTTCGTTTGGGAAAGGGTAAAAACAGAACAAGAGGGCCATGATGGCCCTGGAGTCGCTCACCTGAGCCTTTTGACCAAGCACAACCAATTTCCAACGTCTTGTGAGATATATGTATTACCAAACAATAAAATTTTATACTCATCAGCCTGAACCTTCTGCATAAAACAAATAATATGTGGATCAAGCTGTGGAACTGGTCTCCCAAAGGAGTAGAAAACATTGTGAAAAAGGGAAAAAATGCTGGATACTAGCATTTTCTCATTTTCAAACAGTGTTTTCAAAAGGCTTCTTACTGAGAGTCATTCGTACACTAGGTTTTTCTAAGATTTGACCTAGTGACCTAGTTTTTCAGCCAACATGACACATTTTCAAACTGGTCCAAGATATCATCAGGACAAACATTCTTACCATATTTCAAGAGTATTGGACTGAAAATGTGGCCTCTACAGCATACACAAGGTTTTTCTAAGATCTGACCTAGTGACCTAGATTCTGACCCAACATGACCCATTTTCAAACTCATCCAAGATATTACCAAGGCAAACATTCTGAGCAACTTTAAAAGAGTATTGAACAAAAAATGTGGCCACAACAGTGTACACATGGTTTTTCTAAGATTTGACCAGGTGACCTAGTTTTTGACCCAACATGACCCATTTTCAAATTCGACTGAGATATCATCGAGACAAACATTCTGACCAACTTTCAAGAATATCAGACAGAAAATGTGGCTTCTTGAGCTTACACAAGGTTTTTCTAAGATTTGACCTAGTGACCTAGTTTTTCACTCGACATGACCTATTTTCAAACTAGTCACAGATATTATCAAGGCAAACATTCTGACCAACTTTCAAGGGTACTGGACAGAAAATATGGCCTCTAGAGCATACATAACATTTTTCTTAGATTTGACCTGGTGACCTAGTTTTTGACCCAACATGGCACATTTTCGTACTATTTCAAGATATAATCAAGACAAACATTCTGACCATTTTTCAAGAGTATTGGACTGAAAATGAGGCCTCTATAGTGTACAAAAGGTTTTTCTAAGATTTGACCTAGTGATCTAGTTTTTGACCCCACACAACCCAATTTCAAACTTGTCTGAGATTTTATCAAGACAAACATTCTGACCAAGTTTCATGAGGATTGGACTGAAAATGTGGCCTCTAGAGCATACACAAGGTTTTTCTAAGATTTGACCTAGTGACCTAGTTTTTGACCCCACATGACCCAATTTCGAACTCGTCCGAGATTTTATCAAGACAAACATTCTGGCCAAATTTCATGAGGATCAGACTGAAAATGTGGCCTCTAGAGCATACACAAGGTTTTTCTAAGATTTGACCTAGTGACCTAGTTTTTGACCCCACATGACCCAATTTCAAACTTGTCCAAGATTTTATCAAGACAAACATTCTGACCAAATTTTACAAGTATCTGACTGAAAATGTGGCCTCTAGAGCATACACAAGGTTTTTCTAAGATTTGACCTAGTGACCTAGTTTTTGACCCCACATGACCCAATTTCGAACTTGTCCGAGATTTTATCAAGACAAACATTCTGACCAAGTTTCATGAGGATTGGACTGGAAATGTGGCCTCTAGAGCGTACACAAGGTAAAAAGTTGACGACGCACGATGCACACCGCACGACGGACGATGGACACAGCACGATCACAATAGCTCACCATGAGCTAAAAGGATCCAACTGAGGATAACAGTCTCCTACTTCACACTTTACCAAATGACAAAATGTTGGACTCGACCAAATTGAAACCATTTGCAGACCACAAATTGAATGTAATGCAAACAATGATTTCTGTCTTTGATAGGGTAGGAAAAAATCATTGTGGGAAACGGAGAAAATGCTGGTAACCAGCATTTTCTCCTTTTCCCACTATGTTTTCAAAAATCTTCTTCTATAGGGTCATTAAAAGTCTGGATTGTGTGGTAAAGGAATAATCCTTTCCCACACAGCAAGATTCAGACTCTTCCAAATTCAATTCATCTGCAGATGACAAATTCAAAATCAGTACAAATGAGCTGAAGTTCTCTGACAGAGTGGAAAACATTGTGGGAAAAGGAGAAAATGCTGGTTACCAGCATTTTCTCCTTTTCCTACAATGTTTTCAAAAGTCTTCTTCTGTAGGGTCATTAAAGGTCGGGATTGTGTCGTAGAAGGTTAACAAGGAAAGAAAGTCAGGTCTTACTTACCTAAGGTATCACATTTTTTGGGTGCTCTACAAATATCCTGCCTGAAATGGAAGAAAAAAGAAAGAAAATTAAAATATCTAAAATGATCAGCTTTTCTAAAGAATACCTATTTCTCCCTTTTTCCTTTATTTTCTAAATTACCTGGGTTTTTGTTAACCCTTTACCAAATGACAAAATGTTAGACTGAACCAAAATGAAAGCAGTTTCCACCATTTCAGCCGCCTTTAATTTATCGTCTGCAAATGCTGTAGATTTGGACAAGTCCAAAATTTTGTAGTGAGGTAAAGAGAAAAAGATCAGCGAAAAGTAAATACTGAAACAAATTCCACAACTTTAACTTTCAGCACCATTTTAAGGCAAAAAGAAAACCAGAACTTTTGCAGAGGGCATAGATCAAGATCAGACTGCACTGAACATGCAATATGATCTTGGATCTATACTGTCTGCTTGTTTAGTCAAGCCTATAAGGTAGAACTCCGAGTTTCAGTGAAATGTATATGAGCCATGCTCTGGCAATAGCTTAATGGTCCTCCATGATACATGATATCAAACCACCACATAATTACGGATCCATGATAGCCACTTTTTTTAACAACCGACTGAATCATGAGGAAGACTGTCCTTCAACATACAGAGAATTAATAGCGAAAAGTTTCGGTCCAGATCAGCCTGCGCCGACTGCGCAGGCTGACCTGGGTGGATACTTTTCGCAGATGCATTAAGCCCCCTTTTCACACATGGCTCATATTCAGCTGTCGAAAGAGGAGGACTCCATATACTTGGTGCAGCAAAAGGCCATCTTGATGGTTGTTCTCTGGGCACATAATAAAGGAAGAAAACATTGTTGGAATGGAAAAGTAAAAAATGCTGGTTAACAGCATTTTCTTCTTTTTCCACAATGTTTCCATAAGCTTTCTATCTCAAAGTCGTTAAAAGTCGGGATTGTGTAGTAAAGGGTTAACTCTTTACCAAATGAACAAATTTTAGACTGGTCCAAACTGAAAGCATTTGCAGCCAACAAAGTAAGTGAAAGTAAGTGTGACTGAAAAATTGAAAATTGTTTTAGGAAGGGTAGAAAACATTGAGGGAAAAGGAGAAAATGCTGGTTACCAGCATTTTCTCCTTTTCCCACAATGCTTTCAAAAGCCTTCTTCCTCAGGATCTTTAAAGTTGGGATTGTGTAGTAAAGGGTTAAATTGCAGCCCCTTCTTCATTTTTAAGGTTTCGTTAATTTCACTTGACTTCATTTTATTTCTATGAAAATACCTATGTCGATATTTGAATAATTTATTCTTCAGATGTCTTCAATATTGATAAGCACAAAAAATTAATAAGGTCTTACCATGGTAAAGGTCCAAGTTATTAACAATATTACTGCAGAGCAAAAATCCTAATTTTTGCTGACAATGCAGATCAAGATCAGGCTGCACAGAGTGCTCTGGATCTTGGATCTGCATTGTCTATTATTTTCTAATAAATAATGATGAATGTTGCCTTGACATTGGAATATTTGGGCTTTTTTTTGACAGAAATTTTACATTCATTTATCGATCACTGAAAGGGTCAGAATTTTGTATTGGCATGAAACCCATTTCTACAATACCCATAAGTTCAGTTTTTTTTTATAATTTTTTGGCATGTTATATGCCATATTCAATGGTAACTCAAGTCACATCAGGGCATATCTCCAGGGTTTCATCAGTACTATAGCTCTGCAGTAGTTTGTCCAAGAACACTATAATGTGACCACCAAGTATCAAGCCCGATTTTCCTCATTAGTCTTTGTCTTACTTTTTCGTCCAATCAGAAGGCTTGTATTTGAAAAATTCTGACTGTCTATTTCCTTTAACCCTTTCCCAAACAAGCCATGGTTTTCACGTGTCTGCAGTTCAAGTCTTTCGAAAACACTGTGTGAAAAGGAGAAATTGCTCGTAATGAGCAATTTCTCCTTTTCCTACAGTGTTTTCTACCCTTTTTGATAATTTTCTGCCATTTTCATCAAATTTGAAATTATCATCTGCAAACTCGTTCAATTTGGACCAGTCCAAAATTTGTCGTTTGGGAAAGGGTTAAACTGCCTCAAGTAGGTTTTATTTTGACCATTTAATCAGTTAAACATCATGTTTATTTGGGTTTACCGGGCTGCACATATAAAACCAGCCTCCCTCATTAATATTCAACTACCATTTAAATTTACACATACAAGTAATGATAACTCGACAAATGCTGTGGAAAGAAGAAAATGGGAAAACAAAACAATTTTTTTAAACGTAAGTCAGTCAATCTATATTTTAGAGAATAATAGATAATAGAGAAAATGCATATCATAGTAACCTAGTTTATTGTGGTGTGATATCAATACAAGCATTTAATGCAAAATATCTGAGCCATTCTCTGTGAAAAGGAGGCTAAATGCATCTGCAAAAAAATATCAACCAAGGTCAGCCTGCACAGTCTGAGTAAGCTTACAAAGCCCCAACTTTTTGCTTTCGGCCAAATTTCTGCATTTCAAAGGACCCTTTTACCTTCTTGTTTTGTCGGTTTTGAGAGAAAATGGATTTTACGGGTGCATAATCATGTGATGTCATGCTTGGTACCATGCGTCACAGAGATGCATCAAGCCCCCTTTTGCCTGGGCATGACTCATATTATATATGTCTATAGCATTTTTTTTCCACACTTCACAAGAATCTGTGAATGAGTGAAGCCAGAATATCCATATAATGTTAGAGTTAGCATTGTTTTAGCGACGATGCAATTAAGGCGTGTCTTTGCAAATGATGAAGCAGGCAGCTCCATATATGGCACCACTTTTTTAGCGATGATGCAATTAGGGAGTGTCTTTGCGAATGATGAAGCAGGAAACTCAATATATATAAGGCACCATTGTTTTACCGATGATGTAATTAGGGCGGACAACGACTAAGTCAGTTAGACACTGTGCAGGAAAATCTAAATGACTTAAACAGCCACAGTCGGCCACTATGCTCCCTCCTTTTGGCTGTTTAAATCATATATTTTTCCTTCAGAGCGTCTATTACTTGCAACCCATGGTCTTAACTCATTACCAAACAACAAAATTTTAGACTGGCTCAAATTGAAGCAATTGCAGACAATTTATATGTAACTCAAATGATGATTTCTGTCTTTGATTGGGTAGAAAACATTGTGGGAAAAGGAGAAAATGCTGGTTACCAGCATTTTCTCCTTTTCCCACAAAGTTTTTAAAAGGCTTCTTCCCCAGGGTCGTTAAAACCCGGAATTGTGCGGTAAAGGGTTAACCACTGAGCCACCATGGACCCCCTCACAGATCAGAAGGAGACCACTTGGACTTTAAAGCCCCTTTCTCAACACCAGTTGCCTTAGCAGCCAATGTAGATTAAGATCAGACAGCAAAAACACTGAGACTCTGTTGTCAAAAACTAATTTAAAACTGCAATCACTCCAGTCTTGATTCTAGACTGAAAATATATGTTGGGTCTAATCAGTGTTTAAGGGGAAAACCAGCTACTGAATAAATGATTGAAGCTTTGCCCGAAACAAAAAAGGTACTTTTAGGGTTCACCTTGTTCTGGGTTCAATATCCACCAGTATATTACTACTACATGTGTTCACCCCATGAGGTGGCACTAAATCACGGAGATATGAAACAATTAAATAATCAACTTTATATGAATATTGCAAGATTAAACCTAATTGACCCTTTATCATACAATCCCCGACTCTTAACGAACCTGAGGTAGAAGGCTTTGGAAAACATCGAGGAAATAGGAGAAAATGCTGGTAACCAGCATTTTCTCCTTTTTTCCTCAATGTTTTCTACCCTTCCTAAATCAAAATTCACTCCGAGTCACATTTGTTTCATTGTCTGCAAGTACTTTGAATTTGGACAAGTCCAAAATTTGGTCCTTTGGTAAACACTCAAACCCAATTCACTCTTTACCACGCAACAAGATTTTAGACTTCTTCAAACTGAAAGCATTTGCAGACGACAAAATAAATGTGACTCAAAACTGTTTCTCTTTTGGGTGGGGTAGAAAACATTGTGGGAAAAGGAGAAAATGCTGGTTACCAGCATTTTTCAAAAGCTTTCTTTCTCAGGGTTGTTAAAACTCAGGATCATGTGGTAAAGGGTAACTCTTTCAGTGCAGAATATACGGAACCAACCTCTTCCAGAAGGCTTACAAAATACTTCCCTGAAACAAAGAAAGGTTTTTATCCTAGAGCTTTGACTTAACATGCAAATGGTATAGACCCAAGATCAGACTTCACTTTCTGTGCAGTCTGATCTTGATTTATGTCATCCTCTAAACCCCATATTTTTGCATGTGCCAATGAATGGGTTTAACCGTTTACCACACAATCCTGTTTCAACAATCTTGAGAAAGAAGCCTTTTGAAAACATTGTGGGAAGAGGAGAAAATGCTGGTTTACAGCATTTTATCCTTCTCCCTTAATGTTTTCTACCATATTAAAGACAAAGTCCATCATATGAGCTACATTTAAATTGTCGTCTGCAAATGCCGTCAACTTGGACATGTCTACATTTTAGTCGTGTAGGAAAGGGTTCAACTCTTTACCAAAGGACAAAATTTTGGATCCAATTAAATTGAAAGCATTTGCAAATGGCTTAAATTTAATGTAGCTTAAATGATGATTTCTGTCTTTGATTGGGTAGAAAACATTGTGAGAATAGGAGAAAATGCTGGTGACCAGCATTTTCTCCTTTTCCCACAATGTTTTCAAAAGGCTTCTTACTCTCAGTCGTTAAAAATTGGCACTATGCGGTATGGGATTTAATACCAGCACTCACCTAAGCTAATCCACTGGATTAGATAGAGCATACCCCCACAGAACATTATTTCTTGGCAAAAATCTAGCACCCCCATAGCCTTTTCTTGTGATAAACTTGTAAGCAACAAATATCAATGCTTTGTTCTATTTGTATGTATGGCGTTTCATCATTTCAACGGCAATGACTTTCTTCAATCCTTTGACAGAAATTCACAGAGCTGGGGATGATGAACAAGCTAACCTCTGGTCTCAAGTCCAAATGCCCTACCTGGTTTCTCTTTACTGCTTTGTGCTCATCACCATAATGATTTAATCTATACCAAACCATTTTTGACTTGTCCATATTGAAAGCATTAGCAGATTACAAATAAAGCATAGGTCAAATCATAAGAATTTTCAATGAAAGGCTTAGGAAAACAAGAAAACAAGAGGGCCATGATGGCCCTGTATCGCTCCACTGGCTTATAAATATAAACCATGAAGAGAAGTCTTTACTATATAAGCCCTTATAAAACTTTGACCCCAGGGCTACAGTCGGACTAAATGGGGAATATGTGTATTAGAAGAATAACATGCCAAATTTGGGAGTTCTTGGCCTTATGGCTAGTAACAAGACGGTTTCTGAACTTTTCACTCAATAAACCCATGTAAAACTTGTGACCCCTGGTGCAGGGCCAAACTTGATCCTAGGGCTGTAACTTGGGCCCTCTTTGTAGTTGTCCACTAGATAATGCTATAATTATGCAAAATTTGGTAGCCTAAGCCTTATGGCTATGTACACCAAGATTTAAAAGTTTTCCCTATGTAAGCCTATGTAAATCTTGTGAACCCCCCCCCCCCCCAGCATGAGGCCAAATTGACCCCAGGACTATAATTTGGGCACTTTTGGTAGACCCCAACTAGATCAAGTTAAATGCAAAATTTGGTAGCTCTAGGCCTTATGGCACAGGTACAGGAAGATTTTTAAAGTTTTCTCTATATAAGCCTATGTAAAACTTGTGACCCCTGGGGCAGAGCCAATTTTGACCCCAGGGCTATAATTTCAAGAAACATGATAGAGGTTTACTACATAAAGCTACATGCCAAATTTGGTAGCCCTATGCCTTATGGTTTCAGACAAGAAGATTTTTGAAGTTTTCTCTATATAAGCCTATGTAAAACTTGTGACCCCTGGGGCAGAGCCAATTTTGACCCCAGGGCTATAATTTGAAGACACTTGATAGAGGTCTACTACATAAAGCTACATGCTAAATTTGGTAGCCCTATGCCATATGGTTTCAGACAAGAAGATTTTTAAAGATTTCCAATATTTTTCAGTTTTGTTGCCATGGCAACCAGAGTTTTTGAAGGAATCAAATTCTTTCAAGAAATTCTGAAGAGGACCATGGCAGGATCATTTCTGTGAAGTTTCATGAAAATTGGATGGGTAGTTTCAGAGAAGAAGATGTTTGAAATAAAAGTTAACGCACCGACGGACGGACGGACAGACGCACGACGGACACCAGGCCATGACATAAGCCCGCTGGCCTTCGGCCAGTGCAGCTAAAAATGCTGGAAAGCCATGAAAATATGAGCTGTCACCATCACATGACTGAATATATTGAAAGAAAAGAAAAGAAAAGAAAAAAAGAAAGAAAGAAAGAAACCAACCAACCAACCTTTTCCCGCAACCAACCTTTTCCCATGTTTTTTATATAGCTTCTTTCTCAGGGTCATTAAAACTTGGAGACTGTTTGGTAAAGGATTAATTCTTTATTTTTTATTCTTCAATGCCTAATTAAAAGATAATGAAAGAAGGCGCATGCAGTGTCACTGTGTGATACTGATAGAATAATGAGTACAATGCCAAATGACAATAAGTGGGCTCCCCCATACTGTTCTTTGTCAATGAGGTGTCAATCAGATCATCAATCAATTAATGCATCAAACAGTTGGAATCATTTGATGTGGGTAATAATTAGTTAATTAACCCTTTACCAAGCTACTAATTTTAGACTATACCAAATTCAAAACATCTGCAGATGACAAAGTTGAAAATGGTACATATGTGCTTACATGCTCTCATGGAGTAGAAAACATTATGAGTAATTTAGGAGAAAATGATGGTTACCAGCATTTTCTCCTTTTGCCATAATTTATTCAAGTCTTCCTTCTCAAGGTTGTAAAAACTTGGTTTATGAGGTAAAAGGTTAACTCCAAAGGTGATAAGGTTCTTTAGCAGATTATGAAAGTCCAAGATCAGTCAACACAGAATGTGCAGTCTGATCTTTTATCTATACAATCCAATAACTTGTTTCACCAATATCAAATTGCTTCAACAAAAGGCTGGCTTCATATGAGAGTATCTAAATGTAGGAAAGGGTTTTAATTATTTCTCAAAAGATCCTCAGTTTTAAAGACCCTGAAGAAAAAGGCTTTTGACAACTTTGTGGAAAAAGGAGAAAATGCTGGTAACCAGCATTTTCTCCTTTTTCCACAAGTTTTTCTATCCATTTGAAGACGAAACCCATCACAGGAGCAACGTTTAATGTAGTCAAGTCTGCATGAATATTGAACTTGGGCAAGTCCAAAATTTTGTTATCTGGTATGTGTTCATTACAATCCTCTTAACTCTTTACCAAACAACAAAATTTTAGACCAGTCCAAATTGACAGCTTTTGCAGACAACAAAAGCCTTTTCAAAAGGCTTCTTCCTCGGGGTTGTTAAAAGTTGGGATTGTGTGGTAAAGGGTTAACTGTGAGGCAAATGCCTCCCAGTGACTGCCCCATACTAAACATTTGCATGTTACTGGCTAATTATCTTGTTAAGTGGTACCAGTAACTGACCAAACTGTGTTGTACCCTACTTTCAACATTTTTTTTTCATGTCCCTGCCACAGCTCATATGTTCTTGTCTGACCTGGGTTTCATCAGTACTAGCTACGGCTCTGAAGTGTCTTGCCAAAGGAAACTCCCATGAAAAACTCAGTGCCTCCAGTGAGGTTGAAACGGGGCCTCCAGGTTATGAGTCCAACACTTTTCCACTGAGCCATGCAGTATCCCCCAGTTTAGTGGTAAGCACAACTTAGTAAGTGCTACTATGCTGCTATCATGCTGCAGGAAGTGCAGATCAAGATCAGACTGAACTGATATTTGATGTTCATTGGGAAAAATTTTCAAGAAACTCTGAGATAACAGCCCAAACTTGTTTCTTTTTCAATATATTGAAAGTATGCAGTGGAACACACAGTCTTGTATTCTTCACTATTCACAAAGTTCAACTCGGTTTCAAAGTTGGGAAAAGAAGTAGTTGCCCCAATTAACCCTTTACCGCACAATGACGCCTTTTAATGCCCCTGGGAAAGAAGCCTTTTGAAAACATTGTGGGAATACGAGAAAATGGTGGTAACCAGCATTTTCTCCTTTTCCCACAATGTTTTCTACCCTGTCCAATAAAAATAGCATCATTTGACCAACATTTAAATTGCCGTCGGCAAATACTTTCAATTTGGACAGGTCTAAAATTTTGTCATGTGGTAAAGGGTTAACCCCTTAGCACACAATCCTGAGTTTTAATGACCTTGAAAAAGAACACTTCTGAAAACATTGTGGGAAAAGGAGAACATGCTAGTAGCCAGCATTTCCCCCTCTTCCAACACTGTTTTCTTCCCAATCAAAGACAAATCCCTTCATTTGTGTCACCTTTTTATTGTCATCTGCATATGCTATCAATTTGGACCAGTTTAAAGTTTTGTCATTTTGTAAAGAGTTAAGAACTGTATAGACATGACAGATAGTTTATTATCAAATTAAATGTGGCTATAATGATTTGGGCCTGTTCTGGAAGGTTGGAAAACATTGTGGGAAAAGAAGAAAATGCTGGTTACCAGCATTTTCTCCTTTACCCACAGTGTTTTCAAAAGGCTTCTCCCTCGTGGTTGTTAAACTCAGGATTGTGTGGTAAAGGGTTTTAAACAGCTTTGTCAAGAATGACAGTTTCTTATCAAAATTAACAAAATGTTATCATACTTTGTAAACAGTACATTCTTGCACTCCTGATTGGAAATATCTTTACTAAATTATTACATAAGCAAATTTTGGAAGATTTATCATTGTGCCTGCTCTATCAGTCTTTGATCAATTTACCCTTAAAGTGCCTTTCACAACTATAATTGCCTTTACAGCCAGTGTAGATCAAGATCAGGCTGCACAAAATGTTTTCTATCATTTCAAAGACAGAAATCATCTTTTGAGCTATAATTTATTTGTTGTCTGCAAATGCTTTCAATTTCGTTGAACCTGAAATTGTCATTTGGTAAGGAGTTGACCCTTACCAAATGATCCTATGTCTTAACAAGCCCCTGGAAGAAAGCTTTTGTAAACATTGTGGGAAAAGGAGAAAATGCTGGTTACTATTATTTTCTCCTTTACCCACGATTTTCTCTACTTTTCTAAATGCAAATCTAATCATTTGAGCCACTTTCAATTTGTTGTCTGCAAAATGCTTTCAATTTGGACAAGTCTAAAATTCTGTCCTCTGGTAAAGAGTTAACCCTTTAACACACAATCCCAAGTTTTAACAACCCTTAGAAAGGAGCCTTTTGAAAACATTGTGGGAAAAGGAAAAAATGTTTTCTTCCCTATCAATGACAAATTCCAATATTTGAGCCACATTTAAATTGTCGTCTGCAAAATGCTTTCAATTTGGACAACTCTAAAATTTTGTCCTCTGGTTACCAGAGTGTACAAAAGTTGTGTGCCTGTTCTATATTTCATGGATACCCAGGTAGGTTTACAGAATCAGACAGCCCGACAGTATCATGGCATCTGTCAACGCATTGTTCATTGCATTGCAATCAGTATTAGATAATCTTGTATGTCCACGGATGCAGAAACAAACATTGAAGATAGGTGATTGGCTTGTATATTCTATATCGGATAGTTTAGATTCCATTTTCTAACCTTTATCCAGGGTCCATATTCACCAACCCTTTCTTAACCCTTTCAGCGCCATAGGCGAAAACAGGGGCTTTTGCAGACGGCATAGATCAAGATCAGACTGCACAGAATGTGCAGTCTGATCTTTGATCTATACCTTCCGCTTGTCTGGTCAAGCCTATATGATAAAAATCTTCCGGAGACTCAGTGGATTCTATTTACAGCCATCAAAAGAAGCCGAGTTTGTTTATTTGGCGCCAAAAGAGTTAAGAATATTCTAAGTCTTATTCTTCTAGAGCCCATATTCACCAACAATTCTTAACTCATAACCAAACAACAAAATTTTATACAAGCTAAAATTGAAAGAAATTGCAGACACCAAAATAAATGTGACTGAAAAATTTAAATCTGTCTCGGGAAGGGTAGAAAACAATGTTTTCAAAAGGTACCCAGCATTTTCTCCTTTTCCCACAACATCTTCCAACCTGCCAAAGAGAAATCTACCATCATTTTAGCATCATTTGTCCTCTGCAAATGCTTTCAATTTGGTCTAGTCCAAATTTTGTCGTTTGGTATGTCTTTGCGCAAGCCAATGCAAAATCTCAGCTTAGTACTGGTGATACTCAGGGAAGAGATCAATAAGCAAGCTACTGCTTAGTCTGGATTACCTGCCCCTACCACTACGTTATAGGGTCAGGCAAAGCGCAATAATGGCGGACTCCATGGTGACCCCAATCTAAGCACTAAATGCTTTCCCGTTTTTCCTAATTTCGGGTAATCCAGTTTGATCTGTGAATAAAATGAGATCAGTTTTGTACAATATAAATAACCATATCTAAAACATGCTTTTGGGATATGGTTTAAATATAAATTTGACTATGAATCATTTTAAAAGTAGCCCTGTTTTCGGACATGATACTGGTCCATTGAAATTTCGGATACTTAACCCTTTCCCAAATGACAAATTTTGGACTGGTCCAAATTGAAAGAGTTTGCAGACGACAATTTTAAATTTGATGAAAATGGCAGAAAGTTCTCAAAAAGGGTAGAAAACACTGTGGGAAAAGGAGAAATTGCTCGTGACGAGCAATTTCTCCTTTTCCCACAGTGTTTTCAAAAGACTTGTACTGCAGACACGTGAAAACCAGGGCTTGTTTGGGAAAGGGTTAAAGCATTTCTGATACACAGTTTTTCTCACTAAGTAAGAATGACAATTAAAAAAACTAACTGCCATTACTTTTTTGCAACTGATCTGTTTTCAAGTCAGTCTCAAGTAGGATTTGATCATGTGAAATAACAATAAACATTACTTCTGCATATTACAAACAGGGGCCGCCATTATTGAAGTTACTGAAAGAATCCAACTGTTGAAAGCAGCAAGAAATTATTCAAACAGGCAACTGTCTACTGTATTGGAGTTTAACACCATTTTCACAGCAAAGGTCATATCACGGCCGCCAGTGCACTTGTGCACGTGTTTCCTGGCTTTCTCACACCAATACTGACACACTTTTCTTTTCAAGTCACTGACTACTTTTCTCACATGCACTAGATCAAACAAGCAAACTGACAAGGCAAAACAAAAACAGTCTGATGATCGGAGGGTCATATGGTACAGTTTTTACTTGGGCTTATTTTGGCAGGGTGAACACCGGATGATGGGAAGAACAGTGGTTGTGTAATGTTTTGATAAGACAGGGAAACAGTGCCATCAATCAGTGGTTGTCATAACACCATAACTCATTACCTCCATCAGACAACTTTTTTCCCTTGGCGGTCTTGTACCAGAATTCTTTTAAACCTAAGGCTGCTAAGTGCGACTCACCGACCTTTTGCGGGCAGTGTAGATCAAGATCAGACTGCACAAAATGTGCAGTCTGATCTTGATTCTACAGTCCGATATTTTTTCTGCAAAAAATAAGTTTGAAAAAGCACTATTCGAGTGTTTACTACTGGCTTGAAAGTTTCATTCAAGTTATTTAGCAAGATAAGGGTTAAAACGTTTGTGGCTAGAGAAGAAATTGCTCGTAAACAAGTTTTCAAGAATTTATGTACCCGATCCTAAACTTTAACCCTTTCACACACAATCCAGAGTACTAACAACCCTGAGACAGAAAGCTTTTGAAAACATTGTACGAAAAGGAGAAAATGCTGGTATCCAGCATTTTCTCCTTTTCCCACAATGTATTCTACCCTTTAAGAACAAATTTCGATTTTTGAGTCACATTTATTATGCCAGCTGCAAATGCTTTCAATTTGGCCATGTCAAAAATTTTATCATGTGATATAGTGTTGATTTTTATTGATAGTTTCCCTATTGGAAGTTGCAAATTGCAACCACAACTTTTGAAAACTTTGTGCCGAAAGGTGAAATTGCTTGTATCGAGCCATTTCACCTTTAGCAACTAAGTTTCCAGATATACCCCCACTTAAATTTAGTTCATATTGATTAGTTTTGTATAAGAAGGACGTTTCCAAATTCATCTGCTGCAAATTTGTTTGAAGCTGTAATGAGAAAACCAACTTCCATCACTATCTATCACTCTTCAGAGAACCCTCCGGCTAGGGTGTTGGGAGCATTTTATGATGATATCAGAGTGTGAATTATAGATTCACTGATTTTTTTCCTAACTCAAGATTAAGATTCCATGAACAATGTTGGTGTCCCAAAAAAATACTGTCTAGAAAAAGTTCAGAGCTAGAAATAGCCTACAGCGCCTAAATACACTTAACATGTTACCACATGACAAGAATGTAATCATACCCAAATTGAAAGAACATACAGACGACAATTTATACATTACATGTGGCTCAAATGGCAGAATACGTCTTTGATAGGGTAGAAAACATTTTTGGAAAAGGAGAAAATGATGGTTACCTGTGCCTGTATGGTAAAAGGTAAATGGTTCATTCAAGGTATTGTCTGCAATGGAAATTGTCTTGGAAAATAAACTGGCAGCTGTTCCGATTGCTTAAACAAGCCCACAGTTATTTCCAAGGAAAATGGTTTAACAATCTGATAAACATGCAGATTTTCTCTTTATATTAGAGACTGAACTTTCAGTTTGTCTTTCAAGTCATGAACTATCCATTCTAATGCTGGACACTGATGCCCGGTCTGGTAGCTCAGTGGTTAGTGTATCTAACTCGTGATCTGGTGGTTACAAGTTCAATACCTGGTTAAGGAAAACTTTCTTTCCGTGATTTTTCGTCTCTCACCTCTGTTGCATGTGAGAAAAGAAGTCATTAGCTTGGAAAGAAGTTGTGTCAGTAGTGGTGTGAGAAAGCCAAGAAACACATGCGTAGGTGCACTGACTGCCATGATACGACCTTAGCTGTTAAAACGGCATTAACTCTTTCATTACTAACTCCAGAAACTCCACTTTCTTTCCGAGCTCTAAAATTAGATTTCCACTGCTATTGAAAATGACTTTGTCACAGTTTAAAAATAGAGTAGCGGACAGTGTATATCAAGATCAGACTGCATGTTCTGTGCACTCCGATCTTGATCTACGCTGTCCGCTGAAGGTAATCAAGTCATCATTAGTAGTGAAAGAGTTAAACTCCCAATACAAACTGGACACTGATGCTCAGATCAACTGAGTAAAAACATGCCGTAGATAAAAGGGTTAGCATCATAAATTGTGTGGTTATGATTTACTACATCATTATTTCAACATTTTGATGGTTTCTTTGCTTATTTTGATAATAAAGTTTCATGATCAGTTATTGCTTGATGATTCACTGCCAGTTTGCACACTAAAATGTAGGGCTTTTCTCTCCCCCGTCTTTGTTCAACTGTTTAATATCTTTGTGAACACTTTTTACCTTACGCCGGAACCTGAGAAAGAAAGCTATTGAAAACATTGTGGGAAAAGGAGAAAATGCTGGTAACCAGCATTTTCTCCTTTTCCCACAATGTTTTCTACCCTTCCAAAGACAAATTCAATCATTTGAGCAACATTCAATTTGTCATCTGCAAATGCATTCAATTTGGACAAGTCCTAAATTCTGTCATTTGGTAAAGAATTTAATGTCAATTGAGTTACTTTCTTACATCATCACAATAATATGATAAAACTAACTTCAATCACAGCATAAATCCGTTTTAGACAGATAGTAAGCAGCATAATTGTAAATCCTTATCACCTGCAGAGCCACACAAATTCTTGATGACAGTATAGACCAATATCAGAATGACAAACATTTGTACCTTTTCCCACATTGTTTCAAAAGCTGCCTCAATACAAATTGACTTAGAAGACCATACTTGCAATAGTTAACACTATGTTAACCCATTACCACACAATGCCGAGTTTTAATGCCCTTGGGAAATTAGACTTTTGAAAACATTGTGAGAAATGAGTAAATGCTGGTAACCAGCATTTTCTCCTTTTCCCACAATGTTTTCTAACCTTTCAGAAAAAAATCCAATCATTTGAGCCACCTTTAATGTGTCGTCTGCAAATGCTTTGAATTGGGGCTGGTCTAAAATATTGCCGTCTGGTAAAGCGTTACAGGTATAATCTGGACACCAATTCTTTCCTGCATCATAACAATTGCTACAGTTTGCAAATTCCTGAGTCTGTATGGTGACAGTCCTCAGAAGAAAGAACACTAAAGACATGCAATTGCTCTTTTTCTCACAGTATTTTCAAAATTTTGTGAATTCATATTGGCACACTAATGGGTAAATATGTAAATGAGCTGCATGATTTAGATGTGTGACCAAAGTAACAGACAACAGCATAATTTCCCTTCGAACATTTGAATACTGTCATCACCATAGAAATATTGTAAGCGGGAAGTATCATATTTGTTTAATCAGTAAATACTCAAATGGCTCTCAAAAAATCTTCATCTTTCTGCCTCTTGGGGTCACAGAACCATCGTGCACTGACCTCAATCCTTCACCTAATCATTCCAAACTCTTTTGGATGACAAGCAAATTAGCCATACTCTATGAAAAGGGGGCTTAATGATTAAGCACCTGCAAAAAGTATCAACCCAGGTCAACCTGCGTAAAATTTGTGTCAAAAATTATGCACCACAGAATTGCACTAAGCACCTTTTTCCTAGACCATGGCTCATTAATATCGCATCATAAAGATGCCTTAAGCCTCCCTTTCCCAGACCACGGCATTGAATTTTGCTAGATACAAAATATAATAGGTTCTAGTTCTTCAGTCAAATCTGTATTCAGAGACCACCCAAGAGAAGTTCAGAGTGTGGACTCTTATGGAAGGTGGTCCTTTACCACAGGCTAAGTGAAATTCAGAAGGGGTATAGAATCAAACCAGGAGTCTCTTAACCCTTTACCACACAATCCCTACTTTTAATGACCCTGTTAAAGAAGGCTTTTGAAAACATTGTGTGAAATAGAGAAAATGCTGGTAACCAGCATTTTCTCCATTTCACACAATGTTTTCAACCCCATCGAAAACAGAAATCATCATTTCAGCCACATTTCATTTGTCGTCTGCTAATGCTTTCAGTTTTGTCCAGTCCAACATTTTGATGTTTGGTAAAGAGTTAAACAGTGGGTTGCTGAGCTGTCATCTGCTAATGCTTTCAGTTTTGTCCAGTCCAACATTTTGTCGTTTGGTAAAGAGTTAAGCACAGGGTTGCTGAACTCCTTACCAGACAAAAAAATTTTAGACCAGTCCAAATTGAAAACAAGAGGGCCATGATGGCCCTGGGTCGCTCACCTTAGTAGAGTGCCTTTAAGGTTTTTCTTTAATTTGACCATGTGACCTAGTTTTTGACCGCAGGTGACCCAATTTCAAACTCATATTTCATGAAGACAAACATTCTGACCAATTTTCAAGTCAATTGAGCAAAAAATGTGGCCTCGAGTGCCCTAAAGATATTTCTTTAATTTGACCTAGTGATCTAGATTATGACCCCAGATGACCCAAATTTGAACTGGTCTTTGACTATATCAAAAGAAACATTTTAACCAATTTTCAAATCATATGAATAATAAATGTGGCCTCTAGAGTGCCCACTAGCTATTTCTTTAATTTGACAAAGTGACCTAGTTTATGACCCCAGTTGACCCAAATTCACACTCATGTGAGATTTTACAAAAACAAACATTCTGACCAATTTTCAAGGCAATTAAGCAAAGAATGTGGCCTCTAGAGAGCCCACAAGGTATTTCTTTATTTTGACCCAGTGACCTAGTTTATGGTTCCAGGTGACCCTAATCCAAACTCATCTGGTATTTCATCAAGACAAACATTCTGGCCAAATTTCAGGTCATTTGAGCAATAAATGTGGCCTCCAGGGTGCAAACAGGGTATTTCTTTAATTTGACCCAGTGAACTAGTTTATGACCCAAGTTGACCCAAATTAATCTTATGTGAGACTTTATAAAGACAAACTTTCCAGCTAATTTTCAAGGCAATTGAGCAAATAATGTGGCCTCGAGAGTGCCAACAAGGTATTTCTTTAATTTGACCTAGTGACCTAGTTTATGACCCAAGATGACCCAATTTTGAACTCAATGAACTTGTTGCGCTTAGATGAGCAAGCAAACTTAGAAGAGAATCACTACATACCAAATATCAAAGCTCTACGCCTTCCAGTTTTAAAGAAGAATTTTAAAGTTTTCCTTCTTTGTTCCTATGTTCGAACTTGTGACCCCCGGGGCTGGGCCAGTTTTGACCCAGGGGCATCATATGAACAAACTTGGTAGAGGTCCACTAGGAAATGCTACATACCAAATATCAAAGCTCTACACCTTCCCGTTTAAGAGAAAAAGAAATTTAAAGTTTTCCTTCTTTGTTCCTACCTTCGAACTTGTGACCCCCGGGGCGGGGCCAGTTTTGACCCAGGGGCATCATATGAACAAACTTGGTAGAGGTCCACTCTGAGATGCAACATACCAAATATCAAAGCTCCACACCTTTCGGTTTCAGAAAAGAAGAATTTTAAAGTTTTCCTTCTTTGTTCCTATGTTCGAACTTGTGACCCCAGGGGCTGGGCCAGTTTTGACCCAAGCAGCATCCTTGGAACAAACTTGGTGGAAGTTCACTAGGAGATGCTACATACCAAATATCAAAGCTCTATGCCTTCCCATTTAAGAGAAAAAAAAAAATTAAGTTTTCCTTCTTTGTTCCTATGTTTGAACTTGTGACTCCCCGGGCAGGCCCAATTTTGACCCCAAAGGCATCATATGAACAAACTTAGTAGAGGTCTACTAGGCGATGCTACATACCAAATATCAAAGCTCTATGCCTTCTAGTTTTAGAGAAGAAGATTTTTAAAGTTTTCCTTCTTTGTTCCTATGTTCGAACTTGTGACCCCTGGGGCGGGGCCAGTTTTGACCCCAGGGGCATCATATGAACAAACTTGGTAGAGGTCCACTAGGAGATGCTACATGCCAAATATCAAAGCTCTACGCCTTCAAGATTCAGAGAAGAAGATTTTTAAAGTTTTCCTTCTTTGTTACTATGCTCAAACTTGTGACCCCCGGGGTGGGGCCAGTTTTGACCCCAGGGGCATCATATGAAAAAACTTGGTAGAGGTCCACTGGGCAATGCTACATACCAAATATCAAAGCTCTACGCCTTCCAATTTCAGAGAAGATGATTTTTAAAGTTTCCCCTCTTTGTTCCCATGTTCGAACTTGTGACCCCCGGGGCTGGGCCAGTTTTGACCCCAAGGGCATCATATGAACAAACTTGGTAGAGGTCCACTAGGAGATGCTTCATGCCAAATATCAAAGCTCTATGCCTTCTAGTTTTAGAGAAGAAGATTTTTAAAGTTTTCCTTCTTTGTTCCTATGTTGGAAATTGTGACCCCCGGGGCGGGGCCAGTTTTGACCCCAGTGGCATCATATGAACAAACATGGTAGAGTTCCACTAGGAGATGCTACATGCCAAATATCAAAGCTCTACGCCTTCCAGTTTCAGAGAAGAAGATTTTTAAAGTTTTTCTTCTTTGTTACTATGCTCAAATTTGTGACCCCCGGGGTGGGGCCGGTTTTGACCCCAGGGGCATCATATGAACAAACTTGGTAGAGGTCCACTGGGCAATGCTACATACCAAATATCAAAGCTCTACGCCTTCCAGTTTCAGAGAAGATGATTTTTAAAGTTTCCCCTCTTTGTTCCTATGTTTGAACTTGCGACCCCCGGGGCAGGGCCAGTTTCGACCCCAAAGGCATCATATGAACACACTTGGTAGAGGTCCACTAGGAGATGCTTCATGCCAAATATCAAAGCTCTATGCCTTCTAGTTTTAGAGAAGAAGATTTTTAAAGTTTTCCTTCTTTGTTCCTATGTTGGAAATTGTGACCCCCGGGGCGGGGCCAGTTTTGACCCCAGGGGCATCATATGAACAAACTTGGTAGAAGTCCACTAGGAGATGCTACATGCCAAATATCAAAGCTCTACACCTTCAAGTTTCAGAGAAGAAGATTTTTAAAATTTTCCTTCTTTGTTACTATGCTCAAACTTGTGACCCCCGGGGCGGGGCCAGTTTTGACCCCAGGGGCATCAAATGAACAAACTTGGTAGAGGTCCACTAGGAGATGCTACATACCAAATATCAAAGCTCTGTGCCTTCTAGTTTCAGAGAAGAAGATTTTCAAAGATTTTGCTTTTTTTTCCTTTTTGTTGCCATGGCAACCAGAGTTGTGGGTGGAATTCAATTCTTTGAACACTTTTGGTAGAGCTTCACCCAAGGAACATCCCTGCCAAGTTTCATCAAGATTGGCCCAGTGGTTTAGGAGAAGAAGATGTTTAAAGAAATTGTTGACGGACGACGGACGACAGACGACGGACGACAGGACGACGGACGACGGACGACGGACATAGGGCGATCACAATAGCTCACCTTTAGCACGTTGTGCTAAGGTGAGCTAAAAAAGCTGTAAATTCATTAAGATTATATTTATTCCCCTGGTAGAAATCGATAAACCACAAACAGTCCTCATATTTCATGGTGACTGACCATCATGGTTTGTATCTTTATCTCATTCAAACATCTTTTGACAGTTTGAAAAAATTTCAAAATAAGTCATGAGAATCAATTCAATTTTGTTCACACAGGAAACTGGTGTCCCCATAACAATCAGATCATTGACCTTGAGGTAAATCTTTAGTTTTGAAATTTAATGGCAACTGACCAAAAGATAAATTTCATTTTGTACCTTTCTCTCCAAGAACTTGCTTTTAGAATCCACAATGACAGCTTAGATTATTTCTAATAGTTCATAAGTTTCAAATGGGAAAAAAGAAATGTAACAGCAGATACGGTAAGTTTGATACGCTACACAACCTGATACCCCCAACTATCCACATGCAATGTGGCTAAGATGCTACAAAGCTACATGGTTCACATTAAATTGATCACTTGCTGCATCAATTTAACTCTTTCCCAAACGACAAATTTTGGACTGGTCCAAATTAAAAGAGTTTGCAGACGACAATTTTAAATTTGATGAAAATGGCAGAAAATTATCAAAAAGGATAGAAAACACTGTGGGAAAAGGAGAGATTGCTCGTTACGAGCAATTTCTCCTTTTCCCACAGCGTTTTCAAAAGACTTGTACTGCAGACATGTGAAAACCAGGGCTTGTTTGGGAAAGGGTTAACGTTATTTGCTCCTAATTGAGTATGCCTTTTAAGGATTTGTGCAATTAATGGAGATTTTTACAGAATCTGTGTCTGCCGAGCCCCTGTAGCTCAGTCAGTAGCGTACAGAACTTGAGAACAGGGGGAGTCGCCGGATCGATCCAAGGCAGGGCCAATTTCTTTCTGAGGATTGATGATAGTCATTGTGACAGGATTCATTCCTCTCTCACTGCTGACTGTTGTTTTGACACTGGTTATGTGGGAAAGCAGCCTGTGGCTTGGATAGAATATTGTGTGGAGTACTGGTAAAATAAACTCCAGGAAAGCATGGATAGGTGCACTGGCGGCTGCAGTATAACTGAAATAATGTTAAAAATGGCATTAAACACCATACAATCAATCAATCAACACAGTCTGTGTCCAAAACAAATAGGAAGGGTCAAACAAGTCAAGTGGGAGCACTGACCGTCTCCCATCTCTGCATAATGTGAAAAAGAAATAACAATGAACTTCTATTTCACATCACTATCTGTCAATCAAATTTGCCATACCAATTTTGACTTTAATAAGTTAGACACTGTTGACTCACATGGGTTCAGAGTTTTTTGACAGACTCCTCATGACAGCAATTCCTAAAATTTCTTTCAGTTGTATTTAGATGTCATTACACTGACCGCTGAGTGGTGAAAAGCAGGTGGTCGGATAGATATTAAAATTATGCAAATTAATGCTTAAACATGTAACCTATATTTGACAAAAGTTCAATAAATGTGCTTGAAAGTCAACCTTGACTTTAATCTAATGCTTGAATCAATGCAAGCAGAACTAATATTTCATTAGTAGGAACCTCTAAGGTCTTGTAGGACAAACTATCATCATTAGCTTTGTCTACAGTTTTTTTTTTATTCTTTTATAGTGCCAAAGCTTAACCCTTTCCCATAAGATAAATTTTAGACTGGTCCAAATTGAAGAGCTTGCAGACGACAATTTTAAATTTGATGAAAATGGCAGAAAGTTCTCAAAAAGGGTAGAAAACACTGTGGGGAAAAGGAGAAATTGCTCGTTACAAGCAATTTCTCCTTTTCCCACAGTGTTTTCAAAAGACTTGTACTGCAGACACATGAAAACCAGGGCTTGTTTGGGAAAGGGTTAATGCTTCTCTGTAATGCAATGTACCAGGCAAAGCATTAGTTAGTTACGGATCGTGATAGCCACTCTTTTTAACAAGAGACTTCATCATGAGGTAGAATGGTCCTTGGAGATACAGAAAATTGACCAATGGCAAAAAGTTTTGGCCCCAGTCAACCTGCGTGGACAGCACAGGCTGACCCAGGATGATACTTTAAGCAGATGCTTTAAGCCCTCCTTTGACAGAGCATGGCTCATATAAATTCAACTTCTTTCAACCGCTGATAATACAATACACTGAAGCTCAGAAATATTTTTAGCTTACAGGCCTGACTCACAAGCAGACAGTATAGTTATAAGAAAAAAAAAAAGGCTTTTGAAAACATCATGGGAAAAAGGAGAAAATGCCTGTAACCAGCATTTTCTCCATTTCCCACGATGTTTGCTAACCTATCAAAGACAGAAATCATCATTTTAGCAACATTTGTCGTCTGTAAATGCTTTGAATTTGGTCCAGTCCGAAAATTTGTCGTCTGGCAAAGAGTAAACCTTTATCCTGCTAAATAAGTGAAATTGAAATTTACAAACTGGTAGTAAAAACCCAAATAATGCTATTTCAAACTTACTTTTACCTTTTTACCAAACCACACAATTTTAGACCAGTCCCAATTGAAAGCTTTTGCAGACGACAAAATAAGTGTAAATCAAAAATTGAAATTTAGTTTTGGAAGAGCAGAAAACATTGCAGGAAAAGGAGAAAATGCTGGTTACCAGCATTTTCTCCCTTTCCCTCAATGTTTTCAAAAGGCTTCTTCTTTGGGGTCGTTAAAAGTCGGGATTGTGTGAGAAAGGGTTAAGGAAAAAAAAATATCAGACAGTGTAGATCCAAGGTCAGACTGCTCGTTCTGTGCAGTCTGATCTTGATCTACACTGTCTGCAACAGGTCAGTGTGTCCCGCTTAGCAGACTAAGGGCTAAGAGACCCATGACAGTTGCAATAATTAATTTAGGTTACAAGCTTGTCAAACAGCTCATTGATTTGTAATTTATTGATGCTTGCTTCATTAATTTATATTCATGATAGAGTGATATGAATATTCATAATCATGGCTTCCATATCATCTTCTCTCATCCTTTACTTCTTATGATCTATCTATCCATGTTGCCATTACAGGATAAATTAACCCTTAGAGTGCCTAATAAACCCATCAGCATTTTTAGCAAGGAATTAAGACCCAAGTCACTGCAAGATTGCATTTTTAAGGTTGCTTTTGTCCAGAGTGTCTCAGCAGAGGACAGTATAGATCATAGATCAGACTGTATGTTTTGTGCAGTCTAATCCTGATCTAAATTGGCCCCAAAGCCAACTATACATGTGAAAGGCACTTTAAGGAATAAAGTAACATTTTCTTTTCTTGAACGAAGACAGTTTTTGAAAACAGAACCAAACAAGGGGAACTTGATAATTATATGATAACATCTGAATGACAAACTCTGTTTTAATTTCTGTGTTACAAGCAATGTTTTCAAAAGTTACCTGCAGTAGGGGGCCTCAACGAGTCCTTATCTACATTCTACATAGCAAGGGGATGAGGTTGGGTGTGTCATCATGAAGCATCATGAGAATTATCTCCTACAAAATCATGTCTGCCACGGTGTTCATGGTCATCACTCACATTTATACCCTTTACCACACAATCCCGAGTTTTAACCCTTAAAGTGCCTTTCACGACTATAGTTGCATTTGCGGCCAGTGTAGATCAAGATCAGGCTGCACAAAATGTGCAGCCTGATCTTTGATCTACACTGGCCGCTTTGCTGAATCACTGTAGACAAAAGCAACCATGAAATTGCAATTATTTACGTCGTATTTCAAGGATGAAAATGACTGATAGGTTTATTCGGCGCTCTAAGGGTTAACAAACCTGACAAAGAAGGCTTTTGAAAACAATGTGGGAAAAGGATGAAAATGCTGGTAACCAGCATTTTCTCCTTTTCCCATAATGTTTTCTACCTATTCAAGGACAAATACTATCATTTGAAAAAAGTTTGAATCGTTGTCATTAATGCTTTGAGCAATCAAGGATTAGCAATCAAAACGGTCCATTATTCGCCAGAATCATGTAGGCATATAATTATCGTGATTATTTTTAGAAGCTTACAGCAGACTGCCGATGATAAAGTGCATTTAGATACATTAATCTGTTACCACCAGCAAACAACTTTTTGCATTCTGCAGTATATCAACTTTGAACACTTGGAAGCAATAAGTATAGTATTCATTAAAATGCTGTAAATACTGCAATTTTAAGCCCCCCTTTCTTCCTTAACCCTTTCCCAAACGACAAATTTTGGACTAGTCCAAACTGAAAGAGTTTGCAGATGACAATTTTAAATTTGATGAAAATGGCAGAAAGGTCTCTAAACGGGTAGAAAACACTGTGGGAAAAGGAGAAATTGCTCGTTACGAGCAATTTCTCCTTTTCCCACAGTGCTTTCAAAAGACTTGTACTGCAGACACGTGAAAACCAGGGCTTGTTTGGGAAAGGGTTAAATGTAGAATCCTACACCTTACCACTGAGTCACGCTGAATCTATGTCCAAATTAACCCTCTACCACACAATCCTGAGTTTTTACTACCCTGAGGAAAAAGGCCCTTGAAAACACTGTGGGGAAAGGAGAGAATGCCGGTAAAAAGTAATTTCTTCCTTTCCTGCAATGTTTTCTATCCTATTAAAGACAAATCCCATCATTTCAGTAACTTTTAATAAGTTGTCTGCAAATGCTTTGAATTTGGATCAACCTATAATTCTGTTGTTTGGTAAAGAGGAATTGAAACTCAAAGCACTGTTACCATTTAGCTAACGACATAATTTTAGACTTGTCTAAACTGAAAGCATTTGCAGACTACAAAATAAATGTGACTGAAAATTGTAGAACATGCAGTCTGATCTTGGATCTACTATGTCCGATTAGGAGAAATCTGTCTGAAAAGATACCTTTGAAATACCAAGTTTGCATTTTTACTATCGGCTTAAAAATTTCATTTCACATATCTAGAAGGATATGGGTTAAATATTGCAATTTCAAGCCAGCTTTGTCCAAAATTTCTGAAAAACAAAAACATTTGACAATTAAAATCCAAGATCAGATTTCACATTTAGTGCTGTCTGATCTTGACTTACAATGGTCGCAAAAGCAACCATCTTTGTGCGTTGCCTTTCAAAGGCTTTGGTTCTTTAGCCATGTGAAAATAAAATTTGTACCCACAAAACTTCTTTAGCCATGTGAAAATAAAGTTTGTACCACAAAACTTCTTTTGCCATGTGAAAATAAAGTTTGTACCCACAAAACTTTTTTAGCCATGTAAAAAATAAAATTTGTACCCACAAAACTTTTGAATATGTAGGTCTATAATCATGAATGCCCTAAAAAATGGTCAGAGTGAATTTATGGATTCTCTGAATTGACCCTTTACCAAACCATCCTGTGTATTAATGACTCTTTTGAGGAAGACTACTGAAAACATTGTAGGAAAAGGAGAAAATGCTGGTAACCAGCATTTTCTCCTTTTCCCACAAGGTTTTGTACTCTTTCATAGACAAATCTCATCATTTGAGCAACAGTTCATGTCATCTACAAATGCTTTTAATATGGGCAAGTCTAATAATTTTGTTGTTTTGCACAGAGTTAAACCATTACCACACAGTTCTGACTTTTAACCACCCTGACATGGCTTTGGAAAACAATGTGGGAAGGGCAGAAAATGATGGTTTTCATCATTTTCTCATTTTCCCACAATGTTTTCTACCCTATCAAAGACAGAAATCAACATCTGAGCTACATATAATTTTCATCCGCAAAAAGCTTTCAAATTAGTACTGTACAGTCCAAAATTTTATCATTTAGGACAGAGTTAATTTCTTGTCTGAAGTGACAGATCTCTAATCAAAATGGCAACTACAATTTGTTATAACCATCACCCAAAGTTTAGTGTGTGGTTAACCCTTTACCAAACAATCGTGTGGTTTTAAAACCTGGGAGCAAAAGGCTATCAAAAACATCCTGGAAAAGGGAGAAAATATTGGTGCCAGCATTCATTTTATGAATCATCATAATGACTGTGATGATCTACTTATCACATTATGATTCTAAGTTACATTCAATTTGTCTTCTCCTTGAGCTTTCAATTTGGACAATCATAAAAGGACATTTGTCTGGTAAACAATTAATCCTTATGCCAGTAAACAATGTACATTGCACAGTCAGTCAGAGAAAAAAAACAAAAGGTTCTGTCATTTCTAGACAATTTTTGCCTTTCTAATTTTACAAAATGATGGACAGTGTTGACCCAAGATCAAACCGCATATACTGTGCAGTCTGATCTTGATCTACACTGTCCACTACAGCAACAGACGTTTTACTTCACACTTTAAAGGTTTTCGCTGAAATACCTGCATAATGATTTACTATTAAAGGCCATTCACAAATCATAATTAAAGTCATTAAGCATCATTCACATGACAAGAGTGTTCATAAAAGCCCTGAGAACATTTTGACATCAATAAAACACTGTAGTCCACTACCACCTGGGTTTACTTTAACCTTGTTGCATCCTTTTTATGTTTTATTCTTTCTCTGTTTTGCTTTTTTTTTCCTATCTTTGTAGGGAAGCAATATAAATGACCCATGCTCTGGCAAAAGGGGGTTTAATGCATCTCTGTGATGCATTACATCACGCAAGCCATCATATAATTGTGGATCCACAAAATCCAATCTATCTAACAAACAATTTAACCCTTAGAGCGCCGAATAAACCTATCAGACTGTTTCAAACTAGAAATACAACCCAAATAATTACAATTTCATGGTTGCTTTTGTCTGCATTGTTTCAACAAAGCGGACAGTGTAGATCAAAGATCAGGCTGCATGTTTTGTGCAGCCTGATCTTGATCTACACTGGCCGCAAAGGCAACTACAGTCGTGAAAGGCGCTTTAAGGGTTAAATCATAAGGTAAAACGGTCCTTAGACATGCATAAAATTTACTAATAGCAAAGAGTTTTGACCCATGTCAGCCTGCATAGACTGCCAAGGGTGACATGGGTCAATAATTTTCGAAAATGCATTAAACCCCCTTTTCACAGAGCATGGCTCATATTCAGTGCTCTGCTAAGATTGGTCAGTGAGAGGATAGCTGTCCCATTGACTTGCAAAAATAGGGGATATTTACATATTATCAGAACCATCTCCCAAATAAATCTGAAAGGGACCTGCTTGCAGTTTTGAACCCCTTTACCAAACAATCAGGGTCCGTATTCACCAACCATTCTTAAGAATATTCTTGGTTTTGTTCTCCAAAATTTTCCAAATTTGAAAGTAACACACCTTCTGATTGGCTAAACCATTTGGTTTGGCCAGTCAGAAGTTGTGTTACTTTCAAACTTGGAAAATCTTGAAGAATAAGTCTATGAACGTTCCTAAGAATGGTTGGTGAATACGGACCCTGAAGTTTTAATACAGCTTCTGAAAACACTGAATCAGAAACAGAACCAGATTTCAAAATCTGCAATCTGATCTTTGATCTACACGGTCTGCTTTGCTTGGACATTGTAGACCTTGAAATTGCAATAATTTTGGCCTTATTTCTACACTGAAAATGTTTGGTAATTCTGTTCTTTATGGGTTCAGAAACAATCACTTGCCAGGAACCAGTGATTCTTAAGTTGGATGAACCTAGTATCTGTCTATTTAACCCTTTACCAAACAACAAAATTTTAGACTGGTCCAAACTGAAAATGCTGGTTACCAGCATTTTCTTCATTTCCTACAATATTTTCAAAAAATTTATTATTCAGGATCTGTAAAACTCAGAATTGTGTGGTAAAGAGTTAATAACTTTGTTTTGAGTTAGTAATAGCCTATAAAGTATATGGTTTATCAGAATTATCTTTCAAACAACCTTGATGTGGACAGTCTGTTCTGTGAAAAGATTATTTAGTTGAGGAATGAGAGCCAGTACAAATTCTGCTGAATCACATACAACATACTTAACTGACCCACATAGTTGGAAATTAATTTCTTGTAACTAATAAGCTACGTTATTAATTGCTTCATAGCAAATATGGTATGGGTCATGTCTTGTTTTACCCTTCTGTACGTACTACAATGATCAGTCAATCTTCAACCTTCACCACACAATCAAGAGTTTTAACAACACCCAAGGACTTTTGGAAACATTGTAGGAAAAGGAGAAAATGCTGGTCACCAGCATTTTCTCCTTTGCCCACAATGTTTTCTACCCTTTGTTAGACTAATTACAACATCTGAGCGACACTTACATGTAATTTGTCATCTGAAAATACTTTCCATTTGGAAAGGCTTAAAATGTTGTCTTAGGTGAGGAGTTGAGCTAACAACAACCCAAATGATCACAGGACATTCACAGGACCCTGAACACACATATGGATCCAATTCAGATAAATATGTCATACTCCAACAAGAGATAAATAAGAGCACTGCATCCAGAAGCCATGCTCAGCCACACTGGCATTCAGAAACAGATTGATTTTCAGTGAAAAGTTTACATTGAAAAAGAAACATAACTGTCTATAATATTTTGATGTTGAACTCTTTACCTAACCAGAAAAACATAGACTTGTCCAAATTCAAAGCATTTGCAGACAACAATTTAAATGTGGCTCAAATGAAGTAATTTGTCTTTGATGGGATAGAAAACATTGTGGGAAAAGGAGAAAATGCTGGTAACCAGCATTTTCTCCTTTTCCCACAATGTTTTCAAAAGGCCTCTTCTTCAAGGTTGTCAAAAATCTGCATTGTGTGGTAAAGTGCCCCTGTTGTATGGGTTCCCCTTTCATAGTTAAATACTAGTCCAGGTTTGTAGTAAATATCTTCAATAATGACGGAGATATTATAAAATAAAAAAGTCTTTCCATGGCGACCAGGACAACACAGACGGTGCAGACCATGTCAGGGCTATGACACTACCTCGATGTTTTCTTCCAAAACAGCCAAACTACAAGATAAATTCAAATATAGATGAAATCTGCATCTAACAGAAGTCAGAACTTATCTTTGGAGATAAAGTTCTTCAGTTCACATTAGGTGACTTAATTATCATAGTGTATAGAAACAACAGACAAATTGTATCAAATGAAAAATTCCTCATCTTTAATTGATAAGGACTGCTACAGCACTGTGTCGACTATGATTCAGCTGAGGAAAATGAAACCCATTACAACAGGAAGGGTTGATGGTTTAGTATCAACTATCAAAATCAACATTATCACAATGGTCAAAAGAGGGTCAAATAAGGACGCCATCAGATGTAAGTTAACCCAAATACAATGTTCCCATTGACAACAGATCAAACCTGACCAAACATGTGATTATATACTTGGTAAAAAATCCCCAAACAAAACATCAAGGGTATTCCAAAACATGTGTAACAATCCCTAACAAACACTGCATCCTCAGGGGTCACAGAGGAATCAAGGTCTTCATAAATTCAGCATCATTATGTCCATAAAATAATCACCACAGGACTCAATAATAACATTGTCAAGAGGTTTTAACCCTTTCCCAAACAAGCCCTGGTTTTCACGTGTCTACAGTACGAGTCTTTTGGAAACACTGTGGGAAAAGGAGAAATTGCTCGTAACGAGCAATTTCTCCTTTTCCCACAGTGTTTTCTACTCTTTTTGAGAACTTCCTGCCATTTTCATCAAATTTGAAATTGTCGTCTGCAAACTCTTTCAATTTGGACCAGTCCAAAATTTGTCGTTTGGGAAAGGGTTAAGCATACTAAACAGCACAGAGCATCTGCAGAACAAACCATGACTCAACTGTAATCACAGGTATTAGAACTTTTACCTGACCTTTTGGAAAAAATAATTATCTCCATTGATGTCCAGTTCTATTTCATGTTTTGACATGGTTCTTTGTAAACTGTAATACCTGCAAATATTTAGTATGCATAAATCTGTTTTTTTCCTCATCTTCTTTTCAAAGAGGCCCAGTGGTTGTTGTGTTTCTTTCTGATTAAAACTGGACACTTTTATGTGATGTTGCATTCCATTACAGATGGGCATGAAATTTATATCATCTGCTCAGAAGAGAATATAATTAATTTACAACCCTTTAACCCTTTCCCAAACGACACATTTTGGACTGGTCCAAATTGAAAGAGTTTGCAGACGACAATTTCAAATTTGATGAAAATGGCAGAAAGGTCTCAAAATGGGTAGAAAACGCCGTGGGAAAAGTAGAAATTGCTCGTTACGAGCAATTTCTCCTTTTCCCACAGTGTTTTCATAAGACTTGTACTGCAGACACGTGAAAACCAGGGCTTGTTTGGGAAAGGGTTAATTGGTATTTTGATGTAAAAGATTCAAACTGTACTGGCTTACAAAATTAATGTTCATTGATCATAATACAAAAATTTTCATTTACAATAACTGAAAGTAATGCCAAACCTTGTGGTGCATTAGAAGTATTTTTCTGACGAACAGCCAAGAGAAAAAAAGGCCAAGATTTTCTGGGTGGCTTTTGCTTGTAACTGGGTGGCCAATATGGTTAGGCACATAATTTATGGGGCATGAAAAATAATATATGGAGATTTATGGCAAGTATGGTCAATATCAGTGACCAAAACAACTTCCCTTTGATCTACAAATATTTACAAAGTAACAATTACAGCAGGAAATATAAGTAATTTACACTGGCATGCATTTTTTTGCCTGCCATTCTACTAAGAGGGAATTTTTTTAACATTGTTTTCTATTTTCTAAAAGTATTACTTCAATGCATGACTGGTTTTCAGAGTATGAAATCCATGAAAAGCAGCCTGATTTTTAGAATGATTGTAAACGAATGATAAGAAAAGAAATCTATTGCACAAACAATGCTATAGTATAAAGCAATCATTGTTTTTTCTATCAAGTCCTGTATCAAATAAAATGTGTTACAATATTTACAAAATTTGCATATTAATTAATTATTTCAGGAGGATGACTTTTCCTGTGAAAATTCAAGTCAGAAGTCATCCAATCAAATGTCAGTTCATTTGACAGTTTTGCTCAAAATCATGTTTTGCATAAATTAACCCTTTACCAAACGGCAAAATTTTAGACTTGTCCAAACCCAAGGCATAGATGACAAATTTAATGTGGCTCAAAATGTGGAAGCTGTCTTTGATAGGGTAGAAAACATTGTGGGAAAAGGAGAAAATGATGGTTACCAGCATTTTCTCCTTTTCCCATGAAGTTTTCAAAAGTCCTCTTCCTTCGTGTCGTTTAAACTTGGGATTGTGTGGTACAGGATTACCATGAATTTGTGTGGCCAGTGTCTGGCTCCCTTTCACCATGAGGTCCCCATTCTCATACCAAAGGTGAAGCAAAAATGCAAATTTTATCATGGTCCTATGGTCATAGTGTAAAGGTCAATTAAACAGATGTCAAACAAACTGTAGACTATGAGAAAATGGACCAACACTGAGCCACAATGTGTTCAGGCATGCAGCTGATTAGTTACTTGTTCAAAGCTTATGATGGTTGTAACAAATATAGAACAAGATATCATTCAAACAAATAAACATATACCTTTAATGTCCCTGCTGTGGACAGCTTCTGAAAACATTGTTGGAAAAAAGGGCCCTGTTTTAAAGCTTTGCTCAAATTGAAATTAGTTAAAACCGGTCCCTATTCTAACAAGTTTTTTGAGACATTCTCTGTTCCTTACTTCTTTTTTGTCAATCACACCAGTTTCTGGTATGATGAATAACAAACAATAAAATAATGCATACCATATTTCACCTTATTAACGCACCAGGGTGCCATGCAAAACACTGACAGGGTGCTCTTATTTCATAGCCAATTTCCTGAAATTTAAGGGCATCACTTAGAGTGAGTATGGTACTTTGATCCAGGTTTTAGTTAGTGCCAGGTGCAAAGCAATCGCCATTTCAAAAGACTTTAAGTAATGTAGTAATGCAGAATATCAGTTTTACCGCCGATCATGATTTATTTGGACATAAAATATCATTCAGGATTAGTATGGGACACTGGTATTCAATACTTAACTTCCTTAAAGTTTTTCCACTTAGTAGACAAATTTTGTGTTACCAGAAGTTTATTGGAAGTGTATGTGTATTCAGATAGTCATGTGGTAATGACATCAATTTGTGCAGTAATTAGGATCATGTCGACGCAGTCCTGGTAAGTTAATTTATAAATTATTGGTCATCAGTGATTTTCCTAAGTCAGCATTACAAGTTTTAGTGACCTTATCTTTGGTTTTGAAAGTTTGTCACTCCAGTCGTCGATTTTAAGGTAAGGTCGGGTGTAGGTGGAGGTTGTCTGAAGGCCTCTGGAGTAAGAAATACAGTGGGGGTGCTACAATTAGGGAGAGAGCGTTAATTAGGTGAAATATGGTAAAAACTTTTCCCATCTCATTCTGCTCACATTCTGCTTGTCTGTGGGGTGAAAATATCTTCAAGATCAAGATTCTACTGCTTTTTAGCTACAAGGAATGATTGAATTTACATTTATTTATCATCGCCACCGGTTGCCCATATGACTGAAATCTGTTAGTTTTGTTACGGGGGATAGTGCAAGATACAGGACGAAACCCATTCTAAGTTATGCCTGGATCTTTAACATGCTCAGTGTATGGCACCTTCACATGGGACCTTGGTTTAATGTCTCATTCCAAAGACTGTTCATAATTTTTGATGGCCAGCCATGGGGCTCAAACCCATACACTCAAGTAACCCAAGACTTGATGTTTACAAGTCCTATGCTTTACCACCTGAGCTATGCAGGCTGGTCAATAGCTGCAAGGAGTACAGATGGTCCCTTTTTATGGTGTCCTGACCTGTATTATGCCCTCCCTGTTTGGGGAGCCCCATTGTAATAGAACTATTGATGATATGGGTTTTATTTTCCAAACACTCGAACACTATGAAAGGGGTTTGATGGCTAGCAAAGTCAATTTTTGACAACAAAATGGTCATAAAACATGAGACAGTTTGCAGAGTGACTTTGTCCCCATGGGAACATCAAGGTCACCAGGTTGTGTGCAGCATTAGATTTTCTCCCATGTAACATTATCTTGCTGTGATTTTGTTTTCTGTCATAGTAAAGATCACACTTTCTGTCATAGAATAGAATTACAATAATTATTGCTTTATATGAGTGGAGCTCTGGAAAAAAGGGGTTTAACACATCTCTGTGATGCATCATACCAAGCAAGTCACCACAATTATACATTCGGCATACCTCGGGTGATCCGGTGATCAAATCCCTCGGCTGTATCACGTAGCTTGATATGCACCTACATGGTAGATTTCGCATGTCTCCAGAAGCACACCATTTTACCGTTATTGAAATTGTATGGGTCCTCTTCAAAAAGAAAACATGAGTCAATTTTCTATCATTATCTTTCTAAGAATATTTCAGTCGGCAAACAGTTTTTAAGATGGTTTATCAATTCCCTTGGGAGCTTTCATCGACAGATCGATAGATGTGAATAACTTCACCATGGTTTTCCATGTCCTTGCTAAGCGATTTACAGGGGCGCCGCCATTTTTAAGATTATGTGAATGGTAGTTCAAAATGGAAACCTCCTTTATACAGACGAGGTCAGATGCAGGTACGGAATCGGCCGAGTTGTGACGAGTGCACAATTATAATCATGGATCCATAAAATCCATTCTGTCTAACAATCAACTGAATCATTAGGTACACAGGTCCTTTTACATGCAGAAAATTGGCCAACAGCAAAAAGTGTCAACCCAGGTCAGACTGTGTGGACTGCGCAGGCTGACCTGGGTCGATACATTGTGCAAAATTCACTAAACCCCCTTTTCACAGGATATGGCTCATATCCATTTCCATCAGCATTGTAGTAATGTCAAAGTAACCAGTGCATCCACAATGTGTAGCAGTAAGCAAGGTATCAATCCTGTCATTGTGCCTTTCATCAATGGAGAATTTTGACCAAACTGGACTTGAAATTCAACATCTCAGTATTTAACCCTTTACCAGATGACAAAATTATAGGCTTGTCCAAATTGAAAGCATTTGCAGATGACAATTTCAGTGTGGCTCAAATGGTGCAGTTTTTCTTTGATAAGGTAGAAAACATTGTGGGTAAAGGAGAAAATGCTGGTGACCAGCATTTTCTCCTTTTCCCACAATTTTTTCAAAAGGCTTCTTTCCCAGGGTCGTTAAAAGGCATCATTGTGCAGTAAAGGGTACATATGACAAACTTTTTGACAAATCCGAACTGAAAACTCCTGCAGACAACAAATTAACCCTCTACCAAACAGCAAAATTTTAAACTTGTTTGAACTGAAAGCAATTGCATATGATGAGAACGTACATGCCAGCACTTTCTCCTTTTCCCCAGTGCTTTTTACCTTATCAGAGGAAAATTCCATCGTTTTAGCCACATTTGAATTGTCATATGCACATGCTTTCAGTTTGGACGAGTCTACTTTTTTGTCGTGTGGCAAAGAGTTAAAAGCCCATTCATAATAGTAAAAGGAGCTAGGAAGTTATATAATACATTAATAAAACTCAAACAGTCCAAGGTTACCTTATTCCAAATAATTTTTCTTTGTACCCGTTGATTCAAAACCTGGAGGGTGCATGTACCCTCAAATCAAAAAAACCCAGTGGGCATGATGCATGTGACTCCAAAATTTAAATTTGAGCTATGCTCTGGCAAAAGGGGGCTTAATGCATCCCTGTGATGCATGATACCAAGCAAGTCATCAAATGATCATGGATCCGTAAAGTCCATTTTGTCTAACAACCAACTGAAACACCAGAAAGTTTGCCTCAACTGGGTATCAAACTCGTAACCACCAGGTCACAAGTCAGATACACTAACCACTAAGCTAAAATTAGCTCTTGAAACCAATTGTCAAGCGGTGGGATTCTGTCCTAAGATGACCTAGATTTTATAACAATAATACCATTAAACCAAACCATCATCTTTTATACCATAATGAGATAGGGTTCTAATTAGCCAGTCTTATAATATAAGGACTTCAAAGGCCACTTGATGAGGTCGACCTGACAACTATAACCTAAATAACTAGACATCCTGATGTCTGTGGACATTAAATCATTGATTTAACCCTTTACCACACAATCCCGACTTTTAATGACCCTGGGAAAGAAGCCTTTTGAAAACATTGTGGGAAAAGGAGAAAATGCTGGTAACCAGCATTTCCTCCTTTTCCCACAATGTTTTCTACCCTATCAAATACAAAAATCACCATTTAAACCATATTTCATTTGTTGTCTGCAAATGCTTTCAATTTAGTCCAGTCTAAAATTTTGTCATTTGGTAAAGAGTTAACCTCTTTGCCCACATTTCATATTTAATACTCAGCTGAAGACCTAAAGTTCATCAGATCCTTTAACCCTTCACCAAACGACAAAATTTTAGACTGTTCTAAATTGAAAGCATTTGCAGACGACAATATAAATGTTACCGAAAAACTGAAGTTTGTTTGGGAAGGGTAGAAAACATTGTGGGAAAAGGAGAAAATGCTGGTTACCAGTATTTTCTCCTTTTCCCACAATGTTTTCAAAAGGCTTCTTTCTCAGGGTTGTTAAAAGTCTAGATTGTGTGGAAAAGAGTTAAGTACTATTCTTTTTATAACAAATTGTTTTCAAACACTGTTAATACAGTTTTTGTTGGGAAAAACTTGCCAAAGACAAAATTATGATGGTCCTCACTAAGAATCTTGCTGTTTTACCCCTAAACTGACATTTGCACCTGTTTAACTCTTTACCAAAAGAAAAACAAGAGGGCCATCAAGGCCCTGGGTCGCTCACCTTAGTACAGTGCCTTCAAGGTTTTTCTTTAATTTGACCATGTGACCTAGTTTTTGACCACAGGTGACCCAATTTCAAACTCATATTTCATGAAGACAAACATTCTGACCAATTTTCAAGTCAATTGAGCAAAAAATGTGGCCTCGAGTGCCCTAAGATATTTCTTTAATTTGACCTAGTGACCTACATTATGACCCAGGTGACCCAAATTTGAACTGGTCTTTGACTATATCAAAAGAAACATTTTAACCAATTTTCAAATCAAATGAATAATAAATGTGGCCTCTACAGTGCCCACTAGCTATTTCTTTAATTTGACCAAGTGACCTGGGCCAGTTTTGACCCAAGCAGCATCCTTGGAACAAACTTGGTAGAAGTCCACTAGGAGATGCTACATACCAAATATCAAAGCTCTATGCCTTCCCATTTAAGAGAAAAAAAAAATATTAAAGTTTTCCTTCTTTGTTCCTGAGTTTGAACTTGTGACCCCCGGGGCAGGGCCAATTTTGACCCCAAGGGTATCATATGAACAAACTTTGTAGTGGTCTACTAGGCGATGCTACATACCAAATATCAAAGCTCTACGCCTTTCAGTTTCAGAGAAGATGATTTTTAAAGTTTTCCTTCTCTTTTCCTATGTTCGAACTTGTGACCCCCGGGACAGGGCCAACTTTTGCCCCAAGGGCATCATATGCACAAACTTGGTAGAGATCCACTAGAAGATGCTACATACCAAATATCAAAGCTCCATGCCTTCCAGTTTCAGAGAAGAAGATTTTTAAAGTTTTCCTTCTTTGTTCCTATGTTGGAAATTGTGACCCCCGGGGCTGGGCCAGTTTTGACCCCAGGGGCATCATATGAACAAACTTGGTAGAGGTCCACTAGGCGATGCTACATACCAAATATCAAAGCTCTACGCCTTCCAGTTTCAGAGAAGATGATTTTTAAAGTTTCCCCTCTTCGTTCCTATGTTCGAACTTGTGACCCCTGGGGCAGGGCCAGTTTTGACCCCAAGGGCATCATATGAACAAACTTGGTAGAGGTCCACTAGGAGATAATTCATGCCATATATTAAAGCTCTTTGCCTTCCAGTTTTAGAGAAGAAGATTTTTAAAGTTTTCCTTCTTTGTTCCTATGTTGGAAATTGTGACCCCGGGGCGGGGCCAGTTTTGACCCCAGGGACATCATATGAACAAACTTGGTAGAGGTCCACTGGGAGATGCTACATGCCAAATATCAAAGCTCTACGCCTTCAAGTTTCAGAGAAGAAGATTTTTAAAGTTTTCCTTATTTGCTACTATGTTCAAACTTGTGACCCCCGGGGCGGGGGCCAGTTTTGACCCCAGGGGGATCATATGAACAAACTTGGTAGAGGTCCACTAGGCAATACTACATACCAAATATCAAAGCTCTATGCCTTCCAGTTTTAGAGAAGAAGATTTTTAAAGTTTTCCTTCTTTGTTCCTATGCTCAAACTTGTGACCCCCGGGGCGGGGCCAGTTTTGACCCCAGGGGCATCAAATGAACAAACTTGGTAGAGGTCCACTAGGAGATGCTACATACCAAATATCAAAGCTCTGCGCCTTCTAGTTTCAGAGAAGAAGATTTTCAAAGATTTTGCTTTTTTTTCCTTTTTGTTGCTATGGCAACCAGAGTTGTGGGTGGAATTCAATTCTTTGAACAATTTTGGTAGAGCTTCACCCAAGGAACATCCCTGCCAAGTTTCATCAAGATTGGCCTAGTGGTTTAGGAGAAGAAGATGTTTAAAGAAATTGTTGACGGACGACGGACGACACACGACGGACGACGGACGCCGGACATAGGGCGATCACAATAGCTAACCTTTAGCACGTTGTGCTAAGGTGAGCTAAAAATTGGGCTAGACCAAATTGGAAGCATCTGCAGATGACAAAATAAATGTAGTTCAACAGATGGCTTTTGTCTTTGATAGGGAAAAACACATTCCCTCAATGTTTTCAAAAGTCCTTTTTTTCAGCGTCGTTAAAACTCCAAATTGTGTGATTAAAGATTAAATACACCAGAGGTATTGATATTTCAAGCCATTTCAATCAGCTCATGCTAATTACAGTCTGATCCTAATCTACATCACTTGAACATTAAGAAAAATTATGATGGGCATTCTAAAAGCTTTCAGTATTTTTGGACCTCTTTATAATATTATGAAGACTTTCATTCACGTCCTACCAAAAATGTGCTAGAATCCATGGTTGTAAGCATAATAAACCTGGTGACACAAACATAACAAAATTGATGAAAGAAATCAGGTTCAAATGTAAAAATGTGTAATCAACCAATTTTCTTTTTTGCCATTTTCTTTCTCTTTTGTCATACCTTTGGCTAATCTGGAAAGTTTGGAGACCTTATGTTGGTAGTCAGGGTATTTTTTTTTGTTCATCTTTGGAAGTTCGCGTGCGAATCAATATGTGTTTTTCCATGAAAAGTTTGTTTAAGGTAATTGCAATTTTCTAATGTAATCTTGAGTACCTCATTTTGCAACCAACAATAGCATCAAACAAGCCCAAACTTTTGAAGATCAAAGGACACCAAAGAGGCTGTTCCCATTGTGTGGACATTTGAGTGTCTTCTTCATCAGCAATGTCATTCATCAACATACATAGATCATCAAAACTGTTACAAGTAAGCCCTTTAGCTGCTTTCCAAATTTAAGCCTTTTCCCAAATGATAAATTTCAGACCCTTTCAAATTGAGAGCATCTGTACACCAAAAAATTGAAAGTGGTACAAATGAACTTAGAATGAAATTTGTCTGTTATCCCTTTCCCAAACAAGCCCTGGTTTTCACTTGTCTGCAGTACAAGTCTTTTGAAAACACTGTGGGAAAAGGAGAAATTGCTCGTAACGAGCAATTTCTCCTTTTCCCACAGTGTTTTCTACCCTTTTTGAGACCTTTCTACCATTTTCATCAAATTTAAAATTGTCGTCTGCAAACTCTTTCAATTTGGACCAGTCCGAAATTTGTCATTTCGGAAAGGGTTAAAGGGTAGAAAAGATTGTGGGAAAAGGAGAAAGTGCTGGTTACCAGCATTTTCTCCTTTACAAACAATGTTTTTTAAAAGGCCTTTCCTTCAAGGTCGTGAAAACACTAGACTGATTGGTAAAGGGTTAAGCTATAACGATTAATCCTTTTATCTGCTAATAACCCTTTGTCACACAATCACGAGTTTCAACGAGCCTAGGAAAGAGACCTCTTGAAAACATTGTGGGAAAAGGAGAAAATGCAGATAACCAGCATTGTCTCCTGTTTTCTGCTCTTTCAGACAAATTCCATCTATTGAGCCTAATTTAATTTGTCATCTGCCAACACTTTGAAATGGAGGGGTCTAAAATTTTATCACTCTGTAAAGAATTCACTCTCTACAAAGCAATACTGCATTTTCATGACCCTGAAGAAGACAGCTTCTGAAAACATGATGGGAAAGAGAGAAAATGCTGGTAACCAACATTTTCTCCATTTCCGACCACATTCTGGTTCATTTCTGTGACATACTGACAAAAAAAAAGCTTTGAATTTAGAACATATGTTTGCAACTTATATGTGAGCCATGCTCTGTGAAAAGGAGGCTTAATGCATGTGCAAAAAAAAAAAGTATAGACCCAGGTCAGACTGCGCAGTCCATGCAGGCTGACCTGGGCCGAAACTTTTTGCCTTACGTCAATTTTCTGTATGTCAAAGGACCATTCTACCGTATGATTTAGTCAGTAGTTAGACAAAATGCCAGACTTTATGGACCCATGATGATGTGATGACTTGCATGGTATCATGAATCACGATATGCATTAAGCCCCCCTTTGTCATGTCAACTTCCACTTGAGTCATACAGTGCTCTAAGGGGTTACCAGTTCCAAGGACCAGCTTTGGTCCTGCAGGGCTCTCAGATAGTGTTTCCATTTCACAATCCAAATAATGACAATGTCTGTGACATCCTGAATGTTAAAATGATCTCTAGACCTAAATCAAATAGAGCAATTAACAGGAGGACAACAAATCACAGGAAAATTGATACCACTATGACTGATTTTGGCCACACCATCAATACAGTTGGATAGGGGCCTATTTTCAGCCTCAAGCATTTCCAGGAAGTCTTCGACCACATGACTGTGATCTTGACATTGTACCAAGTGGAGACAAAGAAGTGGACATTGCCCCTGGACAGTTCAGACAATGGTCTATTAACCTGATGTTGAAGCATCTATTGTGAACAGATGGACACAGCTTATTATCAAAATACATCTAATTCCTAATCAAAGGACTTAAAGTCCTGACAAGTGGATTTGCAGAGCAGTATTTGGCAGTGAGATCAAGGAATGAAAATGAAGCATGTGTAAAAGCAGCAAATTTTTTAGATTATTCGATGCAACAAGCAATGGCAGTAAAAGCTAGACTTTCTCAGCCCTGCAGGCAGACAGACTATGATTTTATCACTTAGGGATAGGGAGCCTGAGGGTGTCCTTCAGTGGACTGATAAGTGAGCCCATGAATCTAACACAGAATGTCACCTGGTATTATATGTGTGTGTAATGTATAGACTTCAGTGACTATATAGCTAGGTTGAGGTTTATAAGCTAAAACTGACAGCGCGTGTGCACATGACACTATTTGCTTCCAGTCAGATCGATCACAGTAAGCAGGTTTGCTACACATATCCCTCAAAAAGCTTTTCAGGCAGGCACCTATTAACAATGTCCAATAGAATTGGCTTCTACTTATTTCCGTCAAGGCTCCCATGTCGAAGTATTATGCTATCTTGTTACAAGGTGACAAAATTTCAGAGCTGTCCAGACTGAAAGCATTTCCAGGCAGCTTTTTAAATGTAGCCCCAAAGATATTTCTGTCTTTTGAATGGTAGAAAACATTATAGGAGAAAAGGAGAAAATGCTGGTAAACATAACTTTCTGCATTTTCCCACTCTGTTTTTTGAAAGCGTTTTTCCACAGGGTCTTCAAAGCACGCAACTGTTTTATGATGGTTTAGGACTACTATTTTTAACATAATATGTTTTCACTCTAAGGAAAGATCAAAGTATTGCTAGACAATAAAGCCTGTATTTGATGCTAATAACAGATGACAACCTTTCTGAATTTGGGAAAATTGAGTAATTAAGCAAACAATCTTGTGTTTTAACAACCCTGAGGAAGGAGGCTTTTGAAAACATTGTGGGAATAGGAGAAAATGCTGGTTACCAGCATTTTCTCCTTTTCCCACATTGTTTTCCACCCTATCAAGAACCAATTTCGTGATTTGGGCAACCGTAAATTTGTCTTCTACAAGTGCTTTGAATTTGGACCAGTCTAAAACTTTGTTTTTTTGTAAAGAGTTAAAACAAACCTGACAAGGGTCAATCTTTAACGATAAATTTTTGGACTGGATGAAATTCACAGCATTTATAGATGAAAATTGAATGTTGCTAAAATGATAATTTCTATCTTCGATAGGGTAGAAAACATTGTGGCAAAAGGAGAAAATGCTGGTTACCAGTATTTTCTCCTTTTCCCACACTGTTTTCAAAAACCTTCCCTTTCAGAGTTGTTAAAAGTTGTGATTGTGTGGTTAAGGGTTAAAGTAAATATGACAAAAACCAATGAATTATTACTAAGGTTGTTTAATGCTGCTTTGGCCCAAGTATCTATAACAATAGTGGGCTATGTAGATCCCAAATCAAATGACCATGTAAGGCAGTCTGATCTCAGTCTATCCTACCTGCAAAAAAATCACTTATAGTTGTACTCAGCATTTTGAAGGTTTTAGATATTAAACTAGAATAACTATCACTAAAGGTGATAAATACCCCCGCCCCTATATTTCATGTCACAGGGGCAATAACTCTGCAATGTCAATTTAGGGGCAATAACTCTGTAATCATTAGGCCAACACTCATGAAATTTGTGCTTTGCAAATCTACTGCTCCTGGTGAATATCATGACAAATATCAAGTGAATAAGACTTAAACTGAAGGAATAGTTCTCTGGACAAGAAGTTTTGAGTAAACTCAGGGGTAATTAATTTGGCAAACATTTGAGAAAAATGCATCTTGAACCTCTACTGCTCCTGGTGAATATTTATGCAAAGTATCAATTTAATTGGACACAAAACTAAATGAGTGTAAAAAAGTGCAGATCATGATCTGATAATATGTCTGAGACACAGTGGCTGGTCTGGATCCAAACTTGTTGCAAATGTCCAAAGGTGCCTTTTCGCATAATGTTGGCCAACTATACATATGACAGAAAAGACCTCCTTAAAGTGAATCAGACAGACACTGTAGGAGGAGTTGTCCGGACAAGCATTTTTAAGTCAAATCAGGGGCAATAACTCAGTAATTCTTGATGGAATTTTTACAAAATGTGTGTCTTGCACATCTACAACTCCAAATGAACACTTCTGCCAAGTATAAAGCGAATCGGACTGAAATTGTAGGAGGAGTTGTCTGGACAAGCATTTTAAATGTGAATCAGGGGCAATAACTCATTAATTCTTCATAGAATTTTCACGAAAGTTGCGTCTTGCACATCTACAACTCCTAATGAACACTTATGCCAAGTTTAAAGTGAATCAGACAGAAACTGTAGGAGGAATTGTCCGGACAAGCATTTTTAAGTCAAATCAGGGGCAATAACTCAGTAATTCTTGATGGAATTTTTACAAAATGTGTGTCTTGCACATCTACAGCTCCTAATGAACACTTATGCCAAGTTTAAAGTGAATCAGACAGAAACTGTAGGAGGAGTTGTCCGGACAAGCATTTTTAAGTCAAATCAGGGGCAATAACTCACTAATTCTTGATGGAATTTTTACAAAATGTGTGTCTTGCACATCTACAGCTCCTAATGAACACTTATGCCAAGTTTAAAGTGAATCAGACAGAAACTGTAGGAGGAGTTGTCCGGACAAGCATTTTTAAGTCAAATCAGGGGCAATAACTCACTAATTCTTGATGGAATTTTTACAAAATGTGTGTCTTGCACATCTACAGCTCCTAATGAACACTTATGCCAAGTTTAAAGTGAATCAGACAGAAACTGTAGGAGGAGTTGTCCGGACAAGCATTTTTAAGTCAAATCAGGGGCAATAACTCACTAATTCTTGATGGAATTTTTACAAAATGTGTGTCTTGCACATCTACAGCTCCTAATGAACACTTATGCCAAGTTTAAAGTGAATCAGACAGAAACTGTAGGAGGAGTTGTCCGGACAAGCATTTTTAAGTCAAATCAGGGGCAATAACTCACTAATTCTTGATGGAATTTTTACAAAATGTGTGTCTTGCACATCTACAGCTCCTAATGAACACTTATGCCAAGTTTAAAGTGAATCAGACAGAAACTGTAGGAGGAGTTGTCCGGACAAGCATTTTTAAGTCAAATCAGGGGCAATAACTCACTAATTCTTGATGGAATTTTTACAAAATGTGTGTCTTGCACATCTACAGCTCCTAATGAACACCTATGCCAAGTTTAAAGTGAATCAGACAGAAACTGTAGGAGGAGTTGTCCGGACAAGCATTTTTAAGTCAAATCAGGGGCAATAACTCAGTAATTCTTGATGGAATTATTACAAAATGTGTGTCTTGCACATCTACAGCTCCTAATGAACACTTCTGCCAAGTTTAACGTGAATCAGACAGAAACTGTAGGAGGAGTTGTCCAGACAAGATTTTGCAGACAGACCGACCGCCCGACCGACCGACCGACCGACCGACAGGCTGATTCCAGTATACCCCCCACAAACTTCGTTTGCGGGGGTATAATTATATCTGTCTGGCTCTCAGACAAGTCTTTCCAAGACAACAGCAATAAAACAGTGCAAGCGATATGAATTATTGAAATACCAGCAGCCTTTCATCACAGCTTGCCTCATTCAGATAAAAATCTGCCTTTCCACCCGAGGAAGATGAACACTACTCCTAACTGTTGCAACTTTCCTTTTTCTTTCAATTTTTCTCTGATATATAATTCACGGAAAATGTTTCCATGGATATTAGGTTAATACAACTGCTTAACTATTTGCCAAACGACAAAATTTTAGACTTGTCCAAATTGAAAGCATTTGCAGAAGACAAATAAATGTGACTGAAAAAATTGAAATTCGTTTTGGGAAGGGTAAAAAACATTGTGGGAAAAGGAGAAAATGCTGCTTACCAGCATTTTCACCTTTCCCCACAATGTTTTCAAAAGGCTTCAGGGTCGTCGAAAGTCGGGACTGTGTGGTAAAGGGTTAATTTAAGTTTAGCTTGTCAATGGTTCGTCTTCTGATCAATTGTCATCTCCTTGTTGTTTGCTTAACCCTTTCCCAAACAAGCCCTGGTTTTCACGTGTCTGTAGTACAAGTCTTTTGAAAACACTGTGGGAAAAGGAGAAATTGCTCGTAACGAGCAATTTCTCCTTTTCCCACAGTGTTTTCTACCCGTTTTGAGACCTTTCTGCCATTTTCATCAAATTTAAAATTGTTGTCTGCAAACCTAGTCCAAAATTTGTCGTTTGGGAAAGGGTTAAGGGTTTAGACTGATTGATTGACTGTATGGTGTTTAATGCCGTTTTCAACATTATTTCAGTTATATCATTGCGGCCAGTACACCTATCCATGCTTTCCTGGAGTTTCTTTTACCAGTGCTTTGCACAATATTCTTTCCAAGCCACCGACCGCTTTCTCACATAACCACTGTCGCAACAATGGTCAGCGGTGAGAGAGGAATGAATCCTGTCGCAATGACCGTCATCAATCCTCGGAAAGAAATTGGCCAAGGCGGGTATCGAACCAGCGACCTCCTGTTCTCAAGTCCTGTATGCTACCGACTGAGCTACCGGGGCTTGGCTTTAAGGGTTTAGTCCTAAGAAAGCTAGACATTTTGATACAGAAATTACCCAGACAAGAAAAAGACATTTTTTTTTTCACAAAAAAAAAAAAGAAGAAAAATAAATCTACTCAATTAGAGAAGCAACAAGCGATTTACAAATTAGATCATGCAAAATAATAGTCAATCATGAAATAAAACATAAAAAAGTTGCAATTTGCATTTTCACAAACAAATCACACAAAAAATTTTGAGTTGATCGATGACACGGACTTTGTCAGACAGATGACTCAAAGATTTTATTGCAAACTCACTGGCAAGATTCATTCAATAATTCACAGATCAAGCTGATCAGTGAATGAAATATTTCTTTTTATTACACTTCTCCATTTTGTTTCCTTTACTTCAGATTGCACATGAAGCAGAAATTATTTATCGATGACAAACATGTCACAGAGTGCAATATTTAACAAATTCACCTTTTTTTTTCAATAGTGTACTATTAGACTTAACTCTTTACCAATTTTAGACCAGTCCAGCTTGAAAGCATTTGCAGACGACAAAAAAAAAAGTGACCCGAAAATTGAAAATTGTTTTGGGTATGGTGGAAAACATTGTGGGAAAAGGAGAAAATGCAGGTTACCAGCATTTTGCCTTTTTCCACAATGTTCTCAGAAGGCCTCTTTCTCAGGGTTGTTAAAAGTTGGGATTGTGTGGTAAAGCGTTAAACTTATATGAATCTAGCACAAATAGCTACAGAAATATTTTGAGGGAGAAGAGTCTTTAGCTCTTTTAACTCTTTACCACACAATCCCGACTTTTAACGACCCTGGGAAAGAAGCCTTTTGAAAACATTGTAGGAAAAGGAGAAAATGCTGGTAACCAGCATTTTCTCCTTTTCCCACAATGTTTTCTACCCTTTCCAAAACAAATTTTAGTTCTTGAGTCACATTTAATTTGCTTTCAATTTGGACAGATCTAAAATTCTTTTGTTTGGTAAAGAGTTAACAAGGACCACCAGGAAAATAAACTTGTTCAAATAATCTAAACACACAATTGGAATAAATCTTGTCTCTTGACTCCCGCATGCCACCTTTAGATTACATTAATTCTGTTAAATTCCCTTCCAGTTGGTCTGAATTGGGTAATAAGCAAAATAAATCCAATTACAAGTGACAACATTCTGACTCATTCAGATCTTTTTATCACCTCTGTTTGGCAATTTATAACTGTCTCCATTCTTCCCATTCTATTCAATTTTAAGCGAGGAGTAGTTTAAAGGGGCCTATTTCAATTTCTATCTCATCATCGGGCCTTCCAACATCTTTTGACCTGTCTTTTTTAGTGGATTTGTATAGCAAATCCACTTCCTGTGATTGTTCTGACCAGAACCAAATACATCATGCGTAACGATGCATGCTCGCTCACACTGTACTATGATACCAGTTTGACCTTAACCAAGTATTCTGTCATTCACGCTTGCGCCAATTCTACTTTCAGTTTTAGCTAATACACCTCAGCCCCACTTCACTACTGTAGATAATGTCCTACACTTGTATATGTACAGTCCGAAATATAATACCAGCAAAAAACAGCGTAAGATTGACGAATCAAATTACAACCCCTTAAACAGTAATAGAATAACAGTTACTCTGCGGCCTGCTCGGCACAACAATTTTGACTTGCCCTTCTCTTGCTAACTCCATTTTAAAATAATTGCATAATTATGTATTGCATGTGATGTTATTTTTTTATTACAATATATTACAGCTTTATGCTACTCCACAAATCCGCTTTCCAGGACTTTGAGTCCTTTGATTAATCCATAACTATTAAAATATGCCTGTTTATGCAACTGACAGCTATAACGAAACTGTTTGTGCATAAAAGAGCCATTGATTGCAACAAACAATGGCTCTTGTTACCACAGTATGTTCCATTCTCTTTACAATCATACTTTATCCCCCAATGGGATTTTAGTTTTTAATGGGTCAAATCCTAGTACATATTATACCTTCATGGAGAAAATGGTAGAAATCTCCGCACTGATATTGTGCACATGTTTAAACTCTCATTTTCTCACAATTTCATGACAAAACTTGAATTCGAACATACAAGTTGCTAGTGTATTCAGTAATAATCTGCATATAGAGATCCAGATAAAAGGGAGTGGTGGTATTCTAAATCCATTATTTCTCATCCAAACCCTATGTTGTGGGTACTCATTAGAATCGTCTCAATGAGATGATTCTAATGAGTACCTGTAACATAGGGTTTAGTTGAGAATAATTAATATTTTCATTTCTATAATCAAAATCACTCCCTCTATCTAGAGCTCTGAATAAATGAAAATGGATTTTACCTTGTGAGAAGTACAGCTGTATCATAATGGTGTCGACTAGAAGGATCCTCATTGTTTCTTGCCTGCCACTTGCAAAATTTCTTTAAAGTTTCCCCTGCATTTGTGGTGATCTTTGGGCCTTCCTACAAAACACAGAAGAAGAGTTGAATAAAGACAATGTTTCCTATACTTTCTGTCAGTTGTTTAACCCTTAACTCTTTACCGAATGACAATTTTTTTGTACTCAACCAAATTGAAAGTATTTGCTGACAACAAAATAAATGTAACTCAGGTGATGATTTCTGTCTTTGATAGGGTAGAAAACATTGTGGGAAAAGGAGAAAATGCTGGTTACCAACATCTCTTTTTCCTACAATGTTTTCTTCTTCCTCAGGGTTGTTAAAAGTTGGGATTGTGTGGTAAAGAGTTAAAGTACTTTTCACTACTTTAGCTGCCTTTGCAGCCAGAATAGATTGAAGATCTGGCTGCCCAAAACCTGCAACCTGATCTTTGATCTGAACTGTCTGTTTTACTCAAACACCTTAAACAAAAGCAACCTTGTTATTGTGATTATTTGGATCTTACTTCTGGACTGAAAATATGTTTTGGGTTAATTCATGAGGGTTAAAATATTCCTAAAATTTTTCTTCCAAAATTGGGGAAATGTTACAGCAATTTTCTTATTAATCCTTTACCAAACAATCCCAATGTTTTCACAACCCTGAAGAAGAAGGCTTTAGTAAACATTATGATAAAAGGAGAAAATACCTGTAACCAGCAATTGTCTTTTACTCATAATGTTTTCTACTCTTTCATAGACAATTCCACAATATGAGCCATATTTAAAATTTGTCATTTGCATCTGTTTTGAATTTGGCAAACTAAATATAGCTCAAATGATGATTTGAAAGGAAAAAATGCTTTTCCCACAATGTTTTTAAAAATCTTTTGTATTAGGGTCCTCAAAACTCGGGATGGTGTGTAAAGAGTTAACCGTTTACCACACAATCCCGACTTTTAACAACCCTTTGAAAGAAGCCTTCCCAAAACACATTTCCATATTTCAGTCACATTTTATTATCTCGTCTGCAAATGCTTTCAATTTGGACCAGTCTAAAATTTTGTCGTTTGGTAAAGAGTTAACTGTCTACATCTCTTTCAATCCAATACATCAGAAATAACCATAACAGTCAGCCTCCAGTGTTACACCTGCTTGACAAACCAAAAAAAAACAACATAACTCTGCTTGTATTTCATTCTCCAATTAGTCATCAACCGCTTTCATTCACAAGTCCATTGTTCACATAAAAAGAACATTTATTTAACAAATTAACACTTGTTGCTCACTGGTCTGAGCAAATGATATACCTGAAGCCATGACATTTTAACCTAAGATTTCCATATAACATGCTAGAACTATTTCAAACACAATTATTATGGAAATGACACAACACTTGCTGTCTTCTGTACTAAATTTTCTAAAAGTCTTTCCCAAACAACAACATTTTAGACTGCTCCAAACTGGAAGCATTTTGTAGAAAACTTAATATCTATCACAAATCACGGGATACAGTGTCTTTGATAGGGTAGGAAACAAAGGAAATAGAGAAAATGTTCATTTCCAGCATTTCTGTCTTTTTCCACAACATTTTCAAAACGCCTAGTACCACAGGACAGGGGTAAACCTGTGTTGTCAGAAAACCATTCATTTACCATGCTTTGCAGACAAAATGGATGTTTCTGATTACAGTGTAGGTCAAAGATATAACTACAGAGTCAAATGCTGATGAAACGCAATCATAATTCTTCACCAAAAGACAAAATTTTAAACTTGTCCTGATCCAAAGCACTGCTAGATAACAAATTGAATGTGGCTCAAATGATTGGATTTGTCTTCGATAGGTTAGAAAACATTGTGGGAAAAGGAGAAAATGGCAGATATCAGTATTTTTTTCCGTTTCCATCGATATCTTTAAAATTGTTCATCCTCAACATCATTTAAATTTGGGATTATGCGGTAAAGGGTTAATTTAATCCATTCTTCTGAGGATTTCATGTAAGTAGCAGTCCAAAACATGGAATCATGAGGATTAAAGTTTACAACCTCTAGGAGTTAACCCTTTACCACTCAATCCCGAGTTCTGACGACCCTGAGAAAGAAGCCTTTTGAAGACATCGTGGGAAAAGGAGAAAATGCTGGTAACCAGCATTTTCTCCTTTTCCTACAATCTTTTCTACCCTTTCACAGCAAAAAAGCATAATTCCAGCCACATCTTAATTTTCATCTGCAGATGCTTTCAAGTTGGACCAGTCTAAAATTTTGTTGTGTGATACCGAGTTACAATATTTGATGCATTTGCAGCAGACAGGTCTTGCAAAAATTTTGGCATTTTCAGGAATGATGAAAACCAGCAATTTCTCTGCCTATTAGCCTTCATGATTTCTCATCTATTTCCCACACCTGCATAAAAAATATCACTGGTCTTGATTTCACCTTTAACTCTTTACAAATACAAAATTCTAGATTTGTTCGTGGTGAAAGCATTTGCAGCCGACAAATTCAATGCGGCAAAAAAAAAATAAGATTTCGTTTTCAACGGATAGAAAACAGTCTAGTAAAGTAGAAAATACCAGAAATCAAAGTTTTCTCCTTTTCCGACAATGTTTTCAGAATCTGTCTATTTTAGGGGATTATGTGGTAAAGGGTTATAGGTCTTTCACAACTGTAAAACCCTTGCAGTTGGTATAGATCAAAATCAGACCACACAAAACATGCAGTCAGATCTTTGATCTACACTGTCTCTTTGGCTAAGACATCTTGACATCTTGGGAAAAAAATCAATTTTGATGTTACAATTAATTTCTAGATTGAAAATGATCATTGCATTTATTTGGCATTCTAAGGGTTACTCTTAGATTAAAAGATAAAATTTTAGACTCCTAAATTTTTGCAGATGAGAAGTTAATTGTGGTTCCAAATTGCTGTCATTCCTTTTATGAAAGAGCAGAAAACATTATTGCTGGTTATCAGCTTTTTCTCCTTTTCCCATAACGTTTTCAAGAACCTTCTTGCTCAGGATCAAAACAATAAAACACAGGATTGTTTGGTAAAGGGTAAATTTATTTGTGAATTTCATGGATATTTTCATCTTGAAATCATCTCGAAATTCCCAAAGTTGAAATGGGTGAAGATAAGCCTGACAACAAGATCAGTACTGCACAGGCCACTGCAACCCATTGGCACCCAATCATGTGAAACTGAAGAGCTGTCAGTCAAAAGTTGTCCAGTGTGACCCTTGCTTCTCAAATTGTCCTACTCTATGATCCGTGATCATACACCAAAAAATCCATTGATACAGGCACAATTTATGATATGTGCATAAACCTAGGTCAAAAATACTTGCCAATCAAATCTTATTTAGAAGAATTACTTTTTTTAACCCTTTACTGCACAATGATGCCTTTTGACGCCCCTGGGAAAGAAGCCTTTTGAAAACATTGTGGGAAAAGGAGAAAATGCTGGTAACCAGCATTTTCTCCTTTTCCCACAATGTTTTCTACCCTATCAAAGAAAAGTTGTACCATTTGAGCCACACTGAAATTGTCGTCTGCAAATGCTTTCAATTTGGACAAGGCTATAATTTTGTCGTCTGGTAAAGGGTTAACTAACTGATAATAATCTATGAAGAGCTGTAACACGGATACATTAAAATTTCGTGAGGTTCTTTGAAGCATGCAGCTGTAGAAAAAGGAAGACTGAAAATATCTGTTCTATGTCATAGTGAGAACATTTGGTGAAATAATGGAGCAGAAAAAAGCCCTTACATGTATTGAAAAGCAATCAGTAACAAGGACAAGAAGCCTTTATCAAACGGTAAAATTTTAGTCAAGTCCAAATTGAAAGCGTTAGCAACAATTAAAGAGTGGCTGAAATGATGAAATTTATCTGTAAAAAAGTAAAATTCACAGTGGGAAAAAGGACAAAATGTTGATTTATCAGCATTTCCTCCTTTTCCCACAATCTTTTCAAAAGGCTTCTTCTTCAGGGCCATTAAAACTATTGTATGGTAAAAGGTTCCACTGTGACACATACACCAAGAATGCCTTGTCAGGTTCACAACGGTCTATGTGACTTGCTCTAGAAAATGGAGTTTTATCCTAGAGTGCCAAATAAACCTAACAAACATTTTCAGCCTAGAAATATGACACAGAATAGGTGCAACTTCAAGGTTGCTTCGTCCCCACTATCAAAGATCAGACTACATATTTTGTGTGATTGATCTATACTGGCTGCAAAGGCAACTGAAGTTGTGAAAGGCCTGTCAAGAGCACCCTTAAAATTGCTCTTAACCCTTTACCATACAATCACAAGTTTTAACGACCCAACAGAAAGTGGCCTTGCGAAAACATTGTGAGAAAAGGAGAAAACACTGGTGACCAGCATTTTCTCCTTTTCCCAGTGTTTTCTGCCCTTTTGGAGACAAATCCCACCATTCACGCCACATTTGTCGTCTACAAATGGTTTCAATATGGACCAGTCAAAAGTTTTGTTGTGTGGTAAAAGGTTAAAGCCGCAAATAAACCTGATGAGCATTTTCATTCTAGAATAATACTGCAGATAACTGCAATTTCATGGTTGCTTTTGTCTAAAGTGTTACAGCAAAGCAAACAGTGTAGATCAAAGATCAGGCTGCATGTTTTGTGCTGTCTGATCTTGATCTACATTGGCTACACAGGCAACTATAGCAGTAAAAGGCACTTTAAGGGTTAATTTTTTAGACAGGGTAGAAAACATTGTGGGAAAAGGAGAAAATGCTGGTTTCCAGCATTTTCTCCTTTTCCCATAATGTTTTCAAAAGGCCTCTTCCCCAAGGTCGTGAAAATACATGACTGTTTGGTTAAGGGTTAATAAGGCCATATTATATATAGATTGAAATGATGAAATAAGAGCTAGGCGGTGTAGAACATTAAATATTGAGCCACACTCTGGTAAAGGGGGAGCTAATGTATCTCCATATCGAATTATACCAGGCAAGTCATCACATAATTATGGATCCATAAAATCCATTTTGTTTAACAACCTGCTGAATCATGAGGTAGAACGGTCCTTTGACAAACAGAAAATTTACCGAAGCCAAACGTTTCGGACCAGGTCAGCCTGTGCGGACCGCGCAGGCTGACCTAGGTTGACACTTTTTGCAGATGCATTAAACCCCCTTTTCACAGAGCATGGCTCAATTATTTTTCTATTACGATGCAGTCATCAAACATCATTCCTAGTAAAGTGCAATAGGGAATCTGTCACAGTGTACGATTACAGGGTACTTGTGGTCACACAGTCTCCGTTTTTCAAAGATGACGCATTTCCAGTGATCTGATAGGGAGTGAAAAATTTCTGATTTAATTGCTCTGTACCGAGATGGCATATCCCATTTTGCATTATAATTCATTATTTTTTTTTACTTTAACCCATGTTTTAATGTTTGTTTTATGTTCAGAGGCATTTAAAACCTTCAATGTAAGTAAATTACACTGTCCAGACCACAAAAAAACCTTTTTCAGAGGCTGAAAAAATATTAGTCTTCCTAAATCACATTGAAAATTACACCATTATGTTACAAACTTTTTATGAAGAAACAAATCCTTTTAGATTTGCATCCAAATTCAGGAGCAGCATGTGTTTATGATCATCTTTTCTTACTTGTAAATCTATCATCTTGTAGCGTAAAACTTTTCAGTAGTTAAGGAATTTTATGGCTGACACCGGATTTAAACCCTTGAAGTGCCAATAAAGAAAATCTCAACTTAAACTCATCAAACAAATCTAAAAAACTGATACTTTGATTCTGCAAAAGTTCAATGAAATCCTACTGATAATGAATACGAGAGCACCACATGCAGATGCCAACGCTCGCCTGCAGTCGCTTAATTTTTAGTGTTAGTGCAAAGTAAACTAGAGCTGTCACTAAATGTGACTGAATGCTCCCGCCAGCGCTTTGACAGAAACTAGTATTCTGTAAACAGATGGACACACAGACACATGGACAAACAGACACACGGACAGACAGGCTGATTCCAGTACACCCCCGAAAACATTCGTTTTGCGGGGGTATAAAAAGATGTTTAAGTCAAAGGGGAGATAATTGTTCAACCAGAAGGAGTTAATACTTTAAATTGCAGTTTAAAAACCTTCAATATATGATCAATGTATGTGCAAAGTTTTAAAACAATTGCAGAAAAACTTTTGTGGGAGTTCGCGACACAAAATTACTAGTATTTCATACAGAGATGGATGTTAAGAGAAAAACAAGAGGGCCATGATGGCCCTGGGTCGCTCACCTTAGTACAGTGCCTTCAAGGTTTTTCTTTAATTTGACCATGTGACCTAGTTTTTGACCACAGGTGACCCAATTTCAAACTCATATTTCATGAAGACCAACATTCTGACCAATTTTCAAGTCAATTGAGCAAAAATGTGGCCTCGAGTACCCTAAAGATATTTCTTTAATTTGACCTAGTGATCTAGATTATGACCCCAGATGACCCAAATTTGAACTGGTCTTTGACTATATCAAAAGAAACATTTTAACCAATTTTTCAAATCAAATGAATAATAAATGTGGCCTCTAGAGTGCCCACTAGCTATTTCTTAATTTGACCAAGTGACCTAGTTTATGACCCCAGTTGACCCAAATTCAGACTCATGTGAGATTTTACAAAGACAAACATTCTGACCAATTTTCAAGGCAATTAAGCAAAGAATGTGGCCTCTAGAGTGCCCACAAGGTATTTCTTTATTTTGACCTAGTGACCTAGTTTATGGTTCCAGGTGACCCAAATCCAAACTCATCTGGTATTTCATCAAGACAAACATTCTAGCCAAATTTCAGGTCATTTGAGCAATAAATGTGGCCTCCAGAGTGTAAACAAGGTATTTCTTTAATCTGACCCAGTGAAATAGTTTATGACCCAAGATGACCCAAATTAATCTTATGTGAGACTTTATAAAGACAAACTTTCTAACTAATTTTCAAGGCAATTGAGCAAATAATGTGGCCTCGAGAGTGCCAACAAGGTATTTAATTTGACCTAGTGACCTAGTTTATGACCCAAGATGACCCAATTTTGAACTCAATGAACTTGTTGCGCTTAGATGGGCAAGCAAACTTAGAAGAGAATCACTACATACGAAATATCAAAGCTCTACGCCTTCCAGTTTTAAAGAAGAATTTTAAAGTTTTCCGTCTTTGTTCCTATGTTCGAACTTGTGACCCTTGGGGCTGGGCCAGTTTTGACTCAGGGGCATCATATGAACAAACTTGGTAGAGGTCCACTAGGAAATGCTACATACCAAATATCAAAGCTCTACACCTTCCCGTTTAAGAGAAAAGGAAATTTAAAGTTTTCCTTCTTTGTTCCTATCTTCGAACTTGTGACCCCCAGGGCGGGGCCAGTTTTGACCCAGGGGCATCATATGAACAAACTTGGTAGAGGTCCACTATGAGATGCAACATACCAAATATTAAAGCTCCACACCTTTCGGTTTCAGAAAAGAAGAATTTTAAAGTTTTCCTTCTTTGTTCCTATGTTCAAACTTGTGACCCCAGGGGTTGGTCCAGTTTTGACCCAAGCAGCATCCTTGGAACAAACTTGGTAGAAGTCCACTAGGAGATGCTACATACCAAATATCAAAGCTCTATGCCTTCCCATTTAAGAGAAAAAAAAAATTAAGTTTTCCTTCTTTGTTCCTATGTTTGAACTTGTGACCCCCGGGGCAGGGCCAATTTTGACCCCAAGGGCATCATATGAACAAACTTAGTAGAGGTCTACTAGGCGATGCTACATACCAAATATCAAAGCTCTATGCCTTCTAGTTTTACAGAAGAAGATTTTAAAGTTTTCCTTCTTTGTTCCTATGTTGGAAATTGTGACCCCTGGGGTGGGGCCAGTTTTGACCCCAGGGGCATCATATGAACAAACTTGGTAGAGGTCCACAAGGAGATGCTACATGCCAAATATCAAAGCTCTACGCCTTCAAGTTTCAGAGAAGAAGATTTTTAAAGTTTTCCTTCTTTGTTACTATGCTCAAACTTGTGACCCCTGGGGTGGGGCCAGTTTTGACCCCAGGGGCATCATATGAACAAACTTGGTAGAGGTCCACTAGGAGATGCTACATACCAAATATCAAAGCTCTACGCCTTCAAGTTTCAGAGAAGATGATTTTTAAAGTTTCCCCTCTTTGTTCCTATGTTCGAACTTGTGACCTCCGGGGCAGGGCCAGTTTTGACCCCAAGGGCATCATATGAACAAACTTGGTAGAGGTCCACTAGGAGATGCTTCATGCCAAATATCAAAGCTCTATGCCTTCTAGTTTTACAGAAGAAGATTTTTAAAGTTTTCCTTCTTTGTTCCTATGTTGGAAATTGTGACCCCCGGGGTGGGGCCAGTTTTGACCCCAGGGGCATCATATGAACAAACTTGGTAGAGGTCCACTAGGAGATGCTACATGCCAAATATCAAAGCTCTACACCTTCAACTTTCAGAGAAGAAGATTTTTAAAGTTTTCCTTCTTTGTTACTATGCTCAAACTTGTGACCCCCGGGGCGGGGCCAGTTTTCACCCTAGGGACATCAAATGAACAAACTTGGTAGAGGTCCACTAGGAGATGCTACACACCAAATATCAAAGCTCTGCGCCTTCTAGTTTCAGAGAAGAAGATTTTCAAAGATTTTGCTTTTTTTTCCTTTTTGTTGCCATGGCAAACCAGAGTTGTGGGTGGAATTCAATTCTTTGAACAATTTTGGTAGAGCTTCACCCAAGGAACATTCCTGCCAAGTTTCATCAAGATTGGCCCAGTGGTTTAGGAGAAGAAGATGTTTAAAGAAATTGTTGACAGACGACGGACGCCGGACATAGGGCGATCACAATAGCTCACCTTTAGCACGTTGTGCTAAGGTGAGCTAAAAAGTGTCAAGTTCAAGGGGAGATAATTCATGAAGCAGGAGGAGTTGACACTTGAAAATTGCGTCTTGCAAACCTTCAATATATGATGAATGTATGTGCAAAGTTTCAATACAATTGAAAGAAAACTGGAGGAGGAGTTTGCAACACAAAATTAGTAGTATTTTGTACACAGACGGACACACGGACAGACAGGCTGATTCCAGTATACCCCCAAAAACATTCGTTTTGCGGGGGTATAAAAAGGGGCATAACTGTGTCAAAAACACTCTTCTGGCTACCTACCCTTGTATATATTCCCCTTTTAATAGTGAACAACTTGTCAAAGTTTTAAGTAAGTATCCTCTGAGTAATGACAGAGGTATTATGAAATGCCAAACTTTTCGAAAATGTCGAAGTCTTTGCACCATGACACCGATGCCGACAGTGCCAGGGTTACAATACCTTGACGTTTTATTTGAAAACAGCTGAGTTAACAAAGGTGTGAGTGGCTAACAAAAGGATGAACTCTAGTAGACCATGGTCCAAATTAACCCTCTACCACACAATCACGTGTTTTAACGACCCTGAAGAAGAAGCCTTTTGAAAACATTGTGAGAAAAGGAGAAAATGCTGGTAACCAGCATTTTCTCCTTTTCCCACAATGTTTTCTAACCTTCCCGAAACAAATTTCAATTTTTGAGTCACATCTATTTTGTCGTCTGCAAATGCTTTCCATTTGGACAAGTCTAAATTTTGCCATTTGGTAAAGAGTTAAGGAGCATGCTTCCCCATGGTGTGAAATGGTAAAACCATGGCCAAGAGACAGAACCATGGTTTACATTTTGTGAAAAGCATGGTTACAAAACCATTTGACCATTGTTGACAGCGCTTGGCATGGACAAACTTTGGTCAACCCAAGGTTGCCCATGCTCAGCTATTTGTCTATTTTTGCATGGCCTGGTCTGATATGAATTTCTTGCAAGATATGGATCAGTTTCTATTAAATGCCATGCAACATACAGAACATGAAGGCTCTGCGCCTTATTATTCCAAACAGTAACCAAAAGCCTCTATATCTCTGTAAGACATACCTGCTAAAATCTGCAATAACAAAAATATTCTGTGAAAGATTGTGACCAAACCAGCTTCTACATTGCATTATTCTGTTCTTTTTCTGCTCTGACAAATATCCATTTGATTTATTTGGGGCTCTTTTTGCTCCATTATTGCCATGACCATTGCTAAGTTAAAGATAAAAGACAAGAGAAATGGTTTGCATTATGGGACAATAGCAATCCATCATTGTTGAATGCAACATCTCGACAGTCTTTTTTTTTTTTACAATCACCCTTTACCAAGCGATCCTGTGCTTTGGTGACCCTAGCAGAGAAAACTTTTGAAACATTCTGGGAAAAGAAGAAAATGCTGGTTACCAGAATTTCTCCTATACCTATAATACTTTCTATCCTCTCCCAGACAAATCCCATCATTTGAGCCAACTTTGTCTGCAAATTTTGCTTTCAACTTGGACAAGTCTAAAAGTTTGTCATCTGCTAAAGAGTTGACACTTTATCAAACAGTCCAGATTTTTCAATGACCCTAAATGGTAAGGCTGTAATTTGAAAACATTGTGGGAAAAGGAGAAAATGCTGGTAACCCTACCATTCTAGAAGACAGAAAATATCATTTAAGCTTCATTTTCTTTTTAGTCATCTGTAAATGCTTTCAATTTGATCAAATTTGAAATTTTGTCATCTAGTAAAGAATTAAAGAATATCCAAACAGTACTCTAGAGGTGTAAGAAACATGAAAGTTTTCTCCACTTTGATCTCAGGACAAAATAATCTCCCTAACCCCTCCCCTGTTAAAGTGCACTATCTCCTTATGAGAAGTCAATGGGGTTGAATGCACATCAAGCGTTTTACTGCAATTTTATTAGTAAACAATTAATAAAAATGTCATTAGCTCACTATTTAATAGCTTTCAATTAATGAAAGTCATCTAAATTTTGATAGAAATCTTTCTTCCAACTTATTTTTATGTGCTGAAGCATGTCAAGCAGATTTTACTCTAAGATTATGCTTTAGAAATAACGTGCTATAGCAATCATTAAATTATGAAGCATTATGAGCTAATCCTTCGGGTGCTAAATCAAGAGAACGGACATTTGTAGTCAGATAAAAAGCCCAAAACATGGCACATTTCATGCTTGTATTAACTCTTTCTCTACTAATGACAACATCAGTAGCTTTTGCGGATGGTGTAGATCAAGATCAGACTGCACAGAACGTGCAGTCTGATCTTTGATCTACACCATCCGCTACTCGATGCTAGGCTATGACGCACTTCATACTCAGTAGCAGTAGGAATCGCTCTTCTTTTAGGCCTCGAAAAAAGGTAGAGTTTCTTGAGTCAGTAATCTCTTTAACCCTTTACTACATGATCCTGAGTTTTAACAACCTTGAAGAAGATGGCCTTTCTAAAACACTGTTGGAAAAGGAGAAAATGCTGGCTTTCCGCCATGTTTTTCCACCCTTCCAAAAATGAATTTCAATTTTTGAGCCACACTTTTTTTGTCATCTGCACATGCTCTCAATTTGGACAACCTCAAAATTTGGTCATTTGGTAAAGAGTTGAACAAAGTAGTGTTAGGGTTAGGGTCTGTTGAGGACAGTGGTGTATTGGTTGAGTGTTTGCCTCTTACATTAAAGGTTCCCAGTTTGAATCCCTTGATAAGTAGGGTTACTACCTTTGGACTACCAATATCCGAATGTTAGTATTGGCTAGGGTTTCCAGGAGGCAATCATCAGGATGACTAATAGAAGTTGTAAGAAGTTTTTTCAGTATCCATGTAACGTTACAATAAATACATTCATTTAACCCTTTACCACACAATCCCGACTTTTGACAACCCTGAGAAAGAAGCCTTTTGAAAACATTGTGGGAAAAGGAGAAAATGCTGGTAACCAGCATTTTCTCCTTTTCCCACAATGTTTTCTACCCTTCCCAAAACAAATTACAATTTTTCAGTACATTTAATTTGTAATCTGCAAATGCTTTCAATTTGTGGACTAGTCTGAAATTTTGTTGCTTGGTAAAGAGTTAAACTAAATGAATCTGAACAATAACCAATCAGCACGTTGTGTGTAATCTGGTTTCAGTCTTCTTGTACAGTCACTAAATCACCCCTTCATCTTCAGCATCCTTAGGGTTTTATGAATCCCTACAATACTAGTGCACCTATCCATGCTTTCTTGGTGTTTCTTTTATCAGTACTATGCACAATATTCTTCCAAAGCCACTAGCTTCTTTCCAAGATAATCCTGTTGCAACAACTATCATCAATGTTATACCATATTAATAGTGTTGTATATCAAAAATATCGAACAAGGTTGGGAGAATTGATAATTGGCGAGCCTTGGTGAGACAATTATCAATTCTCACAGTCGAGTTAGATATTTTTGCTATAAAACAACACTATGAACATAATTATTATATCTATCTTTTAACGTCTGAATTGTTGGTGTTCACCATTTCTAACAATGACAAACACAGTTTTAGCAGCATATGCAAATGAGGGAAAGTAGTTCCTGCTCCACATGCTGTTCTATAAATATCAGTGATATATTAAAAATGAATATCACATAGGTGTTATTGCATGGATATTTGATTAGTTGAAAGATAATTTACATTATAAGATTTATGATCAATTTGTACCCCTGTTTTTGTTTCTTCTCTCAATTTAATGCCACAATCAGCATGATTTTAATTCATAAAGTTTTTGATTTATCGTCATTATTTATAGATTCAGTTCTAAAAGATAAAATGGTATTTAGGAAATCAGATGCATCTGCAATGTGTATCACCTGTTAACTCTTTACCTCACGAGAAATTTTTAGACCAGCCCAAACTGAAAGCATTTGCAGACGACAAAATAAATTTAATTCAAAAATTGAAATTTGTTTTGGGAAGGCTAGAAAACATTGTGGAAAAAGGAGAAAATGCTGGTTACCAGCATTTTCTCCTTTTTCCACAATGTTTTCAAAAGGCTTTCTTCTCAGGGTCGTTAAAAGTCGGGATTGTGTGGTAAAGAGCTAACCCTTTTGCCACAGAATCCCGAGTATTAGCTACCCTGAGAAAGAGGCCTTCTGAAATCATTGTGGCAAAGAGTTTAGTAAGACATTAAAGATTATCACATGAAATTAACTCATCATTTATTTCTTTGATCTTGAGGCAAATTTCCTGTGATGATAAATTCATTCTCACCAGACAACAAAAGTGTAGATTAGTCCAATCTGAAAGCATTTGCAGAAAACAAATTAACTCTTTACCACACAATCCAGACTTTGAATGACCCTGAGAAAGAAAACTTTCGAAAACATCATGAAGAAAAGGAGAAAAAGTGGGGTTTTTTTTAAGGCACTTTTCTTAAGAGTTAAGATTTCAATTTGTTTCTTCTCTTTGACGCTTAACCCTTTACCAGACGGCAAAATTTTAGCCTTGTCCAAACTGACAGCATTTGCAGACGACAATTTCAATGTGGCTCAAATAGTGCAATTTTCTCTTGATAGGACAGAAAGCATTGTAGGAAAGGGAGAAAATGCTGGTTACCAGCATTTTCTCGTTTTTCCACAATGTTTTCAAAAGGCTTCTTTCCCAGGGGTGTTAAAAGGCGTCATTGTGTGGTAAAGGGTTAAGCAAACAAACCCACCTTTAACCCTTTAACACACAATCCTGAGTTTTAAATACCCTGAAGAAGATGGCTTTTGAAAACTTTGTTGGAAAAGGAGAAAATGCTGGTAACAAACAAAACAAGAAAGCTTTAACTGAACAGAAAGGGATACCAAAGTACATGCTTTTGGCAGATAAATGCATGGTGTATTAATCAACGTCTATTAGAAGCAGATATAATCAATCACACAGGACCATGGTCAATGGTCAATCTTGTGATAATGATTTCTGGGGTACTTTATCTCATTCATGGAGTCAAATTTTGACAGTTCAAATAGATGTACCTTGGGTTGTGACTTGCTGAAGGTGAGCTGTTCACAAAAGGAAAATAATACAATGTGGAAGAAAAACTGACAGTAAACAGGGTCAGCAGAGGTTACCTGAAGTCAAATCTTTGATGAAAGAAAACCTTTGCTTGTTCTTTTTTAACCCTTTCCCAAACGACAAAATTTGGACTGGTCCAAATTCAAAGAGTTTGCAGACAACAATTTTAAATTTGATGAAAATGGCAGAAAGTTCTCAAAAAGGGTAGAAAACACTGTGGGAAAAGGAGAAATTGCTCGTTACGAGCAATTTCTCCTTTTCCCACAGTGTTTTCAAAAGACTTGTACTGCAGACACGTGAAAACCAGGGCTTGTTTGGGAAAGGGTTAACCCTTTACCACACAATGTTCATTTTTTAACCCTTTACCACACAATCCTGAGTTTTAACCCTTTACCACACAATCCTGACTTTTAATGACCCTAAAAAAGAAGCCTTTTGAGAACATAATGGTAAAGGGAAAAATATTTGTAACCAGCATTTCCTCCTTTTCCCACCCTGTTTTCTACCTTTTCTGAAACAAATTTCAGTTTGTCATCACATGTGTTTTGTTATCTGCAAATGCTTTCAATTTGGACTAGTTTCAAATTTGGTCATTTGGTAAAGAGTTAATGACCGTGAGGAGGACCGCTTTCCTTGGCTTTGTGGAAAAAAGAGAAAATGCTGGTAACCAGTCTTTTATCCTTTTCCCACAATATTTACTACCCCTTCAAAGACAAATCCCATCACCTGATTTACTTTTAACTTGTAGTCTGCAAATGCTTTCAATTTATCTGGATTTTTCGCTTTTCCCACAATGTTTTCAATAGTCCCTTTCCTTTGGCATGTTAAGACACAGTTTTGTTTGGTGCTGGATTAACCCTTTCCCAAGCAACAAATTTCAGACTTGTCCAAACTGAAGCATTTGCAAACGATACTATGTGTAACTAAAATGACTGGGCTTGTCTTTAAAAGTCTTAAGGGAAAACATTGTGGGAAAACAAGAAAATTTGGTTGATCAATACACTTTTTTCCCCTATTTCCCACAATGTTGTCAAAAGGCCTTTTTCTCACAGTTGTTAACCATTAACCACACAATCCTGACTTTTAACGATCCTGAGAAAGAAGCCTTCAGAAAACATTGTGGGAAAAGGAGAAAATGCTGGTAACCAGCATTTTCTCCTTTTCCCACAATGTTTTCTACCCTTTCACAAAACAAATTCCAAATTTTAAGTCACATTTAATTTGTCATCTGCAAATCTTTCAATTCAGACTGGTCTGAAATTTTGTCGTTTGGTAAAGAGTTAAATCACAGGATTGTTTGGTAAAGGATTAAAAATCTCCTGCAAAGGATGTATGGTTGTTTGACTGAATGGTGTTTTATGCCACTTTCAACACTATTTCATTCATATCACAGTGACAGCTCACATGTTCATGTATTTCCTGGGTTTCACCAGTACTAGGCTAGGGCTCTGAAGTGTCTTGGCCAAGAGAACTCCCACAAAAAACCCAGTGGATCCAGTGAGGCTCAAACCTGGAGCCTCCAGAGCACAAGTCCGACACTTTACCACTGAGCCACGCAGGACCTCAAATGATGTATGGAGAAAATTTAATGGTCATATTGATTTTTTTCATTTTTCTTTTCTTGTAATTTTTTCTATCACAATTAACGAAAAAAAAATTTTTTCTACACCTACTTTCACTTTATATTTTTTTTCCCAGTCCTAAAAAAGAAACTGTAATGTAAAAGAACACAGTATGAAACGGTATTAAATCGTCTTTCATTAAAATGTCATATGACCTCAAAATGTCTACACAGAACAATAGAGCTCTAAAGTTTACAAGTTTTATTGAGGAGTGAAAAAAAATGGAGTTTTTGATCCTGATCTTTGCTGATAACCATCTTTTAAACAATTGGCACACACCTGGGTATTACTATATTTGATTGACAAGTGACCCTTACCTATGGAAATATTTTATAATTTTAGCTGCCTTAAAGGCCCAGTGGTGGCTAAATGTAAACAAGGCCAGAGTTAAAATGCATTCAAATTTAAATCATACAATTTAACAATATGGAAATTATCCTAAAGATGACAATCTGTCATTGTAGGGTTGGTCCAGGGGTTTAGTTGCTGGGCAGAGTAATGAATTTCAAACTACAACTTACACCATATTTTGGCACATATTTACAATATACAGGGAACCGTTTAGAAAATAATTCCATACAACTACAGGTATATTACTCAGTACTAAATGTCTGTCACGATGAGACAATCCCTATGAATCTGTACCACACAATCCCAAGTTTTAAAGACCCTGAGGAAGAGGGCTTTTAAAAAAATTGTGAGAAAAGGAGAAAATGCTGGTACCCGAAAGCCTTCTCTTTCAGGGTCGTTAAAACTCAGGATTTTGTGGCAAGAGCAAAATGTTAACCTTGAGCTGCATTTAAAATTAAAGTGTCATGACCATAATTGTAAAATAAACAGACCTCCAGATAAAAGGAGGGATAGTATTCGAAATCCATTATTTCTCTTCCAAACCCTATGTTGTGGGTGCTCATTAGAATCATCTCGATGAGACGATTGTAAATGAGTACCCATAACAACAGGTTTAAAGGAGAGTGATTAATATTTTCAATTTTGAAATCAAAATCACTCCCTCTATCTGGAGCTCTGAAATAAACCAATTAGTCTTTTTTGAAAGATTGATTTCTTTCTACACTTCAGTATGTTTTTGTGGCCAGTTTTGAGACTACAAAAGCGGAAGCAATTACATACTTGAACCTCGACATCAAAAAAATAACAGCCCACCCAGGTAGCTCAGTGGTTAGCATATCTGACTTGTGACCTGATGGTTGCGAGTTTGATACCCAGTTGAGGCAAACTTTCTTTCCAGCAATTTTTCATTAACCCTTTCCCAAACGACAAATTTCGGACTGGTCCAAATTGAAAGAGTTTGCAGACGACAATTTTTAAATTTGATGAAAATGGCAGAAAGTTATCAAAAAGGGTAGAAAACACTGTGGGAAAAGGAGAAATTGCTCATTACGAGCAATTTCTCCTTTTCCCACAGTGTTTTCAAAAGACTTGTACTGCAGACACGTGAAAACCAGGGCTTGTTTGGGAAAGGGTTAATCAATGGCTTGGAAAGAAAGTTGTGCCAGTGCTGGTTTGAGAAAGCCAGGAAACCCATGCCAAGGTGCACTGACTGTTGTGATCAGGGTTTTCATTTTGAAATGAAGCAACAGAATGATTGACAAAAACAACAGGCCGGGGGTCAAGGGGGCCGCCTAGGCTTTGGCGTCCATGATTACCAAATGGAGATCGGAGAAACGCATCATCGCCTACGATTGGGTAATTGGATGCAAGTATCCAATGAATGACCGCGTAACATTCATAAACCAATTGTTTCTGGTTTCGCAGTAAAATTGAACCGGTATCGCAGTACAGTTACCAACGTGTGAAATATTTTCGATATAAACAACGCGATCGATTTTTCAAAGATCCAGCAAAAACAACCGATTAAAGGCCGATTTCAACCGATGTTTTTGATCAGCAATCGGCTTTAAATGAAAACCCTGTGTGATATGACATAAGATGTGAAAACGGAATTAAATTCCAATATTAACAAACAACAACAAGAGGGCCATGATGGCCCTGTATCGCTCCACTGGCTTATAAATATAAACCATAAATACTAAACATTTCAATTCTGAGCCAAATGGTTTCAAAATGAAGACTTACAAAGTTTTCTCTGTAAAAGCCCATGTGAAAGTTAAGACCCGCAAGGCAAAGCCATTTTTGATCCCAGAGCTATAATTACTTGAACCCTGGTAGAGGTCCACAAGATAAAGCCACATGCCAAAATAATACAAGTCTATGCTGTATGGTTATAAATAAGGTGATTTTCAAGTTTTGTCCATGTGAAGCCTCTGTAAAACATAAGACCCCTGACACAAGGCTAATTTTAAAAAAAAAGAAATCAAAACAGGAAGATTTCTTCAGTTGTCACTATGTAAGCCCATGTAAATCTTGTGACCCCTGCGGCGGGGCCGATTTTAACCCCAGGGCTAAAATTTTGGCCTGCTTGGTAGAGGCCGACTAGATATAGCAACATGCAAAATTTGGTAGCTCTAGGCCTTATGGCTAGGTACAGGAAGATTTTTAAAGTTTTCTCTATATAAGCCTATGTAAAACTTGTGACCCCTGGGGCAGAGCCAATTTTGACCCCGGGGCTATAATTTGAAGAAACTTGATAGAGGTCTACTACATAAAGCTACATGCCAAATTTGGTAGCCCTATGCCTTATGGTTTCAGACAAGAAGATTTTTAAAGATTTCCAATATTTTTCAGTTTTGTTGCCATGGCAACCAGAGTTTTTGAAGGAATCAAATTCTTTCAAGAAATTCTGAAGAGGACCATGGCAGGATCATTTCTGTGAAGTTTCACGAAAATTGGATGGGTAGTTTCAGAGAAGAAGATGTTTGAAATAAAAGTTAACGCAAGGACGGACGGACGCACGGACGGATGCACGCACGGACGCACGCACGGACGCACGACGGACACCAGGCCATGACATAAGCCCGCTGGCCTTCGGCCAGTGGAGCTAAAAATGAACCCTTTACCTTTGTCCTCTACCTTTGTCCTCTACAAATATTTTCAATTTGGACAAATCTTAAATTTTGTAGTTTGGTAAAGAGTTAACCCTTTACCAGATAATCAAGACTTTTAACGACCCTGAGAAAGAAACCTTTTGAAAACATTGTGGGGAAAGGAGAAAATGCTGGTAACCAGCATTTTCTCCTTTTTCCCACAATGTTTTCTACCTGATCCAACAAAAAAAATTTTGCTGAGTCACATTTATTTTGTCGTCTGCAAATGCTTTCAATTTGGACAGGTCTAAAATTTTGTTGTTTAGTAAAGAATTAAACTGAAACCAAACTCCACTTTTTGATCTTATAATTTGGCAAAGCAGGCATGATTCAATCTGAACCCTGATAGCTGCACATTTTCACACCTGTTTATATTTTTAACCCAATTAACCTAACCCACAGGCAAAAACATCTTCAGTCAGACTGTAGAAAATTCATGTAAAACCTCCATTAAAACAACAGGCTTCTTTTTCCTCTCCTTATGAACAAGTGACTTGAAACTTAGAAATGAATGACATTCTTTGAATTCATCAAAAGGACTATCTATAGAATTCAAAAGGACTATCTAGAATAAGCTTTGTGTTTAAACCTTTACCAAATAGTCCCAAGTTCTAACAACCTTGAAGAAGAGGTGTTTTGAAAACATTGTAGCAATTGGAGAAAATGCTGATTACCAGCATCTTCTTCTTTTCTCACAATGTTTTTACTCTTTTGAAGATAAATTTCATCATTAAATTTTAAGCCACATTAAAATTTGTCATCAGTAATGAACAGAGTTTTGAAAAGTCCAAAATTCTGTTGTTTGATAAAGAGCTAATTGTTTCAAATTCTCTCCTGAAGTATTTTATTCTTGTGTAATAAATACTCCTTTCCCCCCCCCCCCCCCCCCCAAAGTTCTTCATTGAGGAACTCTTTTGATACCACAAAAAAAGTCAACTCTTATTTTAATTGGTTGAGAATGTATGGAGTCTATTTCAAAATACTGTTTTCACTTATTGCCAGTAGCAAATCTATTGTTACAGAGCAAGATTATGTAAAAAATGCATTTTTTATGAAGGATGAATGTTTCAGTAAATGGAGATTTAATGTTTTCAGTTAATTTCGTGGCTTCCAGATGTGAGGGTGGTCTAGTCAAGGGCTTTTTTATTGAGGGTTACCCTATTTGATGTTCTTTTCATTTGCACAAAAAAAATCTTCTTTTCTTTAATGTCAGCCTTAGGCCAGAGGTATCCACTTTCTTTAACTCTTTACCAAACGACAAAATTTTAGACTGGTCCAAATTGAAAGCATTTGCAGACGACAAATTAAAGGTGGCCCAAATGAAAAATTTGTCATTGACAGGTTAGAAAACATTGTGGTTACCAGCATTTTCTCCTTTTCCCACAATGTTTTCAAAAGGCCTCTTTCTCGGGGTCGTTAAAAGTCGGGATTGTGTGGTAAAGGGTTAATTATGTCAAATATGTCATGAATGTTTCTTCTGCTCTAAAATTCATATTCAACCTGTATTTTGTGTCATTCAGAAAAGTCGCTGCATATAACATTTTACCAAACAGTCACCAATTTTAACGGCCCCTGAGATACGGAAGTTTTGAAAAAAAACATTGTGGGAAAAAAATAAAAATGCTGGTAACCACACATGGTTTTACATTAGTGATGTCACCACCTAATCTAGGATACAGAAAATGTTTGGCATCTGGGTCCATATTCACCTACTGTTGTTAAGAATGTTCTCAGTCTTTTTCTCCAAGATTTTCCAAATTTGAAAGTAACACCCCTTCTGATTGGCTAAACCAAATGGTTTAGCAAATCAGAATGTGTGTTACTTTCAAATTTGAAAAATTCTGGAGAGTAAGAAAAAGAACGTTCTTAAAAATGGTTAGTGAATACCGACCCTTGACCGCACAAAAAAAGATTATACAGACAGCATTGCAGAGGCCAGAGGACAAATCGTGTATAGCTAAAATGATGGGATTTGGATTTGAAAGGGCTACCAGCATTCTCTCTGTTCCCAGCATTGTTTTCAAGAGCTATCTTCCTCTTCCTCAGGTTCATTAACCCTTTACCAGACAATGAAATTTTAGCCTTGTCCAAATTGAAAGTCTTTGCAGATGGCAATTTCAATGTGGCTCAAATGGTGCAATTTGCTCTTGATAGGGTAGAAAACAGTATTTTCTCCTTTTCCCACAATGTTTTCAAAAGGCTTCTTTCCCAGGTCATTGAAAGGTGTCATTATGCGGTAAAGGGTTAAAAGCCAGGGTTGCTTAGTAAAGGATAAACCAAACAATTTCACTATCAATGCACAAGACCAGAGATACTAACCAGTGATTGTTATTTTGGCCAGTCCAGTAATAATATTATGGTCGATGTACAGTCACATCCACAGAACTGAACTTCAGCAAAGAAAATTAAATGCTGGAAGAAATGAACTACTGGAATGACATATTTTTATTCTGATTTTTATGAAGTTGTACTATCAGTTTGGTTTCAACACTACTTGACCACAAAAATTTTCTACTGAACATTGTTCAAATAATCCTATGCTGTAATGACATAGCATTTCTGGATAGAAGGTTTCAGCCACTGAAATTTGACTAAATTCAAGTCAAGACCATGTGTAAGGAAGGCTATGTTTCTTTGTTGATTCCCCCCAAAATATATATATAATCTGATATCATAGCTTATTCTCTCGCCCTTAGAGCAACACTAGGTGTTTCTTTGGATAGGTTTGATCAAGATTAGACTCAAAATATTGTTCAGCCTGATCTTAGACCCACAATGTGCAATATTTCAGGAAAAGCATTCAAACCAAAACAAAACAAAGTTGCTATATATATGATTTCTTTCACTCACTGAAATGGCAATTAATTTATCATGAAATCAGTATGAAAAACTTAAAATTCCACGGCTTGCATGACAAAACTCATAAAAAACCTTGGTGTAAACACCTGTCAGTCTGTAACTGACCCATAATAAAATCACCTGAAAATATGGGGAAAAGTCCTGTCCTCAAGTATACCAAATGACATCAACCCTTTATCAAACAATCCTGGGCTCCAGCCATCCGAAGAAAAAAGCCTTTTAAAAACATTGTGGGAAAAGGAGAAAATGCTGGTAACCAGCATTTTCTCCTTTTCCCACCATGTTTTCTCCCTTTTCAAAGACAATCCCATCACTTGAGTCACATTTGATTTGTTGTCTGCAATGCTTTCAATTTGGACTAGTAAAAAGTTTTGTTGTTTGACAAAGGGTTAAATACTTGATTCTCTATCATGCTTGACAACCACAGATCATCAGTTTAACCCAAAACTACCCAAATATCACTTTTTGTAACTGCAGTATTGGACAACTTCCCCAAAAACGTTTTCAGAAAAGCAGTAATTGCTTGTTACAAGCAATTGCTCCTTTCCTCACAAAGGTTTCCAATAATAACCCAAAAGGAAACTTTCCTTTCTGACCAATATTTCTCCTTGTCTCATTTAAACTATCTTGTGGTATGTTTGAAAACATCCTGTACGGTAATGGGCTGCTTCTTCAAGTTACTAGAAGCCGATACCGATACAGATAGCCCTTGTAACAGGATATGATTTATTGCCCTTTGACAGTGGTACAGCAACCCCACAGTGGTTGCTGATAACCCCCTATTCACATCAACCTGAGATGAGACACTATTTAATGCTCATCTCCCATACTCTTTTACACCAAATGATGGTGCACCATGTCATATTTCAATTATTTTCACTCTTTATTCTGTTTTTTATTCATAAACTATTAACCGTTTCCCAAACAAGCCCTGGTTTTGACGTGTCTGCAGTACAAGACTTTTGAAAACACTGTGGGAAAAGGAGAAATTGCTCGTAACGAGCAATTTCTCCTTTTCCCACAGTGTTTTCTCCCCTTTTTGATAACTTTCTGCCATTTTCATCAAATTTAAACTTGTTGTCTGCAAACTCTTTCAATTTGGACCAGTCCAAAATTTGTCGTCTGGGAAAGGGTTAAACTATTAAAACTTCCACATTCCTAGAGTTACAAATAATGAAAACATTGAGGGTAAGAGAGCAAGTGCATGTAGTAAGACAATTGCCTTTTTCTTCCACAAAATTTCAACTATGACCCTCCTAAAAGAAATACTTTTCTTTTTTACTGCAGAATGAAAGAACAATTCACCTGTAGGCTGCTAGGCACATTGTATCTGCACTTAGGTCTACTGACAGTTTAGATCAAAATAAGACAGCACAGAACATGCAATCTGGTCTTGGGACTCACACTGTACACTTAATGAGATATTCTGGCTGCCTGAATTTACACAGCACTCTAAGGGTTGAAGCAGTGCAGCACCTACTGAAGGCAAGAGCATAGCATACAGGTGCTAATGCTCAGCTGCAGTTGCATAACTCGCAGAGAAAATTCAGTGAAAAAAATGGGGCATAACTGTGTCAGAAGTTCTATGCCAATTACCTGCCCTTGTCATATTTGTTCCCTTTAACCCTTTCCCAAACAAGCCCTGGTTTTCATGTGTCTGCAGTACAAGTCTTTTGAAAACACTGTGGGAAAAGGAGAAATTGCTCGTAACAAGCAATTTCTCCTTTTCCCACAGTGTTTTCTACCCTTTTTGATAACTTTCTGCCATTTTCATCAAATTTAAAATTGTCGTCACCATGGCTAGGACAATAACTTTACCTATTTTTTTCGAAGACAGCACAGCTAATAAAAGGATTAACTTATGTTCCCTTGCTGTAGGAACACATCAGTAGGTAAAAACAAATGGCACTGGGTAAGGCTCTGCTGAGGCCCAGCCTGTTGCTGGTGACAACAAAGAGAGACATGAATAAGTGAGCTACCCCTGTAATGTTGCTATTGTTTAAACAGACCTTTGCATTGGATTGATTATTGATTGGTATTTAATACCGTTTTCAACATTATTTCAGTTATATTGCGGCAGCCAGAGCACCAATCCATGCTTTCCTGGATTTTTTTTTTTTACCAGTACTCCGCATAATATTCTTTCCAAGCCACTGACTGCTTTCCCACATAACCATTGTCGAAACAATGATCAGCTGTGAGAGAGAAATGAATCCTGTCCCAGTGAATACCATAATTATATCCTCATAAAAAAATTGGCTGTGCCAGGGATCAAACCAGCAATCCCCCGTTCTCAAGTCCTGTACACTACCGACTGAGCTACTGGGGCTCGACCCTTTGCATTGAAATCTTATTTTAACCTGTAATGCATACCACCAACTATGATCAGTTTTTTGGAGGTAATATATCAAGCTTAATGTGATGGCAAGGAAGGAAGACATAAACCAAACTTGGACTAATTTTGTCACTTTAACATGTTAAAAGCACAGGGAAGCCTTGTATTCCTTACAATTTATGACTTCAATATTTACAGAATGTGCTGATTAAAAAAGGCATAGATTATCCTCAACCTACATACTGGTCTGAAATCTCTCTGATGGAATTTAGCTACATAATCGTAAGTCAAATGGTATTGCAGATCAAATGTAAAGAGATAGCTCTCTCCATCCTTAACCCTTTCCCAAACAAGCCCTGGTTTTCACGTGTCTGCAGTACAAGTCTTTTGAAAACACTGAGGGAAAAGGAGAAATTGCTCGTAACAAGCAATTTCTCCTTTTCCCACAGTGTTTTCTACCCTTTTTGAGACCTTTCTGCCATTTTCATCAAATTTAAAATTGTCATCTGTAAACTCTTTCATAATTTGTCGTTTGGGAAAGGGTTAATGGAACACAACCTTCTTTCTGTAGCAAATTGACCACCAATCATTCATAATTTGACCCGAATAGTTACGCCCATTGCTAATGTATTTTATCAAATTGCTTGATATCCAAAACTTTAAAAGGAGTTGCTTTTTGTAACAGAAAACACAATAAATCAACTGTCTACAATTTCACGCATACAGTTGAAGGAGAAATATAACATTCATCTTTACCCTTAGAGCACTTAATTTGTTATGAAGGAGAGCGAACTCAAGATTAGATGGCATAGAGTAGCAATCTGATCTTGGATGCACACTATCCATATAGCATGACATTTTCTATCCAAAACAGCCTTGATCAAGCAACAAATTATATTGCTTTTTTTTTCCTGATTGAAAGAGTTCAATGCATTTCTTTGGTCCTGAAAAATTATTGCTTATCCCTTTACAAAGCAATCCTGTCTTTTAACAACTCTCAGAAAGATGGCTTTTGAAAACATTGTGGCAAAAGAGGGAAAGCTGCTGATCAGCATTTCCTCCCTTACGCACAATGTTTTTCAACCTTTCAATTACAAGTCCTGTTATTTGAGCCATATTTAATTTGTCATCTGCAAGTTTTTCAATTTGGTCAAGTTTGATATTTTGTTATCTGTAAAAAAAGACAAAAATCCTAATCAAATGGAAGAAACAAGAGGGCCATGATGGCCATGGATCTCTCACCTGTGCCTTTGTACCTTTGAGAGTAATTATTTCATGTAATATCAAGACTATCTAGACAAGCATTCTGACAGAACTTTGGGAAACATGGGGAGAAATTGTGTAAGTCAGGTTGGCACTACTGCTAATTTTTTTCTACGAACAGATCAACTGACCCTCTTCTACCAAAGGTAACCCATATCACTATCCTCTGATATATTGTAAAGATAATCACTGTAAGTTTCATTTGCACTGGACAGAAAGACTGGCATCTACAGGGCATACAAGCTTTTTCTACTGTTTGTTGCAATGGTCTACTTTTTGCAGCGAGGTGACCCGTTTTTTAACATGTCAAAAATAACTGTAAGAAAAGTTTTCTGACCATGTTTAATGAATTAAAATATTGGAATGAAAATATGAGTTTTTTACCTCATGCAACCTTTTTCTGATACGTAAAGATCTCTGCATGAGATTATCCTATTTCAATCTCATATGCCATAATATCGAGACATACATCTTGAGTAAGTTTATGAACATTGCACTAAAGATGTGGCCTATAGATTCTACACAATGCACCAATCTGACTGCATACCCAGGTGAGCAAAAGAAGGCATGCATTTTACAATCAAGGATGTTTTGGTCAGAACATTTGTAAAACATTTTGTTGTCTGGTAAATAGTTAACTCTTTACCAAACGACAAAGTTTTAGACTTATCCAAATTGCAAGCATTTGCAGACGACAAAATAAATGTAACTGAAAATTTGAAATTTGTTTTGGAAGGTTAGAAAACATTGTGGGAAAAGGAGAAAATGCTGGTTACAATTCAGATGTGGTTCGAATGATGGAATTTGCCTTTGGTCAGGTAGAAAACGTTGTGGGAAAGGGAGAAAATGCTGGTTACCAGCATTTTCTCCTTTTCCCACAATGTTTTCTAAAGGCTTCTTCCCTAGGGTCATTAAAACTCAGGATTGTGTGGTATAGGCTTAAAGACATGTAGATTGGAGAATCAATCTTGTGTTTTTTTCTGCAAATGGTGTCACTGTTGATAAGTCTGAAATTTTGTCCTCTGGTGTAAGTGGTATAAGGAGGTAAAGGTGTAGTTTTTTTTGCCAAATTTTCCTTTTGAACAACAAAAAAAAACATGAGCCCATCTTCATAAATTCACATCTAATACTTCGAGATGCAAAAGGGCAACAACCAAATACGAGAGAGAAAAATCTTTGATCTGACAAATATTAAATTGAGATTATCAAAAATGTTACAAATCTATGAAGGACTTAAGATTATTGATCAGATAGAAGATAAACATGAAAAATATTAGGTTGCTTAATGAAGCAAATGAAATGTATTTATCATTCTATAAATGAGCCATGCTCTATGAAAAGGGGGCTTAATGCATCTGCAATACATATCCACCAAGTTCAGCCTGTGTAGAATGCACAGGCTGACCTGGGCAAAGCCTTTTTGCTATTGGTCAGTCTTCTGCATGTTAATGGTCCTGTCTGTCTTATAATCTAATCAGTTGTTAGACAAAATGGTCTTTATGGATCAATGATTATGTGATGATTTGCTTAGTATCATGCATCACAGATATGCATTAACCCTTTACCAGAAGACAAAATTTTGGACTGGTCCAAATTGAAAGAGTTTGCAGACGACAATTTTAAATTTGATGAAAATGGCAGAAAGGTCTCAAAAAGGGTAGAAAACACTGTGGGAAAAGGAGAAATTGCTCGTTACGAGCAATTTCTCCTTTTCCCACAGTGTTTTCAAAAGACTTGTACTGCAGACACGTGAAAACCAGGGCTTGTTTGGGAAAGGGTTAAACCCCCTTTTGCCAGGGCACAGCTCAAATACTTTAGCCTTTAGCAAACAATCTTATATTTTAACAACCTTCAGGAAGACAGCATTAGAAAACATTGAGAGAAAAAAAGGTAAATTTTGGTAAAGAGCATTTTCTACTTTTCCTAAAATGATTTCTACCCTGTCAAAGTAAAATCCCAACATTTGTGCCAGACCTAATTTGCAATCTGAAAATTAACATCTTCAATTTGGACAGGCCTTAACTCTTTACCAAACGACAAAATCTTATACCTGTCGAAATTGGAAGAATTTGCAGACGACAAATTACATGCGACCAAAATGGCGAATTCGATCTTTGTAAGGTTTGAAAACATTGTGGGAAAAGGAGAAAATGCTGGTTCCCAGCATTTTCTCCTTTTCCCATAATGTTTTCAAAAGCCTTCTTATTCAGAGTTGTTAAAGCTCGGGATTGTTTGGTAAAGGCTTAATTGTGTCCTTTGCAAGAAGTTAACCCTTTACCAAATAATCCATACTTTTAACAACCCTGAGGCACAAGGCATTTGAAACACTGTGGGAATAGGAGAAAATGCTGGTACCTAGCTTTTTCTCCTTTTCTCACAATGTTCTCTTTTTCAAAGACGAATTCCATCATTTGAGCAGCATTTGATCCGTCATATGCAAATGCTTTCAATTCAGACAAGGAGTCCTGCTTGGCTAAGTGGTACAGAGTCAGACTTGTTATCGTGAGGCCCCAGGTTTGAGTCTCGCTTGAAGCACTGGGTTTTTTGTGGTCATGTCATTGGGCAAGACACTTCAGAGCCCCACCCTTGAACTGTTGAAACCCAGGACTTATATGAATAAATAGTCTGTTGCCATGATATAACTGAAATAATGTTGAAAGTGGTATCATTTATTCAATCATTAATCAATCAATTCAGGCAATTCTAAAATTTTGTTGTGTCATAAAGAGTTTATGCCTCACTAATCTTGGCCATTATTGATTGGATTAAAAACTAATACAGCTAACTGCAGTCTCCTTGGTACATATTGTGGCATCAAGTGCAGATAACTTATGAAAATATAAAGATAAAATAGAATTTGGAAATTATGCATTGTCATCTTTCTTTTTCCATCTGTTGTTTTAATATCATATATTTCCCAATTCAAGTTATGTAAAAGAAACATGAAAAAAATGTGAAAGCATTTTCCCCTTTTTCAACAATGTGTCTCCGTCCATTTCTAAAGGATAACAATTTTCTTCCCTTCTGGTTGTTCCCCCCCTTTGCTTCACTTCACTTCTACAACCTAAAATTGACAGGCTGAGTTGTAAGAGCTTTTAAATATTGCCAAATTCCACCTAGTCTGATTAAATTACCCATTCAAAATCTAAGGTTCTCCCTGTAAGAGTCACAGGAATTTATACAATTCGACCAACCAGTCGTAAGCAATGCTTCAAAATTAAACAAAAACCACTTAATGACCAGCAAATAATAGGTAAGTGTCATTCCATGACAAAATATATTAGCCATGCTCTGGCAAAAGGGGGCTTAATATATCACCGTAATGCATGGTACCAATTAAGCCATCGCATTACTATGGATTCATAATAGCCCCTTTTTTAACAACTGACTGAATCATGTGATAGACTGGTCCTTTGGCAAACAGAAAATTGGCCAATAGCGAAAAGATTCGGACCAGGTCAGCCTGCGCAGACTGCGCAGGCTGACCTGGGTTGATACTTTTCGCAGATGCATTAAGCCAACTTTTCACAGAGCATGGCCCATATTAATTGAGACAGATTGAATCTCCTGATAAAAATCCATTACCTGTTGTCTTCTCACACCAACACCAAACGATCAAAGTTACGAGATACAGTCTGATACTGTCGCAGATGTCTTTGAGATAACAATCGCTGTCAATCACGACATTACCATCGACAATGCCGACAATGCCATGGATGAGACGGTAGTAATCTTCATCACATGTTTTATCTCTCCTATCCTTTGCCATACATGGTATACAATTTTCCGCTCACAGTTTACCAATGAAAGGTATAATTAACATTAAAATACCACTTTTAACAAGATGAACTTTTTATGAACCCGAATGTTTTGCATATAAAAAACTATGAAAATGAATCAGCAATCAAAAACTATTGACATAATTTCAGCCTTTAAGTCTCCACCAAACGACAAAATTTTAGACTGGTCCAAATTGAAAGCATTTGCAGATGACAATATTAATGCACCTCAAACACTGAAATTTGTTTTGAGAAGGGTAGAAAACATTATAGGAAAAGGAGAAAATGCTGGTTACCAGCATTTTCTCCTTTTCCCACTATGTATTCAAAAGGCTCCTTTCTTAGGGTCGTTAAAAGTCAGCATTGTGTGGTAAAGGGTTAAGAAACTGAAAAAATGTTTAATAGTATTCCAAAAGCCGAACTAAAACCTGGCTTCAAAATAAAATTACAAATCCTTTTTTGTTCTTAGGATTAGAATACAATACAAGAGGCAAGAAAAGTATACAAAAATTAGCAGCTTGCTTTTTTTTTTGTATCAGCACCCTTCCACTTTGTCTCCATCAAGGTGCACAGTATGAAGGGTAAAACCATTTCTAACAGAAATAGGCCACCGTAACAAACATCGAGTACATATTAACTCTGTACCAAACGACAATATTTTTGACTGGTCCAAACTGAGAGCATTTGCAGACAACAAAATAAATATGACCTAAAAATTGAAATACGCTTTTGGAAGGGTAGAAAACATGGTGGAAAAAGGAGAAAATGCTGGTACCAGCATTTTCTCTTTTTCCCACAATGTTTTCAAAAGGCTTTTTTCTCAGGGTCGTTAAAAGTCGGGACTGTGTGGTAAAGGAATAACCCTTGACCACACAATCCTGAGTTTTAACAACCCTGGAGAAGACTTCAAAACATCACGGGAAAAGGAGAAAATGCTGGTAACCATTTTTCTCCTTTTCCCACAAGATTTTCTACCCTTCCAAAGACAAAATTCAGAGTTTTAGTAACTTTTATTTTGTCCTCTGCAAATGCTTTCAATCTAGACAAGTTCAAAATTTTGTTGTGAACCTTTAACCCTTTCCCAAACAAGCCCTGGTTTTCACGTGTCTGCAGTACAAGTCTTTTGAAAACACTGTGGGAAAAGGAGACATTGCTCGTAACGAGCAATTTCTCCTTTTCCCACAGTGTTTTCTACCCTTTTTGAGACCTTTATGCCATTTTCATCAAATTTAAAACTGTCGTCTGCAAACTCTTTCAATTTGGACCAGTCCAAAATCTGTCGTTTGGGAAAGAGTTAAGCCGCAAGACAAATGCAGATTTTGAGCTTCCAGTACAACCCCATCATATTGCAATTTCATTTTTTTTTTCAGTAAATATCTCACCTTACTGAACATTATAGATCAAACTGTACTTTCTGAGCAATGTGATCATGATCTAAACTGTCCACAAACGCCTAGCAGCCTATGGGTTAAAATGAATAAAGTAAGTAAAACAATTATTATTCTGACTAATTACTTCTTCAATCATCCAGACCATCTTTTTCTCTAATCCTTTCCGAATTACCAAATTTTGGACACTTAAAAGTTCAACTCTTTACCACACAATCCTGACTTTTAACGACCCCGAGAAATAAAGCTTTTGAAAACATTATGGGAAAATGGTAACCAGCATTTTCTCCTTTTCCCACAATGTTCTTTACCCTTCCTGAAACAAATTGCAATTTTTTAGTCACATTCAATGTGTCGTATGCAAATGCTTTCAATTTGGACCAGTCTAGAATTTTGTCATTTGGTAAAGAGTTAAAGCATATGCAGATGACGAATCTGAAATTGGTACAAATAAGCTGGAAGTTCTATGATAGGGTGGAAAACATTGTAAGAGAAGGAGAAAATGCTTGTTACGATCAATCTCTTCCTTTGCCAAAATGTTTCAAAAGCTTTCTTCCCCAGGATGGTAAACTGGTGATTGTTTGGTAAAGGAATAACCCTTAACCCTTTACCAGACAACAAAATTTTAGCCTTCTCAAAATTGAAAACATTTGCAGACGACAATTTCAATGTGGCTAAAATGGTGCAATTTTTCTTTGATAGGGTAGAAAACATTGTGGGAAAAGGAGAAAATGCTGGTTACCAGCATTTTCTTCTTTTCCCACAATGTTTTCAAAAGGCTTCTTTCCCAGGGGCATCAAAAGGCATCATTGTGCGGTAAAGGGTTAACTCTTTACCAAACGACAAAATTTTTGACTGGTTGAAATTGAAAGCACTTGCAGACAACAAAACAAATTAGTCACTAAAATTAAAATTTGTTTCGGGAAGGACAGAAAACATTGTGGGAAATGGAGAAAATGCTGCTTACCAGCATTTTCTCCTTTTCCCACAATGTTTTCAAAAGCCTTCTTTGTTAAGGTCATGAAAATTTCTCCTTTTCCCACAATGTTTTCAATCCTATCCATAACAATTTTCTATTTTTGAACTACATTTATTCTGTCGTCTGCAAATGCTCTGAGTATGGACCAGTCTAAAATTTTGTCATTTGGTAAAGGGTTAAGTCAGTGAACAAGTCAAAACAATGAAAATTCCTACCCAAACTAATGAAATAACTTATTGGTAACAAAGTTATCTAGTCCAACTCAACATAAAGCCATGTCTGTCCGCTTTTGAAGGGGCACCATGACCCAACTTTTGTCAATGATAATCAGTGCCTAGTATTTTTTCATGTTTTTGAAAGATTCTTTGATGTCTGAATGAATAGTTTCTGATCAGATCAATAATCTACCGAAACAGCCGTTCAGTGTAATATTTTTATCAAACAAGAGGAACATGGGGCCCTGCATCATTCACCTGAGATCAATTAATGTACACCACCTGATGACTGTGTTGGTAGGATTTTTTTTATTTTAAGCATTAACTGTTTACTAGAATGAAATTTTGGACTTTTCCAAATTAAAAGCATTTGCAAATGACAATGTAAATGTGGCTGGACTGATGGAATTCTGTTATAAAAGGTCAGAAAATTTTGTGAGAAAAGAAGAAAATACTGCTTATCAGAACAAACATTCTGACCAACTTTTATGACTATTGGACTGAAAATGTGGCCTGAGAGTAATTGTTGATGGCAAAAGCACAACCAACATGGCAGGATCACTAGTACTCACCTAGAGCACTTTGTGCTCAAGTGAGCAATAAATACAAGAGCTTAAGAAAATAATGCAGAATTTCGCTTTATAATTATGCTGTCTTTAACTTGAAAATAGGAATTGAACTGAGGCATTGTTTACACTATTGTAAGTTAATCATAAGAGATACTGGGTAAATTTAAGGGCAGAGAAGAAAATAGGGTAAATTTAAGGGCAGAGTAGAAAATAGGGTAAATTTAAGGGCAGAGCAGAAAACAGGGTAAATTTAAGGGCAGAGCAGAAAAAGCAACATTCATTTCCTTTTTTTCTACTGTAGCATCTTTATAAGCAGTCAATGAAAAAACATAGACAAAAGTATTAAAAATATGTACTCACCCTTTCTGAATGAAATATGACAATTTTTACAAGAACAATATGGATGAAGTTCTTTATAGTGGGACTTCTATATATATGATTTACCTGAAATATAAAAGAAAACTGGGTTTGTGTTCAACTCCATACAAAATGTTAACCGTTACAGCAACAAGTAAAAGTGAAATTGATTTTGTGGGCAGTACAGATCAAGATCAGATGAGCTTTTTAACCAAAAGGACAAAATTTTAGACTAGTCCAAGTTGAAAGCATTTGCAGGTGACAAAATAAATTTGACTGAAAAATTGAAATTTGTTTTGGGAAGAGTAGAAAACATTGCTGGTTACCAGCATTTTCTCCTTTTCCCACAATGTTTTCAAAAGGCTTCTTCCTCAGGGCTGTTAAAAGTCAGGATTGTGTGGTAAAGGGTTAAGACAGTGTAGATTCAGATTCAGATTATGTCTGTTGAAGAGCTTCGTCCAAAACAATACTCATCCAGTAGATTTCAATACAGTTCCCAAGCATGTTATCCGTTTTCCACACAACTAAATTTTTTACTTCTCCAAATTGAATGCATTTGCAAACAACAATTTAAATGTGGCTCGAATGAACTTCTCTTCAAAATAGAACAGAAAATATTGTGGAAAAAGGAGAAAATGCTGGTTACCAGGATTTTCTCCTTTTTTCCAAAATATTTTCAAAAAAGGCTTCTTTTTTTAGGGTTGTTAAAACTCTGGATTGGGTGGTTAAGGGATAAAGAACTTCATAACATACAGTGGGTATCATACAATACAACAAATCTATGACAAGGAACTGAGCAGCCCTTACAAAACAAAGAGGAAAAAAAAAGAAGTCTCTAGCAGTTTTATCTATTTACACAGTTCTTTTTTCTAATCCATTTATTTTTTGGCGGGGGGGAGGGGTTGGAGGGGTAGTTTGTTTGCTGCGCAGGCCTTTTACACTGTGCAAATTTTTTACACTACATATTTATCAACACAGACATTATGTAGATGGCTTGAAACAAGCTGTTTTTACATTTTCCACAAATCTTACAAGCATAATTTCAATTTATAATATTGCAATACGTAGGCTTTTTTTCCCCTAACTAAAGTATTTAATTTCTTTCATTGAACACTTGAAGGGTTCACATTAAATTCTGCACACTGAAAAGCTAGTCTTCTCCACAAATATTTTAAATTTGCGTAGACAGAAAAATGGGAACTTTTGAACTAGCTGAAAAATTCCCTGACAAATAACTTGACATATAACAATAAAATTCCTCTTTTGCCTGTCAATCTAAAATCTTCTCAGTTACAAGAGAACAGCTTAAATTTCTCACCTTCAAAGCTCCACTAGTATAGGAACTCATTAAGACTCTGTTAACCCTATCCCACACAATCCCGACTTTTAACAACTCTGGGAAAGAAGCCTTTTGAAAACATTGTGGGAAAAGGAGAAAATGCTGGTAACCAGCATTTTCTCCTTTTCCCACAATGTTTTCTACCCTACTAAGAGAAAATTGCACCATCTGAGCCACACTGAAATTGTTGTCTGCAAATGCTTTCAATTTGAACCAGTTTAAAATTTTGTCATGTGGTAATGGGTTAACCCTTCACCAAACAACAGAAATTTAGACTTGTCCAAATTCAAAGCTTTTGCAGACGACAAATTACAGGTGGCTCAAAGGAGGAAATCTGTACTTGATAGGGTAGAAAACATTGAGGAAAAAGAAGAAAATGCTGGTTAGCAGCATTTTCTCCTTTTCCCCCAATGTTTTCAAAAGGCTCCTTTTCTCAGGGTCGTTAAAACTAGGGATTGTGTGGTAAGGGGTTACCCCTTTTCCAAACAATCCAATGGATTGGAGGGCATTTGAAAACAATATAGAATGAGAAAATGCTGAATACTACCAGCATTTCCCAATCATATTTTCTACCATTTCAAAGACAAATGACATCATAAGAACCACGCCAAGCCCCTGTAGCTAAGTCGGTAGCGTACAGGACTTGAGAACAGGAGGTCAGAACTAGTTCGATCCCAGCTTGGCCAATTTCTTTCTGAGGATTGATGATAGTCATCGCGACAGGATTCATTCCTGTCTCACCGCTGACCATTGTTTCTGTGGGAAAGCAGCCAGTGGCTTGGAAAGAATATTTTGCGGAGTACTGGTAAAAGAAACTCCAGGAAAGCATGGATAGGTACACTGGCCACTGTGATATAACTGAAATAATATTGAAAACGGTGTTAAACACCATACAAGCAATCAATCATTAGAACCGCACGTAATTCGTCATCTGCAGATGCTTTGGATTTTGGTCATTCCAAAAATTTGTCTTTGGTAAGGAGTTAACCCTTTTACAGCCAATTGGCAACTAACCTTGTTCATGCAAGTAACACAGAGATCAGGATCAGCCTGCTACAAAGATACAATCTGATCTTGATCTTTTGCCAAGCACTCACAGCTTTATAAGGATCACTGTTCTATTGATGCAGCAAAATGTACAAAATGTATAAAGTGGTAGCCTGTTATCGATTTTCGTATCAACAGTCTATCTGATGGTTACGGGAGATACAACGGGTACCAGTTTACAAAATGTACAAATCTAAACATAAAAGGATAAGGATCTAAGGCACAGCCCAAAAAGGTTCAAATTCTATTTTTCAGGTATATCTGAATGTTTCACATATAAGAATACAAACTTGTGAAATGGTATCTGTGCTATACGTTTACTTTGGGCGATATATCATTTACAGTACAATGTTGCCAATGACTCGAAATGTATGAATACAATTTGCCTTTTGACACTAGGAAACAGTAATTCATTCATTTTTATATAATGCATATTTCAATCATCCCATTCTTCCTACCCTTAACCCTTTACCAGACAAAAAAATTTTTGCCTTGTCCAAATTGAAAGCATTTGCAGACGACAATTTCAGTGTGGCTCAAATAGTGCAATTTTCTCTTGATTAGGGTAGAAAACATTGTGGGAAAAGGAGAAAATGCTGGTTACCAGCATTTTCTCCTTGTCCCACAATGTTTTCAAAAGGCTTCTTTCCCAGGGTCGTTAAAAGTCAGCATTGTGTGGTAAAGGGTTAATTCAACAGATTTTCTGACAATAGATACTAGAAATATCATTGGCATCTTGGCATAGAATGTAGCCTATTTACAGGGTAATCTTGTTCTACCCTGTGAACAAAAGCCCAATAAGGTAGTAGGTGCAATGGTTGACATGGTAAAACTCAAAAAGTATTCAAAATCAGGTAAAACACCAAACAGATATTTCATAATGAAAATCTGTATGATTTATACTTTCAATTTTGTTCAGAGTTTAACGCTATTTCAATCAATATATCGCTGTGGCCAGTGTATCCACCCATGCTTTCATGGAGTTTCCTTTTCCAGTGCTTTGTACAACATTCTTTCCAAGCCACTGGCCACTTTCCCGCATAAACATTACCAAACAAATAATTATGTTATTTACATGCTAGAGGTAAGGGATGGTGCAGTATTGTGAAAATTTTGTCAGAGGTTTGTCTTTGACATTCTGATCCCATTTAAAGTAAAATAACCACCACACCTAGATGATCTATCTCATACCATTTAATGCAAGATTTTTTTTTCTTTTTCTCTGCCAAAAGCATGTCATCTATTCTTGAACAAATAACATTTTCCCCAGCCCCTACTGATGCTCCAGGATGGTAACTGTACTTAAACTCTTAACACAAAATGACACAATTTTAGATTTGGCCAAAGTGCAGAGTCTGCAGACAAATTAACCTTTTGTCACACAATCCCGAGTTTTAACAAGAGAAGACTTTAGAAAACATTGTGGGCATAGGAGAAAATGCTGGTGACCAGCATTGTAACCAGCATTTCTCCTTTTCCCACAATGTTTTCTCCTCAATCAAACACAAAAATTATCACTTGAGCTAAATTCATTTTGTTGCTTGCAAATGCTTTCAATTTTGTTGCGTAAAAAACTTAGACCTTTGGTAAGGAGTTACATGTGCTCAAATGATGGGTTTTGTCTCTGAAAGGGTAGAAAACATTGTGGAAAACGAAGGGGAATACTGGTCTCCACAACATAATTTTTAGCACGAAAACAAAAGTACCTGGTGGTGTTACTCTTCCACAGGTAGGAAACTTCATATTCGGAGCCAATGGCTCCGATGAGAAAATGCTGTGTTGGTCTTCCGGTTCCGAAATTGTCGGCTCAAAAATAACTGAAAAACGGGTAAGCTTGTCATTCTTTGTAATTATGTGTTCTTATGTCTGTGAAATTCCAAAAAAGGAGAATGTCATGCAATTCTCAGTCAACCCACGGCACAGATGATTCAGACAATACTGTACACACTCCACGGCTTTCCGCAGTGTAGAAAACACGTTGAACGACTTGAGAATTGCATGACATTCTCCTTTTTTAGAATTTCAAAGACATAAGAACACATAATTACAAAGAATGACAAGCTTACCCGTTTTTCAGTTATTTTTGAGCCGATAATTTCGGAACCGGAAGACCAACACAACATTTTCTCATCGGAGCCATTGGCTCCGAATATGAAGTTTCCTACCCGTGTCTTTGAACCTAAAAACTGTAACCCCCCTTTATCTGTATCTCAAAATGGCTGTGAATATTATTACCATCATATAAAACCCATGTTTTAGACAACTTTTCTATCAGTTTTCTGGTATCATTCTAAACACAGAATATTGTGTGAAGTACTGGTAATAGAATACCAGGAAAGCATGAATAGGTGAACTAGCCGCTGCAATATACCTGAAATAATGTTAAACAATCAATCAATCCAACATTTCCTCTTTAACTCTTTACCAAACGACAAAATTTTGGCCTCAACCAAATTGAAAGCATTTGCAGACGACAAATTAAATGTAGCTCAAATGATGATTTCTGTTTTTGACAGGGTTGAAAACCTTGTGGGAAAAGGAGAAAATGCTGGTTACCAGCATTTTCTCCTTTTCCCACAAGGTTTTCAAAAGCCTTCTTTTTCAGGGTCGTGAAAAGTCGGGATTGTGTGGTAAAGAGTTGAAGAAATTTGAATGTAGAGTAATAGGTTTACATAAAAACGTGGGAAAGATAAAGTTTATAAAAATTCAGCCTAGAACAATTTCATCTTTTAGCTTTGAGGATAATTTAGGAACAGAAAACCCAAAATTAGAGGCTATAAATTGCATCTTGTTTATTTGTAGTCTGTCTTCTTTCCATGTCAATCTCAGGTTTGATAAAAATTATGTAAGAACATTTTCTATAATTTAATTCTTTGTTGAGTGATCCTGGATCTTTACATTCCTCAAGGAGAGGGCATTTTGAAAACATTATGTGAAAAGGAGAAAATGCTGGTAACCAGCATTTTCTCCTTTTCACATACTGATTTCTACTCTTTCAATTGCAAATCCCATCAGTGAAGCCATACTTCGAAAGTAATCTACGAACTTCTGTGAATCTTTAAAGTTAAAGTATTGTTGATTAATCTAAAATTGTGACATACTGGAGCTCAGGACCATCTCGTTTTTCTCATTTGTCACGTGATACTTTATTGAAAAAGGCCGATGATGAGATACCATTTATATAGATTTTATAGTCTGCAAGAATCGCAGAAAATGAGGTTGAAATAGGCAAATCTGAGAACTTTTAGCACTCATATTCAAAACATGGATTTCACTCATAATGCAAAAACTCCTCCCAAGAAAAACTACAATTGAATCGTGTTTTAAGCCACTTTCAACATTATTTCAATCATATCACGGTGACAGCTCACATATTCATGTATTTTCTGGGTTTCACCAGTACTACACCTGGGTTATGAAGCGACTTGCCCAAGGACACTCCCACGAAAGACCCAGTAGATCAGGTGGGGCTCGAACCCGGGACCTCCAGGTTACGAGTCCCACACTTTACCACTGAGCCACGCTGGACCTGGAAAAACTACCTATCATTTCAAAACAAAACCGTGTTTAAAAAAAAAACACCTCCATCAGGATTTGCTGTTAATTGCCATCACATGACCATGTCAGTGAGGAAGGTTTACAATGCTATTTTTAAATTCCTGATTTCTCATTCTCGCCCAATATATCTGCATAACAAAATGGCTGCTCTATGTCGGATGTGTCATGCTCACTGAAATACTTCTGTGAATACTTGGAAAAAATTGAATATGTCTTGTATACTTGAAAGACATTAATTAACTTAAACAAACAGGTTTGGGGGGGTTTCATTTTCACCCCTGTAATTCACGTTAATAAACAGTGGGGCTTAATATCCGGATTGTCCATAGGATGAGGGTACTTTTAACCCTTTACCAGACGACAAAGTTTTAGCCTTGTCCAAATTGAAAGCATTTACAAATGACAATTTCAATGTGGCTCAAACGGTGCAATTTTTCTTTGATAGGGTAGAAAACATTGTGGGAAAAGGAGAAAATGCTGGTTACCAGCATTTTCTCCTTTTCTCACAATGTTTTCAAAAGACTTCTTTCCCAGGGGCATCAAAAGGCGGTATTGTGTGGTAAAGGGTTAAGGCCCTTTTACACTAACAAAGTGACCCAGCATCTTGCAGTAGACAGTGTGAGGAGATAATGTGGCACATGCTGAAGTTTGTTGCCTACAGAATCGCACAAAATGTAACTTTTTTTCTATGAATGCTTTTTTGTCTGTAGTACGTCAATGGTTTGATACTCTATGGTGGCATTCATACAACCAAATTCTTAAAACATATTACTAAAGCATTAAATTCTTTCAATTTTTTTTTTTTAGAAATCCATTCAGATGACACACAGAGAGCGTGCAAAACACATTAGATGCCATTCAGAGATTTCTAGTATTTCTTGATAATCATTTTGCATTTTGCTCTGGGTCCTAAATACATGAATCATACATAGCAAACTCCTTCCATTGTCGTTTCAAATTCATTTCCAGTTCATTCTGTCTAACAGCCATGCCCTCTATAAAAAAAATTGTTAGGTTTTTTTTTTCATATTGTGCTATTCAAGTTTTGCAGTTTGTCCTTGGATGTTCCCTAAATTTGTCACGTGTAAATGTGCCTAAAGCCAATTTATTCAAAGAGTTTCAGCTGGTTTCATATCTGTTTATCATCTCTGCCTGATTTTCTTATTTTCTGGTGACACATTCTAATTATAACACTCTTTACATTCTTTACGACTCTCTCGCCAAATAACTTTCTGTCTACTGAGAATAATCATGCGCAAAAATGCATGTTACATCAGATAATATGCAGTGAATAACTTTGCCATGCTTTCCTCTCTCACTGCAGGGACACAGCTGCCAAGAAACAAGAATTCCACATCACATTCATACAGACATTATTTCAGAAAGGTTCTTACAAGTTGGCACAGATGAAATAGGTTAATGCAACAGAGAATTACACCTTTCTTCAATTCTTTCAACTCTTTACCACACAATCCTGACTTTTAACGACCCTCAGAGAGGAACTTTTTGAAAACATTGAGAGAAAAAGAACAATGTTCTCAAATGCTTCCCCTTTCAGGGTCATAAAAACTCAGGATTGTGTGGTAAAGGGTTAATGCTATGGCCCCCCCAACATCTGCACTCTTTTGAAAGCCATTTGTGAGTACCTTCCTATAAAAGAGTGTACTACCCACCCCCCCACCATTTTGCTTTTGTACTTTTCTGACACAGCCCTGTATCTTCACTATGAAATTATGCGCCAAAAATGTTGTTGTCTAGGACATCAATATCTATCCAGCAAGGGGTCAATATAACATGGCCTATCTCAATACTTGCATTAAAGGTACATCACTTTTCTTGATAATATCACTTTATCATCTTTGTTTTGACCATCTAATCATTGTCTGTTGAATGGTATCGTGTGATAGAACTACTTGCATACTTACGAAAGGTTTTGTTTCCTAGAGGATGTCGTTTTTATCAATGGTTGGGCAAATATATTGCCTTGACATTACATGAACAGAATGATAGCAAGATAGATAAGTAACTTGGATTTCTACTTATTTAGTACAAAGATGCACCTTTTGACACACATGTAATTGTCTCTTACAAGATGATGTACACCTGGTCCATCTTGAAAGAATTTGCAGACAACAAATTACATATGGTTAAAATAATAGGATTTGTATATGAAGGGCCAGAAAAAATTATGGAAAAAAAAAATAATGCTGGTTATCAGCATTTTTTCCTTTTCTAAAAAGGTTTTCTCAGATCATTCAAACAGGGGAATATTTGGTCAAAGGTAACAGATAAAGTAAAAGCCACTGACATGAAACACTAAATTATACAAAACATTCTCAATCATTTTAGTTGTGTCACACTGCCCAGTACACCCATCCGTATGTTCCTCTTATTAAATACACAAGTGTCCCTAGATCAGCAAGTAATTAGATCTGGATTTCCCCTTTTACTTCAAACAAATTTCAACTTAATGAATTTTGGGCAAAAAAGAACATACAAAAAATTGGCCACTTCTTTTCTGCAATGTTTTATAAAATGCCACAAGATAAAAAAGACAAGCAATTAAAATGCCAAGCAATATGATGTGTTTTTCATTTCTTTTTCCAAGGCAAAGAAAGCTTTCAAAACAAAATTTTTGCCATCCTAAGGTTTCAGACTGAATCCAAATGGCATGACATTAATTAGACTTGCTTTGAATATCCTGAATGAAGGTAGGATGAAGGCGTAGGTTGCATGCACATCCAGAACCCTTTTCAAAGCCACTGGTAAATTTAACCCTCCACAAAACAATCCCCCGTTTTAATGACCCTGATGAAAAAGATTTTTGAAAACACAGTAGGAGAAAAAGAAAATGCTGGTAACCAGCATTTTCTTCTTTTCCCACAATGTTATCTAAATTTTCTGAATCAATTGCAAACAACAAAGTTCTAGACTTGTCAAAATTATATGCATTTGCAGGCAACAAATGAAATGTGACTCAAATGCTGGAATGTCTGTGAAAGGGTAGAAAACACTGTGGGAAAAGGAGAAAATGCTGTCTACCATTATTTTCTCCTATTCCTATAATGTTTTCAAATGGTCCCTTTCTCAGGGATGTTAACTCTTTACCACACAATCCCGACTTTTAATGACTCTGAGAAAGAAGCCTTTTGAAAACATTGTGGGAAGAGGAGAAAATGCTGGTAACCAGCATTTTCTCCTTTTCCCACAATGTTTTCTGCCTTACCAAAAACAAACTTCCATTTTTCAGTAACATTTATTTTGTAGTCTGCACATGCTTTCAATTTGGACCAGTCTAAAATTTTGTCATTTGGTAAAGGGTTAAAACTCAAAATTGTGTAGTGAAGGATTTATACATTATGGAAAATTTACTGCATCTAGTGTGAATACAAGGTAGCACCCACAAAGACCGACAAGTGGACTTGGGATGAGGGGTTACCATTTATCACAATAATTCATCTTTGAGCACATCATGCTACCTGGATAAGCTAAGAAAGTCTGCCTGAAGACAGATTTCATAGGATGACTGAAAAGGTGGTACAATTCTTTTAATTACAGAATTAAACTTCAATCAAGAGAACACACAACACTGCAAAACTTTTAGACAACTGCATACAAAAAAGTCAGTTCAACCTTGAATGTTCATCATCAAAGGAAATAAAAACCAAAGATTAACCCTTTCCCAAATGACAAATTTTGGACTGGTCCAAATTGAAAGAGTTTGCAGACGACAATTTAAATTTGATGAAAATCGCAGAAAGGTCACAAAAAGGGTAGAAAACACTGTGGGAAAAGGAGAAATTGCTTGTCACGAGCAATTTCTCCTTTTCCCAGTGTTTTCAAAAGACTTGTACTGCAGACATGTGAAAACCAGGGCTTGTTTGGGAAAGGGTTAACCCTTTCCCAAACGACAAATTTTGGACTTGTCCAAATTGAAAGAGTTTGCAGACGACAATTTTAAATTTGATGAAAAAGGCAGAAAGGTCTCAAAACGGGTAGAAAACACTGTGGGAAAAGGAGAAATTGCTCGTGACGAGCAATTTCTCCTTTTCCCACAGTGTTTTCAAAAGACTTGTACTGCAGACATGTGAAAACCAGGGCTTGTTTGGGAAAGGGTTAATGAAAATTCACAGTCAGAAAATGGGGGTAATTTATAATGTATTTGGCAGGTATGATTAGAAGTTGGTTTGTCACTACAACCAGGTAAGAAGTGACGTATAGACATGGACTTCAATAAATTTACTTATCAGGTAAACTATATGTCTAACATGATATCTCTGTAATTCCCCTTGCCCCAAAGTGATCCAGTTAACCCATTACCACACAATCCAAACTTTCGAGAGAAGGCTTCTAAAAACCTTGTGGAAAAAGGAGAAAATGCTGGTAACCAGCATTTTCTCCTTTTCCCACAAGGTTTTCTTACCTTTTGGAGACAAATTCTACTATTTGAGCGAAATTTAATTTGCCGTCTGTAAATGCCCTTAATACTGACCAATCCAAAATTTTGTCATTTGGTAAAGGGTTAACTCTTTTCCACACAAAGAAATTCTTCACTGAGAGAATTTGCAGACGACAAAATTAATCTAGTATAGCTCAAATTTTGAGATTTGTCTGTGGTAGGGCAGAAAACACTGGGAAAAGGAGAAAACGCCAGTTACCAGCATTTTCTCCTTTTCCCACAATGTTTTCAAAAGCCTTCTCCATCACGGTCATTAAAACTCGGGACTGTATGGTAAAGGGCTTACCCTTGCAGCACCTTTCACTACTATAGTTGCCTTTGCAGTCAGTGTAGATCAAAGATCAGACTGTACAAATCATGCAGTCTGATCTTTTAACCCTTTCCCAAACAACAAATTTTGGACTGGTCCAAATTGAAAGAGTTTGCAGACGACAATTTTAATTTTGATGAAAATGGCAGAAAGTTCTCAAAAAGGGTAGAAAACACTGTGGGAAAAGGAGAAATTGCTCGTTACGAGCAATTTCTCCTTTTCCCGCAGTGTTTTCAAAAGACTTGTACTGCAGACACGTGAAAACCAGGGCTTGTTTGGGAAAGGGTTAATCTGCACTCTCAGCTTGGTTGAGACATTTAGGACAAAAGTATTCTTACAATTGCCATGAGTTGGGTCTTATTTCTGGCCTAAAAATGTCTGTTGATTTTATTTTGGGCTCCAATGGTTAACACTTACACCCCTCCATAAATTACAAACTCATGACAAAATCCCACATTACTGCAACTTTACAACTGTTTTAGAGGAACCCTAGCTCTAAATATAGCTATTGCACCATCTATATCCAAAACCAGATTCTTGTAGAGGCTTCTCATTTATTCCAGTCACAATCCTGCAAAGGGCCAAGTGACTCCAGACAAAACATAATCTTCCCAAATGACAATGTGACCTCTGACAAAGCATGACTTACCAGTACCCAGTACATATAGGACGCAGGAAACATATATTCAGCAAGTTGTTTTAGTAACATTACTTCTGAAATATTGTTAAAAACCTCTCAATCAGTCATTGTTCAAGTATTCTGAACATTGGCAACACAGCTTCATGCATACAATGCAGAATTTGTAGTTTTTGAAGGGAAAATGAAATAATAAATCTAGGTATAAGTATGGTAGGTAAACTGAATGCTAAGTTCCCTTGTCCTTTTAACACATTTCCTCATAAAATCTAAATAACTTTGAATCAGAAAAAGCAGCCTATAAATGACTGGAATTAACCCTTTCCCAAACGACAAATTTTGGACTTGTCCAAATTGAAAGAGTTTGCAGACCACAATTTTAAATTTGATGAAAATGGCAGAAAGGTCTCAAAACGGGTAGAAAACACCGTGGGAAAGGGAGAAATTGCTCGTTACGAGCAATTTCTCCTTTTCCCACAGTGTTTTCAAAAGACTTGTACTGCAGACACGTGAAAACCAGGGCTTGTTTGGGAAAGGGTTAAGAAGCAAATCAGACTTGACTTTCCCCTCCTAAAAAATCAGAAATGATAAAAACAGCCAAAACTGATTGTTTGGTTCTAGACATGAACAGTGAAACCTATACCAAACCAGGTCATGCTTTAACGACCCTGAAAGAAAAGATTTTTGAAATCACTGTGGGAAAAGAAGAAAATGTTGGCTACCAGTATTTTTTTCTTTTGCCACAATTTTTTTCCATCCTTTAACAGGCAAACCCCCTCGTTTGAGTAACAAGTGATATGTCATCTGCAACTGCTTTCAAGTTGTTCATGTCTAAAATTTTGTTGTCTGGTAAAGAGTTGTGGTCCGAGGTTATCTGAAGGCCTGCCACTATTTGATGTTTGAATAACACAACTTACCAGGTAAGTGTGAATGGGTCTTACTTGTAATTCCTTAATAATCAACAAGATTAACCCTTTCCCAAACGACAAAATTTAGACCCTTCCAAACTGAAAGAGTCTGCAGACGACAATTTTAAATTTGATGAAAATGGCAGAAAGTTCTCCAGAAGGGTAGAAAACACTGTGGGAAAAGAAGAAATTGCTCGTTATGAGCAATTTCTCCTTTTCCCAGTGTTTTCAAAAGACTTGTACTGCAGACACGTGAAAACCAGGGCTTGTTTGGGAAAAGATTAATGTGCAAGACCCATGTAAGAACCGCTAGGTAAATGAAATATTTTATTTTCAGTCAGTTAACTCTTTCACTACTAGCTCAAGAAATTCCGCTTTTTTTAGAAGTCTAAAAGAAGATTTCCACTGCTATTGAATATGAATTGCATCATAGTCTAGCATCTGGTAGTGGTGTAGATCAAAGATCAGACTGCACGTTCTGTGCAGTCTGATCTTGATCTACACCATCCGCAAAAGGTACTAATGTCGTCATCAGTAGTGAAAGAATTAAAGGTTGTTTTGGCAAGAGCTACTTGGATTGTGTACATTAACGATCAGACTATGTCTTGTGCAGTCTGGTCTTGATCTTTACCATTAGTAAAAGCAGTGGAAGTGAATACATGACATTGTCCTGGCCCAAAATTTACCAGAGAGCTTATCTTGTCCTCTCTTTTAACTCATTACCACACAACCCAAAGTTTTAACAATCTTCTTGAAAAGGCCTTTTGAAAACAATGTGAAAAAAAGGAGAAAATGCTGCTAACCAGCATTTTCTCCTTTGCTGATAATGTTTTCTCTTTTTCCAACAACAAATTCCATCATTTGAGCGTGTCATGTCATCCTCCAGGAGTCCTCAATGGTTTAGTGATTAAAAGTGTTGGATCAGCAGTGAAGAGGTCTAATAGGTAAAATCCCCATTTAGGCTCTGGATTTTTTTAAGTATCCTTGGGAAAGGCCCTGGGCAGCCCCAGCCTGGTAATGGTGAAACCCAAGAAACAAATGAAAAAGCAAGCTAATAGCACTGTGATAAGGCTGAAATAATTTTTGAGAAAGTACAAAGATATCATTTTTATCATTTTCTTTTTCTTAAAATATACTATTAATTACCTTTCGAAACTATAGTTACCTTTGCTGCCAGTGTAGATCAAGGTTAAACTGCACAAAACACAGTGTCTGATCTTTGGTCTACACCGTCCACTTAACCCTTTACCACACAATGACACCTTTTAACGACCCTGGGAAAGAAGCCTTTTCTTGATCTTGATCTCCACTGTCCACTTACGAAAGATGATCCAGGTTCAGCACTACAAGAATTGATTTAACCCTTTTCCACCCAATCACAAGCTTTAACAACCCTGAGAAAGACAGCTTTTAAGAACACTTGAGAACCAGCATTTTCTCCTTTTCCAAGAATGTTTTCTACTCTTTCTAAGAAACATTTCATCATTTTCACCACATTTAATTCATTGTAAGCAAATGCTCTCAATTCTGACCAGTCTAGAATTCTGTCATTTGGTTAACCCTTTCCCAAACAAGCCCTGGTTTTCACGTGTCTGCAGTACAAATCTTTTGAAAACACTGTGGGAGAAGGAGAAATTGCTCGTGACGAGCAATTTCTCCTTTTCCCACAGTGTTTTCTACCCTTTTTGAGACCTTTCTGCCATTTTCATCAAAATTAAAATTGTCGTCTGCAAACTCTTTCAATTTAGACCAGTCTAAATTACTGTCGTGTAGTAAAGGGTTAAGAGTAAACAGTCCAAGGATCCACAATAAGCACAAAATAACACATTGAAAACTAATGGAAAAAAAGGTGGTGGTCTTGATAACTGCAAGGTTAGAGGCTGGTACAAAGTTAACCTATGTAATTAGTCTGGCAGTTTTATTGCTGTTTTACAACCACTTGCAAGATAAAATCGGTGATAGTGTGCACCAGATTGCTAATCCCCTGCACTGTGCAAAAACTGTTGGACAAGTCAGTTTGCACATCAAACTGGTCCTCAATGTATGTCAAGTACCCCTGTAAAATAACCGGTATGTTTTACTTCCTTCAGGTGACTTTGATCATCTTCCTGTGGAATATTTCTAACTCTTTACTGAACGATCCTGAAGAAAGCTTTTAAAAACATTGGAAAAGGAGTAAAATGCTGGTAACCAGCATTTTTTCCTTTTCCAACAATGTTTTTTACCATTTCAAAGACAGGAATCATCTTTTGAGCTACATATAATTTGGCAGTAACAAAAATGCTCATTTTTACTGCTAAAATTATGTCATCTGGTAAAAAAAAGTTTCATAAAAAACATGGTTGCACAAAGTAAAAATTGCCGTTGAGAGCATTTTTGTCCTTTTTGCCCCAATGTGTAGACATCGTTTCCCCATTACAAGGAAACCTCTATTACTCATGAGACACAATTATCCCTTTACCACACAATTCTGAGTTTTAACAACCCTGAAAAAGAAGGCTTTTGAAAACATTGTGGGAAAAGGAGAAAATGCTGGTAACCAGCATTTTCTCCTTTCCCCACAATGTTTTCTATCCTTCCCCAAACAAATTTCCATTTCTGAGTGACATTCTGCAAATGCTTTCAAATGCTTTCATTTTAGACAAGTCTAAAATTTTGTCGCTTGGAAAAAGAGTCATATTACTGTCTGCAACTGCTTTCAATTTCAACAAGTCTAAAATTCTGTCATCTTGTAAAGAGTTTAACCCTTTCCCAAACAAGCCCTAGTTTTCACGTGTCTGCAGTACAAGTCTCTTGAAAACACTGTGGGAAAAAGAGAAATTGCTCATAACAAGCAATTTCTCCTTTTTCCACAGTGTTTTCTCCCCTTTTTGATAACTTTCTGCCATTTTCATCAAATTTAAAATTGTCATCTGCAAACTCTTTCAATTTGGACCAGTCCAAAATATGTCGTTTGGGAAAGGGTTAACTTAATTCTTGCTTTCAAAATTTGTTACGGATAGTACTCTGTAAGGTGGCCTTGTTTCTGTTATAGGACCGAAATAAAGTTGAAAACGATGTTCAATCACTTTCAATCAAACAATCGAAATGAACATGACAATTCTAAATCTATTTTCAACTGCTTATGGGTAATAATTCAAAATCATTCACGTATGGTTTTTCGTCTGCTTCAACTATGAATGAATATGATAAAACCTAATGAATCAACTCTACATTGTTCTGTATGGGCTTGTGAACCAATCAGATCTCTGGGTGAAGGACAATAAAATTTATCAATAAATCATGTACTAAGTTGAATTTTATTTCAATGAATTTTGATTTTTTTTTTTTCCTTCGCTACACTTCAGCACACAATCAGCACACATTAACCCTTTCCCAAATGACAAATTTTGGACTGGTCCAAATTGAAAGAGTTTGCAGACGACAATTTTAAATTTAATGAAAATGGCAGAAAGGTCTCAAAAAGGGTAGAAAACACTGTGGGAAAAGGAGAAATTGCTCGTTACGAGCAATTTCTCCTTTTCCCACAGTGTTTTCAAAAGACTTGTACTGCAGACATGTGAAAACCAGGGCTTGTTTGGTAAAGAGTTAAATCTTTGACTGCCAAGTAACAGAAAGGTACTTTTTTAGTCAGTAAATTATAATTTCAAGACTGTTTGGCACACAGTATCTCTCAAGCAGCAGACTGTGAAGATCTTTTCAACTTGATCTTGATCTACACTGCCCACAATGCAGCTTAACCCTTTCCCAAACAATGAATTTTAGACTGGTCCAAATTGAAAGAGTTTGCAGACGACAATTTTAATTTTGATGAAAATGGCAGAAAGTTCTCAAAAAGGGTAAAAAACACTGTGGGAAAAGGAGAAATTGCTCGTTACAATCAATTTCTCCTTTTCCCACAGTGTTTTCAAAAGACATGTACTGCAGACACGTGAAAACCAGGGCTTGTTTGGGAAAGGGTTAACTCTTTAATTTTTTTAATAATGAATGTTGGCTGGTATACATACTGATCAATTGAATGGTAATCTATGACACTTTCAACATTATTTCAGTCATATCAAGACTACAGCTCTCTTATTCATGTACGTTCTTGGTTTCACCAGTATCAGGCTAGGGCTCTGAAGTGTCTGCCGAAACGGACGTTTCAACGAAATACCCAGTGCTTTCACAGAGGTTCATACCCGCAGCCTCCAAGTCACATGTTCTACACTATACCACTGAGCCATGCAGGATCACAAACTACACTTGTTTTTAACCCTTACAGCACTGAAGTTATGAAATGGAGCTTTTCAATAAGGAAAAACATACGAAGGATTGTTATTTCAAGGTTGTTTTGGTCAATATATATAACCAAGTAGCAGACATGTAGCTCAAGATCAGACTGCACATTCTGTGCAGTCTGATCTTCATCTACACTGTCCGCAAAACCAACTGAAGTCGGTTCCAGCGCTTTATGGGTTAACTATCATTAGAATGAATTATTAGTACACCTCAGATCAACAGATTTTGAAAACATTGTGACAAACATCTGCTTTCTTTTAAAATTATTTTTACAATAAGAAGGAGGAATAACAATGCTTTTTACACCATATTATTATGATAAATCGCTTGTTAAGTCATTACAATCTATCAACATACTTAGTACAAGTTTAGAACAAATCTGTTTCCTTGAGTTTCTAAGATCTACTGTTACGAACTTTCGACTCATTGCTCCCCCCCCACCCCCCAGGCCACTTTCTTTCGCCTTAAACCACTTTTGAAATCACTGTTCAGCGATGAGAAAGCAATGAATCCTTTGGCAATGCCCATCCTCAATCTGCTGTAACAAGTAATTCAGTCAAGCAGCAACCCTGGATGACTAGTGCAGTTAACAGGGTATGTAAAGCTTGGAAAAGTAACCATTCATAATGACCTTGACCCTTGTGCAAGCTGGCCAGATATTAACAAGCTTCTGGACACATTGAAGGTGTTATAAAAGGCTTAGGAATTACTGTCTTGATGACAGACAGACCAACAGATAGACAGATTTTTGGAAATTTACAGAAAGTCATACAGGTTGATTGTAAGATTACTTCTGATAAAATTATTACTCCCAAAAACAATTTGTAACAGACAACTGTTAACACTTAAGCTGCTGAATAACTGAAACGCAAATTTCTACCCAATGCTAAAAGCCCAAACATTGCGGTTTCAAAGTTGATTTCACTGGAAAGAAACTACCGTATCGGAAAGTGTAGATCAAAGATCAGACTGCACGTTCTGTGCAGCCTGATCTTGATCTACACTGTCCGCAAAAGGTCAGTGGGTCGCGATCAGCAGCTTATGGGTTAAAAACAATCATATGAAATCGGATGAAACAAGAAGTACGCTTTAACAGATCACTCAAAAGTACAGAAAAAATCGAGATAAAAAGGAGGGCAAAGGCTACAAGGTACAGTGCTTTAGAACAATAAAAACACAAATTTCTGCAAGACTCCCCAAAAAGTAATGTATTGTTGAGAGTAATTAATGTATATCTTTGATCCTATACAAAACAGTCTCATCTGTTAACCACCCCTAGGAAGTAGGATTTTTGAAAACATTGTGGGAAAAAAACGGAAAATGCTGGTTACCAGCATTTTCTCTTTTCCCCCACAATGTTTTCTACCCTTTCAAAGACATATTCCACTACACTGTTTATACTGTTGTCTGCAAAATATTTCAATTTGGACAGATCTACAATTTAGTTCTCTGGTAAAAGAGTTAACCCTTCACCAAAGGACAAAATTTTAGACTGGTCCAAATTGAAAGCAGTAGCAGACAACAAAATTAATGTGACTCGAAAATATAAATTTGTATTGTGAAAGGTAGAAAACACTGGGGGAAAAGGAGAAAATGCTGGTTACAAGCATTTTCTCCTTTTCCCACAATGTTTTCAAAAGGCTTCTTTCCTAGGGTTGTGAAAACCGGGGATTGTTTGGTAAAGAGTTTAATAAATTAATGCAGGTCATATTCATAAATCACAGTAACTGGATGACTCATAATTATTATCTATCACAAAATATGTTTCTTTATAGTTTATAGATAACATAGCATAGCACAGGCCAGCTTTCATCTAATATGTAACTGTTAACCCTTTCCAAAACAAGCCCTGGTTTTCAGGTGTCTGCAGTACAAGTCTTTTGAAAACACTGTGGGAAAAGGAGAAATTGCTCGTAACGAGCAAGTTCTCCTTTTCCCACAGTGTTTTCTACCCTTTTTGAGACCTTTCTGCCATTTTCATCAAGTTTAAAATTGTCGTCTGCAAACTCTTTCAGTTTGGACCAGTCCAAAATTTGTTGTTTCGGAAAGGGTTAAGATGATGTAATTAGTCCTCATTTAACCCTTTACCAGACGACAAAATTATAGCCCTGTCCAAATTGAAAGCATTTGCAGACGACAATTTCAATGTGGCTCAGATGGTGCAATTTTTCTTTGATCAGGTAGAAAACATTGTGGGAAAAGGAGAAAATGCTGATTACCAGCATTTTCTCCTTTTCCCACAATGTTTTCAAAGGGCTTCTTTCCAAGGGGCGTCAAAAGGCGTCATTGTGCGTTAAAGGGTTAAGGTGATGATTTTCACTTACTATCTTTCTTTGTACCAGTTTAACCCCTTAACAATTGATTCCCATATTATACCACCCTAAGCCAGGCTTTAGAAAATACAGCGGGAAAGGAGAAAATGCGGGTAACCAGCATTTTCTTCTTTTCCCACAATGTTGTCTAATCTGTCTGAGAACATCAGCTTATTTGTAACAATTTTGAATATGCTATCTGCAGATGCTTTAACCCTTTCCCAAACGATAAATTTTAGACTGGTCCGAATTCAAAGAGTTTGCAGACGACAATTTTAAATTTGATGAAAATGGCAGAAAGGTCTCAAAAAGGGTAGAAAACACTGTGGGAAAAGGAGAAATTGCTCGTTACGAGCAATTTCTCCTTTTCCCACAGTGTTTTCAAAAGACTTGTACTGCAGACACGTGAAAACCAGGGCTTGTTTGGGAAAGGGTTAAATTTGGATGTCTAAAATTTATTGCTTGATATACAGTTTAGCACCTGGATTATATTATTTTTGAAAATGTTATTACAAATCTATCCTGTTTAACTTTTTTACCACCTGCAGACAACTTTTTTTTGTTTCAGAGCACACCATTTTTTTAATAACACTGTGAAAATCTGAGATAACAACAAGACCACAGCATGCAGGTGCCAATGTTTGGCTGCAGTTGCGTTTAGAACTCCATGTACACTGCTTTTCAGGGAAAATTCCAAATTGAAAAAGGGGCATAAGTGTGTCAAAATTCCAAATTGAAAAAGGGGCATAAGTGTGTCAAAATATTTGGACACTTATCTGCACCTGTTGTATGGGTTCTTCTTTCGATAGTTAACAACTAGTCTGAATTTGAAGTAAATACTCTTCAATAATGACAGAGACAATTATTATAAATTGTTGAAGTTTTTGCACAACAATGACTATGCAGAAGATGATGCACCCAATAACAGGGCTAGGACAATATCTTGACTGGATAGTTTGGTAACTGGTTAAGGTTATAACAGCCAAAAGCATTCCTTGTTATTTCTTTAACCCTTTCCCAAACAAGCCCTGGTTTTCACGTGTCTGCAGTACAAGTCTTTTGAAAACGCTGTGGGAAAAGGAGAAATTGCTCATAACGAGCAATTTCTCCTTTTCCCACAGTGTTTTCTACCCTTTTTGAGACCTTTCTGCCATTTTCATCAAATTTAAAATTGTCTGCAAACTCTTTCAATTTGGACCAGTCCAAAATTTGTCATTTGGGAAAGGGTTAACACTACTGCGAACAACTTTCTATTTGAGCCAAAGTGGCTACCTTCACAAATAAACAGAGGCATAAAAATATTCACTATGGAGAAAGGAATATGCAAATGACATTCATCAACCTTTGGAAAGAATACAGGAGCAGTATTTGTCAATCATTCTGTATTGAATTCATAGCCTTATGCCAAATTTCAAAGTAACACCATATCTGATTGGCTAAACCAAAATGGGTATAGCCAAACAGATATTGTGTTACTTTTTAAATTTAGAATTAGAACAACAGTTCAGTTAAGAATACTTGGTAAATTATAACGTGCTATGAACTTTAACTGGTCGATGATTCCAACTAATTCATCCCTGGATAACAAGCGCAGTGAGTTACTGTTGAGCAGTCTGGGGGTTCTGCTTCATGTCCTAAAACCAACAATATGAGGTAAATGGACAGACTGACCTGATTTCTTACAACTCAAATTGAAGGTAATTTACTATATACCTACCAGGTAATCTGTCTGCCTGGTTTTTCTCAATGTTCAGGAATAAAAAATACATTTAACCTTTACAGCAATAAGCAAATGAAATTCAGTACTAAATTGGGAATAACTGACCTGATATTTGCATTTATTGAAAACAGCATTTGCCAAGAATCTTTTACAAAACTATCAGACTGCAAAGTTTACAATCAGATTATGCTCTGTGCATCCTGATCTTGATCTACAGGGTTTCCAGCAGCAAAAGATGTTATTTCTAAATAGTCTAAGGTTAATACAGGAAATACAATGTATGGATGACCTTTAAAATCACCCTCACCTTTATGCACAATCTTTGGATGTAACTTCTTTTCCCCCTTCCCCCCCCACCACAAAAACAATTTGGAAATTGTGTGAAGGATACTGGAGACAACTTTAGAAATGCTTTTAACCCTTTCCCAAATGACAAATTTTGGACTGGTCCAAATTGAAAGAGTTTGCAGACGACAATTTTAAATTTGATGAAAATGGCAGAAAGTTATCAAAAAGGGTAGAAAACACTGGGAAAAGGAGAAATTGCTCATTATGAGCAATTTCTCCTTTTCCCACAGTGTTTTCAAAAGATTTGTACTGCAGACACGTGAAAACCAGGGCTTGTTTGGGAAAGGGTTAAGGACAGTACAAGTCAAGACAAGACTGCACAGACCTTGCAGTCCGATGTTGATCGATTGGCAGTCTGGTAGTTTTGCCAGATGTTAGATGTTCTGGCCAAACAGCCTCATAAAATTGCAGTATCAGCTTTTTTTTTTCCCCCCTTTAAAAGGGGGGGGGGGGCGTGTAAGAGAGAGAGAGACCATTTCAAAGATTTGAGGGACAAGCCATGCTTACATATATTGCCTTTTTTTGGTTTCAATCGAGATTTGTGGTCTTTCAAGACATGGCTAAAATAGCTTACACCTATATGTTGTGTGTTGTCTATGATACAGTTTTATCTCTTTACCACACAATATTTTAGACTGGTCGAAATTGAAAGCATTTGCAGACAACATATTAAATGTGGCTAAAAAGACGAGATATGTCCTTGATAGGGTAGAAAACATTGTAGGAAAAGGTGAAAATGCTGGTTACCAGCATTTTCTCCTTTTCCCACAATGTTTCCAAAAGCCTTTTTCTTCAGGCTCGATAGAACTTGAAATTGGGTGGTAGGGTGTTAAAGAGTTAACTCTTTACCACACAGCGAAAGTCCAAACTATATGGAAATGGATATCAAAAGGTTGATCAAGGTCAAATCAGGTCTACTTTATCTGTAATATTATGACGAACTGATTCTGTCCAATCATAACATCCACATCAACAAAATAATTCATTTACCGCAGCTGTATCAGATGAAGGCACATTATGGCAAGATAGCTTTTCATAAGTATCACTTCTGTCCAAACAAGAGGCCAGTGACGGCCTAGCATAATTCTACTATCTGGGTACCATGTCAGATTTGTCTTCAAATTTATCCTTTCGAAACTAATGTGCAAATAGGCTTAACCCTTTACTGCACAATAACGCCTTTTGACGCCCCTGGAAAAGAAGCCTTTTGAAAACATTGTGGGAAAAGGAGAAAATGCTGGTAACCAGCATTTTCTCCTTTTCCCGCAATATTTTCTACCCTATCAACGGAAAGTTGCACCATTTGAGCCATATTGAAATTGTCGTCTGCAAATGCTTTCAATTTGGACAAGGCTAAAATTTTGTCGTCTGGTAAAGGGTTAAGTTGTGTTTTAATCAACTGAAATGAGCTAATTTAAAACAGGAATACCTTGAAAAAAAGATTGATGGTGTAAATTTGCCAGCAGATAGGCTATCATTTTATAACAGAAAATGGTCTCTATTCTCAAACAAATCAAAGCAAACTATAAATAAACCCAAGACTGCAGCCACAAAGCTTTTAAAATTAATGAGATAGGAGGTGTTCTCAAATCCAACTTTCTGAACTTGCGACATTTATGAGTGTAAATAAATACAGTCTATAAAAAAGCCTAATGAATAGTCTAATCCATTTGAAAAATAATAACAATTATATGAAGATTAATAACAAAGATGATTGATACATTAAGATTTAGTTGCTTCAGAGTTTTCCACGTCATAAATTATGCTGATCGTGTTAAAAAGAACAGTATCATAAGGTTATCCTACATTTGTAGAAAAACATGTACCACTGATCTTCTTATCAATCTAGGTTAATTAGTTTTTTTGATAAATAATTAACTCTGTCTGCATGTCTGTAAATACTGCACTTAAATTTTTTTAACTCTTGACCAGACAACAAAATTTTAAACTTGTCCGAATTGAAAACATTTGCCAACCACACATTAAATGTGGCTCTATTGATGGAATCTGTCTTGTTAGACACAAAACAACATTATTGGAAAATAAGAAAATGCTGGTTACCAGCATTTTCTCCCTTTCGCACAATATTTTCAAAAGCCTTTACTTTGAGGTAAAAACACCCCCATTGTGTGATACAGGTTTTACCAGCATTTTCTCCTTTTCTCAGTATTTTCATTAGCTTTTTTTTCTCAGAATCATTAAAAATCTGCATTGTGAGGTAAAGGATTAAAAGACCTTTTTTCTTTTACTCCGAAATCTCTGGCTATGCTCCAGCTCTCATTATCACTAGTAATTAGGCTAATTAAGCCAGTGTCCTTTGAGTTGTAAGAGTAGAAATTGATTGTTTTACAGTTTAACCCTTTTCCAAACAAGCCCTGGTTTTCACGTGTCTGCAGTACAAGTCTTTTGAAAACACTGTGGGAAAAGGAGAAATTGCTCGTAACGAGCAATTTCTCCTTTTCCCACCGTGTTTTCTACCCTTTTGGAGAACTTTCTATCAATTTGTATCAAATTTAAAATTGTCGTCTGCAAACTCTTTCAATTTGGACCAGTCTAAAATTCATCGTCTGGTAAAGGGTTAAATGCAGGCAAATTGTACTTTATCCATCAAAAGCAGTAAATCTGTTTATTTGAAGGCAATAATAAAGTCGGCTCCATTCATGCTTTTTAACCTTTTTACCATACAACAAAATATTTGGACTCCACCAATTTCAAAGCATTTGCAGACAACAAATCAAGTATGGGCCAAATCAAGATTTCTGTCTGGAATGGTAGAAAACATTGTAGGAAAAGGAGAAAATACTGGTTACCTACAGTGTTTTCAATAGCTTCCTAACTTAGGGTCGTTAAAAATCAGGATTGTTTGGTAGCGGGTTCATTCAAACGGGCTACTTTCAGGTACAATGATTAACACATTACCGCTTGCATTCAACTTCTTTTTTGTCTAAAAGCAGACAGCATATTCTTAACCCTTTACCACACAATCCTGACTTTTAACGACCCTGAGAAAGAAAGCCTTTTGAAAACAGTGTGGGAAAAGGAGAAAATGCTGGTAACTAGCATTTTCTCCTTTTCCCACAATGTTTTCTAACCTTTCAGATTAAAATCCATTTATTTGATCCACATGTAATTTGTCATCTGAAAATGCTTCCAAATAGGACAAGTCTAAGTTATTGCCATGTAGCAAAGGGTTAAGGCAATGCAATTATTGTGAAGATGACAATCTGTTATTGTACTGTAAGTCCAACTGCGAGTCGCTGCCAGAAAAATGACTTTCACAACTAGGTAAAAAGTAAAGAAAAGAGCAACTTGGCAACTTTCTACCTAGTTTTAATATTCCTTTTTCTGCATGCCACCAACACTTAGACCGCACAATAACAGAATGTCATCTTCACAATAACTTATTACTTTTAACCCTTTCCCAAACAAGCCCTGGTTTTCACGTGTCTGCAGTACAAGTCTATTGAAAACACTGTGGGAAAAGGAGAAATTGCTCGTAACGAGCAATTTCTCCTTTTCCCACACTGTTTTCTACTCTTTTTGAGACCTTTCTGCCATTTTCATCAAATTTAAAATTGTCGTCTGCAAACTCTTACTATTTGGACCAGTCCAACATTTGTTGTTTGGGAAAGGGTTAAATGGTATGATTCAATGCATTTTAACCCTTATCCTGCTGAATAACTTAAATGAAATTTTCAAGCCGATGGTAAAAACCAGTATGTTGGTATTTCAAAGTTATGGAGGTTGGGAAAATATCTCCTTATCGGACAGTGTAGATCCAAGATCAGACTGCACGTTCTGTGCAGTCTGATCTTGATCTACACTGTCCGCAAAGGGTCCGTGGGTCGCGATTAGCAGCCTAAGGGTTAAAAACAGCATCATTTACTTTTGGCTACAACGGGAGCCTGTAAAATATTTCAGTCAATTTCACAATTTATTACAATGTTTTTGAAAGTCACCAGCTGCACTTGTCATAAAGGAATTGAACTGAAAGGAGGACAGTACAACATTGTGTCAATAAAGGTAAATGTTTATTTGTTTGTATAAAATTGTGATTCACCGGAAAGTAAACAGAAGGCCCTGGACAGATACTGTGAGAATCACATACCTTACATTCTTCCTACTTACAGATGATAACTTCAATGCCATCAATTTTACATTCTTCTATATTAACCTAGCATTTATATCCTACAACTTGAAATGAGGACACCTTTGACCTAGACCTAAATATTGTTTCATGTTTCTATGGCACAGATAGGTAAGGTCACAGTGATCTCTAAATTGGGACATATTTACAGGACGCAAAAAAATTACAATACAAGTATTGGGACTAAATTTTGGTATCACTGTTAGCTCTTTCACACACAACAAAGTTTTGCACTTGTCCAAATTCAAATCATTTTGCAGACAACAAATTAAATTGGGCCAAAATGAAGGTATTTCTATGTAAAAGTGTAGAAAACATAGTGGGAAAATATACTGGTTAAATGCATTTTCCCCTCTCCACAGAATTTTTTCAAATATCTTCTTCAGAGAAATTAAAAGTCGAGGTTGTGCAGTTAGGGTTTACCCCAGTCCCTGCTTTCAATGCAGACTACTGAATCTGGACACTTTATTATGGCCTCACACTATAAATTGGGCCTTTTTACAGTTTCATACTGAAACTGGTACTGGGTGCCTGCCTTCAGTGCACAATATTGAATCTGGGGACCATAATTATTATGGCCTCATACTGTAACTGGGTGCTTATATCTTAACTGCACATTAATGAGCCTGGGGACTACATTATGCTCACTGGGTGCCTACATCACTACACAATAGTTAACCCCGGGACATATAATGGCCTCAGACTGTAACTGGCTACCTATCTTTACTGCACAGTGCTGACTCTGGGGACTACATTAAGGTCTCATACTATAACTGGGTGCCTACATCACTGCACAATACTGAACCTTAGGACTATATGGTGTGCAAGACACGAAAAGGAGCCTTCGGACACATGCATAAAAGTGTGTCGTCCCAGATCAGCCTATGCAGTTTGTGACTAATCCGAGATGACAAATCCCGTTTTTGTGTGATTTTCTGCTTCACGAAAATCTACTGTATGAAAAAATCTTATTTAGTTGTAAAGTGCTGTCCCGCATTAGCCTGCACGGACTGCGCAGTCTAATACAAGACAGCACTTTACACAATTGTCCGAAGGCCCCTTTTCGTGTGTTGCACACCATATTATGGCCTTATACTGTAACAGGGTGCCCACCTTCCCTGCATATTACTGAATCTGGGGACAAAATTATGGCCTCACACTGTAATTGGGTGATGTCTTGACTTTGAACACATATGTTACTGGTCCACAAAAAAACCTGCAGAACCAAGTATGAGAACTATTTTCATGGCCTCACACTGTAACTGGGTACCTTCCCTGATGGCACAATATCAATGTCTGAGGATTACTAAAACATGATACATATTTTTCTTTAGACAATGTGGTGGCTGACCTGTCATACAGTGCAAATGCGGTTAACCCTACAATTCGCCGACTATTTTCATTCTCCATTTTTGTGGTTTTGACAATATAACCACAAATTCATTCATTAAATATTATAAATTTACATAATATGATAAGAAGGTTACACTATAACATTTGTCACACAGTCTTGATTCAGAGATATCACCCAAGTGTTTGAAATCCCTTAACCCTTTACCAAACGACAAATTTTTCGACTAGTGCAAATTGAAAGCATTTGCAGACGACAATTTCAATGTGCCTCAAATGGTGCAATTTCTCTTTGTTAGGGTAAAAAACATTGTGGGAAAAGGAGACAATGCTGGTTACCAGCATTTTCTCCTTTTCCCACAATGTTTTCAAAAGGCTTCTTCCGCAGGGTCATTAAAAGTCAGGATTGTGTGTTAAAGAGTTAAACACTTCAACCCTTTTCCTCACAATCAAGCATTTTAACGACCCTGAGGAAGAAGCCTTTTGAAAACATTGTGGGAAAGGAGAAAATGCTGGTAACCAGTATTTTCTCCTTTTCCCACAACATTTTCTAACCTTTCACAGACAAATCCCACTATTTCTGCCATATTTATTATGTCGTCTGCAAATGCTTTCAATATGGACCAGTCTAAAAGTGTCGTTTGGTAAAGAGTTAACCCTTTACCACATAATCCCGACTTTTAACGACCCTCTGAAAGAAGCCTTTTGAAAACATTGTGAGAAAAGGAGAAAATGCTGGTAACCAGCATTTTCTCCTTTTCCCACATTGTTTTCTACTCTTTTAAAGACAGAAATCAGGATTTCAGCCATATTTAGTTTGTCGTCTGCAAAATCCTTTCAATTTGGTCTAGTCCAAAATTTCGTTATTCGGTCAAGAGTTAAATGATGACAAAATTTTTTACCTGTCATTATCTACAACATTTGCAGACAACGCATTAAAAGTGGCTCAAAACATGTCATAGGTCTGAGAAAGAGAAGAAAACATTGTGGGGAAAGAACTAAATGCAGGTTTCCAGCAGTTTCTTCTGTTCTGTCAATGCTTGTACAAAGCCTTCTTCAAGATCATAGAAAGTGTTGTCTCGTAAAGAGTTGTCAAAATGTGGAGGTATACAGGTGCTTTTTTATCTCTAAATAAGAACTTAAAAAATATCCCTAAGTAACATTAGGTGAAGGCAATATCTCAGGTGTTTACAGGCAAACAAAGGTGCAACTTTGATATTTTTTCATCAAGCTGGTGTTTGAGCTTTGTTAATGTCTTTTATCAAAGAGACAGAGACAAGCTATTTGACAACAGATCCCATTTTAAAGCCTAAGAAATCTATGACTTAGCCAACTAATGTTGAAATTCATGGGGCCAAAACTTAAACAGTTGCCTTGTTTGACCATTTACCATACAATCCTGGGTTTTAACGACCCTGAGGAAGAGGTCTTAAGAAAACATTGTGGGAAAAGGAGAAAATGCTGGTAACCAGCATTTTCTCCTTTTCCCACAATGTTTTCTATCCTTCCAAAAACAAATTTCAATCCGATTTTGTCATCTGCAAATGCTTTCAATTTGTACTAGTATAAAATTTTGTCGTATGGTACAGATTTGCCTTGTTTTCCTTCCTCCTTCATTACAGGGGAAAGTGTAAATGAGAGGAAACATTTGAAGCACCCATACAATGAAAGCCTCTGAACCATTTAACAGCCTTATTGTAGTTGAGCACCCTTTGATTTTCCAGTAGAGCTGTTTCACATAAGGATGTTGGTTATTTTAGTGTAAAAATTCAAATCATTGTAGACTTAGGGTCTGCCCATTCATAACTCTTAATCCTAAGGCCTACCAAATCTGACTAAATGTGCTTTGTGGACAGTTTAGCTGAAGATCAGACTGTAGTTTAGTTCTACACTTCACAAACATTGACATTTTTGCTGATAAGAATTTTGAATTCTATGAATTTGGGCTTTTTCTATAGACTAGAAATTTCTTGTTTAATTCATCAAACATTTAACCCTTTACAATAGAGCAAAATTCGAGATGAAACCAAACTGAAAGCCTTTGCATACAACTAATCAGATGAAGGTTAAATAATGGAATTTTTCTTTGACAGGATAGAAAACATTGTGGGAAAAAGAGAAAATGCTGGTAACAGCATTTTCTCCTTTTCCCACAGTGTTTTCCAAAGCTTTTTTCTTCATGGTTGTGAAACTCGGGATTGTATGGTAAAGGTTAAAGGGTTAACACACTGAGGGCATCTCAAGGTGTTTCTAGGGACACCAAATACCGTAGCCAAGCTCAGACTGCATAGAAATGTGCTGTCTGATCATATTCGATCTCCTTTGATATTTTGAAAGATATTCCTGCCTAAACAGGGTTAAAATTGCAATATTTGGTCTTTAATTCTCTCTGATAAAAAATGACTTTCACACTAATATTGCAGTCTGCGGATTGACATATGTTTAAAATATATTTCTGTCAAAATCCATCATATATGTCACATGCAGAAAAAGTCGAATATGATGCATATACGATCTATCACATGACTTTTTTTTCCTTTTTTAAGATCTTTATGGATTGAATATTTATACTTTAAACAGTTAAACAGGTGTTATCAGCTTGGCTAGTGCATTTTTGACAGGTCACAAAACAAAAACATTTGAGCCATGCTCTGTGAAAAGAGGGCTTAATGCATCCGCGAAAAGTATCGACCCAGGTCAGCCTGCGCAGTCCACGCAGGCTGACCTGGGCTGAAACTTTTCGCTACAGATCAATTTTCTGCATGTCCAAAGACAATTCTACCTCATGATAAAGTTGGTTGTTCAAGAAAGTCGCTATTTTGGATTCATAATTATGTGACGGCTTGATCAGTATAATGCAGAGATGCATTAAGCCCCCTTTTGCCAGAGCATGGCTCATTTCTGAAAGATCTCACTGATCAGAGTACTTAAGATTCTCAATATCATCGAACCATGGTTTACATTACTTGTCCATAACATTATTCAATAAAATTTCCATGCAATATGTACAATGTCAAATTTTCCAAACAACCCTGTTTTTCCAGACAACCTTGAGAGAGAAGAAGGCGTCTTTGTGGGAAGGAGAGAAAATGGCGGCAACCAGATTTTTCTCCTTTCCAACAATGCTTTTTATCTTTTCAAAGACAAATCCAATCCCCTGAGCAACACTTAACCCTTTACCACACAATCCCCACTTTTAAAGTGCCTGAAAGAGAAGGCTTTTGCAAACATTGTGGGAAAACATTGTGACAACTAGCATTTTCTCCTTTTCCCACATTTGCAGAGGTGAGAGAGAGTAGGGGGTTGGTTATGCCATTTTCAAAATGTCCAAACACATGCATTTAAGACACATGTAATATAAAAAGACAGAAAACCTTTTCCTCACTTTTTTCTCCATTTCTTCCACATGACTGTACCCGAGACAAGATCAATGAAATTTTCTTTAAAAAAAAAAGGGGGGGGGGATCTAATGAATTAACCCTTTACCACACAATCCCAAGTTTTATCAACCCTGGGGAGAAACCCTTTTTAAAAAAAAAACATTGTGGGAAAAGGAGAAAACGCTGGTAACCAGCAGTTACCAGCATTTTCTCCTATTCCCCACATTGTTTTCTTTTCTATCATAGACAAATCTTACCATCCAGTCAATATTTAATTAGGTTGTCTGTAATTGGCTTCAATCTGAACCAGTCTAAAACTTTGTCATGTGGTAAATAGTAAATACCGTTCCGTGAAGATGTAATAATATTATTCTATGTAAGAAAAATATGATTACGCTGGATGTAAAGTTTTGCAAATATCTGGTAACATGGCCAGGAAATCATAGTACTACCAACTGAATGTTTGGGGCAAAATTTATAAACTACAATCTATATTTAAATACCATGGCCAGATGTTTCATTGAAGATTCCGACTATTTTAATAAATATTTAAAGGCCTGGGTTGCTTTTATCTCGTTTTTTGCCTGGTTGAGAAAAACACTCTCGTACCAGCCACTGGGTAGTAGTTACACTCATTTTCTACGTTCCCCCCATTTAGACTCGTTACTAAAGATGTTTGAAGTGAGGATGTCAAGCGTGATAAAAAAGTGTCACTCAACTCATTCATAAGATTTGATCGGCTAAGATGCATACCAGTTTGATGTGAATGAATAAGTAAAACCCACAAAAAATTTTCACACACCACAATTTCTTCAGTGCAAACAGCCATGTATTTATGCTCTATACTTATTTCCCAGTAGTTCTTTGATTGTGCCACTTAAGTCTGTACCAGATGACACAAATTTAGACAAATGAAACCAGTATTTACTCCTTCCCCCACAAAGTTTTCTGCCCAATTAAAGACCAACCAAATCCTATGAGCTACAATTAACTTGTTGCCTGCAAATGCCTTCAAATTGAAAGAGCCTACAAACTGCAATTTACAGTGATTTCTTTTTTTCTTCTGACAGCAAAGTGCTTGTTTCATATATCTGGCATAGTAAGGGTTAAATCCCTAGTATTCTGTAAGGTGTATTTATAACCGCAGTACTTTAACCTTATACAACAAAACCCCAAAATTTAATGACCCTGAGGAAGAGGGCTTTTGAAAATATTGTGAGAAAAGGACAAAATGCTGGTAACCAGCAATTCCTCCTTTTCCCACAAATGTTTTCTGCCCTTCCTAAAACAAATTTCAATGTAGTCATGTTCACTTTGTCATCTGCAAATGCTTTCATTTTGGTTAGGTCTAAAATAGGGTCGTTTGGTAGAGTTAACTACTTGTAGTCATGTCTATCTACGGTGGTCTTCAGTATCCATTTAACCTTTTACCACACGACAAAATTTTAGACTGGTCCAAATTGACAGCATTTGCAGATGACTAATTGAAGTTGGCCTAAATAAGGAAATTTCTCCCTAATAGACTAGAAGACATTGTGGGAAAAGGAGAAAATGCTGGTTACCAGCATTTTCTCCTTTTCCCACAATGTTTTCAAAAGGCTTCTTCCTCGGGGTCATTAAAAGTTGGGACTGTGTGGTAAAGGGTTAATATACCATAAATAGTCAAATTCTTTTTTCTGAATGTTTCGGATTATATCCTGCCACCATGATAATTCAAATTTTGCACTTTATCCTATTCGTACAACAAGACAATCTACTTGTGTCACCTCAGTGTGCCAATACAAGAGTACCACATGTGGGTGCCAACACTCAGCAGCAAATGCTTGATTTTCATTGAAAATTCTGTTGAAAAAGGGGCATAACTCTATCAAAAGAAATATGATGGTTACCTGCTTTTGTGGTATAGGTTTCCCTTTTGATTATTAACAACTTGTCCAATTTTGAAGCAAATATCGTTAGTAATAACAGTGATATTATGAAAATAAAAAAAGTTTTCGCACAACGGAGCAGACAACTCCAGGGCTATGACGATACCTCAACATTTTGTGAAAACAGCCATGCTAAAAATGAAAAAGTCATTTTTAGACATGGAAATTTAGGTAATCTTATAGCTACCATGGTAAAACTGCATTCCCAGTCTTTCTGAAGGTTGCCCAGTTCTTACTGGACATTCAGTCTGGTTAAAAATATTCAGGGGAGAAACAAGGTGACTTCAGTATATCCTCAGAACTTCATCTGACTGTATTCTCCAATTATCAAACCCCTGGAGTGCCCTGCAACAAACTATATCAAACTTCAATGATTCTGCAATCAGAGTATATATCGGAATATATTACAGACTAAACTGCAAAATACAAGTGACAAATTCTAGCCAAAACAACCTTGAAATGGTGACATGGATCTTTTAACAAACTGAAAATGTGCACTGCATTCATTGGCGCTCTACAGGTTAGCGCCCAGTAAACACAAGGGGCATTTTCATTTTGAAGAACAAAAGCCTACAGGCGCAATTTCAAGATAGCTCTTTTTCAAAATGTCTCTGACTGAGCCAATGGCAATAGAGCAAAGATTACTTGTGCTTTCTGAATTGGATCTTCGCTGGCTGCAAAGTCAAATGAAGTTGTGAACAGCAGTTTAACTCTTTAACACAAAATCCAGAGAATTAACGACCCAAAAAAAGAGACCTTTTGAAAAGACTGTGGGAAAAAGGAGAGGACAACGTCTTCTCCATTTCCAAAAACAAATCCCACCATTTGAGCCACATTTATCTTCTGCAAATACTCTGGATTTGGACAACTCTAGAAATGGGTCTTGTGGTGAACAGTAAAAGGTTAAGAAACAATTTCTTGCGTCAGGGGAGGTTATATTTGAATTCCGGGAGTAAGAAATTTCATCCTTACAACACACAATGTTTGTGAAACATTCAAACATCTAGTACCACCAGACCCCATGTGCTATATCTCTCCCAGAAAATGTGGACCAGTTTATTGTAGTTGAGCCAAAACCACAGTTATGTAAACATTAAGAGAAAACAGAAATCTCTGATATTCCAAGAAAGTTCCCTAACACTAAAATAAATCGGTAATTCATGCCTGGTTTCCATACAGATTGCACTTTCTGCCAGATTGGCTAATCTTTTTTTTTGCATCACACTTTACCAAACAATATTCCATGTTTTTATATTACCAAGAAGTGAGATGGCTTTTGAAAAGAAATTATTGTAACCGGCATTTTCTCCTCTTGACTCTTTAACAAACGATAAAAATTTGGAATGGTCCAGACTGAAAGCATGTGCAGACAACTATTCATTCAATTGTGGCTGGTATTATGAGATTTGGCCTTTGAAAGAGTAGAAAATGTAGGAAAAGGAGGAAATGCCGGTTACCGGCACTTTCTTCTATTCCCACAATGTTTTCGAAAGCTTTCTTTCCCAGGGTCGTTAAAACTCAGGATTGTGTGGTAAAGGGACAAAATTTTTTTCACCCTTTCAAAGATAAATCCAAACATTTGAAATTTTATTGTCTGAAAATGCTTTTGTAATGATAAAAACACTTCAAAATTTTGTCATTTGGCAAGGAAATAAGGGAAAAAAAAACATAATATTATATCAAGTACATAATTGTGAGCCTATGTCATCATAATATTTACGGATCCATAAAATCCATTTTGTCTACCAACCGACTGAATCTGGAGCTAGACTGGTCCTTCGGCATGCAGAAAATTGACCAATAGCAGAAAGTTTTGACCCATGTCAGCCTGCATGGACTGCGCAGGTTGACATGGGTCGATACTTCTTGCAAATGCATTAAGCCCCCTTTTCACAGTGCATGGCTCATATACAAGCTATTTCTGGCGAGTTATCAAAGACACTAAGATTCTCTTGAAATCAAAAAATGCCTTTCAGTGATAATTTAAGGTGCTTTTTTCATGGCCAATTGAATCTGTATCACAACCCCTTCACCCATACTGACCCCACACAAAGATAGCTCTGATAACCTGTCTAGGTAATATAAACAGCTCTTTGGCCTCCTTTGTTCCACATATTATTGTTTCACTTTTGAAAAGATGTTGTATTGGGATGACATGCACATCAACTTTAAAATTGTATAGAATTTTCTTAATTTGAAAGTAATGCTACTTCTGATTGGCTAAACCATTTGATTTAGCCAATCAGAAGTTGTGTTACTTTCAAATGTAGAAAATTCTGGAGAATAAGACTAGAACATTTAAAAGAATGGTTGGTGAATACAGACCCAGATAACACAGTATGTGTCTGATTCTACCATCAACAATAGGCAATACTTTGAAATGTGTTCCAAACCTTCTATAGCATTGAGATAATTGGGTACCTCCAACAAACTCAAGATGTCAATTTCATGTGAGCCATCCTCTGGCAAAAGGATGTTTATTGCATTTCCTTGATCCATTATATCAAGCAAGTCATCATATAATTATGGATCCATAAAATCCATTTAGTCTAACAACTGGCTGAATTATAAGGTAGAATGGTCCCTTGTCATGCAGAAAATTTACCCACAGCAAAAAGTATCGACCCAGGTCAGCCTGAAGGGACTGGTTGAATGCATTAACCCTTAAAGCCCTGGAACCGACTTAAGTTGTTTTTGCAGACAGTGTAGATCAAGATCAGACTGCACAGAACGTGCAGTCTGATCTTTGATCTACACTGTCTGCTTCTATGTTACATATTCCAAGGGAAACGATCTTGAAATACCAATATTTCGGACTTTTTTTCCTTATTTAACAGGTCCAAATCATTTTTTCAGCGCTTTAAGGGTTAAACCCCTGTTCACAGAGCATGCCTCATTTATTTGGAGTCCTATGGGTAACCCCTATGAATGCTGAAATAACAAAATGGACCTTTTCCAAAAACAACCAAAATGTTGCAACTTGAAGACTGTTTTGGCCAGAATATGTTACATGACAGCAAATAGTGTTGGTTCAAGATCAGAATGTTCTGTGCAGTCTGATCTTGATATACACTGTCTTCAAAAAGCAACATTAATATCCTGCCTGCAAATATACACGGTCTTCAAAAAGCAACATTAATATCCTGCCTGCAAAGGCAACTTAAATTGTGCTTATCGTTCCACAGGCAGATGAAACTTACAATGAAGATGCAAGCAGTTGCCACAGTCTCATTTGTAGCAACATCTTGAAGCACAACCTCTACCAAAGAGGTTTCCAAGATCACATTCCTACGAAAGCTTTAACTCTTTACCACACAATCCCGAGTTTTAGTGACCCTTAGGCAGAGGCCTTTTGAAAACATTGTGGGAACAGGACAAAATGCTGGTAGCCAGCATTTTCTCCTTTACCAACAATGTTTTCTACTCTATCACATTCCTGTGAAAGCTTTAACCCTTTGCCACACAATCCCAAGTTTTGCTGACCCTGAGGCAAAGGCCTTTTGAAAACATTGTGGAAAAAGGATAAAATGCTGGTAACCAGCATTTTCTCCTTTTCCCACAATGTTTTCTTCTCTATCAAGGACAAATTTTGTCATTTGAGCCAACTTTAATTTGTAGTCTGCAAATGCTTTCAATTTGGACCAGTCTAAATTTTTGTTGTTTGGTAAAGAGTTAAACATTAAGTAACATAGTATCGTTTCTGTCCTGAGCAATGGGTGTTTGGCTTGTATGAACTTTACAGAAATAAATGAAAGCTCAATGAAGCAGTCATTAATACTAATGTTTATATTAGCCACAAGAGAATGACAATTGGAGTTCTTGAGATTTGCATGACATAGTATTACAGTCAATAAAATATGGTTTGCCTCTGAGCATGCCAAGAGCTTTGAAGAAAGTCTTCATTAAGATTATACAAAACAAGCAGTCTTTTCTGTGACCTTAGACAATTTTTACATTCTTTAACCTTTTACCACACTATCCCGACTTTTAACGACCCCGAGTAGGAAGCCTTCTGAAAACATTGCGGGAAAATGAGAAAATGCTGGTAACCAGCATTTTCTCTTTTTCCCACAATGTTTTCTACTCTATCAAGGACAAATTTTGTCATTTGAGCCACCTTTAATTTGTCGTCTGCAACTGCTTTCAATTTGGACCAGTCTAAATTATTGTCGTCTGGTAAAGGGCTAACTGATGTCAAAATCCTGGAGTTGTCTTTACTGAACAAAACGATAACTTAGTAAGTTTGAAATAACATTATTCTGTTTTTTACTATTGACTTGAAAGTTTCATTCAATAGTTCATGAAAAAAGACAGAATATTCATTAATTGACAGGTTAAAAAGGTCTCACTATAACTGTAGCCTGGCGTTCAGGCCCTGCATTTGAGTCTTTCTAATAAATAAGGTACACAACTACTGTAGACTGAGAAATATATGTTGTTCCTTGCTCTTTATCTAAAATACAGACGTTAAATCATGATTGATTGTATGGTGTTTAACGCCGTTTTCAACATTATTTCGGTTATATCATGGCGGCCAGTACACCTACCCATGCTTTCCTAGAGTTTCTTTTACCAGTACTCCTCACAATATTCGTTCCAAGTCACTGGCTGCTTTCCCACATAACCATCGTCAAAACAATGGTCAGCGGTGAGAGAGGAATGACTATCATCAATCCCCAGAAAGAAATTAGCCAAGCAGGGACGTTAAACCAGCGACCATATGGTTTAGCCAATCAGAAGGTGTGTTACTTTCAAATTTGGAAAAGTTTGAAGAACAAGACCAAGAATGTTCTTAAGAATGGTTGGTGAATACGGACCCTGGACTTGAGAACAGGAGGTCGCTGGTCTGATCCCCGATGTTAAATCAGACCTTGAGAACATTATATGAGTGTATTTGTTCTGCTGTTTTATTTAATGATTTTTTTTTTTTAAATGAAAATGTTCTATTTAACTGACTGATACCAGTCTACTATAACTGTTGTAAAGACAAAAACAGTAAAGGTAATACTTACAATGGATACTAGAGTCAATATATAATTCTGTAATTTATCCCCATGTGTCTTTAACATGAGATGATCTGCAGCTACCATGAGCTCCACATAGTTTTTATTGGATTCTGAGCGTTTAGTAATATGGTGAGAGGAGGATGAAAATAATTTATTAAATGATTCACTATTATCACTAATATCCAAGTCTTCTATATCACTCTGTAAATCTCTTTTCCTCCTGTGATGCTTATAATTTTCTGAAAGTAGATAAAAAGACATGATTTTACTTTGACATTCAACAAATGACAAGGATGGGCAAGTTAGGTAACTCTTCATCCACTGACAAAATTTAGACACACCATATTCCAAGTATTTGAGCCATGCTTTGTGAAAAGGGGGCTTAATGCATCTACGAAAGGTATCGCCCCAGGTCAGCCTGCACTATCCGCACAGCAAACCTTTTTGCTATTGGTCAATTTTCTGTATGTCAAAGGACCAGTCTGTCTCATGATTCAGTCAGTTGTTAGACAAAATTGATTTTATGGATCCCTAATTATGTGATGACTACCCTAGTATTATGTACCATGGATGCATTAAGCCCCTTTTGCCAGAGCATGGTTCATTAGTTGACCCCCGCAAAAAATAGACTATGGTTCAAATGATGGAATTGGGTCTTGGAATGGAATGGTATAAGCCATTTTGGGACAAATAGAAAGATCTGGTTATCAGCATTTTCATCTTTTCTACATGATACTTTCAAAAACTCTCTTTACTAGAAATGTAAAATAAGGTATTATTTGCTTAACTCTTTACCACACAACAAAAATTTGGAGTCCGTCAAATTGAAAGCATTTGCAGACGACAATTAAAATGTGGCTAGAATGACGAGATATGGCAGTAAAAGAGGAGAAAACAATGTGGGGAAAGGAGAAAATGCTGGTTACCAGCATTTTCTTCTTTTCCCAAATGTTTTCAAAAGGCTTCTTTCTCAGGGTCGTTAAAACTCGGGATTTTGTGGTAAAGGGTTAACTCTACCAAATGAGAAATTTTAGACTTGTCTAATATGACAGCATCTGCAGACAAGTTAAATGTGACTCAAAAATTGAAATTTGTATTTCTAAAGGGTAGAAAACATTGTGGAAAAAGCAGACAAAACTGGTTACCAGCATGGCAAAGGTTTAAAGAATAAATAGCAGTGTCTAGTACCAGCAAACATGTCATAAGAATTATGCAGAAGTAATTAGCTATTAGGACAACTCTGCATTATTTTCGAATACAAACCACCAGAAGATATATTCTTTGCAGAACAGCCTACCCTTTACATTTTAGATAATAAACAAAATCCAATTGTTTTTATCTTCATTTTTTTTTTTTTCAGAAAACAATGCAACAAAAGTAGCAATCCAGTCTCAAGGAGAGAAATTCAATAATCCTAACCCTTCACCAAACAACCATGAGTTTTAATGACCCTGCAAAAGGTTTTTGTAACATTTGGAGTATAGGAGAAAATCCTGGTAATCAGCAATTTCTCCTTTTCCAACAATGTCTTACCCTTTCTAAGACAAATCCTATCATTTAATTTGTCGTCTGCAATGCATTCAATTTGGACATGTCTGAAATATCATTGTTTGGTAAAGAGTTAACCCTTAAGCTGCTAGGGGCAACTCACTGACCTTTTGCGGACAGTGTAGATCAAGATCAGACCGATCTTGAAACTACACTGTCCGATAAGGACATATCTTTCCAAAAAGATTACCTTTGAAATATAAAAATCTTGCTTTTACTATTGGCTTGAATGTTTCATTTTATTTATATAGCAGGATAAGGTAAAACATGCCAATTACAAGTCAACCTGCTTTTGTAAACATGGTAAAGCAATGTCAGCTTGCACAAAACATACTGTATGCCCGCTATCTACATTGTCCTTGGTCTGTATTCACCAACCATTCTTATGAATATTCTTTGTCTAGTTCTCAAGAATTTTCTAGATTTTAAAGTAACATAACTTCTGATTGCCAAACTGAATAGTTTAGCCAATCAGAAGCATTGTTACTTTCAAATTTAGAAAATTCTCCAGCATAAGACAAAGTATACTCTAAAGAATGGTTGGTGAATATGGACCCTGTATTTTGTGAGATATTCTGTCACAAACAGGCATGAGATTTCGATACTTATGTTCTATTTATCACCTGAAATATTTTTTGATATATTTGTCACTCTAAAGACAAAGTACAAACTTGCAGTATGTTGTGAAGAATACAACAGCAGAAAAAGGTATGCTCGGATATGGCAATGAGGAAAACATTATGTTAACTAGAGCAACTTAATATACACGAGTAAATGGCAAAAAGGCAGTTGCACATAAGACCCTTGGCCATGACACAATTTCTGTGATCATCAGCCAGTGGAGCTAAATATTGTTTTGTTGATCCAAACAGGATGAGTAGTGTCTGTGGTTGTGAGGTAGAGTGTCGGCCTCATAATCGTAAGGTCAGGAGTTCAATACCCAGGAATGGGTATCACTTTTGGGACTGTTCAGAGGCCCACACATTCAGAACAAGCGCTGGTGTAGTTCTCAGGAAGCAGGAATAAGAGAGATTAGTATAAGTTGTGAGAACTTGCTTCTCAATCAATGTAAAATAACTACATGTATGTTTGACCCTTTACCAAATGACCAAATCTTAGACTTGCCCAAATTTAAAGCCTTTGCAGTGGACAAAATAAATGTGACTCTAAAATAGAAATTTGTTTTGGGATGGAAAGAAAACATTGTGGGAAAAGAAGAAAATGCTGGTTATCAGCATTTTCTCCTTTTCCCACAATGTTTTAAAAAGCCTTCATTCTCAGGGTCATTAAAACTCGGGATTGTGCGGTAAAGGGTTAAACTAAACAGTATGTCAAAGTGTCAAAATGCTCCTAGTGCAGGTAATGGGTCTTCTTTCTTACCGTGGCAATTTTTAGCCGATGTTGTATGAAGTGTCAAATTATGAGCTAAGTCAATAAAGTCCAACGTCATTATCTAGTCATAACCAATGCTCCATAAGTTCTTTTATGATATTACAGTTGAATGATATCAGATTATTCAACCGGGGAACCAGTGTGTACTTTTAACCCTTTCCCAAACGATAAATTTAAGACTGGTCCAAATTGAACAGCTTGCAGACGACAATTTTGAATTTGATGAAAATGGCAGAAAGTTCTCAAAAAGGGCAGAAAACACTGTGGGAAAAGGAGAAATTGCTCGTTATGAGCAATTTCTCCTTTTCCCACAGTGTTTTCAAAAGACTTGTACTGCAGACACGTGAAAACCAGGGCTTGTTTGGGAAAGGGTTAACCCTTTACCACTGACTTTTAAAGAGCCTGAAAAAGAAAGCTTTTGAAAACATTGTGGGAAAAGGAGAAACTACTGGTAACCAGCATTTTCCCCTTTTCCCACAATGCCATATTCAATTTGTTGACTGCAAATGCTTTCAATTTGGACCAGTCTGAAATATACCAAGTTGGCACATGATGTAAGGTTATTATGCACAACAGGAACTGATCAGATTAATCTAAAGATTATAATATAAAACAGTTATGAAATTATTGTCTCATTCACCAACCGGGTAGTATCAACTGTATACCTGTTACTTTGACATTGTTTCATTCTAGGGATCAAGGCATTGCAGCAAGAAGGAACAACTGTTAGTTAACCCTTTAACAAACTATCCTGAATTTGACATCAGTAAAAAAGGCTCTTGAAAATATATCGGGAAAAGGAAAAAATGCTGGTAACCAGTATTTTCTCCTTTCCCCACCATGTTTTCTATCCTATCACAAACAAACTGGAACATTTCAGCAATAGATAATTTGTTGTCTGCAAAGCCTTTCAATTTGGACCAGACTGAAATTTTGTCATTTGGTAAACCACTAAAAGCAGATGCTCCTTTTCAACCTACCATTTCAGAGAGTCAAGGGTTAAGTACATCCTTGTTAACTCTTTACCAAATGACAAAATTTCGGACTGGACCAAATTGGAAGCATTTGCAGACAACAACTTAAATGTAGCTCAAATGATGATTTCTATCTTTGATGGGAGGGAAAACATTGTGGGAAAGGGAGAAAATGCTGGTTACCAGCATTTTCTCCTTTTCCCATAATGCTTTCAAAAGGCTTCTTAAAAGTTGAGATTGTGTGGTAAAGAGTTAAGTTACAGGTAAATCAACAACAATAAGATTCAATGAGTACATGTGTAAACATTGAGGCAAAAGTTTGCTCTTAATTAGAAATTTTTCCCATTGCTACTATTTTTTTTTTTCATAACTATGCAGCAGCAAGATTAAACAAGAGCACTGCATACAGGTGCCACCGCATTCAGTTCTTTTCAGTGAAAATTCTAAGTAAAAGAGCCGGCATAATCATGTCAACAAAATTTGGTGGTTATCTGCCCTTGCTGTAATGGTTCCCCTTTTGATAGTTAACAACTTGTCCAAGTTTGAAATAAATATCTAAAGTAATGACAGAGATATTATAAAATGTAATACATGTAGTTTTTGCACTGATGATGATGATGATACAAAGATGACAGAGCTATGGCAATACCTCTTTACCACAACAAAAATATTGACTTGCCAAAATTGAAAATGTTTGCAGACAACACTTTAAACATTGGTCAAATGACTGAATTTGTCTTTGATAGGATGGAAAACATTGTGGGAAAAGGAGAAAATGCTGCTTACCAGCATTTTCTCCTTTTCCCACAATGTTTTCTAAAGCCTTCTCTATCAGGGTCATTAAAAGTCGTAATTGTGTGGTAAAGGGATACCTGGATTTATTTCTTCCAAAACAGCTGAGCTGAGGATTTGTCTGCAGAAAGTAATGACTAAACAGCATTGTGCATTGTGATGAACTGACTGTGTCATCAAACAGCCACATCTTGACTAACACAGCTTACACATAACACTGATGCTTCAATCTGAACCCAAACACCTTACAATGAACAACAGAAGTGATGGAACCCGTATGTGTTGTATCCCAGTTCCTCATGCTGGAATTGTTTTAATAATCTTCTTTCATAATATTTGTACCTAATGATATTTGTAAAATAATAGTATACAAATACTAAAGTATGATAGTAGAGAATTGTAAAATTGCTTTACCCTTAAAGCAGCTTTCACAACTGTAGTTTCCTTTGTGGCCTGTATAGATCAAGATCAGGCTGCACAAAATGTGCAGCCTGATCTATGATCTACACTGTCCAAACACTGTAGACAAAAGCAACCATAACTTGCAATATTCAGGTCATATTTCTAGGATGAAAATGTCTGATAGGTTTATTCGGCACTCTTAGGGTTAATATTCTGAAAACTGCTAGCTTTCCCTTGGCATTCAACAGCCTGTATACCAAATTCTACAATTTTGAAATGAAACGCGAAATGTATTCATCTATTATAAACCAATAAAGCACCTTTTACAACGATAGCTGCCTTTGAAGCCAGTGTAGATCAAGATCAGACTGCCTAAAATGTGCAGTCTGATCTTTGATCTACATAATCCACTTCAGATACTCTACAGACAAAAGCCACCATGATATTGCAATTATTGGGATCTTAATTTCAAATTGAAAATATTTGTTGGGTTTATTCTGTGCTCAAGGGATGAAGGGAAAAAAAACAGCTTTTTCATTCCTGCAGAACTAAGGTTTTGAAAACATTGTGGAGAAAGAAGGAACTGCTTGTAAAAACAATTGCTTCTTTTCTAACAGTGTTTTTCCCTGTCATTCAAATCAAGAATATTTTCCTTTCTTTTAACTATTTACCAAACAACAAAATTTTACACCTGTTCAAATCAAGAGCATTTGCAGGCACCAAATTAATTCATGCAGGAATATGGAAATTTTTCTTCAAAGGAGTAGAAAAATTTTGGGGAAAAGGAGAAAAAGTTGATTACAGCATTTTCTCTTTTACCCACAATGTTTTCAAAAATTCCTTCTCCTTGGGGTTGTTAACTCTTAACCAAACGACAGAATTTAGGACTGGACCAAATTGAAAGCATTTGCAGACAACAAACTTTAATGAAATGTTGCTAAACTGACGATTTCTGTCTTTGATCGAGTAGAAAGCATTGCGGGAAAAGGAAAAAATGCTGGTTACCAGCGTTTTCTCCTTTTCCCACAATGCTTTCAAAAGGCTTCTTTCTCAGGGTCGTTAAAAACTGGGATTGTGCAGTGAAGAGTTAAAACTTGGGATTGTGTGGTAACTTGTTAAATATCTTTCTTTCTGTGTATTTCTGTGATAGGTGGTATTTCCTCAAGAAAGCCTGGATTGAGATGGGTTATGGAAGAAGGCCTAGATTTTCTGAGTAAACATCCCGGTGTAATGTTCTCCGACATCAAAGACTGGGGTACCTGTGAGTTTGTTTGCATTGAAGCATGATAGCTGGTCGTTAATCTTTATGGGGATATATATATATGCATATCATCCAATAATCATAATATTTACTTTGATGCAGATAAAAATCTGCAAAGATTTAAAATAGGTTTTTGCCTCCCAACAAAACTCAACTTACTCCACTGTCTGCAGTTTTCTAAGATAAGTATTGATAATTAACCCTTAACCACACGACAAAATTTTAGACCTATCCAAATTGAAAGCATTAGCAGATGACAATTTCAATGATGCTCAAATGGTGCAATTTTTCTTTGATAGGGTAGAAAACATTGTGGGAAAAGGAAGCTAGTCTAAAATTCTGTCATTTGGTAAAGGGTTAAAGCACTGAATGCTGCTTAACTTGCTTTTGCAGACTACGTAGGGCAAGATATATCTGTACAGAACGTGCAGTCTGATCTTTAATCTACAATGTCCAGTATTTCGTGAAATATTCTGTGAAAAACATCATTGAAATTGCAATGTGCAGATCTTTTTTTTTTTGCCTATTGAGAAAGTCCATTTCATTAACTAACCATGCTAAGTGTTATATTTGATTTACTTTTTTCTGTCCAATTTTTAGACTAGCGATCATAAGGTGGCTAGTCTAGATCTATTGTCATGGATTGTGACCCTGATTCAAATTTAAACAACAAAATCCACAGTTGCCAAATACTGCCCCACAGAAAATAATTCCTTCTGTTAGAAATCGTTTTTCTGTTAAATATGGCAATGTTGGCATGAAGTACAAAATTTCTACAACTCCTTTTTTAAAGATGTCTATTTGCAAAGTAATAGATGGAACAAGATGTAATTCATAAGGTATAAGATGTTTGCTTACATGTAAATTAAGTCGGTGATCTACGCATATGAGGCTCACCTTTACCACAAGTTTGTCCAGTAGCCCAGCTCTGTAGTTAACATATCGGAATCATGACCCGGTGTTTGAGAGTTCAATATCCTGTTGAGGCAAACTTTTTTTTTCCTAGCGATTTTTTGCCTTTCACCTCTGATGCATGTGAGAAAAGCAGTCAATGACTTGGAAAAGAAAGTTATGTCAGTATTGATCTCAGAAAGCCAGGAAACACATGCATAGGTGCGCTGACCACCTTAACATGACCTAAGCTGTCAAAATGGCGTTAAATTCCAATACAAACATACAAGTTTGTCCAACTCAGACATGATAACCGAATTGGACCAGATCGAACCAGAGCTGACTATATAACTGGATTGGACCATTTTTCTTCCATCTTGTATGGACCAAGCAAGTTTAATCTTTACCAAGACCACATATTCTACATTCCCTCGTCTATCAGTACTTTCAGCGCTTTAATTATTTGTCTTGGTTGCAAGGTAACTGCATTTGATAAACTTCTGGCAGCAGAGTATTTTCTACAGAAAAGACGTAAGACATAAGCAGCTTTTGTGGACAATGGCATTTAAGGTCAACCTTCATCAACCATGCAGTCTGGTCTTGGATCTATACTGTCATAAACTTGTGCCCTACCTATGGTCATCTATAATGTTTCTTCATTGGTAGGATTGTAGTCTTTGCATTTAACAGAAGAGGAATTTACTTATTTGGTTGTCAAAGGGTGGTATAAGTAAGTATCAAAGAAACAGCAATAGTTAATGAGTTAACTCTTTACTAAATGGCAACATTCAGGACTGGAGCAAATTGAAAGCATTCGCAGATTATGAATTAGATGTACTGCAACTGATGATTTCTGTCTGATCGGGCAGAAAACATTGTGGGAAAAGGAGAAAATGCTGATTACCAGCATTTTCTCCTTTTCCTACAATGTTTTCAAATGTCTTCTTCTTCTTCTTCTTCAGGGTTGTTAAAAGTCGCTTTTGTGTGGTAAAGGCTCAAGTCAAAATTGAAATACCTGTTGATCTAATTCGTTGCCATGTTTTTTCTCTGGCACCAGACAACCTTTGGTAATACCATGGCAAAAAGAGCGATTTTCCTTTTGCCACAATAATTCAGCCAGACCAAATCATACTTTCATCCTTATTCATCATCTTGGCAATGAGACTGTACATAGTAATCCAATTTGGATCAAAAAGAGTCAATTATCTCTCTACCAAATGACAAAAATTTACAGTCGTTCAAATTGAAAGCATTTGCAGATGACAATTTAGATGTAGTTGAAATTTTGCTCTTTGATTCTGAAAGGACAGAAAACATTGTGGGAAAAGGAGAAAATGCTGAATACCAGCATTTTCTCCTTTTCCCACAACGTTTTGAAAAGCTTTTTTTCTCCGAGTTGTTAGAAGTCAGGACTGTGTGGTAAAGAATTATCGTAGGAAATTGGTGGTTGTAAACAAGTCGTCACCTCAAGAACTTGTACTTTTTCTGAATGGATTGTTTCCTGTGAACTACTTAAAGTTACACTCTACTTGACCAGTCCCCATGAAACATTACACTTGTGTCAAAGAAATATATGAGCCAAGCTCTGTAAAAAGGGATGAAGTGCATTTGCAAAATGTATTGACCCAGGTCAGCCTGCAGAGTCCATGCAAACAAAATGTTTTGTCTTTTGGTAAATTTTCTGCATCTCCAAGGACCATTCTATACCATGACTCAGTTGGATGTTAGATTAACCCTTTCCCAAACGACAAATTTTGGACTGGTCCAAATTGAAAGAGTTTGCAGACGACAATTTTAAATATGATGAAAATGGCAGAAAGTTATCAAAAAGGGTAGAAAACACTGTGGGAAAAGGAGAAATTGCTCGTTATGAGCAATTTCTCCTTTTTCCACAGTGTTTTCAAAAGACTTGTACTGCAGACACATGAAAACCAGGGCTTGTTTGGGAAAGGGTTAACTCTTTACCAAACGACAAAATTTTAGACTGGTCCAAATTAAAAGCATTTGCAGATGACAAATTAAAGTTGGCTCAAATGAATGACAAAATTTGTCCTTTATAGAGTAGAAAACAATGTGGGAAAAGGAGAAAATGCTGGTTACCAGCATTTTCTCCTTTTCCCACAATGTTTTCAAAAGGCTTCTTCTTTAGGGTCATTAAAAGTCAGGATTGTGTGGTAAAGGGTTAAAATGGATTTTATGGATCCACAATTACACGATGACTTGCTTCATATAATGCATCATGGACACGCATTAAACTCCCTTTTGCACAGGCATGGCTAATATTCGTTTTGATCAAGTAATTTATTCAATGACATATAAAAATACCACATTATCATTCCCTGCTCCTCATTTTCCCATTCTTTCATTTTTCTTCATCAGAAGACTGTTTGTTGCCCATGAAAGAATGACTAAACGACATGACAAAATGAGCAATATTTGCACTCCAACTTATAAAGGTGTTATATTTCTGCAGAGATTTATCAAACTGAAGAAGCCTTGTCTATAATGTCAGTAGGTAATCATGGATGAATCTGTTTGTTTTTGTTATCCTGGGCTTCATCATCTATATCTGACCTCCACAATACATGTAGTTGTTGGTCGATTACATTGTAAATTGTAACATTTCACCTCAAAAGTCAAAGATGAAACAAACACAGAACAATAAATGAAGGGAGGCTCCATACCTAATATTTGTAACATAAATGAAAATCCTGCTGCATAGAAAGTGAAATCTGACCATGCATCTATATTGTCTGCAATTTTGTGAGATATAAATAGTAGCCAAAGCATCATTATATTAAATGTCTTTGCAATGTATATGAAAAAAGTTTATATAGGTTATGAGAAAGCGACATTAAATGTTGAGGGGAGTCAACAGCTCTGTTTTAACTCTTTACCAAACGACAAAATTTCAGCCTTGTCCAAATTGAAAGCATTTGCAGATGACAAAATAAAGTTGACTCAAAATTGAATTTCTCTTTGGAAGGGTAGAAAACATTGTGGGAAAAGGAGAAAATGCTGGTTACCAGCATTTTCTCCTTTTCCCACAATGTTTTCAAAAGGCTTCTTTCACAGGGTCGTAAAAGTCAGGATTGTGTGGTAGTGGGTTAACCCTTTAGCAAACAATCCAAAGTTTTAACGAACCTAGGTAAGAGGCCTTCTGAAAACATTGTAGGAAAAGGACAAAATGCTGGTAACTAGCATTTTCTCCTTTTCCCAAAATGTTTTCAAAAGGCTTCTTTCCCAGGGTCGTTAAAAGGCAGCATTGTGCAGCAAAGACTAATCTTACATCATTTGAACCACATTTGATTTGTCATCTGCAAATGTTTACAAGATGACCTGGCCTGAAATTTTGTCATCTGGCAAAGATTTTAACTCTTTCATTCTCAAGCGTGCTTAAAAAAGATCTACCACTATAACAGACAAGTTTAACCAGTAAACTTGTACTATCACACTGCATGACCAAAAGCTAATGTGCACATAAACCACACATGTCAAAAACCAAACATAAATTTTTTGAGTTTTTTTTCAAGGCACACAATGACTCGCAGGGTGAGATTTTATACATATTTCCTAAATAATGCCGAGAACGAAAGGATTAACTCTTTACCGCACAATCCCAACTTTTAACGACCCTGAGAAAGAAGCCTTTTGAAAACATTGTGGGAAAAGGAGAAAGTGCTGGTAACCAGCATTTTCCCCTTTTCCCACAATGTTTTCAACCCTTCCAAAAACAAACTTAAATTTTTCAGACACATTTATTTTGTCGTCTGCAGCTGCTTTCAATTTGGACTGGTCTAAAATTTTGTCGTCTGGTAAAGAGTTAAAGTCTGTCCTCAAAACATGAACTTGAGTGTGAAATTTGTATGTTTTCTAGATGAAGAACATTGAGTGCGCTCTTACAAATGTGTTTGTTATTCTGAAAACAACCACAAAGTATTTCTGATCCACAATAATCGGTCATCCAGCATGCTCAGCAAATAAGTAATGCAAGAAAAACACTGAAAGTATTTTGAATACTATTGAATATCAGTGGCGTGTGGAAGAATTCAGTGAAGATGCCTTGTGACCACACATAGTTTCTAACCTTTGTATTGTGCCGTCTGTTTAACCCTTTACCAGACGACAAAATTTATTCCTTTGCCGCACAATGACGCCTTTCAACGCCCCTGGGAAAGAAGCCTTTTGAAAACATTGTGGGAAAAGGAGAAAATGCTGGTAACCAGCATTTTCTCTTTTTCCCACAATGTTTTCTGTCCTATCAAAGGAAAATTTAACTATTTGAGCCACAATGAAATTGTCATCTGCAAATGCTTTCGATTTGGACAAGGCTAAAATTTTGTCATCTGGTAAAGGGTTAAGCCTTGTCCAAATGGAAACAACAATTTCAATGTGGCTCTACTGGTGCAATTTTTCTTTGATACGGTAGAAAACATTGTGGGAAAAAGAGAAAATGCTGGTTACCATCATTTTCTGCTTTTCCCACAATGTTTTCAAAAGGCTTCTTTCCCAGGGTTGTTCAAAGGCAACACTGTGTGGTAAAGGGTTAACCCTTATCCTGCTATATAAAAGAAATTAAACTTTTTAACAATAGTATAAATCCAATTTTTCCTGTTTCAAAGGCATTTTTGAAGGAAAAGATATATCCTTATCAGACAGTGTATTTCAAAGATCAGACTGCACATTCTGTGCGGTCTGATTTTGATCTATGCTATCCGCAAAAGGTCAGCGAGTCACGCTCAGCAACCTAAGGGTTAATAAGGTGTAAGAAATTCCATCTTTTCAATATTTGCAGTTCATTGAGGTCAACAATGTTGCTCATATTATCTGCGATTCTCTGCTTGACATGATGGTATGAATTACCCCTTTACCATACAATCCCTGAGAAAGACAGCTTTTGAAAACATTGTGGGAAAAGGAGAAAATGCTGATGACCATCATTTTCTCCTTTTTCCCACAATGTTTTCTACCCTTCCAAAACATAATTCAAATGTTTGAGTCACATTTATTTTTGTTGTCTACAAGTGCTTTCAGCTTGGACAAGGCTAAAATGTTGTAATGTGGTAAAGGGTTAAATGTGGTAGTCCCTCATTATGCTCTGAGTCAGTGTCTACGAACATTGACACACAGCTAATAGTAGCATTGAAATTCCCGATGCTGAATGTGAACAAATAGCTGAAAAATTTATTTGTACCAATAAATCATCTCTACAATGATAAGTATCTAGTGAACTTTCTCCTGACTGAAATTTGATCATTGAGACAAAACACTAAGTGCACAGCTTTCAATGTCCCCCCTAAAAATGCAAAACTTCCAAACAATGCTCCGTTGCTTTACCAAATTTATTCCTTTAAAATCATTAGGATTTTTCTGCGTAGCTGAATGTGCTGGCTTCTGACATACTTTTTGGTACTGATAAAAAAATGAATAAATAGAAATTTGTGATTGGTCAAAAAATGTAGACATGTTTATTTTAACCCTTTCCCAAACAAGCCCTGGTTTTCACGTGTCTGCAGTACAAGTCTTTTGAAAACACTGTGGGAAAAGGAGAAATTGCTCGTAATGAGCAATTTCTCCTTTTCCCAGTGTTTTCTACCCTTTTTGATAACTTTCTGCCATTTTTATCAAATCTAAAATTGTCATCTGCATACTCTTTCAATTTGGACCAGTCCAAAATTTGTCGTTTGGGAAAGGGTTAAAGGGCCGCTGCCTATTTGCAGGCAAATTTATGCTGTCCATCTTGTTTAAAAGATATTTCTTGTTTGGGTTGCATGTACTCGAAACTGACACTGGGAAATGACAACTCATAAAAAACAAAAGTTTGTCACATCTTTGCTTACTAAGAGTCATGTTTCATATAAAAAAAGTTGCAGAAGGTCATAGCTCCCTCCCTTTTATAAATACTTTTTTGGCATGACCTTTGACTCTAACCTTCAAGTTTTTGCAAGACTCTAAGCTGGGATGTAAAAACTGCCAAAGCTACAAAGTAGTCAACAATATTAAAATTTACAAATTTAAGACTGAAGAAAAATTTTATATTTTCAAAACATTGAAGGCATTTGCAGACAACAGGTTGTATCTGGCTCAAAATATGGTAAATGTCTTTGAAAAGGTAGAAAACACTGTGGGAAAAGAAGAAAATGCTGGTTACCATTTTCTTCTTTTCCCACAATGTTCTCAAAATTTTCCTCTCTAGGTTGTGAAAACACAGGATAGTCTGGTAAAGGATTAAAAAAAAGATGCTTATGGCCCAACAAATACAGAAATTTATTTCGATCAAGGTGTACATTTGCTCAAATATTTCAAATATCTAATTATCCCTTTACCATGCAATCCAAACTTTTAATGACCCCAAGGAAAAGGACTTTAAAAAAACATTGTGGGAAGAGGAGAAAATTCTGGTAACCAGCATTTTCTCCCTTTCCCACAATGTTTTCTTCGATATCAAAGACAAAAATCATCATTTGAGCTGCAATGATTTTGTTGTCTGCAAATGCTCTCAATCTAATCCAGTCTAAAGTTTTGGTAAAGAGTTATGAGAGCTACCTATAGAGCATTTACATGATTCAGATATAATGTAATGCTCCAATACATCTCTCTTTGAATATTTTTTTTTCCAAAGAGGTTCATGTTGGTATCCCAAACAAATACTCCATTTCAACAGAGGTCAAACGCCAGTCTTGAAAATTGTTTTGGCATTTAAATAAATTAATTACTTTTGCCATGTTTTGTCACTTCTTAATTCCCGAACATTCCAATCTTAGTGGTATGTAATTGGCGCTTTTGAAATTCCAATCCAAGATTGATAATATATTACAATGTTTTCCTCACTGGCTTTCTGTCAAACTTTTCAAAACTAAAACCCATCACACCAAACCATGCAGAGAATTTTCTTAAACATTACAACTAAGCAAAGTGTTCATTTAATGCCGTAGACCCAGATTTATCTCACCTTGATTGCCTCTTGTACCTAGATGGTGGGAGTCTGGATGGAACTGGATAAAAAAAATCAGCTGTTAACTCTTTACCACACAGTCCCGACCTTTAATGACCCTGAACGAGAAGGCTTTTGAGAACATTGTGGGAAAAGGAGAAAATGCTGGTAACCAGCATTTTCTCCTATTCCCACAATGTTTTCTTCTCTATCAAAGACAGAAATCATCATTTGTGTTAAATACGATTTGTCGTCTGCAAATGCCTTCAATTTGGACCAGTCTAAAATTTTGCTGTGTGGTAAAGAGTTAATCCTTTACTAAATGAAAAATTCCAAGACTCCTCTAAATTGAAAGAATCTGCAGACAACAATTTTGAAATCGATAACAGTAAGCTGAAGTTCTCTGGTATGGTAGAAAACATTGTGGAAAATGAAGAAAATGCTGATTACCAGCATTTTCTTCATTTCCCACACTGACTTCAAAAAGCTCTCTTCCTTGGGATTGTTAAGACACAGAACTACATGGAACAGGGTTAACCCTTTACCACAGGATCCCACTTTTAATGACCCTGCAGAAAGAGGCTTTTGAAAACATTGTGGAAAAAGAACAAAATGTTGGTGACCAGCATTTTCTACTTTGTCAAAAACAAATATCATTATTTTGAGCCTTGCCTAGTTTCTCCTCTACAAGTACAGGACTTGAGAACAGGAGTCGCTGGTTCGATCCCCGGCTTGGCCAATTTCTTTCTGAGGATTGATGATAGTCATTGCGACAGGATTCATTCCTCTCTCACAACTGACCATTGTTTCGACGATGGTTATGTGGGAAAGCAGCCAGTGGCTTAGAAAGAATATTGTACGAAGTACTGGTAAAAGAAACTCCAGGAAAGCATGGATAAGTGCACTGGCCGCCGCGATATAACTGAAATAATGTTGAAAACGGCATTAAACACCATACAATCAATCAATCTCCTCTACAAGTGCTTTCAATAAACAAGTCTAAAATTTAGTCTGGTAAAGGTTGAAATCATTTTTGTTGGCATATGTACAACTGTGGGAAAGTACATCATTATATGGCAAATTGGCCGATTGTTTTTCTCATTAACAATATAACAGGGAACTCTTCTATTTCATTTCAGTTTCATAACACTCATAATATAGCCCTCAATATGACAGCTTTCTAGAATAGGAAAACAATTCTTATGAAAAAAAAAAATCCTAGGGCTGTTTTGAGTGTTTAGGAACTAAACAGTTATAATCCTGTAGACATCATTTAACCCTTTACCACACAATCACCAGTTTATGGACCTTGAAGAAAAAGGCTTTTGAAAACATTGTGGGAAAAGACGAAAATGCAGGTAACCAGTATTTTGTCCTTTTCCTACATATTTTCTATCCTGTCTAAGGCAAATTTCAGTTTTTGAGTCACATGTAATTTCTTCCCTTTAAAAGGCAACTTTCAGTTTTTGAGTCAAATGTTTTTTTAAAAAAATTTGAAGTTTTCAAGACATTTCAGAACATTTCAGTTCTAACGCTAAATAACTGATGCACATAATTCAAGTAATTAACCCTTTACCAAATAATTAAATATTTTAACAACCTTGTGGAAGAAGGCTGAAAATATAGTGGAAAAGGAGAAAATGCGAGTAACCAGCATTTTCTCCTTTTCCCACAATGTTTTCTATCCTTTCAAAGATAACTTCCATCATATGTGCAGCATTCAATATGTCGACTGCAAATGCTTTGAATTTGGACCGATCTACTATTTTGTCATCTGAAAAAGATTTCAGTCGAGATAATAAAAAGAGTTAGATTGGATACCTCTGTTGCACAGAAGAAGCATCAGTTTGTCAGTTGAATCTTTGAACAAATATTTAATTAGAGGTTATGTGCAGATATAGAGTTGTAAAATTTTTGTCAAGATGGTTTGTCAAGTTTTGTCAGTGGGATGATTAATGGTCTATAATTGATGGCTGTCATACAAGAGCACTGTTGATTGTTCTATGTGTGAATCTGTGTAACACAACTTTTGATTGGCTGAACCACTGATTCAGCCAATCAGAAGTTGCGTTACTTTAAAATTTAGAACATTCTTTCGCATAAGACTGAGATTATTCTTAAGAATGGTTGGTGAATACAAACCCTGATGTGACCCTAGAGTCACCAAAAAGTAACATTCTTGTTTGTCCCACACTGAAATCATACGGAGACAATAACTACAGCCCTGGTCAGATAATGAAATTTGTACTCGAAAGGGCAGAAAACATTGTGGGAAAAGGAGAAAATGTTACCAGCATGTTCTCCTTTTCCAACAATGTTTTCAAAAGCCATTTTTCTCTGGGTCCTTAAAATTTGGGATTGTGTGGTAAAAAATGAATCCTAATGTGACTTCGAAGATAACTTTTTACCAAATATTTGACTTGTAGAAAACGTGAAAAGGAGAAAAGGCTGGCTAACACCATTTCTCCTTTTCCCGCAATGTTTTCAACAGCCCTTTTCATCAGGGTCATTAAAACCAGGAACTGTGTGGTAAAGGGTTAAGCCGCATTCTATTTGGCATCTTCAAATTCTTTCAATATTGCCCAGTCTAAAATGTGGTTGTCTGGTAAAGAGTGATTCACATAAAAAAATTAACATCTCTGATACAGTTACTGCACACAGCCATTCCAACAGAAATCAGTCGGATTGATAAGAAATTAGGGAGAAAAAAAAAACATTTCCATGTTTTTTCTCAGAGCTTGATGCTCTGAAAGTTGCTGAGTGTGGCAAATTATCTGACACAAATTCTTTTCAATACATCTTCAATCTATCTCAGTTTATATACCTGTGGTTGATTTTTATCAGTCTAATACTCAATAAAACATATCTGCTCTACCCTTTGCCATTAAACACACCCAATATTACTTACTTTTCATAGCTTTAACTTCTTACCGCCTGCAGACAACTTTCGCTCTTCAGCAGAACTGAGATCTAAAAATGTAATAGCAAAAAACTGAAATCACTCCAACAGAGCAATTTCTCATTTTGCCACTACGTTTCCACACATGTTCATATAAATATATTAAAACAATGTATGATATCTGTATTTGACAACAAATGTCTTTTTTTTCATAGTTTTCTGCAAATTTATATTTATTATAAGCTTGTAACAAGCTTGAAATCTAATTTCATGATACACAGGTGTAAATTCTCAAAGTCTTTGATCTTCAGTGATATTCAGGTCGAACATTTAGCCAAAAATGGCATTCAAAATGACAACATTTAGGCTTTTACCATCAAAATGACAACATTTAGGCTTTTTCCATCAAAATGACAACATTTAGGCTTTTTCCATCAAAATGACAACATTTAGGCTTTTTCCATCAAAATGACAACATTTAGGCTTTTTCCATCAAAATGACAACATTTAGGCTTTTTCCATCAAAATGACAACATTTAGGCTTTTTCCATCAAAATGACAACATTTAGGCTTTTACCATCAAAGTGACAACATTTAGGCTTTTTCCATCAAAATGACAACATTCAGGCTTTTACCATCAAAATGACAACATTTAGGCTTTTTCCATCAAAATTACAACATTTAGGCTTTTTCCATCAAAATGACAACATTAGGCTTTTACCAGTTACTAGTAATCTGTCTATCAGTCTATAGTCTTAGCCCTTTACCTACCAATCACAAATTTCAACAACCCTGAAGAATAAAACTTCTTGAAAATATTGCAGGAAAAGGAGAATGTGCTGGTTACCAGCATTTTCTCCTGTTCCAACAATGTTTTCAAAGAATTTCAAAGACAATTATCACTACTTAACCATTTTTTATTTGTCATCTGCAACTGCTTTGAATTTGGGCAAGACCAAATTTTTGTTGTGTTGTTTGCAGACGACAAAATAAATGTGACTCAAAAATCAAACTTTGTGTTTGGAAGCATCGAAAACATTATGGGAAAAGGAGAAAATGCTGGTTACCAGCATTTCCTGCTTTACCCAAATTGTTTTCAAAGGCTTTTTCCTCAGGGTCGTAAAAACTCAAGATTGTGTGAGAAAGGGTTAAGCACTCATTCAGACAGCTGCACTCAACAGTTGTTATACTCAAGAGGCTATAAAAATCTTTTTCACAAATTGACCGACTTTTCCATTAAAGGGGAATAGAGTACACATCTGCTAGTGAAGTGTTTCTTGGACTTTTACCTTCAAGTCATCACTTGTAATGCCCCTGTTTCTATCGTTTATGTCAGCATTTGCGCATCATTTGATTTGTCGTATGCAAATGCTGTCACTTTGGACCAATCCAAAATTTTGTCGTCTGGTAAAGGGTTCAGCTTAATTATATTACATTAAGTGTTGGTTCTGCAGACAGTTTAGATCAAGATCAGGCTGCACTTAAGGTGGAGTCTGGATCTTAATCTGAATTGTCTGCTACCGAAAGATACTTTGGTGTGAAATTTGGTCTGAAATATATCTCTCTCCCCCCCCCAACTCCCCGAAAAAAAATCTTTACAGCCTCCTTTCATAAAAACAGAGGAGCAGCTGCATGTACCAAGAAATTTGGCCTTTTCCCACAATGCTTCAAGTGATGGGATTTTTCTCTGAAAAGGATGGAAAAAGTTGTGGTAAAACAAGAGAATGCTGGTTTCTAGCATTTTTTTCCTTTTCAACAATGTTTTCAAAAGCATTCTTCCTCAGGCTAGTTAAAAATTGGGTTTGTTCAGTATAGCTTAGCCATGCAAGCCCTTTCCTCTGTCTGCAACATACAGGGATTGTAATGCAGGGGTTGCAAGTCAAACTCCCAGCCTGGCCAAACTTTTCTTGAGGAATGACGATAGTCACTGTGACATGATTCATATCTCTTTTAACTGCTAAACATGGACCTTGCCAGCAACTTAGGAACAGTGTTATGCAAAGTACTTGTACAAGAGATTCATGGAAAGGAGCACTGGCTGCAGTCATATGACTGAAGAATTGTTCAGAGATGAACATCGAACAAGCAAACTTGGTCTACTTTAGAGGCACAAAAACTTGTATTTGTGTGGAACTAAGGACTAACTATCAAAAATCTCAAAAATTGTCTAAAATTAGATGATTACTAATTAATTGAAAAAGTGAATGAAAAAAACTGACAGATGAAATTAACTTATGACCTTAAAAGTTTTTAACGTTCATTTAATAATTTCATTTACAATGTGCCTTTTTAATTCAACAATGTACCAAATGACTTCAAGCCAAAAAAATAAAGTCACTCAATTTTTGTGTCAAAATGTTCTTTTAAAAAAATTAAATAAACCATAACTATAAAATAAATTTAGAGCATTCATTTTTGCAACAACCAAAATTTAATGGCCCTTGTGTGATTTTTCCCCTCTCCAACAAGAAGATTATAAATAATAATTACATGATCAAATAGCGTCTCAGGCAAACTGAGTAACTGATGTGAATACTTTAACCAACTCCACCTTTCTGCAAAAGGAGCTCTAGTCCACTTGACCACTACTGGAGGGACCCTAGATCCCTCTTTGCAGAGCATTCTTCAATTTTTACACAAAGGTTAGAAAAGGCCCTGATCAAAACATAATGGGACATGCTCTGTGAAAAGGGGGCTTAATGCAACTGCAAAAAGTATGGACCCAGGTCAGCCTGTGCATTCCGAGGGGGCTGACCTGGGCCGAAACTCTTTGCATTTGGTAACTTTTCTTCATGTAGAAGAACCAGTGTAACTCGTGATTCAACCAGTTGTTAGACAAAGTGGATTATATGGATTCATAATTATGTGATGACTTGATTGGTATCATGCATCAAAGAGATGCATTAAGTCCTCTTTTGCCAGAGTACCACTCAACATAATGCGCATCCCAATTTTGTACCTACTTTCAATGAGGAAGATGGTATTTCGTAATATCTGCAATGAGGAAGATGGTATTTCGTAATATCTGCAATGAGGAAGATGGTATTTCGTAATATCTGCAATGAGGAAGATGGTATTTCGTAATATCTGTAAGTCAAAACAGTCTTTTATAACACTGAAATAATCGTGCCTTGTTTAATTACTGAAACTGACAGCAGTTTAAGTATTCAGCCTGTAGAGTGCCTTTCACGACTATATTTGCTTTAGACGTCAGTGCTGATCAAGATCAGACTGTATAAAATGTGCAGTCTGATCTTTGATCTATACTGTCCACTCTGCTGAGAGACATTCTGGACAAAAGTAACCTTGAAATTTCAATCATTTGAGTATTATTCTTGCACAGAAAATTACTTAACAACAAAATTTTGGACTAAACCAATGTGAGAGCATTCCTAGACAAAAATTAGATACAGCTCAAAATATCACTTCTGTCTTTGATGGGGTAGAAAACATTTTGTGAAAAGGAGAAAATGCTGGTTACCAGCATTTTCTCCTTTTCCCACAATGTTTTCAAAAGCATTCTTCTTCAGGGTCTTTAAAACTCTGGATTGTGTGGTACAGGGTTAAATGTTGGATAAAAGGGGCTAAGCCTAAATCACCATGAAGAAAAAAAATATATGAATGAACTGAGAATATCAATGGTTAAAACTTGGGATACAAAAACTAAGGGAGCTGGGAGATTGCCATTTATGATAAATCACACAATTATTGTCAACCAAAGAAAATCAAGTGAGTTTAACAAAGCATTTAACATTGACCCATAAACCATTCACTTTCGCAAATCAAAAATAGGACAAAAAAAATGAGTCATGCTGTGAAAAGGGGGCTAAATGCATCTGCGAAAAGTATTGACCCAGGTCAGCCTGGGCAATCCGCGCAGGCTGACCTGGACCAAAACTTTTCGCTATTGGTCAATATACTACTGTATTTTGAAGGACCGTTCTATCTTACGATACATTTGGTTAATAGACAAAATGGATTTCATGGATCCCTAATCATGTGATGACTTACTGGCTGTAATGCATTACAGAGATGCATTAAGCCCCCTTTTGCCATAGCATGGCTCATATATTTGAGTCGTGTTCTGTGAAAAGGAGGTTTAATGCATCTAATAGTATTGACCTAGGTCAGCTTATGCAATCCGCGCAGGCCGGTTTGGGTCGAAACTTTTTTCCTACCGGTAAATTTTCTGCAGGTCGAAGGACTATTCTACCTCCTGATACAACAGTTTTTTTCAACATAATGGATCTGTACTATGTGACAGTTGATTGTTTTAACACCTTTTAACAGCTTGGGTCATATCAAGGTGGTCAGTGCACCTACGCATGTGTTTCCTGGCTTTTTCACACCAGTGCTGACATAACTTTGTATCCAAGTCACTGACTACTTTTCTCCCATGCATCAGAGGTGAGAGGCAAAAAGTCACCGGACAGAAAGTTTGCCTCAACCTGGTATCAAACTCACAACTTCCTGGTCACAAGTCGGGTATGCTAACTACTTAGCTACCCAGCCAGGCCTATGTGATAGTTCATCCTACATTGGTCTTTTTCCATTTTCATGAGCAAATGTATCATAAACTTATTCTTTTCATGCTTAATATTTTTTAAATACACGGCTTTGCAGACAGTGTAGATTTAGACCTCCAGATAAAAGGGAGTGATAGTATTCTAAATCCATTATTTCTCTTCCAAACCCTATGTTTTGGGTACTCATTAGAATCGTCTCGATGAGACGATTCTAATGAGTACCCATAACATAGGGTTTAGAGGAGAGTGATTAATACCTTCAACTTTCAAATCAAAATCACTCCCCCTATCTGGAGCTCTGAGATTGCAATCAGAAGAGGCTGAATTCGTCTTTACATGTATTTACTTAATGTAAATATTTAGCTCTTCCTAGGATATTATACCATTTCCAAAAAATGCTCTTCAAATACATTTACTTGCCAACTCCGCAGAAAGCTTAACCCTTTCCCAAACAAGCCCTGGTCACGTGTCTGCAGTACAAGTCTTTTGAAAACACTGTGGGAAAAGGAGAAATTGCTCATAACGAGCAATTTCTCCTTTTCCCACAGTGTTTTCTACCCTTTTTGAGACCTTTCTGCCATTTTCATCAAATTTAAAATTGTTGTCTGCAAACTCTTTCAATTCGGACCAGTCCAAAATTTGTCGTTTGGGAAAGGGTTAAAGTGCTATTCTACAATAGCCATTAAAATCAACTGAAAAGCTTAAATTGCTATTCTACAATAGCATTAACCCTTATAGCGCCAAATAAACCTATCAGATATTTTCATCCTAGAAATACCACCCAAATAATTGCAATTTCATGGTTGTTTTTGTAAAAAGTGTTTCTGCAAAGCGACAGTGTAGATCAAAGATCAGGCTACATGTTTTATGAAGCCTGATCTTGATCTACCACTAGCTGCAAATGCAACTACAGTTGTGAAAGGCACTTTGAGGGTTACATCTAATCAACTGAATATTTACTGCAATGAACTTTCTTCACATCCTTTCATACTAATCATTTAGTAATGAATTATCTTATGCAAATAATCTATTTCATCCGTCAATCTTGATCTCTAATATGGAAAATAATAAACTCTAAACCCATAGCTTATTTTCGGATCAAGGACATCTAACAATAACAAAAGCAGGAAATTAAAACTGGCTTTTTTTCTTAAACAATGCAGTAGAAGGATCAACTGACAGTGACAAACAACTGCTTCCTGCCCTGACCTTTTTAGACTGGTCCAAATTGAAAGCATTAGCAGACAACAATTTAAATGTGGGTCAAATAATGGAATTTGTCTTTGATAGGGTAGAAAACACTGTGGAAAAAGGAGAAAATACTGGTTACCAGCATTTTCTCCTTTTTCCACAATGTTTTCAAAAGGCTTTTTTCTCAGGGTCATTAAAGTTGGGATTATGTGGTAAAGGGTTAAGAACCAACTTTTGATGACCCATGTGACATGAAATAGGCACTCACAACTTTAGCTCACTTTCAATCCTTAACCCTTAGAGTGCCGAATAAACCTATGGGGCATTCTTGTCCTAGAAATACAACCCAAATGACTGCAATTTCATGGTTGCTTTTGTCTACTGTGATTCAGCAAAGCCGACAGTGTAGATCAAAGATCAGGCTACACGTTTTGTGCAGCCTGATCTTGATCTACACTGGCCGCAAAAGCAACTATAGTCGTAAAGGCGCTTAAGGGTAAACATGTGTCAGAGCCATCTTTTCTTGTATTAGGTCAACCTTATGTTAAAGCCCCAATAGCAGCCAACAGTAAACAATGGGGGAGTAAAAACAGTGTGGGTGTTAATATGCATTCCAATTTAAATCATACCACAAAAAAAATATGGAAACTATTGTGGAGATGATAATTTGTTATTGTACCATGCACATATAGGCACTGGCATAAAAATGGCTTTTAAAAGTAGGTAAAAAATGCCAGGTCCCTCTATCTTCTGTTTACTTTCTACTTGGTTTTAAAATTCATTTTTCTGCCCGGGAGTAACACTTGAACCAACTGTACGATAACAGGTTATCATCTTCACAATACTTTCCTACTTTTAAAAGTATAATTTGGATTCGAAAGCAATTTAATACCTGCATTCTTTACTTTTGGCTGCTATTGGGGGCTTTAATGTATACTAAATGTTTACCTCATGTGAGATAGACAATACAGAAAATCTCTTTCTGATCACTTAACAATTCTAAACAAAACTCAAACAAAAAAGAGGAAAAGTTTTCATATTTCCCTAAAAATTTTATACATTTCTGCAACATAATAACCATCAGTGAAAAAGTCAGCTGGACTGATGATTTGCAGAAAAATCTGTTAAGTTAACCCTTTACTGCACAATGACGCCTTTTGACGCCCCTGGGACAGAAGCCTTTTGAAAACATTGTGGGAAAAGGAGAAAATGCTGGTAACCAGCATTTTCTCCTTTTCCCACAATGTTTTCTACCTGATCAAAGAAAAAATGCACCATCTGAGCCACATTGAAATTGTCGTCTGCAAATGCTTTCAATTTGGACAAGGCTATAATTTTGTCGTCTGGTAAAGGGTTAAAACATTCACAATATGCACATGATTATGCAGAACTGTTCATCCAAAAGACGAGCCACAATGTCACCATGTCCCTTTATATTTCATTGACGACCCCCTTGTGTTTGGTAATTAATCAAGCCAAATGATCAAAGAAAATCACGCCAATGAAGAAACAATGAAACAGTTTTTTTTACGACTTCAAGTTTTTCTTAATGAGATATAAAAAGGTAAATAAAGCTTGCAATGAATTAAAAGTCATGATTTCAAAGTAATCAGTTTTCAATCCATTTTAACAGCTATTAAGAAGATTACCCCCTTGGTTTAAAAATAAACAATGGTTAAGAAAGTCTTTTTTTAAAAAAGACAAACACAGAAAATGGGCAGTCCTCCAAATGAACCCATTATACCATTAACCAAACAACAAAATTTTAGGCATGTTCAAATTGAAAGTATTTGCAGATGATAAAATTGACCCAAAAGAGTGAAATTTGTTTTTGGCAAGTCAGAAAACCTTGTGGGAAAAGGACAAAATGCCAGTTTACAGCATTTCTCCTTTTCCCACAGTTTTTCAAAAGCTGTCTTTCTCAGGGTCAATAAAACTCATGATTGTGTGGTAAACCCAACTCGGCTGTCATGGGCCTATGAAAATCAAATTGGCAATCTCTTCGGATTATATTGTCATCAAAAAGAAAACTTAATTTTCATTTTGACTGAATTTGATTTAACTCTTTACCAAACGACAAAATTTTGGATCTGACCAAACTGAAAGCTGTTGCAGACAACAACTTAAATATAGCTAAAATGATGACTCTTGTCTTTGATAGGGCAGAAAACATTGTGGGAAAAGGAGAAAATGCTGGTTACCAGCATTTTCTCCTTTTCCCACAATGTTTTCCAAAGGCTTTCCTTTCAGGGTCGTTAAAAGCCAGGATAGTGTGGTAAGGAGTTAAATATTCAGTATCCTTCAAATATGAGTGGGAATTAATTGAATGAGAATGCATAAGGGTTTTCATATGTTTTTACACTGCTTTCAGCAGTACTACAGTTTTATTACGGCAACAGCTCAGTGGTAGATTTGGACCAAGAACATCTCGGTGACATTATCACTTGGCAAACCCTTTACCAAACAAACCCCCGGTTTAATAACTAGGAGGAAGAAGGCTTTTGAAAACATTAAGGGAAAAGGAGAAAATGCTGGTAACAAGCATTTACTTCTTTTCCCACTTTGTTTTCTACACTATTAGAGACTAACTCCATCATTTGAACCACATTTAAAATTGTCGTCCGCAAATGCTTTGAATTTGGACTAGTACAAAATTCTGTCGTTTGGTAAAGAGTTAAGTTATGTGAAAAAGGAATCCCAAAGTGCATGGGAAGTTCTATAGAGCAACTTTGGATTCTTGAAAAATATTAACCTTTTAAGCGCCTTTCACAACTATAGTTGCATTTGTGGCCAGTGTAGATCAAGATCAGGCTGCACAAAACACGCAGCCTGATCTTTGAGCTACACTGTCTGCTTTACTGAATCACTGTAGGAAAAAGCAACCAGGAAATTGTAATTATTTGGGTCGTATTTCTAGGATGAAAATGTCTCATAGGTTTATTCGGCGCTCTATGGTTTAATAACTCTCCACTAAACCCTATGTTATGGGTACTCATTAGAATCGTCTCACAGAGAAGAGTACCCACAACATAGGGTTTGGAAGAGAAGTAATGGATTTAGTGTCATCACTCCCTCTTATCTGGAGCTCTGTTGAAACATAAATTGGAAATGATCTGCAAAATAAAACTTTTGCATAAATAAAAGATATCCATTTATTCAATTCAGCACCCACTGGCCTTGATTAATCTTTCATTCAGAATCAACCTACGGCCTTCATTACAGCCTATTGAAAAGTAATGTTGAAATGGAAACTGTCTGCCGGGGTGCCACTGAGAAAAGAACAAACACCTGTGACCACTAATTACTGATTGAATTTCCTAATTAAGATAAAATTTCTGTTCAACCTTACCCTCTTAGAAGACAAGTATTTATCAATGAATGTGGTGTCATTTCAACCAAGCAAATCATTCCCAATCTGTGAGGTAGCCCAGTCTACAGCAAGTTTCCTTTAACCCTTTGCCAGACGACAAAATTTTAGCCTTCTCCAAACTGCAAGCATTTGCAGATGACAATTGCAATGTGGCTCAAATGGTGCATTTTTTCTTTGATAAGGTAGGTAACATCGTGGGAAAAGGAGAAAATGCTGGTTACCAGCATTTTCTCCTTTTCCCACAATGCTTTCAAAAGGCTTCTGTCCCAGGGTTGTTAAAAGGCAGCATTGTACGGTAAAGTTAAGACCTGTACAAACCGAAAGCATTTACTGATGACAATTAAAAGTCACTCAAAATCTGAAATTTTTCTTTCTAAGGGTAGAAAATATTGTGGAAAAGGAGAAAATGCTGACAGCATTTTCTCCTTTTTCCACTATCTTTTCAAATGCATTCTCTGTAAGGGTTGTTAAATTGTGGAATCCGTAAAGAATTAAGATCAGAATGCCCAGAACATACAGCCTGATCCTGGCTCTCCATCTGAGATTTTCTGATCTCAGAGGCCTTGAAATTGGATTATCTGGGATTTATTCACTCTTTACCATAATCATGACAAAATTTTAGATTTGTTTATATCAAAAGCACTTGCAGATGACAAAATGACTCAAATGATGAGATTTTCTACAAGAGAGTAGAAAACTGTGAGAAAAAAAAGAAAATGCTGGTAACCAGCATTTTCTTCTCTGCCCACAAAGTTTTCAAAAGCCTACTTCTCTCTGAAAAATTTATCATCTGTACATATTTGGTGCACTAAGGGTTAGCTCTTTGCCAAAAGGCAAAATTATAGTCTGGTCCAAATTGAAAGCATTTGCAGAACACAAATTCATTGTGGCTCAAATGATTGGATTAGGTTCTGAAAGGTTAGAAAACAAGGGAAAAGGAGTAAATGCTAGTTAACAGTATTTTCTCCTTTTCACACAATGATCTCATAACTATTTTTCCACGGGGTCACTAAAAACCATGATTGTTTGGTAAAGGGTTAAAGAATTAGTGAAAGTAGGTTTGTAGAACAATCTGACCACTGAGTAAATAGCATAAATCAACATAAATCAACAAAGTAATAGGATTACATACTCATTCCATTTTTTCACACAACTGCTAACAGCTAATTTATCCTTTACCAAACAACCATGAGTTTTAACGACCCTAAGAAGGAAGGCTTCTGGAAAGGTAACCAGACTCCATTTCCAGCAATGTTTTCTACGCATATAAAAGGCATATTCAATCAGTCATATAGGAACCTGTCTGGTTTGTCCTCTGCAAAGGCCTATTACTTGGTCAAGTTTTAAATTTTGTCATCTGGTTAAAAGTAAATCCATGAATTGTAGAACAACTTTAAGCAGCAGTTTCCAAGAGTGCTGCTCAAGATTAGACCGCGCAGGATAGGCAGTGATAACTTAAATATTTGATTTCCGCTACTGTGTGACAAAAATTTGCCTAAACAGCCTTAAAACTGCAATAATAGAGTCTTTCGTCACAAACTACAAAAGTTTATTTTCTTTAACTTGCACCCTAAAGGGTTCATCCAAGTTAACCCTTTACCAAAGGACAAAATTTTAGACATGTCCAAGTTAAAAGAATTTGCAGACAATCAATTAAATGAAGCCAGAATGATGGGATATGTCTTTGACAAGGTAACATCATTGTGGGAAAAGGAGAAAATGCTGGTCACCAGCATTTTCTCTATTTCCAACAATGTTTTCAAAAGCTTTCTTCTTCAGGGTCATTAAAACAGCGAATTGTTTAGTTACGGATTAAACACCAATACATAAATGTCAAACTGAACCAAATATGGAACGCATCGATAACTATCAAAACATAAAGACAGATTTAGCATGAAGCAAGGTCTTAAAATAACTTCATAATTAATCTTACAGTATGCTTTTCTGGTTACCACTTTGATCTAACATGTCGACAAATTACTGATCAAAGAATTCATACAGAGACAGAGATAAACAGTAATGTACAAGTTGACAAGCTTAATCTCAATTTAGCAATATACACAACTGAGACTGCAGTATATGAATCGCAAATCTTAAAGTGCACTGCTGCCCACTAGCATGATTTCAAATGTTTTAGTATCTCTTTACTACATGACAATATTTCAGACTGGTCCAAATTCAGAGCATTAGCAGACGTCAAATTAAATGCGATTCATATGATTGGAATTGTTTCTGAAAGGTTAGAAAACATTGTGCCGAGCCCCGTAGCTCAGTCGGTAGTGTACAGGACTTGAGAACAGGTCACTGGTTCGATCCCCGGCTCAGCCAATTTCTTTCCGAGGATTGATGATAGTCATTGCGACAGGATTCATTCCTCTCCCAGCGCTGACCATTGTTTCAACAATGGCTATGTGGAAAAGCAGCCAGTGGTAAAAGAAATTCCAGGAAAGCATGGATAGGTGCGCTGGCTGCCGCGATGTAACTGAAATAATGTTGAAAAACGGCATTTAACACCATACAATCAATAGAAAACATTGTGGGAAAAGGAGAAAATGCTTTTTACACAATGTTTTCAACAGGCTTCTTCCTCAGGGTCGTTAAAAGTCGGGATTGTGCAGTAAAAGGTTATACTCTTTCTTTGAGTACCAGCATTTTAGGGAGAAATCCCATCATTTGAGCTACATTTAATGTCATCTGCAAATGGTTTCAAAATTCACAAGGCGGAAATTTTGCCAATCAAAAAGTTTGCCGTCCTGTAGAGTTAATGCTAAGTCTTATCATGCTAAATAAATGATTGATTGTATTGATTGTATGGTGTTTAAAGTTTCAACATTATTTCAGTTATATCATGGCAGCCAGAGTACCTATCCATGCTTTCTTGGAGTTTCTTTTACCAGTACTCTGCACAATATTCTTTCCAAGCCACTGGCTGCTTTCCCACATAACCATCATCAAAACAATGGTCAGCAGAGAGAGAGGAATGAATCCTGTCGCGATGACTATCATCAATCCTCGGAAAGAAATTGGCCAAGCCGGGGATCGAACAAGCGACCTCCTGTTCTCGAGTCCTGTATGCCATCGACTGAGCTACGGGGGCTTGGCTCTAAATAAATGAAATAGGTATTCTCAGTCAGTACTAAAGGTGGAGGCATTGCAACTTCAAATCTAGTTTTCTAGGAATATCTGACAAAAAAGCGGGATATTGTAGGTCTTGGATCAAACTGCATGTTCTATACAGTCTGATCTTGATCTAGACTGTCCGTATAAGCAGTTTAATCTGGGTTCAGGCCAACAAGGGTTAACCCATTACCACACAATCCCGTGTTTTAACAGTCCTGTGAGAGACCCTGTAAGAGAAGGCTTTTGAAAACATTGTGGGAAAAGGAGAAAATGCTGGGGGTTATACTCTTTCTGGTAAACAGCATTTTCTCCTTTTTCCACAATGTTTTCTACGCTATCCAAAACAGAAATCATCATTTAAGCTACATTTGTCATATGCAAATCCTTTCAATTTGGACCAGTCTAAAATTTTGTCGTTCAGCACAGAGTTAACCCTTTCCCAAACAAGCCCTGATTTTCACGTGTCTGCAGTACAAGTCTTTTGAAAACACTGTGGGAAAAGGAGAAATTGCTCGTAATGAGCAATTTCTCCTTTTCCCACAGTGTTTTCTACCCTTTTTGAGACTTTTCTGCCATTTTCATCAAATTCAAAATTATCGTCTGCAAACTCTTTCAATTTGGACCAGTCCAAAATTTGTCGTTTGGGAAAGGGTTAAGCATCTGCAAAAGCAGCTAAAGTCATCCTCTGCATGATAACATCATCTTTGTCAAGCTCTAGGGTTCAATCTGATCTCTTCAATGCTCAATTTGCATTCTGTTTCTTCTTTTATTTGTCATTGTCCTAAATCTTTCTGTCCAAAATATGGAGGACAAGAATTTACCATTGTATCTTAAATATTCATCTTGTTGTTCCAATTCTCAGACTTGTTCTACTCATTTTCATACCAATAAAACTACCTTACTAAGCCCCTTCAGGTAAACACATTCTCCTTTTTCAAAACTATTTCATATCATAAACAAGAAGGCTATGTAGGCCCTGGATTGCTCACCTGAGCTTTGCAGTTCTGAAAAAATTTAAAGTTAATTCAAAAACAAGATTTTATCAAGACCGACAATCTGACCTATTTTCAACCCTTCCACAACCACAAGGAAGGCTTTTGAAAACATTTCTGGTACAGGAGAAAATGCTGGTAACCAGAATTTTCTCCTTTTCCCACAATATTTTATACACTATCAAAGATAAATTGCACCATTGGAGCCATTTTTAAATTGTCATCGGCAAATGCTTTCAATCTGGACAACTCGAAACATTTTTCATGTAGTAAAGATTTATGATCTGACCCATTAAATTACTTTAGGATTCAGTGCGACTCATTTCCCACTTGCAAGATAAACATTCTTACAAAAGTTTCATGAGCATTGAATAGCAAACGTGGCCTCTACAGTGAACACAAGATAACGTGATGCATCAAAATGCGACAACAACAGTCTATCTAGAAAGCACTATTGTGCCAAGATGAGCTCAAAACGCAACATATTTCACTTTGAACAATTCTTGTTTGAAAATCACTTGTACAAGTAAATCATTAAATACTATGTGTGATAAAAGGTTTGATATCTTAGACAATTAGTGACAACATGAAATTAGACGAGATGATATTAAGATACTGAGAAATTTTGATTATCACACTATTATATGCTATGAAGTTCACTATATGAAGTAAGGTTATGATACTCAAGGAATTACCTGTTGAATGACAGGGACACAGATGAAGTATGGTGCCAGTTGTTTGTATTTTTGTGTAGTGTTGAAAGAATATGACATGAAAACATTGCTCATGATAGATTATTCTGTACTTAACTTCAGTTACAAATGATTCCTGCTCCATTTGACTTTGCTACAGTTTCTTAACCTTTCTAATGGCAAACTTCTGGAGATCCTCATCATAACTACATAAATTACTTTCCATTCAGGGAGTTGCTGTATGATAGAAGGCAACCATACAGGAAGACAGCTGCATACAAGTTTACTGTCACACACAGACTGGCCACTATTCATGTGTAAAAGTTATGTGCTGCTCATGACAAAATAAATCTGCAAGTGCCTGAAAAAGTGATCTTCAAGTACACCATTGACCCAACTGACAACAGATTTCCTTTTAGCGTCTATACTTAGACGTTAGTTTATGGCTTGACCAATCAAACTTTGCAGGGGCTGGTCCCTTGTCACAGGCATAGTACCCTTAATGCACAATACGCAAATTCAGGATTTGGGGAAAAAAAGCAGGTCACAGAACATTCATTTTGTCACTTCTGAGAGTAATGTTATTCTCATCATTTAATATCAGTTTGTTTGGGATGGTAAAGATTTAAAAACCCTGACTATGCCCTTGCTTGTGATGGTGTAGGTCATTTTGTGCATTCAAATATTTCAGCAATGATATCGCACTACTATGTAGCATCCAGAAATATCACCTAGTACCCATCTCTTCAAAATATATTATTCATCTGCAAATGCTTCCAAGTTGGACAAAGTCTAAAATTTTGTAATCTGGTAAAGACTAAAGTGAGAAAGGGTTAACATCAAAGGTAAAAGTGCCAATAAAAAGAAACCTGAACAGTGGTACCTTTCACCAGATGAAGTCATAAGTAATGATTTCAACACTATTGTTGGTTTGATTTAGTATTAGATAAGTCAACATTAACCCTTTACCAGACGACAAAATTTTAGCCTTGTCCAAATTGAAAGCATTTGCAGACGACAATTTCAGTGTGGCTCAAATGGTGCAATTTTTCTTTGATAGGGTAGAAAACATTGTGGGAAAAGGAGAAAATGCTGGTTACCAGCATTTTCTCCTTTTCCCACAATGTTTTCAAAAGGCTTCTTTTCCAGGGGCGTCAAAAGGCGGCATTGTGCGGTAAAGGGTTAACAATGACCCAATCGTGACAAGTGATGCTGAAAGGTTTTGGGGGAGTAAAAATATATTGCTCTAACTCTTTACCAAACGACAAAATTTTAGACTGGTTCAATTTGAAAGCACTGGCAGACAACAAAATAATTGTGAAACAAATGATGGGATTAGCATCAGAAAGACAAGACAACATTGTGGGAAAAGGAGAAAATGCTTGTAACTGAAAAGGAGAAAATGCTGGTTACAAGCATTTTCTCTTCTTTTTACCACAATGTTTTCAAAAGGCTTCTTTTTCAGAATCATTAAAACTCCAGGTCTTAGTTGTCTTAATCTTCACCAAAATACAAAATTTTAGACTTGTACAATATGAAGATGGAAACGTGGCTCAAAAGATGGGATTTATTTTTTTCCAAAAAAGATAAAAAACAGTAATGAAAAAGGAGAAAGTGCTTGTTACCATCATTTTTTCCCTTTCAAACAATATTTTCAGCAATGTTCCTCCACAGAGTTTTTGAAATACAGAAATTGTTTGGTAAAAGATTAAACTCTATATCACACAACAAAAATTTTGAACGAGACCAAATTGAAAGCATGTGCAGACAACAAAAAAATGTTGCTCAAATGATTTCTATCTTTGTTAGGGTAGAAAAACATGTAAAAAAAGGAGAAAAGGCTGGTAACCAGCATTCTTCCTTTGACCACAATGTTTTCAAAAGCCCTCTTTCTTCATGGTCATTAAAACTCAGGATTGTGTGGTAAAGGGTTAATATTCTCCTTAACTTGTTACCACACAACAAAGTTTCAGACCTGTCCAAATTGAAAGTATTTGCAGATGACAATTTCAGTGTGGCTCAAATAATGTAATTTTTCTTTGAAAGGGAAGAAAACAATGTGGGAAAAGGAGAAAATGCTGATTACCAGCATTTTCTCCTTTTCCAACAATGTTTTCAAAAGCCTTCTTCATCAGGGTCATTAAAAGTCAGGAATGTGGGGTAAAAGGTTAATAAGATATAAAGAAATACAGTATAGTAAAAAAAAAATATAGCAACAGCTTGAAAGCAAGACTACTCTACCATAAAGCAGCAAATTTTATGATGCTTTATGGGAATAATAATTATCTTTGAGAGTGTCAAATAAATAAAACGAGCATTTTCAGTCAGAATAAAAGAAATGAGCCAAGCTCTGTGGAAGGCGGGCTTAACCCTTTCCCAAACGACAAATTTTTGACTGGTCCAAATTGAAAGAGTTTGCAGACCACAATTTTAAATTTGATGAAAATGACAGAAAGTTCTCCAAAAGGGTAGAAAACACTGTCGGAAAAGGAGAAATTGCTCATTACGAGCAATTTCTCCTTTTCCCACAGTGTTTTCAAAAGACTTGTACTGCAGACACATGAAAACCAGGGCTTGTTTGGGAAAGGGTTAATGCATCTGCAAAAATTTTCGACTCATGTCAGCCTGGGCAGTCTGCGCAGCCTGACATGGGTCAAAACTTTTTGCTTTTGGGCAATTTTTTGCATGTCCAAGGACCAGTATACCCCAAGGCTCAGCCAGTTGTTAGGCTAAATGGATTTATGGATCTGTAATTACATGGTGTCTTGCTTGGCATGATGTATCATGGAAATGCATTAAGTTCCCTTTTGCCAGAGCATGGCTCTATAGAAATTGCAATTTCACTTGTGGTTTTTTGTTCGTCAGAGTATCTGGAAAAGATGTTAGACAATACAGGCCTAAATCATTCTGCATGTTCTTTGCAGTCTCTCTTTGACTTACCCAGTCTGCAAAAGTACTTAGTGCCTGGAATGCTTGATAAACCTACCAAAAATTTTCAGCAATGATTAGACGAGAATCAGTGCAATACCATGTTTGCTTTTTTTCAAAATAAATGGCAAAGCAGACAGCATAGATCAATGACCAAACTGTATTTTTTGTTCAGTCTTATCTTGATCTGCACTTTCTGCAAATGCAGCTAAAGGTGTAAAAGGCGCTTTTAGGAAAGTTTGTCATGGTACTCAATGGGTTATGTTAACAAACCTGACAAATTGTAGGACAAACTGGTACTTTAGACTTGGGCTTATTATATCCATAATAATTCATAACGTAACCTGATATTCAGACTCTGTCCCATGTTCTTACAGTCATCTAGTGATAATTTTATGCAAATGATCAGAAAAAACAAACAGAATATTGGGTTTTAGGTCATGGAAAAAGTAAATATTGCGCATACTTTGGTCTTATTCAACTATGTCCCACATTCACTCTGTTGTTCTTCACTCTTGTAGCGCAAAATAAACCCAACCCCTATCGACGGCTGTACATAGACATATTTTACGATTGATTGAGTGGTGTTTTACACTGCTTTCAACATTATTTCAGTCATATAATGGTGACAGCTCACATATTCATGTATTTCCTCAGTTTCACCAGTACTAGGCTAGAGCTCTGAAGTGTCTTGCCCAAGGACACTCCCATGAAAAACCCAATGGAACCAGTGACGAGTCCTTAACTTTACCACTGAGCCACACAGAACCCCTATACATAGATGTAATCTACTGAAACTTGGCAAGATTTTTATCCCATAGAGTTGAATAAAGAAGCAAACGGTACAGTTTAAAGATCAGACTGCACATTCTGCGCAGTATAATTTTGATCTATGCCGTCCAGAAAAGCCTTTATTAACACACCTTTAGCACTGAAAGGTTTCAAACTTCAAAAACATCCTTGAAAAATTTGGATTTTTAATCATAATTAACCCTTTACCGCACAATGCCGCCTTTTGACGCCCCTGGAAAAGAAGCCTATGGAAAACATAATGGGAAAAGGAGAAAATGCTGGTAACCAGCATTTTCTCCATTTCCCACAATGTTTTCTACCCTATCAAAGAAAAGTTGCACCATTTGAGCCACATTGAAATTGTCGTCTGCAATTGCTTTCAATTTGGACAAGGCTAAAATTTTGTCATCTGGTAAAGGGTTAAAGCCCAACATTACGCAAGAATTTTTTTATTCAAAGAGTCCCCTGCAGGTCAATAAAAAGACATTTTATGAGCTTACAAACTTCACCCTACATTTAATCAATGTCTACCTAGGTTTGTTGCACAGTAAAAGCAATCCCTTCCATAGTGTAAGGTCTTTGGTTCAATAATGACCTATGTCACATCAAAACCCATAAAGAGGTCCTGTGTGGCTCATTGGTAAAGGTGTTGGACATAAAACCTGTAAGCCCCTGGTTCTCTCCTCACCTGTAGTCACTTGTACGGCCCGATCTTTTTGTAACAGTGTCCATAGGCAAGACACTCCAAAGCCCTTGAAACAACTCGCATGTTCATATGTGTTTAGGCTTAACCAATACTAGGCTAGAGTTCTGATAAGTCTTGCCCGATGACACTCCCACAAAAAAACCCAGTGCCTCAAGTAAGGATCACACCCAAGACCTCCGTGTTTTGAATCCTACATTTTCAGTGCCACATAGGCCTTTGCCTTTATTTTCCTGGCAACAGCATGCTCTCCAAAAAGGAGATTCAATGCATCTCCATGGTGCATCAACTCTTTACCAAACGACAAAATTTTACACTGGTCCAAATTAAAAGTATTTGCAGACGACAAGATAAATGTGACTGAAAAAATGAAATTTGTTTTGGGAAGGGTAGAAAACATTGTGAGAAAAGGAGAAAATGCTGGTTACCAGCATTTTCTCCTTTTCCCCACATTGTTTTCAAAAGGCTTTTTTTAAACAGGGTCGTTAGAAGTCGGGATTGTGTGGTAAAGAGTTATATCAAGAAACTCATCACAAAATTATGGATCCATAAAATCTATTTTGTCTAACATGTGATAATCTAGGGGTAGAATGGTCCTATGACATGCAAAAAATTCACTATTAGCAAAAAGTTTGGACACAGGTCAGCCTCTGCATATTGCACAGGCTGACCTGGGTTGATACTTTTTGCAGATGCATAAATCCCCTTTTCACAGAGCATGACTAAAATCTAATTTTTGTATCTTCAGATTCAAACTCCATATTCAAGTATCCCAAAATTGTGTAGGGAGTAATGGTTTGATTAGACCACAATCTGATCACCTAACATCAAAAGTGAGGCAAAAGTGAAGAGATGATTGATCTATAGACAAAAGGTGACAGCTTCAGGTGAGAAACTAATAACTATACCCTTAAAAGCACCTTTCACTACAATAGTTGCCTTTGCGGCCAGTATAGATCAACACCACACTGTACAAAACATGCAGTCTGGTCTTTGATCTACACTGTCCACTTAGCCGAAACATTATGAACAAAAGCAACCTTATAACTGCAGTTATTTGGATCTAACTTCTAGACTGAAGGTGTCCATTTGGTTTTATTAATTATTCAGAGCTATTGGTAACCCTTTACTGCACAATGCTGCCTTGGGAAAGAAGCCTTTTGAAAACATTGTGGAAAAAGGAGAAAATGCTGGTAACCAGCATCTTCTCCTTTGACCACAATGTTTTCTACACTATAAAAGAGAGAAATCATCATTTAAGCGACATGTAATTTGTCATCTGCAAACGCTTTCAATTTGGTCCAGTCCAAAGTTTTGTCGTTTGCTAAAGGGCTTAGTAAATGAATGGGTTACTTTCATGATAAGATGTATTGCTACAGGATTATCTGATACTGTCAAAAAAGTAACTGTGATCATTCACCCTGCCATCTAGCCTTGTAGCAACACTCAATTAGTAGCATAACTGTTGGATTGATTCATTGTATTGTGTTTAACACCATTTTCAACATTATTTCAGTTATATCATGGCAGCAAGTGCACCTATCCATGCTTTCCAGGAGTTTCTTTTTCCAGTACTTTGCATAATATTCTTCCAAAGCTACTGGCTGCTTTCCCACATCATCATAGTTGCTACAATACTCAGCGGCGAGAGGCAGAAAATGGCGAAGCCAGCTACCCCTTGTTCTCAAGTCCTGTATATAACTGTTGAAGCTGAACCTAGAAGCTCTAATGGTAGCATACTGGGATGAAATTGAATTTGAATTGGAATCCAAGGGTCGCTGGTTGGAAGGAAAATAGCTGGGATGGGGAATCAAACCCACAACCTCTTGGTTTCCAGAAGAACAAAACCTACAGTTTACCTTTTTGATACACAATGGCTTCATTACCAAGACATTCTGGACATTCACATTCTCCTTTTCCCACAATGTTTTATGAAGCTTCTTTTCCTCCAGGGTCTTTTAAAACTCGGAATTGTGTGATAATGGATTAAGTGGTGTAAACAATCTATGTACCAACCACCAACTGAAATACCAGCATCCTACTGTTGTTTCATAACCAGTGCTAATTGGTCTAATTACATCTGTATGTATATCATGGTATAGCATGCCAAAATGGTAATTAAGCAGCCCCAATGTTAGTCAATAGTCTAATTAGACAACTTGATGCCTCCTATGCTTAGCCCCAGGATATGTTCTGCTTTTTTTTTTAACTCTGTCATAGAAATTTAGATTGAAGTTTAAAAGCAAGTTGGTCTAGTAACTTGGCAATCTTCACTAGCCTGAATAAAAATTTACTAGCCCATGTTAGATACTGTTGTTACAAGTTAGCCTATGAATTAAAACATCCTAGAGGTGACGAAAACTAAGTCTTCCCCTGATTCCAAAACCATCTTGTCACAAAACATGGTGTTACAAGAAGACAATGTAAGCCTGTTTAGTGACCATGAAGCCAGAAATCTTAGACCTCGCATACTGTCTTCGTTTGGTATCCGCTTGCCCGTCAACCTAAGGGTGCTCTTTACCTGGTTTTGAATTTTGAACCGGGAATATACTTCAAGTTCAGTTTCGCCATGGGTGTACTTGATTCATTACAAAAGGTGTACATAGGCCTCAGCTTTCTACCTAGGAGCGTATTAAAAGTAAGGATTGTCTTGTAAAGGGTTAATCCTTTACCACAAAATATCAATTTTAAAACCCTTCGAAAAAGCCTTTCAAAAACATTGTGGGAAAAGGAGAAAATGTTGGTAACCAGCATTTTCTCCTTTTCCCACAATGTTTTCTGCCTTTCTAGAAACTGATTTAAATTTTTGAGTCACATTATTTTGTCGTCTGCAAATGCTTTCAAATTGGACAAGTCTAAAATGTTGTTTGGTAAAGATTTAAAGCAATTCCAAAACAAAGAGAACTAAGAAGTTACTTCCAATTACCAGGATATATGGACAGTCCAAAAATCACTGGAATCTTTCTTAAAAATAACCTAAATGCCAACTGTAGACAACAGCGATTTTCAGAAATGGATAGTCTGTGTGTGATTTTCATATTTCTTTCCTTGCTTGGTCAAAAATACAACAAGAATCCAACATTTTCATCAAGGTTGGAACCCAATGGTCTCCAGGCAATAACCAGGGTGTTATCTCACAGAAACCAGCTGACATTTGCTGATCAGTGGTACCACATCAGATATTAGTAATAAACCTTCCTGGCAAAGAAAGACATGGGAAAAGGGAAACGCAAGGCTTTCATAACAGTTGCCAGTAACTGTTGCCAAGCAGCACAGGTTATGGCCTGCTTCAGATCAAGGTCCAGGGCAGTTTACCATCCCCTACTTGTAGTAACACAATGTGCCACCCCTAGGAGAATCTCATGAAACAATTCCAGTTTCATGCAAGGTACAACTTCAAACACCAGCATAATGATCAATCATGAGTTTGTTGTATTAGCCAAGAAATATTCTCCTCTGGAGCCATGATTTCACAAACACAGACCTTGCTCTGCTGGCTACTCTAGTTTCTCCCTCATTGTTAATCACTGCTGCATCATATAATCATGTTTCTTCTTTGCAAAAGAAATGCACCTCCTTGCAGCCTCTGATGTTCAATATGAATGTTTCTTCAGGACTGATAGAAATATACAAAATGTTGATGACTGCAACTTTTGTTAGTTGTCAATACCAGCTGAAATGCTATCGCCAGACATATTAGCCATTGCCAGGTGTCTGTACAAGCACTGCTGGATACCCCGACGATAAATATGCATCAGGCAGTGCCTTTCTACAGATGGAGCATGATCAGGTCAGACCTGTGTTCTGTAAGATGAACAGGGTACTGTACATGTCGGAGAGGGCGGGGAGAGGGGGTGGCGTATGTTCAGGTCAGATCTATTAACCCTTTCCCAAACAAGCCCTGGTTTTCACGTGTCTGCAGTACACGTCTTTTGAAAACACTGTGGGAAAAGGAGAAATTGCTCGTAACGAGCAATTTCTCCTTTTCCCACAGTGTTTTCTACCCTTTTTGAGAATTTTCTGCCATTTTCATCAAATTTAAAATTGTCGTCTGCAAACTCTTTAAATTTGGACCAGTCCAAAATTTGTCGTTTGGGAAAGGGTTAAGTATATCTATGTGATGAACTTACAGTCCATTTATATGAGAGATGGTTATAATTGTAGGGGTCTGAAAAGCTGGCTGTATATGATTAACTCATTACTGTAGCTGTGTAACATAGAGTCTAGACGTTTACAGGCAAGAGCCAAAAAATAACAGTAGTTACCACTGGAAAGTTTTTTACATCATTACCATGACGACTGACCTGATTTTGGGATCAAAGAAAGAAATAGCCAATATACAAGGGACTTATCAAGAGTAAATCCACTTCTAGCATTGAACTCTTTACCAAAACAACAAACTTTTAGACTAGTCCAAATTGAAAGCATTTGCAGACGAGAAATTAAATATTGATCAGCTGGCAAGATTTGTCTGTGATAGGATAGAAAACACTGTGGGAAAAGGAGAAAATGCTGGTCAGCATTTTCTTCTTTTCCCACAATGTTTTCAAAAACTGTCTTTCTCAGGGTCATTAAAACACGGGATTATGTGGATTGTGTGGTAAAGGGTTAAATCGAATTTGTTATCACCGAAAGTGCCACTCACAACTTAAGCACTCTGCAGATAGATCAAGATCAATCTTCAAAGAATATGCAGTCTGATTTTTGATCTGCACTATCGATTTTGGATCAGTCCAATTTGCCTCCACATTTTGGACAAACTTGAAATTGCATTAACTTTGGTCTTACGAGGGACACTTTTTAAGTTCGTAGAGTAAGCCTATAACTTTTTAACGCGATTATGAAGTTGCACGATTTTTTACACAGATCTTGCGTAATCATTCCTCTCTCGAACGGTGTCACGGTATGCGGCGCACGAGGTCCACGTGCGCGCTGCGCTGGGTATTTTCAACACGTGGTTTTATACACTATAGTAAAATATAGCGTTCAATATGGATGGAAAAATCTCTGAACAGAGGGTATATTGTAAGATTCGAGCACAGCTCGGGTTTCCGCCAACAGAAATTCATGCTGATTTGCAAAAGGTTTATGGGAGTGGTGCTTTAAAATATGCTACAGTTTGCAAGTGGGTACGTCGTTTTAATGATGGTCGGGAGTCAATTGAAAATGACCCTCGGGTGGGTAGGCAGGTTTCCGTTTTGACGGAAAAGAACGTTGCTACTGTGAAAACGTTAATTGAGGAAGATGCACGTTATACCGTGCAAGAGGTAGAAGAATTAAGTGGCATTCATTCATCAAGTGTTTTGAAGATCTTACGTGAACGACTTGGGCTACGTAAGATCTGCGCGCGCTGGGTGCCCCATTTGCTCACTGACGAGCAGAAACAAAGTCGGGTTAGACTTGCATCGCAAGTTATACAAAAATATGATAAATGTGACCCACGTCGTTTGGAAGAGATAGTTACAGGTGATGAAACCTGGATCTATCATTTTCAACCCGATTCTAAGGCTAAAAATAAGGTTTGGGTTTCATCTGAGGGCGACAGACCTGTCATTGCGCGCCGTTGCAAAACATCAAATCGCATGTTGTATGCGATATTCTTTGATTCGAAAGGTCCAGTCCTTCAAATTCCAGTCCCGAAAGGTAGTTCTGTCACTGGAAAGTTTTACAGAGAAAGTGTTCTTACTCAACTTGTTGATTTCTATCAGAAACGCAGACCGCGCACCGGTGTCCGCGGCATCAAATTACTCCATGATAACGCACCGGCCCATAAATCCGCTACGGTACAGGAATATCTGAAAGAATTTGGGCTCGATGTCTTAGATCATTCCCCATACAGCCCTGACCTGTCCCCCTGTGACTTTTGGTTGTTCCCAAGACTAAAGGAAATGCTGGCAGGGCACCGTTTTGAATCCCGTTGTGGTATAGGCAGTGCGGTCTACCAGTGTCTGCAACATATACCTAAAGAGGACTACCGGGCGGCGTTGCGGAAATGGGTATATTGGTGTAAAATGTGTGTGGAGGCAGACGGGGCATATTTCGAAGGTCTTAGATAAATGAAATTTTGATATTTCAAGCGGTTTTAAAAAGACCGCCCTACTCTACGAACTTAAAAAGTGTCCCTCGTATTTCTAGGTTGAAAATGCCCACTGAGTTCATTTGGAGCTTAAATGTTAACCCTTTAACTCACAATCCAGAGTTTTAATGACCTTGTGGAAAAGGGCTTTTGAAAACATTGTTGAAAAAGGAGAAAATGCTAGTAACCAGCATTTTCTCCTTTTCCCACAATGTTTTTCAAACTCTTTCAAAGGCACTTATCAGTTTTTAACCCTTTCCTAAACAATCCCTGGTTTTCACGTATCTGCAGTACAAGTCTTTTGAAAACACTGTGGGAAAAGGAGAAATTGCTCGTAACGAGCAATTACTCCTTTTCCCACAGTGTTTTCTACCCTTTTTGAGAACTTTCTGCCATTTTCATCAAAAATAAAATTGTCGTCTGCAAACTCTTTCAATTTGGACCAGTCCAAAATTTGTCATTTGGGAAAGGGTTAAGTCACTTAAAGACGGTCTCCAGGCAGCAAATGCTTTCAGTTTGCACTTGTCTAAAATTTTGCAGTTTCACGGTTTGGTAAAAGGTTACGAAAGTGAAAATTATTTTGACTTGTTTGTCCTGTAACAAACAATCTGCCGTATTCAAAGCCTGTCTCTGCCAACCATTTTCAGTGGGTAGGTAATTTTAACTGTTTACCAAACCAAAGAATTTTAAAGTCCAAAAAATTTAAAGTTTTTGCAGACGACATATTAATTGCAGCTCAAATAATGATTGTTGTCATCAGAAGAGTAGGAAACATTGTGGGTAAAGGAGAAAATGCTGGTTACCAGTGTTTTCAAAAGGCCTCCTTCTCACAATTAAAAGTTGTGATTGTTTGGTATAGGGTCAAGGAAGTCATATCTCACAAAATGTCTGACAGGGAAGATCCAATATCAGGTGCAAGATTTTGTGCAGTCTGGTCTTGACCTACAGTGTCCTTAAAGTAAATGCACCTTAATTTGGCCTCACCCTTAAAGCCCTGTGAAAGCCAAATAGACATTTTCAGTCTAAAAATAAGACCTAAATAATTGCAGATCAGTCTAGAAATAAGACCTTAACAATTGCAGTTGCAAACAGACATTTTCAGTCTAGAAATAGGACCTAAATAATAGCAATTCAGTCTAGAAATAAGACCTAAATAGTTGCAGTTCAGTCTAGAAATAAGACCTAAATAATAGCAGTTGCAAACAGACATTTTCAGTCTAGAAATAAGACCTAAATAATTGAAGTCACATCCTGTGCAGTCTGATCTTGATCTATAACGGCTGCAACGTATAGTTGCAAACTGGTAACCAGCATTTTCTCCTTTTCCCCACAATGATTTCTATCATGTCAAAGACAGAAATCATATTTTTAACTGCAATGAATTTATCATCTGCAAATATTTTCAATTTGGTCCATATCTAGAATTTGGTTGCTTGTTAATGAGTTAACATTATGAGAGTTAACGCTTACCACATAATCCCCAGTTTCAACGACCCTGAAGAAGGCTTTTGAAAACATTGTGGGAAAAGGAGAAAGTGCTGGTTACCAGCATTTTCTCTTTTTCCCACAATGTTTTCTACCCTACCAGACAAAAATCATTTTAATTACATTTTGATTTGTCATGTGCAAATGCTTCCTGTTTGATTGAGTCCAAAATTTTGTGATATGGTAAAGAGTTAACAAGCCTTGCATTAGAGGTTGTATCTGTGAGGCCGTCTGAGAAATGCCAGACATTTACAAGCACATGCTTCCAGATAGAGTCGGCCATAAAACACCTATAAAATGACTTCTAACAGGTAGCAATGCCAAAGTTCAAGTGTGCCTCTTCAAGTTAAATCTTTCACTGATGATTTCAGCTTTGGACTACAGGCAATTCTTAACTCTTTATCACACAATCCTGAGTTTTAACAACCCCGAGAAAGAAACCTTTCGAAAACATTGTGGAAAAAGGAGAAAATGCTGGTTAACAGCATTTTCTCTTTTTCCACCATGTTTTCTATCCTTTAAAAGGCAAATTTCTTGTTTTATGTAACATTTTACCCTTAACCAGACGACAAAATTTTAGCCTAGTCCAAACTGAAAGCATTTGCAGACGACAATTTCAGTGTGGCTCAAATGGTGCAATTTTTCTTTGATAGGGTAGAAAGCATTGTTGGAAAAGGGGAAAATGCTGACTAACAGCATTTTCTCCTTTTCCCACTGTGTTTCAAAAGGTTTCTTTCCCAGGGTCATTTGAAGTCTGCATTGTGCGATAAAGGGTTAATTTGTTGTCTGCAAATATTAATGCTTTCAATTTGGACTAGCCTAAGATTATGTCATTTTGTATAGAGGTTTGCCAGTAACTGTTTACAAAAGACAAAATTTTAGGCTCTTCCAAATTGAAAACAATTGCAGACAACAAATAAAGGATGATTCAAATAATGAGATTTGTCTTGGAAAAGGTAGAAAACAATGTAGGAATTGGAGAAAATGCTGATTTTCAGTATTTTCTCCTTTTCACAAACAATACTTTCAACAGCCTTTTCTGTCAAGGTCATTAAAACTTGGGATTGTATGATAGAGGATTTACGCCAGTTCTTCCTAATTCACTTAAAGAAAATTTTCCAAAGGAGCAGAAGTTCACTTAAGTTGGGATTCATCAAACTCTTAAATAATTATTTCCTTGGTAGAACCTATGTTGTGAACATACATTGGAATTCTCATGATAAAACAACTGCATAGAGTACCCACAACACAGGCTAGAACTGAAGTTGATTCTCTGTGAACCACAGTACAGCCTTTGTACCTCTGCAACTGAGCATTCTCAAAGAAAGCATTCTTTGCATTAACTCTTTACCAAACAACAAAATTTTGGACTTGACCAAACTGAAAGCATTTGCAGACGACAAATCAAATGTTGCTAAAAAGGTGATTTCTGTCTTCGATTGGGTACAAAACATTGTGGGAAAAGGAGAAAATGCTGGTTACCAGCATTTTCTCCTTTTCCCACAATGTTTTCAAAAGCCTTCTCTTTCAGTGTCGTTAAAAGTCGGGATTGTGTGGTAAAGGGTTAAAAGGGTCAACTCTTTACCAGACAACAACATTTTAGGCTTGTCCACATTCAAAATAAATCAAATGTATTGGAATAAATTGTCTTTTAACCCTTTACCAAACAATCCTGGGTTTTCACGACCCTGAGAAAGAAGCCTTTTGAAAACATTGTAGGAAAAGGAGAAAATGCTGGTAACCAGCATTTTCTCCTTTTCCCACAATGTTTTCTACCCTTCCCAAAACAAATTTCAATTTTTGAGTCATGTTTATTTGTCGTCTGCAAATGCTTTCAATTTGGAGGAGTCTAAAATTGTGTTGTTTGGTAAAGAGTTAACTCTTTATCAAACGACAAAATTTTAACTCTTTACCACACGACAAAATTTTAGACTGGTCATAAATTGAAAGCTTTTGCAGAAGACAAAATAGAAGCTAATGAAAAATTAAAACTTGTTTTGAGAATGGTAGAAAACATTGTGGGAAAAGTAGAAAATGCTGCTTACCAGCATTTTCTCCTTTACCCACAATGTTTTCAAAATGCTACTTTCTCAGGGTCATTAAAACTCGGAATTGTGTGGTAACGAGTTAAACGTGTCCTTATTGAAAGCACTGGCTCAAACTATTAGATTTGTTTCTGAAAGAGTAGAAAACATTGCCGGAAAATGCTCCAGCATAATTGCTGCATTTTCTCCTTTTCCCACATTGTTTTTGAAAACCCTCTACCTCGGGTCATTTAAACTCTGGATTCTTCGGTAAAGGGTTAAAGAGCAGAAAACAGAGTGGGAAAATGGACAAAATGTTTCTCCCACACGGTTTCCAAAAACTCTTCTTCATGAGAGTTGTTCTGATTTGGAATTTTTGGTGTAGCTTTAAAAAGCAGCCAAATTGCTTTCAGTTTCCACATTCTTATTTTCACTTTAGTCATAATTGGTCCAGTTTTGTACCAGTCTACACTAGGACATCTCTCACTGAATCCAGGTCATTGTGTTGGTGTAGGTTGGTTATTAACCTTTTACCGAACGACAAAATTTTTTACAAAAGCAAACAGAAAGCTGTTGCAGACCAGAAATTCAATCAAGCTCAGAAGGGTATTTCTGTCTTTAAAATGGTAAAAAACATAGTAAAGAAAGGACAAAATGCTGGTTATCAGCTTTTCTTTCTTTCCAATGATCTTTTTCTAAAGCCTTCTTCTTCTGAAAGTTTGTCATTCAGTAAAGGATGAAAATACATGGAGAGAAATCTAATGTATTGTACTGTTGATGGTCAGCGACAGCAACCTTAGCTGACCCTGTACAATGTCCCTTTCTCCAAATTTTCTACTTTTCTTATCCAGTGTGTATGACAATACAGAATGTATGAAGCAAACTTTTAGTTCAATGTTCCAAGAGTTTTTTGAATGACATGATGAAATGAGGTGTTCCTTCCGGGGCGTAACCAGGGGTTCAGAATCGTTATGTGCTCTGAATCAATAGCGCTATTTCACCCTAAGACTGCTAAGTGGTACGCAGTGCAATTTTGTTGACATTGTAAATCAAGATCAGACTGAACAGAATATGCAGTCCAATCTTGATTGGCACTATCTGATACAATGAGATTTTCCATCAAAAAGAAATAGGATGAAATCACAATATTTGGCTTTCTATCGATTGGAATATTTCAACTTTTTTTGATAAGTTTAACTCTTTACCACAGGAGAAAAATTTAGAATGCTCCAAATAGAAAGCAATTGCAGACAATAATTTAAATGTGACTCAAAAATTGAAATTTGTCACGGGACAGGCAGAAAACATTGTGGGAAAAGGAGAAAATGCTGATTACCAGCATTTTCTCCTTTTCCCACAATGTTTTCAAAAGGCTTCTTCCTCAGGGTCATTAAAAGTCTGGATTGTGTGGTAAAGGGTTAAGCCACAGTCATCAAGATGGCATTATTCTATAAAGGTGATAAAAGAATTTTCCTCTACTCCAATTTTTTCTACATATTATGCACTTGCATATTGTGCTCTATGAAGGCTATGCTTCTGACTATTGAATGCAGCACCATACTTCTGACCAACAAAGCCTCAGACATAATGCCATAATATTATGGTAGTAACACATCAGTCAAAGGTAAGATGAACCTTTGCAACATTTACCCTTTCCCAAACGACAAATTTAGACTCTTACAAATTGGAAACACCTACAACCAACAAATTAAAAATTTGTACAAATTAGCAAAGAACCTATAACAGGTAACACCACCACTTTGTCCTTTTTTGGCAATGTTTTTAAAAGGCCTCTCTCACAGAGTCGCTAAAACTGGGTATTGTGTGGTAAAGATTTAAGAAGGTTTAATTGGTCTGACACAAGGAAAACAATTTTCTAATTTTAAACGCATTACAGTTTACAATAAAAGTGGTCAACTTCTACCATGTCAGAGCAGCTCAAAATAAATTTGGCAAAAAGGTCAGACATGATGCATATTATATTCTCTGAGGGCAATTTCACAGTTAATGTAAGGCTTTCAGTGTTTGTGTGGAAGTAAAACTGCTCATAAATGTCCCTTTCTATCAGTAGACCCATAAACCTAACAAATTTATGTGCCCTGTAACATGGTATTAGGCCAGTCTTAATCCCCTCTACCTGACCGTAATGACCATACTCTTAAGTGGTCAATGGCCAAGGTTTAACATCAGAGTAAAAAGTGATCCGAGAGAACCATAGCTCTGATCATCATGTCAGATAAGAGTCTATCTAATTATACTAATTATTGATCTCCAATCATTTGGCAGCAAGTTTATCCTTACAGTGCCAAATAAATGACAATGGACATTTTCAGTCTTGAAAATTAAAACAAGAGGGCCATGATAGCCCTGTATTGCTCCACTGGCTAATAATACAAACCATATGTTCCAAACATTATAATTCTAGGCCAACTGGTTTCAACCAAGAAGGCTTACAAAAGCCCATGTGAAGTTGTGACCCCAGGGCAAAGCCTTTTTTGACCGTAGAGCCATAATTACTTGAATCCTAGTCATGGTCCACAAGATAAGGCCACATGCCACATAATACTGGCCGAGGCCGTATGGTTATAAACAAGCAGATTTTCAAAGTTTCCTCAATATAAAGCCCCTATAAAATGTAAGACTCCGGAGGTGGGGCTAATTTCAATCCCAGGGCTAAATTTTGAACAAGTCATCAAAATTTGGTAGCCCTAGGATTTATGGTTAGGAGCAAGAAAATTTTTAGAGTTTTCACTTCATATGCACATGTTAAATTTATTACCCATCATCATGGGGTGGGACCAATTTTGACACCAGGGCTTTAATTCGAACAATTTTGTAAGAGGCCTGTTACAAGATAAATTCGCAAAATATTACAGCTGTATCTCAAGGTAAGAATCGAGAAGATCTTTAAAGTTTTCACGATGAAAGCCTATGTGAAAGGTGTTACTTCTGGGACAGGGCCAATTTTGAATCCAGGGCTATAATTTGAATTCTTAGTAGAGGTCCATTAGATAAATATAATTATATGCAATATTTGGTAGCCTTAGGTCTTCTAGTAAAGAATAGGACAATTTTTTAGAGTTTTCAACATATAGGACCATGTAAAACTTGTGACTGTGAAGGTGGGACCAATTTTGACCCCAGGGCTATAATTTGGGCTACCTTGTAAGAGGCCCATTAGCTAAAGCTCCATGCAGAATTTGGTAGCCCTAGGCCTCATCCAAAGAAACGAGAAGATTTTCCAAGTTTTCACTATATAAACCAATGTAAAAGTTGTTACCCACAGGGCAGGGCCATTTTTGACCCCAGGGCTATAATCTGTACCTTAGCAGAGATCTACCTGATGATGCTACATGCCAAATTTCGTAGCCCGAGACTTTACGGTTTAGAACAAGATTATTAAAGTTTACACTGTATAAGCCCATGTAAAACTTGAGGCCCCTAGGATGAGGTTTATTTCGACCCTGGAGCTATAATTTGAAGAAACTTGGTAAAATCTCAAGCTACATGCCAAATTTGGTAGCTCTAGATCTTACGGTTTTGGACAAGATGATTTTCAAAGATTTTCCGTATTTTTCAGTTTTGTTGCCATGGCAACCAGAGTTTTTGAAGGAATCAAATTCTTTTGAGAAATTCTAAGGAGGACCATGGCAGGATCATTTCTGTGACGTTTGGTCAAAATTGGATGGGTAATTTCTGAGAAGATGTTTGAAATAAAAAATGGACATAGAGACATAAGCTCGCTGGCCTTCGACCAGTGGAGCTAAAAAGGCAAATACATGTATTTACAATTTCATGGTTGCTCTTATTCAGAATTCCTAAACAAAGCAGACAGTGTTTATCAAAGATCAGACTGCATGTTTTGTGCAGTCTGACCGTCATCTACACTTGTCACAAAGGTACACTAAGAGTTAACCCTTTACCACACAATCTTGTTTTAATGATCCTGCAGAAGACAACTTCAGAAAACATTGTGGAAAAAGGCCAAAATGCTGGTAACCAGCATTTTCTCATTTTCCCACACTGTCTTTTACCCTTCCAAAAACAAGTGCCAAAAACAAGTGACAATGTTTGAGCAAATTTTATTTTGTCGTCTGCAAATGAGCAGTGCTCTGGGAAAAGGGGGATTAATGTATCTCTTTAACCCTTTCCCAAACAAGCCCTGGTTTTCACGTGTCTGCAGGACAAGTCTTTTGAAAACACTGTGGAATAAAGGAGAAATTGCTCGTAACGAGCAATTTCTCCTTTTCCCAGTGTTTTCTACCCTTTTTGAGAACTTTCTGCCATTTTCATCCAATTTAAAATTGTCGTCTGCAAGCTTTCAATTTGGACCAGTCTAGAATTTATCGTTTGGGAAAGGGTTAACACATTATACCAAGCATGTCATCACATAATTAGGGATCCATTTTGTCAAACAATTGACTGAAGCCTGAGGTAGAATGGTCCTTCGACATGCAGAAAATTGACTTATAGCAAGAACTAGGTTGAAATGTTGTGCAGATATATTCAACCTCCTTTTCTCCAATACTCTGTGCAGTGTAATCTTGACGTACAATGGTCACAAAAGCAACCAAAGCATTTAAAGGGGTTAGCCATCTGTAGAATTCTTTGAAGACAACAACAAATAAATAAATCATAAAAGTTTTTTATCTATGATAATGAAAACATTATTTAGACAAGTTCACACTTTAAAATTTGAATGGCCACAAGGAAGTGAAATCTGGGTCAAATGGCAATTAAGCCATTTGAAGGCGATCTTTGGTCCATAAAGTATGTTCAACCTTAGAGGGTCAAGCAGAAGTAAGTTGCCTATGTAGCCTACATAGATCAAGATCAGACTATCTGATCTTTGACTCACACCTTCCAACAGTCTTTTATATTTAATGGCCATTTCAACTACAGGTTCCTTCATCAGACTGAATCCATCAATTCCATTAACTTGGTAACAAATGACAAAATTTTAGATTTGTCTGAATTAAAAGCATTTAGCACACTGTCTTCAAAAGCCATCTCTTGAGATTATAAAACCTTGAGAGTGTTTGGTAAAGGGATAATTTGAAATTGTGAGAGTTAAGTGATTGTTCATATGAAACACTCTGATATTTCAAATGATTTGAATTCTGTCATTTGGATTTTTGAAACCTTCAAAAAGAAAACAGCGTAAATGCCACTTAGGCTGGTTACCAACATTTGCTTCTTTTCCAATGAAATTTTAAATTTGCATTCCTCAAGATTGTAAAACTCATTATGTGGTAAAGGGTTGTCAATCAAAGGCTTTAGTCTCTGCAACCAAAAAACATTTTGAAACATGCGAAAAGTCAAATTTAACAGGGTTTGCGAATACAAGAAGATGGCACTATTTTGCTGACATATTAAAAGTCAGTGATCAGTTATTGCAAGATAATCTTATTAAAGAAAGTGACGAAGCTATTTAATTCTATACAGCTGCCTCATTTTAATCTGAATGTTTAACTTTACGGATTTTAATTCCATGTATTAACCCTTTACCACACAATCCTGACTTTAAACGACTCTTAGAGAGAAAGCATTTGAAAACATTGTTGGAAAAGGAGAAAATGCTGGTAACCAGCATTTTCTCTTTTTCCCATATTGTTTTCTACCCTTTCCAAAACAAATTTTTGAGTACCATTTATTTTGTCATCTGTAATAGCTTTCAATTTGGACAAGTCTTAAATTTTGTCGTATGGTAAAGAGTTAAATAGATTAGTCACAATAACAATCAACTTAGCCAAATCAAATCTTGTTAATCCAGTGTGAAAATCATTTGAATCTTGGCATAGGCCTTGATTGTATTAAGCCTTTAACACACACTCCCGAGTTTTAACGACCCTGATGAAGAAGGCTTATGAAAACACTGTGGGGAAAAGGAGAAAATGCTGGTAACCAGCATTTTCTCCTTTTCCCACAATGTTTTCTATCCTATCAAAGACAGAAATCATCATTTGAGCAACATCTAAATTGTCGTCTTCAAATACTTTAAATTTGGATTAGCCTAAAATTTTGTCGTTTGGTAAAGAGTCAAACAGCACTTTGCACAATTGGAGTAGATCTATATATACATAGTAAAATTAGTGTTGCACCCCCTGTGTTTTTTACCGGGTTTGATTTTCTGACGTGAATGAGATAAAATTGGGTCGAAATTAGAATTCGGCTGCTGCATACACCAACAGACTCGTCTTTTACCCATAAAATGAACTGAACTGAGGTATCCCTTGACCTCATGGTAAGTGGGAATCTTTTGCCTAGATGTTGCTTTCAAATTTAAGAAAAACGAGAAGCATTTAAGTCTGGTTAAAACAGGGAATTTAATGTCGAAACAAAACTTACGACAGGTTGAAAGTGACCTGCAGAGAATGGACACACAAAATCAGGCAATATTGCGTACTTCCGCCCGGGGCATGCAAAACAGCTTGCAGTCTTTGTCTCACACCTCTCACAAGAGGGTGAAACAGCTCGATCAGTAGCTGCTGCCATGAGGTTAAGGGATACCTCAGTTCATTCCATTTCAGAGACAACAGACTTGTTTGTTCTTGTACACAGCAGCCAGATTCTAATTTCCAACCCATTTCATATCATTCACACCAGAAAATTAAACACGTTAAAAACACAGGGGGTGCAACACTAATTTTATTATGTATATTAGCTCTTCTTCACCGGACAAAAAATTTTAGACTGGTCGATTTTAAAGGCATGCGTAGATGGCAACTTAATATGGCTTCAGTGACGAGATTTCTGTTTGAAAGGCTTTGGAAAACATTTGTGAGAAAAGGAGAAAATGCTGGTAACCAGCATTTTCTCCTTTTCTCACCATGTTTTCCACCTGTCAAAAATAAAGTCAATTTACACTTCTAATATTTAGTCTGCAAATGCTTTCAATTAGGACAAGTCTGCAATTTAGCTGTTTGGTAAAGACTTAATTCCATAATTACCTCTATATATTATGTTGAATTCATTCTACTTAGCAAAGTATGAAGGAAGCATGTGGGTCAGTGGGTCAGAGTATATCGTGTCAACCGATACAGTGCTCAGTGAATGAAATGCCACATTCTCAGACAATACAAAGGTGCATTTATTGCAACTTAAAGGCTGTTTTTGTCTGAATATCTGGCATGGTAGGCAACAGTGTAGATTGAAGATCAGACTGAACATTCTGTTCAATCTGATCAAACTCTACACTGTTTGCAAAAGTAACTAAAGCCAGGTTCAGTGCTATAAGGGTCATTTACAAATCTCAAGCCATGTTGACATGTAACACAATTCAAGCTTTGATTCTTTAATTTTGCAATGTAATTAACTCTTTACCACACAATCCTGACTTTTAACGACCTTCAGTACGAAGCCTTTTGAAAACATTGTGGGAAAAGGAGAAAATGCTGATAACTAGCGTATTCTCCTTTCCCCGCAATGTTTTCTAACCCATCATAGAAAAATCCCACCATTTATGTCACATTAAATTGTCATCTGCAAATGTTCTCGATTGGGACACGTCTAAGATTTTGTCGTTTGGGGAAGAGTTAAGTGTTTAAAGGGGGCTATTAAGATTTCTGCAATCATACCAAACTTCAACAATTTTGAAAATAGTAAAGTAATATTTTGCAAACCAATGAGTAAAAAAACAACTTGTAAAAAAAAATCCTTTTTAAATGGTATTTCCCGACAGGGATACAAATCCTCGTTAAGAAATTTTTAGATTGTGGACCAGAATTTCAAACAGGCTTGTGTGCATTTAAAGTATGGTATGGCTTCCTTAAAAGCTATCATTCAATAGCCCCTTTAAAAGCTATAGATCAATGAAAAAAAAAACAGAAGGTGGTGCACATTACTGACAAAACCTTCAATTTAACCCTTTACCAATTAACATTTCCTCTATTCTGAGGAACAAGGCTTTTAAAAACATCATGGAAAATGAGAAAATGCTGGAAATGAGCAGATTTCTTGGTTCCATCCATGTTTTCCATAATATGAGCCACATTTAACTCTTTACCAAACGACAAAATTTTAGACTTGCCCAAATTGAAAGCAATGAAAGACAACAAAATAAATATGACTCAAAAATTGAAATTTGTTTGGGAAGGATAGAAAACATTGTGGGGAAAAGAGAAAATGGTGGTTACCAGCATTTTCTCCTTTTCCCACGATGTTTTCAAAAGGCCTCTTTCTCAGGGTTGTTAAAACTCGGGATTGTATGGTAAACAGTTAAATAGTTGTCTGCAAACATTTTTAACACTGGTAATTCTAAAACTTTGTCATCTGGTAAGAGGCAAGGACCCTGAGAACCTGTCTACAAATTGAATTATCTTGTAAAAAGGGATTTTTTTGAAATGTCAGCAACCATATGACACTTACATAATCATGAAACATACTGAGCATTTAGGTCAATTCAGTCGTCAAATTCTATTTTTTGTGGTCTTTAACCCTTTATTTTTTAACAAAACGACAAAATTTCATACTCCTCCAAATCAAAGGCATTTGCAGACTACCTCCAACGGAATCCTTGAAACTTGGGATTGTGTGGTAATGTGTCAAGGCTACTTTTCACATAATACTTCACAAATTCAGATATTGTTTTCCTATGGTATTTCTGACTAAACATAATGACATACAGTTCGTAAAAAGTGCACGTAATCCCTCTTCAAGGGACTGCAATACCAACAATCTTGTTGCCAGGTCTTAATTTTCTTTCAAATTAGTTGTCTCATCCAGTGCTTTCAATCTAGAATACTTTGTACCTGGAATAAGATACTAAACTCTCTGTAAGGAATCACAAAGTTTTTATGAATCAACAGAAAGGGGTTCAAACCTATGACTTCAAAAAAACAATAGCACATATTGTTTGTGTGGCCACTCCCCTCTGTCTGAAGGAAGTTCTCCTTAACACTTTACCACACGACAAAATTTTAGACCTGTCCAAATTGAAAGCATTTGCAGACGACAATTTCATTGTGACTCAAATGATGCGATTTGTCTTTGATAGGGTAGAAAACATGGTAAAAGGAGAAAATGCTGGTTACCAGCATTTTCTCCTTTTCCCACAATGTTTTCAAAAGGCTTCAAAATCAGGGTCATTAACAGTCGGGATTGTGCGGTAAAGGGTTAAACCGCAAGCTTTGACATCCAACTCAATATGCGCCAAGTCCACTTGACCTAAATCTTTACTGCCTAATGGCTTTCCATGTCACTAAAACCAATTTACATCACATACTTAAGGGCTCAATTCCTTTCCTTTTAATTATCTATATTCAGACTGTTTGTAAATTCAAGGTCAATTAGTAACAATAGGACTTTCCTTACAGCAAAATCTATCTGCAAATAAACTGGAGGTCTTATGTAGATCATCAGAAATCCTCAGATCATCAAAATTCCGGATTAGCCGTGACTATCTCCTAATTTAACCCTTTACCACACAATCCCAGGTTTTAACAACTCCTAGGAATAAGCCTTTTGCAAACATTGTGGGAATAGGAGAAAATGCTGGTAATCAGTATTTTCTCCTTTTCCCAATGTTTGCTACCGTTCCAAAGACCAATTCACTCATTTGAGCCAAATTCAATTTGTGGTCTACAAATGCTTTTAATTTGGACAAGACCAAAATATTGTTGTATGATAGAGTGTTAGGCATATTATGTTGTTGGTACCCATCAGAAGTGTCTCAAAGAGACAGTTCTAACAAGTACCAACAACAAAGGATTTACTGAAAAATCAACATAATTTTACTCCGAGAACCATCAAAAAATTCTCTCTGTAATGGTACTTCTGGTTCATCATTACGCTAATGATGCTGATGACAATTTTGGAGTTGAGCTTCGGAGAAAGCCCAAAATTATTATCACACTGCTCAGATATTAACCCTTTCCCAAACGACAAATTTTGGACTGGTCCAAATTGAAAGAGTTTGCAGACGACAATTTTAAATTTGATGAAAATGGCAGAAAGTTATCAAAAAGGGTAGAAAACACTGCGGGAAAAGGGGAAATTGCTCGTTATGAGCAATTTCTCCTTTTCCCACAGTGTTTTCAAAAGACTTGTACTGCAGACACGTGAAAACCAGGGCTTGTTTGGGAAAGGGCTAAGTCTGATAGTCTTCTATTAAAACTGTGTTTCCAAATGGGACATGCCCAGCCGAATATCTCAGTGGTTAGCGTATCTGACTCATGACCTTGTGGTTGCGGATTCCATACACAGTTCAGGCAAACTTCCTGTCCAGCTATTTTTCGCCTCTCACCTCTGATGCTACTGAGAACAGCATCTACTGGCTTGGAAAGAAAGTTGTTTCAGTACTGGTGTGAAACATGCGTAGGTGCGCCGACTGCCGTGATTTGACCTAAGCTGTTAACATGGCATCAAACTCCAATGCACACAAAAACCAAATGGGACAATCTAGACAAAACAACCAAAAAATGTTGCGTCAATTCTGCTAAGAAAATATCATCCTTAGAAGGAAACACTTCTGTGTCTGTCAGTTTACGGAGGAAATTATACTTTGTTCGATTTCCTGATTTAATTAAATATCATAATTGTCCCTTTATGACACAATCCCAAATTCTAAAGATCCTGATAATGAAACCTTTTGAAAACATTGTGGGAAAAGGGAGAACATGCTAGTAACCAGCATTTTCTCCTTTTCCCACTATGTTTTCTTCTCTTTCAGAAACAAAATCTATCATTTGAGTTACCAGTAGATTTAATATCGAGCGGTGAATACGAAACTATTCCATCTGCGTTTCGAAAAATTTTACAGGAGTGCGAAAAACTCTTCTCATTTCTGTGAAAAGAATAGTTAGATCATCTTGTTTAGATATGTTGTGTTGATCTGAGAGCATGAATTCAGCACAACATAATTAAACAAGACGATCTAACAACGCTTTTCACGGAATTGAGTTTTCCCCTCACCTGTAATGTTTTCCAAAACGCAGATGGAATAGTTTCGCATTCACCCCTCGATATGTCGTGTGCAAATGCTTCCCATTTGGACCAGTCTAAAATTCTGTGGTTTGGTACAGAGTTATTTCAGGTTTTTCTCTGCTATGCAGATGTTACACCATAAAAGTTTCAAAAGCCTTTACATCATTGCTTTCACTGCCCCATTGTTTGAAAACCTGTGATCAATAATAAGTCAATCTAAATTAATGGAAAAAGCTATGACGGGTCATCTTTCATCCATCATGTTGATTTTTTTCTGGACAGTTATCCAGCAACAGACAGGATGATGAAGTTGCAGAGCGAGACAGAAGGGGCAACAATTAAGTTTGGGATCCTACAACCAAGTGAACAATCCTTGACCCTTTACCACACAATCCTGAGTTTTAATGACCCTGTAAGCGAAGGCTTTTGAAAACACTGTGGGAAAAGGAGAAAATGCTAGTAACCAGCATTTTCTCCTTTTCCAACAATGCTTTCTACCCTTCGCAAAACAGATTTCGATTTTCCAGTCACATATATTTTGTCGTCTGCAAATGCTTTCAATCTGGACCAGTCTAGAATTTTGTCGTTTGGTAAAGAGTTAACCCTTTACCACTCAACAAAGATGTAGACCTCTCCAAATTGAAAGCACTTGCTGCCGACAAATTAAATATTGTTCAAATGATGATATCTGTCTCTGACAGGGTTGAAAACATTGTGGGAAAAGGAGAAAATGCTGGTTACCAGCATTTTCTCCTTTTCCTACAATGTTTTCAAAAGCCTTCTTTGTTACGGTCATTGTGTGGTAAAGGTTAAAAAGCCTCCCTAGAAATAGGCATACTTCACATAACTCAGCATGAATCTGTGATAATTTCCAATGGAAAAAAAAGTGGGGCCATTAAAGGACTCAAACAAGGGACCAATAATAGAGTAAGAGTTAATGCTCTAACCAGTGCGCTACCATGTCTAATCCATGTCACTCACCCCTGCGATATATCACTACAACTTAAAAGCCTAAGATCTCTCTATGACATTTGGACCACACTCATTGAAAACAAACACAAAGCTGTACTCAAGACATTCCAATTTCTTATACAACACCAACAACGATGTCCTAGGATCTCTGATTGACAAGTTTAATTCAATGTTTGTGATGTGACTTTAGATAGGTGACAAAATTCTCTTCTCACTGAGCCCTTCTTTAGTTGCCTTTGCAGACCAGACCTCCAGATAAGAGGGAGTGATAGTATTCTAAATCCATTATTTCTCTTCCAAACCTTATGTTGTGGGTACTCATTAGAATCATCTCATCGAGACGATTCTAATGAGTACCCACAACATAGGGTTTAGTGGAGAGTGATATATATTTTCAATTTTCAAATCAAAATCACTCCCTTTATCTGGAGCTCTGCAGACACTAAACTCTGATCAAGATTGGCCAGCATTTTCCTACAATGTTTGCTGCCCGGTCCAATCATATTTCTTATTTTCAGATTTATTGTCTGCAGATGCTTTAAGTTTGGAAGAGTCAAAAATCTGTTATTTGAGAAAGGGTTTAATCCTTTAACTGACGACAAAATTTTAGCCATGTCCAAACAGTAGGTATTTGCAGGTGACAAACGTTAATTACAAAATGAAATTTGTCATTCAAAGGGTAAAAAACATTGTGGGTGAAAGGAGAAAATGCTGGTTACCAGTATTTTCTCCTTTTCCTACTATGTTTTCAAAAGGCTTCTCCCAATAGGTCCTTAAAAGTCAGGCTTGTGTGGTACAGGGTTAAATAGGATCTTAGACATCATCTAGAACTAGAAGTCAAGAACAGATAAGGTCAATATTAGCCTGTATGTAAATCTGCTGTCATGTCACATAGTAAAACAGCACCTCACGTTATTTAACCCTTAGGCTGCTTAACATGACACACTGACCTTTTGTGGATAGTGTAGATCAAGATCAGACTGCACAGAATGTGCAGTCTGATCTTTGATCTACCCTGTCCGATGAGGAGAGTTTTTTTCCCAAAAATAAATTTGACACAGCATTATTTGGGTTTTTACTAACGGTTTGAAAATTTCATATTACAGTGTACTTATATAGCACGATAAGGGTTAACATTTATGAAAAAAATGCCAAACAAATAATGACAGATTAAAAGGTATGAAATTCATGTGTAATTCTCTGAACATTACGAATCATTGCAGTTTCCACATTTATTCTAATACAGATAATACCATCTATAAAGAGTTTTACAAAACCACTTTTACCACATGATCTGAAGACAGAACCTTTTGACAATATTATGGGAATTTTTTAACCCTTTCCCAAACAAGCCCTGGTTTTCACGTGTCTGCAGTACAAGTCTTTTGAAAACACAGTGGGAAAAGGATAAATTGCTCGTAACGAGCAATTTCTCCTTTTCCCACAGTGTTTTCTACCCTTTTTGAGACCTTTCTGCCATTTTCATCAAATTTAAGATTGCCGTCTGCAAACTCTTTCAATTTGGACCAGTCCAAAATTTGTTGTTTGGGAAAGGGTTAAGTAGAGAATGCTATGTACTGTCCTTTTACAGAAAAAATTATTAAAGTGTCATTATGAATCATAATTCAATCTGGCATCTATCACATAAACGCGTAAAAAGAAGATTTCATCAGATTCCTAACCAAACTTTCTATAACCTTATACAATAAACATTAAAGTTTCTTTGCCCATTTTGTCTTCTACTAACAATATGGAAAAAGGAATAATCTGCTTGTTACAAACAATCACTGCTTTCTCCACATGCATTTTCCACATCAGACCTTTTCTTCACTTATTTTTCTGTTTTGGTATGTTTTAAAAAGCCTGCATTGTTTATGCGTTTGGTGAAAAAGTTCAAGAATCAGAAATGAACTCTTTCTCTCATTAAATATCAATTTTGATGCAGGTGATGCTAATTGCTCTTCAAAAACATAGTGAGAGATGAAAGACTTACAGATAATAATTTTTCCATCTATAACAATTACAACTAAACAAGCTTGAGTATTATGCATATCAACCCTTTACCAAATTATCTGGCATTTACAACTCTCAGGAGGCCTCTTTTGGAAAACAGTGTGGAAAAAGGATAAAATGCTGGTAACCAGCATATCCTCATTTTCCCACAATGTTTTCTAATCTACCGTAGGCATATCCCACTGTTTAAGCCACATTTAAGCCTTAGAGTCCTGAATTAACGAACTGGACCTGTTTAACAAGGAAAAGCATCTAAAATGCTGTTTTTTCAATGTTGTTTTGGCAAGAATGCTTAAGGAAGTAGAGGACAGTGCAGAGCCAAGATCAGACTGCACATTCTGTGCAACCTGATCTGATCTAAATCTTCATAGTCATAACAACGTCAGTTGTTTCCATCGCTCTATGAGTTAATTTGTCTGCAAATACTTTCAATTTGTACAAGTCTAAACTTTTGCCGTCTCCTAAAGACATATCAAATTTCTGTAATTGTCATAGCATGGCCGACTCAAGTGCAAGTATCACAAAAAAAAAATCTTGTCTAACTCATTTTAACCCTTTCCCAAACAAGCCCTGGTTTTCATGTGTCTGCAGTACAAGTCTTTTGAAAACACTGTGGGAAAAGGAGAAATTGCTCGTAACGAGCAATTTCTCCTTTTCCCACAGTGTTTTCTACCCTTTTTGAGAACTTTCTGCCATTTTCATCAAATTTAAAATTGTCGTCTGCAAACTCTTTCAATTTGGACCAGTCCAAAATTTGCCGTTTGGGAAAGGGTTAATAAAGCCTCCACTCATATCAAAGTTTTCAACACAGCAGTATACAAGAGGATGCTAATCAATCACCTTTGAAACTTCAATTAGCAGGAATGATAACTGGCGTGTGCTTGGCAAGATAAAGTTACAGCAGCACCACTCAATGTAGATTCTATTTATTTCTAGGGGAACCCATGTCCAGGTGATCATGCCTGCTCTTCCAGACATCTCTGTTAACCCTTTACCAGACAACAAAATTTTGGCCTTGTCCAAATTGAAAGCATTTTGCTGGTGACAATTTCAATGTGGCTCAAATGGTACAATTTTTCTTTATTAGGGTAGAAAACATTGTGGGACAAGGAGAAAATGCTGGTTACCAGCATTTTCTCCTCTTCCCACAATGTTTTCCAAAGGCTTCCTTCCCAGGATCTTTAGAAGGCGGGGGATTCATATAAAAGGTTATTAATTCTGAACTCTTTACCACATGACAAAATTTTAGACATGTTCAAATTAAAAGCATTTGCAGACAACAAAATAAATGGGACTCAAAAACTGAAATCTGTTTCAGGGTGGGTAGAAAACATTGTGGGAAAAGGAAAAATGCCGGTTACCAGCATTTTCTTCTTTTCCCAAAATGTTTTCAAAAGCTTTTTTTTTTCCTGAGAGTCATTAAAACTTGGGATTGTGTGATAAAAGGTTAACCAAACAAAAGAAATTTTGGACCTGTCTAGATAAAAAGCATTAGCAAACAACAAATCAACTGTGGCCAAACTGATGGAATTTTACTTTTGAAAGAGAAGAAAATGTTAGAAAAGGAGAAAACTGTTGTATGTAGTTTCTTCTTTTCCTACAACACTTCAAATCAAAGTGCTGTAAGCACTGTAATCGGTCGACACTGAATAATTACAGTGGTTTGAAATCACAAATCAGATGGTAGATGTTCGAACTATGTATTGGACAAAATATCCTACACCGTTACAAATGAGCTACATAGGATCCCACTTTTTTAAACTGTCTTTTACAAATTAGTAGTTTAACGATTGGTTAAAATATAAGTTATGTTTGCCAGCCGACAGCAATAGAACGTAAAAGATATCTGACAATTCTGATCTGCAATACCCATTATCAAGTTTTAGATATCACTCATCATGAACAGCAGTACCTACCAACACTTTAAAAGAGGGAAAAAAATACATATATTCTTTTCTGTAACTTTGGCAACTTTGGTAACTGTATTGTAACATATAAAAGCCGTATAACATATGTCTGCATTATAACTTTGGAATTGTTTACTTTTGGCTGTTTGTGGGCCTTTCATTTTTCCATTTTGAACAAGACATCGTATTCATCTTGACAGACTGTCCTACTTATTTTTTAGCGGGCCAAATCGCCCAGTCCAAACGTCTGCTGGCAAATTTCTCCTGCATTATACTTTCAAAGAATGTAGATACCCAATAGCTCCCTAACCGTCAACTCTTTACCAAATGATAAAAATTTAGACTTGTCCAAATCAAAAGCATCTGCACATGACGATTAAATCTAGACCAAATGATGATCTGAATCGTTGAAAGGGTAAAAAAACATGGGGAAAAGGAGAAAATGGTAACCTGCATTTTCCCCTTTTCTCACAATGTTTTCAACTTCTTTCTCATGGGCATTAACAAAGGATAGTTTGGTTAAGAGTTAAAACACTCAGTTAATCGATTAGCCTTTTACAGTAAGGAAAACAATATCAAACATTAGGCTTCAATTTCATGGTCGTTTTTTTTTTCCCCATATACATGTACATCCCAAATAAACAGACAATTAGATCTAAGATATGAACGTCTGTGATATTGAATTGCATTGCGTTCAAAGAACAGTCTGATCTTTGGCTTTTATTGTCTTCAAAAGCGACTTTAGTTGTCCATAGCCAACACAAGTAATTGTATTTGAGTCATTCTAATCAGTAAGAGCATAACTGCGGTAGCCTTGATCTCTTTATCTGAAATGTGGAAAGGATGAGAATTGACCAATGTGGAATAGCTGATGAGACAAACATGTTGCTGACATTTACACGCTTAGAGCGCTAAATTGTTAAAATAGACATGTTAAGCTTAGAAAAGCAGCCTAAATCTTGCAGGACCATTGCTGTCTTGAGTTGAATAACTCGGAAAACTGGCATGACAGATCCAAGATCTGACTGCATGTTCTGAGCAGTCTGGTCTGAATCTGCACTCTCTGCAGACTTTTTCCCTGGTTCGTTGATTCAGATATGGAGAATATAACAGTAAGTGAGCTTATTTGTGTGACCGTTTGACGGTTTTTTTTTTTATCCTTGATGAAAATGTTCTATTTGACAAAATTTCGAAAATCTTTTAAATGGGTGAAAAACGCTGTGGAAAAAAGAGAACATGCTGAATACATACAGTTTTTCCAACTATATTTTCAAAGCCACACAGGATTGTTTGGTCAGGGGTTTACAGACTGATTCCAGTCTGTCGAAACTCACCAAGAAGAAACATGTAAGTGAGTGTAAAATGGTAGTGCCATGGCTGGAAGGAGAGGAAAAGGGACTGTGAAAACAATTCAACCCTTATCCTGTTAAAACACTGAAATGAAATTTCAAACCGGTGGTTAAACCCGAATAATTCTATGTCAAACTTATTTGGAAAAGAAATATCTCCTTATCGGACAGTATACATTCAAGATCAGACTGCACGTTCTGTGCAGTCTGATCTTGATCTATACTATCTGCAAAATTGGTCAGCGAGTCGCACTTAGCAGCCTAGGGGTTAATATGTCATACGCTGAAAGATGCGTAATCAGTCAGTATTGCGAATGGAAAGTCTCGGTACTAAGGTTGCAAGCGATGAATCGCCAGTGCATTTTGAAAATATTTACGTAATGACCTCTCCGCGAGGGCCATAACCTTTACACAACTCTATACTCTTTATCCCCACAGCTTCACAAGCTTCGCCTCGCTAACATTAAACGACCAGCCGGTTACTATTTCAAACTTACGGCTGTTACGAGTTGCATTTACATCAGTTTTCTCTTAAGCAGAGCAATCTAAATTTTCAAATTCTTTTCAAGCAATGTTTCCTGTTGCAATTTTATCCCTCTCAAGACCAAAATGACCTATTATCTTTTAAACACCTGCTGCACATACGGAGAGCACTCATCACAACTCGGCCGATCCCATAACTACATATAACTATCAACGGATCACTCGAAATTTGCCGAATGACATGGACAGCAGACGACTACAAAATGTATTCACATCACTCAATACACTTGATTCGCACTCGTTTCATTCATAATGTTGCTGCTTATTAATATATTTCTTATACTCGTGTTGAAAGTAAACTGCTCCAGTTTTTGCTGGCCGGAGATTTTGATAGTACTGTAATTATGACATACTTCAATACTGAACAAATTGTAACCGCCGTTTATTACATAATTGAAAAGTTATTATGGGATTACTTGGCATTACTTAACGCCTGTTTACCGCTAATCACTATTCCTGCGGTTATCTGGGTCAAAAGTGCGGTTATCTGGGTCAAAAGTAGTTTTTGTAATAAGGTCATCACAGCAGGTATAAGCGTTAAAACGCTGTAAGTAAAAGCTGTTCTGAGTTGCAGTTCCACCAGTTTGCCCTGATTAGACGGGTTTCCAAAGTTTTCCATCTCTCTAATCGAGCTACTGCCCAATTAAAAACCTGTTTCATTCAGGGCACTAATACACAGGACTGTTCTGTTTAGTAAAGGGTTAACCCTTTACCGCACAATGCCGCCTTTCAGCACCCCTGGGAAAGAAGCCTTTTGAAAACAAGTGGGAAAAAGAGAAAATGCTGGTAACCAGCATTTTCTCCTTTTCCCACCATGTTTTCTACCCTGTCAAGAGAAAATTGCAACATTTGAGCCACACTGAAATTGTCTGCAAATGCTTTCAATTTGGACAAGTCTACATTTTTGACATGTGGTAAAGGGTTAAGGCACTAAACAGGGGATACAGAAAATGAATGCCAAGACCTGACTGCATAGAATATGATGTCTGATCTTCGATCCACCCTCTGTAGTATTTCACAAAGTAATCCGTCCAAAATGACCATTTCATTAATGGTAAAATACTCTTTGGGTTAGATCAGATCAGACAAAATAAAGGTAATTCTTTACCACACAATCCCGACTTTTAATGACCCTAAGAAAGAAGCCTTTTGAAAACATTGTGGGAAAAAGAGAAAATGCTGGTAATCAGCATTTTCTCCTTTTCCCACAATGTTTTCTACCCTATCCGTAACAGAAATCATCATTTGAGCTACATTTAAATTGTCGTCTGCAAATCCTTTCAATTTGGATCAGTCTAAAATTTTGTCATTTGGTAAAGAGTTAAAACATAAAAGTTATCTACAGAAGAAAAAAATGAAGAAAAAAAGAAAACCAGGCCGTAATTATCTTTTTTCTATAATTTCCTACATCTGCTGAATGAAAGATTGTGTGCAGATAAGGCGACCAATAAAAATTAAAATGCAATTGTTTTTTTTTTGTGTCTGCCATGAATGAAATATTTCATCTCTGTGATTACCAGCATTCCTGCTTTTTTTATCTTTTATATTGTTATCTGTTTCTTTCTTGCATGTTTTAAATAAAGTAAAATTTGCAATGATAAAAATTACATTCACGTTTATGGCTTATAAAGTGCACTTAACCCTTTACCACAGAATGAAGACCTTTAACGACCTTAACAAAGAAGACTTTTTAAAAACATTGTGGGAAAAGGAGAAAATGCTGGTAACCAGCATTTTCTCCTTTTCCCACAATGTTTTCTACCCTACCAAAGACAACTATCACAATCTAAGCATCTTTTAATTTGGCATCTGCATATGCTTTGAGTTTGGACAAGTCTAAAACTTTATTGTGTGGTAAAAGGTTAACCTTATACCAGACGACAAAATTTGACATGCATCCAAATTGAAAGTCTTTGCAGACAAACAACTAAATATTGTCCAAATGATAGGAGTCATCTTTGAAAGGGCAGAAAACATTGTGAGAAAAGGAAAAAATGTTTTCAAAGGCTATTTCCTTGAGGTCATTAAAAGTCACTGTGTAGTAAAGGGTAGATGATATTTGGCAGTTTGTCCATAAAACAATAAAATTAACTCTGTGACTGTCCTTTCTTTCCTCATAGTTTATATTTTTTGGTGTTTGCCCATTACAATTTTATGTAAATCCTACATATTCATGCAAGTTACATGCAAGTTATTGATTGATTGATTGATTGATTGATTGTATGGTGTTTAACACCGTTTTCAACATTATTTCAGTCATATCATGGTGGCCAGTGCACCTATCCATGCTTTCCTGGAGTTTCTTTTACCAGTACTCTGCACAATATTCTTTCCAAGCCACTGGCTGCTTTCCCACATAACCATCGTCGAAACAATGCAAGTTATTGAAATACTAAAGATGAGTGCTATTACTTGTGGTGTAAATATATCAATTAAAATTTCCATTTACAACTCTCGTAATCCAATGAACCAAAAGGCATAACCATAGAATTCCCTGCACTTGCTACAATACCAGCATATATCAATCTTGACATCTTTAAGTGAATGACACAGATATTTTCAGTAAGTATGAAAGACGAACTTTTGCACTTTGGCCACTGTGGCATGTGCTTCAAAAACTAAACAAAAATTCAGAACGCACATCAAAAGACATCCCCCCCCCACATTCTGTGCATTCTGATCCTAACCCATACACAGTAAATGAAAGCTTTTGAATCTCATTCATGCTGGGAATTAACAGCAATCCTTCATAATAAATTCATTCTAACTTGGAAGTCCATGACCCCCCCCCCCCCCCAAAGCTCCATCAGGCTACCTGTACAACGCTGCGAGTTCACCACCATCAGAGAACTATTCTGCCAAATTAACGAAGGAAATTCAAGACTGTATAACTAATCTTCAATTGTTAACCTAATTATTCAGCCGTAGCCAGCCATATCTGCCAATGTGGCCAAAAAACTCACACAAACTCAGATATACCCATCATCACTGGATAAACCATCTCCGTGGAGGTAAAAAACTAGCAAAGCAGAAGGCTGAAGAATGTTCAGAGCTCCAGACAGAGGGAGCAATTTTGATTTCAAAACTGAAAATATTAATTATTCTCCACTAAACCCTATGTTACGCATACTCATTACAATCATCTCATTGAGACGATTCTAATGAGTACCCACAATACAGGGTTTGGAAGAGAAATATTGGATTTAGAATACCATCACTCCCTCTTATCTGGAGCTCGGATATTATGTTGAACACTTTTGTCTTCCTGCCCCTCTAGTTTTTGCTTCAGAACCAATACAAATGCAACCTTTTGTTTTTACCTGTGCATTGTCCTACATGGAAAACAATTTTTCAACTTTATCTTGTAACCATTTTACCACCCTTACAACTATGCTTCAAATATTCCTTGCAGTCACACTAACATTGTGAAACTCTTGTATTTTCTGTTTGCCATACAGATAGAATTAACCCGCTAAGCTCGACTAAGAGCGCTTTTGCAAAATGTGCAGAGTGATCTCAGATCTACAGTGCCCAACACAGTGAGATTTTCTGAATGAAGGAACTTTGAAATAAAAAAAATTAGTCCAGTCACAGTTTCTTTCAGCACACCAATTTTAAAAGAACTTTCAGATGCAAAGACCTACTGTCAAACATTATATCTTTACCAAGCAAATCTCTTGGTTTTACAAGCTTGAATATGTAGGCTTTTGAAAACATTGTGGGAAAGGGAGAAAATACTTGTAAACAGCATTTTCTCCTTTTCCAACAGTGTTTATCATTTGAGTTACAAATGTCATCTGCAAATACTTTCTATTTGGACGACTATTTTGTTGTTTGGTGAAGATTTAGTAACAGTGCTACGAAAAACCTCATGTGGTTATGGAGACAGTGTAAATCTGTGTAAATCAAAATCAGACCACACAGCCTGATCTTAGATCTATACTACCAAATAAATAGAGAGGTTCAGGCCAAATACAGCGTTGAAATTACAATACCTGGCATTTGTTTCACTGAGGTAAATATCAATTTCAACCACTATCAGTTAAACATGCAAAAGTATGTTTGCAGGATTAATTAGGACAAAAGAATGTAGAGATCTGAGAAGCCTGTTGGATGCACATCAGTAAGCAATCCATTAGGAAAACCCACACAAATCTAATTAGTTTTACAAGATGTTATGCAATGAAACAGGTACCACTTCTATAGTGAAACAACTATAGCCGTTAACACTTTCCCAAACGCAAAAATGTTAGACTGGTCTAAATTGAAAGCACATGCAGACGACAAAATAAATGCAACTCAAAAATTGAATTTTGTTTGGGGAAGGGTAGAAAACACTGTGGGAAAAGGACCAAATGCTGGTAACCAGAATTTTCTCATTTTTCCAACAATGTTTTCAAAAGGCTTCTTTCTCAGGGCCATTAATACTCAGGATTGTGTGGTAAAGAGTTAAACCTGGTAGATATCAATTGACTGCTGTATCTAACAAAATGGTAGAGTACATTTTTTTATCACAAAAAAAGACTAAAATGTAATGTTAAAATGGTCTATGGTGATACAGTAGCAAGTAGCACTTCAAACCCAGAAGATATCTGTTGACTACTGTATCTATCAGAATGGTATTGTACATTTTTGTTCAACAAGAAAGACTACAATCATATAAAACAGGTACCAGTTCAATAGTAATCCAATAGCCGGTACCACTTCAAACCAAGTAGATATCGGCTAACTCTCTAGCTCTAGTATCTTACTTGCATCTTGCTAATTAACCCTTTCCCTAACAAGCCCTGGTTTTCATGTGTCTGCAGTACAAGTCTTTTGAAAACACTGTGGGAAAAGGAGAAATTGCTCGTAACGAGCAATTTCTCCTTTTCCCACAGTGTTTTCTACGCTTTTTGAGAACTTTCGGTCATTTTAATCAAATTTAAGATTGTCGTCTGCAAACTCTTTCAATTTGGACCAGTCTAAAATTTATCGTTTGGGAAAGGGTTAACATTCTAAGCTGAAAAAGGGACTTAACTCTGTCAAAAGTACTTTGATGGTTACCTGCCCTTGTTGTATAGGTTCCCTTTTTGATAGTAAACAACTTGTCCAAGTTTGAAGCAAATATCTTCAGTAATAACAAAGATATTACAAAGTTTTTGAATGACGACACAGACAATGATGCAGACAGCAACCCCAGGGCTACAAATACCTTGATGTGGTCTTCATAAACAACCTTGCTAAAAACCAAAATGTTGCTTTTTCAAAATATTTTTTGGGGAAAATTATCTCCTTATCGGACAGTGTAGATACAAGATCAGAGTGCACATTCTGTGCAGTATGATCTTGATCTATACTATCTGCAAAAGGTCATCGAGTCGCCCTTAGCAACCCAAGGGTTAACAAAACGGTAGAGCACATTTTTGGTCATCAAGAAAAAAACAAATGTTACAAACCCAGGCTTTTTTTTGGCTAGAGTACCATTCATATTGCTACATAATCTTCATGTCAACTGTCCTAAAAGGCACCCAAAGAGTTGGTTATTTCTCCAAGGGTCTTTGACCTTGACCCTTTAGGAAACTTTAGCACCAGACAGCTTTCCAGTTCATAGATTCAAGAGAAGCAAAACTTGCTAGACACAAAAAATAAGATAATTTTCTAATCTTTTGAAACACATAATGAGTCCATGAACTTTTCTTACTAAAACATTCTTGTAACCCTTTACACACAATCCCAAGTTTTAATGGCCTTGAGGAAGAAGGCTTTAGAAAACATTTTGGGAAAAGAAGAAAATGCTGGTAACCAGCATTTTCTTCTTTTCCCAAAATGTTTTCTATCATTTCAAGGACAATTTTCAGTGTTTGAGCCATAATCAATTTGCCATCTGCAGATGCTATTGGTTTGGACGGGTGAAATATTTTGTTGTTTGGTAAAGAGTTAACCCTTTACCACAAGGCAAAACTTTTGACTCATCCATATTGAAGGAATTTACAGGCAACATCTCAAATGTTTTTCAAATGATAGTATTTGTCTTTAGGTATAGGTAGGAAACATTGTGGGAAAAGGAGACAATGCTGGTTACCAGCATTGTCTCCTTTTCCCACGATGTTTTCAAAGGCCTTCTTTCGTATGGTTTGTAAAAATTCAGAACACTGCGGTCAAAGGTTAAAAAAAAATTCTGAGGTCAATTCAATAAATCAGAAGATTTGTTTTGTTTGTTTGTATTGGAGTTTAACGCCATTTTAACAGCTCAGGTCATATCATGGCGGTCAGTGCTGCACACATGTGTTTCCTGGCTTTCTCATACCAGTACTGACACAACTTTCTTTCCAAAGCCACTACCTACTTTTCTCACTTGCGTCAGAGGTGAGAGGCGAAAAATCGCCAACAAGAAAGTTTGCCTCAACCAGGTATCAAACTCACAACCACCAGGTCACGAGTCCAACACGCTAACCACCGACTACCCGTGCGAGCAATAAATCAGAGGAACAAATCAAAATGAAAGACTAAAACAAAAAACAATGAAATTGTAGCTTACCTGTTCTGTGCACAGCACATGATGTATTGTTGAAATTCTTATTTGGGTGTGCATGAGATAATGAATAAACAATATGAGGTATAAAACTGTCACTTTGATTGAATTGTTCAGTCTCATTTATCCCAGACTTATAGGGTTCTATAATGTAATAGGCTCCATCTACACCAAATGTCCCTGTCTGAAATTAAAAAGAAAAAGCTATTATCCAACAGAGCTCCAGAGGGAGTGATTTTGATTTCAAAATTGAAAATATTAATTATTCTCCGCTAAACCCCATGTTATGGGGACTCATTAGAATAGTCTCATCGAGACTATTCTAATGAGTACCTACAACATAGGGTTTTGAAGAGAAATAACGGATTTAGAATACCATCTACCTGTCTTGTCTGGAGCTCTGATCCAAGACAAGGCTTAGTTTGGTGTCTAATATTTACCTAGTGCTATTGTCACCATATAATTAACTACTAACTCTTTAGCTGTCAACAAAATTATGGGTTTACATTGAAAGCATTTGCGGATGACAAAAGTGACCCAAATGTTGGAAACTGTCTAAGAAAGAGTGGAAAACTCTCTGGTAAAAGGAGAAAATGTGTGTTAACATCATTGCTGGTTACAAGCATCTCCTCTAAAGTTCCATTTTTTCAAAAGCCTTCTTCCTTAGGCTTAGGTTCATTAAAACTGAATTGTGTAGTAGAGGGTTAAAAAGCCTTTCACTACTTTCGTTGCCTTTGCAGACATGAAGATCAAGGTCAAACTGCACAAAATATGCAGTCTGACCTTTACTTAGACATTCTGGACATGGGCATTGAAAGAAAACCGTCCATAAACTCCAAGCATTCACATGCAGACATTCTTAAATTATCGTTCTTTGTAGCAAGTTTAATATGAAGATTGAGCATTAATAAGATTTTAAAGTAATAGATCTAGAACGAGGAAGTAATAAGACGAGAAATCTGTCAAATCTATCCTTATGCACTGTCATGGATTCCCGCGGAGACTGATTGGAATATTGGTAAGTTCAAGGAATTCGTTGCTGCTTCCTCCGGAACAAGCACGTCTGTATCCCTACGCTCTTAGTTCGTCTGCCAACATAATTAACTTCATTTTTTAATAACAATTTTGAAAATATACAGGTACTGTAATATATACAGTAATCCTTATAAGATAGCTTGTTGTGAAATAATTCGTTCAATACATAAAATGTTGTTAGTTTCAAGAAAACTATTCAAAATTACCAATGTGAGGATCGCACTACTTTTTTATGTTCAAGGGAGAAAACTTTGTTAATTTAAACTGTTTCTATAAGTTCGCTATGTAACAAGAACACTTCAACACCGCACTAAATTACGGTAATAAAGCATAATGCTCTGTCTGCATTCCAATGTCTGTGACATGAATAATACGCCAGTCTAGGTAATACCGATGCTTAACTCTTTACCATACGGCAAAATGTTAGACTTGTCAAAATCGAAAACATTTGCAGACGATAAGATAAGCATAACTTAAAAAATTGAACATTGTTTCGGAAAGGGCAGAAAACATTGTGGGAAACAGGAGAAAATGCTGGTTACCAGCATTTTCTCCTTTTCCCACAATTTTTTCAAACGCTTTCTTTCTCAGGGTCGCAAGTGCCGAAATGAACAATAATGGGGATAATGACGAGAATGACATTTGGATCCGAAAATTCAGCACCACACGAGACATTTGCCTGGTATGTGATTCAACAGAACTGAAATGTGAAAATATCTTTCATGTGAAATCATCAAATTCAGAGGACCTCTTATGCAGACCACAAAATGCCGATTTACGAGAGTTACGACGATTTTGCATGATCGCCAGCTATTTTTTGCAGAATTAGATCTGCGTCTAACAGGATCTTTGTTTGAAATTCTGCCAATGTCGACCTAGGCCCACTGCTCTAAAGGCCAATGCATTGGCTCGTATTAGATTAGTCAAAGCGATTAAATATCCATTTTTCTGAAAGCTCAAAATATAATTTCAGAGAGATTCTGGTGCAGAGATGAGAGACAGCGGTGCCTCGTCGGAAATCCGTCTTATGGGCAGGCCTACTCATCAAATCCTCGCCGGAAATCCGTCTCGTCGGTAGGCCTACTCATCAAAATTAGATCTACTTCGACTGGGGTGACTATCCCCAGGATATTGGGTTTCATTCCGGCTTCAGAAGAAAATAATACCATTTAATTCTCAACCAAACGACAAAGTTTTTGATATGTCCGAATTGGAGGCATTTGCAGACGACAAATTTAACCCTTTACCCAACGACAAAATTTTAGACTACTCCAAATTGAAAGCCTTAGCAGACGACAAAATAAATGCTACTCAAAAACTGAAATTTGTTTTGGGAAGAGTAGAAAATATTGTGGGGAAAGGAGAAAATGCTGGTTACCAACATTTTCTCCTTTTCCCACAATGTTTTCGAAAGGCTTTTTCCTCAAGATCATTATTAGTCGGGACTGTGTGGTAAAGGGTTAATTCTTAACCAAACGACAGAGTTTTAGATACGCCCGAATTGGAGGCATTTGCAGACGACAAATTTAATGTGGCAAAGTGGATGGGACTTTAATGAGAAAGAGTAGAAAACATCGTGGGAAAAGGAAAAAATGCTGGTTACCAACATTTTCTCTGTTTCTCGCAATGTTTTAAAAAGCTATCTTGCTCAAGGTCGTTAAAACTCAGGATTGTGAGGTAAAAGTTTAACGCTTTTGAGCGAACGATCCCATGGAAAATGACTTATGAAAATATGATGGGAAAACGGGAAAATGCTATTTTCTCTTTTTCCCATTATGTTTTCTACCATTTCAAAGACAGGACTCAACTTTTGTCCTGCACTGAAATTGTCGTCTGCAAATCCTTTGTTTTTTGGTCTAATCCAACATTTTGTCGTCTGGCGATACGATGTATCCCAAAATCCTCCTCAAATCTCTGTACTGTCCTGTTAATGAGAGTGAAGAAGGACACACGTGTTACGTCTCCTACCGGTCACCTTGCCATTGTCACAACGCCGTAATTCATATGGAAATCATAACAAAGACAATTCTAGACATCAATAACTCATTGTTACAAACGGATCATTACATCCCGACGTTCTGCTGAAGGATTTGTTTGACCTTGTACAGTAGGTCAACAATAATCTTTACTTGTACTAGTAATCACTTGATCCCTTACCGCACAAACCCAGATGGAGGAGGCTTTTGAAAAATAATGGGAAAAGAAGAAATGCTGGTAACCAGCACTTTATCCTTTTCCCACAGTGTTACCACACAATCCCAGACGGAGGAGGCTAACCGGTTGCGGCAAACTTTGTTGCCGGCAATTTTTTCGCCTCTCACCCGTGATGCACGTGAGAAAAGTGGTCAGTGGCTTGGAAAGAAAGCTTTGCCAATACTGGTGTGACAAAGCCAGGGAACACATGCGTAGGTGCACTGACCGCCGTGATATGACCCAAGCTGTTAAAACGGCGTTTAAACTCCGATACAAACAAACTGGTACCATGCCACAACTGCAATACCGCTTATGGAGCAGCGCAAATCAGCGACGAAACAATCGAAAGTCTCTGACCAGAAGTTCAAATTCAACAACCATCAGCGTTAATAAATGTTTAGGCAAGCTCAACATGTATCAGATTTTGTCATTGAGCCATGCTCTCGCAAAAAGCATTTAATGAGTCCCCGTGGTAAGTCATCAAATAATGTATCCATAAAATAGAGTTTTGTGTGATAACCGATAGTCTGTATTACCTGCCCTTACCACTACACGTACTTCTGAAGTACGGCGGGGTACCAGACTAAATAACCGACTGCATCATGAGGCATTCGGCATACCTCGGGTGATCCGGTGATGTAGGTACGGAATCGGCCGAGTTGTGACGAGTGCATCATGAGGTACACGCGTCCTTTGAAATGCAGTAAATTTACCAATAGCAAAACGTATCGACTCAGGTCAGCCTGCGCAGTCTGCGCAGGCTGACCTTGGTCGATACGTTTTGCAGATGAATTAAGTCCCCTTTTAACAGAGCACGACTCAATTATCAATTTTGATGAACGTGCCAACTGAAGTTTACGTTGTACGCTACGATAGCCAACAAATACGTCAGAAGGTTGCAAGTTTATCATCCGGTTCAATGGAAAATTGCTTCAGTGCCCAAGTCTGAGTGTATTGCAATGCATTTCCTGGTACAACCTTTACCACACAATGCCTTGGTTTAACGACTCTGATGAAAACGGCGGATAAACATTGCTGGAAAAGGAGAAAATGCTGATAACCAGCATTTTCTCCTTTTCAACGATGTCTTATATCCTTTAAAAGACAATTCAATCGTTTGAACCAGGATTACGTTGAAGTCTGCCTATGCTTCCAATTCGGACCCAGGCTGTGTAAACGTGTGATTGTTTTAACGACCCTGAACGCATGGATAGGTGCACTGGCCACCGCGATGTAACTGAAATAATGTTGAAACGATGTCTAAGATTGATAAATCAACCGACCGACCGACCAACCAATCAATCAATCAATCAATCAATCACGACCCTGAAGAAGAATTAAAGGCTTTTGATAACATTGTGCGAAAAAAAGAAAATGCTGGTAACCAACATTTTCTCCAGTTCGAACAATGTTTTCTTCCCTTTCGTAAACGAGTTCCATCGTAAATTTTGAGCCATTGAGCCATGTCCATTTTGTCGTCTGCAAATGCTTTCAATTTGGACAAAAGTGAAATTTTGTCGACTGGGAAAGCGTGAAGAAGGGGTGTGATTTTTTTTATTCTTTTTTTTTAAAATCAGATCTGGGTTACAAGGTGCAGAACATGCACTCTTTTTATGCATACCCACTTAAAACCCTTTACTCTGAGTAGGAAAGCTTTTGGTTACCAGCATTTTCTCTTTTTCCCGCAATGTTTTCTATCCCATTCAATGACAAATCCTACCGTTTCAGTGACACTTAGTTTGTCGTCTGCAAATGCTTTCAATTTGGATGAGACTAGAATTTGACGACCCTCAATGACAAATCCTACTGTTTCAGTGACACTTAGTTTGTCGTCTGCAAATGCTTTCAATTTGGATGAGACTAGAATTTGACGACCCTGAAGGAGAAGGCTTTTGAAAACATCGTGGGAAAAGGAGAAAATGCTGGTAACCAGCATTTTCACCTTTTCCCACAATGTTTTCTACCCAGTCAAAGAGCTTCTGTTCGTTTTCATCCTTTTCGAAGTGGTCGTCTGCAAATACTTTCAATTTTGGACGAGTCTAGAATTTTATCGTCTGATGAAGAGTTAACCCTTTCCCAAACGACAAATTTTGGACTGGTCCAAATTCAAAGAGTTTGCAGACGACAATTTTAAATTTGATGAAAATGATCGAAAGTTCTCAAAAAGGGTAGAAAACACTGTGGGAAAAGGAGAAATTGCTCGTTACGAGCAATTTCTCCTTTTCCAACAGTGTTTTCAAAAGACTTGTACTGCAGACACGTGAAAACCAGGGCTTGTTTGGGAAAGGGTTAATTAAATCACCGGGATGGAAGTAGGTGAAAGTGTCTGTGCCATTTCAATAGGACGATCAAGGATATCAGGCGATAAAAATGTCTGGGGCAAAAAATAGCTGGTTAGGAAAAACTAGGAAGTAATATCCCTTCGCTCAGTGTACACCTTACTTTTTGTTGGCTTGTTTGTTCGTAAGGCGTTTAAGACCGTTTTCAAAATTCCGTCAGTTATACAGCAGCTGCCAGTTCACCTTTTGTTTCTAACGTGTTGAACACCATTTTCAGCATTTCTTCAGTTGTATCGCGGCGGCCAGTTCACCTATCCATGCTTCCCTGGAGTTTCTTTGACCAGTGCTATGCACAATACTCTTCCCAACCCACTAGCTGCTTTTCCACATTACCATCGCCAAATAATGAGCAACACTACGTATATGGAAAGCAGTCATGTGACAGTTTCGAGGCTTTATTTAGAGAAGAGGATAACAAGAAAGCATGTTTTAGCAACACATCAGAACATATTTATCTAAAGGCCAGTTTACAGCATGATGGGTTGTTGATCGTACTTGAATGTACTGCAATACGCCCATAATACATACGCAAATTTCAGCTCAGCATATCGGTAGAAAAGATCAAAACAAAGATGAGACTGCACATTTTGAGCCGTTACATCTTGATCTATATTTAGTGCAAAAGCACCTAAGATTGCCCCCAGTCTTCTGTATTTGGGTCGCAGGTATGTTCGCTCTTTCCTCATAACGTCTACACCAATACTATTGTGCTGAATAACAACCGTACGGTTCAGATCAGAATTTGGATTGAACTACACACTAACCCGGTGCGGTTTTTTGGAAGGTTTTGTGGACAATGTGGATCAAGATCAGACTGCATAATTTTTGCTGTCTGATCTTGAATCTACACCGTCCGATATCTTGTAACTATAACCTGTTAACTCTCTTACAGACCAAATATCACCGATTTGATATAGTTTCATTATTATAATGCTCAGACAGCTTAACTCTCTACCAAACGACAAAATTTTAGACTGGTCCAAATTCAAAGCATGTGCAGACGACAAAATAAATGTGACTCAAAAATTCAAATTTGTTTTGGGAAGAGTAGAAAACATTGTGGGAAAAGGAGAAAATGCTGGTAACCAGCATTTTCTCCTTTTCCCACAATGTTTTCAAAAGGCTTGTTTTTCATGGTCGTTAAAAGCCGTGATTGTGTGGTAAAGAGTAAAGTATATGCTGTAAAAAACACAGGACGGTGTCTTGCAGTGTTAACCCTAATCCTACTAAATAAAAGAAATGAAACTTTCAAGCCGATAGTATAGCCCCAAATTTTCCTGTTTCAAAGGTATTTTTGGACGAAAGATATCTTCTTACTGGACAGTGTAGATCTAAGACAAGACTGCACGTTCTGTGCAGTCTGATCTTGATCTACGCTGTCCGCAAAAGGTCAGTGAGTCGCGCTTAGCAGCCTACGGGTTAAGTGTTTACCTTGTTTTCCCAAGACGAACACTTTAGCTTCTCGGACAGTATCACAAAACAACACAGAAAGTTGTTACACTGTCGTATCAACAGAAAACATACCTAATTCCACAATAACTTAACAGTAACTTAATTTCATGATATTAAGTTCTTCAATCGTTCGCCATTTTTTTGTTTGTTTTAAACTCGCTGAATTCAAGGCTGTATCTTATCTGAAACAGAGTTCCAGATAGAGGGAGTGATTTTGATTTCAAAATTGAAAATAGTAGTTATTCTCCACTATACCCTATGTTATGGGTACTCATTAGAATCGTCTCACTGAGACGATTCTAATGAGTACCCACAACATAGGGTTTGGAAGAGAAATAATGTATTTAGAATACCACCACTCCCTCTTATCTGGAGCTCTGTCAGAAATATTCGAGCATCAAGGAGCGCAACCCGTTTTATGTCGTACAGGTATAACGTAACAAACCCACTGACCTACTCAGATATCTTTGTAAAAAAAAATAACAGAAAGTCGAACCCTGCTTCGTGGAGAAAAATAATGTTACATACAAGGGCAGAAATCATGGAAGCCCTTTATTTTTTCTTATTTCCACAAACAGTGTAGATTTCGATGCGACCACGGAGGTACGTGCAATCTAATATTTGCTCTACATTGTCCAAAACTTTGAAACATATCCTTGACAAACTGGAATTTTCAAAACTGCACTATCAAGGTCTTTCTTGTCATATTGAAAATGGTCGTGTTATTTATTTGCGCTATAATGGTCAAAACACATTAGTGACAAACTCCGCTGCAAACGAAGAACTTCGTGAAAGGTAGTTTCATTCGGCATACCTCGGGTGATCTGGTGATCAAATCCCTCGGCTGTATCACGTAGCTTGATATGCACCTACACGGTACATTTCGCACATCTCCGGAAGCACGCCCCTTTACCGTTATTAAAACTGTAAGGCTCCTCTTACAAAAGAAAACATGGGTAAATTTTCTGTCGTTATCTTTCTAAGAATATTAGATGTAGGTACGGAATCGGCCGAGTTGTGACGAGTGAGGCAGTTTTACACGGTCTGGAATATAGTAGTGAACGGTGTAAACCTTAGATCAGATTGCAAATTCCGTGTAGTCGGATCTTTATCTACACCATCCACATAAGCAACTTGTGTTGCCCAACGAAGTTTAAGTTTAACCCTTTCCCAAACGACAAATTTTGGACTGGTCCAAATTGAAAGAGTTTGCAGACGACAATTTTAAATTTGATGAAAATGACAGAAAGGTCTCAAAAATGGTAGAAAACACTGTGGGAAAAGGAGAAATTGCTCGTTACGAGCAATTTCTCCTTTTCCCACAGTGTTTTCAAAAGACTTGTACTGCAGACACGTGAAAACAAGGGCTTGTTTGGGAAAGGGTTAACCATATTTATTTTACATACATGGAGAAACAAGTTGTTGCAACATATACTAATCTCTCTTGTTGCTTCCTGGAAACTACACCAGTACTCGCGCCGAATGTGTTGGCCAACGAACTCGGGACCTTCTGGTTACAACGAAGTAAAACTGTTTAACTCTTTACCAAACGACAAATTTTTAGACTGGTCCAAATTGAAAGCGTTTGCAGACGACAAAATAAATGTGACTGAAAAGTTAAAATGTGTTTTGAGAAGGGTAGAAAACATTGTGTGAAAAGGAGAAAATGCTGATTACCAGCATTCTCTCCTTTTCCGACAATGTTTTCAAAAGCCTTCCTCATCAGGGTCATTAAAACACAGGATTGTTTGGTAAAGAGTTAATCTATATGATCAGGGAAAAGCGACAAATTATTCTAGATGGGGTCATTCACCTCATTGAATCTCGAATCTATCATTATTTAACTATAGCACGGCCAATTCCTCGGAGTTCAATTAAGATATTTACACAACACATTCAACAATGGACGGTCAAAAACCTACAGTCAGCTTAAAGGTGGTCCGGAGTTCGGAGACAGATACACTCTGGACCGAAACGGTCCGTTTACTGCGATAAAAAGCTTGAGTTATGTTTTAACTCGAGTTTTACAGCACTGTGGGGAAAAAAAAAACTTCGAATGCTCTAGTAGTCACTGAAGATCAGGATCAGACTGATCATACCGTTAAAGAATTAAGAATATTTCCCTTACCAATCAGATAAAGCAATCCTTTGATACTTCTCGAAGGACAGAAATAAGTACCTCGAAACTTGATCATGATTCTCATTTTTCACACTATATGTTTCACTCCCATGTGGGAGACAACGGTGTAGTGGTAGATGGTCGCCCTCCCAAACCAGAGGTTCTGGATTTGAAATTCTGTGATGAGCAGAACAGCCTAGAGAACTACCTGCGTCACGGCGCGTGCATTGGTTAAGGTTTCCAGGAAGCAATCATCGAGAACCATAATGTAAGTTGTAAGAACTTGTTTCGTAGTCGATGTAAATTAAACAGGTTCAATCTTAACTACTCCCATTCATCGCGGTTTATCTCGTGGCCCCTAACACCGCGGTGTATATCGCGACTATCACACACCTCTGTTTATAGTGTTACTCCTTTACATCGCGGTTTATCTTGCAACTCCCATATACCGCGTTTATATTGCGACTCCCCTACACCGCGGTTATCGCGTGATTCCCCTACACCAGGGTTCCAATTGTGACTCCCCTACACCTCAGTTACCTTGTGACTGCCATAGACCGCGGTTATCTTGTGACTTCCCTACATCGCCGTTACCTCGTTACTCCCCTACAGCACAGTTTTATTGTGACTACCATACACCGTTGTTATCGTGTGATTTCCCTACAACGCGGTTTACCTTGTGTCTCCCCATACACTGCCATTTTCGTTGTGGCTTCCATACCATGTGGTTTATCTTGTGACTGCAGTACGTCGCGGAAGAGACGGCAAGCCGGCATGGACAACACACATTTACACACACGTTTGTCCATAAAACCCATTCCTGTTCCTATGTTAGAATTATGTTAGATCAAAAAGATGATTTCTGTCTTTGACAAGGTAGAAAACATCGCGGGAAAAAGAGAAAATGATGATTACAAGAGTTTTCTCCTTTTCACACAATGTTTTTAAAAGCGTTCTTTTTCAAGGTCGATAAAACACGAGATTGTTTGGTAAAGGGTTTAAAAATCTCTACACAGGTAGACAGAAGTAATTCGGGAATGCCTAACTCTTTACCAAACGACAAAACTGTGGACTTTTCCAAATCCAACACGACATTTCAAATGTGGCTCAAATGGTGGAATTTGTATATAGAAGAGTATAAAAACAACTTGGGAAAAGGAGAAAATGCTGATAACTACCATTTTCTTCTTTTCCCATATTGTTTTCAAACGCCATCTCGGTTAAGTTTGTTAAAAACTCTGGATTATGTGGTAAAGGGCTGAACATGCTTGAAACGCAGTATTGTTTACTCGAGTAAATTACAATAATTCCAGGCCAGCAAACAAAACACTGGCGAGTTAATTATGAGGGTAATTTCGTCTAATTAGAAATGGGCCTCCACAGCAACGTCTTCCAGGTTATTCACCCAACTTCAACGGACCTCTGAGAATTCTAAAACTCTGGTAGAGTTTATGCAAGCAACTAGCAGAATCTTTTAAAGAAGTGGACAACATTTTAGATTCTCGCTACACTGTTTTCTAGCTCACCAATATCAGGCAAAATAATGTGCTTTGTTTACATGACACCAAAATGTCACATTTTCGGCGTAATCGGTCATTCTACCCAACATGATCACGCATATACGTGACCAAAAAGGTAAGATTTCCTTTGCAGTGAAACCCCAAAAAACTTTACTTTATCACGTTTCCCTTATGCATGTAATTGGTCATTCTACCCTACATGACAACCCAATACGTGATAAAAAGACATGCCTTCCTGAGCAGTGAAACCCAAACATTAGTATCACATTTTCGTTGTAATTGGTCATTCTACACAACATTATGACGCAGTACGTGACCAAAAACATGTGGTATCCTTTACAGTGAAACCGAAATACTAGCATCACATTTCCGTTGTAAATGGTCATTCTACATAACAAGACGACGCAATACGTGACCAAAAACATGTGGTATCCTTTACAGTGAAACCCAAATACTAATATCACATTTTCGGTGTATTTGGTCATTCTACACAACATGATGACGCAATACGTGACCAAAAACATGTGGTATCCTTTACAGTAAAACCCAAATACTAGTATCACATTTTCGTTGTATTTAGTCATTCTACACAACATGATGACGCAATACGCGGCCAAAAACATGTGGTATCCTTTACAGTGAAACCGAAATACTAGCATCACATTTCCGTTGTAAATGGTCATTCTACATAACAAGACGACGCAATACGTGACCAAAAACATGTGGTATCCTTTACAGTGAAACCCAAATACTAATATCACATTTTCGGTGTATTTGGTCATTCTACACAACATGATGACGCAATACGTGACCAAAAAAATGTGGTATTCTTTACAGAGAAGCCCAAATACTAGTATCACATTTTCGTTGTAATTGGTCATTCTACACAACATGATGACGCAATATGTGACCAAAACGATTTGCTTTCCTTTGCATTGAAACTCAAATACTAGTATCACATTTTCGTTGTAATTGGTCATTCTACACAACATGATGACGCAATACGTGACCAAAACGATTTGCTTTCCTTTGCAGTGAAACCCAAATACTAGTGTCACATTTTCGTTGTAACCGGTCAATCTTTTGACCATGATGACGCAATACGTTACAAAAAAGATGTGTTTCCTTTAGGGTGAAACCCCCAAAACTAGTATCAAATTATTTTCGGTGTAATTGGTCGTTTTACCCAGCATCATGAAGCAATACGTCAAAGATCAAACTACAAGTCCTGTACATGCAGTCTGATCTTATATATCTTGTCTGATATGTCATACTGTACTCCCACCTAAGCCAATTTCTAAAACACTCTCTCGAGTCGTTCGTAAAGGTAACATGGAAGTGCTTGATTTCTTCCGAACAAAACGGGTTACAGAAACATGGACAGCTTAAGCTGCCAGTCGCGACCCACTGACCTTTTGCGGACAGTGTAGATCAAGATCAGACTGCACAGAACGTGCAGTCTGATCGTTGATCTACACTGTCCGATACGGTATTTTATTTCCGGTGAAATAAACTTTGAAACTGCAATGTTTGGGCTTTTAGGATTGAATAGAAATTTGCGTTTCATTTATTCTGCAGCTTAATTTAACCCTTTCCCAAACAAGCCCTGGTTTTCACGTGTCTGTAGTACAAGTCTTTTGAAAACATTGTGGGAAAAGGAGAAATTGCTCGTAACTAGCAATTTCTCCTTTTCCCACAGTGTTTTCTACCCTTTTTGAGAACTTTCTGACATTTTCATCAAATTTAAAATTGTCGTCTGCAAACTCTTTCAATTTGGACCAGTCTTAAATTTATCGTTTGGGAAAGGGTTTAGTGTTAAGTCTGAGTTCATAGTGTAAAAATCCATTGTGGCGCAGCTCACTAAAACAAGAATTTTTTCGGGACGTCTAAATGTATCATCGGTCTTTTACCACTTGTTAAGCTAGTGATGTAAATTTATGGTTAACGCAAATATTTTATATTTCCCCCCCAACATTTTTCTGTTATTATCATATTAATATTCACTACAGTTTTGATTTATCATCTGGTGGGTTTTGCTAATAATGCGGCGGACATAAGATTACCCCCATCCTCCACGGTATGTTAAATTTAGTGCCATCCATGTGATTGAAAGATCGCGGTTAGGTCAAAGTGTCGGAAAGGGCGTGCGAGACAGAGAGAGAGAGAGAGAGAGAGAGGGGGGAGGGGGAGGGAGAGAGGGTGGGAGAGAACGAGGGAGAGGGGAAGGGACGGAGGGGCGGTCTGAGAGAGAGAGAGAGAGAGGGTGAGGGAGGGAGGGAGAGAGGAAGAGAGAGCGAGAGAGAGGGAGAGAGAGAGAGAGAGGGGGGGGAAGGGACGGAGGGGCGGTCGGAGAGAGAGAGAGGGAGAGAGGGAGAGAGAGCGAGAGAGAGAGGGAGAGAGGGGGGAGAGGGGAAGGGACGGAGGGGCGGTCGGAGGGAGAGAGAGAGAGAGACAGACAGACAGACAGACAGACAGACACATAGCTCAACAAAACTTGTATCAGCGTCATCTGCCTCAGTTCAATGAAATGACCCTGATCCATGAACGGAGATAAAAGTACCATTGTGGGCAAAGCCCGATGATAAGGGGGAGAAATGCAGCAGACGTTATTAATTTCACATGCAACAGTCGGCTGGACAAACTCAATCACGACACTGCATGTGCATTCACGGTAACGAAAACGTATCGTCGTGTAATATTACACCCTGAATGCTGCCAGCATAACATAAGATACGTTAGGGAACAGTGTACACGAAGAACAGACTGCATCGAAATTAACCCTTTCCCAAACGACAAATTTTAGACTGGTCCAAATTGAAAGAGTTAGCAGACAACAATTTTAAATTTGATGAAAATGGCAGAAAGGTCTCAAAAAGGGTAGAAAACGCTGTGGGAAAAGGAGAAATTGCTCGTTACGAGCAATTTCTCCTTTTCCCACAGTGTTTTCAAAAGACTTGTACTGCAGACACGTGAAAACCAGGGCTTGTTTGGGAAAGGGTTAAGTCTTTGTTTTACACTCTATATTTTAACTCTTTACCAAACGACAAAATTTTAGACCAGTCCAAATTGAAAGCAGTTGCAGACGACAAAATAAATGGCACTCAAAAAATGAAATTTGTGTTTGGAAAGGGTAGAAAACATTGTGGGAAAAGGAGAAAATGCTGGTTACCAGCATTTTCTCCTTTTCCCACAATGTTTTCAAAAGGCTTCTTTCACAGGGTCGTTAAAAGTCGGGATTGTGTGGTAAAGGGTTAATTAAACATATGAGCCATGCTCTGTCAAAAGGGGGCTTAATGCATCTCCGTGATGCATTATACCAAGCAAGTCATCACGTAAGTATGGATCCTTATAAAACATTTTTTTTTTTCTCTACAACCGACTGTATCATAAGGTAGACTGGTTCTTTGACATACAGAAAATTGACCGATAACGAAAAGTTTTGACCCAGGTCGGCCTGCGCGGATAGCTTTGTCTAAACAACCGACTGTATCATATGGTAGACTGGTCCTTTGACGTAGAGAAAATTGACCAACATAGACTGGTTCTCTGACATACAGAAAATTGACCGATAGCGAAAAGTTTTGACCCAGGTCAGCCTGCGCGGATAGCTTTGTCTAAACAACCGACTGTATCATAAGGTAGACTGGTCCTTTGACATACAGAAAATTTACCGATAGCCAAAAGTTTTGGTCCAGGTCAGCCTGCGCGGACTGCACAGGCTGACCTGAATCGATACTGTTCGCATATGAATTAAGCCCCCTTTTCACAGAGCAGGTGCTGGTAACAGGCATTTTCTCATTTTCCAGTAATGTTTTCTATCCTTTGAAAGACAAACCATGCCCATCATTTGAGACAAATAAAAGTTGTCGCCTGCAAAATGCTCTCAATTGAGGGACCAGTCTAAATTTCGGTCGTCTGGTATGGAATTAACCCTTTACCACACAATCCCGAGTTTTAACGACCCTTAGAAGGAGGCCTTTTAAAAACATTGTGGGAAAAGGAGAAAATGCTGGTAACCAGCATTTTCTCCTTTCCCACAATGTTTTCTACTCTACCAAAGACAGAAATCATCACTTGAGCTACTTTCAATTTGTCGTCTGCAAATGCTTTCAATTTGGACCAGTCTGAAATTTTGTCGTTTGGTAAAGAGTTAATCGCGTGTGCAGGGCTATAATATTGCACGGTTTGCATCCAGGCATCAAATAATCCCAACTTTCATTGCATCTTTAACGTTTCATGACTGACTTTGATCTGTCATAACTTCTAACTCAAATACGTTCGCTAGTGGCAAAGATCAACCACCTCGCAAAATTAACCCTTATATCCTGCTAACTAAAAGAAATGAAACTTTCAAACTAATAGGTTAACTCTTTACCAAACGACAAAATTTTCGACTGGTCCAAATTGAAAGCATTTGCAGACGACAAAATAAATGTGACTAAAAAATTGAAATTTGTTTTGGGAAGGATAGTAAACATTGTGGGAAAAAGGAGAAAATGCTGGTGACCGGCATTTTCTCCTTTTCCCACAATGTTTTCAAAAGGCTTCTTTCTCAGGGTCGTGAAAAGTCGGGATTGTGTGGTAAAGGGTTAAGCAGAAATTTTCTATTTCAAAGGTATTTTTGGGCAAAGATATCTCCTTATCGGATAGTGTAGATCAAAGATCAGACTGCACGTTCTGTGCAGTCTGATCTCGATCTGCGCTGTCTGCAAAGGGTCAGTGAGTCGCGCTTCGCGGCGTAAGGGTTAACGTTAAACCCTTTACCGCACAATGCCGCCTTTTAACGATCCTGAGAAAGACGCCTTGTGAAAACATCGTGGGAAAAGGAGAAAATGCTGGTAACCAGCATTTCCTCCTTTTCCCACAGTGTTTTCTACCCTATCAAGAGAAACTTGCACCATTTGAGCCACACTGAATTGTCGTCTGCAAATCATGCGGCTTTCAATTTGGACTAGGCTAAAAATTTTGTCGTCTGGTAAAGGGTTAAACCAAACAATCCAGCTTCTAACAACGCTTAGGAAAAACGCATTTGAAAATATTGTGGCCCAAGGAGAAAATCATGTTGGAAACCAGCATAATTTCCTCTTCCAACGATGTTTTCTTCTTTCCCAAACACAAATGTCATAATTAAACTTATCTGTTTCAGTGCTTTTAATTCGAAAGTTTAAGAGTTCGTTGATGAAAAGTTAAAGATAAACCTACTCTAGTTTTCAGCCAGTTTTTAACCCATTTCATCTTTATTTTATGAAACTATAATCATTCTTGTATCTTCATGCCAAATGTTGCCCCTGACGGCTGCAAGGTTGCACAGATTACGACGGACAGAAAATGTATATCATTTTCTGGCAGCCTTTAAATAAATAATTGTTGTTTTTTTCGGTTTTACATGAGGACAAATCCCTCGAGTTTCTCTATCCCTTACACCATATATACTGGTATTTTATCTATGTTTACACAGTTGACCAAATTCCGAGCCATTCTATACACTTTCAAGTTTAAACAGCGATTTTTTCTCTCTGGCTATAAGGATGTATCATTAAACCAGCAATTGTCCTTAGATCGGTGGATAGTAAACAATAAGGGAATAGGGCATTTTCAACTTTTCTCTCAGTGTTTGCAAACGCCCTCTTCCATTAGGCCGTAAAAAACACAAGATCGTTAACGTAAAGGGTTAAACTCGTTACGATTTAATTATAAGTTTGGGACAAAAAGGAATGAAAGCGAGACAGTAAGCGTTGTCCAAAATGGGAAAACGCGCGAAAAAAGAGTGGGACGAAACGAGACCTACAGCAAAACTAACCTTCATTATTTATGTCCGAGATTGATTTACGACAAATGTCAATGTTCATAGTATGTTTCACTCTGAAACAGCTACCCTTAAAATGCCTTTCACAGCAAAAATCGCCTTTGCGGTCAGTGTAGATCAAGATCAGACTGCAAAAAAACGTGCAGTCTGATATCTGACATACACTGTCCGTTTTGTTGAAACATACTGGACAGAGCAACTGCCCTTATTTGAGTCTACATTCTAGAATGAAGGTGTCTGTTGGGTTAATTCGGCGTTCTCACCTTAACCCTTTCCCAAATGGCAAATTTTGGACTGGTCCAAATTGAAAGAGTTTGCAGACGACAATTTTAAATTTGATGAAAATGACAGAAAGTTCTCCAAAAGGGTAGAAAACACTGTGGGAAAAGGAGAAATTGCTCTTTAAGACTTTTACTGCAGACACGTGAAAACCAGGGCTTGTTTGGGAAAGGGTTAAACAAAATAATCCGCCAAATTTTAACGCCTATATGAGCATAAAAACTTTTCACAGGTAAAAAGGAGAAAATGCTAGTATTGATTTCTATCGCTTTAAAGGCAAGTCACATCTTTTAGCCACATAGCATTTGTGGTTTATTACTGGTTTTAAAAATCTGAAGTCGAAAACTGTCGAGTGATCTAAAGAGCTAAGACTTGGAACATGAAACCTGCGAGTTCGAACGGTAAATACTAGTACAAGACCCCAGAAAAATTACAGTTCAAACCTGTTTATGCCAAAACATCTCTAACTACATGTATATACATGTATCAGACAGGGTAGTTTCAAATTTAGACTACACATACAGTCTGATCTTAATCTGCACTGTACGTGACAACACCTGAAAATTGGTAAGGACGCAAATAGGCCAAGAACCAACAAGAAATATTCTTTAAATAGGATAAACAGCGTTAATTTGTCAGCAAATAGGCAGGGCTCTTAGAATAAACATGTCTACATTTTTTTTTACCACACGGGCCCTTAGAATAAACATGTCTACATATTTGACCAATCACAAATTTCTATTCATTCATTTTTTATCAGTACCAAAAAGTAGGTAAAAAGCCACCACATACAGCTACGCCGAAAAAAAAAGCTAAGAACCAACAGTTAGGCTAAGGACCAACAATTTTGGCTAAGGACCAACAATTGCATACGCAATTACATGTCACGTCACAATGTATTTATCAAGGCTAACGAGTTGACCAATGGCTAGATGACTGTCGTTTAAATTTATGTCTCTTACATATTCTAATGTCTTTCTGTCAAACTGTTTATGGCCCCTGGCCCTAAACCGGGTCCGCTCTGACATGGGGTGACTAATAGCTCTATTGTTGACATTATCGAAAGGTTTGGGTGTTTGTCGGTGTAGGTTTTTATATTATTTTTACGGCGTTATTAAATGTTTCGTGTATGAAAAGACCGTTTAAAGCGACATAAAGCATTAATATCTTTAACCCTTTACCACACAATCCCGACTTTTAACGCCCCTGAGAAAGAAGCCTTTTGAAAACATTGTGGGAAAAGGAGAAAATGCTGGTAACCAGCATTTTCTCCTTTTCCCACAATGTTTTCTACCCTAACTAAGGCAGAAATCACCATTTTAGCAACATTTAATTTGTCGTCCGCAAATGCTTTCAATTTGAACATGTGTAAAATTTTGTCGTGTGGTAAAGAGATAATTGAATTGCCAATATACTTGGTTTATCCAGCCTGTCGTCATTTTTTTTTTTCGCAATTTTGTCATTACAGACAATTTGCTTAGATTTAGATATAAGCCGTGCTCTGTGAACGGGGGGGGGGGGGGGGGGTTAATACATCACCTTGATCCACGATACCAAGCCAATCATCACGCAATTATGGATCCATAAAACTGATTTTGTATAATAACCGATTGAATCATGAGGTACACTGGTCCTTTGACATGCAGAAAATTTACCAAAAGCAAAACGTTTCGGTCCAGGTCAGCCTGCGCGGATTGTGCAGGCTGACCTGTGTCGATACTTTTCACAGATGCATTAACCAACCCCCCTTTTCACAAAGCATGGTTCATATTCAGGTGTTAAAGAAAAGACTAAATGCCTTATCATGACAATGTATGGTGTTGTATAAGTACTGAAATAAATTGTCTGTTCTGTTCTGTAGAAACAAGGCCACGATTTACCTGGGTCCATATCAACCAAACATCTGTTTCATTCTAGATTTAGAAAGTAACGCAACTTAAGATTGGCTAAATCATTTGGTTTAACCAACCAGAAATCGTGTTGCTTTCAAATTAAAAAGAAATCTTGAGAATAGGACTAAGAATGTTCTTAAGAACTATTGGTGAATACGGGTGCGGGGCTTTCTCATTAGTAATACAAGAGGAGTACCCTTTTAGCTCTTTGACACCTATGTAGTGGGTACTCATTAGAATTGTGTCAGTTTGATCTGTAAAGTCCGCCATGCCAAAGTGAACGGTTTCGTATTCTAGGGCACGAGATTAGTCACATCTTTGAGTTTCCTTTGAGAGTCTGAAGAAGACCAGCTATTAGCCCGTTTCGTACTTAATATTAACTTGTAACCAAACGGCAGAATCTAACACTGGTCCAAATTCAAGGCATTTGCAGACGACAAATAATTCAATACTCAAATGACGGGATTTGTATCGCAAAGGGCAGAAAACGTTGTGGGAAAAGAAGAAGATGCCGGTTACCAGCATTTTCTCACTTTCCCACAATATTTTCAAACTCGTCTTTTTTCAGGGTAATTAAAACTCGGGATTGTGTGGTAGAGGGTTTTTAATTGACATGAACATTTTAAATTAGGAGAAAACAAAATTTTACAGTTGGCTTATTCCATTGACCGGAACATGTTACCAAAGTGGAAAGAGGTTTAACTCTTTACCAAACGACAAAATTTTAAACTGGTCCAAACTGAAAGCATTTGCAGACGACAAAATAAATGGGAGTGAAAAATTGAAATCTGTTTTGGGAAGGGTAGAAAACATTGTGGGAAAAGTAGAAAATGGTGGTTACCAGCATTTTCTCCTTTTCCCACAATGTTTTCAAAAGGCTTCTTTCACAGGGTCGTTAAAAGTCGGGATTGTGTGGTAAAGAGTTAAAAGATTAAAACTGCACGATTTGTGCAGTCTGATCTTGACCAATGCTTTCAAAGACTATCTGAGGTTCATGACTTTGTATATGAAGTTCAAGGTATAACCCAGCCCTTTACAGAACAATCCCGAATTTCAACAAACCTGATGAAGAAACCCCTTTAAAAACACTGTGGGAAACGGAGAAAACGCTGGTAACCAGCATTTTCTCCTTCAACCACATTTTTTCCCAGTCTTTCAGTGACGAATCAAATAACTTGAGCTACACTGAATTTGTCGTCTGCAAATGCTTTGAATTTGGACTGGTCTAAAATTTTGTCGTATGGTAAAATTTAACCTTTAACAAAACGACCAAATTTTAGACTTGTCCAAACTTAAAGCATTTACAGACAACACATTGACCGTGGCTCAAACTGTAGAAGTTGTCTTTTAATAGGATAGAAAACATTATAGGAAAAGGAGAAAATGCATTTTCTCCTTTTTCCACGATGTTTTCAAAAGTCTTCTTCCCCAAGGTCGTTAAAAGTCGTGGTATAAATGATACGGTACTATACAGCAAGGATGAGTGTAGTTTTCCCACGTACTGACCCAGTTACCCCTTTCCCAAACGACAAATTTTGGACTGGTCCAAATTGAAAGAGTTTGCAGACGACAATTTTAAATTTGATAAAAATGGCAGAAAGGTCTCAAAACGGGTAGAAAACACTGTGGGAAAAGGAGAAATTGCTCGTTACGAGCAATTTCTCCTTTTCCCACAGTGTTTTCAAAAGACTTGTACTGCAGACACGTGAAAACCAGGGCTTGTTTGGGAAAGGGTTATGGCGTCTTAGGTGGTATGGGTGGTTACATGGCCAAATTTAACTCTTCACCAGGCGACAAAAGTTTAGAATAGTCCAAATTGGAGGGATTTGTAGACGACAAATGAAAGCAGACCCGAATGATGAGATATGTCATTGAAAGGATAGAAAATGTTGTGGGGGAAAAAGGAGAAAATGTTTGATACCAGTAATCTCCCTTTTTTTTCTGTCCCACAACGTTTTTTCAAAAACCTGCTCCATCCAGGGTCGTCGAAATTCGACGGATTTGCAGACGACAAAATAAAAGCAGACCCTAATGATTAGATTTGTCATTGCAAAGTTAGAAAACGCTGTTAGGAAAAAGGAGAAAATGCTAGTTAGCAGCACTTTCTCTTTTTTCCAACAATGTTTTCAAAAGCCTTCCTCCAGCAGGGTCCTTAAAACTCGGAATTGTGCGGTATAGGGTTAGCTCATTAACCCTTTACGAAACGACAACATTTTGGACATTTCCAAATTGAAAGCATTTGCAGACGACAAAATAAATGTGACTCAAAAACTGAAATTTGTTTTGGGAAAGGTAGAAAACATTGTGGGGAAAGGAGAAAATGCTGGTTACCAGCATTTTCTCCTTTTCCCACAATGTTTTCAAAATGTTTCCATCCCAGGGTCGTTAAAAGTCGGGGTTGTGTGGTAAAGGGTTAAAGTCTTAAAACTTATTGACAGGAGGCGACTTTGAAACCATCCTTGTAAAATATTGATGCATCAACGTGAATTTAAGTCCAGTTGACGGTTAAGTAAGAAAACATCGTGGCAAAAGGAGAAATTGCTCGTAACCAGCTAGTTTTCCTTCAACCACGATGTCTTCAAAATTCGTCGGCTGCGAGACGAATATTGTCCGTCTGCAAGCCGAGCTGTGTTTACGCTTTGCATATATCACAATAAGAAACGAGTCATGCTCTGGCAAAAGGGGGCTTCACCCTTTCCCAAACGACAAATTTTGGACTGGTCCAAATTGAAAGAGTTTGCAGACGACAATTTCAAATTTAATGAAAATGGCAGAAAGTTATCCAAAAGGGTAGAAAACACTGTGGGAAAAGGAGAAATTGCTCGTTACGAGCAATTTCTCCTTTTCCCACAGTGTTTTCAAAAGACTTGTACTGCAGACACGTGAAAACCAGGGCTTGTTTGGGAAAGGGTTAATGTATCTCCGTTCAAAAGACTTGTACTGCAGCCACGTGAAAACCAGGGCTTGTTTGGGAAAGGGTTAATGTATCTTCGTAATGCATAATAGCAATCAAGCCATCACGTAATTATGGATCCATAATAGCCCTTTCTTTTAATAACGGACTCAATTATGAGATAGACTGGTCCTTAGACATACAGAAAATTGACCCATAGCGAAAAGTTTCGGCCTAGGTCAGCCTGCGCGGACTGCGCAGGCTGACCTGAGTCGATACTTTTCGCAGAAGCATTAAGGCCCCCCCCCCCTTTCATACGGCATGGCTCAAATTATTTGAATTTATTTGTTACTGTCTCATATTCGGACCTTTGATGGCGTGTATTTGATAATTCAACAACTGGCTCAAATCGGACAATACCAGAAGACAAACTTTCAGAAGCGTTCAAATTCAAAGCATTTGCAGACGAGAAATTTAATATCATAAAAAATTGGCCTGAATTGTCATGCTTGATAAGGGTAGCGAACGTTGTGGGAAAAGGTTAACAGCATTTTCTCCTTTTTTCCCCACAATGTTTTCCAAAGCCTTTTTTTTTTTTCCCCTGTGTAGTTAAAACTTAGCAGTGCGTTGTGAAAGAGGTTAGCTAATGAAATGAGAAAGAGAAAACAGACCCAGTATGGCACTAATTACAAAGACACAAGTCATCAATTTATTCTTTTACCTCCTCCTTTATCAAGCTCAGCCGCTAGCGTACAGGACTGGAGAACAGGAGGTCGCTGGTTCGATTCCCGGCTTGGCCAATTTCTTTCCGAGGATTGATGATAGTCATCGCGACAGGATTCATTCCTCTCTCACCGCTGACCATTGTTTCGACGATGGTTACGTGGGAAAGCAGCCAGTGGCTTGGAAAGAATATTCTGCGGAGTACTGGTAAATGTAACTCCAGGAACGCATGGATAGGTGCACTGGCCGCCGTGATATAACTGAAATAATGTTGAAAACGGTGTTAAACACTATACAATCAATCAATCAATCCTTTATCAAATTGGGTTTATGAATTCTTCTGAAATTGCTCAATCTGGTGGAACAGAAACATCGTGACAAACGGCTGAATTAACAAAGATTTCGGGTCGTACAGTAACCTAGAAGTTCAAGTAACCACTGTATAAAGAATACAAAGAGTCAGGATGTTTGTAACTAAGTCACGTACTTGAAACCATAGACACTGTGCTGAAATCTGGTCTCAGAAAGTCACGACATCTACAGCGGTGTACGAAAACTCACCACTTACAGTGGCAGATAAGTAAAAGGGACCATTTCCAGTTAACCCTTTACCAGACGACAAAATTATAGCCTTCTCCAAACTGAAAGAATTTGCAGACGACAATTTTAAATTTTATGAACATGGCAGAAAGTTATCAAAAAGGGTAGAAAACACTGTGGGAAAAGGAGAAATTGCTCGTTACGAGCAATTTCTCCTTTTCCCACTGTGTTTTCAAAAGACTTGTACTGCAGACACGTGAAAACCAGGGCTTGTTTGGGAAACACCCCCGTTGTATAGACATCTCACTAAATCTCAGACAACAACTGAACGATTAGTCTCTATGAACAAGCAAGCTGATCTTAGTCTAGTCTTTTCGCAAAGGACACCAGAGACTGTTATACTCAGGATCTAATGGTAAGTCCCTTTCCATCCAGAAACTCTGAGAAATTTATACCAGCAATTCTCTAAATAATGTCTTGTACTAAGGAGCTTGGTGAAAGTATGCTAATCTGCAATGTTGTCAGTATGGTTCAATACGTATCTGTGTTGATTGATTGATTGATTGATTGATTAATTGATTGATTGACTGACCAATACGTATCTGTGTTGATTGATTGATTGATTGATTGATTGATTAATTGATTGATTAACCGACCGACCGACTGACTGACTGACCGCCGACCGACCGACCGATTGACTGACTGAATGATTGATCGGTTGATCGATTGATTAATTGATTGATTTGAATTTTACGCTGCTTCCAACATTAGTTCAGTCATATCACGGCGACATCTTACATATTCATATATGTCGTGGGCTTCTCCAGTACAAGGCCAGGGTTCTGAAGTGTCTTGCCCACAGAAACTCCCACGAAAAACCAAGTGCTTCCAGCGAGGCTCCAACAGGGGACCCTCAGGTTACGAATCCGACACTTTACTACTGAGCAACGCAGGACCCCACATATTTGTGGTTGCAGAAGGTTTTTATCCAGCCCCTTTCAAGTCTCATATCTCCATCCCCCAGTGAAACACTTGGTGTTCAAAGCCGAGTCGATGATTTCAACTTCTAACCTCTGTACCAAATTTTACAAACCCTAGTCGATACCGACCAGACAGCCAGACTTGACGGTATCTAATCCTAGGTTTTAATACGACGCTGTCGCGCTGTCGAAGAGACTTTTCAAAACATTGCTGGAAAAGGAGAAAATGCTGGTAACCAGCATTTTCTCCTTTTCCCAGAATGTTTTCAAAATGATCTCTTCATGGGGGGGGGGGGGGGGGGGGGGGGGGGAAGAGAGAGTCCTTAAAACACCGGGATTGTGTGGTAAAGACCAAATCATCGACCAGGTCAAACAAACCAAACGCTCGCCCTAATGGGGACACTAGAACTTTAATATTTATTTCGTAAATGGAGTCCTGTTTTTTACATAACACCCACACATAAGACGATAAGATGTTCAAATAATCTTTAAAATCTATGTATTTGGAATAAAGCTGTGTGTAAATATTCAAATAGGGTGTGATTACATTTTACCGCATCTCTAAAATGGTAAAAAGCAAATTCGGTCATAATTTGAGACTCATTAAATTTGTCGCCGGCAAATGCTTTCAAGATGGACAAATCTTAACTCTTTACCAATCAACGACGAAATTTTAGACTGGTCCAAATTGAAAGCATTTGCAGACGACAAAATAAATGTGACTGAAAAATTAAAATTTGTTTTGGGAAGGGTAGAAAACATTGTGGGAAAAGGAGAAAATGCTGGTTTACCAGCATTTTCTCCTTTTCCCACAAGGTTTTCAAAAGGTTTCTTTCACAGGGTCGTTAAAAGTCGGGATTGTGCGGTAAAGGGTTAAATTAAATTATGATAATATCCGTAATGGTCAACAATAATTATTATACTGTATTAAATTCAACAGGATGTGAATTAACCCTTTACCAGACAATAAAATATTAGACAAGTCCAAATCGAAGCATTGGCAGACTACAAACTAAATGTAGATCAAACGATGAAATTCGTCCTTGTATAAGGGTAGAAAACGTTTCGGAAAAGGAGACATTGCTGGTTACCGGATTGCTACCTTTCCCACAATGTTTTCGAAGACCTTCTTCCTCAAGTTCGTACAGAATTAACCCCTTTTCACAGTATGCCGAGTTCTAACGACCCTAGCTGAGAGGGCTTTTGAAAACATCGTGTATGGGAAAAGGAGAAAATGCTGGTTACCAGGTTTCTTTTCCCACAATGTTTTCAAAGACCTTCTTCTCAGGTTCGTACACAGTTGACCCTTTACCACACAATGCCGAGTTTTAACGATTCTAGCAGAGATGCTTTAGAAAACATTGTGGGTACAGGAGAAAATGCTAGTAACCAGCAATTTCTTCTCTTCCAACCAGGTTTTCTACCCTGCGAAGAACAAATTTCATGTTTTGAGTTTCAGTTTTGTGTCGTCTGTAAATGCTTTCAGTTTTGTACAAGGCTAAAATTTTTGTCATCTGGAAAAGGGTTATTTAGACTGTTTCTATTTCCACGGTTAGAAAGACCAAATTTCATGACAATGGGACAGAAACTTGACCCCCACCGGTCTAGTATTACAGTTACAGCAAAAATTATACCACCAGCGAAATAATCAGGTCAGACCTACATTTGTCGCTCTCGCTCGATTTGGCCCCTATTATTATCGTACTTTCCCTTTGTCTATATTAACCCTTAGGCTGCTAAGCGCGACTAAAGGACCTCTTGCGGACAATACAGATCAAGATCAGACTGCACAGAACGTGCAGTATGATCTTGGATATACACTGTCCGATAAAGACATATTTATCCTCACAAAAATGCCTTTGAAACAGCAACATTCTGGATTTTACTTTAGGCTTGAGAGTTTCATTTCGGTTATTTAGCAGGTTAATGGTAAACTCTTTACCAAATGACAAAATTTTAGACTTGACTAAATCGAAAGCATTTGAAGACGACAAAATAAATGTGACTCAAAAGTTTAAATCTGTTTTGAGAATGTTAGCTACAATGATGCAACGTGTCTTTGATGGGGTTGAAAAACACTATAGGAAAAGGAGAAAATGCTGGTTGGCTACAAGTTCTGGTTGACAAGTTTAGAGATGTTAAACAAGTTATGAAAATTGTTTTTGAAAAGGTAGAAAACATTGTGGGAAAAGGAGAAAATGCTGGTTTACCAGCATTTTCTCCTTTTCTCACGATGTTTTCAAGAGTCTAACTTCACCAGGGTCGTTAAAACCGGCATTTTGTGGTAAAGGGTTAAACACTTGTCCCCGTGATTATGGCATTTTTCTCTTCCATTCCCATGATGCGCTGGGAATCAACTAGAAGAGGTATGAGATGCTCATTGCTCCCGTAGCAAGGCTTCTAGACATTTGAACAGTGCCGAAGATCTCAGGCAAGTAGTAAACGAAATGTCAGAGGGTAACCTTATTTCAGTTCTACTCAGAGTATGTTGTGAGAAACAAGATGTGCCTTGGCGGACAGTTTAGATTTAGATTAAGATCATATTGGGTAGAAAATACAGTCTAATCTTGGGTCTACACTATCAATAATCGTGTAGGGTTCTGGCCATTTCGAAAAGACTGAAAAATGCTAATTTCGCCCCATTTAACATTTAAACTGTCGGCGATACACGTGTCTTTGTAAAGTATTTTACAGTTTAGTTTATCAATGTTCCAAATATTTCCTTCAGTTATGAAGCTTTAAATTGATTGATTGATTGATTGACTGATTGATTGATTGATCGATTGATTGATTGATTGATTGAACGATCGATGATCGATTGATCGAACGGTCGGTTGATATTGGTTGGTTGATTGGTTGGTTGATTGATTGATTGATTGACTGACAGCTGGCATATTTGCATGTGTCCTAGGTTTCACGAGTACTAGGCCAGGGCATTGAATGTCATGCCTCACTCATGGATCTCAGAAAAAAGACAAAATCTAGTAAAAACGGGATCCTAACCACAAAATTACATGTACATCAACACATTTGAAAATATTGTGGCTAATGGAGAAATTGCTCGTTTCGAGCAATTTCTCCATTTGCCATAATGTTTTCAAAATGGTATCTGCTGCGAGACGGAACAATAAATATCTTTAACAAAGATAAACGACGTAAAGGGTACTAGTATATAAATATTGAAACTTTGTTGTGGCTCAATATGAATAAAAATATTGAAAAGTAACGTAACCTTGCCGGCCATTGTCTCTTTTTCCTCGTTGTTTTGCATATTGTTGCAAAGTGAAATAGTCAATTAAAATAAACTTTTTTTCCCCCCCAAGATTATATGTTTAAAGCAGTAACAACACTCAACCGTATATTGGTATCATAAATGTAACCTTAAATAGGTCGGCAAGTGCCCGCTGAATAAACATGTTCACGTATTTAACCAATCGCAGCTTACTATTTATTCATTCGGATATATCGATACCAAGAAGTAGGTCATTATCCAGCACATTCATCTGTGCCAACAAAAAGATATCTGCAAAAGGTAATGCACTTTAAAAGTGCCAACGGTTACCTAACGTAAGCAGAATAGCCTAACAGGTGTGCTTTTTTGGCACTTCACTGCTATCAGAGAGGCAAACAGAGCCGCGAAATAAACATGTTTGTCCTGCAGATAAAAAGGTGCCGCCCATATCTTTCTTCCGTGTAAAATTAACCCTTGAGCTGTTAAGCGCGGCTCACTGACCTTTTGCGGACAGTGAAGACAATATCGGCCTGCACAGAACGTGCAGTCTGATCTTGGATCTACACTGTCCGATAAGGGAGTATTGTTCTCCTACAGTAAGTTTGAAATAACATTATTCGAGTTTTTACACTCGTCTTGAAAGTTTCGTTTTACTTATTTAGCAGGATATGGGTTAACGCATTACAGCTTGGAACAAATTTGCAGCAGACGGCCTTGGAAATATCTGAGTTAATAAATTTGAATCTAGGTTAAAAAAATTGAGCCATGCTCTGTGAAAAGGGGGCTTAATGCAACTGTAAGAGGTATCGACCCATGTCAGCCTGCGCAGGCTTATATGAGTCGAACCTTTTTGCTTTTGATAATTTTTCCGTGTGTCCAGGGACCAGTGTACCTTTTACCCTTTACCGCACAATGCCGCCTTTTGACGCCCCTGGGAAAGAAGCCTTTTGAAAACATTGTGGGAAAAGGAGAAAATGCTGGTAACCAGCATTTTCTCCTTTTCCCACAATGTTTTCTACCTGATCAAAGAAAAATTGCACCATTTGAGCCACATTGAAATTGTCGTCTGCAAATGCTCTCAATTTGGACAAGGCTAAAATTTTGTCGTCTGGTAAAGGGTTAATGATTCAGCCGGTTGTTAGACAACATGGATCTTATGGATCCACAATTATGTGATGAATCGTTCGGGATCACGGATCACGGAGATGCATTAACACCCCTTGTGCTAGGGCATGGCTCATTTCCATTCATCTGAAAACATTGCGAGAACAATGGAGAAATTGCTCGTTTAGAGGAGTACCAGTAGTCTTGCTTTTGCTAGAGTGCACTTTTGAAAAGTGGTCCGTTGCATGGCGGGTTAAAAAAAAACAAAACCACCTGCAGGTGGAAATACGTGAATTTTTGGAACAGGCTGCGTGTATGTCTAAACTGCTGCATAATTCTATAGAAGAATTCACAGGTTTCCTGCATATCTAAACTTGTGACGGCCAGTATATCAGCCCCTGACCTAACTCTTTATCACACAGTCCCTACTTTTAACGACCCTGAAGAAAAACCCTTTTGAAAACATTGTGGGAAAAGGAGAAAATGCTGGTAACCAGCATTTTCTCCTTTTCCCACAATGTTTTCTACCCTTTACAAAACAAAATTTTAATTTTTGAGCCACATTTGATTTATCGTCTGCAAATGCTTTCAAATTGGACCAGTCTAAAATTTTGTCGTTTGGTACAGAGTTAAGTAATGCAAGCGATCAAAATTTGGCTCAACCCATAAAGCTCCTTTCTAAAACTATAACTATTGCTTTAGCGGACAGTGCAGATCAAGATCAGACTGCACAAAACGTGCAGTCTGATATTTGATCTACACTGTCCGATTTGCTGGGGCTGAATCTGGAGCTAGACTGGTCCTTTGAAATGCAGAAAATCTAACAATAGCAAAAAGGTAAGACTGAGGTTAGCCTGCCCGGACTGCACAAGCTGACCCGAGTCCATACGTTCTTTTTTTTGTTTTGTTTTTTAATGCATGAAACCCCCTTTTCACAGAGAATACATAAGAAGTAATGAAATTTTACCGCGTTGTAAGTCGAGCAAAGTTCTGCATAATTATTGTGTTCCGGAACTTTACAATTCATTTCAATCTTACACTTCACCGAACAATCTCATGTTTAAACGACCTTGAGAAACAAGACTTAAAAAAATTGTAGTAAAAGGAGAACTTCTGGTAACCAGAATTTTCTCCACTGACCCCAATGGTTTCTATCCCTTCAGAGGCAGTATTCATCGATTGTGGGGCGTTCTGTAAGTCGTATGCAAATGCTTTGAATTGGGACTGGTCTAATATATTTGTCTTTTGGTATGAAGAAAAGAGCCGGGACTATAAATAATATCGACAAACTCACTGAGTCAACCGCAAGTCATACCGCAAGTAACACAAACGATAGTAAATTTCAAATTTAATGACCCATAGCAATTTTTGAGAAAATGATCTTTATTATTCAACAATTCGACAACTTTGTTAACTGACAGCTTCGGGCCATACACATGAAACGAAACCACGCCCCTCTCTGGGAGGAGCCAAAACCTTGACGTCAGTTATTTGAATATCGGCAATCATTTGATGTAATGCGACGCTGACAGCGATTGATAAAGTTAAACCCTACCTTAAAAACATGGTGATGATGACGCAATTTCAAATTCAAACACTTGAAGAAGAAGATGAAGAAAAAGAAATATCAGACTCATATCAGGCCCGATTCTAACGTTCTACCTTCAAATGTTTTGATACAAGAGCGCTGGTTTAGTCACTGAAGCAAGGTTAGATTACACTACCGGTTTCTGTTTTAAAATTTGGAATCGAAAATGTCAATTATGGACTTCCGGTTCTAGTATTCATAAGATACATATCAAGTCATTATGTCGGTGGACTGTGACTATAATTTCAAACATACACTGTGGTATCGGACCGAGCAGATAACGTGGTACTTATACCAGTCTAGGAAACTGGGATGATAATGATAACAAACAACACTGTTGGTTTGTATGTGGTCCTCTTATGAAGAAGAACTTGATTTAAACCTTTACCAAACAACAAATGTAAGACTTATCCAAATTCGAAACATTTGCAGACGACAAATCAAATGTGGCTCAAATAATGAGAGTTCACTTTGAAAGGGTAAATAACATTGTGGAAAAAGAAGAAAATGCTGGTAACCAGCATTTTCTCCAGCATTTTCTCCTTTTTTCCACCATCTTTTCTCCCAAGGGTCGTTAAAACTCGGGATAGTTTGGTAAAAGGTTAAATGAATTAAGTAAAGATTGTGGTGGTGCACACGTTCTCAGGATCGCAAATTTATACCGCAATTGTAAGTCAACTGCTTATTCTCACTTCAACAGCCCTGAAAGGTCCTACCTGGCTCACTGGTAAAGTGTGTGACAACCTGTAGGCCCCAGGTTCGAGCCTTACCGGAGGCACTCGATTTTTCGTGGGAGGGCTCTTGGGCAAAACACTTCAGAGCCCTAGCCTAGTACTGGTGAAACTCGGCAAATACACGAAGAAGCGAGCCGTGATGACTTAAATAATGTTGAAAGCAGCGTTTAACATCAATCAATCAATCAATCAATCAATTAAACAACAGCCCTGAATGTATCTATATTGTATAACAGGACTAGAGGCAAATCATCCAGGTAAATGCAAAGATGATTGAGCAATGAATAACTGATGCTAAGTTTTTAAAGCCTTACAAAGTTAGGTGCTTACTTTTATATAGTACAACACAAAGATTTATCCTCATATTACTAAAGCCATAGACAGGTAAATTAACTGAAGATGCCGGGTATTTTCTGCTAGTAGAAAACGCCCGCTCGTTCCAATGTCAAGGTCAGGTCGACCACATTGTCTTTGGAAATATCGCACAATGATGATCTAGCACCATGCGACTCGTTTCTTTAACTCTTTACTAAAAGACAAAATTTTGGACTTGTCAAAATTAAATACATTTGCAGACGACGAATCAAATGTGCTTCAAATAGGGTAAAGTTTTGTGAGAAAGGGTAGAAAACATTGCGGGAAAAGGAGAAAATGCTGGTTACCAGCATTTTTTCCCTTTTTCCACAATGTTTTCAAAGGCCTTCTCCGTCAGTCCTAAAAATTTGGGATTGTGTGTTAAAGTGATAACTTGATTTCAATGTAAACTGTCCCCAGAGCGCCCGGTGATCTTCCATCATCTTGCAGATTAATAGCTACCATGCTTCATGAAAGGGGTTTAAAGGCATCAACAACATTTATACTGTACAAGTTGTTCAGTGTTGTACCTTTACCAGACGTCAAAATTTTAGCCTTGTCCAAATTGAAAGCATTTGCAGACGACAATTTCAATGTGGCTCAGTTGGTGCAATTTTCTTTTGATAGGGTAGAAAACATTGTGGGAAAATGAGAAAATGTTGGTTACCAGCATTTTCTCCTTTTCCCACAATGTTTTCAAAAGACCTCTTTCCCAGGGGCGTTAAAAGGCGGCATTGTGCAGCAAAGGGTTAAAGTTAGGATCCTTCTATATTCAGAGATTGAAACAAATCGAGAAAGCAAGTAGAACTGTCGACCTACTTTTCTCTGCGTAGTTTTATGCCTTTTATCGATAGTTTTCACTTCCGGTCGAACACCGCTACAAACACTGGCTATAGCATTCCAGAGCAGGGGGAAAATAAGTTGCTGAGAAACCAACTCAGGAAACTAATTCAAGAGGATTAAGTGTTAAAATCGAAGGGAAAATAGGTGAAAATATTTATGTTTAAAGCTTTTCTGTTCTAATCCTATTTGCTTCTCCCCCAATTATAACATCTCTAGAACAAGGCTGAATATTCCAGGTGGGCACTTCAAGGTGGGAAATACACTGAATAAGGTCGAAGCGTATATACGGTTTGTATATATAAAGTGTGGCTGTTTACGTCATCCGAGTTCCAGCGTATAAACCAAGAAATCGTATGTACATGCTCGTATATTGAAAATACAGGAAGAGAAAAAGAGCGCGGTATATACTAATACACTAACAAGAGACGCATACGCCTGCAAAATTTCTGCTGAGACTGGCGATTTGCCGAGTCAGTACAGTGAGCACACTATAGGTACAGTGAAGTTAACACGATTTCGTTCTCGGAATCTGCACATGGGAAACCGTCCAAGGTATTTGTTTAAAGATACATCTATACCCGTTTTCAGTCATTTTTTTTTTTATCCATTTCATCCTTATATTATGAACAATAACCATTCTTGTTTCTTCATGCCAAATTTTGCTCCAGACGGTTGCACGGTTGCACAAATTACGACCGATAGAAAGTGCATTTCATTTTCGGGAGGCCTTCAAAGAAATCAATGTTGTCATTTCCGGTTTTAAATAGAAGACATTTTTTTTTTTAGTTTCTTTACCCCTTACACTAGATATATTGGTAATTTATATATGTTTACATAGCTGACCGAATTCTGGGCCGTTCTACACATGATCAAACTTCAACAACGTTTCTTCTCTCTGGCTGTAAGGATAATATCTTTAACAAGGCGACTCTTTCTTTCCTATATACGACGCAAGACGCTTTCTGTGGAAGTGTACATCAAAATCAGACTACACAGGACGCACTGCCTGATCTCCGATGTACACTATCCACTGCTTTTATCTAGATTCTGATCAAACTTTCTCCACCTTGCCGCGCAACTGTATTTGTCATGGATAACAAATACATGTACTTTCTATTTATTTGGTAGTCAATATGGTATGATTATTCCACATTTATTACGTGAAATGTTATAAAATTGAGCAATGCTCTGTGAAAATGGGGCTTGTTGCATCAGCGAAAAGTATCGACCCAGGTCAGCCTGTGCAGTCTGCGCAGGCTGACCTGGGCCGAAACTTTTCGGTATTGGTCAATTTTCTACGTGTCAAAGGACATTCTACATCACAACTGAGTTGGTTGTTTAACCCTTTCCCAAACAAGCCCTGGTTTTCACGAGTCTACAGTACAAGTCTTATGAAAACACTGTGGGAAAAGGAGAAATTGCTCGTGACGAGCAATTTCTCCTCTTCCCACAGTGTTTTCTACCCTTTTTGAGACCTTTCTGCCATTTTCATAAAATTTAAAATTGTCGTCTGCAAACTCTTTCAATTTGGACCAGTCAAAAATTTGTCGTTTGGGAAAGGGTTAAAAAAAATGACTATTATGGATCCAACGTTATGTGATGACTTTACTGGTATCATGCATTACGAAGATGCATTAAGCCCCATTTTGCCAGAGCACGGTTCAATTATATATGCTTATTTGTTACTTTCATTTTCTCTTTTTGTACGTTATTGTACTTGAGAAGACAAATAAAGTATTTTTTTTTTTGTATAGTATAGTATAGTATAGTATAGTATAGTATAAGGAAAGTAAATTATTACGTGTCATAATTTCTCAAAGAATTGTTATATTACATGTCCACAAATATCCATGAGTAAGGACTGCAAAAAAATGAAATTCGTTTATATTACCTCTTCATCTCAATCAGTTTCTATCACATTTGCTAGTATGAATGTGAATTGACTTTCAACGTCAATAGGGGGTCCTGCGTGGCTCAGTGGTAAAGTGTAGGACTCGTGACCTGGTGGCTCCGGGTTCGAGCACTCACTAGATCCACTGGGTTTTTCTGGCAAGAAACTTCAGAGACCTAGCCAAGCACTCGTGGAACCCAAGAAATACATGAATATGTGAGCTGTCGCCGTGATGTGACTGAAATAATGTTGAAAGCGGCATAAAACACCATTCAATCTATCAAATCCAACGTCGATAACTTGACCTACTCAGAAACATTTAAATGTAAACTTGTACAAAGCTCGCACTGTAGCTACCTGTTAGGACCCTTCTCCCTCTGGAGTCGGTTTTACCTTCCACAGTCTTGAGAGTAACACAAACTTCCGCGGTGATTAGGTTAGTAGTTGTATACGTAACTTCAAGCATAGCGAATTCATCTTTTAACCTATTACTACACAATGCCGAGTTTAAACAACTCCGAGAAAGAAAGCTTTGAAAATATTGCGGGAAAAGGAGAAAATGCTAGTGACCAGCATTTTCTGCTCTTCCCACAATGTTTTTTCTAGCCTTTCAAGGACAAATCCAATCAATTGAAACATAAAGAAGTGCTGGTTACCAGCATTTTCTCCTTTTCCAACAATGCTTTTAAAAGACTTCTTCTTTAGGGTCGTTAACACTCGTGATTATGTGGTAAAGGGTTAATTTGCTTTCTGTGCCCCCCCCCCCCCGCATTTCGACATGCAGGGTTTTCCCTGACCCCCTGTTTTGTTGAATTTGGACCCCCAAATTTCCAAACGTCCCCTAAAATTAACCCTTTCCCAAACAAGCCCTGGTTTTCACGTGTCTGCAGTACAAGTCTTTTGAAAACACTGTGGGAAAAGGAGAAATTGCTCGTAACGAGCAATTTCTCCTTTTCCCACAGTGTTTTCTACCCTTTTTGAGACCTTTCTGCCATTTATATCAAATTAAAATTGTCGTCTGCAAACTCCTTCAATTTGGACCAGTCCAAAATTTGTCGTTTGGGAAAGGGTTAAAACATTTGCCTTCTTTCTTTCTTTTGAAGGGGGGTCAAATGAACCCTTACGACAAAGTCTAGGGAAAACCCTGATATTGTCTAAATTTTTGTCGTCTGGGTGAGTAAGTGAACGAAGTACCACGAGACAACCACTTTTCAGCGTCCTGTAGCAAACTTCGTGTAAAAGTATTGTGGCAAAAGAAGAAACTTCTCAAAACGAGCAATTATGGGACAAGCAACGAGTAATTACTTCTAATAGCTCCTTTTTCAGCAATATTTTCAAAATCTGACTTCTGTACTGGCGTAAAAAGTCGTATAATATGTATGGTAATGAGTTAACCCTGTATTACAAAATCCCGAGTCATAACGACTCTAAAGAAGAAAACGCTGCGGGAAAAGGAGAAAATGCTGGTAACCAGCATTTTCTCCTTTTCTCACAATGTTTTATACCCTTTCAGAGTCAAATTTCATCGACTGAGCCCCATTATATCCCACATACCGGTATAATTTGTCGTCTGCAACAGCTTTGAATTTGGACACGTGTAAAATTTTGTCGTTTGGTAAAGAGTTACTCACACAGTATGATTGTTTTCATCTCTGTCTAGGGTAGAAGCTATATTGGGGGTACATCAATGATCAAAGTCTGGGAACAATATTAGCCGGCCAGTTACAATGAGTCCAGTACAGACAAGAGAGACAGAGAGATGGTAAATATTAGCCTGTTAGAGCCTGCTTATTGGCGGTCTTCCCATTGTAAATGATTTACTTTACACACTGAGAACTAGAAGGTATGTATTTGAGAGAGAGAGAGAGAGAGAGAGAGACAGACAGACAGACAGACGCTCAATATTGGCCTGGTAGAGTTTGGTAGAGAGAGAGAGAGAGAGAGATTTGTTGCGCAGATAATGACGGATAGAAAATGCACTTCATTTTCTGGAGGCCTCCAAAGAAATCTTTATTATTGTTTGCAGTTGTAAATAACGACAAATCCCTTGAGTTTCAGATTTTCTATTTCTTAGACCATTTATCATTGGTCATTTATCTATGTTTACACAGCTGACTAAATTCTGTGCCATTCTACACACTATCAAGTTTTAACAGTGTTTTTTTTTCTCTCTGGCTGTATGAATTATCTGTAAATGCGTTAATCCCACAATGCTTTGTAAAGGCGTTGTCCTTCAGGTCGTTAAAACTTGGGATTGTGTGGTAAAGGGTTAATATTGCACAAAGTGCGCAAAGCGATCTCGGGTCTACGTTATATTGTAATCTCGTCCATGTAATCGGACATAAAATATTCAATTAGTTTCAATGACCAGGAAAAGATTGACAGGCTAGCAGCACCCTCTCTCTCTCTCTCTTTCTCTGTGTCCCGCATGAACTGTGACCATTACCTATAGAAGGCACCTATTGTTTCTCGGGGGTCGGGACGTCCCAAAATTCATGACTAGAATCTAAGTATTTGAGCCGTGTCATGCTCTGTGAAAAGGGGGTTTAATGCATCTGCAAAAAGTATCGACTCGGGGTCAGCCGGCGCAGTTCGCGCAGGCTGACCCGAGTCCAAACTTTTTGCTATTGGTAAACTTTCTGCATGTCCAAGGAACATTCTATTTCATAATTCAGTTGGTTGTGAGAGAAAAATGGATTTTTATGGATCCATAATTGAGCCATGCTCTAGCAAAAGGGGGCTTAACCCTTTCCCAACCAAGCCCCTGGTTTTCACGTGTCTGCAGTACAAGTCTTTTGAAAAGACTGTGGGAAAAGGAGAAATTGCTCGTAACGAGCAATTTCTCCTTTTTCCCACAGTGTTTTCTACCCTTTTTGAGACCTTTCTGCCATTTTCATCAAATTTAAAATTGTCGTCTGCAAACTCTTTCAATTTGGACCAGTCCAAAATTTGTCGTTTGGGAAAGGGTTAATTAATGCATGTCCGTAATCAGACGAGTCATCACATTATCTGGGATCCATAAATTCCATTTTGTCTAACAACCCACTGGATCATGAGGTAAACTGATCCTTTGACACGCAGAAAATTGACCAACAGCGAAAAGTTTCGGCCCAGGTCAGCCTGCGCGGACTGCGCAGGCTGACCTGGGTCGATACCGTTCGCAGATGCATTAAGCCCCCTTTTCACAGAGCATGGCTCAATCATGAGATGTCTTGCTTAGTATGATGCATCACCGAGATATATCAAACCCCCTTTCGCCAGAGCATGGTCCATTTACACTGGTGCCTGTAATCTCAGAAATAAGCCCGGGTTTAAAGAGCAATGAATAAAGGGTTTTGCGATTGCGGGCGCTTTGATGTTCAAATATCATGTGATGCCCCAAGTAGGTTTGATTGTGTTGGTTGTGGTGTTGTTAGACGTCGTTTCAACAATTCAGTTATTTATATCACGGCTTCCAGGGCACTTCTTAATGTGTTTCTGGTCTTTTTTTTTTCTAGCAAGTGCCTCAAACAATACACTTTCAAAGCAACTGGCTGTTTCCCCCAATAACCATCGTCAGACTTATTTTTTCTTGCTCCTTTTCCTACAGTGTTTTCCAAAGGCCTTTTCTTCACGGTCCTAAAAAAGTCAGCATGGTTTGATAAAGGGCTAAAGCTTAATAAACGGAACTAATTCACAAAGAGCTTGTGTCTATTGTAAGTGCGTCGGACGAGTGTAAGAATAATTTGTGTCTGTAATCTTGGCCCGATTGTGACGTAATACTGATAGATAAAATGCCGCTGGTGATTGGTCTAATTTCAAGGACCTTTTGTTGGAAAATCTGTTTAACAGAATATCATCATTACTAGGAAAAGGTGTTACCTTCTTTCACAGTGTGATTCAATGCTTGCTTTCTTTGAGTGCCATTTTGCGACAGCGTTGCATTTCTCTCACAACCACAGGCGCTTGTTGTATTTGACTAATCGTTCGCTCTCTATAACTTTGTATTTAAGTACATTTGGTTATAAATCTCTCTTCCTTTCCCCATTATGTTTTTAACAGCTTTATTCTTCGTGAATTATAAAGGAAAGTTTGATAAAGTCTTACGAACATGAAAGTTCGTAACAAAATGCATAGCTCAAATACAAACCGCCCCGGCTGGGATTCGAACCTGCACGACAAATATCCTCGTTTATTGGGGTTTAACTCTTTCCCAAACAAGCCCTGGTTTACACGTGTCTGCAGTACAAGTCTTTTGAAAACACTGTGGGAAAAGGAGAAATTGCTCGTGACGAGCAATTTCTCCTTTTCCCACAGTGTTTTCTACCCTATTTGAGACCTTTCTGCCATTTTCATCAAATTAAAAATTGTCGTCTGCAAACTCATTCCATTTGGACCAGTCCAGAATTTGTCGTTTGGGAAAGGGTTAAAAGACCAATACGCTAACCACAGAGATAAGAGCTCCCTAACGCAGTTGTCAGGTATTGATTTTATACGGGAAGAAGATACGGGAAGAAGCTATGCTGTAAGGAAGGAGTAATCTCCCGTAACAAAGGGGTTAACGAAAGAAAGACAATGAGCTTAAACCCAGGGACCTCACTTACCAATCCATCACACAGGGTGAATGACGCAACACTGTCCTCATCTCCCTCGACAGTACCTCTATAGTAACATCCATTGGGATATTTCCCTGTTCCACTATTGTTCAAATTCTCCACATCAAACCACGTAAAATTTCCACTAAAATGTTGCACTGGCACATTGGGAAGCACGAAATCCACCTCGTGTTCAAGATTAAACGTTAACACTTTATCCTTAAATTCCACTGTGTATTTCTCCTCCTTTTCGAACTCCTCACGTAAACTCCGTTTATATCGAGCGTTTGAGTTCTCCTTTGACGTCACTCTACGCGGAAACACTATTTCATAATGTTGTGCTGTAGCAAACTTTTCATCTGTAAAATAAGGAAATTAACGCTTTACCACACAATCCTGACTCTTAAAGACCCTGTGAAAGAATCCTTTTGAAAACATTGTGGGAAAATGAGAAAATGCTGGTAACCAGCATTTTCTCCTTTTCCCACAATGTTTTCTACCCTTCCCAAAACAAATTTGTATTTTTCATTAAAGTTTATTTTGTCGTCCGCAAATGCTTTCAATTTGAACCAGTCTGAAATTATGTCGTTTGGTAAAGAGTTGAAATAAAAGATTTTTTTCAAAGAAAGTTTATTTTAATTCTTTTCCTAACGTACACGAGTTTTAACGACCCCGAGGTTTTAGAATACAAACGGAAACCCGTTGGTGAACGTTTTCTCCTTTTCATAAATTGTTTTCTACCCTTTCAAAGGCAAATCCGTCATTAATTTGAACCACATTTACTGGGGCGTCTGCAAATGGTTTCAAAACGGACAAGTCTATCGTTTAATGTCTGAAATGAATTTACATGTAATTCTGACCAGCATCTGACCTAAAAGTTACGTCCCTGTGGTACATAGTCTTTGAAAACAACATGGGAGAAAGACTAACTGCTTTTTACGACTAGTTTTATCCCATTCCAACATTTTTTTTTTCATTTGATTGTCAGTCAATTCGATGCTGTTTCTGTGTGTTGGTTGTAGTTCAAAATGGCATGTCACAGACCTCCAGGTAAGAGGGAGTGATAGTATTCTAAATTCCTTATTTCTCTTCCAAACCCTATGTTGTGGGTACTCATTAGAATCGTCTTGATGAGACGATTCTAATGAGTACCCATAACATAGGATTTAGTGGAGAGTGATTAATATTTTCAGTTTTGAAATCAAAATCACTCCCCCTATCTGGAGCTCGGAATGTCGTGAAATTACCTGTATGGTATAGGGATAAGGGGCGTAGACTCGTGTCATAGAGTGTAAAGGGTTCTAAGATGAAAACTTTGGAAATCAGTTTCAAATTCAGGGAAAATAATGCTTCAACGGAGGAAGAGTGGCATTCTAGGTTAAACACGGTGCACCTTCGTACTTTTTCCTAAGTTTCATTAGCAGAGGGCAACATTCTGGCTACGTGGACAAGTTCTGGAATGGTTCCTTGCATGAATGTGCAAATGTAACCATTCCAGGCTTTAAAGCTAAGAGACTGTGGACCAGTCTGACGCGGAAGTATTATAACACAAGCTCTTCCTGCAGGCGAATATTTTCTTGTTCAGCAACAAACAACCTTTGGAAACAAGGAGGCAAAATCAGAAATTGCTAATGGCGAGCATCTCCTGATTTTTGCCACGATGTTTTACCATGTACTCAGGTATAAGCCTACAGTGTATGTTGATTGTCCAAGGTATTTTACGAGGAAATTTTCAAAGTGAATTGCCCTTCGTCGGTTTGGGGACGTAATGAATAGATTATTTAAATGTTATTTAAATGCCACTTTCAACATTTTAATTCAAATCACGGCGAGAGCTCACATATTGATGTATTCCTGGGTTTCAACAGTACTAGGCTTGGGTGTGTCTTGCCCATGGACAATCCCACGAAAAAAACCCAATGCTTCAAGTGAGACTCGAACCTAGCGCCTCTCGGTTACGAGTCCTACACTTTGCCACTGAGCCACGCAGGTCCGTCTATTGAGATGAACACTGAACAGACCGGACCAGTACTATCATTACTGTACTAAATTCTCGGCCATACATCTGCAGAAGTGTATTGGTTTATGGCAAAGAGAGTAACCAACCCTACTTCATAGCTTTTAATCCCACGGCTGTTACACACGACTCAATTCGCTTGTGAAGTTAACGCGGATCGAGAACGTATTGTCTAATCTTTGATCGATGTGGCTCAATTCGCTTGTGCGGACAGTGTAGATCAAGATCAGACTGCACAGAACATAACCCTCCTATAGAGCGTTTTATTCCTAGGCTGTTACTTGTGACTTAATTCGTTTATGTGGACAGCGAAGATCAAGATCAGACTGCACAGAAAATGCAGTATGATCTTTGTGATCTTTGAACTACACTGTCCGATGTCGTGTTTTTTTTTTTCCGGAGTTTGAAGTTGGACTATTAGCGTCTTTTACCATCGACTGATCAATTTTATTTAATTTTACCTATTAAGTTTAACTCTTAAGGAAACGATCCCGAGTATTTAAGTATCCTGAAGCATGAACCTTGTGAAAACATCGTGAGGGGAGAAGGGAAAATGCTGGTACTAGTGCTGACCGTGTCGATCAAGATCAGACTGCACAAAATATGCAGTCTGATCTTGGATCTACACTGTCCGCCACTTTTCCAGATATTCCAAGAAAACCTGCTTTGAATTTGCAATACATGCCTCTCACAAGGGTAAATGCCCCCCTTTAATCCGAATTTTAACGACCCCAAGAAAAAAGTATTTTGAAAACATTGTGGAAAAAGAAGAACCAGCATTTTCTCCTTTTCCCACAATGTTTTCTACTCTTTCAGACACATATAACATAATTTGAGCCATATTTCAAATGTCGTTTGCAAATGCTCTCAATTTAGACAAGTCTAAAATTTTCTCGTTTGATACAGCGTTAAATGACGTGGGAACTGTTAGGGAAAAACCATGCAAAATGTCATTTACTATGAAATGCTCCTTTTTCCAGCAAAGTTTCTAATACCTATCTCCTGAGGAGATATTTGTGTATTACGGTGACAAAATGCAACATGAAGGCCCTATCCATTGTGAGGCATCAAAAACAAGAATTATCCTTAAAAAAAGATATACAGCGTTAGGTTGGCCGCAGATGGATCTGCAGAGGCCCGCAGAATAAACATTACCTTATTTTTGACCAATCGCGAACATATATTTATTCATTCGAGCATAATACCAAAAAGTATGTCAAAAGTCAGCGCATTCAGCTACACCGAAAAAAGAAGCGCCAACAGGTTAACCGCTGCTGTACCAAGATATTTACCAACCTTAACCCTTTCCCAAACAAGCCCTGGTTTTCACGTGTCTGCAGTACAAGTCTTTTGAAAACACTGTGGGAAAAGGAGAAATTGCTCGTAACGAGCAATTTCTCCCTTTCCCACAGTGTTTTCTACCCTTTTTGAGACCTATCTGCCATTTTCATCAAATTTAAAATTGTCGTCTGCAAACTCTTTGAGTTTGGACCAGTCCAAAATTTGTCGTTTGGGAAAGGGTTAACTTTTCTCTGCCTTATAATAGACTAAGAGTATCATATTGGATAAAGAGATTATAAGATCGCGTAATGTCAAGGTGGCATCAATAAACCCAAAGTAAAGCGCGGTTTATCCATGCATGTTAAGTTACAACTTTTACTGCTGCATTGACTACTGCATTAACTCGAGCAAGCCAGAGTTTCTATACACTTGTACAAGTCTCTAACCATTTTACCCATCACGTTCTTATTTATATTCAAGTGAACGGTAAAAATTATTGCAACTAATAATGTAAAGAAATCGTAAAGATGTGGTATTGTTGACAGATCAGCAAAAATTTTACATACCTTTTATAGGTAAAGATAAATGGGTTAATGATTGGGCTCCCTCGATCAGGGCAATTGTTATCAAGAGCACCCATTGCCCCAGATACCACACATCCCGCATGGCTTATACAAATTATCCCGTTCATCCAAAATCTTACGCATGCAAACAGACGAACAAGCACATTAGTCTCCTTTCACTATAACACCGTCGTACGTACGGCGTAATGCTGAGCAAAGTCGGATTTACTATAGCGAGCTATACTACGCCCCGCCTCCATTTCCAATACAGCCCCGCCCAGATCACGTCGTACTATCGTACTTCAAATACTCGGAGCTCTTCTTATTCGACCGATTAACTCGCAACCACGCCGGACGGGAAGTTGCGCACAACACGCTTTTCACCCCTCTAAAATATAGTGCACAAAAAACAATTGTAAAACAAGTAAATAATAGAGATCTGACACTACTCGCAGTTCGATTTTTTCTGTTTGTTATAACATACACCGTACTAGCACGAAATATAAATCGTCATAATAAAAGTAAACGGGTACAAAGTCATAAATAACTGGGTAGGTAGGTATACTATATACGTACTCTCGATGGGGGACCTTTTATTTGCCATATTTTTATTGAACATGCAATCATCCTTCTTCTCCCTTCGTCATCAATATTTATTGGGTTTTAATATTGTAGTTTATGATTTTGACTGCATGTGTATCACAGCCTATGATGTCCTTTGCGAAGTGCGTAGACAAAGATCAGATTGCGCGTTCGTGCAGTCTTATCTTTGTCTACACTCTTCGATATCTATGAAATCTATTGAAATACATGTGTAAATAAAAAGATCATATCCGACGAAGTTGTTCTAAGTGTTTAAATTTACTAGCAGCATGCGTACAGGTATATTATCTCATTCTTTTCTCAAGTTTTCGCTAGCAAACGTACTCCATCAAGCAGACGACATCTGAAACTATTGTGGCAATAGATAGATTGCTCTTTTGCTCTTATCAAAAAAGTTCTTCGATAAGCACAATGTTATAGCATAGAGAGAGAGAGAGAGAGAGCAAATTCTAAAATTCTACATTTAACAAAATTAATGTGTTTTTGTGTGTGTGTGTGTGTGTGTCTGTCTGTCAGTACACCTCCCACCAGTTGATTTCTTGTTATCTCCAGTTACTGCGCGTTTAAGTCAAAAGGAAATAGAACATGTGTACTCATTGATTGACATTTTAACTCTTATCCTGCTAAATAAATTAATAAAACTTTCAGGCTGACAATAGAAACTCGTTTAATGTTACTTCAATCTTATTTTTGGAGCCAAATATATCTCCTAATCTTCAAAAGGGCCTTTTGAGAAGTGGAAACACTTATACAGCTCCATTGAGATGTATTTGGCCTCGAAACTTGTGAAACTTGTGAAACTAATCGGACTGTACGTTTTGTCCGCAAAAGGTCAGCGAGTCCCGCTTAGTAGCTATAGGGTTAACTCCTTTAACAGATAACAAACTTTAAGAATTATCAAAATTGAAATGCGGATAACATTCTACAATTAGTATTTGAAAAATTTATGTAGATCTAAATAAAGAAGGATATTGTATAAACACGAGCAGCTCAGTAAATCAGTCACGGCGGTATATGGAAGATATTTAAAAATTTGGGAGCCAGAATTTACGCCGCAAATTCCATCGGGAAAACACATAATATTGTGGAGCTTCTTTACTTGTGACGGGTTCATTGGCAGCTGCAGCCGGAACAGGAAATGAAGAATGTCCTCACGCGCATGCGTTTCTGAAGTAAATCAATACCACTTCCTCGACGCCTTGGTTCGGAAGAAAAAGCGAATATATTTGATTATTTACACATATTTAGGAAGGTATGCAGATTGATTTTAATAGTGCTTCAAAAAAGAAAGATATAAGCATGTGTCTACGAATTTTTAAAACAATCAATCCAAGAAAATATAGGAAAGTTTAAAGTTTTGTACGTGGACTGAAGTTTGTTGGTTTTTTTTTTGCCGCTGTGTGAATTTATTGGAAAAGGTCTAGACTTGTTTCGACTAGTCATTCAAAGAATATATATACAATTTGCAAATGGATCTCTGAACAGCTCACAGATTTTGATTCTTCTTACCTAGTCATTTGGGATAATTTAGGAAATATTTACTCGCTACTTAAGTAGAAGAATAAAACTGTTTAAGGGGAAATCACTCTATCTGACCAAACATCTGTTGCATTCTTTGTCCTGATTTACATCTAGACAGTCTTCATTCCTTTGTTGAAAACATCAACGTTCAGTACCTTCATGTAGTAGAGATTAACTTTAACTTTTAAGAAACAGTCTTAATAAAATTTCAACCCATATATTGCACCAGACTTTGTGTTTGTCCAGAATCTGGAGTATGTGCCAGGTTACCTGGGATCAGAGGGTTAGATCTGATGTTGATTTTGTAATTGTTTAGCTACTTCCTGTCGCATCAGGCCAGTCATCTTTCAGCTGGTTGGATGTGCCTTTAATCTGTTTGTTAGCTTTGAAAATGAATTTGTATCCAGAGATAAAGGGTTTAACCTCATGTTGACATCCAGCTTAGTGCAAGGTTTTCATCGATCTAATTGTAATATACTTTTTTCTGATAAAAATCTTTCTACTTAAACAAACTCATTATGAACTCAATATAAAGTGTGTGCACATTCAATTTGAATGAAATTCATAGCACAGTTTGGTCAGCGATTTTAGTGCTTACTAGGACTCGATCTGAATGAAATAGAAAACAGTATATTTTAATTTCCCTTTATTACGCACAACTTGATAAAAAGGCCGATGAATTGTGATAAAAGAACTGCTGTGGCTAAATTGACTTCCAGAAAATGCCCAGTAAATTTAAAGGCATGTTCCGATTTCCTTGCAAGTAGGTAAATTGTTATTGACATTTTTTAAAACTGGAAATGCAAGAAGGCAACAGTTATATTTTGTTACTGTTTTGATGTCTTTGTGAAGATTAATCATTAGAATAGAATTGATCAAGGTTTATTGGCCAACAGTAAAAGTATAGACGCTTATAGCCATTTGAAAAGAGGCTGGTATGATTGGATTTCTTCCAAAAGCATGAAAGGAAAGGCTGCAGAATGAGGTGTGCAATGGAGACACAATCACAAAACAAGCATTGACACTCCTGTCCAAAAACTAAATCAGTATTAAAAAGTCAAACCTAGAAACAGGTCACACATTAACTCTACCACACAGTCCTGTGTTTTAATGGCCCTGACAGGGTTCCCATTCATGCACATATGTGCATGATTCACGCACTGAATTGAATAATCATGCACAGAAATATGAAGTGAAACGTGCATGCACGCACAGATTTCAGGGCTCCCGTTGTCGATCACCAGTGGCGCCGGTTGGGACAAGTTAACAAGTGTGAAAGTCACTGTTTATCACCGCTAATCAAACTTGGTATCAATACGCTTTTCTAGTGTAAAATTAAAGGTTTTGAAGTTACATGCTACTCTTATTGACAAATCTATGTCAAATCATGTGGAAATACTACTCCAAAGCTTAACAGGCATGAAAAAAAGATCACTGCAAGAAATGTGAAAACCCATGACACAACAAAAATTGGTTTGACATCGTCCAATCATAGGCATTTCAAACTGTCTATTCAGTTTCATCAATGACTTTGAACAGTAAATTTACATAAATATCTCTATAAAACAATAAGTGAAACCTAATTAGTGTCTGAAATTGACAGTGAAATGGAAAATTCTACTGGCCGTCAGGCTGTAAGTTGTCCCTCTGAAACTGGTCCTGTGAGTAAGGAAATTATAACAACCCATATTGTTTTCAAGAGCAGCTGACTGCAGAGTAAGACTCATCAAAACAAATTTTCAATACAACAGACCCTTACTGTCCTCCATAGATGCTCTATAATTGTCAATATTAAGTGCACTCCTAGAATTTCTCTTGTACTCCCAAACTTGTATTCCAGGGAGCGCATGCACTCCCAAAAAGAGATGTGAGTGGGAACACTGCCTGAAGAGAAAGCCTTTTGAAAACATTCTTGGAAAAGGAGAAAATGCTGGTTATCAGCATTTTCTCCTTTTCCCACAACTTTTTCTACCATATCAAAGACAGAAATCATTATGTGAGCTACTCTCAATTTGTGAAAATGCTTTCAATTTGTTATAGTCCAAAATTTTGTTGTGTGGTAAAAAGTTAAAGATTTCAAAACTTGGTGTCAGTTTTTACAATATGTGGTTGGAAACACTTCAGATTTCCTTGAGCATTCATGATAACATACAGTGAATTTATAACTATAAATCAAAAGTATTCTTTTTTTAATTTTTTTCTTCAGGATTTACAGTTGAAACCATGGTGCTGGATTTCAATCTAAACGACTTTGTTGAGAATCTCCGTGCAACAAAACCCCCATATGATTGTCCTCTGCCCAACTGCGGTAAAAGATACAAGAGTTTTAGTGGAATACAATTTCATATCTATAATTTTGACCATGATAACCCAGAGAACAATTCACCGGCAAGCAACAAGAAGCCATCAGTTGGAAAAAAGAAGAAATGGAAGCATCACAGAATGAAATTCGACCAGCCAGCAACTCCACCAGAATTTGTGAGACCTCCAGAAACTTTGACATATGCTGAATCTCAGAGACTGGTGGAAATTGATTTAGATGGAAGAATTCATAGAATTAACATCTATGAACCCATTGAGATTATTTCTCAAGATGTGATTGACAATCAGAATAATACAGAAAAAGAAGAAAAGGGAGAAAAATCCCCACAAAGAAATAAGCATGTAGACACTCCAAAAGTTCGCAAAGATATCAGTGTATCTAGTCATGGAAACAGTAATAAACTCCCAGAGGCTCAGTTTAAAGTTATAGATGACTATGTGAAACCTGATAAAAAAGTTTCAAGATCAGAATCCTATTACAGATATATGGAAAAGTCTGTTGAAGAATTAGATGAAGAAGTAGAATATGACATGGATGAGGAGGTAAACCTGTTGTTTTCTTGGTTCATCAGTTTTTGCCCTATACTAAACAGTCTCATGTTTTAACCCTTAGACTGTTGAATTAATGAAATGAACCTGTTACATTCTGAACAAACAGCTGAAATAGTGCTATGTCAAGGTTTTTTGGTGGGAATATGTAATAATATAGCAGACAGAATAGATCAAAGATCAGACTACACATTCTTTGCAGTCTGATCTTGATCTACAGAGTCCCAAAAGCAGCTTTTGCCAGTTGCAGTGCTTTAGGAGTACGTGTAATTGACCCTGAGCAAGAGAATTTAATTTTTCTTTGAATGTATATTTGAAAATTTACATGTAGTTTCATATGGACTATATATGTATGCTGATCATTACTAGCAATGTTGCCTATTGCTATAAGATTTTCAAAAGTATTTCACTGAAAGAGTGAAACCATGTCTGCAGAATATAAAGAAAGAGTTGATGATAATGGTGGTTTATATCTAGTATTGAGCTGTTTAGAAAGTTCTGTAGGGAGATAGTTTTATTATTTTTACTGAAACTATGACAAGATATATTATAATTTCATCACCAATCCTTATGTTGTCAATTCTCATGGAAACAATTCATGAATATGAATCCTTGTATCTACATGTGCATGTATATTATCAGCCTGCTTATCTAGACCTCAGGTTGATGTACACACTTCCTAGAATATTTAGGTAATGTAGATAGATATAAGGTCAAAGTATTGCAACTTCAGTCTGCAGAGATGGATGTTGCCTTTACTCCTGATAGAAATAATGCAAAGAAGAAAGTGTTCGATGTGATCCTGCTATTTTTTTCTGGTGCACATCACATAATTGTAGTTAGCAGTTGCACAGTTTTTGTGTTTTCTATATTACAGGAAAAATGTTATTTATTTGTCTTTGAAAGTTGCTCCTTTGTGTCACTTGAATTTTTGGGGGGGTCCAAAATTTGCGACGTTAGAACAGTACAGTATAACTGTATTAATGGAATATATTTGAGCAATGCTGTGTGAAAAGGAGGTTTAATGCATCTGCAAGAATTATTGACCCGTGTCAGCCTGCACAGTTCCTGCAGGCTGACCTGGACAGAAAATTTTTGCTATCGGTCAATTTTCTGCATGTCAAAGCCACAGTCTATCTCACAATTCAGTCGACTGTTAGACAAAGGGGATTTTAAGGTTTCATTACTTTGTGATGTCTTGCTTGGTACAATGCATCACAGAGGATGCATTAAGCCCCCTTTTCACGGGAATAGCTCATTTGTATTGTCACAAGTCTATTACATATGAGGTATATTCTGTGAAAAGGGAGCTTAATGCGTCTGCGAAAAGTATCGACTTAGGCCAGCTTGTGCGGTCTTCGCAGGCTGACCTGGGCTGAAAGTTTTTGCCATTGGTCAGTGTTCTCTATGTCCAAGGACTAGTCTACCTCATGATTAGGTCAGTTTTTGAAAAAAATGGCTTTAACTCTTTACCACATGGCAATCTTTTGGACTTGTCTAAATTGAAAGCATTTGCAGACGACAAATGGGATTCAAAAACTGAAATTTTGTGTTGGAAAGGGTAGAAAACATTGTGGGAAAAGGAGAAAATGCTCCTTTTCCCACAATGTTTTCAAAATGCTTTTTGTTCAGGGTCGTTAAAACCCGTGATTGTCAGTGTGTGGTAAAGAGTTAATGCATCCATAATTATGAGATTGCTAGCTTGGTATCATGCATCACAGAGATGCATTAACCCTTTACTGCACAATGACGCCTTTTGATGCCCCTGGAAAAGAAGCCTTTTGAAAACATTGTGGGAAAAGGAGAAAATGCTGGTAACCAGCATTTTCTCCTTTTCCCAGAATGTTTTTTACCCTATCAAAGAAAAGTTGCACCATTTGAGCCACAATGAAATTGTCGTCTGCAAATACTTTCAATTTGGACAAGGCTAAAAAATTGTCGTCTGGTAAAGGGTTAACCCCCCCCACTTTTTTTTTGCCACAGAATGGCTCATATATATTTATATGTATCTCTGGGTTTCTTGTAGGACCATGCATGGCTTGAGATTATTAATGAGAGAAGAGGTCAGGACAAACTGTCAAATATTTCACAAGAGGGTTTTGAGATGTTGATGGACAGATTTGAAAAAGAAGCGTACTTTCAGAGTCAGTCCTCTGGAAAAGATGTCCTTCCCTCCATCGATGAAGATGCAGTTTGTTCAATATGTGCTGATGGGGAATGCCAGAATAGTAATGTGATTCTGTTTTGTGACATGTGCAATTTGGCTGTACACCAGGAGTGTTATGGTGTACCCTATATTCCAGAGGGACAGTGGTTATGTAGAAGATGTTTACAGTCACCTTCCAGGGCAGTGGACTGTCGTCTTTGTCCAAATAAAGGTGGTGCATTTAAACAGACTGACGATGGCCAGTGGGCCCATGTAGTATGTGCTCTTTGGATACCTGAAGTTGGCTTTGCAAATACTGTGTTCCTGGAACCTATAGACTGTATCGACAGGATTCCATCGGCCAGATGGAAACTTTCTTGCTATATATGTAAACAGCGAGGAACGGGTGCATGTATTCAGTGTCATAAAACAAACTGTTACACCGCTTTCCATGTGACTTGTGCACAGCAAGCAGGATTATTTATGAAGATCGAGGCCATTAGAGAACCAAGTGCAGGTGGTAGTACAATAAGTGTTAGAAAGACTGCATTCTGCGATGTGCACACGCCGGCAGATTCTGACTGTAAGCCAAATACTGCAGTTATAACTGGAATGGACGACAAAGATGCCAAGGAGAAGTCACGCATAAAGATGAGAAAGGCGAGAAAAATTCTAGCAGAAAAGAGAAATGCTATTCCTGTGGTGTCTCTTCCAAAGATACCACAACACAGGTGATTTGTCTGCTTTGGCACATTTTGTTTTATATGAACCATACTCTTACAAAAGGGGGTTTAAAAATTTTACCACACAACTCCAACTCCTAAGCAGGAAGGCTTCTGGAAACATTGTGGGAAAAGGAGAAAATGCTGGTAACCAGGGTTTTCTCCTTCTGCCAGAAAGTTTCTGACCCTAACATAGAACTTGTCTGTTAACACCAGTTTTGAATTTGTCGTATTAAGATGTTCCAAATTCTGGAGAGTCGAAAATTTGTTGTTTGCTAAAGGGTTAATGCATCTCCGTGATGCATGATACTAAGCAAGTCATTACATAATTATGGATCCATAAAATCCCTTTTGTATAATAACCAAGAGAATTTGGAGGTAGACTGGTCCATTCACATGCAGAAAATTGACCAGTAGCAAAAAGTTTTGACCCAGGTCAGCCTGCACGTGCTGAGCAGGCAAACCTGGGTTGATACTTTTTGTAAATGCATTAAACCTCTTATACCAGAGCATGGCTCATATTGAATGTAAATACTTGATAAGAGAACTTTGAAATCTTGTTGTAGATGGTTTAACTCTTTACCAAACGACAAAATTTTATACCAGTCCAAATTGAAAGCATTTGCAGACAACAAAATAAAGGTGACTTAAAAATTGAAATATGCTTTTGGAAGGGTAGAAAACATTGTGGGAAAAGGAGAAAATGCTGGTTACCAGCATTTTCTCCTTTTCCCACAATGTTTTCAAAAGGCCTCTTTCTCAGGGTGGTTAAAACACGGGATTGTGTGGTAAAGAGTTAAACTGTAAGAGATTACAAAATTTTGCACTTGTGCAAATCCAAAGCATTGGCACACAAAAAAATTACATGTACATGGGGCAAATTCAATGGAATTTGTCTTTGAAAAGGTAGAAAAGAGTGAGGAAAAGGAGAAAAAAAGTTATGAGAATTTTCTCTCTTTTCCCACAATGTTTTCAAAAGCCTTCACCCACAAGGTTATTAACCCTTTACCACACAATCCTGACTTTTAACGACCCTGTGACAGAAGCCTTTTGAAAACATTGTGGGAAAAGGAGAAAATGCTGGTTACCACAATGTTTTCTAGCCTTCCCAAAACAAATTTCAATTTTTCAGTCACATTTATTTTGTTGTCTGCGAATGCTTTCAATTTGGACCAGTGTAAAATTTTGTCGTTTGGTAAAGAGTTAAAACTGGGGGTTGTTTGGTTAAGAGTTTAACTCAGTACCAGATTACAAAATTTTGTATTTTGGGACTTGGCCAAACTGAAAGCATTTTGCAGATATCAGATTTAGCCAAAATGATGGGATTTGTCTACAGGATAAAACATTCTGGGAAAAGATGAAATTACTGAATATCAGCACGCACTGGTGCTTATGCCACAATGCTGTTTTGAAAAGCAACTTCATTAGGGCTGTAAGAATACAGTTTTGTGGTTTGAAAATAAAAATTTTTAGTCAAAATATGACACTGATAGGCTGTGGATCATTGTGAAAAACTATTAATTCTATACTGGTGTAGAAATCTTGTTCTATACCAAACGATAAAATTTTAGACTTGTCCAAATTGAAAGCATTTGCAGACAACTATATAAATGTGACTCAAAACTTGTAAACCTTCCAAAAATTTGTTTTGGGAAGGGTAGAAAACATTGTGGGAAAAGGAGAAAATGCTGGTTACCAGCATTTTCTCCTTTTCCCACAATGTTTCCAAAAGGCTTCTTTCTCAGTGTCGTTAAAAGTCGGGATTGTATGGTAAAGAGTTAAACCTTTTACCAAGCAATCCCAAGTTTTTACGACCCTAAAGAAGAAGACTTTTCAAAACATTTTGGAGAAAAGAAGAAAATGCTGGTAACCAGCATTTTCTCCTTTTGCTTTCTTTTTTTCCACAGACAGTATCATAATTTGAGTCCTATTTTTTTGTCACCTGTAAATGCTTTTAATTTGGACAAACCTAACATTTTGCCATTTCGTAAAAAGTTAACTCTTTACCAAACGACAAAATTTTGGACTGGCCCAAATTGAAAGCAATGGCAGACGACAAATGTGGCTAAAACGATTGCATTTGTTTCTGAAAGGTTAGAAAACATTGTGGGAAAAGGCGAAAATGCTGGGTACCAGCATTTTCTCCTTTTCCCACAGTGTTTTCGAAGGTCTTCTTTCTCAGGGTCATTAAAAGTCGGGATTGTGTGATAAAGGGTTAAATACAATTTGTTAATGTATAATGTTTAAAATTACTTACAAATATATTGTGAAGGTAAAATCTGATACATGAACTAAGATACCTGTATATTCATGAATGAATTTAAACAATATTTGAGTAGTACTGTACCTGTATACATGTATTATTTCTTTTTCAGATTGCAGCAAATTGCACAGTTGGTAAATTTTCCAAAGAAGCAGGTATTTTTGTCTCGATTATTGAGTTACTGGACTCTGAAAAGACAGTCAAGGAATGGTGTCCCACTGCTCAGGCGGTTACAAACAAGTCACATGACAAGAAATAAATCTGAAGTAAGTTTATAATGTGCATGTAGATGGTAGCTACAGTTATTAACCCTTTGGCACATTATCGCGAGTTTTAACAAACCTGAGCAGGAAGGCTTTTAAAAACATTAAGGGAAAGGAGAAAATGCTGGTAACCGTCTTTGTCTTCTTTTCCCACAATGTTTTCTAACCTTTAGGAACAAGTCCAATTATTTGAACCACATTAAATTTTTGTCTGCTAATGCTTTCAATTTTGACCAGTCTAAAATATCATCATTTGGTAAAGTGTTGAAGTAAAAATGAATTCTTTTGGCTGAAAATGTCCATTTTGTGTTATGAAATGTACTTTTTTAGTTGATCACCTAAAAGTAGTAAGTCTTAACCCTTTCCTAAACAACAAATTTTAGACTGGTCCAAATTGAAAGAGTTTGCAGACAACAATTTTAAATTTGATGAAAATGACAGAAAGTTGTCAAAAAGGGTAGAAAACACTGTGGGAAAAGGAGAAATTGCTCGTTATGAGCAATTTCTCCTTTTCCCACAGTGTTTTCAAAAGACTTGTACTGCAGACACGTGAAAACCAGGGCTTGTTTGGGAAAGGGTTAAAAGTAAGTTAGAAAAGGATATCTCGTGATATACAGGACAGTGTGGTAAAGGTTGAGCAATGGAAATAAAATTTTAGACATGGATCTGATTCAGAATCTAATTCTTTATTCTTACGATACATGTCTTTTTAATTCAAAGCATTACCACATGAATATGACTTAATGTTGTTGGTACCTTTAAAATGGTCCGATGAATCACCGAAATGCCACTGAAACACCGATATACCCCTATTTTTTTTTCAATATTAAGTTCAGATAACTGATATTAGTTTGCAGCATTTCTGAAAATGCACTCTGTCAAAGTATCAATAATTGTTGAGAAGAAAGATGTTGTTAATATATTCTGATCATTGATTTACATGGAGAACTATCACCGAAATATTTGCATGTCTGGTCTGTTACACACTGAAATACCCGATCTTGATTACGCAAATCTAGAGCCGTAGAATCATCAGTATCATATGATCATATGAATTTATTATTTCTTTGAGTGATAAACACACATACAAAATCATTTGCGGACGCAGTAGTTTAAGATCAGACATTGCATAATGTAGGTCTCTAATACATCAAGACGCACAAGTAGCTGGGTTCTGTTCTGTTCTGTTAAAGTGATGCAATCGTAATTTAAGGCGTTCGGCTGATATGATCCAACTTATTTGATGTGTAAGTTTGTCATTGTGATTTTTAAAATGACATGGTTATTATTAATAATCTTATCGGCAGAATTTATAATTGTCTTATCAATTTACGCCTGGTAACATGTTAACTACTGATTTAAAATGGCTGCCGGTTTTCTGATTTGGTGATTTTTAATTTCATATATATCCAGTATAAAAGTTAAAACTTTTTTTGCCAGCATAGTTATGGATAACGATCAGATACATCAACCTTGTACACAAGCACAGCTACTGTAGTAAGGTTGCGGATGTACAATCCCTGAATCGACAAATTTTACTACCCTGGGCGGGTATTTCGGTGAACATTTACAGTACCTGTGGGATATTCCGGTGCACATTCTTCACGTCAGCTTCAATGGCATGTTGTTATTTTGTCATTAGGTTTTAAACTAACCCTCCTTCATCAGTGTGATAACAATTTGTGTCAAACACCACAACTTCAGTTGTTTGAAATCAGAAATTAAAAAAAAAAATCGGGGTATTTCAGTGGCATTTCGGTGATTCGTCGGACCCCCTTTAGAAGGCAAATTGTTCAAAAAGGCAAATTGTTTGCTATAAACATTTTCCAAATAATTAGGTTACCATGAAATAATCTTCCTTTGTAAGGTAACTCTTTACAAAAAAAAAAAATTTCAAAGCATCTGTAAATGGAAGTTCAGTTGTGACTTGTATGGTGACATTGTCGATGAAAGGGTAGAAAACCTTGTGCGAAAAGGAGAAAATGCTGGTTACCAGCATTTTCTCCTTTTCCCATTATGTTTTTAAAAGCTTTCCACCTCAAGGTCGTAAAAAATTTTATAATTGTTTGGTAAAGGGTTAATTATATGTTCTACTTGGACTTTGTGATAATTGTTTGATTCATAAATGTTGCATTTCAGAGCAAGAATGATAAACAAAGCAGTGTACTTAGAGAACAACTGAAGTATTGGCAGAGATTACGGCAAGACCTTGAGAAAGCTCGTCTTCTTGTTGAATTGATACGCAAAAGGGAAAAACTGAAAAGAGAACAGGTAAGAATGTGTACAAGTAGTAATGTGTAAACGGTACAGAAGAAGGATCCTGTCACGATTAGAAAGATAAAAAAGAGCATATCTTTTTATTGCTTATAAGGAATAATACTGTCTTTGAATCCACCGTACAAGTATTATCTTTTAATACGGTACATGTGTGCTAAATGACCATAGATGTTGTTCATTCATTCATTGATCCAGCCATCCATCCATCGACCCACCCATCCATCTATTGAAAATACAGTGGGAAACTGGAAAGGGGCCCTTGCTGATTAATCCTTTAACACACAATCCCAAATTTTAATTACCCCGCGAGAGAAAGCTTTTGAGAACATTGTGGGAAAAGGAGAAAATGCTGGTAACCAGCAGTTTCTCTTTTTCCCACAATGTTTTGTACCCTTTCCATATCAAATTTTTGAGTCACATTTATTTTGTAATCTGCAAATGCTTTCACTTTGGATTAGTCTAAACCTTTGTTATTGGTAAAGGTTTAAGCTTAGGTAACCTTTTTCAAAAGAATCTTCGGCACTGATGTATTTAACTGGCAAGGTGCAGGAATGAATTGCATGTGAATTGTTAGAATCTCAGAGTGTCTTGGTTTTGAAATAGGTAGAGTGTTTGGCAGTCAGCCCATAACTTCTTATGCAGATATTAATATAAAAACAGAAATGAGTTTGGAGGAATTCTGGTGTAAACTTGAGAAATCAACGGGTATTCTAAAAACTGTACAACACCCTTTTCAACTTTATTAAGTGGTCTTACCCTTTATAAAACAATGCAGTGTTTTTATAATCCTGATGAAGCCTGTTGAAAACATTGAGGGAAAAGTAGAAAATGCTGCTGACCAAAACCCTAGTAAAGAAGCCTTTTGAAAATATTGTGGGGAAAAAGCACAATGCCGACTTTTAATGACCCTGGGAAAGAAGTCTTTAGAATACATTGTGGGAAAAAGAGAAAATGCTGGTAACCAACATTTTCTCCTTTTCCCACAATGTTTACTACCCTATCAAAGAAAAATTGCACCATTTGAGCCATGTTGAAATTGACATCTGCAAACGCTTTCAATTTGGACAAGGCTAAAATTTTGTCGCCTGGCACAGGGTTAAGCCACTTGCAAAAGCAAACAAAGTTGAAAATTTACAAATAAACACACCTTCTACAATAAAATAAATGTGAAGTTTGCTGGAATTTCAAGAGTAATGTAAAGATTTATGAATATGTATAATTGGTAATATATTTACCAGGTTGTTGTGCAATATCAAAATGTCCCCTGTGCTTGATATTTATCAAGAAGGAAAAGCTTTCCTCTTTACCAGGGGACATAAGTTTAGAAAGGTCCAAACTGAATGCATTTGTAGATGACAAATGAAAATTAAATACTGCACAAATTTATAAAATTTGTCCTTGAAAGGGTAGAAAAGATTGTCAGCAGAGGACGAAATGCAAAGCATCAAAGGAGAAAATGGTGGTTCCCAGCATTTTCTTCCTTCCTTTCAATGTTTTCAAACATCTTTTTCTCTTGGGAGTCATTTAAACTTGGATTGTATGGAAAAGGGTTAAGCTATCTATTTTTTTAGGAATAGTGCAAAAGATTGTTGTTTGCTAGACCAACACCTTTCTTGTTTTTGTTCCTATAATTTGTTTGTACTTGACTGGGGTTCATAGATGTATGATATATCCCTCTATTGTGTCATCAGTGCAATTTTTACCCTTTCACATACAATTGAATGTGCCTTTTACAACGACTGATCGACACTGTCAACTTTGATGAAATATCCAAGTGGATGGCAACCTGGGTCGGTATTCACCAACCATTCTTAAGAACGTTCTTTGTCTTGTTCTCCAGAATTTTCTACAATTGAAAGTAACACAAGTCCTGATTGGCAAAAGCCAATCAGGACTTGTGTTACTTTCAATTGTAGAAAATTCTGGAGAACAAGACAAAGAACGTTCTTAAGAATGGTTGGTGAATACCGACCCAGGTTGCCATCCACTTGGATATTTCATCAAAGTTGACAGTGTCGATCAGTCGTTGTAAAAGGCACATTCACACAATGACCCTGGACATTTCTTTAACCCGTTCCCAAATGACAAATTTTAGACTCTTTCAAATTAAAAACATCTGCAGACAATAAATTCAAAGTTGGTACAAATGAGCTTAAGCTCTCTGATAGGGTAGAAAACATTGTGGGAAAAAGAGAAAATGCTGGTTACCAGCATTTTCTCCTTTTCCCACAATGTTTTCAAAAGTCTTCTTTCCCAGGGTCATGAAAACCAGGGATTGTTTGGTAAAGGGTTTAGTGGGCTCTTTTTCCTTAACTCTTTACCAAACAGCAGAATTCCAGACTGGTCCAAATTGAAAGCATTTGTAGACGACAAATTAAATGTGACTCAAAAATTTAAATTTGCCTTTGAAAGGGTAGAAAACATTGTGGGAAAAGGAGAAAATGCTGGTTACCAGCATTTTCTCCTTTTCCCACAATATTTTCAAAAGGCTTTTGTCCAAGGGTACTTAAACCCATGATCTAGTAAAGAGTTAAACAGAACCTTAAGCCTATACCACACAATCTTGAGTTTGGACAACCTGTAACAGGAAAGGGTTTGGAAAACATTGTGAGAAAAGGAGAAAATACTTGTTACTAGCATTTTCTCCTTTTTCCACAGTGTTGTCAAGTAATGTCTACCCAAACAAATTCAGAAATCATCATTTAAGCAACATTTAATTGGTTGTCTGTGAATACTTTCAGTTTGGTCCAGTCCAAAATTTTGTTGTATAGTAAAGAGTTACCGTAAGTTGTGAAAACCCTTCTAAGGGTCAGCTTTTCGATGTTGTGGTCAGAATTCACTAATTATTTCTAAGTATAATGTCTTGATAACCAGCTTTGTACATGCAGCTAGGAGGGTAAGAAGGTGTATGGTTCTATTGTCTTTTTACCATACATTGATACAACCCTCCAAGATCAGACGTAACTTGAACAGTCTTCTTAATTTGAGATCGATAAGAAGTCTACTATGTTACGGACAAACCTTTTGAACCTGACAGTGCAAAATGAAATAGACATATTTAGTAGGAAATAAAAATTGTCTTGCTCCAAGTCTCAAGGATTCTTTGGCAAAATTATCTTACTTAGCACTTTACCAAATGACAAAATCGTGGACTGGACCAAATTGAAAGCATTTGCAGATGACTAATGTTGCTGTTGTTTCCCACAGTGTTTTCAAAACCCTTTTCTTTCAGGGTAGTTAAAAGTCAGGATTGTGTGGTAAAGGGTTAAATATCAGGCAGTATAGGTGTAGGATCAGACTGCAGTTATTGTGCAGTCTGGTCTTGACTTAACTCTTTACCAAATGACAAAAGTTTATACTATTAGAATTAACCCTTTACTAAATGACAAAATTTTAGCCTTGTCCAAATTGAAAGCATTTGCAGATGACAATTTCAGTGTAGTTCAAATGGTACAAATTTTCTTTGATAGGGTAGAAAACATTGTGGGAAAAGGAGAAAATGCTGGATACCAGCATTTTCTCCTTTTCCCCCAATGTTTTCAAAAGGCTTCTTTCCCAAAGGCATCAAAAAGCGGCGTTGTGCGGTAAAGCGTTAAAAGCATGTACATACAAAAAAATAAACGTGACTCAAAAATTGCAGTTTTTTCTTTTTTGGAAGGGTAGAAAAAATTGTGGGAAAAGGAGAAAATACTGGTAACCAGCATTTTGTCCTTTTCCCTCAATGTTTTCAAAAGTCTTCTATCTCAGGGCAGTTAGAACTTGGGATGGTATGGTTAAGAGTTAGAAGTGTCTGCTTAGCAAAGAAAGTTAGGTTTAACTCTTTACCACACAAACCCAAGTTTTAACGACCCTGAGAAAGATGCATCTTGAAAACATTGTGGGAAAAGGAGAAAATGCCGGTAACCAGCATTTTCTCCTTTTCCCACATTGTTTTCTATCCTTCCCAAAACAAGTTTTAATTTTTCATTCACATTTATTTTGTCGTCTGCAAACGCTTTCAATTTGGACCAGTCTAAAATTTTGTCGTGTGGTTAAGAGTTAAGCCTTTACCAAACAATTTCATGTTTTAACAACCTGGAAGAGGAAATGCTGGTAACCATTCTTTTCTCCTTTTCCCACAATTTTTTTTTCTCCCTTTCAAAGACAAACCATATTGTACGAGCTATATTCAAATACTGTCAGCAGATGTTTTCAGTTTGGACAAGTCTGATGTTTCATTGTGTTGTGAAGAGTTAACTCTTTACCAAACGACAAAATTTTAGACTGGTCCAAATTGAAAGCATTTGCAGACGACAAATTGATTGTGACTTAAAAATTGAAATTTGTCATGGGATGAGTAGAAAATATTGTGGGAAAAGGAGACCAGCATTTTCTCCTTTTCTCACAGTGTTTCAAAAGGCTTCCCTTATGGGGTCGTTAAAAGTCGGGATTGTGTGGTTAAAGTATTTCCCCATGGCCAATTGGGGAAATATGTATTTATGCCATGCTCTGTGAAAAGGGGGTTTAATGCATTCACAAAAATGTTCAACCAGGTCAGCCTTTGCAGTCAGTGCGGGCTGACCTAGTTTGAAACTTTATGCTGTTAAGTTTTCTGCTTGTCAGAGGACATTTTACCTCCATGTTTAGCCAGTTGTAATACAAAATGGATTTTTAGGATCCAGAATTATTAACCCTTTCCCAAACAAGCCCTGGTTTTCACGTGTCTGCAGTACAAGTCTCTTGAAAACACTGTGGGAAAAGGAGAAATTGCTCGTAATGAGCAATTTCTCCTTTTCCCACTGTGTTTTCTACCCTTTTTGAGACCTTTCTGCCATTTTCATCAAATTTAAAATTGTCGTCTGCAAAGTCTTTGAATTTGGACCAGTCCAAAATTTGTCGTTTGGGAAAGGGTTAAATGACGACTTGCTTGGTATAATGCATCAAATGCATTAAACCCTCTTTTGCAAGAGTGCTGCTCATTTGTATAAGTGCCTAGTAGAAGAACATTTCATGGAAAGGAAAAGGAATAATTTTCTTGAATGATAAAAAAGTTTCCTTGTACATTATGGTATTAGTGCAGAAGAACTTGATTTGTGTAAAGTGCTTGGTGTGGTCCAGTTAGGTCTCTGCCTTCAATGATTAGTTTCAGGGTTTAATTTCAAGAATATAGGTTTGGGATAACTATGTTTTGTTTGTTAGGTCTTCAATGGCTCTTTTCAACATTATTTCATTTACATTGGACAGTTAGTTCACCTACATGTATTAATGCTTTCCTGGAGTTTCTTTTACTAGTACTTTGTACAACAATTTTAGCTCCACTGGCCAAAGGCCAGCCAGCTTATGTTATGGCCCTGTGTCTGTCGTGCGTCCATCCGTGTGTGTCCGTCTGTCCGTTTGTGTGTGTGTTAACTTATATTTCAAACATTTTCTCTGAAACTGCCCATTGGATTTTATGAAACTTCACAGAAATGATCCTCCCATGGCCCTCTTCAGAAACTCTTAAAAGAATTTGATTTCTATAAAAACTCTGGTTGCCATGGCAACAAACTGAAAAATATTGAAGATCTTTAAAAATCTTCTTGTCAGAACCATAAGGCCTCGGGTTACCAAATTTGGTGTGTAGCTTCATCTAATGGACCTCTACAAAAACTCTTCAAATTATAACTCAGGGGTCAAATTTAGCCCCGCCCCGAGGGTCACAAGTTTTACTTAGGTTTATATACTGAAAACTTAAAATATTTTCTTCCCCAAGACCATTTGGCCTAGGGCTATCAAATTTGGCATGTAGCTTCATCTAATAGGCCTCTACAAAAACTCATCAAATTATAGCCCCAGGGTCAAATTTGGCCCCCACCTCTGGGGCCAGGGCCACAAGTTTTACATAGGCTTCTATGGTGGAAACTTTAAGTCTTCTAGTCCTAAACCATATGGCCTAAGGCTACTAAATTTGGCATGTAGCTTTATCTAATAAACCTTTACAAGAACTCTTCATACTATAGCCTGGAAGTCAAAATTGGCCCTGCCCCAGGGGTCTAGTGGAGTGATACAGGGTCATCATAGTCCTCTTGTTTTCAATCCAATAGCTGCTTTCCCACACAAACATTGTCAAAACAATGCATATGGATGAGAGAGGAATGACTCTTGTGACAATTAATTATTAGTCCAAAGAACTTGGCTTAGCTAGGGAATTGAAATAGTAACCTATATAGGGAATTGAACTAGCGACTTCCTGGATTTCAAGCCTGGTGTCTGTATTCACCAAACAGTCTTTGAACAGTCTTAGTCTAATCATTGATTTAGAAAGTAACACAACTTCCAATAGGCTAAACCATTTGGTTTAGCCGACCAGAAGTTGTGTTACTTTTAAATTTAGAGAAGAATAAAAGTGAGAATAAGAGTAGGGATGCTCTTAAGAATGGTTGGTGAATATGAGCCCTCTAACTGTATGTAAACTGGCAGCCTGTTATAACACGAGACTTGGAAATTTAAATTGTGATATCATTTATCCAAAGAGATAGACCTTATCGATAAGATAGACAATTTCTTTGTGAATTTGATCAATTGATCGTGGTCAGAAAAAATATTGTCTGTCATGAAAATCTTAGCCAAAGAAAGAATATTGATCTGTTATTTTAAAACAGAATTTAAGGCTTTCTGATATGGGCTGTGCGATTGGTGGATTTTGTACTTAGGAAAACCAATAGCTGCCCTCGATAAATTGGGTGTTGCCTGTTGTCTATTGAACGGTTACGGGAGATACAAGGGGTAACAGTTTATACATGTATGTTGAGGACTGAACAATGGGTACCAGTTTATACTTGTATGTTAAGGACTGAGCTACAGTGCTCTGCATCAGTTACATGTAGTTAGGAGGGTAAGAGGTGTATGGTTGTGTTATCTTTTTTACCCTACATTGATACAACCCTCCAAGATCAGATGTAACTTGAACAGTCTTCTTTATTTGATACGAGATCAATATGAACTCACCAAGAAGTCTTCAATGTTACAGACACAAATTTTGTACAGATGGAGTTTTAACGACTCTTGAGAAAGAAGTATTTTGAAAACAATTTGGGGAAAGGAGAAATTGCTGATAACTTAAACTAGCATTTACTCCATTTCCCAAAATGTTTTCGATACTTTCTCAGGCAAATCATTTGAGCCACATTTAAAAAGGTCATCTGCAACAGTTACTGCTTTCAATATAGACAAGTCTACATTTTGTCGTTTGGTAAAGAGTCTAACTCTTGATCAAACAACAAAATTTTAGACTGCTCCAAATTGTGAGCATTTGCAGACGACATATAAAGTTTAGCTGAAATGACAGTAACTGTCTGTGAAAGTGTAGACCAGCATTTCTCCTTTTCCCACAAGGTTTTCAAAAGGCTATTTCCTTAGGGTGGTTAAAACTCAGGATTCTGTGGTAAAGGGTGAAGACAAATCTGATCATTTAAGCTTCATTGAATTTGTTGTCTGCAAAATGCTTTCAATTTTGACTAGTGTAAAATTTTAGCATATGGTAAAGACTTGAATGGCAAAATTTTACAAGATTCAGATTTGAAAATGAAGGGTGATAATGATGGGAGTTGATTATCAGATGTTTATCTGCAATAATTAAGGAGGCTATGAGTTTCCTTTATCAATAATCAAGCTCCAAAGATAATTTGTACAAGTCATCACCTGGTGTTATCTGATCATTTCAGAAAAGTATGGCTGCTACTGCTTACAGCCAGATATATTTATTATGAAATACCATATTTCACCTAATTAACGCTCCCTCCCTAATAGTAGCACCCCCAGTATATTTCTTCTTACTCCAGAGGCCCCTGGACAACCCTGACCTGTGCCAGACCTTACCTTAAAATCAACGACAGGAGTGACAAAATTCCAAACTCAAGATGACTTCACTAAAACTTTCCAAACGCAGACTGACAAAAATCACTAATGACCGATATTTTATAAATAAGCTTACCGATGTGGGGTCGAAATAATCCTAATTACTTCACAAATCAGTGTCATAAACGCCTGACTATCCGAAAACATACTCTTCCAATAACATTATAAACTTCCTTCTGCTAACACAAAATGTGACAGCTAACTTGGAAAAACTTTAAGAAAGTATTGAATACCAGTGATCCATACTAATTGTGAATGATATTTAATGTCCAAATAAATCATGATTGGCGGTAAAATCGATATTCTGCATGACTGCATTACAGTGTGTCTTTCAAAATGGCGATTGCTTTGCACTCGGCACTAGCTAAAATTTGGACCAAAGTACCATACTGACTCTAAGTGACAGCACTTAAATTTCTTGAACTTGACTGTGAAATAAGAGCACCCTGTTGGTGTTTTGCATGGCACATTAATTAGGTGAAATACGGTATGTTTTGCATCCATCAAGCTGAGCATAGTGGCTCAATTGGTAGTATACTAGGGTTTAACTGTTAACCAAACAACAAATTTTTGGACTGGACCAAATTCAAAGCGTTTGCAGATGACAAATTAAATGTTGCTAAAATGGTGAATTGTGTCTCTGATAGGGTAGAAAACATTGTGGGAAAAGGAGAAAATGCTAGTTACCAGCATTTTCTCCTTTTCCCACAATGTTTTCAAAAGCCTTCTCTTTTTGGGATCGTTAAAAGTCGAAATTGTGTGGTAAAGGGTCCACCAGGATCCATATTCACCACCCATCCTTATGAACGGTTCCTAGTGTGGTTCTCCAGTGTTTTCTAAATTTTAAAGTTACACAACATCTGATTGGCTTAACCATTTGGTTGAGCCAATCTGAAGTCGTGTTGCTTTCAAATGAAGAAAATCTTCGAGAATGTGACTAACAACGTTCTTAAGATTGGTTGGTGAATATGGACCCAGGTGTTGCCTGATCATTTCATAAAAGCATGGCTGCTACTGATAACAACCAGATGTATTGCTCTATGCTCTGTGAAAATGGGGCTTAATGTATCTGCAAAAAGTATCAATCAAGGTCAGCCTGGGCAGTCCGTGCAGGCTGGCCTGGGCTCGAACTTTTCGCTGTTGGTTATTTTTCTGTATTTACAAGGATCCGTCTGCTTCATGGTTTAGTGGGTTGACTGAACAAGTAGATAGCATGGATCCATAATTATGTGATGGCTTGAGTAGTACAGCGCAAAACAGAGAAACATTAAGTGCCCTTTTGCCAGAGAATGGCTCATCTGTAAAATACCTTTTGCATCCATCAAGCTGAGTCCAGTAGCTTACGTGGTGGTGTATAAGGCTTTAAGCCCAGAGGTCACTTGTTCAATTTTCAGCTTGGTCAGATTTTTTCATCTCTCTTCTCCAACAGTGGAAAATTGTTTGGATGATGATCATATTGGTTAAAAAGCAGTAACTTGGAAAAAATATTGTATTTTCTCCTTTTCACACAATGTATTCAGAGGCTTCCTTGCTCAGGGTTGTTAAAACATTGGGTTGTGTGATAAGGGGTCAAATTTTTCTCCTTTCGGCAAAATGCTTTCAAAAGGCCTCTTCCTCATGGACACCAACCCTTATCCTGCTTTAACCCTTTCCCAAACAAGCCCTGGTTTTCACGTGTCTGCAGTACAAGTCTTTTGAAAACACTGTGGGAAAAGGAGAAATTGCTCGTAACGAGCAATTTCTCCTTTTCCCACAGTGTTTTCTACCCTTTTTGAGACCTTTCTGCCATTTTCATCAAATTTAAAATTGTCGTCTGCAAACTCTTTCAATTTGGACCAGTCTAAAATTTGTCATTTGGGAAAGGGTTAAAAAAGAGAAATGAAACTTTAAAACCAATGATGTGATCGAAAATTTTCCCGTTTCAAAGGGTTTTTTTGGAGGTAATATATCTCCTTATTGGACAGTGTAGATCCAAGATCAGACTGCACGTTCTGTGCAGTCTGATTTTGATCTACACTGTCCGCATAAGGTCAGTGAGTTGCGCTTAGCAACCTAAGGGTTAGAACATGATCAAATGGTAAAAAGTCAACCCATTCTTAGACGACAAAATTGTAGCCCTGTCCAAATTGAAGCATTTGCAGACGACAGTTTCAGTGTGGCTGAAATGGTGCAATTTTTCTTTGATAGGATAGAAAATGTGGGAAAAGGAGAAAATGCTGGTTACCAGCATTTTCACCTTTTCCCACAATGTTTTCAAAAGCTTTCTTTCTCAGGGTCATTAAAAGTCAGGATTGTGTGGTAAAGGGTTTAGGTCACTGAAGAAGGATCGAACGGTAAAGAGTTAAAATGGCACAAGTCATCATTGGGAGGAAGTCTTTGCTGATAAGCCACTTATATTGCCAGTGGTTGAAATATGCATATTATCCCTTTACCAAACTGTGTTTTCACGTAACTAGGGAAGAGGCCTTTTGAAAACACTGTGGGAAAAGGAGAAAATGCTGGTAACCAGCATTTCTCCTTTTTCCCACAATGTTTTCTACCCTGTCAAAAAACCTTAAGTTCAATTGTACCACTTTCAAATTTGTCGTCTGCAGATGCTTTTAATTTGGAAGAGGCTAAAAATTGTTGTTTGGGAAAGGGTTATACCTGCACAGAAGCTCTACAGACCTGTTTGTATGAATGCAACACCTGTCTTCTGTGTATATTTTCTGTACCGAGTTTTGCCCAGGATGTCATGATAATGCTGTGCCCAGTTGGTTAATATTCCTTAGCACCTGCAGACAGCTTTTTATGTCTTACAGCTAGAGCAATTTTTAAAATTAAAACAAAAATGTTGCAGAATGAGATATTGAATAGCTACAACATATTTATGTGTTAACTCTTTACCACACGATTCTGAGTTTTGACGATCGTGAAGGAGAAGGCTTTTGAAAACATTGTGGGAAAAGAAGAAAATGCTGGTAACCAGCATTTTCTTCTTTTCCCACAATGTTTTCAACGATCTCAAAGACAGATACCGTCATTGGTGTCCCATTTCGTTTGTAGTCTGCAAACTCAATTTGGACTGGTCTAAAATTTTGTAGTGTGGTAGAGAGTTAACTCTGTCCCACCATTTGAGTGGTACCTGTACATGTATGTAACTCTTTATCACAAGACCCCAACTTTTAACAACCCTGAGAAAGAAGGCTTTTGAAAACATTGTGAGAAAAGGAGAAAATGCTGGTTACCAGCATTTTCTCCTTTTCTCACAATGTTTTCTACTGTATCAAGGACAAATTTTGCCATTAAAGTCACCTTTAATTTGTTGTCTGCAAATGCTTGTAATTTGGACCAGTCTAAAACTTTGTCGTTTGGTAAAGAGTGAGTTTGTTTCTACTTATGTTTTCAGACTGGACAGGTCCAAATTTTCCAATTTTTGGAATATTGACAAAAGTAGAGATATGTAGATTTTTGTATCGATGATGATAATATTATGTGCTAAAAATCAGAAATTGAAATTTTTGGTACAGTCTTAGTTGACAAAATAACACGTATATATATGTACTTTCACATGCTCAGAGCAGTTGCAGAGGATAAATTAAATATGGCTTTCATGATGTTTTGGTCTCTGACAAGGTAGAAAAAACATTGTTGGAAAAAGGAGAAAATGTTGGTTAAAGGTATTTTCTCAATTTTCTCACAATGTTTTTAAAACCCTTCCACCTAAGGGTTGTTAAAACATGGGATTGTTTTGTGAAGGTTTAACCCTTTCCCAAACGACAAATTTTAGACCCCTCCAACTGAAAGAGCTTGCAGACGACAATTTTAAATTTGATGAAAATGGCGGAAAGTTCTCCAAAAAGGGTAGAAAACACTGTGGAAAAAGGAGAAATTGCTCGTTACGAGCAATTTCTCCTTTTCCCACAGTGTTTTCAAAAGACTTGTACTGCAGACACGTGAAAACCAGGGCTTGTTTGGGAAAGGGTTAATAATCAAATATGGGTACATTTTTACATGACTGTAACAGAACTATAAGCCAAGAACTGGGAACTAGGAAAAAGATGCCCCAGGACAGATAGTGTGAAGATCTGTTATTGTAATAAATCTCACAAATTTATGTTCTGTTGAAAAAATGTTTCAATCCTTGCATGAAGATAAACAATACCAGTGTTCATTCTGTAACCTTTTTGTCCGTGTGGGGGAAATATGGCAGACGCAGGCAAATGTACTTATTGCCTGTATTTCTGTATTGCCTGTACTGTAACTCAACTCATGTTTTCTTTTTGTTTTTTAAACCGTTTAACTGAGTAGTAAGGCTTTTGAAAACATTGTTGGAAAACGATAAAATGCATTTTCTCTTGTTCCCACGATGTTTTTTTTTTCCACTTTTAAAGAAAAATCTCAACATTTGAGTCACATTTGTTTTCTGTAAATGCTTCCATTCAGGACAAGTCTTAACCCTTTCCCAAACGATGAATTTTAGACTGGTCCAAATTGAAAGAGTTGGCAGATGACAATTTTAAATTTGATGAAAATGACAGAAGGTTCTCCAAAAGGGTAGAAAACACTGTGCGAAAAGGAGAAATTGCTCGTTATGAGAAATTTCTCCTTTTCCCACAGTGTTTTCATTGACTTGTACTGCAGACACGTGAAAACAGGGCTTGTTTGGGAAAGGGTGAAAGAAAAATCTCAACATTTGAGTCACATTTATTTTCTGTAAATGCTTCCATTCAGGACAAGTCTTAAATTATGTCACCTGATAAAGAGTTTAAATAGAGGTGATGGCTTTTAGAGTGCCAAAAATTATTTCTGTCACTTTTGCAAACAGTTCAGAAATATATCAGGGTCCTTGTACACCAATCATTTTAAAAATCGTGAAGACAAGAACAACTGAAAAATTGGTACTGTTTTGCGGGAAAAGGATAGATAACATGTGGCGAGCAATTTCTTCTTTCCCAAGATGATTTCAGTACTTAAGAAAATTATGTGTCTCAGTCACTAAACAGTAAACACATTGTTTTGATACTTTCAGTTGCGTCTGCATCAGATGGCAACAGAGCTGAAGCTACAACCATTTGCCATGCTGCTGAGAAATACCCTAGAACAACTAGTTGAAATAGACACTGGAAGAATCTTTACAGAGCCTGTTGATCGTGAAGAGGTAAACTTGTGATCTTGGCTATCTCCAACAAAGCATTATTCTCTGTTTAACCCTTTACCACACAATCCCGACTTTTAACGACCTGGAGGAAGAAACCTTCTGAAAACATTGTGGGAAAAGGAGAAAATGCTGGTAACCAGCATTTTCTCCTTTTCCTACATTGTTTTCTACCCTTCCCAAAACAAATTTTAATTTTTCAGTCATTAGCTCCACTGGCCGAAGGCCAGCGGGCTTATGTCATGGCCCGGTGTCTGTCGTGCGTCCGTCCGTGCGTCCGTGCGTTAACTTTTATTTCAAACATCTTCTTCTCTGAAACTACCCATCCAATTTTCATGAAACTTCACAGAAATGATCCTGCCATGGTCCTCTTCAGAATTCTTGAAAGAATTTGATTCCTTCAAAAACTCTGGTTGCCATGGCAACAAAACTGAAAAATATTGGAAATCTTTAAAAATCTTCTTGTCTGAAACCATAAGGCGTAGGGCTACCAAATTTGGCATGTAGCTTTATGTAGTAGACCTCTATCATGTTTCTTGAAATTATAGCCCTGGGGTCAAAATTGGCTCTGCCCCAGGGGTCACAAGTTTTACATAGGCTTATATAGAGAAAACTTTAAAAATCTTCTTGTCTGAAACCATAAGGCATAGGGCTACCAAATTTGGCATGTAGCTTTATGTAGTAGACCTCTATCATGTTTCTTGAAATTATAGCCCTGGGGTCAAAATTGGCTCTGCCCCAGGGGTCACAAGTTTTACATAGGCTTATATAGAGAAAACTTTAAAAATCTTCCTGTACCTAGTCATAAGGCCTAGAACTACCAAATTTTGCATTTAGCTTGATCTAGTTGGGGTCTACCAAAAGTGCCCATATTATAGTCCTGGGGTCAATTTGGCCTCATGCTGGGGGGGGGGGGGTTCACAAGATTTACATAGGCTTACATAGGGAAAACTTTTAAATCTTGGTGTACATAGCCATAAGGCTTAGGCATAATTTTTGCATAATTATAGCATTATGTAGTGGACAACTACAAAGAGGGCCCAAGTTACAGCCCTAGGATCAAGTTTGGCCCTGCACCAGGGGTCACAACTTTTACATGGGTTTATGGAGTGAAAAGTTCAGAAACCGTCTTGTTACTAGCCATAAGGCCAAGAACTCCCAAATTTGGCATGTTATTCTTCTAATACACATATTCCCCATTTAGTTTGACTGTAGCCCTGGGGTCAAAGTTTTATAAGGGCTTATATAGTGAAGACTTCTCTTCATGGTTTATATTTATAAGCCAGTGGAGCGATACAGGGCCATCATGGCCCTCTTGTGTTTATTTTGTCGTCTGCAAATGTTTTCAATTTTAACCAGTCCAAAATTTTGTTGTTTGGTAAAGCATTGACTCTTTACCACACAATCCCGACTTTTAATGACCCTGAGGAAAAAACCTTTTGAAAACATTGTGGGGAAAAAGAGAAAATTCTTGTTACCAGCATTTTCTCTTTTTCCCACCATGTTTTCTACCCTTTCCAGATCAAATTTCAATTTTTGAGCCACATTTCTTTTGTTGCCTGCAAACGCTTTGAATTTGGACAAGTCTGAAATTTTGTTATGTGGTAAAGAGTTAAAGTAAAATTATACAGATGTTTTGATTGTATGTGAAAGACTATTAATAATTTATGACATTTGATATAAGAATACATGTACATTTTTATAGGTAGGATCCTTGCCCCCTTCACACCTTGGCTTTGTGCACGCATATAACTCTGGGTATAAAACTGAGAAGGCAATTTTTAGCTCGCCTGTTTTCAAAGAAAACATTTAGGTTTGTCGTAGCCCTGGCATCGTTGAAATCTTTGTCGTCATCTGCATTGGCGTGCGAAAACTTATTTAACCCTTTACCAAACGACAAAATTTTAGACTGGTCCAAATTGAAAGCATTTGCAGACATCAAAATAAATGTTACCAAAAAATTGAAGTTTGTTTTTGGAAGGGTAGAAAACATTGTGGGAAAAGGAGAAAATGCTGGTTGCCAGCATTTTCTCCTTTTCCCACAATCTTTTCAAAAGGCTTCTTTCTCAGGGTTGTTGAAAGTTGGGATTTTGTGGTAAAGAGTTAATATCTGTATTAGTCAATTCAGTTCTTTACTTGTTAACTCTTTACCGAAAACAGGGTTTTAGACTTTTCCAAATTGAAAGCATGTGCAGACAACAAATTAAGTATGTCTCAAACAAAGATTTGGCTTAGAAAGGATGGAAAACAACTTAGGCAAAGGAGAAAATGCTGGTTACCCTTTTTTGACTTAGAATTTTTTACTGAAAGCAAATGCAGGTGAGCAATGGCACCTGCATGCATTGCTCTTGTTGAAAACGGTGGTGAACACCAAACAAACATTTACGCATCCTTGTTATGAGTGAGGACGTGCATGTACACTGACCATATAAATTTTTATACAGTATAAAGATAACTCATCTTCATTTCACCAGGTGCCCGATTACTACGTACATATTGAATCCCCAATGGACTTTGCAACCATGAGGCAGAAAATTTCTGATCAGAAGTACAAGACTATGGATGACTTTGAGGTTGATTTTGATTTGATCATAAAGAACTGTATGTCATATAACGCCAAGGACACAGTGTTCTATAGAGCTGCTTTGAAGATGAGAGATCAGGTAAGAAAATTCATGGGCAAAACATCCGAATATTTGTTCTGAATTTATGGCAGAACATAGGAGCCATGACCTGTGAAAAGGGGACATAATGCATTTGCGAAAAGTATCGATTCAGGTTGGCCTGCGCAGTCCGCTGACCTGGGTCGATACTTTTCGCATTTGGTAAATTTTCTGCATGTCCAAGGACCAGTCTACCTCATGATTCAGTCGGTTGTTAAAAAAAAGTGGCTATCATGGATCCATAATTATGTGATGGCTTGATTTGTATCATGGATCATGGAGATGCATTAAGCCCCCTTTTGGTAGAGTGTGGCTCATATATTTTTGAAATTTGACTTTCCTCTGTAACCATTTCACATACTATTAGATTTTACTTTTAGTCAGTTCCTGGGTCAAAAATTGGCATGATCTGCATTGATCACAAGTTTCATGGGCTTTTATGGTAAAAACTTAAGTTTTCATGTTCCCAAGCATAAGGCCTAGGGCTACCAAGGACTACCACATTTTGCATTTAGCTTCATGTAGTAGACTTCTGACGTGATTCTTAGACTTATAGCTCTGGGCTCAAAAAGTGGCCCTGCCCTGGGGGGGTCACAAATTTGCATGGGCTTATATAATGAACACTTTTAAAAGCTTCTGTTCCTAATGATAAGAGCTGGATCTGCAATATTCTTTATGTCTTATCATCTACCAAAATTGATCAAATTGTAACCCTAGAGTGAAAGTTTGCCTCACCATGGGGGGTCACAAGTTTAATGTTACGCTTGTATAATAATGCTGCTGGCACTACCAAAGCTGAAAGCTTTTTCATGACTGAGATGGGGATCAAAGGAAAGTTCTTTTGCAATATTGGCTAAGACACGGCTTCAGTATCATGGAAACTGGGAGGGCAAGGGGTTTTATATATTCCCTGGTAGGTTGTCTGTAAGAGAAGGAACATATTTTGTTATAATGTGTTAACAATTTCAGGGTGGCTCTGTGATCAGATCTGCAAGAAGGACAGCAGAACGTGTAGGGTATGATCCAGAGACAGGATTACATTTGGAAGAGGCACCAAAGACTAAAAAAGAGCCAGTCATCTTGGAAGATTGTAAGACTTTGTAACTTTCTACTTATTTAAGCATTGACAGTTTCAAGTTTTTTTTTTTTAAAAAAAAGGTAGAAATTTTGACTTGTTATACACATCTACATAAGAAATGTGTTGCATATTCCTGTTGTGCCTTCTTGAGATACAATTTGCGATAGACCTAGCTTGATATGAGCAGTAAAATTCAAATATGCCTGAAACCACTACTTTTTCAGATATTGACGCATTCCTTCATATATTCAGCTTTTAACCCTTTACTATACAATCTCTAGTTTTAGTGATCCTGAAAAAAGAAAGACTGTTGAAAACTGTGGAAAAAGGAGAAAATGATGATTACCAGCATTTTTTCCTTTTCCCACAATGTTTTCTGCTCTTTGAAAGACCTCTTCCATGTTTTGAATACATGATTGGTCTTCTCCAAATGCTTTCAACATTGACAATCTAAGATTTTTTGTTTGGTAAAATATTAAGATCACTGGACAAGAATATTTAATGACAGCAAAGATTTTCTTCACCAACTAAAGGTCAGACAACCACATAATTAATTCAACACCTGCTAATGGCAACTGTAGTTGCATGTAACCACTTTTGGATCTACATATAATTTAGAAATGGACAATTTCAGATTGCTATTGAAAATAGTGTTGCTTGTTTTTTTTCTTCATTTTGCTAGATCCATTTTCTATTTTGAATGTGTACTTCTATCTAAAGGCCCAGTAGTGGCCAAAAGTAAACAATGTGGATGTTGAAATGCATTTAAATTTAAATCATACCATTTAAAAGTATGACTCTCCAAGTTTTAGTTGCTGTCAGAAAAATGAAGATTTTAAACCAGGTAAAATTAACTCTTTACCACACAATCACGGCTTTTAACGACCCTGAAGAAAAGGCCTATTGAAAACATTGTGGGAAAAGGAGAAAATGCTGGTAACCAGCATTTTCTCCTTTTCCCACAATGTTTTCTGACCTTCCCAAAACCAATTTCAATTTTTGAGTCATGTATTTTGTCATCTGCAAACGCTTTCAATTTGGACAAGTCTAAAAATTTGTCTTTTGGTAAAGAGTTAAAGAAGAGTAGAAATTCATTTTTTTATTCTGCCAGTGACTAACACTTGGACCAAGCATGCAATAACAGACGGTCATCTTCACAGTTCTTTCCATACTTTTAAATGGTATTATTTAAATGCTTCAAGTTTCAATTCATTTTAGCATCTGCTTTGTGTACTTCTGACCTTCACTGGGCCGTTAAAAGTCTCTTATTCTTTTATCTTCTTTCAGTTGACACTTTTCTGGAAAACAAGGATAATGTACCACTGGAGGACCAACTGAGGATCCTTTTGGAGAAAATGGACATGGCCAGTTTATCAAGTATGTACTTCTTGTATAGTTTAACCCTTTACCATGCAATTCTGAGTTTAACCCTTTACCAAACCATAAAATTTTGGACAAGTCCAAATTGAAAGTATTTGCAGAAGACAAAATAAATGGGACTCAAAAATTGAAGTTTGTTTCCGGAAGGGTAGAAAAAATTTTGGGCAAAGGAGAAAATGCTGGTTACCAGCATTTTCTCCTTTTCCCACAATGTTTTCTAAAGCTTTTTTTCTCAGGGTCGTTAAAAGTCTGGATTGTGTGGTAAAGGGTTAACAACTCTGAAAGAGAAGGATTTTTAAAAGAATTGTGGGAAAAGTAGAAAATGCTGGTAACCAGCATTTTCTCCTTTTTCGACAATGTTTTCTACCCTACCAAAGAGAAAAATCATCATTAAAGCAACATTTAATTTGTTAACTGCAAATGCTTTCTATTTGGTCCAGTCCAGAATTTTGTCATTTGGTAAAGAGTTAACTGTTTACCATACAACAAAATTTTAGACCAGTCCAAAAGATTTCGACCTCAGGTATGCATGGAAGTCATATTTGTATTGAAATAAAGTAATGGGTTAACACTTAACCACACAATTGCGAGTTTTAACGACCCTGAGAAAGAAGCCTTTAGAAAACATTGTGGGAAAAGGAGAAAATGCTGGTAACCAGCATTTTCTCCTTTTCCCACAATGATTTCTACCCTTCCCAAAACAAATCTCAATTTTTCAGTCACATTTATTTTGCTGTCTGCAACTGCTTTCAATTTGGACCAGTCTAAAATTTTGTCGTTTGGTTCAGTTAAAGTAAAGATACGTGTATCACCATTGTTATGTCTCTCAGAAGCCACAGAAGGTAACATTTCATCTATGTTTACAGTGTATACTGTAGGAATAGAGACTGTAATGTTTACAAAATGAACTACAAGAAGAACTATTTTTTCCCTACAGTGTTTTCCGGGTTCTTATTGGTCCCCCTTATCACATTGGCCTGTAAATAGTGATTGCTTGTAACTAGTGATTGTTCTTTTTCAAAAGCTTCCTACTTCAGTTGCATAAAAAGTGGTCTTTGTATGATAATAATTCCAAGTAGTGAGAAATATGACAGAAGGGTTTGAATTTGCTGTTTTACAGAAAAGAAATCGAAGCTTGCCAAGAGAATTCGCAAAGAGATTGTAAAAGTCAGGAGAAAACTCGCCATACAGAAAGGATTACCAAACAGTGACTTGGATGAAAGTACACAAGATACAGGTATGCTTGACTGATCCTTAACCTTGTGAATAACATTTATAACAGAAGTTGCCATTAAAAATGGAATGGATCAAGATCAGATTGCACAGAACATGCCAGTTGATCTTTAATCTCGGTGTCTAATATCTTGTAAAATATTAATATGATTGAAGCGGCATTGAAATAGCAAGAATCTGCCATACTTTACGGCCTGGAAGGAAAAAAAACCTATATTCCCTTAACCCTTCACCACACAATATCGAGTTTTAATGATCTTGAGGAAGAAGCCTTTTGGCATTTTCTCCCTTTCCCACAATGTTTTCTATCCTATCAAAGACAGAAATCATCATTTGAGCCACATTTAAAATGTCTGCAAATGCTTTCAATTTGGACAAGTCTACATTTTTGTCTTGTGGTAAAGAGTTAAAATACACATTTCCTTATTTTAGATTTTCATAAGGTTTAGCCTTATGACTGCTTTGTAAAGAAAATGGACATTTTCTCAATTCTTGGATAGAGGTCAATTAGATGCAGATGCATGTACAGGACTGCTGTAACCCTGACATCTATCAAAATAATGAACAAAGAAATTTGATCAATATCAGACTCCTGACTCGAAGCAGTTTGATCATGATTTACACTGACCATAAAAAGCATCCATTGCCCCTGTTGTTGGATTTCCAGACATTTATGTTTTGATTCTCACCACTATTATATATGAGCCATGCTCTGTGAAAAAGGGGGCTTAATGCAACTGCGAAAAGTATCGACCAGGTCAGCCTGCACAAGCTGACCTGGGCCGATACTTTTCACTATTGGTCAATTTTCTCTATGTCAAAGGACTGCTTGACCTCATGATTAAGTTGATTATTAAAAACAAAGTGGCTTTTATGGATCCATATTTATGTGATGGCTCAACTGGTGTCATGTATCATGGAGATGCATTAAGCCCCATTTTCACAGAGCATGGCTCATATTTATTTGTCAAGAAGTTTTATCCTGTATGCCGAATGTAGTTTGCTGTCACCCTGTTTCAGCATCAGAAGATGAGGTAAAGGCAGATAGCCCCAGTAGACCACAATCTCCAGTTAAAAAAGACATGCACAAAGAACCTAAAGAAAACAAACAAGAAGTCAAAGAAACCCCAGAGCCCAAAGAGGTACAGAAATCCCCTCCAAAATTGAGCAAATGTACAGTAGAAAAACCACAGCCCACACCTAAATCTCCAAAGACACCTACGAGCCCTAAGGGTTTGAGAGGGACTAAATCACCACTGAGGAAAGGGCCAAGTATTCCTGCGTTAAAATCTGGTAGGGGCTCTGGACGAGGACGTGGTAGAGGGAGAGGCAGAGGAAGGGGAAAACGCTTGAGCACTAGGAGTGAATCTGAATCAGAGGCTAATAAAACTGGTTAGTACCAATTGTCGTCCTAATCTTTTGCTTAAATTAATGTACTGTGATGTTTGTTAATAAATGGATTGATTCTGTCCAAACTACATCTTGTTGAAATACAGAAGATTGATAGACGAATTACCTTGGTAAAGATGTCGTTATAACTATGTCAAATCTTTCAGTATAGCTAAAAGATTGTGAAAGTTTGCAGAGGATGTAGAACTTTTTTTTTTTTTTTTTTTTTTTATTAGCAATATCAGCCATACTCTGTAAAAAGGGGACTTAATGCATTTGCGAAGAGGATTAACCCAGGTCAGCATTTGCATAGGCTTACCTGGGCCAAATTTTTTTGCAAATGTTAAATTTTTTGCATGTCAAAGGACCACTGTACCTCATGATTCTGTAGGTTGCTATACAAAACAGATTTTGAGGGATGTATAATACTGTGATGGCATGCTTTGTATCATGCATCACAGATGCATTAAGCCCTCTTTTGCCAGAACCTGGTGTCAATAAAAAATAAATAAAGGCAGTTTCCTCTGTTAACCCTTAACTCTTTACCAAACAACAAAATTTTAGACCAGTCCAAATTCAAAGCATTTGCAGACAACAAAGTAAATGTTACTCAAAAATTGAAATTTGTTTTGGGAGGAGTAGAAAACATTGTGGGAAAAGGAGAAAATGCTGGTTACCAGCATTTTCTCCTTTTTCCACAATGTTTTCGAGCTTTTTCCTTAGGGTCGTTACAAGTCGGGATTGTGTGGTAAAGGGTTAACCAAACAGTGCCATGTTTTGACATTCCTGGGAAAGAGGACTTTTGAAAATATTATGGGAAAGGAGAAAACATTGGTAACCGGCATTTTGTTCCTTTCCAACAATCTTTTATACCCAATCAAAGACCGAAAGAAAAAACTAAAGCTACATTCTGCATATGCTTTCAGTTTGGTCAAGCACAAAATTTTGTCGTTTGGTAAGGAGTTAGATTTTTTGAACTTATTTTTCTTGTGTAAAATGAATGATGGACCTTTTTGTCTGTTGAAAGAAAATGATAGTTACAATTAACCCTTTACCACACAATCCCGACTTAATGACCCTGAGAAAGAAGCCTTTTGAAAACATTGTGGGAAAAGGAGAAAATGCTGGTAAACAGCATTTTCTCCTTTTCCCACAATGTTTTCTACCCTATCACTTTCAAAAAACATCATTTAAGTTGCATTTAATTTGTCGTCTGCAAAAGCTTTGAATTCAGTCTAGTCCAAAATTTTGTTGTTTGGTACAGAGTTAATTTATTTTATGCAACTTTTTGCACCTTTCAGAACAGCCTAATGAAGAGCCACATTCCAAACCCAGCACGCCAACCAGTGTACAGTCGGACAGATCTGCTCCGTCTACCCCTCCACCAGGTGTCAACCGACGGACTGCTGTCCTCTTTAGCAAGAAAGGGTTCCGTAAAGACACCCCCAAGGATAATGGCCAAACAAACACTCCAACACCACCCAGAAAACCAGGCAGACCTCCTAAAATAAAAGTGAATCAAGAGAAAGAAAAACCAACTTCTGACTCACCCCAGCCTCCAGTTTTAGAACTCATGATTCCCTCACCTGGGCGATCTCCAAAGAGCCCTGGATCACGCAAACGGTCTGCAAGTGCTATCACCTCCCAAGCAGACCCGGTGCCATCCCCACCTAAAAGGACTGCTTCAATGTCGGAACCCTTACCATCCTTCTCTGAACCCCCTGATATCACAAAAAGGGATAATTTTATGACCTATCGACATGCGGAACACATCAGGAGTTCGTCGGAGTCTGAAAGTACGTCAGGACATAGCAGCAGTGATGAATCCTTGTCTGACTCGTCCAGCACAGGTTCAAGTGATAGTCGCTCAGGTAATAGTATAGTTTAAATCACAGATCTATTGAATGTTCTTATTTGCTCAGTAGTGTTATATGTCTGATTCCACTACCACAATCCAATGTTTTAAAGACCCCTCAGAATTTGGCCTTTTGAAAACATTGTGGGAAAAGGAGAAAATGCTGGTAACCAGCATTTTCTCCTTTCCTCACAATGTTTTGTGCCCTATGAAAGATGAATACCTTGATTTGAGCCACACTTAGTTTGTAGTCTGCAATTTTTTCAGTTTGAACAAGTCTAGAATTTTGTCATCTTGGAAAGAGTTAACATGCTAAGTGCAGCATGAAGTCTGTTAAAGACAGTGTAGATCAAGATAAGACTATGCAGAACATGTAGGCCGATCATTGATCTACGTTGATCTTCTTTCTATGTGGTTTATCAAATAAACCATGGTGGTGAGTTATGAGGCGCAATAAATAATCCACGAGGGTGATAGCTCGAATGGTTTATTAATTGTGCCTCACAACTCACAACCATGGTTTATTGAATGATAAACCATGGTAGAAAGAAGATTATTTTGATTTTTACATGACCAACTCTTGATAAAAGGAAAACAAGTTCGTACTTATTATACAAAAGTGGATGCGGATTAATTCTTATTTTACATAGAATATAGAATTACGCCTATTGTAATACAAATGTTATTTCAAGGTTGGGCATTTCAGCTTCTCAAAGTAATGCACTTTTTTGTTGCTCTCTATCTGATGTATGTGTGGCACATATAGCTGGAATTTACATGCTTTTTGCTTGAGCACCCAGCTTTTCAGTAGCTGGACTGGTGTTTGTTAAAAATTAATACTATCACACCCTGAAATTCTTAGCTCCTTTGGGGTATATTATTATGATGTTTGTTTGACTTAAGTTGTTCTGTTTTTATGATTTGGCTCTCAGAGGCTTGCCTTTTGTTTGTTATATGTATACACATAACATTTAGAGTGCTAAATCACACATGGAAATGACTCTGGCTTTTTCAGCCAGTGGAAAAAAGACAGAACAAAATATTACAATTTTTAACCCTTAACCCTTTACCACAGAATCCTGAGTTTTAGCAACTGTGGGTAAACAAGCTTTTGAATACATTGTGGGAAAAGGAGAAAATGCTGGTAACTTGGTAACCAGCATTTTCTCCTTTTCCCACAATGTTTTCTTCACTATCAAGACAAATTCCATCATTTAAGCCACATTTTTTTTGTCATCTATAAATGCTTTGACTTTGGACAAGTCTAAAATTTTGTCATTTGGTAAAGAGTTAAAGGGGGAAACAAATGTAATGGACTTGTTACATTAGGAAGATAGATAAAAATATTGCATTTCTAAGGATCATTTTTGCAGGTATATTTCACAAAATGGCAGACAGTGTGGATTCAAGAGCAGACTAATCTTTGGATTAGGCTGTCTACGAAAAAGCAGGCTGATCTTGATCTGTATTATCTCAACACTCAAGCAGTTATATTTTTCTTTATCAAAGAGGGAAACTCGAAGATCAAACAGCAAAGTCTGCAGCTAAAAGCAAATTTGGTTTTGACAAGTGCTCAAAATGTTAGTCTTTGAAAAATTTAACACTGGGACTAATAACTGATGGAGCAAATTTTGATTTTGTTAAAGTATATCATTTAGAAGCATTTAGTTGAATCTAAGTACACACCGTTCGATTATGATTTGTTATACTGTTTTAGTTACTTTGAACTTTGGTTTCTTTGTTTATATAAGTATTTGTGGTACACTTACGTCAGTATTAACCAACCATTCCATATTCATTTGTAGTTGTAGTATCCAAGACCAGCCCACAAAATAAGGTAGATATGTTGTGGCCCAGAGGCAGACCAATCTTAATTCAATTCTGATTAAAATCTGAGACTATTCATTTGATTAGCTAAAGCATTCAGAGGGCTGGTCTTTGAATTTTGAATCAGGACAACAACACAATTGAGCCATGCTCTGTGAAAAGGGTATTTATTGCATCTGCAAAAAGTAGTGACCCAGGTCAGCCTGTGCAGTCTGCACAGGCTGACCTGGGCCAAAACTTTTTACTATCAGTCAATTTTTTGCAGCTCAAAGGACCAGTGTAAGTCATTATTCAGTTTGTTATGAGACAGAAGTGAGTCTAATGGATCCAGAATCATTTGATGACTTGCTTGGTATCATGCGTCAGGGAGATGCAATAAAGCCCCTTTTTGCCAGAGCATGGTCAATGTTTTGGTGAAAAAGGCCGCTGCTGAAAGCAAGTCTGGTATTGGCAAATACTGTTTATGGAGTGATTGGTCAATACAAGCCTTAGGTTGGACATGGGAGATCTGTGTGTGCTTTTTAATCATATTCAGCAAAATGTAAGTTTGCTTCTTTTTCCAACTGACACTAATGGCTGTTTTGTTTTGCAAACAGTTACTTTCTTGATTGGTTCCAGTTAGAACATTCTAGAAATATCAGACCTTATTACCTTCTATAGTCATCGGACAAGAATGATTACAGAAAACATTAACAACCAATTTTGGAAACCAAGAAGGCAAGAAATACAGTTACGGCTTGGAGAAAATAGTACTTTGCTGTACACATGATTTGGCTCTGAAATGTTTGCCCTAAATGTAGAGTCTGCCTGATAAAACTTGCATTATCATTTTATGAGAACATAGGTCAGACCGAGGGTTTGGGGGCAGGGGGGAAATTATTTGGATATTTGGGTTTGAACCAGTCTAAAATTTTGTCTTTCGGTAAAGAGTTACAAGTAGTTTGAAGGCCTCTTTTGCCCAATATGTCTCAGACAGTATAAATAAAAGATCAGACTGCATGTTTTCTGGAGTTGTGAAAGGCTCTTTAATTGTTGAAATATGCTATCAGTACTGAAAAAGCACCTGATGTTGGGCTCAGCTTTTAACCCTTTCCCAAACGACAAATTTTGGACTGGTCCAAATTGAAAGAGTTTGCAGACAATTTTAAATTTGATGAAAATGGCAGAAAGTTCTGAAAAAGGGTAGAAAACACTGTGGGAAAAGGAGAAATTGCTTGTTACGAGCAATTTCTCCTTTTCCCACAGTGTTTTCAAAAGACTTGTACTGCAGACACATGAAAACCAGGGCTTGTTTGGGAAAGGGTTAAGTGTTATATATGTGAACATTTTTGTACATATTTTGTAGGAAAAACAAAACTGGAACCTATCTTGTTTGTGTATACACTGTAGAATATACATGTATGTGTTTCAGTGTGCATGCTTTCAAACTCTTGCTTGCTTCCTTATTTCCTATAGAATTAAGCACCTCTGGCATCCCGCAATACACAGACAGTGAGTGTAGTGAGGGTCCTGGGGACCTCGACAACAAGCATAAGTCAGGTGAGGTGTTATTGTATGTTTCTAAGAGGTCTGGATAAGTGGGTAGATGTCTAAATGCTAAAACCATTATTCTTGCTTGAAAACCTATATTGTGGGTACTCATTAGAATTGTCTTGATTAGAGAATTTCAATGAGTACCAAGTTAAGACGATTCTTATGAGTACCCACAACATTAAGAATTTTGAAATAATGCTCCAGTAATCCCCTTATCTATTGCTCTGATACCTTTTTGTAGCACAGAAGCTAGACTCACTGCCTTACTAACATAACCCAATAGAGTGCCTAACTTTCCAGCACACAATCCTGAGTTTTAATGACCCTGAAGAACAGGGCTTTTGAAAACATTGTGAGAAAAGGAGAAAGTGCTGGTAACCAGCATTTTTTCCTTTTCTCACAATGTTTTCAACCCTATCAGAGAACTGAAGCTCATTTATATTTATTTCAAATTTGTCAACAGTAGATGGCTTTAATTCAGATAGAAATTTTCCTTTTTTGACAGTGAAGTGAACATTATCAGAAAAAAGAATGAAAGCAAAGACATTTAGAATTTAACAAAACTATGGCTAAAAAGTCTCTGAGAATGGTTGATAGTTTAGACCATAATTAGACTACCTTTTATGCAGTCTGATCTTGATGTACACTGTATAATTTGAAATAGGTGCTTTGTGGGTTAAACCCTTACTAACAGCCTGTTATTGTTACCTTTTTTGTCTCACAGTCATATAGTACAGGTTAAAGATACATCTGTACTTGTATTCAAGTTTTTAACCCATTTCATCTTTATTTTATCAAACTATAAATCATTCTTGTACCTTCATACTAAATGTTGCCCCTGACAGTTGCAAGGTTACATAGATTACAGCTGACAGAAATAGCATTTTCTGGAGGCTACTAACAAAGTCACTGCTGTGATGTATCTGGTTTGAAATGGAAGATTTCTGATATATGCATTTATCTCTACACCATATATGTCTAATTTATCTATAGTTAATCAGCTGACTGAATTCTGAACAATTTTACCATCTATCAAATTTTTAGAGCATTTTTCCTCTGTAGCTGTAAGGATGTATCTTTAAGGATTTAATAAAAGTATAGCTAAATCCATTGCCATAACTCTTTACCAAACAGTCCCAGCTTTTAATGACCCTGAAAAAGAAAAGAAGTGTTATGAAAAAATTGCTGGTAACAAGCATTTTCTCCTTTCCCCACAATGTTTTCTAATTCTTCTTCTTCTTCTTCTTCAAAAAAAAAAAAATCAATCATATGAGTAATATTTTTTTTGTTGTCTGCAAAATTTAACGTTTGCAATTTGGACAAGTCTGAAATTTAGTCATCTGGTATAGAGTTGGGTACCAAACACAAAAATTCTAGACTTGTCTAAATTGTTTTATTTAGCATTTGCAGATGAAAAATGTTACTCAGATGATGGTATCTGTTTCTGTATGAGTGGAAAACATTATGGGAAAAGGAGAAAATGCTGGTTCTCCTTTTCCCACAATGTTTTAAACATTTTCTCCCTCAAGGTTGTTAAAAACACTGGATTGCCTGGTGAAGTTTTAACTCTTTACCAAATAACAAAATTTTTGACTCAACCAAATTGAAAGCATTTGCAGACAACATATTGATTGGGACTCAAATTGTAATATATCTCTTTGACAGGATAGAAAACATTGTGGGAAAAGGAGAAAATGCTGGTTACCAGCATTTTCTCCTTTTCCCACAATGTTTTCAAAAGTCTTTTCTTTCAGGGTCGTTAAAACTCGGGATTGTGTGGTAAAGGGTTAAATAGTTTTCTAGACACTGACCAAAACAAGTGACTTAACCCTCTACCAAACAACAAAATTTTAAATTTGTCCAAACTGAAAGCATTTGCAGAAGACAAAATAGATATGGCTCATATGGTGAGATTTGTCTGTAAAAAGGACAGAAAACATTGTGGGAAAAGGAGAAAATGCTGTTTACCAGCACAGTGTTTCAGCTAGGACGCGCCATTGCGGGATTCCCGCAAAAGAAATAACGATTCCCGCACATTTCCAACAATGGCACGCCAAAACTGGCGCAAAAAAATCGTGTCTGTCCCCAAAAATTCATTTTCGCGTATATAAACGCGCCAGGGTACGAAAGACCGTGGGACGGATCGTATTGGTACGAAAGTAGGAGGACGAAAAATATATACGACTGGGTTACTAGCAGTATCGAAAATTAAACTTTTTGCATCAAATCTTTATTCACGTCACTAAACCAGTCTGGAATTTTCATTCCTGGTTCCCCATTTATATGTTCTTGGTATGTGAATGCGATCTAAAGCCGGTAATTATATCTACGCAACGCTTTTCAGACGACTTTGTTTTCGTAAAAATTTTACAAAAATGAAAAGACAAATTTCAAGGAGTGGAGAATCTTCAGTTCTTAAGGTTTGAAAAGTTGCAAAAATTTGAAGATTAATGTTTAACACCCCCCTCCCTCCCCCCATGACACAGGTGATTGGCCCCTATTTAAAACTCAGGATTGTGTGGTAAAGGTTAATGGAGAAATGTCAGAAAGAAAGAAAATGGATCCATGTAGAATTATTAAAAAAAAAACAGAAAATGGGGAAGGTCTGATAAAAAACCTGTATGGATATGGGTCAAGATAACATTTAAATTACAAGTTTGAAATATACTTATTAAGTGCTTTTTCCTTCATAGCATTTTGTAATGATTAATTGATTTTCTAAGCCAACACCATAAGCTTCTTAATATAGAAGTAACATAGTGACCTAGTTACATTTCATAGTCCATATATGAACTACGGTATAATCCTTTACCACACAATCCCGACTTTCAACAACCCTGAGGAGAAAGCCTTTAGAAAACATCGTGGGAAAAGGAGAAAATGTTGGTAACCAGCATTTTCTCCTTTTCCCACAATGTTTTCTACTCTTCCCAAAACAAATTTCAATTTTTGAAAAACATTTATTTTGTCGTCTGCAAAAGCTTTCAATTTGGACTGGTCTAAAATTTTTTCGTTTGGTAAAGAGATAAACAAGTATGAATCACACTTTTTGTTGTGTAGTATTTGAAAGAACAAGAAGTCGTAGAATACTGAAGAGTACAAAGAAGATATTTAATTCTAATGTAGATGAACAAGTTATAGCAAAGAGTAATAGTACTGGTTTAGAAGCAACTTTAATTGAATGTGATGAGACTAAAAATGCAAACTGTCTAAGGATAAAGTCATTCAAGACCAACCAAGGAGTGAAGAACCAAAGGTCCTACTATCTACGTAGACAGAACTGGATTCCTGAGGAGCATCGTCAAGTATCCAGGTTGTGTAGAAAGTCCAGTCAAAGACTTGGTCATAACTCTGTTGAAATAAAAAATTCTCAAAGTTTATCTACAGAAAATAACTGTATTGAAATGTTTATTGAGTTGCCTAAATCAAAATGGGAGGTTTTTACAAGATGTCCAGATAGCAATAAATTGTTGAGTACAAATGTAGGCAGACTGTCAGTTCAGTCTGGTGCTTCACATTTAACAGTCAATCCTCCTATAAGAGATACAGCTGACAATGAAAGAAACATTGATTATAGTAGAAGGGATGACTTACATGAGGTTCAGGATGACAGTAAAATTTATAACACTAAAGATGGTATGAACAAGGATCAGAATGACAGTAAAACCCGTAACAATATAGATGACATAGACAAGGATCAGAATGACAGTAAAACTCATAACACTGATGATGGTATGGACAGAGAAGACACTGCTGTGACCAGATCCTCAGTCCAAAGAAAATGTACCAGTCTAAATGATGAGAGAGCTTTTATTCAGACCAGCTGTCCAGTGAAGCAGGCAGGCTGTAAATATGACCTTCTTGAAAGTGATGAATCAGCTAATAGAAATGAGGCAGCCCGCTTCGACTTTCCAAGTGACTTGTGGAATTTTCTTCCAAGTCTTGCACGCTATAGTTTAAGACCGCTTAAGAATCGACGAGGTATTCTTGCAGTTAAAATTTTAATTTTATCACCTGCTGAAAACTTTTGTTGTTGAGCAGCGGAAAACTTCTGAAATCACTCTGACATAAGTAGAAATTGCCTTAACCCTTTACCAGACGACAGAATTTTAGCCTTGTCCGAATTGAAAGCATTTGCAGATGACAATTCCAATATGGCTCAAATGGTGCGATTTTTCTTTGAAAGGGCAGAAAACATTGAGGGAAAAGGAAGAAATGCTGGTTACCAGCAACTTCTCCTTTTCCCACAATGTTTTTAAAAGACTTCTTTCTTAGGGTCGTTAAAAGTCGGCATTGTGCGGTAAAGGGTTAAACAAGCAATTTCCCTTTTTGCCACTGTTTTCACATCTGACGACGTGTTTAACCTTTTACCCCACAATCCTGACTTTTAGCAACCCTGAAAAAATGTACTTTGAAAACATTGTGGGAAAAGGAGAAAATGCTGGTAACCAGCATTTTCTCCTTTTCCTACAATGTTTCCTACCCTTCCCAAAGCAAATTTTAATTTGGGAGTCACATCTATTTTCTTGTCTGTAATGCTTTCAGTTTGGACTGGTCCAAAATTTTGTCATTTGGTAAAGGGATAACCATAGTTCATGAAGCCTAGTTCTCTGTTTCACAGGAATGATTTCAGAGTCCTCTGTTGCTTTGTTTCAGAGGTGTCGAGTTCCAGTTAAATGTTCAGGATTTATATTGTTTTTTTTTTCAGTTCATGTGATTTACAAATAATTGATTGTCCGAAGAATATTGTTATTTCTCTGTAAATGCTAAGGCTTGTGTTAGATTCTTTTGCATCTTGTGAACCCCGGCAGGGTAGCTGAGTAGTTAGTTTATCTGACTTGTGACCAGGTGGTTTTGGGTTCCATACCTGGTGGAGGCAAACTTTTTTTCTGGCGATTTTTTGCCTCTGACCTCTGATTGATGTGAGAAAAGTAGCAAGTGGCTTGGGAAGAAAGTTGTGTCATTACTGGTTAGAGAAAGCCAGGAAGCGCATGCGTAGGTGCACTGACTGCCATGATATCACATAAGCTGTTAAACGGCATTAACCTCCAATACAAACAGAAACAAACAAACAGATAGTCTGAAGAACATCATTTTTTCCTCTGTACTTGTTAAGGGATGTGTGAGATTCTTTAGCAGCTATTGGTCAGAGATCAGATTGTATAGAATGTGCAGCTTGATCGAGAATCAAACTGTCTTGTCTCAGAAGTAGTGAGATATGTTGGCCAAAATGGCTTTGAAACAATTATTTCATAATTTTTGCAGTTCCCGTAGACTCTAACTGGCCATTTCTTTAATCAGCAATCAACTTTTTATTAAATGCAAATTTATTGAATCTAAATTGAAAGCATTCGTAGACAACAGTTTAAATGTGACTTAAATGATAGAACCTTTTTCTAAAGGGAAGAAAACAGTGTGAGAAGAGGTAAATAATTATGCTGGTTACCAGAATTTTTTTTCTTTTCCTCACATTGTTACATACTATTTTTTCCTTTCATTACCTTTTTCTATTTGCACGCTAAATGGCCCTAGATGTCGATGTGCCACAAAACACCATACATTCATTCATTCCCACAATGTTTTCAAAAGCTGTTTTCCTCGGGTTGTTTGGTAAAGGGTGAAATGGCACATTATCTACACATAAACAGTAGATGAGCTGTCAGACGCTGTTACTGCAAACATAAGTTTCATAATAGCCTCTGTAAACAAAATTATTTTTGCCTTTCTATATATCATTTGCAAAACATCTTTCTGAAGTCTAAAACTTCATTGCTATGTAAACTGTTTCCAGATTATTTTGTTTAAATCAGAAATTTTAACCCATATCCCACTAAATAAATAAAATGACACTTCCGAGCTGATTGTAAAAATTAGAATAATGCTATTTCATACTTACTTTTGGGTGGAAAAAGTCTTTTTATTGGACAGTGAAGATCCCAGATCAGACTGTGCAGTCTGATCTTGATCTGCACTGTACACAAAAGGTCAGTGAGTCACGCTTAGCAGCCTAAGGGTTAATATTTGAATTTTCAAAAATGAAATATAGAAATTGTAATTGTTTGATTGTTCTGCATTCACTCACAGCTAGCTTGTTTGATTTATTTGCTTGAATTTTATTTATGTTTATCTTTTTTTTCTGTGTGAGGTTTTGCTGTTTTGTTGTCGGCTGTTTGTTGTTTTATGTTAAGAAGACGAATAAAGTCCCCATTCATAGTGAAAGAAGGATTGCATTTCTCCATTCTTATCTGGATGATCTACACCCTTAACCCTTTCCCAAACAACAAATTTTGGACTGGTCCAAATTGAAAGAGTTTGCAGACGACAATTTTAAATTTGATGAAAATGGTAGAAAGTTCTGAAAAAGGGTAGAAAACACTGTGGGAGAAGGAGAAATTGCTTGTTACGAGCAATTTCTCCTTTTCCCACAGTGTTTTCAAAAGACTTGTACTGCAGACATGTGAAAAACAGGGCTTGTTTGGGATAGGGTTAACTCTTTATCAAATGACAACATTTTCGACAGGTCCAGATTGAAAGCGATTGCAGACGACAATTAAAATGCGGTTCAAATGATGGAAGTTGTCTTTGATTGGGTGGAAAACATTGTGGGAAAAGGAGAAAATGCTGGTTACCAGCATTTTCTCCTTTTACCACAATCTTTTCAAAAGGTTTCTTTCTCAAGGTCGTTAAAAGTCAGGATTGTGTGGTAGAGGGTTAATTCTTTATCAGTTGGCAAAATTTTAGACAGGTCCAAATCGAGAGCATTTGCAGACGACAAAACCAAATGTTGCAATTCTTTATCAGTTGACAAAATTTTAGACAGGTCCAAATCGAGAGCATTTGCAGACGACAAAACCAAATGTTGCAAAACTTAAGGAAATTTTTTTTTTAAAGCGTAGAAAACATCGTGGGAAAAGGAGAAAATGCTGGTTACCAGCATTTTCTCCTTTTCCCACGATGTTTTCAGAAGAGTTAATAAGATGTACCTAACATTTTCCCGTACTTATTTCATTTTTCAATGGGAATGTTGGAAGGAAGAATTTGCACCTTTCAGTGTGTAAAATAAAATTAACTTATCATTCGGGACAGAAAATCAAAACAAGTGCAATGTCAGGATACCTTTGTACCAGAATGTTCTAAGATAGATTCAAGATGAGACTACAACTTTCGTGCAGTCTGATCTTGATCTTGATTGCCACTGGCCTCAAAGGCAACCATAGTCAATGGTTGTGGTAGGCACTCAAAATCAATGGCTCAATTTGAAATATGTAATGAGGTAAATGTTTTCCCAAACAATCCAGTATTTAAGAACCCAGAGAAAGAAACTGCCAAAAAATTTTTTTTTCTTTTTACCTCAATGTTTTCTTACCTTTCATAGACAATTACCATCATTTCAGCCACACTTAATTGGTTGTCTTCAGGTGCTTTGAATTAACTCTTTACCACACAATCCCGACTTTTAACGACCTTGAGAAAGAAGCCTTTTGAAAACATTGTGGGAAAAGGAGAAAATGCTGGTAACCAGCATTTTCACCTTTTCCCACAGTGTTTTCTATCCTTCCCAGAACAAATTTCATTTTTTCAGTCACAGTCATTTTGTCGTCTGCAAATGCTTTCAATTTGGACTAGTCTACATTTTTGTCAAGTGGTAAAGAGTTAATATGAGTATAGATTAGGGCTGGACAAATGTTTTCTAGAAAAATTATGCAGGTAAATTCTTTACCAAACGACAAAATTTTAGACTTGACCAAATTGAAAGAATTTGCAGACAACAAATTTGATGTAGGTTAAAAGATGAATTCTGCCCTTGAAATGGTTGAAAAAAATTATGGGAAAAGGAGAAAATGCTGGTTACCAGATTTTTCTTCTTTTCAAAAGTATTCTTCATCAAGATCATTAAAACACAGGATTGTGTGGTAAAGGGTTAACAGTGTAATGGTTATTCAAAAGATTTGTATTCACCAGTGATTTCGAAAAATTTCTCAGTCCTTCTCATATATGAATTACGTAGATTTTTTTTGGGGGGGGGGTGTAGGGGGGGGGGGGTTCCTCTTCGGCAAAGTGTTACAGCAGTGAATTTTTGAATTACAAAATCTTGGTAGCCTTGTTTTGGTCTTGCACAGTGGGTGATCTTGGAAGTTTTTCAGGCAAGATTTGGCAAAGCACTTGTTTTGAAGATGATTTTTCAGAGAGAAGCCGGTAGCTTTGAAAGAATTTTTTACAAAGTACTTGTTACAGAGGTTCTAGGAATGTAGGAATACAGATAGGTGCACTGGCTTCCATGTTTTGACTGAAAGGTTGAAATAAGTGTTTCACATCAAACTAACAAAAGAAAAAAGCAGAGGGCATAAATTTCGTGAGGTTTTTGCGTGATATGATTAAAACACTGTTCAAAATGACAAAAACCTGAGGGTTTAAACAAACAAATAAACAAACAAATAAATAAAGTTTTTACTTTTAAGTGCATTTGTGTCGCTAGGATTGGAATAGAAGGTGATAGAGTGTAAGTCTGCCATACCTGAATTTTCAATTGGAATTCTTGTAGCTTCAACCCTCTACCATGCAATCCTGTGATTTTTAACAATCCTGAGCAAAAAGGCTTTTGAAAATATTGTGCGAAAAGGAGAAAATGCTGGTTACCAGCATTTGTTCCTTTTCCCACAAGATTTTCTATCTTTCCAAAAGCAACTTTAAATTTTTGAGTCTGATTTATATAGTTGTCTGCAAATGCTTTCAATTTAGACAAGTCTAAAGTTTTGTTGTTTGGTAATGAGTTGACCCTTTACCATACAATCCTGAGTTCTAACAAGCCTGAGGAAAGAGGCTTTTGAAAACATTGTGGAAAAAGGAGAAAATGCTGGTAACCAGCATTTTCTTCTTATCTCACAATATTTTCTACCATTCTCAAACTAATTTCAATTTTCCAATTTTCCAGTCACATTTATTTTGTCATCTGCAAATGCTTTCAGTTTGGACTAATGTAAAAATTTTTTGTTTGGTAATGAGTTAAGGCAGGTAGATAAATTGTTTTAGAATGCAGGGATCTCTTGAAGATGAAAGCAGATCAATCGAAGGAATGGTGAAAGTATTAACAGGTAGCATAGGAGATTGGTCTTTTGATAAAAATGCGATAGATATATCTGAACATAAAACCTGCTAACATGGTTAAGAAATTAAAATTCCAGACAACCCTGGGTTTTTTTTTTCTGCCGCTGTTGCTCATACTTGCGGTGAAGATCGCTTGTTGTTTCCAATAACACTTGATGGGCATGATTGATTATGCATCTGTTTTCACACAGATGAATTCTGCATCACTCTTTACCACACAATCCTGAGGAGGACGCCCTGAGGAGGAAGCCCTTAAGCCCTTTTAACAACCCTGAGGAGGAAGCCCTTTGAAAACATTGTGGGAAAAGGAGAAAATGCTGGTACCCAGCATTTTCTCCTTTTCCCACAATGTTTTGTACTCTATCATAGACAAATTCTATCATCTGAGCCATATTTGAATTGTTGTCTGCAAATACTTTCAATCTGGAAAAGTATACATTTTGCTGGTGTGGTAAAGAGATAACTCTGTGCTGAACAAAATTTATTTTTAGATGTTTCCATATTGAAAGCATTTTCAAACAACAAATAGAACATGACTTAAATGATGGAAGTTGCCTTTAAAAGGGTAGAAAGCATTGGAGGGAAAAAGGAGAAAATGCTGATTATCAGCATTTTCTCCTTTTACCATAATGTTTTTCTTGGAAATTCTTCTTCCGAAGAATGGTGAAAAGATAGAATCACCTGGTAAAGGGGCAAGTGATCTATTGATAGGTTTGAACTTCTGCTCTCAAAACTGATATCTCCTTCAAAATTCACATTATTTAACCTGTTGCTGTGCAAATTAGAACTTTTTACACCCTTGAGCCTGTATTCACCAACCATTCTTAACCCCTATCCTGCTAATTAAATTAATCTTTCAAGCCAATAGTAAAACCCATAATTCTGCTGTTTCAATGTTATCTTTTAAGGGAAAAATATCTCCTTATCAGACAGTGTAGATCCAAGATCAGACTGCACGTTCAGTGCAGTCTGATCTTGATCTACACTGTCCGCAAAAGGATCTTGAGTCATGCTTAGCAGCCTTAGGGATAAGAATATTCTTAGTCTCTTTATCAAGATTTTTTTTTTTTTAATTTGAAAGTAACATAACTTCTGATTGGCTAAACCAAAATTAATGGTTTAGCCAGTCAGAAGTTGTGTTACTTCCTTAAATCTAGAATTAGAGTTTGCAAACTGTGTAGGCTGACCTGCGTCGATACTTTTTGTAAATGCAATAAACCCCCTATTTATAGAGCATGGCTGATATGTATAAAAGAAATTATAGAAGAAAGAATAATCTCATTGTAGGTCATGGCAGAGGAGGTAGTTTTGATGCTGATGACCAGATCCCCCTGGAGCCATTAGATCTAGTCTGGGCCAAATGCAGGGGCTATCCTTGGTACCCGGCTCTGGTGAGTAATTTCTGGCCCTTATGTAAGGCTTTTTTGAGTCCTCAACCCTTTAACCCTTTACTGCACAATGCCGCCTTTTGACGCCCCTGGGAAAGAAGCCTTTTAAAAACATTTTGGGAAAAGGAGAAAATGCTGGTAACCAGCATTTTCTCCTTTTCCCACAATGTTTTCTACCCTATCAAAGAAAAGTTGCACCATTTGAGCCACATTGAAATTGTTGTCTGCAAATGCTTTCAATTTGGACAAGGCTAAAATTTTGTTGTCTGGTAAAGGGTTAACAGATAACAAAATTTTAGATTGGTCCAAATTGAAAGCATTTGCAGATGACAAATCAAAGATGGCTCAAATAACACAATTTGACCTGGATAGGGTAGAAAACATTGTAGAAAAAGGAGGAAATGCTGGTTACCAGCATTTTCTCATTTTCTGACAATGCTTTCAGAAAGTTTCCTCTTCAGGGTCATTTAACCCTTTACCAAACTGCAAAATTGTAGACATGTCCAAATTGAAAGCATTTGCAGACGACAAATTAAACGTGACTCACAAATTGAAATTTGCCTTTGGAACGGAAGAAAACAATGTGGGTAAAAAAGAAAATGCTGGTTACCAGCATTTTCTTCTTTGTATCACAGTGTTTTCAAAAGGCCTTTTCCTCAGGGTCGTGAAAACCAGAGATCGTTTGGTAAAGGGTTAACCCTTTACCCAACAACAAACTTTCAGGCTTGTCTAAATTGAAACCATTTGCAGATGACTGAAAACTGAAATTTGTAGTTGGACGGATAGAAAAGGTTGAAGGAATAGGTAACCAGCATTTACTCTTTTTCCAACAATGTTTGCAAAAGCCTTCATCCTCAGGGTTATTAAAAGTTGGGATTGTGTGGTAAAGGGTTAATAGCCCTCTTCACCAGGGTCATATAGGCAAGGGACCATTTGATAAATGGTCAAAGAGTTGTCCAATTCAAAGCTTGGCTGTGTTCAAAGAAAACACTGAGTTATTGTCGTAACCCTGGCATTGTCTGCGTCATCGTCATCTGCCTTGTTCTGCGAAAACTTTGGTATTTTATAATATCTCTTTTATTACTGAAGATATTTACTTCAAACTTGGACAAGTTGTTAACCCTTTCCCAAACGACAAATTTTAGACTGGTCCAAATTGAAAGAGTTTGCAGATGACAATTTTAAATTTGATGAAAATGGCAGAAAGTTCTCCAAAAGGGTAGAAAACACTGGGGGAAAAGGAGAAATTGCTCGTTATGAGCAATTTCTCCTTTTCCCACAGTGTTTTCAAAAGACTTGTACTGCAGACACGTGAAAACCAGGGCTTGTTTGGGAAAGGGTTAATTATCAAAAGGGGAACCTATACAAGAAGGGCAGGTAACCATTAACATATTTTTGACACTGTTATTCCCCTTTTTCTACTTAGAACTTTCACAGAAAATCAAGCAACCGCAGCCAAGTGTTTGAACCGACATGTATTTTTCGTTTTTAAACAAACCTTTGATTAGTAGTTTCTTTTTGACTGATGCAATACATAACATGAGGCAGTCATTTTACTGCACAGTGAACTGCATTAGTTTGTTCTTGTATGAGAATAGTTACTTGAAAGAAAAATTGTTGATACAACAAAGATTTTTGGATCTGACAAAAGGTGGTCTGAATGGTAAGGTGGTCCTTGTAGCTGAACTGGTCTTAATGTGGGACGTTAACTCGTTTACCAAACGACAAAATTTTAGACTGGTTGAAATTGAAAGCATTTGCAGACGACAAAAGTGACTTAAAAATTGAAAATTGTTTTGGGAAGGGTAGAAAACATTGTGGGAAAGGGAGAAAATGCTGGTTACCGGCATTTTCTCCTTTTCCTACAATGTTTTCAAAACGCTTCTTTCTCAGGGTTGTTAAAAGTTGGGATTGTGCGGTGAAGGGTTAATGTAGCATTGTTTTATTGTAGATTATAAATCCCAAGATGCCAAAGACAGGATATTTCCATAATGGTGTCCCGATACCCGTACCCCCAGAAGAAGTGCTTGCCATGCAGAAAAGATTTGATGAGATTGTCTATTTGGTTTTGTTTTTTGATACCAAAAGGACTTGGTAAGTGATCTCATTGTTCTTTATTAGTTTGGCTGTTTTCGAAGAAAATGTTGAGTTACTTTAACTCTTTCCCAAACAAGCCCTGGTTTTCACATGTCTGCAGTGCAAATCTTTCGAAAACACTGTGGGAAAAGGAGAAATTGCTCGTAACGAGCAATTTCTCCTTTTCCCACAGTGTTTTCTACCCTTTTTGAGAACTTCCTTTCATTTTCATCAAATCTGAAATTGTCGTCTTTAAACTTTTTCAATTTAGACCAGTCCAAAATTTGCCATTTGGTAAAGAGTCAATAGCGCTCTCGTCATCTGCATCTGCGTCTGCTTCGTCGTCGTTGTCATTGTGGTGCAAAATTTGGTTTTGTTTTTCAATACCACAAGAGCTTGGTAAGTGATCTAATTGTTCTTTATTACCTTGGCTGTTTCAAAGAAAACGTTGAGTTACTGTCATAACCCTCTCGTTGTCTGCATCTGCGTCTGCTTCATCGTCGTTGTCATTTTGGTGCAGAAACTTTGACATTTGGTTTTGTTTTTTGATACCACAAGAACTTGGTAAGTGACCTGATTGTTCTTTATTAGCTTGGCTGTTTCAAAGAAAACGATGAGTTACTGTCATAACCGTGTCGTTGTCTGCATCTGCGTCTGGTTTGTAGTCGTTGTCATTGTGGTGCAAAAACTTTGACCTTTAATAATATCTCTGTTATTACTGAAAGTATTTACTTCAAAATTGGTCAAGTTCAACTATCAAAAAAGAAACCCATACAACAAGGGCAGCTAGTTATCAAAGTGTTTTTGACACAGTTATGCCCCTTTTTCAACTTAAAAGTTTTCACTGAAAATCAAGCAATTGCAGCTGAGCATTGGTACACGCAAGAGGTGCTGTTGTTGTTTTCCTAGGTCCCAGAAGCTGCTCAAACAGACCTGGGGCTTGCAGCCAATGGGTTGGGAGTTCTATCATTGCTTGGCCAGAATGCCTCTTAGGATCGATCAATGGAAGTCTGTATAACAGATTTCATTCCTCTCTCACTGCCGACCACTATTTTGACTCTTTTTATGTGACAAGTAAGCTAGAAAATTTAACTGTTTACGAAACAATCCCGGGTTTTCACGACCCTGGGAAAGAAGGCTTTTGAAAACATTGTGGAAAAAAGAGAAGATGTTGGTAACTAGCATTTTCTCCTTTTCCCACAATGTTTTCTACCCTATCATGGACAGACTTCGTCATGTGAGCCAACTTGAATTTGTCGTCTGCAAATGCTTTCGATTTGGACAAGTCTCAAATTTCTTTGTGTGGTAAAGAGTGAAAAGAATGGTGTCAATAGTATTTGAAATATGTGAATAGGTGCACTGGTAATGTAGCTGTAACTGAAATTCTGTTGAAAATGGCTTTGACTCCTCATCAATGGATGATTGAGCATTTTCTATCAATTGCTTTTAATTCTGAGAAAATGACTATTCCAGTTGCTCATTGGAACCCTGTAGATCAAGATCAGGCTGCACAGAATTTGAAGTCTGATCTTGCATCTATACAATCTAATATTTTGTGAGGTATTCTCTGTCCATATGCACTAATCATTCTTAAGAACATACTTAGTCTTATTCTCAACAATTTTCTAAGTTTGAAAGTAACACAACTTCTGATTGGCTAAACCATTTGGTTTAGCTAATCAGAAGTTGTGTTACTTTGTAAATTGAGAATTAGACTTACAATGTTCTAAAGAATGGTTGATGAATAGGGCCCAGGCTGAGAAACCTTGAAATGGTGGTGTAATGGTCCATATTATTTAGTTCACTTCTTGAAACATAAGAGTCTGGGCTTAAAAAGACCCTCACATTTCCGAACTCAACACTAAAGATATAAACAGACAAATGACTTCATTAGATAATTACAGAAAATGAAAGTGAAGCCTTTGTCAGAGTAATTTAACCCTGTTCCTTATGACAAATTTTAGACTCTTCCAAATTGAAAGCATTTGTAGACGACAAATCTGAAAGTGGTACAAGTGAACTGAATTTCTTTGACTTGGTAGAAAACATTATGGGAGAAGTAGAAAATGTTGGTTATCAGCATTTTCTACTTCTCCCACTGAATTTTCGAAAGGATTCTCCGTCAGGATCGATGAAACTTTGGATTGTGGTAAAAGATTGAGCCATTATCCGACAATCCGGAGATTAAACGACCCTGATAAAGACGCCATTTGAAAACATTTTGGGAAGGATAGAAAATGCTGGTAAGCAGTATTTTCTACTCCAAAACATGTTTTCTGCATTTTAAAATGCAAATCCCATTATTTCTAGCCACATTTGATTTGTCGTCTGCTATTGCTTTCAATTAGGATCAGTCTAAAATTTTGCTCTGTGGAAAAGGGTTAATAAAGCTTTGCAAGGTATGTAGAAAATGCCAATACAGACGATGAAGATCAAGTGGCTTGGAATGCAATGAGAGAAGCCTCCTCCAAAATTGAGGATTTATTATTGTTGCTTATGTCATTTCATGGAAAAGTTGGTTCATTGCTTGTTAGGGGAAATCGTAGCCTCGTGCAAAATTCCGTGCATCGAATCTGTTGAAATCAGATTGAATGTTCCACTTAACCCTTTACTGCACGATGCCCACTTTTAACGACCCTGAGAAAGAAGGCTATTGAAAACATTGTGGGAAAAGGAGAAAATGCTGGTAACCAGCATTTTCTCCTTTTCCCATGATGTTTTCAGTCATATCAAAAGACAAATTTTATGCTTTGAGATACATTTATTTTGTCGTTTGTGAATGCTTTCAATTTGACGCGGGTAAATTTGTCATCTAGTGAAGCGTTAAATCTTCTTGGACATCTTGAAAATAAATTCACTATTCTTGCATCATACGTATGAACTCTGTACCATTCGATAACAATTTGGGCGCAACCAAATTAAAAGTATTTGCAGAAGACAAATCTAATGTAGCTCAAATGATAATTCCTGTCTTTGATAGGGTAAAAAACATTGCAGTAAAAGCAGAAAGTGCTGGGTACAAGCATTTTTTCCTTTTCCCTCAATATTTTCAAAAGCCTTATCTTTCAGGGACAGTTAAACTTTGGACTGTGTGGTAAAGGGTTATCTCATTACAGAATGACAAAATTTTGTATTAGATCAAGTTGAAAGCATCATGCAGACAAGATATTAAGATTAATGTGAAATGATGAGTTTTGTCTTTGACGGGGGTAGAAAATGTGGGAAAAAAGAGAAAATGCTGGTTGCCAGCAATATTTTTGTCTTAACTCTTTTATGAAACAAAATATTTAACTTGTCCAAATTTAACCCTTTACCACACAAACCCGACTTTTAACACCCCTGAGAAAGAAGCCTTTTGAAAACATTGTGGGAAAAGGAGAAAATGCTGGTTACCAGCATTTTCTCCTTTTCCCACTATGTTTTCTACCCTTCCCAAAACAAATATTGATTTTTGAGTCACATTAACTTTGTCATCTGCAAATGCTTTCAATTTACCAGCCTTTTCCTCTTTTCCCACAATTTTTTCAAAAGTATTCTTCCTCAGGTCATTAAAAGTCATGATTGTGAAGTAAAGTGTTAATGTAGATTATACTTATCTGTACAAAAATATTTTCAAAGTCATTTGCAGCAAATTTGGTTCAGGAAGAAAAGATTTTGTAGATTGATATTTGAGCTCTCTTTCTGGCCTGAATCTACTTGACTGGTAAAATAAACAAGACCGTTCCAATAAATGGGGTAGTGTGTCAGGAGTGTAGTAACTCCACGGGAGTATTGTACCAGTCTGTTCTCAGAATAAAACATACTTCCTGAAAAATATCTTGATTTATGTGAAATTTATATGCAGGGCAGGGCTGGCTATCAATATTGTAATCCCCTGTTGCCAGGAATATGAAACAGATATTTTCAGATTGGATGGAAAAGTTGCTATATCTAGTCTATTTTGGTTGATATCTCATAAATACTCTGAAGTCTGATCTTGATCTTCACTGTCTGAAATACTTCTTTTTTCCATTAATGGAACTCTTCAAGTTAACCCTTTACCACATGACAAGATTACAGACTGGTCCAAATTGAAAGCATTTGCAGATGACAAATTAGATATGGCTCATATGGTAAGATTTGTCTGTAAAAGGACAGAAACATTGTGGGAAAAGGAGAAAATGCTGGTTACCAGCATTTTCTCCTTTTCCAAAGTGTTTTCAATAGGCCTCTTTCTCATGGTCGTTAAAGCTTGGGACTGTGTGGTAAAAGATTAAAGGCGCGTTTAGACCTACTACTGGGATCACGCATTAACAAAAATCAATGGCATCATATATGAAGAACAAGCAAATACAGCCATCTGTAATTACTGAGGCACATTTCATTGCAATGTAATGTCTTATAAGTATATTAAGGCTTTCATTTCTCATTTTCTTTTCCTGCTATAGATAAGTGAACAATATTAACATGCAATTTCTTGTGCTATCTTTGGCAACAGAAAGGGGCAAGCCGTATGGATATTATATGGAGATCATTTGGAAATAGCACAATCTTTACATAGAAATCACACTGGCATTATGTGGCAACCTTGCAATAGCCAAGAAAGAGCCTTATGACTATTCTGCAAATTTTTGGGCGAAAATGACCATCTGAAATTATTCATTGTCAGCACAAACATTGCACAGCCTCCGCACAGTGCTCCTGCAGGGATTGTGCTATTCTATCACGATGTGTCTATGGGCTTTTGGCTTGCAATTTTTAACCCTTAAGCTGCTGATCGCGACCCACTGACCTTTTGCGGACAGTGTAGATCAAGATCAGACTGCACAGAACGTGCAGTCTGATCTTTGATCTACACAGTCCGATACTGTATTTTCTTTCCGGTGAAATCATCTTTGAAACTGCAATGTTTGGGCTCTTAGTATTGAGTAGAAATTTGGGTTTCATTTTTTCAGCAGCTTAAGTGTTAAAATTTGACATTGTGCACAGTTGTGCAAAACTGTAGAGGTTATGGGGCCTGTGAATCTGTTCTATTATTGTACATCTGCTGTACCGAGGCTGTATAGAAAGAGACCTGAGTATCGCACTGGAGCCACAAGCTCCCTGAAGACCAAATGTAACCTAGGCATACAAGTAATAATAAGTTGCCGTTGTAATGGGAAAAAGAAAGTTTCTTTACAAAAGTCATATGCCTTAATGACCCTGAGAAGGAAATCATTTGAAAACATTGTGGGAAAAGGAGAAAATGCTGACAAGCATTTTCTCCATGTCTGATAATGTTTTCTACTCTCTTCAAGACAAATTGTAACATTTGAACCTCATTGAATTTGTTGTCTACAAATTCTTTCACTTTTATTGTCGGGTAAAGACTTAACCCTTTACCAAACAACCCTACGTTTTAACGACCCTGAAGAAAAGAACTTTTGAAAAACATTGTGGGAAAAGGAGAAAATGCCTTTTCTCCTTTTTCCATATTATTTTCTAACATTTCATAGACATAAATCATCTTTTAGGATATGTTTGTCATTGACAGATGTATTCCGTTTGGATGAGTCTAAATTTTATTGTTTGATAAGAGTTAATTATGGCAAGTAACCTGGAAGATACTTATGTAACAATTGAATTAAACCTTAACCACACAGTTCCGACTGTTAAGGACCCTGAGAAAGAAACCTTTCAAAAACATTCTGGGAAAAGGAGAAAATGCTGGTAACCAGCATTTTCTCCTTTTCCCACAATGTTTTCTAGATCTACCCTTCCAAAAACAAGTTTCAGTTTTTGAGTTACATTTATTTTGTCATCTGCAAATTGCTTTCAATTTTGACATGGCTAAAATTTTGTCGTCTAGTAAAGAGTAAACTCTTTACCACACAATCCCGAGTTTTAACGACCCTGACAGGAAAAGCTTTTGAAAATCATTGTGGAAAAAGGAGAAAATGCTGGTAACCAGCATTTTCTCATTTTTCTACAATGTTTTCCTCGGTTTCAAAGAAAAATCCTACCATCTTAGCAAGATTGAATTTCTCATCAGCAAATGCTTTCGCTTTTGACCAGTCCAAAATTTGGTTGTGTGGGAAAGAGTTAAAGCAAGTGGCCTGAAAGATATTTATGTAACAATTGAATTAAAACTAGGCTGCACTCAGCTGTCACTGATGCACCCAGATAATGTTTATTGTCGATGTAAAAAAGGGGATAAAACTATGATTATCTGCCAGACAGACATATCAGCCTTATCTTATTAATGAGTCTCTTCCACATTAAATTTCAATTACCTGGAGAATGTGGACAATGCGATGAATGCAGATCGTGCTATGTTTTAGATTTAAATAAGTCCTAATTTTCTGTATTTGGAAAGTAATTAATTTTTTTTTGAAAATCCTATTACTCTTTTCTAGAAAACTTAATTTTAGACCTTTAACTCTTTACAAAACAATCCCTGGTTTTCACGACCCTTAAAAGAAAGCCTTTTGAAAAGATTGTGGGAAAAGGAGAAAATGCTGGTAACCATCATTTTCTCCTTTTCCCTACAATGTTTTCTACCCGTCCCATAACAGATTTCAATTTTTAAGTCACATTCAATTTGTCGTCTGCAAATGCTTTGAATTTGGAAGAGTCTACAATTTTGCTGTTTGGTAAAGAGTTAAATAATTGTATCTCCTTAACATAATGACAAAAATTAACTCATAGAAACTGTAAGTGGTTGCAGACAACAAATCAAACAGTCTGCAAATGTTGTTCACATGGTGAAATTTGTCTTTGTTAAGTTAGAAAGCATTGTGGGAAAAGGAGAGAATGCTGGTTACCAGCATTTTCGCTTCTTCCACAATGTTTTCAAAAGCATTTTTTCACAGTTTGGTGATATGATACATCTTTCTGGATGATGTGTAAGTTGAAAAGCAACCTGTGGCTTTTGGAAAGAGTGTTGTTCAAAGTGCTCGTTAAAAAAAAGTCCAGGAAGGTAAAGATAGGTGCAGTGGCTGCCAAGATATGTTAATGACTGAAATTACATTGGTTAAACAGCATGTTTTATAGTCATCAAAGGGCTTCTTATTCTGAAGGGTGCCTTGTCTTTACAACCAGGTTAACTCTTTACCGAACGACAAAATTTTAGACTGCTCCAAACTGAAAGCAGTTGCAGACGACTAAATAAATGTGACTGAAAAATTGAACTTTGTTCTAGGAAGGGTAGAAAACATTGTGGGAAAAGGAGAAAATGCTGGTTACCAGCATTTTCTCCTTTTCCCACAATGTTTTCAAAAGGCTTCTTTCTCAGGGTCGTTAAAAGTCGGGATGGGGTGGTAAAGATTTAATGCTTTACCCAACGACAAAATTTTAGACTGGTCCAAATGGAAAGCATTTGCAGACGACAAAATCAAGGTAACTCAAAAATTGAAATTTGATTTGGGAAGGGTAGAAAACATTGTGGGAAAAGGAGAAAATGCTGGTTACCAGCATTTTCTCCTTTTCCCACAATGTTTTCAAAAGGCTTCTTTCTCAGGGTCGTTAAAAGTCAGGATGGTGTGGTAAAGAGTTAAGTGACCAGGTATTCCTTTTCTGTAATCTTTACTTTGTCATACTGATTGTTTGAGTTGGAACATTCTGTCGAGTTAAACTTCAATCAACAGCCACGCCGAGCCCCATAGCTCAGTCGGTAGCATACAGGACTTGAGAACAGGAGGTTGCTGGTTCGATCCCCGGCTCGGCCAATTCCTTTCCGAGGATTGATGATAGTCATTGCGACAGGATTCATTCCTCTTCCACCACTGACTATTGTTTCGCCGATGGTTATGTGGGAAAGCAGCCAGTGGCGTGGAAAGAACATTGTGCGGAGTACTGGTAAAAGAAACTCCAGGAAAGCATGGATAGGTGCACTGGCTGCAGCAATATAACTGAAATAATGTTGAAAACAGCGTTAAACACCATACAATCATTCAATCAATCAATCCATCAACAGCCAATCACCAAACAAAAAAAAAGCCACTTTGATTAAAAGAAAAAATGTTGATTTTGAATGATACCTATTCTTTACATTATGTTTTGAAAATTCCTCTACTTCAGAAGCATCATAGGGCAGTTGAGGGATTTACCACACAACAAAAGTTTAGACTTAATGTCCGCATTGGATACATTTTGCAGGCAATTTCATAGGATAGAAAATATTGTGGGAAAAGGAGAAAATGCTGGTTATCAGCATTTTCTCCTTTTCCCACAATGTTTTCAAAAGCTCTTTATCACTTAACTGTTTACCACACAATCCCGACTTTTAACAAACATGAAAAAGAAGACAAATTTTAATTTTTTGTCCCATTTATTTTGTCGTCTGCAAATGCTTTCAATTTGGACATGTCTATAATTTTGCCGTTTGGTAAAGAGTTAAACATGGGATTGTTTAGCAAGGGTTAATTTTTAAGGAAAGAGGGGTTTTAGTGTAAGAGAGATGATATATGAGCCATGTGAAGAATGGAAACAAACAGTAGGCTTCAAAAACAGATATGTTACTAAACTCATTAGACTGTCACATGCATGCGGAGAACCAGTCCAGGGTAAAGATATATCATCTATAGAGATGTTGGGGGTGGAGCTTTCTGTCTTTGGGCTCCTTCATACAGGTATCACCCTGAGAGAGCTGAAGCTTGGCCCTTGTAGCCTAGTCGGATAAAGCATACATGTAGCTTGTAATCCAGGGGATGAAAGTTTGAATCCACAACTCAGCAAGAACTCTCTCTGAGGATTGGCGAAAGTCATTGCAACATATTCAAAATAGCAGTTTCTTCTTTTCTCAAAATGTTTCTTCATCAGGATTGTTAAAACACAGGATTGTTTGATAAAGGGTTGAAAGATGAAAAGGTAATTATAAGTAAAGATAAAGCACCTAAGGTATGGACTGTAAATACAAAAACTTAAGCACTTACCATAGTTTGCAGACAACGTCCTAGCTCAGCTGTTTGATTAAAATGTTTAGGTATTGTTGAAGCCATGTTGTCCTCTGTGATGTCATTACCGAAACTGCGACACTTTTGATATCTTTGTCATTACTGAAGATATTTTTTCGTCAAACTTGGGCTGATTGTTACCTCTGGAAAGGGAAACCCATTCCAGAAAAGATCGTTGTTTAGACGATAGCTTTGTGGCAAAGCAGCCAGTGGCTTGGGATGAATGTTGGGCTAAGTACTGGTAAAAGAAACTCCAGGAATGCATGGATAGGTGCACAGGCAGCCGTAATATAACTGGAATAATGTTGAAAATGGCATTCACAACAAACAAACCAATAATCCTATGTTATAAGAAACCTGAAGAAGAAGGCTATTACTTGCATGTTAAGTAGTATTTTTTCCTTTTGCCACAGTACGTTCTACCCTTTCCAAGACATATCCCTTCATTTGGGCCTTGTAACATAGAATGTCTGCAAATGCATTCAGTTTGGACAGGTCCTCAGTTTAATTACTGTTGTCTGCTGTATTTTCTCCTTTTCCCACAGTTTTCTACTCTGAAGACAAATCCCTTCATTTGAGTCATGTTTGATAGGATGTCTGCAAATGCTTTCAATTTGGACAAGTCTTAAATTTGTTGACGTTGATGTCTGGTGCAAAAGTTTCAGGACTCAATTAGTGAACAGAGGTCATCAACAAAATTATAATTGATTGCTTTTCATTGGATAATATCGCTGAGATTCACTCTCTTTATTGTTTCATGGTCTAACAGGTGGGACCAGGAATTTTCATGGCAAAAACTCTCAGGAATGAACAGAAATCTCTTTGACAAGTCTTACAGCCTTGCAGTAAAATTTTTCTGTTTGATTTTTTTTGCTCTGAAAGAAGGTGTGCTTTTGTTCTGGGATAACTGTGAAGGGAACACCTGTTTGCCTTTGCTGGTTTATAGGAATCCTCCTTGTGTTTTTACAGCATTTGCTGAACTCCTGTTTGGCTCAGTACCTTTCTGAAATCTTTCTTTGTGATGATTGGTCTTTAGTTGATTGGCATTGTATAACCCTTGATCTTTTACCAAAGAAAATAATGTTAGACTTATCCAAATTGAAAGCATTTCCAGACAACAAAATAAATGTGACTCAGCATCTGATATTTCTTGGTAGGGTTGAAAGCATTGTGGGGAAAGGAGAAAATGCTGGTTACCAGCATTTTCTTCTTTTCCCACAATGTTTTCAAAAGCCTTCTTCTTTAGGGTTGTTAACAGTCGGGATTATGTGGTAAGGGGTTAACCTTTTCCTACACAGTCTCAAGTTTTAACAACTTTGAGGAAGAAGGCTTTTGAAAACATGGTGGGAAAAGGGGAGAGTATGCTAGTTCTTTTTCCCAAGTTTTCAACTTTTCCAGGGACAAGTTTCAGGTTTTGTGTGGCATTTACTGTGTCGTCTGCAACTGCTTTCAATTTGGATGAGTCTAAAAATTTTGTTGTTTGGTAAAGAGTTAAGTCTTTAGCAGATGACAAAATTTAAGACTCAAAACAAATCAAAAGCATTTGCAGTTGACAATTTCTATCTGACTCAGATGGTGGGATTTGTCCCAGGAATGGTAGAAAACATGGTGGGAGAAGGAGAAAAGGCTGGTTACAAGCATTTTCTCCTTTTCACACAAAATTTCAAAAGCCTTCTTCATCAGGGGCATTAAAACTGGGGATTGTGTGGTAAAAGATTGAACTGCTTAACTCTTTATTATATGATCCAGAGTTTTAAGAACACTGTGGAAATAGCCTTTTGAAAACCTTGTTGAAAAAGGAGAAAATGCTGGTAACCAGCATTTTCTCCTTTTTCCACAAGGTTTTCTGCCCTTTCCCAGACAGTTACCATCATTTCAGCTAAATCTGATGTTGTCTGCAAATGCTTTCAATTTGGACCAGTCAATAACTTTGTCATTTGATACAGAGTAAATTAATGAGATAAAAAATATTTGGTCATCAGGACAGATCCAAATTAAAGGTAGCAAAAGACTGGGTCAGAACATATGACTTGCTATTGGACAGTGCAGATTCTGGATCAAATTCTGTAAAGGCTATGCGGTCTGATATTTACGTACAAGGTCTGCAAATGTACATATGGTTGGGCAATATATGCCAAGATCTAGAATTCCGCAGTGATTGGTGAAGAATACGGTAAGATCTAGATGACAAAAATTGGACAGAAATTTCATGAGTCAGCGTTTTTCAGTGAGAATTTTATCAGAATTTCAAGGAACATGGATTTCAAAAGAATACCACAGATTGCAGATCTGAATAGTTTGAGAAAACAGTGTCCATTGTCTGATTGCTGAGGTGCAGCATGTAAAACCTTGATTTTGATACTCCTAGACATTCTTTAACCCTTTCCCAAACGACAGATTTTGGACTGGTCCAAATTGAAAGAGTTTGCAGACGACAATTTTCAATTTGATGAAAATGGCAGAAAATTCTCAAATGCGGTAGAAAACACTGTGGGAAAAGGAGAAATTGCTCATTACGAGCAATTTCTCCTTTTCCCACAGTGTTTTCAAAAGACTTGTACTGCAGACACGTGAAAACCAGGGCTTGTTTGGGAAAGAGTTAACTCTTTACCAAACAATCCCGGGCTTTCACGATCCAGGGAAAAGAAGGCTTTTGAAAACATTGTGGGAAAAGGAGAAAATGCTGGTAACCAGCATTTTCTCCTTTTCCCACAATGTTTTCTACCCTGTCAAAAAACCATAAGCTACTTTGTACCACTTTCAAAATTGTCGTCTGCAGATGTTTTCAATTTGGGAGGGGCTAAAATTTGTCGCTTGGGAAAGGGTTAATTCTTTACCGACCTTGAAAAAGAAGGCCCTTGAAAACATTGTGGGAAAAGGAGAAAATGCTGGTAAGCAGCATTTTCTCCTATTTCTACAATGTTTTCAATCATTTGATAAAAAACTTGCACAATTTGAGACACATTTAAATTGTTGTCTGCAAATGCTTTGAATTTAGAAAGGCCCAAAATTTTGTTGTTTGGTAAAGAGTTACGGGAAATTTGAGAATATTTCCAGTATACTTGGTATAATGTACAAATTCCATGTCAAGTATAGTATATAGTGTGGGCCCAATACATGGTCATTAATCATTTGCCAAAAAATTCCATGCTTTAGGCATGTAAAGGAAAAAGCCTGGCGATTGGAAAATCTGGAAGTTTTTTAACTCTTACCACACAATCCCGGGTTTTTACAACCCTGAAAGTGAAGGCCTTTGAAAACATTGTGTGAAAAGGAGAAAATGCTGGAAACCAGCATTTTCTCCTTTTCCCACTGTGTTTTCTCCCACTTTAAAGAGGACTATCTTTCTTTGAGCTACATGTAACCTGTTATCTTCAAATGCTTCCAATTCAGACACAGAGTTCCAGATAGAGGGAGTGATTTTGATTTCAGAATTGAAAATATTAGTTATTCTCCACAGTATACCCTATGTTATGGGTACTCATTGGAATTGTCTCATGGAGATGATTCTAATGAGTACCGACAACATAGGGTTTGGAAGAGAAATAATGGATTTAGAATACCATCACTCCCTCTTATCTGGAGCTCTGCAGACAAGTCATAAATTTTGTTGTGTGGTAAAGGGTTAAAAGTTTTGAGATCAGCATTATTGCTTGATCATAAGAGCTGTTTGGAACTTTCGAAGGCCAGGGTACACCAGAAAAAGCATTTGTGAACCCATCTGCACTGGTAACTAGGTTTGTTATTCCGTTTTTGGTTAAATGTTATCTTTGAAAGGGGACAGGGTGTCAAATTTTCTTCGATTTTTGTTGCACACCTTGTCTTACTATATACGATATAGAAGCAGTTGCCAATGAGCTATTTATAGTAATGATGTCGGATGATGAAAATTACAGTTTCCTGTGAGAGACCAATGGAGTTTCAGTGACCTATCGTAAGATCTAGAATGCAATTTAGAATGGGGCCATGTGCCAGTATGCACCAACCATTCATAGTCCAATTCATTGTCTTATTCTAGGTTTAGAAAGTAACACAACTTCTAATTGGCTAAATCATTAACTCTTTACCAAATGACAAAATTTTAGACTTATCCAAATTGAAAGCATTTGCAGACAACAAAATAAAAGTGACTGGAAAATCGAAATATGTTTTGGGAAGGGTAGAAAACATTGTGGGAATAGGAGAAAATGCTGGTTACCAGCATTTTCTCCTTTTCCCATAATGTTTTCAAAAGGCTTTTTTCTGAGGGTCGTTAAAAGTCGGGATTGTGCGGTAAAGGGTTAAACCATTTTGGTTTAGCCAGTCAAAAGTTGTGTTACTTTCAAATTTAGAAAATTCCTGGGAATAAGCCCAAAAATGTTCTTACGGATGTTTGGTGCATTTGAACCCTGATCTTGACGTCAGTATGATCTTGATCCATATTGATCACGTGCCCCAGAGCATGAATGATGCAATCCAAGGTGTGCTGACAAAACAAGACAAGAATATACGGCGTGAATTTGGGCTTTATTTCAGAAGATTTTTATCAGGTATTTGAAATGCAGTAAAAGAACAATAATTACTGTAGGAAAGTTTCAGTGAATGTAAAAGTTGAACTTAAATGAAAGTTAAGATTCCAGATAAGAATCCTAGCAGTTGTTTGCTCAATAGATTGTTGAAATAGAAATTCCCTTTCGAGTTTTAACGACCCTCAGAAAGAAACATAATGCTGGTAACCAACATTTTCTCTTTTTAAATGTTTTGTATCCTTCCAAAAACAAGTTTCAATTTCTAGATCACAATTATTTTGTTGTCTGCAAATGCTTTCAATTTGGACAAGTCTAAATAAAATATTGTCATTTGGTAAAGAGTTCAAGGTCATGCAGTGCTTTCATCACTGCTTAAACAACTTGTAGGGATTCTTGGGTTTTGGAAAACAGTTATTATCCCTTATCCTGCTTAGTAAATGAAATGAAACTCTTAAGCCAATAGTAAAACTGAAAATTTTGCTATTTTAGAGGTATTTTTTGGGGAAAGATATTATCACACAGTGTAGAGCCAAGATCAGACTGCATGTTCTGTGCAGTCTGATCTTGATCTACACTGTCTGCAAAAGGACCCTAAGTTGCACTTAGCAGCCTAAGGGTTAAAAGATGAAGGTAATGGTGTAACTCTACCACAAGCACAACTTGTAGCGACCCTGAGGAAGAAAGCTTTTGAAAACATCCTATGGTAACCAGCATTTTCTCCTTTGCCCACAATGTTTTCAACCCTATGGTAGACAGATTTAGTTTTTCGAGTTTCATCTGATTTGTTGTCTGCAAAATGCTTTCAATTTAAATAAGTCTGGAACTTTTATCATCTGATAGCCCTGCTGGGTAGCTCAGTGGTTAGCATATCTGACTTGTGGCTTGGTGATTGTGGGTTTGATACCCATTTGCTGCAAACTTTCTTTTGGGTAATTTTTCCGAAGCACCTCTGATGCACGTGAGAAAAGTAGTCAATGACCTGGAAAGAAAGTTGTGTCAGTACTGTGAGAAAGCTAAGAAACACATGCGTAGGTGCACTGGCCATCATGATATGACCTAAGCTGTTGAAACATTGTTAAACTCCAATACAAAGAAGAGGACTTTTGAAAACATTTTGGGAAAAGTAGAAAATGCTGGTAACCACCATTTTCTCCTTTTCTGACAATGCTTTCTACCCTATGATTGACAGATTTCGTAATTTGAATCACATCTACTGTGTAGTCTGCAATTCGGACAAGTCTAAAATTTTATGGTATAGTTAAGGGTTAAGGTACACAACAGACCATTGGAAACATTGTAGAATGAGGAGAAATCTCTTGGGATTGTGTGGTTATGGCGTAATATTGATAACTTTGAAAATTATTTTTACTTTCAGGCAGTGGTTGCCGAGAAACAAGTTGGAGCCACTCGGAGTTGACTCCGCTTTAGACAAGAGCAAACTCTTGGAGAACAAGAAGCCCAACGTTCGTAAAGCAGTACAAAAAGCATACGAAAAGGCAATTCTACATAGGTGTAGCGTGACAGGGGAGCCCAACCCTCTGTCTGGGGACTCAAGTAGTGAGGATTAACCCTTTACCACACAGTCTGGACTTTTTATCGACCCTGAGAAAGAAGCCTTTTGAAAATATTGTGGGAAAAGGAGAAAATGCTGGTAACCAGCATTTTCTCCTTTTCCCACAATGTTTTCTGTCCTTCCAACAACAAACTTCCATTTTTTGGTAACGTTTAATTTGTCGTCTGCAAATGCTTTCAATTTGGACGAGTCTAAAATTTTGTCGTTTGGTAAAGGGTTAATAGAGCAGCACCCGTCTGAAAATAGACTTATTATCATTTCAACATGTTGTATATTGCTTGCAAATTTGTATATATTCTAGGAGATTTTTTAATTAATCTGTACCACACAATCCCTAGTTATAATTACGCCCAAGAAAGATGGGGTTTGAAAACATTGTGGGAAAAGGAGAAAATGCTGGTTTCCAGCATATTCTTCTTTTCCCACAATGTTTTTTTTTTCCCTTTTAAAAACAGCTTTCACCATTTGAGCAGCATTTAATTTTTTGTCTGCCAATGCTTTGAATAAAGAATGGTCCAAAAATGATGTTTGGTAATGAATTAACCCTTTACCTGGCAAAGAAATTTTTAGACTCAAGCAAATGAAAGGATTTGAAGACGACAACCTAAATGTGGTTAAGATAGTCGGATTTGGTTCTGAAGCATAGAAAACAATGTGGAAAAAGGAGAAAGTGCTTGTTACCAGCATTTTTCTCCTTTTTTTCCACAATGTTTCCCAATGCCTTCTAACTCATGGTTGTTAACTCTGTACCATACAATCCCAAATTTTAATGATCCTGAAGAAGAAGGTTTTTGAAAACATCATGGAAAAAGGAAAAAATGCTGGTAACCAGCATTTTCTCCTTTTCCCACATTATTTTCTGCCCTATCGAATACATAAATCATCATTTAAAGCTTTAAGCTACATTTAATTTGTTGTCTGCAAATGCTTTCAATTTGGTCCAGTCCAAAATTTTGTCATTTGGTAAAGAGTTAAACATAATTATTGTACATTGCCTGCAAATTTATACATATTCAAGGAGATAAGTGTATTTAAATTAACTCATTACCTGACAACAAAATTTTAGACTCGACCAAATTGAAAGGGTTTACAGTCAACAAACTAAAAGAATTTGATTCATTTCTGAATCAGCCAGCATTTTCTCCTTTTTTTCCACAATGTTTTCTAAGTTTTGTAACTCAAGATTGTTAAAACATAATTATGGTTGTTTTGTGAAATGTTGGTCATAGTAGTACTGAATAATTATATGAAATGTACAGTTTCAGACTTGGAAAAAGGACCCAAGTATTTCCTTAGCAAGGCATTTTTTGCTAGAATATCTAGTAACAATATCAGAAGTTTTAGATCCAAAATGAGACTGCATGTTCTGTTTCAGTCTGGTCATGATTGTTACTGGCTCTATTAAAAAAAACCCAAAACCTGTTGCTGTGGGGAAATTAACTGGGTAAAACAGACAGATAAAGAGGTGGCCATAAATATTTCATCAAATTCTAAATTCCCATTGATTTACACATATTTTTCAGCCGTGCATGATAATTAAACTGTGCGGCTGTTGATCATTTGATCACAAGGAAAAAACTATACTGGTAGAAAGCCAGGTAACTGGAGTTGCGTATTTAAATTAATATGCTATTTGTAATTATCGCCTGACATGAAAGTTGTAGCTCCCTAACAAACACCGTGTGTTATTTTTCTACTCAATTTTGGCAGTGTCACCATTTATGTCTTTTAACTCTTTACCACACGAGAAAAAATTAGACTTGTCAAAATTGAAAGCATTTGCAGAAGACAATTCAATTTTGGCTCTAATAGTGGGAGTTGTCTTTGATTCGGTAGAAAACATTGTGGGAAAAGGAGAAAATGCTGATTACCAGCATTTTCTCCTTTTCCCACAATGTTTTCAAAAGGCCTCCTCTTCAGGGTCGTTAAAAGTCGGGATTGTGTGGTAAAGGGTTAAACAGCTGTAAGAATATGATATTACACAGTATCATGTTTGAAAATACATATTCCAGTGTCAAATTCATTTCGCTTTATTTTCATATAAGTTTCATAATTAGAGCTTTAGTTTTTAACTGGCAATAAATTAACCCATTACCACACAATCCCGACTTTTGAATGACATTGAGAAAGAAGCTTTTTGAAAACATTGTGGGAAACGGGAGAAAATGCTGGTAACCAGCATTTTCTCCTTTTCCCACAGTGTTTTCTACCCTTCCCAAAACAAATAACACTTTTTGTGTCCCATGAATTTTGTCATCTGCAAATGCTTTCAATTTGGATGAGTCTCAAATTTTTGTCGTTTGGTAGAGAGTTAAAACGTGAAATAAATCAGGAGAGATTGTAGGATGGTAAAAGAATGGTTTTATTGAGAAAATTTTCAGATTTCGATGTTTTTTTTTTCTTCAAAAAGTTGTTTGCTTCAGACATGCCATTGAAAAGATTTATTAGGTAGATCTAACAACAACTTTTTTCTTGTTTTGAATTCCTTCAAAACTTTATGTACTAGGAAGTCACCTTATGAAAAACAGCTAAACTGTTTTTAGCAGGCACTTTTAGTCCGAAGGCTGCTGGCCGGCATTTTTCCCTTTCCCACAATTTTTTTTCTACCTGTTCAAAGATAAAAATCATCATTCAGGCTACTTCCCATTTCTTGTCTGCAAATATTAGCAAATTGGACTAGCCTAGAATTTTGTTGTTTGGTAAAGAGTTAAGATTAACCCTTTACTCATCGAATCTGGACTTTTAGTAACTCTTGAAGCCAGCATTTTCTCCTTTTCCCACAATGTTTTCTAGCCTTTTTGAAACAGTTTTCAGTTTGATAAAGAGTTAACCCTTTCCCAGACAAGCCCTGGTTTTCACGTGTCTGCAGGACAAGTCTTTTAAAAACACTGTGGGAAAAGGAGAAATTGCTCGTAACGAGCAATTTCTTCTTTTCCCACAGTGTTTTCTACCCTTTTTGATAACTTTCTGCCATTTTCATCAAATTTGAAATTGTTGTCTGCAAACTCTTTCAATTTGGACCAGTCCAAAATTTGTCGTTTGGGAAAGGGTTAAGCTTTTTGAATTTGAATTGAGATTGTATCAGATGTACTTTCTCAATACTTAAATGCACTTTTAGTAACTTCTGACTGGACCATTCTGTTCATCCTACATATCATACTATGAATAGTGTTTCATTGAGAAGAAACCTTGAACATTTGATTGAAAGAAGATCTGAAACAAGTTTTTAAACCTTTACCACACAATCCCAAGTTTTAATGACCCAAAGGAAGAAGGTTTCTGAAAACTTTATGGGAAAAGGAGAAAATGCTGGTAACCAGCATTTTCTCCTTTCCCCACAATGTTTTCTACACTTCTGAAGAGAGATTTCAGTTCTTGAGTCACATTTAATTTGTCGTCTGCAAATGCTTTCAATTTGGCAAAGTCTAAAAACTGTTGTTTGGTAAAGAGTTAAGAAATAATTTGTCCTATTGCTTCACAAACACAGCTTGTAATGTCCTTGAAGAAGAAAACATTTAACTCTCTATCAGACAACAAAATTTTTCACTTCTACATTTTTGAAAGTACAGGACTTGAGAACAGGTCACTGGTTCAATTCCCGACTTGGCCAATTTCTTGCCGAGAATTTTTTATAGTCATTGCGACTGGATTCATTCCTCTCTCACTGCTGACCATTGTTTCAACCATGGCTGTGTGGGAAAAAAGCCAGCGGCTTGGAAAGAATATTGTGCGTAGTACTGGTAAAAGAAATTCCAGGAAAGCATGGATAGGTGCACTGACCGCCGCAGTATAACTGAAATAATGTTGAAAATGGCGTTAAACACCATACAATCAATCAGTCCACATTTTGAAAGCATTTGCAGACTGTAAATCAGGTGTTTTGTGAATAATTGGATTTTGTTGCAGGAATTTTAGAAAACATTGTTGAAAAAGGAGAAAATTCTGGTTACAAGCATTTTAGCTGTTGCCCAGTGCTCTCAAAAGCTTACTTATTCAAGGTTGTTAAAATACATCGATTCGTGGAAATTGATATTTGACCAATCAGGTCATCGCATTTATTTGGCCCGATATGCAGCCTTGCTGTCTGCTATTTCGGCTCACAAACAAGTGACCGTTAATGTTGGAGAAGTGTGATATTAATGTTGGAGAAGTGTGATATTATGTGTGTTTACAACGCTTGAATTTTAGGAAAAAGTTTAAAAGATGTGCTTTGCGATCGTGTACTGCTTACGTGAGATATATGAAGAGATTATAAGCTTGGATTATGATTATGATTGAAAATGGGACATCAGCAAAGAATTTCGATCAACGCTATATTATGCAATGGATTAATTAATGTTAGTTTTTTTTTTTCCTCAGAAACTCTCCGAAAAAAACTTAAACTTTTTTACAGTGGAAAACAAAGGTAAAATATATGAAATACTAATAAAAAGAAAGTATGTTCACTCAAATAGCTAATCTTGTTTAATAACATCTGCACATCCAAAACGGGGCACATGTCATCAATATTTCAGTTTGACGCTAACACTAACCCTTGGTGCGTGAAGAATGCTGAATGTGTAGATACAGATCAGAGTGCAAAAATGCAGATTATTCTTGGATTCAAACCATCTGCTACTTAAATTAAGTCCATTTACGTGTATTCTTTACTGAAGGTACATGTAGATTTCAATTATGAAACAGACCAAGTTCTGTTTTGTACAGTTTTGGAAGTTCAGCTCAAAAGGCAACTTATGTTAATTAAATCAGCTTTTGACTTAGCCATATTTGGGTTGATTAGTACATCTGTCATTTCAAAGGGTATGTCGGTAAACTGTTAACTGATAAGATGTGCGTTTGATTGCCGCTGTAATCCACTCGACCACACGTTGTCTTCAGTATATCATAAGATAAAACAAACTACCGCCAATGATATTAACAGGTTTGTTAATTGACAGCACACTTTACACTTTTTAAAATCATCAGGCAACCATTTTCCCTTAACTTGAAATTTAAACATTTCTCAGACTTCCACCTCTCTGTTGAATGAGACAATCTATTAATATTTCAAAATGCTTGTAATTTAGTGTAATTTATTATGTTGAGACAACCTAACAAGTCTTACAAAAATATTAATTGTCTTTAATTCTATTATTTTTAAGCAAAACTGAGGATTATGAGGTGTTTCATTCTTTCTCGCAGAAGTTCAAAACTTTGCTGGCACATGTATTACATTGTCCGTAGCCCCTGAAATTCACACTTTTTGTAGAAATCCTTGTTTAAATAAGTTCAAGTATTCATAATTTCTTGCCAAGAATCCATCGTCGGCAGAAACATATGAAAAGGAATATTTTTCCGGAATTTAATTGAAAGAAACAGTCATGACAGCACGATTTAAATAGCCTTTCTGCTATACTGTATATGTATTTACTGCGTTTGTTTGTGAGCCCTTAACGACGGTAACCAAGGAAGTCGGTTTATCTCATCGCCACGAATCCATGTATTAGGGACTGCCCTGTTTTAACTGTTAAACTGCTGAATAAATAAAAAGAAAATTTCCACACAATAGTAAAACAACAATTGCGATTTCAAAGTTGATTTCACCGGAAAGGAAACACTCTATCGGACAGTATAAATCAAAGGACAGACTGCAAGTTCTGTGCAGTCTGATCTTGATCTACACTGTTTGCAAAAGGTCAGTGAGTTGCGCTTAGCCGCTTAAGGATTCGTTTTTCATCTTCTGTATACTTCTTGCCGATATCATTGTTTGTATCTCAGTCTATCAAGGGGCAAGGCTTGGAATTCAGAATTAGAACACTTCCTGTATTTGGAATGGTGAATGATGGGAGTGGTGAATAGGGACCCCAGTTGATCTATCTCATGTTTGATGGATTGGAAGACCTATTTAACCCTTTATCACATAGTGAAATTTTGGGCTATTCCAAATTGAAAGCATTTGCAGAAGACAAATGTGGTTCAAATGCTGATTTCTAACTATAATAGGGTAGAAAACATTTTGGGAAAATGCTGGTAACCAGCATTTTCTCCTTTTCCCAAAATGTTTTCAAATGCCTTCTTTTTCAAGGTCGTGAAAATTCAGTTGAGAGTTCAGCCTTTACCACACAACAAAATTATAGACTTGTCCAAATCAATTGCATTTGTGGATGACAAAATAACCCAGGCTCAAATGATGAGATTTGCCTTTCAGAGGGTAGAAAACATTCTTGGAAAAGGAGAAAAAGCTGCTAACCAGCATTTTCTCCTTTTCTCAAGATGTTTTCAAATGCTTTTTACTGCAGGGTTGTGATAATTTTGGATTGAGTGTTAACTCTTTACCACACAATCCCGACTTTTAACGACCCTGTGGAAAAAGCCTTTTGAAAACATTGTGTGAAAAGGAGAAAATGCTGGTAACCAGCATTTTCTCCTTTTCACACAATGTTTTCCACTCAATCTGAGAGAAATTTCCTCATTTGGGCCAACTTTAATCTGTCGTCTTCAAATGCTTTCAATTTGGACCAGTCTAAAATTTTGTCGTTTGGTAAAGAGTTAAAGGGATAAGGGATCAAAGGCAATGAATATACATAACCAGTTAGCAGAATGTTGAATCTGTAGGAATGTTACACATGTTTTATATCTATTTGACTGAATTAATCCTTTCAAGCGCCTTTCACTACCATAGTTCCTTTGCGGCCAGTGTAGATCAAGATCAGGGAGCACAAAACATGCTTAACCCTTTACCAGACTACCCCGACTTTTAACGACCCTGAGGAAGAAGCCTTTTGAAAATATTGTTGGAAAAGGAGAAAGTGCTGATAACCAGCATATTGTCGGAAAAGGAGAAAATGCTGATAACCTGCATTTTCTCCTTTTCCCGCAATATTTTCTACCCTATCAAAGACAAATTTCTGGAGTCACATTTAAATTGTCGTCTGCAAATGCTTTTACTTTGGGCACGTCTACATTTTTCTTGTGTAGTAAAGAGTTAAACAGCTTTCTCTTGATTTCCCACAATGTTTTCTATCCCTTCAAAGACAGTTTCCATCATTTCAGGCACATTTTGTCATCAGTCTGGTAAAGATTTAAATGTGGCTGAAAATAATGTGATATGTCCTTAATAGGGTTAAAATCATTGTGGAAAAAGTAGAAAATACTGTTTTAACCCTTTCCCAAACAACAAATTTTGGACTGGTCCAAAGTTGAAAGAGTTTGCAGACGACAGAAAGTTCTCAAAGGCAGAAAGTTCTCAAAAAGGGTATAAAACGCTGTGGGAAAAGGAGAAATTGCTCGTTACGAGCAATTTCTCCTTTTCCCATAGTGTTTTCAAAAGACTTGTACTGCAGACACGTGAAAACCAGGGCTTGTTTGGGAAAGGGTTAAGTACTGTTTACCAGCATTTTCTCTTTTTCTCAGACTGTTTTTGAGGACCTTTTTGGTACGATTGTAACCACATGTTAGAGTGTGAGTAAGTATGATATGGTTCTGCAGCCCAACAGATTGAACATTTTGTCCTTATTTTGTTTTCATTCTGGCGACATTAACTGCATCTTTTAGATAAGGAAAACATTTCCCAGGTTTTTTTTTGCACTCTGGAATTTGGATATGACCTACATTTAGAATTGGGCCACAGAAGTAAAATTATGAGTTTGTTTGTCCCCTTGCCACCTACACGAAACTTGAGATTCTTTTGAAGTTTGTTTAGATCAAGATCGGAACGAAAAGAGCTGGTTTTGTGAGATATTCTGGCCAAACTTGAGGTCCTGCATTGCTCAGTGATGATGGTGTATCATTGAAACCTAAGGGTCCAGGGTTAGATCCTCATTCAGGGCACTTAGTTTTTTTTTTTTATGGGGATGTCTATGGGCAAGGTGTTTCACAGCCCCAGCTCAGTACTAATGAAACCCAGAACATTTATTAACCCTTTACCAAACAACAGAATTTTAGACTTGTCCAAATTCAAAGCATTTGCGAACAGCAAAAGAAATGTGACTCAAAAATTGAAATTTGCTTTTGGAATGTTAAACAACATTGTTGGAAAAGGAGAAAATGCTGGTTTCCAGCATTTTCACCTTTTTCCAACAATGTTTTTAAAAGGCTTATGTCTCAGGGTCGTTAAAACTTGGGATTGTGATGTATTGGGTTAATGAGAGGCTGTTGCCTGTATGAATGAAATAATGTTGAAAGCTGCATAAAACACCAACAACAAAAGCAACAAGCCAAAATGGCCTTGAAAGTGCAACAGGGGTAATTAAATTGCTGCACATGGTTATGTTAATACTAACCTAAGCCTGCCCTCAACAACACTTAACTCTTTACCACACAACAAAATTTTAAACCAGTCCTGATTGAAAGTGATTGCAGACAACAGATAAAGTGGGGCACACCTGACAGTATCTGTCTTTAGGATTGTAGAAAACATTCTGGGAAAAGAAGATGCTAGTTACCAGCATTTTATTTTTTTCCCCACAATGTTTTCAAAAGCCTTCTTCAGGGTTGTTAAAACTCAGGCTTGTGTGGTAAAGAGTCAAAGAAATACTTGAAGGATAGGAAAAAGCTGCCTTGATTATGAAAAAAATATTGTGAGAAAAGGAACCATTGCTTATTAGAAGGTAGTTGTTTTTTCTCAAGTGAATGTGAAATCTGTCATCATAGGAATGTGGGACCTAATATTCGTATGGAAATGGGGTTTATATTATAGCATGCCTTGATTTCAGTTTAACCCTTTACCACACAACAAAATTTTAGACAGGTCCAAATTGAAAGCATTTGCAACAATAAATTAAATGCTGCTGCAATGATGGAATTTGTGTCTGAAACAATAGAAAACATTGTGGGAAAAGGAGAAAATGCTGGTTACCAGCATTTTCTCCTTTTCCCACCATGTTTTCAAAAGGCTCCTTCCTCAGGGTCGTTAAAAGTTAGAATTAAAACTTAGAGTCAACCCTTTCTGAAATGTTCCTGTGTTTGTATATCCCTCACAAAGAAGGCTTTTGAGAACATTGTGGAGAAAGGAAAAAATGCTGATAACCAGCATTTTTCGCCTTTTCCCCATACTGTTTTCTACCCTTCCAAGATAAAAATGAATCTTTTGAGTCTTACCTTGTTAATTGTGTGCAATTGCTGTTATTTTGTAGGCTGGAAAAGTGCTAACTCTTAACCAAGCAACACTATGTCAGACATGTTGTTTGCAGACGACACAAATAGCTATGACTTAAATAAAGGGATCTGTCTTTGAATGGGAAGAAAACATTGTGGGAAAAAGACCAGAGGCTGACTATAAGCTTTTTCTCCTTTCCTCACGGTGCTTTCAAAAGTTTTTTGTTTTTTCCAAGGTCATTAAAATTTGGAATTGTGTAGAAAACAGTTAAGTCAAAAATGGCCAGAAAAGCAATGGTCATTTTCTGTATGAAACAAACATATTTTACAAAGCTGATTTTGCTGGGAACCTCTCACAAATGACGAACTTAGAGATCTGTGATCAGACTGCACAATCTTGGCATTCTGATTTTGATCTACACTTTCTGTAGGAACACTGTAAGTTGTTCATGAAGCTCTAGTATTAACTCTTTACCAAATGGCAAAATTTTAGACTGGTCCAAATTGAAAGCATTTTCAGACGACAAAATAAAAGTAACTCAAAAGTAGAAATTTGTTTTGGATAGGCTAGAAAACAATTGTGGGAAAAGGAGAAAATGCTGTTTACCAGCATTTTCTCCTTTTCCCACAAAGTTTTCAAATGGCTCGAGGTCTTTAAAACTCGGGATTGTATGGTAAAGGGTGGAATGGATCACAGCGGAAGGGTTCTCAATATTGGCACAAACAGACTGGTGTATGTTTTATAATTGTTATGACAGCCTAGCTGTAAACAGCTTTCAAAATCACTATAAAAACGATGGTATTACATAACAGCTGTAGCTTCATTTTCTACAGAAATTTGCAAAGTTTGAAAATATTTAAAAGATTTTTTACTGAACTAAGTAATCAGCTAATTAATTTTAAGGGTGCCATAGCCATCTAAAGTAACTTTGAGATAACTAGATTAAGATCAGACTGCTCATAGCTTGTATTCTGATCTTGGATCTTTACTTTTTATAACAATTTGTTTGATACTCTTTGAGTTAACTCTTTACCACACAAAACTGATTTTAACGACCCTATGAAGGAAGCCTTTTGAAAACCTTGTGGGAAAAGGAAAAAATGCTGGTAATAAGCATTTTCTCCTGTTCCCAAAATGTTTTCTACCCTTACCAAAACAAATTTTTCACATTTATGTTGTAGTCTGCAAATGCTTTCAATTTGGACCATTCTAAAATTTTGTCGTTTGGTAAAGAGTTAACAGCCAGGAAATTGCAATATCTGGGTCTTTTCTACTGTGTGAAAATGATTTTTAACCCTTAACTCTTTACCAGTCGACAAAATTTTAGTCTTGTCCAAATTGAAAGCATTTGCAGATGACAATTTCAGTGTGGCTTAAATGGTGCGATTTTTTCTTGATGGGGTAGAAAACATTGTGGAAAAAGGAGAAAATGCTCGTTACCAGCATTTTCTCCTTTTCCCACAAGGTTTTCAAAAGGCTTCTTTCCCAGGGTTGTTTAAAAGGCAGCATCGTGTGATAAAGGGTTAAACCAAATTATCCCACTTTTTTCACTACACTGAAGAGAAAAGCTTTTGAAACATTGTTGGAAAAGGAGAAAATGCTGGTCACTAGCATTTTCTCCTTTTCATACAAAGTTTCCTACCCACCGTTTGAAAGACAACTTTTATTTTTTGAGTAACATTTAACTCTTTACCAGACGACAGAATATTAGCCTTGTCCAGATTGAAAGCATTTGCAGACGACAATTTCAGTGTGGCTCAAATGGTGCAATTTTTCTTTGATAGGGTAGAAAACATTGTGGGAAAAGGAGAAAATGCTGGTTACCAGCATTTTCTCCTTTTCCCACAATGTTTTCAAAAGGCTTCTTTTCCAGGGGCGTCAAAAGGCGGCATTGTGCGGTATAGGGTTAATATGTTGTTTGCAAAAGCTTTCAGTTTTGACAAGTCTGAAATTTTGTGACTGGGTAAAAGTTTTTGGCTGTTCTTAATTGTACACAACTGTAGAAGAAACATTTGGTCAAAAACTTTTGACAAGTAAAATGAAAGTTTTGAAAATAAATAACAAAACATTTGTCAAAATGTTGCTGTGCTTAGCAGTTTTTTTCTATTTTTATTTTGCTGTCTGTGTTTATTGTAAGTGCTTTTAATGCACTCACAAGTTGCCTTTTGAATCAGAGTAATATTATACAGAGAGAGGTTTTCAGTGTTCATTAACCCCTTTAGTACTAAGTCCCAACTTTAACTCTTTACCACACCATCCCAACTTTTAATGACCCTGAAATAAAAGGCTTTTGAAAACATTTTAGGAAAAGGAGAAAATGCTGGTCACCAGCATTTTCTCCTTTTCCCACCATGTTTTCTGCCCTATCAAAAAGAGAAATTACCAGTTTAGCAACATTTAATTTGTTGTCTGCCAATGCTTTCAATTTCATCCATTCCAAAATTTTGTTGTTTGGTAAAGAGTTAAATGACCCAATGAAAAAGGACTTTTGAAAACATCGTGGGAAAAGGAGAAAATGCTGGTAACCAGCATTTTCTCCTTTTCCCACAATGTTTTCTACCCATCCCAAAACAAATTTCCATTTTTGTGTCACATTTTATTTTGTTGTCTGTAAATGCTTTCATTTTGGACTGGTATAAAATTTTGTTGTTTGGTAAAGAGTTAACTTTTTAACTCTTTACCACACAATGACGAGTTTTTACTCCGCTGGGAAATTAGACTTTTTGAAAACATTTTGGAAAAAGGAGAAAATGCTGCTAATCAGCATTTTCTCCTTTTCCCATGATGTTTTCAAACCTTTCAGACTAAAATCCTATCATTTGAGATACATTCAATTTGTTGTCTGCAGATGCTTTCATTTTGGACTGGAATAAAATTTTGTTGTTTGGTAAAGAGTTAACCCTTTTAAGCACTAAACCAGTCTGATCGGCTTTAGTGTATCAGCTTTTGTGGCCCATACATGGAACCTGATAGTGCATCCACTCTGTATGTTTGTGAGATTTTAACTCTTTGCCTAACAACAAAATTTAATTCTTTACCAAACAATCCCGACTTTTAACGACACTTAACTCTTTACCACACAATCCCGACTTTTGATGACCTTGAGAAAAAAGTCTTTTGAAAACATTGTGGGAAAAGGAGAAAATGCTGGTAACCAGCATTTTCTCCTTTTCCCACAATGTTTTGTACCCTTCCCAAAACACATTTCATTTTTTCAGCCACATTTTTTTGTCGTCAGCAAATTCTTTCAATTTGGACAAGTCTAATATTTTGTCGTTTGGTAAAGAGTTAAGTAAAGAGCTTTTCAAAACATTGTGGGAAATGGAGAAAATGCTGGTAACCAGTCCTTTTCCCACAGTGTTTTCTACCCTTTCCAAAACAAATTTCAATTTTTGAGTAAGATTTATTTTGTCGTCTGGAAATGCTTTCAGTTTCGATATTTCTAAAATTTTGTTGTTTGGTAAAGAGGGAAGACTGGTGCAAATTGAAAGCATTTGCCTACAACAAAATGAATGTTGCTTAACCCTTTACCACACAATCCCGAGTTTTAATGACCCTGAGGAAGAAGGCTCATGAAAACATTCTGGGAAAAGGAGAAATTGCTGGTAACCAGCATTTTCTCCTTTCCCCATAATGTTTTCTACCCTATCAAAGACAAATTCAATCATTTGAACTACATTTAAATTGTCATCCGCAAATGCTTTCATTTTGGACAAGTCTAAATTTTTATTGTGTGGTAAAGAGTTAAATATGTGGGATTTGTCTTTGAAAGGATAGGAAACATTTTGGCAAGAGGAGAAAATGCTGGTTACCAGCATTTTCTTCGTTTCCAACGATGTTTTCAAATGCCTTTTTCTGTCAAGGTTGTTAAAATTTGGGTTTGTGTGGTAAAATGTTAACCAAAAGGGGCTTACAATGGGATTACCATGGCTGAAAAAGTAAAAATTGTCTTTCAAAGGGTATAAAGCATTGTGGGAAAAGGAGAAAATGCTGATAGCCAGCATTTTCTCCTTTTCCTATAATCTTTCAAAAGCCCTCGCACTCAAGGTAGGTAAAACATGGGATTGTGTGGCAAAGGGTAAAAAAGTTTTTTTGGGGTAATTAGTTATTCAATATGTTTACTGTTGATAAGTCAAGGTCAACTATGTCTGTAGAAAGCTGGGAATCATTTGGTGTGGTGCACTGAAAAACTTCTGTTGTGAAGGAAAAGACTGATATATTGTTGGCTGCAGATGATGCTGTCGAGACCTTTACCTCCATTGTTAATGTACAGTGCTTGTTATCCTAGGGTCTAGAGTTCAAAATCAAAATTGGCCTATCTTTTTAGCTGGGCTGTTTTTCGAACAAAGCGTCAAGTTATTGTTGTGGCCCTGGCAACATCGCCTGTGTTGTGGTCGTCATGCAAAAACTTTGACATCTAACAATATCTTTGTTAATACTGAAGATATTTATTTCAGCATGGGACAAGTTGTTCACTGTGACAAGGGGAACCCATACAACGGGCAGATAACTATCAAAGTATTTTTTGACACAGTTATGCCCCTTTTTTGACTTAAAATTTTCGCTGAAAATCAAGCAGCCAAGCGTTGGCACCAGCATCCAGCCCTCTTGTTTTGAGGAATTAATGATATTGTGACAGGACTCGTATATCACTTGTTGATTTCTTGCAATAATTCTAATTGTTGAAATAATTTCAAAGTTTTTTTTTAACCCTTTCCTAAACAAGTCCTGGTTTTCACGTGTCTGCAGTACAAGTCTTTTGAAAACACTGTGGGAAAAGAAGAAATTGCTCGTAACGAACAATTTCTCCCTTTCCCACAGTGTTTTCTACCCTTTTGGAGAACTTTCTGCCATTTTCATCAAATTTAAAATTGTCGTCTGCAAACTCTTTCAGTTTGGAAGGGTCTAAAATTTGTCGTTTGGGAAAGGGTTAATAAAAATAACTTCAAAATTTTTTTTTTTAATAAAAATCCCCTCAACCCTTTACCACACAATGCCGCCTTTTAACGACCCAGAGAAAGAAGCTTTTTGAAAACATTGTGGGAAAAGGAGAAAATGCTAGTAACCAGCATTTTCTCCTTTTCCCACATTTTCTACCCAGTCAAAGACAAACTCCATCATCTGAGTAGCGTTTAAATTTTCGTGTGCAAATGTTTTAAATTTTGACAAGTCTACATTTAATTCGTGCGGTAAAGGGTTAAAGCCCCTTTTACAGATTTAGTCGCCCATGAAGCCAGTATAGATCAAGATCAGTCTGCACACAATGAAGTTATTGGGGTCTTATTTCTAGACTGAAAATGTCTTCTGGATTTATTCAGCACTCTATGGTTTATATGTATTTCTGCATCTCATTACCGTACAATCACAGGTTTTAATGACTCTGAAGAAAAAGCCTTTTGAAAACATTGTGGGAAAAGGAGAAAATGCTGGTAACCAGCATTTTCTCCTTTTCTCACAATGTTTTCTTACCTTCTCAAAACAAATTTCACTTTTTGAGTCACATTTAATTTGTTGTCTGCAAATGCTTTCAATTTGGACAAGTCTAAAATTTTGTCGTTTGGTAAAGAGTGAAACACCTATTCAGTCATATTGAACAAGCTTCCTATCAAGCTCTCACTATTTTTCATGTTGAAAAAGGGATATGTAAATGCACTTTAGAACTGGGTTTCAGATTTAGAAAAAAAGATGTTGACAAAAATAGACAATTCTTTTTTGTAAATCTTTGCAAAGAATTTTTTAGAACTATTGCCTATAGCTATTTTATTATTCTGTTGTAAAAGTGTATGATACCTTTAGTACTTTTTTATAAATAATTATGTTTTGTTGTACTTGTTTACGATTTAACTTTTTATCATGCAGTCCAGAGTTTAACAATTCTGAAAGAGAAGGCCTCTGAAAACATTGTGGGAAAATGAGAAAATGCTGGTAACCAGCATTTTCTCCTTTTCCCACAATGTTTTCTACCCATCAATTGCAGAAATAACCATTATAGCTGCATTTAATTTGTCGTCTGGAAATGCTTTCAATTTGGTGCAGTCCAAAATTTTGTTGTTTGGTAAAGAGGTAACTCATTACCTTCCACAGATCAATTTTTGCAGTAGAATACTTTGTAAAACTTTTTTTTCAAAAGGAGAAACTGCTTGTAATAAACTTTTTCTCCTTTACTTCAGTGCTTTCATTTTTATTTGTAGAACCTTAAATCTTTACCAAAGGACAAAATTTTAGCCATGTCCAAAATGATAAAATTTGCAGATGGCAAAATAAATTTTACTCATAACATGAAATTTGTTTTTCATGGCACAGAAAACGTTGTTGGAAAAGAAGAAAATGCTGGTCACCACATTGTTTTCAAAAACCTACCTTTTGACCCTGTGGAAAAAAAATAAAAAATTCCGTTTGGCAAGGGTAGAAAACATAGTTGGTAAAGGAGAAAATGCCGTTTACCAAAATTTTCTCCTTTTCCCACAATATTTTCAAATTCTAATGTACCACAGTTGTTCAAAGTCAGGATTGTGTGGTAAAGGGTTAATTCATTGGAAAAAAATGTGCTGTAAATATTTGTAAGGTATTTTATTTTTACTCTTGTTACTAACAATTTTGAATTTTGACTCATTTGTCGAAAGATTCTTTTATGGGCGGGGGGGGTGTCACAGAACATGCAGTCTGGTCTTGGATGTACACTAGGAAATCACTTTTCGTCACCATTTAATATTTAATTTTAGCCCCTAAGCTGCTAAGCATGACTCGCTGACCTTATGCGGACAGTGCAGATCAAGATCAGACTGCACATAACGTGCAGTCTGATCTTCGATCTGCACTGTCCGATACTGTATTTTCTGTCCGGTGAAATCAACTTCGAAAATGCAATGTTTGGGCTTTTACTGTTGCATAGAAATTTTCGTTTCATTTATTCAGCAGCTTAACTCTTTACCACACAGTCCTGAGTTTTAACGACCCTAATGTAGGAGGCTTTTGAAAACATTGAGAGGAAAGGAGGAAATGCTGGTTTCCAGCATTTTCTCCTTTTCCCCACAATGTTTTCTACCCTATGAAAAACATTTGTGGGAAAGCCTAATTCCTCAAGGTAGAGAAAACTTGGATTCATTGGATAATGATTTAATCCTATACCACACAATCCCAACTTTAAACGACCCCGAGGAAGAAGCCTTTTGAAAACATTGTGGGAAAAGGAGAAAATGCTGGTAACCAGCATTTTCTCCTTTTCTAACAATGTTTTCTACTCTATCAAGGACAAATTTTGTCATTGAGCCACCTTTGATATGTCGTTTGCAACTGCTTTCAGTTTGGACCAGTCTAAATTATGGTTGGTCAGTAAAGGGTTAAGTAGGTGTTCAACAACAATTTGAAATAATGTTCTGACTCTCATTTCCAAGATATATCATCTGATTTGCTTAGACATTATTGTCTTACCCAATCACATACAGTAGCTAGTTTTTGGAATTGAGAATTTTGCCTGAATTGGGAATGACTGGTGTCTATGGTCCGTTATCATCATTGTACTTGTATATTTATTATTACTTGGGAATGTTACTGAAAATATGTTTTTTTAGCCCTTTACCACACAGTCATGTGTTTTAATGACCCTGAAGAAAAAGGCTCTTGAAAACATTTGGGGAAAAGGAGAAAATTCTGTAAAACCAGCATTTTCTCCTTTTCTCACAATGTTTTCTACCATTCAGTAGGCAAGTTTCAGTTTCAGAGTCACATTTAATAGGTTGTCTGCAAATGCTTTCAATTTGGACCAGTCTAAAATTTTGTCATTTTGTAAAGAGTTATCTCTTTACCAGACAAGAAAATTTTGGACTTGTCCATTTTCAAAGTGTTTGCAGACGACAAACTAAATGGTACTCAAGTGGGTGATGTTTTGGAAAACACAGAAGTGGAAATCATTTTTGGAAAAGGAGAAAATGTTGGTTACCAGCATTTTCTCTTTTTCCCACAATGTTTTAAAAAGCGTACTTTCCTAGAAAACTCAGGATTGTTTGGTAAAAGGGTGAAGACAGTGTAAAGTTTTATATGTTTCTATTTTTAGTGCTAAATGAACGAGTCTCGAAAACATACAGGCAGTTTTTCTAATCGTATTTTGATCATCTGTGGGAAATGTTTATTGCAATTTTTTTTGATGCATTTCTTCATTAATCCTTTACTACACAGTCCCAACTTTTAACAACCCAAAGGCAAAAGCCTTTTGAAAACATTGTGGGAAAAGGAGAAAATGCTGGTAACCAGCATTTTCTCCTTTTCCGACAATGTTTTCTTCCCTGTCAAAGGCAAATTCCATCGTTTTAGCCACATTGAAATTGTCGTCTGCAAATGCTTTCAATTTAGACAAGTCTACATTTTTGTCGTGTGGTAAAGGGTTAATACTGATTATCCTTTGATAAGTTTGACCTCTTTACCACACAATATTTTAGACTGGTCCAAATGCAAGCATTTGCAGACAACAAGTTAAAAGCTTTCAACATGTACCAATCCAAAATTTTGTTGTTTGATTAAGATTTAACTCTTTACCACATGACAAAATTTAAGAGTAAAGAATTTGCAAAAGACGAATTATATGTGGCTCAAATGATTGGGTTTGTTTCTGAAAGGTTAGAAAACATTTAGGGAAAAGGAGAAAATGCTGGTTACCAGCATTTTCTCCTTTTCCCTCAATGTTTTCAAAAGTCTGATTTCCCAGGAATTGTGTGGTAAAGGGCACAAGGCAACAGGAAAATATTCGGGAAATAATTCCTTCCTCCTGCGAGGGGTTTTATATACTGCAAAAAATTGTTTGAAAATTTCTGTTTTATGATGCATCAGATGAATAAAGTCATATTGTACAGCATTATTGCCTCCAGCAAGAATTAGCCGACATTTACTATTTTATTTTTTTTTTATTATTGTTTGTTTGTTGTTGTGTTCACTGGGCTATTTTGGTAAGTTTGTGGTGTTTGTTTTTTCCTCATATCTGGGTGATAGTACATAAATGTTGTCGTCTGTTTTTTATATAGAAAAGTTTATCTAATGTTGCATATCTTGTAGCTGTATATTTCTTTAACTTCTTTCTTAATCTTAGGAACAGTATCAAGTTTAAGTTTAACTATTCTGTTAGGGTTTTAACCCTATACCACACAATCCGGACTTTTAACGACCCTGACGAAAAAGCCTTTTGAAAACAGCAGCATTTTCTCCTTTTCCCACAATGTTTTTAACCCTATCAAAGATGAATTTCATCATTTGAGCCACATTTAAATTGTTGGACCTTTGGACCCTGTGGTCTAGAATTGCTTTTCAGTTTGGACAGGCCTAAATTCTTGTTGTCTGGTAAATAATCAATTGGTGACATGCATGGTTAACCCTTTTTAACCCCAAATTTTGGACTACAGTAAAACTTAATTACAACGAACTCTGATAATGCGAATTTTCGCTTAGTACAAATCGAAATCAATTCCCCGGCAAAAACCTTCTTTCGTCTTTGTAAAAATTAATTGTTAAAATGAATTTGGATATAACGAATTTTCGCATATTGCGAATCAAAAATCAGGTCCGCAGATATCCATTTCAACTGAAAATACCTTGGTTACACTGAAGTCGCATCTAAGGAGTAAGGGTCTATAAATACCAAGTCAGTTATTCGCACCTTCCCGCTTGCCCAATTAACACGTTGACACTAGAGGCGTTGATCTACACAACATAAACTGACTGCGTTATCGATCGATAATTATCGTGGTAAGGTATAATTTGCCACAAGTAGAAAATTGTCGTCTGCAAATGCTTTCAATTCCTACCGGTATAAAATGTGTTTTGAATGATTAACATCGCTCACTGGATTAAATAAATACGAAATCAGCTACTAGTTTTTCCTACCTGTCATAAATGTCATTGGATACTATAAATATAACAGATATTTGTCGAAGTATGTTAGAAAAACATTTTTTCTGGTAAATAAATGTTAGACTGCATGTACATGTGTCCACCTTTGAGTCCCGAAATATAACGAAGTTCGTACTATCGATAAAGCGAATTATGCTTATAGCGAATTAAATCTGACGGTCCCGTGAAATTCGCTATATCAGAGTTTTACTTTATTCCAAATTGAAAGCATTTGCAGACAACGAATTAAATGCAACTCAAATGATGATTTCTCTCTATGAAAGGGTTGAAAACATTTGGAAAAGGAGAAAATACTGTTTACCAGCATTTTCTCCTTTTTCCTCCACAATGTTTTTCAGAAACTTCCTTTTTTGGGGTCATTGAAACTTGGGATTGTGAGGTAAAGAGCTAATAAGCATCAGAACTTACTTCAAAGAAGTAAACTAGAGTTCAGGTCTGAACTATCAGGGTACTAAAGACAACAATAGGGCTTTTGTAGTACAGTGTAGATCCTTCTTCGTTCAGGGTTGTTTAAACTAGGGATTGTACAGTGAACGGTTATAATATTCATCACATTCATTTAATCCAATGGTTAACAATTAACCAAATGGTCCTGTGTTTTTATGAACCTGAAGATGAATGCCTTTGAAAAAAAATAGGGAAAAAGGAAAAAAAATACTGGCATTCAGCATTTTCTCCTTTTCCTACAGTGTTTTCTACAGTATCAAAGACAAATCTAATAATCTGAGCCACATGTAAGTTCTCTGCAGATTACTGTCACTTTTTGACTGGTCAAGATTTCTGTTGTATGGTGAAAAGTTAATCTGGTGCCAGACAAGGAAACTTTAGACTTGTCCAAATTGAAAGCATATATGGATGACAACATAAACGTGTTGAAATGATGAGGTTTGTCTCTAAAAGTTTAAATGTAGAAAACATAGTTGGAAAAGGAGAAAATGCTGGCTACTGGCATTTTCTCCTTTTCCAATAATGTTTTCAAAGGCCTTTTTCATCAGGGTTGTTAAAACTCTTGTCTAATAAAGGATTGAATGTGAAAGAGAACTGAAAGTTTTTGATGTTAAAAAAAATAAACCTCAAAAATCAATCCATCCTTATTTATTGTATAGCTTTTGCTTTGTTAGAATTCAAACTGGTGCAGAAAAGGCACCTGGGCCCGTTTCATTAGAAAACTGAAGCCTCTTATTTTTCTCAAATCTGCTAACAGACTCATTTTCCTACTTACATTTAGTTCATTATTTGACACTTCTTTCACTAACATTAACAGACTTATGTTATGTTCTCAAATCCTGAGTTGACACAACCTCTCAGACTAAACTGAGCAAAATAATCAGACATACTGCAGTTCACAGAATTAGGTTCGTTATTTTGCAGAGTTGAGTCTGAAATGCTGTCAACTCTAGGATTTTGAGCATTACTGAAGTGTGTTAATGTTAGTGAAATATGTCTGAAAACGTACTAAAGTCACAAAATGAGTCTGTTCGCAGATTTTAGAAAAATAGGAGACTTAACCCATTACCGCACAATGACACCTTTTGACGCCCCTGGGAAAGAAGCCTTTTGAAAACATTGTGGGAAAAGGAGAAAATGCTTTTCTCCTTTTCCCACAAGGTTTTCTACCCTATCAAAGAAAAATTGCACCGTTTGAGCCACATTGAAATTGTCATCTGCATATGCTTTCAATTTGGACAGGGCTAAAAATTCTGTCGTCTGGTAAAGGGTTAAGTGTTTTCATGAAACTGTATTTTAGGACAATTGTCCTAGATTTCTTTATCTAATTGTCAATGATTTTAGTGTTATGTAATGACCCAGTTAAGGTCACCAGGCTAAACCTATATGGCTATTTTTATTGTAGATATTTGCACATTGTAGTTGTAGATCTATTTATACTTTTCACTCTTTATCAAGTGACAAAATTTTAGACTAGTCCAGTTTCAAAGCATCTGCAGATGAGAAAATAAAGGCGACTCAAAAATTGAAATTCATTTTTGGAAAAGTAGAAAACATTGTGGGAAAAGGTGAAAATGCTGATTACCAGCATTTTCTCTTTTTCTCACTATGTTTTCAAAAAGCATTTTCTTCAAGGCTGTTAAAACTCTGGATTTTCTGCAAAAGTATTAACCCTGTTCAAAACAGTTGCATGTTTTTTTGTCCACTGAAAAAAAAACTTTTGAAAACATAGTGGATATAAGACAAAATGCTGGTAAGTAATATTTTCTCCTATTTCCTACCATGTTTTCTACCCTTTCAAAGACAAATCCAATTTTTTGAGTTACATTTAATTTGTTGTCTGCTGATGCTTTCAAAATACATGTCTTAAATTTTATCGTCTGGTAAAGAGTTTACCAATTACCTAATGGAATAACATACTTCTGCCTATTTCATACCCATTTTCATATCTAGCTTAAAAATACATGTACATCCATACAACCAGAGAGAAAAACAATGTTAAAATTTACTAGACTGTAGAATGGTTCAGAATTTGGTCAGCTGTGCAACATAGATAAATAATTGATATATGTGGTGTAAAGGTTAAATACATATATTGGAAATCTTTGATTTAAAACCAGAAATGTTACTACAGTGATTTCTCTGATGACCCCCAGAAAATTTCTATCAGTCATAATCTATGCAACCTTGCAACTGTCAGGGCAACATTTGGCATGAAAATACAAGAAGGATTAACGTTTTATAAAATAAAGATGAAATGGGTAAAAAACTGGCGGAAAACGAGTGTAGATGTATCTTTTAACCCTTTACTAGACGTTAAAATTCTAGTCTTGTCCAAATTGAAAGCATTTGCAGACGACAATTTCAGAGTGGCTCAAATGTTGCAAATTTTTTTTGATAGGGTAGAAAATATTGTTGGAAAAGGAGAAAACACTGATTACTAGCATTTTCTCCTATTCCCGCAATGTTTTCAAAAGGCTTCTTTCCCAGGGGCATTAAAAGGCGGCATTGTGCGGTAAAGGGTTAAGTATTAAAAGAAAATATTTATAGGGCTGTTTATGACGGAAAGCAGAGCTGTTCCAAAGTAGCTCAAGGTTTAATACTATCTTAATGTGCAATTTCATTGTCTCTGGCTGAAAATTTTAGAACATAAAAAAAGATATAGCTATTATTTCTTATAAACATCATTCTCTAAACCCTTGAAGGTGCTAAGTGCCACTCACTGACCTTTTGCGGACAGTTTAGATTAAGATCAGACTGCACAAAATGTGCAGTCTGATCTTGGATCTACACCGTCCGATATGGAGATTTTTTTTAACCCTTTACACGCAATCCTGACTTTAACGACCCTGAACAAAAAGCCTTTTGAAAACATTGTGGGTAAAGGAGAAAATGCTGGTAACCAGCATTTTCTCCTTTTCCCCACAATATTTTCTACCCTATCAAAGACAAATTTCATCATTTGAGCCACCTTTAATTTGTTGTCTGCAAATGTTTTCAATTTGGACTGGTGTAAAGTTATGTCGTTTAGTAAAGAGTTAACAAAAAATAGTTTCGAAATGGCATTATTTGGGCTTACACACTTGGGCTGAAAGTTTTATTTAACTTATTTAGCAGATAAATGGTTAACTTTTTACCTGACCACAAAATTTTAGTCTTGCCTGATTGAAATTATTGGCAGGCATATGAACAAGATGTTGCTTAAATGATGGAATATGCCTTGTAATGGCAAGAAAACATTGTGGGGAAAAGGAGAAAATGCTGGGTCTGTATTCTTCAACCATTCTGAAGAAAATTCTTGGTCTTATTCTCAAGAATTTTCTAATTTTGAAAGTAACACAATTTCTGATTGGCTGAACCAAATAGTTAACCCTTTACCACAGAATCCCAAATGACCCCAAGGAAAAGGACTTTTGAAAACATCATTGGAAAAGGAGAAAATTTTCCCATAATTTTTTCTACCCTTACAATGACGAATGGAATTATATTTATTTAAGTCACATTTGATTTGTCGTCTGCAAATGCTTTGAATGTGGACCAGTCTAAAATACTGTCATTCGGTAAAGAGTTAAGCCCACAGAAGTTGTGTTACTTTCTAAATCTAGAATAAGACCAAGACCGAAATTGAGAATGGTTGGAGCCCTGGTTTCTAGTATGTAGTACTTTCCCACAGTGTTTCCCAGAAGCAGTTTCTTCTTTCAAAAATATGTAATTTATTGCATGTACTCCTTTTCCAACAGTGTTTTCAGGCTATGTCTATAGCCAGGTAGGTGAAAGTTTTATCCATGAAAATGTATCAGAGATCACCCTGTAGATATATATACATGTAGATGGAGCAATTTTTATCGTAAACCAGTCATTCACTGATAATGTGTTTAAGCTATGTGAACGAAAGCTCATTTAAACATCATTAAAAAGATCATTATTCAGTATAACATTATTCATGTTGACGAAGAGCATCATTCATGTGTATTTACATCATAACAGCATTGAATGTTGACTATGATAGTTGATTAGATAAGACATGTAGTTCAAACTGGTATTACCTGTGAGACCTTTGATGTGAACAAAATTTATACAGATAACTGTTAATAAAGTAATGTGCTGTATACCTGAAGGTGTTGGGTTGTTATCTTTCCTGTCCTGTTATACTTACAGTGTTATTGGGTGGATGGACATTTGGGCCGTGAATGTTTTTGCCATGGATGCTTTGGCCAGCTGATAGTAAACAGTAGGGCATTTGCGCAAATGCTGCTTTGAAACAGGAAAAAGCAAAAAATGAACTGTCTATGCTTTTAAGTATACAGTTTTAGGAAAAAAAAACATGGAAAGTTCATTTACTGCATTTTTCTGCTTCAAAATAACATTTTTCCAAAACATATACGAAATATTAACTCGTTACCAAATGATAAAGTTTTGGACTTGTAAAAATTGAAAGCATTTGCAGACGACAAATTAAATATGGCTTAAAAACAAATTTCTCTTGAGCAGTGTGGAAAACATTGTGGGAAAAGGAGAAAATGCTGGTTTCCAGCATTTTCTCCTTGTCCCACAATGTTTTCCAAAGCCTTATTCCCTAGGGTCATTAAAACCAGGGATTGTGTGGTAAAGGTTTTATAAAAACATATCTTTGCAGAAACTTCTATTCCAATATTATCTGAAACCGTACCATTTTAATCATATCAACGTTGATTCATATCCAGTACATCATAATGTTCAATGGATGTTTTAATCGGACGACATGGATATCATTGTGAGAAAAGGTGAAAAAGCTTCTTACGAGTTATTTCAACTTTTTTCCACCTGTCTTCCAATGTCTAGCTGCAGAAGAAAAAAGTACCTGCACATTCAAAAAAAAAAAAATCTCTTTTTACCACATATTTTTTTTAATAATTTATACCTAAATCCTTAAGCAGATGATTCCTCCTTTTCCCACAAAGTTTTCAAAAGACATCAACGTAAAAACCAATATTTGGCCAAAAAGTCCCACTTCGTACTTTAAGCTCGCCAAAACATCCATGGCAAAAATGTTGATGACCAAAATGCCCATGGCCAAAACACCCATTGCCAATACATCCATGGCCAAAACATCCATGGGCAAAATGTCCGTGGCCAAAATTCCATGGCTAAAACATCTGTGACCAGTACGTCCATGGACAAAATGTCCATGGCCAAAAACGTACATGGCCCATACGACCATGGCCACAACTTCCATGGCTAAAATGTCCATGGCCAAAACATCAATGGCCAAAAAGGCCTAAACAGCCAAAACGTCCATGGCCAAAACATCAATGGCCAAAAAGGCCTAAACAACCAAAACGTCCATGGCCAAAACATCAATGGCCAAAAAGGCCTAAACAACCAAAACGTCCATGGCCAAAACATCAATGGCCAAAAAGGCCTAAACAACCAAAACGTCCATGGCCAAAACGCCCATGGCCAAGGTGTCCATTGCCAAAATGGCCTAAACAACCAAAGCGTCCATGGCCAAAACGCCCATGGCCAAGATGTCATGGCCAAGGTGTCCATTGCCAAAACATCTGTGACCAGTACGTCCATGGCCAAAACGCCCATGGCCAAGGTGTCCATTGCCAAAACGGCCTAAACAACCAAAAACGGCCATGGCCAAAACGCCCATGGCCAATACGTCCATGGCCAAGGTGTCCATTGCCAAAACATCTGTGACCAGTACGTCCATGGACAAAATGTCCATGACCAAAATGTGGCCAAAATGTCCATGGCCAAAACGTACATGACCAATACGACCATGGCCACAACTTCCATGGCTGAAATGTCCATGGCCAAAACATCAATGGCCAAAAAGGCCTAAACAACCGAAACGTCCATGGCCAAAACATCAATGGCCAAAAAGGACTAAACAACCAAAACGCCCATGGCCAATACGCCCATGGCCAATACGTCCATGGCCAAGGTGTCCATTGCCAAAACGGCCAACATACGTGTTATTGTGTTAATTGAAAGAATCCATCATAACTCTTCTAGACGACAAACTTTTGGTCTAGGCCATTTTTATACTCGTCCATATTGAAAGCAATTTCTATATAACAAACTTAAAATGACATCATGGAAAAAGGAGAAAGTGCTGGCTGCCAGCATTTTCTCCTGTTACCACAATGTTTTTCATAGTCTTCTCTATCAGGGTTGTTAAAATCAGGATTGTGTGGTAAAGGCTTACCAGAAAGCTTACAAAAAAGGAGAAATGGTTACCAGGATTTTCTCCTTTTTCCACTATGTTTTCTATCTTTTCAAGATTTAAATCATGTCTCAGGCCAGATCTTATTTGTTGTTTTCTCCTTTTTAAATACAAGTCCTCTCATGAGAGTCACATTTTATCTTTCATCTAAAAATACTATCATTTCAGACCAGTCTCAAATTTTGTGGTGTGGTAAGGGGTTAAAACGCTGCATTAAAAATTGATTTTACAAGATAAAGTTTCAAGATGAAGGTTAATATTTTCAGAGGAAAGATCAATAAGATATGACTATTTTACTTTTTGTTGGAGGGGGATCATATAAAATGCAATAAGAATTTTCAACCATTTCTGGAATTCGAACCTTCAACCATCAAAGCCACATCACAGCGACTCTACAAGACGGAACAGCCGCGCAACTTAGTACCTTGTATCTTAACTCTACCAAAGGACAAAATGTTAAGACTCGTAAATGTTAAGACTTCTCTAAACTGAAAACATTTGCAGACACAACATTAAATGTTCGAATGGGCAGTTATTTAAGACAGCGTAGAAAACATTGTGGGAAAAGGAGAAAATGCTGCCTACCAGCAGTTTCTCCTTTTTCCACAATGTTTTCAAAAGCTGTCTTTCTCAGGGTTGTTAAAACTCGGGATTGTTTGGTAAAGGGGAGTCATAATTATGTGAAAATTATTTGAGCCATTTTATGGCAATTGGGAGGGCGGCGCGCAGGCTGACACGGTTCGATACTTTTTGCAGATGTTTTAAACACCCTTTCTAAAGAGCATGGCTCATTTTGACGTATTATAAAAGAGTCACTGAGTAAAGAGTATATCTCGCTTTTTGTTGTTGATTCTGTAAGTTGTAGACGTGGCAGTTACCTGTGAGAAGTGTCCCTCACAACATTTCTAGCCGATTATACCTTTATATGAGGGCTGATTAATAAGTTGTGAGCCTCATTTGTAGCCTAGGGGTTTGACTTCTAGCGGACATGTTGCATTATTTTTCAATATGATCTTCAAAATTTATATACTTTTGCCATTTATTTTGAAAGGCCTAACTGTCACTTTTAAAGAAGTCCTTTTCTTAGCCGTTGAGAAAGTCCCCACTGCATGTATTACGTCATCATCTGACTGAAAGTGTGTACCGGAAATGACCTTTTTTCCATTTTGGAAAACGATGAAAGTATGATCGGGCGAGATCAGGCAAATAAGACGGATGCTCAAATAATTTTCAAAGGCAAAATCATTAATGGCAGCCATGACAGTGGCACTTGTGAAAAAGGGAATTGTCCTGGTGGAACAACGCAACTTTACTGACTTTTCCGTGGCGCTTGAGTTTAATATTTCAAGAAGTGATGCGTAATACGTGTCATTGATTGTATGTCTCTTTTTGCAGATTATCTACCATCAGACTACCATTGGCATCCCAGAAAACCGAGGCCATAATTTTTCCAGCTGATGGAAGTCTTTGCCTTTCTTGGCAGGGTTGAACCAGGGTCCGTATTCACCAACCATTCTTAAGAACGTTCTTAGTCTTATTCTCCAAAGTTTTATACATTTGAAAGTAACACAAGTTCTGATTGGCTAAACCAAATGGTTTAGCCAATCAGAACTTTTGTTACTTTCAAATGTAGAAAATCTTGGAGAACAAGACTAAGAATATTCTTAAGAATGGTTGATGAATACGGACCCAGGCTGCTTCCATGGTTTAGACTGTTTTTGGCCCCTTGGGTCAAATGATGGACCCACGTTTCATTCATGGTCACAAACCTTTGAAGAAAGTTAGCAGGATCTGCGTCTAAAGGGTTCAAATTAGCACCCGACAAAGTGTGCCTGCTGTGCTTCAGATCAACTGTCATAAGTCTTGGTACCCAATGAGCTGAGCGCTTTCTTATTGAAAGATCTTCCATAAGAATCAAATGTACTCTTTTCCTGTGAAATTCCAACTGCACTGGCTGTATACTCGTATATCTCTGTAACTCGCCTGTCAGCAATAACATTATCATGGACATGTTAACTATTTCTGGGTTGAAACGGTTGCAGGTCTATCAGGACGGCATTATCCTTAACCCTTTCCCAAACAAGCCCTGGTTTTCACGTGTTTGCAGTACAAGTCTTTTGAAAACACTGTGGGGAAAAGGAGAAATTGCTCGTAACGAGCAATTTCTCCTTTTCCCAGTGTTTTCTACCCTTTTTGAGACCTTTCTGCCATTTTCATCAAATTTAAAATTGTCGTCTGCAAACTCTTTCAATTTGGACCAGTCCAAAATTTGTCGTTTGGGAAAGGGTTAAGGCTCTACCTGGCACGCTTTAATCGCGCCACAATCTTTTCACTTTAGCATATGAAGGGGCACCATGACCTAGTATTGCTACCATATCAGCATGGATATCCTTAGGTGGTAGACCTTTTCTATGCAAATAGTGAACCGCTGCTCCTTCAGCGATTTTGTCCGTTTTGCAAAAGTCACTTGCCTTGTTTACTTTTGAGAGCAACTTCTTCGTCATGAACTGGTCACATGACACCAGTCTGCGGGTACAAAGCCTTACTTTTTTACCAAACGACAAAATTTTAGACTAGTCCAAATTGAAAGCATTTGCAGACGACAAAATAAATGTGTCTCAAAAGTTAAAATTCGTTTTGGGAGGGGTAGAAAACATTGTGGGAAAAGGAGAAAATGCTGGTTACCAGCATTTTCTCCTTTTCCCACAATGTTTTCATAAGGCTTCTTTCTCAGGATCGTTAAAATTCGGGACTGTGTGGTAAAGGGTTAAATTGTCAGGGAATAGTGGGGCTGAAAAAAGACATTCCTGCTTAATTCCTCCACAACAAGGCTCACAACTTATAAATCAGCCCTCGCACCTAACAAATTATCATATCGGTTGAAAAAAAAAAGGAATGATATGTATCTGCCAAAAACATCATACTCTATGACTGGCCCTTTTCGTCTTGTATTAACTGGCTTTTGAAAACTTTGTGAATAAAGGAAACACTGCTCGTTACAAGCAATTCCTTTCTTAAACAAAAAGCTTTTGCTCGCATAAAAAATGTCATGCCGAGCCCAACAGCTCAGTCGGTAAGGCACAGGTCGCGAAACCAGGGGCTCGATGGTTCAAATCCCCACCTCGGCAAATTTCTTTCCGAGAGTTGATGATAGGATTTATTCCTCTCTCAGCGCTGATCATTATTTCGTCGATTGGTTATGTGGGAAGGCAGCCAGTAGCTTGTAATAATATTGTGCAAAGTAAAAGATACTCAGGAAAGCAAGGATAACCTTTGCACTTACCGCTCCGATAAAAACCAATAATGTTAAAAACGGCGTTAAACTCCACACAAACAACTTATTGAACTGCATATTTGTTTGTATCCTACAGTTTTTTTTTTAACCCTAAAGTCGTCATTTGCGAATTTGTTTTAGGAAATAATGATTTAAACAAATGAAATGCAATGGGGTCGTATGCGTCTGGTTACGTGTCTACCGTAAAATGTGACGTCATAAGGTACCATAGTGTATTCTCATTAATTTTCTCGTTCGTCTAGCCTGACGTACTTGATTCTATGTCGTTTTTTTTTTGGAGTTTTTTTGTTCCTTGTTTTGTTGCATTCTCGGTTTTTCTAGTAATCTGTTTTTGTTTCCATCTCAGCCTTTCTTGTTAACCCCGTCCGTGTTTAACTCTTGCCTATAAAAAAAATTATCCGTCCAAGGGTCTTGCAGTTCATAACTTTATCCTTTAACAAACAATAACACTTTTTGACGACCCTGAAAAAGTAAGCTTATGAAAACATTGTGGGAAAAGGAGAAAATGCTGGTAACCAGCATTTCCTCCTTTTCCCACAATGTTTTCTACCTATCAAGACTTTCACCGCTGACCATTGTTTCGACGATGGTTATGTGGAGAAGCAGCCAGTGGCTTGGAAAGAATATTGTGCAGAGTACTGGTAAAAGAAACTCCAGGAAAGCATGGATAGGTAGGTGCACTGGCCACCGCGATATAACTGAAATAATGTTGAAAACGGCGTTAAACACCATACAATCAATCAATCAATCAACCAATCAATCAGGGACAAGTTTCATCGTTAGAATCACATTCAGTGTGTAGTCTGCAAATGCTTTCAGTTTGGACCAGTCTGAATTATTGTCGTGTGGTAAAGAGTTAAGAAAGGGAAATGGGGGCAATTTTTGGTACCCTTTTCCTCTGTGTTTTCTTTACCGTTTGAAAAAAAAACAAGTCCCTTCTATTTTCCGCGAATTTGTCTCGTTTTTTTTCTAACTTGCATAAATTTGTCTGGTTTTAGAACAACTATTAGCCTATGATAGTGATTATAATGTTAGTGTTAACATTTTATGAGAGAGTTTAAGATTATGAACAATCGGTTGATTGATCGATTGAACAGTGTTTATGCCACTTTCAACATTATTTCTGTCATATCACGGCCACAGCTCACATATTCATGTATGGCCTGTGTTTCACCTGTACTAGGCTGGGGCTCTGATGTGTCTTGTTCCAGGACACTCCAACGAAAAAACAAGTGCTTCCACTGATGCTCGAACCCCGGGCTTCCAGGTTACGAGTCCTACACTTTACCACTGAGCCACGCAGGACCCCAGATTATGTTTAAACGCTTTACCATACCCCGTGGCCGGGAGTTTACGAATATGAAAAAGACGGCTTTTGAAAACAATGTTGGGAAAGAAGAAAATGCTTGTTACCAGCACTTTCAATGTTTTCTACCCTCTCGAAGACAAATCCCATCATTGGAGCCAGATTTATTTTGTCGTCTGCAAGTGCTTTCAATTTGGACGTATCTAAAATTTAGTCACGTGGTATAGACTCATATACTATTTATGACGAGGCCCATTATAAAGTAAAATGGGAGAGTATTTGTTCTGAGAAACATTTATATGACTGTGGGTATTTACGTAAACGTGAATAAATGAGAATATTTGTGGAATTGATTGAACGATAATTGTTTAAACAAATGTTTGTTTCATAATATAGCTTGCGTTTGGCAATGCTTTGGTGATTATTCTACGCCACAAGAAGTTTCGGTGAAAAGCTAATTCATACATGTTGCAAATATCTTCTTCACATTTCGTGCCAAACTTTCTAAAAATATCCATAAACACGCAAAGCTTCAACTCTTGAAAGGGCCGGGTCCCGGTAGCGCAATCGGTAGCGTGCAGGAATTGAGAACTGGGGGTCGCTGGTTTAATCGCCGGCTCGGCCAATTTCTTTCCGAGGATTGATGATAGTCATTACAACAGGATTTATTCATCTTTCACCGCTGGTTATTGTTTCGATGATGGTTTTGTGGGAAAGCAGCCAATGACTTGGAGAGAATATTGTGCGTAGTACTGGTAAAAAGAAACTCCCGGAAAGCATGGGTAGGTCGCCGCGATATAATTGAAATAATGTTGAAAACGGCGTTAAACACCAATCAGTTATTCAGTCAATCAAAATCATTCAATCAATCAATCAATCAATCAATCAAATTGAAAGCATTTGCAGACGATAAATTAAATGTGGCTCAAATGATTTGGTTTGTTTCTGAAAGGTTAGAAAACATTGTGGGAAAAGGGGAAAATGCTGGCTACCAGCATTTTCTCCTTTTCCCACAATGTTTTCAAAAAGTCTAATTTCCCAGGGTCGTTAAAACTCGGGATTGTGTGGAAAAGCTTTGATTCGTTTCCTCGCGGCACAGTGGTATCGGACATGTCTATCAATCCAAAGATTGTAAGCTCGAACCACGTTGTCAGCCAAATCGATCTCTGATGCTTGGCGGAAGAGCATTGCTACATGATTCAGTCCTCTTTCAGCTCTGAACATGATCTCAGTTTCGTCTGAGTAGGAAAGCAGTCATTGTCTTGGAAAGAATGCTGTGCATAGTACTGATTAAAGAAACCCCAGAAATGCATGGATATATTATTAGCCATGCTCTGTGAAAAAGGGGGTTTAATGCATCTGCAAAATGTATCGACCCATGTCAGCCTGCGCAGTCCGCGCAGGCAGACATAGGTCGAAACATTTTGGCAGAGTAAATTCTAATGCCATTCGGCATACCTCGGGTGATCCGGTGATCAAATCCCTCGGCTGTATCCCGTAGCTTGATATGCACCTACACGGTACATTTCGCACGTTTCCGGAAGCACACCATTTTACCGTTACTGAAATTGTAAGGCTCCTCTTAAAAAAGAAAACATGAGTCAATTTTCTATCGTTATCTTTCTAGGAATATTTCAGTCGGCAAACAGTTTACACATTCAATTCTTAAGTGTGGTTTATCGATTCCGTTGGGGGCTTTCATCGACAGATCGATAGATGTGAATAACTCCATCGTGGTTGTTCATGTCATTGCTAAGCGATTTACAGGAGCGCCGCCATGTTTAAGATCATGTGATTGGTAATTCAAAATGGAATCCGCCTTTATACGGACGAGGTTAGATGTAGGTACGGAATCGGCCGAGTTGTGACGAGTGTTCTAATGCATGCCCAAGGATCGTTCTACCTCCATTGTCAGACTAAATTGATTTTTATGGAACCTTAATTACGTGATGTCTTGCTCGGTATAATGCATCACGGAGAAACCCCCTTTTGCCAGAGCATGGCTCATTTTTTTAACCCTTTCCCAAACGACAAATTTTGGACTGGTCCAAATTGAAAGAGTTTGCAGACGACAATTTTAAATTTGATGAAAATGACAGAAAGTTATTAAAAAGGGTAGAAAACGCTGTGGGAAAAGGAGAAATTGCTCGTTACGAGCAATTTCTCCTTTTTCCACAGTGTTTTCAAGACTTGTACTGCAGACACGTGAAAACCAGGTATTGTTTGGGAAAGGGTTAATTAAAAGATTCTCTGGCCTACTTACCTACTTATTCTCCCTCGCTATCAAGTATCACCACTCGTCACAACTCGGCCGATTCCGTACCTACATCTAACCTCGTCTGTATAAAGGAGGCTTCCATTTTGAACTACCAATCACATGATCTTAAACATGGCGGCGCCCCTGTAGATCGCTTAGCAACGACATGAACAACCACTGTGAAGTTATTCACTTCTATCGATCTGTCGATGAAAACTCCCAACGGAATTGATAAACCACGCTAAAAATTGAATGTACAAACTGTATCCCGACAGAAATATTCTTAGAAAGATAACGATAGAAAATTGACTCGTGTTTTCTTTTTTAAGAGGAGCCTTACACTTTCAATAACGGTAAAACGGTGTGCTTCCAGAAACGTGCGAAATGTACCGTGTAGGGGCATATCAAGCTACGTGATACAGCCGAGGGATTTGATCACCGGATTACCCGAGGTATGCCGAATGAAGTATCACATAACTATTAGATACCGGTATTGCTCTATTCCAATATGAGACACCACGTTTGCCAAATTTGGAGATAAAAAAGTGATAACAGAACAGAACAGAAACTTCAATCATAATTCAGACTTGAACACATAAGGTTCATCGTCGAACATAATAATTATTATAAATAAATACATAACAATACAATGTACGCTCTTGACCGACTGTGTCCGCAAATGGACATTTGGTCGCAGCCAGCAATTGACGGGCTAGTTGGAAACATAGTATAATGAAGTTAACCCTTGACCAGAAAATACCGTTTTTTTGACGACCCTGCGGAAGACAGCACTTAAAACGATAAAACATTCCCTCTTATGGTCAAAATACCCGCTTTTTCTTAAAGAATGTTTTTCAAGGGCGTCAGATGAAAAATTTGGACTAATAAGCTATCCCTCTAGGTACCAAGCAACCCCGTGCTTTGACGGTCTTGAGGCAAATGGCCTTTTTAAAACATTGTTGGAAAAGGAGAAAATGCTGGAAACCGGTATTTTCTGTTTTTAGTCCAACATCGTTTTCTACTATGAAAGCACATTCGATCATTGTATTCATATTTAATTCTTACGTGTGCAAATTGCTTTTGGATTCTTTTTCTCGTCTTGTAATGAATAAATAGCCTGATTTATTAAAAGTGTTAATTAGTTATTAACTTCAATAGAATTACATGTATTCCTTCACCGTTTTCATTGTCATAATCTAAATGAGCCATACTCTCTCTGGCAAAAGGGGGCTTAACATGCCTCCGTTGCTATGCAACATGCCAAGCAAGTCATCACATGATCATGGATCCATAACGCCCATTTTGTCTAACAACCGACTGAATTCTGGCGGTGAGTGATCTTTCGACAGGAAGAAAAAGGACCAATAGCAAAAAGTATCGACCCAGGTCAGCCTCCGCGGACTGCGCAGGCTGACCTGGGTCGATACTTTTTTTGCAGATGCATGAAGCCCCCTTTTCACAGGGCTTGGCTGAAATATTTTTACATGCCCCATGACCATTCTGAAACCAAAAAAAAAAAAGAAAAAGAAAAATATCCATGAAATAAAGATTCAGGTTGAGCCAGTAATGTATACCATAATTCAATTACAGGGGTATCACAAAAATGCAAATTCTGCACTGCAATATAAGATTACATAATTAGCCCTGGGTCCCATATTCACCCACCATTCTTTACCCCTTAACTCTTTACCAAACGACAAAATTTTAGACTGGTCCAAATTGAAAGCATTTGCAGATGAGAAAATAAATGTGATTGAAAAATTGAAAATTGTTTGGGAAAGGGTAGAAAACGTGGGAAAGAGAAAATGCTGGCTACCAGTTTTCAAAAGGTTTCTTTCACAGGGTCGTTAAAAGTCAGGATTGTGTGGTAAAGAGTTAACCCCGACTCACCGACCTTTTGCGGACAGTGTAGATCAAGATCAGACTGCACAGAACGTGCAGTCTGATCTTGGATCTACACTGTCTGACAAGAAGGTATTCTCCTCCAAAAAATAAGTTTGAAATAACATTATTCGGGTATTTACTATCGGCTTGAAAGTTTTATTTGACTTATTCAGTAGGGTAAGGGTTAATCCTTAACCTTATAAAGAACTTAACCCTTTACCACACAATCCTGACTTTAAACGACCCTGAGGAAGAAGCCTTTTGAAAACATTGTGGGAAAAGGAGAAAATGCTGGTAACCAGCATTTTCTCCTTTTCCCACAATGTTTTCTAACCTATTCAATACATAAACTACTATTTAAGCTACACTAAATTTGTCGTCTGCAAATGCTTTCAATTTGGTCCAGTCTAAAATTTTGTCGTTTGGTAAAGGGTTAAATGAAACTTTCAAACTGATGCTAAAAAAATCCAGATGTTGCTATTTCAAGTTTATTTTGGGGGCAAAAATATCTTCTTATCGGACAGTGTAGATCCAAGATCAGATTACACGTTCTTGGTTTTGTTCTCCAGAATGTTCTAAATTTTGGGGCAAATATATGTATCTCCTTATCGGACAGTTTCACGTTCTGTGCTGTCTGATCTTGATCTATACTGTCCGCTAAAGGTTCTTGATATGCACTTAGCAGGCTAAGGGTTAAGAACGTTGTTGGTCTTGTTCTCCAGAACTCTTTACATTTGAAAGTAACGCAACATCTGATTGGCTATGATACCATTTTGTTTAGCCAATCAGAAGTTGTGTCACATTCAAATTTAGAAAATTCTGGATGATAAGATTGGTTTGGTTTGAACAAAAATATTGTGTTGCTGATACGGTGCAATCACAAGCAGAAGCTTGAGTCCCAAAATATGCTTTGCGAAAAGAAGGGTTGTCGTATAGCTTAAATGTTGTGAAGTGTGCGATGGGGGCAATTCCTGTATGTCAAATTATCTCCCTTTTCAGATAAAAGGTAATTAATAACAGACTGGACCTTTTACCGTTATTCCTTTGTTTTTATCCTTGATTTTATTTTGGGATGTTGCGACAATGTGTAATTTGATTTCCGATTATATGTAAGGTCCCCATATAATTTTAAAGCCAATTCTATCCTCAGTCATCAGAGAAAAGCGTATATATCAATTTGCAGAACAATCTGATCAGATAAAGTTGAGATATTACATAAAAAACATATCTGTATAATAGTGCAAGAAAATGAAGGATAAAACCCGAGTAATCCTCTTACCAGGACCAGTGTTGTACTGGAGAGGAATCAAGGGAAATAACTTAAGAACGGCTCCCATTACAAACGGCACAGTCTTGAAAAGTGTTTGATTAGCACTAACTTTCAGGAAGATAATCTTTGTTTAAACTTTCAAAGCTAATGGCAACCATTTCGGAATATCACACAAGAAAGTAGTTCCGGTAATCGCTTTGGACCTGTATTTTATGTTTTCGGAACATTAACAATTATATAACGACCGTGACTGAAGCAGTCATTTCCACCCTTTTAAAATATGACAGGAATGCAGTGATCATAAACCAAACTACCCTTAAAATTTTTATCCTTGGTCTGCTGTCTCGGCCTTGAGGTGGTAATAAAAGATATTTTTTTTTTGGTCTAGAGAAAATTTTAATCCCATTTCTTTTTTCTTTAATGATGCAAAACATGTCAAAGAAAAGATAAACCGTGCTCAAAAGGTCACTGTCTGAATATTTCTTTCTGCAAAACTTCAAGTGTAGATTTATAATTTAAACATTTCCGGATAAAAAAAGGATAATGATAAATTCTTAATCAGTCCTAATTTGCCTGTTTTATCCGATAGTCTAAGACGGTAAACTAAAATCTGGACATGCGCATTTGGTAAGTAATTATCATTTCCTGTTTAATACATTTTGGGTTAACTCTTTACCAAACGACAAACTTTTAGACTAGCCCTAATTGAAAGCGTTTGCAGACGACAAATAAGCTGTGGCACAAATGATGGGATCTGTGCTATAAAGAGTTGGAAACTTTGTGGGAAAAGAAGAAAATGCTGGTTACCAGCATTTTCTTCTTTTCCCACAGCGTTTTCAAAAGCCTTTTCCTTCACGATCGTGAGAACTCGGGATTGTTAGGTAACGAATTAGAACATAAAAGCTATCTGTGCCACAAGCGAGCCTTCACCTTCGTGCCTATAGTCGAATTCTACAGGTATTTGGCCGTATTCAGCGACCGTTCTATTTAAATTCTTCTTCTTAAATTCTACTGCATAATGTCAAGCCTCGCCATCTGATTGGTTTAGATGTTGTGTCTCAGCTAATCAGGTGATTTATCTTAGAATGTATAATTGCAACAAATGTGTGTAAATACGGCCTCATTTTTCGGCTTAGCGGACTCCGATAGCATTTGACCTACTTTTTGGTTTAGATATTATGGAATGAATGAGAAGTAATTTGCTATTGGTCAAAAACGTGGACATGCTCTTCGGGTCCCAGCATGCGTATTTACTCAAGAGCGAATTTATGAATTGATTTATTAATTGTATCTTGTTTAACGCCGTTTTCAACATTATTTCAGTTATATCGCGGCGGCCAGAGCACCTATCCATGCTTTCCTGGAGTTTCCTTTTTACAAGTACTCCACGCAATATTCTTTCCAAGCCACTGGCTGCTTTCCCACATAACCATCGTCGAAACAATAGTCAGCGGTGAGAGAGGAATGAATCCTGTCGCAATGACTATCATCAATCCTCGGAAAGAAATTGGCCAAGCTGGGGATCGAACCAGCGACCTCTTGTTCTCAAGTCCTGTACGCTACCGACTAAGCTACGAGGCTTGGCGCGAATTTATCAAAAGAGTATAGAAGCTTTGCTACCGCTAATGTTTTTTAATCGTTACCCATTTAACCATTGTTGTATGTCTGTCTCCAGTATCTCGTATGCGTTCTCCCCATTTTAGAAGGTATTTCTTGTTTTTAAACAGGCTTCTCGATTCATCGAGACATACATGTAAGATCATTATTTACATTTTCAGTTCAAGAATATTTATCCCCAATTTAGAAGGTATTTCTTGTTTTTTAAACAGGCTTCTGGATTCATCGAGACATACATGTAAGATCATTATTTACATTTTCAGTTCAAGAATATTTATCCCCAATTTAGAAGGTATTTCTTGTTTTTTAAACAGGCTTCTCGATTCATCGAGACATACATGTAAGATCATTATTTACATTTTCAGTTCAAGAATATTTATCCCCATTTTAGAAGGTATTTCTTGTTTTTTAAACAGGCTTCTCGATTCATCGAGACATACATGTAAGATCATTATTTACATTTTCAGTTCAAGAATATTTATCAGACGAACAGAACACATCATAAATGTATAATTATGTATTCGACTAAATTTACCACACAGGAGGGGTATGTTTGTTCACAGTATCCTTTTTTTTTTTTTCAAATCAGACATGAAAGTTCGGAACAAAGCATAGCCGAAATACAAATCGCCCCTGCTGGGATTCGAACCTGTGCGGTAATGATCCTCGTTTATTGAGGCTTAAAAGACCAACACACTAACCACTGAGCTAAAGAGAATTGTCTGTTGCTCAGTGGTGAGTGTATTGGTCTTTTAAGCCTGGATAAATGAGGGTCTTTACCGCACGAGTTCGAATCCCAGCTGGGGCGGCTAGTATTTCAGCTATGCGTTGTTGCGAACTTTCATTTATTATTTAAGATATTAATTACCGATTACTTAATCTATTTCATCTACACGTAATCATCTTTCTATCTTTACCATAACTTTTTGCTACTCTTCAATTTTCTGCATGTTAACCCTTTCCCAAACGATAAAATTTAGACTGGTCCAAATTGAAAGAGACGACAATCTTAAATTTGATGAAAATGGCAGAAAATTCTCCGAAAGGGTAGAAAACACTGTGGGAAAAGGAGAAATTGCTCGTTACGAGCAATTTCTCCTTTTCCCACAGTGTTTTCAAAAGACTTGTACTGCAGACACGTGAAAACCAGGGCTTGTTTGAGAAAGGGTTAATTAAAGGGCCAGTGCACCCCATGATTCAGTTGGTTGCTATACAGCAATGGAATTTATTGATCCATAATTATGTGATGACTTGCTTGGTATCATGCATCACGGAAATGCACTAAGCAACGTTTTGTCAGAACATGGCTACAATGAATAAAGTTATTACATACCGCACATCCAATAAGAGATTACTTTTAAAATCTCCTATAAGAACTTTAATCTTAGATATGGATTTGAACATTAGTTTTATAAATGTTATATTGAAAGATAATACAACTTTAAAATGTTCTTGTTTCCGGATAAAAAAAAAAAAGGATAATAATGAATTCTTAATCAGTCCTAATTTGCCTGTTTTTATCCGATAGTCTAAGAAGGTAAACTAGAATCTAGTTTTGAGTTTTACTGTATTGTGAACAGGTAACATCTTTAACTTTTTACCACACAATCACAGGTTTTGATGACCCTGAGAAAGAAGCCTTTTGCTGGTAACCAGCATTTTCTCCTTTTCCCACAATGTTTTCTACCCTTCCCCCCAAAAAAAATTTCAGTTTTTCAGTCACATTTGTTTTGTCGTGTGTAAATGCTTTCAATTTTGACTAGTCTAAAATTTTGTCGTTTGTTAAAGAGTTTAAAAAAGATTGACGGCGTAAATTTGCCCGCTAATATGTCTGCCGAGGCCCGCAGAATAAACATGTTCTTATTTTTGACCAATCACAGACTTCTATTTATTCATTTGTTATGAGTTCAAAAAAGTAGGTCAAGAGCCATTACATTCAGCTACGCCGAAAAAGAGCCTAGGGTAGTAAAGGATGTAACAAGTTTCTGCAGCAAAGATAAAGAAGGGCGGGGAATATATCATCACTTGGGAAATGCCGTTGACCCATTCTCTGTATAAATCGGCTGGGGTTGAGTTTGCAACATACAAGGCTATCAATTTTGAATTAGGCTGCCAGAAATTTCTCCGCCACATTACATTTAACAACAAAACTGCTATCGATGCAATTTTGTAGATGTGCAAGAGTAATTTGAATATCATCCTCCCCCCCCCCCCCCAATTCTTTTTTTAACTCTTTACCACATGAAAAAATTTTAGACTCGACTGACAAATCCATTCGATGCATTTGCAGACAATACTATATAACTGTGGTTGAAATTGTCGGATTTGTCTTGGAAAGGATAGAAAACATTGTGGGAAAAGGAGAGAATGCTGGTCACCAGCATTTTGTCCTTTTCCCACAATGTTTTCCAAAGTCTTTTTTCAGGGTCGTTTCGGGATTGTGTGGTAAAGGATTAAATCTTGTTTTCAACGATAGGTCCACTGCAAAAGTTATTTCTATGTTTCAAACTCTTAAAAAAAAGCAATATTCGAAATATTGAACAATTGAGTGTTTTTTTTTTCATAGTGATTCATTCATTCCCTGAGGAGCCGAGCCCTAGTAGCACAGTCAGTAGCTTGCAACACTTGAGAACAGGTGTCGCTGGTTCGATCTCCGGCTCGTCCAGTTTCTTTCCGAGGAATCATGACAGTCATTGCGACACCTCTCTCGACACCTCTCGACCTCAAATGTAAAGGAGCACCCATTTGTGGAGCTCAACTTTAAGCCATTTGTAAGGCTTACATGTACAGCTTTATTCAAAATTTACAAAACTTTCCTACGGGTTTGTCCAATTTAAGAATTAGACAGAGGTTCGTGGTTATCTCAGCAGTTTTTAAATATAATAAACATGTCACTTTACTTCAAGTTGTCTTTATTCGTTGTAGCAAACTGGTTCAATTGAACGACCATTTAGAAAAAGTTACATACCCTCGTCTGTCTCTGAAACCAAACAAAGACTTAAATTCTGTTTTAAAAATGTAAAGTTAAAGTATTTTATACCTACATCTATATATAAAATTAAAACCCGTATTGATATGTTCATCGACGTAGCCCGGGGGTACTAGCTGTTTAAACTATCAAAACAAAAGAATGACGTTTATGCTTACCTGATATCGAATATAAAAATGTTCTTCACGCAGCTTATTTCTTCAAATCTGCTATCTTATCATTTTGGTTTTAATCATTAGTTTACCTATTAAAACCTCTGTCTCTCTTTGTGTCGTCTTGTGTCTGTCTCTCTCTTTGTAGCTCTCTCTCTCTCTTCGTCGCTCTCCCTCTTCGTCGCTCTCTCTCTCTCTTCATCGCTCTCTCTGTGTCTCTCTCTCTTTCTCTCTCCTTCTCTCTCTCCCATTCATTCATTTACTCACTCACTCACTCACTCGCTCGCTCGCTCACGCGCTCAATCAAGCACTCAATCACGCACTTAATAAATCAATCACTCACGCATTCATTCATTCATTCATTCATTCGTTCATTCATTTCCCTTTTCTTTCTTTCAATCAATTATCACCTAACAATCGTGTTGGGGAAAAAATAATACGTGGGTGGGACATGATGGGGATCCATGGGATCATGGGATCATAAAAACGAAAGATCGATTGGATAGACCCTTAATACCAATGGATGAAAGGACGAAAATCAAAGTACTGACAGACTATCGGATGTGAAATAAGCGGCCTTGATACAGATAAAGCTTGGATGGTCTATAAAAGATTGAAGAAAAACGGTCCAATTCGGTTATTACGTTCGTTCCGGTTCGATCCGGCCCAGTCCAGTTATTAAGTCCAATTCGTTTCGGCCCGGTCCTATCCGTTTGTGTCCGATCCTGTTCGAACCGGTGACTTTACCCACTGCTCTTGACCCATAGCAAGATGTTTTGGCCCAGGTTAGCCTGCGCGGACTGCGCAGTTTGATCTGGTTCGATACTTTTCGCAGATGCATTAAGTCCCCTTTTCACAGAGCATGGGTCGTATATTCGGTTCAGTGTTGGTCGTACGTAATTACGGAATCGAGTATAAGATGTATCCAATCGCTTATTGTCAGCTTCTGAAATGTCCGTCCAAATGTAGCGAATGTTCCGTTCACAGTAAGAAGCAAGACGACTTTTCGATTACTTTACGACTCAGTTACGATGCAAAAGAATGCATAATGAATCTGAGCCATGCTCTGGCAAAAGAGGGCCTAATGCTTCTCCGTAATACCTTGTACCAAGCAAGACATCACACAATTAGAGATCCATAAAATCCAGTTTGTCTAACAACCGACTGACTCGTAAGGTAGACTGGTCCTTGAACATACAGAAAATTGACCAATAGCGAAAAGTTTCGGCCCAGGTCAGCCTGCGCGGAGTGCGCAGGCTGACCTGGGTCGATACTTTTCGCAGATGCATCAAGCCCCCTTTTCACAGAGCACGGCTCATTTGTTACGAATTATCTACGATATTTTGGAATAGGGACTTCGTGACCAATATTTGAACAGCTAAAAACTTTTACCATGAATTCCCGATTGCTAAAGAATTGCAAGGACTAACTACGACTAGACACTTTCAACATTATGTCAGTCATATAGAAGCAACAGTTCACATATTCATGTATGTTCTGGGTTTCACTAGTAGAATAAGGCTCTGAAGTGTCTCAAGGACACTCTCGCGAAAAACCCAGCTCTTACACTTACAGTGAGGCTCGAACCCGGGACCTCCAGTTTAAGAGCCCTACATTTTACCACCGAGCCGGGCGGGAAAACATCTTTAATTTCGCATATGGTTAACCCTTTACCACAACACAAAAGTTTAGACTGGATCGGTTCAAAAGTATTTGCAAACAGTCAACTAAACATGTTTGGCTAAAACGGTGGGATTTGTCTGTGAAAAGGTAGAAAAAGGTAAAAGTCGGGATTGTGTGGAAAACGGTTAAAGAGATAAGAACCTAGATTTTACGTTTTTTTTTTTAATTTTTAAATCTCTGCTAAAGTATAAAAAGAAACCCTAATGCAGCTGATGTACACAGACCACGAACGCCACATATTGATAAACTTAGGATTCGTAGATGAACATGCAGTCTGAACTTGCATGCATTCGTTACAACTCGGCCGCCATGATGATTCCGTACCTGCATCTAACTTGACTCGATCACCGGGCCACCCGGTGTTTATGCTTATTCGGGCAAATAAGTAAAAAACAAAATGTTCAATTGTATTTTTTAGAGCTAAAAGAATTAAAATGCAGCACACTTAAAAAACAAGAAACATAAAAGTGAATCTATTTCTTCCTTTTTTACTTTGTTTCATACTTGTAATTACAGCTCTTATGCAAATTAACCCTTTTCCACACGGTCCCGAGTTTTAACGACCCCGAGGAAGAGTCCTTTTGAAAACATGATGGAAGAAGGGAAAAATGCTAACAACCAGAATTTTCTCCTTTTCCTACCATGTTTACCACCCTTGTAAACAAATTTAAATTTTTGAGAAACATTTTTTTCGTTTGCAAATGCTTTCAATTAGACAATTGCAACACTTTGTCGTTGGTAAATAGTTAAATAGACGTGTTAACTCTTTACCGAATAGTAGCACTTTGGACTCGACCAAATTGAAAGCATGTGCAGACGACAAAATACTTGAAGGTCAAAGGATGCTTTCCGTCTCTGATAGGATAGAAAACATTGTGGGGAAAAAAAAGGAGAAAATCCTGGTTTATGCCGTTTTAACCCTTTGCCACACAATCCCGAGTTTTAACGACCCTGAGGAAGAAGCCTTTTGAAAACATTGCGGGAACAGAAGAAATTGCTGGTAACCAGCATTTTCTCCTTTTCCCACAGTGTTTTTTTATCCTACCACAAGCAAATCATACCATCCGATCAGTATTTAATTAGCTGTCTGCAAATGCTTTCAATTTGGACTTGTCTGAGATTTTGTTGTTTGTTTAAGAGTTAAACATAATTTCGGTGACATCAAGGCGTCAAATGCACCTATCCTGTAGTATCCCTTAAATATTTCACATGAGATCCTTTCAATGCCATTAGACCCTCTCTGACTTAAGAGCCTGGTGAAAAGAGAGAGAGAGAGAGAGAGAGAGAGAGAGGGAGAGAGAGAGAGGTTTTAACGGATAAACAAATGAATAAAAGCAAAATGATAAAATAGCAGATTTGAAGAAATAAGCTGCGTGAAGAACATTTTTATATTCGATATCAGGTAAGCATAATGGTCATTCTTTTGTTTTGATAGTTTATAAACAGCTAGTACCCCCGGGCTACGTCGATCAACATACCAATACGGGTTTCCAGGGCTTAGCATTTTAATTCTATATATAGATATAGGGATAAAATACTTTAACTTTCCATTTTTAAAACAGAATTTAAGTCTTTGTTTGGTTTCAGAGACAGATGAGGGTATGTTACTTTTTCTAAATGGTCGTTCAATTCAACCAGTTTGCTACAACGAATAAAGACAACTTGAAGTAAAGTGACATGTTTATTATATTTAAAAACTGCTGTCAATGACTCCCCCCTCGGCAGAGAGAGAGAGAGAGAGAGAGCGAGAGAGAGAGAGCGAGAGAGAGAGTCATTGCCTTCGTTTATAAAGTTTCCTACATATTAACAATATGAATTCTTGTTTTAGCTGTTTTATTTTCTTGTAAATTCTGATCATATTATACGATAGAAAAAATTGCTAAACAGAAATTTCACAACGGGATGTAGATCTAGTATCAGACACTTTTATCTCTTGACATTTACAGGAACATATTTACAGGCTGCGTATTACTTTTAATTTTCTTGTATACTCCATACATCTCTGAGAGCATCTACCTTTTTCATGAGAAGGCAGCAAATCAGATAGTTTGAAATTTGGTCTTAAAAAAAAAAAAGTGTTGCGATTCAATATGGCGAAAATCTCCGTAGCCCCCTTCAGTGTGTTGGAACTGTATTTTTTTCATACATCCGGGTTTTTCTAGGATTACGATTCAGTGGAATTCGGCATTCCTCGGGTGATCCACTGATCAAGTCCGTTAGCATTCGGCATACCTCGGGTGATCCGGTGATCAAATCCCTCGGCTGTATCACATTGCTTGATATGCACCTACAAGGTACATTTCGCACATCTCCGGAAGCACACCGCTTTACCGTTATTATAATTGCAAGGCTGCTCTTAAAAAAGAAAACATGAGTAAATTTTCTATCGTTATCTTTCTAAGAATATTTCAGTTAGTAAACAGTTGGTACATTCAAATTTTATCGTAATTTATCAATTCCGTTGGGAGCTTTCATCGACAGATTGATAGAAGTGAATAACTTCATCATGGTGTTCATGTCGTTGCTAAGCCATCTACAGGGGCGCCGCCATGTTTAAGATCATGTGATTGGTAGTTCAAAATGGAAGCCTCCTTTATACGGACGAGGTTAGATGTAGGTACGGAATCGGCCGAGTTGTGACGAATGGTCCGTTAGATGTAGAACGTTACGGAATCTACCGAGTTGTGACGAGTGAAGTGAATGGGGCTTCAGACACATTTTCACAGTTTAACATGGCCTTTCTTCGAACTGAACATCTGTAAACTGATAGATAATCAAAACCATATCTTCCAACCGATAGTAAACCCCTAGGCTGTTAAGCTTGAATTACTGACCCTTTGCGGACAGTGTAGATCAAGATCTGACTGCACAGAACGTGCAGTCTGTCTTTGATCTACACTGTCCAACAAGGAGATATCTTTCCCCCCAAAAATACCTTTGAAATAGCACAATTTGGGTTGTTTCTATCGGATTGGAATTTTATTTCAATTATTTAGCAGGATAAGGGTTAAAATTAAAAAAAAAATGCACTTTTCAGAATTCTTGTCTTCAGGAGGGGAACAAAAACACAGTATCGGAAAGTGTCAATCCAAGATCAGACTGAACGTTCTGTGCAGTCTGATCTTGGATCTACACTGTCTGCAAACGCGAAACGATTCGAGCTTATCAGTTTAAGAATTAGGCCGTAACCCTCTAAATAAATTAACACTTAAGCAGCTGAATAAATGAAACGCAAATTTCTACCTAATACTAAAAGGCCAAACATTGCGGTTTCAAAGTTGATTTCAGCGGAAATAAAATACCGTATCGGACAGTGTAGATCAAAGATCAGACTGCACGTTCTGTGCAGTCTGATCTTGATCTACACTGTCCGCAAAAGGTCAGTGGGTCGCGATAAGCATTTTAAGGGTTAAATGAAACTTTCAAGCAGATGGCAAAAACCCAAATGTTGTTATTTCAAAGTTATGATCGTGGTGGTTGGAAAATATCTCGTTATCGGACAGTGTAGATCCAAGATCAAACTGCACGTTCTGTGCAGTCAGATCTTGATCTACACTGTCTGCAAAAAGGTTCGTAAGTCGCGCTTACAAAGTCTAGGGGTTAACCCTTTACCACACAATCCCGAGTTTTAACGGCCATGAAGCAGAAAGCTTTTGTGGGAGAAGGAAAAAATGTTGGTAACCAAGATTTTCTCCTTTTCCCACAATGTTTTCTACTCATTTGAATGCAAGGTTCATCAGTTGAGCCATACTGAAATGGTCGTCTGCAAATGCTTTCAATCTGGACCAGTCTAGATATTTCTTATCGTGTGGTAAAGTGTTAGCAAGACCAAGTTCAAAGCGTATAGTAGTAGTAGATATGTACAGCGGGCGTGTCTAAAAAATAATCATGGGTTATCAAGGCAAGGCCAGCGTTGTATCTTAACTCTTTACCAAACAATCCCGTGTTTAAACGACCCCAAGAATGTTCAAAATCTTTTGAAAACATTGTAGGAAAAGGAGAAAATGCTGGTAACCAGCATTTTCTCCTTTTTCCACAATGTTTTCTACTTTTTCAAACATTTAAATTATCATCTGGACCAAGAATTGCTGGTGAAGTGTCACGTTTTTTCCGCCGAATGCTGTGCACTCGCTGTGCATCTGTCAGACAGTCTATCTGATCCTTGTCCAAGCTTTCGCCTAGTCCAAATTGAAAGAGTTTGCAAACAACAATTTTACATTTGATGAAAAATGGCAGAAAGGTCTCAAAACGGGTAGAAAACACTGTGGGAAAATGAGAAATTGCTCGTTACGAGCAATTTCTCCTATTCCCACAGTGTTTTCAAAAGTCTTGTACTGCAGACACGTGAAAACCAGGGCTTGTTTGGGAAAGGGTTAAGTGTTTTTAGAAGTCGTTTATAACATGTAAATCTCGAAAATACAAACGAAATTTTAACGAGTTTGGCAGCCATTTTGTATCTATTTTGGGAAACGTAAACATAGCGGGTAAAAGATGAATGAAACTGTTTTTTTCTTACGTTTAGTGCTTAAATTGAAAATATGTGTATTTTTAACAACAGATTTTTGAATATGCTAGGAACAGGTATGTTCAGATTCTAGTTTGGTTGTATATTTGTGAAAGTATGAGAGCTTAAGCGTGCGCATGAAACCCGTGCGGAGTTTTCTCCCATTCTTTTTGGGTGTGTCTCTTTTCCTGACAAAAAAAAAAATCGCAATTAGGAACAATTATCTGTACTAATATGCCACAAAGTTTTATCAGAAAAGTATTCAATCGCAAGTGCAGGACCATCGAAAGAAGATCGATGATTATTGTTTATCAACGTAAACAGTCGGTGATCCAACAATCAACAGGTCACTGGTCTACTTTTCGTTTAATTCTGCACAGTAAAAACCCTGTGCTCTCACTACTGTAAGTGCTTTGATAAAAAAAAAACAAAAAAAACTCGTAACTTCCTGAAACTGAAACAAAATTTCTGCAGAGGACATTTTAAATCTGGGTTATCAATATGAATGAACTTGTCCGAGGGTGTTCCGTGCCTCAACAGTAAGGGCCTTAGATCGATCCCTGCAAGATGCTGCCTTCATATGGAAGTCTCCTTGCGCAATTCTCTGCAGAATCCAAGTCTGGGTTTTTTTGTGTGTGTGAAACCGAGAATTCACCTATATAAGTGACTTCACGCCGTGATAGAAGCACAGTGCAGATATAAGCGACGTAAAATTTTGAATAACCCTTTCCCACACGACAAATTTTAAACTCTTCCAAATTGAAAGCATATGCAGACGACAAATCTGAAAGTGGTGCAAATAAAATGAAGTTCTTTGACAGGGTAGAAAACATTGTGGGAGAAGTAGAAAATGCTGGTTACCAGCATTTTCTACTTTTCCCGCAATTTTTTCAAAGGCTCTCTATCTCAGGTCGTTAAAACACGGAAATGTTTGGTAAAGGCTTAAAACATGAACAGAACAGAACAGAACATTTTATTTTACGACAAGTACACGGTTGTACAGTCATACAGAAAAGATATATTAACATGAAAATCACTAGATCCTGGGCAAGCATGACGGCGAGACTGACATATATACATTTTTAGTACTCCCCAGCAAAGTCATAAAACACGTCTCATATAATTGACTCAACTTGACAGTACCAAACTTATACTTAGAAGCCCTTTTGTAACGCACAAAATAGATAAGGTTGAACCTTTCAATCTAAAATACCGTCGTAGCCCATATAGCTCCCCAACTGTGAAGGGGGGTTAAGACATGAAAAACATTGAAACAGAAGGAAAACAAATTTCCAAAAAAGTAATACACACAAGTACATGTATAGATCTTAACCTTTGAGGCACCAAAAATATTTAGCGCCCAAACGCTTATTCAAAAAGGACATAAAAAGTTATATCCAGATACAAATTGTAACTTGACGAACCTTTAAAGACGAAATGAAATAAAATGGAGGATCAAGATCTCCTGAGTAACAATTTCCTTTCAGCTGATGCTTCTTGTATATACTTAGCAAGATTGTATAGTGTACTCCTGTCCCTTTTAGATAATAAACCTATGAATTTATGTAGTGTAGTGTACATGCAGTGTAATTAAGTAAAGTGACCCCCAAAACGACCTTCGATCACTAGGCCTATCATTCAAAATATACCGACCCCTTTCACTTAAAAACCCCGATTGAATAACGAACCACGGTAGCTAGTAATAGTAAACCCCTGTCATAATCAAATGATCCCCTCTCCCTATCCCCGGAATACCGAACCCCGCCACCTCCTTCCTAAGTTTGCATTCACAAACTCTTTCATGTGCCAAATGAGTTCCTTTACGTGAGCACAGCCACAAAATAGTTTCCCAAGAAATGACAACTTGCCCTCAGTTCCCACAGAAATCATCACATCAACACCAGAAACTGACATTTTAGGGCTTTCCTTCTATTTGTCCTTATAAATCAGTGCAGCAGAAGTGCTTGCTTCCAAATTTTCTTTTAATACTACGACCAGAAAGGAATTCGCAGTGGTGCGACACCTAAAGTGATCCCCCATTTCGTTTGTTGTTTAAAAATAGTGACCACGCAATGACGTTAGGGGCTGGAGGGATACTATTATTTAGCCCCTTCAGCGCTATAGGTGAAAACAGGGGCTGTTGCGGACGGTATACGTCAAGGTCAGACTGCACAGAACGTTCGCTTGTTCAGTCAAGCCTTTAAGCTAAAAATCTTTCGACGTTTCAGTAGATTGCATTTTCAGCCATGGAAAGAGGTGGAGTGTTTAGATCATGGTCTACCACCCGGAAGGACCGTTTTTCACTGTCATTTTTAAAGAATAATTGCGTTTGAGGTGGAATAGCAAAAAACTTCATTAAGGCACCATTTTTTTTTATTTCACGTGTAGGCCACTGGATATATATTTGATAGAAACAATCAGCAAAGCTGGCTGAGGGTTTGCCGATAAAAGTACAGCAGAGGGTCAAAGATGTTGAATTTCAAATTAAATTGTCAATGAAGCAAAAAACCGATTGGTGTGACCATTTTACTTTGAAAGAACCGGTTCTTGCACCTGATAACATTTTCCTCACACCGGTGGCGCGCACGTAAGCAGGTTACAAACGGATCGTTTGCTACGATATGCTTTGCCATAATTTCCCCAGTGTTTATCATAACTATAAAAAAAAAAAGTATTCTGAATGGCAAGAACATTTGTTTATTTTGTGATGTGAAGAAAGTCTGGTACAAACAGCTTCGTACTTTACAAATATTGCTAGGCTTCTCGATCCTTAACTTCAGTTCTTCACTCTTTTTCGGCGTAGCTGAATGCGCTGTCTTTTGACCTACTTCTTGGTACTGATAAAGAATGAATAGATGGCAATTTGCGATTGGTAAAAAATGTGCACATGTTTATTCGGCGGGCCCTTGGTGGCATATTTGCTCACACATTTTTGAAACCGCTATTAATTAACAAGCGTTGCTGCTACTAATCTGTACCCCGGACCCTTAATTCATACCATAGCAATAGTTCTTTTCTTGTGCTACTTGGAAATTTAATATTTTCATAATTGTTACCCAGTAACCCAGTACTACTTTTCAACAAAATGAAAAACAGAGAGGAAAAAGAGGCAATTACTCGTGAGGTTACTTTTCAATATTTTACTATATATTGAGCCAAAAAAATAAAAATAAGAGTTTCAATATTCACATTCCAGAATCTTTTACGCCGTCTATCTTTTTTTAAAGATATTTCTTGTTCCTAAAGAGCCCCATTTTGACGAAGTAGAGTAGATGTTTATAAACCCTTTGCCACAAGATCTCGTATGTGTAACGACTCTGGGGAGAAAGGTTTTGACAAAAATATTATGGGAAAGTGAGAAAATGCTGGTAACCAGCATTTTCTCCGTTTCCCATAATGTTTTTTTTTTTTATATTTTCCCTTTCAGAGGCAAATTTCAATTCTTCAGCCACATTTAATTTCTTCTTTGAATGCCTAAATTTGGACTAAAATTGTTTCGAATAGTAACAGAGTTAAAGTGCCTTTTTCCATAGTCCCTCAACAAAGCGGACAGTGTAGATCAAAAGATCAGACTGCACGTTCCGTGCAGTCTGATCTTTGATCTACACTGTCCGCAAATGCAGTTAAAGTTTTGATAGGCGTTTTCAGGGTTAACTCTTCACCCTTTTTCCCAACATAGGCCCATTTTAACCAAGTAGTGAGCTTGTTTGAAAACCAAAGATTTTAAACTGCTTTCAATAGTAATTTAGTCATATCACGGCAACAGCTATCTTTTTCATGTGTTTACTAATTTTTAACTGTTAATAGTTTGAGGTTCTGCACTGTCTTGCCAATGGACACTCTCACGTGACAAGAGCTTCAGATCTGTATTTCCTTATTATAAATTCGATGACTTCAACACGGAGACTCACCTCGAAGTGTGCCGCGTAGGGTTTCGCTGCAAGATGTGTGTTATATACCCGATTTAAAGTGCAAGTGAGGGAAATATGGGTTAAATAAAAGTCTTAACCACACAATCCCGACTTTTAACGACCCTGAGGAAGAAATCTTTCGAAAATATTGTGGGAAAAGGAGAAATGCTGGTAAGCAGCATTTTCTCCTTTTCCCACAATATTTTCTACCCTATCAAAGAGAAATTCCATCAGTTGAGCCACATTTGAATTGTCGTCTGCAAATGCTTTCAATTTGGACAAGTCTACATTTTTGTCGTTTGGTAAAGGGTTAAAGCATCTTTTTTTAGAAAGAAAAAAATAATTTTCACACCTTCATTTCAAAGTGCAGACGTTCTGGTGAGCGAAATATGCATTCAACCCCCCCCCCTCCATTTTCACACCTTTAACTGTCCTACCTCCTGGTTATAATTCTGCAACTAGGCTGAACAATTTGAAATCATCCATAGTAAAACGTGGATGATTAAAACTTAAGGTTAGACACCTTAATAAAATAAATGTGATAATATTGTGGTAAATGGATCGTAAAAAAATTGCCCTGCTTCTTCAGCGCTGATATAATTCACGATTTGGAGCTTAAAAGCACCGTCAAGAATTTGTCTGGATCACGAGAAAGGGTAACTATACGCCTGGAATTTATTGTATTCAGTGAAACTGATAGTGACGTCATTTCGAGTACTGAATGTGTGAAAATAACGCAACCACCACCCGTGTGCCGTCATTAGGAGCGGAAATTATTTCACAATGTTTACCGTCTGGAGCTTGTCTTTCATAGGTTTACGAGTAATTAGGGGGAAACTAGAGCGCTTGTAAAACTCGTTCAAACACCATAAAACCCTGTCTGCCACTATGAGTATTTTTTTAGGTATACTATGAAGACACTGGACTATTGCAAAACCGAAGTGTTTGCGCTGAACAAATTTTCGACCTGAAACGTATTCTTTTAGCTATGGAAACAAAAAGAAGTCATAAGGGGCAAGGTCAGGTGAATACAGAGAGCAGGGGAGCGCAACGACTTTTTCCTGCTTCAGAAATTCTTGCACCTCGTACAAAAGACATTGACTGAAATTGATGGTTTACACATGTTGAAAGAGAGTTGACAGAAAATGAATTCCAGTGTCTTCATAGTATACAGTACATAAATAAGACTATGAAAATGCCTTCAAAGATTGGATCCGGAGACTGAAACTTTGTATATCTGTTGGAGGTACTTAGATGCATTCACATTTGAACACTCCTCGTACAACGGGGACCAATTAACTTTCCATCGCATTTCTTTCGTACTGACGTAGGATTGTAGTCTGTCACAAATAAGCACATTTTTATGCCCTTCGACTGAAAGGTCAGATTTATTGGCAACTGCAACCTGACGGAGTTCAATTCGATTACAAAACATTGGAAGCATTATCCGGTACATGAACACATCAGTATTCCTGGAAACTAAATCAAAGCGTTGAAAGCACTGATGTGGCATTTGTCAAGGGAGCCATTGTGTGGAATTAATAATCTGAAAAATAAACGAACAATAATGTGGGACGAACAAGCCCGGACGAAGAAGATCAGGGACGAACTGGTTTTGGGATGAACACGGTCAGGCGACAAAGGTTGTATGTATCATTGCGCCAACAGATGTCATAGAGGGTATATAGATATTTTCGATAAAAAAAAATAAGTATTCCCATGATCGATGGCCTAATCAGGTTTATTTCAATACGCCGTTGTTAATTACATATCTGAGTGCTATCGAAACACTTATTTGTTGTAGAAAAATTGAGTTCAATTGGGTTTACTTCCTTCCGTTCTGCACAAACTACTATACATGATTTCAAAATACCGTCTTGAATCATAGTGGCATTGTCTTCGACAAATGCCACCAAAAATGGTTAAGATCTTTTAATGCAATCCTTTGCCAAGCAACCCCGACTTTTAATTCTGTACCAAACGACAAAATTTTAGATTGGTTAAAATTGAAAGCATTTGCAGAAATAACTGCTTAAAAATTTGAATTTTGATTATGGAAGGTGACCAGCATTTTCTCCTTTTCCCACAATGTTTTGAAAAGTCTTCCTTCTTAAAGTCCTTAAAACTCGAAGACTGCGTGGCAAAGGGTAACGACCTTGTTGAAGAAGGTTTTTGAAAACATTTGTTGGAAAAGGAAAAAATGATGGTAACCAGAATTTTCTCAATCATTTGTGCGACCTTTAATTTGTTGTCTTCAAATGCTTTCAATTTGGGCAAGCCGAAAGTTTTGTCTTTGGGCAGAGTACATTGTCCAAAAACTCTGTATTCATACATTTATTGAATTCTTGATACTCGGGTTTTCAGTACGTTATATATTTAGAAATCCATTTTACAAGAATTGGGTTTATTGGGTACTTTGTGAATGACAACGAAAAAATAATGGTAAAAAAAAGCTTTTGTAGATTTTTTTTGAAGGATTGTTCAATCGATCGGGTACGCCTACCTAGTATTGTTATGTAATTATCGGAGTTCCCAGACTGGTAGAGTTTCCGGTGCATATCGCTTACAAGTTCCTCTGTTTTCTCGTTCTATCCAAAAATACACGTGAGCCATGCTCTGTGAAAAGGGGGATTAATACATCCGCAAAAAGTATCGATCAAGGTCAGCCTGCGCGGACTGCGCAGGCTGACCTGGATCGATAATTTTTGCTCTACGTAAATTTTCTGGGTGTCTAAGGACCATTCTACATCGGGATTCAGTCAGTTGTTAGACAAAATAGATTTTAACGACACATAATTATGTGATGACTTGCTTGGTATAGTGCATCGTGCGGATGCATTAAACCCCCTTTAGCCAGAGAACGGCTCCCGTATATCCTCGTCTTCCTCCCCCATTCGGCATACCTCGGGTGATCCGGTGATCACATCCCTCGGCTGTACCACGTAGCTTGATATGCACCTACACGGTACATTTCGCACATCACCGGAAGCACGCCCCTTTACCGTTATTAAAATTGTAAGGCTCCTCTTAAAAAAGAAAACATGAGTAAATTTTCAATCGTTATCCTTCTAAGAATATTTCAGTCGGCAAACAGTTGGTACATTCAAATTTTAGCGTAGTTTATCAATTCCGTTGGGAGCTTTCATTGACAGATCTATAGAAGTGAATAACTTCATCGTGGATGCTCATGTAGTTGCTAAGTGATCTTCAGGGGCGCCGCCATGATTAAGATCATGTGATTGGTAGTTCAAAATGTAAGCCTCCTTTATACGGACGAGGTTAGATGTAGGTACGAAATCGGCCGAGTTGTGACGAGTGCTTCCTCCCCATCACACAGGGTAAGCCAGTGCGCCAAGGAAAAATTGGTCTGGGGTTGGAATTACCAACTACTAGCATTCTAAATCAAATTGTAAATTCAGAGACGAGCCATCTGACTGGTCGAGATGTTCCTTTCAATTGAAACAACAAGGGGCATCTAGAAAATTTTCTGAATGAAGCCGTGGTGGAGAAAATACAAGCAGAAACTATTTGAACCATGCTCCGTGAAAAGGGGGCTTAATGCATTTGCCAAAAAAAAAAAAAAAAAAAAAAAGTATCGACCCAGGTCAGCCTGCGCAGTCCGCGCAGGCTGACCTGGGTCGAAACTTTTTTTGCTTTTGGGCAATGTTCTGCTAGTCAAGGGACAAGTCTATCTCTTGATTCAGTCGGTTGTTACACAAAATGAATTTCATGGACCCATAATTATATCACGACTTGCTTAGTACGACGCATAAGGGAAATGCACTAAGACCCCTTTTCACAGAGCATGGCTCATTTCTATATGAGCGGCGCTCTGGCCAAAGGGGGGTTTAATGCCTATCCGTGATGAATTATGCCAAGCATTATGGGCCTAATTGTGGGTCCATAAAATCTGTTTTAACTATCATTCGACTGAATCATGCGGTAGACTGGGCCCTTTGACATGCAGAAAATTGACCAGTAGCAAAAGTTTTAGCCCCAGGTAAGCCTGTATGGACTGTGCAGGCTGGTCTGAATCAATTTTTTTTGGGGGGGGGATGAGAAAAGCATTAAAACTCAAAACCCCTTTTCACGGAGCATTGCCCATTATGTTTTCTGTTTGAAGACACGTACTTTAATACTTTGGAAGTATCTTAGTGCTTTGGCGAACACACACAAAAAAAAGAACAAGATTAGACTGAACGGCAGATTGATCGGAGCTTTCACTATCGGCACTGTGTTTCTGTAAATAAAACTGGGCCTTGCTCTGACAAAATGCATTATACAAAGCAAGTCATGTCATAATTTTGGATCCACTATAGCCACTTATTTTTTTTTTTGATAATCGACTTAAACATGAGGTAAACTGGTCTTTGGACATATAGAAAAATCGACCAATAGCGAAAAGTGTCGGTCCAGGTCAGCCTGCGCAGGCTGACCTGGGTCGATACTTTTCGCAGATGCCCTCTTTTCACAGAGCATGACTCAACTGTAAATTTCCATTTTCATTTTCCTAATGCTTCCTCATTTAGGTGCTTACTGGTGGAGGTGAACTTAAATGAAGAAGAGCGACAGGCCAACCCATTAATTCAAGGGAGTTAATAACATTAAAAGTTTTCAATGTTAATCGCTAGATTTAATGAACTTACACTGTGGTAAACGCTTTGGCTGCCAAATGTATGAGCTGGTAGGAGAGATCCCGATATTGTAAATTTGACATCTGTTTTGCTGTCTTAGAGGGAAATATTCACCGAGTGCACATTGTTGGAGGCTTAAACTTTCTCCGACAAAATTTTTCTCTTCATGATTTGTTAAAATGGTGTTTTACGCTGTTTTCAACAAGATTTCAGACATTTTAAGGAAACAGTTCCCTTATTCAGGTTTTTCCTAGGTTTCACAGATACAAGGCCACACGTTGTCTAAACCACTATGCCATTGCTGACCTATTTCTCTTGAAAAAGAAAATACAGCACCCCACTGCCTAACAAGAGGGCCATGATGGCCCTGTATAGCTCCACTGGCTTATAAATATAAACCATAAAGAGAAGTCTTCACTATATAAGCCCTTATAAAACTTTGACCCCAGGGCTACAGTCGGACTAAATGGGGAATATGTGTATTAGAAGAATAACATGCCAAATTTGGGAGTTCTTGGCCTTATGGCTAGTAACAAGACGGTTTCTGAAGCTTTCACTCCATAAACCCATGTAAAACTTGTGACCCCTGGTGCAGGGCCAAACTTGATCCTAGGGCTGTAACTTGGGCCCTCTTTGTAGTTTTCCACTAGATAATGCTATAATTATGCAAAATTTGGTAGCCCTAAGCCTTATGGCTATGTACACCAAGATTTAAAACTTTTCCCTATATAAGCCCATGTAAATCTTGTGAACCTGCCCCCCCCCCAACATGAGGCCAAATTGACCCAAGGACTGTAATTTGGGCACTTTTGGTAGACCCTCACTAGATCAAGCTAAATGCAAAATTTGGTAGCTCTAGGCCCTATGGCTAGGTACAGGAAGATTTCTTAAGTTTTCTCTATATAAGCCTATGTAAAACTTGTGACCCCTGCGGCGGGGCCAATTTTGACCCCAGGGCTAAAATTTTGGCCCGCTTGGTAGAGGCCCACTAGATATAGCTAAAGGCAAACTTTGGTAGCTCTAGGCCTTATGGCTAGGTACAGGAAGATTTTTAAAGTTTTCTCTATATAAGCCTATGTAAAACTTGTGACCCCTGGGGCAGAGCCAATTTTGACCCCAGGGCTACAATTTGAAGAAACATGATAGAGGTCTACTACATAAAGCTACATGCCAAATTTGGTAGCCCTATGCCTTATGGTTTAAGACAAGAAGATTTTTAAAGGTTTCCAATATTTTTCAGTTTTGTTGCCATGGCAACCAGAGTTTTTGAGGAATCAAATTCTTTCAAGAAATCCTGACGAGGACCATGGCAGGATCATTTCTGTGAAGTTTCATGAAAATTGGATGGGTAGTTTCAGAGAAGAAGATGTTTGAAATAAAAGTTAACGCATGGACGGTCGGACAGGCAGACAGCGGGCCATGACATAAGCCCGCTGGCCTTTGGCCAGTGGAGCTAAAAAACAAGATCTTGCACACCCTGTCCAATTTACCATAATTTTATTGCACATTCATTTCAAAATAAATACACATGTTCATGTATGCTTAAAAACCAAAGAACTAGCCCTCCCACTTATTCCTTATTTAACCCTAAGGCTGCTAAGTGCGACTCAAGATTTTGCAGACAGTGTAGATCAAAATCAGACTGCACAGAACGTGCAGTCAGATCTAGAATCTACACTGACTGGTTAGGAGACTTTTTTTTTTTCTGAAAAAGTAACTTTGAAATAGCAATATTTGGGGTGTTATATCATAACTTATCAATCGTATAACTTATTTAGCAGGTTAGGGTTAATATGAAAATTGATACAGGTTTGGGCTGTATTAGAGGCAAAAAACCTCAATACTTGAATGCATGGAGTGCTTAACCCTTTACCACACAATCCCGACTTTTCACGGCCCTGAGGATGAAGCCTTTTGAAAACATTGTGGGAAAAGGAGAAAATGCTGGTAACCAGCATTTTCTCCTTTTCCCACAATGTTTTCTACTCTATCCAGGGCAAGTTTTGTCATTTGAGTCACCTTTAATCTGTCGTCTGCAACTGCTTTCAATTTGGACCAGTCTAACTTATTGTCGTTTGGTAAAGGGTTAAGTAATGAAATAGATATAAGCAGACTTAACTCCTTACCAAGTGACAAAATTTTAGACTAGTCCATATTCAAAGTATTTGAAGACAACAATCTACATGTGATTCAAATTATGGAATTTGTTTTTGATAGAGTAGAAATCATAGTGGGAAAAGGAGAAAATGCTGGTTACCAGCATTTTCTTCTTTCCTAACAATGGTTTCAAAAGCCTGTTAAGGTCATTAAAATTCCAGATTGTGTGATAAAGAATTGAAGAAGAAACAAATTATTACAATTCCATTTTCTGTCAACAAATCTCACAAAAAAGCAAGCAATTTAGACACTATTATCAAAACTGAATACTCATGGCAAGGAAAGAAAGGAAACTTGTGTATAGTGCTTTCAGGGTTGACATCTACATAGAAAGTTTACAAATAGCAAAAAAAATTTACAAATAGCAAAAGATTTTGATTCATGTCAACCTGCGCTGATTGGGCAGGCTGACATGGGTCCATTTTGCAGATGCATTAAGACCCCTTTTAACAGAGCATGGCTCATTTTTTCTGTTTATTCTTTCAAAGTCATCAACTGTTCAATAGCTGCATCCTTTCGTGTAGCATCATAGGTAATGTATCTTGTAGTACAGTTAGATAATATGTTTGTGTGTTTGTATTGGAGTTTAACCCTTTACCACACAGTCCCGACTTTTAACAGCCCTGAGAAAGAAGCCTTTTGAAAACATTGTGGGAAAAGGAGAAAATGCTGGTAACCAGCATTTTCTCCTTTTCCCACAATGTTTTCTACCTCTCCGAAAATGAATTTTAACTTTTGAGACACATATATTTAGTCGTCTGCAAATGTTTTCAATTTGGACTAGTTTAGATTTTGTCGTTTGGTAAAGAGTTAACACTATTTTTAGCAGCTTAGGTCACATCATGGAGGTCACTGCATCTATGCATGTGATTCCTGACTTTCTCACGACAGTACTGACCCAACTTTCTTTCCGAGTCAATGACTACTTTTCTCAAAAGCATCAGAGGTGAGAGATGAAAAATTGCTGTAAAAAAAGTTTGCCCTGACTGGGTATTGAACTCACAACCACCAGGTCACGAGTCAGACATGCTGGCCGGATTGATAACATTTACAATATTATACTGACAAGCCACTGTCAAACAATAATGGCAGCCTGTAGATGGACAATTTATCACTGAAAAAAGCCGATACTGACACAAAGAAAGATAGACAGAGCAATATTCAAGGCAGAACTCTATTGGTCTCAGTTCTTTTGTGGTGTACCAGATTTGGATGGTTTCTTTAGATAGTGGTAGTTTGGTAGGATCTTTGTCAGGAAATCTATCTGTAGGGTCTGTGCCTATAATAAAATACATTATCTCTTTACCACACAATCAAGGGTTTTAACGACCCTGAACAAAAAGCCTTTTGAAAACATTGTGGGAAATGGAGAAAATGCTGGTAACCAGCATTTTCTCCTTTTCCCACAATGTTTTCTACTCTTCCCAAAACACATTTCAATTTTTCAGTCACATTCAATTTGACGTCTGCAAATGCTTTCAATTTGGACCAGTATAAAATTTTGTCGTTTGGTAAAGGGTTATCTGTAGTCAATGATATGCTCACAGCTAATCTATGGTCAGATTCTTAACTTCATTCTTGACCTGTCCGAATCATTTCAAAGTTCCTATCTTACTAGATTTAACCCTTTACCAAATGACAAAATTTTGGACTCGACCAAGTTCAAAGCATTTGCTGACGAAAAATTAAATCTAGCTAAAATGAAATCACTGACAGGGTAAAAAATATTGTGGGAAAAGGAGAAAATGCTGGTAACCAGCATTTTCTCCTTTTCCCACAATGTTTTTAAAAGGCCTCTCTCTCAGGGTCGTTAAAACTCGGGATTGTGTGGTAGAGGGTTAAATTAGTGCCAGTAGCCCAGGATCATACACAAAACCTCTGGGTTCCAAACCCAACAACCTAACCAGTGAATCATGGAAGACTTAAAACCAGGAAAACTTCATCTCCTATCCCCTGTATATGTCAAAGAAAGGCTTATGAGACTGTAACTTAACTCTTTAGCAAACAAAATTTTAGACAGACAAGAAATGTAGCCTGACTATTGAGATTTGTCTTTGTCTTTGGGAGAGTAGAAAATATTGTGGGAAAAGGAGAAAATGCTGGTTACCAGCACTTTCTCCTTTTCCAAAAATGTTTTCAAAAGGCTTTTCCTTCTGGGTCTTTAATTGTGTGGTTAAAGATTACACTAGCATCATTTGTTAACATCTAGGAAAGCCTATGGAAAAGTAACCTTCTACACCCTTTACAACACCAACGACCCATAGGAAAAGGACTAGTGAAAATGTGAGAAAAGGAGAAAATGCTGGTAACCAGCATTTTCTCCTTTTCCCAAAATCTTTTCTACCCTTTCACAACCAGATCTCATAGTTCCAGCCACATTTAAATTGTCATCTGCAAGTGCTTTCAATTTGGACAAACCCACACTTTTGTCATTTGGTAAAAGTTAAAAAGCCAACACTGGCAAATTCACCTTTTTTTCCTCTAACCCTTCACCACACAATCCCAAATTTTAATGACACCCCCCAAGATAGGACTTGTGAAAACATTGTGGAAAAAGGAAAAATGCTGGTAACCAGCATTTTCTCCTTTTCCCACAATGTTTTCTACCCTTTCAAAGAAAAATTCCCTGATCTGTTCCACAATTAGTTTGTCGTGTATAAATGCTTTCAATTTGGATTGGTCTAAAAATTCTGTAGTCTGGTAAAGAGTCCATACCTACTAAGACAAATGAACAAGACATTACACTTACTGGGGGTCTTTCCCTCTGGACTCGTCTTTCACAGTTGTCTCCAAATATCACAGTATTCTCTGCCAGTTCTTCATTACTGGTAAATGAACAAGCGGATCCAATGATACAACCAGACGTTAGCACTACCTGTCTTCCTACAGTCGCTGAAAACACAAGTACAGGGTTTAGCTATACTACAAAGTGAAAGACCGTAAACAGAGACAGAAAATTAGCTCACTACAAACAGACAGACTGGTCTAAATTCAAAGCATTTGCAGACGACAAAATAAAAGTGACTCAAAAACTGAAATTTGTTCTGGGAAGGATAGAAAACATTGTGGGAAAAGTAGAAAATGCTGGTTACCAGCATTTTCTTCTTTTCCCACAATGTTTTCAAAAGATCTCTTTCTCAGGGTCGTTAAAACTCGGGATTGTGTGGTAAAGGGTTAATTAACTTTGACTGATATTGTTTCACATGATATGTTTTACGCGAATTTATACAAATATTTTCAAAGGTAAAGACATTCTCTGAATGTGTTTTTGTTTGTGCTAAGATTTGTATTGGACTTTAACGCCATTTTAACAGCTCAAGTCATATCATGGCGGTCAGTGACGCATTTTCTGAATGTCAGACAAAGAAGGTGAAAATATTTCCTTTACTCCGTTGGTTTTCCACAGTTTGCATATAAACTCTGGAGCTCAGAGACATTTATTTTTTAAAAGTAGCATTCACCGTTTGTTGGATATTAATAACGTTTAAAAAGAACAAGAGCCCCATGCAGGTGCCAAAACTCGGCTGCGGTTGCTTTACTTTCAGTGAAAGTTCTGAGTCAAAAGAGGAGCATAACCCAGAAATAGTATGATGATTCCATGCCTTTACTGTATAAGTTTTCCTTTTGATAATAAACAACTTGTCCAAGTTTTAAGCAAATATCTTCAGTAATAACAGAGATATTACAAAATGTCAAAGTTTTCGCACAACAACATAGACGATGATGACGACACAAGGGCTACGACAATACCATGATGTTTTCTTTGAAAACACCTGAGCTAATAAAGCCCTAGTGTGTCAACAAAAACTAATGAATACAAAAACTGATGAACAAAGGTGTCATAAAAAAGTACAAAAGTTGGAGATAGTCCTTTTGTTGAGGTATTAAAGAATTTGTGATGTCAATTGTTATTTACCTTTCGCTTCCACAACATTATGGTCCCCAATCTTTACTGCCTCTACATCTGTTTTGTGAATGAAGGAAAAGTTTAAAATGTTCCTGAAATAATTCTAAGAATCTAAGATTTTCTCAGTAATTTTGTAATCTTGAAAGCCTTATACCACTTGACATGTTTTTTTTTCTCCCATGATATTAAACTTAACATCAACATTTCTCCTGAAAACATAAAATACATTTACAACATATACTCAAAACAGATTCATCCTTTCCATGTCTAATCAATCAGGAAGCCCATTTTGTTTGTTTAATTATTCACCAAACAATCCGTAGCTTTAAAGACCATGCAGAAGAAGGCTTTTGAAAACATTGTGGGAAAAGGAGAAAATGCTGGAAACCAGCATCTCCTCCTTTTCCCAGTGTGTTCTAACCTTTCAAATCTTTACCCTTTAGGTAACATTTCATTTGTTTCCTGCAAATGGTTTAAAAAATTTCGATGTCTAGCAAAAGCTTAACCCTTTAGCACACAATCTCAACATTTAGCTTTTGAAAACATTGTGGGAAAAGGAGAAAATGCTGGTAACCAGCATTTTCTCCTTTCCATACAATGTTTTCTACCAGTCCAAAAACAAACTTAAATTACAAAGTCACAATTAATTTGTTGTTGGACTAAGTCAAGAATGTTGTTGTTTGGTCAAGAAACAATTCTTCTGCAGATTAAAGAGACGTCTAAGTTTTAGAGTAAGTAGGAGGTCACTTTGATCTGTAAGCCATTGAGCTACAACCATCATCACTACTGCATGGTAACATAAAGGATACATGCACCTACTTCAAATACATTATTGTTGCCTATGATCATCACAGACTGGGTACCACCAGGACTTTGATTCTCTGGTGCCCTGTTAAAGACAAAGAAAAAAGCCATACAACATGAGTATTCTTTCACCTTTTTTCATACAAGCTGTTTTTAAAAGTACTTGATATTGGACTTGATAGCATTTCAAACTGTTTTAACAATATTTCAACTGTAAATTTATCCTTGCTTTCTAGAATTGTTACTTATAGACCTGTAGTGTGGCTAAGGAAAATGACTTGTCGAAGGAAACTTCTATCATACATGACACAAGCACTGATCTAGCTTGGGATAACCAAATAATATTGCCTAATCTTAACTTTAGCATAAACATAATTAAAAGAACAACTTAACCATGCTAAATGAGCCCATGTGTGAACAATGTGATAAAAGAAAAATCCTTCTTACTTGTTGATGATGCATGCTAATTCTTCAATGATGTTGCTTTCACCAATAATAATTGGTCCACCGTCTGCAATAATTTTTGCTTTTGGATGAATCACTGTTCTTGTACCTATAAATGTAAATAACTAGTATACCCCTTACAGCATTCTTTCTGCTAGCATAGAAAATTAAAATTGCTCTGTGAAAAGGAGGCTTAATGCACATTGCACAGTACACACATGCTGATATGAATCAATACTTTTTGCAATTCATGAATTTTCTACATGTCCAAGGACCATTCTACTTCATGATTCTGTCATTTATTGGACAAAATCGATTTTATGGATCCAAAATTATGTACTGACTTGCTTGGCATAATGAATCACTGAGATGCATTAAATCCCCTTTTCACAAAGCATGGCTCAATTATAAAACAGTTTATCACAATCAGACCTTGTCGAAAGAAGCTGAAGAAGAATGTCTGATAAGATTAAGTTTTTGGATTGCCTCTTTCAGTGGCCAAAAATACAATCCACTGTATCTCAAAAGGATTTTTATCTGATAGGCTTGATACTGATCTAACATCACTCTACACATTCCATGGAGTCTGATCTTGACCTATGCAGTTGCCAAAATAACCTATCTTGCAGGCACTCATTAGAATTACCATCATGGAACAATTCAAGCTAGTACCCACAACATAGCTTTTATAGAAGAACTACATGATGATTAACTCTTTACGAAACAATCACGACTTTTAACGATCATGAAGGAGAAGGCTTTTGAAAACATTACGGGAAAAGGAAAAAATGCTGGTAACCAGCATTTTCTCCTTTTCCCACAAGGTTTTCTTCCCTGTCAAATACCTTAGGTTCATATGTGTTTTTTTAGAATCTTTCATCTGCAGAAGCTTTCAATTTTGAAGAGTCTAGAATTTGTCGTTTGGTAAAGACTTAATCTTTGGGAATTCTGACAGTCCAAATATTTTGTCCTTGTCTGGCCACTACTTCACCTCTAATTAACCCTTTACCATACAGTCCCGAGTTTTAACGACCCTAAGACAGAAGCCTTTTGAAAACATTGTAGGAAAAGGAGAAAATGCTGGTAACCAGCATTTTCAGCATTTCCCACAGTGTTTTCTACCCTTCCCAAAACAAATTTCAATTTTTCAGTCAAATTTATTTTGTCGTCTGCAACTGCTTTCAATTTGGACAAGTTTAAAATTTTGTCGTTTGGTAAAGAGTGAAAACAATAGTTACCTATGGTGATATCTCCTTGAAGTTCACTTTCATCGCACACAATTGCCCCTGGGGCTATCTTCACACTGAAACACAAATACAATTATCAGAGCAAAATTTTCACCTACAAATCAAACATGGTAAATTCTCCCTTACCCATAACATTTTCTACCCATTTGAAGACAAATTCCACCATTTAAGTTACATTTAATTTGTGCTCTATGAGAACATCTGATATTGGTAATTAAAAAATTTTGTCATCTCATAGAAAGTCAAAATAGTGACTGGGATCCTCTCAAGACAAGCAATTCTTACCATACCACAAAATTTTAAATTCAAAGCATTTGCTGCCGAGAAATGAGAATCCTCAGACGTAACTCTAAAGGTGATTTCTGTATTTGAATGGTCCAACACATTGTGGGAAAATTCAAATGGAAAAATATGCTGGTTATCAGCATTCCACTTTTTGCATGGTGTGTTCAAAAGACTTTTTTTTACAGGGTCATGAATCCTTTATTAAGTCAATCCCGACTTTTAACAAACCTTACAGAGAAAGCTTTGGAAAACATTGTGGAAAAGAACAAAATTCTGAAAACCATTTTCCTCCTTTTCCCACAATGTTTTCTACCCTTCCCAAAGCAAATTTAAATTCTTGTGCCACATTGATTTTTTGTCTGCAAATACTTTCAACTTAAACAGGCCTAGATTTTGTCATTTGGTAAAGAGTTAAGCCTGGTGGTTGTTTGGTAACGGTGCATGATACTTCATCGAAAAGGTGTTTTATCGAAATACATTTATGTTTTAAAATACCAATTGCTAAATTCCTAGATTTATTTAATGAAAACTTCTGTCTGGTGGGAATATTTGACCCAAAATTTGTCTGGGTTAGGGTAAGGGTCAGAGCATGGGATTGTTTTCGAAGAACATGATTTTTGAAGAAATGTTACAGATCTGTTTGGTAAAAGGTAAAAGTCATTTTAGGAAAATGCTCACAGGCATTTTACCATACAATTTTGTTTAATGACCATGTGGAAGTTTGCTTAAGAAACAATGTGAAAAAGGGAAAGACTGTTAAACCTATCCCTTTCAATGACAAATTCCATCAGATTTGAAGATAACGTGTGAAATTGGGGCCGAGATAGTCTATTCGATATAAGAGTATGCATTAGAAATTTACATGCAATATTCAAATCTTGCATTCTGCATTGCTGAATGATGATAATTGAATGATACTTCACGAAAACTTTGAAAAGGTAAAATCCATTTGCTGTCCGGATACATGTGTATTCCGAGTTTATTTGCACTTCAATGTTTCAGCAAAAAATGTAAAAAAAAATAAGTGTTTAATTTTCTTTTTCAATCGACAATCATGGGAAAATATGCGATAACATGTAACTCATGTACTTAACCAAAGAAGCCCTGGAAATTTACCTCGGCTTTGATTTGGACGTCATAGCCGTTGCCTTTTGTTGTTGTTGTTGCTATCCTTTATAATCTGCGGCTTCCCACGCAATCTTCGGCAACAGAGCGCCTCACCGAGATATTGACGCTGCCTATTTTGCTCAGAGCAATTCGGTCAGACTGGTCTTATCGATGACATACTTTTAATGGATAATGAGTTTAACCCTTTCCCAAACAAGCCCTGGTTTTCACGTGTCTGCAGTACAAGTCTTTTGAAAACACTGTAACGAGCAATTTCTCCTTTTCCCACAGTGTTTTCTCCCCTTTTTGATAACTTTTTGCCATTTTCATTAAATTTAAAATTGTCATCTGCAAACTCTTTCAATTTGGACCAGTCCAAAATTTGTCGTTTGGGAAAGGGTTAAATTTCACGGTGAAACTGTTTATATATCAGAATGAATTTATTGTTTGGCTTTGCATCTGCTTTTGGTACACATGTACTGGGATATCTTTTGGTGTTGTTATCCCGGGTTCTTTACATCATTGAAGTCAAACTCTTGACGTCATGGCAACAAAACCACTGATGTCCTTGTTTCCTTTCAATCTTTTCCCAGGTGACAAAATTCTAGACTTGTCCAAATTGAATGCCTTTACAGACGACCAATTGAACGTGACTCAAATGATGCAACATGTTTTTAAAGGGGTAGAAAACGTTGTGAGAAAAAGAGAAAATGCTGGTTACCAGCATTTACTCCTTTTTCCACAATGTTTTAAAAGGCTTTTTCCTCAGGGTCGTTAAAACATGGGATTGTGTGGTAAAGCGATAAAAGTATGTCAGTCATATTATGGCAATAGGCTTTACAGCTCACTGACCCATTTTTATCCTTGTTTCACAAATACTTGGCCCTGTCCCTGCAGTGCCTTGTCCAGATATACTTTAACCTGATCAGCATTACAACTGGTAGCCAGCATTTGATTCTTTTCCAACACTTTTTTTATCAGTGAAAACTCAGCCAAAAAAGGGGCATAACTGTGTCAAATATAATAATAAGGTTCCCTGCTTTTTGGTGTTTGATGCCCTTTTAAATCTTATCCAGTCCCATGTTTTAACAACCCTGTGGGAGAAAGGCTTTTGAAAACTTTAAGTGGAAATGAGAACATGCTGGTAACCAGCATTTTCTTCTTTTCCCACACTGTTTTCTACCCACCCAAGGATAATTTTCACTTTTTAGTCACAACTTATTTTATTATTTACAAATGCTTTGATCTAGGACAAGTAAAAAATTTACTTGTTTGGTGATCAGTTAATACTTAACAACTAGGCCGAGTTTGCTGTTTATATTTTCAGAGATGAGAGATATGAGACAAGGTCAAAGTTTAGAAAGAGCAACTACAGGGCCATGACAATATATCTTTTCACTTTCTCTGCAAACAACCAAGTGAATAACAAGCTACATGTGGATGTATGAAATGTTTTTATTAAATATTTTACCAGCTTTGAGTCAAGATCATAACAGCAAACACACTTTATAAAAAGTATACATTTTTCAGAGACTATCTTTAACCCTTTCTTAACCATTTCCCAAACAAGCCCTGGTTTTCACATGTCTGCAGTACGAGTCTTTTGAAAACACTGTGGGAAAAGGAGAAATTGCTCACAACGAGCAATTTCTCCTTTTACCACAGTGTTTTCTACCCTTTTTGAGACCTTTCTGCCATTTTCATCAAATTTAAAATTGTCATCTGCAAGCTCTTTCAATTTGACCAGTCCAAAATTTGTCATTTGGGAAAGGGTTAAACAACAAATTTTAGACTCTTCTAAATTCAAAACATTTGCAGACTACAAATTTGATTTTGGTACAAATGAGCGTAAGTTCTCTGATGGAGCAGAAAGCATTGTAGGAAAAGGAGAAAATGCTGGTTCCTTTTCCCACAAAGTTTTCAAAAGCTTTCTCCACAAGGGTTGTTAAAACTCTGGAATTTTTGGTAAAGCTTAAATTGGTTTGGTACTTGACCAATCACATTATCCCTTTACCAGAATGCTTTCTACCCCATCGAAAACAGAAATCGTCCATTGAGCTAGGTTTATTTTGTCAATTGCATATGCTTTCAATCTGGTCTAGATCAAAATCTTGTTGTTTGGTAAAAAGTTAATGAATTGTAAACTGTATAAATGCTGATAACCAACAAACTAGCTTCTTTGAAAAAGAAGCCAGGAGAGGTCAGCATCAATGTTTTTTGTAGTTTATTGGCTTTTAATTTCAATATGTTATATTGGTACATGTACACAAACAAGTAAGGCATAAACGATTATACCACTGCATTGAAACCTCTTATGCATTACATGGCAGACATGTGACCTTCTTCTTGCGTTTTCAAGTCACGTGATCTTTTCCCGTAGTGTTCTCTTTTTTAATGAAATTCTTTTTCTTTTGTGCTTAGCTTTATTTATTTAATTAAAAATTACCGTACTACTGGACAGATCGTTTGCAATCAAACCAATATAGCACACCTTTTTTGAATTGTCATATAGAAACAATTCATGTCTATTTCCAACTTCAGTTTTTTGATCTCGGTTTATTTATAAAACCATGATGAAACACTGTGTATCAGAACAATTTCGTAAAAAACATGGATTTAGACAACAATTTCTGAGGCAGTCTACCTTTTAAACTTGACATTGTTGGAGAGGTCTTATGATAGTACTCTCATTTCCTACACTTTTTTCATAATCCTTCTACAGCAGGGTTTTAAATACCTAATCAGTAAATTTTCATTCAATGCCTGTAAAAGTATTAAAGAAAAAACATTGTGTATCATAGAATCAAGTTTAGCAATTTACTAAACAAAATCTTGATCTTTTATGACCTTAGGGAAGAAACTTTCAAGAAAGCTTCTGAAAACATTGTGGGAAAAGGAGGAAATGCTGGAAACCAGCATTTTCTCCTTTTACCACAATGTTTCCTACTCTTTCAAGGACACATCCAATCACTTGAGGCAAATGTAATTTGTTGCCAGCAAAACTTTCGAATTGCACAAGACTAAAACCTTGCAGTCTAGTATAGAGTCAAACTACATGTATACTCTATCAGTCTGATTTTGATATTTAAAGCACAAAAACCACCTAGTAGTTCATGGGTCAAAAGTGAATAGACCAAGATTTGCCTATGAGGTAAAATTGTTTAACTCCTTACCAAACAATTCCCAGTTACAACAACCTCGAGAAAAATGACTTTTGAAAACATTGTGGGAAAAGGAGAAAATGCTGGCAACCGGCATTTTCTCCTTTACCCACAATGTTTTCTACCCTTTCAAAAACAAATTTCATAATTTGTGCAGCATTTAATTTGTCTTCTGCAAATGCTTCAATTTGGATCAGTCTAAAATTTTGTCGCTTGCTAAAAAGTTAATTTCTATATTACTGAGCATCGAACATTTCATGAGTAGATTTCGCTGATTTTTCGTAAGTAATAGCTGATTTTCCCTTCTTCATTTTTTGTCCATTATAGCCAACTTTCCTGTGACGCAGACCTGAACGCTGTTTAATTCCCAGCCATCTCATCCTGTTTGGGCTTCCAATTGGCCAAAGATTTTGTCCAGGGTTGGACACACTACCAAACACAGCAATGCATTTTTCGTCAAGAATCACTTCATGTCCTGATGGCATTTTCACTATACAGGACTTTCCAGTTTTCCGAGCTATCACGGCGCAAGTGCCCGCTGACAGGGCAATTTTAGCCCCTTCATCTGGTACTTTTTCAACATGGTGGATAACTGCTCCAAGTGGCAAGGCACCAAGACGATAGGAATCTCCTTTCTTTGCTAAAACTGTACGGACAACAAAAGAAAATTAATTTAGAAACATAAACAAGAGGCTCATGAGAGTCTGAATCAATCTACTGGCATTTTTACCCTTCACCACACAATCCCAAGGTTTTACAACCCTGGGGAAGGAGCCTTTTGAAAACATTGTGGGAAAAAAGGAGAAAACCCTGGTAATCAGCCATTTTCTCAAACTTCTACAATGTTTTCTACGCTATCAAAGTTAAATTCCATCATTTAAGCCACATTAAAATTGTCTTCTTCAAATACTATGAAAAATAACACTCTATTGTTCAATATTTAGGCTGTTTCCTGTTTCAAGAGTTCCAAACTTTTAAAACAATATAGCTGCAGTAATTTACGCTAAAAAAACATTACAGAGGAAAAAGTGTTTCGAACTCTTCAAAAAGGCAATAGCCGAAATATTGACCAATAGTGTTGTTTTTCATGGTGTTTCATTGATGCCCTGAGGAATTCATGGGGTCACTGTGTCTTCTTCAAATGTTTTCAGTTTTGACAAGTCTGAGATTACATTGTTTGAAAACAGAGAACTCTTTTTCAGATGGCAAAATTTCAACCTACACTACAGTTAACCCTTTACCGCACAATGCCGCCTTTTGACGCCCCTGGGAAAGAAGCCTTTTGAAAACATTGTGGGAAAAGGAGAAAATGCTGGTAACCAGCATTTTCTCCTTTTCCCACAATGTTTTCTACCCTTTCAAAGAAAAATTGCACCATTGGAGCCACATTGAAATTGTCGTCTGCAAATGCTTTCAATTTGGACAAGGCTAAAATTTTGTCGTCTGGTAAAGGGTTAAACCATCTGCAGATTATATGGACTCAAATGATGAGAATTTTCTTTGAAAGGACAGAAAACATTACCAGCATTTTCTCCCCTTCCCACGATATTTTTATAAGCTTCCTTAAAGTCTTTAAAAATCCAGAAGTGTTTGTTAACTCTTTACCAAATGACAATATTTTAGACTTGTTCAAATTGAAAGCATTTGCAGACACCAAAATAAAGGTGACTCAAATATTAAAATTTGGTTTCGGAAGGGTAGAAAACATTGTGGGAAAAGGAGAAAATGCTGGTTACCAGAATTTTCTCCTTTTCCCACAATGTTTTCAAAAGGCTTCTTTCTCAGGGTCATTAAAAGTCGGGATTGTGTGGTAAAGAGTTAAATTGTGAGGGACAACAGTGATAATAATCAAGTAACCTCAAAGAGTCATAATCAAACATGTGGTCTAAATATTATTGGACGATATTCATCCTCCTTACCAACAGTTCTAACCGATGAATCAAAGTACTCTTCTTTAACCCTTTACCACAAAACCCTGAGTTTTAATGACCCTGACAAAGCTGGCCTGTGAAAAACACAGCACAGCTTCTTCCTGTATAAAATCAATACCTGACAACTGTGTTAGGAAGAATTCTCTTTAGCTCAGGAGTTAGTGTATTGGTCTTTTAAACCTCACTAAACGAGGAACTTTGCCGCACGGGTTCGAATCCCTGCCGGAGCGGACTATATTTGAGCTATGCATTTGTCGCAAACTTTCATGTTCGTAAGAACACCTAGGCTGAATTCATACCACTACACTTACCTGTTTGAGTTGGAATATGACCATACGATTGTATCAAGTCTCCCTTCTTAACGCCATCTGTGCAGATTATCCATCGTTTCTCGTTTTCCTTCCCAACAAGGGCAATATGTGCAGATCGGAGGGGGTCACTTCTCACTTGCAAAACCTTTTCTACCACTGGTTCTCCTGTACTGGGTGCTGGTCTAGTCTTGTCAATCATACGATATTTTTGTTTGGAGCCACCGCTGACTCGTTTATTTTCAACCTTACCTGAAATGGTGTAAAGGGTGGGAGAGTTTTTTAATCCTTTACCAAACAATTCCATGTTTTTACATGTACTACCATATTGAAGGGGGCTTTTGAAAAAATTCTGGGAAACCAGAAATACTGGTTCCTGATAATCTTGTCTGGAGCCATCACAGAAGTTGGTTTTCAACCCTATCTTAAAGAGATAAAAGGTAGGACAGTTCTTTAACACTAAAAAGGAATCCAATGTTTTTACCAGCCTGATGATAGAGGCTTTTGAAAAACATTGTGGGAAAAATGGGAAATATTATAATGATTCCCAGTATTCTTGTCTGGAGCCAAAATGAACGTTGGTTTTCAACCCTAGATAAAGTAACAGGTTATGAGTCCCACACTTTACCACTGAGCCATGCTGGACCCTCCAACCCTGGAGAGCAAAGCTTTTGAAAACATTGTCGGAAAAGGATCTGGGGATAACAACTTACAGTTTCACTCTTTTCCAGACAACGCAGTTTCAGGCTTTGCCATATTGAAAACATTTGAAGATGACAATTTAGACGTGGATAAAATTATAGGACTTGTCTTAACACTTTACCAAACGACAAAATTTTAAACCAGTTCAAATTCAAAGAATATGCAGACAACAAAATAAAAATGGCTCAAACCTTAAAATTTGTTTTGGCAAGGGTAGAAAACATTGAGAGAAAAGAAGAAAATGCTGGTCACCAGCATTTTTTCCTTTTTCACACTTTTTTTTCAAAAAACTTTCTTTCTCAGGGTTGTTAAAAGTCAGGGTTGTGTGGCAAAGTGTTAGTGAAAAGATAAAATACAATGTGGAAAATAAAGCATAGGCTTATTATCAAAATTTTCTCCTTTTCCTATAATGTCATAAGCCTTTTTTCCAGATCATAAAAACATGAGGTTATTTGGCAAAGGATTGAGAGGATGAAAAGAAAAAGGTAGGCATACCATCCACACCCCGTCCTCCAGTCTTGGGAAAAGGTATGGCAACGTGGGTATATTTGTTGGGGTCAAGGCCTTGTATTTCCAATCTATAAGGGATCTTCCTCTTGGTTGCCATGCATCTGTAAAAGTAAGCAATCTGTTGATAAGCATATCTCTGGGGACTTGTGTATTCAGAGATGCAGTCAAAATGTACTACAAAATTAGTCAAAATGGTCCTATAAGAGAAGTCAAAATGTACTCAAAATATAATTCATTTTTTAACCCTTTACCCCACAATGCCGCCTTTTAATGACCCTGGGTAAGGTGCTTTTGAGAACATTGTGGGAAAAGGAGAAAATGTTGGTAACCAGCATTTTCACCTTTTCCAACAATGTTTTCTACCCTATCAAAGAAAAATTGTGCCATTTGAGCCATACTGAAGTTGTCATCTGCAAATGCTTTCCAATCTGAACAAGGCTTAAATTTTGTCGTCTGGTAAAGGGTTTACCTTTTCAGCATTCATTCCATTCATTTCTTGCAGCCTAAAAAATGCAAAGCAAAGTCCCCCACCAGGAGGGGCGAGGGTTCCCCAGTTTATGCCTAAATTCTCTGAGGTAGGAAACAGAAACTTTCACTTTACTATAAAACAATAACTGTTTATAGTCATTCATAAACTAATACAAAGTAATCGCTACTGTCCGATAGTACAGATATCTGTCTCTGAATGCGATTTTAGCTTTTGACAGGTCTCATCTAGGTAGAGACACATTTACAAAAAAAAAAAAATTGGGAGGTATCTCTGCATGAATTTTGTGCCCACTATTAAACTCTCATCAAATTGACAACAAAACTAGAATTTGAACATACTCAGGTTTTTGACGACAAAACTAGAATTTGAACATACTCAGGTTTTTGACAACAAAACTAGAATTTGAACATACTCAGGTTTTTGACGACAAAACTAGAATTTGAACATACTCAGGTTTTTGACAACAAAACTAGAATTTGAACATACTCAGGTTTTTGACGACAAAACTAGAATTTGAACATACTCAGGTTTTTGACAACAAAACTAGAATTTGAACATACTCAGGTTTTTGACAACAAAACTAGAATTTGAACATACTCAGGGTTTTCCATGATGCACATATCCTGCATCAATGACGCAATTTTATTTCAAATGACCCCCAAAATAAATAACAGTGCGCCATCAGTGTCGCAACTTCCCTAAATCTAAATCATCTAGGAAATTGAATGAATCGTTGTTAATCCAAGTCTGTTATAGCTACATGCAGTGTCAATATCAGACAAACAGTTTTTTTTTCCATTGCAGGGTTTATTTTAGATAAAGGTGGTTTTCCAGTAATTTATTTATAGAATAAGAATGGTTCACGCATTATTAGAGTAAAGCACTGGGAATAGCTGTCATAAATACAGGTCAAGTCAAGTTTTTAGTCGAGTTCTCTGTATTTTGCGACTAATTTAATGCAGCTTCCAGTAGATAAAAGTACAAATTACCAGTTTGTTCCGTTTTCGGGAAAAAATGTCACGTCAGAGTAAACTGCAGCATTTTTAGCATCTGCTTTGAGCAGAACTGGCAATCATGCCACATCAAGCAGTAATTCGTATGAGAATGTACCGCCTGCCATTAAACGAAGATGAGCTTTCCATCAGAAATGGCTTAAAGACTTTAAGTTACTTAGAGTTCAAAGAAGGTGAAATGTACTGAAGATGAAGAAAGTGAACCTTGTTTCAAGCAGTTGTACGAACATTGGCTTGTCTACTGTAATATTTTATGAAAACATGAGAGCCACATAGAAGCAAACAAAATTAAATATTGTATTTTCCTTTCATTTACAAAACATGGTTCATACAAACTCATTTACTTTGACTCCCAAATTTAAAGAAATGACCCTCAACTTCGGAGACAAGGGGTCACAATGACCCCCAATTTTAATGCTGAGGGAAAACCCTACATACTTATTGTTTGCATATTCCATAGTCCTTCATTTCAAAAGCAAATATTTTCAATATTAACGCCTATCATAAAAACAGTTTAATTCATCTTTTATTAGAGATGTTAACATGTCTGAAAATAGACTAAAATGATAAATTTGTTTTGTTTTGTTTTTTCTAGATATGCTGTAAATGTTTTTGACGATTTCTTCAAGTTTTTTTTTCAAATAATGAAATCTGTCCTTAATCATGAGTTTCACTAAAAATTAATTGCATTTCGCTGTAAAAAAAAAAGATTAATCTGACAAAACAATAACTCAGAACAGCGGTGTAACTTTTCTCCCTAAAAATTATCTTAGCCTTGAAACGGTGCGGTGCACAATAAACGTCCAATTATGGAATGAAGCATAGTCAACGTCTCAGTTACGAATACGAGACTATTACTGTCCGAATAATGGGGTACATTGCGTCTAAGGTCAGCAGTTTTTAACTACCTTTGGAACTGCAGTATCAGTCCAGTTATGTGGCTTGTTTGCTTCAGCTGATTTGTTAGTTGCGAAAATAAGCTGCTTGTCATATTTTGCGGTAGTTTCAACGGAAGAATGTATAGATGACCATTCAAGAATTCTCGCAGTTTCAGCTGTCAACTAGGTGAGCTCGACTCTGAAATGAAGAGTAGCAAATCGCGCTTAAGATGCAGTTACCAGTAACGTGGATATCTATTCTGTATATAGCATAAGAGGAAACTACATACATACATAAATGCGCCGTCGTTGACGAAAGTTAAAAAATGCGTCAAATTATAATAAAGAATGAACAGCGTTTTACAAAAAGAAAGTGGGAAACAGAAAGTAGGGCCTTGAAACCATGCCTGCACCTCTGTCTGTCTGTCTGTCTGTCTCATTCTCTCTCCGATCACTACTTACATCATAAAATTATAACAAAATAATTATCAGGCACATTTTAAAAATATGTTTACAATGACATGTACCAAATATTTACTTTAAAGACATTAATAGTTTCAAAAAAGGTTGGGGGGGAAATGTTAACACAATGCGTATCAGAAGTTTTGTTTGCCTTTTTCAGTCTATTTCCTATCCTGGGCTCCATATTGGAAGTTTCTTTGGTGATTATCTTTCTCTAAAAGCACGCAAAAAGAGGGATGGTGGAGATAAGGTACAACCGTATATCTAGATTAAAAATTGTGGTAGTTAATTTTTAACCAGACATCAAAGCTTTGGATTTGTCCATATTCAGAACTAGCATGGGTTCAAATACATAATAGATCTGGGAAAACATCACCAAAAACGGGTTTTTAGAAGCTAAAGTAGCTTATGTACAATTGCACAAGTGCCCTCGATTACTACGTGAAATATATGAACTGATCAACTTCCTTTTAATATGAGCCATGCTCTATGAAAAGGGACCTTTATTTATTTATTTATTTATTTTTTTTTTTTTTTGGAAAAAAAAATCGATTCAGGTCAGCTTGTGCAGTCCGTGCAGGCCGACCTAGACTCAAACTTTTTGCTTTTGGTCCATTTTCTAATTTTCTCCACGTCAAAGGACCAGTGTACCTAGTGATTAGTAGGTTGTTATACAAAACGGGTTTTAGGGATGTATTAACATACTAAGATGACTTGCTTGGTATCATGCATCACAGAAATGATGCATCCCCCTTTTCCAGAACATGGCTCATAAATTTTGACGTTTATTGCCACAAAGCTATGTAGACCATGTTAAGGAGAATGTGATATTGTATGATCAAGAAATTATTGTCTCCTGTGCTCAGGCATTTGTAGACAACAAATCAAATGCAAGACAATTCATTGGCTTTATCTTTGCAGGGTTGAAAAGGTAGAAAACGATGGGGGAGGGCGAGGGGAGGAAAAGAGATAATTGCAGATTAGCTACGTTTTTCTTTTAGATAATGGGAAGGGTAAAAATTTACAATATCTGAAGATATATATGGCATATCTTTTATATCTGACCACCTGATAGTTGATAAATGTAGGAAAATCGATAACAGGCTGCCAGTTTACGTCATTTGACATCACAAAATATACTGTTCTAAATAACCGGTCCTGGCAACAATAATAAGATTTGTTATCATTATCATCTTACATCGGACGATAGCCGGGCACGCCAAAAAACGCTAGGGTGATAAGATTAGTTCCTCATTATAGTGAGAGAAGGAATTTATACAGCAGTTTGTATTTTTTCTCTGTGTTTTCAAGAGTCATCTTTCTCGGGTTCGTGACACAATACAGGGCCGTCATTGGCTTTTGAAAAGTGGTATAGCCATGGAATGCCACTGATGTTCCCGAGTGCTATTTAATTGGTGTGGGGAGCGCGAGAAGGGATACAGCCTTTTTCGTAAGAAGGGTTTCAGGGAAACTTTATAATTCCAGAGAAAAAACATTTTGATTGAAGACGTCTCTAGAACCGACGTTGATGCATTTCAAACCATTTTTGCATGTGAAACCCTCATTGTCATTTATCAATTGATCTGTAATCACCGTATTAAACATAGAAAGGAATAAATGAAAAATAAAATAAAAGTGGTGTGGTCTATACCATATTCAGCCGAAAAAGTGGTCCAGCCATGGCCTGATTAACCGTACCGCTGCAAGTGCTCTTGAAACACTGGATTGTTTGGTAAAGAATCGCCCCACCACACTTGAAATAGCAACAAGAATTCAAAGAAGGCTGGGCATACGAGAGCCATCGACAAACACGTTTCTTGATATCTGAAGCTAAAAATTTGCCAATGATAGCATGAAAAAAACTTGATACAAAAATTATGTAGTTATAAATTATTTCAAACGCAAAATATTCGTAACCACAGTAACCCATGTAATGAGCAATGCCGGGCTCAAATTTTCTCCCGATTCGAAACATGTAAAATCTTGTGTAAAATGTACATTCAGGATTGTGTAAAAATGCCGCCAATATTGTGGAGACGGTCAAATAGCGTCATAACGAAATTTCTTTAAAATTTAATAGATGTGGCACTTCAGGTTACTGTAATAACATTCTTTTAGTCTTGTCAGTACAGAGTAATTTTTTTAGGTGTTAAAATTCACGCATTAATAAGATTTTGTGTTGGACTAGGCAAAATACCGAAACAGACCATAGAATTGAGTCAGGGGTCTACAGTTTGAAGTTTCTGTAGTATTTCATTTGCTTAAAAGTGGCATAAGCGGTTCAGGAATGATTCAGAACATCGCTTAAAGATGATCCCCGTGAAGGACGGCCGATTAGCGTAACGGCATTAATTTTGGCAACTGCGCATGGCAAGGTGAATAATGACCGACACGTTACAGTGCGTGTCATATCGGATGACTTAGGTGTGTCTTGTTCCACAGTACAAGTATTTCCTTACATAGGACCTAGAAATGTCCACATTTAGCAAACGCTGGGTTTTGGATGGGATTATATAGAAAAAGTTGTAAGTTCTAAAACTTGTAATGAAGTAGACGTTACTTTTTTCTAATCCGGCGCCCGGCAATGTGCGTTTACGTGTGTTTTGTAATTCTCTGTTGAAAATGCATTTCTCTATGAATTTGTATGATATTTGGGGGATGTTTCTGGCATAGATTGTTTGATATTGTTTGCTAAAAATGATTTTAACTGGTCTGTTAGTTTTATTTTTACAACAAAATTCCACGAATTTATCGAACAGCCCTCGTATAGAAGAGAGTGCACATGCAAACCTTCGAACAAGGTAGAGCGTAGCACTCGTGAACACAATGTCCTACAGATTGTGGGTTCGTATCCCCGGCTGGCCAACTAAAAATTACTAATAGTCTTTCGGATGAGACATTAAACCGAGGTCCCGTGTGACGGTGCTATACGCCGAGCACGTTAAAGAACCAGGCGAAGCTCTCAGTAGTTTCGACCTGTATCCTTGCACTATCCCCCGTAACAACTAACCGTCTTCTGGGGGCGTCGCTCAGATGGGCAACCGGTAGCGACGATAAATAAACGGAAATAACCAACCAACCAACCTTCGAACAAGTTGTTATTTGCACATGCAAACGCTGAACATGTTGTCATTTGTTTATGTACATGTAGATCTCATAACTGTTCTATTTCATATAAATGTATATTTAAACAATACGAAAATAGGAATTGATGTAATCTTGGCCTTTCTTTTCCCCCTTTTTTTTTGTACAAAAAGTGCTGTAAAAAGAAAAGAAATCGTTTTTCGACATCATCGAAACCATTGTTGAAACTGCATGTTACAAACAATATTTTGATCTATTTGCCAGAATTAACCGAAGCTCTGACCTTGTAGTCGTGGTTATACCTTAAAATTGCTTTATCTTTACCCCTCTCATTTGGCTGCCGAAAGCATTGACTTTTTAAAGGGCCGAACCGATACTGTTTTTATTCCGTTTACTCCAGAGTCAGATGGATTACCTCAAGTTGTAGAGCATTGTTTTTGTAAGCTTGGGATCCTTCAGGGTGTGGGCTCGATTTCCATGTCTGGACAAGTACAATTACTTATCACTTGGATCAGGCTGTGAAATGTGGGTTCCGTGTGACAGTTCTACATACATAGTATGTTAAAGAACCAGCATAACTTCGGATTCGTTCGTCCTATATCTTGCACTGTCCCCCACTATATAAGGTGACCATAAATTGACCAACAGATTTCTGGGGTCATCGTCTATATGGACAATCGGTGGCGACAATCAATAAAATCAAAACAAAATGACCACCTTGTTATTGAAAAGCCAGAATTGATTTATGCCCTCGCCCTGGCAACCCCTGTTTGTGTGATGATTGTGGGTTGGGATGGGAGTCTCCTTTTCATTTTCACTTCTAATTCATGATAGACATTAGAAAATAACAATAATTTCCAACACTTTTGTAGGGGGAAAGCCTTGACTTTTTTATTTTCAATCTTGATGAAAGGGGGAGATTCAGTCTAGTTTTAAAACTTTTACATACAGGAAATCCTACAGTGTGACATAAGAGTGTGCTGTTCAACTCAAGGAGAAGAGTATGTCCATTTATTGCTTAGAGCTGAGGGGTTAGTTTGTTTTATTGATGGTTAATTTTGTTTCAGAAATTTTCATCTTAAACAAAAGGTGTAAACATACCGTTTTAAAGAATTAGATCTAAACAAGATTTCAACAGTATTTTTGCTTTCATTTTGATTTTGAAGGGATATATTTAACGTATGTTATCTCTGGATTCTGGAACTACAATGTACGTATTCCATATTCTGTGAGATATTCAGGTCAGTTTAAAATCATCGATATTACATTTTGATTAAATTTCAGATTTGTGATTTGAAAAAAAAAAAAAAAAAAAAAAAAGATTCTGATAGCTTTTGTGATGAAGAGTAAACTATTCTCTGATTTCCTCCCTGCCCCCCCCCCCCCTCCCCACCCCGGGGTTTAAAAAAAAAAAAAATCTCTCCTGCACCTAAAACTAACAATTTCTATTCATTCTTGTCGCGAACAGACACTATTTGGTAAACTGATCCCCGCTGTGCATATAGGCACGTATACACAGCTTGCTTTCGTGTCGAATTGGCCATGAAAATCAGAAGTAACTAGGAAAAGTTGGTTTTAAATGCAGTTTGTTACAAAGAGTCGTCATTTCATCTTTAACTGAAGTAAGATTGTTGAAAAGAAGCATTTACCGGTAGTTGTCTTTCAGTTTTGAGGTCATAACATTTCTTTTAAAACAAAAATTTAAAACCGGGAGTTCGGGGAGCTAGGCATTGTTTTTGCGGCCCAATTTGGGTCAGGTAACAATATATAAGATTGTGAAAAAACGGTCCGGCAACTTGCTATTTTTTATCATATTGGCAGAGAGTATGGTGTATGAATCCTCAAAATGGCTCAATAATTCTGGGCCAGTCCTCGGGGTTTTTATTGTATGATTTTTGGAATATGTACAAAAGAAAATCCCATTTTCTTGTGTTTTTCGGACTGTACTATTTTTTCGGATGATGTAAGTGATTTCACTTTTTTGTTGTACATGATTTATTTATAATAATTGAAAATTTTAGATAATAGTTTTTGACATTTAGGACTAAATTTTTAGCCCTTTGAAAACAGAAGTTCTGTCTTGCGTGTTGTCGACAGGGAGCAATTTACAGTAGAGAACTGTGTTTCGCCGCCTGTATTAGCTATATCAGGGGAGGTAATCAACCTAAACCAGTCGGAAGCTGAAAATGAATTGACAGGTAACGCAGATGTGGTGGTCAGTGCCGTAACTCTTTTCGATTATAACATAGTTTGATTACTAATTGTTTCGTTGTTAAATATTATCCTGTTTGCCGGAGTTTTTTTCGTATATTTGGCTATTTGCATCATGTAAAACTTGCAAATTGCAGAGATTACATTTAGGCGAGAAAGAGGTCGACGGGACTCTCAAATCAACGTCGGGAAATGTCGGGAAGTGTCAGGAAATGTCAGGAAGCGTCACAAGCGCAAATATTTCATTTTTCATGTTCTTCTTGTCATAATGATATGACTAGATACCGAAAATAGCCTATTTTCGCGAAAATAGCTTCCCCTCTACGAAAATAGCTTCCGCTAATTGATATATGGATACATGTTATGAGTATATTGCTTTTATTTGTCATTTTCATGTACTATCTTTTGTAATACATGTATATCGATAAAGTGCTGAAAAAGGGCAAAATTGTAATTGATTGGTCTTAAAAGTTTTTATACGACAGGACCATGCATATACAGCCTATTTTCGTGAAAATAGCTTCCCCTCTACGAAAATAGCTTCCATTAATTGATATATGGATACAGGTTTGAATATATTGCTTTTATTTGTCATTTTCATGAACTATCTTTCGTAAAATATCGATAAAGTGCTGAAAAAAGGTGAATTGTAATCAATTGATCTTAATAAAGTTTTTATACGACCAGACCATGCATATTTTCGTGAAAATAGCTTCCATTAATTGATATATGGATACATGTTTGAATATATCGCTTCTTTTTTAAAATTTTTATGTCCTATCTTTCATAATATATATTGATAACGTGTTGAAAAGGGGTGACTTGAGATTTATCGATCCTTATCAAGTTTTTACACGACCGGATCATTCATTTATAAACTATTTTCAAGTCGCGAAAATAGCTTTCGCTCTACGAAAATAGCTTCCATTAATTGATACATATACTATCTTCCATCATGTTCTGAAAATGTGTTAAAAAGGCGTGATTTCTTTGTGTTTGTTCGGGTTTTGTAAAAACGAATTATTCATTGAACAACAATACAGAAAATAAAGAGGAAAATTAGGTGTTATAATCTGATCAAGCTATTTTCGTATATTCATGTGGCAAAACTATTTTCGTGGTAGCTTAAACTGTTAGCACAAGCTATTTTCGTTAGGTTGCCATTTTTGTATCATAATTGGGAAAAAAAAAAAAATGTCAGAGGAAAGAAATGTTGTGGAAAGAGACTGCAATCATACGCTATTTTCGTTATATTTTTAGAGGGGCCAAGTCCGGTGGAAAACATCCTGGGAAAAAGGAGAAAATGCCGATAACCAGCATTTTCACATTGTCACAGAATGTTTTGTACCCTTTCTTCCAAAAGTCGCATAAATTTAGCAACAGACAGACAGACAGACATGGATGGATGGTTCTTCTTCGTTCTCAAATTTTCGGTTTCTGGCATTTTCTCGCAGAAACGTTATTTCAACTCGCAGAAACATTATTTCAAACCCAACAACTCCCCAGTCATGCTAACAAACCATGCCAGTTTCCAGTATCAAAACAGTATATATGTTCTTGTGACTGTATTTTGTAGCGGGTGCATGCATACGAATTGCATATCAAATTAAAGTGCAGTTGTTAATCTTTACAAGGATACCAAATATAAATGGTTTGCTACATGGGCAATCGCCACAGATGAACTTTTCAAATGGCCCTTGTACCGGGTCGTGTCAAGTACAATCAATATGCGCGACAAGCAAATACACCAGCTCAGCCTCCGTATCTTTAGTCAGAGTCTGTCATAGTCTTTGGTGGTCGCTTGAAGTAGAGTTGGGTCCTTAGCTATCAATAGAGTGGTCATTGTTGAAGACACTGATCTAAATGAATAGGCTGATCTTAACGGGATGCACATGTAAACTGTAGAATTTGTTAGGGGAAATAATATCAAGTTATCGGGTTTTGTGTAGCTTGATCTTAATCTACACTGTCTGCAGAGATCTTTGAGTCGCGCTTAGCAGCCTAAGAGTTAACACAATCTATTTTGGTACAAAGGTTTCTGTTTTCGTATCCAATGGGACAGAGGGGCCAAGCCAAGTAGAGCAGTCCACAGGGCACAAGACTGTAAAACATTGGGTCGCTGGTTCGAATCCCCAGATTGGACAATTTCTTTCCGAGGATTGTTGCTACTCTTGATATTTCAGCACAAAATGTAAAAAATCCACTGGAAAGCATAAGGCTCTTTTTCTACTGGAAAAAAACAAGCGGACGGTAAAGATCAAGATCAGACTGAACATAGATTTTGAATCTTTCGATTCACAATATAAAATCATGTGAAGAAACTGCTTGCTATAACCCATCCTGCCCTTTCCAACATTTACGTCATTTGGTTTTTGCCTAGAAATTAGATTGAGATTGATAAATGTTCAGTCTTTACCACATAATTCCGAGATTAAATGACAAAGACAAATAATGCTTTCAAAACATGGTAAGAAAATGCTGATGTCCCGAAATTTTCTGTCAGTCCGAAAAAAAAAAAAATCTTTTGAGATACATTTGAAGTCCATCTTATATATCAATTATTAACGCGGTATGTTTAAAACAAATGATTTAAAACTAACTAAAGTAAACGCCAAAGAACCTATTAAAGGAATATTGAAAAGGATTGCCGCATAAAAAGAATGTGCGAAACAAAGAAAGAAATATTAGTAGAGGTGTTATAATCTAATTATATGTGATTAGTGTAGTTTGTACATGTGCTAATTGCTTCAAAGCTGATCGATGGATCCCGAAATTGCCCCCTACCAAAAAATGTGATCAGTCATGGATTAAGACCTGATTAATGATAGCACATGTGTGTTTAAAAAAAATCTGTAAATAAGAAATAACTCAGATCAAGAAGTGTATAAGAAATAAATAATCAAAGGTTATTTTGTTATTTTCGATGTGTCAGGCAATCATAGACTATTTTCGATTTGTCAGGTGATAAAACTATTTTTAGTAACTGGTTTTAGCTATTTTCGTATTGTCAGATGAGAAAACTATTTTCGTGAAAACTGGATACGGACACACCAATGATATTTTTGCACCGAAATAAATATTCAAAGGTTATTTTCATATTATCAGGTGATAAAACTATTTTCGTTGTTGATTTCAAGCTATTTTCATGAAAACTGGATACAGGCACAAGCTATTTTCGTACAAAGAATGCAAGAAGCGGACATTTAATTTTACAATGAAAGTTATTTCTTTTTACCTTTCAAAAATTGATGTTCACAAAAAGTTAAATTAACATGTTCTTTGAACCCTAATTCTGCAATGAGAAAAATATTTTTTTAATTAAGAAATGTTTCCATTGCTGCAATCACTAAGTATTTTTATAAGAAGAAAGCTATTTTCGGAGAAAATGATTATTTCTATCTCTCACCAAATAGCCGCTACTACCATTCTTTTGTTCATATTTAATATTGATGATAAATATAACAAAACTAAATGAAAGCTAAATGAGGTTATTATCTCAGTCTCGAGAGAAAGAAAATGGTAACATCTAGTTAATGGTATTTTCGTACTGTCAGTTTATTTTCGAAGTTAAACAGAAAAATAAATAAATTGCTCAATGAAATTAATCCTGTCTAGAAATGAGAAAATATGGATATTTTTAATATCTTAGTATTCTATACAATAAATTTGCAACGAAAATGGTCTTCGATACACGACCATGCCACACGAAAAGCTATTTTCTTAGAGGGAAAGCTATTTTCGCGAAAATAGGCTATATGTGCATGGTCCGGTCATATAAAACTATATAAAGATAGCTCATATAAAAATTAAGGTCGATTAATTTCATGTACCCTTTTTCAACCCGTTATCAATATATACTATGAAAGACACTACATGAAAATGACAAATAAAAGCAACATATTCAAACATATATCCGCTTATCAATTAGTGGAAGCTATTTTCGTATAGGGGAAGCTATTTTCGCAAAAATAGGCTATTTTCGGTATCTAGTCATGCCGGTATTCGAGTGTATTTGACCCAAATAAGGAATAAATCCACCTGCCGACTCATCGTCACGAAATATGGCGGATATGTAGCCTTGTAGGGGCGTCAGGGAATAAAACAATTTAAAAAAATCAGTATTATAACTGAAAATGAAAGATCAGAAACAAAAAGCATGAATTTACTTACCTTACTAAGTAATGTACAATCCATAATCCTAATGAAGGCAGCGTCACGAGATCAAACCACTGTAATAAGTGCTAGTTCAGCGTCATGAGATTCATCCAAATCTGGTAGTTATAAGCCTTTTTATAGAAACATTGGGAATATGATGAACATCTCGTTTTTCATATATTTTTTCTTTCTTATTTATGAGTCTAAAAGTTTCTCATTGCTGATCATCATTTCTTTAGGTAATTATGTTAGGGAAGCATCCAGTGGCTTGTGGAGAAAACTGTCCAAATTCCTTGCGAAAGAAACTCCAGGGAAGCATAAATAGGAGCACAGGTCACCGTTATATAACTGAAAAAAAATGTGTTTGTATTGAGAAGATAAGTCAAAAAACTGAAAAAAGAATGTGTTTGTATTGAGAAGATAAGTCATTGTTTTGATTGCCGGAACTTATTTATTCAAGAGGTTACCTTCCTTCAGTCTGAAGTTGCTTCCACGCGGTAGTGCTAAAATACGAAATGGGCAATTTTTGGGCGAAATGGGGCGAAAGGGGCGATTTCTTGGCGAAATGGGGCGAAATGGGCATTTTCTGGGGTTTGAAACAGCATGCCCATTTCGCCCAAGCATCGCCCCTTTTGCCGAAACATTGCCCCTTTTGCCCCATTTCGCGCAAAAATTGCCCATTTCGCCGAAACATTGCCCCTTTCGCCCCATTTCGAGCAAAAATTACCCATTTCGCCAAAACATTGCCCCTTTCGCCCCATTTCGAGCATTACCCATTTCGCCGAAACATTGCCCCTTTCGCCCCATTTCGCGCAAAAATTGCCCATTTCGTATTATAGTAGTACCCCTTCCACGTTATGATTGCTTCTCCACTCCCCATCATGTCAGCCATTCATAGATCTGAAAGCTTCTGGGATGAAAGTTGGTCATACTGGCATCTCCTGAAATGGCTTTATGCTGCAATATCCTGGTTGACTGCTTATAATATGGGCACAAATTGTTAGATAAATGAGTAAAGTCTTTACCACACAACAAAAAAGTGGACTTATCCAAATTGAAAGCACTTGCAGTCAACAACTTAAATGTGGCTCCCATGATGAAATTCATTCATGACAGGGTGAGAAAAGGAGAAAATGCTGGTAACCAGCCTTTTCCCACAATGTTTTCAAAAGACTTCTTCTTCTGTGGTTGTTAAAACTTGGGATTTTGTGGTAAAGTGTTGACTGCATGTTGACACCAAGTTAAATACACGGTTTTCTTTGATCTTTTTGCATTTTACCTTTATTTTGATAATGAAATTTCTGAACAATTTGTAAACAAACACTCTTTATAAATCAGTTAACATGCACATGCATGTCCAATTTTATTTGAAAATATGGCACCATGTTATCTGCAATTTAAGTGCTAAGTATTTCACCTCTTAACCCTTTCCCAAACGACAAATTTTGGACTGGTCCAAATTGAAAGAGTTTGCCGACGACAATTTTAAATTTGATGAAAGTGGCAGAAAGGTCTCAAAAAGGGTAGAAAACACTGTGGGAAAAGGAGAAATTGCTCGTTACGAGCAATTTCTCCTTTTCCCACAGTGTTTTCAAAAGACTTGTACTGCAGACACGTGAAAACCAGGGCTTGTTTGGGAAAGGGTTAAATTAAATACACTCGGTATATTTTAGTTTCATTTTTCATGCTCAAGCTGATAAGACAGAAAACCGATAATTTGTGGAAAAATGATCTTTACTGTACTTTAAATGACTTATGGAATATGCATGGTAAGTGTCAAGCCTGTTTCGATTTCCATGGAAGTAGATATATATATTTCAAAAACATAGTTACATGTTTTAATAATTTTGGCATTTTTGTAAACATTAATCATTTATCTAACGTTCTGTGCCCATGTTATTAGCAGTCAACAGAAATCCTGCTGCTTAAAGCCATTAGAAGAGATGCCTGTATAATCAAAATCAATCCTTTAACTCTTTACCCCAAGCCCCCGTAGCCCAGTCGGTAGCGTACAGGACTTGAGAACAGGAGGTCGCTGGTTCGATCCCCGGCTTGGCCAATTTCTTTCTGAGGATTGATGATAGTCATTGTGACAGGATTCATTCCTCTCTCACCGCTGACCATTGTTTCAACGATGGTTTTGTGGGAAAGTAGCCAGTGGCTTGGAAAGAATATTGTGTGGAGTACTGGTAAAAGAAACTCCAGGAAAGCATGGATAGGTGCACTGGCCGCCGTGATATAACCAAAATAATGTTGTAAACGGCGTTAAACACCGTACAATCAATCAATCAATTTAACTCTTTACCACAAGACAAAAATGTAGATTAGTCCAAATTGAAAGCATGTGCAGACATTTTAAATGTACCTTAAAACACTGCATTTGTCTCCTAAAGGGTAGAAAACATTGTGGGAAAAGAAGAAAAACCTGGTTACCAGCATTTTCTTCTTATCCCACAATGTTTTCAAAAGGTTTCTTTCTTGGGTTTGTTAAGAGTCGGGATTGTGTGGTAAAAAGATAAGCTCTCAAAGAAAGGCTGACACAGGGGCTTGCAAAAGACACAATAAAAAATATGTTATCAGCGCAAGTCTTCAAATAGGGGAGGGGGGGAAGGGTAACATAGGTTTCGGTTAAACACATGTAATGTAAAAGGGACATATAGTAGAGCAGACTGATTGGAGTTCTCGATAAAATGGTACATGTAATTACATTTTGATTATGTTTACTATACCTTGACCTGGCTGTTTTCATCTATCAGTATAAAAACAAAATAAACAACCTGGTAACCAGCATTTTCTCCCTTTCCCATAACGAAAACCAATTCCAGCATTTGTCTCACTTCGAATTTGTTATCTGCAATTGTTTTCAATTTGGATGAGTCTAAAATTTTGCTGTGTGGTAAAAGATTAAGATCCAAGATCAGACAGCACATTCTTTGCCATTTACTCCTGCTCTACATGACCAAAGCAGCTACCATGAACTTCCATTGATATTTGTGTTAATCGTTCCCCAAACAACAGATTTTAGACTGCTTCAAAACAAAACATCTGCAGACGACAAATTCAAAATTGGTGCATATGAGTTTAAGTTCTCTGATAGGGTAGAAAACATTGTGGGAAATGGAGAAAATGCTGGTTACCAGCATTTTCTCCTTTTCCCACAATGTTTTCAAAAGTCTTTTTTCCCAGGGTCGTAAAATCCATGGATTGATTGATTGACTAAGGACTGATTTTATTAGCTCCACTGGCCAAAGGCCAGCGGGCTTATGTCATGGCCCGGTGTCCATCGTGCGTCCGTCCGTCCGTCCGGCCGTCCGTCCGTCCGTCCGTTAACTTTTATTTCAAACATCTTCTTCTCTGAAACTACCCATCCAATTTTCATGAAACTTCACAGAAATGATCCTGCCATGATCCTCTTCAGAATTTCTTGAAAGAATTTGATTCCTTCAAAAACTCTGGTTGCCATGGCAACAAAACTGAAAAATATTGGAAATCTTTAAAAATCTTCTTGTCTGAAACCATAAGGCATAGGGCTACCAAATTTGGCATGTAGCTTTATGTAATAGACCTCTATCATGTTTCTTGAAATTATAGCCCTGGGGTCAAAATTGGCTCTGCCCCAGAGGTCACAAGTTTTACATAGGCTTTTATAGAGAAAACTTTAAAAATCTTCTTGTCTGAAACCATAAGGCATAGGGCTACCAAATTTGGCATGTAGCTTTATGTAGTAAACCTCTATCATGTTTCTTGAAATTATAGCCCTGGGGTCAAAATTGGCTCTGCCCCAGGGGTCACAAGTTTTACAAAGGCTTATATAGAGAAAACTTTAAAAATCTTCCTGTACCTAGCCATAAGGCCTAGAGCTACCAAATTTTGCATTTAGCTTGATCTAGTTGGGGTCTACCAAAAGTGCCCAAATTATAGTCCTGGGGTCAATTTGGCCTCATGCTGGGGGGGGGTGGGGGGTTCACAATATTTACATAGGCTTACATAGGGAAAACTTTTAAATCTTGTTGTACATAGCCATAAGGCTTAGGCTACCAAATTTTGCATAATTATAGCATTATCTAGTTGACAACTACAAAGACGGCCCAAGTTACAGCCCTAGGATCAAGTTTGGCCCTGCACCAGGGGTCACAAGTTTTACATGGGTTTACGGAATGAAAAGTTCAGAAACCGTCTTGTTACTAGCCATAAGGCCAAGAACTCCCAAATTTGGCATGTTATTCTTCTAATACACATATTCCCCATTTAGTCCGACTGTAGCTTTGGGGTCAAAGTTTTATAAGGGCTTATATAGTGAAGACTTCTCTTCATGGTTTATATTTATAAGCCGGTGGAGCGATACAGGGCCATCATGGCCCTCTTGTTTTATTTCTGTTCTGTTACGGTATATCACAGATACCACGGTACATGTAAGCAGGAACATTTATTTCGTATCCAACTGACAAAATGATGTTATCTATATTTCACAGCAAAATATTTATGATGACCAAAGACTATGGCGCAAGCTAGGCATACAAGAGCTGAGAAAAGATAACTGGTATTTCAATGAAAATAATTATTAATGCATGTATGATGCTGACCTGTGCAACTTGGCAGTCATCCTTGAAACTTAAGTCAAAGTTTTTACATGTTCCTACAGATGGCTTATACAGATAGAATGATGTGCAAGCGTCATATTTGCTCAGTATTAAAGTTCTCTTTTTTGTTCGGTGTGGTTCTGTTTATTTTTAATAAATGGAGTGAGAACAGAAATATTACGGATTCAGTGAAAAACATAACACTGATAGACACCCATTACAAAGACAGGTTGTCAAAACAGTATGATTTAAGAATTATAGCTATTGTATTCAACAGAGCAGAATCCCTCCAAAGACTGTTAAATTCCTTGAATGAAGCAGATTACTATAATGATCTCATTAAGCTAGAGGTTTGGATTGATCGTTCAAAAACAGGACAAATAGATCAAAAGGTTCTCAATGTTTCGAACAACTTTAATTTTAAACATGGTGAATTCTCTGTATACACTCAGCCAACACATGTAGGAATATTCGGACAATGGCTAAAGACCTGGATGCCCGTGGAGAACAGTTCAGAAATAGCTGTGATTTTAGAGGATGATTGTGTTGTATCGCTGCATTTCTACAAGTATCTGAAACTGGTTCACAATAAGTACGATAAATATCCATCTGTCAATGGCTATGCTCTACAAGGAGTCTCAATCAAACACTCAAGAAACGGAGGTCTTCTTGAAGCACCGTACGAAAATCATGTGTTTTTGTACCCAGTTCTGGGTACATGGGGCTTCTCTCCTAACAAATTGAATTGGATAAAGTTTCTGAATTGGTTCAGGTCTGCCTACCAAGACAACCATTTCAAGCCGTATGTTCCAGGTAATGTTGTTACGACATGGTACCAGTCATTTGAAAGACGTGGGAAACAGACAGGAATGTGGTCCATATGGCATATATACTTTGCATGGAAGAACAATGAATATACCTTGTACAGTAACTTCAAAGGTAAAATTTAATCCGTTACCAAAAAACAAAATTTTAGACTTCTCCAAGTTGAAAACATTTGCAGACAAAAAAAGCAGGTTTATCTCACGATTAACCCTTTACCATACGACAAAATTTTGGAGTCATCCAAATTGAAAGCATTTCCAGACGATCAGATGCACTTTTAAACCCTTTACCACACAGTCCTGAATTTTGACGACCCCAGGAATAAACCTTTTGAAAACATAGTGGGAACTGGGAGCAGGAGAAAATGCTGGTAACCAGTATTTTCTTCTTTTCTCACAGTTCTTTATGCCTATTCAAAGACAAAATTTATCATTTACCTTTTTAGCTCGCCTGAGCACAACGTGCTCAAGGGGAGCTTTTAGGATCACCCAGTGTCTGTCGTCCATTGTTTGTTGTGCGTCTGTGCGTTGTGCGTCTTCAACAATTCTTTAAAGATCATCTCCTCCTAAACCACTGGGCCAGTTTGGACCAAACTTGGCAGGAATGTTCCTTGGGAGGTCCTCTTTAAAAAAATTGTTCACAAAATTTGATTCCATCAAAAACTCTGGTTGCCATGGCAATGAAATGGAATTTTCTAAGAAATTCTTTAAAAATCTTCTCCTCTGAAACCGCTTGTCAGATTTTGAAATAATTTCACAGGAATGTTCCTTGGGTGACCCTTTTCAAAAATTGTTCGCGAAATTTTTATATGTTGAAAAACATGGCTCTGGTGACTGGGGGCTACTTGCACTATATGGATATGAAGAAATTCTTAAAAATTCTTCTTCTCTGAAACCGCTGGTCAGATTTTAAAATAATTTCACAGAGATATTTCTTGGGTGACCCTTTTCAAACAATGTTCGCGAAATTTTGATCCGTCAAGAAACATGGCTCTGGTGAATGGGGCCTACTTGCACTATACGGAAATGAAGAAATTCTTAAAAATTCTTCTTCAATGAAACCGCTGGTCAGATTTTGAAATAATTTCACTGAGATGTTCCTAGGGTGACCCTTTTCAAAAACTGTTTGCGAAATTTTGATCCGTCAAGAAACATGGCTCTGGTGACTGGGGGCTACTTGCACTATACGGATAAGAAGAAATTCTTAAAAATTCTTCTTCTCTGGAACCGCTGGTCAGATTTTGAAATAATTTCACAGGAATGTTCCTTGGGTGACCCTTTTCAAAAATTGTTCGCAAAATTTTGATCCGTCAAGAAACATGGCTCTGGTGACTGGGGGCTACTTGCACTATACGGATAAGAAGAAATTCTTAAAAATTCTTCTTCTCTGAAACGGCTTGTCAGATTTTAAAATAATTTCACAGAGATGTTCCTTGGGTGACTCTTTTCAAAACTTGTTTGCGAAATTTTGATCTGTCAAGAAACATGGCTCTGGTGACTGTGGGCTACTTTCACTATGCGGATATGAAGAAATTCTTAAAAATTCTTCTTCTCTGAAACCACTGGTCAGATTTTAAAATAATTTCACAGAGATGTTCCTTGGGTGACCCTTTTCAAAAACGTTCGCGAAATTTTGATCCGTCAAGAAACATGGCTCTGGTGAATGGGGGCTACTTGCACTATATGGAAATGAAGAAATTCTTTAAAATTCTTCTTCTCTTAAATGGCTGGTCAGATTTTGAAATAAGTTCACAGAAATATTCCTTTGGTGACCCTTTTCAAAAATTGTTTGCGAAATTTTGATCCGTCAAGAAACATGGCTCTGGTGACTGGGGTCAAAGCAATACCTTGTGGGCATTCTAGAGGCCACATTTTTTGCTAAATTGACTTGAAAATTTATCAGAATGTTTGCCTTAATTAAATCTAGGATGAGATTGAAATTGGGTCATCTGGGGTCATAAAGTAGGTCACTAGGTCAAATTAAATACCTTGTGGGCACTCTAGAGGCCACAATTCTAGCTAAATTGACCTGAAAATTGGTCTACCTATTTGACTTGATGATATCTCGGATCAATTAGAAATTGGGTCTCATAGGGTCATAAACTAGGTCACTGGGTCAAATTAAAGAAATGTATTGTGGGCACTGTAGAGGCCACAGTTTTTGCTCAACTCACCTGAAAATTTGTCAGCATGTTTGACTTGATGATATCTTAAATGGATTTGAAATTGGGTCACATAGGGTCATAATCTAGGTCACTAGGTCAAATTACAGAAATACCTTGAGGGCACTCTAGAGGTGACAGTTCTTGCCCAATTCACCTGAACCTTGGTCAACAAGTTTGTTTTGATGTCTCGGATGAGTTTGAAATATGGTCACATAGGGTCATAAACTAGGTCACTTGGTCAAATTGAAGAAAGACATTTTGGACACTCCGGAGGCCACATTTTCAGCTCAGTTGACCTGACAATTGGTCAGAATGTTTGTCTTAATAATATCTCAGATAAGTTTTAAATTGGGTCATTATGACCCTGGAGTGGAATTTCGCCTAATGACTCAGGTGAGCGATCCAGGGCCATCATGACCCTCTTGTTCCACAGTGTTTTCTACCATTACTGAGAGAGAAAATCATCTTTTGAGTTTTTTTTCATCTGCAATTACTAGTACTTTCAATTTTGACAAGTTTAAAATTTTGTTCAGTTAATATGCAACATAAGATGTGTGTTGAAGAGTGTGAGCTGATAAAACATTGAAAGTTACGCAATTACAAAATCTGTTTGGATGCATGGATAGGTGCACTGGCTGATACGATATAACTGAAATAATGTTGAAAACCGCATTAAACACCGTACAATTGAAGCAGGATGTAGGAATTGGAATGGTCCCTTTTGACCTCCTGACTGTGATTTCAGGGCATGAGGGTTTGACAGCAAATTGGAAGGAAAGCGGCCTCCATTATTCCAAGGGAAGTAACTCCAAGCAGTCCAATCCATTGTTGACTATCTGGAAGTCAGAATTTGACAATTTGCCTGATAATCCACTCAGGTTGAACCTAAATGGTGAGGTCATATAGTTATGTTAACTCTTTACCACACGGCCAAATTTTGGACTTGTCCAAATCCAAAGCAACAATTACTGCAGACAACAAATTGAGTGTGGTTCACGTGGTAAGATTTGCTTTTAAAAATGGAAAAACATTGTGGAAAAAGGAGAAAATGCTGGTTACCAGTATTTTCTCCTTTTTCCACAATGTTTTCCAAAGGCCTCTTTTTCAGGATCATTAAATCTCAGGATTGTGTGGTAAATGGTAAAGGTGGAAAGTGTGGATGTTCAGTTCTCATCGTAGCCTTTCACAAAACAATCACATGAAAGCCTTTGTAAACATGGTGGGAAAAGGAGAAAATGCTGATAACCAGCATTTGCTCTTTTTCCCTCAATGTTTTCTAACCTACTAAAGACAGATCCTGTCAGTTGAGACAGATGTAATTTGTCATCCACAAATGCTGTCAGTTTGGATGAGTCAAAAATTATGTTGTTGGGTAGAGGTAGAAGACAAATGGCACTATTTGATTCACTTTTTTTTTTTATTCACAAGTAGTTTCAAAAGTTACACATGTGTCATCATTATACACATTTATTAAAATGCACTTTAACCCTTTCCCAAACGACAAATTTTGGACTGGGCCAAATTGAAAGAGTTTGCAGACGACAATTTTAAATTTGTTGAAAATGAAATTTCTCCTTTTCCTACAGTGTTTTCAAAAGACTTGTACTGCAGACACGTGAAAACCAGGGCTTGTTTGGGAAAGTGTTAACCCATTACCACACAGTCCTTTTAATGACCCTGGGTAAGAAGCTTTTTGAAAACATTGTGGGAAAAGGATAAGATGTTGGTAACCAGCATTTTCTCCTTTTCCCGCAATGTTTTCTAATCTATTATAGACATATCCTGCAATCTAAGTCTCATTTGATTTGTCATCTGCAAATGCTTTCAATTTGGGCAGGTTGAAAATTTTGTCGTTTGCTAAAGCGTTAAGTCAAATAGATACATCTGTATACACTGTTTCAGTCACTTTAACAATGACAGTATTATGTTTTTATGTTAGAAAGTTTTCCTGTTGAGATTAAATATGGAAAAAGTTCCTTTCACTCAGCATACATGTATTATGAAAATATAGTGAAAGATACGGTAAGTTGAAATTTTGAACTTGAACTGTCTTGTGTAACAAAATTTGTATTTTTGCCACAAAGGGCTATTGTTTTATTCTACTTAACCCTTTACCAGACAATGCCGACTTTTAACGACGCTGAGGAAGAGGCCCTTTGAAAACATAGTGGGAAAAGGAGAAAATGCTGGTAACCAACATTTTCTTCATTTCTCACAATGTTTACTTCCCTATCAAACCAAAAAAAATCACATCATTTGAGTCACATTGAAATTGTCGTCTGCAAATGCTTTCAGTTTGGAGGGTTGTTATTTTTGTGGTGTGGTAAAGAGTTAACTCTTTACCACACAAACCCGACTTTTAACGACCCTGTGAAAGAACCTTTTGAAAACCTTGTGGGAAAAGGAGAAAATGCCGGTAACCAGCATTTTCTCCTTTTCCCACAATGTTTTCTACCCCTCCCAAAACAAATTTCAATTCTTCAGTCACATTTTGTCGTCTGCAAATGCTTTCAATTTGGACTAGTGTAAAATTCTGTCGTTTGGTAAAGAGTTAATGTAGAAACTGCAATAATCTGTTCAGCAATTACTGATATTGTAACTCATAATATTGTAACTCATAATAACTGATATTGTAACTCATAATAGCTAAAGATAAGCTGATCACTTGAACCTGTTTATTAACCCTTAGAGTGTCAAATTCGGGTCTAGTAAAAAGACCCAAATAATTGCAGTCTGATGATTGCTTTGGTCTGTAGTGTCTAAGCCAAGCGGACAGTGTAGATTAAGATCAGACTGCATGTTTTGTGCAGTCTGATCTTGATCTACACTGGCCGCAAAATTTGCAAAGTTCACAAAATTTGTATGTTTGCTACACAGTAAAGGTCTGTTGTGTTCACAGGCCTTTGAAGCTCCATTGGTCTGTTACGAAACACTAACATTTCTCTTGGTTGATCATCGAATACTTGCGAATTGGTGCATCGCCTATCAGGGAATACTCAATTTTTCATTTATACCGTTACTATAAATAGCACATTGGTGACTGCCTCTATGTTGTTGTTGTGTGTGTGTGTGTGTGTGTGTGTGTGTGTGTGTGTGTATATATATATACAATATAGAGGCAGTTGTCAATGTGCTATTTATAGTAACAGTGTCCCATAAGGAAAATTTCGTTATCCAGTGGAGTTTCGGTGGCCTATTGTTGTGTTGTACTATTTATAGAAGCTGCAATAATTAGCCTAGTCTCTTTTCAACTTCAGTCATGCCTAATGTTGTAACTCTTTGCCTCTGTAAATAAATTACCAGCAGACGGCATTGAAAATATTCTTGTACACCTTGTAAAATCTGCTAAAATTAAGGTTAACCCTTTACCATAAAATCCAGACTTTTAACGACCCTGAGGAAGAAGACTTTTGAAACTATTGAGGGAAAAGGATAAAAGCTGGATATCAGCATTTTGTCCTTTTTCCCACAATGTTTTTGTACCCCAATTAAGGGCAAACTTTGTCATTTCGACCACCTTTAATTTGTTGTCTGCAAAGGCTTTCAATTTGGACCAGTCGAAAATTTTGTCATGGTAAAGAGTTAATGGTTGAAAACTAGTCATTGATGTTCAGGGGAGTTTAAATAAATAGTCATTGTTAATCCTGTGTTTTAACGACCTTGGTGGGAAAACATTGTTGGAAAAGGAGAAATTGTTTCTTTTCTGTTGTGACTCTTTCAAATACAAAATTATCTCACATTTATTTGAGCTTCAGCAAGTACTCCTGAATTAGCTTGTCTAAAATTTTGTCACTTTGTAAATAATTAACTCTTTACCAAACGACAAAATTTTAGACTTGTCCAAATTGAAAGCATTTGCAGACAACAAAATATATGCGACTGAAAAACTGAAATTAGTTTTGGGAAGGGTAGAAAACATTGTGGGAAAAGGAGAAAATGCTGGTTTCCAGCATTTTCTCCTTTTCCCACAATGTTTTCAAAGGGCTTTTATCTCAGGGTCGTTAAAAGTCGGGATTGTGTGGTAAAGGGTTAACTCTTCACCAGGCAACAAAATCTTAGTCACATCTGCATTGAAAGCATTTGCAGATGATAAATTAAACATGGCCTGAATCATGAGATATGTCTGTGGAAGCATAGAAAACATTTTGGCAAAAGGAGAAATGCTTGGTAAGCAGCATTTTCTCTTTTTCCCACAATGTTTTCTATCCTTTTATAGACAAGTCTCATCATATGAGCCATATCTAATTTGTCATCTGCGAATGCTTTCATTGTTGACAGTTTAGACAAAGCTAAAACTTTGTCATGATATTGTGGTAAAGAGTTATTTACACACTTTGATTAATTAAATTTATAATGTTGATTACACATTTTCTTAAGTATTATTATGTATTCTTGCCAAATTGATATTAACTTTATTTTATAAACACATGTGTTTGCACTCTTTAAAGTATTTATTTGGAAAAATTTAGCAATTTTTTCATGATTTTTTATTTTCTCCTTTCATGGTTTTATGAGCCATTCATAGTGAAATTTAGACTGGTTTAACAGCTTTACGGAACAATGCAACGTTTTAACGACCCTGAAGAATAAAGTTTTTGAAAAATATAATGGGAAAAAGTGAAAATGTTGGTTAACCAGAATTCTCTCCTTTTCCCATGTTTTCTACTCTGTCAAAGACAAATGCTGTCATCTGACAAGAGCCATGCTGTGTGAAAAGGGTGCTCAATGGATCTGTGAAAAGTATCGACCCAGTTCAGCCTGACGCAGTTCGCGCAGTGCTGACCAGGGTCAAAACTTTGCTATTGGTCAATTTTATGTATGTCCAAGGACCAGTCTACTTCATGATTCAATCGGTTGTTAAAGAAAAAAATGGCTATTATGGATCCATGATTATGTGATGGTTTGATTGGTACAGTGCACCACAGAGATGCATTAAGTCCCCTTTTGCCAGAGCATGACTCATATTTATTTCATTCATCATCTACAAATAGTTGCAATTTGGACAAGTCTAAAATTTTGTTGTTTGACAAAGGGTTGAACTGTAAATATGTGTATCTTGGTATTTATACAAAAATGCTCTTCTTTTACTTTGAATGTGATCCTTATATTGATTGAACCTTTTTTCATATTTTTATTGTTTTCAGTGAAGAATCTCAAAATTTTTCATGGTTTTAGATAAGTAACTCTTAAACATTCTGCAATACATTGAACATTTTTTTGTTTTGTTAAGTTTACTTGAAGGTACTTTTTTCAAGACAGCAAAATTTTAGACTAGTCTTAAAAGTGAGTGGTGCTGTATGAAATGGTGGTTTAACTCTTTACCAAACGACAACATTTTAGACTTGTCCAGATTGAAAGCATTTGCAGACGACAAAATAAATGTGACTGAAAATTTGAAATTTGTTTTGGGAAAGGTAGAAAACATTGTGGGAAAAGGAGAAAATGCTGGTTACCAGCATTTTCTCCTTTTCCCACAATGTTTTCAAATGGTTCTTTTCTCAGGGTCGTTAAAAGTTGGGATTGTGTGGTAAAGGGTTAATGGATTATACCAAGCAATTTAGCGCATGATATAAATTGATTTCAGCTGAATCATGCAGAAAATTTACCCATGGCAAGTTTCAACCCAGGTCAGGCTGCACTGAATGCACAGGCTGATACAGGTTAATTATTTTTGCAGGTACATACAACCAACTTTTCACAGAGCATTACTCAAGTAGTTGTGGATGACAAATGTTGATCAGATTAATTTTTCAACATCCTTATTTGTAGATCATTTAATCCATACCACACAATTCCAGGTTTTAACTACTCTGAGAAAAAAAAAAAGCTGTAGAAAACATTGTGGGAAAAGGAGAAAATGCTGATAGCCAGCATTTTCTACTGTTCCCACAGCGTTTTCTACCTTTTTAAAGGCTAAATCCATCATTTAAGGCATCTAATTTGTTGTCTGCAAATGCTTTCAAGTGGGACCTGTCTAGAATGTCGTTTATGTTAAAAGAGATTAATTCATATTCATCAACAGATAATTTTTTGTCAAATGTACCAAAAACCCTCTGAAAATATTATAAGTATTAACTTGTTACTGAAATGTTCAGAGTTTTCAGGACCTATTCAAAAAAAGCTCTTGCAAACTCTATGGGTAAATGAGAAAATGCTGGTTACCAGCATTTTCTCATTTTTCCACAATGTTTTCTACCCTTTGGATGGCAAATTCCATCATTTTAGCCCCTTTTACTTTGTGGTCTGCAACAGCTTTTTTCTGGAAAGGTTTCAAATTTGTCCTCGGTTAAAGATTTAACATGGGACCTTGAAAACAAATAAGTGGTCAAAAGTTGTTTTACACACTACAGAGATTATATGATTTTTTACACAAAAATTTTTAATTACTGCTTTAATATTTATTTTGTTTAACTTTACACTTGTAAATATTTTTTCCTTTTATGTTGTGAAGAAAGATTAACCCTTTCCCAAACAAGCCCTGGTTTTCACGTGTCTGCAAGCACAAGTCTTTTGAAAACACTGTGGGAAAAGGAGAAATTGCTCAATTTGGGCCAGTCCAAAATTTGTCGTTTGGGAAAGGGTTAATGCACATATATTATTATTCTATGTCCTATAGCATTCAGATATATACTGTTACGCACCAAATTACCATTGCTCAAAACAGCATAAAACTTTTATAATATTATTTTCAGACGTATAATTTTGTTCCAATAGGATGTTTGAGCTATTCTCTGTGAAAAGGGGCTTAATGCATCTGCGAAACGTTTTGACCCAGATCAGCATGCGCCGTCTGCGCAGGCTGACCTTGGTCAAAACTTTTTGCTGTTGGCCAATTTTGGGTATGTCAAAGGACCACTCTGCCTTAAGATAAAGTTTGTTATTAAAAAAAGTTGCTATTGTGGACCCATTTTATGTATATGTATATGTTTACGTATTCTACAGGGGAGGGTAGAAACTGAAAATAAACAAAAGGGAACATAAACAACTGTACTTTAATTCTCATTAGGTGCTAATTCTGTGATTATTCAACATTCAAATAGTGATGACAAATCCTACGAAAAAACACCTAAGCCATGTAAAAATATGAAAAAGATAACAAATCAAATGAACTCTGTTGGAGATGACATTCTAAATCAGAAATGTAATGTTTTTCTTTATTCTAGCTGATTTCTTCAAGAATTCTTGGGAGAGGCCTTTTTTTTTCAAATGTAGATAACTGTTCAAGCCATGAAATGGTACAGACTAAAAAGAATCAAGAATATGGATCGGAACATTCCCTGTCTGATTTTGAAGGCAAAATCATTCATTCCAATAATTATAACCCCCACCTTCAAAGTACAGGGGGGTATACTGGTTTCACCATGTCTGTCTATTTATCCTTCCATTTGTCCATATGTCTTGTTTTTGTTTCCATGCTCTAAGTCAAAAGCTGTTTGACCTAGGACCCTGAAACTTTATACAAGTGTTGCTCATGACCCAAGAAGGTTCTGTTTTGCTTCAGTGACAAGGTGCTGGTGGGAGGTATTTGTCCACTTCGCGACAGTTCTAGTTAATCCTTTACCAGACGACAAAATTTTAGCCTTGTCCAAAATTGAAGGCATTTGCAGACGACAATTTCAGTGTGGCTCAAATGGTGCAATTTTTCTTTGATGGGGTTGAAAACATTGTGGGAAAAGGAGAAAATGCTGGTTCCAGCATTTTCTCCTTTTCCCACAATATTTTCAAAAGTCTTCTTTCCCAGGGGAGTTAAATGGCGGCATTGTGCGGTAAAGGGTTAAATGTATATCCCCTGACATAAATTACATTCAGTTAAAAATTCTGCAGCCTGTGGAGAAAGAATTGTATCCTTTGGTGGTGATTGATATGCGTTACTAATTACACATGATTGCATGCATTCTTTTGTTCTGTTTAACTCTTTACCAAATGAACAAATTTTAGACTAGTCCAAATTGAAAGCTTTTGCAGACGACAAAATAAATATGACTCAAGAATTGAAATTTGTTTCAGGAAGAGTAGAAAACATTGTGGGAAAAGGAGAAAATGCTGGTTACCAGCATTTTCTCCTTTTCCCACAATGTTTTCAAAAGGCTTCTTCCTCAGGGTCGTTAAAAGTCGGGATTGTGTGGTAAAGGGTTAATGATAAATTAGAACACTTTGATACAATGTCTGATTCTTCTCCTTCAAAAAACACTGATATTATGCCTCTGAAATGATGAGCCCCTTCTCTACATGTTGTAGTTCTCTCTCTGCTTTGATTTCAAGGCTTGTTTTTTCAATTTCTGGTACAAGACTTTAGAACAGTAGGTTGCTGGTTCAATCCCTGGCTCGGCCAATTTCTTTCTGAGGATTGATGATAGTCATTGCCACAGGATTCATTCCTCTCTCATCGCTGACCATTGTCTCGACTATGGTTATGTGGGAAATCAGCCAGTGGCTTGGAAAGAATATTGTACGGAGTACTGATAAAAGGAACTCCAGGAAGGCATGGATAGGTGCTCTGGCCGCCACGATATAACTGAAATAATGTTGAAAATGGCATTAAGCACCATACAATCAATCAATCAATTTCTGCTTGTTTCTTTGTGAATGTTCTTTCTTTGCTTGCAAATTCGTATTCCACCTGTGCAGCTTCGACCTTGGCTTTTTGTCTTGCTAGACTCGAAACCTCTGATATTGCTTGACTGGATCATTTTCCAACACTATTTCTCGATTTGACACTCTGAGGACGAAGTCTTTGTAGACTGATGCTAACTTTCAGACTTCAGAGTCGAGCCAATTTTTCAATACTTAGGCATAGTTTTTTATTTATTTCCGCTTCTTTGGCTTGGGCCATTGCCTTTTGATAGTCGCAGAAATCACATGAATTTCTCTCTAAAGATTCAGTAAACCCAGAATGTTCACGATTATAATCTTTCCCTAATTTAATGAGATATTCTTTCCCTTTCTGAAAATCTGGTCCAGTTTTTCAGGAACCAATGCTTTCAACTTGACTGTCAATTTTTTCAACAATGGCACATAGCTTTCTGGTATGGCAGCTTATCAAAGCCATAAAATAGCCATGCTCTGTGAAAAGGGGGCTTAATGCATCTGCAAAAAGTATTGACCCAGTTCAGCCTGCACAGCTCATGCAGGCTGACCTGGGTCAATACTTTTCGCTATTGGTCAAGGACCACTCTACCTCAGGATGAAGTCGATTGTTAAAAAAGGTGGCTTTTATGGATCCATAATTACATGATGGCGTGATCTGTATAATGCATCACTGAGATGCATTAAACCCCCTTTTGCCAGAGTGTTGCTCACATTCTTCACCCTTCTCAGTGAGCTGCCTCTATCTTTTGTTGTCAGTTGTTTTTATCCAAGATCCACAGGTGTTGATGGCTGCATCCATGCATTTTCGCCATAAAGCGAATATCATAAGAAATCAACAAAATCACAAATTGATCAAAGTAATAAAGGCATAAAATAAATGAACAACTTACATCCTGGTGCTTTGAGAGGCCTGACCAACCGGTTAAAGCTGTTTTCTGACTAAAATTTCCACGATGATGGAAAACATTCCATGTGCATTTTTTTTTTTTTCTATGCATTTCAGTTTGGCTGTGTCCAAAACACTACCTACTTATAACATGTTATTTGATGTTTTGCTGACACTCCTATTTTTTTCCATTTCACTTAGTTTTTCACACTTTTTGTCCTCTGGTATATTTTCTAAAGATTTGGCGCCTAAACACTTCACTTAGTTTTTCACACTTTTTGTCCTCTGGTATATTTTCTTAAGATTTGGCGCCTAAACACTTCACTTAGTTTTTCACACTTTTTGTCCTCTGGTATATTTTCTAAAGATTTGGCGCCTAAACACTTCACTTAGTTTTTCACACTTTTTGTCCTCTGGTATATTTTCTTAAGATTTGGCACCTAAACACTTCACTTAGTTTTTCACACTTTTTGTCCTCTGGTATATTTTCTTAAGATTTGGCACCTAAACACTTCTTTGCTTTACTTCTGAGTGACGAGGGTACGTCAGTAAGGACAGGCATACTACTGTCTATTGAACTCGTAAAAACTGAAGCATCATCATAAAGTATGTACTGCATTGTCCCTTATTATAGCTCCCCCTCTAATTAACGCTCCTCTAGCTGTTATTTAATTAAAAACATGTTCACCAGACGGCCAATCCATGGATAAAGTTGAAAAAATCAGCTGAAATACACTTACAGCATCGACATAATCATAATTACTTCACAAATCGATGTCACTAACACCTGACTCTCCAAATACACATACACTTCCAATAACATTTTAAACTTCCGTTAACACAGTTTTAACTAACTCAGAAAAACTTTAAGAAAGTGAAAGTATTCAGAGAATTATTTAAATAAGACAAAAATCAATTTTCTATTCTTACTAACAGAAGAGGTATTTGTTTTTAGCTCCACTGGCTGAAGGCCAGCGGGCTTATGTCATGGCCCGGTGTCCGTCGTGCGTCCGTCCGTGCGTCCGTCCGTCAGTCCGTCCGTGCGTGCGTGCGTGCGTGCGTCCGTGCGTTAACTTTTATTTCAAACATCTTCTTCTCTGAAACTACCCATCCAATTTTCATGAAACTTCACAGAAATGATCCTGCCATGGTCCTCTTCAGAATTTCTTGAAAGAATTTGATTCCTTCAAAAACTCTGGTTGCCATGGCAACAAAACTGAAAAATATTGGAAATCTTTAAAAATCTTCTTGTCTGAAACCAAAAGGCATAGGGCTACCAAATTTGGCATGTAGCTTTATGTAGTAGACCTCTATCAAGTTTCTTCAAATTATAGCCCTGGGGTCAAAATTGGCTCTGCCTCAGGGGTCACAAGTTTTACATAGGCTTATATAGAGAAAACTTTAAAAATCTTCCTGTACCTAGCCATAAGGCCTAGAGCTACCAAATTTTGCATGTAGCTATATCTAGTGGGCCTCTACTAAGCGGGCCAAAATTTTAGCCCTGGGGTCAAAATTAGCCCCGCTGCAGGGGTCACAAGTTTTACATGGGCTTACATAGTGACAACTTAAGAAATCTTCCTGTTTTGATTTTTTTTTTTGAAATTAGCCATGCATCAGGGGTCTTATGTTTTACAGAGGCTTCATATGGACAAAACTTGAAAATCACCTTATTTATAACCATACAGCATAGACTTGTATTATTTTGGCATGTGGCTTTATCTTGTGATCCTCTACTGGGATCAAAAATGGCTTTGCCCTGTGGGTCTCAACTTTCACATGGGCTTTTACAGAGAAAACTTTGTAAGTCTTCATTTTGAAACCATTTGGCTCAAAATTGAAATGTGTAGTATTTATGGTTTATATTTATAAGCCAGTGGAGCAATACAGGGCCATCATGGCCCTCTTGTTGTGTTTATTTCTGGTATCAAATGTTCCATACATCTTAGATGCTTCCTAATGCCTGGCTACAACTGGAGTTGCCACTTCTTTTAACTCTTTCGGCGCCAAATAAACTCGGCTTTTAATGGCTGTATATAGAGTCCGCTGTGTCTCCGGAAGATTTTTATCATAAAGGCTTGACCAAACAAGCGGAAGGTATAGATCAAAGATCAGACTGCACGTTCTGTGCAGTCTGATCTTGATCTGTGCCTTCCGCAAAAGTCCTTGTTTTCGCCTATGGCGCTGAAAGGGTTAAGGTATTTGGTATTTGGAATATCACTGCGCTCAAGCAGTGGTGGACATTTCAAATGACAAGTCCCATTTAAAGATTGAATGACAAAGTCTGTCACACATCTGTGTGGTGTTGTCACATGTCCTGAACACAATGTAGTCAATTGTGTCTGAATTGTTTTTGAAATAATAAAAAAGGTCTTGGCTGCTGTTCACCAACCATTCTCAAAAAAGAATGTTACTTTCAATTTTAGAAAATTTTGGAGAATAAGACTAAAGAATTTTCTTAAGGCTGGTTGATGAATACAGACCCTGGACTGGCAAGAGACTTATTACTCTGATCATCAATGATTGCGTATGTTGTCAAAGCATCCTCTGGTCTTCTATCAGGATAAATTTTCCCAGACTGTTGTAGCACAAGATTTCCCTTGGACTGTGTAGTCTCCACAAACCTCTGTGCAGAAAGAACCGACAACATCACTCTGTTCCCCCCCATGCTGTGGTGAAGTTTCATTCTTTCAATGTGAAAAGATGTGCAATGTCTGGTACTCCTGCATTTTTCACAGTTAATAGATTCTTTACAATTTTTAGTTAGGTGCTTTCCATTCAAGCATTTGTAATACAATCCTCATTTCTAAATTAACTCTTTTAGCTTATCTGAGCATGAAGTGCTCAAGGTGAGCTTTTGTGAAAGTGCTGTGTCTTTGTTTGCACTCTAGAGACCACATTTTCCGTCAAACGCTCATGAAACTTTGTCGGAATCTTTGTCTTGATAATATCTCAGACAATTTCGAAATTGGGTCATGTCGGGCCAAAATTAGGTCACTGGGACAAATCTGAGAAAAATCTTGTGTGCAATCTAGAGGACACATTTTCAGTCTGATACTCATGAAACATTTTCAAAACGTTTGTATGATGATACTTGTGACACATTCATGAAACTTTGTCGGAATCTTTGTCTTGATAATATCTCAGACAATTTCGAAATTGGGTCATGTCGGGCCAAAATTAGGTCACTGGGACAAATCTGAGAAAAATCTTGTGTGCAAACTAGGGGACACATTTTCAGTCTGATACTCATGAAACATTGTCAAAACGTTTGTATGATGATACCTATGACACATTCAAAAATAGGTCAAGTTGGTCAAAAACTAGGTCACGAACACTCATGTGTTTTACATCATTATAACCAGGATCTCTTCAGCTTTATTAGCCCTAGATGACTTTACTCACGTGAGTGCTTTGGGGCCAGTTGCCCTCTTGTTAAGCTGTGTTAGCTGTTTCCACACGAATGAGACTTTTAGTTCCAGAGGTATTCCTCCAGAGTTCTTTGGTTGTATGTCCTTCTTTTTTTGTGCTTGCAGATCTAGTTAGGTTTTTCTCTCTCATAAGGGTTTGCTTTTCAATGCTGTCAGATATTGTAAAGCTAGGGATGTTAATTATAACTGCCATCATGTTGATGAATTCAACAAATGTTCCTAAGGTGGATACAATCTGAATACTGCTCTTTGTAATGACTGGCATGACCAACCCACCTGTTTTGTATGAATATTGGTAATTTTTTCATAATGCTGTTCACACCACATGAAGAGTCAAAATTTGCCAAAGTTGCTTTGCATTTCTTTTCCTTGGATTGACTCTTAATTCAGCTAATAGATCTTGTATACAAGACTTGTCCTCCCAATTGCCTATGTTTAATTTTGGAAATTTAAACAGTCTAGTTTTTTGGGACATCACTATTTGTTTGTGTGTCCTATATCTTGCATCTAGTGGCTACTACATTTTCAAGAGATCAGTTTTCTCGTTATGAGCATTTGACAGACAAGTACTGAAAGTCCCAATGCAGGTGTTAAAATGAATTCTGATTTAAATCATACCATTTAGATCTTACCATTTAAAAGTATGGAAAATATTGTAAAGATGACAAAATCTGTTAACATGTGGAGGGTCTAAGTGTTGCTGGCAGAAAAATGAATTTTAAAATAAGGCAAAAAGTGAACAAAAGATAGAGTGAGATGGGAAGTTTAAACCTAGTTTTGAAATTAATCTCTCTGCCAGCAATGCTATTTTTCTCTTATAGAGTAGAAATTATTGTGGGTTTACTGTTACTGCTGGTTTACTGTTACCATATTATTTTCTCCCTTTCCCACTATGTTTAAAAACCCTGTCTTTGTTAAAGTTATAAAAAAATTATCATGGTTATTTGCATATAGAAGAATCATGGAATTGGTACCTAATGAGAACCAAAGTATGGTCATTTATCCTTTTGTTTATTTTCAGTTTTTTACCTTCCCCTGGGCAGTATTTAGACATTGGACCATGAAGTCTTTACCGAACAACAAAATTTTGGACCTGACCAAATTGGGAGCATTTGTAGATGACAAAATAAATAAAGCTCAAGCGATGATTTCTGTCTTTGATAGGGTTGAAAACATTGTGGGAAAAGGAGAAAATGCTGGTTAACAGCATTTTCTCCTTTTCCCACAATGTTTTTAGAAGCCATCTTCTTAAGGGTTGTTAAAACTTGGGATTGTATGGTAAATGGTTAACCCTTTAGTTAACCTATTACTAGACAACTATTGTAGACTTGGCCATATTTAGAGGATTTGCAGACAACATATGGATGGTGAGATTTTTCTTTTGAAAAGGTAGCAAATATTGTGGAGGAAGGAGAAAATACTGTTAACCAGTATTCCCTCCTTTTACCACAATGTTTTCAAAAGCTATCTTCCTCAGGGTTATATATACTCAGGATTGTTTGCCAAAGAGTTATACCACACAATCCTGAGTTTTAACAACCCTGAAGAAACATTGTGGGAAAAGGAGAAAATACTAGGAGCCAGCATTTTCTCCTTTTCTCACAATGTTTTCTACCCTATCAAGAATAAATTTCGTCATTTTGGCAATTTTTAATTTGTCGTCTGCATATACTTTAAATTTGGACCAGACTGAAACTTAGTTGTGTGTAAAGAGTTGATGAATTTTTTTGTGAAAACATTCAGTGACTTTTTTCCTGTGCTTTGTTTCCTGACACTGTGCCAAGATAATAGAAGATTTTTATTTTCCAAGATTTGTTTAGAATTTTAAAGTTTACTGGTAGATTCTTTAGTCTTTGTTAACCCTTTACCACCAAATCCCAAGTTTTAATGACCTTTGGGATGAAGACTTTTGAAAACATTGTTGGAAAAGGAGACAATGCTAGTATTTAGCATTTTCTCCTTTTCCATCAATGTTTTCTACACATTCAGATACAAAGCCTATCACAAAGTATACAAAGCTGTTGTTAAAATGCATTGAAATCTAAATCATACCATTTAAAAGTATGGAAGTTATTGTGAAGATGACAGTTTGTTATATGGTCGGTCCAACTGTTAGTCGCTGGCAGAGAAATTAATTTCAAAACTTGGTTAACCCTTTCCCAAACGATGAATTTTAGACTGGTCCAAATTGAAAGAGTTTGCAGACGACAATTTTAATTTTGATGAAAATGGCAGAAAGTTCTCAAAAAGGGTAGAAAACACTGTGGAAAAATGAGAAATTGCTCGTTACGAGCAATTTCTCCTTTTCCCACAGTGTTTTCAAAAGACATGTACTGCAGACATGTGAAAACCAGGGCTTGTTTGGGAAAGGGTTAAAACTTGCAAGGTCACTCTATCTTTGGTTTACTTTTTGCCTAATTTTGAAATTCAGTTTTCTGCCAGCAACTAACTCTTGGGCTGACTGCACAATGACAGATTGTCATTTTCACAACATTTTCAATATTTTTTAAACGGTATGATTTAGATTTAAATGCATTTTGATACCTGCACTGTGCTTTTGGCCAATATTAGGCCTTTAATTCTGTTCAGTCTGATTATACCCTGAACACAAAACAAAATTACACTGTGCTCAACTTTTTACTAAAACAAAGTTTTAGACTGATCCAAATTGAAAGCATTTGCAGACGACAATATAAATTTGACTGAAAAACTGAAATTCGTTTTAGGAAGAGAAGAAAACATGGTGGGAAAAGAAGAAATGCTGGTTACCAACATTTGCTCCTTTTCTCACAACATTTTTAAAAGCTTTTTTTCCTCGGGGTCATTAAAACCCTGGATTGTGTGATAAAGGGTCAGTCAAAAACTTGACGGTCATGTTTTAAAACAAAAAAATTATTATTATGTGAATATCATAACAGTATTGTGAAACTTCATAACAACGAGTCATACCTGTTAGTTACTTTGTACACTTTTGTATTATATACCACTCAAAATTTGCTAGGGATCACTTAATTTTATTTAGATGATATATACATATGTAGCATGTATCAGGTACAGGTTTTCAGTATATTTCATTGCCATGCTGATGTACCATCAGTGGAAATGGATGTTTGTAATTCTAAACTGTATTGAAATACCTAAATGATTCTTATCAAAGCTTGAGTAGTTAGCATCAACAGATGTGTGCTTGGGCATATTTAAACCTTTGCCAAACAATCTCAAGTTTAAACAACCTGTAGGGAAAAAGGCCTTTGAAAACATTGTGGGAAAAGGACAAAATGCTGGTAACGAGCATTTTCTCCTTTTCTTACAATGTTTTCAAATGCCTTTTTCTTTTGGATCGTTGAAATAAGGGACTGTTAGGTAAAGGGTTAATACTTGAAAATACAATCAAATGAAACTCGGAAAGATTTATATCATATAGGCTTGGCTAAAGGAGTGAATGGCATATATCCAAGATTAAACTGCATGTTCTGTGCAGTCTGATCTTGGTTTATGTAGTCTGCAAAAGCCTATCATTACTTATGGTGCTGAAAATTTAAATGATTAACTCTTTACCAAATCACAAAATTTTAGATGGACCAAAAGCATTGGTAGATGACAAATGCGACCCAAAAGATGATCTCTGTCTCTTTACTCTTTTCCACACAATCCCGATGTTTAACAACCCAGAGAAAGAAGGCTTTTGAAAACATTGTGGGAAAAGGAGAAAATGCTGGTAACCAGCATTTTCTCCTTTTCCCACAATGTTTTCTACCCTTCACAAAACAAATTTTTAAGTCACATTTAATTTGTTGTCTGCAAATGCTTTCAATTTGGACTTGTCTAAAATTTTGTCGTTTGGTAAAGAGTTAACTCTTTACGACACAATCCCGACTTTTAACGACTCTGAGAAAGAAGGCTTTTGAAAACATTGTGGGAAAAGGAGAAAATGCATTTTCTCCTTTTCCCACAATATTTTCTACTCTTTCAAAAACAAATTCCAATTTTTGATTCACGTTTATTCTGTTGTCTGTATAAGCTTTCAATTTGGACAGTTCTGAAATTTTGTTGTTTGGTAAAGAGTTAAATGGTAGAAACCATTGTGGCTAAAGGAGAAAATGCTGGTTTTCAGTATTTTCTCCTTTTCCCATAATGTTTTCAAAAGCCTTCCTCTTTGAAGTTGTTAAATGATTATTTGGTAAAGGGTAAAATTATATCAGCAATGTGAATTAAATTTTGCAGTTTTTGCATTTTATTGAAAATTATATTATTTATATTTTAATTAAGTTTATTCAATGAGATTATTGTGAGAATAAACAGATTTTTCTTTTAGGTGACTTTACGGTGATAGAAGGTGCCAAATTACCTACATACAGTATTTTTAATATTTATGCTTTAACATAATAGATTTAGGTTTACACTTTACCAAAGTTTTAATGACCCTAAAGAGGAAACCTTTTGAAACCATTGTGGAAAAAGGAGAAAATGCTGTTTGCCGAAGACAGATTTAGTTCAAGTGAAAGAATTTGTCTTTGAAAGTGCAGAAAACATTGTGGGAAAAGGAGATATTGCTGATTACAATTCTCATTGTTAACTCCTAACCAAACAACAGAATTTTAGACTTGTGGAAATTGAAAGAATTTGCAGATGACAGTTAAAAGGCAGTGTTACTAGCATTTTCTTCGTTTTCCTCAGTGATTTCAAAAGCTTTCTTCCTCAGGATCCTTAAAACTCGGGATTTTGTGGTAAAGGGTTTATCACCATACAAGTAATATTTTTTTTGATACTCAATGGCACTTTCGCTTGAGATGATTAAATGTTGATGTAGACAATAAGGTCATGATCTTTATGAAAAGCAGCTTTAAATGTGATATGGCGTGCAACATACGAAAAGGGGCCTTCAGACATATGCGTAAAGTGCTGTCCCGGATTAGCCTGCGTAGTCCGCGCAGGCTAATCCGGGACAGCACTTTACGACTACATAAGATTTTTTCATACAGTAGACTTTCATGAAACAGAAAATCGCACAAAAATGAGAAGTGCCGTCTCGGATTAGTCACAGACTGCACAGGCTAATCTGGGATGACACACTTTTACACATATGTCCGAAGGCCCCTTTTCGTATGTTGCACGCCATATTGTGTCTGTGGTTGTGAGGTACAGCGTTGGCCTGGTAACCATAAGGTCCTGAGTTTGATACCTGGGAGCAGGTGTCAACTTTGGGATAGTTCACTGGCCCCCACACTTGAGAGAAATTAAGTTATAAGAACTTGGTTTTCAATCGATGTAAAATAAACGGGTTATGCTCTGCAAAAAGGGGGCTAAGTGCATCTGTGTAATTCACTATACCAAGCAAGTTATCACATAATTATGGATCCATAAAATCTATTTTGTGTAACAACTGACTGAACTGTGAGGTAGAATGGTTTTGGACATGCAGAAAATTGATTAATAGCAAAAAGTTTTTGACCCATGTCGGCCTGCACAGACTGGGTAGGCTGACATGGGTTGATTGTTTTTGCATGAAGCCCCCTTTTCACCTAGCATGGCTCAAATATGCTTAAACTAAACTTTAAATTATTTCCAGAGTTCCAGATAGAGGGAGTGATTTTAATTTCAAAATTGAAAATATTAGTTATTCTCCACTAAACCCTATGTTATGGGTACTCAATAGAATCGTCTGATCGAGACGATTCTAATGAGTACCCACAACATAGGGTTTGGAAGAGAAATAATGGATTTAGAATACCATCACTCCCTCTTATCTGGAGCTCTGATTTGTCTGCTGAGCAGCCATGTCATTTTACATGTACATAATTATGTATACAAGTATTTACTAGTGTTTTTACATTTCTTTTGGTTTACCTTGAATGTACATGTCTTATTTATTGCTACTCTATGAATAATGTATAATTTTATGATGTACCTTTGGACTGTTTTGTCCTGTACCAGATAATAATATTTTAGACTTATCCAAACTGAAAGAATGTGAGTTCTGCTCTGGCAAAAGGGGCTTTAATGCATCTCTTTAAATATCCATGTTGTCGAACAACCCACTGAATCATGGGGTAGACTGGTCGTTTGACATGCAGAAAATTGACCAAAAGCAAAAGGGTTTTGAGCCAGGGCTGGCCTGGGTCGATACTTTTTGCAGATGCATTAACTCTTTACCAAAACGACAAAATTTTAGACCAATTCAAATCGAAAGCTTTTGCAGATGACGAAATAAATGTTACTTACAAATTGAAGTTTGTTTTGGGAAGAGTAGAAAACATTGCGGGAAAAGGAGAAAATGCTGGTTACCAGCATTTTCTCCTTTTCCCTCAATGCTTTCAAAAGACTTTTTCCTCAGGGTTGTTAAAAGTCGGGATTGTGTGGTTAAGGGTTAAACCAGCTTTTGACAGACCATGACTCATTTGCATGTGATAAATGAAATGTGACCGAAACGAAATTTGTAGAAATCATTGCGGGGGAAAAAGATGAACATGCTTCTTACCAGTATTTCGTCCTTTTTCCCCCCACAATGTTTTCAACAGCCTTTTTCTTCAGGATTTGTTAATTAAAACAAGGGATTCTCTGGGAGAGGGTTTAGGAATGAACAATTACAGTTATTTGGAAAATACAAATTGGTAACTTTCTCTGCCATGAAAACAAGGTAATGGACAGTGTAGATCCAAGATCAAAATATGTATTCTGTGCAGTCTAATTTATATCTACAGTTTTAAAAAAGCACTTTTCAACATGGTAAGAGTGAATGTGGTAACATGGAAATATAGACTTAACATAATTCAGTATTATAGATTTTACTTTATGTACATGTAATTTACATTTTTTTTTTCTTTATTATTCAAATTTCAATTAATACTTATTGTTTGGTTTGTTCATCATATAGAAAACTGATTTAATTAGTACTGAAAATACTCGTTTTTGATTGAATCAAAATTTCCTTTTTGAATTTTACCTTGCATGATTATTTTTCTTATATTGTTTAAAAACAAAAATGTTCCATTTTCTAAAGATTACATGCCGGAAGTTGCTCACGTTAGTGTCTTCCAATAATTTACTTGTATTAACCCCTTATCCAACAGTCAAAGGCTTTACAAACCCTGTTGAAAAGGGCTTTTGAAAACATGTGGGAAAAGGAGAAAATGCTGGTAACCAGCATTTTCTCCTTTTCCCACAATGTTTTTCTACCCTTTCAAAGATAGAAATCATAATTTCAGCCATGTTTAATTTGTAATCTACAAATGCTTGTAATTTGGACCTGTGTAAAATTCTGTTGTATGGATAAGGGTTAATTAATTAGGATTATAGATTGCCACTAGGAATGCTTCCTTTAAGTGCTGAGAGTGTCAAACACATTATAAACTAATGTTGAAGACAAGATCAGTTGCTCAGTCAACAACTTAAACTCTGTACCAAAGCAATGTGGAAAAAGTACAAAACAGAGATAAAATATCATTTTGTACTTTTTTGTACCCTTTCCTCACCAAAAATCATATTTTTTGCCACATTTGTCATCTGCAAGCCCTTTCAGTTTGGACAAGTACAAAATTTGGCGTCTGGTAGAGAATTAAGCATTGTTTGTGTGTCACAGTTACATTGACAGAAAGCGGTAAAAGAGATGGGAATGAATACGGTTGTTTTATTCAGTGTTCGTCTGACAAAGTTGTACGTGTCCAATAAATAAAGTTTTAGTTTTCATTACTTTGTTGTCTTGTTCATTTGCGTCAGTGTAGAGTTTCCACACACTTTAGAATAGACTAGTGTCCCATTGACTCTTTACCATACAATCCCAAGTTTTCACTATCATAGGAAACAACCTCTGAAAAAACTGGGGAGAAAGGAGAAAATGCTGATAACCAGCATTTTCTCCCTTTCCCACAGTGTTTTCTGACCTTGAAGAGAGAACACAGATTATTTGATCCACAATTTATTTGTCGTTTGGAAATCCTTTCAATTTGGACTGATCTGAGGATTTGTCAGGTTAGGACTTTTGTTCGGTTTTTTTTTTTGTATCGTATTTACGCTTTGTTCCACATTATTTCAGTTTGATTGCGGCGGCCAGTGCACACCCGTCCATACTTTTCCGTATCTTATACCAGTACGTTGCACAATGTTCTTAACCCTTTCCCAAACGATAAATTTTAGACTGGTCCAAATTGAAAGAGTTTGCAGACGACAATTTTAAATTTGATGAAGGTTTAAAATTAGGAGAAAGTTCTCCTAAAGGGTAGAAAACACTGTGGGAAAAGGAGAAATTGCTCGTTACGAGCAATTTCTCCTTTTCCCACAGTGTTTTCAAAAGACTTGTAATCCAGACACGTGAAAACCAGGGTTTGTTTTGGAAAGGGTTAAGCCACTAGCTGCTTTCAGTCGTGGAAATAACGATCAGCCGTAAGAGAGGAAGGAGGAAGGAATCCTGTCGCAATGACTATCATCAATCCCCAGAAAGAAATTGACGGGTTTGGGAATTCGAACCAGCGACCCCCTGCTTTTCGGTCCCGTACACTACCGACAGCGCTACAGGGCCAGAGAATCTCGTATATAGCTTAGCTTTAGTTCAGCTTCATGAAACGGGAGATCACGATGTCTTGCCAATAAGCGGTAGCTCAGAAAGTGCGAGAAAGCAGCCAAACATCGGCGCCCGGTTTGACCATCTTCGCAAGCCAAGGTGACGATCACTACGTAGATAGTGATCGTCACCTAGGCTTGCGAAGATGGGTTTCACGGAAAAAAAAAAATAACGCAGGTCTCTTATTTTGATCAAATCTGCTAACAGGCTTAGTTTCCGATACATGGATCCGTGGAAATCGATATTTGACCAATCAGGTCATCGCATTTATTTGGCCCGATGTCCAGCCTTGCTGTCTGCTATTTCGGCTCACAAACAAACGACTGTTAATGTTGGAGAAGTGCGATATTATGTGTGTTTTCAGCGCTTGAATTTTAGGAAAAAGTTCAAAAGATATGCTTTGCGATCGTGTACGGCTTACGTGAGATATACGAAGAGATGACAAGTTTGCATTATGATTATGATTGACAATGGGACATGAGCAAAGAGTTTCGATCAACGATATATTACGCAATGGATTAATTAATGTTAGTTTTTTTTTTCTCTGAAACTCTCTGAAAAAAGAAAACATAAACTGTTTAACAGTGGAAAACAAAGGTAAAATATATGAAATACTAATAAAAAGGAAATACGTTCACTAAAATATCTAAACCTTGTTTAGTAACCTCCGCACATCCAAAAAGAGGCACGTGTCATCAATGTTTTAATTTGACGTTAACATTAACCCTTGGTGCGTGAAGGATGATGAATGTGTAGATACAGATCAGAGTGCAAAAAATGCAGTTTATTCTTGGATTCAAACCATCTGCTACTTAAATCAGGGATTTTATATACACATATATATATATGATCCCTGCTTAAATTAAGTCTATTTACGTGTATTCTTTTACTGAAGTTATATGTAGATTTCATTTATGAAACAGACTAAGTTCAGTTTTGTACAGTTTAGGAAGTTCAGCTCAAAAGGCAACTTAAGTTAATTAAATCAGCTTTTGACTTAGCCATATTTAAGTGGATTAGCACATCTGCCATTTCATAGGGTATGTCGGTAAACTGTCAACTGATAGGATGTGTGTTTGATTGCCCCTGTAATCCACTCGACCACCCGTTGTCTTCTGTATAGGCCTATCACAAGATAAAACATAAATGATATTAACAAGTTCGTTAACTGACAGCACACTTTACACATTTTAAATTCATCAGGCAACCATTTTCCCTTAACTTGTTATTTAAACATTTCTTAGACTTCTACCTTTCTGTTGAATGAGAAAATCTATAAATATTTCAAAATGCTTGTAGCCTAATTTAGTGTAATTTATTATCGAATACGATGTTGAGACAACAAGCTTTACAAAAATATTAATCATCTTTAATTCTGTTATTTTTAAGCAAAACTGAGGTTTATGATGTGTTTCATTCTTTCTCGTAGATGTTCAAAACTTTGCTGACACAGGTATTGCATTGTCTGTAGCCCGTGAAATTCACACTTTTTGTACATATCCTTGTGTAAATAAATTCAAGTTTCCATATATTTCTTACCGAGGATCCATCATCAACAGAAACATATGAAAAGGAATATTTTTCCGGGATTTAATTGAAAGAAACAGTCATGATAGCAAGATTTAAGTAGCCCTTCTGCTATACTCTATATATATTTACTGCGTTTGTTTGTGAGCCCTTAGTTACGGTAACCAAGGATGTCGGTTTATCTCATCGCCACGGATCCATGTATTAAGTCGAGTTTCTTATTTTAGAGTAACGTTCTCAAATTCTGTGCTCACAGTGTGTGTCAGACCACAGGCCTTTGAAGCTCCATTGGTCTGTTACGGAACACTAACATTTTTCTTTGTTGATCATCGAATACTTGCGAATTGGTGCATCGCCTGTATATCAGGGAATACTCAAATTTTCATTTACATCGTTACTATAAATAGCACATTGGTGACTGCCTCTATGTTGTATATAATAAGTCTTATAAAAAAGTTATTATATACATTATAGAGGCAGTTGCCAATGTGCTATTTATAGTAACGGCGTCCGATAAGGAAAATTTCGTTGTCCGGTAATAGACCAATGGAGTTTCAGCGGCCTATGGTCAGCAGATACAGATACAGATACTTTATTAGACGTAAACTTTACATTTTCTTGTCTTAACAGATACAATTAATGTACTCTAGTTAGCACAAACAATGACATATAAATGACATATAAATGACATATAAACGACATATAAACGAACGATCAGTCTACAGTTACTATGTACAACCTGGAAGAGAAGCTGAATCAAAATGCGCATTATCTTAACCCTTTATTATATTTTGTTCGAAAAGTGCGACACTATCAAACTTGCCCACCATGTATAGGTAACTATAATAGTATTGCACTGATCAACAATCAATTTCTATGTATTAAATTCTATAGCAGTACTTCGTGAAAAGCCTTCCTTTATAAATTTAGCTAAATTTAGTAGAACGCCTTTGTTATTTGTATTCATCAAATTTTTACATTTCAACATACTAGGACGAGTATAAAAATATTTTTTGCAAAAAAGTTTTCTAACATTAGCAAAAAATGGACACACAAGCAAAAAGTGATACTCGTCTTCTACTTCATTCATATTACATGCAAAACACAAACGCTGGTTTCTTGCAATCCTGTTCTGACCATGTCTGCCTGTTTCTATTCTGAGGGAATGTGACGATAATCTAAATTTTGAAATATATGATCTCCATTGTCGTGGTAGGATATTTAAATAGAATGCCAATTCACTATATTCCTTTATGAATTTATATGTGCATAAAACCGGTCTTCTATTAATTTCATTGTACAAACCCTGTCTAAATTCATCAATTAATCGTTGCTTGTAAAAGCTTTTGTGATTAACACAAAATGGATCATTCCATACATACCCAAAACCGTGTCTTGTTAACAATTTTTTTACATTACTACACCAATTATCACCTCTTCCACTACAGGCAAGTAAAGCTTCATATGTTGACCTTATAACTAAATTATCAGACAAAACTAATTTACCCCAAAATTTAATGATTCTGCAATATCTGTTAATATACAATGGGTATCTACCTAACTCGTGATACACTGCGGCATTTGAGGTAGAACTTTTAACGTTTAGCAACTTTTTACATTGTTTAAGATGTATTCTTTCTAGGCTTTGTGATTTACAAAAACCATTAATTTCACATGAATAAGAAAAAATCGATCCAACAAAAGCATCAAATAACTGCAATAATGTTGAAGTTTCAAAGTCAAAACATCGCGTTTTACTGTTAAGGATATTAAGGGCCTTTAGCGCTTTATTTGATAAAGTTCTGGTATTATTACTGAACGACCCTGTATGACTAAAAGTAGTTCCCAGATAGTGAAAATCGTTAACAACTTCCAATTTTTTACCGTTATAATACCAAGTTTCGTTACATCTAAGCGCACCTTTTTTTCTAAAAACTACCACCTTTGTTTTTTCAGTATTGACCTCTAGACCCCATTTATTACAATAATCTAATAACTTATTTAAACTGTTTTGTAGGTCATTTGGATTTTCACTTAAGCTTACCATGTCATCTGCGAAGAGAAGAAGTAAAATTTGTACATCACCAAGGTTCAATCCACTTGAAGTGTCCCCTTGCAAATAAAGTTCTATGTCATCAATGAAGAGGGAAAACAATAAGGGTGACATTATCTCCCCTTGTTTAAGACCTATATGACTATCAAATGTAGGGGAGGTAATATTATTAACTTTTACAAATGCTTTTACCTTTGAATACATATCTCGTATGATCCTTAACATTTTACCGTTTACTCCTAGACCGAATAATTTGAACCAGAGGCCTTTTCGATAAACACTATCAAACGCTTTTTTAAAACCAATGAAAGCTGCATATAAACGTTTATTTTGAGACAAAGCTCTTTGTATGAGGGAAAGGAGGACAAAACTAGCATCTGTTGTAGATCTCTTTGGTCTAAAACCAAACTGGGCATCAGATAAGATCTCATTTTCTTCACAAATATAACTAAGTCTACGATTTAAAATACCAGTGAAAATCTTAGATAAACAACTAACTAATGTAATTCCCCTGTAATTGTTAACATCGTCGGGGTCATTTTTCTTGTGTAACGGTATAATAATTCCTTCTGACCATTGATCCGGAAAATACCCTGAATTAAAAATAATGTTAAAAAGGTCAACTAAATGTGAAGAAATAATGTCACAACTCTCAATGAAATATTCATTAATAAGACAATCGCTTCCCATAGCTTTGTTTCGATTTAGATTATGTATGACATACTCCACTTCGAGCAATGTTATAGGCTGATCCAGCTCATCAAAAGTGCAGAAAGAAGAGCTAAAATCATTGTTTTCACAAAAAGTTTCGGCCTCGGGAACATGCACGTTAGTAATATCGTCAGCCAATTTCGAAAAATAATTGTAAAATTCATCAATAGAAATATCGTTACATGGTCAGCCTTTACTCACCAAAATAATGGGCTTCATTGTCTTAACCCCTTACCACACAATCCCGAAGTTAAAAGACCTTGAGGAAACGACATTTTGAAAATTGTGGGAAAAGGAGAAAATGTTTGGTAACCAGCATTTTCTCCTTTTCCGACAATGTTTTCTGCTCTTTCTATGACAAATCTATCATTTAGATCACATTTAGTTTGTCGTCTGCAAAATGCTGTCAATTTCAACGCGTCTATAATTTTGTCCTTTGATGACGGGTTAACTGAAGTTGGTGCGTTTATTTTGCGGAGTTGAGTCTGAAACATTGTGTCGACTCAGGATTTGAGAACGTTACTTAACTTTTTACCACACAGTCCCGAGTTTTAACGACCCTGAGGAAGAAGCCTTTTGAAAACATTGTGGGAAAAGGAGAAAATGCTGGTAACCAGCATTTTCTCCTTTTCCCACAAAGTTTTCTACCCATTACCAAATCAAATTTTAATTTTTGAGTCACATTTATCTTGTCGTCTGCAGATGCTTTCAGTTTGGATCAGTCTAAAATTTTGTCGTTTGGTAAAGAGTTAAGTCCGCTAACGTTAGTGAAATGTATCTCGAATAACGAACTCAACTTAAGTCAGAAACCGAGTCCTTTAGCAGATTTGAGATAACAAAGAGACTTAAATTTTTTCTCGAAAACGGGCCAAGGTGTGCATAGATTGGTGCATGGACCAGCATCTATACTGTACGTAAAATCATGCTAAAAAGACGGAAAACACTTGAGAAATAAATCAGACATAAAAGGCAAATCCCTCGAGACGGAGGTGCGCACTCTGTCAAAATGGCGGTAATAAGTTTTGGTGCCTTTAATTATTGAAAATTGTCTATTGCTTGGAAACCGGTGAAGTTTCCAGGGTGCAGGCCGAACAATCAATATTGTACGCCAATCTTTTAACTGTTTGTCAGAAAATCCAAAAGGCTGTGGAAAGCAATGTGGGAAAAGGAGAAAATGCTGGTGACCAGCATTTTCTCCTTTTCCCACATTTTTTCTATCCTTTTACAGACAAATTCCAATCATTTTAGCGATATATAATTTGTCGTCTGCATGTGTTTTCATTTTGGATCAGTCTCAAATTTTGTCGTCTGGTAAAGGGTTAACCATTTGTCAGACAAAGGTGATTTTTGTCTGTCGGTAGAGAGGACAGCTGCTGAAAACATTGTTGGAAAAGTCATAGACAATCATTGCTTTCCCCTCGATGCTTTTACATATTGTTAGAAAACAGAAATGGCCATGAAACACAATATTCATATGTCAAAAACTTTCGGAGAATTATATGTTGTCAGGGGCGTGGCGGGGCCTTTTTAGCTCACCTTAGTACGAAGTGCTCAAGGTGAGCTTTTGTGATCGTGCTGTGTCCGGCGTCCGTCGTGCGTCGTCCAGGCGTCAACAATTACCTTGTGTGCACTCTAGAGGCTACATTTTCGATCATATACTCATGAAACTTGGTCAGAATGATTGTCTTGTTAATATCTAGAACAAGTTCGAAATTGGGTCATGTCGGGTCAAAAAGTAGGTCACTGGGCAAAATCTAAGAAAAACCTAGTGTGCACTATAGAGGCCATATTTTCAGCATGATACTCTGGAAACTTGGTCAGAATGTTTGTCTTGATAATATTTTGGACAAGTTCGAAATTGAGTCATGTCGGGTCAAAAAGTAAGTCACTTGGCCAAATCTCAGAAAAACCTTGTGTACACTCTAGAGGCCACATTTTCAGCCTGAACCTTATGAAACTCGGTCAGAATGTTTGTCTTGATGATATCTTGGACATGTTCGAAATTGGGTCATGTTGGGTCAAAAAGTAGATCAGTGGGCCAAATCTTAGAAAAACCTTTTGTGCACTCTAGATGCCACATTTTCAGCCTGAAACACATGAAAGTTGGTAAGGATGTTTGTCTTGATGATATCTAGGACAAGTTTGAAATTAGGTCATGACGGGTCAAAAAGTAGGTCACTGGGCTAAATTTTAGAAAAACCTTGTGTGCACTTTAGAGGCAACATTTTCAGCCTGAGACTCATGAAAGTTGGGTAGAATTTTTATCTTGAAAATATCTGGGACAAGATCAAAATTGGGTCATGTCCGGTCAAAAAGTAGGTCACTGGGCCAAATATCAGAAAAACCTTGTGTGCACTCCAGAGGTCACATTGGTAGTCGGATACTCATGAAACTAGGTCAGATTGTCTGTCTCGATGATATCTCAGACAAGTTTGAAATTGGGTCATGTCGGCTTAAAAAGTAGGTCACTGGACCAAATCTTAGGAAAACCTTGGGTGCTTCATAGAGGCCACATTTTCAGCCTCATACTGATAAAGATTGGTCAGAATGTTTATCTTGTTGATATCTTACACAAGTCCGAAAGTGGGTCATGTTGGGCAAAAAGTAGGTCACCTAGTCAAATCTTAGATAAACCTTGTGTGCACTTTAGAGGCCACATTTCGAGTCTGATACTCATGAAACGTGGTCAGAATGTTTTAATGATATCTTGGACAAGTTAGGAATTTAGTCACATTGGTTCAAACAGTAGGTCACTTACACTCATGTGTTTTACACCATTAAAACCAGGATCTCTTCAGCTTTATCAACTGTAGATGACTTTACTCAGGTGAGCGCTTTAGGGCCAATGGCCCTCTTGTTTGAACTTTGGCAAATGAGGAAAGGCTCGCCCCCTCCCTCTGCCCCCCTCCCTCCCGGACGAAAACGAATTTAGGCATTCTTGAGCCTGAAAAATCGGCTTTGTACGTACACAGTTTTAATCTAGCAATGACGGGAATTTTGATGTTCCGCATTTGCCTACGAGCGTATGCCTGGCTACGCCACTTGCTGTAGATAAGTGTAATGTCTCTCTATATGTCACATTACTTTTTACAAGACGATAGACTCGTTAGAGTCGTCTATATTAACCCTTAACCTGCTAAATAAGTTGTATGAGACTTTCAAGACGATAGTAAAAACCTTAACCCTTTTCCAAACGACAAATTTTGGACTGGTCCAAATGGAAAGAGTTTGCAGACGACAATTTTAAATTTGATGAAAATGGTAGAAAGGTCTTAAAAAGGGTAGAAAACACTGTGGTAAAAGGAGAAATTGCTCGTTACGAGCAATTTCTCCTTTTCCCACAGTGTTTTCAAAAGACTTGTACTGCAGACACGTGAAAATCAGGGCTTGTTTGGGAAAGGGTTAATAATGCTGTTTCAAATTTGGTTTTTAGAGAAAAAATATCTCGTCATCGGACAGTATAGACCTAAGATCAGACTTCACATTCTGTGCAGTCTGATCTTGATCTATACTGTCCGCCAAATGTCAGTGAGTCAGGCCTAGCAACCTAAGGGTTAAAAAGGCATCAAGTGAAGGTAAAATGATGGTATTTGTCTTTGGAAGGGAAGAAAACACTGTAGGAAAACAGAGAAAATACTGGTTACCATGAATACACGTGAAAACATCATGGCAAAAGGAGAGATTGCACCTGTAAAATTTGTTGCCCTCAGTAAATATAGAATAGGGGTAGCCTAAAGTGCAATGTCGATCCTAGGGTTCAGGTAAATTTTTGAGGGACGGACGCACGGGCGGACAAAAAACAAAAAAAAAACCTATGTCACACCTGCTTTGCCAAAGGACGAAAATACATGGACTGGAGTCAATACAATCGTACGGATTTGACCCCGATGTTTCATTTCAAAAATAAACCTTCTTCCAGGTTTGAAATTTTCAGGATTCAATAATTTAAACATAAAAGACAGTTTTCCGATCAAGATAACGGGGTTACATATAGCAAACAAATTGGCTTTTAAAACCTTTCACAACACAATCCCGACTTTCAACGACCTTGAGAAAGGAGTCTTTTGAAAACATTGTGTGAAAAGGAGAAAATGCTGGTGACCAGCATTTTCTCCTTTTCCCACAATGTTTTCTACCACCTCTCAAAACAAATTTCAGCTTTTGAGTCACATTTATTTTGTCGCCTGCAAACGCTTTCAATTTGGAAAAGTCTAATATTTTGTCGTTTGGTAAAGAGTTAATTACAATATAAATAATTCAATGAAAATCATAGACAGTTACGGTTCCTATGTCTGCAGCCTCGTTTTCAAGACCCGGATTATGTGCTTTCCGCCACAGATTTGCAAAACACCAGCGAATTTTCACTAACAAAATTTTGCACGAGTTCACAACCAAGACATACGTTAAAATGGCTGGATATTTGATCGGTGCTTTATTTTGCCTGACGCAAGGTAATTTTCTGTTATGAAATAATCTTCTTTTATTTTACGTGACGTATGACGCTTCACTAGAGTCATATATGTATTCCTGCTGAGCCCCGGAATCGCAGTCGGTACCATACAGAACTTGAAAACAGAGGGTTGCTGGTTCGAATTCCACATCTCGGCCAATTTCTTTCCGAGGATTGATGATAGTCATTCTACAGGAATTACTAAAAATAGCACAGTTGCGCATCTCTTCTATCTATATGGTAAATATTAATTACAGGCAATACAGAGGCGATGCGCAAATGTGCTATTTTTAGTAACGTGTCTGATGATCGAGCAATGAAAAATTTGGTCGAGGAATGAAATTTTGGTGTGTCATGATAGACCATTGGAGCCTCAAATGCCTGGAGCTTCAAATGCCTGTGGTTAGTCACCGTGTTGAATTATTAGAAATGACTGTCAGCTGAAGTACAATCCTAGTGTTTAAGCTCTTGGAACATTAAAGCATAGTATACAAGACAATTTTGTACATTTGCTGGTGCAGTCTAATCATTTAATCATTTAGCAATGAGACTACACTGTCCCTTGTATCGAGGATGGTCTCACTGTCATAAAAATATAGCTTTTTGTCGTCGTTGTTGTTGTTGTTTCTTTTAGCCCTACCAAACAACAAAAATTTATCCTTGTCCAGATCGAAAGCGTTTGCAGACGAAAAATAAAATCTTACTTAAAACAGTGAATGGCTTTTGCGAGGAAGCATGACCAAAAAAGTGTTTTAGATCAAATTATTGAAATTAAGCATTTGATTTCCACGTTGAAATTTATATCAACGGATGCTATCTGCTTAAATCTATCAAATGCTTAAAAATTCTATGTACATGTACTTATCTTTGTTATTGCTATTATTATCATTATTATTAACGGCAGCCATTCTGATATACGCTGAGACCGTCGAGATATCACTGTACCCAAACGACAAAGTCATATTCATCGGGGAGAAAACGATTGTGAACAGCACCATTACATTTCCGAAACCCGTCTATGAAGATGTAAACGTGACCCTGTACCCGACTATGGACGGACCGGATATGTATCTGCGCAGGATTCTGGGAGTCAGTATTGGAAAGAATCTGCAAGTTTCCGGCAACGTTGTACCCCTCATGGACTGGGGCAAGAAAGATGCTGTACCGGTAAAGTCTTCGGCCCAAATAATTTGAACCTTGCTCTCTGAAGAAGGGCTTTAATGCATCTACAAAAAAAGTATCCACCTAGGTCAGCCTGTGCAGTCCGCGCAGGCTGACCTTGCTCACCTGGGTCGAAAGCTTTTTGCTATTGGTAAACTTTCTGCATGCCATTGGAGCATGTGCCTCATGAATTGGTCGGTTGTTTGGCGAAATGTATTTTATAGATCTATAGTTATGTGATGACTTGCTTTGTACGATGTGGCGGGGATACATTAAGCCTTTCCCAAACAAGCCCTGGTTTTCACGCGTCTGCAGTACAAGTCTTTTGAAAACACTGTAACGTAACGAGCAATTTCTCCTTTTCCCACAGTGTTTTCTACCCTTTTTGAGACCTTTCTGCCATTTTTATCAAATTTAAAATTGTCGTCTGCAAACTCTTTCAATTTGAACCAGTCCAAAATTTGTCGTTTGGGAAAGGGTTAAGCCCCTCGTCCAACAGCATGGCTCAGTGTAAAAGTCTCAATTTCGATTGTTTTCTATGATAGTTACTGTCTGTTCTGATGTCGATGGTCTTTACATAACGAATACGAGTTAATTACATAATGATTTTCTGTAAGATAATCTGTCTCACTAATTTGTTCTTACGAAAATGACGTAACATGAATTCTTTTTCATCATTTTTGCACTCTATGTTCTCATTTAGACAGTGGAACAAAGGGCATCGCTTCAAAGATTATAACCTGAAAACTTTACCGTGCGTTTCGTCACATCTGTTATTTTCTATAGTTGTTTTGTTGTATAGCCCCGAGGAAGCCGAATGGCGAAACGTTGGATAAAAACTTAATTTAGTATTTTTTCGTTTTGTTATCTTATTTCAATTTATATTGATTTATGTTCTATCAGTGAGAAACACCAGTCACCAAGCAGAAGTTGTAGCTGACATTCTACGCGTTGAAAAATATTCGTTTGCTAACTCCATTGCATGTACAGTGGAAACGAAACTATTAAACAATTAATTACTTAGCTTTGTGTAATTTGTACAGGTAGTTATCAAAGCTTTTTTTTTTTTTTTTTAAATCAAGATGTTTTATATAGATTGTCTCTCCTTATTTTTACAAGGGCGAGTATCTTGCCTGTAAGTACTCACTTGGAACAGTGAAACGGGTACCACGATCATGGGGTAGAACTGATGACGTCATTACATTTCAATACGAGGCTATCATGGGGGCCGAGGGAAGCTACGAAGATGGGGACGACCATATTCTCGGCGCTAGTGTGAAGTCTGCAGACGACTATGCGATCACGCTGAAGCATGCCACGATGAGAAGTCGCACTTTACCGGTAAATCGGATGTTCAATACTTATGAGCCATGCTCTGGCAAAGGGGGGCTTAATGCATCTCCGTAATGTGTATACCAAGCTAGTCATTACGTGATAAGGGATCCATAAAACCCATCATGTCTACCAACCCACTGTATCATAAGGTAGAATGGTCCTTTGACATACAGAAAATCGACCCATAGCGAAGAGTTTCGGCCCAGGTCATCCTGCGCGGAGTGCGCAGGCTGACCCGGGTCGATACTTTTCGCAGATGCATTAAGCCCCCTTTTCACAGAGCACAGCTCATATGTATTTAGTTTTTTTTCATGGTTGGTTCCTGGTCCCGGTTGAAACGGTCCAATCAAGAAAACATCAAATTTTTTAGAGAGTATTCAATTTCATCCAGACGTTTGAAAGAAAACCGACCTTGACCTTGACCTACATCACTGTCCCGCAGCCATTTTGAAATTGTATCATGGGAAATTCGATGATATTCGTCAAAAAATGTTGTAACTTGATACTGTTGGTTCCAATTTAAAGTCACATGATTTGAACATATTGCCACGTGATCTAGCAAATGATCTAATTACATCATAGTGTCTGTTAGTAAAACTGCGTATAATAAAGGATTTTATTATTTTTTTTATTCATTTATTTTTTTATATTTTTGAGAAAAGTAGTCAGTGACTTTGGAAAGACAATCGTGTCAGTATAGGTGTGAGAAAGCTAGGAAACACATTGGTGCGTCACTGACCGCCATCATATGACCCGAGCTGTTAAAATTGGCGTTAAACTCCAATACAAACCAAACAATTATTTTCATTTTTCGAAAGGGTAGAAAACATTGTTGGAAAATGAGAAAATGCTGGTCACCAGCATTTTCTCCTTTTCTAACGATGTTTTCAAAAGTCTTTGTGGTCATTAAAACTCGGGATTGTGTGGTAAAGGGTTAAGGCATCTTCCTCTGTTTTAAACACTGCATCACTATCCCTTTCAGCTTCTTTTCCGAGCCTTGAATGAGGATGCCAAGCTTCAGCCATCTGTCATTGAGATGCTGATAAATCAAGTTAACGGCACAACGTCCCAGTGAATATAACTATCAACCTTGTTGGAGCACATGTACACAGAATCCTTTCTTGCTTGTGTTAAAGAAAAAATCTTTGATTTGCACTTTATCCGGGTATATGGAATGTAAAAAAAAAAACAGCTTTGGTTTGCACTTAAGCCGGGTATATGATTTGTAATGGCGTTAACAGTTCTTCTTTACCACGGTGTTTATCTCAGCTTCTATCATACCACAGGCCACTGAAACTCCGTTGGTCTGTCAAGAAATACCGAATTTCATATTGCCCGATCACCGATTTACCGTTACTAAAAAGAAGGCACGCAGGCGTATGGTCTCTATATCGTATATAAAAATATATATAGAGGAGATGCGCCAATGTGCTATTTTTAGTAACAGTGTTCAGTCAGCAACCAATGAAAATTTCAGTGTTCCTTGATGGATCAATGGAGCCTCAAAGGCCTGTACTAGTACCAGTGCAAAACAAGTTGGTTCTTTTTTGTCGGGTAAACCGAAATCAGCCATTCGATTGATCTGTTTGTTCATGATATCCGTCCATCTGTTGGTCTATAAATCATTTTAACAATGTCTTGAGCACTCAAGCAAAACAGTTACTCTCCATCCGATTCTAATCAAACTTCGAGAAAGATTAGCAAGAATGGGAGTTGGGAAAGAGTACTTTCAAACCGATTACCAAGCAAATCAACAACCCTGAGGAAGGAAGGTTTTGAAATCATTGTGGGAAAAGGAGAAAACGATAACCAACATTTTCTCTTTTTCCCACAGTGTTTTGTATCCTGTCCAGAAAACAAATTTCAATTTTTGAGGCACATTTATTTTGTCGTCTGCAAATGTTTTCAAATTGGACGTGTCTAAAATTTTGTCATTTGGTGAAGAGTTAAGCATGCATCACCCAGACCCAGCAAAGAAGAGATATGTAAAAGAAGACAAAGAAAAGTATCACTAAATGTAGCACAAGTGTTGTTGAAGAATTTCGTACTTTCAAAATGTCGTTTTATTAATTTTTATCTATTTTCGTCAGATATTCGAAATGCCGTATAAGATGTTAAAGTTGTTGGGCATTGATGTCATAATTCACAGGTACCTGCGGCGCTGACTGCACGGAATGGTGGGGGGTGGGGATTCCTGTAAGTCAAATTATCTCCCTTGCCAGAAAAAAGGCCAAAGGTAACAAATAACAGATAGGTCCTTTTACATTTATTCCTTTGTTTTTATCCTTGACTAAGTAGATTTAGTTGAGATATTAATCTAAGAACATAGCTGTGTAGTGCAAGAAAATCAAGGATGAAAACCAAGTAATCCCCTTATCAGTACTGGAGAGAAATTAAGGGAAATAACTGAAAAATGGCCCTCATTGTCCTTTAACAAGGGACTGCAGGTCCTGGGCGGAGTCATAGTGAAAACCGGAAAATAAATATTTAAGTGAGCTGTCGCTGGGATATAAATGAAAAACTGTTCAAGACTACATGTATGTACAACATTCAAAGAAACATATCTTAAACCATTATAAAACAAATACGAATTCTCTACTCATGAAATAGACTAGGCTGCCTCTCTTGGTTGGATTTTATTCTTCACGCGAGAGAGAGAGAGAGAGAGAGAGAGAGACTCTCTTGGTTGGATTTTAGTCTTCACGCGAGAGAGAGAGAGAGCCCCTCTTGGTTGGATTTTATTCTTCACGCGAGAGAGAGAGAGAGAGAGAGAGACTCGAAGTTAGGAAGAGATAGGGATGAAGAGAAAGGGACAAGAGAGAGAGAGAGAGAGAGAGAGAGAGATCAGCAAAATAATTTTGAGGCACCTTTTAAATTATTTTTATTGTTACTTTTACTGTTTCAAAGCTTTTCGTCTGTTTTTTTTTTTTTAATTTATGCAATAAACCATTAAAGTACTTGTAGTTTCTGTTCAATCCGACATCTATTTAGAAGATAAACATTTCAGGAGATAATTATCTTTTTCCTTTAAACGACAAAATTTTGGACTGGACGAAATTGAAAGCTTTCGTAGACGACAAATTAAATGTTGCTAAATGATGATTTTTGTCTTTTACTGGGCAGAAAACATTGTGGGAAAAGGAGAAAATGCTGGTTACCAGCATTTTCTCCTTTTCCCACAATGTTTCCAAAAGCCTTCTCCTTCAGGGTCGTTTAAACTCGTTTTAAGCAATTGTGCGGTTTAAGGGTTAAACCCTTGTTTAAAGCCCGTGTTTCAATGACCTTGACAGAAAAGACTTTTGAAAACATTGAGGGAAAAGGAGAAAATACTGGCAACCAGCATTTTATCCTTTTCCCTCAATGTTTTCTCCTCTTTCAAAGACAAGTACTATTACTTGTGCTACATTTAATATTGTCGTCTGCAAAAACATTAATTTTAGTTTTGACACGATTGATATTTTTATCTTTGGTCGTGTGGTACAGAGCTAACTCTTTATCTAAATCTAATTACAGGTTCTAGACATATCAAAACTGATGGCTTTAACAGATGACAAATTCGAAAGTGATACAAATCAACGGAAGCTCTTTGACAGGAAAGATAACCAATGATTGTGGGATAAGGAGAAAATGCTGATTAACTCCTTTCCCACGGTGTTTCCTTCCTTGTCAATGTTTAACTTTTTTTTGTTTTCTTTTAGAACAGAACAGAACATATATTTTATTAGACAAGTACTTCGTACATAGTCTTGTTTACATACATTGTATATAATAAACAAGGTCTCTCTCTCTCTCTCTCTATCTCTCTCTCACACACCCACACCGATACGTCAAGTACTAAACTTCAGCTGGGAATTTTACCACAGCCAAACTCAGTCGGTAGCGTAAAGGACTTGAGAACAGAGGGTCGCTGGTTCAACCCCCGGCTTGGCCAATTTCTTTCTGAGGATAGTCATAGCGACAGGATTCATTCTTCTCTCACCGCTGACCATTGTTTCGACGATGGTTATGTGGAGAAGCAGCCAGTGGCTTGGAAAAAATATTGTTCGGAGTACTGGTAAAAAGAAACCCCAGGAAAGCATGAATAGATGCATTGGCTGCCACGATATAAAATAAAAAAATGTTGAAAACGGCGTTAAACACCAATCAATCAATCAATCCTTTCCCCACAATGTTTTCGAAAGCCCTCTTCTCGAGGGTCGTTAAAACTTGGGATTGTTTTGTAAACGGCTAAATGTCAATTTTTATGTTTTTTTTTTTCTCAGCCGAATGAAAAATGCACGTTTTTCTTACATAACTCTTTTACCAGACGACAAAATTTAAGAATCCTCTGTTTTGAAAGCACTTGCAGACGACAAATATGGATCACGTACCTAAATTTGTTTGTGAACGAGTAGAAAATATTGCGGGAAAAGGAGAAAATGCTGGTTACCAGCATTTTCTCCTTTTCCTACAATGTTTTCGGAAGACATCTCCATCAGGGTCGTAAGTGTTTTGTCTAGAATGATCGGTTTACTTATCTCTGACATTACACTTAGATTACCTTTGGAAGACTCTTATGGAGAGTGACCTTCACCTTTTCACACGCGCATGATAGAAACTTCGCACGTGCATGTGAAAACGTTCATTTAACCCGTTACTAGACAGATGTGACTTTAAATACTCGGGCTAAAACACTGTGGAAAAAGAAGCTATCGTTTATAAGAACAATTTCTTTCTTTCTCACTTTTTTTTCGCATACCATCAAAACACTATTTTTCCTTATCTAAAATTTGTGTTCTGCACGTTTTTTCAACTTTTTCAGGATTACTAAAAATAGTTTGTACAGTTAGGGGTTAGAAATCTATAAACTTGCAGTCTTGGCACTGCAGACGGCACTTTGGACAGTGATGCTACGATACGTTCTTCTTATTTGCTTGTGTATTTTTGTTACTATTGAGACGGTCCCCGTCCTGCATTGTGTGAGTTGCGCCAACGCGACTTGTCCACCAGAACCAGTGTGTCAACTAGATCGGGTACCATGTGGATGCTGTAACGTGTGTACACTAAAAGCTGGAGATGTTTGCCACGGGTTCTCAGCCAGGTGAGTAACTCACATATTTATTTCAGGCTTTCAAGCGGGCCCTACTTTTCCTACTTTTCCCTACTTTTTTTCTGTCCCCCTTCTTTTCCCTACTTTCATTCTGAAAATGCCCTACTATCCCTACTTTTTTTTTAAATAGGAAAATGGAAAATATTTCTAAAACAAGTAAAAAAGATGAAAAGTCATCGGTGAAAGTTTTCGTATTATGATGGAATTCTGTATTTTTAGGGTTCAACTAGGTCATCTCTAAATCATCTAAATAAATCTTGTATCGATGGCATATTACAAGTCAACAGATCTCCAGGTGTTGTTTCAATAAAGTTTATTTCCTATCTGCATTTCCTTCGAGGCTATTCCTGGTCATTTATGGCTCTCGTGGAACATCTGGTAACAAAGATTCCGTTACAAAATCAGATGAGTTTAATAGCTGTTACAAAATCAGATGAGTTTAATATCTGAGTATACTTGGAATATTTATAGGAGCGTTTCATGCTATCTACTTGAAAAACATCTTATGATTGGACCAAAACATATCGGTCTACCAATAGATAATTATTGAACGCAGAAATTTCGTCCTGCACCATAACATGGCTGCCGAGTTAAAATGAAGATTGTCGCTGTTAAAATGTCTCGGTTTAACCGTTTTCATTCAAAAGAAATTGAAAAAGACACGCAAATAAACAGGGGTGTGAATGGCTAAATGAAAGCGATTTAGGCAACGAAGGATATGCATCTGGTTAATAATGCCCCAGTTAACTGGAGTTGCTTTTTTGGAGTTAACACGAAAACTATCAACTACAGGTCATATGGAAAGAAAGCCTTTTAGGCTTGCATGCCTGTACATGAAGAAGATTTTTATGTATAAATGAACATGAGTAAGTTCAAAGGGTTGATTATTAAAAGAATCATGTCCTTGAAAGTATCAATCCCTCTGTTAGCCTGTCTAGGTATGGCACTAGTTTATTGACAAAAACTTAAGTTGTATGTTAACCCTTAAGCTGCTAATCGCGACCCACTGACCTTTAGCGGACAGTGTAGATCAAGATCAGACTGCACAGAACGTGCAGTCTGATCTTTGATCTACACTGTCCGGTACGGTATTTTCTTTCCGGTGAAATCAACTTTAAAACCGCAATGTTTGGAATTTTAGTATTGAGTAGAAATTTGTGTTTCATTTATTCAGCAGCTTAAGTGTTATCGTAAAATTAAAAATTGAGAAGGAAAATACCTGAAGCCTTTTTGAAATGACGGTGTCAGGAAAAGGGTTTTAACATGAGTAAAAAAGCAAAGTTTCTAGAGCTTCCGGGGGCCCCTGGACCCCCAGCCAGGGCGTTGCCCCGGACCCATCGAGGTCCTTAGCGGCCCCCTCGCCCCCACCGAAAAAAGTTCAGTATTTTCAGTTTTTCGAACTTTAACCCACGGAAAAAAGGGTTTCTTATTCTGGTCTGTAGTTATATTTTAGACGGTCTTTACTAGAGGCACATTGGGTTCAGGTGGAATTCGTGGTCATATGGAGCTAACCATTGTCAAGCCTGACTGTCTATGTAAGGTTTCTCTCGTTGCTGTGCTATGAATTCTATCTGAACACAGATGTTGCCGGCTGTACAGAGAGCAAGTATATTTACGTGAAGGAGTCATGCATTATTATATACCTAGATAGTAAAATCTTCATTATCATTGATGAAAAATATGGTAAGTTCTCTGTAAATATGCCCTACTATCCCTACTTTTTCTTTCTTATAATCCCTACTTCTTCACTACTTTTTTAAAAAGTTTACCCTACCTTTTCCCTGCTTTTTTGCAGAAGGGCACTTGAAAGCCTGTTATTCAGTCAATATTAGACTATTAACATTTTCTTGTTTTTCCATGACGTTTACAAAAGCCTCCTTTCTCAGGGTCGTTAAACTTCTAATTGGGTATTATTAGATTTATGCCCCCACAACAAAGTTATTGAGGAATACTTGAATCAGGTCGTTCGTCCGCCTGTCTGTCCGTTCATAGATGTGTACTTATAATAGTCTGGATTACCTTCCCTACCACTACGTTATCGGGTCAGGCAAAGCGCAATGATGGCGGCCTCCTGGGTGTCCTCAAGCGAACCCCTACATGTATCCCCGTTTTCCCAATTTCATGTGATCCAGTGTAATAAGTTAATAAAATGAGATCAATTTTGTACAAATAATACATTACCGAATCTAAAACGTGCTGTTGGGGTATAATTTAAATATAAATTCGACTATGAATCATTTTAAAAATAGCCCTGTTTTCGGACGTTATATAGGTCCATTGACATTTCGGATACTTAAAGCATTTCTGATATGTAGTTTTTCTCGCTAAATAAGAACGACATGTAGAAAAACTCACTGTCATGACTTTACTGCAAGCGATCTGTTTTGAATTCAGCCTATGATCCGATTTGATCATGTGAAATAACAATATCTCGTGCATATTACCAACGGAGGCCGCCATTATGTCGGTTTGCCTGACGTACTCTTGTAGTACGGCGAGGTACCAGACTATACTTATAATCGCCAGTCTGATAGAGTTATCTCTCTTTGAGCACTCTTGTGCATGTAGGGTAAGAAAATACACAACTCTCGAGAGACAGCGCGTTTATCGGAACCTACACGGTGTCTGTACCGTATCCATATCTCTAACTAACCCATAATGGGGGGGGGGGGGGGGGGGGGAAAGGGAATGAAAGCTGTAATATACAAACGTACTTATTAGACACTGCATCGCAATGAAAAGTGCCTCCGTCAGGCGAAGAAAAAAAACCCTGTTTTTCAGGGAAACCCTTGAAAAAAATTTGGGCGGTAGGTCGGATTTCTTTTTTTTTTTTCCTTATGCTCTTTGATCTATACAGTCCGATATGGTAAGACTTTCCCTGCCAGAGTAAGACAGACAGACAGACGAAATCGCAATGCTTGACCTTTTCCGATCCGTTGTAAATTTCCAAAATTATTATAAAATTTAGCAGGTTAAAGTTTTAAGTAATCCTGGACCCGTATTCACTGATATTCTTAATTTCATTCGTAGTCTAATTCCAGATTTTGGAAAGTAACACAAGTTTTGATTGGTTACACCGTTTGGTTTACCCAATTAGAAGTTGTGTTACTTTGAAATTTTGAAAATTCTTGAGAACAAGACTAAGAATGTAAGTGAATACATACCCTGTGACTCTCTGTCTCTTTTCAGTTGTGGAGCCAATTTGAAATGTTTAACGCCTGGTGGAGAATTTGACGAGCGCCCTCCGTGGTTTTCGATCCTTACAGGCGTCTGTGTTCCTACGTACCTTACACCGCCCCTCGTCACGCTGGCCCCGCCCATACCACAGATTGGTTGAGAGCAGCAATGTTCGTTATCTCAATTTATTCAAAATTAACTTGGACTGAGAATTAAAAAATGATGGCATAGAAAAATGCTATATTTAATTCTTATACCAATAACACTATACAGGATCCGATTTCACGAAAAAAAAAAAAGAAATGAAGTCTCTTATTTCGCTAAAATCCGCTGACAGACCATTTTCTGGATTAATTTTTAGCTCGTGATTTGAGACGCATTCACTAACATTAACAGATATGAGCCATGCTCTGTGAAAAGGGGCATTAATGCATCTGCGAAAAGTATCGACCCAGGTCAGCCTGCGCAGTCCGCGCAGGCTGACCTGGGCCGAAACTTTTCGCTATCGGTTAATTTTCTGCATGTCCAGTCATAATTCTACCTCATAATTCAGTCGGTTGTTAGACAACAGTGGACTTTATAGATCCATGGTCACGTGATGACTTACTTGGTATCAAGCATCACGGAGATGCATTAAACCCCCTTTGGCCAGAGCATGGCTCATATAAGTAACGTTATCTTGCTGAGTTGAGTCTGAAACTATGGGTCACCTCAAGATTTGAGAACGTTACTAAAGTCTGTTAATGCTAGAGAAATGTGTCTCAAATAACGAACAACAATTTAAGTCAGAAAATGAGTCCATATGCGAATTTTGAGCAGATTAAAAGGCTCAAGTTTTTTTTCGGTAAAAACGGGCACACGTCCCTACTTACCTCCTGTAGGCGACTTTTTAGCGAATTCTTGTAGCAAATCCGCCCACTGTGATCAGTCTGACCGGAACCAAATAATGTCCTTCACGCTTGTGCTTTGCTCATTCTACTTTCATATTGAGCTAGTACACCCCAACCTCGCTTTTTGCCACTACCGTTTATACAATATACAGTATCTAACTGGGATATTAACTTAAGAACATAGCTGTGTAGTGCAAGAAAATCAAGGCTAAAAACCAAATAGCCCCCTTATCAGGACCAATGTATTGTTGGAGAGGATCAAGGGAAATAACTGAAGAATGGCCCTCATTGTCCTTTAACCCTTTACCAAACGACAAAATTTTAGACCAGTCCAAATTGAAAGCTTTTGCAGACGACAAAATAAATGTTAATCAAAATTTGAAATTTGTTTTTGAAAACATTGTGGGAAAAGGAGAAAATGCTGGTTACCAGCATTTTCTCCTTTTTACACAATGTTCTCAAAAAGCTTCTTCCTCAGCGTCGTTAAAAGTCGGGATTGTGTGGTAAAGGGTTAACAAGGGACTGCAGGTCTTACAGGTCTTGAGCGTAGTTCTAGTGAAAACCGGAAAACAAATAATGAAGTGAGCTGTCGCTAGGATATAAATGAAAAACTGTTCAAGACTACGTGTATTTAGACCTGAATATAATACCAGCAGAAAACTGTCAGAATGATGGATCAAATTATAACTCCTTAACCCTTTACCACACAATCCCGACTTTTAACGACCCTAAAAAAGAAGCCTCTTGAAAACATTGTGGGAAAAGGAGAAAATGCCATTAACCAGCATTTTCTCCTTTTCCCCCAATGTTTTCTACCCTTCCCAAAACAAATTTCAATTATTCAATCACATTTTTTTTTGTCATCTGCAAATGCTTTCAATATGGACCAGTCTAAAATTTTCTCGTTTGGTTAAAGGTTCAGTAGCAGCCGAAAGAAAAAAAGGCGGAATGTTAAAAATGCATTTGAGCCATGCTCTGACAAAAGGGGGCTTAATGAATCTCCGTGGTGCATCATAGCAAGCAAGACATCACATAATTAGAGATCCATAAAATCCAGTTTGTCCAACAACCGACTGAACCGTCAGGTAGACTGGTCCTTGAACATACAGAAAATTGACTACCAGCGAAAAGTTTCGGCCCAGGTCAGCCTGCGCGGACAGCGCAGGCTGACCTGAATTGATACTTTTCGCAGATGCATCAAGCCCCCTTTTCACAGAGCATGGCTCATTTACAGTTTAAATTATACCATTTAAAATTATGGAAATTATTGCGTAGGTGACAATCTCTTATTGTACGGCCGGTCCAAGTGTAAGTTGCTGACATAAAAAGTAAATTTTAAACAAGTCGAAAGTTGCCACCTCGCCCTACTTTTTGTTTACTTGGACAAATTCCACAAGTTTAGCCACCTTTAATTCGGCGTCTGTGTTTGCCCTGGGTCTGAACAAGTCTAAATTTCTTTTATGTGTCGTAGTTAACGGTCTTATTCCTCCAGTCCCCGTTTTCTTTGTCTTCTTCTTACCCATCGATCACCTCCTACGCTTCTCTCTCTCTCTACTCACCTTGTTTCACACGATCAGTCTCTTCCCTCTACTTATCACTCTCCTTTTTTTCCGCACGGTTGTCTATCTCCGTCACTTCTCTTGTTCTTTCACCCGGTCTGCACGCCCCTTCCTATCCCTTACCACCTCCTTCTTTCACACGCTCTTCTTCTTTCACAGCCTCCTCCCTCAACCCCTTCTCTCTCTCTCCTTCCAACTCTCTTCTCTTCCCTGTTTCTCTCTCCTAGCAGTCCGTCGACATAGAAGTCAGTAGCAATTGTCAGCTTGACGTCGCAGTGTATGTCTTGTCAGCATGGCACAGTGAAATCTCGAGATGGCCGTTACTAAGGACTTGCTGTTATCCAAAGTCAGCCATTCCGAGATGTCTGTATTCGCCCAAAGTCAGTCAAGTTACTTGTCAGTCGACAGTAAGTGTCAAAGTTCTGGCCACCTTACGTAGCCGTGGTCATATTTGGGACTACAGGACTAAACTTGACAGGCCAATGAAAAAATATAAGATGGTGATCCCGTGAGAGATCTCGCATCTGAATGGTATGTTAATTGAATTGTTTGGTATACCATGCCTTTTTTATATCATTTTTATTTTTCATTCAAACGGTTTTCAGAAGATTAAAAAAGATGTGAATATTTTCCTTTATCTTTTTTCTTCTTGTTATTTCAACTTATCAATTGAATTCAATTCAGAACACACGACGACATTTTTTCTTTGAACCTTTTCTGATTTGTTATTAATGAAAAGAAGTAATACACTAATCCAGAATGTATAACGCCCCTTTACTATTCGTTACACGGCTTAGAATAGTTTTCACACCTTTTTTTTTATGGTCAATCCAGTTCTCGATCACTGCTCATTTAAAGCCATATATCTCTTTAACTCTTTACCAAACGACAAAATTTTAGACTTGTCCAGTTTGAACCCATTTGCAGACAACAAATTAATGTGGCTCAAATGATGAAGGTTAGAAAATATCGTGGGGTAAGGAGAAAATGCTGTTTACCAGCATTTTCTCCTTTTCCCGCAATATTTTCAAAACCTTCTTTCTCTGGGAAGTTTGAGCTAGGTATTGTCTAGTAAATGGTTACGAAAAGATTGTTGTCACATATAAATTTCTTTTTTTTCTTTCAATATTTTTGCTGGATTTTGATCTGTATAAACCAAAGCAATATATTTCAGCATGTAGTAACGATTTTGATTGTATGGCGTTTAAGGCCGTTTTCAACATTATTTCAGTTATATCGCGGCGGCCAGTGCACCTATCCATGCTTTCCTGTGGTTTCTTTTACGAGTACTACACACAGTATTCTTTCCAAGCCACTGGCTGAAACGAAAGTAATGTGTCAGTCAGTAACGTACTGGGCTGCAACCCAATTAGGTCGCTGATGCAATTTCCAGCCCGGACAAATTCTGTCCGAGAATTTGATCATATTGATTGCGGCAAAATTTATTTTTCTCTGGACGCTAAGCACTTCTTCAACTATGTTTACGTGGAAAAGCCTCTAGTAACTAGTTGTGCTATGTTGTGCGAAGTCCATGTTAAAAATAAATAAATAAATAAATATAAAAAAAAAAAAAAAAAAAAAAAAAATAGGTGCACTGACCATCGTGTAACTGGAAAATAATGGTGAAAATGGCGCTTGACCCGTTACCACACAATCCCGAGTTTTAACGTCCCTGGGTCATTAAACTTTTCTCCTTTTCCCATAATGTTTCTAACCTTTAAGAAACAGATTCATTTGTTTCAGACAAATTTAATTTGACGTCTGCAAATGCTTTTAATTTGAGCAAGTCTGAAATTTTGTCGTTATGTAAAGGGTTAAAATAAAACAAACCCAACAATGAGATGCTGATAAATCAAGTTAACGGCACAAAGTCCCAGTGAATATAACTGTCAACCTTGTTGAAGGGCCGTCGTGAAAAGCTTTACGAGCACATGTACACAGAATCCTTTCTTGCTTGTGTAAAAAAAAATTCTTTGGTTTGCACTTTATCCGGGTATATGGATTGTAATGGCTTTAACAGTTCTTCTTTACTATGGTGTTTATCTCAGCTTCTATCATACCATAGGCCAATGAAACTCCATTTGTCTGTCAAGAAATATCGAATTTCTTACTGCAAAATCACCGATTTACCGTTACTAAATCAAAGTACTGATAGTACTGAAGGCCAGGAAATCCAGTGGTCTGTAATCTCTAAAGAACGAAGGATACGAACTCACACGAGACCTCATTTTCTAATTATCACTACCATACATACAGCCAGGCCAATTCAATTATGCCAAAAGAATTCATTGGTAAAGGGGTACTGTCACGCATAATATGGAATAATACAATAATCAACAGGAAAAATTAAATTAATGCAAAAAAAAAAAGCAGTGTTCAGAAGCCAGATTCTATAATTAAACTGAAGCAAATAGTGGATACCAACGCTCGGCTATAGGGTGCATGATAATGGCTTTAAAAATTTCTAAGTCGAAGAGGGGCTTAAATCAAGCAAATTTATTTTTGAGTTATTTGCCTTATTGGTTAAGGTTGATCTTTATGATAACGCACATATATTCCAAGTTTCAAATAAATATCGTCAATGATAAGAAAGATAAGACACAATTTAAAATTGGACACAACGCGAATACCAACGCTTAATATCGCGAACGCAGGGCAGGGTGATGTCAATACATCGCAGTTTTGTTCTCAAACAGTCGATCTAAATCTGTTCTTTTGACTATATCATACAAAGACGTCCACTAGCCCTTCTCGTCCCATTAGAGAGAGAGAGAGAGAGAGAGATTCCAACGACGGCTCCTGGCGCTTAAAATGAATTTGCACATTCGGGATGTATTTCAAAATTACTATTCTTAAACTTTCATTTCTCCTTTTCAAACAATGTTTCGGAAACTACCAGTTATGTGAATGAAACTCTAGGTATGTAAATGTGATGAATAACTGATAAATTAAAACCTACTTTTTTAAACACACCTTTTATTTTCAAATTGTTTTGTTTGAAAGTTAAAAAATGTCCAAGGATCGCACAACACTTTCATGATTTCTAATCAATCAACAGTCGTCACAAAAAAAAAAAGAATATAAGCAGATAACATGGTTGATTATCGGAAAATGTTGATAGAACAAAAAATTCTTATTTTTAGCTCACCTGAGCACATAGTGCTCAGGGTGAGCTATTGTGATCGATCGTTGTCCGGCGTCCGTCCGTCCGTCCGTCTGTCCGTCCGTCCGTCCGTCCGTGAACAATTACTTAAAAAATCTTCTCCTCTGAAAACGCCGAACAGATTTCAGTGAAACTTCACAAAAATGATCCTTAGGTGATGCACTTTCAAAATACTTCAAAGATTTGATTTCCATGAAGAACTCTGGTTGTCATGGCAACCGAGAGAAAAAACTTTAAAAATCTTCTTGTCCCAAACCGTAAGGGCTAGAGCTCTCATATTTGGCATGTAGCATCATCTAGTGGCCTTCTACCAAAATACTTCAAATTATGGCCCTAGTGTTGAAAATGGCCCTATGTTGTGGGTTCTCGGATTTCACATAGAGATAAAGAAGGAAATGTTTAAAAATCTTCTTGTCCCAAACCATAAGGGCTAGAGCTCTCATATATGGCATGTAGTATCATCTAGTGGCCCTCTACCAAAATACTTCAAATAAGGGCCCTAGTGTGGAAATTGGCCCTATGTTGTGGGTTCTCGGATTTCACATAGAGATAAAGAAGGAAATATGTAAAAATCTTCTTGTCCCAAACCGTAAGGGCCAGAGCTTTCATATTTGGCATGTAGCATCATCTAGTGGCCCTCTACCAAAAAACTTTAAATTACGGCCCTAGTGTTGAAAATGGCCCTATGTTGTGGGTTCTCGGATTTCACATAGAGATAAAGAAGGAAATCTGTAAAAATCTTCTTGTCCCAAACCTTAAGGGCTAGAGCTTTCATATTTGGCATGTAGCATCATCTAGTGACCCTCTACCAAAATACTTCAAATTATGGCCCTAGTGTTGAAAATGGCCCTATGTTGTGGGTTCTCGGATTTCACATAGAGATAAAGAAGGAAATCTTCAAAAATCTTCTTGTCCCAAACCATAAGGGCTAGAGCTCTCATATATGGCGTGTAGTATCATCTAGTGGCCCTCTACCAAAATACTTCAAATAATGGCCCTAGTGTGGAAATTGGCCCTATGTTGTGGGTTCTCGGATTTCACATAGAGATAAAGAAGGAAATCTTCAAAAATCTTCTTCTCCCAAACCATAAGGGCTAGAGCTCTCATATATGGCATGTAGTATCATCTAGTGGCCCTCTACCAAAATACTTCAAATAATGGCCCTAGTGTGGAAATTGGCCCTATGTTGTGGGTTCTCGGATTTCACATAGAGATAAAGAAGGAAATCTGTAAAAATCTTCTTATCCCAAACCGTAAGGGCCAGAGCTTTCATATTAGCCATGTAGCATCATCTAGTAGCCCTCTACCAAAATACTTCAAATTACGGCCCTAGTGTTGAAAATGGCCCTATGTTGTGGGTTCTCGGATTTCACATAGAGATAAAGAAGGAAATCTTTAAAAATCTTCTTGTCCCAAACCATAAAAGCTAGAGCGTTCATATTTGGCATGTAGCATCATCTAGTGACCCTCTACCAAAATACTTCAAATTATGGCCCTAGTGTTGAAAATGGCCCTATGTTGTGGGTTCTCGGATTTCACATAGAGATAAAGAAGGAAATCTTTAAAAATCTTCTTGTCCCAAACTGTAAGGGCAAGAGCTCTCATATATGGCATTTAGTATCATCTAGTGGCCCTCTACCAAAATACTTCAAATTATGGCCCTAGTGTGGAAAGTGGCCCTATGTTGTGGGTTCTCGGATTTCACATAGAGATAAAGAAGGAAATCTGTAAAAATCTTCTTGTCCCAAACCTTAAGGGCTAGAGCTTTCATATTTGGCATGTAGCATCATCTAGTGGCCCTCTACCAAAATACTTCAAATTATGGCCCTAGTGTTGAAAATGGCCCTATGTTGTGGGTTCTCGGATTTCACATAGAGATAAAGAAGGAAATCTGTAAAAATCTTCTTGTCCCAAACCTTAAGGGCTAGAGCTTTCATATTTGGCATGTAGCATCATCTAGTGACCCTCTACCAAAATACTTCAAATTATGGCCCTAGTCTTGAAAATGGCCCTATGTTGTGGGTTCTCGGATTTCACACAGAGATAAAGAAGGAAATCTTTAAAAATCTTCTTGTCCAAAACCATAAGGGCTAGAGCTCTCATATATGGCATGTAGTATCATCTAGTGGCCCTCTACCAAAATACTTTAAATTATGGCCCTAGTGTTGAAATTGGCCCTATGTTGTGGGTTCTCGGATTTCACACAGAGATAAAGAAGGAAATCTTTAAAAATCTTCTTGTCCCAAACCTTAAGGGCTAGAGCTTTCATATTTGGCATGTAGCATCATCTAGTGGCCCTCTACCAAAATACTTCAAATTATGGCCCTAGTGTTGAAAATGGCCCTATGTTGTGGGTTCTTGGATTTCACATAGAGATAAAGAAGGAAATCTGTAAAAATCTTCTTGTCCCAAACCATAAGGGCTAGAGCTCTCATATATGGCATTTAGTATCATCTAGTGGCCCTCTACCAAAATACTTCAAATAATGGCCCTAGTGTGGAAAATGGCCCTATGTTGTGGGGTCTCGGATTTCACATAGAGATAAAGAAGGAAATGTTTAAAAATCTTCTTGTCCCAAATCATAAGGGCTAGAGCTCTCATATATGGCATGTAGTATCATCTAGTGGCCCTCTACCAAAATCCTTCAAATTATGGCCCTAGTGTTGAAAATGGCCCTATGTTGTGGGTTCTCGGATTTCACATACAGATAAAGAAGGAAATCTGTAAAAATCTTCTTGTCCCAAACCTTAAGGGCTAGAGCTTTCATATTTGGCATGTAGCATCATCTAGTGACCCTCTACCAAAATACTTTAAATAATGGCCCCAGTCTTGAAAATGGCGCTATGTTGTGGGTTCTCGGATTTCACATAGAGATAAAGAAGAAAATCTTTAAAAATCTTCTTATCCCAAACCATAAGGGCTAGAGCTCTCATATATTGCATGTAGTATCATCTAGTGGCCCTCTACCAAAATACTTCAAATAATGGCCCTAGTGTTGAAAATGGCCCTATGTTGTGGGTTCTGGGATTTCACATAGAGATAAAGAAGGAAATCTGTAAAAATCTTCTTGTCCCAAACCGTAAGGGCTAGAGCTTTCATATTTGGCATGTAGCATCATCTAGTGGCCCTCTATCGAAATACTTCAAATTATGGCCCTAGTGTTGAAAATGGCCCTATGTTGTGGATTCTCGGATTTCACATAGAGATTAAGAAGGAAATGTTTAAAAATCTTCTTGTCCCAAACCATAAGGGCTAGAGCTCTCATATATGGCGTGTAGTATCATCTAGTGGCCCTCTACCAAAATACTTCAAATAATGGCCCTAGTGTGGAAATTGGCCCTGTGTTGTGGGTTCTCGGATTTCACATAGAGATAAAGAAGGAAATCTGTAAAATTCTTCTTGTCCCAAACCGTAAGGGCTAGAGCTTTCATATTTGGCAAGTAGTATCATCTAGTGGCCCTCTACCAAAATCCTTCAAATTATGGCCCTAGTGTTGAAAATGGCCCTATGTTGTGGGTTCTCGGATTTCACATAGAGATAAAGAAGGAAATCTTTAAAAATCTTCTTGTCCCAAACCATAAGGGCTAGAGCTCTCATATCTGGCATGTAGTATCATCTAGTGGCCCTCTACCAAAATACTTCAAATAATGGCCCTAGTGTTGAAAATGGCCCTATGTTGTGGGTTCTCGGATTTCACATAGAGATAAAGAAGGAAATCTTTAAAAATCTTCTTGTCCCAAATCATAAGTTCTAGAGCTCTCATATATGGCATGTAGTATCATCTAGTGGCCCTCTACCAAAATACTTCAAATTATGGCCCTAGTGTTGAAAATGGCCCTATGTTGTGGGTTCTCGGATTTCACATAGAGATAAAGAAGGAAATCTTTAAAAATCTTCTTGTCCCAAATCATAAGTTCTAGAGCTCTCATATATGGCATGTAGTATCATCTAGTGACTCTCTACCAAAATACTTCAAATTATGGCCCTAGTTTTGAAAATGGCCCTATGTTGTGGGTTCTCGGATTTCACATAGAGATAAAGAAGGAAATCTTTAAAAATCTTCTTATCCCAAACCTTAAGGGCTAGAGCTTTCATATTTGGCATGTAGCATCATCTATTGACCCTCTACCAAAATACTTCAAATAATGGCCCTAGTGCTGAAATTGGCCCTATGTTGTGGGTTCTCGGATTTCACATAGAGATAAAGAAGGAAATCTTCAAAAATCTTCTTGTCCCAAACCGTAAGGGCTAGAGCTTTCATATATGGTATGTAGCATCATCTAGTGACCCTCTACCAAAATACCTTAAATTATGGCCCTGGTGTTAAAAGTTGACTCTATGTTGTGGGTTCTCGGATTTCACATAGAGATAAAAAAGGAAATCTTTAAAAATCTTCTTGTCCCAAACCATAAGGGCTAGAGCTTTCATATTTGGCATGTTTATGGTGTTGAGCCGAGTTGCATTTCAGGTCAGCGATTTAGGACCATCATGGTCCTCTTGTTCCATAATGTTTGCCTATTCTTCTGACAAAAAAGAGAGATGTTTTAAATCGATTCACACGGAAAAAAGAGAGTATAATTTCTTTTAATTTCTGCATATTTCTTAATTCTATCGGTTTTTTTTTTTTTTTTTTTAAACATATAGAGAAAATCAAGTTCAGTTCTAAATGATTAAAAGAAACTGATAATAAATGCAGTTAATACACCTATAATCTCATTCAACTATCGACATTTCCATAGAAAATCGTATATCTCAATCTTTTCACCAGGCAGTCAAAGGAGATGCGGCGTGCGGTTCCCTTTGATCTTTATTTGAAACGCGGACAGTAACTAGCAAGTGACAATGGAAACTAAAAATAGAAAACTGGTTCTCGGGTTTTTCCCTCGCGCTAGTACACTAGAAAGTGATATCAGGGGCTGTAATCATGTCTATAGACCCTTTTAGTCTCTGACCACTTCCTGGTTACGAGACCGGAAAACTGCGCATGCGCACTCGTGTAGGGCAAAAAGACCAAATAAAACAGTGGCAGATTATTGAAAGTGTACACAAAATTGTTAAATTATGAGCGATTATATGAAAAGCTTGCTCCCAGAGGCAAAGAAACGATAATCAGACTAACTTATTTGCTAAGGGTTCAGTAACGTGGAAGAAAACGATCCGTATTTTAGTGACAATTTAAGACGAAGACGTCAAAAAAAAAAAAAAAAAGTGTCGCTGTTTTGGGTTGACGTTATCATCAAAGGAAATGTTAATCGACCCCAGGCAGCAACAGACAAACCTCGTGAAGGATGGGCTGGAACACGGCGGGAATGGTAAAAATGCATGTTACCAGAATTCTTTACCTTTTGCTGTAGTGTTTCCACAAGCCCATTGATGTAGGGTCGTTGATTAAGACGAGGGAGAGATAGGTAAAGGGTTTATAAAGGGTAGCCATCTGATATATCACATACTTGTTAGTTTAATCGACAATACAGTGGATATTTTAGTTTAATTTCGATGGCGGAGGGTGTGGGTCGAGATCAGCATAGTTCATGCTGTTACCGCTGATAGTTTAGAGAGTGTATATTGTGATCAATTTCATCATGAAACAAATTTTAGCGCAGACGTATTTGAAAACATGAATGAATGGGTGAATGAATGAATGAGCGGGCGGATGGATGGATGGATGGATGGATGGATGAACTAACGCGCGAATGAAGAACGAACGAACAACTGTATATTGTACTGTTGACGTCTGTGGCTGCTCTTTCCATAATTGCTTTCCACCAGGGATCGGTTGTAACATGTAATTTAGAAACATTCCTTTTCTGAAAATAGTGTTGGAAAAGGTTGAAATAATGTTAACCAGCATATTCTCCTTTTCTCACAATGTTTAAAAAGCTTTCTTTTCTCTTGATCGTTAATACTTGTGATTGTTGGGTAAAGGGTTAAATGGAAATTGTAACAGTAATTAGTTGAGCACATTGTATACGGGGAGGCATTTTAGCGTGTCATATACATGATACTGTAGGGAAACAATATGGACCTTAGCCTTAACCCTTAGCCTCCGATACATGACGGTGATCTTGAATTTACTTTGCGAAAAGTTACGTGACGGTGATCTTGAATTTACTCTGCGAAAAGCATAATGAGAGATCTGTTTGCACATGGGGGTAGCGTGGTCTTGAAATACATCGTTACAAATCCTAATTCTAGTTTAAGTAGCACTAATTAAGATTTATGACATAAACTTGACATGAAGTCCTGGCTTGTGCTGGTCAAATATAAGTACGGCAGGATATGGGTCAAAAATTAATAACGTTAAATGACGATGGTCAATAAAGTACAAAAAATTAACGGTGAAAAATCTCTTTAAAAAACATACGAGGTCAAACAAATAATTTGAATAAAAATACATGTATACGGGGACGCGTTCAGGGGACGTTTTAACCAATTCGTCATGGAAATTGCGGACGTTTTAACCAAAAGTAGGGCGTTTCGACACTGGGACGTTTAAGCCAGATACTAATTTACTAATCTGTTTGTACATCCCGGTGCACAGCATGATAACGGCATCCTGTAACATGATTAATCTTCACAGATTTTAATCAGCAAAATCTTTCGACAAAGCCAAAACATCGCGTGTGAAAATAGCTTTCAACAGTGGCGATAATGAACTTTTTGCCCTACAAACAGTGCGCATGCGCGAAAATTGGAATTCTGGGATCGTATTTCCTTGGCAACGAACGGCGTTGTAAAAGGGTCTATAATACGAGAGGATTTCAGTATCCAATCACAGTGATGGAAAAGTTGGTAGAGGTTAAATGTACACCGAATAAGTCTGTACACCGAATAAGTCTGATGTCAGTCATAGTACGAGCAACGCCTTAATGCACAGTTCTTGACAAGATTTGTGTAACTATAAACTCCGCCCATAGGCGGTATCGGATAAAAATAGACATCAGACTTAAACGGTGTACAGACTTATTCGGTGGACGTTTAACTTTTACCTGGAAAAGTTATTGACCGTCTGTTGTGTCAACAGGGACACAACCCTTAAAACACACTCGTTGGTTATTAAAGGGCTGTAACACCCTTGCAATTCCATAGCACTATGCAGATGTCGGAAAGCTTTGAGGAAAGGAAAACATTCACGCCGTGTGATAAGCAATCTCTGTACTTACGAAACTATTTGTTTTAGCGGACTCAGCGATATCGAGTGGACACACCGTTCAACATTTTGTCTGAAAGTAGTCCGGAAAAGTCAGCTTACGATCGCTATAGGCAAGGGAATCCCTTGAGAGGGATTCCCTGGCCTAAAAAGAGTACACTGGCGTATGGCCTCTATATCGTATATAAAAGCATTATATGTAGAGGAGATGCCCCCCCCCCCCAAAGTGCTGTTTTTAGTAACAGTGTTCGGTGATCAAACAATGAAAATTTCAGTGTTCCTTGATAGACCAATGGAGCTCAAAGGCCTGTACTTGTACGTACCAGTGCAAAACAAGTTGTTGTTTTTATTTTGTCGGGTAAACCGAAATCAGCCATCTGTTTGTTCATGATGTTCGTCCATCTGTTGGTCCATAAATCATTTTAACAATGTCTTGAGCACTTAAGCAAAACAGTAACTCTCCATCCGATTCTAATTAAACTTCGAGAAAGATTGGAAAGAATGGCAGTTGAGAAACAAAACTTTTAAACCTATTATCAAGCAAATCCGAGTTTCAACTACGCTGAGGAAGAAAGGCTTTGAAATTATTGTGGGAAAAGGAGAAAATGATAACCAGCATTTTCTCTTTTCCCCACAGTGTTTTGTATCCTGTCAAGAAAACAAATTTCAATTTTTGAGGCACATTTATTTTGTCGTCTGCAAATGTTTTCGTGTCTAAAATTTTGTCGTTCGGTGAAGAGTTAAGCATGCATCACCCAGCAAAGAAGAGATATTTAAAAGAAGACAAGAAAAGTATCATTAAATGTACCACAAGTTTTGTTGAAGAATTTCGTACTTTCAAAATGTCGTTTTATTAATCTGTTTTCGTCAGATTTTCGAAATGCCATATAAAATATTAAAGTCATTGGGCGTTGATGTCATAATTCAGAGCTACACGCGGCGCTGAATGCACGGAATAGCGGGGGCGGCGGGGCATTCCTGTAAGTCAAATTATCTCCCTTGCCAGAAAAAGACCAAAGGTAATCAAATAACAGATAGGTCCTTTTACATTTATTTCTTTGTTTTTATCCTTGATTCTCTTGAGGATATTGCGATAAATCTAATCATATTATGATATGTGTGTAATGTCCACATGTAATTTTAAATCAAATTCTGTTCTCACTCATCAGAAACTATGTATAGATCGATGAGTAAAACAATCTAAGTAGATTTAATTGAGATATTAATCTAAGAACATAGCTGTGTAGTGCAAGAAAATCAAGGATAAAAACCAAGTAATCCCGTTATCAGGACCAATGTAGTACTGGAAAGAAATTAAGGGAAATAACTGAAGAATGGCCCTCATTGCCCTTTAAAAAGGACTACAGGTCCTGGGCGTAGTTCTAGTGAAAACCGGAAAATAAATAATTAAGTGAGCTGTCGCTGGGATATAAATGAAAAACTTTTCAAGACTACATGTATGTACAACATTCAAAGAAACATATCTTAAACCATTATAAAACAAATACGAATTATAGACACATGAAATAAGACTAGGCTGCCTCTCTTGGTTGGATTTTATTCTTCACGCGAGAGAGAGAGAGAGAGAGAGAGAGAGCCTCTCTTGGTTGGATTTTATTCTTCACGCGCGCGCGCGAGAGAGAAAGAGAGAGAGAGAGAGAGAGTGTGTGTGTGTGTGTTTGTCCCTTGGTTGGATTTTATTCTTTGCGCGCGCGAGAGAGAGAGAGAGAGAGAGAGAGTCGAAGTTAGGAAGATAGAGGAGAAAGGGACAGAGAGAGAGAGAGATCAGCAAAATAATTTTGAGGCACCTTTTAAATTATTTTTATTGTTACTTTTACTGTTTCAAAGCTTTTCGTCTGGTTTTTTTTTTAATTTATGCAATAAACCAGTAAAGTACATGTAGTCTCTGTTCAATCCGACTTCTATTTAGAAGATAAACATTTCAGGAGATAATTATCTTTTTCCTTTAAACGACAAAATTTTGGACTGGACCAAATTGAAAGCTTTCGCAGACGACAAATTAAATGTTGCTAAATGATGATTTTTGTCTTTTACTGGGCAGAAAACATTGTGGGAAAAGGAGAAAATGCTGGTTACCAGCATTTTCTGCTTTTCCCACAATGTTTCCAAAAGCCTTCTCCTTCAGGGTCGTTTAAACTCGGAATTGTGCGGTTAAGCGTTAAACCCTTGTTTAAAGCCCGTGTTTCAACGACCTTGACAGAAAAGACTTTTGAAAACCTTGTGGGAAAAGGAGAAAATACGGGCAACCAGCATTTTCTTCTTTCCCCACAATGTTTTCTCCTCTTTCAAAGACAAGTACTATTACTTGTGCTACATTTAATATTGCCGTCTGCAAAAACATTAATTTTAGTTTTGACACGATTGATATTTTTATTTTGGTCGTGTGGTACAGAGCTAACTGTTTATCTAAATTTAATTACAGGTTCCAGACATGTCAAAACTGATGGCTTTAACAGATGACAAATTCGAAAGTGATACAAATCAACGGAAGCTCTTTGATAGGAAAGATAACTAATGAGTGTGGGTTAAGGAGAAAGTGTTGGTCAACTCCTTTCCCACGATGTTTCCTTCCTTGTCAATGTTAAACATTTTTTTTTTCTTTTTACCACAGCCGAGCTCAGTCGGTAGCATAGAGGACTTGAGAACAGAGCGTCACTGGTTCAATCCCCGGCTTGGCCAATGTCTTTCCGAAGACTGTTGATAGTCATAGCAGCAGGATTCATTCGTCTCTCACCGCTGACCATTGTTTGGACAATGGTTATGTGGGAAAGCAGCCAGTGACTTGTATCGTGCGAAGCACTAGTAAAAGAAACTCCAGGGAAGTATAAATAGGTGCATCAATCAATCAAATCAAATCAAATCAATTAATGTCAGTCAGTCAGTCAGTCAATCAATCAATCAATCAATCAATCTTTTCCCAACAATGTTTTCGAAAGCCCTCTTCTTCAGGGTCGTTAAAACTTGGGTTGTTTTGTAAACGGCTAAGTGTCAATTTTTATGTTTTTTTTTTTCCTTTGCCGAATCAAAAATGCACGTTTCCTTTACTTAAGTCTTTAAGCAGACGACAAAATTTAAGAATCCTCTGTTTTGAAAGCAATTGCATACGACAAATTAAATATGGATCACGTACCTGGATTTGTTTGTGAAAGAGTAGAAAATATTGTGGGAAAAGAAGAAAATGATGGTTACCAGCATTTTCTTCTTTTCCCACAATGTTTTCGAAAGACATCTCCATCAGGGTCGTAAGTGTTTTGTCTAGAATGATCGGTTTACTTATCTCTGACATTACACTTAGATTACTTTTAGAAGACTATTATGGAAAGTGACCTTCAACTTTTCACACGCGCATGATAGAAACTTCGCACGTGCATGTGAAAACGTTCATTTAACCCGTTACTAGACAGATGTCACTTTAAATGCCCGGGCTAAAACACTGTGGAAAAAGAAGCTATCGTTTATAAGAACAATTTCTCTCTTTCTCACTTTTTTTCGCATACCATCAAAACACTATTTTTCCTTATCTAAAATTTGTGTTCTGCACGTTTTTTCACCTTTTTCAGGATTATCAAAAATAGTTTGTACAGTTAGGGGTTAGAAATCTATAAACTTGCAGTCTTGGCACTGCAGACGGCACTTTGGACAGTGATGCTGCGATACGTTCTTCTTATTTGCTTGTGTATTTTTGTTACTATTGAGACGGTCCCCGTCCTGCATTGTGTGAGTTGCGCCAACGCGACTTGTCCACCAGAACCAGTGTGTCAACTAGATCGGGTACCATGTGGATGCTGTAACGTGTGTACACTACAAGCTGGAGATGTTTGCCACGGGTTCTCAGCCAGGTGAATAACTCATATATTTATTTCAGGCTTTCAAACGGGCCCTACTTTTCCTACTTTTCCCTATTTTTTTTCTGTCTCCTACTTTTCCCTACCTTTTTTTTCTGAAAATCTGAAAATGCCCTACTATCCCTACTTTTTTTTTTTTTTTTTTAATAGGAAAATGGAAAATATTTCTAAAACAAGTAAAAAAGATGAAAAGTCATCGGTGAAAGTTTTCGTATTATGATGGAATTCTGTATTCAGTTCAGGGTTCAACTAGGTCATTTTTCCAAATCATCTAAATAAATCTTGTACCGATGGCATATTACAAGTCAACTGATCTCAACGTGTTGTATCAATAAAGTTTATTTCCTATCTGCATTTGCTTCGAGGCTGTTCCTGGTCAATTATGGCTCTCGTCGAACATCTGGTAACAAAGATTCCGTTACAAAAACAGGGTCCGTTTTTACCAACCATTATTTAGAACATTCTTGGTCTTGTTCTTCAAAATTTTCCAAATTTGAAAGTAACACACCCTCTGATTGGCTAGACCATATGGTTTAGCCAATCAGAAGTGGTGTTACTTTCAAACTTGGAAAATCTTGAAGAATAAGTCTAAGAACGTTCTTCAGAATGGTTGGTGAATACGGACCCAGATGATTTTAATGGCTGAGTATACTTGGAATATTTACAGGAGCATTTCATGCTACCTACTTGAAAAACATCTTATGATTGGACCAAAACATATCGGTCTACCAATAGATAATTATTGAGCCAAGAAATTTCGTCCTGCATCATAACATGGCTGCTATGTTAAAATGAAGATTGTCACTGTTAAAATGTCTCGGTTTAACCGTTTTAATTCAAAAGAAATTGAAAAAGATACGCAAATAAACAGGGGTGGGAATGGCTAAATGAAAGCGATTTAGTCAACGAAGGATATGCATCTGGTAAATAATGCCCCAGTTAACTGTAGTTGCTTTTTTGGAGTTTACACGAAAAATGATCAACTACAGGTCAAATGGAAAGAAAGCCTTTTAGGCCTGCATGCCTGTACATGAAGAAGATTTTTATGTATAAATGAACATGAGTAAGTTCAAAGGGATGATTATTAAAAGAATCATGTCCTTGAAAGTATCAATCCCTCTGTTAGCCTGCCTAGGTATAGCACTAGTTTATTGACAAAAACTTAAGTTGTATGTTAACGTAAAATTAAAAATTGAGAAGGAAAATACGTGAAGCCATTTTGAAATGACGGTGTCAGGAAAAGGGTTTTAACATGAATAAAAAAGCAAAGTTTCTGGAGCTTCCGGGGGCCGCTGGTCCCCTGAACCCCCTGCCAGGGCGTTGCCCTGGACCCACCGAGGGCCCTAGAGGCCGCCTCTCCCCCACCAAAAAAAGTTCAGTATTTTCAGTTTTTCGAACTTTTTTCGGAAAAAAGTGTTTCTTATTCTGGTCCGTAGTTATATTTTAGACGGTCTTTACTAGAGGCACATTGGGTTCAGGTGGAATTCGTGGTCATATGGAGCTAACCATTGTCAAGCCTGACTGTCTATGTAAGGTTTCTCTCGTTGCTTTGCTATGAATTCTATCTGAACACAGATGTTGCCGGCTGTATAGAGAGCAAGTATATTTACGTGAAGGAGTTATGCACTATTATACAACAAGATAGTAAAATCTTCATTATCACTGATGAAAAATATGGTAAGTTCTCTGTAAACATGCCCTACCATCCCTACTTTTTCTTCCTTATAATTCCTGCTTTTTCACGACTTTTTCAAAAAGTTTACCCTACCTTTTCCCTGCTTTTTTGCAGAAGGGCACTTGAAAGCCTGTTATTCAGTCAATATTAGACTATTAACATTTTCTTTTTTTAACCATGATGTTTACAAAAGCCTCCTTTCTCAGGGTCGTTAAACTCGGACGTGTTTGGTTAAGGGTTCAGCCCTTATTAGATTTATACCCCCACAACAAAGTTATAGAGGAATACTTGAATCGGGTCGTTCGTCCGCCTGTCTGTCCGTTCATAGATGTGTCCCCTTCTGCTCGTACGTATAATAGTCTGGATTACCTACCCTAACACTACGTTATCGGGTCAAGCAAAGCGCAATAATGGCGGCCTCCTAGGTGTCCTCAAGCGAACCCCTACATGCATCCCCGTTTTCCCAATTTCATGTGATCCAGTTTGATCAGTTAATAAAATGAGATCAATTTTGTACAAATAATACATTACCGTATCTAAAACGTGCTGTCGGGGCATGATTTAAATATAAATTCGACTATGAACCATTTTAAAAGTAGCCCTGTTTTCGGACGTTATATAGGTCCATTGACATTTCGGATACTTAAAGCAAAGTTTTTCTCGCTAAATAAGAACGACATGTAGAAAAACTCACTGCCATGACTTTACTACAAGCGATCTGTTTTGAATTCAGCCTATGATCCGATTTTATCATGTGAAATAACAATATTCCATCTGGATATTACCAACGGAGGCCGCCATTATTGCGTTTTGCCTGACGTACTCTTGTAGTACGGCGAGGTACCAGACTATACTTATAATCGCCAGTCTGATAGAGTTATCTCTCTTCGAGCACTCTTGTGCATGTAGGGTAAGAAAATAAAATACACAACTCTCGAGAGACAGCGCGTTTATTGGAACCTACACGGTGTCTGTACCGTAGCCAAATCTCTAACCCATAATGAGGGAAAAAAGGGGAATGAAAGCTGTAATATACAAATGTACTTATTAGACACTGCATCGCAATGAAAAGTGCCTCCGTCAGGGGAAAAAAAAAACCTGTTTTTCAGGTAACCCTTGAAAAAAATGGGGCGGTAGGTCGGATTCCTTTCTTTTTTTCTTATGCTCTTTGATCTATACAGTCCGATATGGTAATACTTTTCCTGCCAGACTCTGACAGACAGACGAAATCGCAATGCTTGACCTTTTCCGATCCGCTGTAAATTTTCAGAATTATTATAAAATTTAGTAGGTTAAAGTTTTAAGTTAACCTGGACCCGTATTCACTGACATTCTTAATTTCATTCGTAGTCTAATTCCAGATTTTGGAAAGTAACACAAGTTTTGATTGGTTACACCATTTGGTTTACCCAATTAGAACTTTTGTTACTTTCAAATTTTGAAAATTCTTGAGAACAAGATTAAGAATGTAAGTGAATACATACCCTGTGACTCTCTGTCTCTTTTCAGTTGTGGAGCCAATTTGAAATGTTTAACGCCTGGTGGAGAATTTGACGAGCGCCCTCCGTGGTTTTCGATCCTTACAGGCGTCTGTATTCCTACGTACCTTACACCGCCCCTCGTCACGCTGGCCCCGCCCATACCACAGATTGGTTGAGAGCAGCAATATTCATTATCTCAATTTATTCAAAATGAACTTGGACTGAGAATTAAAAAATGATGACATAGAAAAATGCTATATTTACTTCTGATACCAATAACACTATACAGGATCCCGTTTCACAAAAAAAAAAAGAAATGAAGTCTCCTATTTCGCTAAAATCCGCTGACAGACCATTTTCTGGATTAATTTTTAGCTCGTGATTTGAGACGCATTCACTAACATCAATAGATATGATCCATGCTCTGTGAAAAGGGGCATTAATGCATCTGCGAAAAGTATCGACCCAGGTCAGCCTGCGCAGTCCGCGCAGGCTGACCTGGGCCGAAACTTTTCGCTACTGGTCAATTTTCTGCATGTCCAATCTCATAATTCTACCTCATAATTTAGTCGGTTGTTAGACAACAATGGACTTTATAGATCCATGGTCATGTGATCACTTACTTGGTATCAAGCATCACAGAGATGCATTAAACCCCCTTTGGCCGGTGTATGGCTCATATAAGTAACGTTATCTTGCTGTGTTGAGTCTGAAACTATGGGTCAACTCAAGATTTGAGAACGTTACTAAAGTCTGTTAATGCTAGAGAAATGTGTCTCAAATAACGAACAACAATTTAAGTCAGAAAATGAGTTCATATGCGAATTTTGAGCAAATTAAAAGGCTCAAGTTTTTTCGTTAAAAACAGGCACATGTCCCTACTTACCTCCTGTAGGCGACTTTTTAGCGAATTCTTGTAGCAAATCCGCCCACTGTGATCAGTCTGACCGGAACCAAATAATGTCCTTCACGCTTGCGCTCTGCTCATTCTACTTTCAGTTTGAGCTAGTACACCCCAACCTCGCTTTTTGCCACTACCGTTTATACAGTATCTAATTGGGATATTAACTTAACAACATAGCTGTGTAGTGCAAGAAAATCAAAATAGCCCCCTTATCAGCACTAATGTATTGTTGGAGAGGATCAAGGGAAATAACTGAAGAATGGCTCTCATTGTCCTTTAACTCTTTACCAAACGACAAAATTTTAGACCAGTCCGAATTGAAAGCTTTTGCAGACGACAAAATACATGTTAATCAAAATTTGAAATTTGTTTTTGAAAACATTGTGGGAAAAGGAGAAAATGCTGGTTACCAGCATTTTCTCCTTTTCACGCAAAGTTCTCAAAAAGCTTCTTCCTCAGCGTCGTTAAAAGTCGGGATTGTGTGGTAAAGGGTTAACAAGGGACTGCAGGTATTGCAGGTCTTGAGCGTAGTTCTAGTGAAAACCGGAAAACAAATAATTAAGTGAGCTGTCGCTAGGATATAAATGAAAAACTGTTCAAGACTACCTGTATATAGTCCTGAATCTAATACCAGCAGAAAACTGTCAGAATGGTGGATCAAATTATAACTCCTTAACCCTTTACCACACAATCCCGACTTTTAACGACCTTAAAAAAGAAGCCTCTTGAAAACATTGTGGGAAAAGGAGAAAATGCTGGTACCCTTCCCAAAAGAAATTTCAATTATTCAATCACATTTATTTTGTCATCTGCAAATTCTTTCAATTTGGACCAGTCTAAAATTTTGTCGTTTGGTAAAGAGTTAAAGGTTCAGTAGCAGCCGAAAGAAAAAAGGCGGGATGTTAAAATGCCTTTGAGCCATGCTCTGTCAAAAGGGGGCTTAATGCATCTCCGTGATGCATCATACCAAGCAAGTTATCACATAATTAGAGATCCGTAAACTCCGGTTTGTCTAACAACCGACTGAATCATACGGTAGACTGGTCCTTGAACATACAGAAAATTGACCAGTAGCGAAAAGTTTCGGCCTAGGTCAGCCTGCGCGGACTGACCTGGGTGGATACGTTTCGCAGATGCATCAAGCACCCTTCTCACAGAGCATGGCTCATTTAAAGTTTAAATTATACCATTTAAAATAATGAAAATTATTGCGTAGGTGACAATCTCTTATTGTACAGTCTGTCCAAGTCGCTGACATAAAAATAAATTTTAAACAAGTCAAAAGTTGCCACGTCGCTCTACCTTTCGTTTACTTTGACAAATTCCGCAAGTTCAGCCACCTTTTAATTTGGCGTCTGTGTTTGCTTTGGGTCTGAACAAGTCTAAAAATTTTTGTGTGTTTCGTAGTTAACTGTCCTATTCCTCCCGTCCCTGTTTTCTTTGTCTTCATCTTACCCGTCGCCCACCTCCTTCGCTTCACTCTCCCTCTCTCTACTCGCCTTGTTTCACACGACCAGTCTCTTCCTTACCACTCTCCTTTTTTTTGCACGGTTGTCCATCTCCGTCACCTCTCTTGTCCTTTCACCCGGTCCGTCGCTTTCTTACCGCTCTCCTTCTTTCACATGGCACGCCCCTTGCTATCCCTTACCACTCTCCTTCTTTCACACGGTCCGCTTCTCCCATCCCTTACCGCTCTCCTTGTTTCACAGCCTCCTCCCTCAATCCCTTCTCTTTACTGTCACCTTCCTTGTCTCTTCTCTTCTTCTCTCTTCCTAGCAGTCTGTCGGCAAAGAATGACCGTTAAGGAAGGGGAGAAATAAACCTTCCTGGTATAGAAGTCGGTAGCAATTGTCAGGTGGACGTCGCAGTGTAAGTCAAGGTCTTGTCAGCATGGCATAGCGAAATCCCGAGATGGCCGTTACTAAGGACTTGATGTTATCCAAAGTCGGCCTTTCCGAGATGTCTGTAATCGCCCAAAGTCAGTCAAGTTACTTGTCAGTCGTCAGTAAGTGTCAAAGTTCTGGCCACCTTACGTAGCCGTGGTCATATTTGGGACTATAGGACTAAACTTGACAGGCCAATGAAAAAATATAAGATGGTGATCTCGTGAGAGATCTCGCATCTGAATTGTATGTTTGTTGAATTGTTTGGTTTGGTTTGGTTATTTCCGTTTATTTATCGTCGCTACCGGTTGCCCATCTGAGCGACGCCCCCAGAAGACGGTTAGTTGTTACGGGGGATAGTGCAAGGATACAGGTCGAAACTACTGAGAGCTTCGCCTGGTTCTTTAACGTGCTCGGCGTATAGCACCGTCACACGGGACCTCGGTTTAATGTCTCATCCGAAAGACTATTAGTAATTTTTTTTAGTTGGCCAGCCGGGGATACGAACCCACAATCTGTAGGACATTGTGTTCACAAGTCCTACGCTCTACCTACTGAGCTATATCGGCTGGTGTTGAATTGTTTGGCATACCATGCCTTTTTTATATCATTTTTATTTTTCATTGAAACGGTTTTCAGAAGATTATAAAAGAGGTGAATATTTTCCTTTATCCTTTTTCTTCTTGTTATTTCAACTTATCAATTGAATTCAATTCAGCACCCACGACGACATTTTTTCTTTGAACCTTTTCTGATTTGTTATTAATGAAAAGAAGTAATACACTAATCAAGAACGTATAACGCCCCTTTACCATTCATTACACGGCTTAGAATAATTTTCACACCTTTTTTTTTATGGTCAATCCAGTTCTCGATCACAGCTCATTTAAAGCCATATATCTCTATAACTCTTTACCAAACGACAAAATTTTAGACTTGTCCAGTTTAAACCCATTTGCAGACAACAAATTAATGTGGCTCAAATGATGAAGGGTAGAAAATATCGTGGGAAAAGGAGAAAATGCTGTTTACCAGCATTTTCTCCTTTTCCCGCAATGTTTTCAAAAGCTTCTTTCTCTGGGAAGTTTGAGCTAGGTATTGTCTAGTAAATGGTTACGAAAAGATTGTTGTCACATATAAATTTCTTTTTTTTTTCTTTCAATATTTTTGCTGGATTTTGATCTGTATAAACCAAAGCAATATATTTCAGCATGTAGTAACGATTTTGATTGTATGGCGTTTAAGGCCGTTTTCAACATTATTTCAGTTATATCGCGGCGGCCAGTGCACCTATCCATGCTTTCCTGTGGTTTCTTTTACGAGTACTACACACAGTATTCTTTCCAAGCCACTGGCTGAAACGGGAGTAATGTGTCAGTCGGTAACGTACTGGGCTGCAACCCAATTAGGTCGCTGATGCAATTTCCAGCCCGGACAAATTCTGTCCGAGAATTTGATCATATTGATTGCGGCAAAATTTATTTTTCTCTCGACGCTAAACACTTCTTCAACGATGTTTACGTGGAAAAGCCTCTAGTAACTAGTTGTGCTATGTTGTGCGAAGTCCATGTTAAAAATAAATGAATAAATAAAGAAATAGGTGCACTGACCGTCGTGTAACTGGAAAATAATGGTGAAAATGGTGCTTGACCCGTTACCACACAATCCCGAGTTTTAACGTCCCTGGGTCATTAAACTTTTCTCCTTTTCCCATAATGTTTCTAACCTTTAAGAAACAGATTCATTTGTTTCAGACAAATTTAATTTGACGTCTGCAAATGCTTTTAATTTGAGCGAGTCTGAAATTTTGTCGTTATGTAAAGGGTTAAAATAAAACAAACCCAATAATGAGAACCTGATAAATCAAGTTAACGGCACAAAGTCCCAGTGAATATAACTGTCAACCTTGTTGAAGGGCCGTCGTGAAAAGCTTTACGAGCACATGTACACAGAATCCTTTCTTGCTTGTGTAAAAAAAAAATTCTTTGGTTTGCACTTTATCCGGGTATATGGATTGTAATGGCTTTAACAGTTCTTCTTTACTATGGTGTTTATCTCAGCTTCTATCATACCATAGGCCAATGAAACTCCATTTGTCTGTCAAGAAATATCGAATTTCTTACTGCCAGATCACCGATTTACCGTTACTAAAAAAGAGCACACTGGCGTATGGCCTCTATATCGTATATAAAAGCATTATATGTAGAGGAGATTCCCCCCCCAAAGTGCTGTTTTTAGTAACAGTGTTCGGTGATCAACCAATGAAAATTTCAGTGTTCCTTGATAGACCAATGGAGCTCAAAGGCCTGTACTTGTACGTACCAGTGCAAAACAAGTTGTTTTTTTTATTTTGTCGGGTAAACCGAAATCAGCCATCCGGTTGATCTATTTGTTCATGATGTTCGTCCATCTGTTGGTCCATAAATCATTTTAACAATGTCTTGAGCACTTAAGCAAAACAGTAACTCTCCATCCGATTCTAATTAAACTTCGAGAAAGATTGGAAAGAATGGCAGTTGGGAAACAAAACTTTTAAATCTATTATCAAGCAAATCCGAGTTTCAACAACGCTGAGGAAGAAAGGCTTTGAAATTATTGTGGGAAAAGGAGAAAATGATAACCAGCATTTTCTCTTTTCCTCACAGTGTTTTGTATCCTGTCAAGAAAACAAATTTCAATTTTTGAGGCACATTTATTTTGTCGTCTGCAAATGTTTTCGTGTCTAAAATTTTGTCGTTCGGTGAAGAGTTAAGCATGCATCACCCAGCAAAGAAGAGATATTTAAAAGAAGACAAGAAAAGTATCATTAAATGTACCACAAGTTTTGCTGAAGAATTTCGTACTTTCAAAATGTCGTTTTATTAATCTGTTTTCGTCAGATTTTCGAAATGCCATATAAAATATTAAAGTCGTTGGGCGTTGATGTCATAATTCAGAGCTACATGCGACGCTGACTGCACGGAATAGCGTGGGGGGGCGGGGGCATTCCTGTAAGTCAAATTATCTCCCTTGCCAGAAAAAGACCAAAGGTAATCAAATAACAGATAGGTCCTTTTACATTTATTCCTTTGTTTTTATCCTTGATTCTCTCAGGGATATTGCGATAGATATAACGATACTATGATATACTTGTAAGGTCCACATGTAATTTTAGATCAAATATTGTTCTCTCATCTCATCCTATTAGTCAGATTATCTCCCTTGCCAGAAAAAGACCAAAGGTAACCAAATAACAGACAGGTCTTTTTACCTTTATTCTTTTCTTTTTATCCTTGATTCTCTTGGGGATATTGCGATAAATCGAATCATATTATGATATGTGTGTAATGTCCACATGTAATTTTAAACCAAATTCTGTTCTCACTCATCAGAAACTATGTATAGATCGATGAGTAAAACAATCTAAGTAGATTTAGTTGAGATATTAATCTAAGAACATAGCTGTGTAGTGCAAGAAAATCAAGGATGAAAACTAAGTAATCCCCTTATCAGGACCAATGTAGTACTGGAGAGAAATTAAGGGAAATAACTGAAGAATGGCCCTCATTGTCCTTTAACAAGGGACTGCAGGTCCTGGGCGGAGTCACAGTGAAAACCGGAAAATAAATAATTAAGTGAGCTGTCGCTGGGATATAAATGAAAAACTGTTCAAGACTACATGAATGTACAACATTCAAAGAAACATATCTTAAACCATTATAAAACAAATACGAATTCTCTACACATGAAATAGACTAGGCTGCCTCTCTTGGTTGGATTTTATTCTTCACGAGAGAGAGAGAGAGAGTGTGTGTGTGTCCCTTGGTTGGATTTTATTCTTTGCTCGCGCGCAAGAGAGAGAGAAACAGACTCAAGGAGAGAGAGAGAGAGAGAGACTCGAAGTTACGAAGATATAGGGACGAGGAGAACGGGACAAGAGAGAGAGAGAGGTCGAGAGAGATCAGCAAAAAAATTTTGAGGCACCTTTTACATTATTTTTATTGTCACTTTTACTGTTTCAAAGCTTTTCGTCTGTTTGTTTTTTTTAATTTATGCAATAAACCAGTAAAGTACATGTAGTTTCTGTTCAATCCGACTTCTATTTAGAAGATAAACATTTCAGGAGATAATTATCTTTTTCCTTCAAACCCTTTACCAAACGACAAAATTTTTGGACTGGACCAAATTGAAAGCTTTTGCAGACGACAAATTAAATGTTGCTAAAATGATGATTTTTGTCTTTTACTGGGCAGAAAACATTGTGGGAAAAGGAGAAAATGCTGGTTACCAGCATTTTCTCCTTTTCCCACAATGTTTCCAAAAGCCTTTTTCTTCAGGGTCGTTTAAAGTCGGAATTGTGCGGTAAAGGGTTAAACCCTTGTTTAAAGCCCGTGTTTCAACGACCTTGACAGAAAAGACTTTTGAAAACCTTGTGGGAAAAGGAGAAAATACTGGCAACCAGCATTTTCTCCTTTTCCCACAATGTTTTCTCCTCTTTCAAAGACAAGTACTATTACTTGTGCTACATTTAATATTGCCGTCTGCAAAAACATTAATTTTAGTTTTGACACGATTGATTGTGGCGCCGCATGAGCGGCGGCACTATATTTTTATTCGGTTTTGTAAAGTGCCTATGGAGGCAGCCATATTGAACTGGTTCCATGCTTTGTTTTAACATCCACCTATATCTACTGTACTTTGATTACCAGATCGGGGTCCATAATAACTTTTTTATTTATTTGTGGGGATTTATTTTTTTGTTTTTGTATATTGCACTTTCATTGTTAGATGGATAAAAACACGGATCGTAGACATATCAACATTTTCCTTTCGAAAAATAAAAAATGCATTTCGAATAATAACTCACGTGATCAAAAATTATCTGTCACAAATTTTCGAAGCCACCATTTTAAATATCTTACGCTGGAAAAGGTTAAGAGGCATTTTCAAGCTCTTTGACCCTAGAGCACCCTATGTGGTACTTGTGACCCCACTTATATTTTTGTTCTAGTATTGTATGGATTGTAGAAATATTGTTTTCCTTTCGCGATCGTGTTTTTAAGACCAGCTAACTGTAACTAGGTCAATGTTGGGGGTGACAGATGTTTCGGTAACAGACGAGTTCGGTAAATTGGACTTATAGAGTAAATCGATTGGATGTTTCGGTAACAAGGTAATTATATAGTGGTAATGCTCCGTGACGTTTTTCACACCAAATAAAGTCTTGGTTCTGATTCGTTCAATGTTTCTCTTTTTTCTTCCACACACTTTAAGACATAATATTTTTGTTATGTTTCTACTGTTATGCTGTACGTAAAATGATACCCGAATCAAAGTTGAGGTAACGAATAACAACACCCAATCCTAAACTTGAAACACGTTGTATCTCCTTTTAAATCAATGCTTTATGATCCTTTCAATGTGAAAATATTTTCTTGCTGAAAGACTTCCAAACCAGCCATTAACCCTTAGAGCGTCTGTCATTACTGCTGTTGCCACTGCGGCCGGTGCAGATCGAGATCAGAGTACTCCAAACACGGAGTTTGATCTTTGATCTTCATTTGTCAATTTTGCAAGACATTCAGAACAAGAAAACCTTGACACTGCTAAAAATAGGTTTTATATCTAGAATGAAAATGACCGTTGGGTTTATTCGACGCTCTTAGATTTAAAATTATGGATAGTTAAATTTAGTTCAGAAACACAGGTAATACAGGTAAAAATATTGTGGCAAAAGAAGAGAGGGAGCGCGAGAGATAGATAGTAGCAAATACTTTTTTTGACAAATACTTTTTTCAAACTGCACGAGCAGTGTGTGATCTAAACATGCCCAATACCCATAACTTTTACATGCAGTCTGATCTGCGAGTTTCTTCTTGTCCATTGGTGTTTCAGGTTTTCATAAACTGGGGTTAATCTTTAAGATCTACGGGAAACTTCTTTATCTTGTTGGCAATGGGAGGTGTGAAAACAGGCTGTAAACGCGTCTATATACAATATACAGTACTCCCTTCACTCTCAAATAGTACGCATATGATTTTTTTATGCAGTGTTGTATTGATGAACGCACTTTAAAACCAGCAGACGCCGATTTTTGTGCACCAGACCAGATTTGAAAACTGTGTGGAAAATGGAGAGGAACAAAACAGAACAGATATCTTTTAGATGGGCACAAATGTTCATGGTCAAAATCACAAGAAGTATGCACGAAAGCATTATTGTCAAGGCCTCTCTCTCTCTATCTCTCACCCCCTCTCTTCATTTGCCACAATGTTTCAAATGTATTATCTTTATTTCTGAATTCACGTTAATTATCCATAATTTTAACCCTTAGAGCATCGAAAAAAGTTAAAGGCTATTTTCATTTTAGAAACAGAACAATACATATATTACAATATACGATCCCTGGTCTAATATTAGCTATTTCAAAGCAAAGTTGTCCTTCTTCATAATGTCTTAGAAAAGCTGGCAGCGTAAACCAACGATCAGACTCTGTTTTTTTTTGTTTTGTTTTTTTTTTTCTTTTTTTGCTTTGCAGTTTGATCTTTGTCTGAATCGGTCGCAAGGGCAACAAGAGTGAAAGGTGTTCTGAGGGTAAATGGCTGGTTTGGAAGTTGACCAATTTGTTTCCGGAAGAAATTATTTTTCACACAGAAAACGTTGACAAGAATAGCGTCATTTTTAATAAAACATTTTTAAAAAACTTGAGGACTGGCTTAAAGTTGGAGTCTGTTATCTGTAGGACGATTAAGTAATACGAGTACAAGCTTAGGGCTGGGTTTTATCAGGGATCGTATATTATTCATTACATGAATCAGCTATGAGTGAAAAACGAAAATAAGATATGGTGATCAAAATTTACTAATTTACTAATTTCAGGTATTTATTTATACAGCATGGAAAGAACAACAAATATATTTACGTCAGAAAACGAGTGAGAATTGCAAATTAAAAGAAAAAACGTTTGCACAAACAGAAGCCATGGGTGTGAAAAACGTCACGGCACTATATTACTGCCTTGTTACCGAAACATCCAATCAATTTACTCTGTAAGTCCAATTTACCGAACTCGTCTGTTACCGAAACATCCGTAAATCAATGTTGGAGCGCCTAACATGACTGGTATCATACAACCCTTGTAGTCTATATAGATATAAGGACTTCATTCAAGTCTTTATTATATCTATAATAAAGAGGGGTTGTATGATACCAGACATATGTGTTGGAGTGTCAGATTTAGCACAATCCGATAACACACTTTTCTTTCGTTAATGTAAAATCTTTCTGTTCAAAATCAGACGGTCGAGAGTTTTGATATTTCATGTGTAGTATCGCTACAATGACCTCTACCAAGTACTAGTATGTTCAAATGGTGGCCTTCGGGTCAAAAGTTGCCATATGCTCCCCTCCACCCAGATGTCACAAATTTGCGCATAGCCATATTTGTTACACACTTTTCAAAATCTTCTATCAAATATCAGAAAGGCAACAACTCTAACATTTCTATCTACCAATTGTGTCCAAATGATGTCCTGTGGATAAAGAAATGGCCCAGTCCATGGATAAGAAGTTTGCAAATAGCGTTCAATGATATGAAATTTAAAAATCTTGTCAAAAACCATATGGCCCAGAGTTTAAATACAGTATCACCACTTGGACCTCTACGAAGATTGTGCAAGAGATGCGTATTAGGAAATAACCCAATGCATTGTGTCCTGTTACAGAAACAACTAGTTTGCGGCGCCATTGATGTTCAGCATCAATATTTTCCTTTGGTCGTGTGGTACAGAGCTAACTGCTTATCTAAATTTAATTACAAGTTCCAGACATGTCAAAACTGATGGCTTTAACAGATGACAAATTCGAAACTGATACAAATCAACGGAAGCTCTTTGATAGGAAAGATAACTAATGAGTGTGGGTTAAGGAGAAAGTGTTGGTCAACTCCTTTCCCACGATGTTTCCTTCCTTGTCAATGTTAAACATTTTTTTTTTCTTTTTACCACAGCCGAGCTCAGTCGGTAGCATACAGGACTTGAGAACAGAGCGTCACTGGTTCAATCCCCGGCTTAGCCAATGTCTTTCCGAAGACTGTTGATAGTCATAGCAGCAGGATTCATTCGTCTCTCACCGCTGACCATTGTTTGGACAATGGTTATGTGGGAAAGCAGCCAGTGGCTTGTATTGTGCGAAGCACTAGTAAAAGAAACTCCAGGAAAGTATAAATAGGTGCATCAATCAATCAATCAAATCAAATCAAATCAAATTAATCAATGTCAGTCAGTCAGTCAGTCAGTCAGTCAGTCAATCAATCAATCAATCTTTTTCCAACAATGTTTTTGAAAGCCCTCTTCTTCAGGGTCGTTAAAACTTGGGTTGTTTTGTAAACGGCTAAGTGTCAATTTTTATGTATTTTTTTTTTTCCTTTGTCGAATGAAAAATGCACGTTTCCTTTACTTAACTCTTTAAGCAGACGACAAAATTTAAAAATCCTGTTTTGAAAGCAATTGCATACGACAGATTAAGTATGGATCACGTACCTGGATTTGTTTGTGAAAGAGTAGAAAATATTGTGGGAAAAGAAGAAAATGATGGTTACCAGCATTTTCTTCTTTTCCCACAATGTTTTCGAAAGACATCTCCATCAGGGTCGTAAGTGTTTTGTCTGGAATGATCGGTTTACTTATCTCTGACATTACACTTAGATTACTTTTAGAAGACTATTATGGAAAGTGACCTTCAACTTTTCACACGCGCATGATAGAAACTTCGCACGTGCATGTGAAAACGTTCATTTAACCCGTTACTAGACAGATGTCACTTTAAATGCCCGGGCTAAAACACTGTGGAAAAAGAAGCTATCGTTTATAAGAACAATTTCTCTCTTTCTCACTTTTTTTCGCATACCATCAAAACACTTTTTCCTTATCTAAAATTTGTGTTCTGCACGTTTTTTCAACTTTTTCAGGATTATCAAAAATAGTTTGTACAGTTAGGGGTTAGAAATCTATAAACTTGCAGTCTTGGCACTGCAGACGGCACTTTGAACAGTGATGCTGCGATACGTTCTCCTTATTTGCTTGTGTATTTTTGTTACTATTGAGACGGTCCCGTCCTGCATTGTGTGAGTTGCGCCAACGCGACTTGTCCACCAGAACCAGTGTGTCAACTAGATCGGGTACCATGTGGATGCTGTAACGTGTGTACACTACAAGCTGGAGATGTTTGCCACGGGTTCTCAGCCAGGTGAGTAACTCATATATTTATTTCAGGCTTTCAAACGGGCCCTACTTTTCCTACTTTTCCCTACTTTTTTCTGTCTCTTACTTTTCCCTACCTTTTTTTTTCTGAAAATGCCCTACTATCCCTACTTTTTTTTTTATAGAAAAATGGAAAATATTTCTAAAACAAGTAATAAAGATGAAAAGTCATCGGTGAAAGTTTTCGTATTATGATGGAATTCTGTATTCAGTTCAGGGTTCAACTAGGTCATTTTTCCAAATCATCTAAATAAATCTTGTATCGATGGCATATTACGAGTCAACTGATCTCAACGTGTTGTATCAATACAATAAAGTTTATAAATGAACATGAGTAAGTTCAAAGGGTTGATTATTAAAAGAATCATGTCCTTGAAAGTGTCAATCCCTCTGTTAGCCTGCCTAGGTATGGCACTAGTTTATTGACAACAACTTAAGTTGTATGTTAACGTAAAATTAAAAATTGAGAAGGAAAATACGTGAAGCCTTTATGAAATGACGGTGTCAGGAAAAGGGTTTTAACATGAATAAAAAAGCAAAGTTTCTGGAGCTTCCGGGGGCCGCTGGTCCCCTGGGCCCCCAGCCAGGCCGTTGCCCTGGATCCACCGAGGGCCCTAGAGGCCGCCTCGCCCCCACCAAAAAAAAAGTTCAGTATTTTCAATTTTTCGAACTTTTTTCGGAAAAAAGTGTTTCTTATTCTGGTCTGTAGTTATATTTTAGACTGTCTTTACTAAAGGCACATTGGGTTCAGCTGGAATTTGTGGTCATATAGAGCTAACCATTGTCAAACCTGACTGTCTATGTAAGGTTTCTCTTGTTGCTTTGCTATGAATTCTATCTGAACACAGATGTTGCCGGCTGTATAGAGAGCAAGTATATTTACGTGAAGGAGTCATGCACTATTATATAACTAGATAGTAAAATCTTCATTATCACTGATGAAAAAAATGGTAAGTTCTCTGTAAATATGCCCTTTTATCCCTACTATTTCTTCCTTATAATCCCTACTTTTTCACGACTTTTTCAAAAAGTTTACCCTACCTTTTCCCTGCTTTTTTGCAGAAGGGCACTTGAAAGCCTGTTATTCAGTCAATATTAGACTATTAACATTTTCTTTTTTTTTTTTCCATGATGTTTACAAAAGCCTCCTTTCTCTGGGTCGTTAAACTCGGACGTGTTTGGTTAAGGGTGCAGCCCTTATAAGATTTATACCCCCACAACAAAGTTATTGAGGAATACTTGAATCAGGTCGTTCGTCCGCCTGTGTGTCCGTTCATAGATGTGTCCCCTTCTACCAGTACTTGTAATAGTCTGGATTACCTACCCTAACACTACGTTATCGGGTCAAGCAAAGCGCAATAATGGCGGCCTCCTGGGTGTCCTCAAGCGAACCCCTACATGCATCCCTGTTTTCCCAATTTCATGTGATCCAGTTTGATCAGTTGATAAAATGAGATCAATTTTGTACAAATAATACATTACCGTATCTAAAACGTGCTGTCGGGGCATGATTTAAATATAAATTCGACTATGAATCATTTTGAAAGTAGCCTTGTTTTCGGACGCTGTATAGGTCCATTGACATTTCGGATACTTAAAGCATTTCTGACATGAAGTTTTTCTCGCTAAATAAGAACGACATGTAGAAAAACTCACTGCCATGACTTTACTGCAAGCAATCTGTTTTCACATTTGATCATGTGAAATAACAATATCCCGTCTCCACTGCATATTACCGTTATTGCGCCTTGCCTGACGTACTCTTGTAGTACAGCGGGGTACCAGACTATACTTATAATCGCCAGTCTGATAGAGTTATCTCTCTTTGAGCACTCTTGTGCATGTAGGGTAAGAAAATACATAACTCTCGCGAGACAGCGCGTTTATCGGAACCTACACGGTGTCTGTACCGTAGCCAAATTTCTAACTAATCCATAATGGGGAAAAAAATAAAAAAGGAATGAAAGCTGTAATATACAAACGTACTTATTAGACACTTCACTGCAATGAAAAGTGCCTCCTTCAGGCGACAAAAAAACTCCCTGTTTTTCAGGTAACCCTTGAAAAAAAAGTTGTGGGGGAGGTAGGTCGGAATTCTTTTTTTTTTTTCTTATGCTCTTTGATCTATACAGTCCGATATGGTAATACTTTTCCTGCCAGACTCAGACAGACAGACGAAATCGCAATGCTTGACCTTTTCCGATCCGTTGTAAATTTCAAAATTATTATAAAATTTAGCAGGTTAAAGTTTTAAGTAATCCGGGACCCGTATTCACTGACATTCTTAATTTCATTCGTAGTCTAATTCCAGATTTTGGAAAGTAACACAAGTTTTGATTAGTTACACCATTTGGTTTACCCAATTAGAAGTTGTGTTACTTTCAAATTTTGAAAATTCTGAGCACAAGACTTAGAATGTAAGTGAATACATACCCTGTGACTCTCTGTCTCTTTTCAGTTGTGGAGCCAATTTGAAATGTTTAACGCCTGGTGGAGAATTTGACGAGCGGCCTCCGTGGTTTTCGATCCTTACAGGCGTCTGTATTCCTACGTACCTTACACCGCCCCTCGTCACTTTGGCCCCGCCCATACCACAGATTGGTTGAGAGCGGCAATGTTCATTATCTCAATTTATTCAAAATGAACTTGGACTGAGAATTAAAAAATGATGACGTAGAAAAATGCTATATTTAATTCTGATACCAATAACACTATACAGGATCCGATTTCACGAAAAAAAAAAAAAATGAAGTCTCTTATTTCGCTAAAATCCGCTGACAGACCATTTTCTGGATTAATTTTTAGCTCGTAATTTGAGACGCATTCACTAACATTAACAAATATGAGCCATGCTCTGTGAAAAGGGGCATTAATGCATCTGCCAAAGGTATCGACTCAGGTCAGCCTGCGCAGTCCGCGCAGGCTGACCTGGGCCGAAACTTTTCGCTATTGGTTAATTTTCTGCATGTCCAGTCATAATTCTACCTCATAATTCAGTCGGTTGTTAGACAACAATGGACTTTATAGATCCATGGTCTTGTGATGACTTACTTGGTATCAAGCATCACGGAGATGCATTAAACCCCCTTTGGCCAGAGTATGGCTCATATAAGTAACGTTATCTTGCTGAGTTGAATCTGAAACTATGGGTCAACTCAAGATTTGAGAACGTTACTAAAGTCTGTTAATGCTAGAGAAATGTGTCTCAAATAACGAACAATAATTTAAGTCAGAAAATGAGTTTATATGTGAATTTTGAGCAAATTAAAAGGCTCAAGTTTTTCTTCGTTAAAAACGGGCACACGTCCCTACTTACCTCCTGTAGGCGACTTTTTAGCGAATTCTTGTAGCAAATCCGCCCACTGTGATCAGTCTGACCAGAACCAAATAATGTCCTTCACGCTTGTGCTTTGCTCATTCTACTTTCATATTGAGCTAGTACACCCCAACCTCGCTTTTTGCCACTACCGTTTATACAGTATACAGTATCTAACTGGGATATTAACTTAAGAACATAGCTGTGTAGTGCAAGAAAATCAAGGCTAAAAACCAAATAGCCCCCTTATCAGGACCAATGTATTGTTGGGGAGGATCAAGGGAAATAACTGAAGAATGGCCCTCATTGTCCTTTAACTCTTTACCAAACGACAAAATTTTAGACCAGTCCAAATTGAAAGCTTTTGCAGACGACAAAATAAATGTTAATCAAAATTTGAAATTTGTTTTTGAAAACATTGTGGGAAAAGGAGAAAATGCTGGTTACCAGCATTTTCTCCTTTTCACGCAAAGTTCTCAAAAAGCTTCTTCCTCAGCGTCGTTAAAAGTCGGGATTGTGTGGTAAAGGGTTAACAAGGGACTGCAGGTATTGCAGGTCTTGAGCGTAGTTCTAGTGAAAACCGGAAAACAAATAATTAAGTGAGCTGTCGCTAAGATAAAAATGAAAAACTGTTCAAGACTACCTGTATATAGTCCTGAATCTAATACCAGCAGAAAACTGTCAGAATGGTGGATCAAATTATAACTCCTTAACCCTTTACCACACAATCCCGACTTTTAACGACCCTAAAAAAGAAGCCTCTTGAAAACATTGTGGGAAAAGGAGAAAATGCTGGTAACCAGCATTTTCTCCTTTTCCCACAATGTTTTCTACCCTTCCCAAAAGAAATTTCAATCATTCAATCACATTTTTTTTTGTCATCTGCAAATGCTTTCAATTTGGACCAGTCTAAAATTTTCTCGTTTGGTAAAGAGTTAAAGGTTCAGTAGCAGCCGAAAGAAGAAAGGCGGAATGTTAAAATGCCTTTGAGCCATGCTCTGTCAAAAGGGGGCTTAATGCATCTCCGTGATGCATCATACCAAGCAAGTTATCACATAATTAGAGATCCGTAAACTCCAGTTTGTCTAACAACCGACTGAATCATAAGGTAGACTGGTCCTTGAACATACAGAAAATTGCACTCGTCACAACTCGGCCGATTCCGTACCTACATCTACCACCAGATCACCCGAGGTATGCCGAATGAGAAAATTGACCAATAGCGAAAAGTTTCGGCCCAGGTCGGGCTGACCTGGGTCGATACTTTTCGCAGATGCATTAAGCCCCCCTTTCACAGAGCATGGGTCATTTAAAGTTTAAATTATACCATTTAAAATTATTGCGTAGGTGACATCTGTTATTGTACGGCCGGTCCAAGTGTAAGTTGCTGACATAAAAATAAATTTTAAACACAAGTCAAAAGTTGCCACGTTGCTCTACCTTTTGTTTACTTGGGCAAATTCCACAAGTTTAGCCACCTTTTAATTTGGCGTCTGTGTTTGCCTTGGGTCTGAACGAGTCTAAATTTCTTTTATGTGTCGTAGTTAACTGTCTTATTCCTCCCGTCCCCGTTTTCTCTGTCTTCTTCTTACCCGTCGACCATCTCCTACGCTTCTCTCTCTATGTTTCACACGATCAGCCACTTCCCTCTTACTTACCACCCTCCTTTTTTTCCCGCACGGTTGTCCATCTCCGTCACCTCTCTTGTTCTTTCACCCAGTCCGTCTCTTCCCTACCGCTCTCCTTCTTTCACACGGCACGCCCCTTCCTATCCCTTACCACTCTCCTTCTTTCACACGATCCGCTTCTCCCATCCCTTATCGCTCTCCTTCTTTCACAGCTTCCTCCCTCAACCCCTTCTCTCCTTCCAACTCTCTTCTCTCTCCTAGCAGTCTGTCGGCATAGAAGTCGGTAGCAATTGTCGAACTGACGTCGCAGTGCAAGTCTTGTCAGTATGGCACAGCGAAATCTCGAGATGGCCGTTACTAAGGACTTGATGTTATCCGAAGTCAGCCTTTCCGAGATGTCCGTAATCGCCCAAAGTCAGTCAAGTTACTTGTCAGTCGTCAGTAAATGTCAAAGTTCTGGCCACATTACGTAGCCGTGGTCATATTTGGGACTACAGGACTGAACTTGACAGGCCAATGAAAAAATATAAGATGGTGATCTCGTGAGAGATCTCGCATCTGAATTGTATGTTAGTTGAATTGTTAGGTATACCATGCCTTTTTTATATCATTTTTATTTTTCATTCAAACGGTTTTCAGAAGATTATACAAGATGTGAATATTTTCCTTTATCTTTTTTCTTCTTGTTATTTCAACTTATCAATTGAATTCAATTCAGAACCCACGACGACATTTTTTCTTTGAACCTTTTCTGATTTGTTATTAATGAAAAGAAGTAATACACTAATCCAGAATGTATAACGCCCCTTTACTATTCGTTACACGGCTTAGAATAATTTTCACACCTTTTTTTTATGGTCAATCCAGTTCTCGATCACAGCTCATTTAAAGCCATATATCTCTATAACTCTTTACCAAACGACAAAATTTTAGACTTGTCCAGTTTGAACCCATTTGCAGACAACAAATTAATGTGGCTCAAATGATGAAGGGTAGAAAATATCGTGGGGTAAGGAGAAAATGCTGTTTACCAGCATTTTCTCCTTTTCCCGCAATATTTTCAAAACCTTCTTTCTCTGGGAAGTTTGAGCTAGGTATTGTCCAGTAAATGGTTACGAAAAGATTGTTGTCACATATAAATTTCTTTTTTTTCTTTCAATATTTTTGCTGGATTTTGATCTGTATAAACCAAAGCAATATATTTCAGCATGTAGTAACGATTTTGATTGTATGGCGTTTAAGGCCGTTTTCAACATTATTTCAGTTATATCGCGGCGGCCAGTGCACCTATCCATGCTTTCCTGTGGTTTCTTTTACGAGTACTACACACAGTATTCTTTCCAAGCCACTGGCTGAAACGAAAGTAATGTGTCAGTCGGTAACGTACTGGGCTGCAACCCAATTAGGTCGCTGATGCAATTTCCAGCCCGGACAAATTCTGTCCGAGAATTTGATCATATTGATTGCGGCAAAATTTATTTTTCTCTCGACGCTAAACACTTCTTCAACTATGTTTACGTGGAAAAGCCTCTAGTAACTAGTTGTGCTATGTTGTGCGAAGTCCATGTTAAAAATAAATAAATAAATAAATAAATAAAAAAAAAAAAAAAAAAAAAAAATAGGTGCACTGACCGTCGTGTAACTGGAAAATAATGGTGAAAATGGCGCTTGACCCGTTACCACACAATCCCGAGTTTTAACGTCCCTGGGTCATTAAATTTTTCTCCTTTTCCCATAATGTTTCTAACCTTTAAGAAACAGATTCATTTGTTTCAGACAAATTTAATTTGACGTCTGCAAATGCTTTTAATTTGAGCAAGTCTGAAATTTTGTCGTTATGTAAAGGGTTAAAATAAAACAAACCCAACAATGAGATGCTGATAAATCAAGTTAACGGCACAAAGTCCCAGTGAATATAACTGTCAACCTTGTTGAAGGGCCGTCGTGAAAAGCTTTACGAGCACATGTACACAGAAACCTTTCTTGCTTGTGTAAAAAAAAATTCTTTGGTTTGCACTTTATCCGGGTATATGGATTGTAATGGCTTTAACAGTTCTTCTTTACTATGGTGTTTATCTCAGCTTCTATCATACCATAGGCCAATGAAACTCCATTTGTCTGTCAAGAAATATCGAATTTCTTACTGCAAAATCACTGATTTACCGTTACTAAATCAAAGTACTGATAGTACTGAAGGCCAGGAAATCTAGTGGTCTGTAATCTCTAAAGAACGAAGGATACGAACTCACACGAGACCTCATTTTCTAATTATCACTACTATACATACAGCCAGGCCAATTCAATTATGCCAAAAGAATTCATTGGTAAAGGGGTACTGTCACGCATAATATGGAATAATACAATAATCAACAGGAAAAATTAAATTAATGCAAAAAAAAAGCAGTGCTCAGAAGCCAGATTCTATAATTAAACTGAAGCAAATAGTGGATACCAACGCTCGGCTATAGGGTGCATGATAATGGCTTTATAAATTTCTAAGTCGAAGAGGGGCTTAAATCAAGCAAATTTATTTTTGAGTTATTTGCCTTATTGGTTAAGGTTGATCTTTATGATAACGCACATATATTCCAAGTTTCAAATAAATATCGTCAATGATAAGAAAGATAAGACACAATTTAAAATTGGACACAACGCGAATACCAACGCTTAATATCGCGAACGCAGGGCAGGGTGATGTCAATACATCGCAGTTTTGTTCTCAAACAGTCGATCTAAATCTATTCTTTTGACTATATCATACAAAGACGTCCACTAGCCCTTCTCGTCCCATTAGAGAGAGAGAGAGAGAGAGAGAGAGAGAGATTCCAACGACGGCTTCTGGCGCTTAAAATGAATTTGCACATTCGGGATGTATTTCAAAATTAATATTCTTAAACTTTCATTTCTCCTTTTCAAACAATGTTTCGGAAACTACCAGTTATGTGAATGAAACTCTAGGTATGTAAATGTGATGAATAACTGATAAATTAAAACCTAATTTTTTAAACACACCTTTTATTTTCAAATTATTTTGTTTGAAAGTTAAAAAATGTCCAAGGATCGCACAACACTTTCATGATTTCTAATCAATCAACAGTCGTCACAAAAAAAAAGAATATAAGCAGATAACATGGTTGATTATCGGAAAATGTTGATAGAACAAAAAATTCTTATTTTTAGCTCACCTGAGCACATAGTGCTCAGGGTGAGCTATTGTGATCGATCGTTGTCCGGCGTCCGTCCGTCCGTCTGTCCGTCCGTCCGTCCGTCCGTGAACAATTACTTAAAAAATCTTCTCCTCTGAAACCGCCCAACAGATTTCAGTGAAACTTCACAGAAATGATCCTTAGGTGATGCACTTTCAAAATACTTCAAAGATTTGATTTCCATGAAGAACTCTGGTTGCCATGGCAACCGAGAGAAAAAACTTTAAAAATCTTCTTGTCCCAAACCGTAAGGGCTAGAGCTCTCATATTTGGCATGTAGCATCATCTAGTGGCCCTCTACCAAAATACTTCAAATTATGGCCCTAGTGTTGAAAATGGCCCTATGTTGTGGGTTCTCGGATTTCACATAGAGATAAAGAAGGAAATCTTTAAAAATCTTCTTCTCCCAAACCATAAGGGCTAGAGCTCTCATATATGGCATGTAGTATCATCTAGTGGCCCTCTACCAAAATACTTCAAATAAGGGCCCTAGTGTGGAAATTGGCCCTATGTTGTGGGTTCTCGGATTTCACATAGAGATAAAGAAAGAAATATGTAAAAATCTTCTTGTCCCAAACCGTAAGGGCCAGAGCTTTCATATTTGGCATGTAGCATCATCTAGTGGCCCTCTACCAAAAAACTTTAAATTACGGCCCTAGTGTTGAAAATGGCCCTATGTTGTGGGTTCTCGGATTTCACATAGAGATAAAGAAGGAAATCTGTAAAAATCTTCTTGTCCCAAACCTTAAGGGCTAGAGCTTTCATATTTGGCATGTAGCATCATCTAGTGGCCCTCTACCAAAATACTTCAAATTATGGCCCTAGTGTTGAAAATGGCCCTATGTTGTGGGTTCTCGGATTTCACATAGAGATAAAGAAGGAAATCTTCAAAAATCTTCTTCTCCCAAACCATAAGGGGTAGAGCTCTCATATATGGCATGTAGTATCATCTAGTGGCCCTCTACCAAAACACTTCAAATAATGGCCCTAGTGTAAAAATTGGCCCTATGTTGTGGGTTCTCGGATTTCACATAGAGATAAAGAAGGAAATCTTCAAAAATCTTCTTGTCCCAAACCATAAGGGCTAGAGCTCTCATATATGGCATGTAGTATCATCTAGTGGCCCTCTACCAAAATACTTCAAATAATGGCCCTAGTGTGGAAATTGGCCCTATGTTGTGGGTTCTCGGATTTCACATAGAGATAAAGAAGGAAATATGTAAAAATCTTCTTATCCCAAACCGTAAGGGCCAGAGCTTTCATATTTGCCATGTAGCATCATCTAGTAGCCCTCTACCAAAAAACTTCAAATTACGGCCCTAGTGTTGAAAATGGCCCTATGTTGTGGGTTCTCGGATTTCACATAGAGATAAAGAAGGAAATCTTTAAAAATCTTCTTGTCCTAAACCATAAGGGCTAGAGCGTTCATATTTGGCATGTAGCATCATCTAGTGGCCCTCTACCAAAATACTTCAAATTATGGCCCTAGTGTTGAAAATGGCCCTATGTTGTGGGTTCTCGGATTTCACACAGAGATAAAGAAGGAAATCTTTAAAAATCTTCTTCTCCCAAACTGTAAGGGCTAGAGCTCTCATATGTGGCATGTAGTATCATCTAGTGGCCCTCTACCAAAATACTTCAAATTATGGCCCTAGTGTGGAAATTGGCCCTATGTTGTGGGTTCTCGGATTTCACATAGAGATAAAGAAGGAAATCTTTAAAAATCTTCTTGTCCCAAACCTTAAGGGCTAGAGCTTTCATATTTGGCATGTAGCATCATCTAGTGGCCCTCTACCAAAATACTTCAAATTATGGCCCTAGTGTGGAAATTGGCCCTATGTTGTGGGTTCTCGGATTTCACATAGAGATAAAGAAGGAAATCTTTAAAAATCTTCTCGTCCCAAACCTTAAGGGCTAGAGCTTTCATATTTGGCATGTAGCATCATCTAGTGGCCCTCTACCAAAATACTTCAAATTATGGCCCTAGTGTTGAAAATGGCCCTATGTTGTCGGTTCTCGGATTTCACATAGAGATAAAGAAGGAAATCTGTAAAAATCTTCTTGTCCCAAACCTTAAGGGCTAGAGCTTTCATATTTGGCATGTAGCATCATCTAGTGACCCTCTACCAAAATACTTTAAATAGTGGCCCTAGTCTTGAAAATGGCCCTATGTTGTGGGTTCTCGGATTTCACACAGAGATAAAGAAGGAAATCTTTAAAAATCTTCTTGTCCCAAACCATAAAGGCTAGAGCTCTCATATATGTCATGTAGTATCATGTAGTGGCCCTCTACCAAAATACTTCAAATTATGGCCCTAGTGTTGAAATTGGCCCTATGTTGTGGGTTCTCGGATTTCACATAGAGATAAAGAAGGAAATCTTTAAAAATCTTCTTGTCCCAAACCTTAAGGGCTAGAGCTTTCATATTTGGCATGTAGCATCATCTAGTGGCCCTCTACCAAAATACTTCAAATTATGGCCCTAGTGTTGAAAATGGCCCTATGTTGTGGGTTCTTGGATTTCACATAGAGATAAAGAAGGAAATCTTTAAAAATCTTCTTGTCCCAAACCATAAGGGCTAGAGCTCTCATATATGGCATGTAGTATCATCTAGTGGCCCTCTACCAAAATACTTCAAATAATGGTCCTAGTGTGGAAATTGGCCCTATGTTGTGGGGTCTCGGATTTCACATAGAGATAAAGAAGGAAATCTTTAAAAATCTTCTTGTCCCAAACCGTAAGGGTCAGAGCTTTCATATTTGGCATGTAGCATCATCTAGTGGCCCTCTACCAAAATACTTCAAATTACGGCCCTAGTGTTGAAAATGGCCCTATGTTGTGGGTTCTTGGATTTCACATAGAGATAAAGAAGGAAATCTTTAAAAATCTTCTTGTCCCAAATCATAAGGGCTAGAGCTCTCATATATGGCATGTAGTATCATCTAGTGGCCCTCTACCAAAATACTTGAACTTATGGCCCTAGTGTGGAAAATGGCCCTATGTTGTGGGTTCTCGGATTTCACATAATGATAAAGAAAGAAATCTGTAAAAATCTTCTTGTCCCAAAGCTTAAGGGCTAGAGCTTTCATATTTGGCATGTAGCATCATCTAGTGACCCTCTACCAAAATACGTCAAATTATGGCCCTAGTGGTGAAAATGGCCCTATGTTGTGGGTTCTCGGATTTCACATAGAGATAAAGAAGGAAATCTGTAAAAATCTTCTTGTCCCAAACGGTAAGGGGTAGAGCTCCCATATATGGCATGTAGTATCATCTAGTGGCCCTCTACCAAAATACTTCAAATAATGGCCCTAGTGTGGAAATTAGCCCTATGTTGTGGGTTCTCGGATTTCACATAGAGATAAAGAAGGAAATCTGTAAAAATCTTTTTGTCCCAAACCGTAAGGGCTAGAGCTTTCATATTTGGCATGTAGCATCATCTAGTGGCCCTCTACCAAAATACATCAAATTACCGCCCTAGTGTTGAAAATGGCCCTATGTTGTGGGTTCTTGGATTTCACATGGAGATAAAGAAGGAAATCTTTAAAAATCTTCTTGTCCCAAATCATAAAGGCTAGAGCTCTCATATATGGCATGTAGTAACATCTAGTGGCCCTCTACCAAAATACTTGAACTTATGGCCCTAGTGTTGAAAATGGCCCTATGTTGTGGGTTCTCGGATTTCACATAATGATAAAGAAGGAAATCTGTAAAAATCTTCTTGTCCCAAACCTTAAGGGCTAGAGCTCTCATATATGGCATGTAGTATCATCTAGTGGCCCTCTACCAAAATACTTCAAATAATGGCCCTAGTGTGCAAAATGGCCCTATGTTGTGGGGTCTCGGATTTCACATAGAGATAAAGAAGGAAATCTTCAAAAATCTTCTTCTCCCAAATCATAAGGGCTAGAGCTCTCATATATGGCATGTAGTATCATCTAGTGACCCTGTACCAAAATACTTCACATTATGGCCCTAGTGTTGAAAATGGCCCTATGTTGTGGGTTCTCGGATTTCACATAGAGATAAAGAAGGAAATCTTTAAGAATCTTCTTGTCCCAAATCATAAGGGCTAGAGCTCTCATATATGGCATGTAGTATCATCTAGTGGCCCTCTACCAAAATACTTCAAATTATGGCCCTAGTGTTGAAATTGGCCCTATGTTGTGGGTTCTCGGATTTCACATAGAGATAAAGAAGGAAATCTGTAAAAATCTTCTTATCCCAAACCTTAAGGGCTAGAGCTTTCATATTTGGCATGTAGCATCATCTAGTGACCCTCTACCAAAATACTTTAAATAGTGGCCCTAGTCTTGAAATTGGCCCTATGTTGTGGGTTCTCGGATTTCACATAGAGATAAAGAAGGAAATCTTTAAAAATCTTCTTGTCCCAAACCATAAGGGCTAGAGCTCTCATATATTGCATGTAGTATCATCTAGTGGCCCTCTACCAAAATACTTCAAATTATGGCCCTAGTGTGGAAATTGGCCCTATGTTGTGGGTTCTCGGATTTCACATAGAGATAAAGAAGGAAATCTGTAAAAATCTTCTTGTCCCAAACTGTAAGGGCTAGAGCTTTCATATTTGGCATGTAGCATCATCTAGTGCCCATCTACCAAAATACTTCAAATTATGGCCCTAGTTTGAAAATGGCCCTATGTTGTGGGGTCTCGGATTTCACATAGAGATAAAGAAGGAAATGTTTAAAAATCTTCTTGTCCCAAACCATAAGGGCTAGAGCTCTCATATATGGCGTGTAGTATCATCTAGTGGCCCTCTACCAAAATACTTCAAATAATGGCACTAGTGTGGAAATTGGCCCTATGTTGTGGGTTCTCGGATTTCACATAGAGATAAAGAAGGAAATCTGTAAAATTCTTCTTGTCCCAAAACGTAAGGGCTAGAGCTTTCATATTTGGCATGTAGCATCATCTAGTGGCCCTCTACCAAAATACTTCAAATTATGGCCCAAGTGTTGAAAATGGCCCTATGTTGTGGGTTCTCGGATTTCACATAGAGATAAAGAAGGAAATCTTTAAAAATCTTCTTGTCCCAAACCATAAGGGCTAGAGCTCTCATATATGGCATGTAGTATCATCTAGTGGCCCTCTACCAAAATAACTTCAAATAATGGCCCTAGTGTGGAAAATGGCCCTATGTTGTGGGGTCTCGGATTTCACATAGAGATAAAGAAGGAAATCTTTAAAAATCTTCTTGTCCCAAATCATAAGGGCTAGAGCTCTCACATATGGCATGTAGTATCATCTAGTGACCCTCTACCAAAATACTTCAAATTATGGCCCTAGTGTTGAAAATGGCCCTATGTTGTGGGTTCTCGGATTTCACATAGAGATAAAGAAGGAAATCTTTAAAAATCTTCTTGTCCCAAACCTTAAGGGCTAGAGCTTTCATATTTGGCATGTAGCATCATCTAGTGACCCTCTACCAAAATACTTTAAATAATGGCCCCAGTCTTGAAAATGGCCCCTTGTTGTGGGTTCTCGGATTTCACATAGAGATAAAGAAGGAAATCTTTAAAAATCTTCTTGTCCCAAACCATAAGGGCTAGAGCTCTCATATATTGCATGTAGTATCATCTAGTGGCCCTCTACCAAAATACTTCAAATAATGGCCCTAGTGTGGAAATTGGCCCTATGTTGTGGGTTCTCGGATTTCACATAGAGATAAAGAAGGAAATCTTTAAAAATCTTCTTGTCCCAAACCATAAGGGCTAGAGCTCTCATATATTGCATGTAGTATCATCTAGTGGCCCTCTACCAAAATACTTCAAATAATGGCCCTAGTGTGGAAATTGGCCCTATGTTGTGGGTTCTCGGATTTCACATAGAGATAAAGAAGGAAATCTGTAAAAATCTTCTTGTACCAAACCGTAAGGGCTAGAGCTTTCATATTTGGCATGTAGCATCATCTAGTGGCCCTCTACCAAAATACTTCAAATTATGGCCCTAGTGTTGAAAATGGCCCTATGTTGTGGATTCTCGGATTTCACATAGAGATAAAAAAAGGAAATGTTTAAAAATCTTCTTGTCCCAAACCGTAAGGGCTAGAGCTCTCATATATGGCGTGTAGTATCATCTAGTGGCCCTCTACCAAAATACTTCAAATAATGGCCCTAGTGTGGAAATTGGCCCTGTGTTGTGGGTTCTCGGATTTCACATAGAGATAAAGAAGGAAATCTGTAAAATTCTTCTTGTCCCAAACCGTAAGGGCTAGAGCTTTCATATTTGGCATGTAGCATCATCTAGTGGCCATCTACCAAAATAATTCAAATTATGGCCCTAGTGTTGAAAATGGCCCTATGTTGTGGGGTCTCGGATTTCACATAGAGATAAAGAAGGAAATCTTTAAAAATCTTCTTGTCCCAAACCATAAGGGCTAGAGCTCTCATATATGGCATGTAGTATCATCTAGTGGCCCTCTACCAAAATACTTCAAATAATGGCCCTAGTGTTGAAAATGGCCCTATGTTGTGGGGTCTCGGATTTCACATAGAGATAAAGAAGGAAATCTTCAAAAATCTTCTTGTCCCAAATCATAAGGGCTAGAGCTCTCATATATGGCATGTAGTATCATCTAGTGGCCCTCTACCAAAATACTTCAAATTATGGCCCTAGTGTTGAAAATGGCCCTATGTTGTGGGTTCTCGGATTTCACATAGAGATAAAGAAGGAAATCTTCAAAAATCTTCTTGTCCCAAATCATAAGGGCTACAGCTCTCATATATGGCATGTAGTATCATCTAGTGGCTCTCTACCAAAATACTTCAAATTATGGCCCTAGTGTTGAAAATGGCCCTATGTTGTGGGTTCTCGGATTTCACATAGAGATAAAGAAGGAAATCTTTAAAAATCTTCTTATCCCAAACCTTAAGGGCTAGAGCTTTCATATTTGGCATGTAGCATCATCTATTGACCCTCTACCAAAATACTTCAAATAATGGCCCTAGTCTTGAAATTGGCCCTATGTTGTGGGTTCTCGGATTTCACATAGAGATAAAGAAGGAAATCTTCAAAAATCTTCTTGTCCCAAACCGTAAGGGCTAGAGCTTTCATATATGGTATGTAGCATCATCTAGTGACCCTCTACCAAAATACTTTAAATTATGGCCCTGGTGTTAAAAGTTGACTTCATGTTGTGGGTTCTCGGATTTCACATAGAGATAAAAAAGGAAATCTTTAAAAATCTTCTTGTCCCAAACCATAAGGGCTAGAGCTTTCATATTTGGCATGTTTATGGTGTTGAGCCGAGTTGCATTTCAGGTGAGCGATTTAGGACCATCATGGTCCTCTTGTTCCATAATGTTTGCCTATTCTTCTGACAAAAAAGAGAGATGTTTTAAATCGATTCACACGGAAAAAAGAGAGGATAATTTCTTTTAATTTCTGCATATTTCTTAATTCTATCGATTTTTTTTTTTTTTTTTAAACATATAGAGAAAATCAAGTTCAGTTCTAAATGATTAAAAGAAACTGATAATAAATGCAGTTAATACACCTATAATCTCATTCAACTATCGACATTTCCATAGAAAATCGTATATCTCAATCTTTTCACCAGGCAGTCAAAGGAGATGCGGCGTGCGGTTCCCTTTGATCTTTATTTGAAACGCGGACAGTAACTAGCAAGTGACAATGGAAACTAAAAATAGAAAACTGGTTCTCGGGTTTTTCCCTCGCGCTAGTACACTAGAAAGTGATATCAGGGGCTGTAATCATGTCTATAGACCCTTTTAGTCTCTGACCACTTCCTGGTTACGAGACCGGAAAACTGCGCATGCGCACTCGTGTAGGGCAAAAAGACCAAATAAAACAGTGGCAGATTATTGAAAGTGTACACAAAATTGTTAAATTATGAGCGATTATATGAAAAGCTTGCTCCCAGAGGCAAAGAAACGATAATCAGACTAACTTATTTGCTAAGGGTTCAGTAACGTGGAAGAAAACGATCCGTATTTTAGTGACAATTTAAGACGAAGACGTCAAAAAAAAAAAGTGTCGCTGTTTTGGGTTGACGTTATCATCAAAGGAAATGTTAATCGACCCCAGGCAGCAACAGACAAACCTCGTGAAGGATGGGCTGGAACACTGCGGGAATGGTAAAAATGCATGTTACCAGAATTCTTTACCTTTTGCTGTAGTGTTTCCACAAGCCCATTGATGTAGAGTCGTTGATTAAGACGAGGGAGAGATAGGTAAAGGGTTTATAAAGGGTAGCCATCTGATATATCACATACTTGTTAGTTTAATCGACAATACAGTGGATATTTTAGTTTAATTTCGATGGCGGAGGGTGTGGGTCGAGATCAGCATAGTTCATGCTGTTACCGCTGATAGTTTAGAGAGTGTATATTGTGATCAATTTCATCATGAAACAAATTTTAGCGCAGACGTATTTGAAAACATGAATGAATGGGTGAATGAATGAATGAGCGGGCGGATGGATGGATGGATGGATGGATGGATGGATGAACTAACGCGCGAATGAAGAACGAACAAACAACTGTATATTGTACTGTTGACGTCTGTGGCTGCTCTTTCCATAATTGCTTTCCACCAGGGATCGGTTGTAACATGTAATTTAGAAACATTCCTTTTCTGAAAATAGTGTTGGAAAAGGTTGAAATAATGTTAACCAGCATATTCTCCTTTTCTCACAATGTTTAAAAAGCTTTCTTTTCTCTTGATCGTTAATACTTGTGATTGTTGGGTAAAGGGTTAAATGGAAATTGTAACAGTAATTAGTTGAGCACATTGTATACGGGGAGGCATTTTAGCGTGTCATATACATGATACTGTAGGGAAACAATATGGACCTTAGCCTTAACCCTTAGCCTCCGATACATGACGGTGATCTTGAATTTACTTTGCGAAAAGTTACGTGACGGTGATCTTGAATTTACTCTGCGAAAAGCATAATGAGAGATCTGTTTGCACATGGGGGTAGCGTGGTCTTGAAATACATCGTTACAAATCCTAATTCTAGTTTAAGTAACACTAATTAAGATTTATGACATAAACTTGACATGAAGTCCTGGCTTGTGATGGTCAAATATAAGTACGGCAGGATATGGGTCAAAAATTAATAACGTTAAATGACGATGGTCAATAAAGTACAAAAAATTAACGGTGAAAAATCTCTTTAAAAAACATACGAGGTCAAACAAATAATTTGAATAAAAATACATGTATACGGGGACGCGTTCAGGGGACGTTTTAACCAATTCGTCATGGAAATTGCGGACGTTTTAACCAAAAGTAGGGCGTTTCGACACTGGGACGTTTAAGCCAGATACTAATTTACTAATCTGTTTGTACATCCCGGTGCACAGCATGATAACGGCATCCTGTAACATGATTAATCTTCACAGATTTTAATCAGCAAAATCTTTCGACAAAGCCAAAACATCGCGTGTGAAAATAGCTTTCAACAGTGGCGATAATGAACTTTTTGCCCTACAAACAGTGCGCATGCGCGAAAATTGGAATTCTGGGATCGTATTTCCTTGGCAACGAACGGCGTTGTAAAAGGGTCTATAATACGAGAGGATTTCAGTATCCAATCACAGTGATGGAAAAGTTGGTAGAGGTTAAATGTACACCGAATAAGTCTGTACACCGAATAAGTCTGATGTCAGTCATAGTACGAGCAACGCCTTAATGCACAGTTCTTGACAAGATTTGTGTAACTATAAACTCCGCCCATAGGCGGTATCGGATAAAAATAGACATCAGACTTAAACGGTGTACAGACTTATTCGGTGGACGTTTAACTTTTACCTGGAAAAGTTATTGACCGTCTGTTGTGTCAACAGGGACACAACCCTTAAAACACACTCGTTGGTTATTAAAGGGCTGTAACACCCTTGCAATTCCATAGCACTATGCAGATGTCGGAAAGCTTTGAGGAAAGGAAAACATTCACGCCGTGTGATAAGCAATCTCTGTACTTACGAAACTATTTGTTTTAGCGGACTCAGCGATATCGAGTGGACACACCGTTCAACATTTTGTCTGAAAGTAGTCCGGAAAAGTCAGCTTACGATCGCTATAGGCAAGGGAATCCCTTGAGAGGGATTCCCTGGCCTAAAAAGAGCACACTGGCGTATGGCCTCTATATCGTATATAAAAGCATTATATGTAGAGGAGATGCCCCCCCCCCCCAAAGTGCTGTTTTTAGTAACAGTGTTCGGTGATCAAACAATGAAAATTTCAGTGTTCCTTGATAGACCAATGGAGCTCAAAGGCCTGTACTTGTACGTACCAGTGCAAAACAAGTTGTTGTTTTTATTTTGTCGGGTAAACCGAAATCAGCCATCTGTTTGTTCATGATGTTCGTCCATCTGTTGGTCCATAAATCATTTTAACAATGTCTTGAGCACTTAAGCAAAACAGTAACTCTCCATCCGATTCTAATTAAACTTCGAGAAAGATTGGAAAGAATGGCAGTTGAGAAACAAAACTTTTAAACCTATTATCAAGCAAATCCGAGTTTCAACTACGCTGAGGAAGAAAGGCTTTGAAATTATTGTGGGAAAAGGAGAAAATGATAACCAGCATTTTCTCTTTTCCCCACAGTGTTTTGTATCCTGTCAAGAAAACAAATTTCAATTTTTGAGGCACATTTATTTTGTCGTCTGCAAATGTTTTCGTGTCTAAAATTTTGTCGTTCGGTGAAGAGTTAAGCATGCATCACCCAGCAAAGAAGAGATATTTAAAAGAAGACAAGAAAAGTATCATTAAATGTACCACAAGTTTTGTTGAAGAATTTCGTACTTTCAAAATGTCGTTTTATTAATCTGTTTTCGTCAGATTTTCGAAATGCCATATAAAATATTAAAGTCATTGGGCGTTGATGTCATAATTCAGAGCTACACGCGGCGCTGAATGCACGGAATAGCGGGGGCGGCGGGGCATTCCTGTAAGTCAAATTATCTCCCTTGCCAGAAAAAGACCAAAGGTAATCAAATAACAGATAGGTCCTTTTACATTTATTTCTTTGTTTTTATCCTTGATTCTCTTGAGGATATTGCGATAAATCTAATCATATTATGATATGTGTGTAATGTCCACATGTAATTTTAAATCAAATTCTGTTCTCACTCATCAGAAACTATGTATAGATCGATGAGTAAAACAATCTAAGTAGATTTAATTGAGATATTAATCTAAGAACATAGCTGTGTAGTGCAAGAAAATCAAGGATAAAAACCAAGTAATCCCGTTATCAGGACCAATGTAGTACTGGAAAGAAATTAAGGGAAATAACTGAAGAATGGCCCTCATTGCCCTTTAAAAAGGACTACAGGTCCTGGGCGTAGTTCTAGTGAAAACCGGAAAATAAATAATTAAGTGAGCTGTCGCTGGGATATAAATGAAAAACTTTTCAAGACTACATGTATGTACAACATTCAAAGAAACATATCTTAAACCATTATAAAACAAATACGAATTATAGACACATGAAATAAGACTAGGCTGCCTCTCTTGGTTGGATTTTATTCTTCACGCGAGAGAGAGAGAGAGAGAGAGAGCCTCTCTTGGTTGGATTTTATTCTTCACGCGCGCGCGCGAGAGAGAAAGAGAGAGAGAGAGAGAGAGAGTGTGTGTGTGTGTTTGTCCCTTGGTTGGATTTTATTCTTTGCGCGCGCGAGAGAGAGAGAGAGAGAGAGTCGAAGTTAGGAAGATAGAGGAGAAAGGGACAGAGAGAGAGAGAGATCAGCAAAATAATTTTGAGGCACCTTTTAAATTATTTTTATTGTTACTTTTACTGTTTCAAAGCTTTTCGTCTGTTTTTTTTTTTTTTAATTTATGCAATAAACCAGTAAAGTACATGTAGTCTCTGTTCAATCCGACTTCTATTTAGAAGATAAACATTTCAGGAGATAATTATCTTTTTCCTTTAAACGACAAAATTTTGGACTGGACCAAATTGAAAGCTTTCGCAGACGACAAATTAAATGTTGCTAAATGATGATTTTTGTCTTTTACTGGGCAGAAAACATTGTGGGAAAAGGAGAAAATGCTGGTTACCAGTATTTTCTGCTTTTCCCACAATGTTTCCAAAAGCCTTCTCCTTCAGGGTCGTTTAAACTCGGAATTGTGCGGTTAAGCGTTAAACCCTTGTTTAAAGCCCGTGTTTCAACGACCTTGACAGAAAAGACTTTTGAAAACCTTGTGGGAAAAGGAGAAAATACGGGCAACCAGCATTTTCTTCTTTCCCCACAATGTTTTCTCCTCTTTCAAAGACAAGTACTATTACTTGTGCTACATTTAATATTGCCGTCTGCAAAAACATTAATTTTAGTTTTGACACGATTGATATTTTTATTTTGGTCGTGTGGTACAGAGCTAACTGTTTATGTAAATTTAATTACAGGTTCCAGACATGTCAAAACTGATGGCTTTAACAGATGACAAATTCGAAAGTGATACAAATCAACGGAAGCTCTTTGATAGGAAAGATAACTAATGAGTGTGGGTTAAGGAGAAAGTGTTGGTCAACTCCTTTCCCACGATGTTTCCTTCCTTGTCAATGTTAAACATTTTTTTTTTTCTTTTTACCACAGCCGAGCTCAGTCGGTAGCATAGAGGACTTGAGAACAGAGCGTCACTGGTTCGATCCCCGGCTTGGCCAATGTCTTTCCGAAGACTGTTGATAGTCATAGCAGCAGGATTCATTCGTCTCTCACCGCTGACCATTGTTTGGACAATGGTTATGTGGGAAAGCAGCCAGTGACTTGTATCGTGCGAAGCACTAGTAAAAGAAACTCCAGGGAAGTATAAATAGGTGCATCAATCAATCAAATCAAATCAAATCAATTAATGTCAGTCAGTCAGTCAGTCAATCAATCAATCAATCAATCAATCTTTTCCCAACAATGTTTTCGAAAGCCCTCTTCTTCAGGGTCGTTAAAACTTGGGTTGTTTTGTAAACGGCTAAGTGTCAATTTTTATGTTTTTTTTTTTCCTTTGCCGAATCAAAAATGCACGTTTCCTTTACTTAACTCTTTAAGCAGACGACAAAATTTAAGAATCCTCTGTTTTGAAAGCAATTGCATACGACAAATTAAATATGGATCACGTACCTGGATTTGTTTGTGAAAGAGTAGAAAATATTGTGGGAAAAGAAGAAAATGATGGTTACCAGCATTTTCTTCTTTTCCCACAATGTTTTCGAAAGACATCTCCATCAGGGTCGTAAGTGTTTTGTCTAGAATGATCGGTTTACTTATCTCTGACATTACACTTAGATTACTTTTAGAAGACTATTATGGAAAGTGACCTTCAACTTTTCACACGCGCATGATAGAAACTTCGCACGTGCATGTGAAAACGTTCATTTAACCCGTTACTAGACAGATGTCACTTTAAATGCCCGGGCTAAAACACTGTGGAAAAAGAAGCTATCGTTTATAAGAACAATTTCTCTCTTTCTCACTTTTTTTCGCATACCATCAAAACACTATTTTTCCTTATCTAAAATTTGTGTTCTGCACGTTTTTTCACCTTTTTCAGGATTATCAAAAATAGTTTGTACAGTTAGGGGTTAGAAATCTATAAACTTGCAGTCTTGGCACTGCAGACGGCACTTTGGACAGTGATGCTGCGATACGTTCTTCTTATTTGCTTGTGTATTTTTGTTACTATTGAGACGGTCCCCGTCCTGCATTGTGTGAGTTGCGCCAACGCGACTTGTCCACCAGAACCAGTGTGTCAACTAGATCGGGTACCATGTGGATGCTGTAACGTGTGTACACTACAAGCTGGAGATGTTTGCCACGGGTTCTCAGCCAGGTGAATAACTCATATATTTATTTCAGGCTTTCAAACGGGCCCTACTTTTCCTACTTTTCCCTATTTTTTTTCTGTCTCCTACTTTTCCCTACCTTTTTTTTCTGAAAATCTGAAAATGCCCTACTATCCCTACTTTTTTTTTTTTTTTTTTAATAGGAAAATGGAAAATATTTCTAAAACAAGTAAAAAAGATGAAAAGTCATCGGTGAAAGTTTTCGTATTATGATGGAATTCTGTATTCAGTTCAGGGTTCAACTAGGTCATTTTTCCAAATCATCTAAATAAATCTTGTACCGATGGCATATTACAAGTCAACTGATCTCAACGTGTTGTATCAATAAAGTTTATTTCCTATCTGCATTTGCTTCGAGGCTGTTCCTGGTCAATTATGGCTCTCGTCGAACATCTGGTAACAAAGATTCCGTTACAAAAACAGGGTCCGTTTTTACCAACCATTATTTAGAACATTCTTGGTCTTGTTCTTCAAAATTTTCCAAATCTGAAAGTAACACACCCTCTGATTGGCTAGACCATATGGTTTAGCCAATCAGAAGTTGTGTTACTTTCAAACTTGGAAAATCTTGAAGAATAAGTCTAAGAACGTTCTTCAGAATGGTTGGTGAATACGGACCCAGATGATTTTAATGGCTGAGTATACTTGGAATATTTACAGGAGCATTTCATGCTACCTACTTGAAAAACATCTTATGATTGGACCAAAACATATCGGTCTACCAATAGATAATTATTGAGCCAAGAAATTTCGTCCTGCATCATAACATGGCTGCTATGTTAAAATGAAGATTGTCGCTGTTAAAATGTCTCGGTTTAACCGTTTTAATTCAAAAGAAATTGAAAAAGATACGCAAATAAACAGGGGTGGGAATGGCTAAATGAAAGCGATTTAGTCAACGAAGGATATGCATCTGGTTAATAATGCCCCAGTTAACTGTAGTTGCTTTTTTGGAGTTTACACGAAAAATGATCAACTACAGGTCAAATGGAAAGAAAGCCTTTTAGGCCTGCATGCCTGTACATGAAGAAGATTTTTATGTATAAATGAACATGAGTAAGTTCAAAGGGTTGATTATTAAAAGAATCATGTCCTTGAAAGTATCAATCCCTCTGTTAGCCTGCCTAGGTATAGCACTAGTTTATTGACAAAAACTTAAGTTGTATGTTAACGTAAAATTAAAAATTGAGAAGGAAAATACGTGAAGCCATTTTGAAATGACGGTGTCAGGAAAAGGGTTTTAACATGAATAAAAAAGCAAAGTTTCTGGAGCTTCCGGGGGCCGCTGGTCCCCTGAACCCCCTGCCAGGGCGTTGCCCTGGACCCACCGAGGGCCCTAGAGGCCCCCTCTCCCCCACCAAAAAAAGTTCAGTATTTTCAGTTTTTCGAACTTTTTTCGGAAAAAAGTGTTTCTTATTCTGGTCCGTAGTTATATTTTAGACGGTCTTTACTAGAGGCACATTGGGTTCAGGTGGAATTCGTGGTCATATGGAGCTAACCATTGTCAAGCCTGACTGTCTATGTAAGGTTTCTCTTGTTGCTTTGCTATGAATTCTATCTGAACACAGATGTTGCCGGCTGTATAGAGAGCAAGTATATTTACGTGAAGGAGTTATGCACTATTATACAACAAGATAGTAAAATCTTCATTATCACTGATGAAAAATATGGTAAGTTCTCTGTAAACATGCCCTACTATCCCTACTTTTTCTTCCTTATAATTCCTGCTTTTTCACGACTTTTTCAAAAAGTTTACCCTACCTTTTCCCTGCTTTTTTGCAGAAGGGCACTTGAAAGCCTGTTATTCAGTCAATATTAGACTATTAACATTTTCTTTTTTTAACCATGATGTTTACAAAAGCCTCCTTTCTCAGGGTCGTTAAACTCGGACGTGTTTGGTTAAGGGTTCAGCCCTTATTAGATTTATACCCCCACAACAAAGTTATAGAGGAATACTTGAATCGGGTCGTTCGTCCGCCTGTCTGTCCGTTCATAGATGTGTCCCCTTCTGCTCGTACGTATAATAGTCTGGATTACCTACCCTAACACTACGTTATCGGGTCAAGCAAAGCGCAATAATGGCGGCCTCCTAGGTGTCCTCAAGCGAACCCCTACATGCATCCCCGTTTTCCCAATTTCATGTGATCCAGTTTGATCAGTTAATAAAATGAGATCAATTTTGTACAAATAATACATTACCGTATCTAAAACGTGCTGTCGGGGCATGATTTAAATATAAATTCGACTATGAACCATTTTAAAAGTAGCCCTGTTTTCGGACGTTATATAGGTCCATTGACATTTCGGATACTTAAAGCAAAGTTTTTCTCGCTAAATAAGAACGACATGTAGAAAAACTCACTGCCATGACTTTACTACAAGCGATCTGTTTTGAATTCAGCCTATGATCCGATTTTATCATGTGAAATAACAATATTCCATCTGCATATTACCAACGGAGGCCGCCATTATTGCGTTTTGCCTGACGTACTCTTGTAGTACGGCGAGGTACCAGACTATACTTATAATCGCCAGTCTGATAGAGTTATCTCTCTTCGAGCACTCTTGTGCATGTAGGGTAAGAAAATAAAATACACAACTCTCGCGAGACAGCGCGTTTATTGGAACCTACACGGTGTCTGTACCGTAGCCAAATCTCTAACCCATAATGAGGGAAAAAAGGGGAATGAAAGCTGTAATATACAAACGTACTTATTAGACACTGCATCGCAATGAAAAGTGCCTCCGTCAGGGGAAAAAAAAAAAACCTGTTTTTCAGGTAACCCTTGAAAAAAATGGGGCGGTAGGTCGGATTCCTTTCTTTTTTTCTTATGCTCTTTGATCTATACAGTCCGATATGGTAATACTTTTCCTGCCAGACTCTGACAGACAGACGAAATCGCAATGCTTGACCTTTTCCGATCCGCTGTAAATTTTCAGAATTATTATAAAATTTAGTAGGTTAAAGTTTTAAGTTAACCTGGAACCGTATTCACTGACATTCTTAATTTCATTCGTAGTCTAATTCCAGATTTTGGAAAGTAACACAAGTTTTGATTGGTTACACCATTTGGTTTACTCAATTAGAACTTTTGTTACTTTCAAATTTTGAAAATTCTTGAGAACAAGATTAAGAATGTAAGTGAATACATACCCTGTGACTCTCTGTCTCTTTTCAGTTGTGGAGCCAATTTGAAATGTTTAACGCCTGGTGGAGAATTTGACGAGCGGCCTCCGTGGTTTTCGATCCTTACAGGCGTCTGTATTCCTACGTACCTTACACCGCCCCTCGTCACGCTGGCCCCGCCCATACCACAGATTGGTTGAGAGCAGCAATATTCATTATCTCAATTTATTCAAAATGAACTTGGACTGAGAATTAAAAAATGATGACATAGAAAAATGCTATATTTACTTCTGATACCAATAACACTATACAGGATCCCGTTTCACAAAAAAAAAAAAAAGAAATGAAGTCTCCTATTTCGCTAAAATCCGCTGACAGACCATTTTCTGGATTAATTTTTAGCTCGTGATTTGAGACGCATTCACTAACATCAATAGATATGATCCATGCTCTGTGAAAAGGGGCATTAATGCATCTGCGAAAAGTATCGACCCAGGTCAGCCTGCGCAGTCCGCGCAGGCTGACCTGGGCCGAAACTTTTCGCTACTGGTCAATTTTCTGCATGTCCAATCTCATAATTCTACCTCATAATTTAGTCGGTTGTTAGACAACAATGGACTTTATAGATCCATGGTCATGTGATCACTTACTTGGTATCAAGCATCACAGAGATGCATTAAACCCCCTTTGGCCGGTGTATGGCTCATATAAGTAACGTTATCTTGCTGTGTTGAGTCTGAAACTATGGGTCAACTCAAGATTTGAGAACGTTACTAAAGTCTGTTAATGCTAGAGAAATGTGTCTCAAATAACGAACAACAATTTAAGTCAGAAAATGAGTTCATATGCGAATTTTGAGCAAATTAAAAGGCTCAAGTTTTTTCGTTAAAAACAGGCACATGTCCCTACTTACCTCCTGTAGGCGACTTTTTAGCGAATTCTTGTAGCAAATCCGCCCACTGTGATCAGTCTGACCGGAACCAAATAATGTCCTTCACGCTTGCGCTCTGCTCATTCTACTTTCAGTTTGAGCTAGTACACCCCAACCTCGCTTTTTGCCACTACCGTTTATACAGTATCTAATTGGGATATTAACTTAACAACATAGCTGAGTAGTGCAAGAAAATCAAAATAGCCCCCTTATCAGCACTAATGTATTGTTGGAGCGGATCAAGGGAAATAACTGAAGAATGGCTCTCATTGTCCTTTAACTCTTTACCAAACGACAAAATTTTAGACCAGTCCGAATTGAAAGCTTTTGCAGACGACAAAATAAATGTTAATCAAAATTTGAAATTTGTTTTTGAAAACATTGTGGGAAAAGGAGAAAATGCTGGTTACCAGCATTTTCTCCTTTTCACGCAAAGTTCTCAAAAAGCTTCTTCCTCAGCGTCGTTAAAAGTCGGGATTGTGTGGTAAAGGGTTAACAAGGGACTGCAGGTATTGCAGGTCTTGAGCGTAGTTCTAGTGAAAACCGGAAAACAAATAATTAAGTGAGCTGTCGCTAGGATATAAATGAAAAACTGTTCAAGACTACCTGTATATAGTCCTGAATCTAATACCAGCAGAAAACTGTCAGAATGGTGGATCAAATTATAACTCCTTAACCCTTTACCACACAATCCCGACTTTTAACGACCTTAAAAAAGAAGCCTCTTGAAAACATTGTGGGAAAAGGAGAAAATGCTGGTACCCTTCCCAAAAGAAATTTCAATTATTCAATCATATTTATTTTGTCATCTGCAAATTCTTTCAATTTGGACCAGTCTAAAATTTTGTCGTTTGGTAAAGAGTTAAAGGTTCAGTAGCAGCCGAAAGAAAAAAGGCGGAATGTTAAAATGCCTTTGAGCCATGCTCTGTCAAAAGGGGGCTTAATGCATCTCCGTGATGCATCATACCAAGCAAGTTATCACATAATTAGAGATCCGTAAACTCCAGTTTGTCTAACAACCGACTGAATCATACGGTAGACTGGTCCTTGAACATACAGAAAATTGACCAGTAGCGAAAAGTTTCGGCCCAGGTCAGCCTGCGCGGACTGACCTGGGTTGATATGTTTCGCAGATGCATCAAGCCCCCTTTTCACAGAGCATGGCTCATTTAAAGTTTAAATTATACCATTTAAAAAATTATTGCGTAGGTGACATCTGTTATTGTACGGCCGATACAAGTGTAAGTTGCTGACATAAAAATAAATTTTAACTTGAAGTCAAAAGTTGCCACGTCGCTCTACCTTTTGTTTACTTTGACAAATTCCGCAAGTTTAGCCACCTTTTAATTTGGCGTCTGTGTTTGCCTTGGGTCTGAACAGGTCTAAATTTTTTTGTGCGTGTCGTAGATAACTGTCTTATTCCTCCCGTCCCTGTTTTCTTTGTCTTACCCGTCGACCACCTCCTTCGCTTTACTCTCCCTCTCTACTCGCCTTGTTACATACGATCAGTCTCTTCCTTACCACTCTCTTTTTTTTCGCACGGTTGTCCATCCCCGTCACCTCTTTTGTTCTTTCACCCGGTCCGTCTTTCTTACCGCTCTCCTTCTTCCACATGGCACGCCCCCTTCCTATCCCTTACCACTCTCCCATCCCTTACCGCTCTCCTTCTTTCACAGCCTCCTCCCTCAACCCCTTCTCTTCTCTTCTTCTCTCTCCTAGCAGTCTGTCGGCAAAGAATGACCGTTAAGGAAGGGGGAACAATAAACCTTCCTGATATAGAAGTCGGTAGCAATTGTCAGGTGGACGTCGCAGTGTAAGTCAAGGTATTGTCAGCATGGCACAACGAAATCTCGAGATGGCCGTTACTAAGGACTTCTTGTTATCCAAAGTCAGCCTTTCCGAGATGTCTGTATTCGCCCAGAGTCAGTCAAGTTACTTGTCAGTCGTCAGTAAATGTCAAAGTTCTGGCCACATTACGTAGCCGTGGTCATATTTGGGACTACAGGACTAAGCTTGACAGGCCAATGAAAAAATATAAGATGGTGATCTCGTGAGAGATCTCGCATCTGAATTGTATGTTAGTTGAATTGTTTGGTATACCATGCCTTTTTTTTTTTTTATATCATTTTTATTTTTCATTGAAACGGTTTTCAGAAGATTATAAAAGAGGTGAATATTTTCCTTTATCTTTTTTCTTCTTGTTATTTCAACTAATCAACTGAATTCAATCCAGAACCCACGACGACATTTTTTCTTTGAACCTCATCTGATTTGTTATTAATGAAAAGAAGTAATACACTAATCCAGAATGTATAACGCCCCTTTACTATTCGTTACACGGCTTAGAATAATTTTCACACCTTTTTTTTATGGTCAATCCAGTTCTCGATCACAGCTCATTTAAAGCCATATATCTCTATAACTCTTTACCAAACGACAAAATTTTAGACTTGTCCAGTTTGAACCCATTTGCAGACAACAAATTAATGTGGCTCAAATGATGAAGGTTAGAAAATATCGTGGGGTAAGGAGAAAATGCTGTTTACCAGCATTTTCTCCTTTTCCAGCAATGTTTTCAAAGCCTTCTTTCTCTGGGAAGTTTGAGCTAGGTATTGTCTAGTAAATGGTTGCGGACAGATTGTTGTCACATATAAATTTCTTTTTTTTTCTTTCAATATTTTTGCTGGATTTTGATCTGTATAAACCAAAGCAATATATTTCAGCATGTATTAACGATTTTGATTGTATGGCGTTTAAGGCCGTTTTCAACATTATTTCAGTTACATCACGGCGGCCAGTGCACCTATCTATGCTTTCCTGGGGTTTCTTTTACGAGTACTACACACAGTATTCTTTCCAAGCCACTGGCTGAAACGAAAGTAATGTGTCAGTCGGTAACGTACTGGGCTGCAACCCAATTAGGTCGCTGATGCAATTTCCAGCCCGAACAAATTCTGTCCGAGAACCTGATAATATTGATTGGGGCAAAATTTATTTTTCTCTCGACGCTAAACACTGCTTCAACGATGTTTACGGGGAAAAGCCTCTAGTAACTAGGAAATAATGTTGTGCGAAGTTCTTGTTAAAAAAAAAAGACAAATAAATAAATAAAGAAATAAAATAGGTGCACTGACCGTCGTGTAACTGGAAAATAATGGTGAAAATGGCGCTCGACCCGTTACCACACAATCCCGAGTTTTAACGTCCCTGGGTCATTAAACTTTTCTCCTTTTCCCATAATGTTTCTAACCTTTTTAGGAACAGATTCATTTGTTTCAGACAAATTAAAATTTGACGTCTGCAAATGCTTTCAATTTAGACAAGTCTGAAATTTTGTCGTTATGTAAAGGGTTAAAATAAACCAAACAAAACTACTGTCGCGTTAACATACATACATGTAGCAAATGTACATAAAAAAGGGGATAAAAAGATATGGGCCATGCTCTGTGAAAAGGGAGCTTAATGAATCTCTGTGGTGCATTATACCAAACAAGGCATCACGTGAACTGGGCTCTATACGTTCTAATTTGTCTAATTTGTCTAACAAGCGACCGAACCCTGAGGTTAGAATGGTCCTTGGACATGCAGAAAAAATTACCAAAACCAAAAACTATCGACCCAGTTCAGCCTGCGCGGACTGCGCAGGCTGACCTGAGTCGATACTTTTTGCAGATGCATTAAGATCCCTTTTCACAGAGCAAGTCTCATATATTTTACATTCTTGTTCATGTAAGTAGAAGCTATTCTGGTATCTTATGAGTTATCAGACGGTTAATTTTTTTGTATGGACTTGCCTAGTTCAGTGAAATATAATGTTTCCGATTGGTCGATGATTGTCTTTGCGACATGGATTCATTCCTGTCTTACGTCTGATCATTAGTTCAACGAAACCAATGGAAAAGCAGCAAGCAGCTTGGGAAGAATATTGTGAGAAATAACAGTAAACTAAACTCCAGGAAAGCATTGATATGTGCACTGGCCGCCGCTTCAAAACTAAATTAAAGTTGGAAACGCGTTAAACAATTACCGAGAGAGTATGTTGTCATGTCGATCAACAGTACACAGGAAACTACTAAAGAGACAACATACCTGCTGCCGTTTGCTGGACGACATGGTTTCATGTTCGACGAGGGCAACGCAAAAACACACCTTCTTATTTTCATGAACAAGGCGGCATCCGAACATTGCCTGCGATGAGCCAAGATCAAAAGCATACAAGGGATATTACCCTGAACGCATTTAAATCTATATCATTGGGTTGAAGCACTTTGTTTTGTATCATACTCTTTCATCATGGGTGTTATGCTCTTTGACCATGTTTCCCTGTTAATGGTTTTTATGCTACATGTATGTAATGATATAAAATGTGACAGGAAAATGTTTAGAGACACAATATATTTTCTGTCAATTTGAACCCCTGCTAAGACAACTGAACATATAGATTGATAGAAACAAACAGCAAAGCTGTGGAATTGCCAGTAAAAGTACAACACAGATTCACAGATGGTGATCTGCTCTGTACAAGCAAAACACCGGTGGTGTGACACCCATTGCTGTCACAGCAAGGGAGATCACTCTGCACAATGTAGCGAAGCCTCTATCACGTATAATGAGAAAAATGAACGATCCTAGATAATCTTTTTTAGCACAGTATATTGAAATAGAAATAAAAAAATGGTATAATACTGTATGCATGCATTTGAACAGATTTTTTTTTTGCCTAGGATAGCCCAGTTTTGCGATGTCGACGTATTTTATTCATTCGCAATGATACCAACGGCCTTATTTATGACAACATGGCTGATGTTCAACTAGCTCCACTCCGGGCTCTTGGTGACTTTTTATTGGAATCAGCTCGATTTCAGATTCCAAACATCAAAGATCCAGAAAAATGGGCAAATCGTGTGCTAAATAATCTGTTATACTACCAAACGAACTATTTTCTGACTGCACTTCTTGTTTTTCTTCTGATTGGGTGAGCCAAAATGACGAATTAATCGCACCATCCAGGTCTCTCGACATAATCGCGGGAGGTCCCTGGGTGGATTGTGCATGGCATATTTGGGGAATAATGCAAGAAATGTACGGAATGATTGTTGAAATGGTGAATACCCATAGACTTGAGTATTCAAGATTTTCTTACATTTTCTTGCATTATTTCCCCAATAATGCCAAGCTAATTCCCCACTGAAGTGCTGTGAATTATGTCAGTTTCTCTGGTTCTGAATATCTCAGCGAAGCAGACAGTGTAGATGAAAGATCACGCTGCATGCACTGTACAGTCTGAGCTTGAGCTAGATCAGCACTGGCTGCAAAGGCAAATAAAGTTTTGAAGGGGCTTTAACACAGTACCAAACAATCCTGCATACACTCTCTTAACTCTTTACCACACAATCCCGACTTTTAACGACCCTAAAGAAAGAAGCCTTTTGAAAACATTGTGGGAAAAGGAGAAAATGCTGGTAACCAGCATTTTCTCCTTTTCCCACAATGTTTTCTACCCTTCCCAAAACAAATTTCAGTCACGTTTATTATGTCATCTGCAAAAGCTTTGGATTTGGACAATTCTAAAATTTTGTCATTTGGTAAAAAGTTAACTCTTTACTAAAAGACAAAATTTAGGACTGGACCAAATTTAAAGCATTTGCAGATGACAAATGTAGCTTGAATTGTAATTTATTCATTGAATAGGGTAGAAAACATTGTGGAAAAAGGAGAAAATGCTAGCATTTTCTCCTTTTTCCACAATGTTTTCTAAAGCCTTCTCTTTCAGGGTTGATAAAACTCGGGATTGTGTGGTAAATGAAAGAGTCTAAAATTTATTGTTTGGTAAAAACTTAGTATTTAATACATCTTTAATTTCAGTGTATATTCTCAAGTCTTGAAACTGCTGTCAGTTTTGCATTGTGAGCTTTACCTTTGTGCCTATTAACCTGTTTCAATTTTGGTTCACTCTTTACAAAAAGATAAAATTTTAGACTTGTAAAAATTGAAAGCCTTTGCAGATGATGAATTAGATGTAGCTGAAATTACTGTAACTGTCTGAAAGTTTAGAAAGCTTTGTGGGACAAGGAGAAAATGCTGGTTACCAGCATTTTCATTTTTTTCCTTCAAGGTTTTCAAAAGGCTATTTCCTTGTGAATTGTTATAACTCAAGATTGTATGGTAAAGGGTTAATCAATAAGGTGTAGAAGTATAAGATTAGGAAGGATCATCTAAGCTTTCTGATCTTAAGCTATACTCTTTGTAAAAGTAGAAATATTTAAACTCAGCATCCCATCAGTTAATCACTCAAGGTGACAATGCTGTACGCTACCCAGATAAGTCAAGACTTTCTCTATTCTTTGCCTGCATTTTATTTGTATAGATTAAATCGTCTTTATGAATCTCTGAGAATTAGATGAGAGAAGTCCTAACTAGATCATTTAATCTTAATGCAAATACGATTGTATTTTTGCACGATGATTTTGAAAAAGAGCAGCCATTCTGATTACCTGAAGGAACAACCAGAACTGCTGATGAACAGTTTTCTCTGGCAAATAGTTTAAATTAATTACGTTTAATTTTAACGATGACATGTTGGATAACTCAGTTCAACTCTTAACCCTTTACCAGACGACCAAATTTTAGCCTTGTCCAAATTGAAAGTATTTGCAGACGACAATTTCAGTGTGGCTCAAATGGTGCAATTTTTCTATGATAGGGTAGAAAACATTGTGGGAAAAGGTTACCAGCATTTTCTCCTTTTCCCACAATGTTTTCAAAAGGCTTCTTTTCTAGGGGCGTCAAAAGGCGGCATTGTGCGGTAAAGGGTTAACCAGATAGCAAATTTGTTTACTTGTCCATTTTGAAAGCTTTTGTATATGACATGTAGATCTTGCTAAAATACTGGAATTTGACCATTGCAGCATAGTAAAATGAAGAAAATACTGGTTTCCTAAACTTTTTAAACTGGTACCTGTTGTATCACCTATAACTGTCCGATGGATGAAGATTGATAACAGGCTGCCAGTTTACTGGTTTCCAGCATTTTCTCCTTTTTCCCCAATGTTTTCAAAAGCATTCTTTCTCAAGAGTCATTAAAATTTAGGATTGTTTGGCAAAGGAATTACAAGATACTAGTATTTCTATTTCTGTTTTCAGTATCATCCATCCAGTTGCCATGGTGTGTGGTTTTCTGGCAATATCTGTAGCATTTGGGGGTTTTGTCTATTGCACAAGTTCTAGATGGAAAGCCAGAAGGTTCAAACGGGATCATCCAATCATAAGTGTGATTATAATCCTGCTTGTCGGATATGTGTTAGTCTATATGATGGGAGCTGTGATCGTCTTCATGTTTGGAATAGCTTTTCCATTACTCTGTAAGAATTTGCTCTTGTAATTTTGACATACCGTACTTTTGAAACTTTACTGTTTGAATGATTGTCAAGTGAAAATGAATATTATTATTGAGCATTAGCCTGTACAGAAATATTTGTTTGTTTGCTTTGTATGTTGTTTAGTGCCATTTTCAACATTATTTGAGTTATATTGCAGTGGGCAGTGCACTGATCCGTGCTTTCTTGAGTTTCTTACACTAGTCATTCACACTAGATTCCTCTAAAACCACTGGCTGCTTTCTGTCCTAACCATTGTTATAACAATGATCAGCGGTGAGAGAGGAATATATCCTGTCATGATGACTCACCAATCCTTGGAAAGAAATTGGCCAAACTAGGGATTTGAACCAGCACTCTCCCTTGTTTCCAGCCCTGTATGTTACCAACTGACCTACAGGAATCAGCTTTTGGGTTTTCTATTAAATTTTCAAGAGTTTTATAAGGCATTTCACAAAGATTGTTCATGTCTTACCTTGGTTTCTCCAGGACAGTGACTCTGCAGTGACTTGCTCAAGGACACTCTACGTGACCAGCACTGCCATAGTTATTAATTACAAGTGCATTGTCTAAATCACTGTGCTCTGAAATTTGCCTTTATAGTGAGCGGTAAAGCTTCATGGCATTGAACATGAGAAACAGTGCAGCAGCAGTTCTGATATCTCTTATTGGCTATCAAAACTGTTGCTAACATAGTTTTAGCTATGCTGTGTAGAAGATAAATGTATGGTGTTTAAAGCTGTTTTCAACATTATTTCATTTAAATCACGGTGGCTTATATATACAAGCCACTGACTGCTTTCCTACAACCTTTGTGGAAACAATGATGATTGGTGAGAGAGGAATGAATTTTGTCACAATGACTATCATCAATCCTCGGAAAGAAATTGTCCAAGCTGGTGATTCCAACCAGCAAACCTCTGTTCTTAAGTCCTGTATGCTTTGAACTGCGCTACTGTAACTTGATCTGTTCTGAAGAAAAAAAACAATAACTGAGCTATGACAATATTTCAATTGTTTTCTTCTGTATCGCCCTAGCTCAGTTGTTGTCACATTGAAAAAACTTTGACATTTTCTGACGTCTCTGTCATACAGAAGATATTTACTTGAACTCTAGCTATAGAGAGCCCATACAAGATGGGTAGGTACCCCTCATAATATTTTGGACACAGTTATACCACTTTCTCAATTTAGTTGTCTACTGAAAAAGCAACTGTAACAAAGCGCTGGCATCACTGTGAAGTGGACTTGCTTATTTCAGTTATATCCTGGCAGCCAGTGCACCTATCCAAGCTCTCCCAGATTTTCTAATACCAATACATCACACAGTATTCTTTCCATGCCACCTGCTGCATTCCAAATCGTTGAAACAATTATCAGTGGTAAGAGAGAAATGAATCCTGTCACAATGACTATCATCAACCCTAGCAAAGTAATTTGCGGAGCAGGGGATTCAAACTAGCGACCCCTGTTCTCAAGTCCTGTTTGCTACCGACTGCACTGCCAGGGCTTGGCTTGCTTGTCAGGACACTTCTACACAAGGGAATAGCAGTACATGTACTTCAAATTATGTGATATGTTCAGATTGTTTTATGCTTGTTTATCAATATTAACCCTTTCAGCGCCACAGGCGAAAACTGGGGCTTTTGCGGACGGCATAGATCAAGATCAGGCTGCACAGAATGTGCAGCCTGATCACTGATCTATGCCATCCGCTTGTTTAGTCAGGCCTGTAAGATATGTATCAGTCTGAATGCAAGTGGACTGATTTTTTAGCTGTTGAAAGAAGTTGTATTTAGAAATTTGGCGCTGAAAGAGTTAAAGATTTCATGTTATATTCTACCTCTTCTCTTTCCAGTAATTTTAATTCATGCATCCTTGCGAATGAGAAGCATAAAGAACAAAGTTACAAACAAGCTAGAATATGTTGGTCTGAAGAGAACCCCAATGGGAATTATACTAGAGGGACTTGGGCAGGAGCAGGAAGCCGGATCTTAAACTCTATAATTTAATGTTGTATAGACTCTTTACCAAGTGACAAAATTTTAGACTGGTCCAAATTGAAAGCATTTGCAGACGACAAAATAAATGGGACTCAAAAATTGAAATTTGTTTCCGGGAGGGTAGAAAACATTGTGAGCAAAGGAGAAAATGCTGGTTACCAGCATTTTTTCCTTTTCCCACAATGTTTTCTAAAACTTTTTTTCTCAGGGTCGTTTAAAGTCTGGATTGTGTGGTAAAGGGCTAACTCTTTACCAAATGACAAAATTTTGGACTTGGCCAAACTGAAAGCATTTGCAGACAACAAATTAATGTTGCTTAGATGATGATTTCTCTCTTTGATTGGGTACCAAATGAGAAAAGTTTGGACTGGACCAAATCAAAAGCATTTGCAGACGACAAATTAAATGTTGCTTAAATGAGGATTTCTCTCTTTGATTGGGTAAAAAACATTGTGGGAAAAGGAGAAAATGCTGGTTACCAGCATTTTCTCCTTTTCCAACACTGTTTTCAAGAGCCTTGCTTCCCCAGGGTTGTTAAAATTCAGGATTGTGTGGTAAAGTGGTCAAGCCTCATTAAGCGTTAACCACACATCCCGACCCAGAGAAGGAAGCGTTTTGAAAACATTGTTGGAAAAGGAGAAAATGCTGGTAACCAGCATTTCCTCATTTACCTACAATGTTTTCTCTATTTTCTAAGAGCTAGTTCCATCATTTTAGTGGCATTTAATTGTTGTCTGCAAATCCTTTCAATTTGGACTGGTCTGAAATATTTTGTGTGGTAAAGAGTTAATTGTGTTGTATTTATAGATTTTTGTTAATTCTTTACCAAACAATCCTATTTTTGCAACCCCAAGGAAGAAAGCTTTTGAAAACATTGTGGGAAAAATGAGAAAATGCTGGTAACCAACATTTTCTCATTTTTCCCACAATGTTTTCTAGTTTGTTATGCAGAAACCCCCGTTTTAATTTGTTGTCTGCAAATATTTTCAAATATGGACAAGTCCAAAACTTTGTCGAGTGGTAAAGTGTTAATAACTTCATGTATTTAATTATTTTTTTTTTAAGTATTCTTATTGTGTGTACTTAACTGTTTTCCATACAAACATGAGTTTTATGCCTGTGGAGGAGATTTTTTTTTTTTTTTTTTTTTTAAACATCTTGGAAAAAGGAGCTGTTGCTTTTTTACAAGGACTCACTTCTTTGTCCACATTATTTTGTGTATCATTCAAAAAAGAAATTTTCCATTCCTCCAAAACTTGCCCTTTTTCATGACTTGCTCTGGTTTGTCTTGACCCTTTACCACACAATACTGAGTTTTAACACCCTGATGAAAAGGCCTTTCAAAAACATTGTGGGAAGAGGAGAAAATGCTGTCAATCAGCAATTTCTCCTTTTCCTTCAATGTTTTCTAGCCTCCCAAACACAAAATCCAACTTATGAGTCACATTTATTTTGTTGTCAGCAAATGCTTTCAATTTGGACTGGCCTAAAATTTTGTTGTTTGGTAAAGAGTTAGTTTGTTTGGTAATGGGTTAATTAACTCGGGGAAAAAAGCTTCCTTTTCATTTTAAATTGGTCATAACCCTTTACCACATAACCCCGTGTTTTAACCGTTTCCCAAACAAGCCCTTGTTTTCACGTGTCTGCAGTAAAAGTCTTCTGAAAACACTGTGGGAAAAGGAGAAATTGCTCGTAATGAGCAATTTTTCCTTTTCCCACAGTGTTTTCTACCCTTTTTGATAACTTTCTGCCATTTTCATCAAATTTGAAATTGTTATCTACAAACTCTTTCAATTTGGACCAGTCCAAAATTTGTCATTTGGGAAAGGGTTAAAGACTGTCGGAAAAAGGTCTTTTCCAAAGGTAATGGGTAAAGGACTTAAAACACTGATAACCAGCTTTTTCTCCTTTACCCCCAGAGTTTTTTACCGTTTCTTAGACAATTCCATCATTTCAACCATGTTTAAATTGCCATCTGCAAATGCTTTCAATTTTGACAAGTCTAGAATTTTGATTTGTCTTACAGGTCAAACGTAGCTAATTATTATACCCCTGCAAAACGAATGTTTTTTATACCCCCGCAAAACGAATGTTTTTATACCCCCGCAAAACTAATGTTTTCGGGGGTATACTGGAATCAGCCTGTCTGTCTGTCCATCCGTCCGTGTGTCCGTCTGTGTACAAAATACTAGCAATTTTGTGTCGCGAACTCCTCCTACAGTTTTCCTTCAATTGCATGGAAACTTTGCACATATATTGATCATATATTGAAGATTTGCAAGACGTAATTTTCAAGTGTCAGCTCCCCCTGGTTGAGGAATTATCTCCCCTTGAACTTGACACTTTTTTTCTGTCAAAGCGCTGGCGGGGGTACTGAGTCACATTCAGTGACAGCTCTAGTTGATAGATAAAAAGAGCTGTCTCAGAGTTAAATAATTTAACTCGTTACCACACAACGAAAATGTGGACTCGTTGAAATTGAAAGCATTTGCTGACAACAATTTAATGTGGCTGAAATGATGGAAATTGTCTTTGATAGGGTAGAAACCATTGTGGAAGAAGGAGAAAATGCTGGGTACTAGCATTTTCTCCTTATCTCACAATATTTTCAAAGGGATTCTTTGTCATGGTCGTTAAAACTAGGAACTGTGGTAAAGGGTTCAGTTTGGACATTGAAAGTACGATAGTTACTGATGCTTGCTTAGCCTTACCGTAAACAGTAGATGACATATATTGTCTTTTTTTTCACTGCTTTTAATCTCAAACTGACAGACAAGAAACAGATCTTAAAATGATGATCTAAGTAAGTTTTTCAAAAAATGACATCAAATCTTCAACAAACAGTCTGGTGTTTTGATGACCCTAAAGAAGAAGGCTCTTTAAAACAGTGTGGGAAAAGGAGAAAATGATGGTAATGAGCATTTTCTCCTTTTCCCACAATGTTTTCTGTCCTTTTAGAGATAGAAATCATCTTATGAGCCACATTTTATTTGTTGTTTACAATTGCTGTCATTTTTGTTAACCCTTGACCGCACAATGCCACCTTTTGACGCCCCTAGAAAAGAAGCCTTTTGAAAACATTGTGGGAAAAGGAGAAAATGCTGGTAACCAGCACTTTCTCCTTTTCCCACAATGTTTTCTACCCTATCAAAGAAAAATTGCACCATTTGAGCCACATTGAAATTGTCGTCTCAAATTTCCTTTAATTTGGACAAGGCTAAAATTTTGTCGTCTGGTAAAGGGTTAAGCCTAAAATTTTGTTGTTTGGTAAAGAGTTAAGTTTTATGAGCAATGATACTAGAAAACATGGGTAATTTAGTTGTTATTAACATTGTAAAAGCTTAAGGTAACATTCTCTAAATATATGTATTTCTGAAGTAATCATGTAGATAGGCAGATATATTTTTTCATTTAAATGTTGATTAACCCTTTACCACACGACTGAATTTTAGACCCATCCAAATTGAAAGCATTTGCAGATGACAATTTCATTGTGGCTCAAATAGTGTGATTTTCTTTGATAGGGTAGAAAACATTGTGGGAAAAGGAGAAAATGCTGGTAACCAGCATTTTCTCCTTCTCCCGCAATGTTTTCAAAAGGCTTCTTCCTTGGTCATTAGCCAAGCCCCGTAGCTCAGTCGGTAGCGCACAGGACTTGAGAATAGGAGGTCGCTAGTTCTACCCCTGGCTTGGCCTATTTCTTTCTGAGGATTGATGATGGTCATTGCGACAGGATTCATTGCTCTCTCACCACTGAGCATTGTTTCGACGATGGTTATGTGGGAAAGCAGGGTCGTTAAAACTCGGGATTGTGTGGTAAAGGGGTTATATGGAGATAGAAAAAAAGGTTTATTTTCTTGTATGTGTTGCGTTCTAAATGTAGAGGCCAAGCCCCGTAGCTCAGTCGGTAGCATACAGGACTTGAGAACAGGAGGTTGCTGGTTCAATCCCCGGCTTAGCCAATTTCTTTCCGAGGACTGATGATAGTCATTGCGACAGGATTCATTCCGCTCTCACCGCTGACCATTGTTTGAACGATGGTTATGTGGGAAAGCAGCCAGTGGCTTGGAAAGAATATTGTGCAGAGTACTGGTAAAAAGAAACTCCAGGAAAGCATGGATAGGGGCACTGGCTGCTTCGATATAACTGAAATAATGTTGAAAACAGCATTAAACACCATACAATCAATCAATCTAAATGTAGAGGCCAAACAAATCACTCAGACCACTTTATGATTGTGCAATACCTTTTTGTTTTTTGTATCACATTTTTATGGCATTTGAAAGACTGAGAGTTATTTTCAAAATCTATTCAACTGGCCAAATTCCTTATTTCTGATTGATCGCAATTTAGAGTTACATGTAAGCATAGAAAATTGAGTTTTTATTTTTCCAATATTTTACTCTGTAACACACAACAAAATTTTTAATTTGTCCAAATTCAAAGCATTTTCAGACAAAAAAAATAGATGTGACTCAAATGATGATAGCATTTGTCTCTCCTTTTCTCTCTCTAAAAGGATAGAAAAAATACTGGGAAAAAAGAGAAAATGCTGGTTACTAGCATTTCCTTCTTTTCCCCAAATGTTTTCAAAAGCCCTCTTTCTCAGGGTCAATAAAATTCAGGATTTTTGGTAAATGGAAAACCTATCTGAATTAAAAAAATTATGACTTGACGCATTGCAACAGTCTTGAAAACACTGTGAAGAAAGGTGCAGTTGCCAGTAAAAGCTCTTGCTTTTTTTGCGACAATGTTAAAATGGAAAATTATGATTTTTGTTGATCCTTTGCTTGAACAGAACTTAGTGGGGTAAGTAACGGGTTATTGTATATTTTTGAAAGCATGATACCAAAGTCATAGAAAGGTCATCCTGAATAAAGCCTTTATGTGCACTTCATATTTTTTTTTCGTAAAAATAAATCACATTGTACCGGTTTATGAGCCATGCTCTGTGAAGGGAAGATTTAACCCTTTCCCAAACAACAAATTTTGGACTGGTCCAAATTGAAAGAGTTTGCAGACGACAGTTTTAAATTTGATGAAAATGGCAGAAAGTTCTCAAAGAGGGTAGAAAACACTGTGGAAAAAAGGAGAAATTGCTCGTTACGAGCAATTTCTCCTTTTCCCACAGTGTTTTCAAAAGACTTGTACTGCAGACACGTGAAAACCAGGGCTTGTTTGGGAAAGGGTTAATGCATCTGCAAGAATTTTTGACCCAGGCCTGGGTCCAACGTTTTGCTTTTTGTCAATTTTCTGCATGTCCAAGGGCCATTCTTCCTGAGGATTCAGCTGGTTTTTATATAACGGTATGACTTGCTTGGTATACTACATCACAGAGGTGCATTGAACCCTCTTTTGCCAGAGTATGGCTCAATACTGAACCCTTTACTAAACGACAAAGTTTTAGACAAGTCCAAATTCAAAGCATTTGCAGATGACAAAATAAACCCGGAGCAAAAATTATTTTTGTTTTGGGAAGGGTAAGAAACATTGTGGGAAAAGGAGAAAATGCTGGTAACCAGCATTTTCTCCTCTTCCCACAATGTTTTCAAAAGGCTTTTTCCTGAGGGTCGTTAAAAGTCGGGATTGTGTGGTAAAGGGTTAAATGTAGAAGAGTTACTCTTTCAATTTTATTTTCAACTCTATACCTCTTGCAGACAATCCTTTTAGTTTTTCAATAGACTCTGTTTATATTATGTTGAAAATGGTGTTTACTCTTTGCCACACAACAAATTTTGTCAGTTGAGCCATGTGTAAATTGTTATCTGCAAAAGCTTTCAACTTGAGCAACTCTAATACATGTATTTGGTCGTGTGGTAAACAGTTTACTCTTTTGACGGCCCTAAAGAAGAAGCCTTCTGAAAACGTTACACCAATAACTAGCATTGTCTCCTTTTCCCACATTGTTTTCTATCCAATCTGAGGCAAATTTCCTGTTTGACTGACATTTACTTTGTCATCTGCAAGTGCTCTCAGACCATAAAAAGCCAAAATTTTGTTGTTTGGTAAAGGGTGAAGAAAAAGGAGATATGCTGATAACGAGTATTTTCTCCTTTTCCCCCCACAATATTTTCTACCCCTCAGAGAACTAGAATGTTTCTTTATTACTAACCAACAAAATTTTAGACTCACCGAAATTGAAAGCTTTCGGTAAACAGCACAATGTTTTCAAAAGCCATATTCTATAGGGTCATTTAAACTTGGGATTTTTTGGTAAAGGGTTAAATTTATTGTTGGGAAATGCTGGAAGTAAATGAGCTGTGCTCTGGCAAAAGGGAGTTTAATGCAATTCCGTGATGCATCATACCAATAAAGCCATCACCTAATCGGGATCCATGAAAGTACTTTTTTTTTTTTTTTTTTTTTTTAACAACTGGCTAAATCACGAGTCTGGGTCTTGGACATACAGAAAATTGACTAATAGCAAAAAGTTTCGGCCCAGGTCAGCCTGTGTAGGCTGACCAGGGTCGATGCTTTCCGCAGATGCATTAAGCCCCCTTTTCACAGTGCATGGATCAAATAATGTCGAAAAATATTGCGTGGTAAGAAGCTATCCATTTTTTGAGATCCAGTAAATGTGTGTTTGAGTGGAAGCGTAATCTTGTTCTTTTTGTAGCATTGTAGTTTATTGGTGAAACCTATGTTGTGAATACTTGTTTAATTTGTCTCATTGAAACAATATATGACTTTCAGTAATGAACTCATGTAGAAAGTGTGTGTGCGAGTGGAAGGATGCAAGTGTTTGTGCGCTAGAAATGTGTTTATCAATTAAACCTGTGTTGTGAGTACTAGTGTAAATTGTCTCATTGAAATAACATAGATTTTAGTGAAGAACTTATCATCATGATGACTATCCTTTAACACTTTACCAAAAAGTTCCATGTTTTAGCAGCCCTCAGGAAAGAAGGCTTTTGAAAATATTGTGAGAATAGGAGAAAATGCTGGTATCCAGCATTTCCTCCTTTTCCCACAATGTTTTCTGTTTTTTCAAAAAAAAAAAAAAATCTTGTCATTTAAGGCACATTGAATTTGTTGTCTGCAAATGCTTTCAATTAAGACATGTCTACAATTTTGCCATCTGGTAAAGAGTTAATTCTTGAAATACTCCTATCATCTAAAGGTCTGGTATTGTTTTTTGGATGATATGTTTCGGTGCATGCATCTTTTTGTGGATTCAGTTCTTGCCAATAGATGTTTTTTGTTTGTTTCTATGGTTTTGTCAAATTTTTGTGCCTTACTTGTTTTTTTCAATGAAAGTAAAAATACCAGTATTGGCTTACATTTTTTCAATGAAAGTGAAATATCAGCATGACCTTACGCTTTTCAATGAAAGTCTAAATTACCAGTATGGACTTCCATTTTTCAGTGAAATAAAAATATCAGTATGAGCTTACATTTTTCACTGAAAGTAAAAAAATCAGTATGAGCTTACATTTTCCATTGAAAGTGAAAGTAACAGTATGAGCTTCCATTTTTCAATGAAAGTCAAAAATATCAATATGAGCTTACATTTTTCAATGAAAGTGAAAATATCAATATGAGCTTACATTTTTCAATGAAAGTAAAAATATCAGTATGGACTTGCACTTTTCAATGAAAGTAAAAAATATCAGTATGGACTTACATTTTTCAATGAAAGTAAAAAATATCAGTATGGACTTACATTTTTCAATGAAAGTAAAACCATTAGTATGAGCCTACATTTTTCACTGAAAGTAAAAATATAGGTATGGACTTACATTTTTCAATGAAAGTAAAAAACATCAGTATGAGCTTACACTTTTTCAATGAAAGTCAAGAATATCAGTATGAGCTTACATTTTTTTCAATGAAAGCACAAATATCAGTATGAGCGTACATTTTACAATGAAAGTCAAAAATATCAGTATGGACTTACATTTTTCAATGAAAGTCAAAAATATCAGTATGGACTTACATTTTACAATGAAAGTAAAAAATATCAGTATGAGCTTACATTTTACAATGAAAGTAAAAAATATCAGTATGGACTTACATTTTTCAATGAAAGTAAAAACATCAGTATGAGCTTACATTTTTCAATGAAAGTAAAAATATCAGTATGAGCATTTTGTCCCTTTGTTAAAATGGTTTCATCGTGAAAGCAGTTGTTTGGTAATATATAAATATTTGATAAAACTGTAAAATTCAAGTTGAAACTATCTGTCAGTAGGAAAGACACAATAATTAAGCCTTTACTAAATAATCCTGTGTTTTAACGACTCTGAGGCAGAGGGCTTTGGAAAACATTGTGAGAAAAGGAGGAAATGCTGGTTACCAGCATTTCCTCCTTTCCCCACAATGTTTTCTATTCTTTTAAGTACAAATTTCATCATTTGAGTCATGTAACACCTGAAAATTGTTGTCTGCAAAAGCCTTGAATTTTGACAAATCTGAAATTTTGTTGTTTGGAAAGAGTAAAAAGTAATGCTTTTGGCTAGAATATCTTGCAAAATATCTGGGCCCGTATTCACCGACCATTCTTAAGAATATTCTTGGTCTTATTCTCCAAGATTGTCCAAATTTGAAAGTAAAACAACTTCTGATTGGCTAAACCATTTTCTGATTGGCTAAACCATTTGGTTTAGCCAATCAGAAGTTTTGTCACTTTCAAATCCAGAAAATGTTGGAGAATAAGACTAAGAAAGTTCTTAACCCTTTCCCAAATGGCAAATTTTGGACCGGTCCAAATTGAAACAGTTTGCAGAAGACAATTTTAAATTTGATGAAAATGGCAGAAAGTTATCAAAAAGGGTAGAAAACGCTGTGGGAAAAGGAGAAATTGCTCGTTACGAGCAATTTCTCCTTTTCCCACAGTGTTTTCAAAAGACTTGTACTGCAGACATGTGAAAACCAGGGCTTGTTTGGGAAAGGGTTAAGAATGGTTGGTGAATACGGACCCTGGTGGTGTAGATTCATGATTGGACTGTGGGTTTTATGCAGTCTGACCTTCATCTACATTATCTGCAAAAGCACCAAAATGTTTCACCAGAATGTTAAAAGGTTAGGTAATATGTAACTCTTTACTAGATGACAAAAGTTAAGACTAGTCCAAATTGAAAACAAAATGTGACTGAAAAATTGAAATTTGTTTTGGGAAGAGTAGAAAACATTGCGGGAAAAAGAGAAAATGCTGGTAACAAGCATTTTCTCCTTTTCCCACAATGTTTTCAAAGGGCTTTTTCTTCAAGGTCGTTAAAACTCAGGATTGTGTTGTACAGGGTCACAGCTAAAGAGAGGCATGAAATTTCATACCATTTTTTAAAACCAAATTACACAGGATTTACTGTTGTATATGTTGTACATTTAGAAATTTTTATCTTTGAATTAGGTTTTCGTTTTTGAAAATAGTTTATACGATTTTTGGGGTGAATCTAAAACTGGCATGTATACTAACTCTAGCAAGTAACAGAATGTATTTATAGCTATTTGTCCAGTGTTCTGCCAATGAATATTCAGATAGGGAACAATTGTCCAATCAAAATGCAGAGATAGGGGACATTTTCAACTTCCAAGAATCTCAGTATGGGCAGAACACTGTCAGTAGAATACTAACTGTGAGGGAAGTGTTTATCTCTCTAATTTCCTCTAACTCACAAGTTTTAGATATTGTTAGCATTAAAAATTGGCTGAAAAAAAAAACAGACAAAATGAACACTTACATTTGAGCCATGCTCTGGCAAAAGGGGGCTTAATGCATCTCTGTGATGCATGATACCAAACAAGTCATCACATGATCATGGATCCGTGATAGCCACTTTTTTTAACAATCGACTTAATCATGCGGTAGAATGGTCCTTGGACATACAGAATATTGGCCAACAGCGAAAAGTTTCGGCCCAGGTCAGCCTGCGCGGAATACTTTTCGCAGATGTATTAAGCCCCCTTTACACAGAGCATGGCTCATTTGTAATTGTATCTATTTTGTGTAATTTGTATACCCCTTTCGCAACTTTTGTTGCATTTGTGATCAGTGTAGATCAAGATCAGACCGATCAAAGTGTGCATTCTGATCTTTGATCTACAATGTCAGCTTTGCTGAAACACTGTAGACAAAATCAACCATAAAATTGCAAATACTGCGGTCTTATTTCTAAACTGAATATGTCTGTTGGGTTAATTGGCACCCTAAGGGTTAAAATTTTTACAGGAATCATTCTGTAATATCACTGATAAGTTTTCGTTATTCTCTTACACTATTTGCCAATAAAGAGAGAACTGTATGGGTAACTCTTCAACCAAACGACAAAATATTAGGCATGTCCAAATTGCAGACGACAAATGAAATGTTGCCATGATGATGATTTTTGTCTTTGATGGGTAGAAAACATTGTCGGAAAAGGTGAAAATGCTGGTTACCAGCATTTTCTTCTTTTTCCACATTATTTTCAAAAGCCATCTTCCTCAGGGTTGTTCAAAGTCAAGATTGTTCGATAAAGGGTTAATTAAATGGCTGTGAATAAATCACAGATTATTTGTGCAGAGGGAAAAATCAAGGGATTGTAAGTATTGTGGGATTCAAAAAGGAATTTTTTAAACAAGCCAGATAAGATGAGTTATCTGCAGATGCTTTGAATTTGGTTACGTCTGATATGTCGTTGTTTGGTAAATATTAATAATACTCAAACTTGTTGGACTTATGCTTTGAAAAAAATAGGTTTTGTTTTAACTTTCTGCTAAACAGTGGTGAGTTTTAACCCTTATCCTGCTAAATAAGTTAAATGAAACTTTCAAGCTGATAGTAAAAACCAGAATAATGCTATTTCAAACCTAATTTTTTGGAGAAAAATATTTCCTTATCAGACGTGTTCTACACTGTCCACAAAAGGTCAGTTAGTCGTGCTTAGCAGCCAAAGGGTTAAGGGTAAAGGGCCCTGAGGTAGATGGTTTTTGAAAACATAGTTGGAAAAGGAGAAGAGGCTGGTTGTCAACATTTTCATTGTCAAAATCCAGGATTGTCTGGTAAAGGGTTAACCTTTTCCCAAACAACAAATTTTAGACTGGTCCAAATTGAAAGAGTTTGCAGACGACAATTTTAAATTTGATGAAAATGGCAGAAAGTTCTCAAAAAGGGTAGAAAACAGTGTGGGAAAAGGAGAAATTGCTCGTTACGAGCAATTTCTCCTTTTCCCACAGTGTTTTCAAAAGACTTGTACTGCAGACACGTGAAAACCAGGGCTTGTTTGGGAAAGGGTTAAAAGAGATTGTGAATTATGAAGAAGGATAATGTATTTTTGCTTTTGCTTTACATGTATTTAGAATTTTGCTTTTAAAATAAAAGCAAAAAATGTGTTCATTTTAACCTACATACCAGTGAATAAATACAGAAAAAAAAGTTAACAGCCAATGAAATTTGTTTGTTGTTTTTTTTTTATGTCCCTGTGATTGTTCAAGATTGAGTTATACATTGATAGATTTGTTTGTTGTTTTGGTGTTCACTGTTGTTTTCAGCATTATTTAAGTTGTATTGTGGTGGCCAGTGCATCTATCCATACTTTCCTGGAGTTTCTTTCACCAGTGCTTTGCATGACATTCTTTCCAAGCCACTGGCTGCTTATCAAACAACAAAATTTTAGACTCGAACATATTCAAAGCAATTGCAGACGACAACATAAATGAAGTTCAAGTGATGATTTCTGTCTTTGATAGGGTAGAAAACATTATGGGAAAAGGAGAAAATACTGGTTACCAGCATTTTCTCCTTTTCCCACAATGTTGTCAAAAGCCTTCTTCTTCAAGATCATGAAAACTTGGGACTGTGTGGTAAAGAGTTAACTCTTTACTAGATGACAAATTTTTAGACCTTTTCATATTGGATATAGATGATAACTTGGGATAACGACAAGTTTTAACGACACCAAGGAAAAGGTCTTTTGAAAACTTAGTGGGAAAAGGAGAAAATGCTGGTAACCAGCATTTTCTCCATTTCCCATAATGTTTTCTACCCTTCCAAAGACAAATTTCATAATTTTTGCACATTTTAATTTGTCGTTTGCAAAACCTCTCCATTTGGACGAGTCTAAAATTTTGTCGTTTGGTAAAGAGTTAACTCTTTACCAAACAATCCTGTGCTTCAACTATCCAGGGAGTGAAGACTCGAAAACATTGTGGGAAAAGGAGAAAATGCTGGCAACCAGCATTTTCTCCTTTTCTCACAATTTTTCCTACCCAACCATGGAAAAAATTTTAAATGTAAAATGAATTGCAAATGCTTTGAAATTAGACATGTCTAAAATTTTATCATTTGGTAAAGAATTAAATGATGGAATTTGTTTTTTTGATAGCGTTCAAAAAAAAAAAAAAAATTGGGAAAAGGGGAAAATGCTGGTAATCTTTTTTCTTCTTTTCCCCAAATATTTTTTAAACTTCCTCTTTCTCAGGGTCATAAAAACTCCTGATTGGTAATGGGTTAACCCTTTACCAGGCGACAAAATTTTAGCCTTGTCCAAATTCAAAGCATTTGCAGATGACAATTTCAGTGTGGCTCAAATGGTGCAATTTTTAGACTGGCAAAGCTAGTCTATAGGCATCATGACTGACCTAGAGTCATAGTAAATAAGAAACCCCACAGTTGCCAAATACTGCCTCACAGAAAATACTTCTTTCTGTTAAAAATCTGTTACACGTGACAATTTTTACAAAAAACGCTAAATCTCTACCACTTCAATTTGAACATGTCATCTTACAAAATAATAAACTGAACAAGATGCCATTTACAAGGTACAAGATATTTGCTTATATGTAAATTAAGTGACCTGTGGAAAGCAGAGACTCACTTATTCCTACACCATTATAACACTATGAATGAATCTATAAATAGATATTACCTAGGTAACTTGTAGCAAATCCCAACTGTATGAACCCTCAGTGGACAGGGAACCCTTGTCATTCTTTCTGTCATTCATTATTTAGATCATTGTGTACAGTTAAACTGTTATCTTAAACTGTTATTTTACGTCTTGAATATTAACCCTTTACCAAACAATCCCAAGTTTTAACGACACCAGGGAAGAATCCCTTTGAAAACATTGTGGGAAAAGGAAACCATCATTTTCTCCTTGTCCCACATTGTTTTCTGCCCTTTTGGAATCAGGTTTCATCATGTTCAGCCACATTTAATTTATGGTCTTCAAAAGCTTTGAATTTGGACGAGTATAAAATTTTTCATTTTGTAAAGAGAGTTAAATAAATAACTACATCTTGTGCTATTGGATATATACATGTACTAATTGACTGCATGGTGTTTAACGCTGTTTTCAACATTATTTCATTGATATTGCGGTGGCTAGAGCACATCCAGGCTTTCCTGGAGTTTCTTTTACCAGCACTACTGCGACTGAGTGACCTTTTGAGGACAGTGTGGATTAAGTTCATACTACACAGAGCGTGCAGTCTGATCTTGGATCTAAACTGTCCAATAAGAGGATATATTTTCTCCAAAATGTAACTTTGAAATAGCAATATTCAGGTGTTTACCATCGGCTTGAAAGTTTCATTTAACAGTTTTTAGCATTTTAAAGGTTAACTCTTTACCAGACGACAAAATTTTAGCCTCGTCCAAATTGAGAGCATTTGCAGACGAAAATTTCAATGTGGCTCAAATGGTGCAATTTTCTCTTGATTGGGTAGAAAACATTGTGGGAAAAGGAGAAAGTGCTGGTTACCAGCATTTTCTCCTTTTCCCACAATGTTTTCAAAAGGCTTCTTTCCAAGGGTTGTTAAAAGGCGTCATTGTGCGGTAAAGGGTTAAACTTAAACTAGATCATAGTTAACCATCAGCATGCATAGCCCTGGCAGCTCAGTCGGTAGCATACAGGACTTGAGAACAAGAGGTCGTTGGTTCAATCCCATACTAGGCAAATTTCTTTCCGACGATTGATGATCTAGTCACTGCGCCTGGATTCATTTCTCTCTCATGTTTTGGCGATAGATATGTGGGAATGCAGCCAAGGGCTTGGAAAGAATATTGTGTGGAGTACTGGTAAAAGAAACTCCTGGAAAGCATGGGTATGTGCACTTGCCACAGCTACATAACTGAAATAATACTGAAAACAGGGTGAAAAACCATACAAACAATCAATCAAATTCGCTAGTCTGTCAGTACTTTCAGTACTTTGATTCGTTGATGGGGGTAGAAAATGTGGGAAAAGGAGAAAATGCTGGTTACCTGCATTTTCTCTTTTTCCCACAATGTTTTCAATGGGCTTCTTTCACAGGGGCATTAAAAGGCGGCATTGTGTGGCAAAGGGTTAAAAGAATCAACAAATTTTATCTAAAACAGATATTTTATTAAAAATTGATAAACTTTCTTGACAGAAATTCAACTGTGGGACAAATAGTAAGTAGTTTCATAATAAATGAGCCATTCTCTGTGAAAAGGGGGTTTAATGCATCTGCCATAAGCATCGACCCATGTCAGCCTGCACAGTCCCTACAGGCTGACTTAAGAAGAAACTTTTTGCTCTATGTAAATTTTTAGCATGTCCGAAGACCATTCCACCTCGTAATTCAGATGACAGATAAAATGAATTTTATCCCTTTACCACACAATCCCAAGTTTTAACGACCCTGAGAAAATTGCACCATTTGAGCCACATTGAAATTTTCGTCTGGTAACCAGCATTTTCTCCTTTTCCCAAAATGTTTTCTAACCTGTCAAAGACAGAAATCATCATTTGAGCAACTTTCAATTTGTCGTCTGCAAATGCTTTGAATTTGGACCTGCCTTAAATTTTGCCATTTGGTAAAGGGTTATGGATCCATGATTATGTGATGACTTGCTTGGTATAATCATAGGCCACTGAAATTCCATTGGTTTATCACAGAATAACGAATTTTTTCTAAGCGGACACCGTTACTATAAATAGCACATTGGATATAGATGGACTTATTGTATACAATATAGAGGCTGTGGACAATGTGCTATTTAAAATGACGATGTAAATGAAAATACATTTGAGTATTCCGTGATATACAGGCGACGCACCAATGTGCAAAAGTGTTCGATGATCGACCAAGGAAAATTTTAGTGTTCCATGATAAACCAATGGAGCTTCAACAGCCTGTGGTATAATGGATTACAGAGATGCATTAACCTCCTTTTTGCCAGAGCACCACTGAAATGTATATTCAATAACCTTCATGAAATCTTGTTATAATTGTTACTTTCAATCTAGCATCAGAATACAAGAGAGTACAAATTCTGAAATACAACTTATAAACCCTTTCACAAACATATCTGCTGTTTGTACAACTCTGAGGAAGAGGGCTGTTGAAAACATTGCAGGAAAAGGAGAAAATGGTAATAACCAGCATTTTCTCTTTTACTTGGAATGTTTTCTATGCCTTCAAAGACAAATGTCATAATTTGAGTTATATCTAACCCATAGACTGCTAAGCGCGACTCAAAGACCTTTTGTCAAGATCAGACTGCACGTTCTCTGCAGTCTGATCTTGGATATACACTGTCCAATAAGGAGATATTCTTCCCTAAAACAAAACCTTTGAAAAAGTAATATTTGGGTTTTTACTACTGGCTTAAAAGTTTCATTTCACTTATTCTGCAGTTTAAGGTTTAACTCTTTACCAAACCGCAAAATTTTGGACTGGTCCAAATTGAAAGCATTTGCAGACGACAACTCACATGTTGCTCAAAAATTGAAATTTGATTAGGGAAGGGTAGAAAACATTGTGGGAAAAGGAGAAAATGCTGGTTACCAGCATTTTCTTCTTTTCCCACAATGTTTTCAAAAGCCTTTTTCTTCAGGGTCGTTAAAAGTCTGGATTGTGTGGTAAAGGGTTAATATGTTGTCTGCAAATGCTTTCAACTTGGACAAGTATAAAACTTTGTTGCCTGGTACAGAGTTAATTAATTAGCAGTCGAAGAGGCTTTTCAGAATTTCCTGAAAAACCAAAGTGGGCATTTCTTGCAGCAGTTGTATAATTCAGGTGAGAAGCAAAATATAATAACAATGATGGCAATATGAGAGCCATAACCCGTTACCACAAAATTTTACACTTGTTTGCATTGAAAGCACTTAGAGACAACAACAGTTACTTAGATATGACTCAAATTATGAGATATGTCTGTGAAAGGGTAGAAAACTTTGTGGGAAAAGGAGAAAATGCTGGTTACCAGCATTTTCTCCTTTTCCCACAATGTTTTCAAAAGCAGTCTCTGTTAGGGTCATTAAAACTCAGGATTGTGTGGTAAGGAGTTAAACAAATATTTATGTTAGATGAAAACTGGCTGTCTAAATTTTACTTGGCCTTATGACCTACTTTTTGGTCCTACATGACTATGTTAAAAAAAAAAACTCAAAAATTTCTAGATTTCATTGAGAAGAGCATCCTGACAAATATTCAAGAAGACTGAATGAAGACTATGGTGTCAGGAAACTGAACAAGGTTTCCTAATCATTTGGTCTTCTGACCTACTTCTTGACCCCCATATCTAATCAAATACAAGTATTTGTCTTGAAGAAGCCTGCCTGGGTACCTCAGTGGTTAGCGTATCTGACTCGGAACCTGGTGGTTGCAAGTTTGATACCCTGTTGATGCAAACTTTCTTTAGTAAGACAGAGAGATAGTTTATTTTCATCTGTAATGCATGTATGTCTGTTGCTGTTTAAAAATCTGGAAAGCACAGATGCTGAGGAAAAAAAAGGGAGACTTATAAATGATCGGGATGCCAAATCACACCAAAATAAGACATTTTTCACAATGGGAGATAATTCATTATCAACTTTAAAAAATGCACCGTTTTTCTTACTAATGCCCTGCTTGATATACTGCTTTTAAAATTTTTTACAAGGTATTTCAGGCACGTTTTATACGCAAAATTTTTTAAAAAGTTGTCCACTTAATTTTTCTTTAATTGCAGAAAACTGAAAATAACTCCATGCTGACACGTAAAAACACTGCTTATTGTTACTGTGATCTACCTAGTGCCTTAACCCTTTACCACATGACAAAATCTTAGACTGGTCCAAATTGAAAGTATTTGCAGACGACAAATCAAAGGTGGCCCAAATGACTAAGTTTGTCCCTGATAGGGTAGAAAACATTGTGGGAAAAGGAGAAAATGCTGGTTACCAGCATTTTCTCTTTTTTCCACAATGTTTTCAAAAGGCTTCTCTTCCAGGGTTTTTAAAACTCTGGATTGTGTGGTAAAGGGTTATTTCTTTTGATTAATCCTTTTTACTATTGGTATACATCACATTTCTAAGAATTCCATTCATTTCAGCAGTATTTTTACTTTAAGAACCCTATTTTTCAGGTTTGAAATTAAAGTTTATTTTCTGTAATTTTGACAAGAGTTCTCCCCTTAGAAGAACTGTGTCTTTGTATTTTGCTCTGCAACATATGATTTTCTTTTAATTTTTTCACTCTGCGTACATTATATTATCATCTGAGCGAAATTGAAAAAAATCTGTCCATAGGAAAAAAATGTGGCATATGTCCTTAACTCTTTACCAAACGACAAAATTTTAGACGGGCCCAAATTGAAAGCATTTGCAGACGACAATTTCAGTGTGGCTCAAATTATGGAATTTGTTTTAGATGTGGTAGAAAACATAGTGGGAAAAGGAGAAAATGCTGCTTACCAGCATTTTCTCCATTTCCCACAATGTTTTCAAAAGTCCTCTATGTTAGTATCGTTAAAACTCGGGATTGTGTGGTAAAGGGTTAAACACATTTCAAAACCATTAAAATAATGAATAGGATAGCAATGTATCACTCCACTGGCCAGCCTAGAGAGCTCTTGATACTTAGCAACAATTTCACTTTTTCAAAAAACAGTTCACTGAATGCCCAGTAGAGAAAAAAGCTATGGCTAGTAAAACAATTATGCAGATGGAGCTGCCATCCAGGAATCTTAACCCTTTACCACACAATCCCGAGTTCTAACAACCCTGAAGAAGAAGACATTTGAAAACATTGTGGGCAAACCTACTACTTTTCCCACAATATTTTCAACCATTTCAAAGAATAATTTCATCATTTGTGCCACATTTAATTTGTCATCTGCAAATGCTTTGAATTTGGAAGAGTCTATTAATGTTTCAGTTGGTAATGAGTTAAATTTTTTACACTATGGACAAAGAAAAAACAAAATACTTCGCTCAAAACAGCAAAGTTTTCGTAACAATTACAGATGCAACCAAGGTATCTGCTTGACTGTTTGAGATTTTATCAAGAATCTGACAGGCATCCATCCAAAGATACTTCCTTACAAATGACTGAGAAATCCAAGCCACAGTGTTTGAAACTGCTGAAAACATGGGAAAAGGAGAAAATGCTGGTTACCAGCATTTTCTTCTTTTCCCACAATGTTTTTAAAGACCTATTTCCTCAAGGTCGTTAAAACTCTTGATTGTATGGTAAAAGGTTCAATCTGGTACAGTATTTCAGAGAAGAAGAAGTTTGAAACAAAAACAAATGCACAGAAAAATACCTGTAATAGACATAATATAAACATTCAATAGCTTCTGACTAGTTGAGCTAAAAACCTATTTACAGTAAGTTATACAATTATGTCAAAAGTAAATATTTGGTGGATAGTTTTAATAAACTATATCTAATTCAATAATACAGATTGTCACAGAATAGGAAGAAATGGAAATGAACATTGTCTGTTTACTCATAGACTGCGAAATGGACTTAATAGATATGAGTGGCGCTCTGTGAAAAGGGGCCTTAACCCTTTCCCAAACAAGCCCTGGTTTTCACATGTCTGAAGTACAAGTCTTTTGAAAACGCTGTGGGAAAAGGAGAAATTGCTCGTAACGAGCAATTTCTCCTTTTCCCACAGTGTTTTCTACCCTTTTTGAGACCTTTCTGCCATTTTCATCAAATTTAAAATTGTCATCTGCAAACTCTTTCAATTTGGACCAGTCCAAAATTTGTCGTTTGGGAAAGGGTTAATGCATCTCTGAAAAGTATCGACCCATGTCAGCCTGCGCAGTGCGCGCAGGCTGACCTGGGCCAAAACTTTTCGCTATTGGTCAATTTTCTCCATGTCAAAGGACCAGTCTACCTCATGAATCATTTGGTTGTTATACAGAATGGATTTCATGGAACCACAATTATGCAATGACTTGCTTGGTATCATGGATCACGGAGATGCATTAAGCCCCTTTTTGCCAGAGCATGGCTCATATATAGTGAGCAGAAATGCATAAAATTTGCAAAACAAAAGACCGTTTTAGACAGTAATATCTCACATGACAACAAATCAAAAGCAGCTCAAAATATGAGATGTGTCTGAGAAGGGTAGAAAACACTGTGGAAAAGGAGAAAAAGCTGGTTACCAGCATTTTCTCCTTTTCCCAAAATTTTTTCAAAAGGTTTTCCCAAAGGGTTGTTAAAACTCGGAAATATTCGGTAAAAGGTGAAATCTACCCTCTAGGGTTTAATATATCCCATTTCGTTAATTTGGTAGCAAAAATGATCTACCAGAGATTAAAACCGATTCTAAAGTACATGTACAAGCATAAACTGGTGAAAAGTTTTTAACAAGAAAAAACTTTAAAGAGTTTACATAAATCATGGCTTTTACTACATGCAAAATCATAAAAACTTTCATCAAGCAGGGAAACAAAACAAAAGCACCGCATATCGGTGCCAAAGGTCCACTTTAGTTGCTTTTGGAAGTACATGTAGATTGATTCTCAGTGAAAATTATATGTAAAAAAAGGGGCATAACTATGTCAAACCTAGTTCGACTTTGAAGTAAATATCTTCAGTAATGACAGAGACATTAAAGAATGTCAAAGTTTTTGCACCACAATGAAGACCTAAATGGCGCAGATTACCATGATGAGTGAAGACAATGACAGGGCTTGGACAATACGCCAACGTTTTCTTCGAAAACAGCCGAGCTAATAAGCATGACAGGCAAAAAATATCTGGTTCTTTTAAAAATCAGCAGAGATGTGCATCATATATTTGGATTCTCATTCTTAAAAGAAAAAGACTTTTTCTGAAAAAATAAAAAGTTTCTAAAAGTCTTTAAATAAAACACTTTTATATTCAGACAAGAAATTTTAAACCAACCCTAGCTAACATTTTTTCTTCAATGAAACTGGCTACAATACCTGTGGTTAAAGCAGCTCCCAATATGAGGAAAATACATGTACTATTTTTGGCTCACTGATTTTCACAACATAATAATACTGAAGTTAAAGTGTACTTGGCTATCTCCTTTCTCATATGCTTAACCCAATTCCCCCATAAAAGAAATTTTAAGCAAAATTTAATGACTGTGTTCTCTTCAAGCAATTTCTCCCTTAGCAACAATGTTTTAACGCTTAATTACACAATCCCAGATTTTAACAACCCTGGGCAGACAGCTTTGGAAAACATTGTGGTAAAAGGAGAAAATGCTGGTTACCAGCATTTTCTCCTTTTGCCACAATGCTTTCTTAACTTGCATTCAACTTGGATGAGTTTAAAATTTTGTTAATACATTGAAACTAGCTGACAAAATTTAAGACTCAACCACACTGTAATGATTTGCACACGACAAAATGAAAGTGGCTCACAGACAGATTTGCCTGGTAGAACATATTGTGGGAAAAAGGAGAAAATGCTGGTTACCAGCATTTTCCTCCTTTTCCCACAATATTTTCAAAAGCCTTTATCTCCAGGGTTAATAATTACAGCTAAAATGTCATCTTAAAGCAATAGCTCAAAAAAAAAAGTGAAACAGACGATTCTACTCATTACAAGCAATTTCTCACTTGGAAAGAGCCCCTTGAACACAATGTTTTCTAACTTTCCAAAAACATATTTCAATTTTTCTGTCTTAAGTTTTCTGTCGTCTGCAAAATGCTTCCAATTTGTACTAGGCTAAAATTTTATTGTTTGATAAAGAGCTAAACTTGTTAGTCTTGACAGAATTGTAGATGACAAATTAAATGTGGCTCGAACGATACAAATTGTCTATGAAAGGGTAGAGAAAGTTTTGAAATTGAAGAAAATGCTAATAGTCAGCATTTCCTTCTTTTCCAACAATACTTTCCAAGGGCATCTTCCTTTTGTTTGGTAAAAGGTTAAAAACGATTTCTGAAGCAAAAATTGATAAATATTGGATCTATGGACTAGCTTTCTTAAAACTATTGTGAACAAAGGAGCAATTGCTTGCCACAAGCTCTCTATTTTCTATGTTTCTTCAACTACTTTACCAGGTGACAAATTATTAGATATTTACAAACTGGATGATTTGCGGATGACAATTCAAATGTGACTTGATTGATGAAACTTGTCATTAAATGCCCGAAAAAAAACATTGTCAGAAAAGGAGAAAATGCCGGATCATTTAACTCTTTACCAAATGAAAAAATTTTACACTGGTCCAAATTGAAAGTATTTGCAAACGACAAATCAAATATTGATTAGATGGTAAGATTTGTCTGTGAAAGGATAAAAAACACTGTGGGAAAAGGAGAAAATGCTGGTTTCCAGCATTTTCTCCTTTTCCCACAGTGTTTTCAAGAGGCTTCTTCCTTGGGGTCATTAAAACTCAGGATTGTGTGGTAAAGGGTTAATGCAGGATTTTTGACAAAGGATTAAAGAATATTTAAAAATGAATGACATGCTATATTGCCCTAACTTTGCCATTTTCTGTCTCCGACTTCTGAACTAATGGAGGCGGAGGTACGTACTTCCCATATAAATATATTGACGTCATCACTAAAGCTGCTCCAATCACAAACTGAAAGGAAAGTTGAAAGTTGAAGAAATATACTGACACAACACAGGATATAACGATAGCAAGAGATGTGGCGAAACCTTTCAGAATGTTATCGGCGTATTTAACTACGACCGCCACGAGTAAGCCTCCGAGAGACTGTAGGGCTATCACCAACCACACAAGAGAATCGTATCCGTGAAAAAATCCATCACTCGAGACTTTGTCTCCTTCTTTTGCGTACACAGTACCAAGTCCAATAACGGCTCCAAGAAAACCTAGCTGCACATTTCTTAGCCATACTGACTGCTTCGTCCCTTTTAAAATTTTCTCAAAATATACGCCAGCAAATCCTGACATTAAACAGGACACTATTACAGCTACTAAACCCAATAGGGGGCGCTGTTCTGTTTGAACACTACTGTTTCCCGCATTTTCGGGTTGCATCTGAACTATCGAAATACCTGTGAAAAGAATGACTAGGGAGATCCACTGAACAATGGACAGACGCTTTCCAAGCATAATGACAGAGAATACTGCTGTGGTAAGAATCTTCAGCTGGTAGGTAACCTAAAAAGAAAAGAAATCCTTTACAGGACTACAAAATTTTAGTCTCATTCACATTGACATATCGTATATAATTCAGCCACACAGGCAAAAGGAGGCTTAGTGCATCTCCTTCATGCATTATCCCTTTATCACTCAATCTTGAGTTTGAACGATCTTCAGAAAGAAGGCTTTTGAAAACATTGTGGAAAAGGAAGAAAATGCTGCTAAACAGCATTTTTCTCCTTTTCCCACAATGTTTTCTACTATTTTAACCCTTAAAGCGCCGAATAAACCCAAAGGTCATTCTCATTCTAGAATAAAACCAATATAATTGCAAATTCATGGCTACGATTTGCCTGTAGTGTTTTAACATAGCGGAGAGTGTAGATCAAAGATCAGGCTGCAGCCTGATCTTGATCTACACTTGCCGCAAAGGCAACTATATTAGTGAAAGGCGCTTTAAGGGTTAAAGAAAAATATCATCAATTGCAAAACAATCAATTTGTCACCTACACATGCTTTTCATTTAGTTAAGTCTAAAACTTTGTCCTTTTTTTAAAGGGTTATTAACCCTTTACCACACTATGCCGCCTTTTGACGCCCCTGGGAAAGAAGCCTTTTGAAAACATTGTGGAAAAAGGAGAAAATGCTGGTAACCAGCATTTTCTCCTTTTCCCACAATGTTTTCTTCCTTATCAAAGAAAAATTGCATCATTTCAGCCACACTGAAAGTGTCGTCTGCAAATGCTTTCAATTTGGACATGGCTAAAATTTTGCTGTCTGGTAAAGGGTTAAACCAAGCAAGATATCGCATAAATATGGATCCATAAAATCTATTTAGCCTGACAAATGAATGGATACAAGGGTAGAATGGTCCGTGGACATGCATACAATTTCGAAACAGTAAAAAGTTTCGACCTTAGTCAGCCTGTGCCGACTGCGCAGGCTGACATTGGTCAATATTTTTTTCTTGCATATGTATACATGGCTCCTATATGATTAATTGGTTGTATGGTTTTTAATGCCCTTTTCAACATTATTTTAGTTATATCACAGCTACCAGTGCACCTATACATGCTGTCCTAGGGTTCCTTTTACCGGTACTTCCAAAATATTCCTCCCAAGCCACTGGCTGATTTCCCATATAACCATGGTTGAGACAATGACCAGTGGTGAGAGAGGAATGAATCTTGTTAACTATCATCAATCCTTGAAAAGAAATTGGCCAAGCTGGGGATTCAAGCCAGTGATCCCCTATTCTCAAGTCCCTTGTACTACCAACTGCGCTATCTGGGTTCGGCTCTCAATTATATTGAAAGTATTTACAGATTATGATCACAAGAGAAACTTCTCATGATGTGTAAAACCTTCTTTTGCCACAATGTTTAACAGTGTAATTAACTTTGTGTTTGCTATCCATGATTTACAAGGATGTAAGACCTATTATCAGCATTTTCTGCTTTTCCCACAATTTTTTCAAAAGCCCTCCTTCTGAGGTCACTAAAACTTAAAATTGTGGTACAGGGTTTAGCAATTTCTGCATAATTTTCTTCCCTTTTTTAATACAATCAAGGTTACTTAAAAAGTTCTTTTTAACCCTTTACCAGACGACAAAATTTTAGCCTTGTCCAAATTGAAAGCATTTGCAGACAACAATTTCAGTGTGGCTCAAATGGTGCAACTTTTCTTAGATAGGGCAGAAAACATTGTGGGAAAAGGAGAAAATGCTGGTTACTAGCATTTTCTCCTCTTCCAACAATGTTTTCAAAAGGCTTCTTTCTAAGAGGCGTCAAAAGGCGGCATTGTGCAGTAAAGGGTTAACTGCCAATGTCACCTTGGGTAACTTTTGCAGATGGCGTAGATCAAGATCAGACTGCACAAAACCTGCAGTCTGATCTTTGATCTTCACCATCTGCCACCTGATGTTAATATTCAACCGGTTTCAATCGCAACAAACGTCTATGTTAAGTTCTCGAAAAAAGTCACGTCCATTTTGTTGGCAGTAAAAGAGTTAAGTTAATTGCTGATTACCTGAAATGTCGCTGCATCCAAATTTGAAAGCGCAACATACAGAAGATTATTTTGTAGTGTATACACCAATGAAGGAATGGACACTTTTAGACAATCAGCTGAAAAAAAAACAAGAAATGAATGTTTGTCTTTTACTGCTCACTTGACATTTAACTCTTTACCACACAATCCTGTGTTTTAACAACCCTGAGAAAGAAGCCTTTTGAAAACACTGAGGGAAAAGGAGAAAATGCTGGTAACCAGCATTTTCTCCTTTTCCCACAATGTTTTCTGCTCTTTCAGAAATGTATCCCACTATTCAAGCTACAATTCATTAATCGTCAACAAAGGCTTTCAGTTTTGACAGGTATAACATTGTGTTGTGTGGTAAAGGGTTAAGCCTTTAGCAAATGACAAAATTTCAGACTTTTCCTAATTGAAAGCATCTGCAGACGACAAATTAAGTGTAACTCAAAATTTTAAATCTTTCTATAATAGGGTAGAAAACATTGCGGGAAAAAGGAGAAAATGCTGGTTACCAGCATTTTCTCCTCTTCTCCACAATGTTTTGTTTTTCAGAAGCCATCTTCCAGAGAGTTGTTAAAAGGCGTGATTGTGTGGTAAACGGTTAACTCTTTACCATACAACAAAATTTTAGACCGGTCCAAATTCAAAGCATTTGTTTAGACAAAATAAATGTGGCTCAAAATTGAAATTTGTTTTGGGAAGGGTAGAAAACATTGTGGGAAAAGGAGAAAATGCTGGTTACCAGGATTTTCTCCTTTTCTCACAATGTTTCCAACAGCCTTCTTCTTCAGGGTCGTTAAAACTTGGGATTGTGTGGTAAAGAGTTAAAGGCCCCATAGCTCCTAAAAATAAATAATGGGGTAGTAAAATGCATTTGAATTTAAATCATACCATTTAAAAGTATGGAAATTATTTTGAAGATGACAATGTGTCCAAGTAGTAGTTGCTGGCTGAAAAATTAATTTTCAAATTAGGTAATAAGTAAACAAAAGATAGAGTGACCTGGCAACTTTTAACCTAGTTTAAGATTTCATTTTTCTGTCAGCGACTAACAAATGGACAAACTGTACAATAAAATATTGTCATCTTCACAATACTTTACATTATTTCAAATGGTATGATTTAAATTTGAATGCATTTTAACACCTGCATTGTTTACTTTTGGTAGCTATAGGGCCTTTAAGAAAATTGTCTCTGTTAAAGAGATGACTAGACTTTAAATTCAGACTTGTACAAAAATAGCTGGAATATGTGATGAATAGGATCTAGTGCTTTAACCCTTTACCACACAATCCCGAGTTTTAACAACCCTAAGTAAGAAGGCTTTTGAAAACATTGTGGGAAAAGGAGAAAATGCTGGTTACCAGCATTTTCTCCTTTTCCCACGTTTTCTACACTTCCATACAGAAATTTCAGTTTTTGAGTCACATTTACCTTGTCGTCTACAAATGCATTCAATTTGGACCAGTCTAATATTTTGTTGTTTATGAAAGAGTTAACAAGTAAATTACCCTGACACTGGTTTAACTCTTTACCAAACAACAAACTTTTGGACTAGTCTAAATTCAAAGCATTTGCAGAAAAATGAAATCTAAAACCACGCTAAAAGTTGCCAGATCACTGTATTTTTAGTTTACTTTTTACCTGGTTTGAAAATTCATTTTTCTGCCCGTGACTAACACTCGGACCGAGAATAGGATAACAGAATGTCATCTTAACAATATTGCCCATATTTTCAAATGGTATGATTTAAATTCAAATGCATTTTAACACCAACTTTGTTTACTTTTGGCTACTACTGGGCCTTTAACTCTTTACCAAACAACAAAAATTTAGACAAGTCCAATTTGAAAGCATCTGCAGACGACAAATTATATGCAGCTCAAATGATAGTTTCTGTCTATGATAGGGTTGAAAACATTGGGGGAAAAGGAGAAAATGCTGGTAACCAGCATTTTCTCCTGTTCCCACAATGTTTTCAAACATCTTCTTCCTCAAGGTCATTAAAAGTTGGGATTGTACAGTAAAGGGTTAAGCCACAGACCAGTAGCCTACTACTGAAACCAAGGTTACAGATAAATAAATTGCCCTGTTAACTAAGAAATGTCCAACGGACATTCTCTTCACTGCTTACCGCACAATGCCGCCTTTTAATGACCCTGGGAAAGACACCTTTTGAAAACATAGCGGGAAAAGGAGAAATGCTAGTAACCAGCATTTTCTCCTTTTCCCACATTGTTTTTTATGCCATCTGCCTGAAGGACTATTTTTTCAATGCCGCCATTTAATGACCCTGAAAAAGAAACCTTTTGAAAACATTGTGGGAAAAGGAGAAAATGCTGGTAACCAGCATTTTCTCCTTTTCCCACTATGTCTTCTACCTTATCTAAGAAAAATCGCACCATTTGAGCCACCCTGAAATTGTCGTCTGCAAATGCTTTCAATTTGGACAAGGCTAAAATTTTGTTGTCTGGTAAAGGGTTAATAAATTGCCTTATCCATCCCATCTGATGAAAAAAATTATCCCTAAGGATGAAGCACATTTAATGATTTCTGACAAGAAAGTTGACTGATTGATTGTATAGTGTTTAACTCAATTTTCAACATTATTTCAGTTATATCACAGCGGCCAGTGCACATACCCATGCTTTCCTGGAGTTTCTTTTACCAGTACTCCGCACAATATTCTTTCCAAGCCACTGGCTGCTTTCCCACATAGCCATCATCGAAACAATGGTCAGCGGTGAGAGAGGAATTGAATCCTGTTGCGATGACTATCATCGATCCTCAGAAAGAAATTGGCCAAGCCGGAGATCGAACCAGCGACCTCCTGTTCTCAAGTCCTGTACGCTACCGACTGAGCTACGGGGGCTTGGCGACAAGAAAGTCATAACAGGAAACATTTCATAGAGACACATCATTACCTGGCTGAAGGACTATGTTTTCATGGAGATGTTTAATGAAACGCCTTATGGATCCCATCTGATAAAAAATAATCCCTAGGGACGAGGCGCACTTCACGATTTCTGACATGACAACTGCTGTGGTAGCCATGAACATCGGTACGTCCCTGGTGCGTACATACCGCATTACAAGAATAACCATAGCATTCTGGGCCGTCAACAAGACTAGACTGACATACTTCAGCACAGAGGGGGTTCCTCCTGAAATGATGAAACAATAAATTTGTTAGTTCTTTAAAATTCGAGACTAGTCCATATTGTAGCATTTGTAGATGACAAATTAACTCTTTACCACACAGCCAAGAAGAAAAACATTTTGAGAATACCAGCATTATGTCCTTTTCCCACAATGTTTTCTACATTATGAAGAAGAAATTTTGTCATTTGGGCCACTTTTAATTTGTCGTTTGCAAATGCTTTCAATGTGTGAAAAGAAGAAAATGCTGGAAACCAGCATTTTCTCCTTTTCTTAAAATATTTTCTACTCTTCCTAAAACAAAATTCAACTTCTGAGTCACATTTAAATAGTCATCTGCAAATGCTTTCAATTTGGACCAGTCTAAAGTTTTGTAGTTACATATGGTCAAATAATAGCATCTGTTTTTGAAAGGGTAGAAAACATTGCGGAAAAAACAATATTCTTGTCATAGGTCACATGCAGTCTGATCTTTGATCTACACTGTCTGCTTTGCAGAGACATTCTTGACGAAAGCAACCTTAATCATTGCTAGTATTTTGGTCTTATTTTCAGGCTGAAATCATCTGTTAACCTTTTATCACACAATCCCGAGTTCTAAAGATCCTGAGAAAGAAGCTTGTTCCCACAACGTAACAGTGTAACCCTTTACCACACAACAAAAATGTAGACCTGTCCAAATTTAAAGCATTTGCAGACGACAATTTAGTTGTGGCTCATCTGATGGAATTTCTCTTTGATAGGGTAGAAAACAATGTGGGAAAAGGAGAAAATGCTGGTGGTCACCAGCATTTTCTCCTTTTCCCACATTGTTTTCAAAAGGCTTCTTCCTCCAGGTCGTTTAAACTCAGGATTTTGTGGTAAAGAGTTAAAAAGGTTTGTTTGGAATTTCAAGGCGTAATGATGTTTACCCTTTCCCAAACAAGCCCTGGTTTTCACGTGTCTGCAGTACAAGTCTTTTGAGAACACTGTGGGAAAAGGAGAAATTGCTCATAATGAGCAATTTCTCCTTTTCCCACAGTGTTTTCTACCATTTTTGAGACCTTTCTGCCATTTTCATCAAATTTAAAATTGTCGTCTGCAAACTCTTTCAATTTGGACCAGTCCAAAATTTGTCGTTTGGGAAAGAGTTAACTCTTTACCACGCAAAAAAAATGAAGAGTTTTCAAACTGAAAGCATTTGCAGATCAACAATTTAAATGTAGCTAAGATGATAAAATTGTCTTTGATAGGCTAGAAAACATTGTAGGAAAAGCAGAAAATGCTGGTAAACACAATGTTTTCAAAAGGCTTCTTTCTCAGCATTGTTTAAAGTCTGAATTGTGTGGTAAAGACTTAACTCTTTACCAAATGAAAAAAAATTAGACTGGTCCAAATTGAAAGCATTTGCAGACAACAAAATAAATGTGATTGAAAATTAAAATTTGATATGGGCAGGGTAGAAAACATTTTGGGAAAAAGGAGAAAATGCTGGTTACCAGCATTTTCTCCTTTTCCCACAATGTTTTCAACAGGCTTCTTACTCAGGGTTGTTAAAAGTCAGGATTGTGTGGTAAAGGGTTTAAAGAAAAAGCAATAAAACATCATGTAGTGCTTTCAAATACTGTTTGTGTCCATTTGTCAAGATGTTATCTTGCTTCCTCCTCATCCAAATTATTTTTTCTATACAAAAAAGTAGCCATTTGTCACTTATAAATTGAACAGTGCATAATCTTTATTGAAGAATATGATTTTATGCCAGGAAAACCATAAGAGAAAGCATTGACAAAAATTGATTGATTGATTGGTTGGTTGGTTGGTTGGATTGATTGATTGATTGATTGATTGATTGATGTTCTACACAGCTTTTAACATTAATTTTAGTCTCATCACAGTGACAGTTCACATATTCATGTAAGTGCTGGGTTTCACCAGAACTAGGTTAGGGCCTGAATTATCTTGCTGAAAAACACTCCCACAAAAACCCTGTGCTTACAACAATCGAGGCTTGAACTTGAACAGGTCACATCCAGTATAGGTTACGACTCCTACACTTTATTGCTGAGCCATTCAGGACTCCAAATCAACAAAACTTGTGAGGTATTTTGAAACAACAACATTGTTGGAAACAGTTGGATATCGTGACACATGCTGTACACATTAGTTTGAAAATTACATGTCTGAGATTTTGAGTAGTTTTCCCAGGCCTGCTTGGAGATTTTGCTGTGACCCAAATCTTAAATACATGTAGATAAAGCACAGACATTTTATTCTATGGTCTACAGCAGAACAGGTTACTTGTTCTCTCGGCCATTTCACCTCTTAAGCCTTTACCACACAATCTCTGGTTTTAACAACCCTGGGAAAGAAGCCTTTTGAAAACATTATGGGAAAAGGAGAAAATGCTGGTAACCAGCATTTTCTTTTTTTCCCACAATGTTTTCTACCCTGCTAAAGTCAGATTACATCAACTGAGAATCAATGAATTTGTCGTCTGCAATGGCTTTGAATTTGGACGAGAGTCAAATTTTGTTGTTTGGTAAAGAGTGTATCAGACACATTTTAGACTTGTCCATATCGAAAGCATTTGCAGACGACAATTAAATGAGACTAAATGATAGGAGCTGGCTTTGATAGGGTAGAAAATATTGTGTGAAAAAGGAGAAAATACTGGCTACAAGCATTTTATCCTTTTCCCATGATCATTTTTAAAGCTTTTTTTTTAGGGGGGGGGGGGGTGTCAAAACTAGGGACTGTTTGGTACGGGGTTAATTCTTTACCAGATGGATTTTAGACATATCCACATTCAAAGAATTTGCAAACATAAACTTAGATATGGTGTGACGATGGGACCGGTCTTTGATAATAATACTGGGTTAACCTTTTACCAATTTATCCCAGGTTTTCACCACCCTGGGAAGGAAGACTTTAGAAAACATTGTGGGAAATGGAGAAAAATGTTGGTAACCAGCATTTTCTCCTTTTCCCACAATATTTTCTGCTCTATCAGAGAGCTTAAGCTTGTTTGTGCCAAAGTTGAATTTGTCATCTGCAAATGCTTTGAAATTGGTCGAGTCTAAAATTTTATCATGTGGTAAAGGGTTAACTCTTCACCAAGCGACAAAAGTTTGGATTGGACCAAATTGAAAGAATTTTGCAGATGACAAATTAAATGCTGCTAAAATGATGATTTCTCTCTTTGATAGGGTAGAAAACATTGTGGCAAAAGAGGGAAAATTTTCTCCTTTTCACCCCCCAACCCCGGGGGAGGAGGGGGAGTGTTTAATGTCGGGATTGTATGGTAAAGGGTTTAACATTCTCTCAAAATAAGTTGACAGTGCAGTTTAAGATTAGACAAGCTTGTTTTCAAGTGGCTGTTAACCCTTTACCACACAACAAAATTTTAGACTTGTCAAGTTTTAACTCTTTACCACACAATCCTGACTTTTCATGGCCCAGAAAATGTAGCCTTTTGAAAACACCATGGGAAACGGAGAAAATGCTGGTAACCAGCATTTTCTCACAATGTTTTCAACCCTATCAAAGAGAGAAATCACCATTTAGCAACATTTAATTTGTCGTCTGCAAAATGCTTTCAATTTGGTCCTGTCCAAAATTTTGTCGTTTGGGAATGAGTTAAAGTATTTCCAAGAAATAAGGAAGTTTGGCGCAAATGAAAATGTGGTGCAAATGAAATGTGGCACAAATGTGGAAATGAGGCACAAAGGAAACGTGGCGCAAACGACAGAGTGTCCTTTGAAGGGTAGGAAAAAACACTGTGGGAAAAAAGAGAAAATGCTGCTTACCAGCATTTTGTCTTTTTCCCACTTTGTTTTCCTTATTCCTAGGGGTCATTAACTCTTTACCACACAATCACAAGTTTCTACCATCTTCAAGAAAAAGCCTTTTGAAAAAATTGTTGGAAAAGAAGAAAATAGTGGTAATTTTTCCTTTCCCCACTATGTTTTTACCCTTCCCAAAACAAATTTCAACTTTTGAGTCACTTTTATTTTTCGTCTGCATATGCTTTGAATTTAGCCGAGTCGAAAATTTTGTCGTTTGTTGAAATGTTAAATCCCCCAGATGCTTGGTAAAGAGTTCAAAATCCTTTTGAACTAAGGGTTATACATTTAAATCAATGCCCCAAAGACCTCAGAATATTTACAAAATGTAAAGATAATGGTCGGGGAAACTGTCAATTTCCTACGGTCATTCTGTATGGTATCTCAAATACGCATTAGAATGAAGTACCTACATGTATAATCATTCCAGCCATATCTCTCGCATGTACTGCCTAATCTTCAGCTCTTTACCAAACGACAACATTTTAGACTAGTCCAAATTGAAAGCATTTGCAGACGACAAAATAAATGTGACTGAAAATTTGAAATTTGATTTTGGAAAGGTAGAAAACATTGTGGGAAAAGGAGAAAATGCTGGTTACCAGCATTTTCTCCTTTTCCCACAATGTTTTCAAAAGGCTTCTTCTTCCTCAGGGTCGTTAAAATCGGGATCGTGTGGTGAAGGGTTAACCCTGTACTACACAATCCTGAAATTTAACAACACTGGCAGAGAAGTTTTTTGAAAATATAGTGGGAATAGAAGAAAATCTGTCGGAAAAGCAGAAAATGCTGGTAAAGAGCATTTTCTCTTTTGCTAAAAATTTTTTCTACCCTATCAAAGATAAATATTGTTGTCTGCAAATGCTTTCAAACTGGACCAGTTTGGTTAAGCTATTACCAAAAGACAAAACTTTAGTCTGGTCTAAATTGAAAGCATTTGCAGACTACAAAATAGATGTCGCTAAAATGAAAGGATGTGTCTTTGAAGGGTAGAAATCATATTGTGTGAAAAGGATAAAATGCTGGTAACCAGCTTTTTCTCCTTATCCTAGAGTGTTTTCAAAAGCCTTCTTCCTCAGGGTCATTAAAACTCGGGATCATGTGTTAAAAGAATGACAGAGAGAGAGAAAGAAAGACAGAGAAAGAGAGAGAGAAAGAAAGAAAGACAGAGAGAGAGAGAGAGAGAGAGGGAGGGTGGAAGAGAGAGAGAGAGAGAGGAACAGACAGACAGACAGACAGGCAGACAGACAGAGTTATGCAGACATATTGACAAAGAAACGTGGCAAGAAAAAAATAGTGGGAGTTGCATGAACCCTCGAATGTATTGATAAAGAAAGGACAAATATCAGCGTGCTATCAGTAAGGAAACATAAACTGAATCAAGATCTTTTTATCAAAAACCACTTGACAAAGAAATCATATTCTACCCTTAAAGCACCTTGCACAATCACAATTACCTTTGCAGCCATAGTAGATTAAGATCAGACTGCACAAATTGTGCAGTCTAATCTTTGATCTACACTGTCAGCTGTGCTAAAACATTCTTGACAGTAACAAACTTGAAATGACTATTATTTCTGTCTAATTTCTAGACTGAAAATGTCTCTTACGTTCAGTTGGTGTTCTAAGGGTTAAAACAGTTGGTAAATTTGAAATTTATGCATGTCTAAATTTGTATCTTTTGTTTTCTTAATCCTTTGCAAGAAGACAAAATTTTGGACATGCCCAAAACCAAAGTATTGGCAAATTGGATTAAGTCAATATGGCTAAAGTGGTGGAAAATGGCTTTGAAAGGTTAGAAAACATTGTGGGAAAAGGAGAAAATGCTGGTTACCAGCATTTTCTCCTTTTCCCACAATGTTTTCAAAAGGCTTCTATCTCAGGGTTGTCAAAACTCAGGATTGTGTGGTAAAGGGTAAAAAAATTATCTGTGTCTAAAATAGACTGCTTTGAATCTTTTCCTAATATGGATCTTGCATGGCTCTGTGGTGAAAGTGCTGAATTTGCCATCCAAAGGCCCCTTGTTCGATCCTCACTCTAAGCATTGGCGTATTCATGGGAGTGCCTTTCAACATGTCACTTGAGAAACTCAAGAAAAACAACGAATAAGTGACATGTCCCTGTGATATTACTGAAATATTGTTGAAAGGTGCATAAAACTTAAGGCAGTTCAATCAATCAACCTTTTCTAACAGGAAGGTACGATAGATTAACTCTTTACCACATGGCAAATATGTAGACTTGTCCAAATTGAAAGCATTTGCAGACGACAATTTAAATGACGCTCTAGTAGTGGAATTTGTCTTTGATAGGTTAGAAAACATTGTGGGAAAAGAAGAAAATGCTGGTTACCAGCATTTTCTCCTTTTCCCACAATGTTTTCAAAAGGCTTCATTCCCAGGGTCATTAAAACTTGAGATTGTGTGGTAAAGAATTAAATTGACAACTAAGACATAGGCTGTTCAAAAATTGTGACAAATGAAAAAATTTCTAATAATAGGCTACTCCATATGTCACAATATTTCTTGACTATATCTTTATACAGATATATAAAGATCGCACTCGTCCTTTTAACCTTTTACCAAACATTCCTGTGTTTTCATGTCCCCGACCACGAAAGCTGTTGAAAACATTGTGGGAAATGGAGTTTTCCCACTATGTTTTATACCCTTTTAAAGACAAAATCCTCACTATTTTGCCACGCTCAGTTTTTTTTTTTTGTCTGCAAATACTTTCAATTTGGACAAGTCTCAAATTTTGTTATCTGGTAAATATGATTCTGTTGCTGGTACTATTATTCGATCTGATCATAATTTCTTAGATATTTTATTAACTTAACCCTTTACCAAACAAACCCGACTTTTAACAACCCTGAAAGAAAAAATGTTGAAAACATTGTAGAAAAAGGAGAAAATATTGGTTACGAGCATTCTATCCTTTTTCCTTAATGTTTTCTACGTTTTCAAACACGAAATTCATTATTTTAGCAACAATTCATAAATTTATCATCTGCAAATGCTCTAAATTAAGTACAGTCCAAATATTTGTCATTTGGAGACAAGTTAAACAAGGACCAACTATTAACTCTACCAAATGACAAAAACTTTAGACTAGTCCAAATCCAAAGATCCATCTGCAAATGACAAAACAAATGTGACCCAAAAATTAAAGTTTGATTTGGATAGGATAGAAAACAATGTAGGAAAAGGAGAAAATGCTGGTTACCAGCATTTTCTCCTTTTCCTACAATATTTTCTAAAGCTTTCTTTATAAGTCGGATTGTGTGGGACAGGGTTAACTGAGACTGTGGTATTCTTTATCTCATTTTTTTTTTGTATCTTTCAATAGATGACATGCTTTTTCAAACAATTTGTATGAAGCATTTTCTAGACATTTCTTTCTGCAATGGTATGCTTTTCATCCAAGCTTTCAAGTATCTCAACACTAATATAGTATTCAACCATAGCTAGATTTAACCTTCGAAAAGACGCAAGAAAATATTTCAAAGAAAATTTCTTCAATTTTCCTGTGTTACCCATGACCTTTTCACATTTCTCTAGAGCTCCAGATAGAGGGCGTGATTTTGATTTCAAAATTAAAAATATTAATTATTTTCCACTAAACCCTATTTTATGGGTACTCATCAGAATTGTCTCATCGAGACGATTCTAATGAGTACCTACAACATAGGGTTTGGAAGAGCAAGAAGATGGATTTAGAATACCGTCACAACCTCTTATCTGGAGCTCTGTTTCTAAATTGTAATGGGAGAAAAAAAATTATTACATGAGGAAGTAAAAGAAATGTTGTCTTATCCTTGGAAATACTGGGCAAACATTTATTTCCCCTTTTTACTAAATGAGCAAAACACAGACCAGCTATTGAGTAACTTTGAAGGAATCTTATCTTGATATTAACCCTTTACCGTACATTGACGCCTTTTAACGACCCTAAGAAAGAAGCCTTTTTGAAAGCATTGTTGGAAAAGGAGAAAACGCTGGTAAACAGCATTTTCTCCTTTTCCCACAATGTTTTCTACCCTATCAAAGAAAAATTGCACCATTTGCGCCACACTGAAATTGTTGACTGCAAAATGCTTTCAATTTGGACAAAGCTAAAATTTAGTTGTCTGGTAAAGGGTTAACACTTAACCTGATAAATAAGTCAAATGAATATTTCAAGTCTATTTAAAAATCCAAATGTGGCTATGTCAAAGTTATCTTTTTGGAGGAAAATAATTATCTCCTTATTGGACAGTGTAGATCCAAGATCAGACTGCACATACTGTGCAGTCTGATCTTGATCTACAATGTCTGCGAAAGGTCGTCGATTTGAGCTTAGCAGCCTAGGAGTTAAGGAGTCATTATCTTTTGGCTTTGTTCAGATGACACCCTTATCCTGCTATTTAACACATCCTTAACTCATTACCACATGACTTAAATGTATATGTACTTTTCTAGATTGAAAGCCTTTTAGGACAACAATTTAGTCTACATGTGGCTCAAGCAATTTAATTTGTCTTTGATTAGGAGGAAAATATTGTGGAAAAAGGAGAAAATGCTGGTTAACAGCATTTTCTCCTTTTCCAACAATGTTTTCAAGAGACTTCTTCCTCAGGGTTGTTTTACCTTGGGATCATGTTGTAAAGGATTTAAAAATCTATCTGAACTTGCAAATATGCAAACATTTTGACAAATGAAAAAAAAAAACTTTGGATCATCATGAAATTTTGTTCTTAACAAGATATATATCTATATTCAAACCCATTTGGTCCTTTTTCCTTTTCGGCACTTAATCTTTCATAACATTGGGTGCAAATTGCTGCCAGTGTAAATCAAGATCAGACAGGACAAAAAAAGCTGTCTGATCTTTGATTTACACTGTCCACTTTGCTGAAACAATCTGGACAATAACAACATTGAAATTATTTCAGCTGGGTCTTATTCCTAGAACAGAAATGTCCACTTGATTTAATCGTCACTCTGAGGGTTAAATTCAAACAATCTAAACAGTGCATTGAGGAAAAGACTGCAAAGAGTCAGATGCCTGTTCTCATGCAGAGAATTTAGTTTAAATACATTTGAAATAAAAATAAACAAACCGGAATGTTGTTAGTTAGCATAAAAGAACAAGTTAGTTTGATAATGAAGAGGAGCTAAGCAAGTAAATTTCCATAAAAGTGATCAAACTCCGGATGCACTTAACACAATATTTCCGCCAGTAGGTTCAAACTTGTTACATGAAGCTGGTGATTACAGACATCGATGCATCACAAAACAAAAATGTTACTTCAAAACCCTATACATCAGACTTACAATGGCAAACGCATGCTTTCAAAATTACCGTTCATCTTGCTCTTTAGTCCCTCTTTAGACAAAAATCACCCTGTATATCCTTACAAACGGTTAAAATTAACCTCACTTTATATCCGTAACCAACCTGGAATATCTGCAGACAGACTAGTGCCACGAGACAGATTTTGATGGGTAACCCGATCCTCCCGCTCGATAATCACAGTATGTGACATTACCGATCCTTCACAAAAACTATTTATATCGATAACATATGTTTTTAGGAATTATTTTATATCTTCTTCACATCGTCGTTACTCACGTCGCTGTCAACATCCCGATTTGTCACCAAATGTTGACACTTCTGTGTATAACTTACGGAATGGCAACTTTCATTGTTTCACCGGCTTAAAAGGACGAGATCTATACAGAATCAACGGAATGGATAATCAACTAAAGGAAAGGATTGTGCTCTGGTTAATTTTTAAAGTTCATTACTTATGAATTTTCATTCGGACTCCTTTTACAAGACAAAGTCGTGGCATGCAAAATTTTGAAACATTTCCTAGATACATTCCAGATGTAGATCCCACTTCGACAAGGAAACTGAGCGGTTATTGATTTCAGGCATTTTTTGTGAGAAACGAAGCCATCACATAACCTTTGAACCGAACACATACTCTGTTTTTAACGCTCGATTACCTAAAATAATATACACTGTAGATCTATATTCCCATTTCATACCAACGAATTAACAATAACCCTAAAGCATTTTGAAGTTTGTTTTTTATTAAACAATTTCGTCTGCTTTTTTTCTGTTTGAAAGTCGAATTTACTCCAAAATATTTCTCTTTACTTTCTAATATTATCACAACGTTTGACAAGAGTGACACTGGGCTACAATGTGCCTCTGAAGTCAATTATGAGACGGTGTCACACAAACGTAGTGGACAATGTCATGTCAACACGAGACTGACACTATGATGCACGCATACTGCCCTTTGAAATGCTTTGCAAGAATACAAAATTCAAGACCCGCCCATATTGAAAACATTTATGTACAGACGAAAACTTTACCAGGTAACAACAACACCTGCTTGTGAAAATGATGAAGTTTTAAATAACTCTTTACCAAACGACAAAATTTTGGACTCAACCAAATTGAAAGCATTTGCAGACGACAAAATAAATGTGGTTCAAATGATGATTTCTGTCTTTGATAGTGTAGAAAACATTGTGGGAAAAGGAGAAAATGCTGGTTACCAGCATTTTCTCCTTTTCCTACAATGTTTTCAAACGCCTTCTTCTTTAGGATCGTCAAAACTCGGGATTGTGTGGTAAAGGGATAATGAGGTTTAAAAAAAAAATGCAGCGGTAATGTTCCAATCAATCTGTTCACATTTATAAAGCGTTTTCTGACACTGTTCACTTTATCAATGGATCACACAACCCTATATAAATGACAGTGTTAACCCTTTTCCGAACAATTCCGCAATTTAACAATCCTGGAAAGTAAGACTTTTGAATAGTAACCAGCATTATCTCCCTTTTCCACGATATTTTCTCCCTATTATTTAAGCTAGAGCTGACTTGTCATCTGTAAACGCTTTCAATATTGAACGGTCTAAATTGTGGTTGGGTAAAGCATGAGTTAACAATCAAGTTTATGCGACTGGGTTGGCTAATCAAAACTTGTATTAGCTTTACTCCACGTGATTTTGATGTTGCAATTTCATTGGTCAAACTTATTTCATTGGTCCAACTTTACCCCACGTGATTTTGATGTTGCAATTTCACTGGTCAAATTTCTGTTATGACAAAAATATCGTGTCATTACTCCAGCGACTATAAATATCACCAATGCTATATGTCGACGCTTGGTCGGACGTAAACTTAATAATATACCTTCTGCAGAACAACAATGACCAGCTTCCTTCTCCTCATCTTGTATCGAGTCATCTTCCGCACTATCCGAGATAACTTTGGTCCCTGGAGCTGGGTCCGCCATTTCTAATCAACAGTTTTATAAAGTATCGAAAAAACTTACGGGTACCATAACCCACTGTACAATACACCACCGTCTCTCAAACAGTTTTGTTTTTCTAGTATTTCTAGAGAATGTAGGTTCTTCTATATACATGGAAGAACGGTAAAATCCTAAACTATAAGGAGTTATTAAAGCTAGTGTATATAACAACAAAGTCGCCGAAAACTACTTATTTACAAGATTTTTTGCCGGAACGGGTGGCTCTTTAGAAATGACAGAATTTTAAATTTGTCGAGTGTGAAAGCATTTGAAGACAACAAATAGAAAGTGACCAAACCGATGGAACCCGTCTCTGGAAGGACGGAGGCAATTGCTGGAAAAAGGAGAAAATACTGTACATTTATACCAATATTTTCTACTTTTGCCACAATATAGTCTAGCATTCAAAAGCACACGTGATTATTTGGTAGTCATCTAGTACATTCTTGCAATAATGCAATAAAGAACATTAAACTGTTATAGTTTTCTAGACAACTTATTAGCCCTTTCATCCAATTAACATTACGATTTCCACCAAACTATGAATAACCACTTTCAGATTTCATTTCCCAAGATCCATTTCAACCTAAAAATGCCACAGAAAATATTAATTATCAACATTAATTCGCGTTAAATTCACGAATTCACAAATTTAAATTAAAAAAAAAAAAAAGATTGTACAAAGAGAAAAAATGTTATTGTTACGAGCACTCATGATAAGAGGCATGCTCTGTGAAACGGGGGCTTAATGCGTCTGCAAAAAAGTATCGACCATGTCAGCCTGCGCGGTCCGCGCCCGCTGACATGGGTCGAAACTTTTTGCTTAGTTTAAACATATTTATTTTACATCGATTGAGAAACAAGTTCTTACAACTTATACTAATCTCTCTCGATTCTGCTTCCTGGAAACTACAGTAGTATAGGGGGCTACCCTGGGTCAGACCGACCCAGTCTAGCCTCCCTGAGGGAGATTTTGACCCAGAGTACCTACCCCGGGTAGGTACCCTGGGTACAATTCCTGTCGATTTGGAAAAATTTGGGACGATTTGGGTAAAAAATGGCATTTTTGCTTCCCCCCCTCCAACCCAGGCTAGCTATCCTGAGGGAGATTTTGACCCAGAGTACCTACCCCCGGTAGGTACTCTGGGGACAATTCCGGTCAATTTCAATGGATCAGAAGTCGTTGACAATTTGAAGAAAAAGATAGATCTTTCATGGTAGATGGTTAGCCCTGAAAAGGGCTGTTTTGTTTGGAGGTTGTGTTTTTTCTCTCTACTGACAGCTTTTCTTCGTTTTTCTTGGGATTTTTGGGATTTTGAAGTCATCGAAATTATCAATGTTTTTCCCGTATTTACCCTGGCCTGTCAGTATCGGTGAAGATCTCTTTTGGTCAACATGCCGCTTGTGGAGATGGCTATCGTCTTCCTCTGATTTTCGTTTTGTTGTTCTTCTCGGTTGATTTTCTTTTGGTTGTTTTTCTTTCTTCACAACAGCTACGATAGAGTCCACTAACTTGTGAAGATTTGTCTTATCGAAGTCAAACTCCACAGGAATCTTTACTGGAACTGCTGAAATGCTCTGACTTTGATAGCGTAGTGTCTCAATGTTTTTCCATAACCGTTCGGTGTTTGTGTTTAAAGTTTTAATCTCCTCCAAATGTTTGTTGAATGTTTCCAGTTCTTTCAAGATCTGAGACAGCATAGAATCTTGTTTCGAATTTAACTGTTTCACCTCTTCGTAAATGTTATCCAATACAGTCGTCGGATTGATGTTTGCTGAATTCATAGCTGATGAAAGAATGTCTCCATTGTTTTCCACTGGAAGGAAAGCATCTAAGTTGAAATCGTTTAAGTTGTATTCCATATTGATTTTTAACTTCCGAAATGTTCGAGAGCTATGAGTCAAAATGATGAATGTATGGGAAAAATCGGTGTTTTTATAGCTTGACAGGAGGATTGACCTAATTTGACTTGGAATTAACGTTAACCAATCGTTAGTTTCGTTACATTTTTTTGGATTTGATACTCTTAGACGTTGTAGATAGATCATATAGTACGTTATGTTCTGTCTACATGCTCTCGCCCCCGTTCGCGCTTTTAATTCTAACGCAAAGTAGGTCAATCCCCCTGTCAAGCTATAAAAGAGACAGCGTTTTTTATTCTTGTATTAACTCATTTCACGATGAAGTTATCGAAATTTTGCTGTGGGTTGTTTGGTGGCAAGAAGAATAAGAAAGAAATGAAAGAGAAATGGGAGCAAGAGACCATGGAAAAGAAAGAAGACGAGGCAGAAGAGAGGAAGAGACTAAAGCATAAAGCTCTTCGGGAGTTCTTTGCAAGACGAGGGTATGAGTTTTATACTCGTACCCCAATCGTTAAGATGGGTAATATTTACCCAGACCTGTCAGAGTTGATACCGCCAACAGAACATCGCGGTTGGCAAAATAAATTAATGAGAATGTATCCTTCATTGAAATGGTAAAGAATACGTTCTCTTTAATTTTAAAACAGCCCTTTTCAGGGCTACCCAATACCAAGAAAAGAACTTTTTCAAATTGTCAAAAAACAAAAAAAGTCAAGTCCTATATGATTATTTAAAACTTTTTATTTTAGAATATTTTGTACAATATTCATTACAATGAAACTTTGAACTGTAAAAAAAAGACAAAATGAATGAAAAAACTTTTTTCACATAGCACGTTTTTCTTTTTTCTTCGGAATGTCATAGAACTTTGAACTGTAAAAAGACAAAATGAATGAAAAAACTTTTTTTCACTTAGACTGTTTTTCTTTTTTTCTTCGGAATGTCAGATTCACATTTATTCTTACGTTTTTTTCCCCTTTCATTGTTTTTTAATACCATATCTGGACACATTTCATTCCCGTGTTTTGACGATTTGCAAAAGAAACAGCTGTTTTTGTTGCTTTGTCGTTTTTTCTTCTTTTCGTTATTTTGACGTTTTTCCTCTGGTCTTTTTTCTATCAACACTAAATCTTTTGGTTCTTCCTTCCCGTTCGAACAATCCGACTCTGCAGAAAATTCGTTTTTTGTGGAATCTATGAGATTTTGTTTGTCCAGATTTTTCCGTAAAGTCTCTAATTTATCTGCTATTTTGCAGATCTCTGAATCCTTGATACCCGTGTTGTCAGTCTGCATGTCTACGGTCTGAGTTTCAACGGATGATGTATCCTGTGGTGAACTTTTTTTCCATGTATTTTCATTGCAGAATGATTTGCAGAATGAATTTACTACCCCGACGTATTTCATATGTTGGAGTTTGACAGCTGTTGGTGAAATTTTGATGTCATGGCTGAGCGGGTCCACATAGACAAAAACATTTTCTCCTGTCTGCTTTTCTTTTTCTGGACATTGTCTGGCCCAATGCCCTGTTTTGTTGCACGTAAAACAAATATTTGTTCTCACGCCATCCATCCCATATCGTTTGTCGATCGTTGTTTGATCCAAAACTCTGTAGCTGGTCATGCGGTAAACATCTTTTTCTGCTAAATGTTGTTGGGATAAAAATGATCCCACGCAGACGCCGTTATGTTTAACTTGATACTTTGACGGAATATTGCTGATCTCATAATCGTGGGTGTATGGATTAACATACAACGCCATCCTCTTTCTAAGCGGTGATGTATTTTGCAGCTTGAACTCGCTCATTTTCTTTTATCAACTGTACTGTCTGAGATGGATCAGAGGAATAATGAGATTTTCACAGTTGATGTCTCTATTTATACACCACTGTAAGGAAAGAGTCAATAAATTGTTAGGTTTTTTTCTCGCTTCCTTCATTTTGTCTTCTCAGCTAGAGCTGAAACGATGGCTAAAAGAAAAAGAATAGTAGATTATTCAGACAGTGAAAGTGACGATGAGTCATTTCCACCAAAAAAGAAAAAATCTTTACCGTTGAAAGAAGAAAGTGATAGTGATGACGAGTCATTTCCACTAGCAAAAAAGAAAAAAACTGTACCATTGAAAGAAGAAAGTGACAGTGAAGATGATATCTTTTCACCAAATATGTTCGTGGATAAAAAAGAAGAAAACAGCAACTCTACTTTGGATATGAAAAGTCTATATGACTTAATAGAAAGGGGAAAAAAGAAGTCAAGAAAATTTAGAACAGAATCACATGTATTGTCAGTGAGTTTTAAGAAATTTGAAGAATTATCACCCCAGAGACTGCTTGGATTATTTGACGATGTTACCCATGAAATCATTCGAAAGTTAGATGCTAACCCGACAGATATGATTAGAATTAGCATCGATCATCCTTCATTGGAGATGGGGATTCATATTCCCTTTTTAGCTACAGAACAGCTGCAAGGTGAAACTATACTGAATGAAATTGAACGAGTTTTACAGTCGAATACAGATTTTGTCTTGAACGACGGATCCATGACATTTGACATTACACATACAATACCTCCATGTGGTAGCGGAAAAGTGAAATATAGATCGTCGGAATTGGATTCAAAGGTTTTTGCCAAGAAGAAACAATCGGTTATTCAAATTAACAACCGTGATCAATTATGTTTTGCAAGAGCCGTTGTTGTGGGAATTTGCTACAATGAACGTGAAAACAACGAAGCGTGGAATAGGAGGTGGAATATTATTCGTCGTTCAGACCGCGCTCTTCAAAAGACTGAAGCCGAGAAATTGATGAATGAAGCTGGAGTTTTACCAACACAGTCTGTAGGAATTGATGAATTCAAAAAAATTCAATTGTTTTTGTATGAAAAAGACTATGTCATTAAAGTTCACGACCAGCATTCCAAAACGAGGAAAATATTTGAACATCCAGAAGTGAAAGACAATAGTAAGATCATACATTTATACTTCCATCAAAACCATTATGACTATATCAAATCCATCAAAGGTTTTTTTTGTTGTACATATTATTGTGAGTTCTGTGATGTGGGCTACAACGGGCGGGAAGACCATGCTTGCTCAAAGATCTGCAAAGGTTGTTTTCGTGCTGGAAAATGTCCATCAGAATCCAAAGAGTATGTCTGTTCCAAGTGTCATAGGCGATTTTTTAGTGTTTTATGCTTTGAAAATCACAGAAATGTTCAAGGTAAAGAAAAGAAATCCATTTGTGAATTAGTGAAACTCTGTTCAAAATGTGGTGCACAGTATCTTACCAGAAAGGGAAATCATATCTGCAATGGAAAGAAACGGTGCCATATCTGTAAGAAAATAGTTGACTTTTCTCATCGCTGTTTTATTCAACCTTACCAAAGTAAGACGAATCATAACAGCAATGATGAGACGAGTTTTTCTGTAGTCAAAAAACCACAGTTCATTTTCTTTGATTTTGAATGCAAACAAGACACAGGGGTACACATCCCAAATTATTGTATAGCCCATAGAGTATGTGATGATTGTATCGATAAACCACTTGATTTTCATTGTTCTACATGCAGTGAATTTGAAGAGGGTAGGGAAGTTATTTTTCAAGGAGAAGAAACTTTGAGTCATTTTTGCAAGTGGCTCTTTTCAAAACATCACAAAGGAGTCACAGCTATGGCTCATAATTTAAAAGGTTATGACGGTCAGTTCATTCTTAACTATATTGTCAAAGTTGGGTTAAAAGTTCCAAAATTGATCATGAATGGAAACAATATTATGAAGTTAGAATTGAATGGCGTGCGTCTGATCGACTCCTTCAATTTCATGAACTTTGGGCTGGCGAAATTTCCAGCCACATTTGGTCTTCAAGAAATGAAAAAAGGTTACTTTCCTCACTGGGCAAATACAGATGAATTTTGGAGTTATATTGGACCATACTTGGATATGTCTTATTACAAACCCGACTCAATGTCTGAAGAGGGTAGGTCGAAATTCATAGTCTGGTATAATGACAAAGTTCAAAAGAGTGAGGAATTCAATTTTCAAAAAGAGATGGAATCGTACTGTAGGTCAGATGTCGATATCCTAAGACGGGGATGTGCTGAATTCAGAAAGCTGTTTATCGAACAGGGTGGTATTTGTCCATTTTTAGAGGCAATTACCATCGCCGATGCCTGTAACAAAGTCTGGCGAAGCAAATATTTACCAGGAAATCAAATTGCTATCATTTCAAGTAAAGATTCGTCCAGACGTCGTTTTTCTATGAAAGCGATACGCTGGATTCAAAGCGTAGCTCGGGAAAAAGGTATTCATATTCGCCATGCAAAAAATGGTGGGGAAGTTCAAATCGGAAGATATACTGTAGATGGTTTTCACCGTCGATCAAATACTGTCTATGAATTCCTTGGGGATTTGTATCATGGTTGTCCTGTATGTTATACAGATCGAAAACAGATCAATCCCATCAATGGGAGACCCATGTCTGAATTGTACGAACATACTTTTAAACGTATAGCAGATATCAAAAAAATGGGGTATAATGTAGTGACCATTTGGGAGCATGAATTCGATGCTAAGATGAAGGATAAAGAGTACAAAAAACTCATTGAAAAGTTATATCCACATTTGGACCCCATCGATCCGAGGGAGGGATTGTCTGGGGGAAGATGTAATGCAATAAAAATTAGCTACGATGTTGATGAAAAAAGCAAGAAGGAAATCAAGTACATTGATATCTGTTCTCTGTACCCTTATGTTTGTAAACATAAATCCTATCCTGTGGGTCAGCCAGAAATTTTGACTAGTGAGAATATTGATATGAACAATATTCGTCAGTATGAGGGGTTAATCAAATACAAAGTTTTACCTCCAACTGATTTGCTTCACCCCGTTCTTCCAGTTCACTGTAACAATAAAATGATGTTTCCGCTTTGTATGAAATGTGCAGAAGAAAGTTCAAACATTTGTATCCACGGTGAAGAAGAGAGGGCTTTGGTTGGAACTTGGGTTACCTTTGAACTGTTCAAAGCTCTTGACTGTGGTTATCGGCTAATACAAGTGTATGAAATCTGGCATTTCAATTCTGTTTCGGACCAATTCTTTAAAGGCTATGTGGATAATTTCTTGAAAATTAAGCAAGAAGCCAGTGGGTACCCAAATTGGTGTCAATCAGACTCGGAAAAAGATCAATTCGTTTGTGAATATGAGAAGGCAGAAGGGGTTCGTCTTGATCCAAGTTGTATTCAAAAGAATCCTGGGAGAAGATCGTTTGCTAAGATTATGTTGAACTGTCTTTGGGGAAAATTAGCCCAGCGTGAAAAAATGACTCAGACGGAATACATCAGTGATCCGTCTAAATATTTCGAATTAGTCACCAATCCCAATTTCATTGTAAAGCATGTAGAAATCTTTGACGAGGACTGTCCATTCATCTTGGTTAACTATGAATCAAAATTGGAACATATTGATACCCACGCTACAGCCAACGTGGTAGTAGGGTCTTACGTAACAGCTTATGCAAGGTTGGAATTGTACGCCGTTCTTGAAAAGTTAAAAGATAGAGTTCTGTATTTCGATACAGATAGTTGTATGTACATTCATGATCCTGAATTATGGAACCCCCCCATTATTAACAGTAGGTTAGGAAAATGGACTGATGAAGAGCCTGACTGTAAAATTACTCAATTCAGAGGACTTGGGCCTAAAAATTATGCTTACAAAATGAAAACAAAAGATGGAGAAGAGATAAGTAAATGTAAAGTGAAGGGAATTACTTTGGATCACAATACCAAGCAGGTGGTGAATTTCGATACCTATTCAAAATGTGCTTTGGATCGTACGATAGAAATCAAAATTCAGTATGATTGTAAAATTAAAAGACATAGAGATAGAACAGTGACCAGCGAACCGCAGACAAAAACGTTTCGCTCTGTATACACCAAAAGAGTTATTGTAAATGCTACTGATACTGTGCCCTATGGTTATAAAAGTCTGAGAAAATAAATTTCTATATCACATTGTTTTGCGGTAAACAGATAAAGTAAGACGGAAAAATATTAGGTGTTTAGTGAAAAAAATGGCAACAGTGTTACCGTTACCAATAGAGCTACGTGAAAAAGTTTATGGAGAATTTGTTCGACAACACACACTCGATGAACAAGTACAGTCTGATATTAAATTCAACTGTTTGAAACTTTGGATAGATAGATTGAATAAGGGAGCTGCAAAAGGAGAAACATCCTGCAAACTGTATGCCATACACAGTTTTATTATGATGTTGGTGCACGACTCGGGTTCAGATCCCATCCTCGAAGCTTTTTTAGTAGGTTGGTGGTGGAAAGATCTCAATACTGCTAAACAGATGTATAATTTCAGTAATCAAATGCAAGCCACAAGTCGATGGGTATTCATTATCATAGGAAGAACAGAAGAAAGTTTTCTGAACGTCCTGAAAATGAAATCAGTTCTGTTTGACTTTTACTTACGCTACAAAAGAGGATCCATTCAAGACAGTGAGGAGATAGTGGATACTCTGGAAGGGTATCTCCTATTTGATAGAGATGTCACAAAAGAAACCGTATATTCATCTCTTTCAACAAAAAACGTTTTTAAACATGTTTTTCCATCTAGTGGAGTACGTGACTATAGTGAAATGGATAGCGTATATCCATTGTCTTTGGGTAATGAACAATTGCACAAAACTGTTGTGGAACATGAAGACAAATGGAAAAATCAAGGTATTTGTGAATTTGCATTGTAAAAAAAATGTTATATGCTCTACTGTAAGAAATGTTTCATTGTAAAAAAATGTTTTTCATTGTTCACCTCTGTTCAATAAAAAATGTTCAATAAAAAAATGTTCAATAAAAATGCTTTTATTTTCATTGATATTGTCATTTTATCAATAGCCTTTAACGAGAAAAGTAAAAAAATATGGATGTACAATCCATATTGTTTCAACACCCTTGTAATATTTTCATCACAGGACCGAGTGGATGCGGAAAAACAGAGTTCGTTCATAAATTAATTGACTATCGAGAAGACTTGTTCAACATCGTTCCTGAAAGAGTTGTTTGGTGTTACAAAGAATGGCAGCATGCTTACAATCTTATGCAAGAAAAGTTCAATTCACAGTTCAAATTGATAAAATTCGTGGAGGGAATTCCTGACGATGAAAACGAAATTGTCAGTGATGTATCTATTTCACATTTAATTGTCTTTGATGATATGTTGGGTGAGAAAGATGAGGAAAAAATTAAACTTTGGTTTACAAGAAAAGGACACCATCGTAATGCAAGTGTAATTTACATCACGCAAAATATGTTTCAGCAATCGAAATCGAGTCGAACCATTAGTCTTAATTCCAGATATATGATTTTATTTCGAAATGAACGAGATAAGAATCAAATTAAAACACTAGCTCACCAAATGCAAGCCCCACATTTGTTACCTGCTTATGAAGATGCTACATCGACGGATCATGGTTATTTAGTCATAGATTTTCATTCACAAACAAATAAAGAATTAAGACTACGAGCAGATATATTTCATCGTTGGCGTACACAAGGAGATGAAAGAGGACCCATTATTTATTCTCCTGCTTAAAAAACTTTATGCAAAATTCTTGCTTAAAAGAGAATAACATTTTGAACATAAATCATTTTTATGATTCACACCCGTGAGTAAACATGGCTTTACCATCCACACCGAGTTCAGTTTTAGCTGCTTTGCGAAATTTAAGCCAACAAACCGATAGACATGAAAGAGAAGCTGTGTTAAAAGCAGGATTAAAAGAAATTTTAAAATGGTTTACGTTGGCTGCGCAAAACATCATTGAAAATAAAATCAAATTACCAAAACAAACCACAATGTACATGACAAAACATAGAACAGATATTGAACGGTTAGCAGATCCATCCATAGACGAGGAAAGTAAACGTAAAATCATTTTAAAACCTGGAGGGGGAGGATTTCTAGGTGGTGTTATTATCAGAAGCTTACTGAGATGGGATGGAGTAAAAACCATCAGAAAATTTGGAGTTGAAAGACAAACTCGAAAACGTGTTCCACGAAAACGTGCACCGCAAAAGAAAAAATCTCCAAAAAAGAAAAAATCTCCAAGAAAGCGTGCTCCGCAAAAGAAGAAGTCTCCAAAGAAAAAATCTCCAAAGAAAAAATCTCAAAAGAAAAAATCTCCGAAAAAGCGTGCTCCACCAAAGAAGCATGCTCCAATTACGATTGATGAAAGATTTGTTACTACCCGAAAACGAACCCCTGTAGCAAGTACCATTTCAGAACATCAACAATATCCAACATCTAGAGAGGAAATACTTGGTGAAAGAATGCGGAATTACCAAAGAAAGTATTCAAGATTTATATTACCAGGCAAAAAATTAGCGTTTCAAAGAATTCCATCCGTCGCTTGGTCTCCAAATACATTGGTTAAACATAAAAAAGGATTAAGAAAATATAGACGGATGATAGAAGATATGCTGCGATATAACATCGGCACAGGAAGATATAAACTTGACGAAAAAAATCAGGTGCTTGACCTTGGGAAAGGAAGATCCGTTCCCGTGGATTCGTCCATGGCTAGCGCTGATACATTGGTTGATGCTCTCTATTCACAGTTTTCTTAAAAAAGTAATTCCGACTGTAAAAGACAGTATGTTAAAAAGTTTTCTTTTGAAAAAAACAGTATGTTAAAAACATCAGGTATAAATGATAGCGACATGGACGTTGTATTATCATTTAATCCGATATCGAGTTAAAGTCAACATGAAAAGGAAAACGCCTCTGATAAAAAAACATGGTTCAATGGTTATGGCCATGATGCAGGCTACACCAAAAATACGTAAAAAACTTGTAAAAGATTCATCACCAGAAGTGATAAGATGTATATCGGAATGTTGTCATAACGTTTAAAAGGCAATGTACATTTATCATCAGCTCAGAAGAAGAAATTGTATTCAAGCCGACAACATATCAGACGTTTAGCTTCGAAATCGGCTTCTGTAAAAAATAAAAAACAAATATTAAATCAAAAAGGTGGATTTCTTTCATTACTTGCACCTGCATTATTGCCATTGTTAGGAAAAGCCGTTATCGGAGGAATAGGAGGGGCACTTAAAGCCTTATAGATAAGAAATCTTATAGATAAAAAATCTTGTAATAAAAATCGCATCATGTCTGTTAAAAAAATGGTTATCGTGCCTTATCAGGTTTTAGAAAATATGAATCGTTGGAAAGACGAGCAATATCATAAACCTCGTTTACCACCCAATCCGCAAGTTGTGGATGCAGCACATCTTCGACAGGATATGGGTCATATTTTACAAAGCACTGATTTGTCAGAAACAGAAAAGGCTCAAAGGTATGGTGAAACTTTATTTAAGTTACAAAATTCGCTTCAAAAAGCAAGACCAACTTTGTTCAACTCACTTCCAACGACAAAAAGTGATGATAGTATACAGAAATCAGCATCTGTTAGCTTGCATGATCAAATTTTGCAAAGCGTACCAAAAACCATGAAAAGAAAAGCTGAGTTACTTTTGAGTATGATAAAAGATAACAATAATTTAACTTGGGACGAACAAGGAGTCGTGTCATACAAAGGTGTACGCATTCATGGTTCCAATATCATCGATCTTATCAATGATACAATTCGCCAGAGAAAAGGTACTGAACCTAGAGGATGGAAAACTTTTTCAAAGGCATTACACGAAAGCAATATACCGCGAGAAGTTATTGGTAACACAAATAGATGGAGATGGATGCAAAAAGCTCAAGATAAATCACTGAGTAAATCAGTGAGCGAAGATGAAGAATCCTACGGCGGATCCGATCACTTATTTCACACGCCAAAAAGCGTACAAAAAAGTGCAAGGAAATCGCTTACAAGAAGTGTTAAAAAATCTGCAAAAAGAATAAAAGAATCATCTCCATACATGAAACCCGAAGAAAGAGAAAGACTGAGGCAATTCTATACTAAAGAGTTGTTAACTCCACCAAAATCTATAAAAAAGACCCCTACCCGTAAAACGCTTCAGTCATGGGAATCCTGGTAAAGCCTAAACTTGATTACAAACTTGATTACGTGTTAAGAAAATTGTTTTATGATCCCAAAAGTACTGTCGCATTTACTGGAATAAAGCAATTGTATCACGCTGCAAAATCTGTTTTGAAAGGAATAAGATACAAAGATGTTCAAGAGTGGTTACGAGGTGAATCCACCTATACCTTACATAAACCAATTCGTCGTCGTTTCAAAAGACGAAAAACTATTGTAAGTGGTATAGACTATCAATGGCAGGCTGATTTGGCTAACATGCAACATTTAGCAAGACAAAATGATAACAAGAAATATTTACTTTGTATAATTGACGTGTTTTCAAGATTTTCATGGGTTATCCCTATTCCAAATAAGATGGGAAAAACTTTGATTCGAGCATTTCAATCTATTGTTCAGAAATCAAATCGAAAACCTTTGTCACTTCAAACAGATAAAGGTTCGGAATTCAAAAACAGACTGTTTCAGCAATACTTGAAAAAGAATCAGATTCATTTCTTTACCACTGAAAATCCAGAGACGAAAGCAAGTATTGTTGAAAGATTTCAACGAACTTTAAAAACGAGAATGTGGAAATACTTTACGTACAAGAAAACAAGACGTTACATTGACGTATTGAATTCTTTAGTTAAGAATTACAATCATACTTTTCACAGAAGTATCAAAACATCTCCTGCAATGGTAACAAAATCAAATGAGGCAGAAATTTCGAAAAATCTGTATCCACGTTTATCGACAATTGCAATGACAAAAAAGCCAAAATTCAAAATTGGAGATCGTGTTCGTATCAATAAAACAAAACGTACATTTGATAAAGGTTATTTACCAAATTGGACTCAAGAAATATTTGAAATCACTCATGTTAACAAGACATTTTCACCTATCACCTATAAAATAAAAGATTTAGAGGGTGAACAAATTTTGGGGACTTATTATGAATACGAACTTCAATTGATAAAAGATGATGAAATTTATGAAATTGATTCAGTTCTTGATAGACGTACAAGACGTGAGGGTAAAAAAATAATCAAAGAAATAAAAGTCAATTGGAAAGGTTATCCAAAAAAATTTCAAAGTTGGATACCAGAATCCCATTTGGTATCTTGATCGGAAAAAATCTTATCTACAAGATTTTTATAAATAAAAAGACAATACAATTATGATAAATTCGCAGTCAAACATTGAGACTGGGACAGAAAGTGTCGATAGTGTTAGTACTAAAAATTACAACTGTTGTGGAAATCGTGTTCCAAAGAATCAGTTTACGTATATTTCACAGATATTAGTCATTTACGCAATTATTGCAACCTCGATAGTACATTTAAGTATTCAAAGTCAAGATCGTGAATTGTGGTTGATACTGTTAAGCAGTTCACTCGGGTATATTCTTCCATCTCCGGGGCTAAAATTCACAAAGTCTGGACAAAAAACAACTAGTGGGGTTGATTTCGTTGACAGTAAAAAATACTAAATCAAAAAATTTTAAAAAATGAATTCGTTTTATCTTACTCTACCTAGCGATAGTTCCATAAAACTTTATCCAAACAACACACAGTGCTGTTTTAAAGTTCATTTACCAAAAACAATTCATATTGACAGGGAAAATTGGGAAGTTGCATTAGTTCATCTTATTACCCCCCTCTCAGTTTTTAAACATAACTGAAGAAGAAGCGAAGTTCGAAATTATAACAGCAGATGTTAATTTATACAATGCAGCAGCAGCAGTAGATAAAAGAAGAGATAATATGAAGATAATTCCAATAAAACGAAACGCAAAAGGTGAAGCAGTAAAATGGACAATTGGATTTAATTTTCCACCGGGTAGTTACACTTCACCAAAACATGTTATAGAGGTAATGGAAGAATTGATTCAAAATAACCTAAGTGAAATCTTTCAGAAGCATTCAATCGGGGTGTCTATTAGCTATTCAACCTCAAGCAAACGCCCGAAATTGGGATTCACAAATATAACAAGAACCGGATTCAAATTTCATCCACAGCTGTTTTTAAAACTGGGAGGATCACCAGAATTCAAAAATGAGATAATTTATTCGAGTAGAAATATTTTAGATGTATTTAAATACAGTCCTAACATTGATGCTGGGTACAATCATCTGTTTGTTTATTCAGATGTTGCTGAATACACTATAGTGGGTGATACATTGGCTCCCATACTTCGTGTTCTTCCGTTCAAACCAAGCATATCAAGTGAAAATAATTATGAAGCCCAACATATCAACCATGAAATTACATTACCGCATTACGTCCCCGTTTCGAAATCTGATTTCGATACTATTCACATTCAAATAACAGGGGATTCTGGCATACCGTTTCATTTTATTATTGGTAAGACAATCGTCAAGTTACATTTCAGACAGAAAAAAAAAAATATTTGACAAATAAATATTTAAATAAATATTTAAATAAATATTTTGATCAAAAAAATGCTACCAGTTTATCGCGGCGAAAAACATCAGTATGGCTACGGACTAGGTTCCCTATTTAGATCAGCACTTAAAACAGTGACTCCATTGCTTAAACCCTTGGTCAAATCTGGGTTGAATGCTGTAAAAAAAGAAGGAATCAGACAAGGATTAGGTGCGGCAAGAGATATCCTTTTACGTGGTGAAAACCCCAAAAAAGTTGTAATTTCAAGGGGAAAACAAGCCATTCATGATCTAGCACAACAGTTAATACCGGGGATAAATAAAAGAAAATCACAAAAGACACGTCATTCATCTTCTCGATCTCGCAAAGGCAAGATCATTAATAAAAGACAAAGAAATCATTACAGTAGATCAAGGACTCTCGATATATTTGATTGATATATTATATATATATTATATAAAAATGATGCAAAACGGGTCTTGTGAATGCAGTAAATCAGAACTCAATGTTCTTTCTGTACCACCTACAATGACAACGATGCAAGAAAGTCAATGGGTTGAACATTTTCCAATAGCATCTTTGACAAGCAATTCACCGATAGAATTCATCATACCACCTCAAACCGAACATTGGACAGATTTGTCACAATCGTATTTGTATATCAAATTCAAAATCGTTAAAGCTGACGGTACTAATTTAGACGTCGGTTCAAATGTGGCACCTGTAAACAATTTCCTGCATAGTATGTTTAGCAGTGTTGATTTGTATCTAAATAATAAACTAATCAGCAGTAATTCAGATACCTATCCGTACAGAGCATATATCGAAAATCTTTTGTCCTATAATGCTGACAGCAAGTCTACGTTTTTGAAAGCTGGTGCGCTTTGGATTGAAGACACCAGTGGGTAATTTGAAACACTCAACCATGATGCGGGAAATACTGGACTAGTAAACAGAATCGGTGTAATCGGACTAAGCAGAACTGCAGAGCTTTTCGGATGATTGCATCTTGATCTATTTCAGCAAGAAAAATATTTACCTAATGGAGTTGAAATCAGACTTAGATTAAACAGATCCTCATCAAACTTTTGCCTTACAGGAGGCACTGCTGCACCAGATGCAAAAATTGTAATGGAAACAGTCGGTCTTCATGTACGTAATATTGAATTGTTGCCTGTTGTTGCAAATGATCTAAATCATCTCATAGCTCAGCAAAACATGAAAATTCCTATCCGTAGGGTAGAAGTAAAGACGTTTACTATCGGTAATGGACTTCAGTCTAAAATTGAAGATCATTTGTTTCAAGGCCAGCTTCCAAAACGTGTTTTCATTGCAATGGTAACAAATGCTGCTTATAATGGGGGTTATGCTAACAATCCATTTTTCTTTCAACACTTTAATCTGTCGAAAATAGATGTATCATGTAATGGACACAGTATTCATAACAGACCCTTTGAGCCTGACTTTGAAAATGGGTTGTATTTGAAATCATATTTGTCTATGTATCAGGCTGTCTCAGCCTTAGGACTCAATAAATCATTTGATATTGCTAAAGAAGACTATGTTGGTGGATACTGTTTGTGGGGGTACGATTTGACACCTGATCAAGGCTGTGAAGAAGGACAACTTCATCCTATAAAAACTGGAAGTCTTCGCATTGAACTTCAATTCGCGCAAGCCTTGGCAACAGTGATCAACGTTATTGTCTTTGCTGAATTTGACAATCAGATTGAAATCAACAGTTTGAGAGAAATCATCACAGATTATTAATCCTGAAAAAATGAACAGAAACTCTCTGATCAAAAAAAAGATAGCTTTCACAAAAAACAGTCCTTATCAGGACTAAAGAATATAATATCAAAAACAGTCCTTTTCAGGACTAATTAACTTTTGAAAGATATATTAGAAAAAACAGTCCTTTTCAGGACTAATAAACAATGTCGGGAGTCAGATTTGCTATTTCACTGAGAAAAGAAGCAGAAAAAGTGAAATATTCCACCTCAGAGTGTCTTTCTACTCGGAAAAATGACATTCACAACAGCTTTGAAAAACATATGATTAAAGAACTACAAAATCTAATAGCCAGTGAAGTTCACAACGAGTGTTACGGATGTCAAGTGGATCATCCCAGTCAAATACAGCATGAACTATGTTTATTCAAGGATAGACAAGAACATACAGATATGTTCATAGAACAAGCCATGAAGGAATTAAATCCATACAGAATCATGAAAAAATGGTATCCTGAACTCATAGAAATGAAACTCGATGAAGCTGACTATGTGGAAGCCTACAGATTTTGGCGAAATATAAAACAAAACATTCTATCTGATATCACGGAGCCGTTCTTAAAATATTGGTGTGACAAAGTAAAACAAGCCTGGAAAAGTGATTAGAAAAAATGTATACTTCTGAAATTCAATACATATTGGATCATGGAACATGGATAAAAAATCTACAGGCAAAAGTCTGTGCAAAAGATCAGTTACCTCGACAAAAACCCAATCATGTGAAAGCCTACATTGTGAACACAGAGAAATCAACCGGTTCAGGAGAACACTGGGTAGCCGTGATATTTGATAATAATGGCAATGTACTATACTTTGATCCCTACGGCCTACCACCACTTGAGACAGAAATTATTAACTTTTTAGACAATCATTCTTATTCGTGGAGATACAACCGACAAACTCTTCAGAGTCTACGGGGTAAAGTTTGCGGAATTTACTGTATCTTCGCATTGGATGCTGTTGCTAGAGGATATAATATACAGAAATATCTTCAACAGAAATTTCTCTCAACGGAACACCATCGAAACGATCGAAATGTATCATTGTGGTTTAATCAACACTATGGAAATCTATACAAGAAAATTTCAGAGACTTCTCCCCACAAACAGTGAAAAAACCATTTTCAAAAAATGATTTTTATTGTTAACAGTTTATTGATATTATGTTCATTTTTTGTCTTTTTAAGTTTATTGTAAATATGTTCATTGTTTCAGTTCTGTTCAATAAAAAAGTTCAAAAAACAGTCGAGTTTTTTCATTCTGTTTTTCCAAAAGACTCCAATCTGCTTACATTTTTCCCATGCTACGAGTCATAACTTTTTTACTATATTAGTATGAAAACGTAGTTGGGAAAAAATGTATATGCTTTCCACCAGGTCCGCGCTCTTATTTTTCAATCCTCCTGCTATCGTATAAAGAAAGGCTGATATTTCCCAATACATTCATCATGCGACTTTCAGCTCTTGACCAGTTCAGGAGTTAAAAATCAATATGGAGCAGAACAATATGGAGGAAATCAACCTTCAACTGCGTGAGACTCTCAAAGACTATCTAGATGTCGGACAGCAGATATTGCTACTAAACACTCAGCCCGTACAACTACACCGTATATCACAACCGTTCAAAGATCTCGGTGAAAGATTAGTTCAGCTATTCTTAAAGACAACACCTGATATTATTTTAGTTGATGTCAAATTTGGGAGAAAGATAACTTTCAATAACGGAGTAATGACGATCACAAAAAGAGTTGGAGTATGCCCCGTTTGCCAGGCGAATTTCGGTTGCTGTCATTAGAAGTTGAAAAAATCACAACCTCCAAAAAACAAAACAGCCCTTTTCAGGGCTAACCATTTACCAAGAAAAGAACTTTTTCAAAATTGTCAAAAAACAAAAAAAGTCATAGTCAGAAAAACACAAGATAATCAAACTCTATTTTTTCTATCCCGAACAAGAAATTGTAACAAAGCTATGGATTGGTCAACGTTAATTCGGAGTCAAAAAACATGAGACAAGTAGATCAATCCATGTTGTGAACTATATAAGGACGATGTTTTTTCTCACAAAAAACATAAATGCTTCAGTATGGTTCAGATTCTTCTCTGCCCTCACTGTGCAAACAGATGTCAGATAGAGTGTGGAAAATGCTTTACACTCCTGGACTATCTTGGTCAGAAGCATAATTGTCCAGACCCAGATGAAGGATTTTTTGATGATGATGAAGGATCTACAGTTTGCTGTGAATTCTGCGGATGTGAAATCATCCCAGTAATTCACCCAGAAGAATTGTAGGTCTTGACAATTCATCAAATCCTTCTAAAAAAAGCCCTTTTGAGGGCTAACCATTTACCATGAAAAGATCTTTCTTTCAAAATTGTCAACTAAGCTCAAAACACTAAAGAAAATGTAACAAATTATGCATTGGTCAACATTTACCAAATGTAAACACTAAAAACTCCCATTTTCTACTCAACTATCGTAGAGATAAGCCGATATTCGCAATGTTTGGATTGACAATTATCCTAGCATTCCTATACTGGTTAGAAGAAAGAGAACGTATCAGATGTATCAAACATGAAGTGGAGCATCTGATACAGATCCCATATCCAGCGGAAAATATGGATAGAGAAAAGAGAGGTTAAAAAGTGTATTTTACACAAAAAACAGCCCTTTTCAGGGCTAACCATGTACCAAGAAAAGAACTTTTTCAAATTGTCAAGGCTTTCTCTCAGAAGAATTAAACTCAGAAAAGTCATAGTCAGAAAAAACACAAGATAATCAAACTCTAGTTTTTTCTGTCCCGAACAAGAAATTGTAACAAAGCTATGGATTGGTCAACGTTAATTCGGAGTCAAAAAAACATGAAACGCTGAAGCGGGAAAATATAGGAGAAAATGACGTCATGAGACAAGTCAATCCTCATGAAAAGGTATAAAAGCCGACTCTATTTCATCATTTTCATTTCACGATGGAAGATCTCAGAAAGACCGTGAAAAATCTGATGAGGGTGGTCGAGACCCTCCATCTGAAGCTAGAGAAAATGGATAGGCAGTTGGCGGAGATGACTAGAGAGAAGAAGAAGGAGTTTGTCATTCCGACAACAGAATGTTGGGATGATGATGACGAGCCGTCGTTCTCGTTGAAGTTCGACTTAGACGAAAGCCAAATAAGAAGGGTCAGAAGACGAGCGGCGAGCAGCTGTCCGGCCTGCAGGAAAGTTGGAGGTTGTGCATAAAAAACACAACCTCCAAACAAAACAGCCCTTTTCAGGGCTAACCATCTACCATGAAAGATCTATCTTTTTCTTCAAATTGTCAACGGCTTCTGATCCATTGAAATTGACCGGAATTGTCCCCAGAGTACCTACCGGGGGTAGGTACTCTGGGTCAAAATCTCCCTCAGGATAGCTAGCCTGGGTTGGAGGGGGGGAAGCAAAAATGCCATTTTTTACCCAAATCGTCCCAAATTTTTCCAAATCGACCGGAATTGTACCCAGGGTACCTACCCGGGGTAGGTACTCTGGGTCAAAATCTCCCTCAGGGAGGCTAGACTGGGTCGGTCTGACCCAGGGTAGCCCCCTATACTACTAACTACACCAGTACTTGCGCCGAATGTTTTGGCCAATGAACAGTCCCTAAGTTGACATCCGCTCACGGGTATCGAACTAAGGACCTTTTGATTACGGGGCCGACGCTGTACCTTACAACCACGGACACCACACATCAAGACCCTAGTTTAGTCTAAACATATTTATTTTACATCGATTGAGAAACAAGTTCTTACAACTTATACTAATCTCTCTCGATTCTGCTTCCTGGAAACTACACCAGTACTCGCGCCGAATGTGTTGGCCAGTGAACAGTCCCTAAGTTGACATCCGCTCACGGGTATCGAACTAAGGACCTTGTGATTCCGAGGTTGACGTTCTACCTCACAACCACCGACACCACAGAAACTTTTTGCTAATTGTTAATTTTTGTTAATTTTTTACATGTCCAAGGACCACTCTACCTTATAATTCAGATGATGTTAGACAAAATAGATTTTGAGTTACTTAGTGTCATGCATCATGGAGATACATTAAAGCCCCTTTTTCACAGAGCATGACTTATATATTTAGCCATTAGCCACGAAGAATTGCAAAGTGATCCGTGCACCAGTATTTATACATTTTTGAAACAGTTTCATATTTTATTGTTATCCAGAACAGTATTTTTCCTCGTATAATAGATATATTTTTGTCGACAATGTTGGTGAAACCAATTAGCGCGAACACATTAACCCTTTCCCAAAACGACAAATTTTGGACTGGTCCAAACTGAAAGAGTTTGCAGACGACAATTTTAAATTTGATGAAAATGGCAGAAAGTTATCAAAAAGGGTAGAAAACACTGTGGGAAAAGGAGAAATTGCTCGTTACGAGCAATTTCTCCTTTTCCCACAGTGTTTTCAAAAGACTTGTACTGCAGACACGTGAAAACCAGGGCTTGTTTGGGAAAGGGTAAACCCTTAGAGCGACAAATAAACCCCACAGACTTTTTTTACCCTTCACCACACAATCCCGTGTTTTCACCGTCCTTAGGAACATGCCTTTTAAAAAAACATTGTGGGAAAAGGAGAAAATGCTGGTAACCAGTCTTCTACCCTATGAAAAAAATCAACCATTCGAGTCACATCTAAACTGTGGTCTGCAAATGCTTTCGGACAAGTCTGCACTTTTGTCATGGGGTAAAGAATTAACCCTTTACCAGACGACAAAATTTTAGCCTTGTCCAAACTGAAAGCATTTGCAGACGACAATTTCAGTGTGGCTCAAATGGTGCAATTTTTCTTTGATAGGGTAGAAAACATTGTGGGAAAAGGAGAAAATGCTGGTTACCAGCATTTTCTCCTTTTCCCACAATGTTTTCAAAAGGCTTCTTTCCCAGGGGCGTCAAAAGGCGTCGTTGTGTGGTATAGGATTAAGTCAAGAAACATGACCCAGATAATTTCAGTATCATGGTTGCTTTTCTCTATAACGTGTCAGGACAGCAGACAGTGTAAGATCAAAGATCAGATTGCACGTTTTGTGCAGTCGGATCTTTGATCTACACTGGCTGCAAGGGCAACTATAGTTGTGAAAGATGCTTTAAGGGTAAACTGCTGCGATTTTCACAATGCAATTATCAGTCGGGAGGCAAGACGCAAACGCCTCATAATACTGCTGTCGTTTGGTTAACCCTTGTTTTAGGCTTTTATTTTCCAAATGGTGTACAATATTTCTACAAGATATGAGACCTGCTCTGTGACAAGGGGGCTTAATGCATCTGCGAAAAGTATCGACCGCAGTCCGCGCAGGCTGACCTGGGTCGAAACTTTTCGCTACTGGTCCATTATCTGCATTTCAAAGGACGATTCTACCTCAAGATTAAATCTGTTATTAGAGAAAATGGATTTCATAGATCCACAATGAAATGGTCAATTGCTTGGTATCATGCATTACGGAAATGCATTAAGCCCCCGTTTCACAGAGCATGGCTCATATATATGTATATAATCCAGTCCTTCAATTTATTTAACAAAACTCCCTACGGTGAAGAAGGGCGTAGGCTAACTCCCGTAATATTTACCCAACCCTGTAAGCTACTTACTTGTAGGTATATCTAATAAAGATGATGACTGATTGATTGTATGGTGTTAAACGCCGTTTTCAACATTATTTCAGTTATATCACGGCGGCCAGTGCACCTATCCATGCTTTCCTGGACGGTTTCACTAAATTTCATCAAATTCTCCAGAAGAAATGAAGGCCTGTAATGAGAATGATCTGGCTTCTAATTTGAAAAAAAAAAAACTTGTGTTTTGAAAAAAGTCAGTTGTCCCAACAAATAAGCTTAGGTATATGTTGGGATCTGAATTTAGATTCTTTTGTGTTTACCATGAACATGGGAAATCGCCCAAATACGCGTAGAGGGATCTTAAGTTGGATGGTGGTTGTATTGGGGTTTAACGCCACTTTAACAGCTAAGGTCATATCATGGCGGTCGGTGACGCGCATGTGTTTCCTGGCTTTCTCACACCAGTACTAACACAACTTTCTTTCCAAAGCCACCGACTACTTTTCTCACATGCTTCAGCAGAGGTGAGAGGCGAAAATACGCCAGAAAGAAAGAAAGTTCGCCTCAACCGGGTATCGAACTCCCAACCACCAGGTCATGAGTCCGACACGCTCACCACTGAGCCACCCAGGCGGGCGGATCTTAAGTACTGTCAATAGTATATTTGATCCATTAGGGTTTTTGGCCCCAATGACCATTAACTCTTTCGGCGCCAAATAAATAAACTCGACCTCAATTGACGGCTGCAAAGACAGTCAAGTGGAAGTCAGACCGATTTTCATAGCATAGGCTTGACTTAACAAGCGGACAGCATAGATCCAAGATCAGACTGCACGTTCTGTGCAGTCTGATCTGGATCTGTGCTGTCCGCAAAAGCCTATGTTTTCGCCTATGGCGCTGAAAGGGTTAAAGTCAAACTCATTTTGAGAGATGTTACTTCTAATGGGGGGAGATTGGGACGATCTTGTACATCCTGATCTGCAGCAAAGGTGGATAAGATAGTTGGATTCTCTTAAAAGCTTGGAGAATGTCACGGTTAAGCGCCCGTACTTTGATAGTTCTAATCTAAGCACAATGTCTAGAGTAGAATTACATTATCTCCATGTAATAAATGGATGGCTCGCTTGCTGCATCCAGGCAGTAAAGGTAAAGCGAAATAATGGCGGCCCCCGTTGGTAATATGCAGAAGAGACGGGATATTGTTATTTCACATGATCAAATCGGACCATAGGCTGAATTCAAAACAGATTGATTGCAATAAAGTCATGGCAGTGAGTTTTCTACATGTCGTTCTTATTTAGCGAGAAAAACTACATATCAGAAATACTTTAAGTATCCGAAATGTCAATGGACCTATATAACGTCCGAAAACAGGGCTACTTTTAAAATGATTCATAGTCGAATTTATATTTAAACCATACCACAACAGCACGTTTTAGATTCTGTAATGTATTTTTTCTACAAAATTGATATCATTTTATTAACTAATCAAACTCGATCACATGAAATTGGGCAAAACGGGGAAGCATATAGTGGTACGCTTGAGGACACCTAGGAGGCCGCCATTATTGAGCTTTGTCTGACCCGATAACGTAGTGGTAGAGGTAGGTAATCCAGACTAGGTACACCCCTGTATGTGCATAAGTTCAAGATTTATTATATACTTCAATGTTATTTATTCCACCACATAACTTTCTTTGTATTCGGTTTAACGACATTGTTATAGCCGTAACAAAGTTTTGTTTCTTACTACATTTTTTTTTTATGGAGGCATAATGTGACGTCATACGTAAAACATTGTATCCCTACGCTGTATTTTCAAAACATGTTTTACCTACATTTCCCCTTCAATCAAATTTTTAAGATCGCTGATCGTGTTAGATTTTAAATCTAGCAGTCCTGATAAGTAGGATTTCTTGGAACTTTGTTTTTCATCGCAGACAAAAATTCCGGTCAAAGAAGAGAATCGATCTCATTTAGATTTAAACACATACGTAAAGTTATAGCTATGTTATAAAAAGTATCTGATATTCTTCAGCTTCTGAGATATAACTACAAACTTCGTCGAGGAAATTTTTTTTTTTTTTTTTTTTTTTAAAGTTAAAAAATAGGTCGCTTTATAAAATTTTTGCAGATTCATTTACTAGAACTTAAATCTTGTACGCCAACTTTTGTCAAATCCAATAGATCTATATAATATAAAAAGAACACGTCATTCTTTGGCTTTGTGTATCATGACCCCCCAAAAATTGAGGCAAAGTTTCGTATTTTTATCAAAATCATTATTTTTCTCCCAATTTTCTTGTAAAACACCCTTTAAGTCCCATTTTTCCCCCCTCACTTTCACAAGCAACATCTTTCACATCTAAAACCAATTTTTTTTTTGAAATTACAATATAGACTAACACACGCCAAAGCAAGCGTTTTAGAGGCGCGTACGCAATCAGATGACGGCACGCGCATTCATTATACAAGAATATATCCATACAACGTCCCACTGCGACAACATGTTGCAAATCCACGCTAAAAGTGAAAACTGCGTCCGTGGTACAAAATATAATATACTTTTCTGTGGTTCAACTCTTTCAGCAAACACTCAACCCTTGTCTTGCTCAATTTTGGACTGAAACTTTCAAGGCCGCAGTAAAAACCCAAATTTTGCTATTTCAAAGGTATCCTTGTCGAACACTGTAGATGAAGATTTAACTGTTCTGTGCCGTCTAATCTTGATCTACACTGTCCGAAAAGGGTCCTTGGACCGCAATTAAAAGCCAAAGCCTAAGCCTTAACGACCCTGATGAATAGGGCTTTTGAAAACGTTGTGGGATAAAAGAGAAAATGCTGGTAACCAGCATTATTCTCCTTTTTCTCATAACGTTTTCTACCTTTCAAAAGAGAAATTCTATCGATTTTATTAATTCAGCAGAATGAAATATGACGTATGCAGATGTAATCGAAATGGACTAGTCTAAAATTTTGTAGTCTGGTAAAGAGTTAACCCTTTATCACACGATCCCGAGATTTAACCACCCTGAGAAAAAAAAAAGCTTTTGGAAACATTGTGGGAAAAGAAGAAAATGCTGGTAACCAGCATTTTCTTCTTTTCCCACAATGTTTTTTATTTTTTCACTGACAAGTTCCATCATATAATTTGTCGTCTGCAAATGCTTTCAATTTACTGCAGTCCAAAATTTTGTCGTTTGGTAAAGAGTTAAAAAAAAAATGATAAGGAACGCCAAATGTTGGTCCACGTTGACAGCGTAATGTGTGCCTGGAATGGCCATTCAATTCGTTAATAAGTAATTATTGGCAAATATCAAGGATTTTACTCTTTACCAAACAACAAAATTTCCGCCTTGTCCAAATTGAAAGCATCTGCAGACGACAATTTAAATGGGACTCAAATGATGGACATTGTTCCTTGATAGGGCAGAAAACATTCTGGGAAAAGGAGAAAATGTTGGTTACCAGCATTTTTTCCTTTTCCCCCATTGTTTTCGAAAGGCTTCTTCCTCAGGGTCGTTAAAACTCTGGATTGGGTGGAAAGGGTTAAACCTTAGCCCTTTACCACAATATTTTAGTCTGGTTCAAATTGAAAGCATTTGCAGACGACAAATTAACTGCGGCTCAATATTGCTGAAACCTGACTCTAAAAGGGTAGAAAACATTGTGGGGAAAAAGGAGAAAATACTGGTTTACCAGCATTTTCTCCTTTTCCCACAATGTTTTCAAAAGATTTATTCCTATAAGGGTCGTTAAATCTCGTGACTGTATGGTAAAGGGTTAACCCCTCGGATGCTAAGCGCGACTCAAGGACCTTTTGCGGATAGTGTAGATCAAGATCAGACTGCACAGAACGTGCAGTCTGATCTAGGATCTACACTGTCCGATAACGAGATATTTTTCCCCAAAAAATACATGTACCTTTGAATAAGCAAAATCTGGGTTTTGAGCTTGAAAGTTTCATTTCAATTATTTAGCAGGTTAAGGGTTAAAGCACTTTGAATCACAACTAGAGTCATTTTTACGGACAGTGTAGATCAAGATCAGACTGCACAAAACGTGCAGTCTGATCTTTCATCTGGTGTGTTTTGTATTGGAGTTTAACGCCATTTTAACAGCTCAGGTCATATCATGGCGGTCAGTGACGCACACATGTGTTTCCTGGCTTTCTCACACCAGTACTGACACAACTTTCTTTCCAAAGCCTCTGACTACTTTTCTCACATGCATCAGAGGTGAGAGGCGAAAAATCGCCGGAAAGAAAGTTTGCCTCAACCGGGTATCGAACTCGCAACCACCAGGTCACGAGTCCGACACGCTAACCACTGAGCTACCCGGGCGGACGATCTTTCATCTAAACTGTCCGCTTTGTTGAAACACTACAGAAAAAGTAACCACGAGATTGTATTTATTTGGGTCTAATTTTGAGACTTGATCCTCACCCTGCTAAATAAGTGAAATGAAACTTTCAAGCCGAGACTAAAAAGCACGATTTTTGCCATTTTTAAGATATATATATTTTTTTTTTTGGGGGGGGGGGGGAGATCTCTTTTGCCATTTCAAAGGTATTCTTTTGGGAAAGATATCTCCTTATCGGAAAGTGTAGACCCAAGATCAGACTGCACGTTCTGTGCAGTCTGATCTTGGATCTATACAGTCCGCAAAAGGTCATTGAGTCGCGCTTAGCAGCCTAAGGGTTAAAATAGCTATTTAGTTTATTCGGAGAATTAATTATTGTAACATCTGGAGTCAATGCAACGAACTTCAAAATAAAATTTACGTTTACTCTCGAAAATCTACTTTGTAAGATTCATCCAGCGATGGCTAGCTTGCATGTAACCTATGCCCCAGCCATTTATAAGCATAACCCCCTATAAACTTGTGGAAAAACCCCGGTATAAGCCCAACAAGGTGGGGACGTTATTTTTGTTGTCAGTCTGTTGCACAAATCCCGGTTTTCCCCATGTCTATATTTAGAATATGTCTTCAGAGATTTGCACACTCTCTTGCACTGCGGATCATTACATTCACCGCTGTAGTGGGCTCAGAAAGTAGTCCGTCATTACGTCATATTTTTGTCACATGACCATAACTCAAAATGGCTACACAAACGCCGGTGAAAGAAAGTCCAATATCGATTGTTTCGTGTGCTGTTCAAACAGCATGGGACCAATCAGACTTAGTGATAGGAAATGAACAAAAGAAGAATTTTCAGAAAAGCCTATATATCTTTAAAGGACGATAACTTGATTTTTAATCGTACAAACTTAGATCCAGCGGTGTGTCAAATCAGCTGTCATCATTCATGGGCGCCGCCATTTTTGTTAAAATCGGCGTAAGATTCTGAAAAGTGGAGAGGCTCGAAAAAAATAGTTCCATTTTATACAGGTAAATTCATCAGTTTGAACGCACCTATAATGTATCCAGAATCATATTTCCTTTGTCTAACTTACAATTTTACATATGAAACAGTTAAACAGTAACAAAACATCTTTTCCTCGGTTTGACAAGATTCTTGTCATTTAGCCCATCGCAGAGATGTATGTGAGGTAACGAACGACAACTCTGCTCGGAGATTGAGATTTGCAGTAAACGACGGTATTTCACTTTTTTTTCCGCGTTTGAAATATTATATTTTTGAGAAAGTTGTAGAGAAGAACTGGCTTGATTTTTCCTCTGACGTATCATTTATAGCCATTTTCCGCATGCTATATTTAGCGTCAATTTACGCACCGCGTATTAATATTTATCATGTACAGGATAGTGATGCGTCATTGCAGACAGGTCCAATCTTCGAAGAATATTGACGTGCAAAGACAACGTCTGATATGGGCATTCTTAGTACAGAACCGTACTACTTTTCAAGGCGCCAATCAATGCAGCGAATTTCAAAATAAATATAAGTTTACCTACTAAAACCTACCTTATACGATTCTTCTAGCCATGGTTAGCTAGCATAAAATCTGTGCACCAGCCATTTATAAACATAGCCCATAAAAGCAAAGGAAAAACCGCGGTATAAGCCCAGCAAGGTGGGGACGTTATTTTTGTCGTCAGCCTGTTGCACGGTTTTACCCATGTCTATATTTAGAAACTGTCTACCGAGACTTGCAGTAAACAATGGTATTCTATAAAATTATTTTCCCTGCTTGAAACCATTATATTTTCAAGAAACTTGTAGATAAAATTTGGCTTGATTTTCCTAGAGACGTATTATTTATTTATAGTCATTTTCCGATTGTCATTTCAGCGTCAATTTACGCACTGCCTATTAATATGTATCCTGTACAGGATAGTGATGCGTCATAGCAGACAGGTCCAATCTTCGAAGAATATTGAAATGCGCAGACTATGTCGATTTTTTAACGATTCGTATACTGATGCCTTGAGCTAGCCGAATGCGGTTTTTAGCTGGAAAAGCCACTCTTCACAATTTGGCCGCCTAACTGAATCTGACCTTGTCTAAATCTAACCCAGGTTTCCATTTCGAAATACTTTCAGTTACATGATCTTAAACATATATGTAGTTGATTGACTGTATCGTGTTTAACTCAGTCTTCAGCATTCTTTCAGTTATATCGCGGCGGGCAGTGCACCTATCCGTGCCTTCCTGGAGTTGCGTTTACCCGTACTACGCACAATATTCTTTCCAATCCACTGGCTGCTTTCCCACATAACCATCATCGAAACGATGGTGAGCGGTGAGAGAGGAATGGATCCTTTTGCAATGACTATCATCAATCTTCGGAGAGAAATTTGCCGAGACAGGGATCGAACCACCGACCTCCACTTCCCAAGTCCTGTACACTACCGACTGAGCTACCGGGGCTCGGCATCTGAACTATTTACCACACAATCCCGACTTTTAATGACCCTGAGAAAAAAGCCTTTTGAAAACATTGTGGGGGAAAAAAGGAGAAACTGCTGGTAAACAGCATTTCTATTTTTCCCACAATGTTTTCTACCCTTCCCAAAAACAAAATTCAATTTTTCAGTCACATTTATTTTGTCGTCTGCAGCTGCTTTCAGTTTGGACTGGTCTAAAATTTTGTCGTTTGGTAAAGAGTTAAACATGAAGGCGTCCATGAAAATCATTGATCAACGACAATACAATGATTTTTTAACATCTAATAATCCATCAGTGAGAAATGGCGATGAAATAGACAAATCACTTTGAAAAATAAAATATAAAAAATGGATGTCAACGAAAATGTATTTAGAAAGACCTTGATTGAACTTTGTGACTCGTGCATTTTCTTTTTAGCGGAGTTTTATCATTTTGCAAGAAGTAAAGCGGTCAATTTCCGGCGAAGAACTGTAAGGTACGTGTAAATTTCACCCGTTGTAATACAACCGAAGGATTTGAACGACGGATCATTGCATGTTCGCCAAATTCTGGAAAAGAAAAATGACCAAAAAAGTTGAAAGTTGGGGGTAATCAATATATTCGAGAACTTTCCATCTGAAATAACGATATTTATAGAATGTAAATTCACAACGTCCCTCGGACTTGTGCACCTGTCCACGTAAGAAAATGCGTGACGTGCTTGCGGTCCTGTGACAACTTCAAAGCGCTTTCGTTTAACCCTTTACCACACAAACCCGAGTCCTAACGACCTTGCAGAAAATGCTTTTGAAAACATTGTGGGTAAAGGAGAAAATGCTGGTAACCAGCATTTTCTCCTTTTCCCACAAAGTTTTCTACTCTTTTATAGAGAAGCCCATTATTTAAGCCATATTTGGGATGAATGTCTGCAAATACCTTTAATTTGGATAAGTCAAAAAGTGCTCTTGAAAACATTGTTGGTAATGGAGAAAATGCTGGTAACCAGCATTTTCTCCTTTTCCCACAACGTTTTCTGCTCTTTTATAGAGAAGCCCATTATTTAAGCCATATTTGGGATGAATGTCTGCAAATACCTTTAATTTTGGATAAGTCTAAAAGTGCTTTTGAAAACATTGTTGGTAAAGGAGAAAATGCTCGTAACCAGCATTTTCTCCTTTTCCCACAATGTTTTCTGCTTTTTTATAGAGAAGCCCATTATTTAAGCCATATTTAGAAGGAATGTCTGCAAATACTTTTAATTTGGATAAGTCTAAAATTTTTTGTGTGGAAAAGGGTTAAGAATCACATATATCTTCTATTCAGTTTTGTATTCTTTCTTGTAACCTGAAAGAGGCACAAATAGCTGAATTTGGACTTTGCGGTCGTTGAGCCAGCGATTCAATATCAAGAGGCGTAACCAGGGGTTCAGAATCATTGCGCACTCCGAATTGAGAGTGCTAAAAAAAAACTTTTGGCTGCTAAGCGCGACGCAGAGCACGTTTTGCGGACAGTGTAAATTAAGTTAAGACTGCACAATACGTGACGGCACAGATCTTGATTTACACTGTCCGATAGAGTGAGCGTTCGATTTTCCATAGAAAAGAGATAGATCTAGTATGAAATCCCATGTCATGGTCAGCACAGCCAACGGGGATCGAAGTGGGAAATCCTGATTTCTTATCCAAAGTCAAAAAGATTCTGGCCGTTCGCGGTGGTTTAGAGAAATAACCTATTCAATAGCTTCGCCATTATAATCCAGCGCTCAATGTGTTTGGTATAGTCTGGATTACCTGCCCCTACCACTTCGTTATCGGGTCAGGCAAAGCGCAATAATGGCGGCCTCCTAGTGTCCTCAAGCGTACCCCTACATGCTTCCCTGTTTTCCCCAATTTCATGTGATCCAATTTGATCAGTGAATAAAATGAGATCAATTGTGTACCAAAAATACATTACCGAATCTAAAACGTGCTGTTGGGGTGTGGTTTAAATATAAATTTGACTATGAATCATTTTAAAAGTAGCCCTGTTTTCGGACGTTATATAGGTCCATTGAAATTTCGGATACTTAAAGCATTTCTGATATGTAGTTTTTCTCGCTAAATAAGAATGACATGTCGAAAAACTCACTCCCACTACTTTATTGCAAGCGATCCGTTTTGAATTCAGCCTATGATCCGATTTGATCATGTGAAATAACAATATCCCGTCTCCTCTGCATATTACAAACGGGGGCCGCCATTATTGCGCTTTGCCTGACGTACTCTTGTAGTACGGCGGGGTACCAGAATATGTTTGGTATTGGATTTCGGTGACGCTATAATTTGGCGTCTTTGACGGTGGGTCAATATCACTGATGACATCAAAAGACTGACGTCATTATACGCAATAATGCCGATATACAGTGACTCTTATCCTGCTAAATAAGTGAAAGGAAACGTGTTATGCCGTAAAAACCCAAATTCTGCTATTCCAAATGGATTTTTTGTGGTAAGATATCTTCTTATCGGACAGTGTAGATCCAAGATCAGACTGCACGTTCTGTGCAGTCTGATCTTGATCTACGCTGTCCGCAAAAGGTCAGCGGGTCGCGCTTAGCATCTTAAGGGTCGATACCGAGGCTGTTTCGCCTCAAGAAAAGGATCTTATATCAACATTTATGTTCATTCAGCAAATTTTACGTCGACCTTAAAAACATTACAAAAAACATTTTTTCCCCTTATTTTGAAACGTGTCAGCTTATTATATCGATCTAAATGACTTTACTTACCTGCACTGGTGAAACGACCCACAGGGGTGGGCAGTAAGGACCGCACCTCCAAAACCATTTCTATTCCGTTCCGCCCACCTGTATCATCACAGAATTTTCCACATTCAGTTACACTGCTTTAGGAAAGACTGGCACTTAAATATTTCTTTATTTTTTTCTTCGTTATAAATTAATTCCGATTGATAATTGCCTACGGCTGCTACCGTCTACGTGTCATGCGGCCACTAATACAATATCCGATCTATACAGCCAACAACAACGCCTAGATTTTTACATACTAAATATAAACATCTATTCATCCTATACATTGCAGATTACCCCCTTAGCTGCTAAGTAAGTTTAAATGAAACTTTCACACCAATGGTAAAAACCCAAATGTTGCGATGCAAATTTATTTGTTTGGGAGGTGGGGGGAATATCTCCTTGTCGGACAGTGTAGATCCATCATCAGACTGCACGTTCTGTGCAGTCTGATCTTGATCTACGCTATCCGTCTATTGAGTCGCGCTTAGCAGCCTAAGGATGACAGATTGTTTTCTACGGATATCACTCTAAAATAGCGAACAGTGTAGATCAAAGATCAGACTGCAGGTTCTGTGGAGTCTGATCTTGATCTACATCGGTCGCAAATTTACCTTATGCAGTGGATTTAATAGGCATAAAAATGATGTGTAACGTTATAACTATGACGAAAGTACATATAAGACACACCTTATAAATAAAGGCTATTCGGTCTGTTTATTCGGGTGGATCGTCTTGTCTTTTCAAAAGATCTCTCTCTATGACTGAATGAATAAGTGTACACGTGTCATTCTCTATTTGTCTGTGTGATCGATTCTTTTAACCCTTTGGCTGCTAAGCGCCACTCACTGACCTTTTTGCGGACAGTGCAGATCAAGATCAGACTGCACAGAACGTGCAGTCTGATCTTGGATCTACACTGTCCGACAAGGAGATATATTTCTTCTCTATTTGTCTGTGTGATCGATTCTTTTAACCCTTTGGCTGCTAAGCGCCACTCACTGACCTTTTTGCGGACAGTGCAGATCAAGATCAGACTGCACAGAACGTGCAGTCTGATCTTGGATCTACACTGTCCGACAAGAAGATATATTTCTCTAAAAAGTAGGTTTGAAAGAACGTTATTGGGCTTTTCAATGTCGGCATGAAAGTTAGCAGGATACAGGTTAACCTTTTTTACCAAATATTCCTGTGTTTTTATGACCCTAGCGATGGAGGCTTTTGAAAACACGGTGGGAAAAGTAAGAATTGTTGGTAGTATTTTCTCCTTTTCCCTTATCAGTTTTCACTCTTTCACAGACAAATCGCATCATTTGAGCCACGTTTAAAGATAACATGCTTACACCCAGAGAGAGAGAGAGAGAGAGAGAGAGAGAGAGAGTGTGTTAAAACCTGATTGTGTGTAGAATGGTTCATAATTTAGTAAGTCACAGATAAATTAGCAATAAATATGGTGTAAGGGATTGAGAAACTCAAGGGATTTGTTTTTATTTGCAAGCGGAAAAAGACAAAAGTGATTTCTCTGATGGCCTCAAGAAAATGAACTGCAGTTTCTATCCGTCGTTATCTGTGCAACCTTGCAGCCGTCTATGGCAACATTTGGCATGAATATACAAGAATGATTATTTTTGTTTCATATAATACACATGACATGGGTTAAAAAACTGGCTGAAAAACGAGTATAGATGTATCTAACTTGTTGTCTCTAAATGCTCTCAGTAAGACCAAGTCCAACATTTTTTTGCCTGCTAGGGAGTTAACTCATAGACCTCCAAGTATTTTCAGTCAGTAAAAATTTCCCATCTATTACAACAACAGAGCTGCTTTGACCAGAATATTCTCTCAGCATATCGGACAGTGTAGATCAATGATCAGACTGCACGCTCTGTGAAGTCTGATCTTGATCTAAACTATTCGCGAAGTCACCTTTTGTTACCCTTTGCTTGTTCTCGGCAGAACTCGGCCGACTCCGTAACAAACTTATGCTACTCGACAGTTCATCCGAAGTTTGCCGAATGCCATTGCTTATAAATAAGACTGCAGTCTATATTTACTTTAAAGGGAGGTTTTCGAAACTTTTTGCTACTCATAAAATTTCTGCAATTCGATGGACCATTCTACTTCACGATTCAGTCGGTGTTTTGGAAAGAATGGATCCAGTTCCTGCGACGACTTGCTTGGTATATGGATTACATTTCCTTTTTTCCAGAGTGCCGGTTACTTATGACGTGCAACATGCAAAAAGGGGCCTTCGGGCATGTGCGTAAAAATGTGTATCCCCAGATCAGCCTGTGCAGCCTGTGACTAATCCGAGACGACACTTCCCGTTTTTGTGCGATTTTCTGTTTTACGAAAGTCTACCGTATGAAAAAATCTTATGCAGTCGTAAAGTGCGCAGACTGCGCAGGCTAATCCGAGACGACACTTTACGCAACTGTCCGAAGGTCTCATTTCGCATGTTGCGGGCCAATTATAAGATAAATGTTCAGACAAGTAGGGGCTTAATGCATCTCCGTAATGCATGATACCAAGAAAGTCATCACATCATAAAGACTGTTTTGTCTAACAAATGGCTGAATCATGCGGTAAACTGGTCTCTGGACATACAGAAAAATTGACCAATAGCGAAAAGTTTCGGCCCAGGTCAGCCTGCGCGGACTGCGCAGGCTGACCTGGGCCGATACTTTTCGCAGATGCATTAAGCCCCCTTTTCACACAGCATTGCTCATAAGAAATAAATAAGTGTATACATAAAGATATAAATAATAATTGTAATTATACAATAGCGAATGGCTTTATTTCATTGTATCATAAAAGGACGCACAAGTCAAAGCGAAATACCAATTCATCCCAATTTTCATTAAACAGTTCCAAATAAATACATGTATATACAAAATATGAAAAAAAGGTGATAAAGGAAAAAGCATTTGGCTTTAGATAATCAAGGGTGTTTACCAAAAATCCTTATGTAACATGCCCCTAAAATATAGTTGGTGGTGAACGGATCGGAAACACGACCCGGCTCGCTATAGGAAATACATTAATTTTCAAGATGCCTTTCAAATAGAACTTAATTAATTAATGCCCTCGAAAAATATACAGTTTTCATCAAAATAATAAATTGTACATGTTTCAAAACCTAAATCAGAGACTTCTTGGACTAGATTTCTTATTTTCGTCTTTCGCTTGTCACCCGTCGACGTTTGGGAACCGGGCTGTTGACGTCAGTCCGGAGCGCTGTTGTAGGGGAGAGAACTCGTGTTTCGATATCCTGAACAGAGTGGTAATTCTCCATGTAATGTTTTACAGTGTGCCATACCTAGATAGTACACAAAAGTCCACTCACATAGTTAGTTGTACTGTCTAGTCTGCCCTGTAGGCAACCAAAAAACAATAAATATTGCTGATTATAAACAAAAGTACAGGTCTTGCTGATTAAATATATTTCAGCCTTGTTCTGGCAAAAGGGGGCTTATTGCTCGTGATACATTATACCAAGCAATTCATAATATAATTATGGATCCATAAAAAAACATTATGTTTAACAACCGACTGTATTATAAGGTAAACTGGTCCTTTGACATACAGAAAATTGATCAATAGCGAAAAGTTTCGGCTCAGGGCAGCCTGCGCGGACTGCGCAGGCTGACCTGAGTCGATACTTTTCGCAGGTGAATTTTTCAAAGAGCATGGCTCATATGGAAGCACGGAGATTGTCTTGTGCTGCCGACGGTTTCGAGCAATTTCTCTCCTTGTAACGACGTTTCAAAAAGCTTTATGTACTGTAGATACGTCATATGTTCAAATAACCGAGGCGTTAACAGTGATCAGCAATGACACAAATTCTTGAACGTAACGATAAAGATAAATAAGCTTAGAGAAAGAGGGAAAGGTAGGATTGATTCAGTATATTTCAGAATTTCACTTGTTTCTGATAAAAGGCAACTTGCGATTTCTCGAAAAGAAAAAAAAAAACCTGATTGTTATAACTACGAAGTCCAGTCCGTGTCATCTGTCAAACCGCTTTTTTTTTCAATTTCATTGTATTAAAATACTTATTCAATACATCGAAATATTAATTGGTTATAACGAAAGTCTTTTACGATAAAATTTAAAAAAGTGTGATATATGACACCTACAGGGCCCCGTATTATACAGTGCGATTTCTCCAGTCTTTGTTCAGGGTAAATGCCTAATTCATTTTATATATCTCAATACCTTCTGAGATAAGTTTGCTACATAAGACCTCGAAAACACCCTTGTAAGGAGACATTAGAATTACAATCAATTTCTCTATTTGCCACAATGTTTTGAAACTTGATAACCAAAAACAGGTAGTAACGTGGTTGTAGTCTTATGGTAAATCCATAAAAATCAAGACGACTTTGTCATGTAAATTGGAGTTTTCTACATTACCTTTTCCTCCTGTAGTAACTTCGTGGCGGCCTCAATGTCCGGAGCCATGTACCGGTCTTTTAGCCACGGCCTGTAAATATGTAAGGAGAAGTGTTGTTTGTTGTTTGTTCCTTTTGTCAAACAATCCCGGTTTTCTACGACCCTGAGAAAGAAGGCTTTTGAAGAAATTGTGAGATAAAATGTGGCAAAACAACAGAAGTTAGAAATTTTGCTGGCTGTATGTATTTATTACATGATAATCTGCAATATCCACATAAGCAACTTCCGGTGTCCTTGACCCCCTAAAAGCTCAACCTTTAATGCATTATACCAAGCAAGTCGTCGCATAAATTTTGTCTAAAGACCGCCTGAATCATGAGATAGAATGGTACTTTCATGTGCAGAACGTTTACTAATAGCAAAAAGTTTCGACCCGGGCTGCGCAGACTGCCATACCTCGATACTATTTGAAGATTCAGTAAACTACCTTTTGACAAAGCATGAGTTATATTTTTTATAAAAAAGTAATGAAATGTCCATATAAGTTATGCTTAAATGGAAGTGAGAGGGTAGGCCGTAACATTATAAATGAGCCATGGTCAGTGAAAAGGAGGCTTTATGCATCTGCAAAAAGTATCGACTCAGGTCAGTCTACACAGTCCGCGCACGCTGACCTTGGCCGAGACTTTTTGCTATCGGTTTTCTGCATGTTAAAGGACCAGTTTACCTCATGATTCAGGCGGTTGCTGTACAAAATGGATTTTATGAATACCTCATTACGTAATGACTTGCTTGGTATCATGCATCAGGGAAAGGCATTACACCTTTCGCCAGAGTTTGATGCATTAATTATCTCGAAACTCACTTTGCAACGCCTCGTATCAGCTTGTAGACTGCTTCCAAAGGTGCCGTGGTCTTCAGTGGTCGCAGAAATTCGATGGCCTGGCAAGCACACAGCAACTCTATGGCCAAAACTGTTTAGGTAACAATGATTTATTAGGAACGTCGGATAGATATATAATAACCGTGACAAAAGTAACGATTATTGTATAATTTGAGTTACAAAGTTTAACTCTTCATCAAACGACAAAAGTTTTGACATGTCTGAATTGAAAGCTGATTGATTGTTTTATTGTATGGTTTTTAACGACGTTTTCAACATTTATTACAGTTATATCGCGGCGGATAGTGCACCTACCTATGCTTTGCTAGAGTTTCTTTTACCAGTACAACGCACAATATTCTTTCCAAGCCACTGGTTGCTTTTTCACATGACCATCATTGATACAATGGTCAGCGGTGAGAGAGGAATGAATCCTTTCGCAATGACTACCATCAATCCTCTGAAAGAAACTGGCCGAGCCTGGAACTGAACCAGCGACCCCCTGTTCTCAAGTCCTATACGCTACCGACTGAGCTACTAGGGCCGGGTACTTAATCGAAAGCATTTGCAGATGAAAGTTTTAATGTGGCTCAAATGATGGAATTTGTCTTTGACTGGGTAGAAAACATTGTGGGGAAAGGAGAAAATGCTGGTTACCAGCATTTTCTCCTTTTCCCACAATGTTTTCAAAAGGCTTCTTTTTCAAGGTCGGCAAAACTCGGGATTGTGTGGTAAAGGACCAGACAAAAGCTAAGAACCCACGGCAGCTGAAGGGTGTGAGTTCATAAAGAAATTACTGACGAATATGACACCGAGAGTGCTGTACACAAGTTAACCCTTTCCCACACAATCTCGAGTTTTAACAACCCTCTGAAAAAAAAAAAGGCTTTTGAAAACATTGTGGGAAAAAAGGTGAAAATGCTGTAAACCAGCATTTTCTTCATTTCCCACGATGTTTTCTATCCTTTCAGAGACAAATTTAAACGACTGGGCCACATGCGATTTGTCGCCTGAAAAAGCTTTGAATTTAGACGAGTCTATAATTTTGTCGTATGGTAAAGATTAAATATATTCGCTCCTGCAGTCGACATTTTCTGTGTCGCAGCAGATAATGAAGAAGTACTTTATCATTTTATCACATACATGTTCATGCTCTTTCTTCATAAAAGCCATACTCTGGCGACAGGTTGTTTTAACTCTTTACCACACAATCCCGACTTTTAACGACCCTGGGAAAGAAGCCTTTAGAAAACACTGTGGGAAAAGGAGAAAATGCTGGTAACCAGCATTTTCTCCTTTTCCCACAATGTTTTCTACCCTTCCCAAAACAAATTTGAATTTTTAATCACATATATTTTGTCGTCTGCAAATGCTTTCAATTTGGACCAGTCTAAAATTTTGTCGTTTGGTAAAGAGTTAATGCACCTCTGTAATGCATTGTACCTAGCAGGTCATCACAAAATTATGAATTCATAAAACCCATTCAGTGTAACAATTGACTGGATCTGGAGGTAGCATGGTCGTTTGCCATGCAGAAAATTTACAAAAAAAAAAGCAAAAAGTTTCGATCCATGTCAGCCTGCGCGGACCGCGCAGGCTGACATGGATCGATACTTTTTGCAGATGCATCAAGCCCCCTTTTCATACAGCATGGTTCATATGTTTTCATGTATCAGTTTTTTTTTTTTGTTTCTTTTTTTTTTATCCTCGATAACCTTGATACAATGGTTTAAAGGCAATCTGCTGCAGATTTTTGCTCTATGAGGTACTGAATTAACTTTTTTCCTAAATCAAATGTTATCTGCTCAAATTAAAAAATGACCGAGCCATACTCTGGCAAAAGGGGGCTTAATACATCTTTGTAATGCATGATACCAATCAAAGTAATCACATAATTATTGTATCCATAAATGCCACTTTTTTTAAAAAATCGACTTTATCATGCGGTAAAGTGGTCCTTGGACAAACTGAAAATTGACCAATAGCGAAAAGTTTCGGTCCAGGTCAGCCTGCGCAGTCCGCGCAGGCTGACCTGGGTCGATACTTTTCGCAGATGCATTAAGCCCCCTTTTCACAGAGCACGGCTCAACTATTGATGGCCATGAACATAAGAAATGATATAATGATAAAGACAATCCCCAGAAAACATTATGACGATTAGAGTAAATCGACAATTTTATACCCTGTTCCACGTGTTCGACGACGGTAACACACTTCCGGGCCGAGAAACCTCCCATAGACACGTGATCTTCAGTTCCGGCGCTTGTAGTCAGGGAGTCAACAGAGGAAGGGTGGCACAAAACTTTATTTTCGGAAACTGTTAAAGAACAATAAACAATCTTTATTCACTAGACTGTTTCTCCTTACATCTTTCCCCCAAATGGAAAACAATCATTAATCAGACTTTAGCCAATCATCGTAGCACTGTTCACCCGGAAAAAAAAACAGAGCACATTACAGATAACAAAATGAAGTGGTGTCTTGAAATAATTTCTCCTACACCATTCATGTACTTGCCGACTGTATACATGAACGGGCAGTCTGTACTATCTGGATTTGTATTCTGTAAACCTTTCTAAATACGATTACAATTCTGAATTCCCGAAGACTAGCCATCTCAATACCAGAGAACATTTTCCACTTAGTTTTTTTTTTCCTCTGGATTCGTATTAATGAACGATTCTAGATTTTATTTCAATAATCATAAATTCCCTTGGACAAGTAATCTCAATAGCAGAGACAGTTGAGCCATGCCCTGGCAAAATGAGGCTTAATGCATCTCCGTGACGCATGATACCAACATGGCGGGTCAACACATAATTGTGGCTGCATGAAGTGACGTATGATACCAACATGGCGGGTCAACACATACTTGTGGCTGCATGAAGTGACGTATGATACCAACATGGCGGGTCAACACATAATTGTGGTTGCATGAAGTGACGTATGATACCAACATGGCGGGTCAACACATACTTGTGGCTGCATGAAGTGACGTATGATACCAACATGGCGGGTCAACACATACTTGTGGCTGCATGAAGTGACGTATGATACCAACATGGCGGGTCAACACATACTTGTGGCTGCATGAAGTGACGTATGATACCAACATGGCGGGTCAACACATACTTGTGGCTGCATAAATTCCATTTGTGTCTAACAACCGACAGAATTGTCAGGTAAACTGGTCCTTGGACATACAGAAAATCGTCCAATAGCAAAAGCAAAAAGTTTTGGCCCAGGTCAGCCTGCGCGAACAGCGCAGGCTGACCTGGGTCGATACTTTTTTTGCAGATGCATTGAGCCCCTTTTTCACAGAACATGGCTCATTTTCTCTTGACCGATCGGATGACTATATTTTGAATTTTAAATCTGAACAGAATTTGAAATGGTGAGCGAGTACTGCCTTTGGTCTACCGAGCTCTATAAACAGTTGATCGAATCTTTCTCCTTACCTAGGGCAGCAGCTGTACAGTGGGCGATCATAAAACCGGAATTCAAACCCCCGTCCTGTGTCAAGAAAGCTGGCAACTCGCTGTATGCTGAAATCAACCAGAAAATGAGCCATGTTCTGTGAAAAGGGGGCTTGATGCATCTGCGAAAAAGCATCGACCCAGGTCAGCCTGCGCGGACTGCGCAGGCTGACCTGGGTCGATGTTTTTCGCCATTGGTCAATTTTCTGTATGCCAAAGGATCAGTCTACCTTATGATACAGTTGGCTGTTAGACATACTGGACTTTATGGATCCCTAATTATGTGATGACTTGCTTGCTCTCATGCATCACGGAGATGCATTAAGCCCCCCTTTTTCCAGAGCATGGCTCATATGTAAGTGTTTCCTACCTTATCTATGTTCTGTCAGATGGTCCATATGACTCATTAAAACTCGACCCCGGCAAATATGCGACGGACAACTTTGAAAACCTCTAGGAAAAAAATGGGGACAATAAACATGAAGTAACCATTTTTTACTACATGCGTTCACCAAATGACATGTGCCATACTCTGGCAAACGGGGGCTTAATGCATCACCACGATAAATCATGCCAAGGCAAGTCATTACATAATTATGGATCCATAAAACCCATTTTGTATAACAACCAACTGAACTATGAGGTACACTGGTCCTTGAGCTTCAGAAAATTGATAAATAGCAAAAAGGATTGGCCAAGATCAGCCTTAGACTTGTCCAAATTACAAGTATCTTCAGACAACAAAATATGTAAATGTGATTAAAAATCGAAATTTCTCCTTGGAAGGATACAAAAGGATTGCGGGAAAAAGAGTAGCGGGGTTTTCCGAGGATCTGTAAAAACCTTGCGACAAGATTGATTCGTCTTTCGGTGGTAAAGAATGTTTCGGATTTGTTTATGCGGGGAAAGCAGCCTGGTGGCTTCGAAAATGAGTCATGGAATAAACTTAAAGAACTCAGCACTGTAATATGACTGAATTCTTTTTTGAAAACGATACTGAAAATAAAAAACAAATAATAAAACAAGTAAAACCAAGTCAATAACATTTTAGAAACGTGCATCTGACATCTTACCTGGATTCACGAGACGTTCAATTCTACGTTCACTGATACTAGCAAGTTCATGAACACCGATAGCAAGATAGTCAAGTACCTGTAAAGTATTAATTATACTATCGCTTTGGATACCTTTGGACAATTTGTTGTCTCGCTGTAAATAGTTTAGAATAAGTTCAAGTTAACAGTCTGGTCTCGGACAAACTATCTCCACCATTCCGAGAGGTAATCTGGTCACAATGGCTGTGGAATCGAAACCAGGGCCCGTATTCGCATTCCTGGTCTTGTTCTCCAAGATTTTCTAAATTTGAAATTAACACAACTTCTGACCGGCTAAATACAGGCACAATGGTTTTACTACTGACAGGGCGAACACGAAACCTTTTATGAACAAGCGTTCATTATAATCGATTTCAGGGTTCGTGTTCGTCCACTTAGTTGAAATCAGTTTTAATTTTAAGACTAGTTATCCGGCCGGCTGTGACGCTTCGACTCAGCCAAAGTTTTATACTCTATAACTAATCTTAAAGGTCAGATAGCTGCCGAGGTTAGCAATGCGGGTTTTAAAATGCATTTCAACCCTTAAGCTGCTAATCGCGACCCACTGACCTTTTGCGGACAGTGTAGATCAAGATCAGACTGCACAGAACGTGCAGTCTGATCTTTGATCTGCACTGTCCGTTACGGTATTTTCTTTCCGGTAAAATCGACTTTGAAACCGCAATGTTTGGGCTTTTAGGATTGAATAGAAATTTGCGTTTCATTTATTCAGCAGCTTAAGTGTTAAATTAACGCTTAAGCAGCTGAATAAATGAAACACAAATTCCTACTAAATACTAAAAGCCCAAACATTGCGGTTTCAAAGTTGATTTCACCGGAAAGAAAATACCGTATCGGACAGTGTAGATCAAAGATCAGACTGCACGTTCTGTGCAGTCTGATCTTGATCTACACTGTCCGCAAAAGGTCAGCGGGTCGCGATTAGCAGCTTAAGGGTTAAAATTATACCATTTAAAAGTACGGAAATTATTGTTGGAAGATCACAGTATTTTATTGTATTGTTCGTGTAAGTGTTAGTCGCTGGAAAAAGTAAACAAAAGACAGAGTGAAAACAAAGGATAGAGTCACCTGGCAACTTTTAACTTTATTTCAAATTTCATTTTTCTGCCAGCGTATAACGCTTGGAAGGACTGTACAATAACAGATTGTCATCTGCTCATCTTTTAAATGGTACGATATAAATTCAGATGCATTTTATTCCCGCATTATTTACTTTTGGTAGCTATTGGGCCTTTAATATCCCTTGTTTGACAGCTAGTGGTCCTAAAAATACACATGACCTGACATTGTAGCTTACCATACGTCACAACTCGGCCGATTCCGTACCAACATCTAACCTCGTCCGTATAAAGGAGACTTCCATTTTGAACTACTAATCACATGATCTTAAACATGGCGGCGCCCCTGTAGATTGCTTAGCAACGACATGAACAACCACTGTGAAGTTATTCACTTCTATCGATCTGTCGATGAAAGCTCCTAACGGAATTGATAAACCACGCTAAAAATTGAATGTACAAACTGTTTGCCGACTGAAATACTCTTAGAAAGATAACGATAGAAAATTCACTCATGTGTTCTTTCTAAAGAGGAGCCTTACAATTTCAATAACGGTAAAGCGGTGTGCTTCCGGAGATGTGCGAAATGTACAGTGTAGGTGCATATCAAGCTACGTGATACAGCCGAGGGATTTGATCACCGGATCACCCGAGGTATGCCGAATGTGTAGCTTACCTTGGCAGGATACTCCCCATGAAAGTTACCACCGGATATGATTTCTGCCTCATCAACAAACACCATCTTGTATCAAGTTAAAGTAGCCAAAACATGTTTACACATGAAACTGTTAACCCTTTACCACACAATCCCGACTTTTAACGACCTTGTAAAAGAAGCCTTCTGAAAACATTGTGGGAAAAGAAGAAAATGCTGATAACCAGCATTTTCTCCTTTTCCCACAATGTTCTCTACCCTTCCATTAACAAATTTTGATTTTTCAGTCCCATTTATATCGTCGTCTGCAAATGCTTCTAATTTGAACCGGTCTAAAATGTGGTCGTTTGGCAAAGAGTTAAAACTCGACCATTTATCAGCACCTGAATACTTTCAGAAGTGCTAGTCGCCCAGTTGCTGAAATCACTACAGCCTTGAATATCCAAAAAAGGAATCATCGCATTTACATGTACGTTGGATATCAGATTTTCGAGACCTCAACTAACCTTAATCCCTATCCTGCTAAATATACATAGTAAAATTAGTGTTGCACCCCCTGTGTTTTTTACCGGGTTTGATTTTCTGACGTGAATGAGATAAAATTGGGTCGAAATTAGAATTCGGCTGCTGCATACACCAACAGACTCGTCTTTTGCCCATAAAATGAGCTGAACTGAGGTATCCCTTGACCTCATGGTAAGTGGGAATCTTTTGCCTAGATGTTGCTTTCAAATTTAAGAAAAACGAGAAGCGTTTAAGTTTGGTTAAAACAGGGAATTTAATGTCGAAACAAAAATTACGACAGGTTGAAAGTGACCTGCAGAGAATGGACACACAAAATCTGGCAATATTGCATAGTTCCGCCCGGGGCATGCAAAACAGCTTGCAGTCTTTGTCTCACACCTCTCACGAGAGGTTGAAACAGCTCGATCAGTAGCTGCTGCCATGAGGTTAAGGGATACCTCAGTTTATTCCATTTCAGAGACAACAGACTTGTTTGTTCTTGTATACAGCAGCCAGATTCTAATTTCCAACCCATTTCATATCATTCACGCCAGAAAATTAAACACGTTAAAAACACAGGGGGTGCAACACTAATTTTACTATGTATAGATGAAAATGACACTTTCAAGCCGATAGTAAAACCCCAAATTTTGATATTTCGAAGATATTTTTCGGGAAAGATATCTCCTTATCGGACAGAGTGCGGGTGCCAACGCTCTGATGCAGTTGCTCGATTTTCAGTGAAAATTCAAAGTCGAAAAAGGGCATAACTGTGTCAAAATATTTGATATCTGTCATGTTGTATGGGTTCCTCTTTTGATCGTGAACAACTTATCCAAGTTCGAAGTAAAATGTCTTCAGTGATAACAGAAATATTATAAAATGGCAACGTTTTTGAAAATGTTAAAGCTTTTGCATGACGACAACGTAGGACCACGGCAGGACCTCAGCGTTTTCTTTGAAAACAGCCGAGTTAATAAAACGAAAATAAACCGACAAAATCTATAAGGATACAGGGTTGTCTGTAGCACTGTTCAGTTCTGTTGTGATGACATCCCGGACAAAATCGACTGTATCATTTACAATACCATGGACCTGTTACATACATACAACAACGTAGAAATGACGAGAATAACTCCAGCTGTCTTTTTTTTTTCAGTAGACCACGATGCAAAAATATTTTGATTTACAATGCCATATTGATGTTTGTTAAGGATTTTTGGTCAAACAATCTTAAAATGCTTAAAAGATGTACTGTAATGAATTCGGGTCGTTTTGTTGTACAATTATTCAAACATGCCATTCATATTAAAGATACATCTATACTCATTTTCAGCCACTTTTTTACCAATTTCATCTTTATTTTATCAAATTATAAATTATATTTATTATTGTATGTTCATGCCAAATGTTGCCCCTAACGGTTTCAACGTTGCATAGATTACAACGGATAGAAAATGCATTTCATTTTCTGGAGGCCTTCAAAGAAATCACTGTTGTGACGTTTACGGTTTAAAATCGAAGATTTGCGATATACTTATTTATCCCTTACACCATACATATCGGTAGTTTTTCTATGTTTACATAGCTAATTCTGAACCATTCAACAGTCTATCAAGTTTTAGCAGAATCTGTTCTCTCTGGCTGTAAGGATGTACTCGTGTCTTTAAAACAAAAAACAACTTTTCTCTCTGACTGTAAGGAAGGATGTACTCGTGTCTTTAAAACAAAAAACAACTTTTCTCTCTGGCTGTAAGGAGGTACTCGTGTCTTTAAAACAAAAAACAACTTTTCTCTCTGGCTGTAAGGATGTACTCGTGTCTTTAAAACCAAAAGAAAAAAATGTAATTCATGTTGATAAACTAAGACGTGAACAAAAGAAATGCAAATTTAAACTAAATCAAATGACTGAACAACATGTAACCTGGATTTCTATCAACCAGGGCAAAAATGAATTTAACCCTTTACCACACAATCCCCGCTTTTAACGACCCTGAAAAAGAAGGCTTTTGAAAACAATGTGGGAAAAGGAGAAAATGCTGGTAACCAGCATTTTCTCCTTTTCCCACAATGTTTTCTACCCTTCCTAAAGCAAATTTCAATTTTTGAGTTACATTAACATGTATCTTGTCGTCTGCAAATTCTTTCAATTTGGGTTAAGCTAAAATTTTGTCGTGTGGTAAAGAGTTAAGCGTGAAATTAGCCGAAATTCTAGAGAACGGTCTGACAGAAAAAAATAATGCTGTTGAATCATTGATGATTTTTAACTCTTTATCACATAACCCGTTCAAGCTTTATACGACCCTTAAAAAAGAGGCTTTTGAAACATAGTGAGAAAAGGAGAAAAAATGCTGGTAACCAGCATTTTCCTCCTTTTCCCCCTATGTTTTCTACCCTATTATAAACAAATTTAATCATCTGAGCCACATTTGAATTGACGTCTGCAAATACTTTGAATTTGGACAAGTCTGAAATTTGCTCGTCTGTTAGAGGATTAAATTGTACTGTTCCATATAACAGCCAAGAACAAAGATCTAGGAGTATGATGGAACAATACAAATCACCTCATGACAAGGAGCCCTCCCCCCCGCACCAATAATTTTGCCAATATTATTAAAAGCACCAGCAAAAATCTTAAGCTCGAGATCTAGACCGTACTTAATTATGTTTTGTAGACTTAGTCAAATTCTGTACCACCTTAACTCTTTACCACACAATCCCGACTTTTAACGACCCGGTGAAAGAAGTCCTTTGAAAACCTTGTGGGAAAAGGAGAAAATGCTGGTAACCAGCATTTTCTCCTTTTCCCACAATGTTTTCTATCCTACCCAAAACAATTTTCAATTTTTTAATTCCATTTAGTTTGTCGTCTGCAAATGCTTTCAATTAGGACCAGTCTAAATTTTTGTCGTGTGGTAAAGAGTTAAGGGTATCCTAAAACATCTCAAGATTAAAATGATGCACTCCACCAACAGACACATTATGAACAAACACCATACTTTATTCAGGACTTGTGCAGTCCCCCATCGCACTTTGCTTCCTACGCACCTGAAGAATCGCTTGTATGTTATAGTTTTCTGTTAGTGTTTGTATAAAGGTATCGATCATAAATAGTAAAATAGTGTGGAAGAGATACCTGTGGGGAACATCGTAGCGTGTAGGCATCTTGAACTCGATCACAAAACCTGTGGCTCTCTGTAATTAATACAGTTAATTAACCCTTTCCCAAACGACAAATTTTGGACTGGTCCAAATTGAAAGAGTTTGCAGATGACAATTTTAAATTTGATGAAAATGGCAGAAAGGTCTCAAAACGGGTAGAAAACACTGTGGGAAAAGGAGAAATTGCTCGATACGAGCAGTTTCTCCTTTTCCCACAGTGTTTTCAAAAGACTTGTACTGCAGACACGTGAAAACCAGGGCTTGTTTGGGAAAGGGTTAAACATAACCCTTAGACTGCTTTAACTCTCAATCAGATGACAAAGTTGTAGGTTTGTCAGCATGGAATGCACTCAGGACAATATACTGGGATTTGTCCTTGACGGGGTAGAAACACTGGGGTAAAAGGCTACTTTCTGAGCATCATTAAAACACGGGATTGCTTTGTAAAAATGAATAAATGAAACGCAAATTTCTGCTCAATACTAAAAGCCCAAACATTGCAGTTCCAAAGTTGATGTCACCGGATAGAAAATACCATATCGGACAGTGTAGATCAAAGATCAGACTGCACGTTCTGTGCAGTCTGATCTTGATCTACACTGTCCGCAAAAGGTGAGCGGGTCGCGATTAGCAGCTTAAGTGTTAAATAAATGAAACAGACTTTGGACAGATTACGGCTCCGGTTCGTCATATGGAATAGCAGTCGTATTATAAACTGATTTCCATCAGGTATACTTTGTCACAGCATTAACCCTTAGGCTGCTAAGCGCGACTCAGTCACCTTCGGCGGACAGTGTAGATCAGACTTCACAGAACATGCAGCCTGGGTCCGTATTCACCAACCATTTGTAAGAACGTTCTTAGTCTTATTCTCCAAGATTTTCCAAATTTGAAAGTAACGCAACTTCTGGTTTAGCCAATCAGAAGTTGTGTTACTTTCAAATTTGGAAAATTCTAGAGAATAAGACTAGGAACGTTCTTAAGAATGGTTGGTGAATACATGCCCTGATCCTGGATCTACACTCTCCGATAAGGAGATATCGTTCCCTAAAAATATCTTCGAATTAGCAAAATCTGGGGTTTTACTATCAGCTTGAAAGTTTAATTTCACTTTTACATCAGGATAAGGGTTAAGAAAGTAGATTCTCCGTCGCTTAGTCTCCATCGAATTTAATCTCTTAAAATTGCAATCTATGACCAATAACTTGCATAAAGGATATTTACAAAGAATTGTTTAAAATTCCGAAAGTTAAACATTTTATTCCAACAATAAATGAGACATGCTCTGTGAAATGGAAGCTTGATGCATCTGCGAAAAGTATCGGCCCAGGTCAGCCTGCGCAGTCCGCGCAGGCTGACCTGGGCCGAAACTTTTCGCTATTGGTCAATTTTCAGTTTGTCCAAGGACCAGTCTACGTCATGAGTAACCCTTTCCCAAACGACAAATTTTGGACTGGTCCAAATTGAAAGAGTTTGCAGACGACAATTTTAGATTTGATGAAAATGGCAGAAAGGTCTCAAAACGGGTAGAAAACACTGTGGAAAAAGGAGAAATTGCTCGTTACGAGCAATTTCTCCTTTTCCCCACAGTGTTTTCAAAAGACTTGTACTGCAGACACGTGAAAACCAGGGCTTGTTTGGGAAAGGGTTAAGTCGGTTGTTAAAAAAAAAGTGGCTATTATGGATCCATAATTATGTGATGGCTTGATTGGTATGACACATCCCGGAGATGCATGAAGCCCCCTTTTGTCACAGCATGGCTCAAATAAAGCTGCGAGATATAGAAATATGTGCATAAATACCAGCAATTTCTGAAGGGTGTGTCTCCGAATGTAAAAGAGAACGTAAACGTCTAGCGACCTTGCCTTGACCTTTATGGGGTCGAACTCGGTGCACATCTAAATGAAAGATAAACGTTTTTTTTTTCACTAAGCTAAAACTATGTCATCAATCTCTGTTTAGCTCTTTCCTTTTTTTGGTACTACAAAAAACGTCTATCAGAAGATAAAGAATATCCGAACAAACAAATGTTTGATTCAAGCAAACATCAGATGGGGCTTGAGGAAAGCAACACTTTTTACCTCGTAACTGTACGAATGTCAGATTTTGGCATCATTAAGGGAAAGAGGCAAAAAAAGTGTTTTTATCCATATAAATTAATTTGAAAATTGCTCGAATTTCACATAAAATCACTTTAAAATCGCTTAAATTCACAATATGTAACCCTACTAAATAAATCTAAACCCATTTCTAAACTTTGATACTCTTTGCAAAGAGAGTACAGTATTGTCAGGCCGCATTTTCGTGTATTCTGATATTGACTACACTCTTTGCCACCAAATATTTTGTTTTACCTTGATTGTACCATAAAACATAATCAATGCAAAGATCTTTAACAACGACTGTTTATTGTACTAAAGCATAATAAAGTTTAATGAATATTGATAACCTACTGCTGTCAAAGGCCCTCGTTGTTCCTTTCAATACATCCAGTGAAAGAGCGGCAACCACGTCTGCCTGTCTGCATATTGCTCCAGCCCTCTCTACAGCTTTAAAAATAGAGAAAGTTTATAAGTAACATACACTGGTATTAGTCCGTTTAACCCTTTACCACACAATCCCGACTTTTAACGACCCTGAGGAAAAAGCCTTTTGAAAACATTGTGGGAAAAAGAGAAAATGCTGGTAACCAGCATTTTCTCCTTTTCCCACAACGTTTTCTGCTCTTCCCAAAACAAATTTCAATTTTTGAGTAACATTTACTTTGTCGTCTGCATATGCTTTGAATTTAGACTGGTCTAAAATTTTGTCGTTTGGTAAAGAGTTAATAGAGTATTTTTATAAGTTTCATCAAAGTTAACTTTTGGTACGAGAAAAAAAGTTTGAAGCAGACGAACCATGCTCTGTGAAAAGGAAGCTTGATGCATCTGCAAAAAGTATCGACCCAGGTCAGCCTGCGCAGTCCGCGCAGGCTGACCTGGGCCGAAACTTTTCGCTATTGGTCAATTTTCTGTATGTCCAATCACCAGTCTACCTCACGATTCAGTCGGTTGTTAGACAACAATGGACTTAATAGATCCATGATCATGTGATGACTTGCTTGGTATCATGCATCACGGAGATGTGTTATGTCCCCCTTTTGCAAGAGCATGGCTTAGATGTATGTAACTTACCTTCAGCACCGAGTGATGTGATGAGCTGTGTACCATTAATGAGGGCAAGACCCTGAAAAAATACATCTGAAATGTAAGCTATGCATTTTGCATATAAAACTAAAATTGATACACTGGAGTACTTCTACAGACTGAAAAATTATATTTCTCTTATGGTGCAGCATCAATTTCTTGCCTCCTGAAACATATGCACCGAGATACATTTTTTATCATAGAACACCGTTTTAATTTTAAAAGGAGCTAGACCATTTCAGATTTTATAATCTTACAAAACTTAAAAAATTAAGTAAGGCGATAGCTGGCAAATCATCAGTAAAGAAGCAAGACAAGGACAGAAAAGAAGATCAATATTAGTAGCCTACGTAGCCTCTATTGGTGTTTTCTGATTTCCTGCGAGTTTTGAAAAGATTTGTGGGAATGTCACATGATCAATAACGCACTCGAAGACGAAGAATTGTATTCAAATAAGTATGATGACGTCATATCTGATGTGATAAAAATAGACAGAGTTACCGATTGCATTTAACGACCATCTGGTTATTCAAACGCAAAAAAAAAATTGTACCTTTTCATCGAATGTAGAAGTTAAGTCTACTACTGCAAAGAAAAATATATCTAGTTGCATTGGTATTTCTGGAAGGAAATTTGATTTAATTAATAATAAAAAAACTAAATAAGCCCCTTCAAAGGCAGATGTAAATTTTCGCTCACCTCTTTAGGTCCAAGTTGGATTGGTTCTAAGTCATTGGATTCGAGGACCTTAAATACGAGATATCACCTAATTATAATACATGTACACAATTTAACTGTTGGAGAGTAACTAAATGGAAAAAATAAAATCAGTTTAACTTAAGGACCTCACTTATGCCCTTTCAAAGCTGTTTCGTGCAGAATATCATGCAAGATACCAGACAATACAAAACTGTGCGTTTTGTACAGTCTGATCTTGATAGTCGCTAGCTTATAAGGCATCTCAGTTTGTGGTAAGCTTTGGAAGGGTGATTGGGGTAAAATGATGACCACTTTCTTCAGTGTCTATGTACTCAAAGATCTAGTTTTATTCTATAGTTTGTTGAAAATCGGATCTTGAACATACCGATTTCGTTATCTCCAACACTCAAAAATAGTCTACAGGAATCTTTTATTTAAAAAAGAATCATGATATAAGCATTTATATACCGCCCATTAAGAACTACATAAGAAAGGGGAAAAAATATGGATTGGATATATTTTTCGCCTCGTTAGAAAATAGCGTCAACCTCATCCTTTTATATCACTCGATACCGGGTGCGAATTGATTCTAACAATCTTGTTACGTCTGGTGTACATTTTTCTACAAAAAAATTGAAAATATTGAGGAGTTTTCAAATACATTTGAAACATATATTCAAGCTATGCTCTGGCAAGTGAGGGGGGGGGGGGGGCTTAATGCATCTCTGTGATGCACGAAACCAAGCAAGTCGTAACATGATCTGGCGTGCAACACACGAAAAAGGGGCCTTCGGACATATGAGTAATAGCGTGTCGTCCCAGATCAGCCTGTGCAGCCTGTGACTAATCCGAGACGACAATTCCCGTTTTTGTGCGATTTTCTGTTTCACGAAAGTCTACTGTATGAAAAAATCTTATGAGGTCGTAAAGTGCTGTCCCGGATTAGCCTGCGCGGACTGCGCAGGCTAATCCGGGACAGCACTTTACGCAATTGTCCGAAGGCCCCCTTTTCGTGCGTTGCACGCGAATTAGGGATCCATAAATACCATTTTGTCCAACAACCGACTGTATCAAATAGGTAGACTGGTCCTTTGACATGCAGAAAATTGACCAAGAACGAAAAGTTTCGGCCCAGATCAGCCTGTGCGGACTGCGCAGGCTGACCTGAGTCGATACTTTTTTTGAAGATGCCTTAAGCTCCTTTTCACAGAGCATTGCTCATATATATTTATTTGTATTTCAAATTTCTTTTATAGGAGTAAGCCTTACGTATTTAGCGTCTGCCCAGCCACTTTTAGGGCTCCACATTTTTCCTTCCCCCATCATTCCTAGAGCAAGATGACTCAAGGGTGCCAGATCACCGCTGGCTCCAACAGTACCTTTCTCTGGTACCCATGGTAGACAAGATGCTGAAACACACAAAATACAATAAAGATCTATGTGAGGAGGACTTTGAGAATGGGGCGTGTAATACATTTTATATGCATTATACTAAACCGGTCGACACATACCATGGATCATATTTTTTTTTCTGAAAGTCTGACTGAATCATGAGGTAGACTGATCCTTTGACATGCAGAAAATTCACCAATAACGAGGAAGTCTTGACCCAGGTCAGCCTGCGCGGACTGCGCAAGCCGACCTGGGACGATGCATTAAACCCGCATTTAACTCTTTCCCAAACGACAACATTTTAGACTAGTCCAATTTGAAAGCATTTGCATACGACAAAAATAAATGTGGATGAAAAACTGAAAATTGTTTTGGGAAGGGTAGAAAACTTTTTGGGAAAAGGAGAAAATGCTGGTTACCAGCATTTTCTCCTTTTTCCACAATGTTTTCAAAAGGCTTCTTTCTCAGGGTCGTTAAAAGTCGGGATTGTGTGGTACAGGGTTAAGAGAGCATGACTCATATACTCTCATTCCTCTGCAAATAGAAGCATGTCGATGATTAAATGTTCAGTTAGTTTACTCAATGGCATTCGTTCATATGAAATATAATATACCGATCATATCTAAAACAATACAAACCAGTAGGCTACCATTTTTTTTTTTTTCAATTTTGATTTAAGCCTTTCTGAATAACCTGATTCGTTGAACCAACGGTAGTATCATTTTGCAGTACACTTATATTGGGAAAAAATATTTTTCTTCTTAAATAGCTTATGTAATGGGAAAAAAGAGAGTACCATACTATTATTAATCTGCATATTACACGTATCTGGGTAGGCCTCTTACCGTTGAAAGCTGCTATATATTTTCTAATATTGGTAATTGATATCCCACTGTATCCCTTGGCGAGAACATTTATTCGTAAAGCAAGCAACATTCGTGTCCTTTCTGGAGAGAGTGGATTGCCAACTCCTGATGAAGTAAAGTAAAATAATCTAAATCACAGCTAGATGCCAATGAAAAAAATAACGTTTTATTCATTAACTGTTATAGACAGAAGAGAGCAGATTATGTATTTACCAATAAGTCTAGATATTGTTCTAAGTAAAAATTAAAAAAACTAGTCATGTAATTAGATTAGATGACTAGTCTTTGAATTAAGAATTGGAATACAATTTAGAACGGTTCATTATGTCGAACACAGCGAACATAAGACGCAATCAGCTGTGTTTTACAGAAGAAAAACAAGAACAACCACGAAAGTAGACCTGTAAAGCAGGTAGAATCGATATTGTCTTTTTCGAACCACATTTTTTGATGTCCATTGTATGGAATTTTCTTATGTAATATTGAGACGAAAGTTCAAAACAACTAAAGTTTTGTCACTTTAACAGTTACTTTGGTTTCTTGAACTTGGTCAAGATTCCAAGTGGAGAATTAGGAATCTGTGAAACCGTTACTTTTTTTTTCAGTGACGCCGTGGGCACTATACGACTAAATGTGGTAAAAATTAATAGAAGCAGCGTAACTATGAAATTATTTGCATAAACTTACCTGCGGCATGTGATCGGATCAGATTTTCTTGTAGTTCCCTGTTGGTGATAAATGTACAGTCAGATTTTGTTAAAATTTGTGAAATTAACCCTTAAGCTGTTAAGCGCGAGTCACCGACCTTTTACGGACAGTGTGGATCAAGATCAGACTGCACAGAACGTGCAGTCTGATCTTGGATCTACACTGTCCGATATGGAGATATTTTTCTCCCAACAAATAACTTTGCAATGGCAAAATTGGCTTGAAAGTTTCGTTTCATTTATTTAGCAGCTCAAGGGTGAAAGGCACACTGACGACCAAAAGTAAAAATAAATAGAAGTCAGGATGCAGACAGTTTTAATTCATTACCATATGGCCCGCAACATGCGAAATGAGACCTTCGGACATTTGCGTAAAGTGTCGTCCCGGATTAGCCTGCGCAGTCTGCGCAGGCTAATCCGAGACGGCACTTTACGACTACATAAGATTTTTTCATACAGTAGACTTTCTTGACACAGAAAATCGCACAAAAACGGGAAGTGTCGTCTCGGATTAGTCACAGACTGTACAGGCTAATCTGGGACGACACACTTTTACGCATATGTCCGAAGACCCCTTTTCGTTTGTGGCACGCCATATAAAACTATTGACATTATTTTGAGTCTGATACTGTGTTATGATAGGCTCACTCGTCACAACTCGGCCGATTCCGTACTACGTCTAACCTCGTCCGTATAAAGGAGGCTTCCATTTTTAAACTACCATTTACATGATCTCAAAATGGCGGCGCCCCTGTAAATCGCTAAGCAACGACATGAACAACCACGGTGAAGTTATTCACATCTATCGACCAGTCGATGAAAGCTCCCAACGGAATTGATGAACCACGCTAAAAATTGAATGTACAAACTGTTTGCCGACGGAAATATTCTTAGAAAGATATCGACAGAAAATTATGACCCATGTTTTCTTTCTTTAAGAGGAGCCTTACGATTTCAATAACGGTAAAACGGTGTACTTCCGGCCATGAAATGTACCGTGTAGGTGCATATCAAGCTACGTGATACAGCCGAGGGATTTGATCACCGGGTCACCCGAGGTATGCCGAATGATGGTAGACTGTCAATATTCCAGTTGCTGGCAAAAAAAAAAAATGTATTGGAAAACTGGAACAAAAGTTGCCAACATTTTTGTGATAGTTTTTTTCTGCCAGTGACTGGAACTTTGACAGATTGCACTGTAACACATTATCGGATTCATAATGATATCCATACTTTTAAATGGTATGAATTAAATTTGCCTGAACTTTGACCCCGATTTTCTTTTTTTACATTTGGCCGCTTTTATTGGGACTTTATGCCAACGTTTGATAAAAGTTACCGTATCGTATCGAGTATTGAAGATATTGGCATGACTAAATACTTGAATATAGCATATGAATAATATGATTGCTTACATCGATTTTCCAAGTATGATAACGTTTGCTGGTAAGGCGTACCAACGTAACGGAAATAAATAAGTTATGCTCTGGCAAAAGGAGACTTGATGCATCTCCGTACTCCATGATACCAATCAAGCCATCACATAATTATGGAGCCACTGAATCATGAGGTAGACTGGTCCTTGGTAGACGCATTCCGCGGACTGCGCAGGCTGACCTGAGTTGATACTTTTCGCAGGTGCATTAAGCCCCCTTTTCAGGGCATGGCTCAAATATTTTTTCTACGGGCTAGTGTCTTATCATTGCCATGTCCAATAGGATCATTTGTTAAGGCTTAAGATGCTAAGCGGACAGTGTAGATCAACACCATATTGGAATTTCTTAATCTAGAGGTACTTCGAAACCTTAATATATTAGGGTTTTTACCTTTTGGCTGGGCATTTTCATTCATTTCATTTAGCAGTTTAAATGTTAACTAAACCAAAACACGTGCATATGGTCTCAGTGAAAAGCACATGATTATGAACAAAAGTAAGGATTAACCCTTTCCCATACGATAAATTTTAGACTGGTCCAAATTGAAAGAGTTTGCAGACGACAACTATAAATTTGATGAAAATGGTAGAAAGTTCGCAAAAAGGGTAGAAAACAGTGTGGGAAAAGGAGAAATTGCTCGTTACGAGCAATTTCTCCTTTTCCCACAGTGTTTTTAAAAGACTTGTACTGCAGACACGTGAAAACCAGGGCTTGTTTGGGAAAGGGTTAAGGAAGTACGCTGGTCTAAGTTCGAATGATTGTATAATCCCGACTTCTGATATTATTGCGAAATAATACAGTTTCTAGGAGTTACTTACACCAGTTTCTCCTTGGAAACGTTAGTCCGTGCAAACTTACCAAACCCCGTTGTGATCCCATAAACAGCTGAAAAAACAATGTAGACAAAATAATGGGTTGTGAGCTCTTACAGAACACCAAATCATTTGATGAAATTCAAGCTACATTAAACGATTTCAATGTAAGAGAACTTTTTTTCTAAAAATCTAAATTGGTATTTTTTGTGTGTGTTATAGGTAGTTCAGCCGATGGACTGTTGAACAAAGATTAGTTAGGCCTACTTAAATTAACCCTTAAAGCGCCTTTCACGACTATAGTTGCGTTTGCGGCCAGTGTAGATCAAGATCAGGCTGCACAAAACGTGCAGCCTGATCTTTGATCTACACTGGCCGCTTTGCTGAATCACTGTAGACAAAAGCAACCATGAAATTGCAATTATTTAGGTTGTATTTCAAGGATGAAAATGACTGATAGGTTTATTCGGCGCTCTAAGGGTTAATTAAAAAGATTGTTAAAACATACCTTATGGCATGAGCATATTACCAAACACAAAATTATATGAGCCATGCTCTGGCAAGAGGGTGTTTAATGCATCTCAGTGATACAAATATAGCAAGCAAAACATCACATAATTAGGAATCCAAAAAATCCTCCATGCCAAACAACCGACAGTATCTTAAGGTAAACTGGTCCTTAGACATGCAGAAAATTGACTCAGAGCAAATAGTTTCCACCCAGGTCAACTTGCGCGGACTGCGCAGGCTGATATGGGTTGATGCTTTTGGCAAATGCTTTAAGCCCCCTGTTCACAGTGCATGGCTCATATTTTATTGTCAATGCATCAAATTTAAGATTTGACCTACCTTTATTACTATTAACGATATCTTCCAAGAGAGCCCTTGCTCTATTAACTGCATGTTCTGCCTCGGCAGTGAGCTGAAATGAACATGTTTGTTTAGAGATGGCAAATTAATCTATGAGGAAGTATACCTATAAGCAAAAGTTCTAAATTGATAAGCACAATTAATACATTTGGGTCATGCTCTGTGAAAAAGGGGAGTTTAATGCATCTGCAAAAAGTATCGACCCAGGTCAGCCTGCGCAGTCCGCGCAGGCTGACCTGGGTCGAAACTTTTTGCTAGTGGTCAATTTTCTGTGTGTCTAAGGACCATTCTACCGCAGGATTCAGTGAGTCAGTTCTAAGCCAAAATGTATTTAACCCTTTCCCAAACGACAAATTTTGGACTAGTCCAAATTGAAAGAGTTTGCAGACGACAATTTTAAATTTGATGAAAATAGCAGAAAGGTCTAAAAAGGGTAGAAAACACTGTGGGAAAAGGAGAAATTGCTCGTTACGAGCAATTTCTCCTTTTCCCACAGTATTTTCAAAAGACTTGTACTGCAGACACGTGAAAACCAGGGCTTGTTTGGGAAAGGGTTAAGGATTCATAGCTATTTGATGACTTGTATGATACAGTGCATCACAGGAGATGCATTAAATTCCCTTTTGTCAGAGCATGGCTCGCTTATATTAACTCCTACAGACAGCTGTTTCTTAGTTTTGCAGAACAGCTCGTAACGAGCATTTTCTTTGCTTAGTACAACGCTTTCATTTGTCTTCATTCATTCAAACACTAGTCACGTTGATTATATCTATTTTACATTGTTGGTTTCAAAATCGCATCCTGCAAATTGTTTGAATGGGTGTTGAGCCAAGCCCCCGTAGCTCAGTCGGTAGCGTACAGGACTTGAGAATAGGAGGTCGCTGGTTCGATCCCTGGCATGGCCAATTTCTTTCAGAGGATTGATGATAGTCATCGCGACAGGATTCATTCCTCTCTCAATGCTGACCATTGTTTCGACGATGGTTATGTGGGAAAGCAGCCAGTGGCCTGGAAAGAATATTGTGCGGAGTACTAGTAAATAAACTCCAGGAAAGCATGGATAGGTGCACTGGCCGCCGTGACATAACTGAAATAATGTTGAAAACGGCGTAACACCATGTAATCATGAATGGGTGTTGAGTTGACCCTTAGAGCGTCGAAAAACTACAACAGGCATTTTCGTTCTAAAGTAAAACCCTAATAAGAGAAAGCGCCAGTCGCCTTTGTCCATGATGTCTCAGCAAAGCAGACAGTGTAGATCAGAGATCAGGCTGTTGTTTCGTTTAGTTTGATCTCGACCTACACTGGCAACAAAGGGAGCTAAAGCAGAGAGAGGCGCTATACCATTTTCATTCGATTATCTGTAGCAGATAAACAAACCTTGTCCCCCTCTTACACATGAACATATACGAAGGGAGGTAACAAATATATAGATTAACTAGCATAAGAATGGGGGTCTTGCATAGCCCAGGGGTACAGTATAGGTGACCTCGAGGTCCCGGGTTCGAGCCTCACTGGAAGCACTGGGTTTTTTCGTGGGAGTGTCCTTTGGCAAGACACTTCAGAACCCTAGTATATTACCAGTGAAACCCAGGACATGAATATGTGAGCTGCCGCCGTGATATGACGGAAATATTGTCAACAGGAGCGTAAAACACCATTCAAAAAAATCGAAGTACATGTGTAAAATTAGGGTATTAGTTATAAATGTAAAATTGTCTCGAATAAATGATGCAAACAACAGCACACCAATAGGCTGTTATCAAAATGTTCCTGTATTGTGTCCCATGTAATTGTAGTGACTACTGAGTGGGACGAAAATGGCAAATGGCCTTCACCATTGAACCGTTTGATAAACCCCTTACTACACAATCCCGACTTTTAACGACCCTTGGAAAAAATACTTTTGAAAACAATGTGGAAAAAGGAGAAAATGCTGGTAACCAGCATTTTCTCCTTGTCCCATAATGTTTTCTTCCCTTTAAAAGACATTCAATTTGTCGTCCGCATTTGCTTTCAATTTGGACCAGACTTAAATTTTGTCGTTTGGTAAAGAGTTAAAGTAGTGCCATAAGGATATTTGCGCAGAACGATGAACCTATTTTGTTTGAACTCTTCACCAGATGAGAAAAAAATCAGACTTGTTTTATTTTGAAAACTTTTCAAGACGACAAATTAAATTTAGTTCCAACTGTTTGTATTTGTTTCAGTAACGCTAGAAAACATTGTGGGGAAAAAGAGAAAATGCTGGTTACCAGCATTTTCTTCTTTTCCCAAAATGTTTTCAAAAGATAGGGTCGTTTAAACTCGGGAATGTTTGAAAAAAAAAAAAGGATAAAAGTTATGACCTGAGATGACCTCAATGAAACCTGATATAGGCATGTTGAGATAAGACATAGTATAGATAAGCTGATGGGATTCGAAAGGCTGGGGGTTCAAAAAACATTCTGTCACGTGTTTCCAAATCATTTGCCAGAAGATCACACAGGAAAGCACCGTAAAGCTCTAGCCTATTGCTTGTTTAATCCAGGAAAGGCTTTGCAGGTTAGTGGGCTGTCGGCGGATTATGACCAAAAAATCCAACAGAAGTTGGGTAAAAGCCACAAGAACATATAAAAAAAATAACATTGCCAAACGACTTAAATCTTGACCAAACGACAAAATTTTAGACTGGTCCAAATTGAAAGCATTTGCAGACGACAAATTAAAGGTGGTCCAAATGATGAAATTTGTCATTGATAGGTTAGAAAACATTGTGGGAAAAGGAGAAAATGCTGGTTACCAGCATTTTCTCCTTTTCCCGCAATGTTTTCAAAAGGCCTCTATCTCAGGGTCGTTAAAAATCGGGATTGTGTGGTAAAGGTTAATCTAAATTCCGTTGAAATATTTGTACTGTACAAATGAGACATTGGGAAACGCACTTACTGGACAATATGACAAACATTCTGATGGAAACTGCGGAAAAAACCTCCATAACAACAAATTAACAGGGCGAAACTACCAAATCTAAACGCTGGTGATAAAGTGGTGTTCTAAAAAGAGCGCTCGTATTATGAACAATACGGTGATATGGTCTAACGTTTTACTAAGCACGATCCGAAGGGACACCGAAAAATTGCACGCATAAGATAGGTGCTTGCTTCTTACAGATACATTTCAACATGGTTGCCTTCTGTGGGAACGCAATCAGTGCTAGCTAATACACACCAAAAAAGGTTTTCCTGTACATACACTGGGAATTACAACAAAAAATACCTCTGGTTAAAGATGCTTAAACACCACTAAAATGTTGCAAACTAACATGGCAAAACGACTTCATCCAAATTCTAGTGAATACTCAAGAATACTATCATGTATAAAACCCTAGGAAATACATAAGACTTAACAGACACACAGAAGTGAGCCATGCTCTGGCGAAAGGGGGTTTAATGCATCTCCGTGATGCACTATATCAAGCAAATCATCACATAATTATGGATCTATAAAATCCGCTTTGAAAAAAAAAAATGGCTGAAACATGCGGCAGAACAGGGTCCTTTAACATGCAGAAAATTTACAGAAAGCAAATAGTTTCGTCACAGGTCAGTCTGGGGAGATGGCTGAACTGGGTCGATCCTTTTTGCAGATGCATTAAATCCCAATTTCATCAAGCGTAGCTCAGATTTCATTTACAATACCTTTAAGAGATAGTGACCTTTACCAAGACGCACAAGGTCGTCGGTACTAAGACTTGCTCCGTCCAGTGACATGTACTGAAAAAGATGAATAAATGAAAGGATTTTAATGGCCTGTCTACATGGAAGGTCATATTGGGCGCAATTACAGTACATGCAGTGTTTTAAAGTGATCATTTCGTAGTTGTAAGAAAATATTTAAAAATATTTGCTTTTTAGTTTTTTACTCATCTAGTGGATATATATATATATATATATATATATATATATATATATATATATGTGTGTGTGTGTGTGTGTGTGTGTGTGTGTGTGTGTGTGTGTGTGTGGTTAACAATAAAAGTGGATCTAAAACGTCCTTTAGATAAGGTCAGCAAAAAGTATCTTTAAAAAGATAGACGACCTAAGAGTTATTGGAATATAAATATTTAAACCTTTTGTGGTTCAATATCTAGAGAAATAGAGAGAAGTAATCTTGCGAGCTAGTCCCTCTTTCTTTCCTCATTGTTTTGAATATCGTTGAAAAGTGAAAATGTCAATTAGATATGAGCCATGTTCTGTGAAAAGGGGGCTTAATGCATCTGCGAAAAGTATCGACCCAGGTCAGCCTGCGCAATCCGCGCAGGCTGACCTGGGCCGAAACTTTTCGCTACCGGTCAATTTTCTGTGTGTTCAAGGACCAGTCTACTCACGATTCAGTCGGCTGTTAAAAATGTGACTATTATGGATCCATAAATATGTGATGATTTACTTGGTATAATGCATCACGGAGATGCATTAAGCCCCCTTTTGCCAGAGCGTGGCTCATATATTTTTCATGATGAGATGTTAATCCAACTCATCTTTCAATGAAGAGAATCTACTACTTAGAAATGATGTATCTGACAAACATGTAGAATTTACAGTAATGGGTTATAACATAACACGTAAATAATATTGAACTACCAATGAGTACAGGTAATCCCCCATCTATTTCATTTGCTAAGGTGTGAGTAACCGCTCTTGGAAATGGAATTGCAGCAGAAACGCTATTATATTTGTTTTATATATGTGCCCTCAAATTGGCAAGCAGGGGTCCGCCGAATAAACATATTCACATTTTTGACCAATCACAAATTACTCTATATTCATTCGGATATATCAATGCTAAGAATTATGTCAAAAGGCAGTGACTTCAGCTACGCCGAAAAAAATTATACTCTACCTCTGTTGCCTTTGGGACGACAGACGTCGATCTGATTTTTCAAGTTAAGGTTAAACTGATTTCCTCTTGTTCAAGAAGACAAATATGAACCAAAGAACTTGAAAAACTTCCTTGTCAAAAATGGATAATCAAATCTACATTCAGAGCTGAGCTATTAAATACAAATGGGATAAACCTATCAAAGAAACGAAAAAAAAAAGATTTTGACTACAACGGAAGACATTGGTGAAGAAAGAAGAGAAAGCTTAGCAGACACTAGTTCCTATGATTTTTGTGTTTGTCTCTTGTATTTGTGGATATTCTCAATTATATTGCCAAAAGTTTTTTTTTTTTTTCACAATATTTGCGGATTTCTCGATTGAAACACTAAAATTTTTATTGTCTCTCATATGTGTGGCTTTCTCAATTAAATTGCCAAAATATTATTGTATTTTTTATTTGTCTCTTTCTCGATGAAAATGCCGAAACTTTGTCATTTTAATTGTGAAGGCCACAAATACCAGAGAAAATACTTCAAATCATAGAAATAGTCTTTACAGGCTTTCTATAAAAAAGAACACTGTGATAAAAGGATACATTTTTTCTTCTAGGTATACGGGTTCGGCCGGACCTGTGACAGGGCTTGACATGTCACTCTCCAATACTAAAAAAAAAAAAAACATTTGAGTCATGATCTATGAAAAAGGAGTTTTTGATGCAATATGCCAAAAGTATCGACCCATGTCAGCCTGCGCAGTCCGCGCAGGCTGACATGGGTCGAAACTTTTTGCTATTTGGTAAATTTTCTGCATGTCATTGGACCAACCTTCATCATGATTGGTTCTAGATAAATCTTATGAATATTGCTTGTAGTATTATATAGGAGCCATGCTCTGGCAAAAGGGGGCTTAAGACATTTCCGTGATGCATTATACCAAGCAAGTCATCACATGATCATGGATCCATAAAGTCCATTTTGTCCAACGAGGTAGACTCGTCCTTTGACATACAGAAAATTGACTAATAGCGAAAAGTTTCGGCCAAGGTCAGCCTGCGCGGACCGCTGATCCGAGTCGATACTTTTCGTAGATGCATTAAGCCCCCTTTTTACAGAGCATGGCTCATATGTATTATTAATGTTTGAAATATTTTCGTCCGTGGATCATATAGTCGCAATAGTGAAAGAAAAAGTGAAGTTTGGTAACCTGGGTCCGCAACGGCGAAACGCTCTAAATTCGTATTCTTTAGAACTATAATTGTAACTAGGATGACAAAAAGACTATTTTCCAGGTTGTTTCTCTTTATTCCTAGAATGTTAGCTATAGATAAATTTTACTGGAATTTAGAATTTAAAAAAAAAACAAAAAAAAAAAACAGTATTTAGAATAACTCGAAAAATGTTTTTTTTTTTTTCCAAATGTAAAAAGCTAAGTTAATATTTTCAATAAAATGGATTCCCAGTTCTATAACCAGTTACCCATCAAGTTTTATAGAGCTTTAACGATCTTAAAGAAGAAGGCTTTTGAAAACATTGTAGGAAAAGGAGAAAATGCTGGTAACATGTTTTCTACCGTACCAAAGACAGAAATCAACATTCGAGTCACACTTGATTTGCTTTCAATTTGGTGTCGTCCAAAATTTTGTCGTTTGGCAAAGGATTCCCGGGATGTTTCTGAGTATTGACTTACTGACAGTAACAAAGTCATTGTCATCCAGAACTTCTTTAATGGAGTCATCTTTGTCAAGAATGGCACCGCCTTTAGCTTTCCGAACTTCGAACACTTTTTCTTCGCTTCTCAAGGATCCGCCGACTTTAAGTTTATAGTAACGTCTCAGGGCCTCGTCTCCAAGCCACCCAACTTTCTCACTGGCTTTGCAAGGCACGGCCAGCCAATCTCCTCGGATGCGAACAGACAGCTTCATTTCTCAATAATGACAATAACGACAGGCAGCGAAATACGAAGGAAATTCAGAGATAAGAACTGAACTTATTTTAACCAATCAAAAAGCAGCATCACGACACACCTTTTCATGACCTTATTTTAGGTCATTGTTAAATCTAATCCTGCTAAAAAAATGAAATGAAACTTTCGAGCCGACAGTAAAAAACTCTAAATGTTGTTATTTCAAAGGGATATTTAAGGGAAAAATATCTCCGTATCGGACAGTGTAGATCCAAGATCAGACTGCACGTTCTGTGCAGGCTGATCTTGATCTGCACTGTCCGCAAAATTTCCTTCAGTCGCGCTCAGGAGCCTAAGGGTTAAGATCATGGTCGACATTATATTTACAATTGACATTTTTCATTTTACACTGGCCAATCAACACCGTTTCCTCATAAGTTTACAATGAACATTAAAAAGATTAAGCTAAGACGTACGCACAAACACACGAGCTTTAATCATACACAACAGAAAGGACGACGAGTGGAAAAAGAGAAGAAAAGAAGTAGATCTAGTCTAGTAAATTTCCTTTCCGCTATTTTTTTTTTGAAAGCCATCCTCAAGAAACTTAAACTGGGTGTCATATTGACATTACTTTCACACTCTAGATACAAGGTGTGGCTTCAACATCATTTTTCCATGCTCTGGTGAAAGGGGGTTTAATTCTTAACCTGTTAAATAAATGAAATGCAAGTCTCAATAATGAAGTAAAACACAGTTTCTAAAAATTTCGAAGGTTATTTTTTTTTTTGGGGGGGGGGGAAGAAACATCTCCTTATCGGACATAGTAGATCCAAGATCAGACTGCACATTCTGTACAGTCTGATCTTGATCTCCAGTCTGCAAAAAGGTCATTGAGTCCTGTTTAGCAGCTTAAGGGTTAATGGATATCTGTGATGGATTATATGAAGCAAGTCATCACATAATTATGACTCTATAGAATCCATTATCTCTAACAACTGACTGAGTCATGGGGTAGACTGGTCCTTAGACATGCAGAAAATTGATCGATAGCAAAAAGTTTCGACACAGGTCAGCCTGCGTGGACTGCGCAGGCTGACCCAAGTCGATACTTTTTGCAGATTCATTAAACCCCCTTTTCATAGAGTATGGCTCGTACTCGTAAATAGGTGGCGTGCTTTCGCAATCTTTAACAACACAATGGCTAACCCATATCCTTAGCAGGAATAAGTGAAATAAAATTTATTTTCAAACCGGTAGTAAAACCACAAATTTCAAACTTATTTTCAACAGAAAAATATCTCCTTATCCGACAGTGTAGATCCAAGATCAGACTGCACGTTCTGTGCAGTCTGACCTTGATCTACACTATCCGCTAAAGGTCGGCGATTCGAGCTTAGCAGCCAAGGGGGTAAAACATCACCGTAACGGAGACGTTTACAGTGTGACAAGTTCCCCAAACCGTTATCTGTTGTGAGCAAAGACTGTCATCTTCCCTTCTATATGCTTGCAGAGACGTATTTAAATCCTACTAGCCGGCCCTCCGTCCGTTCGAAATCTCTTCGACACCCTTGTCCAACTTTGAAACATCTAGAATTGTACGGTTGGTCTAAGTGTTACTTGCTGGCAGAAAAAAAAAATGAATTTAACCCTTTACCTGACAACAAAATTTTAGCCTTGCCCAAATTGAAAGCATGTGCAGACGACAATTTCGATGTGGCTCAAATTGTGCAACTTTTCTTAGATAGAGTAGAAAACATTGTTGGAAAAGGAGAAAATGCTGGTGACCAGCATTTTCTCCTTTTCCCACAATGTTTTCTATAGGCTTCTTTCCCAGGGGCGTCAAAAGGCGGCATTGTACGGTAAAGGGTTAAAACAATGTAAAAAGTTGCCAGGTCCCTCTATCTTTTGTTTCCTTTTTACCTGGTTTTAACTTCATTTTTTCTGCCAGCGACCAACACTTAGACCGACCTTACAATAACAGCTTGTACGTCTTCACAATTATTTTCATACTTTTAAATGGCACGATTTACCTTTAAATGCATTTTAAAACCCGTGTTTACTTTTGGCCGCTAATAGGCTTTTAACCCTTAGGCTGCTAAGCGCGACTTATGGACCTTTTGCGGACAGTGTAAATCAAGATCAGACTGCACAGAACGTGCAGTCTGATCTTGGATCCACACTGTCCGTCAAGGAGATATTTTTCTCCAAAAAGTAAGTTTGAAATAACATTATTCAGGTTTTTACTACAGGCTTGAAAGTTTCATTTATTTTGCAGTATATGGGTTAAAATGCGTTCTCATTGTGGACTTACTGATATTTTGTCAGATACTCTGACCGAGATCCTCGAACTTACGTTTTGGCCGACCATACAATAACAGATTGTCATCTTTACAATACTTTCCATACTTTCAACCCTTTCCCAAAAAAGCCCTGGTTTTCACGTGTCTGCAGTACAAGTCTTTTGAAAACACTGTGGGAAAAGGAGAAATTGCTCGTAACGAGCAATTTCTCCTTTTCCCACAGTGTTTTCTACCCTTTTTGAGAACTTCCTGCCATTTTCATCAAATTTAAAATTGTTGTCTGCAAACTCTTTCAATTTGGACCAGTCCAAAATTTGTCGTTTGGGAAAGGGTTAAAAGGCATGATTTATCTTTAAATGCATTCTAACACCCGTGTTTACTTTTGGCTGCTAATAGGCTTTTAACCTTTAGGCTGCTAAGCGCGACTCACAGACCTTTTCCGGACAGTGTAGATCAAGATCAGACTGCACAGAGCGTGCAGTCTGATCTTGGATCCACACTGTCCGTCAAGGAGATATTTTTCTCCAAATAATAAGTTTGAAATAAAATTATCTAGGTTTTTACCACAGGTTTGAAAGTTTCATTTAATTTATTTAGCAGGATTGGGGTTAAAATGCATTCTCACTGTGGACTTCCTGATATTTTGTCAGATACTCTGACCGAGATCGTCGAACGTCTATCGTTCGGTACTTGTTCACCGTCTAGAAATGTCCATTTTTATTTCCTTGGTAATCTAATGGCGATAAAGACTTCGATGCTCCTGTAGAGGGATGCTTTTGGAAACATTGTGGGAAAAAGAACAACTGGCTGTGACAAGCAATTGATTATTTTACAAGATTTTTTTTCTTTTTTTTTTTTTACTCTATACCAAACGACAAAATTTTGGACAAGTCCAAATTGAAAGCAGTTGCAGACGACAAAATAATTCAAAGCAGTTGCAGACGACAAAATAAATGCGACCGAAAGACTGAAATTCGTTTTTTTGCAAGGGTAAAAAACATTGTGGGAAAAGGAGAAAATGCTGGTTACCAGTATTTTCTCCTTTTTCCCACAATGTTTTCAAAAGGCTTCTTTCTATTGGTTGTTAAAAGTCGGGATTTTGTGGTGAACAGTTGAGCAATGCAAGATTTTCCTCTCCTTCCAATATTTTTCCTCTTTGTTTCTAGAAGTATTCTGTCTTGCACCAAGACGACTTGGACCACTTATCGTTCACGTTTTAACTCTTTCCCAAACAAGCCCTGGTTTTCACGTGTCTGCAGTACAAGTCTTTTGAAAACACTGTGGGAAAAGGAGAAATTGCTCGTAACGAGCAATTTCTCCTTTTCCCACAGTGTTTTCTACCCTTTTTGAGACCTTTCTGCCATTTTCATCAAATTTAAAATTGTCGTCTGCAAACTCTTTCAATTTGGACCAGTCCAAAATTTGTCGTTTGGGAAAGGGTTAAAACATCGACCGTTTACATAATAAATGTAGCTACGCTGGCTATGCTTTTTATATATGTGTCACATGACCATTCGGCATATCTCGGGTGACCCGGTGATCAAATCCCTCGGCTGTATCACGTAGCTTGATATGCACCTACACGGTACATTTCGCACGTTTCCGGAAGCACACCGTTTTACCGTTATTGAAATTGTAAGGCTCCTTTTAAAAAGGAAAACGTGAGTCAATTTTCTATAGTTATCTTTCTAAGAATATTTCTGTCGGGATACAGTTTGTACATTCAATTTTTAGTGTGCTTTATCAATTCCGTTGGGAGTTTTCATCGACAGATCGATAGATGTGAATAATTCCATCGTGGTTGTTCATGTCGCTGCTAAGCGATTAACAGGGGCGCCGCCATATTTAAGATCATGTGATTGGTAATTCAAAATGGAAGCCGCCTTTATACAGACGAGGTTAGATGTAGGTACGGAATCGGCCGAGTTGTGACGAGTGTCACATGACGCGTTTAACTACTACGTTTTTGAAGCGAAAATACAGAACAGTAACATTAACAAGAATGCATTTACAACATCTGAACAATGAAAATATAAATGAGCCATGCTCTGCTAAAAGGGGGCTTCGTGCATCTTTGTAATGCATGATACCAAGCAAGTCATCACATAATTATGGATCCCTAAAATTTATTCTAACAACCGAATGAATCAGGAGGTAGACTGGTCCTTAGACATGCAGAAAGTTGACTAATAGTAAAAAGTTTCGGGCCAGATCCTCCGGCGCGGAATGCGCAGGCTGACCTGAGTCGATACTTTTTGTAAATGCATTAAGCTTCCTTTTCACAGAGCATGGCTCAAACGTATGCTGTTCTACGGCGCATCGATAGCCGAGTTCATTTGGCGCGCATGGCCGTACTATAAGATGATAAAGTGGAACAACATGTGAACAATCCAAAGAGAAGGAAAATATGACAAGAGGGCCATGGTGGCCCTGTATCACTCCACTGGCTTATGAAAAAAGTACCATAAGCTTGAATGGCATCGATAGGCATTGAACTGTTAGTGGCCTGTAATGAAACATAAGCTTTGCCAAAAGACAGTAATATCTTTTTATGTGCAAACATGATTTTGATGAGTATAAGCAAATCTAACCAAGTATTATTCACATCAAATATCAATGACCTCTGACAAATAGAACTTTTACAAGATTTCCAAAACTTCAGTGACAGAAAAAATGTTTTTCCAAGGCATAAACGGTAAAAAGTTCTTACGGAAAAAAAAAAAAAAAAACCGACCACCTTTGCTTCATTTAATCCTTTACCACACAATCCCGACCTTTAACGACCCTGAGGAAGAAGTCTTTTGAAAACGTTGTGGGAAAAGGAGAAAATGCTGGTAACCAGCATTTTCTCCTTTTCCCAATGTTTTGCTCCTCTCTCATGACAAATTTCACATTTATTTTGTCGTCTGCAAAAGCTTTCAATTTGGAGCGGTCTAAAATTTTGTCGTTTGGTAGAGTTAAATCTCCAACACATCCAAGCATTTATAGTGATTAGTTTTTATCCAAACAACTTGAATATACAATACCAATCACGTTAAAGTGCAGTACGACAATCAGGGGAGACAAGTGGTAACATACTGTCACAAGGAAAGCTGTAGTTACTCTGCTTAAATTTCATAACTTAAGCGTAGCTTGTTTTTCACCGGTAAACTAAGCCCAACAAAAAGCAGCTATTTTCTTGGCAGAATCTTAATTATATCAAGAATTTTCAAAGAAGTCAACCAAAAAAATCAGTTTGGCCAATTAGTGGAGAATTCTAATCTTAAGTTTTGATTATTATTTTTTTTCTCTTTCAATATTTTTCAGTTTGTTGCAGTGGCAACCAGTTTTTAATGGAACTAAATTCTTTGAATAAATTTATGAAGAGGATTATAGCAGAATCATTTGTGAGGTTTTGTCAATATCGGATCGCCAGTTTCGGGGAAGATGTTTGAAAAGTAAGCTCTGTCATGCACGCACAGGCGGACGCATGATGGACAAAGGGCCATGACATGAGCTCGTTTGCTTTTGGAGAAGAGAGCTAAAAATCAAAATAAAATGGCAGATTTGCAATTTTTATTAGTTGATACAAACAAGGTTTACATACAAAACAATGGATAGATGCGGAAAAGAAACCGGTTAAATGTAAAATCACATGGAAGACATTCTGAATAAAATAAGTCAAAACAAAAAGGTCCTGCCTCTATACTGTTGAATTCTACAAAGTTGCAGGTATAGGTTTTGTTAACCCCTTACCACACCATTTCGTCTATTATCGACCCTGTGAAGGAAGTCTTTTGAAAACACTGTGGGCAAAGATGAAATGCTAGTAACCAGCATTTTCTTCTTATCCAACAACGTTTTTTACCCTTTCAAAAACCCTTTCGGTAATTCTAACCAAATTTAATGTGTCCTCTGCAAATGCATTCTGTTTGTACAAAATCAGAACTTTGCTGTCTGGTAAAGAATTAAACCTTTTTTTTTTTGAAGATACAAACAATTTTTACCAAGCATTCCAAACAGGCCATTTATATATGACACAAGTGACCAACAGGAGAAATATTGCAATAAAAGTTCGGTTTTTTTTTTATTACACTGAAAACATTTTGAAAAAGGAGCGATCGTCTGTGACAAGCATGAAAAAAGCACATTGGGCCTAATCATTTTTCGATGATGGTTTGAAGAACTATTCGCTGCAGGTATGTAAAGAAATCCCGAGTGTACTGTAACAACTTGCAGCCAAATGTCATATTGCAAAACACGATTTTTCTGTTTAATTGACACATTCTATTCCAACCAATCACATGACCAACATCAGAGTTTAGAGAATGAAAATGTAAAGCGAGATTGGTGAATATAAAAATAGAGAGATTATCACAGACTTTTCGTTAAACACAAGTGTTTTTTTTTCTTTGTGAAATAACTATCTACAGGCACAAGTAAATGTGCGTAAAATCATTACACACTGATAGAAGAGGAATCATTTCCGAATACATAATAAATTCTCATTTAGTTTGTTTAACATACGATTACACACATTTCACATTATAATTATACACAAAAATATGAGCCATGCTCTGTGAAAAGGGGGCTTAATGCATCCGCGAAAAGTATCGACTCAGGTCAGCCTGCGCAGTCCGCGCAGGCTGACCTGGGCCGAAACTTTTCGCTATCGGTCAATTTTCTGTATGGCAAAGGACCAGTCTACCTTATGATACAGTCAGTTGGTAGACGTAATGAATTTTAAATCCCAAACTATGTGATGTCTTCCCTGGTATGATGCATCACAGACATGCAGTAAGTCCCCTTTTGCCAGAGCATGGCTCTTATGTTAGGATTAGTCAGGGCTATTTCAACCACAAACGTAGGGTCTGGATTTGTCTTTGCGTGAAATCATTACACACTGATAGAAGACACTAAATGAGGTCATGATTTGTGAATGCTAATTATTGTAACATATTCAAAACACAGTTTAAATATATAAAAAATCGGATGTAATTTGCCATTTCGATGTAAGTCTAGAATTTCTTCTTGGATTTTGGCTTATGCGACTTCGTCTTTTTCTTGGTTCCTTGATCTACATTTCCTGGCATGGCGGCAAAGTTGCTTTCATCAAACCACGGACTTTGGGTATCATGCTTGGATTTCTTTACACTTTTTGGAGCATCTGGGAATATTGAAGGTCCCCTGTCAATGGGCGGTAATAAACATCCTATAGGGCTTTCAAGTGTCCCTTCTGATGAAGGCTGATAGGCCATGTTCTGGAAGCTTTGTTCAGTAGATTCACTTCCGTAGGACCGACCTTTTTTCTTTTTCTTACCAACTTTCCAGTCTCCACTGTCTGATACTGGCGTCACCGCCGAATGCTGGGGTTTAAAAGATTTTGGAAACTGCTGCGACCGTCTGTGTTTTGTGGACGATTGGTCCTGTTCTTCATCGCTGTAGTCTGGGGAGACATCATAATCTGGCCGTGGCTCACTGCGTATCATTTTTACAGGTGTAGAGGCATTGTCGACCATAAAATGACTCAAGTCAGGTTTCGTTGAATGATGTCCCTCCGCCTCGGACCAGGCTAGACTCAGAGATGCCGATTGTGGTCGTTTTGTCGCTGTCGATGGTCTAGAGGCAAGCACTATGTCATCTTCAGCTAGTCCCCTATGATGATCAGGTCCATCGTTTTCTCCATCATCAGTGCTGGAAATGTTTAATAGGTTTGAATGTTGTGGATTACCTGAAAATTTTCCGAACGTTGTCCCAGTATACTTGCTAAAACCACTCTCTTCTGACATGATATTTGTTTCATTGTGTTGCGATTTCTTGCCTTTGAATTTCGTGACTAGATCCTGATGTGTCAAAGCCTCTGGTTCATTTATTTCGTCTATATCTGTAGGCCATGGTACAGATCGGGGCTGAACACCAAAATAAGAATCCAACACGTTGAAAGAAGTTTCGGTTTCATCTCTTGTATACCTCCCTGTGTACTCTGTCCTGTTGTCTAATCGGGTACCAGACGGTGAATATTCATCTTCTTGAAGTCTTCCATGACGATTCTTCTTTTTCTTCTTCTTACAGTAACAGACCACGATTACCAAACAACATGTAGCACTGACCAGAACAGTCCCGACACAAATTATCAGTATAACCCACCACGTCAGAATGGTATCCGACTCGTCTACAGATTCGATGCAAAAATCTAAATGACCTTTAAACTGACATTCTGGTACCCCCATTTCTCCTTCGCAATAAAACATGACGGATTCCAGCATAACAGATGTAGCATCGAGTTTTCCCACCCTTGGGTGATCTCGAATACAAGTTTCGAGCATGTGGTCCGTGAATCCGCTGGGCAAATCTTGACAGTTTTCGGTAATTAGAGGGTTATTCAGAACTTCTAAACAATCACTGACAGCCTGTTTTACATTACTACCCACCGATCTGGCAGAAGCCTCCGTCAGCCTATCAGGGAGGTAAACATCTGGTATGGGAATAGTGGATGGAGCCCATGTGTAATTGGTCAGGGTACCTTTAAAGAGAAAACAATTAATTCAAATTAATCAGTCATTTAACAAGTCTGCAGTATGATTCATTTTTCCCGTCTAAGACTAAGGTGCCATGGCATACATGGGCCATGCTCTGTGAAAAGAGGTTTTCATGCTGCTGCAAAAAGTATCAGGCTGGGTCATAAATAATTGCTTTTGGTAATTTTCTGCATTTCAAAGGACTAGTGTAACTCACGATTCAGTCGGTTGTCAGATGACCTGGATTTTATGGATTCACAATTACGTGATGACTAACTCGGTATAACGCATCACGGAGATTAAACCCCCTTTTGCCTGAGCATAGCTCATATCTAAATGATATGAGCCATGCTCTGGCAAAAGGGGAGCTTAATGCATCTCCGTGATACACGATACCCAGCAAGTCATCACATGACTGTCGATCCACAAAATCAATTTTCTCTAACAAACGACTGAAGCATGAGGTAGAATGGTCCTTGGACATACAGAAAATTGACGGATAGCGAAAGGTTTCGGCCAAGGTCAGCCTGCGCGGACTGCGCAGGCTGACCTGGGGCGACACTTTTCGCAGATGCATTAAGCTCCCATTTCACAGAGCATGACTCATATGAATTACTCAAAATTTAAACTGTCTCATATATACTAATATATATAAACTAAGTCGGTCCGCGCTCTATGCCATTTGTAACGGTATTTCAATTGTTATTATCGAGGTCTTAGCTTTGCTATATGAATTACTCAAAATTTAAACTGTCTCATATATGCCGATATATAAACTAAGTCGGTCCGCGCTCTATGCCATTTGTAACGGTATTTCGATTGTTATTATCGAGGTCTTAGCTTTGCTATATGAATTACTCAAAATTTAAACTGTCTCATATATACTGATATATAAACTAAGTCGGTCCGCGCTATATGCCATTTGTAACGGTATTTCGATTGTTATTAACGAAGTCTTAGCTTTACTGTACGTAGGCTAACCTTTGCATGAACAGGTTTTGTCCCTTCTACAGATCTATTGTTGTTTTGTACTTTCCTTTTTATTTCAGCGAGAAAAGGTCAAATTATCCGCCAGCCTTAATCACACATAAAACAATCCTTAACTAATTACTAAATTTCAAAATTTTATACTCGTCCAAATTGAAAGGATTTGTACATGACGAATTAAAAGTGGCTCAAAAAGGGCTGGATTATTCAATGTAAAGTCAGAAAAAACACTGCGGAAAAAGAAGGAAATGTTGGTTACCAGCATTTTCTCCTTTTCCCACAATGTTTCCAAATGTCTTCTCTTGCAGGGTTGTTCATAACTCTTTCCTACACGACAAAAAATTTAAACTTGTCCAAACTGATCGAAACTGCCTGCAGACGGCAAATGTAGCTAAAATGATGGGATGCGTCTGTGAACTAATGTTAACCATTGTGGGGAAAGAAAAAATGCTGGTTAGCAGCATTTTCTCTCTTTCCCATAGTGTTATAAAAAGCCTTCTTTTTCAGACTCATTAAATTTCATGTCTTTTTAGGCCAGGGTTAACGAATATTATAGCTGCCACAATGAGTTGCTTAATATTCAAAGCGCTTTGGTAGACACATCGACTCTAGGAAGCCCCTGAAAACACTCGTATAGCGGGGGCGTAAAAATGCATCTTGAGGTAACATCGCTTGCTCGAAAGATCACCCAAAACTAAAGCCTTACTTAACTTTGTAAAAGCATTTACTCTTTTACAAACTGCATAATATGACTCGCAAGATGCAAAATGAGACCTTCGGACATTTGCGTAAAGTATCGTCCCGGATTAGCCTGCGCAGTCCGCGCAGGCTAATCCGAGACAGCACTTTACGACTACGTAAGATTTTTTCATAGTGTAGACTTTCGTGAAACAGAAAATCGCACAAAAACGGGAAATGTCGTCTCGGATTAGTCACAGACTGCACAGGCTGATCTGGGAAGACACAATTTTACACATATGTCCGAAGGCCCCTTTTCGTGTGTTGCACGCCATATCATGCTCTTCAAACGATTTTTTCAACGTGCAGCTGACTATATTTGGAAATAAAAAAAACATGTCCGAGAGAAAAATTTACCTTAATGAGATTCTTCTCAATCTGCCACAACGTTGTCGTCTTTTTTTTTTTATCAAACCTAATTCATTTTGATAGATCTATTTCATATCTAATTGAAAATGTTTTAAAATCATGGGCTACAGGTTTGTTACAGAATGTGATAAGCGGACAAACATTTTAGCTAAAATATTTTCAAGATTGAACGGAGGCACAACAGTGCCTTCTTCAGTTTGTGTAGCAATTGACATAATTCATCTTCTCATGCGGGTAGTTTAGAATAATATCAGAACAAAACTGTGTAATCTGATCTAAGTTCTACATTGTCTACTAGGCCTTGGTTGCTATCTAAAAGTTCATATTCATAATGTTTTTACCCTTTATCACACCATCCCGAGTTTTAATGACGCTGAAGAAGATGCCTAGTGAAAACATTGTGAAAACAGCATTTTCTCATTTTTCCCTCAATGTTTTCTACCCATACAACGACTGTAAATCATCTCAGTTATATTTGATTTGTTGTCCGCAAATGTTTTCAATTTGGTTTCGCGCAAAATTTTGTTGTTTGGTGAACAGATAACAGTTTTTAAAGCAGGATCTACATATGGCGTGTCAAAATTGTCGATCGATTAAGCAATTTACCAGATATTTGTCCCTGTACTTTGCCTGTCATTCTGCCTCTTTCGTATGTAGATAAACTCACATTTGGTCCCGCACCCTCATCCATGGCTGCAGCTGCCAGTAAAGTCACATCGACACTGTCACCTCCACAGTATGTCTGGCTGACTTCAACAACACGGTCGAGAGATTGTTGGTTGGACCACAGACGTGTACAATCCAAGTCAAGACTAACGTAAGCTGATGCAGTGAAAGAAAACTCAAGCACTGTGGTTGTCGTTTTTTTCTGCACATTATATAGAGTGTATTTTTGTACGTCGTCCATAGTTATTAGGACAATAGTGACACTGTTCTCCTGAGAAAAGGACATCGATAGATAGCACCACGTGTTTGTTCCCACTGTGAGGCTGGTTCTATATGTATTGTGCCAATCAAATAATAGTATGCCATTATTAACAGTAAGCTTGATTTCACCATCGTCAGTCTGTATTACAAGTATGGTAAACACTTTCACGTGGATGAACGATACCCTGCTCCAGAAACTCATGGTGAATTCTGTAAGGTTTTTGTATGACAATCCAGCAAAGCGCAGTTCTTGGTTGTACAGATGAATGCAATAACCACCTGATGTAAGGTCTAAATAGGAGTCAGCGTTCTGTATGAGTGATCTTTCTTTATCGACAACAGCATACTTGTCCTTCAAACATCTTCCGATTATGCTTCCTGTCAATGCACTATTTTCCACTCCATTGAGAAACTGACATCCCAATTCAGCAGCCCATTCGCCCTTCGTGCTACCTAACAAACCATGTGACATTATACCATCTTCAGAATCTATCCTTGACAGCAGGATTAGTCCGGCAGTTGAATTGTAGACAAGTATCGAGGAAGAATCAAATGTCAACCGAACAAACCGTCCTTCAGTTATTTTCATTGTTACTTTACCTACAGTTTTACTGTTTTCATTTATTATCCGCTTTTCATTGAAATAGAGAGCACATTCGGTCTTTGATATAAAACGAATGGTAAGAACGGAGTCTTCACTTTGGATGGCAAACTCTTTGATATATCTGCACCTATGATTTCCCTCACACGGTAGATATAACACTTGTGACGATATTGTACCAGTTCTGAAGTATGTGTATGCACCTGGTGAAACGATACTGAAGGATATTCCTCTCAGAATTACCATGTTAGATCCGAATGCGATTCCAACTCTCAGTTTTGTGGACTCTCCTTTCGACAAGGCGAAATGGCAATCTCCGCCAAACCAATTCTCTGTACACGTATTGCAGAGCTGATCTACTTTTTGGATGACGATATCGGCGGAGACAAAGCTTGTCCAGTATGCTTGAACTGTTGCGTTCAAGCCCAGTACTTGTGGAGGACATTTGCAGATACCCTTTTCAGTGTCACAAACACCTACAGAATTGCAAGCCCCGTGCGTGCCTAGAGGGCATATTGATGAGCACCCACTGCCCCAATGTGTATCGAAGCAAAAACATTGTCCACTGAATACGTTTCCAAACACGCATGGTGTACAGTCTGGTCCACTTGTTCCAATATAATCATTTATATATAGAAATTGGTTGCAAAGTCCACTTAACGGGCTGATGCTTGCATTTACTGTCGAAGCTCTTGCACTTGCTACAACAATATCGCTCGAACCAGCTACTATTGCATCTACCTGTTTTTCTTGATCTGAGGCAATTAATTCCCTTGTGCATATCTTCTCATATGCTCCTATCATGTGTACCTGTGAACTGTTTGTGATTTTCTGTGCATAATCGTTTATGAGGTCAACACATTTCTCTCGTGCATCTTTGGTAATATCATCCGAAATCTCTTGTTCTGTTGTGAATTTCCTTGCATTTAAATGAGCACTTGATGACAGCCTCAAGTCAGACTTTACCCAGACCGGTGGATGTGTTACAGAATCCATAAGCATATTTTTAGAACCATTTCGGTCTCCAGCTGCAAATCCTGTACCCTCGTTTAAGGTCCAGAAATTAACTATGTCACTTGTACTTGCAGTCACTACGATTCTGAAATTATCTCGGATGATAGCGGGATTGTGTGGTCTTGACCAGATACGTATTTCATCAATTTCTCCTTCGTATATACCATTGGCTGACATGTTTGTAAGACCTGGAGATGCATGGCCAAAAGTAAGAATTCCATTCGTTGTAAATGTCTCTCTATGAACTGAAAAGGCTTGAACTTCTGTTTGACCTGCAATACCACAAAAGTTCACCATTAGTTATTTGAACTCTATACCAAATGACAAAACTGTGGACTCGTCCATATTGAAAGAATTTGCAAACAACAAACGAAATCTGTCTCACATAATAAAAATTGTGAAAGAGTAGAAAACAGTATGGGAAAAGGAGAAAATGCTGGTTTCATTTTCTCCTTTTCCGACAATATTTTCAATAGCCTTGTTCTTTAGAGCCCTTAACCCTTTCCCAAACAAGCCCTGGTTTTCACGTGTCTACAGTACAAGTCTTTTGAAAACACTGTGGGAAAAGGAGAAATTGCTCGAAACGAGCAATTTCTCCTTTTCCCACAGTGTTTTCTACCCTTTTTGATAACTTTCTGCCATTTTCATCAAATTTAAAATTGTCGTCTGCAAACTCTTTCAATTTGGACCAGTCCAAAATTTGTCGTTTGGGAAAGGGTTATGCATGGGCTATTGGGTATAGAAGCAAAACTTTGAATACAGCCACGGTGATACATGTCCTGGCAACTGACAAGTCAAATTCCATTTTTCAGAAACAGAGCAATAGCTTCCACTTGGCATTTGTTTCTTTTCCGACAACCTTTTTCACACTTTTTTAACATTCCATTTTTATCTTCCATTTCAACTGTTTCTCCATTTCGAAATTTGTGATAGGTTTTCGTACTTGTATTTTTGTGCATTAATGTGTTATAAAAAAAATTATATCGCGTTTACTAGCGCATTTACTTGTCAAATTGTTTGTTTCTCGTACTCGAGATTGAACGAGTCAAACTTTCCAGATAATCGAAAGATAAAAGTCGTCTAAGCTCAAAACTCACCACAAAACAACAAATATTGTATAGGCGTTCAGACTCGAAAATTTGTATACTTATTTATACACACTTAGGCAATCAATTAACACACTTAGGCACACACATTTCTACACACTTTTATAACAATTTGTTAAAGCTATCCTCTTTTTTTTCGAGAAGAAAATTTACTTAATTTGAACAGTTTACAGCGTCATGACTAAAAATTTTCAAACATAGCGCCCGAGTGATCGTATAAAGCATATACAAACGTCAACAATAAAATCGGTTTATATGTAAACACTTGCAGGCAATTTTTTTCTTGCAACGAACAACTTTTGAAACGATTAAGGAATCATGCGAAATTGCAAATTACACACAATTTCTGCCTAAGCGACAGTATGTCCAAATGTAATTGAATATCAAAACTTAATTAGTGTTGTTTCTCTGTATTTGAAATAATGTTTTCACAGTGGCCTACTTTAATCTTTTTCCGGACATAAAGAGTTAAAGAGACAAGAGATAAATTGTAACGGAGAAAATTTTGCATTTGCCCATTTACAACGAAAGTCCCTCTATTAGTATAAAGGGTGAAAAGGCTTAAAAATAATCATCGTGTTCAAGCAGTAATAAATATGAGCCTTGCTCTGTGAAAAGTGGTTTAAAGCATCTGCAAAAAATATTGACCCATGTCAGCCTGCGCAGGCTGACATGGGTCAATACTTTTTGCTAGTTGTAAATTTTTTGCATGTCCAAGTTCCAGTCTATCTAAAGATTCAGCCGGTTGTTGGACCAAATGGATTTTTATGGATCCATAATTATGGCTTAATGATGGGATCCATAATGACGACTTGTTTGGTATAATACATGAAGGAGATGCCAGAGCGCAGTTCATATGTAAATATTTGAAATTTCCAAACCTGTCATAAAAGAGTTATACAACTCCAGCACTTCACTGTCCCATCTATACGCAACACTGATCTGGTTCCATTCGCTTGTCTTCAACAAAATTCCTGATGATAGTGTCTCGCCATTGCAGATAATCTGTAATCCTGTCTTGGAATATACCACTAATATGAAAAATTCTCCTGAACTGTATGACAGTAAAATTCCAGTTTGAGGTCCCGAAGGTTTCGCATGGATTTCTATTGTAAAATCACCATTGGGTAGATGCACGTTAGAAACAGTAATACCAGTTCCAGAAAACGAAAGACAATTAGATTCGTGTGGTGACAAATAAAACCTTTCAATGATGCGGATAAAACTTTCATTCTGGTATCTGTGACTATCCAGAAACAGTTTTAATGATTCTTCTGTCTGCGGAAGTAAGCATGTTGAGTTTATTGTGGATGATTCTGGACATGGTGTGGTAAGTAAACTACTACAGTTTGCTGTTCTAATGGCCAGCTCTGTGTCACAGGAAGCCAGGAAACCGGTAACGTTTCCAGACAACCACTCAGTCTCAGATATTGAAACCGTTAACATCAGCCTATTATTGACTGACGAAATTCGTATGTGTAAACTTGATAATGGAACCAAAAGCAGAATAGTGGTTTGGCTTTCAACTGTCAGTTCAACATTTCCAAGAACAAGTTTGTTATACAGGTATATGGATGTCGTGCTCGTTAGAATGACTACGCCAGTTTCTGAAAAAGCACTGTGACTGATGTAGTACTGATCAGACGCAAGATCAAGAATAACCCCAGTCAAACACGGGTGCGTGTATTTCTCTTGCAAGCATGGCGAAAATCTTCCAGTAAGGCTAAAGTCATAGGACGAATGCGCTATTGCTGCGAGAAACTCATTTACATTAACGTCAATCATAATTCCATCAAAGGTAAGCATTTGTCCTAGTAAGTTAATTTGTGCCACAACAGTTTCTCCGTTTGTGCTGTTATTCCAGTTCAGCAAAGTACAATTTTCCCCAAACCAGCCAGTTTCACACTCACTGCAATCATCGCCTTTCCATCTACCATTGCAGTGGCATGTCCCATTTACGTTACAAGTTCCGTGGTTGTTACATGGGGTATTTGCTCCGCCTGGACACACAATCTCGCATTTGTTACCATAGAAACCATACCGACATGTACAGTCAGCACCACTGTAGACTCCAAAGGCACAGTTATGGATTCTGTTTAAGATCCAGTTTGGAAGATTGTGTTCCAGTGTAAGTAACACGTTGTACAATGATGATTTATCATTGCCCTGCATTTCACAATATGTCACAAACTCATATATTATACTAACTCCTAGCAGTTTCTCTGATTCAGACACTTTGGTGAAACACAACTGTTTGAACCACTCATATTTGAGCGAAGAAATGTTTTTACATAGGCTCAAGTTTGAAACGCTTGCAAAGAAGTTTGTGCACAAAGATTCGTTCCTTGGACTAATTTCTATGTCATATAACTGAACGTGCCGTATTTCCTTCAGAATCAGGTCCGATGGAACCCAGACTGGTGACTGCCAAGGATATTCTGGTAGTGTAAATGTATTTCCTGCAACCGAGTCTGACATGAGTGTACCTGCTCCTTCTATAAAGCTATAAAATTGAGACAGCTGTGAGATGAATCCAGAAACTCTCATGTTCATTTTTTTAGCCTGATAAACAACTGTAGTTGGAATGGGCTCCTTCCATAACGCAAACTCTGATATCAGACCTTCAAAAGTAAAATTACTTGGTATCTGTTTAGTCTGTGAAATTGATGGTGTGTGTTCACCAAATGTAATCACACCGCCTTCTGCAAATGTTCCTGGACATGTCGCATTAAAGGATCTTTGGTTTATTTTTCCATCCTCTTCGAAGTGGTACAAGAACATAATGTTGTGACTCCTTTCAAATGTTAAGATAATCTGGTTCCATGAATTCAACGTCCCCCCTACAGAAGCTGTAAAAACCTCAGAACCGCACTGGATTTGTATTGGGTTAGTATTCTGAATACTAAAAGTAGAATTTCCACCATAACTACCGATAATACCCCCATAGCTGTATGGCTTGAAATATACTGATATGCTGAAGTCCTTTTTTCTCGTTGTGTATTCATCTTTAAAAACAATAGGTATTGTTGTTGTAGCTGCTCCTTTAAAGAAAAGTGCATAGCTATCGACACTCAATTTTGTAGTTGATACATTCAGTATATTCATAATTGGACTGTTTGGAACAGAGAAGTTCCTCAAGAAAATTTCGAATATCATGTCAGTTGTCGAGCCTGAATAGTCCAATGCATTTATGTCACAGGACCCTAGTATTCCTACAGCTCCAGAGCATTTCACTTGATGGATGTTGTTGATAAAACAGCTTAAAAACTGCCCGTTTCGAACTATAAGAACATCTATTGCTTCACCATCAAGTATGTTTATCGAAATTTCAGAGGATGAAAATAAGGTAATGGACATTATTTGGTCTATTGAGCTGGAAATATTACCAGGATGAAATAGTTCTCCGTCTACAAATAGATCAATTTCATTTTCCAGATTAGACGGTAATAGAATGATGTTCCTGTCTTTGTTTGATACGAAAATGGAAAACACACATATTCCAGCTGTACAAGGAGCTTGATAAACATGGATATCGATATTACCAGTACTGAAGAGCCTGAACACACCGGTTATAGTAGGACACGGAATCTGCTGGCCATTGAACAAATGATAATATCCAAAACTCAACACTGCTGCAGAAAATATCTGCTTGGATATTGTAGTTGAAGGCTGTAAGACACTACAGTCATCACCAGTCAGAGATACATCTGCTGTACTTGTGCACCTGGAACATTCAGTGTCCCCATTCCAGTTCCAGAAACATGTACATGCGCCATTAGACCCGCAGCTACCACGACTATTACACGGGTTATCAGAACCGCCTGGACATGTGTCATTGCAGTATTGATTGAAGTAACCATGATAACAAGAGCATGTATCTGTTCCTTCCAATAGGAAACCAAATTTGCATGGGTTATTACAATTGGCTAAATTTCTGGTTTCTATATCAAGGCTTGAACAGAACACATCTACCGCATCATATTCGAAGTTGCCTGATTTGTAACAGATCTTAAGAAGATCTATTATGGCATTTACAGCCAAGTGGTTTGACGATGTGACGGCCTTTATGTGTAAACAATGGTCATAAAAGTACTGTTTCGTTGCATTGTCAATTGTGTTGCAGCTCGACTCAATTACGTTTGATTTAAAAATTATGCTACACCATTCTTTTGCAAGGCTTTCTAACGTGCCGTTTTTAAAGTAAAACTGCACTGCACCATCTACGATAGCTGAATTGTATTGGACATCAGAGGACTCCCATATTGGTGATATCCATGGGTATTCTGGAAGCACCAATTTGTGATTCTTGTAATGACTCGCAGTTTCTAGACCGTCTCCTTCGTTAAAATGGTAGGCAAGTATCTGGGCACTCCTCGTTATCTTGGGATTCATCTTGTACAACTCTAGAACTTGGTTTGCTTCCAGTGCTTTATTCCATACGATAAAGTCATCTATATTTGACTTCAGGCCGTTAAAGTGTTGATACTGCTTCACATCATATGAAGGAAATGTTTGCCCAATTGACAAAGTTCCAGAGCCCGAGAAAAGATTGTGAGGAAGGTCTATGCTGTATTTGGATGGAACGTTATTGTCTGAAATTGCATAGACAGAAGTTGAACCTGTGGCAAAAACATAGGACATGATGACCTTAGTCCAGGTGTTTGGCGTTAAAGACAAGTTCGTAAGCTGTCTTACTTCTTCGTTGGGCAGGTATACATTTATTGAAAGCGAATTAAACTCGCACAGCAGCGTGAAGGTCGATCCTCCAGCAAAGGAAAACAAAGTTTCTTTTTCTGTATCAATGTGATGCTTAACCATAAGTTCGAATGTAATGCCGAGCAAACTTCCATCTCTCAACGTAAGTGTTTCTGCAATACTTGAACCATTGAAAAAAAGACTGAAGCCAGCTTGCGACTGTGTTTTCTCATTTAAACTGGGATAGAAGATGAAACTATCACATTCGTCTATGTAACCATCTTTTGTTGATAATCCGTAGCTATAATTTCCGACAGGTATGGTATATCCACTGAAAGACGACACCTTCTGCAATACAGGAAGTGTCCTGTTACAAAGTCCGAATAGCGGTGTTCGATATAAATCTGGAAGTCCCATGTTGTTGTAACTTGTTGAGCGGTTCTGACTAAGAAGTCCTGCAGTATATGTTTTAAGGACATTTGGGACTGCGAGCTCGACGTGAAGGTACTGTGACTCGACTGAAATTTCTATTGAAAAATGACTGGTTACATCCAGAACGATGCGGCGATAGCTTTCTCTGTACACGGTGAATCCTTCGAAGTAAACTGGATGATCTAATGTGCTCTGTATATCGTTGATAAAAACGAATGGCTTGGAGTCTTTCTCTTTTCTTGACTGCACTGTTACAACAGCGGCTCCCTTATCGCCATCTTGTATTCTTACGGCAATGAATGTGAGACAAGAATAATTTTCATAACATACAATGAACTTTCCTTCGATAATGATGTTGTCAGCAACACTCAGTAAAAGTAGCTCGCCGTGAGTTTTCACAGAATGAATCACTCCGTCAAGAGTAAAAGATATTCCAAGCCGTCCAATAAACGTAAGAGAGTCATTTCCTGGTTGGATAGTACTTTTCACTACTGTACAATTATCATTCAACCATCCGTCTGAACATCGACTGCAATCTATGCTTCCTTGCCAATTTACGGGACAGTTACAGCTACCAGCTCTATCACAAGTTCCAAAGCCGTTACATGGATTTCCTGCCCCACCTGGACAGACATTTGTACAGTTCATTCCCCAGTAACCATCCTCACAAATACATTCCGATGCTGATGATGAACGTTCGCCAAATGGACAGTCAGGAGAACACAGTTCAGCCATGAATGGATAAAGGTTGAACTGTTGTTCAAACTCTGCACAAGTTTCTTTAGCAGGCCAAACAGTCAGATTCTGGGCAATCTGGCAATCGTCCGCAAATGATACGATGGTATTTGCAATATCTTCACCGTTTCTTTCTGCTTCCGTACATTCAAACATCGCTAAGCTCAGCTTTGTTGCCATGGCTTCTACTAGACAAGTTCTGAAATTTACAAAAAAAAAAAATAGTTATCCTTGACCGGACAATGATTGTCTAGGCTGACTATTTGCCCCCTATCGGTTGCCTTTTTATTGGTTGTATATTGTCAACAAATGACAACGCAAATTGCTGATGTACAAATTCTAATAGTAGGAAGGCCCCACTAAAATTGCAAAAAAAGTTGTTGAAATCTGTTGGAGGATATGACGGCACAAAAATGTGGTTATTGGGGACAAAACGACAAGCTGATTTAAGTATATCCACTTACTGCCTTTTGTGGAATACAATATTCTTTGGAATTACATTTTCCTTCTGCTTTCAACAGAATTTCAGTCAGGTAGTACGGTTATAGCTCAGTTACAAAAGAGACCAAACCAAGAACTCTAAATCACAAATCCATTGTCCAAACAACTGATCCAAAGACAACCTTAAAATACTTGATACTAATATCTTTTATAGTGAATATCACGAACGTAAGTATTCATTAAAAAAAAAACGTTAAGAGCGAACACGCGGAGAGCAAAACATGTTTTGCAAGTACGTTCTCATCTAAAGTAGATATACGATAGTGCAGAACTGATGAATCGAATCATGAGAAGTTTCAAATGTCCGATTCAGCTATTTGCAGACACAAAAACTAACTGAAACAATAATTCATTCTGCGATAACGTAACTATGATTACAATTTCATCTTTGTCATTAGAAACGACACTAAAGAATTATTGCTTGTATTTTTCCACACACTGTATCATCAATCTCACGATGGAGCCTCGCAAAAAGGTGAATTGTAACAAATTTCGACCCAAAATTGTTTGGAGGTAGAAAGCTGATATTTTAGCGCGTATGTCGCTGTAGTAAATTAGTATGGGGAATCTTTGACCTCCGAGGACGCAATTTGTACAAATTTAACTCTTTACCACACGACAATATCCCAGGCTCGTCCAAATTAAAAGCATTTGCAGACGACAATTCAATTCTGGCTAAAATGATGGGAGCTGTCTTTAAAATGACAGAAAATATGGTGGGAAAAGGAGTAATGGTGATAACCTGCATTTTCCACTTTTCCAACAATGTCTTCAAACAATTCAAACAAAATGTTACATTCGTATCAAAGTACAGGAATAGTAGTTCAACAGCAGCGAAATATCTTTGACAGTGCCTATATTCAAGTTTCTGTCAAACACATAACCTACCGGACAGGGCCATTTTTGCCCGACCCAAAGGACGAAATTTGAACAATTCTGTTGAAGAGCTACTGCCTGATAAAACTTGTGCAGTGCTAGTGCCACAGCTTTTGTGGCTTCAGACATGGCGATTTTGAGTAATTCTTTTATGTAACATATAAGACCCTACAGATAAGAGCTATTCTTTACCACTGGGACACATTTCGATAAAAGACTGTTAGATGATGCCACATATCGAACACCGACTACCTAGGCTTTTTAGTTCGAGTTCCGTTTGAGATACTATATAAAGTGCTTTACTTTGAATAAGGACTATCTTTCATAAATTTTGCCAAGCAGTCATTTTGTATTCAGTAACTCAAACTCGTAAAGACAATTTCTTAACCCTTATCCTGCTAAGTAAGTTAAATGAAAGTTTCAAGCCGATTGTAAAAACTCGAATAATGTTCTTTCAAACTTAATTTTTGGAGAAAAAATATCCCCTTATCGGACGGTGTAGATCCAAGATCAGACTGCATGTTCTGTGCAGTCTGATCTTGTATCTACACTGTCCGCAAAATATCAGTAAGTCGCGCTTAGCAGCTTACAGGTTAAAACATGACAGTTTAGAAACGGCACCAATTGCGTCAAGGTATTAAGAAAGCTTTTTAGGTCTGCAAAGCCTTCGGCCGACCAACCAATCAATTCAATTCTGAGACCTAGAGACACGGTGCCATTAACCCGTATTCTGCAAATCAGAGCAACTGATGTCAATAGCAAAGAGCGTAGACTTAGATCAGGTCGCTCCTCTGTGCAGTCTGATCTTTGTTTACAATCTTCGATGCATACATAAAGCTTGAAGCTTTACCTTACTGCTATACTGCCTAAAAGCTAGTTCGCTGACTATTTATAACAGCAGAATAACTGCTACATAACTGAAGTAAAAAATTTTTAGCCAAAGTAAAAACCTAAGTATTGCGATTTAAGAAAAGTTTTCGCCAAATATCTCTATCCATATCGGAGACTGTAGATCTAAGACTAGACTGCACCTTGTGTGTAGTGTGGTCTTGATCTACACTGTCTAAAAAGAGCCATGAGTCGCTCCAAGCAGCAAGTGGGTTAACATAATGAATTCTGGCTTAAGAAGATTGAGGATTTACTTTTAACTTCTTACTTTGCAAGTGACGAAGACTGGTCCTTAAATATACTTGTGCATAGCGGGTCATCTGTGGAATATACAATGTCCCTTTTTCTTCTCATTCGGTCTCTTGGCTCGGGGCCAAACTCTACAAGGTATTCTGTCGAACGTTTGCGTCTGGCAGGCAATGCCGATGTTGTGCCATACTGGGGGCTATCTGAAGTTCTCTGATAACATGATCTAAGTGGATCATTATCTATCTGTAGTGCGGAGTACTGATTTTCCGAATCTAATGGGCTCCCATGATTATAATTCAGCATTCCATTGTCTGAAATAGAGCATACTAATGTTCAAAACCTATAGTACATAGATAACTTGCACAATGGTACTTGAAAAAAAAAGTTTTGTCTAAACCCTTAAAGCGCCAAATAAACCAAACAGGAATTTGCATTCTAGAATAAGAATCAGATAATTGCAATTACCTGACTGTCTTTTGTCTGTAGTGTTTCAGCAAACGGACAGTGTAAATCAAAGATCAGACTAAACATTTTGTGATCTTGATCTACATCGGCTGCAAAGGTAACTATAGTAGTGGAAGGAGCTTAAAGGGTTGATTTTTTTTTCCTCATTTTGTTTCCCTCTTTTTTGAGCTTCAGTGGCTGTGAAATGGCGTTCAATTTCAAAATCTTAAAACGATTTCCGAAGAAAATACTTTGGAGAGTATTTGGATAAGGCACTGCTGAGACCAGTCTAGTACCGGTGAAATCAGGGATAAACTATTGCCGAGATATGATTGAAATGCTGCTGAAAGCGATGTAAAACATGATTCAAATAAAGAAACTTTTTTCCTTTTTAACAATGGTAGACCTAGAGTAATATAAGATACGTTTTACAAGAAGCAAATATCTCTCTTAGTTACATAGCCTAGAATCGTTGTAAATTTAGCCTTTAGATGTTCTATCGTCATTATTTTCGATCTCAAAAGTACAGCAACATCGCTTGGTAACTAGTTGTTAAATATATTTGTTTTGTTTGCGCACAAAGAAAGTGATTCCTCTGACTTCATGTAAATGTATACAAGATACATATTTACGACAGATGGCCTTTGAACATGTGGAATATACAACATTCCTGATGCGCAAATACTTATATTTCTATTCATATGTCACGATTTAACCCACGGCTGCATATAGGTGCTCTGACTCAACAAAATGACTAAATATATATATATTTTTTGAAACAAAAAATTCTCCTATATTACAAAAACACATAGGACATACTCAGAAGTGCATCTTCGTCGAAACTGTAATAATACAGCTTGATATCGTATCTTTGGAGAAGTCTCTCAACCTCAGCCATTGGTTTTGTGAACATGTCAAGGGCCATGTCGACATCAAATGCTCTGCAAATCAGAGTAAATAAAAGTATCACATGAAGGGAGGCACAAAAATACATGAGCTGTGCACTAGCAAAATGGTTTTAATGCATTGTTGTACTGCATTTTACCAAGCATGTCGTTGCAATATATGTATCTTTTGTCTAAAAACCAGTTGAAGTACGAGGTAGAATGTCCTTTGACATGCCGAAAATATACTTATGGCAAGCTGACACGAGTGGCATCTTCTTTGCAGATGCATTTAACGATATTTTCACAGAGTATTTCTCATGTTAAAATCGACATACACTAACACAACACAACACCTTTACCAACAATGGAAACAAATGCCAAGTTCAACGTATCAAGCAGCCTATACATCGCTCATCTGCGGTACTGAACGCAGACAGAACACCGAGATTCTGTGCGATTCTATGCATATGCTATTTATCTAAATCTTTGAAAAAGTTTGTTTCATTGTCAAATTGCAATACCTGTTTGTGAACACTGTTTTTTAAACTGGGTGTGTCTAGCTAGTCGATGTCTAACTTTTCAACAAATACAACTGTCGCAAAGCGGACAAAAATACCCCATCAGCACCTTGCCACTGAAGCAGCATAATCAGAGAAAACAAAGTAAAGTTCATCTGTGACCTTGACCTTTGACCTATGTGACCCCAAAACAAAAGGGCACCCCCTTGTGTTGAGAGGAATACTTTTATAAAGTTTCAGGGTCCTAGGTCAAACGGCTTTTGAGTTACAGCAAGGAACGAAAACAAGACGGACGATTGACAGACAGATCGACGGATGGACGGACAGACAGACATGGTGAAACCAGTATACCTCCCTCTACCACGTAGGTGGGGAGGTATAATGAAAAAGTTTAAAAAATCAATATAATGTAGCACTTCAGCAATTACTGTCCAACGTATTCCGTGCACTTAAATAAAAAGTGCCACATTCTCTTTATTCATATCCATTCTTTTCGAGGGCTATTTTCAGCTGTGTCAACAAGTCTTCCATTGCTTTAAATGGTTATACAGTAGGACCAATGAAGAACCGTGATTGACAGCCGAATAAACGGCATTCCAAAATTAACAAGATTAAGGCAAAGTATGAAGTAACTTCATGTCATATCTTGCATTCGAAGGTTAAAAACACTTACTCTGAAGCAAAAGCTAAGGAGTCAAAGCAGCCCACAAAGTTGTCCTCTGTCTTCCATCCAGATTCATCTTCAATTATTTGAAACTTGCCAAGAGATAGGCTGCCGCCGTTTCTAAACGGGTTGGTATGATCCGGAAAATCTCTGACTCTGTACAGTTCTAGACTGCTTTTGCTTTCTTCATTTAGCAGGTAAATGTTCAATCTTCGGAATCTGGCAGACCAAGTAAGAAGGATTTGGTACCATACGTTGTCATCTAGATTCAGGTTAGTTACCCATTCATGTCTACTGCCATAATTCACAATGAGAGAACCGTTGTACCTCAAGATTAAAGCGTTGTTGATAGAATATGACAGAAGGACACCATAACAGCTTGAACAAATTTTCACGTAAAATGATATGGTCGCTTCTCTGGTGCTTTCATCGAACAGGCTAACCGATCTAATTGTAGCTCCAGCCTTATTACAACACAAAGCTTTTCCACCAACTTTTCCGGTAACGTTAGTGGTATCAAATGTTGATGTAGTGCTAAAATCGACATCCGCTGAGCACTGAAATAATTAAACAATCAAATTGAGTTAGACCAAGGGTGATCAAGAACATTTACCAAGGTCCCGATCTATTTGTCTTTTTAGTACAATTTTTCAGGCATCGCACGTGGCCAAGGGCTACGGCGTGTGTGTACCTTATATTTGCATCGTGCACTTTCTTGTACTGGCTTTTGGCGACGAACCTAGGTAAAGCCATGCGAAGACCTCAACGAGGCCGTATGGTAATCGTGAAGTCTCCTCAGTCTCTGGACAGAAACCATATATATTATAAAAGAAATCGCTATTGCAATAAAATTAAAAAAAAAAAAAAAACCCTAGCCCCCAAAACAGTCATATCTTTTTCACATGTTTTTCACATACTAGAATGAAAAAAATAAATTTTGAAAACAATCAGGTCTAAATGAGTATCATCCATACCAACTACCAATAAACTCTGACACAGAGTATTTTGAACAGAAAATTTCCAACAATACGGCCAGAATGGCCCTTAATCACTCACCAGAGACAATTCGTGACGCCATCCTCCCCCAGTGTAACTAATTATTTAACCCTAGGGCATTCATCCAAATAACCCTCGTATCAACCCCCCCATATCATGCCATATAAAAAAACATTACAATCTAAGCCAAACGGTTTTGAACAAGACTTTCAGTCTTTTTTTGTAAAAACCTATATGAGAGTTGTGACCACAGGGCAGAGCCACTTTTGACCCAAGGACTATAACTAGTTGATGCCAGGTAAAAACCCATTAAATGAAGCAACATACCAAATACATGTAATACAGGTCTAGACTGAATGATGATAAATGAGAAGGTATTTAAAATTTCCACAAAATAAAGCTTCTGAAAATCCTGTGACCCCAAGGTGGGGCAAATTTTGACCCATGGGCTAAATTTTGGGTAAACTTGGTTGTGATCCACTAAACGAAGCAAAGTGCCAAATTTGGTAGCCCTGGGTCTTATCGTGAGGAACAAAAATAATTTTTCAATATCAGGGTTTATGGGGTTTGGGGCCAATTACAACTCCTGTGCTATAATTTGAACCATCTTGTTGAGGCCTACTTGATGATACACACAACAAAATATTGCTGCTTTCGCTTTTACGGTTAGGTACAAGAAGGTTTTTTATAGTTTTCACTAAATAAGATCATGATAAACTTGTGACTAAGGGATTAAGACCAATTTTGACTTTTAGGCTACAATTTGAACAATCTTGGTAGAGGTCTATTAGATGAAGCTAAACTTTGGAAGCCTTACACTTTATGGTTACAAGACTGTTTTCTCCCAATTTCACTATATAAGCCCATGTGAAATTTGTGACCCCTGTAGCAGGGCCGATTTTGACCCTAGGGCACTAATTCAACAATCCTGGTAGAGTTTTACTAGATAAAGCTACATGCAAAATTCGGTAGCCTTATCGTTTCCGACAAATCTAAAGTTTTGTTTTTTATCAGAATCAATTTCTTTTGCAGGGATTCTGAAGAAGATCATATTAGGATAATTTCTGTAAAGTTTGGTGAAACTTCGATTGGTAGTTTCAGAGGTGTTTAAAATAAAGTTAAAACAAGCATGGGTGGACGCGCGACGGACATGACATACGCTGGCTGGCCTTTCAGCCTCTGGAGCTAAAAAATGCAATTCTTGCGACACAAGAAATTTTCTCATTCTTAAGTTCCAGGACATGTGGTTCCAGATCCTCTAAAATGGCCTGATTTCAAATAAATAACATACACGTAAAGAGTAAAGAATAAAGGTTGATAGTGTCAAACTTCCGAATGCAAATGCGTAAGATGACAAAGAAAATGCAGTTCTCCAATTTCAATAACGAGGAACACTAGCATGAAAGAGCCAAAAGACGAAAAAAAAGAAATACTGTCATGAGTTTCCAAGAATTGGAATAGAATATGTACGATAAGCAGTTGCATGAGAAATTGATAATCAAAATGAAAGACCGCGAATCTAAAGCGTCTTTTCTAACTGGGCTAAAACTTCAAGGCGCATAGCTATAGATACACTGTGCTATGTATCAAGAATTGCTGATCGAGTGATTTTTATAAAATCCTGAAAGTAAATTACAAAACGACGAAAGGACAAACATATGGACAGACAATATGGGTGAATTTCTAATGCTTTCTTAGAATCACTGAAAGCTCAAATTTAGTCTTGTTCCATTTGATAGACAAGAAGTAAAACAATATCTAATGAAACTCCGAGGAAGACGAAATATACGGGAAAGCACTCTACTCCTACATTTGCCAATCTGTTCCCAACTGAAATAATACATTGCTTTGTTTCCCATCATGCAAACTTTAAAAAAACCGTATAGCTCCTATTCCTTATTTACGCCTAACTCAAACATCACGTTCCATTCATTATCAAAGTGAGACATTGAGTAAAGATTGAAAGTGCAATCTTCATAACAATCTTGACACATTTGGATGCAGCGCAAATAAGAGCGGTCTCTTGCATTTCTAACGTAAGTGAAACAGTTCTGAACTTAAGCTTGCAAACATATTTTGATACTTTCAATTAGCTGCCAAATCTTTTGTGACGAGCTAGGAATTAATGTAAATAATGAGAAAATTGTCCAAAAGAAGTGGGTTTTCGAACTTACGTGAGTCCTTGATTGTCCTTGAATAAGAGAGGAGCTGCTATAAATCTCATACTTCCCAACTGGCAGGGACAGCGGGTCATGTGAAATCTGTTTGCAAAGACCATCAGTTATGTTAGAGTCTTTTGGTAGATAAGCATCAATTTTGAAAAATGTTTTCGCTCTTCTCACATCTAGAACTAAACCGATTGATTCTAGCGAGAGGGAGACAGTTTTGGAATTCCGGTTGGCCAAATACATCTCACCAAGTGAAGTGTCAATAAGCTTATTTTTCTTCCATTTACCTCCATTGATCAAAGCAACCATCTCTGGCTTTGCAACATCAGACACTTGTTTGTTTACAAATTCAAAATCAATGTAATAGTCTTTATGGGTGACGAAGACTCTATCTATGTTTACAGTATCGGCATTTCCTACCTTTGACACAGTTTGTCGTACCTACAAAAAAAAAACCACAAGTAAACACAATATTTACCAAGAGAACCTCAAACACTCTGATTGTTTTTCTTTCTCAGTGAAAAGTGAATGTTGAAAATGGTACATAACTGTTACCAAAAATATTTTCACGATTATCTGCCTCTCTGGAGTCACCTTTGACAACCAGCCAAAACTTTAATCCTTTACCAAACAATCCAGGGTTTAAACAATCCTGAGAAAGAAGCCTTTTTAAAATTGTTGGAAAAGGATACACCTTTTCCCAAAATGTTTTTTACCTTTTCATTACCTTTTCATTAATTGAGTCACATTTCATATGTCGAATGCTAATGCTTTCAATTTGGACAAGTCTAAAATTTTGTAGTTTGGCCGAGGATTAAGTAAAGATTTTGGTGATAAAAGAGAAATGAGATAAAGTTTCACATGACCAGTCAAACGACATAAAGGCTACAATATTACCCAATCGCTTTCTTTGGAATCGGCCAAGATAGAAATTATCTAGATTACATAACAGAGTTGTTTACTGCATGATATAATTCTTGAGAGTAGTAGAAGCTGTATTCGAACAAAAATACATAAAAAATTTTAGACAATAAAGAAAAGTGCCAAACGGAAGCAATGGAGTTTCAAATTAATTAAGTCACTTTGAAATTCATCTCAATTATTATTTTTCAAATTCATTAGATTGTTTGAAAATATGTGCTTTGGTAAAGGCATAGAAGCGGGCAAAGGTAAACTATGAGGGTGTTAAAATGCATTTAAATTTAAATCATACCATCTAAATATAATGGGAACTATTGCGAGGATGACTATTCGTTATTGTAAGGTAGATCCAAGTGTTAGTCGCTGGCACAAAAATGAAATTTCAAACAAAGTAAAAAATAAAAAAAAGCGACCTGGCAATTTTTTAGTTTTAAAATGCGTATTTTTGTGGCGATAATCCTCGGACTGACCATACAACAACAGAGTGTCATCTTCGCAATAAGTTCCATACTTTAAATCGTATTCTTTAAATGTGCAAGTATTTAACATCCACGTTGTTTACTTTTGGTCGCTATTCGACTGTTAACTAAATAATTTGTTCATTCAAGATTTTAGACAAACTTATTTCAAATTTGACAATTAAAACATTTATTGACTCACCAGTATTCTCAAGTTATCAGCCTCTATAAAGATGACTCGATCAAAAGCATATGGCAGTTTCCTCCGTTTTGAATTAAAGCTCGTGAACGCTCCCTTTCGGTAGGCTTTGCAATGCATCAGGTGTGAATCTTTACTATCAGTTGGGTCCGATTCAAATTCAGAACAGTCTACTCCCGAAAAGAAAGCCGAACATGAGCCACATGCTGAATCGCCATTCCAGTTTTCATCACACTGACACACCCCTGTTACAACATTACATGTTCCGTGATGATTGCAGGGTCTGCTTACACCACCTGGGCATTCTGACTGGCATTCCTCCCCAAAATATCCTGGTAGGCAGACACACGTCTCATTAATGATTGTGCCGAAGTAACACTTCTCCTCGCAGTTCTTTCCCATTGCAATGGGGTAAACCCTCGACCCAAAAGAATTGCATTCTCCATCCGAAGGCAAAGAATCATAGCGGTTCTTAATTTTACATTCCCAGGCTGCATTTAAAAAAGAGTCGATACTGTTGTCCAGGCTTCCAGTTATTCTGACATCATTTTGACACCGTAAGTACATAAATTGTAACAGATCTGGTAAATCTTTGCATTTCATTTCCAATACAGCTGCCAGCTGTAGGCACCTTTCTTTCATTGTTGAATTCATAGGTGACGAAGGCGGTAATTCATTCAATTGAGACAAAGCAATAGTTTGTGGACTGTCAATTTCCCAAGAGAAGACAGCTGCTGACGACACAAAGGCCTTTCTTCCGTGGATGTAATCGAGCATTTGGTATCCAAATCCTTCCATAAAGTTAAACAAAAGTGAGGGGCTTCCTAATAGAACTCCATGACTGCTATTAGCAATGTTTATTTCAAAATGAACTGAGAATTCATCCACAGTAACCAGTCTGTTAAACATAACAAATCTGTTGACTGACAAGACTGGAGCTTTGAGCCCAATCATGACAGTAGATACGTAAGCTGTGCCCGCAGTCTGCCATTTACCAATAAAGAACATAGAATCCTCTCTGAAGGGTGATTTAAATTTTATCATCTGTTCCATGATGTTTATTTCTGCGTACCTGTAACCTTTCTCGTGTATAATATGAACCAACATATTACCCGACACTTCATCCAAGGCAATCCCAATATTAGTCCATGAATTTTCAAGAACACGTATGTCCAACTCAAACGTGTGATTTCCAAAGGCAATTAGAAATTTATGATTGATTATTACAATACCAAAAGTTGTAAGCTGATTTGATATGCTAAATACTGGTCCATCAGACACACTGAAAAACTTGATTCTCATCTCGATGGTACGTGAATTGCTTTCTAGTGATAAAATAGTTCTGTCGAGCTCAGGGAGTATGATGTAGCCGTGTGTTAATCTTAGAGAGAAACCTGGCTTTCCAAATGCCGAGTCTGTGTTGTAAAAAATTGTTTTCTTTTGTTCCAAAGAGATGTCTGTGTAATACTGATTGAGCTCAGCAGACCCTATTTCATATTGTTTTAATGTTTCAGCCAGACCAATTGATTCTATCAGACATGTTAAATTGCCAGTAACACAAGATGTGGTTGACAAGTAAGTGCATTTACCAAATACTCCAGTCGGAGATACACAGTCGGATGTGTCGATCTTCATGTTAAAATCAAATCCGTTTCTATGTCTCAGTATGAGAATGGTCAAGTTGTTTGGGCCTGTTATTTCAAATAAAGTTGGGCTTTTCTTTAATATTCTGTATCCAGGCTGTAAGTCAAAAGAAGACATCTGGACAAGAGTTCCATTTAGAAAGATGATTCCTTCCCTAACAGGAGAAAGAATCAGAACATCATTCTTTATTTTGACAGCTATACTAGTTATACTACTCTGATAGTAAATTGTTGCTCCAAGCTGTACTTCTATCTGCAGGACACTGGTAGAGAAAAGTTGCAAGGCTCGATTAGCATTTTTTACTTGCAATATAACACCATCAAACGTCTTTAGATAGCCATTTCCGGAAAACGACGCTGTATAAACTGTTTCATGTAAATAAACACTGCCTATTATAACAGATTGACAGTCTGTGCCATAAAAACCATTACTACATAACGAGCAATCCTTACCATGGTAACTTTCGGTACAATTACAAAGACCCGTTGCAGAATCACAATAACCTCTTTGCTTACATGGGTTTGCAGCACCACCAGGACATTCGTTGGCACAAGTGGTTCCCCAGAAACCATTTGCACAAACACAAGTTGATCCATCACCTTCTGCCGATGGATTGACACATGGTATATCACAGTTCTCTCCTACATAACCGGCGACATTGAAGTCTTCACTACAAAGATATTTCGTTGGGTCAGTGGCAGTTACATTCGAATCGTTATCGTCAGAAATGCTGTAACATAATGTGGTAAAAGACTGAAGGACAATTATTCCTGCCTTTTCATCATTTTCTCTCGCGATTTCTTCAATACAGGTAAGTCTATATAGGTCAACTGTGTTAGAACTCATGTTAAAACAATTGTTTAGAATATCCGGTTGGCTGAAGTATCGCTGACATGTCAGTCTCGCCATCTCGTAAGCCTCTTCACTTTGGTAAGTTACGTATGGCTCGATTGGTAACTGGTTCACTGGAAAGGAGGAGGCTCCAATGCTAATATTTTGATTACCAACTGGGTTGTATATGGTAATATTACTGAATCCAGAATTATCCAAAATTGTATTTCCACTCGAAAGATCGAAGTTAACATTCATTGTCGGATATTTTTTTTCATTCAAAAACAGTTTCACGTCGTCTATTTCCCCAACAAAGGATCTGTCAACCATATTCGTGATGCCAAAATCGAATGACGGTATGGGTCTTCCAAATATAAGTCTGCCACCATTTGAAAAGATGTTGCTATTACTTGCGAAGACACTTTCCTGCGGTTGCAATTCAGATTTTGGGAAAGTGGCTTGAATCTTCACAGTGTCTGTCAAAGAATCGGTGGTAAGGTCAATGTGACACCACGTTCCACGCGGGATAAGTATCCTTGTATCAATGATAGTTCCACCTACCTGAACTTTAAGGTTTTCGCGATCTAGGAATAACAAAAATGTTGATTCTTTTACGTATTGCAAAATTACCCCAGTCTGCTCAACCTCTGGCCTGAAATTTATTTGTAGATTTATATTAACGTCAGTCATTGAAGGATCTGTGAATAAAAGTATGGAAGATCCAACAACTGATGTCATACTGGTACCATTTCCAAAATGTAAACTATTTCCTGCTACAGTGTTGGGTTCAATTGGGTCAGGGTTGAGGAGACTTTTATTCTCTGGAACCAGCATAGCTTGAAATGTTGAGAAATTCTGTGGACTATAGTATTTCAGAAAATCTCTGCTTGTTTTGCATATTGTATCCAGCGTACAATTAAGGCAATTTGTCTTCAAAAGCAATGATATGTAGCCCTTTTTATCAAACGTTACGGAAAGCCTCATTTTGAACACAACAGCATTGTTTGTTGAAAGAACAAATGAATTCGAGGATCTTGGTCTGTAAGCAAAGTATTTCAAAGTATTGATATTTGTGCTGTTGTTGATTTTTATTCTACTGTTGACTGAAGTGGACCCGTCTATCTGGATTGTTTCATTACGATAAACAACTGCAACCGCTTTTATACAAACTCGTCTTTTACACTGAACAGTTCGTATGTTAACTGATGGTATTTCTCCTTTGACTGCATTTGTCAAGTACCACTCGGCTGGATAAAGAATTTGGTAAACATCTCCGAAAAAACTCCTTATCTTCAATTTTCCAAACACTTGACATGTTCTGATAATACTGTTGTTTGATGGTACGCCTGGGTCTATGATATCAATTACAGTTTTGTCACAGTTATCTCCAGTGTATCCGTTTAAGCACTCTGAGCAGTTCTGGGTGGAATTAAAGCCCTGGAAACACAAACATGACCCCGTTGTAACATCGCACGTACCATGTCCATAACACGGACTTTCACCAGATCCAACTCTGTAAGGACATTCCTTCATGCAGTTCCAGGACCAATAACCTGTATCACAGAGACATCCCTGGATAGTTGGTGTTCCATGTACACAGTAGTCTGCACATATTGTTTGATAGTGCTTACTTCTGAAGTCGACACACAGATCTTTGGCCGGATCTATCACAGGCTCCAAGACATTCCTGCAAAGGCCTACGTAGGCGTAGAGAGAATACAGGTACGAACTGTCTGTTACACAAACATCCCTGAAAAAGCTGGCAAACCTTTCACCAAAATTGCTACAAGAATCTGATAAGGACTTTGCTGAAAAGACAGAGTAGCATGTAATTGTCTGGGCCACGTCCGTAAAAACTTTTATTTGGAAGTTGTAAGAAGTAATGAAAGCTCCAGGTTTATCCGTAATTAACCATGCAACTTTTCTAGATGACGGTAGTGAAAAACCTAGGCCATGAATTGTATCTACTGATACATAGCCGTAACCCTCGGCAAATTGAAAATGCAAACCTATATCTTTCACGTTAAGGACAGGGTTAATAAAAACCTGTGCTACCCTTTGTCTGTCCAGAAATGTGTTCCATACACGAATCTCTCCATAGATTCCTATAAAGTGACCGAAGTTAAATGGTGGGTCTACTACTAAATCTCCAATCACAATGTGACCTGCATGAGGAAGTGAAAATGCTTCGATAGACAAACTTATTGTATGAAGCAAGTGGTATTCAGAATTTATGTAAATGACTATATTGTTATGGCTGACGTCAATAGATATCATTATATGATACCATCTGTTATTATTAAGCGCAAATCCAATGTTGTAGGAAGTTCCTCCTATATGCATCCATAGACTTGAAGAGTTAAGATATAGGCTTAATTTGTTTGTATCTCCTGGTTTAAAATATCCAATTACGAATCCATTACTCGACAACGTTTTAATTTTGAAGTCTAATGATACATTGAATGTTCCATTTTTAAAGAAGACATCAGTTGGAATTTTGCCCGACATTGCAGAAGTTCCATTACAAAATAACCCATATCCCTGCAAAAGATCTTTGGTTTCATTTATTTGAAGTTCAGGATATTTGTAGATAAATCTGTTGGTGACAGATTTGCTTACGCTGTAGAACTGTATGAAAGGACCATCAATAATATGGGCACTTATCTGGCTGTAAGGAATGTATGTTCCTTGTCCTGTAATAAAATCGTCATCAACATCACCGTTACAATTTCCAAGCAGACCACTTACATCATGAATGTCACAGGGAGTTGCAAGTATTATTGAAAGGAAATTTGTATCAATCAGATGTGTTATTTTTACCGATACAGAACCATGCACAAATTCTAGAGTTGCTACGTCAATCCAAGCTATTTTAGCCTGAGAATTTACTGTGTAGACAGAAAGGCGGTCAACTTCGAAGTATGCATCATTGTGCGACAGAATCAGTGAGCCTCCAGCAAAGAGTGGTGTTTTGAATATCACATAATCATTTGTGATGCTGATCCAGATCTGTTGTAAGCAAACATTGCCTTTTCCACATGGAACCATTCTCAAATAAACAGACAGGGAGACTGACTCCTTTCTAAATAACATGTATTCCCCTGGGAAATGAACATCATATGCCTGGCCATCAAACATGACAAAATGACCATGTCCAAAACATAGACCTGTTACAGTTGTACTTCCAGCAGGGATAGAAGCTTGAATTGAAGAACAGTCGGAACCTTTCCAACCGTCAGAACATGATTTGCATCCATCTGTGACGTTAAATCTTTCTGATGTGCATTCACATGATCCATCTAAAGTACTGCATATCCCACCACCACATGGTTTCCCATTTGAATACATACACTGGTGATTACATGATTCACCCCAATAACCCTGCACACACTGACATTTGAGCTGATTTTTATTGTAGAGTCCCGCATCTCTTATGCAGTAAGTGTTACAGTCATTACCCCACCAGTCTGAGTAGCCTGGGTATATGTTACACAAAAGTCTGAGAGGATACAATGAAGATGTTCTAACAGGCTCAATAGTATCACTGAGCGCAATCAACACATTATAAGCTGCGTCTATGGTGTTAGACAGTACAATCTGTCTAATGCATTCTTTTTTGAAGACGATCACTGCTAATGGTCCAAGCTCATCTATACTTGTAAATGAGTTGATGACATTGTCACACCTGGAGGCAAAACCTAAATCTTGTTCAGATGAGGAGAGTGCAATTACTGCTGTATTTACTTCTCTGTATGACAAGTATTCCATTTTGTAACTTGCATATGACCACTTTATATTAGCCCAGTTGCCAAGACTCCATGCAATATGGATGTGTAACTGAGATGCATCGATTGAGATATAACCTTTACCTTCATTGAATCTCCATATGTTCACCAGAGTTGTTTCTCTCGACGTTATTGTATATTTAAATGCATGTTGTAATACTATTTGCTCATTCTGTGCCCTTTTCCATAATCTCAGATCATCTATATACCCTGTAAAACTGTGTGAAAATTGATGGGTCATACCCAGCATAAATGTACCGCCAGTATTAAACAGCTCTATACCTTTAGCGACAGTGTATGTATATGTCTTAAATGATAAATTCTCATCAATCAAATATATAAAGAGTCTTTGCTGGGCGTAAGACCACGCCGCAGAAATCTGATACCATTTATTCATTTGCACAGGTAAAGACCCAAATTCTTTGATAGCCTCCGTGTCAGTATACTGAGAGATGGATATATAACCATTGCAGACTAGTAAAGCTACAACTTCTGATTTTTCACTGTATGACCACAATGTTGAACAGTTAGTCTTTCTGTCCCTCAAATAGAATTTTATATCAATTGTGAATTCTCCCCTAGACAAAGATAGCACAGGTTCCGTTTGAAGAGAACTGGATTCTATGTGCAAGCATGTTTCACCATAGGCTGGATTGTATGGATAAAGAACATCTGAAAATATTGAGAATGTATCTCTCCAGGAATAACAAAATACTTCTTGAATGGATTTTTGTGTCAAGGGATGTACTGTACTTCCTTCTAGTAGTACGATCCCACTTGAAGTTACAAAATCGTTTCTTTCGTTATTGTCACATGAGCTCAACAAGCCTTTGGAAATTCCACATCTAGAAGGTTTCGCCTTTACATACACATTCATATAGTTAACCATCATTTCAATAATAACATAGAAATCCGTTGTAGCTTCTATTTTGTAACGTACTGGCGAGATCCTATACACATGTACATTCTGGACAATCTCCAGACCATGACCAACATTGAATTCTTCGCCATTGTAAAAGGTTAAACCACTTCCCCCATTCCCATTTGTCAACAAAACAAACCTATTACTGGAAACTAATAGACCGATTCCTATTGCATGTACAGTTGGGAGGATATTTGAAGAGCTTGCCTGAAAGTAAAAAAAAAAAAAAAAGAAATAAAACACATTTATACTAAACAAAAACAGGATTTAAGGTAAGGCATGGTTAATGCTGTTAGTTAGGAATGTAAAGAACATAATATTTTTTGTACCATGCAAGTCATCATATAATTATGGATCCATAAATTCCACTTTGTCAAACAACAAACTGAATAATTAAATAGAACGTTCCGTTGATAAGTGACCAATAGCAAAAAATTTTGACCAGGGTCAGTCTGCAGGGAATGTGCAGTCTGACCTTGGTAAGAATGTTTTTCAGATGCATTAAACTCCCTTTTCACAGAGCATGGTTCATATTTCATTGAACAAATAAACAGAAATATGGGTATTGTATTTCTGATTAACCCAAACCACTGACTTTTTTTAACCATCATTTTAAATGGTTATTTATATGTGTTTATGTAATTTTCATAAAAAAAAAATCCCATTTACCTTTGTACTGAAAATAGAGTGGATTTGACTTATAAACAATAATTCCAAGACAGCCAAACTAAAATTGTACAAAACCTTGAGTTTCAACAACTTTGAGGAAGACGGCTTTTGAAAACATAGTGGGAAAAAGAGAAAATGTTGGTAACCAGCATTTTCTCCTTTCTTCTGCACGATTTTCTGTCCTTTGAAACACAATTTTTTCACATATATCCATATGTAATTGTCATCTGCAAATGATTTCGATTTAGTGGAGTCCAAAATTTTGTCATTTGGTAAAGAGTTAGTGTAATTATTGAGTCATGCCCTTGGTCAGCCTTACCTGTGCCGAGTTTTGCTTTTGGTAAATTTTCTGCATATCAAAGGACTAGTCTACCTCAGAATTCAGTCAGTTGTTAGACAAAATGAATTTTGTGCATCAATAATTGTGTGATGACCTGCTTGGTATCATGGATCACGGAGATGCATTAAGCCCCCTTTTGTCAGAGCACGGCTCATTTGATATCTTAAAAATACCAATTCTTGAAGATGCCATTTTAATGGTCTTGCTGTTCTAAATAACCCATGCCTCAGGCTGATACAAGTATCAAAAATGTTACATGCAGGGTCATCTACAATGATCTTGAAATAGTCTTTATTAATTTTTGGTAATTTCAGAAATTCTTTAGATAACAAAAGTTTGTAAAATAGTGACAAATGAACATATGGCTCTTAACTGCTTTTAATGAGCAATTTTCATGACTCAAATAGTGAGTGAGTATGAAGTATGGGTTAAGGTCAATGGTCTGTACAAATAAGTAAATAAAGTTTACACTATTATGTATCATTTGCAAGACAACAAAATTTTAGACTCCTCTATATTGAAATCATTTGCAGCTGATGAATTATATGTGTCGAGAAAAATCATTCATTTTTGAAATGGTAGAAAATGCTGCTGTAAAATTTACAGCCTTTTCTCCTTTTTTTCCACAATATTTTCAAAAGCCCCTTTTCCTTTATCTCATTCGAACAGACTTTTCTGGTACAGGGTTAAATATGTATGCAAAAATACACATGAAGTTTACTTGCCATTAAAACTTGAATTTGAAGATTAATGCCACCAGAGAGGGGAACTTCAGTTAGGATAAATTGACCTGGCATGTAACTACTGTATTTTGTCCCATCATACGTTTGAAACTGACCATCATTGTACATCATTGCACTGTGCCAGTTGATGCTCCTATCTGTAACATATTCATTCAAAGCAAAGTCTAGATAGGGTCGATCTAGACCAGACTACACAGATTGTTTGACCTGAATTTGAATCTAAGCTGCAGTATTGCCTAAGAATATATCATTGCCCAAATAACAGTAATTTCTAGAAATTTCCTATCAAGAATTTTTTCTTTAAAGTTTTTTAAAAATTCTAGGTCAAAAAGGGGCATAACTGTGTCAAAAATATGATGCTTACCTGCTCCTCTTGTAAAGAATCCCCTATTGATAGTTAAGAACTAGTCCCAGCTTGAAGCAAGTATCTTCAGGATGAAAGAGATATTATGAAATGTGAAAATTTTCGCATGAAGACGATGGTACAGACAAGGCAGGGCTATGACAATACCTCGATATTTTCTTTGAAAAAGTTAAAAATTTTTTTTTTTAATATTTTTTTTCAAATCATATCTGCTAAATGACCTTAGCTGCCCATACACATAAATAATCACTCATTTGTTCAATCACAATTATTTAGTTTATCAGAAGAGGAACTTTGTGAATCTAACTTAAACAATATGATCATCATAAAACAACTTTAAACTGTTTTCATCCAAAACTTACTCGCTCTATTGGTTCCAGTCAATGAGCAATCATCACCAAACCACCCATCTTTACAAGTTTTACATTGTGTTATTATTTCTGCTCCTTCATCACAAAAGCATGTTCCATTGTCTGGATCACAGGTCCCTTTTCCATAACAGGGGTTACTTCCGCCACCAGGGCATTCATTTGCACATGCTGGTCCCCAATAACCATGGGTACATTGACAAATACCTTGAACAGGTTCAACTGCAGTCTGTGATTAAACAGAAGGGAAAAAATACATAATATATTCAGTGAAGATCTACAGACTGCATTATTCATCAACTGGAAGGGAATTAAGTAAATGTATGCAATTAACTCTTTACCACACAATCCCGAGTTTTAACGACCCTGAAGAATTTTTGAAAACATTGTGGGAAAAGAAGAAAATGATGGTAACCAGCATTTTCTTCTTTTCCCACAATGTTTTCCACCCTATCATAGTCAGAACTCATCATTTGAACTACATTTCATTTGTTGTCTGGAAATCCTTTCGATTTGGTCGAGTCAAAAATTTTGTCATTTGGTAAGAGTTAAGAGTTCAAGTTCTTTGGTTTTATGGTGTTTCACACATTTTTCAATGTTATTTCAGGCACAGAGACCAGTGCACCTATCTGTTTCCTTCAGTTCTCTTAACCAGTGCTTATCTCAATATTGCAATATTGTTTCTAGGGCCCTGGTTGCTTTCACACATAAACATAGTCAAAACTATATTCAGTGGTGAGAGAAGAATGAATCTTGTCGCAATGACTATCACTGATCTTTCCAAAATAAAGTGGCTAAGCAGGGGAATTGAACCAGTAACCCCTTGATGCTAAGCCTTGTTAGCTAACTACTGGGCTTGGCTGAAAGTTCAGAAGAAGGTTTATATGTGATATTTTTTCCCTAATTAAGATGAAAAGTTAATTGAAATATAGTCAAAGCTTTTGGTAAGTAAAAGCATACCAGGTCTGGTTTGGTGTGACAGATAGCTGATATATTCACTTTAGCTTCAACCTCCTTGCCAGTGGCCAATGAATGTATATACCATCTTAAACTTGACAACTCACTCAATGAATACGGGCTGGAAAGCAAATTTAACTCTTTGAGCACAAGGTCAAAGTTATGAAACTTTTATGAACAATGTAAATCAATAACAAAACAAGTAGTCTTATCTTCGATCTGCACTTTCCATTATCTTGTTAGCTACTCTGGCCAATTAAAGTATCTACCATCTTAAACTTGATAACTGGATCATTGAACATGGGCTGAAAAACACATTTAACCCTTTTAGCACTACATTAAACTTAACCCTTTTCCACGCAATCTCAACTTTTAATAACCTCGAGAAAAAAAAACTATTGAAAACATTGTGAGACAAGGAGGAAATGCAGGTAACAAGCATTTTTTTTTCTTTCCCCCCAGTGTTTTCTACCCCTCCCAAAACAAATTTCCATTTCTATGTCACATTTATTTTGTAGTCTGCAAATGCTTTGAATTTGGACTAGTCTAAAATTTTGTCCTTTGGTGAAGAGTTAAGTAACTTTGATGGACGATGTAAATCAAGACCAAAGAAGTAGTCTTATCTCAGATCAATTATTTTGTTAACTACTCCAGGAAGAAAAGAAGCCTTTTAAATCACAATATTATATGTTTTCTCTGAAAAAATATGTACTTTATTTGCTAGACCCTCTAAATTGGTGTGGTAGCTTCTAGGTTCTGATCCATACAAAATGGCCAACAAGTTCAAAAACAGTTACAAGGAATTATTTGGAACTATAACCTCTTCAAATCATCATCAAATTATCCTGAGGAGTTTGAATGACCCCGAGAAAGAGGAGTTTTTAAAACATTGTAGGGAAAGAAGAAAATGCTGATACACAGCATTTCTCATTTTCCCAGAATGTTTTATACTCTTTCACAGTAAATCCCATCATTTGAGCCATATTTCATGTGTCATCTACAAAGGCCATCAACATGAATGTGTCAATAATTTCGTAATCATGTAAAGATTTAATCCTCTGAATGGCAGAAACAAATTCAAATGAGCCATGCTCCATGAATAGGGTAAAAGTTTCTTGTCTAGTAAAGGTGCTGAAAACATTCACTTCATTCCATAGTAGTCTAACATTTCACCAGAAAATTGTTTTAAGTTATATAGCTTACTGTGCTTATTTCCTATACTCTTAAATCCTTACCCTATTTCAACAGCATACTGCACATTTCCTGGGATAAATTTGGTTGGTGGACTAGTGTCATTGAGTAACTCTGTCCCATTAAAGAAGCCATTGTCATATGGTGATGATATGTATATGTTGTTAGGATTTGGGTTTCTATACCCAAACCATGCTGTAAACATTTGACCAGCATCAGCAGTATGTATACACTGGAATATTGGTACAATCTCTGCTGAGTCTACTATGCCATCATCTGGATCAGCATAATGTCCTTGGTCATCTATGCAACTTATGTTACAGTGTGGTCCCACCCAGTCTGAAAGCATATGCATTTCACAAATCATAGTGTAGTTCAAAATGTTTTTATAATTTTTATTCAACAGAAAAGTAATGATAAACAAATTATTGTTATGATGGTAAAATTTCTTCAACCATTCTTTATATACTAAGGAAACCTGCAACAAAAAAAGTATGTCACATAATTTTAAGAACATTATACTGTATATAGAGAATACGTACATAGTGTTGTCGTAGATCAAAAATATCTAACTCGGTTGGGAGAATTGATAACTGTCGAGCCTTGGCGAGACAATTATCAATTCTCACAACCGAGTTAGATATTTTTGATCTACGACAACACTATGTACGTATTCTATTTATCTTTTAACCTATGAATTGTACTCATTGGGAAAAGATGTGAAAAATGTTGCTGACAAATACATTTTAAAAATTTTAAAAGTTTATTTATGTCGGAACTCCCATTTTAAAATTGCATTAACCACACACATAGTACTTTATCGTAGTAATTAAACGTCCAAAAATTGCGATTGAGATCGCTTGGGATTATTCTATTTGAGAAGACGCGGTAAACGAGCATTCAAATGACGTCACGGGCAGGAATTACGTAGGCAGATCATCGGAAAGTAGCGCGCGTGCTATGATATCGTTCTTTTTTCGCGGGCTTTCTGTAGTAATCATTACTATTTTTGGAATGCATTTCATTCATAAATGGTGATGGGGGCAGAGTCAGTGGAACTTACTGTTCTATGAATATCCGTGGTATATCAAAAATCTATAAATATCCGTGGTATATCAAAAAAAATATCGCACAGGTGTTATTGCATGGATATCCGGTTAGTTGAAAGATAAAAGAAGTTTCAGGCTTCTCTTATTTGAGATTATTTAGAGAGGAATAAATCATATCAGTAGAAATGAAACTTGGAAGGAGAAAAACCATGAACATACTGTGACAAATCAGGTATTAATGATTTAATTGGCAATTTCTAATTTTAACCCTTTACAACACAATCACGACTTTTAACGACTCTGCGAAAGAAGCCTTTTGAAAACATTGTGGGAAAAGGAGAAAATGCTGGTTACCAGCATTTTCTCCTTTTCCCACAATGTTTTCTACCCTTTCGAAAACAAATTTAATTTTTCAATCACATTCAATTTGTCATCTGCAAATGGTTTGAATTTGATAAAAGTCTACATTTTTCTCGTGTGGTAAAGAGTTAGCGATATTATGAATACCTTACACTACAGAGTTAGCAAAAGGCACCTTTGTAATGGAAACATGTAGTTCACAATGTCAGAAAATAATGTACTTACTAGAGGCACACTCTGTGCAGTGTGGTTTGTTCCATCCTTGAAGACATTCAACACAGCCTGTTTCTGGTTTAATCCAATGACCATTGATTTCATCATCATAACACTCACATATATCTCCTCCTTCAATGGGTACAATGGTGTTAGGGGATAAGAGAATGAAAAGTCAAAAATGAGATCTGATCAGTGAGCATTATTTAAAATAACAAAATTTTTGACTAGTCCAAATTGAAAGCACTTGTAGACAACAAAATAAATGTGAATCAAAAATTGAAATTCAATTTGGGAAGGGTAGAAACATTGTGGGAAAAGGAGAACATGCTTATTACTAGCATTGTCTCCTTTTCCCACAATGTTTTCAAAAACTTTCTTTCTCAGTGTTGTTCAAAGCCGGGATTATGCGGTACTGAGTTAAGTTTTGTAAAAACAGCATTGTTGAATAATTTGTCAATCAATTGATTAATTAACCCTTAGCAACACAATCCGGAGTTTTAATAACCTTGAGGATAATGGCTTTTTAAAACAATACAGCATTTTCTCCTTTTCCTGTAATCTATTCTATCTGGTTGATCACAAACTCCAAAATTTCAGCCACATTTAATATGTCTGCCAGTGCTTTGGATTTAGACAAGTCAAACATTTTACCATTTGGTAAGGAGTTAAATGAGTATTAACCCTTTACCACACAATCCCGACTTTTAACGACCCTTTGAAAGAAGCCTTTTGAAAACATTGTGGGAAAAGGCGAAAATGCTGGTAACCAGCATTTTCTCCTTTTCCCACAATGTTTTCTACCCTTCCCAAAACAAATTCCAATTTCTGAGTCACATTTATTTTTTCGTCTGCAAATGCTTTCAATTTGGACCAGTCTAAAATTTTGTCCTTTGGTAAAGAGTTAAACAGTAGCATTCAATTATCCATCACACACAATTAACTGATATAAAGTCTCTGAATATTCTTTTTCTACAAACATATATATCTAAACTGATTAAACTCTTTACTAGTCCACAAACTTTAGCATTGTGAATGCATCTGAAAACAACAAACTAAAAGTGTGTAAAGCTATTGTATTTGCATTAGAATGGAAGAAAACAAAGTGGTAATTTGGAGAAAATACTGGTTATTAGTATTTACCCATTTTTTCCACAATGTTTTATAACCCTTCTTCTTCAATGACATAAAATCTTAGAATAATTGGTAAAGAAATAAGCTTAAAACTTTGAATTTGACAATGTATTGGCAAAAAAGTAGTCCAAATGATTGAACAAAGGCATTTAAGATGTCATCCTTTTAACGCACAACTGCCTGCAAATTAAGTATGCTTTTTAGCCAACAACTTTTGAAAATCATTTAGGCGAAAGGAAAGAGTAAGCCTGTTTAAATTCGAACGACAATGCTTTGTATATTATCATGTATTTACTCCCTTTATACATGCATATTTTCAAAGGCATCTCCTACTTTGTTTCAGGAGGTACCAAATTAATGAATGACACTATTCAACTCTCATAAAGCCAAATTAAGCAAAAGACCATTTTCAGTCTGAGAAACACTCCAAATGATACAATACCTTGACTGCTTTTTGGCAGATTATCTCAACAGAGCAAGCAATATAAACCAAACATCAAGAATACACATTCTGAGCAGTCTGATCTCGATCTAAACTCTATATAAGCAGTAATTGGCTTTCATAAGGTTTAAAAGGATATCTTACCTAATTCTGTAGCAAATCCATGATCACAGAAAGTGTCACATGTTGTATTATAGCCAATGTAGTTTGCAAGACAACTGTCACAATTTTCTCCAATGAAGTTTTGAACACAAGAATCACAAGACAGTCCTTGAAAACCATGGTTGCAAACACATTGTGGAATGTCAGTACCATCAAGTAATAAGCAATCACCTACATAAAAGATGAAAATGATGAATAAAGTGAACAATAAAAATTTAATAAAACATCAGAAAGACTTCTATCTTGAAAGCTTGCACTTAACAAGTGGCAGATGGTATAGATCAAAAGATCAGACTGTATATTTCTCTACAGTCTGATCTTAATCTTAGCCATTTAAATTTGATCCAGGTTTCCTCTGTGGTATTGACAGGGTTAAAAAAAAAAGCTAATACCCCTTCACCTATAGTGCTTTCAAAATCTTTCTGTTTAAAGGTGAGTGAAAAGTTGATTGACCCTTTGCCAAACAAAATTAAAAGGATTATCCATAGTGAAAGCATTTACCAAATTCAGTGTGGCTCCAATTAAATGTGGATATTGTCCTAGAAAGGGTGGAAGCATTGTGGGGAAAAAAAGAAAATATTGGTTACCAGCATTTTCTGCTTTTCTCACAATGTTTTCAAACACTGTTTTCCTCAGGGTCAGTAACACATGGGATTATTTGGTAAAGGGTCAAGTCTAATATTCTGAAGATATATAGAATAGTATGATGTCTGTGCAGATTCAAGATTGATATTTTGCATGCATACTGCAATTATCTCTCATGTAAACAAACAGACAGACAGACAGACTGATTCAATGTACAATAAAGAATATTTGAGCCATGGGGATTAATGCATCTACAAAAAGTATTGACCAAGTGCAGCCTGCACAGGCTAACCTGTGTCAATACTTTTTGTTATTGGTCATTGTGCTATATGTAAAAGGACCGATGTACCTCATGATTCAGATGGGTGTTATACAAAATTAAAATTATGGATCAAAATACTATGATGAAATTTCACGGAGTAAGGTTTATTTGTATTGCAAAGATATGATTTGTACATAGACTTACCATTGCCATTACAAGCATTATCTAGGGGGCCAGGACAGACATACTTAGAACAGTTGTCTCCCTTGTATCCAGGGTTACATAAACATATAGACTTGCCTCCCTTCCTTACACACAGGCCATTACTTGAACAGTCAGGATCTCCTGAAGACAGAAAATGCTTGTTATGCTTAAGTAAGGTCACATTTTAGAGAATGGATTATCATGTCATGATTGCCGCTGTTTTTTCTCCACTGAAAATGCCAGCAATTTAAGCAAGTACATAAAGGTATAATAGGTGAGAGATTGCATATATTCATTTTCCTTTGAATCACTTAACCCTTTACCATACAATCCCAAGTTTAATTGACTCTGAGGAAAGAGGCTTTTGAAAACATTGTGCAAAAAAGGGGAAAATTCTGGTAACCAGCATTTTCTCCTTTTCCCACAACATTCTCTTCTCTGTCAAAAACCAATCTCATCAACTGAGTCATGAGTTGCCTTTGCAGCCACTGTGAATCAAGATCAGGCTGCACAAAACATGCAGCCTAATCTTTGATCTACAGTGTCTGCTTTGCTGAAACACTTAAGCCAAAAGCAACCATAAAAATGCAATTATTTGGGTTGTATTTCTAGGTTGAAAATGTCTGATAGGTTTATTCGGCACTCTAAGGGTTAAGTTTCTCCTCTACCAATGGTTTTTATATGGATGAGTCTTAAATTTTGTCATGTGGTAAAAGTTAACTCTTCCCAAATAATAGAATTTTGGAATTGTCAAGATTGAAAGAATTTACAGATGACATTAAATATGGCTCAAAGGATTGGGTTGTATGCGAAAGAGAAGAAAACAAGTGGGGAAGGGATCCAATGCTGGTTACCAGCACTGGATCCTTTCCAACAATATTCTGGAAAGTTGCTTCCTCAGGGACATTAAACTGATGACCGTGTGGTAAGAGTAAGTAAGTTTTTGTTAAATTTTTCTTCTCTGTTATTTATGTCAGACTTGGTATCAAGTAACTCATCCATATTTGACTCATTTATGGTTGCCTCTATAAACTGATGTAGGCAAACACTGTAGACAAAGATCATCAGAAACAGCAAGATGCAGCATGTGATCTGAGTTCACAGCATTTTACAATGGAATAGAGATATTTCTGCCACATGCAATGAAACTTATGCCATGATCATGACATAGTAGTCATATCAGACTCATCACACTTTCATGAAAATGCAGACTGGAATTGAAAATTTTTGATATTACATGTACCAGTACATTTAAAGCTAGTGTAAAATGAATGATCAGATGCTATTAATCTTTTCCACCTACATGTAGTATCACATTTTGATGTCCATCTGATTGGAGGCTTTAGAAAACATGGTTAATCTAAGAGAAACTGATCTATATATCACCATGCTTTCTTCATATACTGTTTTGGGTAGTAGTTTCCAAAGATGAAACTGTTACAATTTAAGTCATGAAAGAATAAAGCTGAGCAAGGTAGCTCTGTTGGTAACATACGGGGTCTAAAAAACCAGGGGTCAGTGGTCCCATTCCCAACATGGCCCATTTCTTTCCAAAAAATAACGATAGTCAGGGCTACAAGATTAATTCCTCTCTCACTGCTGAAAATTGATTGCACCATGTTAATGTGGGAGAGTTACCGTGATAGTGAAAAGAATATTAGGTACAGTACTGGTGAATTCAACTCCAAGAAAGCAATGATAGGTGCAGTGACACTGCAAAACGATTGAAATGTTGAAAATTGCAATAAACGCAACAAACGTTTAAAGAAGGTCAATAAGTAGGTCCAGAAAATTATACATACCAGGACAATCTAAATGCTCACAAAAAGCACCTGTGTATCCATTATTACAGGCACATATCTGTAAAAAGAAACAAATAGGACTGTGTAGCCTGGCCTTATTTGGCAAAGAGTTAACCCTTTACCATACAGCAAAATTTTGGATGTCTCCAAATTGAAAGAATTTGCAGTTGGCAAATTCCTTGAGAATCAAATACTGTAGTTTCTTTTTAGACAGTGCTGAAAAGAAAACATTGTTGGAAAGGGAGAAAATGCTGGTTACCAGCCAATATTTCCCTATTGTTACAAAATGTTTTCAAATGTCTCTTCCCTCAGAGTCCTTAAAACTCAGGATTATGTGGTTAACAGTTTAGCACAAGTATCAGCCTGGATTGAAGGCCGTTTATACTATCTGATCTAAATATTGTTTTACTTCTCATTTCAAGACTAGCAATTTGTTCTCATGGCAAGTCTTGGAAATTAGAACAAAGAATTGAATTTGAAATGATTGGTCAAGTATTCATCTATGATCAACCGGATGGTTGTCACAACATGCCCATAAATTCCAGTACTTGTGGTCCAACAGTCAGCTATCTATTTGATTCATTGTACTCTTTTAACCCTGTAACACACAATCCCATGTTAAAACAACCCTAAGGGAGAGTGCTTTTGAAAACATTGTGGGAAAAGGAGAAAATGCTGATAACCAATAATTTTTCCTTTTCCAACAATATTTTCTACCCTTCCAAAGACAAAGCTCTTTATCTAAGCCACATTTAATATGTCATAAGAAGTGTTTCAATTTGGACAAGTATAAATTTTGTCATCTGGAAAAGAGTTGAATAAGACACTAATGTAATAATAGTTAAAAATCCTTCAAAAAAGTTTTCATGAGCAAGATTAGTTATTACATTTTTGCTCAAGGACAACGTCACAAATATCCCTTAACTTGTTACCGAACGACAAAATTTTTTAACTGGACCAAATAGAAGGCATTTGCAGACGACAAATTAAATGTAGTGAAAATGATGCTTTCTGTCTTTGATTTGGTAGAAAACATTGTGGGAAAAGGAGAAAATGCTGGTTACCAGCATTTTCTCCTTTTCCCACAATGTTTTCAAAAGCTTTCTTTTTCAGGGTTGTTAAAAGTCGGGATTGTGTGGTAAAGAGTTAAATAAAGTAAAATTTTCGAAAAAAAAAAAAAAAAAATGTTATACTGAAAAAAGCCTTGATGAAAGCTTAAACTAAATAAAAGTCAAACTGATCTACTAAAGTAATGTGCCAAACATAACTGAAAAAGCAGTCATACCTTTGTCCCATTAGTTGTTGACCGACATGTCCCAACACTGTTGCACTGTATCTTACAGTTGAAATCGTCATAGCAGGAATCGCATTTACAGAAAGTGCTGAATGGTGGATGCTCCGTTCCATGTATGCAGTCATACTGACATTCTGGTCCCATTGAATTGATACAGTTTACACATCGTGGTGGCCAGTGATCCTTACCATCACATACACCTTAAATATATGAAACCTTTTGTTTGTCAAGTCAATAGTTTTTATTAATCTTGATCTGACATGTCAAATATTTTTGTGATGGCAAGACAAAAACAACCTTGAAATTGCAATATCTAAGTTTAAATTTATTGTCAACGAGAGCACCACATGCAGATGCTGGCACTTGACTGCAGGCGCTTTCTTGTAAAAACTCTAATATAAAAATGGGAATGAATGTGTCGAAAATATTTTTAAGGTTACTTGCTTTTGTGGTATGGGTTTCCCCTTTAGGGATTAACAACTACCCCAAGCCTGAAGTAAATATTTAATATAATAAAAGACACATCAGAAAACGTCAATCTTTTTTCAAAACAACTATAGCACAGATGACGACAAAGCTGTCACAATACTTTGCCATTTTCTTTTTAAAAAAAATGCAAGCTTATAATGTGAGACGAGTTACCTGCCCTTCCCATATGGGTTCCCCTTTCAAAAGTAAACAATTAGCCAAAGTTTAAAGTAAATCGCTTCAGTAATAACAGAGATATGTGAAAATGTCAAAGTTTTTTGTACAATGACAACACAGACAACTGGCAACGGACTATGACAATACTCATTCTTCAAAAACAGCCAAGCTAAAAAATAAAATTATAAAAAATAATTCCTTACCTCTTGAGTTGCATTCAGGTTCTCCTTGACATTTCCACTGATTGCAGCCTTCCCCCTTATAGTAGGTATCACACTGGCATATTTGTGTTGCTATATTACAACTTCCATGACCAGAACAGCTGACATTCTCACCTGGGCAACCACGATCCTCACATCTTTCACCTGTGAAAAAACAAAGACAACAAATCCTTCTGTGTAGTCCAGAAGAAATACAAAAAAATGAAACCCCACACCTTGGGAATAAATAAATAATAAATAAATAAATAAAATAAACAAAGAAATTAATAAATAAACAAATGAATGAAGTTATCCTGTACTATTTATAATAGGTAAAATACCAAATTCAGAATCAAATTCATGCTGGTATGTATTTCTCCAAGGAAAAATAACAACATTTTGTAACTTTAAAATCATCAGCTAAAGATGTAATAAGAAGACAGTTTTACTTCTTTATCTCAGAGCAGTGTACTATTTATACATGCAAAAAAAAAAAAATATGATTTTAACATGACATTCAAGACCAACCTTTTTGAAGTCAAATAGTACTTCAACAGGTTTTATTCAAAGAAAACTTGAAAAGTCAATTAGATGATGCTATATGCTAAATATTCTCTGTCTATGTCTATAAATCAACTTCTGACTGAACAAACTGTGCATTGTTATCTTGTATCGTTACCATCAATTATCCTGTTTCACTATCAGTAACTATGTGGAAGATATTCTCCTACGAACAAGCCTTTTTGACTAAAGTTATTAACTCATAAAAGAGGCATCATAACTATTAACCCTTTACCAAACAATCCAAAGTTTCAATGACCTTCAAGAAGATGACTTTTGAAAACATTGTGTGAAAAGGAGAAAATGCTGGTAAACAGCATTTTCTCTGTTTCCAACACTGTTTTTCAGTATTTGACAAAGTTCATTTTTCAATTAACATTTAATTTGTTTTGTGCAAATGCTTTCAAAATTGACAAGTCTAAAATTCTGCTCACTGGTAAAGAGGTTAACTATAATTAATGACCTTACCCCAGTATCCAGAATCACAATGGCAAGTCTCATTCACACAGGCACCTTTACTGTTACAGATCTGGTCACAAGCTGGACCAGTGTAGCAATCATCACAATGACATGTACCATCAGAGTGTGGTGTACCATGAACACAGGGATATTGGCAGGCAGTTCCCATCCAACCAGAATTACACGTACATTTAGGCTGGTCTCCTTCTGACCCACAAACACCATTATCGTTACAGTCTGGAGTTCCTGGACAGTCTGGGATATGACAGGATACTGGATCCAGTGTCCAACCAGGGTTGCAAGTGCACCGTCCTTGAATACATCTACCATGGCCACTACAGGAGCTTCCACGACCTGGACAGGCTTTGTCTGAACACTGCGGACCCCAGTAACCGTCTGGGTTATGTCCTGACCCGTCCCCACAAATACATGTATCATTTTGACAAACACCATGGTTGTTGCAGGTAAGTTCACAACTGTCTCCACTTTGACAGCTGTTGTCACATATGCAAGTTCCTGAAAGATTAAATTATCTCATCTGTTTTTCCCTGCAAAATATAAACTTGAGAACAACTATCTGAGGCATTACTTGATGAAACAAATCTGCAGCAAAAGACTCTGAATGACCCTGAAAAGATATCTACATAAAATATGGATAACTAGTAAAATACAGACTTCGCTTTACCCTTTACCAAATAATCCCAAGTTTTAACGACCCTGAGGAAGAAGGCCTTTGAGAACAATGTGAGCAAATGTTTTCCTTTAGTAAAGGGTTAATTGAACACAGCTACTGGTGACATATTATATGTAGCATAAATGATGGGATTTGTCTTCAAATGCGTAGAAAACATTATAAGGAAGGGAAGACATTTTCTTCTCTTCCCACAATGTTTGTTTAATATACCTTTTTCATCAGAATCATTAAAACAGAGAGACTGTTTGACAAAGAGCTAATCAGTCTATAGATTAATCTGTTCAAAATTATAGACAGGAAACATACCACTATCCATTGGTATCTGCTTTCCATGACAAGGTGTGTTACAGTCCACACCCATCCATCCTTCATTACACTGAGTACAGAATGGTACTTCTACACTGTCATTACAGATACCACGCCCAGAACAATTCAATGGACATTCCGCAGTCCAACAGCCATCCCCAATCCAGTGTTTGTTACATGAGCATACACCTACAATACACACATAAAAATTATGAGACGTATATCCATGATCTTTATTGACATGCCTAATTTGATCAAACACTCAAAAATACATTTTTTTTAAGTAAGAGTTTTCTGTCCCTCACAGCTTTTCAAAACAATCAGGATAAGGAAAACAGACTTTAAAGCCATTATCCTTTTCTCTTAGTATTTTTTTTTCATAACTCAAGATAATCAGTTTTGTACTTTAAATATTTCTCTTTTTGGTAGGTTGAAAATTAGGCGGTGAAATAACAGTTTTACCCTTTACCAGGTGGCAACATTTTAGACTTGTCCATATTCAAAGCATCTGCATGTAGCATAACAAATTGAGCTTAATTAACGTGATTGGTGTTTGAGAAGGTTAAACAGCATATTATCTTTTTTCCACAACTTTTATACAATTTTTTTTCCTACTAGGTCATTAAAACACGAGATTGCCTAGAGAGATGTTTCTCAATGAGAATTTCCACATCTCAAAGCCACTTGTGAAGCAGCATTTTTTTACCTAAATGATGTTGAAATGACACATAAGCCAATATAACACAATGTTGTGGCAGTCTTTTAAAAGAAAAAAAAATTGCAGTGTAAATTTCTAGCAATGTACAATTTCTAATTTGACAACAATGTTTTCATGTATTAAGTTTGTGTTTAACTTCAAATCAGGTTATTTAACCACAATTAATAAAAAGGTTCCTGGCAGATACTGAGGAAAAATTTACAAACCTATTTTTCCAGCCTGAGACACAATGCAACTTCCATGTCCAGTGCAGTCCAAACCATTTTGACCTGGGCATCCAGCTTTCTCACAGACATCCCCTCTCCAGCCTTGAGACCCACAATCACAAGATCCATTTACACACTGACCATGACCCCCACACAGTAAATCACACTGGGGTCCAGTGTAACATGGGTCACATTCACAGAATTGTGTTGAAAGGTCATCTGCATCAGGAGTCATCACTGTTCCATGTACACACTGCTGAGCACATGTAAGTCCAAAGTACAGTCCAGTACAGTTACAGACAGGCTGGTCCAATGGTAAGCATGTGCCATGGAGATTACAGTCATCCTGACACTTTGCAATATGACACCCTACACCAGACCATCCTGGGTCACAGGTGCAAGCTCCAATGGTAGGATTGCACATTCCATGACCTGTACAAGAGATATCAAATCCAGGGCAACCCTTCCTATCGCATGTCTCACCTCTCCAACCATCAAATCCACAGTCACATTTCCCTTCATCAGTACATGTACCTTGACCATTACAAAGAACGTCACAGGTGGTTCCAGAGTAACACTGTTCACACATACACTCAAAAGTTGTAGCATTTTCTCGCCCATGAACACACCTGAAATCATCAGTTTTTAAACCTTTACCACACAATCTCTAGGGAAATTTTAGAATATTGCCTAAGCTGAAAGCTTTTACAGATGATAAAACAAGTGAGACTCAAAAATAAAAACTTGGTATTTTGATTACCAGCATTTTCTTCTTTTCCAGCAATGTTTAAAAAGACTTCTTCCTTAGCATCGTTAAAACTTGGGATTGTGTTGTAAAGGGTTAAAGTTTTCTACCATTTAATGGACAAACCTTGTCATTTGAGCCACCTTTTATTTGCTGTCTGCAAATGCTTTCGATTTAGACAAGTCTGCAATTTTGTTGTCTGGGAAAGAGTTCAAGCTGGAACAACTTACCACTTATTTAATATAAGCTCTTTACTGCTTAACTCATGACTTTAACAGCATTAACAAACATACTTTTAATTTAATAATAGCATAGCCATAACAAATTTATCTTCTGACACTTCTTTTCAAAGATCAATTTTGCACATCAGAACAATGATATAGACATAATTATGGCCCCATAATATATGCGCACAGGCCAAAGAATGCCTAATCTACATGTATCTTATTTTCAGACATGCATGAGGACAACATTATTCAATTGCCACTTCAGTATATCTAATCCTATTGTTTTTCTAATTTCTATACCAGTGTCAATTCTACAAACTGAAAATGAGTGGGAATCTTCCCACTTCCATCTAAGAAATAGGAGAGATTTTGAAAAAAATAGGCAGGACAATTTTCAAATAGACAGAAGACTTGACCGTAGACTTACATACTTGTTTATATCTCAAAAACAGTTTCTGGAATAACCTGCTCTAGAAATTAAATTCATTTTTTGAGAAAAATACATTAGAATAAGAGCATTATAAAATCTGTTCTGATAAAATTCATTGCAATAAAAATAAGCTAAGGAAGGTGAAGAGAGCTGTTTTGGACAGGGTCGTTTTGGAAGTGGGCCGTTTTGACTCAGTTCCTGTCAAGGAAGGTTACTTTAATCGACACACTATGTTTCAAAACATTTTCTGCAATGAAGCTTTTTTAATTCAAAACAGTAGTATTTTCTGGGAAAAAAAATACATAAATGAACAAAAAACTAAAAGTAAATCTAGAAAAGCCTGTGACAAACATTGAAGTCACTCATTTTCAGCCATATCTATAATGCCTAACTGTTCTTTTATGTATGAGCCATGCTCTATGAAAGGGGTATTCAATGCATCTGGTAAAAGTGCCGTCTCTGGTCAACCTGGGTAGGCTGAAAAAAAATGGATACATTTTGCTGTTGGTCCATTTTCTGCATGTCAAAGGACTTCTCTACCACATGATTCAGTCAGTTGTTGCACAAAATGGATTTTATGGATCAATAATTACATGGTGATTTCCTTGATAACAAGCATCATGGAGATGCAATAAATGCCCTTTTGCTAGAGCATGGCTCAAATATATTATAAAGATTTTACATACTAACATACTAACAGAAAGAGGTTTACCTATACTGGCACTTGTCTCCAATAAATGGTTTGTCACAATCATAACATCTAGGTTTGGAGTCACCTTGCCTCTGTTCACATGCTGCATTTACCCCATTACAGTCACATTCCGGGATATGACAACCATTTCCTCTCCAGCCTTGTTCACAGTCACACTGACCTGTGGCTTCATTGCATGTACCATGTTCTGTTCCCATACAGTTTTCTGGCCACCCTGGACATCCCACCTTGTCACACTGGTCACCCTTGTAGCCAAGGTCAAAGTCACAGATACACTGACCTTGGTCATCACAATCACCATGACCATTACATACAGTATGGCAGGATATACCTTGAAAATCAAAAGATATGAACCATGCTCTGACAAAAGGGGGCTTAATACATCTCCATGATGTATTTTACCAAGCAAGTCATCACATATTTACGGATCCATAAAATTTGTCTAACCACCAAATCATGTGGTAGAATGGTCTTTTGACATGCAAAGAATTGACCAATAGCAAAAAAGTTTTGACCCAGGTCAATGTGCACAGACTGAGCAGGCTGACCTGGGCCAACACTTTTTGCAGATGCATTAAGCCTCCTCTTCACAGAGCACAGGTCACATGTTGACGGTTTGTCCACTACTTTCCTTACTAAATTCAAGTGATAAAACATTTTTTGAAATTTGGTGTCATAGAACAAAATTTGAAGAGCCCCCTTTAACCCCTTAGAGCCCTAAGCACCACTTATGTAGCTTTGATACAAAGCGCTGATGAAAATCACACTCTGTTAAGGATGTGCAATATGGCCTTGTGCAAACATACCCTAATATTTTGCAATATTTTCTTGTTAACTCTTTACCACACAATCCCAAGTTTTAACAACTCCAAGGAAGAAGGTTTTTGAAAATATTGTGGAAAATAAGAAAATGCTGGTAATCAGCATTTTTTTCTTTTCCAACAATGTTTTCAACCCTTGAAGACATAAATGTTGTTTTGAGCTACATTTAAAATGTCATTTGCAAATGTTTTCAATCTGGACTAGTCTACATTTTTGTTGTGTGGTAAAGAGTTAATGTCATTATCATATTTCCTTCAAGAACATGCTAAGAAGAGTGTTGGGCTCAATGCAAGAATGAGTAACTTGTATGAGTAATACGTCTATATATAAATTCTTGAACATAGTTTTGATAGTAAAGCTTAACCACAAACAGCCCCACATTTAACCTTTTACCAAAAAAGCTGGAGTAGTAACCGCCTGGAAGAAGAAAGTTTCAGAAAATTTTGTGGAAAAGAAGAAAATGTTGGTAACCAACATTTTCTTCTTTTCCCTCAGTATTTTCTATCATTTCAAAAAGAAATCAGCCATTTGAGCCACATTAGATTTTTCATCTGCAAAGGCTTTCAGTTTTTTTGCAGTCTAAAATTTTGTTGTGTAGTAAAAATGACAAAATCTAAGACTTATCCATACTGAAAACAATTGCAGACAACAAAATAAATGTGACTCAAAAAATTGAAATTTTGTTGAGGAAAGGTAGAAACATTTTCTTCTTTTCCCTCAGTATTTTCTATCATTTCAAAAAGAAATCAGCCATTTGAGCCACATTAGATTTTTCATCTGCAAAGGCTTTCAGATTTTTTGCAGTCTAAAATTTTGTTGTGTAGTAAAAATGACAAAATCTAAGACTTATCCATACTGAAAACAATTGCAGACAACAAAATAAATGGTTATCAGCATTTTCTCCTTTTCTCACAATGTTTTCAAAAGTCTTTTTCAACAGGGTCATCATTAACTCGGGATTGCGTGGTAAAAGGTTAAGCAGTCACCTGTATCACAAGGTCTATTGCATGTACACTTCCCATCTCCTGTGTTTGTGCCATTGAAACACGGAATAGAACATTCAGGTCCAGCCCACTTCTCTGTACAGTGGCAGACTCCTGCTTCTAGTGAATCATCATACTTGCATTCACCATTTCCTGAAACAGAAAAAAATATTGCTGACCCTAAATAAATAAGCCATGCTCTGTGAAAAGGGGACTTAATGCATCTGCAAAAAGTATTAACCCAGGTCAGCCTGGGCAGTCCTCCCAGGCTTACCTGGGCCGAAACTATTTGCTATTGGGCTTTTGCATGTCCAACAACCAGTTTACCACATGATTCAGTCAGTTGTTGGACAAAATGGACTACGTGGATCCATATCATGTGATGACTTGCTTGGTATGACATGTCACAGAGATGCACCAAGCCCCCTTACAAATAAACTGGAAATTAGTCAGTCTGTAGAAAAAAAATCACATGGACATCACACTTTCAAGGCCGGTTTCAGCAATCTTATCATAATGGACATTGTCCAACTTCAGACAGCAAAAATCTGACATTCCTTGGCATCTCAGACAAAATTTTATTAAAATTTACAAAAAATATGTTATCAAGCTCACCAGAGTCTTGCTTTCCAACATTTTTCTAGACTCTTTAACCCTTTCCCAAATGATAAATTTTAGACTGGTCCAAATTGAAAGAGTTTGCAGACGACAATTTTAAATTTGATGAAAATGACATAGAGTTCTCCAAAAGGGTAGAAAACACTGTGGGAAAAGGAGAAATTGCTTGTTACAAGCAATTTCTCCTTTTCCCACAGTGTTTTCAAAAGACTTGTACTGCAGACACGTGAAAACCAGGGCTTGTTTGGGAAAGGGTTAAACCAAAACTTACCTCAAATGCCAACTTCTGTCAGATCCTATATATCTACGTTCTATATCCCAATCAAATGTAAGTCATTGAATTTTAATACATATACTAAACAATAGGACCACTGACCATTGCAATTTCCTGGACACTCTGGTATACTACAGTCCTCTCCCTGCCATCCTGGGTTACACGTACATTCCATTCTGATACAGGTTCCATGTCCATTGCACATACCATCAATACCAGGACAACCTTGGGTCTCACATAACTCCCCTACCCAGGCATTGTCTGTAATGAAATAGACACAATGATACTGATTATTTTCACTATAAACTCTTTACCACATAATCTCAAGTTTTAACGACTCTGAAGGAGGAGGCTTTTGAAAATACTGTGTGAAAAGAAGAAAATGCTGGTAACCAGCATTTTATTCTTTTTCCACAATGTTTTCAATGATCTCAAAGACAGATACTGTTGTTTGTGCCCCATTTTATTTGTTGTCTGCAAACACTTTCAATTTGGACTGATCTAAAATTTTGTTGTGTGGAAGAGAGTTAAATAACAGTAGTGACATATATCTACTTTATAAATTAGATCCTTGTTACTAGCACCTTTACAAAACACATTTGCAGTTAACACCTGTAACTCTTCCTGATGACAAAATTTTACACAAGCCCGAATTAAAAGCATTTGCAGACAACAAATTAGATGTTACCCAAAACACAAAATTTGTCTTTGATGGGGTAGAAAACATTGTGGGAAAAGGACAAAATGCTGGTTACCATCATTTTCCCCTTTTCCAACAATGTTTTCATAAACTTTCTTTCTCAGGGTCGTCAAAAGTCAGGATTGTGTGGTAAAGTGTTAAAAACATCCTTACATGATTGGAATTATCACTATTAAGCCAAAGTTTACTATATCAATCCATGTGAACACGCTGCTGCAAGAGGTTCAGTATTTTCCACATTGTTTTTATAAGTTGTTGTGGCAGGACATGAAAAGAAAAGTTGTCTGCAGGCCATTGCTCTAATAGCCCTACATGGTATTTTCTGTTTCTTTCCAAATAGAGGAACTACTAGTCTAGCCATCTTCTTTGCATACATATTGAATTAGTTTAACTTTTTGTCATTTTCATCCAATCACTAGAGGAAAGCAGAATTAGAGCACAATATTCGGGTTCCAATGCTTGGCTGCAGTTGCTTGACTTTCTGTGAAAGTCGAAAAAAGGGCATAACTGTGTCAAAAATACTTTGATAGTTACCTGCCCCTGTTGTGTGGGTTTCTATTTTAATAGTTAACAACTTGTCCAAGTTTAAAGCAAATATCTTGAGTAATACCAGAAATATTACAAAATGTCAAAGTTTTCACACCAGAATGCAGATGACGGTGCCAGGGCTACAGCAATACCTTGATGTTCTCTTCGAAAACAGCCAAGCTAAAAATGCATCCATAGGTCATTTAATGTGCAAAGCACTAGATCTGGGTCCGTATTCACCAACCATTCTTAAGAACATTCTTGGTCTTGTTCTTCAAAATTTTCCAAATTTGAAAGTAACACACCTTCTGATTGGCTAAACTGTATGGTTTAGCCAGTACGGTTTAGCCAATCAGAAGGTGTGTTACTTTCAAAATTGGAAAATCTTGAAGAATAAGTCTAAGAACGTTCTTAAGAATGGTTGGTGAATACGGACTCTGTTTACAAACTTTTTAACGATATTCTTGATGGCCAATTGAAGGATGCTTAAACCATACTTAAATAATACATAAATACAGGATTAGTTTATATGTACATTTAAAACAGACAATCTGAAATAATGCAAAAGTTTATACCTCTGTTAAAAACTGAAAAGATGACAAAATACAACAGGTATACTTAACAGAGATTTTTTATATGTATATGTATTTCTTAAGCCATGTACATGTAATAAATATATTTTACAACAAATTATATGCACTTTATTACAAGCATTTTGACACTACACATAAACTTAACAACTTACCCGGTTGTCTGTAACATGCACATGTACCATTGTCACATATCCCATTATTAGAGCACTCAAACTGACATCTGTCTCCTGTGTAACATGGGTTGCACTGACATACACCACCAGTTGGTGCATTCTCCATGACTGTCCCATTTTCACACTGTTTCTCACAGTCATGACCAAACCAGCCCTGTGAAATATGTTTTTACAAGTTAAAAAAATTTATTCCATCCTATCTTCTATATAAAATATCAGTTTAATTATGGACCTATATAAATGTTTGGCTCTTATCATTCATATAGAAGCACAATGCAATGGTATGGCTTATATAAGATCTTCAGTTTGGACCTGTACAATATTTATTATTTGATGACATGCAGAATAAGTAAAAGTAGGAATAAAGAATGTGCTAGTTTTCAATGTCATCGCAAAATACAACTGTCGATTAAATAGACTTTTTTAAGTTTTGTTTTGGGGTAATACAATTGAGCCATGCTCTGTCAAAAGCAAGTTTAATGCATCTCCCTGATTCATTATACCAAGCTAGTCACCATAATAATTATAGATCTGTACAATCCATTCTGTCTAACAACCAACTGAGTCATGAGGTAGAACAGTTCTTTGACATGCAGAAAATTGACTGACAGCAAAAAGTTTCTACCCATGTCAGTCTTTGCAGACTGACATGGGTTCATACTTTTTGCAGAAGCATTAAGTTCCCTTTTGTTGGAGCATGGGTCAATTATTTTTGGCAGACAAGTGATGAAAACGGAATAAGAATATAGACAACAAGCTTGGTTTGCAAACAATGTTTTTCTGAGCAATAGAATCACCAAAAGTTTGAAGTTGCCTTAAAAGAAATAATTGTCAAGAAAGCTTACATTAGTAGTGTTGCATTTACATGTAGGTTTATTTGATGCTCCATCACAATAGCCACGCCCCTCAGAGGACCAACATCCCTCCCCTCCACAGTCTGGTGTGTTACAGTCTTTTCCAGTCCAACCTATAGTTGGAAGAGTGAAACACTGAGGGGTTACACTTTATGTCAGAAAATTCACGCACTTACCCTACCCCTTTGCCAAACAATCCTGACATTTAACGACCCTGGTGGAGAAGCCATTTGAAAATATTGTGAGAAAAGGAGAAAGTGCTGGTGTACCAGTATTTTCTCCTTTTCCCACAATGTTTTTTACCCTTTCACAGACGAATCCTGCAATATGAGTCCAATTAATTGACTGATCGATTGAATGGTGTTTTACGCAGCTTTCAACAATATTTGTCATATCACGGCGACAGCTCACATATTCATGTATTTTCTTTGATTCCACCAGTACTAGGCTAGGGTGCTGAAGTGTCTTGCCCAAGGACACTCCCACAAAAGACCCAGTGGATCCAGTAAGGCTCGAACCTGATGCCTCCAGGTGACGAGTCCTACACTTTACCAACAGGCCATGCGGGACCCCTGAGTCCAATTAAATGTGTTGCCTGCAGGTGCTTTAAGTCCAGATGAGTCTAAAGTTTTATCATGTGGTAAAGGGATGATACATTACCACCTCCTGCTGATTTTTTGTCCTTGCAGCAAACTACCTATGAAAATGAGCCATGCTCTACCAAAAGGAGGCTTAATGTGTCTCTGTCATGCATTATTCCAATCAAGCCATCGCATAATTATGGATCCATAAAATAACCGATTTTTTAACCACTGACTTAATAATGAGGTAGACTGGTCCTTTGACATACAGAATATTGACAAACAGTAAAAGGATTCGGCCCAGATGCATAGACTGACATAGGTTGATACGGTTCGCAGATGCATTTAGCCCCCTTTTCACAGAGCATGGCTCAAATATTGTTGCAGACGATGAATTGCTCATAACATGTAATTTCTGCTTTTGCCACAATATTTTCACATATATTCATGTACTAAATATTGAATCATGTTTGATTTTCCATATTCTACAAAGATGTCTATAATGTCTGCTGCAAACTAGTGTCAGCAGAGGGTGGAACAAACTGTAACTCATCATGGAAGTCACGGTGCGATGTTACTCTTTAACAGTAAACAAACTTTAAGACTTGCTCAAATGAAAAGTTGTCTAACTTGTTGTCTGCAAATGCTTCCAATTTGGAAATATGCAAAATTTTGTCGTGTGGTAAAGGGTTAAACCAAAAGTAAATATTGGAAGACCTCAAAAACAACAGAATAACTGACTACCTGGTAAGCACGAACATCTATGCAAGGTGGAATCACATACACCATGCCCTGAACAATCTTTCTCAACACCAGGGCATCCCGCAACTTCACATTTGGATCCCCTCCAGGACTCATTACATTGGCATGTTCCATTTACACAGTCACCGTGCTCATCACATTCAGAGTTACATCCCTTACCAGTGTAACAGCTATCACACTCGCACTGACCACTGTTTGGAGGGTTCTGGTACCCATGATCTTTGTCACAAATATCTTCACAGGCTGGGCCCATCCAACCTGGGTTACAGTCAACACACCTAGGTGTAGTAAATGATGTGTTACAGGTGCCCTGAGAATTGCAGTCTGGACTTCCTGGGCAGTCTGGTACGTTACAGCCGTTTAGCAATGGGTCTACATATCCCTGTGAATCACTCTGACCAGTCCAGCCATTATAGCAGATGCAAATGTGGGTTCCTGAGTTACAGTCCCCATGTCCAGTACAGTCCACACCATCACCTGGGCAACCAGGTATATCACACAATGGTCCTCTCCATCCAACATCACACACACATTTTCCATTCTGTATTAGTCCATGCAATGAACACTCAGCATCACAATTAAGTCCAGCCCAGCCTGGGTCACAAGTGCAGTTTTGACTGCCTACTGGGTTCATGTGTCCATTTACACAAGGTTCTTCACATGCAGCACCAAACCATTTGTCAGAACAACTGCAATGAAAAGAAAAATCTACAGAAGTGTTTGTCTACCAAATCTAACATACTAGTGTAAAAAAGAACTAATTATGTTTTCTTCCACTGACAGTTTAGACTTCTTAACCCTTTACCACATAATCCCGACATTTAACGACCCTGAGAAAGAAGCCTTTTGAAAACATTGTTGGAAAAGGAGAAACTGCTGGTAACTAGCATTTTCTCTTTTTCCCACGTTTTCTACCCTTCCCAAAACAAACTTCAGTTTTTTGGTAACATTTATTTTGTTGTCTGTAAATGCTTTCAATTTGGACCAGTATAAAATTTAGTCATTTGGCAAAGAGTTAAAGCAAGAACAAGATTCATAGCAAACTGTATAAAAGCTTTACAATGGGCTATCCTAGAAAAATCACTAAACTGTATAAAAGCTTTACAATGGGCTATCCTAGAAAAATCACTAACTGGTAGAAGTAAAATAAATGAGTTTACATTTGGAGGAAAGTATCTTAGATTTGAACAATACTGCAGACTTTATGTTAAAGAATCAGTTGCTTGTGCAAAGTATTAGCTCTTTTTTCTGATTTAGCAAAATCCGTCTAATGTTGGCATCTAAAAAGTCAGATTTGTATGTTTGTAAGACCACACATAAGCAAACTTTTTTTTTTAGACATACTGTATTTTATGTAAAGCTATAAGATAGTAGGAGTGTTTTTTCCAAAACAGTTCTACTAGTACCCTAGGACAAATAAGTATGGACATAAAAACTACAAATAACAGAACTTACAAGCATACTGGAGGATCTACATGATCACTGCATACTCCATGGCCATTACAGTCTGGTTCCCCAGGACAGTCTGGAACCTCACATCCAATCCCTTGCCATCCTCTGTCACAGGTACATGTAGCTGAAGTACTGTCACACCCTCCTTTAATAAACAAAGTTAACCCTTTGCTAGACAACCATGTCAGCCATGCTCTGGCAAAAGGGGGATTGATGCATCTCCGTAATGCATTATACCAAGCAAGTCATCACAGTATTATGAATCAAGTAAATCAAATTTATCTAACAACCAAATGAATCATGAGGTAAGCTGGTCCTTGGACATGAAGAAAATTGACCAATAGTAAAAAGTTTGCCCCAGGTCAGCCTAAGTGCTCTGCGCAGGCTGACCTGGTTCAATACTTTTTGCAGATGCTTTAAGCCACCTTTTCACAGAGCATGGCTGATGTGTTTTCATTAACTTTGGAAAAAAAGACTTTGAAAAACATTCTGGAAAAAGGAACAAACTGCTGGTAACTATTGCTTTTCCCTTTCTTGGCAATCTTTTATAACCTTTTGTAGACAAATTCAGTCATATGAGCCACATTTAAAACTGTAATGGGCATATGCTACCAATTTGGATCAGACAACTGTGTGGTCACACTACATATATTTTGGTCTTTTTCTGCTAACCAAAAGATACCTAGGTTTGTCTTTTTGGTAGACCAACATGTACCTAGGACTCCGAACTCTTTATTGCAAAACAAAATTTTAGACCAGTCCAAAATGAAAGTGTTTGCAGACGACAAATTAAATGGGGCAAAAACGACAGTATCTGTCTTTGAGATCGTTGAAAACACCGTGGGAAAAGAAGAAAATGCTGGTTATCAGCATTTCCTTTTTTCCCCACTATGTTTTCAATAGCCTTCGTCTTCAGGGTCGTTAAAACTCAGGATTATGTGGTAAAGAGTTAAGAGTTAATTTAGTAACGATTGCAGTCAGTGTATACAAAGATAAGACCACAGAAAAATTCATTCCACTATTTTATCTACACTGAACAAGGCCTCTGTAAATGATGCTCTGACAAAAAAAAAAAAGAGGGATCTTGTGACCTATTTCAATATCTTTAACCCTAATCCTTCTAAGTAAATTAAAACTTTCAAGCCAATACTAAAATGCAGAATTTTGTTATTTCAAACTTATTTTTTGGAGAAAAATATCTCTTTATAGGCCTGTGTAGATCCAAGATCAGACTGCATGTTCTGTGCAGTCTGATCTTGATCTAAACTGACCACAAAAGCTCACTGAGTCAACTCAGTTGTTTAAGGGTTAAAATTGTGGTATGTTTTCTTTTTAATGACTGAAAATAAACATTTCACTTATTGGCCTTTGCAAGGGTTTCTGTGCATGATTTGATATATGTTGTCTCCACCTCTTAACTTTAAGTATCAACGTCTGCATTCACCAACCAGTCTTAAGAAAATTCTTAGTCTTATGCTGAATTTTTTTTTTTTAAATTTGAAAGTAACACAACATCTGATTGGCTAAATCATTCGGTTTATTCATTCAGAAGTTGCGTTTCTTTCAAATTTAGAAAATTCTTGAGAATTCTCAATCATATGGGCCAACAGTCACACATCAATAGTTAACATAATAGATATCACTTTGATAGAAAGTTTAGGAAAAGATTATTGTAAGTTTTAACCTCTGAATATTGGTACTTTCTTCTGTTTTTTTTTATTAGGAAAAAGAAAAATATGATTTCAACGAACCTCTTCCACTACAGTCTAAGCCAAAGAGACCAGGGCATCCGGGAACATCACACAGGCGTCCTTTCCAGCCTTCCTCATATGTACAGTCACAAAACCCAGTAGTTTTGTTGATAAGGCCATGACCAGAGCATTCAGAGTTACATCCATCACCAGCCCAACCTTCCTGACATTTACAGTAACCGCTATCCATTGGTTCTTGTATTCCATGTACACATGGGTCATTACATGCTGGCCCCTTCCATCCTTGTATACAAGATTTACACAAAGGGGGACTTGTAGTTTCATTACAAATTCCTCGTCCAAAACAGTTGGGTTCTCCAGGGCAATCAGCAATCTGGCATGCTGCCCCTGTCCATCCAGCATCACATTCACATTCATGCTTCTCTGAATCACAATTGCCACGTGAGCTGCACTCTACGTTTGTTATCTCATTTCTTGGGCAGCCTGTAAAGGAAGTCAGGATCACAAAATAATTTCAAGCAGTTGTTGTGGACAGTGACCCTGAAGGTATATTTTTCTAAAACCTCTAAATTTGTAATGTTAAAAGTGTTTCCAAAACCATTTTTTTCCACTTTGTTTTCTAAAATTTGCTTATCTGCAAGCAGCAATTAAGACAAACAAATGTTTATAATAAACCATACCATATTGGATGAAAATAAATATTAAGGTAATTAACCCTTTCCCAAACAAGCCCTGGTTTTCACGTGTCTGCAGTACAGGTCTTTTGAAAACTCTGTGGGAAAAGGAGAAATTGCTCGTAACGAGCAATTTCTCCTTTTCCCACAGTGTTTTCTACCCTTTTTGATAACTTTCTGCCATTTTCATCAAATTTAAAATTGTTGTCTGCAAACTCTTTTAATTTGGACCAGTCCAAAATTTGTCGTTTGGGAAAGGGTTAAGAAACTTATATTCAACACTTTTATATCAATTTCTAACAGCTGAAACCATACATTGCGTGAGATTACTTAAAAATCCTGGAATAGTTATCAAGATTAATTCCATTGTTTTACCTGGTATTTCACACCATGCTCCATCCCAACCTGACAGTGGCGCACAGAAACAATCTCCTGACCCATTTGGATCACAAATACCATTCCCTGAACATTCTATGTTACACCCTACACCATGATAGCAAGTGGAGGAACAGTTGCACTCTGAGAAGTCTTCGTTTGGGGCACCATGAAGGCAAACATCATTACAGGCTGGGCCCATCCATCCTGACTGACAACCTCGGCATTCAGGGGGATCAAAGCTTGCATCACAAATGCCACGCCCACTACAGTCTGGTTCACCTGGACAGTCTGTGGTCCCACAGTCATCCCCTGAAATTATGTATGATCATTGTTGAACCCTAAAATTCATGCATCCCCCTAAACCATGAACTTTTAAAATTATTTCCATCTATGATCTGATGCAAAAAGCTTTAACTCTTTACCAAATGACAAAGGATTACACTTGTCCAAATTCAAAGCATTTGCAGACAACAAATTAAATGTGGCTCAATTTCACGGAATTTCTGGGTAGAAAACATTGTTGGAAAAGGAGAAAACGCTGGATACTCCCAGCATTTTCTCCTTTTCCCAAAATGTTTTCAAAAAGCCTTTTTTATCAGTGAAAACTTTGGACTGTGTGGTATAGGGTTTAAAAAAGGAGCAGATTCTTGTTTTTATTGCCATTCTTTCCCTACTAAGTGCAGAAGCAGCCAAGCCCAAGAGCTCAGTTGGTAATGTATATGACCTGAAATCTAGGGGTAGAGAGTGTGATTCCAAGCTTGGCAATTTTTTTTCCAGGTTTGATGATAGTCCTTCCAACTTGTATCATTTCTCTCACCACTGAACATTGTGTAGATGTGTTTATGTGGGAAGGCAGCCCTTGTCTTGGAAAGAATCTTGTACAAAGCACTGCTGGCAGAAACACCGGGAAAGCATGGACTAGCCTTTGTGACATAATTTCAAAAATTTTAAAAAAATCTTTTGAACTCTTTACAGGACAACAAAATTGGTTTTACCAGCATTTTCTCCTTTCCCACAATGTTCTCAAATGCAATCTCTGTCAATGTTGTCAAACTCTGGATCGTGTAGTATAGGATTAAAAACCATCAAACAAAAAGACCCCAAAATCAGTGCAGCAATTGTAGCAGTATGCAACTCATGATAAAACAACAAGATTTTCAATTTATGCTTATCTGGGTACTGAAAAAATGTACAGAAAAGACAAGAAAAAGGCTCCTGTACTATGTCAGGGAGTGACAAAAATTTCAAATTTGTGAAAACAAAGTAAGTTCAAACTGAAACTTGTGCCATAAAAGTAATGACATCCGACAGGTGCATAGCCCCATAGCCCAGTCGGTAGCGTACAGGACTTGAGAACAGGAGGTCGCTGGTTCGATCCTCGGCTCGGCCAATTTCTTTCCAAGGATTGATGATAGTCATTGCAACAGGATTCATTCCTCTCTCACTGCTGACCACTGTTTTGACAATGGCTATGTGGGAAAGCAGCCAGAGGTTTTGAAAAAATATTGGGCAAAGTACTGGTAGAAGAAACTCCAGGAAAGCATGGATAGGTGCACTGGCCGCCGCAATATAACTGAAATTATGTTGAAAGTGGCATTAAACACCATACAATCAATCAACCAATCAGACAGGTATTTCGAAGATAGATAAGAAAAAATAAAAACTTAAATACCTCTCCAACCAATATCACAATAACACTCTTCTGTAGCTGTATTGCAGACTCCATTGTTGTTACAAGCATAAGCTTTACCCGGACATCCTCTAGCTGTGCACTTATCTCCATTCCATGTTGTCTCACAGGTACAGGATCTTGACGATGAATCACAGGTTCCATGGTTATTACATTCAGTTTCACATTGTATGCCAAGATGACAACTATCACACACACATTGACCAGCTACGCATGTTCCAAAACCACTACATTCCACTGAGCAGTTTGGTCCCGAGTAACAAGCATCACAAACACAAGTACCACATGTAGAACATTGCCCATTCCCGCTACATGTTTCATTACTGTCACAAGCAGCTTCACAGAATCTTCCCATGTATCCATCCTCACACTGACAGAGTCCATAGGATGAACAGGACCCATGGTTATTACATGTAATATTATCAGAGCATGTATACTGACAATCTTCACCAACATGTCCATAGTGGCACAGACAGATCTCGCCAGTGCTGTTCCAAACACCATGACCACTACAGCTAGTAGATCTGGATGAGAATTTTGAGCCTTCTTTTCCAGCAACATAACCAGTTCCCCCAGTTGTATACCTCTTGTGCAATAAGACTTTGCTATTGTAATCTCTACCATAGGATCTTATCCTTCCTCCTCCACCTCCTCCACCATGATGGTAATCATAACTACAGAGAATCCCACAGCAGCCATGTGAACCACTAGATCCTCCAATCACATTCAGCCTCCCCCAACCTGCCACAACTTCACTGTCTATCCATACAGAGCCGCCTGCTCCACCACCACCACCTGTAGAACCTGCACCATTAAAGGTGAACTGACCTTCAATAACTGAGAGAATATGTGTAAGTCTGACAGCTGAACCACCATGACCTCCATTGTTGACTGAACACCTTCCACCTCCACTACCAGCTAAACTAGGAATAACATTACTGCCATAGGTACCACGTGAACAGTATCTCTTACTACTGCAATGGATACATTCTCCACCTTTACCACCATGACTTCCACCTGTTCCACATCCATTTGTGCAGCCCGCTCCGGGTCCAGTACTGCTTCCATATCCCAATCCACTGCCATCTAATAGAGACTGCTTTTCTTGTTCGAAGATCCTACCTATTATGTCAGAAGATTTTGATACTGACCCTTTTGCTTTGCCTTCCATATGAAACATATCTGTGTAGATTTTGATACCTGAATCAGAATCATAGTTGTCATCATAAAAGGTGAACTGTCCATCACTTAACACAGTAAAAGTTGTAAAATAGAACTGGCCTCTCTTCTCACTGTCCACTGAACAGTGGCTCTCTCCAGAGACATGAAGATCAGTTCCACCTCTTGTATACCAGTGTGTTACTCCATACATTTTCCTGTTAACAACAGTTTGTTGCTCTGTGTAGCATGTTGGCGGGAAGAAAACTATGCCATCAATATACAGACTTGACTGAACATGTGTTCTCAAAGCTGTCTCAGCCAGCCTCATTTCTCTGGTTTGGTCAACAACAACTGTGCCAGTACCATCTCCCCCTATGTGGTCAACTGTCATATCCTGTCAATAACAAAGTTAAAAATTGTGCTCTCAGGACAATCTTACATTATGTCTGACCATTTTTTTAAATTAAATGTCAAAAACAGTGACTTGATATCCCAACAAAATGCTTTGATAGACAGGTAAGTTGATCAAACTTAACTTTTTATCAAAGATCTTAACACTTTACCAAACAGCTATGAGTTTAAATGACCCTGACAGAAAAGGCTTTTGAAAACATGGTGGAAAAAGGACGACATGCTGGTGACCAGCATTTTCTGCTTTTCCAACATGTTTTCTGTCCTTCCAAGGACAAATCCTTCCATTTGACCCACATTTAATCTGTTGCATGCAAACACTTTGAATATGAACAAGTCCAAAATTTTGTTGTTTGCTAGAGTTAATGTGCTTTACATAGAGAAAATCCAAATTTAACGGGAGGTAATACTTGAAAGTTAACTCTTTACCAAATGACAAAATTCTAGACTGGTCCAAATTGAAAGCCTCTGCAGACGACAAATTATTTGTTGCCCAAATGATGATTTCTGTCTGTGATAGGGTAGAAAACATTGTGGGAAAAGAAGAAAATGCTGGTTACCAGCATTTTCTTCTTTTCCCACAATGTTTTCAAAAGCCTCCTTCTTCAGGGTCGTTAAAACTCGGGATTGTGTGGTAAAGAGTTAAAGAGCAGGCATCAGAAAATGTGTCTTGCATTTGCACTTTTTCGACCTGTTTAACAGTTGTATTAAGTTTCAAAACAATATTAGCAAAACGGCAGAAATAAAGTAAATGTATGTATATAAACCCAATTACAAGCTTTTGTGTACAGTGTGGATCAAGATCTGACTGCATAGAAGTACATTCTGATTTTGAACTTTACCATATGATAATTTGAGATACTGTAGAACCGGAATGTTCGCGTTGTGGAAATCTTTGCAATTTACGCATAATGATCAAAATCATGAAGATATCCGCCAGCGTAAATTTAAGCTACATTAAGGTATATTTTACCAAGACACCAGGTAATGTGGGAGCACTTGACTGGGACCCTTGTTGACATCAGTGAGTACCTTTTTTCATCAAAGTCAACCACAATACCAGTCTAGTGGCAGTTAATACTGACAATTAAAAAGGATGTAGTTCTCACTTCAGGACACTGGCATAAACACAACTTTACGAAAGATTGCCTGTTGCAGTTTTTGCGGAAGTTAAAACACACGTAAGGTCAATATTTGGTAATTCACAAAATTTTAGACCCACAATAATATCCATTTTGACAGTATTTTGAAAAAAAATCAACCTTAAAATGACAATACTTGTCTATTTAAATCTGTCAATCTTGTTTAATTTGCACTATTAGTGTACATAACTAGGTTGCTACAATTCATAAAAAAACAATACATCAAAATGTGAGGATATTCCTACCTTTGATAATCCAACACAAGCTTGACGCATGGGATGAAGGTTGCTTAGAGGTGTAACATCTATCAACACCTTAAACTGGTCACAATTATTTGCTCTGTTAGTATGGTCTACCCATACATGTGTTATTACATCTAAACCAACAGCAGATTCAACATATACAGTGCCTGGTGCTCCAAAACTTTTTACGTCTCCAGCCGTGCCTCCAATAGCAGTCAGTATTCCATGGAAAGTGAACTGTTCATTGAGGTATAGACAGATACGCCCCCCTGAACCTCCTCCATTACCTGTATAAGGGACATCAATCTCTGTTAACCCTTTATCACACATTCAACTGTATTAAAGACACTGAAGAAAGAGCGTTTTGAAAACTTTGTGGGAAAAGGAGAAAAGGCTGGTTATTAGCATTTTCTCCTTTTCCCACAAAAGTTTTTACTCTTTCACATGCAAATCCCATTATTTAAGATATGTTTACTTTCTCTTTTGCAAATTCTTTAAATTTGGACAAGTTAGAAACTTTGTTGTCTGGTAAAGAGTTAACAATATAAATGGTCAGATCAGCTATACTTGCTTGTGCAGATGGTGGAGATCATCTAACTTCACAAAATGTGCTGTCTGATCTTGTTTATTATTGTATGACTGTATGGTGTTTAACACAGCTTTAAACATTATTTCAGTTATATCCCAGTGGCCAGTACACCTATCCATGCTTTCCTGGAGGTTCTTTCACTAGTACTCCACACAATATTCTTTCCAATCCACTGGCTACTTTCCCACATAAACAGCATTGAAACATAGATTAGGGGCAAGAAAGGGATGAATATTGTTGCAATGACTATCATCAGTTCTCAGAAAGAAATAGGCTGAGCCGAGGATTAAACTAGCTACCTACTATTCTCAAGCGCTGTACACTACCAGGGCTTGGCTGTCTGATCTTGAATATTTGATGTCTGCTATTAGGTATTATCTCTTACTTTATTCAGGAAGGCAAAATATATATTTCCTTAAAACATTTTTTTTTTCCTTTCAGTAATCACTTTGTACAAAACAAACCATTGTCCTTTTCCCATAATGTTTCTGAAAGCTTTCTACTTCTGGGTTGTAAAAACATGTGATTATTTGGTAAAGGGTTAACCGTTTGCCAAATGAAAAAATTTTAGACTGGTCTAATTGAAAGCATTTGCAGACAACATATTAAACTTAGCTGAAATAATGGTAACTGTCAATGAATGTGAAGAAAACTTTGTGTGAAAAGGAGAAAATGCTGGTTACCAGCATTTTCTCCTTTTCCCACAAGGTTTTTAAAAGGCTATTTCCTCAGTATTGTTAACAGTTGGGATTGTGTGGTACAGGGTTAACTGTAAATACGTAAGTACTACCATGAGTATCACTATATTTTGTATATTTGTAGCCTCTGCCTCCATGACTTTGAATACTTCCATGCCCATACAGAAATGGGGTCTTCAGGACAATCTGTCCTCCACTTCCACCTCCACTTTTCGTCCCAGGGATTCCCGCTTGGCCATTTACTTTGATAAGACCATCCAGTGTTGTATCCTGTAAAACAGTTAATTCTAAATCAACTTTGCTATTATAACCCTCATCCTGCTAAATAATTTAAACAAAAGTTTCAAGCCAACAGTAAAAATCCTGGTGTTGCTATTTCAAATTTTTTTTTTTTTTTGAGAAAATATATCCCTATCGGACAGTGTAGATCCAAGATCAGACTGCAGTCTGATCTTAGTCTACACTGTTGCAAAAGGTCATTGGGTCACGCTTTGCAGCCTAAGTGTTAACCCTGTACCAAACAACAAAATTTGCAGATGACAAACTAAATGTGTCTTAAATGATGGAATTTGTCTTCGATATGGTAGAAATAATGATGTAATGAGGATCAAATGCTTTTTAATAATCTTTTTACCCAACAATGTTTTTTCCAAAGCCTTCATTCCCATAATTTATTTTTCCAGGATTGTTTGGTAAGAGGTCAATAAATAGTCCAAATGCTTAACAATCTTGACCAAGTCAGTTTTGAAAAAAAAAGAAAAAAAAAAAAAAAAAAATGGAAAAGGAGAAATTACTGAGACCAGCATCTTTTCCTTTTCTCAGATTGTTTTCTACCTGTTCAGAGAGGAATTCCATCATTTAATTAAGCCAAGTTTTATATGTCATCTGCAAATACTTTAAATTCAGACAAGTAAAAATTTATTGTAAAGAGTTAAGTTTACAAAATGAAGGTATCAAACGGGCATGCAAGCAATAGAAGGTATGTTCAGTACTTCCCTTTTGACCGCAGAGGCTAGTATCATGCTTTTTGAGAAGAAAGATATACCATTCTATAATAAAATAAATTTTATTACAGGATAGTACATGTTTCCTCTCAAAAGCTTGATAATGGCCATTGTGCCTTTGAAAATTGTTCCCAAGATAATAGCCTCTACATCTTTTTTGTTTTACTAGAAAATGCTCACTGAGCATGTTTTTCAACTACTGAGCAAAAGAGGTGTTTTTCAACTACTAAGCAAACGAGGTGCAGTTCCACTGTAATATATCTCGAAGTATCGGCTATCAAAATCACACATTTTTGCCTTAATTTTTTAAAAAAATTTACTTGCTGATTAGACAATTTATCTTTCCTCAAAAAGCCTTCACAGTGGCGCAGTACAAAAAATCACAAACGGACACATGAGAATATTTCAATCCCCAGAACTAAATTGTGGAAATAAATAATAATATTTATGTTTGGCTTCTCCATGGGCCATTTCCCTATTGCCTCCATTAACCTTTATCTACCTAAACTACAAAAAATGGAATCAAACAGGTCATTGCTTTGGACCCCTGAATTATTTCCAACAGGAACAGCAAACCTTCAACTTATTATTGAGTATCAAATAATGCAGACCAAGATAAGACATTACTGGTTCATCTTGGTCTTTACTTTTTGCATAGGGCATACAGGCTCCAGAAACACAAGGGATAGGATTAAGGAGAAACACTGTGCTGCCTGGTTTAACTCTTTACCAAACAACAAAATTTTGGACTGGACTAAATTGAAAGAATTTGCAGACATCCAATGAAATGTTGCAAATATGATGATTTCAGTCTTTGATAGGGTAGAAAACGTTGTGAGAAAATGAAGGAATGCTGGTTACCAGCATTTTCCCCTTTTCCCATAATGCTTTCAAAAGCCTTTTCATTCAAGGTTGTTAAAGGTTGGGAGTTAGTGGTCAAGGGTTAAATGAAAATATGGTTTATTTCAATGTGAAGAACTGAAAACAAAATTTCATCAAGTTCCCTAATACAAACTCTGCTACAGCTTCAAAGGTAAAAAAGAGAAAAATTGTGTCTATAATTTAACATTTTCTTCATTTCCTATATTAACTAAGCTCTAAAAACAGCTAAACAGTTGTTTGTCTATCTTTTCTGTAACACTTCTTTTATAAACTCTGTTTCATTCAGCATAAGATCATGTACTGTGTAAAAAATCTTACAGTTCCAGCTTTGATTTCAATATGGCTGCCCCCAGCTCCTCCCTGGTCCCCTCCTCCACCACTACCATATTGAATACTTTTGCAGTAAACACTTCCATAGGCCGCACCACTTGCCACATTGTTGTAGCTGGTTCCACCTGGAGAACAAGAAAGAAAATTTGAGCCTTAAGTTTCTGCAGTATTGTAAGAAATCCATCTATAATCCCAATAACATTCAGTCAAGTTCTTAGTGAAACTGTTAAAGTTCCATTACGCATTAACTCTCAGAACATTAAGTACTGAAGTGAAACCTGGAGACCAAGACAGCATAAACTGAACAGTCTCATCTTCAGTCTGAACAATCATATATTAATATCTGATGATTTACTGAATGTATTGGAGTTTAATGCTGTTTTAACACCTTATGTAGTATCATGGCAGTTAGTGCACCTACACATGTGTTTTCTGGCTTCTGACACAACTTTCTTTCCAAGTCACTGACTACTTTTCTCACATGCATCAGAGGGGGAAAGGTGAAAAATCACCAAAAAGAAAGTTTACCAGGTATCCAACTCGCAGCCACCAGGTCACAAGTCAGATACGCTAACCACAGAGCTACCCATGTGGGCAATATCTGATGAGATGTCACAGCTAGAAACAATCCTGAAACTGATATACATGTATTTAACTTTCTCATAAACGTTAAAAGTTTACTTGCTCTACAGTTACCAGACAGCATAATTTTGACTTGTTCATAGTGAAAGTGTTTGCATTCATCAAGTAAAATGAGGCTGAAACGAGCCAGGTTTTCTTCTAAAGAGTAGAAAACATTAAAGGAAAGGCTGGTAACTGTCATTTTCTCTTTTTCCCTGAATGTTTCTCAAAGATGCTTCCTTGGGAGCATTAAATCACAGAACTGGTTTGTAAAATGTTACATTACATAGTAGGCTGATGGTGATAGCATGAAAGTGAAAACATATTTTTTCAAGAACTATTTTACATTATTCTCCCATCTTGGTTCAGCGCATTATGCACTTGTATGCGTAACATTTTTACCTTTTCCTGCAAAGCCTGCACCACTAGCATCATATGTAGATACTTTTCCTGCCCCTGGACCTGTGTTGTGAGGGTGACCATGGGTTGATCCATCTATCACACCGCCTGGCTCTATTTCAAGTTTGCTTACTTCAAACAGTACATGCATTGTTTCACTGTTCACTTTACCACCTTTTCTAACATGCATTTTTCCAGCACTAATGGTAGGATGCAGGGGGTTCAAGGTTATGGTCAGTTGACCTAGATTACTGATGTAAAGTTTGGGAATGACAAGAGAACCAGGAACAGAAGACAGTGTTTGCATAATTCCAAGTTTAAAACCAGTAGCTAGGGCTGTAGTTGCCTCTTCTTGCAGAATAAACTCTGAATTTCTTTCAACTATTAAGTTTTCAACTCCAACAAGACCACCTCCCAGCACTGTTTTTTCTGTTACCATGACAACTGTTTGTGGTAATATGACTTCTCCTTTAGCATCAATATGGAAACCACAAGGTGATTCAAGGTATGTGTGTGTTGCTTCTACAAAGTTGATTTGTAATTGTTGGTGCTTTTTTACCCTTACCAAGCCTTTTCTATTTCCAGTCAGTTCATGAATAATTATTTTAACAACACTAGTAATATCTGGGTGATAAAAGTGGACATAACTATATCCTTCAACTTGGACTTCATCAAATTCATAATATAAACTTTTTCCATCCAGTATAAGAGCAGGGTTGGTTGTTTTGAGAGCTCCATTCTCTACTGTTAACTTTCTATGTTCAGGTTCAATAAGTGTTCTGTTGAGTCTAGGATTATATTTAAGTTCTCTGTAGGTTGGACCTCTGTTAGACTCATATTTATAAATAGTTCCTGGGCCGCCAGCATTCTGTTCATTACCACTGCCACTAATTCCTCCATGTGCTAAGTACTGACCACCAAATAAATTAGTGCTTTCAATATGAACAGCAATTCTACCTCCACTCCCACCATATCCATTTCCACTTCCATCTCCACCAGAGGCATCAAGTATCCCTAAACCAGACATGTTGTAGGCTTTAATGAAAATGGTACCACCACTTCCACCCCCAGCATTTCCAGTAGCACCAGCTCCATAAACATCTACTACACCATCTATATGTGTCCATTTTCCCACGTTAAATTTGATATATCCTCCTCCACCTCCACCACTTTGTCCACCTCCACCACTTCCAAGGTTATATGGATCAAATACAGAACCATATGGAAAACTTTCATTTGCACCCCCTCCTACACCACCGTAACTTCCACCGTTAAGATGCGAACCAGCCCCTGGACCTGCTTGTGCTGGGTGACCTTTACCTTCAAGTTTGAATACACTAGATGTTTCCATATCTACATCACCTGCTTCTATATATCCATGATTCATCAAAATGGTTCCTTTGTATTTCAATTCAAGGAAAGCAGCTCCTATAGTCAAATTAGACACAATTTTTCTGAATTCAAGAATACCATCTTTACGAATGTTTATCGTGGGAAGTCTAAAATGACCAGGCTGTGAGAGGTCAATGTGGGTTTCATTTTCATACTGGGATGTTTGGGCTGTACTAGAGACAGTTACAGTTGCTTTATCCTCTATGTAGAAATGATGAACACCTGAAATTAAACCAGCCACACTGGTATTTATGCCTTGTAAATGAACTTCTGTTGGAAATATAACCTCAGCTCTGTCATCAATGATGTAACTAACTGGTGCTTCTGTAACATTGGTCTCAGATTCAACATATTCAATAAAGGCAACCTGGTTAGCTCTCAAATGGACTTGGCCAGTTCTGTCACCAAGAAAACGGTGTATCACTATTGTAACATTAGACCCTATTGGATGGTAAATCAAAACTCTAGAATGTCCATCAACTTGTGTTTCATTGAACTCATAGTCAGTTGTCTTGTTTTCCATGATCATTGTTGCAACAGGGACGGGTACTCCAGCATTATCCATGTGAAGGTATCTATAAAATAGAAAAAAAAAACACTAGTATTTCAACAATAAAAGATCCAAATAAAGAAATGACGATACTTGGCTGATGAAAAGGACCACATACATGTGCTTTCAAAGTTACTCGTCAGAACATCTATGAATATGAAACAGTGTAGCTCCAAGATCAGACTGTCTGTTCTCTACTTATCTACACTGTCACAAGAGCACCAAATGTTGTTCTTCATGTTGTATGGATTTACGTTATACTTTTTTTAATCTATTCAAATAGGGTTTAAGGCCATTTTCAAAAGTATTTCAATTAAAGTATAGTTACAGCTGCCTTATTCAGATTCATGTGACTCCTGTGTTTCACCAGAATTAGGCAAGGGTTTTGCAAAGATGTGCTCAAGGTCACACAGCTATGAGAACCAAGATAAACAATCCACCACTTTCTAGACTAAGCCATTTGAAGACACCAAGTTATACCAATAGCCTGTATAGAAGTTACATTGGCTTGTAATATGATTGATCCATATTAGTCATATTATGCTTTACAAACTATTGTACAAGAACAAATATTTTCATTTTCATGTTCTGAATTACATTAATTTGTCATCTGCAAATGCTTTTGATTTGGACAAAGCTGAAATTTTGTCATTTGGTAAAGAGTTATCAAGGGTATTTTGACTTAACAATACCGAAAGGATATCTTTAAGTTAAAAGACAAGAACAAAGTAAGGCTACTTGGCAAGGAAATATTTCAAAATATCTGAAAGTAAATACCAGAATTACATGTATGTACTCGAAACATAATTTGGTATTTTCAATGATATATACCTGTGATCAACATCGAAGTATGTAAGATTGGTTCCTTTGATATACTTCAATATTCTGTATTCAAGCTGTCTTTTGTTGTTCTTTACAAATGTTGTGCCAGCTGCACCACCATGGCTAGCCTGTTTTGCTGTGCTACCTCCTAGTCCTCCATGATTGACAAATGTTCCACCAAAGGAATATCTCCATTCACAGTGTATAGCAGCACGTCCACCAGCTCCACCTCCACCTTTCCCAGATGCAGAACCACCCTCTGTATTTATTTCTCCATGTCCTGTGAAATTCATGGTCTCAATCAACAGTGATCCTCCACTACCCCCACCAGCATCTATCCCTTGTCCATCAGTACCCTGTAAGGCAAGAAGTCCATGTAGCTCAAAACAGTGACTAGTTATCCAGTGCAGCTTACCACCCCCTCTTCCCCCTGTACCTTGTCCATTTCCACCACCACTCCCCAGTTCTTGGGGAGAAAATACACTTCCGTAAGGTTCTACGGCCAATGCTGGGTCTGGACCACCACCATATCCACCATGAGAGGCTCCATAACCTTCACCCTGCCGTGTATTACCTGCTCCTAGACCTTGTTCACTGTCATATCCATGTCCATTTAAATGAAAAATTCCTTCACTTTCTAACCATGAATAGGTAGAATTAATCTTTGCTTCATTCATGTAGATATTTCCTTGGTATTTGACTCTGATTTCACTTGTTTCTAATACAAGATCTTCATCAATATGCAAATATCCTACTTCCCCACCTCTTTTTACATGGAACTGATCCCATATGAAATGACCAGGTCTCGTCTCCCTCCTGTATTCACCATTTACAATTTGGGATGTGTTAGCAGTAGACAGGAATTCTGTCCAACTCTGATTTTCAATATACAAGTTTTGAACTCCTGTAATTTTACCACCAAATGAACTGTTTGTTCCATGTATATGGACTTCTGCTGGAAACACTATCTCTGCATTATTATCCAAAATGAAGCTGCATGGAGCTTCTGTAATATTGGTTACTGACTCTACATATTCCACCCATACCTTCTGTTTAGGTCTGATGTGAAGTTGTCCTGTTTTATCCCCAATAAATTTGTGAACTGTGACATTGACAAGAGAAGCATTTGGGGGATGATAGAACCAAGCATATGTAGATCCCTGCAATTCCATCTCATCAAACTCATACTCTACTCTAGGTGGATCTTGTATCAATGTTGGTGCAGGACTGTACTTCAGCCAATTGTCAGAGTGTATCATGTGATGATCTACATCCATGAATGTTGTGTTATGGACAGGGTCATACTTCTTGATACTGTACTCTACCTCTCTAAGATTTTCTTTTTTGAAAGTAGTACCCGATGCCCCTGCATGCATTCTGTAGTTGATTCCAGTTCCACCATTACCACCATAGTTATGATATTTTCCACCATACGAGTACCTAAATCTACAATTGATTGACACCCTCCCTCCTGAACCTCCTCCACCATTTCCTATTCCATTTCCACCATGGACAGATATCAGACCATGTCCAGTCATATTTGTTGTGTCAATAAGTAAACTTCCTCCACTCCCCCCTCCTGCATTTCCACCTATACCATCAGTACCAGCGAGAGTGAGTAAGCCATTCATTTCAATTAAGTCACCACTGTTCCAAAACATGTAACCACCCCCATTACCTCCAATTCCACCACCATGTCCGCCTCCACTACCTCTTCCATCTTCCACAGGTTTGTATATAGAATTATATGGTATTCCACGATAACTAGGGCCGGGTCCTCCCCCATATCCTCCATGTCCAGCCCCTAGCCCAATCCCTGAGCTGTCAGTCAAAGTATATCCAGCCCCAGGGCCAGTCTCACCACTAAACCCTACACCATCCATGTTTAATTCTCCTTGACTCTCAATGTGGCTGTATGCAGAATCAACTTGTACAACATTCATTAGAAGTAGACCCTTGTACTTAACATAAAATTCTGCAGTTGTTACAACGCATAATCCAGTTATATCTCTAAATTCTGCCTTAGAAAAAGCCATCACTCTTAGGATTGCAAAACTGAAATTGCCAGGAGTTGTTTCGATAATGTAAACTCTATTTTCCATCAGTGCAGTTTGAGCAGTTGACAAGAACATTACATCAGATCCTCCTCGTATCATAAGTGTTTCTACTCCAGTGATTTTACCAGCAAACACAGACCTTGTACCATACAGATTGGTTGTAGAGGGCAAAGATATTTCACTGCCATTATCAATACGAAAACTGCAAGGAGCAATTGTTTCATTAGAAATAGATTCAACAACTTCAACATACAGTTTCTGTCTGTCTCGTAGTCGTACAACTCCTGTATTATCACCATAGAAAAGATGAATCCAAACTTGTGCAGCAACATCATCTTCACCAACTGTTCCTAATGGATACTCTATCAGTAAATTTGAATGACCTTCCAATAAAGCTTCATCAAATTCATACTCTGTTTGTATTCCCTCATACAATACAGTATACAACCATGGCTCTTTATGGTTTGTATACAGATGCTTGTCAATGTCATTGTTATTGATTTCAATTCGTCTATGTGTAGCAACCTCAAAAGTTTTGTTTGTGGTTTTGTCATACTTGATATCAGCATACTGAGGTCCTCTTGCATTTTCCTGTATATAAACTGTTCCAGCAGCCCCAGATGGCAAACTTCCTTTCCCTTTTCCACCTACTACATTAAGCAATCCTCTGTATTTATAGGCAAAATGAACATGAACAGCAATTCTTCCTCCAGCACCTCCTCCTCCATTACCAATACTATCGCCGCCATGACAGTCTACATGTCCAAATCCTGTTATATTTAGAGTTTCTATCAATATGCCACCACCACTACCTCCTCCACCATTGCCACTCTTTCCACTTTCTCCCTCTAGTGTTATTTCACCATCTATCCACATATCTTTACCATTGATCCAGTGTAGGTAGCCTCCACCCCTGCCGCCAGTTCCATTTCCATTGCCACCTCCACTACCTCTCTCTGTTGGTTTATAAACAGAATCATATGGTGTGCCCCCTACACTTCCCTCAGGAGCCCCTCCATGGCCCCCATGTGCAGCCCCGTACCCAAATGCTCCATCTGATGTTCCTGCTCCAAAGCCCTTTTCCTTATCATGTCCCATGTAATCAATATTGAGAACTGCAAGACTCTCTACTACAGCTGACTCTGAGTATATTTTACCATGATTCATCAACATAAGAGCCTCATACTTTATGCTTATTTTGACTATACTAAGGACAAGATCTGATTCTGTTTCAGTAAATGTAACTTTGGACCCTCTTTGGATTGTTAGATGACTTTGACTGATATTTCCTGGTAAAGTTTGATGCACATATTTTCCAGCCTCTATGAGAGCAGTCTGAGCTGTGGATGAAAATACACAGTTGGCTCCATCAGCTACGGTCAGATTCTGAACATTTGTCATTAATCCTTTCATTTCTGTCCGAGTACCAAGAAGAATGGTGGTAGAAGGTAAAACTATCTCAGTTCCATTCTCAGTATTAAAGCTGACTGGTGCTACAGTGTATCCTGATGTTGACCGGACATATTCTACATAGACTTTTTGTTGACCTCTTACATGCATTGATCCTGTTCTGTCTCCTTTGAATTTATGCACAATCAGTTCTGAATTCATTCCATCAAGCCATAACACGACATGACTCTGTGACTCAAGTTCGTCAATTTCAAAAACATGATGATCTGACTCTGCCATCAAAACAGTACCAAGAATATGATTTCTATTATCATTATCAATTATCAATTTTTCATAGCCGTCTGTTTGAGCAAGGGTACCATTAGAATCAGTTGTAAATACAGTTCCACCTGCACCATTTCTTGTCAGATCACTGGAAAGTGCGTTGAATCCAGCAATGCCACCGTATGTTTTCATATCACCTGTATATTCCTGAAACCACTGGACATGCACAGCTATTCTTCCACCTGCACCTCCATAACCATGATCATGACCGTCTCCTCCTGATGCTTGGAGCAAACCATGTCCTGAGAAATTCTGGGTCACAATGTAGATACTGCCACCACTTCCTCCGCCACTGTTTGCCCCTGTTGCGTTTCCTCCAAGTGTCTTTATATTACCATCTAAATGAAGCGAGCTGGCAATTAGAATATCTATTCTACCTCCACCAAGTCCTGGGTTAGGTCCACCACCTGAACATCCCGTGTGTTGGGGCTTATAATATGATCCATAGGGTTTGCCTGAAAAACATTCAAGTAATAACATACGCTTGAATCGTAAGCATCTTCAAGTGTTTTTACATGAAGTCTGATTACTCTCTACCTCAAAAGAATGTCTCAATTTAATCCTTTACCAAACAATCCAGTGTTTAAAGGCCCCTGAGAAAAAAGGGCCCTGAAAAGAAAAAAAAAATGCTAGTAACTAGCTTTTCTTCCTTATCCTACAATGTTTTCTAGCATTTTAATGACAAATATCATGACATGATCCACATCTGATTTATCCTCTGTGAGTTCTTTCAATTTGAAAATGTAAAAAAATTGTTGCCTGGTAAAAAGTTCATGTATTGCAACATACATATTTCAGAAAATTGTTTGTTCTTTCAAAAAGTTTGTAATAACAAGAGGACCATGATGGTCCTATATCGCTCACCTGAGTACTAAGCAGTACAGGTTAACAATGAAGATAAATACCAAATACTGAAGTTCAAGGCCAAATGATTATGAAAGAGAGACAACTCACAACTTTAACAGAGGTCTAGGCCTTTGGTTACCCAGAAAATTTTCTTATAATTGCACGAAAGATACCTAAGTACAAACGTCTAAGCCCCGCGGCTGGATCTGTAATGATCCCAGGGGCATCTTGTGTGCAAAATTTCTTGAGGTCCACAAGGTGATGCTTCATGCAAAGTATCATAGCTCTAGGCATTTTGGGTTTAAACATAAAGATTTTTCAGTTTGCATTATATATACATGTAGATGCTACAGAGTAAACCAAGTCAAATACAGCAACTCTAATTGAAGGGCAAATAACTCATGTTGTTTGGGTCTAATAAGACCCATAATCAAAACCCATCCAAGATCTTATGGTCATATAAATTTTTACCAAGTTTGGTACTGATTGGTATATATTTGGAGATGCTAGAGTGTAAACAAAGTCAAATATGGAAATTTTGTCCAATTCAAGGGCAAATAACTCTGGATGTTCTGGTTCAATTTGACCCATAACTGAGCTCTTCTGAGACCTTATGGGAATATATATTTTGACCAAGTTTGGTACTGATTGGTCAATATTTGCAGATGCTAGAGTGTAAACAAAGTCAAATATGGCAAATTTTCTAATTCAAGGGCAGACAACTCAGACAGTTCTGGTCAGATTAGATCCATAATTGAACTAATCTGAGATCTTATGATCACACACACTTTGACAATGTTTGGTGCTGATTGAGTAATATTTGTAGATGCTAGAGTGTAAACAACGTCAGATTCAGTAATTTTTGCAAATTCAAGGGCAAATAACTCCTGATGTTCTGATTGGATTTGATCCAAAATCAAACTCATCCGAGACCTTATAGGCATATACATTGTGGCCAAGTTTGGTACCGATTGGACAATATTTGTAGATGCTAGAGTGTAAACAAGAAGATTTTTAAAGATTTCCCTCTTTATCCCTATGTGAAATCCGAGAACCCACAACGTAGGGCCAATTTCAACAACAGCGCCATAATTTGAAGTATTTTGGTAGAGGGCTATTAGATGATGCTACATGCCAAATATGAAAGCTCTAGCCCTTACGGTTTGGGACAAGAAGATTTTTAAAGTTTTTTCTCTAGGTTGCCATGGCAACCAGAGTTCTTCATGGAATTCAAATCTTTGAAGTATTCTGAAAGTGCATCACCTAAGGACCATTTCTGTGAAGTTTCATTGAAATCTGTTGGGCGGTTTCAGAGGAGAAGATTTTTTAAGTAATTGTTCACGGACGGACGGACAGATGCCGATCGATCACAATGGCTCACCCTGAGCACTATGTGCTCAGGTGAGCTAAAAATGCATATAATAATTTAAAAAAAAAAGGATACTTTAAAATTGATACATATAAAATCTCGTTCCATGATTATATTATTATAATATCAATCCTTTATGCAGACAATCACAACTTTTAAACACCATTGCAGGGACAGCTTTGGAAAAAAAATTGTGGAAAAGGAGAAAATGCTGAAAGACAGCATTTCTCCATTTCCCACAATATTTTTTACCCTTCCTACCAATAGAATATTGCTCAAATGATGGGATTTGTCTTTGAAAAGGCAGAAAACATTGTAGTAAAAGGAGAAAATGCTGGTAACAGCACTTTTCTTCTTTTTCTAAAATGTTTTGAAAAGTCATCTTCTTCAGGGTCGTTTAAACACAGGATTGTTTGGTATATGTTTAACCCTTTACCGCACAATGACGCCTTTTGACGCCCCTGGGAAAGAAGCCTTTTGAAAACATTGTGGGAAAAGAAGAAAATGCTGGTAACCAGCATTTTCTCCTTTTTCCACAATGTTTTCTACCCTGTCAAAGAAAAATTGCACCATTTTAGCCAAATTGAAATTGTCGTCTGCAAATGCTTTCGATTTGGAGAAGGCCAAAATTTTGTCGTCTGGTAAAGGGTTAAATAATAATAATTATCATTGATGGATTCCTACCATGACCAAGTGGTAAAGAAATGCTCAATTTACTTACATGTGCAAAGTTGAGGTCTATTCACATGGTATACTTTGTTTATGGAGCATAATTACTCAAACACAATTCCTAGTCCAAACATTCAGTTGAAATAAACAAGAAAAACCAACCTGCTGTCAAATTGCTATGGTCAGCCCCACCACCAAATCCCCCATGCCCTCCACCAAGTCCTATTGGTGTTGTGCCATCATGTTGCGGAAAGAGCAGTCCAGTGCAACCTGGTACCATATTTTCATTTGCAGTTCCTGTAATCATTTAAAAGTTCCTTAACTACACTACTTCCTAAACAGCCAAGTTGTTTTTAAATTTTCCCAGTGTCTTGATCTGAATATCAAATGCAGCTCAAGTAAAAGTATATAATTTCCAAATTGCTAATTCACATTTTTCACTTATGTTTTTTGGCTTTTAATCTAGCAATCTATGCAGTAGGAAATCCCTTGCAATCCACTGGTACTTGAGTTTTATGTTGTAAGTAGCAATGTGAGATTAATCCTTTACCATACAATCCCATTTTTTATCGACTCTGAAGAAGAAGCCTTCTGAAAACAATATGGGAAAAGGAAAATATGTTGCAAGCGAGCATTTTCTCCATTTCCCATAATGTTTTCTACCCTTTCAGAGGACTTCATTTCATTTGTATCAATTTTGATTTTGTCATCTTCAGATGCTTTCATATTTGAAGACTCTAAATTCTTTTGTTTGTGAGAGGATTAATTTGTGTCTTATGTTATAAGTAGAATGCATGGTTAACCTTATTATATTCTAACTTTTTCTACTGCGTATAAGCTATCAGTCCAAATAAAATCTAGTCAAAATAAAATCTAAAGTCCATTTCACCTTAGATGTTATTTGATCAGTCACAAACAGATCAAATCTATATACCTATAAGATGAATGCATTTATCACAAAGAATAAAACTCAAGGGAAAATATGTATATTATAAATTACAACATGTACTTACTCCTTTGTGATCATTTTTATACACTGTATGCACTGTAAAAAGAGTTACTTCTTTTCCTTGAATAATTTAATTTTCATTTTGGAAAAAAAAACAAAAACTTGTATTCACTTGATAATGAGTGAAGGATTTCGTTAAGTCTGTATCACACAACAAAATTTAAGACTCATCCATTTTCAAAGCATTTGCAGACAACAAATTAAATTTGGATAAAATGATTTATGTTGTGAGTGAATGGACAGAACACATTGTGGAAAAAGGAGAAAATGCAGGTTACTAGCATTTTCTCCTTTTCCCACAATGTTTTCCAAAGCCTTCTCTATTGGGATAGTTAAAACTCAGGATTGTGTGGTAAAGGATTAATTAATATTACTATTACCTGACACATCCAGAGTGGCTTCTCCCTCTAACAGAAGAGTTCTGGTGTTGATAGCAATTCTATTACTTTGTATGAGGGCTGCATACTTCATATGTATATCTGAAGTCTCCAAGTTCATGTAACTTTCATGAGTGAACAGTGAACCTGCTTGCAAAGTCAGTTTTCCTATTCCAATGATACCTGCAATAGGTTGATTAACCCTTTCCCAAACAAGCCCTGGTTTTCACGTATCTGCAGTATAAGTCTTTTGAAAACACTGTGGGAAAAGGAGAAATTGCTCGTAACGAGCAATTTCTCCTTTTCCCACAGTGTTTTCTACCCTTTTTGAGACCTTTCTGCCATTTTCATCAAATTCAAAATTGTTGTCTGCAAACTCTTTCAATTTGGACCAGTCCAAAATTTGGCGTTTGGGAAAGGGTTAACTGATTGAATGGTGGTTTATGCCACTTTCACCATTATTTCAGTCATATGCTGGTGACAGGTCACATATTCATGTATGTCCTGAGATTCACAACAACTTGGCTAGTGCTCTAAAATGTCTTGTCAAATGACAGTCCTACTAAAAAGCCCAGTGCTTCCAGTGAAAGTAAACACAGTAGTATAGGGGTAGAGACTCGGCCTTTCAAAGCAAAGGTTCTGAGTTTGAATCCTGTGGTGAGTGGACTTGGAACCACCCACATTATGGCATGAGTACTGAATGAGGTTTCCAGGAAGCAATCATAAAGAGTGATTTATATAAGTTGTAAGAACTTTCTATTCCAATCAATGTAAAACAAGTAGGGGTAATCCAAGCTGTTTTTAATAAGGGTTTCAAAATTCATCTTCAACCCTCACACCCCCTGGAACCAACATAAGTTGTTTTTGCAGACAGTGCAGATCTAAGAACAGACTTCATGTTTTGTGCAGTCTGATCTTAAATCTACATTGTCTGCTACTATGTTACATATTCTAATGGAAACAACCTTGAAATAGCAATTTTGATGGCTGATTTTCCAAATAATTAAAAATGTCCAAATCATTAATTCAGCAGTTAAAGGGTTAAGCAGTAATAGTTTCAATTGTATTACAATAATTATACAGTTCAGAAACTCTGGCAGACCAATTACAAAAACCACTGACCACTTAAAAACCACTTAACCCTGAACCTGCTAAATATATCAAATAAAACTTTGACACTGATAGTAAAAACCCATATGTTGATATTTCAAAGTTTTTTTTTTTTTTTTTTTTAAATATCTCCTGATCAGACTGCATGTGCTGTGCAGTCTGATCTTGATCTACACGATCTGCAAATGGTCATTGAGTTGTTAACAGATTTTTTGGTTTTTTTTTTACCATCTGGGAATGTTTGAAGAATTCCATCGATCACTCTGCTATTAGAAGCCGTTTTCATAACTACAAAATGTCGCTCTTCTTCCAAAGTCAAATTCATCACCCCAATCATTTGACCTTCCAGCTGCAAAAGGAGAGTTGTAAAGAAAAAGGTAAATTGTAAAGCAAAAGGTTTTCATGACAAAATGAAAATACCCTGTAAATTGTTAACAGATATTTCACATTATATTGCTAATATTTCACTTTAACCCTTTAACAAACGACAAAATTTTAGACTGGTTCAAACTGAAAGTATTTGTAGATGACAAAATAGATGTGACTGAAAAATTGAAATTTGTTTTGGGAAGGGTAGAAAACATTCTGGGAAAAGGAGAAATTGTATGTCTACAAAATATGTTGATAAATGCAAATATGTAATATTTAACTATATTTCAAACTACTTTCCCTATTGTTCATAAAATATTTCAATCCATGTCATGTCCTTGATTTAGATACACCACATTATATGAATCACCAAGATTTAACTATGCCATTATACGAAAGAAAATAGTTTTACCCAGACTGCATGTGTGTCTTCACCGATCACTTTGAAATCTGCCGATAGCCATATCTGTGCACCATGTTTTATGATAAAGTTAACTGGAGGCATAGATCTCAGCAAGGAAAATTCTGAATATTCAATAAATCCAGCCTGCCCAGCTTGTAGATGAATAAACCCACTTCTGTCTCCCATCACAAGATCAAAGTTTATTGAACTAATATTGTCCACACCATTTCCAATTTCCAGCATGGCCTGAAGTGCAAAATATCATTTACCCATACATCAGGGTCTGTATACACCAACCATTCTTATGAACGTTCTGAATCTTATTCTCCAAAATTTTCTAACTTTGAAAGTAAGACAACTTCTGATTGGCTAAACTATATGGTTTCAAATTCAAACTCCAAATGGGATAAGTCTAAAATTTTGTTGTTAAGTAAAGAGAGACATTTGCAGGCAACAAACTGGATGTGTCTCACATAGTTTGTCACTGAAAGGGTGGAAAATATTGATGGAAAGAGAAAATGTTGTTACCAGCATTTTTCCCTCTTCAAAAAAAAAAAGCCTTCCTCCTAAATGTCATATAAACTAGGATTAATTGGTTAAGGGTTAACCCTTTACCAGACGACAAAATTTTAGTCTTGTCCAAAATGAAAGCATTTGCAGACGAAAATTTCAATGTGGCTCAAATGATGCAACTTTTCTTTGATAGGGTAGAAAACATTGTGGGAAAAGGAGAAAATGCTGGTTACCAGCATTTTCTCCTTTTCCCACAATGTTTTCAAAAGGCCTCTTTCCCAGGGGCGTTAAAAGGCGTCATTGTACAGGAAAGGGTTAAAGCAATTTTCGACATTAATTCAGTCTAGTCACTGTGGACAGTGCAACTATCCATGTGTTCTTATAATTTCTTTCCTAAGAGCTTTGTGCCACATTTTTTTCCAAGCCACTGGATGCCCTAGCACATCAACATGGTAAGAACAATGTTTAGACACATGAAGTGAACAGATACTGTTCCATTGACAAGCACTACGATTCGAAAGAGCTTTGCAGAGCTTGGATGCAAACTGGCAACCCCTGGTTACAGTTACCAAGCCTGTGTGCTATTGACAAAGTTATGATGCAAGAAGTTGTCTTTATGTTGAGGGTAGCTTGTCATATCGTTTTAACTCTTTAGAAATTGATAGCATCTTCAGATGACAAATTCAGCTCAAATAGCCTGATTTGTCATTTAAAGTTTAGACGATGCTTGTAACCAGCATTTTCTTCCGACAGCTAGTAGTAAAACAATGTTGAACAAAGTAATAGTTTAACCCTTTACAGCACAATCCCGAGTTTTAACGACCCTGAAAAAGAAACCGTTTGAAAACATTGTGGAAAAAGGAGAAAATGCTGGTAACCAGCATTTACTCCTCTTTCCACAATGTTTTCTACTCTATCAAAGACAGATTCCATTGTTTGAGCCACACTGAATTTGTTGTCTGCAAATGCTTTCAATTTGGACCCATCTGAAATTTACTGCGATATGATTGACAGCATTAACCCTTCATCAAATGACAAAATTTTGAACTCGAACCAAATTGAACACATATGTCGGTGACGAATTAGATATTACTCAAATGACAATTTCTGTCTATGATAGGGTAGAACATATCGTGGGAAAAGGAGAAAGATGCTGTTAGCAAGCATATTTTCTCTTTTCCCACAATGTTTTCTAAAGGATTCTTCCTCAAGGCTGTTAAAACTTGAGATGTGGTAAAGGTTTAAATACCAAATAAAACCAGAAATTTCATCTCTTCTATTTTCTCTCCGTGGAATCATTTATTTCAAATGCTAAACATTGACAAGTCAAACACAGCTACTGACCTTGTTGTTCAACATGACATGTTCAAAGTCTAAATCAGCATCATTTGAGACGGGTGTTTGTGTCAGTGTATGTCTAGGATTCTTCTCTGTAATGACAACTGGTTTGGGTGGGCTGAGTCCCCTACCATCTATATATAGTCTGAAAAAAAAGTACAAACTTACAGACTTATAGCAACCTTGTGTGACTCTTGAACTACTAAATACGTGCATAAAAAGTCTGTTAAACTTACTTACAAATCACAATTAAGCAGATAATCTCCTGCAGATGCAATTTCTTATCTATCAAGAAACCACATTTGGAAACATTTTTGCAAAAGGAGTTGTAACAATTAATTGAATTTTTCTATATGTATATTTATGGAGTATGATTTAACTCTTTACGAAAAGAAAAAAAATGGCGTTGTCCAAATTAAAGGCACTTGCAGACAATGATTTAAAGGTGGTTTGAATTATGTGATTTAGCTGTGAAGGAGTAGAAAACATTGTGAGAAACAGAGAAAATGCTGGTTACCAGAAAACTTACAAATGGCAAAAAGTTTTGACCATGTCTGCCTGTACAGTCTGACACGAGTCCATACTCTTTTTGCAGATGCATTTAACCACTTTTCACAGGGAATGGCTCATATACAATATATTCTATTTTTTGTACCTTGTCTGATATACATCAAATCCCAGTTTGTCCTCTATGAACACTGTGCCTGGACCTCCCATATCACCAGAGCTTGTACCAGTAGAACCATAAGCCAACAATGGTCCTTTATACTCATTGGCATCCCAGGTGTGGAGACCAATCCTTCCACCAGCACCACCTCCTGATGTCAAATGACCATGACCACCAATACAAGAAACTGTTCCATGACCCCTTAGATTTCCTGCCAGAGATAATGTTATAATGAGTTCAAAGAAATATATATATATAAGAAATAATCAGATAAAACTGATAGTCATAAATTGTATTATTTACATTAAAAAAAAAAAAAAAAAACATTTGAGCCATGCTCTGGCAAAAGAAGATTTAATGCATCTCCTGTGATGCATTATACCTAGCAAGCCATCATTATTAGATGCATGAAATCCACTTGGTCTGACAACTGACTAAAAATCATGAGGTAGAATGGTCCTTTGAAATGCACAGTAGTGACCACTATAAAAGGTTTTGACCGAGGTCAGCCTGTGTAGGCATGGGTCGATACTTTTTTAACATGCATTACACCCCAATTTCAAAGAGCATGGCTCATGTTTGAGAGTATATAAAGGTATTCATAAAGAAAACGAGTGCTGTAGGCCAAGACATCATTGTGGAAGATACTGGACAACAGTCTGTGCTGTGACAAAAAATGGAATAGAAAAAATCTCCAAGGTTGTAAAACAATACTTTCAAAGCCTTTTATTTTAATACATATCTCTATGGGGAATGAAATTAAAAAAAAAAGCTGACCAGCTTCAACAAATACAGATCCACCACTTCCTCCACCGCTGCTGGTTCCACCATCAGCACCATCAGCCAATATATGTCCATCAAGTAAAAACACAGCTGGTACTCGTATTTTGACTTTACCGCCACCACGACCCCCTTTCAATCCCCCACCACTACTTCCAGTATCCATTGGCTTGTAAAGTGAACCGTAAGCTGTACCACCATTTGTTCTGTTTCCATTCACTAATAACAATTATAAAAATTTGTATACAACAATGTGCTGTTTCCCTCAATGCAAATTGCAACCTTTTACCAACAGTTAACTCTTTACCAAACGACAGAATTATAGACTTTTCCAAATCAAAAGCATTTGCAGAAGACAAAATAAATGTGACTGAAAAATTAAAATTTGTTTTGGGAAGGGTAGAAAACATTGTGGGAAAAGGAGAAAATGCTGGTTACCAGCATTTTTTCCTTTTCCCACAATGTTTTCAAAAGGCTTCTTTTTCAGGGTCGTTAAATTTCGGGATTGTGTGGTAAAGAGTTAAGGGTCCTGTGTGACTCAGTGGTAAAGAGTAGGGACTTGTAACCTGGAGGCCATAGGTTCTATCACTGGGCTTTTCATATGAGTGTCCATGGGTAAGACACTTCGGAGCCCCAGCCCTGTACTGATGAAACCCAGAACATACATATGTGAGCTATGAATACATACATGAATGTGTGAGCTATGATAATAATTCACACAATTCAACACAACATATCGAAACAAGATGATCTAGCAATGCTTTTCATAGAAATGAGAACCTTTTTTTTTTCTGTCTCCTATAGAATTTTCTAAAATTCAGACAGAGTCATTTTGATTTCACCCCTCATATGGCCATGACGAGACTGAAATAATGTTCAAAGCAGCGTTAAAAAAAACATTAACTCAATCTACCAATAGTTGAATTGGAGAGAAAAGCGCCAATAATAAACATTTCTCTAGTGCCTTACATTACACTATACTCTGTTTGGCCGAGTCTTTCCGAACTTTTCAAAAACAAAGCTCAGTACCTGAGTCATCATTAAATGTAAGATAATCTGCCCAAGCTTTTGATTGGGTTTGAGTAAAATTACTTTTACCTCTGGTCAACTGTTTCACTATCAGTGATGACTAAAGAAGCTTTTGCAGCTGGCATCGGTCATGATCAGACTGCACAGAATGTACAGTCTGATCTTGAACCTACACCATCCACAAACTGATGTAAGAATAGTAACCAATCCCGCTTCAATGGCTGTGGAGTTCTTCAGGGGAAAAAAGTGGAATTTCTTGAGTTTGTAAAGAACCCTTTACGACACAGTCCCAACTTTTAACAACCCTAAATAAAATAGCTTTTGAAAACATTTTGGGAAAAGGAGAAAATGCTGATAACCATTTTTTTTTATTCTATAGAAAACAAATTTGATAATTTTTGCTGCCTTTGATTTGTCATCTGCAATTGCTATCAAACTGGATAAGTCTAAAATTTTGTCATTTGGTAAAGAGTTAAGAATTAGCAGGAACAGTTGTTGATGTTACCCTCTTTATCCGTATTACAAGGTAATGGGGCAATTGTTTGGTGTCTCATTTATAGCCCATTCACAGTTTCAGTAGAATTGCAGACAACAATTTCGACATAGCTCAAATGGTGCAATTTTTCTTTGATAGGGCAGAAAATATTGTCGGAAAAGGAGAAAATACTGGTTACACCATTTTCTAATTTTCCCACAATGTTTTCAAAACGCTTCCTTCCCAGGGTGGTTAAAAAGCGGCATTGTGCAGTAAAGGGTTAAATCTTTCCCACATGACAACAGTTTGGACTCGACCAAATTAAAAGCATTTGCAGATGACCAAATACACATGACTTAAAAATTTAAAACTTGATTTTGGAAGGGTAGAAAACATTGTGGGAAAAGGAGAAAATGATGGTTACCACCATTTTCTCCTTTTCCCACAACATTTTCAAAAGCTTTCTTTCTCAGGGTCCTGAGAACTCCACATTGTGTAGTAAAGGGTTAAGAATCTGCAGATCAAATTACCTCCTCCACCGAGAGAACCATGTCCCCCACCAGTGCCTGGTACTGTTGCATCCCCAGGCTGGGCTTCTTTTCCTGTTCCAGTACATATCAACTGTGCCAGTGGTTCCAGGTAAAAGTCTGTGGCTAAAACTTCAAATCTGTCAGCCTTGAAACTTGCTTCATATTTAATATCCTGTAATCCGCAAAGCGAAATTTAATGTGTAAAATACAAGCACTGAATAATGCATATTTCTTTAGTATAATAGATCCATTGATTCCTCTTCACATTTATAAGTTCATGTGAATCTTTTGTATAATACTTGGAGTCTACTTAATGCTTGGTGTATTTTATCTGTTAGTCATATGAAATACCACGAGTTCTTGCCCTCCTTGTTTGTAATTCTTCTACCTTAAGTTAATACAAGAAAAAAAAACACAAGATATTGATGAGTACGATAAAAGCAAACATTTCCCTCTCCTTCTTTTTTTCAAACAAAATCATTTGTTTTCCCATAATATTATCCAAGGATATCGAGGGGTAAGATGCATTATAGTATCAATGAATATTTTAATTGAAAACTACAACTGTCGCAATGCAGACAAATACCCCCCACCAGCACCTTGTCACTGAATCAGCACAATCAGAGAATGGAAATGATTTTCAAATTAAAGTTCACTTGTGACCTATGACCCCAAAACAATAGGGCACCTCCTTTGGTCATGAGCAATGCTTGTGTAAAGTTTCAGGGTCCTAGGTCAAATGGCTCTTGAGTTACAGCACGGAAACATTTTTTAAACAAAGCTTACCTGTGACCTTGACCTTTGAATCATGCAACTCAAAAACAATAGGGCACCTGCTTGGGTCATGAGCACCACTTGTATAAAGTTTCAAGAACTTTTGAATTAACAGCATGGAAACAAAAAGACGACAAACTGATAGATGGACAGACAGACAGATGGACTGATGGACATTCTAATGGAAGGGTATTTATTTGTGCATTCTTTGAATTTCGAGTAGCCACTTAAAAGGTTTTATTAAGCCACATAAGAGAAAATTCTTTGAATTTCTCTATGGATATGAATGCTATGTGGCTATTTTTGGACACATAAGTATCCTGCTGTAAGAATGGATGGAAGGACGGACAGAAATACGGACAGGGTGAAACCAGTATACCCCCCTCTACTTTGTAGGTGGGGGTATAATCAAAAATATACATATGACTTGCTTACCAGGATACTGACAGTCAGATGAAGAGGCATTGGAGGTGGGAGTTCCATGACAGCTTTGGCACCAAGCTCCATGGAGGCAAACTGGAAAGAACCTGCTATTCCTGAAACCAGGGTACCATTCTGGATCAAGCTTGTCTTTGCTTGATTCTGGATGCTAGTCACTCGTCCAGGAATAATTCTGATATGTCTGACACCAATCATTTCTCCATTCCATTTCAAAGCAATCTCTCCCTCACCAAGGATATAAATTAGGGGTGATAAAAATGCTTTGGATGATTCATCGATCCATAAATTGATGGGTAGCTTTGTCAGCGGTTGGAATTCTTCCATATATCCAGTTTGATTAGCCTTTAAAGTAAAGCCAGGAAACAAAATATGAGGTCTGCTCTGGCAAAAGGGGGCTTAATGCGTCTCCGTAATCCATTATACCAAGCAATATGTCACATAATTATGGATCCATAAAATCCATTCTAACAAACAACCAACTAAATTATGAGGTACAATTATCCCTTGAAATGCAGAAAATTAAAAAATTGCGAAAAGATTTGTCCATGTCAGCCTGTGCGGAATGCACAGGCTGACACGGGTTGATACTTTTCACCAATATTTTAGCCCCCTTTTCACATACCATGCCCCATTCAAAATTAAGTCTCTTTTCATGTAATTATAATTACTACTACCTATTAATGTAATTTTTGAAAGTCCAATGTTCAACATTACAGGTAAATGATTAATTTTCCTTTCTTTAATTTTTGTGTCTTTTGAATACATATCTTGCTTTGAATACAAAATATCAATAGACTAAAGTCAGAAGAGAAAAAATCTTATACAGGGTTCGACATTAAGGCACGTCCGAACGACATTGTCTAGTAAACCATCGGTTCGGGCTAGTTGAGACTGCGTCGAGCTAGCCTGAGTGGTCTAGTGAAAAAAAAATCAAGAAATTTGTATTATTTTCATGCATTAATCGCATAATTAACCGATGGCGATCACTGAACCAGCAGTTCACCAAGAAGATCTCTAGCATACGTAATAAGATGGTTAAATTGCCGAGAGTGTATTGCAAACAATTTTTTTTTCAACAGGAAAACTGTCAATTCTCGCGCATGCGCGGTATTCCATTGTTATGGGAAAAACCAACTATCGATGGCTAGATCTATTTTTAGACTGGTAGCCTGTTACTGTTCGTCGAAATCGGATGGTAACTTTACAAAAGGGGTACAAGTTTGATATATTTTTAGTCCAGAGTAAAAGTCGTAAAATTTATCTTGATGTTTATCTTTTTTCTCCTTTATTACCACACACTTTTACCGAGATTGTCTTATGTCTAGAAGGATTTAGAAATATAGAGTGAAAAGATAGTTTCCTTTTTGACGACAACCGAAAATGAGTCTTCCAGCTCTTTACATAGACAACGAAGCAGACAACACATGAAGATGTCAAACCTATATAAGTTTGGATTCACATATGACAGAGGCAGAGCTTAAGCTCAAAATGAAAATCCAAAAAGAAAAAATAAAGCTGAATCAAAAAACTATGAAAAAAATAAAAGGAAAAGGTCATTTTCTACCAAATGGAAGGACAAATTTTCTTGGCTGGACTTTAAACTTGTTCTTCATTTTTCAAAAATGGTCTAGTAGAAATCTCAAGTGGTCTAGTAAAAACTGTAAGTTACTAGTCCACTGGTCTAGTTGGAAAAAATGTTAATGTCGAACCCCGTTATATTGCTTTTCAGTATGTCATCACAGCCACATATCTTTGTTCCACATCAATATCACTCTGCATACTTTTCTTACCAAGGCTATACATCTTTATATGAGCAATGCTCTGGCAAAAAGAGGTTAAATGCAATTCCATGATGCTTTATAGCAAGCAAGTCATCACATAATTCAGGACCTATGAAATCTATCATGTATAACTACTGGCTGAATCCCAAGGTACACTGGTCCTTTGACATGCAGAAAATTGACGAATAGCAAAAGGTTTCGACTCTAGTCAGCCTGTGTTGACTCAGGAGACTGACATCGGTCATATGATTTGCAGGTGCATTAAACCCCCTTTTAACAGAGCATGACCCATATGTATTTTTATCAAGTGATTTCCAAGATCTGCAAAGTTCTTATCATTTAGGATGCACTCTGTATGTAATGACCTTCAATGTTTTCATAATGACCTTATCTTAATCCTTTACCAAACAATCCTTTTTTTAACAATCCTAAACAAAGAGGCTTTTGAAAACATAAAGAAAACAAGAGAAAATGCTGGTAAGTAGCATTTTCACCTTTTCCAACAAAGTTTTCTACCCTCTTAACCCTTTACCAGACAACAAAATTTTAGCCTTGTCCAAATTGAAAGCATTTGCAGACGACAATTTCACTGTGGCTCAAATGGTGCAATTTTTGTTTGATAGGGTAGAAAACATTGTGGGAAAAGGAGAAAATGCTGGTAACCAGCATTTTCTCCTTTTCCCACAATGTTTTCAAAGGGCTTCTTTCCCAGGGGCGTTAAAAGGTGGCATCGTGCGGTAAAGGGTTAAAAACAAATTCTATCATGCATGCTACATGTAATTTGTATTCTGTAAATGTTTTTGATCTGGACAAATGAAGTTTTTTTTTTTGTCTGGTAAAGAGTTAAATGGAAAACTATTCTAAGTTTTTCTCTACTTCAAGTGAAAATATTGCAAGAATGATAAGATCTCATACTTTTAGCCAAATTCTTCCAGTGGCATCCCCGAAAATCTTATGACAGGTCAAAGTGCGTACAATGTTGTCGTCAGACTTAAGCTGAAGTGTAGGCTTATTGTAGAGATGTATTTCATCAAAGTAAAAGTCTGTCTTGGTGTCGTTCTGTTCTGTTGTTTCATCTAGGATATAGCTATGGTCCCACGAACGGTCTCTATTATCTAGATGGAATTGCTCATATTTTCTTGAGTTCCTAAAGATTTAAAATAAATCACTGGTAATTTAACTTCATATTATGTAAGAGGCAAGATTGTCAAAAATTACAAAAGCTACATCAACCATAGTAATCTCAGCCAACATTACCCCTTTCCTACCTGAAGAAATAGACTTATGAGTTATGAATAAGCAAGTTCCATATTCACTAAAAGAAATTAATTCACTACTTTCTCAATTTGCCATCATACTTTTTTATCTGTGTCTACATCCTTTCTGATCAGTTCTTGTTGTCTTTAAGAATATGTAAAATCAACTGGAAAGAAAGTAGTACATAAACCTAAAAAAGACAGCATTTGATGTAGTTTAACATTTGCAATCATTTCTATTTTATCATCAAGACCACTTTCTTGGTGTAATGTTCTTTCATACAATGGGAACAGCAGGGCATGACAAATTCCAAGCCCCATCAGATTACATCCAAATACACAAAACAACTAGATAATACCTGATATCTTGTATATATACAGAGCCTGGCCCTCCATCTGTCAGGTAATGTCCTCTGCCAGCACCACCAAGAGCCGACATGTGACCATGATAATACAGCTGTGTGTCCAAATAAATTGCAATACGCCCGCCTGCACCCCCAGCATATCCATTCCCACCATGAGACTGTATTTGTCCATGACCCTCTAGGTTGTAAGACCTGCAGAAAAAGCCAGAGTCTTTTCTTAAAAATGCTACTATAGAGTGTTTCTATAATTTAGCTGCATTTTGACTGTTACAACTTTTAACACATTATGACAAAAAAAAGAGGCTGGCCCAACAAAAAAAGTGGTGTTTCCTTCATATGCATATAAAGTTTCAAAATGTATAAGAAAAAGGTAAAGGGTTAACCCTCCAGTCCAAAATAAATGGTTCATTTTCCTCCAGTAAAATGGTTTACCATACAATCGTAAGTTTCTCTATGACGAAGACTATAGAAAACAATGCATGCAAGGGAGAAAATAGTGGTAACCAACATTTTCTCCTTTTCCCACAAAGCTTTCTACCCTTTCAAAGACAAACAAAATTACTCTCTCTACAGTTATTTTGTCCTCTACAAGTTGTTTCAATATTTAAGGATTGTAAGATTTTGTTATTTGTTAAAGAGTAAAGTATGTGCAGCTCACCACAGTTTTGGTAAGAATCTTTTCCAAAATATCAAGACAATATAGATTTATAGCATGATCATGATCTACACTGTCTGCAAAAGCCACTGAAGTTGTAACTGATGCTCATAGAAATGACAACCTTTACAGACATCACTTACTGAATAAAGATTGAACCACCACTTCCGCCTCCTGCATCTGATCCACCAGCAGAGCCATCTACAGACACAGTACCATCAACAAGGAGATCTGTTGCTATCTGTAAGAAAACATTCATGCCCACAAAATTGCTAAATCCATATTCACCAACCATTCTTAAGAATATTCTTAGTCTTACTCTTCAAGATTTTCTAAATTTGAAAGTAACACAACTTTTGATTGGCTAAACAAAATGGTTTAGCCAATCAGAAGTTGTGTTACTTTCAAATTTTGAAAATTCTGGAGAATAAGACTAAGATCATTCTTAAGAATGGTTGGTGAATATGGACACTGCACTGCCAATTTTTCTACAGGTACAGGTTGTATCTTGAGCTTTAGGAGTTTTTAGCCTAGAGTAATATACACTTCATCTTCATCTCTGTACTAGATAAAAACAATTTAGATTGGTAAAAATTGCAGACAACAAATTAAATGTGGCCAAAAAGATGAGATATTTCCATAAAAAAGGTAGAAAACATTGTGGAAAAAAAGTGAAAATGCTGGTCTCTCTTTGCCAAAATGTTTTCAATGTCTTCTTCTGGGTCATTCAAATACAGGATTGTGTGAAAAAAAAGGTAAATGCATAATAATAAGATTTTTTCTCAAGATTTGTCCAGATAAAAATGTATTTTTTTTTGTCAGTATTCAATTAAACCAATCACTACAGGCTTCTTTGAGACATATAATAAACTGCAAGTGGGTTTTTTGGAGGAGTGTCCTTAGGAAAGACACTTTGGAGCCCCAGTCTAGTGCTGGTGAAACCGAGGAAATACTTTAATATATGAGCTTTAACTGAGATAAAACATCATTCAACAAGCATTCTGATAGTACTGCATAGCAATACACAGTCCCCTACTGGCCATATGTATCGCTGGCATGTCAGTGAAATTTTAAAAGTCCAAGGCCCGTAAATGCATCAAAAAGCAGTGGAGCGGGACGAAACTCGAACTTGATGTGTAAGTCATGGTTGTTGATGTACACACCAAAAATCAGCGCTATATGTAGCAGCGTTTAGAAAAAAAGTGCGGAAAAATGTTTTATCAGTGAAATTTTGTAAGTCCAAGGCCCGTAAATGCGTCAAAAAGTAGTGGAGCAGGACGAAACTCGAATTTGATGTGTAAGTCATGGTGGTTGATGTACACACCAAAAATCAGCTCTATATGTAGCAGCGTTTAGAAAAAAAGTGCGGAAAAATGTTTTATCTGTGAAATTTTGTAAGTCCAAGGCCCGTAAATGTGTGAAAAAGCAGTGGAACGGGACGAAACTCAAACTTGATCTGTAAGTAATGGTGGTTGACTTACACAGCAAAAGTCAGATGAATATCTACCAGCAGTTAGAAAAAAAAGTCCGGAAAAATAATTTATCAGTGAAATTTCGTAAGTCCAAGGCCCGTAAATCCGTGAAAATCAGTGGACCGGAACGAAAGTCGAACTTGATCTGTAAGTCATGGTGGTTGACTTACACAGCAAAAGTCAGATGAATATCTACCAGCAGTTAGAAAAGTAAGTCCGGAAAACTGATTTATTGGTGAAATTTTGTAAGTCCAAGGCCCGTAAATTCGTGAAAATCAGTGGACCGGAACGAAAGTCGAACTTGATCTGTAAGTCATGGTGGTTGACTTACACAGCAAATCTGAGATCAATACCTACCAGCGTTTAGGAAAAAAGTCCGGAAAACTGATTTATCAGTGAAATTTTGTAAGTCCAAGGCCCGTAAATTCGTGAAAATCAGTGGACCGGAACGAAAGTCGAACTTGATCTGTAAGTGATGGTGGGTGAGTTACACACCAAAACTCGGCTCAATATGTACCAGCATTTAGGAAAAAAGTCCGGAAAACTGAATTGCCGGACTGACGGACAGACGGACAGATGGACAGACGGACGGACGGAGTGCAAACCTAAAGTCCCCTCCGGCTTCGCCGGTAGGGGACTAATAAATCTGCCAGACTAAAAATTCATTTATTCAGCAGTCTGGAGGTAATGTTGAGTGATGCTGACTATAGCTATCCATAAACTTGCAAACAGTCTCATGTTTTTAGCACCCTGAGGAGGAAGACTTTAGAAACATTGTGGCAAAAACGAAAATGATAGAAAGCAGCACTTTCTTCTCTCATGATGATTTCAACCCTTTCAAATACAAATTTGGTCATTCGAGCAATAGTTAATTTGTTATCTGCTATATCCTTTCAGTTGAACAAATCTGTGAACTGTATTTTCTTGTACAAAGTAAATCTTATCACATGTGACTGCTCATAAACAAAGTGATAAATAGCATTTACTTGAAGATCAATATATCCACCACCAGAGCCACCCTCTGTTGTTCGTCCTTTGCCTCCACCACTTCCTCTGTGTAAGGGTCTGTAGAGACTCCCATAGTAATGTCCTCCTGCTGCCACAAGATTCTCATCACTTGTATAGTAACCTGTTATAAAAGTATAAACCAAATGAGCCCTGCTCTGCCAAAAAGAGGGCTAAATGCATCTCTGTGTTCCATGATACCAATCAAATCATCACATAATTATGGATCAATAAAATTTATTTTGTATAACAACTGACAGAATCATAAGGCAAACCGGTCTTTTGACATACAGAAAATTGACTGATAGCGAAAAGTTTCGGTCCAGGTCAGCCTGCACTGACTGCGCAGGCTGACCTGGATCGATACTTTTCGCAGATGCATAAAGCCCCCTTTTCACAGAGCATGGCTCAAATATTGTTTGACCATGTCAAGTAGTTGTATGTCAGATGCTAGTTTATCACATAAAACCACCTCCAGCAGTGTATTAAACCTATGACTTATTTTTGTTATACACTAGTGTATTATCATGTTTTGGGTTCCAGTTCTGATTCTTTTTGTAGTTGTGAGCGCACAAAGCTGACAAAACCAATCACAGCATGTGCCAGAATTTGTACAACTTATCTTATACAATGCTAATACCAGCATTTTCTCCTTTTCCCACAATGTTTTTTTGAATCATTGAAACTCTGGATTGTGTGGTAAAGAGATAAAGAAACTGATGATTAATTTGTTACCAAAGGACAAAATTTTGCACTTACGGTTACCAAACAGATAGAATTTTTAGACGACAAATTAGATATAGTTCAAATGATAGGATCTACTATTGGAAAGGTAAGAAAACATTGTGGAAAAAGGGGAAAAGCCGGTCACCAGCATTTTCTCCTTTTTCAACAATGTTTTCAAAAGTCTTCCTTCTTGGGGGTGTTAAAAACAGGATTGTTTGGTAGAAGAATAAAATGAACCAATAGAAGTGAATGACAAGATTCTCAAGTTAAGAATTCTTAAGCTTGGGCTGAAAGCCAATTTCTCTTTTCATAACATAATAACAAAACAGACATGATTTCCTTTTCTTAAAAATGAAATAAGTCAATGCTATTACCATGAGGATTGTACCATATACTGGCACACTTTACATAAAGAAAAATACTATGCATTTGAACCAGAGAAATGTTCTATTAGAAAAAGAAGTTGTAAATTATACTAAGCAAAAGCTGCTTTTTCCCCAAAGTTTCAAAAGCTATCAATTTCAGGACAAAGTCATTTTAGTATTGAAATACCTAAAAGGCAAGAAAAATACATACCTCCCCCAGCTGTGGCATGACCAGCTCCAGTTCCTAGAGTGATTGTACCAGATGCATCCTTTCCCTGACCCTCATTGTGATCTAGTGAGTCTGTTGGTCTCTCAGAAGCAGAGGCTGTCAGACTAGATCCTGCTTCCAGATTAAAAACTCCAGCTTCTATCGTTACACTTTCTGCAGAAATTACAGACTGATACCTTGCATCAATCTGACCTACTTTCTGGACAACAGTCTGATCTGGTGCATACTTGATTGTTGAATAACTGCGTAGATCTACTGTGCCAAATGTGACTGTCCCACCATCATCTATAATGTGGTAACTACCATTACTTAGATGAACAGAAGCTGTGTGTGCATTGTCTCCAAGGTAAACTAATGACTCATATCCAAGTATCAAATCAGAAATGCCTGTTAATCTTCCATGGGTTGCCAAAGAGCTTGTCTCTGCTTGATCCTTTAATTTTGCACCATTTCCATAGACATATAGAATGGATGAAAAGTATATTTCTGACACAGTGTCACTGATAAAATTGATTCCTGTTAAGAATGCATGTCTCATATAAGGTTTGTATTCTGCTTTCAGGATCTGATCCTTGTGGACATGGAATAGTCCAGTGCCATCACTGTACAGTCTGCTTATATCAAAGGTAACATTCTGGTTGTCTGTGATGTGGATAGAGGCCTGGTTCATAATATGCACTTCATCAAAATAGAAATATGCCTTAGACTCATTTACATCTGCATACTTCTCATATGGTCCATTTTTATTGTCAAGAAGAAGTCGTTCATATTTTCTCCCAGATCTAATATCATGGAGATACACAGTGCCTGCAGCTGAAGATTGCATTGTAGAAGTTCCCCTACCACCAAAGGCAGCATACGCCCCTACATACATAATTTCTTGATTACAATAGAATGCAATTCTGCCAGCAGAACCAGCCCCATTACTACCTCTGCCATCCCCACCTGATGCAGAAACTGTTCCGTACCCTTCAAAGTTCCCAACGTCTATCCAGATACTTCCTCCACTCCCACCACCTCCAGTACCTATGGCAGGTTCACCATCAACAGACAATGTCCCATCATTAATGAACTGATCCCCTATCCTCATTCTAATCCATCCTCCTCCTTTCCCTCCTGATTTTACCCCTGTGACTTTGTTATATGTACCTCTACTTCCAGCGTAAATGGGCTCATACAGAGAATTATATGCTTCACCAGGAATAGGATTGTAATTGGCATCAAACTCTCCTCCACCTTTTCCACTATGACCTGCACCACCATTGTAACCATTTCCAGGAATACCAGACCCAAGAGTTATATCCATTGTATCAGATTTAGGCCTTGCCTTACTGGAGCAGCTCATCTCACCCTCAAGTTCTATGTCAAGATTTGTAACTGTTATATTGAAGTAATCAGCATAGAATTTTGCATCAAATTTCAGGTTCACTTGGCTTGCCATCATGTTAGCTCCTGTATCAGGATCATATTCAATAAAACTACCTGGCTCAAGCTGAAGTAATCCAAATGTTACATCTGTTTGTTTACTCAGCTCAGTTGGTGTGTATGGAACTATTTTGGCATTACTTCCAACTCTCATTTTTCTTGATGGTCCTAGATGCAAATTTATCACACCTCTCATTATACCATCTAAATCTAGGGCAATTTCAGCTAGACCAAGGACTGTGGTTGTTTCAGATAAAATAAACTCTCCACTTCTATGCAGTTCAAGGTTAATTTCTAACTTAGATTTAACAAGCGTATCAGCAGTTCTTTCAAGTGTGCCAGTTTGATTTGTTTGCATTCTAATCAGACCAGTGCCATCCCCATTCACCTTATTTATCGTTAGTGTTCTGTCTCTTCCATCTTTTACAATTTGTAACTTTGCATTGTTAAATAAATCAACAGCATCAAATGTAAGATCTAATTTGATCTCATCAAGAGTTGTATAGTAATCTGTTTGACCATTTTCATTATCACAGATCAGTTTCTCACCATTATTACTTGACATGGTATAAACAGATCCTGGTCCACCATCTCCATGTGCTGCAGGGGAACTACCACCGGCTGCACTATACTGTCCTTTAAACCCATCTTCTTTCATTGAGACAGCAATGTGGCCTCCACTTCCAGCTCCTGCACTGGATGTCTGTGCATTGCCACCTTTGCATTCCATTGAGCCTAGACCTTTCAGAACATCACATTTTACAAAGACACTCCCACCAGCTCCACCACCACCTGTTGTTGAGTCGGCTCCAGAGGCCTGTAACAAACCATCTAAAAGAAGTTCATCTGTTGCTATATTAATGTAACCTCCTCCTGCACCTCCTTGTCCTCCACTTCCTCCAAAGGTCAAAGGTTCATAAATAGTCCCATAGGGTGTTGATGCTTCATCAATATTTGAGTTTGTACCTACTCCTCCTGAAGAGGCATGAGCACCTCCATTTTTACCAGTGCCCTGGGCTGTGGCTGGAGCATCAAGGACTGAGGCAGTGCCAATTGTATTGAGAGATGCTGCTCTTTCAAGAATAAGATTTGCAGCTTGTATCTCAACAAAGTAGGTCTCCATTACAACAAATCTTTTCATCTCCAGTGTACCCACTCTCAACCTTAACCCTCCAGTGGGAACAAATTTTGATCCTGCCTTTAGTTTTATAGAACCAAGTGAATAACTTCCAGGAAGACTTGTATTTCTGTAATTACCATCTGCAAACTCGGAGGTGAAGGTTGTAGTATGACCAATCACTTTTGCCCCAGATTCAACAACTAAGTCATAGAATGTGCAGGTACCCTTGATGTCTAAAGTAACACCATCAATGATCAAAGTTTGTGGAACATGGAGAACTGCTAGCTCATCAACTATTATGTTTATGTTTGTTATAAAGCTACCACTGACACCTTCCACAACTGCGGCTCTGAGAACTTGTTTGTCAGTTACATATATTGTGGCAGTCTGGTCTCCTTCTATATCACTCAGTTTTAATTGTGTATCTGCTGTACCATATATCAGATGGGCATAACCTAAATGAAAGACAGAAGTCTTTATAAGATGACAAAATTCTGGAAAACATTTATGCCTTACCATGTGACAAACTTTTGACTTGTTCAAACTGAAAGCAATTGCAGAAAACAAACTAAATGTGACAGAAAAATTTATCTCTCAACGGGTAGAAAGCATTGTGACAAAGGAGAAAATGCTTATTACCAGCATTTTTCCTTTTTCCTTAATGTTTCTAAAAGTATTTTTCTATAGCATCGTCAGACTTGGAAAGTGTTAATCTCCTATAAAGTCACAAAAACATGAAGAAAACAAAGGCCACATTTTCAACCTGTTGCTCTTGAAACTTGTTTTGCCAAAGAGAGCAAATCTGGTGAAAGATAAGTTTAAAACTGCAATATTTATAGGTGCAATAATACAACAGAATCATTATAAAAATCTGTACATCATGAGTTAGTTTTCTTGATGGTGTGGATGAGGATCAGACAAGACAGAATGTGCAGTCTGAGTCTCCTCTAGATCTACACAGTCCAGTAGTTTATCAGATATTGTTCATATCTTAAATCTGAAAATTTTTACACCAAATATCTACCACTAGTATATGACATAGTCTATCCTAACTATCTAACACATCACAAAATTTTGGACTAGTACAAATGGAGATCATTTGCAGAGAACAACCATAATATGCCTCAAATGACAGAATTCGTTTTTTAAAGGCTAGAAAACATTGTCGGAAAAGGAGAAAATGCTGGTTACTAGCATTTTCTCTTGTTCAAACAATGATTTTAAACAGCTTTCTTCCTCTGGGTTGTTAAAACTCTGAACTGTGTGGTGAGGATTAAACATGTAAATAACTATTGCAAGTGATATAAAGAAGAATTAATACAATGAAATGGGGGTGCACTTCACTTGAAGCACATTGAAACATAACAGATGGAGTAACTGACTGAAATGTGTATTATTTCTTCTTTCTTCTTAGAAATGTTTCCAAAAGCTGTCAAATGTATGGACCAAGAATTGTACCTGTATAGTAATGATTTAAATAGTAGACTTTGACTCTTTACCAAAAGTTTTGACTTGTGCATAGTGAAAGATAGTAATCCTGCTTTTCCATCAATATTTCCTTCCTTTTCAAATACAAATATCATCATCTGGGCCACATTCACTTTTTAGTCTTCATATGCTTGGACATGTCTCATGCTGCTGAGCATGCAGTTAAGTGGGAAAAATTCATTTTCACTGTCATTTCAGCAACTCCTTCTTTCCATTTTTTCAAATATGTTTTCAAAACGAACTTCTTCCTTAGGGTTGTAAAAACACATGTAAATGGTTAACTAGACGAGTGAACAATATAAGATATACCTTTCAGAATTAACAAGTCATATTCAAACTCATTCACATGACCCCTGATGTATGTATAAGTTTGTTGCTGAACGTTGCTTTCCGAATCACCAATAACAATAATCTTGTGTATCAGTTTTGGTACCCTGCCTTCCTTCACATAAATGGTTCCTGGTCCTGCTTTGACTGAATCTGAGTCATCATTACCAGCACCATAAGCCTTCATCTTGCCTGTATAGGAGTTGCTGAAATGAAAGTGAAAATAAGTTTGTTTTTTTTTTCTACTCAACTTTATACCAAGCTACAAAATTTCAGACTTGAACAAATTAAATATGGCTCAGATGAAGAAGGTTGTCTTTCAAGGGAAAATAATTGTATGGGAAATGGTAAAAATGCTGTTTTCTCCTTTTCCCTTTATGTTATTAAAGGCCTTCTTCCTAGGAGTCATTTAAAAACAGAACATGAGTTACAAGGGTATAGTGCCTTTCTGTTCATAGACCTACTCTGACCTGTTGGCCCTTTACAGCACAATCCTGAATCAAGCGACCTCTAAGGAAGGAGGCTTTTGTAAACATTGTAAGAAAAGTAGAAAGTGCTGATTACCAGCATTTTCTCCTCTTCTCACGATGTTTTCTGCTTTGTCAGAGAACTACAGCTCATTTGTGCCAAATTACAAAATTGTCATCTGTAGGTACATTCAATTTGAAAGAGTAAGCAATTTTTTGCTTGGGAAAGGGTTCATTTTTAATTTTTAACAATTGATTTACAAATATGTACAATCTTACCCCTCTTTAGTTAAAAGCCTCTGAAAACTTCATGAGAAAAGTAGTTGCTTGTATCAAGCGATTGCTACTTTTTCACAATGTGTTCCATTATTTCACAAAATAGTATCTTCTCATCTTTTAAAAAATTATCTTTTAAGAAATTTCAGAGTAGTTTTTTTTTTTTCTTTTATCTCAAAACTGCTTACACAAAAATGATTTAACCTTGCACAAAACAAACCAACGTTTTAATGACCCTGAGGAAGATTTTGAAAGTATTGTGGGGAAAGGAGAAAATGCTGGTAACAATATATAGTTTTTTTTCTGTTGATCTATATCATATAACAGTAAGTTTCCTTTGGTTACACTCGTATCAGGCTGGGGCTTTGCAGTGCCCAAGGACAGTCTGTCGTGACCAGGAATTTTTTTACTACAAACCTCATATACGTTTTCAGCAAACTTACTTATTTGAGACCAATATGGATAATCTGCCACCAGCACCTCCTCCTCCCTCACCAGCTCCTTTTCCACCATTACTCCGTATCTCTCCATCACCATGCAGTTCTGGCGTACTTATCACAATAGTGCCTCCACTACCTCCCCCAGCATTGCTGCCATTTCCTGGGTTTCCGTCCACTTTGATAAGACCTTGTGAAAAAGATCAAGTTTAATAAAAATCATACAAAAATATGTACTTTGTGTGTGATTCAGTCTTCATTTCTTTTACTAACATCAGCAAAATTTGTTGATTTTGACATAAGAAACTTCAAGAAATCACCTAGTAGCAATTTATCATATTGGCAAGGTGAAAAGAACAAGACAAGAGAAAATGTTGGTTATCAGCATTTCATCTTATTCCCACAATTTTTTCAAATGGCCTTTTTCTCAGCATCATTTAATCCTTTACCACACAGCAAAACTTTAGACTTAATGAAATTGCAAGCACTTGCAGATAACAAATTAAATGTAACTCAAAATATGAAATCTGTCTATGTTAGGGAAGAAAACATTGTGGGAAAAGGAGAAAATGCAGATTACCAGCATTTTCTCCTTTTCCATCAATCAGCACCAGATGGTGGACAGTGTAGCCCCAAGATCAGACTGCAGGTTTTGTGCAGTCTGATCTTGATCAATGCCATCTGAGAACGCTATCTAAGGTGAAATTGGCAATGAAAGCATTAAAGAACATCCCTTCTACATCAAAGTCAAAAACTCATTTTTTCCATGAATCTACAATACATTCATATCAGCAGGACTATTTGCTACGTACTTTTTCTAAATAGAGTCTGACTCTCTTTTGCAAAAGTGCAAAAGGTGAGATAAAAGGAATTCAGACCGATAAGCCTTTACATGTGTTTTCCAGCTATCTTTTGTAACTTTACAATAGATACTTTTATTAGTTGAACATCTTTTATGGCATGGCAGAAAAAGGCTTAAATTGCAAAACCTAAAACAAAACAGAAAATAGCCATTACTTACCATTTACAATTAGGGAAGTGTATAAGGACAGTGTGAGATAACCTCCACCAGCACCCCCAGACCCATGGGCAGAGTTACCTCCTCCACTCCCAGGCTCATCAGGTAGTCTAGTATTATCATACTCAGCTCCACCTACTATGCTAGAAGCAGGTGATCCACCCTTGGCTCCATGACCTGCACCAGATCCTTTCCCATTGGTCTGAAGAAAAGTATAGAGTACATTTCTCTTTTTTACTGCACCTCTTTTTTCAAATGACATATTGGGCATTGTATATGTTGCTGTCATAGAACTGTACCAATTTTTGAGTATTCTATCAAGCTGTGATACTATACTATTACAGTAATATTCACTATTTCACATCTACAGAAAAAGAACTAAAGAAATCCCTTTGATAATTCCACATGAGTACATAGTACATAGTATCTTATTCCATGTTGGACTCTATTGAGTCCCAGATATGGATTTTTCAGAACGAAGCTAGTGTCCAGAACATGAATTTTTCATATCAAGTTGCTGTGGGTCTCAAATATTGATATTTGCACATGTCAGTAGAGTTCAAAATTCATTGTCATAAATCACCACCTTTCAATTAAAACTTCTCTTTTGTCTAGTGGAATGGCCCATTTTTTGTTGATGTTGTTCTTTTTGAAAGTCAATATGTGTGAAATAAAGACATCATTTAACATGCTTTGTACAATATGGATGATTACTGGATCAAAATGGATTCTTGCATTAACAGGTAACCAGTCTCATCTCATTGCCATTTAAATTGATACATAATTACATGTGGCCAATAAGGAGAAATTGTGTGTTAGAAACCAATTATCCCTGTGCTGCATTGTTTCTAAAATGGTCTGCTGCAAAATGCAAAAGTTCATCTGCAGAGGGACATGAATTAACTCTTTACCGAAGGACAAAATGAAAGACTGGCCCAAATTGAAAACATTAGCAGACAGCATATTTAACATGGCTCAAATGATAGGATTTGTACTGGAAAGGATAGAGAACATTATGGGAAATGGAGAAAATGCTAGTTCCCAGCATTTATTCCTTTTCCAAACTATATTTTTTGGTAGGAAAATTAGGTCAATTATCAACCCTTTAAGGGTTTTAATGCTGAAGAAATAAAAACAAAACAAAAACAAGAGGGCCATGATGGCCCTGGATTGCTCCCCTGAGTCAATAGGCCAAACATTCTGACCAAATTTCACAAGTATCTGACTGAAAATGTGGCCTCTATAGCGTGCACGAGGTTTTTTGATGATTTGACCTAGTGACCTAGTTTTTGACCCTACATGACCCAATTCTGAACTCGTGTGAGATTTTATCAAGCCAAACATTCTGACCAAGTTTCATAAGTATTTGACTAAAAATGTGGCCTCTAGAGCGTAAACAAGGTTTTTTGAAGATCTGACCTAGTGACCTAGTTTTTGACCCCGCATGACCCAATTTCCAACTCTTCCGAGATTTTATCAAGACAAACATTCTGACCAAATTTGACAAGTATCTGACTGAAAATGTGGCCCCTAGAGCACACACAAGGTTTTTCAAAGATTTGACCTAGTGACCTAGTTTTTGACTCCACAAGACCCAATTTCGAACTCATCCCAGATTTTATCAAGACAAACATTCTGACTAAGTTTCATGAGGATTGGACTGAAAATGTGGCCGCTAGAGTGTAAACAAGGTTTTTATAAGATTTGAACTAGTGACCTAGTTTTTGACCCTACATGACCCAATTTCAAATTCGTTTCAGATTTTATCAAGACAAACATTCTGACCAAATTTCACAAGTATCCGGCTGAAAATGTGGCCTCTAGAGCGTACATAAGGTTTTTCAAAGATTTGACCTAGTGACCTAGTTTTTGATCCCACATGATCCAATTTCAAACTCGTTCGAGATTTTATCAAGACAAACATTCTGACCAAACTTCACAAGTATGTGACTGAAAATGTGGCCTCTAGAGCGTACACAAGGTTTTTCAAAGATTTGACCTAGTGACCTAGTTTTTGACCCCACATGACCCAATATCGAACTTGTTCAAGATTTTATTAAGACAAACATTCTGACCAAGTTTCATGAGGATCGGACTGAAAATGTGCCCTCTAGAGCGTACACAAGGTTTTTCTAAGATTTGACCTAGTGACCTAGTTTTTGACCCTACATGACCCAATTTCAAACTCGTCCGAGATTTTATCAAGACAAACATTCTGACCAAGTTTCATGAGGATCGGACTGAAAATGCGGCCTCTAGAGCGTACACAAGGTTTTTCAAAGATTTGACCTAGTGACCTAGTTTTTGACCCCACATGATCCAATTTCAAACTCGTCCGAGATTTTATGAAGTCAAACATTCTGACCAAGTTTCATGAGGATTGGAATGAAAATGTGGCCTCTAGAGCGTACACAAGGTTTTTCAAAGATTTGACCTAGTGACCTAGTTTTTGACCCCACATGATCCAATTTCGAACTCGTCCGAGATTTTATCAAGACAAACATTCTGACCAAGTTTCATGAGGATCCGACTGAAAATGTGGCCTCTAGAGCATACACAAGGTAAAAAGTTGACGACGCACGACGCACGACAGACGACTGACACAGCACGATCACAATAGCTCACCATGAGCACTTTGTGCTCAGGTGAGCTAAAAAAAAAAAAGCCTTGCTCTGTGAAAAGGGAGCATAATGCATCTGCGAAAAGTTTGACCCAGGTCAGCCTGCCAAATCCCCGCAGGCTGACCTTGGCAGAACCTTTTGGCTACTAGTCAATTTTCTGTATGTGAAAGGACCAGTCTACCTTATGGTATGGTAGACATACTGTATGTTATGGATTCCTAATGATCTGATAACTTGCTATCATGAATTACAGAGATGCATTAAGCTCCCTTTTGCCAGAGCATGAATCAAATACAATTGAACCTTCACCAGACAATTCTGTGTTCAATGATCCTGACAGAAGGCTTTTGAAAACATTGTTGGAAAAGGTGAAAATGCTGGTAACCAGCATTCTCTCTTTTTCCCCCCACTATGTTTTCTACCATAGACAAAAACCTTCATTTCAGTCAGGTTTAAATGTGTAAACTGCAAACGGTTTTAATTCGGAAAAGACCAAAACTTTGTCCTGTAATAAAGAGTAAAGTTTGAAATAACTTACCATTTGGCCCCCTCCAGGTCCCCTTTCAGCAGTGTATCCACCACCTTGCATGTCAATGGTTGACCCTGGATGTAAAATTACCATATTGGAAGTGACATTTAGTCTTTCTCCATACAACACAGAGCCGTAATGTAATTCTAACACAGCAAAGTTTATTCCTTTCATATGGTCTGGATCATTTTCAAAAGTAACTTCTGCCCAACTTTCTATAGTGAAGTTAGAAAAACTGTACTCTCCTTTCTCTGTCAGTGATGTGTGCAGACCATCTGAGCCACAACATATTCCAGTTCTAGCAGTGTTTGACAACACAGTTCTCTGATGAGATGAAATTATCAAGTTTTGAATGTTGGTCAAGATACCTGAAAATAGAGAAGATGCTTTGATATACATGTATGAAATGTTTCACTAGCGGGTATTTAACCCTTTACCAGACAATCCTGAGTTTTAACATCCTTACAAAATAGGGCTTTTGAAAACATAGAGGGAAAATGAGAAAAGTGGTGGACCTGATAGGATAAATGGAATAACAGCTGATTTGCCAATAATATGGTGATATCTGATCAGAATCCAAAATAGATTATAATTTTAGATACACTCAAATTTGTTTGTCATCTTACACAAAAGTCTGGTTATAGTGACAACGAATCCACTTTGTGGTACCGGACCATAGATTCCACTGAAAATCATGTGTTGATTTTAAGTTGCCCAATTTCAGTGAAAAAATAGTATTTTACAAGAAACATTTGTTTACCTTTATCTTTTTGCTTTAAATAATTTGCTCATTTCATGGGTAAAATTGACATATAGTGGAGCTCTGTATTCCTGAAACAGCTGACAAAACAAAAATTCACCGACCAAAAATTGTATTCATACACATTAACCCTTAAACTGCTAAATTGATTACACAAAAATTTCAAACCAATAGTAAAAAGCCAAATATTATGATATTAAAAATGATTTCACTGGAAAGAGAGCAATGCATCAGACAGTGTAGATCAGACGTTTTGTGCATTCTGATCTTGATCTACACTGACCTCAAAAATCACACCGGGTCGGCCTTAGCAGCCTAGAGGTTAAAAACAAAACTATTGCCAATTACCTTCAAGTCTGTTGGAAGATCCTCTCAATTCTACTGAGTTTGGCAGTCTAAGTTCCCCCTCCTCTCTGATGTCAAAACTACATGTTATAGCACTGTAAGCTTTGTCCACATCAGCACTGAGTACAGTGAAGTCACCTATAGTAATCTTGCTTCCATCATCACAAGACAAGCTTCGAGCTCTAAAATGCAAATTACGTGTGGTTAACCAAACATGGGTGTTTGCTTTTAAGACAAGATCCTCAACATCGTAGAAGGTTTCACCTGGAAGGTCTACATGGGTGACACCATCTTGTTTACCAGTTGCATCAGAATTGTCAATTACAAGTTGATACAGACTGACTGGAATGCCATTTTGTCTGTAATCAATCAGTGCAGTACCTGAACCTCCTGACTGTGCATTGGTTGAGGAACCTCCTGATAATTCATATGTACCTAGGTAATCATAAAGTCCCGTAACTCTGACAAACACCCTTCCTCCTCCACCTCCACCACCTTCTTCTGCTTTTCCTCCTTTGACTGAAATTATTCCTGTTCCTACCATATTACCTTCAACAAGAACATTAAGTGATCCACCACTCCCACCTCCTCCAGTCTTATTTCCTGTCAATCCATCTGAACTAATCAGTCCATCAACAGTAAGGGTCCTGTATACATGTATCTCCATGTACCCACCGCCAAACCCACCTTTATTAGAACTGCCATCTCCACCAATGGACCCAAATTCACTAGCCGTGGTAAAGTTGCCTGTGTAGTTCACAGTGGGTTGTACCCCTGCTGCAGAAATTCCACCAGCTCCTCCGTGACTGGCACCTGAACCAGATGTTCCAATTTGACCTTCACCTTCCATAGATGAATGTATAGCTCCGTCTACGGCCAACTTTCCATAAAATGAGACATCCAGTATGGGAACCTTCAGCAGCATGTTCCGTCCAATCAGCTGTCCATTATATTTAACACTCAACTGTTGCAAGACATCAAGGGCGTATAGTTCTAGGCTATCTAAACCAAGTTCTAGTACCCCTTGAGTGTGAACATCTACCTTGTTCAATGAAAGAGTACCTTCTGGGTTTGTTACTTCTGATCTTGCTTTAGAGTGGAACATCACCTTACCCCCAGCAGACACAGTCAATTCTTGCATGCCTGAGACAGTACCATACACTTCTAGATTGTAAAAGTCTTCTCCAGATGGATCATCATCGGACAGTTGGACTTTGGCTGGTAATGTTACAAGACTGTTTCTCTGAACTATGATTTTACATAACAGTGCATATGGTGATAATGTTCCGTAAGACGTTGCAATGCTGAACAATTGACCTGACTGAATGATTAGGGTACCTGTGTAATCTCCCATTAAGTTAGTAATTGTTACAGGATTGCTTGTATCATTGCTAAATCTTACTCTACTATAGCCCTTTATGTTGATTTCTGTCAAATCTGATATCTCAGTTACAACAGTTTCAGCTTTTGTGATATGGTCATTATTGTCAATGGTCAGCTTCTGAATCTGTGCCCCACCTGATTTCTTATATTCCATGTATATGGTTCCAGCTGCACCTGACGTTCTCCCTCTGCCACCATAAGCTCTGATCTTTCCAAGGAACTTATTGCTGTTAGCTTTTATTGCTATCCTTCCACCTCCACCGCCTCCTCCACTTATGCTCTGCCCTCCATTAGATGACAAAATACCATAACCAGAGAAATCGTCTGCTTGTATATAGATAGATCCACCACTACCACCTCCAGAGGATCCATCATTTCCATTAACAAGAATCTGTCCATCAACAATGACATTTCCAGTTGCTGACAAAATAAAACAGCCACCACCTTTCACAGATTGAACACCACTTCCAAACTCCACTGGTTGTGAGGTAGATCCATAAGTTGTTCCTGGATTGTCTCCTCCTTCTCCACCATAGCTAGCACCTATGGTGTCGGTTTCGTCCATTGAAGAATTACCTCCATTACTATTATCAATCACTGCACTGTCCATCATGCTGAAGTTACCTGAAGATATGGTCAGATTTTTTATTGATCCCTCCAAAGACAACTTTGAAAAGGAGTCCAATCTAAAATCTTTAGTTTCAAAGAAACAATTTTCACAGTCTACCTTCAAATTTGCTGAGTATCCAATTACAAAGGTATCGACTATAAATTTATCTATGCTACTTCCTACTTCAGCTCCTTGTTTGACAGACATCTTAGACCAAGCAAACAATGTGAGGGATGAAGTCATTAGTTTTCCTGTTGATGTTACATTAAATGATCCATGATTTCCAACTATCAGTGACGGTGTCTGTAAATTTCCATACAGCAGAAGAGTTGGCTGTTCTCCAGATATAATCAGAGCGTTCGTTGTCAGGATTGTACCAGATTCCTCAATTTCAAGTTTGCAGGAAAATCCTTTATGTTCGTCTCCTGAAAAGATTACTTAAATCTTAACTAAACGACCAAATTTTGAACTGGACCAATTCACAATCATTTGCAGACCACAACTTGGATGCACTCAAATGATGATTACTGTTTTTAATGGGTAGAAAACATTGTGAGAAAGGAGATGTTGGTTACCAGCATTTTCTCTGTTTTCAAACAATGTTTTTCTCTAAAGGCCTCTTTCTCAGGGGTGTGTAAAGTTAAGACTGTGTGGTAAAGGGCTAAAAGATAACGACATAAAATAAAAAAATCAAGACAGAATTATAAATAGAAACAGTGTTGACACAAAAGGTTTTCCCCTAGTTTTAAAGATGGATAATGAGATGACTTTTTGTCTAAACTTGTGAATTGCAATTATCTAGTTTGTTTCTGTTCTCTTTTATGTTTAAAATCCACATAATAAAAGGTACCATCTGCCAACTTTCTTACACAACAGTGTTACATGCTCTCAAAAATGTATGGAGTGTTGGGTAGCCATGTAATGTTCACTTTCAAAAATTAAATAAATACCACAAACTGACATCAACAAACTGTTATGCAATGCATCCATTGTTATTACAATGGCTAATTACAGAGGCTAATTCAAAAGTATGAAAACAAGAAAAACTGTATTTTAAGAAAATAGCTAAACAAGTCCCTTCAACCCTTTACTGATTTGGGATTTTGCAGCAATCCACTTGTCCAATCGAAGATATTACGATGCTTGTAACATGACTGTGTAAGACCATTGCCTTGCATATTCGTGCAGCAAGCAAGGAATGGAGTCAAGCAAATCTATAGGGGTATGTTGTTGTAACAATCTAGGTCAAAAGAACATAACATCAAATTGCTTGACAGTGTCGGAAATGTTTATCAAGAGTGCAGTTGAATAAATTCAGTATATGTGCATAAGCAATAAGCATTTGAATGTAAAAGATCGCTTGGAAAAGGAAAAAAATACATGATCCTACAAGAAGATGAGTAAGCCACATTTGATGATGATTTCAAACACAGATTTCTATTTCAGACAGGGTTGCAAAAGTCCCTGGCAATAAACTATCACAACTTTCCATCATTGTTTACAATAACTGTGAGCTGGTGTTATTTTCTCCTGCCCAAGATTTGTTTCCAACAATAAATCTGATAACCCTTTTCATTCTTTGGGGCCACTGACATTACTTATTTATTGATTAAACAACAATAACAAAAATCTGTAAATTCCGTTATTATTGACTGAAAATGAATACTATAGTATCTTTAAGATCAAATAAAATTCTTCTAAAATGTCTTGATGACAAAGTACAACTATGCTCAGGATTGTTTTATCCCAGTGCCCCTAAAAATTAACTATATGCATTTCTGCAGCTGTAAACTTTTATGAAAACTGTTGAGGGAGTATAAACTATTGCAGCACTCACAATGTTTTCCATACAATTAAGTTACAGTTATTTTCAATACAGTTATTCTGTCTCACTTAAAAAGTTCTCTTTTTTTTTGTCACCTATACTATTTATGGCTTAATTTCATAAATGGTTAAATTTAAGCATACAAATACATGTACCACTTCCTATATTGTTATAGAATCCATGCCACCTAAGGCCTTAAATCTTGATCTAAGTGCACTTTAATTCTACCTATGCTTGTACTGACATTTAACCATCTCTGTTCTATGCAATAGGAAAATAAAGAAAAAAGCATCTATTTAGCCCTTAACCTTTTACCACACAATCCAGGGTTTTAACGACCCTGAAAAAGAAGCCTTTTGAAAGCAATATGGAAAAAAGAGAAAATGCAGGTTACCAGCATTTTCTCCTTTGCCTAAAATGTTTTCTACACTTGCAAAGTGGAATTTCAGTTTTTGTATCATATCTTATTTATGGTTTACAAATTCCTTCAATTTGGACAGGTCTAAAATTTTGTCCCTTGGTTAAATAGTTAAACTCTGTTTTCTTCCAATTTTCTCCATCCAAAAATTCAAGTGACTGATTCTTTTTTTTTTGATGAATGATAAAATCAAACAATGGTAAGATATAGGAGATAAATGTCTGCTTCAGTGCATAATCGAAATTTCTTTCATCAAGTGAAAAGCGAAGGCTCTATTTTCACGAGTGGCAAAGCCATCAGTTAATCCTTTCCCAAACAAGCCCTGGTTTTCACGTGTCTGCAGTACGAGTCTTTTGAAAACACTGTGGGAAAAGGAGAAATTGCTCGTAACGAGCAATTTCTCCTTTTCCCACAGTGTTTTCTACCTTTTCTGATAACTTTCTGCCATTTTCATCAAATTCAAAATTGTCGTCTGCAAACTCTTTCAATTTGGACCAGTCCAAAATTTGTCGTTTGGGAAAGGGTTAAAATGTGGCCTTTGCTTTTCACAAGATGAAAGAAATTTTGATCCTACACTAAAACAAACAATTATCCTATTTCTTTTATGCTCATCATTTTAAATAACCTTACTTTTCATGTCTAATTTTTGCTTGTAATGAAAAAATATGTGCGTTTTTCAAGCAAAATAGATCTAGCTGGATATGGACTAGCTGTAATATTGACATCATGAGTAATGTTGACTACATCATAAAACGTAACATTAACTTGCTAAAAACTCATTCATGTTCTGTAAATATCTGTAGCATGTACAATGATAAAAGTTATAACATTCACCAGTGAATTATAACATTTACCAGTGAATTATAATGATATAATTCACTGTTAGATTTCTAGAAACTACTGAAAAGCATAAAATAAAATAAAAGGATTCATACCCAATCTGGATACGGTCAATGTAGAGCCATTTTTCACAATTAGAGAGCAAGCTGTGTGAGTGTATTCTGAGAAGAGTATTTTGTCAACTGTTACATCGGATTCAATTCCAACCTTTGCTCCATCTTCAATACTGAGTGTATCAAGATCATCTGTTAGGGTCGTGATTTCATTGGAGTATCCTTTTACAGTGGTCAGTCTCACACCTGGATATTCTATATATGTTGTACCTAAAGAAAAACAATGTCAGGTTTTATTCATCTTAAATCTGATGATTTTCTAAAGCTGCCACTTCACCCATACACACTGCTTTAATTCTTTACCAGGCAAGAAAATTTTGGACATATCCATTTTGAAAGCATTTAGGAATGACAAATTAAATGAGACCATGTCTCATAAAGGGTAAAAACACTCTGGGCAAAGGAGGAAAAGCATTTTCTTTTTTTCCAATAATGTTTTTTATAGCCACCTTACTCAGGGTCATAAACTCTTTACCAGACAACACAATTTACGACCTAACCAAATTGAAAGCATTTTCAGATGACAATTTCTACAGATGTTAAAAGATTTTTTCTGTCTTTCAAATAGTAGAAAGCACTGTGAGAAAAGAAGAAAATGCTACTCACTGGCATTTTCTTCTTTTCCCACAATATTTTCAAAAGCCTTCTTTCCTAAAGTTGTTATACCAAGGAATTGTGTGGTAAATGATTAAAACAGGGATTGTAAGGTAAAGGGTGAGGACCAACCAAAACCTGGTACTAACAAGAAATATATTTGTTTTACCCTCCTTGAAATGGGAAACACTGATGGAATCCAAGCAATTGCTTATGACAAGCAAAAGCCCATATTCCCACAATGTATTCTAAACCCTCTGTAGCAAAGTGGAGTTGTATGGCTATAGGTAAAAGTCTTCACAGATTGAATTAAAGGGGCAAATCATTGAAAAAGATGACAAAAATAAACTACTGAACTGAATGTCCAACATTAAATTCTTGTTGTACTATGTACATCAGTTGGCTAGACAACAACTTGAAAGACTCGAATATGCCTTATAGTACTATATATTCATCATCACTTTATGTGAAGCAATGGCCATTGGTATTGAAATTCACTGCAGTATCAGAGCCACAGCTTAGTTCAGCTGAAACACACTACACACATAAGGAAGCTGCTGCCACGCTCACTGAAATAGTGTTGAAAGTGGTCTTAAACACCATACAATCGATCAATACATTGTAGTATCCTTGCAAAAAGACACTTCAATAAAGAATACCATTCTAGAAAGAATCTACAGTATTTACTGTTTTATCATACAATCCCTTCATCCTTACTTTGACCCTGAAGGAGACAGCATGTGCAAACAAAACTGAAAAGAAAAAAATGTTCTCTTTTTCATATTGCTTTCTACTTTTCAAAGACCAATCCAATTGTGTGGATCACACTGGATTTGTCGTCTGCAGAGCCACAATCAGGACAAATCTAAAATTTTCTAAGCCGTCAATGAGTGAAATAAACGTGTTAATTACAATGAAATAGTCTCATTTATTTCATGCTTTTCGGTAGTTTATCGAGAAATAATGGTTGATTATGGTTTGATATGCCATGGTTACGACCAGTGAAAATACTGATTTTATATTTTCTAACTTTTCATTTGAAGGCAGAAACAGTAGTTCCCACGCACTATTTATGTAATCAGCGTGTGCCATTCAAATGGAGGGCAATATGACATAATTTACGCTATTTTTCTCGCGCTTTATGTAATATTGTAATACGTTATCGTGTGAGAGTGGTATGCCACAGGGAATAACTGAAAGCTGCTGTACTGGATATTGATGAAAGTTCCAACAAAATTGGGGACAGAAGTATGAAATAAATAGAATATGTTTTCTTTTCAGTGAAAGATTGAAATTTATTTCATCTCGTGAACATCATCTCTAATACTTTAACAAATGGCACAGCCACGAGTGAAAATATTACCAATGATGTTCATTGATAAAATAAATTTTGATCTTTCACAAAAAAAAACCCAAATATCCTCTATATCTTCTCCATGCATTATGTCTTCTCACCTGAGGATCCAGTTTGTCCTGACGTAGCAGCTCCACCTTTGGCTGACAGTTCACCTTTGTAAGTAAATGAACTAGATGACTTAAGACTGATACGACCTCCACCTCCCCCACCTTTACCTCCTTCAGCCTTGACCTGACCTGATCCTTTTATTGATTTGGCCTGTAAGAAGATTGATCCCCCACTACCACCCCCATCTTCTGCTGCACTCATATCAATCAGTCCATCCACAATAATGGAATCAGCCACAATTTTCACTTGTCCTCCTCCACGGCCTGAGCTATTTGTTGCTGTATAACCATTACTGCCATATTGTATGGGAGAATCTATTGATCCGTACAAATGTTTAGTATTTCCTATACCTCTTCCACCATGTGAAGCCATTTTACCAGAACTATTTGGGGATCCTGGTCCTCCTGTTAAGTATCCAGTCCCCACACCTGTTATTTTACTATCAAACATAATGTTGACATTCACAGCATTAATGGTTGTTGTTACCGTCCCATCACTGCTTCCATCAATGTGAAGTTCTCCTCCAGCCTGAACAGTAATAGTGTCAAAGATATGATTACCAGGTGGAATGTTACAGACCTGCTCTCTCATTACATTTAAGTCACCATTCAATGTACAAGGATTATCAGTAGCGTTTTTCAGTATTGGACTTATAATATTTTCCTCACTGGCCGATATTTTAAAATCCTTCTCCTTAATGGTAAACCCTTCATACCTATCAAATCTATCTATCTGCATAATGAATCCATTTTGTGTATCTGGACAGTGAGTTGATTGTTCTAGGCGCCCATTGTAGTTAACAGTAAGTGATTTCAGTTGTCTATATGTGGCTGGGTTTGATATACGCATGATTCCACCTCCTAGAATTTCTAGAGAACTTGTATCAAATGTTCCACAAACATCAAGAGAATAGCCATTCTTTACAGTGACATCCTTTGGTAGATTAATTTCTCCACCTTCTGCGACATAGACATCCTCAGCATCTATACTAAGACTCTCTTCTGAGGTGGCCCAGAACAAATTAATATTTTTATCCACACGAATAAGAGTGCCTGGGTAACCAAGTATTCTCCTTATATTGACATTCATGTTGGTGACACCTCTTGGCAAGAATCCCACATTGGCAGAACCTTTTACTTCTATGGTATCAATGTTGAGGGTTCTCACGCTTACTGGTGCAGCCAAAACAACAGTAGACGAAGTTGTTGACTGACTTTTTATCAAAACCTGAAATATTCGACCATAGGAGTATTTTAAAAAAAAAAGCACATGGACATTTGGATACTGATGAAGTTTGGTCAGAATTGCAATAAATATTGGACTTTGTAGATCAATTATCAACAGAACATTCTGTTGTCTGGTACTTTCAGAACCAGGTTGCTTATAATACTTACACAGATGTTGACCATTGCACTGCCAATTAAATGAGACAGACAATGGAAAAAAGCCAAGTCATTGCAACTTTATGGCTGTTTTGGAAATGTAGATGCAAGACAATACAGAGCTTTTAAAATGTATAAAGAAGTAGTCAAGGCTTAACAAAAATACTGCCTCTCAGCGGATGTCTGGTGATACCCCAGGTATTAAAACTTGTCACAGATATATCAAACTATTTATTTGGTCACTCTTTTTTCAGTTCTGGAAAAAAAAAACATAGATAAAAATTCATAAAAGACTACTACACAAGAGTTTATAAACCTGGATTTGTTACACTCCTCCACTTGCATTTGTTACAAGCAAATACATCTTCTTCTTAAATCTTTCCTGTACAACTTGAAAAATGCATTTACTTCCTTTAACCCTTTACCACACAATCCCGAGTTTTCACGACCCTGGGGAGGAAGGCTTTTGAAAACACAGTGGGAAAAGGAGAAAATGCTTGTAACCAGCATTTTCTCCTTTTTGCCCAAAAAGTTTTCTATCCTATCAAAGAAAATTGCACCATTTGAGCAACATTGAAATTGCCGTCTGCAAATGCTTTCAATTTGGACAAGGCTGAAATTTTGTTGTCTGGTATAGAGTTAATCCATTACCAGATGACAATGCTTTAGACTGGTCCAAATTCAAAGCATTTGCAGACGACAAATTAATGGGGCAAAAATGATTGGATTTGTTTCTGAAAGTATAGAAAGCATTGTGGGAAAAGGAGAACATGTCTAATTTTCCAGGGCGCTAAAATTCCACACTGTGTGGTACTGGATCGAATTGCTCTCCAAGGTTTTACCTGTTTATGTTTCTGTTGGGCCTTTATCCAGTCAGTGAGGTATTGAGTTAACGCCGAGCCAAATGACAAAATTTTAGACTTGTCTAAATTGAAAGCATTTGCAGACGACAAATCTAGCTCAAAATCTGAAATTTGCCTATGGTAGGGTAAAAAGGCATTGTAAGAAGAGAAGAAAATAACAGTTACCAGTATTTTATCCTTCTCGTACTATGTTTTCAAAAGCCTTTTTTCTCAGGTCTATTAAGTTGGGATTGTGTGCTAAAGGGTTAAATATAATTCCTTCCATGTCTGCTGCTTTTTACTGGAATTTGTGAATCTTCAGCCACAAACACAATTCCATCTAAAAGTAACCAAAATAATCCACAGTTCTGAAATGTGGATTCAAAATGAATGAAGATGAATCAGTAAATTCTTCAAATGTTACATACTGATCCTGTAGATTTATATTCAAGATAGATAACTCCTGATGCTCCAGCTTCACCATGTCTTGACTCACCACCATACGCTACCAAAGAGTCTGTATCAATGAATCCATCTCGATAGTAGATGGCTATAAACCCCCCTCCACCACCACCTGAGCTCAAAGCTGATCCACCATTTACCATTACAGGGCCTGAAATACAGTCGAAGGCTCAGTTTATTTGCTATCAAAGTATATTTATTTAACTCTATACAAAAAACCCAAATTTGGGATTAGACCAAATTGAAAGCATTTGCAGGTGACAAACTAAGTGTAGCTTGAATGATAATTTCTGTCTATGTTAAAGCAGAATTTGGATTAGACAAAATTGAAAGCATTTGCAAAAGACAGAATAAGTGCAGCTCAAATGATGATTTCTGTCTTTGATAGAGTAGAAAACAATGTGGGAAAAGGTGAAAATTTCAGGTATATGGTAAAGGGTTAAAAGAATTACAACCAACTATATGTTTCATATAAGAAGAAAAATGCATGCCAAAATATCGCAAGTTCTACCAAAGCAAATATCAGTTTAGTACATACAGGGTACTTATGCTCTGAAGATGAGATGATGAGCTTAAGTTCACATATACCCATTTAACCCTTTATTATACAATCCCAAGTTTAAGCAAACCCAAGGGAAATACCTTTTGAAAACATTGAGGGAAAAGGAGAAAATACTGGTACCAGAATTTTCTCCTATTCCCATGATGTTTTTTACCCTTCCAATGGTGAATTTTTATATTTGAGTCACAATCATAATGTCTTCTACCCTTCCAACAGTGAATTTCTCTTTATGAGTCACAATCATTTTGCTATCTACCAAAGCTTTCACTTTGGGTAAACCTAAAATTTTGTTGTTTGGTAAAGAGTAAACTCCTTCAGATGATCAAAAAGACATAAGAGTGACAAGAACCATATCTTATCTTTGAAATTTCGTAAGTGGTATTTTTTCAAAAGTGACATTTTACTCATTGTTTTTTTCAAATTTTGTCATATAGTAATCAACTACACTGTATACTTTTTTCTCTGGAAAAAGTCACTGATGCTTGGGATGATTACCCTTACCTGATATTTTAACTGTTTGTCCCTGTAACCACACACTTCCACCAGATGCTCCACCTTTGTGACTTGCTGAGGTTGCACTTCCTCCACTATTATCAAATATAAAAAAAGGGTCAGACTATTACAGAATGCCATTCGACATGACTTTAATTGTTTAGCTTTAATGATTTATGGTGTTTAACACCATTTCAACATTATTTCAGTTACATTGTGGCAACCAATGGACCTATCTACGCTTTCCTGGAGCGTCTATTGCCAGTACTTCGCATAGTATTCTTTCTGATCCATTGGCTGCTTTCCCACATAATCTTTGTTGTAACAATGGTCAGCAATGAGAGAGGAATGTATCCTGTTATACTGACTATCATCACTCCTCGGAGAGAAATCGGCAGAGTTGGGCATTCAAACCAGCTACCCCTTGTTCTCAAGTCCTGTAAACTTTGCACTGCTCTACCAGGGCTTGGCACCGTTGTGCAAAATCAATGATGATAACCTGAGACAGGAACTCAAAATTATACAACATTAATATTTCTCACCTCTTAAGAAAATTTTCATCTACGCTGTGCCAGAGCTTACAGGAATGTCGAAAATTGCGACAGAATTTCATAATCACAGAAGTACATGTCTTATTCTATCCAAATAAGAGCAACTGGTAGAAACTGAATCTTGAGCTTCAATGTGTAACCACTAAAGAAAATAAGAATACCCCATGTGGATGCCAATGCTTGGCTGCATTTGCTTGTTTTTTAGTGAATATCATAAGTTGAAAAGGGGGCACAACTATGTCAAAAATACTTCGATGGTTACCTGCCCTTGTTGTATAGGTTCCCTTTTAATAGTTAACAACTTTTCCAAGTTTGAACTAAATATCTTCAGTAATAAGAGAGATATTATAAAATGTCGAAGTTATTGCAAGACAACACAGACAACGACACAGATGATGATGCTAGGGCTATGACAACAACTTGATGTTTTCTTCGAAAACAGCCAAGCTAATAATAAAATAATTATGTTATTTACTTTGCATTAATCTCTCCTTGCATATCAATAGTTCCAGTGGCTGACAATTTCAAAGCACCACCACCATAGGTAAAGTCTGCTCCAGAGCCCATCTCTCTAGGCTCTTTAAAGTAGTCATAGGCGCTACCTTTCCCAGTGCCACTGATCATCCCTCCATGACCACTGTGTCCAGCACCAGCACCTGGTAGGTAACCTGTACAACACAAAATGATACTATTTTTAGTCTTGAGAATTAATAAAAGTGAGCCATGTTCTGTGAAAAAGGGCTTTATGCATCTGCAAAAAGTATCAACTCATGGAAGCCTGTGCAGTCTGCGAAGGCTTCCATGGGCCGATACTTTTTGCTATTGGTCAATTTTCTGCCTCTCCAAGGATCATTCTACCTCAGGATTCAGTCTGTTGTTAGACTCAATGGATTTTATGGATCCATAATTATGCGATGACTTACTTGTTGTAATGCATGGCAGGGATGCACCAAATCACCTTTTGCCAGAGCATGCCTCAAGTACAAAATTTTGTTACCAGCAGTTGCGCCTTTACACAATGTTTTGAAACCTGTTTGCTTCAAGCATGATAGTTTATCATTGTTTTGTCATGGATTAACCCTGTAGCATACAATTTGGAATTTTAATGAGCATGAGAACCTGGTAACCAGCATATTCTTCTTTTCCATCAATGTTTTCTTCCCTTCTGACGACAAATTCTATCATTTGAGCTCTACTTCAGTTGTCATTTGCAAATTGCTCATTTTACATCCAACAAGTTAAAGAATGCTGTTTTCTACAAAGGTCTGGAATCATTTCTTCATGGCAGTATGTTAACCATTTTCAATTTTGTGTTTTAATGAACCTGAAAAACGCCTTTGATAACATTGTGGAAAAGGGGGAAATTCCAAAATGGTTTATACTCTTCCAAGGACAAATTCCAGGATTTAAGGCACATTTAATTTGTCGTGTGCAAATGCTTTCAAATTTACATGTCTACGATTTTGTTGTCTGGTAAAGATTTATACCTCTACCAAACAACAAAATTTTAGAATCTTCTTTGTCAAGAGCATTTGAAGACAACATTTAAACATGGCTTGCATTATGGGAATTATATGTTAAAGGGTAGCAAAAATTGTGGAAAAAGGAGAAAATGCTAGTTACAAGCACATTCTCCTTTTCACCACAATGTTTTCAATAGTCTTCTCTGTCTGGATCGTTAAAACTCAGGAATGTGTGGTAAAGGGGTAACCAGTTACCACACAACAATGAGTTTTAACACCTCTGGGAAATTAAGACTTGAAAACATTGTGGGAAAAGGAGAAAATGCTGGTAACCGGCATTTTCTCCTTTTCCCACAACGTTTTCTTACCTTTCAGAAACAAATCTAATTATTTGGGCCCCATTTGTCTTCTGCAAATGCATTGAATTTGAACCTGTCAAAATTTTGTTGTGTGGTAAAGGGTTAAGATAATTAACTACCTGAACCAGTCTTTGGTGGAGCTCGCTCTGAGAGATCAATCCTTGAGCCTTCTTCAATTTGAATATTGTCTGCCAACAGGACAAGATTTGATGCTTTGATCTGAGCTGATGTTGCCATGTATAGACTATTCAAATTCACAGTATACTGGTAATTGTCTGTCAGATTTAGAACAGATGAGGCTAGTATGTTGAGGGTAGAGAATGTATACTGTCTTGCTGAACTTTCCCCCTGTAAGTTGAAAGTAAAAACATGATAAAGAGCCCTTGGAATGTCAAGCACAACTTCAACTATTTTTGTTAATAGCATAGACAAACAGGGGCGTAGCTGCCTGTACGTAAAAGCACAACTGCATAGACTTTACAAGAGAAAGACAATTTTGCCAAAATACATCACCAGAGGTCACCAAATAGCTTCTACAATTCAAAACTTTTCTAGGTGAGGCCTTCCAGACCCTCCTGGAAAATCCCTCTGCCCCCCTCTTGGCACGCTGTGCATCAGGTAATACTTTTGGTATTAGTTTTGGGTATACATGTGTACTTTATTTTCAGCTAGCTACACCCCTGATAAGGATAAGACTGCATAGGAAAGTCACTTTTATCTTGGGTCTATTCTGACCGACAAAATCTTGAAGTTGCAATTTTGGATTACCTATAAGATTGACAATGTCAGTTTTTCTTTTACAATGGTTCACTCTTAAATATGTCAAATGTGAATTTACTTGACCTCTTTCAACAACTGAAAATGCATTCCATTCAAACCTACAAAAATGTTTGTCTTTCAGGTTTTATATAAAATATAAATAAATGATCAGACAACATATTCTTAGCAATTTAATCTTGATCTGCCCTGCCTGAAAAAGCCCCTGTTTTGCCTATGGTGCTTAAAGTTTAACTACTTGGCAAAATGAGTGAAATTTTTTAAACAAAATTTTTGGCCCTGCCCTCATATGAATTTTTGGACTGGTGTTATTCAAAAACAAGAGTATAGCATGCAGGTACACTTGATTGATTTTCAGTGAAAATTTTAGTCTAAAAAGGGGCATAACTGTGTCAGAAATACTTTGATGGTTACCTGCCCCTTTTGATAATTAAGAACTTAAGTTTGAAGCAAATATCTTTAGTAATAACAGAGATATTATGAAATGTCAAAGTTTTCACCAACGACGCAAACAACACCAATGAATCATTTTTTCAAGTTTCGTGAATTTATGAAAATTTTAGTAGCCCCCTTGAAACAAATAAAACATTAATCCCCCTTTAAACAAATAAAATATTAGTCATTTTCATGGAAGTTTTGAAACATTACCTCTTTCAAATGAAACACAAATTCATACACATGCTATCATACACTTACTACATCCCTAATTTTATGTGCATAGACTGGGTTTGATCCTAATATGAGGTTCTGGGGTTTTCGTGGGAGTTTTCTTGAGCAAGACACTTCAAAGTCAAAGCTTAGTACTGCTGATACCCACCAAACACAAGAATATGTGAGATCCTTTTGAAATTTGACTGAAATAAGGTTGAAGGTGGCCTAAAACACAATTTAATCTATAAATCTACATTTGCAAAGATAGCATACATTATTGTTTGATTTTGATAAATAAGTTATCACAATTCAGTGGCTTTCGCACATAGTGCAGTACAGTCTTAAATTTACACTATTCTGACAGCCTTGAAATGGATATCCAAGTCCCTTTTAGTCACTTTAAATTGCCAAATTCATTAATTTAGCAATTTCAACTCTTTGCCGAACGGGAAAAAAATGGCCTTGTCAAAACTGAAAGCATCTGCAGACAGCAAAATAAATGTTACTCAAAACATGAAATCTTTCTCTTGAAAAAGGTAGAAAACATTGTGGGAAAAACAGAAAATGCTTGATACCAGCATTTTCTCCCTTTCCCACAATGTTTTGAAATACCTTATATCTCAGGGTCTTAAAAACTCAGGACTGTGTGGCAAGGATTAAGTACGGAGATATTTGAAAATGTTTGCTCCTCTTATTTTCTTACCTGTGTTCTACTAGAGCTGGATAGGTATAAATGTGACTTCAGTAGGGCGATATTAGTTACACCTCCAAGTACACCATAGATGCTGAATGTGGCCGAGTATAAATGAACTGTTGAGGGCATGATAAGCGTCCCTTCCTTGTAAACATACACATTTGCTGGGAAATAGGTGTTGATTGCCCTGCGAAAAAAAGTGATAAAGAGCATCATGTTTATTTGAATTTCATTTGTTATGAACTACCTTAACTTTACATTAAGTTTCATGATATCTAACAAGTTTGGGCACAGTAATCATTACCTGATGGCATAATGATAGACTGATTCTAATACCAAATTAACTATAACTCTAATGAGGGTGTATACCTCTGACAGGTTAAAAAATATAAGATAAGAAAAACAGCATTTGCTCCTTTTTCCACTCTGTTTTCAAGTCTTCTTCATCAGGGTCTTGCAAAGATGAGATTGTCTTGTGAAGGATAAAGGCTTAACATACATGTAACCACAACCCATATTTTTTCTATAGCGACGTGATGGTGGCCAATTATATCACACAAAGGTTGTTGATTATTTTAAAAAGGACTATACATATTCTAACGATTTATGTCCTATAACTTCTATCTTTGAAATAATGTCTACTTTGCAATGACAGTTTGGTCAGGAAGTGTTCTTCTTCACAAGTATTTTTTTGTCTCAGTTTTAATTTGGATTCCATAAAACCCTACAGCACATGCCATCTCCTGCTCCTGCACTGGATAATGTCTACATTAACTCTTTACCACACAATCCTGAGTTTTAATGACCCTGAGAAAGAAGCCTTTTGAAAACACTGTGGGAAAAGGAGAAAATGCTGGTATCCAGCATTTTCTCCTTTTCCCCAAAAAGTTTTCTACCCTATCAAAGACAAACTCTATCATTTAAGCCACTTTTTGATTGTTGTCTGCAAACGCTTTCAATTTGGACAAGTCTACATTTTTGTCGTGTGGTAAAGGGTTAACCAAAGTGTTAGGAAGAACTATTTTACATACCTTACAGTGAAGGTTTGATGTGGGCCAACAATCATAGACCCTTGTTTTTTTGGATCAATGATAAAGCCTGCTCCGTAGAAACTCTCGGTGGTAAACTTATGGTCTTCTCCTAGTCTTCTGTTTGGTTCTAGGGCGAGATTGGCCCCATTGTACAGGAACAAGGAATCAACTGTCAGAGAGGTTGTGATTGGAAATGTGATCCAAGTCCTTCCATAGTCATATTTCTTCACATCATCTTTGGTGAATGTGGGAAGGGCACCCTATTCAAATCAAAACATTTATCTCTTTACCATACCATCCAGACTTTTAACAACCCTGAGGAAGAAGCCTTATGAAAACATTGTGGGAAAAGGAGAAAATGCTGGTAACCAGCATTTTCTCCTTTTTCCACAATGTTTTCTACCCTATCAAAGACAAATTCCATCATCTGAATCACACTGAAATTGTTGTCTGCAAATGCTTTCAATTTGGAAAAGTCTACACTTTTGCCATGTGGTCAAGAGTTAAAGGTTATCTGATGGTGCAAATTCCATATGTGGCAATCCAAGTCTCAAAAATAAAGCAGTCAGATAATCAAAAAGCAATTTTACTGCTTTTGTCTGAACAAGGCGCCAATACAGTGATAGATTCATAACCTTTTGTAAGATAGATGATGTTGTCATAAGCAACAAAAAATCTTTTATAATTCGATAAGTTTTAAAGATGAGCCATTGGCCTAAAGAAAGAGCTTTTCCATGGATCTGAAAATAGTATGAAAATACCATGATGAAAGGACGAATCAGCTTTTAATCCTTTACCAAACAATCCAGACTTTTAATGATCCTGATGGAGAAGGCTTTTATAAACATTGTGGGAAAAGAAGAAAATGCTGGTTACCAGCATTTCCTCCTTTTCCCACAATGTTTTTTACACTATCAAAAATAGAAAACCATCATTTCAACAACATTCAATTTGGTCTAGTCCAAAATTTTGTTGTCTGGTAAAGAGTTAAGTAATTTCTCCAATTGCAAAAATGTTGTTTTTTCTCTTTGCATCTAAGTTGTCTTTGTGTCCATTTAATCTCCTGCCCAAAGTTGCTTTTAATTTGGAGAAGTCGAGAAATCAAACATGTAAAAACGGGTTAAAGGGTGTACTGTATTGATACTTACACTGACTGCATTAGGCACTCTATTGTCAATTATGAGGCTAGTCTTGACTCCATCATTTATATAAACTGTCCCTGCAGCACCTGTACTCATATCAGACAGACCTCCGTAAGTGTGGTATTCACCATGGAACTCTGATACCTTGTAGTTTATAGATATGCGCCCACCTGAACCTCCTCCAGAATTTGAAGATCCTAAAATCACACATTACTTTGTGCTAAAACCTTTTAAAAGCATGATCAGTTTGGAACAATGGCAAAGAAGTGTTAATCTAAATATAACTCCTTACCAAACTACAAAAATGACGTATTATTGTCCAAATCGAAAGCATTTGCAGATGACAGTTTAAATGTGGCTAAAACCAAGAAATTTGTCTTTGATAGGGTAGAAAACATTGTGGGAAAAGGCAAAAATGCTGGTTACCAGCATTTTCTCCTTTTCCCACAAGGTTTTCGAAAGGCTTCTTCCTAAGGGTCATTAAAACTTTTTGCGTGGTAAAAGATTAATAATCTAGCTCTTTCTCATCTTGTTTCATTTTGCTTTACTTATAATATCCTTCAAAACGGAGATTTTATCATTTAAAACTTTTATTCCAGGTCAACTAAATTGTAGCCATTTTTCTATTTATCCCAGAACGCTCTAATTCCATGGAAAAGAGTTACTTTGATCTGATTGGTGGCTTGAATACCCTTAGATATGCAGGCCATTTGATAAATACAACAAAAATGATACACAGGAGCAATGTCTGAGGAAAGAAAAGTTCACATGATATGAAAAGGGCTCTGGCAAAAGGAGGTTTAATGCATCTTTGTAATACATTATACCAAGCAAGTCATCTCATGGATCCATAAAATCCATTGAGTCAAACTGCTGGCTGAATCATGAGGTAGAATGGCCCTTTAACATGCAGAAAATTTGCAAATAGCAAAACAATTTTGCAACTATCAGCCTTGGCGCATAGCACAGGCTGGCATGGGTCGATAGTTTTCGCAGATGCATTAAACCCCCTTTCCACAGAGAGTGACTCATACATAACTTGAAAGATATGGTAAACATCACGTGAAATGGGACAATTGCTTGTAACAAGCAATAGCTCCTTTTAACCTAGTGTTTTAAAAAGCTGTGTCCTGAAGGGTAAGAAGGGTCAAATGTGCAAGGAAATGAGTGAATTAATTGGAACCAAAAGTTGTGCGTACCTGTCCCACCATTTGCTGTAATGATACCTCTGCCATTGAAATGCTCTGTATTAATGTGTATACTACCACCACTTGCTCCACCTGAAGGGCTTACACCATCCTCTCCATTGCTACTTATGGTCCCTTTGTATATAAAAAATAAAGTGGCCATGCTTTCCTTTTCATTCAATATTTTAACACCCTAAACAGTGTTACATAAATCAGATTCCTATAAAAATTTCCTCATAACTCATATCAAACTTTGTTCTCTCCTTTAGATTCCCCTTCAGGTTCCTACCACAAGTTTTTGGCTTGTCTAGAACACAGAGTTCATGGTACAATGAAATGGCATCCACTTCTTTTTTTTAACATGTACTTTAGAGCACCACATAAATATGCTTTGGTCATGTTTCTTTAAAGACTCAAACAGCACTAAGTAAAAATGAGCCATGCTCTGGCAAAATGGAGCTTAATGCATCCCCGTGAGTCATGATACCAAGCATTTCATTACATGGTTATGGATCTATAAAATCCATTTTGTCTAACAACCAACTGAATCATGAGGTACAATGGTCCTTGGACATACAAAAAATTGACCAACAGTAAAAACTTGGCCAGATACTGTTCGCAAATGCATTAAGTCCCTGTTCACGGAGCATTGCTCAAATAACAGGTATGAGTGTATGATTTATCAATAATGAGCTTTCTTACTAAAAATGAAATGATGATAATAATACCCATCACAAATTTGAGAAACTAAAGTTAATATTATTTGTGACACTGCTTACATTGTCAACATTAACATAGTAGTTGGCATTAATAAATTAAACTGAAGGGAACCATAACGATAATAAGGCGTAACCATCAGTCTACTGTACTACATTTGAAAGGCTATTTCAGTATTTTCTCTTTAATTTGAGAATTCAGTTCTTCCTCTGCCAAATAAAGTCCAATTAGACACCTCTAAGTGGATGTCATTCCCCCCCCCAAAAAAAACTGTGGAAAATTGAAAAATTCCCTAGATAAGAAAAATGTTTTTCTACTTGTTTACATTAAAATTTCATGCATAGAAAGTGACATTCTTCTTTTCAGACACTCTTATGTTCATGACCAAATCAAAACCTTAAAATATATTTTCAATGGAATTTTGAAGTTATGAACTCTTTACCACACAATCTAGAGTTTTGATAACCCCGATAAAGAAGCCTTTTGAAAACTTTGTAGAAAAAGGAGAAAATGCCGATAACCAGCACTTTCTCCATTTTCTACAATGTTTTCTATTCTTTTAAAGGCAAATCCCATTATTTTGTCCAAACTTAAATTGTCGTCTGCAAGTGCTTTCAATTTAGACTGGTCTAAAATGTTGTCATGTGGTAAAAGATTAAGTGAAAAAAGCAGTCTAGGAGTTTTCTTACCATCAATAGTTGCAAGGTTAACTTCTATCTTTATAACACCTCCACCCTTCCTGTCAATATCAGTGACGAAGTCCTTGTATTGTCCATTGCTGCCTGGGACCTCTGGATGTGTCACACTACCATAAAACATACCACCCCCAGTGTTCCTTGAACCAAAACCACCCTGCCCACCATGGCCTGCACCACTGCCTAGTGTTCCAACACCACGGCCTCCAGTGCTGTCAGCTGCCTAATTAATATATTATAAATTCATTAGCATGTTATAACACAGGCCTTTAAGGCTTGATTGGTCTATCACGGAATACTAAAATATTGCTTGGTCAATCAGCAAGCCCTGTATATCCCATTACCTGTGTATCACGGAATACTGAAATTCTCATTGACACTATTACAAAAATAGCACATTGGTGACTGCCACTATATCCTATATAATAAGACAAGCTTGTTTTACTATATATGTAGGGGCAGTCGCTAATTTGCTATGTTCAGTAATGGCGTTCGATAATGAAACTTTTTGTATCCTGTGATAGACCAATGGAGTTTCAATGGCCTATGCTTATGAATACATGAAATTTTTACCAAACAACTTAATTGTAGATTTGCCCAAAATAAAAGCATTTGCAGATGACAAACCACTTGTGGTTCAAATTGTTGGATCTGTTTTAGAATGGGTGGAAAACATTTTGGGGTAGGGAGAAAAATGCTGGTGACTAGCATTTCCTCTTTTTTTCTACAATGTTTTCAAAACCATCTTTTTTAGGGTTGTTAAAACAATGGATATTGTGATAAAAGGTTAAGTCCTTTGCTAAACAAATAAGAAGTTTCAGTTTTTTAAAGGTCTAAAAGCTTTTGCTACAATATGATTGGCTATGTTAACATTTTGATATGAAATGTCTAACTGTCCAATGTAAATACCTTGCCATTAGCACTTAGAATTCCAGCTGTGTCTATATGTAAAGTGTCTGTGATCAGATGTAATTTATCAACATTGAATGTTCCTCCACTGTGGATTGTAAAATTATCACCCATCAATTTCATGCCAAGTCCTCCTGTATCTATATCCAAGGTACCACCGCTCTGTATCTCAACAGACTTAAATGCTATTTCCCTCATGTCATTTGTTCCTGTTACATTTGGTCTGTAGAATGAGTAAAGAAAAAAAAGGCAAGACGTTATTTGCAACAAAATGACAACTTTGAAAGAGGAAAGCAAATCCTTGCTCTGTGAAATAAGAAATATACAATGTTGAGAATGAATAATAAAAACTTGTCATACAATTATTGACGCATGAATATGCAAAGTGTAGACCATGCAGGGCTAAAAACTGCAATGAAACCGCTACTGGCAACCTTTGCAATCTATTGAAAATTGAGCTCTCTCCTATCTTGTACCTTCATAAACATATTCAATTGTCTTTTAGTAATATGTCAAAAGTTTGCACTTTTTTTTTTTATTTTAAAAAAAATAGGCAGGCTATTTTATATGAGTTATGTTCTGTGAAAGGGGGTTTTATGCATCTCTGCAATGCACTATACCAAGCAACTCATCACATAAATTATGGATCCATAAAATCCATTTTGTCCAACAACCGACAGCATCAGGAGCTAGAATGGTCCTTGGACATGCAGAAATTTACAAATTGCAAAAAGTTTTGACCTATGTCAGCCTGAGCAGACTGCGCAGGTTGACATGGGTCGATACATTTTGCAGATGTACTAAAGCCTCTTTTCACAAGCCAAGGCTCATATATTCAGGGAAAATACTAGGAGGCTGTGGAACACAAATACCTGATAATCATATGAGCTCTAGGACCAACAACCAGGTGCTCCATGCCTCTCAATAGCCCTTCATTCTGTATGGTTATACCAGTTATTTTCAAATATTTTTCTGACACCATGACTCCACCTTCATAAACCCTGATACCAAACTGTAAGTCTGGGTTCTGGTCTGATAAACTTGCCTTGAAGGTCTGGTAAGGTCCTGTAAAAACAGTAGATAAGATTTTATCTTCCAGCTAATTGAATATCCATCCAATAACACCTGTGCCATATTTAGTGTTGATATACCACAGATATTTATAGTACATGAACGAATTTTCTGTGGGTAAATGTCACATTTTATGATGTAGTTAACATCTGTTATGATGTTACTATTACAGCTAATTCATATCCATATCATCTGCAATTTAATAATAAAATTCTCTTTGTCGCTGTTAAAGATTATAAACACCAACAAATCCAATGTTAAAAGATACATATATCATGTGTATCCTGTTGGCAAATATAAAAATATTTAACTCATTTGTTAGAATCAATGATTGTCTGGCCAACACTCGACAATTATTAATTCTCCCAACCTTGTTAGATATTTTTGATATACAAAAACACTATGTATGTATTATATATTTATCACATAAAGCTAAATTACGCTGAAAAAATGTAATGTTGTCAGAAGAATGATTCTCCTTTTCCATCAATAGTTTCAAGAGCTGTGTTTGGTTGCTTAGAAAGCAGTTTTTACCCACAATTACTTATCAAATTCACCTGAGCTGGCATCCCTGTCTTTCTTTCAACTCTTTACCACAATGACATTTTTAACTTTTCAAAACGAGTGCAGATGACAAATTCAGTGTCACTCAAATGATTTACTTTGTCTCTGAACTATGACTGCAAGTTTTGTGCAGTTTGATCTTGATCAACACTGGCTGCAAAAGCAACTACAGTAGTGGAAGACACTTTAAGGGTCAGTGCTTACTATCCAAACATTGATATTAAAGTTACCTATATGCCAGAGCCCTGATCTGTCACCAAGAGTGTTGAGAACAGTTACATTCTGCGTGAAAGTATCATCTCTCTTCCTGTACAGCACTAACTGGGCTTGACCTCCAAGTTCCAATTCCTGAAATAAGAAAAAAAGGACTGGTCTTTTCAACTGCCAGTGGTTCCACATTCTACCAAATCAGTTTCAGGCATTGACAAGCCCACTAGCAGAATCTCATAAGATCAAACTAGTGTTGATAAAGGTTATTTTAGACAAAATGAAGGTTCTCTCATTAAAATTTTAACAAAATAAACATCAAATGTGTAACCTTTTTTTCAGGTTTCTGTCATTTACATACCTTCTATACTGGATAGCATTTAATAAAATTCATCATCATATATACCTGAAAAATTTCTGGCTCAAATACATGTGTCGCATGCAGACGAAACAACACATACGACAGAAAACAATTCCATATCTACATACTGTGAAATACGGTTTCAAATATGATATGATGACCTATCTCATGCATGGAATACATATATATTGACTTGCGATTTGATTGGTCAAAATGTTACTCTATAATATTCATCCGCCATTCATAAAAACTAAGTTACTGGCCACTTTACCATTACTTCTTTTGTTCCATCTACCTTATTGAATAAAATCTCAATAATTGCAAAATTTTGTTTTTGAAAGTGGTACGTATCTAATAAAAGGAATATTAAGTAGTAGTAACTTTCCTGTGCTTGTATTTACTTGTTGCTGCATCAGAAAATTTTGACATCTTGCTCTTGTCACATGCAACACCAAATTTTCTCACACTGCTTGAATTAATTACAAGCACCAGGTAAGTTACAACAACATAATATTCCTTATATATGCTTTCTTGCATTCTAGTCTGTCAAGCACTCCAAAAACACACAAGAAGAAAAACTAATTACATCAAATGTATGTTTATGTGACCCAGGTTCATCAAATATCCATGTATGGAAGCTGAGTTGACCCCTGTGGGTAGAGGTCAATCTTGTCCAATCAACTTCTGGATTTCTGGGTGTACAAGTATCCCTGTTGTCCACTGTTAATTTCTTAGTGTTGTTTTTAACATTGTAGAACAAGACCAATCCAGATCCACCACATTCATAACCTCTACCACCATGTGACAGAGTGGTTCCCTGGAAGTGGTGCTCATCATAATGTACAGCCACACGTCCACCTGCACCACCACCTCCATCACAGCTGTCTGATCTAGCACCTGATGGACTGTTGGATCCGCCCTGGACATTTATCAAGCCATCTCCAATTACAGTGTTAGCCTTTGAAAATAGAATTTAAGAAAAAGAAATGAATACAGGAAGATTCGTGTATTCCATGAAACTCATACTCATAGTCTTCTTTCCTTGTATCAAAAGTCTCAAATAGTCATTCATTATGCCTGTAACGTTAACTCTTTAACCAAATAACAAAAATATGGTCTGGCCCCAATTGAAAGCATTTTCAGATGACAGATTAAATGTGGAACTATGTAATTTATCTGAAAGAAAAGTAAATGTTGACGAAAATGCTTGTTACCACCATTTTCTCCTTTTCTCACGACATTTTCAAAAGCTTTATTCTTTGCGGTCATTATAAATCAGAATTGTGGGGTAAAGGGTTAATCTATTTCTTTGACCTTTCCTGCAATTGTTATCACAAACAGATAAAAGATAAAAATTTATTCAGTAAGAATCAAAAAACAGTTTTTCTCTGCCAGTCACCTCCGCTTTACCTTTTTATCAGATCACAAAACATAGGCTTTTCCATGTCGAAAGCATCGGCAGATGACAAATTAAATGTGGATAAAATGATAGAATTTGTAGGAAAAATTGGTTGGGTGGTTTTTTTGGTTAAGATTTCACTAGTAACCTCCTATTTTGTTGTGGACACCTTGGAAACATTCATGGTAAAGACCAATGCTTGTTAAAAGCAAAATGCTCCTTTATGCCTAGTGTTTTGCCATAACAAGCAAAAAGCAAAATCCTACTTTGCCCCCAAATGCTTTGCTATATCATCCAAAAGCATTTTGCTTTCTATGTAGAGTATTTTTTTCTGCCCTGCTTATCAATTTTTGGGTATGTCCAGATCAGTCAGTGAGTCGTACAGATATTGGTGAAAAGGAGTTATCCCTTTACCATACAGCCCCAAGCTTTAAGAACCCTGAGAAGAAGGCTTTGGAAAACGTTCGGGGAATAGGAGAAAATGCTGGTAGCCAGAATTTTCTCCTTTTTCCCATGGTGTTTTCTATCCTTTCAAAAACAAATATCAGCACTTAATACACATCTAATTCGATGCAATTTTGCAAATGCTTTCAGTTTAGACTAGCCTTAATTTTGTTGTTTGGTAAAGAGTTATGAAAAAGAACATTTTGAGTAGATACCTGTAGGTAGATACTGCCACCAGCACCACCTCCACCTCTGGCACCTTTAGCGTCTCCTCCACTTGCATCAAGGGTACCATCTATATATAATGTGGCACTTTGCAACTCAATAATTCCACCTGAAACATGAGAAAACAAAAACATACATGCTACAAATTAACTTTTTTTTTCTGTCATGTGTACTTTTCCTGTCATGTAAAGATGGCAGTCATGCAAATCATCAAACATTAACCCTTGTTTAAAAAGGTAAATGAAACTTTCAAGCAGATAGTGAAAAAACAAATATTGCTACCTAAAACTTACTTTTTGGAGAAAAACATCTCCTTCTCTGACAGTGTAGATGAAAGATCAGACTGCACATTCAGTGCAGTCTGATCTTCATCTACACTGTCTGCAAAAGGTCACTGAGTCACCCTTTGCAGCTTAAGGGTTAAAGACAAGTAACAAACAATGCCACTGTAACGAATTAACAACAAATTCTCAACCTGATGCATTTCATGTACGATAACAATATTGAAGAGTATGCTTGAAATGAGCAATTTCACCTTCACAATGATTTAAAACCCATCAACGGAAATTAAAGAAAATATATAATGCAAACTGAATTTAAAGCTGTTTCACTGAATAAAATGGAAAGCAAAAAGGGAATTTAAGCACCTGCATTAATAAAATGGAAGTGTTTAAAATTTTGCTGAAATGATTAAAACGCTCTGCAGTTAATATTGGGCAGTTATGATTTCACATAATTATATATATGGTTTCATGAAATCCATTTTCCTTAACAACTGACTAAACCATAAATTAGAATGGTCTTTTTACATGCTGAAAGTTGACCCATAGCATAAACTTTCGACCCATGTCAGACTGTGCTGGCAGACACAGGTCAATCCTTTTTGCAGATGCATTAAGCCCCCTTTTTGCCGAGCATGGCTCAATTACAACTGAAACTAGAACTGTCACAAAGCAGACAAAAATACCCCCCACTGGCATCTTGTCACTGAAGCAGCACAATCAGAAAAAACAAATTTCAGCTGTGACCTTGACCTTTGACCCATGTGACCCAAAAACATGTGACCTCCTTGAGTCATGAGGAACACTTGTATAAAGTTTCAGGGTCCTAGGTCAAACAACTTTTGGGTTAGAGCACAGCAACAAAAACAAGACGGACGGATTGACGGACAGATAGACAGACACGGTGAAACCAGTATACCACCCTCTTCTTCGTAGGTGGGGGGTGTATAACAAAAGACATACCTCCTTTACCACCTGGATCAGCGGTTGCGTACTTGCATCTCAACCCCGATGCTGAGGCTTCACCTGTTCCTCCATTTCCACCAAACACTGCTGGCTCATAGATAGACCCTATATCAGGGGGTGGGCCAACATAATCCTGGTACGTACCCATACCACCTGCTGCACCATTACCACCGCCAGAACCACCTGTAGGCAAAAATTTCACCCAGAGTTGGTAAAGGTAATACCATTGACCATGCAAATTTTCAATACAATAGCTATAGCATTTTTTAAAATATTTCAAAATTAACAGGGTTGAAGCGAACATCAAATTACCTATAAGCAGAATTTTCTCCTTTTCTCTTACAGTACAGAACTCATCTTTTTGAGCTACATCCAAAATTTTGTTGTTCGATAAACAGGTAAGATTACGTTCAACAGCTACTTTAGATCCACTTATAGATAGATTTTGAATATGCATACTTACATGATCTTTTAAGCATCAAGGCAAGCACAACAACAGTTGACTGCACAAATGGGCAAGCTGATTGGTGTCAGATCTTTGTAAAGGACATAAGAGGCCATAATAAGCTGGATATGTCATAGAGGTACTTTTAACCCTTTACCAGACGACAAAATTTTAGCCCTGTCCAAATTGAAAGCATTTGCAGACGACAATTTCTATGTGGCTCAAATGGTATATATTTTCTTTGATAGAGTAGAAAACATTGTGGGAAAAGGAGAAAATGCTGGTTACCAGCATTTTCTCCTTTTCCCACAATGTTTTCAAAAGGCTTCTTTTTCAGGGGCGTCAAAAGGCGTCATTGTGCAGTAAAGGGTTAACCCTTTAAGCCTCTTTCACAACTACAGATTCCTTTTGTGTCCTCTGTTGATCAAAATCAGACTTTAAAAGCAAGCAGTCTAATCTTTGATCTACTCTTGAAATTGTAAGTATTTAGATCTTATTTCAAGACTGACAATGTTTTTAGGCTTTTTTGGCAACCTGTTGGTTAACTACACTTCACATTTCAAGTATATATTATCCAAAAGTCTTCAAAACTGCAATAAAAATAAACTATACAAAGATGTTCTCACCTCCATTCTGTGTATCCACCCCACTTTGTTCAATGTTAACTGGGCCAGACTTGCTTGCGTCTATATAACTGGCTGTGTCCAGCTGGATTGTGCCATTGTCAGAAAATACCCTCAGCCATGGTGTCTATTTAATCAAATGAATGCATTCATGTAATATACATGCACTACACAATCATGTTTTAATAAAATGAGCCATGCTCTGGCATCTCCCTTATACATCTTACCAAAGCAAGACATCACATAATTAGGGATCCATAAAATTCATCCTGTCTAACAACCAACTGTATAATAAGGTAGATTGGTCCTTTTAACATACAGAAAATTGACGAATAGAGAAAAGTTTCGGCCCAGGGCTGCCTGCACAGGCTGATCTGGGTCGATACTTTTCGCAGATGCATTAAGCCCCCTTTTCACAGAGCACGGTCCAAATATATTAAGCAACACTAATTGCTTAAAATTTCACGCCAACATCATCATGGTATCATTAAAGCTGAACATAACTGAGCTAGAATATGAGGCATAGAGCATTCAATAAAAATTAAGCACAGAAGACAGAATAAACCATAACCATGACATGTCTTCAAATTCCACCACTTTTCCGTTCAGTATATGAAAACAAAAAAACTATCAAAATCCCTTTTGATAAGGTGATTCTTTAAGATAATCTGCTTTGATTCTTAATGATGGTCCCATGGTGAAGTAAGTATTCACGAAAACTGATGAATCAGGAACTTCTTCCATCTAAAATTTTCACTTTGTAACAGCAAAAATAAACCCTAGAAAAAACAAGAGCACTGCATGCGGGTGCAAATGCTTGGGTTTGGTTCCTTGATTTTCAGTCAAAAAAGGGACATAACTGTGTCAACTAGAACAGTCACAAACTGGACAAATACCCCCCACCAGCACCTTGCCACTGACTCAGCACAGTAAGAGAACGGAAGTGATTTTTACAACAGTTCACCTGTGACCTTGACCTTTGACCCATGTGACCCCCAAAACCATAGGACACCTCCTTTGGTCATGTATAAAGGTCCTGGGTCAAATGGCTTTTGAGTTAGAGCATGGAAACGATTTTCAAACAAATTTCACCGGTGAAATTGATTTTTGACCCATGCAACCCAAAAACAATAGGGCACCTACTTGAGTCATGAGCAACACTTGAATAAAGTTTCAGGGTCCTAGGTCAAACAGCTTTTGAATTAGAGCATGGAAACAAAAAGATGGACAGATTGACAGACGGACAGTTGGATGGACAGACAGACGAATATGGTGAAACCAGTAACCCCCCCTCCCCTACTTCATGGTGGGGGGTAGAAAAAATACTATGATCGTTACCTGTCCTTGTTGTATAGGTTCCCCTTTTGATAGTTCACAACTTGTCCAAGTTTGAAGTAAATATCTTCTAATGACAGAGACATTATAAAATGTCAAAGTTTTTGCATGACAATGCAGACAACAATGCCGGGGCTATGACATACCTGCACGTTTTTTTACGAAAACAACTGAGCTAATACTGCATTTTTTTCTATCCATATATATGCTTTATTAGGAAAGACAAAGCAAATCAAAGTACCTCAATTGTGCTTCCTGCATGCATCCTCAGTTTGCTTTTAACTTTTAACACTAGTGAGGGCTGTTTCTCATCTATGTAGTCTGATGTTATCTTTCCATCTGCATAAATTTGGACTGTCTCAAATTCAAATGTAAGCTTTGGATGAGATGTAGTAAATCCCTGAAAAATGTTGCAGAGGAACAGATATAATTAATATGATTCATTTGTTTTCCCTGATATTATTTATTGGCATAATTTCTTACTTTTTTATATCTTTGCAGAAGACTGTTTTAGTTTGAAAAATAAAAGGGCAGAAAAGAAACAAATGTTCCTTTTTTCTATGACTGTTTTTCATAAATTCATCTATGTGTTTTCATTTTCTAATAATGTTTATCCATAGTGCCATAAATACATTTTCCATTAGCAGCAGATATAGCCAGTCTTGGATAGAAAAATTCTCTCTTGACAATTTTAACCTAACAAGGAGACAATGTAAATACTTCACCACTTACATGCACACATACAATGTAATTAAATGATACTAATCCATATAGCTCATACAGCTTGAGCTAAGCACTTGTAAACATTAAGTCTTGAGCCACTTGAGGATGTGGGTTTGAGCCCAACAGTTGCCCATCTTAAATTACTTACAGTCTTTCAGGTGAGACGTTAAACCAAGGTCCCATGTGATGTTAATATACACAAAGCACATTAAAGAACCAGGCAAAACTTGGTATGGGGATTTGTCCTGTATTTTGTACTATTTCCCATAACATAATTAACAGCCATCAAGGGCGTTACCCATATGGGCAACCAGTGGCATAGCTAAATGAATGAAAATCAATCAATACTAATCAAAACAGTAAAAGTATGCTAAAAAAAATTACACTATTGAATCACTCATGAGAGTTGCTGTTTACTAATAATTCTCAATTGACAGCAAATCTAGAATGAACAACAATTTAAAAAGTTTATCAATCCATTTGTACATACTGATAAATATCCTATCCCATGGTAAAAACTTGAAAGGGGCAAAATATACTTACATTTTCACCAATAAAGAAATTCACTCCTTTTCCAAGACTTAAATGTTGAACACCACTTATTTCTCCATCAATGTATATGTCTTTGTAAGTAAGATCACGGAAATACAAATCTAAAACAGAGATGTAAAATACATGAGCTGTGCTCTGGCAAAAGGGGGCTTAAGGCATCTCCCTGAAACATGATATTGTGCAAGTTATCATATAATTATGGATCCATAAAATCCATTTTGTATAATAGCCTACTACAACATGAGGTATACTGGTCCTTTAACATGCAGAAAATTGACCAAATGTAAAAATTTCGGCCCAGGTCAGCCTGCATGAACTGTTCATTACAAAACCTGTTTTGGAGGCGAGACTTATTGTTTTCTATCTTATTATTATAACAATATGTTGTATTTTCTAAACTTGGATTCAAGGAACAAGGCTTTAGGAGTATTCTATATAGATACCTGGTGGCAGATGTAACACAGTTCCATCGTAACTTCTGAAAGACGTAGGTACTGGCCTTTCACTATCCAGGATTGAAATCTTGTGTTTTGTGGAGGAATGAATAAGGCCTGTAAGATCTCCATGTAACTTTCCTATAACTATATCATTACCACTGCCAGAGACTTCCCTAAATGCTAAATGTGCATCTCCCAGAATATACACATGATCCAATGTCAACAAGTCAGGGGTATCTGTATCATGGGCGAGGATATATGTACGACAGCTGTCAGCCATTACATCTGTGATATAGATATTGTTCGGTGCAGAGTTTCTATTGTCCACCATCATGGTAGATTCGAGAGATCCTGATGAGCCTGGGGCCTGAACATAAACAGTTCCAGAGCCACCACTTTCGACAAATCCATAGCCACCGTATGTTTGATAACTGCCTCTATATGAGCTGGAATTAGAAATATGGACAGCTACCCGGCCCCCTCCACCACCTCCACCAGCAATCTGAAGAAAGAAGCCACACAAAATGATTGGTCCTGATTAATCCTTTACCAAACAATCCTGTGCTTTAACACCCTGCAGAAGAAGCCTTCTGAAAACATTATGGGAAATGGAGAAAATGCTGGTAACCAGCATTTTCTCCATTTGCCAGAATGTTTTCTACCATGTCAGAAGACTTCTATTCTTTTGTACCTGTATCTAATTGTCATCCCTAGATACTCTCAACTTTGAAGAGTCTAAAAAATTGTCATTTGGAAAAGGTTTAACAGTTATTCTTTGTTTTTTGTGCTATGTAGAAGATGTAACATTGATCAGGTTCAAACTTCAAAATATGAGCAAGAGAGATTCCCTCTACTAGAAACATCACCATTGTTGTAAGCATTTTCTCCTTTTTCCCACAATGTTTTCTGTCCTCACCATATCACTGATTTTCAGCAATATTTATTTTGTTGTCTGCAGATGCTTTCGACTGGGACATATCTAAAATTTTATCATTTAGTAAGAGGTTAAACAAATGGTAAATGTAGATCTGCATACTAGTTCTGAAGTACATCTGTAATCTCTCCATGATCCAGTACTACAAGAGAGGCAGCGTCTATATTTGTCACAGTTACGGCAGTACGGCACGCAAGCTCCACCACCACCACTGGCTGATAGTGTACCAGTTCCTGTAAGGAATATAAAATCAGTTACAAAACCCTACATGGCTGCAGCTTATTTTACAATGACATATATTTTAGTCTTTACCGACTGACATATTTTAGGCTTATCCATTTGTTACCAAAATGTTTTCACTGAAATGGTAGGAAACATGGCTGGTTACCAGCACTTTCCCCTTTTCCCACAATGTTTTCAACAGCTGTCTTCTTCGGGTTCATAACAACTTTGAATTGCTTGGTAAAGGGTCAAGTACCTTCAACCTTTAAAAACTTGCTGATTTCTCAACCACGAATAATATCTTAATATGTCCTGAAACATGACTAGCTGACCATTTTGAAAACGTCCTTGTGAAAATGAAACATCAACAATGTGGTGTTACAGATAAAAAAGAATTCTATTCACTGTCATCTAGATGGATGAATTTTAGCATTTACTTAACAAAGTAGATCTATTTAATCTGTTTTTGGTGAAAAAAGTCTAGATGTATAGTTTTACAATTTGAACATGGTAGCCATGTTTTGAATATAAAGCTGCCTTTGTTCAACTGAAACTTGGCAGTAATTGGTCAATAATAAATATGAGCTGTGCTCTGTGAAAAGGTGGTTTAATGCATCTGCAAACGCATCGACCCAGGTCAACCTGCACAGTCCAGCAGGCTGACCTGGGCCAAAACATTATGCTATTGGTCAGACTTCTGCAGCTCAAAGGACCTGTGTATCTCGTAATTCACTAGGTTATTACCAAATGGATTTATGGATCCATAATTATATGATGGCTTGCTTTGTATCATGCATCTTGGAGATGCATTAAATCCCATTTTGTCAGAACCTGTCTGATATATGACATGAATAGTCTTCTCTGTTCATGATACTTGTAGTCTATTCATCATGAAACTTTTTCTTCTTTAACCATTTACCACACAATCCAGACTTTTAACAATGCTGAGGAAAAAGACTTTTGAAAACAATGTGGGAAAATGAGAAAATGCTGGTAACCAGCATTTTCTCCTTTTCTCGCAATGTTTTCTACCCTTTGTCACCCAACCTTCCCTATCTAAACCACATTTAATTTGTGGTCTGCAAATGCTTTCAGTTTGGACAAGTCTAAAATTTAACCGCATCATAAAGAGTTAAACAGTTATCTATCTCAATGGAGTTTATCTAGAAGTTACAATCTCTACCTGTAAAAGTTTTTCCATACAGAAGTATTGAACCACCTGCTCCACCACCTTGCCCAGTAGAAGATGCGTCCTCACCATCAGCTGTGATTTCTCCATCAATTTCAACATATCCTTTTGCGTTCATAAACAAGACACCTCCACCATGTCCACCATTGCCTGTCCCACCTCCACCACTTCCATAGTAGTCAGGACTGTATAGACTACCATAGGCAAGACCTGCATGCTCTGTTTGACTTCCTTTGCCACCCAGTCCACCATGTGATGCCCCTGAACTACCTTTACCATTTACTGTTACACCTGGGCTATGACCATAACCAGCAGCATACCCTTTGTGAGAAGCACTCAGTAGTCCCTCTGATTCAATTGTGATGTTTGTAACTGTGAATTAATTAGATGTTGCTTATCACTTGTGGCTTTGATAGTTATAAACATTTGTAATTAAAAAATCAAAGTGTCTATTAGACACCAAGCTCCCCATTTGTATACATGTACAAAAACTGACACTTAAGGTTCAATGTACCTTGTCATAAGACTTGAAAAATGATGGGATATTGATCAACCTGTCCAGTGTTTCAGCATACTTTAAAGCTAAAGGCTAAAGAGTCTCTAGTTTAAATAACTCTTAGAAAGAAAGCTTTTCAAAACATAGCAGGAAAAGGAGAAAATGCTTGTTACCAGCATTTTCTCCTTTGCCACATGTGTCCAAAATACCTGTTTCTTTTTATAACAGTACTTTGTATTATGTTGCATGATTAAATAACTAGGTCGTTACTTTATCTTGATTGTTGTGCCTCCTTCCAAATCTGTTTCATTTTTTTTATGACTGATTTAAGACAAGTTTGGTAAAGAGTTAAGACAGAAGTTTGTCAATCACAAACTGTTTTTTAACACCTTTTCAAAAAAAAGGATTTTTCAACTTCACACAAGCTTTAGAGTCACTTGAGGCAAAAATTCATAGAATGTCATACTTCTATATTATCATATTCAGAAACCTTACCTTCTAATTTGAGGTTGTTGACAAACATTTCACCTCCACCTCTGATTAACAAATCTCCCTCCAAATTGAGTTCAAACACATCAGAATTATCCACAGAACCATGATAATAGAAGACTCCTCCATCCAAAATACTGAGTGTGTTCAAGTTATAAACAATAGTTTTATGGTGGGTTACATTTCTGGCTGGAGGATATACATGTACCGCTCCATTCCGGGAGATATTGAATGTTTTTACTCCAGTGATATTTCCTCCGTAGTCTGTTAAAGTTACATCCTTCAGATAGGTGTCAGATGGCAGGTTTACTTGAGCATTCTGTTTGAACAGATTAAAAAATGTCATAAGGAATTGAAGTTTCATACATTAAGTCTTTACAATGACCATGTGATTCTGCTGATGGCTATAGTTCTTTGTTAACCCTTACCACACTATCCCCACTATACACAACCCTGAAAAAAGAAAGCTCCTGAAAACGTTGTGGGAAAAGAAGAAAATGCTGATAACCAGCATTTTCTAATATTCCCACAATGATTTCTACCCTTCTCAAAACAAATTTCAATTTTTGTGTTGCATTTATTCTGTCATCTGCAAATGCTTTCAATTTGGACTAATCTAAAATGTTGTCATTTGGTAGAGCTAGCCCTTTACCAGACAGCAGAATTCAGACTAGTCCAAATTCAAAGCATTTACAGATGGCAAATCAACTGTGATTCAAATAATTAAAATTGGCTTTCAACATTGTGATAAAAACAGAAAATGCTGATACCAGTGTTTTATCCCTTTCCCAAATGTTTTCAAAAGCCTTTTCCTTCTGCGTTGTTAAACCTCTAGAACATATTATAAAAGGTCAATGTAGAATTTATGCTACAAGCCATATAACATCATTGAATTTAACCCTTTCCCAAATGACAAATTTTGGACTAGTCCAAATTGAAAGAGTTTGCAGACGACAATTTTAAATTTGATGAAAATGGCAGAAAGGTCTCAAAACGGGTAGAAAACACTGTGGGAAAAGGAGAAATTGCTCGTTATGAGCAATTTCTCCTTTTCCCACAGTGTTTTCAAAAGACTTGTACTGCAGACATGTGAAAACCAGGGCTTGTTTGGGAAAGGGTTAAGAAGTATCAAAAGTATGTTTGCATCAACCAACTCACTGAAATTAAGAAGTTTATTAATACTATGATCTATAACATCAAGAGTTCTTTATACCTATTTCAACACATCTCTCTTATGCAGTAAGTGTTGCAAAATATCAATCAGTATAAAATCCAGTGTCACATATTCTGTGTGGCTTGATCTTTGCCAGCATCATCTTTAGAAGTACCCAAACTATATCTGTCAGTAAGCAACTTAAGTTTCACCAGATCACAAACTTTCAACTTATCCATAATGAAAGAATTTGGAAAAATCAAATCAAATGTGGCTGAAATGATGGGATTTGCCTTTTAATGGACACAAAACATTCTGGGAAGAGAAAAAATGCTGCTCTCTTCCTTTTCTCACAATGTTTTGAACACTTTCTTCTTCTTCAGGGCTGCAACACTGGATCATTTGGTTAACCTGTCCTATAATATGAACCATGCTCTGACAAAAAAGAGCTTAATGCATCTTTGTGATGCATTGTACCAAGCAATACGTCGCAAAATTATGGATCCATAAAATCGATTTTGTCTAACAAATGGCTTATTTATGTGGTAGAATGTTCCTTGGACATGTAGAAAATTTACTAAAAGCAAAAAGCTTTTGCCCAGGTCAGCCTGTGCAGTCAATTTTTTTTTTTCAGTTGCATTAAACCCCTTTAACTCATTACTACACAATCCTGAGTTCTAACAACCCTGGGAAATTGGACTTTTGAAAACATTGCGAGAAAAGGAGAAAATGCTGGTAACCAGCATTTTCTCCTTTTCCCACAATGTTTTCTAACCTTTCAGACACAAATCCAATCATTTGAACCACATTTAATTTGTCGTCTGCAAATGCTTTCAGTTTGGAACAGCCTAAAATAATGCCATGTGGTAAAGGGCTAAAGGCTTTTCACATGGTATGGCTCAATACATCAGGAGATGATGTGACACTTACCTCATATAATTTAACATTAAATGACAGATGTGCTGTTTTCTGGAAATCTATGTTGAGTAACATTCCACTTTCAATATATATGGTTGCTGTAAAATCACCCTCTACAAGCTAATAAAAAAGAATAAAAATTACAGTAAAAACTACTCAAAAAGCTATCTATCAATAATCATTTCAATTCTTTATTTCATATAGATATATTTTTTTTAAAGTTTTTCTAGAAACAACTCCAGTACAGGTTGTTCTGTACTTTTGCCAAATTTTAGATGAATAAAAAATCAGCATTTTTGGTTCTTTTATATCAAACATATTTATTTTACATCAATTGAGAAACAAGTTCTTGCAACATATAATAATCTCTCTTGATTCTGCTTCCTGAAAACTACACCAGTACTCGTGCCGAATGTGTGGGCCAGTGAACAGTTCCAAAGTTGACACACCCTCCTAGGTATCAAACTTGGCACGTTTTGGTTAAGAGGCCAATGCTCAACTTCACAATCATATTCTTTTCAGTCTTTGCATATTGTTATTATGTTTTCTATTCTTGGTATAAAAGAAAATTAGGTTTTATCAAAGAAGGCTTTAGAAAACATTGAGGGAAAGGGAGAAAAAGCAGGTTAGCAGCATTTTCTCCTTTCCCACAATGTTTTCTATCCTATGAAAGACTAATTTAATGTTTTGGTTCACATTTGTAAATGCTTTCCAATTTGGACAAGTCCAAATTTCTGTCAGCTATTAAAGAATTAAAAATATCCTATATTCTGTAACCTAATGACTTCAGACGAAGAGTTAACTCTTTACCACACAACAAAATTCTAGACTGGTCCATACTGAAAGCATTTGCAGGTAACAAACTAGATATTACTCAAATTATGGAATTTATCTCTGAAAGGGCAGAACATTGTTGGAAAAGGAGAGAACCAGCATTTTCTCCTTTTCCCACCATGATTTCAAAAGCCTTTTTCCTTAGGGTCATTTAAACTCAGGACTGTGTGGGAAGGGTTAAGTTGTCATGGGCACTCCAAAACTGTTACAAAGAAGAAATTAAACATAACAACCTGAAGGTAGAGGCTCCTGTTTCCAACCACCGGATTATCATCATTGTCTGTTGCTAGGAGGCCAACTGCAGCATAGTTACCAAGGTCAAGTATATCTATGTCATGGTCATTTTCTTTATCAATAGGTATTGTTATTCTTGTTCTGCGATTCTGTCAAATAAATAAGATGAACAAGATCTATTTTTAGAGCCCATTTCTGTGTACACAGATCACATATACAAGACATTTCTCTACAACACTTACAAAAACTTAAGACAATTAGCACAATTTTTCTTAAATTTTGCTTGCTATCATGGTTCCTTCAAATAAGATGATAATCCTTGAGCTACAATGCAGTCAAAAGGTGACTGTTGCAAAATGAAAACAAGAGCACCACATGTGGGTGCAAACACTCAGCTACCGTTCCTTTTAGTGAAAATTTTAAGTTAAAAAAGGGGCACAACTGTGTCAAAAATATTTGAGCCATGCTCTGTGAAAAAGGGGCTTAATGCATCTGCGAAACGTATCGAACCTGGTCAGCCTATGCAGTCCATGCAGGCTGACCTGGGCCAAAACGTTTCACTATTGGTCAATTTTCTGTATGTCAAAGGACCATTCTATGTCATGATTCAGTCAGTTGTTAGACAAAACGGACTTTATAGATCCATGATCATGTGATGACTTGCTTGGTATCACGCATCACGGGGATGCATTAAGCCCCCTTTTGCCAGAGCATGGCTCATTTTGATGGTTACCTGCACTGTTTTATGGGTTCCCCCTTAGATAGTTAAGAACTAGTAAGAGTTGGAAGCAAGTATCTTCAGCAATATCAGAGATATTACAAAATGTTTAATTTTTTTGCATGATAACACAGGCAACGACAACACAGACAATTATGCCAGGGGCATGACAACACCTCGAAATTTTCTTTGAAAACAGTCAAGCTAATAATTATGATAAATTTTCTTTAACTTAGCTTGCTAACATAGTTTCTCCAAGTAAGACAATAATCCTTGGGTTACAATGATTTTAAAGGGGACTGTCGCAAAGTAAAAAATAATAATCTTCTGGTTCCAATATTTCAACCCTTAACAAAACAATCCAGTGTTTTAACAGTGTTGAGTAAACAGGCTTTTAAGAAAACATCATAAAATAAAAAGAAAATGATGGCGACTCTCATTTTTTTTTCTTTTTCCATGATATTTTCAAAACTTTCAAACACAAAAAATATCAGTTAGGCACCCTTATTTTGTTTTCAAATGCTTTCAATTGGGACAAGTCTCGAACTTTGTTGTTGTGAAGAGAGTTAACCCTTTACCAGAAAATTTCGACTTTTAACGACCCTCAGAAATAAGGCAAATAAAAACATTGAGCAAAAAAGAGAAAATGCTGGTAACCAGTGTTTTCTCCTTTTCTCACAATGTTTTTTACACTATGAAAGACATAATTCATGTTTTGAATAAAATTTAATTTGTTGCCCCAAATTTGGACTAGTCTAAAATTTTGTTGTTTGGTAAAGAGATAAATTATGAAGAGCCTTACCCCACTGCCTTTTCTGTTGTATATTTGTAAAGTTTTTTGTCCATTCAATCCAGTGCCTTTTGTAAACACTGTGCCAGCAGCACCATTTTCACCATTAGAAGAACCCTTGCCTCCATCTGAGTGAAATGTTCCAATGTAGTTATTGTATTCATACGCAATACTCAGTCTGCCCCCTCCTCCACCATTCCAACTGGAACCACCTTTTACCTAAAATGAAACAGAAATTCAAACATCTACCTAATTTAATGCAGTACCTTGCTTGAACCATTAATTTTGTTTTGCAATAAAGTTAGTTCTTTCATTCACATAAGTTAAATCAATCAACTATCAAGTGGTTCTTTAATTTACATAAGTCAATCAAATGTCAAGAGGTTCTTTAATCCATATCAGTTCAGTAAATCAACTATCAAGTACTTCTTCAATTTACATAAGTTAACTTTACCAACTGTCAAGTACTTCTTTAATTTACGTAAGTTAGCTTTATCAACTATCAAATAGTTCGTTAATTTCACATAAGTTAACTTAATCAACTGTCAAGTAGTTCTTAAATTTACACGAGTTAAGGTAATAGACTGTCATGAAGTTCTTTAATTTAAAGAAGTCCTTTAATTTACATAAGTTAATCAATTGTTAAATAGTTTTTTAATTTACATTAGTGAAAATAACCAACTGTCTAGTAGTTCTTTAACTTATGTAAGTTAAGTTAACCGACTGTCAATTACTTCTTATTATTACATGTTAACTGTACAGTACTGAATAAACATAAAACGCAGTTCTAACATTATCTTTTCAGAGGAAATGCATACTGTTGCTTTGTTCAGTATCTTATTTCATTTACAAATTTCTTTAACCCTTTACCACACGACAAAATTTTAAGGTTACCAGCATTTTCTCCCTTCCTCACAAAATTTTCAAACGCTTTTTTCAGGGTTGTTTAAACTCAGGATTGCATGGTACAGAGTTTAACACGTCACAACATCAATTGTAATGGCATTGATTCAAGACAGGGTTGTTCAATTTATGCACTTCTTTGGTAATAAACCTTACTCAGATGGCAACATTTTAGACCTGTATGATTTCAAAGCATTTGCAGATGACAAACCAAATGTGCCTAAAATTTTGACATTTGTTTTTCAGACAACAGAAAACATTGTCCAAAAACGAGAAAATGCTGGTTACCAACATTTTCTCAGTTCCCACAATGTTTTCAAAATTTTTCTTTCCCATGTTCATTAAAACTTCAAAACTTGGGATCATTTGTCCAAATTCAAAGCAAATGGGCCTACAAATACAGGGTTTGTTTTTGAACAAAACAATACAAAACATTTTGGGACCAGCATTTTCTCCTATTCCCACAATGTTTTCAAAATTCCCCTTTCTCACAATCAGTAAAACTTGGGATTTTTTTTAATTAACCCCCTACCATAACATCCTGAATTTTAATGGCCCTGCGAAATTACTTTAAAGACATTGTGGGAAAAGGAGAAAATGCTGGTAACCAGCATTTTCTCCTATTCCCACAATCTTTTCTTACCTTTCAGACTGATTGATTGATTGTATGGAGTTTAACCCCGTATTCAACATTATTTCAGTTACATTGCGGCGGCCAATGCACCTATCCATGCTTTCCTGTAGTTTCTTTTACCAGTACTCCGCACAATATTCTATCCAAGCCACTGGCTGCTTTTCCACATAACAATCATTGAAACAATGGTCAGCGATGAGAGAGGAATGAATCTTGTCGCAATGACTATCATCAATCCTCGGAAAAAAATTACCAAAGTCGGAGATCGAACCATTGACCTCCTGTTCTCAAGTCCTGTGCGCTATCGATTGAGCTATTACCTTTCAGACACAAATCCCATCATTTAAATCAAATTTAAATGTCGTCTGCTAATGCTTTCGAATTTGGACCAGTCTAAGGTATTGTCGTTTGGAAAGGACTTAAAGGGGTTAGCTATTTACCTCAATTTTACCAGAGCCATCAAAGTCTTTTGCTAGGATATAAATACTGCCCCCAGACCCTCCCCCAGAGCCTGATTTCCCATCCTGTCCATTGGCACTAAAAGTTCCATCCACTCGTACCATCTGTGAGGCATTTATAAACAGTATTCCTCCTCCACACCCACCTGAAAGTATTATTAAATATTAGCCATGCTTTGGCATTAAGAGTTTAACCCTTTACCACACAATCCTGAGTTTTAACGACCCTAAGACAGAAGCCCTCTGAAAACATTGAGTGAAAAGAAGAAAATGCTGGTAACCAGCATTTTCTCCTTTCCCCACAATGTTTTCTACCTTGTCAGAGGGCTTGAGCTCATTTACACCAATTTAAAATTTGTCATCTGAAAATGTTTTGAAGTTGGAAGAGTCCAAAACTTGCTGTGTGGGAAAGGGTTAATGCATCCCCATGATGCTTTATACTAAACAGGTCATCACATAATTATTGATCAAAAAAATCCACTTTGTCTAACGACTGAATGTAGAGGAAGAGTGGTCCTTTGACATGCACAAAATTTACCAACTGCTAAAAGTTTCGACCCATGTCAGACTGCACAGACTGCGCAGACTGACATGGGTTGATACTTTCTGCAGATTCATTATGCCCCCTTTTCACAGAGCATGGCACATTTTTATTTACCTTTCATCAAACAATACCAGGTTGTAACCTTTTAAACACAAATGAACCTAATAGGCAGTCTGATTTTAAAACAAGTCCCAGATAATAATTCTTTAATGGGTGCCTTTGGCTTGTAGTGTTTCAACAAAACAGACAGTGTAGATAAAAAATAAGACTGCATGTTTTGGGCAGTCTGATCTTGATCTACATGGGTCGCAAAGGCAAGTACAGTTGTGAAAGGTGCTTTAAGGGTTAAGAACACTAAGAGACAAAGCTTAAGAAAATCTGTCAAAGAAGGAGAAAATGCTGGTATCCAAAATATTCTTCTTTCCAACAATGTTTTTTTTTCTTTTTAAGTGCAACTCAAGGACCTTTTGCAGACAGTGAAGATCAAGATCAGACTGCACAGAGAATGTAGCCTGATCTTGGATCTACACTGTCTGATAAAGAGATATTGCTCCCCTAAAAATAGCTTTAAAATAGCAACATATGGTTTTATATCCATAAAACTTATTAAGCAGGATAAGGGTTAAACCTTTACCACACAATCCCGACTTTTAACGACCCTGAGAAAGAAGCTTTGACCCTGAGGAAGAAGGCTTTTGAAAACATTGTGGGAAAAGGAGAAGATGCTGGTGACCAGCATTTTCTCCTTTTCCCACAATGTTTTCTTCCCTTCCCTAAGCAAATTTAAATTTTTTATTCACATTTAATTTGTTATCTGCAAATGCTTTCAGTTTGGATTAGTCTGAAGTTTTGTCATCTGGTAAAGAGTAAAGTAAATTATATTTCTGACTTTCGAAGTAAAATCAAAATATGATGCCTTAGAACAATTAAGTTGAAAGTGTTCCTCATGACCTTATATGATTCATAAACAATTGGAAACAGCATTTCAAGGTCTGTGGTTGTGTGGTAAATTTCAGCAAAATCTGACCCTCTTATGTTGACCTAAAAAGGTCATAAGTGAATGATAGTTGCAGCAATAAATTTTTTCTTTTTAAAGTTTTCCAAAACAGCATGTTTTCTTTTACAATCATGTACGTCTAAAGCATGGAATTATCGTCTCAAAACTTATAACCCTTAACCTGCTAAATAAGTGAAATGAAACTTCTAAGTCAATCGTAAAAAACGAAATGTTGCTATTTCAAAATTATTTTGGGGGGAAAAATTTCTCTGTGTTGGACATTGTAAATCCAAGATCAGACTACACATTCTAAGCAGTCTGATCTTGATCTACACTGTCTGCAAAAGGTTCTTGAGTTCCACTTAGTAGCCTAAGGGTTAATTCATGTACATGCTCCGTACTATTTACTACTTGTCAATTGCTGCCTGTCAGTTTCAACCATCACAAAATGTAATATCTGTTTCTACAATGCCTACAATGCCCAACTACAATTTTACTTTCTTTTTCAGGCATTGTAGATCAGACAGCCAGGTACTTTCACTCTTCTTATTCTTCTTACATGTTTGATACTGTTAGAGATATTCTGCCTGAAACAACCTTCAAATTGCAGCAATTTGACATCTTGTGACAAATCAACTATTTTTACAGTTTACTGTTTACCACACAGTCACTGGTTTGCACAACACTGATCAGGAAGGCTTTTGAAAACCTTGTGAAAAAAGGAGAAAATGCTGGTAACCAGCATTTTTCTCCTTTTCTCAGTGTTTTCTACCTTTTCAGTGACAATTTTTCACCACAAAACAACATTAAATTTGTCCTCTGCAGATGCTTTGGATTTGGATAAGTCCAAATTTTTGTTGTTCTGTAAACAGTTAACCCTTTACCACACAATCCCAGCTTTTAAAGACCCTAAGGAAGAAAGCTTTTGAAAACGTTGTGGTGAAAGGAGAAAATGTTGGTGACCAGCATTTTCTCCTTTTCCCACAATGTTTTCTACCATATCAAGGACAAAAAAATTTCGTCATTTGGGCCACCTTCAATCTGTTGTGTGCAAATTCTTTCAATTTGGACAAGTCCAACTTTTTGTCATTTAATAAAGAGGTAATAGTATGTCATGTCAGCTGATCCCTGTTACAGAATTTTTTTCAAACATATGTTTCACTAGTAAAGGATATTACCTGGTGCACTAGATGAACTGCCTCCTGAGCTACCAAAGCGATCAGGTTGAATGAAACTGCCATAGGCCTGTGGAGCTGCTCTTGAATCATCACCACAACCACCTTCACCTCCATGACTCCCTCCTGTGCCTGTGTTCCCATACCTATAGCCCGCACCTGGGCCCTCTGTGGACAAAAATACACATGTCACAAAAACAAGACTTGACCTTTAGACAACTGTAAAAACCCAAGGCTGAAAAAATCCAACATGCATTTTCAGTCTGGAAATACGACCTACATTAGAACAATTCAAGGTTGCCTTTGACAAAAATGTTTCAGCAAAGCAAATTTCTGTAGATCAAAGTTCAGATTGCATGACTGTGTTGAGCAGTCTGATCTCGATCTACACTGACCAAAAAGGCAACTAAAAGTGTGAAAGGCCCTCTGCCTGGGGCTTTGACAGAACAGACCAATGTTACAAACCTAACTCGACTTATGGCAGGGTCCTGTGTGGCTCAGTGGTGAAGTGTGGGACTCATAACCTGGAGGTTCCGGGTTCGAGCCCCACCTGTTCCACTGGGTTTTTCGTGGGAGTGTCCTTGGGCAAGATACTTCAGTGTCCTAGCCTAGTAATGGTGAAACCCAGGAAATACATGAATTTGTGAGCTGTCGACGTGATATGACTGAAATAATGTTAAAAGCGGCGTAAAACACCATTCAATCAATCAATCAAATGAATTATGGCAAAAAATAACTAAGTTAAGGGAAGATAATTCTTCAACACTAGAGGCAAACATCTGAAAAGTGCATGTTGAACATCTGTAGTTTCTTCTATTGCCACAATAATCAAAATTTTTCAATGGTGCTTTCAGAGCCATCCACTGAAACCTTGTTACACCCTGTACCAAAAAATCCTGAGTTTTAACGATCCTGAAAAAGAAACTCTAGAAATTTTGGTTGGAAAAGCAGAAAATGCTGATAGCCAGCATTTTCTCTTTTTCCCCAAATATTTTCTGATTTTCAAAGACAAATCGCACAATTTAAGTCACATTTCATTTGTTGTCCGCAATTACTTTGGAATTGGACAAGTTTGAAATTCTGTCATGTGGGAGAAGGTAAACTCTTTACCACACAATCCAGAGTTTTAATGACCCTGGGTTACAGGGGCCTTTTGAAAACATTGTGGGAAAAGAAGAAAATGCTTGTAACCAGCATTTTCTTCTTTTCCCCACAATGTTTTCTACCCTTTCCAAAACAAATTTCAGTTTTTGAGTCACTTTAATTTTGTCGTCTGCAACTGCTTTCAATTTGGGCAAGTCTAAAATTTTGTTGTGTGGTAAAGACTTAAAGAAATAATGAGAGAAATAACAATATTTACCCCTTACCACACAATGTGGTTAAGTGCATCTACAAAAAAGTATCTATGCACTTCAGAATGCATGCCAACAATGACCAAAACTTTTGGGTAAATTTTCAGCACGTCAATAGACTATATCTACCTCATGATTCAGTGAGTCTTTTGACAAAATGGATCCAAATCATGGGACACCTTGCTTGGTATAATGCAAAACAAAGATGTGTTAAACCCTTTTCCCAGAGTGTGGTCCAATTAGCATTACCTTGGTTGCAGTAACCCTGCCCATCTGCTGTAAAGACTCCCATAACATCCACCACTAAAGAAGTAACATGGATCTCCAGACTCTTTCCTTGAAACAATCCTCCAGGATAGACCTTGAAGACAGAAGTTAACCCTTTACCACACAATCCTAAATTTTAAGCATCCTGAGCAAAGATCTTTTTAAAACATTGTGGAAAAAGGAGAAAATGTTGGTTATCAGCATTTTCTCCTTTTCCAAAAATGTTTTCTACTTAACCCTTTACCACACAATCCCGGGTTTTAACTACCCCAAAGAAAAAGCTTTTGAAAACATATTGGGAAAAGGAGAAAACGCTGGTAACCAGCATTTTCTCCTTTTGCCACAATGTTTTCCAACAATTCATACAGAAGTCCAGTTATTTCAGAAATATTTAATTGTCCTTTGCAAATGCTTTCAATTTGGACGAGTCAAAGATTTTGTCGTTTGGTAAAGGGTTAAATCCACAATGTTTTCAACTTTAAAAAAAGTCCCATTATTGTGTCACATTTCCTCAGTAGTCTGCGCATGCTTTCTCTATGTAGTGGTCTAAAATGTCACCTGACAACCTCCAATCACAAGCAATATTACATGACATGATCTTTCTATATGTTTATACTCATCCTAATGGAACTTAATTAATACAACCTCAAACAATTTGAAAGACTCAACAATTCAGTAGTTTACATGTAGGGAGTTTTGCAAACATTTGTAACATGAAGATGCAAGTTTACATAAAATTACTGTTAAGTACTACACACATTCAAATAGATATCTACGTATCAGCCCAGTTTAACCCTGGGTTTTCAAAAATATATGAAATGGTAAGTCTTTGTGTCAATAAAAAAAAGACAAGAATCCAGATATTGCACCCTAAAAGCTGTTTTGGTCTAACAATCTCACAAAATATCTGCCATAATTATGAGATTTCAGATCAGACCGTGCATTCTGTGCAGCCCAATTGTAATTTAAACTGTTGATAAAAGCAACTGCAATTTTGCTAGGTACATAAAGCAGTTAGTATACTCAAGTATTCAGTTTACTACAAAACATTTAACTCTTTACCAGACAACAAAATTTTGTACTCATCCATATTCACAGCATTTGCAGACTAAAAGTAAAATGTGGCTTAAAAGATAAAATCTATCAGTGAAGAAGTGGAAAACATTGTGGGAAAAGGAGAAAAAGCCGGTTACCAGCGTTTTCTCCTTTTCCCACAATGTATTCAAAAGCCTTCTTTCTTAGGGTCAATAAAACTCAGGATTGTTTGGTAAAGGGTTAATTCAGTTCAGTGAGGGATGATGTCAAAACTCTTCTTTTCATTGTCTGTTGCTATCTTTTGGGTAACTGACCTGCATCCATTTTCCAATCAACTCATGTTGGAATATGCCATTGTCAAAGTACACCAATCCCTTGTTACGTATGTTAAATGCATTAAAATCTATGACATCAATGCGATTATAGTCAGTATCCATCATGGAATGTACTCGTAAAGTTCCTGTAATGATATAGCCCATATTAATAATTATTAACCCTTAAGCTGCTATATAAATGAAATGTAAATTTACACTCAATGGTAAAAACTCAAATACTGTGATTGCAAAGTTAATTTCACCAGGAAAAATGTACCATAAAGGACAATGGGAATTCAAGATCATGTTTTGTGCAGTCTGATCTTGATCTACACTGTCTTCAAAAGTGCCTTTAGCAGCCTAAGGGTTATTATATCCTAAAAACTGACCCAACTTTCTTCTCCTGTTTTTTTATCATATCTTTAGAGCCATCACAGAGTGAAAATAAGTATAAACAGTAAAATACCAAGGACAGCACTATTCTATTTTAATTAACACACTCTTAAGGACAACACATCTATTTTACTTTTTCACACTCTTAATGAATTGATTTATATGAATAAGCATGTCAAATATACAGCAATTCTGTCAAGGACTCTGTCATCTCTTATGAAATCTTTAAATTATGATTAAACGTAGCCCACTATCAAAAAACTGCAACAGGTAACTTCAGTAGATATTGTGGGTTCTGTAGATCAAGATCAGGCTCTACAAAACTGAAGTTTTGTCTTATCTTGGACTCTTACCAGCATTTTGTCCTTTTTCCACAATGTTTTCAAAGGACATTTTGTTCAGGGTCGTTAAAACCCATGATTGTGTGGTAAAGAGTTAACCTCACAATCCTGAGTTCTATCGACCCTGAAGAAAAAGGCTTTTGAAAACATTGTGGAAAAAGTAGAAAATACCAGTAACCATCATTTTCCCCTTTTCCCACAATGCTTTCCACCATATTGAAAACAGAAAAAAGAGCAGTTCATGCTGGTGCCAATGCTGGGCTGCGTTTGTTTGATTTTTGGTGAAAATTCTAAGTCAAAAAAAGGGGCATAACTGTGTCAAAAATACTTTGATTGTTACCTGCCCTTGCTGTATAGGATGACAGGTTCCCCTTTGATAATTAATAATTTGTCCAAGTTTGACGGAAATATCTTCAATAATAGCAGAGATAAAATGTCAACATTTTGCATGACAAATGCAGATGACACAGATGCATACAATGATGAACCAGGGCTACCACAATACCTCGAGGTTTTCTTTGATAACAGCAAAGCTAATAATGCTTTGAGCTACATTTATTCTGAAGTCTGCACATGCTTTAAAAAATTTGGACAAGTTGAAAATATTGTCATTTGGTACAGAGTTAACAAGATTTTACCTCCATCCACAATAGTCATGTTTTCTATGTAGCTTAAAACTCCTTCAACCATAACTTCTACTCCAGCCACTCGAAGAGCTCCATTCAGTGATGTGTTACTGCCATGATACAGGGACAGGTCCATTGGTAACATGCCTGATGCTGTAATTAGAATATGAAAAAAAATCATTTGGTAACTGAGCCATGCTCTGAGAAAAAGGGCTTAATACATCTGCAAAACGTTTCGACTAAGGTCAGCCTGTGCAGTCTGCACAGGCTGATCTGGGCCGAAACATTTTGCTATTGGTCAATTTTCTGCAAGTTCAAAAAACCGTCTACCTCATGATTCAGTAGGTTGTCAAATTAAATGGATTTCATGCACAATCATGTAATGGTATCATGCATCACGTAGAAGAATTAAGCCCCCTTTTGCCAGAGCATGGCTCAATTGCTTTTTTTTTTTTTTTAAGACGATAAGTATTACCAAGCTACAAATGAATTCGAAATATCCTTCCATTTCATGACAAAAGTTTAAGACTTGTCCAAATCCAAAATACTTGCAGACCACAAATCAAATGTGGTTCAGAGGTTAGAAATAGTCTATAAAAGGTTAGAAAACATGGTGGTAAAAAGGAGAAAATGCTGGTTACCAGCATTTTCTCTTTTTCCCACAATTTTCAGAAGCCTTACTCCTCAAGGTCATTACAAACTGTAGATCATGTGGCAAAGGGTTCACTGAATATCATATTCAAATGGCTTTTTCTGTCCTGCCTTAGAGTGCAGTTGTGGGGGATAAGAGCAATTGCATGAAACAATGAATTATTCCTTTTCCAGCAATATTTTCAGATTCATTTTGGAAAGAAAATATTTTCCTTTTGTATTACCTACAGTAGTTTAGAGTACGCCGAAACACTGGCTTATACAGAAATGAATAAATTTTCAAAAAGGTTCTTAACCTTTTACCAAACAATCCCAAGTCTTAATGACCTAATAAAGAAGACTTTTGAAAACACTGTGAAAAAAGGAAAAAATCCTGGTAACCAGCATTTTCTCCTTTTCCCACAATATTTTCTACATATATGACAGACAACTTTTTTTTTTCATCTGTTGGCAATTTCTGAAAACATAGAGGCAAAGGAAGAGGTAGCTTTTTGAAAGCAATTTTTCACTGAGTTTTTTCCTGTACATGTATTTATGTATCAAACCTTATGATTTAATTATATGTTGCTGTATTTGCCTTACAAGGCAGTTTTTGAAGTCATCTTCAAAGTCATTTGCTTCAACTTTTTTTTTTTTTTTTTGGGGGGGAGTGGGGGGGAGGGTACATAATAAGTTAACAAAAACATTGGGTCAAAAATACATGGAAAGCTGGCAAGCTGACCTGAAAGAACAACCTGTGAATCAAAAATGCACAAATGTGAAAAGATGCAGCCACATAAAATGCCTGACAAACACATATTATTAAAGCAGTTCTTTTAAGAGAAAAGTCTGCAGAACAGGTTGAGAAGTGATCATGTAAGTTATGAAGAGAAAGGCTTTCCAATTTTCACAAGTATGATAGTCAAGACATACTAAGAAAGAGACATTTTTAAGGGGCTTATTCAGTTTCTATGCCATAATTCAAAATTGCTTTTAAAATGCTGATACAACTACATGTATTTTTTTTTTGCAATCATATACTTTCAATGAAAAGGTGCAATCTTGGGTATTTAACTCCTTACCAAATGACAAATTTTTAGACTTATCCAAATTGAAACCATTTGCAGAAGACAAAATAAATGTAACTCAAAAATTGAAATTTGTTTCTGGAAGGCTAGAAAACATTGTAGGAAAAGGAGAAAATGCTGGTTACCAGCATTATCTCCTTTCCTACAATGTTTTCAAAAGGCTTCTTTCTCAGGGCTGTTGAAAAGTCAGGATTGTGTGGTAAACAGTTAAATAATGGGGTGGTCATATTGCAATTGATAACTCAGACTTTTTTATTTTAGGTAAGATATGACGTCTGCATATCGATTTGAATACAAATTCATGTAATCGATGCCGATATTAATCAAGTGACATTCCCACAAGTTTTCGCAAAACTCTGGCACAAAATCTAAAAATACCTAAAGAGGCTACATAGCCCATTAAGGAAATAACATTGAAACACACTTTTTTCTAACTTAGACTTATTTCAAACAAATCATTTAACTTGGTTTCTGAATATGACTAAGAATTGGACAAAGCTTTAAATCTGGTGTCTGAGAAAGAGTTTTATGATCTGAATCTTGGTTGTGTGTAGGCTACAAGGCACTGCTGAAATGTCACGAACATGTGGGAAACATTCTTGACTTTGGTAAAAGGGTTAAGTTAATTTCATTTCATATGAAGAGGGCATGCAGGGAAAGGTGGGACTAGGTCCAAGACATTGCAAAAGTCAGTAAATTGTTACCAACCCAATCTGCTTGCAGAAAATCCTGTAAATGAACAATAATAGTGAATCATCTAGGAAAAAAATTGAACTCATGAAGACCTTCAACAGACAACTTCCTTATCAGCCTTGAGACAACTATTGACCACAATTGGTAGCATAAGGACAAACCTCTTGTGATGTGAAGATTGTATTCTTGTTAAACTGTTTTTTACATGTATCATGTATTAATGTATGACATTTTAAAATTATGTAGATTGCTTTTTTCCAAGTCATCTGCTGACAACTTATTAAAAAATTTGAAAAAAAGTTACTAGTATTCAAAGAATACACATAACCAGCTGACAAAATTTTCGACTCAACCATACTGAAAGCATTTGCAGATGATAAATTAAAGGTGGCTTAAACGATAGGATTTTACCATGAAAGGATAGAAAACATTGTGGGAAACACAGAAAAATGCCGGCAACCAGCATTTTCTCCTTTTCAAACAATGTTTTCAGAAGCTTTTTTTGTTATGGTTGTTAAAACTCAGAATTATGTGGAAAAGGGTTCAAGCATTTTCACCATGCACATTAAGTTGTATAACTGAGTTTTTATTGACTGCATAAAGGATGAAATAATTGTCTTCCAAAATGTAATGAACACCTGACAAACCAGTAATAGTGCAAACTAACCACTTGAGGAACAAACAAAACTAGTTTCATAGCTATCTAACACAGACCCCTTTCCATTAAATGTTACTTGGTATTCAAAAAAGGTGGTTGCAAAAAGTGGCCAACACAGATTTGATTGTACTTTGCCACAATGCAAATGCTGTACAAGTTTACCCACCTATGCTCAATGTCTGATTATAACCTATATGAAGCCGTCCAGTTCTATCTCCAGAAGTAGACATCAGGTCAAGATCAATTCTCTCAGTGTAAGTTTGTTTCACCATTGCAACTTTAGCCTTCTGGTACACCTGACAATATCACCAGACAATTCAACATTTGTATCATTTACACCAAAACAAATGTACAATGAATAACTTTGAAAACACAACTGTACAATAAGGATAATCAAAATCAATTTGAGCCAAGATCTGTGAAAAGCATGCATAATGCATCTGCAAAAAGTATCAACCCAGGTCAGCCTGCACAGTCCGCGCACGCAGACTTGGACCAAAACTTTTTGCAACTGGTGAATTGTGTTTATCTCAGGACTAGTCTACTTCATGATTTGGTTGGTTTGTTTAAAAAAAAAATGGCTTTTATCGATCCATGATTATGCGCTGGCTTCACTGGTACAATGCATCATGGGGATGCATTAAGCCCCCTTTTGCCAGAGCATGGCTCATTTAGATGGAAAACAGTGGTGTGGTGGTGCAGCCTGGGTGCCTCTCTCACCAAAGATCCTGGTTTTGAATCCCAAGATGAGCGGGGTCAACCTTTGGAACTACTCAAATCATGGTGTGAGTACTGGTTAACTCTTTACCACACAGCAAAATTTTGGACTTTTCCTTATTCCAAGCATATGCAGATGACAAATCAAAGGTGGCTCAAATGGTGGAACTTGCCTTGTATTGAATAGAAAAAATTTTGGGAAAAGGAGAAAATGCTGGTTACCAGCATTTTCTCTTTTTCCCACAATGTTTTCAAAAGCTTTCTTTCTCAAGGTTGTTAAAACTCGGGATTGTGTGGTAAAGGGTTAAAGTTTCCAGGAAAAAATCATCAAGAGAGATTAATACAGGTTGTTAGAACTTGTTTCACAATCAATGTGAAATAAATAGGTTTAAACTAATTTAGGTTTAATACATTATACATGAGTAAAGGCATGAGGAGAAGTTTCTCATTGGGAGCACTTTCTCCTTTTTGTCACATTGGTTTCAAAAAGTAATCTGATTCAAGACAAAAAAAAAAAAAACATCAAAAATCTGCAGATGATAATATGATAATATATTATGCAATATGTTTGGGAAAAGCATTTAATTCTTTACTACACAATCCTAAATTTTAACCACCCTGGATGAAAAAGCTTTTGAAAACGTTATGGAAAAAGGACAAAATGCTGGTAAACAGCATTTTCTCCTTTTCCCACAAAGTTTTCTACCTTATCAAAGGCAGAAATCATAACTGGTGGTATATTTATCGTCTGCATATGCTTTAAATTTGTTCCAGTCCAAAAGTTATCATTTGGTAAAGAGTTAAACCTTCAGGTGCCAGAACTGCACATCCTTTTACTGACAATGCAGATCAAGGTCACATTTCACAGAACGTGTACTCTGATCTTCGATCTAGGCAGCTGGATCCTGTGAAATATTCTGGCCAAGACAGCCATGACATTGCATTTAACCCTTTCCCAAACAAGCCCTGGTTTTCACGTGTCTGCAGTACAAGTCTTTTGAAAACACTGTGGGAAAAGGAGACATTGCTCGTAACGAGCAATTTCTCCTTTTCCCACAGTGTTTTCTACCCTTTTTGATAACTTTCTGCCATTTTCATCAAATTTGAAATTGTCGTCTGCAAACTCTTTCAATTTGGACCAGTCCAAAATTTGTCGTTTGGGAAAGGGTTAAATGAAAGAGAAACAATGTTACATATTCCAGGATTAAGTCTTTACCTGGCAACAGAATCCTGGACTTGTCCAAATTGACAGTATTTGCAGTCAACAAATCAAATGTTACTCAACATGAAATTTCTCTCATATGGTAGAAAACATTGATGGAGAAGGAGAAATGCTGGTTACCAGCATTTGCTCCTTTTCCCGCAAAGTTTTCAAAAGCCTTTTTTCTTTAGGGTCGTTAAAACTTGGGATTGTGTAGTAAAGGGTTAAAGAACTTAGATTATCATGCTCTTGTATAATATGTATAAAAACTTCAAAATCATTTTTCAAACTTTAAGAAGTACCATACCTGTAGATGATCTAGCACAATTTGGTTGTCCGAGTTTAAGTTGGGCTGTGACACTTGTAAGTGACCTGGATAAGGTCCTGGCCATAGCCAGGTCACTCCAGTAGCCATTGTGTAGTCAGGGTACAATTTTGTCAAGTTCACATCTACCACGTCTAGGTTATTGTTGTTCAAATACAGAGTCCTATTTTCATAGAAATGATCAGGAATTGTTCCATTAATAAAGTCAGGGAGTTTGTGTATGTAGACAGTTCCTGCAGCTCCATGTCCTGCTCCACCTGAACCACCATGATTGACAAATTTACCTACAAATGGACAGACAACTTTATTATTTACTTTATTACAAAAAAAAAGCTTTTTTAACTAACTTTTATCAGGCGACAAAATTTTAGACTAACCCAAATTGAAAGTGTTTGCAGATGACAAAATAAACGCAGCTCAAATTAAGGAATCTCTTTTTGAAAGGAAAAGAAAACATTGTGAGAAATGAAGAAAATGTTGGTTACCAGCATTTTTCTCATTTTACCACTATGGTTTCAAATGCCAATATCCAAAGGAGTGTTGAAACACAAGATTGTTTGGTAAGGGTTTATACATCTATATGGAATTGCCAACTGTAGATATTTACTTGAACAAAATGTGAAAAGTTATATTCTGATTTCAGATGAAGAGCACTTGAGAATAAGACTTTTGAAAGACTTCAAAAAGTGAGAGAATAATTATCTTTAGATGAAAGAAACTGGACAATTCTTCATTGTAACCCTTTACCACACAATCCCAACTTTTAACGACCCTGAAGAAAAAGCCTTTTGAAAACATTGTGGGGAAAGGAGAAAATGCTGGTAACCATCATTTTCTCCTATTTCCACAATGTTTTCTACCCTTCCCAAATCAAATTTCTATTTTTGAGCCACAGTTGATTTATCGTCTGCAAATGCTTTCAATTTGGATCAGTCTAGAATTTTGTCGTTTGGTAAAGAGTTAAGCACCACAGCAGGATTTAATTACAAAGAAAATAAGCATTTATGATAGCATGGGAGACAATAATTTATGGTTAGAGAAATGCCCTATGACATCAGATGTCCTGAAATGGAATTCTGTGTTCAGTGGGGACAATCTTTGATATTGACCATATCCGAGCATCTGTACTTGTTAAGTTTCCAGAGGGGAAGTCATCAAAGGTAATTGATATACATGTAAGTCTAGAACTTTTTTCCCCCCCACATGATGGACAACAAATGCTCTGTGAAAAGGGAGGTTAATGCAAATGCAAAAAGCATCAACCCAAGTCAGCCTATGCAGTCCGCACAGGCCGACTTGGGAGGAAACTTTTTGCTATAGTACATTTTCTACATGGCATAGGACCATTTTACCTCCAGATCTGGTTGATAGTTAGACTAAATGAATTTAATGGATCCATCTGAAGAATTGCTTGGTATAATGTATTACAGAGATGAATCTATGATAGCAATTATGATTAAAAAACAGGTATTGCTATCTTTCATAAAAACATGTTAGAATCAACCAATCTTATTCATCCTTAACAAAAAACTTACCGACAAAGAAATTGTATTTATGATAGAGTGTCATTCTACCACCTCCTCCCCCACCGCCTTGTCTGTTACTGACATGACCATGGTAACCATCTCCACCAGAAGCATCCAGTGTTCCTGCACCATCCACTGTATATGTTTCAATATGGATACTGCCCCCACTTCCACCTCCAGCCCCAACAGATCTATAATAACCTCCCTTCGCCAGTAAAAATCCATCCACTGTCAATGTATGTCCAACAGCCAAGTACAATCTTCCTCCACCAACACCACCCAAGTAAGGGAAAGCTCCATTACCACCATTATTACCAAATTTGGTTGGAAAGAATATGGAGTCATGGGTTCCACCCACTCTGTCCATGTTTTGACCTTGACCTCCGTTCCCACCATGACCTCCACCTGAACTTCCATGTTGATCACCGAGTCCAGCCCCTATACCTGTCAAATATGTACAACACTTAATGAAGAACGAGATTTTATAAAACCAAGACTTAATGAAGAATGAGGTTTTATATACATGTATAACTAAAAAAGATTCAGACTCCAAAAGTATCCTATATTTCTCATGATAACTGTTAGTTGTGTAAGAAGAATCAGTCAGATCTGCTGCTACAACAACTGCCAAGGTATTGATATTCTAGCCAATACTTTGAATTAACTCTTTACAGACAATAACTTGGAGACTAGTCCAAATCAAAAGAAATTTGCAGATGATGAATTGAGTAGAAAATATTGTGCAAAAAGGATAAAATGTTGGTGACCTTTTTACAGTCGTTAAAATTCAAGGTTGTTTAGTAAAGTGTTCAGTGGTATCTCTCACATCACAGGTTTCAATAATCAAGGTTTTACCAAGAATATGTATCATTGTTACTGAGGTAGTATTTGCACATTTATACAAGCAAGACTACATTAATTTTATATTTTACCAGAATTTTGTAGGTTGAGAGGACATCCTTCTGATACAGACAAATATCCATAAGGTTCTATAGTCACATTGTAGTAGTCCAACTTCAGGTCGTTTGAACTAAGCTGAAGTATAAAATGAGGGTTATCCAAAACAACTGTATCATGCATACTAGATATATCTCTGTGAACAAATGTAAAACCTTGTAAAACTCTGTGGTCAAATTAATAAATCAATCATTTCAATTACAATTTGAACATTACATTTCATAATGCTGTGTGTTTCACTGGAATTTAACTCTTTAACAACAAAATCTTAGCCTGGTTCAAATTGAAACTATTTGCTGACGAAATATTTAGCTTATCAAAGGATGACATTTTAAACTGGTTACAAGCATTTTCTCCTTTTCCCACAAGATTTTCAAAAGGCTATTTCCTCAGGGTCATAAAACTGGGGATTGTGTGGAACTAAGTTAAACAACACATGATTTGGCATCACTTAGAAAGTCACAACCTTGTCCAAATCAGAAGGACAAGTTAGCATATAGTCAAAGTGAAATTTTATACTCAACAAAAAAAAACCTCTAGCACTATATAAACTTCAACCCTTTACCAGGCAACAAAATTTGCAACAAGATTCACTTTCTCTCATAGCTGGACTTTTTTATATGATGTTTATATTAGAAAGAAGACATTGGCATGGAAAGAGTCTTTTCCAAAGTACAGATACAAAACTCCAGAAACACATGGAAGGGTTCACTAGCTGCCTTGATATGATTAAAGAAAAATTCTAAGTCAAAAGAGGGGCATAACTGTGGCAAAAATACTTTGAGGGTTACCTGCCCTTGTTGAATGGGTTCCCCTTTTGACAGTTAACAACTTGTCAAAGTTTGAAGTAAACATCTGCAGTAATATCAGAGATATTATAAAATGTCAAAAGTTTTTGAATGATGATGACAACAACAATGCAGACAACAATAGGGCTCCAGCAATGACTCAACATTTTCTTCAAAAACAGCCAAGCTTAAAATGCAGGCAAGTGTTTAAATTCTGATTTTTTATTACAATGACATGGTTGTTTTTATTACCTACAAAATTTGACTTGGTAAAACTATAAATGCAGAATACATGGCAGAGTACAATCAAAAGAACCTACAGTTAGTGATCCAGAAGGAGCTTGTTACAAGTAGTTGCTCCCATTTCTATTATACTGTAACATGTAATTGAGCCATGCATTGGCAAAAGTAGGTTTAATGTATCCCGGTAATGCACTGTACCAAGCAAGCCATCACGTAATTATGTATGCATAAAATCACTTTTGTTGAACAACCAACTGAATCATGAGGTAGACTGGTCCTTCACCATGCAGAAAATTGACCAAAGCAAAAAGTTTTGATCCATGTAAGCCTGCACAGACTGCGCAGGCTGACATGGGGCAATACTTTGTGCAGATGCATTAAGCCCCCCTCTGGCAGAGCATGGCTTGTACTTATGTGTCAAAATATAAATTCATGTTAATTAACAATATTTTACAAGTGTGTTTTTGCTACAAAATTATTTCGAGAAGTAATGATGAAATCTACTAGAAACAACAAACTGTAAGGATATCGGTAAAGCTTACCGTGGACCCACTTCTAACTGTGAGCGTTGTACCTTTCAATGTTGTAAGGGCCTCATATTGGGTAAAAACTGTGACACTTCCAAAAGTTTTAATATCAAGGTTGTCTATATTGTTGACTGTTTGGACCTGGTGATCTATGGTCAAGTTACATCTAGCATTGATTGTTACATTTTCCATGGCTTCAAAATGTCCTAGACAGAAACAAAGGTCATGTTATGTAAAGCTCAACTCTATACCAGACCACAAAATTTTAGACTAATCCAAACTAAAAGCATCTGCAGACCACAAATTACCGGTAAATGTGACATAAATGATGCAGTTCGTATGTGAAGGGTGTGAAAAAATTGCGGAAAAAGGACAAAATGCTGGTTACCAGGAGTTTTTCCTTTTGTTCAATAGTTTTAAACAGCCTCTTCAGCAGGGTCAATAATAAGAAGTCTGGGTCATTTGGTAAAGGGTTAAAATATTTTACACAAGGCCACACAAGCTTATTTGTAGGACCTAATAAAATCAATCTTATTGACAGAAAAGAAATTCTTACAGGAAATGAAAAGCCAATTTTCAACAGTATAAACAACAATGGAAAAGGAGCAACTGCTAGTATCAACCGTCCCAAAAAGCTGCCTACTGCCTGACCATAAAAAATTGTTTTTGTCAAGTAATAGGTTTGGAAAAAAGGAAAACTACTGTATGTTTGGAAGTATTCTCAGTTCCCTTCAACCAAACAAAAAACAACACTCATTCAGGATAAGCTCTTTCAGATTGGTCCAGAAATGCTAAGTAAATTACTTGGGCATGCAATTGTGTTAACAAAGATCAAACTGCATAGACATGAAGATTAACCCTTTACCGCACAATGCCGCCTTTTAACACCCCCAAGAAAAAAGCCTTTTGAAAACATTGTGGGAAAAGGAGAAAATGCTGGTAACCAGCATTTTCTCATTTTCTCACAATGTTTTCTACCCTATCAAAGAAAAACTGCACAATTTTAGCCACATTGAAATTGTTGTCTGCAAATGCTTTCAATTTGGACAAGACTAAAATTCTGTCATCTGGTAAAGGGTTAATTTTGTTTAACTGTCTTTCCCAGGAACATCAAAGATTGTCATATGCTGAAATGTTAAAAATCACAAGAAGCAATACAGGAAACCTGTCCACGTGGCAAACGCTATTTAACGATAAACCTGTATCAGGCAATCAACTATCCAGTTCCCAACAGAAGATGGATAATTTTATGAGCTAGCACATGTTGAGTGTCAAAGTCTTGCTGTGTGGTAAAGGGTTAAATAACTTTCCACTATAGAAGAATGATATAAATGTATATTTTGAGAAATATATTGTAACAAGTTTTGATATTCTCGTTCTCCTTACCCTTGACATAAATGTCAACATCTCTACAATCAAACTCTGGTGGCAGAGTAACTTCAGAGTTTCTCTGTGAGAGAAGTGCAAACTTCTGGAGGACACGGTTCAATGTATTGTGATAGCCCTGAGTCTCCTTCACTGTAATCCTTCCTGTGTTATCCCCGTCAGAGTCATGAGCAATTAGTGCCATATGCTCTCCATCCATGTGTAGTGATGCTCCCCCAAATATCTCAAGCTTAAATGGTAGCGTATAGAAAATAGACATTCACTTCTCAATTTACCACATGACAAAATTTTGCACTTGTCCAAATTGAAAGCATTTGCAGATGACAAATTAGATTTGGCACATATGGTGAGATTTGTCAATAAAAAGACAGAAAACATTGTGGGAAAAGGAGAAAATGCTGGTTACCAGCATTTTCTCCTTTTCCCACATTGTTTTCAAAAGGCCTCTTTCTCAGGGTCGTTAAAACTCGGGATTGTGTGGTAAGGGGTTATGTCTTTCACCCTTAATTCTTTACCTGCTGCAAAAAAATTTAGACTTGTCCAAATTCAAAGCATTTGCACAATGTGGCTAAAACAACAGGATTTGTTTTTCAAAGAGTGGGAAAAAAATGTGGGAAAAGAAGAAATGCTGGTAACCAGCATTTTCTCCTTTTCCCACAATGTTTTCAAATACCTTCTTTATCAGGGTCATTAAAACTCAGGATTGTCTGGTAAAGGATTAAAGCATTAAATACACCCAATGGCATTTTGGATCTAGAAATAATTTCATGGTTTGTTTTTTTCTTTAGCTTTTCAACAAAGTTGACAGTGTAGAATCAATATCAGACTGTACAATTTTGCAGTCCTGATCTTGATCTACAGTCTGCAAAGGCAACTACAGTAGTAAAAGGCATTTTAAGGGTAAAGCTTCTTTGATACAATTATAGTTCTCTAGTTCCATGATTGCAGTTAGATGAAGTAAAAAACATACAAATGAATACGCATATACAAATATTTTTTAGGAATGAAATAATGCTGCAAGTAGAGGCTTTCTGACAGATTTTGACTCTAATTCACTACCTTTCTTCTTTGTTCTTGTAGCAGATCCCTCCTGAAAACACTGTAGTAAAGGGAGACATTGATCACTTAGAGCAATTAATAATTTTGTCACAATGTTTCCAACTGTCTTCATAAAATTGTTGAGTAAAATCATAGATCAAAACAAAAATTATCACCATGGAGGAAAGCATCAAAGCAAGTTTCATTCAAGCTATTTTAAGGCTATATTTCAAAAGTTTTAAGAAAATAATAAAACTATCAAGCTACCTTCTCAAACTCTAAAGTTGTATTCGATTTTTCAGGCAGAATGACTGTTCCGGCTCCTTCAGATGGGGAATAAGGAGTTTGGACATAGGACTTTGGATCTTCAGCTACATACACTTCAATCTCGCACATAAATACATTAGCTGTACTGGATTTCAAATCCATAATGATCTGTACCAATTAAAGTAAATAAATAAATAAATAAAAACATTTTTCATTTTGTACTGTTTGTGAGGTATATCATGAGATATGATGTTTATAGGACCCTGAAGAGGAAGACTTTTGAAGACATTGTGGATAAAGGAGTAAATACTGGTAACCAGCATTTTCTCTTTTTACCACTATGTTTTCTAGCCTTTCAGAGACATATCCCATCCTTTGTGCCACATTTGATTTCTTGTCTCCAAATGCATTCAACATAGAGCAATCTAAAATGTTGCCACATGGAAGAGTTAAGAATTGTGTGAACATCAGCATCCTTCCCTAGGCTGGTACATAATGACATCTTATCAATTCACTTAGTAAGAAACACATCAGTCAAAAGCGAAGAAAACATAAATTCATAGATCATTAATGATAAACAAGACCCTTAATCTATTACATTTCAAATGGTATATTTTTGATCCCTGCTTAAAAACAGCCTCAAAAAATGTGGAAAAACTGTTGCATGCAACTTTTCTTTTTCCAAAAGAATTTTCCCAACAATTCTTAAAAACTCACTTTTCTTCTAGATCAAGACCAGACTGCACAGAAGGTGAAGTCTGATCTTGAATCTACAATGTCCAATAAGGTGATATTTCCCTCAAACCCCCAAAAAACTTAGAAAAAACAATACATAGGTTTTACTATCTGCTCCAAAGTTTCATTTAATTTATTTAAAAGGTTAAGGTTAAATAATATGTAGAATGTATGTTCTTACCTTATCAATATTATCTTTAATGTAAACCATTCCATATCTAGTCACAAATTCCTCAGCCTGGTCAAAGTTGTTAGCCAACACATATCCATTGGTATTATTTTTCAATGATCCTCCATTTAAACTACTGGCTACAGCATAGGAGGTGTCCTGTACATTCCTTGCACTAAACATTATCAATGAAAGATTGATTACCTTTGTGCAACTCACAAAAGACAATAATTTAATCCTGTACCAAACAATCCCAAATATTATCAATCCTAAGAAAAATGCTTTGAAAAAGGTTGTGAGAAAACAAAAAATGATGGCAACTAGCAAGTTACTTTGTCTTATCTAAATGCTCTCAATTTGGACAACATGGTTATGGCTTTGAGTAAGAATGCATTATCAAAACAAATGTTGTATAACTCTTTCTGAGCCATACTGCAGTTAGATCTTGGATCCATGCTGCCCGCTTGTTTAGTCAAGTCTGAAAGATAAAATCTTTCTTCTGAGTTTCAGCTGAATGTATTTTCAGCCATCAAAAGCCATCAAGTTTATATATCTGATACTGAAAGAGTTAAGACTGGACCCTTTACCATAGGACAAAATTTTGGACACATCTAAAATGAAAGGATTTGCAGACAACAAATTATTAGCAGTCTAAATGATAGGAGTTGTCCCTGGAAGGGCAGAAAACATCGTGGGAAAAGGAGAAAATGCTGGTTTCCAGCATTTTCTCCTTTTCCCACAATGTTTTCAATAGCCTTCTTCAAAAGGGGTCGTTAAAACTTAGGACTGTGTAGAAAAGGGTCAATTCTTATTACATATCAGCTACAAGTTTATGACACATCAAAAAGAGAGCAAAGCATGCAGGTGCCAATGCTCAGCTATGGATGCTTGATTTTCAGTGAAAGTTCTAAGTTGGAAAAAAAGGGCAGGAGTCTGTCAAAAATACTTTGATGGTTTCCTGCCCTTGTTGCACAGGTTACCCTTTTGATGATAAACAATTTTTCCAATGTTGAGGCAAATATCTTCAGTAATAACAGAGATAATATAAAATGTCAAAGTTTTTGCATGACCAGGTACGAGAAAACAACAGGGCTACGGCAATATCTTCTTCGAAAACAGCCGAGCTTATAAGAAAAAAATAATCTTACTCATGGCCATATGGGTATATCTTTATGTGGTCCACATATGTCTTGAATGGCAGGTAGAACTCAAGTCTTGCTGTGGTTGAACTAGAGTGGTACCGTAGTCTATGCTCAAAGCGTCTGTCCACAACAGAATACAAAGGATAGCCATCATACAAGGTACCATCTGAACGTGTTCTATAATAAGGCCGAGCAGTTGTTGTTATGTTCACTCCACTGCTTGACTGATAAAACATATCTGGAAAATTTCTTGAAGACAGTCCATCTGCAGTTAGGTTCAGTCTTTCCATGTGGTATATTCTGTTGCTTGCAGAACGACCTCGGTTGTCTGTCCTCAGTAGCCTATATACTGGATCAACATTTTGAGATTCAACATACAGCGTGCCAGCCCCACCATGGTAGTATGTGCCTTTTCCTCCATGGATCAGAAAGTCTCCAGTGAAGTGGTTATTGTCACGATGGTAAATTGCTATTCGACCACCAGCACCTCCCCCTCCATTGGCTTTTCCTAAATGAGAAAGGATACAAAATCTGTTGTCAAAGCCAGCTCCAATTTTTTTTATTCCTCACCAAACAACAGAATTTTGTACATGTACTTGTCTAAATTAAAACATTTTGAGATGACAAATTAGATATGGCTTAAATCACAGGAATTGTCTGTGATAGAGGAGATAACAATGCAGGAAAAAGAGAAACTGCTGGTGATCTGCACTTTCTTCTTTACCCACAATTTTTTTAAATCAAGTTTTCTTCAGGGTCTGACTACTGATGAAACATAAAGGTTTTGTGTGGTTTTAGGTTATTCCAAAGTCAACTTTTAATGTTGACAAGTTTTAATCCCTAAGCTGCTAAGCGCTACTCAGTGCTCTTTTGTGGACAGTGTAAATCAAGATCAGACTGCAGAGAACATGCAGAGAACAGTCTGGACGTACATTGTCCAATATCGTGAATTTTTTCCAGCAATAAGAACTTTGTAACTGCAATGTTTTAGTCTATACTATTGGCTGGAAATCTTGATTCCATTCATTTAGGAGTTTAACACTTTATCACACAATTCCGACTTTTAACAACCCTGAGGAAGAAGGCTTTTGAAAACACTACTGGAAAAGGAGAAAATGCTGGTAACCAGTATTTTCTCCTTTTCCAACAATGTTTTCTAACCTATCATGGACTAATTTAGTCATCTGGGCCACTTTTGATTTGTCTTCTGCAAATGCTTTCAATTCACACCAGTCTAAATTTTGTTGTGCAGTAAGAGTTAAGGGTTAAGTGAGTACATACAAGAAGCCTATAAAGCCAATGAAACAAGAGACCCTTACCATTACCACCTACAGTTTCTACTGACCCTGTGCCATCTAAGTGATGTGTGTTGATGTATATGGAACCACCTGCTCCTCCACCAGTATTACTTGCCTGACCTGCTTCTCCATTAACATGCAGACGACCTTCGATTCTTAAATCATCACTCACATAAAGATGTATTTTACCTTTCCAAGAGAAAATTAAGAAGTTAGTACTAAATGAAATCAAGATTTTTTTTCTTACTAATTGTATGGGAAAGTTAGTTTGTTCAGTTCTTTAACATACAACAAAATTTTAGACTTGTCCAAAATGAAGGCAATAGCTTTTGACCTCTAATTACATGTTTGATTAGTCCTTCACCAAACAACTGCATGTTTTAATGACCCTGAGGAAGAAGCCTCTTAAAGACATTGTGGAAAAAGGAGAAAATGCTGATAGCCAGAAGTTACTCATTTACTCAAAATGTTTAATGCACTTTTAAAGACAAATCCTGTCACTTTAACGTCAATGAGTTTGCCATATGCAAATGCTTCAACTGGACAAGACCAAATTTGTCATCTGGAACCACATTATGTTTAACTCATATAAAAAAAAAAAATCTTTCCAAAATAGTGGTTATTTTCTTTTCTGCTCTATATAATCTTTATCAGAGTCCATTATGTTGCATGCTAAAGACAAATCTCTTGAATGTAAAGATAAATCTTGATAGATAACTCACCACCACCTCTACCTCCTTCACCATTAGGAGAGTTTCCCCCACCACTACCAATCTCTGCTGGACTGTATAAAGAGTCATAGCCGTAGGCGGAGTAGAATCCATTCTTGCTTCTCCCACCCCGACCGCCGTGTCCGCCACCAGATCCACCACTCATGTGGTTGTTGTAGGTACTCATTCCTGCTCCAGGACCTTTTCCTCCAGGATAACCAGTAAAATCAGCATGGAAGTCACCTAATAAAGTCAAAAAGAATGTCTACAACAACAGCTGAACATGATGTTATTTTTCAATCCTGTATTTCATGACTCTGTAGGTGGCTTCAGAAAAAGCATTTTGGGAAAAGGAGAAAATGCTAGTAGCCAGCATTTTCTCCTTTTCCCAACTATTTTGTTTACTACCCCTTCAAAGAAAAATCCAATTATTTAAGTCACATTTAAATTTTTATCTACAAATACTTTAAATTTTGACAAGTTACAATTTCTTGTCTGGTAAGGTTTAACCCTTTAACACACAATTCCAAGGTCTAACAAACATGAGGAGGAAGGCTTTCTAAAGCATAGAAGGAGAAGGGAAAATGCCAGTGACAAGCATTCTCTCCTTTACCTTCAATGTTTTCTGGCCTTTCAAAGCCAAATTCTACAATTTGAGCTATAACTTTTTGTCTGCAAATACTCTGGAGTTGGACAAGTCCAAAATTTTACGGTTTGGAAAAGAGACACCACATTGAAAACATGTTCTAAAACAAAGCCCTTAACATTCTGCTAGACGATTTGAGAACACAGACATTAGACTAACATCCAGGTAAACAAAAAGTTAACTTCGCACAATGACATCATAGTGTTTACCATACCTGATAAATCTATGGTTATATTCACAGAATCAACCTGCAGATCGTTTGTCCTCAAATATCCATTACCATTCACAATAAGTCTTGTCAACTTTAATTTCATCCGATGATCTCCAGATGTTAAGGGTTCAAACTTTCCACCAGCTTTAACCGAGATATTAGTAGCAACAATGACACCAGTTGGCTCACCATCTGTGTTAGCATGAGACCAGATAAACAGATCGCCTTTATTTTCCACTGTAATGTCGTCCATACCCTCTACAGTACCATTTATTTCCATCCAGACCTCACGTAGAGTTACTCTTCTTGGCACTTCAATACGGCTTTTCCTTAAAATAACAAATATAATAAAGGTTAGAAAGCATTGTAAGAAATGGAGAAAATGTTGGTTACCTGCATTCTCGTTTTCCCACAACGGTTTTCAAAACTTCTCCTCCAGGGTCATCAAAATGAGAATTATGTCATGAAGGTTTAACCCATTATCTCTGGGAAAAAATCTGTTAATAAACTGCTTTCAATACATCCAACAGGGATAATTAACCCTTTCCCAAACAAGCCCTGGTTTTCACGTGTCTGCAGTACAAGTCTTTTGAAAACACTGTGGGAAAAGGAGAAATTGCTCGTAACGAGCAATTTCTCCTTTTCCCACAGTGTTTTCTACCCTTTTTTGAGACCTTTCTGCCATTTTCATCAAATTTAAAATTGTCGTCTGCAAACTCTTTCAATTTGGACCAGTCCAAAATTTGTCGTTTGGGAAAGGGTTAACCTGAACTAGAGTGATGTATATGAATATGTGAAATGGTATAAAGCTTAAAGATTTATATCTGATCTTTGTTGTAAATATTCATGCTTTGAAGATTTACAGTTTTTATTTCAATTGCATCATAGAATTGAATTCAATAATTCATCACTACCAAATGTGATCTGATAATTTTCTGTTTAAGATGATAATCAAGCAATGTATGCCAAAGATCAGGCTGGCAGCTTTTGACCAGAGAGCAAATCTAATTGTATGTGATAAGCATATTTAGCAAAATAAGCTGCTCATATATTGCCTTACCTTCGTAAGATGAAATACTTCTAGTTAAGATTTAGTTGATTTTTTTACGAAATGTTGTATTCAACAAGTCAAGTAATTATATCAACTTTTCTACAAGTTAGATTCATGTCTACAGCAAATCTTATCATAAAATGTGTTTGTTTTATTTTTTGAGTCATGCTCTTTTAAAAGGAGAATTAAAGCATCTCTGTGATCCATCATACTAAGCAAATCATCCTATAATTATTGATCCATAAAACCCATTCTAACGCCTCACTAAATCTTAAGGTGAAATGGTCCTTTGACATGCAGGAAATTCACCGACAGCAAAAAAGTTTTGATCCAGGTTAGCCTGAGTGGACTGCGCAGGCTAACCTGGATTGATACTTTTTTGCAGATGCACTGAACCCCGTTTTCACAGAGCTTTTCAGTAGATCTGTAATGAAAGTTAACACACTTGTATGCTGCAAGATTTGTTGGCATGTATACATCCACCTCTTTCAACCCAAATGTCTGATTTTTCCCAGCGTGAAGCACTCCAGTTCTATCTCCCCACAGGAAACCGATTCTAGCATCAATTTTGTCATTGTCTGTATCACTAAGAATAGCAACATGGGCATTTCCACCAACATCCAGCTCTCTAAACTTGTAGGCAGAACTGTCATGTCTAATCCAAGTAATGCCTCCAACTTTAGATATATCTTTGTATTGGCCATCAAGAAGGTTTTTTAGTGGTCCGGCAGTCAAACTTTCAATTCTACGAGGATATTCCAGGCCATTGTTGTTGATAATTAATTTCTGGGTAAGAATTGTTCCGTTTTCAGACTTCGATTCCAAGTAAGAGGTACCAGCTCCTCCAGATTCACTCTCACTGGATCCTGCAATAGAATGGATAAATCTCTAATACCTTTGCATTTTATGGATTTGTGTGTTTTACCTGAACTCTTTTACTACTAGCTCAAGAAATTCCACTTTTTTTTTTTTTTTCAGATCTTAAAGAAGATTTCCACTGCTACTGAATATGAATTGCATCATAGTCTCGCATCTGGTAACGGATGGTGTAGATCAAAGATCAGACTGCACGTTCTGTGCAGTCTGATCTTGATCTACACCGTCTGCAAAAGGTATTAATGTCATCATCAGCAGTGTAAGAGTTAAAACACATTACTTTTTCCTGCTAAAAAACAGAAATGAAACTTTCAAGCTGATTGTAAATTCTCAAATTTTCCTTTTTCAAAGGTATCTTTGGAGGAGAGATATCTCATCATCGGACAGTGTAGATCCAAGATCAGACTGCACATTCTTTGCAGTCTGATCTTGATCTACGCTGTCCGCAAAAGGTCAGTGATTCGCGCTTAGCAGCAAGTACTCAAGTTAAATAAACTTACATGTACTTGCTAAAGCCAGTTAGAAAAATACCTCCACACATATTGTTGACCAACATTTATTCATCATGTTTTTCTTGTCTAAACTAGGAAGACACATATGCCTTACCTTATTGATATAAATGAAGATCTCGTACAACCACAATGTAACATGTTCACGTATCATTACACCTCTACTCAGCAACAGAAATGCATCATTTACCATTGGAAAATGCGGGAGACAAGTAAATTGTCCTTTTCCATGATGTTTTCTACCAATTTACTACACAATATAGAGTTTCAACAACCCTTACAAATACAGCTTTTGAAAACATTGTGGGAAAAAGAGAAAATACTGACAACCAGCATTTTCTCCTTTTTCCACAATGTTTTCTTCCCTCCATAGGATGAATTCCTTATTTCAAGTTACATTTGATTTGTTGTATGCAAATGCTTTCCCATGAGGCAAGTCTAAAATTTTGTCATGTGGTAAAGAGTTAGGAGGCAAATCCAATCATTTGGTGCCCGCCGAGTCCCAGTAGCTCAGTAGGTAGCGAGACAGGACTTAAGAACAGGGGGTTGCTGGGCCAATTTCTTTCCAAGGACTGATGATAGTCATTTGGACAGGATTCATTCCTCTCTCTCCACTGACCGTTGTTCAGTGGTTATGTGGGAAAGCAGCCAGTGGCTTTGAAAGGATATTGTGGGTAGTGCTGGTAAAAGAAACTCCAGGAAAGCACTGATAGGCGCACTGGCCGCTGCAATATGACTGAAATAATGTTGAAAACAGTGTTAAACACTATACAATCAATCAATCAATCAATCATATTTCTTACTGACAAATGCTTTCAATGTGGATTAATCTAACATTTCGTCATGTACTAAAGAGAGATATACTTAGATACTGTATTACCTCCATGGGCCAGCAATGATATGTTCAACTTGTTGATGTTTTCACAGAGCACAGAAATTCTTCCTCCTCCACCTCCTCCTCCACCATCTTGTCTAGATCCACCTCCACCATTTCCTCCATTGGCTGATAGAATACCATGGCCAATGATCTCTTCACACTGAATGAAAATGGATCCTCCTGCCCCGCCACCTGGTTTACATATAATCAATTTCAGTACAAATACGGGTTTATACGTACCTGCAATGACCACTTTTTAAAAATATCAATGGAAAAGGAGAAGCAATTGCCCCTTTTCCAAGAATATTTTCCAGACTGTTGAAACATGACAGTTCCCTTCCTTTATATGTTTGTCCCTTATGCAATTTGAAATACACCTATATAGGTTTCAAATTAGCCTGTACAGTAATGGTTTACCCATAAACTACATGGGAAATTAAAGTGAAAATGGCCATTTTCAGTGTAAAGTAAAAACACCAATATACTGCAATGTCAATGAACAGATATGGAAAGGTACTGCATAGTCTTGAAATTTTAGCCCGGCAGAAAGTGATGATTATGAAATTGAGAAATCAAACCTGTGCTCTTTATCAGAAAGACTCACACTAAAACCAAAACAATGAAAAAAAAAAGACAAAAGTTAACCCTAAGAGCACAAAAAAAAAGCCAAAAAATAGTGTAGAAGAAAGACCTTAATAATCACAATTTCAAGCTTGCTCTTGTCTAAAGTGTTTCAGCAAAACAGACACTGTAAATCAAAGATCAGGCTCCATGTTTTATGCAGCCTGATCTTGATCTACACTGGCCTCAAAACAACTATAGTTGTGAAAGGTGCTTTTATGATTTATATGTGGAATCAACAATAATAACGAAAAATTCATACTCATTATTTACAGGTTCTATTATACTCTGCGTGCGATTTTCCAAGTAGGACCCTCTTAATCATTCAGTTTATCATTAGTTATTGAGGAAATAAAAAATGTACATAAACAGAAGTTACCTGCTCCTTGAGAAAGCCTTGGTAAAGGTGATCTACCATTCACAGAGATTTTACCATCGATGTCGACATGTCTGCTGGCTACATATAGTGATCCCCCTCCAGCCCCACCTAAACCATCAGGTATTATGGAATTACCATATGGTTTATCACCATAATACAGGGTACCTGTAAAAAATATCGATTCAAAATTAACAATTACTGGTAAATTGACCCATTCCCACACAATCCGGTGTTTTAACTACCCTTTGAAAGAAGCCTTTTGCAAAACATTGTAGCAAAACAATATGTAGGCATATTCCACGAATGAGATACCATTAACCCTTTCCCAAACAAGCCCTGGTTTTCACGTGTCTGCAGTACAAGTCTTTTGAAAACACTGTGGGAAAAGGAGAAATTGCTCATAATGAGCAATTTCTTCTTTTCCCACAGTGTTTTCTACCCTTTTTGAGACCTTTCTGCCATTTTCATCAAATTTAAAATTGTCATCTGCAAACTCTTTCAATTTGGACCAGTCCAAGATTTGTTGTTTGGGAAAGGGTTAATTGGAATCCTATTTGACATTGTGTAGATACAGATTTTTTTCTATCGTGTGTGATATTTTATCCACATGAAATGCATGTATCTGAGCCAGAAAATTTTCAGATATATAGTAAAAATGTGTATGGTGTGACATCTATAGTGATAACAGCCAGCCTGGCACAATGATCAAAACTTGTGCCTATGGTGGGGCACTTCCGTGAGTCTGGTGGTAAATGCCTGGAATTAGCAATTTTAAATGTTTGTTTGTACAGAATAAAAACCAAAACCAACAACCCACCATGATAAATGCCGAATCCTCCACAGGATCCAGGTAAAGTCGGACCATACATTGTGTCATACCCAATACCAACAGCAGTTAGACCTGAACCTCTGCCACCACTACCTCCATGTCCTCCGCCACTTCCACCAGACAGAGATCCTGTCAAACAATAAAGCCATAAATATTATTTTCCCCTTGAAAAATACAATTCTGCTGTGCTCAAGTAAATACCACAATCTTATTTTTAAAAGACTGACTCTTTTAACTCTTTACCAAACGACAAAATTTGAACCTAGTCCAAAGTGTAAGCATTTGCAGATGACAAAATAAATGTGACTACAAATTTGAAATTTGTTCTGGGAAGGGTAGAAAACATTATGGGCAAAGGAGAAAATGCTGGTTACCAGCATTTAATTCCTCTTTCCACAATGTTTTCAAAAGCCTTTTTTCTGAAGGTTGTTAGAAGTCGGGATTACTCTTTAATGCCTCAAACAAATTTGTACGAGACCACCTGTGAAATATATATAATAAAGATGTATCATATCTTTAAACACTGAACCCATCTTATGTGCTTATGCAATGACTGTAGATCAAGATCAGACAGCCCAGTTCAAGTATTCTGATCTTGGATTTACACTGAAAACTACTTTGCTTCATATTACAGACAAAACAACATCAAAATAGCAACATTTTGGCTGTTTTTGTCTATTTGAAGAGGAAAATTTCTTTTAATTATTTACCATATGACTAAATGTTTGACCTGCCCAAATTGAAATAATTAGCAGGCGACTATTTAAATGTGGTTCAAATAATAGGATTTGTCTTAGAAAGAACAGGAAACATTGTGAAAAAAGGAGAAAATGCTGGAAACCAGCGATATCTCCTTTTCTAACAATGCTTTCAAAAGGCATTTTCCCCTGGGTTATTAAAAATGGAATGGATTGGTAAAGTATTAATTCAGGACTGTAAAGATTCAGGTTCTTTACATCAATACACATGAAAACATTCAAAAACATTAAAAAATACCAACCTATGCCTGTTCCTGGCCCCACAAAGTCAGTATTTGGTTGGTACCCTGCTCCACTAAGATCCAGTTTCCCACCAGAATGCACAGCCAGGAGATGATGTACAGTCAGATTTAAACCTGTATTAACTTTGAAATGGCCTCCACCATATATCTACAGCAAACAACAATAATAGCAATAGTTAGAATTACATTGTTTTTGATTTCATATGATTTATGACAAATGATTTATCCACTGTCCTCACTTTAAGAACATTTGTAAGATCAACAAAGTCTGCAATCCAGGCTATCAAAGTCGTAATATTGCGGTTTAGGCAATAAGTCTGTATGCTGTGCAAAGGATATATGGTATATAAAGAAAACAATACAAAAGAATATCAAGAAGTCAAAATAAGTTAAATGCTAAATGAATAAGGTAGACACAACTCACTAATCCCTTTACAAAACAATCCTGCGTTTTAACAGCTCCGAGAAGGCTTTTTAAAACATTGTGGAAAAAGGAGATAATGCTAGTAACCAGTACTCTCTCCATTTCCCACCTTGTTTTCTATCCTTTCAAGCACAAAGTCCATTATCTAACAACTTCCACTTTGCCGTCTGTTAATCTTTCCATTTAACCCTTTCCCAAACAAGCCCTGGTTTTCACGTGTCTGCAGTACAAGTCTTTTGAAAACACTGGGGTAAAAGGAGAAATTGCTCGTAACGAGCAATTTCTCCTTTTCCCACAGTGTTTTCTACCTGTTTAGAGACCTTTTTGCCATTTTCATCAAATTTGAAATTGTCGTCTGCAAACTCTTTCAATTTGGACTAGTCCAAAATTTGTCATTTGGGAAAGGGTTAAATGAGTGTAATTTTGTCATCCTCTACAAAGTAAAGTCAGTGAAAAAGTTCTAAACGTGGTATCACAATTTTAAAGCCTGTTCATAATGATGGTCAAATTTTGGACAGTGGAGAGCCAAGATCAGAACGCACATTCTTTGAAGTCCAGTTTTAATCTAGACAGCCAGCTAAGGGTTCTAAAAGCTGTGCTAGTCACGCTAGGACATAATATGCATAATGTGCCATAACTGGTGAAAAGGGGACTAAATGCATCTCCTTGATGCATGACACCAAGCAAGTCACCACATAATTATAGATTCAAAAAATCCATTTACTCTTACAAATGACTAAATCTTGAGGTAGAATGGTCCTCGGACATGCAGAAAATTTAAAGATAGCAAAAAGTTTTGGCCTATGTTAGCCTGCGAGGACTGTGCAGGCTGACATGGGTCGATACTTTTTGTAAATGCATTAAGCCCCTTTTCACGAAGCATGGTTCATATAACAGAACCACAGTCATCAACTCTAATACTTACAGAAATATTTGTGGCATCTATCTTGAAAGTGTTTCTTGGTGTGTAAGAATGTAATTGGAAAGTCCCTGCTTCTTGTACATGAAGACTCTTCAGGGAAAGAGTTGAAGCAGTATGGTCTGTGGCCAGGCTACCATTAGTATCTAGATATACTAGGCCCCCTTTAAATACATACAGGTCCTCTATCCCTGATACCTGTGAAAATATGTACCTAAATTAACCCTTTCCCAAACAAGCCCTGGTTTTCACGTGTCTGCAGTACAAGTCTTTAGAAAACACTGTGGGAAAAGGAGAAATTGCTCGTAATGAGCAATTTCTCCTTTTCCCACAGCGTTTTCTACCCTTTTTGATAACTTTCTGCCGTTTTCACCAAATTTAAAATTGTTGTCTGCAAACTCTTTCAATTTGGACCGGTCAAAAATTTGTCGTTTGGGAAAGGGTTAAATCTCTTGTTTTCTTCATATACTTCTTTTACACAAAGACTTTTGCATATGACAGCCATTAGAAGTAATCTTTGTTAAATACCTGAGTATAAGTGTCATTTAACCTTGAATTAATTTTTCATTTCAGTAAGACATACTTTGATGTACAATGAATGACCTTTGAATATAGTATGGTTGGTGGATAAATCTGAGTGTTCTCCATGTAGCCTATGAATTAAGCATTAACCCTTTACCAAACAACCTCCAGTTTTAATGACCCTGATGAAAATGGCTTTTGAAAACATCGTGGAGAAAAAAAAGGAGCAAAGGCTGGAAGACACCATTTTCTACTTTTCCCACAAAGCCTTCAACCTGTTTGAGACAAATTCCTTCATTTAAGCCATATCTAATTTGCTGTCTGAAAAAAAAAAATAATTTGCTGTCTGAAAATGCTTCCAACTTTGTCAAATGTAAAATTTTGCAGTGAGGTAAAGGTAAAATACTACCTGTCTATCAAAATTAATGACAATACATGCAGTAAAATCAGTTTTGATGCTGAACAAAAAACACTAAAACAGAAGTGAAAAATTGACATGAGCCACTCTATGAAAAAGGGGTTTAATGCATCTTCAAAAAGTATTGATTGAGGTCAGCCTGCGCAGTCCGCGCAGGCTGACCTGGGCCAAAACTTTTCACTATTGGTCAATTTTCTGAATGTCCAAGGACCAGTCTACCTTATGATACATTCGGTGTTAGACAAAATGAATCTTATGGATCTCTAACTATATGATGTCTTGCTAGGTATGATGCATCACGGGGATGCATTAAGCCCCTTTTGCCAGAGCATGGCTCATATTTGATTCAATTATTTGACAACTTGTTTCTATAATGTATGAGTGCTGCTGAAGCAGTAAAATATGAATACAAGAATTGTACAGAGAAACAGACAGAATGATCCAGTAGACAAAAACTATTTCAGACCTGAAGAAAATTATTTGATATGACTGTGTCATCTATATGTGAGTTCAGAATACAGACTTACTTTTCCAGAAGAGTATAGCTTTGTTTTGTAAAAGAATGTTCTTGGAGGGTAATAAATATGTCCCATCTCATACACATGACTGTTAAATGGAACATCTCTGTCAGTGGTAGTTATAACAAATGTTTGATTGTAACCAACATGAAGATATCCTGAAATAAATTGAGTAACATATGAATAAACACACAACAACATCCAAATGACTTTTCCTATCTTAAAGATGATCACTTTTGAAAGCATTGTAACAATAAGAAAGCCTCCTCATAAAATAGAATTTAAACTAACAAGAGTGGCAGACAGTGGTGTATGGTGTAAGCATAAGGCCCTCACATTGACGGTTCCAAGTTCGAATCCAGTGATGAGCAGGGGTGAATCTTTGGAACTACCCATGACCAGATGCGCAACAACACAGCACCAGTGCTGGTTAAGGTTTTCAGGAAGCAATCATCCAGAATCATTAACATAAACTGTAAGAAGTTGTTTCACAAGTGATGTAAAATGAATATGTTTAGACTTAACTTAAAAGAGCACTGCATGCCAATGATCAGTGGCAATTGTTTTTGTGAAAAATCTATGCCAAAAAAAGGCACATCATTTTGTCAAAAAAAAAATATTCAAGGGCTATGGTAATGGCTGATTCTCTTAGAAAACAGCTCAGTTAAAAATATATTGTCGTAAGGTTTCTGCAAAATGAATAAATACATGAACATAGTTCCATTGACTTTTATTTTTTTAAATCTTACATCTGAAATTTCCTACTTTTTTTTCACTAGTATCCTTACAAAGACAAGCCATATCAAATTTTTCATCTCTAAATGCCTTCAAGAGGAGGAGTCTTCAATATTGTCCCCAGGTAAAGCTTTAAACCTTTTCCTACCTGACTTGTCTCCAATAAGTTTGCTTGCTGTAAAAGTAACTGGTTTAGCATAGTGGTGCTTTGTTCGAACTGCTAAATGGGCATGGCCTTGAAGGTAAACCTCATCAAAGTGGAACTTTTCGTTAGAATCTGCCATTATCCAGGTGGTAGCCCCAGAGTGTTGGATGTTGCTGTATCTGTAAGGTAAACTTGTGGTCTTACAATTTATCCCTTTATCACATAATGTTGCTTTTTAACAACCATGATGAAGAAGGCTTTTGAAAGCATTGTGGAAAAAGGGGAAAGTGCAGGTAACCAGGACTTTCTCCTTGTCCCAAAATGCTTTCCACAATTTAAAGACAAACCCTATCTTTTTGAACCTCATTTAAATTGTGGCCTACAGTTGCTTTTAGTTTCGACATGTCTTAAATACTGCTGAATTGTAAAGGATAACAAATTTCCAAAAATAAATCTGATGTACATGGTATCAAAAACAATGTGATACAGGGAAAACACTGCAAACAATTTATTCATATTCAACAAAATTTCCCTCCACACACTTTTATTTTTCCATTTTGTGCTCTTATCATCATATGTCTGAGGTTCAATTCACTACCTTCAGCAACATATTTGCAGCAGATCCACAAAATAAGCAGATAACCTACATGAATCACGGTTTCACACATGTGAGAATATTGTTGCAATGACAGAAATTGCTCACTATGGACAGTGTTGCATAATGATTTCAAAATTGGTTTGCTGTAAGACTGTAAAGGTCATTTAACCCTTACCACTCCAACCTTTCTGAAAACCGCTTTTGAAAACTATTGTGGAGAGAGCAGAATAGGCTGCTTATCAGCATTTTTTCCTTTTCCAATAATATTTTCAAAAGCCTTCTTCCTCAATGTCATTAAAACTCAGAATTGTGTGGTAAAGGGTTAAGCAGGCATGTTGTAGGTTTTACTGTACTATGACTTAAAGATATATCCTTACAGTCAGAGGGAAAAAAATTTGACTGCAGAATGGTTCAAAATTTAGTCAACTGTGTAAACATAATTCAATTACCCATATATGGTGTAAGGGATTAAAAACATATATGTAAAAGCTTTTATTTAAATTTGGAAATGTCACAACAGTGTTTCCTATGATGGCCCCAAGAAAATGAAAGGCATTTTACATTGGTTGTAATGAATGCAACCTTGCAACCACCAGGGGCAACATTTGGCATGAAGATACAAGAATGATTATACTTTGACAAGAAAAAAAAAAGAGATGGGTTAAGAACTGGCTGAAAACAATTAAAGATGTATCTCTATGTAAACTTTAAACAATCACCTTTGTACTGCAGAATTTCCTCCAGCATATATTTCAATTTCACTCAAACTTGCATAGGAAATACTCTTTCTTTGAAGCTGAATGACAAATTTGATAGCCAATCGCATCAGTGGAAGATCAATGTAGGATCCTTGAATTGCTCCTGGGTGTCTTGGTATAACGAAATTAGAGGTAACAGGAAAGGAGGTACCATTAGACGTATAGGCTGTTACCTATAAAAACAAACGCATTCCATTGTCAATGACACAGCATAACCCATCTGGAAAAGTTAACCCTTAAACTACTGAGCATGACTCACTGACCTCTGACATACAGCATAGATCAAGATCAGACTGCAGAGAATGTGCAGTCTGATCTTGGATCTACACTGTCCCATAAGGAGATATTTTCCCTAAAAAAATAACTTCGAAATTGCAATATTTGGGTTTCTAACTATTGACTGTAAAGTTTCATATAACTTATTTAGCAGTTTAAAAGTTCATTGTAGATTGGTTACCTCCCCTGATACAGCAAGTGTATAGGAATCGGTACAGGCTACTGAAGACGGGCAGAATACTGCCCGTCTATTTTTAGAACAACGATATCGCAAGATTCTGGGGAGATCACTCTAGTTTCTTGTGCAGTAGAATTTCCGTTAATTCTGACCTCACAAATAACTGATTGTATATATGGTATCAACTTTTAAAGTGAATTTCTGCTACTATTCATCTAGTTTCGATTATGAATTTCAAATTGTGCAAAAAATCGCTATGTCAGCTATACTGCCGAACTGGAAATGTGTAAGATGCTCCAATTGGCTATTCAATGATGTTCATGTAGCCAATGAAAAGCATCAACACAATAGCCTGTGCCAGTTGTAATATATATATTTACAACGGGGACCAGTTCAAGTTAATTGTTGGGTAGTGGCAGTACTTTGATACAGCAACAGGGTACAAGCCTAGGGCAGAAGACCCAAGACAGACTCTGACATCAGAGTAATTGTTCTTGAAATTACTCCTGGAAACTGTCTTTTAACTCTTTACCAAACAAAAAAATTTTAGACTGGTCCAAATTGAAAGCATTTGTAGACAACAAATTTTATATTGATCGGATGGTCAGATTTAGCTGTGACAGGATAGAAAACATTGTGGGAAAAGGAGAAAATGCTGGTTACCAGCATTTTCTCCTTTTCCCACAATGTTTGCAAAAGCCTTCTTCCTCAGGGTTGTTAAAACTCGGGATTGAGCGGTAAAGGGTTAACTGACTTTTGGCTACAGGCATGGGAATAGCTATGCCTTATTGAAACTTTGGACTTACATCGATCATCAAACAAACAAGAGGGCCATGATGGCCCTGGATCGCTCACCTGAGTCAATAGGCCAAATTTCACTCCAGGGTCATAATGACCCAATTTAAAACTCATCTGAGATATTATTAAGACAAACATTCTGACCAATTGTCAGGTCCATTGAGCTGAAAATGTGGCCTCCGGAGTGTCCAAAATGTCTTTCTTCAATTTGACCTAGTGACCTAGTTTATGACCCTATGTGACCATATTTCAAACCCATCCGAAACATCAAAACAAACTTGTTGACCAAGGTTCAGGTGAATTGGGTAAGAATTGCTGCCTCTAGAGTGCCCACAAGGGGTTTCTGTAATTTGACCTAGTGACCTAGATTATGACTCTATGTGGTCCAATTTCAAATCCATTCAAGATATCAAGTCAAACATGCTGACAAATTTTCAGGTCAGTTGAGAAAAAACTGTGGCCTCTACAGTGCCCACAATACATTTCTTGAATTTGACCCAGTGACCTAGTTTATGACCCTATGAGATCCAATTTCTAACTGATCTGAGATATCATCAAGTCAAATATGTAGACCAATTTTCAGGTCAATCTAGCTAGAATTATGGCCTCTAGAGTGCCAAAAAGGTATTTCTTCAATGTGACCCAATGACATTGTTTATGACCCTATGTGACCCAATATTGAACTCATCCGAGATATCATCAAGACAAAAAATTTCAAACTCGTCCGAGATTTTATCAAGACAAACATTCTGACCAAGTTTCATAAGTATCTGACTGAAAATGTGGGCTCTAGAGCGCACACAAGGTTTTTCGAAGATTTGACCTAGTGACCTAGTTTTTGACCCCACATGACCCAATTTTGAACTCGTCAGAGATTTTATCAAGACAAACATACTGACCTTATTTCACAAGTATCTGACTGAAAATGTGGCCTCTAAAGCGTACACAAGGTTTTTCTAAGATTTGACCTAGTGACCTAGTTTTTGACCTGACATGACCCAATTTTAAACTCGTCTCAGATTTTATCAAGACAAACATTCTGGCCAAGTTTCATAAGTACCTGACTAAAAATGTGGCCTATAGAGCGTACACAAGGTTTTTCGAAGATTTGACCTAGTGACCTACCTTTTGACCCCACATGACCCAATCTCAAACTCATCCCAGATTTTATCAAGACAAACATTCTGACCAAATTTCACAAGTATCTGACTGAAAATGTGGCCTCTAGAGCATACACAAGGTTTTTCTAAGACTTGACCTAGTGACCTAGTTTTTGATCCCACATGACCCAATTTCAAACTCGTCTGAGATTTTATCAAGACAAACATTCTGACCAAGTTTCATGAGGATCGGACTGAATATGTGACCTATACAGCGTACACAAGGTTTTTCTAAGTTTTGACCTAGTGACCTAGTTTTTGACCCAACATGACCCAATTTCTACCACGTCTGAGATTTTATCAAGACAAACATTCTGACCACGTTTTATAAGTATCTTACCCAAAATGTGGCCTCTAGAGCGTACACAAGGTTTTTCTAAGATTTGACCTAGTGACCTAGTTTTTGGACCCCACGTGACCCAATTTCAAACTCGTCCGAGATTTTATCGAAACAAAGATTCTGACCAAGTTTCACGAGGATTGGACTGAAAATGTGGCCTCTGGAGCATACACAAGGTTTTTCTAAGTTTTGACCTAGTGACCTAGTTTTTGACCCCACATGACCCAATTTCTAACATGTACGAGATTTTATCAAGACAAACATTCTGACCAAGTTTCATGAGGATCGAACTGAAAATGTGGCCTCTAGAGCATACACAAGGTAAAAAGTTGACGATGGACGACGCATGACGCACGACATACGCCGGACACAGCACAATCACAATAGCTCACCATGAGCACTTTGTGCTTAGGTGAGCTAAAAATATAACAAATTAATCAGTCCATCTGGAAAATAGGAAATCTAGAAAAACTTAATCATTAAATTTCATAATATGTGACCTTGACCTTAAGATCATGGGCATTGGCATGGCTAGGGTATTTCTCAAAGAAACTTTCGACCAGTTATCAAGCTAAATATTAACCAAATCAACCCTTTAGTTTGGAAAATCTGAGCTGTTAAAAAATTGAATATAAAACCAATGCCGGGAGTGTTGCAATAGCTGCTGAGCCCATTTGCGAACAGTGTAGATCAAGATCAGACTGCACAGAACTTGCCAGCTGATCATTGATCTTCACTGTCCAATATGGTATTTTCTTTCCTGTGAATTCAACTTTGAAATCACCATATTTGGATTTTTACTATTGAGTGGAAATTTTCATTTCATTTATTTAGCAGTTTAACTCTTACCAAACGACAAAAATATAGCCTTGTCCAAACTGAAAGCATTTGCAGACGACAATTTATATGTGACTAAAATTGTAGAACCTGTATATGATAGGGCAGAAAACATAGTGGGAAAAGGGGTACATGCTGGTTACCAGCATTTTCTCATTTTCCCACAATGTTTTCAAAAGGCTTTTTCCTCAGGGTGTTGAAACCGGGGATTGTGTGGTAAAGAGTTAAGGGTTTAATAAATGAAAAGGTCAAGCTATTACAAAAGCTCTGAAATGACAGATAGTAATTTTTTACTATCAAAATTCATCCTCATTTGCATTGACAAACCTTAAATTCAGTATATCTTGCAGTTGTGGTATATATCTTCATCTTGTTGATGAACATTTCTTGCTTCAATTCAATGGTGATTGTAGCCGCGCCTCCAGATGATACAAAAATTTCAGTTCCAGAATTTCCAAATGTTTGGTCAAACAGATAGTACAGGTAGAAATCGCTGTAGTGGCTATATACTGATGTCGAACAATCCACCTGTATTTTAAAACAAAATATACATCAGATTAATTTCCTTAGCTGCCTGTCAAAACTTCATGTAACTCAAAACATGAAATTTTTCTTTTGTAGAGTAGAAAACATTGTGGGAAAAGGAGAAAATGCTGGTTACCAGCATTTTCTCCTTTTTCCAAAATGTTTTCAAAAGGCTTCTTTCTCAGGGTCATTAAAAGTCGAGATTGTGTGGTAAAGGGTTAATTCCTTTGGCTGCCAGTCAAAACTTCATGTGTTGTTGCAGACAGGTAAGATCAGGATTTGACTACAGTGAAGATGAAGTCTGATTGTTGATCTCGAGCCTATGATCTTTTCAGAAACATCTATTGAAAAATTTTCTTGCCAAAACAGCCATTCAGTCTTTATCTACAACAAAATTTTAGACTGGTCCACATGAAAAGCATTTGTAGATGACGATACATAAGTTGCTCAAGTAACAAGTTTTGATCTGTAAAGTAGGAAAACATTTCAGGAAAAGGAGAAAAAATGCTCGCTACTAGTATTTTCTCTTCCAACAATTTTTTTGAAAGCCCTCTTCCTCAGAGTGGTAAAAACAAAGGTTAATCTGGTAGAGTGAATTTGTAATGTCAATTTGGCTCTTAGTTGGCATAGTATGACACTTTCTTTTGAGCCACGCTCTGGCAAACACATCTCTGTGATGCATTATACCAAGCAAGTCATCATATGATCATGGATCCATAAAATATCCATAATTATTTATCATGTCTCACAACCAACGGAACTAAAACGCAGAATGGTCCTTGCACAGGCAGAAAATTGACCAAAAGCAAAACGTTTTGACACAGGTCAGCCAGTGCAAATTGCGAAGTCTGACCTGGGTCGATACTTTTTGCAGAGGCATTAAGCCCCCTTTTTACTTAGCATGACTCATTTGTATCTAGCATTCTGAAAATACACTGGGGCTTTGCAGTGCCTTGCCTGACAACACTCTTTCATAGTAATGTTAAAAGTACCTTCTTTTTCATATTGTGTAAATTCTAGATGTTAAACAAGAAATAAGAGTTTAAAACTCTAGGCAAAAAGATCAACTCTTTACCAAACAATCCTGGTTTTTAACCACCCCAAAGACAAGGGCTTTTGAAAACATTGTGGGAAAAGGAGAAAATGCTCGTAACCAGCATTTTCTCAATTTCCCTCGATGTTTTCTAACGTATCATAGAGAAATCCACTTATTTCAGCAACGTTTGTCGTCTGCAAATACCTACAATTTGGACAAATAAAAGATTTTGTTGTTTGGCAGAGTTACAAATATGACTAATTTCTGCAGTAAATAACTCACTTTATGTCCCTTTGTCGTTACAAAACTTGATGCTCTACTGTAAGAAGATGTGGGGGATGACAGGTCTATACGGTAACCTTCATTTACGATCGCTGTATGCTCTGAGATCTGCTCTTGTCCATTATTATCCACTTTCAAGGTACTGAAATATGAGATACATGAGCCATGCTCTGTGAAAATGGGGTTAAAAGCATTTTCAAAAAGTATCAACTCAGGTCAGCCTACGCAGGCTGATCTGGATCAGAAAGTTTTGCTTTTTGTAAATTTTCTGCATGTCCAAGGACCATTCTACCTCTAATTCCAGTCGGTTGTCAGAGAAAATGGCTTGATCCATAATCATGTGATTGCTTACTTGGTGTAATGCATCTCAGAGGCCCATTTTGCCAGAGCAGGGCTCATAAACATTACATAGTAACAGCACTATATGAATAGAGTGATCGTTTTCAATAGTGGGACATAAAATATTAAAAATATTAGTCTAATCTAATTTTGATATATACCATTTAAAACAAATAACTTACCTATACCACACAACAAAACTGTTGAGTTGTCCAATCCAAAGCATATGTAGACGATAAATTAAATTTGGTTCATACTGTAGGGTTCATCTTTGAAGGAGCAGAAAAGGAGTTGGAAAAGGAGAAAATGCTGATTACCAGCATTTTCTCCTTTTCCAGCAATGTTTTCAAAAGCCTATCTCCTCGGGATCTTTAAAACTTGGGATTGTTTAGTAAAGGGTTAAATTAAGCATTCAGACACCACTTGACGACAAAATTAGGTTTCAAAAGTACCACAGCTGGTAGAATAGTTTTACTGTATTTCCAAGTGCATCATTTGTTGAAACTATGTACACATATACACATTACCTGATATTTCTCTCAGAATCCCGAATAAAAGCTGTGCCAGAAGCCCCGGCTTCTGCACTGTTACCAGGTTGACCTCCATAAACATCAAAGTAACCTCTGTATGGTGGAATGGTGTGATGTCGTGAATGATACAAGGCAATTCTACCCCCTGATCCACCACCACCAGAGTTTGGGTCACCAGCTCCTCCCAGCACCTGAATATGACCAGTGTGGCTTCCTGTAAAGAGTACATGAATTTATCACAACAAATCTAACATAGAATTACTTTACATCGATTGAGAAAGAAGTTCTTACAACTTACAACTTGTACTTATCTCTCTCAATTCTGCTTCCTGGGAACCACATCAGTGTTCGTGCAGAATGTCTGAGCCAGTGAACAATCCTAAAGTTAGTATCCGCTCCAGAATATCGAAATCAGGACCTTATGGTTACAAGACCGAAGCTCTACCTCACAACTACAGAAACCACATGGTGACAGGTATGCAAGACAGAAAACAGTTATCAACTTTTAATCCATTCATTACCTCACGGGTTGGTTTTACAAAAAACCACTGGCTGGTATGAATGAGAAAGACAGGAGAGAAGAGAGAAGCACTTGAAAGACAGGGAATTTTTCTTTCAAATGATGCTGAAAAAAACTGCATGGAAAGGAGATGTTGCTTGTTACATCAAGTGTTCCACCCCTACTCCAGTGGTATCTAAAATTGTGTTTTCATGATGATGGATTAAGCCTGGTCTCACATCTACCAAATCTTCTTTAGTTTGCAAACTGCTTAACTCTTTACCACACAACAAAATTGTGGACTTTCTCATTCTGTAAGCGTTTGCAGACAACTCACCAAATGTGGCTAAAATAGAGGAAACTGTTGTTGGAAGGGTAGAAAACATTGTGGGAAAAGGAGAAAATGCTGGTTACCAGCATTTTCTCCTTTTCCTATAAGGTTTTCAAAAGTCTTCCTTCACAAGGTTGCTGAACTCATGATTGTATGGTAAAGGGTTAACAACTGATATCCTCTTTAAAAAAAACAACACAGGTCTATTTACCTGTAAAATTATGAGTGTATATTGTTATACTTCCTCCACTACCACCACTGTCTCCATTGTATGGACCCGAATGGGGCAAACTGTTGGACATAATATATCCATCTACAGTCAAGGTATGGGCAATGTTCATTAGCAATGTACCTCCACCTGTAACAGAAAGAGTTGAAATACTAGAGATTTGAATAAGGTTCTATCCCATGTCAATTTCATATCTATTTTATACATAAATTCACATAATTTACAGTGAATGACCATTTTTATGCTTTTCCTTATCTGTCAGAATTTTCTGAACTAAAAGTAGTTTTCTGGGCCCTGCTGGACACCAGATTCTTTCCTCCAAAGATTTTCTTCATTGTGCAGGCAGCAAAGGAAGTATGGAAATCAAAGGATATCTGCAGACAGCATAGTTACACCTGCATGGGAAAGTAATGTAAGCTTTTGAATGAGAGTTATTTATGTAAAGAGGACCCTGAGATCAACGTAAATTGTTGACAGATAGATGGACAAAAAACGATACTTATGTTGCTCCATTTAGTTGACGATCACATGCAATTCAGCTTTTATAATTTAAGTTTTTAGAAAGTTTTAACAGCAACACTAGGCATATAAAAGGTGTTTCAAACAAGGAAAGGCTGCAGTACCGGTATTTTAATTAGTCTGCAAGGTAAAGTTATTAAATTCAACTCTAATATACTCTTAGCAGTTTATCACATGAAAGTATTTTGTACCTGTGCCTCCTTGGTCTAATGCCCCTCCAGATCCATGACTATTTGGTGAGTACAAATCTCCATATGGAATGCTGCGTTTAAGCTGACAAGTTACATAGCCACCACAACCACCCCTCCCACCAAGACCACCATGGGAGGCACCACTAGAGCCAAGTCTGCTCCATATACCAACACCTGTGTGAGAACACATTTGTATAAGATTCCTTTTCCTCTTAAAGTCTTGAAACATCTGCCATGAAATTATCCTCATATATTTAGTCAAAATGCAGGAGGCTAAATGCATCTACAAAAAGAAGCACAGTCCAGGCTGGCAGACATGGGTCGAAACTTTTTGCTAGTTGTAAATTTTTTGGGTGTACTAAGGACCTTTCTACCTTGGGATTCAGTCGCTTGTTAGGCAAAGTGTATTTTATGGATCCATAATTATGTGTTGACTTGTTTGGTATAATGCAAGGGGGAGGATTGAACACTTTTTCACACAGCATGGTTCATTTATAATCTGAAAATTCTTTCAAAGGTTTAGTAATTGCAATTCTCCAAAAATATTTACTTTCAGTCAGCAACCAACAGTATTTTGAACTAGATACTTAACTGGGTGTATTCGTAATATGCTTTTAAAACCATAACAGTACAAACTAGAATAACTATCACTAAAGGTGATAAATACCCCTGCCCCTATATTTCATGTCACAGGGGCAATAACTCTGCAATGTCAATTTAGGGGCAATAACTCCATAATCATTAGGCCAACACTCATGAAATTTGTGCTTTGCACATCTACTGCTCCTGGTGAATATCATGACAAATATCAAGTGAATAAGACTTAAACTGAAGGAATAGTTCTCTGGACAAGAAGTTTTGAGTAAATTCAGGGGTAAATAATTTGGCAAACATTTGAGAAAAATGCATCTTGAACCTCTACTGCTCCTGGTGAATATTTATGCAAAGTATCAATTTAATTGGACATAAAACTAAATGAGTGTAAAAAAGTGTAGACCATGATCTGACAATATGTCTGAGACACAGCGGCTGGTCTGGATCCATGCTTGTTGCAAATGTCCAAAGGTGCCTTTTCGCATAATGTTGGCCAATTATACATATGACAGAAAAGACCTCCTTAAAGTGAATCAGACAGAAACTGTAGAAGTTGTCCGGACAAGCATTTTTAAGTCAAATCAGGGGCAATAACTCGGTAATTCTTGATGGAATTTTTACAAAATGTGTGTCTTGCACATCTACAACTCCATATGGACACTTCTGCCAAGTATAAAGCGAATCGGACTGAAATTGTAGGAGGAGTTGTCCGGACAAGCATTTTAAATGTGAATCAGGGGCAATAACTCATTAATTCTTCATAGAATTTTCACGAAAGTTGCGTCTTGCACATCTACAGCTCCTAATGAACACTTATGCCAAGTTTAAAGTGAATCAGACAGAAACTGTAGGAGGAGTTGTCCGGACAAGCATTTTTAAGTCAAATCAGGGGCAATAACTCCGTAATTCTTGATGGAATTTTTACAAAATGTGTGTCTTGCACATCTACAGCTCCTAATGAACACTTATGCCAAGTTTAAAGTGAACCAGACAGAAACTGTAGGAGGAGTTGTCCTGACAAGCATTTTAAATGTGAATCAGGGGCAATAACTCATTAATTCTTCATAGAATTTTCACGAAAGTTGCGTCTTGCACATCTACAGCTCCTAATGAACACTTATGCCAAGTTTAAAGTGAATCAGACAGAAACTGTAGGAGGAGTTGTCCGGACAAGCATTTTTAAGTCAAATCAGGGGCAATAACTCCATAATTCTTGATGGAATTTTTACAAAATGTGTGTCTTGCACATCTACAGCTCCTAATGAACACTTCTGCCAAGTTTAAAGTGAATCAGACAGAAACTGTAGGAGGAGTTGTCCGGACAAGCATTTTTAAGTCAAATCAGGGGCAATAACTCAGTAATTCTTGATTGAATTTTTACAAAATGTGTGTCTTGCACATCTACAGCTCCTAATGAACACTTTTGCCAAGTTTAAAGTGAATCAGACAGAAACTGTAGGAGGAGTTGTCCGGACAAGCATTTTTAGGTCAAATCAGGAGCAATAACTCAATAATTCTTGATGGAATTTTTACAAAATGTGTGTCTTGCACACCTACAGCTCCTAATGAACACTTATGCCAAGTTTAAAGTGAATCAGACAGAAACTGTAGGAGGAGTTGTCCGGACAAGCATTTTTAAGTCAAATCAGGGGCAATAACTCTGTAATTCTTGATGGAATTTTTACAAAATGTGTGTCTTGCACATCTACAGCTCCTAATAAACACTTCTGCCAAGTTTAAAGTGAATCAGACAGAAACTGTAGGAGGAGTTGTCCGGACAAGCATTTTTAAGTCAAATCAGGGGCAATAACTCCGTAATTCTTGATGGAATTTTTACAAAATGTGTGTCTTGCACATTTACAGCTCCTAATGAACACTTCTGCCAAGTTTAAAGTCAATCAGACAGAAACTGTAGGAGGAGTTGTCCGGACAAGATTTTGCGGACAGACCGACCGCCCGACCGACCGCATGACCGACCGACCGACCGACCGACCAACAGGCTGATTCCAGTATACACCCCACAAACTTTGTTTGCGGGGGTATAATGACTTTTGGTACCCCTGCAGTTCATAGCTTCAGAAACACTGTTAAAAAGGAGTACTGGTTCATCACTTGCAAATAATAAACAGGGCCCTTTCCAACAGTTTTCAATTCTTATCAAAAACAATATTTTTCTTTCCTTCAAATATTTAAAGAGAAGTTTGTGTAACCTGTGATTGCTTTCAAGTAAATCTGAAACAAGCTCTTAGAGAATGTGTTTAAAGCTTCTCCTGGCTATATCAGTACTTGTATTTCATACATGTATAACTTGGCAATGAAGAGCAGATATCATTTGCATATCATTCAAGATGTTTCCTAAATAGCTCTTTCATTATCACTAATATTTTTCTTCTCTTCCAACAATATTTTCAAATGTTATCTGCTACAACACCCCAAAACTTATCTGCCAGGGGCAAAGTGTTATTCCTTTATCAAACAATCCCGAGTTTGAATGACCCCAAAGGAAAAGGACTGTTGAAAACAATGTGGGAAAAGGAGAAAATGCCAGTTTACAGCATTTTCTCCTTTTCTCACAATGTTTTCTACCTCATTAAAGACACATTCCATCATGTGAGTGACATTTAATTTGTAGTTTGCGAATACTTTGGATTTGTAAGAGTTCAAAATTTTGTCATGTTGTAAAGGGGTTAAAGGAATGAGCCATGCTCTGTGACAAGGGGGCTTAATGCATTTACAAACAGTATCCTCAAGGTTAGCCTGTGCAGTCCGCACAGGCTGATCTGGGTCAAAACTTTTTGCTATATATCAATTTTCTGAGTGTCCAATGTTTAATTTACCTCCATACCCAGTCCACTGTTAGATTAGATGGATTTTATGGATCCATAATTATGTGATAACTTGCTTGGTATAATGCATCACCGAGATGCATTAAGCCCCTTTTGCCAGAGCATGGCTCATTAATCATTTTACATGTTTCAAACTTGTTGCCAAGCCCTGGTAGCTCAGTCGGTAGTGTACAGGACTTGAGAACGGGGGTTGCTGGTTCGATCCCCGGCTCCGTCATTTTCTTTCAGAGGATTGATGATAGTCAGTGTGACAGGATTTATTCTTCTCCCACCACTGACTATTATTTTGACGATGGTTATATGGGAAAGCAGCCAGTAGCTTGGAAGGAATCTAGTGCTGCATATTAGTAAAAGAAATTCCAGAAAAGCATGGATAGGTGCACTGGTTGCTGCGATGTAACTGAAATGATGTTGAAAACAGCGTTAAACACTATACAATTAATCAAGCAAACAGTAAGCCTTTACCTGGGCCAAGATCATGTCTGAATCCACCATCATTTACATCTATTTTACCACCATCATCAACAGTAAAATCAGTAGCTGTAATGTTCAGATTTCCACCTTTTATAATTCCTCCACCCTCGACTACAACCCAACCATATCTCAACTGATATGCATCTGTGTCTGCATTTGGGTTTGAACAGTTAATGTATGACTCTGCTTTGATCACCGTTAGCCCTTCAATAACATAGTTCAATGGCGGATTTCTGTTGGTGGACCCATTTTTGTACAGCTTGAGACCTCCACCTTGTATCAGAGTTAGATTATGTATGTGATCCACAGTGCCTTCAATATGTAAGAATACCTTTTCTAAAAATGTATCTGGTGCTAAACCTAAATACCCTCCATGATATACAAAGGAGCTGAAAGGTGTATCAAGGAAAGTTCTCTTTAGGTCCATAACTTGATAAGGTCCTATATGCACATGACCAGTTCTATCACCAATCATATGTCTGAAATGTAAGTTACAGCCATCTCTAAAGGGATACGGGAGTAAGGCTAAATGTGCATTTCCATAGATCTGTAATTCATCAAACCTGTAGTTATCATTCCCTCCAGCAAGCCAGTGGTCAGAGGAATCTGGTAATATCCAGCCTTTAAATCTGTCCTCTGACAAATTAGTGTAATCTCTTATCAAATTGACCTCATCTGTTGTTTGTAGATTGTCATTGTTGATGTACAATGTACTGTGGTTTCTTTCTTGGTGATACAGAAACACTAGACCAGGTCCACCAGGCTCTGCTTGTCCTGTAGAATACCCACCATGACACTGATAACCTCCCCAATATGTTACATTACTCTTAAAGTAGATAGCAATTCGTCCCCCAGCCCCTCCTCCACCATTGCCAGTCTGATAATGTCCACCACCATTAGCTGTTATATTGCCCATACCTCTAAATTTGTTAGTAACTATCAGAATAGTACCACCTGATCCCCCACCACCTGTTACAGCTTTACCATCACCTCCATTACACCTGATTTCTCCATCAATTTGTAACATGTTTGAAATTTCTAGATAAATTAATCCTCCTCCCTGGCCTCCCACATCCTTCCCACCTCCACCTGCACTTCCTAACTCATGTGGTTGAAAAAGATGCCCATAGGGCTGTCCAGTGAAAGTTGTTCCTGCACCTTTTCCACTTGTACCTCCATGCCCAGCCCCTGAGGATCCTGCTACATCTGTGGTCCCTAACCCCTTGTTGATGGTAGTTGTTTTAGGGTCTTCAGGTCGATAGCCTAAAGAATCTGAATGCACAGATGCCCCATTGTCTATTATAAATTCACTGGCAATAATTTTCATGTAAGTACCATAGAAGTGTCCACCTCCTTCCATCAATATTCTGTTTTCCACTCTAACAAATGACTGTGGATCAGACACAGGATCTGTCAATATACTTATGGTGGCATTGTCTTGAATTCTGGTCCAGTTGAAATGATAATTGTTTGGATTGGCTCCTGTAGTGAAAGCCCCTGTATTTAAAGCAAGGTGACCACCATGATGAAGTGTGATGTTTTCAACATGGTCCATCTCTCCATGTAGCCAAATTGTTACACCATGAACAATAGTGAGAGGGGCTAATCCAATATAACCGTCGGCATAAACACGAACATTAAACGGTAAATCTATTTCTGGTCTTTCGAGATCCATCACTTGAGCTGCTCCAACATGCATAGTACCAGTCCTGTCTCCTATCATATACAGGAAAAAAATATCAACTGGTGTTCCTACAGGCTCTGGTAACACAGCAAGATGAGCTGCACCATATATCTGTAATTCATTAATATTGAATTTGTAAGATCCATTTGCAAAATCATGTCTGCCAGACTCTGGTAGGATCCATGAGCGACAGGAATCAAACCTGAGATCACCATAATCAGAAATAATGTTATACTTATCTCGAGGATGTTTTCCATCATTATCGATTATCAAAGTCTGGTGATTGTTAAGCAAATGATATAGAAATACAGTTCCTGCACCACCATCCTCCGCTTTGGTAAGATGTCCAGATTTTCCACCATAAGCCTGATACCTAAAGTAAGACCGAGTCTGATTGACAATGAAGTATACAGCCACTCTCCCCCCTGCACCACCACTTCCTGGTTCATCCACATTGTCTGACCCATCTCCACCATTTGCCATTATTTCACCATATCCTTTGATAGTATTTGTAGTTATCCATATAGAACCACCTGATCCCCCTCCAGAACCTTTACTGGTGCCTTTTTCCCCATTTGCACTTAATATTCCATCTATAAACAGGGTATCAGTAACATTAATTTTCATAAAGCCACCACCTGATCCAGCAGATATTGGATTAGTCCCAGCTCCACCAGATGATCCCATTTTGTCAGGTTCAAACAAATCCCCATATGCAAATCCTGCCCTTCTACTGGTTGCCTGACTTTTACCACCACTTCCACCATGGCCAGCCCCTCCACCAATACCATCAAGAGGGTCAGGAGCACCTGGATTGACCTCACCATGCTTGGACAGAGATCCATGTTTAATTTGATTATGTCCATATGCATAGCCAAACCCATTGGACGACAAAAGTCCACCAGCATCAATTGTGACATTTTCAGCATTTAAGTTCATTGAGCCATACAGAAATAAACCTCCACCTTCAATTGTCAGTCCCTTCATTTCCATGGTAACACTGATCTCGGTAATGGGATCATTTGTAACATTGAATGTTGAATCATCTTGAACCTTGATAAAGTCAAAGGCATACGAACTGATATTGTTTCCTGCAGTACTACCACCATATCTAAACCAAACAAATCCATTGTGTCTCAAAGTCATGTTATTCACATTGGCAAGGATTCCACTTAGATGTAGCTCTACATCATGCACAAAGGTTATTGGGGAAAGTCCCAAGTATGATCCTGTGTATGCATAAGTATTAAATGGAAGGTCCATCTCTTCTCTGTCCATATTTGTCATTAAGTCCATTACTTGACTGGTGGCCAAGTGGACAGAACCTGTTCTATCACCTATCATGTATTTGAAAAATACAATGATATTGTAATGAACTTCATTCAATATTTTTCCAACAGCAGTGCTGTCATAGCTATTGTTTGAGTCTTTAACATTTAAAGAGGTAGGTGGCATTACAGCGAAATGTGCATTTCCATATATTTGTAACTCTTCAAATTCATAGGAATAGCCACCAGTTGTACCTTGTGCAAAATCATGAAGACCTGATATAGGTAAAATCCAAGCTCGTCCACCACTGTGTTGTGGATGCTTCCAGTCAATGTATTTGTCTCTTGGCATTGGGGCACCATCATTATCAACAATTAAAGTCCGATGATCTTCAATTAAGTGGTATAAGAAGGCAGTTCCTGGACCTCCTGCTTCAGAATCTCCAGTCTGGTGTCCAGCAAGGCCTCCATTTGATAAGTATCTAAATTCACTAAAGGTTGTGTTCACCTGGAAATACATGGCTATCCTACCTCCAGCCCCACCACCACCTCTACCTGCACCCTTACCGCCAGCAGTCTGAATCAATCCAAACCCAGTGATCCGGTAACAGTGTAACCAAATACTTCCCCCACTTCCTCCACCACCATCTTTGCTTGACACCACTGTACCAGCTCCACCATTAGCTGAGAGTTGACCATCTATCTGTATTGTATTTGTTACATTCAACCATATTCTCCCACCACCTCGCCCACCTCCTGCACCTCCACCTGATGATCCAAAAGAGGTTGGTTCATATATATCTCCATAAGGAATTCCATTGGTTTGGTCACCTGAGAAATATGGTAAGAATACAATGGTAAACATATTTTGTCAAACACAGTCAAATAGGCAAACTTCCCATTTCAGATCTGAATTTTTTATACAACCATAATTTTTTTTCTTCTGCTCATAGTTAGGTTTCTCTTCTAATCTACCCCAAAGGAGAAAGTATTAAATCATTAAACGGGCAGCTTTAACTTTTTACCAAAGGACACAATTTTAGACTTGTCCAAAATGAAAGCATTTACAGACAACAAATTAAATGTTACCAGCATTTTCTTCTTTTCCCACTTTGTTATAAAAAGCCTTCATCTTCGAAAATGTGTGGTAAAAGGTTAATTTACTTAGCATTTTTAGGCTTAACCCTTCGGCTGCTAAGTACGACTTACTGATCTTTTGTGGACTGAGTAGATCAGACTGCACATTCTGTGCAGTCTGATCTTGGATCTACACAGTCCGATTACAAGATATTTTTCTTCAAAAAATAAGTTTGAAATAGCATTATTCTGTTTTTTTTCAATCAACTTGAAAGTTTCAATTAACTTTTATAGCAGGATAAGGGTTAATAAACAAAAGTACCATTTTCTGCTAGAAATTCAACCAATATGTCAAGTTTTTTCATCATCTGTTAACTCGTTACCAGACTACAAAATTTTAGGCTAGTCCAATTTGAAAGCATTTCCAGACGACAAAATAAATACGACTCAAAAATTGAAATTTGTTCAGGGAAGGGTAGAAAAAATTGTGGGAAAAGGGGACAATGCTGGTTACCAGCATTTTCTCCTTTTCCCACAATGTTTTCAAAAGGCCTTTTTCTCAAGGTCGTTAAAAATCAGGATTGTATGGTAAAGTGTTAATTAAAGTTTGTGCAGAATTCACTTTTTTTGTTCAATTAAACTATCTACTATTTCATTTAGCCATGACCTATCAAAATATTTATTTACATTCTGTTTTTTTCACTATCTCTATAACAAGACCATTCTAAGAGCAGTCTTAGAGCAGACTTTCAGTGCAAAGAATAAAGCTTTGGGAACAAATGAAGATGGCAATTAATTATATGTGCTATTAATGTGATGAAAGAAGCCCTGAACATGGTAGCAAAACACTTGGGTAGCAAATTTAAGGAGTCTTTTGACCCAAAATGCATTTCAGATTTTTGCATTTGTTGATTAATTATCAATTTTATTTTGTCCAAAAAATCTTCTGCTCTGTTAATGCTGATATCATGAACCAGTAAATCTTACCTTCTCCTCTCCCACCACCACCTCCATGCCCTGCCCCTGATGCAGATTTAGGACCTGTCACACCTTGACCAGGATTAATGAGACCATAGATCCCACTAGCTCCTGTATCTGTATCACTGACCCTGTAACCTAGCTCATCAGCATTTAGGCTGCCACCAGCATCTATTGTTATATTCAGTGATCGAAAATACAGATGTGTGCCCCGTATAAGTCCACCTCCATCTATGTGAGTTGATACAGTTTCAAAATTTATTCCATTCATATTCACTGGATCTGTTATCATGTGTATATAACCACCTGTCTTCACATGGACAAAATTGAAATCATAAAATCCTGGAGTGAGATCATTAGTATGTCCTTCCCTATACAGCCAGAGATTGCCGTTGTGATGTAAGGTAATGTTTTCAATATAAGCTAAGGTACCATTCAAAAATATATCAACTTCCTGAACATAGGTGTCAGGTGCAAGGCCTAGAAAACCATCTGGGTAAACATGCACACTAAATGGCAAATCTATTCTTTCCCTTTTCAAGTCCATCACTTGGTTACGTCCGACATGTATAGCTCCAGTTCTGTCTCCAATCATGTTTCGAAAAAATACGGAAGCATTTGCACCGACAGGATTTGTCAAAACAGCAAGATGGCCATTCCCATACAATTGTAACTCATCAAATCTGTACTGATTTTCATCTGCAAAGTAACGCAAAAAGTCAGTAACCCTTAACCATTCCAAAATGACAAAACTTTGGATAAGTCCAAAAACAATGAAAGCATTTGCAGACAACAAATTGAGTATGGCTCAAATGATGAAATCTGTCCTTAATAGGGTGGAAAACATTGTGGGAAAAGGAGAAAATGATAATTACCAGCATTTTCTCCTTTTCCCGCAATTTTTTCAAAAGGTGTCTTCCCCTGGGTCATTTGGTAAAGGGTTAAGAGCACTGAATTAATGGAATGGACCTTTTTAATTAGGAAAAACATCTGAAATATTGCTATTTCAAGGTTGGGGTTTTTTTTTGCCAAGATATATAACAAAGTAGCAGATATTGTAGATCAAGATCAGACTGCAGGCTGATCTTGATCTACACTGTCTGCCAAAACAATTTAAGTTAGTTCCAGCGCTTTATGTGTTAAAAATACCTCTTTTCTAAATGACAAGCACCCCATGCTGATTTTTTTCAAACAAGAAAATAACTGGTGCAAAATCACAGTAAGTGGAAATCTTGAAGAGAGCTCAAAATATGTTGCCTGCATTGTATGGAAAATGCTGTGCAAAATCTAGCAATCATTTTTAGTTGCTCAATTTCCCTTTATGTCCTTTTGAATTTCTGCAATTAAACTAACTTCTCAAATACATATCACAACAGTAGCTGCTATTGCAAACAGTGCAAATCAATATCAGACTGCACAGAACCTTTAACACGAAGGCTGGTAATCGCGACTTTGTGGGCTTTTATGGACAATGCAGATCAAGATCAGATAACCAGCATTTTCTCCTTCTCCCACCATGTTTTGTACCCTATCAAAGACAAATTTCATCATTTGAGCCACACTAAATTGAGGGTCTGTAAATGCTTCAAATTTGGACAAGTTTCTATTTTTGTCGTGTTGTAAAGAGTTGAAAAAACCCACAGGAAGAAACAAATTGTTGGAAATCCAAAGCTATTTTTGGCAAGAATACCTACAGCTGTGTATATCAAAGCTGGACTTTATGTATAGTACAGTCTGATCTTGATCTTTACTGTCCACAAATACACCAGGGTACATATTCAGCTACCATTCTTTAGAACATTCTTAGTCTTTTTCTTGAGAATTTTCTAAATTTGAAAGTTCCACAACTTCTGATTGGCTAAACCAAATGGTTTAGCCAATGAGAAGATGTTTTACTTTCTTAATCTACTATTAGACAAAGAATTTACTTAAGAATGGTTGGTGAATACCAACCCAGGCATTTTTTAGTCGCTGAAGGACTGACAGTTACCTGTTGGAAAGCGGGAGTTGTTACCATGGTAAGGAAGGAACCAAGTATGGCTTGTATCATGTGACAGATCAGTGTAGTCTTCTATTTTGCCCTTGCGTCCTTCAACCCCACGTCCAATATTGTTAATCAGAAGAGTGGAATGACTGTAACCTAATTTAAAAGATAAAATTCAGACCCACTGCTAACCTTGTGTTATGTTCATCATCTCACCAGCTTCGGTGAAACTTTGTACTCTGTAAAGTATTAAACAAGACAATTGGGGTTTTTTTGTAACAATTGTTGAAAATATTACAGGTCATTTTTTTTTTTGTTGATTAATACTGACTTTTTATAATTCTTGATATGAAAAAAAAATATGAAAATAGGATAAAAACTTCTAATCTAACAAAAGAAATCTTTAAACACATGTTTCTTAGTTATTGGAAAAGTCACTCAGATTTTGAGTGTACAGATCATTAAAAATACATGCATTTATCTCAGATTATATTTATTTTTAGTCTTGATAATTAACCATTTACCACCCAATCCCAAGTTTTAATGACCCTGAAGAAGAAGAACACTGTGGGAAAAGGAGAAAATGCTGGTTACCAGCATTTTCTCCTTTTCTAACAATGTTTTCTACTCTATCAAAGATAGAAATAATCATTTTAGCTACATTTAGCAAGTCATTTGCAAATGCTTTCAATTTGGTTTTGTCCAAAACTGACTCATTTGGTGTAGAGTTACAAGGTACTGAGATTAAAAAAAAAAAAACATCCTCCAGCATTCTGAATGCTCATCAGACCTGCTGTAACGTTATTTCTCAAGATACTTTTGTTCCATGATACTTCTATCCCATCAATATTGAAATCAAACATGTGAATTGTTATGATTCTTTATAATAGGTCATGCAGACACAGTAAACTATCACAATCACCATTATGGTAGAAGAACGCAGTCCCTGAGCTTCCATCACATTCATCAGTCGGAGAATCCCCTCCATGGATATCCCATGATCCTGCATAAGTGAAGTTCATGTTGAAATACATGGCAATTCTTCCACCAGACCCAGCACAGCCAGCTGATCCACTTCCACCTACAACTTGAAATCTTCCATAGCCCTGTAAAACAATCAATGTCCACTCTGATTCATATACAGTTCATAACAGAATATATACAACTTTTTAATTCTTTACCAATTCTTTACCAAAAATCTTACACTTGGCCATATTGAAATTATTGTATTAGTCAGATATTATGTGATACAGAGTTAAGACTTGTCTGCTGATAGCTTGGGAAAACACAGTGAGAAAAGGAGCAGTTGCTTGTAACAAATAGCTTCTATGTTTTTTTACAATATTTTCGTAACTGATATGCTTGTCCATTGTCTTTCCCATTTTCTAGTTTGTAATAGTTTTAATTGTATCCTGAAATAGTCCGTAAAGAATTGGAATAATGAAATATCCACTGAAGCTTACACCTTGAAGGTGAATAAATTTACTGAAACCATCAAGACAAAATACCAGAATATTCATGCTCAACACTAATTTGGCAAAAAATGTCTCATGAAAAATAAGCCAACCAATGTAGATCCATGTTCTCTGCAGTCTAATCTTGATCTTTACAGTTAACGCATCTGAAATCTTATCTTGTGGAGTGTGGACAAGCTTTGAATATTCAGCAAAAAAATGTTGTTTTTTTTCCCCTTCTTCTTTTAAGGCAATGAAAAAGACCTTAACCCTTTACCAAATGACAAAAGTTTTACATGCACCATCACTGAAATTATTGCAGACGACAAAATAAATGTGACTAAAATATCTGAATTTGTTTCTGAAACGTTGAAAAATATTGTGGGAAAAGGCAAAAATGCTGGTTACCAGCATTTTCCCCTTTTCCCACAATGTTTTCAAAAGCTTTCTTTCTCAGGGATGTCAGGATTGTATGGTGAATGGTTAATAGTATTTGTTGTTGGTAAATCCCTACCCCTCTGATATCAAGACAAGTAAGGGCTACCAAATTCTAGAAAGAATAACTATTCAAAAAAAAAAACATGCTGTATTACCTCTAGAAGACAGGTTAGGCTAACCCTACTGTGTGCTCAAAATACAGGTGTTAGCAAAAGAAGAGATGTTACCCTCTCAGCTTGAAAATTCCCCTCTTTTATCCCATAACTTCCCTCTTAGCGTAACACAGCCATTACCAACTTTCTTATCTCACACATGTTCGAGTTAAGCAAATAACACTGTCAAAACTAGGTAATCACATGTCTCATGTCTTAACTGTTTACCAAACAACATAATTTTAGACTGGTCCAAATTGAAAGCAGTTGCAGACGACAAAATAAATATGGCTGAAAAATTGAAATTTGTTTTGGGAAGGGTTGAAAACATGTTATCAGCATTTTCTCCTTTTCCCATAATGTTTTCAAAAGAATTCTTTCTCACCATCATTAAAAGTCGGGATTGTGTGGTAAAGAGTTAAACATTGCTGACCGAGATTTTCTCTGCAAAATTAACTGTCAAAACAGACGATCATGACAAAGCTGTGAAAATACTTTGATAGTTACCTGCCCTTGTTGTATAGGTTCCACTTTCAATAATTAACCACTTGTCTAAGTTTGAAGCAAATATCCTCAGTAATTACAGAGATATTACAATATGTCAAAGTTTTTGCACAACGACGCAGACGATGCCACGGCTACGACGATGCCTGGACATTTCTTCGAAAACAGCCAAGCTAATAAACGAGGCCTCTTTACCTTAATATTGTCAACATCAATTAGAATGGATCCACCACTTCCACTACCACCAGCACCATTGCCTTGTTCTCCATTGCAGCTGACAGTTCCATCATTCTGTAATGTACCAGTTACATTGAAGTACAGCACACCTCCACCTCGACCCCCAGTTGCTGTACCACCAGCACTACCTCCTGCACAACCTCTGTCTATAGGCTCAAACACTTGACCATATGGGGCACCTGTTGACTGACCAGGTTTACCTCCACCCCTACCACCATGGCCTGCCCCTGTTGAAAAATGTATGAGTCATGCTCTGTGAAAAGGGGGTTTAAGACATCTTCAAAAAAATCTTTCTTTCTGTAAAATTTCTGCATGTCAAAGGACAAATCTACCTCAGGATTCAGTCATGCATTTGTTATACAAAATGGATTTCACGGATCAATAAGTATGTGATGACTTGCTTGATATATTGCATGATACAGACCTGTTTACCCCATTTTTCGCTTTTCAGTAGTTTGGACAGCTTCTCTCAGTAGTTTTGGGCTGCCATCAGTAGTTTTTACTTCTGCCATCATTGTCAGCATGAAAACTTAATTACTGGGTTATGTATCAGCAGGCTTTTCAAGTGGTCAATCACAGAAAAGTAGGGATAAAAGTGATGCTTTTGCTTTTTTCCCATTTTTTGAAGTGAACAAACCACAATTGATTCCTATCATCCATACCTAGTATGACATGAATGTGAGAGGTAGTTAAAAAAAAAGAATGCAAGGCCAGGGGTCTGGGGGCCGGCTAGGCCCCCATAAGCTGAAGACCTGTATGTGCTCTGAAATCAATTGTAAGTGTTCAGAAGTACATACTTTAATTTTTCATCCTAGTTTTCTGCTGAAAATCCCTGTACAGCCTACATAAGAATCTGCATATATTTCAAAGTTGAGCAAGTCTACAGCTTTGTTCTGAAATGCTTTCAGTGCTGCATAAATATGCAATACTTGCATCAGTTGAGAACAAAGTAAACACTACAGAATACCCAAGAAGTTAACTTGTGGATACATGCAACAAATTATAGCAGGGCATGAAAACACAAGATTTCAGCAAAGGCAATCTTACTTTTTATTTTAAACACTAGAGCCTCAAGGTCCTAAGAATGACCACAAGTCATGGTACGCAATTTTATATCTCTGGTTGTTTGATTTTTTCTTCTTTTTCCCATTTTCACCGTCCGCTTCGGCTGCCGGTCGTTTCGAAGCCATCACCCAACATCCGGTTCTCGATGACGCTTCTCCTTGTCATGGGTAGGCTTGTAAGCCCTCTGTTTTTTAATCACGCATGTGTCTGACTGCCTACGATCGATATTTAAGTACCCACAATACAGAAACTACCGAAAACGCACTATTTACAGAAATGACCCGATTTTGATCGGATGATCCGTAGTTTTCAATTTTCGAGCCGTAGAGCGTAATTTTAACGAAAATTCCGTAGAAACTACGGCGAATCCGTAGGAGTAAACAGGTCTGATGATAGAGATGCATTAAATCTCCTTTTGCCAGAGCATGGCTCATTATAATGAAAAGCATCTCCTGAGCACTGTGTAGTCACCCTTTATAAAAGTACTATCAGATATCACATACCTGAGCCACTGCCTCCTGTAAATTCCACACTACATGGTACTGAATGTAGGTCTCCAGTAATCTTGCCCAGGTCATCTACTGTAACATTCACAGCTTCAATGTTAACATGGGTAGCATGTACAAGACCACCACCTTTAACCAGGAGTTTGTTGAACTGTAGAGAAAAGGGATAAGCTGTTTTGGTAAAAATGAATTAGAAGAAAGTGTTGATAAAGAGCTTTACTTTACAATACCGGTTAAGATTTTGTCTAAATTTGCATGTTAAAGTCAAAGTAATTGCATATATAGGTTTTGTATATAAACATCTAATTTCACCCAATGCTGAGGTCAGAAAACTAACAATCCAAATGGGACAAAAAATTTTAGAAGGGACACCTGTAATCAAGCAATATTTCATGAATGTGGTGTCCCAAATGTTGCTAGATAACTTCTGGACCATCAATATCTGCCATAAGTATGTTTGGATGTACTTTTTTTTTTGCTGTAAGATATACTTCATGATATAGTACTGAGCATCAATAGAAAAACTTCTAGGCAATAACAACATTTTGAAAATTGTGTTCTGCTTTCGTTTGATTTTCACTTAACTACACCATTTACGCTAAATCTTTATCGTATGACAAAATTCTAGACTAGTCTAAATTGAAAGCATTTGCAGACATCAAAATAAACTTGACTAAAAACTTGAAATTTCTTATGGGAGAGGTAGAAAACATTGCGGGAAAAGGAGAAAATGCTGGTTACCAGCATTTTCTCCTTTTCCCACAGTGTTTTCAAAAACTTCCTCTGTGAGGGTCGTCAAAACTTGGGATTGTGTGGTAACGGGTGAACATAGTTTAACTACCTTCAGACTGAGTATGTCATTCACACCAGTGGCATCAGCTGTTGATGTAATTTCCCCTCCATCCGCGACAGTCATGTCATGAAAAGCGTATACACCAGGATCAGACTCGGTACTATTTAAATTGGTGTTCCCTGATCTACTGAGGTAGAGTGAACAGCCCTCTCCTACAGTCATGTCTTTGATTTGAAATGTACCCCTTTAAGGATGAAATGATAAATAAATAAGGAATCATTTTACATTATTATTACCACATGCAAACGATTATTTTTGTCTTGCATCTGCAGAACACTTTTGAACAAGGACTTTGGGAAAGGCAGAAATTATGTTACTTGCAGTTAATTATCATGTAATTATCTCTTTACCAATTGAAAAAATCTAGACTTGTTCAATTTTAGGTGATTGCAAATAGAATATGTCTCAAACAATGGGATTTTTTTTTTTTAAAAGGGAGAAAACTTTGTGGGAAAAGGAGATAATGGAGAAAAGGAGAAAATGCTGGTCACCAGCATTCTCTACTTTTCTCAAAATGTTTTCAAAAGCCCCCTTCCTCAGCTCGATAAGAACATTTAACCCTTAAAGCATCTTTCACAACTGTAGCTGCTTTTGCTTTTGCAGCCAGTATAGATCAAGATCAGACTGCACAAAACATGCAGTCCTATCCTTGATCTACACTGGCTGCTTAGCTTAAACTCTACAGACAAAAGTAACCATCAAATTGAAATTATTCGGGTCTTATTTCTAGACCAAATATGTCTGTTGGGTTTATTCGGTGCTGTACGGGTTAACATTATCACCACATGTTCACAACTTTTTTTGTCTTGCAGCTGCAGAATACCTTTGAAAAAAGATTGCGAAAAGCAGAAACTACTGGTAACCAGTAATCATGTATATTGGTGTTCTCAAGTCTATCTGTAGCTAAAATTAAGTAAGCTCATTACATCCTGCTGTCCAAGTTTCTTGCCTTGCAGGAACCACACAGAGACATTGTGGTAAAAATAGAAATTACTTTCATTGAACCAATGTTGATTATCTATACTACAAGAGGTCTTTTTTTTTAACGTTGTCTGTTGCAAATGTGATCAAGGAGGTCAAAGATCAGCTGTTTGCAGGGTTAAATGAATCTATAACTGAAAAGTCTTTGGAGTATTGTTAACACTTAGAGTGCCAAAAAAACCTATCAGACATTTTCATTCTAAAAATACGACCCAAATAATTGCAATTTAATTATTGCTTTTGTCTACTGTGTTTCAGCAAAGCAGACAGTGCGGATCAAAGACCAGGCTGCAAGGTTTCTGCAGCCTGATCTTGACCTACACTGGCCGCAAAGGCAACTATAGTCGTGAAACCGGCTTAAAGGGTTACATAAAGGTTTTTTTTCCCACAATGTAAAGATAGTTATAAATGCATTCAAGTACATTTTTCTAGAATCTACACCAGGAAGCTGTTTCTACACCTGCAAAGTTGTAGTTTTGGCATGTTATGAACATTTCAATAGACATAAAATACTTTCCCTGCTAAATACATGAAATGGAAAGATTCTCTCATCAAAGGTGATTCAAAATTATGTATTGCAATTTCTGAGTGTTTCGTTGCAAGGATAACTCAACATAGGACAATACAGACCTGGGCCCATATTCACCAACCATTCTTTAGAATATTCTAAGTCTTATTCTAAATTTGGAAAGTAATGCAACTTCTGATGGCTAAACCATTTGGCTCAGCCAATCAGAACTTGTCTTCTTTCAGATTTAGAAAATTCTTGAGAATAAGAGTAAGAATGTTCTTGAGAATGGTTGATAAATAAATTCCCAGTTGGTATATTTTTTGAAACTTGATCTTGATCTGCAATGTCTGTAAAAGAAGTAAAGCTGTTTGAAGCGTTGCTAGCTTTAATACCTATCACATAAACTACATTTACCATACATAAATATGAATATTTCGACAGATAAAGTTGTCTGGCATGACCAGAGTTCCTCCTTCATAGATGTAAACATTGATCAGTAGCTCCCTGATGTGGACATCTTCTATGATGACAGTTTGGTTTGGACCTACATGTAACGTGCCTGTTGTGTCACCTATAAATTTGCCTCCTTTAAGTCTAAAAACATCACTGAAAAAAGAACAAGTGCTTCTGTTTCAAAACTTGAGATAAATGTGCATGCACCTTATCAACTCTTTCCCTAACAACAAAACTTTGCACTTATCCAAATCCAAAGGATGTGCAGGCGACAAATTAAATGTGAAGAAATAGTAGCATTTGTCATGGAAAGGCTAGAAAAATTGTGGGAAAAAGAAAAAAAATAGTGGTCACAAAAGCATTTTCTACTTTTTCACATGTTTTCAAAAGCCTTTAGTGTGGTAACCGGTTAAGCCATAAAGTGTTAACCCTTTACCAGACGACAAAATTTTAGTCTTGTCCAAATTGAAAGCATTTGCAGACGACAATTTCAGTGTGGCTCAAGTAGTGCAATTTTCCTTTGATAGGAAAGAAAACATTGTGGGAAAAGGAGAAAATGCTGGTTACCAGCATTTTCTCCTTTTCCCACAATGTCTTCAAAAGGCTTCTTTCCCAGGGTTGTTAAAAGGCGCCATTGTGTGGTAAAGGGTTAAATAAATAAAATGGACAATCTAAGTATGTAAGATGCAAGTTTTGCAATTTCAAGGTGACTTTTGTTTGAAAATCTGGTTTTGCATTGGCTTTTTCACTAAAGTCAATAATGACATACAAAAATTAAATATAGATTTAAGCACTTCAAAAGAACCAATTATATGCAAAATTTCGGGGAAAAAAAAAGAGTTTGTAAACTCAAATATGATCCAATTACTCGTACATACCTTGTCAAGTTGGGTTGGATGGCAACATGTGCTTTGTTTATCATTTTAATTGTATCCATTTTCCCCATATCAGAGTCAGAGAGCCATGTTCGTCCTCCTTCATTTTCATACAAACTGTAAGAATGGTCCAATATTTCAGCCTGTCCGACATTCTGATCACCATTATCTATGATGAATGTTTCATTTTGTGCTCCAGGTCTTGTATCCTGTAAAGATATGTATGAATTTGAGTTTCAGTGTCAATTCACCAGCTACCATACAAATGAGCCATGCTCTGGGAAAACGGGCCCAATGCATTTCCATGATGTATTATACCAAGCAAGACATCAAATTATTATAGGTCCAAAAAATCCATTTTATCAAACAACCAACTGAACCATGAGGTACACTGGTCTTTTGACATGCATAAAATTGACCAATAGCAAAATTTTTCTGCCCACGTCAGCTTGCACAGGCTGACATGGGTCAACACTTTTTGCAGGTGCATTAACCCCCCTTTCCACAGAGCATGGCTCAAATATTTGTTCTGACACACCTGCAATAAATACCCTTCGATAACATTGTAGATGCTGGAGCAATTTCCTGTTAAAAGCAATTCCTCCTTTTCCATATAATGTTTTCTATACCATCAAAGCATGTCTCCCTTTCTTCTAAATCTTCCTCCAGTAAGACAGTTGTACCAGTTTTGAGTCTGCAAGTCATAAATTTGTAGCATGCTGACAGGCAAAACTTGGAAAATATTTTTTCTTAGAATACTCTTCCTCTATACACAAATTCCCATACACACACAAAAAAATCCATCCAAAAAGAGGTAAACCTATGGCAAAAAAATAGAAAATTAAAGCGTTCTTTCACATTATTATTTTCATTGTTATACTTTTCAGGACTTTACAATTCCAAAATAATAACATTTTGGAGCTGTTATGTTTATTCATAAACTGTTCTTTCATAAATGAGCTACACTCTGACAAAAGGGGGCTTCATGCATCTCTGTGATGCTCTATACTGGGCAAGTGATCACAAAATTTTGGATCCGTGAAATTCATTTTTTCTAACAATCGACTGGATCTGGAAGTAGAATTGACCATTGGCAAAAAGTTTCGACCCATGTCAGCCTGTGCACATGAACTGCGCAGGCTGACATGGGTCAATACATTCGCAGATGCATTAAGCCCCTTTTCACACAGCATAGCTCAAATATAAATAAACCACTAGGAACGTTACTTTTGACAGATGTATCGAGGATCAATTTAAGTAATTCAAACAAGACCTGACTATTAATAGAAGTTATCCTCTGATCAAATATCAAGGTGCGCAAATAATATCTACCTTTAGGTACACTGTACCAGCCCCGCCAATACCATAGGCACTGCTTCCTCCTTTTGCAACAAAGGATCCAAACCAAAACTCTGTGGTATTGTAATAGATAGCAATACGCCCTCCACCACCTCCGCCTGTTTTTGTGGTACCAGCACCACCTGCAACTTGGATACTACCTGAACCCTCCAGGTCATGAGTTTTGGCATACAGATAGCCACCACTTCCTCCTCCAATAGAGTTTGAGGCACTGTCATCACCATTAACACTGATGATACCTTCTACCAGAAGTATTTTCTTAATGAGAAGCTCAAGGGCACCACCACCTGACAAAACAATTTAGTTCACAATTTAGTTTTCAATTCAGATTCTGATCTTTTTGCTAATCAGGGTAAAATGACAATTTTTCACTTCCCCAAAACAACCCCACATTACATACAGGACCAGCATTTTTAAGAAAAGTAAAACATTGTTTTAAACATTATGTTTAAACATTAAGGGAAAAAAAGTCTTGTAGTCTGATCTTGATCCTCACCATCTGCAAAAATTCTTTATGTACACTTTATGGATAAAACGGTCAGCACAGTGATTTGAAATTGTACAATCAGGAAAATGATTGATGAAATTGATACACAGAAAATTCTAAGTCCAAACTTATTCATTTCATTTGGCCTGATGCTTTGATGTCCAAAATAAGGATAAATAAATGCCCACATAAACACGACAAAAACATTACATGCAGGTACAAATTCTCAGCTGTGGAAGCTTTATCCTTAAAAACTCTAAGTCAGAAACAAGTTACAACTGCATCAAAAATACCCATAAATTGCGTAAGTTTTGGGACAGTAAAAAATAATTAATTTTTTAGATGTCCCAATATTTAGGTCAACAAAAAATAATTATTTTTCGTGGTGTCCCAAAACTTATGGTCAAACAGGGATCGTATATTACACGTAATATACGATCCCTGGGTCAAACAAGTCAAGCTGTCAAACTTTCTGTCACTGACCACTTACCTGTCGAATATTAGCGCTGCAATTTCAATAAAACAACGATCACATGCTGGTCTGTCTATTTTTAGACAAATTGGAATTCCTGTGGTCGATTCGTGTAGTAGGAATTTAAAACTTTGTATTTTTTCATTGTTTTCGTTACTGATAAACTAAATGTTTTCAGTCATTTTTGTATGCATCCCGGGAAAGCAATCAGCATTGGTGTTTTGTGCTTATATAAACACTTTTACAACGTATTTTACCTGTTAACGTGAGGTAAACAACGATTTGATTTCCGTTCTGAAAAGTACCTGCTCGGCCCGTTCTCAAATCTGATTGGTTGACAATCTTCGATCGATAAACTCCAGTTAGAATATAGGATATCTTGATTTCTATTTTTAACCAACGAACCTGATTGACTGTGAAACACACACACACTACTTGTCGACTTCGGATGTACGTGTACACATGACATGTACCTTTGCCCTTTGGTACAAGTTTATCACATCCTTCTTACCCTTATTTAGGTTCTTTTTTTACAATCGGGTTCTTTAATTGTCTGTCGGGGTGATCAGATTTATTTGCCTTGAAACGGGAGATTCCCGATGATATCAAGAGGGTTTGGAAGCAATGCTTATGTGCAGAAATGAAACTGCGTGAAGCAAATGTTTGTCAACAAAGGTTATCAAGCGGATTAAATATTTTTTTTCGGAGTAGATATTCACTGTCCCAATTCTTTGGTACAAAAAAATACTGTCTTATTTTGCAATTTTTAGTATGGTCCAAATCTTTGGGTCATGAAAAATAATTATTTTCACCTTTTTTGATGGTGTCCCAATGTTTTGGGTGTCCCAAAATTTAAGCAAAATACGGTGTAAGATACTTGCCTACCTGGTTTTGGTTCCCCTTTTGATATTGCCCTTTACAACAGAGCTCTAGTGACCCAAAGGTAGAAAGCATTTGAAAAAATTGTGGGAATAGGACAAAATGCTGGTTACCAGCTTTTTTCCTTTTCCTACAGTGTTTTCTACCTTTTCAAAAGCAAATTTCTTCTCTAGAGCCCCATTTAGTTTACAGTCTGCAGATGCTTTGATCAAGGCTGGAACTGTTGTCACCAGGTAAAGACTTAACTCTTTATCAAACGACAAAATTTTTGACTGATCGAAATTGAAAGCATTTGCAGACAACAAATTAAATGTGACTCAAAAATTTAAATTTGCTTTGGGGAGGATAGAAAACATTGTGGGAAAAGGAGAAAATACTGGTTACCAGCATTTTCTCCTTTTCCCTCAATGTTTTCAAAAAAGGTCTTTTCTTTAGAGTCGTTAAAACTCTGGGTTGTGTGGTAAAGGCTTAAACAACTAGCCCAAGTTTGAAGTTAATATCTTCAGTAATGACATACGTAATGAGAACATATTTTCCAATGACGACACCTACCCAGAAACAACAGGGCTATGATGATACTCAGTATTCTCTTTGTAATTGATTGATTGATTGTATGGTGTTTAACGCCGTTTTCAACATTATTTCAGTTATATCGCGGCGGCCAGTGCACCTATCCATGCTTTCCTGGAGTTTCTGTTACCAGTACTCCGCACAATCTTCTTTCTAAGCCACTGGCTGCTTTCCCACATAACCAACGTTGAAACAATGGTCAGCAGTGAGAGAGGAATGAATCCTGTTGCGATGACTATCATCAATCCTCGGAAAGAAATTGGCCAAGCCGGGGATCGAACCTGCAACCTCCTGTTCTCAAGTCCTGTACGCTACCGACTGAGCTACGGGGGCTATATTCTCTTTGTAAACAGCTGAGCTGATGACAGACAAACCTGTTCCATCTGAGGATGTTGCTCCAGATCCACTGCTTCCAAAGTATCTTTTCTCATTGTAGACTGAACCATATGGATAACCTATCAAATGTATGTCACTTGTTAACCCTTAACTCTTTACCAAACAACAAAATTTTAGACTGGTCCAAATTGAAAGCATTTGCAGACGACAAATCAACTGTGGCTCAAAAATTGAAATTTGATTAGGGAAGAGTAGAAAACATTGTGGGAAAAGGAGAAAATGCTGGTTTCCAGCATTTTCTCCTTTTCCCACAATATTTTCAATTGGCTTTTTCTTCAGGGTCGTTGAAAGTCGGGATTGTGTGGTAAAGGGTTAAACTGCTAAACAAGTTAAATGAAACTTTTCAAGCTAATAGTAAAAACCAAAATATTGCTATTTCAAAGTTATTTTTTGGAGGAAAAAAAATCTTCTTATTGGACAGTGTAGGTCTAAAATCAGACTGGAAGTTTTGTGCAGAATGATCTTGATCTACACTGTCCCCTGCAAAAGGTCCTAGTGTCACACTTAGCAGTCTATAGGTTAACATTTACAACTTATCTCCTGAAACAAAACTGCCATTAGAAAACTTTGAAAACTTCCTTGTAACCTAGCGATAATAAAGGTAAATCACAATAGAAAAATTACACCAATACAAGTAAAAAAGAAGGACATGAAAGTTCTCATTTTGCTATAATGTCAAAAACAGCCTAGCTAAAAACGTTAAACTGTATAAATAGCATATGCAAAGGCATGGTTACCTAGACCAGACTTTCCACCACCCTTTCCACCATAACTACCTCCTGAAAGTCTGTCGCCTTGACCTACACCTCCAACTAAACCTTGACCTTTCAAGGTCAATAAGCCAAGCTTGTCAACTTTGAGTATGTCTGTATCTATTTTCAAGTTTCTAGCAATCAATTTTCCACCAGCCTCTATAGTTATTTGTCCATTGTTTGTCCCTCTTCTCACCTACAAATAATATTATATGAACCATGCTCTGTGAAAAGGGGGCTTGATGCTTCTGCAAAAAGTACCAACCCATGTCAGCCTGCACAGTTTGTGCAGACTAACATGGGTCCCATTTTGCTGTTTGCAAATTTTCTGCATGACAAGGGACCATTCTACCTCCAGAATCACACGGTTGTTAGACTAACTAGATTGTGTGGATCACTGTTTATGTAATGACTTGCTTGGTAGTAGAATGCATCATGGAGATGCATTTAACCCCCTTTTGCCAGAGCATGGCTCATATGGTTTACAAAGCTATAATTTGTTTTAAAAACATAAAGGAAAATGGTAAATTTTTTCCATGCCAATACATTTTGTGGTGAAACTGACATTATCAGAATAAAAATTGACACAGATTGTACATCTAAAGAAATTAGCTAATCTTTGCTAATTTATTATTTTTTCCCATCTCTACATCACTTTTTCACTTAGTAAATATTTTGTTCATTTTTTTTTTACTTTAAAGAAAATCACTATGACATATCAGATCACAGATATAGAAAAAACTCTGATGTTTCACTAAAAGTGAAAAAGAACAAATGACTACACATCAGCTCCATTTTTCACATTCTATAGATAAAAGACATCAATGTCACTTACAACCAAAGTCCAAACATCATTAATGTCTCCATATCTGGTTTTGAGTTCAAGTACACCTTCATCTTGTATGGTCAGGTTTTTAAACTGATAAGATCTTTGACCAGCACTACCAAACACAAGTGTTGCACCTAATATTGTAAAATACATCACAGTTAATTAGTCTTAACTCTTTACCAAAAGACAACAAACACAAGTGTTGCACCTAATATTGTAAAATATATCACAATTAATTAGTCTTAACTCTTTACCAAAAGACAAAACTTTAGACTTTTCCAAATTGAAAGCATGTACAGACCACAAAATAAATGTGACTCAAAAATTGAAATTTGTTTTGGGAAGGGTAGAAAACATTGCAAGGAAAGGAGAAAATGCTGGTACCGGCATTTTCTCCTTTTCTCATAATGTTTCCAAAAGCTTTACCTCTCAGGGTCATTTAAAGTCGGGATCGTGTGGTAAAGAGTCAAATGAAAACCAATTGCTTTTAAATTTTTTCCTTACTTTACATATAACGTCAATTTTAAAATCATAACTTGTAATACATCAGTTAACCCATTACCACACAATCCTGGCTTTTAACGACCCTGTTAAAGAAGCCTTTTGGAAACATTGTGGGAAAAGGAGAAAATGCTGGTAACCAGCATTTTCTCCTTTTCCCACAATGTTTTCTACCTTTCCCCAAACAAATTTCAGTTTTTGAGTCACACTGATTTTGTGGTCTGCAAATGCTTTCAATTTGGGTCTAAAATTTTGCCGTGTGGTAAAGAGTTAAGAGTGAAATTGATTTTCTAAGATTACTTCATAATTTTCAAGCAAAGTTTAGCCATTAGTCTCCTAAACAGCATAACTATCAGTGCAGTGTGGATGAAGATCAGACTCTACAGTACATTACAATCTTGAATGATCTACACTTACCATCATCTTGCTAGGAAACAAGCAAAAGCAGCTTTACTACACAGTCCCATGTTTAACAACTCTGAAGAAAAAGCCTCTTGAAAACATTGTGGGAAAAGGAGAAAATCCTGGTAACCAGTATTTTCTCCTTTTCTCACAATGTTTTCTACCCTGTGAAAGACAACTCTTATTGTTTAAGCTACACTAAATCTGTCGTCTGCAAATGCTTTTACTTTGGACAAGTCTAAATTCTTATCGTTTGGTAAAAAGTTAAATTGTGACTATTTACTTTTTTTTTACTGGAAAAAGCTTGTTGCAGGTCTTTAGCATTCATGCATACCACAAATTCTATTAACCAATCATTACCTGAAGAAACAAGCAGATGAGCCTTTCTTCCATCAAGGAAACCAAATATTCTTGAAGGTGTGGTTCTCAACAATGAAGCAGGGCAAGAGGTATCCTGTGTCAACATGCCTAGGCCGCGCTGATCAAGTGGTCCACGGAAAACAACTGTGGATTCAGGCAAAATCCATTTTGCACTTTCATACAAGAAAACCTCAAATGTGATGTTTGTTCGTTTGTATTTAGAGACCTGAAACAATAATACTACATCTAACATTCATTGATAAATAATGAACTCAAAACCCAGCTGTTTTGATTTTCTATTTCATGCAAAAAAAAAAAGAAATATTGAAATGACAACCAGAGTTTTCACTGGAATTGAACTCTCTGAAGAATTCTGAAGAGTGCCACGGCAAGATCAGTTCTGTGAAGTTTGGTCAGAATTGGATGGATAGTTTCAGAGACGTTTGAAATAAAAGTTAACACATGGATGGACAGACAGACTGACTGACCCAACTGACACTAGGCCATGGCAAGTGCACTGGCCTTCCGCTGGTGGAACTAAAACTTCTTGACTTTTTCAAATTCAAAGTATTTGGGGATGATAGAATTAACCCTTTACCACACAATCCCTACTTTCAACGACTCTGAAAAAGAAAGCTTTTGAAAACATTCTGGGAAAGGGAGAAAATGCTGGAACCAGCATTTTCTCCTTTTCCCACAATGTTTTCTACCCTTCCCAAAACAAATTTCAATTTTTCAGTCACATTGACTTTGTTGTCTGCAAATGCTTTCAATTTGGCCTAGTCTAAAATTTTGTCATTTGGTAAAGAGTTAAATGATTGAACCGGTACTTTGAAAAGATAGAAAACATTGCCAGAAATGGAGAAATACTGGTTTCAAAGTATTTTCTCACAAGGTTTTCAAAAGCCTGCCTCCTTAGGGTCATTAAAACTTGGGATTATTTGGTAAAAGATAGAAAACTTGCCTCTGTAAATTCTAAAGTATGGCCCGGACCAATATGTAGATGACCAGTATCATCTCCATACATGTATACTGTCCTCAGAGTTGTACCATTTCCTCCAAGTGTCAGATGAGCTCCTCCATAAAGTTCAACATGAGTGAAATCATACACAAAGTTGTCAGAATCAGAATTCAAATAGGCAATTGCACCTAAAAACAAATAAATGGATCTTATTAAATGATACATGTGCATAGAACATCTTAATGCATCAAAAGAAATAAAAATAGACTATTTCAACCCTTATTAAGCTAAAAAGAGAAATTAAACTTTCAAATTCATAGTAAAAACCCAAATTTTGCCATTTCAAAGATATTTTAAAGAAAAAGATATCTCCTTCTCAGACAGCATAGATCAAAGATTAGACTGCACATTCTGGGCAGTCTGATCTTGATCTACACTGTCTGCAAAAGGTCCTTGAGTTGTGCTTAGCAACATTAGGGTTAATACATTTCTTCCACTACTGAACAAAATAGCTTTTATATGCCTGATTCAGGAATAGGAGAAAATGCTGGTAACCAGTATTTCCTCCTTTTACTACAATTTTTTCTACCATATAAAGGACATATTTCATCCTTGGAGTCACCTTTAATTTGTCATCCACAAATGTTTTCAATCTGGACAAGTGTAAAATTTTGTTGTGTGGTAAAGAGTTAAGAAAGCATCTGTTTATATATTCTACTTTCACTCTTCTGTTATTATCCCTGCACTTGCACTAATAATGATAGCAACAATACTCGCAATTATGGACATGTTAGTTTTTTTAAAAATTGAGAACAAAGGACAAATATATTACTGGGTCATGTAGAGCTGTATGTGTTACCTAGAAGACATATAATTACATCTCGCCTTTCACGATTATAGTTGCATATGCAGCCAGTGTAGATTAAGATCAGGCTGCACAAAACATGCAGCCTGATCTTTTATCTACACTGTCCGCTTTGCTGAATCACTATAGACAAAATAAACCATGAAATTGCAATTATTTGGGCCATATTTCTATGATGAAAATGTCTGACAGGTTTATTCGGCGCTCTAAGGGTTAAAATGAAAATTACATATTGTGCCTCCTATGATACAAACTTTCAGAATTAAAATATTTCAGCCATGCTCTGTGAAACAGGGGTTTCATGCACCTGCAAAGAGTATCCACCCAGCTCAGCCTGCACAGTCCGTGCAGGCTGACTCGAGTCAAAACTTTCTGCTACTGGTCAATTTTCTACGTGTCCAAGGAACATTTTACCTCATGATGATTCAATCTGTTATTAGCCACATGGATTTTACGGATCCATAATTATAATATGACTTGCTTGGTATGATGCATCACAGAGATGCATTAAACCCAATTTTGCCAGAGCACCTCTCATTTACTGATTAACTCTTTACCAAACGACAAAATTTTGGACTGGACCAAATTCAGAACATTTGTAGATGACAAATAAAATGTAGCTTAAATGGTGCTTTATGTACTGGATAGGGCAAAAAACATTGTGCGAAAAGGAGAAAATGCTGGTTACCAGCATTTTCTCCTTTTCCCACAACGTTTTCAAAAGCCTTCTCTTTCAGGGTCGTTAAAAGTTGGGATTGTGTGGTAAAGGGTTAAATGTATGTATTCAACAAACAAACCTGTTTCAGTGTAGTTTGCGTATTCTCTTTCACCAGCACTATCCCCAGTAGGCTCTGAAACCTATAATAAATTTTAATTAATACCCAAGCACAAATGTGTTGAAGATTTGAAAACATTGTGGGATAAGGAGAAAATGCTGGTAACCAGCATTTTCTCCTTTTCCCACAGTGTTTTCTACTCCTATAATGGTGAATTTCTATTTTTGAGTCATAATTGTTTTGTTGTCTGTAAATGCTTTCAATTTGGTCGCATCCAAAATACTGTCATTTGGTAAAAAGGGTTTAACTTTTAAATTAATTGATGCAACTGTAACAGATCCTTTGTTTGCTTTTGAGTTATAATGCAATGTAACCAGAACATGGAGTACAAAAAAAGCACATCAGAAGTGATCATGCAATATCATCTAACCCTCAAAGCGCCTTTCAAGACTACAGTTGCCTCTATGGCCAGTGCAGAGCAAGATCTGACTGCACAAAATGTGCATTCTGATCTTTGATCTACATTGTCTCCTTTACAGAGACATTCTGGACAATGACAACCTTGGCAGTGCAATTATAAGGGTCTTATTTGGAGAATAAAAGTATTCCCTGATTTTATTCAGTGCTCTATGGGTAATTATGGAAGCTTTACATCCTCCAGACTCCCTTTTTTTCATCCTGCAGCAGACTGCTTTTGACAGCATTTTGACATTAAAAATTATTCTGTATGCAATTTTGCCATTGAAAAGTACTCTATATGCAAGTTCTCTATTTGTCATAATGATTTCTCATGTGTTCATGTATGGAGGTCTAATCCATGCTGGTTACATATATTTCAAAAAAATGTAACTTTTGTCTGCTTCACTTTGGTTTGGGGGAGCTAAATTGCCATCTACTCACAAGTATTAACCCTTTACTGCACAATGCCAACTTTTAAAGACCCTGAGAAAGAAGGCTTAGAAAACATTTTGGGAAAAGGAGAAAATGCTGGTAACCAGAATCTGCTCCTTTTCCCACAATGTTTTCTACCCTCTGAAAGACAAAACTAATGTTATGTTTTGAGTAACTTTATATTTTTCGTCTGCAAATGCCTACAATTTGCATATGGCTTAAATTCTGTCATGTGGTAAAGTTAAAAAAAAGACATAAAAAGTGTGTTCAATAGCACTTAATGTCATAATAAAAACTGCTTGGTTTGCTTTTGAACCTATAGTACAATGTAACAAGCACAGGGCATGTAAAAGAAAGCAAGATAAATATGACACCATGTTATCACTTAGGATGAGAATGAGATATTTGTCCCTCCTGAAAGTCCTTGGTAGAACTGCTATGTAATTCAAACTACTTACGAACGGTTGTTGGCAGCCATTATCTACTCTCAGGTTTTTAATATTGCTTCCTTGTAAGTAGCTTATCCCTGGACCACCTGGTTCTCCACTAACAGAGCCACCTCCTTTAATACAAATAAAATGTCAGAGCTTCAGATAGCTATGAGTATAAGAATCCTACAACTGAGGGAAACACTCTAACAGTGTCCAAGGATCCAGAGGACAGCAAAATTTTAACTCTTTACCACATGACAAATATTAGACTGCATGGTCCAAATTGAAAGCAGTTGCAGACGACAATTTAACTGTGGCACAAATGATGGAGTAAGTTCTTGATGGGACAGAAAACATGGTGGGAAAAGGAGAAAATGCTGGTTACCAGCATTGCTGGTTACCAGCATTTTCTCCTTTTCCCACTATGTTTTCAAAAAGCTTCTTTGTTAGGGTCGTTAAAACTAGATATTGTGTGGTAAAGAATTAAAAGATGAACCTGATTATTCAGCTTTCTAGAGAGTGGGGAGTCCCTATTTTTGTTCTTGAATGGTGTCTGAAGACCAAAAGCATAGTATCTAGCCCTCTAAAAACGTTAGTTCTCCAATAAATCTTTGCTGCGGATATTCACTGAAGCTATCCCAATGAGACACTTTTAATAAGTAAGAACCCATAATGTGAGTTGTAGGAAAGAGCAAAGATGAATATATTCTGAGAACCCAAATGATGGTCCCTAAAGCACTGATGTTTTTTATTCTGTAATGAAGAAAGATCTAGTTGCAAGTTAGAAAATTAAGAAAATGTCTTCTTTATTTTTGACGAAGACCTGAGTTATCTAAATCACAAATAATATCTACATATGAGTTAAGTGACTAATTAATTAGAAGATGCTATATCCCTGCTGTGAGGAATGGCTAGGGTTTTCTATAATCTGAAGAAAAAGAACATCTAAAAAACAAACCTTTAGACTGGATGAGATTAGAATGAAAATCTCCAACTTTGAAGAAAGAATGAACTCTTCCTCCTGCTCCACCTCCTCCCTTTCCTTGAGCACTGCCTCCATTTGAATAAAGATGGCCAGTTAACGAAAAAGTATTCTCACAGTGAAAGAAAAGGTTCCCTCCACTTCCTCCACCACCAAGGTTATGCTGAAAAGGCAGGCAAATTTTACTACCATGTCAATATGTTCACATTAAAATTCAAGTTGTCTAAACAATCAAGGAAAGATTTTGCAAGATTTTTGAGCTGGGAGGTTGGTTTATGAAGGGGTCACACTAAAGTATGCCACAGCAATGCCACAGGTATGCCATTGGAGACAATGACATACCAAAGCATATTTATAAATAGCAATACCTGATCTGTGTGATTAATTCTTTTAACTCTTTACTATGTATGGCAAAATTAAATTTTAAGAGTTGCTCAGACTGAAAGCCTTTTCAGATGCTAAATTAATTATAGCTGAAATAACTGATGTTTGTCTTTTAATTTAAAGGGTAGAAAATGTTGTGGAAAAAGGAGAAAATGATGGCCACCAGAAAATCAGGAGGGGGAGGAGTATTGCAGTCGACGTTGGGTAGACTAACGACCAGTTGCCCAGCTAGCTCAGTTGCTAGAGCTGCGATACTAGTGTTCCAGGGGTAGTGGATTCAAGTCCCACGTGGGGCACTCTTTTCTCCCCTGATTTACTTCATTGGCAATGAGGTCAACTGGTGAGCGCAGGTAGGTGGCACCAGCGATCTGTGAGGAACGGGGCGAGTTGGTGACTTCAAAAAATCAGGAGGGGGAGGAGTGTTGTAGTGGACATTGGATAACCTCATGACCAGTTGCCCAGCTAGCTCTGTTGGTAGAGCTGCTGTACTAGTGTTCTTGAGGTCATGGGTTCGACTCCCACCTTAGGCACACTTTTCTCTTCTGGAAGGCTATTATCAGAGCCAGTCCTGTGATGACCAGACCATTTTTTTTTTTTTTGCCGAATATGGTATTTGCTGTAACACATTTTCTTTTTGTCTTTCCTTGTTTGCTTTTTCACACGCCAAGATGGTCTCAAAATGGGGATGTGCACACACCCTAGTCCAAATATTTAGACGTAAACATGCTTATTTACCTTTCAACATTTACCTATGGGACATTTCACATTTTATTTTTCTTTTGCATGTAACGTCTAAATGGGTCCCATTCAGTTTTATGCAGCAAATTCGATCTCTCTTAAACCCTTATTATTACAAAAAAGAACCTGATTTACCTTCAGGTACAACTTCATTTGGAAATATTCAGCTGCTGTCTTATTAAATGATGGGCAGACTCATTCAGAATTCAATCAAATCACTTTCATGTCGGATTGCTCACGAAATCGCCCCCATGTTTTTTCAGTCATGCAGACGGTTGCATAGCAATTATTTAAACTAGAATTTACTGTAGCATTTTTAGTGAAATCTATTTCCATAATCAAACATGACCGAGGTGAACAAAATATCATAAAGACATAATAAGATTCTGTAAGTTGCATTACCAAGCATAACCCAATTTATGGTGGTTCATAAGGAACAATCGAATCTCTTCCATGGCAACTCATAACAAAACAGAGTGGTGTTGAATCGGAATGGATTTAGGTAATAAATAGGCAAGTTTTATATAAATATCCTTTTTCAATTGAGAAATTATTCTAACTTCTGACGTTTCTATTTTATTGATCACGTTCAATTAAAAGTATCCAAATTTGCTGTTCAAACAGCGAAAAAAATCGATGTCGGAGTTTGCTAAAGGAAACTATGAAGGAACTGATAAGACCTTATGTAGGACTGAATTCCCTATTATCGTGGTACTAAAACGTTCCACTGTGTGTAGAAAAATTATTTCCTTGTCTGTTATTTTTCTGTTGCAAAAATCATGCGATGATACCTCATGTATATTTCTACGATAACTGATTTTCCGTTTGTCAGTTAACGATTCTAACTCAAGGCAAAGCAGTGGACAGCATTGACCAACTTTTAAAAAGGCATACTTCCGGTATTATCGTGGCATTGAGATGAGGCCCTGGAAGATTTACATGCTCACCCTATTTGTGTTCAAAACTTTGGCAAATGAAAATCAAGTTATTTTCAAAGCGTTGAGATGATTTTATCAAGAATTTTGAGCAACATATATAAATAGATTCTCCCTGTCATTTTGTAAGCGAGGTTTTACTTTGCGCACCTGTAAAAATGGAGGAAAAAACGACGTCTACAGATCTTTGATTAAAATAGCATCAAATACCCCATTTTTGACCTCTTTTGTGGATAAAAAAAAGTGAATATATAATTTCTAGAGTGTTCTTTCATATCAATAGATCAGGGAACTCAATTTAAAAAAAAATGTAGTGCTTTGAGAAGAAGATTTTTATAATTAGCATGTCAAAAATTTTGTCATGGCCTCTTATTTTTGTTCCCATATTTGGAAAGCGATGACGTCATCATTTAGCGGTCGTCTGAAATTTACTTTCCCGTTTGATAAACTTCAGTGACAGGAAAACAAATTTTACAGAACTGTTATAATGATACTGATTTTGTTACACTGATAAGATCATCAAATTCATCTAGGGGACAGAGTGATTTTGCAAAGAGCCAAGTTTTCTTACTGTTCGGATGAAAACTCGATTTCACCTACCATTTTCGGAAAATTTGCCGAAGTAAGTTTGCAAAGTGTGTTAACTGTAGCTGACCTACAAGTGCTCACGTGAGGACATCCTCAAGGAGGCGCATTTTAGCCTCACTTTCGGAAACTGTAAATACCACGATGTTGAAGGACCCACGATAATACCGGAAGTGACTATAGATCTACATGATAAATGTCAAAATGAAAAATAACGGACTAGTACAGTACACACCCATATTGCGCTCTTCCCCACCCCCACTCGCATCAGAACAGAAACAAAGATCTAGATCTAACCACAGGTGAACGGCGAACGCCAATGTAAATCCTATATTACACACTAATATACTGAAAGGTAAACAGCTCGTAATGTATTTTCAATACCCCAGTCACAAATTCCATGCTGTTTACAAGTCATTTTTCTACCAATATTAACATTCATAGCACCAATCGATAGCGGAAACATTATTCTACAAGAAAATCATGTCACAAATTGAGCCATTTCAAGTTGCTAAGAAATATCTAGCTCGAAAATGTCAAACAGCCCAACTCGGATTACATTGTCGCTCGCCGTTCACCTGTGGATCTAACTGCCGGACGAAGCAATACAAGTTTATTTAGCGATCGCGTATGCACGATCCCTGGTTTATGTTATCTCGGAAATGGCTGCATGAAAATTGCAATGATTCGAAACGCTTCTGCGATTTCAACTTTCAAGCCTTTCCTATTTGTAACACTTGTTTTTATTCAATCTGTTCTTCTGAAACAGACGAACTTTCTTTGGACCGGAAGTCATTCGGATACTCGTTACTTTCCGGTTTTTCAACCAACTACGTTAATCTGGTACCCTGCCGTACTACAAGAGTAACGTAGTGATAGGGGCAAGTAATCCAAACTACGTAAACTGGCAGATCTTGTGATAGACGGGTACCAGATTACTGATTACACACTCATTAAAACTCGACCTATCCCGTAAAGTTCTACAACTTTCTTGATCAACGGATCACCCGAAGTTTGCCAACCCACCGCACAATGAAACTTTCTGTTTTTTTTTTAAACAATTCTCACCATGAACGTCTGTTGTGTTGATATTAGTTAGTCACAATCTCTTGAGTCTTTCCGGTGTAGTCCTCCTAAAGGGTTGTAATATTGTGGTGGGGACCTAAGTAGTTTCATGCGCGGAGAAGGACGTTTCAGTGTAGAAAACAATAGCAAATTAGATCCAATACCCCAAAAATAATTGGGAGACCAATACAAAACAAAAATGAGAAGGAGGTATGGAACATCATTGGGCTGATATTGATTTGATGTGAAACAGAGCGCTCTTTTGCCATATCCCATTATCCTGGAAACTATTCGATGCCTGCGGAAATATGATTTCAAACTGTAGACCTCTTTTCTCTGCGATTTTTCAAGGGTTGGTGTTTTGTGATGGTCGTGTTTTGAGGAACAACAAAGAAAAACACAGCCGCTTGCAGTGGCGTAGCCAGGCACGCGCACGTACGGAAATGCGTGATGTTCATCAAAATCCCCGTGCATGATTTTTAGCAAAAATATAGGCCTATAAATAATTGATTTACAGAAAGTAGAACCCATTAACATCAAAAATTAAAAATCTTGAGGACTTTTTTTCCCTTGCAAAAGATTAAACATGATCATGTACCCGGAAGGTCGACTTTTGAGGTTTAAGAATGCCTATATAGATAGGCCTATAGGCGGTGTGATCATTCAGTTTACTTACAGTGGACGGCATCCCGTTGGCTATAATACTTCCTTCGATCCGTATAAACTCTTTCACGTACATTCTAACAAATCCCCCACCGCGTCCTCCGGTTTCACCGCCCGGTACATGGCTGCCCCCTCCGGAACCCCACAGACTTTCTTGGAAGATCGAACCGTATGGATATCCAGCAAACTGGTACCCCGTACCTCGACCGCCTCTTCCACCATGACTAGCACCACTTCCTCCAGTGTAGGATATTTTACCTTTGCCTAGGTGATAATAGAAAACGGTTTCCGTGTACATATACATACATGTGAGCCATGCTCTGTGAAAAAGGGGCTAAATGCATCTGCAAAAAGTATCGACCCAGGTCAGCCTGCGCAGTCCGCGCAGGCTGACATGGGCCGAAACTTTTTGATGTTGGTGAATTTTCTGCAATCTATCGCATGTCAATAATTATGTTGTTAGACAAAATTGATTTTGTGGATCCATATTATAATCATACGACGACTTGCTTGGTATGCATTAAAGCCTCTTTTCACAGAGCATGGTTCATTATGTACATTAATTTTTATGACGAAAAAGCTTTCCTCCAGATCAACACTGGCTTTATTTATTTATTTTTAAACTAATGTTTTCTTATCAAATTCGAAGTTTTCCAGACGTTTTCATCTAACTCTTTAACAAACGACAAAAATTTAGACTCGTCAAAATTAAAAGCATTTAGGTGTACGAATGGCAAATAGAATGCCGCTCAAAAGATGGAATTTTCCTTTGAAATGATTTAAAACATCGTTGGAAAGGAAGAACATACCGGTAACCAGCATTTTCTCTCTTTCCCGCAATATTTTCAAAAGGCTTCGTCCTCAGGGTTTTAAAACTCGGCACTTTTTTGTATATACATGTAGTAGATGAATTATAGACGTACCCGGTCCTTCATCAGAAAGGTACCCGCCTCCTGTCACATCTATAATTCCCGATACCGTTACTCTTTCACAGTCCTGGGTACCATCGTGCGTCGGACCAAGATGTAGCGATCCCGCTTGCAGTTTACCACCAATATGAAATTCCCTATATAACATCTGCGAGGGTTCCGAACCATTGGCCATGTTATCTGGATCATGTTGAAAGCCAAAGTCTACATGTCCTCCCGATTGGATTGTGAACACTACGCCTTGTATAGTTACCGGGCAGGAGAAGTCTACATGTCCTGTGCTGTTAATTAAACAAAACACCATGGTCACTACCGCGGTTGGCTGTGAGTACAGTCGCCCAGCTATATTAGCGTTTGTAACTGTCCAGTTTGTATCACCAGACTGAAATTGGGAACCATCATTCATAGTGAACTTCGATGCTGTCACCTTTGATTGAGCAATCCAGTTGGAATTGGCAAGAGAGTCAAATGTTACCGACCCTTTTGAATCAATCAGGAGAATAAGGTCATCGTCTTTAGCATACATACTGATTGTGTTAAGACAATTAAAATCTCCATTCACGTAAACATTATCAATGATGAAGTCATCTTCGATCTCTAGAAGTACCGTACCACCCTCGTATATTTCTATCGAGTCCCACTGTCCCTTTGGTATTACTCTGGGTTTTAATTTTCCAGGATAAAACTTTCCAGAAACTTTTAAAGTATGAAGTGCAACCTGAGAGACCCCAGACCATGGTCTTTGATTTCCAGATACAGAATCAAATGTAACGGTTCCATCAGCACCCACTGTCATAACATGAACCATCTCAATATCTTTGCCCTCGAGGTGAATTGGTGATTTGGAGGTCAGTTTTCCATCAACATTGATTTCATGAACGTAGTAAGCCCCGCATGGGTTGAATACCCAGTCCCCAGATTTTCCAATTTGTATTTCATCTATACCATTACCGATAGACAAATTTCCAGCGTCAAATGAGCCATCAACAATCAAAAACCTAACTTTCATTACACTACAGGAGTCATTGTCGTCAGAGTTTAGAATCAAACTGCCCGAAGGTCCGTGTACGAAGACCCTTTCGATTCTTGAATCAGACACGTTCGGTGCTTGGAATACAGCCGCATTTCTTAGGTTCACGCGACCAGAAACATGTAAAGACTTTGTTTTTACTGGTCCAACAACATCAAAGTCAGTGCGTCCGTTTTCGCCAACAGACAGTTTATCTATGTTGTCACCAAATGTAATATTGGCAGTTGGAAATACATTGTTAATGTTGATATCGGAACAATCAAGAATGATTGTGTCTGAAGTCTCTGGCCATGTTAACAAACCAGCGATATGTAGAGACTTACATGGACTTTCAAAATGTACATATTTGTCCAGAGTCAAAGTTCCGTTTATGTCGATTGCTGTGCCGAGTAACATGCTTGAAGTCACAGGATCAAATCTTACCGACCCAGTCGTGGCAACAGAAAATACTTCAACTTGGTTTAACTGCAACAAATTGGCAGTGAAAGTGCCAGCTACAAACACTTCGTCGGCTGTTAAATTGAACTTTTTTTCGTCGTTTTTAATAGTGACTTGGGCAGATTTTTGAATTTCAAACTTTTTAACATTGATGTAATCCAACTCGACGGTGTCCAAAGTAATGTTCCCTTGGCTCGAGACCGTAACTGATCTCTGTGTTGAGTTATCAATATGAAATTTACCCCGTATGTAGATAAAGCTGTTCAGAACTATGTTTTCATCAGAAATTATATGCAGCGTAGACTCCGGGTATATCACGTAACTTACGTCAACTTTAGCGTTAACCGGTATGACGCTGCGAGCGGTAACGTGAACTACAGACTCCTTGGATCCTATCACATTTAGAAATGTGTAGCTGGCACTCAGTACAACATGTGAACCTTTTGTAACGACCATGTTCATCGGGTCTGAGGAAGGATGTAGGATATATGCTGCGGCCCCTGTATAAGAAAATGAACTGTTTTATATTATATATCTCATTGCTCTCATGTTCTACGTGTCCGAAATGTGCAGTCTGATTTTTTATCTACACTGTCCGCTTTGCTGAAACATTATAAACAAATCAACATTGAAACTGCAATAATCTGGGTCTTACTTGCATCTCTAGACCAAGACAATGTATTGGGTTTATCTGGCGCTCTGGGGATTAATGATTAGCCCATTGCCATCCTCTGAATGGAACGGTAGCAATAAACCGTTTTGCCACCGATCTGTATGGACCGTGAAAAGAGACCGCGATAAGGAGTGATTAATTATTACCGCCTGGACCCAGGCTAAATTGATACATAGTCATATTGAATATGCCGAGATCTACATAGCCTTGTTACATCTAAGTTTTTCGGCGTAGCTGAAAGTGTTGGCTTTTGACCTACTTTTTCGGTACTGATTACAGACGAATAGATAGAAATTTTTGATTGGTCAAAAATGTAGACATGTTTATTTTAAGGGCCCCTGCCTATATATTTACTGGCAAAAATTTGTGATTGGTCAAAAAATGTTCATTTTAAGGGCCCCTGACTATTTGCTGGCAAATTTACGCCGTCGTCTGTCTTTTTTAAAGATATTTCTTGTTTGCAAACAGTTGACATTCTGGCAATTGATCATTCCATTAAAAACTGTTCCAGTCTTTTGTCCCACAGAGGTATCGATACCATGATCTATATATGAGCCACGCTCTGGCAAAAGGGGAATTAATACATCTCCGTGATGCATTATACCATGCAAGTCATCACATACATGTAATTATGGATCCATTTTATCCATTTTCTCTAACAAATGACTGAATCATGCAGTACACTGGTCTTTTCAAATGAAGAAAATTGACCCAAAGTAAAAAGTTTCGGTCCAGGTCAGCCTGCGCAGACTGCGGTCGACTCTTTTTGCAGATGCATTAAGCCCCATTTTCACAGAACAAGGCGCAAATAGTCTTGGTGTGGGCACAAATAACGATAGTGTGTCTCTCTCTAAATATTGCTTTTAAGCACTCTATATTACAAGATTACAAGATTACTGTGGCTGAGGACAGAGGTTCCAAAAGAAGATGGGCAGTATACTGTTTGCTTAATAATGCATATTTACATCAAAATGCAAAAGAAAACCAAGTATTTAGGTGTAGAAAGTTACTGTTTGGTGCAAAGGCCGCAATCCTTTTTGTTTCTTAAAGGCCCAATAGCGGCCAAAAAACAACACAGATGTTAAAATGCGTTTAAATTCAAACTATACCATTTAAAAGTATGGAAAATGTTGTGACGATGACAATCGGTTACTGTGTTAGTCTCTGGCAGAAAAATGAATTTTAAATTCTAGCAAAAAGTAAACAAAAGATAGAGAGTGACCTGGCAACGTTAAACCTCGTTTTGAAAATAATTTTTCTGCCAGCGTCTAACACTTGGACCGACCATACAATAACAAATTGTCATCGTCACCATAATTTCCGTACTTTTAAATGGCGTGATTCTAAAATTAAATGCAGTTGAACATCCGCTTTGTTTACTTTTGGAAGCTATTGTTACTTTAACATAAGGCTTCTGACATTATAAATGAAACATAATGTCACCATCTGAAACTCGTGCCTGTTACATGTGAGCCATGCTCTGGCACAAGGGGGCTTTATGCATCTCCGTAATCCATTACACCAAGCAAGTCATCACGTGATCATGGATCCATTCAGTCCATTTTGTCTAACAACCGACTGACTCATGAGGCAGACTGGTCATCGGACATACAAAAAAATTGATCAACAGCGAAAAGTTTCGGCCCAGGTCAGCCTGCGCAGTCCGCGCAGGCTGACCTGGGGCGATACTTTTCGTAGATGCATTAAGCTCCCTTTTGCCGGAGCATGGCTCATGGTTTTAACCCTTATCCTGCCAACTAATAAAATGAAACTTTCAAACCGATAGCTATATAAACCCAAATTTTGCTATTTCAAATGTATTTTTGGAGAAAAGATTCTCCTAATCGGACAGTAGTAATCAAAGATCAGACTGCATGTTCTGTGCAGTCTGATCTTCATCTACGCTGTTGCCAAAAGGTCAGTGAGTCGGGCCTAGTAGCCTAACGGTTATGGCGGGTAGGCGTTTTACACAATCAAGGCGTTTTGCGCCAGTTTACCCGACTACTCATTCGTTGCCTGGCATTCTCACATTGGCTTAATAATGTTTGACAATTTTATGAACAATTTCCTGGCTTTCGAAGAGTCTTTTTTTTTTTCTCTCGTTTGATCTGATATATTACCTTATTTATTAAAGGCACGTGTAAATAACCTAGTTTGCGCGAGTCTTGTCTTTTTCATTTCATATGATGAATTCACCAATTTATTAAGAACAAGTGTAAATAATCTATTTTTTTTTTCATTTGATGTGATAAATTTTCTTACTAGTTGAGGACACATTTTAAATAATCAAACTTGCGGGAGTCTTTATTTTTTTTTTCATTTGATCTGATAAATTTCCTTATTTATTAATGAATGACATGCGTAAGTCCCCTTTTTTTCATTTTATCTGATATATTGCCTGATTTATTAAGAATATGTTTAAAATAACCTGTCTTACATGAATGCGCCAATTTTGTTTTATGGCGCATCGACTGCGAGGAAGATAACTCGAAAGCACAACTGTTGTTCAATGTCGCTTTAACTCTTTACCAAACGACAAATTCTTAGACTAGTTCAAATTGAAAGCATTTTGCAGACGACAAAATAAATGTGACTCAAACATTGAAATTTGTTTTCGGGAGGGTAGAAAACATTGTGGGAAAAGGAGAAAATGCTGGTTACCAGCATTTTCTCCTTTTTCCATGATGTTTTGAAAAGCTTTCTTTCTCAGGGTCGTTAAAAGTCGGGATTGTGTGGTAAATGGTTAAAGATACATCTATACTCGTTTTTGGCCCATTTCATCTTTCATTTATCAAACTATAATTCTTATATCATGTTATATGTTGCCCCTGACTGTTGCAAGCTTGCATAAATTACGACGGATAGAAAATATATTTCATTTTCTGGAGGCCGTCAAAGAAATCACTGTTGTAACGTTTCCAGTTTCAAATCGAAGATTTCCGATATTTGTATTTATTCCCTACATCATAAAATATCGGTAATTTATCTATGTTTACTAAGCTGACTAAATTCTGAACCGTTCTACGGTCTATCGAATGTAAGGGTGTATCGTTTAGCAAGAAATATCTTTGAAAAAATATAGACAGCGTAATTTTACCCGCAAATGGGCAGGGGCCCTTAAAATGAACATGTCTACATTGTTGACCAATCACAAGTTTCTATTTATTCGTTTCTTATCAGTACCAAGAATTAGGTCAAAAGCCAGGGCATTCAACTATGCCGAATAAAGAAACTTGAGTGATAGAGAAATGTACTTGACCTTGCCGGGTGATATCAAGACTGGAGCAGTTGGTATCAAGGGCGATGTCAGTAAATTTGCCAACGTTGTCAATGACAATTGTTGAGACATTATTAGGTTTATGAAAGTAAACAGTCCCCGGTCCTCCTGGCTCACCTGTAAATCAAATAAGGAAAAAAAAAAATCTAATAACTGAGCCATGCTCTCTGAAAAGGGGACTTAATGCATCTGCCAAAAGTATTGACTCAGGTCAGCCTGCGCAGTCCGCGCAGGCTGACCTGGGCCGACACTTTTCGCTATCGGTCAATTTTCTGTATGTTCAAGGACCAGTCTACCTGTTGATTAAGTCGGTTGTTAAAAATAGTGGCTACAATGGATCCATAATTATGCGATAGCTTGATTGGTACAATGCACCACGGAGATGTATTAAGCCCCCTTTTACCAGAGCGTGGCTCAAATTTATGATTTACTCTTTAACTCTTTACCACACGACAAAATGTTAGACTCGTCCAAATCGAAAGCATTTGCAGACGACAATTTAAATGTAGCTCAAATGATGGAATATATCTGTTGATAGGGTAGAAAACGTTGTCGAAAATGGTGGTTACCGCCATTTTCTCCTCTTTCCACAATGTTTTCAAAAGGCTTACTTCGTCAGGGTCTTTAAAACACGTGATTATCAGACGACAAAATTTAAGACCCGACCATATTGAATGCATTAGCAGACGACAAATTTAATTTGACTACAATGATGGGATCTATATGTGGAAGGGTAGAAAAACATTGTGGGAAAAGGAGAAAACGCTGGTTAGCAGCATTTTCTCCTTTTCCCACAGTGTTTTCAAAAGGCTTCTTCTTCAAGAGTCCTTAAAGTTGTGATAGAGGGTTATCAGACGACAAACTTTAAGACTTGGCCATATTTGCAGACAACAAACTAAATTTGACTAAAATGATGAGATCTTTTGTGAAAGGGCTAGAAAACAATGTGGGAAAAGGAAAAAATGCTGGTTACCAGCATTTTCTCCTTTTCCCACGGTGTTTTTCAGAAGCCTTATACGTCGGGGTAGTTCGTAAAATTCGTGTTTTTGAGGTAGAGGATTAATCAAACATAAATAATGAAGAAGAGTTCTTATGAGATAACTTGGCCATAAATTAAACCACAGGCCTTTGAAGCTCCATTGGTCTGTTACGGAATACTAACATTTTTCTTGGTTGATCATCGAATACTTGCGAATTGGTCCATCGCTCTGTATTATCAGAGAATACTCAAATTTTCATTTACATCGTTATTATAAATAGCACATTGGCGACTGCCTCTATGTTGTATATAATATATACAATATAGAGACAGTTGCCAATGTGCTATTTATAGTAACGGTGTCCGACAGGGAAAATTTCGTTGTCCAGTAATAGACCAATGGAGTTTCAGTGGCCTATGGTTAAACCAAGTTCTAGGTCTAAAATAGTTCTTTTGAAATTTTTACAAAATTTAAGACTCGTTCATAATACAAGTATTTGCATGCGACAGATTTAACCCTATACCACACAATCCCAAATTTTAGCCAACCTGAAGAAGTAGGCTATTGAAAATATTGTTGGAAAAAGAGAGAATGTGGATAACCAGCATTTTCTCCTTTTACCACAATGTTTTCTACCCTATGACAGTCAAATCTCGTGTTTTTGAGTAACATTTATTCAGTTGTCGGACAGTGTTTTTTCTGGATAACCAGCACTTTCTCGTTTTCCCACAATGTTTTCTATCCTATGAAAAGCAAAGTTCGTGTATAGAGTAACATTTATTTTGTTGTCTGCAAATGCTTTCAATTTGGAGAAGGCTGTAATTTTGTCGTCTGGTAAAGACGTGATGTGGGTCAAACTATTGGACTTGTCTTTAGAAGGAAAGAAAAGAGTGTGGGAACAAGAGAAAATGTTGATGATAAGTATTGAATTTTCTCTTTTGCTTCTAATATTGCCCTTAGTCGTTAAGATATGGCAAATGAATACGTGTGAAAACGCTGTGGCAGAAAAAAATCTTACAACAGCCAGTGTCATAATTTAAATACAGACTATGCTCGTAGACCAAAAACAACATCGGTTAGTATTAATTAATTAACACTTTACCAAACGACAAAATTTTAGACTAGTCCAAATTGAAGGCATTTGCATACGACTAACAAAAGGTGACCAACATGACAAAATTTGTCCTTAATAGGATAGAAAACATTGTGGGAAAAGGAGAAAATGCTGGTTACCAGCATTTTCTCCTTTTCCCACAATGTTTTCCAAAGCCTTCTCCCTCAGGGTCGTTAAAAGTGTGGTAGATGGTTGGTTAAATAGCGACGTCTTTTGGCTGTACTCGCCATCCCATTCTGAATAGCATTCATAGTTTTCCTTTGGAGAATGAACCACTGCAGTGCTAAATAAATGGACATTCTCTGCTGGTACTGAAACGTTTGAACATTAAAAAGTATACATTGTATTTGACTCTTGTATTTAGTCAATAACATAACTTTAACATCAAGTTCAAGACTATTTTCAGTCAAAAACAAGAGCATCACATGCGGGCGCCAACGCTTGGCTGCGGTTGCTTGATTTTCAGCGAAATGACTAAGTCGAAAATGGAGCATAACTGTGGCAGAATGCTTTCATTGTTACCTGTCCTTATTTTATAGGTTTCCCTTCTGATAATTAAGAACTTGTCCAAGTTTGAAGCAAATATCTTCAGTAATAACAGAGATATAAAACGTCAAAGTCATCGCGCGACAACGCAGACGACGCCTGGGCTACGGCACTACCTCGATGTTTTCTTCGAAAACAGCCGAACTAAAACTTGGATACTGTTGATCTAACATCAGACTGTATGGTTTTGTGCGGCGGTCTAGATCTATCTTAACCAAAAAAAGCAACATAAATCTATTTGAACTACTCACCCCTTGGTGACGGAGAACACAGACCGCTGGGGTTCGTGGCATCGGTGCCTGAAAAAAGAACAGTAAACGTCCGTTCTAATGCCCGTTGTTACATTTCTTCTTGACCCCTCCGATTGCAAAGCGCGACCCGTGGGCCTTTTGCGGACAATGTAGATCCAACATCAGACTGCACAGAACCTGCAATCTGATTTTGAATCTACACTGTCCGATAAGGAGATATTTTTGCCGAAAAGGTCACTTTGAAACAGCCATATTAAGGATTTTACCATCGGCTTGAATGTGAGTTATTTAGCAGGATAAGGGTAAACAGTACATGTGTTTCTTGAGGCGAAAAAGTCTTGACTTTAACTAGCAATGTCTGTCTGTCTGTCTGTCTGTCTGTCTGTCTGTCTCCGTCTGTCTGTCTGTCTCCGTCTGTCTGTCTGTCTGTCTGTCTGTCTGTCTGTCGCTCTCTGTCTCTGTCTCCCTCTCTCTCTGTCTGTCTGTCTGTCTGTCTGTCTCAGTCTATGTCTGTCGCTCTCTATCTCTATTCCCCTCCTCTGTCTGTCTGTCTCTCTGTCTGTCTCTCTCTCTCTCTCTCCCAGTCTCCGTCTGTCGCTCTCTCTGTCTATTCCTCCTCTCCCTCTGTCTGTCTGTCCGACTGTCTCTCTCTCTGTTTCTCTCTGTCTGTCTCTCTCTCTCCGTCTCTTAAATAAGTAAATGTCTGCACTTGTAGAATGGGCTGCATGATAAAAACAACAGAACATTAAATTTTGACATAAAGAAAAAAAAGGCAAAAGATCAGAAGTATGGTCCGCTGCAAGAAAAAATGACAAAACGGCAGGTGGACAGACCTCTATATCCCCGCAACATCATTGCCATTTCTATTCCGTAGTACCAAGTCTTCACATATAAACGGACACGAGAGGTGTAGATAGGCCATGGCATCTGAACTATTGATCGACCGTGCCGTCCTTGGAAAATGAAGTTTCTCTCGCCGAGAGGGGTCTGAAATACGACATTTTTTTTAGTTAACCCTTTCCCAAACAAGCCCTGGTTTTCACGTGTCTGCGGTACAAGTCTTTTGAAAACACTGTGGGAAAACGAGAAATTGCTCGTAACGAGCAATTTCTCCTTTTCCCACAGTGTTTTCTACCCTTTTGGAGAACTTTCTTTCATTTTCATCAAATTTAAAATTGTCGTCTGCAAACTCTTTCAATTTGGACCAGTCTAAAATTTGTCGTTTGGGAAAGGGTTAACCCTTTGATAAACAATCCCATGTTTTTATCACCCTGAAGAAGGTGGTTTTTTGAAAACATTGATGGAAAAGGAGAAACTGCTGGTAACCAGCATTTTCTCCTTTTCCCACAATGTTTTCGGTCATCCCTAAAACAAATTCTGTCATTTGAAATGCATTTGATTTTTCGCCTGGAAATGCTTTCAATTTGGACATGTCTGAAATATTGTCGTGTGGAAAAGAGTTTTATTAGGTATATATACCTGAAAATTTTCCGGTACAAATACGTGCGGTGAACACGGATAAAATCACTCGTCACAACTCGGCCGATTCCGTACCTACATCTAACCTCGTCCGTATAAAGAAGGCTTCCATTTTGAACTACCAATCACATGATCTTAAACATGGCGGCGCCCCTGTAGATCGCTTAGCAACGACATGAACAACCATGATGAAGTTATTCACTTCTATCGATCTGTCGATGAAAGCTCCCAACGGAATGGATAAAACACGCTAAAAACTGAATGTACAAACTGTTTGCCGACTGAAATATTCTTAGAAAGATAACGATAGAAAATTTACTCATGTTTTCTTTTTTAAGAGGAGCCTTATAATTTCAATAACGGTAAAGCGATGTGCTTCCGGAGATGTGCGAAATGTACCGTGTAGGTGCATATCAAGCTACGTGATACAGCCGAGGGGATTTGATCACCGGATTACCCGAGGTATGCCGAATGGGATAAAATAACACACGACAGAAAAAAATCCGTATCTACACACTGTGAAGTACGGTTCCAAATATGGTATAGATGACGAAACTCACGCGCGGAAAAAATACGTATTTGATTGGTCAAAAATTTACGTTATGATATTTATCCGCCATTCATAAAAATGACGTTACTAGCCACTACACTGTTGTTTGTTTTAGTTTGTTTACCAATTCACGAATAAAATGTCAAAAGCTGCAAAATGTTGTCGTCGAAAGTTGTACGTATGTAATAAAATGAATATCATGTTGTAGTAACTTTCCCGATGCTTGTATGTGTTTACTTTTCGCTGCGTAAGAAAATTTTGACCATCTCGCTCGATATCAAATTTTCACAAGCTGCTCGAATTAAATACAAGCACCAGAAAAGTTACTAAAACATGATATTCCGTATATCCAATCAGAAAATCATTACATATCGCGCTAATTACCTTCCTGTATTGTACTTTACCTTTGAATTGCCTTTAAGAGATCTTTGTTTGCTGGCAATCTCAATATCGATGATTTTCGATAAAAAAAAAAATCCTATGTAAAGATATCTATGAATTTAGATGCGTAAAAGTGGAACCAGACATTATGCGAATTGATTAAAATGTGGCTGCCAAGCCTCGACGTTTGTAAGTCGTAACGTTAGTTGCACGATGCCAAAGTAGGTATACACATGCACTCACCCACATATTTGTAGAGTCATTATAAAAGTGCACTGTGAAGTCCTTTACGTAATATCCGGAAGACGGTCCCCCGCTTGTTTCTATAGATGTTATGTAATGGTTAGAAGAAAGCCGGGCCTCAAGCCACTGGTTCACTGCATTTTGTCTGGGTCTCCATGCCTTTGAATTATGGGCGCCAAGTCTACCGTAGCTGTATGAATAATTAGTGCTGTAGGAGGAACCTCCCATACTGGACGGCATGAACTGCACTTCTGATGAACCTGTATACAGAGTATTGATTAAGACGTGACCGATGCTCTATGAAACGGGGACTTATTGTATTTGCAAAAGGTTTCGACCCATGTCAGCCTGCGCAGTCCGCGCAGGCTGACATGGGTCGAAACTTTTTGCTATCTCCCAGATCCAGTCGATTGTTAGACTGAATGGATTTCGTCAATAATCATTGATGCCATGCTTGGACTATTATGCATAACGGATATGCTTTGAGCGCCTCTTTGCCAGGACATGGCCCATGTTTATTTGAAACATAAAACAACTGATACTTTGATGCCTTGAAATATAAATTCATGATTGTACGACCCTAAAGAGGAAGACTTGTGAAAACATTGTGAAAACAGGATAAAATGCTGGTAACTAGCATTTTCTCCACCTGAAGCATACCTCTTATGTCGTCTGCAAATGTGTTAATTGGACGAGTCTAGCATTTTTGTCGCTTTGTAATTAATTTTGTTACGTGCATAATCAACCGCGCACGTCAGTGCAGCGGACCATATTTGAGAACATTGCAGCAAACAATACTTCGCTTTTTGTCACTATTCTTTCAGTAGTTTTTATGAAGTAGATCTGTAAAACAGTTCAAAGCAATAATTCAAATTGTTCCATTGTCTTCAAAATCGCCATCTGCGATTTTGCCATGAGGTTCTTTGTTCACAAAAATAACGTCAGCCATTTAGTAATTTACAAACCGCCCTTCTTCAACACACACACACATTTAGTAATTTACAAACCGCCCTTCTTCAACACACACACACACACACACGCGTGCGTGCGTGCGTGCGTGCGTGCGTGCGTGCGTGCGTGCGTGCGTGCGTGTGTGTGTGTGTGTTTTGAAGAAGGGCGGTTTGTAAATTACTAAATGTGTGTGTGTGTGTGTGTGTGTGTGTGTGTGTGTGTGTGTGTGTGTGTGTGTGTGTGTGTGTGTGTGTGTGTGTGTGTGTGTGTGTGTGTGTGTGTGTGTGTGTGTGTGTGTGTGTGTGTGTGTGTGTGTGTGTGTGTGTTTTGAAGAAGGGCGGTTTGTAAATTACTAAATGTGTGTGTGTGTGTGTGTGTGTGTGTGTGTGTGTGTGTGTGTGTGTGTGTGAAAGATCGAAATTTATTTTATCTCGTGAAAATCATACGGTTATATTTTCACTCCATGAAGTAAATTTCGATTTTTCACCGAAAAAAAAAAAATTATCCTGTATATACATGTAGGCTGCTCCGTTTTCACGGAGCATGGTTCATTTATTTAACCCTTTCCCAAACGACAAATTCTGGACTGGTCCAAACTGAAAGAGTTTGCAGACGACAATTTTAAATTCGATGAAAATGGTAGAAAGGTCTCTCGTTACGAGCAATTTCTCCTTTTCCCACAGTGTTTTCAAAAGACTTGTACTGCAGACACGTGAAAACCAGGGCTTGTTTGGGAAAGGGTTAAAGCGTTTGGTCCTGATAAAATTTTTGGTTATAATATCTCTGTTATCCGTGCTGACAATTTCTACGAAAATTATTTTATCTTGTGCTCCATGGCTGCACCCCATTTCAATCACTTTTTTATTGATAACGCATTTCAAACACTTAACCCCTCGGCTGCTAAGTGCAACTCAAGGACCTTTTGCGGACAGTGTAGATCAAGATCAGACTGCACAGAATGTGCAGTCTGATCTTGGATCTACATTGTCCGATAAGGAGATATTCCCCCCCCTCAAAAAAAATGACTTCGAAATAGCAATATTTGGTTTTCACTATCGACTTGAAAGTTTAGTTATGTAGTAGGATAGGGGTTAAAAATACATCCTTACAACTAAGCCAAGCCCCCGTAGCTCAGTCGGTAGCGTGTAGGACTTGAGAACAGGAGGTCGCCGGTTTGATCCCCGACTTGGCCAATTTCTTTCCGAGGACTGATGATAGTCATCGCGACAGGATTTATTCCTCTCTCAACACTGACCATTGTTTCGACGATGGTTATGTGGGAAAGCAGCCAGTGGCTTGGAAAGAAGATTGTGCGGAGTACTGGTAAAAGAAACTCCAGGAAAGCATGGATAGGTGCACTGGCCGCCAGGATATAACTGAAATAATGTTGAAAACGGCGGAAAACACTATTCAATCAATCAATCAATACTTACGGCAAAAAAAAAAAAATTGCTATAAGAACTTGTTACTTTGTAGAATGGTCAGCTGTGTTTACATTGATAAATTATCAATACGTATGGTATAAGGGATAGAGAAACTCCAGGGATTTGTCGTCGATTTAAAACCGGAAACGACAACAATAATTTCTTTGAAGGCCTAGAGAAAATGAAATGCATCTTCTATCGGTCGTAATCTGTGCAACCTTGCAACCATCAGGGCAACCTTTGGCATGAAGATACAAGAAAGATTAAAGTTTGATAAACTCAAAATGAAATAGGTTAAAAACTGGCTGAAAACGAGTATAGATGTAGCTTTAAACTTTGGATTCTGATTAAAAGCTGACAGTTAGATTCATATCGTTTCTAGGTCTACGTATATCTACAATATTTGCCAAAGTCTATCAGTTACAAGTATCATTTAGGGGCTGCTCTAGGTATAGATCTACCCATACGCTAAGCAAATCCGGAGTTTTAACGACCCTACAAAAGAAGGCTTCAAAAACCACTGTGGAATTGATTGATTTATTGTATGGTGTTTAACACCGTTTTCAACATTATTTCAGTTATATCGCGGCGGCCAGTGCACCTATCCATGCTTTCCTGGAGTTTCTTTTACCAGTACTCCGCACAATATTATTTCCAAGCCACTGACTGCTTTCCCACATAACCATCGTCGAAACAATGGTCAGCGGTGAGAGAGGAATGAATCCTGTCGCAATGACTATCATCAATCCTCGGAAAGAAATTGGCCAAGCCGGGGGTCGAACCAGCGACCTCCGGTTCTCAAGTCCTGTACGCTACCGACTGAGTTCCGGGGCTTGGCACCACTGTGGGAAAAGGAGAAAATGCTGGTAACCAGCATTTTATCCTTTCCTCACAGTGTTGCTACTCTTTCAAAAACAAATCCCATCGTTTAGTCATATTTAACGTTCGGACTGCAGATACTCGAAACAAGTGCACAAGCCTAAAATTGTTGTCGTTAGATACACAGTAAAAGTACAGACTAAGCAGCAACAAACATGAAAATGAGCCATACTCTGGGAAAAGGCGGTTAAATGCATCTCTGTGATGCATTATCCAAATCAAGTCATCATATAATTTTGGATCCGTAAAATCTACATTTGTTTAACTGATTCAAGAGGTAGAATGGTCCTTTGACATACATAAAATCTATAAAAAAAAAAGCAAAAATTTCGGTCCATATCAGCCTGCGCGGACTGCGCAGGCTGATATGGGCCGAAACCTTTTGCAGATGGAATCAAACTCCCCTTGTAAGAGCATGACTCACTCGTTTCGAGCTGAGAGGTTTAGCCGTACTCTGGTACATAGGCCTACATCGGGCGACGTCGCCAAAACTTAACCGAATAATAAGACCGCCAGGTTTCAAAGAGCTTTGTATACAACCACAGGCCTTTGAAGCTCCATTGGTCTGTTACGGAGCACTAACATTTTTCTTGGTTGATCATCGAATACTTGCGAATTGGTGCATCGCCTGTATATCAGGAAATACTAAAATTTTCATTTACATCGTTACTATAAATAGCACATTGGCGACTGCCTCTATATTAAACTGGCAGCCTGTTATCGCTCTTCGTCGGACGGCTACGGGAGATACAACGGGTACCAGTTTACCTCTATATTGTCTTATTATATACAATATAGAGGAAGTTGCCAATGTGCTATTTATAGTAACGGTGTCCGATAAGGAAATTTTCGTTGTCCGCTAATAGACCAATGGAGTTTCAGTGGCCAATGATACAACTTTGACGTAAGGCGAGGAAGTATAACAGCATTTGAATTATGTTCTGCTCTGTGAAAAGGCGGTTTCATGCATCTTCAAAAAGTATCGAAACCATCTCAACCTGTGCACTCTGCGCAGGCTCATGTGGGTCGAAACCTTTTGCTATTTGTAAATTCTTTGCATGTCAAAGGACCATTCTACCTTGCGATTCTGTCGGTTGTTGAAAAAAAAAATGGATTTTATGGATCCATAATCCTATGATGACTTGCTTGGCATTATGGATCACGGCGATGCATTATGGCCCCTTTACATAGCTCATTTTCATGTGTAAATAGCTCTAGTAATCTCACTTTCTGTCAGTATAGTTTTCCTTTATAATAACATTATCAGCAGCAGCGAAATAAAAAAAAAACCGAGCCATTCTCTGTGAAAAGGGGGCTTAATGCACCTGCAAAAAAAGTATCGATCTAGGTCAGCCTGCACAGTCCGTGCAGGCTGACCTGGGCCGAAACTTTTCTCTATTGGTCAATTTTCTGTATGCCAAAGGACCAGTCTACCTCATGATTCAGTTGGTTGTTAAATATAGTGGCTCTTGCAGATCCGTAATTATGTGATGGCTTGATTGGTATCCTGCATTACGGAGATATATTGAGCCCCCTTTCGCCAGAGCACGGATCATTTAATGCACGTAAAGCAGCGGAAATTCAGCATTTGATGAAACACTTTTGGCCACTGACTGTATGCACTTCTATGATTTTGTGATTTGTGTTGTGGGCGTATATAGTTTTAATCAATATCTATCCACTGATTCTCAATGTTTTCAAATAGCTTATCGCTTTTAATTTCAATATATTTTGGTACATGTAAACAAATAAGTAAGGCATTATATGATTGCCGCTGTGTAAAAAGGAGGAACCTCTTATGCATTACATGACAGACACGTGACCTTCTTCCCACGTTTTCAAGTTTTGTGATCTTTTCCCGCGGTGTTCTCTTTTTTAACGAAATTCTCTGTGTGTGTGTGTGTGTGTGTGTGTGTGTGTGTGTGTGTGTGTGTGTGTGTGTGTGTGTGTGTGTGTGTGTGTGTGTGTGTGTGTGTGTGTGTGTGTGTGTGTGTGTGTGTGTGTGTGTGTGTGTGTGTGTGTGTGTGTGTGTGCGTGTGTGTGTGTGTGTGTGCGGCTTTATTTGTTTAATGAAAAATTACAACTACTGGAGAGGTCATTTGCAATCAAATCAATATAACAAATCCTTTTTGAAATCCGTCATATAAAAACAAAACACGTCCATTTCCTATTTCACTTTTTTGATTTCGGTTCGTTCATAAAACTATGGCGAAACAGACTGTGTATCAGAACAATTTCGCAGAAAAGCATGGAGTAGGCAGCAAATTTTGAGGCAGTCTGCCTTTTAAACTCACCACTGTTGGAGAGGTCTGCTCTCCAATGATTCCGACTGAGGCGTTATTGAAAACGACCCTTAAAATCACGTGACTGAGAGTACTTGAAGCTGTATTAAATCATCTTGCTCTTGTTTTGGCAGATTTTTTTTTTGTCACGGCAAATAAATTCTTCAACTAGAATATCCATAGGTTTCTACTTAAATCGTAAATTGCAATGAGAAAGAAATATGGCCTCTCTGTATGCATAAGAATACATTGTTTTTATTTTGTTATAAAAAAAAGAAAAGAAACGTTCGGTGATTTTTTGGTTCGCTCGTTAAAAATTGTGTTAAGGACGCCTGCAAAATTACCAACAAGTTGCAGATTAAGCTGTCAGTTTGTTTATTTTTTTGCTTGTTTTGAAGTATAAGGAATAATTTGAGCCATGCTCTGTGAATAGGGGCTATATGCATCTGCGAAAAGTATCGACCCAGGTCAGCCTGCGCTGTCTGCGCAGGCTGACCTGGGCCGAAACTTTTCGCTATTGGTCAATTTTCTGTTTGTCAAAGGATCAGTCTACCTAATGATACAACTGGTTGTTAAATATATTGGATTTTATGGATCCCTAATTATGTGATAATTCATTTGGTATAATGCATTACGGGGATGCATTAAGATCCCTTTTGCCAGAGCACGCCGCTCATTTATTACCTGAAATACCACCATCAGCATAAACATGGCCCCTAAAATCATTTGACTGATGTTTTAGAGCAATTCTCCCGCCTGAGCCCCCTCCACCTTCACCAATACTTTTCCCTCCACGAGCCAACACCACTCCACTTCCGGTCAGGTGACTAGTTTCTATAGCAACGCTACCGCCACTTCCGCCGCCAGATCTCGATTGTTTTGCATCTCCGCCATTTACCGAAATAACGCCATCCACAGAAATGACATTCGTTGCAGTCAGTCCCAGAATGCCTCCTCCACTCCCTGGATGACTTCCGCCACCTGCACTTCCGGTTTGTTTTGGATCGTCAAAGTTTCCATAAGATGCAGACTCAGTAGGTGACAAAAACGTGTTTCCTGCACTGCCTCCTCTTCCGCCATAAGCACCTGAAACAGAAAAAGATAAGAATTTTTTTTTTTTAATAGGACTGTTCGTCTCTTTTAACACTTTAATACCGGACAACAAAATTTTAGACTCTACCGAATTGAAGGTATTTACAAACAAGAAATTCCCTGTAGCTTAAAAGATGATTTCTGTCTTCTCAACACCAGCTTTTTCTCCTTTCAAGAAATGTTTTCAGTTGCCTTTATGATCGTTAATACACGGATTATTTGGTAAAGTCTTAACGGCATTTTTTAGACGTATGGCAGGGAAATTCCTCTTATTCTTTTTCATCTCTGGCTTCCAAAGGACACTGTCCAGGACTCGTATTCATTTACCATTCATAAGAACGTTCTGTCTCATTCTCCAGAATTTTCTAGATTTGAAAGTAACGCAATTTCTGATTGGCTAAACCAGCACTCACACTTATATTGAGAGACCGTTTTGCTGAGCGGCCCTTTTTTTTCTGATTGTCCATAGCGTTGTCGTTTGGTACAAGATTGATTGTTAGTACACTTGCAATCAAACGAAAAAAAAACCAGACCTGTTTCTCAATGGAACTGAACCATGCTCTGTCAAAAAAAGGGGGTGGGTGGGTAATGCTTCTCCGTAATGATTGATTGATTGATTGTATGGGGTTTAACGCCGTTTTCAACATTATTTCAGTTATATCGCGGCGGCCAGTGCACCTATCCATGCTTTCCTGGAGCTTCTTTTACCAGTACTACGCACAATATTCTTTCCAAGGCACTGGCTGCTTTCCCACATACCCATCGTCGAAACAATGATCAGCGGTGAGGGAGGAATGAATCCTGTCGCAATGACTATCATCAATCCTCGGAAAGAAATTGGCCAAGCCGGGGATCGAACCAGCGACCTCCTGTTCTCAAGTCCTGTACCCTATCGACTGAGCTACAGGGGCTCGGCTTCTCCGTGATGAATTAAGACATCACATAATTATGGATCCATAAAATCCATTTTGTATAACAGTTGACTCAATCATGAGGCAAAATGGTCCTTGGACATGCAGAAAAATTGACCAATAGCAAAAAGTTTCGACCCAGGTCAGCCTGCGCGGTTCGCGCAGGCTGACCTGGGTCGATACTTTTTTTGCAGATGCATTAAGCCCCCTTTTCAAAAGAGCACGGTTTTATGCAAAATAGATGTAATATCATATATGTCAATAATTATACAGCTTGCTTGGTATAATGCATTAACCCTTAGGCTGCTAAGCGCGACTCACTGACCTTTTGCGGACAGTGTAGATCAAGATCAGACTGCACAGAACGTGCAGTCTGGTCTTGGATCCACACTGTCTGATAAGGAGATATTTTTGTCCAAAAAATAAGTCTGAAATAACATTTTTCGGGTTTTTACTATCGACTTGAAAGTTCTATTTAACTTATTTAGCGGGATAACGGTTAAGAAGATGCAATTCAATTTCCTTTTCCCAGAGCGCCGCCCATTAATCAAGATCTAATCTTGAGAAATGTATGAGCCGTGCTCTGTGAAAAGGGGGCTTAATGCATTTAGTTTGTAAATTATTACAATGTCATTTTTTTCCTTTATATGTATTGTAATCATGTTGTACGACTAGAAGCTGTACAAGCTTACGTCAAATAAAACTTGTCTTGTCTTGTCCTTCATCTGCGAAAAGTATCGACCCAGGTCAGCCTGCGCAGTCCGCGCAGGCTGACCTCGGCCGAAACTTTTCGCTATTGGTCAATTTTCTACGAGTCAAAGGACCATTCTACCTTATAATTCAGTCGATTGTTTAAAAAAAAGTGGCTATTTTTGATCCATAAGTATGTCGTTGCTAACTTGGTATTATGCATCACGGGAGATGCATTAAGCCCCCTTTTCACAGAGCATGGCTCAATAATTTAATTAAAAATTTCCCTTATCCACAATATGCAGAACAACAAGGAACAAGGGGCGATTGCTACAGAGGTTACTTTCACCGAGAACGGTTAACCACATAAAAATCTGCCCTGCTGTCAAACCAGCTTTTACGTCGATGCACTTTGGTGCATGTCTCTGAGAGATAGTTAATCAGCGTGCGTTATGGTTAGTGCTTGGATGGGTGACATGGCGTTTGGATGTTGGATCACAACTTCTCTTCGAAAAATACCACAAAAAGAATTTCGATATTCATCGCCTTATTGGTACCTCTCGACGCAGTTTATTTCTTTTTACAGATACTTCTATACTCGTTTTCTGCCAGTTTATAACCCATTTTATCTTAATTTTATAAAACTATAATCGTTATGGGTATCTTCATGCCAGCCGCGCAGGCTGACCTGAATCGATACTTTTCGCAGATGCATTAAGCCCCCTTTCAGAGAGCATGACTCATTTGTTTACACAGACACGTTTACCTTTTCTAGCCAAAAACACCCTATACCAGCGAATCATACATGTAAAATGAGCCATGCTCCGACAAAAGGGCATGTAACCCTTTCCCAAACAAGCCCTGGTTTTCACGTGTCTGCAGTACAAGTCTTTTGAAAACACTGTGGGAAAAGGAGAAATTGCTCGTAACGAGCAATTTCTCCTTTTCCCACAGTGTTTTCTACCCTTTTTGAGACCTTTCTGCCATTTTCATTAAATTCAAAATTGTCGTCTGCAAACTCTTTCAATTTGGACCAGTCCAAAATTTGTCGTTTGGGAAAGGGTTAATGCATCTCCGTGATACATTATACGAAGCAAGTTATCATATAATTGTAAATCCATCCAATGATCCATTTTGTCTTCCAACTGCCTGAATCCTGAGGTAGAATGGTCATTGGACATGCAGAAAATTGATGAAAATAAAACATTTTCCCCTCAGATCAGCCTGTGCGGACTGCGCAGGCTGACCTGAATCGATACTTTTCGCGGATGCATTAAACCTCCTTTTCACAAAGGATGGCTCATATGTTTACAAGGGCCATCTGATTGGGGAAAGGTGAAATTCACGCGTGTCCGTGCAACAAAAATATTCTTTATCTGATCACTTAAGTACAATAAATAAAATTGAGAACCGCTAAAAGGAAAATGCGTGTTTATCATTTGTAATCCAAATAAAAAAAATAGTCCGTTATTGGGTACTTAACTATATCTACTAAACAATCTCGTGTTTTAACGTCTATGAAAAAGAAACCCCCTAAAAAACATTTGTGCGGAAAAAAAGCATTTTCTCCCTTTTATCCCTTCAGTGTTTTCTACCCTGTCAAAGCTAGAAATTATCATTTGGGTTAATTTTAATTTGTCGTCTGCAAATGCTTTCAATTTGGACAAGTCTAAAATTTTGTCGTTTGGTAAAGCGATAATTCAGTCAATACAATAACTGACTTAGAGTCTTTCTTTGGTTTGTTATATTCTGGTATCTTACTGTTTTACCCCAGATTCAAATTTGTGTAGTTTCATGTGAATGTGAGCTTGACATAAAAACGTCGAATTTTTAGATAAGGGTCAGAATGGACGGAGGTGCAGGTCAATCTTGCTCTACCCTCTTGGATAATAGAGATGTCCCATGGCCTGCATAACCAGCAATATCCCCTTTGCCGTTCTAGGAATCACGTGTATTCGTGCACTAAACCATCGTTAAATCTGAACTTTTCGTTTTTCATAGTGCTATTTTAAAATTAATCCGCTATTAATTTGTTTCGATAGCATTCGGAAAACCCCGTGTGATCCATTGATCACATCCCTTGGCTGTATACACAATACATTTCTTGGCCGGAAGTAGACCGCTTTACCGCTCTAACAATTGTAAGACTCCGCTGAAAAAATACAGCAGTCACAGTTTTCAATCGAAATCATGATAAATAATTCTACAGTTCCTTTGACAAATACTTTATTTTATTTATGATACGTTATCTATCAATTTCGATGGACGTTTTGCTGACAGACTGATAAATGCAGATACTAAACTGTAGTTGTTGTTGTCCTTGAGAAGAAGGAAGCCGCCCTGTTTAGAAATGTAACTGAAAATGATAAAAATAGAAAATTAAGGTAAGACGTTGTTATGGAAACAGCCGAGTTTCGACGAGTCAAAGGGGTTGCGGTAGGAAATGAGTTACCGAACAACACACTTTTAGACTTGTCAGTACTGAAAGCATCTGCAGAACACTAATTAAAAACATTGTGGGAAAAGGAGAAAATGCTGGTAACCAGTCCTCATAGTCGTTAAACTTTTGGATAGTTTGGTAAAAGTAGTGCAATCCATCTTGTATCCCAATTTAAGGTAAGACCTGTGTAATGCACTTCCGGTGAACATTGGGCAAAAATTCTAATTGGTAGTTAAATAAGGATAAATAAGGATTTATGCCGAAATAATATTTTTGCATATTTCTAATGGATCAGAAATTCCGTTTATGTCTATCTTGAAACTTTTTTTTGATACTTTTGTTTGTTTTCTAAAAAGGGAGGTAATTATTATCTCTTTTTCAATTGAGAATATAGCGGTTTTGAATTTATAAATGATAATTCAAAAAAGGAAAAAATGGAAAAAATGAAAAGGTGAAAGTAGTTCAATAATACTCATTTTTAATTATAGCTAATTTTGCAGGATGATATTTTAGTGGAAATAGCTGTTTTCCATTACACAGGTCTTACCTTAACACTTAAGCTGCTGAATAAATGAAACGCAAATTTGTACTCAATACTAAAAGCCCAAAAATTGCGATTTTCAAGTTGGTTTCACCGGAATGAAAATACCGTATCGGACAGTGTAGATCAAAGATCAGACTGCATGTTCTGTAAGTTGTCCTTTTATATAAGTTTGGTTTGTTCCACATTGTAAGCTATAAGCAAAAAAAAAAAGTCGTTTGACGCTGAATAAAATGTTATGCCATGTTGTTCAAGTTGTGTTGTGTTATATTACGTAATGTTATGTCCTAGCATTTTATATGGGTGTGAAATATGGGGATTTGGCAATAACTCTGTCATCGAAAAGGTTTTACGATATGTTCTAGAAATTTCCCCCAAGTCATTTTGTTTAGATACCCCCCCTCTAAAACACTTAATACTTTACTTTTTTTTTTTCTAAAATTTATATCCCTTAATGTGATTGTTATCGAATCCGTGTTAGATTGCTCGTTATTTTCATCACAATATATCAATCACTACTCTTCTGACATTGTATACCATATGAAACCAATTTATTGTAGCGGACTTGGAAATCATATTTGTACAAAACGTTTAACCAAAATGGAGTCTTTTAAGCCTTTTTCCACAAAATTACGAGTTTTAACAAACTGAAGAAGAAGGCTTTTGAAAACATTGTGGGAAAAAGATAAAATGCTAGTAACCACATATTTTTAAGCTTATGTGATACAAATAAAGTCATTTTTGCCACATTTTATTTGTCGTCTGCAAAAGCTTTCAATTTGGACCAATCTAAAAGTTTGTCGTTTGGTAAAGAGTTAACCTTTTTTTCCTCACACAATCCCGAGTTTGAACGACCCTGAAAAAGAAGAGTTTTGAAAACATTGTGGGGAAAAAGGAGGAAATGCTGGTAACCAGCATTTTCTCCTTTACCCTGTCGAATACATATCCTATAATTTGAAACACATTTAATTTGTCGTCTGCAACTGCTTCGATCATCAAAAAAATTTGTCGTGTAGTACAGAGTTAACTCCTAACCAGAAAATTTTAGACTTGTCCATTTTTAAAGCATTCACAGACGACATATTAAATAACTATCAAAAAAAACTATATATATTGAATTTGCTTGCCTTTTCCGACAAGGTTTTCTACCCTGTCAGAGAGAAATTCCATCATTTGAGCCACTTTAACCCTTCACCACACAATCCCGACTTTTAACGACCTTGTAGAAGAAGCCTTTGAAAACATTGTGGGAAAAGGAGAAAATGCTGGTAACCAGCATTTTCTCCTTTTCCCGCAATGTTTTCTACCTTTCCCAAAACAAATTTTACGTATGGAGTCACATTTATTTTGTCGTCTGCAAATGCTTTCAATTTGGACTAGTTTAAAATTTTGTCGTTTGGTAAAGAGTTAAATTGTCGTCTGCAAATGCTTTCAATTTGGACAAGTCTACATTGTTGTCGTTTGGTAACGTTAACAGGATTTATTTTGTCTTTGAAAAGATGGAAATATTGTGGGTACAGGAGGAAATACCGGATAGCAGTATTTTCTCTTGTGCTTTTCCACACAATGTTTTCAAATTCATGCTTCTCGAGTGTCAGCACGTGATTATTGGTTACACGAATAACCTTTTATCATACAATCCCGGGTTTTAACGACCGTGAAAAAAGGACCTTTTTGGTAACCAGCATGTTCTCCTTTTTCTACAATGTTTTCTTCCCTATAGAGGGCATATTTCGTCTTTTGAGTTGCCTTTAACTCTTTACCAAACGACAAAATTTAAGACTGGTCGAAATTGAAAGCAGATGCAGATTACATATCAGATGTGGATAAAATGGTGAGAATGATCTCTGAAAGGGTAGAAAACATTGTGGGAAGAGGAGAAAATGCTGGTCACCAGCTTGTTCTCCTTTTCCCACTATGTTTTCAGAAAGTCTGTTCGTTTTGGTTGTTAAAACACGGATTTCTTTTGTATAGGCTTAATTTGTCGTCTGCAAATGCTTTCAATCTGGACAAGTCTAAAATTTTGTCGTTTGGTAAAGAGTTAAACAGCCTGTGTTGTTATGACAGATGGTTGTTTACTGTTTTGAAAGTTTTATCGTTGAATCGAAATTCGATCTACCGTGCTTGGTTGGTTATTTCCGTTTATTTATCGTCGCTACCGGTTGCCCATCTGAGCGACGCCCCCAGAAGACGGTTAGTTGTTACGGGGGATAGTGCAAGGATACAGGTCGAAACTACTGAGAGCTCCGCCTGGTTCTTTAACGTGCTCGGCGTATAGCACCGTCACACGGGACCTCGGTTCAATGTCTCATCCGAAAGACTATTAGTAATTTTTAGTTGGCCAGCCGGGGATACGAACCCACAATCTGTAGGACATTGTGTTCACGAGTCCTACACTCTACCTACTGAGCTATATCGGCCGGTATCTACCGTGCTATTGAAAGTTATACCATTATATATTGACAGTTTTATCGATTGAGTGCTATTGATACCCATCCTACCGCGTTATTGCATTTTCTTTCTTTCTTTCTTTTTTCCCAAAATTTAAATTCAATTTAAAAAACAACATGCAACATGCAAGAATAGTTCTAACATGTCGCAGTGCACATTCGTCTGACCTGGTTTTAACTCTTTCCCAAACGACAAATATTAAGACTTGTCCAAATTGAAAGAAGTGGCAGACGACAGTATAAATGTGGCTCGAACGGTGGAATTTGTCTCTGATATGGGTAGAAAACATTGTGGGAAAAGGTGAAAATGCTGGTTACCAGCATTTTCTCCTTTTTCCACAATGTTTTCAAAAGACTTCATTCTCAGGGTCGCTAAGACTTGGGATCGTGTGGTAAAGTGTTTTACAGTATTGATTTTGGCCGAACTATCATAGTTCTAGAATAATTCAAATTCTATATTCAAGGCTCGCCATCTCATTGGCTGGGACGTACTGCCTCAGCAAATCAGGACCCGGTTTCACTAAATTATTTTACTCAAATCCACCAACATATTTACTAGTATTTTCCGACTTAAGTTAAGTTTGTTATTCCAGACGCATTTCACCAACAACCCTTTACCAAACGAAAACATTGTAGACTGGTCCAAATTGAAAGCATTTGCAGACGACAATTTCTATGTGGCTCAAATGATGGAATTTGTCTTTCATAGGGTAGAAAACATTGTGGGAAAAGGAGAAAATGCTGGTTACCAGCATTTTCTCCTTTTCCCACGATGTTTTCAAAAGGCTTCAACATCAGGGTCGTTGAAAGTCGGGACTGTGTGGTAAAGGGTTAATAGATTTATGTAACATTCTCAAGTTCTATGTTGACACAACGTTTCGGACTCAACTCAGCAAAATAATGGACTTAAGTCTGTTAATTGACTTAAGTCCATTTATTTTGCTTAGCTGAGTCTAAAACACTAGTGTCAACTCAGGATTTGAGAATGTTACTGCAGTCTGTTAATGTTACTTAACTCTTTACCAAACGACAAAATTTTTGACCGGTCCAAATTGAAAGCATTTGCAGACGACAAAATAAATGTGACTGAAAAATTGAAATTTGTTTAGGGAAGGGTAGAAAACATTGTGGGAAAAGGAGAAAATGCTGGTTACCAGCATTTTCTCCTTTTCCCACAATGTTTTCAAAAGGCTTCGTTCACAGGGTCGTTAAAAGTCAGAATTGTGTGGTAAAAGGTTACTGGACGAAACTAAATGGTCTGTTAATTTTTTTACCACAAAATTCAGAGGTCTAATGACTCTGAGGAAGAAGTCTTATAAAACACATTGTGGATTGCTTGTAGCCAACATTTTCTGCTTTTCCCAGAATATTTTCTACTTTTCAAAGACAAATTCGGTGATTTGAGCCACATTTGGTTTGTTGTTTGCAAATGCTTTCAATAATTAATGGGCGAATCCAAACCCGTCTGTTAATCTTTTACCACAAAATTCCGAGTTTTAACTACCCTAGGGAGGAAGCCTTGAAAAAAAAAAAAAAAAAAATCGTGGGAAAAGGAGAAAATGCTGGTAACATTTTCTTCCTTTCCCATAATGTTTCCTATCCCATTAAAGGCAAATTTAATCATTTGAGCCACATTTAATTTGTCGTCTGCAAATGCTTTCAATTTAGGTATGTCTACAAATCTGACTTTTTTTAAAGAGTTAGATATTTAGTGGCAAAAGACAAACAATGCACTCAGGATGTATTGTTCCGCAACAGATGCACTTCATAAAGATCATTATACACTTAAAATTGTCGTCTGCAAATACTTTTAGTGATTAACTCTTTACCAGACGACAAAATTTTAGACCTATCCAAATTGAAAGCATTTGCAGACGACAATATAAATGTGACTCAAGAAATGAAATTTGTTTTTGGAAGGATAGAAAATATTGTGGGAAAAGGAGAAAATGCTGGTAACCGTCTGGTTTATGATGTGCATCTATTACAGCACAATACATCCTGAATGCATCATTATTTGTCTTTTTGTCACTAGATACTTAACTCCTTAACCAAACGACAGAATTGTAGGCTTAATCCTTTCCCAAACAATCCCAGGTTTTCACGACCCTAGGAAAGAAGGCTTTTGAAAACATTGTGGGAAAAGGAGAAAATGCTGGTAACCAGAATTTTCTCCTTTTCCCACAATGTTTTATGCTGTATCAGAGAGCTTAAGCCCATTTGTTCCAAAGTTGAATTTGGCGTCTGCAAATGCTTTGGAATTGGACAAGTCTAAATTTTTGTCGTGTGGTAAAGAGTTAACCTAAATTTAAAGCATTCGCAGACGACAAGACAAAGCTAAGTCAAATGTGACTCAAATAATGGAATTTGTCTTTAAAAGGGAAGAGAACATTGTGGCAAAATAATAAAATGCTTGTTACCATGTTTTTCCTCCTGAGGGGGCTTTTAACCCTTTACCACACAATCCCGAGTTTTAACGACCCTGAGAGAAAGGCCTTTTGAAAACACTGTGGGAAAATGAGAAAATGCTGGTAACCAGCATTTTCTCCTTTTCCCACAATGTTTTCTGCCTTGTTAAAGACAGAAATCATCATTTAAGCTAGATTTTAAGTTGTCGTCTGCAAATGCTTTGAATTTGGTCCAAAATTTTGTCGTTTGGTAAAGAGTTAATCTCGTTTCGTGGTAAAGGATTAACAGACGGTTTAGATTCGTCATTTAATTTTTGAAAGCATTTGCAGACGACAAATTAAGGGTATATCTCTATGAAGTGCATCTATCGCGGAACAATACAGTCTTGAGTGCATTGTTTTTCTTTTGCAACCAAACACTTAATTAACCTTTTACCACTCGGTCCTTTGTTTTAACGACCCTGAGAAAGAAAGCCTTTTGAAAACATTGTGGAGAAAAAGGAGAAGATGCTGGTAATGAATATTTTCTCCTTTTGCCACAATGTTTTCTACCCTTTTCACAGAAAGTCTCATCATTTGAGAGTCACTTAATGTTGTCGTCTGCAAATGCTTTCAATTTGGACAAGTCTAAATTTGTTTTGTCGTTTCGGAGAGAGTCAATACAAGTAGATTTGACATCCCGTGAGCTTCCTGATTGCTTATCCCTCAGAGCGCTGAATACACTCAACGGGCATTTTCAGTCTGTAATACCCGCCCCCCTCCCCGAATAACTGAGTCATGCTCTTTGAAAAGGGGGCTTCATGCATCTGCAAAAAGTATCGACCCATGTCAGCCTGCGCAGTCCGCGCAGGCTGACCTGGGTCGAAACTTTTTGCTATTGGCCAATTTCCATCGTGTCAAAACATCAGTGTACGTCATCGTTCAATCTGTTGTTAAACAAATTAGATTTTAACTCTTTACCACACAATCCCGATTTTTAACGACCCTGTGAAAGAAGTCCTTTGAAAACCTTGTGGAAGAAGGAGAAAATGCTGGTAACTTTGCTATTGGTCAGTTTTCCACATGTCAAAGGACCAGTGTATCTCACGATTCAGTTGGTTGTCAGACACACTGGATTTTGTGGATCCATGATTTTAAGTAATGACTTGCCAGGTATGATGTACGAATCACGGAGATGCATTGAGCCCCCTTTAGCCAGAGCGTGTCTCACAGTTTCATAGTTGCTTTGTTCTAAAGTGGTTCCGCAAAGCGGACAGTGTAGATCAAAGATCAGACTGCACAGTTCGTACAGTCTGATCTTTGATTGACACTGGCTGCAAAGGTGACTGAAGTTGTGATGAGTGCTTTAAAGGTGAACTTCATGCTCAGATTAGGCAAAATGAAAATTCTGACGTATACCCATTTATCCTTTTGCGGCAAAGTCTTCTTCCTACGATCCTAAAAGCGTGGGAATATACATGTGTATGTGTTTCAGATAACTGACCCTTGACCACACAATTCCGATTTTTAACGATCCTGAGGAAGATGACTTTTGAAAACATTGTGGAAAGAGGAGAAAATGCTGCTTACCATAACTAAAGTACAAAATACCATAGATAAAGTACAGAGAAAATTGAAACGGATTTACAAATGTTATCTTTGAAATATACATGTAACAAAAAGGCAGTGATCTAACACGTTTTATCCTTATCCTGCTAAATAAGTTCAATAAAACCAAAGGCCACTGAAACTCCATTGGTCTATTACCGGACAAACGAAATTTTCCTCATCGGACACCGTTACTATAAATAGCACATTGGCAACTGTCTCTATATTGTATATAATAAGTCTTATTATATACAACATAGAGGCAGTCGTCAATGTGCTATTTATAGTAACGGTGTAAATGAAAATTTGAGTATTCCCTGATATACAGGCGATGCACCAATTCGCAAATATTCGATGATCAACCAAGAAAAATGTTAGTGTTCCGTAACAGACCAATGGAGCTTCAAAGGCCTGTGATAAAATTTTCAAGTCGATAGTAAAATTCCAAATAATGCTATTTCAAACTTATGGTTTTGGAGAAAAATATCCACTGATCGGACAGTGTAGATCCAAGATCAGACTGCACGTTCCGCAAAAGGTCAGTGAGTCGCGCTTAACCCTTTCCCAAACGACAAATTTTGGACTGGTCCAAATTGAAAGAGTTTGCAGACGACAATTTTAAATTTGATGAAAATGGCAGGAAGGTCTCAAAAAGGGTAGAAAACACTGTGGGAAAAGGAGAAATTGCTCGTTACGAGCAATTTCTCCTTTTCCCACAGTGTTTTCAAAAGACTTCTACTGCAGACACGTGAAAACCAGTGCTTGTTTGGGAAAGGGTTAAGTGAACAATATAGGTAGCGTTTCGCCCTCAAAATATGCAAGTTTAGCGATGAAAACCAATTCGTCTCAAATACTTCCGCTATCAGTGTCACGTTGATTATTATTACATGTACTTTCAAAATTCTCTTTCTACAAATTTATTTAATTAAGATCCCCTATCAAATAAACCCATATTTTATTGATGATAAAAAATTTGAAAACGTTGTGGGAAAAGGAGAAAATGCTGGTAACTAGCATTTTCTCCTTTTCCCATTCAACGTTTTCAACTCTCTCAAAGATCAATCAAGCAATTAGAGCAAAATTCGAATTGTCGTCTGCCAGTTCTCTCAGTTTGGACAAGTCGAAAATTTTATTGTCTGGTAAAGGTTTAAGGATGTAATGAGCTAAACCGGAATTAGTTATGATTTCAAAATACATGTATTCAAATTGATTCTTCTCTTGTTGGATTTTAGTGCTTACGTAGGCAAGTTAGTTTAGACCTCATAGAAAAAATGGGTTTACACTGTCCGAGACTTTATAAGAAATTCCGGCAAAAAACGTCACTAAAATTGCATTTTTGTGTGTTCCTTTTTTGTATTACTGACAGAAAAGATCTACTTCAGATATTTACACGGAATCTTGATGGGGCCATCCTAAAATTAGCAGCTCGCGGGTTAAGATATGCGACAATACGAGATTTTGTCATATTCCTGTTGCTGATTTTCGTTTATTTATCTTCGCCAGGCGATCCCCGAATGCTGCTAGTTACTAGTATGTTACGTGGGATACTGCAAGATACAGAACGAAATTCATCCTAATTTACGCACGGTTCTTTCACGTGCTCCGTGTAAAGTACCGTCACACGGAACTTGGGCTTAGCGTCTCATCCGAAAGACTATTGGTACGTTGTTCGGCGTAGTTGAATGTGCTGGCTTTTGACCTACTCTTTAGTACTGATAAAAAGTGAATAAATAGAAATTTGTGATTGGTCAAATGTTTATTCTAAGGGTCCCTGTTGTAAAAAAATGTAGACATGTTTATTCTAAAAGCCCTTGCCTATCTGCTGGCAAACCTACGCCGCCTGTCTTTTTTAAAGCTATTTCTTGTTTTTCAGTTGGCCGGCTGTTGGAATCGAATTCACAACTTCAAATGTCCCGAGATTCGTCGTTTACAGGTCTAAGTCCTTACTTAATTATTCCGACTGACAATTTTGTCGTATTCTCGCTTGCCACTTATACGGGCATACAAAGTTTTACAGGTGAACCATAAGGATTCTGTATACATGTACATGTATATGAATGTCGAAATTAGAGTTTATAGATCTTTTTTTCGGCGTAGCTGAATGTGCTGGCATTTGACCTACTCTTTGGGACTGATAACAAATGCATAAATAGAAATTTGTGATTGGTGAAAAATGGAGACATGTTTATTTTAAGGGCCCATGCCTATATTCTGCAAATTTACGCCGTCTATTTATTTTTAAAGCATTTCTTGTTAAACATTACTTCCCAATATAAATTTGCAGCAGACGAATTTCAGAAGGGTCGTGTTCATATTGATAATCTACATCATGCATGAGCTAAGACTGTAAAACACTGTAACAAACGGAGAAATTTAACGTCGCGAGTCCTTTTGTAACAGTGTAACAGTGTTTTTCAAACGTGGTCCGCTTCGAGACAAAAAATGTCAACGGTAAGGGGGGGAAGAAAAGTAATGATAATTTCTTACCATTTAACAAATAGTCGTGTGTTTAAGCGACCCTTACGAAAAAGAATCGTGTCAACATAGTGGGAAAAGGAGAAAATGCTGGTAACCAGCGTTCTCTCCTTTTTCTATAATGTTTATACCCTATCAAAGACGTTTATGGAGCAGCATTTAATTTGGGCCACCATCAAACTGTCGTCTGCCAATGCTTTCAATTTGGACCATTCCTTTAGTAAAGAGTTAACAGACCTCCGCGATTAAAACTGATTGTCCCATTTGACCTTGACACAATCGCCCTCCTGAAAGCCCGGATGTTGCTGAGTGTTAAAGATCATTGTTTCATTGATAACGGTACTTACTAAGTTAGCCCCTTACTAAACAATCCCCTGCTGTCAGCCAGCTGGGGAAAAATGCTTCTGAAAACATTGCGGGAAAAGAAGGAGATACTGGTCCCCAACTGACTTTTCCTAGACTAACCTTTCAAAGCTCAATACCTTAACCCTTTACCAAACAATCCCGGGTTTTTACGACTCTGGGAAAGAAGGCTTTTGAAAACATTGTGGGAAAAGGAGAAAATGCTGGTAACCAGCATTTTCTCCTTTTCCCACAATGTTTTCTACCCTTCCCAAAACAAATATCAAATTTTTGAACAACATTTGATTTGTCGTCTGCAAACGCTTTCAATTTGGAAAAGTCTCTAACACTGTCGTTTGGTAAAGAGTTAAATTGAGCCACGCTTAACTCGGTACCAAACGACAAAACGTTGAACTTGGTCAAATCCAAAGCATTAGCAGACGAAAAATCAACTGTGGCTCAAACGGAGGAACTTGCCTTTGAAGGATAGAAAACATTGTGGGAATAGGAGAAAATGCAGGTTACCAGCATTTTCTCCTTTTCTCACAATGTTTTCTAAAGCCATCTTTCTTAGTGTCGTTAAAAAATAGAGAGCGTGTGACAAAGGTTTGATTTGTCATCTGCGCATGCTCACAGTTGTGTTGTCTTTTGAAGGAAACATTACGAAGATAAGATGAGACAAACCAGTAATTACCAACTACCACACATGTACGACTTCAAAACATTGTGTCAAAAGGAAAAGTAGCGTTAAAAAACTTGTTGTCGTTCATATCTCGTGCCACTTATACAAGAAGTTGTTATTTCTTAACCCTTTCCCAAACAAGCCCTGGTTTTCACGTGTCTGCAGTACAAGTCTTTTGAAAACACTGTGGGAAAAGGAGAAATTGCTCGTAACGAGCAATTTCTCCTGTTCCCACAGTGTTTTCTACCCTTTTGGAGAACTTTCTGTCATTTTCATCAAATTTAAAATTGTCGTCTGCAAACTCTTTCAATTTGGACCAGTCTAAATTTTATCATTTGGTAAAGAGTTAAAGGGGCCTTATGGTAATGAGTCAAAGATAAAATGTAAGGAAATATTGATTGTATGGTGTTTTAACGCCGGTGTAATGCAGAGAAATACCCCCCCCCCTACAAAATGACCCATTACAGGTGTAATGCAGAGAAATGACCCTCCCCTACAAAATGACCCATTACAGGTGTAATGCAGAGAAATGACCCTCCCCTACAAAATGACACATTACAGGTGTAATGCAGATAAATGACCCTCCCCTACAAAATGACACATTACACGTGTAATGCAGAGAAATAACCCCTCCCCTACAAAATGACACATTACACGTGTAATGCAGATAAATGACCCTCCCCTTCAAAATGACCCATTACAGGTGTAATGCAAAGAAATGACCCTCCCCTTCAAAATGACCCATTTCAGGTGTAATGCAGATAAATGACCCTCCCCTTCAAAATGACCCATTACAGGTGTAATGCAGAGAAATGATCCTCCCCTACAAAATGACCCATTACAGGTGTAATGCAGAGAAATGACCCTCCCCTTCAAAATGACCCATTACAGGTGTAATGCAGAGAAATGACCCTCCCCTACAAAATGACCCATTACAGTTGTAATGCAGAGAAATGACCCTCCCCTACAAAATGACCCATTACAGGTGTAATGCAGAGAAATGACCCTCCCCTTCAAAATGACCCATTACAGGTGTAATGCAGAGAAATGATCCTCCCCCCTACAAAATGACACATTACAGGTGTAATGCAGAGAAGTGACCCTCCCCCTACAAAACGACCCGTTACAGGTGTAATGCAGAGAAGGGACCCTCCCCCCTACAAAATGACCCATTACAGGTGTAATGCAGAGAAGGGACCCTCCCCCCTACAAAATGACCCATTACAGGGGTAATGCAGAGGAATGACCCCCCCTCCTACAAAATGACCCATTACAGGTTTAATGCAGAGAAATGACCCTCCCCTACAAAATGACCCATTACAGGTGTAATGCAGAGGAATGACCCCTCCCCTACAAAATGACCCATTACAGGTGTAATGCAGAGAAATGACCCTCCCCTACAAAATGACACATTAGAGGTGTAATGCAGAGAAATGACCCTCCCCTACAAAATGACCCATTACAGGCGTAATGCAGAGAAATGACCCTCCCCTACAAAATGACCCATTACAGGTGTAATGCAGAGAAATAACCCCTCCCCTACAAAATGACACATTACAGGTGTAATGCAGAGAAATGACCTTCCCCTACAAAATGACCCATTACAGGTGTAATGCAGAGAAATGACCCTCCCCTTCAAAATGACCCATTACAGGTGTAATGCAGAGAAATGACCCTCCCCTTCAAAATGACCCATTACAGGTGTAATGCAGAGAAATGACCCCCCCCTACAAAATGACCCATTACAGGTGTAATGCAGATAAATGACCCTCCCCTTCAAAATGACCCATTACAGGTGTAATGCAGAGGAATGACCCCTCCCCTACAAAATGACCCATTACAGGTGTAATGCAGAGAAATGACCCTCCCTTACAAAATGACCCATTACAGGTGTAATGGAGAGATATTAACCCTTCCCTACAAAATGACCCAAGGGTCATTTCACTACGTAGAGGAATGACCCGGGTGATTATTCTACGTAGAGAAATGACCCTAGACTGTAGAGAAAGGACCCCCCTCTTGCTGTTGTAGAATGACCCCCTCATGAAAAGAAAGGACCCCCCGTAGAGAAATGAACCCCCCTTTTTCCCCTGTGACATTGTTGTTGCTGCTGATGCTGATACAACTACTACTACTACTACTATTACTACTACTACTACTACTACTACTCGTACTTCTACTACCCACTTTTTGCCTTAACATTGTTATTGCTGCTGATGCTGCTGATGTTTCAGCTACAGGAGGTCCTTTCTCTACGGTCTGGGGTCATTTCTCTACGTAGAATAATGACCCGGGTCATTCTTCCACGTAGTGAAATGACCCATGGGTCATTTTGTAGGAGAGGGTCATTTCTCTGCATTACACCGGCTTTTCAACATTATTTTAGTTATACCGCGGAGGCCAGGGCACCAATCCATGCTTTCATAGAGTTTCTGTTACCGGTACTTGGCACAAAATTCTTTCCCAGCCACTGGCTGCTTTCCCACATAACCATCGTCGAAACAATGAACAGCGTAAACAGAACGAATAGATTGATTGATTGTATAATGTTTAACGCCGTTTTCAACATTATTTCAGTTATATCGCGGCGGCCAGTGCACCTATCCATGCTTTCCTGGAGCTTCTTTTACCAGTACTCCGCACAATATTCTTTCCAAGCCATTGGCTGCTTTCTCACATAACCATCGTCGAAACATAAAAAGAAAGAAAGAGTACAATCTAGTACGAGTGTCGACCTGCTACAAGGTCAGTTTGTTCGAAATTGCCTCTTTCTCCGCACTTTCGCGTTGGAAATGCGCGTAGAACAAAAGCAACAGATATTTCGCATAACTTGACCCTTTACCACGCGATCCCGAGTTTTAAAGACCCTGACAGAAAAGGCTTTTGAAAATATTGTGGGAAAAAGGGGAAAATCGTAACCAGGATTTTCCGCTTTTCCTACAATGTTTACTATCCTTCCCAAAACACTTTTTCAACTTTTTAATAGGATTCAGTTTGTCGTCTGCAAATGCTTTCAATTTGGACAGATCTAAAATTGTGCCTTTTGGGAAAAAGTGAACTCTTTACCACACGACAAAATTGTACACTTGTCCAAATTGAAAGCATTTGAAGAGAACAATTTAAATATGGCTAAAATGATAGAAGTTGTCTTTGATAGGGTAGAAAACATTGTGGGAATCGGAGAAAATGGTGGTTACCAGCATTTTCCACAACGCTTTCAAAAGGCTTTTTTTCTTGGCATCGTTAAATTTCGCAGTTGTGTGGTAAAGGGCTGAAACGTTTTGCATAGTCTGATCTTACACTATACTGTCACTAAAACCAACTCGTAATTCAATTAATCAGAACTAAGTCTTAACCCTTTCACAAACGATAAATTTTAGACTGGTCCAAATTGAAAGAGTTTGCAGACGACAATTTTAAATTTGATGAAAATGACAGAAAGTTCTCCAAAAGGGTAGAAAACACTGTGGGAAAAGGAGAAATTGCTCGTTACGAGCAATTTCTCCTTTTCCCACAGTGTTTTCAAAAGACTTGTATTGCAGACACGTGAAAACCAGGGCTTGTTTGGGAAAGGGTTAATGAGCTCCACAGTGTGTATCTGAAATATACACCTTCAGTGAGGGAAAAAGAACGTCAAAAATGAGCCATGCTCTGTGAAAAGGGGGCTTAATGCATTTGCAAAAATCATCCATTCAGGTCAGCCTGCGCAGTCCGCGCAGGCTGACCTGGACCAAAACGTTTTGCTTTTGGTCAATTTTCCGCATGTCAAGTGACCAGTGTACCCCGTGCTTCAGTAGGCTATTATACAAAACGGAATTTGGGGATGCATTTATAATACTGTGTGTGTGTAGCCGAGCCCTCGTAGCTCAGTCGTTAGCGCACAGGACTTGAGAACAGGAGGTCGCTGGTTCGATCCCCGGCTCGGCCAATTTCTTTCCGAGGATTGATGATAGTCCTTGCGACAGGATTCATTCCTCTCCCACCGCTGACCATTGTTTCGACGATGGTTATGTGGGAAAGTAGCCAGTGGCTTGGAAAGAATATTGTGCGTAGTACTGGTAAAAGGAACTCCAGGAAAGCATGGATAGGTGCACTGGCTGCCGTGATATAACTGAAATAATGTTGAAAACGGCGTTAAACACCATACAATCAGTCATTATAATACTGTGATCACTTGCATGGTATAATGCTTCACGGAGATGCATTAAGCCCCCTTTTGCCAGAGTATGGCTCAAATATCGCAGCCATGAAAGCCGTTTTAGTCAGAATATTTAAACATTGTAGACAGCGTAGATCCAGGATCAGACATACGTTGTGGGCATGTTGATCATACTCTGCAAAGTTCAGACAAAAAAAAAACATCAAAGGCACTGATGGAGATTCTACGGGCTTTTGAGTATTTTGGCTGGCAAAAAACCAATAAAGGTAAAAATTACTGGGTTAAAACTCTTTACCAAACGACAAAATTTTAGACTGGTCCAAATTGAAAGCATTTGCAGACGACATGATAAATGTGCTTGAAAAAATGAAATTTGTTTTGGGAAGGGTAGAAGACATTGTGGGAAAAGGAAATAAAGTAAAAAAGAACATGAGAGAGGGGGGAAGGAGGGAGGGCGTGAAAGAAGGAGAAAACAGACAGACAGACAGACAGGCAGACAGGCAGGCAGGCAGACACACAGACACAAAGACAGACAAAGAAAGAAATTATTCACTGGGAACAATATCTCCTTTCTCCACAATGTTATCAGAAGTTCTTTGCTGCAACTTTATAAATGTTATCTGCAGGTGGTGAATTGTTAAGCTAGTATATACATAAATAATTGTTAACATCCGGCTTCACGCCATTTATTATATACTACACAGACAATGGAGATTAGCCCTTCCAACGCTATATAGGCCAAAAATGTGGGCTTCTGCGGACAGCATAGATCAAGATCAGACTGCACAGAACATGCAGTCTGATCTTGGATCTATACCGTCCGCTTGTTTAGACAAATCTATAAGACAGGGAAACAAATCTGAGTTTCTAACGGATCGCATTTTTTTCAGTCGTCGAGTTTATAAATTGAGCCATGCTCTGTGAAAAGGGGGCTTCATGTATTTGCGAAAAGTATCGACCCATGTCAGCCTGCGCAGGCTGACATGGGCCGAAACTTTTCGCTATCGGTCAATTTTTTTCTTGAAAGTCAAAGGACCAGAGTACTCCATGATTCAGTCGGTTGTTATACAAAATGGATTTTATGGATCCATAATTATGTATGTAATGAGATTTTTGGTATAATGAATCACGGAGATGCATTAAGCCCCCTCTTGCCAGAGCATGACTGAATAATATTTGGTGCTAAAAGAGTACAAGCTTTGTTGTAGGTCTGTATTTTGTAATCAGAGCTCCAGATAGAGGGAGTGATTTTGATTTCAAAATTGAAAATATTAATCACTCTCCAATAAACCCTATGTTACGGGTATTCATTAGAATTGTATCATCGAGACGATTCCAGTGAGTACCCATAACATAGGGTTTGGAAGAGAAATAAAGGATTTACAATACTATCACTCCCCTTTATCTAGAGGTCTGGTAATATTTGCATTGTTAATCCAATGTCTTACTGAAAGCCGGAACAAGACAAAGTAATCGCATACATAATTATGTCACGGAAGGATGACTGAATAAAGGTTTACCTCTTTTACCAGGAGACAAAATTTTAGACTAGTCCAAATTGAGAGTGTTTGTAGACGTGACTCAAAAATTGTCGACCTGCTACAAGGTCAGTTTGTTCGAAATTGCCTCCTTCTCCGCACTTCCGCGTTGGAAATGCGCGTAGAACAAAAGCAACAGATCTTTCGCATAACTTAACTTTTGGGAAGGATAGAAAACAGTGTGGGAAAAGGAGAAAATGCTGGTTACCAGCATTTTCTCCTTTTCCCACAATGTTTTCAAAAGGCCTCTTTCTCAGGGTCGTTAAAACTCGCAATTGTATGGTACAGGGTTTTTCAAAAAAGTTTTGTTAGGTAAGACCGTTTTCGTGTCGCCAAAACTGAAATAACATAAGATGTGTCCGTTTGCTTGTTTGCTTTGTTTGTATGGTGTTTAATTCCGTTTTCAACATTATTTCAGTTATTCAGTTATATGGCGGCGACCAGTTTCTCTATCCCTGCTTTCCTTGAGTTTTCTTTTACTTATTCTTCGCACAATATTCTTCTTAACTCTTTCCCAAACGACAAATTTTGGACTGGTCCAAATTGAAAGAGTTTGCAGACGACAATTTTAAATTTGATGAAAATGGCAGAAAGGTCTCAAAAAGGGTAGAAAACACGGTGGGAAAAGATGAAATTGCTCGTTACGAGCAATTTCTCCTTTTTCCCACAGTGTTTTCAAAAGACTTGTACTGCAGACACGTGAAAACCAGGGCTTGTTTGGGAAAGGGTTAAACCACTGGCTGCTACCGCAAGCGTCCGATTGACAAATATCATATACTATGACTTTCTGATTAAACCTTGTAAGCTTTTTTTTTTTTCTTCTCAAAGAAGAAGCCTTTTTCAAACAATGTGGGAAAGGGAGTTTCTGAACTGTTGATAACCCGCATTTTCTCGTTTTCCCACAATGTTTTCTACCCTTTCAGACACATATCCCGTCATTTGAGCCGCACGTAATTTCTTGTCCGCAAACGTTTTTAATTTGGACAAGTATGTAATTTTGGCGTCTGGTTACCAGTATTTTCTCCTTTTCCCACATGGTCTCTACCCTTCCCGAAACAAATTCCATATTTTGAGGCAAATCTGAATTGTCGTCTGCAAATGTTTTCAATTTGGTCGGGTCTAAACTTTCGTCGTTTGGTAATGGATTAAAGGTTGAAGTTGAAAGCGAAATGGATGCAAAATCAACTAGTAATTAACACTTAAGCTGCTGAATAAATGAAACGCAAATTTCTATTCCATACTAAAAGCACAGACACTGCGGTTTCATAGTTGATTTCACCGGAAAGAAAATACCGTATTGGACAGTGTAGATCAAAGATCAGACTGCACGTTCTGTGCAGTCTGATCTTGATCTACACTGTCCGCAAAAGGTCAGTGGGTCGCGATTAGCAGCTTAAGGGTTAACATCTCCACCCTTCAGCTGCACAGCGCGAGTCACTGACCTTTTGCGGACAGTGCAGATCAAGATCAGACAGCACAGAACGTGCAGTCTGATCTTGGATCTACACTGTCCGATAAGAAGATATTTTCCTCCAAAAATTAAGTTTAAAATAGCATTATTCGGGTTTTTACTATCGGCTTAACCCTTTCCCAAACAAGCCCTGGTTTTCACGTGTCTGCAGTACAAGTCTTTTGAAAACACTGTGGGAAAAGGAGAAATTGCTCGTAACGAGCAATTTCTCCTTTTCCCACAGTGTTTTCTTCCCTTTTTGAGAACTTTCTGCCATTTTCATCAAATTTAAAATTGTCGTCTGCAAACTCTTTCAATTTGAACCAGTCCAAAATTTGTTGTCTAGGAAAGGGTTAAAAGTTTCATTTAAGTTATTTAGCGGGATAATAATTAACCATATACTATACGACAAAAAAAATAAATAAATAAAATTTGTCGAAATTGACAGCATTTGAACGAGAAAGATTATAATTGGCTAAAATGATGGGAGTCTACTTTGAGAGGATAGAAAACATTGTGGGAGAAGGAGAAAATGCTGGTTACCAGCATTTTCTCCTTTTCTCACAACGTTTTCAAAAAGCCTTCTCCATAGATTTGTTAAAACTCGGTATTATTTTGAAAAGGGCTAAAGAATCTATTTAACTCCAATTAGCTCTTTACAGAAAGACAAAATTTTAGACTTTTTCCAAAGTAAGGTTTTTTTTTCTTTTTACAGACTAACTGATAGGTGTTGCTCCCATGATAGACACCGTCTTTGAAATAAAAAAAAAAAAACATTTTTTCTTTCAAAGGACGAAATTTCCCATGATAGAAACCTTCTTTGAAATAAAAAAAAAACATTTTTTTTTTTCAAAGGACGAAATGCCTTTTCCCTAGCATTTTCGCCTTTTTCCATGATGTTTTCAACCGTCTTCTGCGGCAGTGTCGTAAAAGATACCCGATTGTTCGATAAAGAGAGTCTATCGAGACCATTCTATCTTATTTATAAATACGACATCTCTGATTGTATTACCCATTTCTATATTGACTTATTTTCAATCAACCAAATATCATTTCAAAGTAGAATTATCTGGAAATATCCAAGTGAAAATTATGATAAACACATCTGTGACTTCTTTTGTTGACCGTGAAGATCAAGATCAGACTGCACAAAACGTGATTCCTTATCTTTCTTGTTTTATATTTTGTTAAATGCCTCGCTATAATTGTAATTTTGTTTTAGTTTACTGTCAATCCCATTTATTTAGAGCTATAAAACGTTATTGTCGTAAGTTAAGAAGCGATATTTAACAGTTTGGTGCGATATGGCCCGTTTCCTAATACCATTTCTGACCGTTTCACCTTTTACACTGAAACTGACTTTTCCAATTACAATGCAACAAAGAGAATCAGGAAACAAAACCATCACATTGAAAAGATAGGTGTTAACACTAGCATACCCTGAGAAGATTCGGACAGTGTTCGTCGTACAATAAACGAGCATTCTCGTATTTTAGCATGGATGTGTGGAATGAAATTCCTTCTTCCATTAGAGATGCAAAATCATTACCTATCTTTAAAAGCAGTTCAAACAACATTTATTGAACTTACAGTCCTCATTCTAGTTAAGTAATCATACAACTTAACTAAATATTGCACGGTATAGAAACGTGTGTCTGTCCGTAGATTTTAGATTCCATCATTATTTTACCATTTATTCATCTTCTTCATTTTCAAACACCACACTCATAAGTATCACCAGTATCACCTTATAATTATACTCATTTTGAAGGCAACATTGCAAAAAAGACTTAAAATATATCTTAATGTTTTAACCTTCACAAAATAAAGATGTTATTGTCATTATTATTAGGCAGAGAGAAATTATCAATACATAATGTCCTGTCGCATGTTAACTTAAGCCAAATTATACAATTTTAACTGTCAACAGCCAAAACACGTAGTATTGGCTATCTACAGTTAACTGTAAGTAGCCAAAAAACGTAAAAATGGCTATTTACAGTTAACTGTGAATAGCCAATTCCACGTTTTTTGGCTATTGACAGTTAACTGTAAATGGTCATTTTAACCTTTTTTGGCTATTTACAGTTAACTGTAAATAGCCGCTATTTACAGTAAATAGCCACTCCGTTATTATTATTATCATTACTACTCGTTTTCACTAAACTGCGTGCAAAATTTTGGGGGTTGAATATTCACACGTACGATTCCTGCTTTACCCAAAGGTATGAGCTGACGTAAAGTTATGCAAACATTTACTCAAATCGTAAAGTTATGCAGTTTGGTGAAACATGTTTTCAGACTTGATGCTTGCTTACCTAAACTGCGTACGCAAATATCCTGCGTACGTAGTTCGGTGACAGGTAGCCCAGACACGTTGCAAGAGCGCCTGGATCGCTAGACCTGTCTATGACCCGCCAAGCTTCCTGGCTTAAATCCCAGCTCAGCCAAAGCTCTTTAACCCTTTCCCAAACGATAAATTTTAGACTGGTCCAAATTGAAAGAGTTTGCAGACGACAATTTTAAATTTGATGAAAATGGCAGAAAGGTCTCAAAAAGGTTAGAAAACACTGTGGGAAAAGGAGAAATTGCTCGTTACGAGCAATTTCTCCTTTTCCCACAGTGTTTTCAAAAGACTTGTACTGCAGACACGTGAAAACCAAGGCTTGTTTGGGAAAGGGTTAAGTGGATGGATGATAGTCATTTCGACAGAATTCATTCCGGCCCCACCGTTCGACATTTTTGACTCTCTTTCTTCTGGTGTGGGACAGCTTACACATAATGGCTTGGGGAAAATGTCACGGTTTTGATAATTCTGATTAAAAAGAAACACTAGTATTGGATGGATAGGTGCACTGGCCGCCACGATATAACTCGAGCAGTTTGAAAACGGCGTTATACTGTAAACAACCAAACGGCCCGTTCGAGTGTAAACACCGTAACATGCCAAATAATCTCAGTGCGAATTCCAAACCCGTACAGATGGACGTAGAGCGATATCACGATATCACATATTGCGATATTGCATTATCACGCATTGCGACATCGCCATATCATGTATAGCGATATTGCGATATCGCTATTTATTTCATGCTTTCCGGTAGGATATCGAGAAATGGCGGTGAAAATATTTTTCGATATTACACGGGTACGACCAGTGAGAATACCGACCACGGGGAGTTTGTACTGATTTTTATGGAAGTCTCGACAAAAAAAAAAAATGGCATTAGAAGCATGAAATAAATAGAATATTTGTTCTTTTCTGTGATAGATCGAAATTTATTTCATCGAGTGAACATCATCGGTAATATTTTCACGAGTACCGATGATGTTCACTCGATGAAATAAATTTCGATCTTTCACCGAAAAAAACAAATATCCTCTATATCATGTATTGCGATATTGCGTTATCATGCATGGCGATACCGCAAATTCCGATATTGCGTTATCACGCATTGCGATACTGCGATACTTCGATACCACGTACTGCGATATCACGATGTGACCTTTTTTTTTTTTGGACACTGTAGATCAACATCAGACTTCGCAACACGTACAGTTGGATTTTGGTCTAAATTGTCCGGAAAAAAGGTCCAACAGCCGGGCTTATCAGTTAAAGGATTCAAGGATAGATTTTGAGTTTCATTGTTAACCCTTGCCCTTCTAAATAACTGAAATTAAATTTTTTCAAACCGGTAATGAAAACCCAAATTATGCTATGTCAAACTTACTGTTAGGGAAAAAAAATCTCCTCATCGGACAGTGTAGATCCAAGATCAGACTGCACGTTCTGTGAAGTCTGATCTTGATCTGCACTGTCCGCAAAAGGTCAGTGAGTCGCGCTTAGCACCCTTGGGGTTAAGGTAATAAAACAATCACTGTTTATCAAAACTTTCTATATAATACGGAGTTATCTTGATAAAACATAATCGTGAACGAATAACAAACGCAACCTTTTGGTCCCGCTTAACCCATGCTAGTAAAACTTTTTCAGTGGACCCAATGGAGGATAATTTTCAAGATAAGAAAGGAAAAATATCGTTTTTGAATGGAAAATGCGGTGGAAAAAGGATCACTTGTATGTTGTGCTGTCTATCCGTTCGTCCGTCTGTCCGCTCCGCTCGTCTCTCCTTCCGGTGGCTGTTGCTCTCTCACGTTTCTCTGTCTCTCAATGTCTCCCTCTCTGTCTCGGCTATTTCTTTCAAAAGACCCCTCACTCTCTCTCTTTCTCTCGGTCTGTCTGTCAGTCTGTCTGTCTGTCTGTCTGTCTGTCTGTCTGTCTGTCTGTCTGTCTGTCTGTCTGTCTGTCTCTCTCTCTCTCTCGTGCTGTGTCATACCATAACAGTGAAAAAATACCAACTTAAATGATTTCGTTAACCTTACTGGCAATTAGGTAGGAATTACACAATACTGACACAAATAAAAGTAGAGCTGTGTTAAAAGGGGGCTTAATGCATCTCCGTGATGCATTGTACCAATCAGGCCATCACATAATTATGGATCCATAATAGCCACTTTTTAAACAACCGACTGAATCATGAGCTAAACTGGTCCCGAGACAAACAGAAAATTGACCAATTGCGAAAAGTTTCGGCCCCGGTCAGCCTGCGCGGACTGCGCAGGCTGACCTGGGTCGATACTTTTCGCAGATGCAACAAGCCCCCTTTTCACAGAGCATGGTTTAGTAGAGACGGAAAGTACAGGCTGAGATCAGACTGCGTGTTCAATGTGCGGTCTGACTTTTGTCTTCGCCCGCTACAAAATGCATAAAAATGCAATCATGGTCACGCATGGCAGGATTCATGTTTACTCCAACACCGACCGATGACAAAAACACGCATTTAAGTTTTATGAATTACAATAATGTACCGGCGTGTTCTGACAGTGTTATTTTGATGCACATCTTAATCCTTAAGCTGATAAGCGTACATGAGCCATGCTCTGTGAAAAGGGGTTTCATGCATTTGCATATCGACCCAGGTCAGCCTGCGCAGTCCGCGCAGGCTGACCTGGGTCGATACTTTTTGCTTTTGGTAAATTTTCTGCGGGTACAAGGACCATTCTACCTCATGATTCAACCTGTTTTTAGACAAAATTTTTTTTATACATTCATAATTATATAATGACTAGATAGTACAGTGCATAACAGAGATGCATTAAGCTTCCTTGTCCAAGAGCGTGGTTCATAGTCAATGCACTTTTTTTGCGGACAGCATAGATAAAAAACATCAGCCTGCACAGAACGTGCAGTCTGATCTCTAATCTACACTATCCGATTCGTTGAAATTTCTTCTTTCGGAAAGACTCTGAAATCTCCTTAACCTAAAACCACACAATTCCGACTTTTAACGACCCTGAGGAAGAAGCCTTTTGAAAACATTGAGGGAAAAGGAGAAAATGCTGGTAACCAGCATTTTCTCCTTTTCCCACAATCTTTTCTACTCTATCAAGGACAAATTTCGTCATTTGAGCCACCTTTAATTTGTCGTCTGCACATACTTTTAATTTGGACTAGTCTGAATTATTGTCGTTTGGTAAAGAGTTAACCTTATACAGTACCACAGAATTCCGACTTTTAACGAAAGAAAAAAAAAAAACATTTTCTTTTCTTTGATAATATTCTGGAAATAAAAGGAAAAAATGCTGGTAACCAGCATTTTCTCTTTTTCCCACAATATTTTTTTACACTATCATAGAACTTCTGTTTATTTAGACCACTTGCGAAATTGTCGTCTGCATATATTATAAATTTTGGAAGAGACGAGAATTTGTCGTTTGGGAAAGGGTTGAATGGAGTTTTACTTTTAGTTAGAAATCTTAAATTTAACCTTTTACCACACAATTCCGAGTTTTAACGAACCTATAGAGGAAGAAAATATTGTGGGAAAAGGAGAGCATGCTGGTAACCAGTATTTTCTCCTTTTCCCACAATGTTTTCTACCCTATCAAAGACTGAAATCATCTCTTGAGATACATTTATTTTGTAAATGCTTTTATTTTTGTCGAGACTTTACCACACGGCAAACTTTCAGATCTGTCCAAATTGAAAGTAATAGCAGACTACAAATTAGATGAGGCTAAAATGGTGGGATTTGTCAACAGAGAGAATATGGAACAATGCGGGAAAACGGTAGAGAACGCTGGTTACCCTCTCTCTCTGGGTCGCTAAAACTTGGGATTGATTGCTTAAGGGTGAAACAGCTTAATGAATTCATAGGGAATTCCCGGCCATCGATAACATCCAAAATATTGCACAAATTTACAAATTTCATCTCGGCGATTAAATCTCAGCGCTTCGGACGAAGTAGTTCCATGATCAGACTGCACGTTCTGTGTAGTCTGATCTTGATCCACCCTGTCCGTAAAAAGTGCAGTAAGTCGTGCTAAACAGCCCAAGGGCTTAAATGTATTACAAATGATATGTCTGTTTAACACCATCGAACGTGTACTTTGTACGTGCACTTATTTTTTGTGTGCTGTATCAATCTGTAAATAAACAATTGCGCAACCCGTTGCATACGTTAACTGTTTAACCTTTTACCACAAAATCCCAAATTTTAACGACCCTTGGGAGATAGGCTTTTGAAAACATTGTGGGAAAAGGAGAAAATGCTGGTAACCAGCATTTTCTCCTTTTCCCACAATGTTTTCTTCCCTTGGAAAGACAACTCCTATCATTCGAGCCATATTTGATTTTGTCGTCTGCAAATGCTTTCAATTTGGACAGGTCTAAAATTCTGACGTTTGGTAAAGATAGGCGAAAATAGTGGCTTTTTTCGGACGGCTTAGATCCAAGATCAGACTGCACAGAACCTGCAGTCTGGTCTTCGGTCTATACCGTCCGTTTATTAGTCAGGCCTATAAGACGAGACTCTTTATAAGTTTCACTGGAGTTGCATTATTTTCAGAGGCCGAGAGCGACCCAGTTTATATACGTGGCTCATAATGAATTAGAGCAGATGAATGATGAAAAAGCAAGTAATCCGGGGGTAACGAATTGAAGTCCCTGGCTTTGCAGAAATTCTTTCCGCGGGCTGATAAAAGTCAGAGCGACAGTCATTTCTTTCTTATCACAGAATATTATACAAGACATGCTCTGCGAAAAGGTGGCTTATAACATCTGCAAAAAGTATCGACCCATGTCAGCCTGCGCAGTCTGCAGTCCGCGCAGGCTGACATGGGTCGAAACTTTTTGCTATTGGTCAATTTCCATCGTGTCAAAACATCAGTCTACCTCATCGTTCAATCTGTTGTTAAACAAATTAGATTTTAACTCTTTACCACACTATCCCGACTTTTAACGACCCTGTGAAAGAAGTCCTTTGAAAACCTTGTTTTTTTCTCCTTTTCCCACAATGTTTTCTATCCTACCCAAAATAATCTTCAATTTTTCAATTACATTTATTTTGTCGTCTGCAAATACTCTCAATTTGGGCCAGTCTAAATTTTTGTCGTTTGGTAAAGAGTTAACCCTTTCCAAAACAAGCCCTGGTTTTCACGTGTCTGCAGTACAAGTCTTTTGAAAACACTGTGGGAAAAGGAGAAATTGCTCGTAACGAGCAATTTCTCCTTTTCCCACAGTGTTTTCTACCCTTTTTGAGAACTTCCTGCCATTTTCATCAAATCTAAAATTGTCGTCTGCAAACTCTTTCAATTTGGACCAGTCCAAAATTTGTCCTTTGGGAAAGGGTTAAGGATCCATAATTATGTGATAACTTGTTTGGTATAATTCATCACGGAGATGCATTATACACCTTTTGGTCAGAGCATTGCTCGAATTAGATTTAAATACCAAAACGGTGTGTGACTACTGACATTGGCTTCACGTTCTTTACTCTCCGATCTGAATCTGCAATATATATCTTAAGTTGTCCATAGCTAACTAAAAATTGTCAAAAAAAAAAGAGAGACAAACCTCCTGATCCCTGCGCGTTTCCGCTTCCGAGACCTCCGACTTCCGTTGGATCGACGATAATTTTCCCGCCGGAATTTATGGTGATGCTATCGGAGGCTGAGATCTTGACTTCGTCCGTTACCTGTACTCGAATAGTCCCGCCCACGGCAGCTGTGGATACGTCAATGCTGTGTCCGAGTGTGCATTCGTTCCCGGCCGGGATCGTAAGCTCGTTCTGTTGATTTTTGAAAGAGTCACAACTCCCAACGGCAAAACATTGCCGTGGAAGGATTAACAACATTAAAATGGTGCTGGAGAGCAACATTTTTCGATACTCATTGGCGACACGCCCGCTTGTATCGCGGGACATCGTTTTTCGTACACCGTTTAAACCAGACGTCTAAAAAATTGTCATCTCACTTGTAAAATCAGTAAGATAACGTTTTTGTTTAAATCTGTCTGCTCTTGTTGCAATACTTCATCCGTGTGACCAAACAGCACCCGTGAAGTGGCTTAAATAAGTGGATGTTTTAAACTTCCGCATTTAGTGGTTGGCTAATTTATCCAAACTAGGGGGCGGGCCTAAGCCAAAGACACGCCTTCCCAACGCACAACATTTAAAGACCCAATAGAGGCAAAAAGATCAATGCATTTGTTACAATGCATTTAAATTTAAATCATACAAATTAAAGGAATGGAAAATATTGTGAAGATGACAATCTGTTATTGTGTGGTCGGCCCAAATGTAAGTCGCTGGCAAAAAAAATGAATTTTAAAATCAGGCAAATTAAAACAAAAGATAGTGTGACCTGCTAAGTTTTAACCTAGTTTTGGAAATAATTTCTCTGCCAACGACTAACACTTGGGCCGACTGTACCATAACAGACTGTCATCTGCATGTAATTTCCATACTTTCAAATGGCATGATTTAAATTCAAATGCGTTTAGCTTTGTATACTTTTGGAAGCTATTGTTACTTTAACTAAGAATGAGTATTTCGAAATTTTAGTTTTGAATTTAATTTTGATTGAAAGAATGGATGTTGTAAAAAATTCTCACATTCGGTAAATTTATCGACCCCTCGGGCAGGGCTTTAACCTTTTTACAGGACCACAAATTTTAACCCTTATCCTGCCTTATAACTTAGATAAAACTTTTAAGGCAATAGTAAAAACACGAATAATGCTAATACAAACTTTTTTTTTAAAATATCTCCTTATCGGACAGTGTAGATCCAAGATCAGACTGCACGTTCTGAGCAGTCTGATCTTGATCTACACTGTCCGCTAAAGGTCAGCGAGTCGTGCTTAGCAGCCTAAGGGTTGAGGCGCCTTCATATTTGGAAAGTGTTTGCAGAAGACATTTTAAACCTTGAGGATATGATGGGACTTGTCCTTGAAAGGGAAGAAAACACTGTGGCAAAGGGAGAAAATATTGGTTACCATATTTGAAAGCATTTGCAAATGGAATATAAAATTGCGTGCATGTAATGGGATTTGTCTCTGAAAGGAAAGAACATATTGTGGGAAAAAGGAAAAATAGGCTGGGAACTAGCATTTTCTCCTTTTCTCACAATGTTTTCCAAGCCTTCGAACTGAGAATTGTAAAGCACACGATTACTTGGTAAAGGTTTAACTTGTGATAAGCCTATCTTTTACAATATAGATTATCACATGATCAAACAGAGTTACTTTGGATAAACCACTAATCAAATAGGCTATATATAAATGCTACTTGCTCGATCACGTAAACAAAAGAACTAAGAAGGAAAATGTTTGTTCATTTACTATTATTACCTTGTCAACTCAATTAAAAATGGCCAGCCAATATCCGACTTAATGATGTCAGTCAGCCGGAACTGCTCCAGTGGCAGGGCGTGAGATTTGTAAGCAACAAATCTCGGGACACTTGAGGGTGTGGGTTCGATTCTCACGACTGGACAACTGAAACAAGAAATATCTTTTAAAAAAAAAAGATAGCTAGTATTATGATCCATATTTTTGTATTTTAAAATTTATGCAATAATGCATAATATTGTATCATATGAATGTTTTGTATATAACTTTATATTTCTTTCTTTTCATGCAGCTTTGTAATTTAATGTGAAGGAATATGTTTTCACACCTTCCCAATCAAAAGGTATTTCCTTGTTTGCACAACAATGGGCACACATTCCAAGTAATTAGTCTCGGAGCCCTTCTAACAACCCCACAGTTTGGCTTGGGATTAACCTGTCTGCATTAGGCGTTAAACAATCAAGCCAAACTAAGTGATGTCTTTGTTTTCAAAATTCCAACAGAAACCTTGTCAGGAAATAAGCTATTTGAGAACCTTACTCTAAATTTAACACCTGGAAATAGTGGCCTATATAAACCAGGACCTTGGCTGGTCAACAATGAATCTTGACCAGTATTATTGAATAAAGTGTCTTTGTGTTTATCGGGCAAATCTTCTTATTTCCAGGTAAGTTTGTTTTTGACATCTTTTTACTTTTGCCTTGCTGTTTCTCTAATTTTTGTAATTGAATTTCTATTTAATTTATTCTTCATTATTGAACATCAGTAATTGATATTTCTCAAATCCTAGGTCTTTCTTGCACAAACTTGTGTTTGCTAGTGAAAATGACCTATGGCTGAGAAACCTGAAAGTTTGTCATTCAACTTGGTTTTTTATTGTGACTTAACAACATACTTTTCTTGAAATATAAAACAGTTATGTCTCAACATTTTGACTTCAAATAATTGTCTGCAATAAACCTCCATTCCTTCTTTATAGCCAAGAGGAAATGTATTAAGTGTCACGAGATGCAACTAAACATTGTGGGAATATGATAAATAGTTCGTTTATCGAATAATGTTTTTGTTTAAGAGTTTATTATTTTTTTTCTAGGATAAGATGAACATTCTCCTTCTGCTATACACTGTCACTATACATGTAATACACACTTGCATGCATTACCAATACCAATTAATGCGAACGTGCTTTTTCACACCTTTTTTTATCAGAAACTGACGCATTTTTCAAATAACTATCAAAACGATTAATCATCTAGATTTATAATATAATAATTAAATTATAATAATTAAAGTTCACCTGTGCTTATTGTTCGTGGCAACAAACAGAAAAGATAATGAGGTGTTGAGAACATGTCTAAATTGAAAGTACATGTATATATATATGTGCTGCACGGAACATTTTGCAAGCATACAGTTGGTAAATCATTTCTCGGTTTGACATCAAGAAATATTATGTTCTGTGCTCATGAACTCATCATTGCTTTTCAGTTGCAAGTCGTCATATAATTATGGATCCATGAAATCCATTTTGTCTGACCAGCTCAAGTAGCTCATGATCTAGCGTAGGCTCTAGCGTGGGATTCGTAAGTCTCAAGTTTGGAGCCATTTGAGGGTGTGGACTCGATTTCCACGGCTGACCATCTAAAATTACTAATAGACAGTGAAACTCTCGGATGAGACATAAAAACCGAGGTCCCGTGTGATGGTGCTATACAGCGAGCACGTTAAAGAACCAGGCTTAACTTAAGATGGGTTTCGTCCTGTATCTTACATTATCCCGCGTACAAAACTAACAGCCTTCACGGTGCGTCGCCCATATGGGCAACTGATAGCGACGATAAAATAACGCAAATTCAATCAATCAATCCAAATGTCTAACAAATGACTGAGTCCTTGGGTAGAATGGTCTTTGTACCTGCAGAAGATTGACTAATAGCAAACACCTTCGACTCGGGTCAGCTTGCGCAGACTGTGCAGACTGACCTCGCTCGAAATATTTTGATGATGCACTAAACCCCGTTTTCACAGACCATGAGTTCTATGTATTTTATAATGTTGTGGCCAGATGTTCTAGTAATATGGCTTACGTGTTGAGTTGTCATTAAAATTCTTGCGGCAGAGCCACTATTGATTTTTTTGCATGAAATGCTTTCAATTTCGAAATGTCCGTCAGCATATTTTTTTTTTAATTGTCATTACATGACTTAATGGTTATTACTGTTTTCTATGGTGTTAAACGTACTTGACTCGTGACCTGGTGATTGCAGGTTCGATACCCAGCTGAGAGAAATTTCAGTTTCTTTTCGGCGGTTTTTCGCCCCTCACGTCTGATCCACGTGAGAAAAGTAGTCAGTGACTTGGAAAGAAAGCCAGGAAACACATGTGTAGGTGTACTGACTGCCGTGATATGACCTAAGCTGTTAAAACGGCGTTACACTCCCATACAAACATTTTTTTCAGTTATATAACGGCCACCAGTGCTCCTATTTATGCTTCCCCGACTGCCGTGATATGACCTAAGCTGTTAAAACGGCGTTACACTCCAATACAAACAACATTTTTTTCAGTTATATAACGGCCACCAGTGCTCCTATTTATGCTTTTCTTTCGCAAGGACTACGAACAGTTTTCTCCACAAGCCACCGGATGTTTCCTTAACATAACCGTCGACGAAATGATGATCAGCACTGAGAAACTTTTAGGCTAATATACAATTAAAAGAAGAATATACGAAAAACGAGCTATTTATCATATTCCCAATGTTTCTATAAAAGGCTTAGAACTACTAGAGTTGGTTGAATCTCATGACGCTGAACTAGCTTTGAATAAAGTGGTTTGATCTCGTGACGCTGAATACGCCTTCATTAGGATCATGGACTGTGCATTATTTGATAAGGTAAGTAAATTCATACTTTATGTTTCTGATAACTCATTTTCAGTGTGAAAATTCATTATGATACTCATTTTTTTTTTTTTGCACTTGTTTTCTTCCCTCACGCTCCTTCATTTATCCGCCACATTTCGTGACGCTAATTCTCTATGTAGTAATTGACTTAACACCTCTTGACGCTCCTAGTTATCCGCCATATTTCGTGACGCTGAGTCGGCAGGTGGATTTATCCGTTATTTGGGTCAAAATACACTATAGTATAAGATATTTTGATAAAATATTTTATGTATTCCATCAATATGACAAAAACAACATGAAAAATGGAATATTTTGACCTATGACGCTTCCTGACATTTCCTGACACTTCCTGACATTTCCTGACGCTGATTAGGGAGACCCCATACAGACTTCACTCTGATTGGTCATGACAAGTTGCATTTTGTTTTGTATATTTTTTGTAGAATGAATCTTGACCAGTATTATTGAATAAAGTGTCTTTGTGTTTATCGGGCAAATCTTCTTATTTCCAGGCATCTATCATCCAAAAACCTATTTTTGAGCTCCGAGGCCATTTCCCACTCAGGATCAAACAGCCTATTTTGCTTCATAAAACTAGCAAACAGGCTGGGACTCTTAGAATAACTATATCTACATTTTCACCAAAGGGGCCTTAGAATAAACATGTCTACATATTTGACCAATCAAAACTTTCTATTTATTCATTTTTTTCTATCAGTACAAAAAAAAGTAGGTAAAAAGCCGCCGAAAAAATTAGTCGTAGTCTTTCGGATGAGACGTTAAACCTTGGTCCCGTGTAACGGTGCTATACACCGAGCACGTTAAAGAACCAGGCTTAACTTAGGATGGGTTTCGTCTTGTATATTGTACTATCCCTCGTAACATAATCAAAAGCTTTTTCAGGGACGTTGCCTATATAAGCAACCAATAGCGGCAATAGATAAAAGAAAATCAATTAATCTATCAGTCTGACTTATAAGACACCTTTGACATGCACATTGACTTGGCGAAATTCGAAAATGCTTTTGTATACAATGGAGAGGAGCCAGTGGCCTGGAAACGGTAGTTGCGCGTGTTTACGAACAAATGTTGGGTAAGTGAGATAGAACTTCAACAAATCTCACTGGTCAATAAGCCTCGGTGATTGGCTTTTGAGATAGCCACTAGAAATAATATTAACCAATCAGATTCGTTCAATATATTTACTGTGGTTTTAAATTTCTATTTCACGGTGGGGAGAGAAAAATCTGTCCACCTCCAAAGTTTCGACCTTTGGAACTCTCTTAATATTTATCCATTTAGAAATAATATCGACCAATCAGATTCGTTCAATATATTTACTGCAATGTTAAATTTCTCTTTCACGGTGGGGTGAGAAAAAAACCTGTTGGCCTCTAAAGTTTCGACCTATGTCACTTCCTTAATATTGATCCGTTTTTTCCGTCATACTATGAACTAGATCGAATATTATCTCCAGAAGAACACGATAAAAGTAACTACTATCTCCATTGTAGTTCAGAAGTGTGTGGAAAATACAACTTAGCAATGCTCTTTGAAAAGGGGCTTTCATGCATCTGCAATAAGTATCGACCCAGGTCAGTCTGTGAAGTCCGCACAGGCTGATCTGGGTCAACACTTTCTGCTTTTTAATCAATTTTCTACATGTCAAAGGACCATTTGACCTCATAATTCAGTTGGTTGTTATAATTATATAATATAATCAAAGGACCATTCTATAATTATCATAATTCAGTTACATGTGGTTGTTAGATATGAGCATGCTCTGTCAAAAGAGGGCTTAATGCATCTGCGAAAAGTATCGGCCCAGGTCAGCCTGCGCAGTCCGCGCAGGCTGACCTGGGCCGAAACTTTTCGCTATCGGTCAATTTTCTGTATGGCCAAGGACCAGTGTGCCCCATGAATCAGTCAGTTGTTACACAAAATGGATTCTATGGCGCTATAAGTATGTAATGACATGCTTGTTATCATGTATCACGGAGATGCATTAAACCCCCTTTTGCCAGGGCATGGCTAAAATAAAAAAAGACAGAGCCGCGTTCTGTGTAAAAGGGGTTTAATGCATCTGCGAAAAGTATCGACTCGGATCGCCCTGCGCAGTCCGAGCAGGCTGACCCGGATCAAAACTTTTTGCTATTTGTAAATTTTCTTGCATGTCAAAGGACTGTTCTATCAGTGGCTCGCAACATGCGAAATGAGACCCCCGGACATTTGCGTAAAGTGTCGTCTCGGATTAGCCTGCGCAGTCCGCGCAGGCTAATCCGAGATGGCACTTTACGACTACATAAGATTTTTTTCATGCAGTAGACTTTCGTGAAACAGAAAATCGCACAAAAACGGGAAGTGTCGTCTCGGATTAGTCACCGACTGCACAGGCTGATCTGGGACGACACAGTTTTACGCATATGTCCGAAGGCGTGTGAGGCACGCCATCTAATGATTCAGTTGTTCTTTACACAAAATGGATTTTATGGATCCATTATTATGTGATGACTTGCTTGGTATAATACATCACGAAGTTGCATTAAGCCCCCTTTTTGCCAGAGTATGACTCCTCTACAAGTAACGGGACCGTGTGCTGTGTAAAATGGGTTTAGCGCATCTGCAAAAAAAAATCGACCTGGGTCGATATTATTTGCTTTAAATAAATTTTCTTGCATGTCAAAGGAATATCATAATTCAGTTGGTTGTTACACATAATAAATTTTAAGGATCAATAATTATGTCATGACTTGCTTGATATAACGCGTCATCCTTTATCACACAGTCACGAGTTTTAACGGCACTGAAGAAAAAGGCTTATGCAAACATTGTGCGAAAAGGAGAAAATGATGGTAATCAGCATTTTCTCCTTTTCCCACATTGTTTTCTACCCTTTTCAAAGACATATTCCAATATGTGAGATGCATTTAATTTGTCGTCTGCAAATGTTTTTTATATGGGCCAGTCTAAAATTTTGTCGTTTGGTAAAGAGTTAACCCATTACCACACAATCCCGACTTTTAACGACCCTGAGAAAGAAGCCTTTTGAAAATATTGTGGGAAAAGGAGAAAATGCTGGTAATCAGCATTTTCTCCTTTTCCCACAATGTTTTCTACCCTATCCAATACATAAATCACTATTTAAGCTACAAGTAATTTGTCGTCTGCAAATGCTTTCAATTTGGTCCAGTCTAAAATTTTGTCGTTTGGTGAAGAGTTAAACCCCATTTTTCCCCAGCATGGCCCAAATACAAATGCCGGGGGTCGCGTTCGGCGGGCAATACTCTTTAAAACATCTTATTTATTAGTTTGTAGTGGGAGGTTTGGAAGAAAAATAAGTGCTTGTGACCTAAAAGGGTCAACTCTCTCCCAATTGACCCCGAATTTTAACAACCCTTGGGAAAGAAGGTTGTTTTTGAAAAACATTGTTGGAAAATGAGAAAATGCTGGTGACCAGCATTTTCTCATTTTCCCACAATGTTTTCTACCCTATCATAGAACTACAACTCTTTGGTTCAAATTTTGATTTTGTCGTCTGCAGTTACTCTCAAATTGGAAGCGTCAGTAACTTTCTGTTTGGGGAAAGTGTTAACTCTTAACCAAACGACATTAACCCTTTCCCAAACAAGCCGTGGTTTTCACGTGTCTGCAGTACAAGTCTTTTGAAAACACTGTGGGAAAAGGAGAAATTGCTCGTAACGAGCAATTTCTCCTTTCCCACAGTGTTTTCTACCCTTTTTGAGAACTTTCTGTCATTTTCATCAGATTCAAAATTGTCGTCTGCAAACTCTTTCAATCTGGACCAGTCTAAAATTCATCGTTTGGGAAAGGGTTAATCATGCTCAAATTTTATAAAAATTGCAGACGACAAATGAAATGTGACTCAAACGACGGAATTAGTTTGTGAAAGGGTAGAAAACATTGTGGGAAAAGGAGAAAATGATGGTTACCAGCATTTTCTCCTTTTCCCATGATGTTTTCGCATGGCCTATCTCTCTGCGTAGTTAAAAACTCGGGATTGTGTGGCAAAGGACCCATTCACCCTTGGCGCCTGTTCACGTTATATACTGGATCTGTGCCATGGAGCCATCACTGGGTATAAATATGCCTCTTCCGAGGGCTCTTCAGTTATCATAAAGCATGTTCAGAACTTTATGATTCACACGCTCTGTGAAAAGGGTGCTTAGTGCATCTGCGAAAAGTATCGACCCAGGCAAGCCTGCGCAGTCCGCGCAGGCTGGCCTGGGCCGAAACTTTTCGCTTTTTGGTCAATTTTCTGCAAGTCCAAAGACCATTCTACCTCAGGTTTGATTGATTGATTGTATGGTGTTTAACGCCGTTTTCAACATTATTTCAGTTATATCGCGGCGGCCAGTGCACCTATCCATGCTTTCCTGGAATTTCTTTTACCAGTACTCCGCACAATATTCTTTCCAAGCCACTGGCTGCTTTCCCACATAGCAATTGTCGAAACAATGGTTAGCGGTGGGAGAGGAATGAATCCTGTCGCAATGACTATCACCAATCCTCGGAAGGGAATTGGCCGAGCCGGGGATCGAACCAGCGACCTCCTGTTCTCAAGTCCTGTACGCTACGGACTGAGCTACGAGGGCTCGGCCTCGTGATTCAGTCATTTGTTAGAGAAAATGAATATCATGGATCCATAATTGTGTGATGATTTGAATGGTATAATGCATCACGGAGTAGCATTAAGCACCCTTTTTCCAGAGCCTGGTTCTCATATATATGTGTGTGTGTGTGTGTGTGTGTGAACCGGTTGGCAAGTTAAAAGACAAATTGCAGTATACTTTCTTGTTCCGGTATACTTCTTCTTTTTACTATATATATATACGGAAACAGAAAAGTCGGCAAATGCCGGTCCGACACAAGGTTTAGTAGTTGAACTGTGTTATTAAAACATCACACGCCTCTCACTATTTTCAATTTAATAAACTGTACAAAAAAAAAAACATGTTTCGGCTAAGGTCTCATCAGTGGTTCATTCGGCATACATCGGGTGATCCGGTGATCAAATCCCTCTGCTGTATCACGTAGCTTGATATGCACCTACACGGTACATTTCGCACATCTCCGGAAGCACACCGCTTTACCGTTATTGAAATTGTAAGGCTCCTCTTTAGAAAGAACCCATGAGTAAATTTTCTATCGTTATCTTTCTAAGAGTATTTCAGTCGGCAAACAGTTTGTACATTCAATTTTTAGCGTGGTTTATCAATTCCGTTAGGAGCTTTCATCGACAGATCGATAGAAGTGAATAACTTCACAGTGGTTGTTCATGTCGTTGCTAAGCGATCTAAAGGAGCGCCGCCATGTTTAAGATCATGTGATCGGTAGTTCAAAATGGAAACCTCCCTTATACAGACGAGGTTAGATGCAGGTACGGAATCGGCCGAGTTGTGACGAGTGATCAGTGGTTATGTAACTATGGAGTGACGTCATGTAATCGGAAGGGAGGTAATTACATGACGTTAGCTACGTTATTGACGAGTAATCGGCGTCATTATATATATATAGAATACGTACATAGTGTTGTTGTAGATCAAAAATATCTAACGAGGTTGGGAGAATTGATAATTGTCGAGCCTTGGCGAGACAATTATCAATTCTCACAACCGAGTTAGATATTTTTTGATCTACGACAACACTATGTACATATTCTATTTATCTTTTAACCTATGATTTGTACTCACTGTGAAAAGATGTGAAAAATGTTGCTGACAAATACATTTTAAAAGTTTTAAAAGTTTATTTATGTCGGAACGCCCATTTTAAAATTGCATTACCCACATACATAGTACTTTATCGTAGTAATTAAACGTCCGAAAATTGCGATTGAGATCGCTTGGGATTATTCTATTTGAGAAGACCGAAATAAAGCGTTCTTTCAATAAGCTTCTCCCAATGAGAACAATAACGGGAACTCTGTACTGACCATAACTGGACTATTCGGCCCACATTCAGTTCGAAACTTAATAAAATTGTCAAAAAGCGATTTCGAACACCATTTTGAGAGGGTAAGTATGGTATAATGTGTAAATTTGCCTATAATTTGCCAATTTTTTTACGACCACGCTGCAAGCAAACTTATTTATTGAAGAGAATGGTTGATGAAATTAATTGGATCTAGATCTGTTCTCTAACGATCGGACGGCGGGAACAGAGATTAGAATACCGGTAAACAGGTTTTGTTGCCATTTATGCCAGCTGTACATATAAAATTTTGGTGAATTTAAAGCTGCAGAGAAAAAATATGAAACATGTACCTCTGAAAACACACTTGTAGTGGTAACTACATTTTTTCCTCTACTTTCGGAACGCGTGACGTTGTTATGACGTCATTTTCAGGGGAAGTAAAAGACGATTTTCGATTTAAGGTTTGATGTATGGATCTTCATAAAGAGGCACCAGAAGGGTTGGCTGAGTATTGTTTTGTTAATTTTGCACCGCGGAAAAAAAAAACCTATGATTGCAGGTACTGCCCCATCAAAGGATACAGGATGCCTACTTTACAAACTGGGCTACAAGAGTAGGTGTCACAATCCCCAGGGAGCCTGAGTCAGTTCATTGTGAATCTGCTTATAGTTATATTGCAACAGGAGGCTCAAGAGGGGTTGGTAAATTGCTACTTGAAGATTAAAGTAGCACCTCAGATAAAAAAAAAAAAAAAAAATAATAGACTAATAATAATCCTGTGACTGGATTCATTGCTCCATTAAAGGTTTTTATTCATATCATCCATGATACCTACTGTAAAAATTTTGCTGTTAGATAAGTTATCACTAAACCCATTAGGTGGCCCCAAACAGGGTGTTTCAATGTCAACCTGATGAATACAAAAATGCATCAAAAATGGAAAAAAACATGAACCTACCAACTGACGACCAGCCAACCTATGGACCAATTGATCAAACAAAAAAAACGACCTACCTATTTTCTGACGACCCACAAACCAACCAACCTACACATCTACAAACCAACCATTACACCTACCTACTGATAGACCAACCTACTGCAAAACCTACTTGTCAATCAAGCTATGTATGTACCTATCTATTTACCTTCCTACCCTCTCCGACTGAATAACAGACCTTCCGACCTGACTAATGGAACTACCTTCCAATGCCACCCATTAACCCAGCTGACCAACCTACTGATCCAAGGAATGACCTACCCACTTACCTACCTACCTTCCAACCAACCTACCAACCAACCAACTGACCCACCTACTGACCCAATTACCTACCTACCATTCTCCTACTAACCGATTTATTGATTAACTGACCTACCTGCATACCTGCCTCCATGCCTACTGACCGAATGACTGACCGACAAACGGACCTACTGACTGACCAAACTACCTACCCACCCACCTTTCTACCTACCTACAGTACTTACTTACCTACCTACCTACCAGCATATCTACTTCCTACCTACTCACTGATCTTCCATTAACCAACCTCCCTACCAACTTACCTACGTACCAATCTACATACCTACCTCCATACTGACAGAACGACCTTACCGACTGACCGACCGACCAACCAACTGACTTACCTACTGACCTACCTACCAACCTACCTACCAACTACCAACCAAGCTACGTACCTACCTATTGACCTATCTACAACCATACCTACCAACCCACTATCGACCTACTGACCTACCTATCTACCAACCTAGCTAACTACTTTTCTACCAACCTACCTACCAACCCACCTACCGACCGACCTACCTACCTACCTACCCACACATCCACCCGCCTGTCTGCCTGCCTGCCTAATTTTTTTTTAAAATTCATTGACAAATGTAGATGGTGTAGCTCGGAAAAGCTCTATGTATGACAGATCTTCAAGGGTGACCTTAACCTTGGACCTATCTTAATAACTGTTTCAAATGGCGTGTCTACTGGTACAGGAGAACAACTTTTCCAGATTATTTTGAAATCTATTGATAAATGTAGAAGTTGTAGCTCGGACAAGCTCAATGCTTGACAATTTTATCATTTGACTATCAAGTGTGACCTTGACTTTGGACCGACCAGAAAAATTTGTTTCAAATGGCACTCCTACCTATAAAGAAGAACAATTGTGCCAAATTATTTTGAAATCCAATCACAAATGTAGAAATTATGGTCCGGACAAATTCGGACGGATGCACGCACTAAAGCACAGACGCACAGACGTACATACACCAAACCCACATTGTTGCAACTATGTCTAGCTTATCGCATGCGGCAAAAATTGCACAAAGATGGAAAAACATAATATTACCTACTGAATGCAGAAAAGCCAACCTATGGATCAGTTGACCAAACGACCAACCTATCTACCTATTTTTTGATGACCTACCAACCTACCTACCTATCTTATGACCAAACAACCAGCCAGTTGTCTGAAATGCCTACTGACAGACCAACATACTGCCAGACCTACCCCTCAAATGACCTATATATAGACCTACTGAATTACCTTCCTACCTTCTGACAGAACGATTGACCTTCGAACCTGACCAACTAACCTTCCGAACCAACCACCTGACTGACAGGGCCGACTAAGCTACCAATTAATGGACAAAATGACCTACCTACCTTACTACCTAATAACCAACCTACCAACCAACTGACCTACCTACATACAGACCTACATCCCTTACTTCCCACCTACTGACCAACCTACAAACTGACAGATCAACCAATTGACCAGCCAACCAACTGACCTACATACCAAAGTACCTACCAAACTACTTACCTACCTACCAAAGTACCTACCGAACTACTTACCTACCTACCAACTGACCAACCAATCTACCTACCTACCTACCAATCAAATGACCACCCAACCAACCTACCTACCTAATGACCTACCTTTACACCAACCTACCAACAAAACTACTGACTTACCAACTGACAAATTTACCTACCCATCTACTACTGACCTACATTCTGACCTACCTACCAACCAACATACCGTCCTATCCACATACCTATCTACTGACCCACTGACTGACCTACCTATCAACTGACTAATCTACCTACTGACCTACCTCCCATCTTACCTTCAGACCTATGTACCTACTGAGTACCTACTGACCAACCGACAAACCTACTTACTCACCTTCCCTTCTACCTGTCTGCCTACCAAGCTACCTAACCACCCACCTAACCACCTACCAAACCTGCCTAAATACCTACCAACCAAACCACCTACCTACCTACTACCTACCTACCTACCTATGAATAAACCTACCTACCAACAGACTTACTTACCTGCCTTCCTGCCTGCCTTCTGACAGAGGGACTGACCCACCATCCTTCCGTCCCAACCGACCTCCAACCTGACTGATAGACCAACCTACTGACAGACCTACGTACCTATCAACCAACTTTTCTATCTACGGAATAACCTATTTGCCTACCGACCAATCTATCTTCTGACCTACCTACCGACCTACAAACCAAACTTCCTACTATCCATCAGCCTACCGACAGCTACCTACGAGGGTTGTCTCAAAAAATCGCGAACGTCGGAATGACTTGAATATCGTGACAATGTCCAGCAATAATGTTTTCATGTACAAATTTACTGAATCATATGAAAACGTATCTTAAAACAGCCAATGACAACAACAAAAAAAAAATATGTGTCCTATGGTAATGTCCCATGCAACTTACAGTAAATATTGGAATATAGTGGTAGACGTCACAATCCCAATGAAGGGGCTCAAGAGGGGTCTGTTGTGTAATTATCTAATATTAGTAATGTTGCCTCGGAGGTTAAAAAAAAAAGCCAAAATTATCCCAGTGATAAGTGGTAATGCCCCATTCAAACTTATTGTTTTATCATCCATGAAATCCAAATGGTGGGCTATAGGAGTAGGTGTCACAATCCCAACGAAGGGGCTAAAGTGGGTTCGATCAATGATTATTTCAGAATTTTTTTTTTTTTTGCTCAGGGATAGAAAATCAAAAATATTTCTGTGTCCTGTGGTACTGCCCTACTAAAGCTTATTATTATAATTAACCACGCAACCTACAGTAAATATTGGGCTATAGTGGTAGGCGTCACAATCCCACTGAAGGGGCTCAAGAGGGGTTTGTTGGGTCATTATCCAATATTTGTAATGTTACCTCGAAGGTTCAAAAAATATATTCTAATGATCGCTGGAAGTGCCCCACTAAAGCTTATTGGTTATATCATCCCTGATATCCACTGTAAAACGTGGGCTATAGGAGTAGGTGTCACAATCCCCATAAAGGGGCTCCAGTGGGGTAGGTCAATAATTATTCAGATTTTCTATTTTTCCTCAGGGACAGAAAATCATAAAAAAATCCTGTGTCCTGTGGTACTGCCCCATTAAAGCTTATAATCATAATTAACCATGCCACCTATAGTAAATACTGGGCCATAGTGGTAGGTGTCGCAATCCCAGTGAAGGGGCTAAAGACGGGTTTGTTGTGTTGTTATCTTATATCATTCATGTTGCCTCGGAGTAAAAAAAATCCCAAAATATCATTATAATAGGTGGTACTGCCCCACTAAAGCTTTTTGTTTTTATCATCCCTTATATCCCCTGAAATAGTGGGCTAGAGAGGTAGGTGTCACAATCCCCATAAAGGGGCTCCAGAGGGGTCAGTCAATAGTTTTTCAGATTTTTTATTTTTCCCCAGGGATACACAAACATAAAAAAATCTCGTGTCCTGTGGTACTGCCCCACTAACGCTTATTATTATAATAAATCATGCAACCTACAGTATATATTAGGCTACAGTGGTAGGCGTCACAATCCCAATAAAGGGGCTCAAAAGGGGTCTGTTGTGTCATTATCTAATATTTGTTATGTTGCCTCGGAGGTAAAAACCAAAAAATATCCCTGTGATAGGTGGTAGTGCCCCAATAAAGCTCATTGGTTTTATCATCCCTGATATCCACTGCAAATAGTGGACTATAGGGCTTAGTGTCACAATCCCCAAAAAGGGGCTCTAGAGGGGTCGGTTAATGGTTATTCAGATTTTTTTTTTATTTTTCCTCAGGGACAAAAAAAAAAAAAAAAAATACTTTGTCCGTGGTACTGCCCCACTAAAGCTTATTATGATAATTAACCATGCAACCTACGGCAAATATTGAGCTATAGTGGTAGGCGTCACAATTCCAATGAAGGGGCCCAAGAGGGGTCTGTTGTGTCATTATCTAATATTTGTAATGTTGCCTCGGACGTAAATAAAACAAAAATATCCCTGTGATAGGTGGTACTGCCCCACTAAAGCTTACTGGTTTTATCATCCTTGATATCCACTGCAAATAGTGGACTATAGAGGTAAGTGTCACAATCCCCATAAAGGTGCTCTGAAGGGGTCGGTCAATAATTATTCAGATTTTTTTTATTTTTCCTCGGGAGATAGAAAAAACATAAAAAATCCCGTGTCCAGTGGTACTGCCCCACTAAAGCTTTTTATCATAATTAACAATGCAACAGACAGTTTATAGTGGGCTATAGTGGTAGGCGTCACAATCCTAAAGAAGGAGCTCAAAAGCGGTCTGTTGTGTCATTATCTAATAGTTGTTATGTTGCCTCGGAGGTAAAAACCAAAAAATATCCCTGTGATAGGTGGTAGCGCCCCACTAAAGCCTATTGGTTTTATCATCCCCGATATCCACTGCAAATAGTTGGCTATAGGGGTAGGTGTCACAATCCCAATAAAGGGGCTCCAGAGGGGTCGGTCAATAATTAGTCAGACCTTTTATTTTTTCTCGGGGATAGGAAAACATGAAAAAAAAATCCCGTGTCCTGTGGTACTGCCCCACTAAAGCCTATTGGTTTTATCATCCCCGATATCCACTGCAAATAGTTGGCTATAGGGGTAGGTGTCACAATCCCAATAAAGGGGCTCCAGAGGGGTCGGTCAATAATTAGTCAGACCTTTTTTTTTTTTTTTTCTCGGGGATAGGAAAACATGAAAAAAAAATCACGTGTCCTGTGGTACTGCCCCACTAAAGCTTATTATCATTATTAAACATGTAACCTATAGTAAATATTAGGCTAAAGTGATAGGCGTCACAATCCCAATGAAGGGGCTCAAGAGGGGTCTGTTGTGTCATTATCTAATATTTGTAATTATGCCTCGGAGATAAAAAAACAAAAAAGATCCCTGTGATAGGTGGTACTCCCCAACTAAAACTTACTGGTTTTATCATCCTTGATATCCACTGCAAATAGTGGACTATCGGGATTAGTATCACAATCCCCATAAAGGGGCTCCAAAGGGGTCGGTCAATAATTATTCAGATTTCTTTTTTTCCTCAGGGATAGAAAAAACATAAGAAATCCCTTGTCCTGTGGTACTGCCCCACTAAAGCTTATTATCATAAATAACAATGCAACCTACAGTATATACAGGGCTATAGTGGTAGGCGTCACAATCCCAATGAAAGGGCTCAAGAGGGGCCTGTTATGTCATTATCAAATATATGTCACGTTGCATCGGAGGTATATAAGTAAAAATATCCATTTGATAGGAGGTACTGCCGCACTAAAGCTTATTGGTTTTATCATCCCTGATATCCTTTGCAAATAGTGGGCAATAGAGGTAGGTGTCACATTTCCCATAAAGGGGCTCCAGAGGGGTCGGTCAATAATTATTCAGATTTTTTTTCCTCGCCGATAGAAAAACATTAAAAAAATCTTGTGTCCTGTGGTACTGCCCCACTAAAGCTCATTATCATAGTTAAATATGCAACCTATAGTAAATATTAGGCTTTAGTGGTAGGCATCACAATCCCGATGAAGGGGCTCAAGAGGGGTTTGTTGTGTCATTATTTAGTATTTGTAATGTTTTCTAGGAGGTAAAAAGCCAAAACTATATCCCTATGATAGGTGGTACTGCCCCACTAAAGCTTATTGGTTTTATCATCCCTGGTATCCACTGCAAATATTGGACTATAGGGGTAATTGTCACAATTCCCATAAAGGGGCTCCAGAGGGGTCGGTCAATAATTAGTCAGATCTTTTATTTTTCCTCGGGGACAGAAAAACATTAAAAAAAAAAATCCCGTGTCTTGTGGTACTGCCCCACTAAAGCTTATTATTATTATTAAACATGCAACCTATAGTAAATATAAGGCTATAGTGGTAGGCGTCACAATCCCAATGAAGGGGCTCAAGAGGGGTCCGTTATGTCATTATCTAGTATTTGTAATGTTGCCTATATATATATATATAAATATATATATTTATCTTTCAACTAACCGGATATTCATGCAATAACACCCATGCGATACTTTTTTTGATATACCACGGATATTTATAGATTTTTTATATACCACGGATATTTATAGAACAGTAAGTTCCACTGACTCCGCCCCCATCTCCATTTATGAATGAAATGCATTCCAAAAATAGTAACGATTACTACAGAAAGCCCGCGAAAAAAGAACGATGTCATAGCACGCGCGCTACTTTCCGATGATCTGCTTACGTAATTCCTGCCCGTGACGTCATTTGAATGCTCGTTTACCGCGTCTTCTCAAATAGAATAATCCCAAGCGATCTCAGTCGCAATTTTCGGACGTTCAATTACTACGGTAAAGTACTGTGTCTGTGGGCAATGCAATTTTAAAATGGGAGTTCCGATAAAAATAAACTTTTAAAATGTATTTGTCAGCAACATTTTTCACATTTTTTCACAATGAGTACAAATCAGAGGTTAAAAGATAAATAGAATACGTACATAGTGTTGTCGTAGATCAAAAATATCTAACTCGGTTGTGAGAATTGATAATTGTCTCGCCAAGGCTCGACAATTATCAATTCTCCCAACCTCGTTAGATATTTTTGATCTACGACAACACTATATACGTATTCTCTATATATAATTGAGCCATGCTCTGGCAAAAGGGAGCTTAATGCATCATCCGTGATCCACGATACCAGGCATGCCATCACATAATTATGGATCAATTATATATATATTTTTTTTTTTTTTCAAACAAAATGACTGAATCTTGATGTAGAACGGTCCTTGGGTATGAAAAAATAAATGACCAAAAGCAAAAAGTTACGGTCCAGGCCAGCCTGCGCGGACTGCGTAGGCTGACCTGGGTCGATACTTTTTTTGCAGATGCATTAAACCTCCATTTCACAGAGTATGGCTCATATAATAATTATATGAGCCATGCTTTGGCAAAAGGGAGCTTAATGCCTCTCCGTGATCCATGATACCAGTTAAGCCATCACATAATTATGGATCCATAATAGCAACTTTTGTTAACAACCGACTTTAAAATTGTGAGATAGACTGGTCCCTTGGACATACTGAAAATCGACCAATAACGAAAAGTTTCGGCCCAGGTCAGCCTGCGCGGACTGCGCAGGCTGACCTGGGTCGATACTTTTCGCAGATGCACAAAGCCCCTTTTTTCACAGATCATGGTTCATATACTATACGACTCTAAACATGCTATGTAATAAGTTAGATAATATCTAAGTTGGGGGCCACATTTAGTGTGCTTGTTAAATAAGATGCCCAAATCTATCATAAAATAAATAACGTTATCTTCTTCTTCGAAAAGTTATCTCTCTCTCGAAAAAAAAAAATGCAATTCACAGGCCGTTTATCCTTTTACGATACTATCCCTAGTTTTAACGACCCTGAGAAAGAGGCCTTTTGAAAACATTGTGGGAAAAGGAGAAAATGCTGGTAAGATATTACAGACAAATTTCACCATATCAGCCATATCTTATTTGTCGCCTGCAAATGCTTTCAATTTGGACAAGTTTAAAATTCTGTCGTTTGGTAAAGACTTAAGAGGTAAAAATTGTAACACATGTAACCTGGAATTTGATACTCATCTTATGAGAGAGGCAGACAGACAGACAGACAGAAAGGGAGAGAGAGAGTCATTGTGGAACATATGTAATGTAATTTTCTTACAAAAAAATATCCACAGGCTTAGAAGTAAAAATTGTAACTAGTAATTAAAGGAGAGAGAGAGAGAGTCAGTCATTGTAGTGCACATAATGTAATTTTCTTAAAAAGATTAACTATCCGCAGGCCAGCTAAGACATGAAAACTGTAACATATGTAACCCGGAATTTTCTAACCCTTAGGCTTTTAACGACTCAATGACCTTTTGCGGACAGTGTAGATACAATATCAGACTGCACATAACGTGCAGTCTGATCTTGTGTCTACACTGTCCGCTAAGGAGATATTCTTCTCCAAAAAATAAGTTTTCAATAGCATTATCTTGGTTTTTTACTATCGACTTGGAAGTTTCATCTCACTTATCTAGCAGGATTAGGGTTCAGAGGTTAACACACGTAACGCATGTAACCTGGAGTTTAATACTCATCTTAAACCAGTTATTTTTATTGGAGACAGACAGACGGACGGACGGGCGGGCGGACGGTCGGACGGACGGACAGAGTCATTGTAGTACATTATGTAATTATCCACAGGCCAGTTGAGAGAAAGAGAGAGAGGGGGGGGGCAAAACAATAACAATATTTTCCATTGTAGCCGAACGTTTTTGTGCCTGTTGACGAACTTACAGATAAATGTGATAGAACTTGGAGAAATCTAATTATTTAGTTGTATTTGTCGAAAAAGTTGTACCTTGTTATACGGTGAGTGCTCTTCTTCATTTAACCATTTACCAAATAGTCCCGTGTTTTCACTACCATGAGAAAGAGTTCTAGGTTATGAAGAAAACATTGTGGGGAAAGAAGAAAATGCTGATTACCAGCATTTTTTTTTTTTTTTTTTTTTTTTCCTCATTGTTTTCAAAGTATTTTTCTTTTCAGGATCGTTAAAACCCGATATTGTATGGTAAAGGTTAAAAAGACCATACCACGGTCGACCACGGTACAACCCCGTTACACGGTACTACCTCGTACGGAATACCGTTAGGGCCATCGCCTTTGAATGTGTCAATTTAAAACGCGATACTCGATAGTACGATGATGATAATGCGAAATCACGAAACTACGATGATGAAAACGCGACAGTACGATGACGATAACGCGATACCACGATGGTGAAAACGCGACAATACGATAGTACGATGATGAAAGTGCGATATAATATCGTGTTTTCACCATCGTACTTTCGCGTTTTCATCATCGTAGTATCGTACTATCGCGTTATCATCATCGTACTATCGTGTTTTCATCATCGTACTATCGCGTTATCATCATCGTACTATCGTGTTTTCATCATCGTACTATCGTGTTTTCATCATCGTACTTTCGCGTTTTCACCATCGTACTATCGTATTTTCATCATCGTACTGTCGCGTTATCACCATCGTACTTCCGCGTTTTCACTATCGTTCTATCGCCTTCCGGTCCGCATGCGCATACACATTCAATGGCGATTGCACTAACGTTATTCCGTATAACTTTACTAGACTGTAATTCTTTTGCCACGCGGAAAACTTTACGGGAAAATGAGAAAATTCTGGTTACAAGCATTTTCTTATTTCTCTCAAGATTTGCAAAAGCCTTCTTTCTTGAGATCCTTAAATCTGTGGGTTGTTGTGGGGGAAAGGGTTAACTTGTTTGTTCTTAGAAATATAAGAAGATTAGTGCATTAGTCGTTATCCTGCCGAGTGCAATAATGGATTTATTTTGCGGAGAGTGTAGGGCAAGATCAGCCTGCATGTACATGCAGTCTGATCTTGCTCTGCACTCTCCGCTGCTCTATCATTAATTTCTGTCAACGAAACCCCATCCATTGCCATTTAACCAATAGATATATGTGTAATCGCCAACAATTTAAATTCGGTAGGATAAGGGTTAATATATCTGAATTTTAGACAGAGACCTTTTTTAATTAATTTCGCTGGGAAAATAAGTGTTATTTGACGTGTTCCATTTGCCAAATTTTGAAGTGTCTTTTTAAAATTATTATAGCCAAAGAATGTGCGGTTTATTTATTTGGTGTTTAATGTCGTTTTCAACATTATTTCAGCTATATTGCGACGGCCAGTGCACCTATCAATGTTTTCTTGGAGTTTCATTTACCAGTACATTGCAGAATATCATTTCAAAGATAATAGCCACCATTTTCTCCATTTCCCACAAATTTTTCTACCCTATATAGGACAGAAGTAAGATTTTGAGCTACATTTAAGTTGTCGTCCGCAAATACTTTCTATTTGATATAGTAAAAAATTTGTCATTTGGTAAAGAGTTAAGATGGAACTCAACAAAACGTGTAGTGTGATCTAATTCTACCATCCGATGTGTTGTGAGATATTTTGGCTCAAACTGTCTCATCCCACGTAATGTCTCACAGAATATCCGACAATGAAGATCCAAGATCACGATGCACGTCCGTTGCAGTCTGATCTTGACCTACAATGTCGATTTCACCTCTTTAAGTACTAAAATATCCCGAGTTTAAATGACCCTTAGAAATAAGGATTTGGAAAAGCATCGTGGGAAAAGGAAAAAAATGCTGGTGACCAGCATATTTTTCCTTTTCCCATAATATTTTTTACACGTTCTAAGACAAATATGTCCATTTGAACCACAATTGATTTGTCGTCTGCAAATGCTTTCAGTTTAGACAAGTGAAAAGTTTTGTCCATTGATAACGTAAATGTCCAGTCTAACATTATTGATTTTTAACCTTTAGATTGCCAATAAACCAAATGGACATTTTCATTCTAGAAATAAAGGAATAAAACAAATGAAAGCAACCTTAAGATTGGCTTTGTACATAATGTCTCTACAAAGCAATCAGTATTAATTAAAGATTAGACTGCATATTTTATGCAGTCTGATTCTTAGATGTTATTACACGGCTGATGAGTACGAAATACCTTTGAATGTGTATGCGCATGCTCACCGGAAGGCGATAGTACGATGATGATAACACGATAGTACGATGGTGATAATGCGACAGTACGATGATGAAAACACGATATTACGATGGTGAAAACGCAAAAGTACGATGGTGAAAACACGATAGTACGATGATGATAACGCGACAGTACGATGGTGATAACGCGATAATACGATACTACGATGGTGAAAACGCGACAATACGACAATACGATGATGAAAACGCGACAGTACGATGGTGAAAACACGATATTATATCGCACTTTCATCATCGTACTATCGTATTGTCGCGTTTTCACCATCGTGGTATCGCGTTATCGTCATCGTACTATCGTGTTTTCATCATCTTAGTTTCGTGATTTCGCTTTATCATCATCGTGCTATCGAGCATCGCGTTTCAAATTAACACATTTAAAGGCGATGGCCCTAATGGTATTCCGTAACCCCGTTACAGCGCACGCTAAAAACGGGGTTTGTAGCATTAGCCCATCTACCATTTAACCGTTTACCACAAAATCCCGACTTTTAACGACCCTGATGTAGGAAGGCTTTGAAGACATTGTGGGAAAAGGAGAAAATGCTGGTAACCAGCATTTTCTCCATTTCCTCAATGTTTTCTACCATAATGAAGACAGAAACAATCATTTAAGTTACATATAATTTGTCGTCTGCAAATGCTTTCAATTTAGTCTGGTCTAAAATTTTTTCGTTTGGTAAAGAGTTAATTGACCCTACATGCATATCAAACGTTTTACTACTGTAAGAAAAGGGCCTTTTGAAAGCACTGTGGGAAAAGTAGAAAATGCAGTTAACTAGCATTTTTTTTTTTTTTTATTTATCACATTTCTTATTCAGGACAATCCCCCCTCCCTTTTTAAGCAACATTTAAATCTTTTGTAGACAACAAAATCTTAGACTCTCCCACATTAAAAGCATTTGAGACAAAGCAGACAACATATTAAATATTAAATGTGGCTCAAACACAAGATTTTTCTGTTTAAGGGTAAGAAATCGCTGTAGGGAAGGCAGGAAGTGCAGGTGACTAGCATATTCCGTTTCAGTCCCACACGGACGTCAACAGCCTTTTTCTTCAGAGTCGTTAAAAATACCGGATAGTTTTCGGTGTAGGCTTATTTTTCCTAGTCTGGATTACCTGCCCCTAACACTACGTTATCGGGTCACGTTGGATGCGCATGTCATATTCTTCGAAGATTCGACCTGTCTGCTATGACGCATCACCCATCCCCCGTATACCTGGGAAAAGTAGGGCTTATATTGAAGCTATTAGCCTATTACCAAAGCATGTAGCGACTGTTTTAATAAATGGTCGGTGCATAGGTTACATGTTAGCCGATCATAGCTGAATGAATGGCACCAGGTAGCGTTTTATTGAGTAAACGTTTATTTTATTTGAAATTCAAAGTCACGGTTGTTGTTCTGAAAAATTACTCCGCTTCTGTACCCAGGATGCCCAAATTAGATAGATGTGTATTTGTAGAATGCCATCTAGCGGGAGATAATGCATCGGGTCAGGCAAAGCCCTATAATGGCGGCCTCTATGGCGGCCTCAAGCGCAGCCCTACATGCTTTCCTGTTTTTCCTAATTCCATGTGATCCAGTTTGATTAGTGAGCAAAAATGAGCTCAATTTTATACAAAATAAATATTACCGAATCTAAAAAGTGATGTTGGGGTATGGTTTAAACATAAATTTGACACTGAATCGTTTTTAAAAGTAGCCCTATTTTCGGACGTTATATAGGTCTATTGACATTTCGGATACTTAAAGTATTTCTAATATATAGTTTTTCTCGCTAAATAAGAACGACAATTAAAAACAAATCACTGTCATTACTTAATTGCAACCGATCAGTTTTGAATTCAGCCTACAGTCGATTTGATCGATTGAAATAACAATATCCCGTCACCTCTGTATATTACCAACGGGGGCCGCCATTATTGCGCTTTACCTGACGCACTCTTGAAGTACGGCGGGGTACCAGACCATATTTTTCCCTGCAAATAGCTTTTGGTTTGGTAGAGTCTTAAGTTTCGTTGTTTGATTAACCCTTGTCCACACAATCTCGACTTTTGAATACCCGGAAAAAGGGTCAATGATAAGCAGATGACACTCTGTGGCACCAGTCAAGGGCAAATATAATTTAACTTTTTGGAGAATCTTAAGATTAGAGATTTTATTTCTCGTATACAAAGTCTTCATAGCATAACAACAACAACAACAAACTACGAGTAGCCAATGTTGAAATATTTGTCAATGTTCTTTTTTATAAGCACGTTTGCCAACGTGTGTGTTCCGCGCAAAAATGGGATTAAATTATTCTAAAGTTGTCTTGCACAAGGTAGGAATTCCTGGGGGTTTTTTTGGTAGAATTCTAGATTTTTTTCTGTATAATTCTCGAACACTGTATTGGATTGGTAGTGTCTCAGCGAAAAGACGGAGTCCTTTGGACAAAGAAAAAAACCTTAACTTGCCCTTAGACAGAAAATTTACCACCTTCTCTTATAAACCCACTTTTTTTTCCATTTCATTGATGTGGAAATTCATTTTTAGGTTAAAAAATAGGCTAGGATACTTTCATTGCATTTATATATATATATATAAAAAAAAAAACGAGAAAATGAAAAGAGTTTCAGTAAGTAAGTGAAGATTAAGAAAGGTGATTGTCACGTTCCGATAGCATCAATTTCTGAATTACGTTTTAATCCTCCGTAAAATAACATGATTTGATAAACAAGTCTTCGCAATGAAATACATTTGAGCTATGATTTTTGAAAAGGGGGCTTAATGCACCTGCAAAAAGTATCGATTTAGGTCAGCCTACGCAGTCCGCGCAGGCTGACCTGAACCGAAACTTTTTGCTATTGGTCAATTTTCTTCAAGTCCAAGGACCAGTTTAAGTTATGACTCAGTCGGTTGTTAGACAAAATGGATTTTATAGATTTCTAATAATGTGATGACTCGCCTGGTATCATGCATCACGGAGATATATTAAGCCCCCTTTTCACAGAGCATGGCTCATTTACGTTTTCAACTATATAAGCAGTGCGATAAAATCTCGAGAGTGTAACAGCTTCATATACTGTAGAAAATACAGCTTTTTTCAGGTTTTCCTAAGTTTCCAGGGGCAATTCTTGAATTGTACAGATTCCAACTTTGCCGAAGAACACACGTACTCACGACACAACTTGGATACATACGGAATATTATGTTGAAGTTACTTTCCTGGCGCTTGCATTTAATTCGAGCAGCATGAGAAAATTTGATATTGCACGAGATCGCAGCGAGAAGTTACTACAAAATAATGTTCCTTTCATTATATACCTACAACTTTCAACGACAGAATTTTTCAGGTCTTGACATTTTGTTCGTAAATTGGTAAACATCGTGACAAAAGGAGAAATGCTCATAGCGAGCAAATGCTCCTTTTACTACCTGTTAAATTTGTTCAAGTTAAATTCATACTAGATATCTATAGATATTTTACAAAGATTTTATTTTTATAAGTCATAGATGCAGAAAATTTGTTTCCGCCGGAAATGACTCAAGGATTATGGGGTTTACCAAGCCGCCGCAAAAGAGTAAAATCCATCAACCAAACAATCCCAAATTCAAAAACCCTGAAGAAAGCTCGGGAAACCTTGCGGAAAAAAGGTGAAAATGCTGGTAATCAGCATTTTCTCCTTTACCCAAATAGTTTTCTAAGCTTTTAACGACAAGCCACCATCATTTTTGCATTATTTGTCTTGTCGTCTGCAAGTGTTTTTGATTTGGACGAATCCAAAAATCTGTCGTTTGGTTAACCTTTTACCACACAATCCTGAGTTTTAATGGCCCTGAAAGAGAGTGTTTTTGAAAACATTGTGGGAAAAGGAGTAAATGCTGGTAAACAGCATTTTCTCCTTGTCCCACAATGTTTTCTACCCTATCCAAAACACAAATCACCATTTAAGCTACATACGAGTATTATTTTTCGTTTGCAAATGCTTTCAATTTGGTCAAGTCAAAATTTTGTCGTTTGGTTAACAGTTAACCCTTTCCCAAACAAGCCCTGGTTTTCACGTGTCTGCAGTACAAGTCTTTTGAAAACACTGTGGGAAAAGGAGAAATTGCTCGTAACGAGCAATTTCTCCTTTTCCCACAGTGTTTTCTCCCCTTTTTGAGAACTTTCTGCCATTTTCATCAAATTTAAAATTGTCGTCTGCAAGCTCTTTCAATTTGGACAAGTCCAAAATTTGTCGTTTGGTTAACAGTTAAGAGTTAAATGGTACTGAAGATTATCTGTTTAATCTTTATAAATTGTTCTTTTAAAGTATAACCCTTTCAGCATTAACCTTTTACCAAACAGTCCTACTGTGAAGAATAAGGCTTTTAAAAAAAACATCGTGGAAAAATACGAGGGAAATGCTGGTATCCAGCATTTTCCCCCTTTTTCAACACTGATATCTACCCTTAAAAGGACAAATCCATTCATTTGAGTAAGTGTCCATTTTTTCGTCTGCAAATGCTTTTCAATTTCGACAAGTCTAAAATTTTGTCGTTTGGTAAAGACTTAGCCTTTTACCACACTATCCCGACTTTTAACGATCCTTAGGAAAAAGCATTTTGAAAACATTGTGGAAAATGGAGAAAATGCTGGTAACCAGAATTTTCTCCTTTTCCCACAATGTTTTCTACCCCGTGAAAGACAAACTTTGTTTTGAGTAAAATTTAAATTGTCGTCTACAAATGCCTTTCAATTTCGAAAAACCTGAAACTTTGTTTGGGTAAGGAGTTAAATAGATTTAGGAGGTGAAATTGATAAGATTACATATAAAATGTACTTTCAGTCGGGAGAGATAAAAACTGACAGGCTCGTTCCAATTAACCCGAACCTGTCACAAAATATACTCCTGAAAAGACAAATACACACATTTCAGTTGTGTCTATTTTGTCGTCTGCTAATGCCTTTCAATTTCAAAAAGTCTGAAACTTTGTCGTTTGGTAAAGAGTAAAATAGATCTAGGAGGTTAATTTGCTGGGGGCACATGTACTTTCAATCGTTAGAGATAAAGACTGATGGGTTCGTTCCCCTGCAGACGACTTTTCGAATTTTTAGCAGACCACTTTTCAAATCATTGTGACTGAAGGAGAAATTTTACATTGCCAACTGCAAGACGGTGGTATCCGTAGTTGTGAGGTCGAGCGTCAGCCTCGAAACCATAAGGCCCCGAGTTCGATTCCCAGGAGCGGGTGTCAACTTTGGTACTGTTCAATGACCCACCATGACATTCGGCGCGAGTGCTGGGTTCGTCTATTTCACCAACCATTCTTAAGAACGTTCTTTGTTTTGGTCTCCATAAAATTTCTACATTTGAAAGTAACACAACTCCTGATTGGCTAAACCGTTTGGTTTAGCCAATCAGGAGTTGTGTTACTTTTAAATGTAGAAAATCTTGGGGAATAAGACTAAGAATATTCTTTAGAATGGTTGGTGAATACGGACCGTGTGGTGTAGTTTCAGGGAAGTGTAATGGAGAGATAACCTGTATCTTGCAAGAGTTTGTTTCTTAATCGATATAAAATAAATATGTTTAACCCTTTACCACACAACACAATTTTAGAAATGTCCAAATTGACAACATTTGCAGACTACGAATTAAATGTAACTCATAATATGGAATCTCACTATCATAAGATAGAAACATTGCGAGAAAGGAGAAAATGCTGGTTACCAGCATTTTCTCCTTTGCCGACAATGTTTTCAAACGTCTTCTAACACAGGGCCGATAAATGTCGTGATTGAGTGGTAAAGGGTTAAAACTAACTGCAAGACGAAATGATTCGTGAAATGATACCTGTTAACCCTTTACCAGACGACAAAATTTTAGCCTTGTCCAAACTGAAAGCATTTGCAGACGACCATTTCAATGTGGCTCAAATGTTGCAATTTTTCTTTGATCAGGTAGAAAACAATGTGGGAAAAGGATAAAAATTTTTTTTTTCCTTTTCCCACAATGTTTTCAAAAGAATTCTTTCCCGGGGTCGTTAAAAGTAGGCATTGTGCAGTAAAACACAATCCCAAGTTCTAACGACCCTGAGAAAGAATCCTTTTGAAAACATTGTGGGAAAACGAGAAAATGCTGGTAACCAGCATTTTCTCCTTTTCCCACAATGTTTTCTACCCTTTGAACGACGAATTTCATGTTTTAAGTAACACTGAATTTGTCTTCTGCAAATGCTTTCAATTTGAACAGGGCTAAGATTTTGTCGTCTGGTAGATGGTTAAGCTCTCAGCATAATATGAGATTACGAATGCGGTCAATGGAGGTCAAGATCAGACGATACAGATCATTCAGTCTGGTCTTTATCTATATTGTCCGCTATTTCTTAAAACTGGAACGTGAGCTTGAAAAAAAGAAAGTACTGTCTTTTATTTACATTTCTGATGAAAATCAACGACAGACAAAATAACAAATATCTTTTAAAAAGATAGACGGCGTTATTTGTTCGCAAATAGGCCTTCAGGGGCCCGCAGAATAAAAATGTCCACATTTTTTTAATCAATCGCAATTCTTTATTTATTCATTTGAGTATAACTGTACCAAGAATTAGGTCAAAAGCTAGCCCATTCTGGTACGCCGAAAAAAAAAAGAAGAAAAGGACTAGTTTCCAAGTCAGGTTTTCCCATCAATGTTTTTAAATTTTGTCTTCTGTAGGAGTATAAAGAAACGTCATGTTTTTGTTACTTGGTTTATTTACGACAATATTAATAGCATTCGATCTCTTTAGCTTTAAACAAACACTTTGTTAATACAAGATAAATCTATCTGAATGACGAATACAAAACAAGATAAATCAGATTACACATACAATATTTGTGGTACTTCGCAAAAGACTTTTTCTTGCGAAAAGAGAGGACACAAGAAATGTCTTTTGAAAAAGATAGACGGCGTAAATGTGCCAGCAAACAGACAGGGACCCTTAAAATAAACATGTCTACAATTTTTGACCAATCAAAAATGTCTATTTATTCATTTGTTATCAGTACCAAAAAGTAGGTCAAAAGCCAGCACATTCAGCTACCCCGAAAAAACTGAAATAACCTTCAAACCTAACGCATGGTAAGAACAATTAAAGGTCTTCAACAAACACCGTCGAAGGTGGTATACATACTTAACCCCTGAAACAAACTTGCCGCACGCAACTTTGAAAACGATATCTTTTAGTAAATGAGCCTTGCTCTGGCAAAAGGGAGCTTCATGCTTCTCGGTGATGCATTGTACCAATCAAACCATTTCATAATTATGGAACCACAATAGCCACCTCTTTTCACTACCGACTGAATCATGAGGTACACTGGTCTTTGGACATACAGAAAATTAACCATTAGCGAAAAGTTTCGGCCCAGGTCAGCCTGCGCGGACTGCGCAGGCTGACCTGGGTCGATACTTTTCGCAGATGCATTAAGTCCCCTTTTCACAGAGCATGGCTCAAATGGTTGTATGATAATATGTCTTATCGAAAAGACCCGGTTTATCATTCAGGCCAAAAGTCCAAATGGGTGTCCAGGATCTGTATTTATCAACCATTCTTAGCAACATTCTTATTCTCAAGAATTTTCTAAATTTGAACATAGCACAATTTCTGATTGGCTAACCCATTTAGTTTAGCCAGTCAGAAGTCTTATTCTCTCTAATTCTATAATAAGACTAGGAATGAAACTAAGGATACAGACCCTAGTCTTGGTTATAAAATTTGTTTGGAATTTCGTAACGTACGTTTTTTCTTTTTTTTTTAAATTCTGACTTATAAAATCAATCAATTCTTTTAGCAACCTGAGCAATTCAAACAAATGGCGACTTTCTGTGGTAAAAATCAGTTCATTGCATATAAAGTTAGACAACAGCAGAAACGTGTATCTGTGGGTGTTCCATCGTATTATCTCCCCTGAACTGGTTTCACAGACTGAACGACTTTCTTGCGTACATTGCCTGCCAGAGCGGAAGCCAAATTGACCTAAAAGTTGACCTTCCGTGCGGCTGGGCGGTGCTGTATTGAATCTGTGCTGAGGTTCGCTGTAAGTTCTATACAACTTTGAGACGTTGTGTTGAAGAAAGGCCAGTGCTAATATTGAAACCAGAATTTCGTAGTTCCAGCGACCAGTTTTCATTTACGTTGTTTCCATCGTCTTTGTTGTTGTAGCCGGATAAAAAATCGAGATCCGAAAATGCTCGAAGTGATTCCGATGTATTACGAGTATAACTTGCAAGCAGAGATGATGAATCCATGTCTAGAAATTCTCCATCAATGGTTTGTAGGAAAAAAAATATCTGGTTTCTAAGACATCTATAAATTCTTCAACTGTCTTATTTCTTAAGCAGTCTAGTGAGTCGCTCGCTAGACTTAGACTACAATTCAATTTAGAGACGTAATTGGCAAACGTAACTTCAGACGATGCTCACTATGCAAAAGTAACTGATAGACTCCAACTTTGACCGATCAGTCTGTGTATTTTACCCAGGTTACCAGTATTCAAACCTTGATACAATGTTACCCTTGATGGGTCCCCTCCAAATGACCGGATGTGATTATGCACCCAGTCGATGACAGGTCTTTCATCTTGTTACCTATTGTTGGCAAAGGAACCAGTTCCATCGTCAAGAAAACCTAGAGCGTTGAGTCTTTAGCCAAACGTGACAAAGATGACGTCATTAAAACTGCTAAGAATATCTCCAACGTAGATGTGGGCTAGACCTGTCCTAAAACCACCGCTATAGACCCACACCATTACCGGGTAACTGGACAGGTCTTTCATCTTGTATCCTATTGTTGGCATAGGAACCAGTTCCATCGTCAAGAAAACCTAGAGCGTTAAGTCTCTGGCCAAACGTGACAACGATGACGTCATTAAAACTGCTAAGAATATCTCCAACGTAGATGTGCGCTAGACCTGTCCCGAAACCACCGCTATAGACCCACACCATTACCGGGTAACTGTTGTTCGCAGAAACTGTGCTTCCCGGTAAAAATAAATTCAGGTAAAGACAATCTTCATCCGTAACAAAAGAGGCAATCGTTTCATAATGATAGACCGATTGTGGGCACGGAGGGCGGAAGTAAGTGGCTTTATAAGGACTACCCAAAACTGTTTCCGCTTCCTGTTTTTCAAATCTTCTGCTTCCGGTCAGTGCTTTTGCGAATGGGATGCCGAGAAATTTCGTTCTGTGTCTGATTTCACCTCCAAATAATTACAGCATAATTTGCTAGTCCAATTATTTCACCAAAGCTTCTTTCAAGAAGAGTAGAAAGTATCCGTATTGTGTAGATAAACATCCTCTCCACGACTGTGCAATCTGGGTACGTATTCACCAAGAGTATTCTTAGTCTCATGCTGAGGAATTTCTAAATTTGAAAGTAACACAACTTTTAATTGGCTAAACCATTTGGTTTAGCCAATCAAAAGTTATGTTACTTTCAAATTTTGAAAATGGAGAATAAGACTAAGAATATTTTTAGAAACGGTTGGTGAATACGGACCTTGATTAATGATAATGTCATAAAAATAGGCAAATCTAAAATCTACTACAAGCAAAACTTTTAGAACGATTACATGTACTAGGAATTGAAAGACAGCTTGGCTGCACACAGCGAGCAGTCATTTCTTGAACTTACACTGTTCTGTATTCATTAGAAACTTCACGTCCATAAAAGGCACAGTAGCCGCCAAAAGTACACAACGCAGGCTGGCATGGGTAGATACTCTTTTTCACAGAGCATATATATATATATATATATATATATATATATATATATATATATATAAAGTTCAACTGGTACCGGTTCAAGGATAATACATAAAAAACAAGAATAACATCACATGGGAGAATATAAGAATAAGATTTATTGCCGACCGGTTTCTTCCATTAAGGATGATTCCTTAATGGAAGAAACCGGTCGGCAATAAATCTTATTCTTATATTCTCCCATGTGATGTTATTCTTGTGTTATATATATATATATATAAGCCATGCTCTGGCAAAAAGGGGCTTAATGCATCTCCGTGATCCATGATACTAATCAAGCCATCACATGATTATCGATCCATAGTAGCTACTTTACTTTCTTTTTTTTCTTAACAACCGACTGAATCATGGGGTAGATTTGTCCTTTGACATACAGAAACTTGACCAATAGCGAAAAGTTTCGGCCCAGGTCAGCCTGCGCGGACTGCGCAGGCTGACCTGGGTCGATACTTTTCGCAGATGCCTTAAGCCCCCTTTTCACACAGCATGGCTCATATGGACATCATCAGGAATTTGATATAAATAAAATCTGACACAACTAGATAAACGCAGCCGATCCATTTTTTCTAGTTTAGCTCCTTTTTAGTTATCGTTTATATTGAGCCGTGCTGTGTGAAAAGGGGGTTTAATGCATCCCGCCCCCAAAAAAAATATTAACCAATCAACCAATGCCAGCCTTCGCATTCAACGCAGGCCGACATGGGTCGAAACATTTTGCAATTTTCTAATAAGGTCAACTCTTTGCCAGACGAGAACATTTCAGAATTGTCCAACTTGAAAGAATTTGCCAGACGTCTAATCTAACTTGGCTCAAATGATACGATTTGTCTTTGAGGTGGTAGAAAACTTTTGGGGTAAAAAAAAAAATAGAAAAAGAAAAAAACCAGCATTTTTTTTTTTTTTGTCTTTTTCTAACAATTGTTTCAAAAGCTGTCTTCTCCAGGGTCGTTTAAAATGTCCAGTAGCGGCCAAATAAAAAAGCGGGTGCTAAAATGCATTTGAATTTAACCCTTTACCAAACGACAAAATTTTAGACTAGTCCAAATTGAAAGCATTTGCAGACGACATGATATATGTGACTGAAAAATTGAAATTTGTTTTGGGAAGGGTAGAAAACATTGTTGTAAAAGGAGAAAATGCTGGTTACTAGCATTTTCTCCTTTTCCAACCAAGGTTTCAAAAGGCTTCTTTCTCAGGGTCGTTAAAAGTCGGGATTGTGTGGTAAAGGGTTAAATAATACCATTTAAAAGTATAGAAAATATTTTGAATTGAAACTCTGCTATTGTGTGTTCGGTCCAAGTGTCAGTCGCTGGCAGAAAAACGAATTTAAAAAATCAGGCAAAAAACAAAAGAAAGAGTTACCTGGCAACTTTCAACCTAGGTCTGTATTCATCAACCATTCTTAAGAACGTTCTTCGTCTTATTCTTCAAAATTTTCTACATTTGAAAGTAACACAACTTCTGATTGGCTAAACCATTTGGTTTAGCCAATCAGAAGTTGTGTAACTTTCAAATGTAATAAATCTTGGAGAACAAGACTAAGGATATTCTTAAGAATGGTTGGTGAATACGGACCCTAAGTTTTGAAATTGATTTCTCTGCGACTAATTCTTGGACACCCGTACAATAACAGATTGTCATCTTCACAACAGTTTCCATACTTTTAAAAGATACGATCTAAATTCAAACCCATTTTAACATCCGCATTGCTTATTTTTGGCTGCTATTGTTACAATCGGGATTGTGTGGTAAAGGGTAAAGCAAGTAGATACCTGGGTCCGTATTCACCAACCATTCTCAAGAACGTTCTTTGTCTTGTTCTCCAGAATTTTCTACATTTGAAAGTAACGCAACTCCTGATTGGCTAGACCAAATGGGTTGGCCAGTCAGGAATTGTGTTACTTTCAAATGAGAATAAGACTAAGAATATTCTGAAGAATGGTTGGTGAATTCAGACCCTGGTTTCAACCCTTAACCTGGTAAATAAATTAAACAAACATTTCCACACAATAGTGAAACCCAAAATATTGCCATTTCAAACTTGATTTTAATGGAAAGAAAACACCGTATCAGACTGTGTAGACCAAAGATCAGACTGCACGTTCTGTGCAGTCTGATCTTGGACTACACTGTCCGCAAAAGGTCAGTGAGTCGCGCTTAGCAGCTTAAGGGTTAACTAATCGAAACACATACAATGTCTAGAATGTACAAGACTTTGGATTGTGCCTATTAATAATCTTTAATAGCTTGAGCAACATGAATTCACCTGATGTACTTTATTCGTTAAAGTTTAATAAAAAGTTGACACTATAGTTTGTATCAATTCGTGAACAAATTAGTGAATAAATATGGCAACAGAAGAAGCAGGTATATGGTTGTATATAACTGTATTATCTCTCCTGAACTGGTGTCGCAGACTGGACACGTTTCTTGCACACATCGACTGGCGAGAGCGGGAACCACATTGACCCAAAAGTTGACCCTCCGTGCCGCTGGGTGGTGCTGTATTGAATCTGTGTTTAGATTCACTGTGAGGTCTATGTAAGCCTGTGACGTCGTATTGAAGACGGGCCAATCCGGAATTCCTAGCTGGTCTAGGTCATTTGAGTTTGGATCCCTGGAAATATACAAAAAGCGGATGGAGATACACTTTTACTCTTTACCAAACAATGCCGTGTGTTAACAACCCTGACGAAAAAGGCTTTCGAAAACATTGATGGAAAAGGAGAAGATGCTGGTAACCAACATTTTCTCATTTTCCCACACTTTGTTAAAGAGTCAAAGGGGAATTTTATTTCAATTTCTATGAAAACTTGGCGACAAAATAATTTCTTTTTCTCATGCTTCTCTGGGATACATAAGTTGCGAGTGATTGTCGATAAAATATGGATGAAATACAAATACGAGTATCACTCGTCACAACTCGGATGATTCTGCATCTACATCTAACCTCGTCTGTATCAAGAAGGGCGCCATTTTGAATACACTAAGTCACATGATTTTAAACATGGCGGAGCCCGTAAATCGATTAGCAACAACATTAACCACAGTGAAGTTATTAACATCTACCACGCTGTCTGTGAAAACTGGCAACGGAACAGATCGAGCAAGTTAAACATTCAAAGTATAAACTGTTTGTCAACGGAAATGTGTTAAAGAAAGATTTCGAAAGAAGACTGTGACTCGCGTTTTCTTTTTTAAGTGGAGCCTTACAATTTTAAAAACGGTAAAGTGGTGTATTTCCGGCGAAGAAATGTACCGTGTAGGTGCGTATCACCCCCATAATACACAGTCGAGTGATTTAATCAACGGATCACCCGAAGTTTGCCGAATGATACGAATCTCGTACATGTAAAAAATATGAGCTGCATTGTGATAGTTAACTTTTGTTATTCTTTTGGTCGACATTAGCAACTTTTGCGAGCGGCGCAGATCATGATCAGACTGATCTGGTTGTAAATTGAAACATATCTTTCTAGGCAGTTTAATTTGAGCAATGTTCTGTGAAAAGGGGGTTTAATGAATCTGCAAAAAGTATCGACCCATGTCAGCCTGCGCATTCTGCTCAGGTTGACATGGGTCAATAGTCTCTGCTATTGGTCAAGATTTTGCATGTCAAAGGACCAGTCTATTGTTAGACAAAATGGACTTCATAGATCCAGAATCATGTTATGTCTTGCTTGGTACAATGCATCACGGAGATACATTAAAGTCCCTTTTGCCAGAGCATGGCTCATTTCTAGACCTCGAAAAATGTCGAATTTATCTATGCAGTCGCATTACACTTAAAGCGCTGAACTTGGGTTGAACTTGAGTTGTGCTTGTCAACATTCTTTGCTCTCTGTATGTCACTGATAAAATTTGATGAATCATTTAACTGAGTCATTGGGAAAAATTTCCCGCTTTTTCTTACTTTGAGTACAGCATCACTGTCCAGTCTGGCAGTTCTTAGTCAATATTTTATAAAATACCGAAATATTACTAAGTAATGGTACATGTACATACCCTGTTTTGGCAAAATTAGTCCAGAACTTCATCATGGCGAGTGAGAGGTTGATATCCGCTTCCGGTAGAAGTGCAACAGCTCCCGCTGGTAGCCCTTGGTTCACAAGTAAAAATGAAGGAAGTCCAAACACGTAAGCAATTTCCCAAGTATGCAGAGCTCCGTCTAACCAAGGAGGGGGAAGTAAGTCTGTTTTGTGACTATACATATACAAGTACGTGCTCTTGTTGACTGCAATGTCAGCGTGTCTCTTGGCGGCCTGCACAGCGGGCACCAGGAAAGCGATATCGGTAGCCAGATCAATCATAGCATCGCGGACCATAACACCATTTTCGGAATCAAACCAGTCAATGTATTCATTAATTGTTGCCTGTAGTAGAGCGTCGTTGTATTTTTCACCGAAGGTCAGGTTTAATACTGATGGCACGTAAAATGACTCGAAAATTTGTCTTGGTACACCGTTACTTACATTTATACCGGAATTTTGTAGTATCATAGCCCAGGTGAAAAGAACGATTGATCCGCCATCTTTGTTGTTATAGCCGGATAGAAAATCGAGATCCGAAAATACTCGAAGTGAGTCCGATGTATTGCGTAAATAGTTTGCAAACAACAATGATGGATCCATGTCCAGAAAGTCTCCATCAATCGTTGGTGAAAAAGAAACACCAGAAGCCAGGGCATCTATCAGTTGTGTAACTGTCTTATTTCTTAAGCAGTCCAGTGAGTCACTCGCTAGACTTCGACTACAATTCAAGTAAGAGACGTAATTTGCAAATACAACATCTGGTGATGCTTCATATGCAAAAGGACCTAACGTACTCCCACTCTGAGCAATCAGTCTGTGAATTTTACCCTCGTTAACAGTGCTTAAACCTTGATACATGACGCTGACACCACCTGCAGATTCCCCAAACAATGTTACCCTTGATGGGTCCCCTCCAAATGAATGGATGTGATTATGTACCCAGTCGATGGCAAGTCTTTGATCTTGTAACCCATTGTTGGCAAAAGAACCAGTTCCATCGTCAAGAAATCCGAAAACATTAATTCTGTAGTTAAAGGTGACAACAATGACGTCGTTAAAACTACTAAGAATATTTGCATTGTGGATGTCGGCCTGGCCAACCATAAAACCGCCACCATAGATCCACACCATTACCGGGTAACTGTTGTTGGCAGAAACCGTGCTTCCCGGTAAAAATAGGTTCAAATACAAACAATCTTCATCCTTAACAAGAGAATCAATCATTTCAATGTTGCTTGGCAGTTGTGGGCACACTGGGCGGAAGTAGGTGGCGTTATAACGACCACTTAGCATTGTTTCCGGTTCCGGTTTTTTAAATCTTCTACTTCCGGTCGGTGGTTTCGCGAATGGGATGCCAAGAAATCTCGTCCCGTGTCTAGATTCACCTCCAAATGTCACAGCATCATTTACTAAACCAATCATTTCCCCAAAACTGCTTTCAACCATTATCTCAGTGTCAGCAGCGCTAGCCATTTGTATTTGGACGACGGCAAGAATGGTCCAAATGGTTATTGTGAGCCTCATTTTGAATATCAGGCGATTTTACAAAACTGAAATAAGGAAAATATGAGAATGAGATGCCATCCGAAAAACTCTCTTAATTACAGCACAGGGCTATTCATGATCAGAATGCAAAGAACCTGCATTCATATTATTTTCAGTTAAGGTACTTTTTTCTTACATCAACATTCGAATTATTATCCCTTGGAATCCCTTGGACTGCTAAGTGCGACTCAAGGACCTTTTGCTGACAGTGTAGATCAAGATCTGAGCGTATGTTTTGTTCGGTCTGATCATGGATGTACGCTGTCCGATAAGAACCGAGATATCTTTCCCCAAAAAACTTTGAAATTGCAACATTTGGATTTTACTCTATGCCTGAATGTTTCGTTTAACTTCTTTGGCAGTTTAAAGATACCCCCTTATAGCCAGCGAGGAAAATTTTATTAAATTTGAAAATGTGAAGAATGGCTCCGAATTTGGTCAGCTGTGTAAACAAAGATAAAATACCATTATATATGGTGTAAGTGATAGAGAAGCTCAAGGGATTTGTCTTCATTTAAAAGCGGGAACAACAACAGTGATGTCTTTAAAGGCTGCCACAAAACGAAATGCATTTTCTATCTGTCATAATCTGTGCAACTTTGCAACTGTCAGGTACAATATTTGGCATGAAGATATAAAACTGATAATAGTTTCATAAAATGAAGATGAAATGCGTTAAAAACTGGCTGAAAACGAGTATCTTTAGATGTATCTTTAAGGGTTAAATCGGGAAACAACAACTACAACAATCAACTTCCTCAACATACCGTCACAGCTGATTGTATTTAAAACAAGAAATATCTATAAAAAAAGATAGACGGCGTAATGCTGGAATATGAATACTGAAACTCTTTTGTACCTCAATATGAGGTAAAATCATGAAAAGTAACCTCTTGAGCAATTGCCTCTTTTTCTTCACTTTTGTGTGTGTGTGTGTGTGTAAGGTAGTATATTGGGTTATTGGGTACCACTTACCAAAATATTAGATTACTAAATAGCACAAGAAAACAATCATTCCCTACTACATAATTTTGCTATGTAATGAATCAAGGCCACGGGATATCGATTAGCAGTAGCAACGCTTGTTAATAGTGGTTTCATGTGTGAGCAAATATGCCAGTAGGGGCCCGCCAAATAAACATGTGTATATTTTTTACCAATCCCAAATTACCATCTATTCATTCTGTATCAGTACGAAGAAGTAAGTCAAAGCCGGTGCATTCAGCTACGCCGAAAAAATGCATTGACTGAAACAAAACTTGTACATAATACTTGCTTTTGGAACAGACTAAGATTTTTATCACAAACAAAACTGCTACGAACCCCCTTCCCCCCCCACCACACACACACACACACACACACACACAATGGAAATTATGCAAGGTCGGAAAACTATTGTGGTACAGTGTAGATGAAAATCCAAAATTGTACGTCATATTCTTTAGATGCTAATATTTATCTACGGTACCGTAATTCTTTTCAGTAACTTTACTGGTCTTTTGACATTACTAGTGGTAAGAGCGTTAGGTTTGTCCTCAGGGTCCGTATTCACCAACCATTCTGAAGAACATCAGTCTCATGTATTCTCTAATTTTCTCTAGTTTTCTAAATTTGAAAGTAACACAACTTCTGATTGGCCAAACCAAATGGTTTAGCCAATCAGAAGTAGTGTTACTTTCTTGTTCAAGAGTAAGGCTGGTAATGAAACTAAGAATGGTTGGTGAATACGGGCCCGGGAAATCCTGATTCTATCCCCTATTACTCTTCCCGTGATGGTGTCCTTGCGAACATCGGGACAGAGATTATCGTCGTATGACAAGCGTGGTAGAATATGGCATTATTGAAATGAGGCTAATCTGCAGTCCGGCACGCTCTTCGTCCATTTCAGTTAAGACCCGTTTGGTTGGTTTTGCGAGGTCAGATAGGATCTTAAAGTTGTAGTAAATTTGTCATTAAGGAATACGAACCTTAGGGTTCGTGGAATATACAGATGTCTCAGTAAAATCTTGTCAATCAATAATGACAAATAAACAACAGATAAACAAACAACTATTAAACGCTTTTTTTTTTTTTCATAAAAATAGAATAATAAACGTACCTCAACCTGTGTTTTGTAGGTCTTCAAATGATTTGTGAAAAGATTTCAACCGCGAAAATATTTTAACTCGTGTGTGTGACTTCACGCCCACCGAACAAGAAAAAGTAGGACGTTGTCGGGTACTTTAGGTAAAAAAGTTATTTTAAGCTTGGTGAAAATACATTACCTTCGTCACGTATTCTGGCCTTAAATACTTGTATAACTTTATCCGTGAAATCCGATCTTTAGATACAAAAGGCTGATACAAGGTTTCGACCAGCCTCAACCTTAAATATATACACTTCTTTTTTTCCTTATTCATTTACCAAGTAACAGAATTTACGCTCGTCCAAAAGTTGAAAGCATTCGCAGACAACAAATTAATTTTGGCTAACATGATCGAACTCTCTTTTTGCAAGGATAAAAAACATAATAGGTAACGAAGAAAGTACTTGGTAAAGGTTTAACTCTTTACCACACAATCCCGACTTTTATCGACCTAGAGGAATAAAGCTTTTGAAAACATTGTGGGAAAAGGAGAAAATGCTGGTAACCATCATTTTCTCCTTTCCCACAATGTTTTCTACCAAATCAGAGAAAAATTCTAATAATTTTGCAACATTTATTTGGTCGTCTGCAAAAGTGTTCAATTTAGGCAAGTCTAAAATTTTGTCGTTTGGTAAAGGGTTACAAAGCATATGCATATGTATTTATGACATACAGGTAACCATCCATGAACTACTCTACAGAACAGTTATAAATAAATACGCTTGTAACCGAATTGTATGGCGACTTTCTTTTCGTTTTGTTGTGGATCTCGTTTGAAACCTTTGTGGCAAAAGAGAAATTATAAAAGCAACTTTTCCTTTGTCACACTGTTTTAACGTTTGTTCATATATCAGATGTAGTCATTCCTGTAAGTCAAATTATCTCCCTTGGCAGACAAAAGCCTAAAAGCAACCAAATTACAGATTGGTCCTTTTACCTGTACTTCTTTGTTTTTATCCTTGATTCCCTTCTGGATTCTGCAATAAATATGATATGATTTATGTTATATGTGTAAGGTCCCACGTAATTCTAAATCAAATTCTTTTCTCAATCATCCGAAAGTTAATCGATTTGTAAAACATGATAGCCAGATTTATACGATCACATAATATAAAGGTCATCAGTCACCAATAGAAAAGTAGCGTTCGAAGTTGACAAGTTATGTTTCTTGTTTACGTGATAAGGTCAAAATTTATTTTCTTGAATAAGTCCAAAACTTGCACAGCCCTGGAAAAGAAGAGTCTTTTATAATTGGCCTACATGTATGACCTGATAAAAACTTTCACGTTCATGAAATCCTAAAATGTGACATAGGTGTTCTGTTCATGGTTTAAAGCTAGTTGTCATTAAGAACAAAACGAAACCAACAAATGACATGAAATGGAAGACTATTTGCCATTTTTTAAGATTAATAACGACTAGTTTCTTTCACATGAAAAAATTAGAGGCTAATTGAAAGATTCGGGTCCTCTTGGTCCTCTTCTCGTCCCTCGCTACCCCCCCTTCCCTCCTCTTAGCTTCAGGGTTTTAAGGGTGTTTTAATTTTTTTCTAAGAAATCTCTGCTGAAAGAAAGCTATCGCAGAATTTTAGTCATGGCTCGAGAAAGAGTAAGATCTTATCTTTCGGGTGTATCTGTTGGGGGTGGGGGTGGGGAGTTAGGGCTGCTATTTTTCACTTTTTTTTTTTTAATGATAAGAATGCATGAAACAGAAATGTGCAGAATGCATATTAAATAATGCTTTGAGTTTTCTTTTTTCTTTATTCTCACTTCATATCGGTTCACTGTACATATCAATTACTGGAAAACATCGATAATTGGACTATGAGCGGCGCTCTGAGAAAAGGGGATTTCATGCATCTTCATACTGCATGATATCCAGTAAGTCGTTGCATTATACGGGTCCATTTTATTAATTAACCCTTTACGTCACAATCTCGAGTTTTAACGACCCCAATAGAAAAAAAAAGAAAAAAAAAAAACTTTTGAAAACACTGTGGAAAGAGGAGAAAATGCTGGAAACCAGCATTTCCTCCTTTTCCCACAATGTTTTTCTTGTCTTTCATGGAAAAATTTCATAATTTAAGCCACATTCAATTTGTCGTCTGCAAATGTTTCCAATTTGGACCAGTCTAAAATTTTGTCGTTAAGTAAAGAGTTAAAAAAAAACCCGGCTACAGCATGAGCTGTAATAGTCCGTTGACATGCAGAAAATTTACCGATATCAAAAAGTTTCGACCTAGGCCAGTTCCGCAGGTTGACATGGGTCGATTCTTTTTTTTTTTCCAGATGCATTAACTCTTTACCACACAATCACGAGTTTTAACGAACCCGAGGGAGAAGTCTTTTGAAAAAATTGTAGGAAAAGGAGAAAATTTCGGTAACCAGTATTTTCTCACTTTCCCACAATGTTTTCTACCATATCAAAGACAAATTCGGTCATTTGAGCCACATTTGAATTGTCGTGTGCAAATGCTTTCAATATGGACAAGTCTATAATTTTGTTTGTGGGTAAAAAAGGGGGTAAAAAAACCCCTTTTACCAGAGCGCCGCTCATGTGTAATTAGATAATATATTCAACTTGTCATAAGATAGCAGCTACCCTGTGACAAACGGCATTTAATTATGAACAGACAATTGAAAAAAGAAATGAGCTATCCACGTGTTTACTGTCAATATCTTTGTTCAAAGTCATCTTTGCCAATAACAAATATGGATTTTCATGTTGTGCAAAGATTCCCGAAGAAATAAATTTCGAAACGAAATCTAGTATTTTAGCATCCGGATTCTAAGGGAAGTCACTCGTACATTAGACATGTAGGTGGCGTTGCTGTGAAATCGGATGCTGAGTAAGAAGCATGTACCGTCGTTACAGAATATTTTACATTTTCCATGTCTAAGTTATCTTGTCGGGATTCATAGTCATGCTGCACGGGAGCCATTACTGTTAAGGTTTGTTTTAACATTGTTCAAAACTTATTAGTCACGTTATGCAGCGAAGAATGCGCATCTTTATTTCAGTTCTATAAAAGAATCATAGTACCGATAGTACGAAGAAATCGTTTACATTCTGTTCAAACAAGTATGACGCAGACGACTCGCAATGATTAGAGTTTTCCCTTAACTTTCTAATATGAGGGCCATTTGATCCATTTTAAATGGAGAAAAGATGACAACATATTTTTTTTGGGGGGGGGGGGGGATATTCAAAGAAGGGGGGGGTCGGAGAAAACTGAAAGACCAGTGTAAAATTGGGGTTATTAACCTGAAGAAAGGTTCTGTACATATAAATGTGTAAGAAAGTATTACTACTAAGGAAAAATTGCATGTTACAAACATTCTTTTCTTTTGTTGCCATGTTTGTCAAAGGTAGTCTGCTGCTAGATGTAGGATTGAATTCCCTATTATCATGGTACTAAAACATTCCACAGTGTGCAGAAAAATTAGTGTCTTGCCTGCTATTTTTCTGTTGCAAAAATCATGTGATGATACCTCATGTATATTTCTATGATAATTGATTTTCCTTTTGTCTGTAAATGATTTTAAATCAAGGCAAAGCAGGGGACAGCATTGACCAACTTTTAAAAAGGCTTACTTCCGGTATTAATTGTTGCACTGAGATGAAGCTCTGGAAGATTTACATGCTCGCCCTATTTATGTTCAAAACTTTGGCAAATGAAAATCAAGTTATTTTCAAAGTCTTGAGATGATTTTGTGAAGAATTTTGAGCAACATATATAAATAAATTCTCCCTGTCATTTTGTAAGCGAGGTTTTACTTTGGGCACCTGCAAAAATGGAGGGAAAAATGACGTCTACAGATCTTTGATTAAAATAGCATCAAATACCCCATTTTGGACCTCTGTCGTGGATAAAAAAGTGAATATATAATTTCTAGAGTGTTCTTTCATTTCAACAGATCCGGGAACTCAATTAAAAAATATGTGGCGCTTTGAGCAGAAGATTTTTATAATTAACGAGTCAAAAATTTTGTCCGGGCCTCTTATTTTCATTCCCATATTTGGAAAGCGGTGACGTCATCATTTGACGGTCATCTGAAAATTTCTTTGCCGTTTGATAAACTTCAGTGACAGAAAAACAAATTTTACAGAACTGTTATAATGATATATTGATTTTGTTACGCTGATAAGATCAACTTCATCTAGGGGATAGAGTGATTTTGCAAAAAGCCAAGTTTACTTACTATTCGGATGAAAACTCAATTTTACCTACCATTTTCAGAAAATTTGGCGAAGTAAGTTTGCAGAGTGTGTTGACTGTATCTGACCTACGAATGCTCACGTGAGGACATCCTCAAGGAGGCACATTTCAGCCTCACTTTCAGAAATTGTAAATACCACGATATTGAAGAACGCACGATAATACCAGAAGCGACTATATGATGGTCTTACCTATTTTCGTGGGAACAAATTGACAAGTTTAGCTTACGCATATCTAAATGAAGAACTGATTACAAAAAAAAATTTTTTAAAAACAAAAAAAAATCAAATTTAAAAGCCTATAAAAACATAAATTCTGCCTGAATCATGCATATTCAATGGCAAGAACATATTTCACCCTTCAGTCTTGTGCCGGAAGCTGAACTGGTGCATGGGAAAACATGCCCTCATTTTGTGGCTTTCAGTATCAGTAGAACAACTCATAAATAAAACACTAAAAATCATCATTTACAGCAAAACTCATCAAAAGCATTAACTATCACAAGAAGGAACTGTTTTGAACAATGAAAATTAACAGCTCTGAGTCCTATCAGCCAATCAAAACACAGTATAGCGCGCCTTGTAAACACAAGGGTCAGACAAAGTGATAGACTTTACTATTGACAATGTAATTGTTTTCTTTTTGTTTAAACCATAGTTATAAGACTGGATTATACAATAATTATTTCAAAATGTATTAAAGTTACACGTAAGAATCATGTAGTAAGGTAATTGTTAAATTATATACCTTGAAAGGAAAACTAAATTTATCCATTCCAACAATAACCTAGTTCTTTTTGGTAAAGAGTTAAATCTTGTTTTCACAGAGCATGGTTCATTTATTTAATTTTACATTGATTGTTAATGAATGTGTTAAACTGCCAAGGAGATGAATTATTTCTTATGTTCTTTAATTATTAATACTTGCAGTATTCATGATTTATAAAGACAGTAGGATTGAATATCTGTTATGTCGTAGTATCACTTTTGATATTATATCAACAACTTTGCTGACTCTCTGCCAGACGGAAAAATTTTGGACTGGGCCAGATTGAAAGCATTTGCAGACGACTCTCTATAAAATGATGAATCCTCAATTTTGATGTGTTGGAAAGCATTGGAAAAGGAGAGAATGCTGGTCACCACCATTTTCTCCTTTTCAGCAATGTTTTCAAACACGGTCGATTTCAAGTTTGTTTAAAATCTAGATTATGTAAAAAAGAGTTAAGTGTGTGGAAGTTAAATCTCGTTTATTGCTTGTACGCAACTCTTGTAAATACAGTTATTGTATCATGTAACATGTATTTTGGGCCAGTGGCCTTTATTTACGAATAAAGAACTTGAACTTTAATACCAGGGAACAAAAATTTTAGACCTGTCCAACTTGAGAGAACTGATTATTACAGATCTATGAGGTATCAAATGTGTCTCACATATGATGGGATTTGTCATTCAAAGGAGAAAAAAGACTGAGAGAACAGGAGAAAATGCTTGTTACCAATATTCTCATTCTCAACGTTTATCCCTTTACCAGACGACAAAATTTTTGCCTTGTCCAGATTGAAAGCATTTGCAGCCGACATATTAATTGTGGCTCAAATGGCGCAGTTTCCTCTTGAAAGGGTAGAAAACATTGTGGGAAAAGGAGAAAATGCTATTACCAGCATTTTCTCTTTTTCTCACAATGTTTTCTAAAGGCTTCTTTCCCAGGGTCATTAAAAGTTTAGATTGTGTGGTAAACGGTTAAGCAGAGTATTTGAAGCTATGGGTGGTAAAGGGTTAAAAACATGAGAATCGTCTGGTAAAGCATAAAAGACTCAGGTTCTTTCTAGCATGAAAGATAAACAGCTCTGCCAGGAGAGGTCACTAATTGTTTATTAAATGTTGAACTTTTCAGATCTGCAGCTGTGTCTGGAGTTAGTGTTTATTTACATCTTGAAGTTTTTATCTCGAGAGAACTTGATGTAACATTGCCTAAAGAGCTTCCCTCACAGGGACCGCATTTTACCTGTATCTTACTGCATTGTTCTACCCATGCAGGGATTCTGGGACATTGTCCCACTGAATCGGGAAAAATTTTCTACCATGATTGATCCACTATGGTCTTCAATTGGCGTAATGATACACACAATCTTTGTTTCCTGACTGCCCGATTCCGTGCTTGTTCATCCCAGACCAGGGAGGGCCCGGCCGGGTAGCTCAGTGGTTAGCTTATCTGACTCATGACCTGGTGGTTGTGGGTTTGATACCCATTTGAGGCAAACTTTCTTTTTGGGGATTTTTTGCCTCTCACCTTGGATGCATGTGAGAAAAGTGGTCAGTGGCTTTGAAAGAAAGTTATGTCAATGCTTGCGTGAGATAGCCAGAGACACATGCGTAGGTGCACTGATGGCTGTGATATGATGGAAGCTGTTAAAACAGCGTTAAAACTCTAATACAAACAAACAAATATATAGGGAGGATTTCGTTCCTTTCCATTTTGGGGGAATATTAGTGAATGAGTGAGTTTATCTCACTTATTTGGAAAATGTCCCCTATTTCTAAAAGTTCAGGGGATGGATATTTGTCTCCCCTCAGAGTAGTCCTTGGAAGAACACCGCTACTGATTTGAAATACTTGTAACTCTTTACCAATTGACAAAATTTTAGACTTGTCCAAATTGAAAGGACTGTGTTGATGAGGAAAATAAATATGACTCAAAAATAGAAATTAATTTTCGGAAGGGTGAAAAATACTGTGAGAAAAGGAGAAAATGCTGGTTACCAGCATTTTCTCCTTTTCCCACAATGTTTTCTGAAGTCTTTTTCTTTAGAGTCATTTAAGTTTGGGATTGTTGGGGTTATATAATCAGTGAAACAATGTCATGGATTAACTCACTGATGTTAGATGGGTTTACTAGAGCCAAACTCCTCACCAGATGATAAGACTTTTATCTTGTTTAAATGGAAAGAATTGGCAGATATATAACAAATTAAGTATTTCCTAAATGATTAGGAACCCATACCAAAAGGGCATGTTACTCTTAACATGTTTTTGAGATAGTTACGCCCCTGTTTTGACTTAAAAAGCACCCACAGCCAAGCATTGGCTCCAGCATACAGTGCTCTTGTTTGTTTTATAATCATGGCAAGTGCAAAACAGTTCTCAATGTTTAACCCATTATACCAAATGACAACATTATAGACTGGTCCAAATTGAAATCATTTGCAGATGACAAGGGAAATGTTACTCCTATCATGACATTTTTCATTCTTAGGGTAAAAAAAACACCAGGTTACCAGCATTTTCTCATTTTCCCCACAGTATTTTCAGATGCATTGCATTTTTCCTCAGGATTGTTACACTGCAGGATTGGTAAAGGTTTAATCTTTTTTATCTATGGATGTTGCTTGTATACCTCCACCATTATACAGGTGATAGGTGTGTTTAATGCCTGTTAATTCACTTCTAGAGACAGGATGAAAGAGCAGTGAATTTTTTATAGTCATCCATCTATTATATGACCTGTGACCTTATACAATTTTGTGTACATGTAGGAGCCAACTTTGTCAGAATGATAATCTGTGAAATTCTCATATAGGTATAGGATAAAATCAAAGGACTCAAAGTCCTGGAAAGCGGATTTGTGGAGAATAATAAAATAGCAACACATGAGCAGTCATTATTAAAATGGAGTTAGCAAGGGCAGAGAAAGTCAAAGTTGTTCTGTTGAGCGGGCTGCGCTGTAACTATTATTCTACCTCTGTTTAAGGATTGGTCATTTGATCCGTCAGTCTTACACAGTTTTTTGCTGGTGTTAGATTTTGTTTAAATTTACACAAGGGTTAGTGTCTTTCTCACTTATACTTGGTCGCAAGATTTTCAATCAGACTAAGACAGACAGATCAGACACATGAGTAATATATGAGCCATCTCATCTTGCTCTGTAACAAGAGGCCTAGATGCATCTGCAAAAAGTATCGGCCCAGGTCAGCCTGCACAGTCCGCACAGGCTGATCTGGGCCGAAACTTTTTGCTGTTGTTCAATTTTCTGTATTTCAAAGGACCAATCTAACGTATGATAAGGTTAGTTTTTTAGACAAAATGGTTTTTATGGATCCATAATTATGAGATGACTTGGCAGGTATAATGCATCACAAAGTTGCTTTAAGCCCCCTTTTGCCAGAGCATGGCTCATATACAACTGTTGTTTATTTATTCATGCTTTTCAGTAGTTTATGGAGAAATAATCATGGATAATGGTTTCATATGTCATGGTTACGACCAGTGAAAATACCGATTTCATATTTTCTGAATCTTCAATTGAAGGTTGAAGCAGTTGTTCCTGCGCCCTAGTAACTAAGGTAAACAGCACATGCAATTCAAATAGAGGGAAATATGACGTAATTTACGCTATATTTTTCATGCTTTACGTAATATGGTAATGCTTTGTTATGTAAGTGGGGTATGCCAGGGGGGATTACTGAAAACAACTGTACTGGATTTTGATGAAAGTCCCAACAAAACAGGGGTTAGAAGCATGAAATAAATAGAATATTATGTGGTTTTTTTTGGTGAAAGATTGAAATTTATTTCGTCTCGTTAACATCATTGGTAATATTTTCACGAGTGGCTGTGCCACTCGTGGAAATATTACCAATGATGTTCACTCGATGAAGTAAATTTCGATCTTTCACCGAAAAAAACAAATATCCTCTATGTATACAACTATTGTTTATGTAGATATACTACCATTTCAATAGAGTTTTTTCTTTTTTTCAAAAGTACTCAACTCCTTGTCAAGAAAAGTCGCCTGCAGCTGGTAATGTGTCATCTAAAGTTCTTGTAGATAGACAGAAATCATCATTTGAGCTACATTCAATTTGTTGTCTGCAAGTGCTTTCAATTTGGAAAAGTCTAATGTTTTGTCGTTTAGTAAAGAGTTAACCCTTTACTACACAGTCCCTGCTTTTAATGACCCAGAGGAAGACGCCTATAGAAAACATTGTGGGCAAAGGAGAAAATGCTGGTAACCAGCATTTTCTCCTTTTCCCACAATGTTTTCTAACCTATCAAAGACAAATTTCATCATTTGAGCCTTACTTAAATTGTTGTCTGCAAATGCTCTCAGTTTTGACAAGTCTAAATTTTTGTCCTTTGGTATAGAGTTAAGAGGTCTTCAGACTTACAATAATTCCCATGCTTGTAAATGGTACGAATGAAATTTGCACGCATTTCAGAGTGTGGTGTTTGTGGTTTTGAGGTAGAGCGTCAACCTTGTAACCATAAGGTCCCCAGTTTGATACCCAGGAGCGGGTGTCAACTTTTGAACATGTTCATTGGCCCACACATTCGGCATGAGTACTGGTGTTGTTTCCAGGAAGCAGAATCAAGAGAGATTAGCATAAGTTGCAAGTACTTGTTTCTCAATCGCTGTAAAATACATATATTTAACTCTTTACCATACAATCCCGACTTTTAACGACTCTGAGTGAAAGGCCTTTTGAAAACATTGTGGGAAAAGGAGAAAATGCTGGTGACCAGCACTTTCTCTTTTCACCACACCTGCCCAGGTAGCTCAGTGGTTAGCGTGTTGGAATTGTGACCTGGTGGTTGTGAGTTCGATACCCGGTTGAGGTAAACTTTCTTTTTGGCGATTGTTTACCTCTCACCGCTGACGCAAGTGAGAAAAGTAGTCAGTGGCTTTGGAAAGAAAGTTGTGTCAGTACCGGTATGAGAAAGCCAGGAAGCACATGTGTGCGTCACTGACCACCATGAAATGACCTGAGCCGTTAAAATGGCGTTAAACTCCAATACAAACAAACAAATCCTTTTACCACAATGTTTTCTGCCCTTTCCAAAACAAATTTCAATTTTTCAGTCACATTTATTATGTCGTCTGCAAATGCTTTCAATTTGGACCAGTCTAAAATTTTGTCGTTTGGTAAAGAGTTAAACTGAGCAGGTATTTTATATACATTTGGGTGCTATGCTGCCTTTAATGAAAGTCTTATGAATGAAACATTACACTCTATGTTTCTAGAATTCTGTATTCTAAATGGGGAGGCTGATTTACAATGCCTGATAGCATAAAAAGTATTTCAGTTCTGTTTATCAGAGCAAGCTGTCTTGCAAGACATATCATATCAGATTTCTATAAATTATAAATTGAACTTGGCACCACATCAAGTTTTTGTGTGCATTTTGTTGTCTGTGCTGGGGCTTCTGTTTATGTACATGTGTAGATGAGTCAAGGGCTTGGAACATCCTTGACCTTGGCTGATTACCCGCAACTCTTTACCGAATGACAAAATCATGGACTGGTCCAGATTGAAAGCTGGTGCAGACGACAAATGAAATGTTGCTCAGATTTGTGGGATTGTTTGGTAAAGGGTTGAAATACATTTTTCTACCTGTTTTGCCAGTATGGCCAGTGTGTAGATCAAGATCAGACTGCACAAAACATGCAGTCTAATCTTTGATCTACTCTGTCCATTTTGCTGTGACATTGTAAACAAAAGCAACCTTAAATATTGGACTAATTAGGATTTTTAATTCTAGACAGAAAATGTTTGTTGAGTGTATTTGGGGTTTATCACTACATTACGCAATCCTAAGTTTTAACGACCCTGGGGAAAGAGACTTTTGAAGACAATGTAGGAAAAGGAGAAAATGCTGGTAACCAGCATTTTCTCCTTTTGCTACATTTATTTCTACCACTTCAAGGAGGGAAATTATCCTTTGAGCTACATTTGATTTTTCACATGCAAATACTTTCGATTTGGATTAGTGTAAAATTTTGTTGTTTAGAGTTAAAGGGGTACCAGCATTTTCTCCTTTTCACACAATGTTTTCCAAAGCCTTCTGCTCCAGGTGGTGTCCATGTTTATGAGGAAGAGCGTCGGCCTTGCAACCATAAGGTCCCAAGTTTGATTCCAAGGAGCGAGTATCAAGTTTGGGACCATTCTTTAGCCCACAGGGCATGAGTACTGGTGTTAGTTTCCAGGAAGCAGAATCAAGAGAGATTAGTACAAGTTGCAAAAACTTGTTTCTCAATCAGTGTAAAATAAATATGTTTAAGTTTTTCCAGGGTTGTTAAAACTGTGGGTTGTGTGGTAAAAGGTTTAATCCTTTACCGTACAATGACACCTGGGAAAGAGGCCTTTTGAAAACATTGTGGGAAAAGGAGGAAATGCTGGTAACCAGCATTTTCTCCTTTTCCCACAATGTTTTCTACCCTATCAAAGAAAAATTGCACCATTTTAGCCAAATTGAAATTGTCGTCTGCAAATGCTTTCAATTTTGGAGACGGCTAAAATTTTGTCGTCTGGTAAAGGGTTAAATGAGTCAAACTTTTACTGCTGTTTTTATGCAGAGATAAAGGCTAAACTCTTTTACCAGGCAGAAGCGAACAAAATTCCAAATTCTTTGGAGTAGGTGAACAAAAATTCTTAGGAACTGGATATTGCATGTAATACTTAACCTTTTACCAAACAATACCCGGTTTAAACGACCATGAGGAAATAGCTTTTTAAAAAAAAACCTTATGGGAAAAGGAGAAAATGCTGGTAACCAGCATTTTCTCCTTTTCCCACAAGGTTTTCAGCGCTTGACTTTCACAGACAATTACGATAATGATGAAATTTGTCTTTGAAAGGACAGAAAACATTGTGGGCAAAAAAAAAAGAAAATGCTGGTTACCTCCTTTTACCATAATGGTTTAAGAAGGCTTTTTTATGAGAGTTGGTAAAATACGGAACTGTGTGATAAAGTGTTAACTACAGTATGGAAAATGGAGAAAATGCTGATATCAACGTTCTTTCCTTTCTCCATGATGTTTTCTACTATTTCATAGATAACTACCCATAATTTTAGCTTCATTTAGTTAGTTGTCTGCAAATGCTCTCAATATGGACATGTCTGAAATTTTTTCTGGTAAAGAGTTAACCCTTTACCACACCACAAAATTTTAGACTGGTCCGAACTGAAAGCATTTCCTGATGACAAAGTAGAGATGGCCCAAATGACAAAATGTGACCTTGATAGGTTAGAAAACATTGTGGGAAAAAGAGAAAATGCTGGTTACCAGAATTTTCTCTTTTTCCCACAATGTTTTCAAAAGCCTTCTTCCTCAGTGTCGTTAGAAGTCTGGATCATGTGGTAAAGGGTTCACGATGCACATAATACTAATTATATTTGAGCCATGCTCTGTGAAAAGGGGGCTTAATGCATTTGCAAAAGGTATCAACCCTGGTCAACCTACGCAGTCTTCGCAGGCAGACCATGGCCGAAACTTTCTGCTTTTGGTCAATTTCCTGCATTTCCATTCCACCTTCAGATCCAGTCGATTGTTGGATAAAAATGATTTCATGGATCCACAATTTATGTGATGACTTGCATGGTCAGTGAATCACAGAGATGCATTAAGCCCCCTTTTGCCAGAGTATGGCTCTCATTTATCTATGATGTATTTTATGCTTACTTCAAAGTCTGACAAAAATTCGAAACATAAGTGGGGCAAAGAAAAGACATTGTTCAGATTGTTTTACACACAAAGCTGTTGATAGAGCTTTAGTAATGAGTGGGGAAGTTTCAATAAACATTCTGTTTTGGCAATACATGTGATAGAAGTCAAGCATACCATTAATTTTTGTTAGTAATTATCTCTAATTGTAGACTTTACAACATTGAAAGCATTTGTAGACAGCAGTTTGAAAGTGGTTCAAAGGATAGGAATTTGTCTTTGGAAAGCAAGGGAACTTTCAAAAAAAATCGCAGGAAATGCTGGTTACCCTTTTTCCTCAATGTTTTTAAAACCTTCGGATTTATCAAACTATAGACTTGTTTGGTGGGGGATTAACCCTTAGCCCTTCACCAAATGACAAATTTGAAATAGGTCTGAATTGAAAGCATTTTTAGATGACGGATAAAATGTGGCTCTAATGCTTGGATTTGTCTTTAGAAAAGATTAAATATTGTGGAAAAAGGAGAAAATGCTGGTAACCAGCATTTTCTCCTTTTCCAAAAATGTTTTTCAAAAGCCTTCTTCTTCAGGATTAGTTAAAACTCAGGATTGTTTGGAAAGGGGTTACCCAAACGATCCTGAGTTTTAATGACCCTGGGAAAAAAGAATTTAAAAAAAAAAAAACTGCGGGAAAAAGAGAAAGAGCTGATTAAGGAGAAAATACAGTATTTTCTCCTTTTCCCACATTGTTGTTTTTTTTCTATTACAAATCAAATCAAGTGAGCCACATGTAATTTGCTGTTTGCTTTTAATATGTATAACTCTAAAATTTTGTCATTTTGGCAAAAGATGAATTAATATATTCTTAAATTTCCAAGCTAAAGGGAAGTACTAGTTTGAAGGAAAGATTTGCTTGAATATGACTCAAAAAACTGGATGGTGTTGATCAAGAGATCAGACTGCACACTAGAAGGGTTTTGTAAAGAGGGAAGAATGTTTGAACCTTTACCACACAGTCCTAAGACTAACAACGACCCTGAGAAAAAAAAAGCCTTTGAAAACATTGTGGGGAAAGGAGAAACTGATGGTTACCATCATTTTCTCCTTTTCCCACAACCTTTTCTACCCTATGAAAGACATGTTTTCATGTTTTCATCAACATTTAATTAGTAGCCTGTAAATGCTTTGAATTTGGACAAGGCTAAAATTTTGTCATCTGTTAAAAAGTTAACTCATTACGAAACAAAAAAAAACATTTTAGAATTGTCCAAATTCAAAGCAGCTGTAGACGACAATTATGGCTAAGCTGTTGGAATTTACTTTTGAAAATAGCGAAAACTTTGCGGGAAAAGGAGGAAATACTGGTTACCAGCATTTTTTCTCTTTTCCCGCAATCTTTTAACCCTTTACCAGACAAGAAAATTTTAGCCTTGTCCAAATTGAAAGCATTTGCAGACGACAATTTCAGTGTGGCTCAAATGACAAAATTTGTCCTTGATAGAGTAGAAAACATTGTGGGAAAAGGAGAAAATGGTGGTGACCAGTATTTTCTCCGTTTCCCACAATGTTTTCAAAAGGCTTCTTTCCCAGGGGCGTTAAAAGGCGTCATTGTGCGGTAAAGGGTTAAAGTGGCCTCTTTCTTGAGGTCGTTGAATCTTGGGATTGTGTGGTAAAGGGTTAAACAAACTGGTTTGGCAATACGTATGATAGGAGCTGTGCATACCATTAATTCTTGTTAGTCATTACCCTCGCTATTTCTTTTAGATGTTTATTTTTGTATTGACACCATGACAAAACAAGCCCTGGTTTTCACGTGTCTGCAGGACAAGTCTTTTGAAAACACTGTGGAAAAAGGAGAAATTGCTCGTAACGAGCAATTTCTCCTTTTCCCACGGTATTTTCTACCCTTTTTGAGAACTTTCTGCCATTTTCATCAAATTTAAAATTGTCGTCTGCAAGCTCTTTCAATTTGGACCAGTCTAGAATTTATCGTTTGGGAAAGGATTAATACATTATACCAAGCATGTCAGCATGTGGAAGGTCTTGTTCCATTTGACCTTGACCCTTTACCACACAGTCCCAACTTTTAACGACCCTGAGAAAGAAGCCTTTTGAAAACATTGTGGGAAAAGGAGGAAAATGCTGGTAACCAGCATTTTCTCCTTTTCCCACAATGTTTTCTACCCTTCTCAAAACAAATTTCATTTTTTCAGTCACATGTATTTGTTGTCTGCAATTGTTTTAACCCTTTCCCAAACGACAAATTTTAGCCCCTCCCAAATTGAAAGCATCAGCAGACAACAAATTTGAAAGTGGTATAAATGAACTTAAAGTTTTTTGACAGGGTAGAAAACATTGTGGGAAAAGGAGAAAATGCTGGTTACCAGTATTTTCTCCTTTTCCCACAATGTTTTCAAAAGGCCTCTTCCTCAGGGACGTGAAAACACGGGATTGTTTGGTAAAGGGTTAAATTTGGACTAGTCTAAAATTTTGTCGTTTGGTAAAGAGTTAACCCTTTGGATGCCTTTCAGGATATTCGCAGCTAGTGTGTAATGAGATCAGAACATGCAGCCTGATCATGGATCTTTCTATACAACATAGTATGCTAAGATACATGAGCAAAAAGAAGCCTAGTATTTACCAGTAGATGGGTCTTTTTTCAGACTGAAAATGGCATCTTAACTAAATATAAAGGTATTTAGTCCAAGAGATTTTCTTCTCTGAATAACACCTTAGATTTTTCACTGTACATCATGAAAAAATCTAAGATATTACATGAGAGAGAAATAGTTTGTGCATGTTCTTTCGAATGAACACTTAATTAAACGAAAAAATCATCTTTGACTACAAGTAAAGTTTGTGGTTAACTTCACCAGACAACAATTTTAGATTGGTCCACATTGAAAGCCTGTGTAGACTAAAAATTGTATCTGCTCAGATTTTAATGACCCTGAGAACATAGGCTTTTGATAACATTGTGGGAAAAGGAGAAAATGCTGGTAACCAGCATTTTCTTCTTTTCCCACAATTTTTTCCACGTTGTCAAAAGCAAGTCTCATCATTTGAGCCATGATTAGTTTCGTATACAAATGCTTCCAATATGGTTGAGTTTTAAATTTTGTCTTGTGGCAAAGGGTTAAATAATAGAAAACACTGTGGGGAAAAGAGAAAATGGTGCTTATTAGTATTTTGTCCTCTTCTCCCAATATTTTCTAAAGTGTTTTTTTCTGGGTCTTTAAAACATAAGATGCTTGCAAGGGTAAGAGATTAAAAGTTACCTTGAAATGTTTTAGAATAATGCTTTTACCATTCTGTGTATTATTCTTTCCTTCACTTTTATAGCATTTTAAACACTACTGAAGCAAATTTTCAGACATTTTAATTAAGATCAGGTAGCATAGATTCCTTTTGCAACTTGTTAGTACATTTCATGATCTTTTGATAACAGTTTGTAATGCCTAGTTTACTGTAGACCAGAGGTGAGCTTAGGGTGCCTGTATCGGTGCCCATATCCGTCTTTGTGTGTGGCCTCCATACACCAGCTTTACGATTATTGTATGGATTCATGGGTGCCATAGTTTTTATGGTTTTGTGTAACTCTACACAATGACAAATTTTAAAAATCACAAGCCTGTGGCATAAAGACATGTCATGATAGAATTGCATGATTCCAGCATAGACATCATACAGAGGCTGTGTGATGATCTTGCAGACATCACACACTTTTAGATGGTCATATGGGCCCGCAAAATTGTTTGATAATCAAGCAGCCCTTTGCGGCTATCGCAAGGTTGCAGCACTGTGCCCGTGTGATTTCTGTACGGAGACTGCAGGATGACACAATTTCCGTATGATCTCTCTATGGCTTGCCACAAGATTGCTCATGTATTCACACACTGCCTGTATGCAACATGAACACATACGGCATAGCCCATAGCATGCCTGAAAAATCGTATGGAAAACTTACAGACAAAATTAATATACAGAAAATTGCAGACAACTAAATCGTAAGGCATGCAAGGCAAATGTAATGCAGGTATAAATTATCTAATTACCAGGGTGCAGAATTTAGACATTTCCAAACTGAGAGCCTTTCCAAACTGACAACAAAATAAACTTGACTCAAATGATTGCATCTGTCTTACAAATGGTAGAAAATGCATAGAAAAAGTAGAAATGCTGGTTTCTCCTCTCTCCTATTTCATCGTCATTCAAACATGGATTTTATAGCAAAGACTTAACCCTTTACCACATAATTCTGTGTTTTAAAGATCCTGAAAAGGAAAGCTCTTGAAAACATTGTAAGAAAAGGAGAAAATGCTGGAAACCAGCATTTTCCCTTCTTCCCACAATCTTTTCTTACCTTTCAAAGATGAACTTCATAATTTTAGACATATTTAATTTGTTGTCTACAAATTCTTTCAATTTGAATGAGTCCAAAATTTTGTCGATTTGTAAAGAATTAGGCAGTGATGGTAGCGTATAGACATATTCATAGACCTTCCTTGTTAACTCTTTACCAAACGACAACATTTTGGACTGGACAAAATTTAAAGCATTTGCAGACGACAAATTAGATATAATGCTGGTTTTCTCTCTTTGATCATAGGGTAGAAAACGTTGTTGGAAAAGGAGAAGATGCTGGTGACCAGCATTTTTTTCCTTTTCCCACCATGTTTTCAAAAGCTTTATTCTATAGGGTCGTAAAAACTTGGGACTGTTTGGTAAAGAGTAAAAAGCCATACATTAGGTTCAAAGAGTAGTAAAAAGTATTCCATTAAACCCTTTACCACACAATCCCGACTTTTAACGACCCTGAAGAAGAGGCCTTCTGAAAACATTGTGGGAAAAGGAGAAAATGCTGGTAACCAGCATTTTCTCCTTTTCCCACAATGTTTTCTACTCTTCCAAAAACAAGTTTTAATTTTTGAGTCACCTTTATTTTGTCATCTGCAAAAGCTTTCAATTTGGACTGGTCTAAAATTTTGTCGTTTGGTAAAGAGTTAAATAAAAGGTACAGGGAATAAATTGCTTGTTTCCCACAGTTATGTTGCATAGTGCCCTTGTGCTGGGCTTGACATTGTCACCTCTTTGGCATTTAAGGATATGTTGGCAGTCTAAAGAAATAACCTTTAGAGTGCCCAATAGACAAATTGCTCCCAATAACTCAATCAAGGCGAAAAAAAAAAATACTGCAATTTTAAGTTTGTTTTTGCCAGATTTATGTAGCAGCTCAACACAGCAGACTGTGGAGATCCAAGATCAACCAGCATGATTCTAAGCAGTCTAATCTATTTTAATTGGGGTATGTGTTAAAGGCCCAGTTATGGCCAAAAGTAAACCGTGTGGTTGTTATAATACATTTAAATTTAAATCATAGCTTTTTAAAGTATGGAAATTATTGTGAAAATGACAACCTGTTATTGTAACTATGGTCGGGCCAAGTGATAGTTGCTGGCAAAAAAATTAATCTTAAAATGAGGTAAAAAGTAAACAAAGATAGAGCGACCTGGCAACTTTTGACCTACTTTTAAAATTCATCTTTCTGCCAGCAACTAAGACTTGGACTGACTGTGAAATAATAGTTTGTCACATTCACAGTAATTTCCATACTTTTAAATGGTATGATTTAAATTTATATGCTTTGTAACACCAGTATCATTTACCTTTGGTCACTATTAGGCCTTAACCCTTTCCCAAATGATGAATTTTAGCACTGGTCCAAATTGTAAGAGTTTGCAGACGACAATTTTAAATTTGATGAAAATGGCAGAAAGTTCTCAAAAAGGGTAGAAATCACTGTGGGAAAAGGAGAAATTGCTCGTAACGAGCAATTTCTCCTTTTCCCACAGTGTTTTCAAAAGACTTGTACTGCAGACACGTGAAAACCAGGGCTTGTTTGGGAAAGGGTTAAAGATCAGTGCCTATCTAGACAAACTGTTTGAGCGTAAACATTAAATTTAGAATTTAAGAAAGCTCTGTAGGTCTACCATGTGTATGTTCAACGAGACCCAGAACTGGAGATAAGCAAATTTTCTTATCAAGGTAATATAGACAAATTGTTCCTTCAGGCCTTTCATTCAGTTCTTGTAACCGGTTTGCTGCCAAAACAGAAATTAGTCGGCATTTTTCATAGTCTCGAAACTCTGTGTAACTACAAAACTAAGAGAATTGTTAAATTTCTGAGAAGTAGGGGATAATGTAGATTAATCCTTCACCACACAATTTTCGGGTTTTAATGACCCCAAGAAAGACGGGCTTGGAAAACATTGGGAAAAAGGAGAAAATGCTGGTAACCAGCATTTTCTCCTTTTCCCACAATGTTTTCTATCCTTTCAAAGACAAAAATCATCATTTGAGCTACATGTAATTTGTCATCTGCAAATGCTTCGAATTTGGCCTAGTCCAAAATTTTGTTGTTTGGTAAAGGGTTAACCCTTTCCCAAACAAGCCCTGGTTTTCACGTGTCTGCAGTACAAGTCTTTTGAAAACACTGTGGGAAAAGGAGAAATTGCTTGTAACGAGCAATTTCTCCTTTTTCCACAGTGTTTTCTACTCTTTTTGATAACTTTCTGCCATTTTCATCAAATTTAAAATTGTCGTCTGCAAATTCTTTCAATTTGGACCAGTCCAAAATTCGTTGTTTGGGAAAGGGTTAAGTCATTATACTGAAGTAAGGTATAAAGAAGTATTTTAGATCATGTAAAGCAGCAGGAACTTGTATCATTAGTGAAATTCTAATAAAGTGGTATCATTAACATGTGAATATTCCATGCAAAAATGCAGTTTTATATAATGATATAACTTAGTTAACCCTTTACCATGCAATCGGGGGTTTTCAAAAAGCCGTACAAAGAAGGCTTTTGAAAACATTGTGGAAAAAGGGGAAAATGCTGGTAACCAGCATTTTCTCCTTTTCCCACAGTGTTTTCTATTCAATCCAAGACAGACATCATCAATTTAGCAACAAATAATTTTTCGTCTGCAAATGCTTTCAATTTGGTCCGGTCCAAAATGTTGTCATTTGGTAAAGAGTTAACCATTTATCACTTAATCCTGAGTTTTAACGACCTTTAGGAATAAAGCTTTTTAAAACAGTGTTGGAAAAGGTGAAAATACTGGTGACCAGCTTTTTCTCCTTTTCCCACAAGGTTTTCTACCCTTTTAAAGACAAATTCTATCAATTTAGCCATATATAATTTTTTGTATGCAAATACTTTGAATTTAGACAAGTCCAAACTTTTGTTTAGTGGTGAAGTGTCGATGAAGCATTTATGATATTACTGGTAATCGTCTCACGAATTTGTAGTCTGAAATTAACCCTTAGGCAGCTAAGCATGACTCACTGACCTTTTGCGGACAGTGAAGATCAAGGTCAGACTGCACAGAACATGCATTCTGATCTTGGATCTACAGTGTGAGTGTCCGATAAGGAGATACTTTTTCTCCAAAAGGTAAGTTTGAAATGGCATTGTTCTGTCTTTTTACTATTGGCTTAAAAGTTTCATTTAACTCTACCAAACGACAAAATTTTAGACTCATCCAGATTGAAAGCATTTGCAGACGACAAAATAAATGAAACTGAAAAATTGAAATTTGTGTTGGGAAGCATAGAAAACATTGTGAGAAAAGGAGAAAATGCTGGTTACCAGCATTTTCTCCTTGTCCCACAATGTTTTCAAAGGGCTTCTTTCTCAGGGTGGGTAAAAGTCAGGATTGTGTGGTAAAGGGTTAACTTATTTAGCAGAATATGGGTGAATATTGTGAGAGCCATGCTCTGTGAAAAGGGGGTTGAATGCAACTGCAAAAAGTATCGACCCATAGTCAGCCAGCCCAGAAACTTTTTCCTAGTATCAGTCGAATTTCTGCATATCAAAAGACCAGTCTATCTCATTATGCCGTTGGCAAGTCATCACGTAATTATGGACCCATAAAAATACATTTTGTCTAACAACCAACTGAACCATGAGGTAGAATGGGCCTTTTACATGCGGAAAATTTACTAAAAGCAAAGAGTTTCAACCCAGATCAGCGTTGGCGGGCTGTGCAGGCTGACCTGGGTCCGTACCTTTTACAGATCCATTACAGCCCCATTTCACAGAACATAACTCATTATCCCTTATTTAACTTGTTATCCACAGTTTTAACTACCCTGAGAAAGAAAGGTTTTGAAAATATGGTGGGCACAGCATTGAAAATATGTTGGGCACAGCATTTTCTTCTTTTCTCAATTTGTTTTCTACCATTTCATTGACAGATCCCATCTTTTAAGCCACATTTTATTTGTCGTCTGCAATCGCTTTCAGTTTCGACAAGTCTAAATTTTTTGTTGTTTGGTAAAGAGAAGAATGTTTCAAACTTGTCTGATGCCAGTATGCTTCAGGAGGAAATCGCATTATCAAGCAAGCTGTTCAGAATGGAGTGTCTGTACTTGAAAAGGTTATCTAGAACTAAACCCTGACTCCTTACCACACAATCCCGCCTTTTAACGACGCCAAAAAGGAAGCCTTTTGAAAACATTGTGGGAAAAGGAGAAAATGCTGGTAACCAGCATTTTCTCCTTTTCCCACAATGTTTTCTACCAACTCCATAACAAATTTCAATTTTTAAGTCGCATTTAATTTGTCGTCTGCAAATGCTTTCAATTTGGACTAGTCTAAAATTTTGTCATTTGGTAAACGGTTAACTCTTCACAAAACAACCAAGTTTTCCACTTGCCCAAATTTAAAGCATTTGCGGACAGCAAATCAAATATGACTTCAGTGGTTGGATTCGTCTATGACAGGTTAGAAAACATAGTGGAAAAAAGGAGAAATTGCTGGTTACCAGCATTTTCGCCTTTTCCCATAATTATTGTCTTCAAAAGATCTCTTAGTCAGGGTTGTTAAAAGTCTGGATTGTGTGTTAAAAGGTGAAATAAACAATCCTGTGTTTTGATGACCCCTAGGAAGATGTGGTGTTAGCTGCATTTTCTCCTTTTTTTGCAATGTTTTCAAAAGCCTATTTTTTTAGGCCGTTAAAACTCAGGATTTTGTGGTACAGATAAAAATGATGTTAACCCTCTACCAAACAACAAAATGTTTAATGGACCAAATTTAACCCTTTCCCAAATGACAAATTTTGGACTGGTCCAAATTGAAAGAGTTTGCAGACTATAATTATAGATTTGATGAAAATGGCAGAAAGTTATCAAAAAGGGTAGAAAACACTGTGGGAAAAGGAGAAATTGCTTGTTACGAGCAATTTCTCCTTTTCCCGCAGTGTTTTCAAAAGACTTGTACCGCAGACACGTGAAAACCAGGGCTTGTTTGGGAAAGCGTTAAAGCATTTGCAGACGACAGATATTGCTAAAATGATGATTTCTCTTTCTAGGATAGAAAACATTGTGGGAAAAGGAGAAAATGCTGGTTAACAGCATTTTCCTCTGAAAATGCTGGTTAACAGCATTTTCCTCTTTTCCCACAATATTTTCAAAAGTCTTTTCTTTCAGGGTCATTATAAGTCTGGATTGTGTGGGAAAGGGTTAATGGTTAGACAGTTAAATAAATAACATAAGAAGGTTTCTGTCAGAATATTCTTTAACCCTTTACCACACGACCCTGAGAAAGAAGCCTTTTGAAAACATTATGGGAAAAGAAGAAAATGCCAGTAATCAGCATTTTCTTCTTTTCCCACAATGTTTTCTACCCTAAACAAATTTTATGTTTTGAGCCACATTTGAAATGTCGTCTGCAAATGCTTTCAATTTGGACTAGTCTACCTTCCTTGTCATGTGGTAAAGAGTTAAACAAAGCTTTTTAATTTTAAGACTTGTGGATAGATATTTTATTGAAGTAACGTAAACTATACTTAGTTTCTAGTTACACAATATGAAAGGCTGTTTCGCTCAGAATCTCTCATTAACTCTATACCACACAATGAAATTTTAGATTAGACCAAATTGACAGCATTTGCAGACTACAACATAATTGTAGTTCAAATAATGATTTTTAGCTCCACTGGCCGAAGGCCAGCGAGCTATTGTCATGGCGTTGTGTCCATCGTGCGTCCGTCCGTCCGTCCGTCCGTTCGTCCGTGCGTGCGTCCGTAAACTTTTTCTTTAAAAAACTTCTCCTCAGAAACTATTGACTGGATTTTTACCAAATTTCACAGGAATGTTCCTTTGGTGGTCCTCTTTCAAATTCCTTCAAATAATTGTGTTCCATGAAGAATTCTGGTTGCCATGGCAACCAAAGTAAAAAACGTTTAAAAATCTTCTCCTCCCAAACCGCTATTTGGATAGCATTATTATTTTGCAGGAATGTTCCTTAGATACAGGTTTACAGAATTCCTTTAAAAAAAATGATCTGTCAAAAAACATGGCTTTTATGGGAGACTCATTTTCCTTTTATGGTATAAAGTAAAATCTTTGAAAAATTTCTTTTCTAAAACTATTCATTGGATTTCATTGTTGTTTTGCAGGTAAGTTCCTATGGTGGTTGTCTGCCAAATTGTTTCTATGGTGGTTGTATACCAGATTCCTTTTAAAAAAAATGATACACCTAAAAACACATTTTTTTATAGACAAGGCTTATATTTCAAAAAAATGTTCTTCTCCAAAACTATTTATTGTGTTAGTTTTATCGACTAACAAAGAAAAAGGAAGAAAATTGGATTGACTTGACCTAGTCAGGGCTGTCCTATTTAAGCCCACACATTTTCCTTGGTATTAAGATCACAATTTACTCCAATAATATGCTATTAGTTAGTACTAGTAATAAAATATCACTGGCCATAAATAAGATAAAAGCTTGAGCACCTTTCACAACTTGAGCTTTTCAATTTTGCCTTATTACTAAGCCTGAGTAACCATGCCAAGATAAAAAAGAAAAAGTATTTTAATAACAAAACCCCCATGTTGTAGGTACTTTATAGTCCTTTCGATATAGAACAAGAGAACCTCTGCACTTTTATTAGTTCTGGTAAAGGTTTGTTGACCTACTAATGAGTAAATGCAGAGTGGACAGAAGGGGTGTAAATCCTGGTGACCTGGTACACAGTGGGACAGGGCTTTACATTTGTGATAAGGCATTAATGTTATCCAGTCAAACTGATCCCGCAACTTCAGTACACCAGAATTAATCTGTGCCCTGGAGCAGGATATTTGATTTATGTAAATGCATTTGTAGACCATTTTGTGTTGTTTGCCACAGAAGACATTCTAACTGTGACTGTGAAAAGTTGATTATTAGGGATTAGGTGTTCATTGTATGCCAGCATATTTCATTCTATCTGGTGTATTGATGTAAGTTGATCTATATTGCTATAACATTCATTCATTTGCCCTCCTAGCTGTTCTTTTAGATTACCCCTTTACCACACAATCACAACTTTTAACGACCCTGAGAAAGACATATTTTCTATATTTTGATGTTTCCCCACCCAAAATGGTTTGTGAAAGGACCTGTTGCAGACAACATATCTTCAAATTAGTAAGACATATATAAAAAAGGATAGAAATTATTGTGGGAAACTAAGAAAATGCTGGTTACCATTTTTTTCTTCTTTTCTCACAAGTTTTTTCCATACCTTTTTTCTTCAGTGAGCTAAAATGCAGGATTGAATGGTAATTGTTAAAATCTTCTTTTCGCCATTATAGAAATATCAGGCCTGTGGAGCGATACAGGCGCTCAAGCGCCTCTAGTTGTCTTTGATAGGGTAGAAAATTATTGGAAAAGGAGAAAATGCTGGTTTCCAGCATTTTCTCCTTTTCCCATATTGTTTTCAAAAGGCCTTTCTTTCAGGGTCGTTAAAAATCGGGATTGTGTGGTAAAGAGTTAAATGTTAGACAGTGTAGATTCATAAACAGGTGACAGGTTGAATACAGTCTGATCTTGTGAAAAAATATCAACAGAAGTGCCTTAAACAGTTCTAAGTTGGTTTAACCATTTACCACACAATCCCGACTTTTAACGATCCCGAGAAAGAATCCCTTTGAAAAAATTGTGGGATAAGGAGAAAATGCTGGTTACCAGCATTTTCTCCTTTTCCCACAATGTTTTCTACCCTGCCCGAAACAAATTTCAATTTTTCAGTTACATTTATCATGTCATCTGCAAAGGCCTTCAGTTTGGAATGGTCTAAAATTTTGTCTTTTGGTAAAGAGTTAAATAGTTTCCTATTTTATAATACTGTACTGGTTAAATTATGTTTATCTGAATTAAACTAGACTTATTTTTAGTCTGTATAAAGTCCTCCACCAAAGGACAAAATTTTAGACTGGCTGAAATTGAAAGCATTTGCAGACAACAAATTAAGTATGACTCAAAAACAGAATTTTCTCTTTCAAAAGTGTAGAAAACATTGTGGGAAAAGGAGAAAATGCTGGTTACCAGGGTATCCAGTGTCATTTTCTCTCCTTTTCTTGCAGTGTTTTCTAAAACCTTCTTCCTTGGGGTTGTTAAAACTAGGGATTGTGTGGTAAATGGTTAGATTATCTGACCAAAATCACAACAGATTTTGTCCCAAGGATCTGGAATCATCAGGATTGTTCAGTTCAATTGGTAGTATAATACAAACACAGGAAGAGTTCGCCCATATAGTAAAATTACTGTGTTAAAACTTGGGCAGTTAAGCACAACTTTGTGGGCTTTTGCGGACAGTGTAGTCTGATCTTGGATCGACACTGTCCAATACAGGGAGATTTCTCCGACGAGCAAAATTCGTAAATTATTTATTTTCACTATTGGCTGGAAATCTTTACTTTAATTTATTTAGCAGCTTAATGGTTAAAATATAAATGTTAGTGATAAAAAAAGACAACTTTGCAATATTGAGACTGCTGTTGGTGAGAATACTTCAACATATTAGCTTTTTTTTTTGTTCAAGAATCTGACTGCATAGTTTTTGCATAATGATACAGATCTACACTGGTAACAAGAAAAAGCAGATGTATACATTAATGCTTACCCCCATCCATTACTGTTTAACCCTTTCCCAAACGACAGATTTTGGACTGGTCCAAATTGAAAGCATTTGCAGACGACAATTTCAATTTGGCTCAAATGGTGCAATTTTTCTTTGATAGGGTAGAAAACATTGTGGGAAAAGGAGAAAATGCTGGTTACCAGCATTTTCTTCTTTTCCCACAATGTTTTCAAAAGGCTTCTTTCCCAGGGGCGTCAAAAGGCGGCATTGTGCGGTAAAGGGTTAATAGTTACTCATCTTTTTTTTGTCTTTATCATTTAACTCTTTACCAAACAACAAAATTTTAGACCAGTTCAAATTGAAAGCTTTTGCAGACGACAAAATAAACGTGAATCAAAAATTGAAATTTGTTTTTGGAAGAGAAAAAAACATTGTTGGAAACGGAGAAAATGCTGGTTACCAGCATTTTCTCCTTTTCCAACAATGTTTCCAAAAGGCTTCTTCCTCAGGATCGTTAAAAGTCGGGATTGTATGGTAAAGGGTTAAGTAATTGGTTCACCCTTTAAGTACCTTTCATAACTATTGTTGCCTTTGGGGCTAGTGTAGATCAAGATCAGACAACATAAAATGTGCAGTCTAATCTTTGATCTACACTGTTTGCTTTCATAGCCATTATTGACAAAATCAAGCTCAAAATTGCTATACAGTCCAACATTTATCAAGCAAGCATCTAAAGGACCCTGAAAATGTGCTTGCTTAACTCTTTGCCAAACGGCAAAATTTTAGACTGGTCTAAAGTGAAAGCATTAGCAGACGACAATTTAGGTGTGGGTCAAATAATGGATTTGTCTTTGATAAAGTAGAAAACATTGTGGGAAAGGGAGAAAATGCTGGTTACCACAATGTTTTCAAAAGACGTTTTTCTCAGGGTCATTAAAACTTGGAATTATGTGATAAAGGGTTAATAAAGGTGCATTTCCAGATATTTCACTGTTGGGACTTTTCCAGTTTTAAATCGAGTATTTCCAATATTATGTATTTATCCCTTACATCATATGTACCGGTAATTCACCTATGTTTACACAACTGACTAAATTTTGAACCATTCTACAGCCTGTCAAATTTTTACAGCGTTTCTTCTCTCTGGCTGTAAGGATGTATCTTTAAGGGTTAAGATGCAGGAAGCATCATTAGTGGGAAACTGGAAGGAGTGAAAATGAAGATATCGATGTTTATAGCAGAGATCTAAACACAAACAACAGCAGCAGGATCGGAGGAAGTTTATGTTACTGTAACGATTTAACCATATGCATCTAAGGGGGATGTTGGTACTTTGATTTCATCACTCAGGGAGAGATAGTGGGATAAGCCTCCCAAACAAACCCCTTAACCCTTTACCACATAATCCTGAGTTTTAGTGACCGTGAGGAAGAAGCCTTTTGAAAACATTGTGGGAAAAGGATAAAATGCTGATAACCAGCATTTTCTCCTTTTCTCACAATGTTTTCTACTCAGGGGCATGTGTCATCTTGTGAGCCACCTTTGCCTTGTCGTCTGCAAATGCTTTGAATTTGGACCAGTCTGAAATTTTGTAGTGTAACTGTTTAGCAGACGATAAAATTTTAGACTTGTCCAAACTGAAAGTATAAGGAGACAACAAATAAAATGTTACCTAAAGCATGAAGTATGTCTTTCATAGATAGAAAACACTGCGGGAAATGGAGAAAATGCTGGTTTCAAGCATTTTCTCCTTTTCCTCACAATGTTTTCAAAAGTTTTTTTCTTCCTCAGGGTTGTTCGAGCCCCGTAGCTCAGTTGGTAGAGTACAGGACTTGAGAACAATTTCTTTCCGAGGATTGATGATATTCAGTGCGACAGGATTCATTCCTCTCTTACCGCTGACCATTGTTTCGACAATGGCTATGTGGGAAAGCAGCCAGTGGCTTGGAAAGAATATTGTACGAAGTACTGGTAAAAGAAACTCCAGGAAAGCATGGATAGGTGCACTGGTTGCCGTGATATAACTGAAATAATGTTGAAAACAGCGTTAAACACCATACAATCAATCTCAGGGTTGTTAAAACTCGGCATTGTCTGATCAGGGGCTAATGCATCTCTTCTCTTGTAACACGTTTCCTGTTAAACCCTTTACCAAACAGTGACGACTTTCAACCACCCTGAAAGAGAAGGCTTTTGAAAACAGCGTGGGAAAAGGAGAAAATGCTGGTAACCAGCATTTTCTTCTTTTCCCACATGTTTTCTATTGTGTCAAAGACAGAAATCCTTGTTTTAACATTTAATTTGTTGTCTGCAAATGCTTTCAAATTGGAACAGTCTAGAACGTTGTCCTAGATCAAAGGGTTTAATCCTTCACTAAATGATCCCATGTTTTGATGGCCCTTAGAAAAAAGGCTCTAGAAAACTCTCTGGGAAAAGGAGAAAGTGCCTGTTACCAGCATTTTCTCCTGTTCCCATGATGTTTTCTATCCTTTCAAAGACAAATCTAATTTATAGTCTGCAAATGTTTTCGATTTGGACCAGTCCAAAATTTTATCACCAGGTATAGAGTTGAGCTTGAGTGAAAACATGGAAAGTCAGAGGCACAATTTAGTTGGGTAATCAAATCAGTGTTTTTGTGATGTATCATCAGAGTCTACAGTGTTTGCTATAGTCAGATTTTGGGGAAAAGAGTACCAATGAGTTAACTCTTTATCACACAACAAAATTTAAGACTCGTCCAAATTGAAAGCTATTGCAGACAACAAAACAAATGTTACTCAAAGTCTGAAATTCAAATTTGAAAGGTCAGAAAACATTCTGGGAAAAGGAGAAAATGCTGGTCACCAGCAATTTCTCCTTTTCCCACAATATTTTCAAAAGGCTTCTTCGTCAGGGTCGTTAAAAGTCGGGACTCTGTGGTAAAGGGTTAATACCTTCACATACTTGCTGTTAAGATGGACTTAATGGCTGGATTCTGCTCTGGTATTCAATAACAAGTGCAGTAATTTCTGTCAGTTTAACTTATATTGTCTGCTGTGAAATGGAAATCTGTGCAATTCATAGAACATTAACCCTATTACCACACAATCCCGAGTTTTAACGACCCTGGAAGAGAAGCCTTTTGAAAACATTGTGGGAAAAGGAGAAAATGCTGGTAACCAGCATTTTCTCCGTTTCCCACAATGTTTTCTACCTTTCCCAAAGCAAAGTTCCATTTTTCAGTCACAGTTATTTTGTTGTCTGCAAATGCTTTCAATTTGGTCAAGTCTAAATTGTCAATGTTTGGTAAAGAGTTAACTCTTTCCCACACAATCCCGACTTTTAACGACCCTGTAAAAGAAGCCTTTTGAAAACATTGTTGGAAAAGGAGAAAATGCTGGTAACCAGCATTTTCTCCTATTCCCACAATGTTCTCTACCCTTTCCAAAACAAATTTCAATTTTTCAGTCTCATTTATTTTGTAGTCTGCAATACTTTCAATTTGGACCAGTCTAAAATTTTGTCGTTCGGTAAAGAGTTAAACGACTCTTACTTTGCTAGAGAGACTAGAGAGAAATAATATCTCTGCCTTTCAGTTACTTTTATAACTTTTGTAATTGAATACATCCTGTTTTTACTGAAAAAAATCAAAACTTGACTTTCAATACTTTCAGTGTGTTGATTTTCCATCTGACGTTTCTATTATATAATCTTTTGGCTTTAGATGTATCAAAACAGTAATTCTTTGTATCAAAATTTCATTTTGAGAAAACAGAATAGTTATGTTTGGAACAATCATTACTTTTCATCCGCCATGAATTGACTGCACATGATCAGACTATTTTTATTTTATGTTACTGAAAGAGGATTTTGTAAAAGCAAATTATTATTTTGTTAACTCTTCACCAAACAACAAAATTTTAGACCGGTCTAAATTGAAAGCATTTGCAGACGACAAAATGAATTTGTCTTAGAAATTGAAATCTGATTATGAAAGGGTGGAAAACATTGTGGGAAAGGGAGAAAATGCTGGTAACCAGCATTTTCTCCTTTTGCCACTATGTTTTCAAAAGCTTTTTTTCTCAGGGTCAGGAAAAGTCAGGATTGTGTGGTAAAGGGTTACAATAAATTATTACTTCATCAAACTACTATTTCGAGATAATGAATAATCAATTTGTTTAACTCTTTACCATACAACAAAATTTTAGACCTTTCCAAATTGAAAGCATTGGCAGACGACAAATAAAATGGGGTACAAACGACTGTATCTGTATTTGAGATTGTTGAAAACATTGTGGGAAAAGAACAAAATGCTGGTTACCAGCATTTTCTTCTTTTCCCACAATGTTTTCAAAAGCCTTCTTCTTCAGGGTTGTTAAAATTCGGGATTGTGTGGTAAAGTTATCCGAAATAGGATTTAGTTACAAGAAATTAATACCTTACCCACAGAATAAGAATTTCATTGTGAGATAAAAAATGTTTGACACTTCAAGGGCGTAACAAGGGATTCAGAATCAAAATAAGCACTTTGAATCAAGACTGCTATTTCACCTTAGCCTGCTAAGCTTGAAGCAGAGTACTTTGGGAACAGTGTAAATCAAAATCAGACTGCACAAAATGTGCAGTCTGATCTTGATCTACACAGTCCGATACAGTAAGCATAGAAAAGAGATAGGGTGAAATCTCAATATTTAGCTTTTTACTATCAGTTCTTGGAAATTTTCAGTTTATCTTTCTATTCAGTTTTAGGCTCACTTAAGAAAATGGAGTTGTTCTATAAAGTGATAACAGAATGTTTCGCCTGTTCCCATTTTTTCCACAATTATGCGCTTCTTTCTCAGATTCATTAAAATGTGGGATTGTGTGGTAAAGGGTTAGAAGGAAAAAGGTGAGACAGAGGAGGAAATAATTTTTTATTGTATTTGTGATATAAACTTGTTTTTGTTAGAACTTGTTCATTAACCCTTTAGCGCACAATGTGGCCTTTTAACATCCCTGATACAGAAGCTTTTTGAAAATATTGTGGGAAAAGGAGGAAATGCTGGTAACCAGCATTTTCTCCTTTTCCCACAATGTTTTCTACCCTATCAAATATATATTCCATCATCTTGGACACATTTGAATTGTTGTCTGCATGCAAATGCTGGTAACCAGCATTTCCTCCTTTTCCCACAATGTTTTCTACCCTATCAAATATATATTCCATCATCTTGGACACATTTGAATTGTTGTCTGCATGCAAATGCTGGTAACCAGCATTTCCTCCTTTTCCCACAATGTTTTCTACCCTATCAAAGATATATTTCATCATCTTTGACACATTTGAATTGTTGTCTGCATGCAAATGCTGGTAACCAGCATTTTCTCCTTTTCCCACAATGTTTTCTACCCTATCAAAGATATATTTCATCATCTTGGACACATTTGAATTGTCGTCTGCATGCAAATGCTTTCAATTTGGACAAGTCTACATTTTTCTCATGTGGTAAAGATTTAGTTTTGTGCCAGACATACTCTGAGAGGATTCTCTGGTAGGGGAAGGTTACATCGTGACTTTTATAGGCCTGTAAATTGCTTTATCAAATGATTTAGACAGAAATGGCATTTAGGATTCAGCCAAAATAATCTGCGAGTGGAAACAAATTACAAACTTATGATGCATAATTCCGGCTTATATCAAAGACGCGTTTGATGAAACATTGCCAAGACGTCTGTACACCTGTGAACAGGTTTAACCCTTTACCAGACGAAAAATTATAGCCTTGTCCAAATCGAAAGCATTTGCAGACAACAATTTCAGTGTGGTTCAAAGGGTGCAATTTTTCCATGATAGGGTAGAAAACATTGTGGGGAAAGGAGAAAATGCTGGTTACTAGCATTTTCTCCTTTTTGCACAATGTTTTCAAAAGGCTTCTTTTCCAGAGTCATTAAAAGGCAGCAATGTGTGGTAAAGGGTTAATGGTATAAGTACTCTATTTTACAGATTACGACACCCTAGAAGTACGTAAAAAAAGACACTGGCGTTTTTTCATGGTGATGGAGTTACCTCCCTTGATTTTGGTGCCAGTGATTGCTTCCCTTCTGCCAACAAAGGGTCTTTGTGGGGACTATACTTGTGAGTTATTAGTCTACATGATAACAACAGTTTTACAAACCATGACTAGAAGGGTTATTTTAGGCATAACACTATTTGTGACACGTTATAATTAGGAGAGATACTCTAGAGAAAGCAAAAAAGACTGATACTGAGAAAATTGTGGATGAAGGAGTGTTTTGGTGTAACAAGTGGTTTGTCATTTTTTACACCCAAAGTGACATACTACATTATGTCCATCTGTCTGTTAGCATTTTTCTGTTGCTTTTTATCTCTTGAACCCATTGTCTGATTTTGGAAATATTTCATGTATGTGTGCATATTGATGACAAGAAATGCAAAGTGTAGGTTTCAGGTGCAAGACTGAAAGGTCAAGGTCACAGCAGAGGGTCAACAGTCTCGTGCTCTTATATCCTATCAGCTCCATATCTGTTAACCCCCTGACTGATTTCAAAAATATTGCCCACACATGCCTGCACCTTGTGGAGAGGACGTGCAGAGCAGAGGTTTTAGACACCATGTGTCAAGGTCAAAGCAGGGGCTCAAAGGGCAGATGCTCTTGATTATGATAGCTTTCTGTCATCATCTATTGCCCCACTTAGCAGAGCTCTAAGAACTGGCCTACATTGTTGTCAAAAGTTTTCTACTAGATGAGCATTCATAGTCATTATTGATGTAGCAATGGTCTAATGAATTAATAAAAGGTTTTCATCATTTTCTTAACAATTTCAATGATGAAATTTTATTTCCATGGTAAACATGTAGTTTGAAAGATTACATAACAATTTTTGTTCTAATTGTCAACCACTGATGACACTACCCACTTCTGTTGACAGTGTTTTTACCAAGATCAATCTGCACAGAATATACACTCTGATCTGGGATTGTCTGTATACATTGGCTTCTTCAATGTAATGATAGACCTTAGAAACTGGTTAATTTTTTGTTGGTGCCAAATAATTTAAATTTATAATGTTACACTGATCCAGAGGTTTTGCATAAAGCTTTGAACAACTTTGGTGAATATTTTGTATAACATTTTAAGCTTGGCTGTCTTCGAAGAAAACTTTGAGGTTTTGTCATAGCCCTGGTGTCATGCAAAAACTGACATTTCATAATATCTCTGTTATTGCTGAAGATATTTATTTCAAACTTGGACTAGTTGCTAACTGCCAAAAGGGAAACCATTCAGCTGGGGCAGGTAACCATCAAAATGTTTTTGACACAATGATGCCCCTTTTTGACATGAAACTTTCAGTAGAATTTTCACTAAAAGCAACTGCAGCCGAGCGTTGGCACCTACAAGCGGTGCCCTAGTTAACTATTTTCTTTGCTACAGTGGGTATGGACAGTGAAACAAGCTGCACAAAGACACACTACTACAAGAAAGGGGACGTCTTTACAGCATCAGCCAATGGGATGGTACATGGTGGGCGGTGTCCTCTCACTTTCATCCAATCAGGAATGTGGGGAGATAATACAGTAGAGCCCTGTCTCAGCCTGTGTGTGAAGATTGTAAGCTACACAATGGAGAGTTGTAATGTTAAAATGGCCTACCATGATGGTGTCAATGACTATACACCTGTTGTAAGTAACATTTTCACTAAACCCTGATAGTGCAGTCGGTAGCATACAGGACTTGAGAACAGGGGGTCACCGGTGTGAATCCCCAGCTCGGCCAATTTTTTTTGAGGATTGATGATAGTCATTGTAACTGGCTTCATTTCTCTGTCACTGCTGATCATTATTTCTACAATGGATATGTGAGAAAGCAGCCAGTGGCTTTGGAAGAATATTATGGAAAGTATTGGTAAAAGAATCTCCAGGAAAGCATGAATAGGTGTGACCTGGAGGCCCAGGGTTCCAACCTTGCTGAATCCACTGGGGTTTTTATGAGAGTGTCCTTGGGTAAGGATCCCTAGCCCAGTACTGGTGGAACCCAGGAAAAACATGAATATGTGAGCTGTTGCCATGATATGACTGAAATAATCTTGAAAGCGGCATAAAACACCATTCAGTCAATTGATTAACCCTTTACCACACAATTCCGACTTTAAACGACCATGAGACAGAAAGCGTCTGAAAAATATAGTGAGAAAAGAAGAAAATGCTGGTAACCAGCATTTTCTTCTTTTCAGACAATGTTTTCTACCTTGCCAAAAACAAATTTCAAATTTTGAGTCACATCTGATTTGTCTTTGGCAAATGCCATCAATTTGGACCAGTGGAAAATTTTGTCGACTGGTAAAGAGTTAAAGCATGAATAGTTGCACTTGCTGCCATGGTATTACTGAACTAATGTTGAAAACAGTGTGAAACACCATATAATCAATCAAAGTGATAGTCATACTTTCACATTAGAGAACTAAAAGCCTTACAGTGCCTATCACAATTGAAGGTGCTTTTATGGTCAGTGTAGAGCAAGAGTTTGATCATACAGTCTGATCTTAGACCTATACTCTCAGCTTTTGTGAGACATTATCAACAAAAACAACCTTTAAACTGTAATTATTTAGGTCTTGTTTCTGGATTGATACTGTTCCATTATTTGGTATGCTGCGGGTTAAGCCTCTACCACACAATCCCATAGGAAAGAAGCCTTTCAAAAGCATTGTAGGTAAAGGAAAAAATGCTGGTTACCAGCATTTTTTCCTTTTCCTGCAATGTTTTCTTCCCTTCGAAATGCCAGTTTCAGTTTTTGAGTCATGTTTTTCCTAGCAAATGCTTCCAAATTGGACCTGTCTGAAATTTTGGGGTCAACTACACCTAGCAGACACATAAATACTTAGACACATAAATACATACAGATCAGTACTTGAAGACTTCTTTGGGGCTGCCGCCCCACACCCCTGCTTATTTTCAGGTTAAAGTCCTGTGTCAAATGGAATCGGTAACCAATAATGTGCAGACATTATTGACAAAATAACAAAATGGCGGAAGTGTATCCGCTAAAGTGCATTCTATCCAAATTTGTTTGGTAAATAGTTAACTTTACATAGTTTGGTGCAGTGATGAAATTCATGGAGAGAGAAGTCTTCCCATCCTTTTCCTAAGCCTAACCACACAACACCAACAGAAAAGGCTTAGTAAAACGTAAAACACTGTGGGAAAAGGAAAAATGCTGGTAACAAGTATAAGTGAAGAACTGTTTTAAGAATGGGCATTGAATGAAGCCTTTTGTCTGCACAATTTCAGATGTTTGACTGCCATACCTTCCCTCCTGTGATGTGGTGTTCTAGTACAAATGATTTGAAGGTCACTGTCTCAGAATCCAAGAACTACAGAGGTAAAGACTACGCCATAACACTGGAAGTAAAACCATTCTGCGGCTCCTTAGATGTTAAAACCACAGGTAAGTGAAAGGGTCTATGGTCTGCGCCTGTCATATTCTTCAAAGATTGACCTGTATGCTGTGATGCTTCACTATCCTGTACAGGATAAATATTGATATGCAGTGCGCATAACTCAAACTCTGCCTTTAAAAAGTAGTATGTGGAAAATGGCTTTAAAAAAACATGTCTGCGGAGACTTCTAGCCTGTTTTTCACTCCAAATTTCTTGTGAATAATAAAAATTCCAAGTGAGAAAAATAATTTTAAAAAAATATCCTTGTTTGCTGCAAATTGTTGTACACTGTTTCTTGATGTATATTTTATGTAAAACCAGGAATTATGCAAGGTTTTTCAAAGACTTTTACATAGGTTGTATACCATGGCTGTTTCTGTTGTATCACTTACCATTACTTTGAATAAACATATGAGCCATGCTCTGTGAAAAGCAGGCTTAATGGATCTGCGAAAAGCATTGACCAATCAGTCCGCGCAGGCTGATCTGTACCGAAACTTTTCACTATTGGTCAATTTTCTGTATGTCCAAGGACCAGTCTACCTCATAATTCCGTTGGTTGTTAATCAAAATAGACTTTATAGATTTATGATCATGTGATGACTTGCTTTGTAGCATGCATCACGGAGATGCATTAACCCCTTACCACACGACAAAATTTTAGACCGAAAGCATTTGCAGAATACAATTTCATTGTGGCTCAAATGATGTGGTTTTTCTTTGATAGGGTAGAAAACATTGTAGGAGAAGGAGAAAATGCTGCCTATCAGCATTTTCTCCTTTTCCTACAATGTTTTCGAAAGCCTTCTTCCTCAGAGTCGTTAAAAGTTGTCATCGTGTGGTAAAGGGTTAAGCCCCTTTTTGCCAGAGCATGGTTCATATATTTCATTTTGAAATTGGTTGCATCTATTGCCATCTTTAAAAGTAGTCTGGTTCTGTACTAAAGTAGATAGGCATGTACTTAAAAAATCCCACCTAGTGGAAGATAATGAAGGGTCACTGAAATGTTTTCATTACAAATCAAAGTGTTGTGAGTACTTAATCTGTTTACCACACTATCCTGAGTTTTAATGAGTCACCTTGACAGAGATGGCTTTTGAAAATGTTGTGGAAAAAAGGAGAAAATGATAATAATCAGCTTTATTTCCTTTTCCAATAATGTTTTCAACCCTGTCACAGACAAATCTAAAAATTTGAGCTACATTTAACCCCCTCCAGAACCTTAAATATCGGCCCCTTCCAAATTGAAAGCGTGTGCAGATGACAGATTTAGAATTGGTACAAATGGACTGAAGTATTCCGATAGGGTAGAAAACATTGTAAGAAGAGGAGAAATTGCATGTTACATGCACTAGCAACATCTCCTTTTCCAATTATGCTTCCAACGACTTTCTTCCTCAGAGATGTCAGACAGGATTGTTTGGTAAAGGATGGAATTTCCTGTTGTTGGTTTCACCGAATAAAATGTCCAACCAACTTATTTGATGCTCTTACAGTTCAAAGGAGGTACCAGTCTGCATGGTTTTGGCAAAAATACAAATTTCCTTATTTTCAATTTTTTGGGTTAGCTTTCAATCTGTATAAATCATAGTAAAACTTGCAGAACTGTTATCAAAATCAGTATGTAGAATGCTTTTTACAAATCTCAAAGCATAATAATTTCTCAAGTTCTACAAAGAAAAATTATCCAATGGTTGCCTTTCTTAAGTGATATGTAATCATAGAATATGTTTTTAAGTATATAATGTTATGAAACAAAGTTAACCCTCCACCAAACAATCTCGAGTTTTAACAACCTAGAGAAAGAGGGCTTTTGAACACATTCTGGGAAAAGGAGAAAATGCTGGTAACTGTCATTTTCTCCTTCCCCCTCAATGTTTTCTTCCCTACCAAAAACCAAAAAATGCCTTGAGTGGAGCCACATTTAATTTGTTCTTTGCAGATGTTGTCAGTTTGCTAAAGTCTGAAATTTTGTCACCTGGTAAAGGGTTTACTTAACTCTTTATCAAACAACAGCATCTTAGACTAATCCAAATTGAAAGCATTTGCAGACAACAAATTAAATGTTGCACATAATATGATAACTGTCTTTGAAATGGTTTAAAATACTGTGAGAAAAGGAGAAAATGCTGGTAACCAGCATTTTCTCCTTTTCCCACAATGTTTTCAAAAGCATTATTCCGCAGGGTCGTTAAATCTCAGGCTTGTTTGTTAAAGGGTTTACTTTCATTTTAGGTGCCAGTGTGGTGGCTGTACCGAATGAAGAACCCAAAATTATGAACAAAACAGCTTTGATTGTGGGAGCCATTGTTGGAACAGTGTCAATCATTTTTGTGCTTGGCTGGATACTGTATTGTTACAAGAAACGACAGAGTGAGGAGGATGCTGTGCCTAGCGATCGTTACCAACAAGATCGTAGATATCGTAGCACCACGCCAAACCAACAAAGTAAGTAGCAGTGTAAATATATTTCTTTCACTTGCACTTGTTAATAAATTTTGTTCATATGTAAATTTAACTTTTTGTGTGATGAGACAATATTTATGTGATAATGAAAGCTTGGAGGGTCTATTTAAGACATAATTTTCTTTCTATTGTGGTTTATTGTTCAATAAACCATGGTTGTGAGTTATGAGGCACAATAAATAAACCGCAAGGGCTAGAGCCCTTATGGTTTATGAATTGCACCTTATAACCCACAGCCATGGTTTATTGACAGATAAACCATAGTAGAAAATTATTTCAACTCTTAACATGACCAACTCTTGATCAAAGGAAAACAAGTTCATAGTTAGTATTTAAACGCAGATGTGTATTAATTCCCTTGAATATACCATGGCAGTTCCAGTTACAGTTACTAAACCAAAACAATACCCACTGCCCAGTCAGTAAATATAGAAAATATCAAAATTTTAATAAAACCTTAGGCATCAAACACACACAAAAAAAACGCACCATTTTACTATTTCATTTTCTCTATTTCAAATGACAAAGAAGAATGAATGTATCTTGAAGCATTAGAGTCGCAGTCACTTCAAATGCTCTGAATATTACCCCACCCTCTCCCAATCCAATTTGCATTGTAACACTGTCCAATCTTGATAATAATCTTCAACATTAAAAGACATTTGATTAACACATGTTTACTGGTAACACTTCAAACAGTTTCATCATTGTCAATTTTTATCAAAAAAGTAAATATTGGTAAATCCTTGAGTTTTTCCTTCCTCTTTGGTCAAATAGTGGAAAATGACAGTTTGTTTACGTGAGGTGAATTTCATGGATAAAATATGCAATGGCGGAGACATGGAACAGCTACTGGTGACTTACTTTACATAGAATGCTGTCACTTTACATAGAATGAAGTCAACTTTACCATGCTTTTGTTGCACTGTGTTTATAGAGCCAAATCCATGTGGCATGTTAGAATTCATCTTAACTCTTTACCAAACGACAAAATTTTAGACTTATCCAAATTGAAAGCATTTGCAGATGACAAAATCAGTGTGACTGAAAAACTGAAATATGTTTTGGGAAGGGTAGAAAACTTTGTGGGAAAAGGAGAAAATGCTGGTTACCAGCATTTTCTCCTTTTCCCACATTGTTTTCAATAGCCTTCTTCCATAGGGTAGTTAAAACTCAGGACTGTGTGGTAAAGTGTTAAGTCTTTAGCATATGATTAAAATTTGGAGTCATCCAATTAGAAAGCATTTGTAGACGACAATTAAATGGTGGCTGGAATTATAAAAGTTGAATGATAAAGACTAGAAAACATTTCAAGAAAAGGAGAAAAAGCTGGTTACCAACAAGATCATAGATATCATACCACCACAACAAACCAACAAAGTAAATGTTTGTTTCTTTCACTTGCACATATTCATAATTTTTTCATAATTTGAGTCTTTTTGTAATGAGACTATATTTTATGTGATAAGAAATCCCTCAAGGACCTTTTTCTTCCTAACCCTTTACCACACAATCAGGAGTTTTAACGAACCTGAAGAAGAGGGGTTTTGAAAACAGTTTGGGAAAAACAGAGAGGGTAGAATGTACTTTGAAAACTTGTGTTAACTCTTTACCAGACAATCTGACCTTGAAGATGAAGGCTTTTGAAAGCATAGTGGAAAAAAAGAAATTGCTGGTGATGTGGGCAAATGGAAAATTGCTTGTAACCAGCATTTTATCCTTTTTGCACAATGCTTTCAGCCCTTTCAAAGAGAAATTCCACCATTTAAGCCACATTGGATTTGTCATCTGCAAATGCTTTCCATTTTGAAAAGTCTAAACTTTTGTCTTTTGGAAAAAAGTTAATATGTTTGTATCCTGTTTTATACATAATTTAACTTTTTACCATACAATCTCGATTTTAACGACCCTGATGGAGAGGACTTTCGAAAACATTGTGAGAAAAGGAGAAATGCTGATGACCAGCATTTTCTCTTTTTCTCAGAATGTTTTCTACTCTTACACCATTAAATTTGATGTCTGCATAATGCTTTGAATATGGACCAGTCAGAAATTTTGGTGTATGATAAGAAAGTCAACTCTGTTGTGTCACAGCTCACAGATATGCCCCAGTAGGCTTCCATGTACCTGCATCCTCACAGTCAAGCTCAGATCAAGGAGCCGGGGACCCATACCTCTCACACAAAGAAATCGTTCACTCTGGCGTCCCCGGGGAGGTGAAGCGACCCTACCATGATATGGTTCAGCCTCAGTTGAGTAATCATGGTCATGTGACAGGAAGTGATCCCTGGTACCAGATGTCCCCTCTGAGTCAAGGGGTACCAGAAAAAGGACCAGCACCAATGCAACTACAGCAACCACAAAACCAAAGCTCCCAGTATTTGTTACAGAACAAAGTCTATAATTATCCACAGTTCAACACTGCCGACAATACTCCTTCAGACACAAGGTAAGTGTAAAATCTCAGTATTTCTAGCACTTAGGTTTATTTAGCTCAGTTATTGTTGTAGCCCTGGCATCATTGCTGTCTGTGTTGTTGTGCAAAAACTTTGACATTTTATCATGTCTCTTACAGCCTGCTTCATTTAACCCTTTCCCAAACGACAAATTTTGGACTGGTCCAAATTGGAAGAGTTTGCAGACGACAATTTTAAATTTGATGAAAATGGCAGAAAGTTCTCAAATAGGGTAGAAAACACGGTGGGAAAAGGAGAAATTGCTCATTACGAGCAATTTCTCCTTTTCCCACAGTGTTTTCAAAAGACTTGTACTGCAGACACGTGAAAACCAGGGCTTGTTTGGGAAACGGTTAACCTGATCCTGACCTTTATGCTGAATTTATAAGTAGGCATATAAATAGAATTCCAACTATTATTCAGGAAGTTTAGCTTGCATTCGCTGAAGTTACAGAAGACTTTAGCTAGTTATCCGTTAGGTATTCATAAACACAGGTAAGTAATTTAATTTCCTATGAAATATTTCCGTGACCATTCGGGACATATGCAGAAGGCAGCCCCATGCGATGCTGAGGGTAAAAATAGAGTTTTAATTTATGTAAATGATGATGACTTGAGTCAGGTTAAATAATGTGGGCAATATATTTACTTCAAACTCAAGATAAATTGTGTACTATCAAAAGGGGTAAGCCATACAACATGATCAGGTAACTATCAAAGTATTTTTGACACATTTATGCCCCTTTTTTGACTAAGAGTTTTTGCTGAAAATCAAGCACCTTCAGCCAAGCATTGACACCCACATGGGGGTGCTCTTGTATTTTGTATTGCTAACCCCTTTACCAAACAGCAAAATTTTGGACTCGACCAAATTTAAAGCGTGTGCAGGCGACAATTCAAATATGGCTAAATTGATGGAATTTGCCCTTGATAGGGTAAAAAAGATTTGGGGGGAAAAGGAGAAAATGCTGGTTACCAGCATATTCTCCTTTTTCCCACAATGTTTTCAAAAGTCTAATTTCCTGGGGATTATGTGGTAAAAGGCTACATGAGAAATGTCCATACCTTGCAGGCCCTGGAATTAACCCTTTACCGCACAATCCCGAGTTTTAACAACCCTGAAGCAGAAGCCTTCTTAAAACATTGTGAGAAAAGGAGAAAATGCTGATAAACAGCATTTTCTCCTTTTCCTACAATGTTTTTTACCCTATCAAGTACAGAAATGATTAGTTAAATCTTTACCAAACAACAACCAAATTAAAAGCATTGGCAGACAAAAAATAAAATGTAGCTCAAATGATGATCTCTGTCTCTGATAGAGTAGAAAACATTGTGGGAAAAGGAGAAAATGCTGGTTACCAGCATTTTCTCCTTTTCCCACAATGTTTTCAAAAGCCTTCCTTTCCAGGGTCGTGAAAACCAGGGTTTGTTTGGTAAAGGGTTAAACTACATTTAATTTGTCATCTGCAAATTCTTAGGATTTGGACAAGTATACAATTCTGACGTTTGTCAAGGAGTTAAGCCATTAATTCAAATTATTACATTGGTGAATATTAATCATAATTTCACACAAATTACATAATTTATTAATCTCATACTTAATCCTTTACCACACAATCCCAAGTTTTAACAACCTGAGGAAGAGACCTTTTGAAAACATTGTGGGAAAAGGAGAAAATGCTGGTAACAGAATTTTTTCTCTCCCCCACATTGTTTCTACTCTATTAAAAACAGAAATCATCATTTGAGCTACACTTACTGTCTGCAAATACTTTCAAAAGTCTTCTTCTGTCAGGGTGGTTAAAACTTAGGATTATGTGGTAAAAGGTTGAAACAGATTAGGTGAGCTTGGTATGGGTAAAAGTTTAGAGTATAAATTTAGCGAATATTCAATCTGTGCATTGATAACAAAGGGGGCTTTCCTTTGTTGGGAGCAATTAGACTGTAGTCTGTGAAAACAGACACGTGAGTGTGTGTAGACAGCCTTTCTTGCAAAGGGAGTTATGCCTTTACTACATGATTAGTTAACAGATGTGTCCAGATTGAGAAACAAATTAGATGTGGTTCGAATGATGGGATTTTCTTTTCACTCTTTACCGAACGACAAAATTTTAGACTGGATCAATTTGACAGGATTTGCAGACAACAAATGAAATGTAAATCAAAACATGAAATTTGTCTTTCATAGAGTAGAAATAAAAAACATTGTGGGAAAAGGAGAAAATGCTGGTTACCAGCATTTTCTCCTTTTCCCACATAGTTTTCAAAAGCCTTCTTCCTCAAGGTTGTTCAAACTCGGAATTGTGTGGTGAAGAGTTAAAAGGGTTAGTAAACTTTATGGGTAAAGAAGATAGTGCTGGCTACCAGCCTTTTCTCCTTCTCTCATTATGTTTTTGAAAGCTCTCTTTAGGATTGTTTGGGAAAGAGCTAAGAGAACGCCAACACAACTTCTACAAGTGATATACCTGAAAAACTGTTAAAAATGGTGTTAAATTACCAACAGAATAAAGACCATACATAATGTGAGGCTTAATGGTAAAAGATGGTGTTGGTTTGACATAAAAATACCGTGCTCAAGTTCACCAAACAGTTTTACTTCCGTTTGAATTTCCAGCATTATCTATCTGATTGGCAGAGATATCCTATCTCAGCCAATCAAATGGGTCCCATGTTAAATTCACATTTTCAAGTATATTGATTGAATGGTGTTTTACCCCGTTTTCAACATTATTTCAGTCATATCATGACAACAGCTCACATATTCACATATTTCCAGGGTTTCACCAGCACTAGGCTAGGGCTCTGAAGTGTCTTCTCAAGGACACTCCCACAAAAAACCCAATGGATTCAGTGAGGCTTAAACCGGGGGCCTCCAGGTCAGGAGTCCTACACTTTACCTCTGAGCTGCGCAGGACCCCATTTCCATGCACAGCAAATGTGCATTTTATTCCTTTGTGATTGCAGGTATGTTGTGTATGATTTTGACTACCCTGCTCCAGTTCAGAGAAAGTATTCAGGTGGTAAAATTGGTATGGGTCATTTGAGAGATTCACCGGTAAAGGACATCAACAGAATACAGGGGAGAGAACTCACACCTAGCCGAGATTTATCCCGACCCGTGGCGCCCATAGAATCCACAACAACAGATCACACAAGTGATAACGATGACTCTTCGTACTCTGTTACAACTGAAGACGAAACAACTACCGACGACCAGATGTCCCCCATGAAAGGTCACGTGTACAATATTGCTCCGCCTTTTGGATATGGTGCTGTGTCAAATCGTGACGGAAACATACATTTTTATAACCAATCCAACTTTCAGCCTGTACAAAGAAACATGAATCCAACCATAAGAGATGATAGACTGAATGTTTCCACACCAGTAAATAATCAAAGTGGTGCTAGTAGTAGTGATCAACATGCTTTTTCAGATAATATGAATTCCAAACCAAATACCAACCTTGGACCCTCACGTAGTAACATGCCTGAACAAAAAGAAGGACCCCAGCCCCAAGTACCCGGTCCACAGGTCCCATCTGTGCCTAGAAATACAGAGCGTTCTATCCCAGTGTCTCAACATGAAGATTTACCCTGGCCCCATAATCCCCCTCCAGCGTATACGCAAACAGACTCGGGCGACTCGGATGATGCTCAAATCATTTAGTCTGTTACCATATGGTCTTGTATGTTACATCTCTGAAGGAGAAAGCCTTTTAAAACATTGTTGGAAAAAGAAGAAAATGCAGGTAACCAGCATTTTCTCCTTTTTCCACAATGTGGGACCCTGTCAAAGACAAATCCTTTTATTTGAACCTTATTTAAATCTTTACCATACAATAAAATTTTAGACTTGTCCAAATTCAAAGAATTTGCAGACGACAAGTTAAATGTGACTCAAATTATGAGTTTTATTTGTTATAGGGAGAAAAGCATTGTGGGAAAGGGACAAAATGCTGGTAACCAGCATTTTGTCCTTTTCCTACAATGTTTTCAAAAGCTTTTTTTTTTTTTTCAGGGTATTTAAAACTTGGGTTTGTGTGGTGAAGGTTCAATCTGTCATCTTCACATGCTTTCAACTCAAACAGGTCTGAAATTTTTACATCTGGTATAGATTTAACCCTTTACCACACGACAAAATTATAGCCTTGTCCAAATTGAAAGCATTTGCAGACGATAATTTCAATGTGGCTCAAATTGTACAACTTTTCATTGATAGGGTAGAAAACATTGTGGGAAAACGAGAAAATGCTGCTTACCAGCACTTCCTCCTTTTCCCACAATGTTTTCAAAGGTCTTCTTTCCCAGGGGTGTCAAAAGGCATCATTGTGCAGTAAAGGGTTAGTGCTCACTTCATATATTTCTGTCTCTGTAAACCCGTTACTGTACAAGTAAAACCTTGTAGAAAAAGAGGCAATTGCTTTCGACAAGTAAATGCTCCTTTTCCACAAATGTTTTCTGTATCAATTTAGAATTAAAATGTTCTTTTGTTCATATTTTTCATTTTTGTGTCATTTTTAGCTTTGGTGTTTTTAACCCTTTCCCAAACAAGCCCTGGTTTTCACATGTCTGCAGTACAAATCTTTTGAAAACACTGTGGGAAAAAGAGAAATTGCTTGTAACGAGCAATTTCCCTTTTTCACACAGTGTTTTCTACCCCTTTTGAGACCTTTCTGCCATTTTCATCAAATTTGAAATTGTCGTCTGCAAACTCTTTCAATTTGGATTAGTCCAAAATTTGTCGTCTGGGAAAGGGTTAAAGAAAACATTGAGTTATTGTCATAGCCCTGGAGGCAGTCTCTGTGTCGTCATGCTAAAACTGAGACATTTTAGAAAATCTCTTGTTATTACTGAAGATATTTTACTTCAAACTAGGACAAGTTGTTCACTATGAAAAGAGTAAACCATACAACAGGGGCAGATAACTATCAAAGTACTTTTGACACAGTTACTCCCCTTTATGCATTACTCTTGTTCACAGTTTTTGTTATTTTGGAAAACAACAGATACAGTCATTTCACCATCCTGTACCATACAATTTCAAGTAGTAGACAATATTTGAATAAGGTTTTTTTATTTTTGATAAGAGCAATTCCCTCGTACAAATAATTATTCTGTTTCCCACAAATTTACATACTTTTGAATGGTATTTTAATTTAACTCTTTACCACACAATCCCGAGTTTTAACAACCCTGAAGAAGAAGGCTTTTGAAAATATTTTGGGAAAAGAAGAAAATGCTGATAACCAGCATTTTCTCCTTTTCTTACAATGTTTTCTACCCTATCAAAGACAGAAATTGTCTCTTGAACTACTTTTGTCATCTGCAAATGCTTTGAATTTAGTTGAAACCAAAATTTTGTCGTTTGGTAAAGAGCTAAACAGGTTTTGTCATCCACTTTGATTACTTTTGGCTACTACTTGGCCTCTAGGGGGTTAATAGATGTGTAAACATTTTCTATCAGTGCCAAAGATGAATCTTACCCAAGGCTGTTATTGCAAGGAAAGTATTCAAATAAGTTTTATCTGGAGTGTTTACTTAGTTTGCCATCGGAAGAGCAATAAATTTATAATTTGTAAATGGATTAAATACAAATATAGCATGGCCATGTTAATATTGGGGGAAAAAAAGCCAAACAAAAAATATTCAATAGTTGCAAGGTATACATGAGCCATGCTCTGAAAAGTGGGCTTAATGCATCTGCAAAAAGAATTGACCCAGGTCAGCCTGCGCGGCACAGGCCGCGCAGGCTGACCTGGGCCAAACCTTTTTGTTACTGGTCAATTTTCTGCATGTTAAAGGACTAGTGTATTTCATGAATTATTAGGTTGTCAGACAAATTGGATTTTATGGATCCGTAATAATGAGATGATGACTTACTTGGTATCATGCATCACAGGGATGCATTAAGCCCCCCTTTTGCCAGAGCATGACTCAGGTGTTTTGATATTTCATACATACCATGCATAGTACATAGGTAGTCCGTGAATGTGATTCTTTTTTTATCATCTTTGTTTACCATTTTTTTTTTTTAAATCATCCATTTTCTACGTGTTTGTATTTTATTGTACTTTTCTACGGCTGCTGTTAATTATCGTAAGGTGCTTTTTATAAGTATTTATTTGTGAACTCTTAAGCTGCTGACCATAACTTAATTTGCTGTTGCTCACAGTGTCTATAAAGACAACAATTGTTGTACATATTGCCCACATTTTCTACAATTTTAAAGATTTCTAGATAGAAACTGTTTCACGTTTCATGGTTAATCTGTAGTATGTAGAGACTCCCTTGGCTGAGAGGAAAATTTGTTTAACCCTTTACCAAACAACAAATTTTAGACTTATCCATGTTGAAAGTATTTGCAGACGACAAAATAAAGGTGGCTAAAATCACAACATTAATTGTCCTTCATAGGGCAGAAAACATTGTGGGAAAAGGAGAAAATGCTGGTTACCAGCATTTTCACCTTTTCCCACAATGTTTTCAAAAGCCTTCTTTCTTCAGGGTTGGTTCAAAGTTGGGATTGTGTGGTAAAGGGTTGAGCTATTTTATTCATCTGACCTCAAATGCTAGAAATTAAAAAAAAAAAAAATTAAAACTGAAAATCTTTTTTTCCCAGGACCAGAATGATAATTTATTAGATGGCACTGAAACTTGGCATGAAAAGTTAAGAACTTGTGAGTACTACAAAGATTGTTCAAATTATTTTTGTAAATTCAGGTTTGACTTAGTTAGCTCAGCTGTTTAACGTAGACAATGTCGAGGTATCATCATTGCTCCCTGGAGTTATCATTTTCTGCGTTATTGTCGTCTACATTGTTGTGGGGAAACTTTGATATTTTATAATAACTGTGTTATAACTGAAGATATTTGCTTCAAACTTTGACAAGTTGTTAATTACTAGTATCAAAAGGGGAACCTATACAACAAGGGCAGGTAACCATCAAAGTCTGACAGAGTTATGCCCCTTTTCCACTTAGAATTTGCACTGAAAATCAAGCATCCACAGCAGAGCGTTGGCATCCGCATGCGGTGTTCTTGTTTTGAAAATTTGAAAGGGTCCTGCATGGCTCACTGGTGAAGATTTAGGGTTTCAAACAATGAGGCCCTAGGGTTACAAGCAATTTCTACTTTTCCTACAATGATTTATACTGTGTAACTGGCTACTACATAATCCTGTACTTTAACGACCCAAAGGAAGATGGCTTTTAAAGATCATTTTGAGAAAAGAAGATGCTCGTAACCCTTTACCACATGACAAAATTTTATGCTTCTCCAAACTCAAAGCATTTCCAGACAACAAACTAAATGACACAAAAAATAATGGGATTTGTCTGTTAACTCTTTACCACACAATCCCGAGTTTTAACGACCCTGAGAAAGAGGCCTTTTGAAAACATTGTGGGAAAAGGAGAAAATGCTGGTAACCAGCATTTTCTCCTTTTCCCACAATGTTTTCTCTCCTTTCCAAAACAAGTGTCAATTTTCGAGTAAAATTTATTTTGTCGTCTGCAAATGCTTTGAATTTGGTCTAGTGAACAATTTTCTCGTTTGGTAAAGAGTTAAAGGTTAGAAAACATTGTTGGAAAAGGAGAAAATGCCGGCTACCAACATTTTCTCCTTTTCCCACCATGTTTTCAAAAGCTTTCTTTCGTTAAAACTTGGCATTGTGTGGTAAACAGTTAAGGACAATATCTACCCAGTGATCCACAATGAACTTGTCATCTGCTTTTGCTTTGGATTTGGACAATGCCAAAAATTTTGTCATGTGGTAAAGAGTTAATTGACAAATCACATCATTTGAGCCAAATTTAATTGTTCTCTATACATTCATTTACTTTCAGTTTTAACAAGTCTAAAATTGTGTTGTCACGATAAAGAGTTAGGGGTTAAACCCAAGTCAGTGACCTCCTAGTTAGGTTGTACATAGTTTTACGTGCTTTGCTCATTTTTTTTTTTTTTTTTTCTGTCTTTTAGTTTATTATTTATTTATAAAATATGTAGTTTTTGCCATGCAAATAAAAGGTAAGAATATGGACTTCAAGTTCTTATATGGGTCCGAGAAACTGAATGCTAGATGCTGCAAATGTACTTGGAATATTCTTAACCCTTTCCCAAATGACAAATTTTGGACTGGTCAAAATTGAAAGAGTTAGCAGACAACAATTTCAAATTTGATGAAAATGGCAGAAAGTTCTCAAAAAGGGTAGAAAACACTCAAAAGACTTGTACTGCAAACACGTGAAAACCAGGGCTTGTTTGGGAAAGTGTTAAATTATAAGAAACAATCATCAAGGAATCTGTATATGAGCCATACTCTGGCAAAGGGGGGTTTCATGCAACTCTGTAATGCATTTTACCAAACAAGACATCACATAATTAGGGATCCATAAAACCCACTTTGTCTGACAACTGACCACATCACATGGTAGACTGGTCCTTTGTCATACAGAAAATTGACCCATAGCAAAAAGTTTTGGCCCAGGTCAGTCTGTGCAGGCTGACCTGGGTCTGTACGGTTTGCAGATGCATTAAGCCCCTTTTTCACATAGCATGGCTCATTTGTTATTGTCCCAAATTATTCAGTGTTTTAACAACCCTGAGGAAATGGGCTTTAAAGACATTTTGGGAAAAGGAGGAAATACTGGTAACTAGCATTTTCTCCTTTTCCAACAATGTTTTCTACCCTTTCAGACAACTCTCATCATTTCAGCCACATTTAATTATTGTCTTCATATGTTTTTAAATTGAGCAGGTCTAAAAATTGTGACAACTAACAACCCTGCAACCATGTCTGTAACCACAGTGAGAGTTGTTTTTCTTCTGTAATTTGTTTACAGCAGCATTCACAACAAGGAATACTAAAAAAGTTGCATCATAAAATTTGAGGCAATGACTACCACTGGCTTGGATAGAATACGAAGTGTTGACTCTTTACCAAGCAGCAAAATTTTAGACATTCAAATTGAAAGCATCTGTAGATGACAAATAAAATATGGCTCAAATGATGAGGTATGTCTTTCCAAGGATAGAAAACATTGTGGGAAAAGGAGAAAATGCTGGTTACCAGCATTTTCTCCTTTTCCATCAATGTTTTCAAAATACCTTATTCCCTGAGGTTGTATAAACATTGGATTGTTTGGTAATAGGGTCAATCAACAAAGATTGAGAAGAAAAAGGACTTATCAATGAGCAAACATATTTAACAGTTGAGTACAATATAACTTTTATTTGTTTTGCTAAAATCATACATATAAATCAACGAAACTATAAATTAGAAATGTACATCTTCAATTACCAATGACAATATAAATACAACCTTTCACAATCCTGCAAAATCAGCTTTTGTAAATGCTATGAGAAAAGGAGCAATTGCATGTTAACTCTTTACCACACAATAAAATTTTAACAGGTCCTAATTGAAAGCATCTGCAGATGACAAAACAAAAATGAATTTTGTTTTGGGAAGGGTAGAAAACATTGTGGGAAAAGGAGAAAATGCTGGTTACCACCATTTTCTCCTTTTCCCCACAATGTTTCCAAATGGCTTCTCCTCAGGGTCATTAACAGTTGGGATTGTGTGGTAAAGGGTTAACAAGCAGTTGCCCCCATTTTTTCAATGCCTCCTTGTCATTAGATACCAATACTATCCATTCTATGAAATATCTGTCCTTTAACTTTTTACCACAGAATCACGAGTTTTAACGACCCTAAGAAAAAAGCCTTTTGAAAACATTGTAGGAAAAGGAGAAAATGCTGGTAGCCAACAATTTCTCCTTTTCTGCACAATGTTTTCTACCCTATCAGATAGCTTAAGCTCATTTGTACCAATTTTGAACTTGTCCTCTGCAGATGAAGAGTAAAATGTGTCATATGGGAAAGGGTTAACTTTTTACCACACAATCACAAGTTTTAACTACCCTAGGAAAAAAAGCCTTTTGAAAACATTGTAGGAAAAGGAGAAAATGCTGATAACCAGCATTTTCTCCTTTTTCCAGTGTTTTCTACCCTATCAAATACAAATTCCATCATTTCAGCCACATTTCAAATGTTGTCTGCAAATGCTTTCAATTTGGACAGGTCTAAATTTTTGTCATGTGGTAAAGGGTTAATCATATTATAATACTGCTTTGTTCTCAATTCAGCCTGCATGATTTCAAATGACAAAATTCTACTATGGTCAAAGTTAAAAGCATTTGCATTGATATGGTAAATGTGGCACAAATAACAGCATTTGATATTTAAAGAGTAGAAAACATTGTGGGAAAAGGAGAGAATGTCCATTACCAGCAATTTATCCTTTGCCAGCAATGTTTTCAAAAATCATATTTCTCATGTAAACATAGTATTGTTAGGTAAAGGTTTCACAGCATACCTGTCAGTCAGATATTACATTCTATACAACCATGATACTCTTTGTTACCATTCAGGTCTGGACAAAATGTGATTTACATGCAGTGTAGATCAAGATCAGAACACTGAAAATGTGCAGTTTCATCTTTGCTCCACTATAGTTGTTATTAAATAAAATATTCAGAACAGCAAGGCCTTGGAAGTGCAATATCCACCATCCATGCCTTAACTCAAAATAGCTTTTTTCTTGAATAACCCTTTCCCAAGCGACAAATTTTGGACTGGTCCAAATTGAAAGGGTTTGCAGAAGACAATTTTAAATTTGATGAAAATGGCAGAAAGTTATCAAAAAGGGTAGAAAACACTGTGGGAAAAGGAGAAATTGCTCGTTCGGAGCAATTTCTCCTTTTCCCACAGTGTTTTCAAAAGACTTGTACTGCAGACACGTGAAAACCAGGTCTTGTTTGGGAAAGGGATAATTAGAGCAACTTAAAGACTTTTTCCTCCATGCATAAACATGTAAAATGTAAGATTACTTTCTCAAACTATGGTGTTGTTTCTTATTCAGTCAATTTTATTTTCAACATCCATTCTTCTTTCTGCACATTTTTTTCAAAGAACAGTTATGTAAATGGAAACAGGAAAATTCTACAGAAGTCAACCTTGAACGTCTGTACCTAGTATACTGACCCCTAAAAAAGAAGCCAGTTTGGAAAAGAAGCAGAATAGTTAATTAAACCCTTAGGCTGCTGAGCGTGACTCGAGGACATTTTGCGGACAGTGTTGATCAAGATCACACTGCACAAAATGTGCAGTCTGATCTTTGATCTAAAATGTCCAATAAGGAGATATCTTTCCCAAAAAAAATACCTTTGACATAGCAAACTTTGGGTTTTACAAGTGGCTTGAAAGCTTTATTTCACTTATTTAGCAGGATAGAGGTTAACCCTTTACCACACGACAAAATTTAAGACCTGTCAAAATTGAAAGTATTTGCAGACGACAATTTTAATGTGGCTCGAATGATGTCGTTTTTCTTTGATAGGTTAGAAAAGGATAGGTGGGAAAAGGAGAAAATGCTGGTTACCAGCATTTTCTCCTTTTCCCGCAATGTTTTCAATAGGTGTTTTCCTCGGGTTGTTAAAAGTCGTCATTGTGTGGTAAAGAGTTAAGAAAAACTTGATAGTTCGGGATGTAATATCTTTATAAAATCTTAAAGAAAGGAAATGTACTCACTATCACTTGCGGAAAAATCAGTTTGATATAATTTTGTGAGATATTAATCTTTTTTTGGGGGGGGGGGGCAATCTTCGATATAAATTTGTAGGATATTTTTTGGCAAAGCCAATTCAAAACAGAACTAGGTAAACATACTAATGTAATCTTTCAATAAAGCTGGCAGTGGTAGTTTTCTTACTAATACTTGTATCGGTAACTGGTTGAATTTCTTCACTTCTGTTAATTGTCGTCGGATAACAATTCGGCATGAAGACTTCAGCGAGTTAGGTTCCCTGATAATATCTGCAACTTCCTTCAATAAACAGTCATCCCAGTCTAAAAGTTTGGCCACTTGTAGTAAATTAGTCAGCAAGGAATAAGGTATGTGATAACCAGAATTGATCAGTACTTTAACATTCTCAATATCACTGTTAGCCCACAAAGAAAATAATATGGAGTTCGAGTAATGGCCAGGGTAGTACACCATACCCATGGTCTTGTCTATTGCACACCCACCTCTCAGTAGAAGGGAGATGATTTCCTTCTGGTTGTAAAATATTGCATGGTCGAGTGGAGACAGTAACTCTTCATTCAGTGTATCCAAGTCACAACCAGCTACTTGGGAGGTAATATGAAAAGAAAGGAAAACGCATTACACTTTCCAAATGAAAAGTAAGTTGTTTTTCAGTAATTATTCAAGTCATGCTCTGAGAAGAGGGAGCTAAGTGCATCTGCAAAAAGTATTGACCCATATCAGCCTGCGCAATCTGCGCAGGCTGACGTGGGTCAAAACTTTCCTATTTGAAAGTTTTCTGCTCATCCTAAGACCATTCTACCTCACAAGAGATGCATAGCGCAGCATGGCCCAATTAACCCTTTACCGTACAATGCTGCCTTTTAACACCCCTGGGAAAGAAGCCTTTTGAAAACATTGTGGGAAAAGAAGAAAATGCTGGTAACCAGCATTTTCTCCTATTCCCACGATGTTTTCTACCCTATCAAAGGAAAATTGCACCATTTGAGCCACACTGAAATTGTTGTCTGCAAATGCTTTCAATGTGAACAAGGCTCAAATTTTGTCGTCTGGTAAAGGGTTAACCAATTATATGTGGCTCACATTCAATTCAGGACAGCCTGAAAAACAATTCATAAGTCACTAGGTTGTGCATAAAACTAATTCACCTCTAGCTTAACTGTTTACCAAACAACAAATTTTTAGACGAGTCCAAATTGAAAGCATTCACAGACGACAAAATAAATGTAACTCAAAAATTGAAATTTGTTTTGGGGAGGCTAGAAAACATTGTTGGAAAAGGAGAGAATGCTGGTTACCAGCATTTTCTCCTTTTCCAACAATGTTTTCAATAGGCTTCTTTCTAAGGGTCGTTAAAAGTCGGGATAGTGTGGTACAGAGTTAAACAGCTACTCAAGGAAAAAAGACACCTCCCCTATCAACAAACAAGTCTCCATTACCAAATGTCCAAAGTACAAGTTATCCAAGGTACCAGTTTTTCTCTGTACAAGCTGTTCTTAGTATCATTTGTTTGGTATCGATTGTCCTGTTACCTTGATGTTTCTGTCGGAACAATATTCTCTCACAAAGTCTGTTTTCCCTTTTTTCTATATGCTTACTCATAAAAAAAGCTCTATCAAAGAGCATGATTATTACTAAAATGTTAACCCTTTAACATAGAGTCCCGAGTTTTAACGACCCTGACAAAGGAGACTTTTGAAAACTGGGGGAAAAGGGGAAAATTTTCTCCTTCTCCCACAATGTTTTTTACCTTATCAAACAAAATTCTATTACTTGAGCCACATATAAATTGTCTGCAACTGCTTTAATTTGGACAGTTCTAAGATTTTGCCATGTGGTGTTGAGTTAAAGAACACTATTCATGATCTCAGAAATTTCTGAGTAAATGCATATACCCCCCCCCCCCCTCGAAAATGCAGTCTGATCTTGCACTATAAAAATCTGTATTTTAACGACCCTGATGAGAAAGGCTTTAGAAAACATTGTGAGAAAAGGGAAAATGCTGGTAACCAGCATTTTCACCTTTTCCAAAAATCATAGAAAAATTCCATAGTTTTGAGCAATACCAAATTTCTCAATGGCAAATGCTTTCAATTTGGTGCGGTGTATAATTTTGTTGCTTGGTAAAGAGTTATTGTACATTTATTTCTTTGTCCCTCATGTTTAACTCTTTACCAAACGACATAATTTTAGACTTGTCCCAATTGAAAGCATTTGCAGACAACAACATAAATATGATTCAAAAATGGAAATTTGATTTGGAAAGGGTAGAAAACATTGTGGGAAAAGGAGAAAATGCTGGTTACCAGCATTTCCTCCTTTTCCCACAATATTTTCAAAAGCCTTTTCTATAAGGGTCATTAAAACTCGGGATTGTGTGGTAAAGAGTTAACATTCAATGAAACAGTTAAACCCCTTTAGCTCACCTCTAATCAGCACATCTACAGCTCCAGCTTGAGAACTGTATATAGCATGGAACAAAGGAGTGCATTCACCGCAATCTTTATCATCCAGTGATGCCCCAGCTTGTAACAGTTTCTCTACGATATCTGGGAGAGAAAAAAAAAAAATCAATTAATCGGTGAAAACTGGTCAGCACATCAAATGTGCCTTACAGACATGACTGTTTTTGTACTGCAGCAGAAAAGTCCAAAAAACATTTGTGTGAAAATGAGAAATTTCTTGTAACAGGCATTTTTTCGAAATATCATAATGTATTCAGATGTATTCTTTGTAATTCTCCAGCAGAACAAGTTGCCAATAAAAATAAATGTATAAATTATCTCTTGAGCATTTTAAAAGCAGCATAACCCATAATCTCACTTTAGAAGACAATGTCAATCAAGATCACACTGCACAGAATGTACAATCTGATCAGCAATCTACACTGTCCGATATTTTAAAGGATATATCAGTCAAAACAGCCATAAAATTGCACCAGCGGGTCTTTGTCCCTTGACTAAAAATATATTCTTGAATTACTTATTAAAAGAGTCACGGAGCTGTGGAAGATCACATAAAAAATGAATTACCCGTGTTTCCAGTCCTACAAGCTACATGCAGAGGAGTTTCTCCATATAAGTTAGTTACAGACACGTCCAAATGGTGTGATAACAGCACATTTACTATATCTTCTTTGTCCTATAGAAGAAGACATACATGTAATTATCAAATAACTTTGAATTGCATGAGAAAATTGGCAAAAACAAAGTGAAAGTATGAAACAATGAATTGCTCGGAACACCTATTCTCAATTTATATGACACAAAATGGAATCTGCTGGCATACGAGACTAGGTAGAACCATGCGTTGACCCATTTCTGTTGAGACCTACACGAAACTATTACAAACTATTTTTACAAGCAATTGCTCCTGTTTTGGCAACAATTCAGAAATCTTACATCTTTAGTGGCATTCAATTGATTGATTGATTGTATGGTGTTTAATGCCATTTTCAACATTATTTCAGTTATATCGCGGCGGCCAGTGCACCTATCCATGCTTTCCTGGAGTTTCTTTTACCAGTACTCCGCACAATATTCTTTCAAAGCCACTGGCTGTTTTCCCACATAGCCATCGTCAAAACAATGGTCAGCGGTGAGAAAGGAATGAATCCTGTCGCAATGACTATCATCAATCCTCGGAAAGAAATTGGCCAAGCCCGGGGATCGAACCAGCGACCTCCTGTTCTCAAGTCCTGTACAACTACCAACTGAGCTATGGGGCTTGGCATAGTGGCATTTAAACATTTACATTTGTACTGTACAAGGTTAAGCATAATCAAATGTTATTATGAACACTTACAATTGGCAAATAAAATGATTGTAGCAAACATTGAAAATGTGTATGCTCAAGTTGCTAACTGCGACTCACTGACCTTTTGCGGACAGTGTAGATCAAGATCAGACTGCGCAGAACGTGCAGTCTGATCTTTGATCTACACTGTCCAATGTAGCATTTTCTTCCAGGTGAAATCAACTTTGAAACCGCAATGTTTGGGCTTTTAGTATTTGTGTAGAAATTTGGGGTTCATTTATTCAGCAGCTTAAGTGTTAAATTGGAAAGATTATCCATATTCTGACTTCGGCGTTTATAACAAACATGACAAAAACATAATGGACAGATCCCTGCTGAAGATTAAAGATGATCTCATGATAGGTCACCTCAAGTGAATCTTCACTTTCTTCATTCATTTTTCTGAGTGTTTTCAGCAGCTGACTACTGCAGTTATGAAAAATTGTGGAGAGGCACTGAACAAAAACAAATCAATAAAAGCCACACAGGAAGGAAGAGCACAAATATTTTTAGTGATGTCTTGCAATGCTTTCATTCAGCATCTGCTACTAAAAGTACCAGTAACTTTTTTTCCCAGGGGAAGAAATACTTATGGAAAAAGGCCTATGCCGGAAGACGCATGCTTAAAGCCCCAATAGCAGCCAAAAGTAAACAATGTGAGTGTTAAAGTGCATTTAAATTTAAATCATACGATTACAAAATATTGAATTTATTGTGAAGATGAAAATCTGTTATTGTATAGTAAGTCAGTGTTAGTGTTAGTCACTAGCAGGAAAATTAATTTTAAAACCAGGTAAAAAGTAAACAATAGAGCAACCTGGAAACTTTTGACTTACATTTAACATTCATCTTTCTGCAAGAGATTAACACTTGGACCAACTCATCTTCACATTAATTTCCATACTTTTAAATGGTATGATTTAATTGCATCTTGACATTCTCATTGTTTAATTTTGGCCACTATCCTGCCTTTACCTCTTTACCAATCAACAAATTTTGGACTAGACCAAATTGAAAGCATTTGCAGACAACAAATTAAATGCAGCTCAAATGATGATTTCAGTCTGTGATGGGGTAGAAAACATTGTAGGAAAAGGAGAAAATGCTGGCTACCAGCATTAAACCCATTTTCTCCTTTTCCCACAATGTTTTCAAAAGCCTTCTTCTTCCGGGCCGATAAAATTCGAAATTGTATGGTAAAGGCCTTAAGCTTATGAATAGTTGCTTACGTTGATGATGGCAAGATGGAGTGGACTTTCAGCTAAAACTTTATCCTTGTCGATACTTTCTTGATTCTTTGATGCCGGGTTCTCCTTCAGAACATCTTCTAATCTTCCTATATCCTCTGGAATGTAATTAGAGTTTATCAACCCTTTCCCACGCAACAAACTTTAGATTCTCCCAAATTCAAAAACATCAGCAGATGATGAAATTAAAATGCAAAAGAACTGTCACATAGCAGACAAATACCACCCCCTCCAGCACCTTGTCGCTGAATCAGCACAATCAGAGAACGGAAATGATTTTCAAAATAACGTTCACCTGTCACCTTGACCTTTGACCCATGCGACTCAAAAACAATAGGGCACTTCCTTGGGTCATGAGCAATACTTGTATAAAGTTTTAGGGTCCCAGGTCAAATGGCTTTTGAGTTAGAGAATGGAATCAAAAAGATGGACAGACTGATGGATGGACAGGCCAATGGACAGACAGGCATGGTGAAACCAGTATTCTACTTCATAGGTGGGGGTATAATGAGACTAAGTTCTCTGATAAGATAGAAAACATGGTGGGAAAAGGAGAAAATGCTGGTTACCAGCATTTTCTCCTTCTCCTACAATGTTTTCAAAAGGCGTCTTTCCCAGGATCGTTAAAACGCTGGATCGTTTGGTAAGGGTTTAAGCCTAATACCATGCACACAGAAATCTCCATGACCAACTTATTTTTAACATGCCATTACAAACTTGTACTCCTTTTTTGGGTCCTACAATGTTTTCTCCTCAAGTTAACTCTTTACCAGATGACAACTTTTCAGACTTGTCCAAATTGGGAGTACACGCATTTGCAGACGACAAATTAAAAGCCGCTCAAATGGTGGAGTTTGTCTGTAAAAGCATAGAAAACGTTGGTAAGCTCTTACCAGCATTTTCTCCCTTTTTCCACAATATTTTCAAATTCTTTTTCCTCAGAATTGTTATGTCAGAATTTTTTGATACAGTGTTTTACAATTATTCATTTATCATATGCAAAGTATCTTTGCACAAATACAGAGTTTTCTGTATAGCAAATTTGTTCAGCAGGTGATGAATCAATATTTTACCATTTTTCACACAATCACACAGCATCGTCCACCAGCTTTTAGAAGTCTGGGGCTGCACCATTGACGTCATCTCATTAGGAAAGCCTTGTTCTACACACTGAAAAATATATACATAGGTAACTCATTTATACTCCATCTATTTTATTTTAAAGCTCTTTACAATAAGACAAAATATTAGACTTTTCAAAATGGAACCACTTCCTTGCAACCAAGCTCATGTTAATCACATGATCATATGATGGGATTTGTCTTTTAACTCTTTACCAAACGACAAAATTTCAGTCTGAACAAAACTGAAAGCATTTGCAGACGTCAAATTAAATGTAGCTCAAATGATTATTTCTATTTTTGATAGAGTAGAAAACACTGCGGGAAAAGGAAAGACTGCTGGTTACCAGCATTTTCTCCTTTTCCGACAATGTTTTCAAAAGCCTTCTCTTTCAGGGTCATTTAACTTGGGATTGTGTAGTAAAGGGTTAATAGGGTAAAAAAAAAACCTTGGGAAATGGAGTAAATGCAAGAACTTTCATTTTTTACACTATCTTTTCAAGGGATTCTTCTCAAGGCTTTAAGCCCTTACCACAAAATCCAGAGTTTTAATGACCCTGAGGAAAAGGGCCTTTAAAAACATTGTGGAAAGAGAAGAAAATATTAGTTACCAACATTTTCTCATTTTCCCACAATGTTTTCTATCCTATGAAAGACAAATTTGACCCAGATTTTACTCTCTTGTCAACCAATGCTTTAAATTTGGTCAGTTCTAAAGTCTTTCCGTTTAGTAAAGAGTTAACCCTTTACTACACAATCATGAGTTTTACAAACCCTGGGGATGAAGCCTTTTGAAAACATTGGAGAAAAAAAGGAAAAATGCTGGTAATCAGCATTTTCTCCTTTTCTCATGTTTTCTAACTTTTCAAATATAAGTATGATCATTTGAGCCACATTTAAATATACTTTGTCTTCTGCAAGTTCTTACAGCTTGGACCAGTCAAAAAGTTTGTCTTCTAGTAAAGAGTTAAAACATTTTCAGTGGTAAAGGGTTACAGCAATTCTGTGTTGTCATTCATTGCATAGTATATAGAGTAGTGACAAGCAGTGGTGTGGATGTCCAGCAGTCTGTATAGCTCTGTCGTTTAAGTACTCGCGCTGTAAGCAAGAAGTCCCCAGTTCTAGCCCAATATCTGCTGCAATTCTACCCTTCTTCAGTGGAGTGGTAGCAAAGACCAAAGGGCTCTTCAGAAGCAGGGAAGCAAAGTAGTCTCGATAATGAGACATTTATATTGCCTCTTTTCTTATTTGGACATTTATTGTGCACGTACACTGGAGGCAGCCAGTGAAAAACCAACATCGCCATTGGGGACAGTTATCTGTACTAGGGAGCAAGGTTGCTTCATAAAAGCAGGGCGAGGTGGTGAAAAAAGTAACTGATAATCCATAGGGTGGATGTCAAGCAGTCTGGGAAGCTTAGTAGTTGGGGCACTCTCCAATTAAGGGGTTCCAAGTTAAATTCCATTCCCAGTCGCTCATTTTCCCCTTTAAATTCCCCTAGAGGGAATTTGGACATGTCTTAGGTTAAGACTTAGGGTTCGAAAACAGGTACCAGCCAAAATCTCTTCTGTCTACAAGTCGACTTGACAGGCAGTACGGTTCTCCAGTATTAAGCGTAAGTGATGCAGATGAGCATACCGGTACATTTGGGGGCAAAGCAATCATTCCGTGCTCCCCCTTCTGATTAGCTGTTAGTCCACGATCACTCGATTCTGTCATCATTCAAAAGTTGATCTGTAACCGTTTCTTACTTACAGTTAAACAGTTCTGAGTATGACAGCATCCAAGAGCAAAGGAAAGGCGATACAGAGCCACTTCTTTTACGGTGAAAAAGGTAAATTACGCTGTTAATCAAAGCTGTAAAATAATTTCGAAAATGTTCCAATTTTTCAGAGTCCGGTACACCAAGGCGCTTTCAGTTTTCTTGTTACATAAACGCTTTCCAGTATCATAGTACTAAGAGTATTCGTTCCTATTCGATACAATAACTTTCTTGGTGTCTAACCCATTCATTCATGATACTTAACTATCTCTTTACCAAACGACAAAATTCTAGGCGGGTTAAAATATTAAGGATTTACAGACGACAAATCAAATTTGGCACTAAGTATGAGATTCGTATCAGAAATGGTAATTCTCAGACTTTGAGATTCAAGGAGAAAATGACAACCATTTGAACTGGATTAAAATCAAAGCATTCGAAGATGACAAATTATATGTTGCTAAAATGGGGATTTCTGTCTTTAATAGGACAGAAAAGCATGCGATCAGGGTTGGAAAAGGAGAACATGCTTGTCACAGCATTTTCCTCTTTTCCCACAATAGTTTCAAAAAGCTTCCCCTTTCAGGGTCGTTAGAACTAGAAATTGTGTGGTTAAGGGTTAAACTTGGTTTCAGTGATTGAAGTTGTTTAAAAGGGTAGAACAAATTGTCACCCGAAGGGCGCTAAAACAAGGGATTGTTCGGTAAACGAATTCAACCCTGTCATGCAAACTTACGTCTGTAAAGATCAAAGGCCAAACATTCCAGTCTACTAAAGGTTGTAGTCGGAAAGAAAAATATTACTCCAGGGTTTATTTCGCAACAAAATTTGCTCCTTGTATTTTATAGCTTATTTAACCCTTTACCACGCAATCCCGAGTTTTAACAGCCCTAGTAGAGACGGCTTTTGAAAACATTGTCAGAAAAGGAGAAAATGCTGGTAACCAGCATTTTCTCCTTTACCAGCAATATTTTCTACCCATAAAAGGACGAACCCAATCATCTCAGCTATATTTAATTCGTGGTTTGCAAATAGTTTCGGTCTGTACAGTTCTACAATTTCGTTGCCTGGTGAAGGATTAGCTCTTTGGCAGACCACAAAATATTCAGACTCGTCCATACGTCGAGCTTTTGTAGACGAAAGGTTAGATGTACGTGGTTCAAGTTAACACTTTACCAAACGACAAAATTTTAGACTGGTCCAAAATGAAAGCATTAGCAGACGACAATTTAAATGTGGATCTAATAATGAAATTTGTCTTTGATAGGGTAGAAAACATTGTGGGAAAAGGAGAAAATGCTGGTTACCAGCATTTTCTCCTTTTCCCACAATGTTCTCATAAAGGTTTTTTTCTCAGGGTCGTTAAAAGTAGAAATTTTGTGGTAATGGATTAAGGGAGCTGAAAAAAACATTGTGGGAAAAGGAGAAAATGCTGGTTACCAGCATTTTCTCCTTTTCCCACGATGTTTTCAAAGGCCATCTCCCTTAGGATCTTAACCCTTAGGCTGCTTATCGCGACCCACCGACCTTTTGCGGACAGCGTAGATCAAGATCTGATCTTTGATCTACACTGTCCGATAAGGAGATATCTTTCCTCCAAAAATACCTTTAAACAAGAAAGTTTTGGGCTTCTACTATCTACTATAAAGTTTCATTTCTTTTATTCAGCAGGATAAGGGTTAAAAGCAAGTGATCTTTAGGAAAAAGGTTGGATACATGTAGTTATGTTCATTTATTACATGTAAGACGGGAAACTGTGGATGGGAGGAGAAATTCGCTAATTACATTCACAATCATTCTCTTAAAATACCTTTCTGAGTGAATACTCAAACGGAATTACAGTGTTACTGGACTGCCGTACAAAGTAAGTGTTATACAGTTGAGCGGTGCTCTGTTAAAAGATGGTTTAATGCATGTAAAAAAAAAAACGTATCGACATATTATATCAGCCTGCACAGGCCGACATTAGTGGCAACTGTTGATTGTGGGTTTATTTTCTGCACGTGCAAGGATCCTACCTCCAGATTTAGTCGGCTGTTACACTGAATGGATTTTATGGATCTTGGATTATATGCTATATCTCTTGAAATATATCTCAGTCTTAAACACCAGTATTCGGTATTGATGTTCTTAAAAAGTTCTCGTTCTTGAACACCGATATTCAATATTGATGTGCTTGAAAATATCTAATTCTTGAACACCAAAATCCGGTATCGAAGCTCCTTGAAATATATTGTTATTGAACTATTGAACGCCAACGGATTCAGTAAAGGCGGTCTTGAAAATATCTCGTTCTTGAACACCAATATTCGGTATTGATGTTCTTAAAAACATCTCGTTCTTGAACACCGAAATTCAATGTTGAGGAGCTTGAAAATATCTCATTCTTGAACACCAAAATCCGGTATCGAAGCTCTTGAAAATATATCATTCTTGAACATCAAGATTCAGTAAAAGCGGTCTTGAACATCTCTCGTTCTTGAACACGAAAACTCAAAGTTGATGCTCTTGAAAATACCCCATTTCTGAACACCAATATTTTGTACATTCTTGAAAATATCATTTTTTGCGTTCACTCAGTGCAATAATTTCTCGATTTAACATCAAAAGAAACAATTAGCCACTATTTTCCGGCTGTCTGGAAAATACATCTGGCAAACCAAGAATTAACCCTTAGTTGATAAGTGCGACTCACTGACCTTTTGCGGACAGTGTCGATCAGGATCAGACTGCACAGATTGTGCAGTCTGATCTTTGATCTACAATATCCGATAAGGAGATATTTTTCTCCAAAAACTAGGTTTGAAACAATATTTTTCGGGTTTTTTACTATCGACTTGAAAGTTCTATTTATTTTAGTTAGCATGATAAGGCTTAAGGAGTAAGTAAAACAACTGATGTAAGAAGTTTCTCTGTACCAAACGACAAAATTTTAGACTTGTCCAAACTGAAGACATTTGCAGACGAAAAATTCATTGTGGCTCAAATGATGAAATTTGACTTCGATAGGGTAGAAAACATTGTGGGAAAAGGAGAAAATGCTGGTTACCAGCATTTTCTCCTTTTCCCACAATGTTTTCAAAAAGGCTTCTTTTCCAGGGTCGTTAAAAGTCGGGACTGTGTGGTAAAGGGTTTAGCCAATCAGGAGTAGCGTTACTTTCAGATGTAGAAAATTCTGGAGAACAAGACAAAGAACGTTCTAAAGAATGATTGGTGATTACAGACCCAGGTTTTTACAGCCCAGATGAAGAGGACGTGCGAACATTATCAGAAAAGAAGAAAATTCTGGAAATCAGCATTTTCTCCGTTTCGCTCAATGTTTACTGTCCTTTCAAACAGAGACCATATTTTTCAAAGCACATTTAACCCTTTACCACACAATCCCGTCTTTGAACGACCTTAAAAGAAAAGGCTCCTGAAAACATTGAGGGAGAAGGAGAAAATGCTGGTAGCCTGCATTTTTTCCTTTTTCCACAATGTTTTCAATGTAGTCAAAGACAGAAATCATCAATTTAGCAACGTTTAATTTGTTGTCTACAAATGCTTTCAGTTTGGCCCAGTCCATTTTTTTTTTTTTTTTTTTTTCGTTTGGTAAAAAGTTAATTTGTCGTCTGCATATTCATTCAATATGGACGTGTCTAAGATTTTGTTGTCTGGTAAAGATTTGAAAGTATACACATGTAGTACTCTTTAACCCATATCCCGCTAAATATGTTCCATAAAGCTTTCAAGCCGATAGTAATCAAAGTGTTGAAAACTGGTGTGGCATTTGTCAAGGGAGCCATTGTGTGGAATTAATAAATTGAAAAATAAACAACAGAAATAGTTTCAAAATATTTGCTTAAAAGTCAACCTCCTATATAGTCATGCCAAATCCGATCGAGAAGGGTGCAATCTTATGGGACGAACAAGTCCGGGCGAACAAGCCCTGGGACGAATAAGTCCAGGAACGAACTGGTTTTGGATGAACAGGCACGGTATGTGTGTATCATTACGCCCTTATAGAATGCCATAGCGGATCAAGTTATTTTCGATAAAAAGGAAATATTTCCACGATCGATGGCCTGATCCAGTTTATTGTAATACGCCATTTACAATTTCATATCTGAGTGCAATCGAATCACTTATTTGTCTCAGAAAAATCGAGTTTAATCGGGTTTACTTCCTTCGGTTTTGCACAAACTACGATACATGATTTTCAAAATGCCGTATATTGAACTCATAGTGGCACTGTCTTCGATAAATGCCACAAAAACCCGAATAATGTTATTTCAAACTTATTTTTGGAGAAAGATATATCTCCTTATCGGACAGTGTAGATCCAAGATCAGACTGCACGTTCTGTGCAGTCTGATCTTGATCTACACTGTCCGCAAAAGGTCAGTGAGTCGCGCTTAGCAGCTTAAGGATTGATTTTTTTTTTTTTTCATTCTAAAGATACGTTGACTGAGGTGAGCAATCCAGGGTCATTGTGTCCCTCTTCTTTAACTTTTTACCAAACGACAAAATTTGAGACTTGCCTAAATTGAAAGCTTTTGCAGACGACAAAATAACAGTGACTCTAAAACATAAATTCACTTTTCGAAGAATAGAAAACATTGTGGGAAAAGGAGAAAATGCTAGCTACCAGCATTTTCTCCTTTTTCCACAATGTTTTCCAAAGGTTTATCTGTGTCGTTAAAACTCTGAATTATGTGGTAAACGGTTAATTTGTCTCTATTTTACAGCTAAAATGGACGACCAGGCGTTTAAAGACCACATGTGGAATTTCAACAAGTACGGGTTTACACTGGTGTCCCTCGTGTTTGGTCATGAACTTGGGCTTTTTGACGTCATGAAACATGCCAACAAACGTCTGTCGTCGTCGGAACTCGCGTCTTTAGCTGGGATGAAAGAAAGGTTGTTGTGGGGTTTTTTTTTTTAACTCTTTACGAGACGATAAAATTTTGGACTTGTCCAAACTGAAAGCACTTGCAGACGACAAAATGAATGTGACTCGAAAAGCAAATACTGATTTGGGAAGAATAGAAAACACTGTGGAAAAAAGGACAAACTGCTGGTTACCAGCATTTTCTCCTTTTCCAAGAATTGTTTCGAAGGTTTTCTTTCTCAGGGTCGTTAAAAGTCTGGATTGTGCGGTAAAGGGTTACTTTGCATGTTTTACTTTATTTTTACTAGTTTTTGCTCACTGCTTATTTGAACACACATGTGTGACATACTATGTTTGAAAAAGATCTTTTCGTTTAGTGACAAATTAATTTTTCGGATTGCAAGTGTGTCGCCATATACAGATGATAGTCTCCGTCGAACTTGCTTCTTCAAAACTGGACTGAAAGAGAAGTTTCAATATGCATGTACAAATTTTACATTTATTCACCTTCCCCTCGTTTAGTAGCAGGCACATAAAGGCTTTTAGAACAAAAAACAAAATGACACATATATGTAGGAGCCATACTCTGGTAATAGGGGGTTTAATGCATCTCCGTGATGCATTGTACCAAACTGTGGATCCATAAAATCTATTTTGTAGAACAACCAACTGAATCATGAGATGCACTGGTCCTTTGACATGCAGAAATTTTATCAAAAGCCAAAAGTTTCGACCCTCGCAGGTTGATCTGAGTCGATACTTTATGCAGGCGCATTAAGTCCCCTTTTCACACCGCATGGCTCATATGTTTAGGAGACAAATTTGGTATCGGTCTTCAGTTTTGCTAGACCTACTGCAATTATCATCTTTCCGTTTATCACATCAAACTTACCCCAGTCTTGTACGTATCAAGACACAGCGTGTTACATAATGCAATCATAGGATCATAATCAGCCGAGTGCACAAGACCGGTAAAGTGACCAAACGTTTGTAATTGAAGCTATGCTTTGTGAAGAGGGGGCTTGATGTATCTGTCTAAAGTGTCCATCCAGGTCAGCCTGCGCAGTCCACGCAGGCTGACCTGGGTCGAAACTTTTTGCTGTTGGCCATTTGTCTGCATGTCAAAGGACTGGTCAGTGTACCTCATGGTTCAGCTGGTTGTTATGCAAAATGAATTTTATGGATCCATACTTATGTGATGACTTGCTCGGTGTCAAGCATCGCGGAGATGCATTAAATCCCCTTTTGACAGAGCTTGACTCTATTATTATTATTAATAATTGTAATTATGTACATGTAGTTGTATTATCATTATTATAATCATTATTATATTATTATTATTATTTGCGACGGCCTATATCACTATCAAATTACGTTTTGCTGTTTAAAGCCCGAATAGCTGCAAAAAGTAAACAAAGTGGGTGTTAAAATGTATTTGAATTTAAATCATACCTTTTAAAAGTATGGAAATTATTGTAAAGACGACAATCTGTTATTGTACGGTCGATACAAGCGTTAGTCGCGGGCAAAAAAAAATTAATTTTAAAGTCATGTAAGACGTGAACAAAAGATAAAGCGACCCGGCAACTATCGACCTACTTTTAAAATTCATTTTTTTGCCAGCGGCAAACACTTGGACCGACCGTAAATAACAGATTGTCATCATCACAATACTTTCCATACTTTTAACCCTTTCCCAAACAAGCCCTGGTTTTCACGTGTCTGCAGTACAAGTCTTTTGAAAACACTGTGGGAAAAGGAGAAATTGCTCGTAACGAGCAATTTCTCCTTTTCCTACAGTGTTTTCTACCCTTTTTGATAACTTTCTGCCATTTTCATTGAATTTGAAATTGTCGTCAGCAAACTCTTTCAATTTGGACCAGTCCAAAATTTGTCGTTTGGGAAAGGGTTAAATGGTATGATTTAAGGTAATTATACGTTTTAACACCCGCATTGTTTACTTTCGACCGCTATTTGGGCTTTCAACCAAACAATAAAAACGCAAGTTTTGCCCGTAGCCAGGTGGAAGCCTAGAAGCCCGGGCTTCAACATCCATTATGTTAATCTGAGAAACATAGGATGCTGTAACATGATGTACACTATCATGTACAAGTGAAATAAAAATATATATCTATCATTATGCAAATATGCCCTTGAAACAAAAAAAAATAATGCGAGAAAAAGGCGGACGGCCAGATCACTATGCCAACTCCTTACGAATGGGTTTCATATTTACAACAATTCTGGCTACGACCCTGTACGTACGTAATAAGTAAACGTAATGATAAACGGCGTCTTCCAAACTTTTGGAAAGGAGTGTTTAAGTAAAGAAACGTTTCATCTGTACATTTATATGACCCATGCTCTGTGAAAAGGGGGCTTAATTCATCCGCAAAAAGTATCGGCCAAGGTCAGCCTGCGCAGTCCGCGCAGGCTGACCTGGGCCGAAACTTTTCGCTATTGGCCAGTTTTCTGTATGTCCAAGGACCAGTCTACCTCTTGATTAAGTCGGTTATCAAAAGAAAAAAAAAAAAGTGGTTTTAACGGATCCATAACTATGTGATGGCTTGACTGGTATTATGCATCACGGAGATGCTTTAAGCCCCCTTTAGCCAGAGCATGGCTCATTTATTTTTATCCACAAAGGTATGTCAGGGAGTGGTTAGGCGGAATGGTAGCTGGCGGTATTGTGCTTTTAGACTTCGAAACTGGCAGGTACTACGTACCGGAACAACGTTTTGACACCATTGCTGCTGCAGCCTCTTTGGGACGCGGTGTTAATACCTGTTTTAGACGTTTTGATCTGTTAAAATCGTTCTTCAAGGAAGATGGACCATGGGGTTGGTAAATAGAAGGCTACATTATTTGATTTTTAAAGTGCTTTTGAGATTTAGCAATGTTCTCTTAAGATGAGTCGCTTTAACGTGGAAAAATTACTGTATTACCTTTAGTATTTCCATACAACTCACAAAATCTATATTAATTTGGTCTTGTAATTCTTTACGTCACCCATAAATGAGCCATTCAGTATTTCGTATGACCTAGTCGTACAAACAAGAGATGCGACAAATTCATATGTCAAGAAATCAGCAAACCTTAATTAAATCACGAAAGAACCTAGCCAGATCATTTATTGCAGACAAGCTAATATTTCCGTTAATTTGTAGGATTTACGTCCCTTCGTAATCTAGGTTTACAATAACTATTTTTCGAAAACTGAAAATACGATCCACTGAAATTCATTCAGATTTTTATCTCATAGACCTGACTTGTAGACGTTATATATGAGCCACGCTCTGGCAAAAGGGGGTTTATTGCAACTCCGTGATGCATTATACCAGGCAAGTCATCTCATGATTATGGATCTATTATAGCCATTTTGTATAACAACCGACTTATTCATGTGGTACACTGGTCCTTGGACATACAGAAAATTGACCATCAACGAAAAGTTTTGTTCCGGGTGAGCCTGCGCGGACTGCGCAGGCTGACCTGGGTCTATATTTTTCGCAGATGCATTAAGCCCCCTTTTCACAGAGGATGGCTCATATTCAAGATCATACCGGATGTTCTGTGTAGTCTGATGTTGACCTATGTCGTCCGCAAAAGAACCTGTTACCGCCAGTGGCGCTGAAAGGGTTAAAACCCAATCAGAATAGTCCGGCGCTTGAATCGACCATTCCTACCTGAACAGAACGCAAGTTTTATGCCGTTGTCTGCGCATGTCATATTCTTCGAAGATTTGACCTGTCTGCATTACAATCCTGTACAGGACAAATACATGTATTAATACGAGGTGCGTGAATTGCCGCTCAACAAGTGCAGGCGGAAAATGGCAATAAATATGGAAAATCAAGCCAGTTTTTCGCAACAAATTAAAACAAAAATGATTTCAAACGGGGAAAATAATTTTTTAAATACCATTTGTTTACTACAGGTTTCTGTAGATAGTTTCTAGATATAGACACAGGAAAAACCGGGATTTGTGCAACAGACTGACAACAAAAATAACGTCCCCATCTTGCTGGTCTTATACCGGGCTGAATCATAACACTGTGTTTTGAAAAGAAAAATATTGAGGAGACATTCCTTTATTCTTATGGAGACCAGAAATAAGCCGGATACGAAGGTCAGTTCTTGATGTTTGACGCTTGAATAGAAAAAAAAAAATCCCGGTCCAGCTGTACCAATGACCTTCGTATTCGTCCGATTACTCGTCTCCCTAAGAACAAACGGGTGTGTCCTCAACATTTTTCTTTTCAGAACACAGTGTTACGATCCAGGAGATAAGCGACCGTGAATATGGTCATGTTTTCCGCTCACAAAAGCATACGTACTTGTATTTTGTCTAGGATGCGATTTTGATGTTGAAGACTTCTGGCAGTTTTTTGGTGGAATGCGTGACAACAGTAGCGATGGTGTTATAAACCATGACGTCATACCCAGTCTACAGTCTGTGGATGGACTAACGGGCAAATTAGGTATACGTGTATGGTGTGGCATGGATCACAAATGCCCTGCTTCATTCGTAGAGCACCAAATAAACGAGTCGCGCTCTGGCAAAAGGGAGGTTAATACATCTTATCCATATTTTTTTTTTTTCAAACAACCGGCTGAATCCTGAGATATCAGAATCAGAATCAGAATCTTTATTGACTTATACATACAGATGTATATCGTCATATACAAAATGCTTTTTAACAAATGGCATGGTACTAAATAGAGTCTCTCTCTCTCTCTCTCTCACTCTCTCTCTCTCTCTATTTCTCTCACTCCACCTCTCTCACTCCACCTCTCTCTCTCTCTCTCTTTCTCTCTCTCTGTCTCTCTCTCTCTCTCTCTCTCACAAACACACACACACACACACACACACGCACACACAAACAAAATTACAATAAACAAATCTACCCGCATTTAACCCCTAGGCTGCTAAGTGCGACTCATGAACCTTTTGCGGACAATGTAGTTCAAGATCAGACAGCACAGAACGTGCAGTCTGATCTTTGATCTAGACTGTCAGATGAGGAGATATTATTCCAAAAAGCATAATTTCGAGATAATAATATTTGGGTTCATAATTTCAAGTTTTAAATCTAATTTTAATTCTTTAGCAGGATAGGGGCTAACACCAAAAGAAAAGAAGAAAAAGGGAAAAAAAAAATAAAAGAAAACTACTGTGGACTAAGTATAATTGATTAAGTAAAGACTTATAATGGAGAATGTATAAACATGATGACAGTATAACTACAATTTTAGTGTCTGTATATACACATACACAAATTTATGCAATATATATACACCCACTATCACTGCAGTAAGGGATATATTGCTATTTTCAACATTATTTCAATTATATCGCGGCGTCTAGCGCACCGATCCATGCGTTCCTAGAGATTTTTTACCAATACCTTGGCAATTTCCTTTCCAAGCCACTGGCTGCTTTCCCACATGATCATTGTCGGAATAATGGGTAACAAAACTTATTCATTACCGATGACTGGAAATTTCCATTTCGTAGCAGCTAAAAGATTATTATTAACAATACTAGTGAGATTATGATTCCTGTAACAAAGTTCTTCTTCTAAATGCCTGTTGAATAAACTTTCCTAGCTTAAGTGTTATTGACTTGTTTTTCTCTCTCATTAATTGAAGTACTTTCTCCATACTTGGACGACGATAATAATATTTTTTGATAAATTGCGAACGTAAATCATCAAATTTGGAACATTTGAACAAGAAATGAAATTCGTCTTCTATTTCACCGCTATTACATAGGTTACAAATTCTCTCCGATTTTTCCTTTCGATCACGGCCATATCTTAATTTCTCAATATTTAGGCTGTGCGCGCTTATTCGCAATTGTGAAATGGCTGATCTTATTTGAAATGAAGTGATACAAGTTAAATAATTTTCCATACTGAAGTCAGTTTTAAGATGAACATATAAGGATTTCAATTTTTGATTACAGTGTAAATCATAAAACCATTTTTGATAGAAGTTATCTTTTACTCTCTGTCTGAACTCAGAAATGAAAATACTTTCATGTATTTGGTCAGTGCTATCAAAAACATATGAAAATCCATAATCATCTAGTAACTTTTTTATATTGTACAACCACCCTTTCTTACCTTGATTCAATCTTTCTTGTGCACTTTCATAAACTGCCGATAAAATAATATTATCAGACTTTACTATTTTTAACCAATACTTTATTATTTGCACATAACGATTAATGTACAGAGGTAAACGGCCCAATTCTCCGTATACAGCTACATTACTTGTACTGCTTCGTACTCCCAGTATCAATTTACAAAATTTTAGATGAACTAATTCTAATTCCTTTGACTTATGAAAACCCCAAATGGGGCTGGCATAATTCAATATAGGAGCAACAGATGAGTCAAATAGGCTTAATGCAACATCAGGTTTAACTTGATATTTCTTAATGTTATTAATTAAAGTGTACATCGCCCTCAATGATTTCCCCTTTAAACACTGATTATTCAAAACAAAAGACCCCGTATAATTAAATGTTACACCCAAATAATTAAAGTTATCCTTGATTACCAGTTCTTCATTGTTGTAATACCATTTCTCATTTTCAAAAAATGGTCCTCTCTTCCGAAAAACCACTACATTTGTTTTAGCCGTATTTACCTCCAAACCCCACTTTGTACAATAATCAAATAGTTTATTTAAGCTATGTTGTAGATCTTGAGGTGAATTACCTATTAAAACCATATCGTCTGCAAACAAAAGTAATATTATACAGAGCTCGTACAGATCTATTCCACAATTAACTCTATCTTGTAAATACAATTCTAGATCGTCGAGGAAAAGAGCAAAAAGTGCTGGTGAATTATTATGACCTTGAAATAATCCGACTGAAATTTCGAAAAAGTCTGAAACATTCGTATGAAGTTTAATGCATGATTTAACATGTGAATACATAGACTTGAAAATGTTTAAAATTTTTCCATCGAACCCCATATTATACAGCTTATACCATAATGCATTTCTATATACAGAGTCGAACGCTTTTTTAAGGTCGATGAATGCACAATACAAACGTCTTTTGCTACATATAAACTGTTCGATCAATTGATGTAAAACAAATATAGAATCAACTGCACTCCTTCCTCTGCGGAATCCAAACTGTGCATCTGATAATATGCCATTTTCTTTATACCATCTTTCTATTCGCGAATCTAAAACGCTTGCGAAAAGTTTACCCAGATTGCTTAAAAGAGTTATCCCCCTATAATTAGTTGTCATATTTATATCGCCCTTTTTATGTAATGGTATTATATAGCCTCTGGCCCAAGTTTCTGGAAAAATCCCCGAGTCAAACACTCTATTAAATAAAGAAGTAATGTGTCCGCACAAAATATCACGTGACTCTAAGATATATTCATTAATAATATCGTCTACCGGGCAAACGGCTTTATTTCTATTCAGTTTCTTAATTGCCGATTCTACCTCAGCATACGAAAATGGATCATTTAATTGACTGAAAGTATTTGCAGACATATTGAAGTTGTCGTTAAGTGACTCAACCTCTTCTAAAGACACTCTTTTAATATCATTTAATATCGAAGAAAAATGGGTTTTAAATTCATCGATAGTTAGAACAGATTGCACTGAATTCTTTTTAGATTTGAAATAATTCCAAAACTCGCGCGGTTTCTGATTTCTCAGTGCCTTAAAATTCTCTGATTGTTTACCCAAGAAAATATTTTTTTTCTTTTTAATCAATTTTTTATATTCCTTCTTTGCTATGCACAAATTCGATCTATTTTCGCGATTTTTATCTAGATTGAATAGTCGTAATGCCTCTTTATATTTGGTCCTAGCTAAATAACATTCTTCGTCAAACCATTTATTTTCTTTGCAAACATGAATATTTGATTGTTCATACACTGTTTTAAATAAAGGATCTGCCGCATCGCAAATAGCCTGTGAAAATCTTACTACCATTTCTTCGACCCTTTGCCTATCATTACTTTTTTCTTGAATGATATTATTGAAGTTAGGTAGGTTTGCTATAAGCCTACGCCTGTATTTACCCCTATATTCACTGTTCCATTTGACTGATTCAAAAAACCCACTCTGGGTACTCTGATTCTCAACCAAATGTGGGGTTCTGACACTGAACTGTAAGGGCGAATGGTCGCTATACAAGGAAAAATCACCCACAGTGAAATTATCAATGAAAGAAAAACAATATTCATGCAAAATCACATAGTCAATAGTACTGCACGTGTTTTTACAATAATACGAATATGACCCATTACCTAGTCTACCATTGGCCAATAAAATACCTGCTGATTTACAAAAATCCAACAATAATGACCCACGTGCATTGCATACATTATCTTGAGAGGTGCGGCCAATGGGCTGATCTGGACTGTAGTCAATGTCATCTAAATCGGCACATTTTTTGTCACATACTATAAAATCTGGTTTCGATCCGACTCGGGCATTGAAATCGCCAGCTAGTACGACATTACCCTTTTGACTGTAATAAAAAACATCTTCTTGTAAAATATCAAATAAATTGACATTATAAAATTTCGCAGCTGGTGACTCGTCTGGCCAAGCATAAACACCACATAAATAGAAATCTTTTTCAAAATCAAAGAAATTCTTTTGCAATTTGATCCAAATCAAAGTATCAAAATGGTTTCTGCAAATTTCTACGCCCCTGTTAAAACAATGTTTTACATAGACTCCCATTCCCCCACTGTTTCTTTTAGCCTTTTTATGCTTAAACTTTCTATAAAAATTGTAGCAAGTATATCCTTTAAGGTCAAGTGAGGAATTTTCATCGGTCCAAGTTTCAGATAAAATAATCAAATCATTTTTTATCAACTTTTCACAGAACTCTGGATTTTTCAGCTTATCTTCAGTAAGTCCATTGCAATTCCACACCAAAATCAGCAAACCATTCTCCCCGTTGTCCTATCCTGATTTGACTGGCTTTCCATTGATGTAAAGGGTATCGTACGAAATCCACGATCTTTGACCGTTTCTGATTGCTTCTTTCATTTTAGGGACAAGTCTCCTCCGCTTTTCGACTATTTCAGGCGGGAACTGCTCGTGAACGTAATACTGTGACTTGTCCAGATTGATTTTTGCTTTCCTTATAAGTTCTCTATCTTTGAAGAGGGTAAACTTACACACAATCTTCCTGTGCTGACGCTCTCCCTGGTGATTTCTCTGACCAACAGATCCCATTCTATGCGCCCTTTCTATTCGCATATCTCTTACCAAATCTCCTGCAACTTTCATTTTTTCTACCATAAAATTTCTAACAACTTGCTCTGTGTTTTCTGGTTGCTCCTTTTCCTCTATATTGCAAAAGATGAGATTGTTACGCATGGATTGCGACTGCAGATAGACTAGAGAATCTTTTAGTTTATCATTTTCCTTTGTCAAATTGTCAAGTTTTTCTTGGGCTTCACTGTTTGAAAATTCTATCCCATGTACCCTTTCATCTATATGGTTAATCTTACTATCATACTCTTTATGATTCACTCGAATTTCGGACCACATTTTGGAAATTTCTTTTTCAACTCTCTCTACTTTTTTCTCCAGCTGATCCAATATTTTCAACTTACTGTCAACCTCACTCAGTTTTCTATTAACCTGTGATTGGAACTGGACCAAAAATTTCATAATGTCCGAGTTAGAAGTTGTATCTGACGGCATAAGCTTCACAGCCTGCGATTCACTACTACTATCGGCTACTTTTTCCTTACTATTAGAAACCCTTTCCCCATCTTTTGACAAAAGCTCTCTTGGTCGCTCCTTTGGTTGCATTTTCTTGTCCTTACCCATATGAAAACTGTCACTATAATTCAAAGAAGTATTTTCGGGTAGGTAAGATACCGGCGTACTTACAGTTTGACTATCAAGTGGATAAGTAGTATGGCGTGTGAAAGAAGTATCGTCGTTTTCGCTGTTATCACTATTATCACTATCATTAAGTTCCTGGAAAACTTCACCTTCACAAAAAAGTACAGAATTTGCTTTTTGAAGAATTTCGCTGACGTCCAAATCACTTAAATCCGTAGAATTCCCTAAACCCTTTGAATTATCAATATCCTCAGACGGGCCTCCAGCCTTGAAAATCTTGCGGGTGGGGTTATCTTCCTCCACGCCACTACTGCTACTGCTGCCTTTTTTACGTTTATGGCGTTTCTGCTTCGCTCTTCGACCCATTACATAGCAAGAAAACAACTCCCAACAACTCAAGAGCCATCTATTAACGTCCTAAAAAGTTACACAAATCCATATCACCCCGAAAAGAAAGAAAAATCTTCGAGCTCAATCAGTCCACGTCCACTCCATTTTGTACCATGTGTATATTTAGATAGAATGGACCTTTTATACACAGAAAACTGACCCATATCAAAAAGTTTCGATTAGGGTCAGCCTGCGCGGACTGCGCAGACTGACCTGAATCGATACTTTTTGCAGATGCAGTAGTTCCCCTTTTCACAGAGCATGGCTCAAATGATGTGGTCACGTTCAGTCAGGAAAAATGATACAAAAAGAATCTTACAGGAGTATTGCAATTTCGAGGCTGTTTTTGATCGAACATTTCACGGCAAAGCGGACGATGAGGATCCATGGGGACACAGGGATTGTTCCATGAGGATGAAAGCTGTCTGATTTTCATCTACTTTGTACGTAGAAAAACTGAAGTATTGTTAGACAGTTTACAGAACAACCTAGTAGGGAAAATCTGCATGCCATTTTTTTTTAAACCAAATCACCTTAACAATAAAAAAATTAGCCTTATATGTGACAAAGTTGATAGAACTAATTTGATTTGCACATTACAGTCTACAGATGTATTATATGTATATATGTATTGTGAGCCAGAGGCCTAATTACGCAAATAAACTATTGTATTGTATTGTACAGACAAACAGACAGACAGACAGACAGACGGACGGACGGACGGACGGACGGACGGGCAGACAGACAGACAGACAGACGGACAGACAGACAGACAGACAGACAGAAAGAGGGTGAGGCTGTTGACTGCTTGGACAGAGATAAACAAAGACACGCATTTTTTTTTTTCTAAAGAACGAAGATGTGCGAAGATGTGCAAGGCTCTGTGAAAAGGAGCTTATTACATCAGCAAAAAGTGTCGATTCATGTCAGCCTGCGCAGTTCGCGCAGGCTGACATGAATCGAAACATTTTGCTATTTATCTTTTTTTTTTTTTGCATGTCTAAGGATCGTCCTACCTGCATATCCACTCATTTGTCATACCTAATGGATTTTATGGATCCCTAATTATGTGATGCCTTGCTTGGTATAATGCGTAACGGAAAAGTGTAATCAAAGCGTTGAAAGCACTGGTGTGGCATTTGTCAAGGGAGCCATTGTGTTGAATTAATAATTTGAAAAACAATAATGTGGGAAGAACAAGCCCAGACGAACAAGCCAATGGACGGACAAGCCCAGTGATGGACTGATTTTGGGACGAACACGGTCAGGTTGTGTGTATCATTGCGCCAATAGAAGGATTAGCGGGTATAGATATTTTCATTTAAAAAAAAGTATTATTCCCGTGATCGATGGCCTAATCCAGTTTATTTTAATATGCCGTTGTTAATTATATATCTGTGTGCTATCGACATACTTATTTGTCTTAGAAAATTTGAGTTTAATAGGGTTTACTTCCTTCGGTTTTGCACAAACTACGATACACGATTTTCAAAATACCGTATTGAACTCATAGTGGCATTGTCTTCGACAAATGCCACAAAAACCCCTTTTGCCTGAGCATGGGTCATACCTTCATAACTTTAACTCTTTACGAAACGACAAAATTTTAGACTGTTCCAAATTGAAAGCATTTGCAGACGACAAATCAATTGTGGTTAAAAAATTGAAATTTTATCTGAGAAGGGTAGAAAACATTGTGGGAAAAGGTTACCAGCATTTTCTCTTTTTCCCACAATGTTTTCTACAGATATTTTCTTCAGGGTCGTTAAAAGTCGGGATTGTGTGGTAAAGGTTTAATGTCCTTTTTATCCGTTTTACAGAAGCTGGAATCGACATTCTGGATCTGGGATGTGGATCGGGATCGTTTACTATCTCTTTCGCAAAAAAGTTTCCACAGTCGCGCTTCACTGGAATCGACATTGCTGAAAAGGGTCTGAAACGGGCAAGAGACAACTTACGGGCAAGTCAACTTTCGAATGTACGTTTTCTGAAAGTAGATGGCAACCATGCTTCGGATCAGTTGAAAGACCAGTTCGACATTGTCCTGATATTCGACGCTTTGCATGATTTTCCAGATCCAAGGAAAGCTCTTCTTGACGTACAACAGCTTCTGAAGAGAGACGGAACGCTGATAATATTTGAGGCGCGACCACACTCAAGTCATGGCGGCAACGTCGGGAACATGCTCGCTGCAAGATTGTTCACCATCAGTACTTTCTTCTGTCTGCCTTGTAGCTTAAGCGGGGAGCCAAGAAGTGGTATCGGGAGGTGTTGGGGTGAACAAGAGCTGATGAAAACTATTGGGGAATATTTCACCTTTGTCGCTAAGTGTGAGTTACCAGGGTTACAAGGTCTTTATTTCTATTCGAGTAAAGATCATTCTTAACCCTTGACCCTTTGCCAGACGACAAAATCTTAGATCAGTCCAAACTAAAAGCATTTGCAGACGACAATTTCAATGTGGCTAAAATGGTGCAATTTTTCTTTGATTGGACAGAAAACATTGTGGAAAAAGGAGAAAATGCTGGTCGTTAAAAGGCGTCATTGTGTGGTAAAGGGTTAAAGCCTTAAATGAACGAAACGAAAATTTCCACTCAATGGTTAAAACCCAAATATTGCAATTTCAAAGTTGATTTCACCGGATAGAAAGTACCGTATCGGAAAGTGTGAGTCAAAGATCAGACTGCACGTTCTGCGCAGTCTGATCTTGATGTAAAATGTTTGCAATAGCGTCCCGGGTCGCTCTTAGTAACCTAAGATACGGGTAACTATATACATTTTTTGGTCCTGCAGCAGCGATTGACATTCCGACCATGTCGTTCAGCCCGCCAATTTCTCTCGACAGATTCCGTGAAAGATCGTAGGTCATGTACGGAATGTGCCGGAAAAAAGGTCGGCTGCCATTCGTCGTTGCTGTAAATACTTGTCAATCGAAATAAATATTACTACATTCTTTTTCCGGCTTAGCTGAATGTGCTGGCTTTTTAACTACTTTTTGGTACTGATAACAAATGAATAAATAGAAATTTGTGATTGGTCAAAAATGTAGAGATGTTAATTCTAAGGGCAGATGTGGTAAAACAATGTAGAAATGTTTATTCTAAGAGCCCCTGCCCATTTTCTGGCAACTCAACGCCGTCTGACTTTTTTAAAGATATTTCTTGTTAACTCTTATCTTGCCGTTTGTGGCCATAGATGTATTTTGCGTACAGTATAAAGCAAGACCAGCCTGCACATACGTGCAGGCTGGTCTTGCTCCAGACTCTCCGCTGCTTTCTCAGAATTTTCGGCTATTTAGATCCAGTGCCAATAACTACAACGTAATATATTTTTGCAATCACGAATAATTTTGAATCAGCAAGATAAAGCTTAATCTTAAATAATGCATACAATATAAATTTCTTTAACTGAATGTATTTACTTGGATAATTGTTGTTACACATGTACAGTATATACATATCAACTATAATTTAGCTGTTGATGGATACATATTAAATAGATATAAATTGAAGTACTATCCTTCATATCAGATTTTTCATCTATTAGCCTACGAATTTTGTGGTAGTCTAGCCCTGTTCATTTTTCTTTTTGTCACTTACACCTACACTCGTCACAACTCGGCGGATTCCGTGCCTGCATCTAATTTGATCAACGGATTACTCGAAGTTTGCCGAATGCAACACCAAGCGATATCGGTCCGTCCTCTGCTAGCCTGGGTTCCAATCCGAACATTTTTTTTTCCCTTTTTATATTCGGACGCTACTTTGTCAAAAATGACGTCATTTTTTGACAAAGTAACGTCCGAGTACGAAAAAGGAAAATGCTGATTGGACTGGAACCCCGGCCAGTCTTCTGCCAACGATTATGCTAACCCATTTACATACAAATGAGCAATGCTCTGTGAAAAGGGGGTTTAACGCAATTCCGTGATGCACCTTATCAAACAAACCATAACATAACTATGGATCTATAAAACCCACTTTGTCTAACAACCAACTGAATAATGAGGAACCATTGGTCCTTTGACATGCAGAAAATTTGACCAATAGCAAGAAAAGTTTCCACCCAGGTCAGCCTGCGCGGACTGCGCAGGTTGACCTGTGTCGAAACATTTTTGCATGTGCATTAAACCCCCTTTTCATTTAGCATGGCTAGAATACGAGTTCTTGTGATAATCAGTTACTCCTTTTTCCCCAAAAAATCTCTTGTCGCATAACTAAATGCAAAAAGTTTGACGTTTTGGTTTGTCTAAAGTTAGTATTGGCGGTATTATTGAAAATTAAAAACATTTGCAAACCACACATTTTGATTTAATTCAAATGGTAAGCGTTACCTTTCGAAGGGCTGAACACACTGTGGGAAAAGGAGAAAATGCTGGTCACCAGCATTTTCTCCTTTTCCCACTATGTTTTCAAAAGCTTTCTATCTAAGGGTCGTTAAAACTAGGGATTGGGTGGTAAAGGGTTAAAAAAAACTCGGAATTGGGTGGTAAAGGGTTAAAAAAAAAACTCGCGATTGTGTGGTAAAGGGTTAAAAGAACAGAATGATCTACGAGTCATTACTTAAGTATCCGGTATCACGATTTTGGTCTTTTTCGGTCTTCTTGCTGCTGCTAATAATGCTGCTGCTGCTGCTGATGATGATGATCTAATCGAGACGGTCGTATTTAGGAAAATTATGATGATACCGATTCTTGTGGGTTATTTTTATTTTCGATGTCAATGCAGAACTATCATCTTGACGTCTAAGAGTACTAGTATCATACTATTACACTTGTTTGGAGCACGACTTTGACTTACACGACTTACTCTGAGTGACTGAGTGAGTGAATGAGTGAGACTGGGTGACAACAGAGTGACTGGCTGACTGACTGATCCACTCATTGCATGATTGATCGATCAATCGGCTGACTTATTGTTTAACTCTTTACCAGACGACAAAATTTTAGACCAGTCCAAATTGAAAGCATTTGCAGACGACAAACTAAATGTGACCCAAAAATTAATATTTGTGTTGGATCGGGTAGAAAACATTGTGGGAAAAGGGGAAAATGCTGGTTACCAGCATTTTCTCCTTTTTCCATAATGTTTTCAAAAGGTATCTTTGTCAGGGTCGCTAAAAGTCGGAACTGTGTGGTAAATGTTTAATTTATTCATGAGGTACTTCGGATGCTCATTTTAGATCAGTGCAGAATGCAAGAAAGAGGGTTTGATTTTCACTAAATCATAGTCAAAGATTCATAGGTTCGATACTGTATTTTATATAGATCTAAATGCAATGGAAACTGGGTCGAAGTCGAAGCCACACTTGTTTCTTCTATTGGCAGATACTGAATTTCACGTCGATTGTTTCACTCCTGTGGCGAAAATTTTCTCGACCTCGCTTTTAAGGGGAATAACTCTGGTTTAAGAAATATATTGTGCGACACAGTTCTCTCCCTTTTAAACCTTGAACTTGTAGGTCAATATCTGTCATATTGGCATAAACTTGCAAAACCAATCAAAATGGGACATGTTATCAACCATATTGTACTAATGCATTTTGCTGCTTATTCAAAGCTGCTCTTGCTTCGAAATGTCGAGCATTTTGAACGAGCAACACGCGTGATAGCTGTTAACCATTCGAACAGTGTGATCTTGACCTGCAAACTATGACAACTATAACCCGGTACAACTGCCAATCAAGAATCCGTCTTTCACTGCTTCCCTGAATCGGAAAAGAAATGCACAAACGTTCCGCGCGAAATAAAGAACGGAAAAAAGTTTTATGACACATTCAATACACACAGCCTTATGAACTTGTTGAGACCCATACAATTAGTATGTTGGCTTCCCCAATGCCATTAAATTATCCATTGATGCTTAATTTGTTCAGCTCCAGCTAATCCTAGTTTTATAGATTTATAAACTCTTGCGCTCCTCGGTGTATGAGAGAGAGAGAGAGAGAGCCAGTTAGTATCGGGGATCACAGATCTTTATAGCCCGGCCGATATATATACGTGTACTCCCCGTTTTCGTCTGGAGTTTCATACGTTTATTATCTGTCCGTCCTTCGCAGTCGATCTCTTTAACAAAAGATAACATTTAAAACTTTTCCAAACTTAAAATATTTGTAGAGGGAAATTAACTAAGACTTAATGATGGAATTTGTAAAATGGTAGATTTTACAATGTGGGAAAAAGGAGGAAATGCTGGTTACCAGCATGTTCTCTTTTTCCCACAGTGTTTTTAAATTGCCCCTTTCTTAGGGTCGTTAAACATTTCTTTTGTTCCCGTAACTAAAGAAATACAGATCTCCACGATTTTAAATTATTTGTGGGATTGATCTTTTTTCATTTTTTTAAACAGGTCTTGATTTTTAGAACTCAACACCTCTATCATGTGTATCTGAAAATGGGAGAGTGGGTGGAGGGGTGAAGGAATATTTTCATACTTTTTCTACTAAATCTCTGTGTTGAACAATGAAAGCGCCAAATAAATGAGCCATGCTATGTGAAAACGGGGGTTAATGCATCTGCGAAAAACATCGACCCAGGTCAGCCTGCGCAGTTTGCGCAGGCTGACCTGGGCCGAAACTTTTCGCCATTGGTCAATTTTCTGTATGTCCAAGAACCAGTCTACCTCTTGATTCAATCGGCTGTTAGACAAAATGGACTCTATGGATGCATGTTCATGTGTTGACTTGCTCGGTATCATGCATCATGCAGATGTATTATGCCCCCTTTGCCAGAGTATGACTCAAATTAAATAGATATGATAGGTCAGTATCATCAATCCGCTATTTTTCAGAAAATACGTGTAACTCTAAATAGCCAATGTCATGAAAAGTTCCTAGTCGGATTTTTCCCACCTTGTTTTCAAAAGCCTTCTTTTATCAGGGTTGTTAAAACTTTGGATTGTGTGGTAAAAGGTTAAGATATGTGGCCAGGTAGCATCTTAAATTTGTTATTTTATTATTTTTTTTTTAATTTTATAACTGATTACATTCTTAAGTTTAAATTTTATTTTCCTTCAAATTACTATTAAAATAACACAACTGAATAAATTGAAGACAAAAATATACCCCATATCTTTCTTTATTTCTCAACCCTTCTCCTGCTGATCTCGAAATATTCCTGCTTTGGCAGGCAGCATAGACAAAGATCAGCCTTAACATATGATAGTGTGTAGTCTAATCATAGTCTAAACTACCTGCTTGTCATTTTAGCATTTTAAAATACCTTTCAAGTACAAAATCATAACAAAATGCATTGAATATTAAAAACAGTTAGGAATTAAATTTTATTTAGCAGGACAAGGATTGATATAAAATTGAAATATATCCCTCTTTTAACAATATTTGCGTGTCCTTCAAAATCTTTTGGACACGTCTTAAGGCTAAGTAGCACTACGCCTTCCAAATTTTTTGGGGAGAATCCTGCTTGAAAGTCATATTCTGTGTAGTCTGATCTTGATCCCCGATGTCCGCTAATTCAAGTCAAGTAGTGCATAGCTCCCTAAGGGTTAAGTCTGTACCAAATGATAAAATTCTGAAATTGTCTAAATACGAAACATTTGCAGATAGATCTATTAAATATGGTTCAAATTCTGAGATAGATTTATCGAGATCTGTTAACGGGTAGAAACCTTTGTGGAAAAAAAAAAGGAGAAAATGCCGGTTACCAGCATATTCTCCTTTTCCTCACAATGTTTTCAAAGGCCTTCTTATGTAATGTCATTAAAACTCGGGATTTTGTGGTAAAGAGTTAACATTATTTAACTGTTTTATAATAGCGCAGTCAACAATATGCCGCTGAGATCTGAAAAACTCACGCCATACCGGCATACATGTCCCGGTATATCAGTATTCAATGTCCCGGATGTTCGCGAAATGGTAGTGAACCCATTTTAACGGTAAAATTTTGTGGATAATATTCCAAAAGCTGTAAGTAAATGTCATTTTAAAAAGTTTGCATGCTTTAAACATTGTATTGTCACTCACATTTACCGAGTAGTCCATTTTCAAGATCTCGGATTTAGTATCAAAACAGACGGTGTTAACCGACACTAGCAATATTTTTTTCATGGTGTGTTTGGTAATGTTACGCAAATTGCATACAATACTGGTGCCGTTTCCACCCGTGTTCAAGTGGTTTCATGAGTTGAAAGGGTATCAAAATCGATGTTAATGAAATAACGCATGGCCGAAGGTTACTTTTGCCGCAGTGATATCCGATGTCAACGCCATAGTCACATGGAAAACTGCATAGTAAAAGGTGGTACTAAAAGCAAAATGTGAACAAATTGCCAAACAGTTGCTTACTGAATTTTCAGGATACTGGTAGAATTATTTAGTTTTGGCCTATTCTTTACATCAGTTGAGAAACAAACTCTTTTAACTTATGCTAATCTCTCTTGATTCTGCTTCCTGGAAACTATAAGTACTTGTGCCGTATGGGCCAATGAACAGTCCCAAAGTTTACAACCACTCCCAGGAGATCTTTGAGTTGCGAGGCTGAAGCTCTACCTCTCAACCACGAAAACCACACATTCTGTCATTCATGTGTCTCCCTCCAATCAAAATTTCAACTTCCTTAACCTTAGGTGCTACTTTGCTCTACATAGTCAGATATGCATATCAACAGATCTATCCATTTACCTCTGTACAAAGTGTGAGACTTGTCAATTTTGAAAACATAAGCAGACAACAAATGTATTGTGACTCAGATTAGTGGATTTGGCATTGAAAGAGCAGTGTCTTTTCTAGGAACTTAAGGGGTGATTTTCCCTCTCCATCGAAAAGGTAAGGGGGATTTACAAAAAAAAATAGGGGTGAAAAATTTTGAACAATACCCAGAGAAGGTGGCTGTGTTAGACTGTTGTTTTAAAAGTGGGCTGTTTTGACCAAATCTCCATCAAGGGAGGTTACTGTAATGAACGTAATATCGGCAGTGATGCTGTTTTATTCAAAACAGCAGCTTTTTCTGTGATGCAACAGTAAATTCATTTTCAGGGGGACTTTTTCATAGTTAATTTTTTATGTGGGACTGTCATGCATGGGTTTGAACTTACGAGGGATCTGAAAAGCAAACTAGTAAGAATTCCGCAATCACACATTCTAGAATAGACAATGCACATGTAGGAAGCAGTGTGGGTAGACCAAGATCAGACTGCACAGTATGTACAGTCAGATCTTGGTCTATTCTGCTCATTAGTGAGGGGGATAATCTAGTTAAGAAAATCTGAAAAATGTAAACTATGGGTTTGTTTGTTTGACTGCAATATTCAATATGGGAAGTGGAGATAATGCGGATAACTATTTTCTCCTTTTACTAAAGTTTTATACACTTTAACCCACACAATCCCGAGTTTTAACGACCCAGAAAGAGGAGGCTTTTGAAAATATTGTGGGAAAAGGAGAAAATGCTAGTAACCAGCATTTTCTCCTTTTCCCACAATGTTTTCTACCATATCAAAGATAAATTGCTTGATTTTAAATGCTTGTGAGCTGTCGTCTGCAAATGCTTCAATTTGGATGAATCTAAAATTTTGTCGTTTGGTAGATATATGTCATTACATGAGCAACCTTAAATCTGAGCCATGCTTTGGCAAAAAGGGGCTTAATACATTTGCGAAAAGTATCGACCTATATCAGCCTGCGCAGGCTGACCTGGACAGAAACTGTTTGCTCTTATTAAATTTTCTGTATGTCCAAGGACCAGTCTACCTCATGATTAAATCGGTTGTTAAAAGAATGGGCTTTTATGGATCCATAATCATGTGATGGCTTGCATGGTATCATGTATCACGGGGATGCATTAAGCCCCCTTTTGGCCAGAGCGTGGTTCATCTGTTGTCTGCAAAAGCCTGTAATTTGGACTGTCAACATGGAATTTGTTATCTGCAAAAGCTTTCAGCTAGGACTAGTGTGAAATTTTGTCATGTGGAAAAGGATTAAATGGGGCTATTCAGGTTGTGTATATACCAAACCTCAATAAAAGCTTTGCATGTGGGTGCCAAGGCTTGGCAGCAGTTGCTTTGGTGAGAATTGTAAGTCAAAAAAGGGGCATTACTGTGTCAAAAATATTTTGATGGTTTTCTGCCACTATTGTATCGGTTCCAACTATTCCTAGTTTGAAGCGAAATATGTTCAGTAATGAGAAAGATGTGAAAAAATTCCAAGTCAAGAAAGGGGCATAACTGCATCAAAAATATTTTGATGGTTACCTGCCCCTGTTATATGGGTTTCCCTTTTGATAGCATCTTGTCCAAGTTTGAAGTAAATATCTTCAGTAATAACAGATTTTATAAATGTTTATTTTTTTTTATTTAATTCTACATTGAAAAGGGGACATAACTGTATCAAAAATATTTTGATAGTTACCTGCCCCTTTTGTATGGGTTCTCTTTTGATAATACACAACTAGTCCATGTTTGAAGTTAACATCTTTAGTAATAACGGAGATATTATAAAATGTCAAAAGATTTTGCATGATGACACCAGGGCTTTGAGGAGAGCTCCACTTTTTCTTCAAAAAAAAAAAAGAGCTAAAAATGTTTCATGATTTAATTTTGTATTTGTATATTTTCCAAACCACTATTGAAATCAACAGTGCAATAAAGAGGGGTGTGTGTAAGAAAAAAATAATTTCTTTATACTTCCTTAAAGAGAAATGTAGACTATAAAGTTATTTATAGAGTTCACACCAGAATTTCACAATGGCTCGTGGGGATATCCTATGATCAATTTACAAGATCATGTGAGATAATATTTGAAAAAGGGTTGACGATACGGTTCCTGATCTTACAAAAAATAGATCATGTTCCTGACTGCAAAACACCCTGTGTTATTCAACAGCTGAAATTCCCCTTAATAACTCCAAGTATGTAATTAATTAGTGAGTTTCAGTTATTGATTGGTCATCCAATAGAAATTGAGCCAGTCAAAAGTTGTGTTTCAATAACAAATGAAATAGTGTGCTGGCATTTACTCCTTTTCAGAGTAGCATAAATAAAGAAAATTTAATTTGTATTCTGTTCTCATTTTCTATTGGCAATTGCTTAACATTTACAATCCTGTATGTTAACACAAGTATGTCATATCCAATTTGTCAACATTTTTTTAAGTATTCTGACAATTTTAGATCTTCAAAACCTGTGCCTACATGCACATTTCACTTCATGTTTTTGTGCGAGATTATTTATTTCAGTGTGTGAATTAAGCACATGTGTTCATGAATAGGAATCCTGAAAGTTCTTCAATGTTAATTTCCTTTAACCCTTATCCTGCGAAAAAAGTGCAATGAAACTTTCAAACTGTTAGTATAAACCAAGATTATGCTATTTTAACTCTTTACCAAACGACAAAATTTTAGACTGGTCCAAATTGAAAGCATTTGCAGACGACAAAATAAATGTGACTCAAAAATTGAAATTTGTTTTGGGAAAGGTAGAAAACATTGTGGGAAAAGGAGAAAATGCTGGTTACCAGCATTTTCTCCTTTTCCCACAATGTTTTCAAAAGGCTTCTTCCTCGGGGTCATTAAAAGTTGGGATTGTGTGGTAAAGAGTTAAAGATATTTTTAGGTGATAGGTATTTCCTTATCCTACAGTGTAGATCCAAGATCAGACTGCACATTCTGTGCAGTCTGATCTTGATCTACATGTTCGAAAAAGGTTCTTGAGTTGTGCTTAGCAGCCTAAGGGTTAAGGGTGTTTGTAAGATTTTCGAAAGCTTACTGTGTTTCAAAAATGATTCGCCACCTTACTCTTTTGGAGTGACAAAATTTTGGACATACTCAGGTTGAAAGCATTTGCAGATGACAAATCATATGTGGCTGAAATGGTGAAATTTGTCCCTGAAAGGATAGAAAATATGGGAAATGGAAAAAATGTTGGTTTCCAGCATTTTCTCCTTTTCCACAGTGTTTTCAAAAGCAGTCTTCCTCAGGGTCATTAAAACTTGGGATTGTGTGGTAAAGAGGTAAGGCACTAGCTGGCAAACCATTTATAGTGAAGAAAAAAGTATGAAAAGAAATGTCAGCAACAGTATTTTCCTAACGGGCTAGTGGTAGCATCTTAACCCTTTACCACACAATTCCGACTTTTAATGACCCTGAGAAAGAAGTCTTTTGAAAACATTGTGGGAAAAGGAGAAAATGCTGGTAACCAGCATTTTCTCTTTTTCCCACAATGTTTTCTACCTTATCAAAGACAACTTCTACAATTTGAGCGACATTTAAATTGTCATCTGCAAATGCTTTCAATTTGGACTAGTCTAAAATTTTGTCGTTTGGTAAAGAGTTAAGATATTTTTAGATTGCACGCCAGAGTCTGAAACAGACTTTTTGGAATGTCATCTGTCCTTTACTTGGATTTGAATTCAAATCGGTGGGACGATGTCATACTTTATCTCATTAAACTTGATTGCAGAACGTCCGTCTTTTTAAACGCCCAAAATCGCACCTTTTCATTGAATGTAACAGCACATTTTCCAAAAAATTATTTTGCAAAAATATAATTTAGTAATATTTATTGATTGTTTTACTAGAAATGTTATTCAAAGAATTGAAATAACCCCCTTGGAAATGATACAAAGCCTTATATGGGTATTTATAGATTTTGAGCTAGAATTTCTAATTGGTTTGTGGGAAGGTAATTATGATCAATAGCACATGCTTATTGATCATGTCGGATAATATTTAAGTAGGTGTCAAGATATCATAATCTGGTTCCGTATTCACCAGCCATTCTTAAGAAGATTCTTTGTCTTATTTTTCAAGATTTTTAAAATTTGAAAGTAACACAACTTCTGATTGGCTAAACCATTTGGTTTAGCCAGCCTGGACCATTTGGTTTAGCCAGCCTGGAGTGGTGTTACTTTCAAATTTTAAATATTCTGGAGAATAAGACTGAGAATATTCTTAAGAATGGTTGGTGAATACGACATTCTTAAGAACATTCTTTGTCTTATTCTTCAAGATTTTAAAATTTGAAAGTAACACAACTTGTTGTGTTACTTTCAAATTTAAAAAATTCTGGAGAATGTTCTTAAGAATGGTTGCTGAATACAGACCCTGGTCTTTTGAAAATCATAAAGAGTTCCAGATTGCAAAACAACCATATAGTAATCAAAGGGCTAAATTTTTTTTTTTAATGATGCTGAATGTAACCGTTCATTTTCTTTACACTTTTCAGAGAGAAACGTACAAGTATTTTTCAGTTTTTCACAAGAAATTTTGATAATAGGATAAAGATATAATTAAATATGCTCCCTTTAAACATTGTGAAAAATGGAGAAAAATCTCAGTAACACAGAAACAAGTTTCTTATTTTACTCTTTACCACACAATCCCGACTTTAAATGACCCTGTGAAAGAAGTCTTTTGAAAATCGTGTTGGAAAAGGAGAAAATGCGGGTAACCAGCATTTTCTCCTTTTCCCACAATGTTTTCTACCCTACCCAAAACAATTTTTAATACATTTATTTTGTCGTCTGCAAATGCTTACAGTTTGGACCAGTCTAAAATTTTGTCGTTTGGTATAGGGTTTAAATTCTGAAAATAGCAATTTTGTGTAGGGTTACGGTACATTATATGAAATGATGCTAATTTAACCCTTTCCCAAACAAGCCCTGGTTTTTGCGTGTCTGCAGTACAAGTCTTTTGAAAACACCGTGGGAAAAGGAGAAATTGCTCGTAACGAGCAATTTCTCCTTTTCCCACAGTGTTTTCTACCCTTTTTTGAGACCTTTCTGCCATTTTCATCGAATTTAAAATTGTCGTCTGCAAACTCTTTCAATTTGGACCAGTCCAAAATTTGTCGTTTGGGAAAGGGTTAAACTATGCTCATGTATAGCAGATAAAAGATACCTGAGATTTGTGTAACATAAGATCTTTCCTGATTTTTTATGAGACAAAATTTGTAATTTTTCTTTAGATTTTAATGGTGTATGACAAGGTCACCTTCAGCAGTAAGTTTTTCAGGGGAAGCCGGGTGTAGTTTAACCCTTTCCCAGACAACAAATTTTGGACTGGTCCAAATTGAAAGAGTTTGCAGACGACAATTTTAAATTTGATGAAAATGGCAGAAAGTTCTCAAAAAGGGAAGAAAACACTGTGGGAAAAGGAGAAATTGCTCATTACGAGCAATTTCTCGTTTTCCCACAGTGTTTTCAAATGACTTGTACTGCAGACACGTGAAAACCAGGGCTTGTTTGGGAAAGGGTTAACCCTTTACGAAACAACCCTGTGTTTTGATGATCCTGAGAAGGAAAGGTTTTGAAAATGTTGATGGAAAAGGAAAAATGCAGATGACAGGAATTTTGTCCTTTTTCCCCCACAAGGTTTTTCTGCCCTTTCAAAGACAAACTACATCATTTGTGACAGGTTGAATGGTTATGTTGTCTGCAAATGGTTTGAATTTGAACAAGTCGAACATTTCTTCGTTTGATAAAGAGTGCACTATTATTATTTGCTGTGATTTAACTTTCAAACTATGTGAAAAATGGGATTTGTTGGATCTTAACCCTTCTCCTGCTGTTCGTAAGTACATTTGTATTTTGTAGAGACTGTAAAGCATGATCAGTTGATACATACATGCAGTCTGACCTTGCTGTACTCTCTTTGCTGCTCTCTCAGTAATTTTGGCCACGTAAACTCCATTCAATCCCAATGAACTAACAGAAATTATTTTTGTAAAGTTTAATGATTCAAAGTTGGCAGGATAAGGTATAGTATTTATACAACCAAATAGATAAAACTAAAAATCTCAGTATGTACAAATGTCAAGACATTGTGGTTTCAGGACTGCTTTGCTTAGAATAATTTAGAAATTTTTAACAGTATCAGTGCTCAGCTGAGGCAGAGATCCTAGAAGTGGAAAATTTGGAGAAGCAATGGTTGGCCAATAAACTTACAGCAATTTCCAATCAAGGGAGACAAGTGCACCCATGGCTTGTCCTAGAATAAGGAATCAAGCTTTAGGCATGTATTGAATTCCTTAACATACTGTCCGAGATTTATACATATTGTAACCCAGAAATTTATGAATGAATCATTTAGACGTTTATCCATACAGGATCCATGCATTAACAGCTGATCATAATAAACATGCACTTAGTTTTCTGTTGACTTGAAACAAGGTTATGTTTTATTTTATTTACAGTTTAATTTGTCTTTGCCATGGCTACTTAATGATAATGTCTCATTATTTTGTGCCCTTGTCCAACAGGACCATGAATGGCAAAAAGTCACTCATCCAGACCTAGAATTCACTCGTCATGACATGCGGAATTTTAAAGTCCTGATCAACTCTTTACGTCACAATCCCTAGTTTTAACAACCCTGAGGAAGAGGACTTTTGAAAACATTGTAGGAAAAGGAAAAAATGCTGGTAACCAGCGTTTTCTCCTTTTCCAACAATGTTGTCTAACCTATCGAAGACATAAATAATGATTTCAGCAACATTTAATTTGTCGTCTGCAAATGCTTTCAGTTTGGTCAAGTCTAAAATTTTGCCATTCAGTTTGGAGTTACTGTAATTGGGTATGAATTCGAAGTGCTCTATTGGCGCCTCTATAAGGAGAAATATGGTATTTAGATTCATAGACTCTTTTAGCGAACTATTTTAACTCTACTGCATGACTGCACGATAATAGTTTAGACCAATCTGAATTAAAAGCATATGCAGACAGGAAATTAATTGTGGCTCACATGATTGAATTTGAGTCTGAAAGTGTAGAAAACATTGTTATCAGCATTTTCTCCTGTCCTCACAATGTTTTCAAAAAGCTTCTTCAGGGTCGTTAAAACTTAGGATTGTGTGTGCGGTGAAGAGTTTAATTCAGTTCTTAGGTGATAAAGTTCAGGCCATCAAATTTGCTGAAATATAATGTCATTTATTAAATATTTAATATTTATTACATAATGCTAGCCTATAGGGGTCCTGCAAGGCTTGGTGGTAGAGTGTTGGATTGGTTACCTTCAAATTTACTGGAAGCACTGGGTTTTTATTGGGAGTGTCCTAGGGCAAGACACTTCAGAGCCCTATCCTAGAACTGGTGAGACCCAGGATATACATGAATATGTGAACTGTTGCTGTGATATAACTGAAATAACATTGAAAGAGGCATAAAAGAATAATCAGTCAGTCAATCAATCAATCAACCAACCGACAGACCAACCAACCAACCAATCGGTCAGTCAGTCAGTCAGTCAATCAATCAATCAATCAATCAGTCAATCAATCAACATAATGCTATACTTTTGTATTCTTTCAAGAAAGCTGAAATAGTTAAGTTGTTGGGTGCCAGGCAGTTTTAGTCTTGTGTGCACTGGATAATGTAGTTGAAGACTGGGCAGAACTTGCTGTTTGATCTTGTACCAACAGTGTCTGTCAACCATAACGCTTTACGACACAGTTCTGACTCTTTACGACCGTGGGAGAGAAGCCTTTTGAAAACATCGTGGGAAAAGAAAATGCTGGTTATTTGGGTAAATAGAAGAGTAGTTCCATTATGATGGACGAGGCGTGCAAATGACGGCTACCATTTTTTGGCAGGAGATAATTGCAGGTATTACATGAGGACACGCAATAATGCAACTACAAATCTGCTAACTCTTTACCAGATGACAAAATTTTAGACTAGTCCAAATTGAAAGCATTTGCAGACGACAAAATGACTATGACTGAAAAAATGAAATTTCTTCTGGGAAGGGTAGAAAACATTGTGGGAAAAGGAGAAAATGCTGGTTACCAGCATTTTCTCCTTTTCCCACAATGTTTTCAAAAGGTTTATTTCTCAGGGTTGTTAAAAGTCTGGATTGTGTGGTAAAGAGTAAATTACAGCAATAATTCAAATAGAATGAGAGAAGCTTAACCCTTTAGCACACAATCCTGACTTTTAATGACCCTGAGAAAGAAGCGTTTTGAAAACATTGCAGGAAAAGGAGGAAATGCTGGTGACCAGCATTTTCTCCTTTTCCCACAATGTTTTCTAAACTTTCAGAGACAAATTTAATTATTTGATCCACATGTAATTTGTAGTTTGAATATTCTTTCAATTTAGGCAAGTCTAAAATTTTGCAGTGTTGTAAAGGGTTAAGAATTAGGCATTCTGTCTTATTGATTGATTTTATTGTGTTTAATGCAGTTTTCAACATTATTTCAGTTATATCGTGGCGGCCAGTTCACCTATCCATGCTTTCCTGGAGTTTGTTTTTCCAGTACTTCGCACAATATTCTTTCCAAGCCACTGGCTGCTTTCCCACATAGCCATGCATTCTATCTTAAGCGTTCAGATAAAATGTTAGACTTATCCACACAACAAACTCTTAGATTTGTCCAAATTGAAAGCATTTGCAGACAGGAATTTTAAACATGGCTCAAATGGGGAAATTTCTCCATGAATGGGTAGAAAACATTGTAGGAAAAGGAGAAAATGCTGGTTACCAGCAGTGTTTTCAAAATGCTTCTTTCTCAGGGTGGATAAAACTCGAGATTGTGTGGTAAAAGGTTAAGACTTGTACTAATTCCAAATCGAAAGCATTTTGCAGATGACAAATTAAATGTAGATAGGATTTATCTTTGAGAAAGTAGGAAACATTGTGGAAAACAAACAAAATGCTAGTTACCAACATTTTCTCACAGTGTTTTCTAAAACTATCTTCATTAAGGTGCTTAAAACTTGGGACCATTTTTCAAAGGCTTGCACCATCTATCTCGACTACAGTTGCTGTTGCTGGCATTGCAGATGAAGATTAGACTGTGAAATTTGCAGCCTGATATTGGATCTACATTGGCTTCAACAGATGGCAACTCTTATAAAGCATTCTTTTAGATGGCAGTGCAAACTCATTACAAAAATCTCCTGATTTCACTGTTTCATTACCACACAATCCCATGTTTAATTAGCCCCGAAAAGTAAAGCCTTTTGAAAACATTGTGGGAAAAGGAGAAAATGCTGGTGTAACCTTTTTCCAAAATGTTTTTTACCCAATCAAAGACAAGTTCCACAATCGGAGCCACATTTGAATTGTTGTCTGCAATTCCTGCAATTCTAACAAAATTGAAAAGTTTCACCTCTGATGAAGGTTTCAATATTTTCTAAAATTTCTAAATATATATTTCAATCTCAATTTTCCTCGACTCGTTACAATGCATGCTAATTTTAGACTACTCCCTGTGCAGAGTGCCATTATACCACTGAGTATCAACACTTTACCACACAATCCCGACTTTAAACCACCATAAGAAAGAAGCCTTTTTGAAAACATTGTGGGAAAAAGAGAAAATGCTGGTAATCAGTATTTTCTCTTTTTCCCCCCATTATGTTTTGTACCCTTCCCAAAACAAATACTAATTTTTCAGTCACATTGATTTCATTGTCAGCAAATGCTTTCAATTTGGGCAAGTCTAAAATGTTGTCATTTGGTAAAGTATTAAAGACAGCACCTCTACCAGAACAATAAGTGTTGGAGGCTTTGCATGTGTGAATAATGCATCTTGTAGTTCTTAATAAATTCAGCGATGAATCCTTTTCATTTGACTCTACCTGAGCATGGCACATAGTCTTTCTTTTCTGAAAGTTGCCCAGTTCTCATACTAAACATTCAGCCTTGTGAAAAAAAGTCTTTTACCAGACCAAATGTTTTTAGCTCACCTGAGCATGAAGTGCTCAAGGTGAGCTATTGTGATCTTACTGTGTCCAGTGTCCGTCGTCCTTCGTCCGTCATGTGGCGTCAATATTTTACCTTATGTGCACTGTAGAGGCCACATTTTCAGTCAGATATGCATGGAACTTGGTCAGAATGTTTATCTCAATAAAATCCAGAACAGGTTCGGAATTGGGTCATGTCGGGTCAAAAAGTAGGTCACAGGGCTAAATCTTTAGAAAAACATTGTGTGCATTCTAGAGGCCACATTTTCAGCCTGATACTCATGAAACTTGGTCAGATAGTTTGTCTTGATGACATCTTGGACAAGATTTAAATTGGGTCATGTCTGGTCAAAATGTAGGTCAGTGGGCAAAATGTTAGAAAAACCTTGTGTGCACTCTAGAGGCCACATTTTCAGCCTGATACTCATGAAACTTGGTCAGAAAGTTTGTCTTTTTGATATCTTTGACAGCTTCCAAATTGGATCACATCAGGTCAAAAAGTAGGTCACTGGACCAAATTACAGAAAAAACTTGTGTGTACCGTAGAGGCCACATACAGTAGGTCACTTTCACTCATGTGTTTTACATCATTAAAACCAGGCTGTCTTTAGCTTTATCAGCTGTAGATGATTTTACTCAGGTAAGCACTTGGGGGCCAATGGCCCTCTTGTTTTTTTTACCAGCCCCAAAATATCAATTTGATACTTGGCCTTGCACCCGCAAAGTATTGCAAATTGAACATATCAGATATTATAAAGACAATAAACCTGCAGATAAGGCAATAAACCTGCAGATAAGGCAATAAGTATGTGAAAATTTAATAAAATGAAAGCAAAATTGCTTTATATCTATACAAGATCCTTACAATGAAATCATCGGGTTCTCTTTTATACAACCAATCTTACATGCAGAGAAAGGAATGTTCTTGAATTGTCGAAATAAATGTTGCATAATTTTATTGGTCATCATATTTTCAAAAGACCAACGAAAAATCGTCCGACAAAAACCGTATGTGACGTCATATTAATTTGTACAACAATTTTGATTGGTCTATTGAAGCTGAGCAGAGTTTGGGATAAACCTGTGTCATTCTAAAATAAGTATTTAACCCTTTCCCAAACGATGAATTTTAGACTGGTCCAAATTGAAAGAGTTTGCAGACGACAATTTTAAATTTGATGAAAATGACAGAAAGTTCTCCAAAAGGGTAGAAAACACTGTGGGAAAAGGAGAAATTGCTCGTTACGAGCAATTTCTCCTTTTCCCACAGTGTTTTCAAAAGACTTGTACTGCAGACACGTGAAAACCAGGGCTTGTTTGGGAAAGGGTTAAGTATTTACCTTTCACTGTTATTTTCATCTTTAAACACATGGAAAGGAAACGATGTAAACACTATCACTGCATAAAAGAATATTAAATTTCAATTGCGGATTTTTAATAGACTGTTGGTCTTGTGATTTGAAGAATTTTGACAGACCATTCTAACAATGTAGGACCGGAAGTATGCATTGTATGTGACTTGGGATTCTGTACAGTGATGATCTGTTACTTGGTGTTAGAAATTGTGTTCACACAGTGAGTCAAGCTGGTGATTTCTCATTTATTTTGATAGTTATTATAAAGTATTCATATCGAGTTATTTGTTTCTTTTGTAAAGACCATACCAGGAACACCTATGTGCACTGTGAATCTTCCAGGTAGCAATAGCGATGCCTTGATCAGTTGACAGTGCTAAAAATACAGATGATTCTGTCCCAAAACGATGCCGTTTTTTATCCAATAACTCAACATTAAAAACATGTTTTTGAAAAGGAAAATGTATAAACAGTTTCTTTATTCATATTTTTGTGAAATCATGTCAAGTTTTGGAAACAAGGTCAACTACAATCTTCAATTTCCTTCGTATAAAATGGAACATTGAGAAATTTTTGGTTGTACAGTCACCTGAGATCTATTAACGGGTTACGAGTGATGGTGCAGATTTCTTTTCTCAACATGCTGTTTTGAATGAAGGATAAGGAATGTTGCAGCAGACTTTGTTACTAAATTTTGACATGTTCTTACAAAAATATGAATAAAAAAACTGTTTATACATTTTCCGTTGAGAAAACAGGGTTTTATCGCTTAGTAATCGAGAAAAAACAGCCTTGTTTTGGGACAAAATCATCCATATTTTTAGCACGGACAAATGATCAAGGCATCCCCATTGCTCTAAGGAAGGTTCACAGTGCACATAAGTGTTCCTAATATAGTCTATACATAACAAACAAGTAATTGGATACGAAAATATTATACTAACAATCAAAATAAATGAAAAATCACCAGCTTGATTGACCGTGTGAACATAGTTTTCAACACCAAGTAACAGATCGTCACTGTACAGAATCCCAAGTCACATACAATGCATACTTCTGGTCCTACACTGTGATTCTGACTTTTACAAGACATGTCCATCAGACTGACAGCATTTCAGAAAGACTGGTGGCAATATTATCAACATTATTAGTCGGTCGGTAGACCGATTAGAGAGATGGTAAACTTCGGAAACCTGCCCGCTCAGGGCAAACTGATATAACTGCAACTCGTAACAGCTTTTACTAACAGCATTTTAACGCTTAAACCTGCTGTGATGATTTTATTACGAAACTACTTTTGACCCAGATAAGCGCACTTTTGACCCAGATAAGCGCAGGAATAGTAATTAGCGGTAAACAGACGTTAAGTAGTGTCAAGTAATCCCAAAATACCTTTAAATAACGCAATAAACGGCAGTTACAATTTGTGTAGTATTGAAGTATGTCATAATTACAGTATCATCAAAATCTCTGGCCAGCAAAAACTGGAGCAGTTTACTTTCAACAGGATTGTAAGAAATAGGGTCAGTGATTAGCAGCAACTTTATGAATGAAACGAGTGCGAATCAAGTGTATCGGGTGATGTGAACACATCTTCTAGTCATCTGCTGTCCATATCATTCGGCAAATTTCGAGTGATCCGTTGATAGTTATACGTAGTTACGGGATCGGCCGAGTTGTGACAAGTGCTCTTCGTACATGTAGCAGGTGTTGAAAAGATGATAGGTCATTTTGGTCTTGAGAAGAATAAAATTGCAACAGAAAGGAGTTTGTAAGGAAACATTGCTTTAAAAGAATTTGAAAATTTAGATTGCTCTGTCTAAGAGAAAACTGATGTAAATACAACTCGTAACAGCCGTAAGTTTAAAATAGTAACCGACCGTTGGTTGTGTGATGCAGGGATCGTATATGTGAGGTGAAGCGTGTGAAGCTGTGGAGACAAAGGGTATAGAGTTGTGTAAAGGTTATGGCCCTCGCGGAGATGCCATTACGTAAACATTTTCAGAATGGACTGGTAATTCACTGCTTACAACCTTGTTACCAAGACCGTCCATTCACAGTACTGACTGATTACACATCTTTCAGCATATGATGCATTAACCCTTAGGCTGCTAAGTGCGACTCACTGACCTTTTTGCGAATAGTATAGATCAAGATCAGACTGCACATAACATGCAGTCTGATCTTGAATCTATACTGTCCTGTAAGGAGATATTTCTTTTTCCAAAAAAGAATAAGTTTGACATAGAATTATTCGGGTTTTACTACCAGTTTGAAATTTCATTTCAGTGTTTTAGCAGGGTAAGGGTTAAATTATTTTCACAGCCCCTCTTCCTCTCCTTCCAGCCATGGCACTACCATTTTACACAGTCACTTACATGTTTCTTCTTGGTGAGTTCCTACAGACAAGAATCAATCTGTTAAACCCTTGACCAAACAATCCGATGGGGCTTTGAAAATATAGTTGGAGAAACTGCGTGTATTCAGCATGTTCTCTTTTTTCCACAGCGTTTTTCACCCATTTGAAAGATTTTCAAAATTTTGTCAAATAGAACATTTTCATCGAGGATAAAAAACCCTGAAACTGTAACACAAGTAAGCTCATTTACCGTTATATTCTCCATATCTGAATCAGTGGACCAGGGAAAAAGTCTTTGCAGGGAGTGCAGATTCAGACCAGACTGCTCAGAACATGCAATCGGATCTTGGATCTGTCATGCCAGTTTTCCGAGTTATTCTACTCAAGACAGCAATGATCCTGCAATACTTAGCCTGCTTTTCCAAGCTTAACATGTCTATTTTAACAATTTAGTGCTCTAAGCGTGCAGATGTCAGCAACATGTTTGTCTCATCAGCTATTCCATATTGGTCGATTCTCATCCTTTCCACATTTCAGATAAAGAGATCAAGGCTTCCACAGTTATGCTCTTGCTGATTAGAATGACTCAAATACAATGACCTTTGTTGGCTATGGACAAGTAAAGTCGCTTTTGAAGACAATAAAAGATAAAGATCAGACTGTCCTTTGAACACAATGCAATTCAATATCACAGATGTCCATATCTTAGGTCTAATTGTCTGTTTATTTGGGATGTATATCGGAAAAAAAAAACAACCATGAAATTATAGCCTAATGTTTGATATTGTTTTCCTGTGAAAGGCTAGTCGATTAACTGAGTGTTTTAACTCTTAACCAAACTATCCTTTTTTGTTGCCCATGAGAAAGAAGATGAAAACATTGTGAGAAAACGGGAAAATGCAGGTTACCATTTTCTCCTTTTCCCATTTTTTCATACCCTTTCAATGATTCAAATCATCATTTAGTGTACGTTTAATTCATCATGTGCAAATGCTTTTGATCTGGACAAGTCTAAAATTTTATCATTTGGTAAAGAGTTGACGGTTAGGGAGCTATTGGTTATCTACATTCTTTGAAAGTATAATGTAGGAGAAATTTGCCAGCAGATGTTTGGACTGGACGATTTGGCCGCCTAAAAAATAGGTAGGACAGTTTGTCAAGATGAATACGATGTCCTGTTAAAAATGAAAAAATGAAAGGCCCACAAGCAGCCAAAAGTAAATTATTTCAAAGTTATAATGCAGGCCTATTTTATACGGCTTTTATATGTTACAATAGAGTTACCAAAGGTGCCAAAGTTACAGAAAAGAATATATATATTTTTTCATTCTTTTAAAGGATTGGTAGGTGCCTCTGCGAAAATTTGTTCTAGAAATCAGTACAGTTCTAGTACTACTTCAGAATGCACCAGAACAGTTCTAGAACTGTCCTGTGGTGAAGTTCTAGAACTTTTGTTCTAGAACTGTTCCAGAAATGTTTATTTCACAAATCTGGTACATTTGTAGAACATTTCTGTTTTCTTCAAGTGTTCTGAATCTGTTCCAGAACACATTTAGAACATGTCTAGGACATAGGAAGTTCTAAAAATGTTCTACAAGAGTTCTAAATTTCTAAATCTAGAACATTTTCAGAACAAATCAAGGTCTTTGCATGTTCTGTATATGTCCCACAATAGTTCTAAAAGATGATCTAGAACATTTTCAGAACAAATCAAGGTCTTAGTATGTTCTGTATATGTCCCACAATAGTTCTAAAAGAAGATCTAGAACATTTTCAGAACAAATCAAGGTCTTAGTATGTTCTGTATATGTCCCACAAGAGTTCTAAAAGAAAATCTAGAATATTTTCAGAACAAATCAAGTCATAGCATGTTCTGTAGATGTCCCACAAATGTTCTAAAAGAAAATCAAGAGCATTTTCAGAACCAATCAGGGTCATAGCATGTTCTATATATGGCGTTAAACTCCAATACAAACAAACAAACGAAAGTAGTCAGGTGACATGGATCTTATAGGAAAAAAAAATTACTGGACCATTCCTCCATACCATAGATCTGTATAAATATTAAGTATGACTTCAATTGACACTGCCTCTACAAAGTATTATATGTTTGAAAATATTGACAAAATGCAGTAATACTAGTGTTTGACACCCCAGGTATCATCTCCGGGTGTCTCAGCATGCTTCTATAAAATCTTCAGCCGTTCTTGATCTCAGTTTACGTGTGATTTAATTGTTTCCTGACTGGAAGAGGATTTATTCATTGATAAGGTGAAAGGCTTTTATGTCACTGGAAAATTTTGTTGTTTTAATAATAGTTCAAAAAAACATTATGGCATGGTAGGCTGTGGGGGCAGTTTATGATCCTGTACAAGACTTAGTAGCACAATCCCTCAAGTAAGTTTGTTACCGTCATCTCGCAAAAATATTTTTCTGTCCACATTTCCTGTGGATTTCCATGTACAACTAGAACTGTCACAAAGTGAACAAAAATACTCCCCCCCCTCCCCGCACTGGCATCTTGTCACTGGAGCAGTACAATCAGAGAAAACAGTTTGCCTGTGACCTTGACCTTTGACCCAAAGACATTAGGGCACCTCCTTGGGTCATAAGGAACACATATAAAGTTTCAGGGTCATAGGTCAAACGGTTTTTGAGTTAGAGTACGGAAATGAAAACAACACGGACAGATTGACAGATGGACAGACATGGTGAAACCAGTATACCCCCCTCAACTACATAGGCAGGAGGTGTAATAAAACGGAAATCCATGTAAATCCAATTTTTTACATGAAAATCAATTTTGTTTATGGAAATTCATGAGGTATTGGCTTTTTTTCCGTTGGAAAGCTGGAAATCTTACATGTATTTTTAACATACAATTCAGACTTAGCAAATTTTGAAATGGAAAGCATATGCATAAAACAAATTCTGTTTTAAAGAGGATTTAAAACATATTGTGGGTAGGCTTTAAGGTGACATGTTTCCAAAGGCCTTCTTGCTCCACATTGTTAAAAGATTGAACTCTGGGTTATGTGGTAAAAGGTTAATTAAAAGTATTTGCAGACCACAAATAAAGTGTGGCTCAAATGAAAAACAAATGTGATAGCATATAAATTTGCCTTTTGTTAAAATGTTTCTTTACCCTATATATTTTTACTAGACAAAATTTTAGACTTTTCCATAATGACAGCATTTGCCAATGACAAAGAAAATTTGCCCCAGATAACAAGATTTATAACACAAAACAGTGTGGGAAACAGACAAATAAATCTATTTGTTGCAAGCAATTTTCCATATCCCACAATATTTTCTGAAGCCTTTTTTCAATGAGTAATTTCACAGGCGTGTTTCTGAGCTGATAAAGAGGAAATATTTATGACTTTTATGGGTGAACCAGCACTCGATCACGTTTGGAACGAGTCCACTCAGAACGAAACCGAAAGTACATGTACATGTGTCGCTACCGTTAAATGGCATTATCTCCCGCTAGATGGCATTCTACAAATACACAAATATACGAATCTTCGAAGAATATGACATGCGCAGACAACGCGTTAAATGGTGCAAATTTACATAAAACTTCATTACAACTACTGCATATTAAAAGAAACACGTACGTGTATTTTAAATGTGTTAGCTTTCTTACCGTTCTAACTCACATACAGGTTGACAAAATCATAAATTCGCCCCGTTCTGACATGACAGGGTGGAGAATATGGAAGAATCGGTTAATGTTTAGCTTCAATCGGAAAATTTCGGATGATCCGTTATTCAAATTAGATCGGTTAGATGTAGTTACGGAATCGGCCGAACTGTGACGAGCGTTTTTAGCTTCAGTTTCCGCTTTGACATCGATTACTTCTTGTTCGTTTTCATTGGCTAGTTTTGAAAGGCGCCATCAGACCCGGATGATGACATCATACCGAAAAAATATGGACGACATTAGAAGGTCAGGTAAGAATCGTTTGAGTTATTTCTTTTTATTTGTGCGTGTATGCTACAAGATCACGGCAACAGAGCGTTCCCAAAAGAGCAAACTTTCTGATTGCGACCGTAGATTGACAATTTATTGAGAAAGTTTCTAGATCTAGAGTCTCGTAGTCTTTTTTTTTCATTATAGTCGTCGACCGTTATTATGTTGCTTGTTCGTCCCACAATCAATTCGTCCCACATTTTTCTTTTATATTGCTTGTTACTCAAGTCTGGCGATTTTTATCCCCCGCTGATTTTCGGAGGTGGGTATAGTTTTCTTGATGTCCGTATCTCTGTTGCTTATGGCAGTCCGCAAATAAACTTGTGTGTGTGTGTTTTATTCAATGCAGTGTCATGGAAAAAGGGGAATTGATCTAGGTATTTCCTTAATGGAGCAATATTTCTTTAACTACTGGACAAAATTTTATGAAACTTCATACTAACATTTTTTATCATGAACCACAGACAATCATTATTTGTTTTTATTTTATGAAATTCCATGTTGTGGAAAAAGGGGGCTTAATATCGTCGAGTATCCCAATTTCGTGAGTATTCTAATTTCGTGACGTATCGGTTTTTTGCTTACTACGTCATCATCCGGGTTCTACAGGAACGCTACTTTCGGATTTGTTTGTAAACAAACATTGACATCTCTCTGATAAACTTTCTGCCGAAATGCGCTTCAAACAGGTAAGTTATTCTATGTTTTATTTATACACACCTTTAAAAGCTGATTTTTACTATTACCTTTTTTATCTAAACGCAAAAACCATTATATTATCGTTTAAGATAGATGACAGCTGTGACCCAATTCTTCGTCGGCAAAACGGATGTTTACAACTTATGATCATGTGATGGTGCTTTTGAAAAAGGCCACGGAAAAAAAGATATTGGGTTCTGAAAAGATTGAAAATATTAGCGAAACCAAGTTTTTCCCGATATTGTGCCTATTAATGCCGATCATTGAACTGCCTATTGCATGATTAAGAAAGCCTGTTTTTAAACAATTCTTGGCATGTTTTTTTCATTTTTTGCAACATTATATGGCCACATCCATATTGCACATATAGTCTTACAATAATTTCTATCAAGTACTCAAAATTGTGCATATCTTTTCATTCTCAGGTTTCCCCACAGCCTGTTAGGCAGAAGTACAGACTTTACTCCCCTACTGCCTTGACAAATGCCTATAGACGAGTCAAGGAAGACAATATGTCAGTAAGGAGGGCATCAATACAGTATTCTGTGCCTATGCAGACCTTGCGGGATCGTGTCTTGGGGAAAATTCCGCCAGAAACAGTCGCTGCAGGACGTGTCCCTGTGCTATCCCTGGATGAAGAGGAAAGAATTGTCAATCATTTGAAAACTGTCGCCTCACTTGGATATGGTTACACACGCCAGGAAGTAGTAGATCTAGCCTCTGACTTTGCTGTACAAGTAAGAAAAAGAACTGTTAACAACCCATTTACCCTAAACTGGTTTAATAAATTTATCAAAAGATGGCCAGAACTACGAGTAATCAAGCCCCGTGGTCTTGAGCAGTGTAGAGCTCAATCTGCTTCAGTACCAGTTGTCTCTAAATATTTTGTTGAACTGGAAAAAATACTTGAGAAATATCTGCTGAAAGATAAACCACACCTTATATTCAACATAGACGAGAAGGGTATAACTCAATACCACACTCCACCTGCAGTAGTTTCAGGGAATGAAATACATCCATCTGCCGTCACAGCTGGAAAGTCGACCACAACTACAATTATTGGCTGTGGAAGTGCTAGCGGAATGGCTGTCCCACCATATTATGTGTTTGCTGGAAAAAGGATGATACCTGACTTAATGAAAGGTGCTTTGCCTGGTGCATCTTGTTCAATGAGTGACAGCGGTTGGTCAAACTCTGACATTTTTCGCAGGTATCTGTCAGACCATTTCCTGAAGTTTGTTGCTACCAGGACAGATCAGCATATTTTACTATTATTAGATGGTCATAAATCACATGTTTCCATTGGTTTGGTTGAGTGGGCCCATTGCCATAATATTATTTTATTTATCTTGCCAGCTCATACCAGTCATGTATTGCAACCTATGGATGTTGGATGTTATGGTCCATTCCAGCGGATGTACAATGCTGAGTGCCACAAGTTTACTCGCCAGTCTTCATGTACCGTCACACGTTATGATGTCTGTGAACTGTCTTCTAAGGTTTATTATAGAGCACTTTCTGCTGAAAATTTAGTCAGCCTTTCAAAAGACAGGTATTTTTCCTTTTAATCCTTCTGTGATAAGTAGGGATGTTTTGAAGCCAGCAGAGGTGTTTAGTCTAGAGTCAGACCAGGGAGAGAGTGATGCTGATGACGACTCACAGAAGACTGTAGAGGGTGGTATTGTAATGCATGAATCAGATACTACAGATGTTGATATGAGAGAAGAGGTTCCGGAAGTTGCAGGAACATCAGCTAATCATCCAATTCTTGAAAAGTTTTTCACCAGTCGCGTCAATATTTTAAAATCTATAAAAAAAGAAGGAGTGCGGAAGAGGAAACCTCGTCGTACAATGAGTGCCATTGTTTCAGGCAAGGCAATCACAGAAGAAGATGTAGAAGTCCGTATGTTGAAACACCAGGAACAAGGTTCAAGTAAAATGTCACTTGCTGCTAAGTCTGTAAAAGGTAAATTTAAAGCTCCAAAGAGATCCACCGACAAAAGATCTGAAAATTCAAAGAAAAAATCTGTGGAAATATCAAAGTCTACTGACACTTTTGATTCTTCAACTTCTGAGTCAGATGAAGATGATCCAAGCGAGTTATGTTGCGTTTGTGGTCACAGAAAACCAAAAGCATTGGAAAATATCTATGTACTTTTCTTTGCAAAATGGGCACAGTGTGATGGAGTTAGGGATGGTATACCGTGTAAGCATTGGGTACATATACCCCACTGCAGTAATGTCAAGACAGTGAGGCGCCACAGTGAATTCTTATGCCCACATTGTGTTATTCAGGCCCCTAATTCTGAGGAATAAATCAGTTTAGTTAACATTTGACTGTTAGACATTTAATTACATGGAAATACGTTATGAATTAGTTACATTTTTCCTCAATTTTTCTCAAATCTGACTGAAGACAAGTGTATTGTTGTTTTAAAATGTTTTGAATGATTAATTTGACCAATACTGTGACGTACGCTAAATGGTGCACGAAACTAATATATTTTTTGGCCGGCCTTTTTTAAAATTTATGCATTAGGTAGGTGTTACCCAAAGGTCACGAAATTAGAAACATTCCCACAGCCGCCATATTTGAAACTGAAACTGACTTTTCCATATCCTTTACAATTTAGAAGTGGAGTTAATTTGGATTATGTGATGGATTTTTCCTATTAATGATTAAAGTTACAAGGTAAGTAAAATTTACTTTCATAAAATATACTTTGATGGGTTGAGATCCGAATTTCATTAACTATCACGAAATTAGGATACTCGAGGCTATATAATTTCATTATGAACCCACTTCTCTTAGTCAGTACATCCGGACATATATCTTCTAAAATCCTTGATGAAAATTCATATGTGTGTTCATTATGATAGTCTGCCAATTTCACTTTTTGATTTTTCTGATTTAATGCTGTGTCATGGAGAAAGAGGGCTTGATGTATATTTCCATAATGGACCAATATCTCTTTCACTACTTAACAAAATTTTATGAAACTTCGTATTTATATTTTTTATCATAAACCACAGACAATCATTTTTTTTTTTTATGAATTCCATGTCATGAAAAAGGGGGGGGGGCTAAATGTATAATTTTATTATTGACCAATTAACGAAATGGCCACATGTAACGCTTAACACAAGACCTCATGTATTCTTTATCAAAACAGGTATTTTTTGGTGAGGGATATTATTTCGATGAAATAAACGTTTTTTTTTTTTTCATCTGTTTACAGGTCGAAAATGAAAATATGAGATGTGATTATGTTCAGTTTTGTTGATGAGGGCTTTCACTCTGTATAGTCATCTAGCTTATTTCAAACTGAAGACTTCAAATCTGGGATGGTGTCACAGATAAGATGTTGACTGAAATTCAAACTGGGACTTCTATCAAAGAATCAGGTATGGTAAATATTTTTCATATTTCACAGGTTATGGACATAGAATCTAGATCTATTTGATCATAATACAGATCTACTGCATTCCAGTTTCTTATGAATTTCAAATTAGACCAACAATACTTTAAAGAAAAAATTAGACTCAGTTTGAGACATTTCATAGAACTGTTCAGTTTTTCCCCACATTAAGTTACCAGATAAAATGAATTATCAAACATATAGTTATCAAGGAATGAAAATGCTTAGTTGCTTGTTACCTTGGCTGTTTTCCAGGGTTCATACAGACTTGTCAACAAACAGTTCCAGGACTTCAAGTAATTTTTCAAGGACTTTACAATGCGTATTTTATAGTAATGTGATAATGGTGCATAATATAATTATATTAAATGTACATGTATAACTAAATGGCAAACGCCTCTCCAGTAAAGTTCTATGCATTATATGGCATTGTTTTATGAGAGAAAAGAAATTAATTAGATTTTCAGCTTCATTCTGTTGACCAATATAGTGTTTGATGTATAGTATACAGAATGATTCCGTAAGAAATTGCTATTTTTTGGACATTCATATACTTCTGATTTTCATGGGGTTTTGTGATCTATAGTGGTGGGGCATTTGCCGGTATCACGCTTAAGTTTCACTATTATTGGTACCTTTGAAAAATGTAGTAGTCTTAGGTACAGAAGAAATATTATTTTCATCACAACCAAGCAGTTTTAATTTGAATGTTATTGGCCCAGGCCTTGGCGTGCGATTTGACAGCCGGTACTCCCATATGTTTGAAATGTCAAATAATTCATCGATACAAGGTGCTATTGTCTTATCAGTTTTAAAAGGCTGACGCCAATCTTTATACATCTCTTTCTTCACCCTATCGGAATTAAACCTACATTTTCCTCAATGACACATGATGTTACCAAATTGAATCTACAATCTGGAACCATTGCCTTTTACATGTGGCCCTAAGATTTTTGCAGAAGGCGCTGGATAAGAGAAGAAACTACCAGTTTCTATACTGGGTAATTCCTGTATTCTATTTTATAAAGGATGCCTGATGACTGTCAATTATGATTCTTATTTAGCATCTTTATAAATGGTTAATTTTTTGTTATGACCGATTTCAAGGATTTTTCTTCTATTTTCAAAACTATTTACACTTTTTTCCAGTGTAATCTAAGGAAAATTCTGACTTTGTCATTTTGCAGATTTTCCAGGACTACAAGTCAAATTCTAGGACTTTACCAGTACATCTGCAAACCTGTGCGGACCCCGTTTTCAAAGAAAATGGTGAGTTATGGTTGTTAATGTAAAGTATTGACATTTTCTCAGTTGTCTATTTTGATAAGGTCAAAAGTGAAAAAAAAAAATCATACTTGGGCTTAATTTTAGAAGGGGAAACCATTACCAGAAAGGCAAATAAAAATCATTCAAAATGTCTTGAAGCGGTAATGCCCCTTTTTAAAAAAAGGTTGGGAAAAAAGCCATGCTCTGGCAAAAGGGGGTTTAATGCATCTCTTTGGTGCATTATACAAATCCAGCCATCACATAATCATGGATCCATAATAGCCTCTTTTTTCAAACAGCGACAGAATAGTAAGGTAGACTGGTCCTGAGACATACAGAAATTGACCATTAACGAAAAGTTTTGGCCCAGGTCAGCGGATCTGGGTTGATACTTTTCACAGATGCATTAAGCCACCTTTTCACAGCGCATAGCTCATGCATTTCATATGATATTTAGCTCTACTAGCCAAAGGATAGACAGGCTTATGTCATATCCTGGTTCCCGATGACTGCATCTGTTGTTGGATTTTCATGAAACTTGCACTGTTTCAATCAAAAGCTTACACCGTAGTGATTATGAAAGACATCTGACATTTAGTAAGGAAAAAGTAGCCTTTTATAATTGAAAATTTGCATTTCTTGCTTACTCAGTACAGTCTGCATTTGTGGCTGGATTTAATGAAACTTGCTGAGTTTCTTTACATCATCAACAGCTTGAACCATATTATATATTGTAAGAAATCATACAATTAGGAAAAAGTTACCATTCAAAGTTGAAAACATAACCTTCCCCAAATTGTAGCCAGGTCGCAATTTTTCATTCTAAATCCTTCATTTCCGTTTTGCCATTTGAATTATATGTTAATACATATAGTCTGTATACTCTACCAGTCAATTTGCTATCCAGTCTGTGCCATGTGACTGAGTAGCGTACAATTCAGTTTAGAGCGAGATGTCAGACTGAACTCTGCCTACTGATAAAATAATCTTGTCGAAATTCTCTTTGTTCTTTTCGGAAATCTTTTGCCCCATTGGAAATTGCTTTGTCATATGCTGGAATTAAGGAATATTTCAATTTACTACGCTTTTATCACCATTTTAATTGGTTTCTGCGATTAATGAAATGGCAGCATCCAAGCTTTCCTTTTTGCTAATGTTTGATCTAACATTTTTGTTCACATGTTTAACTTTGTGCATGTTCCTAATTGTAGCAATTAACAGCAGTTGGTATGTGTGAGCTTGTGATGAGCTGGTGAGACTGTCATGCCTTCATTTTTGTAAATTGGTAAGTTTACACTAGAAGCAGTTTGAACTATACTGTGCTGTACTGTATTGTATTTCAGTGCCTGCCATTCATACTTGCAATTTCACAGTTTTGTCATGCTGTATTTGAGAACCCATTGTTCCTACTTGGGTATAGGTGGAGAACACGACTGCTGTCAGTTTGTTTTAATATTGACCTATTTGTATTGATTTTGCTCCATAAAGTCATCTGCATAAAGAGTTGAATATTCAAGTACATGTATTTATGTTCTTGTGCAATATAATGTTTTCCAGATGCAAAGATGATATGGTTATGGATGATATCTAGTTGTTTAGAACTAGATTTTTAGAACCAGGGTCCGTATTCACCAACCATTCTTAAGAACGTTCTTAGTCTTATTCTTCAAAATTTTCTACATTTGAAAGTAACACAACTTATAATCGGCTAAACCAAATGGTTTAGCCAATCAGAAGTTGTGTTACTTTCAAATGTAGAAAATCTTGAAGAATAAGACTAAGAATATTCTTAAGAATGGTTGGTGAATACGGACCCAGATGTTTAATATTTATACTATATTAAATGTGAACTAGCTACCTTGTCACTGGTGACTTCTCATCCACAAGTGAGACTTACCTTAGAAGAAGTGGAACCCAAGAGACCCCACTAAACTAGTGATAAACTATGATTATTTAAGGAAAAAACCCATGTAGTTGTACCAGTTATTAAGCAATCCCATGTTTTTAGCTCACCTGAGCACTGCTCAAGGTGAGCTTTTGTGATCATGCTGTGTCTGTCCTGCGGTGTGCGTCGTCTGTCATCCAGGCATCAACAATTACATGTACCTTGTGTGCACTCTAGAGGCCACGTTTTCATTCAAATACTCATGAAACTTAGTCTGAATGGTTCTCTTGATGAAATCTTGGATGGGTTTGAAATTGGGTCATGCCTGGTCAAAAAGTAGGACACCGTAACAAATTTGAGATTAACCCTGTGTGCACTCTAGAGGCCACATTTTTAGTCCAATACTTATGAAACTTGGTCAGATTATTTGTCTGGATGATGTCTCAGACAAGTCTGAAACTGGGTCATCTTGGGTAAAAAAGTAGGTCACTGGGACAAATCTTAGAAAAACATTGCACAATACAGGCCATATTTCAGCCAGAAAGTCATGAAACTTGGAAAGTTTGTCTGGATAAAATCTCTGACAAGTTTGAAATTGGGTCGCTTCCAGTTAAAAAGTAGGTCACAGGGCCAAATCTTAGAAAAATGCTATGTGCACTGTAGAGGCCACATTTTCAGCCTGATACCCATGATTTTGACTTGGTGAGAACATTTGTCTTGATAAATTCTCTGACAAGTTCAAGATTGGGTAACATCGGTTCAAAAAGGTGGTCACTTGGCCAAATCTTAGAAAAACCTTGTGTGCACTGCAGAGGCCACATTTTGAACCAGATTCTAAATTTAAAAATAGGTCAAATCAGTCAAAAAGTAGATCACTTACACTCATGCATTTTATATCATCACGACCAGGATCTTTTCAGCCTTATCAATCCTAGATGACTTTACTCAGGTGAGTGCCCGCCTGGGTGGCTCAGTGGTGAGCGTGTCGGACTCATGACCTGGTGGTTGTGAGTTCGATACCCGGTTGAGGCGAACTTTCTTTCCGGCGTATTTTCGCCTCTCACCTCTGCTGAAGCATGTGAGAAAAGTAGTCGGTGGCTTTGGAAAGAAAGTTGTGTTAGTACTGGTGTGAGAAAGCCAGGAAACACATGTGCGTCACCGACCGCCATGATATGACCTTGGCTGTTAAAGTGGCGTTAAACCCCAATACAACCAGCCAACTCAGGTGAGTGCTTTAGGACCAATGGCCCTCTTGTTACAATCTTGTAAAGGGCTTTTGAATACAGTAGGGGAAAAAAGAAAACAATCCTCACATTTTTGTTTTCGCTCATGTTTTCAGCTCCTTCAAAGGCAAATTCCATCATTTGCATGACATCTAATATGCTGTCTGCAACTTGTTTCAGTATGGATGAGTATAAGATCATTTAAATGGTAAAGAGATGACAGTCCATTTTTCTTCTTTTCTTTCTAGCATGTCACTGACAGCCGCTACAAGTGAAAAACATCAACCTATGGTCTCTGAGAAATGCACCTGGATTTCATGCTGAACCTCAAGCTCCCACACTCAGCCCTAGCCTCAACGACTGTTGGTGACATTAACAGACCTTGTCTATTGTTGCAGAAAGACTTAAAGTTTGATTAACTAAATGACATTTTAACCCAATTTTGAACAGACTTGAATACACTGTGCTTTATATACTTCCATGTATGCTTGTAAGTGGTTTATCTTTTTAATTAAATTTTTTCAAAAAGAATAACTTAGAAAAATTCTCCTCTGTACGATTTTTATCTCAAAACTGTCACCAACAATGGTGGTTTATGATGGTCACTGTCCTAAGTTCATTCCCTGAAGAAAAAATGCTGGACAAATATCTAAGAACTATTCTGGAACTGTCCTACATATTTCTAGACCAGTTTTAGAATTGTACTAAAACTGTTCCAGAATAGATATTCTAGAACAGCTCTAGTCCAATTCCAGATTAGTACTTGAACAGTTCTATAACTGTCAAGAACAAAAGTTCTAGAACAGTTCTGTAACAAAAGTCCTAGGCTATGTTAAGAACAATGCAAGAACTGTTCTATTACATGCAAGTAGAAATTTCTGGAACTGTTCTGAACATAATCTGGGACTTGTGTACCAGAACTGTTCCAGAACTATCGTTACCCAATTTTCTAGACAAGTTCTGGAACTGTTCTCAACCTAATCTTGAACTTTCGCACCAGAACTGTTCTAGTACTGTTGTTCTGAAAATTGTCTCATTTAATGTTGCAGAACAATTCTTGAAATGTTCTAGAACTGATCCAGGGTTGTTCTAGTGCTGTTCTGGAATACTTGTTCCAGAACAAAGTTAGAATTATTCTAGAAATGTTCTAGATTATTTCGCAGAGGTACTGCTGTTCATGATGAGTGATATCTAAAACTTGATAATGGGTATTGCTGATCAGAATTGTCACATATTTTTTACATTCTATTGCTGTTGGCTGGCAAACATAGCCTATATTTTAACCAGTCATTAAACTACTGATTTGTAAAAGATAGTTTAAAAAAGTGGAATCCTACGTGGCTCATTTGTAACGGTGTAGGACTTTTTGTCCCATACATAGTTCAAACATCTACCATTTGATTTGTGTAGTTATTCAGTGTCGACCGATTACAGTGCTTACAGCACTTTGATTATATATACACCAATGGACTGTAATTCAGATCTTATACCAAACAACAAAATTTTAGACTGTTCCAATTTAAAAGTATAAATTTATACATGACAACTAAGATTGAACTTAACTCTTTACCAAACGACAAAATTGTAGACTGGTCCAAATTGAAAGCATTTGCAGATGACAAAATAAATGTGACTCAGAAACTGAAATTTGTGTTGGGAAGGGTAGAAAACATTGTGGGATTAAGGAGAAAATGCTGGTTACCAGCATTTTCTCCTTTTCCCTCAATGTTTTCAAAAGGCTTCTTTCTCAGGGTCGTTAAAAGTCGGGATTGTGTGGTAAAGGGTTAAAAGGTAAGATTTGTCTTTGAAAGGCTTGAGAACATTGTGAGAAGGGGAGAAAATGCTGGTTCAGGGAGGAATGAATCTTGTTGCATTGACTATCATCAGTCCTTTGAAAGAAATTGGCTGTGTTGGGGATTTGAACAAGCGACCTCCTACTGTCAAATCTTTTACAATACCGACTGCGCTTCCCTGGGGCTCGGCTAATCCTTGCAGTACGAGAAAATGAAATAAGCAATCTCTTTCAGTGAAGTAGCTTCATACATTTGAATAAGTTTTTGTCAAAATATCTTCAAAGAAGCAGACAGTGTACATCCAAGAACACAATGCATGTTCTAATCAGTCTATTCCTGATCTTCATTGTTTGCATGAGCAATAAAATCCAGGTTCAGGGCTATGTTTCAAGGTAATGAAAGCATCAAAACATTTCGGTTTAATCCTTTGCCAAATAATTCCAAGTTTAACGACCCTGTGGGGAAAAAGCTTTAAGAAAATACTGTAGGGAAAGGAGAAAAATGCTGGTAACCAGGATTTTTTCCTTTTCCCAAATGTTTTCTTCCAATCAAGGACAAATTTTGTCATTTAAGCCACATTCAAATTGTCGTCTGCAGATGCTTTCAGTTTGGACGGGTATAAGAATTTTACATTTTGGCAAAGAGTTCACTCTTTACCACACAGTCCCGAGAAGTTTTGTGAAAAAAAACATTGTGGGAAAAGGAGAAAATGCTGATAACCAGCATTTTCTTCTTTTCCCACAATGTTGAATGGTCCATATCATACATAAGATTCCATCAATTGAACCACATTGAATTGTCGTCTGCAAAGGCTTTGAATATGGACAAGTGTAAGACTTTTGTCATTTGGTACAGAGTATTTTAGGAGAAACTGAATACAGTAAGCAATTTCTCAATTTGCCACTGTGGTTTCAAGGTGTGGTCCACTGTAAGAAGAGAAATGCTGTCTGTGCGAGATAATGAGTTAATGGCAAGGTGCTTGAGAAGCACTACTGAGGCAAAATTCAAACAGTTTGCAGACGACAATTTTAAATTTGATGAAAATGGTAGAAAGTTCTCAAAAAGGGTAGAAAACACTGTGGGAAAAGGAGAAATTGCTCGTTACGAGCAATTTCTCCTTTTCCCACAGTGTTTTCAAAAGACTTGTACTGCAGACACGTGAAAACCAGGGCTTGTTTGGGAAAGGGTTAAAGGATTTCCCACTTACGACAAATTTTGCTGAGGCAATTTAAAGACAAATTATTTTAGTGGAAATTTAAAAGTGTAATGGCATGATTCCATGTAGCATTTCGGGAATTATACATGATTTTTAAGAGCTGTTACTGCGTTCTGCATGTGTTGATACAAGTCGCAAAATTCAATTAGATTAAAGTAATTTGTCTCTAGAAATTTGCAAGATTGATTTTAGAGCAGGAAAGCAGGGATGTTCCTCATTTTGATAATTCACCAAGTTTTATAGGTCTGTTGGGGTAATATTTCAGAGATTAACTGTCTTTACCAAAGGACAAAATTTTAGCCTTGTTCAAATTGAAATCATTTGCAGACAACAAATTAAATGTTACTCAATAAATGAAGGTTATCTTTTGCAGGGTAGAAAAAAAAATGTGGGAAAAGGAGGAAATGCTGGTTACCAGAATTTTCTCCTTTCCCACCATGTTTTCAAAGTTTTTTTTTTCTTGGGGTGGATAAAAGTTGGGATTGTGTGATAAAAGGTTAAGAGGTGAGGGAGAATGAGTATCCCAATTCAATGCTTTACCACATAATCCAGAGTTTTAATGACCCTGAGAAAGAGACCTTTTGAAAACATTGTGGGAAAAGGAGAAAATGCTTGTAACCAGCATTTTCTCCTTTTCCCACAATGTTTTCTGTTCTTTTACAGACAAACCTCACCATATGAGCCATTTCTAATTTGTTGTCTGCAAATGCTTTCAGTTTGGACAAGTTTGAAATTCTGTCGTTTGGTAAAGAGTTAAAGATGGAGTCTCCAGACTGAAGCATTGAACAATTTCTATATTTTCCTAGGCCTTTGCTAAATGACCGTTCTATTTAACCCTTTACCACACAATCTTGAGTCTTTACAACCCTGAAAGAGACGGCTTTTGAAAACATTGTTGGAAAAGGAGAAAATGCACTTCTAGAATTAGAGGGAAACCCAAATGACAAAATGTAATTTGTCTTTGATAGGGCAGAAAACAATAATTATTGGGGAGAAAGAGAAAATGCTGGCTACCAGCATTTTCTCCTTTTCTAACAATGTTTTAAAAAGCCTTTTTTTTTTCAAGGTCTTTTTTTCCCACAATGTTTTAAAAAGCCTTTATTCCTCAGGATTGTTAAATGTTGGGATTTTGTGCTAAATGGTTAAACAAGTTTGAAAATAGGTCAGCCTGGCAAAAAAAGCAATCGGTCACATGGTCAATCAGAGAAAAGTGTACTTCTAATTATATTGTCAGAGATACATAGGCTAAGGTGAGGGATTCAGGGCTGTCATGGCCCTCTTGTTCTCATGTCCAGAAATGTTGCCTGACATTTCATTTTCCATCATTTTCTATCATTTTAGTCAATTATTTGATGTCTGGAAAAGATTTCTTTGTCTGTATTAACCCTTTACCAAACGACAAAATTGTAGACTGGCCCAATTGAAAGCATTTGCAGACGACAAAACAAATGTGACTCAAAAGTTGAAATTTGTTTTGGGATGGATAGAAAACATGGTGGGAAAAGGAGAAAATGCTGGTTACCAGCATTTTCTCCTTTACCCACAATGTTTTCAAAAGGCTTATTTTTTAGGGTCATTAAAAGTCGGGATTGTCTGGTAAAGGGTTAACCCTTTACTACACGACAAAATTTCGACTGGTCCAAATCGGGAGCACTTTCGCAGACAAAAAATTAAATGATGCTTAAATTGTGGAAGTTGTCTTTGATAGGGTAGAGAACATTGTGGGAAGAGGAGAAAATGCTGGTTCATCAGCATTTTCTCCCTTTCCCACAATGTTGTTAAAACTCGGGACTTATTGGGAAAGGAGTAACCCTTTACCTTACAATACTGGCTTTCATTGACCCTGAGGGAGAAGCCTTTTGAAAACATTGTGGGAAAAGGAGAAAATGCTGGAAACCAGCATTTTCTCCTTTTCCCACAATGTTTTCTACATTATCAAAGAAAAATCCCATCATATGAGCCACACTGAAATTGTCATCTGCAAATGCTTTGAATTCGGACTGGTCTAAGATTTTGTTGTCTGGTAAAGGATTAACCCGTTACCACACAATCCCGTCTTTTAACAACCCTAGAGAAGAAGCCTTTTGAAAACATTGAGGGAAAAGGAGAAAATGCTGGTAACCAGCATTTTCTCCTTTTCCCATGATGTTTTCTACCCTTCCCAAAACAAATTTCAATTTTTGGGTCACATTTTGTTGTCTGGAAATGCACTCAATTTGGATCAGTCTAGAATTTTGTTGTTTGGTAAAGAGTTAAAGAACTTCATCAACTCTTTATCAGACGATGATATTTTAGACTTGTCTAATTTAACCCTTTACCACGCTATCCCGACTTTAAATGACTCTGAGAAAGAAAGCTTTTGAAAAAATTGTGGAAAAAGAAAATGCTGGTAACCAGCAATTTCTCCTTTTCACACAATGTTTTCTACCCTTCCCAAAACAAGTTTCAATATTTGAGTCATGTTAATTTTGTCGTCTGCACACGCTTACAATTTGGGCGAGTCTAAAATTTTGTCTTGTAGTAAAGAGTTAAAAGCAGTTACAGACGAGAATATTAATGTGGTTCACCTGACAGGGAATGTCTTTGATAGGAAAGAAAGCAGAAAATGGCAGAAATGCTGGTAAACAGTGATTTCTCCTTTTTCCACAAAGTTTTTGAAAAATGTTTCATTCTTGAGGTTGATAAAACATATTGGGATCGTGTGGTAAAGAGTTGAGGGCTGTCAGTGTTAATGAGCTTATTGAAAATGTTCAGTTTGCTAGAACACCGGAAGCCATCATGTTCTCCACATTATGGGGTCTGATATTTTTAAGATACTTTGGTCAAAACAGCATTTTAACCCTTTACCAGACAACAAAATTTTAGCCTTGTCCAAATTGAAGGTATTTGCAGACGACAATTTCAGTGTGGCACAAATGGTGCAATTTTTCCTTGATAGGGTAGAAAACATTGTGGGAAAAGGAGAAAATGCTGGTTACCAGTATTTTCTCCTTTGCCCACAATGTTTTCAAAGGGATTCTTTCCCAAGGGCGTTAAAAGGCAGCATTGTGTGGTAAAGGGTTAATAATCAGTAGATTTTGGACTTTTCCAAAATGAAAGTATTTGCAGGTGATAAAGTATCAAATGAAAAATGAAAATGTTATAATCATCAAAATTTAATCCTTTACCACACATTCCTGAGTTTTAATGACCTTGAGAAAGAAGGCTTTTGAAAACAGTGTGGGAAAAGGAGATCAAGTTTGTATCCAGCATTTTCTCCTTTTGCTAAAATATTTTCAACCATCCAAAAGAAATATTAATTTTTTTTTAAGGACATTTATTAAAATTGTAGTCTGCAAATGTTTTCATTTTTTGTGAGTCTAATATTCTGTCCTTTGGTAAAAAGTTCAATTTTCGACAACTAATAGAATGGTCACTCACATGAGAGGTTACAAAACGTTGGATAAAGGATGGTGTATACCATTACTTTCTTCTTTTCTCATTAAAGTTTCCTTTGGTAAGGCACAGCTGAGTCCAAGCCCAGTACTGGTTGTGGGAACAAATTACAGGAAAAAGTTAGCTGTTGCAGTGCTTTGACTGAAGCAATATTGAGAGTTACATAAAGAATGTGCATTCTTAGAAAATGCAAGAAATCGCCAAGCATTTAACTCGTAACTGCTCAGTCCTGAGTTTTAAAGACCCCGACAAATTAGTCTTTTGAAAACAGTGTGGGAAAAGGAGAAAATGCTGGTAACCAGTATTTTCTCCTTTTCCCACGTTGTTTTCAATAGCCTTGTTCCCCAGGGTTTGTGGTAAGGAGTCAAGTTGCATTATCTTGACTCTTTTCATAACCAAGAGTATCTTTCAGATAAATCATTTATCAGGAAAAGCTGCAAATTTTGTATGACAAGTTGGTTTGTATGAGGAATACAGGAAAGGACAACTTGTTCTCACCTAGAGAACATCTTGACAATTTTAGCCCTTTACCAAACAACAAAATTTTGGACTAGACCAAATTGAAAGCATGTGCAGACGACAAATTAAATTTGACTCAAATGATGATTTCTGTCTTGGATAGGGTAGAAAACATTGGGGGAAAGGAGAAAATGCTGGTTACCAGCATTTTCTCTCTTTGCCACAATGTTTTCGAAAGCCTTCTTTTTCAGGGTTGTTTAAAACTTGGGATTGTATGGTAAAGAGTTATATATCATCTTTGGCAGACATGTGAAAGAAAGATGAGATATTGTCTGTTGAAAGTATGCAGCTTTTGGCAGGAATTTTACTGGCTGGAACAACTTTTGGTTTTCCATCTTACATAATATTGCAATTTAACCCTTTACTTTTTACCAGACGACAAAGTTTCAGACTTGTCCAAGTCAAGAGCATTTTCAGATGATAAATTCAGTGTAGCTTAACTCTTTACAAAACAGCAAAATTTTAGACTTGTCCAAGTCTTAAGACATTTGCAGACGACAAGCCTGACTCAAAAATAGAAATTTGATGTGGGAAGGGTCGAAAATATTTTGTGTAGAGGAGAAAACCAGCATTTTCTCCTTTTCGCAAGATGTTTTCAAAAGCCACTGGCTGCCTTCTTCCACAGAGTAATGGAAAAAGGGTTAAAAGGTGATATCTGTCTTTGAATTAGTACGTAGAAACCAAAGGAGAAAATGATGGTTACCAGGGTAAAGGAGAAAATGATGGTTTTCAGCATTTTCTTCTTTTCACACAATGTTTTTTTAAAATTCTTCTGCATCAGGGTATTTTAAACAGGATTTTGTGTTGCGTGGGGATGTTTCACTGGAAATAGGCAAATCATGACTTACAATCTCACTGTTAGCATTGATGACTTTAAAGTGTCATTTGGCAAGGCACTGAAGAGCCCCAGCCTTGTAATGGTGAATTCAGGAAAGACATGTATAAGTGAGTTGTAGCAGTCATACAAATTAAAAGCCATTGCAGACGACAAAATAAATGTAGTTCAAATGATGATTTCTGCCTTTGATGAGATAGAAAACGTGGGAAAAGGAGAAAATGCTGGTTACCAGCATTTTCTCCTTTTCCCACAATGTTTTCAAAAGCCTTCTTCTATAGGGCTGTTAAAACTTGGGATTGTGTGGTAAAGGGTTAAATTGGGATTTAGACACATGTTTGAAACTGTAATAAACTAAGGTGTTAAAATTTGAATGAAATAAAAACATTTAGCATTCTAAGTGGTTTACCCTCAACCAAACAGCAAACTTTGTTTTCAGAAGTAATAAGTTAACCCTTTACCAGCCTTTTCCAAATTGAAAGCATTGGCAGACGACAATGTGGCTCAGATGGTGCAATTTTCTCCTTTTCCCACAATTTTTGCTCTTTAAAGGGAAGAAAAAACCTTGTGGGAAAAGGAGAAAATGCTGGTTACCACAATGTTTTCTGAAGGCTTCTTTCCCAGGGTGGTTAAAAGGTAGCATTGTGCAGTAAAGGGTTAAGTTACTTTTTACCAGGCGATAAAATTTTAGACTTGTAGCATTTTGCAGACAACAAATCAAATATGGCTCAAAGGCAAGAAATGATTTCTGAAGAGGGTAGAAAATATTGTGGGAAGAGGAGAAAATGCTGGTTACCCAGGTTGATACTTTTTGCAGATGCATTATGCCCCCTTTTCACAGAGCATGGCTCATAATGTTTTCTATACTTAACTCTTTACCACACGAGCAAAATATAGAGTTGTCCAAATTGAAAGCATCTGCAGATGACAATTTAAATGTAGCTTAGAAGATGAAATTTGCCTTTGATAGGATTGAAAACATTGTAGGAAAAAGGAGAAAATGCTGGTTACCAGCATTTTCTCCTTTTCCCACAATGTTTTCTTAAGGCTTCATCTCAGGGTTGTTAAAAACTTGGCATTGTGTGGTAAAAAAAAAAGTCAATCCCATCATTTGTAGTGACAAGTTAGTTTCTTGACCTTTCACCAGGGATCTGCAACATTTCATCGAAAACCACGACATTTCATTGAAAACCACGTTGGTCGAAAACGATCCCTAGCCCTGACCCTTACCCTAACCCAGATGAATTGTGGCTCATTAATTCTTCCTCCCAGACATAGCTCTTCATGAAATAAATCTAGGAATTGAGCAATCAGTATTTTAAAACATACATGGATTTCGACGAAACACCTTTTCCATGAAATGTTGTGCACCGTTCCACCAGATAATCCTTAGGTTTCAATGACTCTGAGGAAGAAGGCTTTTGAAAACATTTGTTAGAAAAGGAGAAAATGCTTGTAGAAGCCTGCATTTTCTGCATTTCCCACAATGTGTTCTATCCATTCAAAGACAAGTGCTATTTTTTTTGCGCCACATAAATAGTTCGTAGTCTGCAGATTCTCTCAAAATAGGCAAGTCCAAAATTCTATTGTCTGGCTAAACCCTTTACCACACAATACCCAAGTCTTAACGACACTGAAAGATTCCGATTTTGAAAACGTTGTGAGAAAAGGAGAAAATGCTGGTAACCAGCCGCATAAACAGTTTGTAGTTTGTAGATTCTTTCAGTATGGGAGAGCAGAGTTCCAGATAGAGGGAGTGATTTTAATTTCAAAATAAAAAAATATTAGTAGTTCTCCACTAAACCCTATGTTATGGGTACTCATTAGAATCGTCTCATCTGTCTGGTTAACACTTTACCACACAACAAAATTCTAGATTAGTCTAAATTGAAAGCATTTGCAGACGACTTAAAAAAAAAAATTGACTTAAAAATTGAAATTTGATTTGGGAAGGATTGAAAACATATTGGGAAAAGGAGAAAATGCTGGTGACCGGCATTTTCTCCTTTTCCCACAATGTTTTCAGAAGGCTTCTTTCTCAGGGTCGTTAAAAGTCGGGATTGTGTGCTAAAGGGTTAAACCCTTTACCAAGCAATCCCCAGTTTTATTGACCCTGAAAAATAACGATTTTGAAAACGTTGTGAGAAAAGGAGAAAACGATTGCAACCAGCATTTCTCCTTTTCACACAATGTTTTCTTCCCTTCCAAAAACAAATTTCAAGTTCTGAGGCACACTTATTTTGTTGTCTGCAAATGCATACAATATTTCGATGGGTGAGTGCAACACTATCCTAAGTGCCTATACTTTGTATACGCACTTAGGATAGTGTTGCACTCTGCACTCACCCATCGATTTGACGAGTCCAAAGTTCTGTTGTCAGGTTGAGTGTTGAAGGAGGAACAGGAGGTTCGACAAAAGTGGAAAGATCAAGATGAAACAAGTTGCATGCATACCCAGAACGTAGGTCACTACTTTCGTTAGTAGTAAGTACTGTAATGAAAACAGTGTTGCTATTTATGTAACTAAATACTAAAACCTCATAAATATTTTCTGTGGCTAAGCAAATGGGTTTCCCTGTGGTTCAATCCTTTACCACACAATCCCAAGTTTTAAGGACCCTGAGGAAGATGTATTTTGAAAACATTGTGGAAAAAAGAGAAAATGCTGGTAACCAGTATTTTCCGCTTTTCCCACAATGTTTTCAGCTTTTTCAAAGGTAAATTTCAATATTTGAGCTATAGTTTAATTGTCATATGCAAAGAATTTCAATTTTGGCATGTCTCAGATTTTGTCGTTTGCTAAAGAATTAAGTTTTTTACCTAAGGCAAAAATATAGACTCCCCATTTTGAAGGGAGCTGCAGACAAAAAATGTGCCTCAAATGCTAGGATATTTATAATGAAAGGTTAGGAAACAGTGTGGAAGGGAAGAAAATGCTAGTTACCACTATTTCATTCCTTTTCCCACATTGTTTTCAAAAGCACTATTCATCAGTGTCGATTATTTGGTAAAGCGTTAAGGATCAATACAGCTTACTTTACAACTCTTTCCCAGCAGAAAGGCACATCTTCTGCAGGACAATATACTTTAAAACAGTGTAACCAAAGGAGAAATTGCTGATTTTGAGCAATTTCTCTTTTTTGTTACAGCATTTTCTTGGATACAAGTATGTCAAAGTTTGGTTCACACAAATTGTTTTTATCTTTTCTACTACAAGAAATCTTCAAATGAAATTTGTCTTAAAATTAGACAAGTGTACAAATGATGTGTAAGGCAACGGGTCATGGCAGAACCTGAGTTGATGATGTCACTAGAATGGTTCTTGTTTCTGTCTCGGAGGAAGTAATTTCCGCTCAATATTTATTTTAGGAAACACATAAAAGGAAGTATAACAGAGAAAGATGAAATTGATAACAGCTACTTTATTGACACCATCACCCAATGCCTGATGATTATTATTTACCCATGAAGCACCGAATAAATCGAACAGACATTTTAAATCGAGATATAAGGCCGAAATAAAATGCAAAATCAAGGCTAATTTTGTACAGAAAGTCTCAGCAAAGCAGACAGTATAGATTAACTCTTTACCAAACGACAAAATTTTAGACCGGTCCATATTGGAAGCATTTGCAGACGACAAAATAAATGTGACTGAGAAATAGAAATTTGTTTAGGGAAGGATAGAAAACATTGTGGGAAAAGGAGAAAATGCTGGTTACCAGCATTTTCTCCTTTTCCCACAATGTTTTCAAAAGCCTTTTCTTTAAGGGTCATTAAAACTCGGGATTGTGTGGTAAAGAGTTGAAGATCAGACTGCATGTTGTGTACAGTCTGATCTTGATCAACACTGGCTGCAAAGGCTGCAATATTAGTGAAAGGTACTTTAAGGGTTAACTCTATCAAACAACAAAATTTTAGACTTGTCCAAATTGAAAGCATTTGCAGACGACAAATTAAATGTGGCTCAAATAATGGAAATTGTCTCTGAAACATAAGAAAACATTTTGAGAAAATGCTGGTTACCAGCATTTTGTCCTTTTCCCACAATGCTTTCAAAAGTCTCTTTGTGTTGGGCTCATTAAAACTTGGGATAGTGTGGTACAAGCCCTGGTTTTCATGTGTCTGCAGTACAAGTCTTTTGAAAACACTGTGGGAAAAGGAGAAATTGCTCGTAACGAGCAATTTCTCCATTTTCCCACAGTGTTTTCTACCCTTTTTGAGACCCTTCTGCCATTTTCATCAAATTTAAAATTGTCTTCTGCAAACTCTTTCAATTTGGACCAGTCCAAAATTTGTCGTTTGGGAAAGGGTTAAGCTCTAAAATTAGTTCCTCTCTGCTCCAAAAGCGTAAGTCCCCTGAGGCTGTTTATTCGTACTCGTAACTTCTTGAAATAAATGTGCAAAGACAGTTTTGAAATTATGCTTGTAAAATATGAATTATCAACCTGCGGAAGGATGAGAAACTGCTTTATACGTACAATCCTTCCTTTTGATGCATTGTTTTCACCTTTTACCACACAACAAAATTTTAGACAAGTCTAAATTGAAAGTATTTGCAGACGAAAAGAAATGTATATCAAATGATGACATGACAAAATTTTGGACTTGTCAAAATCAAAAGCGTAATATTATGCAGATGACACATTAAATTTTTGCTGAGGTTGTGGTATTTCTCCCGGAAAGGCTGGAAAACATGTGTGAAAAGGAGAAAATGCTGGTTACCAGCATTTTCTCCTTTTCCTACCGTGTTTTCAGCCAAGCCCTGTAGCTTAGTCGGTAGCGTACAGAACTTGAGAACAGAGGTCCCTGGTTCGATCCCTGGCTCGGCCAATTTCTTTCCAAAGATTGATGATAGTCATTGCGAGTTCATTCCTCTCTCTCTGCTGACCACTGTTTCCACGATGGTTATGTGGGGAAGCAGCCAGGCTTCTTTCTAAGGGTCATTTAAAAGAATATTGTGCGGAGTACTGGTAAAAAGAAACTCCAGAAAAGCATGAATAGGTGCACTGGCCGCCGCGATATAACTGAAATAATGATGAAAACAGCATTAAACACCACACAATCAATCAATCAGGGTTTTCATTTTGAAATGAAGCAACTGATTGATTGACAAAAACAACAGGCCGATGGTCAAGGGGGCCGCCTAGGCTTTTGGCGTCCATGATTACCAAATGGAGATTGGAGAAACGTATCGTCGCCTACGATTGGATAATTGGATGCAAGTATCCAATGAATGACCGCGTAACATTCATAAACCAATTGTTTCCGGTTTCGCGGTAAAATTGAACCGGTGTCGCAGTACAGTTACCAATGCGTGAAATATTTTCGATATAAACAACGCGATCAATTTTTCAAAGATCCAGCAAAAACAACCGATTAAAGGCCGATTTCAACCAATGTTTTTGATCGGCAATCGGCTTTAAATGAAAACCCTGTCAATACAATGTTTTCAAAAGCCCTCTTGTTCGTGGTCCTTAAAACTCGGGGTCATGTGGCAAAGTGTTAAAAAGTTAAGTCCTTCTAACGAAAAACTGAAATGGAAATTTTCAGTTTGTAGAAAACCCGAGTCTGAGACTAAGATTAGTGTTGTAATTTGGAAGCTGTTGTGGGTTCTGCTCTTTGTGTCATGTGCCAAACCTCCTAGACAGTCCACATAATTATGTTCCTGTTTGCTGCAGAAGTCTAAAAAAAAATAACAGACAGCCTGTAAAGAGAAGAAATTGATCATCATAGGCTATTTCTCCTTCTTTTACTATGTTTTCACAATGTGTTGAAGTAGATTTCTTTTCCTTATACTGACTAGACATTTTGTGTTGTTGTCCCTTTACCTCACAATCCCAATTTTAAATGACCCTTAGAAAGAAGCCTGTAGAAAACATTGTGGGAAAAAGAGAAAATGCTGGTAACCAGCATTTCCTCATTTTCCCACAATGTTTTCTACCCATTTAACCCTTTACCAGACAACAAAATTTTAGCCTTGACTGTGGCTCAAACGGTGCAATTTTCTCTTGGTAGGGTAGAAAATATTGTGGGAAAAGGAGAAAATGCTGGTTACCAGCATTTTCTCCTTTTCCCACAATATTTTCAAAAGGATTCTTACCCAGGTCGTTTAAAGGCAACATTGTGCGGTAAAGGGTTAAAGACAAATTCCATCATTTGAGTCACATTTAAATTGTCGTCTGCAGATGCTTTGAATGTGGAAAAGTCTACATTTTTGTCGTGTTTTTGACACGTATTATCTAATGATATATGTAGGAAATCAGCTTTTGATGTTGAAGGCTTAACCCTTTACCACACAATCCCAACTTTTAACAACCCTCAGAAAAAAGACCTTTGAAAACATTATGAGAAAAGGAGAAAATGCTGGTCAACAGCATTTTCTCCTTTTCCCACAATGTTTTCTACCCTTCCCACACCAAAAGTAATTTTTGTGTCGGGTTTATTTTGTTGCCTGCAAATGCTTTGACTTTGGACCAGTCTAAAATTTTTTCGTTTGGTAAAGAGTTAACTGTTTACAAAGCGACAAAGTTTTAGACTTGTCAGAATTCAAAGCATTTGCAGACAACAAATTAAATACGACTCAAACAAAGAAACTTGTCTCTGAAGGGGTAGAAAACATTGTGGGTGAAGGAGAAAATGCTGGTTTCCAGCATTTTCTCCTCTTCCCACAATGTTTTTTAAAGCTTTCTTTCTCATGGTTGTTAAACAGGGGATCATGCGGCAAAGGTTTATTAAAGGCCAAGAGCTGAGGGGGATATTCTCAGCTTGACAGTGCTGGGTTTGGTCATTTTAATGAATGGAGGAAAAAATGTAAATATGAAGAAATGCTGGCTTTAGTCCATCACAACACAGAATTTTTTATATCTATGCCATTCAGGAAATTATTGTTGGAAAAGGAGTAATTGCTTGTTAAAAGCAAATTGCTTCTTGTCTAGTAACGTTCAGGTAATCGCTGAAAAAGATATTTTACCCTCCACTGAATGTTTCTGTATGATTTGCACTCATTTGTGGTTTAGTTTAAAGGGAATTCCCCTCTGTCTCAGAGATTAACTCTTTACCAAACGACAAAATTTTGGAACCGACCAAATTGAAAGCATTTACAGACGGCAAAAATAGATTTATCTCAAACGATGAGTTTTGTTTTTGATAGGTTAAAAAACATTGTGGAAAAAGGAGAAAATGCTGGTTATCAGCATTTTCTCTTTTTCCCACAATGTTTTCAAAAGCCTTCCTCTTCAGGGCTGTTAAAAGTCGGGATTGTATGGTAAAGAGTTTACCAAACAATCCTGAGTTTTTATTTACGGTCATAAGTTAAAAGGCTTTTGAAAACATTGTGGGAAAAGGAGAAAATGCTGGAAACCAGCATAGCGTTTTCTCCATTGCCCACTCTGTTTTCTATCCTTTCAAAGATGTTTTTCATTATTTGAATCACATTTGCCGTCTGCAAATGCTTTCAATTTTGGCAGGTCTAAAATTTTGTCGTGTAGTAAAGAGTTAAGAGTTAATTCTTTGGATCTGTAAGCAGGAAGGTGACTTGATCTATACTGGCTGCTTGATCACTTGGGATTGTCCATTGGGCAAGGCTGTGCAGCATCCCAGCCTAGAACTCACTTTTAAATGTGCTACCTTGCTATGGCTGATAAAATCGTAGAAAGTGGGGCTTAATCACCCATTCCAGCGTGCGAAGGTCTGATTTTAAAACATGCCTTTGCAGCAATGGGTTTTTCAATTTACCAAACAATTCAGTGTTTAACCCTTTACCGCACAATGCTACCTTTTAACGCCCCTGGGAAGGAAGCCTTTTGAATACATTGTGGGAAAAAGAGAAAATGTTGGTAACCAGAATGTTTTGTACCCTATCATAGAAAAATTGCACCATTTGAGCCACATAGAAATTGTCGTCTGCAAATGATTTCAATTTGAACAAGGCTAAAATTTGTCATCTGGTAAAGGGTTAAGAAAACTGAGGAAAAAGGCTTTTGAAAGCAGTGTTGGAAAAGAAGAAAATACCGGTAACCAGTTTTTTCTCCTTTTCTGACAGTGTTTTATACCCTTTCAAAGACAATTTTCATGATTTTAGACCACTGTAATTTGTTGTCTGTAAATGCTTTCAATTTGGACCAGTCTGAAATTTTGTCGTCTGGTAAATACACCTCTTAACCAAATGACCAAAATTAAACTGTTCGAAACTGAAAGTATTTGAAGACGACAAATTAACCCTTTCCCAAATGATAAATTTTAGACTGGTCCAAATTGAAAGAGTTAGCAGACGACAATTTTGAATTTGATGAAAATGGCAGAAAGTTCTCAAAAAGTGTAGAAAACAATGTGGGAAAAGGAGAAATTGCGCGTTACGAGCAATTTCTCCTTTTCCCACAGTGTTTTCAAAAGACTTGAACTGCAGACACGTGAAAACCAGGGCTTGTTTGGGAAAGGGTTAAATGTTGCACAAATTTTAAGATATATCTTTGAAAAGGTAGTGAAAATTGTGGAAAAAGGAAAAAGTGCTGGTTACCAGCATTTTCTTCTTTTTCCCACAATGTTTTCAAAAGTCCTTTTCCTTGTGGTAGTTAAAACAGGGGATTTTGTGGAAAAGGATTTCTTTATTTCTATATTTTTTTTATATTTTCAGAAGTTTACTCTGATACATAAGGACGTGTTTTTTTTTTTATGGTATTGGAGGATAACGGACAAGTGAAATATCAGAGAGTTGTGTTGAAAGACAGGAAGCAATGGAAGTGAATGGCGGGCAGCTTGATCAAAAAGTACCTGTTGTGTCTCATAGCTTTATCTCAAAGACTCAATCCACTGCTGATTCTACTACCCCACCCGCTGTAGTCCTAGTGACCTCACCCTTGCTAACATCCACTCAACAAAGTAATACCTCGATCTCGGATTTGACCTTTAGCATCGCCCATGGGCTGTCTTCAGACAGGTAAGATTTGACTGGTTCGATTGTTGATTGAAAGGTGGGTGGATGGATGGGTTGGGAAGGTAGATGGATGATTGATTGGGTGGATGAATGGAGGAGAGAGAGGGAGGGGGGGGTTGATTGTTGTATTGTTGATTGACAGAAGGGTGGATAGATGGGTTGGGAAGGTGGATTTTCACTGAAAATCAATCTATTTCTTAAGCCTTTACCACACAACCACAAGTTTTATTGATCCTGAAGAAAAAGCTTTTTGAAAACATTGTGGGAAAAGGAGAAAATGCTGGTAACCAGCATTTTCTCCTTTTCCCTCGATGTTTTCTGTCTTACCAGAGATATTGAATTTATTTTAATCAATTTTTAATTTGTCGTCTGCAGATGATTTGAATTTGGAAGGGGCTAGAACTTGTCGTTTGGTAAAGAGCTAAAGCAACTGCAGCAGAGCGTTGGCACCTGCATGCAGTGCTCTTGTTCCACGTAAGCCCTCAGTTTCACCACTACTAGGCTAGGGCTCTGAAGTGTCTTGCCCAAGGATAATCCAATAAAAAGCCCAGTGCTTTGAGTGAGTATTTACCCCGGGCCTACACTTTGTTACTGAGGCATGCAGGATCCAAAAAAGCCGTGTGTTTGTACTGATGTTTGGTTGCCTTGTAAAATTATGTTAAGCTTTGCTGGAATCCAGACATTATTTTATAATGCAGACATGAAGACTGTGAAAAATGGAGAACACCCCTTGGGAGACAAGTGCCTATTTTGCAACATTGTTCCCTTGGCTTTCTTTGTACTTAAAAACTTGTCCATGGAACTTGAGGTTTGTGAGGGAGCCTTACATTTCCTCCTAATGAGAAAGAAATGAATATTTATTAACCCTTTCAGAAACCGTCCTGTGTCTTAACCCTTTACTGAACATTGCCGACTTTTAACGACCCTGGGAAAGACGCCTCCTGAAAATATCGTGGGAAAAGGAGAAAATGCTGGTAACCAGCATTTTCTCCTTTTCCCTCAATGTTTTCTTCCAGATCAAAGAAAAATTGCACCATTTGAGCCACATTGAAATTGTCATCTGCAAATGCTTGCAATTTGGACAAGGCTAAATTTTTTTTAATCTGGTAAAGGGTTAAGGACCTTAAAGAAGAAGAGGCATCTTGAAAAGGTGGGAAAAGGGGAAAATACTGGTAAACAGCATTTTTTCCTTTCCCACAATGTTTTTTAACCTATCAAAAAAAGAGTATATCCCTAAGGCTAATTGGCTAGGGGATTCAGTCTTAAAATGTGCATAGCCTTAGTTACGGGCTTTCAGAATTTTGCACAAAAGCTGGAACTGCTTGTAACATCATGATTGTATAAACATGCTTTATCCGCAGTCCCTTGACTGGCTGGAACTGCAACTTCTGTGTCGGATTTGCTTGTTTTGATTTGTCGTCAGCAAGCACTTTTAATTTGGATGAGTCTAGAATTTGTCTTCTGGTGAAGAGATAGCAAGGTATCACATAAGAAACTGTTGTGTAAACTTATAAATCATTTAACCCTGTACCAAACAAAACGAAGTTTTAACCCTTTACCAGACGACAAAATTTTAGCCTTGTTCAAATTGAAAGCATATGCAGACGACAATTTCGATGTTGCTCAAATGGTACAACTTTTTTTAGATAGGGTAGAAAACATTGTGGGAAAAGGAGAAAATGCTGGTTACCAGCATTTTCTCCTTTTCCCACAATGTTTTCAAAAGGCTTCTTTCCCAGGGGTGGCATTGTACAGTAAAGGGTTAATTGACAAGGAGAATGAAGGGTCCTTTAAAACATTGATAACCAGCATTTTCTCCTTTTCCCACATTGGTTTTGACTCTTCCCAAAACACATCCTGTTATTTAAATCTCAAGAGTTGGGTATTCTTTGTTGTTACACTAAGGTATACAATCCCAAGTTTTAACTGAAAAAGCTTTGGAAAAAATTGTGGGAAAAGGAGAAAATGCTGTTAAGCAGCATTTTCTTCTTTTCCCACAATGTTTTCTACCCTTTGCAAAACAAATATCATCATTTGCACCTCAGTTTACTTCTCGTCTGAAATGCTTTCAATTTGGACAGTCTAAGATTTTATTGTCTGGTAAAAAGTAAAATTATCATGTAGCAACAGTTACTATGCCCCACTTTTCTCTATCTCGGTGTGGATGCTTGTTGAAATATTGACAGTTGTCATGAATCAATTGTCTGACTGCCTCTTCACGGAACAACAAAATTTTAGTCGGGTCTCAATTGAAAGCAGTTGAAAGCAGTTCGAGGGTTCAACGCAAAACTGTCGTAACTCCATTTTTATAAATTTTACAGGAGAGACATAAAACTCTCTCTTTTCTTCATTGTGGATCACATGTAGAGTTACTCAGTGGGTAAATCAATGTTAGAATTTCTTTTTTCAAATGAGATAATAAATGTGTTGATTAAGCTAATGAAAAAGGTTATTTTATTGAAAAAGTGACTTACGACAGTTTTGCTTCTGAAAACACAGAGATCCTTTATGCTTATTTTCATGCAAAACTGTCGTAAGTGGACTTACGACAGTTTTGCATTCAAAAACACTCCTACAGTAATGTGGGAATTTCATGCAATACTGTCGTAACTTTAATCTGATGTTAAGTGATTACCTAACAACAAAATTTTAGACTTGCCAAAATTCAAAGCAGTTGCAGATGACAAATTATGTGTCTCAATAATTGAAATTTTGTTTGTGATAGGCTAGTGAGCATTGTGGAAAAGGCAGAAAACTATTATGACCAGCATTTTATCCTTTTTATGCTCCTGTATTGGAAGATCAGGAGCATATTGTTTTACCTTTCTTTGTATGTCTGTCTTTCTGTCTGTCTGCACATACTTATCATTCCAAATTAACAATTTTGCCTGTCACTCATAAGTATTTAAGCTACAAAGCTCATATGTGGTATGTGGTTACCTTTCCACAACAAGCATCTCCTGGTGGCAAAGTTAATGTCATCTGTCAAGGTCAAATATCAAGGTCACATTTCTGATGAGAGCACCACATTGCTGTTGGGTGCTAAGGTTAGTGAGTTCACATACTAAATAGGAGCATAATTTGGACAAAAATAGTTTTTTAGGGTTATCTACCCTTATTGCAGGGGTTGGTTTTTTTTGATAGTGAACAACTATTCTAAATTTCATGTACATGTGTTGAATAGAAGCTGAGATAATACAGAATGTCAAAAGTTTTGCATGTCACCGCAGACAACATAGACGACAGGGCTATCACAATACCTAGAAAACAGCCACCTAGAAAACAGCCGAGCTGAAAATTAGCTGTTACAGGGGCATTTGTGTTGCACTAACACATCTTGCTAACAATGTTTTCAAATACCATTTCTATGGAATTGTTAAAAACAGAGATTTTGTCCCATGTTTATGATTTTATTTACCAGCATAATTATGTTGAGCACCGAGTGTAGTCCTTTGTCTACATAGAAACCATAATTTAAACAATAATCTCAGATTTGATGAAATATATTAATCTATATATTTCCTTTGATAATCTTTAGTTTGACAAAAATCATTAAGGAAATGAGTTGATCAGATTTTTGGGGTAAAAAATAAGGACTTTGTTGACTTCTTTAGTAATTTTTACTCTATAAAGAAAAAAAAACTGGTTGCCGATAAATTGAACAGCAAAAAAGTTTAGTATATCAAAATTCTTAGGGGTCTGTTGAGCTAACTGTTCATATTATATGCATCAAAAATACAATAACATCATTCTGCTCCTGTTAAAACTAATAACAGGACTAGAAAATGATTTGTTAAGAAATTGCAACTATTCAACAGAGAACATTTCAACTAAACAATGTTTAACTTATCTCTTATTTATATGGTGGTTTCATTCACATGATGATTCTTCAAACAAACAATTCCATCAACATTTACCACAATAGAGTTAATATGCTTTAAACATCAAGATTATGATTTTAAATGATCTGAGTGGTGTTATTAACTTTAGTATCACTCTGAACAGAAATTCAGTAATGGGTCTACACTAGTACTCCAAACAACATCCCTTCAAACTTTTAAAACCATAGTCAGTCTACAAAATCATTATTTGGCAACCAGAATGTCTTAACTGCAGCTTGAAAAAGATGACAGTCAAAATTAATGATACATGGTGATTGATAGTGAAAAATAACCACAATGCTCTTGTATTAATTGGCAGTCTGTATGATGACAGTGTATCATTACGTACATTTTGCAGTCTGGTAATTTTTAGTTATGTGCGAAAATGCTACAATCAGTGTACTATAATTAGAATTAACTTGCATGACAGTCTAATCACTTTCAAGCGAAAGTAGACGAAAAAATTGATGATGAACTGGTGGTATGATCTGCTTCCTGCACAAGGTAAGCAGATCAGCAAACTTTTCTTTGCAGATATCAAAATGTGACCCAAGGATTAAAATTTGTCAGTGATTAGAAAACATTATTGAAAAGGAGAAAATACCATCATTTTCTCCAATGTTTTCAAAGGCCTTAGTAAAGGTCTTTAAAACTTAGGATTGTATGGTAAAGAGTTCCAGCATCTTTTGAGTCATTGCTTTGGAAAAAAGAAAATACTACTTCATCAAAAGTTTGAATAGAGCACAGGTTATTACCAAATAAGGCAATACATACTTTTTTACATTAAAAAAGAGTTTACAACAGTTTTGTCTTTGTGCTAATGTTCAAGCAAAACTGTTGTAATTGAACTTACAGTAGTTTTGCATTCTAAATCTCTCAGAAAGCAATGTGAGATTTCATACAATATTGTTGTAATTTATGTCTGATATAACAAGTTGACTACAAAACAAGAAAATAATAGACTTGCCAAAATTTAAAGGAATTGCCTAATTATGACAAATTAAATGTGACTCAGCATGAAAATCTAAATGTGGTAGGGTAGGAAGCATTGTGGAAAAGGGAGAAAATACTGATTATCTGTATCTTCTCCATTTTTCACAATGTTTTCAAGTTATCTTCTTGAGGGTCATTTAACTAGGGACTGTGTAGTAATGGGTAAATCATAGTGAGCTATATACCGGTTTCATTCTTGAAGAAATTCTTTTTAAATCCCTTAAAGATGTTGGACAAATTCTTCCTTTCAGCATTTTATTATTTTTGATTCATCATGCAAAAAGGCATCTTCGCAAGCCAAGGATACGAAAGTAGTACCCTTGGCTGCTCGCCTCTTTAAAAATCGAAACAACCGCTGCGCCATTTCATTGGATGCGATCAAAACCCATCGAGTCCAATCAAACCATCCGTAACAAGAAATCTTTCGCGAAACAGAAATCAATAATGGCTTCGCCTGTCAAAAACGAAAGTTGTCGTATTTGTGATGAAAATTTGCCAAAAAAGAGTAGACGATCGATATTTAATGAGTTTTTTATAGTTCATGATCAATTATGTGAAATATTAGGACGGGTTCCACAGCCAAATGATTGTGAATCGTCGTATGTATGATTAATTTCAGAAAATTGTCATGAATCCGAAAGCGCAGGCATATTTGATGCATAGCCTAACAAATTTTATTACGAGCATTTTAATTGGTCAGAAATAACATCAGCAAAGGTTAGGCAACTTGTGATATTCGACAGGTGGCGCAGCGGGAGTTTCGATTTTTAAAGAGGCGAGCGGCCAAGGGTACGTAACGAACACAGTGGAGTTAGTATCCTTGGTTTGCGAAGATGGCAAAAAGGGACTTTTTCAGAACTTCAAAATGTGTTTATCCTGGTCTGCCTGCGAAGTCTGTTCAGTTTGACCAGAGTCAAAACTTTATACTTTTGCAAGATTTGCTGTATGATAAATTGTCTTTCTACCTTATTAAACACTAATTTTAACAAGAGCACCGCATGCGGGTCCCACACTCGGCTGTTGAGTGCTGGATAGTGAGTGAAAATTCTAAGTCATAATCTATATGGCCAACAAACAAGAGGGTCATGATGGCTTATAAATATAAACCATAAATACGAAACATTTCAATTCTGAGCCAAATGGTTTCAAAATGAAGACGTACTAAGTTTTCTCTGTCAAAGCCCTTGTGAAAGTTGAGACCCGCAGGGCAAAGCCATTTTTGATCCCAGAGCTATAATTACTTGAACCCTGGTAGAGGTCCACAAGATAAAGCCACATGCCAAAATAATACAAGTCTTTGCTGTATGGTTATAAATAAGGTGATTTTCAAGTTTTGTCCATATGAAGCCTCTGTAAAACATAAGACCCCTGATGCAAGGTTAATTTTAAAAAAACAATCAAAAGTGATCCAGATTTGGTAGCCCTTGGGTTGTGCGGTTAGGAGCGAAAAGATTTTTTGAATTTTCACACTATAAGAACATGTTTATGACCCATGAGATAGGACTAATTTTGACATAACTTGAATAACTTTGGAAGAGCTTATTTAGATTACACTCATACAATATTACAGCTGTAACTCAAGGGAAGGAACAAGAAGACCTTTTAAGTTCTCACTATATTAGCCTATGTAAAGCTTGTGACTTATTGGGTGAAGCAATTTCAGTGACGATAAGCTTGATGGCCTTAGGCCTGTGGAGCTAAAAAGCAGTATCTTTTTCATGAGCTACAATGACGTTAGTAAATACAAGCTTTTGGAAAAGATTTTCAAAGGTTTTTCAGTACTTTTCAGTTTTGTAGCCATAGCAACCATAGCTTTTAACAGAACTTAATTCTCTGAATACATTCTGAAGAACATCATGGCAAGATGATATCTGTAAAGTTTAGTCAAAATTGGAAGAGTGGTTTCAATGAAAAAGATGGAACAATCTTGGTAGAAGTCTACAGTATGAATCAGCATGTCAAATTTTTATAGCCCTAGGCCTGACAGTAAGGGTTAAAAAAGATATCTAAAGTTTTCACTATGTAAGCCTATCTAAAATTTGTGAACCCTGGAGTGGGACAAATTTTGATCCCAAGGCTCAAAACACGCCAAATTTGCTAGTCCTATGCTTTATGGTTAGAAACAAGGAGATTGCCGAGATGTCTTCACTATATAAGCCCCTATAAAACTTTGACCCCAGGGCTACAGTCAGACTAAATGGGGAATATGTGTATTAGAAGAATAACATGCCAAATATGGGAGTTCTTGGCTTTGACGGTTTCTGAAGTTTTCACTCCATAAACTCGTGTAAAACTTGTGACCCCTGGTGCAGAGCCAAACTTGATCCTAGGGCTGTAACTTGGGCCCTCTTTGTAGTTGTCCACTAGATAATGCTATAATTATGCAAAATTTGGTAGCCCTAAGCCTTATGGCTATGTACACCAAGATTTAACGGTTTTCCCTATATAAGCCCATGTAAATCTTGTGAACCTCCCCCGCCCCCACCCCCCAGCATGAGGCCAAATTGATCCCAGGACTGTAATTTGGGCACTTTTGGTAGACCCCCACTAGATCAAGCTAAATGCAAAATTTGGTAGCTCTAGGCCTTATGGCTAGGTACAGGAAGATTTTTAAAGTTTTCTCTATGTAAGCTCATGTAAAACTTGTGACCCCTTCGGCAGAGCCAATTTTGACCTCAGGGCTATAATTTGAAGAAACATGATAGAGGTCTACTACATAAAGCTACATGCCAAATTTGGTAGCCCTATGCCTTATGGTTTCAGACAAGAAGAATTTTAAAGATTTCCAATATTTTTCAGTTTTGTTGCCATGGCAACCAGAGTTTTTGAAGGAATCAGATTCTTTTAAGATATTTTGAAGAGGACCATGGCAGGATCATTTCTGTGAAGTTTCATGAAAATTGGATGGGTAGTTTCAGAGAAGAATATGTTTGTAATAAAAGTTAATGCATGGATGCACGACAGACACCGGGCCATGACATAAGCCCACTGGCCTTTGGCCAGTGGAGCTAAAAATCAATAATGCAACCTTCTATGTTCAAATATTGATTCCTTAGGTAATATTGTACATGTAGATCTACATGTATATAATACCTATAATGTACAAACATGAAATAGATGATCTATGCCTTCTACTTTTTTGTTTGTCTTTTTTTCCATTTGTACCAAAAAAGTAGGAACCAAAGTATGATAATAATTTTCATTTATACCATAAGTACATAAATTATGATACATTATGGTGAAAAACATACTTCAGATAAGAAAAAATTGGATTTTATGTGACTTACAACAGTTTTGCATGAACAGCATAATAGGTCTGAACCACATTTTCTTCTATGCAAAACTGTCGTAACTCCAAAATGGACTTACGACAGTTTTGCCAAACAAAAAAGTCTTTAACAGAGTTACGACATTTTTGCATTTTGCTATTTAAGTACATTCTATCTTATATTTTCATTTTCTCTTTTTCCCATATACAATTTATTGATCAAGGATTTCAAAAATGCAAAAAAATGGATTTGTGAAAAAATTGGAGTTACGACAGTTTTGAGTTGAACCCTCGAGTTGCAGACAACTTATTTAAATATAGCTGAAATGATGGTGATTTTCTGTGAAAGTGTAGAAAACCTTGTGGGAGAGGGAGAAAATGCTGGTTATCAGCATTTTCTTTTTTCCACAGGGTTTTCAATAGGCTATTTCTTCAGGGTCGTGAAAACTCAGGTTTGTGTTTTGTAAAGAGTTAACTCATCAATTTAAGTGTAGCTCAAATCATGGGAATTGTCTTGAAGCAGGTAGAAATGATTGTGGGAAAAAGAGAAAATGCTGGTTACCAGCATTTTCTCCTTTACCTAAAATCTTTTCAAAAGCCTTCTCCTGCTTGGGATCGTTCAAACTCAGGATTGTTTGGTAAAGAGTTGAAAGTGGTTTAGGCCAAAAATAGAATATTGATCTAAAGTAGGCAATAGACTATTATTAGCTAGTGTTGTATGGAGGTCTTATTTATGAGAGCCATCTTGCTATTTTTGCATCATCATTAAGGGCCCTGTAGAGGCAAAAAAACCAATGCAGGTGTTAAAATGTGTTTAAATTTAATTATACCTTTAAAAGTATGGAAAATTTTGAGAAGGTTACAAGCCAAGCCATGGTAGCTCAGTCGGTAGCGTACAGGACTTGAGAACAGGAGGTCGCTAGTTCGATCCCCGGCGCGGCCAATTTCTTTCTGAGGATTGATGATAGTCATACGACAGGATTCATTCCTCTCTCACCGCTGACTGTTATTTCGACAATGGCTATGTGGGAAAGAAGCCAGTGGCTTTGAAAGAATATTGTGTGTAGTACCGGTAAAAGAAACTCCAGGAAAGCATGGATAGGTGCACTGGCTGCTGCAATATAACTGAAATAAACACCATACAAAAATATATGATTGAGAAGATTATAATCTGTTATTGTGTGGTTGATCCAAGTATTAGTCGCTGACAACAACATGAACAAGCACGGTGAAGTTATTCACATCTATCGATCTCTCGATGAAAGCTCCCTACGGAATTGATAAACCACGCTAAAAATTGAATAGTCTTTGAAAGATATCGATACAAAATAATGACTCATGTTTTCTTTTTTAAGAGGAGCCTTGCAATTTTAATAATGGTAGAACAGTGTACTTCCAGCAAAGAAAAGTAACTCGTAGGTGCATATCAAGCTGAATATAAATCTTTTAATCTGTTGTTCATTTTGAGTTACAAGGAATTTATTGCCTGCAAAATTAATGCTTTCAGTTCGGACAAGGCTATTTTTTTCCCCTCTCTGTGTCTTTGTTTGTCTTCTTTTTTTTATCAAAAAGGGGCCTGGTGACACCTGTTTTTTAAAAATCCAGGGAAATGTCTGGGTCAGTACTCACCAGCCATTCTTAAGAACTGAACATTCTTTGTCTTACTCTAAATCTTTCTTACATAAATTTTGAAAGTAACACAACTTCTGATTGGCAAAACTAAATGGTTTAGCCAATCAGAAGTTGTGTTACTTTCAAATTTTGAAAGTAACACAACTACTGAATGGCTGAACCATTTGGTTAAACCATCAGAATTTGTGTTACTTTCAAATTTTGAAAATCTTGGAGTACGTGTATAAGAAAAAGAACGTTCTTAAGAGTGCTTGTTGAATACGTACCCTGATCACTCGAATTGTTTTCGGGTGATGTCATCATTCCTGTATCATAGGGTGAATAAGTGAGGAAATCCTGGATAACATTCGGGTTCAGGGTCAGGATGAGATACAAAGGTCGTAGGCCTCACCTGAACCCTTCACTCTATACCAAACGACGAAATTGTAGACTTGTCCAAATTAAAAGCAGTTGCAGACAACAAATTACATGTGACTCAAAGGATGAAACTTGTCTTTGATAGGGAAGAAAACAATTGAGGGAAAAGGAGAAAAAGCTAGTTACCAGCATTTTCTGCTTTTCCAACAATGTTTTCAAATGCCTTCTTTCTCAGGGTCACTAAAAACTCGGGATTGTGTTGTAAAGGGTTAACTCCATACTAAACAATAAAATTTTGTACTCATCCAAATTGAAAGCATTTTGCAGACAGGTTGAATGTCGCTAAAAATGATAATTTCTGTTTTTGATAGGGTAGAAAACATTGTGGGTAAAGGCGAAAATGCTGGTTACTAGAATTTTCTCCTTTTCCTACAATGTTTTCTACCCTGTCAGATACAAATCCAGGCCATCATATGTGTAACGTTTTATTTGTCGTCTGTAAAAGCTTTGAAGTTGGACCAGGCTAAAATTTTGTCATTCGATTAAGAGTTAACCCTTTCCCACACAATCCCGATTTTTAATGACCCTGAGGGAGAAGCCTTTTGAAAACATTGTGGGAAAAGGAGAAAATGCTGCCCTATCAAGAACAAATTTTGTCATTTGGACCATGTTTGGTTTGTCATCTGCAAATGCTTTCAGTTTGGACCAGTCTAAAAGTTTGTCATTTGATAGAGAGTTTAGCAGCAAATCCTGCTCAGGAATACACTTGGAAGCTGCCCAAAATGCTGTTTTATTACCTAAGGTAAGAAGTTTAGCCCAATCCAAATTGAAAGCATTTGCAACAGACTTAAGAAATTTTACTCAAATGATGGTATTTGTCTCTGAAATGGTGCAAAAAATTGTTTTTAATGGAGAAAATATGGGTTTCAAGCATTTTCTTTTTCAAATTGTTTCAAGGGGCATTCTTTCTGAGCTTTGTTATACTAGGGATTACTTGTTTAAAGATTAATCTTTTACCACACAATCCGAAGTTTTAACAACCGTTACAAAGACAGCTCCCTCCCCCCACTCTTTTTTGTGTGTTTGCTTTTTTCCTTTTTGCATTATGAATTTATAATGTATGCCAGAAAAAAAGCAAAATGCCAGTAGAGCAATTCAGGCCCACAAGGGCCTCTAGTTTGTCTGTGTATGCTTTATATTTGGACCAGTCTAAAATTTTTTCATTGGTAAAGGATTAATTAAAGTTTATTTAGTTATTTTGAATATTTTTGAAATTTTCAAAATGACTTGGATTTCACCTTAAAAGGTTGTTTTGTTCAAAATACATCACAAAGCATAGTGTATATTCTTGAAAGTGAAAAATAAGGGTGGGAAAATCCCCTCGCCTTAGAAAAACAGAGGGATTTTCAAAAACTAGGGTCAGCTGCATCGATTACTTGCAGCACATCCACTAACAGTTAAAAATTTGTTTTTTCATTTGGTCTCTGTCTTAAATTGATTCAATTTCTTTGAAAATTGTTCAATTTAGTCTTTTGTTTTTGTGACGGATTTCCTGATCCATGGTGTCTGATAACTAGTTTGTCTACAGGAGCCACACTTGTATCATGACTAGAACTAGATCACTTTGTTTCTTGAGAAGGCGAAGTTTGTCTTGGATCGTCAACAGAAGATTTAGTAAGAAAATCCTCGTCACTTTGCATTTAACCCTTTACCACACAATCCTGACTTTTAACCACCCTGAGAAAAAGAACTGTAGAAAACATCGTGGGAAAAGGAGAAAATGCTGGTAACCAGCATTTTCTCCTTTTCCCACAATGTTTTCTACCCTTCCCAAAACAAACTTTGATTTTTTTTTGGTAACATTTATTTTGTCGTCTGCAAATGCTTTCAATTTGGACCAGTCTGGAATTTTGTCGTTTGGTAAAGGGTTAAATAAAGTTTTGGACTCCTGAAATCAACATGAAAGGGGCGCCTGATATTTGTTTACATTTGTGTATAGCCTCGAGTGTTCATAATCCATGATGATAAGGAAACATCATCATAAAATTAAGAGTTCAGACAAGAATATTAACTAGAAAGTATTTGCCTCCATATAAAACTCCTTCCTGAAAATTTTCATCCAAAGATTATATGGCTAATTTTATTTTCAATGTTCTGGTGCATCACCATTTCAAGGACACAGAATAAGAATACACGACAATTCAGTATCAAATATTTTTTACTGAAATTATTAATTGAAATAAACCAAAAGCAGATTTTCCCAGAATATATTGTGTCTGGCGCTAAAAGATGACAAGTGTAAAACCTAAATGCATCAGTTTTAAGTTCTCATAGTGCTTGATTGTGGATAGAAATACGAGGTCTGTTCAAAAAGTATGCGGAAAAGTACAGTAATTCTCTCAAATATTGCTTGAATACAGCGAAATTGATACATATTGTAGACAAATTAATACTGTACTGAAAGAATAAATTTCACCTTATCATTTCAACATCTTATAAAGATATGGTAGTTATGGCAACGTCGTGTTCCAAAACCTGGCCCAAAATGCAATAAAACTACGGCATTTGCCAAGTGGAAAACGACGTGTCTCTTTTGTGTCTGATCAGATATCTTCACCAAATTTTGTCATGATTTGGCACCAACTCTTGGCATGACCTTCATGAAGTCACATTTACGTTTGAGGTCATGTGAGCGTTTGGTGGCCATATTGTTCATTCACGTGCGTCAAAATGAGTACCGAACACAGAACTGCAGTTAAATTTTGTGTTTTAAATGGAAAGTCCAGAAAAGAAACGATTGAAATGCAAACAGTGATTCAGCAGTGGAGAAAATGGCTTTATACAAATGGTATACACATTACAAAGACGGTCATGAAAGTGTGACGGATGACCAGAGGAGCGGTGGGTTGACGTCGATAACATGACGTAAAGAGTGCAGTGCAGTCCCAGATTGCTTCCATTGAGTCCGGTGCTGAAAGGAAAGACGAAAAGCTTCTATTCGTGGGCGATCCAAGAATAGAACCGTTTTGAGATACCATATTTCACACAATTAACGCTATCTCCCAAATAGTTGAGCCTCCACTATATTTCTTACTCCAGAGGCCTCCAGACATTCCCCACCCACATTGACCTTACGTTAAATTGACGACTGGAGTGACAAACTTCCAAACGCTAGATGACTTCACTAAAACTTTTCAAATAGAGACTTACAGAAATCACTAATGACCAATATTATATAAATTAACTTACTGTTACGGCGTCTACATAATCCTAATTACTTCACAAATGGATGTCATTAACACCTGACTATTCGAATACACATACAGTTCCAATAACATTATAATCTTCCAGTAATACAAAATTTGTCAACTAACTTTGAAAAACTTAAAGAAAGTGAAGTATTGAATACCAGTGTCCCATTATGCTAATCATGAATGATACTGAATGTCTAAATAAATCATGATCAGCAATAAAGTTGATATCTGCATTACTGCACACTACATGGAGTCTTTCAAAATGGCGACCACTTTGCGCTCGGCACTAACTAAAACCTTGATCAAAGTACCATACTTGCTGTAAGTGATGGCATTTAAATTTCGGGAAATTGGCTATGAAATAGGAGCACCCTGTTGGTGTTTTGCATGGTGCCCAGGAGCGTTAATTAGGTGAAATACGGTAATGTGTTTTCCAGAAATGTCATTAGGTTACCTCCCAGCATTGATTTCAATTTGTAATTGATCTATCATAACTTTGTATGTTCTTGAGTTTACATTTTATTCATTTTTTTCCCTCTTTCATGCCTTTTCTTAATTGTTCAGAAATGCATGTGCATTGTCGTATATTACACAGCAGCATTGGGGCAATCTAGAAGATTTAACTCTTTGCCAAACAGCAAAATTTTGGACTGGACCAAACTGAAAGTATTTGCAGAGAACAAATAAAATGTTGCTTAAATGGCAATTTCTGTATTTGATAAGGTAGAAAACATTGTGGGAAAAGGAGAAAATGCTGGTTATGTGCAGTCTGATCTTTGATCTACACTGTCCAATAGGATGTTTTCTTTTCAGGTGAAATCAATTTTGAAATTGCAATAATATTATTTGGGTTTTTACTATTGCCTGGAAATTTTCATATCATTTAATTAACAGTTTAACCCTTTACCACATGACAAAAATGTAGACTTGTCCAAATTGAGGTGTATGCAGACGACAATTTAGATGTGGCTCTAATGGTGGTATTTGTCTTTGATAGGGTAGAAAACATTGTGGGAAAAGAAGAAAATGCTGGTTACCAGCATTTTCTTCTTTTCCCACAATGTTTTTAAAAGTTTTAAAAGGCTTCTTTCCCAGGGTCGTTAAAAGTCTGGACTGTGTGATGAAGGGGTTAAGGGTAAAGAAAAAGGTCAGACTATCAGGATGTTGCTTTTAAAAGGATTGTTCATCAAAAGCTTGCCAGTGTGATAAAACCACAAGAATCAATTATCTGTGGTGAATCTTTCTCTATCTGTTACCAAACATGCTGTGTTTAAACAACCAAAACTAGTGCATTTGACCCAAACAGAGAAAAATTTTACTTGTTTGTGTGAAGCTTTAGTCACACACACGTGCACACGCATGTGCATTGCTGGGATGCTGCAGATCGCTGCACATCACTCCAAACAACCAGATTTTAGACCCTCCAAATTCAAAGCATTTGCAGATGACAGATAAATAAAACTCAAAAACTGGAATTGGTTTTTGGAAAGGTTCTGTGCACCTGTTGACATGTTCCTGGAGTTTCTTTGTATTGCCTTGAACAAAATGCTCTTTAAACCAGTACCTACTTTTCCACTAAGATAACTCTTTACTAAATGATAAAATTTTAAACTTGTTCAAAATTGCAAGCATTTGCATGTTCTGTGCAGTCTGGTCTTGATCTACACTGTTCGCAAAACACATTTTTGTCATTGGAAAAGCCAAGCCCCCATATCTGAGCCTGTAGCGTACAGGACTTGAGATTAGGAGGTCGCTGGTTCGATCCCTGGCTTGGCCAATTTCTTTCCGAGGATTGATGATAGTCATCGAGACAGGATTCATTCCACTCTTACCACTGACCATTGTTTCTATGAAGGTTATGTAGGAAAGCAGTCAGTGGCTTGGAAAGAATATTGTGCGGAGTACTGATAAAAGAGAAAAGCATGGATAGGTGTACTGGCCGCCGTGATATAACTGAAATAATGTCGAAAACAGCGTTAAACACCATACAATACGATACAGTTGTCATAGGAAAAGAAGTAATGAGTAGGAAAACAGAAGTTTGAAATTTTACAGCTGTTTTTCGTAGGAGGAATATCTTGCAAAAGAGACGCATTTTTGTCACTGGAAAAGAAGTCATGTGTAGAAAACGAATTTCGAAATTTCACAGCTGTTTTGTAACAGAATATCTTTACCCTTACAGGACTAAATCAATAAAATGCACAATTCTCAGTCGGTACAAATGATGCAGCATTTGTAAACTCAATGCTATTTTCGCCAGAATACAGTATCTTTAGATGCTATTTCTGTCATGCTATAACTGGCATGCTAGATTGGTCTGGATATCTTGCTAAGAAGCAGACATTGTAGATCAAGATCAGACTGCACAATCTATGCAGTCTGATCTTGATCTACACTGTCTGCATAGGCAAATACAGCTGGGTTCAGTGCTGCAGGAGTAATGCATTAGATCATTGTAGTCTATCAGTCTATCAAGCATTTGCAGACGACAATTTAAATGTGACTGAAAAATTGAAATTTGTTTAAGGAAGGGTAGAAAACATTGTGGGAAAAGGAGAAAATGCTGGTCACCAGCATTTTCTCCTTTTCCCATAATGTTTTCAAAAGCCATCTTCCTCAGGGTTGTTAAAAGTCGGGATTGTGTGGGAAAGGGTTAACCCCTTTTCCAAACGACAAAATTTTAGACTGGTCCAAATTCAAAGCATTTGCAGATGACAATTTAAATATGGCTCAAAAGGTAGAGATCTAGAAATTATTTTTAATTGGGTAGAAAACATAGTGGGAAAAGGAGAAAATGCTGGCTACCAGCATTTTCTCCTTTTCCCACTATGTTTTCAAAAGCCTTCTTCACTCTAAGGCCTTTAACCCTTTCCCAAACAAGCCCTGGTTTTCACGTGTCTGCAGTACAAGTCCTTTGAAAACACTGAGGGAAACAGAGAAATTGCTCGTTTCTCCTTTTCCCACAGTGTTTTCTACCCTTTTTGATAACTTTCTGTCATTTTCATCACATTTAAAATTGTCGTCTGCAAACTCTTTGAATTTAGACCAGACCAAAATTTGTCGTTTGGGAAAGGGTTAAAACTCGGTGGTTTATGGTGAAGAGTTGATTTTTTTTAATCATGCAATATAGCATGTTTTTGTTAAATAAGTAAAAGTTACAAAATCTATTGAAATTGTCTCTCTACTGTTTGAAGACCCAACATTTCCTGTGTTTCCACAATAAATGTGCTCTTTGCCTGCTAAAACACTAACCTGATACCAGACGACAAAATTTTAGCCTTGTCCAAAATGAAAGCATGCGCAGACGACAATTTCAGTGTAGCTCAAATGGTGCAATTTCTCGTTGATAGGGTAGAAAACATTTTGGGAAAAGGAGAAAATGCTGGTTACCAGCATTTCTCCTTTTCCCACAATGTTTTTAAAAGGCTTCTTTGCTAGGGTTGTTTAAAAGCGTCATTGTGCGGTAAAGCATTAAAACACGATTGTATAAAAGTTAGGACAAGCGAACTATTGGAAAATCAGCTGGTGATCAGCTGTGAGGCAAGGTCAAGGCTCCATTATGCACCAGTGATATTTCTGTTCAGATAAAAGGCCATGCCTTGAGACTGTGTATTTTCGAGCTAAAAATAGATCCCAATGTAATCTATAAATAGCCTGGAGAGCTTTTTCAAGGGGATTTCTCAGCTGTTCATCATGCACCATACAGCTGAAATTCCTATCAGGTATTCAGCTGTGTCCATGTCCTACAATTAGTATTACCTATAGACCTACTCCATGCCAAATCTCACTGATAGTAAAGTTCATGATTGGCCTGAACTCTTTACCAGACAACAAAATTTCAGGCATGTCCAAATTGAAAGCGGTTGCAGACGACATATCAGATACACTTCAAAACATGGAATTTTCCTTACATAGGGTAGAAAACATTGTGGGCATAGGAAAAAATGCTGGTAACCAGCATTTTCTCCTTTTCCCACAATGTTTTCATAAGCCTCCTTCTTGAAGGTAGCCCAGCTGGGTAGCTCAGTGTTTAGCGTATCTTACTTGTGTCCTGGTGGTTGCGGATTTGATACCCAGTGGAGGCAAACTTTCTGAGAAAAGTAGTTAGTGACTTGGAACGAAAGTTGTGTCCATTACTAGTGTGAGAAAGCCAGGAAACAATTGCATAGGTGCACTGATTAGCGTGATACGACCCAAGCTGTTGAAACAGCATTTAACTCCAATACATATCCAAAGGATTTTAACCTTATCCAGATTGAAAACACTATGCAGACATAAAAATTAGACATAATTTAAAACTGGAAATTTTCCTTTCGTAGGGTAGAAAACATTGTGGGAAAAGGAGAAAATGCTGGTTACGTGATCAGAATGTTCAGTCTGATCTTGAAACTACTCTTGTGTTTTTGTGAGATATTCATGTTTGGGAAAGCAGCCTTTTATACTCTATCTTTCTGATAATATCCATTTCATTCAACCCATTACCACACAATCCCGAGTTTTAATGACCCCCAAGAAAGAAGGCTATCATTTTGAAAACATTGTGGGAAGAAAAGGAGGAAATGCTGATAACCAGCATTTTCTCCTTTTCCCACAATATTTTCTTCTCTATCCAAGACAGACACCATCAATTAGGTAACAATTAATTTTCGTCTGCGGGTGCGTACAATTCGGTCCAGCCCAAAATGTCATCGTTTGGTAAAGTGTTAATCATGAGTTCAAGGTTGAAAAGGCTTGCATGAAAGATGCATTCACATGATTATGTGCATTGTGTTGCACGAGTGACGTTTCATTTCAGTCAGCAAAATTTTATTCCTTCAGTACTTACAGATGGATCCAAATATAACCCTTTACCCTTGACCCTTTGTCAGAACATGAAATTTGTCTGTCATAAGGTAGAAAACATTGTGGGAAAAGGAGAAAATGCTGGTTACCAGCATTTTCTTCTTTTTCCACAATGTTTTCGAAAGGGTTCTTCCTCAGGGTCGTTAAAAGTTGGGATTATGTGGTAAAGGGTTAAATGACCCTGGGGAAAGAGGCCTTTGAAAACATTGTGGGAAAAGGAGAAAATACTGGTAACCAGCATTTTCTCCTTTTTCCACAATGTTTTTTACAAGTGTAAAGAAAATTTCCATTATTTGACTCGCATTTCATTTGTTGCCTGCAACTGTTTTGAATTTGGGAAAGTTTAAAGTTTTTCCTTTTCCAACAATGTTTTGTATCCTTGCCAGGATGATTTCTATCATATTAGCTACATTTCATTTGTTGTTTGCAACAGTTACTGTTTGAAGTTAGTAAAGCCTTGTATTTTCTTATCTGGTAGAGAATTAACCCTTTGCCACACAGTCTCCAGTTTTAATGACCTTGAAGAAGGCTTTTGAAAATGTTTTGGGAAAAGGAGAAAATGGTGGTAAGCAGCATTTTCTCACAAGTTTTTCTACTCAGTCAAGAATTTTTGGTTCATTTGTATCACTTTTGTCATCTGCAAATGCATTCAATTTGGAAGAGTCTAAAATTTGTAAGTTGAACCTGTAATTCAATTATCTTTTTATCAAAAGACAGAATTTTAGACTTGTTCAATTTGAACATTTTGCAGACAAGAAAATAAATTTGATTAAAAAATTTGAATTTGATTTTGGAAGGGTAGAAAACATTTTGGAGAAAAGGAGAAAATGCTGGTTACCAGCTTTTTCTCCTTTTTTCCCCACAATGTTTTCAAAAGCCCTTTCAATCAGGGTCGTTGAAACTCAAGATTGTATGGTAAAGATTGAATGCCTTTTTTTTGGCCAAGATACAAGCCCTGCCAAAGAAGCTCTGTAGGAAATGAACAGGGCATATAATCCTGGGGATCGTTGATTCCAATCCAGACTGCTTAGTCAATGTTTTGTGGCATTTGTTTAACCCTTAAAGTGCCTTTCACGACTATAGTTGCGTTTGCGGCCAGTGTAGATCAAGATCAGGATGCACAAAACATGCATCCTGATCTTTGATCTGCACTGTCCACTTTGTTGAATCTCTGTAGACAAAAACAAACATGAAATTGCAATTATTTGGGATGTATTTCTAGGATGAAAATGTCTGACAGGTTTATTCGGCGCTCTGAGGGTTAAGACAATGCCACTATAAGTTCAATACGGCAGTTTTGACAATCATGTATCATATTTTGTGCTAAACTGAAGGAAGTAAACCCAGTTAAACTCAATTTTTCTAAGACAAATGAGTGTTTAGATTTCACTCGGATATGGAAATGAAAATGGCTTATTAAAATAAATTGGATTAGGCCATTGATCATGGAAATACTTCTTTTTTATTGAAAATAGCTTGATCCACTATTGCCTTCTATTTATGTAATGATACACGCAATCTTTGTTTCCTGACCGCCTGATTCCATGCTTGTCTTTATCGTCCCAAACCAGTTTGTTTCTGGGCTTATTCGTCCCTGGTGCCTTTTACTTTTTATGCTCTCCTTGTGGCCAGGGTCAAGATCAAGATTTAAGACTGCACAAAGTTTGCAGTCTGATCTTGGATCTTCACTGTCTGCTTTGCTGAGACATCCTGAAATCCGTGTTATTAGGATTTTATTTCTAGAATTAAAGTGTATGAAGTTAATTTGGCACTCTGAGAGCTAACAGGATTCAGTCTTCTCTCTATGCTGTACATTGTTTCACCTGTACTATATGGCCTGCAACATGCGAAATGAGACCTTCTGATATTTGCGTAAAGTGTCGTCGTGGATTAGCCTGCGCCGTCTGCACAGGCTAATCCAAGACGGCACTTTACGACTACGTAAGATTTTGTCATACAGTACACTTTCGTGAAATAGAAAATCACATAAGAACGGAAAGTGTCGTCTCGGGTTAGTCAGTACGGACTGCACAGGCTGATCTGGAACAACAAACTTACGCATCCGAAGGCCCCTTTCCTTGTGTTGTACGCCATATAGGAGAGCAGTTGAGGCTTAGAACAAATGTAGTGGGAAGTGATCATAAAGAAATGCTAGGAAAGCAATGTCCCCTTTTTACCACAATGACTTTTCAGTGAAGTCAGCCTACAGGGCTTGTAATGTAAGGATATATTAAAGATAACCTTACAACCAGAGAGAAAAACCAATGTAAAAATTTGATGGAATGTAGAATGGTTCAAAATTTAGTCAGCTGTGAAAAACATAGATAATCCTGTGTAAGGGATGAATAGATATATCGGAAATCTTCGATTTAAAACCGGAAACATCGCAATAATGATTTCTTTGATGGCCCAGAGAAAATGAAATGCATTTTCTCTCGGTTGTAATCTATGCAACCTTGCAACCGACAGGGGCAACATTTGGCATGAAGTTACAAGAATGATTCTAGTTGGATAAAATAAAGATAACTGGCTGAAAATGAGTATAGATGTACCTTGAAAGTTTGAATCAGGGCAAGCTGATGCTTCCACAGGCAATGAAAGCAATGACACATTGACATTTGAGACTAGTTTTGCTTCAGTCAGCAAATCTTTAAAGTGATGCATCTGTTACAGTTTAACTCTTTACCAGACGACAAAATTTAAGCCTTGTCCAAAGTGAAAGCATTTGCATACGATAAATTAAATGTTACTCAAAAAAATAAAATTTGTCTTTCATAGGGTAGAGAAACATTGTGGGAAAAGGAGAAAATGCTGGTTACCAGCATTTTCTCCTTTTCCCGCAATGTTTCCTAAAGCCTTCTTTCTGAGGGTCATTAAAAGTTGGCATTGTGTGGTTAACCAATTTCCACAACATCCCGAGTTTTAATGACCCTGAGGAAGAAGCCTTTTGAAAATATTGTAGGAAAAAGGAGAAAATGCTGGTAACCAGCTTTTTCTCCTTTTCACAGACATACCTTGAGAACTTCATTTTTGGAAAGTTGCATCAAATATTTCAGCTGAGAAAGAGGACTGAAACCTGTTACATTGACTTTCACCATTCCTTGAAAAGATTTGGCTGAGGCAGAATTGGAACTCGGAACTCTTGGATTACCAGCGAGTTCCAGCTGCCGTGACATGACTGAAATGCTGCAAAAGATGAATTTGTTATGCACTCATCGCAACTTGGCTGATTCCGTAACTATATCTAACCTCATCTGTGTCTAGGATCCGTTTTGAAGCACTGTCAGTCACATGATCTTGCACGTGGCAGCACCTATGAAAATCGATTAGCAATGATATCAACAACCATGGTGAGGTTTTTCACATCTATCAATCTGTCGGTGAAATATACCAGCGGAATTGATAGACCACGTTAAAAAATAAATGAATGTACAGACTGTCTGTCAACGGAAATGTATTTAGAAGGGTTTCGATAGAAAATTGTGACTCGTGATTTCTTTTTTTTTTTTAAGTAGAACCTTACAATTTTAAGAATGGTAAAGTGGTGTATATCCGGCGGAGAAATACACCATGTTTCTGCACATCGCTCACCGTAATACAGCCGAGGGGTTTGATCAATGGTTCACTTAAGGTTTGCTGAATAAATTGCTGTAGAGACAGAAGTTTTATTCATGTAGCGAATGTTGAATGTCACATCGTAGAAACATTTTCTTTCTCGTTTTGTTGTATTTAAAACAAGTAAGACATAATGCCTGTTTATTCAGAGACTGTCTATTATCGGTTTTGTAGCCTACTTAAAACAGAAGACGTCTGCTCTCAAATTATCGATCTGTCATAATGGTTTTGAGGATGGTCAGTAAAGCCCCATTACCTCATGTGGAGAGTTCAATGTGACCTTGTGACATAGTAGTTAAACCTTTACTTAACTCTTTGCCAAACGACAAAATTTTAGACTGGTCCAAATTGAAAGCATTTGCAGACGACATTTTGAAGGTGACCCAAATGACAGAATTTGTCCTCAGTAGGAAAGGAAACATTGTGGGAAAAGGAGAAAATGCTGGTTTCCAGCATTTTCTCCTGTTCTCAATGTTCTTAAAAGCCTTCTCTTTCAGGGTCGTTGAAAGTCGGTATTGTGTGGTAATGGGTTAACACTATACCACACAATCCCGACCTGTAATGACCCTACGAAGAAAGCATTTAAAAAAGCATCATTTTCTCATTGTTCCACAATTTTTTTCTACCCTTCCAACAATAAATTCACATTTTAGAGTAACATTTTTTTTGTTGTCTGTCAAAACGCTTTGAATTTGAACTAGTCTAAAATTGTGTCATTTGGTATACCGAGTTACCTCTTTCCCAGACAACAAAATTTCTAACCTTGTCTAAATTGAAAACAATTTTAGACAACACAATTAATGTACAGATAGCTCAAAAGATGATATCTGTCTTTGAATAGGTAGAAAACATTGTGGGAATACAAGAAAATGCTGGTTACCAGCATCTTCCCCTTTCCTATAATGTTTTCAAAGGTCACCTTCTTTAGGGTCATTAAAGATATCGTGTAGTAAAGAGTTAAACCTTTACCTCACAGTCCCGAGTTTTAACAACCCCAAGGAGTAGGACCTTTGGAAGAATAGGAGAAAATGCTGGTGAACACAATTTTCTCCTTTTCTGACAGTCTTCTCTACCCTGTAAATGTCTTATTTCATCATTCGTGCAACATTTAACTCTTTACCACACAATCCCGACTTTTAACGACCCTGAAAAAGAAGCCTTTGAAAACATTGTGGGAAAAGGAGAAAATGCTGATAACCAGCATTTTCTCCTTTTCCCACAATGTTTTCTAACCTCCCAAAAACAAATTTCAGTTTTTGATTTACACTTATTTTGTCGTCTGCAAAGGCTTTCAATTTGGACTGGTCTAAAATTTTGTCGTTTGGTAAAGAGTGAAGTTGTGGTCTGCAAATGCATTCATTTTTGACCAGTCTAGAATTTTGTCTCTTGGTAAAGAGTAAATGATCTGCATTTTTATGACCCTAGGGTAAAAGACCTGAAAACATTATGATAAATTACTCCAAGAGCAAATATTTCTCCAAAAGTACCAAAGCATTGCTCAAAAGGTCTGATAGTGGCCATAAACACAATGCAGATGTTAAAATGCATTTACCTCTTGACCACACAATCCTAACTTTTAACGACCCTGTGAAAGAAGCCTTTTGAAAACATTGTGGGAAAAGGAGAAAATGCTGGTAACCAGCATTTTCTCCTTTTCCCACAATGTTTTCTACCCTTCCCAAAACAAATTTCAATTTTTCAATCACGTTTATTTTGTCGTCTGCAAATGCCTTCAATTTGGACCAGTCTAAAATTTTGTCGTTTGGTAAAGAGTTAAAAGTATGGAAAATATTGTGGAGATGACAGTCTGTTATTGTTTGGTCAGTCCAAGCGTAAGCTGCTGGCAGAACAATGAATTTCAAAATCAGGCAAAAATATAAAAAAAAAGACAGAGTGACCTGACCACATTTAACTCTATACTAAACGGCAATATTTTAGACTTGTCCAAATTGAAAGCTTTTGCAGATGACAAAATAAATGTGACTCTACAATTAAAATTTGTATTGGGAAGAGTAGAAAACACTGTGGGAAAAGGAGAAAATGCTGGTTTGAACAGCATTTTCTCCTTTTCCCACAATGTTTTCAAAAGGCTTCTTCCTCAGGGTCGTTAAAAGTCGGGATTTTGTGGTAAAGGGGTTAAGCTAGATAGAAATTAATTTCACTGCCAGTGACTAACACTTGGACTGATGGTACAATAACAGGTTGTCACCTTCACAATAATTTCCATACTTTTAAATGGTATGCAGAGCTCCAGATGAAAGGGAGTGATGGTGTTCTAAATCTATTATTTCTCTTCCAAACCCTATGTTGTGGGTACTCATTAGAATTGTCCGGATGAGACAATTCTAATGAGTACCCATAACATAGGGTTTAGTGAAGAATAATTAATATTTTCAATTTTGAAATTAAAAACACTCCCTCTATCTGGTGCTCTGGTAATTGATTTAAATTTAAATGCATTGCAATACCTGTTTTGTTTACACTTTTGGCCGCTGTTGTTATTTTAGGTAAGTTCTTATGTTACAATCAAGCACTCGTTTTCCCACAGTGTTTTCTAAAGCTGCCTTACCGCAGGGGCTTAACTCTTTACCACATTGTAAAATTTTAGACTGGTTCACTTTGAAATCATTAAATTTTTGCAGATGACAAATCAAAATGTGGCTCAAATAATTAACTTTTGACTTATGAAATAGTAGAAAACACCGTGGGAGGAGGAGAAATATACTGGTAACTTACCAACATTTTCTTCTTTTCCCACAATGTTTTCCAAAGTTTCAGTTTAACCCTTTACCACACAATCCTGATTTTTAATGACCCTGAGGAAAAAGCTTTTTGAAAACATTGTGGGAACAGGAGAAAATGGTGGTAACCAGCACATTCTCCTTTTCCCACAATGTTTTCTACTCTTCCCAAACTAAATTTCAGTTTTTGAGTAACTTTATTTTGTCATCTGCTAAAGCTTTCAATTTGGACTGGTCTAAAAATTTGTCATTTGGTAAAGAGTTTAAGGGGCTTATCCCTTTACCAAACAACAAAATATTAGACTTATCCGAATTGAAAGCATTTGCAGAATACAAGAGAAATGTGACTCAAAAATTTAAAGTTGTTTTGGGAAGGGTAGAAAACATTGTTGGTAAAGGAGAAAATGCTGGTTACCAACGTTTTCTCCTTTTCCCAAAATGTTTTCAAAAGCCTTCTTTCCCAGGGTTGTTAGAACTAGAGATTGTGTGGTAAAGGGTTAAATATGCTGGCTTGTTTCATAAAGGGTTAACCCTTTACCACACGGCAAAATTTTAGACTAGTCCAAATTGAAAGCATTTGCAGACGACAAAATAAATGTGACTAAAAATTTGAAATTTGTTTTGGGAAAGGTAGAAAACATTGTGGGAAAAGGAGAAAATGCTGGTTACCAGCGTTTTCTCCTTTTCCCACAGTGTTTTCAAAAGGCTTCTTTCTCAGGGTCGTTAAAAGATGGGACTGTGTGGTAAAGAGTTAAAAAGCGGAGAGTTCCTGAAATTCTTTATTGTGGAAATAAAGTATGATTTTGCAAAGATGCTATCCTTAATTGCTAATGTAAAAAGGTCTTAGGTTATGTAACTCTAGAAAATTGCATAAAACACATAAAGCATTGTGTAACCCCTTACAAAGCAATCATGTGTTTTAATGACCTTGAGGTAAGAGCCTTTTGAAAACTATGTTGGAAAAGGAGAAAATGCTGGTGACCAGCATTTTCTCCTTTTCCCCCAAAGTTTTCTACCATTTTGCTTGCAAATCCCATCATTTAGGCTACATTCAATTTGTCGTCTGCACATGCTTTCAAATTGGACAAGTCAAAGGTTTTGTCGTTTGGCAAAGAGAGAGCTGAACATGCAAAGAATCTCATATTGAAACATTCCATGCAGTCCACATTTCAAGGTCACTTATGAAGATGAATCTACTGTACATTGGTTTACTCATCGCTAAAGTCTTGTTTGTTTGTTTATTTGTATGGTTTTTAACCCTTCACCAAACGACAAAATTTTAGGCTTGTCCAAATTGAAAGCATTAATTTTGCAGACGACAAAATAAAAGTGACTGAAAAATTGAAATTCGGTTTGGAAAGGGTAGAAAACATTGTGGGAAAAAGAGAAAATGCTGGTTACCAGCATTTTCTTCTTTTCCTGCAATGTTTTCAAAAGGCTTCTTTCATAGGGTCGTTAAATGTTGGGATAGTGTGGTAAAGAGTTAATGGCCATTATTACAGGTATATTGCAGTGTCCAGTGCACCTATCCGTGCTTTCGTGGAGTTTCTTTAACCCTTTCCCAAACGACAAATTTATGATTCTTTCAAATTCTAAACATCTGCAGACAACAATTCAGAGTTAGTATAAATGAGCCTGAGCTCTCTGATAGGGTAGAAGACATTGTGGAAAATGGAGAAAATGCTGTTTACCAGCATTTTCTCCTTTTCCCCCTATGTTTTGGAAAGCCTTCTTTCCCAGGGTTGTAAAACGCTGGTATTGTTTGGTAAAAGGTACGTTGCACCTTGACATTTTCCCAAAAACCAGTGATCAAACAGAAAAGCAGCCTTGTGATCCCGAGTTGATTTGCACACAATTTAGAGCAAGATCAGACTGTGCAAATCATGCAGTCTGATCTTGGATCAACTTTACGTGACAAATTTACTAAATGATAAAACAGAAACAGCAGTTTTTTTATCCCTAGTTGCTTTGCAGTCAGTGTAGAGCAAGATCAGACTGTACAAAACATGCAGTCTGATCTTGTATTTACAGTCCATGACATTGCTATAATAATCTAATAGAAACAGCAGTTTTGTGATGCCAAGAAGGACAGCTTTTGTTGGAAAAGGAAAAAGCTGGTAACTATGATTCTCTCTTTCTCCAGATTTTTTTTTTTCTTCCTTCCCAATAAAAATTTCAATCATCTGGGCCACATTTAACCCTTTACCACACAGTTCCAGCTTTTAAGGACCCTAAAGAAGAAGACGTGAGAAAACTTCAGGCTTTTCTCCTCTATCCATAAGGTTTTCTACCCTTCCAAAAGCACCTTTTAATTTTTGAGTCACATTTATTTTGTTGTGTGCAAAAGCTTTGAATTTTGACATGTCCACTATTTCATTGTCCTGTAAAGAGTAGATTTTTCTGTCAACAGATTTATGCTTTCTAAACTTCAAAGTGTTGTCATGGTAAAGATGTATAAATGTATCATGATAAAGAGATATAGGGTAGAAACACCACAGCCGAGCCGGCTAGCTTAGTGGTTATTGTATTTGACTTGCGACCCGGTGGTTGGGGGTTGATACCTGGTTGCAGCAAACTTTTTCCCTAGCGATGTTTTGCCTCTCACCTCTGATGCATGTGAGATAAGTGGTCAGTGGGTTGGATGTGTTAGTGCTGGTGTGAGAAAGCCAGGAAAAACATGTGTAGGTGCAGTGACTGCCGTGATTTGACCTAAGTTGTTAAATTGGGGTTAAACTCCCAATACAATATACAAACAAGAACAGCACTGTTGTCTCAGTATTGCATAATCTGTCCTTGAGATCCTATCATATTGCTGTATCAGGTGCAGAAAGTGAAACTAGGGCCAATCACTCTTTACCCTCTACAACAAATTTGTGATTTCAAAAATATCTGTTTTAAATCTGTACCACACAATCCCGAGTTTTAATGACCTTGGAAAAGAAGTCTTTTGAAAACATTGTGGGTAAAGGAGAAAATGCTGGTAACCAGCATTTTCTCTTTTTCCCACAATGTTTTTTTGTCCTATAAAATACAGAAACCATCATTTGAGCTATATTTTATTTGTCGTCTGCAAAATGCTTTCAATTTGGTCCAGTCCAAAATTTTGTTGTTTGGTTAAAGAGTTGAATATGAATAATCAACGAGAATAACGTTATACATAATTACTCGTGAAAACATTGTAGCGAAAAACAGAAATCACTCTTACTACAAAGAAATTGGAGTTTTTGAGCACTTACTTCCTGTCCGAAAATGGGTTTAAAATTGGTCTTCTGCAAGATGATTTTGAACAAAATCAAAAACATCATCTGCTAAAGGTTCAGTGTAATACAGTCTGGCGTATGTTATTATTGAACTTTTGGTGAACCGAGAATTATAAATAGAGACGCGAAGGGAGGATCAAGTTCTGTATAATAAACGTCCTCGCCTCTTACAATGCATGAGGAAATCGCATGCTCATTGCATGGTTGGAAGGCTAGTTATGTAAGCTTTATGTAATTAACTCTTTACCAAATGACAAAATTTTGTACATGTCCAAATTGAAAGCATTTTGCAGACGACAAATCAAATGGGGATCAAATGATGCAATTTTTGTTTTAAAGGGTAGAAAATGTTGTGGGAAAAGGAGAAAATGCTGGTTACCAGCAATTTCTCCTTTTCCCACAATGTTTTCTAAATCCGTCTTCTACAGGGTTGTTAAACCCGGGGGTTGTGTGGTAAAAGGTTAAAGTAGACAGGACTGTCCTTGTGCTTCTGCCCACACCATCGATGTCACCTGAGGGATCAAATGAAAGAAATGATCAGATTAGTCCAATAGTGTACTGAAACAACTTTTTACTCCTCTGAAGCTGACAACTTCTGAAAAATGGGGTGGGCAAAGGAGCAGTTGCCTAAAACATATGATAGCCTTTGGAAACATTGTAGGAAAACAAGCAGTTGCTTGCAACCATAGCCTATTATTGCACTTTTTCGTACAGCGTTTTCTAATATGTTGGAATTATACTTTGCAAATTCTTTAAATGTTTGTCCTTTATGTACTTTGCTAACTCTTTACCAAATGACAAAACTTTAGAACTGAAAGCATTTGCAGAAGACAAAATAAATGTGACTGAAAAAAAACATTGTAGGAAAAGGAGAAAATGCTGGTTACCAGTATTTTTTCCTTTTTCCACAATTTTTTCCGAAAGGCTTCTGTCACAGGTTTGTTAAAAGTCCGGATTGTGTGGTAAGGGGTTAATATAGTAAATATAACAATTGTCCTTAACCCTTTACAAAACAATGTGTTTTAAGGACCTTGAAGGAAGAAGGCTTTTGAAAACATCGTAGGAAAAGGAGAAAAAGCCGGTAACCAGCATTTGTCCTATTCCACATTGTTTTCTTAACCAATTAGAGATAGAAATCTTCATTTGAGCAACATTTATTTTGTCATCGGCACATGCTTTCAATTTGGTTGAGTCCAAGATTTTGTTGTTTGGGAAAGAGTGAACCCTTTACCACACAATCCCGAGTTTTAACGACCCTGAAAACATTGTGGGAAAAGGAGAAAATGCTGGTAGTTAGCATTTTCTCCTTTTCCAGCAATGTTTTTTATGCTATGAAGGTCATATTTCCTCCTTTGAGCTTCCTTCAATTTGTCGTCTGCAAATGTTTCAATTTGGATGAGTCTAGAATTTTGTTGTTTGGTAAAGAGTTAACCCTTTCCCAAACCGTAAAATTTAGACTGGTCCAAACTGAAAGAGTTTGCAGGCGACAATTTTAAATTTGATGAAAATGACAGTAAGTTCTCCAAAAGGGTAGAAAACACTGTGGGAAAAGGAGAAATTGCTCGTTATGAGCAATTTCTCCTTTTCCCACAGTGTTTTCAAAAGACTTGTACTGCAGACACGTGAAAACCAGGGCTTGTTTGGGAAAGGGTTAGTGTATTTTGTACTTTATGTACTTTGTTCATGTAGTAGGTCTAGGAATTGCTTGTATTATAATGAGTTAACGCTTTACCAGACGACAAAATTTTAGATTTGTCCATACTGAAAGCAATTGCAGGTGACATATTGAATGTCAAAAATGGATTTACCTTTGACAAGGTTGAAAACATTATGCAAAGGTGAGAAAATGCTGGTTATCAGGATTTTATCCTTTTCCCACAATGTTCTCTAAACTTCTTTCTTAGGGTCGTGAAAACATGGGTTTGTTAAGTAAAAGATTACAATAGTAAGATTGTTCATTGTGTAATCACTTAAATATTTATGCCTTAACCCTTTATCACACAATCCCTAGTTTTAATGACCCTGAGATGAAAGCCTTTTGAAAACATTGCGGGAAAAGGAGAAAATGCCGGTAACCAGCATTTTTGCCTTTTCCCACACTGTTTTCTACCCTATCAATGAAAAATTGCACCATGTGAGGCGCATTGAAATTGTCGTCTGCAGATGCTTTCAATTTGGACTTCTTTCAAATTTTGTCGTTTGGTAAAGAGTTAACCCTTACCAAACAACACAATTTTGGATTTGCCGAAAACCAAAGCATTTGCAGATGACACAACAAACTTTATTCGGGTTCAAGGGGGGGGGGGTCTTTGAAAGGATACAAAACTTCGTGTGAATTGGAGAAAATGTGGTTACCAGCTTTCTCTCCTTTTCCCACAATGTTTTCCACAGCCTGTAAAGTTTGTTAGAAATAAACAACCAACCTGCCCCCCCTTCATCAGTGTTTTGTGCGCTTTTGTGCACATTTGACCTTGATCAAAGTTTTATGATTCATTCACACTTTCTACACTTTCTGAATGAATTAAAGTGTAGAGGACTAGAGGCACATGTAACCTTTTACTTAAAACAGTCCAGAATTTTAAAGGGGCCTTTTTAGATTTTTTGCTGCAAATTGAATTTTTTTATGTGAAAACTGATAAACACTACAAAATGTACTTTTCCCTGCAAAGATGAAGACATTAGATAGTTACATGGAATAAATCAAAGTATTGAAAGCACTGGTTTGGCATTTGTCAAGGAAGCCATTGTATTGAATTAATAATTTGAAAAATAAACAACAGAAATAGTTTCAAAATATTTGCTTGAAGTCAACCTCCTATATAGTCATGCACAATCTAATAGAGAAGGTGCAATCTTGTGGGACGAACAAGCCATGGCGAACAAGCACGGGGATGAATTAGCCCAGGAGTGAACTGGGATGAACAAGCACAGAGCTGATTGGTCAGGAGACAAAGATGGTGTGTATCATTATGCCAATAGAAGGCCATAGGGAATAAAGCTATTTCTAATAAAGAGAAGTGTTTCCACGATCACAGGCCTAATTCAATTCATTTTAATATGCCATTTTCAAATTTTTTATATCTGAGTGCAATTACAATGCTTATTTTTCTGAGAAAAATTGAGTTTAATTGGGTTTACTTCCTTCGGTTTTGCACAAATTACGATACATGATTTTCAAAAAGCTGAATTGAACTTATAGTGGCATTGTCTTCGACAAATGCCACAAAATGGTAAAAACTTGGCGTGCAGATAATGGGCTGGTCGCTTTCCATTTTCAAGAGGTTAAATATGATGTGGTTGTACTTAATTTGGATAGGATCCTCCAGTGGTAACAAGCATTTTTAGCTCACCTGAGCACAAAGTGCTCAAGGTGAGCTTTTGTGATCGCCCAATGTCCGTCGTCCGTCATCCACAATTTCTTTAAACATCTTCCCCTCCTAAACCACTGGGCCAATCTTGATGAAACTTGGCAGGGATATCCCTCAGGTGAAGCTCTACCAAAGTTGTTCAAGAGATTGAATTCCACCCATAACTGTGGTTGCCATGGCAACCAAAAGGAAAAAAATAGCAAAATCTTTAAAAATCTTCTTCTCTGAAACTAGAAGGCATAGAGCTTTGATATTTGGTATGTAGCATCTTCTAGTGGACCTCTACCAAGTTTGTTCATATGATGTCCCTGGGGTCAAAACTGGCTCTGGCCCGGGGGTCACAAGTTTCGAACATAGGAACAAAGAAGGAAAACTTTAAAATTCTTCTTCTCTGAAACTGGAAGGCGTGGAGCTTTGATATTTGGTATGTAGCATCTCCTAGTGGACCTCTACCAAGTTTGTTCATATGATGTCCCTGGGGTCAAAACTGGCCCCGCCCCGGGGGTCACAAGTTTCGAACATAGGAACAAAGAAGGAAAACTTTAAAATTCTTCTTCTCTGAAACTGGAAGGCGTGGAGCTTTGATATTTGGCATGTAGCATCTCCTAGTGGACCTCTACCAAGGTTGTTCATATGATGTCCCTGGGGTCAAAACTGGCCCCGGCCCGGGGGTCATAAGTTTCAAACATAGGAACAAAGAAGGAAAACTTTAAAATTCTTCTTCTCTGAAACTGAAAGGCGTGGAGCTTTGATATTTGGCATGTAGCATCTCCTAGTGGACTTCTACCATGTTTGTTCATATGACGCCCCTGGGGTCAAAACTGGCCCTGCCCCGGGGGTCACATGTTTCAAACATAGGAACAAAGAATGAAAATTTTAAAATTCTTCTTCTCTGAAACTGGAAGGCGTAGAGCTTTGATATTTAGTATGTAGCATCTCCTAGTGGACCTCTACCAAGTTTGTTCATATGATGTCCCTGGGGTCAAAACTGGCCCCGCCCCGGGGGTCACAGGTTTCGAACATAGGAACAAAGAAGGAAAACTTTAAAATTCTTCTTCTCTGAAACTGGAAGGTGTGGAGCTTTGATATTTGGCATGTAGCATCTCTTAGTGGACCTCTACCAAGTTTGTTCATATGACGCCCCTGGGGTCAAAACTGGCCCCGCCCCGGGAGTCACAAGTTTCGAACATAGGAACAGAGAATGAAAACTTTAAAATTCTTCTTCTCTGAAACTGGAAGGCGTAGAGCTTTGATATTTGGCATGTAGCATCTCCTAGTGGACCTCTACCAAGTTTGTTCATTTGATGTCCATAGGGTCAAAACTGCCCGCCCGCCCCGGGGGTCACAAATTTCGAACATAGGAACAAAGAAGGAAAACTTTAAAGTTCTTAAGGATTATGCGCGTTGAGTGAATTTCGCCTATTGAGTCAGGTGAGCGACCCAGGGCCATCATGGCCCTCTTGTCTCCTTTTCCCACAATGTTTTCTACTCTTCTCAAAACCATTTTTAATTTTTGAGTCATTTTTGTTGTCTGCAATTACTTTGACTTTGGACTAGTCTAAAGTTTTGTCGTTTGGTAAAGAGTTAAGGTAATACCACTGAAAAATGTTATTTTCTTATAGTAGTTTGGTCTTCTTTACTGATGGTTTGTGAGTTATTGCCTTACGTAATTCAGTGATGAATCAATTTTTATGATTGGTGAGATTATAAAAATCTGAATTGCCTCCTTTAACCCTTTACCAGACGACAAAATTTTAGACCCATCAAAACTGAAAGCATTTGCAGAAGACAATTTCAGTGTGGCTCAGATGGTGCAAGTTTTCTTTGATAGGGTAGAAAACATTGTAGGAAAAGGAGAAAATGCTGGTTACCAGCATTTTCTCTTTTTCCCACAATGTTTTCAAAAGAACACTCTCCCAGGGTCGTTAAAAGGCGGCATTATGTGGTAAAGGGTTAACCCTTTACAACACAGTCCAGAGTTTTGATGACCCTAGAGAACATGACTATAGAAAACATTGCGGGGAAAGGAAAAATGCAGGTAAACAGCATTTACTCCTTTGCCCACAACATTTTCTATTCTTTCAGGCACAAATTCTGTCATTTTAGCCACACATAACCTGTCGTCTGCAAGTGCTTTCAATTTTGATAAGGCTAAAATTTTGCTGTTTGGTAAAGTCTTCATTAACCTTTTACCGCTCAAAAACATTGTAGACTTGTCCAAACCCAAAGTGTCTGCAGACAACAAATTAAAAATTAATGTGACTCAGTTTTCTGGAATTTGTCTTTGATAGGGTAGAAAACATCGTAGGAAATGGAGAAAATGCTGATTACCAGCATTTTCTCCTTTTCCCACAATGTTTACAGAAGGGCTCTTCCTTGGAGTCTTTAAAGCTCGGGATGATGTGGTCATGGGTATAAGAATCTACTGCAGATGCAGACTGATATTTTCCAGTTATTTGTAAAAAGTATATTCTACGTATGGTATATTTTATATATGGTAAATATTCTCAGAAATAACTTTTAGCTCCACTGGCCAAAGGCCAGCAAGCTTATGTCATGGCCTTGTGTTGGTCGTGCGTGCATCCGTGTGTAAGTGCGTGCATCCATCCATGCATTTACTTTTATTTCAAACTTCATCTCTGAAATTACCCACCCAATTTTGACCAAACTTCACGGAAATTATCAATCCTCCGTAGAATTTCTTGAAAGAATTGGATTCCTTTAAAAACTCTGCTTGCCATTGCAACAAAACTTAAAAATTTAAAAAATTTTGAAAATCTTTGAAAATCTTCTTGTCTAGCATCGTAATGCCTAGGGTCACCAAATTTGGCATGTACCTTAACTCTTTACCAAACGACAAAATTTTAGACTAGTCCAAATTGAAAGTATTTGCAGACGACAAAATAAATGTAACTCAAAAATTGAAATTTGTATTGGGAAGGGTAGAAAACATTGTGGAAAAAGGAGAAAATGCTAGTAACCAGCATTTTCTCCTTTTCCCACAATGTTTTCAAAAGGCCTCTGTCTCCGGGTTGTTAAAAGTCGGGATTGTGTGGTAAAGAGTTAATCTAATGGGCCTCTACCAATAGCCATGGGGCAAAATTTGCTCCGCCCCGGTGGTCACATGGGCTCATATAGTGAAAACTTAAAGAATCTTGTCAAAAACCATAAGGTCTAAGGCTTCCAAATTTGGGATATAGCTTCATCTAATGGGCCTCTACAAAGTTTCTTCAAATTATAGCCCTGGGATGGAAATTGGCCCCAACCAGGAGATCACAAGTTTTACTAGGGCTCATATAGTGAAAACTTCAAAAAATCTTCTTGGCCAAAACCATAAGGCCTATGGCTACCATATATTGCTTGCAGCATCATCTAATGGACCTCTACCAAGATTCTTCAAAGTATAGCCTTGGGGTTGAAATTAGGCCTGCCCCATGGGTCACAATTTTTACATAAGGCTCATATAGTAAAAACTTTAAAAATCTGCTGGTTCTAAATCATAAGGCCTAGGGCTACCAAATTTTTTATATAGCTCTATCTAGTGGACCCCTACCAAGATTGTTCAAATTATAGCCCTGTGGTCGAATTTGGCCCCTGTCCTGGCAGTCACAATTTTACATGGGCTTATATAGTGAAAACTTTAAAATCTGCTCACTGGAAACTGTAAGACCTGGGGCTACCAAATTTTACATGTATATTTGTCTAATGGACCTCTACCAAGATTGTTCAAATTATAGCACAGGGGCCTAAATTGGCCCTGCTCCACAAGTCACATGTTTTACATAGGTTTATATAGTGAAAACTTGCAAGTTTGTCTTATTCCTTATCTTGAGATGCAACTGTAATACTTTGAGAGTGTTATCATCTAGTATGCCCTCTTTCAGAATTGTTCAAATTAAAGCCCTGGTGTCAAAATTGGCCCCACCCCATGGGTCATAAATTCAACATTTGACCTAGAGTTCTAATGTTGGTATTGTATGGTTTGTACTTATTAGCCAGTGGAGTGATACAGGGCCATCATGGCCCTCTTGTTAATTCTTGGGGTCAATCAAATTGCATGTCTTCTAACAATCTGACATGGTGAATTAATCAACAGTTATTGTCTGTATGATAATGCAATAAATCACAATAAAATTTTGAATCATGCAAACTCCAATATTGCAGATTATTCCTTAATCCTTTACCACATGACAAAAATTTAGACTGGTCCAAATTGAACATTTGCAGAGAATTTAAATGTAGTTCAAGTGATGGAATTTGTCTATCATAGTGTAGAAAATATTTTGGGAAAAGGAGAAAATGCAGGTAACCAGCATTTTTAGCTCGCCTGAGCACAAAGTGCTCATGGTGAGCTATTGTGATCATGCTGTGTCTTGATAAGCATGTTTGTCTTGATAAGATCTTGAACGAGTTTGAAATTGGGTCATGTGGGGTCAAAAACTAGGTCACTAGGTCAAATCTTAGAAAAACCTTGTGTGCGCTCTGTAGGCCACATTTTCAGTCCCATACTAATGAAACTAAGTCAGAATCTTTGTCTTGATGATATCTTGGAAGAGTTTGAAACTCGGTTACCTCAGTTCAAAAACTAGGTCACCAGGTCAAATCTTAGGAAAACCTTGTGTGCACCCTAGAGGATAACATTTTCAGTCCGATACTCATGGAACTTGGTCAGAATGTTTGTCTTGATAAAAACTCAGATTTGTTCGAAATTGGGTCATGTGGGGTCAAAAACTAGGTCACTAGGTCAAATTAAAGAAATACCTTGTGGGCACTCTAGAGACCACATTTTTTGCTCAGTTGACTTGAAAATTGGTCAGAATGTTTGTCTTAATTAAATCTCGGATGACTTTGAAATTGGATCATCTGGGGTCATAAAGTAGGTCACTAGGTCAAATTAAAGAAATACCTTGTGGGCACTCTAGAGGCCACATTTTTTGCTCAATTGACTTGAAAATTGGTCAGAATGTTTGTCTTAATTAAATCTCGGATGAGATTGAAATTGGGTCACCTGAGATCATAAACTAGGTCACTAGGTTGAATCAAAGAAATACCATGTGGACATTCTAGAGGCCACATTGTTTGCTCAGTTGACTTGAAAATTGGTCAGAATGTTTGTCTTAATTAAATCTTGGACGAGTTGGGGTCATAAACTAGGTCACTAGGTCAAAGTAAAGAAATACCTTGTGGGCACTCAAGAGGCTACATTTATTGCTCAAAATCGGTCAGAATGTTTGTCTTTATGAAATCTTGGATAACTTCAAAATTGGGTCACCTGGGGACATAATCTAAGTCACTAGGTCAAATTAAAGAAATACCTTGTGGGCAGTCTAGAGGCCACATTTATTGCTCAGTTGTCATGAAAATTGGTCAGAATCTTTGTCTAAATAAAATCTTGGATGAGTTTGAATTCGGAATACCTTGGGTCATAAACTAGGTCACAAGGTCAAATTAAAGAAATACCTTGTGGGCACTTTAGAGGCCACATTTATTGCTGAATTGACTTAAAAATTGGTCAGAATGTTTTTCTTGGTGAAATTTCAGATGAGTTTGAATTTTGGTCACCTTGTGTCATAAACTAGGTCACTAGGTCAACTAAAAGAAATTTTTTGTGGGCGCTGAAGAGGCTACAATTCTTACTCAATTGACCTGAAAATTGATCAGCGTGTTTGTCTTGATAAAATCCTGGATGAGTTCCCAATTGGGTCACATAGGGTCATAAACTAGGTCCTAGGTCAGATTTAAAGAAATATCTTGTGGGCGCTCTAGTGGCCACAATTCTTGTTCAATTGCTCTGAAAATTGGTCAGCGTGTTTGTCTTGATAATATCTCGGATGAGTTTGAAATATGGTCACATAGGGTCATAAACTAGGTCACTAGGTCAAACTGAAGAAATACATTTTGGACACTCCGGAGGCCACATTTTCAGCTAAATTGACCTGACAGTTGGTCAGAATGTTTGTGTTGATAATAGCTCAGATGAGTTTTAAATTGGGTCATTATGACCCTGGAGTGAAATTTTGCCTATTGACTCAGGTGAGCGATCCAGGGCCATCATGACCCTCTTGTCGTCTTTTCCCACAGTGTTTTCAAAAGGCTTCTTCCTCAGGGTCATTAAAACTCAGAATTGTGTGGTAAAGGGTTAGTCATCATCTCTCTGTTTTCTCAAGAGTATTGTATCATTATTGTGCCAAACTCTTTACAATGCTGACTTTTAACGACCTTGAGAAAGAAAACTCTTGATAACATGGTGGGAAAAGGAGAAAATGCTGGTAAACAGCAATTTCTCCTTTTCCCACAATGTTTTCTACTGTATCAAATACAACTCTCACAATTGCCTATGCTTTTGGTCTGGAAAGGTCTGAGATTTTGTAGTGTGGTAAAGGGTTAACCTCTTACAATACAGGCTTATCTATGGACATGTTACCAGCCCATAGCTACTAGCTCAAGTAAAAGCATACACAGGAAAGGAAATGATATTTTTAGCTGTACTGGCCGAAGGGCAGCAAGCTGTATAATGGCCCTGTGTCATTCTGTCCATTGCCTGTCTGTCCATATTTCAAACATCCTCATATCTGACACTACCTATCCAATTTTGACCAAACTTCTCAGAAAAATATAATGATCCTGCAATGGTGCTCTTCAGAAGTTTATTAAGAAATATGATTCCATTACAATTAACTGTGGCTGTTATGGCAATAACTTGAAATATATTGAAATCCTTCAAAAATCTTCTGATCTAAAATGGTAGGATGAAATTATCTACAAGTTGGCTGAACCCGTTTCCAAACAATTCCTAGTTGAATGACCCTTGAAAGTTAGAGTTTTGAAACCACTGTGGGAAAAGGAGAAAATGCTGGTAGCCACATGTAATTTGCTGTGTGCAAATGCTTTCAATTGGACCAGTCTAAAATTTGGTCGAGTTAATACTTTATCGCACAATGCCGCCTTTTGACGCCCCTGGGAAAGAAGTTTTTTGAAAACATTGTGGGAAAAGAAGAAAATGCTGGTAACCAGCATTTTCTCCTTTTCCCACAGCGTTTTCTACCCTATCAAAGAAAAGTTGCACCATTTCAGCCACATTGAAATTGTCGTCTGCAAATGCTTTCAATTTGGACAAGTCTAAAATTTTGTCATCTGGTAAAGGGTTAAATGATCCTTTAGTGGTCTTCTTTCAGCTGTCTTGATAGAAGGTCAATCTGGCAAAGAACATGGCTGCCATAGGCCTTGCAAATAAGCCTTTACCATGCTATCCCAACTTTAAACGACCCACAAAAAGGAAGCTTTTGAAAACAATGTGGGAAAAGGAGAAAATGCTGGTAACCAGCATTTTCTCCTTTTCCCACAACGTTTTCTACCCAACCCAACACAAATTTCAATGTATGAGTCACATTTATTTTGTCGTATGCAAATGCTTTCAATTTGGAAAAATCTGCAGTTTTGTCGTTTGGTAAATAGTTGATTATAGTAATAATCATAACAGGCTACATGTGTTTAGCTTTTCTCCTTTCCCCATAATGTCTTTCACCCTTTCTGATTTTACTCCCATCATTTTTGCCACATTTATTATGTCGTCTGCATTATGAGATTTGTATATGAGAGGGAGAAAAAAATAGTGGGAAAAGGAGAAAATGTTGGTAACCAGCATTTTCTCCTTTTCCCACAATGTTTTCTAAAGTCGTCTCTGTAAGGGTCGTTAAAATTCGAGATTGTTTGGTTACAGGTTAATAACTTTTTAGGCATGTTCTATAATGGTTAACTCTTTAAAATTTTAAACCAGTCCTAATTCAGAACACTTGCAGACGACAAATCAAAGATGGCTGAAACGATGAAAATTGCCATCAGTTGAGTAGAAAACATTGTAGGAAAAGGAGAAAAGCATTTTCTCCTTTTCCCACAATGTTTTCAAATGCCTTCCTTCTCAGGGTCGTTTAAACTCGGGATTGTGTGGTAAAGGCATAAGGTGCACACATTGCCACACAGTCATAAGATTAAGTCCTACCCAAAACTGCGAAAAATTATGTGAAAAAATTGACAAATGATGTAACAAAGGAGAATAGTAATATTTTGAAAATGGAAAAACTTTTTTTGCATGTAAATAAATAATTAAAACATATCGTAGGAAAAGGAAAAACCCCTTAGATGCAAGTATTCCTTTTCCCATCATGTTGTAGAATTTTAAATTTGTCTACATCATAGCTAGGACCTCTGGAGTTGTCTCATACTTAAAGCAGGAATGGGTTTAGCAAATTAGTATTTGACAGAACATGAAATTACAGAATTCGTATTTACAAAAACCACCCAACTGTTCTTTAATTGATTACTCAAGTGGAAGTCAAACCACAGCTCAACTTTTAACCCTTTCCCAAACAAGCCCTGGTTTTCACGTGTCTGCAGTACAAGTCTTTTGAAAACACTGTGGGAAAAGGAGAAATTGCTCGTAACGAGCAATTTCTCCTTTTCCCACAGTGTTTTCTACCCTTTTGGAGAACTTTCTGTCATTTTCATAAAATTTAAAATTGTCGTCTGCTAACTCTTTCAATTTGGACCTGTCTAAATTTTATCGTTTGGGCAAGGGTTAACTAAATTTTACAACCTTGAGGCCGTGATTTTTTAGTGCGGCTTTTTTTCGCAGAAAACATACAGTTATTGCCTTAGCCCTGTTGACTCCGTCGTCATGGTTGTGCAAAAATCTGACATTTTACAATATCTCTGTTTGTACTGAAGATGCTTACTTCAAACTTGGACAAGTCGTCAAATTTCAAAAGGAAAACCCATATAACAAAGACAGGTAACCATCAAAATATTTTTGACACAGTTATGCCCCTTTTTAGACTTTAACATTTCACTTAACCCTTTTCCAAACGACAAATTTTGGACTGGTTCAAATTGAAAGAGTTTTCAGACGACAATTTTAAATTTGATGAAAATGGCAGAAAGTTATCAAAAAGGGTAGAAAACACTGTGGGAAAAGGAGAAATTGCTCGTTACGAGCAATTTCTCCTTTTCCCACAGTGTTTTCAAAAGACTTGTACTGCAGACACGTGAAAACCAGGGCTTGTTTGGGAAAGGGTTAAAATCAAGCATCTGCAGCCAAGCATTGGCACCCACATGCAGTGCTCTTGGTTTCTTTCTTATCTCCAAGACCTTTTCTCACAATACACTTCTTGGGACACAAAGTATTTATATAACGCTTTACCAAACAACAAAATTTTGTTCTTGTCCATTTTCAAAGCATTTTGCAGACTATAAATTAGATGTGGCTCAAATGATAAAATTTATCTCTGAAAGGGCAAAAAACGTTGTTTTTCAAAGCATTTACAGACTATAAATTAGATGTGTCTCAAGTGATGAAATTTATCTTTGAAAAGGGAAAAAAAACAATGTTGGAAAAGGAGAAAATGCTGGTTACCTTTTTCTCCTTTTCCCACAATGTTATCGAAAGCGTTATTCCTCAGGGTCATTCTTAAGCTTGATTTTTAGCTCCACTGGCCAAAGGCCAGCGGGCTTATGTCATGGCCTGGTGTCCGTCGTGCGTCCGTCCCTCCGTCCGTCCGGTCGTCCGTCCGGTCGGCCGTCCGTGTGTGCGTGCGTTAACTTTTATTTCAAACATCTTCTTCTCTGAAACTACCCATCCAATTTTCATGAAACTTCACAGAAATGATCCTGCCATGGTCCTCTTCAGAATTTCTTGAAAGAATTTGATTCCTTCAAAAACTCTGGTTGCCATGGCAACAAAACTGAAAAATATTGGAAATCTTTAAAAATCTTCTTGTCTGAAACCATAAGGCATAGGGCTACCAAATTTGGCATGTAGCTTTATGTAGTAGACCTCTATCAAGTTTCTTCAAATTATAGCCCAGGGGTCAAAATTGGCTCTGCCCCAGGGGTCACAAGTTTTACATAGGCTTATATAGAGAAAACTTCAAAAATCTTCTTGTCTGAAACCATAAGGCATAGGGCTACCAAATTTGGCATGTAGCTTTATGTAGTAAACCTCTATCATGTTTCTTGAAATTATAGCCCTGGGGTCAAAATTGGCTCTGCCCCAGGGGTCACAAGTTTTACATAGGCTTATATAGAGAAAACTTTAAAAATCTTCCTGTACCTGTGCCATAAGGCCTAGAGCTACCAAATTTTGCATTTAACTTGATCTAGTTGGGGTCTACCAAAAGTGCCCAAATTATAGTCCTGGGGTCAATTTGGCCTCATGCTGGGGGGGGGGGGGGGTTCACAAGATTTACATAGGCTTACATAGGGAAAACTTTTAAATCTTGGTGTACATAGCCATAAGGCTTAGGCTACCAAATTTTGCATAATTATAGCATCTAGTGGACAACTACAAAGAGGGCCCAAGTTACAGCCCTAGGATCAAGTTTGGCCCTGCACCAGGGTTCACAAGTTTTACATGGGTTTATTGAGTGAAAAGTTCAGAAACCGTCTTGTTACTAGCCATAAGGCCAAGAACTCCCAAATTTGGCATGTTATTCTTCTAATACACATATTCCCCATTTAGTCCGACTGTAGCCCTGGGGTCAAAGTTTTATGAGGGCTTATATAGTAAAGACTTCTCTTCATGGTTTATATTTATAAGCCAGTGGAGCGATACAGGGCCATCATGGCCCTCTTGTTTGGTAAAGTGTTGATCGAGTCCTAGAATTTATTAACTCTTTACCAAATGACAAAATTGTGGACTTGTCCTAATTGTCCTAATCCAAATTGTCCTAATACTTGTCCTAATCCAAAGCACTTACAGACGATAAGTTTAATATGGCTCAAACAGTGGAAATTGTCTTTGAAAGGGTAGAAAACATTTTGGGGAAAGGAGAAAATATTGGTTACCATTTTGTGTAAAAGGTTAACCCATTACCATTTGACAAAGTTTTAGACCTGTCCAAATTAAAAGGAGTCGCAGACAACAAATTTGACTTAGCTCAAATGATGAGATTAATCTTTGAAAGGGTATAAAATATTGTGGGAAACAGAGAAAATGCTGGTTTCCAGCATTTTCTCCATTTCCCACAATGTTTTCAAAAGCCCTTCTGATTAGGGTGCATAAAACCCTGGATCCTTTGGTAGAGTTTAACTCTTTACCACACGACAAAATTTTAGACCTGTCCGAATTGAAAGCATTTGCAGACGACAGAATAAATGTGGCTCAAAAACTGAAATTTGTTTTGGAAAGTGTAGAAAACATTGTGGGAAAAGGAGAAAATGCTGGTTACCAGCATTTTCTCCTTTTCCCACAATGTTTTCAAAAGGCTTCTTTCTCAGGGTCGTTAAAAGTCGGGATTGTGTGGTGAAGAGTTAAGACAATCAGTGGAACTAACCACTGTTCAATATCCTTGATTGATTGCAAATGAGTATAGTCAAGCAAATGATTGGTTACCAATGGCTGCGGATTAATCCTTTACTTCACAGTCCTAACTTTTAATGACCCTGAGAAAGAAGCCTTTTGAAAACATTGTGGGAAAAGGAGAAAATGCTGGTAACCAGCATTTCCTCCATTTCCCCTTCAAAAAATTTCAATTTTTCAGTCACATTTATTTTGTTGTCTGCAAATGCTTTCATTTTGGACTGCTCTAAAATTTTGCCGTTTGGTAAAGACTTAACTTTCAACTTAAAGTCTAAAACTGTGTTGCCTTTTAACCCATTATTTATTAATTTTAGACTGGTCCAAATTGAAAGCATTTGCAGACGACAAAATAAATGAGACTCAAAAATTGAAATTTGTTTTGGGAAGGGTAGAAAACATTGTGGGAAAAGGAGAAAATGCTGGTTACCAGCATTTTCTCCTTTTCCGACAATGTTTTCAAAAGGCTTTTTCTTCAGGGTCGTTGAAACCTGTGATTGTGTGGTAAAGAGTTAAAGAAACCACACAATACTGACTTTTAATGACTCTGAGGTGAGATTAGCCTTTTGAAAACATTGTGGGAAAAGGAGAAAATGCTGCTCCTAGTAACCTGCATTTCATCCTTTTCTCACAATTTTTTCTACTCTATGAAAAGACAAATTTCATGTTTTGAGTCACAATTTGTTGTCTGCTAATTCTTTCCATTATAGACAAGTCTAAAATTTTGTTGTATGGTAAAGAGTTAACCCTTTACCAGACAATCCAGACTTTAAACGACCCAGATGTGAGATCAGCCTTTTGAAAACATTGAGGGATAGGAAGAAAATGCTGGTTACCAGCATTTTTTCCATCTCCCACTAAGTTTTCTAGCCTGTCAAAGACAGAAATCATCATTTTAGCAATATTTAATTTGTTGCCTGGAAATGCTTTCAATTTGGAAAAGACCTAAATTTTGTCGTCTGGTAGAGGTTTTAAAGTAGTCTTAGTCATTGGATATACAAAGACCTAGATATTGATCTATACCTTGCAAATCATGGGCTCAGATTACATACAAAAACCTTTGCTCCAGATTTGGGGACAAGTTCTGGCATTATCTCAAGTCAAGGTCATTTTTCATGACCATGTGCTTTGAGACTGATGTTTGATCCAAGTCTTAGGCATGCAGAGGACAAACAGTGTAGATTTTATTTTGTTACCGTAGGAGCAAAATATAGGTTTGTCCAAATTGGAAGCATTTGCATACGACAATTTTAATGTAGCTCAACCCCTAACCATACAATCCCGAGTTTTAACGACCCTGAGAAAGAGGCCTTTTGAAAACATTATGGGAAAAGGAGAAAATGCTGGTAACCAGCATTTTCTCCTTTTCCCACAATGTTTTCTATCCTTCCCAAATCAAATTTCAATTTTTGGGTCACATTTATTTTGACGTCTGCTTTCAATTTGGACTAGTCTAAAATTTTGCCGTTTGGTAAAGAGTTAAATGATGGAATTATGTCTTTTGTAGGGTAGAAAACATTGTAACCCTTCACCAAACCACCAAATTTTAGACATGTCCACATTGAAAGTACTAGCAGACGACACATCTCAAATGGCTTAAATCAAGGTACATGTATTTGATAGGGTAGAAAACGTTGTGGAAAAAGTAGAAAATGCTGGTAGCCAGTATTTCCTCCATTTCCCACAATGTTTTCAAAAGCCTTCATCCTCAAGAGTAGTATAAAGTGACTTAAAATAGGGACGGCCACAAAGATGATCAGGCCACATTTATGATCGAGGTCACGTGATTTAACGCTGCTCGTTTATTGGCGGTAGTAAATTGCTGAAGCGCGAAGTTGTCTACCTTAGAGTATAACCACAGTCGGGTTTGTGCAATAACGCGCTATCGACTCTGTCAAAATATCGGTTTTTTAAGTATAGTATTAGGCCCAGGTATCGCCGTAAATTCGTACTTACCCCAGTCTTGAATTGTTTTATCGAAACTCTGTGCTCTAACGTCGCTGCTTGACTTTATATGAACTCTTTCTTTTTTCCTGATCATTTTAAATTCTCTCTCTCTCTCTCTCGTGAAAGGATTGTGATAGGATAAGTTTACATTATGCCTAGCTTTAGATCGAAAAATAAAATAAACCACTGTATGAAGAATATTTAAAAGAGACAAGAAGAACTGGTATTTTCATTACAAAATCATACTCTCTAAACTAAAAAGTACAGAGGTTTTATTTTATTTTATTTTTTTTTAAGACATCAAATTAAGGTGGAAAGGAACTTTTCAAACCCGGCTTTACTTTATTTGGGGTGGTTTCTTATCGCCCAGTTAGTGTTTATATTGAAAATATACGATCGTATGCCAAATCGAATTGACATGCAAACATAACGTTGAATGAATGGCTGAAATGTATAGAAAAAAGGGGAAAATACCTGTGAAATGCTCAATTACCAATACCTCTTGCAGACAGTGTCAATCTAAGATCAGACTGCAGATTCTGTACAGCCTGATGTTGATCTACACTTTATGTGTAAACAATAAAATTAAAGCTCAGCGCTTCAATGGTTTAAGGGTTTTGGAAACCATTGCTTGTAAACTTACGGTGCTGACGACCATTGTCCTCAAGTAAAGGTGCAAAATGTATGGCATAATCTTCGTCAGTTGACAGATACCGCTTCAGAGTACACTTTTATGTGCGACTAAATATTGTGTATTGCCATACAATTTGATAGAACGTCGTTGATATCTTGTATTCTACTCGTATGTTTTTCTGAAAGTTAAATATTTTTTACTTGTATAAATATAGTTCTGAATAGCACTTAAATATGAAACGAGTTTTGTGTAATAAATGTGGCTATCTAATGAAACCCTCGGAGACATTTGAACACCGACTTCAGTGTAGTTTTGAAAACCCAAAGGTATGTTTTATTTGAGAAACAATTTAGTTGTTGTTTTCATTGTGGAAACGTTTGAAATTGTTGTGTTGTCATATATTATTATTATTATTAGTAGTAGTAGTAGTAGTAGTATCATTAGTCAATTCTAAAGGCATTTAAAACTGTTATTATCTATTTGTTATTATGTTCATTTTTTTTTTTTTTCTAGGACGAGGATTTGAAAAGGGATGATGGTGAAGAGAGTTTTAGATCTACAGAAAGCGATTCTAAGCGGTTGAAACCTTCACCTACGAATGAGAAGTATGTTTCGTTTATTAAATATTGTTGATTATGTTAATGTGTTCAATTAGCGCGAAGTGAAAATGCCTTAAACATATAACATTCAACATAGCTATCATGCCTTGCTTATAAAACTATTTAATTTGTATGTTAATAGATTTACGAACTTTCATGCGAACTTCTATTATATTTTTAGATCACAGAGCGTTGACACAGTGGCCAATACTACTTGTTCGAAGTGTAAGAAAACATTTAGTACGAAGTCTAACTGTACTCGGCATGAAAACAGATGCGACGGGAAACCAAAGACATTAAAGAAAACATCGGTAACCTCATGTGGTAAATGCAGAAAACAATTTTGTGACTATCGCACTAGACTTAGACATGAGAAGAAATGTGAACCAGTTCAAAGAAAAGAACAATCTTTTAGTTGTGTTACGTGCAATGAAACATTCAGTTCGGTTCGCGACTTATTAACCCACGAAAGAACGATGTCTCATAATCAAGCAGGGAGTAGCGGTATGTCTGCACCCCCTAAACGCTCGCCGCCTTCAATGCCCGACTTAAATGAAAACATTGTGGAAAAAGATGGGGGTAAAAACCCAACCTGTCGATTTTGCAGGGAAACTTTCAATGATTTTAAAGAGCTGTATAAGCACCGAATGTTGAAACATATGCAGTCCTTGTCTGGAACTTTACAAATCGACCCATGGGTGTCAGACAATACAATTCCTCCGTGGGTTAATGAAGACGGGACCCAGAATGATAGTCTTAAAAGTGTTTATGATCAACATAAGCATTTAATTTTGCGAGAGAGGGTGCGTGAAGGCACAGTTAGAGAGACGTATAATTTTCCTGTTCCCAATCTTTTGAACGTTGATCAATTGATGTCGCAAATAGAAATTATTTTCGCAAACAGCCAAACATCATTTAAACTCAATCTTTCTTTCGGTATGATACTTTACAATGTTCAAAGCGAGACGTACAGATATTTTTCTCCGCATTACACAGACGGATTGTTTTTGTTCCCACACCTAATAAGTAACAGAGGGGATATTGAAAACTTACGTTCTCGGCTTAATAAATTAGATCTTCCAAATTATTTTCAAAAACAAAGGCCTAATTCGAAGTGGCGCCCACTGATAATAACCAATGTTTTATGTGTTACAAACAGAACTAGTTTTCCCCTAGGCCTAAGCCAGCCTTTGCCAACATATATTAGAAATCCAAAAAGTATTATTTCTTTTCAATATAATAAGAATACGCGCGACTTATACAATGACGATCTTTGCTTCTTTAGATGTTTAGCGTATCATAAAACAAAATCAAAAAGGTGCGAAAAGCTTACAAAAGATCTTTACCACAAATGGTTAACATACGCGTCTGAAAAACGGTTTAAATCAACAGTCGTGACTTTGGCTAGAATGCCCGATTTAGAAGCATGTTTTGAAGTAAATATTAATGTTTTTTCAATTGAATGAGGAGGGTATAGTTTCTATGTTATATAAATCGATGGAATTTTTCTCAACCGAAAACACAAAAACTATGAATCTTAATCTATATGAAGACCATTTAAGTTATATATCTAGGTTAAAATCGTATACATCTAAATTTCAATGTCAACATTGCAATAAATTGTTTAACTCCAAGTGTAATCTTATTCGCCACGAGAAGACGTGTACGAATGCTACGAAGCTTAGGTTTCTGGGAGGGTACTTTTCCCCACCCAAAACTGTTTTTGATAAGCTAGAAGATTTAGGAATTAATGTAGATATATCTTTATGTAATTACCCCTGGTTCATAACCTTCGATATGGAGGCTATGTTAAAACCAGTTGAAAGTCAAACTCAACACTCTCTTACTAAAACACAGGCTCACCATCCTATTTCGGTAAGTATTTCTAGTAACGTTGATGGTTTTAATGAACCTGTATTTATTTTGAACGAAAACCTTGACGAATTATTAAGTGCTATGATTTCTCACTTAAATGAAATTTCACACAAAGCCTATTCGTTTGCTAATGCTAGATGGGAAAATGTCTTTAAACAGCTAGAAATTTTAGAGAGTAAGTGGTTGGAAAGAATTTGTGTAGATCAAGAGACAAAGGATAGTCAAAGAAAACATTTTGATCTGACAATCGACGACGAGAATAATGACTATTCCGACGACGACGAATTTTGTGACCCTAACAACGACGAAGATGGGGAAATATATGACAATGCAAAGGAGAGCAAGGACTTCGAACCACCATCTGCCGAATTTTTACATGCTATGAGCAAGGAAAATGTTTTTTACAATTTTCTAAAAAGACTCGAAGAAAACCACACTTTTTCTGTGGAATATAACGACTGGAACGCGAATGACAGTAACATGGAGACTCTAAATGTTAAAAATAGAAGGAAAAGAAATATCAGTAGTAGCAGCAGCAGTAGTAGTAGTAGTAGTAGTTGTTGTTGTTGTAGCGTAAGGGGGAGCAGTAGGAAAAGGAAAACTAGTAGTGGTAGTAGTAGTGGTAAGAGTAATAGTAGCACCAGCAGTAGTTCAAGTAACGTTGACATTGATATTCATCCTTTCTCTCCGCTTAATCAATCTTTATCACAACAACAAAACGACGAACAAACTGAAAATGAGACGGATTACAGAAGTTTTCCCTTAACAAGTGAATATATGGTGAAGCTTATTAAAAGGACTAGGGAACAATTTGAAACCTACTGCCATCAAATTCCTGTTATAGGTTTCAATTCAGGACAATATATCAATCTTTTGAAACCGCATTTAGCGAGACATTTAAAACTTCAAGAACGAAACCAACAAAATTTTGTTGTCAAAAAAAATAATTCATACATGTGCTTATCAAATCAAAACCTTCGATTTTTGGATATGGTCAACTATCTTCCTCCAGGGACCTCTTATGATAATTTTCTAAAAACATTTGGTGTAACTCAACGCAAAAGTTACTTCCCTTATGACTATTTTACCGATATGTCTGTTTTAAAGGAAACATCTTTGCCTCCTAAAGAGGCGTTCTATTCAAGTTTAAAACAATGTAATGTTCTTAAAGACCCAATTGTAGTAAAATTTAAAAATCTCATAGAAAAGGGAAAATTATCCGAAAAAGAAGCATTAAAAATGTTAAAATTAGAAAATATTCCATCCTCCAAAATAGATGAAAGGTACGAGTTGCTTTTACAGGTGTGGCGATCCAATAACATGAATTCTTTTTACGACTTTTTAAAATTCTATAATACGCTAGACACATTGCCAATGATTGAAGGAGTCGAAAAATATAGGCAATATTTCATTGAAAAGGGGCTTGATGTTTTTAAAGATTGTATATCTGTCCCTGGTGCTGCTAGGATTGAATTATATAAAACAGGAATGAAAAACGGAGCAAACTTCGCCTTAATTGACAGAACTGACGAAGATTTGTACCATACCATAAAAGCAAATATTGTAGGAGGACCGTCTATAATATTTACTCGTCATCATAATGTAGGACAGACAAACATACGACAAGACCGAAATAAACCGTGCATGTCCGTTTTAGGTTACGACGCAAATGCTTTGTACTTGCATTGCATTTGTCTTCCGATGCCATGCGGTAATTATATAAGACGACAGCGAGCCAATGGGTTTCGACCTGTTAGAAGTTTGAATAGGTACACAGTGATGTTTGACTGGATAGAGTGGTTAAACCACAGTCAGCATTTAAATATTAAGTCGAAAATGAACTACTCTCGCGAAACAAGAATAGGACCTTATTTGACTGACGGTTACGACGTAAATACTAATACCATTTATGAGTTTTTAGGTTGTTATTTTCATGGTCATAACTGCATTTTTCATAAGGACGAGAAAAAACAAAAAGAAAGATTTCTTCGGACTCAAGAGAGATTGGAATATTTAAAGAGTGCTGGTTACAACGTTCAATCGATATGGCAATGTGAATTTCAGAAACAAATAGATGAAAGTGAGGAACTTGAAAATTTTATCACAGAAAGATATCCGTTATTTTATAGACTTCATAAGGGTCGCGTAAATGAAGGTCAAATCATTGAAGGTGTTATGGATGGCACATTATTCGGATTCATTGAAGTAGACATTCGAATACCGGGTTCTTGGGAAGACGTATGTCATAAACCGCACACAAATTTGCACCCTTCAAAGTATTTTGAAGAGATGAGTCCACTTTTTTGTACCACCGATGTTCCTTTTGAGTCTATCGGGGAGCACATGCAACAACACGCGAAACAGTTTGGTCTTTCCGAAAAACCTCGAACGCTTCTGGTAGGAGGAACGAAAGCCGAAAGTTTATTACTCGCAACACCGTTGTTAAAATGGTATATATCCCACGGGCTTTTAGTTAGCAAAATTCACCAAGTAGTCGAATTTACTGGCATGGGGTGTTTTAAAGATTTTGGAGATTGCATTACAAAAGATCGACGCAAAAGCGATGTCGATAGTTCCCAAAAACTTGCGGGTGATTTATCGAAACTAAGAGGCAATGCTGGGTTTGGTGGTACTATGATCAACCAAGAAAAGTTTCAAAGAATAAAGTATTTACAAGGTTTCAAGCAAGCTTGCTTGGCGGTTAATAATCCGCGATTTAAACAGCTGACGGAACTCGGAGAAGACATGTATGAATCCGAGTTCGCTCACTCTAGTATATCTTTAAATTCTCCAATGTATTTAGGTTTCATGATTCTACAATACGCAAAATTACATATGCTTTCTTTCTACTATGATTTCTTGGACAAATTTGTTGGTCGCGAGATGTTTGAAATGATAGAAATGGATACGGACTTGTGTTATTTCGCGTTAGCCAAAGAGTGTTTAAAAGACGCTATAAAACCTGAAATGCTGGACACATTCAACAGTGCATTGTATGACAATTGTCGAGACGATTTTGTCGGTGACAACTTTAAAAATATATGGCTTCCTCGTGAGTGTTGTCACGACCATACACTTTTTTGATTCAAGAACTCCCGGAATAATGAAATTAGAGTTTAAAGGAACGAAAATGATTGGGTTAAGCTCAAAATCGTACGTTAGTTTAAACGAACAAGACAACGGGGAGAGGGATGTAAAATATAGCTTAAAAGGGGTAAACAAACAATTCGTCAACCCGTGCAATCAATTTGAACAAGTTTTAAAATCTCACTCGCCTATAACTGCTAGCAACAGAGGTATTCGAAGTTTCGATAACTGCTTATATACTTACATTCAACCGAAGCAAGCTTTTAACTATTTTTATTGCAAGAGAGTTGTACAAAAAGACGGAATTCACACATTACCTTTAGATATAACGCTAAAACCGATAAATGAGTTTAAACGGGAACAGGAACAATTTTACAGTGAGATTATGAACATGATAAATGAAGAACTGATGTGAGAGAAAGACAGACAGAGAGAGAGAGAGAGAGAGAGATAAACAAATTGAGACGCACTGCTTTTATATTTCTTTACAAACTTTTATTTCTATATTATATAGTAGACAGCTAAGTTAAATCATAATAATTGATTAATTTGAAAATACAATGAAAAAATAAAGACACTGTTTGTGCTCTACATTATAATCATGCTCAAATGTACATATATAATTAAATGTATATCATTGAACATTGTCATTTTTTTTTTCTTCCCAGTCAATATGGAATCCATTTTACGATTTTTTTCACTCTCCTTTTAGCCACATTATTCCTAGTACCTGGTATATAATTCCAAGACGGAGATCGAACAGCTTGTACGGTATTGTCCTTGTCAGATACGTAATCTGACTGCAACATTTCGTTGTTTATTTTAACTTTTGGTTCAGGTTCATCCTCAGTTTGGGTTTGAACAGAAACCGTTTCTGTCAATTGTTTTTCATTTAGACGTTCGTATTTCTGTTTTGGTATAAGTACGAGTTCTCTGGTAGACATGGTATATTATTTTGGTATCCACTTCAAACCTTCCTTCAAAACAACTGTTATCTGAGTTATTCGTCTTGATATCAAAGCTTTCTTTTGTTGTAGAGACGTTTTCTTGTTTGCGATTTTATAAAGCGACGTTCTGTACTTCTTCAATTCTGCTAAACTTTGCTTTGCTATCTTAAATGATCCTTTGATAGCATTTAGCAAAATCTGACAAATAGCTATTGTTTGAGATTTTGTCAAATGTTTTGCTACGGACCTTTTCTCGTCGTCGTTCAGTTTAACAAAGTAATGAAGAAATTGCGATTCTCTTTTCAACACATCCTTCATGTTAAGAAAAAAAGTCTATTCGGGTAAATAAACAATTGTATCCTCACCAGCAAAAATATTCGTTCTGAGTCTGTACTTATCTTCTGAATGGTTATTTAAATACACAAGCAAATAACCCCAAGGACGAGCAGTGGCCAACTGGTAGGCTTTGTTAAAGAAAGCGCTTTTATTTCCGTATATTTGTCGTCCGAAATATTGTACCTGATGAAAGTCTCTATGTGATTTAAACAAGACATAATATCGCGTGTTTAGGCTAATCGTCCTCGAAGATGGGGATTTTTGAAACAAGTTGTGTGCTAAATAAATAATTGTAGTTTTTAAGTGATGCGAATGAACAGTCCAAAGCTTCTCTATTTTCGCAGTGGTATTTATTTCTGTCATTAAATTATCTAAGATTAGACAAGAATGTCCTTGATCTTTAGCTAATGTTTCCAACTCGTCGTCTGTCGGTAAACCATTCTTGAATATCATATTAGGTTTATTTCTGAGCATATCATCAAACTTGTTTTGCCAAGAACTCCCGTGACAGTAGATAATTGTAGAAAGATCTTCTGTGAACATTCCTTTCGAATTTTCTACAAGACGGGCTACAAATGACGTCTTTCCACCATTTGAGGGAGAAATCAACGTTATAGTACACGGACTATCAAACGGAATCACTGTCTGGTTTTCGCAATTAGCCATAGTCACTTAAAATTATTTCTCCACAAGGAACAAACAAAGCAAATATTATTTTGTTCTCACTAATTCAACTCCAATTTCTTTAAGTCCTTCCAATATGTGGCAGCTTCAGACATCGCATTATCTATTAAGGGTAGTACTTGTTTAAGTCTTTGCCACTGGGTTTTATTAAGTTGTATGCCTATTACTGAAGCCGTGCTATTAACGAACCTTCTTATATCCAAAACCACAACTCCGTTTCTATTACACACTGTGACGTATGTGCCGAGATAAATATTATACTGCTTTATAAAAATGCAAGCCGTTTCATTTTGTTTTATCTCATATCTAAAACTTGGAATGTCCATTCTTCCTGGTTTGTCCCCTGTCACAATTAGAATTCCTGGGACGAGTGATGTGACGATTACTAAAACTACAACACCTATGCGTTTTAGAATTTTCAGGTGACATTTTAAATTATGCTGTTCAGTGAGTATTTGATTTCCCTCAATGAAAGAATCAATTATGGTGTTTCCGTCGGTACCCTCACATGTGTCAATAGCGCTACTTGTCATTTTTTAATGAAATCTCAATTCGCCTTTCTACCTTAAAAATTCTTTTCTCCAAATCTGAATTATTATTATAACAATATAAAGACTGATCCAACCACTATCAAAGAATATAAACAAATGAAACTATTTTCCTTTTTCAATATTTTTTATTTACAAATATATTTACAAAAGATTATTATAGGAATATGAGAAAAAAAAAAAAAAAAATACAGAAGTATGTATCAAACCTATTTGGATCGGCTTTCAGATCCAAAAAAAAAAAAAAAATCAAACACTTCATTTCTGATTATTTACTATTCGCTACTGGTGAACTATAACGTCTCTGGCTTGAGAAATTTCGAAATACCCGACGCCTTCTGTATATATGTTGCAAGTCACTGGCGTTGGTAATGGGGTTGAAAAATTAGCATTTACTTTCACAACGCCTTGTTTAAGCAAGGTTAAGTAGTTTCTGTCATGAAAATCCGGTTCGATATCGAACGCATACACTGCAAACCCCTTAGCTATATCCGACTGTGATATTTGATTGCCTTCATCGTTTAACCATTTTCCGCTTGTCACAAACATCCAATGAAACGCCTCGGCGGTATCAACTCCGTTTAAAGGATCAAAGTTTAATCTAATTGGGTTACCTAACACCGGAATATTGTCTACCGTTACCGTCAGTTCTCGTAACCCAAAACCCTGGAAGTTCCAAGGCGATGTGCGGTAGGACCCTGAAACTGACTGACTGCTTGCAAATGCAATAACAACTTTGTTCGGTCTTATTCCTTGACATACATTGTCAATATTGAAATTAATCTGCCCCTGAGATATCGCTGCTAATCTAACTTCTGTTTTTACATATGGATACTTCGCATTTGTTTTTTCTAGCTGCTTGCTGTGAGCAAAAACAACTGCTGGATTAACTTGTACCTTGCACATATTCAACACCATCTCGTCTATAACTATTTTAAAATCCGTTTCAAGTGCGTCAGTCATCAAATAAAATTCGGGTTTGCTCTGTAGAATGTTATATTCATTGCTGTCTGATTCAAAATATATCTATCGAGCTGAAAGATGTCGTGAATTATTGGAGAAATCATATGAACTTTCTTGCTTTCAGCGAATACTGTAGTTCTGTGCTTGAAACCATCGTTACCCCCAGTCAATCCGTCATTGTCGTCAAATGTTCCAGGGGTGTCCTTATAGTAACACTGTGATGTTAATTGAGATGACTTTGCATCGTTTCCGTATTTAAGCAGGGTCTGTATATAAGCTTTGTAAGAGTAATTCCCTGTTGACGAAGTAATAAACTTGCCCTGTAAAGTGACATCAACTTGGTCAAATAACGCATGTGCCAACAAGTTAACCGGACCTACGACTTCATTATCTCCCAGCGCACTTCCATCTCGATGCACTATTCTCGCCTTAATGCTCATAAAACTGCGCTTCGTGTCAATGTATTCCATCCCATTATGTCCACTTACTATAAACTGAATTGGCGAAGTGTCTGTTATTTGCCCAACGGGTAAAACTTGTTGAAAATGTAACTTTTCTACAGCTGTTTGAGTAGGACTTAAACTGAACAAGTCCAATTCTGTTGGTTGAGCCTCAATCAAGTAGTCAGATTTGATTGCTGTCATCTTTGATGTTTGTCCGTTTCCGATGTTTTACTTTAGCAGACTGCTTTTTAGCGGAGGAATGCTTGCGTTTTAAAGTCTTTTCACGCTTGAGCTCGCTAGCTGCTTGTTCGACAACCTGTTGAGCCGGCGAAACAAACTCGACTTTTAATTGACCTTTACCTTCCGATACCTTCGATGAGTGCTTTTCATTTGGAATGATATCATTCCCTCCAGTTTTACCAGTCGATCCACCAAGTTGTCCTCTAAACCGCCTTTCCTTGAGAAAGTAACTTGGGTGCTCTGATATTCCGATAGATTCGTAATACTTTGTCCATTTTTCGTAATTTGGAACGTATTGTTGGGTAAGGTTCATTTCTTTACTAGATGAAGAACAAGGCTAATAGGATGTAGAATGTGCTTTGCTTGGAACCCGTCTTCGCTTTCTAATCGAAACTGTATTTCGCTTATTTCCGATTTTATCACCGGCACATAATAGCATTGAGTAAATATTGTATTGGTGTTTTTATTTACAACCGCTCTTCGTAACAACGCGGCGTTAAATCCGTTAATGAAGCTCTCCCCACATATATTTGAATATATATATAGCGTTTCTGCCGCTTCAACTTCTTCCCTCAATGTTATTTCTGTTAAAGCGATTTCCCAGGATCCACGTAAGTCTATATTCTGGGGTAGTTTTATTTTAAAACTGTATGGTTTATTTGTCGAATAATAGTCTAGATTCTGATCGCTTCTACATATCATATAATATGACATTGTTTTACATACAGTCCTACCTAGATATGTCAGTAATATCGTCTTTTTTCACCCAAGAATTAAATTTATCTGGCCATCCTTCGTATTTAACGAGGTATTCTTCTTTACCCGCTCGTTTCCTTTTTCTTAAAACCTTTTCAATAATCCAGAGAGCGTCTTCTTTTTTGTGTACATTTTGGAGCTCCTCTTCGTAAAATGTCCCAACTATCACATCATCTAAATAATCTTTTACCTTATAAACAGGAATACCTTGTTTTATGAAGCGCTCATTAACCTTGAATATTTCCGATGTCCATTTCTGATGATAATCTCTTTGAAATGTATACTTATTGTACGCGAGTCTTACTAAGTCTCCTTTGTTAAATTTAAATTTGTGTTCACTGTTATTTTTACCCCGGTTTCTGTTATCTACTTGATTGTACATGTAATCCCACACAAATGCCTCGTTCTCTTTATTAACCTCAGATAGAGACAAATTTTGAGGAAGACTTCTGTGGGGTGTCGAATTGTAACTTTCTACTAGGGCATCTAAACTTTCTAAATATTTATAGGTTCTTCTATTTTGAAGTAATTTGTGCACCTTATTTCGAAATGTACGAATTACTCTCTCAACCGGAGAAACTTTTATATTCTCGTTTTGGGTGGTAAAATACTTAATTCCTTTTTTCTTTAGATATGACTTAAAGTGTTGTTAAACTCGGTTCCTTTGTCAGAGTAGACTATTTCAGGTGAACGTCCGCGCTGTAAAACGAGCTTAAATGCTTCAACCACATCCTTGCTCAATTTAGTTTTTAACGGCTGTACAAAAAGATATTTCGAAAACACGTCAAGCACTATAAGCAAATATTTCACACCTTCGTTGTACTTTGCTAAATTGCCAACGCTGGCTAAATCAACTCCCCATTGTACATTTACACCAGACGTCATTATTTTTCTTCGCGTAAATCTTCTCTTAATGTCTCTGTGAAGCGTATAGACATCTTGGTCTCGTAACCATTGTTTAATCTTGCTTCTAGATATTTTGTACTTGCCATGTTTTCTAACGACTTGGTACAATTTCTCGGGGCTAGTAAAAGAAGCTGGATTGTTTACATCAAAATAGACCGAAGTAAGGTAATCCGAATAGTCCATGATAAACGAAAAGATTCGTGAATGAGTTAAGTTACAACGTTAACACCGCAAAATAGTATTTTTCGAATCACTTGATAGGTCTTGTGACGATGATGGATCTCGTCTGATGACAACAACAGCTCGTTCTTGCATATAATCCAAATAAGACAATGTTTTGCTGTTGTTGTCACCAGAGTTCAAACTTTCGTCTTTTTCATTTGTCATGGACAATTGGTAAATGACCCCATTATTTTTCTGTATTTCAAAAGGGGAAGGGAAAACAAACAAACAAACAATTCTTCTTTTGTATTAGCATTTTGTTTATTTATTTATCTATTTATTTTTTTCTTTTTGTAAACCAAAACAATTATAGATGAATCAAGTGGTTTTTTTGTTTTTTTTTTTTTTGTCTTGGAATGAGTTTTAAAAAAAAAAAAAAAGTATGTATGAGCTTATTTATTCATTATTATTATTCATGAGTTTACTTACGTTTACAAATTTGTTTTGAGAGTAAATATATGAAATAAGATACAGGTTTATAAATAATTTGTACAAGGAATCTTTTGAAAGTCAATACACATCATTCAAAATCTTGAAAAATGGATCCTGCTCTAAGTCATCCTTTCGAAGAACGAGGTCTTTAACTTCACAATCTGGAATGTCATTTGATGACAAGAGTCTTGGCATGAACGATTTCTGAAATGAGAAAAAAGTAACTACTTTAATAAAGAACAATAACCAGTGACTAACTTATTCAAGAAAATTACCCATTAAAAATTAGTATTAACTATTCTTTTCCAAATTTTTCGATGGATAATGGATAACCCAAATTACCTCAAATTAAAAAAATATCTTTAAATGAACTCGCAAACACAATCAAATATACATAATACACATTCAAAGTGAAAAGTTGTACACAATCTTTGTTTGACTGCTCATTGTTTGCAACATATAATATATAATAATTCTATAAAAGAAAGCATAAAAAATCAGCTTATTCGGGTTACTTTTAGCTAAAACGAGAGTTTCTAACCACATCTTTCAGTAATTGCTATGCCTAAAGTGAGGTTTTGAATCGAATTTGGTATTTTCTTTTTAGCTTTCCCCATACGTACACAGAATACATAATAGCAATCGGTATTAAAAATTGACATAGTTAACTTACCTTCAATTCTGGAAGGCGAAATGCTCCACGTTTCGCTAATTCTTGTACGTATTCATCCGTCACCAAGGCTCTTGCCGCTTGCCAGTACCGGTTACATAGCTCATCCCAATCCTGTTCAACCAAACATCCCCCATAAGACATGTGTTGTTCCTGTGAAGGGTGTTGAATTTGACACCCCTGGCAATGTTGACGAGGATCTCCTAATTCGTTGATTTCTCGTACAAGAACAACCCCCAATGACATCAAAATTACTTCTTTGGATTTCACTTTAGCAGTCTTGATGAGAGACTGATATGAGAGTAAAGTCTTTTTTAAAGAGTCTATCATGTTTTGTGCAAAGCGCACACCTTCTGAAGTGTACTGGTAAAATCCGTCTTCTTTCCTGAAGCACTTTCGTATGTCAATATCAAAATGTCCTCTCTTATAACCGTTCTCCGTCAAAGACAGAAGCGTGATCAAGTCACCAACTTCTCCACCAGATGCTTCAAATGGAAAGTCTATAACAACAGGAGATCTTTTCGAAGAATATCTCAGAACGAGTTTTTCTATCGCCGGTAATAACTGGATGATTTGTTCAATTTCTTCCTCTCCAAAGCAAATAGACCTGTTTCCGTCCTTGCGTTCTTTTTCCATTAAAACCGAAAACGATTTCAACATAAAATCGTATTCTAAAGAACATTTCAAGTCCGGTGATAATGCAGAACTGTCCAATGTCACATCGCTATCATCGTCTTCCATTTTCTTGAAAACCTTCGGTATGACACAGTCCGAGTCCTCGTTATATTCCGCAGAACGCTTATTAGAACTTTCAAAATTCATGATGAAACTCTATTGAGCGGAATAAGATAGTTTTACCAATGCAGAATGGTAATATACCTTCACAACAAATACACTTAAAGAAAAAGCAAAACCGACGTAAGTGGGATTTTACGGCGATACCTGGGCCTAATACTATACTTAAAAAACCGATATTTTGACAGAGTCGATAGCGCGTTATTGCACAAACCCGACTGTGGTTATACTCTAAGGTAGACAACTTCGCGCTTCAGCAATTTACTACCGCCAATAAACGAGCAGCGTTAAATCACGTGACCTCGATCATAAATGTGGCCTGATCATCTTTGTGGCCGTCCCTATTTTAAGTCACTTTATACTACTCTCAAGGTAGTTAAAACTCTGGATTTTGTGGTTAAGGCTTATGCCAGTGCAGTTACTGGACAGCTTTTAAAAACATTAACAAGCAATGGCTTCTTATCCCTCAACATTTTCTCCACAACTCTCCTCCAAAATCTTTTCCTTACCATCAAATAATTTTGAGCCATGCTCTGTGAAAAGGGGATTTAATGCATCTCTGTGACACATTATACCAAACTAGTCATTATTGAACTCTTTACCAAATGACAAAATTTTAGATGAGCCCAAATTGAAAGCATTTGCAGACGACCGAATGGTTGTGACAGAAAAAACAAAATTTGTTCTGGGAAGGATAGAAAACATTGTGGGAAAAAGGAAAAAATGCTGGTTACCAGCATTTTCTCCTTTTCCCACATTGTTTTCAAAAGGCTTCTTTCTCAGGGTCGTTAAAAGTCGGAATTGCATGGTAAAGGGTTAATTATTGATCCATAAAAAATAGCATTTCACTCAACAACCAATCAAATCATGAGGTAAAATGGTCCTTGGACATGCAGAGAGTTTATCAAAAGCAGAAAAGTTTCGACACAATCTGCTCAGGCCGACATGCGTCAGTACTTTATAACAGTTGCATTGAAGCCCCTTTTCTCAGAGTATAGTGCATTTCCATTGTGTCATTTGCACAAGATCAATGGGATGTCTAATCTCTTAACTCTTTACCACACAATCCTGACTTTTGATGACCCTGAGGAAGAGGCCTTTTGAAAACATTGTGGGAAAAGGAGAAAATGCGGAACCAGCATTTTCTCCTTTTCCCACAATGTTTTCTACCCTACCAAAGACAAATTTCATCATTTGAGCCACATTTAAATTGTCGTCTGCAAATGCTTTGAATTTAGACAAGTCTACTTTTTAGCTCACCTTAGCACAACATGCTAAAGGTGAGCTATTGTGATCGCCCTATGTCCGGCGTCCGCCGTCCGTCGTCTGTCGTCCGTCGTCCGTCAACAATTTCTTTAAACATCTTCTTCTCCTAAACCACTGGGCCAATCTTGATGAAACTTCACAGGGATGTTCCTTGGGTGAAGCTCTACCAAAATTATTCAAAGAATTGAATTCCACCCACAACTCTGGTTGCCATGGCAACAAAAAGGAAAAAAAAGCAAAATCTTTGAAAATCTTCTCTGAAACTAGAAGGCGCAGAGCTTTGATATTTGGTATGTAGCATCTCCTAGTGGACCTCTACCAAGTTTGTTCATATGATGCCCCTGGGGTCAAAACTGGCCCCGCCCCGGGGGTCACAATTTCCAACATAGGAACAAAGAAGGAAAACTTTAAAAATCTTCTTCTCTAAAACTAGAAGGCATAGAGCTTTGATATTTGGTATGTAGCATCGCCTAGTAGACCTCTACCAAGTTTGTTCATATGATGCCCTTGGGGTCAAAATTGGCCCTGCCCCAGGGGTCACAAGTTCAAACATAGGAAAAAAGAAGGAAAACTTAAATTTTTTTTTTTTCTCTTAAATGGGAAGGCATAGAGCTTTGATATTTGGTATGTAGCATCTCCTAGTGGACTTCTACCAAGTTTGTTCCAAGGATGCTGCTTGGGTCAAAACTGGCCCAGCCCCTGGGGTCACAAGTTTGAACATAGGAACAAAGAAGGAAAACTTTAAAATTCTTCTTTTCTGAAACCGAAAGGTGTGGAGCTTTGATATTTGGTCTGTTGCATCTCAGAGTGGACCTCTACCAAGTTTGTTCATATGATGCCCCTGGGTCAAAACTGCCCCCGCCCTGGGGGGTCACAAGTTCGAAGGTAGGAACAAAGAAGGAAAACTTTAAATTTCTTTTTCTCTTAAACGGAAAGGTGTAGAGCTTTGATAATTGGTATGTAGCATTTCCTAGTGGACCTCTACCAAGTTTGTTCATATGATGCCCCTGGGTCAAAACTGGCCCAGCCCCGGGGGTCACAAGTTCGAACATAGGAACAAAGAAGGAAAACTTTAAAATTCTTCTTTAAAACTGGAAGGCATAGAGCTTTGATATTTGGTATGTAGTGATTCTCTTCTAAGTTTGCTTGCTCATCTAAGCGCAACAAGTTCATTGAGTTCAAAATTGGGTCATCTTGGGTCATAAACTAGGTCACTAGGTCAAATTAAAGAAATACCTTGTTGGCACTCTCGAGGCCGCATTATTTGCTCAATTGCCTTGAAAATTAGTTAGAAAGTTTGTCTTTATAAAGTCTCACATAAGATTAATTTGGGTCAACTTGGGTCATAAACTAGTTCACTGGGTCAAATTAAAGAAATACCTTGTTTGCACTCTGGAGGCCACATTTATTGCTCAAGTGACCTGAAATTTGGCCAGAATGTTTGTCTTGATAAAATACCAGATGAGTTTGGATTTGGGTCACCTGGAACCATAAACTAGGTCACTAGGTCAAAATAAAGAAATACCTTGTGGGCTCTTTAGAGGCCACATTCTTTGCTTAATTGCCTTGAAAATTGGTCAGAATGTTTGTCTTGGTAAAATCTCACATGAGTCTGAATTTGGGTCAACTGGGGTCACAAACTAGGTCACTTGGTCAAATTAAAGAAATAGCTAGTGGGCACTGTAGAGGCCACATTTATTATTTATTTGATTTGAAAATTGGTTAAAATGTTTCTTTTGATATAGTCAAAGACCAGTTCAAATTTAGGTCATCAGGGGTCATAATCTAGATCACTAGGTCAAATTAAAGAAATATCTTTAGGGCACTCGAGGCCACATTATTTGCTCAATTGACTTGAAAATTGGTCAGAATGTTTGTATTCATGAAATATGAGTTTGAAATTGGGTCACCTGCGGTCAAAAACTAGGTCACATGGTCAAATTAAAGAAAAACCTTAAAGGCACTCTACTAAGGTGAGTGACCCAGGGCCATCATGGCCCTCTTGTTTGTCGTTTGGTAAAGAGTTAACCTTTACCCTGCTACGTAAGTGAAATGAAACTTTCAAGCAGTTAATAAAAACCCAAATTTTGCTACTTCAAAGATTATTTTGGGGGGGGGGGGGGGGAGATTATCTCCTTACCAGACAGTGTAGATCCAAGATCAGACTGCACATTCTGTGCAGTCTGATCTTAAACTACACTGCCTGCAAACAGTCCTTGAGTCGAGCTTAGCAGCCTATGCAGGCTATGGGTTAAAGTACTGAATTAATCAATCAGACCTTTTCAGCTAGGAAAAACAGCCAAAACTTTGCTATTTCTAGGTTTCCGCTAAAAGGTGCTAGAAAGTAGCGGACTCTAGGTCAACATCTTGATTCACAGTGTTTGCAAAAACAACATAAGGTGGTTCAACCCATTACCACACAATCCCGAGTTTTAAGGACCCAGAGAAAGAAAGCCTTTGAAAACGTTGTGAGAAAAAGAGAAAATGACGGTAACCAGCATTTTCTCCTTTCCCCACTATGTTTTCTTACTTTTCTAAAACAAATGTAATAATTTCAGCCAAATGTAATTTGTTTTCTGCAAAAAGCATTCAATTTGGAAAGTTGTAGTTTTGTAAAGAGTTACAGGTTAAGATAACAAGGGTAGAAACGGGTGGATGGGCAAGACGTTCTATGTTCAAGGGCTAAAATTATCGTTATTGTAGGTTTTTAACAGATCATTAAAAATATAACTGGAGTCTCTCTTCAATAATAATTTGGAAAAAAAAAGCTGGCTTGGTTTCTCAAAATCTTCTTGTCATGACCTTGAAGTAACCTTGTCACTTCGGAAATATCTTAAATGAATTTAACTCATTACCAAACAACAAAATATGTAGCCTTATCCAAATGAAAGCATTTGCAGAGGACAAATTAAGTGTGGCCCAAAGGTTTTTATTTATCTAAGAAAGGTTAGAAAACATTGTGGGAGAAAGGAGAAAATGCTAGTTATCAGCATTTTATCCTTTTCCCTTAAAGATTTTGAAAACTTTCTTATTTGAGGTCGTTAAAACTGAAGATTGTTTTGTAAAGTGTTAATGCAATTCACTTGAATAAAAGCTGATCTGCTGTATTTACACAGATTGCACCATTTTGGAGAAAAAAAATAGAATATGTATGCAGGAATCAATTTTTTTTGATAGATAGTAATTCTCTTTTGTAGATCTACATGCATTTTTTTAGCTCACCTGAGCACAACCTGCCCTGTAGGAGAACAGGGCCAGTATTCACCAACCATTTGTTGATTCATGTTTAGTCTTATTGTAGATTTAGAAAGTAACACAACTTCTTACTGACTGAACCAATTGGTCATAAACCATTTGGTTTAGCCAGTCAGAAGTTTGTTACTTTCAAATTTAGAAAAATTCGTGAGAATGAGACTAAGAATGTTCTTAAGAATAGTTGGTGAATACAGACCCTGGTCTTGGCATCCAACATCAGTATCAGAGGTCAACATCTACTAAACCAATGTGCAATTATCACAACAATGTTTGCCAGTGAGACAAATCTGTTGCAATGTCTATCATTAATCCAGGAAAAGTTATGGCTGAGCAGGGAATTGAACCAGCAGCCTCTGGATTACAAATCCTGTATGTTACCCATAGAGCTATTGGGCTCAGTCTCCTTAGCCTCCCAAATGTCACACTTATTACAGATATTATCACATGATTAAATAAATGTGACAATCCAGAAACTGTACCTTATATTTCCTAACCTTTGACCCTTTACCACACAATCCCAACTTTTAACAACCCTGAGAAAGAAGCCTTCTGAAAACATTGTGGGAAAAGAAGAGAAAGCTGGATACCAGCATTTTCTCCTTTTCCCACAATGTTTTCTACCTTTTTAGCTCACCTTAGCACAACGTGCTAAAGGTGAGCTATTGTGATCGCCCTATGTCCGGCGTCCGTCGTCCGTCGTCCATCAACAATTTCTTTAAACATCTTCTTCTCCTAAACCACTGGGCCAATCTTGATGAAACTTGGCAGGGATGTTCCTTGGGTGAAGCTCTACCAAAATTGTTCAAAGAATTAAATTCCACCCACAACTCTGGTTGCCATGGCAACAAAAAGGAAAAAAAAGCAAAATCTTTGAAAATCTTCTTCTCTGAAACTAGAAGGCGCAGAGCTTTGATATTTGGTATGTAGCATCTCCTAGTGGACCTATACCAAGTTTGTTCATTTGATGCCCCTGGGGTCAAAAATGGCCCCGCCCCAGGGGTCACAAGTTTGAGCATAGTAACAAAGAAGGAAAACTTTAAAAATCTTCTTCTCTGAAACTTGAAGGCATAGAGCTTTGATATTTGGCATGTTGCATCTCCTAGTGGACCTCTACCAAGTTTGTTCATATGATGTCCCTGGGGTCAGAACTGGCCCTGCCCCGGGGGTCACAATTTCCAACATAGGAACAAAGAAGGAAAACTTTAAAAATCTTCTTCTGTAAAACTAGAAGGCATAGAGCTTTGATATTTGGCATGAAGCATCTCCTAGTGGATCTCTACCAAGTTTGTTCATATGATGCCCTTGGGGTCAAAACTGGCCCTGCCCCGGGGGTCACAAGTTCGAACATAGGAACAAAGAGGGGAAACTTTAAAAATCATCCTCTCTGAAACTGGAAGGCGTAGAGCTTTGATATTTGGTATGTAGCATTGCCTAGTGGACCTCTACCAAGTTTGTTCATATGATGCCCCTGGGGTCAAAACTGGCCCCACCCCGGGGGTCACAAGTTTGAGCATATTAACAAAGAAGAAACACTTTAAAAATGTTCTTCTCTGAAACTTGAAGGCGTAGAGCTTTGATATTTGGCATGTAGCATCTCCTAGTGGACCTCTACCAAGTTTGTTCATATGATGTCCCTGGGGTCAAAACTGGCCCCGCCCCGGGGGTCACAATTTCCAACATAGGAACAAAGAAGGAAAACTTTAAAAATCTTCTTCTGTAAAACTAGAAGGCATAGAGCTTTGATATTTGGCATGAAGCATCTCCTAGTGGACCTCTACCAAGTTTGTTCATATGATGCCCTTGGGGTCAAAACTGGCCCTGCCCCGGGGGTCACAAGTTCGAACATAGGAACAAAGAGGGGAAACTTTAAAAATCATCTTCTCTGAAACTGGAAGGCATAGAGCTTTGGTATTTGGTATGTAGCATCTCCTAGTGGACTTCTACCAAGTTTGTTCATATGATGCCCCTGGGGTCAAAACTGGCCCCACCCCGGGGGTCACAAGTTTGAGCATAGTAACAAAGAAGGAAAACTTTAAAAATGTTCTTCTCTGAAACTTGAAGGCGTAGAGCTTTGATATTTGGCATGTAGCATCTCCTAGTGGACCTCTACCAAGTTTGTTCATATGATGTCCCTGGGGTCAAAACTGGCCCCGCCCCGGGGGTCACAATTTCCAACATAGGAACAAAGAAGGAAAACTTTAAAAATCTTCTTCTGTAAAACTAGAGGCATAGAGCTTTGATATTTGGCATGAAGCATCTCCTAGTGGACCTCTACCAAGTTTGTTCATATGATGCCCTTGGGGTCAAAACTGGCCCTGCCCCGGGGGTCACAAGTTCGAACATAGGAACAAAGAGGGGAAACTTTAAAAATCATCCTCTCTGAAACTGGAAGGCGTAGAGCTTTGATATTTGGTATGTAGCATTGCCTAGTGGACCTCTACCAAGTTTGTTCATATGATGCCCCTGGGGTCAAAACTGGCCCCACCCCGGGGGTCACAAGTTTGAGCATATTAACAAAGAAGAAAAACTTTAAAAATGTTCTTCTGTAAAACTAGAAGGCGTAGAGCTTTGATATTTGGCATGAAGCATCTCCTAGTGGACCTCTACCAAGTTTGTTCATATGATGCCCTTGGGGTCAAAACTGGCCCTGCCCCGGGGGTCACAAGTTCGAACATAGGAACAAAGAGGGGAAACTTTAAAAATCATCTTCTCTGAAACTGGAAGGCATAGAGCTTTGGTATTTGGTATGTAGCATCTCCTAGTGGACTTCTACCAAGTTTGTTCATATGATGCCCCTGGGGTCAAAACTGGCCCCACCCCGGGGGTCACAAGTTTGAGCATAGTAACAAAGAAGGAAAACTTTAAAAATGTTCTTCTCTGAAACTTGAAGGCGTAGAGCTTTGATATTTGGCATGTAGCATCTCCTAGTGGACCTCTACCAAGTTTGTTCATATGATGTCCCTGGGGTCAAAACTGGCCCCGCCCCGGGGGTCACAATTTCCAACATAGGAACAAAGAAGGAAAACTTTAAAAATCTTCTTCTGTAAAACTAGAAGGCATAGAGCTTTGATATTTGGTATGTAGCATCGCCTAGTAGACCTCTACTAAGTTTGTTCATATGATGCCCTTGGGGTCAAAACTGGCCCTGCCCCGGGGGTCACAAGTTCAAACATAGGAACAAAGAAGGAAAACTTTAATTTTTTTGTTCTCTTATATGGGAAAGCATAGCGCTTTGATATTTGGTATATAGCATCTCCTAGTGGACTTCTACCAAGCTTGTTCCAAGGATGCTGCTTGGGTCAAAACTGGCCCATCCCCTGGGGTCACAAGTTTGAACATAGGAACAAAGAAGGAAAACTTTAAAATTCTTCTTTTCTGAAACCGAAAGGTGTGGCGCTTTGATATTTGGTATGTTGCATCTCAGAGTGGACCTCTACCAATTTTTTTTTTCACATGATGCCCCTGGGTCAAAACTGGCCCCGCCCCGGGGGTCACAAGTTCGAAGATAGGAACAAAGAAGGAAAACTTTAAAATTTCTTTTGCTCTTAAACGGGAAGGTGTAGAGCTTTGATATTTGGTATGTAGCATCTCCTAGTGGACCTCTACCAAGTTTGTTCATATGATGCCCCTGGGTCAAAACTGGCCCAGCCCCGGGGATCACAAGTTCGAACATAGGAACAAAGAAGGAAAACTTTAAAATTCTTCTTTAAAACTGGAAGGCATAGAGCTTTTGATATTTGGTATGTAGTGATTCTCTTCTAAGTTTGTTTGCCCATCTAAGCGCAACAAGTTCATTGAGTTCAAATTTGGGTCATCTTGGGTCATAAACTAGGTCACTAGGTCAAATTAAAGAAATACCTTGTTGACACTCTCAAGGCCACATTATTTGCTCAATTGCCTTGAAAATTAGTTAGAAAGTTTGTCCTTATAAAGTCTCACATAAGATTAATTTGGGTCAACTTGGGTCATAAACTAGTTCACTGAGTCAAATTAAAGAAATACCTTGTTTGCACTCTGGAGGCCACATTTATTGCTCAAATGACCTGAAATTTGGCCAGAATGTATGTCTTGATGAAATACCAGATGAGTTTGGATTTGGGTCACCTGGAACCATAAACTAGGTCACTAGGTCAACATAAAGAAATACCTTGTGGGCACTCTAGAGGCCACATTCTTCGCTTAATTGCCTTGAAAATTGGTCAGAATGTTTGTCTTTGTAAAATCTCAAATGAGTCTGAATTTGGGTCAACTGGGGTCATAAACTAGGTCACTTGGTCAAATTAAAGAAATAGCTAGTGGGCACTCTAGAGGCCACATTTATTATTCATATGATTTGAAAATTGGTTAAAATGTTTCTTTTGATATAGTCAAAGACCAGTTCAAATTTGGGTCACCTGGGTTCATAATCTAGGTCACTAGGTCAAATTAAAGAAATATCTTTAGGGCACTCGAGGCCACATTTTTTGCTCAATTGACTTGAAAATTGGTCAGAATGTTTGTCTTCATGAAATATGAGTTTGAAATTGGGTCACCTGCGGTCAAAAACTAGGTCACATGGTCAAATTAAAGAAAAACCTTAAAGGCACTCTACTAAGGTGAGCGACCCAGGGCCATCATGGCCCTCTTGTTTAATATGAATGTCTATTTTTCAGTCACATTTATTTTATTGCCTGCAAATGCACTGAATTTGGACTAGTCTAAAATTTTGTCGTTTGGGAAAGAGTTAATAGAATTTTGTGCAATTTGGTCAGGTAAGCAATCTAGTGCCATCATGGCCCTCTTGTATTTATGATATACTGAGTACATTGAAGGTGAGGGACAGGTCTATATTCTCTAGATGGCTTGTAGGTATTTTTTTGAAAGTCTGATTGTCAAGGAAGATGCTGTTGTCAGATCCTTGAACCTTAGGTGAACTGCTACCATATTCTGAAATGGCTCCATTAACTGTCAGATAACATGGCCACTGTGATCTTGGCTAATATTCTCTATTTGGCCTGTATGTAGTGTAATTAACCCTTAACTCTGTACCATACAATCCTGATTTTTATGATCCTAAAGAAGAATCCTTTAAAAATATTGTAGGAAAAATTAACTAGCATTTTCTCGTTTCCGCACAATGTTTTCTACCTTTATTAGATACATGGTTGAAAGTTTTCGGTATTATTACAAAATTTCTTATTTGAATGGTCCAACTAGGTCATTTTTGTAAGTTGTCTAAATCCCAGGAGGAAATTGGGGTGGGGGGAATGTTTAAACCCCCCCCGCCATTTTGTATCTCTTGCATTGCAAGTCAACTGATCTCTGGGTGCTGTATCAGTAAGTTTATTGCCTCTCTGCATTTTTTTTTATTCGAGGCCTTTCCTGGTTATTTATGGTTCTCGTCGTCGAACATGGGGTAACAGAGATTCTGGCACAAAATCAGGCGAGTTTAGAGGCTGGGTATACTTGGAATATTTATAGGAGCATTTCCAGTTGCCTATTTGAAAAATGTCTTTTGATTGGACAAAACTATATCGGTCAACCAATAGATACTTATTTAACAGAGAAAGTTGGTCCTGCATTATAAAATGGCTGCCAAGTTAAAACAAAGATTGTCACTGTTAAAAATGAAGCAATGTTTCTGGAGCCCCTCATGGTGGATGGTTCAAATCCCAAGCTCTGCACATTTATTTTCCAGGATTGATAATACAGTGTTGCATCCAGGGCGCGCGATTGCGCAAATCCCGCTGTTTTTACTTTAAGTCCCGCAATTTTAGATTTTTTCGGGTGGCAACGCCCGCAGACACGGATATAATCCCCCGCTCTGCAATAGTCTGTGCGCAACAAAATTGCATTTTACAAGGAAGACGCTCCATGTACTCGATTCCGGCCAAAAGTAATAACCCGCATATCAGTTATGCCGGTAGCGAAATAAGGTCGTAAGCATTACATTCTACAATTTCACTTACATCAGTTTATCGATATCTTTCTGGGGAAATAACCGTATGACGTAATCGGCTAGAGGGATAGATGGCATTGTTCAATTCCTCGGATGACGTAATTGGGATATGTGCTATTGAGGAATACCCCGGTAGTAATTTCAACGCGTGCAGGAGTAAAATTGTGTATCAAATTTGAACGCGGAATACATTTTAAATTCACTCATGTAAACGTGTAAATCAGCACATGCTGATTCAGATCGAGGGTGGCAATTCTTTTGACTTTGAAGCAGCAGTGGCTATGTGGAAAAAAAAGAAGGAGAGACGTTTATTTCAAAAGTGTTAATTAACTGTAAGTATATGATATTGTTCAGATACTAACTGTTAGTATATGATGTTGGTAATTTTTTCAAAGGTAAATATATGCGACATAATTCCAAAGGTATATTCATGCTAAATAAAGGTAATTTAGATGAGTTTTTATCTGCGGTGCACTCATATTGTGCACTCCCCCCAGTTTTATTATATGATGGGGGATCTCCCCCTCTCTGAGGTCATCCTGGATGCAACACTGTAATAGTCCTTGTGACAGGATTCATTGCTCTCTCACCACTGATCTTTCTTTCAACAATGTTTTGGTGGGAAAGCAGTCAGTAGCTTGGACAAAATCTAGAGCATACTGTCCTGTTAAAGAATCACAAGGAAAGCATGGATAGGTGAACTGGCCACCACAATATAACTGAAATAATGTTTAAAACAACGTTAAACACCATAATCCCCCAGAGTGACAAATAAACCCAACAGACATTTTCGGTCAAGTAATAAGAAGACTGAATAAGTACAGTTTCAAGGTTCCATTTGTCTAAAAAGTTTCAGCAAAGCCGACAGTGTACATCAAAGATCGCACTGTATGTTTTGTGCAGTCTGATCTCGATCTACAAAGGCCACAAAGACAACTATAGTCGTGTAAGGCACTTTAAGGGTTAAAACAAAAACCAAGTCGAGCAATACAGGGCCCTCATGGCCCTTTTGTTTGTTGTTTTATAACTTAACAATTAAGCTTTCTAAAATGTCTGTCTTGTTCCTCTAATTGATTTTATTGCCTGGTGTGAGCAATTTGTTTAACTCTTTACCAAACAACAAAATTGTAGACTAGCACAAAGTGAAATCATTTGCAGATGCCAAAATATTTGTGACTCAAAAATTGAAATTTGTTTTGGGAAGAGTAGAAAACATGGTGAGAAAAGGAAAAAATGCTGGGAACCAGCATTTTCTCCTTTTCCCACAATGTTTTCATAAGGCTTGTTTAGGTTTGTTAAAACTTGGGATTGTGTGGTAAAGGGTTAAGGGTGAAACAAAAAACAAGTAGAGCTATACAGGGCTCTCTTGGCTCTTTTGTTTGTTGTTTCATAACCAAACAATTAAGCTTTCTAAAATGTCTGTCTTATTCCTGTAATAGATTTTATTGCCTGATTTGAGCAATTTGTCTGTTTTAAAGCCACTGGAAGACAGCTACAGGAAATGGGCATTTTTCTGTTAGTGGAAAAGACCCAAGTGCTGTCAGATACTTCAAAGTCGTATGACAAGAACATCCAGCAAACAGAAACAGACAGTGTTGATCCAAGATGATGTAATTTTGAACTCTACTTTTTTCAAGACCAGCTTGATCATGGCAAGGTAGCGATCAATATAAAACACATAAATAAGAGAGATAAAGACTTAATTGTTTAACAACCCTTGAAAAAGTTATCAGTAGCCATTTCTCAGGGCAATTCAAGTAATTAAGCCTTTACCACACAATCCTGCAATCCCAAGTTTTAACGAACTTCAGAGAGAAGCCTTATAAATGAAAACATTGTGTGAAAAGGAGAAAATGCTGGTAATCAGCATTTTCTCCTTTTCCCGCAATGTTTTCTACCTTATCAGAGATTTATTTGAGACACATTTAAATTGCCATTTGCAAATGCTTTCAATAAGACAAATCCTTATTTTTGGCCTGTGGTAAAGAGTTAACCCATTGTCACACTACAAAATTTTAGACTGTTCCAAGTTGAAAGCATGTGTAGACGACAAAGTAAATGTGGCATAAAAGGTGGGATTTGTCTCTGAAAGGATAGAAAACATTGTTTTCTAAAGGCCTCTTTCTTTGGGTCATTAAAACTTTGGATTGCGTGGTAAAGGGTTAACCTTTTGCACCATAGGCTAAAATGGGCTTTTGCTGATGACATAGGTCAAGATCAGACTGCAAAAAATGTGCAGTCACATCTTGGATTTATGCCGTCAGCTTGTCTAGTCAAGTGTACAAGATAGAAATCTGACCGAGTTTCAGTGGATTGTGTCACAGATTTTCAGTGGATTGTGTCACAGATTTTCAGTGGCTTGTGTCTCAGCTAAACAGCATTTTCTCCTTTTTCCACAATGTTTTCTACCCTTTCACAGGTAAAGCTCATATTTTGAGTCACATTTACTTTGTTGTCTGTAAGTGCTTTCAATTCAGACAAGTCTAAAATTTTGATGTAACTATGGCAACAGGTGAAAGGTGTTAGTTAACATTTACATCGTTGACATAAGCAGCAAGATAGAGATCAGAATTCTTATAATGTGCTGCCTGATCATGGGTTCACAGTGTGAGCTGCTTGATTCCATTCTATGAATTTAACTTTTGACCTGATAATTAAAATTTCAGACTTATCCCTTTTGAATGCATTACAGACAACACGTTAAATTTAGCTCAAATCATGGCCTTTGAAAGGGTTGAAAACATAGTGGGAAAAGAAGAAAATGCTGGTTTCCAGCATTTTCTTCTTTTCGCACAATGTTTTCAATGGCCGTTTTCATGGTATTGTTTTCCAGAACTTAAAATATCTTTTTTTTAGCTCACCTGGACAAGTCCAGGAAGAGCGACTGCACTTGCCCTGGCATTTGTGTTGGCCGACGTTTAAGCCTTGGTGTTTGAGTCGGCATTAACATTTAGGTCATCTAACAGCTGGTGCTTTCCAAACCATGTAATGGATTCCGTTCATGTTTGATATGATGATAGATATAGGTCCAGATTTTCTTCAGCAATACCCTTGCCCATGATCTTAAGGTGAAGGTCCCTGAGACCTTGATATTTTACATCAAAGTTTCATATTGACCCTTTCCCAAACAAGCCCTGGTTTTCACGTGTCTGCAGTACAAGTCTTTTGAAAACACTGTGGGAAAAGGAGAAATTGCTCGTAACGAGCAATTTCTCCTTTTCACACAGTGTTTTCTACCCGTTTTGAGACCTTTCTGCCATTTTCATCCAATTTAAAATTGTCTTCTGCAAACTCTTTCAATTTGGACCAGTCCAAAATTTGTCGTTTGGGAAAGGGTTAAATATTTTTAAGAACACAAATTTTCGGAACTAAATGATTGATTTGGTTCATATTTAGCTTGATCACAGCTGCAGGGCCAAAGTTTCATTGAGCATTTATGACTCAAGCCATGCCCTTGGGGATGATCTTAAGGTCAAGGTCACAGATCTTGCAATGTCATGTTCAAGGTTCTCTAGAGCTCCTTTTTTCCAGACCAAATGATTGCCACCCCCCCAACAATTTAACTTTGTGTGTTGAACTTGCTGTCTCATGGCAGCTCTTGTTATACCGGTATTTGATTTTGAAGGAGTTTGCTTTTATGTGTGTGCTTTTCTAGGCCTACCAAAAACTGTCATAAGTTATTGAAAGAACAAAAATTTACAGGAAAGGAAAATATCAGTATGCAAAATTATAGAAAACATCACGAGTATGGACGCTTTTAAGTTCTTGTTACAAGCAATAATTGCTTCTCCTCCTGCAGTGTTTTCCAATTCTGTCAACTTTAGGTGCAGGAAATATTATATTTGTACAGGAAATTTGTTGAACCATTTACCAAACAATCCTGTGTTTTAACCCTTTACCAGACAACAAAATTATAGCCTTGTCCAAATTGAAAGCATTTGCAGATGACAATTTCAGTGTGGCTCAAATGGTGCAATTTTTCTTTGACAGGGCAGAAAACATTGTGGGAAAAGGAGAAAATGCTGGTTACCAGCATTTTCTCCTTTTCCCACGATGTTTTCAAAAGGCTTCTTCTTCAGTGGGCGTCAAAAGGCAGCCATGTGCGGTAAAGGGTTAAAAACTGTCTGAGGAAGAAGCGTTTGGAAAACATTGTGAGAAAACCGGCATTTTCCTCTTTTTCTGCAAATTTTTCTTCCCTTTCAATGATAATATCCATCATTTGACCTGGCTTGAATTTGTTGCCTGGAAGTTCTGTCAGTCCTATATTTTGTGGTTCGTAAAGGGAGTTATGCATCATGCACTTACAGTATTGAGTTCTTAGCCCTCAGGCTGCTAAGCGCGATTCACTGACCATTTGTGGACGGCATAGATCAAGATCAGACTGCGTAGAATGTGCAGTCTGATCTTGGATCTACACTGTCTGATAAGGAGATATCTTTCCTCCAAAAATACCTTTGAAATAGGAAAATTTGGGTTTTTACTATTGGCTTGAAAGTTTCATTTCATTTATTTTGCAAGATAAGGATTAGTCCTTTACCACACAATTCCAACTTATAATTACCTTGAGAAAGAAAGCTTTTGAAACCATTGTAAAAAAAAGAGAAAATGCTGGTAACCAGCATTTTCTCCTTTTCCTACAATGTTTTCTACCCTACCCATAACAATATTCGTTTTTTGAGTCGCATTTATTTTGTCGTCTCCAAATGCTTCCAGTTTGGACAAGACTAAGATTATGTCATTCGGTAAAGGGTTAAGACTGTATATTCACTCACTATCAGGCACTTATCATGTGCAGAATTCATGGCTACTTGTCAGTATATGCACAGAATGATTGATCTGTAACGCTTCCCACCTGTTTTATCCATTCATTTTCACACTGTTGCAACATGGGTTAGCATGACAGTGTCTCAAATTTCTGCCGTCATGTTCTAGTTCATAATAATCTGAAGTTGCCTTTTTTGTTTCATTCAAAAGGAAAAGGCTTACTTCCATTTAACTCTCTACCAGATGACAAAATTTTAGCCAGGTCCAAATTGAAAGCATTTGCAGACGACAACTGAAATGTTTGAATTTGTCTTTGATAGCATAGAAAACATTGTGGGAAAAGGAGAAAATGCTGGTTACCAGCATTTTCTCCTTTTCCCACAATGTTTTCAAAAGGACTCTTTCCCAGGGTCGTTTAAGGGCGGTTTTGTGCGCTAAAGGGTTGATTAGCATTATGTTGCTTAAATAATTATTGGTTGTATGGTCTTTTATGCTGCTTTCAACATTATTTTACGTTAGCAACAGCTAACATATGCATTTCTTGGGTTCCACCAGTCCTAGGCTAGGGGTTTGAAGTGTCTTGTCCAAGGACACTCTCACAAAGAACCCAGTGGATCCAATGAGGCCCGAACCTGGAGTCTCGAGGTCACGAGTCCTACACTTTATCCCGTTGCTAAAATAAAGAAACCTGAGAGTTAATGCCAAGAAATTTATTTTAGCTGATCAGCTTGTTCAATGCTCGCGGAGCCCAAAGCAGTGGGTAAAGTACTGGACTTGAAACCAAGGGATTGCTGGTTCGAATCTTCAGCTCCACCAACTTCTCTCATTTGTTTTTATTGCAACAGGGTTCATTTCTGTCTCAAAGCTGACCATTGTTTTGTCAGTGGCTGACCTCTAGATGAAGGGGAGTGATAGTATTCTAAATCCATTATTTCTCTTCCAAACTCTATGTTGTGGGTACTAATTAGAATCATGTCAATGAGACGATTCTAATGAGTACCCACATCATAGGGTTTAGTGGTGAAATATCTTCAGATTGTTATCTTCATGATTATTTTTTCACTTTTAAATGACATGATTAACATATAAATGCATTTTAACACCTGCTTTGTTTACTTTTGGCAGCTACTGTAACTTTAATGAAGCAGAGGAAGTCTTCATTTTGCAAAACGAAATGTCTAGACATGTATTTAGGAATCTAGACTAATCTAGTTAACCCTTTACCACACAACCCAAAGTTTTACTGATGCTGAAGAAGAAGGCTGTTGAAAACATTGTGGGAAAAGGAGAAAATGCTGGTAACCAGCATTTTCTCCTTTTTCCACAATGTTTTCTACCCTTTCAGAGTTAATACCAATCATAAAATTTGATGATCATGGAATTAATAAATTCTGTGATCTGCAAATTCCTCCAATTTTGACAAGTCTAAAATTGTTTTGTATGTTAGAGAGGTAAGTCTCTCATGCTAGGAGTCAGTCAATGAATTTTGCTGACATTGTGGATTAAGATCAGACTGTGCTGACTGTGCAGTACGATCTTAGATCTACTCTGTACATTATTTAGCAGACTGCCCTTGCCAAAAGGCCCTTCACCTTTAGAGTGTCGAATAAATCTATCAAATATTTTTTATCGTAGATATATGTCCGAAATAACTTCAGTTTCATGGTTGCTTTTGTCTATAGTGTTTCAGCTAAGCGGACAACATAGATCAAAGGTCAGGCTGCATGTTTTGTGCAGCCTGGTCTTGATCTATATTGGTAGGAAAGGCAACCATAATTCGGAAAAGTGCTTTAACTCGTTACCAAAGGACAGAATTTTAGACTAGTCCAAATTGAAAGCATCTGCAGACAACAAATCAAGTGTGGCTCAAAAATTGAAATTTGAGTGGGGAAGGGTAGAAAACTTTGTGGGCAACTGAGAAAATGCTGGTTACCAGCATTTTCTCCTTTTCCCACAATGTTTTCGAAAGGCTTTTTCTTCAGGATCATTAAAATTCGGGATTGTGTGGTAAAGGGTTAAATCTGAGAAAGAAGCCTTTTAAAAACATTGTGGGAAAAGGAGAAAATGCTGGTAACCAGCATTTTCTCCTTTTTCCCACAATGTTTTCTACCCTTCCTACTTCAAGTTTCAATTTTTGAGTCTCATTCATTTTGTCGTCTGCAAATGCTTTCAATTTGGAAAAGTCTAGAATTTTGTCGTTTGGTAAAGGGTTTGGTTAAGGGTTAAAATTGCAATATATAGGATTTTTCCTTTCTGCAAAATGTTCATTTCATTTATCTAGCTTTCCAAGCTCTTCAAGCTGGAGTTAACTTTCTTAACGACAAAAATTTAGACTGGTCCAAATTGAAAGTATTTGCAGACAACAAAATAAATGTGATTGAAAGAATGAAATCTGTTTTGGGAGGGTACCCGCATTTTCTCCTTTTCCCACAATGTTTTCAGAAGGCTTCTTTCTCAGCGTCATTAAAAGTTGGGATTGTGTGGTAAAGAGTTAAGTCTTTACCATACGACAAAATTTTCGGGTGGTCCAGATTGGAAGCATCTGCAGACGACAAATTGATTCTTGCTCAAATGTTTCTTTTTGCCTTTGATTTGGTAAAAAACATTGTGGGAAAAGGAGAAAATGCTGGTTCAGCATTTTCTCCTTTTCCCACAATGTTTTCAAAAGGCTTCTTTCTGGGGGTCGTTAAAAGTTGGGATTTTGTGGTAAAGGGTTTATACTAAATGAAAAAGAATGGTCCTTGGACACACAGAAAATTGACCAATAAAAAAAAGTATCCACATAGGTCAGCATGCGCTGTCAACGCAAGCTGACCCTGGTTGATATTTTTCTTAGATGCATTCACTCTTACCATACGCCGAAATTTTTAACAAGTCCAAATTAAAGGCATTTACAAACAACAAAATAGATGTGACTTGAAAATTGATTTGGAGAGGGTAGAAAAAACATTGTAGAAAAAGGAGAAAATCCTGGTTACCGCATTTTCTCGTTTTCCCACAATATTTTCAAAGGCTTTCTTTTTCAGAGTTGTTAAAGGTTGGGATTGATTGGTAATTGTTTAAACTCCCATTTTACAGAACATAGCACAAATGTTGCAATTGTTTGTAAATTTGTATAAAGTTTATGGTCCTGCGGTGGACTTTTTCCAGATAGGTGCATAAAATTTTCACTGTTTACCAGACAACAAAATTATAGACCAATCAAACTGACAGTTTTTGCAGATTAAAAAAAAAAATTGACAGCTTTTGCAAGTGACAAATTGAATGTAACTCAAATGAATGCTTTTGAAAGAGTAAAAAAGTATTGTGGGACAGGAGAAAATGCTGGCTACAAACATTTTCTCCTTTTCCCACAATGTCTTCTACAGGCTTTTTCCTGTGGGTTGTTAAAACTCAGGATTGTGTGGTAAAGGGTTTAATCTGTCCCAAAAATGTTCATGCGGTTGATTGATTGATTGATTGATTGATTGATTGGTGTTTTATGCCTCTTTTAACATTATATCCGTCATATCAAGGCGACAGCTCACATATTCATGCATTTCCTGGGTAATCCACCAGTGCTTGGCCAGGGCTCTGAAGTGTCTTGCCCAAGGACACTCCCACAAAAAACCCAGTGGATCCAGTGAGACTTGAACCCGGGACCTCCAGGTCACAAGTCATACACATCACCACTGAGCCACGTGGGACCTGCTGCTGTGGACTTGAATGGTCTTCTGTGAATAACAAAGCACAATTAAACTTACAATAGTCGAAGGGAAATAAATGATGATTTGCATAATGCATGTTTATAACCATTTATTTCCCCTGATAATCATTTACATCACAGCAAAATGGTAAGTATGGTATGTTTTCCAGCTTTCGGTGTAGTCATAATGAATTAATTGGATGTGGTATTTTATGATTTGATTTGTCGAATATTAATCATGAGGAAGAGTCGGTCCTCATCAGTATACTTTTGTTCCACAACTTGATATTTCATGCCAAAAGAAAAAATGGTTTGTCAGCAACAAAATCAGCAGAAATAAAAAAAACCTGTTTTTCAGAATTCAGTATTATTTGGGGTAAATTACCCCTGAGAAGACATTTTTCAGATTAGCTGATATCTAAGGAAGTGGAGTGATACAGGGCCAGTATGGCCTTCTTGTATTCATGCAGTACTCAAAGATTAGATTGATATTCCGTGTTCCAAATTTATTTACCCTGTGCACCAAGATCTTCCCTTGCAGTTCACTACCACTTGCAGGTGCATTTTTAGCTGATTTGTCGATAGTAGATCCACTTACTTTGATCACTCTGACAGGAACTAAATACTGTCATATGCATGCATTCTAGTTTCACTTTAAGCCAATACATCTCAACTTCACTATGGTCACAACAGTTTATACTACACACATGTATAGATTTCATCATTTAACACCAGCAGGAAACCCTGTAGATTGATGTGCTGGCTCTATCAATCCATGGGATCAATCAACCAATGATACTTTGGCATCCAAGTATGCAATAAAATCACAAGGGGCCTGCTTGACTAACCAACTTCGATTTTCCTTGCCATCCCTCATCTTGGTCCATCAAATAATTCTTAATAAATTTGATATTATGTTTGCATGTCATGAGTAGATTATTCTTCATTCCTCCATACCATTGCTAAATACTGCTCCACAAGTCTGCTGTTCAGTGCTTTCAGTACTTTGATTTTGTCTCTCAGCAAATCAACCTTGAAAACCTTGTGGTAAAAGGAAAGATTGCTTTGAATGGCATTTTCTCATTTTGCTATATAATGCTTTTGATAGCATTCATTTATCAAACCTGAATTCATCTTGATTATTGATATGTTACAAAGGAATTTTCAATGTCTTTCTGTAATCTGTGAAAGTACACAGAAAATTATCGCCGCATCCTCGACAAAATTCAATACTCTCTTGAGGCAAGTTTGGTCCTGATGGATGCAATTTTTACCCCTAACTAGGCAAAAGATATTTAGAATTGTTTAAACTTTTCCCAAACAACAAATTTTAGCCCCTTCCAAATTCAAAGCATGTGCAGACGACAAATTTTAAAGAGGTACAAATGAACTCAAGGTGTTTTGACAGGGTAGAAAACATTGTGGGAAAAGGAGAAAATGCTGGTTACCGGCATTTTCTCCTTTTCCCACAATGTTTTCAAAAGGCCTCTTTCTCAGGGACGTGAAAACACGGGATTGTTTGGTAAAGTGTTAAACTTATCAAGTACAGGCAATATATTAACCCTTTACCGCACAATGCTGACTTTTAACGACCCTGAGAAATAAGGCTTTAGAAAACATTGTGGGTAAGGGAGAAAATGCTGGTAACCAGCATTTTCTTCTTTTCCCGAAATGTTTTCTACCCTTTGAAAGACAAATTTTATGTTTTGAGTAACTTTTAATTTGTCGTCTACACATGCTTTCAATTTGGACAAGGCTAAAATTTTGTCTTCTGGTAACGAATTGTGATTTTGATGATGGGATTTGTCTTGGAACAGGTAGAAAAGTCTCTCTGGATCCACTGGGTTTTATGTGGGAGTGTCCTTGGTCAAGATACTTCAGAGCCCTAACCTAGTATTGGTGAAACCAGAGAAATACATAAAGTGTGAGCTATCGCCGCTATGTAACTGAAATAGTTTTTAAAGCGCTGTAAAACACCATTTAATCAATCAACCATTCAATTATGAAGCTGCCCACTCGGGTAGCTCAGTCATTAACATATCTGACTCGTGACCTGGTGGTTGCGAGTTTGATACCCGGCTGAGGCAAACTTTCTTTTCGGCCATTTTTTGCCTCTAACCTCTGATGCATGTGAGAAAAGCATTCAGTGGCTTTGGAAAGAAAGTTGTGTCAGTACTGGTGTGAGAAAGCCAGGAAACTCATGGGTGCGTCACTGACCGCCATAATATGACCTGAGCTGTTAAAACTCCCAATACAGTCCAATCGGTTATGAAGCCTGTCATTTTCCACAGTTGGCTAAAAAAAAGTTCATTATTTTTATTACTGAACATATTAATATTTTTGTGATATCAATAAAAAACACACAAAAAAAAAAGAATATTGAAAATTTTAAATTCATCATTTATTTGAAAATCACACAAAGAAATTTGGCCTCAGTTTTGACTTTTGACCTCCTAATTTCTGGACAGGGAGTCGAAAATGACCTCTAAAATTTTACATCCGAAGAAAACCTGAAATTCATGTATACTTACATAACAGATTTGTGTAACAACTTATCAATATTCTCAAGGATATTTTAACCCTTTACTACATAATCCTGAGTTTAAACAACCCTGAGGAGGAAAGCATTTGAAAACTTTGGGGGAAAAGGAGAAAATGCTGGTAACCAGCATTTTCTCCGTTTCCCCCAATGTTTTCTTCCCTTCCAAAGACAAATCACATCATTTTAGCCACGTAATAATTTTTCGTCAGAAATTGTTTTGGAATTGGACAAGTCAAAAATTCTGTTGCTTGGTAAAGAGTTAAAACTAATACAATGTTTCGAAATAAATGCATGTATACTTACGTAACTGATTCATGTAGCAACTTGTCAGTATTTCTCGAGGATATTTTAAATCTTTACTCTGCAATCCTGAACTTTAACGATGCGGAGGAGGAAAGCTTTTGAAATATTTTAAGAAAAGGAGAAAATGCAGGTAACCAGCATGTCCTGCTTTTCCCTCAATATTTTCTACGCTTCCAAAGATAAATCCCACCATTTCAGTCATGTGTAATTTGTCGTCTGTGAATTTTTTCAGTTTAGAGGAGCTTAAAATTTTGTTGTTTGGTTAATAGTTAACCCTTTGAATTTGGACCAGTCTAATATTGTATTGTTTGGTAAAGGGTTAACCCTTTACCATACTGTCCTGAGTTTCAATGACCCCGAGAAAGGGGCCTTTTGAAAACATTGTGGGGAAAGGAGAAAATGCTGGTAATCAGCATTTTCTCTTTTTCCCTAAATGTTTTCTGACCTTTTACAGACAAACCTCACCATTTGAGCCATATCTAAGTTGTCATCTGCAAATGCTTTCAATTTGGACAGGTGTAAAATTTTGTTACGTAGTAAAGGTTTAGAACATTCTTAAAACTAAAAATTGTTTGGTGGATTGATTGAATGGTGTTTTACACCGCTTTCAACATTATTTCAGTCATATCACAGCAACAGCTCACATATTCATGTATTTCCTGGGTTTCACCAGTGCTGGGCTAGGGCTCTGAAGTGTCTTGCCCAAGGATACTCCCAAGAAAGACCCTAGTGGATCCAGTGAGGCTCGAACCCGGGACCTCCAGGTCACAAGTCCTACACTTTACCACTGGGCCACGCAGGACCCCTAGGGTTGAAAAGGACAGTTGGTAGTGAGAATGTCAAACCAATACCTCTGACCTAGTTTGTGACCAGAGTAAACCAGTGTCGGACTGCATTGTGCCAGCAGATCTTGCTGTACCTGTGTAACCAGAGGTACTCTCTATGTAGGATATAGGTTCTGGTGAATGAACTGAGAGAGTCAAATATGAGCTTAACCCTTTCCCAAACGACAAATTTTGGACTGGTCCAAATTGAAAGAGTTTGCAGAAGACAATTTTAAATTGGATGAAAATGGCAGAAAGGTCTCAAAAAGGGTAGAAAACATTATGGGTAAAGGAGAAATTGCTCGTTACGAGCAATTTCTCGTTTTCCCACAGTGTTTCAAAAGACTTGTACTGCAGACACGTGAAAACCAGGGCTTGTTTGGGAAAGGGTTAACTCTTTACCAAACAACAAAATCTTAAGACTTGACCAAATTGAAAGTCTTTGCAGACTACAAATCCAGTGTATCCCAAGAACTGGTATTTGTCTTTGAAAGGGTAGAAAAAATTGCAGTAATCAACATTTTTTCCTTTTCCCACGATGTTTCTGCCAATTTGAAGACATATTTCAGGTTTTGGGTCACATTTACTTTTGCATTTGCAAATGCTTTCAGTTTGTTCAGGGCTGAAATTTTTCTGTCTGCTTAACCCTTTACTGCACAATGACGCCTTTTGACGCCCCTGGGAAAGAAGCCTTTTGAAAACATTGTTGGAAAAGGAGAAAATGCTGGTAACCAGCATTTTCTCCTTTTCCCACAATGTTTTTTACCCTATCAAAGAAAAGTTGTACCATTTGAGCCACATTGAAATTGTCGTCTGCAAATGCTTTCAATTTGGACAAGGCTATAATTTTGTTGTCTGGTAAAGGGTTAACTCTTTACCAAATGGCAAAATTTTGGGCCAGTCTGAAGTCAAAGCATTTGCAGACGACAAAATAAATTGAATTTTGTGCTTTGAACTGCAGAAAACATTGTGGGAAAAGGAGAAAATGCTGGTTACCAGCATTTTCTCCTTTTCCCACAATGTTTTCAAAAGGCTTTTTCCTGAGGGTGTTAAAAGTTGGGATTGTATGGTAAAGGGTTAAAGAACTCACTGTTTACCAGATATCAAAGTTTTAAATTTGTCTAAATTGAAAGAATTTGCAGATAAAACATTTTGCTTAAATGATAGGATCTGTCTTTCAAAAGGTACAAAACTTGGTGCAAAAAGGAGAAAATGCTAATTACTGCCATTTTCTCCCTCTTCCATACTGTTTTCATAAGCCGTCTTCCTCAGGGTTGTTAAAACATGGGATGGTTTGGTAAAGGGTTAACCCTGTACCAGCATACAGGTACAGACAGTAATTTAAATGTGGATATATTCATTGCAATTTTCTCCTTTTCCTGCAATGTTTTCTTTCTCAGGGTCATAAAAACCATGGAATTGTTTCGTAAAGGGTTAACTCACAAGCAAAATACAGATTTGTCCAAATTCAAAGCATTTTGCAGACATTAATTGCAATATAGCTCATATGATGGAATTTGTCTCTGGTGGGGTAGAAAACATTGTTGGGAAAGGAGAAAATGCTGGTTACCAGCATTTTCTCCTTTTCCCACAATGTTTTCAAAAAGTCCTCGTCCTCAGGGTCATCAGAACTCAGCAATGTTTGGTAAATGGTTAACTCTTAAAGTGCCTTTCACGACTATAGTTGCACTTGCGGTCAGTGTAGATCAAGATCAGGCTGCACAAAACGTGCAGCCTGATCTTTGATCTACACTGTCTGCTTTGATGAATCACTGTAGACAAACGCAACCATGAAATTGCAGTTATTTGGGTCATATTTCTAGGATTAAAATGTCTGGCAGGTTTATTTGGCACTCTAAGGGTTAAAAGAATCCAAAATGGAAGGAGATTAGTTTGAAAGCCTGAAGATTAGGGGTGAAACAATACGGTAAAAAGCGTATTGCAATATATTGCAATACGGCTGACCCGTATTGCAATACGTATTGCAATATGCTGTATATGCTGACATTTAGCATATCTGACCACTTGTAGTCACTGTTAGGGTAGCATATGCTCAAAAGGTGATAAAGAAAACTAGTACATGTGCTTGGAACTCTTCCATTCTTTCAAGATAATGAACTAAAAAGCAATTCTTTTGCATGAACAAATAAAAACAAACTGAAATTGACTAGTCTTTAACACTCGCTATCTTGACGATTTTCGTCTGCCATTTTTTTTTTCTTCAAGAGCGTACTTGTTTATATAAAAACCACCGCTACTATACCGAACTTCGGGAGCTCAACAGAGTAGACAGTGCGATGCACTAACTTACTCAGTTGCTTACTGTACTAACACTAATACTTTGCCGCTTAACTACCGGAAAACGCAAAAATAAGTGTAAGCAAAGTTATAAGAAATGAATAACATACAAACTCCGTTGATCCAAAAGCATTAAAGCTCGACAGTTATTTGGAGTTTGTGTCGTGAATTTTATGTGGTCATAGTTTTACCTAAACACCGGTGACACCGTCTGTGGAAAAAAATAAACAACTTTCGCTTTTGGAAATCTTTAGAACTGTAAGTTGAAAAACGATCGATTTCTGACAGAATTTTTGGGAAAACCGGACTTTCTGATTCAATTAAGAGAAGTTGACATATTGCAGAAATACTGATACGGTGAAATTCGAACCGGTTTCGGTTTTTTTCTTTGAATAGACCGCGGTTAATCGGTTAATCGGTAAACCGTTTCACCACTACTGAAGATGTTGAGTGTATAAATGTGACAAAGAAGGACACTTGGGATTTATCCCTTTATTCAGTGATCCTGCTATAGTTATGATCCGAAAGGAAATGGCTTTTCAAAAACACCATGGAAAAGGAGAAATGCTTGAAATGTTTCTTCCCTTTCATATTTATTATCCGTTCGTTTGAGCTATTTTTGAATAGTTGTCTACCATGCTTTCAACCCAAATTAGTCTAAAATATTGTTGTCTGGTCAAGAATTAATTCTTTACCACACAATCCCCAGTTTTAACAACCCTGAGAAAAGAAGGCTCTTGAAAACAATGTGGGAAAAGGAGAAAATGCTGGTAACCTATCCAAGACAGAAATCATCATTTGAGCTGCTTTTAGTTTGTCGTCTGCAAATGATATTAAGTTTGGTCGAGTCCAAAATTTTGTTGTTTGGGAAAGAGTTAACCCTTTCCCAAACGACAAATTTTGGACTAGTCCAAATTGAAAGAGTTTGCAGACGACAATTTTAAATTGGATGAAAATGGCAGAAAGATCTCAAAACGGGTAGAAAAACACTGTGGGAAAAGGAGAAATTGCTCGTTAACGAGCAATTTCTCCTTTTCCCACAGTGTTTTCAAAAGACTTGTACCGCAGACACGTGAAAACCAGGGCTTGTTTGGGAAAGGGTTAAGAAAGGGTCATTGCTCTGGGACAAGGTTGATAAGCCAGTGTTTGTGTCCTGGTTTTGGGATAAGTAGGTTATCTCCCTTGTAAAAAGTCTGACACACTATTTACTAGTTGGATGAATCTCTCAGCTGTTTAAATGGCATAGTCCTATATAAAAATAGACATGTTGTATGTACCTGTGCGAATATTATACACAGCTGTGTAATAGCACAAATTCCGTATGTGATATTTTTGTGTATTTAGGTGAAGACAATTTACAAATTACGTATATAGTTACATCGTTTATCTTAAATGCTAAATCGTTGGATTTATAACCAGTAGTGTGAAATGTGACACTGTGTAATAGAGTTTGTAGTAGTTTACTTTTTGATAACAATTGAACTGGTTGCAGAAAAGAACGTGGCTGATGGTTAAATTCTTCTAGATGTTAGGATTATAACAGGAGATAATTGAGTCCATGCAATGATGTCATTGTAGAAAGGTACTTAAACATTCTACCTCCCTGCTCCCCCCTCATCACACCCCGGCCTCCCTCACTACTCTACGAATATACCCAACTGGTATTTTCATTTTTGTCCCCTGTTTTCCATCAGAAATATCCACATTCAATTTTAACCCGTAACTCTTTACCAAACGACAAAATTTTAGACTTGTCCAAATAAAAAGCAGTTGCAGATGACAAAATATGTGCGACTGAAAAATTAAAATTTGTTTTGGGAAGGGCAGAAAACATTGTGGGAAAAGGAGAAAATTCTGGTCACCAGCATTTTCTCCTTTTCCAACAATGTTTTCAAAAGGCTTCTTTCTCAGGGTCGTTAAAAGTCGGGATAGTGTGTTATAGAGTTAACCAGCTAAATTATTTGAAACTCCCGAGTTGATAGTATAAAACCAAATTTTGCTATTTGAAGGTTATATTTTTGAGAAACATATCTACTTATCGGACGATGTAGATCCAAGATCAGACTGCACGTTTTGTGCAGTCTGATCTTGATCTACACAGTCCACAAAAGGTCTGTGAGACGCACTTAGCAGCCTAAGGGTTAACTTTAACTCTTTACCAGATGACAAAAAAAAAATTAGACTTATTTATATCGAAAGCATAATTTGCAGACGACAAATTAGATGTGACTTGAACTGTGGGATTTTCTTTGAAAGGGTAAGAACATTCCAGAAAAAAGTAGAAAATACTGGTTAACATCATATTTTCAGTTTCCACAATGTTTAACTCTTTACCACACAATCCCAACTTTTAACGACCCTGAGAAAGGAGCCTTTTGAAAACATTGTGGGAAAAGGAGAAAATGCTGGTAACCAACATTTTCTCCTTTTCCCACAATGTTTTCTACCCTTCCCAAAACAAATTTCAATTTTTCAGTTACATTTGTTTTGTCGTCTGCAAATGCTTTCAATTTGGATCAGTCTAAAATTTTGTTGTTTGGTAAAGAGTTAAGAGGTCATGTTCCTTAGTGTTTTTAATCACTGGACTGCTTTGTAGATGGTTATTCCAGTAGATGGGGAAGGGGCATGGATCTCCCCCACACCCAAGTTTTTCCAAAAGAAGCTGCTTATTTGTGTGTCTTTGGCACACTTAGGCTGGATTTCTGTATCAGATGTTTCTAGCAGTTCAAACAAGAACTATTTTATCATTTTATACATGGCTGACAAGTAAAGTTTTTTATGCTATACTGATTTGTCGGGGCTCAAACTGTAGCTGTAGAGCCTGATAGTCCAGTCTTGAGTATACAGGACATGGAACTAGGGGCTTGCCAGTTCGTTTTCTTTCCTCTCTCACCGCTGAACAATGGTTATATGGGAAAGCAGCCAGTGGCTTTGGAAGAATATTGTGCAAAGTGCAGGTAAAGAAACTCCACGAAAGCATGGAAGAAAAGGATTAAGCAACAAATTCGGGATCGAGCATTACTTAGTGGTAAAATGTAGGACTCGTAACCTGGGGGCTGCTGGTTCGAGCCTCACTGGAAGCACTAGGTTTTACATGGGGGGGGGGGTGTCCTTGGGCAAGACACTGTAGAACCCTAGCCTAGTAGTCTGATGAAACCCTAGATATAGTTCACATGAATAAGGGAGCTATTGCCATGATATGATTGAAATAATGTTGAAGCTGCATAAAACACCATTCAGTCAATCACTTCAGTCTGTGATGGTTCATAAAGGTTCATAAATTTCTGTAATTATACCAATAGATCTAGGTCATAAATTCCCCTTAAATCCATTATCTCCCCAAATCTCTTACTTAGGGTGTAACTTTTAAACGAGTCATGCTCTGGCAAAAGGGGGCTTAATGCATCTCTGTAATGTATAACATCAAGCAAGCCATCACATAATTATGGATCATTATAGCCACTTTTTTTTTTAAACAACCAGCTTAATCATGAGGTAGACTGGTCCTTTAACATACAGAAAATTGACCAACAGCGAAAAGTTTCGGCCCAGGTCAGCCTGCACGGAGTGCGCAGGCTGACCTGGGTCGATACTTTTCGTAGATGCATAAATGCCCTTGTTCACAGAGCATGGCTCTATTGTAATTATATAATCCTGGTAAAATATATCTTTGAACCCTTAACCCTTTCCCAAATGACAAATTTTGGACTGGTCCAAATTCAAAGAGTTTGCAGACGACAATTTTAAATTTGATGAAAATGGCAGAAAGTTCTCAAAAAGGGTAGAAAACACTGTGAGAAAAGGAGAAATTGCTCGTTACGAGCAATTTCTCCTTTTCCCACAGTGTTTTCAAAAGACTTGTACTGCAGACACGTGAAAACCAGGGCTTGTTTGGGAAAGGGTTAAAGCAGGGAATGAACCAAGGAAGGGTTTTCTGTACAGAAATAAGACGAGTAAATGCATTGCCAAGGTTGCTTTTCTCCAAAACGTCTTGGACGTGTAGATAAAATATAAGACTGCACATTTTGTGCAGTCTGATCTTGGTCTACACTGGACGCAAGCACAACTACTGTTATGAAAGGTGCTTATGCCTTAACATTTTGTAACATGACCCACTGACCTTGAACTTATAGGTTTTCATTCCGCAGTCATATATACAACATGATGGTCTATGCAGGGGGCTGGGATGTAAGTATCGGGTAATCATGTAACAGTTTACTGCAGTTGGTTTTTATGATCCAGAAACCTAAGACTTTAAAGAAACAGACTTTCGAAAACATTGTGGGAAAAGGAAAAAAATACTGGTTACCAGCATTTTAACCTTTTACCACCATATTAACTTTTCTGCCCTTTTATTGACAAATTCCATCACTTGAGTGACATTTAACCCATAGAGCTCCTTTCTTGACTGGAGTTGCCTGTGCAGCCAGTGTAGATCAAGATCAGGCTGCACAAAATGTGCAGCCTGATCTTTGATCTACACTGTCCACTTTACTGAAATGCTGTAAACATAAAATTGCAGTTGTTTGGGTTGGGTTTCAAGGATGAAAATGTATGATTGATTTATTTGGCGCTTTAAGAGTTAATTTGTCGTCTGCTTTATATATGTATGAGCTGTGCGTGGTAGCTCAGTTGGTAGCATACAGGACTTGAAACCAGGGGGTGGCTGGGTCGAATCCCTAGCTTGGCCATTTTCTTTCAGAGAATTGATGGTAGTCATTGCAACAGGATTCATTTCTCTCTCCCCACTGATCATTGTTGTGAAGTGCTTATGTGGTAAAGCAGCCATTGGCTTAGGAGGACTATTGTGTCAAGCACTGGTCAAAGAAACTCAAGGAAAGAATGGATAGGTGCTCCGGCTACCGTGATATAATTAAGATAATGTTGAAAATGGCATCCAACACTATACAAATCATACCAGCAATATGGATGAGGCTTAAATTTTGTGATCTGGGAAAGAGGTAACTATTTACCAAACAGTGTATAGACATTGCTTAACTCTTTACCAAACAACAAAATTTTAGACTGGTCCAAATTGAAAGCATTTGCAGACGACAAAATAAATATGGCTAAAAAAATGAAATTTGTTTTGGAAAGGGTAGAAAACATTGCGGGAAAAGGAGAAAATGCTGGTTACCAGCATTTTCTCCTTTTCCCACAATGTTTTCAAAAAGCTTCTTTCTCAGGGTCGTTAAAAGTCGGGATTGTGTGGTAAAGGGTTAAAGATGCTGGTTACCAGCATTTTCTCCTTTTCCCACCATGTTTTCCAAAAGCTTCTTTCTCAGGGTCGTTAAAAGTCGGGATTGTGTGGTAAAGGGTTAAAGATGCTGGTTACCAGCATTTTCTCCTTCTCCCACAATGTTTTCTGAAAGCTTCTTTCTCAGGGTCGTTAAAAGTCGGGATTGTGTGGTAAAGGGTTAAAGATGCTTCCTAACAGCCAGAGGGGAAAAAAAATGTAGTACTGAAAAACAACAGGTATTTGGACTTTCTTAAAAAAAAAAAATTTCTGTTGCATCAAAAGTGATACTTAATTTCTTGTTCAGGAAACAGTATGTCAAAAAAAAAAAAACCCTGTGATTCCATGTCATTTGTATGTTGATTTACAGGCTGAAAGGTTAGGAAACAAAACATAACAGTGGCTGCATTTGATTATTTACACCATCCCAGCTGCATGCACTCCCAAGCTTTACTTTGACACACATGTTTTCCACCATTTCTCACTCTCACATGAAAGATTAAAAACAGCTTAACCCTTATCTTGCTAAATAAGTGAAATGAAATTTTCAAACCGGTAGTAAAAACCTGAATAATGCTGTTTCAAACTTATTCCTAGGAAAAAAAATATCTTCTTATCGGAAAGTGTAGATCCAAGATCAGGCTGCACATTCTGTGCAGTCTGATCTTGATCTACACTGTCCGCCAAAGGTCAGTGAGTCGCGCTTAGCAGCCAAAGGGCTAAGGAAAACAACATGGATTGAAACATTTGATAAGCTTGTTTTATAAATAGCCAGTTATCGATTCCATTATCCATCCTTTTACTGTTCAAATTTAACTTTTTTACCCTCCTGCGTTGACAGCAGATAAGAAATTAAGGGGAAGGGGTTAACTGCTCTTAAAAGTAAAAAGCTAATTGTACTTTCTCCACACTGTTCTCCTAAATGTTGGGTGGAAAAGAAATGTATATATGAGCTATGCTCTGTGAAAAGGGGGCTTAATGCATCTCTGTGATGCATCATACCTAGGAAGTCATTACGTAACTATGAATCCATAAAATTTACTTTGTCCTAAAACCGACTGCATCGTGAGGTAGAATGGTCCTTGGACATGTAGAAACTTTAACAATAGCAAAAAGTTTCGACCCATGTTGGCCTGCGCAGGCTGACATGGGTCAATACTTTTTGCAGATGCATTAAGCCCCCTTTTTAGAGAGCATGGTTCATATATAAATGATATTGTTTTCCCTTTTCAAATCTGGTTTATACTTAGTAATATTTTAACCCATTACAGAGACACAATCAAGAGTTTGAACGACCCTGGGAAATTAGACTATAGCATTTTCTCCTTTTCCCACAATGTTTTCTAAAAGTTCATGTACGAGTCCAATCATTTGAGCCACATTGAATTTGTCATTTGTCGTCTGCAAATGCTTTGAATTTGGACCAGTGTAAAGACTTAACTCTTTACCACACAATCCCGACTTTCAACTACCTTTGGGACAGAGACTTTTGAAAACATTGTGGGAAAAGGAGAAAATGCTACAATGATTCATGTTGTGTCTGAAAGGTTAGAAAACATTGTGGGAAAAGGAGAAAATGCTGGTTACCAGCATTTTCTCCTTTTCCCACAATGTTTTCTAACCTTTCAGAAACAAATCCAATCATTTGAGCCACAGTGAATTTGTTCTCTGCAAATGCTTTCAATTTGGACCTGTCTAAGATTTTGTTGTTTGGTAAAGAGATAAGAGTTAAAAAAAAAAGCCTGTACAAAAGTGCACATGCCAAATTTACAAACAAGTCTGATGTGAAGAATCCTTGAGAAAGAAATGATCTGTATTCACCAACCATTCTTAAGAATATTCTTGGTCTTGTTCTCCAAAATTTTCAAAATTTGAAAGTAACACACCTTCTGATTGGCTCAACCATTTGGTTTAGCCAATCAGAAGTTGTGTTACTTTCAAACTTGGAAAATCTTGAAGAATAAGTCTAAGAACATTCTTAAGAATGGTTGGTGAATACAGACCCAGGACTAATATTCGTCAACCATTCTTAATACCAAACAACAAAATTTGAAACTTGTCCGAATTGAAAGCATTTGCAGACAACAAAATAAAAGTGACTCAAAAATTGAAATTTGTCTAATGGAAAGCGTAGAAAACATTGTGGGAAAAGGAGAAAAAGCTGGTTACTAGCAGCTTCTCCTTTTCCAGCAATGTTTTCCTAAAGGCTTCTTTCTCAGGGTCATTAAAACTTGGAATTGTGTTCTAGAGGGTTAATATAATTCTGCCAAAATTCTCTAGAATTTTCTTAATTTCCAAGTAAATCAATTCCGGATTGGCTAAACCAAACAGTTCGGTCAATCAGAAATCTTGTTACATTCTAAAGCTAGAATAAGATTAAGAATGCAATTTAGAATGGTTTGCAAATACAGGCTGAGATTCCTAGAAGTGAAATTTGAAAGAGCCAATCAGAAATCTTGTTACTTTCTCAAGCTAGAATAGGACTAAATTTGCAATTTAGAATGGTTTGCAAATACAGGTCGAGATTCATAGAAGTGAAATTTGAAAGAGGCAATCAAAAAATATTACAGCAGTGGAGAAGTGGTCTTCCAATCACCACACAGGATCCTCATTGGTGAAGGCATAGGAGGCTCTCGGTTAGATCCATACTTAGGTTTTACTGGGTTTTTGGCAGGACTTTCCGCCTGCAAGGCACTTTTGAGCCCTGGCTTGTTAGTGATGATGCTCCGGACATACATAAATATGAAAGCCGTCACCTTGATATGACTGAAATGATGTTGAATGAGATGTAAGACTAAGAATTCAATCAATCAAACCACTTGCTACAAATATCTTAATCAAAGCAGTGAAAGCACTGCTGAGGTGTGGTACGTTTAATCCTGCTCAGTTTGAAATCTAACTGGTGCACCAAATAATAAGCATGTAGTGCTACTAGAAAGAATTGAGTAAAAACAGGCAGACAGTTAAAGAGCTGTGAGGTATCTCTCCTATAAATCTCAGTGCAGATTAACAAATTTCTCTTTTTTTGTGTTAGGGAAGGGGGTTCAATAGAATGTCAAAATGAAACGATATTAAGCAATATCTAGACAAATAAAGCAACCCTATTCAAGGAAATTACCACTAGAGTTCATGTGATGCTTCTGAGCTTTTCATGGCACTTGTTTACGCTTTTTGACGCTATTTGGTGGAACTGATACATAAATGCGTATAACTACGCATGCCTTACGGTAGTCTGTTCTAACACTGTTTTTTTTTTTTAAATTGTATTATCATAATGGTGTATTTTCTTTTACATATTTATTGTTGAAGTCATGTAATTTCCCCAATTTTTAACGTTTAAGTCATGCCTTGATGCCAAAGTGAAAAAAAAAGTTTTCTTAATAGTACTGTTATCCCAGGTAACAATTTTGCATTGTTAGGTACCCCACACTCAGATTTTTTAGGTTCAATTTCCCTGAGCTGGGATGCTTTGCACCCCACCTCAAAAACTAGCGTAGCTAGCTCAAAATAAAGTAAGTGCAAAAGTAATACCAAAGGTATTATCCAAGGTGCTAAGTGTCGAGGGGGGGGGGATTTCCGAGGAGGGTATGAAGGGCCTCCCCCAGAAAATTTTTTAATTGTCGAAGCAATTTCGTGGCCTCTGGTGATGATTTTTGGCAAAATTTTCTTTCTTTTCTTTTGGTTTTTAGCTCGCCTTAGCACAACGTGCTAAAGGTGAGCTATTGTGATCGCCCTATGTCCGTCGTCCGTCAACAATTTCTTTAAACATCTTCTTCTCCTAAACCACTGGGCCAATCTTGATGAAACTTGGCAGGGATGTTCCTTGGATGAAGCTCTGCCACAATTGTTCAAAGAAATAAATTCCACCCACAACTCTGGTTGCCATGGCAACAAAAAGGAAAAAAAAGCAAAATCTTTGAAAATCTTCTTCTCTGAAACTAGAAGGCGCAGAGCTTTGATATATTTGGTATGTAGCATCTCCTAGTGGACATCTACCAAGTTTGTTCATTTGATGCCCCTAGGGTCAAAACTGGCCCCGCCCCAGGGGTCACAAGTTTGAGCATAGTAACAAAGAAGGAAAAGTTTAAAAATCTTCTTCTCCGAAACTTGATGGCATAGAGATTTGATATTTGGCATGTAGCATCTCCTAGTGGACCTCTACCAAGTTTGTTCATATGATGCCCCTGGGGTCAAAACTGGCCCCGCCCCGGGGGTCACAATTTCCAACATAGGAACAAAGAAGGAAAACTTTAAAAATCTTCTTCTGTAAAACAAGAAGGCATAGAGCTTTGATATTTGGCATGAAGCATCTCCTAGTAGACCTCTACCAAGTTTGTTCATATGATGCCCCTGAGGTCAAAAGTGGCCCTGCCCCGGGGGTCACAAGTTCGAACATAGGAACAAAGAGGGGAAACTTTAAAAATCATCTTCTCTGAAACTGGAAGGCGTAGAGCTTTGATATTTGGTATGTAGCATTGCCTAGTGGACCTCTACCAAGTTTGTTCATATGATGCCCCTGGGGTCAAAACTGGCCCCACCCCAGGGGTCACAAGTTTGAGCATAGTAACAAAGAAGGAAAAGTTTAAAAATCTTCTTCTCTGAAACTTGAAGGCGTAGAGCTTTGATATTTGGCATGTAGCATCTCCTAGTGGACCTCTACCAAGTTTGTTCATATTATGCCCCTGGGGTCAAAACTGGCCCTGCCCCAGGGGTCACAATTTCCAACATAGGAACAAAGAAGGAAAACTTTAAAAATCTTCTTCTGTAAAACAAGAAGGCATAGAGCTTTGATATTTGGCATGAAGCATCTCCTAGTAGACCTCTACCAAGTTTGTTCATATGATGCCCTTGGGGTCAAAACTGGCCCTGCCCCGGGGGTCACAAGTTCGAACATAAGAACAAAGAGGGGAAACTTTAAAAATCATCTTCTCTGAAACTGGAAGGCGTAGAGCTTTGATATTTGGTATGTAGCATTGCCTAGTGGACCTCTACCAAGTTTGTTCATATGATGCCCCTGGGGTCAAAACTGGCCCCGCCCCGGGGGTCACAAATTTGAGCATAGTAACAAAGAAGGAAAACTTTAAAAATCTTCTTCTCTGAAACTTGAAGGCATAGAGCTTTGATATTTGGCATGTAGCATCTCCTAGTGGACCTCTACCAAGTTTGTTCATATGATGCCCCTGGGGTCAAAACTGGCCCTGCCCCGGGGGTCACAAGTTCGAACATAGGAACAAAGAAGGAAAACTTTACAAATCTTCTTCTGTAAAACTAGAAGGCATAGAGCTTTGATATTTGGTATGTAGCATCTCCTAGTAGACCTCTACTAAGTTTTGTTTGTATGATGCCCTTAGGGTCAAAATTGGTCCTGCCCCGGGGGTCACAAATTCAAACATAGGAACAAAGAAGGAAAACTTTAATTTTTTTTTTTCTCTTAAATGGGAAGGCATAGAGCTTTGATATTTGGTATGTAGCATCTCCTAGTGGACTTCTACCAAGCTTGTTCCAAGGATGCTGCTTGGGTCGAAACTGGCCCAGCCCCTGGGGTCACAAGTTCGAACATAGGAACAAAGAAGGAAAACTTTAAAATTCTTCTTTAAAACTGGAAGGCGTAGAGCTTTGATATTTGGTATGTTGTGATTCTCTTCTAAGTTTGTTTGCCCATCTAAGCGCAACAAGTTCATTGAGTTCAAAATTGGGTCATCTTGGGACATAAACTAGGTCACTAGGTCAAATTAAAGAAATACCTTGTTGGCACTCTCGAGGCCACATTATTTGCTCAATTGCCTTGAAAACTAGTTAGAAAGTTTGTCTTTATAAAGTCTCACATAAGATTAATTTGGGTCAACTTGGGTCATAAACTAGTTCACTGGGTCAAATTAAAGAAATACCTTGTTTGCACTCTGGAGGCCACATTTATTGCTCAAATGACCTGAAATTTGGCCAGAATGTTTGTCTTGATGAAATACCAGATGGGTTTGGATTTGGGTCACCTGGAACCATAAACTAGGTCACTAGGTCAAAATAAAGAAATACCTTGTGGGCACTCTAGAGACCACATTCTTTGCTTAATTGCCTTGAAAATTGGTCAGAATGTTTGTCTTTGTAAAATCTCACACGAGTCTGAATTTGGGTCAACTGGGGTCATAAACTAGGTCACTCGGTCAAATTAAAGAAATAGCTAGTGGGCACTCTAGAGGCCACATTTATTATTCATATGATTTGAAAATTGGTTAAAATGTTTCTTTTGATATAGTCAAAGACCAGTTCAAATTTGGGTCACCTGGGGTCATAATCTAGGTCACTAGGTCAAATTAAAGAAATATCTTTAGGGCACTCAAGGCCACATTTTTTGCTCAATTGACTTGAAAATTGGTCAGAATGTTTGTCTTCATGAAATATGAGTTTGAAATTGGGTCACCTGCGGTCAAAAACTAGGTCACATGGTCAAATTAAAGAAAAACCTTAAAGGCCCTCTACTAAGGTGAGCGACCCAGGGCCATCATGGCCCTCTTGTTTTTTTTTTGCAAACTGTTTGCTGCTGCGTTCTTGCGTACAGTCAGCGACATCCCAGCTGTAAATATCTGATGCATCTAGCTTTGTACAAGCAAAAACTAAAAAGTGTTCAAACGAAAGCATCACAGTCGTCTGGGATCAGCATGTTTTAACCCTTTACAACACAATCCTGACTTCAACTACCCTTAGGAAGAAGCCTTTTGGAAACATTATTGGAAAAGGAGAAAATGCTGGTAACCAGCATTTTCTCCTTTTCCAATAATGTTTCTACCCTTCCCAACACAAATTTAAGTTTTTCAGTCACATATCATCATGTCATCTGCAAATGCACTCAGTTTCGACTAGTCTAAAATTTTGTCGTTTGGTAAAGAATTAAAAAATGTTTGAGAAATAAGCAAAATTATGAGTTGGACATATTTACTGCTTCACAAATAAAGCTTTTTTGAAAATAGAGAGGACTGGCGTATACACTGGTATGGCAGAAATGTTTTATAAAGTCTTTGTATATTTAGATTATCTAGGTCAGAAAATGTTCACTTGTTTAGTTCTACAGTCCTAGATATACCTTAACCCATATAGCACTGGGACCGACTTAAGCTGTTTTTGCGGACAGTGTAGATCAAGATCAGACTGCACAGAATTATGCAGTCTGATCTGGGATCTTCACTGTCAGCTAATTTTTTGCACATTCTGGCCAAAGCAAGCTTGAAATGACAATATTTCAAATGGTATTTCCTGTTTAAAGAGGTCCATTTCATTAATTCAGCATTCTAAGAGTTAACTCCTTACCATACAAGAAAAGTTTAGACTTATCCAAATTGAGAGCATTGCAGACGACAGAGTAAGTGTGACTCAGAAATTGAAAATTATTTTGGAAAGATAGAAAACATTGTGGGGAAATGGAGAAAATGCTGGTTGCCAGCATTTTCTCCTTTTCCCACAATATTTTCGTAAGTCTAATCTTCCAGGGTCATTAAAAAAAACTCGGGATTGTCAGGTAAGGGGTTAATCTTTCTCTGTAACTACACCTTTTCAGTACCAACGGCAAGAGACAAACCTCTTTTGGATGGCATAGATTAAGATCATACTGCACAGAACATGCTGTGTGATCTTTCATCCACATTCCACGCTAATTCAGGTCATTCTACCAGTCTGAAAGATGAAATCTTTCAGTTTTCAGTGGAGTATATATTTTTGGCTTCAAAAAAAAGACAAATTGATTTATTTAATGTCATGAGTTTAATTTTGTTCACCATAATTATGCATTAAATTTTGCCCCAGTATTTTGTTTGCTGCTTTATAAAACTGTCAAAGTGCAACTATTCAAGGTATGAGGTACAAGAGCAAGATGCTTCACTGTCAATTTTCAGTCGGATATTTTAACCCTTTCCCAAACGACAAATTCTGGACTGGTCCAAATTGAAAGAGTTTGCAGACGACAATTTTAAATTTGATGAAAATGGCAGAAAGGTCTCAAAAAGGGTAGAAAACACTGTGGGAAAAGGAGAAATTGCTCGTTACGAGCAATTTCTCCTTTTCCCACTGTGTTTTCAAAAGACTTGTACTGCAGACACGTGAAAACCAGGGCTTGTTTGGGAAAGGGTTAACACAGATACAGTCAGTATGTGATATAATTACACTGTATCAAGTAAAATTGTCAACAAAATAAGATTAATTAAACCTTTGTCCTCTACCACACAATCCCGACTTTTAATGACCCTGAGAAAGAAGCCTTTTGAAAACATTGTTGGAAAAGGAGAAAATGCTGGTAACCAGCATTTACTCCTTTTCCAACAATGTTTTCTACCCCTCCGAAAACAAATTTCAATTTTTCAGTCACATTTATCATGTCGTCTGCAAATACTTTCAATTTGGACTAGTCGAAAATTTTGTCGTTTGGTAAAGAGTTAAACCACTGAATAAACTCAAAAGACTTTTTTTTTTAAATAAGACCCCCAAAAATTGTAGTATTATGGTTGCTGTTCTCTTTAGTATTTCAGGAGTGCAGACAGTGTAGATCAAAGATCAGACTGCACATTTTGTGCAGTCTGATCTTGATCCACACTAGCTGCAAAGGCAACGATAGTCATGAAAAGTGCTTTAAGGGTTAATCACAACTGTTGTGAAAGGCATAAGTGTTAAAAAATGATTATGAATATAGTATGGTGGTGTTTGTTTGTGACATAAAATGACCTTTGTACCATGACCTTGACAGTCGCGTACCTGTAATGTTAAGTGGTCTATTTATAGACGTAGTTCTCATCTTAACTCTTCATCACAGATAAAAATTACGACTCGTCCAAAGCATTTTGCAGATGATTGATTTGGTGTGACTCGTATGATAGGATTTGTCACTGAATAGGTAGAAAACATTGTGAGACAAGGAAAAAATGCTGCATTTTCTCCTTTTCCTACAATGGTTTGAAAGTCCTTTCTCCCCAGGGTTTTTAAAACTTTTGTTTGTTTGCTATAGGAGTGATATTAAATACTATCTTTTTCATTACTTTCGAATTTTTATTTGTAGAAAAAGGAATTATTCAACATTAGTTGAAATCCCAGTTGTGGCCAAAAGTGAACAGTGTGGGTGTTAAATACATTTGAATTGAAATCATATTTTTTAATGGTTTACCACACAATCCTGACTATTGATGACCCTGAGAGAGAAAGCTTTTGATAACGTTATGGGAAAGGAGAAAATGCTGGTAATCAGCATTCCTACCCTTTCCAAGACAAATTTTAGTCTTTGAGTGTCATTTATTTTGTCGTCTGCAAATGTTTTTATTATGGACTAGTAGACTAGATTTTGTCGTCTGGTAAAGAGTTAAGAGTTTGGAATTTATTCTGAAGATGACAATCTGTCATTGAACGGTGGGTCCATTAGTGTTAGTCTCTGGCAGAAAAATTAATTTTAAAACCAGGTAAAAAGTAAACGAAAGCAACCTGGCAACTTTTGACCTACTTCATTCATTTCACTGCGACTACCACTTGGACCGTACAACAACAGATTCACAATAGGTATAGATCAGCGGTAGCAACAGTTTTATATTGTTGTCATGAATTTGCCTGCTAGATAGGCCTTTAGAGGCCCCTAGAATAAACATGTCCATTTTTTTTACAAATTGCAAATTAGTATCTATTCATTTGCATATATCAAAACCAAGAAGTACCAGTAGATCAAAAACCAGTGTATTCAGGTAGTAATGGCAACCATAACTTTTTGAAAAAGGGTCTCTTAATCCTTTACGACTCAATCCCGACTTTTAACGACCCAGAGAAAGAAGCCTTTTGAAAACATTGTGGGAAAAGGAGAAAATGCTGATAACCAGCATTTTCTCCTTTTCTCACAATGTTTTTACCCTTCCCAAAACAAATTTGAATTTTTCAGTCACATTTGTTTTGTTGTCTGCAGTTGTTTTCAATTTGGACTGGTCAAAAATTTTGTCGTTTGATAGAGTTGACCTTGTAGCACACCATCCCGACTTTTAACGACCCTGGGAAAGAAGCCTTTGAAAACATTGTGGGAAAAGGAGAAAATGCTGGTAACCAGCATTTTCTCCTTTTCCACAATGTTTTCTACCCTATCAAAGACAAATTGCTTGACTTTGGCCACTTGTGATTTGTTGTCTGCAAGTGCTTTCAATTTGGATGACTCTAAAATTTTGTCGTTTGGTAAAGAGATAATGGAGATAAAGGGCTTAATAACATTGCTGGTAACCAGCATTTTCTCCTTTTCCCACAATGTTTTCTACCCTATCAAAGACAAATTGCTTGACTTTGGCCACCTATGGCTTGTCATCTTCAAATGCTTTCAATTTGGATGACATTAAAATTTTGTCGTCTGGTAAAGAGTTAATGAGATAAAGGGATTAATGAATGATCCTCTTGGTTTTCATTGGGAATGTTATGAAATATTTCTGACAATTATTCCGAAGTGTAGGAGAAACAATCACAACTCTTGCTTTTTTTAAAAAAAAAAAAGGGGTCTCTTGAAAGGGATAAAGGATCCAACGATCATCATGTTTTTTTTTTATTGTAAATGTTCAGAAAATATTTCGGAGAATGATTTAGCAGCACATGTTTTAAGTCCTTTTTGCTCAATTACCTTTGATTATCAGTATGTTAACATCAGAAATAACCTTGTTCATTAGACCAGATTAACCAGACAAGTTCATGTCGCCTTAAAACTCCCATATATTAACCTTTTGTACTGAAAGTTATCAGAGTCAATTTACCTAATATGCCCTGATACAAGTCTTAACACATTAGTGCTACAATATGATCTCTAAAAACTTTGTGGGAAAAACAGCAGTCATTCAAACTGAGCAATTTGCCTTGAATGTTTTTAGAATGTTTTCTATCATATCAAGGATAATCATTTGAGCCACATTTCAATTGTTGTCAGAAAACTCAAAATAGTCTCAAGGGCAGATAACTCTGTAATGTGCCTTAAATACATGCCTCAAAGTCAGCAGAGCAAAATCCTTGTAATGATTACCACAGATGCTTTGACTAAAATCTCTGGTAGCCTGTGGATGGAGTTTGTCCCAATTTTTTTTTTTGTGGTTATAGGTGAAAAAATATGTCAAAAAAACAGTCTAAATTCAAGGGCAAGTGACTCTGTCATGTTATGTGATACAAGACTGAAGGGACTGTCTTGCATTTTGTACCATATATTGCTAATTCTCATAAAGTAAAGTAAAATCAGAAGAAAGCTGAGGTTGGATCTTTTTCGACTAGCTTACAACCCTGCACAACACGGCAAAATTTTAGACTCATCCATATTAAAAGTCTTTTATCAACAACAATTCAAACATTTTCCAAATGATGGTATTTGTACTTGCATAGGTACAAAAACATCATGGAAAAAGGAGAAAATGCTGGTTATCAGCATTTTCAAAAACCTTCTTTTTCAGGATCGTTAAAAGTTAGGGTAAAGAGTGAAAAGAAAACAACTGTGATACCATGTTAGTATGTAAGCTTACAGGCAGATAACTCTGTGATACCATGTTAGTTATTGGAGAGGTCATCAGACCTCTCCAACAGTGGTGAGTTTAAAACGCAGACTGCCACAGAATTCGCTGTCTAAATCCATTTTTCTTGCGAAATTAGTATGGTACACAGTCTGTTTTGTCATGGTTTTGTAAATAAAGCGAAATCAAAAAACCGAAATAAGAAATAGACGTGGTTCTATTTTTAGGAATGACAGACAACTCGCCCCAAAGACAACTCGCCCAAAAGACAACTCGCCCCACAAAAAAATCGTCGTGTAGTTTTATAAATACGTTCAGGTGATAGTAATAAGAGCGGGGCGAGTTGTCTTATATGTGGGGCGAGTTGTCTCATAACTTTGGGCTAGTTGTCTTCTGAAGGTGAGTCGAGTTGCCTTGTGGCGAGTTTTTTTTGGGGGCGAGTTGCCTTGGGGCGAGTTATCTTTGGGGCTAGTTGTCCTGCACCCACTTTTAGATATGACGAATTTCAGAAAAGATTTGTTACATTAATTTGCCATGATTACAAATGACCTCTAAAATAACTTTAAGTCTTCATTAAGCAAATAAATCTAAGCAGAAGAAAAAGTATGAAGAATTTTGTCAAAAAAGAGAAAGAAGACCGCTGGACAAGATCATGCGACTTGAGAAGGCGGAAAGAAGATCAAATGACCGTCGTGTAAAGCAAAAGAGGTTGAAATTAAAGGCCAATAAACTATTTGAAAACACTGACGCTGACCTCTCCTGGCTTCTTTTTGAAAGAAGCCAACTTGTATATATATACATATGCTTACAGGCAGATAGCTCTCTGATACCATGCACCATTTTAGCCACACTGAAATTGTCATCTGCAAATAATCATGATACATAAAAGCTTACAGGCAGATATCTCTGTGATACCATGTTAGTTATATATATATATACATATGCTTACAGGCAGATAGCTCTCTGATACCATGCACCATTTTAGCCACAATGAAATTGTCATCTGCAAATAATCATGATACATATAAGCTTACAGGCGGATAACTCTGTGATACCATGTGATAAATGTAAGCTTACAGGCAGGTGATTCTGTGATACCATGTGATAAATGTGAGCTTACAGGCAGATACCTCTGTAATACCATGCACCATTTTAGCCACATTGAAATTATTGTCTGCAAATAATCATGGCCGAGCCCCAGTAGCTCAGTCAGTAGTGTACAGGACTTGAGAACAGGAGGTCACTGGATCGATTCCTTGCTCAGCTAATTTCTTTCCGAGGATTGATTGTAGTCATTGTGACAGGATTCATTCCTCTCTCAACGTTGACCATTGTTTCAATGATGGTTATGTGGGAAAGTAGCCAATGGCTTGGAAAGAATATTTTGCGTAGTAACTCCAGGAAAGCATGGATAGGTGCACTGGCCCCTGTGATATAACTAAAATAATGTTAAAAACAACGTTAAACACCATCCAATCATATAATCAAATTATCATGATACGTGCAAACTTACAGGCAGATAACTCTGTGATACCATGTGACACATGTAAGCTTACAGGCAGATAACTGTGATAACATGTGACACATGTAAGCTTACAGATAGATAACTGTGATACTATGTGACACATGTAAGCTTACAGGTAGATACCTGTGTGATACCATGTGATACATGTAAGACTACAGGCGGATAACTCTATGATACCATGTGACACATGTACCCTTACAGGCAGACAACTATTACTAGTCAGTAGGGTGAAGGCCCTAAACCTATTTTTGATCAATGTTTGACTGACATTTGGAATGTTAAAAAAGGTGACGTTTAAATGATTGTTGACCATTAGGATGCCAAGCACTGCTTTGGTTGGTTATGGGTATTATGTGTACAATTTAGATCAAACATCACTCTTGCTACAAAAATCTGTAATTCGCTTAGACAGAAGTAGTTCTTTTTATTATAACTTCACCTTTGGATATTTATGTATCTGATGCTTTAATGATATTTGTATCTAATGCTTACATTAATCAAGTTCTGATGAAAGGGAATGGATTTGCTGGATTCTCACAGGGTAAGGTGTAGTGGTTTTGTCATTATCTATAAATCATTATTTCCATTTCTGGACATCATTTGTACTCAGATCAGCAGGTGGTCGAAGGCAGCTGTGCCATTATCCATATTGAACCAATGATGTAATCCTGCAGCTTTTAGAAAAGTAAACGGCTGTTTACAAGTTATTTGTTGTCATTTGTTTATTTCATACTCACTCGGTAATCATAGATGTATGATACCATTTCCACATAGACTTAGTGAAATAAATATCTCTCTGATGTTCTTGTTTCTGTCGGTCTAAAATTACCCTCTTAACCCTTCGGCTGCTAAGCACAACTCACTGGCCTTTTGCGGACAGTGTTGATCAAGATCAGACTGCACAGAATGTGCAGTCTAATCTTGGATCTACACTGTCCAATATGGAGATGCTTTTATCCAAAAGTTTGAAATAACATTATTGGGGTTTTTACTGTCAGCTTCAAAGTTTTATTTAACTAATATAGCAGGATAAGGGTTAGATAATTTAATAATTTGTTAGCCCTTGACCAAACAATATTATATTCTTACAACCTATGGAAAGCTTTGTTTTCTACCCTTTCTAAGACAAATCCTATCACTTATGCCACCGTGGGAAAAGGAGAAAATGCTGGTTCCCAAATGACTTCTTTCTCAGGGTTGTTAAAACACAGGATTTTGTTTTAACTCTTTACCAAATGACAAAATTTTAGGGCTGACGAAATTTAAAGCATTTGCAGGCGACAAATTAAATGTTGCTAGAATGAGGATTTCTCTCTTTGATAGGGTAGAGAACATTGTGGGAAAGGGAGAAATGCTGGTTACCGGCATTTTCTCCTTTTCCCACAATGTTTTCAAAAGCCTTCTTTTGCAGGGTCGTTAAAAGTCGGGATTGTGTGGTAAAGAGTTAAAGAGTTAAACAGTATCTGTGCAGCACAGGGCTTTGAAAGTGAATTGTGGATAAACACCAGGAATACATGAATAGATGCTATGGGTGCCCAGCGTTGCACTTAACTCTGAAATTATGGGAGACACAAGGGCCCCCTGGTCTAAAATTTGGGGGTCATTTTGAAGAATTTTGGGGACAATTTATCAAAATGCATAAACCGTACATTTAACTTGACATGCAAGCACAGCCCAGTGATGATCGGCATACTAATGCCTTATAACAGTACTCTTTTGCATTCCTCACTTGTTGAAAAGGGAATTTCAAATTTCAGTTTGAATCAATGCATGTTTTACATGTCATTTTACCATTTTAAAATTCAACCACCGAATTGCTGACGATCATTCCTTTTGAAAAGGACGATTTTTCACCTTACTTTCAGTTTCTTTCACAACTTTCCCTGAGGACTGTTGTTCATTTGTAGGTACACCAAATTTTTCACTCCAGTTCAGATACAATGAAGTTTCGTCTTCTTCAGTTTCTATATGTCATTTTCTTTTCTTTGACACTATAAATTCAGTCATGGATAATTGTCCCTTCGCCATTTTGGCTATCGATTTTTATTTGTCAAAACCAAGGTCTTTTGCTCTAATATGCGTGGACAGACAGCTATAATGACAAATCAGCCGAAAGGAGATATAAACAGCTCACTACTATACTGGATCATTAGCAACAAGGAAATTTGAAGCGTAAATTAAGGTGCGGGTTGGAAAAATTGCACTCATCGGCCCGCGCTGTCATCAACCTCAAGGGACAAAATTTAAAAAAATGCGGGAATCCCACAATCCCGGCTCTAGGTGCAACACTGGGTGCCATGACAATTAACCACAAATTGTTGTTAAGCAAGAAATTTGTACATTTTCCGCTAAAGCGTAGGAAACAAGAAATGTCTTTGCCATGACAGCCAGGGATGGCACAACCACAATGTACAAGTTGATGACATTTCAAGGAAGTTATAACATGTCTTTGAAAAATTACACCTGCGGCCATTTTAAAGAGGAAGCTCTTCAGATATCTATAATCTCACAAAACTTCTGATATTTATTATCTCATACAACTCCAAAATGATTCATCTCCAAATTCAGAAAGGCAGAAAGAGGGCTTAATGCATCTGCAAGTAGTATCAACCTACATCAGCCTGCACAGTCTGATCTGGGTCATAATGTCCAGGGATCAATCTACCTCATGATTCAGTTGCTTGTTGGACAAAATGGATTTTATTGATCCATAATTATGTGATGACTTGCTTGGTATAATGCACTAAGGAGATACATTAAACCCCCTTTTGCCAGAGCATGGCTTAGTTATAATCTTTCTTCTTAGGGCAAACACTACAAATATGGATCAGATAACGCATACAGGGTCCGTATTCACCTACCCTTCTCAAGAATATTCTTAGTCTTACTCTCCATGATTTTTTGAATTTGAAAGTAACACAACTTCTGATTGGCTAAACCAATTGGTTTAGCCAATCAGAAGTTGTGTTGCTTTCAAATTCAGAAAAGTCTGGAGAATGAAAATAAGTACGTTCTTAAGAATGGTTGGGCCCTGGTTGGTACGGGCCCTGATCATCTTTACATCTACAGTCAGTGTCAGTGTCAACATCGATAGATAAAATGATAATGAAGGGTGTGAATGCACAGTAGAAAACAAACAACTACATAAACAACAAAAACAAACAAAACCTTTGAATGTCAAGTTCACAAACTGGTATACATGCATTATCTGGGCTGTCAAAATACATCAGAGACGTCCTGCATGGCTCAGTTCTGTGGTAAAGTGTAGCACACATAACCTGGAGATTCCAGGTTTGAGCTGCACTTGAAGCTCTGGGTTTTTCGTGGGAGTGTCTTTGGGCAAGACACTTCAGAGCCCTAGCCTAGTGCTAGTGAAACCCCAGGCTTATATGAATTCGTGAGCTGCCAACTTGATATGACTGAAATGATATTGAAAGTAGCTTAACCCTTTGCCACACAATCCCAACTTTTAACGACCATGAAAAAGAAGCCTTTTGAAAACATTGTGGGAAAAGGAGAAAATGCTGTTAACCAGCATTTTCTCCTTTTCCCACAATGTTTTCTACTCTTCCCAAAACAAATTGCAATTTTTGAGTCACATTTATTTTGTCGTCTGCAAAAGCTTTCAATTTGGACCAGTCTAAAATTTTGTCGTTTGGTAAAGAGTTAAAACGGCATGCATTTAACCCTTTACCACACAATCCCGTCTTTTAACTACCCTGAGAAAGAAGCTTTTTGAAAACATTGTGGGAAAAGGAGAAAATGCTGGTAACCAGTATTGTCTCCTTTTCCCACAATGTTTTCTACCCTGTCTAAGAAAAAACACATCATTTGAGCCAAACTGAAATTGTCGTCTACAAATGCTTTCAGTTTGGACGTTTCTATAATTTTATCGTCTGGTAAAGGGTTAATCAATCAATCGAACAAAATACATGACCTACTGAGATAAGTCCTTTCAGCAGTGATCTTGTTCATTGTGGAAAATAGACTAGAAATCATCATTTGAAGTACGTTTAATTTGTCGTCTGCAAATGCTTCCAATTCGGTTGAGTCCAAAATTTTGTCATTTGGGAAATAGTCAACCCTTTCAGCGCCATAGGCGAAAACAGGGACTTTTGCGGACGGCATAGATCAAGATCAGACTGCACAGAATGTGCAGTCTGATCTTTGATCTATGCCCTCCACTTGTTTGGTCATGCCTATATTGTAAAAGTCTTTCGGAGACTCAGTGGATTGTGTTTACAACCATCAAAAGAAGTAAAGTTTGTTTATTTGGCGCCGAAAGAGTTAAACAATATACAAACCCGTTGCAACTTAGCCTGTGATGGTTGACGTTTGGAAGCAAGGGGACAAATAGAGCAAGAGTGATGAAAAAGGGAAATTCATCATGTTGAGCTCATGCCTAAATACTCTGGAGGTATTTAACCCTTTACCACACAGTTCTGAGTTTTAACGACCCTGAGGAAGAAGCGTTTTGAAAACATTGTGGGAAAAGGAGAAAATGCTGGTAACCAGCATTTTCTCCTTTTCCCACAATGTTTTCTACCCTATCAAAGATGAATTATATTATTCTAGCCACATTTAAATTGTCGTCTGCAACTGCTTTGAATTTGGAAAAGTCTACATTTTTGTCCTTTTTGTAAAATTGAAAGATACCGTTTTAACCCTTTGCCACAGTCCAGACATTTTACGACCTTGGAGAAAGAAGGTTTTAGAAAATGTTGTGGGAAAAGGAGAAAATGCTGTAACCAGCATTTTCTCCTATATTTACAATATTTTCCACCCTATCATTGACAGAAATCATGGTTTTAACAACATTAATGTTGTCGTCAGCACATGCTTTCAAATTGTTCAAGTCTAAAATTTTGTCATTCGGAAAAGAGTTAACCCTTTTCCAAACAAGCCCTGGTTTTCATGTGTCTGCAGTACAAGTCTTTTGAAAACACTGTGGGAAAAGGAGAAATTGCTCGTAACGAGCAATTTCTCCTTTTCCCACAGTGTTTTCTACCCTTTTTGAGACCTTTCTGCCATTTTCATCAAATTTAAAATTGTCGTCTGCAAACTCTTTCAATTTGGATCAGTCCAAAATTTGTCGTTTGGGAAAGGGTTAAGACGCCTGTATAAAGAAAATGGATGAGAAGAAATCTAACTAGTAAAAGTTTGCAGTATTTGACATTTTTATGTTATTCTAGATTATTTTTAGATGACAAACAAAATAGTAGTACAGTTGTACCCTTATGCTTTGCCAAGGTTAATGTCTCTCCATTTTAAAATCTGTAAAATCTGATGAATTGTTCCGCCCTGTACCACACAGTCCCTATGTTTTAAGAATCCATAGGAAGAGGGCTTTTGAAAACATTGTATGCAAAGGAGAAAATGCTGGTGACCAGCATTTTCTTTTTTTCCCACAATATTTTCTACCCTTTCTAAGACAAATCCCATCATTTGAGCCATGATAATTTTGTCGTCGGCAAATGATTCCAATTTGGAGGAGCAAAAGATCTGGTTGTCTGGTAAAGGATTAACTCTTCACCACACTATCCTGAATTTTATTGATAGATTATGCTTTTGAAAACATTGTGGGAAAAAGAGAAAATGCTGGTTTTCTGGTAACCAGCATTTTCTCCTTTTTCCACAATATTTTCTAACCTTTTCAAAACAAATTTCACTTTTTCCGCCATATTTATTTTGTCATCTGCATAATAGTTTCAATTTGAACCAGTCTAAAATTTTGTCGTTTGGTAAAACTAACCCTTTCTTTCACTACAGAGCTCCAGATAAGAGGGAATGATGGTATTCTAAATCCATTATTTCTCTTCCAAACCCTATGTTGTGGGCACCCATTAGAATCGGCTACATGAGACGATTCTAATGAGTATCCATAACATAGGGTTTAGTGGAGAATAATAAATATTTTCAATTTTGAAATCATAATCACTCCCTCTATCTGGAGCTCTGTTTCACTACCATATGATAGCTGTAATGCGCCCCGTGAAGGTCATGATCAGACTGCACAAAACATACATTTGGCTTTGCCGAGACATTCTGTACAAAACCTTAAAATTTCAGTCATTTGGGTCTCACTTTTAGACTGAAAATGTCTGGCGCTCTAATGGTTAACTCTTTTCCACACACTCCCGAGTTTTAATGACCCTGAAGAAAAAGCCTTTTGAAAACATTGTGGGAAAAGGAGAAAATGCTGGTAACCAGCATTTTCTCCATTTCCCACAATGTTTTCTACCCGTCCCAGAACAGTTTTCTTTTTTTGAGTCACATTTATTTTGTCGCATACAAATGCTTTGAATTTGGACTAGTCTACAATTTTGTCGTTTGGTAAAGGGTTAATTATGTTCCATCAGCTTAACCCTTTCCCAAACAAGCCCTGGTTTTCACGTGTCTGCAGTACAAGTCTTTTGAAAACACTGTGGGAAAAGGAGAAATTGCTCGTAACGAGCAATTTCTCCTTTTCCCACAGTGTTTTCTACCCTTTTTGAGACCTTTCTGCCATTTGCATCAAATTTAAAATTGTCGTCTTCAGACTCTTTCAATTTGGACCAGTCCAAAATTTGTCGTTTGGGAAAGGGTTAAATTATCTTCAGTGGTTCATGTAGGGTTGCCACAGCTAGTAATTTATGCCCTTGTCAAGGGCTGCATGTTGATGCAATATGATGATAAATAGTTCATTGTAGTGTAAGTATTAACTTCATAATAGCACAAACCACAGCTACTTTTGAAGACAGTAAAGATCAAATCAGACTGCAAAGGAAATGCAGTCTGTCCTTAGACAGGTGCTGTCTGCATCTTTCTTGAGATGTTCTAGCTTATCGCAATGTCTAGGTCTTCTAACAATGTCCATTTTCACCATGAAGCATGTTGTGAAACAGGGTCCATTTTCACCAACCATTCTTTGTGTAATTCTAGTTTTAGAAAGTAACACAATCAGAAAGTGTTACTTTCAAATTTAGAAAAATATTTAGGGAATACAGACTTCAGGATGTTCTTAAGAATTAATGGTGAATGCAGACCCAAACAGATATTTGCTATTGCCTTTCACAGCTTGAGAGTGGCCTTTGCTGCCAGTGTAGATTAAAATGAGACTGCAAGAATGGATGCAGTCTGATCTTTGATTTCCATTGTCAGCTTTGCCGAGACATTCTGGATAAAAGCTTAGTAACCTTGACATTGCATTTATTAGGATCTTATTTCTCAACAACATTTGTCTGCTGGGCCTTTTCTGCACCCTATGGGTTAAAGATACATCCTTATAGAGAGAGAGGAAAAAACCTAGTTAAAATTTAATAGACTGTAGAATGGTTCAGAATTTAGTTGGCTGTGTAAACATGCATAAACTACTGATATAATATTATGGTGTAAATGATAAGTGCACTATCGGAAATCTTCGATTTAAAACCGGAAACATCACAACAGTGATTTCTTTGATGGCCTGGAGAAAATGAAATGCATTTTCTATTGGTCTTAATCTATGCAATCTTGCAAGTGGCAGGAGAAACATTTGGCATAAGGATTCAAGAATTATTATAGTTCGATAGAATAAAAATGAAATGAGTTAAAAACTGGCTGAAAACAAGTATTGATATCTTCAAGTTTTCCCAAGTGCACTACATTCCATGACTTGAACATTGTGATTTTAGAACTCACCCACGCTGGTGTCATCTGGAAAGACCAGCTAGTACGGAGGGAATTGAAATCCCAGAAATATGCAGGAAATCTTTCAATCTAAAATCAAGATTAATGGACATAGTGTTACCTTTTACCACACAATCCCTGAGTTTTAACAGCTCTTTAAAAAAAGCCTTTTGACAACATTGCGGGAAAAGAAGAAAATGCTGGTGACCAGCATTTTCTCCTTTCCCCCACAATGTTTTTAACCTTTCCAGAAAAAAATGTATTTTTGAGCCAAATTTATTTTATTGTCTACATATGCTTTAAATTTGGACAAGTCTTAAAGTTTTGTTTGTTCAGTAGGTAATAAAGACTTAAAAGACCAGGGACCAGGGCCAAGAGTTAAAAGACAAGGGTCCGTATTCACCATTCTTCTTCCTATGAACATTCTTTGTCTTATTCTCCAAGATTTTCAAAGTTTGAAAGTAACACAACTTATGATTGGCTAAACCAAATGGTTTAGCCAATCAGAAGTTGTGTTTCTTTCAAATCTAGAAAGTTCTGGAGAATAAGATTGAGAAAAGTTCTTAAGAATGGTTGATGAATATGGACCCAGGGCCTGAATTCACCAACAGTTCTTAAGAATGTTCTTTGTCTTATTCTAGATTTAGAAAGTAAGACAAGTTTTGATTGGCTAAACCAAATGGTTTAGCCATTGACTAAACCAAATGGTTTAGCCAATCAGAACTTGTGTTACTTTCTAATCTAGAAAATTCTTCAGCATGAGACTGAGGATATTCTTAAGAAAGGTTGGTGAATATGGACCCAGAATTTTGCAATTGTAAAGGTGTGTTGGTTGAATTTCCAAAGAAATATTATACAGTTTGGATTTAAGGCATTGCCAGTCTTTTATTCTCAGTGTTTACAATATCATTCATGAATTAAAGTCCTGAAAAGCGGAAATGCAGAGTAATATGTTGTGATAAAAAAGTAACATCATATGCAACACATGTGCAATCATTTTAAAATGGCGTTAGAGCAAGGGCAGGGGAAGTCAAAATTGTTCTGCGGAGCCGGCTGTGCAGTAACTGTTATTCTATTTCTGTTTAAGGAGCGGTAATTTGATCCATCATTCTTATGCAGTTTTTTGTTGGTATCAGATTTCGGACTATAGGTATACACGTGTAGGACAGTATGTACGGTAGTGACAAAAGGGAGGTTGAGGTGAATTACCTAAACTGAAAGTAGAATCGTCGCAAGTGTGAATGACAGTATATTTGATTCAGGTCAAACAGATATCACAGTACAGTGTGAGCGCGCATGCATCATTACGCATGATGTATTTGGTTCCGGTCAGAACGATCACAGGAAGCGGATTTGCCATACAAATCCGCTAAAAATACCTTTTGTCTCCTCCAACCTTTAATCCTTAACCCTTTATCCCTCAATCCCGACTTAATGATCCTAGGAAGAAGGCTTTTGAAAACATTGGGGGGAAAAGTAGAAAATGCTAGTAACCAGCAATTTCTCCTTTTCCCACATTGTTTTCTACCCTACCAAGGACAAATTTCATCATTTTGGGTACCTTATAATTTGTCGTCTGCAAATGCTTTCAATTTGGACTGGTCTAAGATTTTGTCATGTGGTAAAAAGTTAACCAAACAACAAAAATTTAGACTAGTCCAAATTCGAGCATTTGCAGACAAGTACAAAGTGGCTAAAATGATGGTATTTGAAAGGATAGAAAAAACATTGTGGCAAAAAGAGAAAATGCTGGTTAGCAGCATGTTCTACTTTCCCAAGAAAATTACCAAAATACTCCCTCCTCAGGATTTTTAACCATTTACCACATAATCCTGACTTTTAACAACCCTGAGGAAAAAGCCCTTTGAAAACATTGTGGGTAAAGGAGAAAATGCTGGTAATCAGCATTTTCTCCTTTTCCCACAATGTTTTCTACCCTATCAAAGACGAATTCCATTCTTTGAGCCACATTTAAGTTTTCGTCTGCAAATGCTTTTAATTTGGACCAGTCTACATTTTTGTCATTTGGTAAAGGGTTAAAATATGGGATTGTTTGTTAAATGTTTAATTTTCAACTAAAATATGTTATTCATATTAGATATTGATTTGTCTAAAATTTTGTCCTGTGACCAACAGTCCCATGTTTTTATGATCATGGGGAAAAGCCTTATGAAAACATTGGTAACCAGCATTTTATCCATTTCCTACAATGTTTTCTACCCTAACTATGACAAATATCGCCATTGGGTTACCTTTAATTTGTCGTCTGCAAATGCTTTCAATTTGGTCGAGTACAAAATTTTGCCATTTAGCAAAGAGTTAAGGAATAGGATAACCATCCCTTCTTACATAAGTGATTGTTTGACAGATTACCAGCTGTCGTAAACGGTTTCATAAATATGTTTTTCAGGAGGATGTTACAGGCATGTATCATCTATAAACTAGACGGAAAAAACAGAAATTACAAATATTACCTTTTATGCTCTTGCAGTTGCAGAAGACAGGTTGTAGAAGACACTATACGAAAAATTACAATTATTGCTTACTACAAGGACTTCTGTTTTTCCTCATTATTTTTCATATTATCCAAGAAAAATATTTTATTTCATGCTTTTCAGTAGTTTATTGAGAAATAATGGTTAATTATGGTTTGATAATTCATGGTTACGAGCAGTGAAAATACCGTTTTTTTTTTATTGTCTAACTCTTCAGTTGAAGGCGGAAACAGTAGTTTCCATGCACTAGTTACCTAGGTAATCAGCGCATGTCAGTCAAATGGAGGGAAATATGATCTAATTTATGCCGTACTTCTTAAGCTTGACGTAATATTGTCATATATTGTTATGTGAGAGGGTACGTATACGCCACAGGGAATTACCGAAAACAACTGCACTGGATTTTGATGAAAGTTCCAACAAAATAGGGGTTAGAAGCATGAAATAAATAGAACATTTGCTTTTTTCGGTGAAAGATCAAAATTTATTTCATCTCGTGAACATATTATTGATGATGTTCACTTGATGAAATAAATTTCAATCTTTTCACCAAAAAAACCAAATATCCTCTATATCTTACCCTTCATGGAATTCTATCGGGTCTTGTGAGGCACAGTGCTGTGGGATTCACTATCTAGAGATCCCTGGTTTGATCCTCTCTAGAAGTGTCAGGGTTTGATCAGAGTGTCCTTGGGCAAGGCACTGACCTTGTACTGATGAAACCTAGGACTCTAGTGAATAAGTAATGAGTCGATATGATAAGGCTGGAATAATGTTGAAAGTGGAGTTGAAATCCATTTAGTTAATCCTTTACCACACAATCCTGAGTTTTAATGACCCAGAAAATGAAAGCTTTTGAAAACGTTGTGGGAAAAGGAGACAAATCCCATCATTTCAGCTGTACTTTACCCTTAAAATGCCGAATAAACTCATCATACATTGTCATCCTAGAAGTACGACCCAAATAATTGTAATGTCATGGTTGCCTTTGTCTACAGTGATTCAGCAAAGCGGACAGTGTAGATCAAAGATCAGGCTGTATGTTTTGTGCAGCCTGATCTTGATCTACACTGGCTGCAAATACAACTATTGCCGTGATAGGCGCTTTAAGGGTTAAATTGTCATATGCAAATGATTTCAAATTGGACAAGTCCAAAATTTTCTTGTGTGATAAAGATTTCATCAAATAATTCTCCAGTCTGTTTTTGTGGCTAACAAAGTATTCTCTGTAATTCAAGTTAGATGTTAAGCACCACAGGAAAAAATAGGGTCAACAATGCCAAGATCAGACTGCACAGATGAAGTCTATACCATCCGCTTACTTACTCTAGCATGTATGATTCAAATTTTGTGAGTTTCATTGGAATGGTTTTTTGAGTCTTCAAAAGCAGTAGAGTCTTTGTATTTGGAGCTGAAAGATTTAAGCATACTTTTTACTGGACATATTGGGGAATGAAATCTCATAGTTTTTCGATGACTTTATTCAGCTTTGAGAATTATAACAAGGACTGTTAAATGTTGGAATGATAACAAGAAACATTAGTTGTATGAAAATACTCTTTTGGGCTTATATTTCATGGTATCACAGAGTTATCTGCCTGTTGTAAACTAAAACTTTCTTTGATGAATGGAATCATATTCATTAACCCTTTACAACATAATCCTAAGTTCTAATGACCCTTAGAAAGAAGGCTTTTGAAAACATAGTAGGAAAGGGAGAAAATGCTGGTTACCAGCATTTTCTCCTTTTCCCACTGTGTTCTCTAATTATTCAAGGACCAATACTGTCGTTTGAAAAACATTTGAATTATTGTCTGTAACATCCTTAAATGTGGACAAGTCTAAAATTTTGCTGTGTGCTTAAGGGTTAATACAAAATCTAACCTCAGCTTTCTTTTGATTTTACTTTAATTTACAAGAATTATAGCAATATATGGTACACAATGCTAGACAGTCCCTTGAGTCTTGTATTACATTTAACATGACAGAGTTAGTTGCCCTTGAATTTAGACTGTATGCGATGTATTCCTTCATCTGTGCCAAAAACAGTTATGGACAAACTCACTTTATAGGTTATTACAAATTTTATTTAAACATCTGTGGTAATGATAACAAGGAACTTGAGCTATGCTGACTTTTAGGCATGTATTTAAGGCACATTACAGAGTTATCAGCCTTGGAGACAATTCCGAGTTTGAATATTCTTTAACTCTATACCACACAACAAAAGTGTATACTTGTCCAGATTTAAAAACTCTTTCAGACAATTGAAATGTGGCTCAAATGATTAAAGGTGATCCAAATGGCAAAATTTGTCCATGATAGGGTAGTAAACAATTTGGGAAAAGGAGACAATGCTGGTTACCAGCATTTTCTCCTTTTCCTCACAATACAAAAGCCTTCTTCATCAAAACTCAGGATAATGAGGTAAAGTGTTAGATCACAAAAAGACAGAGTTACCTGCCCTTGAGACTACTCTGAGTTTGAATATTCTTTAACTGAAGCACTGCTTTTCAGAGATAGGTTACTAAGTTTTATTCAAAGATAATTGGTTGGCTTATGTTGAGGGAGAGAGGGGGGAAACGCCCATAAGAGGCAGTGTGGTATGCAGAGATGACCATTGGCTTACGCTGGGGGAGCGTTAATCAGAAGGGGGGCGGGGCTTCTATAAAGGATAGTGCGGTGTACAGAGATGAATGGTTGGCTTATGTTTTTCATCTTTGTCTTCCAGGAGCAATGCGATGAGCACCAAGAGCGTGCCGGTTAGTAATTTAATGCCTACAAACAGCATTCAAGTGAACAGTGGTGTAATCACCACAAACAGTTCCTCTTCAGTGTCGTTAAAACTGGGGATTGTGTGGTACAGGGTTAACTCTTTGCCACACAATCCCTGAGAAATAGGCCTTTTGAAAATGTTGTGGAAAAAGGGGAAAATTCTGGTAACCAGCATTTCCCCACAACAATTTATATATTTCAACAAGCAAATTCAATCATTTTAGAAGCTCTGAATTTATCATCTGTAAATGCCTTCAATTGTACAAGTCTAAAATGTTGTCTGGTGAGAAGTTAATTGAAGCACTGCTTTTCAAGAATAGGTTGCTAAGTTTTATTCAAAGATGATTGGTTAGCTTATGTTGGGGGAGAGGGGGGAATGTCTGTAAGGGACAGTATGGTATACAGAGGTGATATTTGGCTAATGCTGGAGAAGTGTTAATCAGAGGGGTGGGGGGTGTCTATAAGGGACAGTATGGTATACAGAAATGAATGGTTGGCTTATGTTTTTCATCTTTGTCTTCCAGGAGCAATGTGATGAGCACCAAGAGCATGCCGGTTAGTAATTTGATGTCCACAAACAGCATTCAAGTGAACAGTAGTGTGATTACCACAAATAGTTTGTCTATGAACAATGGACTTGGCACAAAAACAGTGACTATGCCAGTAAAGAACGGAAAAACTCCGACGTGTAAAGTGTGTGGTGATGAATCGTCGGGATATCATTACGGTGTTGATTCCTGTGAAGGATGCAAGGTTTGTATTTTTCAAAACTCTTTAATCCTTTACCACACAATGCCAACCTTTAACAACCTTAGAGATAGAAGACTTTTGAAAACATTGTGGGAAAAGGAGAAAATGCTGGTAACCAGCATTTTCTCCTTTTCCCCCAATGTTTTTTACCCTGTCAAAGCAAAATTGCAACATTTGAGCCACATTGAAATTGTCATCTGCAAATGCTTTCAATTTGGACAAGGCTAAGAGTTATCAGAGACTTCATCCACAAATTTAGCCACATTTAATTTGACGTCTGCAAATGCTTTGGACTTGGACAGGTCTGAAATTTTGTCCTGTGGTAAAGGGTATTAACCAACCATTCTCCATAACTTCCAAAATTTGAAAGTAATAAAACCTGATTGGGTAAGCCATTTGGTTTAGCCAGTCAGAATTTGTGTTACTTACAAATTTAGAAAACCCTGGAGAATGTTCGTAAGAATCGTTGTTGAATATGGACCTGGTAGCTCATTTGTAACACAGGGGTGCTGTGTTGCCCTATGGTAGAGCGTAGGATTCGTAATTTGGAGGGCCCATGTTAGATCCTGACTCAAAGTACTAGATTTTTTGTGGGAGTGTCCTTCAGCAAGACACTTCAAAGCCCTGGCCTAGAACTAACAAAACCCAGGACATACATAAATATGTGAGCTGTGGCAGTGATACAACTGAAATAAGGCTGAAAGAGGCACAAAACACCATTCAATGATTGAATCAATCATACATACAGAGATAGTAATCCAGGGGTCAAGGGTTTTAAACCCTGCATGGCCAAGCTCTTTTCAAGAATTTATGCTAGTCATTGCAACAGGATTCATTTTGATCACTGAATTATAAGCGTATCAGTTTTATTTCCAGTAAAGTTGCTGTTGAGCCAAGGGTAATATAGCAGGTTAACCCTTTACCGCACTATGCCGCCTTTTGACGCCCCTGGGAAAGAAGCCTTTTGAAAACATTGTGGGAAAAGGAGAAAATGCTGGTAACCAGCATTTTCTCCTTTTCCCCCAATCTTTTATTCCCTATCAAAGAAAAATTGCAACATTTGAACCACATTGAAATTGTCGTCAGCAAATGCTTTCAATTTGGACAAGGCTAAAATTTTGTTGTCTCGTAAAGGGTTAAAGTATAAAAAATAAATATTTTGATATTTATCTCAATTTTACGCTTTCAGCAGCATAGGCAAAGTCAGGGCAAAGTCAGGGCAGAGATCAAGTGCAGACTGCTGAGAATGTGCAGTCTGATCTTGGATCTACATCTTCTCTATTTTTGGTCCAGCCTATAAGATAAAAAAAAAAAAATTGTGGTTTCAGTGGATTGTGTTTTTCTGCTGTTGAAAGAGTTAAATATTTAAATACTTACCTATTTACCAATTGACGAAATTCTGGACTGGTCCAAATTGAAAGTATTTGCAGATAATGTTTCAAATTTAGTTGAAATGGTGGTAATTGTCTGTGAAAGTGTAGAAAACCTTTTGGGAAAAAGAGAAAATGCTGGTTACCAGCATTTTCTCCTTTCCCCTAAAGGTTTTCAAAAGGCTGTTTCCTCAGGGTCGTTAAAACTCCTGATTGCTTGGTAAAGAACTCTTCACCAAACTCCAAAATTTAGACTGGTCCACAAGGAAAGCATTTGCAGATGACAAAATAAATGGGACTGAAAAATTGAAATTTGTTTTTGGAAGGGTAGAAAACCTTTTGGGGAAAGGAGAAAATGCTGTTTCTCCTTTTCCCTAAAGGTTTTCAAAGGCCACTTCATCAGGGTTGTTAAAACACAGGAGTTAACCCTTTACCACACAATCCCGACTTTAACGACCCTGAAAAGAAAGCCTTTTGAAAACATTTTGGAAAAAGGAGAAAAAGCTGGTAAACAGCATTTTCTCCTTTTCTCACAATGTTTTCTACTTTTTCCATAACAAATTTCAATTCTTAAGTCATGTTTAATTTGTCGTCTGCAAATGCTTCCAATGCAAGTATACATTTTCCTTGTGTGGTAAAGAGTTAAGAAACAGAAAAATTGTTTGTTTTGATATTAGATTATTTATGAACACCAAAACAGCAATTTTGTTGATTCATTGAAATGATACCTACTTCTCACATCAACACAAAAACTGATTTATCATATCCCATTTCTTATTGTAAGCTGGGCTGTTTTCAAAGAAAACAAAAATTCATGTTTTAGGCCTGTCATCTGCATCGCCGCCATGCAAAAACTTGGACATTTTATAATATCTCCATTCTTACTGAAGATATTTACTTCAAACTTGGACAAATTGTTCACTATCGAAAGGGGAACCCATACAATAAGGGTAGGTAACCATCAAAATATTTTTGACAGTTATGCCCATGTTTTGAATTACAATTTTCACTGAAAATCAAGCGAATGCAGCAGAACGTGGATATACGCGAACCAAAAAATCTAGACTTGTCCAGTATGAAACCACTTGCAGACAACATATCAAATTTGGTTCTATGCATAGGATTTGCCTTTAAAAAGAGCAGAAAACATTGTGATTGTATTAGAAGGAGAAAATGCTAGTTACCATCATTTTCTACTTTTCCAACAAAGTTTTCAAAAGCCATCTTCCTCATGGTTGTTAACTCTTTACCATAGAATGAGATTTAACAACCTTGAGAAAGAATCCTGTTTGAAAACATTGTGCGAAAAGGTGAAGGTGTTTCTCCTTTTTCCACAATGTATCTACCCTAGCGAATCATCACTTGAGTACATTTATTTTATCGCCTGCAAATGCTCTCAGTTTGGTCGTGTCCAAAATTTTGTTGTTTGGTAAAGAGTTAAAACACGGGATTGCTTTGTAAAGGTGTAACAGATAAGAGTGCAAATTGAAATAAAATTTGCTTTGCTGCTAGTGCAGATCAAAATTGCCTGCCCAGGTAGCTTAGTGGTTAGCATATCTGACTTGTGACCTGGTGGTTGCGAGTTCGATACCCAGTTGAGGCAAACTTTCTTTCTGGCGATTCGCCTCTCACCTCTGATGCATGTGAGAAAAATATTCAGTGGCTTTGGAAAGAAAGCTGTGTCAGTACTGGTGTGAGAAAGCCAAAACACACATGGGTGCATCACTGACTGCCGTGATATGACCTGGGCTGTTAAAAAGGCGTTTAACTCCAATACAAACAATACAAACAAAGCAGATCAAGATTGGAGTGCATAGAACCTACAATCTGATCTTGGATCATCAACAGTATAATATTCTTTGAGGAAATCTTTCCCAAAAATTGTTGTAAGAGCAATAATTTGGATCTTTTTAAAATTGCCCAAAAGCGTTTAAGTGTTTATTTACCATAAAACTTACGGATAGTGTTTTTAGTTGGGTGTTGTGATGTTTTTAAAATGTATGAAAACGGATCAGGTATCAAATAAAATTATAGACATTTACAAGATAGAGAGATAAATGCAAACTTGATATCTGCCTGTTATAAAGTTTACCCTTTACCACATAATCACAAGTTTTAACGACCTTAAACAAGGAGACTTCTGAAAACGTTGTAGAAAAAGGAGAAGATGCTGGTAACCAGAATTTTCTCCTTTTCCGACAACTTTTTCTGTCAGTGGAAGAACAAAGTGCAATTTTTGGAGTCGCATTTATTTTTTCTCTGCAAATGCTTTCAATTTGGATATGTCTAAATTTTGTTGTTTGGTAAAGAGGTTAGGTACATGAATCCTTTGAGCTTGAATAAACCTAACACTTTTTTCTCAGTTCTGAAATAAGACCAAAAAAATTGAAAACTGAAAAAGTTGCCATTGTCCAGAAGGTGTCAGACTGTGGATCAAAGATGAGACTGGATGTTTTGTGCAGTCTGATCTTGATCTGCACTGGCTGCAAAGGCAAATAAGTTTGTTAAAGGTACTTTAATCCTTTACCACATAATCCCAAGTTTACTGATTCTGAGGAAGAAGGGTTTTGAAAACATTGTGGGAAAAGGAGAAAATGCTGGTAACCAGCATTTTTTCCTTTGCCCATATTGTTTTCTACTCTTCCTAACACAAATTCAATTTTTTGAGTCACATTTATTTTGTCGTCTGCAAATGCTTTCAATTTGGACAGGGATTTGGTTTGGTTTGGTAGGGAGTTATCCCTTTGCCCAACGACAAATTTTAGACTTCCAAATTCAAAACATTCTGCAGACAACAAATTCAAAATTGGACAAAATGAGCTTAAATTCTCTTACAGGGTAGAAAACCCTATTGTGGGAAAAAGAGACAATGCTGGTTACCAGCATTGTCTCCTTATACCACAGTGTTTTCAAAAGGGTCCTTTCTCAGGGTCGTTAAAACTCAGAAAGGCTTCTCTCTCAGGGTCGTTAAAACTCTGGATTGTTTGGTAAAGAGTTATGGGTTAATCTGTCACACAAGAGTTATTATAATGTAAGTTGAAACCAATAAAATGACAAATTTTCACTGTATTTATTGCAATATCTGTGGTGTATGAGACTGCTAAATTTATTAGCTCATCTGAGCACAAAGTGCTCAAGGTGCGCTTATGTGATTGTGCTGTGTTTGGTGTCCGTCGTGTGTCATACGGTCATCAACATTTACTTTGCACGCCAGAGGCCACATTTTCAGCCAGGTCCATTAAAATTTGGTCAGAATGTTTGTCTGGATAAAATCTCAGACAACTTCGAAATTGGGTCACATGGGGTCAAAAAGTAGGTCAAAGGGCCAGATCTTAGAAAAACCTTGTGTGCACTCTAGAGGCCATATTTTGAGCCTGATACTCATCGAACTTGGTCAGAATGTTTGTCTGGATAAAATCTTTGACAAGTTTTAAATTGGGTCAAGTGGGGTCAAAAAGTAGGTCATGGGGCCAAATCTTAGAAAAAGCTTGTGTGCACTCTAGAGGCCACATTTTCAGCACGATACACATGAAACTTGGTCAGAATGTTTGTCTGGATAAAATCTTGGACAAGTTCAATATTGGGTCACATGGGGTCAAAAAGTAGGTCACAGGGCCAAATCTTAGCAAAAGCTTGTGTGCATTCTAGAGGCCACATTTTCAGCCGGATACGCATGAAACTTAGTCAGAATGTTTGTCTGGATAAAATCTTGGAGAATTTTGGAATTGGATCACATGGGGTCAAAAAGTAGGTCACAGGGCCAAATTTTAGAAATAGCTTGTGTGTACTGTAGAGGCCACATTTTCAGCTTGATATGCATGAAACTTGGTCAGAATGTTTGTCTGGATAAAATATCAGACAAGTTCGAAATTGGGTCATGTCGGGTCAAAAATTAGGTCACAGGGTCAAATATTAGATAAAGCTTGTGTGGACTCTAGAGGCGCTAGAGGCCACATTTTCAGCCTGATACTCATGAAACTTGGTCATAATGTTTGTTTGGATAAAATCTTGGGCAGGTTCGAAATCTATTTATGCTCGGTCAAATATCTGTTTATGCTGGATAAAATATCGGACAAGTTCGAAATTGGGTCATGTCGGGTCAAAAAGTGGGTCACAGGACCAAATCTTAGAAAAAGCTTGTGTGCACTCTAGAGGCCACATTTTCAGCCTGATACTCATGAAACTTGGTCAGAATGTTTGTGTGAATGAAATCTGAGACAAGTTCAAAATTGGATCACGTGGGGTCAAAAGATAGGTCACTGGGCCAAGTCTTAGAAAAAGCTTGTGTGCACTTTTAGAGGCCTTTTTCGCAGATGCATTAGATGCCCTTTATATACGTATGAGCCATGATCTGTGAGGATTTAATGCTTTTGCATAAAGTATTGACCCAGGTCAACCTGTGCAGTCTGCGCAGGCCAACCTTTGTTGAAACTTTTGCTATTGGTTGATTTTCTGCATGGTATAAGATGAGTTAGCCCCCTTCGACAGTAATTGGAAGCTGGTTGAAAGCGGCTTCAAGTGGGAATGCTTGTAAACTATTTACCATGTAGGTGATCAGTAATTATTTGATTATTATTTAACCTTTAAAGCACCTTTCACAACTATAGTTGCTTTTATGGCCAGTGTAGATCAAGATGAGGCTGCACAAAATGTGCAGCCTGATCTTTGATCTATGCTGTCCCCTTTGCTGATACACTAGACATAAAAAGTGACCACAAAATTGTAATTATCTTGGTTTTAGTCTAGACTGAAAATGTCCGTTGGGTTTATTCGGTGCTTTAAGGGTTAACCCTTTCCCAAACGACAAATTTTGGACCGGTCCAAATTGAAAGAGTTTGCAGACGACAGTTTTAAATTTGATGAAAATGGCAGAAAGTTATCAAAAAGGGTAGAAAACACTGTAGGAAAAGGAGAAATTGCTCGCTACGAGCAATTTCTCCTTTTCCCACAGTGTTTTCAAAAGACTTGTACTGCAGACACGTGAAAACCAGGGCTTGTTTGGGAAAGGGTTAAGAAATGTTCTAATGTGTCATGTAAGTGTTGCAAATTTAAAAATATCTTCTTATTTGACAATGTAGATCCAAGATCAGACTGCATGTGCTGTGCAGTCTGATCTTGATCTACACTATCCACAAAAGGTCAGTGAGTTGCACTAAGCAGCTTCAGGGTTAAGATATTAGCCAAGTCCATGATTGGTAGGAAAACACTTTTGGATGAAGAATTTTGTGGAGAGATTATGGTATTTCAATAATCATTGGACAGAAAGGGATTAGATAATAAGATTTTAGGTGTCTGTACCTTCTGGCTCTTAATCCTTTACTAGACGACAAAATTTTAGACTTGTCTAAATTGAAAGTATTTGCAGACGACAAAATAAATATGACTCAAGAAGTGAAATTAGATTTTCAGAAGGTTAGGAAATTGTTGGAAAAGGGGAATATGAGAAAGTCTTTTTTCTCAGGGTTGTTAAAACTAGTGATTGTGTGGTAAAGGGTTAACCCTTTGCCTTATGGCAAAACTTAGGCACTAAAATGCAGACAGCAAGTTGGTTGTGGATTGTCTTTGAAAGGGTAGACAATATTGTAAAGGAGAAAAACTAACCCTTAAAGCGCCTTTCATGACTATAGTTGCCTTTGCAGCCAGTGTAGATCAAGATCAGACTGCACAAAATGTGCAGTCTGATCTTTGATCTACACTGTCCACTTTGCTGAAACACTATATAGACAAAAGCAACCCTGAAATCACAATTATAGGGGTTTTATTCTAGGCTAAAAATGTCTGCTTGGTTTATTCGGGATTTTCTCCTTTTAACTTTTAAGCTGTTTGGAAAGCTGTCTGTAGGGTCATAACAGCTTTAGATTGTTTGCTAAAGGTTTAATCATGGATTTTGGACATCTCGACTTCCCTGCCCCTTAACACTTAACCCTTTCCCAAACAAGCTCTGGTTTTCACGTGTCTGCAGTACAAGTCTTTTGAAAACACTGTGGGAAAAGGAGAAATTGCTCGTAACGAGCAATTTCTCCTTTTCGCACAGTGTTTTCTACCCTTTCGGAGAACTTTCTGTCATTTTCATCAAATTTAAAATTGTCGTCTGCAAGCTCTTTCAATTTGGACCAGTCTAAAATTCATGGTTTGGGAAAGGGTTAAGTTGTTTGGAAAGCTGTCTGTAGGGTCATAACAACTTTAGATCCATTTGCTAAAGGGTTAATCATGGATTTTGGACGTCTCGACTCCTCTGCCCATTAATGCTTAACCCTTCATGTTCTGAACTTGTCTCAAGTGGCTTTAGCAGACAGTGTGGCTCAAGATCAGACTATGTAAAAGGCACATTTTGAGCTTGGATCAACTCTGTCTGCTACTTTTGAAAAAATTCTTGCAAGACACAAAAGATTGCCATGCTTTGGTCTATTTCTTTGATTGAAAATGTTCATTTCATATTTTTTTTAAGCACTTAAAGTGATAACTCTTTAAACACAGTCACGAGTTTTGACGACTGTGTGGAAACAGCCTCTTAAAAACCTTGTGAGAAAAGGAGAATATGCTGGTTACTAGAAAATGCTGGTAATCAGCATTTTCTCTTTTTCCCACAATGTTTCTACATTTGCACAGACAATTACCATCATTTCAGATAAATTTAATATGTGGTCTGCAAATGCTTTCAATTTGAACCAGTCTAAAATTTTGTTGTTAGGTAAAGAGTCAACTCTTTACCATATAACAAAATGTAGCCTTGTTCCAAATTGAAAGCATTTGTAGATGACAATTTCAATTTGCCTCAAATGATGGAATTTGTCTTTGATAGCGTAGAAAACATTGTGGGAAAAGGAGAAAATGCTGGTTACCAGCATTTTCTCCTTTTCCCACAATGTTTTCAAAAGGCTTCCTTCTCCAGGTTGTTAAAACCCACAATTGTGTGGTAAAGGATTAAGCCATGCTAAATATAGTTATTCCAGTCTGGAGAGGGGATTGGTTCTGTGTGTATTGCCATAGAAGCCTACTTGCTTGTCATTCGCAGATACTCTTCTTTCTGGTAATCCTTTAACCCTTTCCCAAACAACAAATTTTGAACTGGTCCAAATTGAAAGAGTTTGCAGACGGCAATTTTAAATTTGATGAAAATGGCAGAAAGTTCTCAAAAAGGGTAGAAAACACTGTGGGAAAAGGAGAAATTGCTCGTTACGAGCAATTTCTCCTTTTCCCACAGTGTTTTCAAAAGACTTGTACTGCAGACACGTGAAAACCAGGGCTTGTTTGGGAAAGGGTTAACAGACAATTAAGACACTATACCCTATGAAGGGGACACCATCTGAAAGTATTGATTGATTGTATGGTGTTTAACACCGTTTTCAACATTATTTCAGTTATTTGCGGTGCACCTATCCATGCTTTCCTGGAGTTTCTTTTAACAGTACTATGCATAATATTCTTTCCAAGCCACTGGCTACTTTCACACATAACCACTGTCGAAACAATGATCAGTGGTGGGAGAAGATTAAATCCCGTCACAATGACTTACGTCAATCCTCGGAGAACAGGTGGTCCCTGGTTTGATCCTCAGAAAGAAATTGGCCGGGGATCAAACCAGGGAACCCCTGTTCTCAAGTCATGTACACTATTGACTGAGCTACAGGGGCTAGCCCTTCTGAAAATTAAAATGCTTGCTCTTTGAAAATTTCTCCTGTTTTGCAGTTTGTTTTCAATGCCACATGGGTAATAGATCATTATTTCCTACCAGGAAATAACTTAAAATATTACCAGCACTGCAGACAACCTGCGCTGCATTCAGCAAACATAAGTTAGGAAAACACTGTGGCAAACATAGGAATCACAACAAGCAACATATCTTTCATATGTAGCTCAATTCTTTGCTACAAGACAAAAATGTAGACTTGCCCAAATTGAAAGCATTCGCAGATGACAATTCAAATGATGGAATTTGTCTGATAGGGTAGAAAACATTGTGAGAAAAGGAGAAAATGCTGGTTACCAGCCTTCTTAATCCTTTACCACACAATCCCGACTTTTAACGACCCTGAGGAAGAGGCATTTTGAAAACATTGTGGAAAACAGCATTTTCTCCTTTTCCCACAATGTTTTCTAGCCTTCCCAAATCAAATTTCAATTTTTGAATTTGAATTACATTTGAGCCATGCTCTGTGAAAAGGGGACTTAATGCATCTGCGAAAAGTATCGACCCAGATCAGCCTGCGCAGACCGCGCAGGCTGACCTGGGCCGAAACTTTCCGCTAGTGGTCAATTTTCTGTATGTCCAAGGACCAGTCTACCTCATTATTAAGTTGGTTGTTGGAAAAAGTGGCTGTTTTAGATTCATAATATTGTAATGGCTTGCTCGGTATACTGCATCACGGAGATGCATTAAGCCCCCTTTTGCCAGAGCATGGCTCATTTATTTTGTTGTCTGCAAATGCTTTCAATTTGGACTAGTCTAAAAATTTGTCATTTGGTAAAGAGTTAAAAGGATTCTCTGTTGGGGACGTTAAACCTCTGGACTGTTTGGTAAATGGTTAACTCTTAGAGATCCTTACACAACTGTAGTTGGCTTTGGGGCCAATATAGATTTAGATTAGACTGCACAAAAGTGCAGCGTATTGTCACATCGCTCTAGAAAAGGGATGTTCCAGACAGTAGCAACCTTGAAATTGCATTTTTTAGCTCCACTGGCCGAAGGCCAGCGGGCTTATGTCATGGGCGGTGTCCGTCGTGCGTCCGTCCGTCCGTCCGTCCGGTCGTCCGTCCGTGCGTGCGTTAACTTTTATTTCAAACATCTTCTTCTCTGAAACTACCCGTCCGATTTTCACGAAACTTCACAGAAATGATCCTGACATGGTCCTCTTCAGAATTTCTTGAAAGAATTTGATTCCTTCAAAAACTCTGGTTGCCATGGCAACAAAACTGAAAAATATTGGAAATCTTTAAAAATCTTCTTGTCTGAAACCATAAGGCATAGGGCTACCAAATTTGGCATGTAGCTTTATGTAGTAGACCTCTATCATGTTTCTTGAAATTATAGCCCTGGGGTCAAAATTGGCTCTTCCCCAGGGGTCACAAGTTTTATACATAGGCTTATATAGAGAAAACTTTAAATATCTTCTTGTCTGAAACCATAAGGCCTAGAGCTACCAAATTTGGCATTTAGCTTGATCTAGTTGGAGTCTACCAAAAGTGTCCAAAGTATAGTCCTGGGGTCAATTTGGCCTCATACTTGGAGGGGGGGGGTTCACAAGATTTACATAGGCTTACATAGGGAAAACTTTTAAATCTTGGTGTACATAGCCATAAGGCTTAGGCTACCAAATTTTGCATATAATTATAGCATTATTTAGTGGACAGTTACAAAGAGGGCCCAAGTTACAGCTCTAGGATCAAGTTTGGCCCTGCACCAGGGATCACAAGTTTTACATGGGTTTATGGAGTGAAAAGTTCAGAAACCATCTTGTTACCAGCCATAAGGCCAAGAACTCCCACATTTGGCATGTTATTCTTCTAATACAATATTCCCCATTTAGTCAGACTGTAGCCATGAGGTCAAAGTTTTATAAGGGCTTATATAGTGAAGACTTTTCTTCGTGGTTTATATTTATAAGCCAGTGGAGCGATACAGGGCCATCATGGCCCTCTTGTTTTGTTCTTTTTTTCTAAATCAAAAAGGTCTCTTGGTTTGGTCAATAGCCTGTATTCACCAACCATTCTTAATTTCATTCTAAGTCTGATTCTAGATTTAGATAGTAACACAATTTTTGATTGGCTACACCATTTGGTTCAGCCAGTCAGAGATTGTGTTACTTTGGAATTTAGGAAAATTCTTGAGAATGAGAGAGGGATGTTTTTAAGAATGATTGTTGAATACAGATCCTGGGCTCCTGGGATCATTACCCATGTTTTGCAAGGTTACTCTTAAGGTCATCCATTGCAGATTGGAGGCGAAAATAAATTAAAGCTTATTGTAGGATTTAACCATATTTAGCTCAAACTCCACATCTTTTTCAGGGCTTTTTCCGTCGCTGTATAACCCAGGGAATGACTCACAAATGCTCCAATGAAGAAAAGTGTGAAATAACACCGTTTACTAGGAACTCCTGCCAGTATTGTCGATTGAAAAAATGTTTTGCTGTTGGAATGTCCAGAGATGGTGAGTAGAGAGCTGTTGAGGATAATTGTAGTGTCTTAACCCTTTCCCAAACAAGCCCTGGTTTTCACGTGTCTGCAGTACAAGTCTTTTGAAAACACTGTGGGAAAAGGAGAAATTGCTCGTAACGAGCAATTTCTCCTTTTCCCACAGTGTTTTCTACCCTTTTTGAGAACTTTTTGCCATTTTCATCAAATTTAAAATTGTTGTCTGCAAATTCTTTCAGTTTGGACCAGTCCAAAATTTGTCGTTTGGGAAAGGGTTAACCTGGTCTATTAACCCTTTACGACACAATCAAAAGTTTTTAACGACCCTAAATCATGCAAAAAGTAAATAAAAGATTGGGTGACCTGGTAGCATTTAACCTAGTTTTGAAATTAATTTCACTGCCAGCGACAACACTTGGACAGATACCTGTACAATAACAGATTGCCATATTTACAATAATTTCCATACTTTTAAATGGTATGGTTTAACCCTTTCCCAAACGATAAATTTTAGACTGGTCCAAATTGAAAGAGTTTGCAGACGACAACTTTAAATTCGATGAAAATGGTAGAAAGTTCTCAAAAAGGGTAGAAAACCCTGTGGGAAAAGGAGAAATTGCTCGTTACGAGCAATTTCTCCTTTTCCCACAGTGTTTTCAAAAGTGTTTACTGCAGACACGTGAAAACCAGGGCTTGTTTGGGAAAGGGTTAAATTTAAATGCATTTAACACCCCTTTTGTTTACCTTTGGCAGCTATTGTTATTTTAACTCTTTACCGAAATACAAAATTTTGGACTTGTCCAAATTGAAAGCAATAGCAGGTAACAAATTAAACATGACTCAAAAATTGAAATTTGTTTTTGGAAGGCATAGAAAAGTGGGTAAAGAATAAAATGCTAGTGACGGCTTCTGGGTCTTTAAAACCTGTGAAAGGTTAACCCTTTCCCAAATGACAAATTTTAGACCCTTCCAAACTGAAAGAGTTTGCAGACGACAATTTTAAATTTGATGAAAATGGCAGTAAGTTTTCAAAAAGGGTAGAAAACACTGTGGGAAAAGGAGAAATTGCTCGTTACGAGCAATTTCTGCTTTTCTCACAGTGTTTTCAAAAGACTTGTACTTCAGACACGTGAAAACCAGGGCTTGTTTGGGAAAGGGTTAACAATCCCCTGTGTTTATGAACCTGAAGAAGATAGTAGTCAAAAATGCCATAATAAAACACCATTTACAGAGAAGCAACACAATAAGGTAGGTGCTGATTTGTCTGTTTGTTAAAAGATTGCATGTGTGAAGTTAATACAGTTTGCAACCAACAGAACAACTATTTTGGTCTAGCAGTATACCATTTGTAAAAGAGGAAATTTAATTTTATAGTTTTTTAACCATATTTCTCATTTTGCCCCAATGTTTTTTCTGATAATGGTATCAATAATTCATGGCAATAATCCACATTTAGCGCAGCTGATGTTAAAGAAAACATTGAAGTATTGTCATAGTCCTGTCAACCTCTGCGTCTGCATTGTGCAAAAACTGACATTTTATAATATCTTTGTCATTTCTGAAGATATTTAACTTAAAACACAGACAAGTTGTTAACCCTTGTTCTGCAAAATAAGTGAAACTAAACTTTTAAGCTGATAGTTAAAACCAAAATTTTGCTATTTCAATGGTATGTTTTGGGGAAATGTATCCTAATTGGACAGTGTTGACACATTCTGTGCAGTCTGATCTGGATATACACTGTCCGCAAAAGGTCCAGGAGTCATGCTTAGTAATCTAAGGGTTAACTATCAAAAGGGGAACCCATACAACAGGGGCAGGTAGCCATCTGAATATTTTTGATACAGTTATGCTCTTTTTGGAATCTTGTTTTCAAATACAGTATGTTTTCAAATTGTCTACTGCAATCTCGATGCACTGCAGAAGATAATGGGCAAAACAAGGTCAATACTATGATCAATAGTGAGAGAAAAATGGTTTCTGACTCAGAAAAGAAAATCTGGAAAGATTGTAACAGATGTCTCAAATATTCATGTTTTGTGTAAGATACTGAGTTCTGACATACAAAGGAAGACAATTTTTAAAAAAAATCTGACTTATTTCTGTACTGGTTGTCTCCCTTTGCACAAACAAACACCAACATCCTCTGAACACCTGTCAGCTGCTGTCTTACTGTTAACTCTTTACCAAACGACAAAATTTTAGACTGGTCGAAATTGAAAGCATTTGCAGATGACAAAATAAATGTTACTCAAAAAATAAAATTTGCTTTAGGAACAGTAGAAAACATTGTGGGAAAAGGAGAAAATGCTGGTTACCAGCATTTTCTCCATTTCCCACAATGTTTTCAAAAGTTTTCTTTCTTAGGGTTGTTAAAAGTCGTGATTGTGTGGTAAAGAGTTACGTCTTTACCAAACAACAAAAATTTTGGATGTGCCCAAATCCAAAGCAGTTGCAGACGACATATTAAATGTGGCTCTAATGATGAGATTTGTATCTGATAGGGTAAAAAACATTGGTGGGAAAAGGAGAAAGTGCTGGTTACAGCATTTTCTTCTTTTCCCACAATGTTTTCAAGAGGCTTCTTCTGCAAAGTCATTAGAAGTCTGGATTGTGTGTTAGAGGCTTAAGGGCAACTTGGCTGAGCCCCGTAGCTCAGTCGTTAGCGCACAGCACTTGAGAACAGGAGGTCGCTGGTTCGATCCCCGGCTTGGCCAATTTCTTTCCAAGTATTGATGATAGTCATTGCGACAGGATTCATTCATCTCTCACTGCTGACCATTGTTTCGACGATGGTTATGTGGGAAAGCAGCTAGTGGCTTGGAAAGAATATTGTGCAGAGTACTGGTAAAAGAAACTCCAGGAAAGCATGGATAGGTGCACTGGCCGCCGCGATATAACTGAAAAAATGTTGAAAACGGCGTTAAACACCATACAATCAATGAACAATCATAAAGGCAACTTGGCTATATACTCTTTACCAAACTATCAGGAATTTTAACAATCCCAAGGAAAAAGACTTTTGAGAACATTGTTGGAAAAGGAGAAAATGCTGGTTACCAGCATTTTCTCCTTTTTCCCACAATGTTTTCAGGGGGCTGCTCTAAAAGTCGGGATTGTGTGGTAAAGACTTAACTCTTTTCAGCACAATAGGTAAAATTACTGTTGCTTTAGGATGGCATAGATCAAGATCAGAAAGCACAGAGAGTGCAGTATTATCCTAGGTCTGTACTGTGTGTTTGTTTAGTCAAGTCTATTTGATAAAAATTTTAGGGGTTTTTAGTGGAATCTAATTTTAGCTGTAGGGATCAAGAGGTCAAGTTTATATATCTAGCACTGAAAGACTTAACTGTGTGGCAAACGGCAAATTTTCGGACACACTGAAATTGAAAGTATTTGTAGAAGACCAAATAAATGTAGGTCAGATGATGATTTCTGTCTTTGATAGGGTAGAAGACATGGTTGGGAAAAAGAAGAAAGTGCCGGTTACCAGCATTTAGTCCTTTTCCCACAATGTTTTCAAAAGCCTTCTGTTAAAAGTGTCAACTCTTTGCTATATGGCAAAATTTTGGCCTCAACCAAATTTAAAGCATTTGTAGAGGGCCAAATAGATGATTTCTGTCTTTGGTAGGGTAGAAAACATGGTGGGAAAAGGAGAAAATGCTTGTTACCAATAATTTCTCCTTTTCCCACAATTTTTTCAGAAGCCCTATTCTGTATGGTCATGAAAACTTTAGATTGTGTGGTACAGGGCTAAATGTTAGCTGCAATAATGAAACGGTGAAAGACAGTAAACTATAAATAAATGTGGGCATAACTTTGTAGATGATATAAGCTGAAGCTTTTCTTCTTAACCTCCCTTGTTTTACAGAACAACAGTAAAGTATAAACAAGTTGGTTTCTTTAAAAAAGAAGCCAGGAGAGGTCAGCATCAATGTTTTCAAATAGTTTATTGCTATTAATTTCAATATATTTTTGTACATGTAAACAAATAAGTAAGGCATTATATGATTGCCGCTGTGTAACAAGGAGAACCTCTTATGCCTCACATGACAGACACGTGACCCTCTTCCAACGCTTTCAAGTCGCGTGATCTTTTCCCGCGGTGTTATCTTTTTTTTAACGAAATTCTTTTTTTGTATGTTTAGCTTTGTTTGCTTAATGAAAAAATACAACTACTGGAAAGGTCGTTTGCAATCAAATCAATATAACAAATCCTTTTTGAAATCCGTCATATAAAAACAAAACACGTCTATTTCCAATTTCAGTTTTTTGATTTTGGTTTATTTATAAAACCATGACGAAACAGACTGTGTATCAGAACAATTTCGCAGAAATGCATGGAGTTAGGCAGCAATTTCTGAGGCAGTCTGCCTTTTAAACTCACCACTGTTGGAGAGGTCTGATGACCTCTCCAATCAGACCTCTCCAATAAATGTGGGCATAACTTTGTAGATGATATAAGCTGAAGCTTTTCTTCTTACCTCCCTTGTTTTACAGAACAACATGCATTTTTGTTGTACCAAGAAGGACATTACTTGCATTGTTTGAAATACTGTTTTATGCTTCTTTCAACTATACTTCAGTTATATCAGGCCTACTGCTTACCAGTTGATGTGTTTCCTGGGTTTTTCAAGTATTAACTCTACCAGACAACAATGTTCTAGACTTGACTGAATCGAAAGCATTTCTACAAACAATAAGTAGTGTTGCTCAAAAAATATTTATTTCTTTTAACTCTTTACCAAACGACAAAATTTTACACTGGTCCAAATTGAAAGCATTTGTATACGACAACATAAATGTGATAGAAAAACTGAAACTTGTTTTGGGAAGGGTAGAAAACATTGTGGGAAAAGGAGAAAATGCTGGTTACCAGGATTTTCTCCTTTTCCCACAAGGTTTTCAAAAGGCTTCTTTCACAGGGTCGTTAAAAGTCGGGATTGTGTGGTAAAGGGTTAAATGGTAGAAAACAATGTGAAAAAAAGAAGAAAATGCCTAATACCAGCATTTTCTCCTTTTCCCACAATGTTTTCAAAAGTCGTCTTTCTCGGAGTCATGAAAACTCAGGCTTGTGTGATTCTTGTCATCCCTTGCCAAAGTATATCCATTTCCGGTGAGAATGAATTGTAGAGCAAGCAGCAACTAGCTTCAAGTCCAACATCTTTGCCACCAAGCCATAGGGGATACCTGGAAATTTCGCTGTATTTATCTTGAACTGCAGGATTTTTTCTTCTACTGCCTCAGCGGCAGAGTCTGGTAGCGCAGTTGGTGGTGTACAGGACTTGAGGACAGGGGTTGCATGTTAAAATCCCCAGCTCGGCCAATTCTTTCTGAAGATTGATGATAGTCATTGCAACAGGATTCACTCCTCTGTCACAGCCGATTATTGTTTCGACGATGGTTATCTGGAGAAGCAGCCAGTAGCTTGGGAAGAAAATTGTGCAAAGTACCAGTAAAATAAACTCCAGGAAATCATGGATAGGTGCACTTAATGCTGTGATATGACTGAAATAATATAGAATGACACAAACACCACACAGTCAACTGCATCAGTATTTTTAGTTTAGATAAACTTTTTACCTTAAAGGTTTTATATAGAAGTGATACAGGAAAAGTATTTTAACCTATATAGTGCCAATCTAATAGATGTTTTCAGTCTAATTAAGACTAAAGTAACTGCAATTTCAAAGTGAACAAAAAATAGAATCTTAGACATGCCCAAAATGAAAACCTCTGCAAGCAACAAATAGAACGAGGCTTATCATGGGAGATTTGTCCTCGAAAGGAAAGAAAACACTGTGGGAGAAGGAGAAAATGCTGGTTACCAGCATTTTCTTCTTTCCAACAATGTTTTCAAAAGCCTTTTTTCCCAATGTCATTAACTCTTTACAAAACGGCAAAATTCAGGACATGACCAAATTGAAAGCATTTGCAGACAACAAATTAAATGTAGCTTACGTGATTATATCTGTCTTTCATGGGGTAGAAAACATTGTAGGAAAAGGAGAAAATGCTGGTTACCAGCATTTTCTCCTTTTCCCACAATATTTTCAAGGTCATTAAAACCCATGATTGTGTGGTAAAGAGTTAAGAGAAGGTTTGCAGGGAACTTCATTTCTTGCTCCGAGAGACAAAAATCGAACAACTATATTCACAGGATCTTCCACTCATTGTTTTTGTTCAGATTCTGGCCGAGAACTGAATCAACAGGCGCCAAGATAACTGATTTTCTAATCAAATTCCATTCACCCATGATAAATTAACCGATATAGCATTTTTTCTCGGTTTCTCTGTTACCTATCATAGATTTTGGAAGGAAGTACTTCCACTACTCAAGGTCAGAAAGGTCATTACCTCCTTTCTGTACCACCACCTTTTTAACTATATACCAAACAATCAGGGTCCATATTCACCAGTCACTCTTAAGAATATTCTTTGTGTAATTCTCCAAAATTTTATAAATCTGAAAGTAACACAACTTCTGATTGGTTCAACCAAATGGTGTAGCCAATCAGAAGTTGTGTTACTTCAAATCTAGAAAACTTTTCAGCATAAGATTAAGAATATTCTTCAGACTGGTTGGTGAACACGGACCGAGTAGCTCAAATTCTGATTGGCTAAACGATTTGGTTAAGCCAATCAAAAGTTTTGTTACTTTCAAACCTAGAAAATTCTTGAGAATTAGGCAAAGAATATTCTTAAGAATGGTTCGTGAATACTGACACAGTTTTTTAAGAACTCTAGGGAAGAAGAATTTTGAAGATATGGAAAGCAGAAAACTTAATTCCTGATTAGGTTTGTAAACAGATTGTCAAATATTGGTACCATGTCCTTGCACACAGTTTAACCCCATACCGCACAATGACACCTTTCAACAACCCTAGGAAAGAGACCTTTTGAAAACATTGTGGGAAAGGGAGAAAATGCTGGTAACCAGCATTTTCTCCTTTTTCCACAATGTTTTCTACCTTATCAAAGAAAAATTGCACCACTTGAGCCACATTGAAGTTGTTGTCTGCAAATGCTTTCAATTTGGACAAGGCTATAATTTTGTCGTCTGGTAAAGGGTTCAGCCTGTTAGGCTAGAATTTTTTTGAAAGTAGTAAGAACAGTCTTGTGAAACAGGGATTAGTCTATCAAATGACCTTTCATCCCTCTATTTCAATCACCTAATGGCAAAAGTGGACCTTTTAACTCTAATCCTGCTAAATAAGTGAAATGAAACTTTCAAGGAGGAATAGTAAAAAAACCAAGGTTTTGCTGTTTCAAATGTATTTTTTGGGGGAAAGATATCTCCGTATCAGACAGTGTAGACTCAAGATCAGACTGCATGTTCTGTGCAGTCTGAAGTTTATCTACACTATCAGCAAAAGGTCCTTGAGTCGCATTTAGCAGCCTACGGACTAGTGTGTTTCCTGGGTTTAAGCTGGGCCCAGGCTGGGTGCTCTCAAGTACCCTATCATGAAAACCCTCTTTTTTAGGAGAAAATACTACTCTGCACAGAGCTCCAGATAGAGGGAGTGATTTTGATTTCAAAATTGAAAATATTAATCATTCTCCACTGAACCCTATGTTATCGGTACTCATTAGAATCGTCTCATCGAGACGATTCTAATGAGTACCCACAACATAGGGTTTGGAAGAGAAATAATGGATTTAGAATACTCTCACTCCCTTTTATCTGGAGGTCTGTCTGCACACTGAAATGATTGTCAAGGGTTCATTAGTATATATATTGTTGAAAGCTTTGCTGGTACCCAGCAATTTTATCCTGTACCGCAAGTTGTTCAGAGTGAATGATTGATTAGTGTTTTACGCAGCTTTCATCATTATTTCAGTCATATCACAGCAACATCTCTTTTATCCATGTATGTCCTGTACTAGGCTAGGGCTCTGAAGTGTCTTGCCCAAGGACACCTACAAAAAAACTCAGTGCCTCCAGTGAGGCTAGGACTTGGGGGCCTCCAGGTTATGAATCATATACTTTACCACTGACCCACGCAGGACTGTATAAGGTATTCCGAAAAGCCATTTTTCTCTGGATCTAAAAACACTGAATCCTATGGTAAAGGGCTAACTGTTTACCTACCAAATGGCAAATGGCCTGGACCAAATTGAAAGCATACACAGACGACAAATTAAACGTTTCTACAATCTGTCTTTGATAGGATAAAAAACAAAAACTGTGGGAAAAGGGAAAAATGCTGGTTACCAGCATTTTCTACTTTTCCTACAATTGTTTAAAAAGCTTTCTCTTTCAGGGTCATTAAAAGTCTGGATTGTGTGGTAAAGGGTTAACAAACTACATTTACTTGAGTCCTTTGAGTGTATTTTGGCTGAGAAGGGGGAAAAGATTAATGAAATCAGCTGGTACAGAAAAATATGCTGACCTCAGCCAATTATTGTACTTCTACACTTGTTTTCAGCAATGGGAATATATTTACAGTTGACCAAGGTCACTCATGTCAAATTGTAGCTTATGAAACAGGGATTACCTTGACTTGACCTTGAAAATGCTGACCACGCCTGGAAGTGATTTTACAGGTAATATGGATTAAGACCAGACTGCATAGGATGCAAGGTCCATCATTGTGGATCTGCACTGTTATTTTGTATGAATTCTCAGGCAAGAGATTGATGGAGAGCAGTATTTGGGTCCCTCTTATGTCCTTTTATTGAGTTAACCCTGTACCACACAGTCTCAACTTTTAACAACCTTGAGGAAGAAGGCTATTGAAAACATCGTGGGACAATGAGAAAATGCTGGTAAAATCTCAGGCAGAAGATTGACTGAAAGCAATATTTGGGTCACTCTTGTGTCCATTTATTGGGTTAACTCTTTACCACACGACAAAATTTTGCACTCAAACGAACTGAAAGCATTTGCAGACGACAACTTAAGGTAGCTCAAATGATGATTTCTGTCTTTGATAGGGTAGAAAACATTGTGGGAAAAGGAGAAAATGCTGGTCACCAGCATTTTCTCCTTTTCCCACAATGTTTTCAAAAGACACCTCCTGGGGTCGTTAAAACTCGGGATTGTTTGGTAAAGGTTTAATCCTTTCCCACACAGACAACATTTACAATGACCCTGAGAAAGACGGCTTTTGAAAACATTGTGGAAAAAGGAGAAAATGCTGGTAACAGCATTTTCTCCTTTTCCCACAATGTGTTCTATCTTACAATAGACAGATTTCATATTTTGAGTTGCATTTGTCATCTGCAAATGTTCTCACTTTCGACAACTCCAAAATTTTGTCATCTGGTGAAAGGCTTATCATAAAACTGCTGAAGATACCAAGTATGGTCTAATCTTGCACACTATCTGCCCTGAGGAGGAAGCATTTTCTCTTTTTCTCACAATGTTTTCTACCCTTCAGTAGGCCAAATTTTATTTTTGAGTAACAAATATTTTGTTGTCTGCAAAAGCTTTCAATTCGGCCCAGTCGAAAATTTTGTCATTTTGGTAAAGGGTTAAAGTTTTAAGTTCTGCTGAACTAAAGTCCTAGATTATGCCATGGCCAGTGATAAAATTAAATTTCAATTTATTAATGGCTACCTTTTTTACTTCTTTGATCTTTTGATTGTCTTACTAAATGTATTATAAGCTCTTTAACCCTTTCCCAAATGACAAATTTTGGACTAGTCCAAATTGAAAGAGTTTGCAGACGACAATTTTAAATTTGATGAAAATGGCAGACAGGTCTCAAAACGGGTAGAAAACACTGTGGGAAAAGGAGAAATTGCTCATTACGAGCAATTTCTCCTTTTCCTACAGTGTTTTCAAAAGACTTGTACCGCAGACACGTGAAAACCAGGGCTTGTTTGGGAAAGGGTTAACTCTTTGCCAGACAACAAAATTTTGGACTTGTCCAAATTGAAAGCATTTGAAGACGACAAATTGAAAGTAGCTCAAATGATGATTTCTGGCTTTGATGGGGTAAAAAACATTGTTGGAAAAGGAGAAAATGCTGGTACCAGCATTTTCTCCTTTTCCCACAATGTTTTCAAACGGCTTTTTCCTCAGGGTTGTTAAAAGTCGTGATTGTGTGGTAAAGGGTTAAGAGACTACAAAATTTTAAACCTGTCCAAATTGTAAGCATTTAAATTTTTGCAGATGACTAATCAATTGGAGCTTATTCAAGATATTGTATTATAAAGGATAAAAAAAAAAAACATTGTGGGCAAAAGAGAACCTGCTTGTTGTCAGCCTTTTCTCCTTTTTCCACATACTTTTAAAAAAGTTTCTTCCTCCGTGGTGTTAGAAGTATAGGGATTGTGCGATAAAGGAATACAAGACAAAGTTTGTGATATTTATCCCTATTGTTGCTTGGGGCAATATTTTGGTTACTTTTAGGGAAAAGATCAAACAGCACCAAATATGCAGTCTAATCTTAACTCGGTAATGTTTGGCAAAGACAGGCTTCAAAACCTTGGCAAAACAATCCTGTGTTTTAACAATCAGAGGGAGAGACCTTTTGAAAACAATATTTTAGGAAACACAGAGAAACAATGTTTTTTTTGCCCAGTCAGAAAGCGTGGGTTCATTTGCAAATGTTGAATTTGTCTTCTGCAAAAGTTAATTCCATCAAATTTTCTCTCTTAAAAAAGCCGACAGGAAAACGTGAGGTCTATTTTCAATGTCAAATAACCCTTTCCCAAACAAGCCCTGGTTTTCACGTGTCTGCAGTACAAGTCTTTTGAAAACACTGTGGGAAACGAGCAATTTCTCCTTTTCCCACAGTGTTTTCTACCCTTTTTGAGACCTTTCTGCCATTTTTCATCAAATTTAAAATTGTCGTCTGCAAACTCTTTCAATTTGGACCAGTCCAAAATTTGTCATTTGGGAAAGGGTTAAGCACCATACTGATTGCAGAAAATTTAGTTCCTTTTGTCCTTAGCACAAGTTTAGGCTCCTCCAAATTCAAGGCAGTTGCAGACGACAAATTAGATCTAATTAATACTGGAGTTTGTCTTTGACAGGGTTAGAAAACATTGTGGGAATAAGGAGAAATTTCTGGTTACCAGTATTTTTCTCCTTTTTGCTCAGTGTTTTCGGAAGCCCTTTTTCTCAAGTGCCGTTAGAACCAGGAATTGTTTAATGTACCTGGTATAATAGAGAGCTATATTTATAGTTCTAGATAAATATTTGCAGTTGTTAATACAGACAATCCCAAGGCCATAGAGTACAGTAACCTATACCACATGATTACAAGTTTGAACAACCTTGAAAAGGAAAAACTTTTGAAAACATTGTTGAAAAAGGAGAAAATGCTGATAACCAGCATTTTCTCCTTTTACCACAATGTTTTCTACCAATCCTTAAACAAAGTCCATTTTTGAGTCACATTTATTTTGTCGTCTGCAAATGCTTTCAATTTGGGCTAGTTTGAAATATTGTCGTTTGTTAAAGAGTTATTGGATAAAAAGAAGGCCTTGGACTGGCTGGAAGATCTAAATTCAGATCTAATGTTTCACTTGTGATTCACTTTTATCTCTGCTTCAAGAATCATTCTCATTTTCAGTGCCAACATTTAGGCTGCTAAGTTCCTGTGTACCAATAAATCATTTCAGCCATTGGTCTGTTTCATTATGCCATTGGTCTGTTACATTATGTAACCATATATGGATGACAAAGTTCCTGGAAAGATTCAACTGATTTACACACTACATGCTACCTTTTATCATTTTCACTCGTTACCAAAATTAATGACAAAATTTTAGACTTGTCGAAATTGAAAGCCTTTGCAGACAACAAAGTATGCGTTGCTCAATTTATGGATTTTTTTCTCTGGAAAGGTAGAAAACATCCGAAAAGGGGAAAATGCTGCTGCTTACCAGCTGCATTTTCTCCTGTTCTTATGAACAGTTTTCTAAAGGCTTCTTCCTGAAGGTCATTGAAACTCGTGATCGTGTGGATAAGGCTTAACTATTTAGCCGACAGTAAAATTTTAGACTCATCCAAACTGACAGCATTCAGCAGATGACCTTTTAACCCTTTACCACACAATCGCAACTTTTAACGACCCTGAGAAAAAAAGTTTAGAAAACATTGTGGACAAAGGAGAAAATGCTGGCAACCAGCATTTTCTCCTTTGCCCACAATGATTTCTACCCTTCCGGAAACAAATTTCAATTTTTGAGTCCCATTCATTTTGTCTTCTGCAAATGCTTTCCACTTTGGACTTGTCTAAAATTTGATGATTTGGTAAAAGGTTAAATCTACTGAGATTTCTCTTTTAGAGTAAAAATCATCGTGAGAAATAGAGAAAATGTTGATAACCAGCATTTTTCTCTCCTTTTCTCAGAATGTTTTCAAAAGTTTTTTTCCTTACTGGGGATGGCGGAACAAGGGATTATTTGGTTAAAGGGTTATATAGACATCCACTTTTGGAAAGGTTACCACAGAAAAGTCTATATTCTTTTTTTGAGCCATTAAGCACGTAAATAATATTGCCAACAAGAATTATCTAGATGAAAGGGATCATATTTACTGTGATAATGGGGTGGAGAGAGTACAATAACATTCTAAAGACTTTCTGTATTTCCTACAATGTTTTTAACCCTTAAGCTGCTAATCGCGACCCACTGACCTTTTGCGGACAGTGTAGATCAAGATCAGACTGCACAGAACGTGCAGTCTGATCTTTGATCTACACTGTCCGATACTGTGTTTCTTTCCGGTGAAATCAACATTGAAACCGCAATGTCTCGGCTTTTAGTATTGAGTAGAAGTTTGTGTTTCATTTATTCAGCAGCTTAAGTGTTAAAAGACATAATTGTGATTCACGAATACTTTCTATCTTGTCTACATGAAGTCCAGAGTTCACAAGATCACATCAGTGGAAGCTGATGTATCTGTCTGGTGACCCCAGATTAGGTGCAGTATTGGCCATCTCTGATCTGGGTCTGCAGTGTTTGCCAAGTTGCTATTTACAGACAGCAGGCATCAATTGGTTCATTTTCCACAATGTTTTTGGCAGGTGTTTTCAATAACAGAGTACAGAAAGGTTATCTGGAAGCTCTAAATTATCTTCCAAAGATCTGGAAAGAAAACTCACATAGGTACACTTCAAACATTGATCATGCTTAAGATCTAAGTATTCTGGCAACTAACCTATTTAACCCTTTACCACATGAAAAAATGTAAGACTCGTCCAAATTGAAAGCATTTGCAGACGACAATGTCAATCTGGCTCAAATGATATGACATTTCTTTGATAGGGTAGAAAACATTGTGGGAAAACGAGAAAATGCTGGTTACCAGCATTTTCTCCTTTTTCCACAATGTTTTCAAAAGGCTTCATCCTCAGGGTCGTTAAAACTCGGGATTGTGTGGTAAAGGGTTAAACCCTAAGGCTGCTAAGGATGACTCAGAGACGTTTTGCAGACAGTGTAGATCAAGATCAGACTGCAGAATGTGCAGTCTGATCTTGGACCTACGCTGTCCAATAAGGAGATATTTTTCCCAAAAAAATATCTATGAAAGAGCAAAATTTGTGTGTTTATTATTGGGTTGAAATTTTCATTTCACTTATTTAGTAGGATATTAGGGTTATACTCTCTACCACACAATCTGGAATTTTAACGATCCTGAAGAAGAAGGCTTGTGAAAATGTTTAGGGTATAGGAGAAAATGGCGGTAACCTGTAAGAAGGCAATAAAACTTTGAATTAGTCATTTTAAACAAAATTACAGCATAGTTATCAGTTTCACTTAACCCTTTACCGCACAATGCCGCCTTTTAACGACCTGGGGAAAGAGGCCTTTAGAAAATATTGTGGGAAAAGGAGAAAATGCTGGTTACCTGTGAGAAGGCAATAAAACTTTGAATTAGTTATTTTAAACAAAATTACAGCATAGTTATCAGTTTCACTTGACCCTTTACCGCACGATGCCGCCTTTTAACAACCCAGGGAAAGAGGCCTATAGAAAATATTGTGGGAAAAGGAGAAAATGCTGGTTATCAGCATTTTCTCCTTTTCCCACAATGTTTTCTACCCAGTCAAAGGAAAATTCCACCATTTAGGCCACCTTGAAATTGTCATCTCCAAATGATTTCAATTTGGACGAGGCTAAAATTTTGTTGTCTGGTAAAGGGTTAACGCTTTAACAAATGACAAAAAATTTAGTCTGATCCAATTTGAAAGCATATACAGACAACAAAATACATGATTGTGACTGAAAAATTGAAATGTGGTTTGAGAAGGGTAGAAAACATAGTAGGAAAAGGAGATAATACTGGTTACCAGCATTTTCTCCTGTTCCCACAATGTTTTCAATAGCTCTCTTCTTCATGATTGTTAAAAGTTGAGATTGTGTGGTAGGGTTAATTTAATAAAATTTAAATAAAATCACAGAATATTATGATTCACTTATTCTCAGCACTCAAAGGATTCACATTTTACCAGACAGGCTGGTCAAGTGTTTTAATAAGATACTGAAGAGTAAAGTTTTTTAAAACATTGTTGGAAAAGAAGAAAATGCTGACATTAGCATTTTCACCTTTTTCCCTGAATGTTTTGTACCCTTCTCAAAGACATCTTTCATCTGGTAGGAAATGTTTTTTATTTCCCTTCCATTTTATTTCCCTAATGTTTTCTGCCCCTCTCAAAGACAAAATGCTGATCATTTGAGCCTCTGAGCTTTTTTTTTCTCCACCTACAAAATACTTTCATTGGGGCAAATCTAAAATTTTGTTATCAAGTAAAGCGTTTAGAAAACATTGTGGGAAAAGATGAAAATGCTGGTTACCAGGCAGCATAAGCTCCTTTTTCCTTTTCGAAAACCTTCTATAGGGTTGATAAAATACAGGGTTGTGTTTGGTTTCTGTTTAACTCACAGTCCCGAGTTTTAACGACCCTGGGATTATCAAAGACAGAAATCATCATTTGAGGTACATTTAATTTGTTGTATGCAAATGCTTTCAATTTGGTCAAGCCTAAAATTTTGTTGTTTGGTAAAGAGTTAACATGCATTTGGGGCATGCACGTGTAAAGAACGTGAATGATACAGCCTTGAGCTGTTTGGTCTAACAGTTTAACTGATAAGCGTGGGAGTTTCAACTACATTCAGAACAAAGGATTTTGAAAACATAGTGGAAAAAGGAGAAAACACAGGGCTGTGTGGTGTAGGTTTAACATGCATTTCGGGGCATGCACGTGTACACAACATGAATGGTACAGCCTTGAGCTGTTTCAGGTATAACAATTTAGCTGATGAGCCCAAGAGTTTTAACAATGTTTAGAACAAAGGGTTTTGAAAACATTGTGGAAAAAGGAGAAAACACAGGGTTGTTTTGTGTATGTTTAAAATGCATTTGGGGCATGCATGTGTACACAACATGAATGGTACAGCCTTGAGCTGTTTCAGGTATAACTCTGTACCTGATAAGCCCAAGAGTTTTGACAGTGCTCAGAACAAAGGTTTTTCAAAAAATTGTGGAAAAAGGAGGAAACACAGAGTTATTTGGTGTAGATTTAACATGCGTTTGGGGCATGCACGTGTACACAGCATGAATGGTACAGCCTTGAGCTGTTTGGTATAACGCTTTACCTGATAAGCCCAAGAGTTTTGACAGCACTCAATCAGAACAAAGGCTATTGAAAACATTGTGGTAAAAGGAGAAAATGCTGGTTACCAGCATTTCATCCTTTTCCCACATTGTTTTCAGCCTTGACCAAGATAAATCCCATTATTTTTAGCCACTTTCATTCGGTTTGCTGCCAATGCTTGCAAAATGGAACATGCTAAAATTCATTATTTTAACAACCCTGAGGAGAAAGCCTTCTTGGAAATAATACAGAAGAAGGAGAAAATGATGGTAACCAGCATTTTCTCCTTTTTCCACAATGTTTTCTGCACTTTCAGAGATAAATCCCATTTAACCCTTTACCATATAGCATTACTTTAGACACTAATCCAGATTGAAAGCATTTGCAGATAACAAATATGTATGACTCAGAAATTGAAAATTACTTATGGAAGGATAGAAAACATTGCGGGAAAAGGAGAAAATGCTGGTTACCAGCATGTTCCCCTTTTCCCACAATGTTTTCAAAAGCCTTCTGTATCAGGGTTGTTTAAAAGCAACATAATGTGTGGTCAAGGGTTAAGCTGCATTCAACTTGCTGACTGCAAAATTTATGCTCTCAATATGAGCCAATCTGAAATTTTTGCCTTTCAGTAAAAGTTAACCTTTTACCAGACAACAAAATTTTGGCCTTGTCCAAATTCAAAGCATTTGCAGACGACAGTTTCTGTGTAGCTCAAATGGTGCAATTTTTAGCTCCACTGGCCGAAGGCCAGCGGGCTTATGTCATGGCCCGGTGTCCATCGTGCGTCCGTCCGTCCGTGCGTGCGTCCGTCCGTCCGTCTGTCCGTTAACTTTTATTTCAAACATCTTCTCTGAAACTACCCATCCAATTTTCATGAAACTTCACAGAAATGATCCTGCCATGGTCCTCTTCAGAATTTCTTGAAAGAATTTGATTCCTTCAAAAACTCTGGTTGCCATGGCAACAAAACTGAAAAATATTGGAAATCTTTAAAAATCTTCTTGTCTGAAACCATAAGGCATAGGGCTACCAAATTTGGCATGTAGCTTTATGTAGTAGACCTCTATCATGTTTCTTGAAACTATAGCCCTGGGGTCAAAATTGGCTCTGCCCCAGGGGTCACAAGTTTCACATAGGCTTATATAGAGAAAACTTTAAAAATCTTTCTGTACCTAGCCATAAGGCCTAGAGCTACCAAATTTTGCATTTAGCTTGATCTAGTTGGGGTCTATCAAAAGTGCCCAAATTATAGTCCTGGGGTCAATTTGGCCTCATGCTGGGGGAGGGGGGGGGTGTTTCACAAGATTTACATAGGCTTACATAGGGAAAACTTTTAAATCTTGGTGTACATAGCCATAAGGCTTAGGCTACCAAATTTTGCATAATTATAGCATTATCTAGTGGACAACTACAAAGAGGGCCCAAGTTACAGCCCTAGGATCAAGTTTGGCCCTGCACCAGGGGTCACAAGTTTTACATGGGTTTATTGAGTGAAAAGTTCAGAAACCGTCTTGTTACTAGCCATAAGGCCAAGAACTCCCAAATTTGGCACGTTATTCTTCTAATGCACATATTCCCCATTTAGTCCGACTGTAGCCCTGGGGTCAAAGTTTTATAAGGGCTTATATAGTGAAGACTTCTCTTCATGGTTTATATTTATAAGCCAGTGGAGCGATACAGGGCCATCATGGCCCTCTTGTTCTTTGATAGGGTCGAAAACATTGTGGGAAAAGGAGAAAATGCTGGTTACCAGCATTTTCTCCTTTTCCCACAATGTTTTCAAAAGGTTTCTTTCCCAGGGGCGTCAAAAGGCGGCATCGTGTGGTACAGGGTTAAATACTATGATAGCAGAAGTCAGTGATTTTAAATAACATTGTTCTTTGGTAACAAACCAAACTAGACTTGTTTGAGTTTAACCCTCTACCAAAGAACAAAATTTTGGCTTTATCCAAATCCAAGGCATTTGCAGACGACAAATGAAATGTGGCTCAAACAGCGAGAGTTGTCTTCTGAAGTGTAGAAAACGTTTTTGGGGAAAGGAGAAAATGCTGGAAACCAGCATTTTCTCCTTTTCCCTAAATGTTTTGAAAAGCCTTTTTTCTCAAGGTCATTTAAACTTGGGATTGTGTGGTAAAGGGTTGATAGAATTTTACCATAAATTTTGGGTTAGAAAGGTCTATCCAGTTCAAAAATTGCATAAGGTTGATGGTAATTTGACCTTCATTTCCGGAGGGAAACTGTTACAAAAGTAAGGGCCTAAAATTGAACTCTCTTCATTTGACCCCCTACCACACAATCCCAAGATTTATTAACTCTGAGGAAGAAGTCATTTGAAAGCAATGTGGGAAAGGTGAAAATGCAGGTAACCAGATTTTTCACCTTTTTCCACTATGTTTCATACCCTCTGAAAGATGAATTCCATCATTTGAGCCACATTTAAATTGTCGTCTGCAAATAGTTTCAGTTTGGACAAGTCTACATTTATGTCATTTGATAAAAGAATTAAAAAAGAAAAAGTTCCCATGAAAATTCTCCTGTAAATTGTACAAATTGAAATATTATTGTCATAAATTAACCCTTTGATTCTGTCCTTTGCCAGACGACAAAGTTTTAACCCTGTTACCACACAATCCTGACTTAATGACCCTGAGAAAAAAAACTTTTGAAAACATTGTGGGAAAAGAAGAAAATGCTGGTAACCAGCGTTTCCTCTTTTTCCGACAGTGTTTTCCACCCTTCCCAAAACAAATTTCAAGTTTTGAGTTACACTTAATTTGTCATCTGCAAATGCTTTCAGTATGCCCTAGTTTAAATTTTTACGTTCTCATTCTTACATTTTTCTAAACTTCAAAGTAACACAACTTCTAATTGGCAAAATCATTAATTAAGTTTGGTTTAGCCAATCAGAAGTTGTGTTACTTTCTGAATCTAGAATAACTCTTAGAATGTTCTTAAGAATGGTTGCTAAATACATGCACAGATGTTGTGTTACTTTCAAATTTAGAAAATTCTTGAGAATAAGACTAAGAATCTTCTTGAGAATGCTCAGTGAATATGGACCCAGATTTTTTAGCTTATAGTGCTGTAAAAGTAAGTTATACTTTGTACTCTAACAGTAAAAATGCCCTAGCAGAGAGTGATATGGATAAAGAATAGTTATTTTGTGCTTTAGTGGAAGTTTATTTGGGCCATGCTCCGACAAAAGGGGATTTGATTTGTCGCAGTGATGCACTGTATCAAGCAAGTCATCACAGTCATAATTGTGCATCCGTAAAATCAATTTTGCCTAACAACTGACTGAATCATGAGGTAGAATGGGCCTTTGTCATGCAGAAAATGGACCAATAGTAAAAAGTTTCCACCAAGATCAGCCTGCACAATTTGCGCAGGCTGACCTTGGTCGATACGCTTTACAGATGCATTAACCCTTTCCCAAACAAGCCCTGGTTTTCACGTGTCTGCAGTACAAGTCTTTTGAAAACACTGTGGGAAAAGGAGAAATAGCTCGTAACGAGCAATTTCTCCTTTTCCCACTGTGTTTTCTACCTTTTTTGAGACCTTTCTGCCATTTTCATCAGATTTAAAATTGTCGTCTGCAAACTCTTTCAATTTGGACCAGTCCGAAATTTGTTGTTTGAGAAAGGGTTAAGCCCCCTTTTTCACAGAGCATGGCTCATTTATTTTTGTCAGTTTTGACAGCATTCAGTTCAATATTCTCCAACTTTGTGAATAAGTTATGAATCCTAACATTAAACAGAAATTTAGGTCAAACATTTTTTCTGGGGGAAAACGTGATAACCAAGAATATTTGGAAGAGATGGGGAGGAAGGACATAAAGTACATGGAGATTTAAGTGACCTAATTTTGATTAACCTTTCCTTGCCTCTCAGTTAACCCTTTCCCAAACAACAAATTTTGGACTGGTCCAAATTGAAAGAGTTTGCAGACGAAAATTTTAAATTTGATGAAAATGGCAAAATTTTATAACAACTTGACGTTTTACTTACCAATCAAGAAGGTACCTTGACAAAAATATGAGCGTTGATCAAGTTTATCCAAAGCTGTCTAGGGCAGAGGCCTTGAAAAACATTGGCTCCATTTACCACAGCGTTTTCAAAAAGAGCCACAGGGCTATCTTCAGTTGAGATTGATTGTATGATATGGTGTTTAAAGCCGTTTTCAACATTATTTCAGATATATTACTCCATTCCTGGAGTTTCTTTTTACCAGTACTCCGCACAATATTCTTTCCAAACCACTGGCTACTTTCCCACATAACCATTGTCGAAACAATGGTCAGCGGTGAGAGAGGAATGAATCCTGTCACAATGACTATCATCAATCCTTGTAAAGAAATTGGCCAAAGGTGAGGGTTAACTCTTTAAAACCATTTACCAGACAATCCGGACTTTTAACAACACTGAGAAAAAACTTTTGAGAACATTGGGAGAAAAGGAGAAAATGCTGGTAACCAGCATTTCTCTTTTTCCCCCACAATGTTTTCTACCCTTTTGAAAACAAATTTCAATTTTTGAGTCACATTTATTTTGTCATCTGCAAATGCTTTGAATTTGTACAACTCTTAGATTTTGTCGTTTGGTAAAGAGTTAACAGACAACAAAATTTTAGACTTGTTCATATTGAAAGGATTTGCAGACGACAAAAAAATGAAATTGTTGCTAAAGTGAAGAGCCATGAATTGTCTTTGAAAGAGTAGGAAATATTGTGGGAAAAGCAGCAAATTCTCCTTTTCACTCATTTTTTTCACAGAAAATCAAGCAACTGCAGCCAAGCATTGGCACCAGCATGCGGGGCTCTTTGCTTCTTTTCTACTCTATCAAAGACAAATTCCATCATTTTAGTCACATTTGATTTGTTGTATACAAATTCTGTGAATTTAGAAAAGTCTAAAAAATTTGCACCTGGTGAAGAGTTAAGTGATCACAACTATGAAAAGGTTTAACTCTTTACCAAACGACAAAATTTTAGAGTGGTCCAAATTGAAAGCTTTTGCAGACGACAATATAAACCTGACTCAAAAGTTAAAATTTGATTTAGGAATGGTAGAAAACATTGTGGAAAAAGGAGAAAATGCTGGTTACCAGCATTTTCTCCTTTTCCCACAATGTTTTCAGGGTCGTTAAAAGTCGGGATTGTGTGGTAAAGAGTTAAGTTAATTGATCTATGAATTAGGACTTGTGTTCATGAATAATAAATATAAACACAGTCATACTTGATATAATGAAAAAATTCTGCAGTTCTTTAAAAAATTCTGTGCCGTCTGATCTTGATTTATACTGTCCACAAAAGATCAGTGAGTTGCACTTAGCAGCCTAAGTGTTAAAAACATACTGGTGTCCTAGTTTGGCGGCTGCTTCTATTCAAGGAAATCTGAAAATAGCTTGCGTGCTAATAGATTTATCAGACTAGAGATACCTTTATTTTGCTGTATTAGAGAACAGACAAGAGCCAGTCATGATAACTCGAAATAACTTGCGTGATTGCTAGATTTTCACTGGAACACGAGATTCTTGCGTGATGCATGTGATATCAAAACAGTTTCAAAACAAAACGTGATATTTCCAGCACGTGAACACCCCATTACCCTTGAAAGTGTTTGTTTTTATTTCCATGAATTATTGAGGGATTTGAGCTATGTTCTGATAAAAGGGGGTTTAACTCTTTACGTCAAAAATTTAAGACGTCCAAAATGAAAGCATTTGCAGATGACATTTTAATTTTAAACATAAAATTTGTTCTTTTAAAGGGTTAAAAAGAAAAAAAAAAAAAAAAAAAATTTGTGGGAAAAGAAGAAAATGCTGGTTACCAGCATTTTCTTCTTTTCCCACAATTTTTTTTAAGCCTTCAGTCTCTGGGTCGTTAAAGTCGGGATTGTTTGGTGAAGGATAAGTGTATCTCCTGATACATTATACCGAACAAGCCATCACATACTTGTAGACCCATAAAATCTGTTTTGTCCAGCAACTGGCTAAACTCTAAGATAACACTGGTCCTTGGACATGCAGTCAACTGACCAAGCCAAACCCTGTAGCTCAGTCGGTAGCGTACAGGACTTGAGAACAGGAGGTCGCTGGTTCGATCCCTGGCTTGGCCAATTTCTTTCCGAGGATTGATGATAGTCATTGCAACAGGATTTATTCCTCTCTCACCGCTGACCATTGTTTCGACGATGGTTATGTGGGAAAGCAGCCAGTGGCTTGGAAAGAATATTATGCAGAGTACTGGTAAAAGAAACTCCAGGAAAGCATGGATAGGTGCACTGGCCGCCGCGATACAACTGGAATAATGTTGAAGACGGCGTTAAACACCATACAATCAATCAATAAATTGACCAAAAGCAAAAAGTTTTGACCCAGGTCAGCCTGCACGGACTTCGTAAGCTTCTCAGGGTTGATATTTTTTGCAGATGCATTAAGGCCCATTTTCAGAGAGCAAGTCTCATTTGTTTAGTAAACATAGTTTGATGTGTTCAGTAGAATTTAGTGTTTCTTTGATTGATTGACTGAATGGTGTTTACGCTGCTTTCAACATTATTTCAGTCATATCATGGCGATACCTTACATATTCCTGTATTGCTTGGATTTTACCAGTACTAGGCTGGGGCTCTGAATTGTCTTGCCCAAGGACCCACGAAAGGCCCAGCAAATCAGGTTGGGTTCAAACCTGGGGCCTCCAGGTTATGAGTCCCACACTTTACCACTGAGCCATGCAGGACCCCTAGTGTTTCTTGAGAGTGGACTGAAATTATAGTGAAAATGCATTGCTCATGATGACCTACTGTGGTACCCAGATTGACAAAGCTAGCCCTGCCCCAGGGATCACAGTGTTTTACAACGATGGCCCCACTTTTGAAGCAGGAGTCGCCTTTGAAGTCCTTTTCTCACAGTGTTTTCTATTTTTTCAGAGACAAATCCCATCATTTCAGCCACATTTAATTTGTTGTCTGCAAAGGCTTTCAATTTGGACAAGTCTGAAATACTGCCGTATAGTAAAGAGTTAACCCTTTACTGCAAAATGCCGCCTTTTGACAGCCCTGGGAAAGAAGCCATTTGAAAACATTGTGGGAAAAGGAGAAAATGCTGGTAACCAAATGCTTTCAATTTGGACAAGGCTAAAATTTTTTTGTCTGGTAAAGGGTTAATGTCTCCTGCAAGTAGGCAATACATGTACATACCACTCGGTTTATGTGGGAAAGCAGCCAAACTGCTGCTGAGGAGAATTGTGCCTTGTCATGGTATAGAAAGTTCAGGAATGCTTTGATGCTCTGGTCCTGTTGAAAGTGTTATTAACTCTGTAGCAAACAACAAAATTTTTAGACTTGTCCAAGTTGAAAGCATTTGCAGACGACATATTATGGGTACCTCTAGTGACGGAATTTGTCATTGATAGGACAGAAAAGATTGTGAGAAAAGGAGAGATTATGCTTGTGACCAGTATTTTCTCCCTTTCCCCCAATGTTTTGAAAAGTTTTCACCTCTGGGGACATTAAAACTCAGGACTTTTTGGTTAATTGATTGATTGATTGATTGTATTATGTTTTACACCATTTTCAACATTATTTAAGGTATTTCACATTGGCTAGTTCCCCTGTCCATGCATTCCTAGAGTTTCTTTCACTAGTATTTTGCTCAATATTCTTTCCAAGCCATTGGCTGCTTTCCCACTCAACCATCTTTGAAACAGTGATCAACAATGAGAGAGGAATGAATCCTGTCACAATGGCTATCCCTTGGAATGAAATTGGGGAAGCTGGGGATTCGAACCGGCAAAGGGGTCCTGCGTGACTTAGTGGTAAAGTGTAGGACTCATGACCTGGAGGCCCCTGGTTGGAGCATCACTGGATCCACTGGGTTTTTCATGGGAGTGTCCTTGGGATAGACACTTCAGAGCCCAAGCCTAGTACTGATGGAACCCAGGAAATAAATGAACATGTGAGCTGTCGCCCTGATATTACTGAAATAATGTTGAAAGCAGCGTAAAACATCAATCAATCAATCGATCGATCGAACCAGCAAACTCACTTTTTCCAGCTTCTGTATGCTACTGACTGCTCTACTGGCAGCTGGTTAACCCTTTACCACACAATCCTGACTTTTGACGACCCTGAGAAAGAGGCCTTTTGAAAACATTGTGGGAAAAGGAGAAAATGCTGGTAACCAGCATTTTCTCCTTTTTCCCACAATGTTTTCTAACCTATTAATGACAAATTTCATCATTTGGGCCACTTTTAATTTGTCATCTGCAAATGCTCTCAATTTGGACCAGTCTAAAATTTTGTCGTTTGGTAAAGAGTTAAGTGTTAGACCCAAAAACAACACACAAACTAGTGTTTTATAATCAAAAAAATGAAAAGTTCAGGGATGTATCTGAAATTGCTGATGTAGGCAAAATGTGTCAGTTTATGGTGTATTATTTGCTTATGTTAATCATTTAGAGGCTGGATGCTCTGTTCATGCTGTTTCAACCATGGAGGTCATGGATAGGTGGGTAGACAACAGTGAACCATTCATGGGCTTCATGATCATTGGGGTGCTTGCAACATGGAGAGATGTTTGTTTATATATAATTACATATGTATATATATATTACGAGCCATGCTCTAGCAAAGGGGGGCTTAATGCATTATACCATGCATTGTGGGAAAGGGCCTCCAGGTCATGGTACATACCTTTGGATCCATTTTATCCATTTTCTCTAGCAAATGACTGAATGCTGAGGTAGAATGGTCCTTGTAATGGGCATGCAGGATATTGACCAAAAACAAAAAGTTTCGGCTCAGGTCAGCCTGCGCGGACTGCGCAGGCTGACCTGGGTCGATGCTTTTTGCATGTGTATTTAGCCCCCTTTTTACAGAACTTGCTTATATGTAATTTGTAACCCATTGCCAGGCAAATGCAACTATTTACCCAGTAAAATACAAAAGATGTTTTGTTTGATAATGTTCTGGGTCCTGTGTGGCTCAGTGGTAAAGTGCGGGACTCATAGCCTGGAGGCCCCAGGTTCGAACCCCACCTGATCTGCTTGGTTTTTCGTGGGTGGGGAGGCAAGACACTTCAGACCCCTAACCTTAGTACTGGAAAAACCCAGGAAATACATGAATATGAGCTGTTGCTGTGATAAGACTGAAATAATGTCGAAAGTGGCGTAAAACACCATTTAATCAATCAGTCAATCAGTAATGTTCCTTTGTAATTGTATCATGGCAGTACCTCCCTAAAATCTTAACCCTTAGGGCCAAGCCCCTTAGCTCATGCGGTAGCGTACAAGACTTGAGAACAGGAGGTCGCTGGTTCGATCCCCAGCTTGGCCAATTTCTTTCAAAGGATTGATGATAGTCATTGCAACAGGATTCATTCCTCTCTCACCGCTGACCATTGTTTCGATGATGGTTATGAGGGAAAGCAGCCAGTGGCTTGGAAAGAATATTGTGCAGAGTACTGGTAACAGAAACTTCTGGAAAGAAAGGATAGGTGCACTGGCCGCTGCAATATAACTGAAATAATGTTAAACACCATACAATCAATCAATCAATCAATCTTAACCCTTAGAGCACGTAATAAACTTAACCCTTTATCACACAATCCCGACTTTTAATGACCCTGAGAAAGAAGCCTTTTGTAAACATTGGGGGAAAAGGAGAAAATGCCGGTAATCAGCATTTTCTCTGTTTCCCACAATGTTTTCTACCCGTCGCATAGCAAATTTCAATTCTTAAGTCACATTTAATTTGTCTTCTGCAAATGCTTTCAATTTGGACTAGTCTAAAATTTTTTCATGTGGTAAAGAGTTAACTGACTTGATCAGTACAAAAATAAGACCCAAATAACTTTATTTTTAACTCTTTACCGCACAATGCCACCCTTTTAACGCCCCTGGGAAAGAGGCCTTTTGAAAACATTGTGGGAAAAGGAGAAAATGCTGGTAAACAGCATTTTCTACTTTTCCCACAATGTTTTCTCCCTTATCAAAGAAAAAATGCACCATTTGAGCCACACTGAAATTATTGTTGTCTGCAAATGCTTTCAATTTGGACAAGGCTAAAGTTTTGTCGTCTGGTAAAGGGTTAAGTTTCCTTTTGTCCAGAAAATCTCAGCAAAGTGTAGATCAGAGATCAGATTGCACTTTTTTTGCAGTCTGATCTTTGAGCTACACTGTTGTCAAAGGCAATCAAAGTTGTGAAATGTGCTTTAACTCTTTACCAAACTACAAAATTTTAGCCTGGTCCAAATTGAAAGCATTTGCAGACGACAAATACTGCTCCAATGGCGAGATTGGTCTTTGATAGGATAGAAAACATTGTGGGAAAAGGAGAAAATGCTGGTTACCAGCATTTTCTCCTTTTCCCACAATGTTTTCAAAAGCCTTCTTTTTCAGGGTTGTTAAAACTCAGGATTGTGTGGTAAAGAGTTAAAGATATATCTGTATTCCTTTTCAGCCAGTTTTTTAACCCATTTTTATTTATCAAACTATAATCTTGCCAAATTTTGCCCCTGACAGTTGCAAGGTTGCATAGCTTACGACCGATAGAAAAAGCATTTTATTCCATGGAGGCCATCAAAAAAATCACTGTTGTGACGTTTCCGGCTTTAAATTGAAGATATCCAATACATATGAGCCTTGCTATGGCAAAGGGGGCTTAATGCATCTTTATAATGCATTGTACCAAGCAAGACTTCACGTAAATAAGGATCCATAAAATCCACTTTGTCTAACAACCAACTGGATCATGAGGTAGACAGGTCCTTAGACATGCAGAAAATCGATCACAGCACAGACTGCGCAAGCTGACATGGGTCGATACTTTTTGCAGATGCATTAAGCCCCCTTTTCACAGAGCATGGCTCATATATTTATCCCTTACACCATATATATTGGCATCTATCCATGTTTACACAGCTGACTAAATTCTGAAACATTCTACAGTCTATCAAATTTTAACAGCATGTTTTTTTTCTCTCAGGCTCTAAGGATGTACCTTTAACCCTTTACCGCACAATGCCACCTTCTGACGCCCCTGGGAAAGAAGCCTTGGAAAACATTGTAGGAAAAGGAGAAAATGCTGGTAACCAGCATTTTCTCCTTTTCCCACAATGTTTTCTACCCTATCAAAGAAAATTTGCACCATTTGTGCCACACTAAAATTGTCGTCTGCAAATGCTTTCAATTTGGACAAGGCTAAAATTTTGTCGTCTGGTAAAGGGTTAAGAGATAATTGTTTATGTTTTCTGAGTTATACCTTAATTTTGAAGGTTATTTCTTCTATTTTTATCCTACTTAGGACTCCATAGACTGGGATTGAACCTGGATTTCCATGTTATAGATGCCAATCGTTAGCCACTGAACCATGCAGGACCCCCGTTTTTTAGATGACGTAAATATCTAAAAAAAAATATCATTGTAGGAAAAGGAGAAAATGCTTATTACTGGCTGTCTTCTTCAGGGGTATTAAAAGACATGATTATTTTGGTAGAGGGTTAAAATTAAAATAAGTATCTTCGAAAAAACTGGATAAAGAAAAAATTTTTGTTTACTTTGGTTTTCCTTGATATCTTGTTTTCCTGGATATCTGTTTTCCTCAGTTCTTTTCAAGGACATCTTATCTCTTACTTTTAGGCAGTTTATCAACCCTTAGGCTGCTAAGTAGGACTCAAGGACCTTTTGCGGACAATGTAGATCAAGATCAGAGTGCACAGAATGTGCAGTCTGATCTTGGATCTGCACTGTCCAATAAGGAGATATATTTACCCATAAATTAACTTTGAATTATGGGTTGTAGTATGGGCTTGAAAGTTCCATCTCACTTATTTAGCAGGATAAGTGTTAATATATCTGTACAATAATATTATTGTAAATTCATCAATAGGCTTATGGCCCAATTACCCAACCCCCATATACTACTATGTAAATAGTATCACTTGCTCTGGGAACCCTTTGCCATACAATCCCGAGTTTTAACAACTCTGGGTGAGAAACCTTTTGAAAACATTGTGTGAAAAGGAGAAAATGCTGGTGCCAAGCATTTTCTCCTTTTCCCACACTGTTTTCTACCCTTTTAGAGACATACCCCAGCACATGAACCATATTGAATTTGTTGGCTGGAAAAGCTCTCTGTTTTGGACAAGTCTAATATTTCATTGTTTTGTAAAAAAAAAGATTGACTGTTTATTGGATGATTAAATTTTGGACTCATCTGCATTGAAAGCACATGCAGGTATGTTTGTTCTTTTTGTTGTCTGGAAAAGCTCTCTGTTTTGGACAAGTCTAATATTTCATTGTTTTGTGAAAAAAAGATTGACTGTTTATTGGATGATTAAATTTTGGACTCATCTGCATTGAAACACATGCAGGCATGTTTGTTCTTTTTGTAAATTGTACAGTTTTTGGTCCATCTAGCTGAGCCCCAGTAGCTCAGTCGGTAGTATACAAGGCTTGAGAACAGGGGGTCGCTGGTTCGATCCCTGGCTCAGCCAATTTCTTTCGGAGGATTGATGATAGTCATTGTGACAGGATTCATTCCTCTATGACCGCTGATTATTGTTTCGACATTGGTTATGTGGAAAAGTAGCCAGTGGCTTGGAAAGAACATTTTGCTTAGTACTGGTCAAAGAAATTCCATGGATAGGTGCGCTGGCAGCTGCGATATAACTGAAATAATGTTGAAAAACGGCATTAACTCTTTATCACACTATCACAGCTTTTAACGACCCTTAGAAAGAAGCCTTTTGAAAACGTAGTGGGATAATGAGAAAATGCTGGTAACCAGCATTTTCTCCTTTTCCCACAATGTTTTCTACCTTTCCAAAAACAAATTTCAAAATTTCAGTCACATTTATTTTGTCGTTTGCAAATGCTTTCAGTTAGGACCATTCTAAAATTTTGTCTTTTGGTAAAGAGTTAAACACCATACAATTAACATTGGTCCAACAAGAATAGCCTGTACAAAAATGAATCAACTCTGTAGCAGATGACAAAATGTTAGACTTACCCAAAGTCAAAGCAATTGCAGACCAGAAATTAAATGTGCTGTTCAAGGTGAGATTTGATTCTCTTAGAATAGCAAAAATTGTGGGAAAAAGAGAAAATGCTGGTTTTCTCCTTTTTCTCCTTTTTAGCTCCACTGGCCGAAGGCCAGCGGGCTTATGTCATGGCCCGGAGTCCGTCGTGCGTCCGGCCGGCCGTCCGTCCGTCTGTCCGTCCGTCCGTGCGTTAACTTTTATTTCAAACATCTTCTTCTCTGAAACTACCCATCCAATTTTCATGAAACTTCACAAAAATGATCCTGCCATGGTCCTCTTCAGAATTTCTTGAAAGAATTTGATTCCTTCAAAAACTCTGGTTGCCATGGCAACAAAACTGAAAAATATTGGAAATCTTTAAAAATCTTCTTGTCTGAAACCATAGGGCATAGGGCTACCAAATTTGGCATGTAGCTTTATGTAGTAGACCTCTATCATGTTTCTTGAAATTATAGCCCTAGGGTCAAAATTGGCTGTGCCCCAGGGGTCACAAGTTTTACATAGGCTTATATAGAGAAAACTTTAAAAATCTTCTTGTCTGAAACCATAAGGCATAGGGCTACCAAATTTGGCATATAGCTTTATGTAGTAAACCTCTACCATGTTTCTTGAAATTATAGCCCTGGGGTTAAAACTGGCTGTGCCCCAGGGGTCACAAGTTTTACATAGGCTTATATAGAGAAAACTTTAAAAATCTTCCTGTACTTAGCCATAAGGCCTAGAGCTACCAAATTTTGCATTTAGCTTGATCTAGTTGGGGTCTACCAAAAGTGCCCAAATTATAGTCCTGGGGTCAATTTGGCCTCATGCTGTTGGGGGGGGGGGGGTCACAAGATTTACATAGGCTTACATAGGGAAAACTTTTAAATCTTGGTGTACCTAGTCATAAGGCTTAGGCTACCAAATTTTGCATTATTATAGCATTATCTAGTGGACAACTACAAAGAGGGCCCAAGTTACAGCCCTAGGATCAAGTTTGGCCATGCACCAGGGGTCACAAGTTTTACATGGGTTTATGGAGTGAAAAGTTCAGAAACCGTCTTGTTACTAGCCATAAGGCCAAGAACTCCCAAATTTGGCATGTTATTCTTCTAATACACATATTCCCCATTTAGTCCAACTGTAGCCCTGGGGTCAAAGTTTTATAAGGGCTTGTATAGTGAAGACTTCTCTTCATGGTTTATATTTATAAGCCAGTGGAGTGATACAGGGCCATCATGGCCCTCTTGTTCCACAATGTTTTCCAAAAGCCTTTTTTCTCAGGGTCGTTGAAAAATAGGATTGGTCGGTGAAGGATTTAACTCCTTACCACACAACCCCGAGTTTTAACGAGCCTGAGGAAGAAACCTATTGAAAACATTGTGGTAAAAGGAGAAAATGCTGGTAACCAGCATTTTCTCCTTTTCCCACAATGTTTTCTACCCTATCAGAGACAGAAATTATCATTTTGGCAATATTTAATTTGTCGTCTGCAAATGCTCTGAATTTGGTCCAGTTCAAAAATTTGTCGTTTGGTAGAGTTAACTCTTTCCCAAACAATAAATTTTAGACTAATCGAAATTGAAAGAGTTTGCAGACAACAATTTTAAATTTGATGAAAATGGCAGAAAGTTCTCAAAAAGGGTAGAAAACATTGTGGGAAAAGGAGAAATTGCTTGTTACGAGCAATTTTTCCTTTTCCCACAGTGTTTTCAAAAGGCTTGTACTGCAGACACGTGAAAACCAGGGCTGGTTTGGGAAAGGGTTAACCCTTAAAGCGCCTTTCACGACTATAGTTGCCTTTGCGGCCAGTTTAGATCAAGATCAGGCTGTACAAAACGAGCAGCCTAATCTTTGATCTACACTGTCTGCTTTGCTGAGATACTAGACATAAAAAGTGACCACAAAATTTTAGTTATCTTGGTTTTATTCTAGACTGAAAACGTCCATTGGGTTTAGTCGGCACTTTAAGGGTTAATGCACTTTCCCTTTGAAGGTCATCACTTGTGGATTGTGAAAAATGGGAAAAACTGGGCAGTAATGTACTGGAAATGACCTTTGCACTGACCAACATTTTTCGAAATCGGGCCTTCTGTTTGACCGATCAACTTTTGAGGGAAAGATGACCAAGTTTTACCATTTTTTTTACCCCAAAATTGCTAAAGAAGCGAAAATGACAGCAGGGGTGTGGAAATTCTTCGCTTTTTTCTGACTTTTCCAAGGACAAGTTACTTTTTAACCCTTTCCCAAATGACAGATTTTGGACTGGTCCAAATTGAAAGAGTTTGCAGACGACAATTTTAAATTTGATGAAAATGGCAGCAAGTTCTCGAAAAAGGGTTGAAAACACCGTGGGAAAAGGAGAAATTGCTCGTTATGAGCAATTGCTCCTTTTCCCACAGTGTTTTCAAAAGACTTGTACTGCAGACACGTGAAAACCAGGGCTTGTTTGGGAAAGGGTTAAGCCTTTACCACACAATCCCGACTTTTAATGACCCTGAGGAAACAGCCTTTTGAAAACATTGTGGGAAAAGGAGAAAATGCTGGTAACCAGCATTTTCTCCTTTTCCTACAATGTTTCTTCCCTTCCCAAAACAAATTTCAGTTTATGAGCCACAATTGATATGTTATCTAAAATTTTTTCGTTTGGTAAAGAGTTAAAACAAGACTTCCAATTTTGTCCATGTCAAAAGTTTAAAGATGAACACTTTAACAGGTCAAAATTAAGTGTGACTCAAAAATTTGAAACTTGATTGGGGAAGTCTAGGAAACATTGTGGGAAAAGAGGAAAATGCTGGTCACCAGCATTTTCTTCTTTTCCCACAATGTTTTCAAAAGTTATCTTTCTCAAGGTCGTTAACAGTTGGGATTGTGTGGTAAAGTGTTAAAGTGCCTTTCACAACTAAAGTTACTTTTGTGGCCTGTGTAGATCAAGATTGGATAGCTCAAAACATGCAGTCTGATCTTTGATCCACACAGTCTGCTTTGCTGAGACATTCCAGACAACATCTAATGTGATATCGCATTTGAATCATGCTCTGTAAAAATGGGGCTTAATACATCTGCAAAAAAAAGTTTCAACCCAGTCTGAGCAGGCTAACCTGGGCTAAAGCTTTTTGCTATTGGTCAGTTTTCTGCAACTCAAAAGATCAGGGTTCCTCATAATTAACCCTTTACCAAACAATCCCGGGTTTTCACGACCGTGAGAAAGAAGCCTTTTGAAAAGATTGTGGGAAGAGGAGAAAATGCTGGTAACCAGCATTTTCTCCTTTTCCCACAATGTTTTCTACTCATCCCAAAACATGTTTCCATTTTTGAGTAACACTTATTTTGTTGTCCGCAAATGCTTTCAAACTGGACAAGGCTGAAATTTTGTCAAGTGGTAAAGGGTTAAGTCGGTTGTTATCCAAATTGGATTCTATATATCCATAACACTGTGACGACTTGCTTAGTATGATGCATGAGAGAGGTGCATTAAGCCCTCTTTTGCCAGAACATGGCTCATTTATTTATTTATTTTTTCAGTCAAACCTTGGTGGCTTGAATATAGATAATTTTGAACAATAGAGAAAGCTTGAATAACGATCTCGGTCTCAGAAAAATCTCTTTATAGTTCGTATTGTTCAACCTCGGAGAACTCGCACACACCATATTTGGAACATTTTAACCCTTTCCCAAACAAGCTCTAGTTTTCACGTGTCTGCAGTACAAGTCTTTTGAAAACACTGTAGTAAAAGGAGAAATTGCTCGTAACGAGCAATTTCTCCTTTTACCACAGTGTTTTCTACCCTTCTTGAGACCTTTCTGTCATTTTCATCAAATTTAAAATTGTCGTCTGCAAGCTCTTTCAATTTGGACCAGTCCAAAATTTGTCGTTTGGGAAAGGGTTAACACATATTGTCATGGTCCAGTCATTCATGTTTCAGTGTATTTTAACTGTCAGAAGTCAAACAACGGGTTTGTCATCTGTAAGTTATTGATTTTCATGCCTGTGTTTGTGCAGTCACAAGTGTTAACGACCCTGTAGGAAAAAGCCTTTGAGAACATTGTGGGAAAAGAAGAAAATGCTGGTATCTAGCATTTAATCTTTTTCCCACAATGATTTCTACCCTTCCTAATACAAATTTCAATTTTTGAGTAATGTGTATTTTGTCGTCTGCAAATGCTTTGAATTTCAACTAGTCTAAAATTTTGTCGTTTGGTAAAGAATTAAATTTTGTCATAAGGTAAAGATTTAACTGGATTGGATATGTTGGTTAGTCAAATGATGGATATGGTGCTTATTTTTAGCACTTACTGTAAAATATATACCCTCAAGTTGTCAATTAGAGATTGTCTTGCTTTGATTTAACAATTGCTATGTCTTTACTTTGTATTTTTCAAGGTTGTGGAGAGGAATTAGTGCAACAAGTCATCATTGTTGCTTAACCCTTTACCACACAAGCAAAATGTAGACTTGTCCAAATTAAAACCATTTTCAGACAACAATGAAAATGTGGCTCAAAAATAAATGGACATGTCTTTGAAACAGTAGAAAACATTGTTGGCAAAGGAGAAAATGCTGGTTACCAGCATTTTCTCCTTCTCCAACAATGTTTTCAAGAGGCCACTTTCTCAGGGCTGTTAAAACTAGGGATTGTGTGGTAAAGGGGTAATACCTGCATCAGAACTGGATTTAGAACTGTTGTTGATCACGTGCCCATGGTCATTTTGTTTCTGACATTAAACATAAAAAAAAAAATTGTGCAAAATCTTCGTTTCCAAAAGAAAAAAAAAAACAAGTGCGCTCTTAGTAGGGTTTGAAGACTTTTTGCTGATGGGCAAGTTTCTACAAGTTTAGTAGATTTTTCACCTTTGTTTTACTCTTTGAGTTCAATGGCATTTTGAACCCAAGTTTAACGAGAAAGTCAGTCAAAGCATTTATCAGGCAGCAGACTCGTTATATTTATTTGACCAAATTTCCTAGAAACATAAAGAAAGTTCACACATGTTTCACGTAGTCTAAAACCATGCCCAGATCAGCTGTTCAAAATGAGTTAACCCGTGATATTTTCTAAAATTTCAGCCCGAGATGCTTGTTTACTCGGTCAGTGCTTTATACCTAGAAAGCCTCTGTGTTTCTGCAGTAGCTTTAACGCAATAAACTTGTAGCTAAAAGGCACACAATAAGGAAAAATTGTTATACAGTCAATGGAGAAGTGAAGCATGCACCTATCATTGTCCAGTTATATTCTGAGTTCACCTATTTTCTCCTCTCTGGACCATTTATTACTCAATTTTTGACCACTTGGTGGCCCGAAGGTAGGCTGGGTGTAGAAATGGGCTAATTAGCATAATGGAAAGAAAAACCTTCAAAAACTAGGTGAGTTGCTCTAATTTTGGGCTATATAAACCAGGAGGAATCTCTGCTCATCCTGCCTGTTCTACAAGCTGGTAAGTGAACTTGTTGTCTGTATGTTTGACAATAATATTTTGATATAGTATTTTGTTGTTGTTTTTTTTTCAAATTTTGGGGTTTTTTTTTCAGGTTTATTTTTATTTTATTTTGGTATTTCCTTGGAAGTTTATTAATAATTATTTTAGTACATAAATACAAAAGCTTTTTCAATAAATATATATATGTTTATAAAAAAATTTACTTGCTAAACTTAAGTATTTTTTTTTCCTAATTTGATGTGTTAGAACTAAATATTGGAACATTTTTTTTTTTAAATATAGTATGCTTAGCCATGCAAAGATACTAGATTTAATTATATTTAGAACTTTAGAACTCTGGATGAAAATTGTCTGCTTTTGAACTAGATCTACAATATATGTTTATCATTATTTAACAGTATTTTCTGTTCTTTGTAATACATTTTATGTTGTGTTCAGAGGACATGCAGCAGTAAAATTTATTTCTGTTTTTAGGAAATACATGTACATGTCAGACTGAATTTTTTTTGTCAAAACCAAGATTCTAATTTTGCTACTGTAAGTGACTTCAGGTATTTTGCTGTGTTATCATCATTATTTGAGCTATGCTCTGTTAAAGGGGGGGTTTGACTCTACCAAACGACAAAATTTTGGACTGGTCCAAATTGAAAGCATTTGCAGACGACAAATTAAAGTTGGCCCAAATGATGAAATTTGTCATTGATAGGTTAGAAAACATTGTGGGAAAAGGAGAAAATGCTGGTTACCAGCATTTTCTCCTTTTCCCACAATGTTTTCATAAAGGCCTCTTTCTCAGGGTCGTTAAAAGTCGGGATTGTATGGTAAAGAGTTAATGGATCTACAGAAAGTATCGACATGTGTCGGCTTGCGCCGTTCGCACAGGCTGACATGAGTGGAAACTTTTTGCTAATGGTAAATTTTCTGCATGTCCAAGGACCTTTCTACCTCAGGATTCAGCCAGTTACTAGACAAAATGGATTTTATGAATCTATGATAACGTGTTGGCTTGCTTGGGTATAATGCATCACGGAGAAAACAGTGTGGGAAAAGGAGAAATTGCTCGTAACGAGCAATTTCTCCTTTTCCCACAGTGTTTTCTACCCCTTTTGAGACCTCTCTGCCATTTTCATCAAATTTAAAATTGTCGTCTGCAAACTCTTTCAATTTGGACCAGTCCAAAATCTGTCGTTTTGGAAAGGGTCAAAGAGTAACTTGTCCTGCAAACTCTTTCAATTTGGACCAGTCCAAAATTTGTCATTTTGGAAAGGGTTAAATCCCCTTTTGCTAGAGTGCTACTCATTTATATTTGACTCAATCATATTATGGCATGTTATTGTATTGTCACGATTCTAAAGAGGTCCACAGCATAGGTTTTGATAAAAGCATACCATATTGTATAAGGATTGCTAATTATCTTTTCATGCCTTTCAGCTTCAAGGTTGGGACGACGACCAAAGCGATTAAAAGACACGACTGGCGAAGTAAAGAGAGAAACTAATTTGCCTATTGCGCCCTATCCATCCCCATCAGAACTGTACAAACTAAGAATGGCCGAGTTACAGCGACTTCTGCAACAGAATGGCACCTTCAAGTCTGACTTGATGCAGGCATTTTTGTCGGCTGCCCAGGTCAGTTTCCGTGAGCATCAGCGCAACAACAATACAACAGACAATCAGAAAAACAACAAGACAGCAGGAAAGAAAAACTCCGACAAAACTGTGTCTTCGTCAAATGTCGTAAGTCCAACAGACAGCTTGACGTCAAGTACCACGACAGAATTGATCGATGACAAATCTTGTATTACAAAAGAAACATTAGACAATTACAAACCCCAAGTGTCGGACATATCACAAACAGACAATAATCGTGATTTCACTCCGATGACATCGGCTAGTGAAATAAATCCTGATATTAAGATAGAGCCTGGATTGGACAACAGCATCTTCTCGATGTCCAACATGTTGCCAATGGATGCAGCATCGCCATTTTTCGGAGAGATGTCGCCCGAGACCATGATGATGATGCCCGACATGATGGGAATGATGGATGATAACAGCATGATGGCAAACATGATGAGCAGTAAGTAGTTTTACTCTTTACCAAAAGAAGCAAAAATTTACACTGGACCAAATTGAAAGCATTTGCAGACGACAACTATTGCTTAACTCTTTCACTACTAACTCCAGAAATTACATGTTTTTTCCAAGCTCTAAAAATAGATTTCCACTGCCATTTAAAACAACTTTCATCATAGTTTAAAAATAGAGTAGCGGACAGCATAGATCAAGATCAGACTGCACGTTCTGTGCAGTCTGATCTTGATCTACGCTGTCCGCAAAAGGTAGTCAAGTCGTCATTAGTAGTGAAAGAGTTAAATGGTGATTTCAGTGTTTGATAGGGTAGAAAACATTGTGGGAAAAGGAGAAAATCCTGGTTACAAGCATTTTCTCCTTTTCCCACTATGTTTTCAAAATGCTTCTTCCTCGGGGGTCATTAAAACTTGTGATTGTGTGGTAAAGGATAAACTCTTTACCATTTTAGACTTGTCCAAATTGAAAGCCTTTGCAGACGATGAGTCGAATGTAGCTCATGTTACGACATTTTTCATTGAAAGAGTAGGAAATATTGTGGGAATTGGAGAAAATGCTGATGAACAGCCAGCAATATTTAATTTCCAAAATATATTTCTGGGCAATTTGTATGGAAACCTAAAAAACAGTAGTTGATGAACATTAGAATGAATTTAAATTTTTACAAGTGATGAATGATTTTAAATCTTTTTCAAATGACAAAATCTTAGATTGGTCAAAAATTCAAAGCATTTGCAGACGACAAAGGAAGTCTGGCTCACATATCTGCTTTTGTTTTTGAAAGGTAGAAAATGTCGTGGGAAAAGAAGAAAATGCTGGTTACCAGCATTTTCTTCTTTTCCCACAATGTTTTCAAAGGCCTTTTTTGCCAGTGCTGTTAAAAATCAGGATTGTGTGGTAAAGGGTTAACTCTTTATGACAAAATTTGGATCTGCCCAAATTTGAGGCCTTTGCAGACGACGGATTTTGATATGGCTCAAATAAATTATATTGGAAAGTTAGGAGACATTGTGGGAAAAGGAGGTCAGGAACGATAAGATCGGAAACTTTCTTTTCAGACCTGATGAGTGTGAAAACTCCGGAAGCAGATGACAACGCTAACGAGATCGATGTGGAGCGAATCATGGAGGAAGTTAAACAGGTGCCCTCCCAATTACGGGAACAGTTGATCCAGCAAGTGATCATCACCGTTGGCGATGCTCACATGGCCACTGTGCGTCCAACATACGAGAGGGTTGCCAAGGCTAATGAGAGATTTGCCCAGAAAATCCAGGACCATGGAATGGTGAGTTATGTTTAAATTTTTATCCTTAATATTTAAACCTTTACAAGCTGCTTTTCATATCATTCTTCCATATTGTCTTAAGAACTTTGATTGTTCTGTACATTGGAGGAAGTGCCAACATAAACAGTGGAATCAAAATGAGTTTGAGACTTGATGCATCAAAGTTGTATAGAATGTAAACATTTTTCTCCTTTTCCCACATTACAAGGCCTTCTTCAGGGTTATTTTGTTTGATAGAGGGTCAAATAAATATGAGTCATGCTCTGGCAAAGGGGGGCTTAATGCATCTCCGTGATATATGGCATGCAACACACGAAAAGGGACCTTCGGACATATGCGTAAAAGTGTGTCGTCCCAGATCAGCCCATGCAGTCTGTGACAAATCCGAGACGACACTTCCCGTTTTTGTGCGATTTTCTGCTTCATGAAAGTCTGCTGCATGAAAAAATCTAAACAGTCGTAAAGTGCTGTCTCAGATTAGCCTGCGGAGACTGCGCAGGCTAATCCGGGACAACACTTTACGCAAATTGCACGCCATATAATACCAGGGAAGTCATTATATCATTGGGGATCCATTAATCTATTTTATCTCACAACAGACTGAATCACAAGATGCTTGTCCTTTGACATGCAGAAACTTCACCAATAGCAAAAATGTTCCGACCTAGGTCAGCCTGTATGTATTGGGCAGGCTGTCCTGGGTCAGTACTTTTTGCAGATGCATTAAGCCCCCTTTTCACAGAGCTTGACTCTCATGTATTTGTGTTTTCAGCCTGATCTGTCCAAACTATCCATCAATCCAAGTGCAATGTGGCAGAAGTTCACAACAAGCCTCGTTCTGGAGATCACCAATGTTGTAAAGTTTTGTAAAAAGTTACCTGGTAAGTTTCATCACATTCTTTTTAACTCTTTACCAAATCACAAAATTTTAGACTGGTCCAAATGGAAAGCATTTGCAACAACAAATTAAATGTAGTTGATATGGTTTTTGTATGTGAAAGTATAGAAAATCTAGTGGGAAAAGAGGAAAATGCTGGTAACTTTTTCTCATGAGGCTTTCCACAGGCTGTTTCCTTAGGGTTGTTAAAATTCAGGATTGTGTGGTAATGAGTTAATACAATGTTGTTTCTTTTTTAGTTCATCAAAAATTCAAAGATTTTGCCGATGACAAATTAACTTAATAACAACAAGGTATTAATATGCTAAACCAGAAAAGAAGATATTAGACTTCTTCAGACTTGAAACAATTCCAGATGACAAATCAAATATACCATAGTTCAAATGATAGAATTTATGTTTGAATTGGTAGAAAACATTGTGGGAAAAGACATTACAAGCATTTTCCCCTTTGCCCCGTATGATTTCAAGAACCTTCTTCCACAGTTAAACACAGAAGTGTTTCGTTAAGTATTAAATGGTTTAATGTTTGGTCTCTGTTCAGGTTTTGGTGAGATTGATACAGATGATCAAATAATTTTGATCAAGAAAGGATCCTTTGAGGTGTTACTGTGTCGTATGTGCTTACTTGTGGACCATGAAAAACAGGAGATGTTTGATCCAAATATGGAGATGAAATGTCCAAGGTAAGTCTATATTCGTTTCTTTTTAAAGCATTCCGGAAAATTAATCTGAATATTGTTACGGGAGATTACTCCTTCCTAACAGCATAGCTTCTTCCCGTATAAAATCAATACCTGACAACTGCGTTAGGGAGAATTCTCTTTAGCTCAGTGGTTAGTGTATAGGTCTTTTAACCCTTTCCCAAATGACAAATTTTGGACTGGTCCAAATTGAAAGAGTTTGCAGACAACAATTTTAAATTTGATGAAAATGGCAGAAAGGTCTCAAAAAGGGTAGAAAACACTGTGGGAAAAGGAGAAATTGCTCGTTACGAGCAATTTCTCCTTTTCCAACAGTGTTTTTAAAAGACTTGTATTGCAGACATGTGAAAACCAGGGCTTGTTTGGGAAAGGGTTAAACCTCTAAACATAGGATCTTTGCCGCACGGGTTTGAATCCCAGCCTGGGCGGTTTATAGTTTAGCTATGCATTTGTTATGAACTTTAATGTTTGCAAGAATGTTTATGTTGAGGGAATGACCTCCTGTATGCATCTAATCTGATCACAGGATCTCATGTTTTAACCCTTTCCCACACAGTCCTGAGTTTTAACAACCCTGAGAAAGAAGGCTTTCAAAAACATTCTGGGAAAAGGAGAAAATGCTGGTAACCAGCATTTTCTCCTTTCCCCAGAATGTTCTCTACACTTCCAGTAAGAATTTTACAGTTTTGAAGCACATTTATTTTGTTGTCTGCAAATGCTTTGAATTTGGACAAGCCCAAGATTTTGTCATGTTGTATTCATGTAAAATATCTTTTATTCACAAAACTTTAGCTTTTTACCTAACGATGAGATTTTAGACAAGTCCAAATTAAAAGTATTTGCAGCCGACACAAAAACTGAAATTTGGTTTTGGAAGGGTAGAAAACCTTGTGGGATAAAGAGAAAATGCTGGTTACTAGGATTTTCTCCTGTTCCCATAACATTCTCAGAAGCTTTCTTTTTTGGGTCATTAAAGTCAGGATTGTTTGGTGGTAAAAATGCAATATATATTAACCCTCTAATAAACGACAAAATTTTAGAGTGGTCTAGACTGAAAAGCATTTGTAGACGACATGTTAAATGTTGCTCAAATGATAGAATTTGTGTCGGAAAGAGTAGAAAGCATTGTTGGAAAGGGAGAAAATGGTGGTAACCAGCATTTTCTCCTTTTCCCACTATGTTTTCTACCCCACCCAGAACAAATTTCACCTTTTGAGCCAGTTACCGTGTCGTCAACAAATGCTTTCAATTTTGACCAGTCTGAAATCTTGTTTTTAGGTAAAGGGTTTAGCCAGATAATGACATTCCTGTATTGTTATTTCAGACAATTAGTGAGACAGATGCCAATGGGTGCATTCATCGAGGAGTTCTTCAGTGTTGCAGCACAGCTGAACCCAATCAAGCTGACAGACATCCAGATTGGAATTTTCTCTGCTTGCCTTATTATGTGTCAAGGTGGGACATTTAACTGTTTTAACTCTGTACCAAATGACAAAATTTTGGACTCGACCAAATTGAAAGCTCTTGCAGACGACAAGACGAATGTAGTTCAAATGATGATTTCTGTCTTGGATAGGAAAGAAAACATTGTGGGAAAAGGAGAAAATGCTGGTTACCAGCATTTTCTCCTTTTCCCACAGTGTTTTCAAGAACGTTCTTTTTTAGGGTCGTTAAAATTCGGGATTGTGTTGTAAAGAGTTAACTTGTGTCTAGTGTGGGTAACTTTGCTTGCATTGCAAACAATGTAGATCAAAGATCAGACTGCATGAAATGTTCTAGTCTTACCTTGAATTTTTATCGACTTTTGGATACTTGAGTAATCTGGTTAAAAACCCTTCAATTACAACTGTTGTGTGAAAGTCCAACTTTTTACCAGAGTAAGAAACAAAGAGCTTTCAGGTGCAGCATATCTTTGTGTTGGCAGAGGAAAACATTTGAATAAATGTTCAAGTTAAAACAGTACAAAAATTTTTTTTTTTGGCGGGGGGGGGGGCAGCTGCTCGTTACAAGCAATAATTGCTCCTTTAATCACAATATTTTCCACTTTTAATGACTCTGAAAGAGAAGAATTTTGAAAACATTGTGGGGAAAAGAGAAAATGCTGGTTACCAGCAGTTTCTCTTTTACCCACAATGTTTTCTACTTCTTCAAAGACAAATCCCATCGACTGATACATGTTAAATTAATTGTTTGCAAGTGCTTTCAATTCGGATACGTCTAAAATCTTGTTATCTAATAAGGTGCTAGGAGTCAGATTTGTAAGATAACAGTAAATTTTTTGCTCAACCTTATACTGTGCAATGCCGACTTTTAATGACCCTGAGATAGAAGGCTTTTGAAAACGTTGTGGCAAAAGGAGAAAATGCTGGTAACCAGCATTTTCTCCTTTTCCCTCAATGTTTTCTACCTTATGGAAAATAAATTTTATGTTTTTGTAACATTTTATTTGTCATCTGCAACTTGGACAAGGTTAAAATTTTATCGTCTGGTAAAGAGTTAACTCTGCTGCTTTTTTTAATGCAGATCGTGATGGACTGAAACAAGTCCCAGCCATCGAGAAACTCAACTCTTTGTTCCTGCAGTCCCTCTACGTGAACATGAAAACGACCCACGCCGACTACGAGGACAGATTTGCACGTCTGCTTAGCATTATCCCCGTGTTTAAAAACTTGAATAGCAAACATTCGATGGCCTTAAACAGTATGAAGATGCAAAAAACAGAGGTACTCGAAGACTTCCCCGAACTTCACAAAGAGGTGTATGACATCAAAGATTAGATACAAACTGTTATTAGAGATTGTGATAAATGGGGAAGAAAGGGGGCATATTTGAATCCTAAAAGTTGTATTTCTTTACTGAAACCTATATTGTTGGTACTCATTAGAATTGTCTCGATGAGACGATTCTAATAAGTACCAACAATATAGGTTTTAGTGAAGAATTATGGTTGTTTTATTCGAAATATTCCCCAAGATATTCCCTTTATCTATACCTCTAGGTAGTTCTAGCTGATAGGGCCGTGGTTAACCAACCATTCCGGTGGGCTCCGATTCTTACTTGAAAGGCAACTCCTGTGATTGGCTGAGTCAGAAAGTCTAAGCCAGTCAAAAGAGTTTCCTTTGAATGATATAGGAAGAGAATGGAGTTGAGAATGGTGGGTGAGTACCGGCCTGGATCTTTGATGGTGGAGATCTCAATGTTTTTTAGTGCTTTCATGACATGACAGCAGGTTTGTTATTGAAGGGGCTTAAGCCCGACAACATTTTTTTAAACCCTTGGAGTGCCAAATTAAGTGACTCGGAAGGACTCGGATATTGCAATCATTCAAGACTACCTCACAAATATTGGACAGTGGGGATTCAAGATCAGATTGCATGTTCTGTGCTGTCTGATCTTTACCTACACTGTCTGTATAAGGAGCTAAAAGCTACCAAAATTGTGTTTGGCACCTTAAGGGTCAACAGGTTTACTTTTTAAACTTTCTGTATTGTGACACAACCCTGTGCTGTTGGTAGACTTCAGGATTGTCTTGCTGAGATGATACTTATGACTACCAACAACATAGGGTCTGATGGAGAATGATTATCTCCACTGTGTTGTGAAATCCTATTTAAACCTATTTGACACAGCTTTAGAACTTTAGTGAAACTGATCCAATTTTTTTTCTTCCGTTTTCCTATTTCGTTAAGTTTGTTACTGACATTTTGACAATCTGAAATTCAGGCAATGGTATGATTCTTCTACTTAAGATTCAATCAAACAGTTCATGAGATACCATTGCCCAACTTTGATGCTTATGGAAAAGGCTGCAGAAATTTAAATGTGTTTTTGTACATGTAACAAATAAGAGCCAATGATTGTTGACAAAATATGCGTAACAACAATATTTATCGATTCAGATTTCAGAAAAGAATTGACTTGTACCTCATGCTCATGTGTTAACTCCGTACAAAACAATGCCGAGTTTTAATAACCCTGAGGAAAGAGGTCTTTTGAAAACATTGTGAGAAAAGGAGAAAATGCTGGTAACCAGCATTTTCTCCTTTTCCCACAATGTTTTCTACCTGTTTAGAGTCAAATTTTACGCTTGTAGCCACATTAAATTTTGTCGACTGCGTATGTTTTCAATTTGGATTTGTCTAAAATTTTGGGATTTGGCTAAGAGTTATATGACATTGATAGAAATTACTTATAAATACATGTAAAGTAAATCTTTCCCGTATAAATACATGTAAAGTAAATCTTTCTCATATATGGATTATTTAATATGTACATATTTTGGCATCACTGCTTATTGATAAAAAAACATGCTGATAGGTCAAAGATGCTGCTTTGTTTTTTGGTCATGGAAATGAACTGAGAAGTATCACTTAGTCTAGAAGTAAATTGTTTGAATCTCTAATTGTCAACAAAATTAATTTAGCTTTGATAAGAGATTAATGTAACACAGGCTTTAAGTCAGTTGTGAGGGAGTATCAGACAATCTATTTAACCCTTATCCTGCTAAATAAGTTAACAGGAACTTTCAAAACGATAGTATAAACCCAAATAATATTATTTAAAACTTACTTTTTGGAGAAAAATACCTCCTTATCGGTCAGTGTAGATTCAAGATCAGACTGCAAGTTCTGTGCAGTCTGATCTTGAATCTACACTGTCCACAAAAGGTCAGCGAGTCGGGCTTAGCAGCTTAAGGGTTAATTGTAGGATAGGCTTCTAATTTTGAAATGAAAAAATTTAAATCTTTAAAGCACCTTTCACTACTTAAGTTACCTTTGCTGCCAGTGTAGAACAAGATCAGACTGCACAAAATATGCAGTTTGATCTTTGATCTACACTTTCTCCTTCTCTAAGCCATTCTGGACAAGGGAAACTTTCAAATTACTCTTTCTAGAGTCGTATTTCTAGAATGATAATGCTGGTTGGGTTTATCGGGCACTTTAGGTGTTAACACTTTGGGCATCCTATAAATGAAATGGGCATTTTCAGTCATGGAAAAAGACCCAAATATGCAAAACTGTTTTTACCATACCATCTTCTAAAATCAGCAATTAAGACACTGTATATTGAAGATACAACTGCATGCTCTGTGCAGCCTGATCTTGATCTAAACCATCTGCAGATACAACTTAAGTTTTGCCAAATTTATGTGAGATAACCTCATTTGAAATGAAAAAAATACCTCAAGTATTTTTATACCTCGTGATTAGGTCAGCTTTTGGGGTTTTGAGGATGGTTTGGATATTGATCAGATCTGAATGTGTAGTCTGATTTTGAAGCTACCCTGACTGAAATCTCGTATGATGTTCTTAACAAAATATCAGCCATGAATTTACAATGTCTAGATCTTTCTTCAGGGTCGGAAACTTTAGATTTTGGATTCTGCTTTCCTGCTTAACTTTTACCAAAAGACCAAATTTTGTACTCTACCTAATTGAAGGCATTTGTAGACAACAAATTGAGGGAAGCTCAGATGATAATTTCTATCTTTGAGATAGGGTAGAAATCATTGTGGTAAAAGGAGAAAATGCTTGTTACCAGCATTTTCTCCTTTTCCCTCAGAGTTTTCAAAAGCTGTCTTCCTCAGGGTCATTAAAACTCGGGATTTGTGAGGTAAAGAGTCAAGTGTTCATACATTTATAAGTGTTAAGGAAATGGGGTAAAACTGTAATATAATGAAATCTTGGACATATTCTGTTTTGTTTAATGAAGTATAAACTAAGATGTATGTACAGCTCATTTAATACCTGAATAGGGCATGAAAGATCAGAGGTTCAGAAAAGGGGGGATGGATCATGGAATCCTTAAAAAAAAAAATGCTTGTTTTCCAAAACCTGTGACATGGATAATTATTAGTTGTCTTATCAAGACATTTCTAATGATTACCCACAACCAAGCTTTCAGTGAAAAACAATGTTGATATTATTCCTTGGATCAAAAGCTGTTTCCCTTTTCTGAACCTCTGAGAGAAGGAAAACTGTTGTTTATATTTTGCCTTGGGTACTCTTGCACACTGTATCCAGGATGTGATATGTTTATTGACTTGTATATATAAATATGTTGATGTAAATAAAATGAATGAGAATTATACCATTATGTGAAGATTGGGTTTTTTGTCTTTCTACAAATCTTTACCCATTGGATGTGATGAACAACTTTAGTTGCTTTTGTATACAGTGTAGATCAAGATCAGAGTATTCTGCAGTCTGTGGATCTACTTCCTCTAATGTTTTATGACTTGTACTTTTTCGCTAACCTGATATTATGATATGTAGTTCTCCTTAATTGACTGAAAAGTTCCACTTCATTTAATTCATTGCCAAACAATCTCAAGTTTTTATGGCTGGGAGGAAGAAAGCTTTTAGAAATATAGCAGAGATAGGGCCGAGAAGCAATATTTGGCTCTATTCCAGAATGTTTTCTACCCAATCAAAAACAAACTTCATCATTTGGTGTACACTCAATTTCGGTATCTGTGAGTACTCTAAATATCAACTATACAAAAAATTTGCCTTAACCCTTTACTGCACAATGCCTTTTAACTATCCTGGGAAAGAAGCCTCTTGAAAACATTGTGGGAAAAGGAGAAAATGCTGGTAACCAGCATTTTCTCCTTTTCCCACAATGTTTTCAACTCTCCCAGACGACCAAGTTTCAAGTCTGTTCCATAGTGAAAGCATTCGCAGTGAGGACTTCACCCCTTTTCCACGCACTATGAGGTTTTAATGACCTGGTGGAGAAATCTTACGAAAACATAGTGGGAAAAAAAGGAGAAAATGCCGGTAACCACAATGTTTTCTACCCCTTTAAAGACAAATACCATATGAGATACATTTGATTTGTTGTCTATGAATGCTTTTAATATGAACAAGTCATAAAGTTGTTTCTTGATAAAGCGTTTACTCTTAACCACACAATCCCGACCTTTAACGACCCTCAAGAAAAAAGGCTTTTGAAAACCTTGTGGAGAAAGGTAACCAGCATTTTCTCCTTTTGCCACAATGTTTTCTGCCCTATCACAGGCAAATTCTCTCATTTTAGCCACATTTAATTTGTTGTCTGCAAATGGTATCAATTTGGACCAGTCTAAAATTTTGTCATATGGTAAAGGGTTAACTCTTTACCACACAATCCCAACTTTTAATGACCCTGAGAACAAAGCCTTTTGAAAACATAGTGGGAAAAGGAGAAAATGCTGGTGACCAGCATTTTCTCCTTTTCCCACAATGTTTTCTACCCTTCCCAAAACAAATTTCAATTTTTCAGTCACATCTGTTTTGTCGTCTGCAATTGCTTTCAATTTGGACTAGTCTGAAATTTTGTCATTTGGGAAAGAGTTAACTATGTTTATTTCCGAAAGAAAAAAAAATTTGTTTTTTCAAAGTAATTTGGGCCAGAACAGCTGGTAAGGTGTCACAATTTAGATTCAAGATAAGACTGCACGTTGATAATAATATCTAGGTAATTTGATAGCCCTGTTGTTTTTGTTGTGCAAAAACTTGGGCAGAAGGTATTTACTTCAAATTTGAATTATTTTTAACTGTCTAAAGGGGAACCAATACCAGAAAGGCATTTAACCTTCAAAATATATTTGACACAGTTACTCCCCTTTTTCAACTTTCAACTTTGAAATTTTTTTTTTTGCTGAAAAGGTAACCAGGAGCCTGCTGTTGGATCCCACTTGCAGTGCTCTTCTTAGAATTCTGAATCAATTGTTTCGTGACAGATCTTTTCTTTTGTTATATGTAACAAATATGTTTTATCCAATCTGAATTAACCCTTTACCACACAATCCCAAGTTTTAACAACACTGAAGAGCAGGCCTTTTTAAAACATTGTGGGAAAGGGAGAAAATGCTGGTAACCAGCATTTTCTCCTTTTCCCACAGTGTTTTCTATCCTTCCCAAAAAGAATTTCAATTTTTCAGTCGAATTTATTTTGTCGACTGCAAAAGACTAGTCTAAAATTTTGTCGTCTGGTAAAGGGTTAAAGACACAAGGTATTACATTGGTTGTTAAGGACTATCAGTATTATGTTAAGTTGCCCGGGTTTTTCACTGGCCTACAATTCTAAATATGATTCTAATTCTAGATTTCAGCCCTAGCCATCTCCAGAGCTCTAGATAGAGGGAGTGATTTTGATTTCAAAATTGAAAATATTAATCGCTCTCCACTAAACCCTATGTTATGGGTACTCATTAGAATCGTCTCATCGAGACGATTCTAATGAGTACCCACAACATAGGGTTTGGGGGAGAAATAATGGATTTAGAATACTATCACACCCTCTTATCTGGAGGTCTCCTTCTTGTCATTGGCTGGAATCTTGTGTTTCATCCAATTGCATGGCTACTCTTAATGCTTATCCTGCCACATTAGAATTGTTGATGATTATAACAACAGATTTTGTTGAGAGTGATGGCATCGAATGAGGTTTAGATGACCAAAATTGCTGACAAAACTGCGGGGAGTGCAGGCTGATCTTGCTGCACACTCTCCGCAAAACAAATCTTTGGTCGCGAACAGCAGGATAAGGGTTGAAATTAGATATTAGAATCACATTTAGAACTGTTAGTTAATTTCTTCCCCCTCCCCCCCCAATTTTCTTTATCATAAATGATATTATTGTTGTAAACATTTCATCAGTAGGAGGTAGGAGATTCATGTGGCTGCATAGAATAGACTTTTACAAAACAATTCCGAGGTTTAACCCTTTCCCAAACGACAAATTTTGGACTGGTCCAAACTGAAAGAGTTTGCAGACGACAATTTTAAATTTGATGAAAATGGCAGAAAATTCTCAAAAAAGGGTAGAAAACACTGTGGGAAAAGGAGAAATTGCTCGTTACGAGCAATTTCTCCTTTTCCCACAGTGTTTTCAAAAGACTTGTACTGCAGACACGTGAAAATCAGGGCTTGTTTGGGAAAGGGTTAACTACCCTGATTTATAAAAGATTAGAGAACATCTTGGAAAAAGGAGAAAATGCTGGTGATCAGCAGAGCATTGTCTGCTTTTCCAACAATATTTTAAGGAGCCTTTGCTAAAAGTCAGGATGTCTAGTAAAGGGTTAGCTTTTTACCATACGACTGTTTGGGGTCTGCATGGTTCAGTGGTAAAGGTGTATGGTTCGATCCTGACTGGAGGTGAGTGTCCTTGGGCAAGACACATCAGGGGCCCAGCCTAGTACTAATGAAAACCAGGACACACATGAATAAATTAAGCTGTCACTGTGGTATGTTTGAAATAATGTTAAAAGTGACATAAAACACAATACAATCAGTCAATCAATCAATCAAAAGCTGTCTAATGTATCATGTAATGTACAATAGTTTGTTCTGAAGTCATGCACATTTAACTTTTTACCACACAATACAGACTTTTAATGACCCTAAAAGGGAAGCCTTTTGAAAACATTGTGGGAAATGGAGAAAATGCTGGTAACCAGCATTTTCTCCTTTTCCCACAATGTTTTCTACCTGTTCCATAACAAATTTCAATCTTTAGATCACATTTAATTTGTCGTCTGCAAATGCTTTCAATTTGGACAAGTCTACAATTTTGTCGTTTGGTAAAGAGTTAATCACCCTAGCTTTAGATGCACTGTTAACTCTTGCCCAGATGACAAAACTTGGATTCATCTATAATGAAAGCAGTTGCAGATGGTAAACTAGATTTGTTTAGAATTCTGGGATTTTTCTGTGAAAGATTAGTGAACAACGTGGGAAAAAGAGAAAATGCTGGTTACCAGCAAGTTCTTCTTTTCATGCAATGTTTTCAAAAGCCTTTTCTTCACCAGGGTTGTTTAATCTCAGGATTGTGTGGTAAATGTTTAACTCTTTACCACACAATCCCAAGTTTTTATGACCCTGAAGGAGAATGACTTTTGAAAACATTGTTGGAAACGAAGAAAATGCTCGTAATCAGCATTTTCTCCTTTTTCTACTATGTTTTTATACCCTGAAGACAATTTGCTCCATTTGAGCCACAGTACTGTCGTCTGCAACTGCTTCCAATTTGGACCTCGTCTAGCATTTTGTCATTTGGTAAAGGGTTAACAATTTATTCATTCATTAGTTCTGTTGTGCCTAAATACATACTGTATTTCCATTTTTTTTCATGATTCATTTCTGAAACATTTTGTTTATGAGTGATGCGTTTGTAATTTTGTATATTATTATAGGTCTTGTTATTGACTTTGGTTGACATGAAAGAGAAATTTGGGGAAGTAAGTTTCTTTAACTCTGTACCACACAACAAAATTTTGGACTTTTCCAAACTGATAACATGGGCAGACCACAAAATAAATGTAATTGAAATGATGATTTTTGTCTTTGATAGGATAGAAAAAACATGGTGGGGAAAAAGGAGAAAATGCTGGTTACCAGCATTTTCTCCTTTTCCAACAATGTTTTCCCATAGCCTTCTTGCTTCAAGATTGTGTGGTAAACAGTTAAGACTGTCTGATCATGGTCTACGAAAGTCTGTGCATAAAAGAATAATGTATAATTGCACCATATTATTGTGAATGTGAATGTGTAAAGTCTGTGCGGTTTGGTTTTTGGAAGAGAATTTTGCCCGCATGATTGAAGTATATGTTTAACCCTTTCCCAAACGACAAAGTTTGGACTGGTCCAAATTGAAAGAGTTTGCAGACGACAATTTTAAATTTGATGAAAATGGCAGAAAGGTCTCAAAAAGAGTAGAAAACACTGTGGGAAAAGGAGAAATTGCTCGTTATGAGCAATTTCTCCTTTTCCCACAGTATTTTCAAAAGACTTGTACTGCAGACACGTGAGAACCAGGGCTTGTTTGGGAAAGGGTTAATACAGTGATAGTTTGTGAAAATCCTGTAAATAATGACACCATTGTAAGTGATTATTTGTGATGGTTCTCTTGCTTTTCAAGTTCTAAACACAGCTAAAGATCGTTGAGAGTGTAGATGAAGACCAGACTGCACAGAATGTGTATTTTGATCTTCAATCTACAAGGTCACATATATTGATACTATCTTGTCAAAAATGTTTTAACCCTTTCCCAAACAGTCCCTTGTTTTAATGAACCCAAGAAAGACGGCTTTCCAAAACATTGTCATAAAACAAGAAAATTCTGATAACAAACATTTTCTCCTTTTCCCACTTTGTTTTCAGTCCTCTGAAAGACAAACCCCATCCTTTGTGCCACATCTAATTTTGGCGTTTCCAAATGCTTTCAGTATGGGCCAGTCTAAAATTTTGTAGACTTGTAATAGAGTTATCTCCTTATCAAACAAGGAAAATTTACACTTGTCTAAATTAAAAGCATTTACAGACAGCAAATTAAACAGAACATCAAAATTTAGACTGCTAGAAAACATTGTAGAGAAAGGAGAAACTTACGTGTATTTTCTATTTTGCCCACAGTGTTTTCAAAAAGCTTTTTCGTCTGGGTTTTTAAAACACAGGATTGTGTGGAAAAGATTTTAAATGCGGCGGTTGGTTGTTTCTCTTTATCCCTTTACTGCACAATCTGGGGTTTTAGTGATCTTGAGAAAGAAAGCTTTTGAAAACATTGTGGGAAAAGCAGAAAATGCTGGTAACCAAATACTTTCAATTTGGACAAGTCTAAAATCTTGTTGTTTTGTTAAAGGTAATGATTTCCAGGGGTAGATCCCTCTTTATCCTGTTGTGTGCACATTGAAATGTTGTAGTGGCAGTTGGTAAATCCTATTTGTAAGTGATTATATGTAAAGAACTTTTAATATATATGGCTAAATGTATACAGAAAAAGTGCTATTGGAGAGATGAGATTTTAAAAACTCGACTTGTTTTATCTGTATATAAGATTTATGAGGCTTTAAGATGTATGTGAAACAATAATAAAATACAAAAAAGTATGAATGAAATTTCTGGGTTTGTTATATTTTATTGTGCCTCAAACTGTAACTGATATTTGGTTGGCAACAGTCTCTCCACAGCTTATGTGTCTTCAGCCCTTAACCCTTTCCCAAACGACAAATTTTGGACTGGTCCAAATTGAAAGAGTTTGCAGACGACAATTTTAAATTTGACGAAAATGGCAGAAAGTTATCTAAAAGGGTAGAAAACACTGTGGGAAAAGGAGAAATTGCTCGTTACGAGCAATTTCTCCTTTTCCCACAGTGTTTTCAAAAGACTTCTACTGCAGACATGTGAAAACCAGGGCTTGTTTTAGAAAGGGTTAAACCTTTACTCTTTACCAAACGACAAAAACTTGTCCAAATTGAAAGCATTTGCAGATGACAATTTAAATGTAGCTCAAATGATGGAATTTGTCTTTGATGTTGTTGATAACATTGTGGGAAAAGAAGAAAATGCTTGTTACCAGCATTTTATCCTTTTCCCACAATGTTTTTGAAAGGCTTTTTCTGCCAGGATTGTTATAACTCTGGATTGTTTGGCAAAGGGCTGATTAATTTTTATTACCCATTCTCATATTTTACCAGTATTTTTTCAAAGTAGTGCATTTTTTCTGGCAGGATGGAACGACCGCTAAATATACTGTAATCTGTTTGTTGGTTGCATGGTGTTTTCTGCTGTTTTCAACATTATTTCTGTTAGACTGTGGTTGCCAGTGCACCTATCCATGCTTTTCTAGAGATTTCCTTGACCAGCACTTTGCATAACATTCTTCGCAAGCCACTGGCTGCCTTCCCACATAACCATCATTGAAACAATGATCAGCACAGAGAGAGAGAAAGAAATGATACCTTTTGCAATGACTATCATCAGTCCTCAGAGAGAAGTTAGTTGAGCTTGGGATTTGAACCAGGGAAATCCTGATTTTAACCCTTTAACCCTTTCCCAAACAAGCCCTGGTTTTCACGTGTCTGCAGTACAAGTCTTTTGAAAACACTGTGGGAAAAGGAGAAATTGCTCGTAACGAGCAATTTCTCCTTTTCCCACGGTATTTTCTACCCTTTTTGAGAACTTTCTGCCATTTTCGTCAAATTTAATATTGTCGTCTGCAAACTCTTTCAATTTGGACCAGTCCAAAATTTGTTGTTTGGGAAAGGGTTAAGCGCCTTTCACTACTCTAGTTGCCTTTGAGGACAGTGTAGATCAAGATCAGGCTGCACAAAACGTGCAGTCTTATCTTTGATCTCCACTGTCCAATTTGCCGTGACATTCTAGAGAAAACCTACCTTATAACTGCAATTATTTGGGTTTTATTACTGGACTGAAAGTGTCTCTTTGGTTTATTTGGGGCTCTAAGGGTCAAGTCCTGCACACCACTAGCTGTGCTTCTTGGCTTGGCACTTATCAGTATCAAGGAATAAAACGTTATCTGCAGGATATACCAGTTATAGGTCCTCATACCATTAGGACTTTCAACCTTTTACCACATGGAAAACAATTAGACTAATCCAAATTTGATTATAATGGAGTTGACAGGCGAATATTCAAATGTTTTACAAATGATATTATTTATCCTTGAACAGGTGTAGAAACCATTGTGGGCAAAGGAGAAAATGCTGGTTACCAGCATTTTCTCCTTTTTTCACAATGGTTTTGAAAACTTTCTTTCTCAGAGTCTGGTTCGATCCCCGGCTTGGCCAATTTCTTCCTGAGGATTGATGATAGTCATTGCGACAGGATTCATTCCTCTCTCACCGCTGACCATTGTTTCGACGATGGTTATGTGGGAAAGCAGCCAGTGGCTTGGAAAGAATATTGTGCGGAGTACTGGTAAAAGAAACTCCAGGAAAGCATGGATAGGTGCACTGGCCGCCGCGATATAACTGAAATAATGTTGAAAACGGCGTTAAACACCATACAATCAATCAATCACTTCTCAGGGTCATTAAAACTTAGGCTTGAGCGGTAACGGTTTAATTCATACAGATAAATGAGAATATGAAAAGAAGTTAGAATATTGGCTGAATGCATGTTGTTATTAAAAAAGGGTCTGCTGGCAGCTCTGTAAAGCAAAACTGCAGAGGATGACTCAATGTACAATATAACGGTCATCCTGAGCTTTGCGAAATTTTTATGGTCAAAGGGATAAAACTCGTACAATACTAGAACAAAATTTTACCAGAGTTGCCTCCCTTATAAAATGGTGGTCTTTGGTGCTTTCGTCCCACTACAAATTCGTGCGAGTGAAAATATAGCATCCTATCCCGAACGCCTTTACCATAATGGATTTAAAAACTGTTTTCACTTTGTACTTTTCGATGGTATTCTGTTTAGTTTGTTTTTTATAATCATCTTGATCTGAGCAAAGTTTTCTGAATGGTTACATATAATTAAATTATAAATACGAAAAGGTTAGTGTAAATTTAATATATGATACTTATTGATTTTTCTTACATATATTTTTCTCCATAGAACTTTTGTCACTTTACATCATGACTATCAGCTTGACGATCTCGATCCATTATCCAAATTAGTAACCTTTTTTTTTTTTTTTTCACCCTCCCCATTGGAAAGCAGTTTAACGAATGGTGATTCACGCTACATTCGATCGAGCATCAAAAATTTAGATTAGGAAGCAGAATGGCTTTTAATTTGATAATCAATTAAAACATTTCGCATGGAGTACACATGCGGATTAGTTATCGCAATATTTGATTATATATGTGATTACAGCAAAGGTAAATGTTTGTTTACCTGTTTTGTTACGAGACGCATCCGGTCCATGTTTGAAAAGGATTGAACCGGAAGTAATTTTATCATTTCTTGGGTAAATTTCTATATTTACGCATTTTTTTGTTTATCCTACGTTGACAGATGATCTTATAAATTGTGCTAAACATGTTGGATGTTTGCTTCATATAGACCTAACGAGAACTCATTTACAGGTGTGCAGGTCCTAAAGTTGGGCCCGCTCGGTATGGATTCGAACCCGAGGCCGTTTGAAGTAAGATGTTGATGTACAACCTCTACGCTCTTCGTAATCTTTATGAAAACGTTACCTTTTTGTGAGACATGACGGAAATTGACGCGACTTTGAATTTCACTGAACGGATTACAAAAAAAGATTGATTTACAAACTACGAAAGACCGTGATATAAATCTAGAGTACACGTACATGTACAATAGATCCATAAATATCTTAGAATAAAATTGTCCTAAGCCGAGATTTTGTAAGCTTTTGCTGTGATTCAGATATTCATTTTGTATTTTGTTTGTCCGACTGTCAAAATGAAACTTATTTCATGATGGTAAACGAAATTTATCATCTGATATTTTTTTGCAGACCATCTGTTCCGTGTCCCTATCACCTGATGTAAGGGAGGTAAATCTCGCTGTCTTCTTATTTAAGATTATAAGAGTTTTGTCCCCTAGACCATAAATCGATAATAAGGACGGGCTCGTACCAACTTTTCTGAAACACGTATTGGACTATTATTTTGAAACATAATTGACATAAAGGCTTTAGTTTTTATGATTTTTCCCAATGAAACATTGCTTATCTCCATTTCTTTGTCAGTTTAACAGCCAAAACTGATAGATACAACTGAAGTCATAGTAGGATTGAATCTCCTATTATCGTGGTACTAAAACATTCCTCCGTGTGTAGAAAAATTAGCGTCTTGCCTCATATTTTTCTGTTGCAAAAAACATACAATGATATCTCATGTATATTTTACGATAACTGATTTTCTGTTTGTCAGTTAACTATTCTTAGTCAAGGCAAAGCAGGGGCCAACATTGACCAACTTTCAAAAAGGTTTACTTCCGGTATTATCGTGGCATTGAGATGAGGCTCTGGAAGATGTACATGCTTACCCTATTCATGTTCAAAACTTTGGCAAATGAAAATTCAGTTATTCTCAAAGTGTTGAGATGATTTTATCAAGAATTTTGTGCAACAGATATACGTGAATTCTCCTTGTCATTTTGTAAGCGAGGTTTTATTTTGGGCACCTGTAAAGATGGAGGAAGAAAAGGACGTCTACAGATCTTTGTTTAAAATAGCATCAAATACCCCATTTTGGACCTCTTTTGTGGATAAAAAGTGAATATATAATTTCTAGAGTGTTCTCCCATTTCAATAGATCAGGGAACATAAGTAAGAAAAAAATGCAGTGCCTTGAGAATAAGATTTTTATAATTAGCGAGTCAAAAGTTTCGTCAGGGCCTCTTATATTCATTTCCATATTTGGAAAGCGCTGACGTCATCATTTAATGGTCGTCTGAAATTTACATTCCTGTTTCATAAACTTCAGTAACAGGAAAACAAATTTTACGGAATCTTTATACTGATATTGCTTTTGTTATGCTGATAAGGTCATCAACTTCATCTAGGGGATTGAGTGATTTTGCAAAGAGGCAAGTTTTCTTACTACTGGGATGAAAACTTGATTTTACCTACCATTTTCGGAAAATTTGCCGAGATAAGATTGCAAAGTGTGTTGACTGTATCTGACCTACAAATGCTCACTTGAGGAAATCCTCAAGGAGGCCCATTTCAGCCTCACTTTCGGAAATTGTAAATACCACGATATTGAAGAACCCACGATAATACCGGAAGCGACTATACATGTATAAATATGTTCTAGCTTACAAGTCCACTTCATCAATCTTGAAAATGACCTTAACCCTTTACGACACTTACCCGATCCTTAATGTCACTGAGGAAGGAGGCTTTTGAAAACATTATGTAACCAGCATTTTCTCCTTTTCCCACAATGTTTTATACCCTATCATGGTCAAATTTTGTCATTTGGCCACCTTTAACTTGTCTTCAGCAAATGCTTTCAATTTGAACCAGTCTAAAATTTTGTTGTATGGTAAAGAGTTAAACCAGCATTTCCTTTTTGTCTTGCAGTATACCTTTTCAGAAAACAATTTGGCAAAAGGATAAATTTCTCTGAGCAAGCCTTTTCTGTATTTCAGCGAAATGATTTCACAAACCTTCGTTCATGTGAATTATCCCTATTGCATAATCAACTGACTGACTGACTATTTGATTTGTGTTTAATGCTATTTAACTCTTTGCCAAACAATCCCACTTTTAATGACCCTGAAAGAGAGCGCTCTTGAAAACATTGTGGGAAAAGGAGAAAATGCAGGTAACCAGCATTTTCTCCTTTTCCCACAATGTTTTCTACCCAATCAAAGACAGAAATCATCATTTTAGCAACATTTCCTTTGTCATCTGCAAATGCTTTTAATTTGATCTAGTCCAAAAATTTTTTGTTTGGTAAAGAGTTAACTCTTTGCCAAACGACAAAATGTTTGACTTGCCCAATTGATAGCATTTGCAGACGACAAAATAAAAGTGACCCAAAAATTGAAATTTGATTTGGGAAGGGTAGACAACATTGTGGGAAATGGAGAAAATGCTGGTTCATTTTCTCCTTTTCCCACAATGTTTTTAAAAGGCTTCTTCCTGAGGGTCATTAAAACCCAGGATTGTGTGGTAAAGAGTCAACCCTTAAAGTGCCTTTCACGACTATAGTTGCCTTTGCGGCTAGTGTAGATCAAGATCAGGCTGCACAAAACGTGCAGCCTGATCTTTAATCTACACTGTCCGCTTTGCTGAATCACTATAGACAAAAGCAACCATGAAATTGCAGTTATTTGGGTCGTATTTCCAGGATGAAAGTGTCTGGAAGGTTTATTCGGCACTCTAAGGGTTTACATTGTGTCAGTCATTTTATAATGACAGCTTGCTAAGTCATATATGTCCTGGGTTTCACTAGTGCTAGTCTGGGGCTCTAAACTGTCACGCTCAAAGACACTGACTCCCATGAAAAAATCAGATGTTTCCAGTGAGGCCAGAACTCAAGGCCTCCAGGATACAAGTGTGCACTTTACCACTGCACCACACGGGACTCCCATATCTTACAGGGAAAGTTTCAAAGCTGTCCATTGAAAATTTGTTCAAGGCGGAATTACTGTAATTCTTCATCAAGCAATCTTTTGTTTTTTCATGATGCTGGGAAAGAATGTGATTTTAAATATTGATGGAAATTTTTAAAAAATGCCGATAAAGAACATGTTCTCCTTTGCAGTGCTTTCGTCTCTTTCAAAGACAAGATTTAATGTCAATATTTGACCCATATTTCATTTGTCATCTGCAAATGCTTTCAATATCAATGAGTCCAAAACTCTGCCGTATAGTAAAGAATTAAATGATCAAGCAATTTTCAGTTCAGCGCAAAGTAATTAATCGTTTACCACACAATCCAGAGTTTTTCCAACCTAGAAATAGAATTTTCTTCTTTTCCCACAATGGTTTCTGTCCTTTCCAAGACAATCCCATCATATTACTCTTTACCACACAATCCTGAGTTTTGATGACCCTGATAGAGAAGGCTTTTGAAAATATTGTGGGAAAAGGAGAAAATGCTGGTAACCAGCATTTTCTCCTTTTCCCACAATATTTTCTACCCCCTCAAAGACAGAGATCATCGTTTGAAGTACATGTACATTTAATTTGTTGTATGCAAATGCTTTCAATCTGATCCAGTCCAAAATTTTGTTGTTTGGTAAAGAGTTAAGTCACATTTGATTTGTTGTCTACAAATGCCTTCAATTTGGAAAAGTATGAAGTTTTGTAGTTTGGTAAAGAGTTAAGTAATTTAATAATAAGTTTAAATTAATTGCTGATTCTGTTAACCCTTATAACCTACAGCAATATTTTAGATTTGTCCAATTTAAGAGCATTAATTTCATTCAGAAACGATTAAACATGGGTAAAACAGTGGAGTATTTTTTTTCTTTTAACCCTTTACTACAAATACCTGGTTTCAAGAAGCCTTTTGAAAACATTGTGGGAAAAGGAGAAAATGCTAGTAAACAGCATTTTTCTCCTTTTCCTGCAATGTTTTCTACCCTAGGCTAAAATTCAATTTTTGATCTGTTACATTGTTAAAGATACATCTACAATCGTTTCAGCCAGTTTTTAACCTATTTCATCTTTATTTTATCAAACTATAATCACTCTTGTACCTTCATACCAAGTGGAACCCCTGACAGGTGTAAGGTTGCACAGATTACAACTGATAGAAAATGCATTTCTTTTTCTGAGGGCCATCCAAGAAATCATCATTGTGGCATGTCATTTTGGGTTTTAAATCAAAGACAAATCCCTTGAGATTTTTTATCTCTTTCACCATATATATCGGTAATTTATCTATGTTTACACAGCTTACTAAATTCTGAACTACTCTACGGTAACACTATCAAGTTTGAACAGCACTTTTTTCTCTCTGGCTGTAAGGATGTATCACTTTGCTGGAACTGACCAAATGTTCATTGCTTGACTCTTTACCACATGACAAAATCTTAAAGATACATCTATACTCGTTTTCAGCCAGTTTTTAACTCATTTCATCTTTCTTTTTTTTTTTCACCAAACTATAACCACTTGTATCTTCAGGCCAAATGTTGCCCCTGACGGTTGCAAAGTGGCATAGATCGCGACAGATAGAAAATGCAATGCATCTTCTGGAGGCCATCAAAGAAATCATTCTAATGACGTTTCTGGTTTTAAACCGAAGATTTCAGATACATGTACATGTATTTCTCCCTTACTCCATATATGTCGATAATTTATTTTTGTTTACACAGCTGAATAAATTTTGAACCATTCTACAGTCTTATCAAATTTTAACAGTGTTTTTTCTCTCTGGCTGTAAGTACTGTAGGCATCTTTAAACTGAAAGTATTTGCAGATGACAGACTAAACGTTACAGAAAATATGATTTTTATTCTTACAAATGAAAAAAACATTGTGGGGGAAAAAAGGAGAAATGGTGGTTTCCAGCATTTTCTCCTTTTCCCACAATTCTTTCAAAAGTCCTTTCCTTGGGGTCATTAAATCAGGATTGTGTGGTAAAGGCTTAATTCCATGCCAGTAATGTTTTCAAAAATTGTCTGGTGCAAGACAAAAGGGAAATATCTGCTGGGAAGTAATGTTTCTGAAATTGATCTAGCGGACTTGTAAGCAAGAAAATAATATTATCTGCACTTACACAAAAACGCAAATGACTTCTGTTGTACTCATCAATTTGATGATGTTGAACTGACACAGAAATTGAGATAAGCCATGTTATTGAGGGAAAAAAGTCCTTTGGCCAATTTTGTCGTTATTATGACTAAATAACTTGTGTGAAACGTGTTCAAAGAGACGTGTTGCAGGTTAGTGTCATTCTTATCGATTTTTATGGTCTAAGGGATAAAACTCTCATCACCTTTAAGTAGACTGTAGTAAGAGTTACCTCCCTTACTTATGTTGAGAGTCGGGCCAAACTAACGATCTACTGAAAAATACTTGTAGTGTATAGATCGGTTTTATTTTGTGTGGCCCGTTCAGTAGAATAAAATTCGAGTCTTTTTCATTGTCAACGGGTTGGCATTTTTCTCGGAACGATAAAGTTTTCATAAAACAACAAACAGGTTAGACGGGTATCTAGCGTTAGAATTTTGTCAGTTTTGAATCCATGGCGGGACTATCCGTGATGAGCGGGCTGAACTTTTTGTCCTACACTCCCGCTGGCGTGAATTCTAGTTTGAGTTCTAGGAAGTAATCACAGAGAGCATTTGAAACAGCTGAATAGTCCATATTTTAAAACTGTGATATAAATGATTAAATAAGGAAATGGGTTGGAAACAAGAGAATTACTTCCGGTTCAACTTTCAAAAAGATGGCGCAGACGCATCTCGTGACAAAACGTGTACAGAAATATTTGCCATCGCTGTTTTAAGCAATCAAATATTGCGTTACCGTACCGGTGAGTATTTTTAAATGAAATCTTTTCTTGAATATAACAGTTAAGCCCACTAAGTTTCCAGATTTAAATTTTTGACAGTCAATTGTTTTTAATAGATTGAATGTAGCCGGTAGCGTGAACCACCTTTTATGATTGCTTTTATATTGCCTTCCGATAAGGTTGATGAAAATAAGATTATAGTTCCGTTATGGGTGAATGATAGAGTTCGATACGCTAACTGTCATAAAATCAAGTTCTCTGTAGAAAAAAATATGGAGGATTAAACAGTAAATAGATCTATCATTTTCAAATTACACCAGTTGATCTTTTCATCTGTATAATTTAATTATGTATGTAACCAATCAGGGGAACATTACATAGATCTAGTAGGTTTATAGATAAACAATCTGAACAGAATAAAGTCGAAAATAACTCTATTTCAAATATCTATTTTGAGGAAAGCGGGACACTTAAATTGTCATGTGCACGAATTCGTAGTGGTACGAAAGCGGCAAAGATTTTTGGTTCCCTTTCCAAGGGAGGCGACTCTAGTAAAAGAATGCATAAGAGTTTGTACGAGTTTTCTCCCTTAGACCATGAAATTGTTCTCAAAGCTCCAGACGAGCGCAGGCCTATGAAATTCTTGAAATATACTAATACTTACTTAGCCTCATTCGATTGACTTTCCAGAAATACTGCCGACTATTTTCTATGTTCATATTCCTCCAGCCAGTAATTTAGTCCTTTATAAATTCTAACTTACTGATAAGAATTAAAACCATACCTGTCTCTGAACATGTTAACCCTTAGACTGGTTAAGCGCGATTCACCGGGCGACCTTTTTACGGACAGTTTAGATTAAGATCAGACTGCACAGAACGTACAGTCTGATCTGAGATCCACACTGTCCGATAAGGACATATTTTTCACAAAAAAAAAATAAAAAATCAGTTTGATTTACCATTATTCTGGTCTTTTACTATAGGCCTGAAAGTTTGTTTTTTTAATTTATTTATCAGGATAAGAGTAAAGAGGTATGACCTGCAGACGTTTTTTTTTTTTCTCCCTGCCACAAACTATTTTACTAAATATTATGACAAAAGGCCTAGGGAAAAGTGCTCTTCACACTTTTTTCTTCTTCAATCACAATGTTTTAACATGTAATCAAGTATTAACCCTTTACCACACAATCCCGACTTTTAACGACCCTGAGGTAGAAGCCTTTAAGAAAAAGGCCTTTAAAAAACATTGTTGGAAAAGGAGAAAATACTGGTAACCAGCATTTTCTCCTTTTCCCCCAATGTTTTCTAACCTTTCAAATTTAAATTTCAATTTTTGAGTCACATTTATTTTTTGTCTGCAAATGCATTCAATTTGGACCAGTCTAAAATTTTGTCGTTTGGTAAAGAGTTAAACCATAACCCTTTACCAAAAGACAAAATTTTGGACTTGTCCAAATTGAAAGCATTTGCAGATGACAATAAAGATATGGTTCAAATGATGTTTTCTCCTTTTCCAACAATGTTTTTTAACCCTTTACCACACAATCCTGACTTTCCATGACCCTGAGGAAGAAGCCTTTTGAAAACATTGTGGGAAAAGGAGAAAATGCTGGTAACCAGCATTTTCTCCTTTTCCCACAATGTTTTCTAACCTTTCAAATTTCAGTTCCAAACTTTGAGTAACATTTATTTTGTCGTCTGCAATAGCTTTCTATTTGGATGAGTCTTAAATTTTGTCGTTTGGTAAAGAGTTAAAGGCCTTTTTGTTAGGGTTGTTAAACCTCCGGATGGTTTGTTAAAGGGTTTACTCACGTTTAACTCTTTACCACACGACAGAATTTTAGACTGGTCCAAATTGAAAGCGTTTGCAGACAACAAAATAAATGCAAATGAAAAAGTAAAACTTGTTTTGGGAAGGGTAGAAAACATTGTGGGAAAAGGAGAAAATGCTGGTTACCAGCATTTTCTCCTTTTCCCACAATGTTTTCAAAAGGCTTCTTTCTCAGGGTCGTTAAAAATCGGGACTGTGTGATAAAGAGTTAATATCTTATTTGTATGTGGATGTAACGACTTAACTTTTTTTTTTCAGATGAAAAAATCTTAGACTGGTCAAAATTGAAAACATTTGCAGACAACAAATTAAATGTGGTATAATTGATGGCATTTGCCATTTATCTCTTTACCACACAATCCCAACTTTTAACGACCCTGAAGAAAGGGGCTTTTGAAAACATTGTGGGAAAAGGAGAAAATGCTGGTAACCAGCATTTTCTCCTTTTTCCACAATGTTTTCTGCCCTACCAAAAACAAATTTCAGTTTTTGAGTTACACTTATCTTGTCGTCTGCAAATGCTTTCAATCTGGACATGTCTAAAATTTTGTTGTTTGGTAAAGAGTTAAAGGGTAGAAAACATTTTTGGAAAAAGAAAAAATGATGGTTACCAGTATTTTTTCCTTTTCCCACAATGTGTTCAAAAGCATTCTTTATCAGAGTTGTTAAAACTTGTGATGGTGTGGTAAAGGGTAAACCCTTAACTGAATGTACTTATTTTGGACCTAATGATTACCAGTACCCATAACCCAAAGGAGAAAAATCTGAGAGATAATGGTACAAATTATTGGAAGAGCAATAATTTCTGCTTTTCTCACAATTTTCTTTTTTCAGCACCAAATAGATCTATATAAACACAACTTTTTTGACAGCTGAAAATTCAGTCCACTGAGACTCAGACAGTTTTAAGCTCCACTGGTGGAAGGCCAGCAAGCTTATGTCATGGCCCAGCGTCTGTCGTGCTTCTATCTGTCTGTCCATCCATCTGTCTGTGAACTTTTATTTCGAACATCTTCTACGAGTCCAAAATCTTCTCTGAAACTGCGCATCCAATTTTAACCAAACTTCACAGAAATGATCCTGCCATGGTCCTCTTCAAAATTTCTTGAAATACTTTAATTCTTTTAAAAACTCTGGTTACCATGGCAACAAAACTAAAAACATTAAAAATCTTCTTTCCCAAAACTGTAATGCCTAGGGCTACCACATTTGGCATGTAGCTTCATCTGATGGACCTCTACCAAGTTTCTTCAAACTATAGCTCTGGGGTCAAAATTGGACCTGCTCTGGGGTCACAAGTTTCACATGGACATATATAGTGAAATATTTAAAACCAATCGGCCTAGGGCTATCATTTTTGGCATGTAGCTTCATCTAATGGACCTCTACCAAGTTTCTTCAAATTATAGCCCTGGGATCAAAATTGGCCCTGTTTCGGGGGTCACATGACTTACCTGGTGAAATATTTAAAAATCTTCTCGTCCAAAACCATAAGGCCTGGGGCTACCAAATTTGTAGCTACCAATGTAGCTTCATCTAACGGAGCTCTACCAAGTTTCCTCCAGTTATAGCCCTGGGGTCAAAATTGGCCCTGCTCCAGGGGTCACAAGTTTTACTTGGGCTTATACAGTGAAAATTTTAAAAATCTTCTTGTCCAAAACCATAAGGCCAAGGCTACCAAATTTGTAGTTACCAATGTACATGTAGCTTCATCTAATTGATCTCTACTAAGATTCTTCAAATTATAGACCTGGGGTCAAAATTAGCCCAGCCCCTGGGGGTCACAAGTTTCACATGGGCTTATAGAGTGAAAACTTTAAAATTCTTCTGGTTCTTAATCATAAGGCCTAGGGCTACAAAACTTTGGACCTCTACCAAGATTGTTCAAATTAGAGCCCTGGGGTCTAAATTGGCCCTTCCCCTGGGGTCACAAGGTTTATGTAGGCTTATATAGTGAAAAACTTCAAGATCTTCTTGTCTCTTACCTTGAGATACAATTGTAATATTTTGTGAGTGTCATTATATAGCAGGTTTCTTCCAAAACTGTTCAAATTAAAGCCCTAGTGTCAAAATAGGCCCCACCCCATGGGTCATAAATTCAACATGTGCTTATAGAGTGAAAATTTTAAAAATCTTCTTGCTTCCAACTATAATTCAGGCTACTAGACTTGGTTCACTTCTGAATTTGTTCAAAATGTAGCCCTGGGATCTGAATTGGCAAAGCCTCAGGGATCTTACATTGTACCAGGGCTTAATATTGAGGAAGCTTCGAAAATCTTCTGGTTTATAACCATATGGCTCAGACCGGTACTATTTTGCATGTGGCTTTATCTTGCGGATCTCTACCAGGATTCAAGCAATTATAACGCTGTGGTCAAGAATGGCTTTGCCCTAGGGTCGCAACTTTCACTTGGGCTTTAGTAGAGAAAACTTTATAAGTCCTCTTGTTCAAAACCATCTGGCCTAGAATTCTAATGTTTGGTATGTATGGTTTGTGCTTATTAGCCAGTGGAGCGATACTGGGCCATCATGGCCGTCTTGTTTATCTCATGGCTTGACTAAAGACTTAATAGGCAGATGGTATAGATCTAAGATCAGACTGCATGTTCTGTGCTGATCTTGATCTATGACATCCGTAAAAGTCCCTGTTTTCGCCTAAGGTGCTGAAAGGGCTAGAGCTGCCCAAAATCTCATATTTGTATAGTCGTAGGATAACTCATTCACTTCAAACTAGCATTCAAAACTGTGAAAACTTTCTTACAATATATGGAAAACAATACATTAGAGCTCCCAGATAAGAGGAAGTGATGGCATTCTAAATCCATTATTTCTCTTCCAAACCCTATGTTGTTGGTACTCATTAGAATCGTCTCGATAAGACGATCCTAATGAGTACCCATAACATAGGGTTTAGTGGAGAGTTATTAATATTTTAAATTTTGAAATCAGAATCACTCCCTCTGTCTGGGAGCTCTGATACATCCTTTCTATACCATTATACAGTAGAAATGAGAAATGCTCCATGAAAAGGGAGGTTTGATGCATCTACAAACAGTATCGACCCATATCAGCCTGTGCAGTCTGCTCAGGCTGACCTGGGTTGAAACTTTTTGCTATGCGATAAATTTTCTGCATCTCCTAGAGCATTCTACCTCCAGATTAAGTCGGTTGTTTGACAAGATGGGTCTTATGGATCCATTATCATGTGATGACTCGCTTGGTACATTTTTTTTTTTTTACTCTTTCAGCGCCAAATAAATAAACCCGATCTCTTTCGGTGGCTGAAAATGCAATCCACAGAGACCCAGAAAGATTTTTATTGTAGGGGCTTGACTAATTAAGCGGACGGTACAGAACGTTCTGTGCAGTCTGATCTTGATCTGTGCCATCCACAAAAGTCCCTGTTTTCGCCTATGGCGCTGAAAGGGTTAGAATGAAAATGCATCAAACCCCCTTTTGCCAGAGTCTGAATGGCCGAAATGATCTCTTATAGCATGATATTATGTCTTTACTAAATGGCAAAATTTGTGATTTGCCAAAATCCAAAGCCTTGGCAGATGACAAATGTGGCCTAAAGGGTGGAATTTGTCTTTGAAAGAATGGAAACATTGGGAAAAGGAGAAAATTTTCCTCTATTTTCCACAATGTTCTCAAGACTTCCTTCTAAGGGTCGTTAAAACTGGATTGTTTGATAAAGGTTAACCCTTTCCCAAAAAGTCCTGTGGAAGAGGCCTTTTGAAAACAATGTGGCAAAAGGAGAAAATGCTGGTAACCAGCATTTTCTCCTTTTTCCCATGTTTTCTACCCTGTGAAAGAACCAAAGTTCATATGTACTACTTTCAGATTTGTGGCCTGCACTTGCCCTCAATTTGGTAGAGTCTAAAATTGGTTATTTTGAAAAGGGTCAAGTCATAAGTGTTTGTTACTTTGTTTTGTAGTTTATGATATTTTCAAAATTGTTTCAGTTGTATCACAGCAACATGTCACTTATTTATGTCTGTTCTGTGTTTAACCTGTACTAGGCTGGAAGATCTGTTGTGTCTCACTAAAGGACACTCCCACAAAAAAAAAAGCAGAGCCTAAGACAATAATCAACCATGGGACTTTGAGGTAACGAATCATACACCTTCACCACAGTGCCAGCAAAACTCCTACAACATGTGTTTCCCAACTTTACCAGCACTGGACTGGGGCTCTACAATACCTTGCCCAAGAACACTCCATTTTTTTATGACCACCAGATGCAGGACTCCTGATAACACATTGTGCCATAACCATACAGATCTTTGTTTGGGTTTGAATTGTAAAAATCATAAAACGAAAGACAGGTCAAGAGAGATAACTCAAACACACCTCAGAGACAAAACACAGGTGAAGAGAGATAACTCAACACATATTATATGTATCAATTTTAATCATAGACTTGTACAGTACAAATCTCATCAAATCTGTATCAACAAATCCTGCATATTTATCATGGCTCTCCCTCACAATATTTGTACAAATTATAGATTTTAGCTCTATTTTTCATCACATATTTCTGTTGTTTTGAAAGTACACAATTCTACCCATCTGACAATACCAATAACCTTACTTTACTTTGTCTAGTCATATCTATGAGTAATGGTAGTAGTAATTTTTTTGGTATCTCTTTACCTATGTATTATTAAATTTTACCACACGATCCCGACTTTTTAACGACCCTGAGATAGAGGCCTTCTGAAGACACTGTGGGAAAAGAAGAAGCTGCTGGTAACCAGCATTTTCTTCTTTTCCCACAATGTTTAATACCCTATCAAAAAACTACTGCACCGTTTGAGCAACATTGAGATTCTCGTCTGCAAACGCTTTCAATTTGGACAAGTCTAAAATTTCGTCGTTTGGTAAAGAGTTAATCTATCTCGCCTGTGGTGCCAACAAATTGTTTGATGAAATTTAATGTTTTTAGCAAATCAGAAAGATAGCCATACTTCAACCCTTTACCAAATGACGAAATTTCAAACTTGTCCAAATTGAAAGCATTTGCAGACGACAATTTAAATGCGACTCAAATAATGGCATTTGGCTTGGATAGGGTAGAAAACATTGTGGGAAAAGGAGAAAATGCTGGTTACCAGCATTTTCTCCTTTTCCCACAATGTTTTCAATAGGCCTCTTCCTCAGGGTCCTTAAAAGTTGGGATTGTGTGGTAAAGTGTTATGTACTATTAATAGATCTCACGGACATGTGGTGCCAACAAATTATTGGATAAAATTTAATAAAAATTTTAACTCTTTACCAAACAGCAAAATTTTTCACTTGCCCAAAATGAAAGCATTTCCAGACAACGAAATGAACGTGACTCAAAATTTGAATTTGTTTCGGGAAGGGTAGAAAACATTGTAGGAAAAGGAGAAAATGCTTGTTACCAGTATTTTCTCATTTTCCAACAATGTTTTCAAAAGGCTTCTTTCCTAAGGTCGTTAAAAAGTCGGGCTTGTGTGGTAAATGGTTAAGCAAATCAGAAAAACAGGCATAACTTTACTATAGTTTGTACAAATCTTATGGAAGAATTTTAGTAATTATACTTCTTTACTAATATAAATATATACAATGTATATAAGGAGTATACAATGTGAGCCAGACTCGGTGAAAAGGCAATTGAATGCACATACAAAAAGTATCGACTCAGATCAGAATTCACATTCCATGCAGGCTGACCTGGACCAAAACCTTTTGCTGTTTGTAAATTTTGCCGCAAGCCGAAGGACCATTCTGCCTCATGAATCAACCAGCTTTCAGATAAAATGGAACCACATCCTGCAGCCAACTTGCTTGATATACACGTACCGTATATGAAGATGCAATAAAATCCCTTTTCCCAGAGCATTGCTCTATTATATAGATATATATAATAGTATCTTACTGCGGGAACAATTCTCCCCCGTAAAAATACATGTTGTTTTATGGTGAACCCTTCACTATACAGGCTAGTCTTAACCCTTTCCCAAACGACAAATTTTGGACTGGTCCAAATTGAAAGAGTTTGCAGACGACAATTTTAAATTTGATGAAAATGGCAGAAAGTTCTCAAAAAGGGTAGAAAACACTGTGGGAAAAGGAGAAATTGCTCGTTACGAGCAATTTCTCCTTTTCCCACAGTGTTTTCAAAAGACTTGTACTGCAAACACGTGAAAACCAGGGCTTGTTTGGGAAAGGGTTAAAACATACCAAAACTAGAAAAAAGTGAAATAAAAGGAGATATATTTTAACTCTTTACCACAAGACAAAACCATAAGACTTTTTCAGATTTACAGGACTGGTAGAAGACAATCTGATTGTGGCACAAATGATCAATTTTGTCTTTGAAAGGATAGAAAACATTGTGGGAAGAGGAAGAAATCATTTTCTCCTTTTCCCGCAATTTTTTCAAGATGCTTCTGTGTCAGTCATTAAAATTCCAGATTGTGTGATAACAGGTAAAAGCAAGGAAAGTCTTTTCTTTTCCCTTAATGATATAGAAAACATTATAGGAAAAGAAGCATCTGTTGTTAACTCTTTACCAACCGACAAAATTTCAGACTGATCCAAATTGAAAGCATTTGCAGACGACAAATCAGATCGACAAACCAGATGTGACTCAAAAATTGGAATTGGTTTTGGAAATGATAGAAAACACTGTGGGAAAAGGAGAAAATGCTGGTTACCAGCATTTTCTCCTTTGCCCACAAAGTTTTCAAAAGCTTTCTCTGTCAGTGTCCTTACAAGTTGGGATTGTGTGATAAGGGGTTGGGAGCAATCGCTCTTTTTCCTATCATGTTTTCAACAGCTGCCAAAATGCAAAGGTCTACAATGTTGTAATGTTGTAAGATGATGTAAATGTCATGCATGTATTGTAAAGGGTTGACCAAATTGTGAATTTATACAGATGAGTATGCGATATTAAAATATGATATAAAATAGACACAAAAATATAAAATATTTAGTACAGTTTCACAAATAAAAGGAAAAGTTACCCTTCCTTACGATATTAGGCCAAAGTTTTACAAAATGTTCAACGTACAAGCCGTTGATAAAACAGTTGTAAAATGTTTATGCAAGAAAATTTTTCTGATAATCACGAACAATGATTCCAAGAAATGGTCAGACTGGTAATAAAAGATGTGCCATGCTCTGTGAAAAGGGGCTTAATGCAATTTTCAAAAAGTATTGACCCATGTCGGCCTGCGTAGTCCATGCAGGCTGACATGGGTAAAAACCTTTTGCTACTGGTCAATTTTCTACATGTCAAAGGACCAATGAACATAGCTATGTGATGACTTGCTTGGTATCATGCATCACAGATGCATTAAGTCCCCTTTTGCCAGAGCATGACTCCTGTTTTTGAGTCAACATTTGACAAAAGTAGATAGTCAGTGTGAGGATAAAACAGCTGACCTGACCACACAAACCAAAAAAGAAAAATTCCACTTCCCAAGGGTAGTGAAAACTTGGAGATTATTTAGTTTTGTCAAGTACATTTTTTTTTTGGCACTCTCAAGCGTCAATTGCCTACATTTCTAACTTGTAATAAATACCAACCCGTAAAAATTCGTTTCGAATAGCTAATACTTTATACAGAATTGAAAATATTCTTATGTGATCAATCAATCATATAACTAAGACGTTAGAATTGCCAAGACAGAAGTTAAGCAAAGATAATATTAATGATACTGATGAAGTCATCTGTACTTCCCTGCTGAAATGTTCCGACCTTTTATCATTTTATCAGCTGAAAAGTACCTAACTGTGCAGAAAAAGCAATTAAAGCACCCAAAATTTATTTTTCAGGTTAACCTAGAAATAATGAACAACAAGAATGCATTTTTTTACCTTGTACATTAGTTTACTTAAAACTCTTTACCACACGACAGAATTTTACACCTTTCCAAATTGAATGTTTTCGCAGACGACAAATTAACCCTTTCCCAAACAAGCCCTGGTTTTCAAGTGTCTGCAGTACAAGTCTTTTGAAAACACTGTGGCAAAAGGAGAAATTGCTCGTAACAAGCAATTTCTCCTTTTACCACAGTGTTTTCTACCCTTTCTGAGACCTTTCTGCCATTTTCATCAAATTTAAAATTGTCGTCTGTAAACTCTTTCAATTTGGACCAACCCAAAATTTGTCGTTTGGGAAAGGGTTAAATGCGACATGAATGAAGGAATTTGTAACAGCACAGAAAACATTGTGGGAAAAGGAGAAAATGCTGGTTACCAGCATTTTCTCCTTTTCCCAAAATGTTTTCAAATTTGCTCTTCCTCATGGTCATTAAAACTTGGGGTTTGTTGTAAATAATTAACTCCTTCACGATCAACAAAGTTCTAGACTTGTCCAAACTGAAAGCATTTTGCAGACCTCAAATTAAATCTCTGAAAGGGTAGAAAATATTGTGGGTAAAAAGGAGAAAATGCTGGTTCCCTCTATTTTCTCCTTTGCCCACAATGTTTTCAAAAGCCTTCTTCCTTAGGGTCATTAAAAGTCGGGATTGTTTGGTAAAGGGTTAAAGCCACAAAGATAGCCGAATAAACAAACAATGATACAGTATTTGACTTTACACAGCTATATAAGGCAATGGGTTGCGCCAAACCACAATCTGTCAAGCACTTTGGACACAGTGTAGAAAATGAACAGTGAAAACCTATAAAAAAACAATAAACAACCACATGCAGACAACTTTATCCATCACGCAGCTGACCAATTCTGAAAAAACATTTAGACAAAAGTAGACATTGCTTGTCACGAACCATGAAGTAATGCACAACACTGCAAAAAGCCCTTGCTAATATTGCACAAATTTTTTTCTTTCTTATTTCACACAAAAAAGATAATGTAACTCTTACATGCTGTGACGGAAAGTATAGACCAAGGATAGAAATACGCAGTTCTGTCTTGGTGATTGATTGAATGATTGATTGATTGTATGGTGTTTAACCCTGTTTTCAACATTATTTCAGTTATATCACGGCAGCCAGTGCACCGATCCATGCCTTCCTGGAGTTTCATTTACCAGTACTCCGCACAATATTCTTTCCAAGCTACTGGTCAGCAGTGAGAGAGGAATGAATCCTGTCGCAATGACTATCATCAATCCTCCGAAAGAAATTGGCCAAACCAGGGATCGACCCTGCAACCTCCTGTTCTCAAGTTCTGTACGCTACCAACTGAGCTACGGGGGCTTGGCAGAGTTCTGTCTTGGACCTACAGTACACTGTCTGAGGGATTGTCAGATATTGTGGCTAAAGTTCCTTTGATTTAACCCCTTTACCACACAATGCCGAGTTTTAAAGACCCTGAAGGAGAGGGTTCTGGAAAACATTGTGGGAAAAGGAGAAAATGCTGGTGACCAGCATTTTCTCCTTTTTCCACAATATGTTCTATCCTCTGATTGACAAATTTCATGTTCTAAGTAACATTTGTCATCTGCAAATGCTTTTCAATTTGGACAAGGTTAAAATTTTGTCATCTGGTAAACGGTTAATCATTCTAAAAACTGAAAGTGTCACTTAACCCTTTGCCCATTAAACAATCTAAAGTTTTTACAACCCGAGGATGATACCCTTTGAAAATACTGTCGAAAAAGGAGACATTTTCTCTTTTCCCAACAATCCTTTCTAAATGCTTCGTTCTCAGGGTTGTTAAAACACAAGACAGTAAGGTAAAGGATTAAACAGTCTGATCTTGATCTATGCTGTCCTTTAATAATGCCCATAGCATACTAAGAGTTGAGAATAAGACACATTTGGGGGGTGGGGGGGAGAGAAACAACAGGTAAGTGCAGAATAAAATGTGCATAGCAACATGTACATAGAGCAGTGCCCTTTAACACACAGTCCCGACTTAACGACCCTGAGAAAGAAGCCTTTTGAAAACATGGTGAGAAAAGGAGAAAATGCTGGTAACCAGCATTTTCTCCTTTTCCCACAATATTTTCTACCCTTCCCAAAACACATTTCAATTTTTCAGTCACATTTATTTTGTCGTCTGCAAATGCCTTCAATTTGGACCAGTCTAAAATTTTGTCGTTTGGTAAAGAGTTAAAAAATACTTGTGTTATTATTTTTCTTTATATCATTACAGCTTACCTAAATATTAACCTGTAAAGCCCAATTCATGACAACAGTTGCCTTAGTGACCAGTGTAGATCAAGATCAGACTGCACAAAATGTGCAGTCTGATCTTTGATCTACACTTTTCACTTTGCTTAGACATTCTAGACAAAAGCAACAGTGAAACTGCAATTATTTGGACCTTACCCGTACTTCAACAGTTAACTCTTAACCACATGACAAAATTTTAGACTGGTCCAAATTGAAAGCATTTGCAGACAACAAATCCATATGTGCCTCAAATGATTGGATTTGTTTCTGAAAGGCAAGAAAACATTGTTGGAAAAGGAGAAAATGCTGTTTACCAGCATTTTCTCCTTTTCCCACAATGTTTCCAAGTCTTATTTCTTTTAAAGTCGTTAAAACTCAGGATTGTGTGTTAAAGGGCGGAAAAATCTGCTGTGTTTGTTTAGCACTCTAAGAGTTGAATAAAATCAAAATGAACAAAATAAGAATTGTGTACAACACAACCATGCAACTGAATAACAGAAAAGTAATACGACTACAGAAGTATTCAATCATGTGTAAGCATAAAAAGTGTCACCTCACTTCACAACTATGACTTGTTCACAACCAATACTCAACAACAAGACTTCAAATGCGGTAAAAAAACAAAAATATTGCAAAGATAACATCTAGTTGCATATTATTAAGCAGACACCAACCAGTGAGTGTATTTCCATTGCTTGTTCACATAGTAAACTGACAGTAAATAAAAGCATTCATTTCATGCTTTCCGGTAGGATATTGAGAAATAGCGGTGAAAATTTTTTTCGATATTACACGGGTACGACCAGCGAGAATACCGATTCCATTTTTTTTTAATGGAAGTCTCGACAAAAAAAGGCGTTAGAAGCATGAAATAAATAGAATATTTGTTTTTTTCGGTGAAAGATCGAAATTTATTTCATCGAGTGAACATCATTGGTAATATTTTCATGAGTGGCTGCCACTCGTGAAAATACTACCGATGATGTTCACTCGATGAAATAAATTTCGATCTTTCACCGAAAAAAACAAATATCCTCTATTTCTTTTACAATGTGAATCAAAGACAATTACAGTAATGCTCCTATGCTTCAAAGTTTTTTTTAGATTTATACATATTCAAAACATGCTGACAATTAATAATGTGGCTCAAAATTGGCAATTTACCCTTGCAAGGAAAGAAAACATTGTGAGAGTGGGAAATGGTAAAAATGCAAATTTTTAACATACATCACTCAGACAAAATTTACTTTAAACTTGTCTAAGAGTTCTCCAAATAGTCCAACATTTTGACGAATCTGAGGAAGAGGTCTTTAAAAAACATAGTAGTAAAAGGAGAAAATGCTGGTAACTATCATTTTCTCCTTTTCAAACATTGTTTTAAATAGCATTTTCTCCTTTCCAAACACCGTTTTCAACCCCATCTGAGACAAAGGAAATCACCTGAGCCACATTTATTTCACTGACTTTGGACGAATATAATAATTTTGTAAAATGTGAAAGAGTTACAGGCCACACATTTTTATTATGACTGTAGTCTGCATGTGCACAAAGTGTATTTTTTTTCCTCCAGGAAAAATGTAAAGCAGTAATACTTGTAGCTACACAGACCAATCACAACTGCTGTGACATCATTTTCCATTAGCATATTCGTTCCATCCAATACTTCAGGACTAATTAAATTGATTATTCGATTAATCACAAATTTCTGTCATTAGAATTTCTCTAAAAATTTAAACATAAAAGAACACAACCCTTAGCTGAGATCAAGCACTTGTCAAAAATTACAATGGTACTGTTTAAACAGCACAGAAAAAGATGAAACAGGAAGACAACAAAAATAATAGGTTCTTTTTCTTGTGATTCTGATATGCTCGTTTTTTACAATTTGAACTCTTTACCACAAAACTGAATTTTAGACTTGTCCTAAATTGAAAGCTTCTGCAAACCACAAATTAATAATGACTCAAAACTCGAAATTCACCTTTGGAAGGGTAGAAAACATTGTGGGAAAAGGAGAAAATGCTGGTTACCAGCATTTTCTCCTTTTTCCCCACAATGTTTTCAAAAAGCTTCTTCCATAAGATTTTTATAACTCGGGATTGTGTGGCAAAAAGATGACACATTCAGAAAAAGATCGAAAACAAAAATACCAACATGACATAGAACTTTCCATCAATCATAGATACTTTTTATATCAAATTCCTCTAATTTTATGCGCAAGTTGTTTGAGGAAAAGGGGTAAATCAAGGCAGGAACATGACACTCTGATCACAACACAATGTTTGGGCACTTATACATGACTATTACATTTCTAGCGTGTACATGTAAATATTTCGGACTGTATAAAAATGAAAGCCAATAAGGTATAAATATACCACACACAAGATCAGACTGACTCTCCCAAATCTTTTGGGGAATAGTATTATTATGACAAGAGCACTGTATGTTGTTGGTTTTAGAAACAGACTGATTTTCAGTGACGACAGGGCTATGATAATACCTTGCTGTTTTCTGTGAAAACAGCCACACTAAAAATTCAGCGCTTCATGAAAAAAAAAAAAGCTTTGGGGGGGGGAAAGGGGATCAAGGAAGCAAATACCTAATCATACCAGTTTTTTTTCATTTTTCTTACATTCAATTCAAATCCAAAAAGGCATTTTCCTTCCCTGGAACTGTTTCTCATTTGAACAACTGTTCTGTATTGATGAAATTAGTAGAGGACAGAGTAAATTAAAGATCAGTCTGTTTTGTGCAGTCTGATCTTGATCTACACAGGAAACAAAGGCAGCTATAGTTGTGAAGGCGCTTCATTCTTTTCCCGACAACAAAAGTTTGGACTCGTCCAAATTGAAAGAACAACAAAATAACTTTGGCTAAAATGTTATTTAGCTCTGACGGGTAGAACACATTGTGGTAAAAGGAGAAAATGCTGGTAACCAGCATTTTCTCCTTTTCCCAAAATGTTTTCAAAAGGCTTCTTCTTCAGGGTCCTTAAACCATGGTATTGTGTGGTATAGAGTTAAAGTCATTAACACACAGGATTGTTCAGTAAAGGGTTAACCCTTTACTACACAATCCCGAGTTTTAACGACCTTGAGAGAATGGCCTTTTGAAAACATTGTGGGAAAAGGAGAAAATGCTGGAAACCAGCATTTTCTCCTTTTCCATCAATGTTTTCTACCCTGTCAAAGACAGAAATCATCATTTTACCTAGATTTAATTTTCCGTCTGCAAATGCTTTGAATTTGGTTGAGTCCAAAATTTTGTCGTTCAGTAAAGGGTTAAGGAATTCATTTTTAACAAATTTCCTCTGTGGCGTGACGATTCAATCCTTACTGCTTTTCAGGGAAGCAACAATAAAATAATATCTATATACACATAAATGATTGTACTAAAAATAATGTTACTACTGAAGGTAATGAGAATCTATAGAACCACAGCATGGTAAGACTTAGTCCTTTCCTTCATACACACAAGTATATTCATCTAGGGAGCTTTAGAAAACATTGCAAGAAATGGAGAAATTCATTTTGTCCATTTGTTACAGAGCTATGGGTATCCCTATCAAATTTGCCCCTAATTCTCTTTTTTTGTTTTCCTTACATGCTTCTGTGATCTAAGGTCTATCTTATCCAAGACAGAAGTCATCTTTTTCCTCTACATTTGTCTTCTGCAAGTGCTTTCAATTTGGACAAGTCTAACATTTTGCTGTTTGGTAAAGAGTTAACCCTTTCCAAAACGATAAATTTTGGACTGGTCCAAATTGAAAGAGTTAGCAGACGACAATTTTGAATTTGATGAAAATGGCACAAAGTTCTCAAAAAGGGTAGAAAACACTGTGGGAAAAGGAGAAATTGCTCGTGACGAGCAATTTCTCCTTTTCCCACAGCGTTTTCAAAAGGCTTCTACTGCAGACACGTGAAAACCAGGGTTTAGTTAAATCAATTTGAAAAATCACTGTACAAAAAAAAAGGCCATTTTCTATCCATCCTTCATCTCTCTACAATGTACTAGTATACTGGCTCTCTTCTTTAACACAGATATGCTGTTTTATTAGTAAAAACAAAAAATAGGAAAAGAAAAAAAAAAATCATCAAAATTTGAAAAACTACTTACTATCACAAGCATTTCATGATCTGATAAATATTAAAATGTTTCATTTCATCTGAAAAAGGCCCTTTCAAAAATATCCTTAATCTTTTCCCGAACGACAAATTTTAGACTCTTCGAATTTTGTAACATTTGCAGATGATAAATTCAATCAATCTGTTTACTAGCATTTTCTCCTTTTCCCATAATGCTTTTAAAGGCTTTCCTGCTAAGGGGCCGTTAAAACGTGGGATTGGATGGTAAAGGATTAAAGTAATTTAAATCTGTTCTGTTCTAAAGACAAAGTGCATTACCCATTAAATTGCATTTTTTTAACCCTTTACCACACAATGCCACCTTTTAATGGGAAAGAAGCCTTTTGAAAACATTGTGGGAAAAGGAGAAAATGCTGGTAACCAGCATTTTCTCCTTTTCCCACAATGTTTCCTACCTTATCGAAAGAAAAATTGCACCATTTTAGCCACATTGAAATTTGTCGGCTGCAAATGCTTTCAATTTGGACACGGCTAAAATTTTGTCATCTGGTAAAGGGTTAATACATCACTGACTGCTGCATACACATCCTTTTTCCTACCTTACAGAATCATCGTTACATCCTAAGCTGTCGTTTACAGCGAGACAAAAAGTAGCATGTACCAAGCCTTAACTCTTTACCAGACGACAAAATATTAGCCTTGTCCAAATTGAAAGCATTTGCAGACGACAATTTCAATGTGGCTCAAATGGTGCAATTTTTCTTTGATAGGGTAGAAAACATTGTGGGAAAAGGAGAAAATGCTGGTTACCAGTGTTTTCTCCTTTTTCCACATTCTTTTCTTTTCTCCTTTTTCTACAATCTTTTCAAAAAGTCTTTTTTTTAGGGTCATTAAAATTCTGGACTGTTTGGTAACAAACCCAACACACATTTTCAGTCTATATATTAAAAATCCTAACATCTGTAACATAAAAGTTCCTCTTAACCTGAATGTCTCTGGAAGGTAGACAGTGTAGATCAACGATCAGACAGCATGTTTTGTGCTGTCTGATCTTGATCTACACTGGCTGCAGAAGCAACTATAATTGTGAAAAATTCTTTAAGGGTAAACAATTTAACCATGTCACCCTCCATCAGATGACATTTATGTCTTGCATTAACTCTTTGCCAAACGACATTTTAGACTAGTCCAAACTGAAATCATTAGCAAACAACAAAATAAATGTCTCAAAAATTGAAATTTGTTTTGGGAAGGGTAGAAAACATTGTGGGAAAAGGAGAAAATGCTGGTTACCAGCATTTTCTCCTTTTCCCACAATGTTTTCAACAGGCCTTTCCCTCCGAGTCATTAAAAGTCGGGATTGTGTGGAAAAGTCTTGAACCACTCCTGCAAAAATTGCCGATAATTTGACCTTTTGCCTCAGAATTTTCCCATGCAATAATGTAATTAGTAAGCAATTTATCTTAATTACTCCTATCTAAAAAATAATATCCATATTTTCAATTGTCTTTTTTTTTTTCATGAGTAATTGAGTCTTTTCAGTGTTATTCTGTATCAAGTCTTTGCTCTATATAAGCATGCATCCCCTCCCTTTTTAACCCTGTACCATACTACAAAATTCTAGGCCGGTCCAATTTGAAAGGATTTGCAGACGACAAATGTTGCTAAAACGATGATTTCTGCCCTTAATACAGTAGAAATCATTGTGGGAAAAGGAGAAAATGCTGGCTACCATAATGTTTTCAAAAGGCCTCTTTATCAGGGTTGTTAAAAAGTGGCATTGTGTGGTAAAGAGTTAATCTCGGTAACCTCAGTTTATAAAAAACTTATCAACACAAACTTTTGAAACACATAACTCTTTATCACACAACAAAAATTTTGGACTTGCCCAAATTCAAAGCATTTGCAGACGACAAATTAAGTGTGACCCGAATTATTTGATTTGTCTTTGATAGGGTAGAAACAATTGTGGCAAAAAGGAGAAAATACTGGTTAACAGCATTTTCTCCTTTGCCCACTATGTTTTTGAAAGTCTTTTTCCCTGTTAAAACTCCGGATTATGTGGTAAAGAGTTGAAACACTGAACTTGTTAGTATCAAAACAAACATTTAGAGGACTCTTCATTATAAAAATATAGTTTATATCCGTAATCTTGAAATAATCTATCATGGAATGTTCAAAACAAGCTTCTGATGGTTAAGTCTGTATTTCTACTATTTTCTTTCATTCAGTCTTTTTTTCCCCCCCATCCATAACATTTTCAATGTACATTATCATATACAATTTTAGAAAACACTGTGGAAAAAAGAGCAATCCCTTATTACAAGTAATTGCTACTTTTCACACAATCCTTTCATAATAACTGAAAAGTTAAAGACAACAAATGTAGATGAAGTGATGAATTTTGTCTTTGATAGGGTTGAAAACATTCTGGGAAAAGGAGAAAATGCTGGTTACCAGCATTTTCTCCTTTTCCAACAATGTTTTCAAGCAGCCTCTTCCTCAGGGTCGTTAACCGTTTACCACACAAACAAATATAGATTTGTCCAAATTGAAAGCATTTGCAAACCACATTTAAAATGTGGTTCAAATGATGGAAATTCTTTTTGATAGGGTAGAAAACACTGTGGGAATAGGAGAAAATGCTGGTTACCAGTATTTTCTCTTTTTCCACAATCTTTTCAAAAGGCTTCTTTCTCAGGATTGTTAAGACTTGGGATTGTGTGGTAAAGGGTTAAAACAGCGGATTGTGTGGTAAAGGGTTAATTTGTTTTTGGAAAGTCTAACATTAATATGTACACTCTCTCCTTAACATATCCTAGACTTTCAGACATACAAGTATAAACTAAAGGGGAAATTCCCAGAGAAAGGGAAAACTAAACTTTGTGAATGAAAAGAAAGAAACATTTATGAAAAAGAAGTCAATACTTGTTGCAAACAGTTGCTTTTGTCCCCTAAATGTTTTGAAAACTATACTCTTGTAGACGCATACAATTGTAAATACATAGGACTTCTGTTTTGACAACAAAAATATTTCCAGACTGAATGAAGAACAAATATTTTAGTAATCAGACAACAAATATGTTTTAAAACCGTTATCAAACAATCCCAAGTTATCACGACTCTGAACAAGGAAGCTTTTGGAAACATTGCAGGGAAAGGATGAAATGCTGGTTACCAGCATTTTCTCCTTTTCCCACAATGTTTTCTTCCCTATCAACACAAATTTCATTTTAACTGTCATCAGCAAATGCTTTCCATGTGGATAAGTCTACATTTTTAAGGTGTGGTGGTGAGTTAAAAACCTTACTTGGGTCAAAAAAGGCTGAAAACATCGTTTTTGTTGAAAGGGCATCACTCTGTTGACCCAACTTATTCCTGCCCATGATCATATAAATACCAATATTTCTATATTTTTACCTCCCCTTGTACCACTAGCCCTTCTACCGTAAGGAAGATCTCGTTTCATTGATGCAGGAACGACCCTGAATAGACCTTGAACTTTTTCAAACATAACAAATTGTTTTACTTGAATAAGCATTCATCGTTCTTCTTTATTTCTGATCTACACAATGTAATTTCATTCAACCAGGAATAACCCTGATATGACCTTTAACCTTGTCAAACATAACGATTTGTTTTACTTTAATAATCATTCATCGTCCTTCTGTCTAATCTGCGCAGTGCAACACTACAGTATCGACTTGGCCTTTTCAATAAAAAACTTTTGGCACATTTCTCAAAAATGCATGACCTTCCTCTAACGACCTTGACCTTTCACTTAATCTACCTGAATTTGTCTTCAGTGATTAAGATATGTTCTAGTGGGCTGATTATAGTACATGTTTTCTTCTCTGCTGACATTTCTACGCCCAAGGTATGGTGAACTTTGACCTATGGGCCCATTCGTTAAAGGTCCTGAGGGTGGGTATCTGCCTCCAGGGGAGGGGGAAGGGTCTGAAAATAAATGAGAAACAAAATCAGAAAATTAACCCTCAAGCTGCTAAGCACGACTCACTGACCCCTAGTGGACAGTGTAGATCAAGATCAGACTGCACAGGATGTGCAGTCTGATCTTGGATCTACACTGTCCGATAAAAGAGATATTTTTCTCCAAAGAATAAGCTTGAAGGAGCATTATTCAGGTTTTTACAATTGGCTTTAACCCTTAAAGCACTGAATAAACCCAATGGACATTTTCAATCTAGAATAAAACCAAGATAATTGCAATTTTGTGGTCACTTTTCATGTCTAGCATCTCAGCAAAGCGGACAGTGTAGATCAAAGATCAGGCTGCACGTTTTGTGCAGCCTGATCTTGATCTACAGTGGCCGCAAAGGCAACTATAGTCGTGAAAGGCGCTTTAACTCTTTACCAAACCACAAATTTTTAGACTACACCAAATCGAAAGCATTTGCAGACAACAAAATAAATGTAACTCAAAAAGTGAAATCTGTTTTGGGAAGGCTAGAAAACATTGTGGGAAAAGGAGAAAATGCTGGTTACCAGCATTTTCTCCATTTCCCACAATGTTTTCAAAAGGCTTAAGAGTTAAGGGTTAAAATTTTATTTAACTTATTTAGCAGGATAAGGGTTAATAAGCTGATAGGAACAGATATTCTACTTTGATCTTAACCAAAAGGCCGAGAATAACTATGCACATGCTACTATTTGAGTTAACTCATTACCAAACAAAAAAATGTTAAGACTTGTCCAAATTGAAAGCATTTGCAGGCGACAAAATAAATGTGACTAAATAATTAAAATCTGCTTGTCGGAGGGTAGAAAACATTGTGGAAAATGGAGAAAATGCTGGTTATTAGCATTTCCTCCTTTTTCAACAATGTCTCCCTATAGGCTGTTAACCCTTTACCAGACGACAAAATTTTAGCCTTGTCCAAATTGAAAGCATTTGCAGACGACAATTTCAGTGTGGCTCAAATGGTGCAATTTTTCTTTGATAGGGTAGAAAACATTGTGGGAAAAGGAGAAAATGCTGGTTACCAGCATTTTCTCCTTTTTCCACAATGTTTTCAAAAGGCTTCTTTCCCAGGGGCGTCAAAAGGCGGCATTGTGCGGTAAAGGGTTAAAACTCAGGATTGTATGGTTAAAAAGTTAGCATTTTGCCTGAAAACAATTGTAAAGTACCCAACAGACAGTCAGTCTGGTACTGTATTTTGAGCTATTTATGCTATTTATGGTTGCCCTTTGGGGTAAAAGGATGGAAAAATTTTCATACTTCATAATTGCAGAAACTTTATCTGTTTCACATTCATTGTACCCTATATTTATGTTTCATATTCATTGCCAACATTTTGAATATGTTGTTGGTTTGTTTGTTTGTATAGTGTATACCAGTAGCTTTCAACATTATTTAGCCTTGAGTTCCTTTCACCAGCAATTACCGTATATGCTCGACTGTAAGACGCCTTCGCTTATAAGACGCTCCCCCAACTTCATGATTCAAAATCGGGGATTTCATTGATGACCTCCTATAAGATGCAGGTAGACTTCACACTGATCATAAGAATGCTAAAATTTTGAGTATTCAGCTGGAAATACGCCTCGCAGACATTACGGTCTATGGGAGTTGCATCATTCCCAAAATACATCTCTTGTATCTTAGCCGATCGTATCTTGATTCAAGTCTAATTTCTTTTTAAAATTGAAAAAAAAAAAAAAAACTTGAAAAGAATGTAATGCATAGTCCAAAACACTCACATTTTTTGTATAAATAATCCTATCAGGGAAATTAGGCCTTTGATGGTTTACTCAAAATTGTTATTTATCAATGGGTGTATAAATTTTACCTCGACAGTGAAGAGTTACATTACAGGATCAAAGTACTCTAGTATCTTACACCCAGCACAATGTGATTTATCTCTTTACCAAACGACAAAATTTTAGACTTGTCCAAATTGATAGGATTTGAAGGAGAAAAAGGTAACTGTGACTCAAAAATTGAAATTTGTTTTACTAGCGTTTTCACCTTTTCCCACAATGTCTTCAAAATTATTTTTCTTTCGATTTGTTAATAATCGAGATTTTTGGTAAAGAGTTAAATATCTACATGGCCAGGATAATTTTTGGTCGTTAAATCATAGCTATCAAAATGGAGACCTTGATGCTTGCTGATTTAATCTGAATAATTGTATAATCAGCTATCCTGGTCATAAAGCTAATTGTTAATCTCTGGTGTTATATCAGCATTAATTTATCGATGGGTTGCTTGGTCAGTTCAAGCTGTGAAAGTTTGACATCTAGCTGTTAATCTCATTCAAAAAAAAGGTGTTGTCTGTGTGGTAAAACACAGACTGCGATAACAACCCTTTACTTCATTACCTCGATGATCACCTGATAAACACTACCAAATTTCTATTTAGATAGAAACAGATGGGATTTTTTGCCTCTGTTAGGTTACTTGTGTTATTACATCATTTTAATTCATCTCAATGATCAAAATTTCCAATCATCAAAAAAGTATCGATTCATCTTTAAATTTAAGAATTGCCAAAAGGGCCAATTAATACACACGGTACTTTGATATGTATAACAGTCAACTCGAGGGCCGTATTATACACTGAGTGCAACAACAACAACAAGACGAATACCTCAAAAGTCTGGAATGGATTTAAAGCTAAAATAACAAGTAAAACACAGAAAAAAGTTTGTTCCAAACTTTTATTTCTTCACATTGACGGCAATTACAACTATTTCTGAGACACTTAAAGCTTTACATCAGCGTGACTAGATCGGGAGGTGGTAGTATCTCTTCGTGTTGGTCGGCAGGTAAGTAGGTTCCCAAGATGGAATTTTACAAAGTCCTTTGATTATGCGCTTATAAGACGCTCCCCCTACTTCAAGCTCAAAATTCTAGGGATAAAAATGCGTCTTATAGTCGAGTATATACAGTAGCTCAATATTTTTCCCAGGCCACTGGCTGCATATCCATTAACTCTTTACCAAACGACCAAATTTTAGACTAGTCCAAATTGAAAACATTTGCAGAAACAATTTAAATGTGACTTAAGAATTGAAATTTGCTATGGGACAGGTAGAAAACATTGTGAGAAAAGGAGAAAATGCCGGTTACCAGCATTTTCTCCTTTTCCCACAATGTTTTCAAAAGGCTTCCTTTTTAGCGTCGTTTTAAGTCGGGATTGTGTGGTAAAGAGTTAATGAAACAATAATCAGCAGTGAGAGAGGAATGAATCCTGTTGCAACGACTATCATCAATCCTCAGAAAGAAATTCAGCGAGCTGGGGATTCAAACCAGCGACCCCCTGGTCTCAAGTCCTGTACGTTACTGACTGCGCTACCAGGCTCTGCAGTATGTTACTGAACATCCAGTAAGCTGTATCCCTACGGTATTTGGTAAATGAAATATTCTACTCTATTCATGACACATGACTACCACCTTACCTAGACTTGGTGGGGGTTTCCCAGTTCGTCGAACACGTAATCTCAAGGTGGAGCCCCCATTTTGTATAATATCAATAGCCTCCGAGTGGGTCATACTCTCTGTCTTGTAGCCATTAATTTCCAACAGTTGATCTCCCACCTGAAACAAAACAAACACACAATGTTGTGAATATGCATATGCTTTAACCCTTTACCACATATTCCTGAGTTTTAACAACCCTAAAAGAGAACCCTTTTGAAAACATTGTGAGAAAAGGAGAAAATACTGGTAACCAGCATTTTCTCCTTTTCCCACAATGTTTTCTACCCTTCAAATAAACAAATTTTAATTTTTGAGTCACATTTGTCGACTGCAAATGCTTTCAAATTGGACAAGTCTAAAATTTTGTCGTTTGGTAAAGAGTTAAAACAAGATCCAGGTACAAATGGATGTAACCGTTATCTAGAACTCAAAATTTAAGATTTTATTTCATAAATAAACTTACCTGGAATAACATTATGAATACTCTTTTTCTGATCCGTAGAATAAACTTCCCCCCCACCGGAAGTTTTTCAAACCGCACATGCGCAGATCGTAACTTCCAGTTTGATCAGCTGTGAACATGTGCAGAAACGTCAGTTCTCTTTTTCTTGCGAAAGTGTTCGCTTCGGCTTTCGCTTCCGTGGAAATTCCGAACAATAATTGTGTTAGACAATTAGTTCTACTTCTCTTGTGTTTCACTGTGGTGATTATGGCTCACAATTCGGTTCCCGAGGACGGGGAGATATCCGAACACTGTTTTTCAGCCAGCGAGTCGGAAGTAAACATGGCGTCGCCGACACGTGGGGCGCCTTTGAATAACGTTTCGGTAGACACAAAGTCAACCGCGAGTTCGTCGAGGAAAGGCAAAAAGGAAAAAAAGTCGAATAAATACGACGAACTAAATGGTAGAATGTCAAAAATAGAGAATATTTTGGAAAACATGCAACGGTTTCTTGACAAACAAGAACCTTCTAGGACTGTAACTAATGTAGACATAGGGAGAAAAACATTAGGGTATGACAGTTCAGAAGAAGATAGGTATGTTTCTGATGATAATGTGTCATTATTTACAAATGGACAAATTTCACCCTCCAGTCACAAAGACGGGGAAGATTCCAGTCAGGAAGACAGTTCCAAAAAGACTAAGGAAACTTTGTCTGAGGCTACGTCAAAATGCCTGTTTGACATGTTTGGGGAAGATGCGTTGTTGAAAAAGCCCATCAAGAAAAGTGGCATAGTGTTAGACAAGTCACAGATTGAGGTTCTTCAGAGTAGTTATCGTTGTCCTGAACCAAATTTTTTGACAGCATTTTCAGAAGAAAATTTCGATTTGTTTCCTGTAGACGAAGAGTCTGAGAAATTACTACAGGTTCCTTCTCTTGACAGTTTGGTTGAATGCTGTCTTACTAAACGTTATGGTCCCAAAGCAGCTTTTGCCAAAGGGAAAAATTTATTCTCACAACCTGCAAAAATGATTGAAAAGATTGCATACAGAGGCCAACAGGCAGCTAGACTAGGACTGGTCATTCAGATGTATGTTCAACAGAGTCTCGGTAATCTGCTACAGTTGTTAAATACTGAGGACTTAGACCGAGATAAAGCGTCCAAAATGGTGAAGGACATTTTTGCCATGACTACAAAAGGACTTGACCAAATAGGCCGCTCAGGTGCTTTTCATCATATTGCTCGTAGAGCAGTATCTATGACGGACACTGGGTTATATGAACAGTCCGATAAGTTAGAATTCACTAATCTGCCTCTTACAGGAGACGGAGTTTTTGGAGAGGGATTAGAAACACTTCTCAAGTCGAAAAAGGAAAAGCGAAAACAGGTTGAGGACCTTATCCCTGATGTCAGGAAAAAACGTAAAGTTTCTGGTCCAATACCGGAACAGTCCAGAAAACCATCTGGTGATAAACCTAGTGTAAAAACTGACAATGTTCAAAATAGTGGATGGGGTAATTTTCGTATCCCAAAGGTCACAAGAACTGATAATAAAGGAAGTTCACGCGGTCGTGGAGGTTTTGGATCCAGACGACCCTCAGCAGGCCGAGGAGAGGGACCTGCAAAACCAGATACAAAATGACTCAGTGAGTATTATTGCAAAACTTTCTCACATTCCTGTCGGGGGAAGATTGACTTTTTTCTTACCAGAATGGAAGAAAATAACTTCAGACAAATGGGTACTAGACACCATAGAAAATGGTTACAAACTAGAATTCACAGAAATTCCTCAATTCTTGGGTATAAAACCTACAAAAATTTCGGAAAAAAATCACCATCTTATTCGAAAAGAAACAGATTCATTGTTACAAAAACGTGCTGTGGAAAAAGTGAGTGCAATGGAAATGCATTCAGGTTTTTACAGCACATTGTTTCTAGTACCCAAGAAAAACGGGGAAATGAGACCTGTAATAAATTTGAAACCTCTGAATCGATTCTTGGTCAAAAAACATTTCAAGATGGATACTTTGAGCAAAGTTTTAAACTTGGTGACAAAAGGAGATTGGGCACTAACAATCGATTTAAAAGATGCATACTTCCATTTGAAAATATTCAAAGGTCATCAGAAGTACCTTTGTTTTCACTTCGAGGGGGTGGCTTATCAGTTCCGAGCTCTTTGTTTCGGTCCCACGAGTGCCCCAAGAGTGTTCACGAAGGTAATTGCGGTGGTAGTGGCCTATCTCAGGAAATTCAACATTCGTCTAGCAAGTTATTTGGACGATTGGTTGACTCTGAACAAATCTGTCCAGAATATCTTGCTAGACAGAATGACAGTTCTCAGGTTCTTGTACAATTTGGGTTTCATGGTGAACAAAACCAAATCTCAATTAATACCAGTTCAACTGCTCACATATCTAGGGAGTCTGTTCGATTTCAAGAGGGGCATTGTTTCTCCGACAGTAGAAAGACAGGAAAATCTAAAATTAGCTGTTCAGAACATTTTAAAAGATCACTGTACAGCAAGGGATTTCATGGTACTTCTTGGAATGATAGCGTCATGTCTAGATCTAATCCCAAATGCCAGGTTGTTCATGAGACCTATTCAGCTGCATCTGCTCAATCATTGGAGCCCAGCTCATATGAAACTCTCGGTTGTAATCCCATTAACACCTCAGCTGAGATTAGCTCTGAACTGGTTCTCTTTGGATCAGAACATTGGAGTGGGCAAATCTTTTGTGAACGAATCATACCCAATCACATTAACCACAGATGCCAGTGGTACAGTGGGCTGGGGAGGTCACATGAACAATCTGGTGTGTCAGGGCAAATGGGACAAATACCAAAAACTTATGCATATAAACTGCTTGGAAATGTTAGCAGTTCAGTTCAGTGTACAGCAATTTCTTCCTCATCTGAAAGGCAAAAATGTTTTAATCAGGTCAGACAACACAACGGTTTGTCAATACATAAACCATCAGGGGGGCACAAAATCGAGTCAGTTGTGCAGTCTTACAATGGACTTGTGGAAATTGGCCCTACAGAACGATATGAGGTTGAAAGCTGTATATATTATGGGCAAGAAGAATGTGTTGGCGGATTCTCTGAGTCGGAAACAAATCCTTGCAACAGAGTGGTCACTGAACAAAGCTGTAGTAGCTCAGATATTCAAAAAATGGGGGAAACCAATGATAGATCTCTTTGCAACGTTTCAGAACAAGAAAACGCCTCTGTTTTGCTCATGGACATATCATCCACAAGCATATGCAATGGATGCTCTGTCCCTGTCATGGCAGAATCTACTGGGTTATGCGTTTCCACCAACACAGCTTCTCCCCAGAATTCTAAATCACATTCAGAAATTTCAATGCACTGTGATATTGATAGCTCCGCAATGGCCAAAACAGCATTATTACCCTCAATTGTTGAGTCTCTTGATAGCCAAACCAATTAGACTTCCATGCAGTCAGACACTGTTAACGCAATGTCAAGGTCGGATCTCTCACCCAAATCCAGAGAGTCTACGTCTGACTGCATGGCTGCTATCGACCGACGTTTGTCTTCAGAAGGCTTTTCTAAGAAAACAAGAAAGTTACTCTGCAAGTCATGGCGAAAAGGTACTCAAAGAGACTACTGTAGCAAGTTCAAACAGTTTGATAGCTGGTGTTGTGAGCGGTCGATTGATTCGCATCTCGCATCTCTAGCTAACTGTGCTGATTTTCTGTCTTATCTGTTTTATGAGAAAGGGTTAAAATACAGGACGATCAATGGCTATAGGTCAATGATGTCATCAGTTTTACCTCCCATTGGAAATGTACCTGTGGGTCAGCATCCTTTCATTATAAGGTTGCTAAGAGCAGTTTTTAACGAGCGACCTCCTCTAAAAAAACTTGTACCTGAATGGAATCTTCTTATCGTTTTAGATTGCTTGAAGAAATCTCCATTCGAACCACTGAAGGATGCATCTTTACGTCATTTGACTTGGAAGACCTGTTTTTTGTTAGCAATTACAACTTTTAGAAGGTGTAGTGACCTACAATCTCTTCAACTGGGTGGACAATTCATGAATGTTCAGAAAAAAGGGGTAACATTTGTTAGAACCGGTCTTTCAAAACAAGACAGGCCAAATCATACAGACAGGACCATTTTTATTCCAGCTTTACCAAACAACAAATTTTTGGATCCAAAAAGATGTTTATATCTTTATTTAAAAAAGACGGAGTCATTCAGATCAAAGTCAGGACAGGAATTTGTGAAGTTGTTTTTGGCTACAAAGAAGCCACATAATCCCGTATCAGCTCAGACCATATCAAGATGGTTAGTTAGTACTATCAAATTTTGTTATAAATTGCATGATAAGTCTCTTGGCAAAGTTAAGGGACATTCAACAAGAAGTGTAGGCCCATCATGGGCACTGTTTAAAGGTGCATCACTTCAGCAGATCATGGAGAGTGCTGACTGGTCAAGGGAGACCACTTTTACGAAACATTATCTGAAATCCATAAATATTGATTTCATGTCTGTGTAAGAAACAAAGTCAAGTATTGTATATAGTATACAAACTTTGTTTCAAACTGATCTCTTATTTCTCTTGCGGATCGCGTGGGACATAAAGTTAATTTGTAACATTTTGATTATATACTATTGTATATAGTGGGATAGAGTTCCGAAGGATTCTGTGAACTATGATTATTCTGTACTTAATATGTAACTGTTGGGACAGTTCAAGATACAGATGGGGGTTTTAAAGTTCAATTTGTGATTGGTGGTTATACAGAGTAGACTGTGAAAGACCCACCTCCGTTCTTGTACTGCTGTGGAATCAGTGGTATTCATAATGTTATTCCAGGTAAGTTTATTTATGAAATAAAAATGGAAAATTTGATTTTCAAATTAAAGTTTTATGAATAAATAATACTTACCTGGAATAACAGGTACCCTCCCTACCTCCCCTTCTTTCAGTCTCCTCTGGCGAACACTTTCGCCAGACAAGGAGAACTGACGTTTCTGCACATGTTCACAGCTGATCAAACTGGAAGTTACGATCTGCGCATGTGCGGTTTGAAAAACTTCCGGTGGGGGGGAAGTTTATTCTACGGATCAGAAAAAGAGTATTCATAATGTTATTCCAGGTAAGTATTATTTATTCATAAAACTTTAATTTGAAAATCAAATTTTCCATTTTGTCCACACTGAAAGCATTTTAACCCTTTCCCAAACGACAAATTTTGGACTGGTCCAAATTGAAAGAGGTTGCAGACGACAATGTTAAATTTGATGAAAATGGCAGAAAGGTCTCAAAAAAGGTAGAAAACATTGTGGTAAAAGGAGAAACTGCTCGTTACGAGCAATTTCTCCTTTTCCCACAGTGTTTTCAAAGACTTGTACTGCAGACACGTGAAAACCAGGGCTTGTTTGGGAAAGAGTTAACTCTTTACCACATAATCCCTAGTTTTCACGACCCTGAGGAAGAAGCCTTTTGAAAACATTGTGGGAAACGGAGAAAATGCTGGTAACCAGCATTATCTCCTTTTCCCACAATGTTTTCTACCCTATCAAAGACAAATTTTATCATTTGAACAACATTTAAAATGTCGTCTGTAACTGCTTTCAATTTGGACAAATCTACATATTAGTTGTGTGGTAAAGAGTTAACCCTTTCCCAAACAAGCCCTGGTTTTCACGTGTCTGCAGTACAAGTCTTTTGAAAACACTGTGGGAAAAGGAGAAATTGCTCATACTGAGCAATTTCTCCTTTTCCCACAGTGTTTTCTACCCTTTTTGAGATCTTTCTGCCATTTTCATCAAATTTAAATTTGTCGTCTGCAAACTCTTTCAATTTGGACTAGTCCAAAATTTGTCGTTTGGGAAAGAGTTAAGATAGAAAGATAACTCTTTACCAGACAACAAAATTTTAGACTGCTCCAAATTGAAAGCATTTGCAGAATAATCTGATGACAAGTTGAAAGTGGCCCAAATGATGAAAATTGTCCTTAATAGGATAGAAATCACTCTGGGAAAAGAAGAAAATGTCGTTTACCAGCATTTTCCCAAAATAACCTTGAAAGCCTTCCTCAGGATCCGTAAAGTGTGGTAAAGGGCTAAAAACCCTTACTCTGATTCAAAGTTAAGGTTACAAGGGTTACAAGCCCTAAACTCCCAAGACACAATTTCTGTATCACGCAGAGAAATTTTAACCCATTACCTCTCAATACAATTTAGCAGACGACACATTTCAAAATCCGAAATACAGTTCATCAACATGAATTAAGTTTTGATCTCACAACTAATATTCAGAAACTTCCTGGCAAAACAGAGCAATAATCTTTACCAAACGACAAAAATTAAAACTTGTCCAAATTGAAAACATTTGCAGACGATTAAAAGCTGCTCAAGTGATGTCATCATTAGAAGAGTGAAACAACAAACTGGGAAAAGGAGAAAATGCTGGTAACCAACATTTTCTCCTTTTCACACAATGTTTTTCAAGGCCAACATCCTTAGAATCATAAAAACATGGAATTGTTTTTAACTCTTTACCACACAATCCCAACTTTTAACGATCCTGAGAAAGAAGCCTTTTGAAAACATTGCGGAAAAAGGAGAAAATGCTGGTAACCAGCATTTTTTCCTTTTCCCACGTTTTCTACCCTGTCGAGAACAAATTTCATTTTTTCAGTCATAATCATTTTGTCGTCTGCATATGCTTTCAATTTGGACTAGTCTAACATTTTTTCGTTTGGTAAAGAGTTAAGTTGGGTTAGACACAAAGAAAAAATTTAGGATCTGCGACTCACCCTCAGGCTTCCATCCAAATCTGCCACACCCCCCTCTGCAATACGCAGCACGAACAGTGGCATGTTGTTGAACTCTTGTCCCCCTCGTATAGAAAACCCAAACCCTCGGTTACCTCGGTTCAGCTCCACGATATAAATCTGGTTCTCATGAATTTCCTGTAACACATGTAGAATTCACTTTTATAACATGTGTCAAGAGTTTGAATTTCCCTAGATCAAACATGTAATACCAGCAATTGAAAACCAGCAATATTTCACAATGGAAATAAATCAGGAAGGAAATAATCCTTTACCAAACAAACCTGAATTTTAACGACCCCGAGATACAGGGCCTTTGAAAAAATTGTGGGAAAAGGAGAAAATGCTGGTAAATAGCATTTTCTCCTGTTCCGCTAGAGTTTTTCTAACCCTTTCAGGGACAAATCCAATCATTTGAGCCACATCTACTTTTTCGTCTGCAAATGCTTTGAATCGAATCTAAAATATCATCGTGTGGTAAAGAGTGAACCCTTTACCACACAATCCAGAGTTTTAATGACCTTGAGAAAGAGGCCTTTTGAAAACATTGTGGGAAAAGGAGAAAATGCTGGTAACCAGCATTTTCTCCTTTTCCCACAATGTTTTCTATCCTTCCCGAAACAAATTTCAATTTTTTAGTCACATTTATTTTGTCGTCTGCAAATGCTTTCAATTTGGACCTGTTTAAAATTTTGTCGTTTGGTGAAGAGTTAAGTAAGGAAAATGAAGAAAAAGTGGCTTTTTGATGGCCTAAAAATCCTGAAATCAAAAAACGATTCTGGGAACTTTCACCATTTAAACTGATTAAATCTCCACAGATCAAACATGCAATATAAGTACTTGAAACTTACTTTACTTTAGAAATAAATCAAGAGGGAATTAATCCTTTACCACACAATCCCGTGTTTTAACCATCCTGTGAAAGAGGCCTTTTGAAAACATTGTGGGAAAAGGAGAAAATGCTGGTAACCAGCATTTTCTCCTTTTATCAACAATGTTTTCTATCCTTCCTGAAACAAATTTCAATTTTTGGGTCAGATTTATTTTGTCGTCTACAAATGCTTTCAATTTGGACTTGCGTAAAATTTTGTCGTTGGTACACAGTTAAACACTTCACAACAGCAGACAACAACATTTATTTTGTCGTCTGCAAACGCTTTCAATTTGGAATTGTGTAAAATTTTGCCGTTTGGTGAAGAGTTAAGTGAGGAAAATGAAGAAAAAGTGGCTTTTTGATGGCCTAAAAATCCTGAAATCAAAAAACAATTCTGGGAACTTTCACCATTTAAACGGATTAAATCTCCACAATATCAAACATGAAATATCGGTACTTGAAACTTACTTCACTCTGGAATTAAATCAGGAGGGAATTAACCCTTTACCACATAATCCCGTGTTTTAACCACCCTGAGAAAGAGGCCTTTTGAAAACATTGTGGGAAAAGGAGAAATGCTGGTAACTAGCATTTTCTCCTTTTCCCACAATGTTTTCTATCCTTCCCAAAACAAATTTCAATTTTTTAGTCACATTTTTTTTGTCGTCTGCAAATGCTTTCAATTTGGACCTGTGTAAAATTTTGTCATTTGGTACAGAGTTAAACACTTCACAATAGCAGACAACAAATGAGCCTTTAGTCTTGCACAAGGGGGTTTAATGCATCTCCGTGATGCATGGTACCCAGCAAGTCATCATATGGCCCGCAACATGTGAAATGGGACCTTCGGACATTTGCGTAAAGTGTCGTCTTGGATTAGCCTGCGCAGTCCGCGCAGGCTAATCCGTGACGGCACTTTACGAATACATAAGATTTTTTCCTACAGTAGACTTTCGTGAAACAGAAAAATCGCACAAAAATGGGAAGTGTCGTCTCAGATTAGTCACAGACTGCACAGGCTTATCTGGAACGACCCAGTTTTACGCATATGTCCGAAGGCCCATTTTCGTGTGTTGCACGCCATTTAATTATGGATCCTTAAAATCCGTTTTGTATAACAGCAGGCTGAATCATGAGGTACAATGGATCCTTTGATATGCAGAAATTTACCTCCACCAGGCAGACCTGGGTCGATACTTTTTGCAGATGCATTAAGCCCCTTTTTCACAGAGCATTGCTCAAATAAATTTGGGCTAAGACTATGGAATTTATCTTTTGAAGAGTAAAGCAGAAAGGCGTTTAAAAACATTGTGGGAAAAGGAGAAAATTCTGGTGACCAGATCTTCTCCAATTCCATTGATATTTTCTACCCTATCAAAGACAGAAATCATTTTAGCTACATTTGTCATCTGCAGATGCCTCTAATTTGGTCGAGTCTAATATTTTGTCATTTGGTAGAGTTAGTATAACTTTACATCATCTTTGGCAAAAAATTCCATGAAAAATATTTTAGAGATTAGACTCAAAAAGAGACTGTACATTCTGATATTGATCTACACTATCTGCAAAAGAAGCCCCAGCAGTAGCTAGCAGACTAACAGTGTCATGTAGCCCTACCTGATGACTGGGTAACCTTGACCTGTTGATATCCTTGGGGGGTGGAGGTGGTGGGTACCTGTAGCTGCCTGGATGGGTATCTGTATCATTCAATGTTGGGTAGGCGAGGGCATTCACCATAGAGCCTTGGGAACTCTGAAGTTTAAATGCTTTCTCATAAAGAATGTATGAAAATAATAATACAGGACAAGAGCACTGCATTTGCCAACACTCGGCTGCGATTGCATGACTTTCAGAAAAAATTGTAAGTCAGAAAAGGGGCATAGCTGAGTCAAAAATACTTTGATGGTCACCTGCCCTTGTTATATAGGTTCCCCTTATGATAGTTAACAATTTGTCCAAGGTTGAAGCAAATATCTTCAGTAATAACAGAGATACAGTGGAATCCACTTATTAGCAACTCGGGTTATAGGGATTTTCAGATATTAGCAACTTCAGCACAAATATCAGCACAAAACCATTTCCTCTTTAATCTATGTAAATTTTCTCGGATAATCGAAATACTGTTAAAAGAAATTTTCAGATAATGGCAACAAAATATTTGCACTGTCAACATATTTTGTCGTTTATTAGAAATATTATGCCATAATTTCAAGAAAAGAATCAATGAAATTTCTGAAAATTAACTGAAACTTCCCGTTATTTTGCAGGTGCAGACACGCGTGTCCAGTAAATACACACATACATGTCGACGCGATGTCATTTTCGCACCTACGCGAGAGTAATTGTTCTCCTGATGTGTTGATAAAAAAAAATGGAATAAATGACTTACTTTCTAGACTTGGACTTGGACTTTCTTTTTTAAACTTAATCTAGTTTCAATTTTGATTAAAAACCATTCTTATTTCTTCGGCATGATTTTCATGCCTTCATTTTACAAAGTTAAACCTATGGCTCTTTATGGCCGTATTGTTTATAACGCCTCGCATCAAGTCACCAATCAACATTCTTTAACCAATTAAAACACTTTAATTGATTCTTTCAAAAGGAATCATAAAAAAATGCGCTCAAAAAAGGCACATTCGATTTCGTTCGGAAGGGCAAAATAAGCCGTTTAATAAACCTAATGCATAATATGTACATGTACATATGCCGTGTGTAGCATGAGTGAATAGGTAAACAATGTAGGAAAACAGGTCGACTTACCACTACAGCTCTTCGGATACTAATATGAGAGGTAATTCAATAAACTAATAACTACAAAGACAACATTTTCTAATCACTTTATTAATATTGGATTACAAATTTATAACAAGCAATCTATTGCAGAGGGAAATAGACCACTTTCGGTTTAGCGACGACTTCTTAGTCCCCACTCTCATGCAAGTTCATGCCACAAATGAAATTGCGGATAATAGCAATGATCGCTTAATAGCAATTTTTCTTCTGACAAATGGGTATTGCTAATAAGCGGATTCCTCTGTATTATAAAATGTCAAAATTTTCGCAAGATAATGCCGCGGACGCCAAGGCTACTGCAATACCTCAACGTTTCTTTTGAAAACAGCCAAGCTAAAAATAACATTAAAATGAAAGATATGTCAGTATTGTCACAACACTTTCAAAATGAGCATTTCTGCTACTCTCTAAACAAGATGACAAAATTTCAGACTCATACAAATTGGAAGCATTTGCTGACGACAAATCACAAATGGTTAAAATCAAGGTATTCATCTAGACATGGTAAGGAAATATTGTAGGAAAAGGAGAAAATGATGGTAACCAGTATTTTCTCCTTTTCCCCACAATTTTTCCTACTCATTCCTCTTTGCATCTGAACATTTTAGTCATATTTATTATCTGCAAATGCTCTCAATTTGGATGAGTCTAGAAATTTTTTGTTTCTTAACCCTTTACCAAATGACAATAATTCAGACTGGTCCAAATTGAAAGCAGTTGCAGACGACAAATTAAAGGTGGCTCAAATGACAAAATTTGTCCTTGATAGAGTAGAAAACATTGTGGGAAAAGGAGAAAATGCTGGTAACCAGGTTACCAGCATTTTCTCCTTTTCCCACAATGTTTTCAAAAGGCTTCTTCCTCAGGGTCGTTAAAAGTCGGGATTGTGTGGTAAAGGGTTAAAGAGTTAAAATAACCTATTCTGCAAAGCAGTGTAGCCAAGCCCAATTCACTAAGTCACTATCAATAGATCTAGTACTCAAGGGGTCACGTATTTGAATCCCTGCTCATCTAACCTTTTTTTCAGCATATGTGAAATTCATCATGACAGGATTGATCTCTACCTCGCTGCTGAACATTGCTTTGATTTTGTTTGAGAAAGCAGCCTGCCACCATACTAGAACTAAAATACTGTTGAAAATGGCACACAACACAACTTAGAACTGTTGCAAAGCAGACAAATACCTCCCACCAGCACCATGTCACTGAATCAGCACTATCAGAGAACAGAAATGATTTTAAAAACAAAGTTCACCTGTTACCTCCACCATTGACCCATGCAACCCCAAAACAATAGGACATCTCGTTGGGTCATGAGCAATACTTGTATAAAGTTTCAGGGTCCTAGGTCAAACAGCTTTTGAGTTAGAGCACGAAAACAAAAAGATGGATGGATTGAAGGACAGACAGAAGAACAGAAGGACAAACAGACATGGTGAAACCAGTATACCCCCCTCTACTTCGTAGGTAGGGGGTATAACAATAAAGGTAATGGGAAAGGTTAAAGCTCTTCTTATTAGGAAGTGCTTGTCAAACTCATTGGATAGAAATGCACAGGGGAGAAGACTCTAGTAGGAGAAAAGAACAAGAATTTTTTACCTTCTGAGATGTGCTACTGGATGATTCTTCTGGAAAAAAAAAAGCAAAAGCATTTGACCGAGTGAAATTTCTTTATTTCCTTACAGAATAAAACTCTTTACCAAATGCCAAAATTTTTGGACTGAACCAAACTGAAAGCATTTGCAGATGACAAATTATTTGTTGTTAAAATGATGATTTCTGTCAATGATAGGTCAGAAAACATTGTGGGAAAAGGAGAAAATGCTGGTTACCAGCATTTTCTCCATTTTCCACAGTGTTTTCGGAAGGCTGCTTTGTCAGGGTTGTTACAAGTCAGGATTTTGTGGTAAAGAGTTAAAAGTAAAGAAAATAGATGTACTCTCAAAGCTGTTAATATCATGGTAACTGAAATGATAGCAGAATGTGTAGGTCAAGATCAGATGACCATTTGTGCAGACTGATCATGACCTAAAATTATCTGCAAAAACAACGTTAGTTATGCTTTGCACTTAAACTCTTAACCAGACAACAAAAATTTTATTTTTTATATTACAGCACTGGCAAACAACACACTGAACATGACTTAAATTATGGAATTTGTCTTTGAAAGGGCAGAAAACATTAACGGACAAGGAGAAAATGCTGGTTACAAGCATTTTTTCCTTCTCCTACAATGTTTTCAAAAGCCTTCTTTCTCAGGGTCGTTAAAGGTCAGGATTGCTTGGTAACGGGGTAAGGACTAATTTGCTTGTTACCTTTGGGTATTCAAACAGTTATTAGGTGACAGCATATTCTATAAAAGGCAGAAAACATTGCTGGTAACCGTCATTTTCTCCTTTTCCCACAATGTTTTCGAAAGTCCTCTTTTGAAGGTTCTGTAAAACTCCTGATTGCCTCGTAACAGACTAACTTGTTTGGTACCTTAAGATATTCCAACAGGTAAGGTGACAGCAAAGCCTATAAAAGGCAGAAAACATTGTTGGAAAAGGAGAAAATGCTGGTCACCAGCATTTTCTAATTTTCCCACAATGTTTTCAAAAGCCTTCTTTCTCAGGGTCGTTAAAACTCCAGATTGCTTGGTAAAGGGTTTTAACCCTTTACCACACACTCCCGAGTTTAACGACCCTAAGAAGGCTTTGAAAACATTGTGGGAAAAGGAGAAAATGCTGGTGACCAGCATTTTCCCCTTTTCCAACAACATCTTCTTCCCTATCAAAGACAGAGATCATCATTTGAGCTGCATTTAATTTGTTGTCTGCAAATGCTTTCAATTTGGTCGTGTCCAAAATTTTGTTGTTTGGTAACAAGTTAAAGACTAATTTGCTTGGTACCTTGGGGTATTCCAACAGTTAACGTGACAGCATATCCCGACTCTTTGATGATGTTAACGATGTCCTCGTGATGTAGATGGGAAATATCTACTCCATTGACAGCCAGAATACGGTCCCCGACGTGTAACCTGCCGCACCGCTCTGCTGGACTATTTTCTAAAATCCGACCTGAATCAAACATGGAAAAAATGCTTATTTCTAAGTTTTATCCGCAATATACTGTTGATAGCCATCAAGATACATTTCGGGGCGGAAAGATACATTTGACTGGCACGTATAAGCAATCAAAATCTTCTGGAAAACAAAGAAAAGTATTACATAGCATAAGTATTCTTGTAATATATTTTTTTTCATCATATTCTGACTAAAAAATATTTTGCACTGGAGAGAACTCTTTCAAGTTGGGGGGAGGAGAAGAATAGATGTTTTAACTCTTTACCAAAAGACAAAACTTTAGACTTGTCAAAATTGAAAGGATTTGCAGACAACAATTGATATGTGCCCAAAATGATAAAATCTGTCTCTTAAAAAGACAGCTTTATGAAACATTCACCATAAAGAAGAAATTTGCTATTACCAGCAATTGCTCCTTTTCCTACAATGTTTTGTCTAGGTCACCTATATTCAATTAGCACTAAAATCTTTAAGTCCAAAAATAGCCTTAACCCTTTACCACACAATCCCGACTTTTAATGACCCTGTGAAAGAAACCTTTTAAAAACACTGTGGGAAAAGGAGAAAATGAAGGTAACCAGCATTTTCTCCTTTTCCCACAATGTTTTTTACACTTCCAAACAGAAATTTCAGTTTTTGAGTCAAATTCATTTTATCATCTGCAAGTGCTTTCAATTTGGACAAAGCTAAAATTTTGTCTTTTGGTAAAGAGTTAATGGTAACAGGTAACAAAATACACAAACAGACCTTTAATCTTGAAACTAGAATCAAACCTGGCAACTAAGTTCTAGTTTAACCATTCATTTTCTGTCAGTCTATGAAACTTTGTCAGACTGTACTGCCACACATTGTCACTCTCATAATTATAACCATCTTTCATATGGTAATGAATCGGACTTGCCTGCATTTTGACTCTCAATCTGTTTACTTTTGGCCAGTAGTGGGCCTTTAACCCTTTACGACACAATCCCAACTTTAAACAACCCCAAGAAAGAAAAGCTTTTGAAAACATTGTGGAAGAAGGAGAAAATGCTGGTAACCAGCATTTTCTCCTTTTCCCACAATGTTTTCTACCCTATTAAAGAGAAAATTCATCAATTTAGCAACTTTCATTTTCTCGTCTGCAAATGCTTTCAATTTGGTCTAGTCCAAAATTTTGTCGTTTGGTAAAGAGTTAACCCTTTCACCCTTTACCAAGCAATCCGATGGTTTTAATGACCCTGGCAAAGAAGCCTTTAGAAAACATTGTGGGAAAAAGAGAAAATGCTGATAAACGGCATTTTCTCCTTTTTCCAGAATGTTTTCTACTCTATCAAGGACAAAATCTACCATTTGAGCCACTTTTGAATTGTCATCTGCAAATGGTTTCAATTTGGTCGAGTCCAAAATTTTGTTGTTTGGGAAAGGGTTAAACTATGGTCTCAAGAATTATTACCAACAGAATAACAAAACAAAAACAAATCGCAGTTTCCAATACTCAAGCAAAGACACAAAAACAAGCAAATCTCAAAAACTCGTCTGTGTTCATATTCTAAAGAATCAGTATGCTTCGGACAGTAACAATAACTAATCATGCATAAGTTGATATGCAATAACTGCACATTTTCACTGTAACAAACTGTTGCGAAAACATAAAAAGAAATAAAAAAAAAAGAAAATCAAAGTCTGCCAAAAAGCCTGTTATATTTCTTGTTTGACCCTTTCCCACACAGAGAGATTTAGACTGTTCCAAATTCAATACATCTGCAGACGACATTCAAAAATGGTACAAATGAGCTGAACTTCTCCGACAAGGTGGAAAACATTGTGGGAAAAGGAGAAAATGCTGGTTACCAGCATCTTCTCCTTTTCCCTACATGTTTTCAAAAGGCCTCTTTCTTAGGGTTGTTAAAACCTGGGATTGTGTGGTGAAGGGTAAACTCTTTCACAATCCACTGCAGCATACATCATGTTCCGAATCTCTACCAAACAGATTAGAATTGTCCAAACTGAAAGCATTTTGCAGATGAGAAAATAAATGTGACTCAAAAACAGAGTCACCTTTGGACGGGTGGAAAACATACAATTCATAGAACTTGTCTTTGAAAGGGCAGAAAACATTGTGGGAAAAGGAGAAAATGCTGGATACCAGCATTTTCTCCTTTTCCTACAATATTTTCAAAAGCCTTTTTCCTCAAGGTTGTTAGAACTTGGATTTCTGAGGTAATTTGGTTAACTACCTAAAAAGATGTTTGTGCTAGAAAACAATATCATGACTACAGGACTGGCTAGAATGCCAGCCATAGACTCAAAAATCTTACAACTGTGCTACATGAAATCAAAATTTCAAGACATGTTTCAAGAAGGGGCACACCAATGAGCCATGCTCTGGCAACAGGGGGCTTAATGCATCTCCGAAATGCCTTATGCCAAGCAAGACATCACCTAATTATAGATCTATACAATCCATTTTGTGAAGCAACCAACTGAATCACAGGGTAGATTTATCCCTTGCGTGCAGAAAATTAAATTTAAAAATAGTGGAAAGTTTCAGCATATGTCAGCCTGCGAGGGGACTTTGCAGGCTGACATGGGTTGACACTTTTCGCAAATGCATTAAGTACCCCTTTTCACAGAGCATGGCTCAAATCTATCATGATATGAATGCAAAATGACTCAAAACAATACATTCTAATGACAGACATTTTTTTTCCATTCCGTCCAACTACAAAACACACTGAAAGGCAAACTCTATAGCAATTATTTACACAAAAAAGTTCAACAATTTGTACTACCTCTTCCCCTTCAACACCCAAAGTAAAAGAGCACATTTTAGGGTTTGGGGGTTCAAAAGGGCTTTTCAACACCACACCAACATTGTACAATAAGCTTTAGGGTTAGTCTTGGGCTTTTGACTCAAATAAATTGAGAATTCTATTTACTCCATAATACACATGAATCTATTTCTGTGATTACAGAGCAGACACCCTAATTGGTTGGAAAAAAATATTTAAACCTTTACCAAACAATCCCGGGTTTTCACAACCTTGAGAAAGAAGCCTTTTGAAAACATTGTTGGAAAAGGAGAAAATCTGGTAACCAGCATTTTCTCCTTTTCCCACAATGTTTTCCACCCTTTCCAAAACAAATTTCAATTTTTGAGTCACATTAATTTGTCGTCTGCAAATGCTTTCAATTTGAATGAGTCTAAATTTTTGTCATTTGGGAAAGGGTTAACCAATCAGTAGACTAGAATTTGTACCTAATATTTTCAATTTCTCACCATATTGAAAGTCCTATCCAAAATAAACTTAATAGATCTTTACTTTACTAATGACCAAATGAAAAAGTTAAAGGGTAGAAGACACTGAATTACTTTTTTTTTCAAATGACATTCTGTTCTTCATCCTATTGCCCTATTTTCTAATGTCTTTACCCTACTTTTTCCCATGTCTTTACCTTACTTTTTACCATGTATTCATTTTTTTTTCTTTTTTCCTTCTCTTCTAATATTGTAAAAATGTCTATAGCAGCATTGTTGTTTACGCTAAAAGTCTCCATATGTGACACTGACCTATACCAAAATAGATATATGTCAATTTTTGTGGTTGATGACGAAAAACTGTAGTGTAAGTCAATAAAATGTTCTGATTCTGATATAATATATTATATTCTGATTCTGATTCTGGTAAAAGCAGAAAATGCTGATTATCAGCATTTTCTTCACATCCCACATTTTATTCAAAATCCTTCTTTCTTGGGATCTTTAAAACTAGTTACAGTATGTCTGTGCTATAATACCGTGGGTTTTGAAGGTAAGAATTATTATGACTTAACCCTTTCCCAAACGACAAATATTGGACTGGTCCAAATTGAAAGAGTATGCAGACGACAATTTTAAATTTGATGAAAATGGCAGAAAGTTCTCAAAAAGGGTAGAAAAACACTGTGGGAAAAGGAGAAATTGCTCGTTATAAGCAATTTCTCCTTTTCCCACAGTGTTTTCAAAAGACTTGTACTGCAGACAAGTGAAAACCAGGGCTTGTTTGGGAAAGGGTTAACTCTTTACCACACGAAAAAAATTTTGACTGGTCCAAATTGAAAGCATTTGCAGGCGACAATTTAAATCTGACTCAAATACTGGAATTTGCCTTAGATAGAGTAGAAAACATTGTGGGAAAAGGAGAAAATGATGGTTACCAGCATTTTCTCCTTTTCCCACAATGTTTTCAAAAGGCTTCTTCCTTAGGGTCGTTAAAAGTCGGGATTGTGTTGTAAAGAGTTAAACTCTTTAACAAACGACAAAATTTCAAAGTTGTCTAAATCTGCAGAAAAGTAAATGTCTCAAATAATGGTATTGATGACTGGCTTGGTAGAACAGCATAGCAGGAATAGGAGAAAATGCTGGTTACCAAAAGTAGCTGGTTACCAGCATTTTCTCCTTTTTGCCTAATTTTTTCAGAAGCCTTCTTCAAGGGTCATTAAAACCGAGATTCATTTGGTGTAGGGTTAGGGTATAGTTTAGGTTCTATAATTTATACAATTTGCAAGTGTGGAGAACAAAAACACTTGGGTAACAGTGCATGAACTGGAAAAAAAAAACAAGTTTTCAAATCTTCACCGCATGACATACCTTCACTCTCCTAGTGATTAACTCTTTACCAAACAACATAATTGTAGACAGGTCCAAATTGAAACCAGTTGCAGAAGACAAATGTGGCTGAAAAATCGAAATTTGTTGCCGAAAGGGTAGAAAACATTGTGGGAAAAGGAGAAAATGCTGGTTACCAGTATTTTCTCCTTTTCCCACAATGTTTTCAAAAGGCTTCTTTCATGGGGGTCGTTAAAAGTCGGGATTGTGTGGTACAGGATTAATATATCCTGTAAGTTAACCCTTTCCCAAACAAGCACTGGTTTTCACGTGTCTGCAGTACAAGTCTTTTGAAAACACTGTGGGAAAAGGAGAAATTGCTCGTAACGAGCAATTTCTCCTTTTCCCACAGTGTTTTCTACCCTTTTTGAGACCTTTCTGCCATTTTCATCAAATATGAAATTGTCGTCTGCAAACTCTCTCAATTTGGACCAGTCCAAAATTTGTCATTTGGGAAAGGGTTAACCTTTCGAGTACCGAAATAAGCCTGATGATCATTTTCATTCTGCAAATAAGATCCCAACAACAGCATTTTCAAGTGTGCCCTTGTCCAGAATGTCTCAACAAAGCGGACAGTGCAGATCATATCACTGTGACAGCTCACATATTCATGTATGTCCTGAGTTTCACAAGTACCTGGCTAGGGCTCTGAAGTTTCTAGCCCAAGGAAACTCCTAAGAAAAACACGGTACTTCCAGTGAGGCTCAAACCAGGTGCCTCCACGTTACGAGTCCTACATTTTACCACTGAGCAACACAGGACTCCAAAGGAAAAAGAGCACTCGCTTGCAGTAAGCAATTGCTCACAATCACATCTATACAGTAACAAAAAAACATTTTCTAAATTTCCAAAAACTATGTTAGGACACATCTTGCATTTTTTTCACAAACAACAACAACAACAGATACAGAGTGAAGGTATGTTTGTACACAATGACTCATCCATTTATAAACAAGAGCATGGGGGGTGGGGGGGATGCATTACTCCTCACCAATCCATGGATAGAGGTTTTTCTTATAGATAATATCCTCCATGGTATATCTAGAACTGTTCACTGGTTTATCTGAAAACACGGCAGTTAGCCATAATATCATACAGCACAAGTACTGTCAAGATACATGGAAAAAAGAAAAGACCTGTGCAATTTGTTAAATAGTTGATTTTATAACAAACTCATTAAACTCTTAACAAAACAACAAAAATTTAGATTGGTCTAAGTTGGAAGTATTTGCAGATGACAGATTTAATGCGACTCAAATGATGGACTTTGTGTCTGAAAGAATAAAAAACATTGAGGAAAAGGGAAAAATGCTGGCTACCAGCATTTTCTTCTTTTCCCATGATATTTTCGTAAGCCTTCCTGCTAAAATTCTGGATTGTTTGGTAAAGGGTTAACTATAAATCAAACACTTCAGACTTAACTCTTTACCACACAACAAAAATGTAGACTGGTCCAAATGGAAAGAGTTTGCAGACGACAATTTAAATGTGGCTAAAATGGTGGAATTTGTCTTTGATAGGGTGGAAAACATTGTGGGAAAAGGAGAAAATGCTAGTTACCAGCATTTTCTCCTTTTCCCACAATGTTTTCAAAAGGCCTCTTTCTCAGGGTCGTTAAAAGTCGTGATTGTGTGGTAAAGGGTTAAGGCAACCCGGCAAAAAAAAGATCTTTTAAAAACACTGTGGGGGAAAAGGACAAAACGCTGGTAACCAGCATTTTCTCCTTTTACCAGAATGTTTTCAAAAATCCTGGGACAAATATCATAACTTGTGCCAGGTGTTCTCTGCAAACGCTTTCACTTTCGACGCATGCATAATTCTGTTGTTTGGTAAAGAGCTAAATTATACTATGAGCATCTGATCATAAGAATCGGAATCATTCACAAATACAGTAATATGTAAATTTTAACAAAAGAAAGCAGTGACAACAATTATTTAAAAAAAAAAAATAGAAAAGTAAAGAAAAGACTTAACCCTTTACCAAACAATCCCAGGCTTTTATGACTCAGGGAAAGAAGGCTTTTGAAAACATTGTGGAAAAAGGAGAAAATGCTGGTAGCCAGCATTTTCTCCTTTTTCCACAATGTTTCTTACCCTATCAAAGACCTTAAAACTCATTTGTACCAATTTTCAATTTTGTCATCTCCAGAATGATGTTTTGAATTTAAAAGAATCTAAAATTTGTTGTTTGGGAAAGGGTTAAAGACACAAAAGAAACCTACATCTCATTTGCCACTTTAAATACCTTTCTCAATCAAATGTATGAAAGTACAAAGTACTTTTGATTGGTAGTACTTTTGATCAAAGTACTTTTGATTGGCTTCAACCTTAAATTTCAACCAATAAAATAATATGGCTTAATTCCCTTAGAGAAAATTATCATAAATCTGCGAATCGTAAATAAAGTGCTCTTAAGCCCTAGAGCAGTACTTATCAAACTGGTTAACCTTTTACCACACAGTTCCGAGTTCAATAGACCCTATAAGATAGGCCTTTGAAAACATTGTGGGAAAAGGAGAAAATGCTGGTAACCACCATTTTCTTCTTTTCCCACAGTATTTTCTACCCTATCAAAAAAAAATTCAATCATTTGAGCCACATTAAAATTGCTTTCAATTAGGACCAGTCTAAAATTTTTTCATTTGGTAAAGAGTTTTAACTAAAAGCAAATACCACAAATAAAATAATTTATCTTTACCACCTGAAACTAATTTGCAGCAGATAAGATTTAACTCTTTACCAAACGGCAAAATTCTTTACTCGTCCAATCTGAAAGCACTTGCAGACTACAATTTGAATGTAACTATTATGATTGGATTTGTCTTTGAAAGGGTGGAAAACATTGTGGGAAAAGGAGAAAATGCTGGTTACCAGCATGTTCTCCTTTTCCCACAATGTTTTCAAAAGGCCTATCTTATCGGGTCTATTGAACTCGGAACTGTGTGGTAGAGGGTTAACCAATTTCATAAGTACAGCTCCAGTATTATCTCTCCTCAACCCTGCGGAGGCTACTTTTATGATCTGTACATTATAAATCAGCAGAAAAGAAAAATGCGGTTTGCAATATTGTCAAAAATACTTCAAAAAACAGCAGAAGAAATGACACAGATTCTAAACTATCTGATCTTCGTCTTGTTAAAATTCTGCCATGCCCTCTACGAGATAATGTCTAAATTGCTAACAATAAAATGGTTGCTACCAGTGTGAATCTTTACAATAAACAAAAATGTAGACTTGTCCAAATTGAAATCATTAATTTTGCAGACAACAATTTAAATGTGGTACAAAACATGAAATTCATCTTAGATACGCTGTAAAACGTTGTGGGAAAAGGAGAAAATGCTGGTTACCAGCATTTTCTCCTTTTCACACAATTGTTTCAAACGGCTTCTTTCCCAGGGTTCTAAAGCTTGCAATAATGTGGTAAGGGGTTAAGCACAGTACCCAGTCATTTCAATTAAAAAAGTTTTTTTCTATCAGAATATCCTCTCATATAATAAGCAATAAGTACCTGAGACCAGACTATACTCTCTCTGAAGTATAATCTTCATTTACAAGTCCATAATTCACCTAGTATTGCTGATGGAACCAAACATTAACCACACGATCCCAAGTTTTCACAACCCTGAGAAAAAAATCTTTTGAAAACATTGTGGGAAAAGGACAAAATGTTAGTAACCAGCATTTTCTCCTTTTCTCACAATGTTTTCTATCCCTATCATGAGAAAATTGCACCATCTGAAATTTTCATCTAAAATGCTTTCAATTTAGACAAGGCTAAAATTTTGTCTTCTGGTAAAGGGTTAACTAATGGGATTTGAGCCAAAAAAGCCTTCTTCCTAATTGTCATAAAGAACATAGGATCTCTTGGTACAAGGCTACATGACTTGTCAAAAGGTGAATGTGAAAAACTGTCAAAGCCCTTAACCCTTTACCAAATGACAAATGTTTAGACCCTTCCATACTGAAAGCATCTGCAGATGAAAAATCTGCAAGCAGTACAAATGAACTGAAGTTCTTTGACAGGGTAGAAAATGTGGGAAAAGTAGAAAACGCTGGTAACCAGCATTCTCTACTTTTCCCATCATGTTTTCAAAAAGGCCTAAACCTCAAGGTCATTAAAACTGAGGACTGCTCTTTAGGTAAAGGGTTGAAATACATGCAACAGAAAAGGAATGAAACACGCGGTGCATAGAATAGGTTATAATTGTGAAGGTGTAAAAATAAAAACAAAAAGGTGACACATACCGATAAACTCACCTATCGTCGACCCCGCTTTGGTGACAGACGATATGATGACGAAGCCAAAACCTTCGTTTTCCCGTCGAGTTACGGTGACATCATAGGGATAGCCCTCTGTAAACAGATATGTCTTTTTATATGCAGTTGTCTTTAGCACTTCTAACAGATTCAACTCGTGTTTACATACATGTAATTACTAGCACTTTACCACACAATCCTGACTTTAACGACCCTAGGAAAGAAGCCTTCCAAAAACATTGTGGGAATAGGATAAAATACTGATAACCAGCATTTTCTCCTTTCCCACAGTATTTTCTGCTCTTCTAAAGACAACTTTTATCAGTTGGAACACATTTACTTTTTTGTTTGCAAATACTTTCAATCTAGAAACCTCTAAAATTTTGTCATCTGGATAGGTTAACTAAGGACAAAGGCTTTTGAAAACATTGCAGTAAAATGAGAAAATGCATTTCCTCATTTTCAAACGATATTTTCTACCCTTTCGTAGACCAATCCTATCATTTCAGCTACATTTTATTCCTTTTATAGACCAATTCAATAATTTCAGCTATATTTTATTGCCTGCTCACTCCCCCCTCCCTCTCTCTCTCAATCAATCAATCCATGGTCTCTCTTTATTAACTCCATATTCACCAATGATTCTTAAGAATATTCTTAGTCTTCTTCTCCAGCATTTTGAATGTAACAACTTCTGATTGGCTAAACCATTCAATTTAGCCAATCAGAAGTTGTGTTGCTTTCAAATTTTGAAAATATTGGAGAGCAAGACTAAGAATGTTCTTAAGAATGGTTGGTGAATACAGACACTACACCATAAGCATAGGTAAAGCTTCAAACAACAATTACTGACCTGCAGCCTGTGTAAGGCTTCTTCGAACTCCCAGGGTCACATGACCTTTAAGTCCTGCATTTCCCATCAGTTGCACGACTCTGTGATGTGAGGAATTTATGACGCATTCTCCGTCACAGTACAGTATTTCATCACCTGTACGTAATCGACCATCCACGTCAGCTGCTCCACCAGGCACAATATGGCCGACAGCAACCTGTACACAAAATCATTGACCATTGGAATGAATGAAATGAATGAAATTAATACTGGAGTGCATGTTGTGGTTTGAGAAATGTATGCTAACTCTATATCACACAATCACAAATTGTACAGACCCTGAGGTAGAAGCCTTTTGAAATCATGGTGGGAATAGGAGAAAACGCTGGTAACCAGCATTTTCTCCCTTTCCCGCAATGTTTCCTACCCTATCAAAGAAAAATTCTATCATTTGAGCCTCATTTAACCCTTTACCAAACAACATAATTTTTGGACTAGTCCAAATTCAAAGCATTTGCAGACAACAATTTAATTGTTTCATAAATGATGGAATTTGTTTTGGATAGGGCAGAAATCTTTGTGGGAATGGGAGAAAATGCTGGTTACCAGCAAACCTCAAAATTTTGATATATTTGTCATTTGCAAATGCTTTCAATTTGGGCAAGTCTAAAGTTTTGTCGTCCAGGAAAGAGTTAAAAGATAAAATATTGTATAGTGTAAGAGGGGAATGAGTCCCATTGCAATGGCTTTCAATAATCCTACGAAAGATACTGGCTAAGCTGGGGATTCAAACCAGCAACCCTGTTCTCAAGTCCTGTACAATATCAACTTCACTACTGATGCTCGGTAAGGATGAAACATCAATTTGTAGTATTTAACTCTTTACCACACAATCCCGAGTTTTAATGACCCTGAGAAAGAAGCCTTTTGAAAACATTGTGGGAAAAGGAGAAAATGCTGGTAACCAGCATTTTCTCCTTTTCCCACAATGTTTTCTACTCTTCCCAAAACAAGTTTTAATTTTTCATTTGCATTTAATTTGTCGTCTGCAAACGCTTTCAATTTGGAACAGTCTAAAATGCTGTCGTGTGGTAAAGAGTTAAAGAAAACAGAAAAATTCCATACCTGTGAGCCTTCCTCTGTTCCTCCAATGATTCTAAATCCAAACCCACTCTCCTGTCTATCTAATGTGACATTCATTTCTAAAAATCTCTGTTCTACATTCGACGGATAATGATATGGCTTTGGTGACATGGGCGGACCAAAATTAGCATTATGAAATGGTGGTCTTCTCCCAGCCCGCATCATGTTACTTGGTGACGGGTCCTCTGCTTCAAATGACGTACTCTGACGAGGTAGGCGACCAGCACCCACATTACTGTTCATGCGCCCAAAAGAATCTGGCATTTCCCTTCTTTGCATATTTGGTGTGACTGCATGTTCAGGGATACTGGATCCCCATGTCCGTGAGTTGGGGTCATAACCCCTTGAATTATTTCCCCATGAATTTTGAAAACCTCTGGCAAAGTCTGGGTGACCTCCTGCCATGTTTCCGTACAATCCTGGAATGGGAGTTTTACTCCTCATGTCTGAGGCTGTTGGTGTTTTAGGGCGACTTGACTCCGGTCTGTAGTCCTGAGTCTGAGCCCGCTGCATAAGTTCTGGGCCTGGTGTCCGACTTCGAAACTGTCCGGGTCGCACTGAATCACCACGACCATACGTGTCTCTTTCAAAACTATTGTGCATAGAGAAATTAGTCCGTCCGCGATAATCTGTCCTTGATCCAGCCTCTGATCTGAAAGGATCAAACCTGGGACCAGGTGGTGGTCGAGAGGAACCGTTATTAAAGTCTGACACTCTAGAATTATCACCTTCAAATCCGTGGTAACTTTCATGTGGAAAAAATTCCTTTCTGGGTAAATGAGCACTTTTTGGTGTATTTGGAATACCTTTTGGTTTATTAATGTCCCCTGATAAAGTCAGCCGTGTTGGTGTTTTGGGGCGATTATGTTGATCACTGGGAGTTCTGGGTCGCCGGGGAATTTCAGGTGGCATCCCACCATCTAGTTCATCCCTAACTTCTGAAATAAACAACAAAAAGATTTTACCCATACCACACAATCCTGAGTTTTAATAACCTTGTGGAAGAAGCCTTTTGAAAACATCGCGGAAAAAGAAGAAAATACTGTTTCCTACCCTATCAAAAACAAATTCCATCATTTTAGCCACATTTAATCCTTTACCACACAATCCCGAATTTTAACAACCCTGAGAACAAAGCCTTTTGAAAACATTGTGAGAAAAGGAGAACATCCTGGTTACCAGCATGTTCTCCTTTTCCCACAATGTTTTCTACCATATCAAAGACAAATTCTATCATTTGAGCCTCATTAAAATTGTTGTCTGCAAATGCTTTCAATTTGGACATGTCAACATTTTTCTTGTGTGGGAAAAAGTTAAAATGTTGTCTGCAAATGCTTTTGAATTTTAGTCTCTATACATTATGAGTGCATTATGAGTGCACCTTAACCCTTTACCACACAATCCCGACTTTTAACGACCCTAAAAAAGGAAGCGTTTTGAAAACATTGTGAGAAAAGGAGAAAATGCTGGTAACCAGCATTTTCTCCTTTTCTCACAATGTTTTCTACCCATCTCAAAACAAATTTCAACTTTTGAGTCACATTTATTTTGTTGTCTGTGAATGCTTTCAATTTGGACCAGTCTAAAATTTTGTTGTTTGGTAAAGGGTTAATTCTATGATGAGAGCAGCCCATGCAGGTACCAACTCTAAGATGAACTTGCTTTTAGAAATAGACTGATTTTCAGTGAAAATTCTGTCAACAAAAAAAGGGGCATAACTCTGTCAAAAATACTTGATGGTTACCTGCCCCTCTTGTTTTGGTTCCCCGTTTGATAACTAAGAACTAGTATGAGTTTGAACTTAATATCTTCAGTATAAAATGTCATAATCTTTGCACGACAACCACAACGCAGATGACAACAGGACCATAACAAAACCTCCATATTTTCTTTGAAAACAGCCGAGCTAAAATAGCAAATACTTGTGATTTTAAATTATGTGTAATCAAAATATATCATGAACTGTTTGACAGTGTAGATCCAAGGTAAGGCTACAAGTTCAGTGCAACCTAATCATGGTCTAAATTTTTCATAAACAAGAGGGCCAAAATGGCCCTGAAGCGCTCACCTGAATAAGTTTTACTTTTTCCTTCTGATCACCAGAGCCATGTTTCTTGACGGATCAAAGTATCACGAACAATTTTTGAAAAGGGTCAACCAAAGAACATCCCTGTGAAATTATTTCAAAATCTGACCAGCGGTTTCAGAGAAGAATAATTTTTAAGAATTTCTTCATTTCTGTATAGTGCAAGTAGCCCCCATTCACCAGAGCCATGTTTCTTGACGGATCAAAATTTCGCGAACAATTTTTGAAAAGGGTCACCCAAGGAACATCTCTGTGAAATTATTCTAAAATCTGGCCAGCGGTTTCAGAGAAGAAGAATTTTTAAGAATTTCTTCATTTCTGTATAGTGCAAGAAGCCCCCATTCACCAGAGCCATGTTTCTTGACGGATCAAAATTTCGCGAACAATTTTTAAAAAGGGTCACCCAAGGAACATCTCTGTGAAATTATTTTAAAATCTGACCAGCGGTTTCAGAGAAGAAGAATTTTTAAGAATTCCTTCATTTCTGTATAGTGCAAGAAGCCCCCATTCACCAGAGCCATGTTTCTTGACGGATCAAAATTTCGCGAACAATTTTTGAAAAGGGTCACCCAAGGAACATCTCTGTGAAATTATTTCAAAATCTGGCCAGCGGTTTCAGAGAAGAAGATTTTTAAAGAATTTCCTAAAAAATTCCATTTTGTTGCCATGGCAACCAGAGTTTTTGACGGAATCAAATTCTGCGAACAATTTTTAAAGAGGACCTCCCAAGGAACATTCCAGCCAAGTTTGGTCCAAATTGGCCCAGCGGTTTAGGAGGAGTTTATGTTTAAAGAATTGTTGACGACGCACGACGACCGACGGACGACGGACACTGGGTGACCCTAAAAGCTCCCCTTGAGCACGTTGTGCTCAGGTGAGCTAAAAAAAAAAGCAAGTAAAGAATTGACAAGCATTCTACGGATTAGTAAAATATGTCTCAAGGAGTCCTACCTCTAGACATGTTCATGTAACCTTCCCCGTCTCCCATAGACCCATTATTGGTATCTCTGTCTCGGTCTGTAAAAGAAAAACACACGAAATGTCACAAAAGTGTCTTCATGACAGAAAAGATTTCAGTCTTATTAACCCTTTACCAGATGACAAAATATTAGCCTTGTCCAAATTGAAAGCATTTGCAGACAACAATTTCAATGTGGCTCAAATGGTGCAATTTTGCCTTGATAGGGTAGAAAACATTGTGGGAAAAGGAGAAAATGCTGGTTACCAGCATTTTCTCCTTTTCCCACAATGTTTTCAAAAGGCTTCCTTTTTAGGGTCGTTAAAAGTCGGAATTGTGTGGTAAAGGGTTAAGAGTCTGGAGAAACCTTTTTTTCTAATTTCGGCAACCTTGAACATCAACCAAACGACAAAATTTCAAACTAGTCCAAAGTGACAACACTTGCAGATGGCAAAATAAATTTGACTGAAAAACTGAAATTTATTTTCAGAAGGGTAGAAGACATTGTGGGAAAAGGAGAAAATGCTGGTTGCCAGTATTTTCTCCTTTTCCCACAATGTTTTCAAAAGACTTCCTTTTCAGGGTTGTTAAAGGTCAGGACTGTGTGGTAAAGAGTTCAAACCAGTTTTTACTTAAAGCTGAAGAACTCTGGCCCTGTCTGAATTCATACACAACAAATAAAAATACCTAAAATGTGTAGAGAAGAAAGAAACACTACCGGTATGACAAACAAGGGATAACTAGAACTGTCGCAAAGCGGACAAATACCCCTCCACCAGCATCTTGTCACTGAAAAGCACAATCAGAGAAAACAAAGTTCACTAGTCCTGTGACACTGACCTTTGACCCATGTGACCCAAAAACAATATGGCACCTCCTTGGGCATGAAAAACACTTGTATCAAGTTTCAGGGTCCTAGGTCAAATGGCTTTTGAGTTAGAGCACAGAGACGAAAACATGGACAGACTGATGGACTAATGGATGGACAGACAGAAAGACATGGTGAAACCAGTATACCCCCCCCTCTACTAAGTAGGTGGTGGGTATAATGAGTTTTGACCAAGTTTCCACCTGTCAGAAGGGAAATTAGACAGGTCTAGAAAAGTGGGGGTAACCAAACACACATTCCAAAAAAGTTTCTCTAAAAACTGCTATGTGGGTACTACATACAGGTAATTACAATTTTCTCCATGTGACAATTATTTAATAAATACCCACAACATCAATTTTAATAGAAATCTAAGGAAATAGAATTGTTTAATCCATGAAAAATTCTCACTATCTGTACCTCTTAGTAGATAAGCTGATAAAAAATGTCCCTTACCATTGAAGAAATAAGCTCCTGGTTGATTGCTGTTCAAGCTTCCATCTCCCTGACTCAGATCAGACTGAAAATTAACAACAATTATAGACTAAGCATAAAACAACACTGTAACGTATTTCATCTGCTTGAACAATTGTAGGAGGGGTCCTGCGTGGCTCAGTGCTAAAGTGTAGGACTTACAATATGGAGGACCCGTGTTAAAGCCTAACTGGAACCACTGGGTTTTTCATGGGAGAGTCCTTGGGCAAAACACCTCTGAGCCCTAGCCTAGTACTGGTGAAACCCAGCACATACATGAAAAGGGTTAACCAGCATTTCTCCTTTTTCCACAATGTTTTATAAGGCTTCTTCCTCAGCTTTGTTAAAACTCCTCATTGCATGGTAAAGGGCTAATTGATAAACTTGTATAAATAAAGCTAGATTTTCTCAAATGGTCTGTCACAAATAAAATCCACATTTCAGCGACCATAATTTTTCAAAGATCTATAAAGCAAGCATGCAATCTAATGGAGTTTTACGCAAAAACAATACTTATTCTTATAGTTACTTATTTGTACAAACAAGTTTATAGTTTTGACACACAGACTGTGGAAAAAGACTTTTATAGAAAGTAAGCCACGCCCAAAAAAGCACTTACATTTAGACAGATCAAGACATCATAAACTTTTTTTAATAGAGGTGATTCCAGTAATCATCAACACCAAATAAAATTTAACCCTTTACCAAATAATCCCATGTTTTTATGACCCTGATGAAAAAAGATTTTGAAAACATTGTGGGAAAAGGAGAAATTGCTTGTTACAAGCAATTTCTCCTTTTCCCACAATGTTTTCTGGCCTATCAGAGAACTTGAGCTCATTTTTTGCAACTTCAAATTTGTCATCTGCAAATGCTTTCAGTTTGGAAGTGTCCAAAATTTGTTGTTTGGGAAAAGGCTAATTTGAAAGACCACACTGCAACAAATGCAGACAAGTTCATACGTATTATGTTGGACATTGGGCCATGACATGGGTTTGCTAGCCTTCAGTCAGCAGAGCTAAAAATAATGAACCATGCTCTGTGAAAAGGGGGTTTAATGCATCTGCAAAAAGTATCGACTCGGGTCAGCCTGCGCAGTCCGCATAGGCTGACCCTGGTTAATACTTTTTGCTACTGGTCATTTTTCTGCAAAGGACCAGTCTGCCTCCTGATTCTGTTGGTTGTTGGAAAAAGATGGAATTTCATGGACCCATAGTTATGTGAAGACTTGCCTGGTACATGGCATTACGGAGATGCATTAAACCCCCTTTTGCCAGAGCATGGCTCGTTTATCAACCATGTAATGAGAAAGAATTTTTCATTGTTTTTCTCTTACCTTGCTTGGCTTCTTTCCCCTATTTGGCAAACCTACAAAAGATTGAACCTATCTCAACCCTTTACCAAACAGTCCTATGCTTTAACAACCCTGCAGAAGATGTCTTTTAAAAACATTGTGGAAAAAGGAGAAAATGCTGGTAACCAGCATTTTCTCCTTTTCCTACAATATTTTCTACCTTTTTCAACTAAGAAATCATCTTTTGAGCTACATTCAATTTGTTGTCTGCAAATGCTTTCAATTTGGTCAAGTATAAAACTTTGTCGTCTGATAAAGAGTTAAAAAAATAGAATAATATAATCTAGTTAGGATGTGTATCTCCGGTATTACCGTATGTCATTGCAAAAGAAAAAAAGACTGTTTCCTAGACTTATATGATTGAAAATCACTTTTACTGCATACATCATTGTCGTACAATGACATTAACCCTTTAAAAAACGACAAAATTCTAGACTGGATCAAGCTGAAAGCATTTTCAGACGGCAAATAACCGGGTAAATGCAGTTTAAAAGTTGATCTTTGTATTGGATATGGTAGAAACCATTGTTTGGTTACCAGCATTTTCTTCCTTTCCCACAATGTTTTTAAAAGGCTTCTTTCTCAGAGTCATTAAGTCAGGATTGTTTGGTAAAGGGTTAAATAAATACAGTGAGAGTTGAACCAAGTGCATGAGAACCAACAGCAGCACCACGTGCTGGTGCCAACGCTCGGTTCTAGTTGCTTTTTAGATTGATTATCGGGGAAAATTGTAAGTCGAAAAGGGAGCAAAACTGTGTTGAAAATATTTTGATGTTTACCTGTCCCTGTTGTATGGGTTCCCCTTTTGGTAAGTTAACAACCAGTCCAAATTTGAAATAAATATCTTCACTAATAAGAGAGATATTATAAAATGTCAGTTTTTGCACCACCACGAGGCAGACGACTCAGACAACAACAGGGCTATGACAATACCTCGACAACAGCCAAGCTAAGACAGGTAAACAGCATCACAACAAGACAGCAAGTCACAGAGTTAACCCTTTCCACACAATCCCGAGTTTTAACGACCCTGAAAAAGAGGCCTTTTAAAAACATGGTGGGAAAAGGAGAAAATGCTGGTAACCAGCATTTTCCTATCATAGACAACATTGACAAAATTTGGAATACCGTACATATAATAAGTAGTCTGTAGATGCTTTCAATTTGGTAAAGTCTACAATTTTGTCATTTGGTAAAGAGTTAAGAAATCAAATATTTAATCACCTCACTCCCTGAGAATTTTTAGTATCCTAACAAATCAGCGAATAACTTGCCAAGAAGGTTATTACGAAGATGTAAGTAGTGATAGCACAAACCAGTGCATCCCAATCAATAGATTATAAAACTTTCCTGTATAATTCAAACCCTTCTTTCTCTCACACAGGGCTAACAGTTTGTCTCTAAGTAATTTTGATTTGTATAAGTCTATAAACTTTGTCATGTAATAAGAGCTCAGAAAAGAAGATGTCTGTTCTGACTAATATAAACCCTTAACCCTTTCCCAAACAAGCCCTGGTTTTCACATGTCTGCAGTACAAGCCTTCTGAAAACATTGTGGGAAAAGGAGAAATTGCTCGTAACGAGCAATTTCTCCTTTTCCCCCAGTGTTTTCTACCCTTATTGAGAACTTTCTGTCATTTTCATCAAATTTAAAATTGTCGTCTGCAAACTCTTTCAATTTGGACCAGTCTAAAATTTATCGTTTGGGAAAAGGGTTAAAGCGCCAAATAAAACCAACAGAAATGTTCATCCAGGATACATGATCCAAACAATAGCAACTTCAAGGTCGCTTTGTCTATACTGTTTCAACAATGTGGACAGTGTAGATCAAAGATCAGGCTGCACATTTTGTGCAGCCTGATCTTGATCTACACTGGCTTCAAAGGCAACCAACTACATGTATAGTCATGAAATGCACTTTAAGGGTTTAAATCCCTGTGGGTAAAGAAGCAACCGCTCCTTTTATCACGATGTTGTCAGAAGCTCTCTACTGTTCAGATGTAAAAAGCTGTATGAGACATAAAAACAAAGCACTCTTACCTGTTCTTTGCACTATAATCCGAGTTTCCTCTCCTTTCGGACAATCTTTTAAAACTTGGACAACTTGGGAGTGAGTCATGTCATTCACCATGACATTGTTTATTTGCAAAATAAAATCCCCTTCCTGGAGATTCTTACATCGTGGACGGTCTAAAATCTGTTTGACTTTTTGTCCTAACTGACTATCTGCTATCGTAAAACCAAACCCCATGTCCCCTCGCACAATATCTATCGTCAATATATCTGGGGACATTTGTCCTAACACATCTGGAGTATTTAAATCGTGACTTTTTGATGACATAAAGTCTGATGCCTGATTTAAACTTGCTGATTTCACAAGTTCTGGTAATGATTTTAAACTGCGTGATGACATGTCATGACGTTCCATTTCTCTCGATGAAAATGAAACGGGTGAATTTGAGCCCTGTGTGTCGTTGTGACCTACAGCAATGGTGGTGATAATCTCGGTGTTGGGGTCGTCAGGATCAAAGGGCAACGGGTAGCCTCGACAAACCTCCAAATCTACATACTCATTGGGCTGGATAGTTTGGAAAAGCCGTACCACATCTTGATGTGTAAACCCGAGGACACACTGACTATTTACATGGACTAGAACATCTCCTGGACACAGGGAAAAGAGAAAAATAAGTAAGCTGAATTATGCTTGGTATGAACTCTTTACAACACACAATTTATGACCCAACCGAATTGAAAGCATTTACAGACAATAAACTATAGTGCAAAAGGTGATTTCTGTCTTTGATAGGGTCAAAAACATTGTGGGAAAAGTAGAAAATGCTGGTTACCAGCATTTTCTCCTTTTCCCTACAATGTTTTCAAAAGCCTTCTTTGTTGGAGTCATTAAAACTCAGTATTATGTGGTAGAGTTAACCCTTTACCACGCAATGCCGCCTTTTGATGCCCCTGAAAAAGAAGCGTTTTGAAAACATTGTACGAAATGGAGAAAATGCTGGTGACCAGAATTTTCTCCTTTTCCCACAATGTTTTCTACCCTATCAAAGGCAGAAATCATCATTTTAGTAACATTTATTTTGTCGTCTGCAAATGATTTCAAATTGGATTAGTCTAGAATTTTGTCGTATGATGAAGAATTAATAGAAAGGCTTATTTTAGGCCCATCTGAAAACAATTACATATAGAAACATTTCAGGCAAAGAAGAAACATTTCTTTAGTTACACTGGAATAAAAGAAGAAGGAGCAATATTACGCTTGTTACAAGCAACTGTGTTTCTTCCCTTGATGCATTAACTCTTTACCAAACGACAAAATTTTAGACTGGTCCAAATTGAAAGCATTTGCAGATGACAAAATAAATGTAACTGAAAAATTGAAATCTGTCTTGGTAAGGGTAGAAAATATTGTGGGAAAAGGAGAAAATGCTGGTTACCAGCATTTTCTCCTTTTCCCACAATGTTTTCAAAAGGCTTCTTTCAGAGGGTCGTTAAAAGTCGGGATTGTGTGGTAAAGGGTTAAGAAACTTCCATGAGAATTTTCCACAGAAGTATAAAAAGAGCCATTTCTTGTGTGTTAACACTTCTATCAGACCCTAAGATAAACGGCTTCTGCAAACATTGTGGAAAAATGAGAAAATGCAAGTAACCAGCATTTTCTCCTTTTCCCGCAATATTTACTACCCTTCCAAAGACAAATTTCAATTTTTCAGTCACATTTATTTTGTTGTTTGCAAATGCTTTCAATTTGGACAAGTCTAAAATCTTGTTGTTTAGTACAGAGTTTACAAGTTCCAGTGCTTTATGATGCCATTTTATTTCAGCAGTTTCCACTTTGATCTCTCTTGAACAAGAGAAACCAATAATTTGTCTTGCATTAATCCATGTTAACCTTTTAACAGGTAATTTCGTATTATAACATGTCTGAGCAAAAGGGCTTTTAACTCTCTACCAAACGACAAAATTTTAGACTTGTCCAAATTGAAAGACGACAATTTTAATGCGGTTCAAATGATGGAATTTGTCCTTTATAGGGTAGAAAACATTGTGGGAAAAGGAGAAAATGCTGGTTACCTGCATTTTCTCCTTTTCCCACAATGTTTTCTAAGGGTTTCTTCCTTAGGGTCATTAAAACTCGGGGCTGTGTGGTAAAGGGTTAAAAAACACAGGAAAAGGAGAAAATGCTGGTCAAAAGCATTTTCTCCTTTTCTCAGAATGTTTTCCATCCAGTCGAAGACAAATCTTATCTTTTGAGCCCCATTTAATCCTTTTTCTGCATCCCTTGGAATCTGGACGAGTCTAAAATTTTGCAGCACAGTTTAGAGTTATATTGCTATTTCTCCCCCACCTTTTTGAAAATCATTCGTAGCAGACACCTTTGAAAATGCCCTTCTAAAATATGAATAATCATAGTTTATGGTGAATATGTATGTGAGAACAATGTAGAAAAAGCAGAAATATCTGATCAAAAGCACTTTCCTGACAAGCAACTTCTCCCTTCACCACAAGTGGTTGGTTCAACTCTTCACCAAATGAAAAGATTTTAAGACCAGTCCAAATCGAAAGCATTTGCAGACGACATTATAAATGTGACCCAAAAACTGAAATCTGTTTTGGGAAAGGTAGAAAACATTGTGGGAAAGGGAAAAAATGCTGGTCACCAGCATTTTTCTCCTTTTGCCACAATGCTTTCAAAAGTGTTCTTTTACTCGGTCATTAAAAGTCTGGATTGTGTCGTAATGGATTAACCCTTTACCGCACAATCCCGACTTTTAACAACCCTGAGAAAGAAGCCTTTTGAAAACATTGTGGGAAAAGGAGAAAATGCTGGTAACCAGCATTTTCTCCTTTTCCCACAATGTTTTCTACCCTTCCCAACTAACATTTCAATTTTTGAGTTACAGTGAATTTGTCGTCTGCAAATGCTTTCAATTTGGATGACTCTTAAATTTTGTCGTTTGGTAAAGAGTTAAAGACAAGACTAGAGCTATCACTAAAAGTGATCACACCCCCAACCAGCTCCTTGTCACAAAACAGCTCTTTGTCACAGAATGCAGAATGGTTTCGTAAAAAGAGTTGAAAAAAAAAAAAGAAATTTCATGAAAGGGCCATAACTCAGTGAAAAATCAATGAACCATAACCAACATTTCATATGCACATCTCTGCTTGATACTGAGTTTACCTGTGAAGTTTGAATAAAATTCGTCCAGTAGTTTATGAGAAATAGAGCGGACAAAAAGCTACAAACCGACCGACCGACGGACGGACAGACGGACGGACCGACCGACCGACAAGCTGACTCCTATATACCTCCCAAACAGAGTTTTGGGGGGTATAAAAATGTCAACTACTGGGGTATGTGTTTACCCTTCATCACACAATCCCGAGTTTTAACCACCCTGAGAAAGTAACCTTTCGAAAACATTGTGGGAAAAGGAGAAAATGCTGGTAATGAGAATTCTAGCCACAATTAAATTGTCATCTGCCAATGCTTTCAATTTAGACGACTCCAAATTTTTTTTGTTTGGTAATGAGTTAAAACAAACTAGAATGCACACAAGGTTTTTCTAAGGTCTGGCCCTGTGACCTACTTTTTGACCCCACATGACCCAATTTCGAATTTGTCAGAGATTTATCCAGACAAACATTCTGACCAAGTTTCATTAGGATTTGGCTGAAAATGTGGCCTCTAGAGTGCACACAAGGTAAATTTTGATGACCGCATGACGCATGACGGACGACGCACGATGGACGACAGACACTGGACACAGCATGATCACAAAAGCTCACCTTGAGCACTTCCTGCTCAGGTGAGCTAAAAACAACTACGAATAATCACCTGTTTGCAACTTCCCATCAACATAAGCCGGTCCATTCTGAACCACGTTTTTAATCTGGAGGAACTCGGTGTTAGGGTGGTCCCCTCCGATTATCGTAAAGCCGAGCCCCCGCTCCCCTTTCAGCAGACGGGTGCTAAAGATTTCCCCTTGTAGGTCTTTGGGATTCTTCACGAACACCCGCTTGGCTAAAGCTGAAAGAAAAAATGTCATGTAAATCCAAGAGACAACAAAATTCAACTGAAAAGAACTTAAACATTTACCAAATGACAAAATTTTAGACTTGTCCAAATAGAAGGCTTTGCACATAATAAAATAAATGTGACTCAAGTACTGAAATTTGTTGATGGAGAGATAGAAAACATTGTGGGGAAAGAAAAGAAAATGCTGTTTACAGGCAATTTCTCTTTTTCCCACAATGCCTTTAAAGGCTTTTTTTCTCAGGGTCGATAAAAGTTAGTTGTGTGGTAGAGCCAACAGATTTCATTTTCAACTATTCTGAAAAGGGCAAGTTATTTCAATGTCCAGAATAATGTGTAACAAAACGCTAGACAGTGTAGACCAAATGAACTTGATTAGCACTATCTGAAGAACCATCTTAACCTTTAACCCTTTACTACACAATCATGAGTTTTAACAACCCTGAAGAAAAAGCCTTTTGACACCATTGTGGAAGGACAAAATGCTGGTCACCAGCATTTTCTCCCTTCCCACAAAGTTTTCTACCCTTCCAAAATCAAATTTCAATTTACGAGTCAAATTTATTTTGTCGTCTGCAAATGCTTTAAATATGGGTCAGTCTAAAATTTTGTCATGTAGTAGAGGGTTAAAGCACCAAATAAGCCCAATGGACACTTTCATTCTACAATAAGACTGATAATTGTAATTTCATGGCTTCCTTTGGCAATTTCATGGCTTCCCTTTGTAGTGTCTTAACAAAGCCGAGAGTGCAGATCGAAGATCAGACTTCAAGTTTTGTGCTGTCTAATCTTGATCTACAATGGCTGCAAGGGCAACTTTTTAAGTGAAAGGGCGCTATAAGTGTTAGCTTGTTGACTATAAACCTTAGCTAACCTAGTGTATGCATCAAAATCTCTGTGAAAAGAGGCTACAATATATTTCAATAGAAGAAATTTCTATCTAAACAATAAGTACAAAAAATGCCTTAACTCTTTCCCACACAATGCCCACTTTTAATGACCCTGAGAATGAAGCCTTTAGAAAACATTGTGGGAAAAGGAGAAAATGCTGGTAACCAGCATTTCCTCCTTTTCCCACAATGTTTTCTACCCTTCCCAAAGCAAATTTCAATTTTTCAGTCACATTTGTTTTGTCGTCTGCAAATGCTTTCAATTTGGACTAGTCTAAAATTTTGTTGTTCGGTAAAGAGTTAACCCTTGTATTCATAATAAATAAATGAGTCAACACTAAAGATGACAATGATGGTGGTATTGCAATTTTTGTCAGAATGTCTGTCAAAGAAACAAACATGGTAGATCAAAGAACAGACAGCATATACTTTGAAGTATGATCTTGGTCTACACTGTCCACACAGGCAACTAAATCCAAGTTCAGTCCTACAAGAGTTAACCCTTAAACCCCTTTCACAAATATAGTAGCAGCCAGTGTAGACAAAAATCAGACTGCACAAAATGTGCAGTCTGATCTTTGATCTACACTGTCCACTTTACTAAAACATTCTGAACAAGAGTAACCTTGAAGCTGGAATTATTTGGTCTTCTGCCCAGACTGAAAACATTTGTAGGTTTTTTTCCGCATTCTGTGGGTTAACACTTTACAATACCGACGTTTAATGACCCTGGGAAATTGGACTTTTGAAAACATCGTAGGATAAGGAGAAAATGCTGGTAACCAGCATTTTCTCCTTATCCCACAATGTTTTCTACTCTTTCGAACACAAATTCCATCTTTGCGCCACATTTAAATTGTCGTCTGCACATGCTTTGAATTTGAATCTATAATATTGTATGTGTGGTAAAGAGTTAACATGAGCCTGATTGTATTTTTACCTCCATTTTGATCTACAAATTTATGAAATGGTCAAAAGAAAAACACAAAGATCTATTGAGACACAAGAGCTACAACAAGCTACAAGAATACACCATTTTAAGCCTTAAGGCACCTTTCCCTACAATAGAAGCCTTTGTGGCCCGTGCAGATCAAGATCAGACTGCACAAAATGTGCAATCTGATTTTTTATCTACACTGTCCACTTTGCAATAACAGTACAGACAAGAGGCAGCCTCGAGTTCACAACTATCTGCACTTTTATTCTAGAATGAAAATACCCATCATATTTATTCAGCGCTTTAAAGGTATACTCTTTACAACACAATCCCAACTTTTAATGACCCTGATAGAGATGGTATTTGAAAACATTGTGGGAAAAGGAGAAAATGCTGGTAACCGACATTTTCTCCTATTCCTACATTTTCTACCCTATCAAAGACAGAAATTATCATTTTAACAACATTTAATTTGTCGTCTGTAAATGCTTTCAAATTTGGTTCAGATCAAAATTTTGTCATTCGGTAGAGTTAACCCTTTGCCACACAATCCCGACTTTTAACGACCCTGTAGAAAGAAGGTTTTTGAAAATATTGTGGGAAAAGGAGAAAATGCTGGTAACCAGCATTTTCTCCTTATCCCACAATGTTTTCTACTATTTCCAACACAAATTCCATCATTTACACCACATTTGTCGTCTGCAAATGCTTTCAATTTGGACCAGTCTAAAATTTTGTTGTTTGGTAAAAAGTTAACATGAGCCCAATAGTATTTTCTCCTCAATTTTGATCTACAAATTTAAGAAATGGTCAAAAGAAAAACACACAGAGCTAATGAGAGACAAGTTTCTAGAGCAAATCACAATGATACACCATTTTAAGTAATAATAACAAATTACAGAAGATGTAAATAAGATCTAAACAGTACCTCGTCAGTGATGTGTGTACAAAAATATGAAAAGTATATTTGTTTAACCTGAGGGCTTTCTTGTGATGAAAACATTCCGAATTGCTTTATCATTCATCGATAATTATGTTGTTTCAGCCATATATAATTGTATACCGAGTTTTTGACAAAATGATTACCAATCCAGCTGTCTTAAAGATACATCTATACATATTTCAGCCAGTTTTCAACCCATTTCATCTTTATTTTCAGCCAGTTTTTAACACATTTCATCTTTATTTTATGAACTATAATCATTCTTGTATCTTCATGCAAAATGTTGCCCCTGACGGTTGCAAGGTTGCACAGATTACGATGGATAGCAAATGCATTTTATTTTTGGCAGCCTTCAAAGAAATCACTGTTGTGGTTTCCGGTTTTAAATGAGGACAAATCCCTCGAGTTTCTCTATCCCTTACACCATATATGTTGGTAATTTATCTATGTTTACACAGTTGACCAAATTCTGAGCCATTCTACACATTTAAGTTGTAACAGCATTTTTTTTCTCTCTGGCAGAAAGAATGTACCTTTAAACCATTTTTAGATTGAAGTGTTCAAACTGATGAAACTAACATTTACCTTATACCAAACAATCCCATGTTTTGAAGACCCCACCCCCTGGAAAGATTCCTTTGAAAACATGGTGGGAAAAAGGAGAGAATGCTAGTGATCAGGTTTGTTAATTCACCACACTGTAAAGTAAGGGTAAATCCCTGGGTACCTGGTACAACATCAATTGTTTTCGAGGACACAGTGTTGATCAAGATCAGCCTGCTTATATGCAATCATACCTTTGACCTACACTGTATGCTATTAACCCTTCACCACACAGTCCAGAGTTTCAATGAACCTTAGCCCTGGAAGAGGGCTTTTGAAAACATTGTGGGAAAAGAAGAAAATGCTGGTAACCAGCATTTTCTCCTTTTCCCACAATGTTTTACCCTATCAAAGACAAGTTCCATTATTTGAGCCCCATTTAATTTGTCGTCTGCAACTGGTTTGAGTTTGAATGAGTTCAAATCTTTGTTGTTTGGTGATAGGTTAAGAGAGATTCTGACCAAAATAAACTTATAATCGCATTATGTCTGAAACTATTTTACGGACACATTATTTTTTGGCTTTGTTAAACTCTTTACCTGACAACAAATTTTCAGATTTATCATCCAAATTCGTAAAAGCATTTTCTGACGATAAACAAAATGTGATTCAAACTGAAGCAAAATTTTGTTGTTTGGAAAAGAGTTAAATGTTGCTGAAATTATGGGGTTTGTCTTTGAAAGGATAGAAAACATTGTTTCTTCCCCCATTTAAACTCAGCCACACCCCGTAGCTCAGTCGGTAGCGTACAGGACTTGAGAACAGGAGATCGCTGGTTCGATTCCTGGCTTGGCTAATTTCTTTCCGAGGACTGATGGTAGCCATCGCGACAGGATTCATTTCTCTCTCACCGCTGACCATTGTTTCGACGATGGTTATGTGGGAAAGCAGCCAGTGGCTTGGAAAGAATATTGTGCGGAGTACTGGTAAAAGAAACTCCAGGAAAGCATGGATAGGTGCACTGGCCGCCGCGATATAACTGAAATAATGTTGAAAACAGTGTTAACAATCATACAATCATACCCATTTAAACTCAGTATTTTGTGTTAACCCTTAAAAACACAATCCCGACTTCTAACAACCCTGAGAAAGAAGCCTTTTGAAAACATTGTAGGAAAAGGAGAAAATGCTGGTTACCAGCATTTTCTCCTTTTCCTACAATGCTTTCTAACCTTCCCAAAACAAACTTCAATTTTTCGGTCACATTTAATTTGTCGTCTGCAAATGCTTTCAATTTGGACAAGTCTAAACTTTTGTCGTTTGGTAAAGAGTTAATGGGTCAAGTGGGCTTCTATATTTCCTTTAATTGCAATTATTACCAGTATATATTTCAAACGGGTTAATTATGGTTATTACTCTTTACCAAACGACAAAATTTGAGACCAGTCCAAATTGAAAGCATTTGCAGACGACAAACAAGATGTGGCTGAAAAATTGAAATTTGTCTTGGGAATGGCAGAAAACATTGTGTGAAAAGGGGAAATATTGGTTACCAGCATTTTCTCCTTTTCCCAAAATGTTTTCAAAAGGTTTCTTTCTCAGGGTCGTTGAAAGTCGGGATTGTGTGGTAAAGTGTTAATGTATGTGGGTAGTATTAAAGTGACTTATTTGACGCTTTGTGTCAAGCTGGCAAAGCTTGACACATGTACAAGGCTCTGGGAAACCCCCATAGCAAACAGAACAATTTCCTCATATTAACTCTTTATCAGACAATCCTGAGTTTTAACGACCCTGATAAAGCTTTTGAAAACATTGTGAAAAAAGGAGAAAATGCTGGTAACCAGCATTCTCTCCTTTTTCCACAATGTTTTCTACCCTTTCACAGCCAAAAAGCATAATTCCAATCACATTTAAATTGTTGTCTGCAAAATTAGTTCTTCCAATTTCGGTGACTCCAGTTTTTTGTTGTTTGGTAAAGAGTTAAGCAATTCCTCTATGTGCTACAGTTTTATGTCTGTCTGTAATTATATCCATATATCAGATATCTAGATTTTCTTAGCAACTTGCATATTCTTCATCTGTATAATGGTTAAAATTAATACTTGCTGTAATGGGATAAACAAAATGGAAAAATAATTGTTTGATGGCTTTCACTGATAAATTATTTAACTCTTTACAACAAAATTCTGGACCAGACCAAATTGAAATGAAATGCAGCAAAAAAAACAGGTGTCTCAACCAATGAAATTTGTCTTTGAAAGGGAAGTAAAACATTGTGGGAAAAGGAGAAAATGCTGGTTAACAGCATTTTCTACTTTTCCCACAATGTTTTTTTTAAACGCCATCTTTCTGTTCAAATTCGGGTAATTGTTTAGTTTAGGCAGAAATGACTCATGCCAATTTATTTTTTAACATCCCTTTCTGCTCAACAGCAAAATCCCTATGATATCTCGAAATTTCTTCACTATTCCCATGGCAGTTTTTTTGCTCCTTTTCCCAGTGGAGTAGCAACTCATTTCATGCTTAACTCTTTACCACACAAGAAAAATTTAGACTGGTCCAAATTGAAAGCATTTGCATTAATTAACCCTTTCCCAAACAAGCCCTGGTTTTCACGTGTCTGCAGTACAAGTCTTTTGAAAACACTATGGGAAAAGGAGAAACTGCTCGTAACGAGCAATTTCTCCTTTTCCCAAAGTGTTTTCTACCCTTTCTGAGACCTTTCTGCCATTTTCATCAAATTTAAAATTGTCATCTGCAAACTCTTTCAATTTGGACCAGTCCAAAATTTGTCGTTTGGGAAAGGGTTAAATGTGACTCAAATGATGGAATATGTCTTAGATTGGGTAGAAAACATTGTGGGAAAAGGAGAAAATGCTGGTTACCAGCATTTTCTCCTTTTCCCACAATGTTTTCAAAAGGCTTCTTCCTCAGGATCATTAAAAGTCGGGACTGTGTGGTAAAGGGTTAAGATTCAGTATCCAAGGTGATATAAAATTTCTGATACAACAAAAACAAACTGATCATTCATCCTAGGGAAAAAAAACTAGAGGCGCTTGAGCGCCTGTATCGCTCCACAGGCCTGATATTTCTATAATGGCGAAAAGAAGTTTTTAACAATTACCATTCAATCCTGCATTTTAGCTCACTGAAGAAAAAAGGTATGGAAAAAACTTGTGAGAAAAGAAGAAACAAGAGGGCCATGATGGCCCTGTATCGCTCCACTGGCTTATAAATATAAACCACGAAGAAAAGTCTTCACTATATAAGCCCTTATAAAACTTTGACCTCATGGCTACAGTCTGACTAAATGGGGAATATTGTATTAGAAGAATAACATGCCAAATGTGGGAGTTCTTGGCCTTATGGCTGGTAACAAGATGGTTTCTGAACTTTTCACTCCATAAACCCATGTAAAACTTGTAATCCCTGGTGCAGGGCCAAACTTGATCCTAGAGCTGTAACTTGGGCCCTCTTTGTAACTGTCCACTAAATAATGCTATAATTATATGCAAAATTTGGTAGCCTAAGCCTTATGGCTATGTACACCAAGATTTAAAAGTTTTCCCTATGTAAGCCTATGTAAATCTTGTGAACCCCCCCCTCCAAGTATGAGGCCAAATTGACCCCAGGACTATACTTTGGACACTTTTGGTAGACTCCAACTAGATCAAGCTAAATGCCAAATTTGGTAGCTCTAGGCCTTATGGTTTCAGACAAGAAGATATTTAAAGTTTTCTCTATATAAGCCTATGTATAAAACTTGTGACCCCTGGGGAAGAGCCAATTTTGACCCCAGGGCTATAATTTCAAGAAACATGATAGAGGTCTACTACATAAAGCTACATGCCAAATTTGGTAGCCCTCTGCCTTATGGTTTCAGACAAGAAGATTTTTAAAGTTTTCTCTATATAAGCCTATGTAAAACTTGTGACCCCTGGGGAAGAGCCAATTTTGACCCCAGGGCTATAATTTCAAGAAACATGATAGAGGTCTACTACATAAAGCTACATGCCAAATTTGGTAGCCCTATGCCTTATGGTTTCAGACAAGAAGATTTTTAAAGTTTTCTCTATATAAGCCTATATAAAACTTGTGACCCCTGGGGCAGAGCCAATTTTGACCCCAGGGCTATAATTTGAAGAAACTTGATAGAGGTCTACTACATAAAGCTACATGCCAAATTTGGTAGCCCTATGCCTTATGGTTTCAGACAAGAAGATTTTTAAAGATTTCCAATATTTTTCAGTTTTGTTGCCATGGCAACCAGAGTTTTTGAAGGAATCAAATTCTTTCAAGAAATTCTGAAGAGGACCATGTCAGGATCATTTCTGTGAAGTTTCGTGAAAATCGGATGGGTAGTTTCAGAGAAGAAGATGTTTGAAATAAAAGTTAACGCACGGACGGACGGACGCACGACGGACACCGGGCCATGACATAAGCCTGCTGGCCTTCGGCCAGTGGAGCTAAAAAATGGTAACCAGCATTTTCTTAGTTTCCCACAATAATTTCTATCCTTTTTTATATATGTCTTACTAATTTGAAGATATGTTGTCTGCAACAGGTCCTTTCACAAACCATTTTGGGTGGGGAAACATCAAAATATAGAAAATATGTCTTTCTCAGGGTCGTTAAAAGTTGTGATTGTGTGGTAAAGGGGTAATCTAAAAGAACAGCTAGGAGGGCAAATGAATGAATGTTATAGCAATATAGATCAACTTACATCAATACACCAGACAGAATGAAATATGCTGGCATACAATGAACACCTAATCCCTAATAATCAACTTTTCACAGTCACAGTTAGAATGTCTTCTGTGGCAAACAACACAAAATGGTCTACAAATGCATTTACATAAATCAAATATCCTGCTCCAGGGCACAGATTAATTCTGGTGTACTGAAGTTGCGGGATCAGTTTGACTGGATAACATTAATGCCTTATCACAAATGTAAAGCCCTGTCCCACTTTGTACCAGGTCACCAGGATTTACACCCCTTCTCTCCACTCTGCATTTACTCATTAGTAGGTCAACAAACCTTTACCAGAACTAATAAAAGTGCAGAGGTTCTCTTGTTCTATATCAAAAGGACTATAAAGTACCTACAACATGGGGGTTTTGTTATTAAAATACTTTTTCTTTTTTATCTTGGCATGGTTACTCAGGCTTAGTAATAAGGCAAAATTGAAAAGCTCAAGTTGTGAAAGGTGCTCAAGCTTTTATCTTATTTATGGCCAGTGATAGTTTATTACTAGTACTAACTAATAGCATATCATTGGAGTAAATTGTGATCTTAATACCAAGGAAAATGTGTGGGCTTAAATAGGACAGCCCTGACTAGGTCAAGTCAATCCAATTTTCTTCCTTTTTCTTTGTTAGTCGATAAAACTAACACAATAAATAGTTTTGGAGAAGAACATTTTTTTGAAATATAAGCCTTGTCTATAAAAAAATGTGTTTTTAGGTGTATCATTTTTTTAAAAGGAATTTGGTATACAACCACCATAGAAACAATTTGGCAGACAACCACCATAGGAACTTACCTGCAAAACAACAATGAAATCCAATGAATAGTTTTAGAGAAGAAATTTTTCAAAGATTTTACTTTATACCATAAAAGGAAAATGAGTCTCCCATAAAAGCCATGTTTTTTGACAGATCATTTTTTTTTAAAGGAATTCTTTAAACCTGTATCTAAGGAACATTCCTGCAAAATAATAATGCTATCCAAATAGCGGTTTGGGAGGAGGAGGTTTTTTACTTTGGTAGCCATGGCAACCAGAATTCTTCATGAACACAATTATTTGAAGGAATTTGAAAGAGGACCACCAAAGGAACATTCCTGTGAAATTTGGTAAAAATCCAGTCAATAGTTTCTGAGGAGAAGTTTTTTAAAGAAAAAGTTTACGGACGCATGCACGGACGAATGGACGGACGGACGGACAGAAGCACGACGGACACAACGCCATGACAATAGCTCGCTGGCCTTCGGCCAGTGGAGCTAAAAATTGTCTGCTTAAGCCAGTCTCCCATTTCTAGAACCCCAAGCTAGAGGTCTTTTGGAAACATTGTGGGAAGAAAAGGAGAAAATGATGATAACCAGAATAACTCTTTACCAGATGACAAAATTTTACACTTGTCCAAATTGAAAGAGGTTGCAGACAATAATTTTAAATTTGATGAAAATGGCAGAAAGTTCTCTAAAAGGATAGAAAACACTGTGGGAAAAGGAGAAATTGCTTGTTACGAGCAATTTCTCCTTTTCCGACAGTGTTTTCAAAAGACTTGTACTGCAGAAACCAGGGCTTGTTTGGGAAAGGGTTAAAGTATTTTCACATTTTTCTGTACCATCTTCTACATTTTGAATAGACAAATCTTATCCTTTCAGCCATATTTGTCATTCTGCAAATGGTTCAAATCTTGACAAGCATCTTTCTGAAACTATTATGGGAAAAGAAGAAAATGCTGGTAACCATCATTTTCTTATTTTTCTACAACCTTTTCTACCCTGTAAATCCTTTACTGTGCAATGCCACCTTTTAATGACCCTGGGTAAGAAGCCCTTTGAAAAGATTGTGGGAAAAGGAGAAAATGCTGGTAACCTGCATTTTCTCCTTTTCCCACAATGTTTTCTACCCCATGAAAGAAAATTGCACTATTTGAGCCACACTGAAATAGTCGTCTGCAAATGATTTCAATTTGGACAAGGCTAAAATTTTGTCGTCTGGTAAAAGGTTAAAAATAGATCCCATCATTTGGGCAACATTTGTTATCTGCAAATACTTACAATATGGATGAGTTAACTCTCTACCAAACGACAAAAATGTTGACTTGTCCAAATTCAAGGCATTTGCAGATGACAATTCAAATGTGGCTCAAATGATGAAATTTGTCTTTGAAAGGTTAGAAAACATTGGGGGAAAAGGAGAAAATGCTGGTTACCAGCATTTTCTCCTTTTCCTACTATGTTTTCAGAAGGCTTCTTCCCCAGGGTCGTTAAAACTCGGGATTGTGTGGTAAAGGGTTAAATTTTTTTTTCTCTGGTATAGAGTTCATCGTTTTTGTTGTGCATGTGTACATAGAACTACATTGGATAACCTGGGTCCAATCATCTTCAGAACATTCTTAGGCTTATTCTTCAAGATTTTCCAAGTTTGAAAGTAACACAACTTCTGATTGGCTAAATCAAATGGTTTAGCCAATCAAAAGGTGTGTTACTTTCAAATTTGGAAAATTCTGGAGAACAAGACCAAGAATGTTCTTAAGAATGGCTGGTGAATATGAACCCTGATTATAATCCAGAGCTGCAGATAAGAGGAAGAGATATTATTCTAAATCCATTATTTCTCTTTGAAACTCATGCTGTGGGTACTCATTAGAATCATCTTGATGAGACGATTCTAATGAGTACCTATCACATAGGGTTTAGTGGAGAATAATTAATAGTTTTAATTTTAAAGTCAAAATCACTCCCTCTGTCTGGAGCTCTGTAATAAATATGATATATTCTGATTCAGCCAGCCTTAAAAACTGCATTTGAGCCGTGCTGTAGTAAACACAAGTTTAATGTATCTCTGTGATCCATCACATCAAGCAATTCATCACATAATTCTGGATCCATAAAATCCATTTTATCACACAACTGACTGGATCATGAAATAGACTTGTCCTTGGCCATGCAGAAAATTTACAGACAGCAAAAAGTTTCAACCCATGTCAGCCTGCGCGAAATGCGCAGGCTGACATGGGTCGATACTTTTTCCAAATGCATCAAATTCCCTTTCACAGAAAAGGCTCGTTCATTTTCAAAAAATACCTACAGGTATTTCATTCAATCCAGCACGCTAGAGCATAAGTTCATAAACAAGAGGGCCATGATGGCCCTGTATCGCTCCACTGGCTTATAAATATAAACCACGAAGAAAAGTCTTCACTATATAAGCCCTTATAAAACTTTGACCTCATGGCTACAGTCTGACTAAATGGGGAATATTGTATTAGAAGAATAACATGCCAAATATGGGAGTTCTTGGCCTTATGGCTGGTAACAAGATGGTTTCTGAACTTTTCACTCCATAAACCCATGTAAAACTTGTGATCCCTGGTGCAGGGCCAAACTTGATCCTAGAGCTGTAACTTGGGCCCTCTTTGTAACTGTCCACTAAATAATGCTATAATTATATGCAAAATTTGGTAGCCTAAGCCTTATGGCTATGTACACCAAGATTTAAAAGTTTTCCCTATGTAAGCCTATGTAAATCTTGTGAACCCCCCCCTCCAAGTATGAGGCCAAATTGACCCCAGGACTATACTTTGGACACTTTTGGTAGACTCCAACTAGATCAAGCTAAATGCCAAATTTGGTAGCTCTAGGCCTTATGGTTTCAGACAAGAAGATATTTAAAGTTTTCTCTATATAAGCCTATGTATAAAACTTGTGACCCCTGGGGAAGAGCCAATTTTGACCCCAGGGCTATAATTTCAAGAAACATGATAGAGGTCTACTACATAAAGCTACATGCCAAATTTGGTAGCCCTCTGCCTTATGGTTTCAGACAAGAAGATTTTTAAAGTTTTCTCTATATAAGCCTATGTAAAACTTGTGACCCCTGGGGAAGAGCCAATTTTGACCCCAGGGCTATAATTTCAAGAAACATGATAGAGGTCTACTACATAAAGCTACATGCCAAATTTGGTAGCCCTATGCCTTATGGTTTCAGACAAGAAGATTTTTAAAGTTTTCTCTATATAAGCCTATGTAAAACTTGTGACCCCTGGGGCAGAGCCAATTTTGACCCCAGGGCTATAATTTGAAGAAACTTGATAGAGGTCTACTACATAAAGCTACATGCCAAATTTGGTAGCCCTATGCCTTATGGTTTCAGACAAGAAGATTTTTAAAGATTTCCAATATTTTTCAGTTTTGTTGCCATGGCAACCAGAGTTTTTGAAGGAATCAAATTCTTTCAAGAAATTCTGAAGAGGACCATGGCAGGATCATTTCTGTGAAGTTTCGTGAAAATCGGATGGGTAGTTTCAGAGAAGAAGATGTTTGAAATAAAAGTTAACGGACGGACGGACGGACGGACGACCGGACGGACGCACGACGGACACCGGGCCATGACATAAGCCTGCTGGCCTTCGGCCAGTGGAGCTAAAAATCATATTTAGTTCTTGTTGAAAAAAGGATTCAAATCCTTTGGTAAGCAGCTTCAGAAGCATGCACGAAATAAAAAAACAACATTTCACTCTGAAGGTATTTTGAATTTATATCTGAAATTGGATCATGTAACGAGACAGCTTCATTGCAAGTATGGACAGAATTTCATTACATAACAACCTGCATGTTTTTGTCTTGCAACAGACTGAATATTGAAAATGCTACGGCATAGAGAAAATACTTTCAACAAGCAATTCCTCTTTTTGCCTCAATGTTTTCAAATGTATTCAAATATAAAAACTTAAAGGCCAATAGTGGCCAAGAAATCTTTGCAGGTGTAAAAATGCATTTAACTTTAAATCATACAAATTACATGTATGGCAATTTTTGTATAGACGACAATCTGTTAACTCTTTACCAAGTAACAAAATTTTAGACTTGTCCAAATCGAAGGCATTTGCAGACAACAAAATAAGCGACCCAAAAATTGAAATTTGTTTTGGGAAGGATAGGAAACATGATGGGAAAAGGAGAAAATGCTGGTTAACAGCATTAACAGCATTTTCTCCCTTTCCCACAATGTTTTCAAAAGGCTTCTTTCTCAGGGTTGTTAAAAGTCGGGATTGTGTGGTAAAGGGTTAATGTGTGGTTAGTCCAAAAAATAATTGCTGGCAAAAAAAAATTAATCTTAAAATCAGGAAAAAAGTAAACATAAGATAGAGTGACCTTGCAACTTTAACCTGTGTTTGAAATTAATTTCTCTGCCAGCAACCAACACTTGGACCAACTGTGCAATAACAGATTGTCATCTTCACAATAATCTCCATACTTTTAAATGGTACGATTTAAATTTAAATGTATTTTAAAACCTGCTTTGTTTACTTTTGGCAGCTATTGTTGCTTTAATTCATCCACATTTTAAAGGATCTTGTCTTCCAAGCCATGGCTTCAAAACTGAAGATTAGAGATAAGATAGTAACAACAGCCATTATAACAACAACAACAACATAAAGACTTTGTCAAGCAGTGACCTAATAATATCTAACATGGAATATAAAAATGTTAGGAGACATGTTTTAACCATTTACAACACAATCCTGAGTTTTAACAACCCAAGGAAAAGGAATTTTAAATACATTGTGAGAAAAGGAGAAAATGCTGGTACCCAGCATTTTCTCCTTTTCCCACAATGTTTTCTACCTTTTCCATAAAAATTTTCCAAATCTGTGTAGCATTTAGTTTGTCGTCTGCAAACGCTTTCAATTTGGACCAGTCTAAAATTTGGACGTGTGGTAAAAAGTTAGAGAACAAAACAACTACAACAGTGAACGAGGCATTCTTCCAACAAAAACTAACAACAGACTAATGCATTTGTTACAACATGACACTAAAAAGACAGTAAGAGAAGGATTTTATGAGGCTAACTCTTTACAAAACGTCAAAATGTTAAGACTTGTCTTTGAAAGAGTAGAAAACATTGTGGGAAAAGGAGAAAATGCTGGTCACCAGCATTTTCTCCTTTTCCCACAATGTTTTCATGCAGAAGTTATTTCCTTGGGCTCCTTAAAATTTGGGATTGTGTGGTAAAGGGTAAGGAGACATGGTTCCAAAGAGTACAAATTGACTACTACAGTGAACAAGGCATTCTTGCAACAAAAACTAACAACAACTAACAACAGACTAACGCATTGCTACAACATAGAATGAGCATGACATTGAAGAGACAGTAAGACAAGGAGTTTATTCCGTTAACTGTTTACCAAACGATAAAATTTTAGATTTAACCAAATTCAGAACATTTTGCAGACAAGAAATTAAAAGTGACTCAAAAATTGAAATTTATTTTTGGAAACATAGGAAAGATTGTGAGAAAAAGGGAAAATGCTGGCTACCAGCATTTTCTCCCTTTCCCACAATGTTATCAAAAGGCATCTTCTTCAGAGTTGTTAAAAGTTAGAAATGTATGGTAAAAAAGTTACAGCTTTCATCAAATGTTTATCATTGAAATAAAAGTATGTTTGACTCTTTATCAAACAATCCAGAGTTTGTATGGCCCAGAAAGAGAAGGTCTTTGAAAACATTGTGGGAAAAGGAGAAAATGCCAGTAATCAGCATTTTCTCCTTTCCCCACAATGATTTTTTATCATATTAAGGACAGAAATCGTCATTTGAGCTACATCTGATTTGTCGTCTGCAAATGCTTTCAATTTGGTACAGTCCACAATTTTGTCGTTTGGTATGGAGCTAATCTAAACAAAAAGGCATCTACTGCTTCAATTAACTCTTTACCAAACAACAAAAATTTAGACTGGTCCAAATTGAAAGCATTTGCAGACGACAACATAAATGTAATTGAAAAATTGAAAATTGTTTTGGGTAGGATAGAAAACATTGTGGGAAAAGGAGAAAAATGCTGGTTACCAGCATTTTCTCCCTTTCCCACAAGGTTTTCAAAGGACTTCTTTCACAGGGTCGTTAAAAGTCAGGATTGTGTGGTAAGAAGTTAATAAGATTCTAGTAGTGTTGACCCAAAGAATGGGAAAAGATGCTAAGATGGGCCATCTTTCACTGAGTTTTACTTGTGCATTGATAAATCTGCAACTTTCGATATTCCCTGCATTTTTATGAAGTCTGGATTCTGTCTTCCGATTAGAATTCAGATTGCAAACAAATTTTATATTTTATTGTAACATAAAATACTTGTAGATTAGGGCTCTTGCCTAAAAAGACTTAGTATGTGCTTAACTGAATTCCAGCTCAACGTTCCATTGATGCTTCAGATAACAAAAAAAAGAGGGCCATGATAGCCCTGTATTGCTCCACTGGCCAGACATATTTTGTTAAGTAAGCTGCAATTTGCACAAGCTTGAAAAAAAGCAATGTCCATGGCAACTATGTTTTTTAAATGTATCCAGATTCTACGAAGAATCTGGACACCGTCTACCCAAGTATCATCCATGACAAATATAAACCAATAATGCATGAAAAGTAAGCTTTTAAAAATTAACGTCAGAGATTGTTTAGCAATAAAAACCCATGTGGATGGCAACCATATTTTTTGGCAGATCAACACAGCGGTTCAGCAAAAGGATGCGAAATGTTCAGCCCTGCTCTGTGAAAAGGGGACTTAATGCATCTGCGAAAAGTTTCGACCCAGGTCAGGCTGACTCTGGATGAAAATTTTTGTTATTGGTCAATTTTCTGTATGTCCAAGGACCATTCTACCTCATGATTAAGTTGGTTGTTAAAAAAAGTGGCTATCATGGATCACTAATCAGATGATGTCTAATGCCTGGTATAATGCATCACAGACATGCATTAACCCTTTCCCAAATGACAAATTTTGGACTGGTCCAAATTGAAAGAGTTTGCAGACATCAATTTTAAATTTGATGAAAATGGCAGAAAGGTCTCTAAACGGGTAGAAAACACTGTGGGAAAAGGAGAAATTGCTCGTTACGAGCAATTTCTCCTTTTCCCACAGTGTTTTCAAAAGACTTGTACTGCAGACACATGAAAACCAGGGCTTGTTTGGGAAAGGGTTAAGCACCTTTTTGCTAGAGCATGGCTCATATGCAAAAAATTTATAAATTCTGACCAACTGATTCTGTTGATTTTTTTACAGATTTGCTCTTTGGCTTACATAGGGCTACAACCCCATGCTCATGGTAGCCATCTTTTTGACAGATCCAGACTCTATCAATGACTGATTGATTGTATGGTGTTTAAAGCCGTTTTCAACATTATTTCAGTTATATCACGGCAGCCATCACTATCCATGCTTTCCTGGAGATTCTTTTACCAGTACTCCGCACAATATTCTTTCCAAGCCACGGGCTGCTTTCCAACATAACCATCATCGAAACAATGGTCAGCGGTGAGAGAGGAATGAATCCTGTCGCAATGACTATCATCAATCCTCGGAAAGCAATTGGCCAAGCAAGGGATCAAACCAGAGGCCTCCTATTCTCAAGTCTTGTACCCAGACTGTATGGTGCCAAATTGCAAAGAAATCCAATCTACAGATTTGGGGAGAAGATTTTGAGGGTTTTTCATGTCTGCTAGAAAGAAAATTTTATAAACGCTTGATCTAATGATCTAATGGAGCCTCTGAACATTACTACCCAACAAATTTTTCCCTACGTCCTAGTGTTCATTAAATATTTGACAATTCCATGACAGAGAAAATGGCCAAACTATTTGGGCCATGCTCTGTCAAAAAGGGGGCTTAATGCATCTGCTAACGGTATCGACCAAGGTGGGCCTGCACAGTCCACCCAGGCTGACCTTGGCCGAAACTTTTCGCTATCGGTCAATTTTCTCCATGTCAAAGGACCAGTCTACCTCATCATTCAGTCAGTTGTTGGACAAAATGGACTTTATGGATCCATGGTCATGTGACGTCTTGCTTGGTATCATGCATCACAGAGATGCATTAAGCCCCCTTTTGCCAGAGCATGGCTCATTTTGAATTTAAGGCTGTTTTGGCAAGAGCATCTAATGGTATCAGGCCAAATCCAGGATCAGATGGCATATTCTGTGCTTTCTAATTTTGATCTTCAGTTTGTCAGTGAAAAAACAGTTAAATCTGTGCTGTCCAAGGGTTTTAACCCTTAACCACACAATCCCGACTTTTAACGCCCCTTAGAAAGAAGCCTTTTGAAAACATTATGGGAAAAGGAGAAAATGCTGGTAACCAGCATTTTCTCCTTTTCCCACAATGTTTTCTACTCTTCCCCAAACAAATTTCAATTTTTCAATCACATTTATTTTGTCGTCTGCAAATGCTTTCAATTTGGACTGGTCTTAAATTTTGTCGTGTGGTAAAGAGTTAAGCAATTTGATTGGTCTACAAAACAATTAAAGACATGAAACACTGGCAGAACAAAAACAAGGGGTTAAACTCTTTCACAACTAATGACAACTTGAGGAGCTTTTGCAGATGGCATAGATCAAGGTCAGACTGCACAAACCATGCAGTCTGATCTTGATCGACACTGTCCACTACCCTATTTTTAAACTATGATGAAAGACATTTTCAATAGCAGTGGCAATCTAATTTTAGAACAGGGGGGAAGAGGAATTTCTGGAGTAAGCAGTGAAAGGTTTAAAATGCAAGCACACTGAAGCACTGAAACTTTGAGATCTGAAATACGATTTTGAAATTCTAATTGATATTAAAGATTCTTCTTTAGCATTTTTATGGCTCTATGCCATCCTATTTCACAACTGCTTAACCCTTTACCAAATAATGTGTTTTTACAAACTTGAGGAAGTGGGCTTTTGAGAACAACACAAAGAAAGCAGAAGCTTCAACCCTTTACCACAGAATGCCCCCTTTTAACAACTCTGGGAAAGAAGCTTTTTGAAAACATTGTGGGAAAAGGGGAAAATTTTGGTAACCAACATTTTCCCCCATTTCCCACATTGTTTTCTACCCTACCAAAGAAATATTGCACCATTTGAGCCACACTGAAATTGTCATCTTCAAATGCTTTCAATTTGGAAAAGGCTAAAAGTTTGTCATCTGGTATCTATTATTTTCTCCTTTTCCCATGATGCTTTCTTGGGCACCCTTTTAAAGATTAAGTCCCCTTATTTCAGCAACATTTACATTGGCTTCTGCAGTTACTTTCAAATTGGACAAGTTTGTGTCTTGTAAAAAGTTTAGGAAAGAGCTATCTTTATCAGACATACAGTTATCAGCTAATGAAAGATATTTTTTTTTTTTACATACCAGTAATGCAGTTTGTGGGCTTTGCGTAGTGCAATTTGTGTACGTTACATTTTCTTAGGGGTTGCAATTTGCGGGCATTACATTTTCCGAAGGATTGATAAAGAGGGGTAGAAATAGGAGGGACTTTTTTGAGGACGATATTAATACATGTACTGCCATCCACATATTCATTCTATTACAACCTGAATATTGGATTGGCCATGGTATAAAGTCTAATTTCAATTTAAAAACAAGAGGGCCATGATGGCCCTGGGTCGCTCACCTTAGTAGAGTGCCTGAAAGGTTTTTCTTTAATTTGACCATGTGACCTAGTTTTTGACCGTGACCCAACTTCAAACTCATATTTCATGAAGACAAACATTCTGACCAATTTTCAAGTCAATTGAGCAAAAAATGTGGCCTCGAGTGCCCTAAAGATATTTCTTTAATTTGACCTAGTGACCTAGATTCCGACCCCAGGTGACCCAAATTTGAACTGGTCATTGACTATATCAAAAGAAACATTTTAACCAATTTTCAAATCAAATGAATAATAAATGTGGCCTCAAGAGTGCCCACAAGCTATTTCTTTAATTTGACCAAGTGACCTAGTTTATGATCCCAGTTGACCCAAATTCAGACTCATGTGAGATTTTACAGAGACAAACATTCTGACCAATTTTCAAGGCAATTAAGCAAAGAATGTGGCCTCTAGAGTGCCCACAAGGTATTTCTTTATTTTGACCTAGTGACCTAGTTCATGGTTCCAGATGACCCAAATCCAAACTCATCTGGTATTTCATCAAGACAAACATTCTGGCCAAATTTCAGGTCATTTGAGCAATAAATGTGGCCTCCAGAGTGCAAACAAGGTATTTCTTTAATTTGACCCAGTGAACTAGTTTATGACCCAAGTTGACCCAAATCAATCTTATGTCAGACTTTCTAAAGACAAACTTTCTAACTAATTTTCAAGGCAATTGAGCAAATAATGTGGCCTCGAGAGTGCCAACAAGGTATTTCTTTAATTTGATCTACTGACCTAGTTTATGAGCCAACATGACCCAATTTTGAACTCAATGAACTTGTTGCGCTTAGATGGGCAAACAAACTTAGAAGAGAATCACTACATACCAAATATCAAAGCTCTACGCCTTCCAGTTTTAAAGAAGAATTTTAAAGTTTTCCTTCTTTGTTCCTATGTTCAAACTTGTGACCCCCGGGCCTGGGCCAGTTTTGACCCAGGGGCATCATATGGACACACTTGGTAGAGGTCCACTAGGAAATGCTACATACCAAATATCAAAGCTCTACACCTTCCCGTTTAAGAGAAAAAGAAATTTAAAGTTTTCCTTCTTTGTTCCTATCTTCGAACTTGTGACCCCCGGGGCGGGGCCAGTTTTGACCCAGGGGCATCATATGAACAAACTTGGTAGAGGTCCACTCTGAGATGCTACATACCAAATATCAAAGCTCCACACCTTTCGGTTTCAGAAAAGAAGAATTTTAAAGTTTTCCTTCTTTGTTCCTATGTTCGAACTTGTGACCCCAGGGGCTGGGCCAGTTTTGACCCAAGCAGCATCCTTGGAACAAACTTGGTAGAAGTCCACTAGGAGATGCTACATACCAAATATCAAAGCTCTATGCCTTCCCATTTAAGAGAAAAAAAAAATTAAAGTTTTCCTTCTTTGTTCCTTTGTTCGAACTTGTGACCCCCGGGGCAGGGCCACTTTTGATCCCAAGGGCATCATATGAACAAACTTAGTAGAGGTCTACTAGGCGATGCTACATACCAAATATCAAAGCTCTAAGCCTTCCAGTTTCAGAGAAGATGATTCTTAAAGTTTTCCTTCTCTGTTCCTATGTTCGAACTTGTGACCCCCGGGGCAGGGCCAACTTTTGCCCAAAGGGCATCATATGAACAAACTTGGTAGAGATCCACTAGAAGATGCTACATACCAAATATCAAAGCTCCATGCCTTCCTGTTTCAGAGAAGAAGATTTTTAAAGTTTTCCTTCTTTGTTCCTATGTTGGAAATTGTGACCCCCAGGGCGGGGCCAGTTTTGACCCCAGGGGCATCATATGAACAAACTTGGTAGAGGTCCACTAGGCGATGCTACATGCCAAATATCAAAGCTCTACGCCTTCAAGTTTCAGAGAAGAAGATTTTTAAAGTTTTCCTTCTTTGTTACTATGCTCAAACTTGTGACCCCCGGGGTGGGGCCAGTTTTGACCCCAGGGGCATCATATGAACAAACTTGGTAGAGGTCCACTAGGCAATGCTTCATACCAAATATCAAAGCTCTATGCCTTCAAGTTTCAGAGAAGATGATTTTTAAAGTTTCCCCTCTTTGTTCCTATGTTCAAACTTGTGACCCTCGGGGCAGGGCCAGTTTTGACCCCAAGGGCATCATATGAACAAACTTGGTAAAGGTCCACTAGGAGATGCTTCATGCCAAATATCAAAGCTCCATGCCTTCCTGTTTCAGAGAAGAAGATTTTTAAAGTTTTCCTTCTTTGTTCCTATGCTGGAAATTGTGACCCCCCAGGGCGGGGCCAGTTTTGACCCCAGGGGCATCATATGAACAAACTTGGTAGAGGTCCACTAGGAGATACTACATGCCAAATATCAAAGCTCTACGCCTTCAAGTTTCAGAGAAGAAGATTTTTAAAGTTTTCCTTCTTTGTGACTATGCTCAAACTTGTGACCCCTGGGGCGGGGCCAGTTTTGACCCCAGGGACATCATATGAACAATCTTGGTAGAGGTCCACTAGGAGATGCTATATACCAAATATCAAAGCTCTGCGCCTTCTAGTTTCAGAGAAGAAGATTTTCAAAGATTTTGCTTTTTTTTCCTTTTTGTTGCCATGGCAACCAGAGTTGTAGGTGGAATTCAATTCTTTGAACAATTTTGGTAGAGCTTCATCCAAGGAACATCCCTGCCAAGTTTCATCAAGATTGGCCCAGTGGTTTAGGAGAAGAAGATGTTTAAAGAAATTGTTGACGGACGACGGACGACGGACGACAGACGACGGACGACGGACGACGGACGCCGGACATAGGGCGATCACAATAGCTCACCTTTAGCACGTTGTGCTAAGGTGAGCTAACAAGAGGGCCATGATGGCCCTGGACGCTCACCTGAGTCAATAGGCGAAATTCACTCAACGTGCATAATTCAATTTCTGACCAATTGTCAGGTCAATTGAGCTTAAAATGTGGCCTCTAGAGCATCCACAAGGAATTTCCGTAAGTTGACCTAGTGACCTAATTTATCACCCCACGTGACCCAATTTAGAATTCATCAAAAAATTTATCAAGACAAACATTCTGAACAGTTTTCAAGTTAACTGAGCAATAAATGTGGCCTCTATAGTGCCCACAAAGTGTTTCTTAAATTTGACCTAGTAACCTAGTTTATGACCCCAGCTGACCCAATTTCAAACTAACCCAATATTTCATCAAGACAAACATTCTGACCAATTTTCAAGTCAATTGAGCAAGAAATGTGACCTCTAGAGTGCCCTAAAGGTATTTCTTTAATTAGACCTAGTGACCTAGATTATGAGCCCAGGTGACCCAATTTTAAGGTCATCCTAGATTTCATCGAGGCAAACATTTTGACCAATTTTCAAATCAATTGAACAATAAATGTGGCCTCTAGAGTGCACACAAGGTATTTCTTTAATTTGACCTAGTGACCTAATTTAAGACCCCACATGACCCAAATTCGATCTCATGTGAGATTTTATCAAGACAAACATTCTGACCAATTTTCAAGTCAATTGAGCCAAAAATGTGGCCTCTAGAGTGCCCACAAGGTATTACTTTAATTTGAACTAGTGACCTAGTTTATGATCCCAGGTGACCCAAATCCAAACTCATCTAAGATTTTATCAAGACAAACATTCTGACCAAATTTCAGGTCATTTGAGCAATGAATGTGGCTTCTAGAGTGCCCACAAGGTATTTCTTTAATTTGACCTAGTGACCTAGTTTATGACCCCAAGTGACCCAATTTCGAACTGACTGAACATGTTGTGTTCAGGTGGGCTAACAAACTTAGAACAGGTTCACTACATACCAAATAACAAAGCTCTATGCCTTCAAGGTTTAGAAAAGAAGAATTTTAAAGTTTTCCTTCTTTGTTCCTATGTTAGAACTTGTGACCCCCGGGGAAGGGCCAGTTTTGACCCCAGGGGCATCGTATGAACAAACTTGGTAGAGGTCCACCAGGAGTGGGTACAACATTAAATCTTTACCACACAATCCCAAGCTTTAACAGCCTTGGCAAACAAGGCTTATGAAATCATTGTGGGAAAAGGAGAAAATGCTGGTAAACAGCATTTTCTCCTTTTCCCACAATGTTTCCTAATCTTCCAAAGGAAAATTTCAGTGTTTGAGCCATGCATGATTAGTTACTTGCAAAAGCTTTCAAATTAGGACCTGTCTAAAATTTTGTCATTCAGTAAAGAGTTACATTGAATCAAAATATACTATGATTGTTAACCTTCATAACTTTCTGTTCTTTCTTTTCAGTGTGCTTGCTATACATGAAAGGTTAACTGTAGGAAACAAAAAAAGTGGGTGGGGTAAAACAAAGGAGCACCAACCTCGTTTACTAAGTGGAGTCTTGCCTTTTCTGGACCGGGGGCGGTATGCTGAAGAACAGCAGAGACAATAACATGCTGAAGAATTTATAAATGTCACATGGTATTAACGCATCACAAGCTATCAATCACACCAATATTGAAACACATCATCTATCTACAGATATGCAGTGACTGGGAAAGGCTTGCGCGATGCGCCATAGTCACATTAAAATCCAAAATGTCACATCGTTTTCGCTATCAAGTGCGCCTGTGTCCCATTCATATTTTCGACTTCGGAAAAAGTACGAAAAATCGTGGGGCGAATCTATTTTGATTGGATCCGATTAGATGCTCTATAAAAATAAGTAGCGTAGGTGCGCGTGACGTCATCAACTTGTAAATCATGAAATGCTCATTGAAAATTTGTACCTATGTCGTCATCGTGAATTCGTCTGTTTAGCTGCTTGAATTGAATAGTAAAATTTAATTTTCAACGTCTAAAATGCCCCCGAAAAAGAAATTAAAGTTGCCTGAAGGCCAGGGCTCAATAAGTAGTTTCTTTCCCAAAACAAACGTTCCTCAAGTTCAACAGACTCAAATAGATGACGATCAGACCGAAATGAAGGCAATGAAAATTTTTGTGTTGTTGAAATTGTCACATTGGTTTTCAAAATGTCACATTGAATTTCCTGACCAAAGGGACTTTGTCCCATTGCAAAAAATCCTTTCCCAATCACTGGATATGAAAGGTACTTTCTTGTTCTTGAACCGTTTTGTGTCATATACCATGTGACAAGGCAACAAAATACATGCTAACTTAAACCCTTTCCTTCATCAGCAACAAAACATTGACAAAAGGGAATATCGCTAAAAGTGCCGACCCTACAATCTGCCATGTCAACTCATCCAAATCAAAAGCAAATGCGGGTAAAGATGAATGTACGATGATCTGTCTTTGAAAGGTTGGACAAAAAGTTGTGAGAAACGGAGGAAAAAATGCTCATTACCAGCAGCATCTTCTCCTTTCCCCATGGTGTTTTCATAAACCTCCAACAAGGCTGTGAAAACGTCGGATTGCATTGTAAAGGGCTAAAGCACAACAGTTTTCTAAATTCTTTGTGAACATACCATATATCAAGTTCTGACTTAACAGGATATGGCTTGCAGTCTGATATTTGATCTATGCTAAGAGAAATTCTGCTTCTAATAGCTGCCTGGAATTCTTTAACCCTTTACCACACATTCATTAGTTTTAACCACCCTAATAAACTGACCTTTTGAAACATTGTGGGAAAAGGAGAAAATGATGGAAACCAGCATTTTCTCCTTTTCCCACAATGTTTTCTACCTATTCAAGGACAAATACTATCATATGAAAAACATTTGAATTGTCATCTGTAAATTCCTTCATTACTGAACAGTCCAGAATTTTGCAATGTGGAAAAGGGTTAACTCTTTACCAAACAAAAGAAATTTGGACCTGTCCAAACTGAAAGCATTTGCAGAAGACATATTAAATGTGGCTCAGATGATGCAATATTTGTTTGAAAGGGTAGAAAACATTGTGGGGAGAGGAGAAAATGCTGGATACCAGCATTTTCTCCTCTCCCCACAATGTTTTCAAAATCCATTTTCAGAAGGGTCGTTTAAGTTGGGATTGTGTGATAAAGGGTTAAGCGAAAGTCTTCTTTTGCAAATTCATAAATGACAGCTTTATTCATTTACAAGACTAAATTAATTTTGCTGCATTCTGTTCCACTTGTCGTCCTTGGCCCTTGAATCAAAGTTGCCAACAAGTCGGACTTGAACCGTCACTGTCATCAAAAACTACTAAAATTTAGGTCGGTGCTTGAAAGGTTAAAAGATTGGTTTTCAGAATGATTTTCAAAATTCAAAATTTTTCACAGAAATTTCTCAATTTCCAATTCTTGCATTCCAGAGTTTTCACAGGAAATTCTCAATTTCCCATTCTTTCTTTTACAAAAGACAGGAAGTACATAATTATGCTTGTCAGTGAAGGAAAGGGTTATAGACCGCAATGGTTTAGAAAAGAAAAATGAACTACGATTTTACCAAAAAATTAACAAAACATGATTAAGAAATATAGCAACATGTCTCAGACGGTACAAATTAATTACTATGGCAACAGCATGCACCAAGCATTAGCCACCACAGAAGTTTCAATTAGTAATGAGGAATAGAAACAACAATGTTCCTTCATTCTTAACCCTTGAAGTGCCTCTCACGACTATAGTTGCCTTTGCAGTCAGAGTAGATCAAGATCAGGCTGCACAAAACTTGCAGCCTGATCTTGGATCTACACTGTCCGCTTTGCTGAAACACTGTAGATGAATTAAAGCAACCGTGATATTGAAATTATTTGGGTCGTATTTCTAAGGTGAAAATGTCAGATAAGTTTATTCGGCACTCTAGAGGTTACCTCAACCCTTTACCACACAATCATGACTTTTAACGACCCTGATAAAAAAGCCTTTTGAAAACATTGTGGAAAAAGGAGAAAATGCTGGTAACCAGCATTTTCTCCTTTTCACACAATGTTTTCTACCCTTTCCAGATTGAATTTCAGTTTTTCGGTCACATTTAATTTGTCGTCTGCAAATGCTTTCAAATTGGACCAGTCCCAATTTTTTTCGTTTGATAAAGAGTTAATTCAAGCTATTTGCCTGATATTTTATACCATTAGCTAATTCAGAGATTATGAAAATCAGACAATATTACCTTACCAAACAGCAAAATTCTAAACTCATCCATATTGAAAGCATTTGTAGACAACAATGTTCATGTGGCTCAAATGACTGGACTTGTCACAGAAAGGTTAGGAAACATTGTGAGAAAAGAAGAAAATTCTGGTTACCAGCATTTTCTTCTTTTTCCACATTGTTGTCAAAATCCCCCTTCCTTAGAGTCATTAAAAATTGGGTCATTTGGTACAGGGATCATTCTCACTATCTCCACCACAGCAGATTCTTGCACCCACAAATGATTCTGCAAACTGCTGACTTTGAAAACAATATTCTAACTGTTGACCCTTTCCCAAACAGCAAATTTTAGTCTTGCCTGACTGAATAATTTGAAATCATTTAACCCCTTTCCCAAACAAGCCCTGGTTTTCATGTGTCTGCAGTACAAGTCTTTTGAAAACACTGTGGGAAAAGGAGAAATTGCTCGTAACGAGCAATTTCTCCTTTTCCCACAGTGTTTTCTACCCTTTTGGAGAACTTTCTGTCATTTTCATCAAATTTAAAATTGTCGTCTGCAAACTCTTTCAATTTGGACCAGTCTAAAATTCATCGTTTGGTAAAGAGTTAAAGAAGACAAACAAAAAGCACTGCATGCAGGTGACAATGCTCGGCTGCAGTTTCTTTTAGTGGAAATTCTAGGTGGAAAAAAGGGCATAACTGTATTTTCTTTGAAAACAACCGAGACACTAAAATGAGATTAAAATATAAAATGATTGGGATTTATCTCTGAAAGAACAGAAAACATTTGTGGGAAAAGGAGAAAATGCTGGTAACCAGCATTTTCTCCTTTTTTCATTATGTTTTCAAAAGCCTTTCAACTCGGGGTGGTTAAAACTTGGGGTTGTTTGGTAAAGGGTTAAGAGGTCTATCACAACTTCTTTTGCTTCTGTGGACAGCCTATAGCAAGATCAGACAGCAAAAAATGTAGGAAACACTTCTACTGTGAGGAACTCTTGACAAATCAGCTTTGAAAGTGCATGGTCTGGCTTCTTTTTACCATTTAATGTATTAGCACTCTATGGGTATAACAATAGTATATATGATTTCCGTGCCCCCCTCCCCCCTCCCCCTGAAAAAAAAGAGGGTCACGATGGCCCTGAATCGCTCACTTGAGCCTTGTACCTCTGAAATAATTTCATGAAGTTTACTTGCCATCTCATGATACAGAGAATCTTATATCAGTGTTTATATACTGTATCAAGATATCAAGACTAACATTTTGACCAACTTTCATGAGTATTGGCCTGAAAATGTGGCCTCCAGAGTGCACACAAGGTCCATGTTGACACCCCCATGACATACAAGGTACGATGGACACAGCACAATCACAAAAGCTCACCTTGAGCACTTTGTGCTCAGGTGAAATAAAAACAATTCTATATAACCTATTGATAAGCAATATTCTGTTAATTCATCATACTATCAATAACCAAATTTATAATATCTTTCACTTATTTTGCCTTCCCTCTTTTTGTTTATGTCTATTATTCGGTGATGTAATGGTCCAAACTTTATCTGCCAAGAAATCTATTAAAGGCCTGTATGGTCCTACAGAAACCTTCTGCTGCTTTTTCACAACGTATCGGTCAAGATCTGACTGTTTGGAAATTGCTGCCTAGTCTTAAGATCTGCAGTGCCCAATATTTTGCAAAATATTCTCACAAAGACAGATTTGAAAATGAGACAAATTAGCTTTTTCTAAAAGTGAAAATATTCTGTGTTGCTAAGATGACTATGCCTTTGAGCTAGGCTATTTTCATTTTTTGTCTACGTAACTCGACTATACCTAACAAATGCCAAACAAATGTATATGGAAAGTTGCTTTTTGTTGCAACCTAATCATTCTACAAAATACCTATAGTAGCAAAATTGAAGTCTAGAATTTATCTAACTATGCCTCTGAGAAAAGTACCCAACACAAAAAACACACATAAATTTAGTTACTGAATTCAAGTTGACATTAACTTATTACACAAATGTTTGGCTATTTGGTTGTCAGCATTTTCTTCTTTACCCAAAATATTTTCAAATGGTGTCTTCCTCAGAGTCATTTAAACTCAGGACTGGTAAAGGGTCAAATTTGAATGTATGACGAAGGAAAAAATCTTAAAAATTCTAGAGACACTGTTGGTACTATTAAGTTGTTACTGCTAGAAGTGCCAAGGTCATAAGCTACCAGAAGAGTTGAAGTCTACTTTAATACTTTGATGGGATCAAAACGGTTTAACTCTTTACCAAACAACAAATTTTTAGACTAATCCAAATTGAAACCATTTGCAGACAACAAATTAACAGCGACTGAAACAATGGAATTTGTCTGTAAAAGTGTGGAAAACTTTGTGGGAAAAGGAGAAAATGCTGGTTATCAGCATTTTCTCCTTTTCCCACTATGTTTTCAAAAGCCTTCTTTCTCACAGTTGTTAAAACTTGGGATTGTATGGTAAACCTGCCCAGTTAACCTGCCTGGTACCCAAACCATGGTTCAGTGCAAATTGCTAGAGCTATGACTTAAAGGCAGCAGTAATACATGCACATCATGAAAATGGATTCAAAAATTTCTTCTAACCTCCTATGATGAGATGAAAAATATGGTAAAAAAGTCATTCTGGTCTATATCTAAAGGTCTATATCTAAAAGTAAGTCAAGACATTCTGAATAAACGTATAAAGACACTAAGTAATTCAAGCTGAAATGAAGCTGAGAGAGCATATAGCAGAAGTCTCTGTGACCAAAGCTTAATTTCTTATACACTTTGTAGAAGTCCTTGTAACCAAATCTATGCAAAACATGCTTCTGAAACAGTATTTCATTTATATCACAGAAATAGCTTCATTATAAATGTCTCTTTAACCCTTTACTACATAATCCTGAGTTTTAACAACCCCAGGAAAAAGGAACTTTCGAAAAAGACTTTTGAAAACATGGTAGGAAAAGAAGAAAATGCTGGTAACCAGCATTTTCTCCTTTCTCCCACCATGTTTTTATATTCTTTCATTGACAAAAAAAACATAATGTGACACACATTTAATTTTATAATTTGTTGTCTGCAATTGTTTTAAATTAGTACCAGTCTGAATTTTCGTCCGCTGGTAAAGAGTAAAGCATAGTGTAACAGATTCTGCTGATGTAGCTATGGCCATAGCTGTAAAATTCTAATCATTGCAGACTTAGCAAAAGGTTTCCATGACCAGGCCATATCTATAATTGGTGTTTGCAGATGTCTGTATGTCCAAAGTTGTGACTAGTGCTATGCTTGTTACACTTAGCAGAAGTCTGTGACCAAAATAGACTTTGTAAGAGTCCAAAATAGACTTTGTACAAGTCACCATGACCAAAACTGACTTTGCCAAAAGTCTCCATGACCAAAACTGTACATGTACCTCAATTTGCTGTGCTTGTCACATTTTGGATATTTGTGAACAAAGTAGACTTTGCAAAAGTCCCAATGATCAAAGCATGTTTGTAATAGACTTAGCAGACCTCTGTGACCAAAGCTATATTTTCATCAGGACTTTGTTGATGTATTTGTGATTACAGCTGTATTTCTTGAGACTTGAAGGCACTGCAGCCTATGGTGCTTTTATAATAAACTTTACAAAAGAATTTATATTTGTATAGCTGTGCTCAAGTCTATAATCAAAGCTGTACATCAAAATATTGCAGATGTCTCTCAGACGAAAGATTTATCTGTAATAAACCCTGCAAACATAACTTTTATAAATATTCATAAAATTCTATGGCTCTGTGACTCAAGCTGTATTTGCAGGAAGAATTTGTACCACATATTAAACTTTGCAGAAGCCATTTTAACTGAAGCTTAGTTTACTTTTGTGATTTACAAAGGTCTTGGAAGATGTCTCTATCACGAAAGCTGTATTAGCAACAGACATTGTGAAGTCCATGTGACCAAAGCTGCATTAATATTATTTTGTAAAAGACTTGCAGAGAGACCAAAGTTGTGCTTGAAATAGATTGAAGAGAAATATAATGGGTAAGCACTATTGAAGACGATATGGTTAACCCTTTACCAGACGACAAAATTTTAGCCTTGTCCTAATTGAAAGCATTTGCAGACGACAATTTCAATGTGGATCAAATGGTGCAATTTTTCTTTGATATGGTAGAAAACATTGTGGGAAAAGGAGAAAATGCTGGTTACCAGCATTTTCTCCTTTTCCCACAATGTTTTCAAAAGGCTTCTTTCTCAGGGGCGTTAAATGGCGGCATTGTGCGGTAAAGGGTTAAAGTCCAAATGGCTCTAAAAATTTTAGTATTCCAGTGAATTGAGCCAGGGTGGTAATTGTGTTCTGAAAGCTGATAACAGCACTCTTTAATTGATATTAGTATAGGAACAAGTCAATTTTTATTTGTTACATTACAATGTAATCATGTTGAAAAAGAGCGATGTTTGATCCATTAAAAAGAACCATGTACATCTAGAAGTATATTTCAATTTTCCTGTCACTTATCCTTAACCCTTTACCCACAATGCCGCCTTTTGACGTCTCTGCGAATGAAGCCTTTTGAAAACATTGTGAGAGGAGAAAATGCTGGTAACCAACATTTTCTCCTTTTCTCACAATGTTTTCTACCCTATCCAAGAAAATCTGCACCATTTGAGCCACACTGAAATTGTCATCTGCAAATGCTTTCAATTTGGACAAGGCTAAAATTTTGTCATCTGGTAAAGGGTTAAATTTCTATCCCATCAAATATTACCATTTAGTCTCCTAGTACACCAATGTTATGAACAAATTAGGGGGAGAAAAAACTGCTTAAAGAGTAGGCAATTGTAACAGGTTAAGTAATGGGAAAAATTCTATAAACTGCAAGAGCAAAACACCTGTTTATATAGCAAAGGTTTCAGCCGCTATTAATTGACTTTTATTTACCTGTAAAGTATTGCATGACTATTGTATCTGGTGCTATAAAATATATCTTAAAGCACAATCCATTTGAAACTGTTGATCTTTACAGTGTATGTTATACATGACTTTTGAAAACAGAATGATGTAAGGAAATATTTCACTCACTTTTTTTTTTACATTTTCTACTAGGTTCCCCAATTGAGTAGAACCCAAAACTTGCAACTGGCATAAACACCATGTTACACATCATAGATTTTTTTTATCCTCTTTCTCTCAACAGCTCTGCATATTCTAAAGTTACCTCATTTTCCAATTCTATATTCAACTCTAATTTCAACTCTGGCAATCTGACTGACTGAAACAATATCTCTGCCCAGACTGCTAGCATCAGCAGTTAGTATTAGAACGATAGTTTGAATGACTGCTGAATGCAAAACCAGAAACAATCTTAAAGCAACTGCTGCAGACTACTTTTGTATAGTTTGCAGTGGATATAGGATATATCTGAACCATGCTCTGTGAAAAGGGGGATTAATACATCTGCAAAAAGTACTGACCCAGGTCAGCCTGCACACTCCGTGCAGACTGACCTTTGCCGAAACTTTTTGTTACTGGTCATTTTTCAGCACGTAAAAAAGACCAGTCTACCTCATGATTCAGTTGGTTGTTAGACGAAATGGATTTTATGGATCCATAATCACATGGCGACTTCCTTGGAAGGGTGCATTAAACCCCCTTTTGCCAGAGCATGGCCCATTTAAAATTAGCATTCAGCATTTATCATACCATTTCTAAACCACTTTGGTCTGAAAGTTACGGAGACATGCGATTGAGGAATGGAGCGAAACCAAATACAATAGTCTTGCTCTTCTAGAACTACGTCAGTACACTTTCCAGTATCTTTAAATCAAGCATTAAAAAGTCTACAACAAACCTCTTGCAATCAAGCCTGAAATGGCCAAGACCAATCTTAATAGCTAAAAAAAGATGATGCACTGAAACAGTTTGTTACATCTTTGGTACATTTTCTTTATCATGTTTGTTTTATTTTATTGTACATTTTCATTATCATATTTGTTATATTTTATCACTGTTTTATTCATTTTCACACATCGTATTTAACCCTTTCCCAAACGATGAATTTTAGACTGGTCCAAATTGAAAGAGTTTGCAGGCGACAATTTTAAATTTGATGAAAATGACAGAAAGTTCTCCAAAAGGGTAGAAAACACTGTGGGAAAAGGAGAAATTGCTCCTTACGAGCAATTTCTCCTTTTCCCACAGTGTTTTCAAAAGATTTGTACTGCAGACACGTGAAAACCAGGGTTTTTTCGGGAAAGGGTTAAGTGTTTACGTCCAGAAAAAAAAAAGGACTCAGACAAAATACTCTTACAATTCTACTCAATTCTATATTCTGTTACTATTATGTATAACAACTGTAATTTAAGTTTCAAAGATTTGCCACAATAGGAGTGACTTTATCTAATATAAATGCCTTAACCAGTTACCAACAATCCTGACTTTTAATGACCCTGAGTAAGAAGCCTTATGGAAACATAGAAAAACGAAGAAAATGCTGGTAAACAGCATTTTCTCCTTTTCCCACAATATTTTCTACCCTATCATAGGCAAATTCCACCATTTAAGTCATGTTTGATTTGTCGTCTGCACATGCTTTCAATTTGGACAAAACAAACATTTTGTCATTTGGCAAAGCCTTAAAACAGAAAGACCATAGGTGTAGTTTATGACCTTATATGATGCCTAGATATTTAAAAACAGCATTTGAAGCATCTCATTCTGTGGACAATTTCATCAAAATTGGAACCTGTTGTGTTGACCAAAACAAAGGCAGGAAAAGTTCCTAAGTGAATGGCTGTTGTAGTAATAAAATTTTTCTAAAGTTTTCTCAAAATAGTACTAATTTTTCACATATGACTTCTATGGCATTGATATGGTCTTGTATGCTGCTCAACTCTTTACCACACAATCCCGAGTTTTAACGACCCTGAGAAAGAAACCCTTTTAAAAACATTGTGGGAAAAAGAGAAAATGCTGGTAACCAGCATTTTCTCCTTTTCCCACAATGTTTTCTAACCTTTCAGAAACAAATCAAATGATTTCAGCCAGGTTTAATTTGTCGTCTGCAAATGCTTTGAATTTCGACCAGTCTAAATTATTATTGTGTGGTAAAGGGTTAATACGATTTTAGTGACATCATGGCCACTTTATAGTATAAAGAAGTTTTCTAATTGAAAAAATAGAAATAAAATGGCACCAAAAAGCTAAAGCATACATCTTCTTAATTTTAATAAAACTTCTCTATGCAAGCAATCACTAATTTTTTTTGAAAATTCAGAAATTGAGACTTTTTGACTAAGACTTATCATCATTTATCACTTTTGTTTTGATCACAAGGAAGCTTAAGTCTTAAGACAATATTTTATAATTATCCACATTCAAAACATTTCAAACGAAAAAATCCGTACTCAAACAGGATTTATCTCTGAAAGGGAAGAAAACATTGTTGGAAAAAAAAAAGGAAATGCTTATAGCCAGATTTTTTTTCCTTTTCACAAAATATTTTCAGAAACCTTCCTCAGCTTTAACTACAGAATCTTTGGTAAAAGGTTTGATAAACATCAATGAAGAAGTCATAAAAATTTGTCATCCAAGTTTTGCTGTCAACATAAATTATTGTCCCCAGATTTTATTTTACATATTACTAACAAGATAGTCCCTCTTTATGTTCCACAACATCTGTTTCAAAAAAAAAAGATTTCAAAATTATGTTGATTGTGCTTCAAGTTCTAAAACATAAATACATTTCACTCTCCATAGAATCAGTATTTTACGCTACAGCATTAGAAGTCTGTTTAACCCTTTCCCAAACGATGAATTTCAGACTGGTCCAAATTGAAAGAGTTTGCAGACGACAATTTAAAATTTGATGAAAATGACAGAAAGTTCTCCAAAAGGGTAGAAAACACTGTGGGAAAAGGAGAAATTGCTCGTTACGACGAGCAATTTCTCCTTTTCCCACAGTGTTTTCAAAAGACTTGTACTGCAGACACATGAAAAAAACCAGGGCTTGTTTGGGAAAGGGTTAACTCTTTACCAAACAACAAAATTCAAGACTAGTCCAAATTCAAAGCATTTGCAGACGACAATTTAGAATGTGGCTCAAAAATTGAAATTGTTTTGGGTAGGGTAAAAAACATTGTGGGAAAAGGAGAAAACGCTGGAAACCAGCATTTTCACCTTTTCCAACAATGTTTTCAAAAAGCTTTTTCTTCAAGGTCATTAACCGTTTCCCAAACAAGCCCTGGTTTTCATGTGTCTGCAGTACAAGTCTTTTGAAAACACTGTGGGAAAAGGAGAAATTGCTTGTAATGATCAATTTTTCCTTTTCTCACAGTGTTTTCTACCCTTTTTGAGAACTTTCTGCCATTTTCATCAAATTTAAAATTGTCGTCTGCAAACTCTTTCAATTTGGACCAGTCCAAAATTTGTCAATTGGGAAAGGGTTAAAGCTTCGGATTGTGTGATGAAAGGGTAAAACATGGTACAGTAAAAGAGCAATGTTTTTTTCAGGAATTGCTCCTTTTCCAATGATATTTTCTACATTACAGAAAAACAACATTTTCCATTCCACCATAATAATGTCTGCCATCTGAAATTTTCAACAGTTATATTGGTTGGTTTAAATAAAGGCTATATGGTAGCAGATTAACTCCTTACAAAACGACAAGATTTCAGACTTGTCCGAATTCCAAGCATTAACAGACAATCAACTGATGATTTTTTTCTTTGATGGGGTAGAAAACATTGAGGGAAAAGGAGAAAAAGCTGGTAACCAGCATTTTCTCCTTTTCCCACAATGTTTTCAATAACCCTTTTTCTTCAAGGTTGTTAAAACTAGTGATTGTGCAGTAAAGCATTGAATAATGATAGGATACCTGGAGGGGTGTTTCTTCCGTTCATGTCGGTCTCACTCACTGATCTCTTGGCCGAGTCACCGTGCTTTCCCCGTCTTGGCAGTGTACTTGAGTTATTTATATCATCTGTAAAATCATTAGCATTATGATTATGTGACTACCATATTGTCTCTTTTTGAACAACACCCCCTCCAGTACATTTTCAGAAAGGGGGTGTTTATAGAGGTCAAACAACCATGTTCTGAGGACTACAATAACATTGCCATCCTGGTTTTAGTCAGTGTTGACAGCAAAGCAATCTGTATGTGAGAAACCTTCTGACCAATTATTTTACCTCCTTTAAAGATTCATTTGGATGTTAAATACCATTCACATTTAAATCTTTACCAAACAACAAAACTTTAGACTTGTCCAAATCGAAAGCATTTGCAGATGACAAAATGATTGTGACTGAAAAAATGGAATTTGTTCTGGGAATGGTAGAAAACATTGTGGGAAAAAGAGAAAATGCTGGTTACCAGCATTTTCTCCTTTTCCCACAAAGTTTTCAAAAGGCTTCTTTCTCAGGGTCATTAAAACCCTTGATTGTGTGGTAAAGGGTTTATAGTGGTTGCTGCTCTTCAATACTTTCTCTGTCTTAACAGTTATTCCAAGTCAGCTGACAAATTTCATATTACTGGAAACTAAAAATGTTATCCCAAGTGTAGTTACATTCGGAAAGTCAGGTATTACTGACAATGATTTGTGAAGTAATTGGAATTATTTCGATGCCATTAGTTTATTCTAGCCGATTTATTGAAACATAATGATGGATTGGCCATTTGGTAAGTTCATTTTCAGGTAGAAAAAAAGCTAGGGAAGTGTTAACCCTTTACCGCACAATGCCGCCTTTTGACGACCCTAGGAAAGAGGCCTTTTGAAAACATTGTGGGAAAAGGAGAAAATGCTGGTAACCAGCATTTTCTCCTTTTCCCACAATGTTTTCTACCCTATCAAGAGAAAATTGCATCATTTGAACCACACTAAAATTGTCGTCTGCAAATGCTTTCAATTTGGACAAGGCTAAAATTTTGTTGCCTGGTAAAGGGTTAATTTGAGGGGGAGCATCAATATTGGACATTACGGTATCTACTCACAGCTATCAAAGCAGGGTCATCTTTAGTTGCTTTTGTAGACAGTGCTAATCAGCATCAGACTACACAAAGCATGCAGTCTGATCTTGAAACTCTACTCTGCTACATTACATGACAAAGTCTGTCCATAAGACCCAATCTTATCAGAACTTTAACCCTTAACCCTCCACCATGCAAACCTGTGTTTGAATGACCCTGGATTGATTGATTGATTGATTGTATGGTGTGTAACGCCGTTTTCAACATTATTTCAGTTATATTGCGGCGGCCAGTGTACCTATCCATGCTTTCCTGGTGTTTCTTTTACCAGTACTCCGCACAATTTTCTTTCCAAGCCACTGGCTGCTTTCCCACATAACCACCATAGAAGCAATGGTCAGCGGTGAGAGAGGAATGAATCCTGTCGCAATGACTATTATCAATCCTCTGAAAGAAATTGGCCAAGCCGGGGATCAAACCAGCAACCTCCTGTTCTCAAGCCCTGCACGCTACCGACCGAACCACGGGGGCTTGGCAGAACGAATGACCCTGAGAAAAAGCCTTTTAAAAACAAAGGTTACCAGCATTTTCCCCATTTATCACAAAGTTTTACAAAAGCCTTTTTTCCAGGATAGTTTAAAGTCTGGATTGTTTGGTAAGGGATTACAATTATTATTATTCATCTGGAATTAAAAGTGGTAAATAGTAGAAGCTATGATGTGATTTCGATTTAACTCTCATGGGTTTTAATGACCCTGAACAAAAAACCATTTGAAAACATTGTGGAACAAGAGCGGCAAATTGTCGCAAGATACGCCCGTCTTACCCCAAGTTGTAAAGTTGGGGCATAATAATGATAAAGGGGAGGTATAGAAAAATAGTAGTGCAGAATATTTTTTTTACTGTTGATTGAAGACAATGGCAGTGTATTTGTGTTGACGGAACTCTTGTTTATTATTGTATTACTATTAACTCTTTACCACACAGCAAAAGTTTGGACTAGTCCAAATTGAAATCATTTGCAGTTTACAAACTAAATGTAACTCAAAAATTGAAATTTGGTTTGGAAAGGGTAGAAAACATTGTGGGAAAAGGAGAAAATGCTGGTGCATAAAAAATAAGCAATTTATATTTCATGTGCACTGCACTACCCCTTGATGAGATGTATCCAGCCCTAAAATTTCATAACCCGAGGTAGTATAGTTTGAGAGATATGCATCATACAAAATTCAAGTTCGAAAAAAAAACAAGAAAGGGCAATAACTGAAAAATTAAGCAAGCAAGAGTTGAAATTTATATGCACAGCACTTCCCATTGATGGAATGTATCCACGCATGAAATTTCATATCCTTAGCTAGTATAGTTCTGAAGATATGCACTGGACAAAATTAAAGTTTCAAAATAAAGAAAGAGCAATAAGTCAAAAATTAAGCAAGAGTTATGGTTCATGTGCACTGCACTCCCAGTTGATGAGATCTATCTACGCATGAAATTTCATAGCCATAGGTAGTATAGTTTTGGAGATATGCTCGAGACAAAATTCAAGTATGAAAATAAGTCAAAAATTAAGGAAGGAAGAGTTATGATTCCTGTGCACTGCACTCCCCCTTAATGAGATGTATGCAGGCATGAAATTTCATAACCCTAGGTAGTATAGTTTTGGAGATATTCACCGGAGAAAATGCAAGTATGAAAAAGAAGAAAGGGCAATAACTGAAAAATTGAGGAAGCAAGAGTTATGATTCCTGTGCACTGCACTCCCCCTTAATGAGATGTATGCAGACATGAAATTTCATAACCATAGGTAGTATAGTATTGGAGATATTCACCGGACAAAATTCAAGTATGAAAAACAAGAAAGGGCAATAACTGAAAAATTAGGGAAGCAAGAGTTATGATTCCTGTGCACTGCACTCCCCCTTGATGAGATCTATCCATGCATGAAATTTCATAACCGTAGGTAGTATAGTTTTGGAGATATGCTCCAGACAAAATTCAAGTATGAAAAACAACAAAGGGCAATAACTCAAAAATTAAGGAAGCAAGAGTTATGATTCCTGTGCACTGCACTCCCCCTTGATGAGATCTATCCACTCATGAAATTTCATAACCCTAGGTAGTATAGTATTGGAGATATTCACCGGACAAAATTCAAGTATGAAAAACAACAAAGGGCAATAACTCAAAAATTAAGGAAGCAAGAGTTATGATTCCTGTGCACTGCACTCCCCCTTGATGAGATCTATCCACTCATGAAATTTCATAACCCTAGGTAGTATAGTATTGGAGATATTCACCGGACAAAATTCAAGTATGAAAAACAACAAAGGGCAATAACTCAAAAATTAAGGAAGCAAGAGTTATGATTCCTGTGCACTGCACTCCCCCTTGATGAGATCTATCCACTCATGAAATTTCATAACCCTAGGTAGTATAGTATTGGAAATATTCACCGGACAAAATTCAAGTATGAAAAACAACAAAGGGCAATAACTCAAAAATTAAGGAAGCAAGAGTTATGATTCCTGTGCACTGTCCTCCCCCTTGATGAGATCTATCCACTCATGAAATTTCATAACCCTAGGTAGTATAGTATTGGAGATATTCGTCGGACAAAATTCAAGTATGAAAAACAACAAAGGGCAATAACTCAAAAATTAAGGAAGCAAGAGTTATGATTCCTGTGCACTGCACTCCCCCTTGATGAGATCTATCCACTCATGAAATTTCATAACCCTAGGTAGTATAGTATTGGAGATATTCACCGGACAAAATTCAAATATGAAAAACAACAAAGGGCAATAACTCAAAAATTAAGGAAGCAAGAGTTATGATTCCTGTGCATTGCACTCCCCCTTGATGAGATCTATCCACTCATGAAATTTCATAACCCTAGGTAGTATAGTATTGGAGATATTCACCGGACAAAATTCAAGTATGAAAAACAACAAAGGGCAATAACTCAAAAATTAAGGAAGCAAGAGTTATGATTCCTGTGCACTGCACTCCCCCTTGATGAGATCTATCCACACATAAAATTTCATAACCGTAGGTAGTATAGTTTTGGAGATATGCTCCGGACAAAGAACTGGACGCCACCCACCCGCCCGCCACGGGTGATCCCATAATACGTCCCGTCTTCGACGGGCGTATAAAAAGGAGAAAATGCTGGTAACCAGCATTTTCTCCATTTTCCACAATGTTTTCTGCATCTTCCCAACACAAATTTCAATTTAGGAGTCACATTTTTTCTGTCACCTATAAATGCTTTCAATTTGAACAAGTCTAAAGTTTTCTTGTTTGGTAAAGAGTTAAAGACAATAACACATCTAACATAATCTTACCTGCAGTTGTGCTCTTCTTCAGACTGGCAGCAGGGTGCTCATATTGGGTCTTTCTGTTGACATGACTGAAATTAGACAAGCGGAAAATTTCGTTTTTATTTGTTGCCAGAAATGTGAAAATCATAAATTGCATTACTGGAAACAATAAATATTGTAAAGTGAAAAGCACATGGTGTAAAATATTATAAATGATTTATTACATTACAGCCATTTCTTCAGAACAAAGAAATAATACTGAAGAAAAATGTCTCCTAACAAATGAACATGTGTTTCATTAATGGGTTTCTCTTGTATATTTTTTGGGGAAAAAATTGGACAAAAGCATTTGAGAAGACGAAAAAAAATAAAGATGTAAAATGTGTTCTGGGTGTTCTTGTCCATAAAAAAAGCTTGCTGGCCTTGACCAGTGGACCAGTGGAACAGTGGACCCAGCCCGGTTAATGATAGGAATTTCAGAGCTCCAGATAGAGGGAGAGATTTTGATTTCAAAACTTGAAAATAATAATCACTCTCCACTAAACCCTATGTTATGGGTACTCATTAGAATCATCTCATCAAGATGATTCTAACGAGTACCCACAACATAGGGTTTGGAAGAGAAATAATGGATTTACAATACAATCACTCCCTCTTGTCTAGAGGTCTGAATGATAAGCATTGCTACAAGTTTCATTCCTCTCTCACCCCTGATCAATGGTTATGTGGTTATGTGGGAAAGCAGCCAGTGGATTGGGAAGAATATTGTGCGAAGTAATGGTAGAAGGAATCCAAAAAAGCAGTGAGATGTGCAATGGCCTCTGTGATATAACTAAAATAATGTTGACAATGCCATACACCATAACCATCACACATCTTGGGAAGTGAAGTTAACCCTTTACCACACAATCCCAAGTTTTAGTGATCCTGAAAAGAGAATTTTGTAAAGAGATAAAGCAAAATATTCAAAATTTAATATACTTCATGAATATTTCTATTTTTAATTTACCAGCAATCTGATTGATTGATTGACTGATTGATTGATTAAATAGTGTCTTACGCAGCTTTCAGCATTATTTCAGCGACAGTCCACATATTCATGTATTTCTGGTGTCACACCAGTACTAGGCTGGAGCTTTGAAGTGTCTTGCCTAGGGACACTCCAACGAAAAACCCAGTGGATCCAGTTAGGCTCAAACCCGGGGCTCCAAGTCACAAGTCCTACACTTTAACCACTGAGCCAGGCAGGATCCCCAGCAATCCAAGGATTCATGTCTAGTGCATTACAGTACAGAAAAAGGTTTAGGCAATATTTGAGCCATGCTCTGTGAAAAGGGAATTTAATGCATCTGCCAAAAGTATCCATCCAGGTTAACCTGGGCAATCTGCGCAGGCTGACCTGGGTCAGTACTTATTGTTATTGTTAAATTTTCTGCACATCAAAGGATCATTCTTTCTCCAGGGTCTGTTGCTTGTTAGACAACATGCATATTTTGGATCCATTGTGATGAATTGCTGGGTAGTATACAATACAGAGATACCCTTTCCCACTCAATCCCGAGTTTTTAAGACCCTGGGGAATAAAGCTTTTGAAAACACTGTGGCAAAAGGAGAAAATGCTGGTAACCCAGCATTTTCTCCTTTTCCCTCAATGTTTTTCTACTCTTTCAAATACAGAAATCGTCATCTCAGCTGCACTTAATTTGTTATCTGCAACAGCTTTGAATATTTGGTCCTGTCTAAAACTTTGTCCTGTGCTAAAGAGTTAAACCCCTTTTGCCAGAGTGCAGCTCATATGTATAACATGTCCCACTGTAACACAAGCCGAGACCGGTAGCTAAGTAGGTTGCATACAGGACTTGAGAATAGGAAGTTGATGGTTTGATCCCCGGCTCAGCCATTTCTTTCCAAGGATTGATGATACTCATTGCGACAGGATTCGTTCCTCTCTTACTGCTGACCACTGTGTCGACGATCCTTTTGTGGGAAAGCAGCCTGTGGCTTGGAAAGAATATTGTGCATAGTACAGGTAGGAGAAACTCCAGGAAGGCATGGATAGATGCACTGACCGCTGTGATATAACTGAAATAATGTTGAAAACGGGATTAAACACCATACAATCAATCAACCACTGTCATACAGTAAGGCAAAGCACTACTTACTCTATGTAATAGATCCCATAGTGAGGATCTTCTACCTTCTCCCACCCATAGGGAAGCTCTGTAAGTAGAAAAAATATCACTGTCAGGGAAATCATTATCATTAACTCCTTATCAAACGACAAAATTTTAGACGTGCTCAAATTGAAAGCAATTGCAGATGACAATTCATATGTAACTCAAATGATGATTTCTGTCTTTGACTGGGTAGAAAACGTTGTGGGAAAAGGAGAAAATGCTGGTTACCAGCATTTTCTCCTTTTCCAGCAATGTTTTCAAAAGGCTTCTTGCCCAGGGTCGTTTAAACCAGAGACTGTGTGGTAAAGGGTTAAATCAAAATGAGAATGGGGTAACTCTTTTCTGAACAATAAAATCTTAGACTTGTTCGAGTTGAGGCATTTGAATGTGGCTAAAACAATGGAACTGGTGTTTGATAGGGTAGAAAACATTGAGAGAAACGGAGAAAATGCTGCGGTAGTGGAGAGTAAACACTTGACCACACAATCCCATGTTTAAACAACCCTGAGGAAAAAGCCTCTTAAAAAAGATTGCGGGAAAAAGGAGAAAATGCTGGAAAACCAGCACAGTCTCCTTTTTCCATGATGTTTTCTACTTCTTCGATGACAAATCCCATCATTAAACCCTAAGAGCTCCAAATAAACCCACCAGAACATTTTCAGTCTAGAAATAAAACTAAAATAATTGCTATTTGATGGTTGCTTTGTCTATAATATTTGAGTTAAGCTGAGAGCTTATATCAAAGATGAGACTTAATGTTTTGTGCTGTCTGATCTTGATTTACAAAGGCGACTATAGTTTTTGAAAAGCACTCAGAGAATAAAGACACATTTGACTTGCATCTGCGAATGCTTTTAATTCCGACAAGCGTAAAATTTTGCAGTTTGTTAAGGCATCGAATAAAAACAGTTTAGACAGAAAAAAATATATATAAATATCAGGTACAGATATACGATACTTTTCTCCGATTTACATTATAGAAAACAAAATCCATGCTATAAAATAACAATCAGCCTTAGAACTACCATCTACAAAGAAATTTCATGTCTAGAAAGTTATAACCAACAGCTTTTTGTACTCAAAACCATGGCAATCATGGCTAAACTTGATTCCTTAACTCTTTACCACACAATCCCAAGTTTTAATGGCCCTCAAAAAGAAATCTTTTGAAAACATTGTGGGAAAAGGAGAAAATGCTGGTAACCAGCATTTTCTCCTATTCCCACAATGTTTCCTACCATTATCAAAGACAAATACCATTATTTCAGTCACATTTGACTAATTTCGTTGTCTGCAAATGCTTTCAATTTGGACAAGTAAACATTTTTGTCATGTGGTAAAGAGTTAACTCTTTACAAAACCACATGATATTAGACTTTTCGAAATTCAAAGCTGTTGTAGACGAAATTCGATGTGGCTCAATTATTGAAATTTGTCTCTGAAAGGGTAAAAAACATTGCTGGAAAGGTAGACAGTGCTTGTTATCAACATGTTCTCCTTTCCCATGATGTTTTTAAAAGCCTTCTTTCTCAGGATTGTTCAAAGACAGGACTGTGTGGCAAAGGATTCATTTTAACTAAATTACAAAATTTTGGGCTTGTCCAAATAAAAGAATTTGCATGATATCAGTAACTGAATTGGCCAAGTGTAGGTTTACAAGGCCAAGAGTTCAGCCTGAAGCCTGCAAGCAGCTGAGTTCTAACATCAAAATACTCAAACTCATTCTGATAGGTAGATAAGAAGGTAGAATGCTTCTGTGCTAAAAATGTTATTTTTTCCATAGGGTTGGAGTGGGGGGTGGAGGATTAGCGGCTTAACCCTTTACCACACAATCCTGACTTTAAACACACCTGAGGAAGAAGGCTTTTGAAAACACTGTGGGAAATGGAGAAAATGTTGATAACCAACATTTTCTCCATTTCCCACAATGTTTTTCTTCTACCTTATCAAAGACAAAGTCCATCATATGAGCCAGGTTTAGATTGTCGTCTGCTAATGCTTTGAATTTGGACAATTCTATATTTTATGTTGTGTGATAAAGAGTTAAATAGATATTTTCAGTGGCTGTCAAAGAAAGATGACACCCAACTACTTCCCATATTTAAACTAGGAGAGGTATCATAAATTTTGTTTTTATCTGCCACTTCAAATCTGCTTTCTTACTCAGTGATGATAAATCATCCATACCAAGCATCCAAAAGGGCCTCAACCTTGAAAGTTCCAACAACCTTTGGGCTTTCCCCGTTATCAATATATGAGCCATGCTCTGTGAAAAGGGGGCTTAATGCATCTGCGAAAAGTATCGACCCAGGTCAGCCCACGCACTCCGAAACTTTTTGCTATAGGTCAATTTTCTATATGTCCAAAGACCAGTGTACATCATGAATGAGTCAGCTGCTACACAAGATGGGTTGTATGGACCTATAAGAATGTAGTGACATGCTTGGTATCATGCAGCACGGAGGTGCATTAAGCCCCTTTTTTGCCACAGCATGGCTCATAATTATATAAACTCTATCCCTAAAGGGGAGACCCCTTTTCAAGTATGTGCATTGAATATTTAATCAAAACACTGACACTCACTTATCAAGAAATTGCTAACAATGAATGGACCAGTTCTCGTCCATAGTAATTATTTGTAACTTAACTAGTAAAAATGACAGCAATATTACGAGGTTATTTAACCCTTTCCCAAACAAGCCCTGGTTTTCACATGTCTGCAGTACAAGTTTTTTGAAAACACTGTGGGAAAAGGAGAAATTGCTCGTAACGAGCAATTTCTCCTTTTCCCACAGTGTTTTCTACCCTTTTCGAGAACTTTCTGCCATTTTCGTCAAATTTGAAATTGTCGTCTGCAACCTCTTTCAATTTGGACCAGTCTAAAATTTATCGTTTGGGAAAGGGTTAACATGCTTGAGCACAATACTGAATTCTACTGGATGAGCACACTGCAAAACCAGTCTATATTTTGGATGAGGCAAAATATAGACTGGTTCTGCAGTGTACGAATCCAATTGAATTCAGCATTGCACCCAAGCATGTTAAATGACCTCTTTATTTCACATGTTTTGACTTTCGAACTTTAAATCTCTTTACGCCGTCCTCCATCTTGTAAATGGTGTTTTTTTTGCAGTTTTTAGCGTGGGGAATCCAAAACTTCCTTATTGGACAGCAAATCAAATGAAATTGCAGACGATAACTTTCTTTAAAGGGAAACTAGGCTACTCTGCCGTCCAAATATTGATATCCGGGACGCTAGCCTCTTTCTAAAAAAAATCCATATTCAGGACTCTGGCCTCGTTCTGAAGAATCCGTATCGGACTCCAGCCTCGTTCTGAAAAACCCATATTGAACTCTAGATAGTCCAATATGGATTCAGATATTTTGTACTCACATGGTAGTCTTAAAGCGATTTCATTGGACATTGTGTTGTAGGTGTGAAATATAATTATTTATTTGAGCCACGCTCTAAGAAATGGGGGCCTAATGCATCTCCGTGATGCATTGTACCAATCAAGCCATAACATGATTATGGATCTTTAAAATCTATTTCTTCAAACAACCGTCTGAATCCCGAGATAGAAATGGCCCTTTGACTTGCAGAACATTTTCCAATGGCAGAAAGTTTCGACCCAAGTCAGTAGTGGTGAAACGGTTTACCGATTAACCGATTAACCGCGGTCTATTCAAAGAAAAAACCGAAACCGGTTCGAATTTTACCGTATCGGTATTTCTGCAATATGTCAACTTCTCTTAATTGCATCAGAAAGTCCGGTTTTCCCAAAAATTCTGTCAGAAATCGATCGTTTTTCAACTTACAGTTCTAAAGATTTCCGAAAGCGAAAGTTGTTTATTTTTTTCCACAGGCGGTGTCACCGGTGTTTAGGTAAAACTATGACCACATAAAATTCACGACACGAACTCCAAATAAACGTCGAGCTTTAATGCTTTTGGATCAATGGAGTTTGTATGTTATTCATTTCTTATAACTTTGCTCACACTTATTTTTGCGTTTTCCAGTAGTTAAGCTGCAAAGTATTAGTGTTAGTGCAGTAAGCAACTGAGTAAGTTAGTGCATCGCACTGTCTACTCTGTTGAGCCATGTCCCGAAGTTCGGTATAGTAGCGCTGGTTTTTATATAAACAAGTACGCTCTTGAAGAAAAAAAATGGCAGACGAAAATCGTCAAGATAGCGAGTGTTAAAGACTAGTCAATTTTAGTTTGTTTTTATTTGTTCATGCGAAACAATTGATTTTTAGTTCATTATCTTGAAAGAATGGAAGAGTTCCAAGCACATGTACTAGTTTTCTTTATCACCTTTTGAGCATATGCTACCCTAACAGTGACTACAAGTGGTCAGATATGCTAAATGTCAGCATATACAGCATATTGCAATACGTATTGCAATACGGGTCAGCCGTATTGCAATACGGGTCAGCCGTATTGCAATATATTGCAATACGCTTTTTACCGTATCGTTTCACCCCTACAAGTCAGCCTGTGCAGAATGACCCAAGTTGATACTTTTTGCAGATGCATTAAGCCCCCTTTTTCACAGAGCATGGCTCATTTTCATCTGAACAAATATTAAGCTTATGAAACCATTCCATGGTCATCAACCATTCTAAATTCAATTCCAAGACAAGCTATCCTTCTGTCTAAGTGGTGAATCAGTTGACTGGTGTTGGAATCTATAGCTAGAAGAAAGTAATGTATTTAGAAAGGGAAACTAATACCTGATCAATCCTACTTTCAATTTTACACTCAATTACTTTGGAAGGAATGCTTTATATGACAGCTGTCTATCAATCAAAACCACTAAGCAACCTGTTTTATTTCAAACACTAATCAGCCCTGTCAGTTCATTTATTACACTGGTTAAGTAGACGGAGTGATCTTGTAAATCTTGTAATAGATAGGAACCAACTGGCCTTGCAAATAAGGTTTCTACAGGAATGATGTGATACTTATGTTGCTCCCAGTTAACCCTAAATACTTCATACAAGAGGGCCATGGTGGCCCTATATTGCCCACTTGTTACCAGATGAAATATTGGGTCATGTAAGATGCACTTCCTTGTTCTGTTTATCTACTCCTGTATTTCTTTTTTTTTCCTTACCCTTTACAAAAAATCCAGAGTTTTAATGACATCCCCCAAGAAGAAAAGCTTTTGAAAACGTAGGAAAAAGGAGAAAATGATGGTAACCAGCATTTTCTCCTTTCCCACAGTGTTTTCTATCCTACTGAAGACAGTTTCTCTTAGGTAAGTAACAATAGTTTTATCAGCTGCAAATGCTGTCAATTTGGGTAGGTCTAAAACTTTATCTTATGGCAAAGTATTTCTTTTTTGTTCAGTTGAAGTTTGAAGCAAACCCCCCCCCCCCCACATCTTGCTACCTCGGGTGGTTATTTTATACAGCCGAACACAACTGTCTGAGTGGTATGGTAAAGCATCACTAAAGGAACATTCTTGTAGCATCATTTCAAAATCCTTCCTCTGGAGAAGTATTTGTATTTTGAATCTCAAATGTGTCATATCTCATATATGTCATATGAATTATACAACATAAAAACTTAAACCTTTACCAAACAACAAAGAGTTACATCCGTCCAAATTGAAAAAAAAGCATTTGCAGATGACAATTTCAGTGTGGCTCAAATGAAGTCATTTTTGTTTGATGGGGCAAGAAAACATTGTGGGAAAAGGAGAAAATGCTGGTTACCTTAAAAGGGTCCTTAAAAGTCAGCATTGTGTGGTAAAGGGTTAATTGCCAAAATTTTGTCTCATCAAAATATTGGAGAAAGAAAACAACCAATAATCAACATTTAACCCTTTCCCAAACAAGCCCTGATTTTCACATGTCTGCAGTACAAGTCTTTTGAAAACACTGTGGGAAAAGGAGAAATTGCTCATAACGAGCAATTTCTCCTTTTCCCACAGTGTTTTCTACCCTTTTTGATAACTTTCTGCCATTTTCATCAAATTTCAAATTGTCGTCTGCAAACTATTTCAGTTTGGACCTGTCCAAAATTTGTCGTTTGGGAAAGGGTTAAGCAATCTCTGTAGTACTTCTGATATTGATTATTCATGCTTCAAAGCTAGCTATCATCATTTCTGAAGAAAAAAAAATGTAATTTTTCTCCTTTCTATTTTTAAAACTGTGGTCCAACAAATGACCTTAGTGATCTGAATATTTCTTTTTTCCTATAAGTGAGGGAGGCTCTACATGAAATTTACGCATTACAGACCCAAACATTTGGACCTGGGTTCTATTGGATGTATATGTTCAACCATTTAGCAGTATAAAGGTGAAACAAGCCTTTCACAAACGGGTGTCTAATGAACATCAACAGTAAGTTCCCTCAAAGGTGTACATTGGAAACCATCAATGCTCATAGAGATATTCAACTGATAATTGAGAAATTGCTGGAAAGGTGCAATGACTCACTTTGTTTGACCTGTTGAGTTGCAAATACATTAATGGGTATTCATCATCTAAGACCCAAATACTGCAATTTTAATCAAATTGTGGTCAATAAATCTCACAAAATAGCCATTCTATCCAGTGTGCACAACAGACTGTAGGTCATGTTTTTCAGAGTTCTGGTATACTTCCATACTGTTGGTCTTTTCTTAGGTACATTTAAAAAAAGTCAGTTAATTAACTGTATGGCTTAACCCGTAATTTACATAGCTTATCATGCAAATGTATTACAATTACCTATCTGCAATTCAATTATCCTCACTTAACCAACATATAGATACCATTAACCCTTAACCCTTTACCACAAGACAAAATTTTAGCCCTGTCAAAATTAAAAGCATTTGCAGTAGACAATGTCAGTGCTGCTTCTTACCAGCATTTTCTCTGTTTCCCACAATGTTTTCAAAGGCCTTTTTCCTCAGAGTCATTAAAAGTCAGGATAGTTTGGAAAAGGGTTGAAGCACCTTTGACAACTATAATGCTTTTGGGGCCGTGTAAAACGAGATCAGAAGGCACCAAATAAAATGCAGTCACATCTTTGATCTACTTTGCTGAAACAAACCTATAGACAAAGACAACCATGAAATTGTACATTGATGGGTTCTATTTCTTGACTGAAAATGATGGGTTTATTCGGCAGTGCCATACAAGTTAGGAGTGCAACAAAGTCAGTCAAGAATGTTTGGGCAGGAGCAACTTCAAATAAAGTCAGAAAGCGTATCAATCTAAGATCAGACTACTCTATCTTAGTAGTCCAGTCTTGACCTACACTGCAAAAGCATCTTCACCCTTTAACTCTTTACCACAAGACAAAATTTTAAACTGGTCCAAATTGAAAGCATTTGCAGACGACAAATTAAATGTAGCTTAATTAATGATTTCTGTCTATGACAGAGTAGAAAACATTGTGGGAAAAGGAGAAAATGCTGGTTACCAGCATTTTCTCCTTTTCCCACAATGTTTTCAAAAGCCTTCTCTTTCACGGTCTTTAAAAGTCGGGATTATGTAGTAAAGAATTAACAAACAACCCCGAGTTTTAACAAACCTCAGCAGAAGACGAGTCTTTCAGACCAGACATGCCAGGTATATATACAACACCCCTGATAGAGCCATCAAGTTGCACATTGCCTGTTTATTTGCATGCCAAATCCAGCTAATTAGATTTGTAAACAGATAGGTATGATAGTATAAGAAGTAACAAACATTATGCTCTCCACAGCTGCCCCAATATCAAAGTGTCTAATCACATATTATTCATTACTTCAGAATTGTTGGCACTGTTTGGCAAATCAGTAAAAGACAATTAGCCCATTACCACACAATCCCGACTTTTGTTGACCCTAAAGGAAAAGCCTTTTGAAAACATTGTGGGAAAAGAAGAAAATGCTGGTAACCAGTATTTTCTCCTTTTCCCGCAATGTTTTCTACCCTTCCCATAATAAATTTCAAATTTTCAGTCAAATTCATCTTGTCGTCTGCAACTGCTTTCAATTTGGACCAGTCTAAAATTTTGTTGTTTGGTAAAGAGTTAAACAAAGGATGGGACACTGTCTTTCACTAAAACATTTTGCTATCAGTAACACTGTTTTCTTGTTTTTTTTTTCTCCCCTGGTAAGTTGGAATTTCTCTACATAATGAGAGGGCCAGTAATCCTTAAAGTGCACCTCCAGCCCACATATTGAAATTTGTTTCTTTTTATTTCCTGATTGATAGTGATATTTTGTTGCCACTTCCGCTAATCCGGTTATTTATATTAATCGTTTTAATGCAGTTGTAAGCACAGGTGTGTAAATCGAAAATCCGATTAGCGAGCCCCTAAATTGACGTCACCATATGAACTAAACAACTTCCGGTTATGTAAAAACATTGTGTTATGCTAAACATCTTCGTTTTCTACGCTCATAGATCCTTATAATTTGTAACTATGCTACGAGGAAATCACGGTGGAACATCCATATACGTGTTAAGAAAGACAAAAATCATCATTTGCGCTACATTTTTGGGTCATCTGCCAATACTTTCAATTTGTTTGAGTCCAAAATTTTTTAATTTGGTAAAGGGTGAAAGATCAATTTGGAGCCTGGTGTCTGAAACCTCTGTTCTACATGTCCTTTCTTGGGTTGTATTTACCAACAATTCTTAACCTTTTACCAAACGACAAAATTTTAGACTGGTCCAAATTGAAAGCATTTGCAGATGACAATATAAACGTGATTGAAAAATTGAAATTTGTTTTGGGAAGGATAGAAAACATTGTGGGAAAAGGAGAAAATGCTGGTTACCAGCATTTTCTCCTTTTCCCACAATGTTTTCAAAAGGCTTCTTTCACAGGGTCGTTAAAAGTTGGGATTGTGTGGTAAAGAGCTAAGAAAACTGAACATGGTTTTTGGTCTTATTCTCCTGAATTCCCTAAATTTGAAAGAAGCATAACTTCTGATTGGCTAAACCATTTGGTTTGGCCAATCAGAAGTTATGTTAGTTTGAAATTTGGAAAATCTAGAAGAATATGACTAAGAATATCCTTAAGAATTGATTTGAAATTCAGAAAATGTTGGAGAATATGACTAAGAATGTCATTAAGAATGGTTGTTGAATATAGGCCCTTGAGGTGCATTCAGGAGTGACATCTTTTTAATATCAGAAAAGCTGTTTAACTCTTTCCCAAACGACAAAACTTTAGACTGGTCCAAATCGAAAGCATTTGCAGACGACTGGTTACCAGCATTTTTCTCCTTTTCCCGCTATGTCTTTTTCAAAAGCCTTCTATGTTAGGGTCGTTAAAACTCGGGACTGTGTGGTAAAGAGTTAAGAGATATACAGCCAACTTGAACCAGCTAACAGATAAACCTATGGATGGACAGACAACCAGGGGCATAACATAAACGCCATTTAAGTCATATAAAATTGGATCACGATCAAAAGCAAGTCCAGAGATAACTTATTTTTCCAACAATGTTTTGCGAAAATCTACTTACTACAGGAACTCATAAAGTTGTATTTGCATGGCAATAGGTTAAGAAATTTCTCCAGAAAAATTATCAAAGATCCCCCATTGAGCAATATCTACTTAGCTATACATCATGTTCAACATAAAATTATGTTCATCAAACACACCCAAACTTTCTAAGCATTTACTATTCCTTTTAGCGTCTTGCTTGTTTAACCCTTTACCAGATGACAAACTTTTTGCCATGTCCAAACTGAAAGCATTTGCAGACGACAATTTCAATGTGGCTCAAATGGTGCAACTTTTCTTAGATAGGGTAGAAAACATTGTGGGAAAAGGAGAAAATGCTGGTTACCAGCATTTTCTCCTTTTCCCACAATGTTTTCAAAAGGCTTCTTTCCCAAGGGCGTCAAAAGGCGTCATTGTACGGTAAAGGGTTAACCCTTTACCAAACAAAAAAATTTAGACTTGTCCCAAATGAAAGCATCTGCAGGACGACAAAGTGAATGTGGCTCAAATGATGATTTCAATTTTTGAAAGGGTAGGAAACATATTGGACAAAGGAGAAAATGATGGTCACCAGCATTTTCTTCTTTTCCCAAAATGCTTTCAAAAGGCTTTTCCCTGAGGGTCGTTAAAATTTGGGCTTGTGTGGTAAAGGGTTAAGGGTTTTCACCAAGAATCAATATTTCAGTTTTGACTTTTCCAAATTAAAGGCATTAATTTTACAGACACAACAAATCAAATCAAAATGGCTCATAAGTTTAGAAATTTAATTTGTACCTAGTAAATTATAGTCTGATCCCTTCCAACAGCACTTAACCCTTTCCCAAACAACAAATTTTGGACTGGTCCAAATTGAAAGAGTTTGCAGACGACAATTTTAAATTTGATGAAAATGGCAGAAACTTCTCAAAAAGGGTAGAAAACACTGTGGGAAAAGGAGAAATTGCTCGTTACGAGCAATTTCTCCTTTTCCCACAGTGTTTTCAAAAGACTTGTACTGCAGACACGTGAAAACCAGGGCTTGTTTGGGAAAGGGTTAAACTGGGAGTGACCCTGCAGAATGGCACTATAGAGTCTAGTACAGGGGAAACCCAAACATAACTGAGCTTTTTGCAATGTTATAACTGACCTACTGTTGAAAGTGGCATAAAATGCCACTTCAACAGATCATTCATTCAGCACTTTTATGGTTTATCAGTCATGCTGTCCTGACATTCACAGACCTGTTATAATGCTGTCAGGGATGCCATATTTACAAGGACCTTCAGACAGTTAAATACCATACTGAAATGGAATTTTACTGCTGGAAAAATGTACCCAAGAATTACAAAAAATATCAGGCATCATTATATCCAAGATCAGGCTGCACATTCTGTAATAATTTTGTTTGTTATACGCCATTCCAACATCATTTCAGTTATATACTGCAGCAGCCTGTGAACCTATCCATATTTCCCGGTCCTCTGACATGCAGAAAATTGACCAATAGCTAAAGGATTCCACCCAGCCTGCGTGGACTATGCAGGCTGACCTGGGTCGATACTTTTTTGCAAATGCATCAAGCCCCCTTTTCACATAGCATGGGACATACAAATGAGTAACGATAACATGTGTGCAAGAAACAGAATCATTCATGCTGGTATTTCCTACATATTATTAGCTCATCATAATTATGTTCTAAAATAGAAAAATTCACGAAAAATAAAATTCAAGTCATACCCACCAATTAATCCTTGATTAACTCTTACACAATAATGCTGGAAAAAACCTCCTTAGCTGTATAAATCCTTTGAAGATGTTTCAATTAATTAACAAAACAATCTAATTCATTCCAGAGTTGGCACAGCCTTCTTTGATTGTTGTTTAAAGTGTTTATAGGAAGATCTACTGATGTGATCACTACAAGTTTTGTATCTAGAATTGCATTGACCCTTACAGCGCCTTTCATGTTGGTGCCCTTGCAGCCAGTGTAGATCAAAGATCAGACTGCACATTTTGTGCAGTCTAATCTTTGATCTACACTGTCTGCTTTGCTGAGACATTCTGGACCACAGCATCCTTAAAATTACCAAAAACTATTAGGATCTTGTTTCTCGACTGAAAAATCTCTAAGATTTATTCTGCACTCAAGGTGTTAACCCTTAAAATACTTCTCACAACTAGACTTGCCTTTGCAGCCAGTGTGGATCAAGATCAGACTGCACCAAACGTGCAGTCTGATCTTTGATCTACACTGTACACTTTGATGAAACTCCAAACAAAATAGCCACTATGATATTGTAATTATTTGTGTCTTTTAATTCTAAACAGAAAATCTCTGTAAGATTTATTCCAGCACTCTAGGTGTTAAGATCGTTCCCTCTTATCTAGCGAGAAGTTGGCAACTCCCCCAATACAGAGCAAGATCTACATGTACAAGCATGATGCACCAGTAGTACTGATGCTGTAGGTTCTATATAAAACGTATTACTAATTGATTAGCCCTTAACCAGACAACAAAATTTTAGCCTTGTCCAAATTGAAAGCATTTGCAGACGACAATTTCAATGTCGCTCAAATAGTGCAAATATTTCTTTGATAGGGTGGAAAACATTGTGGGAAAAGGAGAAAATGCTGGTTACCAACATTTTCTCCTTTTCCCACAATGTTTTCAAAAGGCTTCTTTCCCAGGGTTATCAAAAGGTGGCATTGTGCTGTAAAGGGTTAATCATTCCAGTGCTTATTCCATTTTCAAAGTTTAAATTGTCTGTATTGTTTTTAACAAGGTTTTCATCATTATTTCAGTTATATCGCAGCGGCCATTGCCCCTATCCATACTTTCCTGGAGTTTCTTTTACCAGTTATAAGCACAATATTCTTTCCAAGCCAGTGGCTGCTTTCTCACATAACCATTGCCAAAACAATGGTCAGCAGTGAGAGAGGAATGAATCCTCTTGCAATGACCGTCGTCAATCCTAATCAGAAGGAAGAAATTGGCTGAGCCATGGGTCAAATCAGCAAAAAAAGACTTACGGAAAATATTGTACGAAAGGCAGAAAATGCTGTTAGAAAGCATTAATTTTTCTCCATTTCCCCCAGTTATCTGCATTTTCAAAAATATATCATTCAAGTCACATTTTAAGTGTCTTCTGCAATGGACAAGACTAAAATTTTGCTGTCCGCTACAGAGTTAATCTAGTTTAACCCTTTACTGCACAATGCCGCCTTTTGACACCCCTGGGAAAGAAGCCTTTAGAAAACATTGTGGGAAAAGGAGAAAATGCTGGTAACCAGCATTTTCTCCTTTTCCCACAATGTTTTCTACCCTATCAAAGAAAAAATGCACCATTTGAGCCACATTGAAATTATCATCTGCAAATGCTTTCAATTTGGACAAGGCTAAAATTTTGTCGTCTGGTAAAGGGTTAATCAAAGGACAAAATTTTAAACTTGTCCAAATTGTAAGTAAATGCAGACAACAAATCAATTGGAACATAAATGGTGAAATTTTTCTTTGAAAGAGTAGAAAACAATGTGAGAAAATGAGAAATTGCTAGTTAATTTTTTCAAGCAATTTCTCCATTTCCAACAATGTTTTCAAAAGCATTTTACTTCAGTCATTCAAACCCGAGATTGTTAGGTACAGAGTTAAACTGCGATTGGCACTGTAAGCATCCCATAATAGTGGTTACCTGCTTGAGGTGAACTTGATTGACATCAATGACCATCACTTAACGCAAGGTTCACAGAATGCTAACAACCCAATATTATTTTAACCATTAATCCATTAACTTCATCAGCTATGGAGATAATCTTTGCTGACTGCATTGTAGCACTGGAAAATTTCCTAGCCAACTGATTGATTGAATGGTGTTTTACGCCACTTTCAACATTATTTCAGTCATATCACAGCGACAATGTATTCATGTTTTTTCCTGGATTCCACCAGTACTAGGCCGAGGCTCTGAAATGTCTTGCCCTAGGACACTCTCAAGAAGAACGCAGTGGATCCAGTGAGGCTCGAACCCGGGGCCTCCAGGTCACAAGTCCTACACTTTACCACTGAGCCACACAGGACCCCCTTTGCCCCCTTTGCCAGCTGAACTGTAGATGAATGCAGCCTTTACCAAAAGACAAACTCCGAGTTTTTCACTGCAAGTGACCACTTAACCCTTTACCAAACGACAAAATTTTAGACTGGTCCAAATTGAAAGCATTTGCAGACGACAAAATAAATGTGACTCAAAAATCAAAATTTGTCTTGGGAAAGTTAGAAAACATGGTGGGAAAAGGAGAACATGCTGGTAACCTTTTCCACAATGTTTTCAAAAGCTTTCTTTCTCAGGGTCATTAAAAGCAGGATTGTCTGGTAAAGGATTAAGTCTTTACCACATAATCCCGACTTACCGACCCTGAGATAGAATCCTTTTAAAAACATTGTGGGAAAGGGAGAAAATGCTGGTAACCAGCATTTTCTCCTTTTCCCACAATGTTTTCAAGCCTTCCGCTTCTGGGTCATTAAAACTTGAGATTTTGTGATACAGGGTAAAAGTTACTTTAACGGATGGTGTACATCAAGATGCAACTGCAAAGAATGTGTAGTCTGCCATAAGATAAACACCGTTTGACGGAAGTCTTGTGATAGCAATATTTGTCCTGCTTTTCCTTGAAGTGTCTTGGTCCATTTTTCATTGACTCTTTACCAAACAAAATTGAAAGCTTCTGCAAACGACAATTTCAAGAGCGATGCATATAAACTCAACAGGGTAGAAAATATTGGGGGAAAAGGAGGAAAATGCTGGTTACCAGTATTTTCTCCTTCTCCCATGTTTTCAAAGGCCTTCTTCTTCAGGGTCATTTAAAATCAAGGTTGTGTGGTAAAGTGCTGACCCTTTACCACACAATTCCGACTTTTAACGATCCTGGGGAAGAAGCCTTTTGAAAACACTGTGGGAAAGGGAGAAAATGCTGGTAACCAGCATTTTCTCCTTTTCCCACAATGTTTTCTACCTTTCCCAAAACAAATTTCAGTTTCTGAGTCACATTTATTTTGTCGTCTGCAAATGCTCTCAATTTGGAAACGTCCAGTTGTCGTCATTTGGTAAAGAGTTAAATGGACCAAAAAGAAGTAAGCATGAAGGCGCAATCAGGTTCAGGTCATTCAAAGATCAATAATTTCCTCAGTTCTGCAGGCAATAATCCATTTCTTAATGAAATTTAAAAAAAAAAATGTTTTGAAACATGCAAGCCACATTGATAGTTATAGATTTTTGAGAGAGAGAGAGGGAGAAAAAGTGTGGATCCTCTAATTTAACCTTAACTCTTTACCAAACAACAAAATCTTAGACTGGTCCAAATTCAAAGCATTTGCAGACGACAAAATAAAGGTGGCCCAAATAACAAAATTTATCCCTGATAGTCTAGAAAACATTGTGGGAAAAGGAGAAAATGCTGCTTACCAGCATTTTCTCCTTTTCCCTTAAGGTTTTCAAAAGGCTTCTTTCACAGGGTCGTTAAAACTCGGGACTGTGTGGTAAAGAGTTAAACAAATCCATCAAAGAATCTGACAATTTTCCAAAAGACTAGCCTGCCGGGTAGCTCAGTGGTTAGCGTATCAAACTCTGACCAGGTGGTTACGAGTGCAATACCCGTTGGGGACAAACTGTCTGTCTAGCGACTTTTCGCCTCTCACCTCTGATGCATTGTGAGGAAAGCAGTCAGTGGCTTTGGAAAGGAAGTTCCATCAGTACTGGTGATAAAAAGCCAGGAAACACATGGGTGCATCACTGACCTTCATGATATGACCTGAGCTGTTAAAATACAAATACAAACCAAACCAAACAAGACTTATGAAAACATTACAGGACCTTGGAAGAACAAACAGGAATTCATCACTGTCATCAATGTGATACTAACATGGTACCCAGTTTTTCTTCACTCAAATATACATAATACATAAACAGCGAGTTCCTGCATAGAAATTAGTGTTTACTCAGTGTCATCAACATGATACCATCACAGTACCCAGTTATTCTTCACTCAAATTTCCATGCACACACCACAAGTTCTTGCAAATAGACATAACATCCAAAATCACTTTCTAGTTGCAAATAAATATCCACATGGAAAAATTAGGAGAAACTGCCGTATTTGGTCAGTCCTTTGTGGTAGTTGATGTTTATATAACCTTTGCCCTAACTGACTACCGTATGAAGATGCTTTTATGTACAGCAACCTTTCAATAATATTGTGACAAAAAGAGAAATTGCAAGTAACAATTGATCTCGCCTTGTGCCACAATGTTTTACCAAGTATTCTTGGATTCAATACACTTTATGTTGATAATCGATATTTTCAATGTTCTCATAAGTCAATATTGAACAAAGCATGCTGTAAAAAGGAGAAAGGAACAGAAGACAATGTGGGAATGGGCATCAATCACCTGTCATAATGTCTTTATTTTACTTTTTCTTCAACACATCAAAATTGATTGTATTTCATAATCAAGAAAAACAGAGCTCCAGAAAGAGGGAGTGATTTTGATTATAGAATTGAAAATATTAATAATTCTCAAATAAACCCTATGTTATGGGTACTCTATGTTGTGGGTATTCATAAGAATCGTCTTGATGAGACAATTCTAATGAGTTCCCACAACATAGGGTTTGGAAGAGAAATAATGGATTTAGAATACCATCACTCCCTCTTATCTGGAGCTCTGAGGAAAAGCAGCCCCTGCCCACCAATGAATCTTTTTCCACTCTAACCCTTTACCAAACAATCCAGAGTTTTGATAACCTTGAGAAAGAAGGCTTTTGAAAACATTGTAGGAAACAGAGAATCCTGCATTTTCTTTTTTCCCACAATATCTTCTTACTTTTTTAATGATGATTTATGTATAGGATAGGGTAGGCAATATGGGAAAAGGACAAAATGCTAGCATTTACTAGCATTTTCTCCTTTTCCCACAATGTTTTCAAAAGGATTCTTCTTCAGGGTCGATAAACACTTATCTTGTTTGGTACAGTATATTTAGACACAGGAATATAAAGGATAACATTAAGGACAGACACACTGACTTCAATGATGTAACAGAATGACAAGTGACAATGACATGGTAACTGACCCCCTCACCATACTTAACTCTTTACCAAACAACAAAAATGAAGACTGGTCCAAATTGAAAGCATTTGCTGACTACAATTGAAATGTGAATTAAATTATGTAAATTGCCTGGTTACCAGCATTTTCTCCTTTTCCCACAATGTTTTCAAAAGGCTTCTCCCTCAGGGTCAATAAAACTCGGGATTGTGTAGTAAAGGGTTATACTGATTTTGCTGCTACCTAGCACGGACAGCTTTGGAAAACATTAAGGAAACAGGAGCGATTGCTTGTGACAAGCAATTGCTCTTTTTCCCATAATATTTTCCATATTGGTTTCTTGCTTTGATCTTCCTCTGCTTTATGCAAGTTCATTTTGGTCCCTTTTACTTAGTTTTGAAGCATATTCGATGAATTCTTAGAAATTTATCATTTGGAATGAAGGGAGAGAGAAAATTATCAGTGATAATTGATATATCATCAATCGACTGTCAAGGTGCTTCTCTTAATATCTGCCTATTTCCTCACATTGTGATGATGTATTTTAACATCACTAGTCCAAAATGAAAGCAATTGCAGACAAGATTTATGTGACTCAAAGATAGATTTTTTTTTTTTCTGGATTGGGTAGAAAACAATGTGGGAAAAGGATAAAATGCTGGTTATCAGCATTTTCTAATGCTGGTTACTAGCATTTTCTCCTTTACCACAATGTTTTCAAAAGGCATCTTTCTCAGGGTTGTGAAAACATGGACTGTTTGGTTAAGGGTTAACCTTTAATCAACAAATCATCCAACCTATGAGATTCTAATTAGTCATTCATGAATAATTAAAGCATATTTAACCCTTTCCCAAACAAGCCCTGGTTTTCACGTGTCTGCAGTACAAGTCTTTTGAAAACACTGTGGGAAAAGGACAAATTGCTCATAACGAGCAATTTCTCCTTTTCCCACAGTGTTTTCTACCCTTTTTGAGACCTTTCTGCCATTTTCATCAAATTTAAAATTGTCATCTGCAAACTCTTTTAATTTGGACCAGTCCAAAATTTGTCGTTTGGGAAAGGGTTAACCCTTTACCGCACAATGCTGCCTTTTAACGGCCCTGGGAAAGAAGCCTTTTAAAAACATTTTGGGAAAAGGAGAAAATACTGGTAACCAGCATTTTCTCCTTTTCCCAAAATGTTTTCTACCCTATCAAAGAAATATTGCACCATTTAAGCCACAATGAAATTGTCGTCTGTAAATGCTTTCAATTTGGACTGGGCTAAAATCTGGTCGTCTGGTGAAGGGTTAATAGTACCTTGGTAAATAAAAAAAATGAAATCCACCCACTCTTTGTACATTAATTTGGTGGTGGCAGTGATTCCCCTAGGCATTGAGTTCATAACTGGGATTTATCCTTGGCAAGGGAATATTATACTACTGCCCTGAATCATCTAGAGTAGGGGCAGGTGGTGTTCTTTTCACACAATGTTTTCAATGATTGATTGATTGATTGTATAGTGTTTAATGCAGTTTTCTACATTATTTCAGTTATATCGCGGCGGCCAGTGCACTTATCCATGCTTTCCTGGAGTTACATTTACCAGTACTCCGCACAATATTCTTTCCAAGCCACTGGCTGCTTTCCCACATAACCATCATCGAAACAATGGTCAGCGGTGAGAGAGGAATGAATCCTGTCGCGATGACTATCATCAATCCTCGGAAAGAAATTGGCCAAGCCAGGGATCGAACCAGCGACCTCCTGTTCTCAAGTCCTGTACACTACTGACTGAGCTACGGGGGCTTGGCACAATGTTTTCAAAATCCTTCTATCAAAAGGTTGTTAAAATATCAGACTGTTTGGTAAAAGGGTCATACTATAATCTGCTATAATTACAAAATATCTTACAAGATTGCTTTCAAAGCTATTTGTTTCAGAAGATATGATAAAAAAAACCATAATTATGAACCATTACATAGATGGACATTTTTTTTTTCATAAAAAGGGAAACAACTATGAAAATTCTGGCACCCCAAAGTTAAATCCAAGTATTCTCCCTTTGAAAATTTCAACTGAGGAGATGAAGGGCAAGGTGAGGAGATGCAAAACAAAGTGATTTACCCTTTACCACACAATCTAGAGTTTTAACAAAGCCTTTTGAAGCCTGTGGGAAAAAGAAAAAATACTTGTTACCAGCAGTTTCTTCTTTTCTTAAAATTTTCTACTGTGTTAGAGTCAGATTTCATCAATTGAGCCGCATTTAACCCTTTACCACACAATCCAGACTTTTAACGACCCTGAGTAAAGAAGCCTTCTGAAAACACTGTGGGAAAAGGAGAAAATGCTGGTGACCAGCATTTTCTCCTTTTCCCACAATGTTTTCTACCCTATCAAAGAAATATTGCACCATTTAAGCCACAATGAAATTGTCGTCTGTAAATGCTTTCAATTTGGACAAGGTTAAAATTTTGTCGTATGGTAAAGGGTTAAAGTGTCATCTGCACATGCTTTCAATTTGAACAAGTCTTTAACTTTTGTGGTTTGATAAAGAGTTACTAGGAACTATTTTTTCACATTTTTATATAGAAGACACTTGTTCATTATCAGTACTAAGAGAACACTGATGAAACCAAGCAGCAGAGATTTTCTGTGATTCAAGTATAAAACATTGAATCATACATTCTGTACATGTAACTATAATATACATAGTAAAATCAGTGTTGCACCCCCTATGTTTTTAACGTGTTTAATTTTCTGGCGTGAATGATATGAAATGGGTTGGAAATTAGAATCTGGCCGCTGTATACAAGAACAAACAAGTATGTTGTCTCTGAAATGGAATGAACTGAGGTATCCCTTAACCTCATGGCAGCAGCTACTGATCGAGCTGTTTCAACCTCTTGTGAGAGGTGTGAGACAAAGACTGCAAGCTGTTTTGCATGCCCCGGGCGGAAGTACACAATATTGCCTGATTTTGTGTGTCCATTCTCTGCAGGTCACTTTCAACCTGTCATAAGTTTTGTTTCGACATTAAATTCCTCATTTTAACCAAACTTGAACGTTTCTCGTTTTTCTTAAATTTTAAAGCAACATCTAGGCAAAAGATTCCCACTTACCATGAGGTCAAGGGATACCTCAGTTCAGTTCATTTTATGGGCCAAAGACGAGTCTGTTGGTGTATGCAGCAGCCGAATTCTAATTTCGACCCAATTTTATCTCATTCACGTCAGAAAATCAAACCCGGTAAAAAACACAGGAGGTGCAGCACTAATTTTACAATGTATATAATATATACATGTGCAGAATGCTCATTGCAGGAATTGCTGTTTTGTCACAATGTTCCCGAAACATATTCCAAAAGGAATGCACAAAACTGGTACCAAACAATCCTTTGTTCTTGACCCTTAACAACATGATCCTAACTTTTAATAAATGTAAGCAAGAAGGCTTTTGAAAACACTGTGGGAAAAGTATAAATTGCTGGTAACAGCATTTTCTCCTTTTTCCCAAACTGTTTTCTACCCTAACAAAGAGAGAAATCATCATTTTGCCAACATTTAATTTGTTATCTGCAAAAAGAATTTGGTCCACAAATGCTTTTAATTCATTCCAGTCACAAAATTTTCTCGCTTGTAACAGAATTAAGATCCTGAGGATACAGACTTCGCAAAACATTCTTAGAAAAGAAGTTTGACCAATCAAATCTTATAAGCCAAATTATAAGTGGTGTCTGCAGATGTATTGAATTTGGACTAGTCTAATATTGTGTTGTCTTGTAAATAATAAACAGGCTTCAAAATTTGAGAAATGGTTATTTCCCCCTCCCCCCCCCCCCCCCAAAAAAAAAACAGTATGTTAGGAGGACAGAAAACCATTAATACCAGTCTGAAAAGTAATGGAGCATATGCTTTACTCTATGCCATTCACCAAAATACAGAATTGTAGACCAGTCCATATTGAAAGCAATCTGCAGACGACAAAATGAATGTGGTTCAAATGATGAGAATTACTTTTAAAAGGGGAGAAAACATTGAGGAAATAAAGAAAGCACTTGATAGCAGCATTTTCTCCTTTTCCCATGATGTTTTCAAAAGGCTTTTAATCCAGGGCTGTTAAAACTCCATACTAGTAAAGAGTTTACTCTTTACCACACAATTCCAAGTTTTAACAACACTGAAAGAGAAGGCTTTTAAAACATGAGGTGAGAAAAGGAAAAAATGCTGGTGACCAGCATTTTCTCCTTTTCCACAGTGTTTTTTACCCTACCAAACACATGAATCACTACGTAAGCTGCATTCAATATGTCACCTGCAAATACTTTCAATTTGATCCAGTCCAAACTTTTGTCATGTAGTAAAGAGCAAAATCCTTGCAGCCAAAAAGTTTTAGACAAATTTTTTTGTCAAATATGGAAAACAAACACAAGTTAACCCTTGAAGCGCCGAATAAACCTAACAGAATGTTTTATCCCAGAAATGTGACCTAAATAATCGCAATTTCATGGTTCCTTTTGTCTGCAGTGCATCAGCTAAGCGGACAGTGTAGATCAAAGATCGGGCTGCACGTTCTGTGCAGCCTGATCTTGATCTTCACTGTCCGCAAAAGCAACTATAGTAGTGAAAGGCGCTTTAAGGGTTAAAAGTATTAAACCTGAATACATGTCATAGCATTGTAACAAAAGGGGACCCTGCTTGTTCTAGCAATTTCTCCATATGCCACTATGTTTTCAAGACACATCACCATGGAGATGAACCAAATTATGTGCAAGTGGTAATGTGTTAACTCTTTACCACACAATCCTGACTTTTAACGACCATGAGAAAGAAGACTTTTGAAAACACTGTTGGAAAAGGAGGAAATGTTGGTAACCGTTATTTTCTCCTTTTCCCACAATGTTTTCTACCCTTCCTAAAACACTTTCACTTTTTGAGTAACATTTATTTTGTTGTCTGCAAATGCTTTTAAACTGGACAAAGCTAAAATTTTGCCGTGTGGTAAATGGTTAACCAACCAACAACAAAATTTTAGACTGTTCCAAATTGAAAGCAGTTGCAGACGACAAAAACATATGTGACTGAAAAATTGAAATTTGTTTTAGAAAGGGCAGAGAACATTGTGGGAAAAGGAGAAAATGCTGGTTACCAGCATTTTCTTCTTTTTCCCACAATGTTTTCAAAAGGCTTCTTTCTCAGGGTTGTAAAAAGTAAGCATTGTGCGGTAATGTGTTTACCCTTAAAGTGCCTTTCACAACTATAGTTGCCTTTGCGGCCAGTGTAGATTAAGATCAGGCTGCACAAAACGTGCAGCCTGATCTTTGATCTACACTGTCCGCTTTACTGAGACACTAGACATAAAAAGTGACCACAAAATTGCAATTATCTGGGTTTAATTCTAGACTGAAAATGTCCATTGGGTTTATTCTGCGCTTTAAAGGTTAAGAAGAATTCCATAATAACTAGGTAAAAGTTTCATGAAGTTGAGTAATTCCTGATGCCAATCAAATTGAAAGATGTGGTTTATTACAAATAATCTAACACCGAGGTATGAAATGAGTAACCCAGGACCCTGAACCGTTACTTCTTCACCAAACAACAGAATTTTGGACTCAAACAAACTGAAAGCATTTGTACACAATAACAAAAATGTATCTCAAATGATGATTTCTGTCTTTGATGGGGTAGAAAACAATGTTGAAAACGGAGAAAATGCTGGTTCACCAGCATTTTCTCCTTTTCCCATGCTTCCTACTATTCATTCCTTTACACAACCCTGACTTTTAACGACTCTGAAAAAGAGGCCTTTTCCCACAATGTTTTTTACCCTATCAAAGACAAATTCCATATGTTAACCACATTTAAATTGTCGTCTGCAAATGATTACAATTTGGACAAGTCTAAATTTCTGTCGTTTGGTAAAGAGTTAAAAAAACAAGAGGGCCATGATGGCCCTGTATCGCTCCACTGGCTTATAAATATAAACCATAAATACTAAACATTTCAATTCTGAGCCAAATGGTTTCAAAATGAAGACTTACAAAGTTTTCTCTATAAAAGCCCATGTGAAAGTTGAGACCCGCAAGGCAAAGCCATTTTTGATCCCAGAGCTATAATTACTTGAACCCTGGTAGAGGTCCACAAGATAAAGCCACATGCCAAAATAATACAAGTCTATGCTGTATGGTTATAAATAAGGTGATTTTCAAGTTTTGTCTAAATGAAGCTTCTGTAAAACATAAGACCCCTGATGCAAGGCTAATTTCAAAAAAAAAAAATCAAAACAGGAAGATTTCTTAAGTTGTCACTATGTAAGCCCATGTAAAACTTGTGACCCCTGCGGCGGGGCCAATTTTGATCCCAGGGCTAAAATTTTGGCCCGCTTGGTAGAGGCCCACTAGATATAGCAACATGCAAAATTTGGTAGTTCTAGGCCTAATGGCTAGGTAAAGAAAGATTTTTAAAGTTTTCTCTATATAAGCCTATGTAAAACTTGTGACCCCTGGGGCAGAGCCAATTTTGACCCCAGGGCTATAATTTGAAGAAACTTGATAGAGGTCTACTACATAAAGCTACATGCCAAATTTGGTAGCCCTATGCCTTATGGTTTCAGACAAGAAGATTTTTAAAGATTTCCAATATTTTTCAGTTTTGTTGCCATGGCAACCAGAGTTTTTGAAGGAATCAAATTCTTTCAAGAAATTCTGAAGAGGACCATGGCAGGATCATTTCTGTGAAGTTTCGTGAAAATCGGATGGGTAGTTTCAGAGAAGAAAATGTTTGAAATAAAAGTTAACGCACGGACGGACGGACGCACGCACGCACGAACGGACGGACGGACTGACAGACGGATGACGGACACCGGGCCATGACATAAGCCCGCTGGCCTTCGGCCAGTGGAGCTAAAAATCCAATCATTTTAGCCACATTCATTGTCCTAAAATCTTTTTCCAAACTTTTTTGTTTGATAAAAATTTAACTCTTAACTCTTTACCAAACGACAACATTTTAGACCAGTCCAAATTGGAAGCATTTGCAGACAACAAAATAAACATGATCAAAAATTGAAATTCGTTTTGGGATGGGTAGAAAACATTTTGGGAAAAGGAGAAAATGCTGGTTACCAGCATTTTCTCCTTTTCCCACAATGTTTTCAAGAGGCTTCTTTCTCAGGGTCGTTAAATGTCAAGATTGTGTGGAAAAGGGTTAAACCTTAAACTGCCAAACCGTTCGTTGCCATTGCATCCAGTGAGGATCAAGAAAAGACTGCACAAGAAATGCAGTCTGATCTTTAATCTAAATCATTTGCTTTGCTTTATATTGTCCATGATTGTGTTCAAAGCATTTGCAGATGACAAATTACATGTTGCTGAAATGATCAGATTTGTCTTTGAAGAGGTAGAAAACAATGTGAGAAACTTGTCGTTGAAGAGATAGAAAATAATGTGAGAAAACGAGACAACCAGCAATTTCTCATTTTTCCACCATGTTTTCAAACAGCATTTTTCCTTGGGGTCATTAACCCTTTACCAGACAACAATATTTAAGACTTGGCTGTTTTGAAAGCAGCTGCAGACGAAACATTAATGTAGCTCAAATGATAGAATTTGGCTTTGAAGGGATAGAAAACAATGTGGGAAAAGGAGAAAATACTGGTTACCAGCATTTTCACCTTTTCCGACGTTTTCAATAGCCCTCTTTCTTAAGGTCCTTTAAACTTCGGATTGTGTGGTAGAGCATTAAAATATGGGACTGTTTGGTACAGGGTTAAACTAGTACTGACTAAAGACTAAGGCCTAACAAAAAAATATCTGTGTATAGGGTTTCAGTCCCAGACGCTGTAGGTAGGGTAGGTAGGGATTTCTTTTTTTTTTTTCCCCAGAAATTTTTTGCATGTACTGAAATCAACCCCCCCCCCCCCCCCCCCCCAAAGTTTTATTTTTTTCAATCGTAGTATAAAAAGTTTAGGATCGGCAGCATTTTCTAGGTAGGGTCGGGAAACCCTAAATGCAGACATTTTTTTTTAGGCCTAATTATATTCCAAAGCTTTCATAAAGAAAGACTATCAAGGCCTCAATTATCCTTTTAATCTTGAGATCAAGGGGGGGGAAATTTTTAAAAATGAAGAAAATTGCTAATTTTGAGCAATTTCTGAATTTTTAGAGACATTTGCAACAGTCTATTACGACAGAGGTTGACAAAGGCTCTTGTTAAAGGGGAAAAAAAGCTAAATGGTTCCTGGTTAGCATCTAAATTAAAGACATCTGGCATTCTGCCTGACGTTTACTTCTTCATCTTGAGGCAGAGCTGAGGCTGAAAAGTCTTACATTCCGTAAAAAAAAAAATATTTCAAAGAAATCCAAAACAAATCGCTTAGCAGTAGCAATGCTGGTTAACCCTTAAAGCGCCCTTCACTAATATAGTTGCCTTTGCGGCCAGTGTAGATCAAGATCAGGCTGCACAAAACATGCAGCCTGATCTTTGGTCTACACTGTCTGCTATGTTAAAACACTACAGGCAAAATGTAGCCATGAATTTGCACTTGTATTGGTTTTATTCTAGAATGAAAATGACCATTGGGTTTATTCGGCACTTTAAGGGTTAATAGTGGTTTCACGAATGTTTGAGCAAACATGCCAGCAAGGGCCCGCCCAATCAACATGTACACATTTTGGCCAATCGGGAATTACCATCTATTCATTCTTTATCGGTACCAAAAAGTAGGTCAAAAGCCAGTGCATTCAGCTACCGTGAAAAAAAAAATATTTCCAAGAAATCCAAAAGAAATACTCCAAAGGAGCCTATAGAAACAAAAGGCCAATAAAATATTCCACGTCACAGATTTCAGCGGAATAAAACTCCCATCAATTTCTCGTCTAAAATCATGGTAAACATGAATTTGGTGTAAAATAAACAAAAATGCAAATTTCTCAGACTGCTTTGCCTGAAAATTGTAATAAAGAAACCAATCTGGACCTAGTTCCCTTATCTAACCCTTCATCTCACATGACAAACTGACCCTTTACCACACAATCACGACTTTTAACGACCATGAGAAAGAAGCCTTTTGAAAATATTGTGGGAAAAGGAGAAAATGCTGGTAACCAGCATTTTCTCCTTTTCCCACAATATTTTCAACCCTTCCCAAAACGAATTTCAATTTTTCAGTCAAATTTATTTTGTTGTCTGCAACTGCTTTCAATCTGGACTAGTCTGTAAAATTTTGTCATCTCAAATTAAGCACAGCATGTACTTTTACATCCTTAACCCTTTCCCAAATGACAAATTTTGGACTGGTCCAAATTGAAAGAGTTTGCAGACGACAGTTTCAAATTTGATGAAAATGGAAGAAAGTTATCCAAAAGGGTAGAAAACACTTTGGGAAAAGGAGAAATTGCTCGTTACGAGCAATTTCTCCTTTTCCCACAGTGTTTTCAAAAGACTTGTACTGCAGACACATGAAAACCAGGGCTTGTTTGGGAAAGGGTTAAACTCTTCACCACACCACAAAATTTTAGCCTTGGCCAACTTGAAAGCATTTGCTGACGACAAAATAACTGTGACTCAAATACTGAAATTTGTGTGTGGAAAAATAGAAATCATTGAGGGGAAAGGGAGAAAATGCTTGTTACCAGCGTCTTCTCTTTTTCCCACGATGTTTTCAAAAGCCTTCATCTATAAGGTCATTAAAAGTCATGATTGTGTGGTTAAAGAGTTTAAGTCTTTACCCAACAACAAAATGCTTTCAATTTGGACCATCTAAAATTTTGTCGTTTGGTAAAGAGTTAAAAGAAATTCTGACTATTTATACATTCATACCCAAATAACACCAGGTTGTTTTTTTTTTTTCCAGAAAATTAAACTAAATCAGCAGACAAAATGCTGCAATAATTTGGCAGAATTTCAGCCATCAAGTAAACTAGATAGAAATCATGAACTCACTTCCTTGATGTGCAGTTTTACTCTTTAGCAAACGACAAAATTGGATAGGACCAAATTTACGACGAATAAAATCTTGCTAAAATGATTATTTCTGTCTATTATGGGGTAGAAAACTTTGTAAGAAAAGGAGAAAATGCTGGGAACCAGCATTTTCTCTTTTTCCCACAATGTTTTCTACCCTTTCAATTGCAGAAATCACAATTTAACCCATATCTAACTTGTCGTCTGCAAATGCTTTCCATTTGGTCCAGTCACAAATTTTGTTGTGTGGCAAAGAGTTAATATTTTATATTCAACTTGATCCATTGTACTGGAATTTAACTCTTTACCAAATGACAAAATTTTAGACAGGTCCAAATTGAAAGCATTTGCGGAAGACAAACTGAAGGTGCCCAGAATGATCAAATTCATCCTTAATAGGGTAGAAAACATTGTGGGAAAGGACTGATTGATTGACTGTATGGTGTTTAACGCCTTTTTCAACATTATTTCAGTTATATCACGGAAGCCAGTGCACCTATCCATGCTTTCCTGGAGTTTCTTTTTACCAGTACTTCGCACAATATTCTTTCCAAGCCACTGGCTGCTTTCCCACATAACAATTGTCAAAACAATGGTCAGCGGTGAGATGTGGAAAAGGAAGAAAATGTTGATTACAAGTATTTTCTCCTTTTCCCACAATGTTTTCAAAAGCCTAATCCTCAGGGTTGTTAAAAAGTCTGCATTGTGTGGCAAATGGTTAACTCTTCACCACACAATTCGGGTTTTAACAACCTCCCAGCAAGAAGCCTTTTTAACCAGCATTTTCTCCTTTTCCCACAATGTTTTCTACCCTATCAAAGAAAAACTCTATCATTTAAACCACACTGAAATTTCTCGTCTGCAAAATGCTTTCAATTTAGACAAGTCTACATTTCTGTCGTGTGGCAAAGAGTTAACCCTTTCCCAAACAAGCCCTGGTTTTCACGTGTCTGCAGTACAAGTCTTTTGAAAACACTGTGGGAAAAGGAGAAATTGCTCGTAACGAGCAATTTCTCCTTTTCCCACAGTGTTTTCTACCCTGTTGGAGAACTTTCTGTCATTTTCATCAAATTTAAAATTGTCGTCTGCAAACTCTTTCAATCTGGACCAGTCTAAATTTTATCGTTTGGGAAAGGGTTAATGCTGTTTTAGAGCTTAGGTCATAATCATCATCACACTAACAATGAAGCGATTCAACACTGCTGCAATACTAAGATGACTAGAGTGCAGTGCAGCCAAAAACATGATTCACAGACTGTCTGGGATAAATGATATCTTTCTCATATTTTTGGATGAGCACATAGTTCTTCTGACACTTAGCCCTTTACCAAACTATCCCAACTTTTAGCAAACTTGTGGAAGAAAGCTTTCAAAAACACTGAGGGAAAAGGAGAAAAGGCTAATTACCAGCATTTTCTTCTTTTCCTACAATGTTTTCTACCCTATCCAGGAATAATTCCATCATTTGAGCTTCATTTGAATTGTATTCTGCAGACGGCTTTCAATTGGGACAAATCTACATTCTTGTTGTGTAGTTAACTCTTTACCAAACGACAAAATTTTAGACCAGTCCAAACTGAAGCATTTGCAGATGACAAAATAAGTGCAAATCAAAAACTGAAATTTAGTTTCAGAAGAGTAGAAAACATTGTGGGAAAGCGAGAAAATGCCGGTTACCAGCATTTTCTCCTTTACCCACAATGTTTTCTAAAGGCTTCTTTTTTTAGGTCGTTAAAAAGTCTGGATTGTGTGGTAAAGGGTTAAAAGTTAACTCCGTTTTAAAATAATTTTATGAATACTATAAATTCTTTTATCGAAGTTATTTTCTCTTATATCAGCATCATATTCCAAAATTAAACCAAAAGAACTATCAATAAACCAAATTATATCACAGGAATTATCATTAAACCTTCAGTCAAAAATATTTTCAAACTTCAATGACATCATACAGATATATTTTGATGCATGGCTCACAGGTAACAAACCAAAACTAAGTAACAAGGAGAAATTGCTTTTCCCTTTACCACATAATCCCGAGTTTTAGTGACCCTGATGATGAACCCATTTGAAAACATTATGGGAAAAGGTGAAAATGCTGATTACCAGCATTTTCTCCTTTTTCCAAAATGTTTTCTACCATATCACAGATAAATACTATCATTTGGGACACATTTGAATCATTGTCTGCAAATGCTTTCAGTTTGGACAAGTCTACATTTTTGTCGTTTGGTAAAGAATTAATATAAGAAATTTCTCCTTTACAGCAAAACTTAGTTTTAACTCTTAACTAAACAACATTTTAGACTTGACCAAACTGACAACATCTGCAGAGGACAATACAAAAGTAGCTAACTCTTTACCACACAACAAAAGTGTAACCTTGCCCAAATTGAAAGCATTTGGCAGACAACAAATCTAATGTAGTTCAAAGATAATTTCTGTCTATGAAATGGTAGAAAATTTTATAGAAAAAGGAGAAAATGCTCACAACATTGTCTTCAAAAGTCTGATTTTCCAGGCTTGGTAAATCTCAAGATTCTCTGGTAATGCATTCAATTAACCCTTTACCACACAGTCCACTTTAAACGACCCCTAGAAAGAGGCCTTTTGAAAACATTGTGGGAAAAGGAGAAAATGCTGGTAACCAGCATCTTCTCCTCTTCCCACAATATTTTCCACCCTATCAAAGACAGAAATCATCATTTGAGATACATTCAATATGTCATCTGCAAATGCTTTCAATTTGGTTGAGTATAAAATTTTGTCGTTTGGTAAAGAGTATCCATATTCTTGGCACTCTAGGGGTTAAATCACTATAGCAGTGAGTTTTGGGGATTGTAAAAATTCCTCATAATTGAGGTGTTAAGATAATAAATACATGTGCAGATTGATTGACAGCCATAGTGTGAAGTGGGTGAATAAACATGCTCTGTATCATTGGGTTCTATCCAGTATAAACAATGGTCAGCCACTGGAATGTGAACTTGTCTGCACTTCCAGCCGGTATCCTTTGCTCAGGAATGTGTCATAAGAACTGGTGAATGTCTTATTTTCTGATAACCTAACAACCCAGTAGCTGACGTGCACTCACTTCCCTCATTTGAAACATTATTAGTAAAAGGCAAGCTGGATTTTACTGACTATTGTAGACAGTGGTGGTAACAAATATTTAACTCTTTACCAAACGACAAAATTTTAGACTGGTCCAAATTAAAAGCATTTGCAGACGACAATATAAATGTGACTGAAAAATTGAAATTTGTTTCTAGAAGGGTAGAAAACATTGTGGAAAAAGGAGAAAATGCTGGTAACCAGCATTTTCTCCTTTTCCCACAATGTTTTCAAAAGGCTTCTTTGACAGGGTCGTTAAAAGTTGGGATTGTGTGGTAAAGGGTTTAAAAAAAAAAAAGTTTTCAATATATTACAGGTTTTAGAAGTCTTCCACTTAGGACTTCATCCCTTTGATTAGTTTAACTTTTGTGTCATACTGGGCTAACCTATTGGAGCCCAACAATTGAGGACCTTAACCCTTTACCACGCAATCCCGACTTTTAACGACCCTGAGAAAGGGGCCTTTTGAAAACAATGTGGGAAAAGGAGAAAATGCTGGTAACCAGCATCTTCTCCTTTTCCCACAATGTTTTCTACCCTTCCCAAAACAAATTTCAATTCTAAAGTCACTTTTATTTTGTCGTCTGCAAATGCTTTCAATTTCAACTAGTCTAAAATTTTGTCGTTTGGTAAAGAGTTAAATGCATCCAAAACAAAACTTTGAAATATTCAGTCTGATGAAAGTACATTTTATCACAGAACCTCCCTTGTTTTCAGTGTAATAAACTCGTTAGAATTTTCTTATCTCACACAAGTTTGATATCACAATTGTGTCACATCATTTTGACATCATTTTGTATGTATTTCATAAAAGTGAATGGGCTTTTTTATGGATAGTACCACATATGAATCTATAGATAGTTTTGTATCTTCCAATTTATAACTTGTGAAATACTGTCATGTGATAAAAAGAATCGTTCGTTACATTCGTTAGCTTTTGAGACAAAATTTTACCAAAAAAAAAAATTGTCGCCAAATGCTCACTTAATATCATTAATCCAAGACTCATTAATTAAAATTTTATCTCAAATTGAAACTTATGTCAGATCCTGTATATCTCAACTAAATACATTTTAGTTTCTGAAGCAGCAAGTGTCCTAAACTCTTTACCAAATGACAAACTTTAACTCTTTACCACAAGACAAAATTTTAGACTGGTCTAAAATGAATGCATTTGCAGACCACAAACCAAAAGTTACACAAATTAGGAAATTTTTCTTCTAAAGGGTAGAAAACACTGTGGGAAAAGGAGAAAATGCTGGTTACCAGCATTTCTCCTTTTCCCACAATATTCTCAGAAGTCTTTTTCCTTGGGGTCCTTAAAACTCGGCATTGTGTGGTAAAGGGTTAAAGTTGTCCAAACCCAAAGCACATGCAGACGATAAATCAAATGTAGTTCAAATTGTAGGATTTGCAATTGAAAGGGTAGAAAACATTATGAGTAAAGCAGAAAATGCTAGTTACCAGCATTTTCCCCTTTCCTATTATGTTTCTAAAAGCCATCTTCCTCACAGTCATTACGATTTGGAATTTTCCGGTAAAGGTATAACTCTTTTACCAGCAGACACAATTTTAGACATGTCCCATTGAAAGCACATCCTGAGAAAATGTTAAATTTTACCCAAATGATGAGATTTGTCTTTTCAAGGCTAGAAAACATCATGGAAAAGAAAATGCTCCTTTTCTCACAATATTTTCGACCCCATCAAAGACAAATTCCATCATATGAGTCACATTTAAATTGTTGTCTGCAATTTGGACCAGTCTACATTTTTTTCATTGGGTACAGTTAACCCTTTACCAAACAAAGCTGGGTTTTAACGACCCTGGGGAAGAAGCCTTTTTAAAACATTGTGGGAAAAGGAGAAAATGCTGGTAACCAGCATTTTCTCCTTTCCTCTCAATGTTCTCTACCTTATTAAAGAAAAATCCAAACATTTGGGTAACTTTTAATCTGTGTCTGCGAATGCTTTCCATTTGGTTGGGTCCAAAATTTTGTCATCTGGTAAAGAGTTGAATACAACATACTGTGGATGGTAATGGATCAGTGGACTAGCTCTGTGAGTATTTCTGGAATGGGTTTTAGGGCTGTGAATCCAATTCAGGGCTAACCCTGAATGTATAGAGTTAACCCTTTATCAGACGACAAAATTTTAGCCTTGTCCAAATTGGAAGCATTTGCAGATGACAATTTCAATGTGGCTCAAATATTACTCTTTGACAGGGTTGAAAACATTGTGGGTAAAGGAGAAAATGGTGGTTACCAGCATTTTCTCCTTTTCCCACAATGTTTTCAAAAGGCTTCTTTCCCAGGGGCGTTAAAAGGCGGCATTGTGCGGTAAAGGTTTAACTCTTGTTTACCAGACGACAAAATTGTAGCCTTCACCAAACTGAAAGCATTAGCAGACATCAAATCAAATGTTTCTCAAAACATGAAATTTCTCTTTCGAAGGTTAGAAAATATTGTGGGAAAGGGAGAAAATGCTGGTTACCAGCATTTTCTTCCTTTTCCCACAATGTTTTCAAAAGCCTTGATTCTCAAGGTCATTTAAACCTTGAACTGCTTGGTAAAGGATGAACCCTTTAGACAAAAAGTGTCTAATATTCAAAATTGGTCAGACCCATCCCATAAGTACATGAAGAGCACCGCATGCAGGTGCCAACGCTCGGCTGCAGTTACTTTTAGAAACGGATTGATTTTCAGTGAGTGATTTTCAGCAAAAATCTTTAGTCCAGAAAGGGACATAACTGTGCCAAAAATATTTTGGATGGTTACCTGCCATACTGGTATGGGTTCCCCTTTCAGACGCTGACAGGGCTATGACAATACCACGACATTTTCTAATGTCTGTGAAAAAGCCCTTCAGCAATTACGAGGCCAATATGGTCACAAAAGAATAGCAAGTGTAGACTGAAGATCAGACCACACTGAATGTGCAGTCTCATCTTGTCCTATACCATCCACAAAAACAACTCAAGCTGTGCCTAGCATTCAAAAAGGTAAGCCATATTTGGCTGAAATTTGTCATTAAATCAATTCCACCTCTAAAGCATTTCAGGACAATTTAACTCTTTACCACACGACAAAAATGTAGACTAGTCCAAATTGAAGGCATTTGCAGACGACAAAATGATTGTGACTGAAAAATGAAATTTGTTCTGGGAAGGATAGAAAACATTGTGGGAAAAGGAGAAAATGCTGGTTACCAGCATTTTCTCCTTTTCCCACAATGTTTTCAAAAGGCTTCTTTCTCAAGGTCGTTAAAAGTCGGGATTGTGTGGTAAAGAGTTAAGTTAGAAAATACCTGGCAATGTAGATCAATGATCAGACTGCACAATTTGTACAGTTTGATCTTGAACTACATCTGCATAAGCTCCTTTATGCTACCCTTAACCCTTTACCGCACAATCCCGCCTTTTAATGCCCCTGGGAAGGAAGCCTTTTGAAAACATTGTGGGAAAAGGAGAAAATGCTGGTAACCAGCATTTTCTCCTTTTCCCACAATGTTTTCTATCCTATCAAAGAAACATTACACCATTTGAGCCACACTGAAATTGTTGTCTGCAAATGCTTTCAACATGAACAAGGCTAAAATTTTGTCGTCTGGTAAAGGGTTAAGAAGCTAAGAGTTACTATTTCTGGAATGGGTTTTCGGGGCTGTGAAAGCACATCATGGTTAATAAGTGTGAACAGGTACAGGGGAGTTCAGACTCCCATTCCCTACAAATATCCTAGATTGACTGATGACAGCTATGTGATTGGCTTCCCCTTGTCTCCCATGATAAAATGGACCACCTAGGATACCTCATTAACCCTTTACCACACAATGCCATGTTTTAACATCCCTGAGGAAGGAGCTTTTTAAAAATATAGTGGGAAAAAGAGAAAATGCTGAAAACTAGAACATTCTCCTTTTCCCACAATGTTTTCTACACTTTCAAAGACAAATTCCATCGTATGATCCATGTTTCATTAGTTATCTGCAGCAGCTTTCAATTTGGACAAGTCTTGCTTATTGTCATTTGATAAAGAGTTAACTCTTTACCACACAGTCCTGACTTTTAACGGCCCTAAAAAGGAAGCCTTTTGAAAACATAGTGGGAAAAGGAGAAAATGCTGGTAACCAGCATTTTCTCCTTTTCCCACAATGTTTTCTACCAATTCCATAACAAATTTCAATTTTTAAGTAACATTTAATTTGTCGTCTGCAAATGCTTTCAATTTGGACTAGTCTAAAATTTTGCTGTTTGGTAAAGAGTTAAGTGACAAGTATCCTGTTAACAAGATCTGGTTACCCGTATTTTCTCCTTTTCCCACAATGAGTTCAATGGCCCTTCTTCCTAAAACACTGGATAATTTGGTAAACTGAAGTAAACACAATATATCAAGGAAATATAGATCTAAGCCAACAGCACCAAACCTGAAGTCTGTATTCACCGACCATTCTTATCAAAATTTGTAGTCTTATTCTTGATATTTTTCTTCTATTTGAAATTAACACTTCTGATTGGCTGAACCAAATGGTTCAGCCAATCAGAAGTTGTGTTAATTTCTGAATCTAGAATAAGACTGAGAATATTCCTAAGAATGATTAGCGAATACAAGCCTTGATCTTCTTCCACTCCGCTCAAAACAATCATCTGTGTCATTGGTATTCTAAAGAATGCTCTGTCTTAGTTATGGCAACATGATTTCTTATTATCACCTGCAACATTTCCATGTTTTTAGATAAGAAAATGACTAATGAAGAAATTGCCAACATTTAGCACCAAGTCCATGTATTTCTGAAATCAGCTTCCCTCCCCGCTTTTTCCACTACCTCCACCCAAAACCTAAAAGAAAAATCTTAAAAGAAATATAATGTATAGGAAATATAGTGTATATATATTATCCAATTTTACGCTGAAGCTTTTTAGTAATTCAGGGTTCGCGCTGCCGATCGCCATTGTCGCCAATTGCGACAAAAATAAAAATTTGGCGCAAGATTTTTTCATTTGGCGAAAATGCGTGGCGACAACTTTTTTTCAAGCTGGCCCCAAAAAGAAATTCTTTTGAAATTCATCGTCGTAAGCGTTTGCAAGCTAAGCGAGTTCAATGACATTGTTTATTCGAGTCGCCAGCACATCATGTGAATGTCACGCATCATGACAACGCCTCCGATAAGAACCAAAGGAGATTTGACGTACGCTGATTGGTTAATAGGTTTGACTAACTGTCGATGGTGTTTACACGCTTGCTGCAATATTGATTGTTGTAAGTTTATGACACATTTTGCATCGATAGCGGTGTTTCTTAGCGATAAGGACAATTTCAACACTTTGACAAATTGGTCTATTATCACATCGATTAATGGCCGTAGATTGTATAATTGTTAACTGAACACCGCATGGCATGAAAGTCCGAAAAGGTAAGTAATCGTTGTTTAATACGACAGATTAATGTGGTAATTAGATGCCGGCTTTTAATTAAAGGACACTACTCAATAAGTCCAAAAAACAATCACGAGTCAATTATTTCCCGATTTTGTATAAATAGGTAACTTTTTAGCTCTTTCTTTCTGTGTAAAAATGGATCGCTATGTGACTATGTCTGTGAGAAAACGTAAAGCCGATGACTCGGATAATGCAAGTGAATCTAGCCAACTCGGCACACCTTCAAAAGTTGCAAAACGATTATTTAAGGACTATTGGCTTTCTGACCCTGAATTTTTGGCCCCAACTGTCCCCAGATTGGCCCCAACTTTTTTCATTTGGCGAAAGAGCTGGCGACAACTTTTTTAGACCCAGAGCGAACCCTGTAATTTTAGAACAAGTATCCTTTATGCAATATAGACTGGGATCCACCTGCATGTCAATGTAGTTTGATCTTGATCTACATCTTTGCATGTGGTCTTGGAGAGTGGTAATTTCATTTTCATATCCTGCCATTCCCTCTTTTCCCTGAGGAAAAAGGCTTTTGAAAACATTGTGGGGAAAGGAGAAAATGCTGGTATCCAGAATTTTCTTCTTTCCCCAAAATGTTTTCTGTCCTTTCAAAGACAATTTTCACCAATTTATCCCCATTTATTGTCTGCAAATGCATTTGATTTGGTAAGGTCCAAAATTTTGTTGTTTGGTAATGGGTTAAAAAGCTGCACTTCTGTCATTATGGGTGAAATGCCAGCCTTCTGGGCAATGAACTGCAACATGAGGGATTTCATTTTCAAAGCTGACAGTGATAGTGTACAGTTTGATCTACAGATTGAAATGCAGGTAAAAAAAGAAAGCCTCAGATAATGTGCTTGATTAAAAGAAAACATGCGGAAGCTGTCTAGGTAGAAACCCATCTTTATAGTGTTATGCATTTGGCATATCAATTATAAATAACTCTTTACCATAGGACAAAATTTTAGACTGGCCCAAACTGAAGGCAATTGCAGATGACAAATCGAAAATGGCTCCAATTATGGGACTTGTCTTTAAAAAACATAGAAAACATCGCGGAAAAGGAGAAAATGCTGGTTACTTTACCAAGATCAAAATTTTAGACTAGCCCAGATTGAAAGCAACTGCAACCTACAAATCCAAAATGGCTCCAACAATGGGACTTGTCTTTAAAATGGTTGAAAACATTGTGGAAAAGAAGGAAATGCTAGTCACCAGCTTTCTCTCCCTTTTCCACAATGTTTTCAAAAGTTTTCTTTTCCAAGGTAGTTAAAACCCTAGATTGTATGGAAAAGGCTTAACTCTTTACTAAACAACAAAACTGTAGAATTTTCCATATTGAAGACATTTGCAGATGACAATTTAAATCTGGCTAAAATGATGGAACTTATCTTTGATAGGGTAGAAAACATTGTGGGAATAGGAGAAAATGCTGGTTACCAAATGCTGGCTTTGAAAACACTCTGGGAAAAGGAGAAAATGCTGGTTACCAGCATTTTCTCCTATTCCCACAATGTTTTCAGAAGGCTCTTTACTCATGGTCGTTAAAACACAAGATAGTGTGATTAAGGATTAACTTATTATCTCCTGCTGACTGCGTTTTTATCTTGTAGCAGACTTCTTCTGGAAATATTATGGCAAAAGGAGAAAATTTCCAACAGTTAGCACTTTTTGCCTTTACTGCCATTGTTTCATGATTATGTTTTCACTGTAAAGCTCCAATACTCATGCGAACTTTCTGTACTTTCCGTACTTTACTTGGATATTTTCAAACCTGTCTGCCACTTTCATTTCAAAAGATAACAAGCTAACTATAGACCACACAAACCATTTCAAACATATCCAAATTCAAAGCATTTGCAGATGACATAAATATGGCTTGAATAGTGCAATTTGTCTTTGAAAGGATTAAAAAAAAAAAAAACATTGTGGGAAAAGGAGAAAATGCTGGTTACCAGCATTTTCTCCTTTTCCCAGAGTGTCTTCAAAAGCCTTCTTTCTCCAGGTCGGGATCGTGTGGTGAAGGGTTAGATTGGCAAGTAGCATGACAGATTTGTCAGAAAGCCTTCATTTGAGGTTTTCCTGTGATCTAGATAAAGCTCTGGCTTTCTTTTCACCCACAATTCCAGAATTCATTTCAAATCCTTATTTCAGGGCTTGTCTGCTGGTTGGCTGAGACAGTCTTGAGTCCAGGTTAACCCGTTGAGCCGAGGTTAAGCCTTTACCAACTCTGATTGATTGATTGAATTTGCATTTATTTATTGTCACCACCGGTTGCCCATACAGGCGACAACCCATGCAGGCTGTTACTTACGTTACGGGGGATAGTGCAAGATACAGGACGAAACCCGTCCTATTTCAAGCCTGCTTCTTAACTCTTTACCACAAAATCCCAACTTTTAACAACCCTAAAATGGAAGCCTTTTGAAAACATTGTGGGACAAGGAGAAAATGCTGGTTACCAGCATTTTCTCCTTTTCCCACATATTTTCTACCCATCCCATAAGAAATTTCAACTTTTGAGTCACATTTAATTTGTCGTCTGCAAATGCTTTAAATTTGGACTAGTCTAAAATTTTGTCGTTTGGTAAAGAGGTAAACATGCTTGGTGTATAGCACCGCCACATGGGACCTCGGTTTAACATTCCATCCGGAAGACTATTAGTAATTTCAGATGGCCAGCCATGGGGCTTGAACCCACACCCTCACATGACCCGAAATATGAAGTTTATGGGTCCTATGCTCTACCACCTGAGCTATTCAAAATTTGTCTTTCTCAGTGTTCTTAACACTTAAGCTGCTGAATAAATGAAATGCAAATTTCTGTTCAATACTAAAAGCCCAAACATTGTGGTTTCAAAGTTGATTTCACCGGAAAGAAAATACCGTATCGGACAGTGTAGATCAAAGATCAGACTGCACGTTCTGTGCAGTCTGATCTTGATCTACGCTTTCCGCAAAAGGTCAGTGGGTCGCGATCAGCAGCTTAAGGGTTAAATCCTGTGATTGCATGGTGAAGAGAAAAAGGATTCATGATTAATAGAATTTCATAATAATTTATTACATATAAAGCCCTTTCTCCTTTTTCCACAATGCTTTCTACTCTTTCAAAGAAAAATTACTGGATTTGTGCAACATTTCATTTCTCATCTGCAGTTTCTTTCAATTTGGAAAGTCTTAACCCTTTACCACACAATCCCGACTTTTAACGACCCTAAAGAAAAAGCCCTTTTGAAAAACCTTGTGGAAAAAGGAGAAAATGCTGGTTACCAGCATTTTCTCCTTTTCCCACAATGTTTTCTTCTCTTCCCAAAACAATTTTCAATTTTTGAGAAACATTTATTTTGTCATCTGCTAAAGCTATCAATTTGGACTGGTCTAAAATTTTGTCGTTTGGTAAAGAGTTAAATTTTGTTATTTGGTAAAGAGTTAACCCTTTCCCAAACAAGCCCTGGTTTTCACGTGTCTGCGGTACAAGTCTTTTGAAAACACTGTGGGAAAAGGAGAAATTGATCATAACGAGCAATTTCTCCTTTTCCCAGAGTGTTTTCTACCCTTTTGGAGAACTTTCTGTCATTTTCATTAAACCTAAAACTGTCGTCTGCAAACTCTTTCAAATTGGACCAGTCTAAAATTTATCATTTGGGAAAGGGTTAAACAGTCCTGGGTAAATAAAATTTCATAATGCTATATTCATTTATTGCATACAAAGCCCTTCTTGTTCTTTATTTTATATTCTAAGATGGAATCAAGATGTTATTGCGTCATAAATGATAGGACTCTCTTTTTGCCCCCAAAAATATTAATCCATCAGTGAATCAGATACCTGTTTAACTCTTTACCACACGACAAAATTTTAGCCTTGTCCAAGTTGAAAGTATTTGCAGACGACAATTTCAACATGACTCATATGGTACAATTTTTCTTTGATAGGGTAGAAAACATTGTGGGAAAAGGAGAAAATGCTGGTTACCAGCATTTTCTCCTTTTCCCACAATGTTTTCAAAAGGCTTCTTTCCCAGGGGCGTCAAAAGGCGGCATTATGCGGTAAAGGGTTAACCCTTTACCAAACTACAAAATTCCAGACAAGTCCAAAAGATAACAAAATACATCTGTCTAAAATACAGGACTTTCTTTGAACTGATATAAAACATTGTGGGAAAAGGAGAAAATGCTGGTTACCACCATTTTTTTTCCTTTTTCCACAATGTCTTCAACAGCCTTCTCCCTAAAATATCATGAAAACTCAGGATTGTGTGGCATTTTCTCCTTTTCTCACTATGTTTTCTACCCTTTGAATGATAAATTTCAATTTTTGAGTCACATTTATTTTGTTGTCTGCAAATGCTTTCAAATTGGACAAGTCTAAATTGGACAAGTCGTTTGGTGAGTTATAACTTTGCATACCATTTACTCATTATCCAATAATGTTTTCTAAACTTTGAAAGACAAATCTAATCGTTATGAGTAATCAAACTCTTTTTTTGTAAGCAAATTCCATCATTTTGGATAAGAATACAATTTTACCATTAGGTGAACAGTTTACCCTCTACCACCAGGCAATATTTTAAACTTATCCAAATTGAAAGCATTTGCAGACAACACCATAAAATGTGATTTAAAAATTAAAACATAATCTGGCTTAGGCAAAAAAAAAACAAACAGCATTTTCTCTTTTTTCCATGGTGTTCTCAAAAGGCTTCTCATTCAGGGTCATTAACTCTTTACCAAATGACAAAATTTCAGACTGGTCCAAATTGAAAGCATTTGCAGACAACACAATAAATGTGACTGAAAAATTGAAATTAGTTCTAGGAAGGGTAGAAAACATTGTAGGAAAAGGAGAAAATGCTGGTTACCAGCATTTTCTCCTTTTCCCACAATGTTTCCAAAAGCCTTCTTCCTCAGAGTCGTTAAAAGTCAGGATTGTGTGGTAAAGAGTTAAATATCAGGATTGTGTGATAAATGGTTATAAAGAAATTTCAAACACTTATACTGTATCAGCAAGAAAGCAATGAAATGATGTTTTAGGGTTTTTCAATAAAAATCTAAAATAACCTGCAATAATCTCTCAATATTATATTAAAAGTCAAATAGCACTTAAGGTTATTCAAGATATATGTAATAATTTTCAACATTTCCTCACAAAATCTAGTCCTGAAACTTACCAGAGAAAGTTAACCCTTTACCAAAAGACACAATTTTAGACTCATATGAATTCAAAACATGTTCAGGCAACAAATGTGGTTATAATTGATGGTATTTTGTCTTTGAAACAGTAGAAAACTTTACAGGAAAAGGAGAAAATGATGGTCTAAGTCCCTGGCAGAAAAATGCTTTGTAAAACTGGTAAAAAGCTAATGCAAGACAGAGCTACCTAGCAACTTTTGGCATAGTTTTAAAATTCATTTTCCTGCCAGTGACTAACATTTGGACCAACCATACCATAACAGACTGTTATCTTCAGAATAATTTCCATACTCCATACTGTTAACCCTTTACCACACAATGACGCCTTTTAACGCCCCTGGGAAAGAAGCCTTTTGAAAACATTGTGGGAAAAGGAGAAAATGCTGGTAACCAGCATTTTCTCCTTTTCCCACAATGTTTTCTGTCCTATCAAAGGAAAATTGCACTATTTGAGCCAAATTGAAATTGTCGTCTGCAAATGCTTTCAATTTGGACAAGGCTAAAATTTTGTCGTCTGGTAAAGGATTAAATGGAATGATTTAAATTCAAATCCATTTTACCACTGCCTTTGTTTAGTTTTGGTAGCTATTGGGCCTTTAAAAAAATCATAAATCACTACTCACCTTTACATTTCTTAAACACTACTTTACATTTACAATCCTTGCACTCGCTACCACCCCCTGCTGTACAACTCAGCCCAGGTATGGGCGGTGGTGTTATGGTCCCATCACTCATAAACGATATCTCATCCCCTTCCCCGTCACTATCCAGCCATTTTGGGGGTGGGGTTGCGGGTTTTGAGGAATTTTCCTCAGCCTCTAAAATCATCCAAAGGGTGTTCTTGCACTGAGCGAGTAAATTTCCTCCACCCTGCATTAATACCATATTTCACACCATTCTTTCTCTATGCAAAACTTTACCACACATATGCAGTCTTTGAAGTCCAAGATATCGGTGTTAACTCCAAACTTTACTATGTGCACTATTTTCTAGTCCATTCCCAAACTTAGAGTCATTGTACTGTAGTTTTATAATTGTGTATTTCATGTCCACTTAGCACTGCTTATACAAAAGCACACAAGCATTTATGAATAGTTTAGATACTAGATAGTGTAGATCAAGATGAGATTATGCAAGAGAGACTGCACAGAACATGACACTGTTTGGATCTTGGATTTTTTTCTTTCCACATGGCCTTATCACATAAGACAACCTTGGTTACAATAGCCCTGAATTTGCAGTATTTTGCAGAACTTGCAACCTGGGTCTGTAGTCACCTACCATTTTCAGGAAGATTCTTACTTTTGTATCTGAGAATTTCTACATTTGAAAGTATCACAACTTCTGATTGGCTAAACCAAATGGTTTAGCCAATCAGAAGTTGTGTAACTTTCAAATTTAGAAAATTCTGGAGGATACGACTAAGAATGTTCTTAAGAATGGCCAGTGAATATCATTATGGATCCTGATCTTAGATCTACACTGTTAACTATCTTGTGAAATATTCTGGCCAAAACAAGCTTAACCCTTTCCCAAACGACAAATTCTGGACTGGTCCAAATTGAAAGAGTTTGCAAGACGACAATTTTAAATTTGATGAAAATGGCAGAAAGGTCTCAAAAAGGGTAGAAAATGCTGTGGGAAAAGGAGAAATTGCTCGTTACGAGCAATTTCTCCTTTTTCCACAGTGTTTTCAAAAGACTTATACTGCAGACACGTGAAAACCAGGGCTTGTTTGGGAAAGGGTTAACCCTTTACCACACAAACCTGAGTTTTAAAGACCCCGAAGAAGAGGGCTTTGGAAAACATTGTGAGAAAATGGTGCTTACCAGCATTCCCCCCCCCCCAAAGTTTTCTACCATTTCACAGAACTTATCATTTGATTTATATCTATTTTGTCACCTGCAAATTCTTTGAAATTCACCTAGTCCAGAACTGTCTTTTAGTAAAGATTTAACTCTTTACCAAACGACAAAACTTTGGGCTTGTCTGAATTAAACTTAGCATTTACAGACGACAAATTAAGTGTTGCTTAAATGGAAATTTCTGTATTTGATAGGGTAGAAAACATTGTGGGAAAAGGTAAAAATGCTGGATACCAGCATTTTCTCCTTTGCACACAGTGTTTTCAAACGCGTTCTCTTTCAAGGTTAAGTCCGGACTGTGTGGTAAAAGGTTAAACAGCAATATGTTGGCTTTTTTTTCTCCCCATTTGAAAAACTCTCATTCATTCAGCTCTCTAAGGATAAACAAACATCTAAAGACCTCTTAATTGTTGGAAATCAGTACATCCAACTTCTACAGGAAATCAAACAGCATTACTGTTTTTTTGTTTTCTTACTTCCTGCATTTTGCAAAATATAATACAAAAGAAACAAGAAATACCTTTAAACAAGAGGGCAACTGGCCCTAAGTGCTCACCCGAGTAAGGCTGGGACCCTTAAAATAAACAGGTCTAAATTTCTGACCAATCACAAATTTCTATTTATTCATTCTTCATCAGTACCAAAAAGAAGGTCAAGAGCCAGCATATTCAGCTATGCCAAAAACATCTTCTCCCAATCTTTGGCATGACACATTTCCCTCACTGAAATTAACTCTTTCAGCGCCATAGGCGAAAACAGGGACTTTTGCGAACAGCACAGAACGTGCAGTCTGATCTTTGATCTATCGCATCCGCTTGTTTGGTCAAGCCTATATGATTAAAATCTTCCGGAGACTCAATGGATTGTCTTTACAGCCATCAAAAGAGGCCAAGTTTGTTTATTTGGCGCCGAAAGAGTTAAAGATACATCTATACTTGTTTTCAGCCAGTCTTTAACCCATTTTATCTTGTTTTGTCAAAACATAATCATTCTTGTACCTTCATGCCAAATGTTGCCCCTGACGGTTGCAAGGTTACACAGATTATGACCAATAGATCAAAGCGTTGAAAGCACTGGTGTGGCATTTGTCAAGGGAGCCGTTGTGTGGAATTAATAATTTGAAAAATAAACAAACAATAATGTTGGACAAACAAGCCCAGACGAACAAGCCAACTGGCAAACAAGCCATGACAAACTGGTTTTGGGATGAACATGGTCAGGTTGTGTGTATCATTGCGCCAATAGAAGGCCATAGCAAGTATAGACATTTTCAAAAAAAAGAAGTATTCCCATGATTGATGGTATAATCCAGTTTATTTTAATACGCCTTTGTTAATTATATATCTGAGTGCTATAGAGACACTAAGTCTTATTTATCGTAAAAAAATTGAGTTTAATTGGGTTTACTTCCTTCGGTTTTGCACAAACTACAATATACGATTTTCAAAATACCGTATTGAACTCATAGTGGCATTGTCTGCAACAAATGCCACAAAAATGCATTTCATTTTTTGTACGCCATCAAAGAAATTAATGTAATGACCTTTTGAGTTTTAAAATGAAATATTTCTAATATAATTATCTATATATCCGTTACACAATATATATCATTAATTTATTTATGTTTATACAACTGACTAAATTCTGAACCATTCTACAATTTTAACAATTTTTGTAAGGATGTATCTTTAAGTTATGGAAACAGACAGCGAAAGTGCAACTAAAATACCGGTACATTCCTGAGGATACAGTCATGCTGTATTAATTACTGGATACCAACAAAGAGATTAACTATAAAGTGCCTATGAACCTCAAGAGAACCAAATAACCCCTGCAAGACATAAAATTTCACTCTTTACCAAACGATAAAATTTTGAGCTCGACCAAATCGAAAGCACTTGCGGACGACAAAAATAAAAGTACCTCAAAATTTGAAATTTATTTTTAACTCTTTACCACACTATCCCGACTTTTAACAACCCTGAGAAAGAAGCCTTCTGAAAACATTGTGGGAAAAGGAGAAAATGCTGGTAACCAGCATTTTCTCCTTTTCCCATAATGTTTTCCACCCTTTCCAAAACATATTTCAAGTTTTCAGTCACATTTAATTTTTCGTCTGCTGATGCTCTCGATTTGGACTAGTCTAAAATTCTGTCATTTGGTAAAGAGTTAAAAGGGTAGAAAACATTGTGGGAAAAGGAGAAAATGCTGGTTGCCAGCATTTTCTTCTTTTCCCACAATGTTTTCAAAAGCCTTCCTTCTCAAGAGTTGTTAAAACTCGGGATTGTGTGGTAAAGGGTTAACAATCTATCACTATAGATGTTCTTCACTCTTTACCACACAAGTTTTAACGATCTTGAAGAATACAGGCTTTTGAAAAGATTGTAGGAAAAGGAGAAAATGCAGATGTTCCCACAATGTTTTCTACCCTTTCAAAGACAAAACTTGAAAACTCGGAAATGTGTGGTAAAGGGTTAATTTTGTCAGGTTGATTGTATGTATGATTGTATGGTGTTAAACACTGTTTTCAACCTTATCTCAGTTATATCACAGCGGCCAGTGCACCTATCCATGCTTTCTCTGCACAATATTCTTTCCAAGCCACCAGCTGCTTTCCCACATCTCGAAACAATGGTCAGCAGTGAGAAGGGAATGAATCCTGTCACGATGACTATCATCAATCCTCGGAAAGAAACTGGCCAAGCTGAGGATCGAACCAGCGACCTTCTGTTCTCAAGTCCTGTACGCTACCAAAGGAGTGGGATCTGCATAATCCATAATGCTCATCAACACTAGCATCCTGTTCTGGGAATTTTACTTACACTGCTTTCAGAATCATTTTCTTGCTCATATTTTTCCCAAGGGTTCATCAGTACATGTCCTTAGCTTGGGCTCTGGGAGTGCCTTGCCCAAGGAGACTCCCACAATATGACCAGGGCTCCCTACTGGAATCTTCAGCTCAAACTAATCTAATTCTAACCTTTTACCACACAATCCAAAGGTTACCACCCTAACAAAGAAGACATATGAAACATTGTTGAAAAAGAAGAAAATGCTGGTAGCCAGCATTTTCTCCTTTTCCTCACATTTTTTCTATCTTTATACAAACAAATTTCAATATTTGAGACACAGTTATTTTGACGTCTGCAATAGCTTTTAATTTGGACAAATCTAAAATTTTGTCGTCATGTAAAGAGGTAACAACAGGAATGAAAAGCACCGTAACCCTTCACCACAAAATGCCGACTACTGATGACCCTGAGAAAACGGGCTTTTTAAAAACATTGTGGGAAAAAGGAGAAAATGCTGGTAACCAGCATTTTCTCCTTTTCCCACAATGTTTGCTACCCCATGAAAGACAAATTTCATGTTCTGAGTAATATTTAATATGTTGTCTGCAAATGCTTTCAATATGGACTAGTCTAAATGCTTTTCGTTTGGTAAAGAGATAATCATAATTAATTCTTGTATACCTAAACAAATACCTGCAGTGCTTGTTGATAGCTTTAAAATTTCTAGGTGAAAAAACTGACTAAAGCAACACAACAATCCCTTCAGAATTCAAACAAAGAAATTCTGCCAGAAACATGCATCCAAAAATGTGACTGACAATATTAATTGTTGTTCAAAAATGTTGCCAACCCTTTCTGTAACCATTCCACAAAATTTACCCTCAAACAATTTTCAGTACACTTCTAACCCTTAGAGAGCCAAATAAACTGAACTCTTTACCAAACGACCAAATTTTAGACTACTCTAATTTCAAAGCATTTGCAGACGGCAATATAAACATGACTCAAAAATTGAAATTTGTTTACGGAAGGGTAGAAAACATTGTGGAAAAAGGAGATAATTTCTTATTCATTACCTCCCACAGACAGTTTTTTGCGCCTGAAGAAGGAGGCATTTGAAAACATTGTTAGAAAAGGAGACAATGCTGGTAATCAGCATTTTCTCCTTTTCCCACAATGTTTTCAACCCTAGCAATGATAGAAATCGTCATTTAAGCTAGAGTATTAGTTGTTGACTGCAAATACTTTTAATTTTGTTGAGTACAAAATTTCGTCGTTTGGTAAAAAGCTAAATTTTTACACACAACAAAATTTTAGACCAGTCCAAATTGAAAGTATTTGCAGACGACAACTAAAATGGGGCACAAATGACAGTACATGTATCTGTCTTTGAGACTCTTGAAAGCATTGTGGGAAAAGAAGAAAATGCTGGTTACCAGTATTTTCTTCTCTTCCCACAATGTTTTCAAAACCCTTGTTCTTCAGAGTCGTTAAAACTTGGAATGTGTGGTAATGGGTTAGCCCTTTACCACACAATCCCGACTCTTAACGACCCTGAAGAAAAAGCCTTTTGAAAACATAGTGGGAAAAGGAGAAAATGCTGGTAACCAGCATTTTCTCCTTTTCCCACAATGTTTTCTACTCAATCAAGGACAAATTTTGTCATTTGAGCCACTTTTAATTTGTCGTCTGCTAATGCTTTCAATTTGGACCAGTCTAAGATTTTGTTGTTTGGTAAAGAGTTAAGCAGTTCTTTGAGAATGCTGCCAGACAAAAGATACTATGACAACAACAAAACCCCGAGAAAATTTTCCCCCTAACAAAATCACCATCGCATTACTTCGATCACTTAAATTCCAATTCTCACATTTTTGTCCCAATCATTCCTTTGTGTAACAACCACTTTTTTCAGCATTCCAGGAAAAAAATCCTCTCTAATCCAATGACAATTTTTCCGATATCACCCACCCTCAGATACAGAATACACTGCCACAGTTCACTGGGAGTTTTCTACAGTCTATGGAGACTGCTAGCAGTGAAACATGCATCATGGAGTGTGTGTGCTGTGGCCAGAAATCTAACCCTTTATTAACCCTTAACCCTTTACCAGACGACAAAATTTTAGCCTTGTCCAAATTGAAAGCATTTGCAGACGACAATTTCGATGTGGCTCAAATGGTGCAACTTTTCTTAGATAGGGTAGAAAACATTGTGGGAAAAGGAGAAAATGCTGGTTACCAGCATTTTCTCCTTTTCCCACAATGTTTTCAAAAGGCATCTTTCCCAGGGGCGTCAAAAGGCGGCATCGTGCGGTAAAGGGTTAAAGCGCCCTAAACAATTACAGTTGCTTTTGCAGCTAATGTAGATCAAAGATCAGACTGCACAAAACATACAGTCTGATCTGTAATCTACACTGTCTGCTTTGCTGAAGCAATGTAGACTAAAACCATCATAAAATAGCAATTATTCTAGTCATATTTTTACATAAAAATGTCTGTTGGGTTTATTCTGTGTCCAAAGGATTAACACTGTCCCTTTTTTGGTCCTTTTGTAGTTTTGCCTCTGTATAATTAGGGAAATAACTTATTTTTTCCTTTTTTTTTTGCAATTTTTTGTTTAATCCTTTACCACACAATCCCGACTTTTAACAACCCTGAGAAAGAAGCCTTTTCAAAACATTGTGGGAAAAGGAGAAAATGCTGGTAACCAGCATTTTTTCCTTTTCCCACGATGTTTTTTGCTCTATCAAAGAAAAATTGCGCCATTTGAGCCACACTGAAATTGTTGTCTGCAAATGCTTTCAATTTGGACAAGGCTAAAATTTTGTTGTCTGGTAAAGGGTTAATTATTATCTTTAGAAACACAATTACTTTCTATATCTGACTTTTTTTTAACCTTGAAAATTACAAAATGAGCAATTTCACCCTAGACCACAATATTTCTTTACATATACATATTATGCCTTCATAAAACCCATTGGAAAACATTCCTGGGTTTTAACAGCCCTAAGGAAGAAGACTTTTGAAAACATTGTAAGAAAAGATAAAATGCTGGTAGCAAGCATTTTCTCCATTTCCAACAATGTTTTCTACCATTTCACAAAACAAATCCCATGATTTGTGCCAAAATGACATTGTTGTCTGCAAAATGCTTTCAATTTTGACTAGACTACAATCTTGTCATTTGGTAAAGGGTTAAGTATCTTTCTTCTAATTATTCAATAGTCAAGCCCAGTAGTGCCATTGGTGGCATACAGGACTTGAAACCAGGGATTGCTAGTTCTTATTCCCAGCTTGGCCAATTTCTTTCCGAGGACTGATGACAGTCACTGCAATGGGATTCATTCCTCTCACCACTGATCACTGTTTTGACAATGGTAATGTGGGAAAGTAGCCAGTGGCTTGGGAGGACTATTGTGCAAAATACTGGCAGGGGAGTATGGGAAGGTACACTGGCTGCAACAATGTAACTAACATACTGTAAATTGTTCAAAAAAAGGACACAGTACAAACAAATTAGTTAACCCTTTCCCAAACAAGCCCTGGTTTTCACGTGTCTGCAGTACAAGTCTTTTGAAAACACTGTGGGAAAAGGAGAAATTGCTCGTTTAACAAGCAATTTCTCCTTTTCCCACTGTGTTTTCTACCCTTTTTGAGAACTTCCTACCATTTTCATCAAATATAAAATTGTCGTCTGCAAACTCTTTCAATTTGGACCAGTCCAAAATTTGTCGTTTGGGAAAGGGTTAAGATAAACTTATTTCAACCTCCAGACGACTTAAACATTTTGAAGCAATTCGGTTATGGCATAAAGAAGACATTTCTTGTAAAAGCAATTTCCCCTTTTCTAACAAAATATTTTCCCCTTGTTTTTACACAATTAATCCCCTTTCATGTTTATTATACCTGTTTTGCAAGAATGTCTCCCAAGTTATGAAATGCAAATCAGAGAAAATTAGCAACAATGACAGAATTTTATGGCAAGTTTTTCACTTTTTTCCCTCTCAACTCTTATTCAGCAATCCAAAGATAAATGAGGAAAATACGGGTAATGGTGAAAACAAAGAAACTTAAAAAAAAAACAAAACAGTGAAAAAACTTCTGATAATATTCCAGTCCAGGATCCATCTTCTCCGACAGAAACCATCTTGACATGGGCACATGTCACACATCTGGGGTTCAGGCATTTCAGTTTCACTCCATTGTTTGCTAGTATCATTTTAACCCATTACCTTACAATGCCAAGTTTTAACGATCCTGTGAAATTTTGAAAACATTGTGGGAAAAGGAGAAAATGCTGGGTATCAGCATTTTCTCTTTTGCCATCAATGTTTTCTAGCTTATCAGAAACAAATCCAATCATTTGAGCCAAAGGTAATTTGTTGTCTGCAAATGCTTTAACCCTTTCCCAAACGACAAATTTTGGACTAGTCCAAATTGAAAAAGTTTGCAGGTGATAATTTTAAATTTGATGCAAATGGCAGAAAGGTCTCTAAATGGGTAGAAAACACTGTGGGAAAAGCAGAAATTGCTCGTTACGCGCAATTTCTCCTTTTCCCCCAGTATTTTCAAAAGACTTGTTCTGCAGACACGTGAAAACCAGGGCTTGTTTGGGAAAGGGTTAATTTGGACCAGTCTACAATATTGTCCAGTGACACAGTCAAGCCAATATTTCAGTTATCTCACAGGAGACCTAGCTGCAAACCAGTCTTCCTTTTGACCAGTGCTATATACTAATCTGACTACTGGCTGCTTTCCAAAAGGGTAAAAAAAAATACCCAGTTCCATGATTTCCATGGAAGGTGGACAAGAAGATCAGCTGAGCTTTGACTGCATTTAGCGCTCTGGCTAGGAGTTGCATGATGTGTTGCATTGCTTTCAACAATATTACAGTCATATAATGGCGACATCTAGCTTTTTCATGTATGTCCTGGGTTTAACCAGTACTAGGCTAGGGCTCTGTAGTGTCTTGCCCAAGGACACTCCCACAAAAAAACTCAGTGCTTCCAGCTAGGCTAGAACCTGGGGCCTGAAAGTTATGAGTCCTACACTTTACCACTGAGCCACGTAGGACCCCTTTGGCCAGGAAATTTTGACGTGTCCTGAGTGTTCCTTGCCTTTGGTCGTAAGATGAGCCATCAGCAGAGTGCATTCCCGGGTGAGCCAACCAGGCAAGAAGTCACTTTCTTTTATCTCAAATTTGCAACCAAGACAGAAGAGATACTGCCAGAGACAAGAGGAGATGCGTTTCTAAGAGACAATTTTTACCAAATGTTTCAATGAATGCACTTAATTAAAAGAACACTAGATTCCTTGTTACTGTCTGTCAATCACAGAATATGAACATGGAAATATTTTACCCTTTACCAAACCATCCCATCTTTTAACAACCCTGAGGAAAGAGGCATTAAAAAACATTGCGTGAAAAAGGAGAAAATGCTGGTAACCAGCATTTTCCCCTTTTTTCCTACAATTTATTCTACCCTTTCAAAGGCAATTCTAAACATTTGAGACATAGTTAATCCATTATCATGTAGGCTTATTCCATGTCTTTAAAACAAATGTGTAAGTAACGCAAGGAGGAAACATTCAAAGGAAAGGAAAATGGTTTAATCTGAAAAAGAGGGCCATATTGGCCCTGAATCGCTCACCTGAGTCTGTGTACCTCTTGAGAGAATTCTACGAAGCAGACTCAATGTTTTTCTTTGATATGACCAAGCCACCTAGTTCTCTAAAATGTTTAAGATGTTGTTAACTCTTTACCGAACAACAAAATTTTAGACTAGTCTATATTGAAAGCAGTTGCAGACAACAAAATATGTGGGACTGAAAAAGTAAAATTTGTTTTGGGAAGGGTATAAAACATTGTGGGAAAAAGAGAAAATGCTGGTTACCAGCATTTTCTCCTTTTCCCACAATGTTTTCAAAAGGCTTCTTTCTCAGGGTCGTTAAAAGTCAGGATTGTGTGGTAAAGAGTTGAGGCGCATGTTCTGACCAAGTTTTATATGTAATGAGCTCATAGTCAGAAAATGCTCTAAAGTTTTTTTGTTTTTTTTTCTATGTCCTAATGACATATTTTCTGATCTGAAGTGACACATTTTCAAACTCATCCTAGATATGATATTTTGAACAAGTTTCATGCCCATCAAACTAGAAATTTAGCCTACAAAGTGTAAAAGGGTTTTTTAAGATTTAACCCAATGACCTATATTCTAACTAAGATTTTACTGGTAACAAGCACTTTCCCCTTTTCCAAAGTTTTCGACCTTTTTAAAGTTAAACTTCATTATTTAATCTACAATTTATTGTCTGCAAATTTGCTTTCAATTTGGTAAAAGTTCAAACTTCTGTTGGCTGGTGAAAAGTTAACTGTGACTAACATCATGGTTACCCCAGCATTTTCTCCTTTTCAAATACTGTTTTCAAAATCCCTCAAAAATCACCAATGCTGGTAACCAGCATTTTCTCCTTTTCCCACTATGTTTTCTACCCTATCAAAGAAAAATTGCTCCATTTGAGCCACAATGAAATTGTCATCTGCAAACGCTTTCAATTTGGACATGGCTAAAATTTTGTTGTTTGGTAAAGGGTTAAACAACCCAACAACCTCTTTTCCCCCACCCCCTACCAAGTATAGTGAAGTATTACACCTGTGCTGAGAATTTCATGGAATTACAAAATGAGAAAATCTAAATTAACCCTTTCCCAAAGAAGCCCTGGTTTTCACATGTCTGCAGTACAAGTCTTTTGAAAACACTGTGGGAAAAGGAGAAATTGCTCGTAAAGAGCAATTTCTCCTTTTCCCACAGTGTTTTCTACCCTTTCTGAGAACTTTCTGCCATTTTCATCAAATTTAAAATTGTCGTCTGCAAACTCTTTCAATTTGAACCAGTCCAAAATTTGTTGTTTGGGAAAGGGTTAAATGTTTATATAATTCCTTTCTAAATGTTGCAATTTATTTCATATTAAGATTTTTTTCAGTATGAGGTGTCACAAGAAAATGAAATATTCACTGCCATGCTCCTGCACTTCATTCATTACTCTAACTCTTCACCAAACGACAAAGTTTTAGACTGGTCCAAATTGAAAGCATTGGCAGACGACAAAATAAATGTGACTGAAAAATTGAAATTTGTTTTGGATAGGGTAGAAAACAATGTGTGAAAAGGAGAAAATGCTGGTTACCAGCATTTTCTCCTTTTCCCACAATGTTTCCAATAGGCTTCTTTCACAGGGTCATTAAAAGTCGGGATTGTGTCGTAAAGTGTTAACTCTTTACCATCCTTATAGGCTAAGCTTTTGAAAACATTGTGGGAAAAGGAGAAAATCCTGGTAACCAGCATTTTTCCTTTTCCTACAATGTTTCTCCCCCTACGCCCTTTCAAGAGCAAATTCCATTTTTTAAGCTATGGTCTGAACAATTAATGCTTTCAATTTCTGAGAGGTTCAAAATTCTGTCATCTGGCAAAGAGTTGACATGTATACCGACATACATCCAACTCCTTAATCCTGTTGCAGCAGGACCAGACTGCACAGAATATGCCATCTGATCTTGGATCTACATCATTCATGATGGTGAGATTTTTTTCCAGCCACAGGAATTTTGAAATCACAAATATTTCTGCTTTTACTTTTGGCTGGAAATATCTATTTTACACTTTAATCCTTAACCCTTTCCCAAACAAGCCCTGGTTTTCATGTGTCTGCAGTATAAGCCTTTTGAAAACACTGTGGGAAAAGGAGAAATTGCTCGTAACGAGCAATTTCTCCTTTTCCCACAGTGTTTTCTACCCTTTTTGATAACTTTCTGCCATTTTCATCAAATTTAAAATTGTCGTCTGCAAACTCTCAATTTGGACCAGTCCAAAATTTGTCGTTTGGGAAAGGGTTAACTACATGAGCCTCAGTTTCAACAAGCCTGAGGAAGAAGGCTTTCAAAAGCCTTGTTGGAAAAGGAGAAAAATACTGGTGAACAGCATTTCGTCCTTTTCCTGCTAAGTTTTCTTAGTTTTAAAATACAAATCCCATTATATGAGCTATATTTAAACCTTAACACACTATTCCGAGTTTTCATGACCCCGAGAAAGAAGCCTTTGGAAAACATTGGGGGGAAAGGAGAAAATGCTGGTAACCAGCATTTTCTCCTTTTCCCACAATGTTTACTACCCTTCCCAAAACAAATTTCAATTTTTGAGTCGCATTTATTTGTCGTCTGCAAATGTGTTTAATTTAGTCCAAAATTTTGTCATTTGGTAAAGAGTTAAATTGTCATCTGCAATGGCTTTCAATTTGGAACAGTCTGAAATCTTATTTTCTGGTATTTTTACTCATTTTCTAACAATGTTTTCTATCCTATAACAGAAAAATTTAATCATTTTAGACACATTTGAATTGTCATGTGCAATTGCTTTCAATATTTGACATACTCTAGAATTTGTCATCTGCCCGGGTAGCTCAGTTGTATCTGACTTGTGACCTGGTGGTTGTGAGTTTGATACCTGGTTGAGGTAAACTGTCTTTCCAGCGATCTTTCACCTCTTACCTCTGATACATGTGAGAAAAGGGGTCAGTGACCTGGAAGGAAAGTTGCGCCGGTACTGGTGTGAGAAAGCCAGGAAACACATGCCTGGGTGTACTGACTACCATGATATGACCTAAGCTGTTAAAACGGCATTAAACTCCAATACAATCAGTCATCTAGAATTACCGGTAGTCAGGGTTAATATTTTTAGTCATGTCTTAGTCAACTAAAACAATCAGTTTTGTAAAATTAGTCAACAGTTACTGTATAACTTGGCAAAGTAGAGTTTTCAGGAACTTGATACAGCAATCTACAAGAGGGTAGACTGATAGATCGAGGGTTGTTTTACGCTGCTTTCAACATTATTTCAGTCATATCAGAGCGAAAGCTCACCTATTCATCTATGTCCTGGGTTTCACCAGTACTTGGCTAGGGCTCTGAAATGTTTTGCCCAAAGATACTCCCATGAAAAATACAATGCTTCAAGCAAAGCTCAAACCAAAGGCCTCCATGTTAACCATTTACCAAACGACAAAATTTTAGACTGGACAAAATTGAAAGCATTTGCAGACGACAGATTAAGTGTAGCTTAAACAGTGATTTATGGAATGGATAGGGTAGACAACAATGTGGGAAAAGGAGAAAATGCTGGTTACCAGCATTTTCTCTTTTTCCCACAATGTTTTCAAAAGGTCCTTCCTCAGAGTCATTAGAAGTACGGATTATGTGGTAAAGGGCTTAGAGTTCTACGCCTTACCACTGATACACCCGGGACTCCATCTACAAGAAGGACTCTCACACATGCCACAGCTCTCAGCTTTGTTAACAACAAGTTTTTTTTTGGCTGCCTAAACGCTGGTTGACTTTTTAGTGTTGCCAAGAAATGCGTATCGCCATCTCTCTTTTTTTTTTGCTACAATGTAACCCTTTTCAAAATACTCTGACATTTCAACTAAATATCACTTTTCACTATTGCAAAATAACATTTTACACAAATGTTTGGATTCGTCTTTGATAGGGTAGAAAACAATGTGGGAAAAGGAGCAAATGCTGGTTACCATTTTCAACAAAACATCACTTTCACTATTGCAAAATAACATTTTAACCCTTTAACTCTTTACCAAACGACAAAATTTTAGACTTGTCCAAAATCGAAAGCATTTGCAGATGACAGAATAATTGTGACTGAAAAATTAGAATTTTGGGGGGGAAGGGTAGAAAACATTGTGGGAAATGGAGAAAATGCTGGTTACCAGCACTTTTTATCCTTTCCCACAATGTTTTCAAAAGGCTTCTTTCTCAGGGTCGTTAGAAGTCAGGATTGTGTGGTACAGTGTTAACCAAACAATCTCGAGTTTTAACGACCCTGAGGAAGACAGCTTTTGAAAACGGAGTAGGAAAAAGCCCTCAGCCTCTTCTTCAGGGTCGATAAAACTCGAGATTGTTGGGAAAGGGATTAAAACTCACAGTAACCTAGAGAAATTCTTTACAGTTCTTTGAAGGTATATCCAGAATCACAAAAAATCCAGGTGTATGGTTAATTTGTCACAATCGTTTTGACAAGACTGTAATTTATATTGATAACCAGATACTGGTCTGTGATGCTACAGCTTTGAAACTTTACAAACAAAATCAAAGCAGGAGTGTGTAACAGAGGTTCTAAGAACAATATAACAAAGGACAAATTCTTTGTGATACGCATTATCCATTCAGTACTACTTTTTTTCTCCCGTGAGGAATAGAAAAATCTCTAAATTTTTTAATGAAATATTGTTGATTTAACTTTGATGTGAAGAACAGAAAGCTCAGCAGCAAAACAGGAAAAAAATTTTTCAGGTTTTTTCGTTTGGCAATGATACAGTTACCATTTCTAAAGCAGCGTGCCTATGGCAACAACACTAGTCATGTGACTCAATAATCTTTTATAAACCAACATACTTGCCTGATCAACTCTGCCAAGCGACAAATTCTAGACTTGTTCAATTTGAAAGCTTCTGCAGATGACAATTTTGAAAGTGTTACAAATAAAATGAAATTCTTTGATGGGGTAGAAAAAATTGTGGGAAAAGAAGAATATGCTGATTACCAGCATTTTCACCTTTTCCCACAATGTTTTCAAAAGTCTTTTCCAACAGGGTTGTTAAAAATCAGGATTCTGCCGTAAGGGGTATTTCTCTAGTACACAAACTTATGTTTCAGAGTCATTCTTTAACCCTCTTCGACGAAATCCCAAGTTTTCAAACAACTCCAAGAAAAAGGGCTTTTGAAAACATGGTGGGAAATGGGAGAAAATGCTGGTAACCAGCATTTTCTCCTTTTCCCACCATGTTTTCTATCGTCTCAAAGACATATTTCATAATTTGTGCAACATTTCATTTGTTGTCTGCAAATGCTCCAATTTGGAACAGAGTAAAATTTTGTCGTTTGGTAAAGCGTTAATCTCAAAACTCCTTATTTAATGCTTTCTATCCTATGCCATATTATACAAGCCTGAGTTTTTAAAACCCTAAAAAAGAAGCTACTTCAAGAAACATTGTTGGAAAGTGGAATGAGTAGATCAGTGTAGATCAAAGATCAGCCAACCTGTTGTGTAGATTGGTCTCGTTCCATTCTGTCCAACATAAAACAGTTGTGGTAGACATTAAGACATTAAGAAATCAAATTTATACTCTCTTCATTCCACACTCTTTAACCTTTTACCACACCATCCAGAGTTTTAACGACCCTGAAACAGTCACAATGTGGAAACAATGTGGAAAAAGGAGAAAATGATGGTAACCAGAATTTCCTACATTGTTTTCTACCCTATCAAAGATAAATCTCATCATTTAAGCCACAAAGAATTTGTCGTCTGCAAATAATTTCAAATTGGACAAGTCTGTATTTTGCTTGTGCGGTAAAAGGTTAAGTGGCCATTACAACCATGATAAGATCTAGCAAAGTATTCATGCTGCACAAAAAAAAATTCTGAAATTTGCATTAAATTGCTTTTCAAACCTTTTTACCACACAATCCTTTGTTAACTTATAGTGCTACTGAGAGAAACAAGCTTTAGAAAACATTTTGGGAAAAGGACAAAATGCTGCTAACAAGCATTCTATCCTTTTGCCACAGTTTTCTACCCTTTCAATAACAAATCCATTAATTTAACTCCTTACCGATTGAAAAACTCTTGGACTCGATCAAACTGACAGCAATTGCAGACAACAAATGTAGTGCAAAAGCATATTTCTGTCTTTGAAAGGATAGAAAACATTGTGGGAAAAGGAGAAAATGCTGGTTACCAGCATTTTCTCCTTTTCCCACAATGTTTTCAAAAGACTTCTTCCTCAGGGTTGTTAAAAGCTGGCATTGTGTGGTAAAGGGTTTAGCCATATTTGTCATCTACAACTGTTCTTTTCAAATGGATTGCAATGCAGGAGCCCAAATAAATGGATAGCATTCCTAGTTTTACATCATGAGCAATTCACTATGAGCTATGTTGTGGGTACTCATTCAAATCATCTGAGCTAAAAAACATTTTATGATAATCCATACTTAACCCTTTCCCAAACGTCAAAGTTTGGACTGGTCCAAATTGAAAGAGTTTGCAGACGACAATTTCAAATTTGATGAAAATGGCAGAAAGTTCTCAAAAAGGGTAGAAAACATTGTCGGAAAAGGAGAAATTGCTCGTTACGAGCAATTTCTCCTTTTTCCATAGTGTTTTCAAAAGACATGTACTGCAGACACGTGAAAACCAGGGCTTGTTTGGGAAAGGGTTAAAATTTAAACAATGACTTTAACCCTTTATCACACAATACAAGTTTAACCACCCCAAAAGAGAAGGCTGTTGAAAACACTGGGGGGGGGGAAAACTCTTCAAAATTCAAAACATCTGCTGACAACGAATTCAAAATTGGTACAAATGAGTATAAGTTCTCTGATGTGGTAAAATAAGTTGTGGAAAAAGGAGAAAATGCTGGTTATCAGCATTTTTGCGTTTTCCCATAATATTTTCAACAGTTTTCTCCCTCAGAGTTGATAAAACTGTTTTATTTTGAAAAAGGTTTTCAGAATCATAGACAGAGGGAAATATCAATTTATAACATTTTTTGTGTGTGAAATGAATCAAAAGACATCAAATAGTGAGATACTGTACGTGTACTTTATCAATAACAAACACAGTGCTTTCCTTCATTTATGAATCATTACTGATAAGCCTCCTAACATTTCACCAGGCAACAGAAGTTTGGACACATTGTTTTTAACTTACCACCCATTAATCCCAAGTTTTAATGACCCTGAATAAGAAAGCCTTTGAAAGCATTGTGGGAAAAGGAGAAAATGCTGGTAACCAGCATTTTCTCCTTTTTCCACAATGTTTTCTACCCTTCCTAAAACAAATTTTTATTTTTGAGTCACATTTATTTTGTTGTCTGCAAATGCTTTCAATTTGGACAGAAATGTTGTCGTATGGTAAAGAGTTAAAGCATAATACAGACACCAAATAAGGTGAGGCTCTAATGAAGGAATTTGCCTGCCCAGGTAGCTCAGTGGTTAGCCTGTTCGACTCATGACCTGGTCGTTGCGAGTTCGATACCTGGCTGAGGCAAACTTACTTTCTGGCGATTTTTTGCCTCTCACCTCTGATGCATGTGAGAAAAGTAGTCAGTCTTTGGAAAGAAAGTTGTGTCAGTGCTGGTGTGAGAAAGCCAGGAAAGACATGGGTGCGTCACTGACCGCCATGATATGACTTATGCAGTTAAAATGGCGTTAAACTCTAATACAATCCATACAGTGATGGAACTTGTTTCTGAAAGAGTAGAAAAAATTAGGTAAAACAGAAAAAAAAAATACTGGCTACCAGAAGTTTTTCCCTTTTCCATAAACGTTTTAAGAAGTTTCCTTTCCTGGAACAGGGTTAAAGAAATCAGCTAACCAATCTTTGGACATTAGCTGCAGAAGGCTTGATAATTTATGGAGATATGAAAATGAGTTAGTTTTTCTTATGGTGTAATTTATTAACCCTTTACCACACAATCCCAAGTTTCAACAACCTTTATGAAGAAGGCTTTTGAACACATCATGGAAAAAGGAGAAAACGCTGGTAACTAGCATTTTCTCTTTTTCCCACATTATTTTCTATCTTGAGAACACAATAATATTTTCTAGACACAATTTAATTTGTCGCCTGCAAATGCTTTCAATTTGCTATCATTTGGCAAAGAGTTAATAACTGGCTCACCCTTAGGCTGCTAATCGCGACCCACGGACCTTTTGCGGACAGTGTAGATCAAGATCTGACTGCACAGAACAAGCAGTCTGATCTTGAATCTACACTGTCCGATAAGGAGATATTTCCCCAACCTCCATAATTTTGAAATACCAACAACCTGGTTTTTACCATCAGTTTGAAAGTTTCATCCAAGTTTTTTAGCAGGATAAGGGTTAATATATCAGCACACTTCCAGGTTTTCACAGAGTCTATGACTCACGATTCGCATTCAAGTTATTACAATATTTCGCCAGACAAGAAAAATCCTTCTTCATTTTGATACGTAAGGGAGCACTGAGTTCTAGTGACATACGATATTTCCAGAATAAATATTTATCTCAGGTTTGCACTTTACATTACCTCCATCTGTTCATGATGACAAACACATTATATTCTTTTTCTACATTTCATCACTTTGATCTAGATAAACTAGCCTCTTTCAAATAAGTCTTGGCGTCACTCTTATTTTCTTTACCTTCTCATCTCTTTACCAAACGACAAGATTCTAGAATGGTCCAATGTGAAAGCATTTTGAAGACGACAATTTTAAATATAGCTCAAAAGATGGATTTGTCTTTAAGAAGTCGCAATAAGTGTTTAGATCTTTACCAAACAACAAATTTCTAGACTGGTCCAAATTGAAAGCATTTCCAGACGACAAATTAAATGTGGCTCAAATGATTGTATTTGTTCTGAAAGGTAAGAAAAAATTGTTGGAAAAGGAGGAAATGCTGGTTACTAGTATTCTCTCCTTTTCCAACAATGTTTTCAAAAGTCTAATTTCATAGGGTCATTTAAACTCTGGTTTGTGTGGTAATGGCGTCATTTTCTTCACAATCTTGGCCCTTCACCACACAATAGCCTATCCTACCCTGGAAAAGAAACTTTTTTTAAAAACATTGTGGAAAAGGAATGCTGATGGCCAGCATTTTCTTCCTTTCTCACAGCGTTTCAACCCTTTCAAAGACAAATCCAGCTATCTATAAATTTGTCGTCTGCATACGTTTTGAATTTGGACACATCTAAAGTATTGTTGTTTCATTAAGAGTTACCTCTTGGTGTCACTTTTACTTTCTTCACCTTTTCGAAAAGTCAAAGCCTCTTCGAGAGCTTTGGGCTAAAACAATGGATAAAGCTCATCCCAAGATCCATCTATTTGGAACTTAACCCTTTACTAGACTACAAAATTATAGCCTTGTCCAAACTGAAAGTATTTGCAGACGACAATATCAAAGTTACTCAAATGGTGCAATTTTTCTTAGATAGGGTAGAAAACATTGTGGGAAAAGAAGAAAATGCTGGTTACCAGCATTTTCTCCTTTTCCCACATTGTTTTCAAAAGGCTTCTTTCCCAGGGGTGTTGAAAGCCTGCACTGTGCGGAAAAGGGTTAAGTGGTGCAAATTAGTCCCAAAATGTTTTTGGTGTTTTCTTATATAAATTTAAAACATTTAACAATTTCATTTAAATTTCAAAATTTGAACATCTTTTTCTCATAGCTTCTAAATCTTGAGGATGCTTTTCATTAACATAGTAAGAAAATGAGGAAATGCCGATTACTAGCAGTTTCTCCTTTTTCCTCAATGTTTTCTACCCTTTCAATGACAAACTCCATTTACTGGGGCTACTTTAATTTCATTGTCCACCAGTGCTTTAAAGACGGACAAATCTAAAATTCTGTAGCATGGTTAACCCATTACTACACAATCCCGACTTTTAACGAACCTAAGGAAAAAGGCTTTGGAAAACATTGTGGAAAAAGGAGAAAGAGCTTGTCATCTGCAAAAGGTTTCAATTTGGGCTGGTCTAAAACTGTCATTTGGTAAAGAGTTATGGGTTATCGTGATACGCAATAATATTCATATTTTTGTTAACCCTTTACCAAACAATCCCGACTTTTTACAGCCTTGAGGAAGAAGGTGTTTGAAAACATTGTGAATAAAGGAGAAAAAGCTGGTTTTTCCCCACAATGTTTTGCACCCTTTCAAAGACAATTTCCGTGATTTCAATCACCTCTGTCTTCTGCAAATGCTTTCCATTTGGAAAAATCCAAAAATTTGTTGTTTGGTAAAGAGTAAAAGATTAATGAACACTAAACATACAATCTATTCAGTCGCTTCAAAATTGTAAATGAGCCATGCTTTGTGAAAAGGGGGCTTAATGCAACTGCGAAAAGTATGACCCAGGTCAGCCTGCGCACTCTGCGCAGGCTGACCTGAGCCAAAACTTTTCGCTATTGGTAAATTTTCTGTATGTTCATGGACCATTCTACCTCTTTATTAACGCTTTCCCAAACAAGCCCTGGTTTTCACGTGTCTGCATTAGAAGTCTTTTGAAAACACTATGGGAAAAGGAGAAATTGCTCGTAACGAGCAATTTCTCCTTTTCCCACAGTGTTTTCTACTCTTTTTGATAACCTTCTGCCATTTTCATCAAATTTAAAATTGTCGTCTGCAAACTCTTTCAGTTTGGACCAGTCCAAAATTTGTTGTTTGGGAAAGGGTTAAGTTGGTTATTCAAAAAAAAAAAGTGCCTCTAATGGATTTACAATTATGTGATGGCTTGATTGATTGGTATCAAGCAGCACAGAGATGCATTTAGCCCCCTTTTGCCAGAGCATGGCTCACTTGGTTTATTCAATCCTTTATCAAACAACCCCAAGGAAGAAGGCTTTTGAAAACATTGGTAACCAGCATTTCTCCTTTTCCCACAACATTTCTTATTCTTTCAACAGCAAATGCCTTGATTTTAATCCTTAGGCTGCTAAGCGCGACTCAAAGACCTTTAGCGGACAGTGTAGATTAAGATCAGACTGCACAGAACATGCAGTCTGATCTTGAATCCACAGAGTCCTTTAAGGTGATATTTCCCTGTCCCCTTTAACTTTGAAACAGCAAGACTTGGGTTTTTACCATCAGCTTGAAAGTTTCATTTAAGTTATTTAGCAGGATTTGTCTGTCATCTGCAAATGCTTTGAATTTATGATAGTCCAAAATCATGGCATTAGGTAAAGAGTTAACTCTTTACCAAAAGAGAAAATTTGGAGTGCTCCAAATTGAAACCATTTGCAGACGAAAATTCAAATGTGGCTGCAATGACGAAATTTGGCTTTGAAAGAGTAGAAAACATTGTGGGAAAAGGAGAACATGCTGGTTATCAGCATTTTCTCCTTTTCCTGCCATGTTCTCAAAAGCTTCCTTTCTCAGGATCGTTAAAACTCGGGATTGTTTGGTAAAGCCTTAATTAGCCTAATGAAACAGTAGCTGCCCAAGGGACAGGTAAAGTCAAAGTAGGATGGACTGTGCAAGATCAAAATACCCACTTTCTTGTTTACTTATGATGAGACGGTGTTCAGTTCTCCATTTACATTGATTCAGCTCAAAATTCCAAGTCCACCTGGGACCGCCCCCATCTTTTTACCACGCAATGCCCATTTTTAACCCTTTACCAGACGACAAAATTTTAGCCTTGTCCAAATTGAAAGGATTTGCAGACGACAATTTCAGTGTGGCTCAAATAATGCAATTTTTCTTTGACAGGGTAGAAAACATTGTGGGAAAAGGAGAAAATGTTGGTTACCAGCATTTTCTCCTTTTCCCACAATGTTTTCAAAAGGTTTCTTTTCCAGGGGCGTCAAACGCGGCATTGTACGGTAAAGGGATAACGACCCTGAGGAAAAAGCTTTTTGAAAACATTGCGGGAAAGGAAAAAAATGCTGGTAATCAGCATATCTCCTTTTCTCAGAACGTTTTCTACCCTTTCAGAAACATATTCAATTGTTTTAGTCACATTCAATTTGTCGTCTGCAAATGCTTTAAATTTGGACGAGTCTGAATTTTTGTTGTCTGATAAGCATTTAAAACAAACTTCAACTCTTTACCACACAATCCTGACTTTTAACGACCCTGAGAAAGAAGCCTTTTGAAAACGTAGGAAAAGGAGAAAATGCTGGTGACCAGCATTTTCTCCTTTTCCCACAATGTTTTCTGCCCTTCCTAAAACAAATTTCAAATTTACAGTCACATTTATTTTGTCATCTGCAATTGCTTTCAATTTGGAGTAGTCTAAAAGTTTGTCCTGTGGTAAAGGGTTAAGCAGTGGTCTCTGAACACATAATTAACTTATAATGTATTATAGATACAAATGTGAAAACATTGTGGCAAAAAGATCATTTCTCTAGTTTTTCTAGATACACATAACTTAACCCTTTACCACACAATCCCGGGTTTTAACGACCACAAAGAAAAAGGATTTTGAAAACATTATGGGAAAAGGAGAAAATGCTGGTAACCAGCATTTTCTCCTTTTCCCACAATGTTTTCTACCCTGTCTAAGAAGAATTGCACCGTTTGAGCCACATTAAAATTGTCACCTGCAAATGCTTCCAATTTGGACAAGGCCAAAATTTTGTCATCTGGTAAAGGGTTAATAATATCTTGTTTCTCTATAATCCCATCAGTACTGGGCTAATGTAATGTAAGAACACTCCCACAAAAAGCCCAGAGCTTAGAGTGAGGATCAGACCCGGGGCCTCTAGGTTTGGGATCCTAGCTGTACTTGACCACTGAGCCACTGGTCGATTGTATGGTGTTTAACCCCATTTTCAACATCAGTAATCCGCGGTACGAGAATAATGAATCCTGTTACTGTGATGATCAATCCTCAAAAACAAATTGGCCAAGCTGGGGATTCGAACCAGCAACCCCCTGGTCTCAAGTCCTGTACGCTACTGACATTGCTACCGCCCAGGGCCTTGGCCTGAGCCACAAATGACACCACTGTTGTATAACACAGATAGATCTGTGCAGGGGAAAACAAGCCAAAAATCAAGTCGGGTATCACATGTTCTGAAACCAGACCGACAGGGAAGTGTGAAGCCAGACTGACAGGGAAGGGGGTAGCAGAAACTGGTTGTATAAGACAGATTGATCTGTACAGGAAAAAACAAGAGGGCCATGATGGCCCTGTATCGCTCCACTGGCTTATAAATATAAACCACGAAGAAAAGTCTTCACTATATAAGCCCTTATAAAACTTTGACCTCATGGCTACAGTCTGACTAAATGGGGAATATTGTATTAGAAGAATAACATGCCAAATGTGGGAGTTCTTGGCCTTATGGCTGGTAACAAGATGGTTTCTACACTTTTCACTCCATAAACCCATGTAAAACTTGTGATCCCTGGTGCAGGGCCAAACTTGATCCTAGAGCTGTAACTTGGGCCCTCTTTGTAACTGTCCACTAAATAATGCTATAATTATATGCATAATTTGGTAGCCTAAGCCTTATGGCTATGTACACCAAGATTTAAAAGTTTTCCCTATGTAAGCCTATGTAAATCTTGTGAACCCCCCCCTCCAAGTATGAGGCCAAATTGACCCCAGGACTATACTTTGGACACTTTTGGTAGACTCCAACTAGATCAAGCTAAATGCCAAATTTGGTAGCTCTAGGCCTTATGGTTTCAGACAAGAAGATATTTAAAGTTTTCTCTATATAAGCGTATGTATAAAACTTGTGACCCCTGGGGAAGAGCCAATTTTGACCCCAGGGCTATAATTTCAAAAAACATGATAGAGGTCTACTACATAAAGCTACATGCCAAATTTGGTAGCCCTATGCCTTATGGTTTCAGACAAGAAGATTTTTAAAGTTTTCTCTATATAAGCCTATGTAAAACTTGTGACCCCTGGGGAAGAGCCAATTTTGACCCCAGGGCTATAATTTCAAGAAACATGATAGAGGTCTACTACATAAAGCTACATGCCAAATTTGGTAGCCCTATGCCTTATGGTTTCAGACAAGAAGATTTTTAAAGTTTTCTCTATATAAGCCTATGTAAAACTTGTGACCCCTGGGGCAGAGCCAATTTTGACCCAAGGGCTATAATTTGAAGAAACTTGATAGATGTCTACTACATAAAGCTACATGCCAAATTTGGTAGCCCTATGCCTTATGGTTTCAGACAAGAAGATTTTTAAAGATTTCCAGTATTTTTCAGTTTTGTTGCCATGGCAACCAGAGTTTTTGAAGGAATCAAATTCTTTCAAGAAATTCTGAAGAGGACCATGTCAGGATCATTTCTGTGAAGTTTCGTGAAAATCGGATGGGTAGTTTCAGAGAAGAAGATGTTTGAAATAAAAGTTAACGCACGGACGGACGGACGGACGACCGGACGGACGGACGCACGACGGACACCGGGCCATGACATAAGCCCGCTGGCCTTCGGCCAGTGGAGCTAAAAAAACGCCCATATCTTGTTAACTTTACCTTTGAAACTGTAGTAAAACCTGTTTTTTATGACCATACAGGTGCCCGACCTGACTAGAGTTATGCTAGATTTATGCTCTAGTATATAATGTTATGACACCCCACATTCTGTAACCCTTTACCAGAAAATCCTGACTTTTAACAGGAAAGAAAGCCTTCGAAAACAAGGTAATCAGTATTTTCTCCTTTTCCCACAATCTTTTCTACCCTATCAAAGAGAGAAATCATAATTTGAGCTACCTTTGTCATCTGCAAATGCTTTCAATTTGAACAGGTCTAAAATTTTTTCGTTTGGTAAAGCATTAACTCCTCCAGCACCAAATATATTTGAGCCACACTCTGACACAAGGGGGCTAAATGCATTTCTGTGATGCAGCGTACCAGTCAAGCCATCACAATATTACTGATCCATAAAAGCCACTTTTTTTTTGAAAACCAACTAAATCATGAGGTAGACTGTCCTTAGACATACAGAAAATTGACTAATAGCGAAAAGTTTAGGCCCAGGTCAGCCTGCACGGACTGTACAGGCTAACCTAGGTTGATTCTTTTTGCAGAAGCATTAAGCCCACTTTACACAGAGCATGGTTCATATCTATTGACCTCTTTCCACAGCCGAAAACAATTCACAGACCTTTGGAAAGTTTTTAGTCATCCAGACTTGACCATAGAAGTGTGCAGCATCAATCAAGGATCAGGCTGCATGTTCTGTGCAGTCTAATCTTGATCTATGCTGTACCGAAAAGCCCCTATATTCGCCTATGGCACTGAAAGGGTTAAACCCTTTCCTGTGCAATCCCGAGTTTCAAAGAGCATGAGAAAGAAAGATCTTGAAAACATTAAGGGAAAAGGAGAAAATGCTGGTAACCTACATTTCCTCCTTTTCCCACAATGTTTTTCATTTTATAAAAGACATATTCCATCATTTGAGCCATCTTTAATAGGTCTTCTACAAATGCTTTAGATATGGACAAGACTAAAATTTTCTCTGTTAACTCTTTACCAAACGTCAACATTTATGACCAAAATGAATGAAAGCATTTGCAGATGGTGAATTATTACCTCAAATGATGATTTCTGTCTTTGATAAGGAAAAAAGCACTGTGGGAAAAGGGCAAATGCTGGTTACCAGCATTTTCTCTTTTTCCCACAATGTTTTCGAAAGCATTCTTGTCCAAGGTTGTTAAAAAGTCGTGACTATGTGGTGAAGGGTTAAATATTGCCTACGCTCAATATTACTGGTGTTTTTTGTCTCATCAATAACTCTAGAAAAATAACTTTTTTTTTTACCAGTGGTAATTATTATTACAGGTATATTTACATGATTATATGTAAGATAAAAGAACGAAAAAACATCAGATATAAGCCATGCTCTGGCAAAAGGGGGGTTTAACGCATCTCCACGATGCATTGTATCAAGTAAGTCATCATATACTTAACCCTTTCCCAAACGATAAAATTTAGACTGGTCCAAATTGAAAGAGTTTGCAGACGACAATCTTAAATTTGATGAAAATGACAGAAAGTTCTCCAAAAGGGTAGAAAACACTGTGGGAAAAGGAGAAATTGCTTGTTACGAGCAATTTCTCCTTTTCCCACAGTGTTTTCAAAAGACTTGTACTGCAGACACATGAAAACCAGGGCTTGTTTGGGAAAGGGTTAAGGATCAATAAAATGAAATTTGTCTTACAACAGACTGAATCATGAAGTAGGCCGGTCCTAGAACATGGAGAAAATTGACCAATAGCAAAAAGTTTAGACCCAGTCAGCCTGGGCAGACTGTGCAGGCTGACCCAAGTTGATACTTTTTGCAGATGCATTAAGCCCTCCTATCACAGAGCATGGCTCATACATTACATGTTTCACCAATTACTTTACAGTTAGTCGAATAACAAATGATTGCAATTTCAGGCAGTATTAGCCATGTCACCGCACCAATATTTGGAGCTAGTATTGGTCAAACTTCGGGCTGCCACTCACACGCAGCCTGCAAAATCACTTCCCTTGTTCTCTGGATTCTATCTTGAAATTATCTCCCTTATCTAGTAATCCAGCTAGAGTTGTGACGTATTTTCGATATCAGACAAAGTTTTAGACATATCCATACTGAGAGCATCATTCCGCAGAAAATAAAATCTGTGAGCAGAACTCCACATAGAGGAAGTGATTTTGATTTCAAAATTGAAAATATTAATCACTCTCCACTAAACCCTATGTTATGGGTACTCATTAGAATCGTCTCATTGAGATGATTCTAATGAGTACCCACAACATAGGGCTTGGAAGAGAAATAATGAATTCAGAATACTATCACTCACTTTTATCTTGAGGTCTGTGTGTGGCTGAAATGATGGGGTTTATCCTTGAATGAAGAGATTGAGTGATTGATTGTATAGTGTTTAACATTATTTCAGTTATATCGCAGCAGCCAGTGCACCCATCCATGCCTTCCTGGAGTTTCTTTTACCAGCACTCCACACAATATTCTTTCCAAGCCACTGGCTGCTTTCCCACTTCACCATCGTCGAAACAGTGGTCAGTGCTGAGAGAGGAATGAATCCTGTTGCAATGACTATCATCAATCCTTGGATAGAAATTGGTTGAGCCGAGGATCGAACCAGCGACCTCCTGTTCTCAAGTCCTGTATGCTACCGACTGAGCTACCGGGGCTTGGCTTGAATGAAGAGAAAACAATTCCCATTGAACAAATATATTGATAAACTCTAATGTTCTTTAACCCTTTCCCAAACAAGCCCTGGTTTTCACGTGTCTGCAGTACAAGTCTTTTGAAAACACTGTGGGAAAAGGAGAAATTGCTCGTAACGAGCAATTTCTCCTTTTCCCACAGTGTTTTCTACCCTTTTTGATAATTTTCTGCCATTTTCATCAAATTTAAATTGTCGTCTGCAAACTCTTTCAATAAGGACCAGTCCAAAATTTGTCGTTTGGGAAAGGGTTAACCCTTAACCTGATAAATAACTTAAACTCTCAAGCTGATAGTAAGAAGCTGTATGTTGCCATTTCAAAATTATTCTTTGAAGAAAAATGTCTTTTTATCAGACAGTGATGATCAAAGATCTGACTGCACATTCTGTGCAGTCTGATCTTGCTCTACACCATCCCTAAAAGGTCACTGAGCAACACTTAGCAGGCAAAAGGGTTAATTTTGTTCTTGTTCTTCCACAAGTCCAAACATATTGTACAATATCTGCCTAAGGGCCCAAGCAACATGACTCATCACCATTTTTTGTGACAATTATCTTTTCTTGTGATAGGCATTCTGCCTAACAGAGGTGGAAAAAACCAGTTAACCCTTTACCACACAGTCCCGAGTTTTAACAAGCCTGACCAACAGGCCTTTGGAAAACATTGTGGGAAAATTTTCTCCTTTTTCTACAATGTTTTCTACCAAATCAAATATGAATTCCTTCAATTGAGCCACAATGAAATTGTCTTCTGCAAATGCTTTCAATTTGGACAAGTCATAAATTTTGTTGTCTGGTAAAGGTTTAATTTTTTACTAGGCCTAATTTCACTTCATTTATCACTATACAAAACTGAATTTTCTCTCAAATGCTGTTGACAACTCTTTCAAAATCATTGTGAAAAATGGAGAAACGGTAAGTTGCAAGTTTCTCCTTTTCCTGCAATGTTTCCAAACCAAACAAAAAGGCTAAGGTTTCCTTTTTTGTGTCACCTAACCCTTTCCCAAACAAGCCCTGGTTTTCACGTGTCTGCAGTACAAGTCTTTTGAAAACACTGTGGGAAAAGGAGTAATTGCTCATAAGGAGCAATTTCTCCTGTTCCCACAGTGTTTTCTACCCTTTTTGAGACCTTTCTGCCATTTTCATCAAATTTAAAATTGTCGTCTGCAAACTCTTTCAATTTGGACCAGTCCAAAATTTGTCGTTTGGGAAAGGGTTAAAGGCTTTTGGTTTAACCCTGAACCAAAACATCCTGACTTTTAAAGACATTGAGGGAGAAGCCTTTTGAAAACATAGTAGGAAAAAGAGAAAATGCCGGTAACAGCATTTCTCCTTTTTACACAATTGTTTTCTACCATTGCAAAAAAAAATTCAATTTTTAAGTCATATTTATTTTGTCGTCTGCGAATGCTTTCAATCTGGACTTGTCTGAAATTTTGTAGTTTAGTAAAGGCTTTAAGATGCCTTTACCAAAGGTTCTAAAGTTTTAATGACCCTGAGGAAGAAAGCTTCTGAAAACGTGGGAAGAGGAGAAAATGCTTGTAACCAGCATTTTCTCCTTTTCCCACAATGCTTTTTACTATTGCCAAAAACAAGTTTAAATTTTTGAGTCACACTCATCTTGTCGTCTGCAAATGCTTTCAATTTGGACTAGTGGCTGAAGTCTAAAATATTACCATCAGGTAAAGCGTCGAAAAAGAGGCAGTTCAGCCATGGGTTAAGTTCTTTCTTTGTTCCAAGCACCATTAGACGTCGGACTAAATTCCAAATTATGGCTGTACATGTGCAAAAACAGATAAAAAACAATTCTGAGTGTCATCTGCGATGAGAGAGAGCCCATCTTCATCAACTTTTTATTTCACTTTTTTGGCATTACCTTGTCTACAAAATGAGATAAACATTCATCTTTGAAATTGATTCACATTGACGTCTGCTGCAATAAAATGCATGTGATGATGAAATACGGTGCAGACACAAAATGACGAACATATGCATAATGACCTACATTATGTTGTGTCTACTGGCTTACTGTCACTTCTTCATAGCACAAACGACTGTCAGCCCTTTCTGAAAATAACCTGAAGGCTGCCAGCATTTTCTTCATCTCAAATAATTTTTTTTACCCTTTACCACACCATCCCGAGTTTTCAGGAGACTTTAGAAAACATTGTGGAAAAAGGAGAAAATGCTGGTGATCAGCATTTTCTCCTTTTCCAACAACGTCTTTATACTTTATCAAAGACAAATTCCATCATTTGAGCCAAATTTAAATTGTCATATGGAAAGGCTTTCAGTTTGGACTCTTCTTGCAATATCTCTGTAGTGTGGCAAAGAGGTTAACTTTTTCAAAAACAACACTCATAATCCAAGTCAACTTCAATTAGTCACCTAAAAACTTTCAAAATGGACAGTTCAGAAACTCTGTTGTCTGGTTAAGAGCTAACACATAAATTCTTGCAGATGGCTTTTTTTTTTTGTCTTGCAGTAAACCCCTTTAACTGTTTACAAAATGACAAAATTTTAGACGGATCCAAATCGAAAGCATTTGCTGAAGACAATTTCAGTGTCGAACATGTAATGAAATTTGTTTCTTGAAGGGTAGAAAACATTGTGGGAATAGGAGAAAATACCGGTTATATGCATTTTCTCTTTTTCCTACAATCTTTTTCAAAAGTCCTTTTCTGGGGGGGGGGGGGGTTTCTTTAAAATTTGGGAATGTGTGGTAAAGGGTTAATTTGTAAATGCTGTCTACCAGTACAGAATTTTAGGTTTACCCAAATTAAAAGCAATTCAAGACCTCAGATGTAGCTTAAATGATGAGATTTTGCTTTGAAATTGCAGAAAACATTGTGGCAAAAGGAAAGCATGTTGGGTACCAGCATTTTCTCCTTTTCCCACAATGTTCTCAAAAGCCTTCTTCCCCGGGGATGTTCTAACACAGGACTGTTTGATAAAGCGTTAACCCTTTCCCAAACAAGCCCTGGTTTTCATGTGTCTGCAGTACAAGTCTTTTGAAAACACTGTGGGAAAAGGAGAAATTGCTCATAACGAGCAATTTCTCCTTTTCCCACAGTGTTTTCTACCCTTTTTGAGACCTTTCTGCCATTTTCATCAAATTTAAAATTGTCGTCTGCAAACTCTTTCAATTTGGACCAGTCTAAAATTCATCGTTTGGGAAAGCGTTAATAATTAGCAGCACAGTTTCTTGTACAAGATCAGCAACATTGTCTGCCATACCAAAAACCTCCTGACAGTTTGTAAATGCATCGAGCAGAATATCAAATTAATTCTGCTGCAGAATGGCGTCATAACTTCCGTTGTTAGATTAATTCTACCATTTATTTTTAAGGGTTTTTTTCTGCTTTCTATTTCCTTTCAAAAAATTTCCATACCATATACATTCCAGCTTTGGTAGTCACAGAGTGGGTTTGGTAAATAAATGAAACTGGTAACGCAAGTCTGAAATGGGTATGTGTTAAAGCCCCAATAGCTGCCAAAAGTAAACAATGGGGGTGTTAAAATGCATCTGAATTTAAATCATACAATTTAAAAGTATGGAAACTATTGTGAAGAAGGCCATCTGTTAATGCACTGTCATTCCAAGTGGTAGTTTTTAACCCTTTACCGCACAATGCCGCCTTTTGACGCCCCTGAGAAAGAAGCAATTTCAACTTTTCAACACATTTATTTTGTCGTCTGCAAATGCTTTCAATTTGGAATAGTCCGAAATTTTGTCATTTGGTAAAGAGTTAAGGTAGGTCAAAAGTTACCTGGTAACTCTTTTGCTTACTTTTACCTGGTTTTAAAATTTATGATGCTGCCAGCAACAAACACTTGAACCAACTGTAGAATAACAGACTGTCATCTTCACAATAATTTACATACTTTTTAAAGGTATGGTTCAAATTCAAATGCATTTTGACACCTGCATGGTTTGCTTTTGGCCACTATTGGGGCTTTAACCCTTTACCAGACGATAAAATTTTAGCCTTGCCCAAGTTAAAAGCACCTGCAGACGACAATTTCAATGTGGCTCAAATGATGCAATTTTTCCTTGATTGGGTAAAAGACATTGTGGGAAAAGGAGAAAATGCTGGTTACCAGCATTTTCTCCTTTTCCCACTATGTTTTCAAAAGGCTTCTTTCTCAGGGTCGGTAAAAGGCAGCACTGTGCGGTAAAGGGTTAACTGAAAGTGTGCATAGTAGTGTTGTTCATTGTAGAACAAAGCATCGTAACAATAGCCGAAAATGCTCAAGAAAAGTAGTTTCAACTTTTTTCACAGTGTTTTCAAAACCTATGTAGGGCCAAAGCCCTTACATTTTGAAGAACAAAAATGACTGGTCGAGATAAATTTCTGTTGGTACCAGATGAGTGTTTAACACAGTCCATCTGTACATTTGAGCAGCACTCTGGGAAAAAGGGGTTCAGCCCTTTACCAAACGACAAAATTTTACACTTGTCCAAATTGAAAGCATTTGCAGACGACAACATAAATGTGAAAATGAAATTTTTTAGAAGGTAGGAAAATATTGTGGGAAAAGGAGAATATGCTGTTTTCAAAAGTTTCACTGTGATGTTTGTTAAATTCGGTTTGGTTTGTATTGGAGTTTAACGCCATTTTAACAGCTCGGGTCATATCATGGTGGTCAGTGACACAAACATGCGTTCCCTGACTTTCTCAAACCAGTCCTGACACAGCTTGCTTTCCGTAAAGCCACTCACCAATTTTCTCACATGCATCAGAGGTGAGTGGCGAAAAATCACCAGAAAGACAGTTTGCCACAACCCAGTGAACTCGCAACCATCAGATCACCAGTCAGATACACTAACCACTGAGCTACCTAAGCGGGAAAATGGTTGCTAAAACTCGGGATTGTGTGGTAAAGGGTCAATCCATCTTGGTAATGTATTCTAGTAAGCAGGTTGTTGCATATGCTAACTTGAATCCAATCTGTCTAAAAACCAATCAAATCCTAAGACAGAATGGTCCTTTAACCCTTTCCCAAACAAGCCCTGGTTTTCACGTGTCTGCAGTACAAGTTTTTTTAAAACACTGTGGGAAAAGGAGAAATTGCTCGTAACGAGCAATTTCTCCTTTTCCCACAGTGTTTTCTACCCTTTTTGATAACTTTCTGCCATTTTCATCAAATTTAAAATTGTCGTCTGCAAACTCTTTCAATTTGGACCAGTCCAAAATTTGTTGTTTGGGAAAGGGTTAACATACAGAAAATTTATTGACAGCAAGTTTCAACATAGATCTGCCTGCACAGACTGCGTGGGCTGGCATAGGTCAATACTTTTTTGCAGATGCATTAACCCTTTGCCACACAGTTTATTTCAGATTTGTCCACAATGAAGGAATTTACAGAAAAATTAATATTTCATAACATGATAGTATTTGGCCTTGACAGAGTAGAAAACATTGGGGGAAAAGGAGAAAATGCTGGTTACCAGCATTTTCTCCTTTTCTCCAATGTTTTTAAAAGGCCTCTTTCTCAGGGTCATACAGTAAACAGTTGATTGATTGATTGATTGTATGGTGTTTAATGCTGTTTTCAACATTATTTCAGTTATAACGCGGCGGCCAGTGCACCTATCCATGCTTTCCTTGAGTTTTCTTTACCAGTACTCCACACAATATTCTTTCCAAGCCACTGGCTGCTTTCCCACATAACCATCGTCAAAACAATGGTCAGCGGAGAGAGAGGAATGAATCCTGTCGCAATGACTATTATCAATCCTCGGAAAGAAATTGGCCAAGCCAGGGATCAAACCCACAACCTCCTGTTCTCAAGTCCTGTGCGCTACCGACTGAGCTATGGGGGCTTGGCTGGATAAAGGGTTAAAATACTTTTTCACAAACATGACTCATTCATATCACATAATTATCATCTCATCTGACATGTTTTTAAAAGTACAGACATTACATGCACAACAACCTGCAACTGATGCATATTTACCAAATTAGGGTCAAATGCATTTTCCACGGTTGTTGAACAAGGCTATAGCATCAATTAAATCCATAATTTGAGAAAAGAAAATCAGCCTTATGTTAGTTTTAACCCTTATCCTTCTAAAAAAAGTTTCAAGACGACAATAAAAACCCAGATAATGCTATTAAAAACTTATTTTTCGAAAAAGTGTATCTCCTCATCGGGCAATGTAGATTCAAGATCAGACTGCACATTTTGTGCAGTCTGATCTTGATCTACACTGTCCGCAAAAGGTCAGTGGTCGCGCTTAGCAGCCTAAGGGTTAATTACATAAGACAAAGGGCGTTATTTTAGTCAAATGCAAATAAGTATATGTCACTGACACATTATGTGCATATCGCATACATCTCACAACATAAATGCCAGTTGGCATGTACAAGAGTTTCTCAATGTTATCTGTGACAAAGAGTGGAACATTCATCATTTCCAGTAAAACAAAGAATCATTTCTTGTTAATCTATCTTACATTACAAAACCCAAGCTTTTTTTACTGATAAGCCTGATAAGATTTGAGCATTTTATAACAAACCATGAGGTAACCACCCTTTCACCATCATCACTTTCATTTCCGTTTTTTTTTTTCTTCGTGGGCTGTGATTGTGCAATGTCAGAGGCCATCAAAGACAAGGATGTTCAATTTCCGAGGCAAATACACCAATTTTGATAAAGATCAAGAAAATACTTTCTCCAAACAATTTCTGTACAAAATAAGGAGCCCAGCCACATAGCTCAGTGGTTAGCATATCTGACTCTTGGCCTGGTGGTTGCATGTTCAATACCTGGTTGCGGCAAACTTTTCTTCCGGCGATTTTTTGCCCCTCACCTCTGATGCATGTGAGAAAGTAGTCAGTGGCTGGAAAGAAAGTTGTGTCAGTAATGGTATGAGAAAGCCAGGAAACACATCCAAAGGTGCACTGGCCTCTACAATATGACCTCAGTTGTATTCTTGTATAAAACTTTAAAATACAAACTAAGTGTATGTACCAATATTTTTAAGATCTGTCTTTTCTTTCCAATCATCTACAAATTGATTACGAATGTTTTTCAAATCTGTTTTTTTTTTCCCCAATCGTCTGCTGCGATTCTGTTTAAGGAAATAAGGCGATTTTGTTTGAGGAAACAAGTCATTATTCTGCCGACCTGCCGACCCAAAACCAAATTATCCCAAGATTTAACCACTCTTAAGAGGAAGGCTTTTGAAAACATTGTGGAAAAAATCCAATACGTATAACAAGCATTTTCTCCTTTTCCTGCAGTATTTTCTTCCCCTTCAAGGGAAAAACCCATAATTTGAGCCCAAATTTGTCATCTGCAAATGCTTTCAATATGAACAAGTCTAAAATCTGATCATCTAGCAAAGAGTTAACTCTTTACCAAACGACAATATTTTAGACCGGTCCAAGTTGAAAGTATTTGCAGACCACAAAATAAATGTTGCACAACTTCAGAATTTTTCCTTTGAAAGGGTACAAAACATTGTGGGAAAAGGAGAAAATGCTGGTTACCAGCATTTTCTCCTTTTTCCACAATGTTTTCATTGGTCCTTTTCCTTGTGGTCATAAAAACTCAGGACTGTGTGGTAAAGGGTCAACTACAAAAGGTCAGAAGGGAATAAACTATAATATATTGGTAACATCTGAAACAAAGGAGTCATGATCTGTGCTGTAATTCTTACCAAATTAACCCCTACTTGCACTGAACCAGGATATAATTGCTTATAGAGACAGTGCAGATCAGTATCAGACTGCAAAGAGCATGCACTCTGATCTTGGATCTATACTGTCTGCTTGTTTGCTAGATATTCTGACATAAAACATCTTTGAAATTGCATTCCATGTACTTGCATCTTTGTCACTAATTGAGAATGTTCATGTACCCTTTACTGCACAATGCTGACTTTTAATGACCCCGAGAAAGAAGGCTTTTGAAAACATTGCAGGAAAAGAAGAAAATGCTGGCAGCCAGCATTTCATCTTTTTCCAACAATGTTTTCTACCCTATGAAAGACAAATTTTATGTTTTGAGTAACATTTGTCGTCTGCAAGTGCTTTCAATTTGCCATCTGGTAAAGAGTTAATGACTTGATTCATTTAGAACTATAAGGGTTACAGTTACCAGTACATTTTTGAGTCGCCTGGTTGCGTAGCAACCAGGCTCTCATTGTTATCATCCTGATCTATGGGGTGACGTAGGCATACCTCCGGCCTTGTACTGCTTCCTGGCCGAGTTCCGGTTTACGAGATGAAACACAGTTTTCTAATTATTCTGTAAACAACCCAGTTTCTGTCGTAAATAACTTACAGTTGTGCTTTTGTGATAATGAATATGTCTGTAAAGACTGAGCTATTTAACGGTTCAAACCTTTGAAACAATCATTTCGTCCACATGGATACACGATAGCTTACACAAACGTCATCTCTAAATATATCGCATTATGTATGTATCTAAAAATAGCCGTCGTGACCTAAACAAGTTTGCGGACACGCTGAAAAATACTCTCCGACGACAAGCGTCTTTACTACAGCACGCTTCTATTTGTGGACAATTCTCAGTGAAAATGTTTTGATAATTACCCATTAGAAGTACACTCTAAATCTTACAATCTGTCCTTAATTGTTGCAAGTCTTATTACAATTCAACACTCAACCTATGGTCGGAAAGCGAAAGGCGATACAGAGTTGACATGGAAGCTTTCAATGGAAATTTTTCCCAACAGTGGGCTATTTTTTTAAAACAAATCTATAACGACTTGGAATGGTCGCGTTGCCTTCTTCAGAGCTTTTTATTCTAGACTTTAAATACTTTGCACACCAATATTTTAGGTGCACAGAGATGGAACATAGCGTATGTAATACGCATGATTCTAGGCTGTACCAAGTCATCGCTTTGTAGGTGCTTTCTGGAATGTAGCAGTGCGACAAATATAGATCTTATAATCACGTGACGTATAACGTCATTTGCACCACGGAATTCTTTATAAATTTACATATTTATGAATCAGTCGCTGAAGAGGCCCTTATTTTCAGCGTATACTGACCTTGCGCTTCGCCGATCCATGCAGAGAGAGTGTTTAAAGTATACTGTGTTTGATTAATTGTTTTTCGTTCTTAAAGAGGTGAATTTGTAAAAGTCTGCTGTTTTTTTTGTGTTTGTGCGATAAACCTAGATCTAGTATTTATGAAACAACAATTCATTAGTTCGGGTGTCAGAACACAAGGTGCTTTCGTAACTGCCAAAATATGAATTCACACGGGAATTCGACTTGAAACTACGCAGTTCTAACAACCAGCAATCTGAGAACTTGACTTTTTACTCCACTATATTTCAAATATAATAGAACAGATCAATGTTAACCCACTCTAACAACAAGTTCTTTATTGGAGTGTTTGTAATCTTGTAAAGGGTTGTTATAAAGCGTAATTTAGAGCGAATCGCAAACATTTAGTTTAAGCCAAAGCAATATACATGTAGATCTCTACAATTTTCAATTGGTGTGGAAGTAGTTCTAATTCTTGGGACGTTATAAAACGCAGACAAAGTGAAAAGGCTGATAATCATGCCATTAGGTTATATTGTTTTTCTTGAGCTGTAGCAGCCACATTCCTAGAGTCCACTGTGGACAAAACTTGAACCCGGACAGCAACAAATACAAATTATTTCCTGAGTCAAATATTTGTGTGTGCTCCTGAGGCTATATATCAGTCCAATGATCATGAAATTGCCAGGCTGTGTCTCAATAATAATTATTACAAAACTGAAAGTAGGTCATCGGGGGTTAAAAGAAAAAGGTTGTCACTACGTCAAATCAGACGGAACCGTAATAGATCTAGTGCTTTAGAATCCATTTATGTTCAGTCAAATACTCACGGAACTTTGACAGACTGCTTAGATTAGATATGGGTGAGTTGCAAAAGGGTATTTGTGGTCTAAAAGTTTGTCACTAGATCCAATACCAGAAGATAAAGTTCAATTGAGTTCCATACTAATGTTGCCTAAATGGTCCTCTTGTAAAATGGTTCAAGTCATTCAGCTCTGTTTCTATAAACTTCACAGAAGCTTGAGAAATGAGTAGTAACATTTCAAGATAACCGCCTCTGAAACTGTATAAGCAATTATACCCAAATTTCATATCTAGTATCCTGTATTTGGATAGGACAATTATTCAAATTAAACGATATATGTATAACCATGTGGTCCAATTTTAGAAAATTTGTGTCATATAAAAACAACTTGTTCTAAATCTGGAGAGAAAATGTATGCCCTATTCTACTGAAATTATTTAGAATGTTTGTTTTAGCAATATGTGTAAGAATTAAGATACACATGTAAGTTAAGCCACCCAGATTCTGCCCCAGAAAAAACATTTTTATCAACCTAGAAGCCTAACTTTTGTCCAATTTTTTTACAGGCATTATTAAGCTAGGGAGGAATTGTAAATATTAATTTAACTTCGACAGTCATTACGCCCCGCTGAATTTCGGGCTGGGGGGGGGGGGGGGGGGGGGGAAGATATGGTTTTCATGTTGTCTGTCCGTCTGTCCGTTCGTCCGTCCGATCATCCGTCCATCCAGACAGATATGTTCTAAAACCTTTGACGAAAGTTAATGAAACTTCATACATGTAGTCCTCATAATAGTCCGCCGATATACTTTTTTTAAATGTAATGCCTTGTCATGGAAAAAGGGGGCTTGATTTTTTTCGGTTTGATTTTGTTTTTTGTTTTTAATGCGGTGTCATGGGAAAGGGGGTTTGATGTATATTTCCATTCTGGATCAATCTCTTTAACTACGGGACAAAATTTATGAAATTTCATATTTATATTGTTTATCGTAAGCCACAGACAATCAGTATTTGTTTTTATTTAATGAAATGCCGTATCATGGAAAAGGGGGGCTTAATGTATATTTTCACCAATAACAAAAAAGGCCATTTACATGCAAAACAAAATACCTCTTATAATTATGTTTTGATCAAAACATAAATTTTTTTTCAGGCGGTGAATATCATTTCAACGAAATGACTTGTTTTATATTGATTGTACCTTTTGAAAAACATTTTTTAAATGAAGTCACTTGCTTGTATATAAAACTGTCTTACGGTTGAGTTATTTTGTATCTCGAATGCTTTTACTATATTTGAACAAAAAAGTGTGAAAACTTCTAACCCATTACCATCCAGGCGACTCTCAGGACTATCAGTCCTTTGATTGTTTTTGCTTTCATGACAGGCCAGCAGGAAAAAAAAAATGAAACAGCCACAAACAAGAGAAATTTTCGATTAATGAGATATTTGCCTATCTACCTGCCCACGTGTTCTTGTAAACATTTATCAAAAAGTATTTTTTTGCCCAAATTTTTCATAATTTTCTACTTGCTTTGAATTTGCATATAAACTGGTAACCTGCAGCTTGGACAATAGCCTACAGACAGAAGGTATAAGAATCATACAAAGTTCTGAGCATGAGTAGGTAAAACTATTGTATAATTGCATCAAAAAATCAAACAATCCCAAATTTTAACCCCCCTCACCCCTGAAAGAAGGCTTTTTAAAACATTGTGGGAAAAGGAGAAAATTCTGGTAACCAGCATTTTCTCCTTTTCCCCCACTAGTTTTATACTCTGTCAAAGACAAGTCCCATCATTTGAGCAACAATTAAATTGTCCTCTGCAAATGCTTTCAATATGGACCAGTCTAATATTTTGTTGTCTGTTTAACCCTTTCCCAAACAAGCCCTGTTTTTCACGTGTCTGCAGTACAAGTCTTTTAAAAACACTGTGGGAAAAGGAGAAATTGCTCGTAACGAGCAATTTCTCCTTTTCCCACAGTGTTTTCTCCCCTTTTTGATAACTTCTGCCATTTTCATCAAATTTAATATTGTTGTCTGCAAGCTCTTTTAATTTGGACCAGTCTAAAATTTGTCGTTTGGGAAAGGGTTAAGGTGTATTACCACACAGCCCAGCGTTTCAAGGATCCTGAAATAAAAGGCCATTGAAAACATTGTGGGTATCTTGCATTTTCTCCTTTTCCCAAAATGTTTTCTACCGTATCACAGACAGAAATCTTCATCTGCGATACATTCAATTTATCATCTGCAAATGCTCTGAATTTGGACCAGTCTAAAATTCTGTCATTCGGTATAGAGGTAACACTGTAAAGCTCATGTTCCAAGAGTAACAATGCTAAATACTCAGCTAAAAGTTGGTTTATGAAGTTCCATGCCAATTCTACATTGTTTATATTCTCTTACATCACAACACAAACTTTCCTGTATGTTATAACCCTTTATCACACAATTCCGAGTTTTCAAGACCCCAAGGAAAAGGACTTTTGAAAACATGTGGGAAGAGGAGAAAATGCTGGTAACCAGCATTTTCTCCTTTTCCCGTAATATTTTCTACCTATTTAAGGACAATATTAATACTATCATTTGAAAAATATTAAAATTGTTGTATTTAAATTCCTTCAATATGAACCAGTCAAAACTTTTGCCAAAGAGTTAACTCTTTACCATTCAATCCCAACTTTTACCAACTGAGAAAGAAGTCTTTTGAAAACATTGTGGGAAAAGGAGAAAATGCTGGTAACCAGTATTTCCACCTTTTCCCACCATGCTTTCTACCCTACTCAAAACAAATTTCAATTTTTGAGGCACACATAAAGTGTCGTCTGCAAATGCTTTGACTTTGAACCAGTCTAAAATTTTGTTGTTTGGTAAACTGCTAAGCTTTACCTACAGAGATGTTATCACGCTTCCAGAAATCAAGACAAAAAAAATACAGACAAAAAAAAAAAAACCCTCTGTTAAGAAACATCTGGATTTGCATATTTATAGAATTACATGGAAAGCAATGTGTTGTTTTGAGATTCTGTCTTCCATGACATGTTGTAAAAGTTTTCAAGAAACGATTCTAAACAATCTTTTTCCCCCCATAAGATTTTGTTTGGAAGCATAATTCAAGGCAATCATGCAGTCATGCAGCAAATACGGTTTTAAATATTTGTATGGCATTTCACGCCATTTTCAACTTCATTTCAATTATATGGTGGCATATATCCATGCTTTCCTGGAGTTTCTTTGACCAGTAATTCACACAATATTTTTCCCCAGACACTGGCTGCTTTTCCACATCTCCAATTGTTATCATCAGCAGTGAGAAGCCCCAAATAGAAAAAAGATAATCAAGACCTCTAAAGCAATTTCTCTTTTTCATACAGTGCTCTTTACCAGACAACAGATTATTTGTCTAAACTGAAAGCATTTGCAGAAAACAATTCACCCTTTACCACACAAATCCGACTTTTAACGACCTTGAGGAGGAAGGCCTTTTGAAAACATTGTGGGAAAAGGAGAAAATGCTGGTAACCAGCATTTTCTCCTTTTCCCACATTGTTTTTAAACAAACCTAAATTGAATTTCAATTTTTGAGTCACATTTTATCCCTTGGTAGAGTTAAATTTAGCTCAAATATTGTGGAATTTGTCTATGAAAGGATATAAAACATGGGAAAAGGAGAAAATGCTGAATACCAGCATACCCTTTTCCTGTCCCTGTCCAAAATGAATTGATTGATTGATTGATTGATTGTATGGTGTTTAATGCCATTTTCAACATTATTTCAGTTATATCACGGCGGCCAGTGCACCTAACCATGCTTTCCAGGAGTTTCTTTTACCAGTACTCCGCACAATATTCTTTCCAAGCCACTGGCTGCTTTCTCACATAACCATCGTCGAAACTATAGTCAGCGGTGAGAGAGGAATGAATCCTGTCGCGATGACTATCATCAATCCTCGGAAAGAAATTGGCCAAGCCGGCGATCGAACCAGTGACCTCCTGTTCTCAAGTCCTGTACGCTACCGACTGAGCTACGGGGCTTGGCTCCAAAATGAAAGCAATTGCAGATGTGAAATTAAGTGCTTTTCAGATTGTAAAAATTTTTTGTTCAAATTGCAAAAAACATCAAGGGAATTGGAGCAAATGCTGACTAGCAGCCTTATTTTCTTTTCCCTCAATGTTTTTAAAAGCCTTGTGTCTCAGAGCCATTGAAATCAGGGTATGTATGGTAAAGGGTTAAAAAACAGATTGTTTGTAAAGAGTCAACCGACAAAAAAGTACCAGAGACAATAAACCAAACCTTTAAAAAACAATGTTAAGAAGTATAGCATAATTTTATTCCTCCTTTCACAAACAACAATGTCAAGTCCACAACTGTGCTGCAATCTAATTTGTCCATTAAATCAGAATTTGACCAATACTGTATCTTTAACCCTTTCCCAAACAACAAATTTTGGACTGGTCCAAATTCAGAGTTTGCAGACAACAATTTTATATTTGATGAAAATGGCAGAAAGTTCTCAAAAAGGGTAGAAAACACTGTGGGAAAAGAAGAAATTGCTCGTTACGAGTAATTTCTCCTTTTCCCACAGTGTTTTCAAAAGACTTGTACTGCAGACACGTGAAAACCAGGGCTTGTTTGGGAAAGGGTTAACCCTTCACTTGTTAACTCTACCAAATGGAACAAATTTGGACTTGATCAAATTTAAAGCATTTGTAGATGACAACATAAATGTAGCACAGATGATGATTTCTGTATTAGATGGGTTAGAGAACATTCTTGGAAAAATCGTGCTGTTTACCAGGATTTTCTCCTTTTCTCACAATGTTTTCAAAAGCCTTCTTCAGGGTCATTTGGGACATGGGATTGTGTAGTAACGGGTTAACAGCACCTTCTTGAGCCCTTTATTGGCTTAACCCTTTCCCGAACGACAAATTTTGGACTGGTCCAAATTAGAAGAGTTTGCAGACGACAATTTTAAATTTGATGAAAATGGCAGAAAGTTCTCAAAAAGGGTAGAAAACACTGTGGGAAAAGGAGAAATTGCTCATTATGAGCAATTTCTCCTTTACCCACAGTGTTTTCAAAAGACCTGTACTGCAGACACATGAAAACCAGGGCTTGTTTGGGAAGGGGTTAATAATGCTTGTTCTTACAACATCCAATTAAACTGTAAAACCCTTCTCTGTTTTGTGGACACATTTTTCGAATCAACTGAAAACAACATTGATAATTATGCAACAATATAATTAATGAAAAATATCAACAACATTCTACCGCATCATTTACATCTAAGCTTCACATACAACCAAACAATCGCAACTTATCAATCTTCATGAAGAAGACTAATTGAAAACATTTGTGGGATTGGGAGAAAATGCTGGTTACCAGCATTTGCTCCTTTTCCCACTATGTTTTCTACCCTTCTAAAAGCAATTTTCAATCTATGAGCTGTATTTATTTTGTCATCTGCAATTGGTATCAATTTGGACCAGTCTAAAATTTTATCCCTCTGTAACAATTTGACCCTTAACCCTTTACCACACAACGAAAATTTATACCTGTTCAAATTGAAAGCATGTGCAGACAACAATTTCAATGTGGCTCAAATGATGTTGTTTTTGTTAGATAGGGTAAAAATGCTGGTAACCACAATTTTCTCCTTTTCCCACACTGTTTTCAAAAGGTTTCTTCTCCAGGGTCATCTAAAGTCGGCACTGTGTAGTAAAGGGCCTTTCACAACCATAGTTGCTTTTGTGGCCAATGTAGATGAAGATCGTACTGCACAAAAAGGGGATTCCTATCACTTATCTACTCTTTCTGCATTGCTGAAAAGTTATAGACAAAATAAATCTTGAAATTTCAATTATTTCCGTCTTATTTCTAGACTAAAAATGTCTGTTGAGTTTATTTGGCGCTCTAAGAGGTTAATTGCTTTTATTTTCTCCTCCCTGTCCAGGTATCGGCCATTTTGAAGGGTGAAACATCTTGATAAAGAAGGTAACATAATTACCTAGTCTGTGGTAATAAAATTGTGTGCATTGTTGCATAATTATGTTTGACATCCTTCCTGCTTTATTACCTTATTTAACCCTTTCCCAGATCATGAATTTTAGACTGGTCCAAATTGAAAGAGTTTGCAGACGGCAATTTTAAATTTGATGAAAATGACAGAAAGTTCTCCAAAAGGGTAGAAAACACTGTGGGAAAAGGAGAAATTGCTCGTTACGAGCAATTTCTCCTTTTCCCACAGTGTTTTCAAAAGACTTGTACTGCAGACACGTGAAAACCAGGGCTTGTTTGGGAAAGGGTTAACTTTACAGTCAATAAAGACAAATAAAACCCACGTTTGATTTTGTTTAGATGTCTGCATTTAATCCTCAATGATGGCTAGTTCGGTAATCTTTGTGACAATAAAACAGAAACACTTACAGGAAGAATAACATTTTACATGCTTTTATTTATACACAGTTTACCTTCAGCAAATGTTGGGCAAAACAGTTCCCCATAGTTCCCAAATCAGACTGCAGTTTCCATGCAGCCAGATCTTTACTTAACTCTTTACGACACAATCCCGACTTTTAACGACCCTGTAAAAGAAGTCCTTTGAAAACCTTGTGGGAAAAGGAGAAAATGCTGGAAACCAGCATTTTCTCCTTTTCCCACAAGGTTTTCTACCCTATCCAAAACAATTTTCAATTTTTCAATTACATTTATTTTGTCGTCTGCAAATGCTCTCAATTTGGGCCAGTCAAAAATTTTGTCGTTTGGTAAAGGGTTAAACTAATCTACAAATGGCCTTCAACATACTAAGAATTAACCTGGCATTAACTCTTTACCAAATGACAAAATTTTAGACTGATCCAAATTGGAAGCATTTCCAGACGACTAATTAACTCTTTACCAAACGGCAAAATTTTAGACTGATCCAAATTGGAAGCATTTGCAGACGACTAATTAACTCTTTACCCAAACAGCAAAATTTTAGACCACTCCAAATTGAAAGCTTTTGCAGACGACAAAATATTTCTGACTCAAAATTTGATATTTGCTATGGGAAGAGTAGAAAACATTGTGGGAAAAGTAGAAAATGCTGGTTACCAGCATTTTCTACTTTTCCCACAATGTTTTCAAAAGGCTTCTTCCTCAGGGTCATTAAAAGTCAGGATTGTGTGGTAAAGGGTTAAATGGTGCACAAATTATGAAGGGGCAGAAATTATAGTGGAAAATGGTGAAAATTATGGTTACCAGCATTTTCTCCTTTTCCCACAATGTTTTCAAAAGTCCTTTTCCTTGGGGTCATTTAAACTCAGGATTGTACGGTAAAGAATTAATATCTCAGTTGAGAGGGTATAGTGCCTGTATATGGCATCCCCTGAAGGTTACTGTTATACCTTGACAAAAAAAATTAGTTTGGTCTTCTGGTAAAGGGTTAACCCTTTCCCAAACAGCAAAGTGTTGACTTTTCCAAATGAAAAGTAACTGTAAATAACAAGTTCAAAACAAATGAATTATGTTGTTTCCCTTTCCTCATAATGCATCTCCAGAATTAAAGGGAGTTCATTCAATTCTACACATATTTTAGCAATGCATATTTCTCTCCCTTTGGACCCCCCCACTTCCCCAGCCCCATGACACAATATCAATTCTAATAAACAACATTTCTCAAATATACTTTAACTGTTACACTTTACCAAACAACAAGGATTTAGACATGACCAAATTGAAAGCATTTACAGACAGCAAATTAATCGTAGCTCAACAGAAGAAGTTAGTCTTTGATGGTGCAGAAAGCATTGTGGGAAAAGAAGAAAATGCTGACATTTTCTCCTTCTTCCATAATGTTTTCAAAAGTCCTCTTTCTCAGGGTCTTTAAAAGGCAGGATTATGAGGTAAAAAATTAAATCTTAGACTGCTATATAATTAATGTATGTACACATATTTTCAGGTGTTTTGTATCAGTCACTTTAAAATGTAGCAATCTCATAGTTATGAAAAGAGTTTCTCTATAATACCAGACAATGTACTTAACTGATCAGATTGCACATTCTTTGCATTTTGATCTTAATCTACACAGTCTACAAAGTTAAACTACTCAGGATACAGTACATGGGTGTGTTGGAAAAATACATAAATTTGATATACATGTACATTATGTGGTAAGCCCTGAATTTCAAAGGAAATATTACTTTTACTGAATAATTCAATAGCATTTTCTTGCACATCAAAATTTGACCAAGAAACAACTCGTTTTTCAACAGTATTTCAAAATCTGTTTCCTGTAGGAATATAACAAGAGCACCACATGTGGATGTCAATGCCACACTGCATTTGCTTGATTTTCAGTGAATATTCTTGGTAGAAAATCAGGCATAACCGAGTCAAAAATACTTTGATGGTTATCTGCCCTTGTTGTATGAGTTCCCCTTTTGAAAGTACAAAAAACTTGTCCAAGTCTGAAGTAAATATCTTCAGTAATTAAAGAGATATTATTTGAAAAGTCAAAGTTATTGAAAATTTTAAGTTGAGAAAGGGAACTGTGTCAAAAATATTTTGTGCCTGCCCCTGTTGCATGGCTTCTTCCTTGATAGTTAAAAACTTGTTTGAGTTTAACCCTTTCCCAAACAAGCCCTGGTTTTCACGTGTCTGCAATACAAGTCTTTTGACAACACTGTGGAAAAAGGAGAAATTGCTCGTAACGAGCAATTTCTCCTTTTCCCAGTGTTTTCTACCCTTTTGGAGAACTTTCTGCCATTTTTATCAAATTCAAAATTGTCGTCTGCAAACTCTTTCAGTTTGGAAGGGTCTAAAATTTGTCATTTGGGAAAGGGTTAAAGTGAAATAAAAGAGCTTATATAAAATATCGTAATTTATGCACGACCATGACAACACAGATGATGATGCCAGAACTACAACAATACCTCGACTTTTTCTTCGGAAACAGCCGGGCTAAAAAGTGCTATATTTGTGGTAATATGGGATAAGCAAGCTTCGTACCAGCTTGGGGACATAAGGTTTGTGTTAACCCTTTCCCAAACGATAAATTTTAGACTGGTCCAAATTCAAACAGTTTGCAGACGACAATTTTAAATTTAATGAAAATGGCAGAAAGTTCTCAAAAAGGGTAGAAAACACTGTGGGAAAAGGAGAAATTGCTCGTTACGAGCAATTTCTCCTTTTCCCACAGTGTTTTAAAAAAGCTTGTACTGCAGACACGTGAAAACCAGGGCTTGTTTGGGAAAGGGTTAATCTTATTTCCACTTATTCACAGGCATGTCATTATAGAATCCCTGAAATATCTAAATTCCTTATCTTGACAAGGGCTTGTTACCCTTATAGCTCCAAATAACTAACATCTGATGAAATATTGTGAAGCACAGATCCAACATCTCATTACAGAGTCTGATCTTTAAACAACACTGTCTAAAGATGTGCTTGGCATCTGAGAATGATTCTTAACATAAACCTGCAAGATGTCTCTCAGAAATCTATTTTAACTTTTTACCAGGTCACAAAATCTGAGCCTTGTCTAGATTGTAAGCATTTGCAAGCCACAATCTTAATGTAATTCAAAGGATGGAACTTTTCTTTGATATGGTAGAAAACATTGTGGGAAAAGTGGAAAATGCTGGTAACCAGCATTTTCTCCTATTCCCAAATTTTTTTAAAATGCCTCTCTCTCAGAGTCGTTATGAGTGAGATTCTGTGATAAGGGGTTAACCCTTTACTACACAATCCCGACTTTTAACAACCCTTAGAAAGAAGCCTTTTGAAAACATTGTGGGAAAAGGAGAAAATGCTGGTAACCAGCATTTTCTTCTTTTCCCACAATGTTTTCTACCCTTCCCAAAACAAATTACAACTTTTCAGTCACATTCAATTTGTCGTCTGCAAATGCTATCAATTTGGACTAGTCTGAGATTTTGTCGTTTGGTAAAGAGTTAAATAAAGGATTGTTACTTATTTTACTAAAAATTAAATACCTCCTGAATACAATTCAAACAGTAAATGTTGGAAATAGGTTTGCACAATACAAATTCGGAACAAACCATAGTATCATGCATTTGACAAAATTTGTAGCAGAAGCAGAAATTACTAGTGAAATGCAAGTACTCCTTTTGCTACAGTGTTTTCAAACACAGTTTGTTTGCAAGAAAATACAAGTCAACTGCGGGAGATGATGAGCTGGAGAAAAGAGAAAAGAGTGGGAAAAAGAATATTATACTGACAGAGCACTATCTTTCTCCGAGTGAGAATTTTATCGGACCAGTGACAATAATGTATTGCTCCAAGGACAAACATGGAGCCAGAGGTAAGCCTCTGAACATATGCATATGGGTAAACTTTGACACAATTTATCTCTTCTTACAGTAAAAGGGGAAAAGTTTTCCAGTATACAATTATAGATAAATTAGTTACTATACAGAGCTCCAGATAGAGGGCGTGATTTTGATTTCAAAATTGAAAATACAAATCACTCTCCACTAAACCCTATGTTATGGGTACTCATTAGAATCGTCTCATAGAGACCATTCTAATGAGTACCCACAACATATGGTTTGGAAGAGGAATAATGGATTTAGAATACTATCACTCCTTCCTATCTGGAGGTCTGACTATAGTTACAAGGGAAGGGGAAGTCACTCACCAATTGCACTATAAACATTACGGAGCACAGACACTGCAGAAAATGGAATAGAAGTCTTGAATCTTAACCCTAAGAGCACATTTAACCAATATAGTTACTAGTGTGGCCAATGTAGATCAAGATGAGACTGCACGTTCTGCTGTTTGTAAAGATCAACACCGGACTGCTCTAAATGGGAAGTCTGATCTCAACTAAAAACTGGTTGCTTATTTCTGGCATAAACAGCCTGAAAAATGTGATACACATTTTTGCCTGATTGAAAATGTCCACTCAACTTATTTAGTGCCTAAGGGGTTACAACTTAACCCTCTGGGTAGACTGTTAGTCTGAGATTGGTCTGCAAAAACCCTACAGTCTAATCTTCGGTTAACACCCGACTCTAATAATGATACTTGTGTTCTTGCCAATTATGTGTCAAGTTGACATATTTAGGTCTTTTCTACTGACTACAAATATCCATTTCATGTAATATAGCTCTATTTTAAACAACACTATCTAGCAAAGAAGCCGAAATCTACAATTAGTCATTGTAAGCAGGGTAACTTAACCCTTTACCAGAGGACAAAATTTTAGCCTTGTCCAAATCAAAAGCATTTGCAGACGACAATTTCAGTGTGGCTCAAATGGCGCAATTTTTCTTTGATAGGGTAGAAAACATTGTGGGAAAAGGAGAAAATGTTGGTTACCAGCATTTTCTCCCTTCCCCACAATGTTTTCAAAAGGCTTTTTTCTGAGAGGCGTTAAAAGGCGGCATTGTGAGGTAAAGGGTTAATCAAACATTACCATGCACCTTTTCTAAGAATTCAATAGTAGAATAATAACTATTTACCACACAACAAAATTTTCAACTGGTCCAAATTGAAAGCACATGCAGACGACAATATAAACTGGACTCACAAGATGGAATTGGTCTTTAGTATGGTACAAAACATTTGGGAAAAGGAGGAAATGGTGGTTACCAGCATTTTCTCCTTTTTCCACTATGTCTTCAACAGGTTTCTCCATCAGGATCGCCAAAACTCCGGATTGTGTGGTACAGGGTTTTTATATTACTTGAGAGCAATTTCTCCTTTTTCATCAATGTTTTCAAAAGTTTTCTGGTTCTAGAGAGGGAAACTTGTCTGCCGCAGGAAATGACATATTGCTAAAAACGTGCATTCTTACCATCCTCCTTCAAGTCATTCTTCTGTCTGTTTGCAAGTCTTGGGTCTAACCAGTGGGTGTTTTCTGTGTTGTGACTAGAAAACAGAAATTTATATTAACCCTTTCCCAAACGACAAATTTTGGACTGGTCCAAATTCAAAGAGTTTGCAGACCACAATTTTAAATTTGATGAAAATGGCACAAAGTTATCAAAAAGGGTAGAAAACACTGTGGGAAAAGGAGAAATTGCTCGTTACGAGCAATTTCTCCTTTCCCCCCAGTGTTTTCAAAAGACTTGTACTGCAGACACATGAAAACCAGGGCTTGTTTGGGACAGGGTTAACTATTACAGAGAAAAAACAACAAAGATGAACAAATAAAAAAAAGATTTATAGAAAAAAAGTTTATAAAACCTAGATACTGTAATTTCAAGATCTGATTCCTTTCTCAGAAATTTACTTTACTGTTTACCACACAATCCCCACTTTTAACGACCCTTAAAAGGAAGCCTTTTGAAAACATTGTGAGAAGAGGAGAAAATGCTGGTAACCAGCATTTTCTCCTTTTCCCACAATGTTTTCTCTCTGTCCAATAACAAATTTCCATTTTAAATTCACATTTCATTTGTCGTCTGCAAATGCTTTCAATTTCCAGTCGTCAAAAATTCTGTCATGTGGTAAAGGGTTAAAATGTCTGATGAAATTCTGGAAAGTTTTATAACTACAAGCAATGAAAACACATTCTGTTGCAGTGCTGCCTGTGCTTGATCTACAACACCAGCAAAGACAAATCAAATTGTACCTTCACCAAATAATCCAATGATTTTATGTCCCTGAAGAAGGCAGCTTTTGAAAACATTCAACCCTTCCCCACACAATCCCAAATTTTAACAACCATAAGGAATTAGCCCTCGGAAAACCTTGTTGGAAAAGGAGAAAATGCTGGTAACTAGCATTTTCTCCTTTTCCCACAAATTTTCTACACCGTCACAGACAATTAATATCATTTCAGCTACATTTGTCGTCTGCAAATGCTTTCAATTTGGACAAGTCTAAAATTTTATCATTTGGTACAGAGTTAAGGAAAAGTAACCAGCATTTTCTCCTTTACCCACAGTGTTCCTTATCTTTTCAAAGGCAGTGTCAATCATTTGAGCCACAGTAAATTTGTCACCTGCAAATGCTCTCAATTAAGACTTGTCTTAGATTTTGTAACCTTTTAAATCTTTATTACAAAAACCAAAGTTTTAACAACCTTGATGAAAAGACCTTGATGAAAAAGGCTATTGTAAACTTGTGGAAAAAGGAGATAATGCTGGTAACCAGGGACATATTTCAATTTTTGGGTCACATTTATTTTGTCCTCTGCAAATGCTTTGAATTTTGACAAGTCTAAAATTCTGTCTTTTGGTAAAAAGTTACAGGATTACCGGTTAATTAAATAAAGAAATATATTTCTGATCAACAACCTTGATGTTTCAAATGTTCTGCATTTTCTCGCACTTGGGCCTGTATTCATCCACTGGCCAATAATGCAAAAAGCCTTTATTTCCATGGAGGGTGATATTTATCACTCAGAAATCTTTTAACGCTTTACCATACAATCCCAACTTATAATGACCCTGTGAAAGAAATCTTTTGAAAACATTGTGGGAAAAGGAGAAAATGCTGGTATCAGCATTTTCTCCTTTTCCCACAATGTTTTCTACCCTTCCTTAAGCAAATTTCAATTTTTCAGTCCCATTTATTTTGTTGTCTGCAAATGCTTTCAATTTGGACTAGTCAAAAATTTTGTTGTTTGGTAAAGAGTTAATCCATCCAATAGTAAAGAGCACATGCATATACAATAGTCATGGTTTTCTCTTGCATATCAGGGTGCCATGAAGGAATCGGAAAGAGGCCTACCCCGCGGATCTTATATACCAAATATCATAGATTTTTGATCTACAGTTTTTGACAAAGATGTTGCGCCTGAAAAACTGAACTTGTTCACATTAAACAAGTTGGCTTCTTTAAAAAAGAAGCCAGGAGAGGTCAGCATCGATGTTTTCAAATAGTTTATTGGCTTTTGATTTCAATATATTTTGGTAGAAGTAAACAAACAAGTTAGGCATTAAATGAATGAGAAAAAACATTTTTTTTTTCCCAATCTTGCTGGTGTAAAGGCACAAAACAGTACATGTTCCACATTGTTATAATATTCAAGGAATTGGAGGCCATATGCTATTAACATGCTCAGAAATGCATATTTTTTTTTCAAAATTAAAGGACACAAAACCGAAGATGATTATCCAATTTAGCTCATTTTCAAAAGGAACAACCCTCAAATGAATGTTTGTAATGTGTGCTCAGATAAGCCATTTTTCTTATGGAAAGGAGAAATCGTTCAATTAAAATTTGATACAATATGCTGATTCCACTGAGGAGGCAAGAATCTTACCTGATAACAACAAATAAAGGTGGCCTATACATAATACTAGTACCAGACATGTTAAAAATAAATGTAACATTTTTTAATCTTTTTAACAAACAACAATTTTTTGACTGTCCCAAACAGAAAAAAGCATGCAGACGACAACTTAAACTTTGATAATTAATGTGGAAGATGGTGCTTTGATGTGATGGAAACCATTGTGACAAAAGGAGAAACTGCAGTGACTAACAGCTTCTCCTCTTTCCACAATATTTTGAAAAGTTGTCTGCTGCAGACATGTAAAATGAAGAGGTTGTTTGTCTAAACGTTAAAAATTTAAGAAAGTAGATAAATGAGCCATGCTCTGAGAAATGGGCCCTTAATGCATCTGCAAAAAGTATCGACCCAGGTCAGCCTGTGCAATCCGCCCAAAACCAAAGGACCACGGACTCTTTTGAGGTGTGCGGTACGTAGGGCGAAGAGGCACGGCTTTCTTTCGCGCTCATAAGTTGATTTTCACAGGATTCTCGAAATCCCGCATAATAGAAGCAGCTCTGTGTGTTATTTCATCAAATCTATATCATTATAAATCCATAGAATTTTTGAATAAAACAGAAAAATGCTAGAATCTAGTCAGTTTTGAAAAATAGAACTTGAAAACATACTGATCAACCTATTTCTATCTATTTGTGGGGTACGAGTTCTCCAGAGAACACGTGCTCTCGAGATTAGGGTATGAGTTCTCCAGGGTACGAATTCTTCATATAGTATCAAGTCACGTGATCTTTTCCCGCGGTGTTCTTTCTCATTTTTTTTTTACGAATTTTTTTTCTCTCTGTTTAGATTTATTTGTTTAATGAAAAATTGCAATTACTGGAGAGATCATTTACTATCAATATAGTATAATAAATCTTTTTGGAAAGCCGTCATATAAAAGAAAACGTTTATTTCCTATTTCAGTTTTTTGATTTCGGTTTGTTTATAAAACCATGACGAAATAGACTGTGTATCAGAACAATTTCGCAAAAACAAATGGATTTAGACAGCGATTTCTGTGGCAGTCTGCCTTTTAAACTCAACACTGTTGGAGAGGTCTGATGACCTCTCCAATAATCACATGTAATAAGCAAAGGGAGACTACATTGAAACAACATAGTCATAATACGGTTACTTCCCTTGGACAACAAATGTTGATCTATAACACTACTCGAATACAAAGTTTTTGACTGGTACAAATTGGAAGTATTTGCAGACAACAGAGAAAAGGAGAAAATGCTGGTTACCAGCATTTTCTCCATTTCCTAAAATGTTTTCAAAAGCCTTCTTCTTTAGGGTTGTTATAACACAGGATTGTATGGTAAAAGATTAACCTTTTACCAAACAATCCATGTTTTCTGTTCACCTAGAAAACACTGTAGGAAAACAAGAAAATGCTGGTAACCAGCATTTTCTCCTTTTCCCACAATGTTTTCTACCCTATCAGAGACCTTCAGTTCATTCGTACCGACTCTGAATTTGTCGTCTGCAGATGTTTTGAATTTGAAAGAGTCTAAAATTTGTTGTTTGGTAAAGGAGTTAACTCTTTCTCCTTTTTCCCACAATGTTTGCTGCTTTATCAAAGACAAATTTCATCATTTAAGTAAAATTTAAATTGTCCCCTGCAAATGGTTTCAATTTGGACCAGTCTAAAATTTTGCTGTGTGGTAAAGAGTTAACCGCATCTAGATACATACTCTATAAAGTAAGGATGACCATCGTCTGTAAAGGCTTTTTCCCAGTTTGGTGGCAACGGGCCCAAACTTTCTGAGCTACTGGAACGCTCGAGAGACTTCGCCCTTGGTGGTGGGTCTGGTACCTTCTTTCTGGGAGTCCTGGGCGACTTTGTTGGTAAATCTGGGTTACTGTGATTTCGCTGACGATTGGGATCACCCGCCTGGATGGGCTGAATGCTGCTTATTGAACTAGATCGTCTTACGATTTGACCTTGGGGGTCTTTAGGTGGTTTTGGAGTTCCATACAGATTGCCTGTAAAAATAAATTATTTTATCATTGTGTGAAAAAAAAAAAATTCTAGGTAGCCTAAACCAAATTTAATTTTTACTTCACTTGCACACATTTTAAAATAGCTGACTTCAAACAAGAAATATCTTTAAAAAAAGATAGCGCAAGAGATACTAGAATATCAGTAATATTGGAACTCTTTTGTGGCTCAATAAAATACAATAAAATGCAATAATGAAAAGTACGTTCAAGAGCAATTGCCTCTTTTTCCTCAATGTTTTTCATTTTGCTGAAATGTAGTATTGGATTATTAGAAAATGTATATGAAAATGTTAAATTTCCAAACAGCACAAGAAAAGAATCATTCTCTACTACATTACTTTGCTATGATATGAATCAAGGCCCCAGGATATCGATTAGCAGTAGCAACGCTTGTTAATAGTGGTTTCATAAATGTGTGAGCAAATATGCCAGCAGGGGCCCGCCAAATAAACATGTGCACATTTTTTACCAATCTTAAATTACCATATATTCATTCTTTATCAGTACCAAGAAGTAGGTCAATAGCCAGTGCATTCAGCTATGCCGAAAAAAAAAAAATGGTATAGAAGGGGAAATTAATAAGTGTTTCAGATGAGTAATTTCTCAATCAGCCATGTTGATAATTTCTTATGTAGGCTGTTTCTAGAATGAAAAAAACAGAACAGGAAAAGGAGAAAATGCTAGTTATCACTGTCTCTCATTTTCCTGCAATGTTTCTGAAAATTTTCCATCACAAAAAGGATGTTGTCATTTGATAAAAGCGTGCCAACAGACAATGACCTACCATCAAATACCCCACTCTCTAGAAGACTACCATTCTTTTCTAGCTCCTGGAACTCCTCTGGTGTTAGGAATGTATAGTCCACACCATTTACCTCCCCTGGTCTAGGTTCTCGTGTGGTGCCTGCAAATAAATTCGGGAATTATGAAAGGTTGGCTTTTCTTCTCTATTATCTTAAGCCTAAACATCTTTTGAAAACATTGTGGGAAAAGGAGTTACCAGCATTTTCTCCTTTTCCCACAATGTTTCCTATTTCCATTTCAAGGACAGAAATCATCTTTATAGCTATACTGAATTTGTCTCTTGCAATTGTTTTGAACTTTGACTAGTCAAAAATTTCTTTTTCCACAATGTTTTCTACCCTTCAGAGGGTGAATTTCTAATTTTGAGTCCCAATTATTTTGTCATCTGCAAAAGCTTTCAATTTGGGAAAGTCTAAAATTTTGTTGTTTGGTAAAAAGTTACCCACGTGTAGGAAAAGGGTGACAAAATGAACTGTCTGTAATGCCAATATTGTCCCACAGCCAACTAAAGGAAAATGACTGTTAACTCTTTACCACACAAACCACATGATTTTTAACAATCCTGAGGAAACAGCCTTTTGAAAACATGGGTAAAGGAGAAAATGCTCACGAATGATCACTGCTTTGTCTATGGTTATGTGGGAAAGCAGCCAATGGCTTGGAAAGAATATTGTACAAAGTACTGGTAACAGGCTCTCCAGGAAAACATGTAGAGGTGCACTGGCAGCTGCAATATGACTGAAACTGTTGTTTAACCCTTTCCCAAACGACAAATTTTAGACTGGTCCAAATTGAAAGAGTTTGCAGACGACAATTTTAAATTTGATGAAAAAGGAAGTTCTCAAAAAGGGTAGAAAACACTGTGGGAAAAGGAGAAATTCCTCGTTATGAGCAATTTCTCCTTTTCCCACAGTGTTTTCAAAAGACTTGTACTGCAGACACGTGAAAACCAGGGCTTGTTTGGGAAAGGGTTAACACTATACATACAAACAATTGTAGAAGTGATATTCAACATGAATATATCAGTTGTGTTTATGGTATGGAATGAATCAATTTCCGACAGTAAAACATATGATAGTAGGAAATAGAGTAATTGCCCATAATGAACAAATAGTATACTTTCATCACATAAATATTTCATGCTATTATTGATGATAATCATTCTGGTATGAAGTCACTGACATAGTCTCAAGCCACTAGACAGTCAGCCCTCCACTCCTTACCAAACGAAAAAGTTGTAGACACCTCCAAATTGAAGGCATTTGCAAACGACAAAATAAATGACATGCAAAAATTGAAATGTGATTTTCGAAGGGTAGAAAACCTTGTAGGAAGACAAGAATTTTCTCATTTTCCAAAAATGTTTTCAAATTTCATTTTCCTTGGGGTTGTTAAAAGTTTTGATTATTTGGTATAGGGATTAACTCTTCACCAAACGACAAACTTTTAGGCCTGTCCAAATTGAAAGCAATTGCAGACGACAAAAGTGACTAAAAAATTGATATTTCTCATGGGAAGAGTAGAAAACATTGTGGGAAAAGGAGGAAATGCTGGTTACCAGTATTTTCTCCTTTTCCCACAATGTTTTCCCAAGCTTCTCCTTCTCAGGGTCGTTAAAAGTCAGGACTGTGTGGTAAAGTGTTAACTAGACAATTCTGTGTCTTTAACAATCCAGATGAAGAGGGCTTTTAAAAACATTGTTGGAAAAAGACAAAATGCTGGCTTTCAGTGTTTCCTCTTTTTTCTATGTTTTCTACCCTTTAAAACACTCCATCATTTAATCCACATCTCATTTGTCCTCCACAATCGCCTTGAATTTGGCCCAAGTCTAAAATTCTATTATCTGTTAACCTTTTTCCAAATGACGAATATTAGACTCTTCCTAATGCCAAAGTGTCAGCATATGACAAATTCATAATTGGCATAAATGAGCTTAGGTTCTCTAATAGGGTAGAAAACATTGTGGGGAAAGAAGAAAATGCTTGAAACAACAATGTTTTCTAGCCTTTCAGTGATGATTTCCATCATTTTAGAAATATTAACCCTTTACCAAACAATCCCGGATTTTAATGAACCTAGAAAAGACAGCCTTTGAAAAAATTGTGTGAAAAGGAGAAATTGCTTGTTACAAGCAATTTCTCCTTTTCCAAGAATGTTTTCTACCCTATCAGAAAACTTCAGCTCATTTAAACCAATTTCAAATTTGTCGTCTGCATAATTATGCTTTCAATTTGGATGTGTCCAAAAATTTGTTGTTTGGGAAAGGGTTAATTTGTTAACTGCAAATGATTCCAATTTAGACAAGTCTAAAATTTTGCTGTCTGGTACACAATCAACTCTACCAAATGACAAATTTTTAAACTGGGCCAATTTACAAGCATTTGCAGACGAAGAATTAAATGTTGCTCAAATGATGAAATTTGTCTTTGAAAAGGCAGAAGACATTTTGGAACAAGAGGGCCATGATGACCCTGTATCGCTCCACTTGCTTATAAATATAAACCATGCAGAAAAGTCTTCACTGTATAAGCCCTTATAAAACTTTGACCCCAGGGCTACAGTCGGACTACATGGGGAATATGTGTATTAGAAGAATAACATGCCAAATTTGGGAGTTCTTGGCCTTATGGCTAGTAACAAGATGGTTTCTGAACTTTTCACTCCATAAACCCATGTAAAACTTGTGACCCCTGGTGCAGGGCCAAACTTGATCCTAGGGCTGTAACTTGGGCCCTCTTTGTAATTGTCCACTAGATAATGCTATAATTATGCAAAATTTGGTAGCCTAAGCCTTATGGCTATGTACACCAAGATTTAAAAGTTTTCCCTATGTAAGCCCATGTAAATCTTGTGAACCCCCCACCCCCCAAGCATGAGGCCAAATTGACCCCAGGACTATACTTTGGGCACTTTTGGTGAACCCAACTAGATCAAGCTAAATGCAAAATTTGGTAGCTCTAGGCCTTATGGCTAGGTACGGGAAGATTTTTAAAGTTTTCTCTATATAAGCCTATGTAAAACTTGTGACCCCTGGGGAAGAGCCAATTTTGACCCCAGGGCTATAATTTCAAGAAACATGATAGAGGTCTACTACATAAAGCTACATGCCAAATTTGGTAGCCCTATGCCTTATGGTTTCAGACAAGAAGATTTTTAAAGTTTTCTCTATATAAGCCTTTGTAAAATTTGTGACCCCTGGGGCAGAGCCAATTTTGACCCCAGGGCTATAATTTCAAGAAACATGATAGAAGTCTACTACATAAAGCTACATGCCAAATTTGGTAGCCCTATGCCTTATGGTTTCAGACAAAAAGATTTTTAAAGATTTCCAATATTTTTCAGTTTTGTTGCCATGGCAACCACAGTTTTTGAAGGAATCAAATTCTTTCAAGAAATTCTGAAGAGGACCATAGCAGGATCATTTCTGTGAAGTTTCGTGAAAATTGGATGGGTAGTTTCAGAGAAGAAGATGTTTGAAATAGAAGTTAACGCACAGACGGACAGACGGACGCACGCACGGACGCACGACGGACACCGGGCCATGACATAAGCCCGCTGGCCTTCGGCCAGTGGAGCTAAAAAGGAGAAAATGCTGGTTATCACAATTCTTCTTTCCCCACAATCTTTTTGGTCAGGGTCGTTTAAACGTGGTACTGTTTTGTAAAATGTTGACTATACTATTGGTATAGGGGACAGATCTGGCTGGCCAAAGATAGATAAACAGTTTGATCTTGCATATTTCTTTTCCAATAGTTTTACAGAAATACTGATCAATACATATTGATTAGAAACTCGATCTGGGCCACAATCACTTACATGTATCTCCATCTACAGGTGAGTTTAACCCTTTCCCAAACGACAAATTTTGGACTGGTCCAAATTGAAAGAGTTTGCAGACGACAATCTTAAATTTTATGAAAATGGCAGAAAGTTCTCAAAAAGGGTAGAAAACACTGTGGGAAAAGGAGAAATTGCTCATCACGAGCAATTTCTCCTTTTCCCACAGTGTTTTCTAAAGACTTGTACTGCAGACACGTGAAAACCAGGGCTTGTTTGGGAAAGGGTTAACATGACTCACTCTTTCACTACAAATGACCTATTCATAAACTTAAAAATAATTAACTCTGGCCTTCTTATTATAGACAGAATTTTTTGACACAACTACAAGAAATATCATTAACTCTTTACCACACAATCCCGACTTTTAACGACCCTGAGAAAGAAGCCTTTTGAAAACATTGTGGGAAAAGGAGAAAATGGTTACCAGCATTTTCTCCTTTTCCTACAATGTTTTCTAGCCTTCCCAAAACAAATTTTAATTTTTGAGTAACATTTATTTTGTCGTCTGCAAATCTTTCGATTTGGTCTAGTCTAAAAGTTTGTCGTTTGGTAAAGAGTTAAAGACACCATACCAAATAAAGAGATTGATCAGAGACTAAATTTCTTTTTTTGATTCATCACAATGTCTTTAAATTCTGAGCCCCTGATTTAGTGATTCTGTCATCTGTTGTCTCTGACTTGAAAGATATCAAACTTGGTAAATGCAAGTCAGTGGGCTAGATGTACATCTTGCCATAGCCCTCGAATACAAGAGGGCCATGATGGCCCTGTATCGCTCCACTGGCTTATAAATATAAACCACGAAGAAAAGTCTTCACTATATAAGCCCTTATAAAACTTTGACCTCATGGCTACAGTCTGACTAAATGGGGAATATTGTATTAGAAGAATAACATGCCAAATGTGGGAGTTCTTGGCCTTATGGCTGGTAACAAGATGGTTTCTACACTTTTCACTCCATAAACCCATGTAAAACTTGTGATCCCTGGTGCAGGGCCAAACTTGATCCTAGAGCTGTAACTTGGGCCCTCTTTGTAACTGTCCACTAAATAATGCTATAATTATATGCAAAATTTGGTAGCCTAAGCCTTATGGCTATGTACACCAAGATTTAAAAGTTTTCCCTATGTAAGCCTATGTAAATCTTGTGAACCCCCCCCCTCCAAGTATGAGGCCAAATTGACCCCAGGACTATACTTTGGACACTTTTGGTAGACTCCAACTAGATCAAGCTAAATGCCAAATTTGGTAGCTCTAGGCCTTATGGTTTCAGACAAGAAGATATTTAAAGTTTTCTCTATATAAGCCTATGTATAAAACTTGTGACCCCTGGGGAAGAGCCAATTTTGACCCCAGGGCTATAATTTCAAGAAACATGATAGAGGTCTACTACATAAAGCTACATGCCAAATCTGGTAGCCCTATGCCTTATGGTTTCAGACAAGAAGATTTTTAAAGTTTTCTCTATATAAGCCTATGTAAAACTTGTGACCCCTGGGGAAGAGCCAATTTTGACCCCAGGGCTATAATTTCAAGAAACATGATAGAGGTCTACTACATAAAGCTACATGCCAAATTTGGTAGCCCTATGCCTTATGGTTTCAGACAAGAAGATTTTTAAAGTTTTCTCTATATAAGCCTATGTAAAACTTGTGACCCCTGGGGCAGAGCCAATTTTGACCCCAGGGCTATAATTTGAAGAAACTTGATAGAGGTCTACTACATAAAGCTACATGCCAAATTTGGTAGCCCTATGCCTTATGGTTTCAGACAAGAAGATTTTTAAAGATTTCCAATATTTTTCAGTTTTGTTGCCATGGCAACCAGAGTTTTTGAAGGAATCAAATTCTTTCAAGAAATTCTGAAGAGGACCATGTCAGGATCATTTCTGTGAAGTTTCGTGAAAATCGGATGGGTAGTTTCAGAGAAGAAGATGTTTGAAATAAAAGTTAACGGACGGACGGACGACCGGACAGACGGACGCACGGACGCACGACGGACACCGGGCCATGACATAAGCCCGCTGGCCTTCGGCCAGTGGAGCTAAAAATGAACACTTGCACTCAGTTACCAGGGTCCGTATTCAACAACCATTCTTGAGAACATTCTCAGTTTTTTTTTTCTCACAAAGTCACATGCAACAGAGATGAGAAGGGAAATCTCCAGAAAGAGAGTTTGCCTCCTCCTGGTATCAAACCTATAACCACCAGGTCATGAGTCCGATACACTAACCACTGAGCTACTGGGCCAGACCTTTTGGAGTATGGTGGGAATGCCATAGTTTTTCCATGTTGAAAAATAGTTCAAATAATTATCAACTTGATGGCAAAGTATAAAAGTGTTTATGGTGCAACAAAATCAAAGGTAATTAGGTGCACAAGCAATGAGGCTCAGCCATGTATCTCAGTGGTTAGTGTATCCAACTGCTTACCTGGTGGTTGCGAGTTCGATACCTGGTTGAGGCAAACTTCTTTCCAACAACTTTTCAGTTCTCACCTCTGATGCATGTAAGAAAAGTGGTCAGTGACTTGGAAAGAAAGTTGTGCCAGTACTGGCGTCAGAAAGCCAGGAAACACAAGTGTGGGTGCACTGATCACTGTGATATCACCCTAACCCTTAAAACGGTGTTAAACTCCGATACAAACAAACAAAGCAAAGAAAAGAAGCCTCTCAGGAGCATCTACAATGCAATGGTGTTCTACACCCCTTTCAATAGTATTTCAGTCACATCACGGCGACAGCTCAGATATTCATCACCAGTACTAGGCTGTGGCTCTAGAGTGTCTTGCCCAAGGATAGTCCCACTAAAAACCCAGTGCTTCCAAAGAGGCTCGAACCCGAAGGACTCAAGGTCAGGAGTCCTACACTTTACCATTGAGCCAGACAGGACCCCAGAACATTTACAAGGAGTTTAATATGAAGAACAGTTTTCAATAAAGGTTTGAATTTAAAAAATAAAATTCAAAATAGCCCTTCAAATATTCCTATACTGATAACAAGACAATACCTGTTTAACCCTTTACCACACAAACCTGACTTTTTAACGACCCTGGGAAAGAAAGCTTTTGAAAACATTGTGGGAAAAGGAGAAAATGCTGGTAAACAGCATTTTCTCCTTTTCCCACAATGTTTTCAATGTTTTCTACTCTTTCAGAGATTTAACTGCATGCTAATTTGAGTCACTTCTAATTTGCCATCTGCTGATACTTTCGATTCAGATGAGTCCAAAAATGTTGACTGGTAAAGAGTTTACCCTTTATCACACAAGCAAAACAGACCTGTCCAAATTGAAAGAATTTGCAGATGACAATTGAAATGTTGCTCGAATGATAGAATTTCTTTTTGTTAAAGTAGAAAACATTGTGGAAAAAGAACAAAATGCTTGTTACCTGCATTTTCTCCTTTTCCCACCAAGTTTTCAAAAGCATTCTTCTCTGAGGTCATTAAAAGAATTGCATGGTAAAGAGTTAACCCTTTACCAAACAATCCCTGGTTTTTACGACCCTGAGAAATAAGGCTTTTGAAAACATTGTGGGAAAGGACAAAATGCTGGTAACCAGCATTTTCTCCTTTTCCCAAAATGTTTTCTACTCTATCAGAGACCTTTAGGTCATTTGTACCAATTGTGAATTTGTTGTCTGCAGATGTTTTGAATTTTAAAGTCTAAAATTTGTCGTTTGGTAAAGAGTTAAGTAGATAAACAAACAACAGGGATGAAAATAAAAGACCCTTCTTTGTCCACCACACTGACTTTTTTTTGTATTCAAAAAGGAATAAATCTTTCATAAATTAGGAAAATCATTCAAAACTACCGATTGGAAGGGATTTTTTTCATGAATGTTTCCAAATACAATATTTCCAAAAAACCCCTAAAACAGAATTTCAAAAATTGAAAATATTTATCTGCACTTTGTATATTCAATGAAGAAAAAACCTTTACCACAAAATACCAAGTTATAACCCTGAAGAAGAACGCTTTTTGAAAAACAATGCGCAAAGATGAGAAAATGCTCGTATCCAGCATTTTCTCCCTTTCCCACAATGTTTTCAACCCCATCACAGACAGAAGTTCATCATTTGAGCTAGACTGAATTTGTCGTCTGCAAAATGCTTTCTATTTGGTTTGGACCAAAAACTTTGTCGTTTGGTGAAGAGTTATTGGCAAATGACCTAAACTGTAAGCCAATAAGCTCCAATTCTAAATCTGCAAAGTTTGATACAAAAAATATCAACTCCTCTAAATTTGCTCTTTCTAATGAACTAATTGTTCACATTTTTGTTCCTGATTTTTCACAACATCCCCCAAAACTGTTTCAATGAGAGTCAAATGTATTTTATGAGTAAACAATGACCCAACATTCTTTGCATTGTTACCATACAAGTCCCCGGTAAAAGGACATGGTTCATTTCAGTTACATTTTTCATCATTTGGGCCTGTGACTGTTTCACAAGAGGTGATGGCCATTTAACCCTTTCCCAAACTACAAATTTTGGACTGGTCCAAACTGAAAGAGTTTGCAGACGACAATTTTAAATTTGATGAAAATGGCAAAAAGTTACCAAAAAGGGGAGAAAACACTGTGGGAAAAGGAGAAATTGCTCGTTATGAGCAATTTCTCCTTTTCCCACAGTGTTTTCAAAAGACTTGTACTGCAAACACGTGAAAACAGGGCTTGTTTGGGAAAGGGTTAACATGGACAGCTGGCAAGCCAGTCTGCAACACACATGGCAGGCAACAATAGCAATAGAACAGATGCAGGTTCAATAACTGGCTCAGCCAGTATCTTTCCAGGGGTTCTGTAACAGTGAAACAGGAATCATTCCTCTCTCAAAAGGGATGTACTTTTTCAATATACTGTAATATAGCAACTTTTTCTTTATGCTGAATAAAGAAATTCCTTTAAATTTCAAGATCTGAAAATGTGTGTTGCCAATTTTTTTTTTTAACCTTTCCTACCAGGTTACTCTTTTTACCAAACAATCCCATGTTTAACAACCCTGAAAAAAAAGGCTTTTAACCCTTTACCACACAATCCTGACTTTGAACAACCTTAAAAAAAGGAAGCCTTTTGAAAACATTGTGGCAAAAGGAGAAAATGTTGGTAACCAGCATTTTCTCCTTTTCCCACAATGTTTTCTACCTATCCCAAAACAAATTTCAACTTTTGAGTCACATTTATTTTATCGTCTGCAAATGCTTTCAATTTGGACCCCTTCTTAAATTTTGTCGTTTGGTAAAGTGTTAAAGAAAGTTGTGGGAAAGGAGGAATTTGCTATCAATGTTTCTATCCTTTCTGTAGAAAAACTCACCATTTTAACCCTTTCCCAAACAAGCCCTGGTTTTTCACATGTCTGCAGTCTTTTGAAAACACTGTGGGAAAAGGAGAAATTGCTTGTAACGAGCAATTTCTCCTTTTCCCACAGTGTTTTTTACCCTTTTTGATAACTTTCTGCCATTTTCATCAAATTCAAAATTGTCGTCTGCAAACTCTTTCAATTTGGACCAGTCCAAAATTTGTCGTTTGGGAAAGGGTTAACAAGCAACATCAATTTGAGGTATGCAAGAGTTGAACAAATCTATTGCTAAAATTTTTTCTTCTAGTAATAGCAAAGAGTTATACATATCATCTATTTTATTTCTTTGGTAGCCTTAAAACACTAATTCTGCAAGATTGTAAAGGGTTAGTAACCACATATACATGTAATGTCAGGATGTAGCTTCCTTGCAGAAAAAAAATATAAACAAAAGGAAACACATGAATGGCTTCCAGGCTTACATAAACTGTACCAGATGTATATATCACAAACTTTCTTCTTTCCATACTGTGCACAGCATCATTGGTACTTGTGCCATGTACGTAACCTCCTTCAGACCTGCCGACCCCCGATAGCGCAGTCGGTAGCATACAGGACTTGAGAACAGGGAATGGCTGGTTCAAATCCCCAGCTCGGCCAATTTCTTTCCGAAGATTGGTTGCGACAGGATTCATTCCTCTCTCACTGCTGATCATTGTTTTGACCATGGTTATGTGAGAAAGCAGCCAGTGGCTTGGGAAGATTACGGTGTGAAGTACTGGTTACAGAAACACTAAGAAAGCATGGACAGGTCTAGTCTGGTACCCTGCCATACTACAAGAGTATGTCAGGCAAAACGCAATAATGGTGGCCCCCGTTGGTAATATGCAGAGGAGGTGGGATATTGTTATTTCACATGAGCAAATCGGATCATAGGCTGAATTCAAAACAGATCGCTTGCAATAAAGTCATGGCAGTGAGTTTTTCTACATGTCGTTCTTATTCAGAGAGAAAAACTACATATCAGAAATGCTTTAAGTATCCCAAGTGTCAATGGACCTTTATAACGTCCGAAAACAGGGCTACTTTTAAAATGATTCATAGTCGAATTTATATTTAAACCATACCCACACAGCACGTTTTAGATTCAGTACTGTATTTTTTCTACAAAATTGATATCATTTTATTAACTGATCAAACTGGATCACATGAAATTGGGCAAAACGGGGAAGCATGTAGGGGTACACTTGAGGACACCTAGGAGGCCGCCATTATTGCGCTTTGCCTGACCCGATAACGTAGTGGTAGGGGCAGGTAATCCAGACTAGGATAGGTCCACTGGCCACTGCCATTTAACTTAAATAACGTTGAAAACTGACTTAACAAGGATGATCATTCAGTCAATCAATCCTTCAGACCTTTGTTTTCATCCTGCAACTGGCTTCTTTTGAAAACATTGTGATAAAAGAAGAGAATCATTAATAAACAGCAACACATGTATCCCCCCCCCTTTCAAACAATTTTTTTCACAAGTCTTCATGTATTTATCCTTAACTCATTTTGATAAATTTATGATCTATACTTTTCAACAATTTTTTCGAAGCTGTTAAGGCTGCTAAGCATGACTCACTGACCTTTTGCGGACAGCATAGATCAAGATCAGACTGCACAGAACATGCAGTCTGATCTTGGGTCTATGCTGTCCGATAAGGAGATATCTCTCCTCTATAAATGCCTTTGAAATGGGAAAATTTGGGATTTTACTATAGGCTTAAAAGTTTCATGTCTTTTATTTTACATGATAAGATCAGAAGACGACGAGCTGATCCTTTATCATACAATCCCGTTTTTTAACTCTTTACCAGACAACAAAATTTCGGAATGGACCAAACTGAAAGCATTCGCAGACGACAAACTAAATGTTGCTAAAATGCTGATTTCTGCCTGTGATAGGGTAGAAAACATTGTGGGAAAAGGAGAAAATGCTGGTGACCAGCATTTTCTTGCTGGTGACCAGCATTTTCTCCTTTTCCCTCAATGTTTTCAAAATGACCCTTTCTCAGGGTCGTTAATCTCAAGTTTTGTGTGGTAAAGAGTTAACAACCAGGAAGAAGACCTTTGAGAACATTGTTGCAAAAGAAGAAAATGCTCGTGACCAGCATTTTCTCATTTTTCCACAATGTCTTCTAAGCTTACAAAGACCAATTCCAACATTTGGGCCACACTGAATTTGTCTTCTTGAGAATTCTGTCAATACTGGACAAATCTAACCCTTGTCATCTGATGATTATCCGAACATTGTTCAACATTGTGACAGTTGGAAACTTGCCCTATACTGTAGTATGTAAATGTGAACTTTCCCAAGAGAAAAAAAAAAAACTGTGTTGGTAATTCAACCAGCATGCTATGTTTTGTCCAACATTCCATGCCAGAAAGCTGTACAGGAAAAAAAAATATACTGAGGAAATGTTCAACACATGTGAAATGGCTCACAGAGTCATTTCTCCATTTGACACAATGTAATCAAAATTATTTCCCATGCTTCAGAAGTTTTAGTTATGGCCCACAACAGAAAAAGAGCCACTTTAACCCTTTACCAGACGACAAAATTTTAGCCTTGCCCAAATTGGGAGCAAATGCAGACATCAATTTCAATGCAGCTCAAATGGTGCAATCTTTCTTTAACAGGGTAGAAAACATTGTGGGAAAAGGAGAAAATGCTGGTTACCAGCAATTTCTCCTTTTCCCACAATGTTTTGAAAAAACTTCTTTTTTAGGGTCGTTAAAAGTGGGGACTGTGTGGTAACCAGTTAACTGTTCTTTTTCTAAAATATGCAGAGTTTTGATCTTATAAAAGCTGTGGTAAATTTATATATGACAGATTAGCTCTGAAACAATGTTCTGTCAACAAAGGTATCTGTACACAGAATATTTACCTTTGTTAACCCTTTACCACACAGTCCCGACTTTTTAACAACCCTGAGAAAGAAGCATTTTGAAAACATTGAGGGAAAAGGAGAAAATGCTGGTAACCAGCATTTTCTCCTTTTCCCACAATGTTTTCTACCCTTCTCAAAACAAATTTCAATTTTTCAGTCACATTTATTTTGTCGTCTGCAACTGCTTTGAATTTGGACCAGTCTACATTTTTCTCATGTGGTAAAGAGTTAATCAGTGCATTGAGGGCCTTTTACCCTTTACCACTTGACAAAATTTTAGAATCATACAAAATGAAAGCATGTTTTTGAAGAGAAACTAAACATAACTCAAATGGGAAGATTTGGTTTCTGAAAACACTGAGGGAAAAGGAGAAAAGCTGGTTACAAGCATTTTCTCCTTTTCCAGAAGTGTTCTCAAAAGTCTCTCTCCTCAGGGTCATTAAAACTCTTGATTGTATGGTAAAGGGTTAAGCATTTTCTTGTGTTTTTTTCTAAGTCACTCCGAGCATTGAGGGGACAGAACCCTATATACATGTAAACTGGTAGCCTGCTATCGATCTTCTAGCCAACACCTATTGCTACATGGCAGATATCTCCCATGTTCGAGACTTTATGAGACCACAAATGTGGCTCAAGTATAGGAAACTGTCTTTGAATGGGTAGGAAACATTGAGGAAAAAGTGGAAAAAATAGAGAAAATGTTGAGTACAAGCACTTTCTTCTTTTCCAGCAATGTTTTTAAAAACCTCTTTCCTTATGGTTGTTGAAACAAGGAATTGTATAGTAAACTTTTAACTCTTTACCACATGACAAAAATGTAAACTTGTTCAAATTGAAAGCATTTGCAGACAACATTGTTACTCAAATGGTGGAGTTTGTCTTTGATAGAGTAGATGAACATTGTGGGAAAAGGAGAAAATGCTGGTTACCAGCATTTTCTCCTTTTCCCACGCTGTTTTCAAACGGTTTCTTTCTCAGAGTTGTATGTAAAAGGCGGCATTGTGTGGTAGAATTAAATCCCCTTCTTGGCCGAGTCAGGAGGAAGGGGCAAAGCTTGCCACAGAAAACTGCTGGAGAATTTTTTAACCCAAGAAAAGGCCTCTCCAGCTCTCCTCTCTTTCTCTGTCACTCTTTTTGCTACAGAATTAACCCTTTACCAGACGACAAAATTTTAGCTTTGTCGAAATTGAGAGCATTTACAGACGACAATTTTAATGTGGCTTGAATAGTGCAATTTTCTCTTGATGGGGTAGAAAACATTGTGGGAAAAGAGAAAATGCTAGTTTCCAGCATTTTCTCCTTTTCCCACAATGTTTTCAAAACGCTTCTTTCCCAGGGGCGTTAAAAGGTGGCATTGTGCGGTAAAGGGTTAACTCTACATTCTGCATCAAACTTGTTGACTGATTGAATGGTACTTAATGTCGTTTTCAACATTGTTTCAGTCATATCACGGCAGCCAGTGCACCAATCCATGTTTTCTTGAGTTTCTGTTACCAGTACTTTGCAAATATATTCTTCCCAAGCCACTAGCTGCTTTCCCTCCAAAAAATTTGTTCTCTATCCTTGTAAAATATCAATCATCAAAATGAAGTATGATTCACTACATGAAAAGAGAATATACCAAGAGGAAGAGCAAGCAATTTCCCTTTTTCCCAAAATGTTTTGAAAGGTAGCCTGATACTTACATGGCACTGTACGTAGATACAGATTGTCCCGTATTGTCTGTTGTAGGTCGTGATCTATGGAGCCTTTAGGAAACCTCGATGATAAATATTGCCTCATGTCTTTTGGAAGCTGACCTGCAAGGAGAAGAAAGTGTTTTATGAAATGAATACCTACTCCAACAGTGATACAGTTTCAAGCTCCCCCTTTTTTTCCAGGGACTGTGCAACAGTAGGCGATAGCTCCATAATTAACCCTATACCAGAAGACAAAATTTTAGCCTTGTCCAAATTGAAAGCATTTGCAGACGACAATTTCAATGTGGCTCAAATGGTGCAACTTTTCTTTAATAGGGTAGAAAACATTGTGGGAAAAGGAGAAAATGCTGGTTACCAGCATTTTCTCCTTTTCCCACAATGTTTTCAAAGGGCTTCTTTCCCAGGGGCGTCAAAAGGCGGCATTGTGCGGTACAGGGTTATGGTCATACGGTGCTTAGGTTCCAAGATGACTGGAATATTATTTATACCTCCTATAACATATTTGCAGCCACAGCTTTTAACAATACAAACTACAACTGCCGCAAAGCGGACAAATACCCCCACCAGCACATTGTCCCTAAAGCAACACAATTAGAGAACAGAAACGATTTTCAAAATGAAGATCACCACTGACCTTGGCCTTTGACCCATGTGACCCAAAAACAATAGGGCACCACCTTTGGTCATGAGTGATTCTTGTACAAAGTTTCAGGCTCCTAGGTCAAACAACTATTGAGTTAGAGCGTGGAAACGACTTTCAAACAAAGTTCATCTGCGACCTTGAGCTTTGACCCGTGTAACCCCAAAACAATAGGGCACCTCCTTGGGTCATGAGCGACATTCGTATAATGTTTCAGGGTCCTAGGCCAAACAGCTTTTGAGTTACAGCATGGAAACGAGTAAGTCCGCAGACAAGACAGATTGATGGACGGACGGACAGACACTTGGACAAACAGTCAGACAGACATGGTGAAACCAGTACATCCCCATCTACTTCGTGGGAGGATAAATATTAGACTGGTTCAAAGCATTTTCTCCTTTTCCCACAACGTCTTTAAAAGGCTTTCTTCCCTTGGTCATTAAAACCTGGGATTGTTTGATAAAGGGTTAAACTCCAAATTGTGTGGCAAAAAATAAATATTGGCTTTAATCAACATTAACTAAGATTAACTCTTAAAGTGCCTTTCACGACTATAGTTGCATTTGTGGCCAGTGTAGATCAAGATCAGGCTGCACAAAACGTGCAGCCTGATCTTTGATCTACACTGTCCGCTTTGCTGAATCACTGTAGACAAAAGCAACCATGAAATTGTAATTATTTAGGTCGTATTTCTAGGATGAAAATGTCTAGCAGGTTTATTCGGCGCTCTAAGGGTTAACCACAAAAATCCATGTAAAAATGTTGCAGCACAGGAGAAATTGTTCATTATAAACTATTTTTCTAAGCAAAAATCAGCCTAATATTAAGCGATCTGCATGAAAAAGGGCAGCTGCTTGTCACAGGACGTAGAAGGCATCTATGTCAGTTTGTTTACAGACAGACAGACTGAAAAACAAATATTATGAAACCAGTATATAACCTATCCACCCACCCATCCAATTCCATTGATAATATGCTAACAGGTTCTCTATTATGTACAGGGCATCACTGAAAAATCTCAACAATGTACAAGGGCTGGTTGATAAGTTGTGAGCCTAGTACAGAAGGAGTTAAGCAGGGATGTCCTTTTTCAGCCTTAATATTTCCTTACTTGTTAACTCTTTACCACATGACAAAATTTTACAGCCATCGAGATTGAAAGAATTTGCAGACAGCAATTTCAATGTGACTCAAATGACACAATTTGTCTTTGATAAGGTAGAAAACATTGAGGGAAAAGGAGAAAATGCTGGTTACCAGCTTTTTCTCCTTTTCCCACAATGATTTCAAAAAGGTTCTTCCTAAGCATTGTTAATAGTAGTGGTAAAGGGTTAAGGATATGTACCCAAAGACCTGTATAATTTGGTTAGTTTATGTTTGAAGAGGTAGCCCTTTAAAGTAATCAAGGCAAGTGACCTTGCAAAATGGACAAGATCGCTGAAAGAGCAAGTCTGCCATACTTGTGGCTGCTATTAACAACTGTGGCTTTGAACTTATTGAGTATCCATCTGATCTGCTGTATCTCACTCCTTAAGACTGTCGTCTACATTTATTTCCAAAACTGAAAAACATTATTTCCCGTACTCACTTTTGGTCAGATGCCGACGCCATACATGTAACCATCCTCGTTGACCCAGTTCCGATGTATTCCGTAAACAACATTCATCACCCTTGGGTTATCTCGCGTATGTTTTCTCGTTCTCATGAATTATTCATGAGGCATTTTGATTGGTAATCTCAGTTTTTCATTGAGAAAATTTAATCTATTTTTATCAACCATATGCCATGATTTTTATTTTTACTTCGTCTACAACCAATCAAAACGATGAATGTAGTTTACGGAATACATCGGAACTGGGTCAATGAGGATGACGTCACCCCCGCTACATACCCCTATGAACTGCAACAGCACGCTGTGTTTCTGAATATTTGCCTTTGTATACAAGGATTTGTAATGTCTGCCCTGGATTGTCGTAAGGCAAATGCAACAGAAGGAATGCCCACCGTCGGCCGCTATATTCGTTGAAAATGATGTGGGATTTACCCGGTTTATTCATAACAATGGAAGATATGTGTTTATCCTCCACTACAGGAGAGTATCATTATGTCATCGACAAATTGATTGGCTATTGGGTGTAATTGGCAATCTTACGAATATTCGTAGAAATGACGGTTTCGCAATTGAATGTCCCAGGGGTGATGAATTGTAATACAGTGGAGCCCCGTTATAACGAACTTCGTTAACTCGCTGATTCCGTTAGAACGCGGGTGTCCTATGGCTCCCAAAATTTGGGGGGGGGTTGACCATTTTGCGTCAAATCAGGATCTAGGATACGCTGATCTGGATGCTCAATGTAAAAAAAAACAACCTACTAATCAATTGCTCAAAATCGATACGCATGCACATAATCAGACAGTCTTTCACACCTTTTTTGGTTGTTACCTGTATGACCGCTGGCAATCGTTAATTGGTTGTTTGACATTGTTTGACAAATACACGCTCAGTTGATTACGATAGGACTTCAGTCTTCAGCCAAACTGTGTGACACTTCAGTGAATAAAGAATGGTCAAACACAAGCTTACACAAGCCATTTTCTGTATAAAAACTGGGCTACTTGGTTCGAATGGATACACTACGTTGTATTCTAGATAGCGATAGCAATCGATCATACAGCGATTCATACAGCGATTTCTCACTCATTTATCGACTCTTTTTAATCCAAAGCAAAGCACTTTGTTCTCTTATCCTTTGACTAACAAATTTATTCTTAAAAGCTAACTTTGCAATATTTCACACCCTTTAATTAGTTGCACTATCGTTTTCGTACTTTCACGCCACAAGTTTTGTGCATACTAACTGTTCTTTCTTTCTATACTTTTACCTAACCTTGTTTTACAATTTCTCAGAAGAGAAAAGCATACACAATCGCAGAAAAACTACATATCATCGACGAGTGACTCTCGCTTTGACGTGCTTCGTGGGCTTAATCTGATCCAAGTCTTAGACATGCATCAGAGAACAAAGAAGAGTCTTTAGGTCGTTCGGAAGAGTCTTTAGATTCACTGTTGTATATGTACATGTATGTAGTGTACCGTAATTCGCCAACGTATTCGGACACCCTAAAAGTTTGGACACGGTCAAAAATTTTCAAAAATAATTTATTTTGCGTCCTTATCCCGGAAAGTCCAAAAAATTAATTTACCTATATATTCGGACAGCCTGTAACATTAATTTTCCGATCGGCTGCATATTTGCACATTTCTGCATCGCGGATATTCATCATTATGAACATGAATTCCTTAAGAGTCAAGTAACTCGGTGGTTATTTTAAGTGATGAAATAAGACCAAAAAAAAAAAAATGCAATATCAAGGTTGTCTTTGTTGAAAACTTCTCACCAAAACAAGTCAAGAGTAGATTTAGATCAGACCAAACATTCTGCCTAGTCTGATCTTGATCTACACAGGCCGCTCAAGCAACTAGTTTTGAAAGGTGCTTGAAGAGTTTAATGTTTCTCGGCTTTTTGGTGTTGTGCAAGCCGTTTTTCCCTTTTTTCGTAACATTTTCAAAAGGCACCTGCAGAACCGCGAAATTGTCCCTCCATTAACAATATTAAAAAAATTATAAGTACCAAACCTCATTGTTTCTTTCCTTTATTTACCGGTATTAAATCCATTTACATGTATATATAAAATTAGATCGAATGCATTAATTGTCATATGCATTCCTTTTTATTTTGGTTGCAAGGAATATTTTCTAAAGAAAAAAACAGGCAGACTTTTTTTCTGCCGACTACACAAATTGTGTGACAAAGCTACCCAGGTGTTCCTGAAACAACCATTACAAACCGCAAAAAGACACTATCAGTTAGTATAAAGTGGGCATGATATACGCTTATTGCGTGGTCATTTTATGTGGATTGGAAGTCAGCATGTAACCCGAGAGAGTGTGTACAAAAACAGGTGCTCTTTACAACCCTCTCACTCTGGATGATTTGCACGTTACTTAATACCCATAATCCAAATTTTACTGCAAACATTTGTGTACCCACGACAAATGTGAAATCTTGTTGACAGATGGCTCTTAGATGATGGCAAGATGGCGGAGTTTGAAATGTTGGCGTACGGTGTAGATAGAGATCAGACTATAGCGAATGTGCGGTCTGATCTTTGATATATAACATGCACTACTGAACTATGATTTTAGAAAGCTACTGCTTACAGGTCTAAGAAATATTTAAAACACTTGCTTTTAAGACTGAAAACACGCTGGAACTTTAGATATATTACAGTTTTGACCCCCCTCAGCGGTGCTATAAATAGATCTAAATTTGTTGGATTTTACTCTTTTTCGGGACACACACATTTGGACAACAAGGTAAAACCTATTATTTCGGCCACCCCCTTTTTTTCAAGATAATAATTTCCTAAAGATTCGGACATAAAAAAAAAAAATAATTATTTTTTTCTGTCCGAATACATAGGCGAATTACGGTATGTAGTATACGTTCATAAATGAGAACGCGGATACAGGCCATCCGCGGAAGGGGGGGGGGTGAAACAGCGTTATATCATTCACCCCGGATATAACGCGGGTCGAATCCATGGACCCCGCGGACTTCATTATAACGGGGCTCCACTGTACTTCACACCTGGGTTAACAAGGGTGACATTTAACATGCAGTGGGGGACTTTCTGAATGGTCACGAAAAGGACTTCTTTAGAAGTGGCACTGAGAGAGCTAAAACATCACTGGTAAACTTGTGTAGGTACTGAAGGGGACTTTGTTGAAAAATAATGCAATATGTCTGCCAAAAATCAAACTGAGGCTCACAACCTATAAATCAGACCTCATACTTCCCTTATGTAGCTCAGTGTGGCTCTGGACAAAGTCAGAAAAAGCTGTTACTGTGATATAGCTGCACTGCTATTGAAAGCAGCATAAAAACACCACTCAAGCACTATGATACACACAAAACTTCAGTTCAGTAAGAAAAAAATCGTGATCTAAAATTAAGCCTTTACCAGAGTATCCCAAGCATTAACGAACCTGAAGACAGCTTTTGGAAACATTGTGGGAAAAGGAGAAAATGTTGGTAACCAGCATTTTTTCCTTTTCCCAAAATTTTTGCTACCCTAACAAAGACAGAAGTCATCTTTAGTGCTACATTTGTCGTCTGATGATACTTTAATAAGGTTCGAGTCTAAAAAATTTGCCATGTGGCAAAGACTTTAAGGGTCAGCTGCCTACTCCCATCCACAGATATTTATAGAACTCTGTAAACAGTACCTTTGTTTTTGATGAAAAGAATTTACAAACAAACCTCACCAAAAGCCAGGTGTACAGAGTCTTGATATCACCTTATTACAATGTAATATAAACTATCATGTCTTTCAGGCTGTGTTTTCTCAACTGGTAATTCAAAGTCTAATTTCAACCCTTAGGCTGCTAAACACCACTCAAATGACTCAAAGACCTTGAACCGACAGCACAGATCAAGATCAGACTGCACAGAACATGCAGTCTGATCTTAGATCTGCACTGTCCGTTAAGGAGATATTTTTCCCCAAAAAATAGAACTTTAACTTCATAAAATCTGGCTTTTTACTATCGACTTAAAAGTTGCATTTCACTCATTCAGCAAGTTAAGGGTTTATTCAAGATAGGAAATTAGGAATGGTTTCTTGACATAGCCTATTTTAATTCTTTACTTTTCAGGGGGGGGAGGGGGGGAAGAAGACAGTTATAAGTCATCAAAACTGAAAGCATTTGCAGACTATGACTATCATCAATCCTTGGGAAGAAATTGGCTGAGCTGGGGATTCAAACCAGCGACCCCCTAGTCTTGTACGCTACCAACTGCGCTACCAGGGATTGGCTTCCATATACTGAGAGCATTTGCAGGCAACAAAATATGTTTGGCTTAAATGACAGGTCTTACAATGAAAGGGTATAGAAGATTGTGAAAAAGGAAGAGTGCTGGATATCGGCATTTTCTCTTTTTACCACAATCATTTTCAAAGCCTACTTCCTGAGGGTCTTGAAACATGTGTGGTAACTGGTAAATACTACCTATGACGGCCTTGTACATTCTGATCAGATTGATTAATTGATTGTTTGGTGTTTAACACCGTTTTCAACAGTATTTCAGTTATATCACAACAGCCAGTGCACCTATCCATGCTTTCCTAGACTTTCTTTTACCTGGTACTACACACAATATTCTTTCCAGGACACTGGCTGCTTTCTCATAGCCATATACCGACTGAGTATATCCTGATCAGATTGCTGAGTGCACAATATTAGAGTTGTCAAAAAATCAAATGAGCACTTTCTTCAGTGTAGTTTTATTCTGGCAAAAATTATGCAAGCAAGATTAAATTTTGTTGTTGCTTTGTTTTTTCTGCATACAAAAATCATATGTTTCATCTATTTAGCAACCTGCAGAGCTTCACCCTATATCACAGGTTCTTGAGTTTTAACAACACTGAGTAAGAAAGCTTTTGAAAACATTGTCGGAAAAGGAGAAAATGCTGGTAACCAGCATTTTCTCCTTTACCGGCAATATTTTCAAACCTTTCAAAGACAAATCCATTCATTTGAGTCAGACTGAATTTGTCGTCTGTAAACAGATTCAATTCAAAGAGGTCTAAAAGAGACGAGACTTCTGGTAAAGAGTTAACTCTTTACTACACGTCTTTGACTTTTTGTTGCTATGAACAAAGACAGATTTTGTCTTTGAAACAGTTGAAAACAACATAGAAAGAAGAGCAAATGCTAATACATACATTTTTTCGTTTTTCAACCATGTTTACTCAGCTTTCTTCCTCAGAGAAAACCATGAACTCTTTACCACACAATCCAGACTTTTAACAACCCTGAGAAAGAAGCTTTTTGAAAACCAGCATTTTCTCCTTTACCCACAATATGTTTTCTACGCTTCAAATTTCAGTTTTTGAGCCATGTTTACTTTGTCATCTGCAAATGCTTTCAATTTGGACTAGTCTAGAGTCAAGAGTTAGAGAAGTAGATATTAGTCAACTCTTAACTCTTTACCAAACAACAAAATTTGAGACTGATCCAAATTAAAAGTATCTGAAGACGACAAAATTCACTATTGATCAAAAGGTAAGTTTTGTCTGTGACAGGATAGAAAACACTGTTGTAAAAACAGAAATTGCTGGTTGCTGGCCTTCTCTTTTTCTAAAAATGCTTTCAAATGGCTTCTTCCTCAAGGTTGATAAATTTACAGATTGTGTTTTAAAGGGTTAAAGTGCTTTTCACAACTATAGTTACCTTGGCAACCAGAGTAAATCGAGATCAGACAGCACAAAACCTGCAGTTGGATCTTTGACCTGCACTTTCCCAATGGCTGAGACATTCTGAGCAAGAACAACCTTGAAATTTGAATTTTATTTGGATTTTATTTCTAGACAGCAAGCGTTTTTTGGCACTGTAAGGGTTAAGTTTGCACATTTTGCTTTCCTGCTGATTTTATATACATCACAGACCTCTTGAAAAATGATGTCATGCCATGAATATCAACCTTAACACTTTACCAAACGGCAAAATTTTAGACTCGTCCAAATTGAAAGCATTTGCAGACGACAAATTAAATACTGCTCAAATGGCAAGATTTGTCTTTGATAGGATAGAAAACATTGTGGGAAAAGGAGAAAATGCTGGTTACCAGCATTTTCTCCTTTTCCCATAATGTTTTCCAAACCCTTCTTTTTCAGGGTCGTTAAAACTTGGGATTGTGTGGTAAAGAGTTAATTCTTTACCACATGATAACGAATTTTATCAACCCTGAGGAAGAAAAGATGAAAAGACTGTGGGAAAAGAGAAAATGCTGAAGACTAGCATTTTCATCTTTTCCCAAAATCTTTTCTGCCCTTTCACAGACAAATCCCATTATTTGAGTCACATTTGATTTGTCGTCTGCAAATCCTTTAAATTTAAACAAAGCCAAGAAATTGACATTTGCTAAAGAGTTTACAAAACAACCCCATGTTTTTTAGTTTAACGGGAATAGTCTGTCACTTGGTTAAGGTTGGACCAAATGGTTTTCCAGTAGAAATATATATATATAACACAAAACTAAAATAAAAATCTTACAAACATAAAATGCTTATTGCGTAAACATTAATTTCATAATTCATAATACCTGATCTATGTTTTTGCTTTGAAACTTTTGCTTGAAAACCAGTGACACAATATCGATGTTTAAGTGTTACTACCCTGATGAGGAAGATTTTTTTTAAGCATTGAGAGAAAAGGAGAAAATGCGGCTAACCAACATTTTCTCCTCTTCTCACACTGTTTTCTACCCTTTCCAAAACAATTTTAATTCCATAATAATTATAATATTATTGAATTTCTGTTTGAGCCATAATTTACTTCTCTTAGAACTGCAAATGCTTTCAATTCAGACAAGTCTATTGATTGTATGGTGTTTAACGCTGTTTTTAACATTATTTCAGTTATATCGCGGCGGCCAGTGCACCTATCCATGCTTTCCTGGCGTTTCTTTTACTAGTACTCCGCACAATATTCTTTCCAAGCCTCTGGCTGGTTTCCCAGCTGTGAGAGAGGAATGAATCCTGTCACAATGACAATCATCAATCCTCGGAAAGAAATTGGCCAAGCCGAGAATCGAACCAGTGACCTCCTGTTCTCAAGTCCAGTACGCTACTGACTGAGCTACCAGGCTTGGCAGCAGACAAGTCTAAAATTTTATGCTTTGGTCAAGATTTAAGAGCAATTAGCTCTTTACCAAATGAACAATTTTTGGACTGGACCAAATTCAAAGCATTTGCAGACAACAAATGAAATGTTGCTAAAATAGTGATTTCTGTCTTTGATAGGGTATAAAACATTGTGGGAAAAGGAGAAAATGCTGGTTCATTTTCTCCTTTTCCCACAATGTTTTCAAGAGCCCACTCTTTCAGGGTCGTTAAATGTTGGGATTGCATGGTAAAGGATTAGTAAACCTACATAGTGATATGAAGAAACTTTGTAGAAAAATTTAGTAGAAAACTGTTGCTTCCAAAAGTAAGCAATTAACTTTCTTAGAGTAATTGTTTCATTTCTCCAATGGTTTTCAAAGCTGTCAACAACATGGTAGACAGTCATCTTTGTATGGTAACAAAATAATCTATGTACTACCATCTTAACTCGCTACCAAACGACAAAATTTCAGACTAGTCGAAATTGAAAGCATTTGCAGACGACAAAATAAATGTTACTCAAAAATTGAAATTTACTCAAGGAAAGGTAGAAAACATTGTGGGAAAAGGAGAAAATGCTGGTTACCAGCATTTTCTCCTTTTTTCCACAATGTTTTCAAAAGCTTTCTTTCTCAGGGTCGTTAAAAGTTGGGATTGTGTGGTAAATGGTTAATGCTTGACCACCCAATTCTGAGTTTTCATGACCCTGAGAGAAAGTCTTTTGAAACACCATGGGAAAAGGAGAAAATGGTGGTAACCAGCATTTTCTTCTTTTCTACAAAATTTAATGTTTTTCACCACATCACAGACAAATTCTATCATTTGGGCCATACCTAATTGGCTGTCAATTTGAAGATGTCTAAAATTTTATTGTCTGATAAAGGGTTCAATGCACTTTTAACTCTTTACCAAACAACAAAATTTTAGACTGGTTGAAACTGAAAGCATTTGCAGACGACAAAATAAAAGTGACTTTAAAATTGAAATTTGTTTTGGGAAGGGTTGAAAACATTGTGGGAAAAGTAGAAAATGCCGGTAACCAGCATTTTCTACTTTTCCCACAATGTTTTTTTCAATGGGCTCTTTTCTCAGGGTCGTTAAAAGTCGGGATTATGTGGTAAAGGGTTAAAACAATGAAAAGAACTTCATCAAAATTAACCCTGGGGAAGATGGCTGTAGAAATCATTGTGAATAAAGAAGAAAACATTTTTTTCACTGTTTTCTACTGTTTCAGAGATATCCTATCAATTGAGCTGTATTTGATTTGCTGTCCGCAAATGCTATCAAGGTGGACAAGTGTTCAATTTTATCAAACAAGGACAGAAAAGTAGAAATGTTATCTTGGTATTCATATGATAAAGAAAATACCGTTGCAAAATTTATCAAAGGCCCAAAAGCTGCCAAAAGTAAAACAATGCAGTTGATGAAATGCATTTAAATTTAAATCATACCATTTAACCCTTTCTCAAACAAGCCCTGGTTTTCACGTGTCTGCAGTACACGTCTTTTGAAAACACTGTGGGAAAAGGAGAAATTGCTCGTAACGAGCAATTTCTCCTTTTCCCACACTGTTTTCTACCCTTTTTGAGACCTTTCTGCCATTTTCATCAAATTTAAAATTGTCGTCTGCAAACCCTTTCAATTCAGACCAGTCCAAAATTTGTCGTTTGGGAAAGGGTTGAAGTACGTAACGTGCAAATGACAAACTGTTATTGTGCAGTTGTTCAGAGTGTAAGTAGCTGGCAGAAAAATGAAATTCTGAGAGTAGGTCAAAAGTTCCGAGGTCACTCCATCTTTTGTTTACTTTTTACCTGCTTTTGAAATTCATTTTGTCTTCCAGCGGCTAACAATTGGACCAACCATACAAGAACAGTTTATCATCTTCACAATGATTTCCATCCTTTTAAATGGTTGATTGACTGATTGAATGTTTAACACGGTTTTCAACATTATTTCAGTTATATCGTGGCAGCCAGTGCACCTATCCACACTTTTCTGGGGTTTCTTTTACCAGTACTACCCACAACATTCTTTCCAAGCCACTTGCTGCTTTTCCACACAGCCATCGTGGAAACAATGGTCAGCGGGGAGAGAGGAATGAATCCTGTTTCAATAACTATCATCATTCCTTGGAAAGAAATTGGCCAGGCTAGGGATCTAAACAGCGACCTCCTGTTCTCAAGTCCTGTATGCTACCGACTGAGCTACCGGGGATTGGCACTTTTAACTCTTTACCAAACAACAAAATTTTAGGCTAGTTCAAATTGAAAGTGTTTGCAGACGACAAAATAAATGTGACTCAAAAATTGAAATTTGGTTTGGGAAGGATAGAAAACATTGTGGGAAAAGGAGAAAATGCTGGTTACCAGCATTTTCTCCTTTTCCCACAATGTTTTCAAAAGGGTTCTTTCTCAGGGTCGTTAAAAGTCGGGATTGTGTGGTAAAGAATTAAATGGTGTGACTGTTCAAGAGTTAAATGGTGTGACTGTTCAAAACATGAAGTTAAATCATGATCTTTGATTGACACTGTCCATTTTCATGAGATATTCTAGACGAAATCATCATTCACATTGCATTTATTTGTGTCTTATTTCTACATTCTGAGATGTCTACTGGGTTTATTCAGCACTCTACAGGTTAAAACACAAGATTGTTTGGTAAAGGGTCAACCAATTACCACACAATCCCCAGTTTTAATGACCCTGAGGAAAGAAGCTCTTTGAAAACATTGTGAGAAAAGGACAAAATGCTGGAAACCAGCATTTTCTCTTTTTTCCACAATATTTTCTACCTTATCAAAGACAAATTCCATCATTTTAGCCACATCAAAATTGTCATCTGCAAATGCTTTCAATTTGGACGTTTCTGTCGTAACTATGGTAAAGAGTTAAATCTTGCAATTTATACAAATTACATGCATTTATATTTCATGAGGACATTTTTATAATCGTCTGCTGTAAATTTTATTCCGGAGGTAATCCGGTAATGAAATCAGTTCATCATAAGCCATTAAAACTGGCTGCAGAGAGCCCCTGTATGAAAGAGAAATTAAAATCTGTCATCCAATTATGAAGGCAGCATGAGGGCGCATAATCATCCGACACAAAGGAAACCATCTTGGAGCCCTTGGAAAAAACTCAATCTACGTCAAACTTGCGATCGCAAAACAACTGGAAATATTGTAATTAATTAATCTTAAATGTTCACTCTCTACTGCTTGTTTATTTTTTATTTCTAATCATAATACTTTTCAACTTATTTCCTTCCTATATGTCTTTTTTGTAACAATCTTGATCGTATCTCCATGTACCATGTTGTTTTTGTACATTGTAGTGCAAATGACGATGTACTTTGTACAAGTCAAAATAAAATTCTGTTCTGTTCTGTTCTTAAAAATCCTTCAATTGATATGAAAGTATCATGATAAAAGCAGGAGCTTTTTACAGTCAAAAACATTTATTTAACCTCTTACCACACAATCCGAGTTTTTAACAACCCATAGGAAGAAGGCTCTTGAAAACATTGTGGGAAAACATTGTGGAAAAAGGTGAAAATGCTGGTTACCAGCATTTTCTCCTTTTCCCACAATGTTTTCTACTCCATGAAAGACAAATTTTGATTTTTAAGCAACATTTATTTTATCATCTGCAAATGCTTTCAATTTGGACCAGTCTACAATTTTGATGTTAGTAAAGAGTTAACCAGAAGACAAAGTTTCAGAGTTCCAAATTAAAAGCATTTGCAGATGAGAATACGATAAGGGTTACTTACGATCGTCTGTATGCAACCGACAATGTTACATTGTGAGTACATAATAAGCTGAAGAACAAGAAGAAAATGAGACAAAACACTGGACTGTGTATCGATTTTACTAGAATATCGATGGTCTTTAAACTTGTCTAAAGTAAACCAGTTGATCTCTAGTGAAAACAATTTGACTCAGTCGAAATTGATGTAATTCTTGCTGTCTGCAAGGAAAAGAGACCTTCAACAACCATCAGACGATAATCGCCTGGTACGAGCACCGAGAAAAACATTTCAAGGCCCCCAGGGTTTACTAAAAATTGACAAAAGACATGTGCTTAATTTTTCGTCCGAAACGGCGGCATGAATGCAACCCGTGTATCAAGACGCACAAATTGGTCATTTAATTGCTGAAAATGATTTGTTGTCGGATGGATCCTCTTTGTCTAAACAATGGAAGTTATCAACCTTTGCTGACAACGAGCTATTTGTACCGATGAAAGAGTTGGTTCCTATGATAAAAACAAAACGCAACAACCATTTTACTACAAAGTGTGGCTACACAAACTTGGGCAATTCACCCTTGTGCATTACCAAAACACTAGCGGTCACGTTGATGCCATTGAAAGGTTAAAATTATGTAAAGGTATGACAGCTTATCTTCAGCTAGAGCATTTTTGCCTGTTAGGAACATGCTTTTAATAATGCATACTCTAGATACTCTGTATAAAAAAAGAAACACAACTTCTGACTGGCTAAACCGGTTGGTTTAGCTAGTCAGAACTTGTGTTACTATCAAATTTAAACAATCTTGGAGAATAAGACTAGGAATGTTTTTAAGAATGGTTGGTGAATACAGACCCAGTACTGACACAACTTTCTTTCCAAGTCACTGTCTACTTTTCCCACAAGAATCAGAGGCAAGAGGCAAAAATCGCAGGTAAATAAAGTCTGCCTCAACCGGGTATCAAACTCACAACCATCAGGTCAGAAGTCAGACATGCTAACCACTCAGCTAACTGAACTGGCCATTGCCTTTGGAGTTCTTTGAGATAAATAATAAATTTCATTAATTTCTGTCCCATCTTCAGCCTTTTGTCTTCACTGAATAATCATCATTAAAGATTCAAAACTACAGTTAACTTCCTGGCACAATTTTCTGGAGAGAACCTGATTTTTTTCCTCTTTCAAGAAAACACAAACATGTGATGTTAATTAAACTCACAGCTTGTTTGTGAATTTAAAGGATCTTGCAAGTTGTGTTGTCAAGAGAAAAAAACTAATTAAATTTTGTGTTGTACAAAGACACATGTTTCTCTTTCCCTGAGAATTCAAAGCGAGTGTGTAATCTTTTTTCCACAGTTACTGACAGATCAGTTCAACATTTGACAAATTTCCAACAAACACACAGTTCCATCTTTTTTTTGCGTGTGTGCTAACAAGCCCTTGTATCCACTATCCATATAATCTACCTATTTTTTTCATAATTATGTTCAAAAAATATTTGGGCTAATTCATAGTATATATGAGCTATGCTCTGTAAAAAGGGGCTTTAATACATCTGCAAAAACAACTGACCAAAGTCAGCCTGCACACTCGATGCTGGCTGAGCAGGGCTAAACTTTTTGCTACTGGTCAATTTTCTGCATGTAAAAGGATGACTTTATCTCCGGAAGTCACGGAATGTTAGGCTCAAACGATTTTATGGATCCATAATTATGTACATATTTTTCTGGTACTGCATCAGTATATAATTAACCCTTAGGCTGCTAAGCGCGACTTGCTGACCTTTAGCAGACAGCATAGATCAAGATCAGACTGCACAAAATGTGCAGTATCATCTTGGATCTATCCGATAGGGAGATATTGCTCTTCAAAAAATAAGTTTGAAATAGCATTATTCTGGTTTTTACTATCGGCTTGAAAGTTTCATCTCTTTCATTTATCAGGATAAGGGTTAAAATGAGCATATTCAAAATCAACAAATTAATTGCCAACATAAAAGCACATACCTCTTCAAAACAAAGAAAAATTAAAAAAAAACATGTGAGTAAAACTAAAATATACAAGCTGTTTCAATTATGCTACATGTATTTTCTCCACCTTTTCACGACCTTCAGAAAGAAGCCCAGTACTCCAGATAAGGTCCGTATTCACGTAATTTACGGATGACGATCTGATTGTTACGCATCTTTTTTTACAAAATTCTGCATAATCGTACTATGTACATGTATGTTCCGAATAAATAGTTTGCGCTTCGAAAAAGTCGGGGAATACTCAGAAACATCTGGCTAGGTTATTTCATCCATCTCCAGAACCAAATAATCCTAACAAAACTGAGAATCGTTGAAAGATAAAATCAGACTGGCCAACATTTAAGCACTGTTCCCATTTATGTATAAATGTGCAATAATTCACGCTCTAAATTGAATAATCACGCACAAAAAATATGAAGCAAAAAGCGCATGCACCCGGATGGGCCCTCTGTTGATCGCCAATGGCGCCAATTTGAGCCAAGTTAGAAAAAATGTCTCCAAAACTGAAGCACTGGTGAATTCAAAAGTATTTATGATATCTGCTTTTCTAGCGTAAAATTACTGGTTTTGAAGTTATTTGCGACCCTATTTGACAAATTTATGTCAAATCCTGCATGAATATTTTTCCAAAAATTAAATAGCATGAAAAAAAGATCACTTCAAAAAAAGATTATGAGTTGCATATTTGTTTCTACAAACCTGCTTTACACTTTGTACAGTAAACATCATACTGTTACTAGGTAAAATGTTATGTAGTTTTACAGTAATGCTTATATAAAAGCAAATGCAAGAAAACCAATTTTGACTTTAATCAGTCTCCTTAACCAAATGTTGGTACTGATCCCCATATGCTGGTACTGATTAATCTTGATTTTCATCAGTACTGTACTGATGTCATTGAAAATTATCTGGAGCACTGGAAGCCTTTTGAAAACATTGTGGGAAAAGGAGAAAATGCTGGTAACCAGCATTTTCTCCTTTTCCCACAATGTTTTCTACCTTTCCCAATACATATTTCAAATTTTCAGTCACATTTATTATGTCGTCTGCAAATGCTTTCAATTTGGACCAGTCTAAAATTTTGTCGTTTGGTAAAGAGTTAAACCTTTAACCAGAGTTTATACTGTTGTCTGCAAATTTATGCTTTCAATTTGGACAAGCCTACATTTCTCTCTATGGGTAAAGAGTTACTATGTTTCTTTCTATTGATTGATTGTTTTGGAGTTTAACCCCCTTTAACAGCTTAGGTCATATCACAGTGGTCATTGCACCTACACATATGTTTCCTGGCTTTCTTACGCCAGTACTGACACAACTTTCTTTTCAAGTCACTGACTACTTTTTTCACATGCATCAGAGGTGAGAGGCGAAAAATCACTGGAAAGAAAGTTTGCCTCAACTGGGTATCGAATTCCCAACCACTAGGTCACAATTCAGATACACTAACCACTGAGCTACCCGGACGGGCATGTCTCTTTCTACATGAAAATAAAAGTAAAAAAGCACAAAAACTTTCAAGCCAAAATACATACTTTCGCTTTTAAACTAGTATCCATGAATTGTAACAAATCTATATCAAAGTGACTGATAGTTTAAACATTTGAATGACTGTAAGACTAGTAATTGGTTCATCCAAAAATGATGTTTTTGACAGTTTTCGACCATTTCAGTCACCCCTTGGGCTAAGTAACCCTTTCCTTCAATAAAAATCCCTTCATCCATTTTCTTTCCTTAATCCTTTACCGCACAAAGCCGCCTTGATGAAGAAAGCTCTTGAAAACTTTGTGGGGAAAAGGAGAAAATGCTGGTCACCAGCATTTCCTCCTTTTCCCACAATATTTTCTCAGTTTCTGTCCTTCCAAAAACAGATTTGAATTTTTGAATCATATTTATTTTGTCGTCTGCAATTTGGAAATGTCTAAAATATTTCCATGTCGTAAAGGGTTAACCCTTAATCTCCTAAACTTGACTCACAGACATTTTACAGACAGTGTAGATCAAGATCAGACTGCACAGACCATGCAATCTGATCTTGGATCTACACTGTCTTCCCCAAAAAATACTTTTGAAAAAGCAAATTTGTGTTTTTAGTAATGGCTTAAAATTTTGTTTCGTTTCATTAATTCACCATGTTACAGTTTAAACCTAACTTGTAATTAAGAGAAGGAATTTCAATTTGTGTAAAATCATTTTATAGCTAATAGAAGATAATTTATGTACTTAACCCTTTACCGCACAATGACGCCTTTTAACGCCCCTGGGAAAGAAGCCTTTTGAAAACATTGAGGGAAAATGAGAAAATGCTGGTAACCAGCACTTTTTTTCCTTTTCCCACGTTGTTTTCTGTCCTATCAAAGGAAAATTGCACTATTTGAGCCATATTGAAATTGTCGTCTGCAAATGCTTTCGATTTGGACAAGGCTAAAATTTTGTCGTCTGGTAAAGGGTTAATCTCCACTTTTAACTACCCTTGCGAAGAAGCCTTTTGAAAACACTGGAAAAAAGGAGAAAATGCTGGTAACCAGCATTTTCTCCTTTTCCCACAATGTTTTCTATCTCTCCCAAAACAAATTTCACTTTTTGAGTCACATTTATTTTGTCCTCTGTAATTGCATTAAATTTGGAAACATCCAAAATGTTGTCGTTTGGTAGAGAGTTTTCGTGTTTTTTCAGCGTCCGATTTTTCATGTCAATTAATTTTGGGAGAAGTATTTCCGCATCATTTTACATGAATTTTCAATTAGGAAAGCAGGTAACTCTAAACTCTAAAACCTGTCATTTTACACTAGATAAAGGGACAAACACTTTTATCATGATTTTCATAAAAATGATTCGTCAGTTTGATTAGCTGTGATAAACAGTCGTGTGCGTCCTTCAAATTAGATACTGATTGTGTAACTTATTAAAGCCCATACATCTGATAGTACAGATTCGCAAGCTTATTTATCTGAAGCTTTAGTCGATAATCTCATTCATCAGATTGACGCCTAGGCAGATATCTTTTAGCGTAAAAAATCCTGGGTCATTTCAAATTTCCAAGGGTCAATGAGAACTGATAGACTAAGTTAGAGAATTAATGTACAAAATATTTTTCAACAAAAATCTATTAAGAAAAATTCTAATAGAAAATTGTGACATGTGTTTTCTTTTTCTAAGCAGAGTGTTTAAGTGATTTAAGAACGGTAAGGCGGTGTATTTTTCGAGAAGAAATGTACTTTCAGTGCTACAGATAATTTTCAATGACATCAGTACAGTACTGATGAAAATCAAGATTAATCAGTACCAGCATATGGGGATCAGTACCAACATTTAGTTAACGAAACTGATTAAAGTCAAAATTGGTTTTCTTGCATTTGCTTTTATATAAGCATTACTGTAAAACTACATAACATTTTACCTAGTAACAGTATGATGGTTACTGTACAAAGTGTAAAGCAGGTTTGTAGAAACAATTATGCAACTCATACTCTTTTTTAGAAGCGATCTTTTTTTCATGCTATTTAATTTTGGGAAATATATTTGTGCAGAATTTGACATAAATTTGTTAAATAGGGTCGCAAATAACTTCAAAACCTTAATTTTACACTAGAAAAGCAGATATCATAAATACTTTTGAATTCACCAGTGCTTCAGTTTTGGAGACATTTTTTCTAACTTGGCTCAAATTGGCGCCATTGGCGATCAACAGAGATCCCATCTGGGTGCATGCGCTTTTTGCTTCATATTTTTTGTGCGTGATTATTCAATTTAGAGCGTGAATTATTGCACATTTATACATAAATGGGAACAGTGCTTAAATGTTGGCCAGTCTGATTTTATCTTTCAACGATTCTCAGTTTTGTTAGGATTATTTGGTTCTGGAGATGGATGAAATAACCTAGCCAGACGTTTCTGTGTATTCCCCGACTTTTTCGAAACGCAAACTATTCATTTGGAACATACATGTACATAGTACGATTATCCGCTGGTCCCATGCCGTAATCGATAAAAACTTGACTAAAGCCGAGATGCAGGGTCTAATTCCGGTCCGAGCCGATTTTCCCTTTTTATTTAATCGGAAAAAATTGGAAAATCACCTGGCAATCCTGAAGATATCTGAATGTTTGTCTGAGAAAGAGTAAGCTCCCTTTCATTGTGTACGGATTCGTACCCTATATTTTATGTACCTGGAAAAACGTTCCGTATCGAGTACGGAATTTTGTAAAAAAGATGTGTAACAATCAGATCGTCATCCGTAAATTATGTGAATATGGACCTTATCTGGAGCACTGTACTGGTGCATATCAATCTAAGTGATACATCCGAGGAATTTGATCAAAGGATCACCCGAGGTTTGCAGAATACCAAACCAAGTCCATGTATAATCAGCATTTGGCAAACCTCTGGTGATACATTCATCAAGTTAGATGTAGGTACAGAATCAGCCCAGTGGTATAATCAGCTGATCTAACAAGCTTGTAATTTGTTCAGAAAATGATATGCGAGTGTTTCAGTGTCAGCACAGCCAATGAAGATGACAATCTCGGGTTGTAAACAAAATATGCAATGAAAATCAGTCGAATTGTGTATCATAAGAAACACGTGCATATTTGTTACGCTTTAAAATAAGTTTTGTTGCACATTTGCTGTTCCAAATAGCATAAAATAAGCAAATATGCAGCTTATCTGGGGCGCTGCATATAGCTACACACTAGTATAAAATACTCAAAGTTAAAATACATCAAAATATTATCTACATTATCAATACCTCACATTATCTTTTACTTATATATCTGGAGTGTACTCCAGTAGTTTACTGCGCAATCCAGTCCTTTAGTGTGATCCAGAGTTTGAATATTAAGTGCTCTCTGGTAATTTCTGGTATGTTCAGGTGGTTCATTTCAGTATTTCTATTCAACCCTAATCCAGGACCAGCATCAAAAGCCTAAAGTAAGAAGAAACCTGGCCAGGCATACCTGCACGGACAGTCTTGATCATCACTGGTGCTCCATTTTGACTGACCTGCTTCAACCATACCATTGCATCACGGAGTGTATAGCCACTAATCCTCTGACCCTGAACTTCTAATACAATACTTCCAGCTTCCAACTTGCCACTATGATACGTAATTTTCATAGGATCCACATCATCAAGATAGAGAAAATATCCATTATCTGCACCACCAAGAAGAGTGACATGTAAACTTTCTTCAGGTAGAGCAGACACAAGTGTTTCTTGAACCTGAAAACTCCAATGATTTGGATCCAATTTTGGTTCTCCTCTTTCTCTACCATCACGTCCCACACTTTGGTCCCGCCTGGGTTTTGCTGCAGGGACAGGTGGTACTTGTTTATTTTTAATCATTATGGCAATCACATTCTTACAGTCCTATCCGATAGAGTCACACATATTGCACTTTACATTCCATTTACTTACTTGACAACATCATTGAATAATGTGGGACACGAAAACTGTGTTAGTTGTTGAGATAAACTTCAGATTACACCTGTGTTTTAATCTCCATTTTGATTATGTCATGACCGACATAACAGTGATGAACAGTGTATAAAAAAGAACTTAGAGAATATGCCTCCGTAAGGTTTGCAACTGATGCTGTATCGATAATATCGAGAAAAGTTTGTAAACTCTTCCGCCCTATTTCAAAAATCGCTACAAGACACTCCATTAACGCGCATGCGTCGAAACCTCCACACATAAAGTGTTCTTCGGGCACCTACTATGTCGTAAAATTAGTAAAAGTACGCAAGGTATGAAACTGTCGCTATGAGTCGCATACATTCTATTTACACATTGCAAGGAAAAAAAGACGACACTCCTCTCTGATTTTCAGTGAATGGCTGTTACAAGAATTTTAAAATATCAAAAACTTCGAAATTCTTAATAGAATTTAGATCTAGTTCTGACATTTTTTTTTGTAACTGAAATCCGTGATGCATTATACAAATCCACATGTATATAGCAATCCATCGCATAATCTTGGTTCCATAATAGCCACTTTTTTTAACAACCCACTTAACCCTTTCCCAAACAAGCCCTGGTTTTCACGTGTCTGCAGTACAAGTCTTTTGAAAACACTGTGGGAAAAAGGAGAAATTGCTCGTAACGAGCAATTTCTCCTTTTCCCACAGTGTTTTCTACCCGTTTTGAGACCTTTCTGCCATTTTCATCAAATTTAAAATTGTCGTCTGCAAACTCTTTGAATTTGGACCAGTCCAAAATTTGTCGTTGGGGAAAGGGTTAATTAATCATGAGGCAGACTGGTACTTGGACATACAGAATGTTTACCAATAGCGAAAAGTTTCGGCTCAGGACAGCCTGCGCGGACGTGCGCAGGCTGACCTGAGTCGATACTTTCGCGGATGCAATAACCCCTTCTTCACAGAGCATGACTCAAATACAAGTCATCTTTAATGTGACTCATTGCGCTGTTTGGGGAAATAAAGATCAAGATCAGATAAACAAGTAGCCTAGCTGTTATCGATCTTCGTATCTTCTATCGGACGGTAACAGAAGATACAACGGGTACATGTTCAAAGATCAGACAGCATCGAACATCGAGTATTGTCTTGAATCCATACCCTGTCCGATATGGTGCTATTTTTTTCTTTTAACCCTTTACCACACAATGTCTTTAAACTTCAAATGACCCTGAGAAAGCAGGCTTTTGAAAACATTCTGGGAAAAGGAGAGAAATAAATGTTTTTCCATTTCTCCATTGAAGGGATTTGTCTATGAATGGATAGAAAACGTCGTGGCCCGGGAAAATGTGAAGATACTGGTAACCAGCATTTTCTCCTTTCCCCACAATCTTTTCCACCCTATAAAATACAAATTTCATGTTCTGAGTAACATTTGATTTGTCGTTTGCAAATGCTTTCAATTTGGACAAGGCTAACATTTTGTGAGCTGTTAAAGAGTCAATAGGAAATTTGAAATCGCAATATTTGAAGATGACAGTTACCAGCATTCTAATTTTCACACAATTTTTCTACCGTTTCAAAGACAAATCCCATCAATTGAGCAACATTTAATTGTAGTCTGACCTTTTTTCTTTTAATGCAGAAGACTAAAATCTCGTTGTTCGGTAAAAAACCTGTGTCTCCGGGCTGCGGGTCTTCGTATTGATTTCAAGTTCTCCCTTCAGTCTTTCAGTGATCTAGTCACAAGATCAATGACACTCTGGGCACTTTTTAGGATCTAAAACCGTTCTCAAAATCGGATATGCGTGTATTTTTTTTTTTCTCGGCGTAGCTGAATGTACTGGCTTTTGACATACTTTTTTGTACAAATAACAAATGAATGAATAGAAATTTGTGATTGGTCAAAAATGTAGACAAGTTTCTTTTAAGGGCCCCTGCCTATTTGCTGTCAAATTCACTCTGTCTTTTTTTTTTTTAAGATATTTCTTGATTTCATTAAGCGAGGACAAGTTTTGTTTCCGAAAATAACTTGCACGTCGACGCGAACTTTCCTGTACTTGGACCCAGGTTAGTTCGTACAAGTCAGGACGTTCTTAGGCTTTCAAACTTCACATGCATGCGCGTGAACACGCATACATGTTCACTTATTCTTCTTAAGTTTTCTGTCCAATTTAGTCAACAACTTCGTTAGATGTTGCCATTAAAAAAATGCATTTTTTTTTTTTCAATACAAATAACGTGTCTGTAATATTTTACACGTAAACGAGACATCATCAGACTGGATTTTCTGATTGAACAAGAATGTCACTTTTCACTATCCTGTTCTTACGTTCATTAAAAAAGAATGTATATTGGTCTGTCGTCCACAGCATTTTTTATCAGACCTTTTTTTGAGGAACCTATTGTAGCCGGAATTATCGCAAGCTCAAGACTATAGTAGAACAGTGTGACTAACACAAAACAAGTTTTCAGCCGAATATCAGCCTGCAAATGCTCATTTACATTAACTCAGTTTCACAGGCGAGAGTGGTCTCATAAATATCGTAAGGACGGATTTTACCGACATGCTAAATTCTTGAAAACTCATTTCCGGAAACAGGATTCCGTAGACGGTGGAGTGTTCCCCTTCTCGTATTCGCCCCTGTCAGTGCCTTCGGCACCCAGGGAAAACAAAAGAACTTGTTAAAAACACACATAATTAAGTAGAGTGGGCTAGCATTTTGAAAATGAATTCAAAGAGCTTACCTGGTGTTGTGCAGGATCTAGTGTACCTGATGCAACGATACACAAGCTTACTACAACTTGCGACCGGGTGTCTTTGACAGTCTACTGCCGCATCCCTTTGCAAAAGTCCACGAACTCTCTAATGACATCAAAGTCTCGCAGACGCGTACTAATGTTACCAGAAGTAGATGCGTTCATATTTCGTAATTCTGCACCGTTGTAACTTGAATCTTTTTAACTCTTAACCAGACATAAAAATGTTAGACTTCAAATCATTTGCAGACAACAAATTAAATGCGGCTGAAAGTTTTCGTAGCTTTTGCAAATGTAGAAAGCAGTGTGTGTAAAGGAAAAAATGCTTTTTAGCAGCATTTTCTCTTTTTCCCATATAGTTTTCAAAAGACTCGTTGACCAGGGTCATTAGAAAACGGGGTTGTTTGGTAAAGGGTGAATAAAAGAATTATACAATTGACAGTATTGACAAAATTAGTTGTAATCTTATTCATTTAACCATTAGGCTGCTACGCACGACTCAAGAACCTTTTGGGGACAGTATAGATCAAGATCAGATTGCACAGAATGTGCAGCCTGATCTTTGATCTACACTGTCCGAATGGGAGTTATTTTGCCTCAGAATAACTTTGAAATAGTATCATTTGGGTTTCCACGGTCGGATTGAAATTTCATTTAACTTATTTAGCAGGATAAGGATTAACATCGATCGCGAAACAAGCTCTTGAAATTTTGGTGAATCCCTTTTTATGACTTCTTCCTAGAAATATTCCCCAGCACATGCGATGCGATATGTGTAGATCTAAGGTTTGATATTGCTCTTTCCGGGAGTCGGAACAAGAACCCCTACCCGTATTCTTAGACTAGCTAAGCTAGTCTATAGGCATCAAGATTGACATAGAGTAAAAGTAAACAAAAAAAAACCACAGTTGCCAAATACTGCCTCACAGAAAAATACTTCTTTCTGTTATAAATCTTAATTCTGTTATATATGACAATTTTGACAAAAAACACTAAATCTCTACTTCTCCAAGTTGAACATGTCGTCTTACAAAGAACTAAACTGAACAAGATGTCATTTACAAGGTACAAGATCTTTGCTTATATGTAAATTAAGTGACCTATGCAAAGTAGAGAATCACTTTTTCCTACACCGCTGTAACATTATGAATAAATCTATTAATAGATACACCTAGGTAACTTGTAGCAAATCCCAGTTAAATTAACCCTCGCTGGACAGGGAACCCTTGTCATTCCTTCAGTCATCCATTATTTAGATCTTTGTGTACAGTTATACTGTTATGTTAAACTGTTATTCTAGTCTTGAATATTAACCCTTTACCAAACAATCCCAAGTTTTAACGATACTGGGGAAATTCCTTTGAAAACATTGCGGGAAAAGGAGAAATGCTGGTAACCATAATTTTCTCCTTTTCCCACCTTGTTTTCTACCCTTTTGGAATCAGATTTCATCAGTTGAGCCACTTTTAATTTATGGTCCGCAACAGCTTTGAATTCGCACTGACGTAAAATTTTTCTTTTTCGTAAAGAGAGTTAAATAGTTAACTACATCTTGTGCTATTGGATATTGACTAATTGATTGCATGGTGTTTAACGCCGTTTTCAACATTATTTCAGTGATATTGCGGCGGCCAGAGCACCTATCCATGCTTTCCTGGAGTTTCTTTTACTAGCACTACCGCAACACAATGACGTTTTACGGACAGTGTGGATTAAGATCAGACTGCGCAGAGCATGCGGTCTGATATTGGATCTACACTGTCTAATAAGAGGATATATTATTTTCTCCAAAATGTAACTTTGAAATAGCAATATTCAGGTGTTTACCATCGGCTTGAAAGTTTCGTTTAACATTTTTAGCAGTTAAGGGTTAAACTTAAACTGGATTACAGTTAACCAATAGCACGCATAGCCCCAGCAGCTCAGTCGGTAGTGTACAGGACTTGGGAACAGGAGGTCGCTGGTTCGATCCCCGACTTGCCAAATTTCTTTCCGAGGATTGATGGTAGTCATTGTGACAGGATTCATTTCTCTCTCACGTTTCGACAATAGTTATAATATAAATGTGGGAAAGCAGCCAATGGCTTGAAAAGAATATTGTGCAGAGTACTGGTAAAAGAAACTCCAGGAAAGCATGGATATGTGCACTGTCCACTGCTACATAACTGAAATAATGTTGGAAACAGGGTTAAACACCATACAAACAATCAATCAATCAAATTCGCTAGTCTGTCAGTACTTTCAGTACTTTGATTCATCTATTGTGTCGTCGCAGAAGTGGCGACACTGTAATGTTATTCGCTTCAGAACCATGCCTGTGTGTTTCTGTGTGACTTTTTGATTTAGGGTCAAAATATTGAAACAAGAGTTCCGCTTCGCTTTCAAAAACCTTGAAAGCAGAATTTGAATCGCTAACAGTAAGTTCGTCTGAAGGCGACTTTCTGTAGGCCACCCTTAGAAACACCTCTGTTGGAGTAGATTTCGAAGGCTGATCCTTCAGTTGTCACATCAAGGCACAAAGTGCCAAGTTAAGATAAAATAACCGACACCCGATCTATTGTATTGTATGTCCAACCTCATGGGGGCGGCAAAGTCTATTTTGGGTCCCCAATTTTTGTTCTACCATATATAATTTTCTTTTCTGGCTCAGATGTTAAAGGGGCGGAAATGATTTGGGAAAATCAAAAAAGCTTGTTAATATCATATTTTCCTTTAACCACAATGTTTCATAAGGCCTTTGGTAGTTTGGTAGAGGGTTAGACAAAAAGTTGACGGTCCCAATGTTGAAAACATTCTGGGTCTGTGGAGAGATCGTAGGCAATATCTGGAAAAGGAAAGTTTGTGCCGATGATGCTGTGGTAGAGAACTTTTTCAAATTATTTCCTTGTTGAACATTGGGCCAGAAAAGGGCGAGTTCAGCGCAGGCCTGTGGGTCATTTAAAAAAAAATCCGGGATCTTGTTTCTTAACGTGATTCGACTATAGTCTTTGTTCTACACACGTTCTTCAGCTCTCTTTTAAGAATGATGTGATATTTGTAAGGTTTTGCACCCGCTCTAATCTGCGAGGAAAAGAGCTCCAGAGTTCTAGGTACTTGTATATATTCTTATCTGAATGGTCAGAAAAATATTGAACTGCTGTTTGCTACCAAATGGGGCAAGCCGTGTGGGGAGGAAAACGGGAACCAGAAATTTATGACGTCACGTCTTCGCCGCCATATCTATTTGTTACACACAACAAGTGTAAACAATGGAAAATCAGGAAGAGGTTTTAGATGTGCTAACACGTAAGTTTAAGTTTCTTTCTGTTAGATGTATTCAGGACACCTTAGTCGATCGTAAAGATTTGTTCTGAAAATAACCCTGTCCATCTTCTCTGTTTCAGTGTTCGAGAAGAAACCGTCTCGTGATATTCCACCTGTCCTAGAAGATTATCTTTCAAATGTCGCGAAAAATGGTAAAACATTGTAAGTATGTTTCTAATTCTTAATGCGTTCTCTTTGTCTTTCCAAATTCAAATTAATTTTATTGGCAAATTGAAATGAGAACGTTCTCCCTAAGATTGAGAACGGATTCCATTGAACTTGAAGACCATTCAAAGGTTGTTGACACAGATTCAGGACACTGTGTTGAACCGAATTTCACCCCGAATCACTGTGTGCGGAAGCAAACCCTGCCCATACAAAGATAATGTGAACAAATACAAGTAACATGTGTTGTCACTGTCAAGAATTGATAATGATTCAGGGAAAAATAATAGCGTTCACCCACGGCGACTAGAAATTTGGATGGGTGAGCCAAAAATGCTGGTAGGGGGCCAAGGTGGTGATCCCTCAAGAATGATGAGTTTCAATATTTATTAAATTTTTGGACAGAATAGTAACCAAAGTCAGATTTCTGTCTAGTGTATTAATCAAATCCGACTAGATTCATGTATATCTGTGCCTAATATTGTGTCCTTTACGGTATTATGACCGCCCTTATCTCTGCCGAATGTTTACTGACATTTGGCTGGTTTTTGATTACTGCGCATGCCAGTGTGAATTTCAAGACAGTGACTTGGATGTGGGAACATTGTTTACCAGACTCTTTGAACTAGGGACTCTGGAGTCCTTAGGTTAAAGATTCTTGTGGACACTGTTTGCCTGGATCTGTGTTGGGAACAGTCAAAATGAATAAAAAGTCTTAATTGATAAACCTGTGGTCTTTGCTTGGATTCTACCTTTTGTCTCCGCCTATTGCTAACCCATTCTTTCTCAGATAAGCTGGGCCCCTAGATTTTGGACTGGGCCCCTGGATTTTTTAAGTTGGGGGCACAGTTGGCTTCTATAGGAAAAAGGTTATAGTCTTTTTCCCTATGCAATTTCTTCAACCCAATTATAGGCTGGTATTGGTGAAAATGAAACCTGTCAACATACCATGCATTGAATTATTTACACAGTGACTCCAAAATTTGAGTGTTTCTCCAAGTCAAAGAGACTGGGAAAGATAGAGAGTGCCCATCAATGTGCAGAAACAAACTCAACTGTTCTTTGAACATGACAGACAAAATTAGATTTGGCCTGTGAATTTCTTCATAGACTTGGTCTGTATATCCAACAGATATTTAGATACAGAAAGAAATAATTTTCTTAATGGGCATCTTTTGATTGGCTTCTATAATGACTCATTGAGCAACCTGTGATTCTTGGTCATTCATTTTTGCAAAGTGATATATTCACAGTGAGTGTTCCTATTTACGTAAATGTTTTGGTGAATCATGTAAATCAGTGCAAAAACACACTCACTCTGATAAAGGATTTAAAATCTAAGTTACCAGCACGTAAGGATATATCCTCAAAATTTTAATTTTTATGATGACAAATCCCACAAACATCCAAATCCCACAAACATCCTATTCTATTCTAACAATGCTTCAAAAAACATTTTAATCTAATTGACAACTGGTTACCAGCATTTTCTCCTTTTCTTACACTGTTTCCAAAGCCACCCCCCTCAAGGTTGTTAAAACATGGTATTGTGTAATGAAGGGTTAAGTGTAAACATCTCATACTCGATGGATAACCCAACAAAATAAGATAACTTGTATAAACAAAAGTTAGTATTCTGTATTAAACATAGAGATTGCATGAAAATAGAAATGATGACTGTGATTGATATTTCATAACACAATATGGGATCCAAAAGCAGAAAAAGAAATATAATGGCACATTTAGTTAGTGTTCATGATGTTAATAAGGTCATCTTGTTAAGGTAAGCAATTTATTACTAAAATTGTCTTTGTATTTCAGTTTAGGAAAGATACGAAAGAAGAATGGTCCTATGTCTTTACAACCATAAGTGAGAAAACTTCTGAAAACATTGTTTTAAAAAAAAAAAAGAAAATGGTAGTAACTGAAATTTTCATCTTTTTCCACAATTTTCTATCTTTCAAAAAAATCCTATGAGAAAAAAGACCGTTCTACCATTCAAACCATGTTTTAACCCTTAAAGTAGCTTTCACAACTATAGTTTCTTCAACCAGTGTAGATCAAGATCAGATTTGTGCAGTCTGATTTTGACCTACACTGTCAGCTTTGCTGAGGCATTTTGGGAAAGAGTGACCTTAAAATTGTACTTACCGTATGTGGGTCTTATTTGTAGTTTGAAAATGTCCCCAGGTTTTAGGTGGCGCTCTAAGGGTTTCCACTATACCGCACAATCCTAACTTTGAACAGCCCAGAAAAAAAGGCTTATGAAAACATTGCGGGAAAAGGGGAAAATCCTAGTAACCAGAATTTTCTTCTTTTTCCACAGTATTTTCTACCCTATCAAAGACAGCAGTCATCATTTGCACTGCATTTGATTTGTCCACAACAAATGCTTTAACCCTTTACCACACAATCCCGAGTTTTAACGACCCTGTACAGGAAGGCATTTGAAAACATTGTGGGAAAAGGAGAAATGCTGGTAACCAGCATTTTCTCCTTTTTGCACAATGTTTTCTATTCATCCTTGTAAACAAATTTCATTTTTTTTTTTTTGGTCACATTTATTTTGTCGTCTGCACTTGTATTTAATTTAGACAAGTCTAAAATTTTGTTGTTTGGAGTTAAAATTGATTGCGCCCTAAATTTTGTCTTTTGGTAAAGAGTGAAGTTGTCAACTGCACATGCTTTTATAATAGACTAGTGTAAAATTTTGACGTTTTGTAAAGAGTCACAAGGATGGTTCCTGTTACTTTCCTTTTCAGGTTTCCATGGAACCGTTTAAAACCTCTGTTTGTCAGTAAACTTGAACAAGTGATGGAACAGCTTAATAAAGATATGCCATATGACCACTTGCCACCATTCCCAAATGTTGAGAATTCAAAATTTGAAGATATGAAAAAAAGGATAATAGAGGCAGTGCAAAGATTTAATGGGTAAGATTGTTCTGTCAGATCTATCAGTCTGGCCTGTACTTACCATAAAAGATAATGAAGTGGGCTATCAAGCTCAAAGCTAATTTAAAAAAAAAAAATATTGCAAGATAAAGACAAATCTTCAGAAAAGGTAATGTTATTTATAAAGATTAGAATTTTGTCTGTGATGAATTATCCTTGGCATGATAAAACTTGGTGGATGATAATGACCTGCTTGTTTTTAATCGCTGTATTGACTGATGATCAAATGGATACTTTTAACAAATTCTTATGACTATATGTATTATCATATTGGGACTTCTTATTCTAATTTGTGTAAGCTATTCTCAAAGTTTAATGTTTTTCTTTAAAGGCACTGTTTTTGTGCTTAGGCTTATTGTTTCAGTTTGAAGGTACTGTCTTGCGCTTCTTTTTTTTTTTTCCTCTTTAGACACAATATATTATGTACCTTCTTTTTCCCACCTAGGGGTCCTGCGTGGCTCAGTGGTAAAGTGTAGGACTCATGGCCTGGAGGCCCCGGGTTTGAGCCTCACTCGATGTACAGGGTTTTTTGTGGGAGTGTCCTTGGGCAAGACACTTCAGAGCCCTAGCCTAGTACTGGTGAAACCCAGGAAATACATGATAATGTAAGCTGTCTCCGTAATATGACTGAAATAATGTTGAAAACGGCGTAAAACGCTTTTTCCCATCAGTGCTCCTTTCACAGTACAGAGGATATGTGAGCTAGTGACGGAACCTACTAAACACTACACAAGATGTGATAAATTTCTTCGAGGCATTGAAAAGGTAAAGATTGTACATCTCTTTTTTTCTGTGTTCATTATTTTATCAGCTTATTAACTCTTTACCAAACAACAAAACTTTATACTTGTCCAAATTGAAAGCACTTGCAGACAACAAATAAGTCTGTCTCAAAGGATGGATGGCATTTGTCTTTGATAGCGTTGAAAACATAATGGGCAAAGAAGAAAATGCTGATGTTTTCAAAAGCTTTATTCTTCAGGGTATTCAAAACACAGGATTGTTTGGTAAAGGGTTAACCCCTTTACTTTTACAAGCAGTCTAAGTAGTTGCAGTGGAAAGCATTGATCAGACTGCAAGACAAATGCAATCTGACCTCAACTCTTACCCATCCAATAACAAGTTCTAGAACCAGAGAGGTCTCTTAATTACAATTGTATTGAGCAAGGCTCGGGCAAAAGGGGTTCACTACATCTCCATAATGCAAGTCATCATTTAACCCTTTCCCAAACAAGCCCTGGTTTTCATGTGTCTGCAGTACAAGTCTCTTGAAAACACTGTGGGAAATGGAGAAATTGCTCGTAATGAGCAATTTCTCCTTTTCCCACAGTGTTTTCTACCCTTTTTGAGAACTTTCTGCCATTTTCATCAAATTTAAAATTGTCGTCTGCAAACTCTTTCAGTTTGGACCAGTCCAAAATTTGTCGTTTGGGAAAGGGTTAATCACAGATCCATAAAGTCCATTATGTCTAACAAACAACTGACTCCTGAGATAGAATGGTCCTTTTACAAGCAGAAAATTTACAAATACCAAAAGGTTTCAACCCATGTTAGCCTGTGTGGATTGCGCAGGCTGACATGGGTCGATTCTTTCTGCAGATGCATTAAACCTCCTTTTCACAGAGCATGGATCAATAGTCTTTTCAGTCTTTTACTCTATACTGAACAACAAAAATTTAGACTGGTCCAAATTGAAAGCATTTGCAGACGACAAAATGAATGTAATTGAAAAATTGAAAATTGTTTTGGGTAGGATAGAAAACATTGTGGGAAAAGGAGAAAATGCTGGTTACCAGCATTTTCTCCTTTTCCCACAAGGTTTTCAAAGGACTTCTTTCACAGGGTCGTTAAAAGTCGGGATTGTGTGGTAAAGAGTTGAGGAAAAAAAAAAAAAGAAGACCAGTTTGATCTTGATAATTGTGAAAATGTAGAATCTGTCCCATGACGACAAACTTTTTGGATTTAGTAGGGAGGAAGTCATGGTGGCATTTTCGCCTATTCTCACAATGTTTTCCGAGGCCTTCATCATCAGGATTGTTAAAACACGGGACTGTTTGCTAAAAGGTAAAATGGTGAGGTATAATGCATAAAATCATGCAACAAAACACATTTCAAAATATGACATGCACTGAAAGCTCCTATCTTCTATGATAAGTTAAAGAAAACAAGGATGATGTTAATTGTTATTTTTTGTTTCAGAATGTAATGGTTGTAAGCACAGTGGATCCTTTTGGAAGGTTAGTCCTTTTTTTTTTAATGATCTTTTATCAAAGATTACATTACATAATTAATCACCACACACAGTCTCATGTTTAACCCGTTACCACATGACAAAATTTTACACTTGTCCAAATTGAAAGCATTTGCAGACGACAAATTAGACATGGCTCATATAGTGAGATTTTTTCAATAAAAGGACAGAAAACATTGTGGGAAAAGGAGAAAATGCTGGTTACCAGCATTTTCTCCTTTTCCCACAATGTTTTAAAAAGGTCTCTTTCTCATGATCATTAAAAGTCTAGGTTGTGCAGTAAAGGGTCAAACAACCCTGAGGAAAAGGGGCTTGGAAAACATGCGAAAAGGAAAAACATGCTGTTCACAAGCATTTTTGTCCTTTTCTAACAATGTTTTCAAAGACAGATGCCATCATTTTAGCCTCACGTTATTTGTTGTTTGTAAATGCTTTAAATTTCAACAAGTCTAAAATTGTGTCATTTGGTTAAATCTTTACCGTGATCCAACTACAAGTATATGTAGACAACAAATTAAATGTTTTTCAAAACATAAAATGTCTTTCATAGAGTAGAAAACTTTGTGGGAAAAGGAGAAAATGCTGGTTTCCAGCATTTTCTCCCTTTCCTGCAATGTTTTCTGAAGCGTTCATTTTCAGGGTCTTTTAAAAAGGGGCTTGGAAAACATGGGAAAAGGACATAATGCTGGTCACCAGCATTTTAGTCCTTTTCTTACACTGTTTCTACCCTATCTAAGACAGATGCCATCATTTTAGCCTCACTGTATTTGTTGTTTGCAAATGATTTAAATGGCAACAAGTCTAAAATTTTGTCATTTGGTTAAGAGTTCGAGTAACGTTAGTCATTACCCGATAAGCTTTTAGTGAACAATCAAACAATTCTGCATCTTAAGAACCTTTGAAGAAGATCTTGTTGAATCTGTCAGCTCAAGAGTCTGGGGGTATGGGGGGGGTAGAAATGGAGAAAATGCAGGTAGCAAGTATTTTTTCCTTTTTATGTAATGTTTCTTCTCCTTTCAAGGGCCAGTTCTATCATTTGATGTGTCCTTTGAAAATGTTGTCACTAAGGACAGGTATTAGACTTTCTTGGCTGGTAAAGAGTTTAACCCTTTACCGTACAATGCCGCCTTTTGACACCCCTGAGAAAGAAGCCTTTGAAAACATTGTGGGAAAAGGAGAAAATGCTGGTAACCAGCATTTTCTCCTTTTCCCACAATGTTTTGTACCCTATCCAAGAAAAGTTGCACCATTTGAGCCACATTGAAATTGTCGTCTGCAAGTGCTTTCACTTTGGACAAGGCTAAAATTTTGTTGTCTAGTAAAGGGTTAACACCCTTACTCTTTACCGAACAATAATGTTTTAGACCAGTCCAAATTGAAAGGGCCTGCAGACTGTAAATTAAAATGTGTCCAAAATTCACCTGTAGAAAGGTAAAAATAATTTGTGGGAAAAGAAGAAATTCTGGTACTTAGCATTTTCTCCACTATGCACAATGTTTCTACCCTTTTGAAGACAGTTTTCACTAGTTGAACCGCTTTAAAATTTGTCATCTGCAGTTGCTTTGGACTTGGGCAAGTCCAAATTTTTGTCATATGGTAAAGAGTTAAGGGTTAAATTTGAACTACAATTTCAATTACCGAAATCTTTCTTCCAGGAAAATTGTATCAGAATCTTATAGAGGTTCCCTTGTCAATGGACTGGATATAAATGGATTCAATCAACAGAAATCTGACAGCAGTGACATTAACGACGGACAACCATTTGCACCTCTTCCTCTGACAGATTGGTCCAGTAACAGTCTTGCCTCTGTTTGGCCTCTGGCCATGGGAAATGGCACTGAGGGCTCAAAGCCAGCTTTTTCTGAACAGAGTCTGCACGGTTTAGGTTCGAATATACACCAGGATGATAGTGACAGTCTTGAACATGGTATTCCAGAAGAAGATACATGTAAGTGTGGATTATACGTGAACTATACGGAGAGTGATCTGGACGACAAGGATGACACAGACGCTACGGGTGTTAATAAAGAGATATCAGAAAGTGAGAATGACCATGAAATCAAAGAGTCGAAAGTTACAACAGACTCGGTGAAAAGTGACAGTGAGAAAGAGGAATTGCAAAGTATTGAAACGGATGTTGGTAAAATTGATACAAAACCTTTTAGTTTTGAAATGAATAGTTCAGGAAAACAAGAAGAAGCCGCAGAAAAGTCAAGCAAGTCTGAAGAAACTGTTGAAAAAACAGACTCCAAGGTTGATTCAACATCATCTGACACTGTAACACAACAGGTAGACCCAGATGATCAAACTGAATGTGATGAGCCCCCAGAGAAAAAGGTAGGTGTCTTTAAACCTTAAGCTGCTAGGTGTGACTCAAGGATCTTTTTCAGACAGTGTAGATTAAGATCAGATTGCACCGAAAGTGCAGTCTGATCTTGGATCTACACTTTCCGACATGGTAATATTTTTCCTCAAAAAGTACCTTTGAAATAGCAAAATTTGGGTTTTTACTATCGGCTTGAAAGTTTCAGTTTGCTTATATAGCAAGCTAAGGTTTAACTGAAAGCCTTCAGTTGCATTAAGAAGCCTTAGCCCAAGGCATTGTGCAGAAACAAAATTCTGGTGATCGGCACTCTGTCCTTTGTCCACAATGTAAGGAAACATGAATTTTTCTCATTCGGCATACCTTGGGTGATCCGCTGATCAAATCCCTCGGCTGTATCACGTAGCTTGATATGCACCTACACAGTACATTTTGCTCATTTCCGGAAGCACACCATTTTACCGTTATTGAAATTATAAGGTTCCTCTTAAAAAGAAAACATGAGTCAATTTTTTGTCGTTATCTTTCTAAGAATATTTCAGTCGGCAAACAGTTTGTATATTCAATTTTTAGTGTGGTTTATCAATTCCATTTGGAGCCTTCATCGACAGATCAATAGATGTGAATAACTCCATTGTTGTTGTTTATGTCGTTGCTAAGCGATTTACATGGGCGCCACCATGTTTAAGATCATGTGATTGGTAATTCAAAATGGAAGCCGCCATGATACGGACAAGGTTAGATGTAGGTACGGAATCAGCCGAGTTTTGATGAGTGGAATTCTTCTGTTAAAGAGATAAAAACTGACAATAGGACAATATGGATAATTTTTGAACTTGAATATTGTTGTAAAATTGGAAATTACTTATTACGAGCAATTTTTCCCGTATTTTCCACAGTGGGCTGCCTCGTGTTGAAAATAGTTGTCTTTGAAAGTGTTGAAGGTGTTAAGAAACGAAATCAGGAAATGATTAGGTAAACCCTTTACAACACAATCCCAACAAGTATTTACAACCCTGATGGAAAAGGCCGTTGAAAACACTGTGGGAAAAGGAGAAAATGCTGGTTACCAGCATTTTCTCCTCTTCCCACAATGTTTTCTACTTGTCCATAGACAAATCCCAGAATTCCACTTGTACTTAATTTGTCCTCTGCAAATGCTTTGGATTTGGACCAGTCCAAAATGTGGTTGTGTGGTAAAGAGTTAAGTTTGTAATTCTTTTATCCACTACAGGTTAAGATGAGCAACGAGGACACGGTGGATTCCGTAGAAAGTACCACACCAGAGAATGATGTACAAGAGAAACCATTTTCTGACAATAACTCAGGTAACTGAAGAAACTTAGGATAGTCTATATCTGACAAGATTATATTTGATAAGAGATGGATCTTGCCCATTACATTTGAGCCATGCTCTGGCAAATGGAGGCTTAATGCATTTTCATGATGCATAATGCAGTTATACCATTCATCACATATTTTATGGATCTATAAAATCCTTTTGTTTTTCTTACAATCGACTGGATCTGGAAGTAGAATGGTTCTTTGACATGTCCAAAAATTGACAAAAAAAGCAAAATGTTTCAGCCCAGGTCAGCCTGCATATACTGCGCAGGCTGATATGGGTCAATACTTTGTTGCAGATGCATTAAGCCCCTTTTTTGTAGAGCATGGCTCATTAGTTATACCTCACATATTTTTATTCCACATTTTCACAACATTGAGGAAGGCTTTTGGAAACTACATTTGTAGTGGGAAAAAGAGAAAATACATGTAGTGGCTACCAGCATTTTCTCCCTTTTCCACAATGTTTTGTACCATTTTATGGAAAAAATGATTTGAACCATATTTAAAAAAAGTTTTGTCTGCTTTTAATTTGGTCAAGTCTACACTTTTGTCATTTGCTAAAGTCTGTAAGGAGTTTAGAACAATTTTTACTGAAAAGAAGCAAATGAAAGTAGAGTTTCTTCAAGTGTTTGTACTTCATAATCAAGATTTTGTAAACTAGAGCCAAAAAAAACTCAGAAATTTGAGAAAACTTTTTTGAAGAGTCCTGGCTATTTGAATGCATTTTTTATAGTCTTTTTGTGAATGCAGACTTCCATTCATTTTTTGATAAGTTTGCATGAGCCAACTGTCCTTTAGTTTAGGGGTTTTTTTAGCTCACCTGAGCACAATGTGCTCAAGGGGAGCTTTTAGGATCACCCGGTGTCTGTCGTTCGTCGTGCGTCTGTGCGTTGTGCGTCGTCAACAATTCTTTAAACATCATCTCCTCCTAAACCACTGGGCCAGTTTGGACAAAACTTGGCAGGAATGTTCCTTTGGAGGTCCTTTTTGAAAAGTGTTCACAAAATTTGATTCCATCAAAAACTCTGGTTGCCATGGCAACGAAATGAAAATTTCTAAGAAATTCTTTAAAAGTCTTCTCCTCTGAAACCGCTGGTCAGATTTTGAAATAATTTCACAGGAATGTTCATTTGGTGACCCTTTTCAAAAAGTGTTCGCAAAATTTTGATATGTCGAAAAACATGGCTCTGGTGAATGGGGGCTACTTGCACTATATGGATATGAAGAAATTCTTAAAAATTCTTCTTCTCTGAAACCGCTGGTCAGATTTTCAAATAATTTCACAGAGATATTTCTTAGGTGACCCTTTTCAAAAACTGTTCGTGAAATTTTGATCTGTCAAGAAACATGGCTCTGGTGACTGGGGGCTACTTGCACTATACGGAAATGAAGAAATTCTTAAAAATTCTTCTTCTCTGAAACGGCTGGTCAGATTTTGAAATAATATCACAGAGATGTTCCTTGGGTGACCCTTTTCAAAAGTTGCTCGCGAAATTTTGATCCGTCAAGAAACATGGCTCTGGTGACGGGGGGCTACTTGCACTATACGGATATGAAGAAATTCTCAGAAATTCTTCTTCTCTGAAATGGCTGGTCAGATTTTGAAATAATTTCACAGAGATGTTCCTTGGCTGACCCTTTTCAAAAACTGTTTGCGAAATTTTGATCTGTCAAGAAACATGGCTCTGGTGAATGGGGGCTACTTGCACTATACGGAAATGAAGAAATTCTTAAAAATTCTTCTTCTCTGAAACGGCTGGTCAGATTTTGAAGTAATTTCACAGAGATGTTCCTTGGGTGACCCTTTTCAAAAATTGTTCGCGAAATTTTGATCCGTCAAGAAACATGGCTCTGGTGACTGGGGTCAAATTAAAGCAATACCTTGCGGGCATTCTAGAGGCCACATTTTTTGCTCAATTGACTTGAAAATATATCAGAATGTTTGGCTTAATTAAATCTTGGATGAGATTGAAATTAGGTCATCTGGGGTCATAAAGTAGGTCAATAGGTCAAATTAAAGAAATGCCTTGTGGGCACTCTAGAGGCCACATTTTTTGTCTTGATGATATCTCAGAGGAGTTCAAAATTGGGTCACATAGGGTCATAAACAATGTCACTGGGTCACATTGAAGAAATACCTGTTGGGCACTCTAGAGGCCACAATTCTAGCTAAATTGACCTGAAAATTGGTATACATATTTGACTTGATGATATCTCGGATCAGTTAGAAATTGGGTCTCATAGGGTCATAAACTAGGTCACTGGGTCAAATTAAAGGAATGTATTGTGGGCACTGTGGAGGCCACAGCTTTTGCTCAACTGACCTGAAAATTTGTCAGCATGTTTGACTTGATGATATCTTTAATGGATTTGAAATTGGGTCACATGGGTCATAATCTAGGTCACTAGGTCAATACCTTGTGGGCACTCTAGAGGTGACAGTTCTTGCCCAATTCACCTGAGCCTTGGTCAACAGGTTTGTTTTGATGTCTCGGATGAGTTTGAAATATGGTCACATAGGGTCATAAACTAGGTCACTAGGTCAAATTGAAGAAAGACATTTTGGACACTCCGGAGGACACATTTTCAGCTCAATTGACCTGACAGTTGGTCAGAATGTTTGTCTTAATAATATCTCAGATGAGTTTTAAATTGGGTCATTATGACCCTGGAGTGAAATTTTGCCTAATGGCTCAGGTGAGCGATCCAGGGCCATCATGGCCTTCTTGTTTTTTCTGTCTTGCAATTTCAAACATTTCTTATTCTGGTTGTTGTTCTTTATTTTTAATCCTTATCTCCTGCTAAAGGGAGATTAACAATGATAACTTTGACTAGAGAATTAAGAAAGCATGGCGGAAAAGGCAGGTTTTGCCCAGTCCCAGAATTTCTTTATTTGCCACTTTGTTTTAAAAAGTCATCTTATGTTGCTGTCTATTATGAAATAACGATGTAATCCTTTACCAAATGACTAAAGTTTGGAATCGTCCAAATTGAAGGATTTTTCAAACAAGTGAAATATGACTCAAATGATGGAATTTGTCTTTGAAAGAGAAGAAAATGTTCTGGTCCCTTTTCCCAGTATTTTTTCAAAAGGCCTCTATCTCGGGGTCATTTAAACATGGGATTGTGTTGTGAAGGGGTAAATGAAATGGTTCTGTGTTTGTATGACCTCGGAGAAAAGGCTTTTAAAACCTTGTAGAAGGAGAAAACACAGGTAACAGCAGCATTTTCTCCTTTTTCCACAATTTTTTCAACCTGAGGAAAAATTCCATCCCATCGTTTGTCTCTTAACCCTTTACCACACAATCCTGACTTTTAACAACCCTGAGAAAAAGGCTTTTGAAAACATTTTGGGAAAAGGAGAAAATGCTGGAAACCAGCATTTTCTCCTTTTCCCAAAATGTTTTCTTCCCTTCAGTTAACAAATCTCATCATTTGAACCATGTTTAGTTTCCTCTTATACAAATGCTTTCGTTATAGATGAGTCAAAAATTTTGTTGTGTGGTAAAGGGTTAAGTGTTAATGGTCTACTTTATTTGTAATTACAGTGGAAGCAACAGAAGAGAGCCCAGAGAAATGTACAGATGTAGAACAAGCATCAGATTCCAGATCATCATTGCCAGAGAGCCAACAGGGTCACATAGATCATGATATCAAAGAGAAGGATTCATTGTCTGTCTCAAAGGAAACTGAAGAAACAGTGTCATCAGAAATAAGTACCTCTGATAAAATCACAGAAGAAACTTCAAAAACAGATGCTAACAACAGCACTGTCCATGTTGTCAGTAACATTGATAGTAGTGTTGACAGTTCAACGGATATAGAAACTGGAAAAATTGAAAATACTGATAATACTGGGAATGTTGACTCTACATCAGGAGATGGTTGTGTAAGTGAAGCTATGGAGACGGAACAAGAGGAGTGCCAGACAAGTGAAGATGTTGAGAAGATCTCAGGAACACCTTGTGAGGAAGTGGATGAAACAGAACCAATGGACCAAGAGTGAAAGGAATCAAATAATCTTATGAGAATAAACAAATCGGCATGAATGCCTTGAAGTTCTAAGTGGTCATTTTTAGTCATATTGGATAGGCTAAAATATTGCATTTTAAGTCTTAACTACCCTGATAAAGAAAGCTTTTGAAAAACATTGTGGGAAAAGGAGAAAATGTTAATGCACAGTATTTTCTCCTATCAGAACAATGCTTTATAGCAATTCAAGAACAAAGTTCGTCATTTAGGCCACATTTAAATTGCTACCAGCGAATGCTTTTCGAATTTTTGTTGTCTCATAAAGAGTCCCATATTAAAAAGCATTCGCAGATGACAAATTAAATGTGGCTCAAATAATGGAATTTGTCTGTTGAAGGTTAGAAGACATTTAATTTGCTACCAGCAAATGCTTTGTGAAGTTTTGTTGTTGGTAAAGAGTCCCAAATTGAATGTATTTTGCAGACAACGAAGTAAATGTGGAATACTCAAATAATGGAATTTTTCCCTTAAAGGTAAGAAGACATTGTGGGAAAAGGAGAAAATGGTAGCATTTTCTCTACTTCTTACAATATTTTCAAAAGATCTTTTATCAGGGTTGTTAAGACTTTGAATTGTGTGGTGAAGGATCAGAAGGTAATTTTGCCAGACTATGGTAAAAATTATCAGACTGACAGTCAAGATCCAAGATCAGACTACAGAATCTGTATGTGTTCTGATCTTGCTCAACATTATCACCCTAACCACTTTAGGTGTGTCAAGTTAGGCTAGGGTTCAATATGTTTTAGTAGTGCTGTTTTAGATGTCAACTGTAAATTGTACAATTCATGTACTCTTCTTTGTTTATAGAAACAAATGTAACTTCTACATTGTAATTCCTTAACCCTTTCCCAAACGACAAATTTTGGACTGGTCCAAATTGAAAGAGTTTGCAGACGACAATTTTAAATTTGATGAAAATGGCAGAAAGTTATCAAAAAGGGTAGAAAACACTGTGGGAAAAGGAGAAATTGCTTGTTATGAGCAATCTCTCCTTTTCCCACAGTGTTTTCAAAAGACTTGTACTGCAGACACGTGAAAACCAGGGCTTGTTTGAGAAAGGGTTAAACATTGTGATTGTAGGTTACTTTAATCCTATACAAAACAATCCCGAGTTTCATGACCCTACAGATGATGGCCTTTGAAAACATTGTGGGAAAGGGAGAAAATGCTGGTGACCAGCATTTTCTCCTTTTCCCACAATGTTGTCTTCCCCTCCAAAAGCAAATTTAAATTTAGACTGACAACTATTTTGCCGTCTTTAAAAACTTTCAATTTGGGCAGGGCAAGTCTAAGATTTTTTTTTTTTGGTCTGGTGAAAAGTTAAACACTATTGAATAAAGGGGTTGAGTATAACTTGCAGTTGTTCACTAGAGTAATAGTTGAAAAACTTAAAACTGTTATGACACACACTCATATTTTCTCTCTCTTTAAAACATGCTAGAGTTCAGGGCTGCATTTCAACAACCTGCATAGATTTACCTAAACTATTTGGGGTTTTACATTCACACATACGATCCCTGCTTCACCCAAAGGTATGAGCTGGCATAAAGGTATGCAAAGATTTACTCAAATGGTAAAGCTACACAATTTAGTGAAACTTTTTTTCCGACTTCATGCTAGCTTACCTAAACTGTGTACGCATATTTCGTGCATACGCAGTTTAATGAAAGGCAGCTCAAATGTGGTCAGCCAGTTCAAGTCCAAGAGTATGTGGGTGTGGAAATGTGATTGAGATTGAGATTGAAGGATTTCTGTTAAACCCTATACCAGATTGCAAAAGACTTAACCAAATTGTAACCTAAACTGTGTACACAAATTTCGTTTGGACGCAATTTACTAAGAGGCAGCCCAGATGTGGTCGGCCAGTTCAAGTGAAAGAGTATTTGGTTGTGGAAATGCAACTGAAATTGAAGGATTTCTATTTACCCTTTACCAGATGGCAATATCTTAGACTTATCCAAATTATAACCAATATTTTATCTTTTTCCAGCAATGTTTTCTACTCTATCATATACAGTCACCATCATTTTAGACATACCTGTATTTCAATTTGTCGTCTACAAATGCTTTCAACATGGGAGAGTTTAGAGTGTTTTTTGTCTGGTAAGGAGTTTGTACTTTAAACTTATGAGTGTGGTCTTGACGGAAGATGTACATAAGTTCAGAGTAATCACCTTGGTTAACTCTTTATCACATGACAAACTTCAGACTCGTCCAAATCGAAAGCAGTTCTTACATCTAGAATAGAAACTGCTCGTTCAACATCAAATCCACTAATTTGAGTCGCGGAAGAATTTGTCGTCAGCCTGATTATGCTTTCAAAATGGACAAGTCTCAAATTTGGTCATCATGTCAGGAGGTAAGCGATTAGATATGTTGCTATGCATATTTCACTGTAAAAGCAAAGCAACACCTAAAGTTGCTGAAGATAAATATGGCTCAAAAATAGAAATTTGCTTGTTAGGGTAAAAAGAATGTGGAAAAAAGAGAAAATGCTGGATACTAGCATTTTTTTCTTTTTCCTACATTGCTTTCAAAGGCTTTTTTTTTTTCATAGGTTTGTAAAAACTCTGGATTATGTAGTAAAGGGTTTATGCAGAACATGCCTCTTCTGTGGTATTTCTCATTCTATCACAATGAATTTTAATACCATTCATGGTAGATGTGTCAAATTATCTGTACATAAAGCATAACCTTTTTTAGCTTTAACTCTTTACCAAACGACAAAAATTTAGACTTGTCCAAATTGAAAGCATTTGCAGACGACAAAAGTAGCTCAAATGATGATTTCTGGCTATGATAGGATAAAAAACATTGTCGGAAAAGGAGAAAATGCTTGTTACCAGCATTTTCTCTTTTTCCCACAGTGTTTTCAAGAAGCTTTTTTTTCAGGGTCGTTAAAAGTTGGGACTGTGTGGTAAAGGGTTAAATAAACTGTAATCTCATTTCTGTAGATTGATATATCAGTACTTGAACCTAGCCTTGTAAGTGTTGAAATATACATGTACATGTATTTCTAAATGATCTCACTTTGACCAGGACTTGTTCTTGGAATCCTTTACCTCATATAGTTTAATTAACTCTCTACCAAACGACAAAATTTTAGACTGGTTGAAATTGAAAGCATTTGCAGACGACAAAATAAAAGCGACTTTAAAATTGAAATTTGTTTAGGAAAGGGTAGAAAACATTGTGGGAAAAGTAGAAAATGCTGGTAAACCAGCATTTTCTATTTTTCCCACAATGTTTTCAACTGGCTCCTTTCTCGGGGTCCTTAAAAGTCGGGAAGGTGTGGTAAAGGGTTAAACACATCACTGTACGGGCTACCTTAAGATCAATCAATAAATTAAAGCAGGGAAAAACATGTAAAGGAAATTAAAGCATTGTTTTCTGAGTGTTTAGAAAAGCATTGCTTATATCAAGCAGTAATTGTTGTTTGTTTGCCCTCAAAGTGCTCAAGATTAGCTCTTGTGATTGTGCTGTGTCAGTTGTGCGTTGTCCGAGCAACAACAATTACCTTGTGTGCATTCTAGAGGCCACATTTTCAGTCCAATATTCATGAAACTTTGTCAGAATATTTGTCTTGATAATGTCTCAGACAAGGTCTTAGCTGGATCATGTTGGGTGGAAAAGTACATGTAGGTCACTAGGACGAATCTTAGAAAAACCTTGTGTGCACTCTAGAGGCCACATTTTCAGTCTGATACTCATGAAAGATGGTGAGACTATTTGTCTTGATGATACCTCAGACAAGTTTGATACTGAGTCACATCAAGTCAAAAAGTAGGTCACTGGGACAAATCTTAGAAAAAACTTGCATGCACCCTGGAGGCCATACTTTTAGTCTGATACTCATAAAATTGTCTTGATAATATCTTGAACAAGATATAACTTGGCCAGGTTGGATAAAATAGCAGGTAACCAATTCTCATGTGTTTTACATCATCACAACCAGTATGTCTATAATTTTATCAATCCTAGATGACTTAACTCAGGTGAGCACTTTAGGGCAAATGACCCTCTTGTTTCTTGTTAACTGAAGGGAAATCAGAAATGGTATTTGTGCAGTAACAGGTTTACTATATATGGTTGATGAATTATAATTCTTGTTGGGCGAAGTTAACCGAGGTGCTGTTTCGGCCAGTGTAAATTTAGTTGGAACAGAAAGAATTAAGCGTTTTGCATAATTTTCTGCAGTCTACAATGTTTGACACACTGATAGTTATATAAAAAAAAAAAGACTTGAAATTTCTTACGTTTAGAATTTTCACACCAAGTTAAAATTGATACATAATTACAGGTATGTTTATTTGTCATCTCAAGGGTTGAAATATTTGAGCCATGCTCTGGTAAAAGGGGGCTTAATGCATCTCTGTGGTACATTGTACCAGTCAAGCCATCTCATAATTATGGATCCATAATAGTCACTTTTTTAACAACCTACAGAATCTTGAGGTAGACTGGTCCTTGGACATACAGAAAATTGAACAATAGCGAAAAGTATCGGCCCAGGTCAGCCTGCGCAGACTGCGCAGGCTGACCTGGACCGATACTTTTCGCAGATGCATTAAGCCCCTTTTTCACAGAGCATGGCTCATTTTGATAATGAAGGGACTGGTAAAGATGAACAATATCTTTGTTATTAATTTTAACCCTTAGACTGGAGTGCTAATCAAACATCAGGGCCCCCCATTCATGAAAAAAATGAAGTTTCCTATTTTGCTCAAATCCGCTAATGGATGTCTGACTTAAGTTGAGTTGGGTATTTGAGATGCATTACACAAACATAAACAAAAAAAAACTTACGTTAAATTCTCAAAGGCCCAATTTGACAAAATGTTTCAGACCCATCTCAGCAAAATAAACACACTTGGCTCATTTAAAACACTTAACTCTTTACCAAACGAAAAAAATGTAGACTTGTCCATATTCAAAGCCGTTGCAGACGACGAATTAAATGTGGCTCATTTGATAGATTTTTGGCACCTTAAGGATAGAAAACATTGTGGGAAAAGGAGAAAATGCTGGTTACCAGCATTTTCTCCTTTTTCCACCATGTTTTCCAAAGGTCTCTCTATCAGGGTCATTAAAACTTGGAAGTGTGTGGTAAAAGGTTAAAACTGTAGATTCCCGTGAGAAATTGTAGTGTGATGAATTTTTAAATTTATATAAAAGTAAATACTAGAATGCAAGGGTCTTAGGATGTTTTCCAGTGTAGATCTATTTTGGTTTTGTAAATAATATATAACGTAAGCAGGAAACGAAATTAAACATTGTGAACATTATAGTGCTCTTGTTCATTCATTGGTCTATATTCAAATGTCCCGTCATGTTTGTGTTTTGTCAATGCATAATGTTGCAAGGATTTAAAGTTACATGTACTGGGAGTTTATGGAATTCAATCGGCTGTGCACACATGCGGTAGGTATTCTAATTCATTCATAATTCTAACATGACACGTGAATTCGGCTCTAAAAACATAGTGCAACGGAAGAGTGGTAAAATCGACGTCATTCTATATTCTGTGTAAAGTAAGAATTAATCCGCATCTGCTTAAAAATTGTATAGTAAGTATGGACTTGCTTTCCTTTTATCGAGAGTTGGTCATGTTAGGATCGAAATAGTCTTCTTTCTATCGTGGTTTATTGTTCAATAAACCACGTTTGTGAGTTACGAGGCGCAATAAATAAACCACTCGGGCTATCACCCTCGTGGATTATTTATTGTGCCTCATTACTCACAAACATATTTTACTGAACGATAAACCACGATAGAAAGATTATTTCTTAAGTAATCTAGAAGTATGAGGCAACGTTTATATAATCGATATATTTGTGAGCACGTGCCTGTTACTCGGTTTAACCCTTTCCACACAATCCCGAGTTTAACGACCCTGCGGAAACAGCCTTTTGAAAAACTTGTGTGAAAAGGAGAGAATACATATATTAAGAAAAGAATTGATTGTATTATCCACGTTTCATTTGTTGTCTGTAAGTGAATTAACTTGAAAAAGTCTTAATTTTGTTTTTAGGTAAAGAGTTAATGCGTTAAAACATGTATCCACCAGTACTAGGTCAGGGCTCTGAAGTGTCTTGCCCAAGGACACTCCCACGAAAAATCATGTAGACCTAGTGAGGCTCGAACCTAGGGCCTCCAGGTCATAAGTCTTACACTCTACCACTGAGCCACGCAGGGCCCCGCAAAAAAAACAAACTTGATTTCTGTGCCCTGTTTCACATAAAAATATAATCAAAGCGTTGAAAACACTGGTGTGGCATTTGTCAGGGGAACCATTGTTTGGAATTAATAATTTGAAAAATAAGAAAACAGAAATACATGTAGTTTAAAAAAATTCGCTTGAAAGTCAACCTACTATATAGCCATGCAAAATCCGATAGAGAAGGGTGCAATCTTGTGGGACAAACAAGTCCTGGCGAACAGGCCCTTGGACGAATAAGCCCAGGAACGAACTGGTTTTGGGACGAACAAGCACGCTATGTATGTATCATTACGCCACTATAGAAGGCCATAGCTGATCAAGCTATTTTCGATAAAAGGTAAGTACTTCCAAGATCGATGGCCTAATCCGATTTATTGTAATACGCCATTTTCAATTTCATATCTAAGTGCAATCGAAACACTTATTTGTCTCAGAAAAATTAATTTTAATTGGTCTATTTCCTTAGGTTTTGCACAAACTACGATACATGATTTTCAAAATGCCGTATTGAACTAATAGTGGCATTGTCTTCGACAAATGCCACAAAAAGTCTCTTACATTATTTTTATTCAGCTTGTTTCGTTATTTTGCTCAAATCCCCTGATGGGCTCATTTTCTGACAAGTTTATTTCGTTATTTGATATATACATTTCATTAACATTACGGGAATTTAGGCAAGAGGTCTTTTGAAAACATTGTGGGAAAAGAAGAAAATGCTGGTAACCAGCATTTTCTTCTTCCCCACAATGTTTTCTACCCATTTCAAAGATCGAAATCATTTTTGTTATATTGAATTTGTCGTCTGCAAATGCTTTCAATCTGGACATGTCTAAAAAGTTTTCGTTGGGCAAAGAGTTACTACAACAGTCGTCCGACACTTGTTTGATCTACATAAAAATCCTAACTTTTTGAAACCAACTTGCAGTAGGCGAAAAGCAAAAATTCCTTATGAAACATGGAAAGTTAACATGAATCAATCTATGCATGTACCTAATAGGTTATCTTTGAAAACGTTAGCACCTTAATATGCGGTTACCAACGCCCGGTTGCCGTTGAATTTTCCATGAAAATACAAAGTTGAAGCAGAGCCCCGGTAGCTCAGTCTGTAGCGTACAGGAGTTGAGAATAGAGGGTCTCTGGTTCGATCCCCGGCTCTGCCTATTTCTTCCTGAAGACTGATATTAGTCATTGCGACAGGATTCATTTCTCTCTCAACGCTGACCATTGTTTAGATGTTTGTTATGTGGGAAAGCTGCCAGTTGTTTTGAAAGAATATTGTGCGTAGTCTTGGTAAAAAAAAAAGAAAAAAAACCTCCAGGAAAGCATGGATAGGTGCACTAGCCGCAGCGATATAACTGAAATAGTGTTGAAAAAAGACGTTAAACACCACAATAAAAAAGCAAACACGCTGAAAAAAGGGACATAACTTTGACAAAAATGAGCTTTACCTGCCCTTCTGGCAAGTGTTCCCTTTGTTTAAGTTAACAATTGATTGATTGTACAGTGTTTAACGCCGTTTTATCATTCATTTATATCGCGGCGGCCAGTGCACCCATCCAGCTTTATGGAGGTTCTTTTATCAGTACTTCGCACAATATTCTTCTAAAGCCACAAACTGCTTTTCCACTTTGTCGAAACAGTGATCAGCGGTGAGAGAAGAATGTATCCTGTCGCAATGAATATCTTCAATCCGACTTTTAGACTGGCTCAAAGTGAAAGCACTTGCAGACAACAAATCAAATGTTGCAGTTATGAAATATCGTGTTTTTTTAAAGAACAGAAAAACATGGTGGGTAAAAGGAGAAAACGCTGGGTACCATCATTTTCCCCTTTTCCCCACAACGTTTTCAAAAGCATTTTTTTTTTTTTTTTCAGGATCGTTAAAAATGGATTGTGAGTTAAAGGTTTAACCCTTAGGCTTCTAAGCGCGACTCACTGACCTTTTGCAGACAGCGTAGATCAAGATCAGACTGCACAGTTTGATCTTGGATCTACACTGTCCGTTCAGGACATATTTTTTCTCACAAAAATATAAGTTCAAAATAGCATTATTCGGGTTTTTACTAGTGCCTTGAAAGTTTCGTTTAACTTATTCGGCAGGATAATGGTTAACTGAATGTAGATCTAGGTGTAGATAACATATAGGTTGAGATAGATCTACATTTACTGAAATCGAGCGAATTTCTGGGCAGACAACTTTACGCACTTTGAAAACATTGTTTCTCGCAATTAAAGATGCCCTGCACTTAGATTTCTCAAGGGAACCCCTCTTTCAGGAGGAGGGGATCCTTCTCAGACTACTCCTCTCCTGTGTATCACATACATGGATCCGTGGCGATGAGATCAACCGACTTCCTTGGTTACCGTCGTTAAGGGCTGACAAACAAACACAGTAAATACATATACAGTATAGCAGAAAGGCTACTTAAATCGTGCTGTCATGCCTGTTTCTTTCGATTAGATTCCGGAAAAATAATCTTATTCATATGTTTCTGCCGATGATGGATTCTCGGCAAGAAATATATGGATACTTGAACTTATTTACACAAGGATTTGTACAAAAAGTGTGAATATCGGGCCACGGACAATGTAATACACGTGCCAGCAAAGTTTTGAACTTCTACAAGAAAGAATGAAACAACTCATAATCCTCTGCAGTTTTGCTTGAAGATAATAGAATTAAAGACGATTAATATTTTTGTAGGGCTTGTTAGGTTGTCTCAACATCGTATTCGATAATAAATCACACTATATTACAAGCATTTTGAAATATTTAGAGTCCTCAAGCTCATTCTTTAGTTCGGCTTTTTCCGAAGGCAACGTTGAGGTATTGTCGTAGCCCTGGCGGCGTCGTTTGCGTCGTCATGCATTCGGCATACTTCGGGTGATTCGGTTATCAAATCCCTCGGCTGTATCACGTAGCTTGATATGCACCTACACGCTACATTTCGCACATCTCCGGAAGCACACCGCTTTACCGTTATTGAAATTGTAAGGCTCTTCTTAAGAAAGAACGCATGAGTAAATTTTCTATCGTTATCTTTCTAAGAGTATTTCAGTCGGCAAACGGTTTGTACATTCAAGTTTTAGCGTGGTTTATCAATTCCGTTAGGAGGTTTCATCGACAGACCGATAGAAGTGAATAACTTCACAGTGGTTGTTCATGTCGTTGCTAAGCGATCTACAGGGGCGCCGCCATGTTTAAGATCATGTGATTGGTAGTTCAAAATGGACGCCTCCCTTATACAGACGAGGTTAGATGTAGATACGGAATCGGCCGAGTTATGACGAGTGCGTCGTCATGAACATATTTTGACATTAAAAAACTTTGACATTTTAAATATAGATCTATCTGTCATTATTCAACTCTTTACCACACAATCACGGGTTTTAATGACCCTGAGAAAGAAGCCTTTTGAAAACATTGTGGGAAAAGGAGAAAATGCTGGTAACCAGCATTTTCTCCTGTTCCCGCAATGTTTTCTACCCTTTCCAAAACAAATTTCATTTTTTTAGCCACATTTATTTTGTCGTCTGCAAATGCTTTCAATTTGGGCCAGTCTAAAATTTTGTCGTTTGGTAAAGAGTTAAAGTACTTAGATCTACCTAAAACTTGGACAAGCTGTTCACTAACAAATGGGGAACCCATACAACACGCGCAGAAAACAATCAAAGTACATGTATTTTTGAAACAGTTATGCCCCCTTTTCGACTTCAGATTTGCACGGAAAATAAAGCAACTGCAGCCGAGCGTTGGCACCTGCATGCAGCGCTCTTGTTTCTGGAGATAGCAATGATGCCGGGCGGTGTTTACAAGATCATAAAGACAAACGGATACAGTTGCTAAGTAATTTCTCTTTAGTGTCTTTTGGGCAAAACATATTAAAACAAACGCAATTCGTCAACATGGCCTTCTTAGTAACCTATCAGACCTAGATCTGCCACTTCTACAGATATACACCGCAGAATAAACGTCACTTTCTCTGACGTCATTAATGACATCAGACTGCGTAGCAACGAACGTCAACAAATAGGAGTAGGTAAACTAGGCAGAGATCTTGATCGCAGGCGGTTTCAATATTCATAAAATATGGCCTGCTTCAAAAAATCTGATGTTGCTCCAGCTAATGTGTTTGTTGACGTAACGGCAGGTAAAAAGTTTTTCAATGTTGACATGAAATGCGAATATGCTGGTAACAAAATCGCCGAGATGGTAGAGAACGGAGAAATAACGACGGATCATGCGATCAAAGACTGTATTGCTTACGCAGATAGAGTGAACGACGGGAAGAAAGAAAATCACATGCTCTGCTGGATGTGCAAGCACCTTGCTCTTGGACTCTGTCACAAATTCAATATAACAGATAAGAAACAGGTGAGAACAATTATGCAAGATATTCTGCCACTGTGTAGAGGGATGGATGCTGGAGTTTTCTTCCGAGATATTGTTGCATTTGGCGAAGACGGACAATTCCTTTCAGAAAACGAAAAGGAATTACTTGAGAAATCAACCTATTATTTGAAAATGTCCACAGGATTTAAGATAGACATGCACGACGAGGCATACGCCAGATCGATTTTCGGGCCTCTTAAAGCTAAATTGCCTAAATCCATGTATTACATAGATTTACCAATTGGAAACCCGGCTTATGCTATTGGCACAGCCCCTTCAAGCACCTCAAATCCACTAGCAACGGCATGTCAAAGCTTAAAACCGCATGCAGTTCTCACGCTTCTACGACATGGCGCTAATCCGCATGGCGAACCTCTAGCTTACACCCTTGGCTCATTGTCTCACGCTAAAACAGTGGAAGAAAAGGCCAAGATCAAAGTAGCTGAATCGCCTATTGATTTAACAAAGAAAGTGTTGGAATATTTATTGCGGTCTGTTTCTCAGCTAAAGTTACGATTCGACGATCAAAAGATAGGCGAGATTGACCATGACGAGGATGTGTATTACGTTTCTAAAAATATCGTAAAGTTTGTGGAGGAGAGATTCTATAATAGTCCAAACAAACTAAAGCATCTGTGTCGGTTGAAAATACGCCAACTGGTCCTGGAAAACGACAGTCTACCAGAGGGGATTTATTCATTCCAGAAACCTCTTATTACCAGCCATAAGCGTTACCTTGATCTCTTGGCAAAGTAAACTATAATATGGACTTTTTATCCTACTTTAGTGATTTATAAAATTGCTTTTTTATTCATTTATTTATTCATTTATTCATGTAGTCTTTTTTATGGTCTTATATCTGTTTCTTCTCCTTCCAGTGTTCAGAAACATAATGTTAATTTCTACATTGCTATTGACATGTAAAGTGATTTTGTTATGCAAAATATTTATCACACGTCCATCTCTTGGAGTTGAGATTAAATTAAGATATATGAAATTTATAATTCTGTTGAAAGTGTTTATTTCTGATCCCATTGAGATTTTTATTTTGATAAGGAACTGATTCCCTGACAGTTCATTGGCTAATTCATCACATTGGCTCCTGCTGCTGCATACCATTTTTTTTAACCCTTGCCCAAAGATACCATGTTTTACCAACCTTGAGGTGGAAGGCTTTTGCCAGAAGCATCATGGGAAGAGGAGAATATGCTGGTAACCAGCATTTTCTTATTTTCGTGTTTTCCCACAATGCATTCCAGCCTACAAGTTGCAATATTTCACTAACATTTGTTTCTACAAACGCTTTGAATTTGGACAAATCTGGGTCCATATACAACAACTGTAAAGAATATTCTTAGTCTTATTCTCCAGAATTTTCTAAGTTTGAAAGTAAAACAACTTCTGATTGGCTAAACCATTTGTTTAAGTCAATAAGAAGTTGTGTTACTTTCAAATTCAGAAAATTTTGAAGAGTAAGACTAAGAATGTTCTTAAGAATGGTTAGTGAATACAGACCCTGGTCCTGATTCCCCAATTAATTGTGAACTAACCACTATTTATAACAAAATTTATTACACCATTAATTTAATCCTTTCCCAAACAAGCCCTAGTTTTTACGTGTCTGCACGTGGGAAAAGGAGAAATTGCTCGTAACGAGCAATTTCTCCTTTTCCCACAGTGTTTTCTATCCTTTTTGAGACCTTTCTGCCATTTTCATCAAATTTAAAATTGTCGTCTGCAAACTCTTTCAATTTGGACCAGTCCAAATTTTGTCATTTAGGAAAGGGTTAACACCTTATCAGACGACACAATTTTAGACTTGTCAGACTTGAAAGTATTTGCAGACAATATAACATTAAAAGTCACTCAGTTGATCTGACTTGCTTTTGAAGATGTAAAAAATGTTTTTGGAAACCAAGAAAATCCTGGTTACTTTTTTTTTCCTTTTTCAACCATTTTTTCAAAAGGTTTCATCTTCATGGTTGTTAAAACCTGGAATTGTTTTGTAAAGGGGTAAAGGTATTTTATATGATTAAACACTCGACTCCACAGAATTTTGTTATATTTAATAATAATTCCTCATTTACACTGGACAATATTTACACAAAGACATACTGTAACATTTAGAGCTCAAAATAAATCAGTGGACATTCTTATTCAGTTAACTCTTTACCAAATGATAAAATGTTTAGACTAGTCCAAATTGAAAGCTTTTGCAGACGACAAATTAAATGTGACTCAAAAATTGTAATTGGTTATGGGACGGGTAGAAACATTATGGGAAAAGGAGAAAATGCTGGTTACCAGCATTTTCTCCTTTTCCCACAATGTTTTCAAAAGGCTTTTTCGTCAGGGTTGTTAAAACCTGTGATTGTGTGGTAAATAGTTAAAACAAAATTCCCAATTTTGGACTTTAAAAGGGGGACTTTCATTATATTCAGTCTTATCCTGGATCTATATTCACCAACCGATCTTAATTTTATCAATAATGGTCTAACATTCTAGATTTATAAAGAACACAACTGTTGATTTGCCGTACCATTTGAGCCACGCTGTGTGAATAGGGACTTTACTGTATCTGGGAAAAAATTTAAAACCAGGTCAGCCTGGCTGCGCAGGCTGACCTGAGTCAAAACCTTTTGCAATTGAAAAATTTTCTGCATGTCCAAGGACCATTCTACATCAGGATTCAGCTGGTTGTAAGACAAAATGGATTTTATGGATCCATAATTATGTGATGACTTGCTTTATATAGTGCATCACAGAGATGCATGAAACTCCCTTTTGTCAGAGCATGGCTCATTTGGTTTAGCCAATCAGAAAATGTGTTACTTTTAAATTTAGAAAATTCTTGTGAATAAGACTACTAATGTTCTGAAGAATGGTTGATGAATACAGACTCTGATCTACATTATCCACAATAGCAATCATCACAAACAACCTAGAACAGTACCCTCAATTTTCTACTTTTCCCACAATGTTTTTAAAAGGCTTTCTTCACAGAGTTGTTAAAACCCGTGATTGTTTGGTAAAGGGTTAAATGGTGTTTATGTCCCTAAATAATTCAAGTATACAAAAAACTGTGACAGCTCACTTGACCCTTTCCCAAATGACAAATTTTAGCCCCTTCCAAATTCAAAGCATCTGCAGACGACAAATTTGAAAGTGGTGCAACTGAACTTAAGGTTTTTTGACAGGGTAGAAAACGTGGAAAAAAGGAGAAAATGCTGATTACCAGCATTTTCTCCTTTTCCCACAATGTTTTCAAATGGCCTCTTCCTCAGGGACGTGAAAACACGGGATTGTTTGGTAAAGGGTTAAATTCAGAAGAATCTTGGGTAAGACTCGTGTCCGTATTTAATGTACAACTTTTTTTTCATTGCTGAGAAGACAATTTCTGATAGCTTATAGCAGAAAGAGAAATCACTCGTAGCTAAATTCATGTTTTTATTACTATTTGTTACTATTTCCTCAAATGAAGTGCCTTTAAAAGAGTCCAAAATACTGCCCATGATGAAATGGGTTTATAAGCTACTAAAAATAACTGCGAAACAACATTTCTAACTTATCACATGCTGTAATTTTACTTCGTATCAGTGGTCAACTTATTACATTAAAAGAATTCTTTCAAAATGTTGAATTAATCCTTTACCAGAAAAAACCCTTGGTTAAACAACTCTAAGAGAAAGACATTTGAAAACATTGTGGGGAAAGGAGAAAATGCTGTTAACCAGCATTTTCTCAATTTTCCATGCTGTTTTCTGCAATTTCAAATTTCAAACATTTCATTTGTTGTATGCAAATGCTGTCAAAACGGTTGCATGTAAAATTTTGTCATTTGGTAAAGGGATAATTTATTTTCAAAATGTACAATTAATGTGATGGCTGGGCTAACTGGAATCCATGCTTGAGAACTCTTCATCATCATCAAAGTCCCACACCTGAAATATACAAAATAAACTGTTAAAAATGCTAACAACAACTTATGTTGCTTTTGCCAACATTATAGATCAAGATCAGACTGCACAGAATTATGCAGTCTGATCTTGTATTTACAGAATATGTAGTCTGATCTTGTATTTACACTGCTACCTTGTCAAAGCACCTCTAAAATTACAATATTTCCGAATTTGTCCTTCTTGTCTAACCATTTACCAAAAACTCCTGTGCTTTAACGACCCTGAAGAAAAGGGCTTTTGAATACAACCAGCATTTTCTCCTTTCCTCGAAATGTTTTCTACCCTACCAAACACAATGTTCACTTCTTGAGTAGCATTTATATTGTCATCTGCAAATGCTGTCAACTTTTACAGCTAAAAAATTTTGTCATTTGGTAAAGAGTTAAAGGTCCATTTCAGAAATTCAGCACTTTTCTGAACTTTCAATCGTTTTATTTTGATCACGATCTGAACTCTTCGCCAAATAATCCACCATTTAAGACACAGTAAGTATGTGATCTGCACATGCTTCTAGCTTAGACAAGTCTAAAATTTTGTAGTCTGGGTGAGAGTTAAGTTGTGGTTGACATGCTAGGGCGGTGAAGAATGATGCATCCATCCAATGCAGCAGACTTTTTTAGCAGTATCTACAAAGTTTCTGCAGTTATAACGAAACTTTACAGGGTTCCAGAGAGAGGGAGTGATTTTGATTTAAAAATTGAAAATATCAGTTATTGTCCACTAAACCCTATGTTATGGGTACTCATTAGAATCGTCTCACCGAGACGATTCTAATGAGTACCCACAATATAGGGTTTGGAAGATTTAGAATACCATCACTCCCTCTTATCTGGAGCTCTAACTTTAGAATACAAGTACACATAAATTATATCGAAGAACAAAAGACATTCAGCAAAGAGAAAATAGAGCCCAGATATTGCAATTTCAAGGTTGCTGTGGTAAGAACGTATCACAGAGATCGGCATTTGCATACTCAACTTCATTTATTTTGTTTGTTTAACCCTTTACCGCACAATGACACCTGTTAACGCCCCTGGGAAAGAAGCCTTTTGAAAACATTGTGGGAAAAGGAGAAAATGCTGGTAACCAGCATTTTCTCCTTTTCCCACAATGTTTTCTGTCCTATCAAAGGAAAATTGCACTATTTGAGCTACATTGAAATTGTCGTCTGCAAATGCTTTCAATTTGGACAAGGCTAAAATTTTGTCGTCTGGTAAAGGGTTAAATGGTGTTTATACCTCTAATAAATATTTCAATTATGTAACTGTGACAGCTCACTTAAGTCTAAAGGCCACTAAGGTGTAAAAAGGACTTAGCCAGGTCTCCATTATGTTTTACACAAGAACACTTCTTTGCTAACATCTCAACCAGCCATCTTATGAAAGTTCCTCTGCTCCAGTTGTAAAACATTAGAAACAATGACACAAAACACAGACAGACAGACAGACAGACAGACAAACAGACACACAGACACAGACAGAGAGAGAGAGAGAGATATGGAAAACCAATAATTACCTCTGCATCTGCTGTGTCCTGGTGCATTTTTGTCAAGCCTGTGAGATCTTCAAGGTAATTGGGATCATTGAAAACTTTCAGCAGGAAATCAAAACCCTCCTTCTCAAAATGTTCTACAACCTGAAAATGACAGCATATATCAAATATTTCTTCAAATCATACCACTTGAAGACAGAGGCAACTTAATTTTGAATTATTTCAGTGGGATTACTGTCATTTTGGCCATAGCCTTTCTCTCATATGAACTTGTTATAATCAATTTCTTCTTTTGTTTCTAATGTTTTCAAGAGTCTGCCGATACACAACTGAATGTCTGCATGAGATAATGAGATAATATGCAGACTGCTACAGAAATGAAATGGACATTTTCAACCTATAGAAAAGACCTAAATTGATTGCATTGCATTCACCTTTTACCAAATAACCCTGTTTATTTCATGCTTTTAGGTAGTTTATCGTGAAATAATGGTGGATTATGGTTTGATATTTCATAGTTACAACCATTGAAAATATTGATTTTATATTTTCTAACTCTTCAGTTGAAGGTGAAAACAGTAGTTCCTGCTCACTAGTTACCAAGGTAATCAGTGCGTGCCATTCAAATGGAGAGAAATATGACATAACTTACACTATATTTCTTGCACTTTCATAATATTGCAATGCCTTGTTATGTGAGGGGGGTATGCCTTGAGGAATTAATGAAAACAACTGGACTGGATTTTGATGAAAGTTTCAAAAAAATAGAGGTTAGAAGCATGAAATAAATAGAATATTTGTTTTTTTTCTGAGGAAGATCGGAATTTATTTCATCTCGCAAACATCATCGGTAATATTTTCCTGATGATGTTCACTCGCTGAAATAAATTTCAATCTTCTACTGAAAAGAACAAAGATCCTCTATGTATTAAAGACCCTGGGGAAGAAAAAATTTTGACAGACTTTTAGGATTTGATAGACTTTTGGGAAAAGGAGACATTGATGGCAACCATCATTTTCCCTTTTTCTTTGCAATGTTTTCTATCCTTTCACAGACAAATCCTGTGTTGTGAGTACCATTTGTCTGCAAATGCTTTCAGTTTGGACAAGTCCAAAATTCTGTTGCTGAGTAATGGGTCAGCAATCCTGGACAATGATGATATGAGTTAAAATAACATCTGAGTCCGTATTAACATCTGGGTCCATATCCCGTTAGTAATCCTAAGAATATTCTTTATAGTGGTCTTACTCCTCAAGATTTTCTAAATTTGACAGTAACACAACTTCTGATTGGCTAAACCAAATGGTTTAGCCAATCAGAAGTTGTGTTACTTTCAAATTTAGACAGACCCTGTAATTTTTTATATAGCAAGGCACCCAAAGTTACCTACATACAAAGTCCATGACTAGGAATAGCTCATACTTAAAGATGAAACTAAATAGTTCAGTATAACACTATGTACCAATTTGGTCTTTATGGAGAAATAGGTCAATGCAAAAGCACATTCTTACCATTGGGCTGCAAGCAGTACATTTATCAAAAGCAAGGCTTGCTGGCATTATTTGCTGAAACCTAGACAAGAACCCTCGTATCTGAAATAAAAATACAACAAGACCTGTAAAAACATTTTACTTTCATGACAAAGGCAACAACAAAGCAATGGTTCATAACAGTTCCATAATTATTAGTCCTTGCTTTTCATTCTCTCTGCCATCATCAAGGAGCTACACTGTTTACATTGCAGTATGTATGACAGTTGTTTGTATATAAGTGTTACATTGTATATGTATACTCTCCGGTCAAAAGTGATTCTACAACATGGCAAACATCATTGTTTAGTTTACGTACCCATTAATTTAAGCCATCTGGAAAAGATGCCAATTTACATAAAGTGTAATCGATACGCATACGTAATCCCACAGGGTGCACTATGTACTAAGGTCAAAAAGGGGTCCAAATAGGGTAGATTGACTAGATCTACATATAACATGAAACTTTGAGCATGCAAAGAAAACATTTTTTTTTGCCTGTAATTATTCATTGTCTTAATCCTTTACCAAATGACAAAATTTCAGACTGGTATAAATTGACAGCATTTGCAAACGACAAAATAAACATCACTGAAAAGTGGAAGTTTGTTTTAGGAAGGGCAGAAAACATTGTGGGAAAAGGAGAAAATGCTGGTTACCAGCATTTTCTCCTTTTCCTGCAGTATTTTCAAAAGGCCTCTTTTTCAGGGTTGTTAAAAATCAGGATTACATGGTAAAGAGTTAACTCTTTACCATGTCAAAATCTGACACATGTCCAAATTGAAAGCATTTGCGGACGGCAATTTAAATGTAGCTCAAATGATGGAATTTGTCTTTAATCAGGTAGAAAACATTTTGGGAAAAGGAGAATATGCTGGTAACCAGCATTTTCTCTTTTTCCCACAATGCTTTCAAAAGGCTTCTTCCTCAGGGTTGTAAAAACTCAGGATTGTGTGGTAATGGGTTAAACCTTCACTTTGTGTGCTTTTGCAGACAGCATGGATCAAATTCAGGAGTTTGAAAAGTTGTAAATCATGCTTCGAAAGGTTGAATAATGGATTCAGTTATATCTGAACTAATTTTTTCAGCTGAAATACCTGTATTGCAAGAAGATAGATACAAAGTGTCAAGTACAGCCCCAACTACGGTATGATGTAACTCTAGTGTGGACACGTTTTAGCTTGATTTAACTCTTTACCAAACGACAAAATTTTAGACTGGCCCAAATTGAAAGCATTTGCAGACGACAAAATGAATGTGGCTAAAAAAATGAAATTTGTTTCGGAACGGATAGAAAACATTGCGGGAAAAGGAGAAAATGCTGGTTACCGGCATTTTCTCCTTTTCCCACAATTTTTTCAAAAGGCTTCTTTCTCAGGGTCATTAAAAGTCGGGATTGTGTGGTAAAGAGTTAAGATTTAATCAGTCAAAATGTTATTCTGTAGTATTCATCCACAACTGATAGGAAGAAGTGAATTCCAATTAACCCTTTACCACACAATACACAATGCTGACTTTTAATGACCCTGAGAAATAAGCCTTTTGAAAACATTGTGGGAAAAGGAGAAAATGCTGGTAACCAGCATTTTCTCCTTTTTCCACAATGTTTTCTACCCATCTCAAAGAAAAATCACTTTACTTGAGCCACACTGAAATTGTCGTCTGCAAATGCTTTCGATTTGGAAGTCTAAAATATTGTTGTGTTGTAAAGAATTGAAGCTGTATCTGTTTCAATTTCTTACACCTTTCGAATAACAGTATCAAAAATTGTTATATTTTGTTGCCGAAATTTGTGCATATATAATAAAAGGAATATAAGGTTGAAATATCTTTTTTTGTGCTTGTATTTGCTTCTTGCTTGGTAGGAAAAGTTGGAAATCTTGCTCTACTTCAGGTATTGCAAACTATCACATTTTCCCATGCAGTTTGAAGCAAATACAACCATCAGGAAAGCACTATAACCCTTTACCAGACGGCAAAATTGAAAGCATTTGCAGACGACAATTTCAATGTGGCTCAAATGGTGCAATTTTTCTATGACAGGGTAGAAAACATTGTGGGAAAAGGAGAAAATGCTGGGTACCAGCATTTTCTCCTTTTCTCACAATGTTTTCAAAAGGCTTCTTCCCCGGGGTCGTCAAAGGCGCATTGTGCCGTAAAGGCATAATGTTCCATATGTATGTTTGATTTGTATCAGGTATAAACATTTCACTTGTCTTTACACACCTGATGTGGGACAATTCCTAAAGGACTAACATGTTCTGTGGTTAAGTGTTCATCATTAGCACTTGTGTCAGCAGGCGCACACCCTTTATCTGGATGTTGAAGGACGGAGACTAGGAGTTCAACAGCGAGGGCACTGGCTATATAGGACATGCCTGGTCGAGACACTGTACACTGCTGGTCTAAGGTTCTATCCCTTGTAGACTGTCGAGAGAAAGTAAATTGCAACATTAAGTGTTACATAAGGCCTGTTCCACAAAAGCCCTGGTTTTAGTGACCCCAGGAAAAATACTTTTGCAAACATTGCGGGAAAAGGAGAAAATGCTGGTGACCAGCATTTTCTCCTTTTCCCACGTTTTCTACCTTTTGATAGAAAAAAATCAGATTTTGAGTGACTTTTAATTTGTTGTCTGCAAATGCTTTCAATTTGGGTAAGTCTGAAATTTTGTCATTTGGCAAAGAGTTACGAGGCCTAATCGTTTTTGTTCAGACAAACATTAATTTATCCTCAACACTAAAACCAAAATACCCTAGTTTTCTTACCTATCCAAGATAAACTTCAACATTTGGGTCACATTTAATTTGTCATCTGCAAATGCTTTCAATTTGGATAAATCTAAAATTTTGAAATATTTTTAATAGTGATAACTTACATCCCCAGGGGCTACTACATCATTACAGAAATAGCACCCAAGCTGGTCCCCTGGAATTGCTCTGAACTGTTTCATATCAAACGGCCTGGTACCCTCGGATTTACCAGTTTTAAATCCATGTCGCATTACAAGGAATGTATCAAAACCTAGTGCAGAACATATCACAATCTGAAAAGGAGAAAAAAAAAATTCTTGTTTGCATATAGTTCAAATATACAAGTTGGGTACAAAATGTTAAAAGGGGACTGGATGTATCGCAATGATCTCAGAGAAGGTCAGAAAAAAATGTTTAATATTCCAGCATCTGCTGATCTCTTTTTAAAAAGGTGACAACATGAGTAATTGCTCAAAGTCAGCATTTTTAGACGATAAAATAATTGTGGCTCAAAAGATAGAATTTTGCCTTTGAAAAGATAGAAAACACTGTGGGAAACGGAAAAAAATGTTGGCAACCTGCTTTTACACTTATTTCTACAATATTTTTCAAAAGCCATTTTTCCTCTGGAATTTACCTAACAACAAAATTTTATATTTGTCCAAATTGAAAGCATTTGCATATGACAAAATACATGTGACTTAAAAGATGAAATTTGTTCTTAGACAGGTTAAAAACTTCATGGGATAAAGGAGAAAATGCTGGTTTCAATTATTTTCTCCTTTTTCAGCAATGTTTTCAAAACCTCTCTTTCTCAGACTCATTTAACCCTTTAACAAACGACAAAATTTTAGACCAGTCCAAATTGAAAGCTTTTGCAGACGACAAAATAAATATGAATTAAAAATTGAAATTTGTTTTTGGACGAGTAGAAAACATTGTGGGAAAAGGAGAAAATGCTGGTTACCAGCATTTTCTCCTTTTCCCACAATGTTTTCAAAAGGCTTCTTCCTCAGGGTCGTTAAAAGTCAGGATTGTGTGGTAAAGGGTTAAAAATCTGTGGTTAAGAGTCAATACCTTTTTCATGGAAGCGCCCATCACAGTGGGTAGCCATCTACTCTCCCGAGTGTCCAGTAACAGGAACAATGCATCATGGGAAGACACAAGTGATGCCAGCTTTTCAATGTCTGCTTTTACCTGTGGTATTGCACTTTCTGAAATGCAAAATATGGAATTTTAGGGATGCCCAAATCACGGATAACAAATCTAATGTGGCTCAGATTTTGGGAATCGCCTTTGAAATGGTAGAAAACACTGTGGGCAAAGGTTACCAGCATTTTCTCCCTTTCCAACGATGTTTGTAAAAGCAGTTTGCCTAAGGGTCGTTGAAACTTGGAATTGTGTGCTAAAGGGTTAACTTTCAGATAGCCAAGAGGACATCCCATGAAATTTTTTTGTTTGGTTAAGGATTAACCCTTTACCACACAATCCCGACTTTTAATGACCCTAAGAAAGGAGCCTTTTGAAAATATTGTGAAAGATGAGAAAATGCTGGTAACCAGCATTTTCTCTTTTTCCCATAATATTTTCTTCCCTTCCCAAAACAAATTTCAATTTTATAGTCATTTTCATTTTGCCATCTGCAAATGCTTTCAATTACAACCAGTCGACATTTTTGTTGTTTGATAACTCTTTACCAAACGACAAAAATGTAGACTGGTCCAAATTGAAAGCATTTGCAGACGACAATTGAAATGTGAATCAAATGATGTAAATTGTGTTTGACAGTATAGAAAACATTATGAGAAAAGGAGAAAATGCTGGTTACCAGCATTTTCTCCTTTTCCCACAATGTTTCAAAAGGCTTCTTCTACAGGGTCGTTAAAAGTCGGGATTGTGTGGTAAAGGGATAAAGAGTTAAGCAGTAAGAGAAAATTTTTCCTGCCTAAATGACTACCATCAAAACTTGGACTGAGTTTTGGATGCTAAGGTTTGGCTTTCTTTTGGTCTCACAGTAAAAAAGCATTACATGTTGTTAAATCACAGAAGTGAGTTTATAAATACATGTTTACATTAACTTTGATCGTAACTTTTCATGGAGGTTTCCACTGATTGTTTGAGTAGACCTGAATGAGACTGCATATCATGTGTTTTGGTCTAGATGTATTACAACCCTCAATCATGTTGTAAACATGAACTTGAATTACATTTGATGATAAACAACAACAGCAACAAAAAAGTAAACTAAAATCCAATTTTATTTTTGATATATATTTGTCACTCATTATATAGAAAATTGTATATCATGTAATTGTAGGCCTGTATACTTAACCCTTTACTACACAATCCCGAGTTTTAATGACCCTAAGGAAGAAGGCTTTTGAAAACATTGGTTACCAGCATTTTCTCCTTTTCCCAAAATGTTTTCTACATATCCAAAGAGAAATTCTACCTTACTAGTAACATTTAATTTGTCGCCTGCAAATGCTTTCAATTTGGACAGGTCTAAAGTTTTGTCGTGTGGTAAAGAGATAAAGATATTGGTACTGGTAATAGCAAAAGCTGGATTCATAGTTTAAAAGGAATGGGTTACCAGTCTTGGCTTCAGCAGTAGAGACTAGGCATATTAACCCTTTACCAAACGACAAAATTTTAGACTGGTCCAAATTGAAAGCATTTGCAGACGACAATATAAATGTGATTGAAAAATTGAATTTGTTTTGGGAAGGGTAGAAAACATTGTGGGGAAAAGGAGAAAAATGCTGGTTACCAGCATTTTCTCCTTTTCCCCACAATGTTTTCAAAAGGTTCCTTTCTCAGGGTCGTTAAAAGTCGGGATTGTGTGGTAAAGAGTTAAATAAAGATATTGGTACTGGTAACAGCAAAAGCTCGGATTCATAGTTTAAAAGAAATGGGTTACCAGTCTTGGCTTCAGCAGTAGAGACTAAGCATATTAACCCTTTCCCAAACGACAAAATTTTAGACTGGTCCAAATTGAAAGCATTTGCAGACGACAATATAAATGTGATTGAAAAATTGAAATTCGTTTTCAGAAGGGTAGAAAACATTGTGGGAAAAGGAGAAAATGCTGGTTACCAGCATTTTCTCCTTTTCCCACAATGTTTTTAAAAAAGGCTTCTTTCAATGGGTCATTAAAAGTTGGGATTGTGTTTTACAGAGTTAATATTTTGATAAAAATTCCAAGTGAAAAATTATTATACATAATGATCCTTCAAAGACTTGACATTGTATGATTCCCAAAATATGAAGGAATTCAGATGCTAGTTTAACTTTTTACTTAACAATCCAGAGTCTTAACCCTTTACAACACGAGAAAAATTTAGACTGGTCCAAATTGAAAGCATTTGCAGACGACAATTTAAATGTGACTCAAATAATGGAATTCTTCTTAGATAGGGTAGGAAACATTGTGGGAAAAGGAGAAAATGCTGGTTACAAGCATTTTCTCCTTTTCCCACAATGTTTTCAAAAGGCCTCTTCCTCAGGGTCGTTAAAGTTGGGATTGTGTGGTAAAGGGCTAAAGACCCTAATAACGAGGAGATTTGAAAACATTTTGGAAAAAGGAGAAAATGCTGTTTAACAGCATTTTCTCCTTTTCCCACAATGTTTCCTAAACTTTCAAAGATGAATCCCATTATCTGAACCACAATTAAATTTGTCATCTGCCAATGCTTTCAAATTGAAAATGTCTAAATTTTGAGTTACCAGAATTTTCTCCTTTTCCCACAATGTTTTCTAACCTTTCAAGGACAAATCCCATTATTTGGACCACATTTAATTTTGTTGTCTGCCAATGCTTTTGATTTGGACAAGGCTTAACTTCTGTTGTCTGGTAAAAGGACAATACACTATTATGCAATAATAGAAAAGTACCTGAAACTGAATGACCAGGCATTGGAATGGATAAAGACACGCCGACAGAGTTCTACAAAAATACAAAAAGCATTTCACTAAAAAACCAATTTACAAATACAGAAATGAACAAAGTATTTCAGAAATTTTACACGATTAATTCTTTACCACACAGCAAAATTAAAGGCATTTGCAGACGACAAATTAGATGAGGCTCAAATAATGGGTTTGAAATAGTAGACAACATTTTGGTGAAAGGAGAGATTGCTGGTTACCAGTATATTCACCTTTTCCTACAATGTTTTCTGAGCTTTTTCTCCAGGGTCATTAAAAGATGGAATTGTGTGGTAAAGGTTTAAAAGAATCATATGAAGACAGTGCAGCCAATAATGTTAACTTATTACCTACTGGAATTAATTTGCATACATCAAATTTGAAAACTGCCTTGCAAAATGTACAAAATCAACATTAATTAAGAAATAATCTTCTTTTTATCATGGTTTATCATTCGATGAACCAGGGTTGTGAGTTATGAGGCACAATAAATAATCCATGAGGGCGATAGCCTCAGCGGTTTATTCATTCAGCCTCATAACTCACAACCGTGGTTTATTGAACAATAAACCACGACAGCAAGAAGATTATTTCGATTCTAACATGAACGACTCTTGATAAAAGGAAAACAAGCTCATAATTAGTATACAAAAGCTGATGCGGATTAATTCTTACTTTACATAGAATATAGAATGATATATTATACCACGCATCCGTTTGTACTGTGTTTATAGACCTGAATTCACATGTCATGTTAGAATAAAGGTTTGGTGACATCAGATTGTTGCTTTCCTTTTACAGAGGAAAATTCACAGAAAAATGACTTAACAGTGTACATGTATTATCTTTACCACACAATCCTGACTTTTAACAACCCTGAAGAAAAAGCCTTTTCAAAAAAAATTGTGGGAAAAGGAGAAAATGCTGGTAACCAGCATTTTCTCCTTTTCCCACAATGTTTTCTCCCCTTCCCAAAACAATTCTTAATTTTTGAGAAACAATTATTTTGTTGTCTGCTAAAGCTTTCCATTTGGACTGGTCTAAAATTTTGTTGTTTGGTATTGATGGTATAAAAGACCATCATTACAGACTTTTAACAGTTGATCAGTTTGTCGTTTTTTTTTTTTTTTGTAAACCTGCAGAAAGGAAATATTGTTTTCTGTTGCTTTGAAATGGCTGGAGACTACTGTACTGAATGTCAGGTTGCTGGTTTAACAATCTGAGATCTGAGCCTATATTCACCAAACATTAAAAAAACTTGATACAAGGATGGAATACATTTATACATACAACTCCTGGAAAAATTTTCTGTAATGACTCGGCTGCAGCCTCCGCCTTGGGCCTTCCTCCTCCTGACTGCTTGCAGTCTTCAAATACAAACAGTGTTTGTCTTACTGGATTACTGTAGGATACTCTGCCATTGTCTACTAAAGTAATAGTTCTCACACCCCAACCCTGAAATCAATACAGGCGTAGTAAAATTTTATCACATAAAACCTCCTCTAGCAGTGTATTAAACCCTACTTATTTTTGATAATACACTAGTGTATTATCGTTTTTTGGGTCCTGGTTCTGATCATTTTCTTATAGTTTTGAATGCATGAAGCCGGTGAAACCAACCGCAGCACATGCCAGAATTTGTACTACCGGTACTTTGCCATTTCGCGGGAAAATGACAATGTTGTTGCAAAGACATACAAGTGCGCAAAATGTTATGATTTTCATGTTCAATCACAACAAGAAATGATACATAAGTTGTTTAAAGTCAACAAAATTGTGGAAATATTTTGATTTACTCCATCTATACAACGTTTCATTCTACTTTTGGCGTAAATGTCACAGACCTATCTTTTTGTGTATGTACACATTTCAAACCAAACTACATCTGTAAACATGGACCCATGAATGTTTTGTAGGCTGAAGGTAATGGTGCAGGATTACTTATTTTAGTCTGTCATTCGTTTTATGTGATAAACAGAATCTCACATTCATATTATCATTTTTTTTTATCAAACTTGATGACTAAAATGTCAAGGCTAAGGCTTGCGTGATATAATTAAGTCAACTCATTTGATAAAAATGATAATACATAAACACTCATGTAAGATCCTCTATATAGGTCCAAGCTCTGTGAAAAGGAGACTTAATGCATCTGCAAAAGAAAAGTATCGACCTAGGTCAGCCTGCGCAGTCCGAGCAGGCTGACCTGGGTCGAAACTTTTCGCTACTGGTCAATTTTCTGCATCTCAAAGGACCAGTGTACCTTATGATTCATTTGGTTGTTAGACAAACTGGATTTTGTGAATCCATCATACAGTGATGACTGGCTTGGTATCATGCAACATAGAGACGCACTAAGCCCCTTTTCACAGAGCATGGCTTATACTTATTTCAGGTTCATTGTTTAGAATAGATTGTGTGAGTATAATTTAGCACTTGTTGCAAGTTATTGTCCACATTACCCATGTGCTGGACTTATTCATATCTCTGGACTACCATTGTCCAGTATGTCCACTTTAGTTACAATGCTCATACTCAACCTTGAAAATAATATGGATATTGCAGAGTTAGATTGATTGTATGGTGTTTAACGCCATTTTCAACTTTGTTTAACCCTTTCCCAAACAACAAATTTTGGACTGGTCCAAATTGAAAGAGTTTGCAGACGACAATTTCAAATTTGATGAAAATGGCAGAAAGTTATCAAAAAGGGTAGAAAACACTGTGGGAAAAGGAGAAATTGCTCGTTACGAGCAATTTCTCCTTTTCCCGCAGTGTTTTCAAAAGACTTATACTGCAGACACGTGAAAACCAGGGCTTGTTTGGGAAAGGGTTAAGCAGCCAGTGCACCTATCAAAGCTTTCATGGAGTTTCTTTTACCAGTACTATGCTCAATATTCTTTCTGAGCCAATGGCTGCTTTCCCACATATTCATTGTCGAAACAATGACCAGGGGCGAGAAAGGAATGAATCCTGTGGCAAAATCATCAATCTTCGGAAAAAAAAAGGCCGAGCCAGGGATATCCCAGAGTTAGACTTTAAGGCCATTGTCTGAACAACTTTTACAGCTGTCCAAATTTTCTCATTTTCTTTCTCTCTGAAGTCAAGATGTACTTGTCTCAGTGTGATTTCGCCTTTCTTCCGTCTAAAACTCACATCAAGTTTTCTTAGTTAAATCAAGCTATCAATACAGCATGCAAAATAACAACATCGACTCAATTTCTAGGTCATGTTTTGTCTGTTTGTTTTCTCCATAAGGATGGTCAGCAAAGTACAACTCATTTCTGTTTGAAACCTGAAAAATTAAAATAAAATGAAGTGAACTGGTGGAAGTATCCACTGAGATCAGTGAATAATACAAAAATGCAACATCTCTTACCAACAGACATCTTGCAACATTGCACCCCAGTGTCCCGGCTCCCATCAGAAGACATTTTGTTTGAGCAATTGTGTCAAGGTCAAGGTCAGGTAACAGGCGCCATCTCATTAGTTTTAAGTTTAAGTCAACTGCAGATTCAGCTAATCTGCAACAGGAAAAAGATTTTTTTTTTCAGAAGATCAGAAAAATTTGTGAAGTGAATCTTTTGAAAGATTTTAGTTTCTCTATTTGCTTATTAAAAAAAAAAAAAAAAAGGCCTTTGATTTCAGAAGAACTCACAACTGTCACAAATGACTGAGGTATACAATCTACTAATGGCAGGTCTGAAAATGACCCTTTCCCAAACAACAAATTTTAGACTCTTTCAAATTCAAAACATCTACAGACGACATATTCAAAAAGCAGTACAAATGGACTTAATCTGTCTGATATAGTAGAAAACATTGAGGGCAAAGGAGGAAATGCTGGTTACCAGCATTTTCTCCTTTTCCCATAATGTTTTTTTTTAAGTTTTCTCAATCAGGGTCGGGAAAACCCAGGATTGTTTGGTAAAGGGTTAAATCTTTCTACTGATAAGCAGCATTTTCTCCTTTCCCCACCATGTTTTCTACCTATCAAAGACAGAAATCCCCATTTAAACTGCATTCAATTTGTTGTGTGCAAATGCTTCCAAATTGGTCCAGTCCAAAATTTTATCGTTCAGTAAAGGGTTAAGTGTGGAAAAACAGTTTTGCTTTTTTTCCTCTTGACCCAGAGGAAGACAATTTAAATCTGTCTGAAGACAATATAGTATATAAAAAAAAAAATGAAATATTTTTCAGTATATGTGTTCAATGCAGGAACTTGTGCTTTCCATTTGTCCCCATTCTTGCTCTTAGACGAAACATACTATCGCCATTATTAGTTAAATTTCTAATCAATTTACCAGACAAAAAAAATTTTAGACTTGTCCAAATTAGGAAGGTCTTGTGGACAACAAAATAAACATGGCTAAAATGATGAGATTTGGCTTTGACAAGGTTGAAGACATTATGAGAAACACGCCATATTTACAAAAGCATTCCTTCTCAGGGTTGTCAAAATATATTAACCTTTTACCATACAAACCCTGAGTTTTAACAACCCTAAGGAAAAAGACTTTTGAAAACAATGTGGGAAAAGAAGAAAACGCTGGTAACCTGCATTTTTTCCATTTCCCATTGCAGGCAACCAACATTTTCTTCATTTTCCACAATGTTTACTCCCACTTAAAAGACCAATCCCATTATTTTAGCCACATCTTATTTGTCGTCTGCAAATGCTTTCAATTTGGACAAGTCTAAAACTTTGTCGTGTGGTAACATGTTAACCCTTTACCACACAAGAGAATCTTTTACTCATCTATGATCAAAGCATTTGTAGAGGAGAAACTAAATATTGATAAATGACAAAATTTGTTTCTGAAAGGGTAAAAAAAATTTTGGGTAAAGGAGAAAAGGCTGGTCACCAGGTCAAAAGCCTCCTTCCACAAGGTCATTTAAAGTCCGAATTGTGTGGTATACAATTTTGACAGAGAAACTGCATTTACACAAATCCTCACCTTGTAGGATCCATAGAAGCACTCAGGTTGACCATCCTCGGTCCAAGCTTCTGGCGCTCGTTCTTTTCCCAACCAACACACTTAGGACAACCTTCAAAATAAATTCACAAATCTCAAGCATCTCTCATATATTTCAATATCATTTATACATAAGCCATGCTCTGTTAAAAGGGGGCTTAATACATCTGCGAAAAGTTTTGGCCCAGGTCAACCTGCGCAGTCTGCGCAGGCTGACCTGGGCCGGAACTTTTTGCTATCGGTCAATTTTCTGTATGTAAAAGGACCGTTCTACCTCAGCATTCAGTCGGTTGTTAGACATAATGGACTTTAACCCTTTCCCAAACAAGCCCTGGTTTTCACGTGTCTGCAGTACAAGTCTTTTGAAAACACTGTGGGAAAAGGAGAAATTGCTCGTAACGAGCAATTTCTCCTTTTCCCACAGTGTTTTCTACCCTTTTTGAGAACTTTCTGCCATTTTCATCAAATTTAAAATTGTCGTCTGCAAACTCTTTGAATATGGACCAGTCCAAAATCTGTTGTTTGGGAAAGGGTTAAAGTATCTGTTTCATGATTAAAAATTATACCGGTACTGCAGAGATACCTGAAGAATCCCCAAATGATGGTAGTTCAACAGTGACGTTGAGACTGTTTGAATGCCAGCTTTACTCTCAAATCAAAAACAAACCCCAACTATGTATAATGTATAATATAAGCTGGAAAGATATACCTTGGAAATTCCTAAGTGATCAGAGATTGACACAAAAGGTAGAAGCCATATTTGGTATTATGAATGCCAAATCTACTCCGATATCTAAAGCAAATCTTAGCTATAAGTAAGGTAGTCTAGATAGATAAACCAATCAGAATTCCCAAATGATGGCAGACCGACAGAAAGGTAGAGACTGTGTTAACTCTTCACCAAAGGACAAAATTTTAGACTGGTCCAAATTGAAAGCATTTGCAGACAACAAAATAAATGTGACTGAAAAATTGAAATGTATTCTGGGAAGGGTGGAAAACATTGTGGGAAAAGGAGAAAATGCTGGTTACCAGCATTTTCTCCTTTTCCCACAATGTTTTCAAAAGGCTTCTTTCTCAGGGTCGTTAAAAGTCTGGATTGTGTGGTAAAGGGTTAAAAAACATAAATGCTATTATTCACACGACAAATCTTGGCTACACATGATGTGAGTTACATAGAAGAATCCTCAAATGGTGAGCGATCAATAGAAAGGTAGAGACTGTGTTTGATACCAAAAATGCCAGTTCTACTCCGATATCTAAAACAATTGAACCACACTCTGACAAAAGGGGGTTTAAAATGCATCTCTGTGATGCATTATACCAAACAAGCCATCACATACTTATGGACCCAAAACTGCCACTTTTTCCAACAACCAACTTAATCAAGACATAGACTGGTTCTTGGACATACAGAAAATTGACTGATAGCAGAAAGTTTCAGCCCAGGTCAGCCTGTGCGTACTGCGCAGGCTGACCTGGGTCAATACTTTTTGCATAAAGGCCCCTTTTCAAGGAGCATGGCTACATATGATGGCTAAAGAAACATACCTGAGGAATCTCCAAATGATGAGAGTATTACAGAGAGGTAGAGACTGTGTTTGATATTATGAATGCCTGCTTTACTCTGATATCTAAAACATATCATATCTGCCTCCTTCAGTGTTCTACCCCTACAGATATATGACAGAAAATTCCCTTTTTAACCTTTTACCATACAATCTGGGATCTAACAACCCTAATGAAGAGGCCTTTTGAAGACATTGTGTGGAAAGGAGAAAATGCTGGTCACCAGCATTTTCTCCTTTTCCCACAAAATTTTTCTAGCCTTCCAGAAACAAATTTTAGTATTTGAGCCATGTTAAATTTGTCGTCTGTAGATCTAAATGCTTTCAATTTGAACAAGTCTAAAGTTTTGTCATTTGGTAAAGAGTTAAGGTTACATCCCCAAAGCACTACATAAATCAAACACAAACTTTCACTTCAACCCCCCCCCTTTCCGATTTCAAGTCTTTTTGAGCCACAACAGCTAACAAAACAATTGGACAGAGTCAATACAAAGTTAGAATGCACAGAAAATGTAGCCTGATCTTGGATCTACACTGTCTGTTAAAGCAACTCGAGGTGTATTCTGTGCTTGAAAGCTTCTTACAGGGTGGCTCTGCCCATAGCTAAATAAACCCTTTTCCAAAATTTTAATGACAAATGTTAAACTACTTCAATTCAAACCAACTGCAGACAACAAAATTCAGTATTTTTACAAATAACCTTAAGCTCTCTGACAGGGTAGTAAACATTGTGGGAAAGGGAGAAAAAACTGGTTGCCAGCATTTTCTCCTTTTGCAACAATGTTTTCAAAAGCTTTGAGTGTTTTGAAGTTGTAGAACTAACTTTTTACTATTAAAAAAAAATTGTTTGACAAAAATTAAGGTTCATAATACACACTAATTAAGAGTTGTACAGGGAAAGATTGATTGATTGGTTGATTGATTCACTGATTGATTGATTGATTGATTGTATGGTGTTTAATGCTGTTTTCAACATTATTTCAGTAATATTGCAGTATAGCCAGTGCACCTATCCATGCTTTCCTGGAGTTTCAGTTACCAGCACTTTGCACAATATTTTTCCCATGCCACTGGCAGCTTTTCCTCATGACCATTGTCAAAATAATGGTCAGTGGTGAGAGCAGAATGAATCCTGTTGCAATGACTATCATCAATCCTTGGAAAGAAATTGGCTATGCAGGAGATTCAAACCAGCAACTCCCTGTTTTCTCCAGTCCTGTATGCTACTGACTGTGCTACCAGGGCTTAGCTTTACAGGGAAGGAAATAAATATAATTACCAGTGGTAAGAGATCAGAGCAAGATAGTTTCTCAGAGGCCAACCTGGGTATTGTTCAAGTGTACAGGGGTCCGCAAAGGCAAATATAACCTGAAAATATATATAGTATGTAATGGACTAAATGTAGATAAAAGTATTCCATATTTCCTTTATCATAGATTGATCTGTTTCTGCAATGAATCAGACATGATAAATAAATAAGGATATTTCAGAGGTGGGCTTTTTTTTTTTCTTTTTAGTCAGTGCTCAAATACATGAATAGGTGTCAGAGGTTTGTCATCTATATCATCATGTTCTAAAGTCTAGAACAGGTTTATCATCTAAACATTACTGTAAACCTAGAAATTATTTCATGCTATTTAAGTTAGCAGAGTTTGCGGATGCCTTGACTTCGTGAACTTTAATAGTCTTGAAATCAGCTGTTGCTACGAAATCACAAACATTTCTAGCTTGGGTATGAAAAAATGAACATTTATAGAATTCTCATACACTTTCCTGACCTTCAAAAGAACAGGAAAGAAACAGATGAACAACAATACAACTTGTTATCAACATACATGTATATACACATGGACTCTACACAGAGGCGTATTTCGATTTTTTACCTCTAGAGAAAGTCAAATTTGATTTGTACCACAGTTTAGTTTACTTGCCTGAACTGATCCAACCATTTCTTATCAAATCTTTATCAGACTGAATTTTGTTACATGCATTAATAATCCATTTAGCATGGATGGACTTTAATGCAAACAATTGCATGTCAATTTGTAATTTATCTACAGAAAAACCCTTATCAATTTGTGTTTTCACAGAATCGGCATACCAGCATGTAAATTTACTTTTTATTTCTTCCTTTATCTCTGGATAAATCCATTGATTGGATACAACCTGCGATTAACAGTAAATTAATTGAACACCCATTCACATATTCTGTTGCCTGAGGCCTAAGCTAGAAGTTGTTTTAACATATTCACTGAAGCTATTTAATATTCATGAGTTTCACAAACCTCTGTCGAACGTGAACGATTCTCTTCGCAAAAATGTCCGCAGATCGAAAAACACGAACAATTCTCCCCAAGAACATTTCTAGGTTTACAGTATCAAGTTCTAATCTGTAGAACAGGTTTATCATCTGAATCATCCAAACAATAAACACTACAAAACATAGACACTTATTTCCCCCAACCTTTTCATTGGCACTCAAATATCTTGTAACATTTTTCAAGTCCTCAATTACTATCCCATCCTTCTTCATTACAAGTATAAAGAAAGCCTGATTGTCTGTCTGTTGGCCCTGATATGTGTTGTACCTCTCAATGAGCTGGTCAATCTGAAATAGTGAATCATTTATGAAGTATGTATTTACATGATCAACATTTTCACACTATGGATAAAATTTAACCTCTTACTATACATACTCTACTTACATCCACCAAAAGTAATTCGAAAATAAAATGTGGCTCAAATGATTGGGTTTTTCTCTTAAAAGTTAGAAAACATTGTGCCTAAAGGAGAAAATGCTGGTTACCGGCATTTTCTCCTTTTCCCAAAATGTTTTCAAAAGCCTTCTTCCTCAAGGTCATTGAAACTCAGGATTGTGTAAAAGCATTAAGAAGGTACATGTTAATAAATGTGACTCAAATGATTGAATTTGTCTTGGAAAGATGAGAAAACACTATGGGAAAAGGAGAAAATACAGGTTACAAGCATTTTCTTCTTTTCTCACAATGTTTTCAAAAGTCTTCTTCCTCAAGGTCTTTAAATGAATGAATGAATGAATGAATGAATGAATGTTGTTTTATGGCGCATCGACAGCTTTGGTCATTTAGCGAGCATATCTGTGTTAGAGGAATGATTAAGGCGGAATTTTGGGCTAAACAAGATTTGAGACATGTTGACAGTAAAAGAGTTGAATTAAGACGGATTATGTGTGATCTTAATATACATAAAAGATATAATTGAGCAACAGGGCAAGGTCTTTAAAACTCGGGATTGTGCAGCAAAGGATTAAAAAAGGTACATGGTAATAAATGCGGCTCAAATGATTGGATTTGTCTTGGAAAGGTTAGAAAACATTGTGGGAAAAGGAGAAAATGCTGGTTACCAGCATTTTCTCCTTTTCCCAAAATGTTTTCAAAAGCTTTCTTCCTCAAGGTCGTTAGAACTCAAGATTGTAGGGAAAATGGTTAAGAAAATACATGGTAATAAATGTGGCTCAAATGATTGGATTTGTCTTGGAAAGGTTAAAAAACATATTGGGAAAAGGAGAAAATGCTGGTTACCAGTCTCCTTTTCCCACAATGTTTTCAAAAGCCTTCTTCTTTTCAGTCGTCAAAACTTGGGATGGTGTTGTCAAGGGTTAAGAAGGTACATGGTGTTACCTGTTCATTGCTGAGTATTTCATCAATTTTCTTTGGCACTTGTGTCAGCCTGAAATCCTTAACGGGGCAAACACAGGGAAATCCAAACCAGTAATAGTAGTGGTATTTCTTTAAATCCTGGTAATAGAAATCGGTGCCATTCTAGACTTGTTCACTCAGAAATGAATGAGTTACTTTCAGACCTATCATAAACTGACTGTTTACTCATATGATAAATAATTTTATATAGGACATAAACATTATTTAACCTTCACAGAAAAACTGTAAGAAAAAGGAGCAAAGCAAGTACTTCTTTTTGCTCAATATGGTCAAAAAGCAGTCTAAGGCAAGGCCCGTAAAGTTGTATTCTCAGTGTTAGGTCTTTGTTTTATGCACAAAGTTGTTCTCTAACTATTTTATATTCCAGACAGCTAATGAAAAGAGCATCTGTAAAGAGGCTAATAATTACTATCTTTGTATCTAGAGAGAATAGAAAACATTTTTGAGAAAACATTGTGAGATAAACAGGATAACACGGTCTGGAATATAGGCATTGTTTTACAAAAGAAATTTTATAAATGCAAATGTAAAATTACAATTTCAGAATTTTTTTTGTGGAAATCAAGACTTATCCATATTTGACAGCAGCAGCTGACATATAGACAAAACTATGCCATTCCCGCCTTTATTTGAACAGCAAGCACTTTTTAGACTGGTGACAGGTAGATTTCATCTACCTTTGATTGAAGATCTAAACAGATATCTGTGAAAGCAAAAATAGTACGGAAAAACGGATTTACAAGTTTCATCGATCTGATCATTGGTGTAAAGTTAACTCTTTTACCAAACGACAAAATTTTAGATTGGTCCAAACTGAAAGCATTTGCAGACGACAAATGAAATGGTGCTCAAAAATTGAAATTTGATTTGAGAAGGGTAGAAAACATTGTGGGAAAAGGAGAAAATGCTGGTTACCAGCATTTTCTCCTTTTCCTACAATGTTTTCAAAAAGTATTTTCTTCAGGGTTGTTAAAAGTAGGGATTGTGTGGTAAAGAGTCAAGATAATTCATATGCAAACTTATGTATTGCTGGTGAAATTGAATCCTTCAAGGTTTTTCAAATGTCAATGGCAATATTTCATTTACTCTGCAGCCTAAAGAACTTCAGTTGCCTTTGACGCTAGTGTTGATCAAGATCAGTCTGTACAAAAATGTCCAACTTGATCTTGGATCGACATGGTCTGCCGTGTAAAAAGATTCCGGACATAATTAATCTCGAAACTGCAAACTCTGGGTCTTATTTCTAGATTGAAAATGTCCCGTTAGGTTTATCCGGCATTCTAACAGTTAATGATTTTTACCATCTTAGGAACCCAAATAGGAGACCTATTCACCATCGATTTCAAATCAAGTTCTAATTCTAAATTTCAAGACTATCTATCTGATTGGTTCAGATGTTCTCTGTTTCAACCAATCAAATGGCTGGCCTTGGATTTTACAATAAGAATATAATATTAAGAATTGTTGGTAAATTTGAAATCTGACATTAGGAAGAAAGATGATAAACAACATTACCGCATATGTCAGTAACAAAAACTTCAACAATATCTCAGGATGTTCTAAAGCTTCTCCACTAGTAATGGATTGCCATATCTGTATAACGAAAAAAACGAAGTCCACAATATTATTATGTTTGTCATCCAAAGATGCTTTAACCCCATCAGTACGAAATCCTGACTTATAATGACCTTTGCAAAGAAGGCTACTTATAACTTTGTGGGAAAAGGAGAAAATGCTGGTAACCAGCATTTTCTCCTTTTCCAACAATGTTTTCTATCCTTTCAAAAATATCAGAGCCACATTCAGTTGGTCTGCAATTTTTTTCAAATTTGTTATTTGGTGAAGAGTTAATGGCACATTTATTTCAAAACAGTCAAATTTAACTTGGGTATCTTTGATATACATTATCTGCAAAACACATGTACATGTATACACAAATCAAGGAATACGAGGGGTGGACGTGATTTGATTTTGCTAGAGTACTCCGACTGCACTGGAGCAGCACGCTAAATCAAGTGAAATCAAGCAAATGGTGTACTCCCGAGATAAATCAAGTGAGAGGAAAAATTAAAGGTGGCTGACAATGATTGTAATATTGATGTTACAGCTCTATTTCAATTAATGACCTGTAAATTACCAGTTTGCTAAACACACGGATGTCCTCCAACGACTTCCATAACAAAAAACCATCCTTTGCAATCTTCAAGTTCGAAAACTGTTCTCCTTTATGAGGGGATTATGTTCACGTGACGGCTCTACTCTCGACCACACCACCTCAGACGATGAAGTACTCCAGAGTGCGCTGACACAGCTACTCTGTTACACTTGATTACGACTCTGCATGCTTGGAGTAAAAACAGTGCTCAGATCAACGAAATCAAGTCCACCCCAGGTATTCTATGGATTACAAGAATGGCTACATTTTAACTGTTTGCTTTTGTAGCGTAAAATTGAACCTCTATTAATTGGCTCCTGCTTAAAAACAATAGTTCACGCAGAAATTGAATTCATGTGCAGACTTTTCTTTCACTAAAGCTTCAGATGGAACTGTACAAAATTTGAAACTGTAACTTAGACTAATTTAAACAGAATGATGAACGAAAAGCAATGTTACTTAACCCTTTATCAAACGACGAAATTTTAGACACTTTCAAATTCAAAACATCTGCAGACGACAAATTCGGAATTGGTACAAACGAGCATTAACTCTCTGATAGGGTAGAAAATATTGTGGGAAAAGGAGAAAATGCTTGCTACCAGCATTTTCTCCTTTTCCCACAATGTTTTCAAAAGCGTTCTTTCCCAAGGTTGTGAAAACCCGGGATTGTTTGGTAAAGGGTTAAGAGGAAACTCTCTATCTATGACGGGATGTACTTCATTCTTTACCAAACAACAAAGTATTAGACTGGCCCAAATTGAAAGCAGCTGCAGACAACAATTTTGATGTGGCTCAAATGGAGAAAATTATCTTAAAAAGAGTAGAAGACATTGTGGGAAAAGGAGAAAATGCTGGTTACCAGCATTTTCTCCTTTTCCCACAATGTTTTCAAAAGCTTTTTCTTTCAGGTCGTTAAAAGTTGGGATTGTGAGGTGAAAGGTTAACATTTGTGAAAAATTTGAAAAAAAAAAAAATCTTTTATTTTAAAATCCTTAAAGTACCAAATAAATCCAAAACACATTTTCAGTCTAGAATGAAAAAAAAAATAAGTGCAATATCAAGATTGCTTTTGTCCAGAAAGTCTAAGCTAAGTGGACACCATAGATTTGTGCAGCTGGATCTTGCTCTACAATGGCCACAAAAGTAGTAAAAGATGCTATAGGGTTTAGCCCTTTACCGAATGATGATGCCCTTTAATGACCCTGGGAAAAAAGCCTTTTGAAAACATAGTGGGAAAAGAAGAAAATGCTGGTTACCAGCATTTTCTCCTTTTCCCACATTGTTTTCTACCCTATCAAGAAAAAATTGCACCATTTAAACCACAATGAAACTGTCGTATGCAAATGCTTCCAATTTGGACAAGGCTAAAATTCTGTCGTCTGGTAAAGGGTTATAAGCACTGGCCATGATACATTGTTCTCTGACTTCATGTTTTGTGCAGTCTGATCTTGCTCTACAATAGCCAATACAAGTAGTCACTAGTGACAGGTGCTTTGGCGCTTAACCCTTTACCACACCTTTGCCTTTTAACAACCCTGGGAAAGAAGCCTTTTGAAAACATTGCGAGAAAAGGAGAAAAATGCTGGTAACCAGCATTTTCTTCTTTTCAACAATATTCTCTACCCTTTGAAAGACAAATTTTATGCTTTGAGCAACATTTAATATGTCGTCTGCAAATGCTTTCTAAAATTTTGTCATGTGGTAAAGTGTTAAACACTGGTCATGATACAAGATTTTACCTGAAGACCTGTTCCATCTAAAAGGGCCTTTTTGTCCTTCTGTTTGAAATCTTCCATGGTATTTGTATTGTATAAATATCCCGTAGTTCTAAAACAGCGTGTTGGTGTTTTGGATGATCTGAAATCAAGGGACACAGAGCTTTCAACTAGCCGGATATCCAGGCAATGGCACTTAAGCGATAACTATTTTCGATAGAACACATAATATTTATAGAACAGCACATGGAGCCGCATATACTGCTAAATTTGTGTTTGTTGTTAGAAATAATACACACCAACAAATCAGATGTTAAAAGTTACATGTAATATGTATGTAAGCCAGGCTCTGTGAAAAGGGGGCTTAGCACATGTGCGAAAAGTATTGACCCAGGTCAGCCTGCGCAATCCGCGCAGGCTGACCTGGGCCGAAAGTTTTCGCTATTGGTCGATTTTCTGTATGTCAAAGGACCAGTTTACCTCATGATTAAGTTGATTACGAAAGAAAGGTGGCTTTTATGGATCGATAATTATGTGATGACTTGCTTGGTATAATACATTATGGAGATGCATTAAGCCCCCCTTTTGCCAGAGCATGGCTCATATAGTGTTGTCATATATCAAAAATATCTTACTTTGCTGTGAAAATTGATAATTGTCTCGCTAAGGCTCAACAATTATCAATTCTCCCAACCTCGTTACATATTTTTGATACACGACAACACTATGTATGTATTATATATTCATTGTCAAGACCTCAGTCCACAACAGTCAGTATTTGCTCGAATATCTCTCTCATATAACTAGAAATGCACCTGAAGTGGAAATATAAAGAATTCTTTCTGGAACATCTGTTATAACATTAAAACTCCTTACCACACGACAAAATTTTAGACCCGTCCAAATTGAAAGCATTTGCAGACGACAATTTCATTGTGACTCAGATGATGCGATTTGTCTTTGATAGGGTAGAAAACATTGTGGGAAAAGGAGAAAACACTGGTGACCAGGATTTTCTCCTTTTCCCACAATGTTTTCAAAAGGCTTCTACATCAGGGTCGTTAAAAGTCGGGATTGTGTGGTAAAGGGTTAACTAGCTTCCTTTACATCTCAAATTTTATTTGCTGTCATTTTGCTCTGATTTCCATTTAACTCTATACCAAACAACATATTTTTTGACTGGACCAAATTTTTGACTGGACCAAATTGAAAGCATTTGCAGATAACAAACTTAACGATACTCAAATGTTTGGATTTGTCTTTGATAGGGTAGAAAAACATTGTGGGAAAAGGAGAAAATGCTGACTTCAAGCATTTTCTCCTTTTCCCACAATGTTTTCAAAAGGCTTCTTCCACAGGGTCGTTAAAACCCGGGATTGTTTGGTAAAGGGTTAATCCTTTATGGACTGATTAAATTTCAGCCTGGTCAAAATTGAAAGCATTGGCAGATGACAGATTAGAGGTGACCCAAATGTCGGAATTTGTCCTTGATAGGGTGGAAAACACTGTGGCAAAAGGAGAAAATACTGGTTACCAGCAGGTAAAGGACTTGTTGACACACAATGCACTAATGCACAAAACATGGAGACCGAGGAAAGAAACTGACTGACCACAATTACTCACCTTGAGCACTTCCTGCACTGGTAAGCTGAACAGAGTGGCTGCAGCTCCCCCTATTAAAAACCTTCCCATGCCTATGCGTAAATGACTGATTGATTAAATGGTGTTTTATGTCACTTTCAACATTATTTGAGTCATATCATGGCAACAGCTCACATATTCATGTATTTCCTGGATTCCACCAGCACTAGGCTGGGGCTCTGAAGTGTCTTGCCCATGGACACTCCCATGAATGACCCAGTGGATCCAGTTAGGCTCGGACCCAGGGCCTCCAAGCTACAAGTCCTGCACTTTACCACTGAGCCATGCAGGACCCCTATGTGTAAATGATATTTCTAACTTACGTGTCAAAGGATGAATGATCGACAGTCACTCGACATGGCATACCTGGCTGATCTCCTGTAAACACAAATAAATAAATAAATTATTTGGTGTAATAGTACTGTACCATGTATCAGCTTTAACCCTTTACCACACAACAAAATTTTTTACATGTCCAAATTGAAAGCATTTGCAGACAACAATTTAGATATGGCTCAAATAATGATTTCTGTCTTTGAAAAGGTAGAAAACATTGTGCGAAAAGGAGAAAATGCTGGCTACCAGCATTTTCTCCTTTTCCCACTATGTTTTCTAATGCCCTCTTTTTCAGGGTTGTTAAAACAAGGGAATGTTTGGTAAAGAGGTAACCCTTGATCCTGCTTTTAACAACCCTCATGATGAAGCATTTTGAAAACATTGTGGGATAAAGGCGTATTTCTATTTTTGAGTGACCATTATTTTGTTGTCTGCAAAAGCTTTCAATTTGGTCAAGTCTAAATTTTGCTGTTTCGGAAAGGGTTAAATACCCATTCAAATACTAAATACCTGGCATGTAGCTTAACCCTTGAAGTGCTGACACCAATAAAGTTACTTATACAGAGAGTGTAGATGAAGGTCAGACTGCACAGAACATGCAATCTGATCTTGGATCTACACTGTCCACTACTTTGCTGGACATTCTGACATGAACAGCCTTGAAATTGCAATGTCTGCATCTGGATTACAGACTGAGAATATTAATTTCATTTCTTTAGCACCACCAGTGTTTAAATTTTAGAACTTGCCGAAACTCAAAGCATTTGCAGACAACACTTTAAATGCAGTTGAAACTAAGCTCAAATGATGGGAAATGTCATTGATAGGATAGAAAACATTGTGGAATAGGAGAAAATACTCGTTGCTATAATTTTCTCTTTTTCCCACAATCTTTTCAAAAGCTTTCTTGAACATGGTTGTTAAATTACTGCATTTTTCAGTAATGGGGTAAAAACATGAAAACATTATGGCAAAAGGATGAACTGCTTGCATTGAGTGAATTCTCTTTTTGTGTTTATGTTTTCAAAAATGGTTTGCAGCAAGACAAAAGAAGAGCACCACATGTGGGTGCCAACGCTCGGCTGCAGTTGCTTTTAGAAACAGACTGATTTTCAGTGAAAAATTCTAAGTTAGAAAATGGATCATAACTGTGTCAAAAAATATTTTGATGGTTACCTGCCCTTGTTGTATGGGTTCCCTTTTGATAGATAACAACTAGTCTGTGTTTGAAGTAAATATCTTCAGTAATGAAAGAGACATTAAAAAATGTCAGTTTTTGCACAAAAACCCAGATGACGATGCAAGGGCTATGACAATACTTCAACTTTTCTTTGAAAACAGCCGTAAATCATCTGCAGGAGGTTATCTCTTTACCACACAATCCCGACTTTTAACAACCCTGAGAAAGAAGCCTTTTGAAATCATCGTGGGAAAAGGAGAAAATGCTGGTAACCAGCATTTTCTCCTTTCCCCACAATGTTTTCTGCCCTTCCCAAAACAAACTTCCATTTTTCTGTAACATTTATTTTGTCGTCTGCAAATGATTTCAGTTTGGACCAGTCTAAAATTTTGTTGTTTGGTAAAGGGTTATATAAACAAAACAAATATTTTTCTTACCATTGAAAAAGAAGCCATGGATTTGTTTAGCACTATCGTCTAGACCATACACGTTCAGTTTATTTGCAGATAGAGTGTGCCAGAATCCGCCATCCAGAAAACTGCTGAAGGGCGCAAACTGAAGGGGCTGCTCCCCTGATGTCATGCCTGTTGTCTTGTCTAATTTACTATCTGCCTGGAATACAGAGGAGTCATGCTCTGTGAAAAAAAGTAGCATATTGCATCTGAAAAAACTATCAACCCACGTCAGCCTATACAGTCTGCATTTGCTTTTAGTAAATTTTCTGTATATCAAGGAACCACTTTGCCAGATCATTCAGCCGATTTTTAACCCTTTCCCAAACAAGCCCTGGTTTTCACGTGTCTGCAGTACAAGTCTTTTGAAAACACTGTGGGAAAAGGAGAAATTGCTCGTAACGAGCAATTTCTCCTTTTCCCACAGTGTTTTCTATCCTTTTTGAGACCTTTCTGCCATTTTCATCAAATTTAAAATTGTCATCTGCAAACTCTTTCAATTTGGACCAGTCCAAAATTTGTCGTTTGGGAAAGGGTTAAACAAAATAAATCCATATTTTGCAATTACCAGGAAGATACATTGACACTTTACAGAGCTCAAGATAAGAGGGAGTGATGGTATTCTAAATCCATTATTTCTCTTCCAAACCCTTTGTTGTGGGTACTCATTAGAATCGTCTCAATGAGACGATTCTAATGAGTACCAATAACATACGGTTTAGTGGAGAAGAATATTTTCAGTTTTGAAATCAAAATCACTCCCCCTATCTGGAGCTGTCTTTACCAAACAATCCCAAGTTTTAATGAACATGATGAAGATAGCTTTCACAAAAATTGCTGGCAAAAGAGAAAATGCTGGTAAACAACATTTTCTCCATCTTCAACAATATTTTGGGCTCTTCTGAAGACATGGCTCATTTGATGTTTGTCAATGTATTAAGTTTGGGCAAGTCTATAATCCTGTTGTTTCGTTAACTCCGACCTAAATGAGATTTGTTGTTCTTTATTCGATCCTTCAAACTTATTACCTGGTAATGATCTAAAAGAATTTTACCCTTTTGCTGCAGATGTGTTGAAAATAAATAAACATTTCTTCATAGATCTATACAAGATGCATTAAAATTTCATTGTTGCATGCTTAACTGTCAATTATCCCACTTCTGTATGGATATTTTCAAAGTCACTTGCTCACAGATGTAATGAGCCTACAGATTTTGAAATAATTTGAAAACAATGATTTTATTCCCTCTCAGGGATGCATCCCGTTACCGGATTCTGAACAAATGCTCATTGTATGAATTGTTGGTAACATTCGTCAATAAAAACAATGTTGAGAGCTTTATGTTAAAACTATAAAATGTACCTAATATTTGTGCCTACAGATATATGTAATAAGGCAGCAACAGTTTTATTTCTGTAGACGAAACTTTAATTTCGAGCATAAGTTTTAATGGGCGTATAATCCTGGTTTTCCGTCTCCATACCGGAATATTTTTCTCCGGCTAAATATTTTTTTTTTTTGAAGACTCATCGATGAAGATTTCTTCCGAAAGGATTCCACACCTTTGTAGGAGAGAGACATTTCATTTGAATTATTTGCACCCTGTGTCGGCATTGCCATCACTACACGCATAGATCTTGCGTTTTCTTTTTCGACATTGTTCGGTTGATAACTAAACGGGAACAGAGTGAAACTTTCTATGCACGAATCAAGTGTCTATAACAATCGATTACAACAACAACAAATGGTCATGTGATAAGTCATAACACATCAACTGACAAGATGACGAATACGGAACTTTTTGGAAACATTTTACGATTATGTACCTTTTTGCTGGCGTTTGTGGTATATTCTTCAGAATCGCACGCAGTTATAAACTTCGATTCTCTAGAAGAGGATGCTCAATCACTTTTCTTGGCAGACCACAAGTTGGAAAAGCGAGATGCGGCTGAAAATGAAACCTGCACCTCGGAGAAAAAGGAACTGGAGACTTTTTTGACAAGCCACAAAATAGATGGAGAGGTATTTAGTCTAGGTTTCATTGACATATAGATCTATGATCAACCTAAACATTGACTGTTGAGAAATCTAGCTTCACTTTTGCTTCATATGATTGAATTTTGAATCGAAGACCAAACAAGTTTATTTTCCTGCATACTAAATCAGTCAGTCACACTAAAATACGCCACAGGAGCAATATACGCCACAGGTAGGCCACAGGGAGAAAGTGATATGCCACAGCACATATTTTTTATGTTTAAATATCTTAATTAAGGTGTTATCTTTAATATACTGAAGTTTAGCTGAGAAATTTTATATATTTTGATGGAAATTTAATCTTGAAAGACAGCCATACTCCGAGTCACGATCTCAATGACGCCATAGTTGTATAAAAAATCAATTTCTTGAAGATGTAAATTGTACAACTTTAAATAGATTTATTTTTCAGTTCTAAGAATATTTCGCGATGTTAAGAATTGAATCGTAACTTTTTAAACCATTTCGTCTCCAGACTTAAATGTGTTAACTCGGATGTGTATCGGAAGATGGTGAAGGGAGATAACTCTAACAAACCTTTGATACTTGTCACTTTAAATAATCATTAGTCTGGAGACGATTCAGTTAACAAAATGATGATTCAATGCTAAGCATTGTTAAATATCCTAAGAAATGAAAAATAAGTCCATTGAAAGTTGTAAAGACAAAATTCTTTAAAGAATTAATCTATTCTACAACCATGGCGACAGTGGGATCGTGACTTGGAAACAACACAGGATATTGCTGTCTTTCAAGATCAAATTTCTACCAAAATACATAAAATTTCCCAGCTATACTTCAATATATTATAGATAATATGTTAATTAAGATCTCTAAGCATAAAATTTACATATCGAAAGTTATAAATGTGCAGTGGCATGTCAGTTCTCCTGTGGCATATATTACTGCTGTGGCGTATTTTAGTGTGACCCAAATCAATCGCTCTGTACTTTGTCAGCGTGCCATCATGATTGCTTGCTATAGAAAGTGCTATAGAAAAAACACAGGATATTGCTGTCTTTCAAGATCAAATTTCTACCAAAATACATAAAATTTCCTAGTTATACTTCAATATATTATAGATAACATGTTAATTAAGATCTCTAAGCATAAAATTTACGTATCGAAAGTCATAAATGTGCAGTGGCGTGTCAGTTCTCCTGTGGTGTACCTGTGGCTTATATTACTGCTGTGGCATATTTTAGTGTGACCCAAATCAGTCGCTCTGTACTTTGTCAGCGTGCCATCATGATTGCTTGCTATAGAAAGTGTGGGCCAGTTTGTCATCTCAAATGTCTAATTTCTTATTGAGGATGGGAAAATGATGTGTAACGGGAGTGATTCGATACCTGCATTAAAAACACTATTTTTCCATGACCCATACACATGCTTTGTTTCTCAGTGGCCTTTCTATGCATTATAAGTACTGTCATACACTATATGTTGGCAATATACCTCGCTCTCTGCACATGTTGTCACTAGTTTCTGCGCTATGTCTATGCCATTATCATATATGCATTTATCTGCTTCTTTCTGTGGAAATATTGCGTGTATTTTCGAGAACATTGTGGTTTTTGGCAGTCTGCATTTCACTGCCAGTGAATTGACTTCTAACTGTATTTTCACTACAGTACGGCACCCAAGCCGACTTTGGCTATATAAGCACGGTTTTAGCTTGAACCGTCACTCAGTTGAACAGAGCTATACAGGTAGCATCTACCTTCGAGCTGAACTCGCTGAGTCTTTCTGCCTTTCTTTCTGTCTTTCCGTCTGTGTGTCACTCTGTGTCTCTCTTTCTGATCTTTCCTGCCCCATAATGTAGGGTTTAATTAGTTAATTGTGTATTGTTGTTTTCTTCGGTTTTAAGTAAGCTTCAATTGGGAAATGAATTATGTTATTTGTAATAAAGCTTGCTTAGTGTGTTTATCCAAAAGAATCTTCCCGTCGTCTGCCAGTTCGTCTATTAATATGGATAAACATACATCCGGTTACAGATGCTTAGAAGATTTTATGAAAACTATTGAGTTTGATAAAGAAACGAAACTAGGCCTTACTTTTGTGGGAAAAGGAAGAATTGCTTTCAAGTTGGGTTTAAATTTTGTTGTCTGGTAAAGGGTTAAACTTTTACCTCACAACCCCAAGTTTTAACAACTTTTAGGAATAAGACCTTTGAAAACATGGTGGAAAAAGGAAAAAAAACTGATAACCAGCATTTTCTTCTTTTTCCACAATGTTTTCTTCCCTTTTAAAGGCAAATTCTGGCTTTTGAGTCATGTTTTAAAATGTAATCTGCAAATGCCTTCAATTTTGACCAGTCTAAAATTTTTTTCTACTCTGTTGATTCTTTTTATCATATTGAAAGAGTTTTCTGGGGCTCACTGGGTAATGCTTTACTAGACGACAGTATTTTAGACTCAACCCAATTGAAAGCACTTGCAGAGGACAAATTATGTGTAGCTTAAAGTTAAAAGATGATTGTTGTCTTTGAAAGGTTAGAAAACATTATGGCGAAAAAAAGTTTACGAGACAAAAATATTTTAAACTCATCCATGTAGAAAACATTGGCATAGAATCTATTAAATGAGGCTCAAATAATGTGATTTGTCCTTGGTTTGGTTGAAAACATAGTGAACAAAGGAGGAAATGCTGGTTACTGTAATAGCATTTTCTCCTTTAATCACAATATTTTCAAAAGCCTTTTCTCCTCAGTGTCATTGAATTTGGAATTCTTTGGTAAAGAATTAGACTTTGGAGTTGTACTCAGGAATTCTGAAGCAATCTCTACTAGTGCTAGTTACTTGAGAGTGTCCATTGGCAAGGCATTTCAGAAGATCCAGCCCAGCGTAGTAAAAAATGAAACCAAGGAAAGACACGAATAAGTAAGCTATAGATGCAAATATGAAAAACTGAAATACTGTTGAAAGCATTATAAATAGAGTCAGGTTTGGGAAAGGAGATGACTGAGAGGATGTGAGATGCACATTACTGATAGGTGACAGACGCTTTTCAGTTGACAAATCCTTTACTGAATGACAAAATTATTAACTTGTCCAAATTGAAAGCATTTGCAGACAACAAATTTAATTTGACTGAAAAATTTAAGTTTGTTTTGGGAAGGGTAGAAAACATTGTGGGAAAAGGAGAAAATGCTGATCACCAGCATTTTCTCCTTTTCCTACATTGTTTTCAAAAGTCATCTTTCCCAGGGCCGTTAAACGTCGGGATTGTGTGGTATAGGGTTAACAATTTTACCAAACGGTCTGTTTAAATCTTTACCAGACGACAAAATTCAAGACACATCGAAATTCAAAGCATCTGCAGGCAAGAAATTAAATGTAACTCAAAAATTGTGATTGATTTTGGAAGGTTGGCAAAAATTGTAGAAAAAAGGAGAAAAAGTTGGTCACCAGCATTTTCTCCTTTTCCTACAATATTTTCAAAAGTATTGTTCTGTATGTTTGTCAAAACTCAGAACTGTGTGGTAAAGGGTTAAATAAACCAGAGAAAGAAATCTTTTGAAAACAGTGTGAGAAAAGGAGATAATACTGGTAACCAGCATTTTCTCTTCATACAATGTTTTCTACCCTTTGAAAAGAAAATCCTTGAATTTCGGCCACATTTAATTTTTGTCTGCACATGCTTCCAGTTTTGGCTAGTCTTAAAATTTGTCACATGAGAAACATTTAACTCTAACTCTTTACCAGAAGATAAAATTTTAGACTTATCTAAATTTAACCCTTTCCCAAACAACAAATTTTGGACTGGTCCAAATTCAAAGAGTTTGCAGACGACAATTTTATATTTGATGAAAATGGTAGCAAGTTCTCAAAAAGGGTAGGAAACACTGTGAGAAAAGGAGAAATTGCTCGTTACGAGCAATTTCTCCTTTTCCCACAGTGTTTTCAAAAGACTTGTACTGCAGACACGTGAAAACCAGGGCTTGTTTGGGAAAGGGTTAATGGAGGCTTTTGGAATGATAGAAAACATGGAAGAAAAAGAAGAAAATGCTGGTTATCAGCAGTTTCTTCATTTCACATAAAGTTTTAAAAGTCTTTTTCTTACGGGTTGTCTCTCACAGCTGATCATGATTTCAATGGCAGTTATGTGGGAAAGCAGCCAGTGGCATTTGAAGAATATTGAGCAAAGTATTGGTAAAAGAAACTCCAGGAAAGCATGGATAGGTGCACTGGCCACTGGTATGTAACTGTAATGATGTTAAAAAATGGCATAAAACACTATACAATCAATTAATCAGTCAGTCAGCCATAAAGGTTGTTAAAACAAAGGATTGTATGGTAAGGGTGAACTCATTACCACACAATCCCGACTTTTATTGATCCTAAGAGAAGAGGGCTTTTAAAAAAGAAATTTGGGAAAAGGAGAAAATGCTGGTAACCACAATGTTTTCTTCCCTATGAAAGACAAATTTCATGTTTTGAGTGACACTGAGTTTGTCACCAACAAATGCTTTCCAGTTTGGACAAGTCCAATGTTTTGTTGTTCAGTAAAGGGTTAATTAACCCATTACCACACAGTCCAGACTTTTAACGACCCTAAGAAAGAAGCCTTTTGAAAAACATTGTGGGAAAAAGAGAAAATGCTGGTAGCCAGCATTTTCTCCTTTTCCCACAATGTTTCTACCATTCCCAAAACAAATTCCAATTCTTGAGTCACATTAATTTTGTCGTCTGCAAATGCTTTCCAGTTTGGACAAGTCTAATATTTTGTCGTTCAGTGAAGGGTTAATTAAATGTGTGTTGAAGATAAAGGATACTGGAAGTGAATGAATTGACAGTGCTCCTCAATTTATATCCTTTTGTTTCCGCAAAGCTTAACCCTTTACCCCAGGACACAATTTAAGACTTGTACAATTTCAAAGCATTAACTCTTTACCACACAATCCCGAGTTTTAACGACCCTGAAGAAGAAGGCTTTTGAAAACATCTAGGGAAAAGGAGAAAATGCTGGTAACCAGCATTTTCTACTTTTCCCACAATGTTTTCAGCCCAATTCCACAATATTTTCGTCATTTGAGACACTTGTTATTTTTAGTCTGCAAATGCTTTCAATTTGGAAGAGCCAAAAATTTTGTAGTTTAGTAAAGAGTTAACTTTGTAGACAGCAAATTAGCCCTCTACCACACAATCATGTCTTTTAACGACCTTGAGAAAGATAGCATTTGAAAACATTGTGGGAAAAGGAGAAAATGCTGGTAACCAGCATTTTCTCCTTTTCCCACAAGGTTTTCTACCCTTCCCAAGACAAATTTCAATTTTTGAGTCACACTTTTTTTGTTTCTGCAAATGTTTTCAATTTAAACCTGTCTAGAATTTTGTCATTTGGTAAAGAGTTAGATGTGACTTAAATTGTGGAGGTTGTCTTTGCTAGAGTAAAAACATTGTTGGAAAAGTGGGAAAGTATTTTTCCCTTTTCCTACTGTGTTATCGAAAGCCTTCTCTTTAACCCTTTCCCAAACGACAAATATTGGACAAGTCCAAATTGAAAGAGTTTGCAGACGACAATTTTAAATTTGATGAAAATGGCAGGAAGGTCTCAAAAAGGGTAGAAAACACTGTGGGAAAAGGAGAAATTGCTCGTTACGAGCAATTTCTCCTTTTCCCACAGTGTTTTTAAAAGACTTGTACTGCAGACACGTGAAAACCAGGGCTTGTTTGGGAAAGGGTTAAGGGTCGTTAAAATTCGGTATTGTGTTATAAAAGGTTACCTCTTTACCAAATGACAACATTTTAGACAGATCAATATTGAGAGCATTTGAGAGCATTTGAAGACAGCAAATTAAATGTGGTTCAAATGATGAGAGCTTTGTTTAAGTTAGTAGAAAACATAGTGGAAAAAGGAGAAATGCTGGTTACCAGTATTTTCTCCTTTTTCCACAATGTTTTGAAAAGCCCTCACCTTCAGGGTGGTTAAAACTTGGTTAGAAATGCTGATTACTAGCATTTTCTCCTGTTCCCAAAATGTTGTCAAGAGCCATTTGTGTCAGAGTCATTTCAGTACTTTGTTACTCTTTACCCTTTACAAAAGCACAATTTTAGACTTTTCTAAATTCATAGCATTTGTAAATGACAAAATGAACATAGCTCAAAATGGTAGAAATAGTTATAGAAAGGGTAGAAAATATTTTGAAAAAAGGAGGAAATAATGGTTACCAGCATTTTCTCCTCTTCTCATAATCATGTTTTCCAAAGCTGTCTTCCTCAAGGTTTTTAACCTTTACTGCAAAGAAAAGGAAAGAAGCCTTTTGAAAACACAGTTTTCTACCCTATCATAGAAAAATTGCACCATTTGAGCCACATTGAAATTTACATCTGCAAATACTTTCATTTTGGACAATGCTATAAGTTTGTCATCTGGAAAATGGTGAACTCTTTACCACACGATGAAAATTAAAACCTGTCCAAATTGGAAGCGCTTGCAGACGACCATATCAGTGGGGCTCAAATGATATTATTTTTGTTTGATAGGTTAGAAAACATTGTGGGAAAAGGAGAAAATGCTGGTTTCCAGCATTTTCTCCTTTTCCCACAATGTTTTCAAAAGGCTTCTTCCTTAGGGTTTGTTAAAAGTCGGGATTGTGTGGTAAAGGGTTAAAACTTGGTATTGAGTGGTTAAGGTTTAACCAGATGGTAAGATATTAACCCTTAAAGTACCTTTCACAACTGTGGTTGCGGCCAGTGTAGATCAAGATCAGGCTGCACAAAATGTGCAGCCTGATCTTTGATCTACACTGTTGGCTTTGCTGAATCACTGTATACAAAAGCAACCATGAAACTGCAGTTATTTGGATCTTGTTTCTAGGATGAAATTGTCTGACGGGTTTATTCGGGGCTCTAAGGGTTAAACTAGTGCATAATGAAGACAGTCACAGGTGGCAAATTAAATGTGGTTAAAATGGCAGGGATTTGTCTTCGAAAGGGTTGAAAACATTGTGGGGGGAAAGTAGAAAAAGCTAATATCACAATTTTTTCCCATTATCACACAATGGTTTCAAAAGTGGTGCTTTCACAAGGTTGTAAAAATTGCAACAGGATTCATTCTTCTCTCACTGCTGACCATTGTTTTGATGATTGTTATATGGGAAAGCAGCCAGTGGCTTGGAAAGAATATTGTGCGTGGTACTTGTATAAGCAACTCCAGGAAAGCATGGACAGATGCACTGGTTGCAGTGATATAACTGAAATAATGTTGAACATGGCGTTGAACACCATACAATACAATACAATAGGTTGTTAAAATATGGGATTATTTGGTAAAGGGTTAACTCTTTACCACACGAGAAAAATGTAGACCTGTCCAAGTTGAAAGCATCTGCAGACGACACTTCAAATGTGACTCAAATGAGAAATTTTGTCTTTGATATGGTAGAAAACATTGTGGGAAAGGAGAAAATGCTGGTTACCACAATGTTTTCAAAAGGTTTCTTCCTAGGGTCGTTGAAAGTCGGGATTGTGTGGTAAAGAGTTAAACATTTACCAGCTTACAATAATGAAAGTACATCTATCATGCCTTTCTTTGTTTAGAAAAAAACCCTACGAAGTGCTGTATTCTTTTATTTAAGTACTTCCTTCTCCTTTCTAATGAGTACCCATAACAAAGGGTTTAGTTAAGAATAATTAATATTTTCAATTCTGTACTCAAAATTCTTCCCTCTATCTGGAGCTCTGGTTATTTCTCCTCTCTGAAACCATGTCAGGACAACCTACCGAGTCCTTAACTCTTTACCAAACGACAAAATTTTAGACTAGTCCAAATTGAAAGCATTCGCAGACAACAAATTAAATGTGACTTAAGAATTGACATTTACTATGGGACGGGTAGAAAACATTGTGGGAAAAGGAGAAAATGCTGGTTTCCAGCATTTTCTCCTTTTCCCACAATGTTTTCAAAAGGCTTCCTTTTTAGGGTCGTTAAAAGTCAGGATTGTGTGGTAAAGAGTTAAAACAAAGATGTCAGTGATCTAAAGTGTTAACCATTCACCACACAGTCATAAATTTTAATGACCCTAAGGTCCTTTTTCATGGACCTTTTTAACCCTTTACCACACAGTCCCGAGTTTTAACAATCCCGACAGAGAAGGCTTTTGGAAACATTGTGGGAAAAGGATAAAATGCTGGTGACAAGCATTTTCTCCTTTTCCTACAAGGTTTTCTACACTTTCACAGACAACTACCATCATTTCAGCTAAATTTTTTATGTCGTCTGCAAATGCTTTCAATTTGGACCTGTCCAAAATCTCGTCATTTGGTAAAGAGTTGAGTCTACTTCTAAATTTAGAAAAGAAAGTAACACAATTTCTGATTGGTGTAGCCCATCAGAAATTGCTGTCTTTTAAAATTTTGGAAAGTTCTGGAGAGACGAAAGATCGTGACGGTTGTTGAAACATCCTTGAAGTCAGATATACCGGATTTCATAACAAACTAAAAATACCAAATGCATAGACCCTTTTCTATTCAGGCTAATTTAACCCTTTACCACACAATCGGATCCAGACTTTTAACCCTTCGCCACACAATTACATTTTAAGGACCCTGAGGAAAAGGTCTTTTGAAAAAATTGTTGGGAAAGGAGAAAATGCTGGTAACCAGCATTTTCTCGTTTTCCCACAATGTTTTTTGTCCTATTACCGATAAATCTCACCATATGAGCCATATCTAACTTGGTGTCTGCAAATGCTTTCAATTTGGACAAGTGTAAAATTTTGTTATGTGGTAAAGAGTTTATGACCCAGAGAAAAAGGACTTTTGAAAACATTGTGGGAAAAGAAGAAAATGCTGGTAACAAGCATTTTCTCCTTTCTCCAGAATGTTTTCTACCCTTCCAAAAACAAATTTCAGTTTTTGAGTTACGTTGTATTTGTCGTCTGTAAAATTCAATGCTTTCAATATGGACTGGTTGAAAGTTTTCTTGTTTGGTAAAGAGTTAAGAGTAATCAGAAACAAGTAAAAGAACATGTTTCACTAGGGAGAAACCATTTGGGGAGGGGGGGGTTCACTAGGGAGAAACATTGAGGGGGGGGAGAGAGAGAGAGAGAGAGAGAGGGAGAAACCATTGAAGGAAAGGAAAATACCTTTCTCGAATTGCATGAAAACCATTTAGAGAAAAAGAAGTTATTCCAACAAGGATCTGCTCCTTTTGCAGCATAGCTGAATGCGCTGGCTTTTGACCTACTTCATGGTACTGATAAAGAATGAATAGATGGTAACTTGCGATTGGACAAAAAACATGCACATGTTTATTGGGCGGGCCTCTGCTGGCATATTTGCTCATACATTCATGAAACCACTATAAACAAGCATCGCTAGCGCTGATCGATACCCCAGGGCCTTGATTCATTCTATAGTAAACTAATGTAAGAGAGAATGATTCTTTTCTTGTGCTCTTTGGAAATTTAATATTTTCCTAAGCATTACCCCATAACCCAATTCTACTTTTCAACAAAATGAAAAACAGGGAGGAAAAAGAGGCTATCACTTGTGAGGTTATTTTTCTTTATTTTGCTTCATATTGAGCCACATAAGATTTTCAATATTCATATTCCAATATTTTTTACACCGTCTATCTTTTTTTAAAGATACATGTACATGTATTTCTTGTTACTGAATGGTTTCCATTTAGCTTCACAAAAAACATAACTTGCAGCCTCAGGGTCTGTATTCACTAACCATTTTTAAGAAAATTCTTAGTCTTATTCAAGATTTTTCGGAATTTCAAAGTAACAGAACTTCTCACAGGCTAAACTAAATGGTTTATCCAATCAGAGGTTGTGTTACTCTCTAAATCTTTAATAAGACCAAGAATGTTCTTAAGAATGGTTGGTGAATACAGACCCTGATCTTGGATCCACACTGTGGGATACAGTGAGAATTTTCTGCCCAGAAAGACTCTGAAATTACAATACATGTACATGTATTTGGGTTTTTAGCTCCACTGGCCGAAGGCCAGCGAGCTATTGTCATGGCGTTGTGTCCGTCGTGCGTCCGTCTGTTCGTCCGTGCGTGCGTCCGTAAACTTTTTCTTTAAAAAACTTCTCCTCAGAAACTATTGTTTGGATTTTTACCAAATTTCACAGGAATGTTCCTTTGGTGGTCCTCTTTCAAATTCCTTCAAATATTTGTGTTCCATGAAGAATTCTGGTTGCCATGGCAACCAAAGTAAAAAACCTTTAAAAATCTTCTCCTCCCAAACCGCTATTTGGATAGCATTATTATTTTGCAGGAATGTTCCTTAGATACAGGTTTACAGAATTCCTTTAAAAAAAAATGATCTGTTAAAAAACATGGCTTTTATGGGAGACTCATTTTCCTTTTATGGTATAAAGTAAAATCTTTGAAAAATTTCTTCTCTAAAACTATTCATTGGATTTCATTGTTGTTTTGCAGGTAAGTTCCTATGGTGGTTGTCTGCCAAATTGTTTCTATGGTGGTTGTATACCAAATTCCTTTTAAAAAAATGATACACCTAAAAACACATTTTTTTATAGACAAGGCTTATATTTCAAAAAAATGTTCTTCTCCAAAACTATTTATTGTGTTAGTTTTATCGACTAACAAAGAAAAAGGAAGAAAATTGGATTGACTTGACCTAGTCAGGGCTGTCCTATTTAAGCCCACACATTTTCCTTGGTATTAAGATCACAATTTACTTCAATGATATGCTATTAGTTAGTACTAGTAATAAAATATCACTGGCCATAAATAAGATAAAAGCTTGAGCACCTTTCACAACTTGAGCTTTTCAATTTTGCCTTATTACTAAGCCTGAGTAACCATGCCAAGATAAAAAAGAAAAAGTATTTTAATACCAAAACCCCTATGTTGTAGGTACTTTATAGTCCTTTTGATATAGAACAAGAGAACCTCTGCACTTTATTAGTTCTGGTAAAGGTTTGTTGACCTACTAATGAGTAAATGCAGAGTGGACAGAAGGGGTGTAAATCCTGGTGACCTGGTACAAAGTGGGACAGGGCTTTACATTTGTGATAAGGCATTAATGTTATCCAGTCAAACTGATCCCGCAACTTCAGTACACCAGAATTAATCTGTGCCCTGGAGCAGGATATTTGATTTATGTAAATGCATTTGTAGACCATTTTGTGTTGTTTGCCACAGAAGACATTCTAACTGTGACTGTGAAAAGTTGATTATTAGGGATTAGGTGTTCATTGTATGCCAGCATATTTCATTCTATCTGGTGTATTGATGTAAGTTGATCTATATTGCTATAACATTCATTCATTTGCCCTCCTAGCTGTTCTTTTAGATTACCCCTTTACCACACAATCACAACTTTTAACGACCCTGAGAAAGACTTATTTTCTATATTTTGATGTTTCCCCACCCAAAATGGTTTGTGAAAGGACCTGTTGCAGACAACATATCTTCAAATTAGTAAGACATATATAAAAAAGGATAGAAATTATTGTGGGAAACTAAGAAAATGCTGGTTACCATTTTTTTCTTCTTTTCTCACAAGTTTTTTCCATACTTTTTTTCTTCAGTGAGCTAAAATGCAGGATTGAATGGTAATTGTTAAAAACTTCTTTTTGCCATTATAGAAATATCAGGCCTGTGGAGCGATACAGGCGCTCAAGCGCCTCTAGTTACCACTGGCTTGAAATTTAACCCTTTACCACAGGATCCCAAGTTTTAACAGCCTTGAGAAGGAGGCAATTACTTTTGAAAACAATGTGGGAAGGGGACGGAAAAAGTGCTTGCAACCAGTGTTTACTCTTCCCCCCTCCTCCCCCCCCACACAAATTCGATCATTTGAGTCACATTTGATATTTTGTCTTTCCATTTTGAGCAGTCTAACATTTTGTCATTTGGTAAGGAGCTGATTTTTATGTGTTTAGCAGGTTCAGGTTTAACCCTTATCCTGCTAAAAAAGTTAAATAAAACTATTCAGCAGATAGTAAAAACCCTAATAATATTATGTCAAAATCTTTTTTTTTTTTGAGAGAGAAATATCTTTTTATCAGACAGTGTAGATCCAAGATCAGACTGCGTGTTCTGTGCAGTCTGATCTTGATCTACACTGTCTGCAAAAGGTCAGCGAGTTGCACTTACCAGCTGAAGGATTAATTTTGTTACTAAATCTGAAATGCCTATTTATTTTCTTCTTTGTCTTCAGTATACCTTTGGCAATGAGAGTAAATATGCGATGGCTTTAGCGTGGGCAGGTGAAAATGACGGGGTAAGTATCAGTTTGTATCTGCCGTGTGTGAGGTAGCTGAGAGTAATATATGTGACACATGCTCTGGCTCTGGCAAAAAGGGGGATTTACCTTTTACAACACAACCCGGACTTTTGACAACCCAGAGGAAGAAGCCTTCTGAAAACATGGTGGAAAAAGAGAAAATGCTGGAAACCAGTGTTTTCTCTTTTTCCCATAATGTTTCCCATAAATGTTTTCTTCCCCATCAGAGACAAAGTCCATTAATTAACCCTTTACCAGACGACAAAATTTTAGCCTTGTCCAAAGTGAAATCATTTGCAGACAACAATTTTGATGTGGCTCAAATGGTGCACCTTTTCTTAGATAGGGTAGAAAACATTGTGGGAAAAGGAGAAAATGCTGGTTACCAGCATTTTCTCCTATTCCCACATTGTTTTCAAAAGGCTTCTTTCCCATGGGCGTCAAAAGGCGGCATTGTACGGTAAAGGGCCAAGCCTCATTTAAATTGTCGTCTGCAAATGCTTTCAGTTTGGATAAATCTATGTTTTTGTTGTGTGGGAAAGAGTTAATGCATTAGCATCGTGCATTATACCAAGGAAATCATCACATACTTAACTCTTTACCAAACGACAAAATTTTGGACTGGTCCAAATTGAAAGCATTTGCAGACGACAAAATAAATGTGACTGAAAAACTGAAATTTGTTCTAGGAAGGGTAGAAAACATTGTGGGAATAGGAGAAAATGCTGGTTACCGGCCTTTTTTCTCCTTTTCCCACAATATTTATGCCCCCCTTCGAAGAAGCGGGGGTATATTGCTTTGCACTTGTACGTCGGTCCGTCGGTCGGTCCGTAGACCACATTTTTGTCCGGAGCATAACTCAAAAAGTATTTCAGGTATCATCTTGAAACTACATAGGTGGATAGATCTCATTAAGGAGAAGTGCAGTGCACAAGAATCATAACTCTGCCCATCATATTTATGGAGTTATTGCCCTTTGTTGATTTTCATACTTAATTTTTGTCCGGAGCATAACTCTAAAAGTATTTCAGGTATCATCTTGAAACCTCATAGGTGGATAGATCTCATTAAGGAGAAGTGCAGTGCACAAGTACCATAACTCTGCCCATCATATTTTTGGAGTTATTGCCCTTTGTTGATTTTCATACTTAATTTTTGTCCGGAGCATAACTCAAAAAGTATTTCAGATATCACCTTGAAACCTCATAGGTGGATTAATCTTATTAAGGAGAAGTGCAGTGCACAAGAACCATAACTCTGCCCATCATATTTTTGGAGTTATTGCCCTTTGTTATTGCCCTTTCAGTGGTAAAAGGTACTGTAAGAGTTAAAATCTATCCATCCATTGTAGGAATGAGCAATAAGATTGATAGAGGTTTCAAAAAATGAAAAGATTGGATTTTATAATTGCTCTATCTATTCATGGCAGAGGATAAAAAATGCAAAAAGCCATTACTTTGGGTATCATTTGACAGTGGAAGACATTTTACGCCAGTTAAAAGGCTCACAATAGAGCATGGAAGCCTGACACCCAGCATATAATAACATATTTGTTCGAAAAAACTGAAACCCATTTTTGCAGCACTGATTTACGTCTTCATCTACTAAAAACCCATGACTTGCATTATCATTATGTTTGTGGGGATTATAAGAAATTTTATAGGAAGAACACCTTTCCAATTTTTAGCTCCACTGGCCGAAGGCCAGCGAGCTATTGTCATGGCGTTGTGTCCGTCGTGCGTCCGTCCGTCCGTTCGTCCGTGCGTGCGTCCGTAAACTTTTTCTTTAAAAAACTTCTCCTCAGAAACTATTGACTGGATTTTTACCAAATTTCACAGGAATGTTCCTTTGGTGGTCCTCTTTCAAATTCCTTCAAATAATTGTGTTCCATGAAGAATTCTGGTTGCCATGGCAACCAAAGTAAAAAACCTTTAAAAATCTTCTCCTCCCAAACCGCTATTTGGATAGCATTATTATTTTGCAGGAATGTTCCTTAGATACAGGTTAACAGAATTCCTTTAAAAAAAAATGATCTGTCAAAAAACATGGCTTTTATGGGAGACTCATTTTCCTTTTATGGTATAAAGTAAAATCTTTGAAAAATTTCTTCTCTAAAACTATTCATTGGATTTCATTGTTGTTTTGCAGGTAAGTTCCTATGGTGGTTGTCTGCCAAATTGTTTCTATGGTGGTTGTATACCAAATTCCTTTTAAAAAATGATACACCTAAAAACACATTTTTTTATAGACAAGGCTATATTTCAAAAAAATGTTCTTCTCCAAAACTATTTATTGTGTTAGTTTATCGACTAACAAAGAAAAAGGAAGAAAATTGGATTGACTTGACCTAGTCAGGGCTGTCCTATTTAAGCCCACACATTTTCCTTGGTATTAAGATCACAATTTACTCCAATGATATGCTATTAGTTAGTACTAGTAATAAAATATCACTGGCCATAAATAAGATAAAAGCTTGAGCACCTTTCACAACTTGAGCTTTTCAATTTTGCCTTATTACTAAGCCTGAGTAACCATGCCAAGATAAAAAAGAAAAAGTATTTTAATACCAAAACCCCCATGTTGTAGGTACTTTATAGTCCTTTTGATATAGAACAAGAGAACCTCTGCACTTTTATTAGTTCTGGTAAAGGTTTGTTGACCTACTAATGAGTAAATGCAGAGTGGACAGAAGGGGTGTAAATCCTGGTGACCTGGTACAAAGTGGGACAGGGCTTTACATTTGTGATAAGGCATTAATGTTATCCAGTCAAACTGATCCCACAACTTCAGTACACCAGAATTAATCTGTGCCCTGGAGCAGGATATTTGATTTATGTAAATGCATTTGTAGACCATTTTGTGTTGTTTGCCACAGAAGACATTCTAACTGTGACTGTGAAAAGTTGATTATTAGGGATTAGGTGTTCATTGTATGCCAGCATATTTCATTCTATCTGGTGTATTGATGTAAGTTGATCTATATTGCTATAACATTCATTCATTTGCCCTCCTAGCTGTTCTTTTAGATTACCCCTTTACCACACAATCACAACTTTTAATGACCCTGAGAAAGACATATTTTCTATATTTTGATGTTTCCCCACCCAAAATGGTTTGTGAAAGGACCTGTTGCAGACAACATATCTTCAAATTAGTAAGACATATATAAAAAAGGATAGAAATTATTGTGGGAAACTAAGAAAATGCTGGTTACCATTTTTTTCTTCTTTTCTCACAAGTTTTTTCCATACCTTTTTTCTTCAGTGAGCTAAAATGCAGGATTGAATGGTAATTGTTAAAAACTTCTTTTTGCCATTATAGAAATATCAGGCCTGTGGAGCAATACAGGCGCTCAAGCGCCTCTAGTTGTTTTTTGCAGACAGTGTAGATCAAGATCACTGTCTGCCCATGTGTAAGATATTTGAGCAATTACAATATATGAGTGCTTTTTAAAGACTGAAAATGTTGGTTTTGAATTAAAGTTTAATTTGGCTGTTAACCCTTACCACATAATCTGGACTTATGACAACCTTTGGGAAAGAAGACATTTGAAAACATTGTAGGAAAAGGAGAAAATGCTGGTAACCAGCATTTTCTCCTTTATCCACAATGTTTTCTACCCCTTCAAAGACATATCCTATTACCCAAGCCACACTTGATCTTTTCGTCAGCAAATGCTTTCAATTTTGATTGGTCTGGAGTTTAGTTGTTTGGTAAAGAGTTGAAGGAAAAATGCTGATGACTTCAAGACATCAAAAGAAAACAGAAGTAATTAATTACACATAGCAGTTTTGTAGATTAACTCTTTACCAAACAACAAAATTTTAGACTTGTCAGTATTGAAAGCATTTGCATATGACAAAAAAAATTTGACTGAAAAATTGAAATTTGTTTTGGGAAGGATAGAAAACATTGAGGGAAAAGGAGAAAGTGCTGTTTACCAGCATTTTCTCCTTTTCCCACGATGTTTTCTAAAGGGCTTCTTTCTCAGGGTCGTTAAAAGTCAGGATTGTGTGGTAAAGGGTTTTAAACCCATGACCAAACGATCTAGTTGTTTTAACCACCCTGATGTGGAGTACTTCTGAAAACATTGTGGGGAAAAGGAGAAAATCCTGGTTACCTGGTTACTACTGTAAGATGAACCACTTTTAATTTGTCATCTGCAAATGCTCTCAGATTGGTCTAAAGTTATGTTGTTTGGTGAATCGATTGATTGATTGTATGGTGTTTAACACCGTTTTCAACATTATTATGTCCCCCTTCAACGAAGTGGGGGTATGTTGCTTTGCACATGTCGGTCGGTCGGTAGACCTTACCTTGTCCGGATAATAATTAGACACAGAATTGACCTAGGTTTGTCAAATTTGGCACAGACATGCGTCTCGGAGCGTAGATAATCCCTATCGATTATGAGGTCAATCGGTCAAATGTCAAGGTCACAGTGACCGTCAACATGTTGATATATAGACCAAACCTTGTCCGGATAATAACTAGACACAGAATTGACCTAAGTTTGTCAAATTTGGCACAGACATGCGTCTTGGAGTGTAGATGATCCCTACTGATTTTGAGGTCAATCGGTCAAATGTCAAGGTCACAGTGACCGTCAACATGTTGATATGTAGACCAAACCTTGTCCGGATGATAACTAGACACAGAATTGACCTAGGTTCATCAAATTTGGCACAGACATTTGTCTCAGAGTATAAATCATCCCTATTGATTTTGAGAGTAATCCATCAAATGTCAAGGTCACAGTGGCCTTCAACTTAATGATATATAGACCAAACCTTGTCCAGATGATAACTAGACACAGAATTGAAATAGGTTCTTCAAATTCTGTACAGATATTCATCTCGGAGTGTAAATGATCCCTATTGATTTTGAGATTAATCCATCAAAGGTCAAGGTCACAGTGGCCTTTAACTTACTGATATATAGACCAAACCTTGTTCAGATGATAACTACACACAGAATTGACCTAGGGCCTTCAAATTCTGTACAGATATTCATATTGGAGTGTAAATGATCCCTATCCCTATTGTGAAAGGTCAAGGTCACAGTGACCACCAGATGATTCGGGGCCCACTTGAGCCATTTCCTCAAAAAAAAATTAAAGTGTCTCAAAAATCATCATATGTGGCTCAACTTGTGGCTCCAACATTTTATTCGTGTGTCATCGGGGACGTAGTAAGCATCAAAGTCGACTGGGAAAAAGCGGAAGTCAAATGTGCTGAGAAGAAAATCGATAACCCAGTCTGTGTATCGGCGACTGTTTACAATCGTGTATGTATACACACGGCGGTGTGGCCACTTCCTGTATCAGTGTGGCAGTAGGGGGGCATGACTGTTTTACAAACAGACATCTTGTTTTAAAAGGTTTCTCCCTCAGGGTCGTTAAAAGTCCGGATTGTGTGGTAAAGGGTTAAGGATCCATAAAATCCGTTATGTGTTACAACAGGCTGAATCCTAAGGTAGAAGGGTACATGTAGAAAATATACCAAAAGCAAAAGGTTTGACCCAGGTCAGCTCAGGCTTGACCTGGGTCGATACTTTTGGCCGGTGCATGTAACCCTCTGTATGCCACAGAGCATGGCATAATTATTATAGATTATTCTACGGGTAGTATATTGTTAAATATTGACACTGCAGGAACTCTTTTCGGACGCTCAGGTTGGATCCTCACTTAAAGCTCAAGGTTTTCCATGGGAGAGTCTTTGAGCAAGACACTTCAGAGTCCTAGCTTAGTACTGGTGTAAGCAATGATACATATAAATAAGTGAGCTGACACAGAGATAGACCTGAAATGGTTTTCAAAATGGCATAAACGCCTTTCAATTAATCATTCAGTCAGTAATTTTAAGATCAGAGATTCATAATCTACCTCCCAAAACAAATTTGCCGCGGAGATTTTGAAATTAATCCTTTATGATATGGTTTGTCCGCTTAAATTACGGCCTAGTATGTGAAAACATTGACAAAAGAAGCAGTTGCTTCTTAACCCTTTACCGCACAGTCCCGACTTTTAATGACCCTGAAAAAGAAAACTTTATAAAATACTGTGGGAAAAGGAGAAAATGTTGGTAACCAGCATTTTCTCCTTTTCCCACATTGTTTTCAGCACTTCCAAAAACAAATTTCAATTTTTTGAGTCACATTTTTTTTTGTCTGCATTTGCTTTCAAGACTGGAATATTTTTGTTTGAGAAAGAATTAATTCTTCTTTTGCTAAAATGTTTTCAAAAGTTGCCTGCAGCAAGATAAAAAAAAATGTCTTAATGCCTTTCTGAATGCACTCACGTGAAATTCTAGCGCTTTTATCTATAAGGCATTTAAAAATAAAGTACATGTAACAAATGCAGAAATTACCAAACATGAGCATATTCTGCATTTGTCATACTGTTTTCTTGATTTTCCCTGCATTGTAGTTTTCTATGACCCAAATGACGGTATTTGTCTTTGATAGGGTAGAGAACATTGCTGGAAAATGAGCATAACTGATTTTCGCTCAAATAAATATATAGGTATGGTGATTTTTTCAATGGTGAAGTGTGGTGTAATGATTAGTTTTTAACATGGAAATTTCCATTGCTCTATCATCAGACACCATTGCTAAAAATAGCACATTTGTGACTGCCTGTATATCATATTATATACGATAGAGAGGCAGTTGCCACTGTGCTATTGCTAGTAATGATGTCAGATGTTCGACCAATGAAAATTTCTGTATTCCAGTATTCCCCGACAGATCAATGGCGTGTAAGCAGCGTATGGTATTATCATGACGAGAAATTTCTGTTGTTGTCACAATATTTTGCAATAATAGTCACTGGCTGAGGAAAAAATTCTCCTGTCAAACATGTTATGTTAAAAATTGAAACAATGAGTTTGAAAGCAAAAAAGCGTTCCATAAAAAAATAAAATGTAGATAAAAAGTGTACTCTTGTATTTTCTTCCTTTTCAGACTCTTATCATCGTAACTTCACAGGAAACACTGGGAGTTACAGTTTCAACTGTCTACAGAAGGTAATCAAATTTTGAATCTCTGATTGTTCAGATGCAAGAGGGATCAAGAAAGTAGTCCGAATTAGCAGGTTGATCTTGAATTTTCAGAATATTGTTAACCCTTTATCATTTAACTACCCTGGGAAAGAAACCTTTTGAAAACATCAGAGGAAAAGGAGAAAATGCTGGTAACCGGCATTTTCTCTTTTTCCTACAATATTTGCTACCCTATCAAAGAAAAATTGCACCATTTGAGCCACAATGAAATTGTTGTCTGTAAACGCTTTCAATTTGGACAAGGCTAAAATTTTGTTGTCTGGTAAGGCTTCTTTCTCAGGTTTGTTAAAACTCGAGATGTAAGGTAAAGGGTTACAGACCTGTCATAGTATTCTTATAAAAAATCTGAAATACAGATGTAGGTTTTTCAAATTAGTCACATTTAACCGTTTACCACACAATCCGAACTTTTAATGACCCTGAGAAAGAAGCCTTTTGAAAACATTGTTTGAAAAGGAGAAAATGCTGGTAACCAGCATTTTCTCCTTTTCCCACAGTGTTTTCTACCCTTCCTAAAACAAATTTCAAGTCTTCAGTTAAATTTATTTTGTTGTCTGCAAATGCTTTCAATTTGGACTAGTCTGAAATTTTGTCACTTGGATTTAACTCTTTGCACCACACCATATTTTAGACTGGTCAAAACTGAAAGCATTTGCAGACGACATTTTAAAGGTGACTCAAAATCTGAAATTTGCCTTTAGAAGGGTAGAAAACATTATGATGAAAGGAGAAAATGCTGGTAACTAGCATTTTCTCCTTTCTCCATAATGTTTTCAAAGGCCTTTTTGCTCAAGGTTGTTAAAACTCTGGATTGTATGGTAAGTTTGAATTAACCCTTTACCACACAATCCAGAGTTTTCACGGCCCCAGGAAAGAAGGCTTATGAAAATATTGTGGGAAAAGGAGAAAATGTTAGTAACCAGCATTTTCTCCTTTTCCTATAATGTTTTCTACCCTGTCCAAGACAGACATCACTAATTTAGCAACAATTTATTTTTTGTCTGCAAATGCTTTCAATTTGGTCAAGTCCAAAATGTTGTCGTTTGGTAAAAAGTTAATTACTTTTAACCCGACGACAAGGTTCTAGACTTGTCACTACTAGGACTGTTTGCATACGACATAATATGTGGCTCAAATGGTTGGATTTTTTTGTGTAAAAGTAGAAAACATTGTGAGAAAAGGGAAAAAAAAAAGCTAGTTACCAGCATTTACTCCTTTTTCCACAATGTTTTCAAAAGCCTTCTTCCTCTAGGCTGAAAAACTTGAGATCATATGCTTAGATTATTTAACTCTTTACCACACAATCCCAACTTTTAATGACCCTGAGGAAGAAGCCTTTAGAAAACATTGTGGGAAAAGGAGAAAATGCTGGTAACCAGCATTTTCTCCTTTTCCCACATTGTTTTCTACTCTTCCAAAAACAAATTTCAAATTTTGATTTACATTTATTTTGTCGTCTGCAAATGCTTTCAATTTGGAAGTGTCCAAAATTTTCTTGTTTGGTAAAGAGTTAAACAGTCTAAATGTACCATCTTCTTTCAGCACAAACTATGGACTAAGCTACACAAAACTGGATGCTATAACGGACCCTATAAAAAAACATAATGGTTTACAGAGAAATCCAATGGATTCAAAGAAGGTGAGTATTCAACATAGACTATCTAACTCTTTACCACACAGTCCCAAGTTGGAACCCTGTCAGCACCAAATATATTTACTCGACCTCTTCAGACGGATGAAAATACAATCCACTCATACTTAGAAAGATTTTTATCTTATAGGCTTAAAGGAACAAGCTGATGGTATAGATCCAAGATGTGACTGCATGTTCTGTGCAGTCTGATCTTGATCTGTGCCATCCGCAAAAGTCCGTTTTCGCCCATGGCGCCAAAAGGGTTAAAGACCCTGAGGAAATAGGTTTTTGAAAACATTGTGGGAAAAGGAGAAAATGCTGGTAACCAACATTTTCTCTTTTTCCCCACAATGTTTTCTACCCTTCCCAAAACAAACTTCAATTTTTTCAGCCACATTTATTTTGTCGTCTGCAAATGCTTTCAGTTTGTACCAGTCTATAATTTGTTGTTTGGTAAAGAGTGAACTCTTTACAAACAAAGTTATTTTAGACATGCCCAAATTGAAAGCATTTGCAGATGACAAAATAAATGTGAACTAAAATTTGAAATGCAGGTTGTGAGCATTTTCTCCTGTTCATACAGTGTTTTCAAAAGCCTACCTTAAGGTGGTAAAAAGTCTGGGAGATTAATTGTTATGAGTTGGTTACAAGCATTTTTTTCCTTTTTCCCACGTTTTCCCAAGACTTCTCCATCAGGATTGTTAAAACTTGGGATTGTGTGGCTAACCCTTTACCAGACGACAAAATTTCAGCCTTGTCCAAATTGAAAGCATTTGCAGACGACAATTTCAATGTGGCTCAAATGGTGCAACTTTTTTTTGATAGGGTAGAAAACATTGTGGGAAAAGGAGAAAATGCTGGTTACCAGCATTTTCTCCTTTTCCCACAATGTTTTCAAAAGGCTTCTTTCCCAGGGGCGTCAAAAGGCGGCATTGTGCGGTAAAGGGTTAAAAGATAATTCATTTTAATCTTACTTTTTTACAGGTTTACCTGGTCAGTGAACAACAAGAAATGTACGTGACGGAGGACGGCGGGTTGAACTTCAAGAAAATCACTCTTCCTTTTGCCATCGTGGACGAGATCATCTTTCACCCTAACAAAAACTTGAATTCCTATCTCATGGCTAAAAACAGTATGAAGGTATGTGAAAAATTTGACTGCTTTTGGATTTGATTGGTTCAGTCAGGTCTTTTTATACTCTTTAATACCAAACATTTTTAAATGCCCCTGAGTAAATAACTTTTTGAAAACATTGTAGGAAAAGGAGAAAATGCTTGTTACCTGCATTTCTCCATTTCCCACAATGTTTTCTACCCTTTCAAAGGCAGATTACATCAATTGAGCCACGTTGATCTGTCGTCTGAATTATGGACAAATCTATAATTTTGTCAGTCAGTAAGGACTTAAGAAGCCAGCTAAATTTACAAACAACATTTGGCATCTCAGGACAGTTGACTGTGTAACACAATACAGAGCTCCAGATAGAGGGAATGATTAGGATTTCAAAATTGAAAATATTAATCACTCTCCCCCAAACCCTATGTTGTGGGTACTCATTAGAATCGTCGCATTGAGACGATTCTAATGAGCACCCACAACATAGGGTTTGGAAGAGAAATGATGGATTTAGAATACTATCACCCCTTCTTATCTGGAGGTCTGCAAATACATGATATGAATCTTGCTCTTTGTAAATGTGGTTTAACGCATCTGCAAAAAGTATCTACCCATATCAGCCTGCACAATCTGTGCAAGCTGACCTCTGTCAAAAATTTTGGCGCTATGTAGATATTCTGCATGTCAAAGGACAATTTGTCCCTATGATTTGCCTGGTTGTAAGGCAAAAAGAATTCTTTATATGTGAAGACTGGCTTGATATACATGTATATAGGATCTGACGTGAGTTTGCATTTGATATAAACTTTTATTAAATGTGTCTAGGAAAATTGTTGCTAAGTGAGCCTTTGGCAAGCTTATTAAGACTTTTTCTTGATGAGTTTCATAAAATTTTATCTTACAAGCCACAAAATTTTATGTCGGATTCTTTTTATCGCATAATGATATTTCACAAATATAGATCGGAAGATACAAAACCATCTGTAGATGCACGCGCGGTGATATATATTTAAAAAACAATTCACTTCTATGACACACATACAAAATAATGTCAAAAATGACTTCACACATTTGTGATATTACACATGTTATAAGATAAAGAAATTTGTTATGGGTATATTACACCGAAAGCAAGGGAGGTTATGTGATAAAATGCATTACAAAGATGCCTTCAACCAGCATTTCCAAGAGTGCTGCTCACGTCTTCAAATTGTAGAAAAAAGTGTTGAAAAGGAGGTCCTGCTTGTTGTGTCTCTTTACCACACAATCAGTAGTTTTAATTACCTGCAGGAAGAATGCTTTTGAAAACATTGTGAGAAAAGGAGAAAATGCTGGTAACCAGCATTTTCTCCTTTTCCCTTAATGTTTTCTACCCTTACCAAAACAAATGTCAAATTTCCAATCACATTTATTGTGTCGTCTGCAAAAGCTTTGAATTTGGACCAGTCTAAAATTTTATTGTTTGGTAAAGAGTTGATTACTTGCAGGAAGAATCCTTTTGAAAACATTGTGAGAAAAGGCGAAAATGCTGGTAACCAGCATTTTCTCCTTTTCCCACAATGTTTTTCCATCCTTCCCAAAACAAATTTTAATTTTTTATTCATGTTTATTTTGTTTTCTGCAAATGCTTTCAATTTGAACCAGTCTAAAATTATGTCGTTTGGTAAAGAGTTAAAGAAAAATTCGATTTATAGGGCTACATTTGATTTGATATCCCCAGAATGTATAAGTATTAAATTTTTACTATCAGATAATGGGTAAATCTATTGACTTTCACCTTTTCTATTGCAGGATTTATATGTGTCAGTTGACAATGGTCACACATGGAGGAATATTGCTAGTAAAACTGGAAAAGTGTTTTGGGGAATAACTTACGAAGATGAAACTCTGAACACATGCGACACAAAGGAAACTATATACGCTGCTGTTGTAAAGCCTATCTGTAAGGCAGACATTTGTAATTTTAGCCGTATCTATAGTTATTCCAAGTTGTATTACTTTATAAATGTAGAATTAGACTTGTAATGAAATTAAGAATGGTTTGTGAGTATGAACCCTGCTGATAAAATTTTAGGTTTATTTTTATTGAAAACATTTATAGAAGACAAATATGACATAATGGGGTTTGGCTTTGAGAGGGGAGAGAATGTTGTGGGAAATGGAGGAAATGCTGGTTACCAGCATTTTTTTCTTTCCCCTACAATATTTTCAGGTCATCTTTCTTAGTGCTGACATTTGGAATATTAAAATTTTGCAAAAGGAGTAAGAGAAAAAAAAAAAATCAAATATTTCTAAGACAAAGCTGATTTTGTCAGAAAAGGCACGAATAAATGAGGTTTTCTACCTTACGATAGACAGATTTCATATTTAGAGTTACATTTAATTTGTCACTGCAGATGTTTTCAGTTTTGATTTTGTCGTCTTTTTCTTGTTCAGGGTAAACTCTTTACCAAACCAGAAAATTTTGGGCCAAGCCCCGTAGCTCAGTCGGTAGCACACAGGACTTGAGAACAGAAGGTCGCTGGTTCAGTCCCTGGCTTGGCCAATGTCTTTCCAAGGATTGATGATAGTCATTGGGACAGGATTCATTCCTTTCTCACCGCTGACCGTTGTTTCGACGATGATTATGTGGGAAAGCAGCCAGTGGCTTGGAAAGAATATTGTGCGGAGTACTGGTTAAAGAAACTCCAGGAAAGCATGGATAGGTGCACTGGCCACCGCGATATAACTGAAATAATGTTGAAAACAGCATTAAACACCATATTATCAGTCAGTCAATCAGAAAATTTTAGACTCCACCAAATTGATAGCACTTGCAGACGACAAATTTTATGTAGCTCAAAAGATATTGCTATTTTTGAAAGGTAGAAAACATTGTTGGAAAAGGAGAAAATGCTGTTTACCAGTAATTTTTCTTTTCCTACAATGTTTTCAAAATACTTCTTCCTAGGAGTCGCTAAAACACGGGATTGTATGGCAGAGGGTTTATAACCATTTTATATTCTTTTTTCCTACAGTCAGATCACCATTTTCCCCACCCGTCTACACTCTGAAGAAGTCAATGGACAGTGGGAGAACCTGGAACACAATTTTAGATTGGGTAGCGTCATATGAAAGAAATGGAAATTTCCTCTATGCTTCAGTGTTGACAGACCCACAGATTGATGTATGTTGTCTTTTTAACTCCTCACCACAGGACGATGGTTTCCATACAAATAAACTCTTAACCACATGACAAATTTTTAGAGTTGACCAAATTGAAAGCATTTGCAGATGACAAATTTATTGTGGCTAAATTGATTGGATTTGTCTGTTACAGGTATGAAAACATTTTGGGAAAAGGAGAAAATGCTGGTCACCAGCATTTTCTCCTTTTCCCACAATATTTTCAAAACCCCCTTTTTTTTTGTGGGGGGGGGGGTCTTTAAACTCAGGACTGTGTGGAAAGGTGTTAAAAAAGAAAAAAAAAAACATTCTATTATTTAGATGTCCCTCTTTTGTGTCAATTACAATATTATAGAGTCAATTACAATATTATTTTTAACTTCAGCTTTTTGTTGGTGTTTTTGATTTCATCTTTTAGTTAGTATCCTTTAAAATATCATACAATTTTATCGAAAACATTTAAAAGAAAACCAACTTTTACCTATATAACCATCCTGCAGCCATTTTGGAATTTTTGGAATCATGTGACTTTGATTGGCTTTGTCAAAAAATCCTTGTAACTTGATGCTATTGGCTTCAATTTATAGTCACATGATTTTAAATTATTACCAAATGATCAAGCAGATGATCTTAATAGGTCATCATGTCTGTTCATTAGTAAAACTTAGTATAATGAAGGATTTAAGAGGGTGGAGTAAATGATTCTAAGCCAGTAGGTGCCAATCACATGGTTTTCACTTCTGTAATTTCTTTTTTCCATTCAAAACTTGTATTTCGGAAATTATATTTGGTTTATGAAGAGCGATGTCTGAGGCGAGGTATTTACTCTGGAAATAGAGGCCGGACAGACCGCATTACGTTTGTAATGACTGAAAAATACTGATTACCTGGAAGCAAAGTGGAACACAAACTTACAGAACTTGACTATGTAACAATGAGTGGACCCTTTACCACACAACAAAGTTTTAGACTCCTCAAAAGTGAAAGTATTTGCAGACAACAAATGAAATAATGAAGATTTTCTGGAAAAGGGCAGAAAACATGGTGGGAAAAGGAGAAAATGCTGGTTACCAGCATTTTCTCCTTTTCCCACAATGTTTTCAAAAGCTTTTTCCTCAGGGTCGTTAAAAGTCGTGATTGTGTGGGAAAGGGTTAATGAGCCAGCAGATGTAATACTCTGTTCTATTATTACAGGAAAGTAACAGATTGTTAAAGATATCTAAAGATTGTGGAAAAACATGGAATGACGCTCAGCTACCAACCATAGAGCCAGATAGGGTATGTATTTAACCCTTTACCAAATAACAAAATTTTGGACTAGACCAAATTGGAAGCATTTGCAGACAACATTTTAAATGTGGCTCAAGTAATTGATGATTTCTGTCTCGATAGAGTAGAAAACATTGTGGGAAAAAGGAGAAAATACTGGTTATCAGCATTTTCTCCTTTTCCCACAATTTTTTCAAGCTTTCTTTTGCAGGGTTGTTTAAACTCAGGATTGTGTAGTAAAGAGTCACCTGTTACCTGACAGTGACTCTCTACCAAACATTCCTGTGTTTTTTCTGAGACACAGAGCTTTTGCACGCTTTATGGGAAAAGGAAGAAAAAATGACATTGTTACTATGGCTCTAAAGAACAGATACTTTTGTCTTGTCTGGGTTACAAAATAAAGAAGACTGATTTTGTTTTTTTAATGGGTTACAAAATAAAGAATAGCGATTTTGTTTTGCTTGCATTACAAAATAAAAAAAACAGCAATTTTGACTGTATACAAATAAAGAACAGCAATTTTGTTTTATCTGGGTTACAAAATGAAAAAAAGCAATTTTGTTTTGACTGGGTTACAAAATGAAGAAAAGCGATTTTGTTTTGACTGGGTTACAAAATTAAGAACAGCAATTTTGTTTGGACTGGATCACAAAATAAAGAACAGAAATTTCATTTTGACTTGATTGCAAAATAAAGAATAGCAATTTTGTTTGGACAGGGTTACAGAATAGAGAAAAGCAATTTTGACTGGATTACATGTTTTTTTTTTTTTTTTTCAACTTAATCACAGATTTACATGTTGTATCTTTGTGTGTGTTGAAGATTAACAGATATTTTTTTTTATTTTTCAATTTCAGTTTTACAGTGTCATGGACATAGAAAGTAACATGATATTCATGCATGTGGATGATCCGTCAGGTATGACCATGTGACTCTTTTTTTTTTCCACAATGTTTGCCATGATTGTTTAACCCTTTACCAGATGACAAAACTTTAGCCTTGTCCGAATTGAAAGCATTTGCAGACGACAATTTCATTGTGGCTCAAATGGTGCAACTTTTCTCTGATAGGGTAGAAAACATTGTGAGAAAAGGAGAAAATGCTGGTTACCAGCATTTTCTCCTTTTCCCACAATGTTTTCTACCCTTTCCAAAACAAATTTTAACTTGAGTCACATTTATTCTGTCATCTGCAAATGCTTTCAATTTGAACTCGTCTAAAATGTTGTCGTTTAGTAAAGATTTAATTCCTTACCTTCAAACTTTTCATCTTTGTTTTTGGTATGTGTAAAATGCAGAAGTACAGAAAAGATAAGTGTTTTTTGGTTCAAGATATGGTAGATATAATGTCCCTTTCATCCTACCTGTCTTGTAGGTACTCGTTAAAATTGTCTTATTGTGTTTTTACCAGATGAAAAACTTTGACTTGTCCACACAGAAAGTATTTCATGGCAACAGATTAACTCTGTACGAAACAATGGCCCTGAGAAAGAAGCCCTTTGAAACTATTGTGAGAAAAGGAGAAAGTGCTGGTAACCAGCATTTTCTCCTTTATCTGCAATGTTTCTACCCTCTCAAAGACAAATCCCATCATTTTGGAAGCATTTAATGTCATCTGCAAATGTTCCCAATTTGGACAAGTCTTCAATTCTGTTGTCTGGTATGTTGAGTCTCCCATAGTTGCTTGTATACCCCTTTACCACAGAACCCCAAGATTTAACATCCCTGAGGAAGAACATTTTAAAAACATTGAGGGTAAAGAAGAAAATACTGTCAACCAGATTTTCTCCTTTTCCCAGAGTGATTTCTCCTCTATCAAAGAAAAACCTCTTCGTTTGAGCCATACAGAATTTGTTGTATGCAAATGTTTACAATTTGGACCAGTCTGAAATTTTTCATCTTGTAATAAGTTGACCCTTTACCACACAATTCTTAGTTTTAACAACCCTCACAGAAAAGCCTTTTGAAAGTATTGAGGGAAAAGGAGAAATTGCTGGTAACCAGCATTTTCTCCTATTCCCACAATGTTTTCTACTTTTTCAAAGACGAGTCCCAGCAACATCTGTCGACTGCAGTTGCTTTCAATTTGGACCAGTCTGACATTTTCTTGTATGGTAATTAGTTAATAGAAGTTGGACTGTACTTTTTTGCAGACAGTGGTCATGGAACTTTATACACATCCTCTACGTATGGTTTGGTGTACTCTGAATCCCTACCTCGACATCTATACCCAAACTTTGGGGAGATTCATGACTTTTATAAAGTGAAGTCCCTACGAGGAGTTTATATCACAAGTCAGATGAATACTGATGATAGCATACATACGGTTATCTCCTATAATCGAGGGGCAACCTGGGAAAAAATCAAGAGACCCCCAGGAGTTCCCTGTAAAGACGAGACAAAGGTATGTCTCATGTTTTTGAAAGACATCTAAAGTCAAATTTGTGCTAGCAGCCACATGTGAACAGCAGCCAATCTGTGAACAGCAGCTAACACAAGTCCACCCATGAATATTTCTTCTGTAATTACCTTGGGTACAGCTTTAATCTACACATATTCAAATCACATAACTTTTTCTCAGATCCTTACCATCGACATTATGATAGACTTGTCTATTAATTTTTTCACTCTTTACCACAAGACAATATTTCAGAGCACTAACAGACCACAGTCTGAAAACCTAAGGTCTAAAACTTTGTTGTCTGGTGAAAAGTTAGCAGGATTTTATGCCACTTTCAATGGTATATCTACGATTGGCAGGCAACAGCTCACTCATGTCTTTCCTGGCTTCCTCCAGTAACTTCAGTAAGACTTTGCCAAATTTTGCCCTGGAAAATCCCTGTGCAAAATGATGAAAGTAGGTTAAAAGCTGCCCCTTGCATGCTAAACGTCAGAATTATAAGTATTATACATGAGCCATGCTCTGGCAAAAGGAGGCAACTGCATGATGCATTATACCAAGCAAGTATCGCATAATCAGGGATCCATAAAATCAGTTTTGTTTAACAAGTAACTGAATTATGAGGTAGACTTGTTCTTGGACATGCAGAAAATTCACCCATAGCAAAATGTTTCGAACCAGGTCAGCCTGTACAGATTGCGCAGGCTGAGCTGGGTTAGTACTTAATGGCTGATGTATTAAACTCCCTTTTCACCGAGCATGGCTCTCATTGATTGTACACCTGGTTCTCATTATATTCTGTAGGAGTGTAATCTACAAATCCATGGAATGTACAGTCTGAAGAGAGGCATCAATGCTTCACCACCACTCAGCCAGAAAACTGCCACAGGCTTAATTATTGCACATGGTTTGTATTTTCATCATTGTTTTATATTAACAAGTATAGCTCACTTTATTTAACCTGACCCATGTCAACATCGTTTACACAAATCAAAATTCTTGTTTTTGCCCTCAGCATCGCATGGGGCAGCATTCGGCATATGTCCCGAATGGTCACGGAATATTTCGTATGGTATAAACTATAGTACAAGTTTACTTCGACTCTTGCCTTCCAAAAACATTTTGTGGATGACTGTTTCAAGTGAAAACTGAAGATATGTGCTATTTGTTAACTATCAAAAGGGGAACCCATACTGCTGGGGCAGGAAACCTTGAAATACTTTTAACATAGTTACGCCAATTTTTCCTCTTAACTCTTTACCAAAAGACAAACTTTTGGACATGTCCAAATTTAAAACATTTGCTGATAACAAATTAAATGCAACTCACAACATAAAAATTTGTCTTTCATAGACTAGAAAACACTGTGGGAAAAGGAGAAAATGCTGGTTACCAGCATTTTCTCCTTTTCCCATAGTGTTTTCTAAAGGTTTCTTCCCCAAGGTTGTTAAAAGTCAGGACTGTGTGGTAAAGGGTTAATTTGCACTGAAAAAGCAGCTGCAGCCAAGCATTGGCACACACAAGCAGTACTCTTCTTACATTCAAATATTTAGCTGTCTTTCGAATAAAAGACTTTTGGTCCCATCCCTGCTTCAGATGTTTGTCCCTTGTTAGCTTGACTGTTTTTGAAGATTATCTCTCTTATTACTGCAGATATTTACTTTAGACTATCAGAAGGTGAACCCATAAGGGCAGGCAACCATCAAAATATTTTTGCCCCTTTTTCAATTTTGAATTTTCACTGAAAATCAAGCAATGGCAGCCAAGTGTTGGCTCCCACATGCAGTACTCTTGTTTCACTTCTACTACTGTTCAGTTGTTGTAAAACTGGGCTTTACAGCCATTGGCTAGTCTTCTATTTCCAGCTTAGTTCTAACTTTTTGCTTGGTATGGACAATGTAAGGTGGTTTTGCAGATCAAGATCAGGCTGCACAGAACATGAAGTGTGTTGACTGATTTACAAAGTGTGATATTTTAGAGTTATTCTAGTTAACCCTTTACAGCACATTTTGAGTTCTAGCAATCCCGAAGAAGAAGGCTTTTGTTGTATTGAAATTGGTACTTTCTGACTTAAAGTCTACATAGCTCTCTTGTGCTCTTTACCAGATGAAGAAATCTAAGATTTGTTTAAATTGAAAGCATTTGCAGACAATAAAAATTGTGGGATTTTCCTGGTTACAAGGATTGTCTTTTCCACAATTTTTTCAAGAGCCATCAAAACTTTGGATAAGTTGTTAGGTAAAGACATAATTTATATTCTTTCTCAGGCCATGTCGCTGATGCCTTGCAGAAGACAGATCCAGATGTATATGTATCAAGTGATGGCGGCTATAACTGGAGATTGGTATGTTGCTCACCCAGTCGATAATTATTGATTTCTATTTAGGTTGAATGTATACATTAGTAGAAATCCTTAAGTATATTCTTTCCATCTTGATCTGAATGCATTAACTCCTTTCGGTGCCAAGTAAATAGGTATGACATTTCTCAAGGTTTAAAAGTATATTTTCGTTGCTTTGGAAGCTGATTTTGGTTGAAGATTAGTATCAAGTAATGGATGGTGTAGATCAAAGATCAGACTGCTTGTTTTGTGCATGTTTTGTGCAGTCTAATCTTAATCTTCTCCATCTGCAAAAGATGTCCAAGGTGACATTGGCAGCCAAAGAGTTAAACTTAATTCTTTCTTAGACCTTTATCAGACAACAATATTTTATACCTGTCCAAATTGAAAGCATTTGCAGACGACAAATTAAATCTGGCTCAAATGAATATATGAATACAGAGCTCCAGATAAGAGGGACTGATGGTACTCTAAATCCATTATTTTTCTTCCAAACCCTATGTTGTGGGTACTCATTAGAATTGTCTCGATGAGACGATTCTAATGATCTCATTAGAATTGTCTTGATGAGACAATTCTAATGAGTACCCATAACATAGGGTTTAGTGGAGAATAATTAATATTTTCAGTTTTGAAATCAAAATCACTCCCTCTATCTGGAGCTCTGTGAATATATTAATCTTAGAATGTTTATAGAAAAGTGTTTGAAAAAAAAAGGTTTCCTGATCAGTATTTTCTCTAGCATTTTCTCCTTTCCTCACAATGTTTTCAAAATCTTTCATCTTTAGTGTGGTTAAAACTTAGGATTGTTTTGTACAAGGTATATACATGATTGTTTGATAAAGGGTTAAACATTAGTGCAAAGTTAAAATTGCTCATTACAGACATATCTTTAAAACTTGGTCAGCTATCGGACTGAAAAAATTGTTCATTGGAGTTAAAAATATTATTGTCAAAAAATATGCCACCTATTGTGGGCTATATCCTTTTTCCTACATTGATTTAACCCTTTCCGACACAATCCTGAGTTTTAACAGCCCTAGAGAAGAAGATTTTTTGAAAACATTGTGGCAAAAGTTTGGTAACCAGCGTTTTCTCGTTTTCCCACAATGCTTTCTACCCTCATTTGAGCAACCCTTGTCATCTGCAAATGCCTTCAGTTTGGTTCAGTACAAAATTTTGTTGTCTGGTAAAGAGTTAGCGCTTTCACTTTCGTATTGTATTGCAACATTCTTCTTTACAAAACATCAAAATCATAGACTTAGTGTATTTAGAAATCATTTGGAGACCTTAAGTTACAATGTACATATGGTTCAAATGGTGGGATGTGTTTTTGAAAAGGAAAGAAAACATTGTGGGAAAAAGGATAAAATGATGATAAGCAGGGTCCATATTCACCAACCATTCTTAAGAACTTTCTTTTTCTTGCTCTCCAGAATTTTTATGCATTTGAAAGTAACACAACTCCTGATTGGCTAAACCATTTGGTTTAGCCAATCAGGAGTTGTGTTACTTTCAAATGTAGAGAATCTTGGAGAATAAGACAGAATACTGTTAAGAATGGTTGGTGAATACAGACCAAGGACTTTCTTCTTTTTCTCACATTGTTTTCTGTGGTTAATACAAACATTTATTTCACTGCATATTTCAGGCTCTGCATGGTCCACACCATTACGAGATAGGCGACCATGGAGGTTTACTTGTTGCTATAAGTAAGAAGGAACAAGAGCCAAAGGTCATTAAGTTTTCCACAGATGAGGGAAGATGCTGGCATGAGTACATGTATACAAATGATTCTCTGCGACTCACTGGTAACCCTCTTCTCATACCTGGCAAAACAACTGGGCCATGCCCTGTGAAAAGCGGCTTAATGCATCTGCAAAAAGTATCGACCAAGGTCAGCCTGCGCAGTCCGCGCAGGCTGACCTAGGCCGACACTTTTTGCTCATGATCAGTTTTCTGCATGTCAAAGGACCAGTGTACCTCATGATTAAGCGGGGTGTAAGAAGAAAAAAGGGGTTTTATGGATCCACAATTATATGATGACTTGCTTGATGGGATGCATCATGGAGATGCATTAAACTCCCTTTTCTCAGAGCATGGCTCAAATGTTTTGGGAATTTTCTTGAATCAGTCTGTTCACATATCTATCTAACTGCTTGACCAAGGACCCAGAAACTTTATACAGGTGTTGCTCATGATCGAAGGAGGTGCCATATTGTTCTGGGGGGTCACATGGGTCAAAGGTCAAGGTCACAGATGAACTTTGTTTGAAAGTTGTTTCCATTCATGGTCTAACTCAAAAGCTGTTTGACCTAGGACTTTGAAAACTTTATACAAGTGTTGGTCATGACTCAAGGAGGTGTCAGATGGGTCAAAGGTCAAGGTCACCAGTGATCTTTGTTTTGAAAATCATTTCCGTTCTCTGATTGTGCTGCTTCAGTGACAAGGTGCTGGTGTGGGGGTATTTGTCGGCTTTGCAACAGTTCTAGTTGAACTTCAGTGCTGTGCCTTTAAGGTTTGAGCATGCTCTCAATATCATAGCACGTTTGCCATGTATATGAATCATGCTCTGGCAAAAAGGGGCTTAATGGACCTCCGTAATGCATTGTACCAATCCCCGGCTTGGCCAATTTCTTTCCGAGGATTGATGATAGTCATCACGACGGGATTCATTCCTCTCTCACCGCCGACTGTTGTTTTCGACGATGGTTATGTGGGAAAGCAGCCAGTGGCTTGGAAAGAATATTGTGCGGAGTACTGGTAAAAGGAACTCCAGGAAAGCATGGATGGGTGCACTGGCCACCGTGAAATGATGTTGAAAATGGCGTTAAACACCATACAATCAATCAAGCATTACACCAATCAAGCCTCTTTAATATAAGTAGTTGCCTCTTTTCACACAATATACCAAAAGAACTGGTATCGTCTGCATTGACACTTAAATTGATTGTTTGCTTGTTTTTCAGGATTACTAACAGAGCCTGAAGGAAAGAGCCTTGTCGTGATGATCTGGGGTTATCTGACCACCACCAGGAAGTGGCAGGTTCATGTTATAGACTTTAAAGATGTTATCAAAAAGAAGTGTGAGTGACCTCAACTGTCCTCTAGGCTTGTATTCACCAACCATTCTGAATACCATTCTTAGTCTCATTATCAAGAATTTTCTAAATTTGCAAGTAACATAATTTCTGATTGGCTAAACCAAATGGTTTTGACAGTCAGAAATCTTGTTACATTCTAAATCTAGAATTTAGCTTTAGAATGTAATATAGAATGGTTTGTGAGTACAGGCCCTGAATGATTCTTGGATGTGATCCGTCTTATATAACTTTTCTATGATTTTGAAATGTTTTTAAGCCTTTACCAAATAATGCCTAGAAAGGTTTTGGAAAGCATTGTGGGAAATAGAGAAAAGCATTTTCTCCTTTTCTGAGAGTATTTTAAGAAGCCTCTATTAGAAACTGTATGAAAGTAAGATTGTATTCTTTTCTTTCTTTGATCATTTATTGAGCAAAACCATTTATAGTCAATGTATTATTAGACAGACAAAATTACAATACAGACTATACAAAAAAACAAGCAGTCTTCAACAGAAAGAAAAATTGTCGTAAAAGGAGCAGTCATTTGTTTCATTCAGTTAGTTCTTTTCCATTTGTGTTTCCCAAAGCTGTCAGCAGGAGATGCTTGAAACCATTCTATCTTGAGTTATTTGACTAGCCAATCCATTGGCCTAAATGTTCTATCTAAGCCAATGACTTTTAAATTTAATGCTCAGATCTATGAATTAATGTTATGGTCCATTCCAGTTTGGAAAAATGATTGAAATACGGGCCAGAAAATGTAGCAAAGTAGCGGACAGTGAAGATCCAAGATTTGACAGCATGTTCTGTGCAGTCTGACTATGATCTACTACACTGTCTGCCAAAACAACTGAACTCTTTGGCAAATAAACCAATATTTTAACGTCCCTAAAGAGGAAAGCTGTCCAAAACATTTCGAGCGAAAGAGATAATGCCAACTACTAGCATTTTCTCCTTTTTCCACTATGCTTTCTATTCTTTTGAAGACAGATTCCATCATTTGGGGTACATTTTGTTTGTTGTCTGCAAATGCTTTCAACTTGGACAAGCCTGGAATTTTATCATGGTAAAGAGATAAGCCTTTACAATCCCAAGTTTTAAATAGCCTGAGGAAGAAGCAATTTGAAAACATTGTGGGGAAAAGGAGAAAATGCTGGCAACCAGCATTTTCTCCTTTTCCCACAATGTTTTCAACCCTCCTAAAAAATTTCTATTTTGAAGCACACCTATTTTGTCATCTGCAAAAGCTTTCAATTTGGACAAGTGTAAAATGTTGTCATTTGGTAAAAAGTAAAGCAAGTTCCAGCGCTTTACAGAAAACTATATAAAACTCTTCATGAATAAGTATTCGGACTTTATAATTTCTCTTCCATTAGGTTCCTCAGGGGATTACGAGCCCTGGCTTGCCCATCAATCCAATTCAGATTTTATCAACGAGAACACCGGATGTGTTTTAGGCATGAAAGAGACAATCCTTAGACTACGAAAGGATTCTTTGTGAGTGACATATTGATAACATTCAACCCTTTACCAAGAAATCTGCATTTTAACTCCTTACCACACAATCCCAACTTTTAACGACCCTAAAAAGGAAGCCTTTTGAAAACATTGTGGGAAAAGGAGAAAATGCTGGTAACCAGCATTATCTCCCTTTTTCCACAATGTTTTCTACAAATTCCAAAACAAATTTTAATTTTTAAGTCACATTTGATTTGTCATCTGCAAATGCTTTCAGTTTGGACTAGTCTAAAATTTTGTCGTTTGGTAAAGAGTTAAAGACCCTGAAGGAAAACGTTTTTAGAGAAAATTGTGGGAATAGGATGTGAGGAAATGCTGGTAACCAGCATTTTCTCCTGTGCCCACAATGTTTTCTATCCCCTCTGTGACAAATTCCATTGTTTGGGTTCCATTCAATTTGTCGTCTGCAAAAGCTTTCAATTTTGACAATTCCATGTTTTTATTGTTTGATAAACGGTTAACCCTTTTCCAAATAATCTGCATTTCAACTACCCTGGAGAAGAAGGTTTTTGAAAACAATGTGGGAAAAAAATCTGAGAAAATGCTGGTAACAAGCATTTTCTTTTTTTCCCCACAATTTTTTCCAGCCTTTCAAAGGCAAATCCTGCCATTTTAGGCTTATTTTAATCATGGTCTTCAAATGCTTTGTTCAATAATGAATTCAACCCTTTACCACACAATCTAGACTTTGAAAGACCAAGAGGAAGGAAGCTTTTGAAAGCATAATGGGAAAAGGAGAAAAAACTGGTAATCAGCATTTACTCCTTTTCCCTCAATGTTTCCAACACAGTCAAAGACAAATACCTTGATTTTAGCCACTTGTGATTTGTAGTCTGCAAAGGCTTTCATTTTGGATGGGTCTAAAATTTTATGGTTTGTTAAAGAGTTAACATTCTGTCATTTTGATAAAGTTAGCTTACAACCTAATATGCTCTTGTGGTGAACAGTTTCTCTTTACCAGACATCAAAATTATAGACGTGACCAAATTGAAAGCATTTGCAGATGACAAATTAAATGGTGCCCAAATGATGGGAATTCACCTTATCAGATAAAATAGCTCTTTTCTGTTACTAGCTGATTCTAATCTAAAAATACATTGTATCATGGGGTCTGGGATATTATGAGAGCACCCTGAATTTTTCGTCTGTTTGCTTAACCCTTTACCACACAATCCCGACTTTTACTTGAGAAAGGAGCCTTTTGAAAACATTAATTATACTTAATCATAGTAATTAAACGTCCGAAAATTGTGATTGAGATCGCTATAGATTATTCTATTTTAGAAGATGTGGTAAAAAGCATTCAAATGACGCCGCAGGCAGGAATTATGTAGGCAAATCATTGGAAAGTAGCATGCGTGCTATGACATCATTCTTTACTGGCGGGCTTTCTGTAGTAATCGTTACTATTTTTGGAATACATTTCATTCATAAATGGTGATAGAGGACGGAGTCACTGGAAATTACTGTTGTATAAATATCCGTGGTATATCAAAAATCTATAAATATCCTTGGTATATCAAAAAAAAAAAATCGCATGGGTGTTATTGCATGGATGTCTGGTTAGTTAAAAGATAAAATTTTCTCTTTTTCAGTTGTTACAATGACTACAACTATAAGCCACAGTTAACCAGACAGCACTGTAAATGTACAAGAGACGACTATGAATGGTAACACTCTTCACATTATAATTTGATATAGAAAGTTGATTATTTTGCTTGTATTTCATAATATGAGTGGGGCTCTGGCTAAAGGGGTTCTAGTGCATATTCCTGGGTCCATATTCACCAACCATTCTTAAAAACGTTCTCAGTCTTATTCTCCAGAATTTTCTAAATTTGAAAGTAACACAACTCCTGATTGGCTAAACCATTTGGTTTAGCCAATCAGAAGTTGTGTTACTTTCAAATTTAGAAAATCTTGGTGAATAAGACAAAGCATGTTCCTAAGAATGGTTGGTGAATACAGACCCTAATGCATTATACGAAGCAAGTCACCATATAATAATGAATCCATAAAGTCCATTTTGTCTAATGACCAACTGAATCATAAGCTAGACTTGTTCGTCGACATTCATAAAATTGACCAATAGCAAAAAGAGTCAACGCAGGTCAGCCTGGGTAGAATGAACAGGTTGACCTGGTTCGATATTTTTTGCAGATGCTTTACACCTGTTTTTTACAGGGCATGGCTCATACATTTACTGAAGAACTTGAGCACACATTCACCAATTCTGAAGATTGGTATACATGTATCATTTAGAATTTTCAAGACTGGGAATTTAATTTGCTATGCCCTAACTCTCCTAATGGAAGGAGTCAGGGCCTGTATATGAAGTAGAGGGGGGGTATACTGGTTTCACCATGTCTGTCCTCCTGTCTATCCATCAATCTGCCTTGTTACCGTTTCTGTGCTCTAACTCAAAAGCTGTTTGACCTAGGACCCTGAAACTTTATACAAGTGTTGCTTATGACCCAAGGAGGTGCCCTATTGTTTTTGGGTCACATGGGTCAAAGGTCAAGGTCACTGGTGAACTTTGTTTGAAAATGTGTTCCATGCTCTAACTCAATAGCTCTTTGGCCTAGGACCCTGAAATCTTATACATGTGTTGCTCAAGGAGATGCCCTTTTTTTTGGGAGGGGGGGTCACATAGGTTAAAGGTCATGGTCAAAGGTGAACTTTGTTTGAAAATCTTTTCCGTGCTCTGACTGAATAACTGTTTGACCTAGGACCCTCAAACTTTATACAAGTGTTGCTCATGACCCAAGTAGTTGCCTTTTTTTTTCTTTGGTGGGGGGGTCACATAGGTCAAAAATCAGCGTCACTGGTGATATTTGTGTCGAAAATCATTCCTGTTCTCTGACTGTGTTGCTTCAGTGACAAGGTGCTGGTGGGAGTATTTGTCCAGTTTGCAACACTTCCTGTTAAATTTGAAAGTAACATAATTTCTGATTGGCTGAAACCAAATTGCTTCTCAATTATTATTTAGAATGGTTGGTCACCCTAGGTGATTTCACCCCCCCAGATGCATGGCCTAAGAATTAAGAATTACAAAAGGATTTAGAATGGTTTATGAATAACGAAATACAAAGTATAGAATGCACCAGAACATAACAAAGGAATGCCAGTCGTAGAAATGAAAAATAAAGCAAAGAGCAAAAAAGCAGAATGGTCAGTTGTAAAAACCTTTTTTTGGAAGCATAGAAAACATTGTGGGAAAAGGAGAAAATGCTGGTTACCAGCATTTTCTCCTTTTCCCACTATGTTTTCAAAGGCCCTCTGCCTTACGGTCAGTAAAATGCGAGATTGTGTGGTATAGAAAAAAAGCTTTTGAAAACAAAGTGGGAAAAGGGGAAAATTGTAGTAACCAGCATTTTTACTTTTCCCACAATGTTTTCTACCTTTTGCAGCAAAAAAGCATAATTCCAGCCACATTTAAATTGTTGTCTGCGAAATGTTATCAAATTAGACCAGCCTAAAATTTTGCCATTTGTGTAGAGTTAACTTTTACCAAACGACAATATTTTAGGCTGGTCCAATATGTCCAAATTGTCATCTGCACAATGCTGTCAAATTGGACCAGCCTAAAATCTTGTTGTTTGGTAAAGAGATACTCTTGACCAAACAACATGATTTTGGACTGGACCAAATTGAAATCATTTGCCAGCAACAAATTAGATGTTGCTAAAATTATTATTTCTCTTTTCCATCGGATATAAAACATTGCGGGAAAAGAAGAAAATGCTGATTACCAGCATTTTCTCCTTTTCCCACAATATTTTGAAAAAGCCTTCTTTCTTATGGTTGTTAAAAAGTCGTGATTGTATGGTAAAGGGCTAAATAGACTTGTATGTATATTTACACAGTGACTATGGGTACTATAGACCTGGTGGTAGTGATCAGTGTGTGAAGATACCAGAGTTTAAAAGTCCGGATATAGACATATGTCTTAGAGGACATGAAGAAAAAGTGGTGTCAGAAGGGTAAATATGTCATACGCTTTTCGCTCAGCTGTTTTTGAAGAGAACGATTAGGTATTGTCAAAGTTCTGTAGCAGTCTGGAAAGTGGGTCTAGTAGAACTTTTTGGGGAAAAGGGGTTTTAACCCTTTCCCAAACAAGCCCTGGTTTTCACGTGTCTGCAGTACAAGTCTTTTGAAAACACTGTGGGAAAAGGAGAAATTGCTCGTAATGAGCAATTTCTCCTTTTCCAACAGTGTTTTCTACCCTCTTGTAGAACTTTCTGTCATTTTCATCAAATTTAAAATTGTTGTCTGCAAACTCTTTCAATTTGGACGAGTCTAAATTTTATCACTGTGCAGAAGCTTTAACATTTTATAATATCTCTGCCATAAGTGAAGATATTTACTTCAAGCTCAGACTTGTCGTGTAATATCAAAAGTGGAACTCATACAACAGGGACAGGTGACCAACAAAATATATTTTGGACATAGTTCTGCCTCTTTTTCAACTTGAAATCTTAAAATATCTTTTACAGTTAATAATATCTGTCATTACTGAAACTCAGACTACTTATTAATTATCAAAAAGGGAAGCCATACAAAACGGACAGGTAACCATCAAAATATTTTTGATACAGTTATGCCCCTTTTTCAGCTTAGAATTTTTAATAACTTTGACGATTTATAATATCTCTGTCATTACTGAAGATTTTTATTTCAAACTTGGACATGTTGTGTAACCTCAAAAGAGGAACCCATACAAGAGGGACAGGTAACCATCAAAATAGTTTTGACATAGTTATGCCCCTTTTTAGCTCACCTGAGCACATAGTGCTCAGGGTGAGCTATTGTGATCGATCATTGTCCGGCGTGCGTGCGTCCGTGCGTGCGTGCATGCGTCCGTCCGTCTGTGAACAGTTACTTAAACAAGAGGGCCATGATGGCCCTGTACCGCTCCACTGGCTTATAAATATAAACCATGAAGAAAAGTCTTCACTATATAAACCATTATAAAACTTTGACCCCAGGGCTACAGTTGGACTAAATGGGGAATATGTGTAATAGAAGAATAACATGCCAAATTTGGGAGTTTTTGGCCTTATGGCTAGTAACAAGATGGTTTCTGAACTTTTCACTCCATAAACCCATGTAAAGCTTGTGACCCCTGGTGCAGGGCCAAACTTGATCCCAGGGTTGTAACTTTGGCCCTCTTTGTAATTGTCCACTAGATAATGCTATAATTATGCAAAATTTGGTAGCCTAAGCCTTATGGCTATGTACACCAAGATTTAAAAGTTTTCCCTATGTAAGCCCATGTAAATCTTATGAACCTCCCCCCCCCCCCACAGCATGAGGCCAAATTGACCCCAGGACTATACTTTGGGCACTTTTGGTAGACCCCAACTAGATCAAGCTAAATGCAGAATTTGGTAGCTCTAGGCCTTATGGCTAGGTAAGGGAAGATTTTTAAAGTTTTCTCTATATAAGCCTATGTAAAACTTGTGACCCCTGGGGCAGAACCAATTTTGACCCCACGGCTATAATTTCAAGAAACATGATAGAGGTCTACTACATAAAGCTACATGCCAAATTTGGTAGCCCTGTGCCTTATGGTTTCAGACAAGAAGATTTTTAAAGTTTTCTCTATATAAGCCTTTGTAAAACTTGTGACCCCTGGGGCAGAGCCAATTTTGACCCCAGGGCTATAATTTCAAGAAACATGATAGAGGTCTACTACATTAAGCTACATGCCAAATTTGGTAGCCCTATGCCTTATGGTTTCAGACAAGAAGATTTTTAAAGTTTTCTCTATATAAGCCTATGTAAAACTTGTGACCCCTGGGGCAGAGCCAATTTTGACCCCAGGGCTATAATTTCAAGAAACATGATAGAGGTCTACTACATAAAGCTACATGCCAAATTTGGTAGCCCTATGGTTTCAGACAAGAAGATTTTTAAAGATTTCCAATATTTTTCAGTTTTGTTGCCATGGCAACCAGAGTTTTTGAAGGAATCAAATTCTTTCAAGAAATTCTGAAGAGGACCATGGCAGGATCATTTCTGCGAAGTTTCATGAAAATTGGATGGGTAGTTTCAGAGAAGAAGATGTTTGAAATGAAAGTTAACGCATGGACGGACGGACGGACGCACGCACGCACGGACGGACGCACGACGGACACCGGGCCATGACATAAGCCCGCTGGCCTTCAGCCAGTGGAGCTAAAAATCTTCTCCTCTGAAACCGCCCAACAGATTTCAGTGAAACTTCACAGAAATGATCCTTAGGTGATGCACTTTCAGAATACTTCAAAGATTTGAATTCCATGAAGAACTCTGGTTGCCATGGCAACCGAAAGAAAAAACTTTAAAAATCTTCCTGTCCCAAACTGTAAGGGCTAGAGCTTTCATATATGGCATGTAGCATCATCTAGTGGCCCTCTACCAAAATACTTCAAATAATGGCCCTAGTGTAGAAATTGGCCCTATGTTGTGGGTTCTCAGATTTCACATAGAGATAAAGAAGGAAATCTGTAAAAATCTTCTTGTCCCAAACCGTAAGGGCTAGAGCTTTCATATTTGGCATGTAGCATCATCTAGAGGCCCTCTACCAAAATACTTCAAATTATGGCCCTAGTGTTGAAAATGGCCCTATGTTGTGGGTTCTCGGATTTTACATAGAGATAAAGAAGGAAATCTTTAAAAATCTTCTTGTCCCAAACCATAAGGGCTAGAGCTCTCATATATGGCATGTAGTATCATCTAGTGGCCCTCTACCAAAATACTTCAAATAATGGCCCTAGTGTGGAAAATGGCCCTATGTTGTGGGTTCTCAGATTTCACATAGAGATAACGAAGGAAATCTGTAAAAATCTTCTTGTCCCAAACCGTAAGGGCTAGAGCTTTCATATATGGCATGTAGCATCATCTAGTAGCCCTCTACCAAAATACTTCAAATTATGGCCCTAGTGTTGAAAATGGCCTTATGTTGTGGGTTCTCGGATTTCACATAGAGATAAAGAAGGAAATCTTTAAAAATCTTCTTGTCCCAAACCATAAGGGCTAGAGCTCTCATATATGGCATGTAGTATCATCTAGTGGCCCTCTACCAATATACCTCAAATAATGGCCCTAGTGTGGAAATTGGCCCTATGTTGTAGGTTCTCGGATTTCACATAGAGATAAAGAAGGAAATCTGTAAAAATCTTCTTGTCCCAAACCGTAAGGGCTAGAGCTTTCAAATATGGCATGTAGCATCATCTAGTGACCCTCTACCAAAATCCTTCAAATTATGGCCCTGGTGTTAAAAATTGGCCCTATGTTGTGGGTTCTCGGATTTCACATAGAGATATAGGAGGAAATCTGTAAAAATCTTCTTGTCCCAAACCTTAAGGGCTAGAGCTTTCATATTTGGCATGTAGCATCAGCTAGTGGCCCTCTACCAAAATACTTCAAATTATGGCCCTAGTGTTGAAAATTGGCCCTATGTTGTGGGTTCTCGGATTTCACATAGAGATAAAGAAGGAAATCTGTAAAAATCTTCTTGTCCCAAACTATAAGGGCTAGAGCTTTCATATATGGCATGTAACATCATCTGGTGGCCCTCTACCAAAATACTTCAAATTATGGCCCTAGTGTTGAAAATGGCCCTATGTTGTGGGTTCTCGGATTTCACGTATAGATAAAGAAGGAAATCTTTAAAAATCTTCTTGTCCCAAACTGTAAGGGCTAGAGCTTTCATATTTGGCATGTAGCATCATCTAGTGGCCCTCTACCAAAATACTTCAAATTATGGCCCTAGTTTTGAAAATGGCCCTATGTTGTGGGTTCTCAGATTTCACATAGAGATAAAGAAGGAAATCTTTAAAAATGTTCTTGTCCAAAACCATAAGGGCTAGAGCTCTCATATATGGCATGTAGTATCATCTAGTGGCCCTCTACCAAAATACTTCAAATAATGGCCCTAGTGTGGAAATTGGCCCTATGTTGTGGGTTCTTGGATTTCACATAGAGATAAAATAGGAAATCTTTATAAATCTTCTTGTCCCAAACCGTAAGAGCTAGAGCTTTCATATTTGGCATGTAGCATCATCTAGAGGCCCTCTACCAAAATACTTCAAATTATGGCCCTAGTGTTGAAAATGGCCCTATGTTGTGGGTTCTCGGATTTCACATAGAGATAAAGAAGGAAATCTTTAAAAATTTTCTTGTCCCAAACCATAAGGGCTAGAGCTCTCATATATGGCATGTAGTATCATCTAGTGGCCCTCTACCAAAATACTTCAAATAATGGCCCTAGTGTGGAAATTGGCCCTATGTTGTGGGTTCTTGGATTTCACATAGAGATAAAGAAGGAAATCTTTAAAAATTTTCTTGTCCAAAACCATAAGGGCTAGAGCTTTCATATTTGGCATGTAGCATCATCTAGTGGCCCTCTACCAAAATACTTCAAATTATTGCCCTAGTGTTGAAAATGGCCCTATGTTGAGGGTTCTCGGATTTCACATAGAGATAAAGAAGGAAATCTTTAAAAATCTTCTTGTCCCAAACCATAAGGGCTAGAGCTCTCATATATGGCATGTAGTATCATCTAGTGGCCCTCTACCAAAATACTTCAAATAATGGCCCTAGTGTGGAAATTGGCCCTATGTTGTGGGTTCTTGGATTTCACATAGAGATAAAGAAGGAAATCTTTAAAAATTTTCTTGTCCCAAACCGTAAGGGCTAGAGCTTTCATATATGGCATGTAGCATCATCTAGTGGCCCTCTACCAAAATACTTCAAATTATAGCCCTGGTGTTAAAAATTGGCCCTATGTTGTGGGTTCTCGGATTTCACATAGAGATAAAGAAGGAAATCTTTAAAAATCTTCTTGTCCCAAACCGTAAGGGCTAGAGCTTTCATATTTGGCATGTAGCATTATGGTGTTGAGCTCAGTTGCATTTCAGGTGAGCGATTTAGGACCATCATGGTCCTCTTGTTTATCAATTTGTGGAATGCATCCAGGAGTAACTTTGTCCTGGTAAAGATGTTATAAAAACTGTCTCAATTTTTAACCATGCAATCCCAACTTTTAATGACCTTGAAAGAGAAGTCTTTTGGAAACATTGCGGGAAAAGGAGAAAATGCTGGTAATCAGCATTTTCTCCTCTTCCCACAATGTGTTTTACCCCATCAAAGACAGAAATCATCATTTGAGCTACATCTAATGTGTTGTCTGCAAATGCCTCCAATGTGGTCCCGTCTAAAATTTTGTCATCTGGTAGTGCATTTGATAATGTAATTGGCTTGAATGCAGGGTGTCTGGCTTGAACCCTCAGCTCAGCCAATTTTTTTGCCAGGTTTGGTGATGGTCATTGTGACAAGATTCATTCCTCTCTTACAGCTGATCATTGTTTCGACAATGGTTATACATGTATTAGAAAGCAGCCAGTGGCTTGGGAAAAATATCATACAAAGCTTTGGTTAAAGAACATCCAAGGAAAGGTGCACTGACAGTTTTGATATATACATGAAATGATTTTGAAAATGGCATTAAACATGAAAAGAACTCATTCAACGTTTTTCTCAAATTTTCTACAGGTATAGAAAAATTCCTGGTGACAGGTGTACGGATGGTTTTAGGCCATCTCAAACAAAGTTGATAGATCTCAGTAAAGAGTGTGAGGAATCTTCAAAAGAGATTGTACTAGAGGATGAACAAGTGGTAAATTCTTTCATTTTAGTTGTGCACCTATTATTGTAAAGAATTTCATGCCCCTGCAATGGACTTTTTTAACCCTTTACCACACCATCCTTACTTTTATTGATACTGAGGAAGAGGGCTTTAGAAAATATAGTGAGAAAAGAAGAAAATGCTGGTTACCAGCATTTTCTCCTTTTCCCACTATGTTTTCTACTCTGTTCAAAGACATATGCCATCATTTGAAGTGGAACATAATTTGTCATCTGCAAATGATCTCAGTCTTGATGAGTCCAAAGTTTTGTTTTCTGGTAAAGAGTTTTAAAAGAAAAAAAGAAAACATACTTTTGGGCCATGTTTGGGGAAAAGGGGTTTTAACCCTTTTCCAAACAAGCCCTGGTTTTCATGTGTCTGCAGTACAAGTCTTTTGAAAACATTGTTGGAAAGGGAGAAATTGCTCGTAACAGTGTTTTCTACCCTTTTGAAGAACTTTCTGTCATTTTCATCAAACTTAAAATTGTTGTCTGCAAACTCTTTCAATTTGGACGAGTCTAAATTTTATCGTTTGGGAAAGGGTTAATGCATCTGTAAAAAGTATCAGCCCAGGTCAGCCTGTGCAGTCCACGCAGACTGACCATGGTTGAAACTTTTTGCTGTTGATATATTTTCTGCATGTCCAAGGACCATTCTACCTCAGGAATCAGCCAGTTATTAGACAAAGTAGGTTTTTATGGACCCATTATCACGTGATGACTTGCTTGGTGTAATGAATGGCGGAAATGCATCAAACCCCCCTTTTACAGAGCAAGGCTGATTGGCTTTCAGCAAGTAGTTGCTCCCTCTCCCAAGATGTTTTACCATTGAAAAATAATGATTTGTTTTCCTCCACATATCTCGGTGTAGCTTGTTATAGTTTTCAGTTGGTAGAAAAAAAGCCAGTAACATATTTGGTTTATCGGTTAGCTTTTCAGCTAGTTTCAGACCAGACAAAATATGTGTGCAAATGAAGCGAGAGAGAAATTTTGGAGGGAGAGAAATTCTTGTCTGGGTTTGTCTGGCAAGGGATTAACTGTTTTTCGGCACATTTTCAACCATCTACAGTAGATGTATTTGGAAAATGCCAGCATTTTCTCCTTTCCCACGATGTTTGCAAAAGGCCTCTTCTTAGGGTTTTTTGAAACATAGATTTTTTTCCTTATAGGATCAAATATATTTCAACATCCTATTTTTCTTTGTTTTCAGTCACCTGTTGGAAAGATGAGTAAAGGAGTGAAGATATTTGCCATATTCCTTGTTTTAATTGTATTGGCCTTGGCGGCCATTATGGGTGTATACTTTATGAGGAAATATATATTGCTGAGACGACAGTGAGTGACTTATATATTTTATCCCATGACCTTCCTTATTTTCAGTGTAATATACCCAGTATAAATCTTCTTATCTTATACATGTTTGATATCACAATTTGTGTTACGTCATTTTTGACGTCATTTCGTATTTCACAGAAGTTAATGCGTTTTTATGGATATTACTGCATGTGCATCTGTAGATGGTTTTGCGTCTTCTGATCTATAAAGTTGTGAAATATCGTTAATTGATAAAAAGAATCAGACATTTCTTGGCTTTTGAGATAAAATTTGATTAAACTCATCCTGGTAAAATGTTCTTAAGCTGGTCAAAGACCTGTTTAATAAAACTTAATCTCATGCGCCAACTTATGTCGGATCCTAAATATTAAATATAAAGCTTTACCACACAATGCCTAGTTTTAATGACCCTGAGAAAGACGCCATTTGAAAACATTGTGGAAAAAGGAGAAAATGCTGGTAACCAGCATTTTCTCCTTTTCCCACAATGTTTTTGTACCCAATCAAAGACAAATTCCATCAGTTGAGCCACATTTAAATTGTCGTCTGCAAATGCTTTCAATTTGGACAAGTCTGTATTTGTGTCGTGTGGTAAAGAGTTAACCCTTTTCCAGATGACAAAATTATAGACTTTTCCAAATTGAAAGCATTTGCAGACGACAACTCAGATATGACTCAAATGTTGAGATTTGTCATGGAATGAGTAGAAAACATTGTGGGAAAAGGAGAAAGCCCTTTTTTGTCAGTGTTTTCAAAAGCCGTCTTTCTCAGGTTCATTAAAACTAAGGATTGTGTGGTAAAAAGTTAACAGTAGTAAAGGTTTTTCCTTGACCTTGAGAGAGTGGTATTGAAAACGTATTAAGCAACAGTGAAACCAAAATCCGTTGGTTCCTTTCATCCAATCAGATACTTTGTTACTGTCATCTGTAGGAATGTAGTAGTGTACAGTTTAAATTACCTGAGGGGTCTGCTAACTCTTTACCACACAATCCCGACTTTTAACGACCCCGAGAAAGAAGCCTTTTGAAAACATAGTGGGAAAAGAAGAAAATGCTGGTAACCAGCATTTTCTGCTTTTCCCCCAATGTTTTCTACCCTATCCATTACATAAATCACCATTTAGGCTACACTGAATTTGTCATCTGCAAATGCTTTCAATTTGGTCCACTCTAAAATTTTGTTGTTTGGTAAAGGGTTAATACACACCCATTTAGTTTTATATTAAACCCCCACTTCTTTGTACATAATATCAGCCTGCATATGATTTTTGAGATGAAATATCAATCCATTTTGAATATAGCAACCTAAAACATAATTCTTCATTAAAAATTCAATGGTTAGTGATAGCAATTAATTTTCAAAACCCCGTAATTCCCTGAAATGTTGGGGCCTGAAATTAATATTTAAATCCTAACTAGCAAACTACTGATTTTGGTGAAGTGATTTTGGTTTTAAAAGAATAGTTAACCCGAGGAAGAAGGCTCTGGAAAACATTGTTGGAAAAGGAGAAAATGCTGGTAACCAGTATTTTTTGCTTTTCCTATAATGTTTTCAACCTTAATAGAGAACTGAATTTGTCGTCTGCAGATGGTTTGAATTTGGAACAGTCTGAAAGTTTTTGTTTTGGAAAGAGTTGTTGTATTCTTCTTTTTTCAGTCGCGTTGAATACAGATACTCAATGTTAAATCAGACCGAGGAAGACGCAGGTCAAGGTAACAGAGATTGGAGTGATGACCTTGATAACGCTTTGACTTCGTCATCAGTTAACTATCAGGATTCAGACGAGGTTTGTATCATTTCATTCGTTGTTTGAGCCTGGGAGCTAAGGCGGTAGAATAAAGGAGTTTAAATCGGGGGGTTTGATGATGTTTATGTTGGAAAGCAGCTAGTGTCGTTCATAATTGTGAGGTAGAGCGTCGGCCTCGTAATCAGAACGTCTCGAGTTAGATCTTCGGGAGCTATGTCAATTTTGGGACTTTTCATTGGCCCACATTAGGCGCGAATACTGGTGTAGTACCCAGGAAGCAGAATCGAGAGAGATTAGTCTAAGTTGTAAGAACTTGTTTCTCAATTAATGTAAAACAAATTTGTTTAAATTAAGCAGCTAGTGGCTTTGGAATAAAATTGGTTAAAGGAAACTCCAGCAAACCATGCATAGGTGCACTGGCCAGCCCGATGTAACTGAACTATGAAACATAAAAAACAAGACATGTTCAGTCTTAATCACAAACTAGACTTGGAAAAATGAATTTCCTGAAAACATCTGATAGCTTAAACAGTGATGGGTTATGTTTTCTTCTTGATAGGAACTAACCACTTCCACTATTCAGCCCTCTAAAGGCAGGAGAACTCAGCCTCCCAGACAGAATGGAGCGGTCAAAAGTAAAGATACAAATCCATTTGGATCATACCATGATGATTCTGATGATGTAAGTTCTTTTACATTGTATGATCTAAATCAACGCTGTCTGCAGAAACTTTTATTGTATTTGACAGAATCCTATTTCATTTATATATCTATCCCTAAACAAAAGACCCAACTGTTTAACTTTTTACCAAACAACAAAATTTTGGACCAGTCCAATTTCAAAGCATTTGCAGACGACAATAAATGTGACTGAAAAATTGAAATTTATTTTGGGAAGGGTAAAAAACATTGTGGGAAAAGGAGAAAATGCTGGTTACCAGCATTTTCTCCTTTTACCACAATGTTTTCAAAAGCCTTCAGGGTCATTAAAAGTCGAGATTGTGTGGTAAAGGGTTAACTCTTTACCAAACGACAAAGGCATGGACTTGCCCAGATACAAAGCTTTTGCAGAGAACAGACTAAACCAGCCTCATATGTTAGAAGTCGTCTTTGAAAGGGTAGAAAACATGGTGGGAAAAAGAGAAATTGCTGGTAACAGAAATTGTCTTTGAAAGGGTAGAAAACATGGTGGGAAAAGGAGAAAATGCTGGTTACCAGTATCTTCTCCTTTTCTCACAATGTTTTCTACCCTTTTCAAAGATTGAAATCATCATTTCATTTTGGGTCACATTTGATTTGTTGTCTGCAAATGCTTTCAATTTGGACATGTCTAAATTATTGTCATATGGTAAAGAGTTAGTCTACAATGTCCGCAGGAGCGACTTTTATAATTTGAAAATTCCAATTTTATCCGTCTGTACCCAAACAAAAGACCCAACTGTTTAACCCTTTACTGCACAATGCCGCCTTTTAACAACCCTGGAAAAAAGCCTGTTGAAAACATTGTGGGAAAAGGAGAAAATGCTGGTAACCAGCATTTTCTCCTTTTCCCACAACATTTTCTACCCTATCTAAGAAAAATTGCAGCATTTAGGCTTCGCTGAAATTGTCATCTGTAAATGCTTTCAATTTAGACAAGACTAAAATTTTGACGTCTGGTAAAGGGTTAACGCTTTACCAAACATCAAAATTTTAGACTGTTCCAAAATTCAAAGCATTTGCAGACAACAAATTTAATTGGGCTCAAATTATGGAATTTGTCTTTAAAGGGTCAAAAAGGTTGTGGAAAAAAGCTGTTAACCAGCATTTTCTCCTTATCCAACTAAGTTTTCAAAAGCTTTTTTCCTCAGGATTGTTAAAATGCTGGATTGTTTGGTAAAGAGTTAAACTACACTATCTGAGAATAACACAACAAATGTTCCTAAGAATGGTGGGTGAATATGGACCGAACCACTCTCTAGTTCAACTTAAAAGTATTTACAGACAACAAATTCATTGTTGCTTCAATGATGGAATTTATCTTTAATAATATAGAAAACAGTATGGGGATAGGAGAAAATTCTGCTAACCAGCATTTTCTCATTTTTCCCACAATTTTTTCAAAAGCAGTTTTAGAATAGGGTCATAAAAACAGGAAATAGTTGGTGGTAAAACTAGGAGATAATTTGGAAAAGGGTGAAGTGTGTCCATTCCAGCTCGGGCTTAACCCCTTACCAGACACCAAAATTTTAGCCTGGCCCAAATTGAAAGCATTTGCAGACGACAATTTCAGTGGGGCTCAAAAGATGCAATTTTCTCTTGATAGGGTAGAAAGCATTTTCTCCTTTTCCCACAATGTTTTCAAAAGGCTTCTTTCCCAGGGGCGTTAAAAGGCGGCATTGTACGGGAAAGGGTTAAGAATGGTGGATGAATATGGACTGAATCACTCTCTAGTTCAAATTGAAACTATTTACAGACACTAAATTCATTCTTGCTTGAATTATGGAATTTATCTTTAACAGTATAGAAAACAGTTGTGGAAAGAAGAAAATGCTAGTTACCAGCATTAGCATTTTCTCATTTTCCCACAATGGTTTCAAAAGCGTTTTTTGCATAGGGTCATAAAAACAGGAAATAGTTGGTGGTAAAACCAGGAGATAATTCTAGCCTAGTCGAAATTGAAAGCATTTGCAGACGACAATTTCAGTGTGGCTCAAATGGTACAATTTTCTCTTGATAGGGTAGAAAACATTGTGGGAAAAGGAGAAAATGCTGGATACCAGCATTTTATCCTTTTCCTACAATGTTTTCAAAAGGCTTCTTTCCCAGGGTCGATAAAGGCGGCATTGTGTGGTAAAGGGTTAAACTAGACTGATTTACAATATAGAATGAGAAACAACTGTACTTGCATGTGTTTAACCCTTTACAACACAGCAAAGTTTTAAGACTAGTCCAAATTGAAAGCATTTGCAGAAAAAATAAAATCAAAACTTGTCTTGGGAAGGGTAGAAAACATTGTGGGAAAAGGAGAAAATGCTTGTTACCAGCACTTTCTCCTTTTCCCACAATGTTTTCAAAAGGCGTCTTTCTCAGAGTCGTTAAAAGTCGGGATTGCGTGGTAAAGAGCTAATTCTGTTGCAACTGTAACATCTTTGATGTTTGTGTATTTTTCAGGATCTACTGAGTTAGAACAAGCTATTGTGATGCAACTTTACAACAATTCCAGTTTTTAGATGTTCAGTATGTTACACGAGTGCTTATCTTAACAGCAATACCAGGAAATGCACGTAGTGCAGGGTGACATGCGACAACAATTCATTCATAGGATAAAAGGGAGATAGAAAAGTTATTTCCTTTATTTGTAAACATGAAGATACTGACTGTTTGAACTCCACTAGCACTTTACCACGTTATCCTGTGTTTTAGCGACTCTCAGGAAATAGCCTTTTGAATACATTGTGGGAAAAGGAGAAAATCCTGGTAACCAGCATTTTCTCCATTTCCCACAATGTTTTCGACACTGTCAAAGAGAAATTCCATCTCTTGAGCCTTATATTAGTTGTCGTCTGCAAATGCTTTCAATTTGGACAGGTCTAAGATTTTGGTGTGAGGTGAAGAGCTAGGAAATAGTTTTTAACTCTTTATCAATGACTTTACATCAAAATGGAGTACATATGCAGACGACAAATTAAATGTGGCTTAGATAATGGCATTTGGCTTTGAAAGGGTAAAAAATTTTGTGGGAAAAAGGAGAAAATGCTGGTTTCCAGCAGTTTCTCCTTGTCCTACAATGTTTTCAAAAGTCTACTTCTTTTGGTTTGTGAAAACACGGCATTGTTCGGTAATGGGGTTCATTTGATATTTTGGTGAATTGTGGGATGAATATCTATTTTTGGAACCATCACATTTATTTTCATATTTTGATATGCAAATTTAACCTAAGGATAAAGTCTTGTTAACTCTTTACCAAACGACGAAATTTAAGACTGGTCCAAATTGAAAGCATTCGCAGACGACAAATTACATGTGGCCCAAATAACAGGATTGTCCTTGATAGGGTAGAAAACATTGTGGGAAAAGGAGAAAATGCTGGTAGCCAGCATTTTCTCCTTCTCCCCACAATGTTTTCAAAAGTGTTCTTCATCAAGGTCATTAAAAGTCGTGATTGTGTGGTAAAGGGTTAACTCTTTACTAAAGAAAAATTTCAGACTTGTCCAAGTTCAAAGCATTTGCAGACAATGAAATAACTGACTCAGACTGATTTTTTCTTTTCTTTTTAAGAAAAACTGTTTTTTTTTTTTCCTTTTTTAAGTGTAGAGAACATTGTGGGAAAAGGGGAAAATGCTGGTTACCAGCATTGTTTTAAAAAATTATCTTTTTTGTTTGGTAAAGGGTTAAATTTATCATCAAGTTTTTTCTTACTTATTCAGAATTCTGTCTGAGGTACATATTTACCAGTTATGGTTGTAACCCAAAACAAGCCATTATAGAAATTTTCCAGCGAGATTTAACCCTTTGCCAAATGACAAATTTTGGACTTGTCCAAATTTAAAGAGTTTGCAGACGACAATTTTAAATTTAATGAAAATGGCAGAAAGTTATCAAAAAGGGTAGAAAACACTGTGGGAAAAGGAGAAATTGCTCATTATGAGCAATTTCTCCTTTTCCCACAGTGTTTTCAAAAGACTTATACTGCAGACACGTGAAAACCAGGGCTTGTTTGGGAAAGGGTTAATGAAAACTTACACTGCCATTGCAGACAGTATAGATTACGATCAGACTGCTTAGACTATTCAGGTTCTTCAATCTAATTTTGGTGCATATACACCAACCATTCTTGAGAACATTCTTAGTCATTCTGAAAAATCTTCTAAATCTAAAAGTAACACAATTTCTGATTTGCTAAACCATTTGGTTTAGCCAATCAGAAATTGTGTTACTTTCTAAATCTAGAATAAGACTAAGAATGTTCTTAAGAATGGTTGGCGAAGATAGACCCTGGGATCTATACCGTCTGCTAGTACATGTTTTGAGAAAACCCAGCCTTGAATTGGCAACTCTGGCAAGGCATATAGATGTATTGAAAAAAGACTTTTGGCATTATAAGGATGAAAATTAGAATAATTCTTAATCTTACTGATGAACATGTGCCCTGATAAGTGTTCTTATTGGGATAAGGGTGTATCACCTTAATCCTTTACCAAACAGCCCCATATTTAAATGACATGGAGGAGGAAGGTTTTTAAAAACATTATGGGAAAAAATGAGAAAATTCTGATAACCATTATTTTCTCCTTTTCCCACTATGTATTTCACTCCTTCATTTATTATCTGCTTTCAATATGATACCAGATATGCTCTGTGAAAAGGGGGTTTACTGTATCTGCAAAAAAGTATTGACCAAGGTCAGTCTGTCCAATTCACCACACAGGCTGACTGGGGTCGAAACTTGTTGCTATTGGTCAATTTTCTTCATTTTAAAGGACCAGTCTACCTCATGATTCAGTGGCTTAAAATAGAGAAAATGGATTTTATGGATCCATAATTATGTGATGACTGCATCTTGGCGTTTCATTAACCCTTTACCACACGATCCCGACTTTTAACGACCCTGAGAAAGAAGCCTTTTGAAAACATTGTGCGAAAAGGAGAAAATGCTGGTAACCAGCATTTTCTCCTTTTCACACAATGTTTTCTACCCTTCCCAAATAAAATTTCAGTTTTTTATTTGCATCTATTTTGTCGTCTGCAAATGCTTTCAATTTGGAACAGACTGAAATTTTGTCGTTCTGGTCAAGAGTAAAACCCTCTTTTGCCAAAGCTCCTCTTACATGTATGAAAATAAAAATTTTGTAGCCCGGTACAGAGTTAACCCTTTATCACGCAATCCCGACTTTTAACAACCTTGAGAAAGAAAGCTTTTGAAGACATTGTGGGAAAAGGAGAAAATGCTGGTCACCAGCATTTTCTCCTTTTTCCACAATGTTTTCTTCTCTTCCCAAAACAAATTTGAGTTTTTGAATCAAATTCATTTTGTCCTCTTTAATTGCTTTCAATTTAGACTGGTCTAAAATTTTGTTGTTTGGTAAAGAGTTAAGCCATGTCTTTATCTAGTAAGTCACAAATGTGGAGTTCCCATTGCATTTCAATATTTTGGAATCAGTTTGTATTAACACTACCATCTACTTTCAAAGCAACAGAGAGTCTTACACTTGAAAAGCACTATCATTTGATTATGATTGCTGGTCTGGAAATTTTGAAACATTTTGTTTAATTTCTTCCTTGACATGTGTTGAAAGCCTATAACCTTCGAAGCCTTTAACACTGTTTAAATCTTTACCATACATTTATGAATTTTAATGACCTCGAAGAAGAAGGCTCTTGAAAACATTGTGGGAAAAGGAGAAAATGCTGGTAACCAGCATTTTCTCCTTTTCCCACAATGTTGTCAACCCTATCAAAGACAAATTTAATCCTTTGAACGACATCTAATTTGTCATCTGCAAATGCTTTCAATTTGGACAAGTCTACATTTTTGTCATGTGGTAAAGAGTTAAGAAAACAATTGCACTATAGTATATTATGCAGAAATTTAATCGCTTTTGTGTACATTCTAGTTTAAGATCAGGTTGCATAGAAGATGCAGTTTGATCTTTGATCTATACTTTGTGCTAATTTGTGATAAATTTCAGGTCTCTTTCCAACTGAAAATATCTTGTTTCATTTATTGAACTCTTTACCACACAATCTGGACTTTTAACGACCCTGAATGAAAAGGCTTTCGAAAACATTGCTGGTAACCAGCATTTTCTCCTTTTCCTACAATGTTTTCTTCCAAATGGAAGGCAGAAATCGTCATTTTAGCAACATTTAATTTGTCATCTGCAAATACTTTGAATTTGGTCCAGTCCAAATATTTGTCGTTTGGTAAAGAGTTAACATGTTGAGTGTTAGCTTTAGATATAGGGCTGAAAAAGTTCTAAAAGACTTATCTACGGTATAATATTTTAGGGATTTGTATCATGCTTCTTTTGATAGACTGGTGACCAAAAACCAAGATAATATTAAGACAAAAACCTGTGGTACTTGTCCTCAAAGATGTGGTCAAACACTGTTTGTCGAAGTCTTTACCAAACAACAAAACGTTAGACTTGTCCAAATTTGAAGCATTTGCAGACGACAAATTTAGTGTGGATATATATACTTTTACTCTTTGAAAGGGTAAAAAACATCATTGGAAAAGGAGAAAATTCTTATTACCAGAATTTTCTCCTGTCCCACAATGCTTTCAAATGCCTCCCTCCTCAGGGTTGTTAATATCAAAACCAAACAATCAAGTGTTTTCACATTCCTGGGAAAGAAGGCTTTTGAAAAAAATTGTGGGAAAAGGAGAAAATGCTGGTTACCAGCATTTTCTCCTTTTCCCACAGTGTTTTCTACCCTGTCAGAGACTTTAAGCTCACTTGTACCTATTTTGAATTTGGCGTCTGCAGATGTTTTGAATTTGAAAGATTCTAAAGTTTGTTTTCCGGAAAAAGGGTTAAACACAAGATTGTTTGGTATAGAGTTAAACACTTTTCTTTTTTATCTTTTTTTTTTGTGTTATTTTGTTTTCATCAATATCAATATTTTTTATTTCTGAAAATGGGAAATCCAGCATATAAGTTGCTTTACAACTCACATGTTCTTGAATAACCAGGCAACTTCCATTAAATTTTGGAATTAAAATGGTACATCAGACATTAAATTTTGCTCAAATGTTTTTTTTTTCCTTTGATATGATAGAAGACTTTGTTGACAAGTCATTGTATTACACAGCCTTTGTTACGGTTTTGAAAAGCATACTTTATGATAATTATGGCAATCCCATACACGTTAACAATCTGTAGGAAGTAGATAACTTAGAGACTTTGAAATATCAGTGTCGTAAAACCTTCACCAGACGAAGAAATTTTAGACTTTACCAAACAGAAAGCATTGGTACATGACAAAGTGGATGTAGCTGAAATGATGGAATTTGTCTTTGAAAGGTTAGAAAACATTGTGGGAAAAGGAGAAAATGCTGGTTACAAGTATTTTCTTATTTTTCCATAATGTTTTTAAAAGCCTTTCAGGTCATGGTTATTAAACTTGGGACTGTTTGATGAAGGTAATGTTTGATGAAGGTTTAGATTAGAAGTTGCCTAAGTTTACTGTATCTGATAACAGCATCAATGTACCTATTAACCCTGTACCGTACAACGACCCTGGGAAAGAAGCCTTTTGAAAACATTGTGGGAAAAGGAGAAAATGCTGGTAACCAGCATTTTCTCCTTTTCCCACAATGTTTTCTATCCTATCAAAGAAAAATGAGCCACATTGAAATTGTTGTCTGCAAATGCTTTCAATTTGGACAAGGCTAAAATTTTGTAGTCTGGTAAGGGGTTAACCAGTTCATCTAGTTTTCATACTAATGTGGATTTCATGTTTTTCTATATAAACGGACTGCCAGCAGTTATAGTTTCTTATACAAGCTAGCTGAACTGCTGTTTTCACTATACAAGTTTATTCCTGACAGAAAACAGATGTGTATGAATTATTGCGTGATTAATTCAACTATGTACCAAACAAGCGTATTGCTGACATGTCCAAATTGAAAGCATTTGCAGACAACAATATCAAAGTTGGTTCGAATGATGGAATTTGTCCTGGAAAGAGTTCAAAACATTGTGGAAAAGGGACAAAATGCTGATAACCAGCATTTACTCCTTTTCTTGCAATTATTTATACCCTTTTGAAAAACAAATCTTATGATTGCACTGTCTGCAAAATACTTTTAAAATAGACATGTCTTAAGTGTTTTTCATCTGATAACGAGTTACTTGAAACTGTAAAAATGTTTTGGAAAAACAAAATTAATGTAGCTTCTTTTTTGCTACAATATTCCAATTCTGTAACAGAATTTACTGATAGTACTTACAAGTTCCTAGATTGTGGAAAAAAAATTATATTTTGTATTTATTCGAGATATATGCAATTTTTCTTTTATGGTGTAAAGTGTATTGTTGAGTTTATGAGATGGTAGTAGTTTCTGAACCTTAGGCTCTTAACCCTTATCCAAACAATCCTGATGTTTAATGACCTCGAGGAAGAAGGCTTTAAAAACATTGTGGGAAAAGGAGAAAATGCTGGTAATCAGCATTTTCTCCTTTTTCCACAATGTTTTCTACCTGTCCAAATACAAATTTCAATTTTTGAGTAACATTTATTTTGTCATATGGAGATGGTTTCAATTTGAACAAGTCTGAAATTTTGTCATTTGGTAAAGAGTTAAAGCGCCTATCACAACTATAGTTACTGTCATGGCCAGTGTAGATCAAGATCAGACTGCACAAAATGTGCACTCTGATCTTTGATCTGCACTGTCTGCTTTGCCGAGATATTTTGGTCAAAAGCAAATGTTGCACTTTGATGTGTGTTTCTTTAGGTTATGAAAATTATCTTTAGACTGAAACTATCTGCTAGATTCTTTCAGCCCTCTAAGGGTTAAATTTCCAGCATATTCTTCTTTTCCCACAATGTTTTCAAAAGCCTTCTTTCTCAGGGTTGTTGAAAGTGGGCATTGTGCAGTTAAGGGTTAACTCTTTACCAAACAGCAAAATTTCAGACCAGTCCAAACTGAAAGCTTTAGCAGACGAAATAATAAATGTTACATAAAAATTGAAATTTGTTTTCGGAAGAGTACAAAACATTGTGCAAAAAGGAGAAAATGCTGGTTACCAGCATTTTCTCCTTTTCCCACAATGTTTCCAAAAGGCTTTTTCCTCAGGGTTGTTGTCGCTGGTTCGATCCCTGGCTTGGCCAATTTCTTTCCCAGGATTGATGATAGTCATCACGACAGGATTCATTCCTCTCTCATTGCTGACCATTGTTTCGACGATGGTTATGTGGGAAAGCAGCCAGTGGCTTGGAAAGAATATTGTGCGGAGTACTGGTAAAAGAAACTCCAGGAAAGCATGGATAGGTGCACTGGCCGCTGTGATTTAACTGAAATAATGTTGAAAACGGTGTTAAACACCATACAATCAATCAGTCAACTCAGGGTCGTTAAAACTCGAGATTGTGTGGTAAAGGGTGAAAGCCTTGGCTAGTTACGGCGTTAAGAATTAAAGACTATTTGGAATTTCAGGTGATTGTGGCCCCCTAGAAATTACCCATAATCCTTGTATATATATGAAGTTTTTTTCCTGAATGTCTGAAACAGCATTGAGAATGTTTTGTGAAAAATGGCCCTGTTTTGTCAATAGCTTTATTTGTTTATTTTGTTTAATTGATATTTTCACATATCATTTAATATATATGGATACAAAGTTTGTCCTTTTGCTTAACTGTTTACCACACGACTAAAAATGTAGACTTGTTCAGATTGAAATCATTTGCAGACAACAATTTAGATATGGTTCAGATGATGGCTTTGTCTTTCCAATGAGAAAGCATTGTTGGAAAAAGGAGAAAATGCTGGTTACCAGCATTTTCTCCTTTTTCCACCATGTTTTTAAAAGGCTTCTTTTTCAGGGTTGTTAAACCTTGGTATTTGTCTGATTTTTGTATACTGTTTAGAATAGCACCATTCTATATAGAATGTAGATTCTTATGTTGGTTCTGCACTGTCCAATGTCTTTTTCAGAAGCCTTTTGCCGCAGGGTTGTTGTAGAATGATTGTGTGGTTAAAGATTGAAATTCTATCCAAGATATTTTGACACAACATTGATGTGGGAAATTTCAATAATACAGAAATCTTACTTGAAGATATACCTTTTTCCGTCTTATAATCACATTTTCATTTTCTACAAATGATGCCTTTACCAAACAGTCCTGAGTTTTAACCACTTTGAGATAGATGGCTTTTAAAAACATTGTGGGAAAAGGAAGGAAAAGGAGAAAATGCTGGTAACCAGCATTTTCTCCTTTTCCAACAAAGTTTTCTCCCATATTAAGAGTGTCAAAGACAAATTTCATTGTATGAGCCACTTTTTAACCCTTTACCACACAATCCCAACTTTTAACAACCCTGAGGAAGAAGTCTTTTGAAAACATTGTGGGATAAGGAGAAAATGTTGGTAATCAGCATTTTCTCCTTTTCCCGCAATGTTTTCTACTCTTCCCAAAACAAAGTTCAATTTTTGAGTAACATTTATTTTCTCTTCTGCAAAAGCTTTCAATTTTGACTGGTCTACAAGTTTTTGTCATTTGGTAAAGAGCGAATATGTGGTCTGCAAATGCTTTCAATATGGAAAACTCTAAAATGTTGACGTTTGGTAAAGAGTTTTAGTGTTTGTTGCTTGCAATCTTGTCCTTTGAATCTCATAATGTCTTTAACTGTTTACCACACAATCCCAAGTTTTAACAATCCTTGGAAAGAAGCCTTTTGAAAACATTGTAGGTAAAGGAGAAAATGCTGGTAACCAGCATTTGCTCCTTTACCCACAATGTTTTCTTCCCTTCCAAAGGCAAATTTCAGTTTTTGAGTCAAATTTAAATTGTTGTCTGCAAATGCTTCCAATTTGGATCAGTCTAAAATTTCGTCATGTGATAAAGAGTTTATGCTGTAGTGCTGACAACAAAAGTTGTAGTTGTCATTTAGACTGTGTAGATCATACTGGTAATCAGACTATACAGAAGGTGCAGTCTGATCAGAATCAGAAGGTGCAGTCTGATCTTAGAACTACATCACAAGGCACCACATCATTATGGGCCTACTAAAATCCATTTCATTTAACCCATTACCACACAATCCCGAATTTTAACGACCCTTGGAGATTAGACTTTTGAAAACATTGTGGGAAAAGGAGAAAATGCATTTTCTCCATTTCCCACAATATTTTCTATCCTTTCGTAAACAAATTTAATCCTTTGAGTCTCATTCGCACTTAGTTTGTCCTTTTGCCTTAATGTTTTCAAGAGTAGTGTACTATAGTATGATACTAGTTTCACTTCATCATACTTTAGTTAAATTCTTTGACCAAACAATCTCAAGTACTAACAACGTTGAGAAAGAAGACATGAAAATATAGTGAGAAAATACTGCTAATTAACCCTTTCCCAAACAAGCCCTGGTTTTCACGTGTCTGCAGTACAAGTCTTTTGAAAACACTGTGGGAAAAGGAGAAATTGCTCGTAACGAGCAATTTCTCCTTTTCCCACAGTGTTTTCTACCCTTTTTGGGTCTTTTCTGCCATTTTTATCAAATTTGAAATTGTCGTCTGCAAACTCTTTCAATTTGGACGAGTCCAAAATTTGTCGTTTGGGAAAGGGTTAACAAACACAATTCTATCACTCTGGCCTCTGTTCATGAAACTTCTGTCTGCAAAATTATTAATGTTCTGAAATTAGACATGAAAAGTTTTGTCATTTGGCAAAGAGTTGATCTACAATATTTTATTGTTGACTTAGGCCTCAGGCCCATTACACATAAAACATAGCAGCATGGTACATTATCCAGGACAAGGAATATACATGTGAATAGAAGAAAACAATACAAGAAAATACCGTCAAATGGAGATTGAGTGTGTAAACATCGTGTGATTATGTGATTACGCCAGCTTATCTAATATTTTCATTGTTCACATTTATATTAGGGGAAGAAAAAAAAAATCAACCTTTTAAGCTTAAAACATAGATAAAGAACTATGAGTATCTGGTACTATATGCCTTATGCTTTTTTCATTAAAGATAATCTATACTCATTTTCGGCCTATTTTAACCCTGTTCATCTTTAATTTATGAAACTATAATCATTCTTGTATCTTCATGCCAAATGTTGCCCCTGATGGCAAGAAGGTTGCACAGATTACGATGGATAGAAAATGCACCCTTTGAGTTTCTCTATCCCTTACACCATATTGTTTGGTTATTTATCTATATTTACACAGCTGAGCCATAAAACACACTTAACCCTTTACCGCACGATCCCGCCTTTTAACGACCCTGGGAAAGAAGCCTTTTGAAAACGTTGTGGGTAAAGGAGAAAATGCTGGTAACCAGCATTTTCTCCTTTTCCCACAATGTTTTCTACCCTATCAAGGAAAAATTGCACCATTTGAGCCACATTGAAATTGTCATCTGCAAATGATTTCAATTTGGACAAGGCTAAAATTTTGTCATCTGGTAAAGGGTTACATTTTAACAGCGTTTTTTTTTTTTCTCTCTGGCTGAAAGGATGCATCTTTAAGAGATAGGTAAAAATAGCTACTTTTTTCATAATTTTTGGATTTTCAGTCGAGATGAGCCTAATGTAATGTGGGTAGTAGATTTATGTGGGAAATAATTATAGTTTATTTCTTTCTGCTAATCACTGTTTTCTAAGACATGGTATTCATTGACAGTTCTTTACTCATGCAGCTATTCTGATATCAAATCTAAGTCTTAGCTTTGAAGTGAAACCCCACTGGGTCCGTATTTACCAACCATTCCTGAGAACATTCTTAGTCTTATTCTCAAGAATTGTCTAGATTTGAAAGTAACACAACATCTGATTGGCTGAACCAAATTGGCTAAACCATTTGGTTTAGCCAATCAAAAAATGTGTTACTTTCAAATTTGGAAAATCTTGGAGAATAAGACTAAGAATGTTCTCCAGAATGTTTGGTGAATACAGACCCTGATTTTAAACCCCCTGATTGGCTGAGATGGCAGATATCTCACTTTTCAGTACATTTGTCTTAGAATTGATATTATAAGACTGTTCAGTTAGGGATGTGGACACTTGTGCCCTTCTACCAAGCAGTCCCGAGCTTTAAATAGCCTGTGGAAAAAAGGCTTTTGAGAATATCGTGGAAAAAGAAGAAAATGCTGGTAATTAGCATTTTCTCCTTTTCCCACAAAGTTTTCTTCCTTTTCAGAGGTAATTCTCATGATTTTGTCAACTGCAAATGCTTTCAATTTGCATTGGTCTAGAGTTTTTTCATCAGGTAAAAAGTTTAAGAATGGCTTATGGGTATAGAACATTGTCTTTAATTTCGTGTTTGTATCTCTTTGTATGATTCATTGCCTAATTTATGTTTAATTATTTCCTAATTTATGTTTAATACATTATAACAAACTCTGAGGGCCTGACTTAAGGTTGATACCAATCACTTTTGTTTCACCTTAGCTCAATGTCAAGGTCACTGCTTTAGCATAGGTAGGATGCCATACTGTGAGGTTTTGGGTGATTATCCTCGGTTCATGTATATTATTAGCTTGGCTGTTGCCAAGGTATTTAGCCCCGTCGTCTTTGTCGTCATCTGCGTCATAGTCATGGTGCAAGAACTTTGACATACTATAATATCTCTGTTAACCCTTTCCCAAACGACAAATTTTGGACTGGTCCAAATTGAAAGAGTTTGCAGACGACAATTTTAACTTTGATGAAAATGGCAGAAAGTTCTCAAAAAGGGTAGAAAACACTGTGGGAAAAGGAGAAATTGCTCGTTACGAGCAATTTCTCCTTTTCCCACAGTGTTTTCAAAAGACTTGTACTGCAGACACGTGAAAACCAGGGCTTGTTTGGGAAATGCTTAAACTGTTAATTTTCAAAAGGGGAACCCATACAACAAGGGCAGGTAAGTTAACATGAAGATTTTTTTTATACAGTTATGCCCCTTGTTGACTTAAAATTTTCAATGAAAATTAGTCTATTTCTAAAAGCAACTGAAGCTGACACCAACATGAGTTGCTCTTGTTCCCCTCAACTCTTTACCAAACAACAAAATTTTGGACTTTATTGAAAGGATTTGCAGACGACAAATTAAATGTAGCTCAGATGATGATTTCTATCTTTGATAGGGTTGAAAACATTGTTGGAAAAGAAGAAAATGCTGGTTACCAGCATTTTCTCCTTTTCCCATGATGTTTTCAAAATCCTTTTCTTTCAGGATGGTTAAAACTCAGGATTGTATGGTAAAGGGTTGAAGTCTTTTTGAATTTGAATTTTGAATTTTGACGAATTCGAATTTGCAACTGGGCTGAAAGGATAATATACATGTACCAGTATATCAAATGCCAGTGTCCTCAGAGGTATTGTATACTCATCTTGTCTTGTTGTTTTGTTACTTTTGGTCCTTTTTGCTTTGTTTTGTTTTGTATCATACTGCACAATTTTGTATCAAAGATTTTATTTCTGTATTTTTTTCTTTTGTGAATGATCAAATTACATTCATTCTGGAACTTTGTTGTTGTGTTTTTTATGTCTACTTAGCCTGGGTTCCAATCTGATCATTTTTTCCTTTCTTAAATTCGGACGTTACTTTGTCAAAAATGACGTCATTTTTGACAAAATTACGTTCGAATTTAAAGATAGAAAAAATGATCGGACTGGAACCCTTATCCAAAAAATCACATTGTTTAACTCTTTACCACACAATCACTGGGTTTTAACGACACTGAAGAAGAAGCCTTTTGAAAACATTGTGCGAAAAAGAGAAAAAGCCAGTAATCAGCATTTTCTCCTTTTCCCACAATGTTTTCTAAACTTCCCAAAACAAATTTCAATTTTTCAGTCACATTTATTTTGTCGTCTGCATATGCTTTCACTTTGGACAAGTCTAAAATTTTGTCATTTGGTAAAGGGTTAACCCTTTACCACACAATCCGACTTTCAACAACCCTGAAAAAGAAGCCTTTTGAAAACATTGTGGGAATAGGAGAAAATGCTGGTAACCAGCATTTTCTCCTTTTCGCATTCACATTTATTTTGTTGTCTGCAAATGCTTTTAATTTGGACCAATCCAAAATTTTGTTGTTTGGTAAAGAGTTAAAGACCCTAGGAAAGAGAGTTTTTGAAAACCAAGCATTTTCTTGTTTTCTAACAACTTTTTCTGCCATTATGAGCCAAGCCCCTGTAGCTCAATCGGTAGTGTACATGACTTGAGAACAGGAGGTTGCTGGTTCGATCCCCAGCTTGGCTAATTTCTTTCTGAGCATTGGTGATAGTCATTGCAACAGGATTCATTCCTCTCTCACCGCTGACCATTGCTTCGACGATGGTTATGTGAGAAAGCAGCCAGTGGCTTGGAAAGAATACTAGTATTGTGCAGAGTACTGGTAAAAGCAACTCCAGGAAAGCATGGATAGGTGCACTGGCCGCTGTGATATAACTGAAATAATGTTGAAAACGGCGTTAACACCATACAATCAATCAATCAATCTGCCAGTATGAAACAAATTTCAATTTTTGAGTCCTATTTATTCTGTCGTCTGCAAAGTCTTTCAATTTGGACCAGTCTAAATTTTGTCATCTGGTAAAGAGTTAGAGAGACTGTAACATAAAGTGCCTCAGTCTAGTCTAGTCCTTGTGACACCCTTGAAAGATATGAAAATGTGAGCTGTTGCTGGAATACTACTGAAATACTGTTTAACCCTTTACCATGCAATCCTGAGTTTTAACGACCCTTAGAAAAGGGGTCTTTCGAAAACATTGTGGAAAAAGGAGAAAATGCTGGTAACCAGCATTTTCTCCATTTCCCACAATGTTATCTACCCTTTTAGAGACAAATCAGACTATTAGAGCTATATCTAATTTGTTGTCTGGAAATGCTTTCAATTTGGACAAGCATAAAATTTTGTCATGTGGTAAAGGGTTAACTCTTTACAACACAGCACAATTTCAGACTGCTCCATTGTCAAAGCATATGCAAACAACAACAAACAAGAGGGCCATGATGGCCCTGTATCGCTCCACTGGCTTATAAATATAAACCATAAATACTAAACATTTCAATTCTGAGCCAAATGGTTTCAAAATGAAGACTTACAAAGTTTTCTTTGTAAAAGCCCATGTTAAAGTTGAGACCCGCAGGGAAAAGCCATTTTTGATCCCAGAGCGATAATCACTTGAACCCTGGTAGAGGTCCACAAGATAAAGCCACATGCCAAAATAATACAGGTCTATGCTGTATGGTTATAAATACGGTGATTTTCAAGTTTCATCCATATGAAGCCTCTGTAAAACATAAGACCCCTAATGCAAGGCTAATTTAAAAAAAAAAATCAAAAGTGCTCCAGATTTGCCCTTGGGTTTGCGGTTAGGAGCAGAAGGATTTTTTGAATTTTCACCCAATAAGCACATGTTTATGACCAAATTTGGGAGTTCTTGCCTTATGGCTAGTAACAAGACGGTTTCTGAAGTTTTCACTCCATAAACCCATGTAAAACTTGTGACCCCTGGTGCAGGGCCAAACTTGATCCTAGGGTTGTAACTTGGGCCCTCTTTGTAGTTGTCCACTAGACAGAGCTATAATTATGCAAAATTTGGTAGCCCTAAGCCTTATGGCTATGTACACCAAGATTTAAAAGTTTTCCCAATATAAGCCCATGTTAATCTTGTGCACCTCCCCCCCCCCCCCCAGCATGAGGCCAAATTGACCCCAGGACTGTAATTTGGGCACTTTTGGTAGACCCCCACCAGATCAAGCTAAATGCAAAATTTGGTAGCTTTAGGCCTTATGGCTAGGTACTGGAAGATTTCTTAAGTTGTCTCACTATGTACACCCATGTAAAACTTGTTACCCCTGCAGCGGGGCCAATTTTGACCCCAGGGCTAAAATTTTGGTCTGCTTGGTAGAGGCCCACTAGATATAGTTACATGCAAAATTTGGTAGCTCTAGGCCTTATGGCTTGGTACAGGAAGATTTTTAAAGTTTTCTCTATATAAGCCTATGTAAAACTTGTGACCCCTGGGGCAGAGCCAATTTTGACCCCAGGGCTATAATTTGAAGAAACTTGATAGAGGTCTACTACATAAAGCTACATGCCAAATTTGGTAGCCCTACGCCTTATGGTTTCAGACAAGAAGATTTTTAAAGATTTCCAATATTTTTCAGTTTTGTTGCCATGGCAACCAGAGTTTTTGAAGGAATCAAATTCTTTCAAGAAATTCTGAAGAGGACCATGGCAGGATCATTTCTGTGAAGTTTCATGAAAATTGGATGCGTAGTTTCAGAGAAGAAGATGTTTGAAATAAAGGTTAACGCACGGACAGACGGACGGACGGACGGACGCACGACGGACACCGGGCCATGACATAAGCCCGCTGGCCTTCGGCCAGTGGAGCTAAAAAATTGTTACAAAAATGAATGTTTTTGAATGCGAAAGGGTACAAAAGGAGAAAATGCTGGTTACCAGCATTTTCTCCTTTTCCCACAATGGTTTCAAAAGCCCTTTTCATCAGGTTTGTTCATATGTGATAAAGAGTTAATCCTTTTCCATACAATCCTGTGTTTAAATAACCCTGTGAAGAAAAAAAAGCATTTAAAAATCATAGTGAGAAAAGGAAAAAATGCTGGTAACAGCATTTTTTCCTTTTCTCACAATGTCTTCTACAAATTCAACCATTCAAATGATATTTTTTGTCGTCTGCAAATGTTTTCAATTCAGACAAGTCTAATTTTGATGTCTGGTAAAGAGTTAGAGCAAAATGACAAACAAGCTTTACAAAACATGCAGTCTGATTTTATACTTTCAGTTCTTGATGAATTAACTCTTTACCAAATGGCCGAATTTTAGACTGGACCAAATTGAAACCACTTGCAGACGACAAATTAAGTGTAGCTTAAATGGTGATTTATGTATTGGATATGGTAGAAAACATTGTGGGAAAAGGAGAAAATGCTGGTAACCAGCATTTTCTCCTTTTCCCACAATGTTTTCAAAAGTCTTCTTTCTCAGGGTCATTAAAAGTCAGGATTGTGTGGTAAAGGACTCTATTAACTCTTCACCAACCGACAAAATTTTGGACATGACCAAATTGATGGCATTTGTAGACAACAAATGTAGTGTAAGTGATGATTCCTGTCTTTTAAAAGGGTAGAAAATATTGTGGGGGAAAAAAAAAAAGAAAATGCTGGTTATCGGCACGTTCTCTTTTTCCCACAATATTTTCAAAGGTCTTGTCTTTCAGGATGTTTGGTAAAGGGTTAAGACATTGGTATTGCAATTTCCTGGTGAAACTTTCCTTTTTCCTATGACTCACTGTAACTTATTTACTCTTAATCCTCGTACTAATGACCTTGAGGGAGAAAGCTTTAGAGACACCGTGGGAAAAGAAGAAAATGCTGGTAACTAGCATTGTTTTCTGCTGTATTCGAGATCTTGAGCTCCTCTCAACCAATGTCAAATTTGTCGTCTGCAGGTGCTTTTAATTTGCTACAGTCTCCTTACCAGATGACAAAATTTTAGCCTTGTTCAAAATGAAAGTATTTGCAGATGACAATTTCAATGTGGCTCAAATGGCGCAATTTTCCTTTGATTGGGTAGAAAACTGGTTACCAGTATGTTCTCCTTTTCCCACAATGTTTTCAAAAGGCTTCTTTAGTTACTAGAGTCGTTAAAAGGCGGCATTGTGCGGTAAAGGGTTGAATTAAATCTTCATTCCTAGTAAAGTTTTTTCTATCCCTTCAAAGATAAATCCCATTATTTAAGCAAAATTGAATTTGTTGTCTGCAAATAATTACCTCTTTACCAAACGACAAAATTTTAGACCGGCCCAAATTGAAAGCAGTTGCAGACAACAATATAGATGTGACTGAAAAATTGAAAATTTTTTGGGAAGGGTAGAAAACATTGTGGGAAAAGGAGAAAATGCTGGTTACCAGCATTTTCTCCTTTTCCAACAATGTTTTCAAAAGGCTTCTTTCTCAGGGTCGTTAAAAGTCGGGATTGTGTGGTAAAGAGTTAAGAGATGGTCAAGCCTTAACAAGAGGGCCAAGATGACCCACTATTGCTCTACTGTTGGATGCAAATTACAAGAGGGACAAGTCTAAACAAGAGGGCCAAGATGACCCACTATCGCTCTACTGTTGGATGCAAATTACAAGAGGGACAAGTCTAAACAAGAAGGCCATAATGACCCAGTATCATTCTACTGTTGGATGCAAACAAATACAAGAGGGACAAGCCTTAACAAAAGGGCCCAGTATAGCTGTACTGGCGTTTAAATAAATGTATCAGGCACTTAACCCCTTACCAGACGGCAATACTTTATACTTGTCGAAATCCAAAGTATTTGCAGACGACATATTAAATGTGACTCAAATATTGAAATCTGTCTTTGGAAGATTAGAAAACATTGTGGGAAAAGGAGAAAATGCTGATTACCAGCATTTTCTCCTTTTTCCACAATGTTTTGAAAAGCTATCTTTCTCAAGGTTGTTAAAAGTCGGGATTGTGTGGTAAAGGGTTAATTGGCATTGATAGAGACATTAAATCATAAGAAGTCTGTATGGCAATCAACTTCCATACAGAAAAATAGCCTCCCCCCCTCAAAAAAAAAAAACCCACATCTTTCTGAAAAGCAAAGACAATGCCAGTGAATACAAGCAGGTCTAATCAAGTATCATTCATACCAAATATCAGTGAACTCTAACAAAAAGTGTTCAGACAAGATTTCCAAAACTTTAGTTGAGGAAAACATCTTTTCAATTGCATGAATGGTAAAGTTTTGGAACAAAAAAACTGAATGACACGAACTTTTACTTCATATCAAATCTTCAACTGGACATAACAATTAACGTCAAAAAATAAATCACTCTCACTGAAAACTGAACATTTTCCATTGAAAAAACGCCCAGCACAAATTATGTAACGCAGCAGTTTAATAGTCAAAGAAGGTAAATAGTAACAAACTACAAATACATGTATCTGTTATGAGTGAACAGGAGTTATTTCCCTTGACCAGTATAATAAGCCCGAGTCATAGTGACTTTATGTATTACAAAAAAGTGTTTGAGGTTTTCACTATATAAGCCTTTGTAAATCATGTTAGCCCCAAGGACTGACCATTGGGCCATAATCTTATCCCTTTCCCAAACAAGCCCTGGTTTTCACATGTCTGCAGTACACGTCTTTTGAAAACACTGTGGGAAGAGGAGAAATTGCTCGTAACGAGCAATTTCTCCTTTTCCCACAGTGTTTACTACCCTTTTTGAGACCTTTCTTTCATTTTCATAAAATTTAAAATTGTCGTCTGCAAACTCTTTCAATTTGGACCAGTCCAAAATTTGTCGTTTGGGAAAGGGTTAACAATCTTGCTACAGGTACACTAGATCAAGCTGATTGCGAAACTTGGTTGACCTAGACCTTAGACTAACAACCAGAAGACTGTTTTAGTTTTCAGTTCATAAGCCCAAGTAAAATTTGTGACCCCCAGGGCATACCCAATTTTGACCTTGGTTGGTAGAGATCTACTAACTGAAGCTACATGCCAAATTTAGTAACCCTAGGCCTTATGGGAGATTTTTTAACTTTTCACAATACAGGCCCATGTAAAACTTGTGACCCTTAGGGCAGGGCCGATCATGGCTCCAGGGCTACAATCTGAATAATCATATGGGGGTCCACTTGATAAAGCTACATACCAAATTTGGTAGCCCTGTGCTGTATGGTTAGGAACAAGAGGATTTTAAAGGTTTCAAAAGTTTGTAGACCTAAGCTTTGTGGTTTCTGAAGAAGAATTCTAAAGATTTTCAATATTTTTCAGTTTTGTTTCCATGGCAACCAAAGTTTTATTAATAAAATCAAATTCTTGGAAGAAATTCTGAAGAGGACCATGGCAGGATCATTTCAGTGAAGTTTGGTCAATTTTAATGGGTAGCTTCAGGGAAAAAGATGTTTGAAATAAAAGTTAACACACACATGGATGGACAGATGAATGCACAACGGATACAAGGTCATGATATAAGCTTGCAGGTGTTTGGCCAGTGGAGCTGAAAATTTGTTATGTGGTAACAGGGTTAATATGCAGATCATTTCTAACCCATTTATAGCCATAGACTGAAGTAGCTTTTTCAGACAGTTTAGATCAAGATCAGACTGCTGAGAGAATATGCCATTTCATCTTTGATCTAAAAAGCCTTTTACATTATTAGAAGTAAGATATGATCATCAAATTTTGGATTGGAAATGTTTTTTTCAGCTCAAAACAGAATAACTGTTTATGATCCATTTATTTACTTGGCATCCAAAGAGTTAACTCGTAACAAGATTACCAAGTTTTTTACTTGTCCAAGTCCATATTGAAAGTACATGTATTTATACTCAACAAATAGAACCTGGTTCAAAGGCCGAGAAGTGTGTGATTTCTTCCTTTAGAAAAGTACAAAACATAATGGGAAATGGAGACATTGCTGGTTACCATTATTTTATCCCTTTTCCACAATGTTTTCAAAAGCCTCCTTTCTCAGGATTGTAAAAAAAAGGAAGGCTTGTTAACTCTTTACCAAATGACAAAATTCTAGATTAGTCCAAATTGAAAGCATTTGCAGACGACAGAATAAATGTGACTCAAAAATTGATATTTGTATTTGGAAGGGTAGAAAACTTAGTGGGAAAAGGAGAAAATGCTGGTTACTGGCTTTCTTTCTCAGGGTTGTTACAATTCAGGATAGTGTGGTACAGGGTTAAGGCATAAAAGTCAAGTATGATACTCTGGGTTTATCACATGAACATTTCTTTGAAACAAGCAGGAAATAAAGACTTTGGGACTGGAAAACTTAAAGGCATTTCTCAGTGTTTTAACCCTTTCCCAAACAAGCCCTGGTTTTCACGTGTCTGCAGTACAAGTCTTTTGAAAAACACTGTGGGAAAAGGCGAAATTGCTCATAACGAGCAATTTCTCCTTTTCCCACAGTGTTTTCTACCCTTTTGGAGAACTTTCTGTCATTTTCGTCAAATTTAAAATTGTCGTCTGCAAACTCTTTCAATTTGGACCAGTCTAAAATTTATCGTTTGGTGAAGGATTAACTCTCTCCCACAGAATCCCGAGTTTCAATGACCCTTTTGAAAACATTGTTGGAAACAGGGAAACACAATTTTTTCTTACCATCACTTGAGCCACACTTAAATTTTCATCTGCAGATGCTTTCAATTTGGACAAATCTACATTTTTGTTGTTTGGTCAAGGTTTAATCCTTAACTCTTTACCAAACGACAAAATTTCTGACTTGTCAAAATTGAAAGTATTTGCAGACGACAAAATAAATGTGACTCAAAAACTGAAATTTGTGTTGAGAAGGGTAGAAAACATTGTGGGAAAAGGAGAAAATTTACCAGCATTTTCTCCTTTTCCCACAATGTTTTCAAAAGGCTTTTTGTTCAGGGTCATTAAAACCCGTGATTGTGTGGTAAAGAGTTAACCAATCTATCCTGTGCTTTACAACATTGGCCTATTAATAACATTGTGGGGAGTGGAGAAAATTCAGGTCATAATGTATGACGTAGGAGTGGCACAGAGCTTTGATTACTTTGGACAAAGGTGAGCTAATTAGGGACAAGATTTTCTGGTAAAAATATTGTGCATGTACATGGCACTCTTTAACCCCTTTCCAAAGGATAAAATTTCAGACTTGTCCAATTTAAGATCATATGCAGACAACATGCAACTCAAATGATAAGTTCTGTTGGTCATAGAGTAGAAATCATTGTGGGAAAAGGAGAAAATGCTGGTCACTAGCATTAGCTCCTTTTCCAAAAATGTTTCAAAATGTCTTTCCCAGGGTCGTTAAAACTCGAATTGTTTGGTAAAGGGTTAAATAACTAAATTTCAGGCTCATCCAAACTCAAAGCGTCTTAAAAGTAGCTCAAATGACAGCATTTGTCTTGGTAGAGGTAAACTTAGAAGGTTGCCCCGGGACAATATATGTCGAGCCCGCAATGTGGGAGGTAGTAAAAAAACTCATAAGCTGCACATGGGAAAAATGTAACCAATGACTCAATGTACATCGATCTTATTTCAGTCCCCTTTGTTTTTGTATGTGCATGAGGATAAGAGAATTCCCTATTTATGAACGAGAAGATGCTTAATTTATGACCATAAAATATGACCTTGATCTTGAAAAGTTGATAATTCAGAGAGACACTTACTGCTCATTAAGTATAGAAGTAAAAAATTTTATCATTTGACCATCAAGTGTGAACTTGACCTTGGACCTACCTGAACAAATTTAGAAACGGCACATCTACTCATAAAGGAGAACAATTGTGCAAATTTCTTTTAAACAATCCATCTATATGTGTAGAAGTTATGGCTTGAACAAAATTTATTTATGATAACTTTATCATTTGACCTTAAAGTGTGACCTTGACCCTATGAGCCTATATGATCAAATATTTTAAATGGCACATCTACTCATAATTGAATAATTGTGCCCAATAATTTTGAAATCCATCTAAAATGTAGAATTAATGGCTCAGACATGCCCCATTAATGACAACTTTATCATTTTACCTTCAAGTGTCACCTTGACCTTGGATTTATCTGAACAAATGCCTCTTCTACTGGTAAAGGAGAACACATGTCTAAAATTATCCTTAAATCCATTGATGTAGAAGTTGTGGCTCAAACAAGCTCTATGTGTGATAATTTCACCATTTGACCTTTAAGGATGACCTTGACCTTGGACCTATCTGAACAAATGTTTCAAATTAGCGTGTCTACTGGTAAAGGAGAACAACTTTGCCAAATTACTCTCAAATCCACCCTAAAATGTAGAAGTTGTAGTTTTGACAAGCTCTATGTATGACAATTTTATCATTTGACCTTCAAGTGTGACCTTGACCTTGGACCTACCAGTCAAAATGTTTCAGATGGCACTTCTACTAATAAAGAAGAACAATTGTGCCAAATTATTTTGAAATCTATCCAAAAATGTAGAAGTTGTAGCTCGGACAACCTCTATGCATGACAATTTTATCATTTGACCTTCAAGTGTGACCTTGACCTTGGACCTACCCGAACAAATGTTTCAAATGGCACATCTACTCATAAAGCAGAACAATTGTGCAAAATTATTTTGATATCCATCCACAAATGTAGAAGTTATGGTCCGTACAAATTCAGAAAGACGCATGCATGCACACCTGAGGAAGAAAGCTTTTGAAAACTTTGTGCAAAGGCAGAAAATGCTGATAACCAGCATTTTATTTTCTCTTCCCACTTTGTTTTCCGTCTTTTCATAGTAAATCTTATCTTTTGAAACATACTTGTCATATGCAAATCCTTTCAAATTGGACAATATTGTCATTTTGTAAAATATTGTCTCTTTGCCAAGGGTATAAGGATGGTTTGTCACGATGTCTTGTCCAAGGCAATCGAGGCCTGTTAGTGCAGTTGGTAGCATACAGGGCTTGAGAACGGGGTCAGTGGTTCAAATTCCCAGCTCGACTGATTTCTTTCCCAGGACTGATGATACGCATTGTGACATGATTCACCCCTCTCTCACTGCTGATCATTCTTTCGATGATGGTTAGGTGGGATAGCAGCCAGTGGCTTGGGAAGAATTGTGCTAAGTACTGGTAACAGAAACTCAAGAAAAACATGGATAGGTGCAACGGCTGCCTCGATATAAATGAAATAATGTTAAAAGCGGTATTAAATACCATACAATCAACCTTATCTAGGGGAATGTTCAAACTCGACAAACACCATTCATTATTTAACACAAATCTATTATAACTAAAACATAACAGATATTTGGAAATAAAAGCAAAAATGAAACCTGAACTCTCAATTAACATCTTCACTCTCTACCAGGCAAAATATTGTTGACACTTTCATATTGAAAGGAATTTAAGATTACAACTTAATCATTATTCAACGATGGAATTTGTCGGTCGATGAAGAGGGTACAAAAACGTTGGAAACGCTAGCAACCAGCATTACCTTCTTTCCGACAATATTTAAAACCCTTTTCAAACAAAATTTAAGAATTATCCAAACTGAAAATATTAGTCGACAAGAAATCAAATGAAGCTCAAAGAATGAATTTTGTCTCAGAAAGTATAGAAAACATTGTTGGAAAAGGAGAAAATGCTGGTTACCAGCATTTTCTCCTTATCTAACAATGTTTTTAAAAGCCCTCATCTTCAGGGTCATTTTACCATGTAAATGTGTGTTGAAGGGTAAAAGGTTTTCTTTCTCTAGTTCATTACCTCTTTACCAAACAACAAAATGTTCGACTTGTCAAACTGAATGTGTCAGCAGACAACAAATTAAGTATACATCAAATAATGGTTTTTGTCCATGAAAGGGTAGAAAATATTATAGGCAAAGGAGAAAATGCTGCTTAACATTTTCTCCATTGCCCACGATGTTTTCAAAAGCTTTTTTTTCCTAGGGTTGCTAAAACTCAGGATTGTGTGGTAAAGATTTAACACTTTACCAAAAAATCCCGAGTTTTAACAACCCTGATAAGCTTTAGAAAACATTGCGGGAAAAAAAGAAAATGCTGGTAATCAGCACTTTCTCCTTTTTCCCAAAATGTTTTCTACCCTTTCACAGCCAAAAAGCATAATTCCCGCCATATCTGAGTTGTTGTCTGCAAATCCTTTCCATTTGGACAACTCTACACTTTTTTTGTTTGGTAGAGTCAAGAGGCTGACTGTTTGGTACATGGGTAAGAGAGTACCTGTAACAAAATTTTCAACATAATCAGAACGAAAACAGTGTAACAGTTAAACATATCTACTTTTGCTCATATTCATCCTTTAAAATACTTAATGTTTCAGATTTGTCTAAATTTAACTCTTTACCAAAAGACAAAATTTTAGCCCTGTCCAAATTGAAAGCATTTGCAAACATCAATTCAAATGTTGCTAAAATGATATCACTTGTCTTTGATAGCATAGAAAACATTGGGAAAAGGAGAAAATGCTGGTTAGCAGCAATTTCTCTTTTTTCTACAATGTTTTCAAAAGGCTTCTTCTTCAGGGTCATTAAAATTCGGGATTGTGGGGTAAAGGGTTAAGGAGATTACAAACGACATATCAAATGTTGCTAAGCTGATGAGATTTATCTTTGAATCGGTACAAAACATTGTGGGAAGAGGAGAAAATGCTGGTTACCAAAATGCTGATTACAAGCATTTTCTCCTTTTTCCAAAATGTTTTAAAAAGCCTTCTTCCTCAGGGTCGTGAAAACTCATGATTGCATGGTAAAGGGTTAAAAAGGAAAAGAGGGTGCAAACATTAATTCTATTATCTATTATAATGTATCAATCAAACAATGCTTTGCCCTCATTCGAAAGCCGCTTTTATGATGTTCTTCCTCAACTCTTTCCCAAACGACAAATTTTGGACTGGTCCAAATTGAAAGAGTTTGCAGACGACAATTTTAAATTTGATGAAAATGGCAGAAACGTCTCAAAACGGGTAGAAAACACTGTGGGAAAAGGAGAAATTGCTCGTAATGAGCAATTTCTCCTTTTCCCACAGTGTTTTCAAAAGACTTGTACTGCAGACACGTGAAAACCAGGGCTTGTTTGGGAAAGGGTTAATACAAATCAGCCATGCTCTGACAAAAGGGGGCTTCACCTCCGTGATGTTTTGTACCAAGCAACACATCACATAATTAGGGATCTGTAAAACTCATAATGTCTAACAACCCACTGTATCATAATGTACACTTGTCCTTTTGACATGCAGAAAAGTGACCAACAGCAAAAAGTTTTGGCCCAGGTCAGCCTGTGCAGACTGTGCAGGCTGACCTGGGTCAATACTTTTCGCAAATGCATTCAGTGCCCCTTTTCACAGAGCATGGTTCAAATAATGATTCACATTTTCTGAGACAAAGTAAGTACAACCGTTTTAAATTTTTACCAAACCTAAAAAAAAGTTGTCATCAAGATTGAAACCAATTGCAGAGGTGAAATGTGACCAAAATCATGGGCTTTGTTTTTGAAAGGATTGAAAATATTGTGCAAAAAGGAGAAAATGTTGGTAACCACTGTTTTCTCCTTTTCTAACAAAGTTTTCGCAAGCTTTCTTTCTAAAGGCCGTTAAAACTCAAGACTGTAAGGTAAAGGGTTAAACAAAATTATTCCTTTAACTCTTTACCAAACGACAAAATTTAGACCAAATTGAAAGCACTTGCAGACGACAAAATAGATCTGACTCAAAAATTGAACATTTTTGTGGGAAGGTTAGAAAACATTGTGGGAAAAGGAGAAAATGCTGGTTACCAGCATTTTCTCCTTTTCTCACAATGTTTTCAAAAGGCTTCTTCTTCAGGGTCGTTAAAACCAGTGATTGTGTGGTAAAGAGTTAACTCATAATCTACTATTTTAACAACGCTGAAGAAGCCTTTTGAGAACATCGTGGGAAAAGAAGAAAATACTAGTAACATGCATTTTCTCCTTTTCCCAAAATGTTTTGTACCCATCAAAATAAAGAGGAGAAAAAAAAAAAATGAAAATCAGTACCTAACAGCAAACTGATAAGGTGCATTTTTGTTTGCAGGGATTTTGTCGTAAAAATGGCCCGAGCCAGAATGGAAGAGGAGACAGAGAGATAAGTGCACACAGAGAGATGCTACATCGAAGTGCCCAAATAAATGAGTCATGTTCTCTGAAAAAGGGAGGCTTAATGCACTTAGCCTGCACAGTACGTGCACACTGACCTGGGCCGAAACTTTCTGCTTTTGGTGAATTTTCTGCCGGTCATGGGACCAGTGTACCTCATGATTCAGTCGGTTGTAAGAGAAAATGAATTTTATGGATCCATCATTATAATTATGATGACCTGCTACAAAATTGTAGACTTGTCTCAATTCAAACCATATGCAGATGACAAAAATTAATATTGATTCTAACAATAAATGTCTTTGGAAGGAAAAGGAGAAAAAGATTGTTTCCTATTTTATTTCCTTCATCAATCTTTTCAAAAGCCTTCTTTAACAGCGTTGTTAAAACTCTGGATTGTTTGTCACATGGTCTAACCCTTAGGCTGCTAAGTGTGACTCACGGACCTTTTGCAGACAATGTAGATCAAGACTGCACAGAAAGTGCAATCTGATCTTGGATCTACACTGTCCAATAGGGAGATATTTCCCCCAACCCCTGTAACTTCGAAATACTTACATTTTTGTTTTTTACCACCGGCTTGAACATTTCATTTAACTCTTTACCAAACGACAAAATTTTAGACTAGTCCAAATTGAAAGCATTTGCAGACGTCAAAATATATACAATTCAAAAACTGAAATTTGTTTGGGGAAGGGTAGAAAACAATGTGGGAAAAGGAGAAATTGCTGGTTACCAGCATTTTCTCCTTTTCCCACAATGTTTTCAAAAGCATTCTTTCTCAGGGTCGTTAAAAGTCGGGATTGTGTGGTAAATAGAAATTGCTCGTAACAAACAATTTCTCCTTTTCCCACAGTGTTTTCTACCCTTTTGGAGAACTTTCTGTCATTTTCATCAAATGTAAAATTGTCGTCTGCAAACTCTTTCAATTTGGACCAGTCTAAAATTTATCGTTTGGGAAAGAGTTAAGCTACTTAGCAGGATAAAGTTTAACCCTTTCCCAAACGACAAATTTTGGACTGGTCCAAACTGAAAGAGTTTGCAGATGACAATTTTAAATTTGATGATAATGACAGAAAGTTCTCCAGAAGGGTGGAAAACACTGTGGGAAAAGGAGAAATTGCTTGTCACGAGCAATTTCTCCTTTTCCCACAGTGTTTTCAAAAGACTTGTACTGCAGACACGTGAAAACCAGGGCTTGTTTGGGAAAGGGTTAAAGGACCCTCTTCAAATCCTTTAACAGTACGAGAACCAGATCAACTCATGTCATCAAAGGAAGCATACATTATGCTTATTCTATTGTTCTCTTTACCAAATTGGAAAAACTACTGGAGAAAAAAATTTAAACAAGAGCACCGCATGCGGGTGCCAACGCTCGACTGTGATTGCTCGACTTTCAGTGATGATTTTAAGCTGAAAAAGGCGTATAAATGTGTCAAAAATGCTTTGATGGTTACCTGCCTTTATGGTATAGGTTCCCCTTTTGATAGTTAACAACTTGTCCAAGTTCCAAGCAAACAAAATGTCCAAGTTTTCGCAAGCCAACGCTCTGACAACACCAGGGCTATGTTAATACCTCGACTTTTTCTTCAAAAACAGCCTAGCTAAGAAATTATCATAAAACAAGAACTGTAATTCCTAATTAAAAAAAAAACAACCTCCGAAGATTTCAAACACTAGAAAATCTAATTTGGAAGAAAAGTTAAAAAATAATGAAGTGTAACACAAGAACTTCTAATTTCTAATTTCAGAAAGAATCATGTAACCTGAATAACAACACAGGTGTAGATCAAAAGTCAGATACATTCAAATAGTGGGTGAATACCCTGCCCAATTTGTGTCAAGACCTGTTAACTTTTTACCTAACAATCTCGAGATTTAACGATTCTGAGAAAGAAGTCATTTGAAAACAAAGTGGGAAAATGAGAAAATGCTAGTTACCAGCATTTTCTCTTCCCCACATTGTTTTCTACCCTATCAGACAAATTCCATCATTTCAGTGCCCTACTTTTTGACCCCACATGACCCAATTTCCAACCTGTCCGAGATTTTATCCAAACAAACATTCTGACCAAGTTTCATGAGTATAAGGCTGAAAATGTAGCCTCTAGAGTGCATACAAGGTTTTTCTAAAATCTGGCTCTGTGACCTACTTTTTGACCTGAAATGACCCAATTTTGAACTTGTCTGAGATTTTATCCAGACAAACATTCTGACCAAGTTTCATGAGGATCTGGCTGAAAATGTGGCCTCTAGAGTGCACACAAGGTAAATGTTGACGACCCCACACCGGACGCCAGACACAGCATGATCACAAAAGCTCACCTTGAGTACTTTGTGCTCAGGTGAGCTAAAAAGCAATTGCAGACAATTTAAATGCGAAATATTTCTTTGAAAGGATCAAAAACACCGTAAGAAAAGAAGAAAATACTGGTTACTAGCATTTTCTCCTTTTCCTACGATGTTTTCAAAAGTCTCTTTTCGACATAGTAGGTAAAACTTGTGATTGTGACGTAAACATTAATGGACTTAGTTAATTGAATACTGTTCTACTCCGCTTTCAACATTTTTTCAGTCATATCACAGCGACAGCTCACTTATTCATGTAGTTCTTGGGTTCCACCAGTACTAGGCTAGGGTTTTGAAGTGTCTTACCCAAGGACACTCCCATGAAAAACCATGTGGATGAAGTGAGGCTGGAACCCGGGATCTCCAGGTCACGAGTCCTACGCTTTACCAATGAGCCACTTATGGACTTAGTTCTGCTTGCCCTGTTGGGTGGTTGCTAAAGACAGCTATGACTGTGCACACATTCTATAACTTCACAGGCTAACTTTGAATCCTTAGGGAGCCTATCCCCTATACATACAGTTACTTTTTACATGGCATAGATCAAGATCAAACTGCACCAAGGAAAATGAAATAAAGTAATTTATTGTGCACCAAATTGACTAAAAGCTCAAATAAACAATTTCTGAAAAATAGGTTTACATAATTCTAAGTCATGCTTTGTGAAAAGGGGGCCTGATGCATTCGCAAAAAGTTTAGACCCATGTCAGCCTGCACAGGCTGACATGCGTCTACACTTTCTGCTATTGATAAATTTTCTGTATGGCTAAGTCCATTCTACCTCATGATTCAGCCGGTTGCATTTCACCCCCCTTGTCCCAGAGTGCCGCTCATATATTTGTCAATACAGAGAAGTTAGAACAGATAATGTTTCATAGAAAAAATGTATGTAATGGAACAAAACAGAGCTGGTTTCTGTTTGTCCGATAAATTGACTTTAAATAAAAGCCTTCATTATGCAATATTTTGGTCCTATTAAAATAGCATATTTCTACTTTGCACACTTTATGTTAAAATTCTTACTGGAATTACATTTAGGAGCAATTTTGCAGTTGTTGAAGATCAGACTTTAACAAACTAGAGGCGCTTGAGCGCCTGTATCGCTCCACAGGCCTGATATTTCTATAATGGCGAAAAGAAGTTTTTAACAATTACCATTCAATCCTGCATTTTAGCTCACTAAAGAAAAAAGGTATGGTAAAAACTTGTGAGAAAAGAAGAAAACAAGAGGGCCATGATGGCCCTGTATCGCTCCACTGGCTTATAAATATAAACCATAAATACTAAACATTTCAATTCTGAGCCAAATGGTTTCAAAATGAAGACTTACAAAGTTTTCTCTGTAAAAGCCCATGTGAAAGTTGAGACCCGCAAGGCAAAGCCATTTTTGATCCAAGAGCTATAATTACTTGAACCCTAGTAGAGGTCCACAAGATAAAACCACATGCCAAAATAATACAAGTCTATGCTGTATGGTTATAAATATGGTGATTTTCAAGTTTTGTCCATATGAAGCCTCTGCAAAACATAAGACCCCTGATGCAAGGCTAATTTCAGAAGAAAAAAAAATCAAAACAGGAAGATTTCTTAACTTGTCACTATGTAAGCCCATGTAAAACTTGTGACCCCAGCGGCGGGGCCAATTTTGACCCCAGGGCTAAAATTTTGGCCCCCTTGGTAGAGGCCCACTAGATATAGCAACATGCAAAATTTGGTAGCTCTAGGCCTTATGGCTAGGTAGAGGAAGATTTTTAAAGTTTTCTCTATATAAGCCTATGTAAAACTTGTGACCCCTGGGGCAGAGCCAATTTTGACCCCAGGGCTAAATTTTTGGCCTGCTTGGTAGAGGCCCACTAGATATAGCAACATGCAAAATTTGGTAGCTCTAGGCCTTATGGCTAGGTAGAGGAAGATTTTTAAAGTTTTCTCTATATAAGCCTATGTAAAACTTGTGACCCCTGGGGCAGAGCCAATTTTGACCCCAGGGCTATAATTTGAAGAAACTTGATAGAGGTCTACTACATAAAGCTACATGCCAAATTTGGTAGCCCTCTGCCTTATGGTTTCAGACAAGAAGATTTTTAAAGATTTCCAATATTTTTCAGTTTTGTTGCCATGGCAACCAGAGTTTTTGAAGGAATCAAATTCTTTCAAGAAATTCTGAAGAGGACCATGGCAGGATCATTTCTGTGAAGTTTCATGAAAATTGGATGGGTAGTTTCAGAGAAGAAGATGTTTGAAATAAAAGTTAACGCACGGACGGACGGACGGACGGACGCACGGACGGACACACGACGGACACCGGGCCATGACATAAGCCCGCTGGCCTTCGGCCAGTGGAGCTAAAAATGGTAACCAGCATTTTCTTAGTTTCCCACAATAATTTCTATCCTTTTTTATATATGTCTTACTAATTTGAAGATATGTTGTCTGCAACAGGTCCTTTCACAAACCATTTTGGGTGGGGAAACATCAAAATATAGAAAATATGTCTTTCTCAGGGTCGTTAAAAGTTGTGATTGTGTGGTAAACGGGTAATCTAAAAGAACAGCTAGGAAGGCAAATGAATGAATGTTATAGCAATATAGATCAACTTACATCAATACACCAGATAGAATGAAATATGCTGGCATACAATGAACACCTAATCCCTAATAATCAACTTTTCACAGTTAGAATGTCTTCTGTGGCAAACAACACAAAATGGACTACAAATGCATTTACATAAATCAAATATCCTGCTCCAGGGCACAGATTAATTCTGGTGTACTGAAGTTGCAGGATCAGTTTGACTGGGTAACATTAATGCCTTATCACAAATGTAAAGCCCTGTCCCACTGTGTACCAGGTCACCAGGATTTACACCCCTTCTCTGTCCACTCTGCATTTACTCATTAGTAGGTCAACAAACCTTTACCAGAACTAATAAAAGTGCAGAGGTTCTCTTGTTCTATATCAAAAGGACTATAAAGTACCTACAACATGGGGGTTTTGTTATTAAAATACTTTTTCTTTTTTATCTTGGCATGGTTACTCAGGCTTAGTAATAAGGCAAAATTGAAAAGCTCAAGTTGTGAAAGGTGCTCAAGCTTTTATCTTATTTATGGCCAGTGATATTTCATTACTAGTACTAACTAATAGCATATCATTGGAGTAAATTGTGATCTTAATACCAAGGAAAATGTGTGGGCTTAAATAGGACAGCCCTGACTAGGTCAAGTCAATCCAATTTTCTTCCTTTTTCTTTGTTAGTCGATAAAACTAACACAATAAATAGTTTTGGAGAAGAACATTTTTTTGAAATATAAGCCTTGTCTATAAAAAAATGTGTTTTTAGGTGTATCATTTTTTTAAAAGGAATTTGGTATACAACCACCATAGAAACAATTTGGCAGACAACCACCATAGGAACTTACCTGCAAAACAACAATGAAATCCAATGAATAGTTTTAGAGAAGAAATTTTTCAAAGATTTTACTTTATACCATAAAAGGAAAATGAGTCTCCCATAAAAGCCATGTTTTTTGGCAGATCATTTTTTTTTAAACGAATTCTGTAAACCTGTATCTAAGGAACATTCCTGCAAAATAATAATGCTATCCAAATAGCGGTTTGGGAGGAGAAGATTTTTAAAGGTTTTTTACTTTGGTTGCCATGGCAACCAGAATTCTTTATGGAACACAATTATTTGAAGGAATTTGAAAGAGGACCACCAAAGGAACATTCCTGTGAAATTTGGTAAAAATCCAGTCAATAGTTTCTGAGGAGAAGTTTTTTAAAGAAAAAGTTTACGGACGCACGAACGGACGGACAGATGCACGACGGACACAACGCCATGACAATAGCTCGCTGGCCTTCGGCCAGTGGAGCTAAAAATGTTTTCTAATCTTTGCATCAGTTCTGTGCTGTACCATATTTTGTACTTTACAGTATACACTGTGGTGTTCTGGCCAAATAGTACAAGGCTTTTTACAGCAAGTATGGGTAAAATAAAGTACCAAACATTGCAGTGTTGATTGAAACCAGACTGAATGGAGTGGTATTGCAGAATTGTATCAAGAACAATTCCACATTTTTCAACATGTATTTGAGATCCCTTTACACCCCTGAACAGGAAACCATTGGGGAGAACAAGAAGTAATTGCTGTTAATGGGGCTGAGCAATTTCCCCATTTTCTACTCTGTTTTCAAAACTATCAAATGTCAGGGCATAAAAATCACTTGTGCAGTAACATTTTACATGTGAAAACTAAAATATGTGTGTAGTTAGATAGAAGAGAAAGTTTATATATGTGCCATGCTCTGTGAAAATGGGGTTTAATGCCTCTGTGAAAAGTATCGACCCAGATCAGCCTGTGCAGTCTGCACAGGCTGACCTGGGCTGCCAGTCTACCTCATGATTAAAGTCAGTTGTTAAAAAACAGTGGCCATTATGAATCATAATAATGTGGTGGCTTGATTAGTATCAGGCATCACGGAGATGCATTAAACCCCCTTTTGGCAGAGCATGGCTTATATGCATTGCCCCCTCCTGACCAAGGGAAAGAACTGCTTTTGCCTTTCTGACAAAGGAAGAGAACTATTCTAATAATTACACAAATGGCCCTATAATGTAAAATAACTTAGTTAAATGCAGGGACATGAACACAATAAAATTCAATACTGAAATACACTGTACTAGATACTCTCAAACATCTGAACCTTTCTCAATTAACTCTTTACTAAAACACAAAATTTCAGACCAGTTGAAATGGAAAGCACTTCCAGACAACAAACTAAATGTAACTAAAAAACATGAAATTTGTCCTTCACCAGGCATAAAACATTTTGGGAGAAGGAGAAAATGCTGTTTACCAGCATTTTCTCCTTTTCCCATAATGTTCTCAGATGCCTTCAACCTCAGGGTCGTGAATAATTGGGATCTTTACCAAACAACAAAATTTAAGACCTGCCAAAAATTGAAAGCATTTTGCAGATGATAAATTTGGCACAAATAACCGGATTTATATCAGAAAAGGTAGGAAACATTGTAGGAAAAGGAGAACATGCTAGCAACCAGCATTTTATCCTTTTCCACAAAGTTTTCAAAGGCCTTCTTCCTCAAGATTGTTAAAACATGGGAATTGTTCATAAAGGTTTAAAAAGACAAACACACAATTTCAAACAGTAAAAAGACCTCACCACTGATTCTAACCCTTGTAGTGTTTGTAAGATACATGCAATGAAGGTTCTACATTAGTACATGCAGATATTAAAATTTCAGAGCTATATTTGTCAGAATATCTAGCAAAGAAGAGAACTGTAGGTCCAAGTGCTGAACTACACTGATCTATTGGATCTACACTGTTTGCATAAGCAATAACGACACTATCGGTGTTAAGTATTTCTTTGACAGTAGTAGTATTTCACAAAAAGTTTCACAGAAACTTAAGTATTTACCACATGAACAAAATGAAGAACAGTCCTAACTGGAAGCATTTGCAGACACTGATTTAAATCTGACTCAAACAATGTATTATGGTAGAAAACATTGTTGGAAAAGGAGAAAATGCTGGTTACCAGCATTTTCTTCTTTTCCCTCAATTTTTTCTAATGGCTTTCTTCTTCAGGGTTGTTAAAACTCGAGACTGTGTGATAAAGGGTTAAATATCTTGATGTCCTGATTTTTGGGGGTACAAACAAAAGCCCCATAGAACAAATGCTCTATGCATTCAACAGAAATACCGACGAAAGCCCAATGATACTCATTTATGATACTCATTTATGTATAAATGATACTCATTTATGATACTCATTTATGTATATCTGCTATTTTTGGCATTTTACTGTATGCTTATGCAAAAAGAGAGAGTTATAAAAGTTTTAAATGACTGATTTAATATTGAGAATTTTTATAATCCTGAGCTGTAACAGACCTTAGGAGGAAGTCTTTTGAAAACATGAAAGGAACAGGCATTTTCTCCTTTTCCCGCAATTTTTTTTCCTACTCTTTCAGAGACAAATTCCAACATGGGAACCACATTTAATTTGTCATCTGCAAATGCTTTCAATTTGGACCAGTTTAAAATTTTGTCACTTGTAAAAGATTTAAAAACCAGATCATTCAATCTTCGAACTCACTGGCTGCACAAATTTTATCCAAACTGCTTCATAACCTAGAATTGGATTGAAATATTTCAAATTACTATTCTGTTCACAAAATTAATTGCTGTTCTTATTTTTTCCCCGAAGTGACACTCGTGTGGAAAAACTTCACATATACAATGTGTATTTAACCTTTATCCTGCTAAGTAAGACTCTTTACTGAACAACAGAACTTTGGACTGGTCCAAATTGGAAGCATTTAGAGACAACAAATTGAATGTACCAGTAGTTAACTCTTTACCAAACGACAAAATTTTCCACTTGTCCAAATTGAAAGCATTTGCAGATGACAAGTAAAAAATGACTAAAACATTGGAATTCGTCTGTGATAGGGTAGAAAACATTGTGGGAAAAGGGAAAATGCTGGGTACCAGCATTTTCTCCTTTTCCCACAGTGTTTTCAAATGGCCTCTGTTTCAGGGTCGTTGAAACTCGGGTTTGTGTGGTAAAAGGTTAAGATGATGATTCTGTCTTTGATAAGAGTAGAAAACATTGTGGGAAAAGGAGGAAATGCTAATTTTCAAAAGCATTTATCCTCAGGGTTGATAAAACAAGGCATTGTGTGGTAAAGGATTAGGCTAAATGATTTCAAGTTCTATTGAAAACCAATAGTTTACAATCTAAAACATTTTGGACACTGTAGATCCAACATCAGACTGCACATTTGGTGCAGTCACTGCACATTTGGTGCAGTCTGATCTTGATCTATGCTGTCCAAAAGAGCCCACAAAGTTGTGTTTAGCAGCCTAAGTTTTAATAAATTCCCTCTAAAATTTCCTAATCCCACACATTTTCCATGGAAACCCCTTCACCCTCTCTTTTTTAATTTTATGTGGACAACCCCTCCCCCCTCATTTTTTTTTTTTATTTTTCAAACTCTAGATCCAACACTGCCCGTGTGGAATTCAAAGTAACTTATATAACTCTTTACCAAACGACAAAAATTTGGACATGACCAAACTGAAAGCATTTGCAGATGACAAAACAAATGTAGCTGATTATGATGATTTCCGCCTTCGACAGGTTAGAGAATATTGTGGTGAAAAGGAGAAAATGCTGGTTACTAGCTTTTTCTCCTTTTCTCACAATGTTTTCAAAAGACTTTCTCTTCAGGGTTGTTAAAAAGCATTCCTCTTTTGGGTTGTTAAAACTCAGGATTGTATGGTAAAGGGTTAACAACCTTGAGAAAGGAGGTTTTGGAAAACACTGTGGGAAAAAGAGTAATAAATGATGGTAACCAGCATTTTCTCCATTTTTCACAGTATTTTCTACCCATTCATGGAGTAATTCCATCACTTGAGCCATATCTAATAAATTTTGTAGTCTTTTTATGCTCTCTATTTGGATCAGTCTAAAATTTTGTCGTTTTAATACAGATTTGTAACTTCCTTGCTGCATGATATAACTCTTGACCACACAATCCGGCGTTTCAACAACCCTGGGAAAACATCCTTTGGAAAACCTTGTGGGAAAAGGAGAAAATGCTGGTAACCAGAATTTTCTCCTTTTCCCACAAGGTTTTCAACATTTTCACATACAATTACCATCATTTTAGCCAAATCAAATAATGTCGTCTGCAAATTCTTTCAATTTGGACCAGTCTGAAATTTTGTCGTTTGGTAAAGAAATAAGGAAATATTAAAAGTACAGGAAATGGTTTATCAACTGATAACTATCCTGACTTTATCCATACACACCACAAAGTAGTTTCCTACACAACACATATTGGAAAATATGACTGTGTTCTGAATGATAAAGGAAACATTGTGAGAAAAGGAGAAATTGTACACATGAATAAAAAAGAAGCGAAAGAAATACTAGTAACAAACTCCCTTGCTTTCATCTAGGGAAAAAAAAAATATACTTCTTGAACAGTCGAGGCCCTTGGCAGCCCTTGTAAAGGGCTACGCATGTTGTTTAACCCTTTTCCACACAAAATTGAGTATTAACAACCTCAACAAAGAAAGCCTTTAAAACAGAACATTGTGGGAAAAGGAGAAAATGCTGGTTACCAGTATTTTCTCCTTTTCCCACTATGTTTTCTACCATAGCCAAGACAAATTCATCATTTTAGCCAAATTCATGTTGTCGTCTGCAAATGCTTTCTATGTGGACAAGTCTACAAATTTGCAGTCTGGGAAAGTGTTAACTCTTTACCAGACAACAAAAATGCAGACTTGTCCAAATCAAAAGCATTTGCAAGCGACTATTTCAAAGCAGCTGAAATTATGAGATACATCTGACTAAAGGGTGGAAAACACTGGGAAATGGAGAAAATGCTGCATACCAGCATTTTCTCCTTTTCCCACAATGTTTTCAAAAGCTTTCTTTCTCAGGTTTGTTAAAAGTCAGATTTGTGTGGTTAAAGAGTTAAACAACTTGACAGTGTGTGATAGATATGGAAACCCCAGGAAATATCTCGACTCTTTACCATACAAACACTCTTTACCATACAAACGCATTATCAACCATTTGTTATATCCCAAAAGTAGATACTAGAAGTTATCAAACCTTTACCACACGGCAGAAATGTAGACTTGTCAAAATTGAAAGCATTACTTGCAGACGACAAAGGAACTCTTGCCACATGACAGAAATCTAGACTTGTCCAAACTGAAAACATTATTTGCAGACGACAAATTAAATGTTGTCACATGAAAGAAATTTAAACTTGTCCAAACTGAAAGCATTTTTTGCAGACGACAAATTAAATGTTGCCACATGACAGAAATGTAGACTGGCCAAAATTGAAAGCATAATTTGCAGACAACAAATTAAAACAATTCTGACATGTGAAAGAAATGAGGACTCGTCCAAACTGAAAGCAAATTGAAAGCATTATTTGCAGACGACAAATTCAATGTTTCCTAAATAAGTGAATTTATCTTTGATAGTGTAAAAAACATTGTGGGAAAAGGAGAAAATGCTCGTTACCGGCATTTCTTCTTTTTCCACAATGTTTTCATAAGGCTTCTTTCCCAGGGTCATTCATTAAAACTCTGGATTGTGTGGTAAAGGTTAAACATTTTAACCCTACACCACACAATCCCGAGCTTTAACATCCCTGAAAAAGAAGCCTTTTGAAAACATTGTGGGAAAAGGAGAAAATGCTGGTAAGCATTTTCTCCTTTTTCCACAATGTTTTCTACCCTATCAAAGACAAAAATCATTTGAGCATCATTTAATTTGTCGTCTGCAAATGCTTCCAATTTGGTCCAATCCAAAAATTTGCTGTTGGGTAAAGTGTTAACGGACAACAAAATATCAGACTTATCTAAATAGAAAGCACGTGTTTAGATGAAACATCAAATTTGTCTCTATCGTTGATATTTGTCTTTGATAGGAAATAAAAAATAGTGAGGGAATGACAGAATGCTGCTACGCAGCATCTTCTTCCACAATGTTTTAAAAAGCCTTTTTCAATAGGCAGCATTTTCCAACACTTTCTAAATTCCCAACAATGTTTTTGATCCCTTCAAAAACTTTCCCCCCCATCTGAGTCAAATTTAACTTATCGTCTGTAAATGCTTTCAAAATGGACAAGCCTAAAATTTTGTTGTGCTGTAAAGAGTACGACAGTAATACGTATTTCTATTGTATTTGTATATGGGAATTTAAAAAAAAAAAATTTAACTCTTTACCAAACGACAAAATTTTTCGACAAAATTGAGGACTAGTCCAAACTGAAGGCATTTGCAGACAACAAAATAAATGTGACTTAAGATTTGAAATATGCTTTTGGAATGGTAGAAAACATTGTGGGAAAAGGAGAAAATGCTGGTTACCAGCATTTTCTCCTTTTCCCGCAGTGTTTTCACAAGGCTTCTTTCTCGGGGTCATTAAAAGTCTGGATTGTGTGGTAAAGGGTTAAAATCTGTATAAGGTACTTATGTATCTGGCAGTGCTGATCAATTGTTAGTTCTTACTAGATTGCAAAATCTTACACTTGTACATTTTGAAAGCATTTGCAGACAACAAATGACAGTTTTAGAAATCAACGTAACATAATATGCCACTTGCTATTGCTAATTTCGAACCCTGAACGAAATGTGGTTAAGATGATAGAATTTGTCTTTGAAATGAAAAAAACCATTGTTAAAAAAGGAAAAAATGGTGGGTAATAAGCACTTTCTTTTTATCCCACAATGTTTTTTAAAAAGGCATTCTGTCTCAGGGCGATTAATACTCAGAATTATTTGGCAGGCAAAGGATTAAATTTTTCAAATTGAAATACATGTAAATGCCAACTACAGATCATACAGTAAGATATGGCTACACTACCTTGTCAGTTTCTTTAGCCTTTCACCACACAGTCCTGACTTTTAATGACCGTGAAGAAGAACCCTTTTGAAAACATTGTTGGAAAAGGAGAAAATGCTGTTAACCAGCATCTTCTTCAATGCTTTCTACCCTTCACAAAACAAATTTTAATTTTTCAGCCAATTTGATCTGTCATCTGGAAATGCTTTGAATTTGGACCAGTCTAAAATTTTGTCATTTGGTAAAGAGTTAACTATTTACTGAACAACAAAACTTCAGACTGGTCCAAACTGAAAGCGTTTGCAGACCACATATTATATTTAGCTGAAATGATGGTGACTGTCTGTGAGAGTGTTGAAAACCTTCTGGAAAAAGGAGAAAATGCTGGTTATCACAAAGTTTTCAAAAGACTGTCGCCTACGCGTCATTAAAACTCAGGATTCTGAGGTAAAGAGTTAAGCAATTTAAAAAAAAAACTTTTACACATAGACATTTGCTAAAAGAAATAACTTGCAGGAACTTGCTGTAACATGAACAATCTTTGCAAAACAACATACATGAACTAACAACTTGTGGAGAGGCAGTTTTATTGTACAGGTAGTAAGCGGTCTATGCTCTTTACCATATTAACCCTTTACCGCACAGTCCCAACTTTTAATGACCCTAAAAAGGAGGCCGTTTGAAAACATTGTGGGAAAAGAAGAAAATGCTGGTAACCAGCATTTTCTCCTTTTCCCACAATGTTTTCTAACCTTTTAGAAACAAATCCAAACATTTGAGCCACATTTTAGTTGGTTGTCTGCAAAGGCCTTCAGTTTGGACCAGTCTAAAATGTTGTTTGGTAAAGAGTTAAGAGTTTCAAAATGTTATATTTGTACATATTTAACTCTTTAAATATGAAATTTTTTTCGACTAGTCAACACTGAGAGCACTTGCAGATGACGATTCTTACCTGAATGGTGGGATTTTTCTTTGATAGGGTAGAAAACATAGTGGAAAAAAGGAGAAAATACTCTTTACCATCATTATCTCCTATTCTTACAAAATTTTCACTTCACGGTGTCGTTAAAACTTGAAATTGTTTGGTAAAGACTTTACTACTTACTTTCTTAACCCTTTCCCAAACGACAAAATTTGGACTGGTCCAAATTGAAAGAGTTTGCAGACGACAATATTAAATTTGATGAAAATGGTAGAAAGTTTTCAAAAAGGGTAGAAAACACTGTGGGAAAAGGAGAAATTGCTCGTTACGAGCAATTTCTCCTTTTCCCACAGTGTTTTCAAAGACTTGTGCTGCAGACACGTGAAAACCAGGGCTTGTTTGGGAAAGGGTTAATTGTTTACCAAACGGCAAAATTTCAGATTCAACCAAATTGAAAGCATTTGCAGACGACAAATTAAATGCTCTTAAAAAGATAAATTCTGTCTTTGAAATGGTAAAAAAAGATTGTGGGAAACATAGAAGGTGCTGGTTACCAGCATCTCCTCCTTTTCTCACAATGTTTTCAAAAGCCTATTTTCCAAGGGTCATAAAAACTTGGGATTATGTGGTGAACAGTTAAAGACAATTTCTGCAGATGACATACTCAACATCATTGGGAATAAGGATAAAATAACCTTGGGTTCAGCATCAATGCAGGGATTCACATGAAAACATTTTGGCAAAAATTGAAACCACTTGTAACAAGCCCTTTCTCCTTTAGCCATGATATTTTCAGAATTTGTGAGTTCAAAGACAAAAAAGTTTGTCTTCAAACATTAGTGTGTTCAAAATATAATAAAATTTATGCTATGATTGAAGTTAACTCTATACCAGACGACAAAATTTCAGATTTGTCCTGAGTGTACTTGCTGATGACAAATAAAATGTACCTCAAATAATGAAATTTGTCTCTGTAAGGAGGTAAAAAACATTGTGGAAAAAAAAAAGGAGAAAAAAAAATGCTGGTTACCAGCATTTTCTTCCTTTTCTGCCAATGGTTTCTGTAGCCTTCTTCCACATGATCTTTTATAACACAGGATTGTAGGATAAAAATTTAACCCTTTACCACACAATGCCAACTTTTGACAACTTTCAGAAAGAAGACTTTGAACACATTGTGGGAAAAGGAAAAACTGCTGATATCCAACATTTTCCCACAATGTTTTTTATTTCTACTCTATCAAGAACAATTTCCACAAATCTAGCCACATTTAATTTGGCATCTGCATATGCTTTGGGTTTGGACAGGTCTAAATTTTTTTGTGTGGTAAAGGGTTAAACCCATCTTCTAAACACAAACAATTTAACAAATAATACAACAGTCTTTTTCTCTGATTGTTTGGGCATTTCTTACAAAACCATGATCACATACAGAATGACTTAATGAAAAAAAAAAATCAAAGGTTGACCCTTAAAGTGCTTAGCACAAATTCATTTGCTTTTGTATTGGCAGTATTCATCATGATCAGACTGCATGCAATAAGCAGTCTGATCTTGGATTCTATACTGACATTCGGTACAGTGTTTTGGCTAATGCATCCTTGAAATTCAAATGTTCTGGGGCACGTAGTTTCTTTTTTCTTCCATTAACTGGACAAAAATCTGTTTCACTCTCTACCAAACGATAAAATCTTAGACTGATAAAAGTTGGAAGTATTTGCAGATGACAAATCAAATGTGGCTCAAATGATGGAATTTGTCTCTAAAAGGTTAGAAAACATTGTGAGAAAAGGAGAAAATGCTGGTTACCAGCATTTTCTCCTTTTCCTACAATGTTTTCTAGGGTTCTTCCTTTGGATCGTTAAAAGTCTGGACTGTTTGGTAAAATTTAATTCATTTAGCACTCTAAAGGCCAAGTTGTATGTAACATATATAACAATAAACATTCTCCTTATAAATCTACACCACACCATTCAACCAACATAAACTTTGCTGCCTTCTTCGTGAAATGACTTTTTTTTTTTCGTACGAGTTTCTGAACACAACTCACAAAAATCACCCACTACTACTTCTGTCTGTCCTTTGTCGTGCGCTGTTTGGCCATTTTAACGAGCTTTTGCTGAATTTCTTTACAAGTGGCCGGGATGGGTGTTCCATCCTTCAGATGCACCATAACCTTCTGGATGAAGTTGTATGTATAAACCAAAGTGTCTGGATACTCCATGTTAAAAATCCAGTATGTCGCAAAGAGGCTTGCAAATGCTATTGTGAACTCCTCGAACTCTTGGACCACCTCCTCTTCTACGACGAGAATGAACTCATCACTTTTAAAAACGTTACCTTTGGAGATAAGAACTGGAACTATCTTGCCCTTTGGATCTACGGCCTCATCCTCGCCAATCTCGATCACCATATCACATAGGTTTTCTTTCATCATGTATGGAACTAAGCAAAGAGATGCAACCATGTCCCAATACTGCTCCAAAGAGGGGCTCTCTTTTTTCACCGCCTCTGCTTGTTTTAGAAGTTCTTTAGCACTTGAAATCTTCTGACACATTTCTGCAATGTCCCTCCAGTGGGAGACACAATATTCTTGTAGTGCATGGTCCAGATCAATATCAGTGATTCTCTCAAACTCCAGCATTATCTGTCTGTCCTTAAATAATTCTGGATAACTCTCTTTAACCTCAACAATTGTTGGCAATTCTACCGTGATAAAGCTACGTCTAACATCAAATGTTCTTTTCATGTACGTATTAACATCTTCGGGACTATCTGTAGAAGCTTTTTCTTCTTTAAGTTTCTTGGCGGGAATTGCTACATGCGCATTTTCTTCTGCTATGGCTTTCTCCACTTCAGCAGATGACCCAGGGGTAACTTCTGCTGACATCACTGCGGCTTTGTGCTTCCCAAGTGATGACATTATATATCTGAATGTAAAATAAGATGAACAGAAATATGAGCAAAATCCAGCAAACAACAAATCCCTGCTCTTGGTTCTCAAAATATTTACTCTATTCTATGCCTTTTGCCCAATGTTATCATAAAGGTAATAGATTAATAACACTAATAACTTTGTAATGGTACATTAGTACCCTAACTTAGAATTTTCAGCATAAAATATTCACATGACAAGATTTACCAAGACTGCTACCTAACTGTATATTCAATGATAAACAACAGAACAAGACAGTCCAGCTATGCCTCTATGTATGACCAAACATTATTCTAACAACCCTGCAGAAGAAGATGTTTGGAAACTTTGGAAAGAGTATAGCAAAAGGAGGAAATATTGGTAAACAGACTAGCATTTCTCCATTTTCACATATTTTCTGCCCTCTCAAAGACAAATCATCTCGGCTTTATTCAATCAATTAATTTCCAATGCTTTAGCCCTTTACCAAACAGTCCCAACTTCTACCAATCCTGGGGAGAAAGGCCTTTGAGAACATTCTGGAACACAGAAAATGCTGTTAACCATCATTTTCTTCTTTAAACACACAGTTTACAACCTTTCCATAAATGAATTTTCCCTTCTGAGTCCCACTTATGGTGTCATCTGCAAATACTTTCCATTAGAACAAATCTAAAATTTTCTTGTCTGGAAAAGAGTTAACTCTTCTCCAGATTTAAACCTGTCAGCACTGATAGCACTGATAGACAACAAATCAGACGTGGCTCAAATAATGGGATTTGCTTTTAAAAAGGTAGAAAACAGTGTGGTAAAAGGTGGATAGCATTATCTTCTTTTCCCACAATGCACATAAATGCATTCTTCCCCATGGTCCATAAAAACAGATATTGCCTGGTAAAGTGTTACATATGGGCGAGACTAAAATATCGTCCCATGATTAAGAGGTAGTACATGTTTACAGATCAATATATCACATGAATACATTTCCGGTATGACTCTACGAGACATGAGATTTAAGGAAACTGTTCTATGATCGATAAGAATATTGCACATAAGCCAGAAATCACAAAATAAATAAACTGCGTACGACAGTCTTACATGACAGCAAATTTTGAAGTCAAACAGCGAATTTGCTTCCTTCGCTTTTCCAGAAACCACAAACAGATCGGCGCGCCTTCAGTCTACACTCTTGTGTTGAAGCTTCTATCTATGCACCATCGAGAACGGGGCCTGACCTTTTCTAATTCAAATTCAAAATGTATTATCTACTTGAATGTAACCAATTTAAGCTTCTCTGATGCCGAAAAACAACGAATGTTTGTTTTCCATCTTATGCTGCCATGTTTTGTCGCAGTAGCATAATCAAGGTGAAGGTCGCATTTCCGGTGGTGTTTGTTTTGCATCTTCTGTGGATGCTTGGTTTTCGGGTCATTTCGGCCCTATGTCATGTCGGCCCTGAACCGTTTCGGTCTCTGTAGTTTCAGCTAGAGTTCTGACTGCTATTTTAATTTTGTTCTTCAGTTCTTCATTTTATCACTTAAAGTACATTTTTTGTAAAAAACACATTCTGTGTGTGTTAAGAAACATGCGATGTTTATCATTTTTGAGGTATATATATATAGTTTTGTGCATTAAAATGGAATAATTTATGCCGACATCATTTCCAAAGTAGGTATTATTGATTTTAACAACCACACTTGTAATCAGTAGTTCAGTTACTACATGTATATCCTTTACACAGATATCTTTAATTGAAATCTACACCAATAACACTCCACATCCTTCTTCTTTTATTATTTTTTTCTCCTACATTTTCTCTACAGTTAATCTATACTGTCTGTAATTAATAGTTTTTTGATAGTGTCATAAATTTTACCCGAAATTTAGTGAAGAACTCCATAAAACTGACCGTCTGTTCTTGGCCATTATTCATATCGGTATATTTGTCATATGATCATATTGACTTCTGTAAAATGTATTTCAAACTGAATATACGTGTAATCTGTTTAACCCTTTCCCAAACAAGACCTGGTTTTCACGTGTCTGCAGTACAAGTCTTTTGAAAACACTGTGGGAAAAGGAGAAATTGCTCGTAACGAGCAATTTCTCCTTTTCCCACAATATTTTCTATCCTTTTTGATAACTTTCTGCCATTTTCATCAAATTCAAATTTGTCGTCTGCAAACTCTTTCACTTTGGACCAGTCCAAAATTTATTGTTTGGGAAAGGATTAAATTGAAATGACGTGCATTTAAAAGTGTCTACCTCGTACTTCTCATCAGAATTTAAAAGACAGTCATATCGGTGCTACCACTGTTTGTATGATTATGTACATCTTTTCGCTAAAGAATCTAAAAGAGCCTTGGGAATGGGCAAGTATTGTTCTGATTAGATTTAAAAAAAAAAAAAAAAATGAACACGTTTAATGCATTTGAGCCATGCTCAAGCAAAAGGGAGCTTAATGTATCTCCGTGATGCATGATAGCAAGCAAGTCTCATATGATCATGAATCCATAAAGTCCATTTTGTCTAACAACAGACTGAACCATGGGGTAGACTGGTCCTTTCACATACAGACTGAACCATGAGGTAGACTGGTCCTTTCACATACAGACTGAACCATGGGGTAGACTGGTCCTTTCACATACAGAAAATTGACTAATAGCGAAAAGTTTCGGCCCAGGTCAGTCTGCACGGACTGTGCAGGCTGACCTGAATCGATACTTTTCGCAGATGCATTAAGCCCCCTTTTATACAGAGCACGGTTCCTTTATGTTCATAAAAGATTATGAATACATTCATATCTCCCACTGGGGCAATTAAAAACATGGTTATTCCTTTACGACACAATCCCTAAATTTAACGATCCCATCGGAGACGGATTATGAAAACATTGTAGGAAAAGGAGAAAATGCTGGTAACCAGCATTTTCTCCTTATTCAAGAATATTTTCTATTCTATCCCATCAGAGGCACATTCCATCATGCGAGTCACATTTAATATGTCGTCTGCAAATGGTTTCGATTTCCACTGGTCCAAAATTTTGCTGTTTGGTAAAGAGTTAATGCTTGATAAAGGGTTAAAATGATCGGTGCATACGGACCCAGATCCCTCTGTACTTAAGCCTAGGAATTTTGTCTCGTTGATGTTCAAGGTCCACGTTTTATTTTTCAATTCTTCGCCACCTGTGCTACGTGCCGCTGATTTACCCTTTACCGCACAATCCCGAGTTTTAACAACCCTGAGAAAAAAAGCCTTTTGAAAATATTGTGGGAAAATGAGAAAATGCTGGTAACCAGGATTTTCTCTTTCTCCCACAATGTTTTCTACTCTTCCCAAAGCAATTTTCAATAACATTTTGTCGTCTGGTAGAGAGAACCAGAGTTCTGAGTCTCACTAGAGATGCCAGATCCGTGGTCGCACATATGTTAAACTTTATATTCTTCACATTTCTTTCTGTTGTAATGACGTGATTATAAAATTTGAGCCATGGTCTGTGAAAAGGGGGCTTATTGCATCTGTTGAAAAAGGTCGACCCATGTCAGCCTGCGCAGTCCGCGAAGGCTGAAATAGGCCGAAACTTTTTGCTACAGGGTCCGTATACACCAACCATTCTTAAGAATATTCTTGGTCTTGTTCTCCAAAATTTTCCAAATTTGAAAGTAACACACCTTCTGATTGGCTAAACCATTTGGTTTAGCCAATCAGAAGTTGTGCTACTTTCAAACTTGGAAAATCTTGAAGAATAAGTCTAAGAACGTTCTTAAGAATGGTTGGTGAATACGGACCCTGGTCAATTTTCTGCATGTCAAAGGACCAGTCTACCCCATGGTTCAGTCGGTTGTCATACAAGATGGATTGGGGGGGTGGGGTGTTTCCATAATTATGTGATGTCTTGCTTGGTAAAATGCATCACGGGGATGCTTTAAGCCCCCTTTTGCTAGAGCATGGCTCAATTTGATTTAATATATCGTCAGTAAACGTCGTGTAAGAGTGGACTTAAGTCTGTAAATGATAATCATAATTTGGTTCGTTTGTTCTCAAACTCAAATCGAATAACCGGAACCGTCGTATCATTCTGTTAGAGCATGCCTTGTGATTCAAACAACTTATATCTTTCCATCTGGCTTGATAACAGGCGTATATTTTTGTTGTTGTTGTTGTTGTTGTTGACGAACTCCCATAGTAATCTGATACGTACATGTACATTGTTAGGCTCCAGGGTGCGAGGTTTGAAAGATGTGACTTTTTTTTCAAAGCCTGGCTGATCACGGAGTTCCAACCCACAATTTCTAATACCAGAGGTTGCTGTCCTACCCTATAAGGTCCTTAAACTTTTATCACACAATGCCTGCTTTTTAACGACCCTGAGAAAGAAAGCTTTTGAAAACGTTGTGGGAAAAGGAGAAAATGCTGGTTACCAGCACTTTCTCCTTTTCCCACAATGTTTTCTGCCCTTGAAAAACCAATTTTCAATTCTTCAGTCACATTTAAATTGTCGTCTGCAAATGCTTTCAATTTTGACTAGTCTAAAATTTTGCTGCTCGGTTAAGATTTACGAGACGAGTTGTAACTCTCGCTGGATTCCACACTCTTGCCAGTACGGGTTGTCTTTCTTCCACTATGAAGGCCCACCCCCTCCACCGTCTTGTTTTTGCGGGCTTGAAACAACTGGAATTTTTATTGGGAAAATGACACAGACGCCAAACAACCAAACAAAACTTTTTTTTTTTCGTAAAAAGAAAACGTGGGAGTAATAACAGAACAAAAGAAAACAGGCAAGTGTCCCAGGGTTTCGAAAAGTGAGAAATGGATAGCGGAAGCGCCATTCTTATTAGTCGGCCCCCTTTTCGCAGCCTCTTGGTCAACTCTTTACAAAACGACAAAATTTAGGATTTGTCCAGTTTGAAAGCATTTGCAGACGCCAAATTCAAAATAAATCAAAACATAGGATTTGTATTTAAAGAAGAACAATTATAAGAAAGGAGAAGATGTTGATTACCAGCATTTCTTCTTTTCCTACAATGTTTTCAAAAGGCTTCTCCCTCACACAACTCCGATTTTTAATGACATTGAGTTAGAAGGCTTTTGAAAATGCTCCTTTTCGCACAATGTTTCCTACCCTTCCCAAAACGAATTTTAATTTTTGAGTCACATTTATTTTGTCGTCTGCAAATGTTTTGAATTTGGACTGGTTTTAAGCTCTCCAATTTGGTAAAGAGTTAAATGACATAACCTGTCACTGTTTACTTTGAATACTCCTTTTGGTCTTTCTTTTAGTCATAAATATTTATACCTATAACTGTCCGATTTAGCGAGATTTTTCATCGAAAAGAAATTGGATGAAATCTCATTTTTTTCCCAACACTACGCACTTGCGTATACAATTAAATGTGCGTTACGGACGCTACGCTTTTGGTATATAAACATTTAACTCTTTACCAAACGACAAAATTTTAGACTGGTCCAAATTGAAAACATTTGCAGACGACAAAATAAATGTGACTGAAAAATTGAAAATTACTTTAGGAAGGGTAGAAAACATTGTGGGAAAAGGAGAAAATGCTGGTTACCAGCATTTTATCATTTTCCCACAATGTTTTCAAAAGCCTTCTTCCTCAGGGTCGTTAAAAGTCGGGATTGTGTGGTAAAGGGTTGTTTCAGTATACGTGGTATCTATTTTAGTCTTATTACTACTTTAAACTAAAGTAGGAAATGTTCACGCTTTTTCTGTTACCTTCGACTCTGAATGCTTTTGAGGACAACGTGTAGGCTAGGAAAAACAATTAGACTATATAGGAGGTACAGCCAGCTCTTCGAGCTACACTGTCCGATACATCTAGTTTTTTTTTCCCGACAGAAAGAACTTTAATATCGCAATATTTGAGTTTTATCGTAATATTTGAGTTTTGATAGCAAATTTGACAGAATTTTACTTTATTTGTGCTATAGTAGGTTTATACATAAGGGTCAGTCTTTTTGATAAATGCTTGCAAGACTGGCGGATATGATATAGGGACCACGATCAGTTTGAAAAAAAAAGTTGAGAGAGAGAGAGAGAGAGATTGTTTTGTTGGGGATGATGTAATTAGCATCCTTCGGTAGCTTTCTTGAAGAATTTTAAAAGAAAATCGGCTGTCAAAAGCGGTAAATTACACACCTAGATCTAGATCTACGATACTCAGATCGATATCTAAACAAAAGATCATAATCCATCCTAGTGACAAAAGGGAAAGAAAGAAAAAAACAATCAGTTAATCGCGCCGGGAAAAAAAAAAATATAATTATGCAGGATTCTCTATTAGAATCTATTAAATTGTCAATACACAGCCCAAAAATTTCGATTAAGGATTTGTTCAACAGCAAGTACACAATTTTAAACACACGTGACCGCAGTTTCCATGACGTCACAAAACATGACGTTTTGACCAACCAGGGTCTCGCTTGGCAACCATACCTCAAATCTAGCCTTTCGAAAAATAGCAACAGAATATCAGAGCAAGAGACACAATTATGGATTAAAATTGGTGTGAATGAGAGATCAATTGTTACATTTTTATTCCGGAATAACAGCGAGAATGCCTGGATGAAATAAAACTGCCATTTTAGGTAGGAGAATGTTAATTTTCACCGTTTGTTTTAGAACATGTCAACACGAGTGAAACCACTGCCTGTGCAAAGAACCCGATCATTGTTAAATACCGGTATAGGCGATATGTACGCCCATGTTGATGGAACTCACCATTTGCCACCGTTGACTAGCCAGACAGTCGGCGGTGCCTCTCACAGTGCTCATGTTAGTAATGCCGGTCCCAAAGTGACCCAATTGTACGAGGATCATACTAACAAACACCATGACAAAAGAGAGCATTTTCAACATGGCGGACAAGAAGAACAACAAACGCTACCGGTTGTTAGACCGAGCTCCAGTGCAGGCAGTGTTGCCTCGAAGAGTGGATCGGCGGCGAGACGGAATAATGCAATGAGCCCTGAGGCTGCAATGAAACAATATATGCATAAACTGACCTCATTTGAACATCACGAAATATTTAATTATCCAGCTATATTCTTTGTTGGGCAAAATGCTAAAAAGAGACAGGGTGTTGTAGGTGGAGCTAATAATAATGGATATGACGATGAGCAAGGATCATATGTACATGTTCCCCATGACCATATAGCTTATCGTTATGAAGTATTAAAAGTAATTGGTAAAGGAAGCTTTGGTCAAGTCGTCAAGGCATATGATCACAAAATGCAGGCCCATGTTGCATTAAAAATGGTACGGAATGAAAAACGATTCCATAGACAAGCTCAGGAAGAAATTAGGATTTTGGAACATTTAAGAAAACAAGATAAAGACAACATCATGAATATAGTGCATATGCTAGAGCATTTTAGTTTCCGCAGTCATATTTGTATAACATTTGAATTGCTCAGTATGAACTTATATGAACTCATTAAGAAGAACAAATTTCAAGGATTTAGTTTACAGCTTGTTAGAAAATTTGCACACTCAATTTTGCAATGTTTAGATGCACTGTACAAGAATAGGATTATTCACTGTGATCTCAAACCTGAAAATATTCTTCTGAAACAGCAGGGAAGAAGTGGGATCAAGGTGATTGATTTTGGATCCAGTTGTTATGAACATCAGCGTATTTATACCTACATTCAGTCTAGATTCTATCGTGCACCAGAAGTTATTTTAGGAGCCAAGTATGGAATGCCTATAGACATGTGGAGCTTAGGATGTATTTTGGCAGAGCTGCTGACTGGATATCCACTTTTCCCAGGTGAAGATGAAGGTGACCAGCTTGCTACAATCATAGAATTACTGGGTATGCCACCCCAGAAGTTGTTAGATCAATCCAAGAGAGCCAGAAATTTTATAAGTTCAAAAGGATACCCTCGCTATTGTACTGTGAACACGCTGCCTGATGGATCTGTATCTTTGGTTGGTGGCAGATCAAGGAGAGGGAAAACTAGAGGACCTCCAAGTAGCAAAGATATGGTCACTGCCCTTAAGGGTACAGATGATCCTCTTTTCCTAGATTTTATGAAGAGATGTCTGGAATGGGATCCTGCAGCTAGACTCACACCTACTCAGGCTTTAAGGCATGCTTGGCTACGACGACGTTTGCCTAAAGCTCCAGTAGGCAATGAAAATCGACAAGATTCTGCCTCTAGGAAGAAGATGACCACTGCAAATACTAGTACACTTGTGTCTAAATTAGGGAGCTCATCAAGTGGTGGAAAAGCCCGCCAACCGTTCATCCAGGATGAATCACATGCATTGAATACTAGGACAAAATTACCACAAATAGGTTCTACTATGTAGAACTTAGTCTATAAAACAAAATTTTACTATTTCAAATAAGTGAATGCAATTTTTCTTTTAAAAAAAAAAAAGCCGTCCACTCATGCCTTATTAAATATGATTGTAATTAACTGTGATCTTGCAATTATGATGAAAATTTCTGAAAAAGCATGACTGGCCAACACTGAAATAGAATTATGCCATAAGGAAAAAAAATTACAACTTTCTTTTAATGAATAATTTTGGAATAAAAGAAGTGTGGATTTTCTTTTTTTTTGTGAAATGTTATGATTTGTGCTATTTGTGACAGATGAAATTACATCCATCAAACTTCATACCATATTAGATACATGTACAGATATAATTCGGATGTAAGTTAAATTTACTCTCTAAAAGACATAGCTGGCTGTTTATTTGACTTTGAATATTCATTTTTGGTCAAGTTTTTGTCATAAAGATGACAAGGGCTTATCAAGCCTTTCAAGCTTTCAGGAGAGAGGGGAAGTCAGTATTGTTTATTATTTGTTCACCAGAGTTCCAGATAGAGGGAGTGATTTGGATTTCAAAATTGAAAATATTAGTTATTCCCCACTAAATCCTATGTTATGGGTGCTCATTAGAATCGTCTCATTGGGACGATTCTAATGAGTACCCACAACATAGGGTTTGGAAGAGAAATAATGGATTTAGAATACCATCACCCCCTCTTATCTGGAGATCTGTTATTATTTGTTCACCTTCTGCTTTCCAGCAGTAGATGACATCATTGTGATCACTATTGATCAGTTTTGCTGTGATAATGTCTCCCATTTTGCTCTCATTACAACTACTGGTTTTGAGTGATTACGAGGTAAATTGGTTGAAATGAATGATGGTTGTGACTTGTTAGCGGTCAAATTTGTTGTCTTATATTGTTACAGATCTTATTTGTACATGTAGTTGTGTGAGAGTGTCTGTGTGTGTTTCATGCTTTTAACTACAGTCACAAATGCTAAAAAACGTGCAGAAAAAGGTTGCATGAGTCATACATTACCGGTAACTCTTTACCACGCAACAAAGATGTAGACTTTCCCGAAGTCAAAGCATTTGGACGCAACAATTTATATGTGGCTCAAACCATTGAATTTGTCTTTGATAGTGTAGAAAACATTGTGGGAAAAGGAGAAAATGCTGGTTACCAGCATTTTCTCCTTTTCCCGCAATGTTTTTCCACACAGTTGTTGAAACTTGGGACTGTGTGGTAAAGGGTTAACCTATGACCTCCTGCAAACCCTTTTATTGCATCTTGCAGCAGACCGCTTTCAAAATCATTGTGACAAAAGCAGAAATTGCTTACATTTAAAATGCAGCACAAATAATGGTATTTGTCTTAGGAAGCATAGAAACCATTGTGGGAAAGGGAGAAAATGCTGGTTACCAGCATTTTCTCCATTTCTCATAATGTTTTCTGAAAGCCTTTTTGTTAAGGGTTGCTAGTATATGGTACTGTTTGGTAAAGGGTTTAACCCATTACCAGACGACAAAGTTTTGGCCTTGTCCAAATTGAAAGCATTTGCAGACAACAATTTCAGGGTAGCTTAAATGGTGCAATTTTTCTTTGATAGGGTAGAAAACATTGTGGGAAAAGGAGAAAATGCTGGTCACCAGCATTTTCTCCTTTTCCCAAAATGTTTTCAAAAGCCTCCTCCCTCAGGGTCGTCGGGACCATGTGTTAAAGGGTTGAGAAAGAAGTTGTTTGTATTCACCAATGGTGATTGTTCTTATTATTGATTTCAAGGTTAGCCGTCTGATATGGTATATCTTTTGGATCCAAGTGGTATGTCTCCGTATTTCTTCATTGAAAACCAGTATTATGGGCACCCAAGAGTATTGTCTCATTAAGACATCTCAGATTAGTACCCACAATATAAGGTTATTTAGTAGGGATAGTGGTTTTATACTGATAACTCTCTTTACCAGATGACAAGATTTTTAGTCTTCAATGTCAGAATTGAAAGCATTTGCAGATAACAAATGATTGAATTTGTTTTTTGATTTAATAAAAAAATTGTTAGAACATTGCTGTTTACCAGCATTTTCTCCTGTGTACACAATGTTTCCAAAAGTCTTTTGTTTTTCTCATGGTCACGATAACTTGGAATGGTTTAGTAAAGGGTATATCTGGACTGATACTAATGTGATCAGTTGTGTTGTAAAAATTCCATCAGTCCAATGTCACAGAATGACATCATACATTAGTCTAGCAGATTTTTCCCTTCTCTAAACAACCCTGCATTTTAGTGAGCCTGAATAAGGAGAATTGTTGAAAACAATGTGGGAAGAAGGGGAAAATATTGGTTACCAGCATTTTCCCCGTTTCCCATCACGTTTTCTAACTCGCAGACACAAATTTAAATTTTTTAGTCACGGTTATTTTTTTTTTGTCTGCAAATGTTTTCAATTTGGACAATTAGTCTAACATTTTGTTCTTTGGTAAACAGTTAACTCTTTACCAAACGACAAAATTTTAGACTGGTCCAAATTGAAAGCAGTTGCAGACAACAAAATAAATGTGACTGAAAAATTGAAATTTGTTTTAAGAAGGGTAGAAAACATTGTGGATAAAGGAGAAAATGCTGGTTACCAGCATTTTCCCCTTTTCCCACAATGTTTTCAAAAGGCTTCTTTCTCAGGGTCGTTAAAAGTCGGGATTGTGTGGTAAAGAGTTAATGATGATTATTGTTTAGTATAAGGCTGTAAGGTCAGGTTGTAAGCTGACATCATAACCCACCGATACAAATACAACTTTTTATGCCCCTCTATTACATGTAGTCCACTTTGTGCTTTTATAAACATTGTGGTAAAAGGAGCAATCTATTGTAAGTTGTTACAGGTAATTGCTTCTTCGTATACAACTCTCATACTGCATGTTTTCTTTCCTTCAAATACTTGTCCTTGGTGTAATCTGTAAAAGTTTTTCAGAGGTGTCAATTCTTTTTAACTCTTTACCACATGGCAAAATTTTAGACTGGTCCAAATTCAAACCATTTGCAGACGACAAAATAAAAGTGACTGAAAATTTGAAATTTGATTTGAAAAGGGTTGAAAGCCTTCTTTGACAGGGTCGTTAAAAGCCGGGATTGTGTGACTCACTAGTTTTAACGACCTTGAGGAAAAATGTCTTTGAAAACATCGTGGGAAAAGGAGAAAATACTGATATTCAGCACTTTCTCCTTTCCCCACAGTTTTCTACCCTTTCAAATGCAAATTTCAGTTTTTCAGTCACATGTAATTTGTTGTCTGCAAAAGCTATCAATTTAGACAAATATGAAATTTTGTTGTTTGGTGGAGTTAGATTTACGTAAAGTTGACTAATAAGTTTAGGATCCAACTTATATCTTCCGTATGTTATAAAGGAAATACATATAATTATATGTGTATGTTACCATATGGATTTGAAACTGCTAAGAATTGGCTACTGCTTGAATTTTCAGCTTTATCAAACAAGATTCTTTTAAGTTTAACATATGATTTTTCACATGATATTTTCAACCTTTTTTTTTTTTATTTCAGTGCGCTGACCAACTGTACCGTCTTATTTTTAGTACTGCTGAAATTTTACTCTTGAAAATTTGGTACATTTTAACTCTTTACCTGACAACAAAATGTTTGACTTGCCAGTTTGATAATAGTCTTAGCTGGGAAAAGAAACTCCAGGAGAGCATGGATAGGTGCACTGACTCATGTGATATAACTGAAATAATTTCAAAAGTGGCATTTAACATCATTTAAACAAAACAAATGGTCCAAATTAAAAAAGCATTTGCAGACAACATTTTAAATGCAACATCGACATATCTTTCTTTGACAGGCTAGAAAACATTCTCCTTTTCCCATAGTGTTTTCGAAACCTTTTTTCCTAGTAGTCTGTAAACAAGGGGTTGTTTTGTAAAGGGTTGATATACCTTTTTCTAACACTCTGTAAACTATATGAGTCAAACACATTATGCAATCATCTATAGGAGAACTATTGAAGAAAAAAATTATCACAAAGTACAATTTGATAAGATCAAAACAGTAAAAGGTAAAACTCACTTTTTTTTTCATTTAGGTTTTTATTACATTTTTTAAATTGTCATTCATTTATCCTTGATTTTACATACATAATGGTAAGTCTTCACATATAATTTTACCTTTTTTTTTTTTCTTCAATCAATACCATTCCACAAATATACGTTGTAATTTTGTAAGTTTTATGTCTTGGTTAGTCAATTATGTTGTTCATACATGTTTTGTAACTGTTATTTATATGTGGGATGTTAAAGTGTAATGCATAAACAAAGTTAAGTATTTATTACTTTGGAACCACCAGATTTCTCGTTTACAAATCCTGTTAATGCAACATAACCTACAGGCAGAACATCTTCATTGCCGAGAAAAAACCGAAAAGGCTAAATATTGTAATTAAAGACTTTTTTTTTTTACACTGGCGTACGCTGTAGATCCAAGATCAGACAGCATGTTCTGTGCTGTCCTATTTTAGTCTAAACTGTCTTCATCAGTTTCTGAAGGTGAAGGTCAACGGTCACAATGTTTTGCAAATGGCTCTTTCATCAAGGTTGAGATTAAAATTACTTAGAGGGAAGCTTTTTCTACCATACAGCTCCCAAAAGCAAAATAATTTTCTGTGAATTATTTTTAATTAATATTTTTTCTTTAGCTTGTCATGTGTTGTGATTTTAAAGACAACTTAATAATTAGACCCATATTCTGTTGTCTGCTGTCTGTGCTAATTTTTACAGTGACATTTTCAAGAGTTCTGCACAGAAGGGTTGTTAACCCTTTCCCAAACAACAAATTTTGGACTGGTCCAAATTCAAAGAGTTTGCAGACAACAATTTTAAATTTGATGAAAATGCCAGGAAGTTATCAAAAAGGGTAGAAAACACTGTGGGAAAAGGAGAAATTGCTCATTACGAGCAATTTCTCCTTTTCCCACAGTGTTTTCAAAACACTTGTACTGCAGACACGTGAAAACCAGGGCTTGTTTGGGAAAGGGTTAAAAGTCTGGAAAGCTTGTATGGTATAGGGTTAACTTCACAACAAAATTTTACACTTGTCCAAATTAAAAGCATTTGCAGATGACAATTTTAATGTGGCTCAAATTGTACAGGGTAGAAAACATAGTTGAAAAAAGGAGAAAATGCTGGTAACCAGCATTTTCTCCTTTTTTCAACTATGTTTTCAAATGCTCCCTTCTTCAGGGACATTAAAATCGGGATTGTGTGGTAAAGGGTTAAAACGGGAAATTGGGGAAAGTCCGTTCATACAGAGAAATGGCTTTCAAGACCAATCTGCCAGTGAAAACCTGTGTCGTATATATTGATTATTGGTGTTATGGCTCACATTTCAAGAAGTCGACTATCAAGTTCCTAATTTTGGGCTCTCGACTATTATGTAGTAGGCCTATTGTTTCTCCGACCCATTACCACACAGGTTATTCTTGTTTGGCCTTGCGAAAAGACGTAACTAATTACATAAAGGAAAGAGAGTAGAAGAAAGAAAATATTTATTTTGTAGTTCTACAAACTATATTATGGAAAACATTGTGGGGAAAAGAGCAACAGGTCCTGCTTGTTTCAATCAAGTACAGTACTTGTTGCTCATTTTCCAGCAATGTTTCTTTAAAGCTGTGAAGTAAAGGGGGGGTGACAAAAAGTTGTATGTATACAATAAAGTAACCCATTTTTTGAACAGGTTATTACAAGACACCAATGAACTAAGTGCAGAATATCATTCTGATGGACATAAAATAAAGTTTTATAAGCCTTTTTCGAAAGACAAATTTTATACTCTTCCAAATTAAAAACATCTGCAGACCACAGATTTCAAAATTGATATAAATGAGCTTAATTTTCTGATATGGTAGAAAACATTGTGGGAATAGGAGAAAATGCTGGTTACCAGCATTTTCTCCTTTTTCCACAATGGTTCAAAAGTTTTCTCACACAGGATTTCTCGCACAGACTTAAGTGTGGCTGAAGTGATAGGATGTGTCTTTGAAAGACAGTTTAGAAAACATGGTGGATAAAGGAGTAAATGCTTGTTACCAACATTTCACCTTTTCCCACAATGTTTTCAAAAGCCCTCATCTTTGTGGTGTTTAAAACTGGGATCTGTTTGTTAAAGATAAAACGAGATGATGAATTTTAGAAAGTCAAATCATAATGTGGTTATGAGTGAGTACATTCAAAATAAGTTCTGTAAATTGTGTTCTGTTCAGATTCCGTTTTTACTTTGACCGTGACAAGCTTTGTCAGTGTAAAAATTTGTTTCGTGTCTGTATTAAATTCTTTACCAAGTGACAGAATTTTAGATTGGTCCAAATTGAAAGCATTTGCAGATGACAAATTAATTTTGACTCAAAAAATGAAATTTGTCTTTGGAAGGGTTGAAAACATGGTGGGGAAAAGGAGTAAATGATGGCTACCAACAGGAAAGGCAAACATGTATTTCATCTTTTGAGAATCATTTGTTTTCTGCAAATGATTTCAATTTGGACAAGGCTTAACCCTTTCCCAAACAAGCCCTGGTTTTCATGTGTCTGCAGTACAAGTCTTTTGAAAACACTGTGGGAAAAGGAGAAATTGCTCGTAACGAGCAATTTCTCCTTTTCCCACAGTGTTTTCTACCGTTTTTGAGACCTTTCTGCTATTTTCATCAAGTTTAAAATTGTCGTCTGCAAACTCTTTCATTTTGGACCAGTCCAAAATTTGTCGTTTGGGAAAGGGTTAGATTTTGTTGTCTGGTAAAGAAAGAGTTATGGTTAGGGTCTCGTCGACCAACTCTTCAAAATACATTTGAATTCAGGGACTAGATGCCTGATTGCCTGAGACAATGTCTTCTTCAATCAAAAATATAGAATTGGGATTTTCAAGAACAAAAATGAGCTTAACCCTTTACTGCACAATCCCGACTTTTAACGACCCTGAGAAAAAAAATCTTTTGAAAACATTGTGGAAAAAGGAGAAAATGCTGGTAACCAGCATTTTCTCCTATTTCCACAATGTTTTCTACCCCATGAAAGACAAATTTCTTGTTTTCTGAATTTGTCATCTGCAAATGCTTTCAATTTGGACAAGTCCAAAATTTTATCATTTGGTAAAGAGTTAAAGATGTTCTGTTGATGCATTAACATTTTTCTGAAATTACGCTGTTTCGTAAAACTTCAACAATGTAAAATAAATCAAACCATAAAAGCAGGATAAAATTTGGAAATCATGGGGCATTGGAGACTTGGGCAGATACTTTATAATTCTCTGTGGAAAGTTACTGATACTGATCTTAGTGAAACAGGAAGTAATATTGTTTCTGCAAAACTTCCTATGATATAGGGACTAAAAGCGCAGATCTTGGGACGAATTCTCCAATCGTTCAATGTTCTATCCTAGTTTTGAATTAAAATCAAAGGACTCAAAGTCCTGGAAGTGGATTTGTGGAGTAGCATAAAGCTGTAGTATGTTGTAATAAAAAAAGAACATCACATGCAACACATGTGCAATCATTCTAAACTGGATTTAGCAAGGGCAGAGAAAGTCTTAAGTTGTTCTGTTGAGTGGGCCGCGCTGTAACTGTTATTCTGTTACTGTTTAAGGATTGGTAATTCGATCCATCAATCTTACGCAGTTTTTTGCTGGTATTTGATTTCGGAAGAAATATGGATACATGTGTAGGACAGTATAATTCAGTAGTGACAAAAGCGAGGTTGAGGTGTAGGGCTAAAACTAAAAGTAGAATGGGTAGAGCGCGAGTGTGAATGACAGTATATTTGGTTCAGGTCAAACCGATATTATAGTACTGTGTGAGCGTGCATGATGTATTTGTTTCTGGGCAGAACGATCACAGTAAGCGGATTTGCTATACATGTCTGCTGAAAACTACATGTATCATCGCCTTGGACAGAATGCTGTTATGAGAAAACATACTGGAAACAAAAAAAATTGAAATTTTGAAGAATACAGCCCTTGCTCCCTAAGTCAGATTTAATCATCATCGACATAAATTTTTTTTTTGAAATACGGCATTAATTTTGCTGCTTCTAAAAAGCAGGTTGATTGCAGGCATTTATAGAGTTTGCTATTTGGAAATACGGTAGTACTTATTAAAAAGGGGGAATTTTTTCAACAACAATAATTCGATGAGTGAGTGCAACACTATCCTAAGTGCCTATACAAAGTATAGGCACTTAGGATAGTGTTGCACTCACCCATCAAATTAAGATCTGGATACCAATTTGCACTCTGTTTTATCGAAAGTACACATAAAATTTTCACACTATTTACAAAATCATTGAATCTGTGGTATTGACAACTCTGTTGAGAGACAATATTGAATACCATTTAATACAAACTTGTGTCCTGCCTCAGAAACAAGAATGACGTCATTCCATTTTTTTTTCAATAATCATAATAAGTTTAACCCTTTACCAAGCCACAAAATTTTAGACTGGTCTAAATTGAAAGCATTTGCAGACGACAAAATGTATGTAACCCAAATTGAAGTGTGTTTTAGGAAGGGTGGAAAACATAGTGGGAAGAGGAGAAAATGCTGGTTACCAGCATTTTCTCCTTTTCACACAATGTTTTCAAAAGCTTTCGTTTTCAGGGTCGTTAAAAGTCTGGATTGTGTGATAAAGAGTTAACACTAAGTTTAACACTACACTAGATGCATTATGCCTTAGTTTGGGGCGAGTAGAAAAAATAAACTTGAAATTCTATCAAATGGTCAAAGGTTCCATTCATGTACTGTTTTACTCTTGTAAAGTTTTTGTTTTTCAATCAGTCGGGTACTTGATTAGTCTTCCAGCAAAGTCGAGCCCAAAACATAAACCCTTTTGAAAACATTGTGGGCAAAGGAGAAAATACTGGTAACCAGCATTTTCACCTTTTTCCACAATGTTTTTCACTCTAAGATCAATCCAACCATTGAGCCACGAATAATTTTTCGTCTGCAGATGCTTTGAATTTGGACCAGCCTATAATTTTGTGATTTGGTAAAGGGTAAGGGCAGTTTGCTAGTGCACAAACTAGAATCTCTGGTCCATTTAAAAAAGACTGGGCTTTTTTTTCCCTCTCCAATAATGCATAATTGATGAAAGTTGATTGTATTGGCAGGCAACCTTGGATAGAATCTTCAATAACAAGTACAACCTAGTTTGTTCGCATAGAAATATTCCCTGTTCACTGTAACTGCCTTTTATTACTCTGTATTGATCAGTGATTAAACCGCCTTAATTAAGTCCTTTCAACTTGTTGGCCAAGTCACCCATTTAAGTTGGATTACAGAGCTTTTTGTTTTATTAAAAAAAAAGAGTATTACATAATCTCTAGTATGAGCATTTTTTTTTTTGTTGTGTGCTAAGAGTTAAACCCAGGATGTACGTGCCCTGCCGGGTAGCTCAGTAGTTAGCGTATCTGACTCGTGACTTGGTGGTTGCGGGTTCCATACCCGGTTGAGGCAAACTTTCTTTCCAGCAGTTTTTTCGCCTCTCACCTCTGATGCAAGTCAGAAAAATAGTCTGTGGCTTGAAAAGAAAGTCAGTACTGGTGTGAGAAAGCCAGGAAACACATTCATAAGTGCACTGACCGCTGTGATATGACCTAGGCTGTTAAAAATGGTGTTAAATTCCAATACAGACAGGATGTACATGATTAAGTTAGCCATCACTAGATATGACAGAATTAATGTTGAAAGTGATGTAAAAGATCATTCAATCAATCAATCAACTACCAAAAGCACAGAAGGACTTTTTCTCCTATCAGCCAGCACATAACCAATCAGAATTCTAGCAGTAGAAATTGATATGCCTTTTTTTTTAACTCTTTGCCAAACGACAAAATTTTAGACTGGTCCAAATTGAAAGCAGTTGCAGACGACAAAATAAATGTGACTGAAAAATTGAAATTTGTTTTGGGAAGGGTAGAAAACGTTGTGGGATAAGGAGAAAATGCTGGTTACCAGCATTTTCTCCTTTTCCCACAATGTTTTCAAAAGGCTTCTTCCCTTGGGTCGTTAAAAGTCAGGATTGTGTGGTAAAGGGTTAAAGGCAAATACCATCATTTAAGCTACACAACATTTGTCATCTGCAAAAACTTAGAATTTAGACAAGTTTAAATTTTTGCCTTCTGGTAAAGAGTTTTTCTCAGTTCCAAACAAAAAAATTTTGGACTCAACCAGATTGAAAGCATTTGCAGACGAGAAATTAAATGTAGCTCAAATAATGATTTCTGTTTTTGATGGTAGAAAACATCGCTGGTTACCAGCATTTTCTACTTTTCCCTCAATGGTTTCAAAAGCCTTCTCCTTCAGGGTTGTTAAAACTGGGGAGTGTGTTGTAAAGGGTTATACTTGATAGATTAGAATTCAAGTGTAGATTGTTGCATTGGTGACAGGGATGAGAAATGTCAATTCTGAATAAGTAAGTTTAAAAATGAGTTCTTTGAATGGACCATACTATTCATCATACTTGTGCAATGAAAATTAATCAATACAGAATGTGTTGCGGTGTTTGGCAGTTTTAACAACCATAGCTGTATCGAGCCCATTCATTTTCCTATTTTTTTCTCCATGACAAAGACTAATTCTCTTGTATCAGTAGTTGGAAATACATTAAATTTTAGAGATAAAACTTAGTTTTCCATTCAAATAAAATTCTCAAATTCTGCGTTTTGTGAAATTGCTCCACTTGCTAGGCTTTGTATCTTTCACAGCAAATAATGTTTCACACATTCCTTATAAATTATTATATTATCTTTAACAAGAAATATCTTTAAAAAAGATAGATGGTCTAAATTTGCCAGCAGATCGGCAGGGGCTCTTAGAATAAACATGTCTACATTTTTTACCACAGGGGCCCTTAGAATAAACATGTCTACATTTTTTACCACAGGGGCCCTTAGAATAAACATGTCTACATTTTTTACCACAGGGGCCCTTAGAATAAACATGTCTACATTTTTTACCACAGGGGCCCTTAGAATAAACATGTCTACATTTTTTACCACAGGGGCCCTTAGAATAAACATGTCTACATTTTTTACCACAGGGGCCCTTAGAATAAACATGTCTACATTTTTAACCAATCACAAATTTCTATTTATTCATTTTTTATCAGTAGCGAAAAGTAGGTCTAAAGCCAGCACATTCAGCTACACCAAAAAATATCCTTTCAGAAGCATTTTTCTTTTTGCAGTTGACCACCTTTCAAATAGTTTGTCACAAAAAGAGATTGAGCACTTTCCCCTTTTGTCACGATGTTTTTGGATATTACACTTTTTTATAACAAGAACTGTTGATATTTCATGCAGACATTTTCAACGTCTTCTGCTGCAAAATTTGTTCATGAAGACAATTAGTTAACTCTTTACCAAACAACAAAATTGTGGACTGATCCAAATTCAAAGCATTTGCAGACGGTAAATCAAATGTGATTGACATTTTTCAGTTTGTCCATGAAAGGGTAAAAATCATTGTGGGAAAAGGAGAAAATGCTGGTTACCAGCATTTTCTCCTTTTCCCACGATGTTTTCAAAAGCCTTCTCCTTCAGGGTTGTTAAAAGTCGAGATTGTCTGGTATAGGATTAAAGGCCCACTAGGGACAAAAAGTAAGCAATGTGGGGATCAAATTACAGGTAAATTTAATTGTTACCATTTAGAAGTATGGACATTATTACGAGGCTGACAGTGCATTGCTGTAGTTCCGTGGGCTGGAAGAAAAAGTAATTTTTAACCTTAGAGCAAGAGTAAATGAGCCGTTCTCTGTGAAAAGGGGACTTAAAGCATTTGCGAAAAGTATCGATCCAGGTCAGCCTGTGCAATCCGCGCAGGCTGACCTGGGCCAAAACTTTTCGCTATTGATCAATTTTCTGTATGTCCAAGGGCCGCTCTACCTCTTGATGAAGTCGGTTGTTGGAAAAAAAGTGGAAATTATGGATCCATGATTATGTGATGGCTTGATTGCTATCATGGATTACTGAGATGCATCAAGCCCCCTTTTGTCAGAGCACAGCTCAAATGCAAGAAACATTTTAGTCAATATAGAAATAAGACTAATTTGCAGTTTCAACGTTGCTTTTGTAGAGTATGCCCAAGCGTAGTGGACAATGTAGATAAAAGATCAGATTGCATCTTTTGTGCAGGCTGATCTTGATCCACACCAAAAGGGCAGCTATAGAGGTGAAAGGTGCTTTAAGGGTTAAGAATAGAATTACTGCTGGCAACTTTAATTCTAGTTTTACAATTAATTTTTCTGCCAGTGACTACAAGTTTAAACAGACTGTACTGTAACATATATGACTTCATATACATGTATATTTGTTCATACTTCTCAATTTCACTCGCATTTTGTCATCTCAATTGTTTACTTTTGGCAGAAAGTGGGCCTTCGATGAGAATACGAACTTACAGAATTACCAAAAGGAAATATCCCTGTAGCTTGTTTCTTTTTACTTATGTGACTTGAATTGTTCTTATTTTGATTTGCGTTTGATTTTTTTTACCAACATGGAAATAAACTATGTGAAAGAAAATGTACATAAATATATATTACTATTATATTTTATTTTTAAGTGTGCACTGCATATTAATGTGTTAACTCTATACCACACAGTCTCTAGTTTTAATGACCCTAATGTAGAAGGCTTCTGAAAACATTGAGGGAAAAGGAGAAAATGCTGGTAACCAGCATTTTCTCTTTTTCCCTCAATGTTTTTCTACCCTTCCCTAGACAAATTGAGTCAAATTTACTTTGTCACCCGCAAATGCTTTAAATTTGGACAATTCTAGAATTTTTACATATGGTAAAGAGTTAAACATTTATTCAAGACTGAACATAGTTTGGTTATTATATGCCCTATGTATTCTGTTTGTTTGTAAAGTTGAATTTTTGTTAGATGAATTAATTTTATATCACAAAACCAGTTTACTACAGTACATCTCCAGTATACAATATTTTTTCTTTTTAACCCTTTACCACACAATCCTCAGTTCTAACGACCCTGAAGAAGAAGGCTTTTGAAAACATTGTGGGAAAAGGAGAAAATGCTGGTAACCAGCATTTTCTCCTTTTCCCACAATGTTTTTTACCCTTCCTTGAACAAATTTCATTTTTTTCAATCACATTTTTATTGTCGTTTGCAAATGCTTTCAATTTGGAAAAGTCCAAAATTTTGTCATTTGGTAAAGAGTTTTACCCATTTCAACACAGGTTTATTTTACATCAGCTGACTCATTTTCAAATCACATGAAGTAGGAACATTACACAAGAGAGAGAAATGATCTTTTTCAAGTTGTTTGGAAATTACTGTGGGAATATGCGCAGTTTCTCGTTACATGTGTTAATTGCCACTTTTCCAACAATGTTTACAAAATCTATTGTTCCTTCTGGAAGGGTGTAAACAGTTTTATCATTTTTTTTTTTAAATTGAATACCACACAAATCTTACTTTTTATGTTTTCTACCATGGGCAGATTTTGAAAGTATACCAGATTTTGAAAGTATTGTTGAAAATAGAACCATTGCTTGTTGCAAGCAATTGTACCTTTTCCAGTGATTCCAGTGTGATGCTGAAACTCTCTCTTTTAATCTGTCTGCTTTGTTTATCTCTAAACCAAACAACAAAGTTTTAGACTGGTCCAAATTGAAAGCATTTGCAGACGACAAAATAAATGTGATTGAAAAATTGAAATTTGTTTTGGTAAGGGTAGAAAACATTGTGGGAAAAGGAGAAAATGCTGGTTACCAGCATTTTCTCCTTTTCCCACAACGTGTTCAAAAGGATTCTTTCACAGAGTCGTTAAATGTCTGGATTGTGTGGTAAAGAGATAATCTGACCACCTCTGAAAATGGTATGAAAGGGGATGAGTTATTTGTATGGTGTGTTTAGATTTTCAGGTAGCTGTTTATCATATATAAATGTACTTCATTTTTTTCTTAATTTTTCCACTGGTGGAAATTTGAAAAGATACTCCTGCCATTAGCTGGATTTTAACGGGGAAATACTGAGATTTTTTTCGTCAAAATATATGAATTTCTTGATTTAAGTTTGCTAGATCTAATGAAGTGTCGGTATAGATATTTGTGAAGGGAAATGTTAAAAAGGTTATGTATCTTTTTAAGGTTCCATATGATTTGGACTTGCTGTAATTACTAACCAAATGGCAAGATTTTAGACTTTTCCAAATTCAAAGCATTTGCAGACAAAATAAATGTGAATCATTAATTGACACTTAATTTTGGAAGGATAGAAAACATTGTGGGAAAAGGAGAAAATGCTGGTTACCAGCATTTTCTCGCTTTTTCAGAATGTTTTCAAAAGTCTTCTTCTATAGGGTCATTAAAAGTCGAGATTGTTTGGTTAAAGATTATTACATGAAAAAGAACGGAACAGAGATAAACAATTACTGCAACAATACAATTTCAAAGTTTTGTCCCCCAAATCTCAGTATCCCCCATGCCAGCAAGTAGCTTCGTTCCACGCTAGTATGCTGATCACAATTGTTGCTGTGTACATCAAACATTGTAGACTAAGGTCAACATGCAGGTTTTTGCATCTTGACTGTAGATAACATATGCTCCAATGGACCAAAAATTCATTTTTATAGCGCAAGATAGACCTCTTTAGACGTCATGATAGTTGCGCAATAATTATGATGCTGATTGCAAAAAAAGAAGTCATCGCAATTTAGGCTAATCTAAAAATTGAATGAATGCCTGATAAAAAGAACTGTTAGACAAAATCTGTAAAATTGAGATTATATGATTGTAGGATAAAAACATTGTGACAGATAAAGAAATTGGTCAATTAGATCAGTTTTTTCATGTGTCACTGTTTCCAAAGTGTAGTGGCTATAAATATTTAATGGGTCATCTGCTTCCAGTATTTCACAGTAAATCTATGTAATTATAGGAAAGGTTCAACCCTTTACCAAATAATCCCGAGTTTTGACGATCCTGAAGAAGAAGACTTTTGAAAACTTTGTGGGAAAAGGAGAAAATGCTGGTTACCAGCATTTTCTCCTTTTCCCACAATGTTTTTTTGCCCATTTAAACGAAAGTTCCATCATTTGAGTAACATTAAATTTGTCCTGGTCAATGCTTTCAATACAGAATAGTCTAAGATAGGGTCATCTGGTGAAAGGTTAACTCTTTACCAAACGACAAAATTTTAAACTCGTCCAAATTTAAAGCATTTGCAGACGACAAATTAAATGTTGCACAATTTATGAAATTTGTCTTTGAAAGGATAGAAAACGTTGCAGGAAAAGGAGAAAAAGCTGTTACAAGCATTTTCACCTTTTTCCACAATGTTTTCAACGGGCTTCTTTCTCAGGGTCGTTAAAACTTCAAATGGTGTGGTTAAGCATTAACCTAGTATTACCACACAATCCCGGGTTTTAACGAGCCTTGGAGAGAAGCCTTTTGAAAACATTGTGAGAAAAGGAGAAAATGCTGGTAACCAGCATTTTCTCCTTTTTCCACAATGTTTTCTACCCTTCCCAAAACCATTTTCAGTTTTTGAGTCATGTTTATTTTTTTGTCTGCAAATGCTTTGAATTTGGACTAGTCTAAAATTTTGTCGTCTGGTAAAGCGTTAAAAGGAGATTAAATGTAATTATTAAAGCCAGGGTTGAAAAGGAGATAAGTATTTCAGGCATTGATTTGTGACACTTCATTTAGGATTGTATAAATTGAATATTGTTGTCAGTGTATTTGACCTCACAGATATAAGGAGAGTGAGTGTTTTGTTAAGTATTATGTAAATGATGATGATGATGATGATGATGATGATGTATTTATGATATATGAAGTATACTTGTATTGAGAGAAGATATTTTTAACGAAAAGTGTAAAATTTTAAATATTAAAATGACACTCCAACTTTTGATTTGTTATTGTTTGATTTCTTATAATCACATTTTTTTTAAAATTCTTTCTGGAAAAAATAAACCAGGGTGAACGCAAGTCTAAGTGATTGAACGAACAGTTCATTCACTCCTGCATGCTTATGGCCCTGTAGGGGAACGCTTTTGAAAACATCCTTGGAAAAGAAGGAAATGTTGGTTACCAGTATATTTTTCTTTTCCCTCAAAGTTTTCTGTCCTTTTAGATTGATTGATTGTTTGGTGTTTAACGCCGTTTTCAACATTGTTTCAGTTATATCACGGCCACCAGAGCACCTATCCATGCATTCCTGGAGTTTCATTTACCAGTACTCCGCACAATATTCTTTCCAAGCCACTGGTTGCTTTCCCACATAACCACCGTCGAGACAATGGTCAGCGGTGAGAGAGGAATGAATCCTGTCGCGATGACTATCATCAATCCTGGGAAAGAAATTGGCCAAGCCGGGGATCGAACCCGCGACCTCCTGTTCGCTACCGACTGAGCTATGGGGCTTGGCTTCTACCCTTTTAGACATGAATCATAGGAATCAAACCATCTTTATTTGTTTTCAATCCAGAAGAGATTTAAATCTTGTCCTTTGATTGTCACGTAAGTTTTGAGCACAGGACGTGCAGTCAGATCTTAGATCTACACCGTGTGCAAAGGCCCGTTTTCGTCTATGGCGCTTAAAAGATTAAACTGTCTAACCACTGAAAATCCTCTATAAGTGTCCATGTAAAATAAAGGGCTTACAAACCAAAGCAAGGGCGTAGCTGCCTGTACGCAAACGCAGTTCCGTACACTTTGCAAAAACAGGCGACACTCTTCTTTTTGTGCAAAAAAGCGTCAGATTCAACTAGAGGCCACCAAATACCTTCTACAATTCAAAAAGTTTCGGGGATTCGCTCAGACCGTCTTGGGAAATCCCCCTCCCCGCTCTCGGCGCTTCTTGCCTCTATTAACTCTTTTACCGTGCGACAAAGAGCCTCAGCTAACCACAAAATTTTTAGACCCGTCTAAATTGAAAGCATTTGCCTACGACAAACTAAATGTTACAGATATTAGGATTTTTTTTCTTTCAAATGGTAAAAAAAAAAAACATTGTGAGAAGAGGAGAAAACGCTGGTTACCAGCATTCTACACCGTCAGCAAAAAGAACTTAAGTCGGTTCGAGGGCTTTAACCCTTTACCAAACAGTCCCGACTTTTATCGACCCAGAGTAAGAGGCCTTTTGAAAACATTGTTGGAAAAGGAGAAAATGCTGGTAACCAGCATTTTCTCCTTTTCCAACAATGTATTCTAACCTATTATTGACAAATCCCACATTTTAAGTCACATTTGATTTGTCGTCTGTAAATGCTTTCAATTTGGACAGGTCTAAAATATTGTCGTGTGGTAAAGAGTTAACCCTTTACCGTACAATGCCGCCTTTTAACGCCCCTGGGAAAGAAGCCTTTTGAAAACATTGTGGGAAAAGGAGAAAATGCTGGTAACCAGCATTTTCTCCTTTTCCCACAATGTTTTCTACCCTATCAAAGAGAAATTGCACTATTTCAACCACATTGAAATTGTCGTCTGCAAATGCTTTCAGTTTGGACAACGCCAAAATATTGTCGTCTGGTAAAGGGTTAAGAGTTAAATATCAATATTAACATCTGTTATTTGTCTCATGTTAGCGTATCAGCACCTTAAAGGTCCTCTTGCCACACGACAAAGATCATCACCTAACGACGAAATTTTAGACTAGTTTAAATTGATCTCAGGTAAGCGTGTCAGCACCCTAAAGATCCTCTTGCCACACGACAAAGAGCATCACCTAACGACAAAATTTTAGACTTGTTTAAATTGATCTCAGGTAAGCGTGTCAGCACCCTAAAGGTCCTCTTGCCACACGACAAAGAGCATCACCTAACGACAAAATTTTGGACTAGTTTAAATTGAAAGCATTTGCAGACGATAAACTAAATGTTACAAATGTTCGGATTTTTTTTCTTCAAAATGGTGTAAAAAACATTGTGGGAAAAAGAGAAAATGCTGGTCACCAGCATTTTCTTCTGTTTCCACAATGTTTTTAAAAGTTCTTTTCCTTGGGGGTCGTAAAAATTCGAGATTGTGTGGTAAAGGGTTAATACTTCGGTATTACTTTTGCGTACACTTTATTTTGGGCAAGCTACGTCCCTGTATTGATTGATTGTATGGTATTTAACGCCGTTTTCAACATTATTTCAGTTACATCGCGGTGGCCAGTGCACCTATCCATGCTTTCCTGGAGTTTCTTTCCAAGCCACTGGCTGCTTTCCCACATAACCATCGTGTTAACATTGGTCAGCCGTGAGAGAGGAATGAATCCTGTAGCAATGACTATCATCAATCTTCGTCAAGAAATTTGCCGAGCCGGGAATCGAACCAGCAACCCCCTGTTCTCAAGTCACGCCTGTACGCCACTGGCAGATATGCCCCTGTTTAAAAGCAACACACAAGCCGCTTGCACAAGCCTTTTTCTTGTGATGGAGTACTTAGAATTACAGTAGGCCCTATATCAATCGTTAATGCATCAATATAGAGTGTGGGGCAGAATTCAGATGGAAATTCAGGAACCATTGTTATGCATATTGCGTCATTTTCATAAAAAAAAAAGTAACAGACAAATCATAGAGAAAACTCACTTATTAGATCCCACGTTATTCGACATTTTTAAAGTCTTCCCGTGTTTGTGGAGTGTGCGACATTTATTTTTGTCAGAAATGTCAACAAAACTGACTGCCCTATACAAATATTTTGAAGCTAAAGTTAATTCATGTCTCTGCGAGAGAGGCACGCTAACAGAAGTCGTCATATCAACATGTATTCATTATGCTTTATTATGTCGACCTAGACTCTCTCTCTCTCTGTTAGGACGTAGGCTAGCCTACTTCGGCTTAGCTGAATGCGCTGGCTTTTGACCTACTTCTTGGTACTGATAAAGAATGAATATATGGTATTTTGCGATTGGTCAAAAATGTGCACATGTTTATTCGGCTGGCCCCAGCTGGCATAATTGCTTACACATTTATGAAACCACTATTAACAAGCATTGCTACTGCCAATCGATACCCAGTGGGCCTTGATTCATATCATAGCAAAATAATGTAGAGTAGTCTGAATCTTTTCTTGTGCTGTTTGGAAATTTGATATTTTCATAAGCGTCACCCAATAACACCATACTACTTTTCGACAAAACGAAAAAAAAAAAAGTGAGGAAATAGAGGAAATTCCTCGTGTGGTTACTTTTCATTATTTTATTTCATATTGAGCCACAAAAGAGTTTCAATATTCGTATTTCAGTACCTCTTACGCCGTATATCATTTTTAAAGATATTTCTTGTTTCCTTTTATATATTCGGATATTATCGATTATCAGTTCATTGGCATAGATATGTATAGATCACGAAAGGAGACCGTAATAAGGAGTGGTTGAAAAATTATTACCGCCTGGACCAAGGCTAGGCGCAGGCAGGAAAAAAGCCATCTGTCCAAATTCTTTATCTCTTTACCAAACGACATAAATTTAAGACTTGCCCAAATTGAAAGCATTTGCAGACGACAAATTAAATGTGGCTCAAAAGATGAAATTCGCTCTTTAATGGGATAGAAAACATTGTTGGAAAAGGAGAAAATGCTGTTTACCAGCATTTTCTCCTTTTCCTACAATGTTTTCAAAAGGCTTCTTCCCCAGGGTCGTTGAAAATCGGGATTGTTTGGTAAAGGGTTAAATCAAACTAATACTTTCTCTCTCTCCATCTTCCTCTATCTGTCTCTGTCCCAGAAAACTAAATAGATGGTTCGTGTTTTTTTTTTTTTGTCTGAACACCAGGCCTGCTGAACACTTAGTTATTTTGTATGCTTTACCCTGTACAATACAATCCCGTATTTTAAAAAAATCTCAGGTAAAATGCTTTTTCAAAACATCGTGGGAAAAGGTGAATTTGGCCAGCATTTTCTCCTTTCCCCACGATCTTTGCTATTTCATTTAAAGAAAAATCTCATTATTTGATCCTTTTTTGATTTATCGTATGCAAATGCGATCGATTTGGACCAGTCTAAAAATTTATTTTGTTGTTTGGTAAAGATCTGAACTCATTTTTCAGAGGGCAGCAATGTTGTAAACGCCCACTGGGGACCGTGAGAGCCCTCTACGGCTTACGTACAATGACGATCTTAACCGATTCGGTAAGAATTCGTATTTAGTGGTGTTTCATAAAAGAAGCCTGCTCAGACCATTGCTACATGATACAAGAAGCTGTATTTCACGTCAGATTTGATTTTTATAACCAGCGTAATCAAATTACTGAAAGTACTGACAAACTTGCGAAATTGAAATAAGCGGCTGGCTTTTGTGAAAACAAAACTTGATTGGTCCATACAAGATAAAAAGAAAAATGGTTCGATCCGGTTATTAAGTCAAATCCGGTCAAATCTGGTTGTAAAGTCCGACCCGGTAATTTTACCCACCGCCTATAGCCATTTACTTGTCGCTATAGCGAATAAAGTGAACACATTTTGTTTGCTGATCTTTGACTGGCAAAAGCAAATAAAGATAAATTCCATAATTTCAGCTACATTTAGTTTGTCGGCTGCAAATGCTTGAGTGTTGACAAGTTAGGATTTTTCGTTTGGCTTAGAAGGGCCTGGAGGGCACTAGTTTTTTGTCTTATGTTAATTCATTGCATATTTAATTAATGACAAAAGCTTTTCTAGATATCCGACCATGCAAATGAAGTCGCTTATATACACGGTCCCTTTTTTCAGATAATGCACCATTGGACAAGTAGAAAAGAGAGAGAGAATATCAGTAATTCCATGAAAAAAGAAAATGAAAAGGACGTCACACAGGCACTAACAGCGACATAACATGAACTAATTTTTCGAGGAACTGTATATCAGTGCACTGGATTTGACCTACCTCTTGGTATTGATATACTGGAATGAATAAAATACGATTTGTGATTGGTCAAAAATGTGATGTTTATTTTGCCGCTGCCCTGCAGGTCAGTTGGCGGGCAAATTTACGCCGTCCATCTTTTTTTAAAGATATTTCTTGTTTTACTCCCGAATATCTTACAACAATATAGTGTTAACGTGTTCTTTTCTATTAAGTGAGCCATGATTGTATTTGAATTTTGAATGCTTCACTGAAGCCTGCCTGCAAGGCACGTGCACTTGATTTTTGTCAAGGTGCCCAACAGAATTACATACCGAATGAGACCCTTTTTTTTTTGGTCTCATGTTACCTAATATATAAAACAAGGTCTCCCTCCCATCGAATTACCAGCCGAACACGATCCCAGTCAATTGTCTGTATTTTTCACATACTGGTATTTCTAAACTTAGGTGGAAAAGTACGTTACTTTTACTGTTTTCTGCGATAACTTATCTTCAATCTAAATTGAACGGAACAAATGGATAACATAACTGAGCCATGCTATGTGAAAAGGGGGTTGAATTCACCTCTGTGATGCACCTGATAACATACAAGTTATCACATAATTATAGATCCATAAAATCCATTTAGTCTGACAATCGACTGGATCTGGAGGTAGAATGGTCCTTTTGTCATGCAGACAATTTACAAATACCAAAACGTTTCGATCCATCTCAGCCTGCGCGGACTGCGCAGGCTGACATGAATTGATACTTTTTGCAGATGCATTAAGCCCCCTTTTCATAGAGCATGGCTCAATTATTAGCTATGCTGCAGGTTCCGAGCCAGCGTGTTATCAAGCAGAAATATCAAAATATCCGAGAAGACGGTAGGTTGCTTTTCCAGGTGTAAATGCTTTCCTTATTTTCAAGACTTGCTACCAGATTGAGAAAGACGGTCTAGCTCGCCGAATCGAGACTCATAGTCACAAACCGTTCTAAAAACATATAGCATTCGTAGTATACATCTGAATTCAGATAGTAACAAAATTCGTGACTGGCTACACCATTTGGTTTCGACAGTCAGAAATTGTGTTTTACTGACGTTTAGCAGAAAATTCTTCAGAATTAGAATGTAATGTGTTGTAAATACGTCCCTGGATGTCTAGTCCTTAACTTAGTTAAATCATCGAACTTAGACGAATGTGCAAATACTGAAACAGGTTTCATGTATATTGATCAAGATATGAAACACAAAGAATGCCAAGGTGGTCGGGTAACAGGCAATGGTCAAATGCCACAAGTCTAAGACTGTCTATGTCAGTATATGAAAAAAATTATATTGTACCATGTAACCTCTTAATCGAACCACGTATCGTTTGCGTTCTAATTTCGATCCATAACTCACACGATACCACTTTTGATTGGGTCTCTCAGGGTTACCAGGGCTTTATTGGAGCCTCCCTCCAAGCTGGAGCACACCTAGTACCGGTGCGCTCCGCCCTTTAAATTTCCTAATACTCTAGATTAATTTACAGGTTCTTGGTTGATATACCTTGTCTCGCAATACAAATTTAGTTTGAACTGCGTCTCTCAGGGTCACTAGAGCTTTATGAGAACCTTTCTTCAACTTGATGCACTGCCAGTATCGGTGCGCTCAGCACTTTGATTTTATTTCATAGTCTTAGGCTATTCACATGCTCTCGGTTACCGCTCGTACTTTATTGCTAACAGATGACTATCGCTCTCATCTTGTAACGTACCGATAATCGAAGAAAACAGTTTCCGACATATCGAGATTAATTCAGCGTGTGGCAGCTAATTAGTCCCCTTCTATGATTATACAATACCTCGTACCTTGGTATGAACCGTTCTAGATCACGCGACAGATAAGGAGGTATTCATATGAAGCTATTCAACCCAATTATTCCTAAATTAGAATGTTCACTCTTTACCGGACGACAAAAGTTTTAGACCAATCCAAATGCAAAGCATTTGCAGACTGCAAATCTAAAGTAGCCGAAATGATGGGGTTTGTTTTTGAAAGAGTGAAAATACCGCGGGATAACCTGGAGGCATTGGGTTCGGGGTTTTCGTGGGAGTGTCCTTGGGTAAGACACTTCAGAATCCTAGCCTAGTACCGGTGAGACCAATGAGACACATGGATATTTCAGCTGTCACCGTTATATGACTGAAATAATTTTGGAAGTTTCTAAAATGTAATTCAAGGCCAAACTTTAGTGACAGAGAGATCGTTTCCGTTTGTTTTGAGTTTAACGCCGTGTTCAACGTTATTTCGGCCGTTTCATGTCGCAAATGCACTGCAAGCGATTGTTTTGTAGCCTGGACATCTAACTTTAAATATATTTGATACAGATGACGAAGTTAGCATAGAACAATCGCCTGTGCAATGCACCTATTCGTATATACGTTCCCGGAGTTTCTTATACTCGAACTTCGAACACCACCTTTTTTTTTTCACAGCAACTGGCTGCTACCCCTCATGAATAAGTCGGAAAATGTCCAGTGGGAAATCGAAATGAATTCGGTCGTTATAACAATAATCTATTCTCGAAAAGCGTTTGGCCGGGCTGCAATTCGAATTTACTAGCCGCTTTACGTTACCGAAATGGCTACCGAACTCGGCCTTTTTTTTCCCGATCAGAAAGTAGCTGTAAGGAAGGAAAAGGAAAGTGGGGTATATTCCTCCTTCCACCTGATTCAGTGATTCATTGTATTTATGTTAGATGTTTAAAGCAGTTTTCATCATTTATAACGCGCGGGCGGTAAGTACACTCATGCATGCTTTCATTACCAGTACTTTGCACAACATACTTTTCAAGCCACTGGCTTCTTTCTGACTTAAACACAAAAAATGGGACCCATCCCTGTTGCAACCTTCTTCGGATATTGATTAAAGTGACAATGGCTGCCAAAAGTCAACAAAACGGATTTTAAAATGCATTTAAATTATACCATTTAAAAGTATAGAAACTTTTGTGAAGACGAAAATCTGTTATACTACAGTCGGTCTAAGTGTTAGTCGCTGCCTGAGAAATTAATTTCAAAACTAGGTTTAACCCTTTCCCAAACGACAAATTTTGGACTGGTCCAAATTGAAAGAGTTTGCAGACGACAATTTTAAATTTGGTGAAAATGGCAGAAAGTTATCAAAAAGGGTAGAAAACACTGTGGGAAAAGGAGAAATTGCTCGTTACGAGCAATTTCTCCTTTTTCCCACAGTGTTTTCAAAAGACTTGTACTGCAGACACGTGAAAACCAGGGCTTGTTTGGGAAAGGGTTAAAGTTGCCAGGTCACTCTATCTTTTGTTTCCTTTTTGCGTTGTTAAAATTTATTTTTCTGCCAGCGACTTACACTTGGACCGACCACATAATAACAGGTTGTCATCTTCACAATATTTTCGATACTTTTGATCGATATATTGTATTGATTTTTTGGCCGCCTCTGGGCCTTTAATAGGAGCGCCTCAAAGCCATGTAATGCAATATTGTGGAATATTGCAGATCAAAAAGTCCTCTAGATGTAAATTGACCTTAATTTTGCTAAAGTTACCCATTAACCCTTCAGTTCACAATCCCCAGTTTTCACGACCCTTAGGAAAAGAGCTTTACAAAACATTGTGGGGAAAAGGAGAAAATGCTGGAAACCAGCATTTTCTTCTTTTCCCACAATGTTTTCTAACCTTGAAAAAAGACGAATTTCTTTTGTCCGAGTCACAAATATTTTGTCGTCTGCAAAAGCTTTCAATTTGGGAAAACCTAAATCTTTCTCGTTTGGTAAAGACGAGAAAGACCAAACAGGCATTTTCAAATCCACAATACTTTCTAAGATAGTTTCGAGAAGCTGTGTATGTAAAGATTCCGAAACGAACTAATTTGATAGAACTAACAGGTGCGAGCTGGACGCTTCAATCAATTACACATGCAACACCCTTTAACTCTTTACCACACAATCCCGAGTTTTAACGACCCTGAGGAAGAAGCCTTTTGAAAACATTGTAGAAAAAGGAGAAAATGCTGGTAACCAGCATTTTCTCCTTTTCCCACAATGTTTTCTACCCTTCCCAAAATAAATTTCAATTTTTGAGTCACATTTATTTTGTCGTCTGCAAATCCTTTCAATTTAGACTAGTCTAAAATTTTGTCGTTTGGTAAAATCTTGTTTGTAAACCATTTAGCATTTAACCCATATCCTGCCAAAACAGTTAAATGAAACTCAAGCCGAGAGTAAAGACCTAAATAATGCTATTTCAAGGTTATTTCTTTAGGGAAAAAAATATCTCCTTATCGGACGTGTAGATCCAAGGTCAGACTGCACGTTCTGTGCAGTCTGATCGCTAGTCTACACAGTCCAACAGGGTCAGATTTGTGAAGAGAACTTTGACATCGCAATATTTGGGTTATTGACTATTGGCTTGAAGTTTTCCTTGAATCTATATGGCAGTTTAAGGGTTAATTAGCCAGTACATATGGTAAGTTGATTCGATCAGTTTTTCGCGATCCACAGATTTCGTTCCTATCTTCAGTAATGCTTCTAGTTTTGTTAACCCTTTACCAGACGACAAAATTATAGCCTTGTCCAAACTGAAAGCATTTGCAGACGACAATTTCAATGTGGCTCAAATGATGCAACTTTTCTTTGATAGGGTAGAAAACATTGTGGGAAAAGGAGAAAATGCTGGTAAGCAGCATTTTCTCCTTTTCCCACAATGTTTTCAAAAGGCTTCTTTCCCAGGGGCGTCAAAGGGCGGTATTGTGTGGTAAAGGGATAAAGCGACCTACAACTAGATGTTGACGATAAGATGTGTTAAAAAATTACATACACAGTGAGACGTGAATATTGTTAGTGGGTAAAAAAAATGAACCCATCCACACAGAGACTTGACTCCATGATCTTCAAATTATGTGACAGCGCAACTACTAATTAAACTATGTGATAATCAAGTGTGTTTGAAATGTGTAACTTGTTGAGTGATAGCAGCCACCCCGTTACAAACGGTATAGGGAATTTTAAGACAACGAAAAAGATCTCATACCCGTTCTGTTTTCTCGAAATGTAAATCTGTTGTAATGAAATGCAGTCTTCTCAGATCAAGACGGAATACTTGATTCTAGGTTTTCTTTTTAGCGCTAGCAGAGAAATCTTCTCTCAAGAAATCAATTCGCATTGATTTACTTACCCTATGACTGGACAAAAGAAGTGAACGTTCGATTAAAGTTTGGTACATGTATTTTGTTACTATTTGCTTACAATTGTGCAGACTGGTGTTGGTCTACGTTGTACGCAAAAGCAACTAAAGTACTGATACACTCTCTAAGGGTTAAGTAAACTTCCCCATGACTTCCGAGAGAGTATATGTCACAGAGAGACCTACTGCATTTATAAGTTCCTTTAACCCTTTCAGCGCCATAGGCGAAAACAGGGACTTTAGCGAACGGCATAGATCAAGATCAGACTGCACAGAACGTGCAGTCTGATCTTTGATCTATACCTTCCGCTTGTTTGGTCAAGCCTATGTGATAAAAATCTTCCGGAGACTCAGTGGATTCCGTTTACAGCCTTCAGAAGAAGCCAAGTTTGTTTATTAGGCGCCGAAAGAGTTAATAAGTGCGCTTTACAAGAAATGGGTCTTATAAGTATTCCCGGAAACGTAAGCTTTGGCCTAGTCATTTTTGGCGCCCGTTTCGTAGAAACTCTTGGCCAAAGTAAGGACAATTTGGCATGGTCTGGCACCACACTAATCTACATTCGGACTTGCCAATATGTATCTGATTTGTCAGAAAAATCCATAATAAATCGGTTATGTCCTCGCAGACAACAAACTCGGTGTAATGCACAGACGTAACAGAGATCAGTCTGAAAAGACAAGTCTGATACCTTGTAATATTTGTTATCTTGGGAATGTGGCATGTTGGAAGAAAACAAACCTAAACGTTGATTTTATTAGACACATAGGTCCTAGTTAGCGACATACGAACACATATCAGAGATCATAAAACGGGGAGGTTAAGTCACACAAACACACATCAAACTGTTTCGGTTCGTAGATGTTAAAAGTAGTCTCGAAAAATTTGAAAAATTGACCTCTCGCACTTCTGCTGCACTAGTTTATCTGGTTATCAGCGTGAAATTTGAGAGGCAGGTTTAAAATGTTTGTTTAGTGTTGATTTGTGGAAAATGACTGCAACTGTATTATTTTTTTACCGGGAACTAGTTTGTGCCTGCAAAGTATGAGGGTTAAATAATATGGATCGTACATACAACATGGTTGCTTATTCTTCTTTTCAAACGTCATCCTCAAAGCTCGGTTAATACCAAGAATATACTCCGACAAAGATTCTGGATGGAAAGTTCTGGTTCAGTTACGGTTTCTTTCTTTATATGTAGGTAAAGTACTTATTAACAACAACAACAAGAAATGTACATGTGTTTGAACAAAATAATCCCACCTGAAAGCGTTCAGATGGTATTTTACTTTTCGGTAAAAGGCATACTTATGTAACTTTATTTAGTTTTCTCATTTCATCTGGCTGCTTGTCAGACAACATTAGCAATAGTTCGTATTTCTTGACAGTGCTTGAACAATGTTTCTCCTGCATGATTGTTTCATCATGGATTCAATTAAATCACAGCAATTAGTGCACATATCCATAGGTAAATGGATTTTATTTTACCTGTGCTTCATCCAACACTGTTTACAAGCCACTGGCTGCTTTCCTACATAAACTAAGTTAAAAAAGACATTCAGAAGCGTGACAGAGAGAGAATTAGCACCAAACATTGAAAATCCAGTCAAAAAAAAAAAGGCTTTGTAAGAATTCTGGCAAATAACCCATAAATTGCCAAGCACATTAACTCTAGCTCACAACAAAATGTTAGACTAGTCCAAATTTAAAGCATTTGCAGATGACAAAGTAAAGATGTCTAAAAAGATGAGATTTGTCTATGACTGGGTAGAAAGCAATGTGAGAAAAGGAGAAAATTCTGGTTACCAGAAGAAAACCCTTTTCCCACGTTTTCAAAAGCCTTCTACACAAGAGTCACTAGAAGTCGGGTTGGTGTGGTACAGAATTAAGTAAAACAAGAGCACCACATGCGGGTACCAACCCTCGGCTGCTGTTGCTTCAAGAAATATGGTAGATTGATTTTCAGTGAAAATTCTAAGTCGGAAAATGTTACCCACTCTTTCAAAGTAAATTTCTTTATTACAGCCACATTTCATTGTTCATTTGTAAAAGCTTTTAATCTTGACAAGTCTAAGATTTTTGTAGGTTAACTTTTTACCAAATGACAAAATTCTAGACTTGTCCAAATTGAAAGCATTTGCAGACAACAAAATAAATGTGACTCAAAAATTGAACTTTGCTTCGGGAAGGTTAGAAAACATTGTGGGAAAAGGAGAAAATGCTGGTTACCAGCATTTTCTCCTTTTCCCACAATGTTTTCAAAGGGCTTTTTCTTCAGGGTCGTTAAAACCCATGATTGTGTGGTAAAGGGTTAATAAAGAGTTAACCCTTAACCTGCTAAATAAGTTACATGAAACTTTTCAAGCCGATGGTAAAAACCGAATAATGGGATTTCAAACTTTATTTTCAGAGAAAATTATATCTGCTTAACAGACAGTGTAGATCAAAGATCAGACTGCATGTTCTGTGCAGTCTGATCTTGATCTACACTGGCCGCAAAAGGTCAGCGAGTCGTGCTTAGCAGCCTAAGAGATAATTGACAGAATGGCCTTCGGGGCTCTATTGCTAAATATAACTTTCAAGGCCAGTACAATGATCATGCCTTAACTCTTTACCACACGACAAATTTTTGGACTGGACTAAATTCAAAGCATTTGCAGACGGCAAATGAAACGTTGCTAAAATGATGATTTCTGTCTTTGATAGGGTAGAAAACACTGTGGGAAATGGAGAAAATGCTGGTTACCAGCATTTTCTCCTTTTCCCACAATGTTTTCAAAAGCCCTCTCTTTCAGGGTCATTAAAAGTCGGGACTAAGGGTTAAGTAAAGCCTTTGTAGGAAAATTGGGGTCAACCGACAGAACACGATTTCTACGTGAAATATCAAAGCCGAAGGAAAATGATAATGTATCATATTTCATAGTGATTTTGAAAATTAAATTCCCACAAAAGAGTAGGTGTCATTGGTATTTCCCGTTGTCTGCGCATGTCATATTTTTCGAAGATTCGACCTGTCTCATATGACGCATCACCCATCCCCCCGTATACCTGGGAAAAGTAGGGCTTATATTGAAGCTATTAGCCTATTACCAAAGCATGTAGGGGCTGTTTTAATAAATGGTCGGTGCATAGGTTACATGTTAGCCGATCATAGCTGAATGAATGGCACCAGGTAGCGTTTTATTGAGTAAACGTTTATTTTATTTGAAATTCAGTCACGGTTGTTGTTTTGAAAAATTACTCCGCTTCTGTACCTAAACTGGTACCCGTTGTATCTCCCGTAGCCGTCCGATAGACACGAAGATCGATAACAGGCTGCCAGTTTACTTCTGTACCCAGGATGCCCAAATTAGATAGATGTGTATTTGTAGAATGCCATCTAGCGGGAGATAATGTGGTATTTCCTCTATAAATTTGGCATTCTACTGTTCTGCTATCTCTTTTTCTATGTTTTTTTTTTTTCCACAATGTCCTTGTATGTATAAAAGTTTATTTCTGTGTGTAGTATGAAATTTATTTCTGTGGGTATATAGTCATTTTCCTTGGGTAAAGATGTAACCTGTTTTTCAGGAAACAAAATCCCCGCGTAAAGGATTTTTTTTTTTCCAGATTACTAATTTAATGATTGAACAGATATATTTATTTCAATTCCCGTTGTTGTATATGATAATTTTTGTACATATGTATTTTTTGGATGACAATGTACTTTGTACAAGTCTTTCAATAAAATGTTCTATCTGTCTGTCTGTCTGTCTGTTTTTCAGGCACTCAAACTTGGATATGTAAGTGCAGATGTCAAAGGCCCTGTAACGACCAAAAATAAAAATGCTGGTGTCAAAATTTCATTGAAATCTCAATCATACCTTTTGTAAGTATGGAAATTATTGTGAATATGACATTCTGTTATTGTTTAGTTGATTCAAGAGTTAGTTGCTGGCAGAAAAAATGAATTTGAAAACCAGGTAAAAGGTAAACAAAAGATAAAGCAACCACGGGCAACTTTTGACCTAGTTTTAGAATTAGCAACTAACACTAAGACCGAGTGTACAATAACAGATTGTCAACTTCACAATACTTCCCATACTTTTAACTCTATACCACACTATCCCGACTTTTAACGACCCTGAGGAAGAAGCCTTTTGAAAACATTGGGGGAAAAGGAGAAAATGCTGATAACCAGCATTTTCTCCTTTTCCCACAATGTTTTCTAGCCTTCCCAAAACAAATTTCTGTTTTTGAGTTACATTTATTTTGTCGTCTGCAAATGCTTTCAATTTGGACTAATCTAAAAATTTGTCGTTTGGTAAAGGGTTAAATGGTTTGATCTGAATTTAGAAGAGCCATGCTCTGGCAAAAGGGGGCTGAATGCATCTTTGTGGTCTATGATACCAAGCAATTTACCATCTTCTTGTGCATCCATTAACCCTTTACCAAACAACAAAATTTTAGACTGGTCCAAATTGAAAGAGTTTGCAGACGACAATTTTAAATTTGATGAAAATGGCAGAAAGTTATCAAAAAGGGTAGAAAACACCGTGGGTAAAGGAGAAATTGCTCGTTACGAGCAATTTCTCCTTTTTCCACAGTGTTTTCAAAAGACTTGTACTGCAGACACGTGAAAACCAGGGCTTGTTTGGGAAAGGGTTAACTCTTTACCAAACAACAAAATTTTAGACTAGTCCTAATTCAAAGCATTTGAGGACGATAAAATAAATGTGGCTCAAAATTTGAAATTTGTTTTCGGAAGGGTAGAAAACATTTTGGGAAAAGGAGAAAAAGCTGGTTACCAGCATTTTCTCCTTTTCTCTCACTGTTTTCAAAAAGCTTCTTTCTCAGGGTTGTTAAAACTCGGGATTGTGTGGTAAAGGGTTAAATCCATTTTGTCTAACAACCGACTGAATCATGAAGTACACTGGTCCTTTGACATGCAGAAAATTGACCAAAATCAAAAGGTTTCGGCCCAGATCTGCCTGTGTGACTGCGCAGGCTGACCTGGGTCAATACTTTTTGCAGATGCATTAAGACCCTTCTCACAGAGCATGGTTCAAATGCACTTTAACACCTGCATTCTTTACTTTTGGTTGCTATTGGGCCTTTAAAGTGGTCTTTTTCTTCTGTAATATGCTCTTCACTTTTGTATTGGATATCTCCCATTCATGACGGCCAAATAAAAGAAGCTTTTTAGTTATATATTTATCACTTGACATACCCTGCCAGGTGACAAAGCAATAAAATCAAGGCTGTTATGATTCCTGTCATAAAATTTGAGAATACTTGTTGAATATAATCATAATACAAATACATGTATAGGAAACTAGCATTGCAGTAAAAGATTGTACCAGAAATTGGGCTCCAGATAGAGGGAGTGATTTTGATTTCAAAACTGAAAATATAAATTATTCTCCACCAAACCATATGTTATGGGTGCTCATTAGAATCGTCTCGATGAGACGATTCTAATAAGTACCAACAACATAGGGTTTGAAAGAGCACTAATGGATTTAGAATACCACCACTCCCTCTTATCTGGAGCTCTGTATATGCCAATCAAAAAGTTGACCAGGTCGATATTCACTGACCATTCTTAAGAACATTCTTACTGTTGTTCTCTAGAATGTTCAGACTTTGAAAGTAACAATTTCTGATTAGCTAAAAAAATGGATTAGCCAATTAGAGGCTGTGTTACTTTAAATCTAAGATTAAGCTAATTGATTGATTGATTGACTGAATGGTGTTTTACACCACTTTCAACATTATATTAGTCACATCACGGCAACAGCTCACATATTCATGTATTTCATAGGCATCACCAGTACTAGGCGAGGGCTCTGAAGTGTCTTGCCGAAGGACATTCCCACCAAAAACCTAATGGATCCAGTGAGGCTCGAACCCAAGCCCTCCAGGTCACAAGTCCTGCACTTTACAAATGAGCCATGCAGGAGCCTAGAGTCAGACCAGAATAAAACTAAGAATGGTTTTTGAATACGGACCCTGGGTCCGTATTCACCAACCATTCTTAAGAATATTCTTAGTCTTGTTCTCTAAGATTGGAACTTGAAAGTAACACAACTTCTGATTGGCTATACCAAATGGTTTAGTCAATCAGAAGTTGTGTTACTTTCAAATCGAGAAAATTTTGGAGAATAAGACTAAGAATATTCTAAACAAGAGGGCCATGATGGCCCTGGATCGCTCACCTGAGTCAATAGGCGAAATTTCACTCCAGGGTCGCTCTAGAGCGCACTCAAGGTTTTTCTAAGATTTGACCTAGTGACCTAGTTTTTGACTCCTCATGACCCAATTTCAAACTCGTCCCAGATTTGATCAAGACAAACATTCTGGCCAAGTTTCATGAGGATCGGACCGAAAATGTGGCCTCTAGAGCGTACACAAGGTAAAAAGTTGACGACAGACGACGCACACCGCACGACGGACACAGCACGATCACAATAGTTCACCATGAGCACTTTGTGCTCCAGTGAGCTAAAAAACATATGTCAAAAAAGAGCACCACATGCAGGTGCCAACAATTGGCTGTTGTTTTTCGACTGATAAAAATTAGTTAAATTACCCTAACAATTTTTTAAAAAGGTCACCCTAGGAACATTTCTGTGAAATTATTTCAAAATCTGACCAGCCATTCCAGAGAAGAAGAATTAAGAAATTCCTCTTCATGTCCCTATGGTGCAAATAGCCCCCACCACCAAAGACATGTTTCTTGACAGATCAAAATTTTGCAAACAGCTTTTGAAAAGGGTCACCAAAGGAACATTTCTGTGAAATTATTTCAAAATCTGACCAGCAGTTTCAGAGAAAAAGAACTTTTAAGAATTTCTTTATGGCCATATAGTGCAAGTAGCCCCCAGTCACCAAAGCCATATTTCTTGACGGATCAAAATTTTGCGAACGGTTTTTGAAAAGGGTCACCCAAGGAACATCTCTGTGAAATTATTTCAGAATCTGACCAGCCGTTTCAGAGAAGAAGAATTTTTAAGAATTTCTTCATTTCCGTATAGTGCAAGTAGCCCCTATTCAACAGAGCCATGTTTCTTGACGGATCAAAATTTCGCGAACGATTTTTGAAAAGGGTCACCCAAGGAACATCGCTGTGAAATTATTTCAAAATCTGACCAGCTGTTTCAGAGAAGAAGAATTTTTAAGAATTTCTTCATATCCGTATAGTGCAAGTAGCCCCCAGTCACCAGAGCTATGTTTTTCGACAAATCAAAATTTCGCGAACAGTTTTTGGAAAGGGTCACCCAAGGAACATTCCTGTGAAATTATTTCAGAATCTGACCAGCAGTTCCAGAGAAGAAGAATTTTTAAGAATTTCTTCATGGCCGTATAGTGCAAGTAGCCCCCAGTCACCAGAGCTATGTTTTTCGACAAATCAAAATTTCGCGAACAGTTTTTGGAAAGGGTCACCCAAGGAACATTCCTGTGAAATTATTTCAGAATCTGACCAGCAGTTCCAGAGAAGAAGAATTTTTAAGAATTTCTTCATGGCCGTATAGTGCAAGTAGCCCCCAGTCACCAGAGCCATGTTTCTTGAAGGATCAAAATTTCGCGAATAATTTTGGAAAAGGGTCACCCAAGGAACATCTCTGTGAAATTATTTCAAAATCTGACCAGCCATTTTAGAGAAGAAGAATTTTTAAGAATTTCTTCATTTCTGTATAGTGCAAGTAGCCCCCATTCACCAGAGCCATGTTTCTTGACGTATCAAAATTTCGGGAACAGTTTTTGAAAAGGGTCACCCAAGGAACATCTCTCTGAAATTATTTTAAAATCTGACAAGCGGTTTCAGAGAAGAAGAATTTTTAAGAATTTCTTCATATCTGTATAGTGCAAGTAGCCCCCATTCACCAGAGCCATGTTTTTTGACAGATCAAAATTTCGCGAACAAATTTTGAAAAGGGTCACCCAAGGAACATTCCTGTGAAATTATTTCAAAATCTGACCAGCGGTTTCAGAGGAGAAGATTTTTAAAGAATTTCTTAGAAAATTCCATTTGGTTGCCATGGCAACCAGAGTTTTTGATGGAATCAAATTTTGTAAACAATTTTTAAAGAGGACCTCCCAAGGAACATTTCTGCCAAGTTTGGTCCAAATTGGCGCAGTGGTTTAGGAGGAGATGATGTTTAAAGAATTGTTGACGACGCACGACGCGCGACGAATGACGGACAATGGGTGATCCTAATAGCTCCCCTTGAGCACGTTGTACTCAGGTGAGCTAAAAATGGTTGGTGAATACGGACCCAGTTCTTTGTCTTAGTTCTTTACCAAACAACAAAATTATAGACTTGTCCAAATTCAAAGCTTTTGCAGATGACAAATAAAATGATAATCAAATGACCAGAATTGTACCTGATGGGGTAGAAAACACTGTGGGAATAGGAGAAAATGCTAGTTACAAGCAATGTTTTCAAATGCCCTATACCTTATGGTTGTCAAAACTTGTGATTGTGTGGGAAGGGGTTAACCCTTTACAAGACGACAAAATTTTGGCCTTGTCCAAATTGGAAGCATTTGCAGATGGCAATTTCAATGTGGCCCAAACAGTGCAATTTTTCTTTGATTGGGTAGAAAACATTGTGGGAAAAGGAGAAAATGCTGAGTACCAGCATTTTCTCCATTTCCCACAATGTTTTCAAAAGGCTTCTTTCCCGTAGTCATCAAAAGGCAGCATTGTGTGGGAAAGGGTTAAACCCTTGAGCACACAGTAAATCCAAACATTGTTTCAAGCTATAATAATAAGACCCCAATAATTGCAATATCATGGTTGCTTTTCTCTATAGTTTCTCAGTAAAGTGGACAATGTAGATCACAGATCAGACTGCATGTTTTGTGCTGTCTGATCTTGATCTACATTGATTGCAAAGGCAACCATGGTTGTGAAAGGTGCTTTAACACTTTACTACACTATCCGGAGATTTCATGACCCTAAGACAGCGGCCTTCAGAAAAAATTGAAAACATTGTGGGAAAAGGAGAAAATGCTGGTCACCAGGATTTTCTCCTTTTCCCACAATATTTTCCACCCTTTCTATGACAAATTTAATCACTGAAGTTACATGTGAGTTGTCATCTTAAACTGCTTTCAATTTGCACAAGTCAACAATTTTGTGTTTTGGTTAAGAATTACTAAATCACAAGCAAAGAAGATTTCCACTTGAAAAAAGTATTTTAATGTATGATTTTATAATTATAAGCATTGTCCCCACCACTGCAGGAAATTAACAAAGCATCAAATCTCGGAAAAAACATATAAATCATCTCTGTGAAAAGGGAGCTTAATGTCAGCAAAAGTATCGACCCAAGTCAACCTCGGTCAAAACTTTTTGCTACTGGTCAATTTTCTGTATATCCAAGGACAAGTTTACCTCATGATTCAGTCAGTTGTTTAACCCTTAGAGTGCTGAATGTATGAAATAAACCTTTTCAGTGAAGAAAAACATCCGAAATATTGTCATTTCAAGGTTGTTGTAGCCAGAAGGTGTATTGAAGTAGCTGACAGTGTAGATCAAAGATCAGACTGCACGTTCTGTGCAGTCTGATCTTGATCTACACTGTCAGCAAAAACAAGTTAAGTTGGTTCCAGCGCTTTAAGGGTTAAAAAAAAAAAAAGTGGCTATTATGAATCCATTATAATGAGATGCATTAAACCCCATTTTGCCAGAGCATGGCCCATGTAAAATATTTTTTTGTTCAACAAGTTTAGTATCTTTCCTTGAAGCATCTTGTTGTCACCTTACCAACCAATGCAGTCTTATAACAATCCTGTAAGGGAAATCTTCTTGAGAACATTGTTGGAAAAGCAGAAAACACAGGTAACCAGCATCTTCTCTTTTCTCCACAATGTTTTCTACTCTTTCCAGAGGCAGTTCTCATTAACCTAGCAACATTTACTATATCGTCTGCAAATGCTCTCAATATGAAAGAATCTTAAACTCTATCCTGTGGTGAAGTGTTAGCCCTTTACCAGACGACAAAATTTTAGCACTGTCCAAATTGAAAGCATTTGCAGACGACAATTTCAGTGTGGCTCAAATAGTGCAATTTTTCTTTGATAGAGCAGAAAACATTGTGGGAAAAGGAGAAAATGCTGGTTACCAGCATTTTCTCCTTTTCCCACAATGTTTTCAAAATGCTTCTCTCCCAGGGTCGTTAAAAGGCGGCATTGTGTGGTAAAGGGTTAAGTAAAAATTACCAAAATAAATGAATGAAGATACGGTAACACTTTAACTCTTTACCAAACGACAAATTTTTCGGCTGGTCCAAATTGAAAGCATTTGCAAACGACAAATCGAATGTGCCTCAAAACTTAAAATTCATTTTGTGAAGGATAGAAAACATTGTGGGAAAAGGAGAAAATGCTAGGTACCAGCATTTTCTCCTTTTTCCACAATGTTTTCAAAAAGGCTTCTCTCTCAGGATCATTAAAAGTCTGGATTGGGTGGTAAAGGGGTAGAGATTGTTTCCATCCTGTTTATAATGTCAGTTTAACTCTTGTTCCCTCCTTTTCTACTGTCTTTATGTTTTTTGCAGATCAAGATTAGACAGCAAATATCATCCAGAATGATCTAGGGTGCAATAATACTCTGGCCCAAAAATTATTTTTTGTCTTCAAGTATGACTTTTGGTCAATCCTTGACAGATATTATTTAATGTTCTTCCTAAATATGTTTTTCCCCCCAGTACACATTAAGATTTTTAGTTCTGACTTTTTTGCAGTGATATGTTCCCATAAATATCAGCTTGTGCACTTCTTCAGTAATGTTTCCATAGTGATATAACTTTTTCAAGTGATATGTTTCCATAAATATTGGCTGGTGCACTTCTTCAGTTATATTTCAATAGACATCAGCTGGCAATCATGTTTCAACAGACATTAGCAGCTGACAATCATGTTTCAACAATCATCATCTGGCAATCATGTTTCATCAGACATCAGCCGGCAATCATGTTTCAGACATTAGCTGGCAACCATGTTTCAACCAGACATCGATTTGCAATCATGTTTCAGACATTAGCTGGCAATCATGTCTCAACAGACATCAGCCGGCAATCATGTTTCAACAGACATCAGCTGGCAATCATGTTTCAACAGACACCAGCTGGCAATCATTTTTTAACAGACATCAACTGGCAATCATGTTTCAACAGTCATCATCTGGCAATCATGTTTCAAACAGACATCAGCTGGCAATCATGTTTCAAACAGACATTAGCTGGCAATTATGTTTCAACAGACATCAGCTTGCAATCATCTTTCAACAGACATCAGCTGACAAGCATGTTTCAGCAGACAACAGCTTGCAAGCATGTTTTGATGGACATCAACTGGCAATCATGTTTCAAACAGATTTCAGCTAACAATTATGTTTCAACAGATATCAGCTGGTATTCATGTTTCAACACACATCAGTGGGAGTATAGGTAGCAACAGACGTGTGAATGATACCATTTTGAAAAAGAAGTCATCACACAATTATAAAAGGTTCTTCCTCAAATAATTCTCGAGGTTTATCGTCTTGCTGTAAGAATAAGCAGAAATGAGAAGTGGTTTAACCCTTTAACAAACTTTCCTGTGTTTTGAAACACTTAGTGAAAAAGAGAAAATGCCAATAATGTTTTCTACCCTTTCATAGACAACTTTCAGCATTTAACTCTTTACCACATAATCCCAACTGCTAACGACCCTGGATCAGAAGCCTTTTGAAAACATTGTGGGAAAAGGAGAAAATGCTGGTAACCAGCATTTTCTCCTTTTCCCACGATGTTTTCTATCCTTCTCAAAACAGATTTCATTTTTTCAGTCACATTTATTTTGTCGTCTGCAAATGCTTTCAGTTTGGACAAGTCTAAAATTTTGTCGTTTGGTAAAGAGTGAAGCCACATTTAATTTGTTGTCTGCAACCATTTTCAATTTAGTCCTGTCAGTCAGTTTGGTACAGAGTTTACTCTCTACCACACAATGACGAGTTTTAACGCCTCTAGGAAATTAGGCTTTCGAAAACAATACCGCCTTTTAACGCCCCTGGTAAAGAAGCCTTTTGAAAACATCGTGGGAAAAGGAGAAAATGTTTGGAACCAGCATGCAAATCTGATGTAATTAGGTAAGATACATTATGTAATCAGAAGTTGTACTTTGATTAATTTTAGAATGCATGTAAAGTATGGTTGTGAACAGAATCTCTCCCAAAATGACGAATAGGTATCCCCTAAATCGTATCGGTTGGTAGGCACCTCTGATAATGGTCTCTAATAGGGTAGAAAACATTGTGGGAAAAGGAGAAAATGCTGGTTACCTGCATTTCCTCCTTTTCTCACAGTGTTTTCAAAAGCCATGTTCTTCAGGGTTGTTAACAGTCGGGATTGTGTGGTAAAGGGTTTTTACTGATGGTTTTACTAGACAAAACATGAATTTGCAGAATTTAACACAAAGCTATGATGATGTTACATTGAGTGATAATGGATGGGAACTGAAATAAAACTTAAAGCTTTTATAAAACAGCAGCAACAAAGTATAAATTCTTTACAAATCAAACACAAGCAAGAGGCCCAAAAGGGTCTGAAACACTCCACTGATCCTGAAGATGTGTTAGCATCTTAACCCTTTACCACAAATCCCGAGTTTTAACGACCCTGAAGAAGAGAGCCTTTTGAAAACACTGTGGGAAAAGAAGAAAATGCTGGTAACCAGCATTTTCTCCTTTTCCCACAATGTTTTCTACTCTTTCTTAGATAATTTTCTCCATTGTAGCCACATTAACCCTTTACAGCACAGTGACACCTTTTAACGACCCTGGGAAAGAAGCCTTTTGAAAACATTGTGGGTAAAGGAGAGAATGCTTGTAACCAGCATTTTCTCCTTTTCCCACAATGTTTTTTACCTTATCAAAGAAAAATTGGACCATCTGAATGATACTGAAATTGTCGTCTGCAAATGCTTTCAATTTGGACAAGGCTAAAATTTTGTCGTCTGGTAAAAGGTTAAAATTGTCATCTGCAACTGCTTTCAATTTGGGCCAGTCTAACTTTTTGTTGTTTGGTTGATTGAATGATTGTATGGTGTTTGACACTGTTTTCAACATTATTTCAGTTATATCACGGCGGCCAGTGCACCTATCCATGCTTTCCTGGAGTTTCATTTACCAGTACTCCACACAATATTCTTTCCAAGCTACTGGCTATTTTCCCACATAACAATCATCGAAATAATGGTCAGCGGTGAGAGAGGAATGAATCCTGTCGCAATGACTATCATCAATCCTTGGAAAGAAATTGGCCAAGCTGGGGATCAAACCAGCGACCTCCTGTTCTCAAGTCCTGTATGCTACCGACTGAGCTACGGGGGCTTGGCTTGTTGTTTGGTAAAGGGTTTAACTCTACCACACAAAAAAATTTGCAGACTGGTCCAAATTGAAAGCATTTGCAGACGACATATTCAGTGTGGCTCAAATGCTGGAAGTATCCTTGACAGAGTAGAAAACATTGTGGGAAAAGGAGAAAATGCTTGTTACCAGCATTTTCTCCTTTTCCCACAATGTTTTCAAAAGGCTTTTTCTTCAGGGTCGTTAAAAGTGGGGATTGTGTGGTACAGGGTTTAACAGATCCCATTTTGTTTCAATGCAAATCCATAGACATTTCTTTGTTTATGATGGCTTTGAGATCTTTAACACTCTTCACCAAAGGACAAAATTTAAGACTGGTCCAAATTCAAATCATTTGCAGACGACAAATTATTTGTACTTTAACCCTTTACCAAATTTGCAGACGACAAAATAAATGTTACTCAAAAATTGAAATTTGCTTAAGGGAGGGTAGAAAACATTGTGGGAAAAGGAGAAAATACTGGTTACCAGCATTTTCTCCTTTTCCCACAATGTTTTCATAAGCTTTCTTTTTCAGGGTTGTTAAAAGCCGGGATTGTGTGGTAAAGGGTTAAATGGTGAAGCAGCACCTAATGAAGAAAAAATGCAGAATTTATCATTAAAACTAGAAAAGTAGAACGGACAGACATGAACCCATGGCATGAATGAGCACATTTGGCCTTTGACCAACAGAGCTCAAAAGCATCCTCCTTTACAAAAATCTGAAGCAGAAAAAAATTAACCCTTAACCTGCTAAATCAGTGAAAAGCAACAATCAAGCCGATAGTAAAAACCCAAATTTTGCTACTTCAAAGGTCTTTTTTTTAAATGAGAAAATATCACCTTATTGGACAGTGTAGATCAAAGATCAGACTGTACATTCTGTGCAGTCTGATCTTGATCTGCCCTGTCCACAAAAGGTCCTTGAGTCGAGTTTGGCAGCCTAAAGGCTAAAAAAAAAAAAAGCTCTGCGGTGAAATGGTGAAAAGCAAAAACAAATATACAAAAAAACAAAAAACCATGGGCAAATAATGGCCCAGAAATCACACGCCCTTTCAGAACCCTTAGAGCGCCGAATAAAACTATCAGACATGTTCATCCTAGAAATATGACCCAAATATTTGCAATTTCATGGTTGCTTTTGTCTACAGTGATTCGGCAAAGTGGACAGTGTAGATCAAAGATCAGGCTGCACATTTTGTGCAGCCTGATCTTGATCTACACTGGCCGCAAATGCAACTTAAGTCGTGAAAGGCGCTTTAAGGGTTAAGTCTACAAAGACAAAGTTAGAGACTTGTTCAATATGACAGCATACACAAATGTGGCCCAAATGAAAAGATTTGTCTTTGGTAGTTTAGACACTTTGTTGGAAAAGGTAAAAAATGCTGGTAACCAGCATTTTCCCTTTTTCCCATTCAAGTTTTCCATAGCCTTCTTCCTCTGGGTCTTTAAAACAGAGGATTGTTTCATAACGGTTATACTGTCTTTTTATTTTTTAATTTCGAATGGGACCAACCAATGCAACTGTAGTGAGTTAAAAACAAGAGGGCCACGATGGCCCTGGGTCGCTCACCTTAGTAGAGTGCCTTTAAGGTTTTTCTTTAATTTGACCATGTGACCTAGTTTTTGACCGCAGGTGACCCAATTTCAAACTCATATTTCATGAAGACACATTCTGACCAATTTTCAAGTCAATTGAGCAAAAAATGTAGCCTCGAGTGCCCTACAGATATTTCTTTAATTTGACCTAGTGACCTAGATTATGACCCCAGATGACCCAAACTTGAACTGGTCTTTGACTATATCAAAAGAAACATTTTAACCAATTTTCAAATCATATGAATAATAAATGTGGCCTCTAGTATGCCCACTAGCTATTTCTTTAATTTGACCAAGTGACCTAGTTTATGACCCCAGTTGACCCAAATTCAGACTCATGTGAGATTTTACAAAGACAAACATTCTGACCAATTTTCAAGGAAAGAATGTGGCCTCTAGAGTGCCCACAAGGTATTTCTTTATTTTGACCTAGTGACCTAGTTTATGGTTCCAGGTGACCCAATCCAAACTCATCAGGTATTTCATCAAGACAAACATTCTGGCCAAATTTCAGGTCATTTGAGCAATAAATGTGGCCTCCAGAGTGCAAACAAGGTATTTCTTTAATTTGACCCAGTGAACTAGTTTATGACCCAAGTTGACCCAAATTAATCTTATGTGAGACTTTATAAAGACAAACTTTCTAACTAATTTTCAAGGCAATTGAGCAAATAATGTGGCCTCGAGAGTGCCAACAAGGTATTTCTTTAATTTGACCTAGTGACCTAGTTTATGACCCAAGATGACCCAATTTTGAACTCAATGAACTTGTTGCGCTTAGATGGGCAAACAAACTTAGAAGAGAATCACTACATACCAAATATCAAAGCTCTACGCCTTCCAGTTTTAAAGAAGAATTTTAAAGTTTTCCTTCTTTGTTCCTATGTTTGAACTTGTGACCCCCGGGGCTGGGCCAGTTTTGACCCAGGGGCATCATATGAACAAACTTGGTAGAGGTCCACTAGGAAATGCTACATACCAAATATCAAAGCTCTACACCTTCCTGTTTAAGAGAAAAAGAAATTTAAAGTTTTCCTTCTTTGTTCCTATCTTCGAACTTGTGACCCCGGGGCGGGGCCAGTTTTGACCCAGGGACATCACATGAACAAACTTGGTAGAGGTCCACTCTGAGATGCAACATACCAAATATCAAAGCGCCACACCTTTCGGTTTCAGAAAAGAACAATTTTAAAGTTTTCCTTCTTTGTTCCTATGTTCGAACTTGTGACCCCAGGGGCTGGGCCAGTTTTGACCAAAGCAGCATCCTTGGAACAAACTTGGTAGAAGTCCACTAGGAGATGCTACATACCAAATATCAAAGCTCTACGCCTTCCCATTTAAGAGAAAAAAAAAATTAAAGTTTTCCTTCTTTGTTCCTATGTTTGAACTTGTGACCCCTGGGGCAGGGCCAATTTTGACCCCAAGGGCATCATATGAACAAACTTAGTAGAGGTCTACTAGGCGATGCTACATACCAAATATCAAAGCTCTATGCCTTCTAGTTTTACAGAAGAAGACTTTTAAAGTTTTCCTTCTTTGTTCCTATGTTGGAAATTGTGACCCCCGGGGCTGGGCCAGTTTTGACCCCAGGGGCATCATATGAACAAACTTGGTAGAGGTCCACTAGGCAATGCTACATACCAAATATCAAAGCTCTACGCCTTCCAGTTTCAGAGAAGATGATTTTTAAAGTTTCCCCTCTTAGTTCCTAAGTTCGAACTTGTGACCCCCGGGGCAGGGCCAGTTTTGACCCCAAGGGCATCATATGAACAAACTTGGTAGAGGTCCACTAGGAGATGCTTCATGCCAAATATCAAAGCTCTATGCCTTCTAGTTTTACAGAAGAAGATTTTTAAAGTTTTCCTTCTTTGTTCCTACGTTGGAAATTGTGACCCCCGGGGCGGGGCCAGTTTTGACCCCAGGGGGATCATATGAACAAACTTGGTAGAGGTCCACTAGGAGATGCTACATGCCAAATATCAAAGCTCTTTGCCTTCAAGTTTCAGAGAAGAAGATTTTTAAAGTTTTCCTTCTTTGTTACTATGCTCAAACTTGTGACCCCTGGGGCGGGGCCAGTTTTGACCCTAAGGGCATCAAATGAACAAAGTTGGTAGAGGTCCACTAGGGGATGCTACATACCAAATATCAAAGCTCTGCGCCTTCCAGTTTCAGAGAAGAAGATTTTCAAAGATTTTGCTTTTTTTTCCTTTTTGTTGCCATGGCAACCAGAGTTGTGGGTGGAATTTAATTCTTTGAACAATTTTGGTAGAGCTTCACCCAAGGAACATCCCTGCCAAGTTTCATCAAGATTGGCCCAGTGGTTTAGGAGAAGAAGATGTTTAAAGAAATTGTTGACGGACGACGGACGATGGACGACAGACGACGGACGCCGGACACAGGGCGATCACAATAGCTCACCTTTAGCACGTTGTGCTAAGGTGAGCTAAAAAAAAACTGGCTTCAATCCTTCAATTTAACTCTTTACCAGATGACAAAATTTTAGACTGGCCCAAATTCACAGCATTTGCAGATGACAAATTAAATGTGGCTTAAATGATAGGATTTGTTTCTGAGAGAAAACATTGTGGGAAAAGGAGAAAATGCTGGTTACAAGTATTTTCTCCTTTTCCCATAATATTTTCAAAATTTTACTGTCCTAGAGGTGCTTAACCCTTTCCCAAACGATAAATTTTGGACGGGTCCAAATTGAAAGAGTTTGCAGACGACAATTTTAAATTTGATGAAAATGGCAGAAAGTTATCAAAAAGGGTAGAAAACACTGTGGGAAAAGGAGAAATTGCTCGTTACGAGCAATTTCTCCTTTTCCCACAGTGTTTTTAAAAGACCTGTACTGCAGACACGTGAAAACCAGGGCTTGTTTGGGAAAGGGTTAAACTGATTATTTTGTGGTAAAGAATTAAGAAAATAAGTATGCTGTGCCCAATAGCAAGGTTGGTATCATACCGGAATTGAAACCAGGGAGTTGCCGATTCGTATCCCTAGCTTGGCTAATTTCTCGCCACAGATTGATGGGAGTAAATGTGACAAGATTCATTTCTCTCTCACTGATGATTGTTATTTCCATGATGATTATGTGGGAAAGCAGCCAGTGGCTTGGGAAGAAAACTATGCATATTACTGGTACAAAGAAACTCAAGCATGAGTAGGTCCATTGGCTGACATGATATAACTGAAATAATGTTGAAAAAAGCTGTCAACACCATGCAATCAATCAATTGAAGAAAAAAATGAATGAAATACATTTCAGCGAAGAAAAAAAAAAGGAAACTCAACGCAAGAATCAAAATTTTCCTTTTGAGCTAAGAAATTATCTGCATACATGAATTTTATTAATCTAGGTTAAAAAAAGAAACATGCAAACACATGTCACAAACTATTTTATCTGTGATATTGTATCTTTAAACTTCAATTCTTTGCTAGACCACAAAATTTCTGACTTAGCCCGATTAAGATTATAGCAGACAACAACTATGGTGTAGCTCTTAAAATAGAATTGTCTATGTGATGTTAAAAAACACTGTGGAAAAAGGAGAAAATGCTGGTGACCAGCATTTTCTCCTTTTACCACCATGTTTTCAGAAACTTGCCTTTGGTTCATTCATGGGTTACAGGATCATTTGGTAAAGGATTATAACCTCAGAATGCTAGCCCATTTACATGGAAAAAAATCAGTCTGTTAAAAAATGACCAAGGTATTTTGTTTTCTGGGCTGCTTTGGTGTCACAATGTTTTTATGAAAAACTTAATACTGTCATGATCAAAGATCACACTGTACAATCTGTTAAGGGTGAATTTGATTTGCACTATCTAAGGGAAAAAAAAAGTCCTTATGTTTTAGTAAGTGCAATCTCTTATTGGTTTGGAGACAGTTAGCCATGTACAATGATAGAGTGCACAGGACAGGAGAAGCATGGTTAAAAGTTCTGTTTGCAATTATTCCATCAGTCTGTAGTGAAGGACATCTTCCTGAAAGAAGAAAAAAAAAAAATACAATTCAAAATAAATTTGATTTGAAAAAAGAAATAGGTTGTGAAATACCAGATATATGAAAAATAAGAAACACACTACATTTATTGAGCTAGCAGTACTGACTGGCTAATAATTGAACCAATCAGGAAGCTAGAACATATTTTTTCTTAAGCATTTTCATGTACTTTTTATGTAAATACTGCACTACAAGATGACAAACTCTAGTCTTGTCCATATTGAAAGCAATAATTACCGGTACAGATGATATATTAAATGTGGTTACCAAGATTGAATTTTTGTTCAACAGGGTAAAAACCATTGTTGGAAAAGGAGAAAGTGCTGGTAAAGAGCATTGTTTACTCTTCCAACAAAAGAGCTCCCCCCCCCCCCCCAGCCAGTTTTCGAAAGCCTTCTGCCTCAGGGTCCTGAAAAATAGGGTTCTTTCCTTAAAAGGATAAGATCTAAATGATCATGGATACTTTCAGTCAGATGATTAAAACATTAACTCTTTACCACACAATCCCCACTTTTTAACGACCGTGAGAAAGAAGCCTTTTGAAACATTGTGGGAAAAGGAGAAAATGCTGGTAACCAGCATTTTCTCCTTTTCCCACAATGTTTTTTACCCTTCCCAAAACAAATTCTAATTTTTCAGTCACATTTATTTTGTTGTCTGCAAATGCTTTCAATTTGGACCAGTGTAAAATTTTGTTGTTTGGTAGACTTAACCCTTTCCCAAGCGAGCCCTGGTTTTCACGTGTCTGCAGTACAAGTCTTTTGAAAACACTGTGGGAAAAGGAGAAATTGCTCGTAATGAGCAATTTCTCCTTTTCCCACAGTGTTTTCTCCCCTTTTTGATAACTTTCTGCCATTTTCATCAAATTTAAAATTGTCGTCTGCAAACTCTTTCAATTTGGACCAGTCCAAAATTTGTCGTTTGGGAAAGGGTTAAGACTGTTTTTCATGAGTACCTCACAGCAAGTATCAGACTGGTGACGCAACATCAGACTTGGGTAAATTCTGTGCATTCTGCTCTCAGTCTACACTGTCCAAAAAAGCAGCTATAATTCTTTATCCAAACAACAAAATTTTAGTCTTGTCCAGATTGAAAGCATTTGCAGACGGCAAATAACATGCTGCCCAAAGGATGATGTCTTTCTCTGAGACAATACAAAACCTTGTGGGAAAAGGAGAAAATGCTGGTTACCACTATTTTCTTCTTTTCCCACAATGTTTCAAAAGGCATCTTCCTAAAGGTCAATAAAACACATGAGTGTCTGTTAACCCTTTACCACACAATCCCGAGTTTTAATGACCCTGAGGTAGACGGCTTTGGAAAACATCATGAGAAAAGGAGAAAATGCTCGTAACCAGCATTTTCTTCTTTTCAAACGTGTTTTCTACCTTTTCAAGGACAAATGTAATGATCATTTTGGCTACATTTAATTTGTTGTCTGTAAATGCTTTGAATTTGGATTTGTGTAAAATTTTGTCGTTTGGTAAAGAGTTAACCCTTTACTGCACAATGACGCCTTTTGACGCCCCTGGGAAAGAAGCCCTTTGAAAACATTGTGGGAAAGTAGAAAATGCTGGTAACTAGCATTTTCTCCTTTTCCCACAATGTTTTTTTTACCCCATCAAAGCAAAGTTGCACCATTTGAGTTACATTGAAATTGTCGTCTGCAAATGCTTCCAATTTGGACAAGGCTAAAGTTTTGTCGTCTGGTAAAGGGTTAAAGAGATAAATTGCCCTTAAAATCCACAGGTAAATTGGATATGTTTCTCAAGGCACTTCTCTGTAAATTATATTTTATCTAACCCGGAAATAACTTGCAATAATTATTCAGCACATCGTTGATTGTAATGTAAATTTCAAATGTTTCTGAGATAAGCTGGGATTATACAATACAATGTTCCTTTAGGCTTTAACACTTTACCACACAATCCTGACTTTTAACCAGCCTGAGAAAAAAAGTCTTTTAAAAAACATTAACCCTGTACCAAACGACAAATTTTAGCCCCTTCTAAATTCAAAGCATCTGCAGACGACAAATTTTAAAGTGGTACAAATGAACTTAAGGTTTTTTGACAGAGTAGAAAACATTGTGGGAAAAGGAGAAAATGCTGGTTACCAGCATTTTCTCCTTTTCCCACAATGTTTTCAAAAGGCCTCTTCCTTGGGGACGTGAAAACACGGGATTGTTTGGTAAAGGGTTAAGGGAAAAGGAGAAAATGCTGGTTTTCTACCCTTCCCAAAACAAATCTTAAATTCTGAGTCACATTTGCTATGTTGTCTGCAAATGCTTTCAATTTGGACTGGTATAAAATTTTGTCGTTTGGTAAAAAGTTCAACTCTTTCACAACATGAAACTTTCCTCCACTCAAAATCTTTAACCCCCCCCCCCCCCCACCCCGTCAAGATAAGACTGCTCAATCTGAGCAGATCTTGATGTACACCAGAAATGTTACAAACAGTTTCTCCTTTTTACACATCCTCTTTGGGTTTGTTAAAACTTGTTAAATATAAGGCAAAAAAAACCACCTGTCCTCTTACTTCTCTTACTGATAACCACCATTTTCTTTTTTTCCCACAATGTTTTAAACAATCTCAAAGACAGATACTGTCATTTGTGCCCCATTTTATTTGTCGTCTGCAAACGCTTTCAGTTTGGACTGGTTCACAATTTTGTTGTGTGGTAAAGAGTTCAATCACTTGATTCTTTTAGTGCTAAATAAATAAAATGAACATTCTCAGTCAGTCCTAAAGATTTAGATATTGCAATTTCAAGGTTGTTCTTGTCAGAATATCTGGCAAAGAAGTGGACAGTGTTGATCCAAGATCAGACTGCACATTTGGTCCAGTCTGATCTTGATTTACTTACTCTAACACTCATAAGAAATTAACCCTGGTTCAGCACCACTAAAGGACTTATTCACCTTTAGGTTTTATTCTGCATTTAAGACTGTTGTTAACATATATTAACCCTTTGCTATACAATCCCGACTTTTAATGACCCTAAGGATGAAGGATTTTGAAAAAATTATGGGAAAAGGAGAAAATGCTGGATACCAGCATTTTCTGTTTTTCCAACAATGTTTTCCAACCTATCAAGAACAAATTTTGTCGTTTGGGCCACCTTCAGTTTGTTGTCTGCGAATGCTTTCAATTTTGACCAGTCTAAAATTCTGTTGATTGGTAAAGAGTTAATAGCGAGCAAACATGGTTCTCTTGCTTTTGGAAACTGAGAAGGGATGGCGATTAAATATTCATGATACCAGTCACCTTAACCCTTAACCACACAATCCGCGAGTTTCAACAACCTAGAGGAAAAAGGGCCTTGAAAACACTGTGGGAAAAGGAGAAAATGCTAGTAACCAGCATTTTCTCCTTTTCCCACAATGTTTTCTACCCTTCCAAAATCAAATTTCAATTTTTCGTGTTACTTTTTTTTTTTTGCCGTCAGCAAATGTTTTGAATTTGGACAAGTTCAGAACTTTGTTGTTTGGTAAAGAGTTAACCCTTTCCCAAACGACAAATTTTGGACTGGTCCAAATTGAAAGAGTTTGCAGACGACAACTTTAAATTTGATGAAAATGGCAGAAAGGTCTCAAAAAGGGTAGAAAACACTGTGGGAAAAGGAGAAATTGCTCGTTATGAGCAATTTCTCTTTTTCCCCCAGTGTTTTCAAAAGACTTGTACTGCAGACACGTGAAAACCGGGGCTTGTTTGGGAAAGGGTTAAAGGGCTTGATAACCCAAGATCTCTATCTCAATATACAGGTAATTACAGACAAATCAATTCACACTTTCCCAATCTGCTGTGTTTCTCTTTCTGTCCTTTTTTTTTTCTTAGGCCATTGCCCACAAATTCTATTTATAACCCTTAATCCTTTACCAAACAATCTGGATCCCAAGTTTAAAAACCCTGAGAGAGCAGGCATTTGGAAACAAGAGCACCACATGCGGGTGCCAACACTAGGCTGCAGATGCTTACTTTTCAGTGAAAATTCCAAGTCAAAAAAGGGGCGTAACTCTGTGAAAAATACTTTGATGGTTAACTGCCCTTTCTGTTTAGGTTTCCCTTTTGATAATCAACAACTTGTCCAAGTTTGAAGCAAATATCTTCAGTGATAACAGAGATATTGTGAAATTTCAAAGTTTTCAAATGACAATGACACAGGGGCTACAGCAATACCTTGGTGTAACTCTGTGAAAAATACTTTGATGGCTACCTTCCCTTTTTGTATAGGTTTCCCTTTTGATAATTAACAACTAGTCCAAGTTTGAAGCAAATATCTTCAGTGATAACAGAGATATTGTGAAATGTCAAAGTTTTCACACAACAACGTAGACAATGACATCGGGGCTGCAGCGATACCTTGATGTTTTCTTCGAAAACAGCCGAGCTAAAATTCTGGCTACCAGCATTTTCTCCTTTTCCCACAATTTTCTTTACCCTTTCAAAGACCAAGCCTATCACTGGAGCAGCATTCGATAAACTATTTGCAAATGCTTTGAATTTGGACGCGTCAAAAATTTTCTGGTCTGGTTAGAGTTAACCTTTTACCAAACAATTCTGGGTTTTCACGACCCTTGAAAGGAAAATTTTTGAAAACATGGTGCGAAAAGGAGAAAATGCTGGAAACCAGCATTTTCCCCTTTTCCAACAATGTTTTCTAACCTTCCCAAAACAAATTTCGATTTTTGGGTTACATTTTGTCATCTGCGAATGATTTCAATTTGATGGAGTCCAAAATTTTGTCATTTGGTAAAGACTTAACTCTTTACCAAACGACAAAATTGTAGACTAGTCCAAATTGAAAGCATTTGCAGACGACAAAATGATTGTGACTGAAAAAGTGAAATTTATTCTGGTAAGGGTAGAAAACATTGTGGGAAAAGGAGAAAATGCTGGTTACCAGCATTTTCTCCTTTTCCCACAATGTTTTCAAAAGGCTTCTTTCTCAGGGTCGTTAAAAGTCGGGATTGTGTGGTAAAGACTTAAGCCTGGTTGTTCTGTCATTTTAAGAGAATTTAACCATCATAATTACCAAAATAATGGTAGACTTTCTCTTTATATGAGCCCATGCTCTGTGAAGAGGGGGTTGAATGCAACTGCAACACAATATCGACCCACATCTGCCTGAGCAGTCTGCACAGGCTGACCTTCGTTGAAACCTTTTTGCTACTGGCAATTTTTTGGCATGTCAAAGGACCTTTCTACCCCACGACCCAGCCGGGTATTAGACAAAACGGGTTTTGTGGATCCATTATTTTGAGATGAATTGTATTAGAGATGCATATAACCCCTTTTTGCCAGAGCATGTCTCATAATTTTACAGGCATAGAACAGAATATTTTACCCATATGCTTACCAGAAACCACTTTGAGTGCTTCTGCACAAAGTGTAAATCAAGATCAGACAGCACAAAAATTCAGTTTCATCTTACATCCACTTTCAGACAATATTTGCCAAAACAGTCTCAAATATGCAGTTGGTAAAATATAGGTATAAATATATTATATTTTATTGACTGAAAAGATCAATTTTATTTACCTTGCTGTCTTTTGGTCAACCCTTTACCAAACAACACACACACAAAAAAAATATAAGGTTCCATCAATTTGAAAGCATTTGCAGACGACAATTCAAATGTGACTCAAATGATGAGCATTATCTTTGATATAATAGAAAACATTGTGGGACAAGGAGAAAATGCTGGTTACCAGCATTTTCTCCTTTTCCCACAATGTTTTCAAAAGGCTTTTTCCTTAGGGTCGTTAAAACCCCGGATTGTGCGGTAAAGAGTTAACAATAACAAGACTTAAGTTGTTGAAGTCTGTGTATCTGTAATCTCCTTATGTCAATTTTCCGCCGTATCAGTCCATATTTCGCGATATAAATCCCCCCTGCTTTGTTAAGTACAATAAACTGGATTAAACATTCTTTATCAAATTGAGAACAAAGAATCAAAATAATCGGCATATATAAGCTTGTTCAAAGCAGAATGTGACCATGCTCTTTCTATTAATTCTTTGCCAAACGACAAAATTTTAGATTTTAGACTCGTCCAAATTCAAAGCATTTGCAGACGACAAATTAAATGAAACTGTAAAAGAGAAATTTGTTTTGGGAAGGGTAGAAATCATAGTGGAAAAAGGAGAAAATGCTGGTAATCAGCATTTTCTCCTTTTCCCACTATGTTTTCAAAGGGCTTCTTTCTCAGGGTTTGTAAAAGTTAGAATTGTGTGGAAAAAGAGTTAATTCTTTGCCAGACGACAACATTCTTAGGCTTGTCTAATTTGAAAAAATGACTGAAATGAAGGAATTGGTCTAAGTGAGGGTAGAAAACATTGTGGGCAAAGGAAAAAATGCTGGTTACCAGCACTTCTTCCTTTTTCCATAATATTTTTAAAACCTTCTACCTAAGGGTTGTCAAAACACAGTATTGTTTGGTTAAGATTAACTTACATGTCCTTTTACAAGCCATTTCCAAATTTATGAAGAACAATTGCAAATTACTTAAATTCGTCAAAGAAAAAACATTCTGGAGACAGGAAAATGTCTCTTTTTTTTTCTTTCAGTATAACCTTCCACCACACAATTCTGAGTTTAAATGACCCTGAAGTTAAAGCCTTTTGAAAACACTGTGGGAAGAGGAGATAATGCTGGTGACCAGCAGAGCAGCTGAGCTAAAAAGTGCTGGTAACCAGCAACAATTTTTTCAGCTCTAATAAAGTACTGCAGCTCATTTGTACCAAATTCAATTTTGTTGTCTGCAGCTACTGTCAATTTAGAAGAGTCAACAATTTCTTGTTTGGAAAAGGTTTAATAATGTTTGGATACATTTGATGTCTCGATAAAGCGACAAAAAAGAGAAATTACCTGTGTTAACTCTTTACCAAGCTAAAAAATCTTAGATTGGTCCATATTGAAAGCTGTGGCAGACGATAAATTAACCCTTTACCACACAATCCAGAATTTTAACGACCCTGTGAAAGAAGCCTTTTGAAAATATTGTGGGAAAAGGAGAAAATGCTGCTAACCAGCATTTTCTCCTTTCCCCACAATATTTTCTACCACATCAAAGACAAATTCCATTGTTCGAACCAAATTTAAAAAGTCCTCTACAGGCCAGTGGCTTGGAAAGAATATTATGCGGAGTGCTGGTAAAAGAAACTCTAGGAAAGCATGGATATGTGCGTTGGCCGCTGCGATATAACTGAAATAATGTTGAAAATAGCGTTAAACACCATACAATCAATCTTCTGCAGATGCTTCCAGTTCTGACTGTCTTCATTTGTGTCATGTGGAAAAGAGTTATAGGTGAATCAGATGATGAAATTTGTCCTCCAAAGGGTAGAAAATGTGGGGAATGGGGAAAATGCTGGTTACCCAGCACCAGCATTTCTCTTTTCACACAATGTTTCCAAAAGGCTTCTTCCACAGGGTCGTTAAAACTTGGGATTGTGTGGTGAAGGGTTAACTCTATGTCAACTGAAATAAATCTGCATCAAAGGTTCAATCTCCATAAAATATGGATAATCTATATTAACAAAGGCTTTATAAATAAAACTACTAATAAAGAAGAGTACTGAATGAAGGTGCCAACGCTCAGCTGTGCTTGTTTGAGTTTCAGTCGAAAAACTAAAACTACTTTGATAGTTACCTGCCCTTGTTGTAAAGGTTACCCTCTGAACCCTTAAAGTGCCTTTCACGACTATACTTGCCTTTGTGGCCAGCGCAGATCAAGATCAGGCTGCACAAAATGTGCAGCCTGATCTTTGATCTACACTGTCCACTTTGCTGAGTCACTGTAGACATAAATAACCATGAAATTGCAGTTATCTGGTTCGTATTTCTAGGCTGAAAATGTCTGCCAGGTTTATTTGGCGCTCTAAGGGTTAACAGTTAACAACTTATCCAAGTTTGAAGAAGATATCTTCAGTAATAGCACTGATATTACAAAACCATCATAATGTGGTTGCCAACGCTCGGCTGTGGTTGCTTGACTTTCCGTGATAATTCTAAGTCAAATAGCGGGTATAACAGTGTCAAAGATACAATGATAGCTATCTGCCCTTGTTGTATAGAATCCCCTTTTGATAGTTAACAACTTGTCTCAGTTCACAGTAAATATCTTCAGTAATGACGGGGATATAAAATATCAAAATTTTTGAAAATTTTGAAGTTTTTGCAGGACAACACAGACGACATCTAGTCTATTACAACAGATTGATGATTTCTTCGAAATCAGCCTGGCTGAAAAAAATGCCTATTAAAAGCAATTACTCTTTTTGCCACAATGTTTTCAACAGCAGGCTGCTTCAAGACCAGAGAAGCTGTTGACCAAAGTTCAGCTATTTTTTTCATTAACTCTTTACTGAACGACAAAATCTTAGAATCGTCCAAATTGAAAGCACTAGCAGATGACAATTTAAATGTAATTAATATAAATTGATTGTGTTTGAAAGAATGGAAAACATTGTGGGAAAACAAGCAAATGCTAGTTACCAGCATTTTCTTCCTTTCCCACAATGTCTTCAAAATGCTCTCTTCCATCCCACGGCTGTTAAAACCCAGGATTGTTTGGTAAGGGGTTAACCCTTTACCACACAATCCCAACTTTTAACGACCCTTTGAAAGAAACATTTTGAAACCATCATGGGGAAAGGAGAAAATGCTGGTAACCAGCATTTTCTCCTTTTCCCATAATGTTTTCTACTCTTCCCAAAACAAATTTCAATTTTCCAGTCACTTCCATTTTGTTGTCTGCACATGCTTTAAATTTGGACAGGCCTTAAATTTTGTCGTTTGGTAAAGAGTTACAGTGTATTCATAAAACTTTCTTTTAACTCTTTCGGCACCAAATAAACAAACTTGGCTTCTTTTGATGGCTGTAACTAGAATCCACTGAGTCTCCGGAAGATTTTTATCATATAGGCTTGACCAAACAAGCGGAAGGTATAGATCAAAGATCAGACTGCACGTTCTGTGTTGTCTGATCTTGATCTATGCCGTCAGCAAAAGTCCCTGTTTTCGCCTATGGCGCTGAAAGGATTACATACATCATAATATGCTGTTAGCTGCTTTCAGATAAAAGGTTATATTTTATTATGTCTACACTTGAAATATTGAAGGAAGTACTGGTATCAAATGTTCCCAAATCCAAAAATAGTCCATATAGCATAATTTTAGATAAGAAGTACAATCAATTGTATTGTTTTAAATTCGTATCAATTTGGGTAGATTAACTCTTAACCAAACGACAAAAATTTTGGACTGGACCAAATTGACAGCATTTGCAGACAACACATTAAAAGTTGCTAAACTAATGATTTCTCTCTTTGATAGGGTAGAAAACATGGGAAAAAGAGGAAATACTGGTAACCAGCATTGTCTCCTTTTCCCACAATGTTTTCAAAAGCTTTCTTCCTTTGGGTCATGAAAAGTCGGGATTGTGTGGTAAAGGATTAATCCTTACCACAGCTATCACAAGATTTAAAGACCCTGAAGTAGAAGCCTTTTGAAAACATTGTGGGAAAAGGAGAAACTGCTAGTAACCAGCATTTTCTCCTTTTCCCACAATGTTTTCTGCCCCATCAAGGACAAATTTTGTCATCTGAGTCACTTTTAGTTTGTCGTCTGCAAATGCTTTCAGTTTGGAGAAGTCTAAAAATTCATTGTGTAGTAAAGTATTAATTTGGGTAGATTAAAACCTTTACAACACAATTCTAAGTTCTAAAGACCCCAAGGAAACAGGCTTTTGAAAACACTGTGGGAAAAGCATAAAACCATGGTTACCAGCATATTCCTCCTTTTCCTACAATGTTCTAAACTCTTTCAAAGACAAATCCTATCATGTGAGCCACAAGTTATTTGCCATTCTGTGCATGCTTCCGATTTGGACAAGTCTAAAATTTATTGTCGTTTGGAAACAGAGTTAAAACCATGCACATTTAACTCTTTACCACAAAATCCCGAGTTTTAACGACCCTGACGAAGAAGGCTTTTGAAAAACATTGTGGGAAAAGGAGAAAATGCTGGTAACCAGCATTTTCTCCTATTCCCACAATTTTTTCTACCCTATCCAAAACAGAAATCATTATTCTATCAACCTTTAATTTGTTGTCTGCAAATGCTTTCAGTTTGGTCCAGTCCAAAATTTTGTTGTTTGGTAAAGAGTTAAAAGGAAAAATGACTAAGGTAGTAACATGCTATAGAAATTTTACCATTCTGATTTACAATATAGTCTGTGCTGTCTGATCTCATTCGTTAGCTGCTGAGAGTAAACCATTAGAGTGCAAAGCACATTTTTTTTTTTCCCAAACAGTGCATACATGTAAAGAACATACAATCTGATCTTCAATCAGTGTTCAGACTAGTTTATAAAATATTGGACAGAGGAAACTGAAGACCAACTGCATGTATTGCACAATCTGATCTTGCTTAGAGAGGCAACTGAACTTATGCTTCACTTTTCAAGGGTAATTATAGATACTTGTTGTAATAACCAGCGGGTGACAACAACGAGCAAAACAATAAGGCATGCAAAAGACAAATATGGCAAAGGTACACTATCTATCTGGTACGCTAATGCCGACAGACTGGGGCATGAAACATTTCAACAGAAATGCTTGCAACCTCACCTGATGTGCCTGCACAAAGCATCCCAACACTTTGCCGAGCCAATCTCATGTTCATATGCCTAGCAAATTTCATGTTCAAATTTTGCTCAGCCTATCTAATGTTGATTTGTTCAGCCTATCTCATGTTGATTTGCTCAGACGATCTTATGTTGATTTGCTCAGCTGATCTCATGTACATTTGCCCAGCCAATCTCATGTACATTTGCCCAGCCTATCTTATGTTCATTTGCCCTGGCAATCCCATGTTCATTTGCCCAGCCTATCTCATGTACATTTGCCCAGCCAATCTCGTGTTCATTTGCCCAGCCTATCTCATTTTGATTGGCTCAGCCTATCTCATGTTGATTTGCTCAGCCTATCTCATGTACATTTGCCCAGCCATCCTCATGTACATTTGTCCAGCCTATCTAATGTGCATTTGCCCAGCCTATCTTATGTTCATTTGCCCAGCCAATCTCATGTTCATTTGCCTAGCCTATCTCATTTTGATTGCTCAGCCTATCTCATGTTGATTTGCTCAGCCTATCTCATGTTGATTTGCTCAGCTGATCTCATGTACATTGGCCCAGCCAATCTCATGTACATTTTTTGTCCAGACTATCTAATATGCATTTGCCCAGCCTATCTTATGTTCATTTGCCCAGCCAATCCCATGTTCATTTGCCCAGCCTATCTCATGAACATTTGCCCAGCCAATTTCATGTTCATTTGCCCAGCCTATCTCATGTGCACTAATTAAAGGAAGGTAATTATAATAGCCATGACATGTATATTATACAATCCTGATTCGGAAAAAACATGACATTGCTACAGGATATTGAGATACTTCACATCAGCATTATAGCAATGGCAGTATTGGTTGTCAATGACAATTGTTTCGTAATACAATACAAATTGTATAATTCCTTCTGTCTCCTTCAGTGTGTCTGTGAACATGTGACACAGCCTGATTATTATATCAGCACTTTGACAAAAGAGCCTGGTAACACCATTATAATATGGCTTTTAGTCCTTTCCCATACGACAAATTTTAGCCCCACTCCCTCCGAATTGATATCATTTGCGGATTTGACAAATTTGAAAGTGGTATAAATGAACTTAAGGTTTTTTGACAGGGTAGAAAACATTGTGGGAAAAGAAGAAAATGCTGGTTACCAGCATTTTCTTCTTTTCCCACAGTGTTTTCAAAAAGGCCTCTTCCTTAGGGACGTGAAAACACGTGATTGTTTGGTAAAGGGTTAACCCTTCACCAAATAAACTTAAGTTTTAATGACCAGGGAAACAGCCTTTTGAAAACCTTGTGGGAAGAGAAGAAAGTGCTGGTAACCAGAGGGCTTTTATGTTGGCCATGTGATTGGTTAGAACTTTGTATGAAATTTTCCAACCTATAAGTTTCAGAAAGCTAAAAATGAGGACAACTCTACAAGCTACACGATACAAAATGATAACAAATCAAACAAAATGATTAACAAGACTTTATTCAGACCTATGTATGAAGTTTTCCTCCCTAAAAGATTAACTGATTGATTGTATGGTGTTTAATGCTATTTTCAACATTATTTCAGTTGTATTGCAGTGATCAGTTCACCTATCCATGCTTTCCTGGAGTTTCTTTTACCAGTACTAGGCACAATAATTCTTTCCAAGCCACTGGCTGCTTTCCCACATAACCACCATCAAAATAATGGTCAGCGGTGCGAGAGGATTAAATCCTGTGGCAATGACTATCATCTACCATCCGAAAGAAATTGGCCGAGCCATGGATCAAACCAGTGAACCACTGTCCTTCCAAGTTCTGTATGCTAGTGCTTGAGCTACCAGGGCATTGCCCTTCCTAATAGTCTTGTGGAGCTAGGAAAGAAGATAACTTTACAAGTTAACTCTTTAGCACAAAATCTCAAGTTTTAATGACCATGAGCAAGAAGGCCTTGAAAACATTGTGGGAAAAGGAGAAAATGCTGGTAACCAGCATTTTCTCCTTTCCCAACAATGTTTTCTACCTTGTCAAAGACAGATATCACCATTTAAGTCTTTACCAAACAACAAAATATCAGAATGGTCCGAACTGATAGTATTTGCAGACGACAAAATATATCTGACTGAAAAATTGAAATTTGTTTTGGGAAAAGTAGAAAACATTATAGGAAAAGGAGTAAATGCTGGTTACCATGTTTTCAAAAGCACTCTTTCACAGGATCATTAAAACTCGGGACTGTGTGGTAAAAGGGTCAAACTTCATTTAATTTCTTGTCTGCAGTTGCTTTGAATTTGGACCAGTCAAAAAATTTGTCGTTTGGTAAAGAACTAACAGAAAACAAACCATACAACTGATTTATAGATCAACTGTTTTTTACTTGACTGAGCCTGTTCAAAGTGAGGATAAAGGCTATCTGATCAACCATGTAAAAACTGATTGTTATACAATCTACTATGTAAAAGTATATTCATTATCTGCAAGGTACAAATAATCTCCAAGTCAATTGACCCTTTACCTCTCGATCCTGAGTTTTAATGGCCCTGAAAGGAAAGGCTATTGAAAACATTGTGGGAAAAGGAGAAAATGCTGGTAACCAGCATTTTCTCTTTTTTCCATAATGTTTCCTACCCTATGAGGACAGAAATCTTCATTAATTGAGCTACTGATATATGTAATCTGTCGTCTGCAGATATTTTCAATTTGGTCGAGTTCAAAACCTTGTCGTCTGGTAAAGAGTTAACCCCGTCCAAAACTACAAATGATATACCCTTTGAAATTGAATTGATCTGCAGGCAATAATTTAGAAATAGAAATAAATGAGCTAAAATTCTTTGACAGGAAAGAAAACACTGAGGATAAAGAAGGAAATGCTGGTTACTAGCATTTGCTCCTTTTCCAACAATGTTTTCAAAAGCATACTTTCTTCAGGTCATATATAAATGGATTTCTTAGTAAAGGGTTAGTCTCCTGTTTCAACAACCCAGAGAAAGAAGGATTTTGAAAACATTGCGAGAAAAGAAAATGCTGTATACAAGCATCATCTCCTTTTCCCATAATGTTTTCTTATCTTTTAAAGACAAAACCCTTCATTTGAGCAGTATTTCGAGTGCTATCTGCAAATGTTTTCAATTTCGGTTGAAATGAAGAAATTGCTCACAGTCTCTAAATTTGAGTAGCACACTAACATAACGCCGCTATAAGGTGTCTCTATGATTCATTATACCAAGCAAGATATCTCATAATTGTGTCCGTAAAATCCATTTTGTCTTAACCCTTTATCACACGATCCCGACTTTTAACAACCCTAGGGAAGAAGCCTTTTGAAAACATTGTGGGAAAAGGAGAAAATGCTGGTAACCAGCATTTTCTCCTTTTCCCACAATGTTTTCTACCCTTCCCAAAACAAACTTCAATTTTTTGGTAACATTTCTTTTGTTGTCTGCAAATGCTTTCAATTTAGAACAGTCTAAAATTTTGTCATTTCGTAAAGGGTTAAAGGCTTTGATGAACTTTAGGTCTTCAGCTGAGCTACATTTGAACAAATTATTGTCATCTGCAAATGCTTTCAATCTGGACAAGTCTGCATTTTTATTGTGTGGTAAAGAGTTAATCCTTTTCCACACAATCCCGAAATTTAAGAACCCTGAGAAAGAGGCCTTTTGAAAACATTGTGTTGGTAAACAGCATTTTCTCCTTTTCCCACACAGTTTTCTGTCCTTTTCCAGACAAATCTCACCATATTAGCCATATCTAATTTGTCATCTGCAAATGCTTTCAATCTGGACAAGTGTAAAATTTGTCGTGTGGGAAAGAGTTAACCCTTTACCACACAATTCCGACTTTTAACGACCCTCAGAAAGAAGCCTTTTTAAAAATCATGTGGGAACAGGAGAAAATGCTGGTAACCAGCATTTTCTCCTTTTCCCACGATGTTTTCTACGCTTTCCAAAACAAATTTCAGTTTTTGAGCCACATCTATTTTGTCGTCTGCAAATGCTGTCAATTTGGACTGGTTTAGAATACTGTCATTTGGTAAAGAATTAATACACATTTGAAAACCTTTGATAGATTAACCCTTTCCCAAACGCTAAATTTTAGACTGTCCAAATTGAAGAGTTAGCAGATGACAATTTTAAATTTGATGAAAATGGCAGAAAGTTCTCAAAAAGGGTAGAAAACACTGTGGGAAAAGGAGAAATTGCTCGTTACGAGCAATTTCTCCTTTCCCCACAGTGTTTTCAAAAGACTTGTACTGCAGACACATGAAAACCAGGGCTTGTTTGGGAAAGGGTTAAAAGGATTAGTGATTTTGGCAATGAGCAAATCAACCTAACATTTTCAGTCTTTCTTATTCATCTTTTCTCTGTGAACCTTTTGGCATAAAAAATCAGTTGATTGGTTGACTGGTTGGTGTTTAACACCATTTTCAATATCATTTCAGTTATATCCTGGCGGCAAGTGCACCTATTCATGCTTTCCTGGAGTTTCTCATACCAGTACTATGCACAATATTCCTTCTGCCGATGGCTGCTTTTCCACATAACCATCTTCAAAACAATCGTATGTGGTGGGAGTGAAATGAATCCTGTTGCAATGACTATCATCAATCCTGGCTGCTTTTCCATATAACCATAGTAGGAACAATGGTCAGTGGTGTAAGAGGAATGAATCCTGTTGCAATGACTATCATCAATCCTGTGAAAGAAATTGGCCGTGCCAAGGATCGAACCAGCAACCCCCTGTTCTCAAGTCCTGTACTCTATTGACTGAACTACTAGGGCTCGGCTAAAAAATTAGTAAAGTAGCTATGATCAAGATCAGATTGCATAAACTGTGATTTCACTGATGACCTGGAATTGTTTGGTAAAGGATTAAACTATTACCACACAATCCCAAATTTTAACGACCCTGGCGGATTGTACTTTTGAAAATATTGTGGGAGAAGGAGAAAATGCTGGTACCAGCATTTTCTCCTTTTCCCACAATGCTTTCTACCCATTCACAGAAAGAAATCACCATTCCAGCAACACTTCATTTGTAGTCTGCACATGCTTTAAATTTGGTCCGGTCAAAAATTATGTCATTTGGTAAAGGGTTAAATCACAAGTTGTTCACTTATCAGTGCTTATCACTTATCAGTATCATCAGTACAAAGCTGGTACTCTGCATTCCTTGGCTCAAAGACAATCCAAAATGACCTGAACCACCAACTGGAATCAAACCCAGAACCTCTAGTTAACAAATCCAATCATTTTCACCTCAAGCTGTCCTGGGCAATTTACTCTTGACCAAACAATCCTGAGTTTTAACAACCCAAGAGAATTAAACTTTTCAAAACATTGAGGGAAAAGGGGAAAATGCTGGTAACCAGCGTTTTACTCATTCCTTTTCCAACAATGTTTTGTACACTTCCAAATAAAATGTTTTCGAGTCCCATTTAATTTGTTGTCTTAAAATACTTTTTTATTGGACCTTCTAAAATTTATTTGTCTGGTAAAGAGAATATGATAACCCTTTACCATACAATACCAAGTTTTAACAACCCTGAGGAGGAAGGCCTTTAAAAACATTGTGGGAAAAGAAGAAAGTGCCAATCACAAAACTGTATTTTATTCTTTTCCCAAATTGTTTTCTAGCCTTTCAATGACAAAAGCCATAATTTGAGTCAGACTTAATTTGTCGTCTGCATATGCTTTGAATGTGGACAGGTCTAAAACTTTGCCATTTGTTAAAGAGTTAAACCTTTATTGCACAATGCCGATTTTTAACGACCCTGAGAAAGAAGGCTTAAGAAAACATTGCAGGAAAAGCAGAAAATGCTAGTAACTAGCATTTTCTCCTTTTCCCCATGATGTTTTCTACCCCATGAAAGACAAACTTCATGTCTTGAGTACCATTTAATTTGTCGTCTGCAAATGCCTTCAATTTGGACAAGGCTAAAATTTTGTCGTTTGGTAAAGATTTAAAAGGTTACCAAAAAACATAGCTTTAAGCTACGGTGTAACATGATTAGTCCATCAAGGAATGGGCAAAAAAAAATCGAAATCTCCATTTTTTCTGAATGATCGAATTACAGATTGTATTTGATTATGAACAGACTGGTTTGATCAGTTTTCAATAATGTGAAGAAAGAAATCATTGAGAGCTCCCTGTAACTAGTATTTTGTCAATACTGTGATCAAAATCGTTGATTTATCCCCCATCAATTTTGCACAAGTAGCTTTTTATCCCCCTCTTTGACCAAGGAGAGGCTTATGAAAACATTGTGGAAACAGGAGAAATTAATGGTAACCAGCATTTTCTTTTCTTGTCCAAAATATTATCAATTGCTATTTTGCTCCAAGTCATTAGAACATAGGATTGTTTTATAAAGGATAAAAATCCACACGAGCAATGCTCTGTGAAAAGGGGACTTAATGCATCAGCAAGAAGTATTGACCCAGATCAGCCTGCCCAGTCCACACAGGCTGATCTGGTTTGATACTTTTTGCTGTTAGTCAATTTTCTGTATGTCAAAGGAACAGTCTAACTCCTGATTCAGTCTGCTGTTAGAGAAAGTGGATGTCATAGATCCAAGATAATGTGATGACTTGCTTGGTATAAAATGCATTAAACTCCCTTTTGCCAAAACACAGTTCAAATGCCCTTAAAGTTGTCCGCTGCCATTCTATTCGATAGGTACCGAGTTAAAACTATAGAAATATAGATGCCTCAGAAAAAAGGTTCTCACCCATTGCCACATAATCCTGAGTTTTAACAACCCTGAAGAAAGACGGCTTTTGAAAACATTGTGGGAAAAGGAGAAAATGCTGGTAACCAGCATTTTCTCCTTTTCCCACAATGTTTTCTCCCTTTACATGACACATTTCATCATTAGCACAACCATTTAGTTTGCCATTCGCACATGCTGCCTGTTTGTACGCATCCAAAATTTTTGTTGTGTGGTAAAGAGTTGATCATTACCTTCACTCGGCACATCTACAACACATCCGGGTAGGGCATTGCAGGTTTTGACATCCAGAGGCCACCTCTGCATAAGGGCCGTCCAGTATGTTATCACAGTAAAACAGGTTGCTGGGATCCAGCTTGGTTGCTGTATACACTACATCAGTCACGGCTGGACCACTCAACTGCTGGCAACCAGAAAGGTCAAGGTATTTCAGGTTTGGTAGTCCTCCATTTTCTGTCAGATATCTGTAAAACCAAATAGAAGCAGGTACAGCAAACAGATGGCTTAACTCTTTACCACACGATCCCATGTTTTAATGACCATGAGAAAGTAGGCTTTTGAAAACATTGTGGGAAAAGAAGAAAATGCTGGTAAGCACGTGAATGTTTTTTTACCCTTTCAAAGACTATTCTCACCATTTGAGTCATATATTTTACTTGTCGTCTGCAAATGCTTTGAATTTGGACATACCCATATTTTGTCACGTGGTGAAGAGTTACAAAAGTGTAGTAGCCTTGAAACTAAAATTGTCATTGGCTGACAAATCTCAATATTCCCCTCCCCCTTTACCAGCAAAAAAATTCAAATTTCCCTAACTCCAGCAGTACTCGACAGATCACAATGAAAATTGTAGGTATACAAATTTCCACGGTAGTAAGGCTTCAATTAAAATTTCAGCCAAACTGGTTGAAAAACTGGGAGAAGAGGATACAAAATTACATCTCTACGCAGACCACCTGATTCCATTCCAAATATATATAAATCCCCCACCCACTTTACACATAATTCGTTGGGGGTGGGTGGGGGTGATTCTTTAACTCTTTACCACAACAATCCCGACCTTTAACGACCCTGAGATGAAAGGTCTTTAGAAAACATTGTGGGAAAAGGAGAAAATGCTGGTAACCAGCATTTTTTCCTTTTCCCACAATGTTTTCTACCCTTCCAAGAAAAAATTTCAAATTTTCAGTCACAATCATTATGTCGTCTGCAAATATTTTCAATTTGGACTAGTCTGACATTTTGTCATGTGGTAAAGAGTTAACAAGAGTTCTATTGGCCCTAAAGCCCTTGTCTGAGTAAAGTCATCTAGGATTTGTAAAGTTGAAGCTATCCTTGTTGTAATGATGCAAACACAATGATTGTTAGTGACCTACTTTTTCATCAAAGGTGACCCACTTTCAAACAAGATACTATCAAGACAAAATTCTGATCAAATTTCACGAGTCTCACAATGACAATGTGGTCTCTATAATGCACACAAGGTTTTTCTGAGATTTGTCCCAGTGACCCACTTTTTGACCTGATGTCACCCAATTCCAGACTTGTCCAAGATATCATCAAGACAAACACTCTAACCAAGTTTCATGAGTATCAGGCTGAAAATGTGACCTCTAGGATGCACACAAAGTTTTTCTAAGATTTGTCCCGGTGACCTACTGTTTGACCGAACATGACCCAATTTTGAACTTGTCCGAGATATCATCAAGACGTTCTAACCAAGTTTCAAGAGTATCAGACTGAATATGTGACTTCTAGAATGCATACAAAGTTTTTCTAAGATTTGTCCCGGTGACCTACTTTTTGACCGAATATGACCCAATTTTAAACTTGTCTGAGATATTATCAAGTCATTCTAACCAACTTTAAAGAGTATCTGACTGACTTTGTGGCCTCTAGAGGTCTCACAAGGTTTTTCTAAGATTTGGCCCAGTGACCTAATTTTTGACCCAATGTGACCCAATTTTGAACTTGTACTAGATATTATCAAGACAAACATGCTAAAGCAAGTTTCATGAGTACTGGATTGAAAATGTGGCCTCTAGAGTGTAAACATGGTAATTCTTGACGTCCACACCACCCACACCAATGGTTGCCAGACACAACACAATCACAAAAGCTCGTGTTGAGCACTTGGTGCTCAGGTGAGCCTAAAACACAGAAAGAAACCTTTTGCCTTTCTGTATAATACAGAATGTAAGCAGTTGCAGGTGTAGCGGGAATGTTTGATGAGTAATGCAATTTCTTCTGTCTGTTAACCCTTTATCACACAATCCCAAGTTTTAACAACCCTAAAGAAGGCGGCTTTTGAAAAAATTGAAAAGTTTGATGTGTTATGTAATTTCTTCTGTGTTAACCCTTTATTACACAATCCCAAGTTTTAATGACCCTGAAGAAGAAGGGTTTTGAAAAAATTGTGGGAAAAGGAGAAAATGCTGGCAACCAGCATTCTCTCCTTTTCCCGCTATGTTTTCTACCCTATGAAAGACTAGAATCATCATTTGTGCTACATTTGTCGTCTGCAACAGCTTTGAATTTGGGTGAGTCCAAAATTTTGTCGTTTGGTAAAGAGTTAACCCTTTCCCAAACAAGCCCTGGTTTTCACGTTTCTGCAGTAGAAGTCTTTTGAAAACACAGAGGGAAAAGGACAAATTGCTCATAACGAGCAATTTCTCCTTTTCCCACAGTGTTTTCTACCCTTTTGGAGACCTTTCTGCCATTTTCATAAAATTTAAAGTTGTCGTCTGCAAACTCTTTCAATTTGGACCAGTCCAAAATTTGTCATTTGGGAAAGGGTTAACAAGCAAGAGCTGTGAATGATTGAACTCCATAAGCCACATGGCAATGGGTTACACACTTCAATATTGTGTGGCAATGGGTTACACACTTCATTCTGCAAGTTATTGCTGTGTGACAGTGTGGAGTACTAACCCTTTATCACACAATTCCAAGGAAGAGGCCTTTTGAAAACATTGCGGGAAATGGAGAAAATGCTGTTAACCAGCATTTTCTCCCTTTCCCACTATGTTTTCTACCCTTTACCTGACATATCCCATTGTTTGAGTCATGTTTAATTTGTTGTGTACAAAAGCTTTCAATTTTTGAAGCCTAAAATTTTTGTTGTTTGGTAAAGGTTGGGAAACAGTCTGATAAAACATTACATGTCAGACAATTACTTCTTTACCGGGTGACAAAATTGTAGACTTGCTTAAAATGTAAGCGTTTACAGACAACAACTCCAATAATTATGGCTTTGTATTTTAACTCTTTACCAAACGACAGAATTTCGGACTGGTCCAAATTGAAAGCATTTGCAGACGACAAAATAAATGTGACTGAAAAATAGAAATTTGTTTTGGAAAGGATAGAAAACGTGGGAAAAGGAGAAAATGCTGGTTACCAGCATTTTCTCCTTTTCCCACAATGTTTTCAAAAGGCTTCTTTCTCAGTGTTTTTAAAACTCGGGATTGCGTGGTAAGGTGTTAAAGGATTTAAAGAAAGTATTCAAAGGATTTGTCTTTTAATAGGTAGAAAACACTATGGAAAAGGGATAAAATGCTGGTTACAAGTATTTCCTTATTTTCCCATAATGTTTTAGAAATTTCTTCCTTCTTCTCTTGACCTCGTAACAAAATTCTTGACTTGCCAAAAATGTAAGCATTTGCAGATGACATATTAGGGGCAGAATATGTCATGGAAAAAGGAGAAAATCCTTTTCCCACCTTGTTCTCAAAATTCTTCCTCCTTAGGGATGCTAAAATATGGAACTGTTTGTTTAAGTCTTTACCAAACCAAATAATTTTAGACCCATCCAAATTAAAAGAATGAATGTATGGTATTTAACGCCACTTTCAACATTATTTCAGTTACATCGCGGCGGCCAGTGCACCTACCCATGCTTTCCTGGTGGTTCTTTCACCAGTACCCCGCACAATATTCTTTCCAAGCCACTGGCTGCTTTCCCACATAACCACCCTCGAAACAATGGTCAGCTGTGAGAGAGGAATGAATCCTGTCGCAATGACTATCATCAATCCTTGGAAAGAAAATGGCCAAGCCGGGGATCGAACCAGTGTTCTCAAGTCCTGTACCCTACTGACTGAGCTAAGAGGCTTGGCATAAAAGAGAATAATGAGGAAGTCAAAGCCTTAACTCTTTATGGTTACCAAACAACAGCAATTTCAGACTAGTCCAAACTGAAAGCATTTGCAGACGACAAATCCAATGTGGCTGAAAAATTAAAATTAGTGTTGGGAAGAGTAGAAAATATTGTGGGAAAAGGAGAAAATGCTGGTTACCAGCATTTTCTTATTTTCCCACATTGTTTTCAAACAGCTTTTCTCTCAGAGTCGTTAAAAGTTGGGATTGTGTGGTCGAGAGTTAAACCTTCCATTTTGCAGGTAACTGTTGTGTGATGTGTGAGAGAGAGGACTATTCAACACTGTTTGAAATTAACATTTCAAATATCAGACATTATTAACCCTTTACCAGACGACAAAATTTTAGCCTTGTCCAAATTGAAAGCATTTGAAGACAACAATTTCAATGTGGCTCAAATGGTGCAATTTGTCTTTGATGGGATAGAAAACTGTGGAAAAAGGAGAAAATGCTTGTTACCAGCATTTTCTCCTTTTCCCACAATGTTTTCAAAAGGCTTTTTAACCAGGGGCGTTAAAAGGCGGCATTGTGCAGTAAAGGGTTAACTCTTTATCACATAACAAAATTTTAGGTTTGTCCATTCTGAAAGCATTTGCAGACGACAAATTATATGTGGAACAAACAATCAGATTTGTCTGTGAAAGGAGAGTAAACATTTTGGGAAAGGGAGGAAAATGCTGGCTACCAACATATTATCCTTTTCCAAAAATCTTTTCAAAAGGGTTTCTTCCTGAGGGTTGTTAATCCTTTACCACACAATCCTGATTTTACACAGCCTTGAAGAAGAAGCCTTTTTTTAAAACATAGTAGGAAAAGGAGAAAATGCTGATAATCTATGAAAGACAAATTTCATGTTGTGGAATACGTCTGCAAATGCTTTCAATTTGGACAAGGCTAGAATTATGTCGTTTGGCAAAGAGTTAAAACACAGGATTGTTTGATAAAGGGTTAATATCCACATTATTCCCTGAATCACTTTAACTCTTTACCACACAACAAAATTTTAGACTCATCCAAATTGAAAGCATTTACAAACGACAAAAAGTTACTCAAATATTGAAATTTGTTTTGGAAAGGGTAGAAAGCATTGTTGGAAAAGGAGAAAATGCTGGTTACCAGCATTTTCTTCTTTTCCCACAATGTTTTCGAAAGGATTCTTTCACAGGTCGTGAAAACCTGGGATTGTTTGGTAAAGGGTTAAAAGCAGTTATATATTTCAATATGTTGAACTTGTTACCTCATGAAACATCATGACAAATGACTTGTACAAAATGAGTGATATTTTCCTTTTATCACCATTTTTCATAAATAATAGCAGCAATCATAAGTAAATGATTCATATTTTGCTTTGCACTTACAAGGATTTCTACAGATGTATATCAGTGGATTACAATGTTTCCTTTATCTTTGTTCAAGACGAGAGTTTTCTTGAAAAATTGATTTTACACTGCTTTCAACAATATCTCAATTACATCACTATGACAGAATATTAATTCATGCATTACATGATTTCTGGGTTCCACCTGTACTAGACTGAGACCGTATGATGCCTTGCCCAAGGACAAAAGTCCACTGCCTTAATATGAAGGAACCTGCCAATAAAGTAATGATTTAACTTATGAAAATGATTGATAGATTGTATCGTTTTAAAGCCATTTTTGATATGATTCCATTTATATCACCTCTACCAGTACACCTGTCCATGCTTTCTTGGTGTTTCTTTCCAGCATTTAGCACATTATTCTTTCATTGGCTGCTTTTGCACATAAACATTATCAAAACAATGATCAGCAGTGAGAGAGGAATGAATCCTGTTGCAATGACCGTCATCAATCTTAAGGAAGAAATTCCGCAAGCTGGGGATTCAAGCTAGCCACTCCCGTTCTCAAGTCCTGTGCCCTACCGGCATTGCTGCCTGGGCTCGGCTTATCTTATGAAAAGGTAGCTATGAAATCATTGTTGCAATAGTGTAAATAGAGGATTTTTGTTTTTTTTGGGGGTGAAAGATCAAAATTTATTTCATCTTGTGAATATCACCTGTAATATTTTCACTTGTGGATGTGCCAATTGTGAAAATATTACGGATGATGTTCACGAGATGAAATAAATTTTGATCTTTCACTAAAAAAAAAAAACCCAAATATTCTACTTATTTCATGCATTTAACCCCTTTTTTATTGGGACTTTCATCAAAATCCAGTACAGTGCCCCCCTCACATAACAATGCATTACAATATTACGTAAAGCCTAGTAACTATAGGGTTAATGTGCGTAAATTACGTCATATTTACCCCTGCTTGAATGGAACACACTGTTCACCTAGGTAAGTTGTGTGTGGGGACTACTGTTTCCCCCTTCAATTGAAGAGTTGGAAAATATTAAATTGGTATTTTTCACTGGTTGTAACTGTGAAATATCAAACCATAATCCACCATTATTTCTCTATAAACTACCCAAAAGAATGAAATAATTGCTCTTCATGCACACTGGCATCAAAAGCAGACCAAAAGCCATGCCCACTACTTCAAAATTCAGTTAACTCTTTAACAAACGACAATTTAGACTGGTCCAAATTGAAAGCATTTGCCGACGACAAAATAAATGTGACTGAAAAAATGAAACTTGTTTTGGGAAGGGTAGAAAACATTGTGGGAAAAGAAGAAAATGCTGGTTTCTCCTTTTCCCACAATGTTTTTAAAAGGCTTCCTTCACAGGGTCGTTAACCGTCGGAATTGTGTGGTAAAGAGTTAAAAGCTTGAAAAAAAAAAATGATTGAAAAAATGTGTGCCTATTGTCAGGTTCTATTTACTTTACACAATACTTTTAACCAAACGATAAAATTTTACACTTGTTCAATACAGCATTTTGCAGATGACAAAATAAGTAAGACTCAAAAATTGTAATATATTTTCGAAAGGGTAGAAAACAATGTGGAAAAAGGAGAAGATGCTGATCATCAGCATTTTCTCCTTTCCCCACTTTGTTTTCAAAAACTTTCTGTCTTTGGGTCATTAAAACTTGGAATCACATGGTAAAGGGTTAGGCCACATTAAATTTTCCGCCTGCAAATGCTTTCAGTTTGGACTACTATAAACTTTTGTCATTTGGTACCCAGTAAAGGTCAAAATCTGACGCAAAATGACCATAGATCTACTGTGGGTTTTTGCTTTTAAATTCAGAGCGGTATGTTTTTAAATGGAAGGCAATGTTTGTATCGGAAATAACAGTGTTTTCAAGATGCCACTTTTGATCCATTACCGTTGATTCTGACTTAAGATCATCATTTCAAGTTTTTTTTAAATATATATCCAAATGTGAAACAGCCTTCGATCAAAATTTCATTTTGTTAGATATCTAAATGTTTATGTGAAACAGCCTTTAAGTCTGATAACTTGGTCCATATCCCAGAAGCTAGTTTTATACATTTTCTAATTAAAGTCACAATGGCAACTTGACAATAAAATTGCTATAAAGTTTGAATTAAATCCCAATTAAAAGATATTGGGATAAGTACAACAAAAACCACACAAAAGGACAAAACTCAACAAACAGTTATATAGTGTTTAACTCTTTACCAGACGACAAAATTTTAGACTTGTCCAAATTAAAAGCATTTGCAGACGACATTTTAAATGTGGCTCAAAAGATGGAATTTGTCTTTGACAGGGTAGACAACATTTGGAAAAAGAGGAAAATGCTGATTACCAGCATTTTCTCCTTTTCCCACAATGTTTTCATCAGGCATCTTTCTCAGGGTTGTTGAAAGTCAGAATTGTCTTGTAAAGGGTTAACCCTTTACCAGATGACAAAATTTTAGACTCATTCATATTGAAAGAATTTTCATGAAAGAAATTTAATGTGGCTCAAATAATGGGATTTGACTTTAACAGGGTAGAAAACATTGTTGGACAAGGAGAAAATGCTGATAACCAGCATTTTCTCCTTTTCCCACAATGTCTTCAAAAGCCCTTGTTCTCAGGGTTTTTAAAACATGGGATTGTATGGAATAGAGTTTATATCAATAATTGAATCTACAGCTAGATTTTCAAGCACACCCGTGAACCCCCACTTTATCTACCCGATATTTAAATCAGATTCATTTACCCCCCCCCCCCCCCCAAGCTTACAATTACACTAAAAAATGCTTTATGCAGAGAGGGTGTGTCAAGATCAGACTGCAAGAATGTGCTGTCTCATCTAAAATCTATGCTGTCCAATATTTTCAACTATATTCTGGCCGATTCAGCCTTGAAACAAAAATATCTGGGTGTGTTCTGCTGCCCAAAAATGTCCTTTTGGTTAATTAAATGATTCAAGGGCTTAATCGTATCCATTTGACCCTTTACCACACTTGCTGACTTTTAACGACCCTGAGGAAGAAGCCTCTTGAAAACATTGTGGGAAATGGAGAAAATGCTGGTAACCAGCATTTTCTCCATTTCCCACAATGTTTTCTGCCCTGTCAAAGACGAATTTCCTCAACTAAGTCACATTCAAATTGTCATCTGCAAACGCTTTCATTTTGGCCAAGTCTACATTTTTCTTGTGTGGTAATGAGTTAACTTCACTGAATACTTATCATAAATGCATATTTATGCAGAGTAGCACAGGGTCAAACTGCAAAGAATGAGCTATCTGATCTTGATCTTCACGGCAGACGTTATTACAGATACTGAAAAAGCCTTGACATAACAAAAGCTTGGTCCAATTAATTAACCCTTTACCAAACGACAAAATTTTAGACTGGTCCAAATTGAAAGCATTTGCAGACGACAATATAAATGTGATTGAAAAGTTGAAAATTGTTCTGGGAAGGGTAGAAAACTTTGTGGGAAAAGGAGAAATACTGGTTACCAGCATTTTCTCCTTTTCCCACAATGTTTTCAAAAGGCTTGTGTGTTAAATGGCTAAATGAAAGCATCTGTTTTATATACATGTACTGGTATTTGGCACTAAAACAGTTATTGCTTACTCTACCCTATCAATTGCCAAGCCCCATTGCTCAGTCGGTAGCGTGCAGGACTTGAAATCAGGAGGTCGCTGGTTCGATCCCCGGCTTGGCCAATTTCTTTCCAAGGATTGATGATAGTCATTGCGACAGGATTCATTCCTCTCTCACCGCTGACCATTGTTTCGACGATGGTTATGTGGGAAAGCAGCCAGTGGCTTGGAAAGAATATTGTGCGGAGTACTGGTAAAAAGAAACCCCAGGAAAGCATGGATAGGTGCACTGGCCACCACGATATAACTGAAATAATGTTGAAAACGGCATTAAACACCATACAATCAATCAATCTACCCTATCAATAGAATGGACAATTTTCATCAGAGACTAGAATAACATGAATCACTGTTGTTCTGGCAAGAATGTCTTACATAGTATTGTCAAAAAGTGTAGATAAGACTGCAGGTGCTTTTTAATCCATATCTGGTTGAGACATTTAACAAAAGTAGGAAATTCAAAACACAGCTCATACATGTACATGTATTTCAGCACGTTTTAACCTTCCACAAACCAATCACAAGTTTTTATGATTTTATGGAAGAAGCCTTGAAAAAACATTGTGTGAAAAGGAGAAAATGCTGGGAACCAGCTGTTTCTCCTTTCCCCACAATGCTGTCTTCTACATTTCAATAATATCAATACAGCAACATTTAATAAGTAATCTGCAAATGCGTAAATTTGATTAACTCTTTACCAAATGACAAAATTTTAGACTTGTTCAAACTGAAAGCATTTGCAGACAATAAAATAAATGTGATTCAAAAATTGAAATTTGATTGGGAAAGGGTAGAAAACATTGAGGGAAAAGGAGAAAACCAGCATTTTCTCCTTTTCCCACAATGTTTTCAAAAGGTTTCTTTTCTCAGGGTCGTTAAGAGTCAAGACTGTGTGGTAAAGGGTTAAGTCTAACATTTGTCCTTTGCTAAAGAGTTAAAATTTAATAAGGCCACTACAAATACAATTGTGTGTTTTAACTCTTTACCACATGATGAGATTTTTGACATGTCCAACTTGAAACATCTGCAGACATCAAATTAGAGGTGGTTTAAAAACTGAAATTTGTCTTTCATAGGGTGGAAAGGCTTCTTTCTCAGGGTCGTTAAAACCTGGGGTTGTGTGGTAAAGGGTTAACCTATAATGGTACAAATGAAATTTGACCCTCCAATAGTACTAAAGAGCTTTGGAAAATATTGCAGGAAAAGGACCAAATACTTATAATCAGTCCTTTTCGTTTTCTATACTGTACTTAACCCTTTGAGCACCGAACAAACCCAACAAACTTTTTATGGCCTGAAATAAGACCAAAATAATTGCAATATCATTTGTTGCTTTTATCTTTAGTGTTTCAGAAAAGCAGAGAGTTTAGATCAAAGATCAGACTGCATGTTTTGTGCAGTCTGGTCTTGATCTACACTGCCTGCAAAGGCAACTAGTTTTGAAAGGCACTTTAACCGTTTCCCAAACAACAAATTTTGGACTGGTCCAAATTGAAAGAGTTTGCAGATGACAATTTTAAATTTGATGAAAATGGCAGAAAGTTATCAAAAAGGGTAGAAAACACTGTGGGAAAAGGAGAAATTGTTTGTTACGAGCAATTTCTCCTTTTCCCACAGTGTTTTCAAAAGACTTGTACTGCAGACACGTGTAAACCAGGGCTTGTTTGGGAAAGAGTTAAGGGTTAAAAAACATACTTTCCTTTCCTAAGAAATGTTTGTTCATAACTTGTAAATTGTAGTCCCTCTGATGGGGCAAAAAAAAAAACAAGTGCAGTACAAGGGCAACTTTTTTTCTAGTCTGAATTACCTGCCCCTACCACTACGTTATAGGGTCAGGCAAAGCGCAATAATGGCGGCCTCCATGGCGACCTCAAGCTTAGCCTTATGCCCTATCCTTTTTTACTCAATTTCATGTGATCCAGTTTGATCAGTGAATAAAATGAGATCAGTTTTTTACAAAATATACATTATCGAATCTAACTGATTGATTGATTGATTGTATGGTGTTTAACGCCGTTTTCAACATTATTTCAGTTAAATCACTGCGGCCAGCACACCTATCCATGCTTTCCTGGAGTTTCTTTTACCAGTGGCTGCTTTCCCACTTAACCATCGTCAAAACAATAGTCAGCGGTGAGAGAGGAATGAATCCTGTCATGATGACTATCATCAATCCTCAGAAAGAAATTGGCCAAGCCGGGGATCAAACCAGCGACCTCCTGTTCTCAAGTCCTGTACGCTACCGACTGAGCTACAGGGGCATGGCTACCTAATCTAAAACATGCTTTTGGGGTATGGTTTATTTGATGAATTTGACTATGAATCACTTGTAGCCCTGTTTTTGGACGTTTTATCGGTCCACTGACATTTTGGATACTTAAAGCAATTCTGATATGTACTTTTTCTCGCTAAATAAGAATGACAAATACAAAAAAATAAACTGCCATTACTTTTTTGCAACTGATCTGTTTTCAGTTCAGTCTACAGTAGAATTTGATCAAGTGAAATAACAATAATCCGTTACTTCTACATATTACAAACAGGGGCTGCCATTATTGCGCTTTGCCTGACATACTTTTGAAGTATGGTACGGTATCAAACTACTTTTTCTCCGAGATATACACCAAAACCAATAATAAAATACATTTGGCCTTATCAATATAATATGTAAGCACTGGCCAATGACAAGTATATAATATTACAAAACGAAATTCTATGCCAGAAAAAATAATTACCAATACTTCAATATTTATAACAACCCCCACATTATATAGTAGTGGTTATATATGTACCCTTGACAATGAATGTTTTGACCTCTTAGCATATACATGCCGGGTGAGTTTTCATCTCATTTTAGACAATATTAAATTCTGCTGAAAGAAATAAAATAGTGTTCTGTTGGGTATATCAGTTGTGGATTGGACAGTCTAGTTTCAACAAATATATAAGCCATGTTCTGGCAAAAGGGGGCTTATTGCACCTCTGTGATCCATGATACAAAGTAAGTTATCACATACTTGTGGATCCATAAAATCCATTTTCTGGAACAACCGACTGCATCATGAGATAGACTGGTCCTTTGACATGCAGAAAATTGACCAAAAGCGAAAAGTTTCGGCCCAGGTCAGCCTGCGTGGACTGCACAGGCTGACCTGGGTCAATACTTTTTGCAGATGCATTAAACCCCCTTTTCACAGAGCATGGCTCCTATACACACACACACACACACACACACACACACACACACACACACACACTGTATATATATTTTCAATTCATTGATACTGTAAAATTTTGTATCTAATTTCACACACGAATTTGACATAAAACATTTTGCCACACAATCTCAACTTTTAACGACCCTGAGAAAGAAGCCTTTCGAAAACATAGTGGGAAAATGAGAAAATGCTGGTAACCAGCATTTTCTCCTTTTGCCACTGGTTTTCTACTCTTCCCAAAACAGGTTTCAATTATTAAGTCACATTTATTTTGTTGTCTGCATAATGCTTTCAGTTTGGACTGGTCTAAAATTATGCCATTTGGAAAAGGGTTAAGTTTTCTAAATCTCATGCATAAATGTGAACAAGTTGGGAATCTGGGCCCGTATTCACCAAGCATTTTTAACCCATTACCACACAATCCCAAGTTTTAACGACCCTGAATCAGAAGGTTTTTGAAAACATTGTGGAAAAAGGAGAAAATGCTGGTAACCAGCATCTTCTCCTTTTCCCACAATGTTTCCTATCCTATCAAAGACAGAAACAATCAATAAAGCTGCATTTGATTTGTTGTCGGCAAATGCTTTCAATTTGGTAGAGTCCAAAATTTTGCTGTTTGGGTAAAGAGTTAAGAATTAGTCTTTGTCTTATTCTAGATTTAGACAGTAACACAACTTCTGATTGGCTGAACCAGATGGTTTGATTAGTGAAACCATTTGGTTTAGTCAATCAGAAGTTGTGTTATTTTTAGATTTGGAAAATTCTGGAGACTAAAACTAAGAATGATCTTCAGCATGGTTGGTGAATACTAATTCCGGCTGGCAAAAAACATATCATTTATACATCGTCATGTACTGCGTGATTTCAACATGTAAAATTGTTGAACTTATTGTCTGAAAACTGTTAAAAGTTAAACACAAATATTGATCAAGTCAAGGCAGGCTTTTAATGCTTGTGTAAACAAATGTCCCCATTAACACATTTCCTCCTGCATGCTTGCATAGGGCTTCTTTTTTTTTTCTTGCAGTAGAGTACTTCAGCCCTATATTACCAGTGGGTGGCTGGATCAAATCCCCAGCTTGGCCAATTTCTTTCCAAGGACTGATGATAGTCATTTTGACAGGATTCATTCTTCTCTCACCCCTGATCATCGTTTTGATGATGGTTATGTGGGAAAGCAGTCAGTGGTTTGGGAAAAAATTGTGCATGGCACTGGTTAAAGAAACTCTACGAGAGCATGGATAGGTGTCCTAGCTGCCTTTTAAAAACATTGTGGGAAAAGGAAAACATGCTAGTAACAGCCATTTTCTCATTTTCCCACAATGTTTTCTACCTATTAAAAAAGTCTGAGAAAAAGGGTATTTGAAAACAAGGTAGAAAAATGAGAAAAGGTCAGTAACCAGCATTTTCTTCTTTTCACAGAATGTTTTCTTCCCTTTCAGAGATAAACGTCTGTTATTCCCTCCGATTTATTTGGTCAGCTGCACATGCTTTCAAACGGGTCAGGTCTAAAAATAAGTCTTTTGGTAAAGAGTTAACCCTTTACCACACAATCCCTACTTTTAACAACCCCATGAAAGAAGCCTTTTGAAAACATTGTGGGAAAAGAAGAAAATGCTGGTAACCAGCATTTTCTTCTTTTCCCACGTATTCTACCCTTTAAGACACAAATGTTATGTTTTGAGCGACATTTAAAATGTCTTCTGCAAATGCTTTCAATTTGGACTAGTCTACACTTTTTTCGTATGGTAAAGAGTGAAGCAAATACCAGTTGTCACAGCCAGTCCACTTACTGAACCATATGACTGTCCTCAGAAATCATTAAACCTTTACCACACAGTCCCAAGTTTTAACGAACCTGAGGAAGAAAGCTTTCGATAATATTGTGGGAAAAGGGAAAAGAATGCTGGTAACCAGCATTTTCTCCTTTTCCCACAATCTTTGTCTACTCAGTAAAAGGTAAGTTTCATCACTGAGCCACCTATTTTATTTGCATAATTCTTTACCACATGACAAAATCTTAGAGATCTACTAGTCCAAATTGAAAGCATTTGCAAACGACAAATTTAATATGGCACAATGGATTGGACTTTTATCAGAAAGAGTAGAAAACATTGTGGGAAAAGGAGAAAATGCTGGTTACCAGCATTTTCTCCCTTTGCCCACAATGTTTTCAAAAGCTGTCTTGCTCAAGGTCGTTAAAACTCGGAATTGTGCGGTAAAGGATTAAATGCTTTGAATTTTGTCAAGCCAAAAATTTTGTCATGTGGTAAAGAGTTAAAACAAATTTACATAACCTTTAACGGCATTAAAATTAAACCATACACGTCAAAATATCAAATATAGCTAAAATAATACAATAATCTTCTCTATCTCGAACATATCTGCGATTGATTTCAAGGACCTCAGTTTCAATGCAGGTTTGATTCTGAAGGTACGGGAACTGGTTTAACTCTACAAAACAACCCCGCCTTTTAACAATCCCGACAAAACAGGCTTCTGAAAATACTGTTGGAAAAGGAGAAAATGCTGGCAAACCAGCATTTTCTCCTTTTCCCACAATGTTTTCTGCCCTTCAAGCACAACTTCTATCATTATGTCCATATCTGAATTGTCATCTGCAAAGCCTTGAGATTGGACCGGTCTAAAATTTTGTCGTATGACAAAGTGTTAAACTGCTTTTTGGGAGAATAAATCAAAGATCAGACAACACAAACACAGAATGTGCAGTCTGATCTTTGATTTATATTGTACCCTTTTTTCCATATTCTGGCTAAAAAACCTTTGAAACACCAATACCTTGGCTTTTTTCCCTATTCAAAAAGGGCCAATTCATGGATTCAGCATTCTAAGGGGCAAGTAATCACTGTCCGAAGTTACAGGATATATTCTGGTCAAAACAGCCTTCAATTGGCAGTATTTTCAGTATCCCTACAAATATCCTCTTTGTGTATTTAAAATTAACTCCTTACCAAAGGACAAAATTTTAGACTATTCCAAAGTGAAAGCATTTGCAAAAAAAAGTGACTGAAAAAATGAAATTTGTTTTGGGAAGGGAAGAACTAGAAAACATGGGGAAAAAGAGGTAAATGCTGGTTATCAGCAATTTTTCCTTTTCTCACAAGGACTTCAAAAGGCTTCTTCCTAGGGGTTGTGTGGTAAAGGGTCAATAGTATAAAAGTCAATCCACAACAACACAATTTAGACTCATCACATCCTTGTTGTGTACAGTTTTTCAATCTTTTGAGAAATACATTATACATTATAATCAGGATGACATTAGAAAATATTTCCAACATAAAAATTGCATACAAAAGCAGGCTTAGTCCATTTTCATAAGTGGCACAACAGTACAGGTTGTGCAAATGGAAAAAAAAAAATTAAATCAAGCTCACAAAATATTCCTCTGAACAGAGTTAATATGGGCATATCAGAACAAACTTTTTGCATGGCTCTAAAACTCTTAAAGCACAACAGCTATACAAATTTACTTGAAGTCTGTCTGTTAATTTAGTAGATATGCTCTGGACAATATCAATTTTGTCTTTTGACCTTTAATGTTGATCTTGACCTTGAACCCATCAGAAGAAAATTCTTGCATGACACTTGGTTGGTTGTATTGGGGTTTAACGCCACTTTAACAGCTAAGGTCATATCATGGCGGTCGGTGACGCACATGTGTTTCCTGGCTTTCTCACACCAGTACTAACACAACTTTCTTTCCAAAGCCACCGACTACTTTTCTCACATGCTTCAGCAGAGGTGAGAGGCGAAAATACGCCGAAAAGAAAGTTCGCCTCAACCGGGTATCGAACTCACAACCACCAGGTCATGAGTCCGACACGCTCACCACTGAGCCACCCAGGCGGGCTGCATGACACTAGTACTCAAAATGGAGAACAAGTTTGCCAAGTTATTTTGAAATTCATTGATAAATGTAGAAGTGGTGCTCCGGACAAGGTCAATTTTATCATTTGACCTTCAACTGTGACCTTGACCTTGGGCGTATCGAAACAAACTTTTCGCATGACACTAGTACTTGTTAAGGAGAACAAGCGTGTGAAGTTTTTTTGAAATCCATTGATAAATGTAGAAGTTATGCTCCGGACAAGGTCAATTTAAACATTTGACCTTCAGCTGTGACCTTGACCTTGGGCGTATCGAAACCAATTTTTCGCATGACACTAGTACTTGTTTAGGAGAACAAGTGTGTGAAGTTTTTTTGAAACCCATTGATAAATGTAGAAGTTATACTCCGGACAAGGTCAATTTAAACATTTGACTTTCAACTGTGACCTTGACCTTGGGCATATCAAAACAAACTTTTCGCATGACACTAGTACTTGTTGAGGAGAACAAGTGTGCAAAGTTTTTCTGAAGAAAAAAAATTGATAAATGTAGAAGTTATGCTCTGGACAAGGTCAATTTAAACATTTGACCTTCAACCGTGACCTTGACCTTGGGCATATTGAAACAAACTTTTCGCATGACACTGGTACTTGTTAAGAAGAACAAGTGTGCAAAGTTTTTTTGAAATCCATTGATAAATGTAGAAGTTATGCTCCGGACAAGAATGGGACACACACACTAACGCACGCACACACTAACACACACACACACACAGAGACGGACACAGGTAAGTCTATATGCCCCCCCCCCCCCCCCCCCATTTATGGCGGGGGCATAAAAAGGAATGATATGATCCCATGCTCTGTCACTCAACTGTATATCTGCCAATTTGCTGTTTCTACGTGTAAAGCTGTTTTAACACCAATTTATTTAAATATTTAAATGAATCAATTTAATGGTTTATCAACCCTAGAATTAAAAACCTGTAATTCTTCCAAATGAATTTGTTTTTTAGTTTATTATGGCAAGTGAAATTTTTATGGCGAACGAAAAAACTGAACTTTTTATCTAAGCATACTTCAATTTAGCTCTTTTATTTTGATACTGGCAGAAGGAAAAGTTAACACCATTAGAAAAGAATATTATGCTAGGCATCTGACTGACTTCACATTCACTGATGACCATTCTCTATAAAGGTTAGTGAACTAGCTAGTGAAAGTACCCGATGCACTTATCTAATTTGATCTTGTTAGATGTGTGTTGCTAAAAGGGTACCAGTATTAGGACACTCAAGTTTCAGACACCGGACCATAAAATAATTCTAGAATTCTATAATCAAACATTCGAATTCTAAAAACTGAATATTTGAATACCAGTATTTGTGTTTGTTCCCATCCCTGGTAGTAACATACTGCTGTACTTACCCTAGTCCCTCATCTGTAATCTTGAAGCAACCGGACAGACTGAGATATTCCAAACATCTAAATCCCTCTGTAACTTCCGGACTATCGCCGCTGACAGTTCTGTAAAGAACCGGGTCTGGTTTCTCATTTTCATCAAATTCATCCTCTTTGGTCAACGCCACATCAATAATCGTACTGCCCTCCCTTGTGGCGATCATCAAATCAGTTTCTTCGAGCCAAGTTTGTACAATAGCTAAAGCATCGGGACCTTCAATATTTATTCTATTATGCATATCTACCTCACTGGTATTTGTTGTCGGATCTGAATTCTGCTCCACAATTCTCGGACCTTTTTCTTGTTCTGTTGAAGATACTGGTTCAATCTCTGTCACCTCCATATCGAGTATTTTGGTGACTAAAGTGCCAACTCCAGTCTCCTGTCCGGATGATGGAGTTGATAAATTATCATTATAGGTAAGCCTGTCATTTGTGTAGTTCTCTTGAGTTGTGTCACCTGTACTCATGACTTCAGGCTGAGAGTCACATGTTGCACAAACCTTAACTGGCTGTGTACAAGACTCACACCCACCACCTTGAAAAGTAGGTTGATCAACATCAGTTAAAACATCTTCCTCAAGGTGATATCTTCTAAATCCAGGTTCTGTAGATATGATACAAGACTCTTGTTGTGACCAGCAACCTCCACACCTATCTACAGCACCATCTATGCACCTACGACCAGAACAACAACACACCATCTCTCTATCTACACACTTCTCAGCCTTATCACAGTCATTATATACATCAGTATTGCACTTGTCCCTCTCTCTACTCAAACAAAAATCCATCCACTTTTCTTCCTTTCGACAACCCATGCACATTTTCTGAACACTGTTCCTGCAGTGCTTTTCCAGCTGTGAGTTGGGGTCTGCTGGCCAGGAATCCTTCTCCTGGCATCGTTCTGAGAGCTCACATTTCTTGCATGTCTTGTCTTTTTCTCCAGTATCTTCACTTGCCAGCTTTAGGTCAGATTCATTATACAGCTTTGCTTGGTTCTCTGGTCCTGTTTGTTTTGTCAAAGAAATCTCTGTCCGGTGTTTGACTTCTTCTGCAACCTGAGATGATTGCCTGTCTGTTGCTTTTGCTATCCTCTGTAATGTTAAGTCTGTGATATACAAACATCCAGTTAGGTCAACATGTTTGAGCTCCTGTCCACAGCCTTCTTTCTCCAACCTGTGATAAAAATATAAATGGTAAAAGAACAAAATACAGTATATGTGGATATATATATGAGCAATGCTCTGACAAAAAGGGATTTAATACATCCCTGTAATGCATTATACCACGCAAGTCATCACATAATCTTGGATCCATAAAATCCATTTTCATAACAACCTATTGAATCATGAGCAGGAATGGTCCTTGGACATACAGGAAATTTACCGACAGCAGAAAGTTTCAACCTATGTCCACTTCGACCCATGCAGACTGCGTAGGCCGACATGGATCGATACTTTTTGCAGATGCATTAAGCTTCTGTTTCACAGAGCATGGCTCAATTGTGTGTCAAAATATTTGTGCATGGTTGATTTCCCAAAATTACCCATACAGAAATTTTTTAAAAGTCAGGTCACCCAATCTATATATTTTGTTGAAAAATATATCAACAAAAAAAAGTTCAACAATTTTTCCCAATTCCCAGTTCGCAAAAATCCCCACATTCCATACATTTAAACTTATACAGTGGTAACATACAGTAGTAACACTACATTGGTTACACAAATAGACACAGTTTTACAATTTTACAAGTAAAACTATATCAAAAGCATCAAAGCAATAAATGTCATACACAATACAATCATAGATTTACACTTTACCACACAACAAAAATGTAGACCTGTCCAAATTGAAAGCATTTGCAGATGACAATTGAAATATGCCATAAATGATGGAATTTTGTCTCTAGTTGAGAAGAAAACATTGTGGGAAAAGGAGAAAATGCTGGTTATCAGCATTTTCTCCTTTTTCCACAATGTTTTCAAAAGGCTTCTTCCTCAGGGTCGTTAAAACTCAGGGTTATGTGGTAATGAGTTAAAACCCCAGACCTCAAGATAAGAGGGAGTGATGGTATTCTAAATCCATTTTTTCTCTTCCAAACCCTACATTTTGGGTACTCATTAGAATCGTCTCAATGAGACAATTCTAATGAGTACCCATAACATAGGGTTTAGCAGAGAGGGATTAATATTTTCAATTTTGAAATCAAAATCACTCCCTCTATCTGGCGCTCTGACCCTCCCAAAGAACAAAGGTTGATTCTTCAGAGTCATATCAAACATCAAGTAATCACTCTACAGCTTTCGCGTCTGGCTGACTTTCTGAACACGACATAAGTTTAAGAATTTTGCTCATCCTCTTGTGATTTCCTTTTATCAAAATTTTAACGTCTCCTATCATTTTAATGCCACTTCATAGATGAAAGTACATGTATCTCCTTACATTTGGGTAACAGATTTTTAGCCTGCCTGGGAAGCTCTGTGGTTAACATTTCTGACTCGTGACCTGGTAGTTGCTAGTTTGATACCCGGTTGAGGCAAACTTTCTTTCCGGCGATCTTTCACCTCTCACCTTTGATGCATGTGAGAAAAGGATTCAGTGGCTTGGAAAGAAAGTTGTGTCAGTACTGGCGTGAAAAAGCTAAGAAACACATGAGTAGGAACACTGACCACCGTGATAAGACCTAAGCTATTAAAATGGCGTCAAACTCCAATACAAACAAACAAATACCGATTTTTAGGCCACTGAAAGCAAAAGTGACAGATACCTTGTTCTTTATTAACTCAGTAACTTGTAACCTCCTGCAAATAGATATAGCTTTTTCTGCCTTGCAAGAGAAGAAAACAACTTGGGAAAAAAAGAAAATGCTGGTTACCAACATTTTCTCCTTTTCCCATAATGTTTTTCAAAATACCTTCTCTGTAAGAGTAATCAAAACTTGGTATTGTTTTGTAAAGGATCAAATAAATGTTTTCCTGGGTATTCATGTTTTAAACCTGATTAACCCTTTCCCAAACAAACCCTGGTTTTCACATGTCTGCAGTACAAGTCTTTTGAAAACACTGTGGGAACAGGAGAAATTGCTCGTAACGAGCAATTTCTCCTTTTCCCAGTGTTTTCTACCCTTTTTGAGACCTTTCTGCCATTTTCATCAAATATAAAATTGTCGTCTGCAAACTCTTTCAATTTGGACCAGCCCAAAATTTGTTGTTTGGGAAAAGGTTAATGAAGATTTTTGTATCACAAGGATGTTTTCAAATCATCTACTGCAAATTAGTTTCATTAGGAACCCAAATAATATGCCAAAAAGGAATTAGGAATTTTTAATTGTTAGAAAGTAGTTTACCATACCCTTTAAATCCAAGATCAGAGACCCTCGTCTGTGTCAGATCCAAATATTCCAAGTTTGGACAAAGGGAGAGAATCTTGTAGAGCTGAAATAAAAGAAATGGAGGATGTAAATATAATCACAAACAGTAAACACGAAGGTACTTGTTCAACCCTTTGCCAAATCACAAAATTTCAGACTTTCCTGGTTTTAACGTGTGGTAAACAATGAAATATGGTTGGTATGTTCGAATTTATTATGAAAGGCTAAGGAAGTTTTCCATTTCTACAGCATTTCCTCCTTTTCCCACAATGTTTTGTAATCTATCAAGGACAAATTTTGTCATTTGAGCCCCCTTTGTTTTCTGAAAATGCTTTCCATTTGGACCATTCTGAAATTTTGTCATTTAGAGCACAGTTAACTGATATATGAGACGTGTGATAAAAGTAAATTTTCAATTTGCAGTTGAGAAAGTATTACTTATTGTCCATTTAGTATCAACCTTTAGGTGCCGGTTCAACAAGACCATTCTACTGAGAACCCACAAAATCAGTCCAAAGGCGAAGTATCATTACAACCCTTATCCTGTTCAATAACTGAAACTAAACTTTATAGCCAACAGTAAAACCCTAAATTCTGGCATTTCAAATGTGGTTTTTTTTTTGAGGAAAGAAATCTCCTTATCGGACAGTCTAGATCCAAGTTTAGACAGCACATTCTGTGCAGTCTGATCTTGATCTAGGCTGTCTGAAAAGCGTCCATGAGTGGCACTCATCAGCCTAAGGGTTAACCCTTTACCGCACAATGGTGCCTTTTGACGCCCCTGGGAAAGAAGCCTTTTGAAAACATTGTGGGAAAAGGAGAAAATGCTTGTAACCAGCATTTTCTCCTTTTCCCACAATTTTTTCTACCCTATCAAAGAAAAATTGCATCATTTGAGCCACACTGAAATTGTCGTCTGCAAATGCTTTCAATTTGGACGAGGCTAAAATTTAGTCGTCTGGTAAAGGGTTAAGCAGTAGAATCTTACAACCTATCCAGGGTCCGTATTCACCAACCATTCTTAAGAATGTTCTTCGACATATTCTTCAAGATTTTCCAAGTTTGAAAGTAACACAACTTCTGATTGGCTAAACCAAATGGTTTAGCCAATCATCAGGTGTGTTACTTTCAAATTTGGAAAATTTTGGAGAACAAGACCAAGAATATTCTTAAGAATGGTTGGTGAATACGGACCCAGATCTCTGTTTTGGATAATGTTGGTGTACAAAGACTTGATGATCACTCACAGTTCCATTGGTAATTCCTTTACTGTATGCCAAATCACATTTCTCAACTGCAGAACCAACTCGGGGAAGAAGAAATTTACACATCTGTGTCAACATCTTGGACTCCTTCTGAATCTGCAAGTACGGTTCATTTAGTTTGAACTCTTTCAGTAGCATAAATTATTAACTCAACATCTTTTGACAGCTGAAAATACAACTGACTGAAACTCCGAAATGTTTATTTTGAAGGCTTCACTAAACAAGTGGATAGTATAGATCCAAGATTAAACTGCACCTTCTGATCTTAAACTATGCCACCTACAAAAGCCTGTTTTTACATACTGCGCTGAAAGGGCTTGTCAGTACGAAAGCCTTTGATCCAAATGAAATCTGGGCCGGTATTCACTAACAATTTCTAGTTAATTCTTAGTCTTATTCAAGATTTAGAAAGTAACACATCTTCTGATTCTTAACCCTTTACCAAACGACAATAATTTAGATTGGTCCAAATTCAAAGCAGTTGCAGACGACAAATTAAAGGTGGCTCAAATGACAAAATTTGTCCTTGATAGAGCAAAAAACATTGTGGGAAAAGGAGAAAATGCTGGTTACCAGCATTTTCTCCTTTTCCCACTATGTTTTCGAAAGGCTTCTTTCTCGGGTGTAGGGATTGTTTGGTAAAGGGTTAAGAATGGTTGAATACTGATCCTGTTGTATATTTAGAAGATCTTTCCCATTCATGCTCACTTCAGACAGACCAAAACAAATTCAAAATCATGTAAAGCATACACAATAAGTGATTTATTTTTCAATGATATGAAAAACATTGTCAGAGGGAAAAGAAGCAACACTTCTCCTCATTTATTTAGATATCAAGTGGTTCTTAACCATTAGAGTGCTGAATAAACCCTAGGAACATAATCCATCTAGAAATCAGACCCATATAATAGCAATTTTAAGGATGATATTTTCCAGAAGTCTCAGCAGAGCAGACAGTGAAGATCAAAGATCAGACTGCATGTTATGTGCAGTCTGATCTTGATCTACACTGTCTGCAAAGGCAACAATAGTTGTCAAAGGCACTTTAAAGGTAAATGTCAGTTCTACAATAACCCATCATTTTTGGGGCTCTTCTTTCCACTATCAAAAACTTTAACAAACTTAAGCACATGTACAAGTAAGGAGGAAAACTACCTTTTATAAGTCATATGAAAAACATTGTTGAAAAAAAAAGCATGTCTTTTGAAAATATTTGATAAATCACAGTGGAAAGAAGATGAAGTGCTTGTTCTATTTTTCAATATATTTCCCAGTATGTTTTCAACACCACATACAAGCAGGTACAATGAATGTAACAGAAGTTTAACAAACTTGACAGTCTTGTAAGGCTTTTGAGTACCAGTTGCTAAACTTGTCTGTGTTCTTATCTTCTTCATGCATTCTAACTTTTAAGTTTCTTAGTCAAATGATATGGAATATAAAAAGCAATTTCTCTTTTTTCTCATAATCTTTCAAGCACTCTTTAATTCTAACAGACAACAAAAGCATTACACTAGTTCAAGTTAAAAGCATTTGTAGACAAAAATGTAAGTTTGGCTGAATTATTGGCATTTATCTTTGAAAGAATAGGAAATATCACCAGAAAAGGAGAAAATGCTGGTTTTCAGCTTTTTCTCCTTTTCCCAGAGTGTTTTCAAAAGCCTTCCTACTTAGGTTTTTAAAAACGCAGGCTTGTCCAGTAGAAGGAAATTACAAGCAGGGAGATTACAGCTCATTTATGTTGTAAAAATGTTGACAGGTTTAGCAAGTTCAGCTTCTTTGTTGAATATAGAAATGAGCCATGCTCTGGCAAAATGGGGTTTAATGCATCTCCGTGACACATAAAATCGATCAAGCCATCACATGATTATGGATTTATCATAGCCACTTTTTTTTTTCATAACCAACTTAATGATGAGATAGACTGGTCCTTGGGCATACAGAAAATTGGACAATAGCGAAAAATCTTTGCCCAGGCTGCGCAGGCTGACCTGGGTTAATACTTTTCACAGATGCATTAAGACCCCTTTTCACAGACCATGGCTCAAATCATTGTGGAAAAAGGAGCATTCTTTTTGTAACCTTTTACCACACATTCTCAAGTTTTAACAACCCTGTAACAGAAAGCTTTTGAAAACATTGTGGGAAAGGGAGAAAATGCTGGTAACCAGCACTTTCTCCTTTTCCCACTATCTTTTCCACCCCATCAAAGAAAGAAATCATTGCTTGAGTAACACTTATTTTGTCATCTGCAAATGCTTTTAATTTGGTCGAGACCCAAATTTTGTCGTCTGTTTACCTCTTTACCACATAATCCCGACTTTTAACGACCTTGAGAAAGAAGCCTTTTGAAAACATTGTGGGAAAAGGAGAAAATGCTGGTAACCAGCATTTTCTCCTTTTCCCACAATGTTTTCTATCCTTCCCAGAACAAACTTCATTTTTTCAGTCAAAATCATTTTGTTGTCTGCAAATGCTTTCAATTTGGACTAGTCCAAATTTTTGTTGTGTGGTGAAGAGTTTAAGGGTATGGCACGCTAAACCCTTGTTTGATTAGATGGTATTTTACATACTTGTATGGCTTCCATATCCCAATCGTCAGACTCATCTATGTCAGCGTCTTCATCGTACATTTTACCTTCAAGTTTCTTGTTCAAGTCTTGAGACTCTTCATCATATATACCCTCTGTGGCATCCCAGTCACCTGTCAGTGTGTAAAGAGTAAAATTAGACACATCAATGGGGCCGCAAGGTCATCTGTCTATGTTGTTCATATTATCCCGGAGCAAAAACAGACTTCTCAACTTTCAATTAACCCTTAACCAGATAACAAAGTTTTAGACTTGTCCTAAGTCAAAGCATTTGCAGGTGACATAATAAATATGGCTCACATCATAGGATTTGTCTTCAACAGGGTTGAAAACATTGCAGGAAAAAGAGAAAATGCTGGTTACCAGCATTTTCTCCTTTTCCTACAATGTTTCCAATAGCCGTCATCTTCAAGGCAGTTAAAGCATTGGACTGTGTGGTAAAGACTTAATCTACATGTTCTTTATCATTTTGTGATAAGCAAGTAATCTATACAGGTTTAATCAACAGATATGCTTGGGGTCCTGGGGTCAAGTTTTTATTCAAAAACATTGTTTCTTCACTGAAACTCATTATGTCTAGTTCTGTTCCTTGTTTTTGTACCTTTGATGAACAAGAGACCACATGTGGGTGCCAACACTTGACTGCAGTTGCTTTTCGAAATAGACTGATTTTCAGTCAAAAGTAAAAGTCAAAAAAGGGACATAACTGTGTCAAAAATATTTTTACAGTTAACTGCTGTACTGGTATGGGTTCCCTATTTGATAGTTAACAACCAGGTAGAGTTTTAACAAATATCTTCAGTAATGACAAGAGATATCATAAAATGTTGAAGTTTTTGTACGACCATGCAGATGACGACAGGGCTATGAGAACACCTTGGTGTATTCTTTGAAAACAGGTGATTTAAAAATTAATTTCACAGCCCTCTTCAATATTTCATGTACAGTTCAATCCATATGAAATAAACATGAAGTAAATGATCATAAAAAGAAAACTCTATGACAAGGAGAGAATTTTTCTATATAAGCAATTTTCCATTTTTATGAGTCTGTTGGCAAAATAGGGCATGATTAACTTTTTACCATAGACAAAAATGTAAACTGGCCAAAATTGAAAGCATTTGCAGATGACAATTTAAAATGTGGCTCAAATGATGGAATTTGTCTTTGATTGGGTAGAAAACATTGTGGGAAAAGGAGAAAATGCTGGATACCAACATTCTCTCCTTTTCCCACAATGTTTTCAAAAGGCTTCTTTCTCAGGGTCAATAAAAGTCGGCCTTGTGTGGCAAAGGGTTAAAGGAAGGAGGAGGGTTGATAAACAAAGTTATTCTTGGACCATTTGCAACAAACTGTGAGCACCATTTTCCATTTTTTCTTGAATGTGACACAGCCCTCTCTTCCTGAATGCAGATTTCTTTTTATACATATACAATAATCATTAACTCTTTACCAAACAATCCTGTGTTAAAAAACCCTGAAGAAATAAGCTTAAAAAAACACTGTAGGGAAAGGAAAAAAATGTTGGTAACCACCATTTTCTTCTTTTCCCAAAAAGTTCTTTTCCCTTTTAACCCTTCACCAGACAATCCCGAGTTTTAATGACCCCGAGAAAGAAGCCTTTTGAAAACACTGTGGGAAAAGGAGATAACCAACATTTTCTCCTTTTCCCGCAATGTTTTCTATCCTTCCCAAAACAGGTTTTAATTTTTCGTTCGAATTTATTTTGTCGTCTGCAAACGCTTTCAATTTGGACTGGTCTAAAATTTTGTCGTGTGGTAAGGAGTGAAAGGGCAAATCTCCTCATTTCACAGAGAGAAAGCTACAAACCATTAGCCCAGCTAACAGGATACAGGCTTTTCCACAGTGTCGGATCAAATGCCAGATTATTCCATCTCTTACAGCCCTGTGCAACATGACACAGATCCTTCGGATTCAAATGAGAATATATGTTCAACAGGATTTCGTCTGGAAGGCTCGCAATGTTCACCGAAGGTTCTGTTGTGTTTTCTGTCTTTTTTCTGGGCTTCTGTTTAACTGAAAGAAAGTGTTCAACAATCCAAATTACCTCCTGCATACTTGTCTTTTAGTTGTACAGTATACCAATATTGAAAACATTGTAGCAAAACGAGAAAATAAAGAACAAAACCTCCTCAAGCCATCATGTTTATTCAAGCGTATCTATAATAACATTAAAGGCCCAGTGGCCGCCAAAGTAAACAAAGTGGGTCTTAAAATGCATACAAATTGAAATCAACATTTAAAAGTATGGGAATCATTGTGAAGATGACAATCTGTTATTGTACGGTTGGTCCAAGTGTTAGTCACTGACAGAAACATAAACTGTAAAACAAGGTTAAAATTTGCCAAGTTGCTCCGTCTTTGTTTACTTTTAACCTGGTTTTAAAATTCACCTTATCATAATTTGGAACATTGCCAGACTCTCTTTATCAGACAATACTTTAGACTTGTCTGTGATAAAAGCATTTGCATACACAGAGCTCCAGATAGAGGGAGGGAATTTGATTTCAAAATTGAAAATATTAATCACTCTCAATAAACCCTACGCTATGGGTACTCATTAGAATCGTCTCATCGAGATGATTCTAATGAGTACCCACAACATAGGGTTTGGAAGGGAAATAATGGATTTAGAATACACGTATCATCACTCTCTTTTATCTGGAGGTCTGATACAAAATCATATGTGACTGAAATGATGGGATTCATCTTTCAGAGGGTAGAAAACATTTTGCAAAAAGGCGAAAACAGTCTAATGAATCACCAAAATATCCCTTTTTCTTATTATTGAGTTTGGGTAACTGATATTAGTGGGCAAAGTTTTTCCTGTTTAGAGAAAAAGTGTTTTACTAGCCCTAATTAACCCTTTACCAAACAATCCCGGGTTTTCATGACCCTGGGAAAGATTGCTTTTAAAAACATTGTGGGAAAAGGAGAAAATGCTGGTGACCAGCATTTTCTCCTTTTCCCGCATGTTTTCTACCTTATTAAAAAAAGAAATCATCACCTGAGCAACATTTGTCATCTGCAAATGCTTTCAATTTGGTCCAGTCCAAAATTTTGTCGTTTGGTAAAGAGTTCAAGTATTAACCATTATTTAGATGAATGAATCAAGTGGGTATAGTAACATATACCAGTGCACATTCTTCACAGCCGGCCTCAATGGCATGTTGTTACTTTGTCATTAGGTTTTGTTGGACCTAAAACAAATGAGCCATGCTCTGTGAAAAGGGCATTTAATGCATCTGCGAAAAGTATCGATCCAGATCAGCCTGCAGTCTGCGCAGGCCGACCTGGGCCCAAACTTTTCGCTACCGGTCAATTTCCTGTATGTCAAAGGACCAGTCAACCTTGTGACACAGTCTGTTGTTAGACAAAATGGATTTTATGGATTCATAATTATACAATAACTTGCTTGGTATTGTGGATTGCAGAGAAGCATTAAACCCCCTTTTCACAGAGCATGGCTCAAATGCTAGGTTCTAGCAATTTTTGATATTCCCACAACATTTTAAAAGCCTACTATCCCAGCATCTTCAAAAACCAAGATCTTCAAGTAAAGGGCTAAGTTTACCAGACTTGCTGTCAATGATGACCTTCTCTTCCTCCGCTTCCACTTTGAAGTGTTGTTCCAGTACAGCCGCTTTAATCTGTTTCAGTTCTTCAAACGTAAAATGTTCCATAAGAAGAGGCTGAAACACCTGAAAAAAAAAAAGTAACATTTTCATCATGGCCTGAATTCACCAGCTATTCTTTATTTCATTCTATGTCTAATTCTAGATTTAGAAAGAAACGCAGCTTCTGATTGGTTAAACCATTTGGTTCAGGAAATCAGAAGATGTTACTTTCAAAGTAGAACATTCTTGAGAATAAGACGAAGAATGTTCTTAAGAATGGTAGTTGAATACGGACCCTGTTTATGTAGAAATTTACAGCCATGCTCAAAAATACTTTGGTCTTGATCTAATTGCAAATGACAAACTGGCACATACCCTCAAAAGGCAAAAAAACCTCTCTTATCAATTTTGGAGAGGCTAGAAAACATAGTGGGAAAAGGAGACAATGCTGGTTTCAAATGTTTTCCAAATGCTTCTTCCACAGTTGTTCACACTCAGGATTGTGTGGTAAAGGGTTAAGTTCACCTGGGCTTACTAGTATATTTATTCATATGCTACAACAATTTTTTTTAAGTAAATTTGACACATTTCACAGCATAACCTCAGCATAGTTTCTTTGGCAATTCATACCCTGTCCATTTAACCCTTTACCAGACGACAAAATTCTAGCCTTGTCCAAATTGAAAGCATTTGCAGACGACAATTTCAATGTGGCTCAGATGGTGCAATTTTTCTTTGATCAGGTAGAAAACATTGTGGGAAAAGGAGAAAATGCTGGTTACCAGCATTTTCTCCTTTTCCCACAATGTTTTCAAAAGGCTTCTTTCCCAGGGTCGTCAAAAGGCGTCATTGTGCTGTAAAGGGTTAAGTAATTAATTTAATTCTAAAACACTTTAACTCCTTTAACAAATGACAAAAATTAGCCTAATCCAATTTGAAAGCATTTGCAGACATATTAATTTTGGCCATAATCTTTGGGCTTGTCTCAGAAAGGGTAGAAAATCATGGGAAAATGGAAAAGGGCTGGTAACTAGCATCTTCTCCTCTTCTATCCACTATCTTTTCAAAAGCCATCTACCTCAAAGTCGTTAAGAATCAGGACTGTATGACGAAAGGTTAGCTCTTCACACAATCTCGACTTTAACTCTTTACCACACCATAAATTATAGGACTGTCCAAATTAAAAGCATTTGCAGACAATAAAAGAAATATAACTAAAAAATTGACATTGGTTGTGGGAAGGGTAGAAAACATTGTGGGAAAAGGAGAATATGCTGGTTATCAGCATTTTCTCCTTTTCTCACAATGTTTTCGAAAGCTCTCTTTTTCAGGGTCTTTAAAAGTCGAGATTGTTTGGTAAGGGTTAAATGACCCTGAGGAATAAGTCTTCGGTGGTCTGGTAAAGAGTTAATCAAAGATTCATTACCTCCTCTTCCTCAGCCATATGCGGTAGGAAAGTCTTCGTGAAATCTTCCAGGGCATGTCGCAACTTAATGCCATAGTTCTTTCTATCACTCTCGGACTTTTTTGTACATTTGTATCCGTCTTCTAGCAGACTTAACATGTCGGTGAGTTGGTTATCCTTGTGACAGTTGCAGACTGCTGTGTTCTGGATAGATAAGGACCGCAGCTTATTTTTCAGCTTTTTCATTATGTATTTATTTTCTATTTGTTCATGGGCAACAAACTCATGAAAGGTCTTTATCAAGTTTTCTAGCAGAGAGTTCAGGTGGTAGACATCAGAAAAGTTTGTAGTTTGTATCTGAAATGAAAAGATATAGTTCTCATTACTGTCTGCTGATCCAGTTCCTATCTTGCAGCAGATTCTATAACTAGAGGGCCATGATGGCCCTGTATCGCTCCACTGGCTTATAAATATAAACCATAAATACTAAACATTTTAATTCTGAGCCAAATGGTTTCAAAATGAAGACTTACAAAGTTTTCTCTGTAAAAGCCCGTGTGAAAGTTGAGACCCGCAGGGCAAAGCCATTTTTGATCCCAGAGCTATAATTACTTGAACCCTGGTAGGGGTCCACAAGATAAAGCCACATGCCAAAATAATACAAGTCTATGCTGTATGGTTATAAATAAGGTGATTTTCAAGTTTCGTCCATATGAAGCCTCTGTAAAACATAAGACCACTGATGCAAGGCTAATTTCAAAAAGAAAAATTGAAAGTGATCCAGATTTGGTAGCCCTTGGGCTTGCGATTAGGAGCAAAAAGATTTTTTTAATTTTCACACTATAAGCACATGTTTATGATCCATGAGATAGGACTAATTTTGACATAACTTGAATAACTTTGGAAGAGGTTAATTAGATTACACTCATACAATATTACAGCTGTAAGTAAAGGTAAGGAACAAGAAGATCTTTTAAGTTCTCACTATATTAGCCTAGATGAAAGCTTGTGACTTATTGGGTGAAGCAGTTTCAGAGACAATAAGCTTAATGGCCTTAGGCCTGTGGAGCTAAAAAGCAGTATCTTTTTCATGAGCTACAATGACCTTAGTAAATACAAGCTTTTGGAAAAGATTTTTAAAGGTTTTTCAATACTTTTCAGTTTTGTAGCCATAGAAACCATAGCTTTTAACAGAACTTAATTCTTTGAAGACATTCTGAAGAACATCATGGCAAGATGATATCTGTAAAGTTTGGTCGAAATTGGAAGAGTGGTTTCAATGAAAAAGATGGAACAGTCTTGGTAGAAGTCTACAATATGAATCAGCATTCCAAATTTTTATAGCCCTAGGCCTTATAGTAAGGATAAAAAAAGATATCTTACGTTTTCACTATGTAAGCCTATCTAAAATTTGTGAACCCTGGAGTGAGACAAATTTTGATCCCAAGGCTCAAAACATGCCGAATTTGTTAGTATGATGCTTTATGGTTAGAAACAAGAAGATTGTCGAGAAGTCTTCACTATATAAGCACTTATAAAACTTTGACCCCAGGGCTACAGTCGGACTAAATGGGGAATATGTGTATTAGAAGAATAACATGCTAAATTTGGGAGTTCTTGGCCTTATGGCTTGAAACAAGACGGTTTCTGAAGTTTTCACTCCATAAAACCATGTTAAACTTGACCCCTGGTGCAGGGCCAAACTTGATCCTAGGGCTGTAACTTGGGCCCTCTTTGTAGTTGTCCACTACATAATCCTATAATTATGCAAAATTTGGTAGCCCTAAGCCTTATGGCTATGTACACCAAGATTTAAAAGTTTTCCCTATATAAGCCCAAGTAAATCTTGTGACCCCCCCACCCCGCAAGCATGAGGCCAAATTGACCCCAGGACTGTAATTTGGGCACTTTTGGTAGACCACTAGATCAAGCTAAATGCAAAATTTGGTAGCTCTAGGCCTTATGGCCAGGTATTGCAAGATTTCTTAAGTTGTCACTATGTAAGCCCATGTAAAACTTGTGACCCCTGCGACAGGGCCAATTTTGACCCCAGGGCTAAAATTGCCTGCTTGGTAGAGGCCCACTAGATATTGCTACATGTAAAATTTGGTAGCTCTGGGCCTTATGGCTAGGTACAGGAATATTTTTTAAGTTTTCTCTATATAAGCCTATGTAAAACTTGTGACCCTGGGGCAGAGCCAATTTTGACTCCAGGGCTATAATTTGAAAAAATATGATAGAGGTCTACTACATAAAGCTACATGCCAAATTTGGTTGCCCTATGCCTAATAGTTTCAAACAAGAAGATTTTTAAAGATTTCGAATATTTTTCAGTTCTGTTGCCATGGCAACCAGAGTTTTTGAAGGAATCAAATTCTTTCAAGAAATTCTGAAGAGGGACCATGGCAGGATCATTTCTGTGAATTTTCATGAAAATTGGATGGGTAGTTTTAGAGAAGAAGATGTTTGAAATAAAAGTTAACGCACGGACGGACGCACAGACTGACGGACGGACGCACGACAGACACCGGGCCATGACATAAGCCCGCTGGCCTGCTGGCCTTCGGCCAGTGGGGCTAAAAACCCAAGAGAACAACTGCTTGCAGCAAGCAGGTTGTTCAACCCTTTACCAAACAATCCAGACATTTAACAACCCCACTCAAGATTGCTTTTGATAACATTGTGGGGAAAAAGAGAAAATGATGGTAACTAGCATTTTCTCCTTATCCCAAAATATTTTCCACCTTTCAAACAAAAAAAAAATATCAGTTTTTGAGCTTATTTATTTTAACACCTGCAAATGTTTTCAATTTGGACAAGTCGGGTCCGACAAATCACCGAAATATGACCAAAACACCGAAATACCCCAATTTTTTTTATATTTTTTTTTTTTAGTTCAGAAGACTGACATAACATGTAGTTGCACTGATGAAGGAGGGTTAGTTTAAAACCTACTGACAAAATATCAACATGCCATTTAAGCATGTCATGAAGAATGTGCACTGGAATAGCCTATCTGTACTGTAAATGTCCACAGAAATACCCGCTTGACATACTAAATTTTGTCATCCAGGAATTGTCCCTCTACAATCTCATTACAGGAGCTTTTGTACAAGGTTGATGTGTCTGATCTTTATCCGTAAGTTTACAAGAAAAAATAGTGTTTGTTTTTATGTTGGGCACATGACATTAAACAAGAGGGCCATGATGGCCCTGGAGTCGCTCACCTGAGTCTTTTGACCAAGCACAACCAATTTCCAACGTCTTGTGAGATATGTGTATTTCCAAACAATAAAATTTTAAACTCATCAGTCTGAACTTTCTGCATAAAACAAATAATTGTGGATCAAGCTGTGGGATTGGTCTCTCAAAGGGGTAGAAAACATTGTGAAAAAGGGAAAAATTGCTGGATACTAGCATTTTCTCATTTTCAAACAGCGTTTTCAAAAGGCTTCTTTCTGAAAGTCATTCGTACACTAGGTTTTTCTAAGATTTGACCTAGTGACCTAGTTTTTCAGCCAACATGACACATTTTCAAACTGGTCCAAGATATCATCAGGACAAACATTCTTACCAACTTTCAAGAATATCAGACTGAAAATGTGGCCTCTACAGCATACACAAGGTTTTTCTAAGATCTGACCTAGTGACCTAGATTTTGACCCAACATGACCCATTTTCAAACTCATCCAAGATATTACCAAGGCAAACATTCTCAGCAACTTTAAAAGAGTATTGAACAAAAAATGTGGCCACAACAGTGTACACATGGTTTTTCTAAGATTTGACCAGGTGACCTAGTTTTTGACCCGACATGACCCATTTTCAAATTCGACCGAGATATCATCGAGACAAACATTCTGACCAACTTTCAAGAGTATCAGACAGAAAATGTGGCTTCTGGAGCTTACACAAGGTTTTTCTAAGATTTGACCTAGTGACCTAGTTTTTCACCCAACATGACCCATTTTCAAACTAGTCAGAGATATTATCAAGGCAAACATTCTGACCAACTTTCAAGAGTACTGGACAGAAAATATGGCCTCTAGAGCGTACACAACATTTTTCTTAGATTTGACCTGGTGACCTAGTTTTTTACCCAACATGGCACATTTTCGTACTATTTCAAGATATAACCAAGACAAACATTCTGACCAGTTTTCAAGAGTATTGGACTGAAAATGTGGCCTCTATAGTGTACAAAAGGTTTTTCTAAGATTGGACCTAGTGACCTAGTTTTTGACCCCACACGACCCAATTTCAAACTTGTCTGAGATTTTATCAAGACAAACATTCTGACCAAGTTTCATGAGGATTGGACTGAAAATGTGGCCTCTAGAGCATACACAAGGTTTTTCTAAGATTTAACCTAGTGACCTAGTTTTTGACCCCACATGACCCAATTTCAAACTCATCTGAGATTTTATCAAGACAAACATTCTGACCAAGTTTCACAAGTATCTGACTGAAAATGTGGCCTCTAGAGCATACACAAGGTTTTACTAAGATTTGACCTAGTGACCTAGTTTTTGACCCCACATGACCCAATTTCGAACTCGTCCGAGATTTTATCAAGACAAACATTCTGACCAAATTTCATGAGGATCGGACTGAAAATGTGGCCTCTAGAGTGTACACAAGGTTTTTCTAAGATTTGACCTAGTGACCTAGTTTTTGACCCCACATGACCCAATTTCAAACTCGTCTCAGATTTTATCAAGACAAACATTCTGACCAAGTTTCACAAGTATCTGACTGAAAATGTGGCCTCTAGAGCGTACACAAGGTTTTACTAAGATTTGACCTAGTGACCTAGTTTTTTACCCCACATGACCCAATTTCGAACTCGTCTGAGATTTTATCAAGACAAACATTCTGACCAAGTTTCATGAGGCTCGGACTGAAAATGTGGCCTCTAGAGCATACACAAGGATTTTCTAAGATTTGACCTAGTGACCTAGTTTTTGACCCCACATGACCCAATTTTGAACTCATCCAAGATTTTATCAAGACAAACATTCTGACCAAATTTCACAAGCATCTGACCGAAAATGTGGCCTCTAGAGCGTACACAAGGTTTTTCTAAGATTTGACCTAGTGACCTAGTTTTTGACCCAACATGACCCAATTTCAAACTAGTCCGAGATTTTATCAAGACAAAGATTCTGACCAAATTTCATGAGGATCGGACTGAAAATGTGGCCTCTAGAGCGTACACAAGGTTTTTCTAAGATTTGACCTAGTGACCTAGTTTTTAATCCCACATGACCCAATTTCGAACTCGTCCAAGATTTTATCAAGACAAACATTCTGACCAAATTTCACAAGCATCTGACCGAAAATGTGGCCTCTAGAGCGTACACAAGGTTTTTCTAAGATTTGACCTAGTGACCTAGTTTTTGACCCAACATGACCCAACTTCGAACTTGTCCGAGATTTTATCAAGACAAACATTCTGACCAAATTTCATGAGGATCGGACTGAAAATGTGGCCTCTAGAGCGTACAAAAGGTTTTTCTAAGATTTGACCTAGTGACCTAGTTTTTGACCCAACATGACCCAATTTCGAACTCGTTCGAGATTTTATCAAGACAAACATTCTGACCAAATTTCACAAGTATCTGACCAAAAATGTGGCCTCTAGAGCGTACACAAGGTTTTTCTAAGATTTGACCTAGTGACCTAGTTTTTGACCCCACATGACCCAATTTCGAACTCGTCCGAGATTTTATCAAGACAAACATTCTGACCAAGTTTCATTAGAATTGGATTGAAAATGTGGCCTCTAGAGCGTACACAAGGTAAAAAGTTGACGACGGACGACGCACGACGGACACAGCACGATCACAATAGCTCACCATGAGCACTTTGTGCTCAGGTGAACTAAAAATCACCAAATTAGAAAATCAGGAGCCATTTTGATTCTGTGGTTAACACATGACAGTGTTCCCACTCACATCTCTTTTTGGGAGTGCATGCACTCCCTGGAATACAAGTTTGGGAGTGCAAGAGAAATTCTAGGAGTGCACTTAATATTGACAATTATAGAGCATCTATGGAGGACAGTAAGGGTCTGTTGCATTGAAAATTTGTTTTGATGAGTCTAACTCTGCAGTTGGCTTCTCTTGAAAACAATACGGGTAATTTAAAAAAAGAAGATGCTTGTTATAATTTCCTTCCTCACGGGACCAGTTTCAGAGGAACAATTTACAGCCTGAGAGCCAGTAGAATTTTCCATTTCATACTAATTAGCTTTCACTTATTGTTTTATAGAGATATTTATATAAATTTACTGTTCAAAGTCATTGATAAAGCTGAATAGACAGTTTGAAATGCCTACGATCGGACGATGTCAAACCAATTTTTGTTGTGTCATGGGTTTTCATGTTTCTTGCAGTGATCTTTTTTTCATGCCTATTAAGTTTTGGAGTAGTATTTCCGCTTCATTTGACATAGATCTGTCAATAAGAATAGAATGTAACTTCAAAACCTTTAATTTTACTCTAGAAAAGTGGATTGATACCAAGTTTGATTAGCATTGATAAACAGTGACTTTCACACTGTCCCAACTGGTGCCACTGGTGATTGACAATCATAAATGGGAGCCCTGAAACCTGTGTGTGCATGCACCTTTCACTTCATATTTTTGTGCGTGATTATTCAATTCTGTGTGTGAATCACACACATATGCAGTGTTCCCACTCACATCTCTTTTTGGGAGTGCATGTGCTCCCTGGAATACAAGTTTGGGAGTGCAAGAGAAATTCTAGGAGTGCACTTAATATTGACAATTATAGAGCATCTATAGAGGACAGTAAGGGTCTGTTGTGTTGGAAATTTGTTTTGATGAGTCTAACTCTGCAGTCAGCTGCTCTTCATAACAATATGGGTAATTTAAAAAAAAAGAAGACGCTTGTTATAATTTCCTTCCTCACGGGACCAGTTCAGAGGGACAACTTACAGCCTGACAGCCAGTAGAATTTTCCATTTCACTGTCAATTTCAGACACTAATTAGGTTTCACTTATTGCTTTATAGAGATATTTATGTAAATTTACTGTTCAAAGTCATTGATAAAACTGAATTGACAGTTTGAAATGCCAATGATCAGACGATGTCAAACCAATTTTTGTTGTGTCATGGGTTTTCGCGTTTCTTGCAGCGATCTTTTTTTCATGCCTGTTAAGTTTTGGAGTAGTATTTCCGCATGATTTGACATAGATTTGTCAATAAGAATAGCATGTAACTTTAAAAGCTTTGATTTTACACTAGAAAAGCCAATTGATACCAAGTTCGATTAGCGGTGATAAACAGTGACTTTCACACTTGTTAACTTGTCCCAACTGGCACCACTGGTGATCGACAACGGGAGCCCTGAAATCTGTGCGTGCATGCATGTTTCACTTCATATTTTGGTGTGTGATTATTCAATTCAGTGAGTGAATCACGCACATATGTGCGTGAATGGGAACCCTGATATGTGCGTGAATGGGAACCCTGATTACCAGGGTTAATTGATAAAGAAAATTATAATTCCACCAATAATGACCAAATCACTTTAACTCTTTACCAAACGACAAAATTTTAGACTAGTCCAAATTGAAAGCATTTGCAGATGACAAAATAAATGTGACTCAAAAAGTTTAAATTTATTATGGGAAGGTAGAAAACATTGTGGGAAAAGGAGAAAATGCTGGTTACCAGCATTTTCTCCTTTTCCCACAATGTTTTCAAAAGGCCTATTTCTTAGGGTCATTAAAAGTCTGGATTGTGTGGTAAGGGGTTAAAAATAACAATGAGAAACTTACACATCTAATAAGTTGGATTATATCAGTGGAACACCTTCAATTATGGTTGCTTCACTTTCACTTAACAGAACGTATCAAGCCATTTGTAGGTTTGGATGGATCAGAGACCTATATCATGCAATGTCTGATTTGGGTCTACTTCATTCTCAAATGAAATGCATTTGTACTCTCTTAAGAGTGTGTTTATCATTCACAGAAATGATAAATATAAGTGATAACAAAATACTGATAAAGCAGTAATTCTTTAGTCTAGATTTGCATAATCAGACAGGTATTTTGGTACGTAACAGACAAGGCATGAAGTATTACGGTGATTGTTCTCCACATAAATCAATGGTAATTGTATATTGCCAACATCGTTCTTCTCAATACTTTGATTAAAGGCGTTTTCTGTTAAAAATTTAAAGAAAAATCCTGAATACTTATATCAGTTATCTGAAAATAGATGTATTTCGGTGTTTCTATAGTAATTCTTGATTTGTCTGTCCGGACAAGTCTAAAATTTTGTTTTCATATAAAGTGTTCAATGTCTATACAGTTTATTTACCCTTTACCAAATACTTAATCTTTGGACTTGTCCAAGTCTGAAGCATTCGCTGTCTACAACCTGAATTAGGCTCCAATGGTGGATGTTCTCTGATTGGGTACAAAATATTGTGGTAAAAGAACATGTTAACAACCAGCAATTTCTCCTTTTCCTACATTATTTTTATCATGCCTTCCTCCCTTGGGTCGTTAAAACTCTGGACAAGTTTGAAGTGTGGCAAGCATGTCTTAACCCTTTACCACATAATCCCGACTTTTAACGACCCTGGGGAAGAAGCCTTTTGAAAACATTGTAGGAAAAGCAGAAAATGTTTCCTACCTTGCCCAAAACAAATTTCAGTTTTTGAGTCACATTTACTTTGTCGACTGCAAAAGCGTTCATTTAGAAATGTCCAACATGGTAACGTTTGGTAAAGATTTAAGGTGAGTGTTAAGTGGTGTAAATTGTCTTGGGGTGATTGTCCTGTGACTTATGTCAAAGGTTATGAAACATCTTATTTGAAGCCTTCATTTGTTTACATAGATCTCTAGAAGAGAATGGCAATTTATTATTTCATTAACAATCAATTTTAGCAAGTCAGCTCTGTCCCTACATTAGTACTAAATCGAGCAAAATTCAAGGAAAGTGGTAAAATGAAAGTCACCAATTTATTTAGTCCAAATATTTAGACGTATACATGCTTATTTACCTTTCAACATTTATCATCGGACATTTCACATTTGATTTTTCTTATTGCATGTAACGTCTAAATGGGTCCCATTCAGTTCTATGTAGCAAATCCGATCTTCTTTAAAACCAGAATTATAACAAAAGAGAACTTCATTTACCTGTAGGAAGAACTTTTTTTGAAAATATTCAGCCGCTGTCTTGATAAATAATGGGCAGATTCATTCAGAATTCAATAAAATCACTCGCAAGTGGGATTGCCGACAGAGTCGCCGCCATGTTTTTCAGTCATGCAGACGGTTGCATAACAAGTAAGAATTGACTTTAAGTTTATAAACGAAATCTGTTCCAATAATCAAACAAGACCGAAGCGAACAAAATTTTGTTTAAGAAAAAGACATAATACCATTCTGTAAGTTGCATTCACCCGCACATGACGGTTCATTCGGAACAATCATATCTCTTCCACGGCAATTCATAACAAAACAGAGTGGTGTTGAATCGGAATGGATTTTGCTCATAAATAGGCAAGTTTTGGACAAATATCCTTTTTCAATCGAGAAATTATTCATTTATCTTACTTCTGATGTATATTTTTTTGAACAAGTTCACTTGAAAGTATCCAAATTTGCTGTTCAAACAGCGACAAAATTCGATGTCGGAGTTTGCTAAAGAAAACTATGAAGGAGCCGATAAGACCCTACGTACACGATGAATGTCAGAATGAAAAGTAACGTACGTAGGGGCTTATAAATAGGACTACAATTTATTCAGCAGTCTCAGAAAGTGAAGAACATAAACTAGAACAGTTCTAAGTAATTGGGGTGTTAAACAGTTAGGGTGAAATTTAAGGTCCAAGACATAAGTTTGGTATAAGGTGAACTGCTTTACCATATCACTGTATTTGTAAACTAGCTCTTTCATTCGTGAATGTGGAATCTTGAAGACATCCACTTCGTCTGGGGTCAAAGGCGCCATATTTGTTGTTGTTGTTTGGAAAAACCGGAACTGCAAAATCTCGCGATAATATGTGTGATTTGTGACGTCATGTTACCTTAACGACGTTGATACGCTGTCATGTACAGCACTAGTTCTTTCGTGAAGTTGATTAATGAAGTAAGTTAAGGCGTATTTTTCGCGTAAGCCAGTTTTTGTTTCGGAAGCTTGTTTATGAAATTGGTTGTATGAAGACATTTTATTTACTTTTAAGTGTCTAAATCAAAATGGCGACTCGAAATTATCCAGCAGACACACAAATCCAGAAGTTTTTAGAAGAATCGTACAATAAGGAGAGAGATACGCGATTGGGATGGTTTGCCAAACGAGGTGCAGTAGATTCCGGAAAATCAAAACAGTATGAAGCATTCAGGCGTAAAATTGAAAATGAAGCCAAACCGGCTGAAGGACTGTTAGCTAAACTGCCAAAAGACGTCAAAGAGCAGCGATACAATAAGAAAATCAAGCGTTTTGATGACATCTTGGCAACCAAGGCTGACAGTGCCAATCTCTTGAGCGCCGAGATGAGACCGGTTACACCACAGACAAAATTGAGATTGTACGATGGTTTCACCAAGGAAGGGAAAGGTCGCTACCAGTACTTGTCTTCTCGATACGAAAGAAACCCAGAGGACAAATTTAGTTTTCCTTTATTAAGTTCTTGGGAGTACGGATGGAGACTTGGTGATGTCATTAAGAAGGACGACATAAGAAAACCGAAACATGGACGCACAAGAATAGTTGCTGATACATTTTATACGCGGACTGGTATTCCAACGGCAAGCATGTAATGAGAGTTACCACAGTGCATTCGAGATATTGGATATATTGGATATATTTTTGTAAAAAAGGACTTGTTCTGTAATTTTCTTTTTCTACGTGTAATAAAATCTTCACTTCTTGAGCTATTGAATATATTCATTGTTTTATCCATTGACTTTTGAAAAAAAAAAAAAAAATAGAGACTGTGGACAGATCCACTATAATTAATTTACAACAAAAGTTTACATATCTTTAACCCTTTACCTCCTAAATAAGTTAAATGAAACTTTCAAGCCGAAAGTAAAAATCCAAATGTTGCTATTTCAAAGCTTTTTTTGGGGGGGGGGGGGGAAGGGAGGGGATCTCCTTATTGGACAGTATAGATTCAAGATCAGACTCCATGTTCTGTGCAGTCTGATTTTGATCTACACTGTCTGCAAAAGGTCCATGAGTTGCGCTAAGCAGCCAAAATCATGCCACAATCAGACATTTAACTATTAGGCTTTCTTTGTCTTTCCATTTGGTCACCTGTGCTATACAGTATTGTTTAAAAGTCTTGAAATCAGTAGTTTTTCTTACTTATTTTGCTAGTTTCTGTTCCTTGCAATGAGCCTATCAGTATAATGGTTCCACACGACAAGCCCTTATTCCTCACATTATCTCCTCCAGACAACGATGTTTACACCACATAGCACGACGATTTAGATATTTTGACGAAATGAAGAAAAATTAATGATCAAAGCAAGTAAATTCTTCAAATGTCACTTGTTTTACAAGCATTCGTATATTGACCCTTTACCACATAATCCCGGCTTTTAACGACCCAGAAAGAGAAGACATTTGAAAACATTGTGGGAAAAGGAGAAAATGCTGGTAACCAGCATTTTCTCCTTTTCCCACAATGTTTTCTATCCTTCGAAAGACATATATCATATTTAATTTGTCGTCTGCAAATGCTTTCAAGTTGGTCCAAACCAGAATTTTGTCGATTGGTAAAAAGTTAAACTTTAATTCGTTTTTATTATCCTATTGCAGAGGAATATTTGCAAAGTCGCTTGTTGCAAAGTTGTTTTAGAGAGTAATGAGTTGAACAAGGGATGTGTAATTTAGTGGGGAAAAAAAAAAACAGTATTATCTTTATCACTTTTTTTTCTTCTTACTTTTCGTTTTCATCCATACTATACATGTGTACTTTTTGTATACACCTACTTATTATAAACTGATGCAAACAGTTCACTTGCATTCTTTTCAGTATTAATTGTATTTGATCAATGGATCAACTGCTGACATTATGATTTTTTTATATGAAAAAGAACACCTTTGCTCAAAGTAGTAGCTGGTATTTACATAATGTCTTATTTAAGCTATCATTTCTTTCAAAAGTATTAGTTAGATTTATAATACCTACATTAGAAAGGATAAGAAAGTATTAAGCCTTTACCAAACGTTCCTGCGTTTTAGGACTTTTGAAAAGATCGTGAAAGGAAAAGAAAGTGCTTATATTTAGCATCTTCTCACTTTCCAGCCATTTTTTTCTCTCCTTCCAAAGATAAATTCGACTGTTTGAGCCACATTTAATTTGTTGTCTGATAACGTTTTCAGTGTAGACAAGTCTTTATTTTTTTCGTCAGGTAAAGAATAAAAAATGTTAAGTGCAGACTTGAGCTAGATTTTTGTTCTGAAAGGAGAATTTCTCGCTTCTCCCTTCATTATACTTGCTTATATTATTAGTGTTTATATGTTAGTTGTATATTTTCTGAACTAGTTATATGGCTTATTTCTGAGGTTTATAGGAGGATTGAATTTCTTAAAGCCTCTAAACCCCTTATCAGTGTCATCCGTCCAAGTTTGACATATGCAAGAGTGTTACGTTCGAGAGATCTATACGCTCTTCTGTATATATGTACATTTTTTTTTTTTTACTATTTCATTTTCATTAAATATACTTAAGCCACGCTCCGGCAAAAGGGGACTTAATGCATCTCTGTGATCCATGGTACCAAAAAAGCCATCACATAATTATGGATCCATAATGGCCACTTTTTTCAACAACCGACTTAATCATAGGGTAGACTGGTCCTTAGACATACAGAAAACTGATCAATGGCGAATAGTCTCTGCCCAGGTCAGCCTGCGAGGACTGCGCAGGCTGACCTGGGTCGATACTTTTCGCAGATGCATTAAGCCTCCTTTTCACAGAGCATGGCTTACTTGTTATGCATTTCTTTTTTTACACCCATTTCTCGTATCTTTTATTTTGCTGTTGTTTTGAAAAAGTTTGCTATGAAATGTTTTAATGCGCCTCTTAAATTTCCACAATGAAAATATACAGACTTGTTGTTTATCCCCTGACCACGCCATCCCGACTTTTAACGACCCTGAAAGAAAAGGTATCTGAAAACATCGTGGGGAAAAGATTGACTGATTAATTGTATTGGGGCTTAACGGCGTTTCAACAGCTTAGGTCATATTACGGCGGTCAGTGCAACTACGCACGTGTTTCCTGGCTTTCTCACACCAGTACTGACACAACTTTCTTTCCAAGTCACGGACTACTTTTCTCACACGCATCAGAGGTGAAAGGCGAGAAATCGCCGAAAAGAAAGTTTGCCTCAACCGGGTATCGAATTCGCAACCACCAGGCCACGAGTCAGATACGCTAACCAGTGAGCTACCCGGGCGGACCGTGGGAAAAACGAGAAAAATGCAGGTAACCAGCATTTTCTCCTTTTCCAACCATGTTTTCTACCCTATCAAAGACGGAAATCATCAGTTAACCCTTTACCGCACAATGCCGCCTTTTGACGCCCCTGGGAAAGAAACCTTTTGAAAACATTGTGGGAAAAGAAGAAAATGCTGGTAACCAGCATTTTCTCCTTTTCCCACAATGTTTTCTACTGTATCAAAGAAAAATTGCACCATTTGAGCCACATAGAAATTGTCGTCTGCAAATGCTTTCAATTTGGACAAGACTAAAATTTTGTCGTCTGGTAAAGAGTTAAGCAACATTTAATTTGTCGTCTGAAAATGCTGTCCATTTATTCCAGTCCAAAACTATGTCGTTTGGTAAAAAGTTATCATTATTTTCATGACGACCTTTCTGTCCCCGCCTCTCACCGTCTCTTTGTTTCTCTCTCCAGTCTTAGCTCTGTGGAAAAGGGTATTGAATCTGTGATATAAATTCAAGGTTCGATCTCCGTAGGCGATACTGACCGCATTTTAGTGACTGGGGAGGCAGAACACAGCACAAGCATAGTTTCGGTGAAACCCAGGAAATATGGATTAACAATACTGACGTGTTCTGATGCAAGTGAAACAATATTATAATCGTCGAAAACGAAAACTGAAAAAAAAAAACTACCTCTCTCTCTCTGTTATTCACAGACGAAGCCACGTTTTCTCTCCACAAAATACATCAGAAGCCAAAAATACTGCGGGTACACATTAAGCCCCTTTCCTACCAACCAATTTAAGTACTTCAGAGACCCCGAGGAAAAAAGGCATTTGAAAACATTGGTAACCAGATTTTTTTTTCCCACGATGCCTCATATCCTTCCAAAGGCAAACCCGATAATGTGTCTCATAATTTTGTCCCAAATACACATGGATACAAATACCTTCGATAAGGATAAGTATAAAAAAAATGCCCGGTAAAGGATCCAATGGCTAAGATTGGATATCAAAGATATGGCCAATTCTTGGTCTGACTGTCTAACCACAGCCCTTTGAAGCTCCATTGGTCTAGCACGACACACCGAAATTTTCATCGAACGGTCATCGGACACCGTTACTAAAAATAGCACATTTGCGCATCGCCTCTGTATCATATATAGTGACACAAGGTTTATATAGGCGATGCGCCAGTGTGCTACTTTTAGTGACGGTGTCCGATGATAGGGTAAACTGGCAGCCTGTTATCGATCTTCGTATCGGACGGCTACGGGAGATACAACGGGTACCAGTTTAATGATAGGGCACTAAAAATTTTGATTTTCTGTTATATAGACCGACGAAGCTTGTGAGGTCTATGGTCTGAGAATTCTGCAAATGGCAATAAAAGCTATGATACAAAAGCCAGTGTAAGGAGGGCACAGGGAAGACATGAACAAATAAACTGGCGCTGTGATGTAATTACAGTTTTGCTGAAAGCAGCTGAACCCTTTACCACTGATTAATATATAGCATTGTTTTCTCTTTTTTTTTTTTATGTTAAAGATTCGAAAATAAAAGTATTTGTCTGTCTATCTTTCCTTTACCAAACAACAAGATTTTGGATCCGACCAAACTGAAAGCATTTGTAGACGACAAATAAAAAACGGCTCAAGTGATGGGTTCTCGCTTTGGTGCTGGTTACCATCATTTTCTCTGTTTCTCACTGTTTTCAAAAGGCTTCTTTCTTAGGGTTGTTAAAACTCGAAATTGTTTGGTAAATGGGTATGCAGAGATAGCCATGGGCACATGGTGATAAATGGACAATAGTCGTATAGAGAATGGCTACTTGTAGGAAATTGTTCGACCGCTTTGCAAGTTTCAACGAACCTAGAAAAGAAGGACATTGAATAGACAACCCGACGAATTTATTCATTTTTTTTTTTCGGCAAAAATAGTGCAACACCATCGGCATTGAACGATACAACACTGGAAAAATACATAGGTATACCAGAGAAACATGGACAATGATGTAAAACATATGAAATCCCCCCCCCCACACACACACACACCCACCTACAAACGTATACAAAATCTGAATGAACCGATGCAGAAAACGTCTTACATTTCTGACGCCGCGGTCGCCCCTTACAACAAAGTTAATATTTATATATTGATTATGGTTGGGGGATTTTACAGACTAGTTTTACACTCAAGTATATTGAGTTTCTATTAACACAAAAGAGATATTGGGAAGCCAACCAAGTTTAACCTGTAGATTTCCTATCGACTGATTAAGTTAACGTAATGCAAAATTCATGTATATATGTAAAAACTCCATGTTATACCACAGGGGGCTAAAAATGGAATGGGACATTTACAGTAGGTACCAGGAGAAAACTGTCCCTATTTAAATAATAATTAACCCTTTACTTTTGACGCCCCTGTAAAAGAAGCCTTTTGAAAACATTGTGGGAAAAGGAGAAAATGCTGGTAACCAGCATTTTCTCCTTTTCCCTCAATGTTTTCTACCCTATCAAAGAATAGTTGCACCATTTGAGCCACATTGAAATTGTTGTCTGCAAATGCTTTCAATTTGGACAAGGCTAAAATTTTGTCGTCTGGTAAAGGGTTAATCAGGAGTGTCCAGCAAGATACCGAACAGTGTAGATCTAACATCAGACCGCACGTTCTATGCAGTCTAATTTTGAGATATACATGGTCCGCAAGGTGTTCTAAATCTCTGGGGGCCAGATATGGAACATTAATTTTAACAGGACTAAAACATGGCAATTTCAAGGATAAACTAACAGGACTAAAACATGGCAATTTCAAGGATAATCTAACAGGACTAAAATATGGCAATTTCAACGACAATCTAGCAATAGCATCCAACAAATTAAAGAGAGTTTCTTTTATGCTACCAGTATTCTGGACGATATTCTTTCAAAGCCACTGGCTGCTTTCCCAAATAACAATTATCAAAACAATGATCAGCTGTGAGAGAGAAATGAATACTGTCACAATGACTATCATCAATCCCAGGAAAGAAATTTGCCGAGCCGGGGATCGAACCAGCGACCCCCTGTTCTCACGTCTCGTGCGCTACCGGGGCTCGGCAATTGCCTTATTAAAATCTTAACCAGTACTCGTTGTGGGTAGCTCCAAAGGTTGACCTTACTCATCATGAGATTCGAACCCGGAATATTCGACGTGAGAGGTCGACGCTCTGTCCGTACATCACGACTGTCTCCCATAGGCGATAGTCTACGCAGGTATATACGTACATGTGAGTCATCCGATGTACATAACAAAATATTGGAATAGTGCACTCAGTGATAATGATTCAATCTGTCCTCTCTATCCGTCTATCTGCTGGTCTGTCTTCCGTTGTTCAATCTACCCTCATCCCTCCCCTCTTTCTCTCTCTCTCACCCTCTCTCTTCAGTTCTGTCTTCCCACCCAGGTAAACCTATTCAAATAAATACTACCAACGTTTCATTATTCGACTTCCTAGTTCACCTCAATACATGTGAGCCACGCTTTGGCAAATGGGGCTTAATGCATCTCCACGATTCATTGTACAAGACATCACATATAATTATGGATATATAAAATCCATTTTCTCTTACAACTAACTGAATCTTGGGTCCGTATTCACCAACCATTCTTAAGAACGTTCTTCGACTTATTCTTCAGGATTTTCCAAGTTCGAAAGTAACACAACTTCTGATTGGCTAAACCATATGGTTTAGCCAATCAGAAGGTGTGTTGCTTTCGAATTTGGAAAATTTTGAAGAACAAGACCAAGAATGTTCTTAAGAATGGTTGGTGAATACGGACCCTGGTCCTTTGATATGCAGAAACTTTAAGTACAAGTATAGCAAAAAGTTTCGGCTCATGTCAGCCTGCGCGGACTGCGCAGGCTGACATGAGTCGATACTTTTTGCAGACGTATATTAGCCCCCTTTTCAAAGAGCATAGTTCATCTCCATGTTCCTGTGTACATGTATACGTAAATAATGCAAGATCGATTATAGGCCCACGAACACACCCATTATAATCTCTTACCATGTATACTTTCTAATGCTTGTTATGTTCTTGTTTGTCGTCTATCGTTGATAGATCTGCCTAGGAAACAATGAAATGTGAATGATAAGCCATGAATGGTGAATTGTTAACCCTTAGGCTGCTAATATCGACCCACGGACCTTTTGCGGACAATGTAGATCAAGATCAGACTGCACAGAACGTGCAGTCTGATCATGAATCTACACTGTCCGATAAGGAGATATTTCCCCAACCTCCATAACTTTGAAATACCAATATATTAGTTTTTACTATCGGCTCGGAAGTTTCATCTAAGTTATTTAGCAGGATTTGGGTTAATGCTTGCACTTCTGTTGACAATTTACGGTGCTTTTCCATAATGCATCTGCAAAAAGTATCGACTCATGTCAGCCTGCGCAGTCCGCGCAGGCTAACATGATTCGATACTTTTTGCAAGTGGTAAATTTTCTGCATGTCTGACCCTTGCATTTCTGTTGGGGTCCTGCGTGGCTCAGTGGTAAAGTGTAGGACTCGTGACCCGGAGACACCAGGTTCGAGCCTCATTGGATCCATTGGGTTTTTTCGCGGGAGTGTCCTTGGGCAAGAAACTTCAGAGCCTTAGCCTAGTACTGGTGAAACCCAGGAAATACATGAATATGTGAGCTGTCGCCGTGATATGATTGAAATAATGTTGAAAGCGGCGTAAAACACCATTCAATCAACGCATTTCTGTTGACTTTACCGTGCTTTTCCGAAAAGTGCAGGCCAAGATCGGACTGCAAAGAGGGTGCAGTCTGATCTTGGATCTACACTGTCCGATACAATTAGGGTTTTTCTTGCAAAAGAAACTTTTAACTCGGAATATCTGCCTCTTTGTTATCAACTGAAAATTTTCTGTCTTACCCATTACCAAATGGCAAAAAAACTTTACACTTTCCAAAATTGACAGCTGTTGCAGACGACAAAAGTATTGTGAAATATAGAAAATACGAGACAATAACCTGTAGAAGGGTAGAAAACATTGTGGAAAAAGGAGAAAATGCTGGTTACCATGCTGGTTATTTTCTCCTTTTCCCATATTGTTTTCAACGGACCTTTTCCTTAGGGTCGTTAAAACTCGGGGTTGTGTTGTAAAGGGTTACTTTATTAAGCAGTTTATCCCTTTACCGCACCATCCCGAGATAAACGACATTAAGAAATAAACCTTTCGAAAACATTGTGGGAATATGAGAAAATGCTGGTTACAATGTTTTCTACCTTGTCAGGGAGCTTGAGCTCATTTATACCAAATTTAAATTTGTCGTCTGCAGATATTTTGAATTTGGAATAGTCTAAAATATGCTGTGTGGGAAAGTGTTAAGGGTTGAGGGTTGAGGAAGTATCTGAACATGTCATTAAATATCTCCCTAACAAATAATGCTGTATACACTCGTCACAACTCGGCCGATTCCGTACCTACATCTAACCTTGTCCGTATAAAGGAGGCTTCCATTTTGAACTACCAATCACATGATCTTAAACATGGCGGCGCCCCTGTAGATCGCATTCGGCATACCTCGGGTGATCCGGTGATCAAATCCCTCGGCTGTATCACGTAGCTTGATATGCACCTACACGGTACATTTCGCACATCTCCGGAAGTACACCGCTTTACCGTTATTAAAATTTTAAGGCTCCGCTTAAAAAAGAAAACATGAGTAAACTTTCTATCGTTATCTTTCTAAGAATATTTCAGTCGGCAAACAGTTTGTACATTCACTTTTTAGCGTGGTTTATCAATTCCGTTGGGAGCTTTCATCGACAGATCGATAGAAGCGAATAACTTCATCGTGGTTGTTCATGTCGTTACTAAGCGATCTACAGGGGCGCCGCCATGTTTAAGATCATGTGGTTGGTAGTTCAAAATGGAAGCCTCCTTTATACAGACGAGGTTAGATGTAGGTACGGAATCGGCCGAGTTGTGACGAGTGCTGTAGATCGCTTAGCAACGACATGAACAACCACGGTGAAATTATTCACTTTTATCGATCTGTCGATGAAAGCTCCCAGCGGAATTGATAAACCACGCTAAAAATTGAATGTACGAACTGTTTGCCGACTGAAATATTCTTAGAAAGATAACGATAGGAAATTTACTCATGTTTTCTTTTTTAAGAGGAGCCTCAACAGCAGTAATGTGCTTCCGGAGATGTGCGAAATATACCGTGTAGGTGCATATCAAGCTACGTGATACAGCCGAGGGATTTGATCACCGGATCACCCGAGGTATGCCGAATGATGCTGTATATTTACCACCACTTTTTCTTTGATTGACTGATTGGTTTTCCGTCTATTTATCGTCGTCACCTGTTAACCATACGGGCGACGCCCTACGAAGGCTGTTAGTTATGTTATGTGGGATAGTGTAAGATACAGAACGAAACCCACCCTAAGTTACGCCCTGGGTCCGTTATGAAGAACATTCTTAGTCTTTACATCTGAGATTTTCTAAATTTGAAAGTAACACAACTTCTGATTGGATAAACCATTTGCTTTATCCAATCAGAAGCTGTGTTACTTTCAAATTTAGAAAACCCTGGAGAATAAGGCTAAAAATCTTCCTAAGAATGGTTGCTGAATACAAACCCTAATTCTGTAATTTGCTCGGTGTATAGCACCGTCACACTGAAAGAATATTAGATCCTGTAATTTTTTAGTTGGCCAGTTATGGGGATCGAACCCACAATTTTATTGGTAGTATCTAACTGGAGATCAATACCCTCTCTGTGCAAAGGGATAGACCTGCTGTAAACCGGAAACTGTATCAGACTATTTCAGGCTGATCGATATAGATTTTTCCATCAATAAATAAAGTTTGTTTGTCCCAGCAGACTATTTTTTTTTGTGGGTTGTATCAGTCGATGAAATTCCTATAAAGTTTCAATGAACGAAAAAAAAAAAATGTTCAGCGAACTTAATCAATACGTAAAAATTGTTTGGTAAACAACTGTATGTAATAATTGAGCGGCTCTCTGGGAAATGAGGGTTTAGTGTATCTTTGCAATGCATTATACATGTACTGGGCAAGTCGTCGTATATACAACAACATATCGTAATCTTTATTTGGCATTAAATACAGCAAACCTCTGTATATCCAATACAGTTAACAGTGTCAATAAGCACAAATGTGAAAAAGGGTAAATTATAAATAAATAAATAACGAATGTGAGCCGGTAGTACATGCAGTAGTTCATTTTTTTTACGATCGAATATGGTAAACATAATCGTTATAATATGAATTTATATTGTCTTAAAAAACGGCTGATCCATGAAGAGGAAAACATGCAGAAAATTTACCGATTGCAAAAAGTATCGACTCATGTCAGCCTGCGCGGACAGCGCAGGCTGACATGAGTCGATACTTTTTGCAGATGCATTAGACCACCTTTTCGCAGAGCACGACTCAATTATAGTTATTTTGTGCTTCTTTTTGTACTATTGGACACACACCTTTTTTAATCGATAGAACTCCAATAATTATGATGGTTGGCACTGATTGCTACATAGTTGAAAGCATATGAAATGTTTAGGTTGCAAAATAAACAAGAAATATCTTTTAAAAAAGATAGACCACGTAAATTTGCCAGCAAATAGGCAGCGGCTCCTAGAAAAAAACATGTCTACATTTTTTTACCACAGGGGCCCTTAGAATAAACATGTCTGCATATTTGACCAATCGCAAAGCTCTTTTTATTAATTTTTTTATCAGTATCAAAAAGTAGGTCAAAAGCCAGGACATTCAGCGACGCCGAAATAGTAGATCCAAATAAGTCATGATGTTGGTGTTTTTGTCTGAATATCACTGATACACAATGACGAACATTGTAGATCGTAATACTGTAACAGAGCTACAGACAGGCTACGTTTCTTTTCCTATTTACTAATTGAATATAACATTCGAAAATCTAAGATCGTCATTTTAAACAACAAATGAATGAAGGAGAATTGTCTGTAGCTCTGCTGTAACTATTTTGCTGTTTGATTTTGGTCTATACTGTCTGCTTACTGCCCACTATAACAGTTAATCAACACAAAGAAATGAACTTGAAAGGGGAAAAAAACATGAGTCTCGCACAGCAACTGTTGAGGGGGACGAAAAATCATTTCGTTCAAACTGTTAGAGTGACAAGACGTGGAGTGTTTTAAAAGATAAATGAGCGTATAATTACCGATCTGGGAGGGCAGCTCTTACATATTTCTAGCTCTTTATGACATCTATTTATTTGCACTCATTTGGCCAAAGAATACATGCATGTATTTCACAAGTGACTCTGCTCTGTATTCAACGGACATTCTCCTCGCATGCGCCACCAGACGCCGCATCCAATCGTAGCGCTAGCTTTGAAATCTAAAATGTGCAAATATATGCGTGTGCATCGATTTTGTAACGCTCCAACCCTTGACCACACAATCCCGAATATTAAAGACCCTGTGAAAAACAGTTTTTGAAAACATTGTAGGAAAATGTGTCGATGTAAATATTACTCATTGTTGGAAAAGGGGCCGATGCTTGCAAAAATAGTGCGTCTGAAAATACATGTAGACTGTACAGTAGCGGTCTATAGGGTAAGTAATGCATAAGAAATCTCATATTACCGATTACTACAAGAAAAGGATCACCCCCAATCATACCCATATGCCAAGGTATGAATAAGAACAGTGGGGTATTTATTAGCGGTAATAACTTTTGTATACATGAACTACTGTCGTAAATCGGCCCGCAAAAAGACCCGCAGAATAAACATGTCCACATTTTTTACCAATCGGAAATCACTATTTATTCATTATAGACTAATAATAAAAAGTAGGTCAAAAGACAGCTTATAAAGCTAGGCCGAATTAGAAATTCCCGTTGGTTAGTATTATTGTGACTATCAGCTTGGAAATAAGAGTGGATATAAATGGGTCAAGTCAAAATATGCACATTAGAATATTTCTACAAATATCTTATTCAATTGTTTGTGAGTTTGCATATTTTAACTCTTATTTAAAATTAACTCGCACCCCTAAGTTGCACTTCAGCTGCACTTCTTTATCTCTATGATAGTCTAATGAAAAAAGAGACCTTTTTGTGCCTTTGTTTAATGGCTTGCATAGCGGTTCGAGGTTCTGTCACAGTTGTTTAACTCTTTACCAAACGACACAATTTTAGACAGGACCAAATTGAAAGCATTTGCAGACGACATATTCCATGTAGGCTCAAATGACTATTTTTGTCTATGATAGGGTAGAAAACATTCTGAAAAAAAAGGAGAAAATGCTGGTTACCAGCATTTTCTCCTTTTCCGACAATCTTTTTCAAAAACCTTCACTTTCAGGGAGTTAAAACTTGGGACTGCGTGGAAAAGAGTTAACAGTTTTGGCGAACTCCTGTAATTCGGACTTGAGTAGCGTAGGCAATTATCCTTAATTGAAATAGAACAAATGGTAGATTGGCACTCGTCACAACTCGGCCGATTCCGTTACTACATTTAAGGCTTTGATCAATGGATCACCCGATGTTTGCCGAATGAGTATACATGTTTAGGGTAAGGTTTAAAAGTGCAAACATCTTTTCCTGCACGGTATAGCTTTGCTTTATAACCAATTTTTTTCTTGTGTGTGTGGCGGGAAGCCAACCTACAGACATGGGCGCTCGAGGGTCTGCAACAGTTAAGGAGAGCGGTACCTTTTCACTTGTTTATAATGAAAAGCAGTTCAAATATATGTATATTGTGTGCGTGTACATTGGGGATCAGTTTTGTCAACTGGGTATAATATTCGATCTGTCAGCGGTCAGAAATATTCAATATTTTAACCGATAATCCGCGTATTCCTGACTGTGTTTTTAAAACTTTAATTGTACAAGTTCACAGTTTATCTGTAATCGATCTTTGACCACAAAATTTCAATAATTCAACCCTTATCCAGCTACATAAGTTATATTAAACGTCCAAGCCGATATTAAAAACCCGAATAATGTTATTTGAAACTTATTATTTGGAGAAAAATATCTCTTTATTGGACAGGGTAGATCCAAGATCAGACTGCACGTTCTGTGCAGTCTGATCTTGATCTAGACTGTCCGCAAAAGGTAAGTGAATCGCGCTTAGCAGCTTGAGAGTCAATCCAGAAAGTGCCTATCGCCACACTAGTTGCTTCTTTTCGTAGTGTAGATCAAGATCAGACTTAACTTCTTGCAGAGAAATGACTTCAACGTGGATTGTTCGAACTCTTTACCAAACGACAAAATTGTTTAAAGGCTTATCTTACGCTCTGAAGGAGCGTAAAGAAAATAATAAATAATCAAATATTTTGAGGGGTCATCATAGTCTCCGAATCTCCTGCTGCCCCCTACTCTTGTGCCTGTGGGAAATCAAACCTAAACAAACACAAAGTCTATTTTCTCAAAGTATGTCTGTGGTTTTATGAATACTGATTGATCAAATGGTGTTTTACGCCGCTTTCGACGTTATTTCAATCATATCAAGGCGTCAGTACTCATTTATACATGTCCTGGGTTTCACTGGTACTAGGCTAGGGCGCTGAAGTGTCTTACACTCCCACGAAAAAACCCAATGCTTCCAGTGTAGATCGAACCCGCGACCTACATGATACAAGTCCTACACTTTATAACTGGGCCACGCAGGACTCCGACTTTATGACTAAGGTGACATACGTTTAGTAATCCTGGGTATGATCCTCTTTTAAGACAGCAGTTTTTTTCGTAGGATTGTTTTTGGCCAAGAAACTTCAGGACCGCGGCATCGTGCCGGTGAAATCCAGGACACACATTAATACGCGACCTATCGTCGCGATATGACTGAAACACATCACTCGTCATAACTCGGCCGATTCCGTACCTACATCTAACCTCGTCCATATAAAGGAGGCTTCCATTTTGAACTACCAATCACATGATCTTAAACATGGCGGCGTCCCTGTAGATGGCTTAACAACGACATGAACAACCACGATGAAGTTATTCACTTCGATCGATCTGTCGATGAAAGCTCCCAACGGAATTGATAAACCACGCTAAAAATTGAATGTACAGACTGTTTGCCGACTGAAATATTCTTAGAAAGATAACGATAGAAAATTTACTCACGTTTTCTCTTTTAAAAGGAGATTTACAATTTTAATAACGGTAAAGCGGTGTGCTTCCGGAGATGTGCGAAATGTACCTTGTAGGTGCATATCAAGCTACGTGGTACAGCCGAGGGATTTGATCACCGGATCACCCGAGGTATGCCGAATGTGAAACACATGTCATACTAAAAGCGGTGCCGTAAAAACGATCTGTTAGTGAATATGGCTGACTTTGAATGCACCGAAATCGTGTAACCTTCACTATTCTCTACGAAATGAAAAGTCAATGTTTCTTTCCGGCGATTTTTCGCCTCTCATCTCTGATGCATGTGAGACAAGTGGTCAGTGGCTTTGGAAAGAAAGTTGTGTCAGTACTGGTGTGAGAAAGCCAAACACATTGACCAGTGCGTCACTGACCGCCATGATATGACCTGAGCTGTTAAAATGGTGTTAAACTCCAATACAAACCAAACCAAACTAAGCACCTGGGAGATTAACAACCACAGCTCCGCAATGGCATGCTGGTACTTCCGGTATGTTCTTGTACTCTCGTCTGCTCCACAGGAATCAACCCCAAAACAAATATAGATAACCTTTTGTCAGATTATACCTCCCCCTTTCACGTGTGGTGAAAAGTGCATCCGGTATTCAAGGATTACAGTTATCTAGATAGGGAGTCGAAAGGTCCTATCTGCTTCCTGTTCTCTACGGGTGACGAATCCACTACAACTCGTAGGTTGCTAAGAGGGACTCAAGGACCTTTTGCGGACCGTGTAGATCAAGATCAGACTGCACAGAACGTGCAGTCTGATCTTGGATCTACTCTGTCCGGTAAGGAGATGTTTCCCCCGCGAAAAAATACATTTGAAATAATAAAATTTGGGTTTTTACGATCGGCTTGAAAGTTTTATTTTACTTGTATAGCAGGTTATGGGTTTAAAACATGGAAAATATATGAGCCGTGCTCAAAGAAAAGGGGGCTTAATCCTTAAGCTGCTAATCGCGACCCACTGACCTTTTGCGGACAGTGTAGATCAAGATCAGACTGCACAGAACGTGCAGTCTGATCGTTGATCTACACTGCCCGATAGGGTATTTTCTTTCCGGTGAAATCAACTTTGAAACCGCAATGTTTGGGCTTTTAGTATTGAGTAGAAATTCGCGTTTCATTTATTCAGCGTTAATACATCTCCCACTCGTCACAACTCGGCCGATTCCGTACCTACATCTAACCGGATCACCCGAGGTATGCCGAATGTACATCTCCGTGAGTCATGATACTGAGCAAGTCATCACATGATTATGTATCGATGACGACCATTTTTTTCTAAGTACTGACTAGATCATCAGGTAGACTGGTCCTTTGACATGCAGAAAACCGAATAATAGCAAAAAGTTTCGACACAGGTCAGCCTGCGCGGACTGCGTAGGCTGACCTGGGTCGATATTTTTTGCAGATGCATTAAGACCCCTTTTTACAAACTTTGCGCATGGCTCATATGTAGGTTTGCTTTTCTCAAAATGATTGTTGCTATTCCGAACATGATAAAACAGATCTACAAGTGTGTTGCTTTTGTTAAAGATTTTACTGGGTTTTCGAGGAACATGTAATGCATTTTATTCCTAGGGCTTTTGTCCACGACTGACTTCGCTTTTGCCAACAATGTACATAAATGAATGAATGAATGAATGAATGAGTGAGGTTTTAAGGCCCGTCGACATCAAAGGTCATATTGGGCGCACTAACAACTAATGCAATACGTTCAAAGTACATCAAGGTCAGAGTGCAAATAATGTGCAGCCTGGGTCCGTTGTTACCAACCATTCTTCAGAACGTTCTTCGTCTTATTTTCCAGAATTTTCCACATTTGAAAGTAACATAACTTCTGATTGGCTAAACCATTTGGTTTAGCCAATCATTGGCTAAACCATTTGGTTTAGCCAATCAGAAGTTGTGTTACTTTCAAACTTAGAAAATCTTGGAGAACAAGACTATAAGAATATTCTTAAGAATGGTTGGTAAATACGGGCGCTGACCTTGGATCTACACTGCCCGATACGTTGAGATTTTCAAGAGACCCGCAAAAAGAATTGTCAAATCGCAGTGTTTTTGATTTTCACTACTGGCTAGAAACTTTCGTTCAAATGGTATTTTATGGGTTAAAAGCAGAGAAAAGATACCAAGAATATATCTTCGAAGATAGCAGATTTTGTGAGACGGTTTAATCGCTGTACTTGATCCCACCAATGTTAACCCATTTTGGTCTGAATAAATCATGAATCTATAAAATCTGAAAGGTATATAAGCCAATATTGGGAGTACACATTACTGTAAATGCCGATACTCCAACTTCATGTTAACAACAGAACAGAGAAAATTAATTAATGAATAATTGAGAGGAACATAGCAGTACGGTCTTTATGAAATATGGTGGCCTTCTAAATCACATACCGTGTACTTCTGTTTACCAAACAACAGAATTTTAGGCTTGTCCTGCACTGAATGCATTTGAAGACGAAAATCAAATGAGGCTCATATCATGGGATTTGTCTATGATAGGATAGAAAACATTGTGGGAAAAGGAGAAAATGCTGGTTAACAGCATTTTCTCCTTTTCCCGCAATATTTTCAAAAGCCTTTTTAACGCGGTCGTTTTAAATCGGGGTCGTTAGGTAAAGGCTTATATTGGTCCCCTTCTCCCGGATTGTGGGGAACACCAAATCTCGCTTTCCCTTCACTTGTGACCTCAGCAGTCGGGGAACGCATTTGGCGTGTCATGGCTGTAGCACTTTTCAATTGAAGATTGTCAATCAAACACTTCTAGGGAAAGGCAGCAGAAGTCGACATAAAATAGTTTCTTTTCGAACGACATGGATTAATAAAAAATCAAACTGTTCTGTGCAACCTTATCTTTGATGTCGAACCTCCCTTTCATTATTTTCTCTTTTTTACCGGGCCGGCCCGGTAGCTGTGCAATGGCTTGCGCATCTGACTCGTGACCTGGTGGCTGCGGGCTCGATACCCGGTTGAGGAAAACTCTCTTTCCGGCAATTTTTCGCCTCTCACCTCCGATGTATTGAGAAAAGTAGTCAATGACTTGGAAAGAAAATTGTGTCAGCACTGTTGTGAGAAAGCCAGGAAACACATGCGTAGGTGCACAGACCGCTGTGATAAGACCTAAGCTGTTAAAACGACATTAAACTCAAGTTAAAAAAAAATAGGATTTTTTAACTGCAATAATATACAACTCGTTTGTTTCATATTTTGCAATCAAATGGGTAAACTGGCGCATCGATGATGGTTATGTCACTAATGTAACGACCCTCGATGGCACAGGACCTAAATTTAACCCTTTACCACATAATCGAGAGTTTTAAAGACCCTGAAGAATAAAACTTAAAAACATTGTGGGAAAAGGAGAAAATGCAGGTTACCAGCATTTTCTTCTTTTCTCACAATGTTTTCTACTCTTTCAGACACAATACCCATCAAATGAGCAACATTTAATTTGTCGTCTGCAAACGCTTTGAAATTGGACCAGTCTAACGTTTAAGTCTTTTGATAAAGGGTTAAGTTAATATAGCCAGTTGTCAAGTTAACTCTTTGCCAAACGACAAAAATTTAGACCAGTCCAAACTGAAAGCATTTGCAGACGACAATCTCAATGTGGCTCAAATGGTGCAATTTTCCTTTGATAGGGTAAAAAACATTGTGGGAAAAGGAGAAAATGCTGGTTAGCAGCATTTTCTCCTTTTCCCACAATGATTTCAAAAGGCTTCTTTCCCCGGGTCGTTGAAAGGCGGCATTGTGTGGTAAAGGGTTAAACGGTCACTATCAATAGAAGTACAATTATTGTACTTATGACACCAGCGGGTCACCTTGTATAAGATTTTAATGTAAATTTGATTTGCCACAAGTACAGCTTATCAGCTCTCAGATACTATACACAGATTTACGACAAGTGTCCATCCTACGGCCACTACACCCTACTTCTCCGAGAGAAGTTTTGCATGAAACTTCCAGAATGTTTTATGGTGTGATACCATGTCTGTGCGAATTGAATTCTGGGTAACTTTGTCGTGCGAGAAATGAGAGCAGAAGGCCTGATTTCAGTATTATGTAAATATTCCGCGCTGGCAACTCTTTACCAGACGACAACATTTTAGACCTCAAAATTGAAAGCTTTTGAGGACAACAAATCATGAAATTATGAAACTACACCTGCGGGTTCGTATTCACCAACCATTCTTAAGAACGTTCTCAGTCTTATTCTCCAGAATTTTCTAAATTTGAAAGTAACACAACTTCTGATTGGCTAAACCAAATGGTTTAGCCAATCAGAAGTTGTGTTACATTCAAATGTGGAAAATCTTGCAGAATCGGACAAAGAATGTTCTTAAGAATGGTTGGTAAATACGTGCCCAGTACTCGCGCTGGTGTAGTTCCCAGGAAGCAGAAGCGCTAGAGATTAGTCCGAGTTACAAGAACTTGTTTCTCAATCAATGTAAAATAAATATATTTAAGCTAAATACTGGAATTTGTCTTTGAGAAGGTAGAAAACCTTTAGGAAACGGAGAACATTCTGGCTACCATCAATGTTTTCTATCCTTCCGTAAACAAATTTCAGTTGTTGAGCCACATTTATTTTGTAGTCTGCAAATGCTTTCAATTTGGACAAGTATAAAATTTTGTCGCTTGGTAAAGAGTTTTAAGCCAAAGGGTGGTTGTTTGATCTTGATCAATACTCAAGAAGTTTTATCTAAAGCCAGCCACTTCGGTCAATTTGTGACATGATACGCCGTGTCCCTTATTTGGACAAGGATATACACGTATAGCCGATCACTATACCCTAGCTAATTTTTGTTTACATCTTTACCAGACAACAAAATTTTTGACTTTTCCAAACTGAAAGTATTTGCTGATGACAAAATTTAAAGGCCCCAAAAGACACAGCTTTCGAAAACATTGTGGCAAAAAAGGAAAGAATGCTGGTAAACAGTATTTTCTCGGTTCTTCGAACAATGTTTTTTTTTTTATCCTTTCATAGACAGATTTTTTCCTGATTGAGAGAGTGCATTATTCCATTTATTTGGTGCTTTAACGGATTGTAAGGAAGCCCTGGCATCCTGGATCATTCCAGGCTAAATGCAGGGACTTACGCTTCTGTAAGAAATTAGCCTGTTTTCAAAACTTGCATGGCTATTCACGAAAATGGATCACAAAAACAAGAGACTTGATATTCTCTGACAGTGTTATGTATGTATTTGTATACCATATTTGTGCCATTAGATAAAATGGATTTTATGGATCCATAATTATTTGATGGATCCATAATTATTTGCTTGGTATAATGCATCACAGAGATGCAGTTAATCCCCTTTAACCCTTTACCAGACGACAAAATTTTAGCCTTGTCCAAATTGAAAGCATTTGCAGACGACAAATTTCACTGTGGCTCAAATGGTGCAGTTTTTCTTTGACAGGGTAGAGAACATTGTAGGAAAAGGAGAAAATGCTGGTGACCAGCATTTTCTCCTTTTCCCACAATGTTTTCAAAAGGCTTTCTTCCAAGGGTCGTTAAAAGGAGGCATTGTGCAGTAAAGGGGTTAACCAGAGTGATGCTCATATGTATTTGTTACGTAAAAAATCATGATCCCTGCATATACACTAGAGTTGATATTAGTGTTCACATTTTGGATAAACTATTCAACTCTTTACCACACAATCCCGAGTTTTAACCACCCTGAGAAAGGAGCCTCTTGAAAATATTGTGGGAAAAGGAGAAAATGCTGGTAACCAGCATTTTCTCCCTTTCCCACAATGTTTTCTACCCTTTCCCAAACAAATTTCAATCTTAAAGTTGCATTTATTTTTTCGTCTGCAAGTACTTTCAATTTCAACCAATCTAAAATTTTGTCGTTTGGTAAAGAGTTAAAACATCAAGATGTCAGCACCAACCAGTGACTCTATTTCATCACTATTTACAGCAGTGACAAGTGATGTTTTACCACATATGCCAATGAATAATGTATGTATTGATGTACTGGGTTCATCTTGGAGTCAACCTTTCTCTGCGGAAATATCACATCTAGTTCAGCAATGTGAAGAGCAAACAAGAGAACATATTAATTGTCTTTGAAATTTTATTGAAAATAGAATAAACACAGGCCTGCTGTGGCGAATATTTAACATTGTTACAATAATTTTCAACTGTTTTAAATGCTGTTACAAAAATAACCCAATAACTACCATTGCTTTGTTTTCTGAGACAGAAAGGACTTTTTTTTTCTAGATCGAAAAAAAAAAAAGTTAAAACTGAGCAAAAAAGATTGGGCTATCTAAATGAAGTCCAATCAACATCAAATCAAAAAGATATGAGCCGTGATCTGGCAAAAGGGGGCTTAATGCATCTCCGTAATGCATGATATCAAACAAGACATCAATTAATGGCGGATCCATAAAATCCAGTGTGTCAAACAACTGACTGTATCATGAGGTGTACAGAAAATTGACCAATAGCGAAAAGTTTTGACCCAGGTCAGCCTGCGCGGACTGCGCAGGCTGACCTGGGTCGACCTTTTCGCAGATGCATTAAGCACCCTTTTCATAGAGTGTGACTCATATTTCAAACAATATTCAGCATCCAATTATAAGACATAAAAAATAAAAACATGAAAGTATGAAAATTCCCAAAAACCAAAAAGCAAAAAGAAATAAATGCTAAAATGAAAGATACGACAAACTTGTTAACTGAAAGACCGCTTTATGTTAGTCAGGCAAGTTAAAGTGTTATATGGAAAGCTTTGCATAGAATCTTAAAGAATAATTCAAATGATAATAATATTATTGTTGTGCATCACTCAGAGATAAATAAAAAGAGAATAAAATGCATGTAAATGTAAAAACATATCACAGAACCTACAAGATTAAAACAGAGAAAAAAAAAATCAACAAATCTTAACCCTTTACCACACAATCCCAACTTTTAACGACCCTAAGAAAGAGGCCTTTTGAAAACATTGTGGGAAAACGAGAAAATGCTGGTAACCAGCATTTTCTCGTTTTACCACAATGTTTTTCTACCCTTCCCAAAACAATTTTCAATTTTTCAGTCACCTTTATTTTGTCGTCTGCAACTGCTTTCAATTTGGACCAGTCTTAAATTTTGTCATTTGGTAAAGAGTTAATAAAAATAAAATTTAAAAAATATGAAAAAGTAACGAAAAATGCACATTTATATGATCTCTTCTTTGGACAAATGAAAAGGGGGAAAAGCATTTTCAAACACAAAGAGATCTGACCCATGCTCTGGCAAAAGGGGGTTCTATATCTCTACCAAACGACAAAATTTTAGAATGGTCCAAATTGAAAGCAATTGCATAATTATGACAAACAGCAGTTACTCAAATGATGGAATTCGTCTCTGTAGGGGAAGAAAAAATCGTGTGGAAAGGAGAAAATGCTGGTTTCCAGCATTTTCTTCTTTTCCGACAATGTTTTCAAAAGTCTTACTGGTAAAGGTCGTTAAAATTCGGGATTGTGTGTTGTGTGGTAAAGGGTTAACCCTTTACCACACAATCTCGACTTTTAACGACCCTGAGAAAGAGGCCTTTTGAAAACATTGTGGGAAAAAGGAGAAAATGCTGGTAACCAGCATTTTCTCCTTTTCCCACAATGTTTTCTACCGTTCCCAACACAAATTCATTTTTTGAGTCACATTTATTTTGTCGTCTGCAAATGCTTTCAATTTGGACCAGTCTAAAATTTTGTCGTTTGGTAAAGAGTTAATGCATCACCCTGATCCACGATGCCATGTAAGTCATCACAGAACTATGGATCAATAAAAATCAATTTTGTCAAACAACCGACTGAATCATGAGGTAAAGTGGACCTTTGGCATGCAGAAAATTGACAAACAGCTAAAAGTTTCGACTCAGGTCAGCCTGTGCGAACTGCCCAGGCTGGCCCGAGTCAATACGTTTTGCAGATGCATTAAACACCCTTTTCACAGAGCATGGCCTATCTCATTAATTTCTCATCATGTATTTAATGTCTCTAACCCATTATCAGACTGTACTTTACTTCTCTGCAGCCGTCAACATTGATTTGGTAAGTTGGTGCTCATCCATAAATTCCTAAAGGTGACACATCAGTTACAAGAGCTTGTGACATTCTTGAGGTTTGACTTGACAAAGGTAACTTAGACTGCTCATGTGGCTGGCTACAGAACAACTGACTTCACCCTTTAAACCTTTCCCAAACGACAAATTTTGGACTGGTCCAAATTGAAAGAGTTTACAGACGACAATTTTAAATTTGATGAAAATGGCAGAAAGGTCTCAAAACGGGTAGAAAACACTGTGGGAAAAGGAGAAATTGCTCGTTACGAGCAATTTCTCCTTTTCCCACAGTTTTTTCAAAAGACTTGTACTGCAGACACGTGAAAACCAGGGCTTGTTTGGGAAAGGGTTAACAAATGAAAAAACTTTAGACCAGTCCATATCAAAAGCATTTGCAGACGACAAAATAAATCCAACTCAAAAATTGAAATTTGTTATGGGAAGGATTGAAAACATTGTGGGAAAAGGAGAAAATATGGTTACCACTATTTTCTCCTTTTCCAACAATGTTTTTTACCATTTCAAGAACAGAAATCACCCTTTGACCTACACTGAATTTGAAATCTGCAAACACTCCCAATTTGGTCGAGTCTAAAATTTGTTATATGGTAAAGAGTTAACGATTTACAAAATGATAAAAATTCTATACTGGACTACATTGACAGCATTTGCAGACGACAAATTCAATTTAGCTCACATGATGATTTCTGTCTTTGATATGGTTGAAAATATTGTGAGAAAAGGAGAAAATGCTGGTTACCAGCATTTTCTCCTTTTCCCACAATTTTTTTTAACAAGCTTTCTCTTTCAGGGTCATGAAAATTGGGATGTGCGGTTGGTACTCCATTGACCATGGAGTTTCATTTGTCTGAATTTAATTACAGAAATATTCCTGCAACCCGCAGTTCTTGGAGACCAACCAAATTAACTGTCACCTGCATCATCTGTATTGATTTTAGGGTCATCTTACCTGACTTCAGTGTCTAATTATGTAATTAAAATCATTTTCTCTGGAATGATCCATTTTATTGATGTTTGTACAAAACTTAGATCATTCAAAGAGCTTTGTGTCGTACCCAGTAAACATAATATACAACAATGACAAACCCTTAACTCTTTACCATATAACAAAATTTTAGACTGGTCCAAATTGGAAGCATTTGCAGACAACAAAATAAATGTGACTCAAGAATTGAAATTTGTTTTTGGAAGGGTAGAAAACATTGTGGGAAAAGGAGAAAATGCTGGTTACCAGCATTTTCTCCATTTCCCACAATGTTTCCAAAAGGGTTCTTTCTCAGGGTCGTTAAAAGTCGGGATTGTTTGGTAAAGGGTTAAAGTGCCTTTCACAACTACAGTTGCCTTTGCAGCCAGTGTAGATCAAGATTTGCTGAGACATCATGGAGAAGAACAACCTTGAAATTACACTTATTTGGGCCTATGTTATTTCTGAATGAAAATGTGTGTTTGGTATATTCTTGAGTGTTAAGATTTAGTTTGTATTGGATTTAATGCCATTTTACAAGCTCGGGTCATGTCATGGCAGTCAGTACTCACACTAGTACTGACACAACTTTCTTTCCAAAGCCAATGACTACTCTTCTCACATGCATCAGAGGTAAGATGCGAAAAATCGGCCGAAAGAAAGTTTGCCTCAACCGGGTATGGAACTCACAACCACCAGGTCATGAGTCAGATACGCTAACCACTGAGCTATCCGGGTGGGCCTGAGCGTTAAGAACAATGATCTTTTATCATTTTGTTTCAGAAATACCAGGGGAAGAGGAGAGATCAAGAGTTTTATGATTTCATTGGCCCTTTAAACATACATGTACATTTGTTCAGAATTTGTTTAACCCTTTTCCAAATAGCAAAATTTTAGATGTGTCTAAATTGAAAGCATTTGCAGACGCTGGTTACCAGCATTTTCTCCTTTTCCCACAATGTTTTCAAAAGGCCTTTTCCTCAAGGTCATTAAAACTCTGGATTGTGCAGATGAACACTTTTTAAAACTTTTTTGTATATTGACCTTTAGAGCTACCAACATGATGGTGTGATGGCAGATTTCGTTTCCATGAAGCAATCACTGACAGTGATCAATCTAAATTGTAGAACTTGTTTTACAATCAATATGAAATAAATAGATTTTTTACCCTTTACCACACAATCCCGAGTTTCAACAAACCTAGGGTGAAAGACCTATAAAATATTGTGGGGGAAAAGCAGAAAATGCTGATAACCAGCATTTTCTGCATTTCCCACAATGTTATCAACCCTTTCAAAGATAAATTTTGTCGTTTGAGCCATGTTAAATTCGTTCTCTGCAAATGCTTTCAATTTCAGCAAGTCTGAAAATTTGTCGTTTGGTAAAGAGTTTACTCTTTACCAGACTACAAAATGTTAGATGCATCCATATTGAAAGCATTTGCAGACGATAATGTACCTTAACTCTATAGCACAAGACAAAATTTTAGACTGGTCCAAATTGAAAGCATTTGCAGACGACAAAATAGATGTGAATAAAAAATTGAAATTTCATTTGGGAAGGGTAGAAAACATTGTGGGAAAAGGAGAAAATGCTGGTTACCAGCATTTTCTCCTTTTCAGACAATGTTTTCAAAGGCCTCTTTCTCAGGGTTGTTAAAACTCGAGATTGTATGGTAAATGGTTAACTCTTTACCAAATGACAAAATTTTAGACTGGTCCAAATCCAATGCAACTGCAGACGACAAATTAAATGTGACTCAACAATTGAAATTTGTTTTGGGAATGGTAGAAAACACTGTGGGAAAAGAAGAAAAGGCTGGTTACCAGCATTTTCTCCTTTTCCCACACTGTTTTCAAAAGGCCTCTTTCTCAGGGTTGTTAAAACTCGGGATTGTATGGTAAATGGTTAAATGGTGAAATTTTGTCTTTGAAAGGGTAGAAAACAATGTGGAAAAAGGAGAAAATGGCATTTTCAGTTCCTAGCATTTTCTCCTTTTCTCATAACATTTTCAAAAGCTTTCATCGTCAGGGTCATTATAACACAAAGATCCTTTTGTAAACGATTAATACAGAATGCACACTGTGACAAAAAAAGTTGCAAAAAAAAATCGTAAAAGTTCACAAAAATTCTTAAATGGTTGTTGATATATTACACTCTGTCGTTGCTGTAGGAAAGAAATGCTGACACCTAAATGTCAATCAAGGTATCTTCTGTATCCTTTTTTGGCAATGTTTTTTATGTGGTATCCTGAAAGTAAAATAAAGAAATAAACCCATAAGTCTTTCCCAATGAAAATATTCCTAGCTGGTTCAAATTGGAAGCATTTGCAGACAACAGATTAAATTTAGGTAAAAATGATGATACTGTATTTGTCTTTAATAGGATAGAAAACAGTAAGGGAAAGGGAGAAATGCTGGTTATCAACATTTTCTCCTTTTCCCACAATGTTGTCAAAAGGCTTCTTTCTCAGGTTTGTTAAAACTCAGGTGGTTGAGGGTTAAAGTGCTGAATGAATAAAATGACCTTTTGGAAATAGGAAAAACCTGCCAAAATATTGAAACCTTGATCTTGGTTTAAGTTTTGCCTAGGACTGATATTTCATCCTTCACCACACAATCCTGACTTTTAATGACTCCGAGTTGCCAAGCTTTTGAAAACATTGTGTGGAAAGGAGTAAAAGCCAGAAACCATCATTTCCTCCTTTTCCCCCACAATGTTTTGTACCCTATGAAAGACAAATTCCATGTTTTGAGTGACATTTAATTTGTTGTTTGCAAATGCTTTCAATTTGGACCAGTCTAAATATTTTGTCCCTTGGTACAGATTTATCATTGTAAAATGCATTGTAGTGCAAATGTGAAAGAACAAGGTAGATCCAAGATCAAACCACAAAGTCCAGGAAGAGTGATCTTGATCCGCACTGTCAGCAAACCTAAGTTGTGCTTGGGCCTCTAAAGTTTAACCCTTTACCAGACGACAAAATTTTAGACTTGTCCACATTGAAAGCAATTTGCAGACGACAAATTAAATGTGACTCAAAAATTAAAATTTCTTTTAGGAAGAGTAGAAAACATTGTGGGAAAAGGAGAAAATGCTGGTTACCAGCATTTCCTCCTTTTCCCACAATGTTTTCAAAAGGCTTCTTCCTCAGGGTCGTTAAAAGTCGGGATTGTGTGGTAAAGGGTTAAGTTATTATTACAACATATGTAGGACAATTGCCCATCAAGACAATTGCCCTCCAGGACAATTGTCACTTGGACATTTTGCTAACCATGACAGAACAAAGTAGATCCAAGATCAGACTGCACAGTACAGCCAATCAAAGCATTTCATGAGAAATGAAATTAACCCTTTACCAGACAATCCAGAGTTTTCATGACCCTGAGGAAAAGCCCTTTTAAAAACATTGAGGTAAAAGGAGAAAATGCTGGTAACCAGCATTTTCTCCTGTTCCCACAATGTTTTTCTCCCTTGTCAAAACACTTAAGTTCATTTTTATCACTTTCAAATTTGTTGTCTGCAGATGCCTTTCATTTCAAATGGGTCCAAAATTTGTCATTTGGGAAAGAGTTAACCCTTTACCACAAGACAAAATTTTAGACTTGCCCAAAATGATTTTTTTTTTTGCAGATCATAAAATAATTGTGACTCAAAAATAAAAACTGGCTCTTGGAAAGGTAGAAAACATTGTGGGAAAAGGAGAAAATGCTGGTTACCAGCATTTTCTCCTTTTCCCACAATGTTTTAATACAGGTTCTACGTCAGTTGTTAAAACTCCAGATTGTGTGGTAAAACGTTCATGTCACATGCTTCAAATGAGTTGGGACAGGTTTTCAGCCGGCCATTTGTCTTATCGCTGTACTCCGTGAGGACACTGCTGATCTGGCAGATTGTTATTGGTTTTCAATAATGAATGATTTAGTTGCTGGAACTGTGGTCCTGGGTAACAGCTACACCTGAATAATTTCTACCCAAGATTACCCTTAACCCTTTACCAGATGACAAAATTTTAGCCTTGTCCAAATTGAAAGCTTTTGCAGACGACAAAATGAATGTAATTCGAAAATAGAAATTCACCTTTGGAAGGATAGAAAACTTTGCTGGAAAAAGAGAAAATGCTGAAGACTGACGACATTTTCTTTTTTTCCAAAAACTTTTTCAAAAGACTTTCTTCCTCAGGGTTGTTAAAACTCAGGACTGTGTGGTAAAGGGTTAACCCTTTATCACACAAGCCTGTGTTTTAACCACCCTGAGGAAAACGCCTTTTGAAAACATTGTGGGACAAGGAGAAAATGCTGGTAACTGACATTTTCTCCTTATTCCTCAATTTTGTCTTCTCAATCAAAGACAAATTCATCAATGTAACAACATTTAATTTGTCGTCTGCAAATGCTTTGAATTTGGTCAAGTCTAAAATTTGTTTGTTTGGTAAAGAGTTAATCCCTTATCATACAAGCTTGAGTTTTAACAACCCTAAGCAAGAGGGATTCTGTTAATATTGTGGGAAAGGGAGAAGATGCTGGTAACCAGCATTTCCTTTTTCTCACATTGTTTTCTGTCCTTTAGAAGACAAATCCCTTGATTTGAGCAACAACTAATTTGTTATCTGCCAAAGCAATTTCTCTTTTAGCCATCACTCTTCTTTCACATAAATTCATTTGTTAACCCTTTACCGCACAATGCCGCCTTTTGACGCCCCTGGGGAAGAAGCCTTTTGAAAACACTGTGGGAAAAGGAGAAAATGCTGGTAACCAGCATTTTCTCCTTTTCCCACAATCTTTTCTACCCTATCAAAGAAAAATTGCTCCATTTGAGCCACACTGAAATTGACGTCTGCAAATGCTTTCAATTTGGACAAGGCTAAAATTTTGTCGTCTGGTAAAGAGTTTAACCTTAACTTTTTACTGCATACCGAAATTTTAGACTGGTCTAAATTGAAAGAATTTGCAGACGACAATTTACATGTGTTTAAAATGATTGGAGATATTATTGAAAGGGTGGAAAATAATGTGGGAAAAAAAAGAAAATGCTGGTTACCAGCATTCAGTGCAGTCTAATACTGGACCTTGCTCTGCCAATTCTCCCCCACCCCCATTGCTTTAACCCTTTACCGTACAATGCCGCCTATTGACGCCCCTGGGAAAGAAGCCTTTTAAAAACATTGTGGGAAAAGGAGAAAATGCTGGTAACCAGCATTTTCTCCTTTTCCCACAATGTTTTCTACCCTATCTAAGAAAAGTTACACCATTTGAGCCACATTGAAATTGTCGTCTGCAAATGCTTTCAATTTGGACAAGGCTAAAATTTTGTCGTCTGGTAAAGGGTTAATGATGAATCAGAAAAAAAAAGAAACAAATTATAGATGTCTCTGGCATCCTATGGGTGAACTCAGATGACAAAATTTAAGAGTCATCAAAATTCAAAGAAGTGCAGATGACAAATGAGATGCGCAACAAATGATGCAATTCATCCGAAAAAGGACAGAAAATATTGTGGGAAAAGGAGAAAATGTTGGTTACCAGCATTTTCTCCTTTTTCCACAATGTTTTCAAAAGACATCTTCATCAAGGTCATTAAAACTCAGGATTGTATGGTAAAGGTTTAATATATTTTACTTCCTGCTGATGTCCGCTTTTCACCTCGCAACCAACCTCTTTTAACTCTTTACCAAACGGCAATATTTTAGACTTGTCCAAATTGAAAGCATTTGCAGACAACAAAATAAATGTGACTCAGAAATTGAAATTTGCATTGGCTGGGGTAGAAAACATTGTGGGAAAAGGAGAAAATGCTGGTTACCAGCATTTTCTCCTTTTCCCACAATGTTTTCAAAAGGCCTTTTTCCCAGGGTTGTTAAAACTCGGGATTGTATGGTAAAGGGTTAAAAACTCTGTGGTAAAAGAAGTTGACCATGATGAGAAATTTCTGCTTTTGCCACAATGTATTCTCATACATCATTATCTTACCTTGACTCTTTATCAGAAAACAAAATTTTAGACTTGTCCAAATTGAAAGCATACTCAGACAACAAATTAAATGTTTTCAATGGTCCTCTTCCTCAGGGCTATTAATTCTCTGGATTGTATGCAGGGGCGTAGCTAGCCAAAAATAAAGTATATGCAAAATTAATACTGAAGGTATTATCTGGTGTCCGAAGTGCCTAAAGGGGAGAATGCCTCCCAAGAGGGTCTGAAAGGGCCTCCCGAAGATAATTTGTGTTTAGTAGAAGCTATTTGGTGGCCCCTGGTGACGTTTTCTGGCAAAATTGTCTTTCTTTTCCGTCATTTCTGCTAAGTGTACGCAACTATGTTTTAGCATACAGGCATCTACGCCCCCGGGTATGGTAAAGGGTTAACCCTTTACCACACAATCCCAACTTTTAATGGCCCTGAAGAAAAAGCCTTTGGAAAATATTGTGGGAAAAGGAGAAAATGCTGGTAAGCAGCATTTTCTCCTTTTCCAACAATGTTTTCTACCCTTCCCAGCACAAATTTCAATTTTTGAGCAACATTTGATTTGTCGTCTGCAGATGCTTTCATTTTGGACCAGCCTAAAATTTTGTCGTTTGGTAAAGAGTTAATACAAGCTATTCAAACTTAATCCCTATTCATCAAGGATGTTTCCAGGTATCTGCAACATAATTATTATTTCTAGAAGTAATGAAACATCTAATCTGATATGCTATGGTGATGTATGCCATTACCTGTAATGAAGCACACCTACTGTTTTTACATAACATTACTGAATAATTAATTAACCCTTTCCCAAACGATACATTTTAGACTGGTCCAAATTGAAAGAGTTTGCAGACGACAATTTTAAATTTGATGAAAATGACAGAAGGTTCTCCAAAAGGGTAGAAAACACTGTGGGAAAAGGAGAAATTGCTCGTAATGAGCAATTTCTTCTTTTCCCAAAGTGTTTTCAAAAGACTTGTACTGCAGACACGTGAAAACCAGGGCTTGTTTGGGAAGGGTTAACCCTTTACCGCACAATGCCGCCTTATGATGCCCCTAGAAAAGAAGCCTTTTGAAAACATTGTGGGAAAAGGAGAAAATGCTGGTAACCAGCAATTCTCCAGTTCCCGAAATATTTTCTTACCTATTTGTTGCTTGTTTTTTTTGTAATTAGCACACATTTTAATCTGTTATCAGACAACAGAACTTAAGACTAGTCTTAATTGAAACAAGTTGCAGATGACATTAGAAAGTATGTGTTTAGAGGTCGTCTGGTAAAGGGTTCAACAAATCTGAGTTTTTCTGAATCAATAAACAGACATGTAGCATTAAGTTACTGAAACAATACCTAACAAACAAAAAGTCCAGTTAATTAAAACAAGAGACCACTTTTGAAAACATTGTGGCAAAAGGAAAATCTGCTAGTAAAACAATTTTTCCTGCTGCCAAAGCGTTTATAGACATGTATGTTTTAATACATGTATGTACTCAAGTAGTAATCTTGATTCATTTTATTTTTACAAGGACTTTTCAAAAGTTGTGGGAGAAGGATATAATGTTTGTAACCAGCATTTTCTTCTTTTTCCACCAATTTTTCAAAAGTATTCTACCTCAAGACTGTAAACTGGATCATTTAACAAAGGGCTTATCTATTTATTTAATATGTATTTCTTCTGATATGTACTCTCCAACCTAAACCCTCATTACCAGACAAAAAAAATGTCGACTGGTTTGATATGAATGCTTCTTTGAACAAAAAATTAAAACGAATGATGTTTAATCCTACCCCTCACAATCCTGAGTTTTAACGACCCCAAGGATAGGGCCTTTTGAAAACATTGTGGGAAAAGGAGAAAATACTGGTGACCAGCACAATATTTTCTACCATTTCAAAGACATGTTAATAAATCTGGCCATCATTTAATCTGTCAAATTTTGTCATATGGGAAGGAGTTAAATCAATGGGTTTGTTTTTCATAGGGTAGAAAACATTACGGAAAAAGGAAAAGATGTTGGTTACCAGCATTTTGTCTTTTTCCACTAATGTTTCAAAAGCTTCTGAGTCTTTAAAAATGGGATTGTACAGGAAAAGGTTCATTTGTTCGTTAATAAGTACGGTGTTTAACCCTGTTTTCAACATTAATTCAGTTATATTGCAGCAGCCAGTGCACTTTTCTGTGCTTTCCTGGAGTTTCTATTATCAGTACTTAGCACAATATCCTTCTAAAGCCACTGGCTGCTTTCCAACATAACAATTTTCAAAGTAAAGAATGAAACTTGAGTACACTGTAGATAGAGAGGACAGGTTACAAATCTTATCAGAATAGATGTTTTTGATCATGCAAAGTTTTCAATAGAGCTGTTTTAAGATAAAAATTCTCAAAATACTTTAATCGTCTTTAACCCCTTATCAAACAATGCCCAGTTTTAACGACCCTGATTGAATGGTAACACTGCCTTAACCCTTTACCACACAATCCCAACTTTTGACAACCCTAAAAAGGAAGCCTTTTGAAAACAATGTGGGAAAAGGAGAAAATGCTAGTAACCAGCATTTTCTCCTTTTCCCACAATGTTTTCTACCTGTCCTAAAACAAATTTCAATTTTTAGGTCACATTAAATTTGTCGTCTGCAAATGCTTTCAATTTGGTTGAGGGTACATTTTCATCGTGTGGTAAAGAGTTAAACATTATTTGAGTAATATCAGGGTGACAGCCTACTTATTCGTGTATGTCCTGGGGTTCACCAGTACTAGGCTTGGGCATCTGAATTGTCTTGCCCAAGGAAACTCCCACAAAAAACCCAGTGCTTCCATTGAGACTTGAACCCAGGGCCTCCAGGTCAAGAACCATACACTCTACCACAGAGCTATACAGGATCCCTGTAAAGGAGAAAATTCTCTTGTTCTTTCGTAAAAAGTTAACCCTTTACCACATAATACCAAGTCTTAATGGACCTTGAGGAGAGAATATTGTGGGTAAATCAGAAAATGCTGGTAATTAGCATTATCTCCATTTCCCAAAAGGTTTTCTACCCTTTTAAAAACAAATGACATCATCTGAGTCACACTAAATTTTTCGTCTGCAAATGCTTTCAAATTGGATGGGCCTGAAATTTTGTGCTCTAGTAAAGGGTTAAAAGGTAAAAATATATATGTAGAAAACAAAATTTATTACTTTGAAGGAGATAAGTAAACATGATAAGTAAACATGTCCCTTTATGGGACAGGTATTTCATTTATTTCTCCAACATCTATAGCCATCCCCAGTTATGGTTTATCAAACAACTGAACTTTTTTTTTTTAAATTTCTTTTTAACCCTTTTCCACACAATCTTGAGTTTTAATGACCTTGAGGAAAAAGCCTTTTGAAAACATTGTGGGAAAAGGAGAAAATTCTTGTTACCATCATTTTCTCCTTTTCCCACAAAGTTTTCTACCCTTCCAGAGCTATATTCTGCAATTTGAGCCACATATTTGTTGTCCGCAGAAGCTTTCAATTTCGATGAGCCTAAAATTTTGCCATTTGGTAAAGAGTTAACTGTTAGAGTGCAAAATAAATCCAACAGACTTTTTAACTCTTTACCACACAATTTTTAACGACCCTGAGGAAGAAGGCTTTTGAAAACATTGTGGGAAAAGGAGAAAATGCTGGGAACCAGCATTTTCTCCTTTTCCAACAATGTTTTCTATCCTTCCTAAAACAAGTTTCAATTTTTCATTCACATTTATTTTGTCGTCTGCTAATGCTTTCAATTTGGACCAGTCTAAAATTTTGCTGTTTGGTAAAGAGTTAAGTCTACAGATGTTAAGATACAAATAATTGCAGTATTATGCTTGCTTTTGTCTTTAGTGTTTCAGGAAAACAGACAGTATAGATCAAAGATCAGATGGCACATTTTGTGCAGCCTGACCTTGATCTACACTGGCTGCAAAGCCTAGTGTAGTCAACAAAGGCATTTTAAGGATTCATAAATGTTCTACATTTTTGAAATTAAAATGACATAAAGGGCATTAGCTTAACCCTTTACTAAAGAATCCCAAGTTTTATAGTGACCCAGAGAAAGAAATTTTGTTAAAACATCGAGGGAAAAGGGGAAAAGCTAGCATAAAGCAGCAAAACATTGTTGTACGTCTACGTTTTTTTGCAATCTCCGAGCAGAGTTGTCGTTCGTTACCTCACATACATCTCTGCGATGGGCTAAATGACAAGAATCTTGTCAAACCGAGGAAAACATGTTTTGTTACTGTTTAACTGTTTCATGTGTAACATGATAAAGTAGACAAAGCAAATATGATTCCAGATGCATTATAGGTGCATTTAAATTGATGAATTTACCTGTATACAATGGAACTATTTTTTCGAGTTTCTTCACTGATCAGATTCCTACGCCAATTGTAAACCGAATGGCTGCGCCCACGAATGAAGACAAGTTAAACAAAATTATACAGTCCTGTGACAGTTTCGACAAACCGATGGATCTAAGTTTGTAACATCAAAGAAGAGATTGTCGTCCTTTAAAACACATTTTAGCTTTTCAGAAAACCCCTCTTTTCCACATTTTCTCCCACTAAGTTTGATTGGCCGTATGCTGTTTGAACAGCAAACAAAACAATCGATACATCTTTCTTTCACCGGCGTTTGTGTCGCCATTTGGGGTTATGGTCATGTGACGGAAAATCTCGCGAGAGGACGGACTACTTTCTGAGCCCACTACAGAGGTGAATGTGAATGAACCGGAGTGCAAGAGAGTGGTTTTTTTGGGGTAATGATTTCCCACATATCTGAAAATTCTTTCCTGTGTTTGCTATTTTCATTTATGTTTGCTGATGACAGATAACAAATGTAATGATCTATTTGATTGGTGCTTTTAAAACGACTGCAACCGATAATTACGCATATCACCAGGATTACAAATCTCGACTCAATCAGCTTAGGATGAATAGAGCAATGCAGTGATTGTCATCCTTGGCTAGCGAAGATGGTAAAAAAGTTAACATGAATGGAAGTTTAACCCTTTGCCGCACAATCCCATGCTTCCCTGCCAATGCTCGGCATTTGGACAGCTGGACAAAAACTGATTGATGCTGTGAATCACTTCCTGTTAATTTATATTTTGTGCAATCTGCTCTTGATCTGTAATGTCCTCATTAGTAATTAATTCTGGATTCAGTGCTACAGATGTATAAAATGTTTTTTATTTCCGAGACCAATTAACTCTTTACCACTTGACAAAATTTATGACTCGACCAAATTGAAAACTTTAGCAGACGACACACAGAATGTGGTCCAAATAAGAAAATTTGCCCTTGATTGGGTAGAAAACATTGTGGGAAAAAGAGAAAATGCTGGTTACCAGCATTTTCTCCTTTTCCCACAATGTTTTCAAAAGCCTTCCTCTTCAGGGTGGTTAAAAGTCAGGATTGTGTGGTAAAGGGTTAAGCACCAGAAGTAGAATAAAACTCATATATGAGACGATGAGTAGATTAATTTCTAATAATACTGTGCCTACGATGATGCTAAGAATTTCACATGCGGTTGATTACAAATATTCATCATTCTGGGTCAACACTGCAGAGAAATCTCTGATTTATGCACAGGATTACATTTCACCCAGTTTATTGAAAATATCTATCATTACATTACAAATTTTCAGTTTATTGAAAATATAAATCACTACATTACAAATGTTCAGTTTATTAAAAATATCTATCATTACATTACAAATTTTCAGTTTATTGAAAATATCTATCATTACATTACAAATTTTAAATATGGTCATTATCTTGATACTACTGTCTGATATTTTCATCCCTATACCAACAAGTTTTTTGTTTTAACCACCCTTGAGAAGATGGCTCTTGAAAACATTGCGGAAAAAGGAGAAAATGTTGGTTACCAGTATTTTCTCCTTTTCACATGTTTTCTACCCTTTCAAAAAAAAAATCCGACCATTTAAGTAGCATTTAATTTGTCCTCTGCAAATCCTTTTAATTTGGACCAGTCTAAAATTTGGTCCTTTAGGTAAATAGTTTGGGGTAAACAACCTCCCCTTGGCATATCCCTAGCGATGCTGGTAAATTTATTCAAGTGCCCTGGTACATGTTAACCCTGAAAGTGCCTGTCATGACTATAATTGCCTTTGCGGCAAGTGTAGATCAAGATCAGGCTGCACAAAATGTGCAGCCTGGTCTTAGACCTACACTGTCTGATTTGCTGAAACACTGCAGACAAAAGTAACAACGAAATTGCAATTATTTTGGTTGTATTTCTAAGATGAAAATATCTGTTCTATAAGTTTATTCGGTGCTAGAAGGGTTGACTTAATTCTTCAAAGGCGTATTTCCTACGGAAACATAGAACATGGCAACCAATGAGGACTTGTGGCAAGATAATTGTAAAATACATTGTAGAAATAAAAAGGTGGTTGAAACATGACAACTTAGACAAGCTTATCTATGAGCATGTTTGAAAAAATCATAGGTCACCAAAAGGATGACTGCAAAACCTTTTTAATGGCTGACACTATGAATTCCTCAGGGAATGAACGAAACACTATGAAAAACAATACTCTCTTGTTTGACATTTCGGCTATTGCCTTTTTCAAGAGTTTGAAACACTGTTTCGTCTAGAACATTTTTTAGCGTGAATTAAATCCGCCAAAACAATATGGCTGTAGTAATTCACACTAAAAAATGTTCTAGAGGAAACAGTGTTTTAAACTCTTGAAAACGGCGATAGCCGAAATATCGAACAATAGAGTAAACATTGTTTTCATAGTGTTTTTAGTGGTTGATTGATAAAATGGTGTTATATGACGCTTTCAAGATTATTTCAGACATATCACTGCGACAGCTCACATATTCATGAATGTCCTGAGTTTCAAAAGTACTGGGGCTCCGAAGTGTCTTTCCCACGGACACTCCCACGAAAACACCCACTGCTTTCAGTAAGGCTCCAACATGGGCCATCAAGAATATGAATCCTACACTTTACCACTGAGCCATGCAGGACCCCTGAGAATTAGATGGGGAAATAAACTTCAACATTGTAAAAACATTAATTCGTAATCGAACACAGATCATTGCTTGGATGGCAACCATGCCGACCTTCTTACCACCGACACTGGTTCCTTTTTATGGGTACATTTAACATACAGGGAGTAGTCTTATATTCTACTGTTACATGTTTAAATCTTTTTCCCACAATATTTTCAAAAGCCTCCTTTCTAAGGGGTGTTTAAACTTGGGATTGTGTAGTAAACAAGCCCTGGTTTTCACGTGTCTGCAGTACAAGTCTTTTGAAAACACTGTGGGAAAAGGAGAAATTGCTCATAACAAGCAATTTCTCCTTTCCCACAGTATTTTCTACCCTTTTTGGAGAACTTTCCACCATTTTCATCAAATTTAAAATTGTCGTCTGCAAACTCTTTCAGTTGGAAGGGTCTAAAATTTGTTGTTTGGTAAAGGGTTAAAGGCCCTATAGTTGACAAAATAACAATGCAGGTGTTAAAATGCATATAAATTTAGATCATACCATTTAAAAGTATAGAAAATATTGTGAAGATGACAATCTGTTATTGTGTGGTTGGTCCAAGTGTTAGTCGCTGGCAGAAAAATGAATTTTAAAATCAGGCAAAAAGTAAACAAGAGGACCATGATGGTCCTAAATCGCTCACCTGAAATGCAACTCGGCTGTCATTGTTATGGCCACTTGCCTCTTGTTTTTTGCTGGAATGTTTTAGTTTTGAAAATGATTCATCCATATGACAATACCAACAATCAGAGCAGGTAAGAAAATGATAGTCGAAATTATAGGCCCTAGAGTGTAAACAATGGAATTGTCATCAAGATCCCCTATTTTGATGCTTTTAGCTTGTCCCCATTTTGATCAGATTTGTCCTTAGGTCATTATGAACATCCAGGAAAATTTTGAGTATGACTGAGCCAGAATTGTGGTTGCCGAGTGTGTTCATGTTCATGTTCACAACCTTACAAACATTCTGGGCGATGGATCAAGATTATGCTCGAACTATGATACTTAAATAATAAACAGTGGAATTTTGGTGACGCATATTCAAGGATACATAAAAGCTAACCATGAGTATGTTATGCTCAGGTGAGCTGATAATGGGTTTTCAGACAGAATCACATGCCAAATGTATGTTGTGGGCCATACAATATGGAACAGAAGGATTCCAAGAATACTCTCTTTACATATTTGATCCCACATTGTGACTACAAAGGACTTTTTGTGATTCCAAGGAAGAAATTTGGTAAATGCTATTAGCAAACAAGAGCTGTCAAGTGGTTGTTGAGAAATCGCTTTGGACGGACAGACAGACAGACGAAGTGGTGACTATATGCTCGCCCTTACGGGAGCATAACTATCCACCAGTCCATGCTGAATATTAAAGTTCTAGGGTTAATGTTTGGATGAAAGAAGATTTTAAAAGATCTTTTATTTGGATGTGGAAACTGGGATCCAACAACAAAGCACTTATTTTTTTTTCCTAAGGTCACAATTCGATGTACTTTGGTAGAGTGCTACTGTTGCCAATTAAGTTGTAGGCTTTGTGTTTGGGTTGATTTTTTTTTCAGCAGTTGACATGGAAACCATAGTTGTTCATGAATTCCAATTTGTCAAAGGGCAATACAGTTGATCTTGTTTAGCTAAGCGACTACGTTTATTAAGCCAACACTTTTATTAAGCGATAGGAATTCCAATGTCTCTGTTGAAATATATAAGACTAGCTGGAATTGAATGCCCCATGGATTAAAGCCTTTACATTAGGTCTTAATATTGTGATTATACCTTTTTTATGAGTAGGTCCAAAAATAAATCAGATATGCGATGACCTTTTGATAGACAGGCAAATGAAAAATTGACAACAATTAGACAATAATTGCAGAAAGCAGTTAAAAGACTCAGTGTTTCCCAATAGTGGCACATACCTGGTATGGGTTGACATCTGCAACTGCCCAAAATAGGGTTCCACTTATAATGATACTCAGGGGACCGAAGAAATCATATTGTTTTATCTGAATATCGTTTTAACTGATGTATATTCTTACAAAAAGAGACCCTGTTGGGACCAAGGGATTAACGTCATAATAAGCAATATATCATATTAAGCAATATAGTAATAAGCAAAGTTTACTGTAATTGTTGCACAGATGCTCAAGAAATTAATTAATATTTTAGCAGATCAGTATTGAGTTGACTCTTTTCAAGATATAATGGTGATCAACCTCTTTCCCACAACCACTTGCAAGAAGACTCAACACCATAATGCTACATGCCAAATATGAAAACTCTAGCCCTTACGGTTTGGGACAAGAAGATTTTTAATGCTTTCCCTCCTTATCTCTATGTGAAATCCGAGACCAACAAAATATGGCTAATTTTCACACCAGGGCCATAATTTGAAGTGTTTTGGTAGAGGGCCACTAGATGATGCTACATGCCAAATATGAAAGCTCTAGCCCTTACGGTTTGGGACAAGAAGATTTTTAAAGATTTCCTTCTTTATCTCTATGTGGAATCCAAGACCCCACAACATAGGGCCAATTTTTAACACCAGGGCCATAATTTGAAGTATTTTGGTAGAGGGTCACTAGATGATGCTACATGCCATATATGAAAGCTCTAGCCCTTACGGTTTGGGACAAGTAGATTTTTAAAGATTTCCTTCTTTATCTCTATGTGAAATCCGAGAACCCACAACATAGGGCCAATTTCCACACTAGGGCCATTATTTGAAGTATTTTGGTAGAGGGCCACTAGATGATACTACATGCCATATATGAGAGCTCTAGCCCTTACGGTTTGGGACAAGAAGATTTTTAAAGATTTCCTTCTTTATCTCTATGTGAAATCCGAGAACCCACAACATAGGGCCATTTTCAACACTAGGGCCATAATTTGAAGTATTTTGGTAGAGGGCCACTAGATGATGCTACATGCCAAATATGAAAGCTCTAGCCCTTACGGTTTGGGACAAGAAGATTTTTAAAGATTTCCTTCTTTATCTCCATGTGAAATCCGAGACCCCACAACATAGGGCCAATTTTTAACACTAGGGCCATAATTTGAGGTATTTTGGTAGTGGGTCACTAGATGATGCTACATGCCATATATGAAAGCTCTAGCCCTTACGGTTTGGGACAAGAAGATTTTTAAAGATTTCCTTCTTTATCTCTATGTGAAATCCGAGACCCCACAACATAGGGCCAATCTCCACACTAGGGCCATAATTTGAAGTATTTTGGTAGAGGGCCACTAGATTATGCTACATGCCATATATGAAAGCTCTAGCCCTTACAGTTTGGGACAAGAAGATTTTTAAAGTTTTTTCTTTCGGTTGCCATGGCAACCAGAGTTCTTCATGGAATTCAAATCTTTGCAGTATTCTGAAAGTGCATCACCTAAGAATAATTTCTGTGAAGTTTGATTGAAATCTGATTGTTAGTTTAGGAGGAGAAGATTTTTTTTGTAATTGTGAACGGACGGACGGACGACGGACATTGACCGATCACAATAGCTCACCTCGAGCACTTCGTGCTCAGGTGAGCTAAAAACCCATAAACATCAGTGGACATCATTAGCAGGGCTACAGAAATCCGAAAAATTGCCAGATCAGACCAATTCCGAACACTGAAAACCGATTTATTTTCAAAAACATCCTAAAAAATCGGTCCAAAATATCATAATATGGCCAGTCAGAAACAAACTTACAAACCTTAAATCATTGCTGCAGGCATTTTTGAACGTTAGGCAAAGCAGTGATCGTATATAAGATCCCTTGGAATCTAGAGTGTGAAACTGTTAATTGGCCATTATCTAATTATTGCCATTTCACTGTGACATAAATCACAGCTTATAGAGATATCGTCATGCACCGTTGCCTTAAAAGTGGTATGGCCCTATTCGCAATCGGTTTTGTCTAATTATGTACCATACATGCAAACACACCATGCAATGCTAATCAGTCAGTCAATTTCGCCACGCCCCATTTGCATCAGAGTTTACAAACAATATCTACTGCGAACCAATCAGCAATCACATACGAGATTTAGTTGCCGCCCATAATTTTGTAAAGCCACGCCTTGACTCTACGTTATGTGGTAGTGTGCATCCTGTCACGAACTAGTGACTAGCATTACACAGTGTATATTTAGCTACGACCTCTTGCAGTCTTGAATTATTAATCCATTTCCATTAGCGCAGACACAACTTGCACCCAACTATCTCTCCTGTCAGTGGTAAACACGACTTGGAGAACTGTCTGCGCCGGGCGGTTGCCCAAGAAATTTGCCTCGTTTTCGCTTTTGGTATAGGTATGCTCACTCAGGGTTGTAGACACAAATTAAGTAATGTTGAACAAAGTAATTTTACGTTATAGTTTCCGAAGAAACGAATCAGTCAGGTGTAATTTTAGCAGACTGAGACTCACGTTTACTTCGGCCACGTTCTTCTTGAAAATGAAAGTAAAATGGCTATGCGCAGACTGACATTTTAAGACATTTTGCAGCGAATTTTTGATGGCAGCAAAAGCGATGGACAGAAATCATATGATGAAAATGAAGAAGAAAATATTTTTCAGAAAATTTTAACCGATGCCATCACCGTCAGTGAGTTTGAGATGGGACATTCCCAGACCAATCGCGAGTTTATTTTGACAAAGAAAGTGGGTGGGGTAATGTGGACTCGCCGCCGTCGATCACACGTCACAGCTCGGCCAATTCCGGAACCAACCAAAGTTTGCCGAATGCGTCGTCGATCGGCCGGACTGATTGAGATTACAAAATTTCTGTAGCCCTGATCATTAGGAACACCTGTATGAATTTCTACTAGTTTTTGTCAAGGATTTTAGAAGATGTCTGTCCTGAAAGATGGACAAACAGATGGTCATTGGTCCATGACGAAATTAAACATTTAGCCCCCTTTTTTCATGACATGGCGTTTCATGAAATAAAAACAAATAACTATTGTCTGTGGCTTGCAATAAACAATAAAAAGATGAAGTTTCATGACATTTTGTCCTGCAGTTAAAGAGATATTGGTCCACAATGAAAATATACGTCAAGCCCCCTTTTTCCATGACACAGCAATAACTGGTCCTATTAGACATACAATCAAAATCATTCGAGATCTTACAGTCATATATATTTTGACCAAGTTTGGTGCTGATTGGTTTAAATTTGTTGATGCTAGAGTGTAAACAAAGTCAAATGTAGCAATTTTTTTTAATTCAAGGGCAAATAACTCCAGTCATTCTGGTCCGATTAGACACATAATCAAACCCATCTGAGATCTTATGGTCATATATATTTAGACCAAGTTTAGTGCTGATTGGTTAATATTTGTAGATGCTAGAGTGTAAACAAAGTCAAATATAGCAATTTTTCTAATTCAAGGGCAAATAACTCCAGTCATTCTGATCCAATTACACCCATAATCGAACTCATCCAAGATCTTATAGTCATATAAATTTTGACCAAGTTTGGTGCTGATTGGTTAATATTTGTAGATGCTAGAGTGTAAACAAAGTCAAATATAGCAATTTTTCTAATTCAAGGGCAAATAACTCCAGTCGTTCTGGTCCAATTACACCCCTAATCGAACTCATCTGAGATCTTATGGTCATATACCTTTTGACCAAGTTTGGTGCTGATTGGTTAATATTTGTAAATGCTAGAGTGTAAACAAAGTCAAATATAGCAATTTTTCTAATTCAAGGGCAAATAACTCCAGTCGTTCTGGTCCAATTACACCCCTAATCGAACTCACCTGAGATCTTATGGTCATATACCTTTTGACCAAGTTTGGTGCTGATTGGTTAATATTTGTAAATGCTAGAGTGTAAACAAAGTCAAATATAGCAATTTTTCTAATTTAAGGGCAAATAACTCCAGTTGTTCTGGTCCGATTACACCCATAATCGAACTCATCCGAGATCTTACGGTCATATACATTTTGACCAAGTTTGGTGCTGATTGGTTAATATTTGTAGATGCTAGAGTGTAAACAAAAAAATGTGGACGGACGGACGACAGACGGACGGACGACGGACGCCGACAGACGGTGAGTGATCACAATAGCTCATCCTGAGCACTTCGTGCTCAGGTGAGCTAACAAAAGAGAGAGTGACCTGGCAAATTTTAACCTAGTTTTGAAATTGATTTCATTGCCAGCGACTAACACTTGTACCAACTGTACAATTACTGATTGTCATCTTCACAATAATTTCCATACTTTTAAATGGTATGATTTAAATTTAAATGTATGTTAAGACCCTTTTTTTGTTTACTTTTGGCAGCTATTGGTACGATTTAAATTTAAATGCATTTTAACACCCGCTTTGTTTACTTTTGGCAGCTACTGGTACGATTTAAATGCATTTTAACAATTGTACTGAGTTTCTGGCCAGTAGTGGGCCTTCAAATCTTTACCAAATGACAATATTTTAAGACTTGTCCAAACTGAAAGCATTTCCAGATGACTAAGTATGCAACTCAAAAACTAAAAACTGGGTTAGGAAGGGTAGAAAACATTGTGGGAAAAGGAGAAAATGCTGGTTACCAGCACTCCTTTTCCCATAATGTTTTCAAAAGCTTTCTTTTTCAGGGTCGTTAAAAATGGGGATTGTGTGGTAAAGCCTTAACCCATCCCGACTTTTAACGACCCTGAGAAAGAAGCCTTTTGAAAACATTGTGGTAAAAGAGAAAATGCTGGTAACCAGCATTTTCTCCTTTTCCCACAATGTTTTCTACCCTTTCCAATACAAATTTCTATCTTTCAGCCACATTTATTTTGTCTTCTGCAAATGCTTTGAATTTGGACTGGTTTAAAATTTTGTCGTTTGTAAAGAGTTAAGGGATGATAAACAAGAGGGCCATGATGGCCCTGGATCGATCACCTGAGTCATTAGGTGAAATTCCACTCCAGGGTCATAATGACCCAATTTAAAACTCATCTGAGATATTATTAAGTCAAACATTCTGACCAACTGTCAGGTCAAATGAGCTGAAAATGTGGCCTCCGGAGTGTCCAAAATGTCTTTCTTCAATTTGACCTAGTGACCTAGTTTATGACCCTATGTGACCATATTTCAAACTCATCCGAGACATCAAAACAAACTTGTTGACCAAGGTTCAGGTGAATTGGGCAAGAACTGTCATCTCTAGAGTGCCCACAAGGTATTTCTGTAATTTGACCTAGTGACCTAGATTATGACCCTATGTCACCCAATTTCAAATCCATTTAAAATATCATCAAGTCAAACATGCTGACAAATTTTCAGGTGAGATGAGCAAAAACTGTGGCCTCTACAGTACCCACAATACATTTCTTTACTTTGACCCAGTGACCTAGTTTATGACCCTATGAGACCCAATTTCTAATTGATCTGAGATATCATCAAGTCAAATATGTAGACCAATTTTCAGGTCAATTTAGCTAGAATTGTGGCCTCTAGAGTGCCCACAAGGTATTTCTTCAATGTGACCCAGCGACATTGTTTATGACCCTATGTGACCCAATTTTGAACTCCTCTGAGATATCATCAAGACAAAAAATGTGGCCTCTAGAGTGCCCACAAGGTATTTCTTTAATTTGACCTACTGACCTACTGTATGACCCCAGATGACCCAATTTCAGTCTCATCCAAGATTTAATAAAGGCAAACATTCTGATAAATTTTCAAGTCAATTGAGCAAAAAATGTGGCCTCTAGAATGCCCACAAGGTATTGCTTTAATTTGACCCCAGTCACCAGAGCCATGTTTCTTGACAGAACAAAATTTCGCGAACAGTTTTTGAAAAGGGTCACCCAAGGAACATCTCTGTGAAATTATTTCAAAATCTGACCAGCCGTTTCAGAGAAGAAGAATTTTTAAGAATTTCTTCATTTCCGTATAGTGCAAGTAGCCCCCATTCACCAGAGCCATGTTTCTTGACAGATCAAAATTTTGCGAACAAATATTTGAAAAGGGTCACCCAAGGAACATCTCTGTGAAATTATTTCAAAATCTGACCAGCTGTTTCAGAGAAGAAGAATTTTTAAGAATTTCTTCATATCCGTATGTTGCAAGTAGCCCCCAGTCATCAGAGCCATGTTTCTTGACGGATCAAAATTTCGCGAACAAGTTTTGGAAAGGCTCACCCAAGAAATATCTCTGTGATATTATTTTAAAATCTGACCAGCGGTTTCAGAGGAGAAGATTTTTAAAGAATTTCTTAGAAAATTCTATTTCGTTGCCATGGCAACCAGAGTTTTTGATGGAATCAAATTTTGTGAACAATTTTTAAAGAGGACCTACCAAGGAACATTCCTGCCAAGTTTGGTCCAAATTGGCCCAGTGGCTTAGGAGGAGATGATGTTTAAAGAATTGTTGACTACGTACGACCAATGACGCACGACACACAGATGCACGAAGCACGACGGACGACGGACACCGGGTGATCCTAAAAGCTCCCCTTGAGCACGTTGTGCTCAGGTGAGCTAAAAATGTATGGTGAATTTACATATTAATTTTTATGTGAACAGATTTGTTTGGATATCAGTGGTGTGCTGCATTCGGGTCAAACAATTGATAACCTCTTTATTACTTAGTAATCCCTTTTTCTTCACATAAACCCTTTACTAAATAAAGCCAAGCCTGGGGATCTGCGATATTTCGTCGAAAACCACGTTTGTCGATAACAATCCCTAGCCCTGACCCTTTCCCTGACCCAGACAAATTGTGGCTCAAATCTTCCTCCCAGACAGAATTTTTTATGAAATAAATTCGGGAATTTAGTGATTGGTATTTTGGAAAGCATGGATAGGTGCACTGGCTGCAGTAATATAACTGAAATAATGTTGAAAATGGTCCTATACACCAACCAATCAACCAACACACCAACGAATCAATTAATCAATCAATTTACGTATATGTTCTCCTTTTCTGCTTTTTAAGAAGAAGATGACATGAAAAATATGCCTTCCCATAATACCAGCAGTCATCAGTATGTGACAGGAACCATATCTGGTTCTCCTGATGCTACCTGAATTCTCTCTACAGTCTTGCACTGATTATGTCAAACTCAAATTTTGGGAAATCTGTGAGTTTTTCACAAGTATTTTTTTAAACACATGTATATATCGTATTTTTTTTTAATCCACTATCACACTCATTCTATCACTTGAGTTCTTTATATGAAGCCCATTTTCACTAATATTAACTGACTTCAGTTAACCCTTTACCACACAATCCCAACTTTTAACGACCCTGGGAAAGAAGCCTTTTGAAAGCATTGTGGGAAAAGGAGAAAATGCTGGTAACCAGCATTTTCTCCTTTTCCCATAATGTTTTCTACCCTTCCCATAACAACTTCTAACTTTACAGTTACATTTATTTTGTCATCTGCAAATGCTTTCAATTTGGACTAGTGTAAAATTTTGTCGTTTGGTAAAGAGTTAAGTTCTCAAATCCTGAATTGACACAACATATCACAACACAACTGGCAAAATAAAGGAATTAACCCTTTACCACATAATCCTGGGTTTTAACAACCCGGAAGAAGAGGGCTTTTGAAAACACTGTAGGAAAAGAAGAAAATGCTGGTAACCAGCATTTTCTCCATTACCTACAATGTTTTCTAACCTGTCAAAGACAGAAATCATCATTTGGGCAACATTTATTTTGTCATCTGCAAATGCTTTAAATTTGGTCATGTCCAAAATTTTGTCATTTGGTAAAGCATTACGTAGGTTAGTAAAATATGTCTAAATTAATGAATTCAACTTGCGTCGAAAATGAATCCATTAGAGGATTTGAGTTAACCCTTTTCCAAACGACAAATTTTAGCCCCTCCCAAATTGAAAGTATTTGCAGACGACAAATTTGAAATTGGTACAAATGAACTTGAGGTTTTTTGACAGGGAAGAAAACATTGTGGGAAAAGGAGAAAATGCTGGTTACCAGCATTTTCTCCTTTTCCCACAATGTTTTCAAAAGGCCTCTTTCTCAGAGGCATGAAAACACGGGATTGTTTGGTAAAGGGTTAATAAAAGACGTAAGTTTTTATGTGAAAGTGGGCCTTGGTCTATAAATGTTGAAATCTGGGAAACTCTGTAATCTGTCAAAAAATTATGACTACAATAATGTCAAAGCAGCACACACAACAATTTCCAACATCAAAAAATTTGTTCACCACATTCTTGAATAGAAGATAAGAACAAGCCAGTTACTCCTGTTTAACTCTTTAACAGACATTCCCAACTTTTAATGACATTGTCCAACATGAGAAAATGCTGGTAAGCAGCAGTTTCTCCTTTTTCCACAATGTTTTATACCCTATTAAGAGGGAAATCACTATTTTAGCAACATGATTTGTTGTCTGCAAATGCTCTCAATTTGGACCAGTCCAAAATTTTTTCATTTGGTAAAGAGTTAACCAAACAAAATTTTACTTAACAAAATTTTAGATGTGTCTAAATTGAAGGCCTTTGCAGACAACAAATTACATGTAACTAAAAACCTGAAGTTTGTCTTTAGAAGGCTAGAAAATGATAATTAGAAAAGAAGAAAATGCTGAACACCAGTATTTTGTCCTTTTCCCACAATGTTTTCAGAAGCCTTTCTTCGGGTTGTTAAAACTCAGGAATATGTGGTAAAGGGTTAAATGACCACGTACAAGAAGGCTTTAGAAAAAGTAGTAGGAAAATGAAAAAAACCTGGTTACCACAATATTTCCTACTTCTCGAAAATAAATGCTGTCATTTTCAGCCTTATCTAATTCATAGTCTGCAAATGCTTTCAAAATGGACAACTTAAATTTTGTTGTCTGGTAAAGAGTTAATCCTCCACAAGATATCACAGACACATTCGTATTGTGACCATATGCATATGACAAAGTGAGTGTGGCTTAAATGACAGAAATGTCTTTAAAAGTGTAGAAAACATTGTGGGAAAAGGAGAAAATGCTGGTTACCAGCATTTTCTCCTTTTCCCACAATATTTTCAACAGCCTTCTTCATCAGCGTTGTTAAAAGCATGGGACTGTTTGGTAAAAGGTCACTTAGGTGAACTCTTTACCACATGACAAAAATGTAGACCTATCCAAACTGAAAGCACTTGCAGACGACAATTTCAATGCAGCTCAAATGATGCAATTTTTCTTTGATGGGGTAGAAAACATTGTGGGAAAAGGAGAAAATGCTGGTTACCAGCATTTTCTCCTTTTCCCACAATGTTTTCAAAAGGCCTCTTTCTCAGGGTCGTTAAAAGTCGGGATTGTGTGATAAAGGGTTAAATGGTGATTTCTGTATTTGATAGACAGAAAATATTGGGGGAAAAAGGAGAAAATGCTGCTTACCAGCATTTTGTCCTGTTCCCATAATGTTTTCAAAAGCCTTCTTTTTGAAGGTCGTTAAAACTCAGGATAGTGTGGTAAAGGGTTAATACCAGATGACACAATTTAAGACACATTCATATAGTGATCATATGCAGACGACAAAGTAAGTGTGTGGCTCAAATGAAAGAAATGTCTTTGAAAGTGTAGAAAATTGAAAGCATTTGCAGATGACAATTTCAGTGTGGCTCAAATGGTACAATTTTTCTTTGATAGGGTAGAAAACAATGTTTTCAATAGCCTTCTTTATCAGGGTCCTTAAAAGCATGAGATTGTTTTGGTAGAACATGAACTTTTTACCACATGACAAAAATGTAGACTTACTGAAATTGAAAGCGCTTGCAGACGACAATATCAATGCAGTTCAAATGATGCAATTTTTCTTTGATGGGGTAGAAAAGATGGTGGAAATAGGAGAAAATGCTGGTTACCAGCATTTTCTCCTTTTCCCACAATAGTTTCAAAAGCCTTCTTAATCAGGGTCATTAAAACCAAGGAATTATTTGGTAAAGGATTAATAAGAATTTGAAACAAAAACAAAACTAATCGTTAAAATTCTGTCATGCAGTTCAGTCTGTTAACACTTCCTTCACAAGGATTCACAACAAGTAACCTACCCCTGTCACAGCACTCAGTTCTCCTTCACTGGTTTCAGCTATGTTTCAAAAATATATAAACTGCAGAATTATTATTGTTTTAACTCTTTCGGCGCCAAATAAACAAACTAGCCTTCTTTTTATGACTGTAAATAGAATCCACTGAGTCTCCGGAAGATTTTTATCATATAGGCTTGACCAAACAAGCGGAAGGTATAGATCAAGATCAGACTGCATGTTCTGTGCAGTCTGATCTTAATCTATGCCATCCGCAAAAGTCCCTGTTTTCGCCTATGGCGCTGAAAGGGTTAAACTCCCTTTTACATAGAAAAAATTCAAACTAATCCCTAACCCTTTACCACACAATCCAAAAGTTTTAACCTTGAGAAAGCAAGCTTTTGAAAACATTGTGGGAAAAGGAGAAAAACGCTGGTAACCAGCATTTACTCCTTTTTCCCACAACGTTTTTTAACCTTTTAGACACAAATCTAATCATTTAGCTCTTTACCAAACAACAAAATTTTGGACGCTATCAAATTGAAAGCATATACAGACGGCAAAATGAAAATAGCTCAAGTGTTGGTTTCTGTCTTTGATAGGGTAGAAAACATTGTGGGAAAAGGAGAAAATGCTGGTTACCAGCATTTTCTCCTTTTCCCACAATGTTTTCAAAAGCCTTCTTCTTCAGGGTTGTTAAAACTCGGGATTGTGTGGTAAAGGGTTAAGCAGCATGGAATTTGTTGTCTGTAAATGCTTTCGACCTCCACAAGTCCTTAATTTTGTTATCCTGTTAATGGTTGAAGTCCAGGATCTGTTTCTGTCTCTTTTACTCGATGATAAAATTAATGTTGGAATTAATTGAAAGCAATTACAGACGACAATCTAAATGTGGCTCAAATGATGGGATTTGTCTTTGAAATGGCAGCGTAAAAAAAACATTAACTCATTACCAAACAACACTATTTTAGAGTGGTCCAAATTGAAAATATTTGCATATGACGAATTAAATGTGATTCGAATGATTTGATTGTGTCTGAGAGGTTAGAAAACATTGTGGGAAAGGGAGAAAGTGTTGTTTACCAGCATTTTCTCCTTTTCCAACGATGTTTTCTTAACTTCAATTTCCCATGTCGAGATTGTGTGGTAAAGGGATATGGTGACCAGCATTTCTCCTTTTCCAACAATGTTTCCAAAAGCCTTCGTCTTGGAATTGTTTGGTAAAGGGGTACTAAGGATTTGATTCAAAAATAAAACTAAACATCAAAAATCTGTCATGCAGTTCTGTTAACACTTGGAGTGCCGAATAAAGCTGTCAGATATTTTCATTCTAGAAATACGACCCAAATAACTGCCATTTCATGGTTGCTTTCATCTACAGTGTTTCAGCAAAGCAGACAGTGTTGATCAAAGATCAGGCTGCACATTTTGTGCAGCCTGATCTTGATCTACACTGGCTGCAAAGGCAACTATTGTCGTGAAAGGCGCTTTAAGGGTAAACACTTATTTCAGAGTTACCTTAGCCTTTCAAAATACTGTTTTCCTGCAAATGGAAAAAATTTGGATTGGACCAAATTAAAAGCATATGCAGACCACAAATTAGATGTAGCCCTACTGATGATTCTGTCTTTGATATGGTTGAAAACATTGAGGAAAAAGGAGAAAATGCTTCTTACCAACATTTTCTCCTTTTCCAACTATGTTTTTAAAGGCTCTTTTCCTTAACCCTTTACCACACAATCTCGACTTTTAACGACCCTTAGAGAGAAGCCTTTTGAAAACATTGTGGGAGAAGGAGAAAATGCTGCTAACCAGCATTTTCTCCATTTCTCACAATGTTTTCTACCCTTCTCAAAACAAATTTCGATTTTTCAGTCACATTTACTTTGTTGTCTTTAAATGCTTTCAAGTTGGACCAGTCTTAAGCCTTTACCGTACAATGCTGCCTTTTGACGCACCTGGGAAAGAAGCCTTCTGAAAACATTGTGGGAAAAGGAGAAAATGCTGGTAACCAGCATTTTCTCCTTTTCCCACAATGTTTCCTGCACATTGTCGTCTGCACATGCTTTCAATTTGGACAAGGCTAAAATTTTGTTGTCTGGTAAAGGGTTAAATTTTGTTGTTTGGTAAAGAGTTAAGGTCATTAAAACTCAGGATTGTGTGGTAAAGAGTTTCGCTATATTTGAAAAAAAAATGTGTAAACTGCAGAATAATTGCAGTTTTAACTCTTTACCACACAATATTGAGTTTTAACAACCCTGTGAAGGAAGGCTTTTGAAAACATTGTGGGAGAAGGAGAAAATGCTGGTAACCAGCATTTCCTTTTATTTCCTACTATTTTTTCTACCTTTTCTCAGACACATTCAATCATTTGGGACATTTAATTTTTCATCTGCAAATGCTTTGAATTTGGATCAGTCTAGAATTTTTCTTGTTTTGTAAAGAGTTAACTCTTTACCCCACAACAAAATTTTAGACTGGTCCAAGTTGAAAGCATTATTATGCAGACAACAAATTAAATGTTAAATGTGGAAAAAAGAGAAAATGCTGGTTTCTCCTTTTGCCAAGATGCTTTCAAAATCCCTTTCAATCAGGGTACTTAAAGCTATGGTTTGCGTGGTACATGATTGCCTTTTACATAGGAAAAGTCTAACTCTATACCACACCATGAAATTTCAGACCTGTCCAGATTGAAAGCATTCGCAGACGACAAATAAAATTGGGCACAAACGACAGTATCTGTCGTTGAGATCGTTGAAAACATTGTGTGAAAAGAAGAAAATGCTGGTTACCAGCATTTTCTTCTTTTCCCACAATGTTTCCAAAAGCCTTCTCCTTCAGGGTTGTTAAAACTTGGGACTGGGTGGTAAAGAGTTAAATTAATCCTACAGCCCAAAATACCCGCTTATCTCTTTACAAGATGAAAAAATTTTGGACTTGTACAAACTGAAAACATTTGCAGACAAAACAAATCAAATGTGGCTCAGATGATGGGATTTGTCTTGGAAAGGGTAAAAAACATTGTTGGAAAAGGAGAAAATGCGGGTTACCAGCATTTTCTCCTCTTCTTATAGTGTTTTCAACGGCCTTCTACATACAACTTGTGCAAACGTCAGAATCACCTTGGTATAGAGTTAAATCGCTTTTTTACACAGTAGGGATCAAAATCAGACTGCAGATGATATGCAGTCTGATTTTGGATCTACACTGTCTATTACATGTTCTGGCCATAATGACCTCGAAATAGCAACATAGTTGCTGAATTTTCCTTCTTGAATAGGTCCATTTCTCTTAATCAGTGCTTTAACTCTTTACCAAACAAATCCAGACTTTTTAACAACTCTGAGGAAGAAGCCTTTTGAAAACACAGTGGAAAAAGGAGAAAATGCTGGTAACCAGTATTTTCTCCTTTCCCCACAATCTTTTCTATCCTATCAAAGAAAAATCTCATCATTTGTGCAAAGTTCAATTTGATGTCTGCAAATGCTTTCAATATGGACCAGTCTCAAAAATTGTGGCCATTTGAAAGCATTGTGGGAAAAGGAGAAAACCTGGTAAACAGCATTTTTTCCCTTTCCCACAATATTTGCTACCGTTTCAAAGGTAGAAATCTTCTTTTGGACCACATTTAATTTGCCGTCTGCAAATGCTCTCAATCTGGATAAGTCCAAAATTTTTGTTGTTTGGTAAAGAGTTAAGTGTTCACAGATGGAGTAAAAATAAACAAAATGGAAATTTTCAGTCATCAATATAAATGCAAATGTTTGGATGTTTATCACCTATACGATCATTCAAATCTAACTTTTTTATTTCTTTGAATTCATGATACATGTATTAGCACATTTTCAATGTTATAAATTAATCTCTTCACCAAACGACAAAATTTTAGGCTTGTCCAAATTGAAAGCATTTGCAGATGACAAATGTGATATGGCTCCAAAGACCAGATTATGTCTCTGATAGGGTGGAAAACATTGTGGGAAAGGGAGAGAATGCTAGTTACCAGCATTTTCTCCTTTCTTCACAATGTTTTTAAAAGCTTTATTTTTCGGGGTTCTTAAAACATGGAATTGTTTGGGAAAGGATTTATACTGTAACTAAATTCTCATTATGAAGTTTGGAAAAATATGTTTGAACTCTATACAAGAAGACAAAATTCTAGACTAGACAAAATTCAAAGCATTTGCAGACAACAAATTAAATGTGACTCAAATGATTGGATTTGTTTCTGAAAGGTTAGAAAACATCATGGGGAAAGGAAGGAGAATATGCTGGCTACCAGCATTTTCTCCTTTTCCCACAATGTTTTTAAAAGTCTAATTTCAAAGAGGCATATCCATTGTGTGGTAACGAGTTAAACACTTTACCAGATGACAAAATTTTAGACTGGACCGAATTAGAATCTTTTGCACATGTGCAGACGACAGATTAGATGTGGCTCAAATGGTGATTTCTGTCTTTGATCAAGTAGAAAACATTGTGGGAAATGGAGAAAATGCTGGTAACCAGCATTTTCTCCTTCTTCCCACAAGGTTTTCAAAAGCTTTCTTCCTCAGAGTCATTGAAACTCAGGAACGTGTGGTGAACGATCCCTGAAAGTGAATACTTTTGAAAACATTGCAGAAAATTATGCAAATGCTGGTAATGGGCACTTTCTCCTTTTCCCAAAACGTTTCAAAGTCAAGTACCATTACTTCAGCCTTATTTAATTTGTCATCTACAAATGCTTTGAATTTTTGCACGTTCAAAATTCTCTTATTTGGTAAAGAGTCAACCCTTTACCACAAAATCCCGAATTTGGACGACCCTGAAAAAGAAGCCTGCTGAAAACATTGTGGGAAAAGGAAGAATTGCTGGTAACCAGCATTTTTTTCCTTTTCCCACAATGTTTTCTACCCTATCAAGGACAAATTTTCTCATTTGGGCCACCTGTAATTTGTCGTCTGAAAGTTCTTTAAATTTGGATCTGTCTGAAATTTTGTCATTTGGTAAAGGGTTAATGAGTTTTACCATGACATACTCATTACCATACAGACAATGTTGGAGGGGATTTCTGATAATGAATACTCTACACACTTCTCTTAACCACACGAGAACAACATAGATTTGTCCAAATTGAAAGTATTTGCAGACAGCAAATTTAATATGGCTCAATTTGTGGCACTTTTTCCTTTGATAGAGTAGAAAACATTGTGGGAAAAGAAGAAAATGCTTGTTACCAGCATTTTCTCCTTTTCCCACAATGTTTTCAGAAGGCTTCTTCCTCAGGATTGATAAAATTCGGCATTTTGTGGTATAGAATTAAAGAATGGCAGCTTGAGGGAAATAAAGAAAACAAGTATCAACAGTTACAATTTTGTATATAAAAAACTCTGTAAAACAGAGTGGCAGATGGAGAAATCCCTATTATGGGAAGCACTCTTTGTTCAACATAATTCTTATGTGAAAGACACAAACTGATTGATCGAACTGTGTTTAACGCCGCTTTCAACATTATTTCAGTCATGTCACAGCAACAGCTCACATATTCATATATTTCCTGGGTTTCACCAGTACCAGGCTAAGGCTCTGAAGTGTCTTGCCCAAGGACACTCCCATGAAAAACCCAGTGGATCCAGTGAGGCTCGAACCCAGGGCCTTCAGGTCACGAGTCCTACACTTTACCACTGAGCCACACATGACCCCTGGAAAAGAAACAAAGTATGCCTAAACAAAGTAAGAGTTAACTCTTTACCCAATGGCAGAATTTTAGATTTTGAAAGCTACTTTGTAAGAGGACAAATTAAATGTGGCTTGAGTGACGGAATTCGGCTTATAAAAGGGCAGAAAACTATGAGGGGAAAAGAAGAAAATACTTTTTTCCAGCATTTTCTCCTATTTCCACTATGTTTTCAAAAGTTGTCTTTCTCAGGATCATTAAAACTAGGGACTGTTTGATAAAATTTTAACCCTTTCCCACACAATCCAGACTTTTTACAGCCCCTAGGAAAAAAAGCTTTTGAAAACATATTGGTAAAAGGAGAAATGCTGGTAACCAGCATTTTCTCCTTTTCCCACTATGTTTTCTATCCTTTCTTAGACAAATTTCATGTTTCAAGAAACACTTAATTTCTCATCTGCAAATGCCTTCAATCTGGACAAGTTTAAAATTTTTGTCGTTTGGTAAAGAGTTAATCTGTAATTACATACATGTACATCTAGTTTCATCTGTAACACCAAGACAATGTGATTAAATTCTATTTACGGTATAACTACGTTTCGATACCACATCTTTTTCTTGAGTTGCTTTTTGCACCAGATTTTGTATGCCAATAAAAATATTTAAAAAATGGCACAATTTTTTCCTTCTGTTACCACAATTTTACAATTTTCTGAAAACATTGCGTTTTAATGGTATGGAGATCATTGCTAGCAAAGCGGCAATTGATTGGTATAATCACATGTATCGAACAATTGCTCCTTTGCCAGCATTATTTTCAAAAGTTGTTTATCACAGGGGAATTTGAAATAATCTTTGAACAGTGATGGGTCAATGCATAAAAATGTCATAGAAGATGGATGACACAATAGATTTAGCCTGATGCTATCTCCAACTATCAGAGAAAATCTCTACGAACAGCCGATCCTTCAAGCCCCAATGTAAGGTCAAGATTAGGTCAGATTATACAAAACATGCAGTCTGATCTCGGATCTACACTCGATGGGCAAAAGGCAAGATAAGAAATGCATGTGCTTGGATTGTTTTTCAACATGAAAATGTGCATTTTGGTTCTTTGGCTCTCTTGGGAATAATTCTCTTAACTCTTTACCAGACGACAAAATTTAAGACTTGTCCAAATTGAAAGAATTTGCAGATGACAATATAAATGTGACTGAAAAATTAAAATTTGTTTTGGGAAGGGTAGAAAACATTGTAGGAAAAGGAGAAAATGCTGGTTACCAGCATTTTCTCCTTTTCCCACAATGTTTTCAAAAGGCTTCTTTCTCAGGGTCGTTAAAAGTCAGGATTGTGAGGTAAAGGGTTAAGAGTGTTTTATGGTGATTTTTGTATGATAAACTCTTTACCACGTCATCCTGTGTTTAACTCTTTACCACACAACAAAATTTTAGACTGGTCCAAATTGAAAGCATTTGCAGATGACAAAATAAATGCGAATGAAAAATTAAGACTTGTTTTCGGAAGGGTAGAAAACATTGTGGGAAAAGGAGAAAATGCTGGTTACCAGCATTTTCTCCTTTTCCCACAATGTTTTCAAAAGGCTTCTTTCCCAGGGTCGTTAAAACTCAGGATTGTGTGGTAAAGAGTTAAATGACCTGAACAAGGAAGGCTTTTGAAAACATAATGAGAAAAGGAGAAAATGCTGGTTACCAGCATTTTGTCCTTTTCCCACAATGTTTTCTACCCTATCAAAGACATATTCCGCCGTTGGAGCAACATTTAAATTGTCGTCTGCAAATGCTTTCAATTTGGTCAAGTCAAGAATTTTGTTGTTTGGTAAAGAGTTAACCCTTTACAAATTTCTGCCTTGTCCAAATTGAAAGCATTTGCAGATGACAATTTCAGTGTGGCTCAAAATGGTGCAATTTTTCTTTGATAGGGTAGAAAACATTGTGGGAAAAGGAGAAAATTTTGGTAAGAAGCATTTTCTTCTTTTCCCGCAATGTTTTCAAAAGGCTTCTTTCCCAGGGCCATTAAGGGTCAGCATTGAGCGGTAAAGGGTTAAGAGTCTTTTATGGTGATTTTTATATTAATAGATGTATAGAAAATGTGCTGATCATTATCACTAAGTTTATCAATTGCGCCTTTTTTATATACATTGAAAAGGCTGTTATAAAAAAACAAGATTTCTATAACTGATATATATGCCCCTGTTTTAATTCTTTACTTTACAACAAAATTTTGGACTGGACCAAATTGAAAGCATTTACAGACAACACATTAAATGTAGCTGAAATGATGACTTCTATCTTTGATAGGATAGAAAACATTGTAGAAAAAGGAGAAAATGCTGGTAACCAGCATTTTCTCCTTTTCCCACAATGTTTTCAAAAGCCTACTTTTTCAGGGTCGGACCTGTGTGGTACAGAGTTAAGTTCCTGATCAGTCAATACAGTGGCGTAACCTAACCCTTTCCCAAACAATGCCAAGTTTCAACGTCCCTCAGAATGAAAGCTTTCCAAAATATTATGGGAAAAGGTAACAAGCATTTCCCCCTTTTCCACTCAATGATTTTTACACTTTCAAAGACAAATATCATCATTTAAGTCAACCTTGCCATCTGCAAATAATTTCTATGAACCTTGCCATCTGCAAATAATTTCTATGTGGAAAAACTTCTGAAATTATTTCATCTTGTAATGGGTAAAGTAATGCTGACATATCACCTCACCATGACCTTGACCTATCGACTGGAAAATTGATTGATACCATCTAACATTTTATAGGGCATACCTGCACTACGGAAAAAGTGAAAACAGTGTTTATTTTCACAAAGAAAAATGAAACAATGCCAAACTAGTTCAACTTATTGTTCACACACTGTTTTGTATGTTGATGGTCACACTGTGACCATAACCTTTGAAAAGGCAACCTCAAAATGCAATAGGAAACATCTATACTTCTACCCGACCAAACTGAAAGCTTATGCAGAGGACAAATTAATTGTGACTCATATACTGAAATTTGCCTTCAGTAGGGCAGAAAACATAGTGGAAAAAGGAGAAAATGCTGTTTATCAGCATTTTCTCCTTTTCCCTCAATATTTTCAAAAGCCTTTTTAAACAGCCCAGGTCAAGTCAGTGTCTCCTTACTTTATGAACAAGGTTCGGCATACAGAAAGGTTGCACAAATTGTACATTACAGGAAAGTTAAAGTAAACACTGGTTCTTTTCTTTTCCCATCTGATCAGATACTTACATAAAACTGTGAAGGGGTTAACCCTTTACCAGACGACAAAGTTTTAGCCTTGTCCAAATTGAAAGCATTTGCAGACAACAATTTCAGTGTGGCTCAAATGGTGCAACTTTTCTTTGATGGGATAGAAAACATTGTGGGAAAAGGAGAAAATGCTGGTTACCAGCATTTTCTCCTTTTCCCACAATGTTTTCAAAAGGCTTCTTTCCCAGGGGCATCAAAAGGCGGCATTGTGCGGTAAAGGGTTAAGTTCTAAATAATGTTTGAGTCATGCTCTGTGAAAAAGGGGTTTAATGTATCTGCCATGGGTCAAAACTTTTTGCTGGCTGTGAATTTTCTGTATGTTCATGGACCGGACCATTCTACCTCATGATTCAGTCAGTTGTTGGACAATATTTTCTCATGTATAAAATAAAATTAGATCATGCTCTGTGCAAAGGGGGCTTAATGCATCTGTAAATAGCATCAACCAATGTTAGCCTGTGCAGTCCACACAGGCTAAAATAGGTAACAAGAGGGCCATGATGGCCCTGTATCGCTCCACTGGCTTATAAATATAAACCATGAAGAGAAGTCTTCACTATATAAGCCCTTATAAAACTTTGACCCCAGGGCTACAGTCGGACTAAATGGGGAATATGTGTATTAGAAGAATAACATTCCAAATTTGGGAGTTCTTGGCCTTATGGCTAGTAACAAGACAGTTTCTGAACTTTTCACTCCATAAACCCATGTAAAACTTGTGACCCCTGGTGCAGGGCCAAACTTGATCCTACGGCTGTAACTTGGGCCCTCTTTGTAGTTGTCCACTAGATAATGCTATAATTATGCAAAATTTGGTAGCCTAAGCCTTATGGCTATGTACACCAAGATTTAAAAGTTTTCCCTATGTAAGCCAATGTAAATCTTGTGAACCCCGCCCCCCCCCCTGCCCAGCATGAGGCCAAATTGACCCCAGGACTATAATTTGGGCACTTTTGGTAGACCCCAACTAGATCAAGCTAAATGCAAAATTTGGTAGCTCTAGGCCTTATGGCTAGGTACAGGAAGATTTTTAAAGTTCTCTCTATATAAGCCTATGTAAAACTTGTGACCCCTGGGGCAGAGCCAATTTTGACCCCAGGGCTATAATTTCAAGAAACATGATGGAGGTTTACTACATAAAGCTACATGCCAAATTTGGTAGCCCTATGCCTTATGGTTTCGGACAAGAAGATTTTTAAAGTTTTCTCTATATAAGCCTATGTAAAACTTGTGACCCCTGGGGCAGAGCCAATTTTGACCCCAGGGCTATAATTTCAAGAAACATGATAGAGGTCTACTACATAAAGCTACATGCCAAATTTGGTAGCCCTATGCCTTATGGTTTCAGACAAGAAGATTTTTAAAGATTTCCAATATTTTTCAGTTTTGTTGCCATGGCAACCAGAGTTTTTGAAGGAATCAAATTCTTTCAAGAAATTCTGAAGAGGACTATGGCAGGATCATTTCTGTGAAGTTTCATGAAAATTGGATGGGTAGTTTCAGAGAAGAAGATGTTTGAAATAAAAGTTAACGCATGGACGGACGGACGGACGCACGCATGGACGGATGGACGGATGGACGGACGCACGACGGACACCGGGCCATGACATAAGCCCGCTGGCCTTCGGCCAGTGGAGCTAAAAACTGTTTGCTATTTGTAAATTTTCTGCATGTTGCAGGACCATTGATTCCATCTCCAGTTTAAGGCTTTTGAGAAGGCTTTTGAAAACATTGTGGGAAAAGGAGAAAATGCTGGTGAACAGCATTTTCTCCTTTTCCTACAATGTTTTCTACCATTTAAAGGATAATTCCAATTATATTAACCATATTTAAATTCTTTCAATTTGGACAAGTTTAATCCCAAGTTTTAACAACCCTAAGGAAGAAGATTTTCGAAAACATTGTTGGAGAAGGAGAAAATGCTGGTAACCAACATTTTCTCCTTTTCCCACAATGTTTCCTACCCTCCAAGGGCAAATTTCTATTTTTGAATAACAATTTATTTCGTCGTCTCTAAAAGCTTTCAATTTGTACAAGCCTAAAATTTTGTAGTTTGGCGAAGAGTTTCGTACTGACTGGTACTTTTTTCAATCCTTTGTGTCTGCTACTTATCCTACTTGTGTGAGAGAAAGTACTATGTAGACATATTCAACATTGTGCAAATGTAGGTTTTGACAAAAGTTATAGAAAACACTGGTACCTTTCTCAAGCTTGGTGACGGTTCCCTTCTTTCTCGCACTCTGGATAACTTTTCCTGCATCTTCTGGTGCTGACGCTGCTTCTCATCCTGGAAAAAATCACAATATTTTAAGTTGTAAAACGTATCTAAATTGAAATCTTACGCTTTATTACCTCTTTACTCAGCTAAAAGCCTTTAGACTTGTTGATAATGTAATAGTGTTAGTGAAGAAAACTTATTGAAACTGACATCGTGAAAGTAATTAATTCCAATAGGACAAGAAAGTAGTTGTGCTGGCAACTTTGTATTTTTGACAGAGAAAACAACCTGGGTCTCACCATCTATATTCACCAACCATTCTTAAGAACATTCTTAGTCTTATTCTCAAGAGTTTTCTAAATCTGAAAGTAATTCACTGTCTGATTCACTATACCATTTGGTTTAGTTGGTGAATATGAGCCCAGATCCTTACTCCCACTATGTTTTCATCTTCAAATTTCCAAGTACAGTACAAATTAGAAAGAATTTCCCTTACTTGAATCTAATCATACCACTTCTAATTTTGATACTGTGTCACAATGCATCAAAAGCTCAGTTTGCCTAGCATTCATGACTGATGTTATATCCATAATAAACCAAAACTAGGAATGAAAGCCAAAGTGAAAACTTAAATTATTCCTGAACCATACCATTTTAGATTTTTCCAGAATAGTTTTCTGTCGTTGTCCGAGGGTTATTACTTCCAGGGCCTCCTCCTGTTTAACGCTGCCCCTGGCAACCTCTAAACGTCTACGTAGCTGAAGAGAAAGACAAAGGTAATGTGATTTGATAAAAGACATCAGAACAAGTCCTTTAACCCTTTCTCAAAAAACAAATTTTACAACCTTCAGAATAAAAACATCTGCAGATGACAAATTAAAAATTGGCATAAATGAGTCTAAGTTCCCTGTTAGAATAGAAACGTTGTGGAAGAAGGAGAAAATGCTGGTTTCCAGCATTTTCTCCTTTTCCCACAATGTTTTAAAAAGCTTTCTCCCTCAGGGCCATAATAAGTCAGGATTATTTGGTGAAGTGTTATGTAGAAATATTCCCCTATGAATCACAAGTCTTTTACTGTGCTCATTACATATAGAAAATTCTGTTTCATTGCAGTAAAATACAATTCTGCTCTGCTGGTATTCATCAACCATTCTGAATTCAGTTCTAATTCTAAATTCCAGAACTAGCCCTCTGGTTGGCTGATACTATCTGACTTTGCTAGGGGTCTAGTCTGGGAACTTTGGATTAGTAAAAGATTTTGAAAGTAATGTAATGGAGCCACAAGGGAGTTAATACTTCTGATACAAAACTACTGGAACAAAATGTATACATCATACCCAGTCATATTTGTTTAACCCTTTCCCACGATCCTGAGTTTTAACAACCCTGAGAAAGAGACCTTTTAAAAACATTGTGGGAAAAGTAGAAAATGCTGGTAACCAGCATTTTCTCCTTTTCCCGCAATGTTTTCTACTCACTCGAAGACAGAATTCATCATTTGAGCTACAGTTAAATTGTCGTCTGCAACTGCTTTCAATTTGGGTCAGTCTGAATTTTGTTGTTTGGTAAAGAGTTAAATTTTATTACAGACTATTTTTTCATGGTACATAGATCCAATATATGTACTTTCTGCAGACAAATTTATCATGTAGCAGTGGACTATCTCAAGAAACATTGTGGCAAATGTCAAAATTGCTTGAAATGAGCAATTCTCCTATTGCCAAAATTGTTTTACATACTTGATTCATATTGATTATCCATTGATTATCCCTCCTTTTTTTAAAGTACTGTGCTGCAGTTTGTTTCGCAAGGAATCAACTCTTTATCAGTTGACAAAATTTAAAGATGTCCTCATTGAAAGAACTAGCAGACAAAAAATTAAATGTGTCTCAAACAACGGTATTTTTCCTTGAAAAAGGTAGAAACCATTGCTGGAGAGTGAGACAAGAGCACCTCGTGCATACGCCAGTGCTCCACTGCAGTTGCTTTTAGTGAAAATTTTAAGTCGAAAAACAGGCACAACAGTGTCAAAAATATTTTGATGGTTCCCTACCTCTCTTACATAGGTTCCTCTTTTGATAGTTAACAAGTAGTCCAATTAAGTTTGAAGTAAATATCTTCAGTAACGACAGAGCTATTATAAAGTGTCAAAGGTTTTGCACGACAAAGATGATAATGTAGATGATGACGAAGCAGACGAAGACCCCAGGGCTATAGCAATACCTCTATTTTTCTTCAAAAACAGCCACCAGTTTCTCCTTTTCCAACAATGTTTCCAAACGCCTGTTTCCTAAAGGTCGTAGAAACTTGGAATTGTTTGGCAAAAGAAATTAATAAAGAAATTGGTGAAAGCAGGTTGGAAGAAAGACATGAAATATGGAAGAGTGTTCAAAACTGTTCACTTACTCTTTCTTCCTGCCTTCTCTTTTCCTCTGAAATCTGGCTCTGTCTTAAATTTTGTTGTCTCATGATCTGACTGATCACAGCCTGTTTCTGTTCTTCACTGACGTCCACCTCAATGACCGTCTTCTCACGGCGCATTGACCCAAATGGATTCTGTAACAGTAAACAAAACAGTGTCATTATCTATGCTTAACCCATTACCACACAACCCCCACTTTTAATGACCCTGAGAAAGAAAGCTTTTGAAAACAATGTGGGAAAAGAAGAAAATGCTGATAACCAGTATTTTCTCCTTTTTCTGCAATGTTTTCAAAAGCCTTCTCCTTCAGGGTTGTTAAAACTAAAGTTTGTTTGGTAAAGGGATAGTTTGTAACCACCAAATAATTTAACACTTTACCAGTAACAAAATATTAGATTTGTCCACACTGAAAACATTTGCAGATGATAAAATTAATGTCACTCAAAAGTTAAAATTTGTTTTTGAAAAGGTAGAAAACAATGTGGGAAAAGGAGAAAATGCTGGTTTCCGGCATTTTCTCCTTTTCCCACAATGCTTTCGAAACTCTTCTTCCTTAGGGTTGTTAAGACAATACTTACGATAGAAGAGTCCATGGAAGGTGGTCTGTCAGAGGAGGCAAAACTGTCTTCTCTGGATGCTCTCTGGCCCGACTTCTGTTCCCTAGCAACCATTCTGGCATCCCGTCTCTCAGCAATCAACTCTTGGAGCTGAGAAAAAAGAATGCATTTTTGTTTTTTTAAGAACATCATGTCTCAAGTCAAGAAAAAACCCCAAGATTGTTCATATATCGAATGGATGCTTTTATCAATCTACTTTTATCTACTTTATTGATCATAAAGGGTGTTGCAGAATAACCCTATACCACACAATCTTGAGGTTTAATGACCTTGAGGCCTGAGGAGGAGGGCTTTTGAAAACATTGATAGCCAGCATTTTCTTCTTTTTCCACAATGTTTTCTACACTCCCAAAGACAGATTCCATTATTTGATCCATGTTGACTTTGTTGTCTGCAAATGCTTTCAATTTGAATCAGGCTAAAATTTTGTAAAAAGCTAAACTATTATTGCAAGTAAAGTTAAACTGTTGTATGCAACTTCTTTGCGATGCGAAATTATCTAAGAAATGGCAAATGCTTCTCGAGAGAAAATCTTGTATAAAGATAGAAAATTCAGATGTGTAGTAATGATACAAAGTGTATGCCCAATAGAGAGGAATAAACTCACAAATAGGCTATTTAACCTTTTCCCAAACGACAAATTTTGGACTGGTCCAAATTGAAAGAGTTTGCAGACGACAATTTTAAATTTGATGAAAATGGCAGAAAGTTCTCAAAAAGGGCAGAAAACACTGTGGGAAAAGGAGAAATTGCTCGTTACGAGCAATTTCTCCTTTTCCCAAAGTGTTTTCAAAAGACTTGTACTGCAGACACGTGAAAACCAGGGCTTGTTTGGGAAAGGGTTAATTTCTTTATCAAACAACAAAATTTTGGACTTGTTTACATCCAAAGCATACGCTGACAACAACTTAAATAAGGCTCAAACTGTCAAAATTGTCTTTGAAAAAATAGAAAACATTTTAGGAAAAGGAGAAAATGCTGGTTACCAGCATTTTCTCCTTTTCCTAAAATGTTTTCAACAGCTTTTTCTGTAAGGGTCATCAAAACTCTGGAATGTGTGGTAGAGGGTAAACTGACTTACCTTGTTGTTGACTTTGGCTTGAATTACAGCTTTCTTCACTGTTCCCCATCTTTCCAGCATACTCTTGTTCACCACTTTTTCATATTCCTTTTGTTCTTTAAAGATCTGCATGGTTTCAATTTTCTTAAACTCCTCTTGTTTATCATGAAGAATTTTCTGCAAGACAGAAGAGCATGATATATGTACACGAAAAATAATATTCACCGATAAAATTACCAAATTCTAGATTATTTTAACTCTTTACTGAATGACAAAAATTTTAGACTTGACTAAATTCAAAGCATTTGCAGACGACAAATCAAATATGGCACAACTAATGCAAGTTGTCCATGAAAGGGTAGAAAACATTGTGGAAAATGGAAAAAATGTTGGTGACAATATTTACTCCTTTTCCCACAATGTTTTCGAAGGTTTTCTTTCTCAGGGTCCTTAAAACTCTGGATTGTGCAGTAAAGGGTTAAGATTTCGAAAATTCAGAATTGCTGTTATGATTTGTTGTCAAGCACATTCATTCTACTATGACTTCAAACCCTTTACCAGACGACAACATTTTAGCCTTGTCCACACTGAAAGCATTTGCAGACGACAATTTCAAAGTGGCTCAAAGGGTGCAATATTTGTTTGATAGGGCAGAAGACATTGTGGGGAAAGGAGAAAATGCTGGTTACCAGCATTTTCTCCTTTTCCCGCAATGTTTTCAAAAGGCTTCTTTCCCAGGGTCGTTAAAAGGCGGCATTGTGCGGTAAAGGGTTAACTGAACACCTCTAGTACACCAACTCAACCTGTTGCATCCCTACAGGACAGCTTTTGAAAACACAGTAGAACGCAAAAGAGAAACTGCTCCTTACCAGCATTTTGCTCCTTTTCTCCAAAATGTTTTCCATAAAACTGCTTGAAATGTAGCTTCTGTATGCTAACCAATCCAAATATTTCACAGGAATCAATGTTAATCATCCGCCACTGAGGACACAAGCAAATCATCACATAATTATGGATTCGTAAAAATAACTTTGTCTAACAACTGACTAAATCACGTCATATATGGGTCCTTTGACATGCAGAAAATTGACCAATAGCAAAAAGTTTTGACCCTGGTCAGTCTGCACGGACAGCGCAGGCTGATCTGGGTCGATACTTTTTGCAGATGATTTAAGCCCCTTTTTCATAGAACATGGCTTAATTATAAAGTACAATTCTCACTTGTTTCTTAAACTCAAACTCCTTTTCAACAGCCTCTCTGATTGCTACTCTGTCGACTTCTTCACCAGGTGCAGCTTCCTTGACAGCTGAATAATGAACAAGGAAATCAAAATATAAATTAGCAATTTTGGGAATTATTTCTCATAAATCTATACAAACAGCAGAAAATATAACAATCACAAAAAAGCCTTAACTCTTTCACTACTAATGACGACTTGACTACCTTTTGCGGACAGCGTAGATCAAGATCAGCCTGCACAGAATGTGCAGTCTGATCTTGATCTATGCTGTCCGCTACACTATTTTTAAATTATGATGAATGTCATTTTAAATGGCACTGGAAATCTATTTTTACAGCTTGGAAAAAACATGTAATTTCTGGAGTTAGTAGTGAAAGAGTTAATTGTTCACCAAGCAATCCCAGTTTTGAACAAGCCTATCAATGAAGGCTTTTGAAAACAGTGGGATAAGGAGAAAATGCTTGTAACCAGTGTTTTGTCCTTTTCCCATTATGTTTTCTACTCATTCAAAGACAGATCCCATCAAAAAAGCAACAGTTAATATGTTTTATCACATAAAACCACCTCCAATAGTGTATCAAACCCATTATTTTTGATAATACACCAGAGTATTATCGTTTTTTGGATCCCGGTTCTGGTTATGCTTGTAGTCATGAGCGCATGAAGCCACTGAAACCAACCATAGCATGTGACAGAATTTGTACAACTTCGCCACTTGTGTGTGAAAATAGTGTTGTTGTTGCTGAGATGTATACGTATGAAAAATGTTACGATTTTCATGTTTAATAACAACGAGAAATGCAGCACAAGTTATCTATAGTAAACAAATTGAGGAAATAGTTTGGTTTACTCCCTCAAAAAACTGTTTAACCCTTTACTGCACAATGACGCCTTCTGATGCCCCTGGAAAAAAAAGCCTTTTGAAAACATTGTGGGAAAAGGAGAAAATGCTGGTAACCAGCATTTTCTCCTTTTCCCACAGTGTTTTCTACCCTATCAAAGAAAAATATACACTATTTGAGCCACATAGAAATTGTCGTCTGCAAATGCTTTCAATTTGGACAGGGCTAAAATTTTGTTGTCTGGTAAAGGGTTAATTCTACTTTCGATGTAAATGTCACAGAACTATCTTCTTGTGTATGTACATATTTCAACCTGAACTACATCTGTAAACATGGACCTGTGAGCGATATATAGGCTAAGGTGATGATGCAGGATACTTTTTTGTCTCTCATTTGTTTTATGTTATAAATAGAATCTCACATTCGTGTTTATGCATTATCATTTTTATCAAACTCGTTGACTTAAATGTACATGATGCTTGCCAAGGCTCTCATATAATTTTTAGTCAACTCGTTTGATAAAAATGATGATACATAAACACTCATGTATGATCCTCTATGTCTGTAAGTGCTTTAAAATTTAGACCAGTCTGAAAATTTGCCATCTGGCAATAACCATTCCATATTCCCAACAAGTGCTCCAGCCTTACCAGTATTAGGCACAAAAAAGTCTATTTTTTATGAGGAGATAATTCTTCACTGTTGCAGATGTCAGAAATATACTGATGTGTATGTCTGCATGGACAGAAAGACATACTAGTAAATGAGCCATGCTCTGTGAAAAGGGGGGTTTAATGCATCTGCAATAGGTATTGACCCAGGTCAGCTTGCCTAGTCTTACCTGGGTCAAAACTTTTTGCTATTGTTTTTTTGTTATTCTGAATGTCAATGGACCAGTCTACCTAATGACTGAAAATGGATTTTATGGATAATTATATGATGACTTGATTGGCAGAGGTGCATAAAACCCCCTTCTGCCAGGGCACAGCTCAAATATATTTGTTTTGTGAAGGTAAAATAACAATAACCCCTGGATTTTAAAATAAGTAAATTAGTCTAGAAATAAGACCCAGACAAATGTAGTTTCAAGGTTTCTTTTATCCAGAATGTCTAAGCAAAGCTGACAGTGTTGATCAATGATCAAACTACACTGACCACAACAGCAACTATAGTATGAAAGGTGCTCTAAGGGTCATAGCATCAAAAAAACAACAACAACAAAAAAAAAAAATCAACCTTACTCTGGGAAAAGGGGGCTTAATACATCTCCATGATGCATTATACTAATGAAGCCATCACATAATCATGGATCCATAAAAGCCACTCTTTAACCCTTTCCCAGACGACAAATTTTGGACTGGTCCAAATTGAAAGAGTTTGCAGACGACAATTTTAAATTTGATGAAAATGGCAGAAAAATCTCAAAAAGGGTAGAAAACACTGTGGGAAAAGGAGAAATTGCTCGTTACGAGCAATTTCTCCTTTTCCCACAGTGTTTTCAAAAGACTTGTACTGCAGACACGTGAAAACCAGGGCTTGTTTGGGAAAGGGTTAAAACAACCAACTGAATCATGAGGTAGACTGGTCCTTGGACATATGGAAAATTGACCTATTGCGAAAAGTTTCGGTCCAGGTCAGCCTGTGCGGACTGCGCAGGGCTGACCTTGGTTGATACTTTTTGCAGATGCATTAAGCCCCCTTTTCACAGAGCATATATTTTCTTTTTACCTTTGTTGATAGCTTCTTCGACTGCCTTTTCAAACTCTTCATCAACTTGTTTCAGCAGTTTATCGTATTTTGCGTCTATTTTCTTTCTGTCAGCATCAATGATAGCAGAGTATGGAATATGGAAAACACATCTGGTCAGATTGTCATACCAGCCCTCACGACAAGCTATATGCTGATTTCTCTTCAACTCCACTACAACTTTGTCAGTCTTAAAAAAAAAAAAAAAAAAACCAAGCATTAATCATTACATCCTGAAAACAACAATTCTTTTTGTCATGCAGTGTACTGCTATTGAAAAACGCAGAACTTTAAAAAATTTTTCCTTCTGTAACATTGTTTTTCCATATATTAACCCTTTATCAAACCATCCTGTGCTTTTAACGACAGCTGACGGCTCAAAGCAGACATTTGAAAACATTGTCGGAAAAGACAAAAATGCTGGTAACCAGCATTCTCTCCTTTTCCCACAGTGTTTTCTTTCCTTTTTAAAAGCAAGTGCAATCATTTGAGACATGCCTAATTTACTAGTGTTCCCTTAACCCCTCACTAAACAATCTTATGTTTTAACAACTTTATACAAAAGGACTTTTAGAAACATTGAGGGAAAAGGAGAAAATACTGGTGCCCAGCATTTTCTCACACTGTTTTCTACACTTTCAGAGACATATCCAACAATTTCAGTCATATTCCACTTGTCAGCTACAAATGCTTTCAATTTGGACGAGTCTAAAATTTCTCCTTCAGTAAATGGTTAACCAGACCATAGTAACATTTCTCATAAACCAATGGCTTCTTTCCCACAACATAAACAAAGTCAAAACAGTATATAACAATGACAGAGGAATGAATCCTATTGCAAAGACTATAATTAATCCTATTAAAGAGTTTGACTAAGATGAGATAAGAAATTAACCCTGTACGAAACAATCCCGGGTTTTCATGACCCTGAGAAGGAGGCCTTTAGAAAACATTGTGGGAAAAGGAGAAAATGCTGGTAACCAGCATTTTCTCCTTTTCCCACAATGTTTTCTACTCTGTCAAAAAAACATAAGTTCATTTGTACCACTTTCAAATTTGTTGTCTGCAGATGCTTTTAATTTGGAAGGGTCTAAAATTTGTTGTTTGGGAAAGGGTTAAAATGATGGCTGCAGGTTATGAACTCTTTTCAAAACTTTCCAGCATTTTAACTCTTTACCAAACAACAAAAAATGTAGACTTGTCCAAATTGGAAGCATTTGCAGACAAAAATCTAAGTGTGGCTCAAATAATGAGATTTATCTTGGAAAGGGTAGAAAACATTGTGGGAAAAGGAGAAAATGCTGTTAACCAGCATTTTCTCCTTTTCCCACCATGTTTTCAAATGGCTTCATCCTCAGGGTCCTTAAAACCTGGGATTGTGTGGTAAAGGGTTAACAACCTGACGTGAGAAGCATTTTGTAAAAATTGTGGGAAAAGGAGAAAATGTAGGCAACCAGTATTTTCTTCTTTAACCCTTTCCCAAACAAGCCCTGGTTTTCACGTGTCTGCAGTATAAGTCTTTTGAAAACACTGTGGGAAAAGGAGAAATTGCTCGTAACGAGCAATTTCTCCTTTTCCCACAGCGTTTTCTACCCTTTTTGAGACCTTTCTGCCATTTTCATCAAATTTAAAATTGTTGTCTGCAAACTCTTTCAATTTGGACCAGTCCAAAATTTGTCGTTCGGGAAAGGGTTAACCAAAATGTTTCCAACCTCACACACAAATTCCAGCAATTATGCCACATGTATTTGTCTACTGCAAATGCTCTCAAATCGAAAAAGCTTAAAAGTTTATTGTGTGGTAAATAGTTAACCCTTTCCCAAACGACAAATTTTGGACTGGTCGAAATTGAAAGTGTTTGCAGACGACAATTTTAAATTTGATGAAAATGGCAAAAAGTTCTCCAAAAGGGTAGAAAACACGGCGGGAAAATGAGAAATTGCTTGTTACGAGCAATTTCTCCTTTTCCCACAGTGTTTTCAAAAGACTTGTACTGCAGAGACGTGAAAACCAGGGCTTGTTTGGGAAAGGGTTAAAGACAATTTACAATTATGACATGGATACTTTTGAAATCTCACTGACTCCGTAAATACAAACAATAACATACCTGATTTTCTATAAGTCTCTGTACCGTTCTGGTTTCTGCCTCATGTTTTTCTTGCAGATCTGTCACCAGAGCCACATACACCTCCTCTTCAAGTTTGTAATCTTCCAGGTCTGACTGTGACTCCTTCAAAAGTCGTCTGCCAACTGAAACAATCAGTTATATTGGTGTGGTTATTAAAAAATAGTATGTTAATAAAAGTAAAAATGGTATGGGCCATGCTCTGTGAAAAGGGGGCTTAATGTATCTGCAAAAAAAAAAAGTATTAACCCTGGTCAGCCTACCTATCAGTCTGTTGTTTGACAAAATAAATTTTTATGGATCCATAATTACATGATGACTTCCTTGGTATCACTCATCACGAAGATGCATTGGACAAGTCTACGTATGATTTATTTTGTTGTGTGGTAAGGGTTAAATCTTTACCCAACAACAAAATCTTACACTTAGGCAAATTGAAAGCATTTGCAAGCGACATATCAAATATGGAACAGAAGACAGTAATTGTTCTTGAAAGTGTAAAAAAAAAATAAACATTGTGGGAAAAGGAGAAAATACTGGCTACCAGCATTTTCTCCTTTTCCCGAAATGGTTTCGAACAGCATTCCTCCCCGAGGTCGTAAAACCCCCGGATCGTGTTGTAATAGATTAATAAAAATCAAATCAATACTTACTTTCTAGTCTGTAGAAAGTAGCATCTGTCAAAATTTTCAGCATATCGGATCTGTTCTGGGCAACAGCTGACAGATGTGCTTTAGCCTCGTCTGGAGTAAGATTGTCTTCGTCCATCTCCTGCACTGTTTTCTTTGATTTATCTCGAAGTCTGTGCTGTTCTTGTTCAAGTCGAATCAGTTCAGATTTCAATTCCTGTAAAAGATGCATGGCTAAATTAACCCTTTACCACACTATAAAAAGGTAGACTTGTCAAAATTAAAAGCATTTGCAGACTTCCAATTCAAAGGTGGCTCAAAATGATGGAATTTGTTTTTGATAGGGTAGAAACATTGTGGGAAAAGGAGAAAATGCTGGTTACCAGACAGAAAGACAGAATTTAGAACCCTGAGCAGGAATTGGAACAACAGAATGTATCACTTTTTTCTTTTCACATTTTTTTTCCCCAATGTCTAAAGTTTACTTCAACATACACCAACACACAAATTCAAGAATATTTCCATTATGAAAGAAGCCTTTTGAAAACACTGTGGGAAGAAGAGAAAATGCTGGTAACTCCATCTGTTTGTTGTTTAGTAAAGAGTTAAAAGGTGACTCAAATGAAAGGATTTGCCTTTGAAAGGGTAGAAAACATTGTGGGAATGAACAAAATGCTGGTTGCCAGCATTTTCTTCTTTTCCCACAATGATTTTAAAAGCTCTTCTTTCTGAGCATTGCTAAAACTCAGGATTGTGTGGTAACGGTAACGGGCTTAAACTATTTTCATCAGTATCTCAATAAAACTGTTTTCCAGCCCTAATGTTAACCCTTTCCCAAACGACAAATTTTGGACTAGTCCAAATTAAAAGAGTTTGCAGACAACAATTTTAAATTTGATGAAAATGGCAGAAAGGTTTCAAAACCGGAAGAAAACACTGTGGGAAAAGGAGAAATTGCTCGTTACGAGCAATTTCTCCTTTTCCCACAGTGTTTTCAAAAGACTTGTACTGCAGACACGTGAAAAGCAGGGCTTGTTTGGGAAAGGGTTAATCCTTCAACACACAATCCCAAGTTGTATCAACCCTGACAGAGATGACTTTTGTGAACATTGTGGAACGAGGTGAATATGCTGGTAGCCAGAATTGACTCCTTTTTCCACAATGTTTTCCACCATTCAAATGACAATTCAAATTTTTGAGTCACATTTGTTTTGTGGTGTGTGAATGCTTTCAATTTGGACAAGTACAAAAATTTTTTCGTTCGGTAAAGGGTTAATGTACATGTGTTCTGTAGTTCATTTTGACGAGTACTTCAAAGGAAGAAGGATGAGACAAAAGTATGGGATAGATATTACCCATTGACCACACAATCCCATGTTTTAACAACCCTGAGGGAGAAGGATTTTGAAAACATTGTCGGAAAAGGAGAAAATGCTGGTAACCAGCATTTTCTCCTTTTTCCAGTAATGTTCTCTACCTGTTTTGAAAAATGTTCTACCATTTGCATCAGGTTTGATTTGTTGTCTGCAAATGTTTTCAGTTTGGTCCAAGTCTAACCAGTGCACAGCATGCAGGTGCCAATGCTCGGCTGCAGTTGCTTTTAGTTAAAATTCTAAGAGGAAAAAAGGGCATAACTAGGTAAAAAATATTATGTTTACCTGTCCATGTTGTACAGGTTCCCCTTTAGGTAGTTATTAACTACTCCAAGTTTGAAGTAAATATCTTCAGTAATGACAAAGATATTACAAAATGCCAGAAAATTCTAAGTTGAAAAAGGGGTATAACTGTGTCAAAAGTCTTTTATCTGCTTCTGTTGTATGGTTTCCCCTTTTCATAATTAACTACTTGTCCAATTTTGAAGTAAATATCTTTGGTAATAACACAGATATTATAAAATGTCAAAGTTTTTGCACGAAGACGGAGACGCGACACCAGGGCTGTGACAGTACCTCCACATTTTCTTTAAAAACAGTTGAGCTGAAATTTTGTTGTTTGGTAAAGACTTAAATTCATAGATACCTCAAATGATTTTGACTGCAGTTTTTGTGTTTGGGAATCATCCGCTCTTGTTATATCTAAAAGCGCAGTTAACATATCCATCTCTTCTTCTTGTTTGTTTTCCACTGTATTGATGAGAGCTTCTTGTACACTTCTCCCTGATGTATAAACAAGATACGTGAGCATAGGCCTTGTTTACAGGAAAGTAGAGTGATGCAAACAGCAATATAAATATGACTTTAACACTGAAAGGTGTCTTTGAAAGAGTAGAATGCTATGACAATACCTCTACCTTTTCATAAAAATCAGCAAAGCTAATGATGTCAGCATTCCCCCATAGCTTAATCATGATAATTGCAATTTTAGTTTTCTTTTCTTACCATAACATTGAAATGGATGAATAATAAATACTTTGAAAAGACAAAAAGAGATATCTTTTGGTAACATTAAACTGGTTTTTAACTCTTTACCAAACGACAAAATTTTAGACTGGTTCAAATTGAAAGGATTTGCAGACGACAAATTAAATGTAGCTCAAATGATGATTTCTGTTTTGGATAGGGTAGAAAACATTGTGGGAAAAGGAGAAAATGCTGGTTACCAGCATTTTCTCCTTTTCCCACAATGTTTTTCAAAAGGCGTCTTTCGTAGGGTCGTTAAAACACGGGATTGTGTGGTAAAGGGTTAAGCCCATGGGAGTTTCACATGCTGTCAGTTAAAACCTCACCCTCCGCATCTTGGACAGCTTCAGTCATTCTGACTTTCTCCTCGTTCTCAGCCAGCTTATGTTCTATTTCTTCTGGTCCCATCATGGCCTGGTTTCTCTTTCTCTTTCTGGCCTCAAGTTTCTCTTTGGCCAAATTTCTCTGCCTTTCCCTCTCAGCTTCAATACTGTGGATCATAAAATTAAGTAGACCTAAACATTGCACTCTAATCCTTATAGACATGGTTTTTCCATCCTCAAAAAGATTTTTTCCTTTATTGTGTGATATATATATGGCAAATACAGGGTGTCCAGAAAGGTAACTCTTTTGTACACTTATAATATGGCTTAAAATTTCGGATGAAGAGATAGAAATATATACACATGTAAATAAAATATGCATGTTCTTTGTGTAATAATTTAATTAAATTTTCGTTAAATTTCACACTTTTTATACAATTATAAATCAGAAGTACCTTTCCGTCTTTGGCATCATTTTAGTAATTAATGACATTCTCTCGCTTCCTGTTGTCTGGACATGTTTGTAAACACAATATGCGGTTTTGTGCACATAAACAACCAACTGTTTCATAAAAACTGCTGTGCTGTGAAAAACTAACTGTGTGCTGTGCAATGTCATCTCAGGTTGTTACAGGGCTATAAGTCTTCAATGACATGATTAATTCCAAGCACTACCTATCGCTTTTGAAAAACAAGTTTGTTCCCTCTCTTGAAAAGAAATCCCCTACTTTGCAAAACTAATGGTTTATGCAGGATGGTGTTATGGCTCCCACATCTAATACTGTGATAGACTTTTAATACATTCAACATCAAGACAATATCCATAAAAAAATTTGGAATGTCATGGCCTTCGCACGGGCCTGACAGTCAAGGGTCTGCAATCCCAAGCCAGACAGCACAGATATGTTATCAAAAAACATTAAACGTGAAATCAAGACGATTGATAATGGAATAAGTGCTAATGTGACTGACAATTTCATAGTGTGTGTTGGCAAGATTATAAAAGACTGTCACATTGAAAATGCCATTAATTGCTAAAATGATGCAAATGACAAGACGGTACTTTTGATTTAAAATCAGTATAAAAGTGTGCAATGTATTGAAAATTACTTGAAATTATCACACAAAAAAACCCTTTCATATTTCATATATATGTATATATACTTTTTATCTCTTCATCTGAAATTAAAAGCTATATTATAAATGTACAAAAGTGTTACCTTACTTTCCGGACACCCTGTAATAATATAATTTATTTCATGCTTTTCGGTAGTTTATCGAGAAATAATGGTGGATTATGGTTTGATATTTCATGGTTACGACCAGTGAAAATACCGATTTTATATTTTCTAACTCTTCAATTGAAGGCCGAAACAGTAATTCCCACGCACTAGTTACCTAGGTAATCAGCATGTGCCATTCAAATAGAGGGGAATATGACGTAATTTATGGCCATATTTCTCGCGCTTTACATAATATTGTAATGCATTGCTATGTGAGGCAGGTACACCACAGGGAATTACCGAAAACAACTGTACTGGATTTTGATGAAAGATCAAACAAAATAGGGGTTAGAAGCATGAAATAAATAGAATATTTGTTTTTTTTCTATGAAAGATCAAAATCTATTTCATGGAGTGAACATCATCAGTGATATTTTCACTCATGGCTTTTTGCGGTGTGCCACTCACGAAAATATTACCGATGATGTTCACTCGATGAAATAAATTTCGATCTTTCACCGAAAAAAAAACAAATATCCTCTACGTATCTTATGTCCATACAGCTATTGAATAGGAGCAATTGCTGAAATTTATGTATTTGAAAGCTTCATAATTTTATACAGAACAGTTTATGTACCCTTCAATCCTTCTCTTTTCATCTTCTTTAGAGTTGAGAATAATCAGAGACACTGCATCCAATCTGTCTGTTTTTTTCAACCTTCTCTCATCTCTCTTCAGTTTAGCCAGTGCAATCTGCCTCTCCCTCTCTTTAGTTAAATTGTCCGTCTGCTGCGACAAAACTTTTAGCAATCGGGCTTTCTCATCGTCGAAATTCTTTTGCAAGTCTTCCAGAATATTCTGTGGAACAGGGATAACAAAATAATAAATTGTGGGTTAACCCTTTACCATATAATCCCTAGATTTCATGACCCTAACAGAGACTGTTTTGGAAAAAATTGTGGGAAAAGGAGAAAATGCTGGTAACTAGCATTTTCTCCTTTTCCCACAATGTTTTCAGTACTTTTACTCACCAATTCCATCATTTGAAGAAAGGAGTCAAGTATCTATAAGAAAGAAAGCACTTACCACCTTCTTGCATCAACCTGACACATTATTAACCCTTTACCGCACAATGCCGCATTTTGACGCCCCTGGGAAAGAAACCTTTTGAAAACATTGTGGGAAAAGGAGAAAATGCTGGTAACCAGCATTTTCTCCTTTTCCCACATTGTTTTCTACCCTATCAAAGAAAAATTGCACCATTTGAGCCACATAGAAATTGTCGTCTGCAAATGCTTTCAGTTTGGACAAGGCCAAACTTTGTTGTCTGGAAAAGGGTTAAAGGAACTGCAGAATTTTTCATTATATCAAGAATGACTGTGTTTTTATTTCTTTAACACAAGTCTTCACTCAGAGATCAACTTAACTCAAACCTTCTCATAGTAGTGATCACTTAACTCTTTACCACACGGCAAAATGTTAGACTCGTCCAAATTGACAGAACTTGCAGACGACAAACTAAAAGTGACTAAAAAATTGAATTTTGTTTTGGGAAGATTAGAAAACATCATGGGAAAAGGACAAAAGCTGGTTACCATCATTTTCTCCTCTTCCTACAATGTTTTCAAAAGGCCTCTGTCCTAGGGTCGTTAAAACTCGGGATTGTGTGGTAAAGGGTTAAATCTTTACCCATCAAAGATTTAGTAGACTTTTCTGAATTCAAAGGATTTGCAGAGGACAAATTAAATGTGGGTCAAATGATCAAAGTTGTCTTTGAAACGGCAGAAAAGATTGTGAGAAAAGAAGACAAAGCATGGCATGCAGGTACCATCATTTGGCTGCAGTTGTTTGATTTTCAGGGAAATTTTAAGTTAAAAAAAAAAAAAAAGGGCATAACTGTGCCAGAAATATTTTGATGGTTACCTGCCCTTGTTGTATAGGTTCTCCTTCTACAAGTTAACAACTTGTCCAAGTTTGAAGTAGATATCTTCAGTAATAAGAGAGATATTATAAAATGTCAAAGTTTTTGCACAACAATGCAGGTGACGATCCAAGGGCTATGACAATAACTCGACATTAGCCAAGTTAAAATTGCTGGTTCCCTACATTTCCTCCTTCTCTCACTGTGTTATCTGTAGCCCATTTCCATGGGTCAGTTAAACTTGAGTTTTTTAAGGTGTTGGTGAGTTTTGCCACTTTCAACATTATTTCAGTCATATCACAGCAACAGCTTACATACTCATATATGTCCTGGGTTTCACCAGTGCTAGGCTAGGGCTCTGAAGTGTCTTGCCAAGAACACTCTCATGAAAAACCCAGGGCTTCCAGTGAGGCAGAACCCTTGGGCCTCAAGGTTAGGTTTTTTGGCTAACTCTTTACCAAACAGCAAATTTTGGAACTGGACCAAATTCAAAGCATTTGCAGATGACAAGTGTTGCTAAAATGATGATTTCTGTCTCTGATGGGGTAGAAAACATTGTGGGAAAAGGAGAAAATGCTGGTTACCAGCATTTTCTCCTTTTCCCACAATGTTTTCAAAAGCCGTCTCTTTTAGGGTTGTCAAAAGTCGGGATTGTGTGGTAATGGGTTAAGGGTTTGACTGATTGACTGTATGGTGTTTAATGCCGTTTTCAACATTATTTCAGTCATATCGCGGCGGCCAGTGCACCTATCCATGCTTTCCTGGAATTTCTTTAACCAGTACTCCGCACAATGTTCTTTCCAAGCCACTGGCTGCTTTCCCACATAACCATCGTTGAAACAATGGTCAGCGGTGAGAGAGGAATGAATCCTGTCGCGATGACTATCATCAATCCTCGGAAAGAAATTGGCCAGGCCGGGGATCAAACAAGCGACCTCCTGTTCTCAAGTCCTGTACACTACCGACTGAGGTACCGGGGCTTGGCGTTAAGGGTTTGAAATAAGAGAAAAAGAACACACCCTTCTTCTCTTTTTCTGCTCCTGTATTTCTTCTTCCTCAACAATTGCATTAATTGTCTGGTCATCAGTACTGAGTCCCTGTGCTTTACGCTCCGCTATCAGCTGTTTACGTCTTGCTAGCCTCTCTTTCACTCTCTCTTGCTGGCTCTTCTTTGTTTCACCGAACAATTCATCCAGTACTGTTGAATAACAGAACTACATTTATTGACTCTTTACACAAACAACAAAATTTCAGACTGGCCCAAAATGAAAGCATTTGCAGACAGAAATTAAATTTGGCGGAAACAATGGCATTCGTCTCTGAAAGAGTAGAAAACATTGTGGGAATAAGAGAAAATGCTGGTTACTAAAATTTATTCCTTTTCAAACAATCCCTTAAAAAGCTTTCTTCCACAGGGTCATCAAAACACAGAACTGTTGCTTGAACAATTTAAAGCATCTGATCCCATTACAAGATGATGCAGTTTTGCATGTACATAAGGAAGTAGACTTTTCAACAGTTTCCTCATCTTCAAATAATACATTAGCTTATCACGTTTAATGACTTCAACCCTTTACCAAACAATCCCCAAGTTTTATGACGGTAAGGAAGATGGCTTTCAAAAACATGGTGGAAAAAGGAGAAAATGCTGGTAATCAGCATTTCTTCCTTTTCCTACGATGTTTTCTACCCTTCCTGATTCAAGATAATTTCCATGATTTTGGCCACATTTAATCTGTCATCTGCAAATGCTTTGGGTTTGGACAAGTCCAAATTTTGTCACATGGTATAGAATCAAGCAAAGCCTACTAGACATTTCAAAGTCCACTTTTGAAAATTATCAAAGTTCTTCCTTAGTCTAATTCTAGATTTGGAAAATAACACAGCTTCTGATTGGCTAGACCATTTTAGCCAATCAGAAGTTGTGTTACATTCAAGTTTTGAAAATTCTCGAGAATAAGACTATAAATGTTCTTGAGAATGGTTGCTGAATAAGGACCCTAAATCACCTTCAACATTGTGACGAATGACCAAAACAAGTACATAGTAAAAGAATCCAACTTACTTTTCTCATTTTCAAGATGGCTGCCAATAATGCTTGCAATTTCATCCAGTTTGCCCTCCTTCCTCAGCCTTCTTTCTTTGAGTTTCAACTCAATCAGCTTTCTCTGTCTCTCTTGTTCAGAAAACTGGGCCCATTCTCTCTCTCCATGTTCCTTAATTAAAGCCTAAATTCAAATGGAACAGCATAAACAAGAATGAAATTTTGCATCTCACTTTCAAACAAATTATGCCTTTATTACTCAATCCCAAGTTGTAACAACCCTGAGAAAGGCAGGCATATGGTAAGATTGTGTGTAAAGGAGAAATACTGGAAACCAGCGTTTTTCTCTTTTCCACAATATTTTCTACCCTACCACAGACAGAAATCATCATTTGAGTTATATTTATTTTGAGGTTGCAAATGCTTTCAATTTCATCAAGTCCAAAATTCTGCTGTTTGATTAAGACTTAAAATAGAGCAGAACATATACTATAAATTTCCAAGTACTGATAGGTCCTTCATACAATATAGTTCTACAATATAGAATTGAAAAAGCTAGTATTAATCATAAATTTGTAATAGGTAGTAAATAGAATTAGGGATAAAATAGATTCATCTATTGTATTGTGTTTAATGCTGTTTTCAAATTTATTTCAGTTATATCGCAGACTTCAGTGCACCTATCCATGTCTTCCTGGAGTTTCTTTTACCACTACTATGCACAATATTATTTCCAAGCCACTGGCTGCTTTCCCACACAACCATCATTGAAACAATGGTCAGTGGTGAGAAAGGAATGAATCTGGTTGCAACGACTATCATCAATTCTCGCAAAGAAATTGGCTGAGCTGGGGACTGAACCAGTGATACCCCTGTTCTCAAGTCCTGTATGCTACTGAATGAGCTACCAGGGCTCGGCTAGGGAATAAACAGAGTATGCTGGTGATGAATGAAGGAAGTTTAACCTTTTATCACACAATCCAAACTTTTAACGACCCTGGCAAATTAAACTTTTGAAAACATTGTAGGAAAAGGAGAAAATGCTTGTAACCAGCATTTTCTCCTTTTCCCACAATGTTTTCTAACCTTTCAAAAACAAATCCATTCATTTCAGCCACATTTAATTTGTCGTCTACACATGCTTTGAATTTGAATCAGTCAAAAATATTATTTTGTGGTAAAGAGTTAACCTTTTACCACACAATCCCAAGTTTTAACAGCCCCAAGGAAAAGAACTTTCGAAAACATTGTGGGAAAAGGAAAAAATGCTGGTAACCCATGTAAAGAGATATTGGTACATAATGAAAATATACTTCAAGCCCCCTTTTTTCCATTACACAACATTATATTGAAAAAAACCAAAAAAAAAAACCAAATACCGTAAAAATATGATGGTGGACTATCATAAGAAACACATGTATGAAGTTGCCGACTTTAGAAGATATCTGTCCGGATGGACGGACAGACAACGCAAAAACTATATCCCCTCACCTTTGACAGGGGAAAATTAGTTGTCTGATGAAGAATCAGTTTCCCAACATGGGATTGTTTGCTAGAAGAGTTAATATGCATTGACATCTTACCTCAATGAACAATTTGTCCTTCATGGCATCATATTTCTCTTCCAAAGCTTTAAGAACATTAGCATCATTTGTAGTTTCCTCTTCATCTCCATCCTCCACCATGTCTGATGTGCCTGCTTGGTCTTTCAGTAACACTGCCACAATGTTTTCATGATAGTCTTTTGAGTTGTTTACAGAGTAGGCCTTGTGTAACTGTTGAAGGTCTGGAAGTTCCTGAAACACAGAAGTTAGTTTATGTTGCAGACTGCCGTACAAGAAGTTGCTTTTGCAGCCAATGTGGATCAAGATTAGAGTGCACAAAATGTGTAGTCTAATCTTACATATCAAGGGGTGAATGCAAAACTTTTCCATCTGCGTTTGGAAAATTTTAAAAGAGAGGGAAAAAAAACACCTCATTTCTGTGAAAAGCATTATTGTGGCATTTGTCGAAGACAATGCCACTATGAGTTCAATACGGCATTTTGAAAATCATGTATCATATTTTGTGTAAAACTGAAGGAAGTAAACCCAATTAAATGCATTTTTTGTAGGAGAAATAAGTGTTTCAATTGCACTCAGATATGAAAATGAAAATGGTGTATTACAATAAATTGGATTCGGCCATCGATCATGGAAATACTTCTTTTTTATCGAAAATGGCTTGATCCGCTGTGGTCTTCTATTGGAGTAAAGATACACACAATCTTTGTTTCCTAACTGCCCGATTTCATGCTTGATCGTCCCAAACCAGTTCGTTCCTTGGCTTATTCGTCCCTGGGCTTGTTTGCCAGGACTTGTTCGTCCCAGAAGATTGTAAGCTAGTCTGCTGGATTGTGCATGACTATATAGTAGGTTGGCTTTCAAGGGAATATTTTGAACTATTTCTATGGTTTATTTTTCAAATTATTAATTCCACACAGTGGCTCCCTTGACAAATGCCACACCAGTGCTTTCAACGCTTTGATTAGATGATCTTGTGTAGATAGATATGTGTTGAGTTAATTCACACAGTTCCATGTGTTGTCATATTCTAACTAAAATATCAGCCTAGAAAGTAAAATTAACCTTTTACCACACACCCTTACTTTTAATAACCCCCAGGAAAGAAAGATTTTGAAAACATTGTGGAAAAAGGAGAAAATGCTGTTAACCAGCATCTTCTCCTTTTTCCACTATGTTTTCTATCCTTCCTAAGACAAATTTCAACATTTTCACCATAGTTTATTTGTCATCTGCAAATGCTTTCAATCTGGACAAGTTCAAGTACTTGTTGTTTGGTAAAGAGTTAAGCAGTTATTTCTTCTTTTGCAACATTTTTTCATTAGTGGTCTGCTGCAACACGGAAAAAAAAAAAACTGCATGCTGCTGCCAACACTTGACTGTCGTCGGTTTTAGAAATAGATTGATTTTCAGTGAAAATTCTAAGCTGAGAAAGGGGCATAATTGTGTGAAAAACATTCTGATGGTTACCTGCCCCTGTTGTATGGGTTTTCCTTTTGACAGTTAACCACTAGTTTGGGTTTGAATTAAGCATCTTCAGTAATGACAGAGACATTATAAAATGTCAAAGTTTTTGCATGAAAACACAGACGGAAACAACTACAGAGACGACCTCAGGGCTATGACAAAATCGTTGACATGTTCTTTTACAACAGCCAAGCTAAAAATGTCTGCAGAGGGTAATAAATTAAAGAGCAAAGACATTAAATCCTGTCACTTGCAATAATTTAAGCCCAACAAAAGGGCTTTAGATATTTCTGTTATCCGTCGGTTGGTCATGTGACTATAAAAGAATGCGCTTGCCAGCTAGGTCTACTTTTTAACTCCTTACCAAACAACAGAATTTTAGACTTGTCCAAATTGAAAGCACTTGCAGGCAACAAATTTAACCTTATTCATTCTACGTTATTTTCATTTGAAAGGCAGGAAAAAATCATGGTAAAAGGGAAAAATACTGGTTACCAGCATTTTTCCCTTTTTCCACAATGTTTTTAAAGCTTTCTCCCTCAGGGTTGTTAAAACTCTAGATGGTTTGGTACAGGATTAAACAAGTTTCTAGATGACTGAATGAAACCAAAGCATATCAGTGAATATTAATGTACATGTAAACCTGCTTTTTTGCCTTTGGCTTACTGGATAAAATTCTTACATCTTAGCCGACTGATTTTCCCAATCCAAGACACCAACCATCGATTTGTACATGTATTTACTTTTCTATACAAATTTATGTTAATAGTTTTAACATGTAAAGTTGCCTCACTGTCTGTGGCTCATCTGGTTAAATTCTTACACTTTGAACGATTAATTTTCCCAATGCAAGACACCAACCATCAAATTCTATTTACAAGCAGCAAGAATGATCCAAACCTTATTTTCTAGTTCATTCAAGAGATGTTGTGCCTCTCTCTTTTGGTGTTCCTGAAGCTTGGCTAACATGTCGACATTGAGATCTTCATCCTCAACTGTTTGACCTTCATATTCAGACACATACTTCAGAATCTCTGTCATACAGCCTATAGCCTCCTGTAATCATGTATACATACAGAAATACTGCGAGTGAAAGTTTCCGTAGTCAACAACTTACTGTTCTTCAAACTTATCCCATCACATACTGGAACAAATTTTGCAACAGACAACTGCCAAGTGAAATTGGCGATAAAAAAAAATTCAGCTTTCACTACAGTATTTTCACATGTTTAAGTCTCTACCTCACAACAAAATTTTAGACCTGTCCAAACTCAAAGCATTCACAGACGACAAGTTAAATTACAAATCTTGAAATCTGTCTTTGAAAGGGTATATAACATTGGTGGGACAGAAGAAAATGCTGCTTACCAGCATTTTCTTCTTTTCTCGCCATGTTTTCAAAAGTCCTTTTCCTTAGGGTCATTGAAACTCGGGATTGTGTGGTACAAGGTTAAATAAAAAGTAAGCATGGACTCATGTTGATTTCCCATATGTCACAAGGATGTTATCACAGCTGTGAATTTGTCTCAGCAGGAAACAAGCCATGCAAGCTACAGGTAATAAATCATTCTTTGTGGGCAGTATGAAATGATGATCAGACTGCAAAGAATGTAAACCCAGAATCACAATCTGAATCATTTTGATAAAGTACCATTCAATCATGAAATGTTAAAATATCAAAGTGCTAGGCTTTATGATTCTAGATAGTAAATCTTTATAATGTTTACTGTCTAAACCTACAGAAAACTGTAGCCAAAATAAATCACTATCTGAAAAATCTTTGTTGTAAAGGTACCTCTGAAAAATAAATTGAGCCACACTCTGGCAAAAGAGAGCTTAGTGCATCTCCGTGGTGCACTGTACTAATCAAGCCATCACATGATTTTGGATCCATAATAGCCACTTTTTTTAACAATTGACTGTATCATGAGGCAGACTGGTCCTTGGAAATACAGAAAATTGACCTATATTGAAAAGTTTCGGCCTAGGTCAGCCTGCGCAGACTGCACAGGCTGACCTGGGTCCATACCTTTCGCAGATGCATTAAGCCCCTTTATCACAGAGCATGGTTCAATTGTTTGCGGCATTTATGTTTATAAGGGCTTGTTCTGTTAAAAGTAACTGAAATCTGACTCTTAGTTTTGGAGATTTCTTTATCTGATTTTTGCAACCTGGGTAACAATGGTCATTATATAAGACGACACATATGAAACACTTCGATTTCTGCTAAAGGAAGAGAACAATCCTAAGAAATGTGACCTTAAATATTTCTAGAAGCTCCTCTATATCTCTGTCTGTGGAGTTGGACCAGTTTTTGTACATCTCTCCCAGTTCAAACATTTTGTCGTCTCTCTCATCGGCAGACATGTACTTAGCAGCCTTCCTGTATTTGCCATCCTCGTTTTCTTCTAAAAGCTAACAATGAAAGACACCAAATCATTAACCCTTTACTAGACAACAAAAATTTTGGCCTCAAAGCATTTGCAGATGACAAAGTAAGTGTTCCCGGCTCAGATGCATATGTCACTTATAGATAAAGTATCACACACAACTGAGAAAAAAATCTGTATCTACACAACCTCAAATGTAGTTGCAAGTATTGTATGACATATCTCCAGTGCAGAATACATACATACTGGTTTGTGATTTAACCCATTACCACACAATCCCAAGTTTTAACGACCCTGAGAAAGAAAGCTTTTGAAAACATTGTGGGAAAAGGAGAAAATGCTGGTAACCACCATTTTCTCCTTTTCCCACAATGTTTTCAAAAGCCTCTTTCCCAGGGTCGTTAAAAGTCGCGATTGTGTCGACACAATTGACAAAATGCTGGTTACGAGCATTTTCTCCTTTTCCCACAATGTTTTCAAAAGGCCTCTTTCTCAGGGTCGTTAAAAGTCGAGATTGTGTGGTAAAGGGTTAAAACATTGTTACTAGTTTCAGTGATAGTATTTACTTATTTACTCATCCAGTTATCTGACTGCCTTAACCCTTTACCAAACAATCCCATCCCGAGTTTCAAAACCCTGTGGAAGGAGCCTTTTGACAACATTGTGGGATTAGGAGAAAATGCTGATAACCAGCATTTTCTCCTTTTCCCACAATGCTTTCTACCTAAATAAAGACAAACCCATTACTTCAGGAGCAACTAATTTGTTGCCTGCAGTTGCTTTCAATTTGGACAAGTCTACAGTTTTGTCGTTTGGTGGAGGATCAATACTGAAAGTGCCAAATTAGATGGCATGGATATTTTCTGTTGGTGAAAATTACACTGGTGTTGCAGTTATTGTGACTTTATGCATCAGAATCTCAACCCTTCATCAAACAACAAAAATGTAGACCTGCATGAATTAAAAGCATTTACAGACGATAATTTAAATGTGGCTCAAATGATGAAACTTGTTTCTGATGGGGTAAGAAAACATTGTGGTAGAAGGACAATATGCTGGCTACCAGCATTTTCTCCATTTCCCACATTTTTGAGGTGTTTTCAAAAAGCCTCTTCCTCCGAGTCATTAAAACTTGGGATTGAGTGGTAAAGGGTTAAAAAATATCAGACTATAATGAATGATATTAGAACCTACAATGAGTCGAAATAGAAGAATGCTGTCAGTGCAAATGCCAATTCTTTATTCAAATAATTGAGTAAAGTTTATTTTCACAGAAATAGTTCAATGTGACCAAAAAATTATGTAAGAGAAGAGACCTGCAAGAAAAGCTGTCGCTCATGTAGATGTTTCCTGTCCATATCTTTTGCAATGGCTTCCTGAAGGGAAATCGCATCTTCCATGTCTACGACAATATCTTCCTCTTCTTCAATGACGTCCTCCAGACCTTCTTCACGACGTTTGCGTGCCGCCTCCAGTCTTTCCCTTGCTAATTTCTGCTGTCTTTTCCTCTCTTCCTCCCTGGTCTCACGCACACTGGTGTAAAATACATTTAGGAAATGGTAAGTATTCTTAACCCTCTACCATACCACAAAATTTTAGACTTTTCCAAACTCACAGCATATGCAGATGGCAAATTAAATGTCGCTAAAATTGTGGAACTTGTCTTTCTCATAAAAAAGAAAAAATTGTGGGACATGGAGAAAATGCTGTTTTCCAGCATTTTTCTCCTTCTCCAACAATGTTTTCAAAAGTCTACTTTCTCAAGGATGTTAAAAGTCGGGATTGTGTGATAAATGGTTACTTTGATAAAGAATGAAGTACTTAAGATTTAAAGACAAATTTTATAGCTTGTGCAACATATGATATGTCATCTGCAAATGTTTTCAATTTGGAAAAGTCCAAAAGTTTTTCATCTGGCTAAGAGTTAACCCTTTCCCAAATGACAAATTTTGGACTGGTCCAAATTCAAAGAGTTTGCAGACGACAATTTTAAATTTGATGAAAATGGCAGAAAGTTATCAAAAAGGGTAGAAAACACTGTGGGAAAAGGAGAAATTGCTCGTTACGAGCAATTTCTCCTTTTCCCACAGTGTTTTCAAAAGACTTGTACTGCAGACACGTGAAAACCAGGCTTGTTTGGGAAAGGGTTAAGTTGTTTTCTAGAAATATTTCCAAGTAAGACAAGACCAAAATGTTATTGTGTGGTAAAAAGTTAATCTACCTTCTGTCATGTTTTTCTGATAGTCCAAGGATCAGTGCTGCTGATCCAAATCCATCTTCATCTCTAGCCATCCTCTGATCCCTACGAAGTCTGGCCAGGTGCGCTTGTCTTTGCTTCTCTTTCTCATATTCATTCTCTGCAGCATCTAGTCCCTTAAGTAGAGCTTCTTTTTCCTGGAAATAAAGATCTGAATGTTACTTCACTTTGCGACTGATTGTATGATCAGTGGTTATTATTCACAGAATACATGCTACATGTTTGATTAATCCTCTACCACACAATCCAGCATTTTCTCCTTTTTCCACAATGTCTTCTGTCCTTTTCAAGATGACTACTATCATTTGGACCATGTTTACTGTGCTGTCTGCCACTGCTTTCATTTTGGTTGTCTAAAATATTGTTTTCTGTTAAAGAGTCCAAGCAATACCAGCCAAACTCCTATTTCATTATTGATTAGCTTATGACCATAAATCAACACATGAATGGTTTATACAGTACACCAATGGCTAATACATTATGGTATTTTGTAATGACAGAAATAGGTAGATGTAACTAGAACTATCTCAGACTGCCGAATACCCTCCAGGGGTTGCCTATTCACTAGATTAGAAAAAAAAAAAAAAAAAAATCAAAGGACCATAATCCTTTAGTAACTGACCAATCCTGTGGTAGTTGACCAATCACAATGTAAATTGCAAGTGCACAAGTTCCTATGACAGAAAGGGTTCCAGAAACATTTTCGCTCAATTGTTTAACCTTTTACCACACAATCCCGAGTTTCAATGACCCGAGAAAGATGCCGTTTGAAAACATTGTGGGAAAAGGAGAAAATGCTGGTAACCAGCATTTTCTCCTTTTTCCACAATGTTCTCTACCCAGTAAGACAGAAATCATCATTTGAGCTACAGTTAAATTGTCGTCTGAAACTGCTTTCAAATTGGACCAGTCTTAAATTTTGTTGTTTGGTAAAGATTTAAAACATGCAAGGAGAAGGAGAGGACACAAAACTGTATCTTTGGAAGATCTGATTCCAGTGTAACACCCTCACACCATTTTGACATGATCTTGAGACTAAAGAGTTAGAGTATTTTTAGCATGAGTTACATTTTTCTGCACTTAACTGTTTTCCCCTGTATCAAGCCATGCTCTGTTAACCCTTTACCACACAATCCCGACTTTTAAAAACCCTGAGAGGAAGTGTGGGAAAAGGAGAAAATGCTGGTGACCAGCATTTTCTCCTTTTCTCACAATGCTTTCTACCCTTTCTGAAAAAAAATTCAATTTTTCAGCCACATTTATTTTGTCGTCTGCAAATGCTTTCAATTTGGACCAGTCTAAAATGTTGTCGTTTGGTAAAGGGTTAAAAGGGGGACGCCCTGGTTTAACCCTTTCCCAAACAAGCCCTGGCTTTTTATGTGTCTGCAGTACAAGTCTTTTGAAAACACTGTGGGAAAAGGAGAAATTGCTCGTAATGAGCAATTTCTTCTTTTCCCACAGTGTTTTCTACCCTTTTTGATAACTTTCTGCCATTTTCATCAAATTCAAAATTGTTGTCTGCAAAGTCTTTCAATTTGGACCAGTCCAGAATTTGTCGTTTGGGAAAGGTTTAACTCTTTACCACACAATGCCGCCTTTTGACCCCCTGGGAAAGAAGCCTTTTGAAAACATTGTGGGAAAAGGAGAAAATGCTGGTAACCAGCATTTTCTCCTTTTCCCACAATGTTTTCTACACTATCAAAGAAAAATTGCACCATTTTAGCCAAATTGAAATTGTCGTCTGCAAATGCTTTCAATTTGGAGAAAGCTAAAATTTTGTCGTCTGGTAAAGGGTTAATGCATCACTATGATGCACGATACCAAGCAAGTCATTACATCACCATGGATCTATAAAATCCATTTTGTAAAACAACCGACTGAGGTACACTTGTCCTTTAACCCTTTCCCAAATGACAAATTTTGGCACTGGTCCAAATTGAAAGAGTTTGCAGACGACAATTTTAAATTTGATGGAAATGGCAAAAAGTTATCAAAAAGGGTAGAAAACACTGTGGGAAAAGGAGAAATTGCTCGTTACGAGCAATTTCTCCTTTTTCCCACAGTGTTTTCAAAAGACTTGTACTGCAGACACGTGAAAACCAGGGCTTGTTTGGGAAAGGGTTAACATGCAAAAAATTTACAGAAAGCAAAAAGTTTCGACTCAGGTCGACCTTGGTCGATACTTTTTGCAGATGCATTAAGCCCCCTTTTCACATGGCATGGCTCATAATTATGTTTTACATACCAGTTCAAATCTTCTATCCAAGTCTTCCAGAAGGTTTCTATTTTCCTCTTTCTCCATCTCTTCTCTCTCAAGTTCATCTACCTCCTCTTTAGACATACCTGCAAAATATTTTTAACTCTTTACTGAACAACAAATTTTTGGACTTTATCAAATTGAAAGCATTTGCAGATGACAAATTAAACCTAGCTCAAATGATGATTTCTGTCTATGATAGGGTAGAAAACATTGATGGAAAAGGAGAAAATGCTGGCAACCAGCATTTTCTTCTTTTCCCCAAATGTTTTACAAAGCTTTTTTTGTCAGGGTCATTAAAACACACGCTTGTATAGTACAGTAAAACTTAATTATAACAAACTCTGATAATGCGAATTTTTGCTTAGTACGAATCGAAATCAATTCCCCAGCAAAAACCTTCTTTCGCCTTTGTAAAAATTAATTGTTAAAACAAATTTGGACGTAATGAATTTTCGCATATTGCGAATCAAAAATCAGGTCCGCAGATATCCATTTCAACTGAAAATACCTTGGTTACACTGAAGTCGCATCTAAGGGTCTTTAATTACCAAGTCAGTTATTCACACCTTCCCGCTTGCCCAATTAACACGTTGATGCTAGAGGCGTTGATCTACAAAACATAAACTGACTGCATTATCGATCGATAATTATCGTGGTAAGGTATAATTTGCCACAAGTACAAAATTGTCGTCTGCAAATGCTTTCAATTCCTACCGGTATAAAATGTGTTTTGAATGATTAACATCGCTCACTCGATTAAATAAATACGAAATCGGCTACTAGTTTTTCCTACCTGTCATAAATGTCATTGGATACTATAAATATAACACATATTTGTCGAAGTATGTTAGAAAAACATTTCTCTGGTAAATAAATGTTAGACTGCATGTACATGTGTCCACCTTTGAGTCCCGAAATATAACGAAGTTCGTACTATCAATAAAGCGAATTATGCCTATAGCGAATTAAATCTGACGGTTCCGTGAAATTCGCTATATCAGAGTTTTACTGTAAAGGGTTAGGGTGTTGAATTTGTTATAAAAAAATCCTGATATTTATTCCTTGAAGAAGGCCCCATAAATTTGGGTATGCCCCTGAGCAAGGGAATTCAAAGCCCTAACTAAGTGCAGGTGAAACTCAAGAAAGACATGAATAAGTAAACTCTACCATATGACTGAAATACACATGGATTGATTAATCCTTTCCCAAACAAGCCCTGATTTTCACATGTCTGCAGTACAAGTCTTTTGAAAACACTGTGGGAAAAGGAAAAACTGCTCGTAATGAGCAATTTCTCCTTTTCCCACAGTTTTCTACCCTTTTTGAGATCTTTCTGCCATTTTCATCAAATTTAAAATTGTTGTCTGCAAACTCTTTCAGTTTGGACTAGTCTAAAATTTGTCATTTGGGAAAGGATTAATCGATTTTCCTTTATTTATCATCACCACTGTTTGTCCATATGGGCGACACCCCTAGAAGGCTGATAATCATGTTATGGGGGATAGTGCAAAGTACAGGATGAGACCCATCCTAAGTTATGCCTGGTTCTTTAACATGCATGATTTACAGCACCATCACATGGGAATCTCAGTTTAACCCTTAAAGCACCTTTCACGACTATAGTTGCATTTGCGGCCAGTGTAGATCAAGATCAGGCTGCACAAAATGTGCAGCCTGATCTTTGATCTACACTGTCTGCTTTGATGAATCACTGTAGACAAATGCAACCATGAAATTGCAGTTATCTGGGTCATATTTCTAGGATTAAAATGTCTGGCAGGTTTATCCCGCGCTCTAAAGGTTAACATCTCATCTGAAAGACTACTGGTCATTTTAGATACACACGTAAGAACAGCTTTATATTACCTTGCGCAAGTCTTTCTTTACGTTTGCGAAGTCTCTCCTCTAACTTCTGTTTCTGTATCATGGCTGACTCTCCCATTAGATTATTCAACTTCTCCTGATCTTTCATCAATTCAGCTGAAATAAAAATGAAGTCAAGATGACAATTTCTTAAATCTTATGTACCATTTCTCTTAACACTTTACCAAATGACAAAATTTTAGACTACTTCAACTTGAAAGCATTTGCAGACAACAAGATAATTGTGACTCAAAAAATAAAAACTGTTCTGGGAAGGGTAAAAAAAAAATTTGTGGGAAAAGGAGAAAATGCTGTTTACCAGTATTTTCTCCTTTTCTCACAATGTTTTCAAAGGCTGTCTCTCTTATGGTCATTTACGGCTGGGATTATGTGGTAAAGAGTTCATTTGCTTTGTTTCCGACATTCATCCTCAAGGAGCCTATCGCAATTATGTGTATTGTTTTTGCGGACAGTGTAGACCCAAATCAGACTACACAAAAGGTGGTCTGATCTTGGTTCTACACTTTTCACAATGTTGAAGCTAAAAGCATCCTTGAAAATAGTAATCACAGGGTATTTTTTTCTGGACTGAAAATGTTCATTTTGTCTCTCAGGGTTGAGACATGAGTGTACTCTTGCAACAAACTTAGATACCTTCCATAAAGCTCAAGTTTGAGGTTTTTTTTTTCTTTTTCAGTTTTTGTTTCGAAAAATGAATTGCAAGTTATGATTTCTCTTTAACCCTTTACCACACGATCCCTGCTTTTAACGACCCTGAGAAAGAAGCCTTTTGAAAACATTGTGGGAAAAGGAGAAAATGCTGGTAACCAGCATTTTCTCCTTTTCCCACAATGTTTTCTACCCAATCAAAAAGAGAAATCATCATTTTAGCAACATCAAATTTGTCGTCTGCAAATGCTTTCAATTTGGTCCAGTCCAAAATTTTATCGTTTGGTAAAGAGTTCATGAAGTGTTTCAGTTTCAAAGTTCAATGAAAAAACAAAGTACAGCCTTGGTAGCCATCTGTAGACAATATTAGCAAAAAGCAAGCCTAAAGGGATGGATTTAAAAAAAACAAAAAACTTATTCTATTTTTCTTTCCTTTTTTGATACTTGTGAAGTGCAAATCTGGCATTTGAGGCCTTGATTCATCAACCATTCTCAACTCTTCACAAAATGTCAAAATTTTAGACTTGTCCAACTTGAAATAATTTGCAGACAACAAAATAGATGTGACTGAAAAATTGAAATTTGTTTTCAGAAGTGTAGAAACATTGTGGGAAAAGGAGAAAATTCTAGTAATTAGCATTTTCTCTTTTTCCCACAATGTTTTCAATGGTCATCTTTCTCAGGGTTGTTTAAACTTAGGATTGTGTGGTAAATAGTTAATTCAACTCGACTTCTACATTCCAAGACAAGCTTTCTAAATGGCTGAGACATTCTGTCTGAGTCAAGCAGATGGTCTTTGACTTTAAAATTAGAACACTATTAACTCTTTACCATACGACAAAATTTTAGACTCATCCAAATTGAAAGTGTTTGCAGACGACAAAATTAATGTGACTCAAATATTGAAACTTGTTTTAGGAAGGGTAGAAAAACATTGTGGGAAAAGGAGAAAATGCTGGTTACCAGCATTTTCTCCTTTTCCCACAATGTTTTCAAAAGGCTTCTTTCTCAGGATCGTTAAAACTCGGGATTGTTTGGTAAAGGGTTAATTCAGCAAATTACTTAAAAAAACTTGTTCTTTCTCTCAAATCGTGGGATCATTACGTTACTTTACCTCTTTACCACACAACGAAAAGCATCACGTGATGACAAAATTTTAGACTGGTCTAAATTGAAAGCATTTGCAGACAACAAACTAAATGTTACAGATATTAGGAAATATGTTCGTCGAAATTGTAAAATAAATTGTGGTTACCAGCATTTTCTCCTTTTCCCACAATGTTTTTAAAAGTCCTTTTCCCTAGGGGTTGTTCAAAATTGGTATTGTTTTGTAAAGGGTTAAAAATCATTTGAGGCATGCTATGTTAAAAGGGAGCTTAATACATCTGCGAAAAGTATTGACCCAGGTCAGCCTCTGCAGTCCACGCAGGCTGACCTTGGCCGAAACTTGCCTATTGGTCAATTTTTTTGTATGTCCAGGGACCAGTCTACCTCATGATTAAGCCGGATATTAAAAAAAACTGGCTATCAGGGATCCATAATTATATGATGACTTGCTTGGTAAAAATGCATACATTAAGCCCCCTTTTGCCAGAGCATGGCTCATTTTCAAATGAACAATGTATATGATAAAATTTACAGTACCTAGAATAGCATTTGCTTCATCAATTTTGCCAGCTTTCCTCAGCTGTCTTTCCTTCAATTTGAGCTGGAATATGTGTCTCTGTTTCTCTTTGTCAGACATCCTGTTCCATTCAGCTTCACCCAACTGTAACCAAAAAAAAGTTACCTATATCTACTATTGCACTCTTTGTGTATACCTATAATTTCAAAAACTTAAAGGCCCAATAGTAGCCAAAAACAAGAGGGCCATGATAGCCCTGTATTGCTCCACTGGCTTATAAATATAAACCATAAATACTAAACATTTCAATTCTGAGCCAAATGGTTTCAAAATGAAGACTTACAAAGTTTTCTCTGTAAAAGCCCATGTGAAAGTTGAGACCCGCAGGGCACGGCCATTTTTGATCCCGGACCTATAATTACTTGAACCCTGGTAGAGGTCCATAAGATAAAGCCACATGCCAAAATAATACAAGTCTATGCTGTATGGTTATAAATAAGGTGATTTTCAGGTTTTGTCCATATGAAGCCTCTGTAAAACATAAGACCCCTGATGCAAAAATTTCAAAAAAAAAAAAAATCAAAAGTGATCCAGATTTGGTAGCCCTTTTATAGCCATAGCAACCATAGCTTTTAACAGAACTTAATTCTTTGAAGACATTCTGAAGAACATCATGGCAAGATGATATCTGTAAAGTTTGGTCAAAATTGGAAGAGTGGTTTCAATGAAAAAGATGGAACAATCTTGGTAGAAGTCTTCAATATGAATCGGCATGCCAAATTTTTATAGCCCTAGGCCTTACAGTAAGGATGAAAAAAGATATCTTAAGTTTTCACTATGTAAGCCTATCTAAAATTTGTGAACCCTGGAGTGGGACAAATTTTGATCCCATGGCTCAAAGCATGCCAAATTTGTTAGTCCTATGCTTTATGGTTAGAAATAAAAAGACTGTCGCGAAGTCTTCACTATATATAAGCCCTTATAAAACTTTGACCCCAGGGCTACAGTCAGACTAAATGGAGAATATGTGTATTAGAAGAATAACATGACAAATTTGGGAGTTCTTGGCCTCATGGCTAGTAACAAGACGGTTTCTAAAGTTTTCAAAGTGTAAAACTTGTGACCCCTGGTGCAGGGCCAAACTTGATCCTAGGGCTGTAACTTGGGCCCTCTTTGTAGTTGTCCACTAGACAATGCTATATCTATGCAAAATTTGGTGGCCCTATGGCTAAGTACACCAAGATTTAAAAGTTTTCCCTATATTAGCCCATGTAAATCTTGTGAACCTCCCCCCCACCACCCCCCAGCATGAGGCCAAATTGATCCCCGGACTGTAATTTGGGAACTTTTGGTAGACCCCAACTAGATCAAGCTAAAGGCAAAATTTGTTAGCTCTAGGCCCTTTGGCTAGGTACAGGAAGATTTCTTAAGCTGTCACTATGTAATACCATGTAAAACTTGTGACCCCTGCGGCGGGGCCAATTTTGACCCAAGGGCTAAAATTTTGGCCCGCTTGGTAGAGGCCCACTAGATATAGCTACATGCAAAATTTTGGCAGCTCTAGGCCTTATTGCTAGGTACTCGAAGATTTTTAAAGTTTTCTCTGTATAAGCCTATGTAAAACTTGTGACCCCTGGGGCAAGGCCAATTTTGACCCCAGGGCTAAAATTTCGGCCCGCTTGGTAGAGGCCCACTAGATATAGCTACATGCAAAATTTGGTAGCTCTAGGCCTTATGGCTAGGTACAGGAAGATTTTTAAAGTTTTCTCTATATAAGCCTATGTAAAACTTGTGACCCCTGGGGCAGAGCCAATTTTGACCCCAGGGCTATAATTTGAAGAAACATGATAGACGTCTACTACCTAAAGCTACATGCCAAATTTGGTAGCCCTATGCCTTATGGTTTCAGACAAGAAGATTTTTAAAGATTTCCAATATTTTTCAGTTTTGTTGCCATGGCAACCAGAGTTTTTGAAGGAATCAAATTCTTTCAAGAAATTCTGAAGAGGACCATGGCAGGATCATTTCTGTGAAGTTTCATGAAAATTGGATGGGTAGTTTCAGAGGAGAAGATGTTTGAAATAAAAGTTAACGCACGGACAAACGGATGGACGGACGGATGGACGCACGACGGACACCGGGCCATGAAATAAGCCCGCTGGCCTTCGGCCAGTGGAGCTAAAAAAAAACAAACCTTGAGGCAGGTGTTAAAATGCATTTAAATTTAAATCATACTATCTAATTATCCTTTATTTTGTCGTCTGCAAATGCTTTCAATTTGGATCTGTCTAAAATTTTGTCGTTTGGTAAAGAGTTAAAACTTCAGATTGTATGGTAAAGGCTCAACCCTTTACCAGACGACAAAATTTTAGCCTTGTCCAAATTGAAAGCATTTGCAGACGACAATTTCAGTGTGGCTCAAATGGTGCAATCTTTCTTTGATAGGGTAGAAAACATTATGGGAAATGGAGAAAATGCTGGCTACCAGCATTTTCTCCTTTTCCCACAATGTTTTCAAAAGGCTTCTTTCCCAGGGTCGTTCAAAGTTGGGATTGTGCGGTAAAGGGTTAAACGGGTAAACTGGCTAAAATAATACCACCCCATTCCAAAATAAAAAAAAAATAAGGGCAAGTCACTGTACCTCCTTTATGAGAGCCTCGGCTAGAAGCTTGTCTTTTAATGCATCATATTTCCCTTTAAGAGCCTCAATTAAATCTGTGTCTGTGGTGCCATCTGATTTCTCTGCGAAAAACACAACCAACACTATGTTGTCAGCTATGTTAGCTTTCTTGTCATTCTCAATCTTAGTCTGATAGGCTCTCACATCTTCTATTGTCTACAACAGAAACAATACAATATTAACAAAATAGATATAAGGCATGCTCTGGCAAAAAAGGGCTTAACGCATCACCGTGATCCATAATACCAAGCAAGTTATCACATATTTATGGATCAATAAAATCCATTTTGTATAACAACTGACTAATTCACGAGGTACACTGGTTCTTTGACAAGCAGAGAATTGACCAATAGCGAAAAAGTTTCGGCCCAGGTCAGCCTGCGCAGACTGCGCAGGCTGACCTGGAACGATACTTTTCGCAGATGCATTAAGCCCCCTTTTCACAGAGCATGCCATATACTGTTGTTGTTGTTGTTGATTTTGATTGTTGTTGATGTTGATTGTTTTTGTTATGATATGGATGATGATAATGATGATGAGAATGATGCTGATGAGAATGATGATAATGTGATGATGATGTATTAGAATCATACTCTAATTCACAGAACACCTTACTTCATTCACATTTGAGACAATTTCAAATTTCAAGAGCTGTAAACAAGTACAGAGAATAGGAAATAATTCTTGATAAAGTAACATAATTGTGTAATGACTATCTGTCTGCATTAACCTCTTACCACACAATCTGGAGTTTTGATGACCCTGAGAAAAATAGCTTTCGAAAATATTATGGGAAAAGCATTTTCTCCTTTTTCCGCAATGTTTTCTATCATATCAAAGATTAGTCCCATAATTTGAGCGAAATATAAATATTTGTCTGCAAACTCTTTCAATTTGGATAAGTCTACATTTTAGTCATGTGGTACAGACTTAATCTAAAAGAAAATACACATGCTGTTATGAGTGAAAAAAGGGTTATCTCTTGAAAACAAACATAAAAACAACATAAAAAAGGTCCTATCAGACTATTTGATGTGTGTCTCACCTTAAGAACCAACTGGGCAATTATTCTTTGTGCCTCTGAATTCTGATACTCCAGAAGATCAGCCATGAGGGATACATGTATATCATCATCTGTGATGTCATCACTGGTCAGTGACATCATACAGCGACAACACTCCTTCTTAAAGACAGTCGCAGCAGACAGTATCTCAACATTCTCACAATCTCTCACTGTTGCAAAATAATAGCAATTGTAAGTACTATATAGTCTGCAATCCTCTATCTTAAGAGTTTTGTATGACTAGCATTTTATACTGCTTCCAACAATACTTAAACATTTCCCAAACCACAAATTTTAGACCCATCCAAATTTGAAAATGGTGCAAATGAACCTATGTTTTTCAACAGGGTTGAAAACATTGTGGGAAAAGGAGAAAATGCTGGTTACCAGCATTTTCTCCTTTTCCCCACAATGTTTTCAAAGCCTCTTCCATCAGGGTCATAAAAACATGGTACTGTTTGGTAAAGGGTTAAGTCAAATCACGGCAACATCTCACTGAGTCTGATTCTTGTGTTTCCCATTTTTTTTTTTCAGTACCAAATTGGGGCAGTCTATTTACAATGCCTTGGTCCATTTGCAATCCCACATACTAACCATGCTACTTTGTATCAAAACTCTTCCTCATAAGAGCAATGTCTTCAATAAGATGGTAGGGCCGAGCCCCGTAGCTCAGTCGGTAGCGTACAGGACTTGAGAACAGGAGGTCGCTGGTTTGATCCCCGGCTCGGCCAATTTCTTTCCGAGGATTGATGATAGTCATTGCGACAGGATTCATTCCTCTCCCACTGCTGACCATTGTTTCGACAATGGCTATGTGGGAAAGCAGCCAGTGGCTTGGGAAGAATATTGTGCGGTGTACTGGTAAAAGAAATTCCAGGAAAGGATGGATAGGTGCACTTGCCGCCACGATATAACTGAAATAATGTTGAAAACGGCGTTAAACACCATACAATCAATCAGTCAATAAGATGGTAAATAAAAAAGTCATAATCTATTTGTAAAAAGGACAATCAGCCTTCTAAAAGTTTCAAGCAACAAATGTACCATGGAATACAACAGCAACCAAGTCTCCAATGTTTATTTAACCCTGTCTAACCAGTTACACCTGCCAAAACCTATTGCATGTTACACAAAGGAGAAACATTTCAAGAAAAAGAAAATGAAGTTTCAAGGTGATATAGAAAATATTGTGGGAAAAGCAGCAATTGCTTATAACCAGCATTTTCTCTTTTTCCCAACTGTTTTATACTCTTTAAAAAAGTAAAAAAAAAAAAAAATTGACCCTATTTTAATATCTAGTCTGCAAATTCGTTCGATTTGAACAAGTTAAAAATGTTCTTTACCGAACAACAAAATTTTATACTTTCCCATATTGAAAGCATCTGTAGACGAAAGTTCAAATTCGACCGGAATCATGCAAATTGGCTGAAAAAGAGTAGAAAACATTGTGTGAAAAGGAGAAAATGCTGGTTACCAGCATTTTCTCCTTTTCCCACAATATTTTCAAAAGGCTTCTTTCATTGGGTCGTTTAAACTCAAGGTTGTGTGGTAAAGGGTTAAATGGCTCCTATGAACACATTTTCTAAGAAACGTACCAAGCACATTATCATCTCTGGACTCTTTCAATTTTGTCATTCTTTCCAATCTTTGCTGCTGAGTACACATGGCTGCTTGTTGTTTCATGTCCTCTTTCGAGTCAGTGTGGGCAAGAAGTCTGTGGAACAATTCACGCTCCTGTATGTGCTTGTTTTCTAGCAAGGCCATCAAAGTTCCCTGAAACACACAAACTGTTGCTTTTAGCCTAAATCTAAAATTATCAATTCACCTTTATAAGGTCTATTATCATTTAAGTTGCTTTTGCAGTGAGTGTTGATCAACATTAGACTGCGAAAACACACAGTCTGACCTTAGATCTACACTACCTACCATAATTAGGCAATTTGGCAAAATTCAACCTTGAAATTTCAATTAGTTGGGTCTTTTTTTTTCTGCCCATGCTCAAAATACCCATTTGGTTTTACAGCTTGGAAGTTTGATGTGAATCCTTGAAGATAAAATTGATGGAGTATTTCAATTCATCCCTGTAACACACAATCCCAAGTTTTACAGACCCTTTTGAAAACACTGTGGGATGAGACAATCCTGGAAACCAGCATTTCATCCTTTTCTAACAGTGTTTTCCACCATTTTAGAGAAATATTCAACCATTTGAGTTACATTTATTTTGTCGTATGCAAATGCTTTGGATTTGAATAATTCCAAAACTTTGTCGGTTGTTAACCCTTTACCAGACAACAAAACTTTAGCCTTGTCCAAATCGAAAGCATTTGCAGACGACAATTTCAATGTGGCTCAAATGGTGCAACTTTGCTTTGATGGGGTAGAAAACATTGTGGGAAAAGGAGAAAATGCTGGTTACCAGCATTTTCTCCTTTTCCCACAATGTTTTCCAAAGGCTTCTTCCCCAGGGGCATCAAAAGGCGTCATTGTGCAGTAAAGGGGTTAAAGTGTTCAAAGAGGTAAAGACTACTATAAGAGGGAGGGAGGGAGAGAGGTAGAGAGATACTGACCAGCATGCTTATTAATGATTTGTCCTGTGGGATTGGAACTTGAACTTCTTTCACTCTTTCCTTTTCAATACTGTTCAGCCATCTCATTGCTAGTCTAGCATATCTGTCCTTGTCATTGGCCAGTCTGAAATAAAGACATGATATAGAAATGAAATTCTACAGAAATACATAAGGCAATTTGTTCTGGGAGATCACTCCTACCTTACAGCATAGCTTCTACCCATATAAAATCAATAACTGACAACTGCGTTAGGGAGAATTCTCTTTAGCTCAGGGGTTAGTGTATTGGTCTTTTAAACCTCGATAAACAAGAATCTTTGTCGCACGGGTTCGAATCCCAGCCTGAGCGGTTTATATTTGAGCTATGAATTTATTGCGAACTTCCATGTTCGTAAGATGGGGGCTCGTTTGGGATTGGCCATTGAGCCATTTGTTGTCCCTAAAATTGCCCTCTATTGGCCATTGAGCCATTTGTTGTCTAAATAATAGACTTCCTGCCTAATAAGGCTTTCCGTCATCAAAATGATGACTTCTCTTAAAAGGGGGTGTGTTAGCGGAGATCACTCCTTCCCTACAGCATAGCTTCTTTCCGTATAAAATCAATACCTAACAACTGCGTTAGGGAGAATTCTCTTTAGCTCAGGGGTTAGTGTATTGCTCTTTTAAACCTCGATAAACAAGGATCTTTGCAGCATGGGTTTGAATCCCAGCCAGAGCAGTTTATATTTGAGCTATGAATTTGTTGCAAACTTTCATGTTCGTAATTCTTCATGTGTTTTTGTTTGTTTGCATATGTAAAACATTACTTTAGTCCTTAGAGTGATAATCACAACTTGTTTTAGAGGACATGCAATTAAAGATCAGATTGCTCATTTTTGGAAGTCTGATCCAAAATCTATTCTGTATGCTTTTATAAGATATTCTGGCCAAAATAAAAAGAAAGCCGTGAAATTACAACAGTTGGGTCTATTTTTTAAAATTGAAATTATCAATCATATTCATATATGTAAGGATTTAGACAAGGAAAAAAGATTAATTAGATTTACCAATTAACCCTTTACCGAGCAATCCCGACTTTTAACGACCCTGAGGAAAAAACCTTTTAAAGACATTGTGGGAAAAGGAGAAAATGCTGGTAACCAGCATTTTCTCCTTTTCCCACAATGTTATCTACTCTTCACAAAACAAATTTCAATTTTTGGGTAACATTTATTTTGTCGTCTGCAAAAGCTTTCAGTTAGGACCGGTCTAAAATTTTGTCCTTTGGTAAAGAGTTAAAAAAGATATACCAAATGAATTTCTATTTCCAAGCAGTGACTTTTTCCATGTGTAATACTCAGCAGCTTTTCACAGACAAATCCCATAATCTGAGCAAATTTTGATTGCCTACAAATACTTTAAATTCCGGCTAATCTAAAATTTTGTCGTCTAGGAAAGAGTTAGGCTGAACATATTTTCAGTTACCATGCCTGCCTCATCCATACTTAGGTTAGCAGGAAAAAAAGATAAAATTTTCTACTGCCATCTAAAAAAGTGATGTGGCTGATAGACAAGGATAGCAGGAATAACAGATTAAATTTTTTACTGCCATCTAAAAAAGTGATGTGGCTGATAGACAAGGTTAGCAGGAAAAAAAGATTAAATTTTTTACTGCCATCTAAAAAGGTGATGTGGTTGATAGACAGTCATGATATATTTAATAATATATCAATGGCTGATATTGGCTGATGTGGTACAGAGACTCTGAGCTACTCTGTAATTGATCAAGATTCACACATCAACCACAGAGAAACAGAATAACAGATCTGACTTACAATACAAACAATATTTTTCTCACCTGTACTTGATATCTTCTTGCTGCCTCTCCATCACTCCAATCGAAGATGCAGCCACCAAGAACGACTCTTCTTGCAAAGCCAGGAAGCATTCTCTTTGTCGACAAACAAGCAGAATCTGACGGTCCTTCTCTGTGAAAAAATCCTCAGTCTGACCTGAAAGATTGTTTGGTTTGCATAAGTATAGTATCTATGTTCTGTAATTATGATCGTTCTAACACAAACAAGTCGACAAAACTATCAAAATCAAATCTCTCTAACAGAAAATAGCTCTTCAGTTAACCCTTTCCCAAATGACAAATTTTGGACTGGTCCAAAATGAAAGAGTTTGCAGATGACAATTTTAAAGTTGATGAAAATGGCAGAAAGGTCTCAAAAAGGGTAGAAAACACTGTGGGAAAAGGAGAAATTGCTCGTTATGAGCAATTTCTCCTTTTCCCACAGTGTTTTCAAAAGACTTGTACTGCAGACATGTGAAAACCAGGGCTTGTTTGGGAAAGGGTTAAGATGACACTAAAATGTGCTACTATAAGCCTTTGTTACTGCATTTACGACTTGAAATTGCCTGAGAGAAACATGTCAAGCCCTCTATAGGGGAGTTAGTAGAGAACCTCATGACCTGCACTTGGAAAATAAGTAACTAATCACTTAATACACATCTATCTTATTTCAAATCCCTACGTTTTAACCCTTTACCAGACAACAAAATTTTAGCCTTGTCCAAATTGAGAGCATTTGCAGACGACAATTTCAGTGTGGCTCAAATGGTGCAATTTTTCTTTGATAGGGAAGAAAACATTGTTGAATTTGAAAAATAATTTTATACAAGTGTTCTCCTTTACCAGTAGAAGTGCCATTTGAATCATTTGTTTAGTTAGGTGCAAGGTCAAGGTCACACTGAAAGGTCAAATGACAACTTAGTCATTGATAGAGCATGTCTGAGCCACAAATGCTACATTTAGGATGGATTACAAAATAATTTGGCACAATTATCCTCCTTTATCAGTAGATGTAAGATATTTGATCATATAGGTCCAAGGTCTAGGTCAAATTTAAAACTATCAAAAATGGACCTTGTCAGAGTCATAACTTCTATACATATGAATGGATTTCAAAATAAATTTGCACAGTTGTTCTCCTTTATGAGTAGATATGCCATTCCAAAAATTTGTTCAGGTTTGTGTAAGGTCCAGCTTACACTTCATGGTCGAATGATAAAAATGTTGACAACTTTTCTACTTAATGAGTATTAAGTGTCTCTCTGAATCACTTTAGTAGTTTCAAGGTCAAGGTCATACTTGAAGGTCACAAATCAAGCTTCTTCTTGTTTATAAATAGGGAATACTCCTTTCCTCATGCAAATTTAACTCTTTACCGCACAATGCCACCTTTTAACGACCTTTGGAAAGAAGCCTTTTGAAAACATTGTGGGAAAAGGAGAAAATGCTGGTAACCAGCATTTTCTCCTTTTCCCACAATGTTTTCTAACCTTCCCAAAACAAATTTCAGTTTTTCAGTCATATTTACTTTGTCATCTGCAAATGCTTTCAACTTGGACGAGTCTAAAATTTTGTCGTTTGGTAAAGGGTTAAACAAAATGCTTTCAAACATACCAAAAAAAGTTGTCTGCAGGTAATATTATATCAAAGTGAATCTCACCCTTAATTTGCCTTGCTAAACTGAATCTTTCCTCTTCTAGCCTGCTGTAGATGTCCTGTAATGGATTCACTGACTCCCCTTTCTTTATGACTCCTGTGTCTTCATCCATGAACAGATTCGTTGTCACCTCTATCAGTAATAAAAACAAGTTATTTTGTTGAAATGATATCCCCTGCCAAAAAAGACCTTTTTTGATAGAAATATATAAGAGGCATAGTATTTGTGGCCTTTTTGTTATTGGTCCACAATGAAATTATACATTAAGCCCCATTTTACCATGACATGGAATTTTATTAAACAAAAGCAAATAATGACTGTCTGTGGCTTATGATAAACAATATAAATATGAAATTTCATAAAATTTTGTCCAGTAGTTAAAGAGATATTGGTCCATAATGGAAATATCCATTAAGCTCCCTTTTTCCATGACACAGCATCAAATAAAAAAAAACAAAAAAAAAAAAAAAAACAAAAACAACAACAAAAAAGATTCGGCAAACTATCATAAGGAACACATGTAGGAAGTTTCATCAAATTTCGTCGATGACTTTAGAAGATATCTGTCCGGATGGAGGATGGACAGACAAATGGATGGACGGACGCACAACACAAAAACTATAGGCCCCCCCCCACACACACACACACATCACGGGGAAAAGGAGAAAATACTGGTAACCAGCATTTTCTCCATTTTCCACTATGTTTTCTACCCTCTCAGAAAAAATTCTGATCGTATGAGCCACATTTAAAAGTTGTCATCTGCAAATGTTTTCAATTTGGAATAGTCTAAGATTTTGTTGTTTGGTAAAGAGCTAACCCTTTACCACCCAATTCCCAACCCTGAGGAGCAAGACTACAGAAAATATTGTGGGAAAAGGAGAAAATGTTGGTTACCAGCATTTTTTCTATTTCCCACATTTTCTACCTTATCCAGGACAAATTTGGGCCACATTTTATTTGTTGTCTTCAAATGCTTTCAATTTGGAACAGTCTCATATTTTGTGGTTCAGTAAAGAATTCAACACATGTTAACCTGCACCCAGATCAGTTTATATCCTACCTAGACTTTGCTGACCCTTGACCTTATTTCTGAAGACATGTGGACACACTCCCATTATTTGTTGAACTGTTTCAGTCAGGGTGAAGTCACCAAGAAGGCCTGGCAAAATGTGACCTGTGGAAATAAAGATGTTTTAATAAGTCAAAGCAATAATTTACCCATTTACAAACAAGTACAACTGGACATCTATTGAAAAATAAAGGAAATGGAGCCAATGCTTGAAACCAGTAGCTGTTCCATTTACAGGGATTTCTGGACAGTTCTGCACATTTTGGCACAATTCCTGTCATTGTATTGTACTGTTATATTCGATTCCAGTAAGCAACTCAGTGCCAACTTATGGAATGATATTTACATGTTTGATGTTTAACCCTTAACCCTTTCCCAAACAAGCCCTGGTTTTCAAGTGTCTGCAGTGCAAGTCTTTTGAAAACACTGTGGGAAAAGGAGAAATTGTTCGTAACGAGCAATTTCTCCTTTTACCACAGTTTTCTACCCTTTTTGAGACCTTTCTGCCATTTTCATCAAATTTAAAATTGTCGTCTGCAAGCTCTTTCAATTTGGACCAGTCCAAAATTTGTCGTTTGGGAAAGGGTTAAAGCACTGAATTAATGATATGAATCTTCATTAACTCTATACCAAACGACAAAATTTTAGAATACTCCAAATTGAAAGCATTTGCAGACGACAAAAATAAATGGACTGAAAAACTGAAATTTGTCTTGGGAAGGATTGAAAACATTGTAGGAAAATGAGATAGTGCTGGTTACCAGCATTTTCTCCTTTTCCCACAATGTTTTCAAAAGCCTTCTATCTCAGGGTCGTTAAAAGTCGGGATTGTGCTGTAAAGGATTAAATAATTTCAAGATTGTTTCCAATAGAATATGTAACATAGTGGAAAACAGTGTAGATCATTCTGTGCAGTCTGATCTTGATCTACACTGTCTGCAAAAACAAATAAAACTAGAATAACTATCACTAAAGGTGATAAATACCCCCGCCCCTATATTTCATGTCACAGGGGCAATAACTCTGCAATGTCAATAACTCCGTAATCATTAGGCCAACACTCATGAAATTTGTGCTTTGCACATCTGCTGCTCCTGGTGAATATCACGACAAATATCAAGTGAATAAGACTTAAACTGAAGGAATAGTTCTCTGGACAAGAAGTTTTGAGTAAATTCAGGGGTAATTAATTTGGCAAACATTTGAGAAAAATGCATCTTGAACCTCTACTGCTCCTGGTGAATATTTATGCAAAGTATCAATTTAATTGGACACAAAACTAAATGAGTGTAAAAAAGTGTAGACCATGATCTGACAATATGTCTGAGACACAGCGGCTGGTCTGGATCCACGCTTGTTGCAAATGTCCAAAGGTGCCTTTTCGCATAATGTTGGCCAACTATACATATGACAGAAAAGACCTCCTTAAAGTGAATCAGACAGAAACTGTAGGAGGAGTTGTCCGGACAAGCATTTTTAAGTCAAATCAGGGGCAATAACTCAGTAATTCTTGATGAAATTTTTACAAAATGTGTGTCTTGCACATCTACAGCTCCTAATGAACACTGATGCCAAGTTTAAAGTGAATCAGACAGAAACTGTAGGAGGAGTTGTCCGGACAAGCATTTTTAAGTCAAATCAGGGGCAATAACTCAGTAATTCTTGATGGAATTTTTACAAAATGTGTGTCTTGCACATCTACAGCTCCTAATGAACACTGATGCCAAGTAGCAAGGGAATTAAATTGAAACTGTAGGAGTTGTCCGGACAAGATTTTGCGGACAGACCGACTGCCCGACCGACCGCATGACCGACCGACCGACAGGCTGATTCCAGTATACCCCCCACAAACTTCGTTTGCCGGGGTATAATCAGTTCAAGGGCTTTAAGGGTTAATTCACTTTGATTTTTCCCGACTTCCTGTCAAATGTCTTTCTTTTGTGGTAATATGTATTAGTTTCTTGCAGGTCCAAGAGAAGTCTGTACAGTAACAGAGTGATAGCATTTATGCCCTGTGAGTTTCTTTACAAGCACCCCTGGATAACACTCTCTCCTAGACACCAACTTCTTTCCAACTTAAACAAGATTAAAACAATGTCCAACACTGCAAGAAGAATAAATCTTGTTGCAATTGTTTTCATCAATCCTCAGAAAGACCTTCAGCTTGGCCTAGATTCAAACTTAAAACCTCTTGCTTAAAAGCCCTCATATCACTATTCAGGTACAGGAGCAGAGCTACTTTTTCTCCAGTGAATGTATTAAGAGATACGTAGAATTTACCCATTTTTATTTGCTCTTCAGCCTGTGCATATAAGTCATCTATCTTCCCTTGTCTTTCCTCATCTGAGAGAAGCTCCCACTGATCAGATCCAATCCTTATCCTTAAACTGTCAGCCAGAAGTTTCAGGCGCAATACTTTGTACTTTTCATCAAGGGTCTGGAATGATATAATGAAATGACAAATGTCCATAATGTCTCTTTTTATTGCTCCCCCTCTAATTAACGCCCCCCAAGCTTTTTTCTAACAAAAAATGTGCTTTCCGGATGACCAAACCATTGCTAAAGTTGAAATAAACCAGCTGGAATAATTTTACAGCAACAGCATAGTCCTAACTATTACACAAATCGTTGTCATTAACACTGACTATCCGAATAAAGGTATACTTCTGATAAAGCTATAAACTTCCAGTGACACAAAATTTGTCAACTAATTTGGAAAAAGTTTAAGAAATTGAAAGTACTGAACACAGATGTCTCACATTAATTGTGAATGCTATTTAATGTCAAAGTGAATCATGATTGTGGTAAAATCAATATTCTGCATTAACTCTTTACCAAACGACAAAATTTTAGACTGGTCCAAGTTGAAAGCATTTGCAGACAACAAAATAAATGTGACTCAAGAATAGAAATTTGTTTTTGGAAGGGTAGAAAACATTGTGAGAAAAGGAGAAAATGCTGGTTACCAGCATTTTCTCCTTTTCCCACGATGTTTTCAAAAGGCCTCTTTCTCAGGGTCATTCTTCAATCACATTTATTTTATCATCTGCAAATGCTTTCAACTTGGACCAGTCTAAAATTTTGTCATTTGGTAAAGAGTCAAATGTTATAAGCAACTGCTCCCTTCCTCATTTTTTTTTCTGTCTCTTTCAATGGTAATTTTTTTTTTTTTGTATTGGTCAATGGTAAGTAAAAAAAGAGAAACATAAACATTTCAATTTTTCAAACCTTAAACAGTAAATCATCAGGTGCCTCTCCTTGATATCTGGTCAACACAGTCATCACATTCCATGAAGTTTCCAGTCGGCGGTTGTTGATTTCTCTGTTCAAACTTGTGCGTATGTCTTCTTCATTCTGTAGAAGAAAACAAACATAAAAATACTTTACAAGTATGAATGTTTTATTTGGAACATAGCTGCAAATAAAAAGTTTACCGTTCCAAGTCATTCTTCAGAATTGTTCAAATATTCCAGATGTTGCTCTTCTATATATAATATATAGTCATCATTTTTTTCACTAAATACTAGACATCACACTCACATGAGAATCTCCACTTCTTCTTTGGTCAATGTTTCATTAACCACACCTTCATTAACATTTTTAACCATATTTTGTATTTTCTGCAGACTAAATAATTCTAAATCAGCAAACTTTGTTAAAAAATTGTACGATCAAAGTAAGAGGTCAGCTATCTAACTAACTCTTTACAATGTCACAAAACTTTGGGCTGGTCCAAATTGGAAGCATTTGCAGATGACAAATTCAATGTTGCACAAATTATGGGTAGAACTTGAAAACATTGTGGGAGAAAAGGAAAATGCTGGTTACCAGCATTTCCTCCTTTTCCCACCATATTTTCCAAAGTCCTTTTCCTTAACTCTTTACCAAACGACAAAAATTTACAGCCGATCAAATTGAAAGCATTTGCAGACGACAATGTAGATGTAGTTGAAATTTTGCTCTTTGATTCTGAAAGGATAGAAAACATTGTGGGAAAAGGAGAAAATGCTGGTTACCAGCATTTTCTCCTTTTCCCACAATGTTTTCAAATGCTTTTTTTTTCAGGGTCGTTAAAAGTCGGGATTGTGCGGTAAAGGGTTATAGAACCACAAAACACTATACCATATTCTCAATCTGCTGTAATGCTAGGGCTATTTCTTTGTCCTGTTCCTCCTGTAACTCCGAGAGTATCACCACAGCAACTCCAGCCACACTTGGCGTCTCACCCTCACTAATCAACTGCTGACGTGTTGAAACAGCCTTCAGTGCAGCTGCCTCTTCAATGATGGACTCATTGTCTATTCTATCATCTGTAATTATAAATTTATTTTTATGCAGTTTCTATATGGCGTGGGACTAGTAGGGGACTTCGGACATATGCCTAAAAGAGTGTCGTCCCAGATCAGCCTGTGCAGTCTGTGACTAATCCAAGACGACACTTCCCGTTTTTGTGCGATTTTCTGTTTCATGAAAGTCTACTGTATGAAAAATCTTATGTAGTCATAAAGTGCCGTCTCGGATTAGCCTGAGAGGACTGCGCAGCTTAATCCGGGATGACACTTTATGCAAATGTCTGAAGGTCTCATTTTGCATGTTGCCGGCCATATATAAACCATACTCTGTGAAAAGGTGGTTCTCCATATCAACAAAAAGTATCGAACTGGGTCAGCCTGCAAAAGTCTACTCACGCTTACATGAGTTCAAACTTTTTGCTATTGGCATTTATAAATAAGCCATGCTCAGTGAAAAGGGGACTTAACCCTTTACCAGACGACAAAATTTTAGCCTTGTCCAAATTGAAAGCATTTGCAGACGACAATTTTAATGTGGCTCAAATGGTGCAATTTTTCTTTGATAGTGTAGAAAACATTGTGGGAAAAGGAGAAAATGCTGGTTACCAGCATTTTCTCCTTTTCCCACTATGTTTTCAAAAGGCTTCTTTCCCAGGGGCATCAAAAGGCGGCATTGTGCGGTAAAGGGTTAATTCTTCAAAAAGTATCGGCCAAGGTCAGCCTGCACAGCCTGCAGGCTGACCTTGGAGGGCACTGTTTGCTATTAGTAAATTTTCTGCATGTCAAAGTACAAGTGTACCTCATGATTCAGTGGGTTGTAATATAAAATGGATTTATGGACCCAATTTTATGTAATGACTTGCTCAGAATCGTGGATTACAGAGATGCAATAAATCCCCTTTTTTCCAGAGCATGGCTCCACTGTTCTGCATTTCAAAGGATGTTTCTACTTCATGATTTAGTCAGTTTTTTTTACAAATTGGATTCGTATTATGCGACAACATCCTTGGTATAATGCAAAGAAGCATGAAAACCCCTTTTCCCAGAGTGCCACTCATGTATTTTAATGCCAAAAACAAGCAATTCAACGCATGCTAAAGTAATGCATTCTTTTCATAAATTTATTTCTTAAAACTTCTATACCATTCCAGCATTATTTCAAAATTTATGCACAATTATAACACCTACTATGTAAGGACAGCCCCAAAACAGACTCTTTACCCTTTACCACAGAATCACGACTTTTAACCATCCTGAGAAAGACTTTGCCCACGATGTTTTCTACTTTTCCCAAAACAAATTTTAATGTTTCAGTCACATTTACATTGTCGTCTGCAAATGCTTTGAATTTGGACAAGTCTAAATTTTGTCGTTTGGTAAAGGGTTAACACGAATAAACAGTGGTCGGCTAAAACCACATGCTATATGTCTCATCTGATCAGTTTGTCAGTCTTCTGTATGTAGAATTACAAATGAATTGAGAATTGTGGATGCATACAGTCTTAGATTTCCTCTTTTCAGAATTTTGTGACATTTTCAGACTTAACAAGAACTATCGCAAAGAAGACAAATACCCCCCACCACCACCTTGTCAATGAAGCACCACAATCCGAGACAAGAAATGATTTTAAAACAAAGATCACCTGTGACTTTGACCTTTGACCCATGTGACACAAAAAACATTAGAACACCTCCTTGGATCATGGGCAACACTTGTATAAAGTTTCATGATCCTAAGTCAAACAGCTATTGAGTTAGAGCACCAGAAACGATTTTCAAACAAAGTTCACCTGTGACTATGACCTTTGACCCATGTGACCCAAAAACAATACGGCACCTCCCTAGGTCATGAGGAACACTTGTATGAAGTTTCAAGGTCCTAGATCAAACAGCTTCTGAGTTAGAGCATGGAAACAAAAAACTCCACAGACGGATGGAAAAATGGACGAACAGACAGACATGGTAAAATAGGTATACCCCACTTTACTTTGTAGGTTGGGGGTATAACAACCTTACTATTGCAATGTGTGTGGTCTTTATCTATTTCATTCATATGGCAATCTAGTAGCTGAGGAAAAATAAATTTTGAGTGTCTAACCGTCATAAGTCAGGTTGAGATTGTGCTTTTTCCGCAGTAGTTCTGCCACACGTTTCTGTATCTCATTATCAGACATGGTACTTGCTGCCTCTATCAGGTCATCAATACTGTCGTCCTGTAGATAGTTCAGAATTACCTCCCTTTCATCACTGTGTCTCTTCAACATCTCTTGTAAATATACCACCTGTAACCCAGTTATGTCCCCTGAAAAGTTGACAGAATGTTAAAGGTAACAGTGCTTTGACAAAGGATAGTATAAATACCTCTTTTTGCTCTCCGAATTCAGTGGAAACATTGTGTGAAAAGATGCAAAAAAATGTTTTTTATATTATAAAGACAAACAATCAAATCCTCTCCTTCAAATATTAGCTTTAGGGATAATTTTCTAACATTTTGTACCAGGTTCATCAAACAAAATTGTTATCTTGTGCTAGATATTTCAAACGCAAAACACTCCATTTGCTTTAAATACTCTATAATTAAAAAATCATCACAATTTTGAAATTCAAAGAAAAAGTATATATGAGAAAAGACACAAAATAATAATAATAAAAAAAAAAAAAAAAAAAAAAAAATCGAGACATTCCGTTCACACATTTCGACTGCATTCTACCACTTTTGAAACACTGTGTAAAAAGGATATTTTGCATATGAAAAACACTTTCTTCATTTGCTGCAGTGTTTTCACTTGTATTCAAACTTAATTCATACTTCTCTCTATATTTTCCTGGGATGTATTAACAGTCATCTGCTATAAGTTTTTCTCCAAGAGGATTAGTTTTATGACTTGCTTTTCCTTCAATGTGGCAGTACAAATATTCCATGAGGGAGAGACATACAACACCTACCTTTCTTTGGTATTTGTTCTTTAGACACTCTTGGTTCTTTGTGAAACTCCTCATTCTGTCTGATTCTCATCTCTCTGAGCTGTAATCTCTTTTTGGACAGTGCCAACTGTCTGTCTACATCACTAGGATGTCTGTTTGAATTATATATATTTCTGTGTTAACCCTTTACCACACAATCCCAATTATAAATGTATTACAAATATATTCCTATTTTTCTTACTAGCAAAGATTTAAGAGTTTTCGACATAGACATATAACAATTGAATACTGGCCATACTCTATCTATAGGGGGTTTAGTGCACCTGCAAAAAGTATCAAACCAGCTCAGCCTGCCCAATCCACGCAGGCTGACCTTGGTAGAAATCTTTTGCTATTGGCCAATTTTCTGCATGTCAAAGGACCAGTCTACTTCATGATTCAGTCAGTTGTTAGACAAAATGGATTTTATGGATCGATAATTCGGAGATGACTTGTTTCGTATGGTGCATCACAGAGATACTGTAAACCTCCTTTTGCCAGAGCATTACTCATATGTATGGTAACATTATGGGCAGAAAGGAGAAGTAATGTGTTGCCAGGAAGTTCTCCTTATGAAACAAAGTATCATACTGCACAGAAATTTCTAGCAATCTGATTGGATAATATGCTGTGCATATACAGTGATGTACACTGGTAGTTCTCAGGGTACAGCACAGCAAAATCAAAGAAGGCAGCATCAGATTGATTGTCATGTAAACAAACTGTGAAGTCTTAAAGGTCATGCGTTGTAACATTAAAGAAAAATAATGATAAAGTAATGGTTGTTTGAAGCAACTAATGGTCGTTTAGTTTTGCCAACAAATCAGAAAATGAAACTTACGTACTGTTTAAATCCATCTTTAAATAAAAATATGTTGAATATCTACCACAGTAACTTCATGCACCAAACTGCATATTTTACCTAGGTTACAGTGACATCATTATTCAGTGTGTTTTGGGCACTTAAAAGGCAAATTCGATTTTGCATATGTACTCAATTTGTTACACCATAAAACACAGATATTTTGGATACATGCTGGAATGGTAAAACTTTGCAGTATAATAATTTCTTGTACGGTCAGGTGGCAGGGGACTGGAAAATTTGTTCACAGCTGTGGCAAACCATGTCGCCACCTCGCCTTTGGCTCGGGGCACAGCCGTGAACAAGCTTCCAAGTCCCCTGCCACCTGACCGTACAACGAGTAATGGTCTGCAGGAAGTTATACCTTTTATAGAGAGTATCCATTATTCTCTCCATAAGCCCTACACTCAAAGCTGCCATCTGAAAGTCCTCCTCCATTTTCATTCTGAAGATTTCAACCTTTAAGATAAAAAAAAAAACACATTTCCCTTTTTCAAATGATTTTGTCTGACTCTTGTGCTGCCAACTGAATGAATATAAGCTTTTTTGTGGTCTAAAAGTATATTTTCCCTGCAAAGGAAGATAATTTTTGGTCATAATTTAGTATTTTCATGGCAATAAATGGTTTAGATCCACTATCAAAACTTGATCTACCCTGTCTGCAAAAGCATGCCGTCATCATTTGCCAGGGAAAGAAATAGAGGGTACCGGTAATTGTCTCTTTTGGTGTATGATCGAAAGTTCTTTCATTTAGTGAAAAGTGAGGGCTATGTTTTCATAAGTGGCAAAACCACGAGTGAAAACATGGCCTTTGCTTTTCATGAGATGAAAGAAATTTCAATCATACAATGAAACAAACAATTATCATATTTCTTTTATGCTCTTCACTTTAATTTTTCTTTTCACATCTAATTTTTGCTCATCATGAAAAATATGTGCGTTTTTGAAGTGAAATAATCTATAAAATTAATGTAGTTGGATATGGACTAGCTTTGATAATGACGTCATGGGTGATTTTGAATACATCATAAAATGTGATGTTTACCCGCTAAAAATTCATTCTTGTTCTATATCATGCAAAAAGCAAAAGTTATAACATTCACCGGTGAATTTGTAATATTCACCGCGAATAATAAGGATATAATTCACTATTTGTAATATTCACCGCGAATAATAAGGATATAATTCACTATTAGATTTGTATAAACTACTGAAAAGCGTAACAGAAATGAAGTTTGCTATTTGTTGCTAAACCCATCAATGTACAGCCTAATCTTAGACCTACCAAATACAATATCAATTACACAACAGAGATTTGAAGCAAGGGAAAATGTTGATTTTCAACTGTCTAGAAAATATTGTAGGCAGAGGAGCAATTGCTTGTGACAAGCAATTGCTCTTTTTCCCACAATATTTTCCAAAGCTGTCAACTGCTGGGGAGTAGAAAGATGTGTTAGGAGTGCTATGGATTAATTTCTTGTCCCCTGTTCATAGCCTTAACTCTTTATCACATGACAAAAAATTAAGACTTGTCTAAGTTGAAAGCATTTGTAGATGACAGTTTAAATTTGGCTCAATCATGGAATTTGTCTTTGATAGAAAACATTGTGGAAAAAGGAGAAAATGCAGGTTACCTGTATTTTCTCTTTTTTCCACAATGTTTTCAAAAGCCTTCTTCAGGGTCGTTAAAATTTAGGATTGTCTGGTAAAGTGTTAACAACAACTACTAATGCAAACCAATGAGAGAACAAAAACTAAAAGGCATACAGTGACTAAATAACAAAATATGAGCCATACTCTGGCAAAAGGGGGTTTAATGCATCTCCGTAATGCATCATACCAAGCAAGTTATCTCATAGTATGAGATCCATAAAATTCATTATGTCTAACAACCAACTGTATCATAAAGTAGACTGGTTCTTTGACATACAGAAAATTGACCAATAGTGAAAAGTTTCGGCCTAGGTCAGCCTGCGCGGACTGCGCAGGCTGACCTGGGTCGATACCTTTTCACAGATGCATTAAGCCCCCCCTTTTCACAGTGCATGGCTCATATTTTTGTGGAAAAGCCGGGAAATGTCAACTTACTTTCATTTCTACAATATGCATCTGCTTCAATCGCAAGCTTAAAGCCTTTGTCTCTGGTTGCTGTAACCATGACATCAAGAAAGCCTCCTCCCGATCAAAACGTGTAACAAGATCAGCCAAGAGGTTGGTGACTTTCTTAGGATCAACGGGGTCTTCATCTGTTCCACAAGGTAGAAAGTTTTGTTAAAATGAAAATAACCATCAACCAAAAATCCCAAGTTTTAACGATCCTGAGAAAGAAGCCTTATTAAAAACATTCTGGGAAAGGGCATTTTCTCCTTTTTCCCACAATGTTTTCTACTCTATCAAAGACAAAAGTCATCATTTAACCCTTCACCACACAATGCCGACTTTTAACAATCCTGAAGAAGAAGCCTTTAGAAAACATTGTGGGAAAAGGAGAAAATGCTGGTAACCAGCATTTTCTCCTTTTCCCACAATGTTTTCTACCCTTTCATAGACAAAAGTCATCAGTTAAGCTTCATTCAATTTGTCGTCTGCAAATGCTTTCAGTTTGGTCAAGTTCAATATTTTGTCATTTGGTAAAGTGTTAAATTGTATACCAAATGATCATGAAAGAAAGAAGGCAATACTTATTACAAGCAATTTCTGTTTTCAAAAGTGATCTGCTCTAAGAGGAAAAAAAAGAACCTGTCTGCTGATGGAATTCTATAAAAATTTTGGTGTAATTTTAGACTTGTCCAAAGAGAAAGCATTTGCAGATGCCAATGTAATTGAAATTGAAACAATTGGATTATTTTCAAAAGGGTAGAAAAAATTGTGGGAATAGGATAAAATCCTAGTTACCAGCATCTTCTCCTCTTTCTACATTATTTTGAAACCTATCTCTCTCAGTGTTGTTAGAACTCTGGATTGTAAAGGTTTCATAAGACTTGTTGGCTGTGATATAAATGAAATTGAAATTTTCAGCTGATGAAAAAAGATCAGCATTTCAGCAAAGACGTTTGTGTAGATAGCAATAGCAACTGTAACCTCTATGTATGATATAGGTTAACCCTTGTAGTGCAAAATAAACCCAACAGATGTTTTCAGTTCATGAAATTTTAAAGTTGCAATTCTCTATAGCAAAGCGAACTGTGCAGATCAAAGATCAGGCTGCAGGTTTTGTGCAGTATGATCTTTATCTACACTGCTAGCACAGGCAACTATAGTTGTGGAGGCACCTAAAGGGTCATAGTACATAGTGGACTTACCAAGCTTATTCAGGTTTTTCCTGTTTCTGTTTTCAGCTTTATCTTCACCAATTAAGCTTCTAAGAGCTGGAATCATCTGTTTAGGTAAAAAAAACCATATTTTTAGGATCAGTTCTACAAATAAAAGCTTGGTTGAAAATAAAAGAAGGTTAACCCTTTACCAAACAACAATATTCTAGACCAGTCCAAACTGAAAGCATTTGCAGACGACAAAATAAATGAGGCTCAAAAACTGAAATTTGTTTTAGGAAGTGTAGAAAACATTGTGGGAAAAGGAGAAAATGCTGGTTACCAGCATTTTCTCCTTTTCCCACAATGTTTTCAAAAGGCTTCTTTCTCAGGGTCATTAAAACTCGAGATTGTGTGGTAAAGGGTTAATATGTAAACAATTTGGATATAAACAGACATGCAGAGAGAGTTTCCCTGGAAAGCAAAACGAGAGATATATCAATTATCTGTTGACTGGATTTTATCCCTTTACCACTGAATGTGGATTTGTAATAACCTTAAGAAAGAATGCTTTGAAAACATTTCTCACTTTTTTAACCATTTGAGCCACATTCTGTTTGTCTTCTGCAAATGTTTTGGAATTGTCATCTAGTACAGAGATAGCCCTTTACCACACAACCCTGAGTTTAAATGACCCTGAAGAAGAAAGCTTTTGAAATATTGTGAAAAAAGAGAAAATGCTGGTAACCAACATTTTCTTCCTTTCCCACCATGTTTTCTAACCTTTCCAAGACAAGCTTCAATTTTTGAGTCGCGTTTATTTTGTTGTCTGCAAATGCTTTCAACCTGGACAAATCTAAAATTTTGTTATTCGGTAAAGATTTAACAAGGGCAAAAGACTGCATCTTTAATCAACTATGAACATCTTTTTATCAAACTTGTGTAACCCTTTACCACACAATCCTGAGTTTTCGGTCTGACTAAACCAGTCTTGATATTACAGCTTATCCTGTCATTTGCTATAATTTCGACCCAATAACAGGGTGCAGTACATTTTTCTTGTTATCCATCAGTTAGTCATGTGATTGTAGAAGTGCGCATCTGCCAGAAGGGATTATTTTGAATATACATCTCAATGATTGAATGAAATCATTGTGAACAGAAAATTTTCTGAATTTCTGTAAATCCTTTCAATGAATAAACACACTTTTTTCCTTTTTTCCAGTTCACTGGATAAAATTCCTATGCCTTGCCCAATAAACTTTCCCACTCCATGAAACCAACCATCGATTCTCTATATTTGGGTCAATGCCATAAGACTGCATTTGTCTGAAACTTTTATTGAGCACTATTAGATTTGAACCTGGGGAAAACAATACAGTATTTACCTTTGCTTGAGGACCAATCAGTTTCTCCATAGCTGGGAACTTACTCTCACTCCGTAGTACCTTCTCTTGTTTGACCATTTCCTTAATTTTCTCCTGCTTCTCTTCCTGGGACATCCTGAAACATGGTACATCTATCTGTTAACTTTTTACCAAACAACAAAATTTTTCACAGGTCCAAATTGACAGCATTTGTAGGTGACAAATTAAGTGTGGCAAAAGCTATAGACTTTTGGTTACAAAGCATAGATAACATTGTGGGAAAAGGAGAAAATGCTGGTTACCAGCATTTTCTTCTTTGTCAACAATGTTTTCAAAAGTCTTTTTCTTTAAGGTTGTTAAAGCACGGGATTGTTTGGTAAAGGGTAACAGCTTTATCAAACAATTCCATGTTTTTACATCCCAAAGGAAGACTAGCTTTTTTGAAAACATTGTAGGAATAGGAGAAAATGCAGCTAACACATATTCCCACAATGCTTTCTATCCTCTCAAAGACAAAGTCTATCATTTAAACCAAGCGTATTCTGTTGTCTGCAAATATTTCCATTCTGGATGAATCCAAAATTTTGTCATCTGACAAAAATTGAACTCTTATCTCACAATCATAAGTTTTAACAACCCTGATAAGGGATGCCTTCGAAAACATTGTGGAAAAAAGGACACCTGAGGGCTATGATGGCCCTGAAGCTGCTCACCTGAGCCTATTGACCAGACATGACTCATTTCCATTCTTTTCCATTATGAATGACAAACGTTCCAACAAATTTTCAAATAATGTATGTTAGATTAACTCTTTACCAAACAACATAATTTAAGAGACTGGTTCAAATTGAAATCATTTGCAGATGACAAAATAAACATTAATGAAAAATAAAAAATTGTTTAGGGAAGGGTAGAAAACATTGTGCGACAAGAAGAAAATGCTGGTCACCAACATTTTCTCATTTTCCCCACAATGTTTTCAATAGGATTCTTTCACAGGGTCATTAAAAGTTGGGATTGTGTGGTAAACGGTTAAAACACTTTTCTGGAGAGTAAGACATATAATTTATTTAGGAGCAATTCGTGCAAATTGAGATTTTCATCAATTAATTTTTCAAACTTCACAGATAAAATCTCATACAACATTAACCAGAACTACTATGACAATGAACAAATACTTTTACTCACCTTGCCCAGTCTGGATGATCTTTCAAGGTCATGAGGAAAATCTGTTTGCGTAGAATTTCATATTTTTTCTCAAGGACCTGTTCAGTTAGATAAATTCAAATGTAAATACAAAAAGATGATTTAAGCTGTAAAATGTACCAAGAAATTTCAACACTTAATCAACTTGCTGCCTCCTTAACCCTTTCCCAAACGACAAATTTTGGACTGGTCCAAATTGAAAGAATTTTAAATTTGATGAAAATGGCAGAAAGGTCTCAAAAAGGGTTGAAAACACTGTGGGAAAAGGAGAAATTGCTCGTTACGAGCAATTTCTCCTTTTCCCACAGTGTTTTCAAAGTACTGCAGACACGTTAAAACCAGGGCTTGTTTGGGAAAGGGTTAACTAAATTTGTAGCAAATAAAATTGTTGTCAAACGCAGGTAATTGATGTGAAGTCATAATTAATCCTTCACCTCGCAATACCTAGTTTTAATGACCCTGACAAAGATAGCTTTTGAAAACATTGTGGTAAAAGGAGAAAATGCTGGAAACCAGCATTTTCTCCTTTTCCCACAATGTTTTCTACTCTTTCATAGCAAAAACTCACAATTTAAGCCACATTTAAATTGTTGTCTGTAAATGCTTTCAATTTAGATGACTCCAAACATTCATTGTGTTGTAAAGAGATAGTACATTATTAAATTTTACAATATAGTGAAATACGGAGAATATACTCATTATTTGAAATTTCTTTTTTATCACAGTGTTTTCAAAAGCGGTCACATGAAAAACAAAAAAGTTTATCTGCCAGAAATGATTATCAAAGGAGACTCAACAATGATAAAGCAGTCTCATCACTATCAATAATATGTTACATTTCTCAAAAATCAGCTCTATGTTATCACAAATTACCGGGTAGATTTCAATGTAACTTTAATGTCAGGATGACTGCAGTGTGTTTTAACTCTTTACCAAACGACAAAATTTTAGACTGATCCAAAATGAAAGCATTTGCAGACGACAAATTAAATGTGGCTCAAATGATGAAATTTATTCTTAATAGGGTAGAAAACATTGTGGGAAAAGGAGAAAATGCTGGTTACCAGCATTTTCTCCTTTTCCCACAATGTTTTCAAAAGCTTTCCACCCCAGGGTCAGGATTGTGTGGTAAAGGGTTAAACCCTTCACCTGCTGACAAGGATTTACATTCATAAATATTGAAAGGGTCTGCCAACGATATCCTCAGTGCAGAGTCAAATTATTAAGTTCTCGTTGAAAGGGTAGAAAGTATTATGGAAAAATGAGAAAATGCTGGTGATCAGCATTTTCTCGACTTCCAACAATTTTTTGAAGGCTGTAAAACCAATAGAATGTTCAGTAAATTTACAAATTTACAGTGCTAAAACTATAGCTAGGAGTTGACAACACAAATATACACCTATGCATGCCCACTGATGGATGGACAAACAATTAGACAAGCTGATCCAAGTATACCCTGTGAACATTCATCATCCTCAGGCATAAATGTAACATATATCAATAAACATAAGATTAACCTTGAAGAACTCTCTATCCTCCTTACTGACATCTGCAGTTCCAAGAATAATGAAAGCTACATTATCAAAGTGTTCCTCTATACGCATCCCACACTGTTTCTTCAACACATCAACCAGTTCTGGCTGACCCTAGAAATAAAACAATGAAAACAAAACCTACAATATTGAAGACAAAACAACTTCACTGAGAGGAAAAAGAAACACAGGTAAACAATTTATGCTATAAGTGATGAACTGCTCTCGATAAAATGCTTGGGGTACTGTCTGAAATTGTTTATCATTTCTAAAACAGGCTATATTGTAATAAAATTTTGGCCATTTGTCAAAAAATTGTTATGTGTAGCAATAAACCAAATATTGAATAAAAAAATGAAACACTTTTTATTATTAAAGGCATTTGCCCGATTTCTGTATAGTACATTTAAAGAAATCCTCAATGCAAGAACAGCAAAAAATTACAATTCTACTACATTTAATATCAACTCAACTACATGTTTCAATGTTATAGTTTGTAAATGATTTTAAATACTTTATCCTTGATAAGGACTTGTCTGAAATTAAGCCACCGCAGAAAAAGTAACAAATGAAGTGGATTAAGGAACCATATTTGTATTTCAGAATTTAACTCTTTACCAGACGACAAAATTTTAGCCTTGTCCAAATTGAAACCATTTGCAGACGACAATTTCAATGTGGCTCAAACAGTGCAATTTTTCTTTGATAGGGTAGAAAACATTGTGGGAAAAGGAAAAAATGCTGGTTACCAGCATTTTCTCCTTTTCCCACAATGTTTTCAAAAGGCTCCCAGAGCTCCAGATAAAGGGAGTGATTTTGATTTCAAAATTGAAAATATTGATTATACACCACTAAACTCTATGTTATGGGTCCTCATTAAAATCGTCTCATTGAGACGATTCTAATGAGTACCCACACCATAGGGTTTGGAAGAGAAATAATGGATTTACAATACCATCACTCCCTCTTATCTGGAGCTCTGGGCTCCTTTCACAGGGTTGTTAAAAGTCAGGATTGTGTGGTAAAGGGTTAAAGAAAATGGTAGGAGATTAGCATATTTCAACTAAATTTCTTTTCTCTTAGATGTATTACCACACAGGCTATTCTTGTCCTTTCCCAGTGACATTTTCTACCTTTACACAGCCAAATTCTACCATTTGTGCCACCTTTTATTTGTCATCTGTAAATCCTTTTGTCATGTGGTAAAGACCTAATGTAGTAAATCTTCACCTGTTTCAAAATTATCATCAGTGAACTTGTTTTAACCCTTTACCAAATGACAAAATTGTAGACTTGTCCAAATTGAAAGCATTTGCAGACGACAATTTAATGTGGCTTAAATGATGGAATTTCTCTTTGATAGGGGTAGAAAACATTGTGGGAAAAGGAGAAAATGCTGGTTACCAGCATTTTCTCCTTTTCCTACAACATTTTCGAAAGGCTTCTTCCTCAGGGTCGTTAAAACTCGGGACTGTGTGGTAAAGGGTGAAAGAGTAATCAGTTAATTGTAATACCATGTTCTGCATTTCCTGTAAGCCATTTTCAAACTCCATTCCTTGTCTTTGTTGTAGATCTGCTAGGATAACTTCCATGACTTCATCGGCTGTAACATCGGTATTTCCTGTCATCTCTTGCAGCTCAAGTCGTCTCTCTTCAAATCGGAGCCATAGACCTGCAGAATTATACCAATCATGACCGTAAGCTAAAGTATTAATTAGCCGTATTTGACTGGTAATTACTGGTTTGGTTTTTCATGTTGCACTTTTTGTATTCGACTGATGAATTTCACAGTTTCATAAACTTTCGTGAAGTACAAACCTTACGCTCTCAAATCGTCATGACGTTTGTGCAGCACGAAACAGGCACTTTGCAGGTATGCGGAACTTAATATTCTTTTTTGTGCTTCATGAAAGTTGACCAGTTCAAATATGGCTATTCTTTACCAAACGAAAAAGTTTCAGATTGATCCAAATTCAAAGCATTTGCACAGGTCTACTGACTCAAATAATGGGGTTTGTATCAGAAAGGGTAGAAAACAATGTGGGAAAAGGGGAAAATGCTGGTTCACAGGATTTTCTTCTTTTACCACAATGTTTTCAGAGTCCTCTGTCACAGGGCGGTTAAAACTCAGGGTTGTGTGGTAAAGAGTTAACCGTTTATCACACAAGCCCGAGTTTTAACGACCCTGAGAGGCCTTTTGAAAACATTATGGGAAAAGGTGAAAATGCTGGTAAGCAGCATTTTCTCATTTTCCCACAATGTTTTCTACCCTATCAAACACGATTTACATCATTTGATTCACATTTTGATTGTCGTCTGCAAATGCTTTCAGTTTGGATCCATCTCCATGTTTGTCGTTTGGTAAAAGGTTAAATGCTGAACACCAGTTTTCTTCAAATCTCAATTTGACAAAGTTCATAGGTATATGTTTTTATTTGAAATCCATTACTGTTTAAATGCAATTTTTTATGCCCCAGCGGTAGACAGTTAACAGTGGAAAACACTGAGGACAAAAGAGCTATTGCCTGTCACTAGCAACTGCTCCCTTTTTTAAAAACATTTTCAATACTTTTAAAAATATATATATTTGTTTTACCTTAGCATTATTTTGTTTGTTTTGGGAAGGTCTAAAATAGGTTAACTGTTTACCAAATGGCAAAAATGTTGACTTGTCTAAACTGAAAGCATTTGTAGACAACAATTTAAATGCGGCTCAAAGGATGAAATTTGTCTTTGATCCGGTACCAGCATTTTCTACCTTTCTAACAATTTTTTCCAAAGGCTTCTTTTCCAGGGTCGTTAAAACTGTTTGGAAAAGGCTTAACTCTTTATCAAACGACAAAGTTTTAAATTGTCCAAATTGAAAGTCTTTGCAGACGACAAAAAAAAAGAAATGACACAAACCATGGGAGTTGTCTTTGGAAGAAAAAAAAAACACTATGGGGAAAGGAGAAAATGACAGTAACCAGCATTTTCTCTCTTTCCCACAATGTTTTCTACCCTTTCATGGACCAATCGCATCATTAGAGCAACATTTATGATGATGCCTGCAAATGCTTTTAAGTATAAATCAAGGGGTGAATACAAAACTATTCCATCTGTGTTTCGAAAAATTTTACAGGAGAGGGAAAAACACTTCTCATTTCTTTGAAAAGAATAGTTAGATCATCTTGTTTAGATATGTTGTGTTGAGCTGAGAGCATGAATTCAGCACAAAATAATTAAACAAGACGATCTAACAACGCTTTTCATGGAATTGAGTTTTTTTTCCCCCCTCTCCTGTAATATTTTCCAAAATGGAGATGGAATAGTTCCACATTCACCCCTCAAAATGCTTATAAGTCTAAAACTTTCTCAAAAAGTTCAAATGATGGTACCTTCATTCAGGATGCCAAGCAATATGGAGTTGTCCATGGGATTACTTTTCCAGTTCTGATGTTGATTCTGTATTGTTTGTAGTTGATTTTTTCTCTCCTCGGGTCTCATTTTGCGAGCTTTGTCTCTCAATGCTGTTCCATCTTTTTTTAACATCATGTGTATCAATGTCTGTAAACACACATACATGTCTAAACATTGTGGAAAAAGGAGAAACTGAGAAAGAAGTTGAGATTTTCTCTACTCAGACCTCATTTACCATTTACCAGACAGCAAAAATGAAGATCTGCCAGAATTGAAAGCATTTGCAGACGACAATTTAATTTTGGCTCGAATGATTACCGTGATGGGGTAGAAATCAATGTGGAAAAAGGAGAAAATGCAGTTTAATAGCATTTTCTCCCTTTCCCACAATGCTTTCAAAAGGCCTTTTCCTCAGGGTCATTAAAACTCGGGACTAGGTGGTAAAGGGTTATTCCTTTACCAAACAATCCCAAGTTTTCGCCATCCTAAGTAGGAAGGTTTTTGAAAACATTGTGGGAAAAGGAAAAAATATTATCATTTGAAACACACTTATATGGATGAGTCCAAAACTTTGCCATGTTAGTAAAGGGTTAAATTTAGTTTTCATTTATGCTGCATTATATTTCTAAATATATTCTCAGTATTTAAAATTTGATCCAGAAAGAAAATATGGCCAAGAAAATATCATCAATCAGAATTTTTAAGTAACAAGTGGGCCATGATGGCCCTGAGTTGCTCACATGTGCCTTTTTGACCAGACATAACCCATTTTCAATCCCTTCTGAGATATCAAAACAAATTACAAACATACTAACAACTTCATGACTATTGGACTGAAAATGTGGCCTCTAGAGTGTAAACATGCTTTTTTCTAGGATTTGTCCCAGTGACCTACTTTTCAATCTGATCTAACCCAGCAAAGTGACCTACTTTTCAATGTGATATCACCAAGATAAACATTCTGACAAAGTTCCATGAGTATTGGACTGAAAGTCTAGTCTCTACAGTGTATACAAGGTTTGTCAAAGATCTGACCTGGTGGCCGAGTTTTTGAAGTGACATGACCCATTTTCAAACTCTTCTGCAATACCATCAAAACAAACATTCTGACCAACTTTCGTAAGTATTGTACTGAAAACGTAGCCTCTAGAGTGTAAACGAGGTACAAAATGATGATGCAGGACACATAATACCAAAGACACAGCATGATCACAAAAGCTCATCTTTCGCATTTCTTGCTCAGGTCAGCCAAAAATAAAGATAGATTACCTGTAGATCAAAGTGCACTTACCTCTCTCTCATAAAAATGTTTCCTGGTCATCTCCTTGGTAACAGCAAGTTGAAGGTCAATAACTGTTGCTTTATCTAAAAACTCTTTATCTGGAAAGTCATGGGTTGTTCTTTGTTGTTTAGTATTGACTCTCTCCTCAATGTGGAGCTGAGCAAGTCTTTCTGATCTGCTTCTGTCCCAATCTGACCTGCGTTAAAAGGATAAAAGATATATAAATCTCCTTCTCTTACCAATCAATCCCGAGTTTTAACAGCTGTATGGAAGATGATTTTTGAAAACATTGTGGGAAAAGGAGAAAATGCTGCTAACCAGCATTTTCTCCTTTTCCCACAGTGTTTTCTCACCTTTCAAAAACAAATTTTATCATTTGAACCATATTTGATTTGTCGTATGCTAACACATTCAATTTGGACAAGTCTTAAATTTCGTCCTGTGGCACAGGATTAAACAGCTGAGCTAAACTTAAATTGCTTTTGTGTTCAGTGTAGATTAAGATCGGACAAAAATTAAATGTTGGTGAAAAATGTGGTAAGAGTGAAATGAATTACAGCAAATATAATGTTAATGAAACTCAAATAACAAGCAGAATTCTACTACAATGTAGTACAATTGGAGTGGAGGTAGAATAGCTATTAACCCTTTCCCAAACAACAAATTTTGGACCAGTCCAAATCGAATGAGTTTGCAGACGACAATTTTAAATTGTATGAAAATGGCAGAAAGTTCTCAAAAAGGGTAGAAAACACTGTAGGAAAAGGAGAAATTGCTCGTTACGAGCAATTTCTCCTTTTCCCACAGTGTTTTCAAAAGACTTGTACTGCAGACACATGAAAACCAGGGCTTGTTTGGGAAAGGGTTAAGGCATGGAACGAAAGGCCCAGTAGTGGCCAAAAGTAAACAATGCCATGTTAAAATAAATTTACCCTTAAATCATACCATTTCAAAGCATGGATATTATTGTGAAGATGACACACTGTTATGATGCATTAGGTCCAAATGTTAGTTGCTGGCAGAAAAATTAAATTTCAAAATCTGGTAAAAAATAAAAAAAAAATGATAGAGCGACTTGATATGAATTCTGTTGCTATAACTTTCATCAAGCCTGTGAAAGAATTTTGGCTGATCAAATATTCACATTCAAAGCACCTGGGTTATAAGCTCTGCATATCTATTACATCTGGGCCTGTATTCATTTGAAAGTAACACAGCTTCTGATTGGCTGAACAATTTGGTATAGCCAATCAGAAGTTGTGTTACTTTCAAATTTAGACTTTACTGCAGAATAAGACTAAGAACGCTCTTAAGAATGGTTGGTGAATACAGACCCTGGGCTACCTGGGCATGCCAGTCAAAGAATGAAAAAAATTTTGACACCGATGAAACTACAAAAGTTCAGGCACTCTAGTTCTAGTGAGTAACATACAATTTTAGCTCTATGGTATTATGCAAAAGTGCTTTATTTTGTCAATGTTGTAACCCTTTACCACACAATTTCATGTTTTAACAACCCTGAGGAAAAGCCCTTTTGAAAACTGGTGAGGAAGAAGCCTTTTGAAAACATTGTGGGAAAAGGAGAAAATGCTGGTAACCAGCATTTTCTCCTTTTCCCACGATGTTTTCTACCCTATCGAAGACAAGTTTCATCATTTGAGCCACCTTTAAGTTGTCCTCTGCAAATGCTTTCAATTTGGACCAGTCTACATTTTTGTTGTGTGGTAAAGAGTTAACCCTTTCCCAAACGACAAATTTTGGACTGATCCAAATTGAAAGAGTTTGCAGACGACAATTTTAAATTTGATGAAAATGGCAGAAAGTTCTTAAAAAAGGTAGAAAACACTGTGGGAAAAGGAGAAATTGCTCATTACGAGCAATTTCTCCTTTTCCAACAGTGTTTTCAAAAGACTTGTACTGCAGACACGTGAAAACCAGGGCTTGTTTGGGAAAGGGTTAAAGATATTGAGGATTTACTGTCTCAGCTGTTTGTGACAAAATAAAACAAGTTGGTTTTGAATCCGAAAGCTTCTTTTACAACTTTATAAGCCATTGTGGCCAGTGTAGATCAAATATCAGACTGCACAAAACATGGTGTCTGATCTTTGATCTACACTGTTTGCCGAGACAATCCAAAAAAGAGCAACCTTAAAATTGCAATTATTTGGGTCTTATTCCTGGACAAGGTCAAACTGATTTTGACCTTGAAAGTGTCTTTCACAACTTCAGTAGCCATTACAGCCAGTGAAGATAAAAAATCAGACTGCACAAAACATGCAGTCTGATCTTTGATCTTCAGTGTCTGTTTTGCTGAGACAACCTGAAGAAGAGCAACCTTGAAACTGCAATTATTTGGGTCTTATTTCTTGACTCAAATTGTCAGCACTCAACAGGTTGACCCCCCTCCATGCCAAATGAACAAATTCATCTTTCTGTGAATGCTGAAAAAACAATTCTACTGCCAAATGACAGAATTTTTCTGTGAGAGTTTAACTCTTCACCACACAATCCTGAGTTTTAATGCCCCTTAGAGGTCAGGCTATTGAAAACATAGTGGAAAAAGGAGAAAATGCTGGTAACCAGCATTTTCTCCTTTTCTCACAATGTTTTCTACCCATTCTGAGACTAGTTCTTTCAATATAGCCACATTTAATTGGTTGCCTGCTAATGCTCTCAATTTAGGCAACTCTAAAATTTTGTCATCTGGTAAAGAGTTAAAATCAAGTGGTGGCAAGTGTTGCTCCAAGCCTAGACTGCCTTTTTTTTTGGTGTGTGATCTTGACCTACATTTAGACTGCCTTTTTTTGTGGTGTGTCATCTTGACCTACATTATCTTTAACCCTTTACCACACAATCCCAACTTTTAACGACCCTGGGAAAGAAGCCTTTTGAAAACACTGTGGGAAAAGGAAAATAATGCTGCTAACCAGCATTTTCTCCTTTTCCCACAATGCTTTCTACCCTTTCCAAAACAAATTTCAGTTCTTGAGTTGCATTTGTCGTCTGCAAATGCTTTCAACTTGGACTGGTCTAAAATTTTGTTGTTTGGTAAAGAGTTAAAGGTTCTTTTGTGGCCTATCATGCCAAAGATATATACCTGACAACTCATATCACTGCAGCAGGCAGATTTTGAAAACATAAAGGCTTAACCCTTTACCACACAATCCCGAGTTTTAATGACCCTGAGAAAGAGGCCTTTTGAAAACATTGTGGGAAAAGGAGAAAATGCTGGTAACCAGCATTTTCTCCTTTTCCCACAATGTTTTCTACCCTATGAAAGACAGAAATCATCATTTTAGCAACATTTAATTTGTCGTCTGCAAATACTTTCAATTTGGTCCACTCCAAAATTTTGTAGTTTGGTAAAGAGTTAAACATACTGTATAAGTGGATATTTATGTATGTCAAAAAGTTTGTGGATTACCAATTATGGACATTTTATGTATGGTAATCTTTGCAGATGCAAGACACTCGATATTTGTTGGTATACTTGTAGTTAAATACACAAACAGAAATGTTTGCAAATTTTTCGAATTTGCGAAATCATAAAAATGTTCACATTTCCACTCGTACAGTAAAAGTGCATGTAACCAAAAAAAGTGCTTCTATTACTGCAATCTATTCCATACAATTAACAAAATTATGTTTAGTTTTTTCTTCTTTGAGTGACTTGTTCTCATGTTTAGAATATCTAAATACAGCCTGTGCAGTAATGGCTCAAAGCTGCCATGTATCATCCAAGTACCGTACGAGTAATTTGAGGTCATTCACAAATTATTACAAATCACACAAATGATGATAACTGAAATGAAAGAATACTTTTGGGATGTAACATAATGAAAACATTACTGGAAAAGGAGCAGTTGCTCGTTACAAGCAGTTGCTCTTATTCCAACAATGTTTTCAAAAGCTACAAAATACAAGTTCATTTTGTACAGTTCATGGTCAACATTGTATTTAACCCTTTACCACACAGTCAGGACTTTTAACGACGCTGAGGGAGAAGCCTTTTGAAAACAGTATGGGAAAAGGAGAAAATGCTGGTAACCAAAATTTTCTCCTTTTCCCACAATATTTTCAACCCTATCAAAGACAAATTCAATGATCTGAGCCACATTCAAATTACCCCTGCAAATGCTTTCAATCTGGACAAATCTTCATTTTTCTTGTTTGGTAAAAAGTTAACTCTTTCAATGCTAATGTCACCTTGGATAGCTTTTACTGACAGTGTAGATCAAGATCAGACTGACCAAAATATGCAGTTTGATCTTTGATCTACATCGTCCACTACCTGGTGTTAATCTTTGACCAGATTCAGCTCAAACCGCAACACACATATACTTCAAGACCTCTGAAAAAGTGGAATCTATTTAGTTGGCATCAAAAGAGTTAAAATTTACTCCTATACATAAATATGGTATTTAACCCTTTACCACACAATCCCGACTTTTAACGACCCTGATGTAGAAGCCTTTTGAAAACATTGTGGGAAAAGGAGAAAATGCTGGTAACCAGCATTTTCTCCTTTTCCCACCTTGTTTCCTACCCTATCGAAGATAAATCGCATCATTTGAGTCACACTGAAATTGTGGTCTGCAAATGCTTTCAATTTGGACTGGTCTAAAATTTTGTTGTGTGGTAAAGAGTTAAACTTGTACCTATCTACTCTGGGTTCCATGGCTCTCTCAGCTAGTCCGACAGTTGTAGCAATGGCTACAAAAGTATTCTCTTCGTCCATCAAAAGTATCTGCCTGATTACTCTGACGTAATCTACAACTGTTTGAGGTTTCTTAGACCTCATCATGAATAGCATTGCTTCTCTTTCCTCATGATAGCGGGTATTCAGTTGGAGAATAAGTCCTTGACAGCTTGAATCACCTAGAAAAATCAAAATGTAGAAATTTGATGGTGGACCATTAGTTCATCACTAGACAACAAAATTTTGGGTCCATTCATATTTGAAGATGTTGCATACGATGAATAAACTGTTGCTCTAATGATGGAATTTGTTGGTGAAAGGGCAGAAAATATTGTGGGAAAAGAAGAAATTGCTGGTCACCATCATTTTCTCCTTTTTCCAAATGGTTTTAAAAGCCTTCTCTGTTAGGGTTATTAAAACTTAGGGCTGAGTTGTAAACGGATAACTATACAGGGCAAATTTGTTTCAAGATAAAATGGACAGGTAGAATGTTTTACTTACCAGCTATTATCTGTTTGTAATGTTCCTGTACTGCATCACTGATCTCCTTCAGTGTTCTACCTTCTTTCTTCATTTGGTTCCTCAAGTCTTCAATTTGTCGTCTGTGTTTGATGTCATTCTTGCGCAATTCTCCCATAAGGCCTGTCAAGGATGCCAACATTTGCAGCGGACCTCCAGGTAAATCCCCTCTGTACTGGTCACCCTCCTTTAGCAGCCGTTTTGATTTGCGCCTGATCTGATGTAATATTTCTGGAACCTCATCTTCCACTGCTAAACAATCAAAGACACAAAACATACACTTATAAAATATTTTCATTATTTTTGTGTTGAAACAGTTACTCCTCCTTTTGCTACAATGATTCTAAGAGTAGTCTTATGTTGGACAAACCCTCGTTTGAAGGTGGAACTGTGTTAACTCCTTACTAAAAGAAAAATTTTGGACCAAGTTGAAAGCATTTACAGATGACTAAATGTAACTCAATGATTTTTGTTTTTGAGAGGGTAGAAAATGTGGGAAAAGGAGAAAACGCTGGTTACCAGCATGTTGTCCTTTTCCAGAAATGTTTTCAAAAGCCTTCTTTTTCAGCGTTGTTAAAATTTAGAATTGTGTGGTAGAGTATTAAGATATCTGGCGTAAATTTAAATCAGTACTGTCCACGCATATTTGACTTCAACAATGGTGCATAAATAGTCACATAGTCTTAACTCAGAGTCAATGGTGCGTAAATAGTCACATAGTCTTAACTCAGAGACAATGTTGCATAAATAGTCACATAGTCTTAACTCAGAGACAATGGTGCATAAATAGTCACATAGTCTTAACTCAGAGACTGCAAATTTTACATTATCAGAGTATAAAACTTGCAAGATGCTTGTCTTGCCAGGTTCATTCTGGATATGTCATCACTAGAGACAGACTGAAAATACACATATTTTGATAATTTTAAACTTGCCAGCTGCCTGTCTTGCCATTTCGAGAAGGAGTCTGTCTCTCAGTTTGTTGTATTTTGTCTCCAGAATCTCCATGAGGTCTCCCATTGTTATCTCTGTCTTACTGGTGACCTTCACCTTGCTCTCATCTACATCCAGTCCATCATCAAACAACATGGCCTCCACTCCAAGGACATTCCACCTATATAATAAAGCATAAACTCTCTACCAAATGACAAAAGTTTGGACACAACATTCCATCTATACAAATAAAGCTCTTTAATAATGACAAAATTTTGGACCAGATCAAATTGAAAGCCCAGATTAATGTAGCACAAATGATGATGTATCTCTGATAGGATAGAAAACATTGTGGAAAAAGGAGAAAATGCTGGTTTCCAGCATTTTCTCCTTTTTCCACAATGTTTGCAAAATCTTTCTCCTTCAGGGTCGATAAAGGGATGGTTGTTTTGCAATCAGTAACTTACTAACTTGGTCTATTTTATTTCATCAGATTATGATACCATCATACTTCTTTGAACACGAATACTCATAAACGATGCATGTTATTATTAGCCGGTTCGTTTGGGCTCTGCTAAGAAGAGAATGCTATTCACAGAAGCGATCAGAATAGAAAGTCAATCGAACGAATTTAGAATCATTCAACATGGCGGCTTTTTACAACAAACTGCTGTTGTTTGTAGAAGAATGGCTATTTGATGAGAATGGCGCTAGCTTCTTCTGTCTAAACAGGCCTTGAACAATCCCCAAAATAGCAGCTTTGTATTCATCAGTGTAAGTCGAATAAGTGATAAAAATATATATACTTTTTTATACCAATTCGAGAAATATTAGAACGTTTCGAACCCAAGACATTTCGCCCATAAAAATTCTGAGGGCAATTCAAGACATGCGGAGGAATTAATCAGTATTTACCGTATATTTGCCACCGCAAATTGGATACTGAGCAAGAGCAATCTTTTCAGCAAGTAAAAACACGAATATTTGCACATGACAACAAAAAAAACAAATGTCAACTGAAAAGAAACCATTCTTCAACTCGCGTTTCGTTGGCCGCTTCCGCCATTTTGTTTCGAATCTCTGCCGGCTCTTCCAAATATCGAGTGGAAGAGACGGCAGAGCTTCTAAAAGCGGAAGACGCCCAATCAAACGCACCAGAATATCTCCTCCAATTCTGGCAGCTCTACCGTTGGCCCAAACGAACCGGCTATAAGTGACATACCCACAATTCTTTGCAAAACTCACACTAAATCTGCAAATATCTTAACCCTTTACCAAACAACAGAATTTAGACTTTAGACTCTACGAAACTGAAAGCATTGGCAGACGACAAATGAAATGTAGTGCAGATGATGATTTCTGACTTAGATAGTGTGGAAAACATTGTGGGAAATGGAGAAAATGCTGGTTCCCAGCATTTTCTCCTTTTCTCACTATGTTTTTATAAGCCTTTTTTTCTTCAGGGTCGTTAACAGTCGGGATTGTAAGGTAAAGGGTTAAAAGGCAGGATAGCCCATAAAGGAAATAGCACTGAAAACGTTCTTTCTTCCTTTAAAAAATGTCTTTCTTCTGTACTGATTATCTACCAGCTATTACTCTATTTGATTCATTTATAAATCATTTTTGGAGTTTGGTGAGATTACAAAAAATCTGAATAGCTCCTATTTAATGTTGTGATATTGGTACATTATATTTCTAAACCATCAAACAGTCACATAACTAATTCAGTGGCCTTATCTAAGAAAATCATGATTACATACTGTAGTGGAAAAAAAAAAATAAACAGCATAAGTAATGAGCAAACTACATGTACTAACTTTTTCAGCTTTCTATCAGAATTCCTCTGCATGTCCTCCTCATATTCCTCCTTCTGAGTCTGTGTGCTGTTTTCATCATCCTACAGATATTTGTATTTGAAATTACATTTCAGATCAAGAAAGATAAAATATAAACTTGTATCATTTGGGTTCACAGAACAATAAACAAGTAAAAGTTTGCTTATTTCTTCTCCTCCTCTGATTTACAGCAAACAACTTCTAAAACATTTGTGTTAAATACGGATATTCAACATGATTTCAGGTTTAATATGGGTACAAAAAATACAAGCATTTTTTTTTCTTTTGTTGTGTTATTTTCAAAAATGGTCTATAGAAAGACAGATAGAAGTCATGGGCAGGAAGTAATGAGTAAACCTGCAGGCTTACTGCTGACTCTAAGGAGAAAAATACATTAACACTGTCGACAAAAGCAATTGAATCTGTCCTTGGCATCATAAGATTTTAACCCTTTACCACACACTCCAAAGTTTTAAAAACCTTGTTGAAGATAGATTTTAAAAAACTTGTGAGAAAAGGAGAAAATGCTGGTAACCGGCATTTTCTCTTTTCCCTTAATGTTTTCTAACCCTTCAAACACAAATTCCACAATTTTAGCCAAATTTAGTCTGTTGCCTGAACATGTTTTGGATTTAAACTAGATCAAAACTGTTTGATCTGATAAAGAATTAAGACATGAATTTTTCATGACCTTTAACCCTTTACCACACAATCCTGAGTTTTGACGACCCTGTGAGAGAATGTTTTTGAAAACATGGTGGGAAATAGAGAGAATGTTGATAACCAGCATTTTCTACTTTCTTCACAATGTTTTTCCCCAATGAAAGACAATACCTGTCATATGAGATACATTAAATTTGTCGTCTGCAAATGCTTTCAAATCGGACAGGTCTAAAATTTTGTTTCTGGTAAAGAGTTAAAGGTACACCTATACTTGTTTTTAGCCAGTTTTTAAGCCATTTGACCTTTCTACCAATTTTGATTGACAGGTCATATCGGCCAATCAAAATGCAGTATAGCGTGACATGTAAACAAAAGGGTCAGACAAAGTGATAGACTTTACAACAAACAATGTAATTATTTTCTGTTTGTTTAAACCATAGAAGACTGGATTATAAAATAATTACTTCAAAATGGATTAAAGTTACACATAAGTATCATGTGGTAAGGTAATTGTTAAATTATATACCCTGAAAAGAAATCTAAATTTATCCATTCCAAAAACCTAGGTCTATGTGAAATGTCGCCCGGAAGATTCAACTGGGATTCCGAAAAACCAGCCACTCTACCAAATAATAGAATAACAGTTTTTTTTTTTTGTTCCATCTTTGCGGAAAGAAAGAACGATTATGCAAAAGTGTAAATTAAACTACCTGTACTGAAATCTAACTGAACAAACATCTTTCAAATTCCAAACCATTACTTGTAGACCACTGTAATCATTACGTGTATACAAATCAAGCAACAGGAGAAAGGATATTTTATTGACAGTCACTCATGACCCTGTTTCATAAATAAGTTGATGTTGCAAACATCATCATGTTGTAATACTTTAGAGAGCATTCATATTTCATTCCTGTTTCATAAAGACGATTACATGTGACTGTTAATGGCATTTCGCTTGGTTCGAACGACTGTTTCTTTTCCCCGTGGTCATAGCATGATTGATAAATGTACGTCCATTCCAAATCAGTACAATCCTTATAATCACCCCAATTGACCAAACCAGGGATCGTATGTAAATTTAAGATCCCTGACTAAACATACCCCTAGTTTAAAAATTTTTCTAACACTTATCTGTTAAAAAAAGATGACAGACCACTTAATTGATCACTTACAATAAAACACTGATTTCCACTCAAACAGGTGTTAGAGGTGTTAATTAAATCCTTACCAGACAACAAAAGATTACATTTGTCTATTGTGAAAACATTTGCTGTCGACAAATGATTTTTTGCCCCAATTATGACATTTGTCTTTGAAAGGGTAAAAAACATCGAAGGAAAAAGAGAAAGTTTTCAAAAGTCTCCTCCTTCAAGGTCAAAGTACAGGAATGTGTGGTGAAGATTTAAATTGTAAATCCTTTTCTCATATTGTTTACTGTCAAACTGACATGTTACAGACTGACGGTATGTCTTAAAAACTTATGCCCCTATTATTAATTGTGGATAATGCCGACAGCAATCTGCTCACAACATATTTTTAGTTTAAATGCTGTGACCAAACATGGAATTACGAACATATTTGCGCTATTTTCATTTTTGGATTTCTCATAAATATGACATTATTCAAACTATTTTTTTTTGTTACTATGCTGATTTGGTTCAAATTGATAAGACAGTTGGGTAAAACACTAAGGGTGCTTTAATTAGAGCGAAACATAAACTAGAATAAAACTGAAATAATCTCTCTTTCTCTATGTATTCAGCAACATTTTCTGGTTTGTTTGCCGGGCATAACGACCAAAATACTGCGTTACTAAGGTGGACATGCAAACTCGCGTTTGCAAAAAGGTCAATTCAGCTTTTTTTTTTGTTAATAATCAATCTTGTGTCTTCATACCAAATATTGCCCCCGACAGCTGCCAGGTTGCACAGACTGCAACGGATAGAAAATGCATTTTATGTTTTGGCAGCCTTCTAAGAAATCACTGTTGTCATTTCCTGTTTAAATGAGGATAAATCTCTTGAGTTTTCTATCCCTTACACCATATATATTGGTAATTCATCTAAAATTACCCAGCTGATGATATTCTGAACCATTCTATACACTTTCAAGTTTTAACAGAGTTTTTTCTCTCAGGCTGTAAGGATGTATCTTTTATTGTGAAACTACTTGTAAAACTTACCAGCTCATTCTTCAAGCTATTGTAGTCATCATACATTGCTTCATCTTGTTGCATCAACACTCGGTTCTCCTCCTCTTTCAGTTCCTTATCGGAACACGGGGAACCACCAGGTGGTGCACACAACCAGAATCTTATTTCATTAAAACAAACATCACTCCACTTTGATTGTCTGTCAGATAAAAACCTTCTCCAGGTAGCAAGGGAAAATTTCTCCCCGTGAGTTTCTTTGAAAAGTAACAGAGCATCTCGGACAGAAATGTTGCCAGACCCAATATAATCCAGGCCCTGCAGTAGAAATGAAAAACCCATTTAATACTAGAAAGATGTCATCTCCTTGAATACCTGTAAAATTCACTATTTATTCCGTCTTCTTTTTGTTACTTAATACAACCAAACTGTTTCAAAATGTTGACAGCCTGTGCAAACTTTTCAAGTGACTGCTAAAAACGTCATTTAACCCTTAAAGCACCTTTCAGGACTATAGTTGCATTTGCGGCCAGTGTAGATCAAGATCAGACCGCACAAAACATTCACTCTGATCTTTGATCTATACTGTCAGCTTTGTGTATTTTCATAGACAAAAGCAACTATGAAATTACAATTATTTGGGTTTTATTTTTTAACTGAAAATGTCTGTTTGGTTTATTCAGTGCTATAACAATTAATTTGTACCCTATGAGAGAAAATAAAGTGGAAACTAAAGGCAAACCTGAAAATCCCAATATGCCTGCTCTTCAGTTGATCGTCTTCTTTCTATGTCTGTTAGAACATCCATGAAGTCATTTCTGGTCACTAATTTCGATGATCCACACACCAGTTTGATGGCTCCTTCAACATGTTCTATGCAGATAGGTTTATAATACAGAGCTTCACAAAACCTCTGAATTTGATCTGCATGAATACACCCCTTTCTAGCATGATCTATGCTGTCAAACAAGCTCTCAAATTCATGAACACCCATCCTGAATGTTGTCTTCTGTCTCTCTCAGTATGCAAAATAGTTTCACAGCTTTGTAACAATCTTGGCTTTGAACATAACTATGAGTGCATCCACTGCTGAAGAAAAGAAGAAATTAAATTCATACAGATTTTCTCTGGCGGAACAATAATTTAGTCTGCAAAGAAATATGCAGAAAAAACTGGTCAAACCAAAGATACAGTTACTTCAGCTATTTGTCTAAGAATGTTTTCAAACAAGGTTTTCAGGCTAAAAAACTAACCTAGCGCATGCAGACCATGTTAAATCCTCTGCTTCTGTACTTTAACCACGCCATTTTCCCTCATGAATTTAAATTAGATATTTGAAATGACAACACGGCCGACACACGTCAAAGCAATTGTTTTGAAAAGCGGACGGGGCAATTAAATGACGGCACGCTTATAGATCTACACTACAGTACACAGTGATACTGTCGTGACCAGCCCGGAGTTGAACATTCTGTCAAAGTGGTCGGAGAAAACAGAATTCGGTGATTTTATTCCTGCAACTGATATTCACAATCTTGCTTCTGGAGAACAAGAAAAATTGCAGACACATAATAAAATGAAATTAGAAATATGTGAACATGGGGAAACAAAACGAACCAAGTTACCTACTGAACGTCGTCCGCCATTTGTAAACAACCTGTTTCTTGATGACGTCACCGTCTCATTAATGATGAAATAAGGACAATGATATCGGAAACCCAAAAGGATTTTTTCTCGAGGAAAGTTCGTTTTACGTTCTTAAGCTGGGTCACTTCGAAATAAGATTATTCTCCAATAGTCATGTAAAAAGGTTGTCGTAGGGCTACAAAAGACGAATTTATTTTGAATTTTTGTCTGTGATTACAAAAAGCATAATGGAAAGCACAGCATTATGGAAAAGTAGATCTACTAAATGACATGAATTCATTCTTTGCAAGAGCTTGGGATAGAAGGCAGATGATTTTATCTGAGAGTAAAGATCTAGTTTATTCAATACCTCCTGAAATATTGCAGCACACGACTTTGTAAAAATATCATTAACCTTATTAACATTAATCAATGTATAACTCTACCGGATGACGAAATTTTAGACTTTGTCTAAATTGAAAGAATTTGCCGACAACAAATCAAATGTTGCACAAATAATGAAATTTGTTTTTGAAACGGTAGAAAACATTGTGAGAAAAGGTGAAAATGCTGGTTACCAGCATTTTTCCCTTTTCCCACAACGTTTTCAAAAGTATTTTTCCTTGGGGTTGTTAAAACATGGGATTGTGTGGTGAAGGGTTAAGCCACGAGTAAATGTATAAGTACATTGTGCAACGTACTGTAGAGATCTTTATCTTTTATGGATTATACAAAACTTTTAAATTCCTACATTTTCAACATTAACATCAATGTAAGGAGAAAGAGGTTCATCCTTTCATCATCCTTTTATTTATGGTTTTTCTTTCACCCTTTTTCTTATAATACTCTCGTTTACTAAAAAAAAAAGTAAATCATAAGTCATGTACGACCGATTCTGTCTAAATGTATACGTGTACAGTCCCTGGTGATAAATTGAATTCACGAACAATCAACAATGGTCTAAGGGAGAAAACTCGTACAAACCTTCTTCCTACTTTAATCAAGAGTTACATTCCCTTATATCTGTGGCTAGTATAAATCAAAGACGAATGAACACGTTGTCCAAGTCAGTAAGGAGGATAAGTATTTGAAAGGACGATATTAAGTTTTTTCTTCGAGCTACAATGACTTTAAATATGTACTTTATGATAGGATCATAGGCGTTTATGTACAGGTTTTAAGATATCATGACATCAGACATGAAAAAGGGCATTCATACACGAATATACTTATTTTGTAACCAGGCGGTAGTCTCCCTTGCGTATCGTCAAAATTTTGTAAACACAGAGACCGCCAAAATTTTAAGTCGGAAATAACAAGGTAAGATTTCACTTGAATAAAATTTGATTCGTGATAAATCAAAATTTCATTTTAGATATAACAGATATTATTAAAGAAACTATGCGTATACTAAATAAGAAATAAATGTAAAGTATTCGCTCACTCGGTCATCAGTAAATTTTTATATCGTTGATTGTTAGATCACGATAGGCTTAGATCACCATTTAAAATTCCGCTCGAAACTTTTGACTGGAAGGAAGACGAAAATAACAGCTCAGTTGAATTCTGTGTACAGATAACCTCAATAAGCTTTTTTCCCAGAAAATGAATCAATATTGATTGTTGATTCGTAAAGTGTTTATGCAGAAGGTCGGACCGGAAGCCGAGTCATAATAAGGGAGATAACTCTAAATAAAATTGTATTCTAATGCTGTACGAGTTTTTTCCCCTAGACCATAAAAATAGTGGAAAAAATTCTTGGTTTCTTCAAGGTCGAACCAAATATCTATGGGCGTCCTTACCCAAATGATATTAGTTTGAAAGAAATGGATTTGATACATCATGACAGTTCTAACTATTAGAAATGTGGCCATGACATCATAATTTTAAAGTTTTTTTTTTACAGGTTTTGTTTTGTACCAGTATCTATCATAAACCAACTGGCGGCCTGATTTTGCTCTGCATATTTTAGCGGCATGGAAAGGTTGAAGGAAGAGGAACAATCCCTTTAACCCTTTACAGCACAGTGCTGAGTTTTAACAACCCTAAAAAAAGGATTTTGAGAACATTGTGGGTAAAGGAGAAAATGCTGGTAAGCAGTATTTTCTCCTTTTACCACAATGCTCTTTAACCTGTCAAGAACAAATTCAAACATTTAACATACATTTGATTTGTCATCTGAAAATGCTTTCAATTTGGACAAGTCTAAAAAAATTTTTTTTTTGGTAAAGGGTTAAAGCAGTTCATTGTTGGTTTTCCCAATATAGTTTTTTTAGCAGAGATAAAACTGTGAACCTCACCTGCCCAGTCAAGAAAACCCCAGTTTACCATGATGACTTGGGACTGTTTTCTTAAAAAATAAATTGCATTCTTACATTATCGTCATTACCAAGGTGTTTTCCAGGTCTTGGAAAAGAATCTTTAAATTTGAACACCAACTAATTTCAGGTTTACCTTGGATAATGCATGATGCAAAATGGTGGTTTAACCGCTTTATCCAGGCAAAAGCCATGTCATCCAGGTGGTGACACCATGCATCCCGTCATACCATGGTTGTGCACCATCGACATGCAAGTGTTACCTGATGGTCACAAGAGATGATTCATTAAAGTAAAATCACCAGTCAACTGGAAATGAAATGCCTGAAGGATATGTAAAATCACCATTTTTTTTTTAAATTTGAAACATAGCAATTATACAATGTTAAGTACATGTACATTGTATCTGACAAATATAATGTAGAAATAAACTAAATTTTGAATGAAATAGTTTAGGAGGGAAAATAACAAGAAGACCATGATGGCCTTGTTTCTCTCCACTGCCTTTTAAAGAAAATGGGTGTTTGAAAGATAGCTGTATCCCCCTGCCGTCAATATTTTTGAAAATTTTTACAGAGGTTATTATTTGACCTGTTAAAATCTTTGAAAAGGCTCAGGAGATACGTAACCATAAAAATGTTTTGGACAGACAGACACAAGGGGACAGGTAAAGGCAAAACCTACAATCCCCTACATTTGACTTCCCAATGATGCCAGAATGCTACCGTTTATCATGGTAGGGAGACAGTGACTGGACATTGCCACAGAAGTACCAGCATTGCCCCAAAAATAATGCCAATTCTTGGTATCTTTCCGGGTGATTTTTAAAACATCCTGGGCTGTTTGCCAGTTCAGCAGGGTTCCAGACCTCCAGATAAGAGGGAGTGATAGTATTCTAAATCCGTTATTTCTCTTCCAAACCCCATGTTGTGGATACTCATTAGAATCATCTCGATGAGACGATGAGAGTGATAAATATTTTCAATTTTGAAATCAAAATCACTCCCTCTATCTGGAGCTCTGAGGTTCTACAGGATTCAACCAGGATCGTCATGGTGCCACCAAGGTTATTCTCGTTGCTGAACAAGGTTTCCCCCATGATCACCAACGGAGACTTACCGCTTTTGGCAAAGTAGGACAGAGGGAGTGGGGCTGAAGGCTACCATGTATTCTTGAAGAAACAGAGGCTTGTGAAAAGTGGTTTGTATTCTTGCTAAGTATTACCAAACAATACTCTATAACTCAATCAAATATCCTTTAAAACATTGTGGGGAAAAAGAGAAAATGCTGGAAACTAGCATTTTCTCCTCCCAAAGTGATTTCGATACTTTTAATGGTTTAGCCCTTTACTACACAATCCCGAGTTTTAACAACCTTGAAGATTGTGGGAAAAGGAGAAAATGTAAATAACCAGTGTTTTCTCCTTTTCCAACAATGTTTTCTACCCTATCAAAGACAGAAATCATTTCTTGAGATGCATTTTATTAGTTTCAACATATTTTATCAAATACAATAATTACATAAATGTTGAATTCTAAAAATTCAAATAGCGTGAAAAGGATTAAAAAGAAAGCTAAAAGCTTGTAAAGTTTCTCTCCAATATGCATTTATTTTGGTGTTTGCAATTGCTTTCAATTTGGTCAAGTCCAGAATTTTGTCTATTGGTAAAGAGTTCTTTACCACACAACAAAATTTTAGACCTGTCCAATTTGAAAGCATTTGCAGACCACAATTTCAGTGTGGCTAAAAAATGCGATTTTTCTTTGATAGGGTAGAAAACATTGTTGGAAAAGGAGAAAATGCTGGTAAACAGCATTTTCTCCTTTTCCCACAATGTTTTCAAATGGCTTCTTTCTCAGGATTGTGTGGTAAAGGGTTAAAGGGTTTCGAAAAAATATCATATGCAACAGATCAAGGGTTAGACAGGCCATTGATCAACCTACAACCTTTGAATTATCTGGTATAAATCAACAAAAGCATAAGAAAGAGCAATAGAATATTTTGGCAATAATCTTTATCAAGACTGCTAAAGAAATGGAATGGGTAATTATAATTAAATAGGAGAATATCATTAGGCAAAATATGTCACAAAATATCAGAAAGTGTAGATCTAAGATCAATGTACTTGTACTCTGTAGTCTTATCTTTACAGTATTTTGCTTCTAAAACCAACTAAAGTTGTGTCTCTGGGTTGGACTGATAGGGATTGCCATTTAGACCAAAGTGTTATCAAAGTGCTGAGAGGAGTGGGCTCATACCAATCCAAAACAATTGAACCATGCTCTGGCAAAAGGGGCTGTAATGGATCTTCATGCTGCATTACACCAAGCAAGTTGTTACACACAATTATGGATCCATTAAATCCATTTAGTTGAATAGTTGACTGGATCTGGAGGTAGAATGGTCCTTGGACATGCAGAAAATTTAAAAATAGCAAAATAATTTTGAATCGTGTCTCCCTGCATGGATTGTGCAGGCTGACATGGGTCAATATTTTTTGAAGAAAAGTTACCCTGCATGGATTTCACAGGCTGACATGGGTCAATATTTTTTGAAGAAGCATTTTAAAAGCTTTCCCCCCCCCCCCCTTTTAATCATACAGCATGGCTCATTTAGCTATGCCACTGACATATGATCATAAACTCATTGACATTAAAAGAAAAAAAAAAAAAATGCTTTCAGAGTTACATTTATATACTTTTAAAGAGATCTTGAACGTTTAATTTCAACATGATGTACAGATATTTTGTTAAAGTACTGTGCCTTGGGTGTCTTTAGACTGGCTGTGATAGCTTCTGGTGGTCTGTGGCAATCAGACATCACTTTCTCAGTTTTCACTTACCTTTTACTTCGGATATCAAGATGTAATCGACACACTATCGTTTTTATCAGTGAAAATTTTCCCCAATATAGATTTTCTAACACATTTTTGTCCTTTTCAAGATAAATTGCCAGTGTTGACCGGCAAATAAATGGGTACTCCGGTAAATATGCGCTTTGCGGTGTTTCGTTGAAATACCGGAAGTGCATTATTGAATATGAAAATAATAAACTTGTTATATTGAGGAAGTAGTGTTTTACTTTCAGCAGTGGAATTATTTACTATGATTTTCTTCGAATGTAACTGCTTTGATGCGTGATGGATCCCGATCACAAAGGTAGATTATAATTATAATTTCCCTGTCTTTCTAATAATCGTAACTTAATGAAATATGATCTTGAAATAGTTCGAAATTTATCCAAGCTTAATAAATTCATGTCAATATTACTGTAGAGACAGAATTGTACATCAGTTAGTTTTTCACGTGAGTGAAAAAAAGACATTTTTATATAAAAAATAAGACCCAGATATTGCCATTAAATGTTTAGTTAAATTATTTTCAAAAGCATGAAATACTTTTACTCTATATTCAAGATCAGACTGCTGTCTTTGTATTCTCATCTTAATCTACACTTTATTTGCACAGGCAATTAACCTTTTACCAGATCACAAAATGAGACAAGTCCAAAATGAAAGCATTTTAAGGTGAAAATTTTGATGTCTTAATGTCTTAACTCTTTGCCACACAATCCCGACCCTGGGGAAGAAGGCTTTTGAAAACATTGTGGGAAAAGGAAAAAAATGCTGGTAACCAGCATTTTCTCCTCTTCCCACAATGTTTTCTAGCCTTCCCAAAACAAATTTCAATTTTTCAGTCACATTTATGTTGTCGTCTAAAAATGCTTTCAGTTTGGACCATTCTAAAATTTTGTCGTTTGGTAAAGAGTTAAATGACAGTATTTGACTTTGAAAGGGTAGAATTTCTGATAAAGCTTTTCCAAGGGGTTTGTTAAAAGATGGGATTTTGTGGTAAAGGGTTAAAGTTTCAGCTTAACACTTTACCACACGACAAAAGGTTAGACACATCCAAATTAAAGCATTTGCTGGGAATAAAAAAAGAAATGGAGCAAAAAAGATGAATTATCTCAGAAACGTTAGAGAATATTCCTGGAAAAGGAGAATATGCTGATTACCAGCATTATCTTCTTTTCCCACAATGTTTCAATAGCCTCTTTCCACAAGGTCTTTAAAATTCTGGATTTCCTGGTAAAGGGTTAAGTTTGCACAGACAATACTTTCTGCTCAATTTTAAGTCGTCAATTTGAGTGAAAGTGAAAACTAGGTCAATTTATGTGATGTTTCTATGCAGTATAGAAACAAAATTTTTAGTTTGAAATAATACTTAACTTTTCAATTATGACCCATTTTGCTAAACCAGGGCTTTAGCTAGCATCTGAAAACCAGGAGTCAATGACCCCTTGACCCTAAAATTTTAGGGATCAAATCTAATTTTTCAAGAGTCAAACCAAAAAATTCAGGAGTCAGAATGGAAAATTTAAGAGTCTATTGTCAACAATTTATTGTTGTTGTTGTTGTTAGACTTATTGTTAATATTGCAATAAAGATGTGAAATTAACAACGACTTGTAAAATTTTACATTTCAAGAAGAAAAGTATGGTTAATAAATTTCTCTGAGAATTCCTTTTTAAAACAGTGCTGAAATAAAGATAAGATTTATTTATCCAGTTTCTAGTACCATCCAGAAATATGTAAAGTATTATAATTTTCTCGGGCCTAAATAATTCAAGTTATTTTCATTCATAAGGACAGTTTAAGGTATCTTTTTCTGTGAATTGAGATGCAGATATGTTTCATAGGTTACTTTCATTACCTTACTGCTTTTAATAAAATTAAAAGTACGATCATTATTGGGTACAAATATTCAGCAAAATGGTGGACATCGGCCAGTGAAGACATTTTACAATATCCATAAATCAATGCTTAACTTCAAAAGGATACACCAAAAATTGAATTTATTGCCCTGTCTATCACTTTTAACAAGGTTAGTGCCAGCTGTCAACCTACCCGTAATATAGGTAACAAGTTAGTCAATTAATACCTTCTGGTCACACTTTGCTGATTATATGCAGCAGTTTAATTGATGTTTAACACCATTCTGGTGATTTTCACGCCTTTAAAATGATTATCTTTTGATATGATTGTTGTTACGTAAATTTTTTGATGCATCTCTGAAAATTTTTGGGGGTCAAAATGACCCCTTGATCGGAATTTTCTGTGCGTCATAAAGGGGTATTTAGAGATTTTTGTGCGTCAAAACCCGGGTTTATGGATCTAACTAAAGCCCTGGCTAAACATGGGTTTTTACATTTCATTAGCATGCGACTGATAAGCCCCCATCTGACGCTTCATTCACATGTAATCAAGTTATGCATTAGGCAATCTTATCAATTTGTAAACGCAGTTTATCTTAAGAGATTCAGACAAGTATTGAGGAATGAGATTTTTTTTATCTGAAAACATTTTTTTAACCCTTTACCAGACGACAAAATTTAAACCTTTTCCAAATTGAAAGCATTTGCAGACGACAATTTCAGTGTGGCTCAAATGGTGCAGTTTTTCTTTGATAGGGTAGAAAACATTGTGGGAAAAGGAGAAAATGTTGGTTACCAGCATTTTCTCTTTTTGCCACAATGTTTCAAAAAGGCTTCTTTCTGTATTTTGCGGTAAAGATTTAACCCCTAACCACATTATCCTGACTTTTAACAACCTTGAAGAAAAACCCTTTGAAAACATTGTGGGAAAAGGAGAAAATGCTGGTAACCAACATTTTCTCCTTTCCCCACAATGTTTTCTACCCCTCCCAAATCAAATTTCAATTCTTGAGCCATATTGGATTTGTCTTCTGCAGATGCTTTCAATATGGACTAGTCCAAAATTTTGTTGTTTTGTTTAGACTTAATCTGTAAATCTCTCTACCAAACAACCCCAAAGTTTTAATAAGCTCATAAAATAAATGTGACTCAAAAGTTTATATTTATTTTTGGAAGGGTAGAAAACATTGTATGCAAAGGAGAAAATGCTGGTTACGAGCATTTTCTCCTTTTCACATAGTGTTTTCAGGAACACTTTTTCTTGGATTGTTAAAACAGGGATTATTGGGTAAAGCGTTGAATGTTCAAACTGCAATATGATCAGACCTGGACTGGTTACAGCTAGAGATCTGTACATTGATAAGCTGCTAACCCTTTATCACACAGACTTGAGTTTCAACAATCCTGAGGAAATAGAAAACTCCATGGGAGAAAGGAGAAAATGCTGGTAACCAGCATTTTCTCCTTTTTCCCATGGAGTTTTCTACCCTGTCAAAGAACTTCGGTTCATTTGAACCTCTTACAAATTTGTCATCTGCGGGTGCTTTCAATTTGGAAGCATGTAGAATTTGCTGTATAGTAAAAAGTTAATGCTTCCATTAGTAATTTGGACTTTTATTTCCTGTTGTACTTAACCCCTTACCATACATTCCATTGTTTAACCCTTTACCAAACGACAAAATTTTGGACTGGTCCAAATTGAAAGCTTCAGCAGACGAGAAATTAAATGTGACTCAAAAATTGAAATTTGTTTTGGAAAGAGTAGAACACATGGTGGGAAAAGCAGAAAATGCTGGTTTCTGCATTTTCTCCTTTTCCTACAATGTTTTCAGAAGGCTTCTTTCCCATGGTCGTGAAAACCTGGGATTGTTTCGTAAAGGGTTAAACGAACCTGATGAAAAGGGCTTTATGAAACCTTATGGGAAAAGGAGAAGATGCTGGTAACCAGCATTTTCTCCTTTTCCAACAATGTTTTCCATACTGTTAATGAGAAGATCCATCATTGCAGGCACGTTTTATTCACCAGTTGTAAGTGCTTTGATTATGAACTAGTCTAAAATTTTGCCATTTGGTATCAAAGAAAATACCTCACAATTTTTAGACTTGTTCCAGTTGAAAACATTTCTTATTACAAATTAACCCTTTCCCAAACGACAAATTTTGGACTAGTCCAAATTGAAAGAGTATGCAGACGACAATTGTAAATTTGATGAAGAATGGCAGAAAGGTCTCAAAATGGGTAGAAAACACTGTGGGAAAAGGAGAAATTGCTCGTAACAAGCAATTTCTCTTTTTCCCACAGTGTTTTCAAAAGACTTGTACTGCAGACACGTGAAAACCAGGGCTTGCTTGGGAAAGGGTTAACCAGTTATCACACATTCCGGAGTTTTAACAACCCTGAAGAAGAAAGCTTTTGAAAACCTTTTGAGAAAAGAGAAAATGCTCGTAACCAGCCTTTTCTCCTTTTCCCACAATGTTTTTTACTAGATCTATTTTCAGCTATATTAATTTTGTCGTCTGCTACATTAATTTTGTCGACTAGTCCAGAACATTATTGCTAAAGCGGTAAATGTGGTTCGAATGATGAGATTGGGCTGTGAAAAAAAAGAAAACATGATGGGATAAGGAGAAAATGTTAGTCACCAGTCATCTCTTGTTTTCCAAACATTTTTTAAACTCTTTATCACATGACAAAATTTTGGGCTCAACCAAATTGAAAGCAAGTGCAGACGACAATATGAATATTGCTCAAATGATTATTTTTGTCTTTGGTAGGGTAGAAAACATTGTGGGAAAAGGAGAAATGCTGGTTACCAGCATTTTCTCCTTTTCCCACGTTTTCAAAAGCCTATTCTCTTCAGGGTCGTTAAAAGTCTGGATTTTTGCATGGTAAAGAGTAAAGTCTTTTTCCTCAGAGTCGTCTTACCTTTAACTGTACGACAAACTGTTAGACTCAACCAAATTGAAAGCTTGTGCAGATGACAGATCAAGTGTAACTCAAAAACTGAAATTTGCCTTTAGAAGAGTGGAAAATATTGTGGGAAAAGGAGAAAATGCTGGTTTCCAGCATTTTTTCTTTTTCCCACAATGTTCTCATAAGCCACCTTTCTCAGGGTCATTAAAACTCAGGACTGTGTGGTTAAGGGTTAAACTCAGGATTCTTTTGTGTCTCACACACAGGCTGCCAACTGTTCACAGTCCTTGTTGATGTTTTTACCTTGGCTGTTTTTGAAGAAAATGTTGAATTTATATTGTCACAGCCCTGGCATCATCATCTGTGTCATCGTTGTGTGAAAACTTGGACATTTTATAACATCTCTGTCATTACTGAAGATATTTAATTCAGATTCAGACAAGTTATTGCCTGTCAAAAAGGGAGGTAGCCACAAAAGTAATTTTGATATAGTTATGCCCCCTTTCTTTCACTCAAAATTTTCAATGAAAGTCATTCCATTTGTAAAAGCAACTGCAGATGAGGGTGCCAACACATGTGGTGCTCATGTTTGTTTAAACATTAAGGCAAATGGAAAATTGCCTATTTATATTGTTGTTGATACCACATCAGAACTCCAGATAGAGGAAGTGATCTTGATAGCAAAATTGGAAATATTAATTATTCCACTAAACCCTATGTTATGGGTACTCATTAGAATCGTCTCATCGAGATGATTCTAATGAGTACACACAACATAGGGTTTGGAAGAGAAATAATGAACTTAGAATACTATCACTCCCTTTTATCCGGATGTCTGCCACATTTTAAAAGATGCCACTAAATTATGAAAAAAAAACCTATCGGTATTTAAAAAGATGACATTGTGACAGACTCAGAATGTTTGTAAATCTAATTATCTGTATTTATGCTGATTTTACACTTTTGAAACAGGATTTTCGATATGGATTGACCAATTGCAAATCAAAAAAATGCAAATTTATGAATGGGTCTGGAGAAGAACACATTTAGTACATCTGGAGCAGTTCAAAGAATGCTTATGATGTGGTATCACTAAAGGGGCTCAGAGAGAAACTTCCGTGGTAGAGAGATTGATTGACTGAATAGTGTTTTACAGTTTTCTACAGTCCCATGTTGTAGCAATTCGAAAACAGTTTGAGCAGTCCTGGGGCTTTTCACACTGGAGAGACTTTACGTTCTTGCTCCAGTTTAACGTTACTGCTCCTGTCAATCGAACGTACCCGCTCCAGTTAAAAACATGGCTGCAACCACAAGATTTCGTAAGGTAAGCACAAAAACATTATTCTTGTTACATGTTGATGAATAGATATGTAGTTGAAAGCTGTCGCACGGAATGTCTGGGATGTCAGTGCACGTAAATCTGTCGTTCTTTTGGTGGTTAATCGTGTGTTGAAGGCGTTTAATCCGACAAATTTCCGTTGGCGACTACGGTTTCTTGAAAATCAGTACTTGGAGTCTCCAAAAACCTTAGTAAAACATATACAGTAGATAATATGAAGTGTGTGCCGTGTCAGATGACCTATATAATGATTATTCCTCTCGACTATAAACCGAAAAGAACATAAAATGCAATTATAAAGCGATGTTTTGCCTTATTTACATTACAACGTTACATGCTCCGAAATTCAATACGACGTTCTAGCTCCTGAGCTGAAACATGTTCAGCGTAAGTCTTCGAGTTACAGTAAACAATTTTGTCATTTTGGTCAAGACCTGTATTAATCATAGAGGTCACAGTCATAGGTTTGTCATCGTTGATAATAGCACATCCTCGTTGATCCAGTTTCGATTCGTTCTATAATCGACCCTGGGTTATTTGGCTGGCGTTTCCTCGTTCTCATGAATTATTCGTGAAGCATTTTGATTGGTAATCTCAGTATTTTCTTGAGAAAATTTAAGCTATTTTTATCACAAATATGCCGTCATTTCTATTTTTTACTAGCCGATATCCAATTACATCATTCGTTGAAAATCAAGCTTTGCGATACTTTAAATATAGCGGCGGCTATCAACGCTACAATCGAGAAGCGTTTAAAAGAGATGTTCAAATCGACAATTTTATTTAATTTATTGGAACAGGAATAGCAAGCTTTTCCTTTGGTTTTCATTCCTAAAGACTGTAACTATGTATGATATTTTAAAATATTTGCGCTCGTACACAAAGATCGATAGTGTCCGTTTATTACAGAATGGCATATGTCTCACACGAGACGATCACGCCATATTTGACGACCACCTTGGGTTTTTTCCAAGGTTAGTTTTAGTAACTGACGAAATGAAATTGTCCCGCGTTGTCTGTGCATGTCATATTCTTCGAAGATTCGACCTGTCTTATATGACGCATCACCCATCCCCCGTATACCTGGGAAAAGTTGGGCTTATATTGAAGCTATTAGCCTATTACCAAAGCATGTAGGGGCTGTTTTAATAAATGGTCGGTGCACAGGTTACATGTTAGCCGATCACAGCTGAATGAATGGCACCAGGTAGCATTTTATTGAGTAAACGTTTATTTTATTTGAAATTCAAAGTCACGGTTGTTGTTTGAAAAATTACTCCGCTTTTGTACCCAGGATGCCCAAATTAGATAGATGTGTATTTGTAGAATGCCATCTAGCGGGAGATAATGAATTGTCCCCTCTACAAGAGAGAATCATTATATTAGCGATCTTTCGATTGGCTATTAGGGTACTTCCCGACCATATGAATATTCCTATGAAACGACGAATTGCTAGTCAGTTTTCCCAGGGGTAATGCATGGAGGGTAACGTAATGCTTAAACCTGGGTTCCGAGGATAATAACAGCAATGACTATCATTATGAACGACCAAATATATATTGCAAATCAGCTGAAAAACTGATGTAGAATACTAAGCAAAACAATACACATTTTCCCTTTTCTCACATTGTATTCTATAAAATGAGACAAATAATTTACAGTAACGAAGAAGGGAGTCTTGTGATGACGATATCGAAGATGGTACACTGTAGTTATATTAGTTGTGGATCTTATGCATGATAGTTATGGTAGTTATGGATCTTGTGAGTGACACTGGCATCAAGGTCTCCATGTATATAATGACATTTCATTTCAAAAGCACAAAAAATCAGGACAAGAAACCTGACTGACAGACAGGCCGAAAGACGGACGGGCAATTATACATATTGAAAAAGAAAAAACAAACAAACAAACAAACAAAAAAAAACCCCACAAATTGTTTGATTAAACTCGTAGACAATCGCTTATAATATCGTACTTTCTTTCAACTCAGGATCTGGATCGTTTTATTGAGTTTCGGAGCATGGAACGTTGTCTATAAAAACTTGACATATAGTTGCTCTGTTATGAAAAATCGTACATTTTTTGTTTGGAACTGTGGTGAATAAAGCATATATGTATCACCTGGTATAGCACAAACTTCAGAATATCATGTTTGTACGTTTAACAAAGGTTTTTGCTGACTTCCGCGTGTTGATTATTCAGAAATCATAGTCCCTGACGAAAGTTTGTCGGATTAAATGTCTTCAACAAACAACCAACCATCAAAAGAACAATACAGAAATATGTACTGATATCCCAGACGTTCCGTGCGAAAATCTTCTGTTGCATATCTATTCATATGATTGTCAAAAAAAGCAATTTTTGGTGCTTACCTGTCAAAAGTCTAGGTCGCGGCCATGTTTTTACCCGGAGCAGGTACGTTCGATTGACAGGAGCAGTAACGTTAAACTGGAGCAAGAACGTAAAGTCTCTCCAGTGTGCTTTTGGGGCTTTTGAAAACTTTATGGGTATAAGAGAAAATGCTGGTAACCAGCATTTTCTGCCTTTCCCACAATGTTTAACCTTTTCCCAAACAAGCCCTGGTTTTCACGTGTCTGCAGTACAAGTCTTTTGAAAACAGTGTTTTCTAGCCTTTTTGATAACTTTCTGCCATTTTCATCAAATTCAAAATTGTCGTCTGCAAACTCTTTCAATATGGACCAGTCCAAAATTTGTCGTCTGGGAAAGGGTTAAAACCCTCCCAAAGCCAAATAATAAAATTTCATAGTTTGAACTACATTTTATTAAATCAGCAATTTCTTTTTTCGGTTTGGGGAAGTGTAAAGTGTTGTTGTCTGGAAAAGAGTTAACTCTTTACCAAACAATAAAATTTTGGACTGGACCAAACTGAAAGGGTGTGCAGATGACATATGTGGCTCAAATGATTGAAACAACTGTTTCTTAAAGGTTAGAAGACTTTGTGGGAAAAGGAGAAAATGCTAGTTACCAGCATTTTCTCCTTTTCTCACAAATTTTTCCAAATGTGTAATCTAGCAATTATAATGTTAAAACTCAGGTCTGGATGGTTAAAGGTTAACTCTTTACCAAACGGCAAAATTTTGGACTGGTCCAAATTCAAAGCATTTGCAGACGACAAATTAAAGTTGGCCTAAATGGGGAAATTTCTCCCTGATAGATTAGAAAACATTGTGGGAAAAGGAGAAAATGCTGGTTACCAGCATTTTCTCCTTTTCCCCACAATGTTTTCAAAAAGCTTCTTCCTCAGGGTTGTTAAAAGTCGGGATTGTGTGGTAAAGAGTTAAGCCGTGATTGTGGTGAGAGTCAGAATATCTCAAAAAAGATGTTGAAACAGTGTAGACCTAAGATCAGACTGTAGAGGTTATATAGTCTTATCTTGTTGGACACAGTCATACAGAGTCATGCTTTGTGAAGGACAAGGCTCTTTGAAGTGATAGGCTCATCTTCAAACTAATGAGCCATGCTCTGAGAAAAGGGGGCTTTACTCTTTACCGCACAATCCCAAGTTTTAATGACCCTGCATGAGAAGGCCTTTGAAAACATTGTGGAAGGAGGAGAAAATGCTGGTAAGCAGCTTATTTGCTTTTTGTCATGTTATCTACTCGATTTACAGGCAAGTTTCATCATTTGAGCTACCCTTGATTAGTCATCATCATATGTTTTGAATTTGAACATTTCTAAGTTTGTTGCAGGGTAAGGTTAATGCATGTGCAAAAAGTATTGACTCAGATCAGCCTGCGCACTCAGGGCAGGGCGGCCTGGGTCGAAACTTTTTGGCTTTGGGTATTTTTTTTCTGCATATGCAAGGACCATTCTACCTCAGGACTCAGCTTGTTGTTCGAGAAAATTGGGCTTTTTTAGGTCCACTATCATGTGATTACTTGCTTTGTATAATGCATCGCAGAAATGTATTAAACCCCCTTTTGTCAAAGTATGGCTCAAATATACATTACTTTGTGGTAGATGGCCACTTGAGTGCAGCTTTCTCAGAACTAAATGGTGCTTGTACTTTATGATCAGGTGCCCTTTAACTCTTTACCACACAATCCCGACTTTTAACGATCCTGAGAAAGGAACCTTTTGAAAACATTGTGGGAAAAGGAGAAAATGCTGGTAACCAGCATTTTCTCCTTTCCCTACAATATTTTCTGCCCTATCCAATACATAAATCACCATTTAAGCGACACTTAATTTGTCGTCTGCAAATGCTTTCAATTTGGTCCAGTCTAAAATTTTGTCGTTTGGTAAAGGGTTATAATAACTCTTGACCAAACAACAAAATTTTTCACATGTCTAAATTGAAAGCATTTGCAGACAACAACTTAAATGTGGCTCAAATGATGGAATTTGTCTTTGACAGAATTGAAAACATTGTGGGAAAAGGAGAAAATGCTGGTTACTAGCATTTTCTCCTTTTCCCACAATGTTTTCAAAAGTCCTTTTCCTTGGGTTCGTCAAAACTCTGGATTGTGTGGTATAGGGTTAGCACTTTACCACACAGTCTGCAGTTTAAACAACCCCCCCAAAAAACACTTTGAAAACATTGTGGGAGAACTTTGAAAACATTGTGGGAGAAGGAGAAAATGCTGGTTACTAGCATTTTCTCCTTTTTCAACCATGTTTTCTGCCCATCTAAAGTCAAATATGATAATTTAAGCCTCATTTGATTTGTTGTCTGCAAAGTCTTTCAATTTAGGCAAATCTAACTTTTTTGTTTGGTAAAGAGTTACCTCTTACCCAGATAAGATAACCAGCACTTCCTTCTTTTCACAATGTTTTCTATCCTTTCAGATACAAATCCCATAAATGAAAAAAAAATTAGATCTTCCATCTGCAAATGCTTTCCATTTTGATTGATTGTATGGTGTTTAACGCCGTTTTCAACATTATTTCAGTTGTATCGTGGCGGCCAGTGCACCTATCCATGCTTTCCTGGAATTTCTTTTACAAGTACTCTGCACAATATTCTTTCCAAGCCACTGGCTGCTTTCCCACATGACCATTGTCGAAACAATGGTCAGTGGTGAGAGAGGAATGAATTCTGTCGCAATGACTATCATCAATCCTCGGAAAGAAATTGGCCAAGCCGGGGATCGAACCAGCGACTTTCCATTTTGATAGGTCTAAAGTTCTATAGCCTGATAAAGAGTTAACCCTTTACCAAATGACAAAATTTTAGACTTGCCCAAAGTGAAAGCATTTGCAGACGACAAAATAAATGTGACTAAAAAAAATTGAAATTTGTTTTGGGAAGGTTAGAAAATATTGTGGGAAAAGGAGAAAATGCTGGTTACCAGCATTTTCTCCTTTTCCCACAATGTTTTCAAAAGGCTTCCTCTTCAGGGTTGTTAACCCTTTCCCAAATAAGCCCTGGTTTTCACATGTCTGCGGTACAAGTCTTTTGAAAACACTGTGGGAAAAGGAGAAATTGCTCATAACGAGCAATTTCTCCTTTTCCCACAGTGTTTTCTACCTTTCTTGATAACTTTCTGCCATTTTCATTAAATTTAAAATTGTCATCTGCAAACTCTTTCAATTTGGACCAGTCCAAAATTTGTTGTTTGGGAAAGGGTTAAAACCCATGATTGTGTGGTGAAGAGTTAAGGGTAGATTAGATATGGGTTTTTTATTAGCAAAACCACAGATTGATTACATGAAGTGTGTTTTATTTTTAACCCATGGTAGAGCACCACAGAAACCCAACATGGTAACCAACATTTTTCCTTTTCCCGCAGTGTTTTGTTTACTTTGAATTCGAACAAATTTCATGTTTTAACTCTTCACCACACTATCCCGACTTCTAACGACCCTTAAAAAGAAACCTTTTGAAAAGATTGTGGGAAAAGGAGAAAATGCTGGTAACCAGCATTTTCTCCTTTTCCCACGATGTTTTCTACCCGTCCCATAACAAATTTCAATTTTTAAGTCACATTTAATTTGTTGTCTGCAAATGCTTTGAATTTGGACTAGTCTAAAATTTTGTAGTTTGGTAAAGAGTTAAAAGTACTGGTAACATTTGATCTGTTACATGCAAATGCTTTCAATTTGGACAAGTCCAAAACTTTGTTGTGTGGTAATGAGTCAGCCTTTAGAGAGCTAAGCACAACTTCTGTTGCTTTTCTGGACTGTGTAGATAAAGATCAGACTGCATAGAAGTGCTGTCTGATTGTTGGTCTACACTGATCATTATCATACATATGATTTCTTGTTAGAAAGAAAATTGAACATTAGCAATTATTAGATGTTAATTTTTTTTTTTCCCTGACCAAGTTTTTAACCCTTTGCCACACAATCCAGACTTTTACGACCCTTAAGAACAAGGCCTTTTAAAAATATGTTGCAAAAGGAGAAAATGCTGGTAACCAGCATTTTCTCCTTTTCCCACAATGTTCTCTTCCCTATCAGAGACAAATTCTATAGTTTGAGCCACATTTAATTTGTTGTCTGCAAATGCTCTCAATTTGATCATGTCAGCATTTCTCTTGTGTGGTAAAGGCTTAACCCTTTACCGCATAATGCCGCCTATTGACGCTCCTGGGAAGGAAGCCTTTTGAAAACATGGTGGGAAAAGGAGAAAATGCTGGTAACCAGCATTTTCTCCTTTTCCAACAATGTTTTCTATCCTATCAAATAAAAATTGCACCATTTGAGCCACATTAAAATTGTCGTCTGCAAATGCTTTCAATTTGGACAAGGCTAAAATTTTGTTGTCTGGTAAAGGCTTAAGCACTCTTAAACTCATTACCAAACAACACAATTTAAGACTTGTCCAAATTGAAAGCATTTGCAGACGGCAAATTAAATGTTTCTCAAAGCACGAAATTTTTCTAAGAAAGGATAGAAAACATTGTGGGTAAAAGAGAAGATGCTGGTTACCAACATTTTCTCATAATGTTTTCCAAAGCCTCATTTCCCTAGGGTCATTTCTATACAATTTGAACTGGCATAAATTTCTGTACTTTTATATGCTTTTCCTTTGCTAGACATTACAATGCTAGTTAGCTCACCTGAGCACAAAGTGCTCATGGTGAGCCATTGTGATCGTGCTGTGTCCGGCGTGCATCGTCCATCATCAACTTTTTACCTTGTGTACGCTCTAGAGGCCACATTTTCAGTCCGATCCTCATGAAACTTGGTCAGAATGTTTGTTTTGATAAAATATTGGACGAGTTCAAAATTGGGTCATGTGGGGTCAAAAACTAGGTCACTAGGTTAAATCTTAGAAAAACCTTGTGTACGCTGTAAAGGCCACGTTTTCAGTCCGATCCTCATGAAACATGGTCAGAATGTTTGTCTTGATAAAATCTCGGACAAGATTGAAATTGGGTCATGTGGGGTCAAAAACTAGGTCACTAGGTCAAATTAAAGAAATACCTAGTGGGCACTCTAGAAGCCACATTTTTCGCTCAATTGACTTGAAAATTGGTCAGAATGTTTGTCTTAATTAAATCTCAGATGACTTTGAAATTGGGTCATCTGGGATCATAAAGTAAGTCACTAGGTCAAATTAAAGAAATACCTTGTGGGCACTTTAAAGGCCACATTTTTTGCTCAACTGACTTGAAAATTGGTCAGAATGTTTGTCTTAGTTAAATCTCGGATGAGTTAGAAATTGGGTCACCTGGGGTCATAAACTAGGTCACTAGGTCGAATAAAAGAAATACCATGTGGACATTCTAGAGGCCACATTGTTTGCTCAATTGACTTGAAAATTGGTCAGAATGTTTGTCTTAATTAAATCCAGGACGAGTTGGGGTCATAAACTAGGTCACTAGGTCAAATTAAAGAAATACCTTGTGGGCACTCTAGAGGCCACATTTATTGCTCAATTGACCCGAAAATCAGTCAAAATGTTTGTCTTGATGTAATCTTGGATAAGTTCAAAATTGGGTCACCTGGGAACATAATCTAAGTCACTAGGTCAAATTAAAGAAATACCTTGTGGGCAGTCTAGAGGCCACATTTATCGCTAAATTGGCTTGAAAATTGGTCAGAATCTTTGTCTAAATAAAATCTCGGATGAGTTTGAATTTGGGATACCTTGGGTCAAAAACTAGGTCACAAGGTCAAATTAAAGAAATACCTTGTGGGCACTTTAGAGGCCACATTTATTGCTGAATTGACTTAAAAATTGGTCAGAATGTTTTTCTTGATGAAATTTCAGATGAGTTTGAATTTTGGTCACCTTGGGTCATAAACTAGGTCACTAGGTCAACTAAAAAAAATTTTTGTGGGCACTCTAGAGGCTACAATTGTTACTCAATTGACCTGAAAATGATCAGCATGTTTGTCTTGATAAAATCTTGGATGAGTTCAAAATTTGGTCACAAAGGGTCATAAACTAGGTCACTAGGTCAGATTTAAAGAAATATCTTGTGGGCGCTCTAGTGGCCACTATTTGCTCAATTGCCCTGAAAATTGGTCAGCGTGTTTGTCTTGATAATATCTCGGATGAGTTTAAAATATGGTCACATAGGGTCATAAACTAGTTCACTAGGTCAAATTGAAGAAATACATTTTGGACACTCCGGAGGCCACATTTTCAGCTCAGTTAACCTGACAATAGGTCAGAATGTTTGTCTTAATAATATCTCAGATGAGTTCTAAATTGAGTCATTACGACCCTGGAATGAAATTTCGCCTATTGACTCAGGTGAGCGATCCAGAGCCATCATGGCCCTCTTGTTTTTTGAAGGTCTGAAATTTGTCTGTATTGTTACATGTTAAATAAATTGAAAAATTTTGAATTTTTAAAAAAAAAAAGAAGTCTGGTGATTCATAATCTACCATATTTTGTATTTTTATCGGTGCTGTGTGGTTTGTTTGAAAGGTTGGACCGATTCACACAGTCTTGAGACAATGACTCAGTCTTAGTGTGAATGACACAAGATGTAAAAAATACACTTCAAAATTAACCCTTTCCTAAACAAGCCCTGGTTTTCACGTGTCTGCAGTACAAGCCTTTTGAAAACACTGTGGGAAAAGGAGAAATTGCTCGTAACGAGCAATTTCTCCTTTTCCCACAGTGTTTTCGACCCTTTTTGAGACCTTTCTGCCATTTTTATCAAATTTAAGATTGTCATCTGCAAACTCTTTCAATTTGGAACAGTACAAAATTTGTCGTTTGGGAAAGGGTTAAATGTCTCTTAGGTCATTGTCACAAAACACTTGAACATGATAATAGGGAGTTTTGTAACTGATGAGACTACCATACTAAATTCCCCTTCTGCCACAATGAATTTGAAAGTGACCTGCTGCAACACTGAAGAAAGTTTTTTACTGAAGGTAATAAGTTAACCCCTTACCACACAATTGCGTAAGACCAGGACCAAGATGAAGAAGCTTTTTGAAAACAGTACGGGAAAAGGAGAAAATGCAGGTAACCATTATTTTCTCCTTTTACCAGAATGTTTTCTACCCAGTCAAAATGAAGTTTCATTATTTGAGCCACATTTAACTCTTTACTAAACGACCAAATTTTAGACTGGTCCAAATTGAAAGTATTTGCAGACAACAAATTTATGTTGGCCCAAATGAGGAAATTTCTCCCTGATAGAGTAGAAAACATTGTGGGAAAAGGAGAAAATGTTGGTTACCAGCATTTTCTCCTTTTCCGACAATGTTTTCAAAATGCTTCTTTCTCAGGGTCGCAAAAAGTCCAGATTGTGTGGTAAAAAGTTAAATTGTTGTCTCCAAATCCTTTGAATTTGGACAAGCCCAAAATTTTGTCCTTTGATAAAGGGTTAAAAAGATCTGAAAACTAGATGAGTCTGTATGAACTCAACTCTGACAGTCCCCAGTTATTTTCGACCCTGAGAAAGAGGTGCTTTTGAAAACGCTGTGGAAGAAGGAGAAAATGCTACTAACAGCATTTGCTCCCTTTCCCATACAAAGTTTCAGCACTATCAAAGACACAGTCATAGCATCAGTCAACTCTTTACCACCTGACGGAAAAGTAGACTTGTCCAAACTGAAAGCATTTTGCAGATGAAATTTTGAATTGTGGTGCTAATGATTGAATTTCTCTGATAGATTAGAAAACAAAGTGGGAAAAGGAGAAAATGCTGAATACTAGCATCTTCCCCTGTTTTACCAAAATGTTTTCAAAAGGCTTCTTTAGGGTTGTTAAAACATGGGATTGGGTAAAGGGTTAAGTCACATTTGTCTTCAGCAAATGCTTTCACTTTTATGTTTCTAGGAGTTTGTTGTCTAGTAAAAAGATAATTGCATAGATCTTTGAGAGAGGAACCAAAAGAAATAGTTAACTTTTGGCTCTTAACCCTTTACCAGAGGACAAAATTTTAGCCTTGTCCAAATTGAAAGCATTTGCAGACGACAATTTCAGTGTGGCTCAAATGGTGCAACTTTTCTTAGATAGGGTAGAAAACATTGTGGGAAAAGGAGAAAATGCTGGTTTCCAGCATTTTCTTCTTTTCCCACAATGTTATCAAAAAGCTTCTTTCTCAGGGGCGTCAAAAGGCGGCCTTGTGCGGTAAAGGGTTAATTTCTCCACTTAACTTGCAAAATTTTCAGGATTTATAGTGATTGCATCCAATTATGCTCACATTTTGAAGGCTGATAAATTGAATTAAGCCTTTTCCACACAATCCTATGTTTTGATGACTCTGAGAAAGGAACCTTTTAAAAACATTGTGGGAAAGGGAGAAAATGCTGGTAACCAGCATTTTCTCTATTTCCAACAATGTTTTCTACCTTATGATAGAACTTAAACTCATTGAGTTATCAGTTTCAAAATTGTTGTGTGCAGATGCTTTCAATTTAGAGGAGTCTAAGGTTTGTTGTTTGGGAAAGGGTAAGCTAGCATTTTCTCCTTTTCCCACAATGTTCTTTTTTATCATATGACAGATAAATCTCATGATTGGAGCCACATTTGATTTGTCGTCTGCATTTTAGTGCTTCCAATGCAGACGACTCTGGAATTCTTCATGTGGTAAAGATTTAACTCACCTTTACCTTTAAAAACAAAATTGTAGCAGTTAACTTTGAAAACACTTTTGTAAAATACGGATAATGGACAGAATTAAGGTGTGATAAATGATTGTAAGTGAAAAATGTTGTGGCAAAAGGAGAATATAATACAATATGCTTGTTATGTGCAATTTCTCCTATAGTCATAATGCTTCCAAAAGTCACAAGCCACATGCATTAAAGAGGCATGTAGTGGTTTCTTTTGAGAAATTTTAACGATCCTGAGGAAGAAGGCTTTTGAAAACATTGTGGAAAAAAAAGAGAAAATGCTGGTAACCATGTTTTCTACCCTTTAACTCACTACCAAATGACAAAATTTTAGGCTGGTCCAAATTGAAAGTATTTGCAGACGACAAATCGAATGTGGCTCAAATGATGGAATTTTTGTCCGAAATAGTAGAAAACGTTGTGGGAAAAGGAGAAAATGCTGGTTACCAGCAGGGTATGTGGTAAAGGTTTAACCCTTTACCACACAATCCGGACTTTTAACGACCCTGAGGAAGAAGCCTTTGGAAAATATTGTGGGAAAAGGAGAAAATGCTGGTAACCAGCATTTTCTCCTTTTCCCACAATGTTTTCTACCCGTCCCATAGCAAATTTCAATTTTCAAGTCATTTTTAATTTATCGTCTGCAAATGCTTTCAATTTGGACTAGTCCAAAATTTTGTTGTGTGGTAAAGAGTTAAAAGAAAAATTTCTTCAGTAGCACCACATTATTTTGTTTTCTGCAAATACTTTCAATTTGGACAAGTCTAGAAATTTCTGTTGTTTGGTAAAGGATTAAAGTTTGCAATGTATATAAATGTAAGTAAAGCTATTGTGGCAAAAGGAAAATATAGACAATTTGCTTGTTATGTGCAATTTCTTCTTTTGTCAAAATGTTTCAGAGAGTCATGCGGCATATGCCTTAAAGAGGATAGTCATCTCCATGGGAAGATTGGTTAATTGACTCATTACCACTCAATCCCAAGTTTGAAGGACCCTTAAGAAGAAGGCTTTTGAAAACATTGTGGGAATAGGAGAAAATGCTGGTAACCAACATTTTCTTCGTTTCCCACAATGTTTTCTACCCTAACAAGAACAAATTTCAATTTTTGAGTCGCATTTATTTTGCAGTCTGCAAATGCTTTGAATTTGGACAAGGCTAACAGTCTGCCTTTAGTAAAGGGTTAATTCAGAGACAGTAGAGATACATTTGCCATGAGTGCTCATTATTCTTAACCTGTTAACCCTTTACCACATGACATAATTTTGGACCAGTCCAAATTCAAAGCATTTGCAGTTCTAAGAGAATATTAGTTTGGCTCAAATGATGCGATTTTTCTTTGATAGGGTAGAAAACAGTGTACGAAAAGGTGAAAATGCTGGTTACTAGCATTTTCTCCTTTTCCCACAATGTTTTTGAAAGGCTTCTTCCACATGGCTGTTAAAAGTTGGCTTTGTGTTGCGAAGGGTAAAAAGAGCGCTGAATAACCGCTGAATAACCGCAACCAACATTAATATTTTAGACTCTAGAAGAAAGAACCCAAATAGTTGGAATTTACATTTAACTCTTTACCACAGGAGAAAAATGTAGACCAGTCCAAATTGAAAGCATTTGCAGATGACATTTTAAATGTTACTCAAACTAGGAATTTTGCCTTTGATATGGTAGAAAACATTGTGGGAAAAGGAGAAAATGGTGGTTACCAACATTTTCTCCTTTTCCCACAATGTTTTCAAAAGATTTCTTCCTCAGGGTCGTTTAAAGTCGGGATTGTGTGGTAAAGAGTTAAAGGTTGCTCTTGTCCAGAATGTCTTAGCAAAGCTGACAGTCTGATTTTGATCTATACCAGCTGCAAAAGCAACTATAGTCGTGAAGGGTGCTTTAGGGGCTAAGCATGAGTAGTATAGTTAACCCTTTACGCCCCCCCCTTCCAGGCAATTTTTCATACTACAGTGCTCCATGATGGGTTTCAGAGTAAGGGAGATCAGAAAAGATCACATTCACACAAATAATCAAAGTACTGAAAGTACCAACAGACTAGCTAATGTGGAATAAGCGGCCTTGGCAAAGACAAAACTTGGTTGGTCCATACAAAACTGGAGAAAAATAGTCCAATCTGGTCAAGCCAGATGAGCTCCAATCCGTGTACCGTATTTTCATGAGTATACCATGCTGGCATGTATAACTTGCACCCCTAACTCTACCTTAAAATCTGTGAGAAAAGTCTAATGCTGATACATTGCGCGCATCCTATATAAGGATTTTTGCTTACTTTCGTATCAGACAACTGCAAATGGTGTTGGTTTTTTCAAGGGAGGAAACTTTATTTGTGCTCATTAAAATCAAAGTGCCACAGAGATTTTCCAAGAGTGTATATTCATAAAGGGAATAAATTTAAACCAGCAGTTCTCTGGGACAGCATATCAAATGTCAAGGGTGTCTGGTCAGCATTGCCTTTCTGTGATAAGTGGAAGTCATGCAGTTTACACAGCAGAAACAATACAGAGCCCACTCTCACAGGTGAAGATCGGTGATCAACCATATTATCTGACACCTGTTTGTTAACTTACATTGAAGTGTGAACAGGTCATTAGAAGGGAATAAACACAAATAGAAATAAAATAAAATCTCTACTAATTCAATTAATATATTTTTTTTTAAATTTGCTTATTCTAATTTACATTAAACATTGGATTATGTAAATAATAATAGGACGACTATGACATTGTTTTAAAAGTTAGACACAGCCCAATCGTGTCATAATTATTATGATCTACCTGACACGCTGATGCTGGCTATGTACAACGCGCATCCCCTACTTTGAAGAAAAATCTTGGAGGAAAAATGTGTGCGGTATACTCATGAAAATACAGTATTAAGTTTGATCTGGTTCAGCCCGGTCCTGTTAGGTTATTAGGTCTGATCTGATCCAATCTGGTTATTAAGTCTGATCTTGGGTCCAGTTTACTTCGGTTTGCTCTGGTGACTTAACCCACCTCTCGTAGCCATAACACCTGTCACAACAGGAAATGCCATGAAAAAATTCTGTTTGTTGATCTTTACTTGAAACTTTGATGATTTTATATCTGAATACTTTGTAGAGAGTTCAGTTTTAGTTCAACTTTCCATGTTTTTTACTTTCTTATTGGTTAGATAGACTCATACTGGATGAGACACCCACAAGAAACACAAGGATGAGAAAGGTTGGATTGGGATAAGTAAAGATGAGTCTGTTTTGCATGGGCCATTGACTTAATTTACATCTGAGCAAATATCTTGTATCTTATTGATAACATCTTGCTCAGTTCATGACTTTGTAAGTAAGCATTGATCAAATTGGAATGGTAGAGATTTTTGTAGTTCATGACAACATTTTCATCTCTAACAGAATTACAATTTCTAACAGAAAGGATTATTTTCTGTGGGGCAGTATTTGGAGACTGTTGGGTCTTTAGTTTACACTTTAATCTGGATCACTCTCGAAGGCAATAGACTAGCGGTCTTATGATCACTTGGCTAGAAATCAGATATGTGGATTATAGAGAAAAAATTCTGACAATTTAAGGAAATCCTTCTCAGTGATCTTTTAATTTGTGCAAGCTGTTTCCAAAAGCTTGAAGTACAAGTACGCAGGTATCAAAAGACACTTGCTCAGGGAAAGGGTTATGCTTTGAGTGCATTCTTTCAACTCCTAGATTGCTGAAGTCATTGATAAAGATTTTTTCAAAGACAAGAAAGAAAGGTTTTGAGTGCATCATTTCTATTCATCAGTAGACAGGAATGTCACTTGATAATAAGTTGATCAAAGGCCTACTAGCGGTCAAAATGCAGATAGATTTAATTCATACCATTTAACTCTTTACCGCACAATGCCACCTTTTAAAGACCCTGGAAAAGAAGCCTTTTGAAAACATTGTTGGAAAAGGAGAAAATGCTGGTAACCAGCATTTTCTCCTTTTCCCGCAATGTTTTCTACCCTATCAAAGAAAAACTGCACCATTTGAGCCACATTAAAATTGTTGTCTGCAATGCTTTCAATTTGGACAAGGCTAAAATTTTGTTGTCTGGTAAAGAGTTAAAAGTAATTGGATATTGTTACGAGTCTGCTAATGTGTTACAGTGCAGTCTATCAAAGTTCCAGTGGCCGGCAACTTTTGTTCTAGTTTTACAATACATTTTTGCTGCCAGCGACTGGAATGGTGACAAAGTCCACGGCAACACATTCTTCGACTTATTCAGAGCTCCAGACAGAGGGAGTGATTTTGATTTCAGAATTGAAAATAGTAATTATTCTCCACTAAACCCTATGTTATGGGCACTCATTAGAATTGTCTCATCGAGACGATTCTAATTAGTACCCACAACAAAGCGTTTAGAAAAGAAATAGCTGATTTAGAATACCATCACTCCCTCTTATCTGGAGCTCTGCATAGTAAAATGGGAAATGAACTGCCTTCTATTAGTGTTATATGCATCTGTGAGACTATGACTATTGTACTCAAATGACTTGGAGGGAGAAGTAATTTGTGCATAATTAACTTATTAATAGTAACCTGATGAAACAAACTTGCAGCGTCCTTTATGTGGATAATTTATGAAAATGAAAGGTAGGAAAATGTTCTTAGAAATAGATTGTCTGCTACTAGTGTTACATGCATCTTTAGGATCATGGGTTGCAGTTCTGAGAAATGAATTGTCTTCCACCAATGTTATATGCATCTGTGGGACTATGTTTAACCCTTTACCGCACAGTGACGCTTTTTAACGCCCCTGGGAAGGAAGCCTTTTGAAAACATTGTGGGAAAAGGAGAAAATGCTGGTAACCAGCATTTTCTCCTTTTCCCACAATGTTTTCTATCCTATCAAAGAAACATTGCACCATTTGAGCCACATTGAAACTGTCATCTGCAAATGCTTTCAGTTTGGACAAGGCTAAAATTTTGTCGTCTGGTAAAGGGTTAATGTACCCAAATGACTTGGAGGGAGAAGTAATTAATGGTAACCTGATGAAACACCATCGTAACATACTTTCAAAATACTGGATAATTTACGTAAATGAAAGTTAGGTACATGTTCACCTGTGAAAATAATGTAGCAAAACTTAGTCCCTTGTTATACGCAGATCTCCTTTTGTTACAATGTTTATATGGCTTGCAACACACGAAAAGGGGACCTCCGGACATATGCGTAAAAGTGTGTCGTCCCAGATCAGCCTGTGCAGTCTGTGACTAATCTGAGACAACACTTCCCGTTTTTGTGCGATTTTCTGTTTCACGAAAGGCCACTATGAAAAATTCTTATGTAGTTGTAAAGTGCCGTCGTCTCGGACTGCGCAAGCTAATCCGGGACGACACTTTACGCAAATGTCCGTAGGTCTCATTTCACATGTTGCAGGCCATATGGTCTGTGGACAGATAAAGTTATCAAGTAGATGATAATGTGTTAACTTTGCAATTTATTTGTAATCTAAGGGCAAACTGCATGTACCCATGTAACCCTGACTAATGGCAAACAATCATGCTCCAGTATGTGTTTTGGATTGATTGATTGATTGATTGATTGTATGGTGTTTAACACCGTTTTCAACATTATTTCAGTTATATCATGGCGGCCAGTGCACCTATCCATGCTTTCCTGGAGTTTCTGTTACCAGTACTCCGCACAATATTCTTTCCAAGCCACTGGCTGCTTTCCCACATAACCATCGTCGAAACTATGGTCAGCAGTGAGAGAGGAATGAATCCTGACTATTATCAATCCTCGGAAAGAAACTGGCCAAGCTGGGGATCGAACCTGCAACCTCCTGTTCTCAAGTCCTGTACGCTACCGACTGAACTACAGGGGCTTGGCATGTGTTTTGGAAATGAGCTTTACTGTTGTGGTGGTAATAATGTTATTCTGCACACACTATCATGTACATGTAATAATCTTTATGAGAATGGAAAGAATATCATTGTGTAATATCATCAACATGATTCTCTGCAGCTGTATGGAAACATCTGTCTGTTAAATGATTTAATTGTCAGTTTGACCCCTACGAAAATAGTAAGTACTGAAAGTACCATTAAGTCTTTACCAAACAATCCCAGGTTTTCATGACCCTGAGAAAGAAGCCTTATGAAAACATTGTGGGAAAAGGAGAAAATGCTGGTAACCAGCATTTTCTCCTTTTCCCACAATGTTTTCTACCGTATCCAAGACAAAGTCTCTAATTTGAGTCACATATAAATTGTCATCTTCAAATGCTCTCAATTTGGACCTTTCTAAATTTTTCTCATGTGATGAAGGGTAAATATAAGCCATTGTTAATTAACTCTTTACCAAACAACAAAATTTAAGAGTCATCCAAATTGAAAGCATCTGCAGACGACAAATTCAGTGGAACTCAAAAGTTGAAATGTGTGTTGGGAAGGGTAGAAAACATTGTGGGAAGAGGAGAAAATGCTGGTTACCAGCATTTTCTCCTTTTCCCACAATGCTTTCAAAAGGCTTCTTTCTCAGGGTCGTTAAAAGTTGGGATTGTGTGGTAAAGAGTCAAGTTTTATGTTGTCTGCAAATGATTTCAATTTGATAATGCCATTTTATGCAGGGCAATAGAAGCAGGAGACAGACCATGTACAGGTTAAAAAAAAAAATAAAGCTGCAGGTGTGTCACAAGTGGCTCCCAGAAGTGGTCATCTGGTGACATATGCTGTAGCCTACATGGATTTAACCCTTTACCACACAATCCAGTTTTATCCACCCTGAAGAAGAAAGCTTTTGACAATATTATGGGAAAAGGAGATGATGCTGGTAACCAGCATTTTCTCCTTTTCCAACAATGTTTTCTACCCTATCAAAGACATTAATCATCTCTATAGCTACATTTAGTATTTTGTCTGCAAATGCTTTCAATTTGGTCTAGTCTAAATTGTGTCGTTTGGTAAAGAGTTATTATAAGGACTTAAAAAAAAAAACTTAAACCATTTAGCCTATGGTGACAACCTTTTGACACTTCCTAAGATGAAAATAAAGGGATAGCATTTCGAAAAATATGAATTTGTCTTTTTCTAGGGTAGAAAACATTGTTGGAAAAGGCGAAAATGCTGGTTACCTGCATTTTCTCCATTTCCCACAATGTTTTTGAAAGCCGTCTTTCTCAGGGTTGTTAAAAGTGCATTATACGGTAAACAGTTGTTTCTTTTGTGCTAAATACTCATGTGGACTGCGTTCAGTTGCATAAGAGACCAAAACACCCGAATACGAGTGGTATTTTGCTGGCATATTTCACAAAATGGCAGACAGTGTACATTCAAGATCAGACTTACCAATGCTTCCTTGCCTTCAAACATTTCATGTCAATTGCAGAATATTTAGCTAGATAATTTGTTTAATGATGTTTTAATACCAATTTTGATATTTTTTATTGCAAAGCTAGAAATTAAGACAGAAACTGTCAGACAGTAACTGGAAGTCTCTGAAACAGGGAAAATTTTGACCATGACATGTAGCTCTCCATGGTAAATCATTTCAATGAAAATACATCATCCGACCGCAGTGGAAGAAAATGTTAAATTTCAGATTGTTTGATTGATTGGTTGATCAATCGATCATTTGATTGATTGGTTGTTCGGTCGGTTGGCTGGTTGATTGATTTAGTTGTGTTTTACAATGCTTTCAACATTATTTCAGTCATACAACTACAACAGCTCACTTATTCATGTATGTCCTAGCTTTCTCCAGTAGTAGGCTAAGGCTCTGAAGTGTCTTGCCGAAGGACACTCCCACAAAAAAGAATAATTGCTTCGAGTGAGGATTGAGCTAGGGGCTTCCAGGTTTTGATTTGATACTTCTCCACAAAGCCACTCAGGACTGGCCTTTCGGAAAACCTCTCTACCACTCTAACAGAATATAGACTTGTCCAAATTGAAAGCATTAATTTTGCAGAGGACAATTTATATGTAGCTCAAGTGATTGAATTTGGCTTTGATACTTTCATACTGGATATCAGCATTTTCTCCATTTCCCACAATATTTTCAAAATGCTTCTTTCTAAGGTCTTAAAAACTCAGGATTGTGTGGTAAAGAGTTAACTCTTTACCACACAATCCTGACTTTTAACGACCCTGAGAAAGAAGCCTTTTGAAAACATTGTTGGAAAAGAAGAAAATGCTAGTAACCAGCATTTTCTCCTTTTCCCACAATGTTTTCTACCCTTCCCAAAACAAATTTCAATTTTTCAGTCACATTTATTTTGTCGTCTGCAACTGCTTTCAGTTTGGACTGGTCTACAATTTTGTCGTTTGGTAAAGAGTTATGAGAGTGAATGAACATTGGCATTTATGGGAACATCCACAGTGAAAATTGAAGATGAGATCCATTGACCTTTATCATGCTGTCCTAATGTCTCCAAATTAGCTTTAAACCTTTACCACACAGCAAAATATTAGACTCATCCAAATTGAAGGAATTTACAGATGACAATTCAAATGTTTTTCAAATGATTATGATAGTATCTGCCCTTGAATAGGTTGAAAACAATGTTTTCAAAAGGCTTCTTCTTCGGGGTTGTTAAAAGTCGGGATTATGTGGTTAAGGGTTAAACACGTGATGACCTTTGTAGAAAAGATACTGGAAAAAAGAGAACTCAACATAATATGGAGAACAAAATAACATGATAATACCACCTCAGGGTGGTAAAAAACAGTGCTGTGTTTAGTAAAGGGTTAGACTTGAGTAGGTGAATGCCCTTTTCTAGACTGACAGTATCAAGCCCTTTTATGTTACATCTTTCAGAATCTGTAAAAATTATTTATTACATTTACAAATGCACAGATCTATTCACATCCATATGTGCAGCAACTTAACCCTTAGAGCACCAAATAAACCTATCAGGCATTCTCGTCCTAGAAATACAACCCAAATAACTGCAATTTCATGGTTGCTTTTGTGTACAGTGTTTCTGCAAAGTGGACAGTGTAGATCAAAGATCAGGCTGCACATTTTGTGCAGCCTGATCTTGATCTACATTTGCAGCAAAAGAAACTATAGTCGTGAAAAGCGCTTTAAGGGTTAATATGGCGTGCTTGTTAATCCTTTACATATCATCCCGACTTTTAGCGACCCAAAGGAAAGAGGCTTTTAAAAACATTTTGGCAAAAGGAGAGAATGCATGCAGTGCTCTTGTTTACTTACATTCATGATCATCTCTAAACCCTCTTCAGTTTATACTGATTGATTAACCTTAAAAATATGTTTTTTTTAAGACCATACAATATCCAGTGCTTTTAGCGCTTTGATTATTTCCTGTCTTTGTGAAGAGAAGTGACATGGGTCATTCGCCTCAATTATGGTGATCTAACACTTTGGCCACTTCAATTTGTACCTAAACTGTGGTATATATTCATTATTTACAATTCTTTGTGCTAAATAAGGTGCTTTTTAGAAATGTTGCAAAAATTTTAATGAAAACAGAGAAGGAATGTTTTGGAAAACAGGTATACTTCTTTGTCTATTAACTCATTAAACTACTTCCTGATTATTCTGTTTAGTATTTAAGATAATTTTTTAACCCTTCACACCACGAAATTACCTACAGGCTTATCCATATTGAAAGCTTTTGTACAGGACAAATAAAATGTGGCTTATAAACAGTGATTTTTTTCCAACTTTGCAACTGTGAGTCCTGGGACTCGCTAACAATAAATCTTATGAGTCCTCTGAAAAATTCATGAGTCCCTTGGCTTTATTGAACAATGCTGTTATGGTCACTATGAAAATTTGGACTACAGACTTGTTCATTTATGTGATAAGATAAACAACTGATTCTAGTGTTTTAACTTTTATCTTTTGATAACCTGTAAACCTGACTATACTTTTAGACTTGGGAACGGGTGTCCACTTCATCAGTGTTCCCACTCACATCTTTTTCTGGCAGTGCATGAACCCCCTGGGGTACATGTTTCAGAGTGCAAGAGAAATTCTAGGTGTGCACTTAATAATGACAGTTTTAGTGCTTCTTTGGAGGAAAGTAAGTGTCTGGTGTTTTGATGATTCTCAGTTTGTAGTAACCTGGTCTTAAAAACAATATGGATAATTTGAATAAAGAAGTTGCTTTTAATGTTTCCTTACTCATAAGATCAAGTTCAGAGGGACAACTTTCAGCCTAATGACCAGTAGACTTTTCTGTTTCACTTTCACTTACAGACACTAATTAGCTTTCACTTATCGTTTTATAGAGAGATTTATGTAAATTCATTGTTTAAAGTCATTATTAAAGCTGAATAGACAGTTTGAAAAGCCTAAGGTTGGACGATGTCGAATCAATCTTTGTTGTGTCATGGGTTTTCATGTTTCTTGCAACGATTTTTGTTTTCATGCCAGTTAATTTTTGGAGTAGTATTTCCACCCTTTCAACAGGCAGCCCGCCCGGGTAGCTTAGTGGTTAGCGTGTCTGACTCGTGACCTGATGGTTGCGAGTTCGATACCCGGTTGAGGCAAACTTCCTTTTCCGGCGATTTTTCGCCTCTCACCTCTGATGCATGTGAGAAAAGTAGTCAGTGGCTTTGGAAAGGAAGTTGTGTCAGTACTGGTGTGAGAAAGCCAGGAAACACATGGGTGTGTCACTGACCGCCATGATATGACCTTAGCTGTTAAAATGGTGTTAAACTCCAATGCAAACAAACAAACCTTTAACAGGCAGTTTCAAAGATCCAAGTTTCTTTTTATTTATTTTCTGCAAATGCTGACAGTTTCCAAATATTCTCCTTTTTCTCTACAATGTTTTCAAAAGCCTCCTTCCTCAAGGTCTTTAAAACTGAAGGTTGTGTGGCCTGGCCAGGTAGCTTGGTGGGGAGTGTATCTGGCTTAGTGACCTGGTGGTTGTGGGTTCAGTACCTGGTTGAGGCAAACTTAATTTCCAGAGGTTTTTCACTGCTCATCTCTGATGCTTGTGAGAAAAGTAGTCAGTGGCTTGGAAAGAAAGTTGTGTCAGTACTATAGTGTGAGAAAGCCGGGAAACACATGCTTAGGTACACTGACCGCTGCGATATAATTAAGCTGTTAAAACAGTGTTGTACTCCAATACAAATATACGAAGATTGTGTTGTAAGGTGTTACATGTAACTCTTTTCCATTAGATGCAGCTCAAATGATTATTTCTGTCTGACAGGGTAGAAAACACAGTGGAAAAAGGAGAAAATGCTGGTTACCAGCATTTTCTCCTTTTCCCACAATGTTCACAAAAACATTCTCTTTCAGGGTCGTTAAAACTCAGGATTGTGTCGTAAAGGATTGAGAGCTAATTTTGTGAAGATTTTTACTTTAGTTTCCTTTGATACATGCATGTAAACTTCCTGATTGGTTCTGATTTAATCCTAGATTCCACAATCCCAAGTTTTAACACTTTACCACACAATTCTGACTTTTAACAACCCTTGGAAAGAAGCCTTTGAAAATATTGTGGGAAAAGGAGAAAATGCTGGTAACCAGCATTTTCTCCTTTTCCCACAATATTTTCTATCCTTTTCAAAACAAATTTCATTTCTTGAGTTGCATTTAATTTGTCGTCTGCAAATGCTTTCAATTTGGACAGGTCTAAAATTTTGTCGTGTGGTAAAGAGTTAACCACCCTGAGAAAGACGGCTTTTGAAAACATCATTGGAAAAAGAGAAAATGGCGGTTATCAGCATTTTCTCCTTTTCCCACCCTAACCTCGCAAATACAACTTTCACAATTTGAGCCGTATTTAATTTGTGGTCCGCAGTATTTGTGCTTTAGAATTAACAAGTGTCAAATTTTGTTGTCTGTTAAATTCTCCTCTAGATGAAAAAAACTTTAGATGTGCCTAGACTTAACTCTGTACCACATAATCCCATCTTTTAATGACCCTGAGCAAGAAAGCTTTTGAAAACATTGTATGAAAAGGAGAAAATGCTGGTAACCAGCATTTTCTCCTTTTCTTACTATGTGTTCTATCCTTCCAAAATTGAATTTTAACTTTTAAGTCACACTGAATTTGTCGTCTGCAAGTGCTTTCAATTTGGGCCAATCTAAAATTTTGTCGTTTGGAGATGACATATTGAATGTTGCTCAAACCATGATGTTTGACTTTGAAATGGCAGAAAACTTTTGGGGGTGAGGATGGAGGGGGGGAGCTGGGAAAGGAGAATGCTGGGTTACCAGAGAAAGAAACATAAATCTTCCATTGTATTTGGAGCTAACAAAGAACCTATATATTGCAGTTTCAAAGCACTTGGGTTTCAAAGACTTGCAGAACACCATCTCATTGTAGTTTAGTATTTTTTTTTAGATGTGTCCATTGGTATTGTGGCTAATTCAGCAACAGGGTCCGTATTCACCAACCATTCTTAAGAACGTTCTTAGACTTATTCTTCAAGATTTTCCAAGTTTGAAAGTAACACAACTTCTGATTGGCTAAACCAAATGGTTTAGCCAATCAGAAGGTGTGTTACTTTTAAATTTGGAAATTTTTGGAGAACAAGACCAAGAATATTCTTAAGAATGGTTGGTGAATACGGACCCAGAAGTTTAAACCAGGGGGTGACTGGTTTAATCCTTTACCACACTATCTTGAGTTTTTAACGATGCTGATAAAGAGGCCTTCTGAAAACATTGTGGGAAAAGGAGAAAATGCTGGTAACCAGCATTTTCTCTTTTTTCCGCAATGTTTTCTTCCCTTTCAAAGGCAAATTTCATCATTTGAGCCATTCTGTAGTTGTTGTCTGCAAATGCTTTCAGTTTAGATGAGTCTAAAAGTTTGTTGTTTGGTAAAGAGTTTAATCCCTAGCTAGGCCTATTTCTTTCCCTGGATTGATGATAGTCATTGCAACAGCATTAAATCTTCTCTCACTCACTGATCATTGTTTTTGTGGCATTTGTCGAAGACAATGTCACTCTGAATTCAATACGGCATTTTGAAAATAATGTATCATATTTTGTATAAAACTGAAGGAAGTAAAACCCTATTAAACCCAATTTTTCCAAGACAACTAAGTATTTCGATTGCACTCAGATATGAAAATGAAAATGGTGTATTAAAATAATTTGGATTAGGCCATGGATCATGGAAATACTTTTTTCTTATCGAAAGTAGCTTGATCCACTGTGGTCTTCTATTGGCGTAATGATACACACAATCTTTGTTTCCTGACCTCCCAATTCCGTGCTTGATCGTCCCAAAGCAGTTTGTTCCTGGGATTATTCTTCCCTGGGCTTGTTCGCCAGGACTTGTTCGTCCCACAAGATTGCACGCTACTCTATTGGATTGTGCATGACTGTATAGTAGGCTGACTTTCAAGCGAATATTTTAAAACTATTTCTATTGTTTATTTTTCATATTAATTCCACACAATGGCTCCCTTGACAAATGCCACACCAGTGCTTTCAGTGCTTTGATTACTACATGGCTATGTGGGATAGCAGTCAAAGGCTTTGAAAGATTATAGTATGAAACACAGGAAAGCATGGATAGGTGCACTGGCTGCAGAAATGTAACTAAAATACTGTTAAAAATGCATGAAACACAACACAAATATTAAGCAGTTGACATGAAAATAAGGTATTATCATTTGGAAAAAGTTTATGACAGTATGTGATATCCCACAGATATAATGTGAAGGTCAGGGTTCATGCTATAAAAATGAATAAGATAATGGGACATAACCCTTTACCACACAATCCCGACTTTTAACGACCCAGAGGAAGGAGCTTTTTGAAAACATTGTGGGAAAAGGAGAAAATGCTGGTTACCAGCATTTTCTCCTTTTCCCACAATGTTTTCAAAAGGCTAACTTTTCCCTTCCCAAAATGTTTTCTATCCTATCAGAAAACTTAAGCTCATTTATATAAATGTTTTTAATTTGTTGTCTGCAGATCTTTTGATTTGGAAGAATCTGAATTTTGTCTTGTGGGAAAGGATTAATTATATGAAAATGCCTGGGCATGTGTGATGTATTTTTCTTCCTGATTGTCTGAAACTTTCTTGCCTTCTCGGTTGGGTTTTTTTTTTTGTGTCCTTGAGCAAGATACTTCAGAGGCCATGCCTAGTACTGATGAAACCCAGGACATATGCACTTTTGTTTACTTGATTATGTGAGATGTGCCATGCTATGCTTAGATAATGTTAAAATCAACATAAAAGTTCACCCAATTGATATTTTTTTTTACTAGACTGTGAGACAATGAAATGTTACCGACCCTTAAAGTGAGGGCTTTTGAAAACATTATGGAAAAAAAGGAGAAAATGCTGGAAACCAGCATTTTCTCCTTTGGCAACAATGTTTTCCTGGTTATCAATGACAGAAATCATCATTTTAGCAACATTTTGTCATCTGCAAATGCTTTCAATTTGGTCCAGTCCAAAGTTTTGTCATTTAAAACCTCTGTTGTCTGTTAACCCTTTACCACACAATCCTGACTTAACGACCCTGAGAAAGAAGCCTTTTGAAAACATTGTGGGAAAAGGAGAAAATGCTGGTAACCATCATTTTCCCCTTTTCTCGCCATGTTTTCTACCCTTCCATACACAAAAATCAATTTTTTATTTACCTATAATTTGTCTTCTGCAAATGCTTTCAATTCAGACTGGCCCAAACTTGTGTGGTTTGGTAAAGAGTTAAAGAGTAAAGCAAGGAAAGGAACATTGATCAACTTCCTGTAGATGGTTTGAATTCTCATTTCCTCCAGAACGACTTGGTACCAGACTGGTTTTCAATCAGTGCAGTAAGATATGAATATTTTACAGCAGTTAATCCTTAACTCTTTACCACACGGCAAAAACTTGTAGACTTGTCCAAATTAAAAGCATTTGCAGACAACTATTTAGATGTTACTTAAATGAGGAAATTTATCTTTGAAAGGGTAGAAAACATTCTTGGAAAAGGAGAAAATGCTGGTTACCAGCATTTTCTCCTTTTCCCATAATGTTTTCCAAAGCCGTCTTCCTCAGGGTCATTAAAAGACAGGATTGTGTGGTAAAGGGTTAAAGTGCCATTCACAACTATAGTTGCCGTTGTGGCCATTGTAGATCAAGAACAGGCTGCACAAAAAGTGCAGCCTGATCTCTGATCTATACTCTCTGCTTTACTGAAACACTGTAGACCAAAGCAACCATGAAATTGCAATCATTTGGGTAATATTTTAAATGAAAATGTATGATAGGACCTGTCCAAATCCAAAACATTAACAAACAATGAATTATATTTGCTTTGAATTGTTGAATTTGCCTTTTAACTCTTTACCACACAATCCCGACTTCTAACGACCCTGAAAAAGAAGCCTTTTGAAAACCTTGTGGGAATAGGAGAAAATGCTGGTAACCAGCATTTTCTCCTTTTCCCACAAGGTTTTCTACCCTATCAAAGACAAAAATCATCATTTGAGCTACATATAATTTGTCGTCTGCAAATGCCTTCAATTTGTTTGAGTCCAAAATTTTGTCGTTTGCTAAAGAGTTAAAGGGTAGAAAACATACATAGTGTGACAAGGAGAAAATGCTGGTGACAGGGTTGTTAAAACTTGGGATTTTGTGGTGAAGGGTTAGAGAAGATCCTCTCTCTCAGAGTGTTTGAATGTGACCATGAATTGATTACAGCTCTCATTATACTTTCCCCTTATATACAGCACTCAGCAGATAACAAACAGGGGCTTAAAATCCAGAGATCATGAGTTCAAATCCCATCTTGGGAATGACTAGCCATTTTTAAGGGTTGGTGACTATTCATTGTGACAGGATTGACCCCTCTCTTACTGCTACTGAGCATGGTTTCAACAATGTTTGTGTTGGAAAGCAGCCGGTGGCTTTGAAAGAGAGTTAGGATAACTCATAACATAGGATTCTGGAACACACACATACATGCACAAGCCACCTTGATAAATTGTATCATGGCCCAAACTTTCCTACATCAATAGCTGTTGTGGTAGTACTTTACTTCATTCATGAAATTGATATCTCCCCCCTCCACATCGGCATTCCTGATAGAGGAGAAAAAAGATGAGGAATCTCCAATATTAACAGTGTTTATACCATGAAACATAAATAATATGTACCATCTGGCTCTATAACAGAGCATGTCATACATAAACTGATTGAAACCTCACAGTCTTGTGGTGATTGATGGTCGGTGAGTTAGACCTACTGTTAAAATGATAGGTGGGGTCTTGCATAGCTCAGTGTTAAAGTGTAGGACTTGTGACCAGGAGGCTGGGGTTCAAGCCTCACTGGATCCATTGGGTTTTTCAGGGGAGTGACCTTGGACAAGATACTTCAGGGCCCTAGCCTAATACTCGGGTGAAACCCCAAAAATACAAGAATATGTGAGCTATTGCCTTGATATGACTGAAATAATGTTGAAAGCGCCGTAAAACACCATTCAATCAATCAAAATAATGGGTTTGTTCAACCAAGGATGGTGTATTTCACTTTGCACAGGAAGAACTCAATATTTTTGTTTCCTTAGAGAAATAACAGAGCAGATTTATCAAAGATTTATTAATTTCGTCAGTAGTAATATTGCAGCAAAGCACCACAACACTGTTTTTAACATGTTACCGCAAGGTTGGAGACAGTAACTTAACTCTTTACCACACGATCCTGACCTTTGTCCCTGAAAAAGAAAGCTTTTGAAAACATTGTCGGAAAAGGAGAAAATGCTTGTAACCAGCATTTTTTTTCCCCACGTTTTCTACCCTTCCTAAAACAAATTTCAGTTTTTGAGTAACATTTCTTTTGTCGTCTGCCAACTTCCAATTTCAACTAGTCTAAAATTTTGTCATTTGGTAAAGAGTTAAATATACACAAACAAATAAACAAACGAACAAGCAGGTGGTTTTAAGACCTCAAGGTGGCAGGCTTTGAAAATATTGTATGAGAAAATGCTTTCTTCCCTTTCAGAGACAGTATTATCATATTAAATTTGTTGATAGCAAATGTTTTGGATTTGGAACAGCCTAAAGTGTTGCTGCCTAGTGCAGGTTAAAATAATAATAGCTGCCAAAAGTAAACAAAAAAGGGTCTTAAAATGCATTTAAATTTAAATCATACCATTTAAAAGTATGGAAACTATTGTGAAGATGACAATCAGTTATTGTACAGTTGGTCCAAGTGTAGCTGCTGGCAATGAAATTAATTTCATAACTAGGTTAAATGCTGCCAGGTCACTCTATCTTTTGTTTACTTTTTGCCTGATTTTGAAATTCATTTTTCTGCCAGCAACTTACACTCTGACTGACCACACAATGACAGATTGTCATCTTGTCAGATTGTCATCCTCACAATATTTTCCATACTTTTAAATAGCATGAATTAACTCTTTACCACAAAATCCGACTTGTAACGACCCTGAGAAAGAGGCCTTTTGAAAACATTGTGGGAAAAGGAGAAAATGCTGGTAACCAGCATTTTCTCCTTTTCCCTCAATGTTTTCTACCCTTCCCAAAACAAGTTTTAATTTTTCATTCGAATTTATTTTGTCGTCTGCAAACGCTTTCAATTTGGACCAGTCTAAAATTTTGTCGTGTGGTAAAGAGTTAAATTTAAGTGCATTTTTACACCCGCATTTTATTTTTGGCCACTATTGGGCCTTGAACACGCTAGTACAGGTGAAAAAAAAATGACAAAAGGAGAAAAATAGGGTATATGGTATCAAATGTAGCAAGTCATTACATTCACAAACCTGAATTTCCTAGAAATAATGTACTATGCATGCTGGATAGAATCCCTGGTGGTTTTAAAATAGAACTTGGTTGCCTTTGATTCTGTTATACTGCCAGACATTTTATCTCTTTCACAACTTTACTTGCTTTTGCAGCCAATGTAGATCAAGATTAGACTGCACAAATTGTGCAGTGCGATCTTTGATCTACACTGTCTGCTTTGCTGAGACACTCTGGACAAAAGAAACCTTGAAAATGAAAATATTTGGGTCTTATTTCTAGAATGGAAATGTCTGTTGAGTTTATTTGGCGCCCTAAGGATTAATCAGAATTCCATGTTTATTTTGGCAGGATCTTGTCAAACAACCTGTTTTCTCAAGAACTGTATAAACTCCCTTGGGTTGTAATTATAAAATAAATCTGTGACAGAGGTCATATCTATGTAAATTAGATATCATTATTTGTTATTACATAGCTTTGATGCACTAACCAGCATTTTTAGCATTGCAGGAATTAATTCTTCTCAGTCTTTGGCACTGCTTTTAACTCTTTACCAAACAACAAAATATTGGACTTGTCCAAATTAAAAGCATTTGCAGACAACAAATGAAATGTGGCTTAACCCTTTACCACACAGTCCCGACTTTTAACGACCCTGAAAAGGAAGCCTTTTGAAAACATTGTGGGAAAAGGAGAAAATGCTGGTAACCAGCATTTTCTCCTTTTCCCACAATATTTTCTACTTGTTCCATAACAAATTTCAATTTTTAAGTCACATTTAATTTGTCATCTGCAAATGCTTTCAATCTGGACAAGTATACATTTTCGTTGTGTGGTAAAGGGTTAAGTGGTGCAATTGGTCTTTGACAGGGTAAAAACATTGTGGGAAAAGGAGAAAATGCTGGTTACCAGCATTTTCTCCTCTTCCAACAATGTTTTCAAAAAGCTTCTTCCGCAGGGTCGATAAAACTAGGGATTAAGTGGTAAAGGGTTAATCCGTAACCCTTTTCATCCAATCCTCTTGGTGTATGATCTTGAGGAACGAGGCTTTGAAAACATTATGGAAATAAGAGAAAATGCTGTTTACCACAATGTTTTCTACCCTTTCACAGACGAATTCCATTATGTAAGCAACATTTATTTTGTCATCTGCAATTGCTTTTCGATTTGGATAGGTAAAAATTTTGCCGTTTGGGAAAGAGTTAACCCTTTACCACACAGTCCCAAATTATAATGACCCTGAGAAAGAAGCCTCTTTAAAACATTGTGGGAAAAGGAGAAAATCCTGGTAACCAGTATTTTCTCCTTTTCCCTAAATGTTTTCTACCCTATCATAGACAACTTTAACAATTTGAGCCACATTTTAAATTGTCCTCTGCAAATGCTTTCAATTTGGAAAAGTCTAAAATTTGTCGTTTGGTAAAGAGTTAAACATTTACCAAATGATGGAATTTTAGATGTATCAGAATTGAAAGCGTTAATTTGCAGACGTCAAATCTAAACTGGCTGAAATGATGGAATTTGTTTCAGAAAGGGTAGTAATCATTGTGTTTTCTCACAATGTTTTAAAAAGCACTTTTTCTTCAGAATCCTTAAAACTCAGCATTGTGTGATAAAAGGGTTGATTTGATCTCTTTTTCTTTTATCTTTTCTGTAGAATGAATAAATCATTTTATGCAGAAGCATAAATCATATGTTTAACCCTTTACCACACAATCCCGACTTTTAACAACCCTGAGCAAGAATCCTTTTGAAAACATTGTGGGAAAAGGAGAAAATGCTGGTAACCAGCATTTTCTCCTTTTCCCACCATGTTTTCTACCCTCCCAAAAGCATATTCCAATTTTCAAGTCACATTTATTTTGTCATCTGCAAATGCTTGCAATTTGGACCAGTCTTAAATTTTGTTGTTTGGTTAAGAGTTAACCCTTTACCAAAAAATACAAAGATTTAACGACCCTGTTGAGGAAGCCTTGTGGAAAAAATTGTGGGAAAAGTAGAAAATATTGGTACCCAGTATTTTCTCCTTTTTCCACACTGTTATCAATCCATTCAAAGGCAAACCCTTCTTTTTGAACCATACATAACTTGTCTGTAAATACTTTAAATTTGGACAAGTCCAAAATTTTGTTGTTTGGTAAAGAGTTAACTTGAAACTATTCCAATTTAGAGCATGTTACAGACTAAACAGTTACAAGACAAGTTGAAAATGATTGTGGCTGCAGATTGTAGATCAAGATCAGACAGCACATTTTATCAGACAGCACAAAATGTGCCGTCTGCTCATTGATCTTCACTATGGGGTTTGTAGAGATATTTTGGCCTGAAACAGCCTCAAAACTGCAAGATTGTGGACTTTTTATATACTGAAATGTCCATGTCACTAATATTTAACCCTTTACCAAACGACAAAAATTTTAAACTGGTGCAAATTGAAAGCATTTGCAGACGACAAAATAAATGTGACTGAAAAATTAAAATTTGCTTTGGAAAGGGTAGAAAACAATGTGGGAAAAGGAGAAAATGCTGGTTACTAGCATTTTCTCCTTTTCCGACAATGTTTTCAAAAGGCTTCTTTCAAAGAGTTGTTAAAAGTCGGATTGTGTGGTAAAGGGTTAAGGAGCTAGAAATTTGATGATTTATGAGCACAAAATGCGAGTGCAAAAAGTTAGTTGCAGTGCAGTTTTACAAACAGATGTTACCATTTCCAAGACAATTGCAGTAGTTGATTAGTCTTTTTTTCCTTTCTAAAGATCTTTGTCTAGTCAATAAGACCCAAATTAGTCTTATTTCAAGGTTGGTCTTGTCTAGCACAGTGGACAGTTTAGATCAAAGATCAGACTGCATGTTCTGTTTAACTCCTTACCAAATGGAAAAATTTTAACCTAAACCAAATTGAAAGCATTTGCGGACGACAATTTCAGTGTAGTTCAAATGATATGATTTTTCTCTGATAGGGCAGAAAACATTGTGGGAAAAGGAGAAAATGCTGGTACCAGCATTTTCTCCTTTTCTCACAATGTTTTTAAAAGGCTTCATTCTCGGGGTCATTTAAAGTCGGGATTGTGTGGTAAAGGGTTAACAACACTAGAGGAATAAGTTTCGCGATTTGGGCCAAAACAAAAAAGGAGAGCCTTGCTCAATTTTTTGCACTTAACCCTTTACCAGACAACAAAATTTTAGCCTTGTCCAAATTGAAAGCATTTGCAGACATCAATTTCAATGTGGCTCAAATGGTGCAACTCTTCTTTGATAGGGTAGGAAACATTGTGGGAAAAGGAGAAAATGCTGCTTACCAGCATTTTCTCCTTTTCCCACAATGTTTTCAAAATACTTCTTTCCCAGGGGCGTCAAAAGGCGGCATTGTGCGGTAAAGGGTTAAGTAGGAGGAAAGAGACCCATGAAAAAAAAAACACCCAACATGGTAATGTATCATACTTACAATAATTGTTCAAGTCATTGACATTTAAAGTGTGTCATTAGGCCTCTCACTGCTAAAATCTGCCATGCTGAATAAATCTGGCCTTCATAAGCAGTTTTTTATGACAAAAAGACCATTAGATATTGATCAGTAGGGTTCTTGAAGCAGAGAACATCAAAAAAGGAACCTGGACAGTAGAGAAACTGTGAGAAACTTCTCACTCTGAGCAGTTTGTACATTTGAACAGTGATTCCAAGTCCCAACTATGGTCCATCCATAAAGTTAGCTTTAACTCCTTCCCACACAATCCCCAGTTTTTATGAACCTGATTTAACCCTTTCCCAAACAAGCCCTGGTTTTCACGTACCTGCAGAACAAGTCTTTTGAAAACACTGTGGGAAAAGGAGAAATTGCTTGTAACGAGCAATTTCTCCTTTTCCCACAGTATTGTCTACCCTTTTTGAGACCTTTCTGCCATTTTTATCAAATTTAAAATTGTCGTCTGCAAACTCTTTCAATTTGGACCAGTCCAAAATTTGTCGTTTCGGAAAGGGTTAAGAGGACATTTGAAAACATTCAGGGAAAAGAAGAAATTGCTGCCTAACAGCACTTTCTCCTTTTTCCACAATGTTTTCTATCCTTAAGACAGAAGTCATCATTTGAGCTGTATTCAATTTGTCGTCTGCAAATGCTTTCAAGTATTTTGTAGAGTACAAAATATTGTTGTTTGTGAAAGGGGTTAATTCTTTCCAGATGGCAACTGTTTGAACTTACTCATACTGAAAGCATTTGGAGACAACAATTTTATTAACCCTTACCCAAAGGACAAATTTTGGACTGGTCCAAATTCAAAGAGTTTGCAGACGACAATTTCAAATTGGATGAAAATGGCAGAAAGTTCTCAAAAAGGGTAGAAAACACTGTGGGAAAAGGAGAAATTGCTCGTTATGAGCAATTTCTCCGTTTCCCACAGTGTTTTCAAAAGACTTGTACTGCAGACACGTGAAAACCAGGGCTTGTTTGGGAAAGGGTTTAATTTGGTTCAAATGATGGGTTTGTCTTTGAAAGGGAAGCATACATTTTTTAGGCAGGAAGAAAATGCTGGTTACTAGACTAGTTTATTCCCCTTTTCCCAGACTTTTTTTAAATTTCTGCGTACCATCACTTGTGCAAAAACTCGTCTCAAAAATTACCCTGTATGGGTTTTAGGTTACGGACAATTGAGCTGTTATGCCCAAGATCTGCTGGCATGTACTTTTTCCTCAGTTAATGACATTGTCAAAGACGCAATGATTTTAACCTTTAGAATACAGAATAACCCCAACGGACATTTTTTCCGTCTAGAAATACGACCTATATTATCACTTTTTCAAGACTTCTAATATCTAAAATGCTTCAGATAAGCAGACAGTATGGTATACGGTGCACGCTTTGTGCAGCCTGATCTTGATCTATACTGGCCGCAAAGGCAACTGTAGTTGTGAGAGTTGCTTTAAGGGTTAAGACTGTTTAGTTTGGGAAATCAATAAGCCATTTGTGGCAGACTCTGTATCACGTTTTGATTGGTCTCAGACAATCAGCTTTACCATTTTCTGTATTTTGACTTATCTAGAGCTTTAACTCTTTTTACCACACAATCCCATGTTTTAACCACCCTGAGAAGGAAGGGAAGTCTTATGAAAACATGGTGGGAAAAGGCAAAAATGCTGGTTACCAGCATTTTCTCCTTTTCTCACAATTTTTTTCTATCCTTTCAAAAGCAAATTATCTTCATTTCAACTACTATTTTATTGTTGTCTGCAAATTCTTTTATTTTGGATGTGTCTAAAATTTTGTTAAATGTTAAAGCATTCTAACATTCATATTAAGACTAAATTCTTTGACGTTTGACGAAGTAATCTAGTAATTTAGACCAGACTGTTTAGTTATGGTCAGATAAAAAATAATAAATGATTGATTTCTGTTTATCGTCACCAGGTGTTGCCCATATGGGGGATGCCCCCTGAAGGCTGTTAGTTGTGTCACAAGGGATTGTCTAAGATACAGGACAAAACCTACCCTAAGTTACACTTTGGTTCCTTACCCTTTCCCAAACAAGCCCTGGTTTTCACGTGTCTGCAGTACAAGCCTTTAGAAAACACTGTGGGAAAAGGAGAAATTGCTCGTTACGAGCAATTTCTCCTTTTCCCACAGTGTTTTTTACCCATTTTGAGACCTTTCTACCATTTTCATCAAATTCAAAATTGTCGTCTGCAAACTCTTTCAATTTGGACCAGTCCAAAATTTATCGTTTGGGAAAGGGTTAAAGTGCTCGATGTATTAGCACTGTCACACAGGACCTTGGTTTAACATCTCATCCAAAAGACTAATAGTAATTCTAGATGGGCAGCCGTGGGACTTGTACCCACACCCCCAAGTGGCCCAAGACATGATATTTACAAGTCTTACGCTCTTCCAATTGGGCTTTTCAGGCTGGTTTAGGTAAAAATATGACAAAATCATCCCCGAAGAATTTTTTCAACTTAACTCTCTACCAAACAAAAAAATTTTTAGACTTTCCCAGATTGAAAGCTTTTGCAAAATTTAATGACGAAATGATTGTGACTCGAAAATAGAAATTCATTATTGAAGGATAGAAAACATTGTCGGAAAAGGAGAAAATGCTGGTTACCAGCATTTTCTCCTTTTCCCACAATATTTTTAAAAGGCATTTTCCTTCGGATCGTTAAAACTTGGGATTGTGTGGTTAAGGGTTAAGCATTCAAACCTTCAGCCCCAGATCATTATGAAATTAGTTTACCCAGCTACTGGGCAATCTAATTCTTAGGTGAGTGAAGAGGGTGTTCTTCCAAACAGATGATTGGTAATACAAACATGTATTATTGACCTTTTTGTCTATTTTTCTTTTTCAGGGCCAGAAACTGGGCCACAGCTAGAGGCAGGAGAAAAACCAAGGTAGGAAGGTGTTTACCCTTTACTGCACAATGCCACCTTTTAATGAGGCCTTTTTAAAACATTGTGGGAAAAGGAGAAAATGCTGGTAACCAGCATTTTCTCCTTTTCCCACAATGTTTTCTCCCCTTTCGAAGAAAAATTCCACCATTTGAGCCACACTGAAATTGTCATCTGCAAATGCTTTCAATTTGGACAAGGCTAAAATTTTGTTGTCTGGTAAAGGGTTAAGACATTTATGAAGAAGATTCAAGCTTACCAAATGACAAAATTTTGGACTTGACCAAACTGAGAGAGCATTTGCAGATGACAAATGAAATGTAGTTAAGATGATGATTTCTATCTTTGATACAGTAGAAAACATTGTGGGTAAAGTAGAAAAGGCTGGTTACCAGTATTTTCTTCTTTAACCACAGTGTTTTCAAAAACCTTCCTTTTCAGGGTCAATAAAACTTGAGATTGTGTGGTAGAAGGTTAAAAAAAGTCTGCATTTGATATTTCTTTGCTATGAGGCTTGTCTTGAACTCTTTCACTACCACTGATCATTTTAATAGCTTTGCAGATGACTTTCATAGCTTTGCAGCCTGTGTAGAACAAGATCAGACTGCACAGAACATGCAGTTTGATCTTAGATCAACACCATCCACTACTTAACTCTTTACTACACGACAAAATTTTAGACTCATCCAAATTGAAAGCATTTGAAGACGACAAAATAAATCGGATGAAAACGTGAAATTTGTCTTGGGAAGAATAGAAAATATTGTGGGAAAAGGAGAAAATGCTGGTTACCAGCATTTTCTCCTTTTCCCACAATGCTTTTAACCCTTTACCAGACAACAAAATTTTACCCTTGTCCAAATTGAAAGCATTTGCAGACAACAATTTCAATGTGGCTCAAATAGTGCAATTTTCCTTTGATAGGACAGAAAACATTGTGGGAAAAGGAGAAAATGCTGGTTACCAGCATTTTCTCCTTTTCCCACAATGTTTTCAAAAGGCTTCTTTCCCTGGGGCGTCAAAAGGCGTCATTGTGCGGTAAAGGGTTAAAAGGCTTCTTTAACAGGGTCGTTAAAAATCGGGATTGTGTGGTAATGCGTTAATGCTAGACTATGACACTAGTCAATGGTAGTGGAAATCTATCCATAGACCTTGAAAAAAAAAGTGGAGTTTTTTGAGTTGGTAATCAAAGAGTTAACCCTTTCCCAAACGACAAATTTTAGACCCTCCCAAACTGAAAGAGTTTGCAGACAACAATTTTAAATTTAATGAAAATGGCGGAAAGTTCTCCAAAAGGGTAGAAAACACTGTGGGAAAAGGAGAAATTGCTCGTTACGAGCAATTTCTCCGTTTCCCACAGTGTTTTCAAAAGACTTGTACTGCAGACACGTGAAAACCAGGGCTTGTTTGGGAAAGGGTTAAGGGTCACTTGATGTCAAAGACCACTGTAATTCTTATATCCCCCAAATTGAAGTTAGGAGGAATATAGTTAGGGGGGTATCCTGAAATCAGGTTGTTTCATATCTCCACAACAAAGGTAGGGGGGAAATCCTGAAATCAGTTTGTCTCATATCTTCCACAGTAAAGTTAGGGAGATATCCTGAAATCAGGTTTCATCCCCCACAATGAAGTTAGGAGGATATTCTTAAGTCAGGTTGTCTCATATCCCACACAACAAAGTTGGGGGGATATCCTGAGATTAGGTTGTCTCCTATTCCGTATAACTCTTTACCACACAATCCCAAGTTTCAACGCCATTGAGGAAGAAGGCTCTTGAAAACATAGTGGAGAAAGGAGAAAAATGCTGGTAACCAGCATTTTCTCCATACCACACAATTTCTTCTACCCAGCTACTGGGCAATGTTTTCTACCCAGCTACTGGGAAATCTAATTCCTAGATGCAAAGCTGTAGGGGAATTTCATTTTTAATTTCATTTAGGCAATTTACTTTGTCATCTACAAATGCTTTCAATTTGAACCAGTCAAAAATTTTGTTGTTTTGGTAAAGAGTTAAAGAAGTTAGGGGAATAACCTGAAATCAGGCTGTCTCATATCTCCAACAACGAAGCTAGAAAATATCCTGAAGTCAGGTTGTCTTATCACCCACAGTGAAGTTAGAAGGCTATCCTAAAATCAGTTGGTATCATATCTCCCACAACAAAGTTTGGGGGATATCCTGAAGTCAGGTTGTCTCATCCACCACAACAATGTTAGGGGGATACCTAAGCTGAAATCAGGTTTTCTCATCTCCCCCACAACAAAGTTGGGGGGGGGGGGAATATCCTAATATCAGGTTGCCTAATCTGTGTCAGGTTCTTTAGGTCTGTACTGTAGGTGTAGTTGACATCTGCTTTCAACCAATCTTGCTGAAACTTTAACCCTTTACCACATATTCTTGGGTTTTAATGACCTTGAGAAAGAGGCCATTTGAAAACATTGTGGTAAAGGAGAAAATGCTGGTAACCAGCATTTTCTCCTTTTCCCACAACGTTTTCCACTCCATCACTGACAAATTCCAGCATTCGAGTCACATTTGATTTGTCGTCTGCATATGCTTTCAATTTAGACAAGTCTAAGTTTTTGCCATTTAGTAAAGGTTGAATGGAAGCATTTCAATCATGGGAACTTGTACACATGCAACCTTCAAAATAATAGGTTGCTATTACAGAGGTTATGGCCCTTTGATTTTTTTTTCCTGATCCAGTGACGTGGCAACCAATTGGGAAGGAGGATGGGAATATTTGTCTGCCTTTGTCAGCTCTGGTTACCTTTGGACTTTTCTTATTGTTTGATTACAGTTACATTCAGTTTTTATGTGGAGAAAAAAAAAGAGAAATAGATCTATTACCTGTCATAATCACTGATGCTTTTGTATTTCTTTATGGGTTTAACCCTTTATCTCACAGTCATGTCTTTTTATGACCTTACAGAAGAAGGCTTTTGAAAAACTTGTAGGAAAAGGCTTGTAACCAACATTTCGTCCTTTCCCTCAATGGTTTTCTACCCTTCCAGGAGCAATCTCTACTTTTACTTGGTTAAGTGAATGAAATGATTTCCTTGTAAAAGAAATGATAAAGGTGAAATAATTTATTTTTGGGTTACAAACATTCTCACAAAATATCAAACGGTGTAGATCTAAGTAGGCTGCTTTCAACATAATTTATTCATTTTACGGTGAGGGCTTACTCATTCTTTTAAGTTTTTGGTTTCACCTCTAATCAGGGTAGAGCTCAGAAGGTTCTTGCCTGAGGAAACTCACACCAAAAATCCTGTGCTCCGATTGAGAATCTGTCAGAAAGGAAGAACTGCTCAAATCTAATTATTTGATGACTTAAGATTTAGTTAAATAAGAAATTACATTAAATTAGAAATTACACATGTGAGGTAGAACCTCCCAGAACAAGATTTTACATTTAAGTCTTGCTGAAATTGAGAGCTACATGTACATGTATATGCTGCTTTTAACATTAATTCAGTCATATTATAGTGCACAACTTCCTTATTCATGTATGTCCTTGGTTTCACCAGTACTAGGCTAGAGCTATGAAGTGTCTTGCCAAAGAACACTCTTACTAAAATCCCAGTGCTTCCAGTGAGGCTCGAACCCTGGGCCTTCAGGTTAAGAGTCCTACACTTTATCACTGAGCCACCCAGCACCCGAATCATGTTTGGTAAAGAATTTCGACAACAGGTTTGGGAAAGTGGGACTCAAGGTGTGGGATGTACCCAGTACTTTGCATAAATCATCATTAGAGCATGGACAGATGAAACAGGTGTTATCACAGCCTAGATTGGCTTATCAGTCTTTCCATGTATAAATTAATCTGATAACCTGTGATTAATGAGGGGAGAGGAACCCTCTGTAATCTCCTTTTGTTTTGAATCCTTTTGCTTCACAGGTAGGTGATGTGCTAGGGAAGCAAGTATTTGAAGCTGCTATGACACAGGAATGGATTCTTGTTAACTCTTTACCAGAGGACAAAATTTTAGACTGGTCCGAATTGAAAGCATTTGCAGACGACAAATTAAAGGTGGCCCAAATGATGAAATTTGTCATTGATAGGTTAGAAAACATTGTGGGAAAAGGAGAAAATGCTGGTTACCAGCATTTTCTCCTTTTCCCACAATGTTTTCAAAAGGCCTCTTTCTCAGGGTCATTAAAAGTCGGGATTGTGTGGTAAAGTGTTAACCTCTTATCCTGCTAAACAAGTTAAATGAAACTTTCAAGCAGAAAGTAAAACCTGGAATAATGCTTTCAAACTGATTTTTTGGAGAAGAATATCTCGGAATCGGACAGTGTAGATCCAAGATCAGACTGCACGTTCTGTGCAGTCTGATCTTGATCTACAGTGTCTGCAAAAGGTCAGTGAGTTGCATGAAGCAGCTTAACCCTTTCCCAAACAAGCCCTGGTTTTCACATGTCTGCAGTACAGGTCTTTTGAAAACACTGTGGGAAAAGGAGAAATTGCTCGTAATGAGCAATTTCTCCTTTTCCCACAGTGTTTTCTACCCTTTTTGAGAACTTTCTGCCATTTTCATCAAATTTAAAATTGTCGTCTGCAAGCTCTTTCAATTTGGACCAGTCCAAAATTTGTCGTTTGGAAAAGGGTTACGAAGGGTTAAGTGTTTCTTTTGTGCTTGCTATGGACAATTATAGAAAAACAAACTGAACTCTTTACCAAACAACAAAAATGTAGACTTGTCCAGATTGATAGAATTTGCCAATGACATTTTAAATATGACTCAAATGATGGAATTTGTCATTGATAGGGTAGAAAACATTGTGGGGAAAGGAGAAGATGCTGTTTATCAGTATTTTCTCCTTTTCACCACAATGTTTTCAAAAGGCCTCTTTCTCAGGGTCATTAAAACTCAGGACTGTGTGGTGAAGGGTTAAACTTTATCCAGCCAATTAACCCTTGACTGCACCATCCTGAGTTTTAACGAACCTGACAAGGAAGCCTTTTGAAAACTTTGGGAAAAGGAGAAAATGCTGATAACCAGCATTTTCTCCTCTTCCCACAATGTTTTCTACCCTATCATAGACAGAAATCATCATTTGAGCTACATTTGAATTGTTGTCTGCCAAGTCTTTCAATTTGGTCCAGTCCAAAATTTTGTCGCTTGGTAATGAGGTAAACCTTATCCTGCTGAATTTAAGCAGTAGAGAGATCACAGGCCACATCGTAGATATTTAATAAGTTGTGTAACAAAGTGTAAAATCTGTTGATTGCTCAAAGTGAGCAAAATGTTCGTTTGCTATTATGTATCAACTGCATTCATGTAATTAATATGCTAATGACCTTATATGTTCTATTTATACAGAGCCCCACCTGTTGCCAAGAAACCCAAACCACTACCACCAAAGAAACCGTCTCTACCAGCCAAACCATTACTCAAAAAACCAGAAGTTCAAAATGGTATGTTGGTACAAAAAATGGTTAACCCTTTACCAGACAACAAAATTATAGCCTTGTCCAAATTGAAAGCATTTGCAGATGACAATTTCAGTGTGGCTTAAATGGTGCAACTTTTCTTTGATAGGGTAGAAAACATTGTGGGAAAAGGAGAAAATGCTGGTTACCAGCATTTTCTCCTTTTCCCACGATGTTTTCAAAAGGCTTCTTTCCCAGGGGCGTCAAAAGGCGTCATTGTGCAGTAAAGGGTTAAATTACTGGTAACCGGCATCCTCTCTTTTTTTCCACCAGTGTTTTCTACCCCTCCAAAGGCAAATCTTCAATTAACATTTTATGATTTTTATCCCCCACCCCCAACTCCTTTGTCTTCTTTAAATACACCTGTAGTATCAATTTGGATAAGTCCAAAATTCCATCATGTAGTACAAGTTAACCATATTTCCTCTCTTTGAATAATGCCATGTCAGGCTAGGAATTCGTTCCAGTTAACTCTTTACCAAACAACAAAATTTTGGACTTGTCCAAATTGAAAGCATTTGCAGACGACAATTTTCATGTGGCTCATATGATGAAATATGTTTTTGATAGGACAGAAAACATTGTTGGATAATGAGAAAAATGCTGGTTACCAGCATTTTCTCCTTTTCCCACAATGTTTTCAAAAAGGCCTCTTCCTCTGGGTTGTTAAAACTCGGGATTGTGTGGTAAAGAGTTCAGTAATTTGCTACTTTTTCCATCATGCCATTCAAAAAATGTCAAGTTATATAGTTACAGGTTAACTCTTTACCAAACGACAAAATCTTAGACATAATCTAAATTGACATGTTGCCATTACGTGTATTAATGCCAATGAAAAATTAGACGAAGCTCACATGATTGAACTCTTTACCAAACCTCAAAATTTTAGACTGGTCCAAATTGAAAGCATTTGCAGACGACAAAAGAAACGTGACTGAAAAATTGAAATTTGTCTCGATAAGGGTAGAAAACATTGTGGGAAAAGGAGGAAATGCTGGTTACCAGCATTTTCTCCTTTTCCCCACAATGTTTTAAAGGCTTCTTTTACAGCGTCCTTAAAAGTCAGGATTGTGTGGTAAAGGGTTAATTTGTGTTCGAAAATGTAGAAAACAGTTTGAAAAAAGGAGAAAATTCTGGTCACCGGCATTTACCCCTTTTCAGCAATTGTTTTGAAAGCCTTCTTTTTCCAGTTCTTGAAAACTCCGAATGATTGGTTGGTTGTATGGTGCTGAACGCCTTTTTCAACACTATTGTAGATATATTGAAGCGACCAGTGCACCTCTTCATGCTTTTATGGAGTTTCTCTTACCAGTACTACATGCAATATTTTTCCAGTCCACTGGCTGCTTTCCCACATAACCATTGTCAAAAAAATAAGTAGCTATGAGAGAAATAAATCATGTTGCAATATGACTATCCCCAATCCTCGGAAAGAAATTGGCTGAGCTGGGGATTCGAACCAACAGACCCTCTGTTTGCAAGTCCTGTAAGCTGCCAACTGCACTATCGGGGCAAGGCTTGATTGGTAAAGGGTTAAAATTGTAAACAAAAAGCTGAGTGACTCAGAGGTTATGACTCAAATGTGGTTTGAACTTTGTCTTGTTTCATCATGGAATGCAGATCAGATTTCTAAACAATGCTTTAGCCTGACCTGAAAACTTTAAACAAACTGAAACATGTTATGTATGAGGCATAGAGCTTTGCACTACATGTTCTTTTAAGGAAAAAAAAGTCACTGAAGCAGCTCTTAACTATTTAACAAGCGACTAAATGTTAGATCTATCCATATTGAAAACAAATGTGACACAAACATTCAAATTTGTGTCCAGAAGGCTAGAAAAAATTGTGGGAAAACCAGAAAATGTTGGTTAACAGCTCTAAGCAGCATTTTCTCCTTTTTCTACAATGTTTTCTACCCTTTCAATTACAGAAACTTTCATTTGAGTAACATTTGATTTGTCATCTGCATGCTTTAAATTTGTACCAGCCTAAGATTTTGCTCTTTACCACACGACAAAATTCTAGACTGGTCCAAATTGAAAGCATTTGCAGACGACAAATTAAATTAGCTCACATGATGATATTTGTACTTGATAGGGTAGAAAACATTGTGGGAAAAGGAGCATTTTCTCCTTTTCCCATGATGTTTTCAAACGGCATCCTTCTTAGGTTTGCTAAAAGTGGTAAAGAGTGAAGCGAAGGGACATTTCCATTTTCATTTCGGCACTTTTAGGGTTTCTGAACTGAAAATGAAAATGTTATCAAAATTTTCCTGCAGTGACTCAGTAGAAAAAAGCCATATTGTATTTTGATCTCCATGGAAACATGGAATTCTTTATAAAGTTAACAGCCTTGCTAAACTCTTTACTACATGAAAAACATTTCAGACTTGTCCAAATTGGAAGTATTTTGCAGACAACAAATAATAGGTGATTTAACCCTATACCACACAAGCACGACTTTTAATGACCCTGAGAAAGAAGGTTTTTGAAAACATTGGAATAGAAAATGCAATTTATAAGTATTTTCTCCTTTTTTAAAGATATTTTCTGAGGCCTTCTGTCGTAGGATTGTCTAACTGGGGGATTGTTTTGTGAAGGTATAACCCTTTACCAAACAATAACGACTTTTAATGACCCTGAAAGAGAAAGCTTCTGAAAAGATTGTGGGGAAACAAGAAAATGCTGGTAACCAGCATTTCCTCCTGTTCCCACAATGTTTTCTATCCTATCAAAAACAGAAATCATCATTTTAGCAATACCTGATTTGTCATCTGCAAATGCTTTAATGCTTTCAATTTGGTCCAGTCCAAAATAATATCATCTGGTAAAAAGTTAATGGAATTTGCATTTTTTTTCTTGAATGCAATATGATGCATGTTGATGTGCAATATGAAAGAAATTGATTTATAGAGAAAATAGTTTATCAGTATAATTATTCTCCTTTTCCAGGGATGTGTTCCAAGGCCGTCTGTCATAGGATCGTCAAAATGTGGGATTGTTTTGTGAAGTTTAACTCTTTACCAAACGACAAATTTTCAGACTAGTCCAAATTGAAAGCATTTGCAGACGACAAAATAAAATTAACTCAAAAACTGAAATTTGTTTTGGGAAGGTTAGAAAACATTGTGGGAAAAAGGAGAAAATGCTGGTTACCAGCATTTTCTCCTTTTCCCACAATTTTTTCAAAAGGCTTCTTTTTCAGGGTCGTTAAAAGTCGGGATTGTCTGGTAAAGAGTTAATGGAATCAGCTTTTTTCCCTGATAGCAATATGGTGCATTTTGATGTGCAACATGGAACGAATTGATTTAACCCTTTCCCAAACGACAAATTTTGGACTGGTCCAAATTCAAAGAGTTTGCAGATGACAATTTTAAATTTGATGAAAATGGCAGAAAGTTATCAAAAAGGGTAGAAAACACTGTGGGAAAAGGAGAAATTGCTTGTTATGAGCAATTTCTCCTTTTCCCACAGTGTTTTCAAAGGACTTGTACTGCAGACACATGAAAACCAGGACTTGTTTGGGAAAAGGTTAATGACTAAGAAATAGGGATAAAAGGGGAAAGAAATAAGTTGCCGACATATATCAATTAACTTTTTACCACACAATCCTGACTTTTAATGGCTCTGTCAAAAAAGGCTTTTAAAAACATTGTGGAAAAAGGAGAAAAAGCTGGTAACCAGCATTTTCTCCTTTTTCCACAATGTGTTCTATCTTGCCAAAGAACTTCCGTTCATTTGTACAGCTTTGGGGTTTGTCGTCTGCAGGTCTTTTCAATTTTGAAGACACAAGAATTTGACATATGGGAATGGACTAACAAAAAGAAACTTGTTTTGTTATCTATAATCCCTGGGAAGAAGGTGTCATGCCCTGGTAGCTCAGTCAGTAGCGCACGGGACTTTGGAACATGGGGGTTGCTGGTTCTATCCCCTGCTCGGCCTATTTTTTTCCAAGGATTGATGATAGTCATTGTGACATGATTCATTCCTGTCTTACCGCTGACCGTTGTTTTGATGATGGTTATGTGGGAAGGAAGCCAGTGTCTTGGAAAGAGTATTTTTTGTAGTACTGGTGTAAGAAACTCCAGGAAAGCATGGATTGGTGCACTGGCTGCGACGATGTAACTGAAATAATGTTGAAAACAGCATTAAACACCATACAATCAATCAGTCATAGAGAGAAGGTTTTTGTAAATATTATTTTGTAAGAAAACCTGTTGAAGAAAAAATCCAATGACCTCCGTGACAAATCCTAAATCTAATTTACTGTCTGCAAGTGCATGCAATATTGAGGAATATAGAATTTTGTTGTCTGCTTTACTCATCACCAAAAGACAGAATTTTAGACTGGTCCAAATTTAAAGCAGTTTCAGACGATAATTTAAACATAGGTCAAATGACGATTTCTGTCTTTGATAAGGTAGAAAACATTGAGGGAAAGGGAGAAAATGCTGGTTACCAGCATTTTCTCCTTTTCCCACAATGTTTTTAAAAGGTCCCTTTCGCAGGGTCGTTAAAACTCGGGATTGTGTGGTAAAGAGTTAAGAGTTAAATACATGGAGCTCTTCTTTAATTCAATCCATAGAATTCCAGGGTCAACTAATGTAGTGGTTTCCCATTCTGTTCTTGATTCTTTTCCATCTGATATTTTAAGATACTCTTCCATAAAACATTTATGAATTGCATTATAAGTTTGGCTGTTTTTGTAGAAAACATTGAGGTATTGTCGTAGTCCTATCATTACATGTTTTCTGCCTTGTTTGCATCTGCATCATTGTGATTCAAAAACTTTGACATTTTATATCTCTGTCGTTACTAAAGATATTTACCTCAAACTGGGACAAGTTGTTAACCATCAAAAGGGGAACCCATACAACAGGGGAAGGTAACCATTACAGAGCTGCAGATAGAGGGAGTGATTTTGATTTCAAAATTGAAAATATTAATCACTCTCCACTAAACCCTATTTTATGGGTACTCATTAGAATCGTCTCAACACGATTCTAATGAGTACCCACAACATAGGGTTTGGAAGAGAAATAATAGATTTAGAATGCGATCACTCCCTCTTATCTGGAGGTCCCCCATCAAAATATTTTTGACACAGTTATTCCCCTTTTTCAACTGAAAATCAAGTAACTGAAGCTGAGCATTGGCACCTGCATTCGGTGCTCTTGCATCTTTTTCCAATGTTTTCAAAAGACTTTTTTCCCAGGGTCGTTGAAAGTTGTATTGTTTGGTAAAGGGTAAAATAGGTGATGGTAAAGGTTAAAATAGGTAATGGCTATCTATATAGCTTTCATCATTTATTTTAAGGCAATGGCACAGATCACATACAGCAACCTCACAAAGAAAAACCTCAGCAAGAACCAGCACAAAGCTTTACACCTTCATCGCCAAAAGCTTCTCTAGTTCTTCCCAAGGGCTCTCCACGGACCTCTAAACCAAACCGAACTCCTCCCCCTCTGCCAAAACACCCCCCAAAAGGACCAAAATCTAGAGTGCCATCTGAAAGGTCTATTGATAATTCAAATTACAATGAAAGTGATAGTGAAGCAAATGACTGTGATAAAAATAAACTGATAAGCACAAATACTGTGCTTGTAGATGAACTAACTGCGCTTATGAAAAAATCAAAGTCCTTTGATGATAAGACTTCAGACAATGGCAATGCTGTAACTCCCGATAGAAACATAATAAATGGTTCAGTGTCTCCTAAAGTTGGTAGAATGGAAAACCATACAGAACCAGCTGGACCTGTCACTGAGGGAAGTGTAAAAGTGGCCCCAAAAGTCCCCTTAAAGCCAAAACCAAGACCAGATAAAAAGTTAAAAGAGAAAGTAAATGAACAATCAGCTGAGGTGGTGACAAACCATAGATCTGAATCTCCATCTGCAAAGGCTATAAATGGTCAAGAAGATGAAGAACATCAAATTGGAAGTTCTACTTGGTTTGTCACAAGTACTGAGGCAAAACAAGATTTGTCAGATTCGAGAAATTTCGACAAAACAGACAATAATCAAAATATGGGAAGTCAAAATATTCTGAAAGCTTTCGCAAAGTCTTCCCCAAAGCCGTCCCCAAAAATTCCCCGCAAACCATTACCCAGAATTCCTTCCAAGTCTACCAATCCTCTACCTGTAACTACAGATAAAGTCCAAAAAAAAGATACAAATGGCAATTTGATGGTGCATTTCTCCAAAGGTGAAGACAACAGCATTGATATAAGAAGGCACCAGGAAGACACTATTGGTGGACCAAAAGATACATATCTGGAATCAGATAAAGACCACAGAGATGAGACAGAGACAAAAGATGGTGCAGTGTTCAGTAAAGATGTATGTATGTCAGTCCCAGACAAAGAGATAGATGATAGCAAACCACAACTGTTTCCCAAGCCTGTTCCTCGCCGTTCTATTCCATCAAATAGACCAGTCCCAACTCCACGTAAGAGAAGTTCAATAAACAGGCTCTCTGGTTCAGAGGATTCTTTTATTCAGGATCCCTTGATGACCAGTAGTGTACATAATCTTTCAATGGATAGTGATTCTCGAAACAATGAAAATGAGTTTTTGAATGTTAAGGAACGCATAGTTAAAGCAAAGAGTGAAGAAAATGTTTTCTCAGCTTCAAAAGGATGGAGTGTAGTTACAGGAACTATAGATATAAGTGGAAACAGTGATGATGGAAACTTAGATAAAAGCAATAATGTGATAGACAATTCAGTAGGTGATTTATCTGTTAAACAGACCTCTGAAGGTACTGTTGTGAATTCCTTTGTAAAGTCCAGGGTTGTGTTCTCAGAAAAGGGAGAAGAAAAGCAGTATAGGGTCATTGATAAATCTGTGGTTACTTCTCAGTCAACATTATTAGAGTCGCATAAAGCCTCTAGGTCAGTGTCGCCAGATAAGGATAACTTTGTTAAACAGGATAATGTGTCACAAGAAATGGCAAAAGATTTTGCAAATGATGGGAATGAAGCAGAAACATTAGTAAATACATCTGCTGGCGAAAACAGGGTGGATGAAAGCCCAGATAGCCTTGATGACCTACTGTCTGACAGGACCATTTTAGAACCATCCTCATTGTTAAATGAGATTGAAGAAATTCTATCAAGAAGTCACAAACATTTGTCACTAACTAGATCAGGCTCTTCTCCAGAAAAACGATTCTCACCTCTCCTTGCATTTAAAAGTGACAGTAACAGATGTGAAAGATCTAGATCAGTAGATAGTTCATCAAATGCAGCTCCAGTAAGACCACCAAGACCAAGGAAAGAGCAGAGGAGAGTGAGAGCACATAGTCAACTAATGTATGACTCTTGTGGGAGTGATACAGAATCTTTACCTGACACATCACAAACTGCTGATGAAAACCTGACATTGGATGAAAAGTCAATGACATTAGGAAGGGCAAAACCACATCCTCCAAAACCTAAGCGACATAAACTGCTAAAAGTTCAGAGGAGTCAGTCTGACATCACAGCCATGAAAACATTTGTTGACAAACAAGGCCATAAGAGACAACAATCAGATGGTGGTCCTATGACCATTACAGATCAAGATGAAGTGAACCCTAATAGACCCAAATCTTGGAGAAAAGGTAGACCCAGTAAGAAAGCTCCACCTCCTCCACCAATTTCTCCCTTTAAGGGATCACCTACTAATCTAAACATGGTTGTCCCAGTCTCTAAACAAGGTACAAAGATATCAAAGGATGGCAAGAAAAAAAAGTTAGCACTGGATGATTTAGGAGGAACAGTTTACAATAGTATCCAAGATGATGGAATTTGTTCATCGGAAGGGGAACATGACTATCATGAAATTCCAGAGGATATTGGTAAAAGTCAAGATGTGAACCATAATTCTAGAATAAAAGCTGGACATAACATGATTAATCTTGGTGACAATGTTAGAGATAGATCTGGTTCTCCTCCAAAGCTTCCACCTCGGAACTCAAATAATTCTATGTCTTTTGAGACTTCAAGTTCATCTTCAATAGGTCATGAATTTGACAGTATGATAACTAGTTCAGTGGAAGATATGTCTGTGTCAAGTACAAGTAGAGCATTTCCAAAGACTTCTAGTCCTAATGTTGTCGTGAAAATTACTCGGGATGACCTTGAAAATGAGGTTGGACTTGGAGCTAGTCCAGTCACAGTCAAACAGAGACCACCAAGTGGTGTCAGTCTACAGTCAGATAGTGGTTCAGGGAGTCATGTAACAGAGCACATCTCCTCCTCAGAGTCGGAGGGCGAGGACGAAAAGAAGGTAAGTTAACCCTTTCCCAAACGACAAGTTTTGGACTGGTCCAAATTGAAAGAGTTTGCAGACGACAATTTTAAATTTGATGAAAATGACAAAAGTTCTCCAAAAGGGTAGAAAACACTGTGGGAAAAGGAGAAATTGCTCATTACGAGCAATTTCTCCTTTTCTCACAGTGTTTTCAAAAGACTTGTACTGCAGACACGTGAAAACCAGGGCTTGTTTGGGAAAGGGTTAAACCCACTTCTCTGTTCTTACAACCCTGAGGAAGAAGGTTTTTGTAAAAATTGCACAACTTTGAGAAAATATACATCATTCCTTTTCCTAACCCCAAGACCTAGGGCTACCAAAATTTGCATGCAGCTTCATATAATAGACCTTTACTGATTTTGTCCCAGTTATAGCCCTAGGATCAAAATTGGCCCCACCCGGAGGGGGGGGGGGGGGAAACAAGTATTACATGTTAGCACATGAAGTCAATATTACTTACGCTTATAAAACTGATCAAGGGAATAACTCATGTTCACCCAGTACAGATATATCTTAGATTGTTACCATTTACCTCCCTTGATAATCAAACTGCATTATTACATGATTGTGTTGGGTATTCAAGTTTTTAGGAGAGAAAATGTTCAGTTTTCAGTGAGAGTAATTTAACTTGATGTTAATTGTTATGCACAGACGAGTTGAATTTCTAACATGAAGTGAAGTTTGTAACATTGAGTTTTTTTCCTTTTCATGCCATTGAAAAAAAGTATTGTGCTACTAAAGTTTCAGAAATCTTCTTTTAAAAGGTCATTTTGTTAGAGTACGCTGATATTTGTATGAACGATACTTGATTAGACCTACTCTTATTCATTGACATCGTCTGCATTTGATATGATATAAAAAATATGACTGTTTTTTTTTAAGGGCGGGGGTTGGTGTGGCTATTATCTCCGGGGGTTGGTGTGGCTATTATCTCCGTGAAACTTTATTACCATAGTTACAGACTTCTTACAATTCATGCCTCTGTCAATGCCAATTAAGCACATGATACACTTACTTAGGAGGCACTGGAGCAATGCAGGGTCTTCATGGCCCTCTTGTTAATAGTTGACCCTTCCTGACTTATAACAACCCTGAGAACAGAGCCTTTTGAAAACATCGTGGGTAAAGGAGAAAATGCTGGTAACGAGCATTTTCTCCTTTTCCCACAATGTTTTCTACCCTCCCCAAAACAAATTTCAGTTTGTTGTCTGCAAATGCTTTCAATTTGGACTAGTCTAAATTTTTGTTATGTGGTAATGAGTTAAGGAAACACCATTTTGAATCATGAATTGTTTACATTTGACACCTAGTGGGACCTTTAACCCTTTACCGCACAATGCCGCCTTTTGACGCCCCTGGGAAAGAAGCCTTTTGAAAACATTGTGGGAAAAGGAGAAAATGCTGGTAACCAGCATTTTCTCCTTTTCCCACAATGTTTTCTACCCTATCGAAAAAAAGTTGCACCATTTGAGCCACATTGAAATTGTCGTCTGCAAATGCTTTCAATTTGGACAAGGCTGAAATTTTGTCGTCTGGTAAAGGGTTAAGAAAACAATGCATGAATCAAAATTTTTCTATTATAATGTACATAATAGAAAAGGGACATTTTATAGTATATCAATGTCATAAATGTCAAAATTCTGCATTTTGTGTATTTTCAAGAATGCAAGTAAGAAGGAACGAAAGTTGTTCTTGATTGTGCAGGAGATTGCTTCATCAGAGAGAGTTTTTGTGGATGTCCTCAACTTACTCAATGTGGTAAGTATAAACTGAACATGATAAATTTGCCATCCACCAGTATCATTTGATAAAACTTAAATCGCTTCATAGAAAGTCCCATGACCTGACCTATTTTACCATGGTCACAGATTTACTGCCTGCAATGTCTAATAAGAACTGAGCCATGCTCTGTGAAAAAAGGGGCTTAATGCATTTGTGAAAAGTATCAACCCAGGTCAGCCTGCACAGTCTGCGCAGGCTGACCTGGGCCAACACTTCATGTATCATTCAATTATTTTTATGTCAAAGGACCAGTCTGCCTTATGATACCATCAAGTGTTGGACAAAATGGATATTATAGATCCATAATTATGTAATGAATTACTTGGTATCATGGATCAAAGAGATGCATTAAGCCCCCTTTTGCCAGGGCATGGCTAAACTATATTTACAGCTTACAGCCTGTGATTATGTTTTCAAAGAACCAGTATTGGTAAACAAATACCCCAATTATCCTGTTCGCATTATATGTATGGTTAGCATCTCACAGAGACTTGAGGAACTACTTGATGTAAGGATATCTCTTAACAACACGATCCCAAATTTTGAACGATGATGAGAAAGAAGACTTTTGAAAACATTGTGGGAAAAGGAGAAAATGTTGGTAATCAACATTTTCTCCTTTTCTCACAGTGTTTTCTTTCCTATCAAAGACAACTTCCACAATTTGAGTCATACTAAATTTGTTGTCTACAAATGCTTTATGTTTGGACTAGTATAAAAATTTGCTGTGTGGTAAAGGGATATTTGGATTTAATAAAAACTCTTTTACCCTGTACCAATTAATTCTGACTTTTAATGACTCTGAGGAAGAAGGTTTTTGAAAACACTGTGCCAAAGGGAGAAGGTGGTGGTAACCGGCATTTTCTCCTTTTCCCACAATGTTTTTTACCCTCTTTTATCCTTTACCACACGATCCTGAGTTTTAATGAACCCTAGAAAGAAAGCTTTTGAAAACATTGTAGGTAAGAAGGTTACCAGCATTTTCTCCTTTTCTCACAATCTATCTACTCAGTCAAAGGCAAGTTCCATCATTTGAGCAGACTTAACCCTTTACCATACAACAAAATTTTGGACCAGACCAAATTGAAAGCATTTGCAGACGACAAATTAAATGTAACTTATATGATTATTTCTGTCTTCAACAGGGTAGAAAACATTGTGGGAAAAAGGAGAAAATGCTGGTTACCAGCATTTTCTCCTTTTTCGCATAATGTTTTCAAAAGGCTTCTTGCACAGGGTCGTCATAGGTGGCATTGTGTGGTAAAGGGTTAAATTTGTTGTAGACAAATGCTTTGAATTTTAACAAGTCTAAACTTTTGTCATGCAGTAAAGAGCTAAGACAATTTTGACCATCTGAGCCACATTTCATTTGTCGTCTGCAAACGCTATCAATTTGGTTGAGTTCAAAATTTTGTTATTTGGTGAAGAGTTAATCCCCCATAACCCTTCACAAGACAATCCTATATTTTAATGGCCCTGAGTAAGAGGGCTTTTGAAACCATTGATTTCACTGTTTTTCATGCCACATTGCCTTAGTTGCAGCAGCTGCCCCTCTCCATATAAAAGAATTTACTTAACATATAAATGTTTCTTTTTTTGTGTGATGTTTACACTAGTCCTTCACTGCTCTATAATTAGCATGTAGAGACAAGGGTTTACCCATTTACAATACAGGCTATTTTTGGACCTAATGAAAAAGTAGAGTTTTCACATAGGAAAAACATTCACACAAAATGGATATGGGCCATGCTCTGTGAAAAGGGGGCTGAATGCATTTGCAAATTGTTTGAGCTTTTACCTGATGATCAAGTGAATCTTGGACCCAGATGAAAAAAAGCTTTTGTAAACTTTGTTGGAAAAGGAGAAAATGCAGGTAACCAGTATTTTCTCCTATTTCTTCAATGTTTTTTTCTCTGTCACAGCCAAATTTCCTCATTTAAGTCCGGTTTAAATTGTCATCTGCAAGTTCTTTCAATTTGGACAACTCTCAAATTTTTGTTGTTTGGTAAAGAACTAGGCCATTTCCTAATAATCAGTGAACTTTGGACCAGAAGAAGAACGCTTTTGAAAACATTATTGGAAGAGGAGAAAAATGTTAGTTATCCGTATTTTCTCCTTTCCACAGTGTTTTCTACCGAGGACTTAAGCTCCTTTGTACCAATTTCCATTTTGTTTGTTTGTAGATGATTGGGTTTTGGAAGAGTCTAAAATTTGTTTCCTAGTAAAAAGGTACACATGAGAAAAAATTTAGACTTATCCAAATTGAAAGCAGTTGCAGACGACAAATGAAATGTGGCCCAAATGGAGGGATATGCTTTTGAAAAAGATTAAAAAAAAAAAAACATTTTGGGAAAAGAAGAAAATGCTGGTAACCAGCATTTTCTTCTTTTGCCAAAATGTTTTCAAAAGGCCTCTTCTCAGGGTTATTAAATCTCAGGATTATTGTTGTAAAGGTTTATGAGAGGATATGAAACACAGTTGCAAGATTTTTGGAAAAGCTAGAGAATTTGTCTGTTTCATGTCATTAACCCCTTACCACAGAATCTGAAGTTTTAAGGAGAAAGAAGCCTTTTGAAAACATTGTGGGAAAAGGAGAAAATGCTTGTAATGAGCATTTTCTCCTTTCCCCACAATGCTTTCTATCATATCAAAGACAAATTCTATCATTTCAACCAAAGTGAAAGTATCGTCTTCAGACTCTTTCAGTTTGGACAAATCTACAATTTTGTCAAGTGGTAAAGAATAAATCAATTTTGAAATATATTAACCCTTAACCTGCTAAGTAAGTCAAACTTTCAAGCCGATTGCAGAACCCCTAATATTGCTGTTCATTTTTTTGGGAAAATATCTCCTTACCGGACAGTGCAGATCTAAGATCAGACTGCACAGAATGTGCAGTCTGATCTTGATCTACACTGTCTGCAGAAGGTCCTTGAGTTGCATTCAGCAGACTAAGGGTTATTTTTTTTTATTTTTTTCAGGATTTCAGAAAGCACATTTCTAATGCCACGGAGAGTCATGGCCGTCCTGTGGTCCCAGCTGAAACACTGAACAGAATTCTGGACTACTTGCCCCAGTTACAAAACTTCAATGAAGATCTCCTGAAAGATTTAGAAACCAGAATCAGTAAATGGTAAGACTTTTGTATTCAACTGTGTGCTTCATGGGTCCATGTCCATCAACTGTTCTTAAGAACTTTCTTAGCCTTATTCTCCAAGATTTTCTAAATTTCAATGTAACACAACTTCTGATTGGCTAAACCAAATGGTTTAGCCAATCAGGAGTTGTCTTACTTTCAAATTTAGAAAATTCTGGTGAATAAGACTGAGAATGTTCTTAAGAATGGTTGGTGAATATGGACCCAGGTCTAGAGCTTGAGGATTAAAGACATAGTGAAATCATTAGCCATAGGTGAATAAGACTAAGAATGTTCTGAAGAATGGTCAGGGAATATTCAATATGGACCCAGTAGTAAGTAGAAAATTTTGCTAACATCTATGTAACAAGTGACTCATGAAATATTGTTACTATTTTTACCATCTTTTTCATACATTTTTTTTTTAAACCTTTACAAAATTACAAAATTTTACACAGGACTGCATTGGAAGCATTTACAGAATACAAATTTAATGTAGCTCAAATACCCCATCTTTGATGGGGTAGAAAACATTGTGGGAAAAAGAGCAAATGCTGCTTACCAGCATTTTCTCCTTTTCTCACTGTGTTTTTAACAGCCTTCTCTCTCTGGGTCGTTAAAACTTGGGATTGTGTGGTAAAGGGTTAAATCTTTACCAAATGACAAATTTTACACTGGACCAAATTGAAAGCATTTGCAGATGACAAACTTTACTCTTTTATCTCAGTATTTTCAAAGGGTACCCATTAGAGGGATGTAAAAAGTCATGTTTATGTTGAAATGAAAAATACCATTTTTGGTTTTCAGACAAATTTCCTACTTTGTTTTTCATAATGCAATTCATGCCTTGAACATTATAAACAAATTTTGTTATTTTGATCTTTCATTTTTCTGTTTTTCATATGGAAATGTAGAATTATGTAAATGTTGAATTTTATATTACTCTATTACACCATGTCACCATGTAAAATGTTCTGTTATACATCTCAGAGCTCCAGATAGAGAGTGTGATTTTGATTTCAAAATAGAAAATATTAATTATTCACCACTAAACCCTATGTTATGGGCACTCATTAGAATTGTCTCATTGAGACGATTCTAATGAGTACCCACAACATAGGGTTTTGAAGAGAAATAATGGATTTAAAATACCATCACTCCCTCTTATCTGGAACTGTGACATCTGTTGACTAACTGTTTATTTTTTTTACAAACAGGGATGAACAGAAAGGAATCTCAGATATTTTCGTGAAGAAGGGACCCTTTCTAAAGCTGTACACATCATATATCAAAGATTTTGAAACTATGACTGCAACCCTGGATGAAGCTCTGAAAAAATACCCAGCATTCCAAGCATCAGTGAAGGAATTTGAGGCAAGTGGAGATTTTTTCGGTGTTTAGCCACACAGTCCTGAGTTTCAACAACCCAGAGGACAAGAAGGCTTTTTAAAACATTGTTGGAAAAGGAGAAAATGCTAGTTATCAGCATCTCCTCCATTTCCCACAGTGTTCTGTACCATTTCAAAAACAAATTACATTATTTAAGCTATATTTGATATGTCGACCACAAATACCGGTACTTTCAATTTGGATGAACCCTTTACCGCACAATCCCGATTTTTAATGACCCTGAGAAAGCAGCCTTTTGAAAACATTTTGGGAAAAGGAGAAAATGCTTCTAAAATACTGGTAACCAGCATTTTCTCCTTTAGCCACAATGTTTCCTACCCTTCCCTTGACAAATTCCAGTTTTTCAGTCACATTTATTTTGTTGTCTTAAAATGCTTTCAGTTTTGACTCAGTCCAAAATTTTGTAGTGTAGTACAGAGTTACAGGCCCTGTGTGGCTCAGGGGTAAAGTTTGGACTCGTGACCTGGAGGCCCCAGGTTTGAGCCTCACTGGATCCATGGGTTTTCTGTGGGAGTGTCATTGGACAAGACACTTCAGAGCCCAAGCCTAGTGCTGATGGAACCCAGGAAATATATGAATATGTAAACTGTCGCCATGATATGGCTGAAATGATGTTGAAAGCAGCATGAAAATCCATTCAATCAATCAGTTTGGATAAGTCAGAATTTTGTTTCCTGGCATTGGTAGAAGCTGTTTTCACCTTGGCGTTCTATGAGTTTCTTTACCATTGAGTACTTTACTGTGTCCAGTTTCTGTCTTTGACAAAGAAGGGAATGATACCACATTGACTTTCATCGGTCCTTTGAAAGATTTTTGAACAAGTGGGGTACTGGAGCCTTAACTCTTTACCAAACGACAAAATTGTGGTCCAAATTGAAAGCACTTGCAGATGACAAATTAAATGTGGCTAAATTGATGATTTTGTCTTTGATAAGGTAGAAAACATTGTAGGAATAGGAGAAAACGCTGGTTACCAGCATTTTCTCCTTTTCCCACAATGTTTTTCGATAGCCTTTTCTTTCAGGGTTGTTAGAATTCAGGATTGTGTGGTAAAGGGTTTAAGCGCTAAATAAACCCAATGGACATTTTCATTCTAAAATAAGACCCAGATGATTGCAAATTCTTGGCTTCTTTTTGTCTGTAGTGTTTTAGCAAAGTGGACAGTGTAGATCATAGACCAGGGTCTGTATTCACCAACCATTCATAAGAACGTTCTCAGTCTTATTCTCCAAAGTTTCTAAATTTGAAAGTAACACAACTTCTGATTGGCTAAACCATTTGGTTTAGCCAGTCAGAGGTTGTGTTACTTTCAAATGTTAAAAATCTTGGAGAATAAGACAAAGAATGTTCTTAAGAATGCTTGGTGAATACAGATCCTGATACCTCCTTTTTTTTACAGATGAGCCCAAGATGTGCTAGTTTAGCATTGAAACATTACATGTTGAAGCCAATACAGAGAATACCCCAATACAGACTTTTGCTCCAAGGTATGTCATCTCTGTTGAACCGTAACTGAACAGTCCAATGCTGCAACTACCTGAGTAAAAAAGGCTTTTGAAAACATAGTGAGAAAAGGGAGAAAATGCAGAATTGACTATACATCTGAAAATATTATAAATCTTGGGTGTACTACAATCATCAATTTCACAGTTGAATTGACTGGGGATTTTGTGCAGAAAGTTGTTTTTTGAAATAAATGCAAGGATACAATGTTATATCAAATGACATCACATAACACTCCAACATGACATCACAAAATCTTACCTCAAACATGTGTATGATAGGAAAATTTGTGATGTCTATGTTACACTGAAAAGAAGGGAGATTATTTGATAAAAAATTGGTTTGGTTAACCCTTTCCCTAACAAGCCCTGGTTTTCATGTGTCTGCAGCACAAGTCTTTTGAAAACACTGTGGGAAAAGGATAAATTGCTCGTAACGAGCAATTTCTCCTTTTCCCACAGTGTTTTCTACCCTTATTGAGCACTTTCTACCATTTTCATCAAATTTAATATTGTCGTCTGCAAACTCTTTCAATTTGGACCAGTCCAAATTTTGTCGTTTGGGAAAGGGTTAATTCTGTGTCTTATGCTTCTTTTGTTTTCTAGATTATTTTAAGCACCTACCAGAGAATTCACCGGAGATGAAAGATACTCAGAGTAAGAAAACATACATTAATTTTTATTGTGAGCTATGCTCTGGCGAAATGGGGCATAATGCGTCTCTGTGATACAAATTAAGCCATCACATAATTTTTGATCCATAATAGCCACTCTTTTTAACAACCGACTCAATCATGAGGTAGACTCGACTCGAGCATGGCTTGTATCTTTGTCCAGCCTATAACAACACAATCTGAAGTTTTAACAACCCTGAAAGAGAAGGCATTTGACATCATGGTGGAAAAAGGAGAATGCTGGTAACCACCTGTCATAAGTTGTCATTCGACAATTTGGAAACCCTGTATCTTTATGGGACAGGAAAAGATATCGTAACAATTATTTGGATATGACTATGCATAATCAGTGCTTTATATTTATCATGTGATGTACCTATAGGCCTATTTATAATTTTAACATAAACATTACTACTACCAATAATAATCCTGTTAACTTTTTAGCAGACAATCCTGAGTTTTAAAGACTGAGAAAGAGGTCTTTCGAGGTGTTTTTCGAGCAATGTTTTCAATCTTTTCAGGGCCAAATTCCAAAATTTGAGCCACCTTTGATTTGTCTTCCACAAATGCTTTTGATTTGGACGAGTCTAAAATTTTGTTGTTTGATGAAAGGTTAAGGATGACCATTATTTTTTAAACTCTTAGTCACACAATCCCAAGTTTTAACGACCCTGAGAAAATAGCTTTTTGAAAACATTGTGGGAAAAGAGGGAAATGACAGCATTTTCTCCTTTTTCGACAATGTTTTCTTCCTTAACAAAGGCAAACTCCACCATTTAAGTAACTTTTAATTTTGTCATCTGCAAATGCTTTCAATTTGATCAAGTCCAAAATTTTGTCGCTTGGTATAGAGTTAAAACATTTGTAAAATTGGATTTCCTTAACTCTTTACCACACAATCCCGACTTTTAACGACCCTGACAAAGAAGCCTTTTGAAAACATTGTGGGAAAAGGAGAAAATGCTGGTAACGAGCATTTTCTCCTTTTCCCAAAATGTTTTCTACCCTTCCCAAAACAAATTTCAATTTTTCAGTGGCATTTATTTTGTCGTCTGCAAATGCTTTCCTTTTGGACTAGTGAATTTTGTCGTTTTGGTAAAAAGTTAATCATGAATAAATTTACTTACTTATGGATGAATGATATAGAACCGACTTTCTCTGTTACGTATCAAAAATGTTTTCAAAGTTTAACTCTTCACCGCACGACAAAATTTTAGCCTTGTCCAAATTGAAAGCATTTGCAGACTACAATTTCAGTGTGGCTCAAATGGTCCAATTTTTCTTTGATAGAGCAGAAAACATTGTGGGAAAAGGAGAAAATGCTGGTTACCAGCATTTTCTCCTTTTCCCACAATGTTTTCAGAAGGCTTCTTACCCAGGGGCGTCAAAAGGCGGCATTGTGCGGTAAAGGGTTAATGGAATGAGAAATCTACAAAATGAGAAATCTAGAAACAAAACTCTTTCTCTCTCCCCCCCTCCCCTCAAATAAAGCTTAATGTTTCACTCTTTTTTTACAGCTGCTCTGGATATTGTTAGCGAAGTTGCCCATCACGCCAATGAGAACAAGAGACATGGGGTAAGATGTATAATCCGTTAGATTTATCTAGCACTTATATTATCATGTGGTGTTCTTTTTGATTTAGTTTCATCATTTTCAGTGGAGTAGAACTGGAACTAATGGTTGCTTTTTTGGCAAACATAGGGGCAATGAAATCAACTGTCCATGTAGTCAGTATTTTCTTAACCCTTTACCACACACTCCCCACTTTTAACCCTTTGCCAGACGACAAAATTTTAGCGTTGTCCAAATTGAAAGCATTTGCAGACGACAATTTCGATGTGGCTCAAATGGTGCAACTTTTCTTAGATAGGGTAGAAAAAATTGTGGGAAAAGGAGAAAATGCTGGTTTCCAGCATTTTCTCCTTTTCCCACAATGTTTTCAAAAGGCTTCTTACCCAGGGCGTCAAAAGGCGGCATTGTGAGGTAAAGGGTTAATGACCCTAAGAAAGAAGCCTTTTGAAAACATTGTCAGAAAAGGAGAAAATGCTGGTAACCAGCATGTTCTCCTTTTCCCACAATGTTTTCTACCCTTCCCAAAACAAATTTAAATTTTTCAGTCACATTTATTTTGTTTTCTTCAAATGCTTTCAATTTGGACAAGTCCAAAATCTTGTTGTCTGATAAAGAGTTAGTATGACATTTGCTCTATTTGTTTTGGTCAGGACTTTGTGCAGAAGATGTTAGAGATACAGAGGTCTCTGGTTGGTCAGTTTGAAGTCATCAAACCTGGGCGTGTAAGTATGGTTGGAACACAATATTTTTACAATCTCACTACCTTCTGCTGATATTTTTTTCAACCCTTTATCACACAGTCATGACTTTTAATGACCCTGCAAGGGAAGGCCACATTTGATTTGTAGCTTACAAATGTTTTCAGTTTGGACCAGCCTGATTTTTGTTATTTGGTAAAAAGGTAACCCTCCAAGTTTTAATGATCCTGAAGAAGAAAGCTATTGAAAACATTGTGGAAAAGGAGAAAATGCTGGTAACCAGCATTTTCTCCTTTTCCCACAATATTTTCTACCCATTCAAGGGCAATTTTTTTTTCATTTGAGCCACCTTTAATTTGTCATCTGCAAATGCTTTCAGTTTGGACAAGTCTAAAATTTTGTTGTGTGGCAAAGTGATAAGTCTTGCAGAAGACCACATTTTTTGTAATAGTGATGCAAAAGAAGATCATCCAAGTAATCTTTAATGTCTGCTTTTGCCACCCTGTTTTCACATAGATGTACTAAATCTAGATTTGTGGATCTTGTCCATATTTTTTAACAGATGAATTTAAAATTGGAAACATGTAAAATATTGTAAAGATACATCCTTGCAGCAAAAAGGAAAAAGGCACTGCTTAAACTTGAATGTGTGTAGAATGGCTCAGAATTTGGTAAGCTGAGCAAACATAGATAATTACTTATATATATGGTGTAAAGGATAGAGAAACCTCAAGAGATTTGTCCCCATTGAAACCAAAAGCGTCAACAGTTATTTCTCGAAGACTGCCAAAGAATGAAATGCATTTTGTTTTTGTCGTAATCTGTGAAACCTTGCAGCCATCAGGGGCAGCATTTGGCATGAAGATACAAAAATGATTATAGTTTCATAAAATGCAGATGAAAAGGGTTAAAAACTGGTTGAAAACGAGTATAGATGTATCTTGAAATTGTTATTACAGGTAAGTTTAACCCTTGCCCAAACAAGCCCTGGTTTTCACGTGTCTGCAGTACAAGTCTTTTGAAAACACTGTGGGAAAAGGAGAAATTGCTCGTAACAAGCAATTTCTCCTTTTCCCACAGTGTTTTCTACCCTTTTTGATAACTTTCTGCCATTTTCATCAAATCTTATATTGTCATCTGCAAACTCTTTCAATTTGGACCAGTCCAAAATTTGTCGTTTGGGAAAGGGTTAAACTTATTTTACATCGATTGTGAAACAAGTTTTTACATTTTACATTAATTACTTTGGATGATTCTAACCCTGGAAACATTAACCCTGTACCACACAATGACGCCTTTTGATGCCCCTGGGAAAGAAACCTTTTGAAAACATTGTGGGAAAGGAGAAAATGCAGGTAACCAGCATTTTCTCCTTTTCCCACAATGTTTTCTACCTGATCAAAGAAAAATTGCACCATCTGAGCCACATTGAAATTGTCGTCTGCAAATGCTTTCAATTTGGACACGGCTATAATTTTGTCGTCTGGTAAAGGGTTAACCAGTACTTATGCTATGTTATGGAAGGTTCCAAGGGTTGACTCTGTTCATCACAAGATTTTATCTGGGAACAGTGGATATGACAGGCGGACACACTACCCCTAGTTTTCTGCTTCCCACAAAATTCTTATTTGGGTAAAAAAAAAAAAGAACCTAGGACTAAGAAGATATAGATAATAACTTATGTACTTACAGACATTCCTAAAAGAAGGTGAGCTGATGAAGCTTTCAAGAAAAGAAATGCAACCACGCTTTTTCTTTCTGGTAAGTTTATATTTAAGTCTTACCTAACAACCCATGAGTTTATGATTCATAGGAAAAAGACTTTTAAAAACATTATGAGCAAAGATGAAAATACTTGTAACCAGTGTATTCATCTTTTCTCACAATGATTTCTATCCTTATAAGGACCAATTTTGTCATTCAAGGTACATTTATGTCATCTGCAGATGCTTTTAATTGGACCAGTCTAAAATTTTGTGATGTGACAGAGAGTTAAAGTAGTAAAAATGATTGGAAGCTTTAAGAACACAGATTTAGGTCTTGTTTTAAGATATGAGATTTCAGGAAGTCTCCAGTGAGGATAGAAAGGAAAAAGCAAGGTATATAAATTTGTCAGCTTGTCTGTTACTTGGTAAGTTTTGTAAAAGTGTGTATGATACTGTTTGAACTGTACTTTGTTGTTTTTTTTTAGTTTAATGATGTCTTGCTCTACACAACACCTGTTGCTACTGGATACAGGTTGAATAATGTTTTGCCATTGGCTGGAATGAAGGTAAGATTTGAAATAAGTGCATACTAGAATGTATTTTAGAATTAAGCTTATTTAAGCCTTTCCTGCACAATCCTGAGTTTAATTGACCCTAAGAAATAGGGCTTTTAAAAACATAGTGGGAAAAAGGAGAAAATGCTGGTAACCAGCATTTTCTCCTTTTCCCCACAATGTTTTCTACTCAATCAGAGACAAGTTCCATCATTTGAGCCACTTTTGGTTTGTCGTCTGCAAATGCTTTGAATTTGGACAAGTCTAAAATTTTGTCATGTGGTAAAGAGTTAAATGTTTACAGTATTTTAGTATGGTCATGGCAGCCAGTATACATATCTGTTGACCATCTAGCATTACTTTTCCTCTAAGAAATACATATGAACCAAGACACAGGTTGCTTTCCAACAAACACAGAGGCTAAACAGTGTATCTGAGAATGAACATCTAGTTTGAATTCAACGGATTGGTATCAGAGGTCATATTCATTTACTTATTTACATGCTCTATCCAATTAGCTAAATTCCAAAAGTAGCCATACAATTAGGTAAGACAAAATGTCTCACCCAATTGAATGGCCTCTCTTTGAATTTAGGATAGGAATAGTACTTAGAGTGGTTAAAGGGATGAACCCAGATCGACTCATTTTCGTACTATGATTTCACAGAAACTTTTTGCCATCGTAAAATTTTCTCTGTCTCAAAGGACCATTCTGTCTCCTGTTTCATTCACTTTTTAGCTTGGCTGTTCATAAAGAAAACATTTATTTATTGTCATAGTCTGCGTTGTTGTCATGCAAAAACTTTGACATCTTAGGATAAATCTGTTATTACGGAAGATAGTTACTTCAAACTTGGACAAATTGTTAACTATCATAAGGAGAACCTAAAGGGCAGGTAACCATCAGAGTATTTTTGACACAGTTATGCCCCATTTTCCACTTAGAATTTTCACTGAAAATCAAGGAACGGCAGCCTAGCATTGGCACCTGCATGTGGTGCTCTTGTTATAAAAATGTGATGACTTGCTTGGTAAAATGCATTATGAAGATTTTTTAATCCCCTGTTTACCGGAGCACCCCCATAATATATTTACTGCCACAGGTTTCAGTATCGGCTCAAGATGAGTTTAAAACAGAGTTCAGTATAATATCTGTACAAAGATCCTTCACGTTGCACAGTCCAAATCTGGAGGAGAGAGATGATTGGGTGTCTGCCCTCAACTCGGCCATCGAGGAAAATGCGCTGAAAAGAAACACATTTGAAGCTGTACGAGCTGGGGCACAGGTAAATACTAGTCAATTTTGTTTGGAAAATACCAGTCAATTTTGTTGGGAGACTCCATGTTTTGAAAATGTTTTACAATACCTATGTACATGTCCATGTTCTATCCATGTTATTTGATAACTGACTTTTGAAAACTTTTATAACAACTGCATGCTAAAAATTGATGCCATGTTTGGAGCCACTTGTTTGAAATGGCCATTGGTTTGATACAAATGGCTATTGGATGAATTTTTAGATTTTCAGAGAATATTAGCTTGTACATGTAGCTACTTTCTTATGTTTGTAAATTTCAGTTGTATGTGTATTTTTTTTTTATTGATCACTATTGATTTAATCTGTTTAACTTTTTCTATCATGGGCAGTTTAGCATGTTCCAAATTGCTTTCTTCGGTTTAAAGATACATTCTAACAGCCAAGGAGAAAAAAATGATGTTAAATCGTGAAAGTGAGTAGAATGGCTAAGAATTTGGTCAGCTGTGTAAACATAGATAAATCACTAGATTATATGATGTAAGGGATAGAGAAACTCAAGGGATTTGTCCTTATTTGAACGTGGAAATGACAGAAGTGATTTCTTTGAAGGCTGCCAAAAAATGAATTGCATTTCTTAATCTGTGCAACCTTGAAACCATCAGAGGCAACATTTGGCCTGAAGATACAAGAATGATTATAGTTTTAAAAAAAAAAAGAGGTCAGATGGGTTAAAAATTGGCTGAAAACGAGTGTAGATGTATCTTTAAGCACTTAAAGATTGAAATGTAGAAGTGTCACAATGACAGGAGTAAATATATTGATAGATACTATCAAGTTCATATGCCTGTATTTTGATTCATTAACCCTTTACCAGATGACAAAAGTTTAGCCTTGTCCAGATTGAAAGGATTTTCAGAATACATTTTCAGTATGGCTCAAATGGTGCAATTTTTCTTTGTTAGGGTAGAAAACATTGTGGGAAAAGATGAAAATGCTGGTTACCAGCATTTTCTCCTTTTCCCACAATGTTTTTAAAAGCCTTCTTTCCCAGGGGTGTTAAAAGGCAGCATTGTGCAGTAAAGGGTTAACCCTTTGCCAAACAATTACAAGTTTTACCTACCTTGAATGAGGAGGCCTTTGAAAACATTATGGGAAAAGGAGAAAATTTTGGTATTCATTATGAAGACAGAATCTGTCATTTCAGCCACAATTAATTTGTATTCTTTAATTGCTTTCAATCGGGATATGTCTTAACGTCGTTTGCTTAAGAATTAAACAATAGAGAGAAAGCATATAATTGCCCATGAGTTCATTGTATAAGGTATTTAATCATTTCATTTTGTCTGTTTGTGCTTGGGTTTCTTTCTGTGTTGCATTATTGTCAATATACTAATGAACGAGTCATGCTCTGTTGAAAGGGGTTCCTGCATTTGCAAAAAGTATCGACCCAGGTCAGCCTGCGCTGTCAGCGCAGGCTGACCTGGGCCGAAACTTTTTGTTTTGGGTAATTTTTCTGCATGTCAGTGGACCAGTTTACCTTGTGATTCAGTAAGTTGGTATTCAAAATGGATTTTATGGATCCATAATCATATGATAACTGGCTTGGTATCATGTGTCACGGAGATGCATTAAGCACCCTTTTGCCAGAGCATGGATCAAATTATACCAATGTTATATGTTACTATACAGTCTTTCTATGATTACATGGAGCCGAACCATGTTAGGTTCATAATTTTGACTGTCTCAGCCAATATTGTTTGCAAGGAGTGATGAACGTCATTGCAGCACTGTTCTTTCCTCTGTCATAGCCAAAAATATTTTGACTTCATTTTTTGTCCAAATTGAAAGCACTTGCAGACGACAAATTAAGTGTAACTCAAAATAAGAAATTTGTCCATCATAGGGTAGAAAACATTGTGGGAAAAGGAGAAAATGCTGGTTACCAGTATTTTCTCCTTTTCCCACAATGTTTTCAAAAGTTTAATTTCCCGGGGTCGTTAAAATTTGGGATTGTTTGGTAAAGGACCACAAGTTGAAACGCTTGTTTATATGATCTTTAGGATGCCCTGGAGATATATAGCGACTGGATATCATTCAAGGTGAATATAGGAATGTTGCAGAAAATTATGAATTGTATGACAGACATGAACTATCATAGGGCTGTATGACCTTCTTCCTCACTGTATGAAAAATTCTCTATCTGTGTAACTGATTAAATCATCAATCTTTTTAACTCTGTACCAGGCAGCAAAAATTTAGGTTTGTCTGAATTGAAAAGATTTGCAGACAATAATTAACTCTTTACCGAATGACAAAATCTTAGACTGGTCTAAATTTAAAGCATTTGCAGACGACAAAATAAATCTGAGTGAAACAGTGAAATTTGTTTTGGGAAGGGAAGAAAACATTGTGGGAAAAGGAGGAAATGCTGGTTACTGGCATTTTCTTCTTTTCCCACGATGATTTCAAAAGGCTTCTTTCTCAGGGTCATTAAAAGTTGGGGCTGTGTGGTAAAGTGTTAAAATATTGCTCAAGTGACAGATTTTTTTTTAAAGAGTAAAAATCATTGTGGGAAAAGGAGAAAGTGCTGGTTTCTAAACATTTTCTCCTTTTCGCACAATTTTTACATCATTTGAACGATATTTGTCATCTGTAAATACTTCATTTTGGACTATTCTAAAATTTTGTCGTTTGGGAAAGAGTTAAAGAAAAAAGTGGATGCTGTTTATGTCCCATAATCAAACGCAGATTGGTGAGTTTATGTGCAGCTTTGTCCTGAATTCTGGCATGTTTCATTGCCTAATAGCTATTTATAGATAAATCAAACCTAGCCAAAATTACAGAGATGAAATATTTTACAGACAGGAAAAAAATCTTTCATGAATGAAATGAAAATCGTTGTGGTCAAAGAAATTCCTTGCAACAAGCAATTACTCCTTTTCTCCTAATATTTTCAAAAGCTGGACACTGCAGGCGCATTAAGTCATATAATTTGTGCAGTAATGGGTCTAGACGATAATCTTTTAAGCCATATATGATATGTCGTCTGCAAAGTCTAGATTTTGTCATATGATAAGGAGTTAAGCATGCATGCACTGTATTTGAATGTACTTCTGTGATAGAATGAATGTGTTTGTATTTACTTTATTCTCATTTTGATTTAATTAACCCTTCACCACACAATCCCAAGTTTTAATGACCGTAGGAAAGAAACCTTTTGAAATCATTGTGGGAAAAGGAGAAAATGCTGGTGACCAGCATTTTCTCTTCTCACAACGTTTTCTACCTTTCCCAAAACAAATTTCAAGTTTTGAGTCACATTTATTTTGTCGTCTGCACATGATTTCAATTTGGACAAGTCTAAAATTTTTACCTTTGGTGAAGAGTTAAATGCTTGTTTACTATTTCTGTATAGAATATTTGCATGTGCTTGAATGGAAGTTCCCGATAAACATAGTTAAATCTTTAGTAGTTTAACCCTTTCCCAAACGACAAATTTTGGACTGGCCCAAATTGAAAGAGTTTGCAGACGACAATTTTAAATTTGATGAAAATGGCAGAAAGTTCTCAAAAAGGGTAGAAAATATTGTGGGAAAAGGAGAAATTGCTCGTTACGAGCAATTTCTCCTTTTCCCACAGTGTTCAGTGTTTTCAGGAGACTTGTACTGCAGACACGTGAAAACCAGGGCTTATTTGGGAAAGGGTTAACTCTTTACCAAACGACAAAATTTTAGACAGGTCCAAAAGGAAAGCTTTCGCAGATGACAAAATAAATGTGACTCAATAATTGAAATTTGTTTTGGGAAGAGTAGAAAACATTGTTGGAAAAGGAGAAAATGCTGGTTACCAGCATTTTCTCCTTTTCCCATAATGTTTTCAAAAAGCTTCTTTCCCAGGGTTGTTAAAAGGCGGCATTGTGCGGTATAGGGCTGATTCCTATGTCCTTGACATGATAGACAATATTCCGATTGTGTGTGTAAAACAGTTGACTTGTGACATGTACAAATGACAATGTCGATAAAAAGTTGATGCTTTTATGAAAAAAGGAAAGAAGTCTTAATTTCTGCCTTGAGGAATTTGACGGGCTGATACCAGCCATTTTAAGGGTACAGGACAGGGGCTAATGTCAATGAGGGCTGATGTCAACAGGACCTAATGTCTGACAGTTTGTTTGCCCATCTGTTTTCAAATAGATTTACTTTGACTTCAGGACCTAGATTTAAGTGAAGAATATGAGGTAGGTTTCAGCTAGTTTTGGGATTTGGGTTTGACCGGTCATCTTTGGGACTGAAACATGATTTTCATTATCTACTGTTAACAGACAGTCAAAACTTTAATTTGCAATTGGAGCTTTACAAATGTGGTAAAGATCAAGATCAGACTTCAGAACAAAAAGGAAAAAATCTGGTTTGTATTCAGCATTAACTAATTGTCAATACTTTTTCTTAACCCTTAAAGCGCCTTTCACGACAATAGTTGCCTTCGCGGCCAGTGTAGAACAAGATCAGGCTGCACAAAACTTGCAGCCTGATTTTTGATCTACACTGTCCGCTTTGCTGAGACACTAGACATAAAGTGACTACAAAATTGCAATCATCTTGGTGTTATTCTAGACTGAAAATGTCTATTGGGTTTATTCAGCACTTTAAGGGTTAATCATTATGTGATAAGGCTGACTTAGTGTGATGTGATAATGAGTTAGTGTGATGTGATAATGGGTTATGTGATGAGGTGTAGTGATATGTTAGATGCCTTGCAGTTTGATGGAGTGTTGTTTTTTAATACTTATAATTATAGGGGGTTGAGGTAAGTAGGTAACTTACACCTGGTGTGGTCAGACCTAGATTTTCATAACCTGTGCCTCTTATAGTCTTACAATGAGCAATGCTTTGGTTTAAACTAGTCTTTGCTTCTTTAACTCTTTACCACATGACAACATTTCAGACTGGTCCAAATTGAAAGCGTTTGCAGACAACAAATTAAATGCAAATGAAAAATTAAAACTTGTTTTGGGAAGGGCAGAAAACATTGTGGGAAAAGGAGAAAATGCTGGTTACCAGCATTTTCTCCTTTTCCCACAATGTTTTCAAAAGGCTTTTTTCTCAGGGTCATTAAAACTCAGGATTGTGTGGTCAAGAGTTAAAGACTGACAACTTGACTACCTTTTTCTTTTCATTTATAAAACATTTTAAGCTTGAGATAGCTTTAAATTGGCTGAGAAAGGAAGGTTTTAGCTGGTCTTTGCTTCGTCAAAGACTGGCGACTTGACTACCTTTTTCTTTTCATTTATAAAACATTTTAAGCTTGAGATAGCTTGAAATCGGCCGAGAAAGGAAGGTTTTAGCTGGTCTTTGCTTTGTCAAAGACTGACGACTTGACCACCTTTTTTTTTCATTTATAAAACATTTTTAACTCTGTACCAATCGACAAAATTTTAGACCAGTCCAAATTGAAAGCATTTGCAGACGACAAAAGTAATGTGACCCAAAATTAATATTTGTGTTGGATTGGATAGAAAACATTGTGGGAAAAGGAGAAAATGCTGGTTACAAGCATTTTCTCCTTTTCCAACAATGTTTTCAAAAGGTTTCTTTCTCAGGGTCGTTAAAAGTCGGGATTGTGTGGTAAAGGGTTAACTCTTTACCACACAATCCCGACTTTTAACGACCTTAAGAAAGAAACTTTTAAAAACATTGTGGGAAAAGGAGAAAATGCTGGTCACCAGCATTTTCTCCTTTTCCCACAATGTTTTCAAAAGCTATTAAATAGAGAAATCATCATTTTAGCAACATTTAATTTGACGTCTGCAAATGCTTTCAATTTGGTTAAGGCCAAAATTTTGTCGTTTGGTCAAGGGTTAAGCTGGAGATAGCTGGAAATCAGCTGATAAAGGAAAGGTATTAATTATTTTTAACAAAAGACATAAAAATTATGTTTTTTTTTTTTGTTTTCTGCAGCCAAGTATACATTTGATCAATTTGATATTTCTTGGTCCTGCATGCCAAAACTTTGAACGGCAAAGCTGCTGTACTCGTCCTGACTCTTAAAAGCCTTAACTTTTTACCAAACGACAAAATTTTAGACAGGTCCAAATTGAGAGCATTTGCAGACGACAAAATAAATGTGGCTCAAAAATTGAAATTTGTTTTCGGAAGGGTAGTAAACATTGTGGGAAAAGGAGAAAATGCTGGTTACCAGCATTTTCTCCTTTTCCCTCAATGTTTTCCAAAGGCTTTTCCTTCAGGGTCATTAAAACTCAGGATATGTCGTAAAGGGTTAAATATTTCCTTCTCTAGTTCTGTTCTTTAATTTGCAAATAAAAATATATGGTATGTTGGTAGACTTAACCCTTTACCACACGACAAAATATTAGACTAGACCAATTTGAAAGCATTTGCAGACGACAAATTTAACTTTGGTACAATTGAGCTTAAGCTCTCTCATAGAGCAGCAAACATTGTGGTAAAAGGAGAAAATGCTGGTTACCAGCATTTTCTCCTTTTCCCACAATGTTTTCAAAAGCCTTCTTTCCCAGGATCGTGAAAACCCGGGATTGTTTGGTAAAGGGTTAATAATACAATAATATGGTCTTACGTTTTAACGCAATTCTTCAAAAATACCCTGATGGAAAACTGCATAATTTTTGCGTACTAAACTTTTATTGCCTTATAATTAATTGTTTGCATACTAAAATATCTGGTATGTAGAAACATTTAGTAAATACTAGAATCATGATCTGCAGTCTTACCCCTCTCTGCAATAAGGTTATCTAAATTGTGAACCACTCAACCCTTAAAGCGCTGGAACCAATTTAACTTGTTTTTGCTGACAATGTAGATCAACATCAGACTGCACAGAACGTGCAGTCTGATCTTTGATCTACACTGTCAGCTACTTCAATACACCTTCTGGCTAAAACAACCTTGAAATGACAATATTTCGGATGATTTTCTTCACTGAAAAGGTTTATTTCATAAATTCAGTGCTCTAAGGGGTAATTTGACCTACTAAAATTTTTATTGCTTTGGTGTCGTTTGCACACTAAAATGTCTGGTTGATAGCCTTAGTAGATACAGTTACTAGGATCAGGGTCCGTATTCACCAACCATTCTTAACCCTTTCCCAAACAAGCCCTGGTTTTCATGTGTCTGCAGTACAAGTCTTTTGAAAACACTGTGGGAAAAGGAGAAATTGCTCATAACGAGCAATTTCTCCTTTTCCCACAGTGTTTTCTACCCTTTTTGAGACCTTTATGCCATTTTCATCAAATTTAAAATTGTCGTCTGCAAACTCTTTCAATTTGGATCAGTCCATAATTTTTCATTTGGGAAAGGGTTAAGAATGTTCTTTGTTTTATTCTCCAAGATTTTCCAAGTTTGAAAGTAACACAACTTCTGATTGGCTAAACCATATGGTTTAGCCTATATGGTTTAGCCTATCAGAGGGTGTGTTACTTTCAAATTTGGAAAAATCTGAAGCATAAGACTAAGAATGTTTTTAACCCATTCCCAAACAAGCCCTGGTTTTCATGTGTCTGCAGTACAAGTCTTTTGAAAACACTGTGGGAAAAGGAGAAATTGCTCGTAATGAGCAATTTCTCCTTTTCCCAGAGTGTTTTCTACCCTTTTTGATAACTTTCTGCCATTTTCATCAAATTTAAAATTGTCGTCTGCAAACTCTTCCAATTTGGACCAGTCCAAAATTTGTCGTTTGGGAAAGGGTTAAGAGTGGTTGGTGAATACGGACCAAGTAGTTTTACTCCTCTTCTGTAATAAGATTACCTTGATGGCAAACTACTCAACTTTATGTTTGAAATTCTTTATTGCTTTATTATTATTATTTGCAAACTAAGATATCTGGCTTGTAGACTTGATAGGTACAATTACCACGCTGAAATGGAAATATTTGGTCATATGTTTAAATCTTCATCAAATGACAAAATTTTTACACTGATTTAGTTTCCATAAAATTTGCCCAAGAGAAAGACGTTTTACTCAAATTTATGGTACAAAAATGTAGAATTTTTAAAAACGTAGGAAATTTTAAATACATGAATAGCAACAACTTTATGTATGGGGCAGGCTATGAAACTTTGCAACACTATGTACAAAAGCATAGCTGGATGTATGTGAACCATAAGTTCAATAATTCCTCAGTATGGCTATTTATAAAATTTATCACAAATATTAACCCTTTCCCAAACGGCAATTTTGGACTGGTCCAAATTGAAAGAGTTTGCAGACGACAATCTTTAATTTGATGAAAATGGCAGAAAGGTCTCAAAAAGGGTAGAAAACACTGTGGGAAAAGGAGAAATTGCTCGTTACGAGCAATTTCTCCTTTTCCCACAGTGTTTTCAAAAGACTTGTACTGCAGACACGTGAAAACCAGGGCTTGTTTGGGAAAGGGTTAAAGACTAAATATATTAACTCTTTACCAAATGATTCCCAGTTTTAACAACCATGAGGAAGAGGGACTTGGAAAATATTGTGGGGAAAAAGGAGAAAATGCTGGTAACCAGCATTTTCTCCTTTTTTTCCACAATTTTTTTTTTCTGTTTTAAAGACAAACCCCATTAGTTGAGACACATTTATTTTGTCGTCTGCACTTGCTTTCAAGTTTGACAAGTCAAACTTGCTGCCATTTGGTTAAGAGTTAACTCTTTACCACACAATCCCGAGTTTTAACGACCCTGAGGAAGAAGCCTATTGAAAACATCATGGGAAAAGAAGAAAATGCTGGTAACCAGCATTTTCTCCTTTTCCCACAATGTTTTCTACCCTATCAAAGACAAGTTTCATAATTTGGACCACATTTAACTCTTTACCACACAATCCCGACTTTTAACAATCCCGAGAAAGAAGCCTTTTGAAAACATTGTGGGAAAAGGAGAAAATGCTGGTAACCAGCATTTTCTCCTTTTCCCACAATGTTTTCTACTCTTCCCAAAACAAATTTCAAATTTTGAGTCACATTTATACACACGTAGTCATCTGCAAATGCTTTCAATTTGGACAAGTCTAAAATTTTTCCGATTGGTAAAGAGTTAAACTGTCATCTGTAAATGCTTTGAATATGGACAGGTCCACATTTTTCTTGTGTGGTAAATGGTTAAAAGAGTGTAAGTGATAATTGTTTTCAATCATTATCTCCTGAAAAAAATTTGCAGCTTGTGAGTTTGAAAACATCTGTCTAAAATATAGATAAACAAAATGAATTAAGCTTTTTTTAAATGTATACGTATGGAAACATTATGGAAAAAAAAGGAGAAATAGCCAGTTACAAGTACTACTTTTGCCAGAATGTTTTCAAACTAGGCCGGCAGGAGATGATAAATTCTGTCATGCATATACTAACAAACTTTCACAAATTACTTGCACCTCTTGCTATCAACCTGATTTTGCATAAGGATGACTTGTTGGTAAGGAACTAACACCTTACCAAACAGTAACATATGTTCAAGATCACACTGAGGAAAATGGCTTTTCAAAATATTGTTGGAAAAGAAGAAAATGCTGGTAACCAACATTTTCTCCTTTCCCCACAATTTTTCTACTCTATCATAGAATTTGACCTGATAAACCCTTGATATGTTGTCTGCAAAATACTTTCAGTTTTGACATGTCAAAAATTTTTGCATGTGGTAAAGAATGATCTGTTTGGATACCATTAACCCTTTACCACACAGTGCCAACTTTTAACGATCCTGAAAAAAGAAGCTTTTGAAAACATTGCTGGTAACCAGCATTTTCTCCTTTTCCAACAGTGTTTTCTACCTGCTCAAGGACACATTTTGTCATTTCGGCCACCTTTGTCATCTGCAAATGCTTTCAATTTGGACCAGTCTGAAATTTTGTCGTTTGGTAAAGGGTTAGCCTAGTTGCTAGGTGTGACATCAGGTGCTTCTGTTGACAAGGTACCAGGTAGATCTAGATCAGACTTTACAGAATATGATGTCTGATTTTGAATTTCTGTAGGTTTTTTTTTTTTTCTCCACATATGTGATGTTCTGGCTGAACACCTCTGCAATTGGATATTTAATCTTTCTAACACAGTAAAAATAGCCATTCATTTATATAGCACTCTTATGGTCAAATGGTTGTTAGCTGAATAAAATATGTAATATTAAGATAGGATTTCTTTACTTTGTAAAAAATTACTCAGTTTCTGTATTTCATATACTAGTAGATTCTGAATAAAATCAAAATACTTATAGTATTTTTGCCCTTGTATGATGCACCTTAAACACGTACCTGGTCTCAATAATTAGATGTTTATGGTGGTTCATAACTAGTTAATCTTGAAAAGAAAAAAAAGTAATAGAATTTATCATGTTATCCCTTTCCCAAACAAGCCCTGGTTTTCACGTGTCTGCAGTACAAGTCTTTTAAAAACACTGTAGGAAAAGGAGAAATTGCTTGTAACGAGCAATTTCTCCTTTTCCCACAGTGTTTTCTACCCTTTTTGAGACCTTTCTTCCATTTTCATCAAATTTAAAATTGTTGTCTGCAAACTCTTTCAATTTGCACCAGTCCAAAATTTGTCGTTTGGGAAAGGATTAAGTAGCAATTTGTATCAATTTTGGAGAGCATAAATACCTAGAGTAAAAGATGAATTAAACTTTTTTTTTCTTATGTTTAGTGTTTAAATTGAAATATTTGTATTGGAAACGAAAGGCCATTGAATACACAAACAACAGGTGTGTTCACATTTTAGTTTTGTCGTCAGTTTGTGGAAATACGAGAGTTTGGATGTGGGCACGAAATCTGTGCAGAGATTTCTCCCATTTTTAGCTCACCTGAGCACGAAGTGCTCATGGTGAGCTGTTGTGATCGTGCTGTGTCCGTCGTCCGTCGTCAACTTTTTACCTTGTGTACGCTCTAGAGGCCACATTTTCAGTCCCATCTTCATGAAACTTGGTCAGAATGTTTGTCTTGATAAAATCTCGGACGAGTTCGAAATTGGGTCATGTGGGGTCAAAAACTAGGTCACTAGGTCAAATCTTAGAAAAACCTTGTGTACGCTCTAGAGGCCACATTTTCAGTCCGATCTTCATGAAACTTGATCAGAATGTTTGTCTTGATGAAATCTCGGACGAGTTCGAAATTGGGTCACGTGGGGTCAAAAACTAGGTCACTAGGTCAAATCTTAGAAAAACCTTGTGTACGCTCTAGAGGCCACATTTTCAGCCAGATACTTGTGAAATTTGGTCAGAATGTTTGTCTTGATAAAATCTCGGACGAGTTCGAAATTGGGTCATGTGGGGTCAAAAACTAGGTCACTAGGTCAAATCTTCGAAAAACCTTGTGTATGCTCTATAGGCCACATTTTCAGTCAGATGCTTGTGAAATTTGGTCAGAATGTTTGTCTTGATAAAATCTCGCACGAGTTCGAAATCGGGTCATGTGAGGTCAAAAACTAGGTCACTAGGTCAAATCTTAGAAAAACCTTGTGTACGCTCTAGAGGCCACATTTTCAGTCCGATCTTCATAAAACTTGATCAGAATGTTTGTCTTGATGAAATCTCGGATGAGTTTGAAATTGGGTCACGTGGGGTCAAAAACTAGGTCACTAGGTCAAATCTTGGAAAAACCTTGTGTACGCTGTAGAGGCCACATTTTCAGTTAGATGCTTGTGAAATTTGGTCAGAATGTTTGTCTTGATAAAATCTTGCACGAGTTCAAATTGGGTCATGTGGGGTCAAAAACTAGGTCACTACGTCAAATCTTAGAAAAACCTTGTGTACACTCTAGAGGCCACATTTTCAGTCCGATCCTCATGAAATTTGGTCAGAATGTTTGTCTTGATAAAGTCTCGGACAAGTTTGAAATTGGGTCATGTAGGGTCAAAAACTAGGTCACTAGGTTAAATCTTAGAAAAACCTTTTGTACACTATAGAGGCCACATTTTCAGTCCAATACTCTTGAAAAATGGTCAGAATGTTTGTCTTGATTATATCTTTAAATAGTACGAAAATGTGCCATGTTGGGTCAAAAACTAGGTCACCAGGTCAAATCTAAGAAAAACGTTGTGTATGCTCTAAAGGCCATATTTTCTGTCCAGTATTCTTGAAAGTTGGTCAGAATGTTTGCCTTGATAATATCTCTGACTAGTTTGAAATTGGGTCATGTCGGGTGAAAAACTAGGTCACTAGGTCAAATCTTAGAAAAACCTTGTGTAAGCTCCAGAAGCCACATTTTCTGTCTAATACTCTTGAAAGTTGGTCAGAATGTTTGTCTCGATGATATCTGAGTAGAATTTGAAAATGAGTCATGTCGGGTCAAAAACTAGGTCACCTGGTCAAATCTTAGAAAAACCATGTGTACGCTGTTGTGGCCACATTTTTTGTTCAATACTCTTTTAAAGTTGCTCAGAATGTTTGCCTTGGTAATATCTTGGATGAGTTTGAAAATGGGTCATGTTGGGTCAAAATCTAGGTCACTAGGTCAGATCTTAGAAAAACCTTGTGTACGCTGTAGAGGCCACATTTTCAGTCCAATACTCTTGAAATTTGGTAAGAATGTTTGTCCTGATGATATCTTGGACCAGTTTGAAAATGTGTCATGTTGGCTGAAATACTAGGTCACTAGGTCAAATCTTAGAAAAACCTAGTGTACGAATGACTCTCAGAAAGAAGCCTTTTGAAAACACTGTTTGAAAATGGGAAAATGCTGGTATCCAGCATTTTTTCCCTTTTTCACAATGTTTTCTACCCCTTTGAGAGACCAATCCCACAGCTTGATCCACATATTATTTGTTTTATGCAGAAGGTTCAGACTGATGAGTTTAAAATTTTATTGTTTGGTAATACATATATCTCACAAGATGTTGGAAATTGGTTGTGCCTGGTCAAAAGGCTCAGGTGAGCGACTCCAGGGCCATCATGGCCCTCTTGTTTTGTGATCGTCTCTGTATGCGGATGTAACCTATCAAAAACCAAGATTGCGTTTACTAATATTGACCGTAATTATATCCTTTTATCCTTTTATATGAGTTTGTAGCCTCCATTCAAATATATTTCTGTATCGCAGGACGAACTTTCAGTTAATTTTTGCAGTCAGCAAATTCAAGGAACAACAAAAGATAATTATGTTGACCTGTTGAGGATTTTGTTTGTTATCAAATAACCTTATACATGTTGAGAAAATTTAATTTCATTATTTGGTGTTAAATAAAACAATGTCAAAAAATAACTTAGTTAACTCTTTACCTCACGACAAAATTTAAGGGTTGTCCAATTGAAAGCAATTGCAGACAACAATTTTAAATCCAACTCATAACATGAAATTTGTATGTCATAGAGTAGAAAACATTGTGGGAAAAGGAGAAAATGCTGGTTACCAGCATTTTCTCCTTTATCCACAATGTTTTCAGAAGGCCTCTTCCTCGGGGTGTTTAATAGTCAGGATTGTGTGGTAAAGGGTTAAAAAGACATTAAAACTTCATTTATGCTAGGAGAAAAAGAAATGGTATCAAGTAGTTTTGTCTGTTAGTAACTTGTTCTATGCAGTCTGATCTTAATCTACACAGTCCGCAAAAGCAACCAAAGCCAGGGTTCGTATTCACCAACCATTCTTAAGAACATTCTTTGTCTTATTCTCCAAGATTTTCAAAATATGAAAGTAACACAACTTCTGATTGGCTAAACCAAATGGTTTGACCAATCAGAGGTTGTGTTACTTTCAAATTTAGAAAATTCTGGATGATAAGACTGAGAACGTACTTGAGAATGGTTGGTGAATACGGACCCAGGTCGAGAGCTTGAGGATTAAGGACATAGTGAAATCATTGGCAATAGGTATATTTTCATATGAGCAGTGCTCTGGCAAAAGGGGCTTAATGCAATGCATCTCCGTGATGGATTATGTGCCAAGCAAGCCATCATATAATAATGGATCCATAAAAATCCATTTTGTCTAACAATCGACTGGCCCTGCAGATGGAATAGTCCTTTTCATGCAGAAAATTTACAAGTAGGGAAAAGTATCGACTCATGCTAGCCTGTGCCGACTGCAAAGGTTGGCATGGGTCGATACTGTTTGCAGATGCATTAAACCCCCTTTTCAAAGAGCATGGCTTACATTGAAGAGATGATTGTAAATAGTTTAACTCTTTACCAAACAACAAAGTTTTAGACTGGTCCAAATTGAAAGCATTTGCAGACGACTAATATTTATTGGATGGTCAAATTTACCTGTGATAAGAAAGAAAACATTGTGGGAAAAGGAGAAAATGCTGGTAACCAGCATTTTCTCCTTTTCCCACAGTGTTTTCCAAAGGCGTCTTCCTCAGGGTCGTTAAAACTCGGGACTGTGTGGTAAAGGGTTAAGTTATTTACCATTCTATGCATTGCAGGTTATCCTGGATAAAGACTTCGTATTGGGCTGTAAGGCACCACTCTGGATACCCGATGCTCGTGTCACCATGTGTATGTTGTGTACGTGTGAATTTACGGTTACCTGGAGACGGCATCATTGTAGAGCATGTGGCAGGGTAAAGTAGTGACATATCCATTGCTTACACTTTAACCCTTTACCGAACAATCCTGTGTTTTAACAATCCTGAGAAAGAAGCATTTTGCAACATTGTGGGAAAAGGAGAAAAGGCTGGTAACCAAAGGCTTCCAAAGGCTTCTTCATCAGGGTTGTTAAAACCTGGGATTGTGTAAAAAATTGAAGCGAAAATTATTCAGACAGACGAGGGAGCCGCAAAATATATATAGTGAAAATATTTGGTACCCCACTCTTTGTTGAGGACAAAGCCTGGTACCCAATTAAGAGGAAAACTACTTTCGTTTTGTTTGTTTGGCATGCAATACGAAATGGTATTTAATTTGTATGTGCAGTTTACGTAATTACTTTCCTTTTTGTACGTGCATACTTTTGACAGTGCGTGCGTGCACGTAAGCACAAGAAAATTGTACGTGCGGAGTAGAATATATTCGTGAATTATTTACTGCAGTACGTGATTGGGCACCCTGATATGGCATGGTAAAATCTTGGCCTGTATTCACCAACCATTCCTCATCTTTATATTCTTTGTCTTACGGCACTAGTGAAAAACTGCATCTTTGAGTCTCCTACTGGGACAGTCAATTAAACATGTACTATATTTACAATGGAATCTCTCCAAAGATAAATACTGCCTATCAGCTCATTTGCACAGATTTCTTGGATAATTTATGAGATCTCATCAGTATTTCACTTTTTGTAGGGAAAAGTGACTTTAAGTCTTTAAAAAATGACAAAATTTTTAGGCTTGGTGAAAACAGTAGCATTAGCAGCCGACAGTCAGTGTCTGATTTAGAGCGCGCGATTGTGGGAATCGCTTATACTTTTTTTGAGTCATGAATATTTTCTGCGGGATAATCCCGCATTCAGATTTTGGAGAGAATAGTCAAATTTCCTACCTATTTTTCACCGATTTATGTGTTTATGAAGAAAGATACACAGATCAAGCACATCACTGTTGCATAGACTAGCTTCCCTTGTTTATGGTCGAGTTACCAATTCAACTTAACAGATTTTTTTTTTAAACAAAAAATTAAACCACATTTTTATCTAAGTAAGCCTGGTAAAAAATAATTTTGTCATATTTACAGAAATGTTAGTATTTTTGTTGTTTTTTAGCTCACCTGAGCACAACATGCTCAGGGGGAGCTTTAAGGATCACCCGGTGTCCGTCGTGCGTCTGTGCATCGTTCGGCATGTGTCGTCAACAATTCTTTAAACATCATCTCCTCCTAAACCACTGGGCCAGTTTGAACCAAACTTGGCAGGAATGTTCCTTGGGAGGTCCTCTTTAAAAACTGTTCACAAAATTTGATTCCATAAAAAACTCTGGTTGCCATGGCAACGAAATGGAATTTTCTAAGAAATTCTTTAAAAATCTTCTCCTCAGAAACCGCTGGTCAGATTTTGAAATAATTTCACAGGAATGTTCCTTGGGTGACCCTTTTCAAAAACTGTTCGCAAAATTTTGATCTGTCAAAAAACATGGCTGTGGTAAATGGGGGCTACTTGCACTATACAGATATGAAGAAATTCTTAAAAATTCTTCTTCTCTGAAACCGCTGGTCAGATTTTAATATAATTTCACAGAGATGTTCCTTGGGTGAACCTTTTCAAAAACTGTTCGCGAAATTTAGATCCGTCTAGAAACATGGCTCAGGTGAATGGGGGCTACTTGCACTATACGGAAATGAAGAAATTCTTAAAAATTCTTCTATTCTGAAACGGCTGGTCAGATTTTGAAATAATTTCACAGGAATGTTCCTTGGGTGACCCTTTTCAAAAAATGGTACGCGAAATTTTGATTTGTCGAAAAATATGGCTCTGGTGAAAGGGGGCTACTTGCACTACATGGCCATGAAGAAATTCTTAAAAATTCTTCTTCTCTGGAACCGCTGGTCAGATTTTGAAGTAATTCACAGGAATATTCCTTGGGTGACCCTTTTAAAAAATTGTTCGCGAAATTTTGATTTGTCGAAAAACATGGCTCTGGTGACTGGAGGCTACTTGCACTATACGGATATGAAGAAATTCTTAAAAATTCTTCTTCTCTGAAAGCGCTGGTCAGATTTTAAAATAATTTCACAGAAATGTTCCTTGGGTGACCCTTTTCAAAAAGTGTTGGCGAAATGTAGATCCGTCAAGAAACATGGCTCTGGTAAATGGGGGCTACTTGCACTATACGGCCATGAAGAAATTCTTAAAAATTCTTCTTCTCTGGAACCACTGGTCAGATTTTGAAGTAATTTCAGAGGAATGTTCCTTGGGTGACCCTTTTCAAAAAGTGTTCGCGAAATTTTGATTTGGCCAAAAACATGGCTCTGGTGAAAGGGGGCTACTTGCACTATACAGATATGAAGAAATTCTTAAAAATTCTTCTTCTCTGAAACCGCTTGTCTGATTCTAATATAATTTCACAGAAATGTTCCTTGGGTGACTCTTTTCAAAAGGTGTTCGCCAAATTTTGATCAGTCAAGAAACACGGCTCTGGTGAATGGGGGCTACTTGCACTATACGGAAATGAAGAAATTCTTAAAAATTCTTCTTCTCTGAAACAGCTAGTCAGATTCTGAAATAATTTCACAGAGGTGTTCCTTGGGTGACCCTTTTCAAAAAATGGTCGCGAAATTTTGATCTGTCAAGAAACATGGCTCTGGTGACTGGGGGCTACTTGCACTGTACGGCCATGAAGAAATTCTTACAAGTTCTTTTTGTCTGAAACCGCTGGTCAGATTTTGAAATAATATCACAGAAATGTTCCTTGGGTGACCCTTTTCAAAAGCTGTTTGCAAAATTTTGATCCGTCAAGAAACATGGCTCTGATGGGGGGGGGGGGGGGGGGCTACTTGCACTATATGGATATGAAGAAATTCTTAAAAATTCTTCTCTGAAACGGCTGGTCAGATTTTGAAATAATTTCACAGAAATGTTCCTTTTTGCAAATTGTTTGCAAAATTTGATCCGTCAAGAAACATGGCTCTGATGGCTGTGGTCTACTTATACTATACGGACATGAAGAAATTCTTAAAAATTCTTCTTCTCTGAAACTGCTGGTCAGATTTTGAAATAATTTAACAGAAATGTTCCTTTGGTGACTCTTTTCAAAAACTGTTCGCAAAATTGTGATCTGTCAAGAAACATGGCGCTGGTGGTGGTGGCTATTTGCACCATAGGGACATGAAGAGGAATTTCTTAATTTTTCTTCTCTGGAATGGCTGGTCAGATTTTGAAATAATTTCACAGAAATGTTCCTAGGGTGACCTTTTTAAAAAATTGTTAGGGTAATTTTTATCCATTGAAAAACAACAGCCAATTGTTGGCACCTGCATGTGGTGCTCTTTTTTGACTTATGTTTTTTAGCTCACTCGAGCACAAAGTGCTCATGGTGAGCTGTTGTGAATGTGCTGTGTCCGGCGTCCGTCGTGCGGCGTGCGTCGTCCATTGTCAACTTTTTACCTTTTGTACGCTCTAGAGGCCACATTTTCAGTCCAATCCTCATGAAACTTGGTCAGAATGTTTGTCTTGATAAAATCTGGGGCAAGTTTGAAATTGGTTCATGTGGGGTCAAAAACTAGGCCACTAGGTCAAATCTTAGAAAAACCTTGTGTGCACTCTAGTCTCAGTGACCCTGGAGTGAAATTTCGCCTATTGACTCAGGTGAGCGATCCAGGGCCATCATGGCCCTCTTGTTTCTAAATATGAATTTATTTTATCGACAATTATAAAAAAGGAGGGCAGAAAAAAGTGAATTAATTTTTTTGTCAAGTTTTTCCAAAGCTGATTCTATAAGTCGGGTTGTTTTCCTATCTACTTTTTTCATCTCCCCCATAGTTTTGAGAAATCCCCCATCTTTTTCAATGTAATGGGGGATCCCCCCCCTCATTTTTCAAAACCTGGATCAGACACTGGACAATGCAGATGTGGATGAAATGATGGAATTTCTATTTGAAACAATGCAGATGACAAGATAACAAAATTTTAGCCCTGTCCAAATTGAAAGCATTGCAGATAACAACTCAAATGCAGCTCAAATGGTGCAATTTTTCTTTGATAGGGTTGAAAATATGGGACAAAGAGAAAATGCTGGTCAGCAGGATTTCTGTTTTTCCACAATTTTTTCAAAAGGCTCCTTTCACAGGGGCATCAAAACGCAGCATTGTGCGGTAAAGGGTTAAAAAAACATTGTGGGAAAAGGAGAAAGTACATGTACTTGTAGCTAACATTTTCTCGTTTTCCCTCAATGCTTTCTACCCACCCAACGACAAATGCCATCATTTGAGTAACAATGAACTTGTTGTCTGCAAATGCTTTCAATTTGGGTAAGTCTACAATTTCTTTGTTGAGTTAACCCTTTCCCAAACAAGCCCTGGTTTTCACGTGTCTGCAGTACAAGTCTTTTGAAAACACTGTGGGAAAAGGAGAAATTGCTCGTAACGAGCAATTTCTCCTTTACCCACAGTGTTTTCTACCCTTTTTGAGACCTTTCTGCCGTTTTCATCAAATTTAAAATTATCGTCTGCAAACTCTTTCAATTTGGACCAGTCCAAAATTTGTCGTTTGGGAGAGGGTTAAGTGTTAAGACTAATCTATTCCTTAGCTGATGCTGTTTTCAATGATGGTCTGTTGTAGGACAAAAAAGGGTCTATTGAAGGTTATGTGGTATGGGAGTTGCAGTAACTGTTGTTTCTTTAATTTCAGGTGGTTTGCGGGAACTGCTCAGAGAGTAAGGCACCTCTCCGATACTTAAAATATAAACCTGCCAGAGTCTGCGATGAATGCTTCAAGAGTCTGAAACAAGGTAAGGTGTTTAACCCTTTCCCAAACGACAAATTTTGGACTGGTCCAAACTGAAAGAGTTTGCAGACGACAATTTCAGATTTGATGAAAATGGCAGAAAGTTCTCAAAAAGGGTAGAAAACACTATGGGAAAAGGAGAAATTGCTCGTTACGAGCAATTTCTCCTTTTACCACAGTGTTTTCAAAAGACTTGTACTGCAAATAAGTGAAAACCAGGGGTTGTTTGGGAAAGGGTTAATTCTTTACTAAATGACAAAATTTTAGACTTGTCCAAATTGTAAGCATTTGCAGACGACAAATTCAGTGTGGCTAGAATGACAAAATTTGTCTATCAAAGGGTAGAAAACATTGTGGGAAAAGGAGAAAATGCTGATTATCAGCATTTTCTCCTTTTTCCACAATGTTTTCAAAGGCTTTCTTTCTCAGGATTGTGTGGTAAAGGGTTAAATGTACATCTGATTGAGCCCATTGCCATTTAGTTAATAGTTTGTAACAAGCTTTTTCTCCTTTACCCACAATGTTTTCAACTATTTTGGAAACAAATCCCATTATTTGAGCCACATTGAATAGTGGAAACCAGCTCTTTCTCCTTTTCCCACCTGATTTTCTACATTTTCATAGACGAAAACCATTATTTGACATAATTATACCCCCCACCTACATAGTAGAGGGGGATATACTGGCTTCACTAAGTCTGTTTGTCCGTCCATCCGTCAATCTGTCCATCTTTTCGTTTCCGTGCTCTAACTCAGAAGGTGTTTGACCTGGGACCCTGAAACTTTATGCAAGTGTTTCCCATGACCTAAGGAGGTACCCTATCGTTTCTGGGTCAAAAGTCAAGGTCACAGGTGAATGTTGTTTTCTCTGTACTGCTTCAGTGCGGCTGATGGGGGGTGTTTGTCCACTTTGCGACATTTCTAGTTCATATTTAATTCATTGTCTGCAAATGCTATCAATTTGGACAAGTCTAAAATTTTGTTGTCTGGCAAAGTGTTAACCCTTTCCCAAACAAGCCCTGGTTTTCACGTGTCTGCAGTACAAGTCTTTTGAAAACACTGTGGGAAAAGGAGAAATTGTTCGTAACGAGCAATTTCTCCTTTTCTCAGTGTTTTCTACCCTTTTGGAGAACTTTCTGTCATTTTCATCAAACCTAAAATTGTCGTCTGCAAACTCTTTCAAATGGACCAGTCCAAAATTTGTCGTTTGGGAAAGTGTTAAAGGACTTCAAATCCAACAATCACAGGCTCAATTCCTAGCAGCACTAAATTCTTCCCGAGATTGGTGGTAGTCATTGTCACAGGATTCACTCCACTTTTTATACCCCCGCAAAATGAATGTTTTCGGGGGGTATACTGGAATCAGCCTGTCTGTCCGTCCGTCCGTCCGTGTGTCCGTCTGTGTACAAAATACTAGCAATTTTGTGTCGCAAACTCCTCCTAGAGTTTTCCTTCAATTGCATTGAGACTTTGCACATATATGGATCATATATTGAAGATTTGTAAGACGTAATTTTCAAGTGTCAGCTCCCCCTGGTTGAGGAATTATCTCCCCTTGAACTTTTTATGTCAAAGCGCTGGCGGGGTTATTAAGTCACATTCAGTGACAGCTCTAGTTCTACTTAACAATGTCTCAACATTATACAGGAAGGAACGCAGCCAGTGTCTTAAAAAGATTATTGTGCAAATTAATGGTAAAGGAAACACCAGAAAAGCATGGAAAGGTACTTAGGCAGCTGTGATAAACATGTAACTGAGATAATGTTGAAATCACAATTAACAACAGTCAGATTTATTTTTAGATGCTGAAAAGGAAGAACAAGAGCACTTGGAAAAGGGAGATAACACCCCAAGTAAGGAGACAGAGGAGAGCTCTTCATTCCTGAGTTTAAAAAATGGTCTCTTGAGTAGATTTCAGAAGATTCGTAGAAGTGGGAGACCTGAGAAAAAGAGCATTGTGAGGCCATTGAGACTAGTTGAGGTAGGATTGAGGGACGGTTTGATAAGTGTTACATGCTATTGCACTTTTCCCACAATGTGTTGAAAAACTTTTAACTTCACCTGCATGAAAAGTTTTATTTGTATGACAAGGGTGTAACTAAGCGTGTGATTTAAGTCTTTCCAAGATGACAAAATGGTAGGCTTGTCCAAATTGAAGTTTGCAGACAACATTATCATCCCCTGGGGGGATATGACAGATAACTTATTGCTTTTATGTACAGTGTAGGTCAAGATTAGACTACACATAACCGTCAGGATCCATATTCACCAAATACTCTTTAAGAACATTTTTTTGTCTTATTTTCTAAATATGAAAGTAACACAACTTTTGATTGGCTAATCTGATTTGGTTTAGCCAATCAGACATTGTTACTTTTTAATCTAGAATAAGACTAAGAATGGAACTAAGAATGGTTGATGAATACAGACTCTGATCTTGGATCTATGTTCAGTGATATTTGTGTGATAATGCAATCCCAAACAGCTTGAAATTGAATGATTATGGTTTTTTTCCCCTTATGTCATGTTCTTGTATTTACTTGTCGAATGATTTAGATGTAAGGCTTGAATTATATTCACAGGTAAATGCTAATGATGAAGGGGCACCCAAACAGTTTGAAATTGAATGATTATGTTTTTTTTTTCCTTTATGTCATGTTCTTGTATTTACTTGCCGAATGATTAAGATGTAAGGCTTGAATTATATTCACAGGTAAATGCTAATGATGAAGGGGCATCCATGAGCGGTTACCTTAACAGATTACAGAAAGGAAAGAAGTGGAAAAGGTCTTGGTATCTGGTGAAAGAAAAGGTACTCTACACATTTAAAGCCACACAGGTGAGAAAAAGTTTTCACAGGATACTTTTAGCAGGTTCTTTTGCTTTGTGCCATTTTGCTTCAGAGTCTTTACCAGACGACAAAAAATTAGACTGATCCGAATTGAGAAACACTTGCAGACGACAAATTAAAAGTTCACAAATGGAAATATTTGTCGGTGAAGGGATAGAAAACATTGTTTTGAGAGGAGAAAATGCTAGGTACCAGCATTTTTCTCCTTTTCCCACAATCTTTTCAAAAGCTTTATTCCTCAAGATTGTTACAACTCTATGTGCTCTTTCTAAACTTTTTAAAATTTTTATCAAGGCTTTTAGAAGAATTTTAAAAGGAAAAGTTGCCATTTAAGATAAACTTTCTGATATGAGCCATGCTCTGTGAAAAGGGGGCTTAATGCATCTGCGAAAAGTACAGATCCAGGTCAGCCTGCGCAGTCCACGCAGGCTGACCTGGGCCGAAACTTTTTCGCTACAGGTCAATTTTCTGTATGTCAAAGGACCAGTCAACCTTATGGTAGAGTCGGTCGTAAGACATAATGAATTTTAGTGATCCCTGAATATGTGATGTTTTGCCTAGTATGATGCATCACGGAGGTGTATTAAGCCCCCTTTTGCCAGAGCATGGCTCATGTGTATCACAAAGCATCATGAAATTACCAGTCTTTGTACTTTTATTGTAGACCTTTAATATAGGTTTAAGCAGCTGAAAAGATGACACTTTATATTTATGTGTATCACTAAATGGTTTGTTGCTTAAACCTTTACCATACAATCCCGTGTTTTAATGACCCTGAGGAAGAAGCCTTTTGAAAACATTGTGAGAAAAGGAGAAAATGCTGGTAACCAGCATTTTCTCCTTTTCCCACAATGTTTTCTACCCTTCCCAAAACAAGTTTCAATTTTTGAGTCGCGTTTATTTTGTCATCTGCATATGCTTTGAATTCAGACTGGTCTAAAATTTTGTCATGTGGTAAAGGTTTTAGCTGTCTTTTCCAGGATACAGCTGCAGCTGAGAGCATGGTTTTACTTGGATATGAAGTGTCCAGATTCACAGATGTAAGATTTTTGGTAGTTTTATGACTTTTTAGCTCACCTTAGCACAACGTGCTAAAGGTGAGCTATTGTGATCGCCCTATGTCCGGCGTCCGGCGTCCGTCGTCCGTCAACAATTTCTTTAAACATCTTCTTCTCCTAAACCACTGGGCCAATCTTGATGAAACTTGGCAGGGATGTTCCTTGGGTGAAGCTCTACCAAAATTGTTCAAAGAATTAAATTCCACTCACAACTCTGGTTGCCATGGCAACAAAAAGGAAAAAAAAGCAAAATCTTTGAAAATCTTCTTCTCTGAAACTAAAAGGCGCAGAGCTTTGATATTTGGTATGTAGCATCTCCTAGTGGACCTCTACCAAGTTTGTTCATATTATGCCCCTGGGGTCAAAACTGGCCCCGCCCCAGGGGTCACAAGTTTGAGCATAGTAATAAAGAAGGAAAACTTTAAAAATCTTCTTCTCTGAAACTTGAAGGCGTAGAGCTTTGATATTTGACATGTAGCATCTCCTAGTGGACCTCTACCAAGTGTGTTCATATGATGTCCCTGGGGTCAAAACTGGCCCCACCCCGGGGGTCACAATTTCCAACATAGGAACAAAGAAGGAAAACTTTAAAAATCTTCTTCTGTAAAACTAGATGGCATAGAGCTTTGATATTTGGCATGAAGCATCTCCTAGTGGACCTCTACCAAGTTTGTTCATATGATGCCCTTGGGGTCAAAAGTGGCCCTGCCCCGGGGGTCACAAGTTCGAACATAGGAACAAAGAGGGGAAACTTTAAAAATCATCTTCTCTGAAACTGGAAGGCGTAGAGCTTTGATATTAGGTATGTAGCATTGCCTAGTGGACCTCTACCAAGTTTGTTCATATTATGCCCCTGGGGTCAAAACTGGCCCAGCCCGGGGGGTCACAAGTTTGAGCATAGTGACAAAGAAGGAAAACTTTAAAAATCTTCTTCTCTGAAACTTGAAGGCGTAGAGCTTTGATATTTGGCATGTAGCATCTCCTAGTGGACCTCTACCAAGTTTGTTCATATGATGCCCCTGGGGTCAAAACTGGCCCCGCCCCGGGGGTCACAATTTCCAACATAGGAACAAAGAAGGAAAACTTTAAAAATCTTCTTCTGTAAAACTAGAAGGCATAGAGCTTTGATATTTGGTATGTAGCATTGCCTAGTAGACCCCTACTAAGTTTGTTCATATGATGCCCTTGGGGTCAAAACTGGCCCTGCCCCGGGGGTCACAAGTTCAAACATAGGAACAAAGAAGGAAAACTTTATTTTTTTTTTTCTCTTAAATGGGAAGGCATAGAGCTTTGATATTTGGTATGTAGCATCTCCTAGTGGACTTCTACCAAGTTTGTTCCAAGGATGCTGCTTGGGTCAAAACTGGCCCAGCCCCTGGGGTCACAAGTTTGAACATAGGAACAAAGAAGGAAAACTTTAAAATTCTTCTTTTCTGAAACCGAAAGGTGTGGCGCTTTGATATTTGGTATGTTGCATCTCAGAGTGGACCTCTACCAAGTTTGTTCATATGATGCCCCTGGGTCAAAACTGGCGCAGCCCCGGGGGTCACAAGTTCGAAGATAGGAACAAAAGAGGAAAACTTTAAATTTCTTTTTCTCTTAAACGGGAAGGTGTAGAGCTTTGATATTTGGTATGTAGCATTTCCTAGTGGACCTCTACCAAGTTTGTTTATATGATGTCCCTGGGTCAAAACTGGCCCAGCCCTGGGGGTCACAAGTTCGAACATAGGAACAAAGAAGGAAAACTTTAAAATTCTTCTTTAAAACTGGAAGGCGTAGAGCTTTGATATTTGGTATGTAGTGATTCTCTTCTAAGTTTGTTTGCCCATCTAAGCGCAACAAGTTCATTGAGTTCAAAATTGGGTCATCTTGGGTCATAAACTAGGTCACTAGGTCAAATTAAAGAAATACCTTGTTGGCACTCTGAGGCCACATTATTTGCTCAATTGCCTTGAAAATTAGTTAGAAAGTTTGTCTTTATAAAGTCTCACATAAGATTAATTTGGGTCAACTTGGGTCATAAACTAGTTCACTGGGTCAAATTAAAGAAATACCTTGTTTGCACTCTGGAGGCCACATTTATTGCTCAAATAACCTGAAATTTGGCCAGAATGTTTGTCTTGATGAAATATCAGATGAGTTTGGATTTGGGTCACCTGGAACCATAAACTAGGTCACTAGGTCAAAATAAAGAAATACCTTGAGGGCACTCTAGAGGCCACATTCTTTGCTTAATTGCCTTGAAAATTGGTCAGAATGTTTGTCTTTGTAAAATCTCACATGCGTCTGAATTTGGGTCAACTGGGGTCATAAACTAGGTCACTTGGTCAAATTAAAGAAATAGCTAGTGGGCACTCTAGAGGCCACATTTATTATTCATATGATTTGAAAATTGGTTAAAATGTTTCTTTTGATATAGTAAAAGACCAGTTCAAATTTGGGTCACCTGGGGTCATAATCTAGGTCACTAGGGCAAATTAAAGAAATATCTTTAGGGCACTCGAGGCCACATTTTTTGCTCAATTGACTTGAAAATTGGTCAGAATGTTTGTCTTCATGAAATATGAGTTTGAAATTGGGTCACCTGCGGTCAAAAACTAGGTCACATGGTCAAATTAAAGAAAAGCCTTAAAGGAACTCTACTAAGGTGAGCGACCCAGGGCCATCATGGCCCTCTTGTTTTTAGCTCACATGAGCACGAAGTGCTCAGGGTGAGCTATTGTGATCACTCACCGTCCGTCGGCGTCCGTCGTCTGTCCGTCCGTCCGTCCACATTTTGTTGTTTACACTCTAGCATCTACAAATATTAACCAATCGGCACCAAACTTGGTCAAAATGTATATGACCATAAGATCTCGGATGAGTTCGATTATGGGTGTAATCGGACCAGAACGACTGGAGTTATTTGCCCTTGAATTAGAAAAATTGCTATATTTGACTTTGTTTACACTCTAGCATCTACAAATATTAACCAATCGGCACTAAACTTGGTCTAAATATATATGACCATAAGATCTCGGATGAGTTTGATTATGTGCCTAATCGGACCAGAACGACTGGAGTTATTTGCCCTTGAATTAAAAAAATTACTACATTTGACTTTGTTTACACTCTAGCATCTACAAATTTAAACCAGTCAGCACCAAACTTGGTCAAAATATATATGACCATAAGATTTCGAATGAGTTTGATTGTAGGTCTAATAGGACCAGTTATTGCTGTATCATGGAAAAAGGGGGCTTGAGGTATATTTTCATTGTGGACCAATATCTCTTTAACTACAGGACGAAATGTCATGAAACTTCATCTTTTTATTGTTCATTGCAAGCCACAGACAATACATAGTTATTTGTTATTATTTCATGAAACGCCATGTCATGAAAAAAGGGGGCTAAATGTTTAATTTCGTCATGGAGCAGTGACCATCTGTTTGTCCATCTTTCAGGACAGATATCTTCTAAAATCCTTGGCAAAAAATTCATACAGGTGTTCCTAATGATGTCCGCTGATATTTATTGGTTTTTTTTTCCTTTTTGATATCAAATACTGTCTCATAGGAAAAAGGGGCTTCATGTATATTTCTGTTAAGGATCAATATACATGTATCTTCAACTCAAAATCCTAGACAAAAATTTGTGAAACTTCATACATGTGTTCCTTATGATAGTTCGCCAATATCATTAGGTTAGCTTTTTTGATTAAATGTCGTGTCATGGAAAAAGGGGGCTTCACATATATTTTCATTATGGATTAATATCTCTTTAAATACAGGACAAAATGTTATGAAACTTCATCTTTATGTTGTTTATCACAAGCCACAGACAGTGGTTAGGCCTATTTGTTAGCTCACCTGAGCACGAAGTGCTGGGTGAGGTATTGTGATTCGTCGTTGTCCTGCGTCCGTCTTTCCACAATTCCTTTAAACATCTTCTCCTCCTAAACCAATCATGTTGAAACTTGACAGGCATATTCCTTGGGTGAAGTTCTACCAAAGTTGTTAAAAGAATTGAATTAACCCTTTAACTCCAGAGATCACAATTTTGGGCAAAATTGTATATAGAGCAAACTTTAAAAATGTTTTTGTCTGAAACTAGAAGGTCTAGAGCTTTGATATTTGGTATGTGGCATTTCCTTGTGGACAATTTTGTTCAAGTGATGCCCCTGGGTCAAAACAGGACGTAAAGGTATACAGAATGAACTTTAAAAGTCTTGTTCTATTTAACCCTTTACCACACAATCCCAAGTTTTAACGCCTGTGAGAAATAAGGCTCTTGAAAATATTGTTGGAAAAAGAGGAAATACTTGTAACCAGCATGTTTTCCTTTTTCCACAATGTTTTCCACCCAACCAAAATCAAATTTAAATTTTTGAGTCACATTTATTTTGTTGTCAGCAAATGGTTTGAATTTGGACAAGTCTTAACCCTTTAAGCGCCTTTCACTACTATAGTTGCCTTTGTGTCTAGTGTAGATCAAGATCAGACTGCACAAAATGTGCAGTCCGATCATTGATCTATACTGTCTGCTTTGTTGAAACACTGCAGACAAAAGGCACCCGCACAGTTGTTATCATCTTGGACTCATTCTGGAATGAAAATGGCCTTTGGGTTTAAGGATTAAATTTTGTTGTTTGTTAATGATTTGAGCCAAGCCTGTTAGCTCATTACCTACAGGGCTAGCTATGCAGGGATGTCAAGTTTAAATCTCAGTTGGGCCAAGCACTCAGATAACCAGGATTTTTTTAAACTTTTTCCACAATGTTCTCTACCCATCCCAAATCTAAGTTCATTTTTTGAGACAAATTTATTTTGTTGTCTGCAAATGCTTTGAATTATAGACCAGTCTAAAATTTTTGTTTGGTAAAGAGATAAAGATAGACCAAGTAATATGCATTTCAAGACTGTGTTGTAGGCAGTACTATCTTGCAGAATATAAGGCATATATATCCAAGATCCACCTGCAGTCTGATCTTTATCTACACTGTCTGATAAAACATCCTGTCTTGCGTACCCCTAGCATTGGTTCCCACCTGATCATTTTTTCCTTTTTATCTATTCAGGACGGATGGATGCAGTTTAAATTTGACATGAAGCCCCCTTTTTCCATGACACAGCAATAAATTCCAAAACCCTGACAATATGCGCTAGGTCACTTGATGTGTGAAAATTTCATCCAAATCTGTTGAGATATGTCCAGTAATTAAAGAGATATTGGTGAAAAATGAAATATAACATGAAGACACCTTTTTCCATGATGCAGCTATAAATTGCAGAACTTTGACAATATGCGCTAGGTCACATGATGAAAAACATTCTGTGAAAACTTTCGAAAACATTGTTGGAAAAGGAAAAAATGCTGGTAACCAGCTTTATCTCCTTTTTCCCACAAAGTTTTCTATCCTATCAAAGAAATATTGTGTCACTTGAGCCGATATGAAAATGTTGTCTGCAAATGCTTTCAATTTGGACAGATCTAAATTTTGCCATGTGATAAAGGGTTAAAGGCTTTGACAGCATTTTTCTCTCTGGCTGTTAGGATGTATCTTTGAACATTGTGTTCATTGTATTTTGAGTTCACTTTTGTTCATTCATTTAACTCTGTAGTACAGATTTTATCTTGTAAATCTTAGAAGTCATTATAATTTTTGTTCTTCAGTTTGTGGTGTTTGTCTTAATTTATAAATAAGTTTATGAACACCCCCCCCCCCCATTCTCTACTAAGTTTGTTCAAATCGGGCAACTTTTTGCCACACACCAAAAGGCCTAGAGCTTTGTTATTATTCCTTCAAAACTCTGTTCTGGAGGTATATAGGAGTCAGCTTGTCAGTCCATCCATCCATACATCCATCCATCCAAAAAGGGGACTTCTTCAGTTTGTGGTGTTTGTCTTAATTTATAAATAAGTTTATGACCCCTGACACCCCACCCCCTCCCACCCCCCGTTAGATTTTGGGCATATACTCCACCATGAATTGAAGTACCATTTGAAAGATCTGTTCAGGTAGGGCCAAGGTCAATGTCACACTTGAAGGTCAAATTTTTGTAAGCTGGATGCATTGAAAGGTTGGTGCAAGACTATTGCAAGTGTAAATACATTGTTTATGTGTTTACAATAGCAATCACTCATGAACATGTCCCTGGACAACCACTGTCGTTGTTGGTGTATTTAACAACATTATAATACTAACTTGTATAGAAAGTCTTGAATCGGCAAACATTCTCTACTAAGTTTGTTCAAATCAGGCAACTTTTTGCCACACACCAAAAGGCCTAGACCTTTGTTATTATTCCTTCAAAACTCTGTTCTGGAGGTATATAGGAGTCAGCTTGTCGGTCCATCCATCCATCCATCCATCCATACATCCATCCATCAGTCTTTCTGTAGCATTTTCTTGTCAGAGCTAGTTCTCAACAACTACAGGACAGATTTCATTCAAACTTTAGAGAGACTCGGTGCCAAGCAAGAATGTGCATATTATATTTTGGTGACGGTTCATTGAATTTTTACAAAGTTATTTTTCTTTGATGAAATTTCTTGTTCTCCCTATTTTGTAACAACTATTGGACAAATATCATTCAAACTTCTCACAAATATTTATATAACCGGGTTTGGTTAAGAAAGATTATCTTCTTGTCTAAACAAAGAAGACCTAGAGCTTTGGCCTTGCACTTCGATATTTGGTATTTATCTTCATTGTAGACCTTTACTGCTTGGTACTCAGGTGAGCGATATAGGACCATCATGGTCCTCTTGTTTTTTCATTGTGCAACAGACTCTTTTAACCCTTTTCAAAAGGACAAATTTTGGACTGGTCCAAATTGAAAGAGTTTGCAGACGACAATTTTAAATTTGATGAAAGTAGTAGAAAGGTCTCAAAAAGGGTAGAAAACACTGTGGGAAAAGGAGAAATTGCTCGTTACGAGCAATTTCTCCTTTTCCCACAGTGTTTTCAAAAGATTTGTACTGCAGACACGTGAAAACCAGGGCTTGTTTGGGAAAGGGTTAACTCATTACCACACAATCCCGACTTTTAACGACCCTGAGAAGCCTTTTGAAAACATTGTGGGAAAAGGAGAAAATGCTGGTAACCAGCATTTTCTCCTTTTCCCACAATGTTTTCTAGCCTCCCCAAAACAAATTTCAATTTTTGAGATACATGCATTTTGTCATCTGCAAATGCTTTGAATTTGGACTAGTGTAAAATTTTGTTGTTTGGTAAAGAGTTGTAAGCAACATGCTGGCAAGTGTATTTCTCATATTGCCAAAGTTTTCACATGCATTTGTATACTCAACCTGATTTTTTGTTGTTAATCTCTATTTTTCAAGGATCATTGTTCAAAGTTTTGTTTCAGGAAGTATTGAATTAACTCTTTACCAAACAACAGAATTTTAGAACAGTCCAAATTGAAAGCATTTGCAGACAACAAATTACATGTGACTCAAAGACCGAAATTTCTCTTTCGAACTGTGGAAAGCATTGTGGGAAATGGAGAAAATGCTGGTTACCAGCATTTTCTCCTTTTCCCATAGTGCTTTCAAAAGCCTACTTTCCTTAGGGTTATTAAAACTTGGAATTGTATGGTAAAAGGGTATGGTAATAAAAATACTTCAAATATATTCTACTTTCTCTCATAACCGTCCTTGTTAGCCAGTATGAAGGTGAAAGCACTGTTTTCTCTTCAAGCCGAATTATCAAAAGGTCAGAAACTGGCTGAATACGTATAACATTTTCTAGACTTTTTATACCCCCGCAAAACGAATGTTTTCCGGGGTATACTGGAATCAGCCTGTCTGTCCGTCCGTCCGTGTGTCCGTCTGTGTACAAAATACTAGCAATTTTGTGTCGCGAACTCCTCCTTGAGTTTTCCTTCAATTGCATTGAAACTTTGCACATATATTGATCATATATTGAAGATTTGCAAGACGTAATTTTCAAGTGTCAACTCCCCCTGGTTGAGGAATTATCTCCCCTTGAACTTGACACTTTTTTTCTGCCAAAGGGCTGGCAGGGGTATTAAGTCACATTCAGTCACAGCTCTAGTTTATTTAACCTAGGATGCGGATGTATGCAAGTTTGTTTTATATCAAATTTGTTATTTCAGTTTTTCGAAGGGGTAGAACCAGAGTTGTTATTCCAGCTGTCCCACAGCAACACTGCTCCAATAGTCTTTCGAACAGACAGTGCCACAGCTACTGAAAAGTAAGTGGCTTTTTATTTCATTTATAGTAATTCATTGTGTGTGAGTTTTGAGCCTTGGATGGGCCTAGATTCTTTCCAGGAGTTGATGAAAGTCATTGCTACTATAGGTGCATAGCTAGCGCAAAGCCGTGAAGCCCTGGGATTAATATAAATCTTTGCAAATATTCCTGTTTGAGAAAAAGAAGTGAATAAAATATCTGAAAATAAACAGAAGCTCAGCTTAGGCCTTGGTCATGGGCTTCATCTTTTCTACATTCCTGGCTATGCCCTTGCCAAGGGTCAGACCCATATTATATGCCATCATAGGGCCGTGAGAATTTGTTCCTGAGGGATTTACAGTAGTTTCTGTTAAAACTTTACCAAGGTCCATATTAACCAACCATTCTTAAGAATGTTCTTGGACTTATTCTTTAAGATTTTCCAAGTTTGAAAGTAACACAACTACTGATTGGCTAAACCATTTACCGATTGGCTAAACCAAATGGTTTAGCCAATCAGCAGGTGTGTTACTTTCAAATTTGGAAAATTTTGGAGAACAAGACCAAGAATATTCTTAAGAATGGTTGGTGAATACGGACCCAGATGACAGAAATTAAGATTTGTCCAAGTTGTGAGTACTGGTATTTGCAGACGACAATATAGACGTCTCAGGAATGATTTCATTGGTCTTTGAAGTTGTAGAAAACATTGTGGTGAGAGAAGACCGGCATTTTATCACAACGTTTTCATAGCCCTATGAAACAGATGTGGTTGGACAATTTCAGTGGTTCTTTCTGTGTAGGATAGGGTGTCTGAAGTGCGTAATCCAGGATGCAACACTTACAGTGTTGCTCTGTCGTGAGGATACCAAATTTCTGGAAGTAACACCGGTGCCCATTCTATAAAACTTGAGTCCATACAATTGTCTCTTTAGTCACCATTTTACCATCTATCAAACAATCCAGAATTATGATAATCTTGCAGAGAAATGCATTTTAACTCGTTACCAAAGGACAAAATTTTAGACTCGTTCAAATTGAAAGCATTTGCAGACAACAACTTGAATGGAGCTCATATGATGATTTCTATCTTTAACAGGATGGAAAACATTGTGACAGAAGGAGAAAATGTATGTTACCAGCATTTTCTCCTTTTCCCACAATATTTTAAAAAGCTTTCTTTCTCAAGGTCATAAAAACGACTTTTAAAAAGGTTGCAGGAAAAGGAGAAAATACTGGTAACAAGCATTTTCTCCCTTTCCCACAATGTTTTCTACTCTTTCTAAAATAGATAAATTCATTTTAGCCAAATCTAATTTGTCATCTGCAACAGCTTTGACTTTGGACAAGTCTACACTTTTGTCGTTTGGTAAAGAGTTAACCCTTTACCTCACAATCTTTGAACACACTGACTTTTAACAACCATGGAGGAGAGGGCTTTTGAAAACACTGGGAATTGGAGAAAATGCTGGTAACCAGCATTTTCTCCTTTTCCTACAATGTTTTCAACCCTATCAAGGACAAATTTTGTCATTTGAGCCACTTTTCATCTTTTTTCTGCAAATGCTTTCAATTTGGACTGGTCAGTAAGTTGTGTGGTAAAGACATAAATGATGAAGTTCATCATTAAAGCCACCTTTCTTTTGTGGTCTGCAAATGCTTTCAATTTGAATAGTCTAAAATTTCATTGCATGGTAAAGAGTTAACCCTTTACCACACAATCCCGACTTTTAACAATCCTAAATGGGAAGCCTTTTGAAAACATAGTAGGAAAAGGAGAAAATGCTGGAAGCAAGCATTTTCTCCTTTTTCCACAATGTTTGCTACTCTTTAAACGACAAGTTTCATGCTTTAAGAAACGTTTAATTTGTAGTCTGCAAATGCTTTCAGTTTTGTTGAGTCCAAAATTCTGTTGTTTGTTAATGAGTAAAATGAAACAAGTGCACATTATTCCTTTACTTTCAGGTGGGTCAATGTCATGAGAGAATCTTCTGTCACCTAATCCACTCACACTTCGAAAAAAGCAAAAATGGCACAGACATTTGCACCCATATTTATCACGGTCACATTTCAATAGATTGTATGTGATAGGTACTCATGTGATAGACCAAGTTACCACGGAAGTATAATGTAAAGTGGACAGGCATTGGAGATCCATGGATTTGCAAGAAAAACAAACTTTTGTCATAGGATGATTGAAAGAAAATATTCATTTGAAAAAGGGATTTGAGTGTACAAAAAAAAAAAAGAAGTACATGAGATAGAGGGATAAATGTTTTACTTGGGATTACATGTATTTATTCTTCTCAAAAACAGCTCTAGATAGATAGATAGAGACAAGTACTGTGGAAGTGTGTAAAGCAGGCAGGCAGCAGGCTGGGATCCATGTTTCTTCAAGATGATAGAAACAATGTATTCATGTGGTGGGCCCATTCCCCCACCTGCAGAAAACTTTGCACGCATGTGTGTTAAGTCTTTACCAGATGACAAAATCTTTGACTTAACCAAATTGAAAGTGTTTGCAGACAACAAATCCAGTGTAGCCCATAAACTGACATCTGCAGATGCTGTGAATTTTGGAGCGTAAAAAAATTGTTATTTTCTTACAGAAGTACAATTGAAAGTAATATCTGAAAATAAACATATGGGCAAACAAATGTTTTTGCTGTTTATCAGATTATGAATTTGTAATATATCTTTTTTGTTTATATGTGTTGGTTATCATATACATGTATATCATTTAAATTATACTGCTGTCTGACTGTTTACAGTTCAAATTTGTGAACCAAAATGAAAAAAAAAATATACATAGGGCACATTATACACATATACGAGCAATGCTTTGTGAAAAAGGGGCTTAATGCATCTGCAAACAGTATTGACCCATGTCAGCCTGCACAGTCCACACAGGCTGACATGGATCAAACCTTTTTGCTCTTGGTCAATTTTCTGTGTGTGAATTCGACCAGTCTACCTCATTATTAACCCTTTCCCAAACAAGCCCTGGTTTTCACGTGTCTGCAGTACAAGTCTTTTGAAAACACTGTGGGAAAAGGAGAAATTGCTTGTAACGAGCAATTTCTCCTTTTCCCACAGTGTTTTCTACCCATTTTGGTAACTTTCTGCCATTTTCATCAAATTTAAAATTGTCGTCTGCAAACTCTTTCAATCTGGACCAGTCCAAAATATGTCGTTTGGGAAAGGGTTAAGCTGTTTGTTTGACAGAATGGATTTCATTGATCCATAATCATATTACAACTTGCTTGGTATAATGCAACACGGAGATGCATTAAGCCCCCTTTTGCCAGAGAGTGGCTCATACATATTGCCTTTTAAGAAAAACTGCAACGTAAACAGGGTGTTATCCCAAGTTGCTCATAAGGGTAAGTTTTGGATTCTGTTATGTACATCTAAACATGTCTCTCTATCATTGTATTTAATAGTTTTTAGTCTTTAGAGTGCTTCATTAGTGAAACAGACCTTATCAGTTCTGAAAAACAGCTGTAACATTACGATTTAACTCTTTACCAAACAAAAAATAATTTAGACTGGTCCAAATCGAAAGCTTTTGCAGACAACAAAATAAGTGTGACTAAAAAATTGAATTTTGTTTTGGGCAGGGTAGAAAACATTGTGTGAAAAGGAGAAAATGCTGTTTGCCAGCATTTTCTCCTTTTCACACAATGTTTTCAAAAGGCTTCTAACTCAGGGTCGTTAAAAGTCGGGATTGTGTGGTAAAGGGTTAAAGGGGACTCCTTGTTGCTGGAATATGTAACAGAGTAGTAGACAGTGTAGATCCGAAATCTATATGCACAGAATATACCGTCTGATCTCGGTCTACACTGTGGGGTGTACACAAAAGCAACTTTGGCAGAGTCGATTGCTTTAACCTTTTACCAAACAATACCCAGTTTTGACAACCCTAAAGAAGATGACCTTTGAAAACATTATGGGAAAGGAGAAAATGCTGGTAACCAGCATTTTCTTGTTTTGTACCCTTTCAAAAACAATTTTTTTGTTTTTGTTTTTGAGTCACAAATACTTTGTCATCTGGAAATGCTTTCAATTTGGACAAGTCCAACATTTTTTCATTTGGTAAAGGGTTAACTCTTTACCAAACAACAGATTTTTTGACTTGACCAAATTGATAGCATTTGCAAACGTGAAAAGTGGTTGGAATGATGATTTCTGTATTGGAAAAGGTTGAAAACGTTGTGGGAAAAGGAGAAAATGCTGGTTGCCAGAAAGGTCATCTTCTTCAGGATCATTAAAACTCTGGATTGTGTGGTAAAGGGCCAAAGGTTAGTCTCGCAAGTATTGTTAGGAATATGTTATCAAGGTTTTTGTTTCCTATAATTTTTTAAAATCATTTCTTCCTATAAAGGACATTTTGGGTCATATGGCAGACAACTTTTTAACCCTTTACCACGCAATCCCAACTTTTAAGAATCCTGAGAAAGAAGCTTTTTAAAAAACATTGAGGGAAAAGGAGAAAATGCTGGTTTTCCACCATGTTTTCTAACCAATCATAGACAAATCCCACCATTTAGTTGCGTTTGATTTGTTGTCTGCAGATGCTTTCAATTTGGACTAGTCTAAGATTTCGTTTTAACCCTTTCCCAAACAAGCCCTGGTTTTCACGTGTCTGCAGTACAAGTCTTTTGAAAACACTGTGGGAAAAGGAGAAATTGCTCGTAACGAGCAATTTCTCCTTTTCCCACATTGTTTTCTACCCATTTGGAGAACTTTCTGTCATTTTCATCAAATTTAAAATTGTCGTCTGCAAACTCTTTCAATTTGGACCAGTCTAAATTTTATCGTTTGGGAAAGGGATAAGGGAAAGAGTTAAAAGATTGTTTTAAGTGAGACATTGATTGATAAATATTAACAACTCTACTACAGTTTGTTTTCATTGATTCAAACAATTTCAAGGGCATCGCTGTGTCTTAAGATCATGTAACTGAAAGTTATTCCCATGGAAACTTCTTGATATGCACGAGGTTGGATGCACTCACAGAATCGGGCAAGCTGTGTCAAGCGAGCATTTTCACTGAAAAGCAACTGCAGCTTAGCAGTGTGCTGCTTTTGTTATATAGATATGAGTCATGCTCTGGCAAAAAGGGGTTTAATGCATCACTGTAATGCATCGTACCAAGAAAGTGACCACATAATTATGGATCCAGAAAATCTTTTTTTTTTTTTGTAATACCTGACTGAATTTAGAGACAGATTAGTCCTTTGTCGTGTAGAAAATTGACAAATAGCAAAAATTTCGACCCTGTGCGCTGATTGTGTGGGCTGACCTGGGTCGATAATTTTTTTTAAATGCATTAAATCCCCCTTGGTCAGTGCATGACTCATACAAATGAGCCATGCTATGGCAAAAGCAGGCTTAACGCATCTCCATGATACATCATACCAAGCAAGTCATCACATAATTATGAATCCATTAACCCTTTCCCAAACGACAAATTTTGGACTGGTCCAAATTGAAAGAGTTTGCAGACGACAATTTTAAATTTGATGAAAATGGCAGAAAGGTCTCAAAAAGGGGTAGAAAACACTGTGGGAAAAGGAGAAATTGCTCGTTACGAGCAATTTCTCCTTTTCCCACAGTGTTTTCAAAAGACTTGTACTGCAGACACGTGAAAACCAGGGCTTGTTTGGGAAAAGGTTAAATCCATTTTGTTTATAATCAGGCTGGGTCCCGGGGTAGAATGGACCTTGGAAATGCATAAAATTGACCAACAGCAAAAAGCTTCATCCCTGGTCAGCCTGGCCTTTTTGTAAGTACATTAAAACTCCTTTTGCCAGAGCATGGCTCATATAAATGTAAATGCCTTTCAGATCCAATGCTTTCAAATAAACTGAGTTTTAAACCCTTAGGCTGCTAAGTACGACTCAATGACCTTTTGCAGACAGTGTAGATCAAGATCAGACTGCACAAATGTGCAGTCTGATCTTGGATCTACACTGTCTGATAAGGAGATATTCCCCCCTCTCTCTCTTTCCCCCCCCCCCAAAAAAAAAAAAAAAAAAATGAAAAAAGCAAACATTTGGGTTTTTTACTTGAAATTTTCATTTCACTTATTTTAGCAGGATAAGGGTTAAAAGACAATTGAGTCATGCTCTGTGAGAAGAGGGCTTAATGCATCTGCAAAAAGTATCGACCCAGGTCAGCCTGTGCAGTCTGCGCAGGCTGACCTGGGCTGAAACTTTTCCCTAATCGTCAATTTTCTGTATGTCCAAGGACCAGTCTACGCCATGGTTCAGTCTGTTATTAAAAAACATGGCTATTTTCGATACATAGTCATGTGACTACTTGATTGGTATCCTGCATGTTTTCTGCTGTATGGAAGACAAATTTCACGTTTTGACTTACATTTGTCGTCTGCAAAACCTTTCAATTTGATTATGTCTAAAATTTTGTCGTTTGGTAGAGAGTTAAGTGATACCTTCAAGCCGATAGTAAAAACCCAAATGTTGGTATTTCAAAGGTATTTTGGCGGGAGAAATATGTTCTTATTGGACAGTGTAGATCTAAGATCAGACTGCACGTTCTGTGCAGTCTGATCTTGATCTGCACTGTCCGCTAAAGGTCAGCGAGTCGCGCTTAGCAGCCTAGGGGTTAAAAAAAGAATTTAGCGAAGTTATTGTATATGGTTTATAATCATTATCTAGTGTCACGTTTTAGTTATTTATGTATTGCGAAATAATTGTTACACACATGTGCAATAAATTCATGAATGATCTTCAGTTGGTCTTATTGTAAATTCAAAGGTCCCATTGCTTTGTTTAAAACCACAAGTTGTCAAGCGCTGGTAGCTTAGTCGCTAGCGTACAGGACTTGAGAACAGGGGGTCGCTGGTTCGATCCCCGGCTCGGCCAATTTCTTTCCGAAGATTGATGATAGTTCATTACGACAGGATTCATTCTTCTCTTTCACCGCTGACCATTGTTTCGACGACGGTTATGCGGGAAAGCAGCTAATGGCTTTGAAAGAATATTGTGCGGAATAGTGGTAAAAGAAACTCCGGGAAAGCATGGATAAGTGCACTGGCCACCGCGATATAACTGAAATAAAGTTGAAAACAGCGTTAAACACCATACAATCGATCAACAATCAATAAAACCACAAGTCACCATTGAACACTAGGGTTTTCCCTGGACTTGGGTGGTGTGGGGGTCATTTGACCCCTCAGTTGGGAAAAAAGAAGGCAAACATATAAATTTTGGGGTCCTTTAGAAAATTTGGGGATCCATATTCAAAGAAACGGGGCGTCAGGGAAAACCCTGGAACGCACTGACTCCTTTAGAAGACGTTTTGATTGGTTCAGCATACTACTTTTAAAGACTTTGTGACAAAAGGAGTATTTGCTCATAACAAACAAGTCCTCCTTTTACCTCGGCTTTTCATTTGTATTCATGTATTATTCCTTTACCAGACAATCAGGGCTATAAACAAGCCAGAAGAAGAAATTTTTCGAAAACATTGCGAGAAAAGGAAAAAATGCTATAGCATTTTTTTTTCTTTTCCCACACTGTTTTCCATCATTTGAGCCTTACTTGATTTGATAACTACAAATGTTTTGAATGTAGAGGAGTTTAAAAATGTCTTCTGATATAGATTTAAACTTGATTTCAAGTTTACAGTTTATGTTTAAAAGGGCGTTTTCAAAACTTGTGGATTTCAGGTGAAATGTCAAAGAGAACACACACGTGAAGAAAAGTTTTTTCAGATAAACATCGTGCTGAAAATAACGTAACATTGTATTCCTGGAGGACAGTTGAATTGGGGATCGAGATGTACAATGCACAATATTATTGGACTCGTCTTAACCTTTAACTCTTTACCAAACGACAAAATTTTAGACTAGTCTAAATTGAAAGCATTTGCAGACGACAAAATGAATTGACTCAAAAATTGAAATTTTTATTTGGAAGGGTAGAAAACATTGTGGGAAAAGGAGAAAATGCTGGTTACCAGCATTTTCTCCTTTTCCCACAATGTTTTCAAAAGCCATCTTCTCCAGGGTCCTAAAAACTCGGGATTGTGTGGTAAAGACTTAAGCTGCTAAATCAATCAAACAAAAATTTCCAGTTAAAAGAAAAAAAAAATATGATTTCAAAGTTTATTTCATCAGGAAAAAAAAAAAATACCGTATCGGCCAGTAAAGATCTAAGATCAGACTGCACGTTTTGTGCAATCTGATCTTGATTTGCACTGTCCGCCAAAAGCGCCTCGAGTCGCGCTTAGCAGCCTAAGGGTTAATGCACACTGTTCTTGTAATATAATGTTGACAGTCCCTCCACCCACCCCACCACAAGCACACATAGCTAACTTCCCCCCCCCACAGACACACAGCAAAAAGTTACATGGTGTACAAAAACACTTTGATATCTATGTGGTGACATTTGTCAGAACCATTTTTTACCGTTCATTTATTATCTTTTGAAACAAATCTGAAACAAGTCTGCAGCATACGACTTTGGAAATAGCCATATGAAATACGAATATGTTATTCAACCTCTGTTAAGGTTTCGTGAAAGAATGCATGTGAACACATTGTGGCAAAAACGAAAAACTGCTTGCAATTTCTCCTTCAGCCACATCTTTTTAACTCTTTACCAAACGACAAAATTTTAGACTTGCCCAAATTCAAAGTATTTGCAGACGACAAATTAAATATTGATCTGGTGGTACGATATTTCTGTGACAGGATAGAAATCATTGTGGGAAAAGGAGAAAATGCTGGTTACCAGCATTTTCTCCTTTTCCCACAATGTTTTCAAAAGCCTTCTTCCTCAGGGTCTTTAAAAGTAGGGATTGTGTGGTAAAGAGTTTTAAAAGCTATCTGTAACACGAGGCATCTGTTGCTAGTGCTATTTCAAACAAGTATGAAATGTAAAGATATTGTCATGTATTGATTGATTTGCTACTGGGTACTTTGATTGTTGTTTCGGACCGGATGTGTGTGGGGCATCCACACTCCCTCTGGCTTGATTGGTGTAGATCGTCTGCTTGTCGTCTGTAACAAAATGAAACAATGCAAGATATTTGTGTCAAAAACTATGATACTATCCTGCACTTGAAATCACGAGTTATGAGTTGAAATAGGAACAAAATGCTAGTCGTCTCAAAAAGAAAACGAAATAGTATTTATCACGTTATGATTGGACTCGCTATATATGAAACAAATTTTTTAGCGGGCAACTTTTAAAATTGGGTTTATGGGTATGACTGTAGATTTACATGTAGAAAGGAGAAATCGTTCCAATGATTAATTGATTGAATGGTGTTTTACGCCGCTTTCAATAAAATTTCAGTCATATCACTGCGACAGCTCACATATTCATGTATTTCCTGGATTCCACCAGTACTAAGCTGGGGCTCTGTAGTGTCTTGCCTGAGGACACTCCTACGAAAAACCCAGTGGATCCAGTGAGGCTCGAGCCCGGGTCCTCCAGGTTACGAGTCCTACACTTTACCAATAGGCCACGCGGGACCCCATCGTTCCATTGTTCTAAAAGAATTTACTACTGCTCGACAAAATACTCATCTGCGGTCGGTTCTGTGTTAAGGACCGTGGACATATAGTTTGATTTGTCTCTTTTTTTTCCTGCAGGACTGATGTTGTTCAGGGCTAGATGAACAGAGTATTACAGAATTTAAAAAGCTAAATCGACGGTATTTGTTGGCACCCATGAGAAGTTGCTCATCGAAGCAATTCTAATAAATACAAACAGCGTTTGTCTTGGTGAAGGTGTCCAACTATATTTACCTGTCGAACACCACCCATAGTCAACTGTCAGTATTTTTCATATATTTCTCAAATCGAATGAAAATGATCTTAATTTTATTGAGTTCTTGATAATTTAACTTCGATCTAATAACGAAATGGAACAAACATAAATATAACTGATAAATATTAAGCAAGTAATTAAGCTCGCAACTTTGGAGCTGGATAGGTTTTTCTATTACCACCTTAAGTTGGAAACTTTAATACTGCAATGACTATATTGAAAATTCTGATTGGTCAATGGAATTTGAATATCAGCTTTGAAATAAACGCAGAATACTAAAAATAGTTTTGACCAATCATATTCGTCTAATATATAGTCAATCATTTACAACCCAAATGTAAAAATCATTCCTCCTTCCTGCATAGAACTGGATAAAGACTTAAGCGTAAATAGATATGAAGTAATTAGCGTAGATATAAGTAGTCCTTCTTTTCTACCGCTCGTGCATTCAGTAAAACTATCTACCATTCAGGAACTACTAAGACAGCCACAGAAATTAAACAGCGACAACAACAACACGGTATAATGGAAAAAATCTGATTGGTCACAACTCCGTTCAACAGTGTTCGCCAGGGGAATAGATAGGTTTTCTCTGAAGCATGAACAGGGAATATCGGCAGCATACGGAAACCTTGTTTTATATTCAGATTGGTATAAGTCAGCTTGTACCGGATAAATGCCGTATGTACATGTCAGATGTTCACTGAATATATACCAAGTTGTGGTCTGACATCAGGTTATTTTTTATAACACCAAGGGATATTTTACGCGCCTCTTATGGGTTGTGTACACCAAGAGCAGTCTTTATAGAAAGTCCGTCCTTTTTTGGCATCTACAGTCAGATAAGTACCCGTACTCTAGCGAAACAACTTCGGCCTTGCAATGTTTCTGTCTTTCCGATTTTTTAACAGAGGTTTAATCCTTTACCACACAATCCCGAGTTTTAACGACCCCGAAGAAGAAAGCTTTTGAAAACATTGTGGGAAAAGAAGAAAATGCTGGTAACCAGCATTTTCTTCTTTTCCCACAATGTTATTTTAACCCTTTAAAGACAAGTACAGTCATTTGAGCCAAATTCAATGTGTCATATGCAAATGCTTTCAATTTCGACGAGTCTAAAATTTTGTCGTTTGGTAAAGAGTTAAGGTAAGGTTTTCTTTATAACAAGACATGATTTATTTAGTATTGGATTTAGCACTGACTAGCAAGTATACTTTTGTACCTCCTGGTTTTGTTGGATGGGTGACACTGAGATAATTAGATACATTTTCAAATATACAAAGTAGCCCCCATGTGAGTGTTTTATTCTCTTATTTGTTATTCCTGTAAGTTATTCATCACAACAACAAATCAATGCGTCACAAAAATGAACCTCTACAAAACATTTTATTGCCATCCTATATATACAGTATATATACAAAGTCGATGTGTCCATATAACAGGGTCCACGCGTGTAGCCACAGTCTAGCGCCTTGTCCCCTGAAATTATACAAAATATGCCGTCACAGGATCTCAAAGCACTGATGCCAATTAAGAAGCGTAATAAATAACTTACGCTCGTTGCCACGTGATCTAAAACAATGGTTGATATAGTCTATAATTTCAACTCAGCATCATAAGGCTGCGAAGTTTGGGTATGTATATCATAGAACCATTTCGATATTTTCGGAAAAAAAAAAAAATCTTACTGGTTATTGTATTGAAAATTTACAATATCTCTATCAAATTCTTTTCAGGTTTCGCGCCAGGACTGAGATTCCATGTGACACATATTTTGTATTTCGTCAAGAATCGCTCTATAAGAAGCACTAACAGTATGTTTCTATTTGTGAGCCCCCCTTTTTTTTTTGGTTTGTTTTTATGCAGGAGTTAGATTATCGAGATCTGGCACAGGCACGAATATTTTTGACAAACTTGACCCTCTATAACATCCAACGTTCTAGCCTCGCTCTGGCAAAAAGGGGTTTAATGCATCGCCGGATGCCTTACACAAAGCAAGACATCACACAACTGTAGATTCATTTAAAATCGGAACTGAGTTTCGCTGCGAGAGGTTAACTGTATATCAGTAATCATTACATTTAATCAAGTAAGTGTCGTATTTTCTATTCGTATCATCAAACCACCCGTGGTACATTTTATTTATATAACCAATTTTACAAAGTTCGGTTATAGAAATCCTAGACTGGTTCTTTGTTTTTTTCTTAACCCTTTCCCAAACAAGCCCTGGTTTTCACGTGTCTGCAGTACTATTGAAAACTTTTGAAAACGCTGTGGGAAAAGGAGAAATTGCTCGTAACCAGCAATTTCTCCTTTTCCCACAGTGTTTTTCTACCCTTTTTGAGAACTTTCTGCCATTTTCATCAAATTTAAAATTGTCGTCTACAAACTCTTTCAATTTGGACCAGTCCAAAATTTGTCGTTTGGGAAAGGGTTAATAAAAAGTACGAAACAATATTTACATTTCTCCACTGTGTGACGTAGGACCCGTCTGCCGTCACGACTGCGGGACGACAGCACCAACAGCCTAGATGGTCTGTGTCATCCACTGGTCTCCGTAATGAACCAACCCCAAGTATGTTTCCTGTCCAACATCTGTTTTAAAAACAATGTACATGTACCAATAATTTTACGCTCTTAACCCTTTCCCAAACGACAAATTTTGTACTAGTCCAAATTGAAAGAGTTGGCAGACGACAATTTTAAGTTTGATGAAAATGGCAGAAAGGTCTCAAAAAGGGTAGAAAACACTGTGGGAAAAGGAGAAAATGCTCATTACGAGCAATTTCTCCTTTTCCCACAGTGTTTTCAAAAGACTTGTACTGCAGACACGTGAAAACCAGGGCTTGTTTGGGAAAGGGTTAAAGTGAAGGACGAGATGGTCTTCTTTACATCAGCTTTGCGGCATATAGCACTAAATCAGGTTAAAGCCCCTATAGCGGACAAAAATAAACATGCGGGTATTGAAATTACGATGAAGGTGACAATCTGTTATTGTACAGTCGGTCCAACCGTTAGTCGCTGGCAGAGAAATGAATTTTGAAAGTAGGTCACAAGTTGCCAGATCGCTCTCTTTTGTTTCCTTTTTACTTAGAAACATTTACGGTAGATTTCACTAGTCGTAATCATGAATTATGAAACCTTATATCCAGCATTATTTCCCGATAGACAAACGAAAAGCATGAAATAAATAGTGTTAATTTCTACCGGATAACATAATTATATAGTCCACATTGAAAGCATTTTCAGACAACAACTGAAATGCTGCTTAAATGTTGTGAATATTGTCTTTAAAAGGTTGAACAACAGTGTGTGGGGAATAAGTCAATGCTAAAACCCTACTTCTTCAGGGGATTCTGGTAAAGGATTGGACAAAACACCCTTCTTTATACGTACCCACATAATCTCATACAGCAAAGAACTAGACATGTAAGCAGCAACAGGGCTGCAGTGACTGCTGTTATACCGAGCAGAATTTGTAACCACAGCGGAACTGAAAAATAATTACAATGGCAATGGCTATCATACATGTAAAAACAATAATTAATACCTCGATTATACCGAGAAGAACTTGTAGCCACAGCAGAAGTGGAAAATAATAACAAAAGCAATAACTGTCATACATGTAACGACAATAGTTAATACTGCTGGTATACTGAGGAGAACTTGTACCCACAGTGGAACTGGAAAATGATTACAATAGCAATGACTGTCATGCATGTAACAACAATACCAGTGGTTAATACTGCTGTTATACTGCGGATAACATGTAACCACAGCGGGGGTGGAAAATAATTACAATAGCAATGACTGATATACATGTTATAACAAAAAATAATACTGCTGTTAAACCGAGCGGAACTTGAAAACAATTACAGCAGCAATGACTGACATACATGTAACGACAGTAATTAATACTGTGGTTATACCGAGAACAACTTGTAACCACCGCGGAACTGAAAAAATAGTAACGATATCAGTTACTATCAAAGATGCAACAACAATAGTTAATACTGTGGTCATACAGAGAAGAACTTGTAAACACAGCGGAACTGGAAAATAGTTACGATATCAGTAACTATCATAGATGTAACAACAATAATTAATACTGCGGTTATACCGAGAAGAACTTGTAACCACCGCGGAACTGGAAAATATTAACGATATCAGTAACTTTCATAGGTGTAACAACAATAAATAATACTGCAGTTATATCGAGAAGAACTTGTAACCACAGCGAAACTAGAAAATAGTTACGATATCAGTAACTATCATACATTTAACAACAATAAATAAAACTGTGGTTATATCGAGGAGAACTTGTAACCACAGCGGCACTGGAAAATAGTAACGATATCAGTAACTATCATATATGTAACAAGAAAAATTAATACTGCGCTTAAGACGAGCAGAAAGTGTAATCACAAGGGAGCTGTAAAATAACTTCATTAGCAGTGACTACTTGCATGACAACAACTCCTGTAATATCAAACCTAACTTATAAGGTCGCAATGATAAAGAACTATTTTCTTTTGCGTTTGTGTACCGTCGCGCTAAAGTTCATACGACTTCCGCCTCTGAAATTCTTCAAGGTGACAGCGTTCGAGATCCCGGCATTGTATCTAGGATAAAAATTGTTTGTTTTACTCAGATAGGAATGAAATAGAGAGCAAGGCATGTTGCATGACTTCGGTGAAACTGAATTCATTTTGACAAGGGGGTGACAAGGCAACGAAAAGAGATGGTAAATTTTGTACTCGGTTGACACATCTTTAATATCAATGCGCAGTAGTGGAAGTTGAAAACGCCCAGATAAAATACTAAAAATATTGGTAAACGTCATGCACTAAGATATCATGCAGGAACATGAGCCGTGCTCTGTGAAAAGGGGGTTTAATGCATCTGCAAAAAATTATCGACCAATACCAAACTTCGCAGTCCGCGCAGGCTGACATGGTCGAAACTTTTTGCTATTGGTCAAATTATTGCATGTCAAAAGACCACTGTACCACATGATTCAGTTGTTAAACAGAATGGATTTTATGGAAAAATGATTATGACTTGCTTAGTATAATGCATAACGGAGTTACATTAAAAAGAAAAAACTCTTTTGCCAGAGTACGGCTAAAATATATTGGAAAACATTTCTACAAATCTTGTCATAGCTTGTAAATAGCCGTTTCTCCATTTGCCACTTTGTTTTCAAAAATGGTCGGCTGCATGACGTGAAAAGTCAGAGATAATAAGCTGAATTACTCGTAAACATCCAAAACTGAATTTAAAAAAAAATGACATTTTTTTTACGTGGGGGCGATTAATGAACACAGACTATCTTTACCTTCATTCGTATATAGATACAGGTCGGGATAGGCGGGTGTAGACATGGCTCAGACTAAAAAGACAAAAGGAAAGATTTGAAAATGATGATAAGCTACAAGAATAAAGTTTAATCGTTTTATCGTCATTTTCTTTACGGGAGGCCTTTATGTACAGCGTACATTCAAATCAGGCTGCACGGGACTTTCGGTCTGTTCTTTAATCTAAACTGTGCGCTGTTTGACTATAAAGCATGAACACGTTTTCTCTTCAGTTTGAATGAAATCGTTCTTTAGCTCTACAAAAAAAAAAAGACAAAATTGTCGGTAAAGAAGTAAATGTATTTGTGGTTGGTACTCGTGACCGGTTGACGTGATATAATTGAAATTATTGAAAACAAAAGAACACCACTGAAATAAGTTGCCTTTGCTCTTGTTCGGTTTATTAATCCCACCGTGCTCTGTGTAAAGGGGGGCTTAATGCATCTGCGAAAAGTATCGACCCAGGTCAGCCTGCGCAGTCCGCGCAGGCTGACCTGGGCCGAAACTTTTCGCTATTGGTCAATTTTCTGTATGTCAAAGGACCTGTCTACCTCATGATTAAGCCGGTTGTTAAAATAAAGTGGCTGTTAAAGAAGTGACTGTTATGAATCTATAATTGTGTGATTACTTGCTCGGTATCACGTATCACGGAGATGCATTAAGCCCCCCTTTGCCAGAACACGACTCAAATGCAGCTATTCGTTTATTAACTTAATGGATATTGATGGTAAACTGATCAAAACTATAGGTTTGGCCCGAATTTTCCTCTTTTAACCCTTTACCGCACAATCCCGACTTTTAACGACCCTGGGAAAGAAGCCTGTTAAAAAACATTGAGGGAAAAGGAAAAAAAAAAAAAAATGGTTACCAGCATTTTCCCTTTTGCCCACGATGTTCTCTGCTCTATCAAAGAAAAACTGCACCATTTGAGCCACACTGAAATTGTCGTCTGCAAATGCTTTCAATTTGGACAAGACTAAAATTTTGTCGTCTGGTAAAGGGTTAACACTTGACCATCTGCAGACGCTTTTTCAGTCTTGCAACTAACTATTTAAAAAAAGAATGATAAGAAGAACAATTGCTACAATTCTACAATTATAAAACGTTTCCTCATAGGGCGTGCAACACACGAAAAGGAGACTTCGGACATACGCGTAATAGCGTGTCGTCCCAGATCAGCCTCTGCTGTCTGTGACTAATCCGAGACGACACTTCCCGTTTTTTGTGCGATTTTCTGTTTCACGAAAGTCTACTGTGTGAAAAAATCTTATGTAGTCGTAAAGGGTCGTCTCGGATTAGCCTGCGCGGACTGCGCAGGCTAATCCGAGACGACACTTTGCGCAAATGTCCGAAAGTCTCATTTCGCATGTTGCGGGCCATATAGTAAACAGTTATGTAGAGTATCCCTACAGCTCAAAGATTTTTTACGGAAGATTGTAGCAGAAGTTTTTTTCAGGAGGTTATGATTATTTTTTTTTTCTACCAGACGACAAAATTTTAGACTGGTCCAAATTGAAAGCACTTACAGACGATAAACTGAATGCGACCCAAATGACGAAATTTGTTTTTGAAAGGGTCCAAAACATTGTGGGAAAAGGAGAAAATGCTGGTTACCAGCATTTTCTCCTTTTCCCCACCATGTTTTGAAATGCTTTCTTTCTCAGGATCGTTGAAACTCCAGATTGTGTGGTAAAAGGTTAACTCTTTACCACACAATCCCGACTTTTAACGACCCTGTGAAAGAAGCCTTTTGAAAACCTTGTGGGAAAAGGAGAAAATGCTGGTAACCAGCATTTTCTCCTTTTCCCACAATGTTTTCTACCCTTTCCAAAACAAATTTCAAATTTTCAATCACATTTATTTTGTCGTCTGCAAATGCTTTCAATTTGGTCCAGTCTAAAATTTTGTCTTTTGGTAAAGAGTTAAATAGAGTTTATCCATACCTCTAAACTCTTCCTTTCTCAAATATATTCCGACATCTTTGAGAAATGCTTCTAAATGCTAATCCTGCCAAAATATTTGTGGGGTTTTTAAATGCGTCATCGCTGCTTAACAATTATATCTAATCGTGAAATATTTACCGTAGAAAAATGAATTTAGAAATTATCGCCCAAGATTACGCGTGTAAATACGGTATAGTAATCAATAAACGAATGTTGAATTTGATATGGCACCGACTTGGTCCATGTACTTTATTCTGAAGATTTCTCACGAATATCGATTGGACAGCTTTCTTAATTTCCTTCTAAGTCCAGTTCTAAATTTATAAAGCAACGCAACTTCTGACTGGTTGAACCATTTGGTTTAGCCAGTGGGAAATTACGTTACTTTCAAATATAGAACAGTCATGAGAATAAGAAAAAGAATGTTTTTTCTCTAAGAATAGTAGCTGAACGCGGGCCCTGATCACCATAGGAAATGATGAAGAAATTAATGGACACCTGGACCCAGCAGGCTGCGTATTCACCACTATTCTCGAGAACGTTCTTAGTCTTAATCTCCAAGATTTTCTAAATTTAAAAGTAATACAACTTCTGATTGGCTAAACCAAATGGGTCAGCCAACCAGAAGTTGTGTAACTTTCAAATATGGAAAATCTTTGAGAATAAGCCTGTGAACATTCTTAAGAATGGTTGGTGATTACGGACCCTGGTTGTGAATTGTTCTTTTTAGCAGTCGAAAGAGGTGGGTTAGTTTGGAGAAAAAATCGATAAAAGTCCACTCATCGGGATTCATTCTTCTTTTAACCCTACACCACACGACAAAATTATAGCCTTGTCCAAATTGAAAGCATTTGCAGACGACAATTTCAATGTGGCTCAAATGGTACAACTTTTCTTTGATAGGGTAGAAAACATTGTGGGAAAAGGAGAAAATGCTGGTTACCAGCATTTTCTCCTTTTCCCACAATGTTTTCAAAAGGCTTCTTTCCCAGGGGCGTCAAAAGGCGTCATTGTGCAGTAAAGGGTTAATGGTGAACACTCTTTCGACTTTGTTAACGTGGGAGAGCAAAGGGTGGCTTGAGGAAGTGTGTTAGTAGAATTGGTCAAAGAAACTCCATAAACTTATGGTAAGGTGCACTGGCCGCCGTGATACCATTAAGTTCTTATTGAAAACTCCGTTAAACACCAACCAACAAACAAACTTTGTTATGGTACTCTGTGGCTTATACCAACATAAATCTGTACCAAACGACAAAGTTTTTCATTTGTCCCAATTAGAAAACACTTGCAGACGACAAATGTGAAAGTAATGAAATTTGTCTTTGAAATGGTAGAAAACATGATGAAAAGAGGATACAGTAATGGTTACCAGTATTTTCTCCTTTTCTCGCGATGTTTTCAAAATTCTTCTTCCTCAGGGCCGTCAAAAGTTGGGATTGTGCTGTAAAGGGTTAAAGTCTTTCCTTTGTACAAGTTTATAAACATTAAACATTCAAAACTGTTCTTTCAATAATCAAATGTATTCCTTTTCACAAACAGGCCCATTTCAACACCCCCCCCCCCCCTAAACAAAAAAAAAAAAAAAAAATCCCTTTCAAAAACGTAAAAATGCAACATTTAATAACACTTAAAAACAACCAGCAACATTTTATTTGAACAGAAAAGATAGAGATATGAAATGACGTCTTCCTTCAAGGAAGAAGATACACTTTATGGACACAAGCGGCTTGGATGTCCGTTGCCATGTAACCAATAGTTCCGGTAAGATCGACCAGTTGATTCACGGACCTGTCTTTTGCCAAGAGAGCACGCTGTAATGGCCACAAAATGATGTGTTAAGCCTAAACCATGTAAAATCCCGTGTTGTTGGCTAAAGTTTTTGAAAACAATATGGGAAAAGGAGAAAATGCTGGTTACCAGCATTTTCTCCTTTTCCCACAATGTTTTCTACCCCATGAAAGCTAAATCCAATCATGTGAGCCACATTTACTTTGTCGCCTGCAAATGGTTTCAATTTAGACATGTCTAAAATTTTGTGGTCGAAAGGATTCAAGAAAGCTAAATTTCAAACATTCGCAGAATTACAAAGATGCCTTTCTTTTATGCTTATCAGTGCTTGGTAGAAATCTAACAGGAAAATATAACCTTATAAAGGGCTGAACTACACTGTTATAGTCGTATATTTTTCAATTTTATTTTGGAGACAAGATTTATTTATTTTCTAAAAGCTTACGAAGGACGAAATGATCTATACTGATAACTGTCAGATTCTAGTAAAGTGACCTTATGTTGTCCATTTTGTTTCTCACCTTATTGTTCAGCATTCGAGAATGCAATTTGCACGTTCAGACCAGAGAGAGAGACAGAGAGACAGAGACGGACGGAGTGAGAGAGAGAGAGAGAGAGAGAGAAGGAGCTAGCTGATATTGTTTCAAGCAATTGCCCCTGTCCCACACATTTTTAGCAGCTGTCAACAGCAGTAATGGGTTAATACGCAAGTAGATATTTACCTCAAACAAGTCTTTACCATAGGGTCCAAGAGACATTAGGTTCTTGTCTACTTCAGACAGTCTGTATACAAAACATCCAGTACTCGTCACTATCACTGCCTTCACCTTACAGTTAAATATAAATAGATATTAAAGCCCCAATAGCTACCAAAAGTAAACGACGCGGCTGTTAAAATGCATCTAAATTTAAGTTATAACATTTCAAAGTATGGAAATAATTGTGAATATGATAGTCTGTTATTGCACAGTTGGTCCATGTGTTAGTTCTTGGCAGAAAAATGAATTCTTAATCTAGGCAAATAGTAGACAAAAGATAAAAAGACCTGGCAACTTTTGAAGTAGTTTTCAAATCAATTTTCCTGCCAGCGACTCACATTTGGACATCTTCACAATAATTTCATACTTTTGAATGATGTGATTTGAATTTAAATGCATTTTACCACCTCTCTGTTTAATTTTGGCCGTTACTGGGCCTTTAAATTATTGCGTCCTGAAACAAGCTTTGCCGCAGAATACTTTGTAAATATGGATTTTCAATATGTACTTACCCTTTAACACACAATCTCGAGTTTTAACGACCCTGCGGAAAAAGCCTTTTGAAAGCATTGCGGGAAAAGGAGAAAATGCTGGTAACCAGCATTTTCTCCTTTTCCCACAATGCTTTCCTACACTTTCAAAGAAAAATTCCATCAATTTAGGAAAATATGATTTGTCGTCTGCTATTGCTTTGAATTTAGAAAAGTCCTAAATTTTGTCGTTTGGTAAAGGGTTACGGCAAAGTACATGAATAGCCTATTTGTGAAAACATTGTGGTATTGAGAGAAATTGCCATGTAGCGTTAACGTTGTGGATTGGCTACAAATATTTAATTCTATGCGGTAGCAGCACGAAAATTACGTGGAAAAGAATTCTAAATTCAAACGGATAAATTCTTGCAGCAGTTCTGATGCTGCACAGAAAGTTTCAAACCACAGGCTAATTACCAATTTATGAGCTTTGTAAGATGTCCTGAACCAAGCTTAATTCTTGTTCAGAACTGCAACACTAACCGTTTGATTGGTGTTGATGTAATTAAATCCCCGCGTAAAGGATTTTTTTCACATGACTAATTTACTGATTGAACAGATATATTTATTTCAGTTCCCGTTGTTGTATATAATAATTTTTGTACATATGGTTTTTGGGATGACAATGTACTTTGTACAAGTCTATCAACAAAATGTTCTGTCTGTCTGTCTGGCTGGTGTTCTGTCTCGTTAATTTTCAACCTTTCAAGTTATTAACTTTTTATTGTCATAATTGATAACCGATAAGCTATTTTCTTAAGCATTTTACCCTTCCGCTGTAGCACGATGACATTGCATTATGTATTTTTTTTTATGACTGTTATGACTATAAACTATCTAAGTTTTTGTCATTAAATATTTCGTTCGTTCGTTCGTTCGTGCAAGCAGATGGCTAGTCTTCAAATGTAGAATTACATCAATTTGCAAGATACGAGTAATGTCAATATTAATGTTTTAGAATTACAGAATATCAAAACTGTTGGTCTCATTTTATGGGTATACTTACACTTAATGTCCGATCGTACATGATGACTGGACTTGCAACGGTCGTGCCTCGAGTCGTGGAGTGGAAACTAATTAATGTAGACTTTGTCTTAGTAACTGTGGATGTTGGTATCTAAGAGAATAAAATGTATGGCTGTTCAAAGGCTGCATTTCATGACCTCGAACAGTTTTATTTCTGTTGATTCACTAAAGAAGCAGTGTTAGATCTCGATACTTGTAATGATGTACTATCCACTAGGTTATTGGACCGAGCGTCTATACATGTGTCATGCCCTGGCAAAAGGGGTTTTAATGGATCTCTGTAATGCATTATACCAAGCAAGTCATCACATAATTATGGATCCGTAAAAGCCACTTTTTTTTTTTTTAAATAATCCACTTAATCATGAGGTAAGCTGGCCCTTGGTCATACAGGACATTGACCAGTTGCGAAAAGTTTCGGCCCTGGTCAGCCTGCGTGGATTGGATCGATACTTTTCGCTGATGTATTAAGCCCCTTTAACCCTTTCCCAAACAAGCCCTGGTTTTCACGTGTCTGCAGTACAAGTTTTTTGAATACACTGTGGGAAAAGGAGAAATTGCTCGTAACGAGCAATTTCTCCTTTTCCAACAGTGTTTTCTACCCTTTTTGAGACCTTTCTGCCATTTTCATCAAATTTAAGATTGTCGTCTGCAAGCCCTTTCAATTTGGACCAGTCCAAAATTTGTCGCTTGGGAAAGGGTTAGATGTCCCACAGGTACCTGAAAATTGTTTCGACGCTGTGCACTGTGAGAAAACAATTGGTGCATAAGAAAGTGTTAAGCGCACTGTTCAGTACTACGAAAGATCTTTCAGATGGACGACACACCGTGACACAACCAAAATACAGTTCCAAAGCGCTTCAAACACACATATGAAATCTTACTGTAGAGAGTGTTGTCCGAGTTGTAGACGTTTCTGTGGACGCATTTCTCATTAACAGGTAAATATCACGTGAACCACACCAATGCTGCATATTGTTAGTGAGTCCCCCGTCGTCATGGAAAATATGGTGCTCAGGAGCGAAGCCGATTACATTTTTCATCACCATTGTCTGTAAAAGAAAAAAAAATGAAAAATATTACACACGATATTGTATTTTTCTATATAATCAGCTATTTTTGGAAATTGTCCTTGACACCCCTAGAGCAAAACCCATCTCTATGTAATTCCACTACAAAAAGAAAAAAAACGTTAACTTTAGCTTCTACTTTTCCCCTCGCTTTGTACAGCTGTTTTCATATGTATGCTTCCACCAATTTCATCGATCATGCATCTGTATCTGTGGGGGTGTCTTGTATGTGAGTCATGCTCTGGAAAAAGGGGCCTTAATGCATCTTCGTGATCTATTATACCAAGCAAGTCATCATGTACTTATGGATTTGTAAAATCCATTTTCTCTAAAAACCGACGAATCATCAGATACACTTGTTCTTTGACACCCAGAAAATTTACCAAAAGCAAAAAGTGTCGGCCCAGGTCAGCCTGCGCGGACTGCGCAGGCTGACCTGGACCGACACTTTTTGCAGATGCATTAAGTCCCCTTTTCACAGAGCATGGCTCACGTGTATTTGTGTGGAGGAGTGTTCATAGATAGTGTTTATCGTGTAATCCCCATTTTGGTAACGATGTGAATTTACACGATAAAAATCTATGCACTCCAGGCATTGCATATACTACTTTCAATGAACATGCTACTGGTACATGTATTGACAGTTAAACGGGAAGTTTTTTTTATCAGATATAAAACTGAAAGGAAGAGGTAGTGCTCCATAAACTTAACATCTTAAAAAAGGAGAAATCTTTAATTACCGTAAGTTGCTCAAGTCCCCTATCTGATTCAACCTGATGTAATTCTTCTTGCGTCAACACCAATATGAAACACGTGCTTCCGGTTACTGTCACCAAAGTGTTCTAAAAAGACGTTCAAAGAAATATTTACAGTGTTATAGACACCTGCATGGAGTTTCCGTCACTTACTACTATGTAATTTGCTTTTAAAAAATGACTTACGTGGTTTACCTAACATTCTAAATTCAGTTCTTTTTCTGCGTAGCTGAATGCGTTTACTTTTGACCTACCTTTAAGTACTGGTGCATTAGAATGAATAAATAGTAATTTACGACTGGTCAAAAATGTAGACAAGTTTATTGTAAGGGCTCTCGCAGGCCTATTTTCGATCAGTTGCTGGTGGGATTACTTTCCATTATACTAGTATCTCTTCATATTGAACCACAAAAGAGTGTAAGTATTCATTTTCCAGTACCTCTTACGCCGTCAAACTTTTTCTAGAGACATTTTTTTTTTTAAATTTTTGTTTTAGTTTACTCACCATTCTATATTGTTAATTCGGGCAGTAAACATTTGATAGGCCGCCAGAGAGAATGTTTGTCTCTTGTAATCATTTTTTTAAAGAAAATTCCCAATTCTACCATGTTTCTAGTCATTCAAAGACAAATCACACGATTTGAGTTACATTTGATTTGTCGTCTGAAAATGGTTTCAATTTGATCAGGTATAGACTGAAATTTTATAAGTTGGTAAACAGTTGATATCCCTGGTTTTAAGGTGTCGATTTTGTAAATGGGAAGATCCGGTTGTTTGAAACAAAGGAAGGCAGCTAAGTGAGCTGTCGCCCTGATATTACTTAAATATTACTGAAAGCGGAGTAGCACCCAATCAAACCAATAAAAGGCCATGATTGCTTCATTACAATCTCAGAACAGCATCATGCGTACAACATATACATACATTTTATTAGCAATCGACAAGAACATATCTTTAGCCATTTACAACAATGACAGATATTGTTTAAAAGGAAATAAACTAAGCTCAAGCGTGAAACAAAGCAGCCAAAAAACTAGAAATATCTGTACATAGACAGCATAAACGCTACAGGAAAAGGAGCAATTGCCTCTTAGACAAGCAGTAACGGGTTCTCGGATAACGCTTAAAATATACAAAATTACCAATTAGTTCATAAAAGGTATTATCCCAATTCACATTCATTTGCTTTGGTGCCGATAAGCGCCACGGGGAATCGATTTGCGGTAACAATGCTGATATACTGTCATAAATTTGCTCACAAATAGACCTACAGGGCCCGCACAATAAACATGTCCATATTCTTGACCAATCGCAAATAGCTATTTATTCATTCGGGTGTAATCAATACCAAGAAGCAGGTAAAAAGCCAACGCATTCAGTGCCGGGTCCGTATTCACCAACCATTCTGAAGAACCTTCTTTGACCTGTTCTCAAGAATTTCTACATTTGAAAGTAACACAACTCCTGATTGGCTAAACCATTTGGTTTAGCCAATCAGGTGTTGTGTTACTAGCAAATTTAGAAAATCTTGGAGAATAAGACTAAAAATATTCTTAAGAATGGTTGGTGAATACGGACCCCGAAAAAAGTACGATATAAACAATACTATTGACCTGAAAGAGCAGCACTACCTTTTCGTGTTCGATATATACGTCGATCGTATCATGTTCCACTCTACTTTGTGACAAGGATCCAGACACCAATATCAGCAAAGTGGTCCAGACAGCCTGAAATGGGTGCAAAAACGGCAGACAGTATTTAACCCTTGAACTTTTTTTCCCCTAAATGTTTCTTTTTCTCAACAAATGATGTATTTTTGGGCGAAAAGAAAACCAGTCTCAAAAAGTTACCTCTGACAAGAAATGTCTTTTTTTATTGAGTGCATTTTTATCCATTCTTCAATAAACTCCCGTGCTTTTTTTTGGTCTGGCGTGATTTAAACTTAAATGCATTTTACCACCCCTTTGTTTAATTTTGGCCGCTACCGGGCCCTTTAAACTATTGCGTGATGAAACAAGCTTTGCCGCAGAATACTTTGTAAATATGGATTTTTCAATATGTACTTACCCTTTAACACACAATCTCGAGTTTTAACGACCCTGCGGAAAAAAGCCTTTTGAAAGCATTGCGGGAAAAGGAGAAAATGCTGGTAACCAGCATTTTCTCCTTTTCCCACCATGCTTTCCTACACTTTCAAAGAAAAATTCAATCAACTTAGGAAGATATAATTTGTCGTCTGCTAATGGTTTGAAAACAAGAAATGTATTTTTTTTGTGTGCATTTTATCCATTCTTCAATAAACTCCCGTTTTTGTCTATTCTTAGGAGACTAGTTGTAGTAACAAATGATATAGGAAGTCTTAGTGAAGGGAGATACTGATGATTGGGCTATGCTCTGGCAAAAAGGCGTTTAATGCATGTCTGTGATGCATTATACCAAGCAAGCCATCATATAATTATGGATCCATAAACAACAATTTATCCAACAACGGACTAGGTCATGAAGTAGTGAGGTTGACTGATTGATTGCTTGGTGTTTAACGCCGTTTTCAACATTATTTCAGTTATATCGCGGCGGCCAGTGCAACTATCCATGCTTTCCTGGAGTTTCTTTTTACCAGTACTCCGCACAATATCCTTTCCAAGCCACTGGCTGCTTTCCCACATAACCATCGTCGAAAGAATGGTCAGAGGTAAGTAGTGAGGTAGTATGGTCTGTGGACATGCAGAAAATAGACCGATAACAAAAGGTTTCGACCCAGTTGACCTAACTTGATACTTTTTGCAGATGTATTAAACCCCGCCCCCCTTTCCCGCAGCTTTTCACAAAGCAAGGCTGCAATACAGACTGAACCGACGGAATAGAAAGTTGGTACAGCGCTGTTACTTTTCTCCCAGGAACTTCACGATGGACTTGAGACAGTACGGTGTACAATAAGCGTCCAAATATGGAAAGAAGCATCTTAAACGTCTCATTATTGAGACTACACGTTCCGTGAAATCTACAGTGTCCATATTCACCAACCAGTCTTAAGAATAGTCTATGTATGTCTCTTTCTCCAGGATTTTCTTGATGTGGAAGTAACACAATATTTGATTGGCTTAACCAAATGGTTTAGCCAATCAGAAGTTGTAAAACTTTCACATTTACAAAATTCTGGAGAATAAGACTAAGAAGGGTCTTAAGAATAGTTGGTGAAGACGAACCCTGCTCTTGATAGATACTGTCCTCAAAAGTGCATTGAGCGACGCTTAGCAACATAAGGGCTAATAGATAAGGCGGCGACAGAAACGTTAACAAGTTTTTATGTAGTATTTCTTAACCTTTTACAACATAGTGTTAATTATCCTGAGAACAAAAGCCTTTGCAATTATTGTAGGAAAAGGAGAAAATGCTGGTAACCAGCATTTTCTCCTTTTCCTACAATGTTTTTTTTTTTCCTTTCAAAATTTGTTATTTGGACCACATTCAATTTGTTGTCTGCAAATGCTTTTAGTTTGGACGAGTGTAAGAATTTGTAATGCAGGAAGAGTTCCCCTTTTCTGTCATCACTTCTGATACAGTTCATAATAAAAATAATACACGTACTTACAAAAGACATCTGCATCATTTCTACGATCTAAGATGACCTAATTGAGGGGTACAAGGTAGTCACATGCGCCGTTCTTACACGTACATATGTGTATAAAAATGTTAGAATGATGTTTTTTTTCAGTGAACAGATGGAAACGTTTTCTTATCTTTATATCTTGCTAATCGCGAGGTCGTAGTTTTGGGTCCATAAAAACTGAGACAGTATCAGTGAAAAAAGGACTATTTTCATTTTTTTTCCTGTACATAATCATTATGTGCTATCTTTATAATTTTTTCGCGAAAGACACGTCGGTGTATTTATGAAATTCACCCTATTTACATGTATGAAGTCTTCTTTACTTTTGATTGGTTTACATTAAATGCCCACTAAATGCCAAAATGTAAACAATGCAGGGGTCAAAATGTACATAAATTAATTCATATCATTTAAATGTATGGATACTTTTTCTGCCATCGACTGGAGGTTTGACAGATTGCGCTGTAACACATTCACAGAGTCACAGTAGACCTAGTATCCATACTTGTAAATGGTATGCATTAAATTTGTCTGCATTTTCAGCTCCAAATTGTCTACATTTGGCAGCTAGTGGGCCTTAAATGTTTAACAGCGTTTTCAACATTACTTCAATTATATCGCAGCAGTCATCCTTACATGTACATGTATGTTTAATGATGTCCTTGACATGCCAAACAGGAAGTCAATATAAAAGCCAAGGCAACTAGTTTTGGCAATCAGTATCAAACATACCTGCCAACCTTATACCAAACATTCCGAATTTTAACGACCCGTAAGGCGAAGACTTTTGAAAACATCGTGGAAAAAGGAGAAAATTCTGGTAACCAGCATTTTCTCCTTTTCCCACAATGTTTTTTACCTTTTCAAATACGTATTCAGCACTGTTTCAGTAATGTCGCAGTGGCCAGTGCACCTATGCATCCTTTTCTGGAGTTTATTTTACTGGTATTTCTCACAATATTCTTCCCGAGCCGCTTGCCGCTTTTCCACATGGGCATCGTGGAAACAATGATCAGGGTTACGAGAGGAATGACTCCTGTCGCAAAGACAATCATTAGCCATCGGAAAGTTTACATTTTGGTGAACTGGGAAAGTCCTTACACAAGATTAATCGTCTGATAAATCATAAAAATATCCGAAAAGCATCTACTTTTTTTTCTACACAGTATGAAGAAGAACGGAAAATATGAATCCAGCTGCTTTTTTTTCATGGCTAAAAAAGATACTCAGAGTTTATTTTTTTCCCAAAATTTTGAATTTACTCCATAGATATTAACGTGACTACAGTTTCAGTTTGGTTTTGTTTATGTTTAGCGCCATTTTCAGCATTACTTTTCAATGATATAGGAACGGCCAGTACACCCATTTTGGAGCTTTATTTTTATAAGCGCTTCGCAAACTATGATTTTCCTAGTCACTGGATGCTTTTAAGCATAAATATCGTTAAAGCATTGTTCAGCGTCAACAGAAAAATGAATCACATTGCATCGAATTCTCGGAAAGAATTTGCCCGGACTGCGAAATTCATCGATCAGCGGCCTGATTAGGTTGCAGCCCAGTGCGATACCGACTGACACGTGACGTTTGTTACTTCATGCTGATAACTGGAGTGCAACACACGAAAAGACGCCAAATATGTGTAAAAGTGTGTTGTCCGAGATCAGCCTGTGCTGTCGTTAAAGCATTGTTCAGCGTCGAGAGAAAAATGAATCTCATTATGAACAGGCAATATCATCGAATTCTCGGACAGAATTTGCCCGGACTGCGAAATGTATCGATCAGCGGCCTAATTAGGTTGCGGCCCAGTGCGTTACCGACTGACACATGACGTTTGTTACTTCATACTGATATGGCATGCAACACACGAAAAGGGGCCTTCGGACATATGCTTAAAATTGTGTCGTCTCAGATCAGCCTGGGCTGTCTGTGACTCATCCGACACTTCCCGTTTTGGTGCGATTTTCTGTTTCACGAAAGTCTACTGTATGAAAAAATCTTATGTAGTCGTAAAGTGCCGTCTCGGATTAGCCTGCGCGGACTGCGCAGGCTAATCCGGGACGACACTTTACGCAAATGTCCGAAGGTCTCATTTCGCATGTTGCAGGCCATATCGAATGCTGCTTAGAAGTATTTGCTTTAGTTTATACAGATCAAAATCTAGCTAGAATATTGAAAGAAAAGAGGAAATTTATGTTTGACAACAACCTGTCTGTAACTCTGTAGCAAACAATCCCGAGCTTAAGCTTACCCGAGAAAGACGGTCTTTGAAAACATTGTGGGAAAGAGGAGAAAATGCTGGAAACTAGTATTTTCTCATTTCTCCACAATGTTTCTTATTTTTTCAAAGACACATGGTATCATTTGAGCCACATTTAATTTCTCGTCTGCAAATACTTTCCAATTGGACCGGTCTAAAATTTTGTCGTTTGGTAAAGAGTTAGGGATATATGGCTTTACATGAGCTGTGATCGAGAAATGAAACAAGTCTTTACCACACGACATAAATTTAGACTTGTCTAAATTGACAGCAATTGCAGACAACAATTTCAATGTGGCTTAATTGAAGGAATGTGTCTTTGAAAGGGTAGAAAAAATTGTGGGAAAAGGAGAAAATGCTGGTTACCAGCATTTTCTCCTTTTCCCACAATGTTTTCTGAAGCCTTCTTCATCAGGGTCGTTAAAAGGCGTCATTGTGTGGTAAAGGGTTAACTGTAAAAAGAAAAGGTGTGGAAATTATTTTAAGCCGTGTAATCAATAGTAAAGGGGCGTTATACATTCTGGATTTGTTTATTACTTATTTTTATAAATAACAAATCTGATGAAATTCAAAGAAAAAATGTCGTCTAGGGTTCTGAATTGAAGTAATGAGTAAAATTACACTGTAATAAGAATAAAAAGTCAAAGGAAAATATTTATTTCTTTTATAATTCTCTGCAAACCGTTTCAACGAAAAATAGAAATGCTATAAAAAAGGCATGGCAAACCAAACAGTTCAGCCGATATATTACCAGCCGATATAGCTCAGTAGGTAGAGCGTAGGACTTGTGAACACAATGTCCTACAGATTGTGGGTTCGTATCCCCGGCTGGCCAACTAAAAAATTACTAATAGTCTTTCGGATGAGACATTAAACCGAGGTCCAGTGTGACGGTGCTATACGCCGAGCACGTTAAAGAACCAGGCGAAGCTCTCAGTAGTTTCGACCTGTATCCTTGCACTATCCCCCGTAACAACTAACCGTCTTCTGGGGGCGTCGCTCAGATGGGAAACCGGTAGCGACGATAAATAAACGGAAATAACCAACCAAACAGTTCAACTCACATACAAATCAGATGCGAGATCTCATACGGGATCACCATCCTATATTTTTTCATTGGCCTGTCAAGTTTAGTCCTGTAGTCCCACATACGACCATGGCTACGTTAGATGGCCAGAACTTTGACACTCACTGACGACTTTTAAATAATTCGACTGACCTTGGGTGAAAACAAACATCTCGGAAGGGCTGACTTTGGATTACAAGGAATCCACTGTAACGGCCAACTCGAGATTTTGCCTTGCCATACTGACAAATACTAGACATACACTGTGACGTCAACCAGTAAGCTGCAACCGACTTGCACGTATATTCGAAGAAGGTTTTTCTTTTTCGCCTTCTTTACCGACTTGCTCCTTTCGACTTTTTTCTTGACAGACTGGCATGAGAGAGAGTGGACAGAAGAGAGAGAAATAGGGAGAGTGAGAAAGAAAACATGAAGGGAGAAAGACCATAAAGAGATGCGGAGACGGGTAAGGGAGAGAGGAGAGGACGAAAAGGAGAGTGCAGATAGGAAGGTGGAGCCGGGTGAGAGGAAGGGAGGGAGAGTAGTTCACCAGAGAGGAAAGGTAAAAGGGGAATGTGGTTGACAAAGAGTCGGAAGGGAAAGAGATGGTAGAGTGAGTGAGAGCGAAAAAAGTAGAGAGAGCCAGGAAGAATAAGACTCTAAACCTGAGAGAAAGAGTCTCTTTTCACCGCATTCTTTGTGTATGTTTCCCCATAGTAATAGGAGTCCTTGTTTGCAGAAGGGTGTTCCTTCCAAATTCTGTTATAATAAAATCAAATAAAGCAGTAGTACGCTTGGTACTAAGCCTAGATCATTTGCTACATTTTAAATTTAACCCTTATCCTGCTAAATAAGTTAGATAACACTTAAATAAATGAAACGCATACACAACAGAAGGTTCAAAGTCTGGTTTAACCCTTTCAGCGCCATAGGCGAAAACAGGGACTTTTGCGGAAGGCATAGATCAAGATCAGACTGCACGGAACGTGCAGTCTGATCTTTGATATATACCTTCCGCTTTTTTGGTCAAGCCTATATGATAAAAATCTTCCGGAGACACAGTGGATTCTATTTACAGCCATCAAAAGAAGCCGAGTTTGTTCATTTGGCGCCGAAAGAGTTAATGCCACTTCAAACAAGCGCACATGTAACTATATGTGAAATATGAAACCAGAGACGCTATTTGGTGTGCAACACACGAAAAGGGGCCTTCGGACATATGTGTAAAAGTATGTCGTCCCAGATCAGCCTGTGCAGTCTGTGAATAATCTGAGACGACACTTCCCGTTTTCTATTTCGCGAAAGTATAATGTATGAAAAAAATCTTATGTAGTCGTAAAGTGCTGTTCCGGATTAGCCTGCGCGGACTGCGCAGGCTAATCCGAGCCGACACTTTACGCAAATGTTCGAAGGTCTCATTTCGCATGTTGTGGGTCATATTATACCCTATGTACACATATAGAATCCATTGTGAAATTAAAAGATCACGAGTCAGACCGATTTATTTCTTACAGACGACAAAGATGTAGCGTGTGACATTTAGTTATAGAATAATTTGTCTATACCTTGGGGGAATCTACTTTCTGTTTAGATTGTCTTGCTAGGCCTGCTAAAAACTTTGCAAAGGCAAGATTCACCGACTTATGAGTATTCGTAATATGTCGAGTTGCAATTGGGTTAACTAGTGATTAACTAGAGTCTATTACAAACAGAAAAATCAACCGTGCTTGTCTATAGATGACAGTCATACGACTTTATGGTAAGAGGATTTCCAAGCAGCGACTAGTCCCAAGGACGTCTTTAAATGATATATATATATATTGTGTACAAAGCCCGTTTAGGTGAGTCTGAGATAATTAACTGTTCAACCCATCTTTTGGCAAAATAGAGCTTAATGCATCTCCGTGATGCATCGTGCCAAGCAAGTCATAACAGTATTATACAGCCCTAAAGTCCGTGTGCCTACTGAGTCATGAGGTACACTGGTCCTTTGACATGCAGAAAATTGACCCAAAGCAAAAAGTTTCGGCCCATGTCAGCCTGAGCATTCCGCGCAGGCTGACCTGGGTCGATACTTTTTGCAAATACATTAAGCCCCCATTTCACAGAGCATGACTCATATGAAGTGTGCAAAGCCAGTTAAGGTGAGTCTCAATGATCAAGAGTTGAAGCCAAAAGCAAAAGCTTTATTTGATTTTTTTTGATGGTGTTGATTAAAATAATCCCGCACAGGTCATGCAGTCTGATCTTTAATTTGTGTGTGTGTAATGATTGGTATTTTGTAAGACATGCTGGCCAAACTTAAACAAAGCATCCTTGAAATAGGGATGTAGGTTTGGCTTTGGGCATAGCCAATTGCTAGCTTCACATTCCTATTGAACCTTTAACTCTTTCTCTACTAATGACAACTTAAGTAGCTTTTGCGGACAGCGTATATCAAGATCAGACTGCACAAAACATGCAGTCTGACCTTTGATCTACACCGTCCGCTACCATGTTTTTAAACTATGACAAAAGTCGTTTTCAATAGCAGTGGAAACCTATTTTTAGAACTCGAAAAAAAGTTGGATTTCCGGAGTTAGTAGTGAAAGAGTAAACTCTTTACTGAGTGATATAAACGACAAATTGTTAGTCTTATCCAAATTGGAAACATTCGCTGACAACATATCAAATTGCTCAAATATTGGGATTTGTTTTGGAAAGGTAGCAACAGTTTTTTGAAAAAAAGAGAAAATGCAATAACTAGCATTTTTTCCTTTTTTCAAGCACCTCCATCTTCAACATTGTTAAAACAGGGGATTATGAGGTAAAGGGTTAAAGTATTTCAAATAAAGAAAATTGAAATTTTCAGACAGGAAAAAAAACCCCATCCAAATTGATCTAAAGAATGTCATTTAAAAACTGCTGTTAGCCAGGATGTCTCTGCAAAACAGCCAGAGTAGATACAACATCAGATTGCACGTTTTGGTAACCAGCAATTTCTCCTATTCCCACAATGTTTCCCAACCTTTAATAATAAAATCCAGTCATTTTGAGCCATATTTGAAATGTCATCTGCAAATGCTTTTAATCTGGATGAGTCTAAAATTTTGTTGTTTGGTAGATCTAAAATGCAGGATTGTGTGGTAAAGGGTTAAGAGGTGTTGATTTTCAAACCCAAAGGAGCAGGGGAAATATTAAGTGCATGGTTCATTTTAGCCCCACATACCCCCAAAAAGTCCTGTCTAAATAATGCATCTTAACCCTTTACCACAAAATCCTGACTGTTAACGACCAGAGAGAGAAACTTTTGAAAACATTGTGGGAAAAGGAGGAGATGCTGGTTACCAGCATTTTCTCCTTTTGCCACAATGTTTTCAAAAGGCTTCTTCCTCAGGGTTGTTTAAAGTCGGGATTGTGTGGTAAAGGGTTAAAATTGTAGAAAACATTTTGCAAAAAAAGAATATGCTGGCTCCTAGTATTTTCTCCTCTTCCCACAATGCTTTAGCCTTCTTCAGTGTTGTTAAAACAGGGGATTGCTTGGTAGAAGGTTAATTATATGAGCCATACTCGGGCAAAAGGGGGTTTAATGTATTTCTGTGATGCATTATACCAAGTGAGTCATCACATAATTATGGATCCATAAAACCGTTTTATCTAATGATCACCTGGATCTGGAGGTAGAATGGTCCTTTGGCATGGAGATAATTTACAAATACCAAAATATGCAGACTTGTCAGGCTGACATAGGTCGATGCTTTTTGCAGATGCATTACGCCCCCTTTTCACAGGACATGGCTCATATAAGTACACTTATCAACTTACAGAAAAAAAATTTTTTGCTTAATTTCTTGTTTAATGCAACTTTTGATAAAAATCTTTCTTTCAGAAAAAAATAACTGATGGCAGAAAACACTGACTTGATTTACTGTTCAATATGTTTGGAGATTTTTATTACCCCAAGAGCCCTACCATGCTTACACACTTTCTGTGAACTTTGCCTACACGAGTATATCCGTGCAGAGGTTTCAAACAGCAAGGACCCAAATATAAAACATTTTAGCTGTCCAACATGTCGACAAAAAGTACCTGCCCCTAGTTCGGACACCTGGGATAAGTGGGCGGAGAAATTCGTCTTAAACCACATGATGGTATCTCTGATAGATGAAAGAAAAAGAAAAGACTCTACTATCCAAGATCAGCTTGATGAGAGAGTGAAGTCTCTATCTCTTAAGCCAAAAAATGGTATGTGAAACTTAGTCATAATTTTGTGTCCATAAGGCATTACCATCCTTCAGATTACTTTTTTTTTTTTGCCAAGCCCCGTAGCTCAGTCGGTAGCATACAGGACAGGAAGTTGCTGGTTCGATCCCCAGCTTGGCCAATTTTTTTCCGAGGATTGATGATAGTCAGGATTCATTCCTCTCTCACTGCTGACCTTCGTTTCAACGATGGTTATGTGGGAAAGCAGCCAGTGGCTTGGAAAGAATATTGAGCGGAGTATTGGTAAAAGAAACTCCAGGAAAGCATGGATAGGTGCACTGGCCACCACAATATAACTGAAATAATGTTGAAAACGGCTTAAACACCATACAATTAATCAATTAATCAGATTACTTTTTGCATCACTGAGCCTCTAGTATACATGTACGTCTAGTTGGTAACATACAGGACTTGAAACCATGGGTGTCACTGGTTGGAATACCCAGCTTGGCTAATTTCTTTCCAAGGATTGATGATGGTCATTGCCACAGGATTCATTCTTCTCTCACTGCTGGTCATTATTTTGATGGTGTTTATATGGGAGAGCAACCAGTGGCTTGGGAAGAATATTGTGCGCAGTACTGGTAAAAGAAACTCCAGGGAAGCACGGATAGGTGCACTGGCTGCTGCAATAAAACTGAAAAATGTTAAAAAACAGCCTTAAACACCATACAAACAAACAAACCATTCTTCAGATGACTAATTGCATCTTGAAATAGACAAGTATTGAAAACACTCTGGCAAAAGAAGAATTTTCTGGTAAGATTTCCTGTATTCATTTATTAAATATTAATTCATTTTGATTGATAGATGTATTTTACAAACATGACTTTAAAAATTGTCTTGATTTTGCTTTTGGATGTAATGATTTGTGGTATGAATCCGATACAAGGATACCTTGATGCATCTCCAGCTATAAATATCAACAATTTAATCGTTTATCAAACAAGTCTTATTTTCAGTGACCCTAACGAAGAAGCCTTTTGAAAACATTGTGGGAAAAGGAGAAAATGCTGGTTATCAGCATTTTCTCCCTTTCCCACAATGTTTTAAACCCTTTCAAACATAAATCCAACATCTGCAAATAGTTTAGATTTGGATCAGTCCAAATGTTTGTATATATAACAAGATATTATAAGTTATCTGTATGTCCAACAATTGATGACAAAGATATCTCAAGAATTTCTTCATGTCCTGCAATCCATGACACAGATGTAACTAGCCATATATATATATCCTACAGTTCTTGACACAGATCTGCCAAGCAATTTCTTTGTTCTACAAAATCTATAATAGATAGTTCAAGATCTTATAGCTAGGCTGTTTTTGAAGAAAACATCGGGGTTTTGTCATAGCCCTGGAGTCGTCTGTGTCATCGTGGCGCAAAAACTTTGACATTTTGTAACATATCTGTTATTACTTAAGACATTTACTTTAAACTTGGACTAGTATGAGGTGTTTGCTTTTGTTCACACAATCCATGAAACAGTATGAGCCGTATGTTTTTGTCCCGCAATCCATGACACATTATTTTGTTTTTGTCCCACAGTCCATGACACAGTATGAGTTGTATGTTTGTTCCCACAATCCATGACACAGCTTGAGGTTTCTGCTTTTGTTCCCACAATCCATGACACAGTATGAGCTTTTTTTTTTTGTTCTGCAATCCATGACACATTACAAAGTGTTTGTTTTTGACACAGTGTGAGGTGTTTGTTTCCACAATCCATGACACAGTATGAGCTGTTTGTTATTGTCCAACAATCCATGACATGTTATGAGGTGTTTGTTTTTGTCCTGCAGTTCATGACACAGTATGAGGTGTTTGTTTTTGTCTTACAGCCCATGACACAGTATGAGGTGTTTTTTTTTGCCCTACAATGCATGACACAGAATGAGGTGTTTGCTATTTTCCCACAATCCGTGACACAGTATGAGGTGTTTGTTTTTGGCCCACAATCCATGACACAGTGTGAGATATTTGTTTTTGTTCTACAATCCATGACACAGTGAGAGGTGTTTGTTCCCACAATCCATGACACAGTATGAGCTGTTTGTTTTTGTCATACTATCCATGACACAGTATGAAGTGTTTGTTTTTGTTGTGCAATCCATGACACAGTTTGAGCTCTCTGTCTTTATCCCACAATCCATGACACAGTATGAGCTGTTTGTTTTTGTATCCACAATCCATGACACAGTATGAGGTGTTTGTTCCCACAATCCATGACACAGTATGAGCTGTTTGTTTTTGTCGTACTATCCATGACACAGTATGAACTGTTTGTTTTTGTCCAGCAATCCATGACACAGTATGAGCTCTCTGTCTTTATCCCACAATCCATGACACGTTATGTGCTGTTTGTTTTTGTATCCACAATCCATGACACAGATATTTATAGTTTTTTCCCCTACACTCCATAGAACCTATCACTTTGTACTGATCACTGACATTTAAATAATTCTTTTACATCAGTTGAGCTGTCACCCTCTATTGAAGATCCAATTGAAAAAACAGGCATCTCTTCAACAGAAGATACCCCTTATGATTTCCCATCATTCCCTAGAGGTCCATGTGGAAGGAGACATCACAGAGGTAATTATTCTAGTTAACCCTTTACCACACAGTGTTGAGTTTCAACCCCTCTAACAAAGAGGGTTTTAGAAAAAAAAAATACTGGGAAAAGAAGAAAATGCTGGAAACCAGCATATTCTCCTTTTCACCATCATGAGGCTTTCAAGCGGGCCCTACTTTTCCTACTTTTTTTCTGTCCCCCTACTTTTCCCTACTTTTTTTCTGAAAATGCCCTATTAAATCCCTACTTTTTTATAGGAAAATGGACAAAATGTATAAAAAGAGTGAAAAAAGTGAAAAGTCATGGGTGAAAGCTTTTGTATTGTAACAGAATTCTGTACCTTTAGGGTCCAGCTAGATCATTTTTCCAAATCGTCTAAATAAATCTTGTATCTTCTGCATATTGCAAGTCAACTGATCTCAAGGTGTTGTATTAATGATTATTTCCTATCTGCATTTCCTTTGAGGCTATTCCTGGTCACTGAATGGCTCTCTTCGAACATCTGGTAACACAGATTTTGCATTTTTGAAGTGTGCACGAAAACGATTAACTACAGATCAAATGGAAAGAAAGCTTTTCGGCCTGTATGCCTGTTCACGTAGAAGATTTTTATGTATAAATGAATGTAAGTTCAAAGGGTTGATTATTGAGAGAACCATGTCCTTGAAAGTATCAGTTCCTCTGTTAGCCTGCCTAGGTATGGCACTAATGTATTGACAAAAACTTAAGTTGTATGCTAACTTCAAAATAAAAATTGGGAGTGAAAATACATGAAGCCTTTAAGAAATGAGGGTGACAGGAGAATGGCTTTAACATGAATGAAAAAGCAATATTTCTTGAGCTTCTGGGGGCTGCTGGCCCCCCTACATCCCAGCCAGGGCGTTGCCCTGGACCCACTGGGGGCCCTAGCAGCCCCCAGCAAAACAAGTTCAGTATCTGCAGTTTTTTTTAAAAAATTCACACATGGAAAAAATGTTTCTTATTCTGGTCGGTAGTTATTTTTCAGAATGTCTTTACTAAAGGCACATGGGGTGGGGGGGGGGGGGCAGGTGGAATTCATGGTGATAACGAGCTAACCCATGTCAAGCCTCACTATCTCTGTAAGGTTACTCCTGTTGCAGCGCTATGAATTCTGTCTGAAGACAGATGTTGCCCGGTGTATAGAGAACAAGTATATTTACATGAAGTAGTCAAATATGTAACTAGATAGTAAAATCTTCATTATCACTGATGAAAAATATGGTAAGTTCTCTGTAAATATGCCCTACTATCCCTACTTTTTCTTTCTTATAATCCCTACTTTTTCACTAATTTTTGAAAAGTTTAACCCTACTTTTTCCCTACTTTTTTGCAGAAGGGCACTTGAAAGCCTGCATTATGCAAATTCCATCATTTGAACTACATTTGAATTGTCATCTGCAAATGATTTGAATTTGGACAAATGAAAATTTTGTCGTTGGGTTAATTTAGTTGAAAATCTGTAGAGTGCATACTTTGACGATCTTGTACAAATATGTACAAGGTCTTGTACATACATCTACCACACGACTTTTAACAGCCCTGAGAAAAAGCTTTTGAAAACATTGAGGGAAAAGGAGAAAATGCTGGTAACCAGCATTTTCTCCTTTTTCCACAATGTTTTCAATCCTACCCAAGACAAATTTCAATCTTTGAGTCACATTAATTTTGTCCTCTGCACATGCTTTCAATCTGGACTAGTCTGAAATTTTGTCGTCTGGTATAGAGGTTAAATCGCAACTTATTGATTTATCGGGATATTTCAGGGCACAGGCATCCACCATGGTCATCTCTACCACCACATGGGCCACCTCCACCACATGGGCCACCTCCACATGGACAACCCCCACCACATGGGCCACCTCCACATTGGCCACACCCTCATGGGCCACCCCCACCCCATGGACCACCCCCACCCCATGGACCACCTCCTCATTGGCCTCCCCCGAGACATGGTCCTCATGGCAGACCACATCACAGAGGACGATGTCATGGACCTAGGCACCATCCTCCACCTCTATAGGATCAATGGAAGGATTTGGAAGTTTTGAGAATAAGATGGCTGATTAGTATGTTGTGAATCTTATATGTAAGGGTTTGACTTTTGCTGGCCATTATTTTTCAAATTAATTCCCTTCGGTATCTATATACACTATATATGCCAGCGATGTTTAAGGCCTCAATACCACTTTTAAAGAAGTCCTATTCTCGACCGTTTAGAAAGTTCTCGAAGGCATGTATGACGTCATCATCTGACCAATGGTGGGTACCGGAAATGGCCTTTTTCAATTTCGGAAATAGATGAAAGTCTGAAGGAGCGAGATCAGGGTCCGTATTCACCAACCATTCTTAAGAACATTCTTAGTCCTATTCACCAAAATTTTCTACATTTGAAAGTAACACACCTTCTGATTGGCAAAACCAAACGGTTTAGCCAATCAGAAGTCGTGTTACTTTCAAATTTGGAAAATTCTGGAGAAAAAGCCAAAGAACGTTCTTAGGAATTGTTAGTGTATAAACCGTACCCAGGCGAATACGACAGATGCTTAATCGATTCAAGGACACAATCGTTAATGGCAGCCATTGCAATGTTAGACTTTTGAATACGGACATTGTCCTGGTGGGACAACACACCTGTACTGAGTTTTTCGCGGCACTTGAGTTTTAGTGTTTTTCTTAACTGCCTAAGAAGTAATGCATAATATGTACAATTGATTGTTTTTCCCTTTTGTAGATCATCTACCATCAGAATACCATCAGCATCCAAGAAAACCGAGGCCACAATCTTTCCAGCAGACGGAACAGACTTTGCCTTCTTTGGCGGGGCTGAATCTGGGTACTTCCATTGTTTAGACTGTTGTTTGGCCTCTAAGTTAAAATAATGGACCAACGTTTTATTTATAGTCACAAACCTTTGTAGAAAGTTAACAGCATCTGCCTTTAAAAGGTTCAGATTAGCACACGACAAAGTCCGCCTGCTTCGCTTCCAATCAACTGTCAGAAGTCTTTGTACCAAACGGGCTGCGAGCTTTCTCATTGCAAGATCTTCAGTAATTTACTCTTTCCTGTGGAATCCCAACTGTACTGGCTGTACACATATGTCTCTGTAACCGGCCCGTCAGCCCTAACAATATCATGGACTTTATTGGCCATTTCTAGGGCTACATCAGTGACAGGCCATCCAGGATGGGTGTCACCCTCAAGGCTTTGCCTGCCAAGGTTAAATTCCGCTAAGCTGGTAAGCGCGAGTCAATGACCTTTTGCGGACAGTGTGGATCAAGATCAGACTGCACAGAACGTGCAGTCTGATCTTTGATGTACACTGTCTGGTACAGTATTTTCTTCCAGGTAAAACCATCTTCGAAAGCGCAGTGTTTGGGTTTACCCTATATTAAGTGGAAATTTTTATTTCATTTATGTAGCACTTTATGGGTTAAGGGGCATCAACCCTTGGTGTTGCTACCATATCGGTATGGATATCCTTAGATGCTAGACCTTTTCTATGCAAATATTAAATCACTGCTCCTTCCGCGATTTTGTCTGTTTGCAGAAGTAGCCGAGCCCCGGTAGATCAGTCGGTAGCATACAGGACTTAAGACCAGGAAGTCGCTGGTTCGATCCCCGGCTTGGCCAATTTCTTTCCGAGGATCCGAGGATTGATGTAAGTCATCGCAACAAATTCATTCCCTTTTCACCGCTTACCATTGTTTCGACGATGGTTATGTGGAAAAGCAGCCAGTGGCTGTTTTGCTGGACCAGTAATGCTCAACATGTACATTCCTGCTGTCAATAAGGTTGTGAACCATTTTTTTTTTGTTTTATTTGCCACGTCAATTGGTATGTGGGGTGGGGGCGTGGCCATCTCCCATCATACCTTACAATTCAGTGTTGGTTGTATAGGTTTATTAGTAGGTTTTCATTATAAAAATGGTAGCAATAATACAAATAATAGTTACTTAGTAATAATAATACTGAAATACTCATATACGAATGATATGAGCCATACTGTGGCAAAAGGGTGTTTAACTCTTTACCAAACGACAAAATTGTAGACTTGTCCAAATTGAAAGCAGTTGCAGACGACAAAATAAACGTGGCTGAAAAATTGAAATTCATTCTGGGAAGGGTAGAAAACATTGTGGGAAAAGGAGAAAATGCTGGCTACCAGCATTTTCTCCTTTTCCCACAATGTTTTCAAAAGGCTTCTTTCTCAGGGTCGTTAAAAGTCGGGATTGTGTGGTAAAGGGTTAATGCATCACCGTAATACATAATACCAAGCAAGCCATCACATCGTTATGGGTCAATAATAGCCACCTTTTTAACTATTGACGTAATCATGAGTTAGACTGGTCCTTGAATATACAGAAAATTGACTGATAGCGAAAAGTTTTGGCCCAGGTCAGCCTGCGAGGACTGCGCAGGCTGAGCTGGGTCGATACTTTTCGCAGACGCATTAAGCCCCCTTTTCACAGAGAATGGCTCATTATTATGTTTTATATAACTAACAAAGATAGTAAAACTTGTCCAGTTGTATGGCTTTTCCTGACGACTATAATCTTGCTTTGAGAATTAACCCTTTACCAAACGACAAAATTCTAGACTTGTCCAAACTGAACACATTCGCAGACGACAAATTAGATTTGACTCAAAGGATGAAACTTGTCTGTGAAAGGATAGAACAGAATGTGGGAAAAAGAGTAAATGTTGGTTTTCATTTGGCTGAGCCAATCAGAAGTTGTGTAAATTCAAATTCAGAAAATTCTTAACCCTTTGCCACACAATCCCGACTTTTAACGACCCTGAAAGAGAAGGCTTTTGAAAACAGTGTGAGGAAAAGGAGAAAATGCTGGTAACCAGCATTTTCTCCTTTTCCCCACATTGTTTTCTACCCTTTCCTTAACAAATTTCAGTTTTTGAGTCACATTTATTTTTTTCATCTACAAATGCTTTCAGTTTGGACTAGTCTAAAATTTTGTCGTATGGTAAAGAGTTAAGAATAAGACCGAGAATATTCTTAACTCTTAACCGGCTAATCGCGACCCACTGACCTGTTGCGGACAGTGTAGATCAAGATCAGACTGCACAGAACGTGCAGTCTGATCTTTGATCTACACTGTCCGATACGGTATTTTCTTTCCGGTGAAATCGACTTTAAAACCGCAGTGTTTGGGCTTTTAGTATTGTGTAGAAATTTGCGTTTCATTTATTCAGCAGCTTAAGTGTTAAGATTGGATGGTGAACGCGGACCCGGATGAATCTAAAAATTTGCGGTTTGGTAAAGAGGGACATATCCTATACAGACGGTATGAACCAGGAAATACCTGGTTTCGTTATGATTGATGCTTGCGACTGTCATTAGGTTCACCAGATAACTGGGTACATCTCGGATTTACAGATAAAAAGTAATGATGTGTATGAAAAGCTAGGAGTGGAGTTTGAAGTACTGTTGACATAGCCATGTTGTCATAAAACCAGCAGCGCTAGCCTCAGTCATTCTCCAGGTCGCCATATGTTTGTCTGTCCGTCCGTCCGTCATCTGTCTGTGCATGACAAATAACTATATCAGGTATTCACATTTGATCTAATCTGCTCTGCGCTGGGGCAAATATGATATGGATTGAAAAAAAAAAAAAACTGAAAAAAATGGTATTGGAGGAATATGGCGCGTTTAACCCTTTAAAACATGATTCCGAGCTTTAGGGACTATAGAAGAGTAGGCTTTTGAAATCATTGTGGGAAAAGTAGAACATCCTTGTAACCAACATTTTCTCCTTTCCCCACAATGTTTTACTTTCTATCACTGACAAATCCCATATTTTTTGCCACATTTACTTTGTCGTCTGCAAATGCTTTGAATTTTGACGAATATAACATTTTGTCGCGTGGTGAAGAGTTGACTAATGTGGGCATCAAATATTAGGTGAAAAATATTTGGACACACTAACTTCTACCAACGCAAAAATATTCTTCTCGTTCTTTTTAACCCTTTGCCAGACGACAAAATTTTAGCCGTCTCCAACTTGAAAGCATTTGCAGACGACAATTTCAATTTGGCTAAAATGGTGCAATTTTTCTTTGATAGGGTAGAAAACATTGTGGGAAAAGGAGAAAATGTTGGTTACCAGCATTTTCTCCTTTTCCCACAATGTTTCAAAAGGCTTCTTTCCCAGGGGCGTCAAAAGGCGTCATTGTGCGGTAAAGGGTTAAAATGTACATTTTTATTTTAGATCTAGAAAACGAACATCTACCGAAGCCGGTGTCAGGAATTTTATATCACTCAAGCTCACGATTCTAAGGAAAACAGCTATGTAAAATGATGATACTATAGAATGCTTGACTAAAGATAGGGAACAGCTGCTTTTTAAAAAAGATATTTTGCGTGATTGATACGGTTTTATTTCATTCTTTCCGGTAGGATATCGAGAAATAGCGGTGAAAATATTTTTCGATATTACACAGGTACGACCAGTGAGAATACCGATTTCATTTTTTTTTATGGAAGTCTCGACAAAAAAAATATTTGTTTTTTTCGGTGAAAGATCGAAATTTATTTCATCGAGTGAACATCGGTAATATTTTCACGAGTGGCGCAGCCACGAGCCACTCGTGAAAATATTACCGATGATGTTCACTCGATGAAATAAATTTCGATCTTTCACCGAAAAAAACAAATATCCTCTATTCATTCTTTGCAAAACCGTGAAGATTCGCCTTTTTCGTTTATACAACTCTTTTTTTGTCAGTTCTTTGTTACATTTCTTTATATATTTCAATTTAGTTTTTGTTTTATTGTCGTTAACTGTACATATTTATTACTATGTGATAGACTTTGTTAATTTGTAAGACGTGGAGGGGGATAGCTCCCCGACCCTCACAAAACAATATACGGGGACAATAAAATCTTGAAAAAAATGTGGAAAGAGTCTTTGTAATAAATTATCTCACATTAAAAAACAAAACCCGTCACTTCCTCATATTTTCTATCACCTTCCAACAACGGAATTGCGGTTTTATTCACGGAAGATAATATAAAAGACGGGATTCAACCAGGATCAACATAATACTTGAGACATACCAGTGTATAAGGATCCTCGTAGGAATTTAGAAATACGCGCAATAAAGAAAGATTGGGGGTACATCTCTGTTAAATTTTTTGTTAAAATGGGTGAGAACTTTCATTTTATCATTTTTATTTTTTGTTTTTAGTGGCATTTGTCGAAGACAATGCCACAATGAGTTCAATACGGCATTTTGAAAATCATGTATTTTGTGCAAAACCGAAGGAAGTAAACCCAATTAAACTCAATTTTTCTAAGACAAGTGTTTCGATTGCTCTCATGTATGAAAATCAAAACTGCACATTGAAATATATTGGATTAGGCCATCGATCGTGGAAATACTTGCTTTTTTTATCGAAACTAGCTTGATATAGAGTATAGATATTGTCATGGTCTTCTATTGGCGTAATGATACACACAATCTTTGTCTCCTGACCGCCCGATGTCGTGCTTGTTCGTTCCTGGGCTTATTCGTCCCTGGGCTTGTTCGCCAGGACTTGTTCGTTCCACAAGATTGCACGCCACTCTATTGGATTGTGCATGACTATATAGTAGGTTGACTTTCAAGCGAATATTTTTGAAACTACATCTATTGTTTATTTTTCAAGTTATTAATTCCACACAATGGCTTCCTTGACAAATGCCACACTAGTGCTTTCAACGCTTTGATTGTTAACTGTAACTAGTTAACGGCCCACTAGCTGCCAAATTTGAACAACTGCAGACGAATTTAATAATTTAATTTATACCATTTAACCCTTTACCGCACAATGCCGCCTTTTAACGACCCTGGGAAAGAAGCCTTTTGAAAGCATTGTGGGAAAAGGAGAAAATGTTGGTCACCAGCATTTTCTCCTTTTCCCACAATGTTTTCTACCCTATCAAAGAAAAAAATTATCATTTGAGTCACATTGAAATTGTCGTCTGCAAATGCTCTCAATTTGGGCAAGGCTAAAATTTTGCCGTCTGGTAAAGGGTTTTAAAAGTATAGATATTGTCATGAGTCTAATGATGTGTTTCAGAACGGTATATGAAAGTCCAAGTGCCTGGCAGAAAAATTTATGATAAAACTAGAATAAAAGTTGGCCAATTTTGTCCTAGTGTTACTAAATATTTTCTCCCAGCGACTTGAACTTTGACGGATTGAAGTATTTCCACGATCGATGGCCTAATCCAAAATATTTTAATGTGCCATTTTCATTTTCCTATATGAGAGCAATCGAAACATTTGTCTTAGAAAAATGCACTCTCTGCATGTTCTGTGCAGTCTGATCTCGATCTTAACTGTCTGTAAAGGCACTGAATGGTGCTCTCTGCAAGTTAACCCTTTACCACACAATCCTGACTTTTAACGACCCTGAAAAAGAAGGCTTTTGAAAACATTGTGGGAAAAGGAGAAAATGCTGGTAACCAGCATTTTCTCCTTTTCCCACAATGTTTTCTACCTATTCAAGGACAAATGCTACCATTTGAGAAACATTTGAGTTGTCTGTAATGTCCTTCAATACGGACAGATCTAAAATTTGGACATGTGGTAAAGGGTTAATCCTTTACTTGCTAAATAAGTTTAGTGAAATTTTTCAAGCCTACAGTAAAAAACCCGAATGTTACTATTTTAAACTTATATTTTGGAGAAAAAAGCATCCCCTTATCGGACAGTGTAGGTCAAGATCAGACTGCACAGAACGTGCAGTCTGATCTTGATCTACACTGTCCGCCAAATGTCAGTGAGTCGCGCTTAGCAGCTTAAGGGTTTTTCCCAGCAACTTGAACTTTGACAGATTGCACTCTGCATGTTCTGTGCAGTCTGATCTCGATCTTAACTGTCAGCAAAGACACTGAATGATGCTCCCCGCAGGTTAGGATTTATACAAAACATATGAACATTTTTTTCTTTGTTGTGTTTAAACCCTTAGAATGCTAAGCGCGACTCACTGACCTTTTGCGGACAGTGTAGATTAAGATCAGACTGCACAGAACGTGCAGTCTGATCTTGGATCTACACTGTCCGATAAGGAGGTATTTTACTACCGGTTTGAAAGTTTCATCTAACTTATTTAGCAGGTAAGTGTTAAAGTATGGCTTTGGTTTTATTGGAGTTTAACGCCATTTTAACAGCTCAGGTCATATCATAGCGAACAGTGACGCACCCATGTGTTTCCTAGCTTTCTCACACCAGTACTGACACAACTTTCTTTCCAAAGTCACTGACTACTTTTCACACATGCATCAGAAGTGAGAGACGAATAATCGCCGGAAAGAAAGTTTGCCTCAACCGGGTATCGAGCTCGCAACCACCAGGTCACGAGTCAGATACGCTAACCACTGAGCTACCTGTGCGGTACTAATAATACTATTTGTATTTTTCTACGGCTTTAACGAGTTTTTTTTTTAGCATCCTTTCATTTATAATATCATACTCTCCTGGGGTTCGTTTTATCAGAACCTTGCACAGTATTCTTCCCAACCCACTGGCGGCTTTCCAACACAAACGTCGTCGAAACAATGTCCATCGGAGAGAGGGAACTGAATTCTGTTACAATGACTATGTTCAGTTCTCTAAAAGAGATTGGCCGAGCTGGGGAATCGAACAAGTGTCCACTGGTTTCACGCCCTGTACGTTGTAGGGTGACAACTTTCGGATATTACCAGTAGGCCTCAGAAGTTTGAAAACTTAAATGCTTATATCTAAATTAATTTCAGTTTCCATATATACGTATGTTTTGTTACATAGGATTTTATTGCCTCCTGTATGATTCACGTTGTCGTTTGATGTTAGATAATTAATGTTGAGACGATGACCTGTATAGGTCAAGTTAATAAAATGATCTGTTCTGTTCTGTTGTCGTCTGAGCTAGCCTGTACGGCAAGCAGAAATTTGTTTCTTTTGGTCTGGGGTCCTGCATGGCTCAGTGGTAAAAAGCATGAATCGTAAACTGGAGACCCCGGGTCCGAGCCTCACTAGATCCACTGGGTCTTTCGTCGGAGTGTCCTTGGGCAAGACACTTCAGAGCCCTAGTACTGGTCGAATCCGGGAAATACATGAATGTGTGAGCTGTCGCCGTGATATGACTGAAATAATGTTGAAAGCGGCGTAAAACACCATTCAATCAATATTTTGGTCTGTATTATTAGTAACATAATTACATGTATACAATCTTCGGAAGGAACAGGATTAGTCTTGTAAACAGATATTATCCCTCTACCACACCATCCCGAAATTTAACGATCGAGAGAAAGAAGCATTTTGAAATCATTGTGGGGGGAAAAAAAGGAGAAAATGCTAGTACCCAGCATTTTCTCCTTTTTTCAACAATGTTTTCTATCATATCATATACAAATTTCATCATTTGAGCCACATATTTACCCTTAGGCTGCTAAGGGAGACTCGGTGACTTTTGCGGACAGTGTAGATCAAGATCAGACTGCACAGAACGTGCAGTCTGATCTTGGATCTACACGGTCCAATAAAGAGATCTTTTCTCCAAAACTGTCTCTGAAATAGGAAACTTTGCGGTTTAACAATCGGCTTGAAAGTTTCATTTCTTTTATTTAGCAAGATAAGGGTTGATTGTAGTCTTCGGACAAGTCTACATTTTTGTCGTATGGTAAAATGTTAAAGTAACCTCCAAGGATGGTTTGGTCACTTGCACGTGCGAGAGATAAATACTAGATTACGTGACATCCGGTACAGTAAAAAGTTCTATATTTAGCTCTCCGTATAAATAAGGCACATATTGAAATCAGAACATTAAGAATTTAAGATGTTTTTTTTTTAGTGAAAAAATTTTATGAAGTTGTTGAGATGAAAGAAAACCTCGTGACAAGTAGATCTAAATAAACTGCACAGCATTTCTCCAGTTGCCCCAATTTTCATAAACTGTGTCTTGATATAGTTTGCATATATCTTCGGTATACGCTATGCACTCCTTCGGTAATTTTCCAGGATTGAAAGTCGAAACCCTTTCCCACACAATCCCGACTTTTAATGACCCTTTTAACCAGCATTTTCTCCTTTTCCCACAATGTTTTCCACCTATCCCAAAACAAATTTCAATTTTAAAGCCGCATTTTTTTTTTGTCGTTTGCAAATGCTTTCAATTTGGACCTGTGTAAAATTGTGTCGTTTGGTAAAGACTTAAGGCGTTACCATACATGTAGCTATTTATGATCCTCCCTTTGACAACTTGGGAACTGGTCAGAAAAAAGAGCAATAGATCTTTCTCTCTCAATGTATTCTGTATCACAAAAAACGCGATATTTCCTATTCTCTTACATGCTTGTTCATATGTGTCATAGTTTTCTTTTGCTAGTTCTTACACATCTGTGCAGTAAAGGGTTTGTTTTGTCTTTAATGCAAACTGTGATTAAAAGACGCATTCAGTACACTAACTTTCTAACTTTACTTCAGACCAAACGGAAAACAGAATGCTTGTATTGTGCGTCATTTCCTGTGTAATCTGTCACGTGATGTCGCATGGACAAATGGTTGACCCACCTGCCAGATGCTACCTCGGTAAAGCATATCCGAATAAAGGTTTCAAGGTGGAGAATTACTACACGGGTTTCAATTGTGGAGGGAGATACGTAAGCATTTTAGTCTCAATAATGAGAAATTTACGATGTTCCTTTTTTATATTTGGACGTTTATTGTGCACCGTACCATGTCAAGTCCGTTGTGAATTTTCCGGGGGAAAAGCTACAGCGCTATTAAGTCTATTGAATTTCTGTTTCGTCGGTTAAATCTGTATTGCAGCAAAATACAATTAATTTTTAGTGACACACATGACCAAGGACAACTGGGGTACAACGGTGCATTACCTAAAACGCTTTTAGACGTCGTTTATAATACGTAAATCTCTAAACAACTAACGAAACCGATCTTGTTTGGCAGCCATTTTGTTTCTATTTTGGGAAACGTAAAAAACTCGAGTGAAAGATGAATTAGACTGTTTTTTCTTATGTTTAGGGTTAAAATTTAAAACGTTTGTATTAGAAACGAAAGATTATTGAATACACAAGCAACGGGTATGCTCAAATTCTGGTTTTGTCGTCAATTTGTGAAAATATGAAAGACTAAACGTGCCTACAAATTCTTTGCGGAGATTTCTCCCCATTTCTTTCGTGCTATCTCTGTACCTGGATGCGACCCATCAAAAACTTAAATCGCAATCGGGGAGAGTTATCTATATTAGTAAGCAAATTAAACTCTCAAAATCGGATGGTAAAACAAGGTAGTTATGGAAAGTTTAAATTTTTAGAAGGTTTTATTTGATGCTGGTGTATAATGCCGATTTTAGATGCTTAGTTTTATCCAGACAAAAGTGAGGTGTTTTATCAAGTAAAGATATGAAAAAAGTGAGTTGTTTTATCCAGTACAGATATAAAAAAAAGAGCTGTTATATCCAGTAAGGATATGGAAAAGTGAGCTTTTATATCCAGTAAAGATATGAAAAAGTGAGCTGTTACATGTATATCCGGTAAAGATATAAAAAAGGTGAACTGTTATATCCTGTAACGATATGAAAAAAGTGACCTGTCGTTATGGTTACAGCTCACATTTTTCATATGTGTACTAGATATCGCCTGCACAAAGGTCTGCATTGCATTTCCTAGGGACAACATATCTTACAAAAGTCTGGGATCAAACCAGGATTCCTTGATAGAAGTCCAACTTCACTTAAATTTTTCAACCAGACGAATTGAATTTTAGACATTTCCAAATTGAAAGATTTTGCAGACGACAAAAGAAATGTGGCTCAAATATTGGAATTTCTATGAAAAGGTATTAAACATTTAGGAAAGAAAATGCTGGTAACCAGAATTTTTTTCTTTTCCCAACACATTTTTAAAAAGCCGTCTTAACTGGCGTTGTTAAAACACTGAATCGTTGCTGAAGAATTAACCGTAGCTCAGTCGGCAAAGTCGAGGCTTAAAACCAAAGGGTCGCTGGTTCGATTACCGAGCTTTGCCATATTCTTGATTGATCATAGTCATTCCGACAGGATTTTTTTCTCTGTCACTGCTGGAAATTTGTTTTGACGATGTTTATTTGGGAAAGCAGCCAGTGGCTTGGAAAGAAAGCTGTGAAATGTATTGGTAAAAGAAACTCAAAAAAGCAAGTATGGATTTTCTGGCAGCCACGATATGACTGAAACAATTTTTAGAACCGTGTTTAAAACTTTACCAAACAATCCCGCGTTTAAACGACCCTGAGAAAAAGACCTGTAGAAAACATTGTTGGAAAATGAGAAAATGCTGGCAATAAGAATTTCCTCCTTTTCCCACAATACTTTCTCCATTTCATGAAGCAAAACCCATAATTTGATTTAACGACCCCGAAAAAGAAGACCTTTAGGAAACATTGTGGGAAAAAGAGAAAATGCTGGTAACCAGTATTTTCTCCTTTTCCCGCAATGTTTTCTCTATTTTCAAGAACAAATTCCATAGTTTTAGCAGCATCTAATTTTTCGTCTATATATGCTTTGGATTTGGACAAGTCTAAAAAATTACCGTTTGGTAAAGTGTTAATTCTATTCTTTTTTTGTATACCAACAATTCCAGGTACATCATGTGATATGCCAAGGTAAATGCGGGGTGTGTGGGGACAGATGTAACGACCCTAACCCTCCAAACGAGGCTGGTGGGATTTATGCCACAGGATTTATATCACGAACCTATCAGATGGGACAAGTAGTCGATATCACTGTCGAGGTAATATCACTGATATTAGGGGAAACAAATCTCAATTTTGAGACGCAAAATCTGTTTTCATTTCCGTGTAGATCTCGCCTGTAAGATTTTGTCTGTAGGAAGGTTTTTTTTTTTGATATTGTGCTAATAGAATGCAATGTCTGTCTATAGATAGACAGTATTCCGTTTCACATTATAAATAAACAAAGGACTCAAAGTCCTGGACAGCGGATTTGCGGAGTAGCATAAAGCTGTAATATTTTGTAATAACATAATAATATAACATGCAACACATGTGCAATCATTTCAAAATGGAGTCAGCAAAGGCAGGGAATGTCAAAATCGTTCTGCCGAGCCGGCCGCACAGTAACTGTTATTCTATTACTGTTTAAGGAGTAGTAATTTGATCCGTCTTTCTTTCGCAGTTTTTTGCCGGTATTAGATTTCGGACTATAGGTATACACGTGTTGGACAGTATATACGGTAGTGACAAAAGCGAGGTCGAGGTGTATCAGCTAAACTGAAAGTAGAATGGTCGCAAGCGTGAATGGTAGTATATTTGGTTCAGGTCATACAGATATCATAGTACAATGTGAGCGCGCATGCGTCGTTACGCATGATGTATTTGGTTCCGGTCAGAACGATCACAGTAAGCGGATTTGCTATACAAATCCGCTAAAAATAAATCAAGAAGAAATGGTGTACAATGTTACAATATTTCGTGTAAAATAACAATATCATTTCAAATCAATTTTAAAATCATTATCTCATTTTTGAGGAGACAGATATGGTTTTATTATACCTTGACGGAAGTCCGCCGCAGGAACATCATGCATTGACTGATCGATAAAATTAAGCACAACAGACAGAAAAAGCTACATACACATATTTATACTTGCATTTCGTCAAGTACTCCATATTTTTTCCGGGATCGGTTAAATGAGTAGATCAAATACACGAAAACATGTCATTGAATTCCAGGTGACTGCCAACCATCCCAATTCATTCTTTGAGTTTCGAATCTGTCCAAACAATGACGTCACAAAAAAGGTTACCATGGACTGTTTAGACAAACACGTGCTCCAGTTGGCAGACGGTTCTGGAACAAGGTAAAAATTAGTGATACCTGTAAACATTTACGCTCAGGCTGCTAAGGGCGATCCTCTGACCTTTTGCGGACAGTGCAGATCAAGCTCAGACTGCACAGAACGTGCAGTCTGATCGTTGATCTACACTGTCCGATACTTTATATTTATTTCCGGTGTAATCAACTGTGAAACTGCATTAATATGTTTTTTTTACTATTGAGTGTAAATTTTCGCTTCATTTATTCAGCAGTTGAAAGGTTAAAACGCCTGATAGCGAATAACGACTAAATGCAAACAATTCTGTGTATACAATTCAGGTAAATTTCTTGCATACTGTTTGAAAGTAAGGAGATTATTGCTAGTCTGACGATCTGTTTAACTCTTTACCAAACAAGTCCGACTTTTAACGACCCTAAAAAAAAAAGAAAACTTTTGAAAATATAGTAGGATGGTGGGAAAAGGAGAAAATGCAGGTAACCAGCATTTTCTCCTTTTCCCACAATGTTTTATTACCCTCCCCGAACAATTTTCAATTTTTGGGTCACTTTTTTTTTGTCGTCTAAAATTTGTCGTTTGGTAAAGAGTTTCAGTCATTGGCAAAATAATTTGTGAAACCTGGGTCAGTATTCACCAACCATTCTTAAGAACTGGTATTCCTTGATTAATTCTCAAGAATTTGCTAGATTTGAAAGTAAGATAGCTTCTGATTGGCAAAACCGAATGGTTTAGCCAATCAGGAGTCGCTTTACTCTCAAGACAGGACTCTAAACGTTTTTGTTTCAGGTATTACTTACCTCAAAATAGATCTGGAAAATTCATCGTACCAGTTAAACTACCAGCAGGGCTGTCATGTTCCCAGTGCGTCATACAGTGGAAAATGCATAATGGTAACGAAAATGCTCATTCATTACTGTATAATTACAACTTTTATATGCAGCCGCATAAAAGGTCCAATAGCTGCCAAAAGTAAACAATGCGGGTGTTACTAGTGAAATGCATTGGAATTTAGTTTAGGTTGATTGATTGATTGTATGGTGTTTAACGCCGTTTTCAACATTATTTCAGTTATATCGCGGCGGCCAGTGCACCTATCCATGCTTTCCTGGAGTTTCTTTTACCAGTACTTCGCACAATATTCTTTCCAAGCCACTGGCTGCTTTCCCACATAACCATCGTCGAAACAATGGTCAGCGGTGAGAGAGGAATGAATCCTGTCGCGATGACTATCATCTATCCTCGGAAAGAAATTGGCCAAGCCGGGGATCGAACCAGCGACCTCCTGTTCTAAAGTCCTGTGCGCTACCGACTGAGCTACCGGGGCTTGGCGGAATTTAGTTTAGGTCATACCATTTCGAAAACGACAATCTCTTATCGTATGGTCAGTCCAGGTGTTAGTCGCTGGCAGAAAAATGAATTTTAAAAACTAGGTAAAACATTACCAGGTTGCTCTGTCTTTTGGTAACTTTTTAGCCGGTTTTAAAATTCATTTTTCTGCCAACCACAAAATACTTTCAAGAATCGACCATACAATAATAGACTGTCCTCTTCATAATAATTTCCATACTTTTAAATGGTATGTCTTGAATTAAATAGATTTAAACACCCGCATCCTTTACATCTAGCGGCCATTTGGCTTTCAAATCAATCATAGATAAACAAAAAGCAGTTTTCTTTTTTTAAAGAAACATTTTTTTTTGTTTAGAAAGTCATGCTGGGTACGAGCCTAGTGTGCAGCAATTACAGTACTTACTGTGTCATAGCGAAGGTCAGTTCAGTGTCCTTTTGATCGACAAATGTACGAAATGTAATCTTGGCCATTCCCGAAAATCGTAAAAATCTGAAGAAATAGGAACAATAAAGAACAGACTCACATTTTACCATGTTAACCCTAAGACTGCTAAGCGTGACTCACTGATCTTTTGCGAATAGCGTAGATCAAGATCAGACTGCACAGAACGTTCAGTCTGATCTTTGATCTACACTGTCCGAGAAGGAAGATATCTCTCCTCCATAAATACCTTTGAAACAGGAAAATTTTGGTTTTTACTGTCTTCTTGAAAGTTTCAATTGTTTTATTTAACAGGATAAGGCTTCTCAATCTGCGACTAATTCGTTGTTTTTGTTTTTAGGTAACGATTGGGGCAGAGATGCAGATCATCCCCAGGGCTGTTTGGGCTGTGGACCCCAGGAAGAATTTTATGGGTGTGCCGATGTTGCCATCAAGTCTGGCTTGGACAGTTACCATGTCTTCGGATAGTTGTTCTGTTTTATCAAGGACACTATTGAAAGACAGTGTTGGAAATGACTTGTTTTTTTTTTTCTTTTGATATTCTTCTTGGAAAAAATGGTGAAATTTTGACGAACAGCTAACGTAAATGCCAATTTCTGTCGTTTTGGCTTAATTTCATTGTTCGATCTACAGATCGTATTCCAGTGTACTTATTTTCGGATTCAGTGATAATATAATGGTGTCATAAAAAAATTCATACTCGTTGCACACACCTTGTCATGAACATTTCAGCGATGAATATAGAAACTAGAATTAGTACAAAAGGGTGTTGCAAAGAGTGTGATTTTTCAAAAGATACCATCATTTTTTCAGCAGATTCAGACAAGTTTGTTCGATTATGTAGTCTGGTACCCGTCGTACTTCAACAGGCAATCATGGCAGGCCCCGTTGGTAATATGCATATATAACGGGATCTTGTTATTTCACTGTATCGAATCGGACTGTTGGCTGACTTCAAAACAAATTTGTTTGCAATGAAGTAATGTCAGTGAGTTCTTTTAATGATCGTTCTTATTTAGCGAGAAAAACTACATATCCGAAATACTTTGAGTATCCGAAATGTGAATGGATCTATATAACGTCCGAAAATAGGGCTACTTTTAAAAATGATTCATTGTCAAATTTATATTTAAATCATATCCCAACAGCACGGTTTATATTTTTCATTAATGTATGTTTTGTACAAGATTGATCGCATTTTATTCATTAATCAAACTGGATCACATGATGTTGGGAAAAACAGTCAAGCATATAGGTCTACGCTTTAGGCCGCAATGGAGGCACCAATATTGCGCTTTACGTGACCCGATAAGGTAGTAGGGGCAGGTAATCCAGACTATCGATTATGATGCATAGACCGATCGATGAAATAAAGCAAAAACGCCAGAAAAAGCCATTTATCTTTGCGATTCGTCAAAATTACGCCATTGTTTCAGTGCTTCATGTGAAAACCAAAAAAACCCCTAATTTCCCATCCTGATAGCCTTTACTTTTTACACGAGAATGTGTCCTGCAATACGCTTTGTTCTTCACAATCCTCACAACCGAGTTAGATGTTTTTGATAGACGACAACGTTATGTTCTTATTACATTTTTCTTTTAACGTCCGATTTGTTGGTGTTTATTATTTCTAACAACGACCAACACGAATTTAGCAGTATATGCAAAAGAGCGAAAGTAGTTCCGGCTACAGGTGCTGTTCTATAAATATCCATAGTATACCAAGAGTAAATATCGCATGGGCGTTTTTGCACCGATATACGGTTAAAAGATAAAAGCCATGATCTGTGAAAAGGAATCTTAATGCATCTGCTAGAAGTATTGACCCAGGTCAGCCAACGCAGTCCCCTTAGGCTGACCTGGGCCGAAACGTTTAGCTGTTGGTTAATTTTCTGCATGTCAAAGGACGAGTCAACCTCCTGATTCAGTCATTGGTTAGACAAAATGGATTTTATGGATCTATTTTATGGCATAATGCATCATCGAGATGCGTTAAGCTTCCTTTTGCCAGAGCATAGCTCAAATATAATTATATCTGGCTGTCTCCCAACTTTTGTTTTATTAATATCTGGCTGTCACTCGTCATTATATGTGTTTAAGGGTAAATCTGACTGTCACGTATATGGGTATATATCACCAGTTTTGATAAAAGACACCAGGAACATGGCCCAAGGCCACATGAAAATTAGACTGCCTTATCCAATCAGATGGCTACTTTCGGGGTTTAAGACGAAAACTGTACTAAGGAAAGTTGAGCGCACAGCACCAAATATTATCGAAAGGGTCACTCGATACTTCGATGGTTATACCACCACCACGACCAGCAGCAGCAGCAGCAGCAGCAGCAGCAGCAGCAACAACAACAGCATCAGCAGCAACAACAACAGCATCAGCAGCATCAGCAGAAACAACAACAACAGCATCAGCAGCATCAGCAGAAACAACAACAACAGCATCAGCAGCATCAGCAGAAACAACAACAACAGCATCAGCAGCATCAGCAGCAACAACAACAACAACAGCATCAGCAGCATCAGCAGAAACAACAACAACAGCATCAGCAGCATCAGCAGAAACAACAACAACAGCATCAGCAGCATCAGCAGAAACAACAACAACAGCATCAGCAGCATCAGCAGCAACAACAACAACAACAGCATCAGCAGCATCAGCAGAAACAACAACAACAACAGCATCAGCAGCATCAGCAGAAACAACAACAACAGCATCATCAGCAGCAGCAGCAGCAGCAGCAACAACAACAACAACAACAACAACAACAACAACAACAACAACAGCAGCAGCAACAGCAGCAGCAGCAGCAGCGACGACGACGACGACGACCTCCACGACGACCACGACCACGACCACGACAACCACCACGACCACGACCACCACGACCACGACCACGACAACAAGAGAACATTTTTATATAGATAAAGTCAGCTGATCTTTCTACGAACTTGCTTGGGTTTTTGTTTTTTTTACAAAGCAGTCAAAAAGCGCTTCTGGTTGCTCGATTAACCCTTTCCCAAACGACAAAATTTCGGACTGGACCAAATTGAAAGTATTTCCAGACGGTAAATTTTAAAGTAGCTCAAATGATGATTTCTGTCTTGATAGGGTAGAAAACATTGCGGGAAAAGAAGATGCTGGTTACCAGAATTTTCTCCTATTCTCACAATGTTTTCAACGGTCTTCTCTTTCGGTGTCGTTAAGACTCGAGATTGTGTGGTAAAGAATTAATCCTTTTCCATACGATAATTTTTAGACTCTTCAAACTTGAAAGCATCCAGGGAGGATTGTAAGAGATTGGTACAAAAGTTTTCTGGTTCTCTGACGAGGCAGAAAGCATTGTGGGAAATGGAGAAAATGCTGTTTACCAGCATTTTCTCCATGTCCCTCATTGTTTTCAAAAGGCTTCTTTCTCAGGGTCGTTTAAATTCGGGATTGTTTTTTTAATCTTCTCTCAGCGCAAAAATATATAGGTCATGCTCTGGTTAAAGGGGCTGGGCTTAAATGCATTTCTGTAATGCATTGTACCAAGAAAGACGTCATAAAATAAGGAATCCATAAACTCCATTTTGTCTAACAACCGACTGAATCATGAGGTAGACTGGTCCTTTGACATACAGAAAATTGACCAATAGCAAAAAAAGTTTCGACCCATGTCAGCCTGCGCGCCTGCGCAGGCTGACATGCGTCGATACTTTTTTGAAGATGCATTAGGCCCCCTTTTCACAGAGCATGGCTCATATAAACTAGACGTCTTTCTACGGCTTTATATACAATCCAACTATACTCCGGAAACCTTTGTAATTAAAGGCTCAACTTACCCAGGGGAAAGTATAGATCCAAGGTCAAACTGCAAGTTCTGTGCAGTCTGATCTTGATCTATATTATCCGTTTATAATTCACCAAACGCATAGTTGCGACCTAGGTTTGACTGCAGGGACTGTGTAAGCTGATCTGGGTCAACACTTTTTGCAGATGCATTAAAACCCATTTTCATAGAGGATTATTCAAGGATAAATGTGTCATTTGTCAATTTAAAAAAAAAAAAAAAAAAAGAAATTGAGGTTTTAATCTTTTGAATTCTATGTAGACTAAAATAACCTGATTAATTTAGCTAGAAGGTTAATGAAATCAAGATGTTTCAGTTTTATGGTTGCTTTGGTAAGAATATTTCACAAAACATCGGACAGTGTAGATCTAAAGTCAGATTCTGTTTTACCTACTGTCTAATTTCACACAACTCTGGATAGAAAAGCATCTCAAATCTGCACTGTTGCTGAAACAGGACCCTGCGTCGTTGCCGGTCCGGCAGGTCCGGCGAGGGCCGGACCACTTTTTTGCCCGAGTATGCTATCAGCCGTACCACTTTTACTTTCCTTTTCAGCCGAACTTTCTGAAACCTGGCCGCAAAGGCATCTAAATATCGGTACAGTACACCCCATCCCGTTTCGTTCCTTCGGCCACTATCCTCCGCCGAACCGCTTTCCACTGCAGGTCAACAGGCATGTGAAGGGTCTATACTTTTTTCTTATTTTTCACAGTTACTTCCCTTGTTGAAAATCTCTCTTCCATTTGTTTACAAACAAAACTCATAATGTAAGTAGGTCAAATAAGCTACATACGTCGCAGCTGCTCAAATGGAAAATGATACGAGATGTCCAGAGGTTGATTCTTTTTGGCTTTATTTTTCCTGATGTGAGTATTTTCTTAACGATCAATTACATATTTTATTTCTTAAGACAGTTTAAGTTGCTAATAAAAGAAGCCAGACTGTCCTTCACCTCATCATTGTTAACTAGTCCTATTTATAAGCCCCTACGTACTTTATTTTTCATTCTGACATTCATCGTGTACGTAGGGTCTTATCGGCTCCTTCATAGTTTCCTTTAGCAAACTCCGACATCGAATTTTGTCGCTGTTTGAACAGCAAATTTGGATACTTTCAAGTGAACTTGTTCAATAAAATATACATCAGAAGTAAGATAAATGAATAATTTATTGATTGAAAAAGGATATTTGTCCAAAACTTGCCTATTTATGAGCTAAATCCATTCCGATTCAACACCACTCTGTTTTGTTATGAATTGCCGTGGAAGAGGTATGATTGTTCCGAATGAACCGTCATGTGCGGGTCAATGCAACTTACAGAATGGTATTATGTCTTTTCTTAAAACGAAATCTTGTTCGCTTCGGTCTTGTTTGATTATTGTAATAGATTTCGTTCATAAACTTAAATTCAATTCTTATTTGTTATGCAACCGTTTGCATGACTGAAAAACATGGCGGCGACTCTGTCGGCAATCCAACTTGCGAGTGATTTTATTGAATTCTGAATGAATCTGCCCATTATTTATCAAGACAGCGGCTGAATATTTTCAAAAAAAGTTCTATCTACAGGTAAATGAAGTTCTCTTTTGTTATAAGTCTGGTTTTAAAGAAGATCGGATTTGCTACATATAACTGAATGGGACCCGTTTAGACGTTACATGCAATAAGAAAAATCAAATGTGAAATGTCCGATGATAAATGTTGAAAGGTAAATAAGCATGTATACGTCTAAATATTTGGACTACATTGTTAACCAGACCCCCAGATAAGTGATATCCGAGTGATAGTGTTCTAAATCCATTATTTCTCTTCCAAAACCTATGTTGTGGATTCTAATGAGTACCCACAACATAGGGTTTAGTGGCGAGTGATTAATATGTTCAATTTTGAAATTAAAATCACTCCCTCTATCTGGAGCTCTGGTTAACCATACGCGAGATCACATGTTGGCTTATGTTCATGTATAATTGTGTTTTTGATGACTTGCTTACCTTCTTAGGACATGTCGTGTCTTTTTAATATATCACCCTTAGGAAACTTTGTGATGTAAGGAGAAAAAAACCTGCAACGAGCAGTTACTGCTTTTCAGTCCACGACGTTTTCACTCGAATCAATACATGATTGTATTAGGCCTAGACGTCATAGTGATACACATCTTACAGTGACGTTAATTACTAAGCGGTGAACTGCGAATCTGTATAAGCTTTAGCGAGTTGCTAATCGTCCATACCTCATAAACCTTAAAAAAATGGCCTTTTTTTGAAATGAAAAGAGAGGAAAAAATCTACGAATTGAGCATCCATGTATATAATTAGACGATATGTTGATTGTATAACATTATGCGTACTCACAATGTACCGAATTTCGACCTTTCTATCTAGAACACGCTCCGAGGTCAGTGGGTTATCCTTCAAGTTCAACCCGTTTTGAAGCGGAAAGAAAAAAACCTAATTTGAAGTACAGCTTTTATATGGGCCATGCTCTGACAAAAGGGGGCTTAATGTTTCTCCGCAATGTATGATACCATGTTACTCATCACTGTATTTTTCTCGTAGGTCCATAAAAAAGAAAATTTATCAAAAGCAAAACGTTTCGGCGCTGGTCAGCCTGCGCGGACTGCGCAGGATGACCTGAGTCGATACTTTTTGCAGATATATTAAGCCCCCTTTTTCACAGAACATGGCTCATTTTTTTTCAGAGCGACATCAACATTGAGCTATTTAACACTTTCATTACCAAACAAATAAATTTAACAATTCTAAGAGTTTTTTTTTTTAACCCTTTGCCATACTATCACGAGTTTTTAACGACCCTGACATAGCTTCTGAAAACAGTGTGGGAGACGGATGGAATGCTGGTAACCATCATTTTGCCCCTTTCTCACACAGGTTTTTACCCTCTCAAAGACAAAATCTCACCATTTTAGCCACATTTAATTTGTAGCCTGCAATATGCCTTTGATTTGGCTTCTGAAAACATTGTGGGAAAGGGATAAAATGCTGGTAACCAGCATTTTGCCCCTTTCCCACACTGGTTTTTACCCTCTCAAAGACAAAATCTCACCGTTTGAGCCACATTTAATTTGTCGTTTGCAACTGCTTTTGATTTAGCTTCTGAAAACATTGTGGAAAAAGGATAAAATGCTGGTAACCAGCATTTTCTCCTTCCCACACTGTTTTGTACCCTTTCAAAGACAAAATCTCATCACATGTGCCACATTTAGTTTGTCGTCTGAATACGCTTTTGATTTAGCTTCTGAAAACATTGCGAGAAAAGGATAAAATGCTGGTAACCAGCATTTTCCCCCTTTCACCACACTGTTTTCTATTCTTTCAAAGACAAAATCTCATCATTTGAGCCACATTTAATGCCGTCTGCAAATCCTTTCAATTTGGACGAATCTAAATTTTTGTCTTTTGGTAAAGTGTTAAAATCGTCAGCTACGGTTTTGTTTCTGGAGATAATGAGTTAAAAAAAAAAAAAAAAAATGAAAACATTCTGGGAAATGGAGAAAATGTTGGTTACCAGCATTGTCTCCTTTTCTCACAATGTTTTCTGCTCTGTTAGAAATAAAAGAGTGTATGTCAGCCGTGCTTCTGTTGAAAAGGGGTTTTACCCTTTACTAAACGATAAAATTTTAGACTCGGCCGAGATAAAAACATGAAAACATAGGCAGACGACAAAGTAAATATGACTTGAACGATGACGACATTTGCCTATGACAGGGTAGAAGAGAACTTTGTGGGAAAAGGAGAAAATGCTGGTTTCCAGCATTTTCTCCTTTTCCCACAATGTTTTCAGAAGCTGTCTTCTCCAGCGCTGTAGATACTCGGGATTGTTTAGTAAAGGACTTATGAATCACATAGCCGGTTCGTTTGGGCTCTGCTAAGAAGAGAATGCTATTCACAGAAGCGATTAGAATAGAAAGTCAATCGAACGAATTTAGAATCATTCAACATGGCGGCTTTTTACAACAAACTGCAGTTGTTTGTAGAAGAATGGCTATTTGATGAAAATGACGCTAGCTTCTTCTGTCTAAACAGGCCTTGAACAATCCCCAAAATAGCAGCTTTGTATTCACCAGTGTAAGTTGAATAAGTGATAAAAATATATATACTTTTTTATACCAATTCGAGAAATATTAGAACGTTTCGAACCCAAGACATTTCGCCCCTAAAAATTCTGAGGGCGATTCAAGACATGCGGAGGAATTAATCAGTATTTACCGTATATTTACCACCGCAAATTGGATACTGAGCAAGAGCAATCTTTTCAGCAAGTAAAAACACGAATATTTGCACATGACAACAAAAAAACAAATGTCAACTAAAAAGAAACCATTCTTCAACTCACGTTTCGTTGGCCGCTTCCGCCATTTTGTTTCGAATCTCTGCCGGCTCTTCCAAATATCGAGTGGAAGAGACGGCAGAGCTTCTAAAAACGGAAGACGCCCAATCGAACGCACCGGAATATCTCCTCCAATTCTGGCAGCTCTACCGTTGGCCCAGACGAACCGGCTATAAGTGATGCATTATTCCAAGGAATTTGACTCATGGTATGGTCCCATCTTGTCTGAAAACTGGTCTAATCGTGAGGTAGATCGGTACTTTGTCATACATACAGAAAATTAACCGATGGCAAACGGTATCAACTCAGGTTAGCATGCGCGAACTGCGTAGGCTGCCATAGGTCGATACTTTTTGCAGCTACATTACACCAGCTGTTTCACAGAGCATGATTTAAATAAATTCAACAGAGTTCGGCTTTTCCAATGGGCTGTGGGGTAACCAGACCCTGAAGAGACCAGGGTCCGTTTTCGCCAACCATTCTTAGGAATATTCTTAGTCTTATTCTCCAAGATTTTCTACATTTGAAAGTAACACAACTCCTGATTGGCTAAACCAAATGGTTTAGCCAATCAGGAGTTGTGTTACTTTCAAATGTAGAAAATTCCGAAGAACAAGACAAAGAACATTCTTAAGAATGGTTGGTGAATACGGACCCAGGGTCCGTATTCGCCAACCATTCTTAAGAATATTCTTTGTCTCATTATTAAGAATTTCTAGATTTGAAAGTAATACAACTTCTGATTGGCTAAACCAAATGGTTTAGCCAATAAGAAGTTGTGTTACTTTGATGGTTCAGCCAATCAGAAATTGTATTACTTTTAATGTAGAAAATCTTGAAGAATAAGACTCCGAATATCCTTCAGAATGGTTGGTGATTACGAACCTTGATTTCTCAACCCTTTTCTTCTGTATACAGGTTTTACCCTAACCCAAAGCCAGGAAGAAACAATATAGCATCATTCTTGCAACAGCCGAGAAAAATGGAATCTACAGGGATAGTGCAAAAACTGTTAGACGAGACTTCAACAGATAGATTTTGTATCGAGTACGGGGGTTTCCTCTCCAATCACATGGCGCACGGTATTGTCGCCCTTAACCGCCTTGGCGCTTCGGAGACAAGACTGGACCAGTTTGTGGAGTGGTACAAATCGAGACTCGAACAACCAACTTCCAGGGAAAAGGAAGAGGTTGTGGCACCAGAGAAAATCCTGTCTTTGAGAGGGAAGGAAACTTCCTTCTATGCCATATTACGTCACTATAAACAATTACTGGACAATAAATATTTCTCTGTTGACAAAATGATTGCCGAAGAATTCCCCAAACTCTCCTCTGGTATTGCTGGTGCTGCTTTTCATGGAGCGATACATCTAGGTTATGGTTATGCTGTAAAACATGAAAGAACCATTCTTGAGGGACTGGCTTATCTTCACTTTTCTTATAGACCCCTTGTACCGAAAAGAAATAGGTCTTGGTATGAAGAATTTGGAAAAGGGGATACCGACATTCTTACTGTATTTGAGTCGCTACGAAATGACAAATCACTCAAGGATGCCATGTTAGTAGGCAAGAAACGACCACCAAGGAACAACAAAGCGACAAGCGGTTTTCAATTGCGCAATGATTTTCTTTTATCAGAGAAGGCTGATGTTTTGATCGACTATGCCAAGACAGTCAAACTACCTGACAGTGTTTTCGAAAATGGCATTATTGAGCCTACGAAACTTGCCAATCAAATTCTGGAATGGGCCATCACGGTGTATACCTTGTCGGAGTATCGGAATGAATTTTTCTTACTTCACGGTGTGACCTGTAGTTGGTCACTCTATCAGATTTTATCCGTTTTAAATCGTGACGATGCCATAAGAATGCTAGCCAACCTCTTCGTTGGAATCAAAGCTACTTACCTGTCAGTGAATTCTCCGAAACTCTTAGTTCAACCTGAAACAGATTTAAAGGTAACGCAAGACGCATGGAACGCCGTGATAGAGAGGGCGATTGAGATAGACAGAGATGAACACGTGTATAAACTTGTCCAGGTTTGCTACGATATGTCGACGAGTTGTGACCATTCTAAGCCTATCTTTCTGCAGGCTGCCCTGTCCAGCGTGAATAACGAACTTAGTTTTGGCTAAGCTTCGAATACAGTTCGAATACAGTTCGATGACATTTCTTGTTACCCGGTTTTTTTTTAGCCCTTTACCAAACACTTTTAACGATCCTATAGAAGAGGACTATTGAAAGCATCGTGAAAAAAGGTGAAAGTGCTAATGACCAGCATTTTCTTCTTTTCCCATGGTGTTTTCTACCCTTCCAAAAAATGAATATTAATTTTTGAGCTGCATTTATTGTGTGGTCTGCAAATGCTATAAATTTGGACAAGTCTTAAAGTTTGTCATATAGTAAAGAGTAAACCCCAACCCTTAAAATGCTGAGACTGATACTGAAGTGCTTTTGCGGACATTAAGATCTGGCTGCTAAATACGTGCAGTCTGGTCTTGGCTCTTCCTATGTTCTGTGAGACACTGTGGCTAAATCGGTCTTGTAGCTGAAACATTTGTCGTTTGCAAGTTGACTAAAACTATGAACATTTCACCCCTGGCTAACAGGCCTTTTGGCTTTGTCTTTGTTCTGTATCGTTGTCTCAACAATTTAACTCCTTAACATTGACAAACAACGACAAAATATGTCTTTGCTTTTATTCCAGCCTGCAGCTTACATACTACGCAGTGCAACAACAACCACACACATAACTAAGGGAAACAACTATTGTAACTTTAACTTATATATGCATGCATTCGTTCCATATATGTTTGATATTTAGGCATCTCTGACATTTCATTACAGCCCTCTTTTTCTAAAAAAGCAAACCTTGCGACATATTTTGATAAGATTACCAAACTGCTGAAACATATACACATCTGGTTAACCGCAAGCACTGAAATGATGATAGTCTTATTCAGTCTGCATTACATGTATGTCAAAATAAAGCATCTTAATGCAAGACAGATCGAATATTTATATTTCAGATATTTCAGTTTCTTTACCGCTCTTCCAGATTTTGTAACCTCCAGCTTGAACTTTGGTCATATTCTTGACTGAACTTTTTTTACTGTCATTCTTTAAAGAACTGTCAACTTTTAACTCATTAGAATTTGGCTTATCAATATGTAATTGTCTATTTTTGAAAGACGCTGCTAATGTTTCTGTCTTGCTAATGTCTTAATTCTTATTGTTCAATGGCTTATCAACAATCTCTTGTTTATGATTAATCAGATCATAATCACGTTGATGAAGTTGTACATTCTTTAACCTTAAATGTTAACGATATCTTCTATATCATGTTCCGTCTTTCAGTTTGACCTTATATGACCCCGTGCCTATTTGATCTTCCACGATACCTTTTTCTCCAAATCTGATTTTTCATCATTGGCTTAAGTCTATCACTATCACCGTCTTTCGATATTTTCAAATCTTTAGAATTTTTATTGTAATTAAAAGCGTGCTTATTTTTGCTTTTTTTCAAACCATTTTTGATTTTATCATGATTAATTTGGGAGTTTGAAGGTTCTAACAAAACTTTACTTAATGGAAACAAAGTTCTAGTACACCCACCAAACATCGGTTGAACTGGTACCTGTACACTCACTTGGAGTGTTTCTAGAATTTAATAAACCGAAATATAGATCTGAACCTGATACTTTTGCTTTTCTCACCAGTCTTTTTGCTGTTTTCACAGCATTTTCGACCTGTCCATTTGACTGTAGATACACTTGAGAATTTTTTTTGTGTTTAAATTCAAACATTTTTGAAAACCCTTTGTCTGAAAATGGTGGTCCATTATCTGAGACAACCTGTTCAGGTAGCCCATATCATGCAAAATTAGCTTTTAACTTGGGAATTCCATTTGATCCTGTGTTGTCAGGCCTATCAGTTTCAAAGACAAATAATGAAATGTAATAAAGTAATCATGACTCTCAAACAAATCATTTCCTACAACTTTCCATGGAAGTGAATGTCATGACTAATTAATTTTTTTTTCAGGTTGATTTTGGGCAAACTTCTCACAGACATCACATGATTGAATGTATTTTTTTCTACATCTAGGCTCAAATTTGGCCAGTTAAGTACTTCTCTAGCCCTTCTCAACCAACCTTCACTAGATTTATTAAATTCTGTAACACTGGATCATTCTTAGTTTCTTTCGAACCTCAGTGGCTCTTTCCTTAGACACTGAAATTAGCTCTACCACATTCATATGTTCTACTTCTAAGTCAGTAAACAATTGGTCACTCTCTTTTAAGAGTGCTTGACTCATTATATCCGCCATAGATAAATCTGCACCAATTTTTACACTGAGTGTCTACTTAAAACTTCTGAAGTTTTAGTAACATTCTCTGAAGCCTTTTTTGGTTCCGGTACCAAACTTTTCTCAGGTATGATCTTCAGTAGCTTATGATCACTTTCCACTAATATATACCTTCCTTACACATATTGCTCAAATTTTTCTATCCCAAGTCGTACACCCGGGTAGCTCAGTGGTTTGCGTATCTGACTCGTGACCTGGTGGTTGCGAGTTCGATACCCGGTTGAGGCAAACTTTCCTTCCGGTGATTTTTTCTCCTCTCACCTTTGATGCATGTGAGAAAAATAGTCAGTGGCTTTGAAAAGAAAGTTGTGTCAGTACTGGTGTGAGAAAGCCAGGAAACAGATGGGTGCGTCACTGACTGCCATGATATGACCTGAGCTGTTAAAATGGCGTTAAACTCCAATACAAACAAACAAACGGTTATATCCCAAATACAATTACAAGTTCTTTCTCAATTTGAGCATAGTTTTGTTCCGCAGAGGTTATTGCTCTTGACGCGCAAACTATGTCCCGCCTGAAGTAAACATGCTCCCAATCCTTGTTCTGAAGCATCACATTGTAAAACTGTTGTTGTATTGGTATCAGAATACTTTAACCCTTAAACTGCTGAATAGGTTGCATAAAAATTTCAAGCCAATAGTAACAACTCGAATACTGTTTTTTTCAAACTTAGTTTTTTTAGAAAAATATCTCCTTATCGGACAGTGTAGATCAAAGATCAGACTGCACGTCCTGTGCAGTCTGATCTTGATCTACATTGTCTGCAAAAGGTCTGTGAGTCGCGCTAAGCAGCTTAAGGTTTAATACTGGTGTTGTAGACAACATTTCTCTGATTTCATCCAGACATTTATCATGGACACTACCCAAGTAGAATTCATTATCTTTCTCGATCAGTTGTCGAAGTGGTTCACTTATTTCAGAAAGTCTCGGTGCAAACGTTCACCATACCTGGTAACCTTTTATCTCCTTGCTTATCGCTTGGGTTTAGGCATCTGTTTTATACCTTTATTTTAGCCTCATCAATTTGAAGTCCATGATCACTTATCACATAACTCATTAAAACTACTATTTTGTTTTAGTTTTAACATACGCAATTTAGTTTTAATCCTTTTTCTCTGCATCTTTAATACAATGTCTCTAGTTTCTTATCATGATCACCTACGGGTTCATCTTCATCCTTTCCACATCCTCAGATGAGAATATCATCATGTATTGCGTTTACACCTTCCAATTTTTCTAAGGATTCATCAATTCTCCTGTGGAATTCTTTAGAGCCGGTGAAATCCCAAATGGCATTTGTTTCCATTTGAATCTACCCCATGAGTTCCAAACGTTAGGAGGCCTTTTTATTCTGAGTCTAAGTCATCTTCAGTTGTCGAGATCGGACAATTGTTTCTTTTTAAAACTACGTTAGCGGTGTGGATCTACCATACACGAAAGACACTCAGCATGATTCTTGAATTCTCCAATAATTCCTTTTGCAGGGTGTTTACGTTCAGGAAAAAAGGCAGGGAGAAATATTTTTTCGAGGTCAGGGAATTGTCAGTGAATTTTGAAATTTGTCAGGGAATTTTGGAATTTAAGCGAAAAGTCAGGAAATTTTGAAATTGCAAGTCTATGAATGATAAAAACATCAAGAATAAAGGCCAAGGTAGTTTCTTTATATTCGACTATTATCATTATAATACAAATATTCTCCAAACAAAAGCCCAGTTCTAGTATTTTTTATCAGGTTTGTGGATCTGGTATGGTATGTTATATATGCAAGATTTTGTACCATACCACATATCCCACTTTTGCACAGTACCGCTCGATACAATATGAATTGTTCGTAGTGGTGGTTGTATTATCTGTACTTGAGCTATAAGGCACCTTTGAAAATTTTGTTACTTTTCTCATTTTCAGTACAGTTGGCTGTGGTTTCTTGTCTGCTTTGTGACACTTCATTTTCTGTTGTGTTTATTTAGTCTTTCACTTTGGCTCTACGAACTAAATGTCTACAAATTATTAGTAGTCAATAGTTCTAACTGATATAATATACTACCATATCCATTGCTTAATATTTTTGATATATCAAGCAAATTTACTGTACCACATACACACCACATAAAACACATGTGTGTTTTAATATGTAGCAATTAAAAATATTCTTATTTTTTTTTAAAATTTAATTCTATCTTTTATATGCTTGACCAGTTATTATATGATCTGTTGCTTAGTTAACTTTGTGGATAAGTACATTGTGGTTTAGCATGCCAAAATGGAAAAAATACAAGCTTACCTAATAAGATTTATATCTCTTCAAAAGTATGCATTTCAAAATGAAATTGATATAAGTCTTTTTAGACACTTCAGAAGTTAATGATATATAGAAGACTTTTATTATTAAATTTTGAAGTAACTAAAAATACTTCTATCAATTTCAATTTGAAGTGCATACTTATGAAGAGATATAAATCTTATTCGGGTACTTGGTATTTTTGTCCATTTTGGCATGCATCTAATTTCATGCACCACATCCAACAGTATAGATTACTTTTGTAAATACATGTACATGTATGTATATAGAAAAAGAAAGGTCGAAATAAATTCATAAAAAAGAATAAAATAAAAATGCATGTATAAAGAGTAATACTATTACAGTTGGTAAAGTAAAAGGTGGAAAGGGTTGGCTCCGATGAGAAAATGTTGTGTTGGTCTTCCGGTTCCGAAACTGTCAAACATTCCATTTTCTATTTAGTTGTTGAATGACTATTTGAGGACCACATGGTGTTCCAAAAATGCCAAATATTTTTCATTAGATGAGTTTATGTGTTGGCTGCACTTACAACGAAAGCAATTAAAATGTAACATATAGACCATTTGGTAAATAAAAAACTACACAAAAGTATTTTCAAAATCTAGATGGACTAAATGTTAGACACTATTTTTCAATTGTGACAATATCAATCCTTTGTAATATCATAAATTCGGCCACGTTCCATCGAAGAAATGTATTAAATTTTGGACTGAAGGGTATTGCAGGGAAAACAGAGCTTATGTATTAAGTAATTTCTAACAGAAAACTAAAGTTGTAAAAGGAAGCCCTCATCAATCTGTGCCAACTTACATATTCAGAGCCGGTTCACATAATCGGAGCCCTTTCTTTGTTGTTATCATTTTTACGCTATTTCTTTTCAATTCTTTACCAGCAGCGACTATAACAGTTCAAAATACTAACTCACGCCTTTAGGACAGCAAACCTCTCTCTCATTTGCTAATTTAATTGCAATAACGTACTGAATCTAGGTTCTTGGCGTATTATTTCGGCAACGGTCAACCCACGGCACAAATAATTCAGACAATACTGTACACATTCCACGGCTTTCCGTATTGTAGGAAACACGTTGAAAGACTTGAGAATTGCATGTCATTCTCCTTTTTTAGAATTTCAAAGACATAAGAATACATAATTACAAAGAATGACAAGCTTACCTGTTTTTCAGTTGTTTTTGAGCCGACTATTTCGGAACCGGAAGACCAACACAATATTTTCTCATCGGAACCATTGGCTTCGAATATGAAGTTTCCTACCCGTGGTAGGGGAGGAGACGGCCAACAGATGCCAGAACTTTATGTGCTAACTACAAAAACGTTAGTCAGGGAAAAGTCGGGGAAATTTTCTTTACTCAAATTGAACTTTCGGCTAACGTACATTTTTTTTTCAATTCCAGTCTTGCCGGAAATGGTATTGCTGACGCAGATTCTGCCATCTTTCAACTTCTGACACCATGTATCGTTATCGTAATTCCTTAACATTGACAATCAACGATAAAATATGTGTTTTCTTTTATTTTATTCCAGCCTGCAACTTACATTCTACGTAGCACAACAACAACCACACACATAACTAAGGGAAGCTTTGTAATTCTAACATGTATATGCGTGTATTCGTACCATATATGTTTCCATACTTAGACATTCATGTATCTAACATAACGTTACATACTTATATTACAGTTTTTTATGCTTGCAAAGGAAAATACTAATTATACTTAATTGTATTTGAAAGTTTTACAAGGCATTTTGATTAACGCGAAAAGAATTTACACAGGTCCCTTTAAGGCGCTATGTAAATCGAACGTATATTTTCCCTCGATAAAAATACGCAGGATTTTTTAATCTTTTTTTTTTGTATCAGTGCTGTTTTGAACATCTCTCAGTATCAGACTGCTTTTTCTAATTGTGCCATACTCTGTGAAAAGGAGCTTATGCATCTGCCAAAAGTAACAACCCATGTCAGCTTGCGTAGTCCGCGCAGGCTGACATGGTTCGAAACTTTTTGCCATTGGTCAATTTTCTGAATGTCAAAGGAGCATTCTGACCCCTAAATCCAGTCAATTATTAGAAAAAAATAATTATGATTATGTTATGATTTGCTTGCTGTAAAACATGATAGAGAAGCATTAAGCCCGCTTTTACCAGAGCATGCCTCAATTGTTAATTGTTTGACTTTATTTTTTAAGTGTTAATTGTTTGAATTTCTTTACTAATTGTTAATTGTTTGACTTTTATTATGTAATATTTCCTTCTTTAATTGTTTTGGTTTGACTTTGATTTAGTGAGTTCTTCCTGTATTAAATTTCTGCTTAATAAATAACAATAGCTTTATTCACTATGCTGTTGGTCAAAGAAGGGTGTAATTCAACACCTTAAAATTTATATGAGCCTATTGTTTTGGTTTGACTTTGGTTAGGATGAAGATAATATACAGTTTTTTTTTATTGCTGTTTAATAAATAACAATAGCTTTATTCACTACGCTGTTGGTCAAAAAAGGGGGTAATTCAACACCTTGAAATTTATATGAGCCAATTGTTTTGGTTTGACTTTGATTTAGTGAGTTCTTCCTGTAAAGATGAAGATAATAAACAGTTTTTTTATTGTTGTTTTATAAATAGCAATAGCTTTATTCACTACGCTGTTGGTCAAAGAAGGGGGTAGTTCAACACCTTGAAATTTATATGAGCCAATTGTTTTGGTTTGACTTTGATTTAGTGAGTTCTTCCTGTAAAGATGAAGATAATAAACAGTTTTTTTTATTGTTGTTTTATAAATAACAATAGCTTTATTCACTACGCTATTGGTCAAAAAAGGGGGTAATTCAACACCTTGAAATTTATATGAGCCAATTGTTTTGGTTTGAACTTGATTTAGTGAGTTTTTCCTGTAAGGATGAAGATAATAAACAGTTTTTTTTTTTATTGCTGTTTAATAAATAACAATAGCTGTATTTACTATGCTGTTGGTCAAAAAAGGGGGTAATTCAACACCTTGAAATTTATATGGGCCAATTGTTTTGGTTTGAACTTGATTTAGTGAGTTTTTCCTGTAAGGATGAAGATAATAAACAGTTTTTTTTATTGCTGTTTAATAAATAACAATAGCTGTATTTACTATGCTGTTGGTCAAAAGAGGGGGTAATTCAACACCTTGAAATTTATATGAGCCAATTGTTTTGGTTTGAACTTGATGTAGTGAGTTTTTCCTGTAAGGATGAAGATAATAAACAGTTTTTTTTATTGCTGTTTAATAAATAACAATAGCTGTATTTACTATGCTGTTGGTCAAAAAAGGGGGTAATTCAACACCTTGAAATTTATATGAGCCAATTGTTTTGGTTTGAACTTGATGTAGTGAGTTTTTCCTGTAAGGATGAAGATAATAAACAGTTTTTTTTTTATTGTTGTTTAATAAATAACAATAGCTGTATTTACTATGCTGTTGGTCAAAAAAGGGGGTAATTCAACACCTTGAAATTTATATGAGCTAATTGTTTTGGTTTGAACTTGATGTAGTGAGTTTTTCCTGTAAGGATGAAGATAATAAACAGTTTTTTTTTATTGCTGTTTAATAAATAACAATAGCTGTATTTACTATGCTGTTGGTCAAAAAAGGGGGTAATTCAACACCTTGAAATTTATATGAGCCAATTGTTTTGGTTTGAACTTGATGTAGTGAGTTTTTCCTGTAAGGATGAAGATAATAAACAGTTTTTTTTTATTGTTGTTTTATAAATATCAATAGCTTTATTCACTATGCTGTTGGTCAAAGAAGGGGGTAATTCAACACCTTGAAATTTTTATGAGCCAATTGTTTAGGTTTGACCTTGATTTAGTGAGTTCTTTCTGTAGGGATGAAGATAATAAACAGTTTTTTTTTTATTGTTGTTTTATAAATAACAATAGCTTTATTCACTACGCTGTTGGTCAAAGAAGGGGGTAATTCAACACCTTGAAATTTATATGAGTCATGCTCTTGCAAAAGAGGTTGGGATATAACCCTGTGCCACATAATCCCGACTTTTAACGACCCTGAAAAAAAAAAGCCTTTTGAAAACATTGTGGGAAAAGGAGAAAATGCTGGTAACCAGCATTTTCTCCTTTTCCCACAATGTTATCGACTCTTCCCAAAGCAATTTTCAATTTTTGAGAAACATTTTTTTTGTCGTCTGCTAAAGCTTTCAATTTGGACTGGTTTAAAATTTTGTCGTTTGGTAAAGAGTTAATGCATTTCCGTGGTTCATTAAACATGGTACATCATCATATACATGTAATTAGGGTTCCTTAAAAAGCCGTTTTGTCTAACAATTGACTGAATCTTGAATTAGAATGGTCATTGGACAGGCAGAAAATTTACAAAAAGCAAAAGATTTCGACACAGGTCATCCTGCGTGGATTGCGCAGGCTGACATGGGTCGATACTTTTTGTAGATGCATTGAATCCCCATTTACAAGAAAAATTTATATCTCGCGAGACTGAAGGTCGAGGCGAGAAGCAAATTCAAGCACAAATAAAGTAAGCACTATAACATACCATTGCCTTTATCATGTACGCACAATTTTCAACAACAAATATTGCAATGTTGGACAATTTTATTCGAAAATGGTGAGTAATTAAAAACAAATACTGGTTCTGAAGGTAAAAAAGAAAAACTGTGTTATTTTATGAATAAGGAGAAATTTAGGGAAACATTTTGACAAATAAAATCAGGACAAAAAGTAGTCCGTATACCGGTTACAATGTTACGTCGTTATACCATATTATCGACTCATGTCAGACGGTACAGTCCGCGCAGGCTGACATGAGTCCAAACGTTTTGCTATTTGTAAAAGTTCTGCATGTCCAAGGACCATTTTACCTCGTGATTTAGAAAGTTGTTAGACAAAATGGATTCCATAATGAGAACCATTTTTCAGTTATTTCCCTTGATTCCTCTCCATTACTACATTGGTCCTGATCATGGGATTACTTGGAATTTATCCTTGATTTTCTTGCACTACACAAATATATTCTAAAGATAATATCTCGGCAACATCGGGCTAGATTGTTTTACAAGTCGAGATACATGTTATATGCATTCCTCTAATAATTGAGGACATGACTTGCTTTAAAATTACATGGGGACCTTACATAATGTCATAAATCAAATTATTTTTATCGCAACATCCCCAAAAGAATCAAGGATAAAAACAAAGGAATACAGGTAAAACGACCAATCTGTTATTTGGTTACCTTTAGTCTTTATCTGGCAAGGGAGATAATTTTATCTACAAGAATGGTCCATAATTGTGTGACGATATGGATGGTATAATGCATCGCGAGATGCATTAACTCTTTACCAAACGATAAAATTTTGGACTGATCCAAATTGAAAGCCTTTGCAGACGAGAAAATAAATGTGGCTCAAAACTTAAAATTTGTCTTGGGAAGAGTAGAAAACATTGTGGGAAAAGGAGAAAATGCTGGTTACCAGCATTTTCTCCTTTTCCCGCAATGTGTTCAAAGGGCTTCTTCCTCAGGGTCGTTAAAAGTCGGGATTGTGTGGTAGAGGGTTAAACAACTTTTCCACAGAACATGAATCAACTGTATTTGACACTGTGTAGATAGGTTTTTCCCCGCAGTGTCCAATTTTTATCCGCATGATAGATGTATAATATATGAGCCTGAACTGGTCCCCGTTGTAGATATACACACTACAACTGGCACAGGCTATTGTGTTGTTGCTTTTCATTGGGCTACATGTGTATCACAGAATAGCCAATCAGAGCAGCATACACACTTCCAGTTTGGCTGTTGAGATAACATTGCGATTTTTTTTACACAATTTGAAATTGGTAATCGAAACTAAAAAGAATATTAGCAGACGTAAACATAGAAGGTGATACCAAAAGTAGAATTCACTTATTCGTGAGGTCAAAAATATCGGAAAATCCTCTGCTTTCAATGTGAGAGTGACCTCACATGAATCTCTATTAGTCTTGCGTCATGGCTGTTCTAAAAATAGACGGACAGAATTCAGCCCGTTTTCAGTAGCCTGTACCGATCCCTATATACACTTGCTTTATCAGGGGAGGTAACCAATCTAATATGAGCCATGCCCTGTGTATGGCTCATATACACTGGTGCTCAAGGTGAGCTTTTGTGATCGTGCTGTGTCCGTTGTTCGTCGTGCGTCGTGCGGTCGTCAACATTCACCTTGTGTGCACTCTAGAGGCCCCATTTTCAGCCTGATACTCATGAAACTTGGTCAGAATGTTTGTCCGGATGAAATCTCGGAAAAGAATGCTATTAAGTCACGTCAGGTCAAAAAGTAGGTCACCGGGTTAAATTTTAGAGAAACCTTATGTGACCCTAGAGACCATGTTTTGAGCCAGATTAGAAATTAAAAAATAGGCTAAATCACTTACACTCATGCGTTTTACATCATCACAACCAGGATCTTTTCAGCTTTATCAATCCTAGATGACCTTACTCAGGCGAGCGCTTTAGGGCCACTGGCCCTCTTGTTTATATTAGTACTAGTTCACTAGTGTTTGTGACCATATATAAATCAGTGTAAATCACAGGGACTCGATCCAGTAATTTTTTTGGTATCTTATACGTAAATATAGACAAGGGGTCGAACATGACCGAAGGGCAGATATCACCGGGTACGAATTGAGGCCCAATTACAAAGTCAATTTCGATTCAATTTTGTCATGCAATATACCAAATCACAGCTAAATGAATACGTTTGTCGATGATGCTACAGATTATGACCATAATCAACCCGTTTACCAAACACAAGTCGAGATATCGAGCGATTTAGGGTCAATTTTGCAGGTCGGACACATTCGTGCAACTGGGACATCACTCTACATACTGGGCTAAATGCCACCTCTCTGTCATTGACAGCCGTTTTTTCTACCACGCATCGATTGAAAACAAGTTAATAAATAACTTACAGTCGACTATTTCTTTCGAAATTGATCAACCAGGGAACAAAACCAATTATTTATTACCTTATCGCAGCGAATTTCCGATTATCGCCATCCTTGACCGAAACGACGCTTTTTTTTAAAACGAAATTTGATTGGTTAATACTGGACCCGGCTCGCTCTTACCGCAAATACAAAGCGGGATTCAAGTTCTAATGACATTTACCGCGAGTTTTGACTTTCAATCGTAGAAATCCGAAAATGCTTATTAACTGGTTAGTATTAAAGAAAATACAACCTCTTGTAATAATTCGATTCACTTAACTAAAACTTTTATTCGAAATATACCCTCAGTAGAGCAAAAGAAACCCAATTCCTAAGTAGCGCAATGGACGAAATGGGTAATGTAGGCCCTACGTTTGATTGCTAATTAATTGTTCATTTTATAATTACTGTATAAGAACATATTTACCTACTTTAATACGTTCATCATTAGTGTGGCATACACTGTTGTTTTAATATCTGAATGTGGATACTTTCCTACTACAATGTATCTTACCTGTTGAATTTAATCCGCAATCGCCTTTTTCCACGACCTCTGCATTACTCCAAGCCTATGTAACGGATCACGTCAGAAGGACCAGTCTATAGTATTTAATTTAAAAACATGCACGTGAACTGTGTGGGGCAGTACTTACCCCCCTCAAAATACACACTTTTCATCATTCCTTCCTTTCTCCCTTTCTCAACCGGACATTTATGCATTTTTTTTTTTTAAATTAGATTGTTTATTATATTTCCTCATGTTGTACCATTGTACCTGAGTGTAAATAAAGTTTGTTGTTGTTGTTCGACCTCTTTGTCTATATTTACGTATAAGATACCAAAAAAATTACTGGATCGAGTCCCTTTGGTGTAAATAGTACTGATTAAACGCTCAACTCCTCAGTTTTTTCAGCTACAATACACAATATAATTTAAGATTACTAATATAATTACAATACACAATATGATTTAATATAACTAATCAAAAAAAAAAAAAAAAATGAAATGACAGAATCAGAAGGAAGCCATAAAATGAACCGTTTCCAAGTGGAAACCAGAATGGCGCCCCGCTTACATAAGCACACTGTAGCAGGCAGGTTACCAGTTTGTATTTCACGTGTAAACAGGTACCCGTTGTATCTCCAGTAACCATCCAATTGACTTTGATGCGAATATTGGTAACAGGCTGCCAGCTTATTTCACGTGTAACGCAGGATCTAATAAAGTGTATTCTAGGATTTATCAGGGAGAATAAACCTAGTCGCAATTACCGACGTCAGTCCTCGAAAAGATTTCGACAAAGCTTGGAATCGAACTGATGACCCCCTGAAGTACTTGTCGGGTACGTTACCGATTCATCAAAATGGCTCTGCATTATTTTTCGTTGATTGTCTTTATAATGTAGAATATACTCCTTTACCGATCAAACCCGAGGTGTCACGACCCAAACGAAGGATTTTGAAAACATTGTGGGAAAAGGAGAAAATGCTGGCAACCAGCATTTTCTCCTTTTCCCACATTGTTTTCAAAAAATGGACATGTCTAAAACTTCGTTGTCTGGCAAAATAGGTATTGGGAAAAATAAGGAAAACTTGTTTTGTTCGCAGAAGACCCTTCGCTACTTGAAATTGCCATTTTCTGAAAAAAAAAAAAAGTTATATCAAACGCCCCTGATATTGTCTTTCTTAAATATGAATCATCGACTTGATGTTGAGAACAAAAAGGGGAGTAATAGGCGTTTTAAATATTTGGGCCATGCTCTGGCAAAAAGGGGCTTAATGCATCTCCGTTATCCATGCTACCAAGCAAGTCATCACATGATCATGGATCCATGAAGTCTATTTTATCTAACAACGGACTGAATCATGAGGTAAACTGGTCCTTGGACATGCAGTTAATTGACCGATAGCAAAAGGTTTCGGCCCAGGTCAGCCTGCGCGGACTGCGCAGGCTGACCTGGGTCGATATTTTTTGCAGACGCATTAAGCCCCCTTTTCGTAGAGCATGGCTCATTTGTAAAAAGGACCAAAAGTTGATTTTTTTTAAATGACTCAAATCTATGCCAGTTTATTGAACAATAATTAAGCTTTCTGATCTGACTTTAGATTATTTGGACATTTCCACATAAGGAAAGTAAATTCAATATTTCAATCTGTAATTTCGGAAAATTCATTTTTCCTCTATTTTCAATATAAACCATACCGACAGTTTTGAAGTTGAAAAAAGGACCACAAGATCTTTTAATAAAATTAAATTTTCTAGCGATGCTTGAGATAATTTTCAATTCTTAAAATGCATGAAGTTATAAGCCTTTATATATACAAGGGCCCTTCATTATTCCATATGACAAAAAAATCCAGGTAAATTAAGCAGATATCGATTTTTAGATGGCCGTGACAGTTTACTATGCATCAAGTCTGAACACAAGTTTCGTTAAACTGCATAAATTTAAGATTTGAGTAAATATTTGCATAACTTTACGTTAGCTTATACCTGTGGGTAAAGTAAGGATCGTATGTGTGTTTATGTCGTAGTCTAAACTGGAATCTAGGCATATCTAGAATCTGCGTAGACTAAATTGGAGGTTGATTTTGGTTGGAAACTGCAGAAAAAATAAAGAATAAGGATGAATTCATAACTTAAAACTTTTTTCCCATTTCTCTTATCTCTAAATGTGTTAATTTAATGTTACATGTATGGTAAAAAGTTTAAATATCAAAATTCAAATAATATAGTTTGCTTTTTAGACTAGCGAAGACTATCAGGACTGACCTAGAGTCAAAGTAAACAAAAACCTCACAGTTGCCAAATACTGCTTCACGGAAAATACTTCTTTCCGTTAAAAATCTTAATTCTGTTATATATGACAATTTTGACAAAAAAAAAAAAAAACCCACTAAATCTCTACCGCTCCAATTTGAACATGTCGTCTTACAATGGGATAAACATGAACAAGATACCATTTATAAGGAACAAGATCTTTGCTTATATGTAAATTAAGTGACATATGCAAAGCAGAGAATCACTTATTCTTACACCACTGTTACATTATGAATGAATCTATTAATAGATACACCTACGTAACCTGTAGCAAACCCCAGCTATATCAACCCTCACTGGACAGGGAACCCTTGTCATTCCTTCAGTCATTTATTATTTAGATCATTGTTTACAGTTAAAGTGTTATGTTAAACTGTTATTTTAGTCTTGAAAGTTAACCCTTTACCAAACAACACTGGGGAAGAATCCCTTTAAAAACATTGCGGGAAAGGAGAAAATGCTGGTAACCATCATTTTCTCCTTGTTCCACATTGTTTTCTGCCCTTTTGGAATCAGGTTTCATCAGTTCAGCCACATTTAATTTATGGTCTGCAACAGCTTTGAATTTGGATAAGTAAAATGTTTCGTTTTGTAAAGAGAGTTAAATAGTTAACTACATCTTGTGCTATTGGATATTGACTAATTGATTGCATGGTGTTTAAGGCCGTTTTCGAAATTATTTCCGTGATATTGGGGCGGCCAGAGCACCTATCCATGCTTTCCTGGAGTTCCTTTTTACCAGCACTACGGCGACTCAATGACCTTTTGCGGACACTGTGGATTAAGCTCAGACTGCACATGGCGTGCAGCCTGATCTTTGATCTACACTGTCCAATAAGAGGATATATTTTCTCCAAAATGTAACTTTGAAATAGCAATATTCAGGTGTTTATCATCGGCTTGAAAGTTTCATTTAACATTTTTAGCATGTTAAGGGTTAAACTTAAACTGGATTATAGTTAACCCCGATAGCTCAGTCGGTGGCATACAGAACTTGAGAACAGGAGGTCGCTGGTTCGATACCAGACACGGCAAATTTCTTTCCGAGGACTGATGATAGTCATTGCAACAGGATTAATTTCTCTCTCACGTTTCGACGATGGTTACGTTGGAATGCGGCCAGTGTCTTGGAAAGAATAACGTGCGGAGTACTGGTAAAGAAACTCCAGGAAAGCACGGATATGTGCATTGGTCTCCGCTACATAACTGAAATAATGTTGAAAACAGGGTTAAACACCATACAAACAATTCATCAATCAAATTCGCTAGTCTCTCAGTACTTTCAGTACTTTGATTTTGTGTTGATATGGATATCCTCTCAAAAGACGGTAAAAAATAAAATAGATTCTAATTTGGTCCAGGCAGATCCTGTATCTGCCTAGCCAAACTGGAATTCTAATTTGGCCCAGGCAAATTCAGGATCTGATCGAAGAATTCTGTTTTGGTCTAGACCCAATTAGAATTTTAATTTTGTCTAGGCAGATTCCAGATTTGTTTGGGCAGGTTCCGGATCTATCTAGATTCCAATCTGGCCTAAGACATATAAATAATATCCCCCCCCCCCAAAAAAAAAAAAACCAGCCCCATAGCTCAGGTGGTAGAGTATAGGACTCGTAAACGTCAAGCCGTTTCGGCTCAGTTGAGGGTGTGGGTTCGATTCCCAAGGCTGACCATCTAAGATTACTGATAGTATTTCGGATGAGACGTTAAACCGAGGTCCTGTGTGACGGTGCTATTCATCGAGTACGTTAACCCTTTGCCACACAATCCAGAGTTTTAACGACCCTGAAAAAGAAGGCTTTTGAAAACATTGTGGGAAAAGGAGAAAATGCTGGTAACCAGCATTTTCTCCTTTTCCCACAATGTTTTCTACACTATGAAATACAGAAGTCATCATTTAGGCTACATTTGATTTGTTGTCTGCAATTGCTTTCAATTTGGACAAGGCTAAAATTTTGTCGTCTGGTAAAGGGTTAAAAAACCAGGATGGGCTTCGTACTGTATCTAGCACTTTCCACCGTAACAATGCCAAGCCCTGTAGCTCAGTCAGTAGCGCACAGGACTTCGGAACAGGAGGTCACTGGTTCGATCCCCGGCTTGGCCAATTTCTTTCCGAGGATTGATGATAGTCATTGCGACAGGATTCATTCCTCTCTCATCGCTGACCATTGTTTCGACGATGGTTATGTGGGAAAGTAGCCAATGGCTTGGAAAGAATATTGTGCGGAGTACTGGTAAAAGAAACTCCAGGAAAGCATGGATAGGTGCACTGGCCGCCGCGATATAACTGAAATAATGTTGAAAACGGCGTTAAACACCATACAATCAATCAATCAATCAATCCCCCGTAACAAAACTAAAGTCTTCATGGGCAACCGGTGGCGTCGATAAATAAACGCAAATTCAACCCCCTCCCCCTCAAAATGAAAAAAAAAAAAATTCATAAATCTACGCAGTTTCGGTTCCGTGAAAGGCAGCCTTGGCGTTTTGAAAAAGAGAATAATCGCCCATTATAGTCTTTACAAAACTTGAATTTTGATGAAATCTCTACCAGGCAACACATCTTTAACTTCCTCCTTTAAAAATATTTGCAGAAGACACAGAAGAAAAATGCGTTGCACAAGATAAACATTGTCTTTGAAAAGGTCGAAGACATTGCGGAAGAAAGAAGAAAAAGCTGATTACCATCACTTTCTCCTTTTCTGACAGTGTTTTTTTTTTCCCAAAACCTTCTACCTAAGAATAGCTAGAACAGGGGTTGTTTGCCAAGGGTTTAAACCTTTACTACATGACAGAAATTTAGACATGGTATATTGAAAGCATTTGTAAACGACATATTGAATTTCGCTCTAATGATTGTATTTTTGTGGTTACCAGCATTTTTTCTTCTTTTCCCATGTTTTCAAAAAGCTTTCTTCTTCAGGGAAGTTAAAACTCGTCATCGGGTGATAAATGTTTAAAGATACACCCCTTACAGCCACAGAGAAAAAGAAAATGCTGTTAAAATTTGATAGACTGTAGAATGGTTCAGAATTTAGTCAGCTGTGTAAACACAGATAAATTTCTTAGATATATATGGTGGAAGGGATGAATACATTAATCGGAAATCTTCGATTTAAAACCGGAAATGTCACAACAGTGATTTCTTTGGTGGCCTCCAGAAAACGAGATGCATTTTTCTATCGTTCGTAATCTATGCAACCTTGCAGCCGTGAGGGACAACATTTGACATAAGGGCACAAGAATGCTTATAGTTTCATAAAATAAAGATGAAAAGGATTAAAAACTGGCTGAAAACGAGTGTAGATGTATTTTCAATAATGTACATCATGTTATAACTCTCACTCGATAAACCTTTCATTATCAGTGTATATTATTGTTTATGTTTGGGATAATAAGTTTAACTCTTTACCACACACTCCCGACTTTTAACGACCCTGAGGAAAAAGCCTTTTGAAAACATTGTCGGAAAAAGAGAAAATGCTGGTAACCAGCATTTTCTCTTTTTCCCACAATGTTTTTTACTCTCGCCTCTTTAAAAATCGAAACTCCCGCTGCGCCATTTCATTGGATGCGATCAAAACCCATCGCGTCCAATCAAACCATCCGTAACAAGAAATCTTCCGCGAAACAGAAAATAATAATGGCGGCGCCCGTCAAAAACGAAAGTTGTCGTGTTTGTGACGAAAATTTGCCAAACAAAGAGTAGACGATCGATATTTAATGCGTTTTTTATAGTTCATGATCAATTATGTGAAATATTAGGACGGGTTCCACAGCCAAATGATTGCGAATCATCGTATGTCTGTTCGTCTTGTTTTAACAAGCTTAGCAAACTGGAGCGCAGCCATATTTGATGCATAGCCTAACAAATTTTATTACGAGCAATTTGATTGGTCAGAAATAACATCAGCAAAGGTTACGCAACTCGTGATATTCGATAGGTGGCGCAGCGGGAGTTTCGATTTTTAAAGAGGCGAGCGGCCAAGGGTACGTAACGAACAAAGTGGAGTTAGTATCCTTGGCTTGCGAAGATGCATGTATTCCAAAAAAACAAAGAATAATATAAACTGTTAATGAAAGGTTTACTGAGTTAGAGTTATACAAAATCTTAATTTTTACAAATCAACAACATGAAAAGGTAGTGTAATGCGTCTGTGTTAAGCATTACGCCAAGCCATTCGTAATAGCAAAAAGTGTCGACAAGGTCAGCCTGCACGCACTGCGCAGGGTGATATGGGTCGATATTCTTTTGCAGTGGCATTAAACTACCCTTTCATAGCGCATAAATAAGGGGTCCTGCGTGGCTTAGTGGCTTAGTGGTAAAGTGTTGGACTCGTAACCTGGAGATCCTGGGTTTGAATCCCACCTGATCCACCGGGTTTTTCGTAGGGGTGTCTCTGAGCAAGACACTTCAGAGCCCTAGCCTAGTACTGGTGAAACCCAGTAAATACATGAATATGTGAGCTGTCGCCGTGATATGACGGAAATAACGTTGAAAGCGGCGTAAAACATCATTCAATCAATAAATCAATCATAGCGCATAACTACTACATTGGAGTACCTTTACAGGTTGGCCAATTTCTTTCCGAGGATTGATGATAGTCATTGCGACAGGATTCATTCCTCTCTCACCGCTGACCATTGTTTCGACGATGGTTATGTGGGAAAGTAGCCAATGGCTTGGAAAGAATATTGTGCGGAGTACTGGTAAAAGAAACTCCAGGAAAGCATAGATAGGTGCACTGGCCGCCGTGATATAACTGAAATAATGTTGAATACGGCGTTAAACACCATACAATCAATCAATCAATCATTTACAGGTCCAGTATTTATCTTATCTTATTAGACAACGTAGGTCATCGGTCACACATAGGTCAATCGTGTTATTTAGTGGTGTCCCTCGCAACTGGGATATTTCAGAATGTTTATTTACCCGTTTACTAAACAACCACGTGTTAGAGGTCTTTTGAAAACATTAAGGGAAAAGGAGAAAAAGCTGGAAAACAACATTTTTCATCCGTCTTTAAAATCTTTACTGCCCTGTCATGACAATCACATTGTAGCAACGTTCAATTTTTAGTCCACAAATACTTTCAACATGTATATGAGCCATGCTCTGTGAAAAATGGGGTTATGTTCATCTGCGAAAAGTTTCGATCCAGGTCAGCCTGCGCAGTCCGCGCAGGCTGACCTTGGCCGAAACTTTTCGCTATTGGTCATTTTTTTTGTATGTCCAAGGACCATTCTACCTTATTATTCAGTTGGTTGTTAGACAAAATAGATTTTATGGATCCATAATTATGTGATGACTTGCTCGGTATAATGCATCACGGAGATGCTTTAAGCCCCCTTTTGCCATGGGATGACTCACATGTGTATTATGGCGTTGTGCATTGAGGAGTAAAGTCGTAAATTTTTTTTTTAATATACCAGGGTCGTAACCAGAAATTTCGTATGTATAAATGAGCCATGCTCTGGCAAAAGGGGGCTTAATGCATCTCCGCCACGCAGGGCACCAAGCACGTTATCACCGTATTATGGATCCATAAAATCCATTTTGTATAACAACCGACTGAATGATGAGGTTTACCGGTCCTTTGATCTGCAGAAAATGGAATAATAGCAAAGATTTTCGGCCCAGGTCAGTCTGCACGGACTGACCTGGGTCGATACTTTTTTTTGCAGATGCTCACAAAGTATGGCTTATATATTTTTCAAGATTAAATGTCAGTCAGACTTAGCGTCGGAAAAGGGGTAGGTTCTGATAAAAACGGTGTCTGAAAATACACGTACACGACAGAAATGGGTTGCAGGATAACGCATAAAAAGAAGTGAATGACGAGTTATTAAAAATGATTATCACGGATCATATGCATTTGCAAAGGTATGAATAAGCGCCATGAGGTATCCTTTAACCGTAGTAACCCTTGTTTATTGGTTTCATAAAAGGGCTCGCAAACTGGCATGCAAAACGGCCCTCCGAGGACTGCTGAATATACATGTCCACATTTTCACTAATCGTAAATTATCACTTATTCATTCGCGACTAATATCAAGAAGTAGGTCAGAAACCAGCTTAGTCAATAATAAAAGCGTTGAAAACACTAGCGTGGCCTTTGTCAAGGGAGCCATTGTGTGGAATTAATAATTTGAAATATAAACAACAGAAATAGTTTCAAAATATTCGCTTGAAAGTCAACCTACTATAGAGTCATGCAAAATCCGATAGAGAAGGGTGCAATCTTGAACAAGTCCGGGCGAACAAGCCCTTGGACGAATAAGCCCAGGAACGAACTGGTTTTGGGACGAACACGCATGGTATGTGTATATCAATCCGCCACTAAAGAAGGCCAAAGCGGATCAAGCTATTGTCGATAAAAAGGAATTATTTACACGATCGATGGCCTAATCCAATTTATTGTAATACGTCATTTTCAATTGCATATCTGAGTGCAATCGAAACACCCATTTGTCTCAGAAAAATTGATTTTAATTGGATTTACTTCCTTCGGTTTTGCACAAACTACGATACACGATTTTCAAAATACCGTATAGTACTTGACAAATGCCACAAAGACTGATGTTGCAGACGGGCTTCAGGGCTTTCACCTGGCTATGCACCAGTATAGTCATCGATATAAAATGTAAACATGCGAATGTACTGAATTTGATCTTTAGCACATGACAACATTTACATTTTAGCCATGGTCTGGCAAAAGGGGGCTTGATGCAACTCCGCGAGGCATGATACCAGTCAAGTCATCTCATGAATATGGATCCATAGGACTGTATCATAAGGTAGCCTGGTCCTATGACATACAGAAAATTGACTAATAGCGAAAAGTATCGATCCAGGTCAGCCTGCGCAGTCTGCGCAGGCTGACCTGGGTCGATACTTTTCGCAGATGCAGTAAGCCCCCTTTTCAGAGAGCACAGCTCATTTACATGTATCAGTTTTAAAATGTTGACTGAGACAATTTTACATAAAGTGACATTAAGTGATGTGCAGCACTTGCGCCGTGAGGGTTACTCTTTATCAGACAACAATATCGTTAGACTTTTCCAAAATTCAAAGACTTTGCAGACGACATAGGCTTATTCAAAGTGACTGAGATGATTGGATTTGTTTTTGAACAAAATGGAAAATAAGGGAGGATTTGCTGGTCGCCAGTTTTTTCTCGTTTTCAAACAATGTTTTAAAGAGTCGTTTTCCACAAGGGCAATAAATTACGGGTCCCAGGATCGTTTCGTAAAGAGTTAAATAATAAACTCTCCCTGAACGTGCTTTTTGCCGAGATCAACCTGAAAACGGAAATTCTTATCTCAGACTGGATTCCTGAGCCGAATATAGATTTACTTTTATTCAGCGACTTCTAGTATAGATTGGTTACCTCCCCTGATAAGGCAAGCGTATAGGAATTATTTATATTTACAACGGGAACCAGTAAACTTCTAGTATGGAAAGTTGTACAGTTCTCGCCGAGTCAATTGTTGTCAATACTGGTAACGTACACACGGTAATGAATTGTGTAATGATTTTTTCTGATTCAGTGAGTGTTAACGATGAAAGTGTAGCATCGTGAAGTAGATCTATAAATAGAGTCTACTTCAAAGTGATACAGCGCTTGATTGTTACACGGGGATTTCCCCATTATCGAATTCGAGTAAGTACTCATCTTTTTTCATTTGATGTATTGCTGTTTTAATGCTTATCATGCCGTTCGCGGCTGTATATATACCTTGCGGAGAGTGTAAACCAGGATCAGTCTGCCAATAAACCGTTAAGGGAATCTTTTGTGTATTCGTCAACAATTTAAATTCTGCTTTTGATAACGTTATACTTTCTCGTCGAGAACACGTTATTGCAGCCTACATATGGCCCGCAACGTGCGAAATGAGACCTTCGGACATTTGCGTAAAGTGTCGTCCCGGATTAGCCTGCGCAGTCCGCGCAGGCTAATCCGAGACGGCACTTTACGACTACATAAGATTTTTTCATACAGTAGACTTTCATGGAACAGAAAATCACACAAAAACGGGAAGTGTCGTCTCAGATTAGTCACTAACTGCACGGGCTGATCTTGGACGCATTTTTACGCATATGTCCGAAGGGCCCTTTTCGTGTGTTGCGCGCCATATAAGTGGTCCATAGTCCAAATAATGAGACGTTTACGGTGCTTCTTTTCTTATTGGAGAGGTCATCAGACCTCTCCAACAGTGGTGAGTTTAAAAGGCAGACTGCCACAGAAATCGCTGTCTAAATCCATTTGTTTTTGCGAAATTGTTCTGATACACAGTCTATTTCGTCATGGTTTTATAAATAAACCGAAATAAAAAAACTGAAACAGGAAATAAACGTGCTTTTTTATATGACGGATTTCCGAAAAGATTTATTGTTCTATATTGATTATAAATGACCTCTCCGATAATTGTAATTTTTCATTAAACAAATAAATCTAATCAAAAAGAAAAATTTCGTTAAAAAAAGAGAAAGTACACCGCGGGAAAAGATCAGGTGACTTGATACTATCTGGAGAACTCGTACCCTGGAGAACTCGTACCCTAATCTCGAGAGCACGAGGTCTCTGGAGAACTCCTACCCACAAATAGATATAAATAGGTTGATCGGTATGTTTTCAAGTTTTATTTTTCAAAACTGACTAGACTCTAGCATTTTTCTCAGTTTTATACAAAAATTCTATGGATTTATAATGATATAGATTTGATGAAATGACACACAGAGTGCTTCTAGGATGCAGGATAGCGAGAATCCTGCGAAAATTAACTTATGAGCCCAAAAAAGTCGTGCCTCTTCGCCCTAAGTACCGCAAGCCTCAAAAGAGTCCGTGGTCCTTTGGTTTTGGGCGGATTACGCAGGCTGACATGGTCGATACTTTTTGCAGATGCATTAAGCGCCCTTTTCTCAGAGCAAGGCTCATTTATCTGCTTTCTCAAATTTTTAACGTTTAGACAAACAACCTCTTCATTTTACATGTCTGCTGCAGACAACTTTTCAAAATATTGTGGGAAGAGGAGAAGCTGCCAGTTACTGCATTTTCTCCTTTTGTCACAATGGTTTCCATCACATCAAGGCACCATCTTCCACATTGATTATCAAAGTTTGAATTGTCATCTGCATGCTTTTTCTGTTTGGGACAGTCCAAAAAATGCTGTTTGTTAAAAGACTGAAAAATGTTACATTCATTTTTAACATGCCTGGTATTAGTATTATGTATAGGCCACCTTTATTTAATGTCATCAGGTAAGATTCTTGCCTATTCAGTGGAATTAGCAAATTACATACTCTTGAATTTAAAAAAAACAACAACATTTTTTAGCTTGTGAACAGCTTACAGCCTTCATTTTACTTTCAATCTTCACAAAACCAACACAGCTAGTTTATAGATATTCATGAAAGCTGGATTCTTTTGCAACCTGTCGGATTATTGGGTCAGAAATTCCTTGCCCTTAAATTCAAAAAAAATGCATTTTGAGCTTGTCAAGAGCTTACCGCATGTATTTTTGGAAACTAACATGACAAAGAATACCTTTGGTCATACCAGCTCTCAATTTCATTATACCTCCACAGCTCTTTGCAAAAACCCAAGCCTGTATTTAAATGCCAGTAGAGCTGTTCTTAGCCCTTATAGGCCTCTTGTTCCTAGAATGTTATAACAATGTGGAACATGTACTGTTTTGTGCTTTTACACCAGGAAAATTGAAAAAGAAAAAACATGTTTTTGCTCGTTCACTTAACTTGTTTGTTTACATATATCAAAATATATTGAAATCAAAAGCCAATGAACTATTTGAAAACATTGCTGCCGACCTCTCCTGGCTTCTTTTTTAAAGAAGCCAACTTGTTTTGGCCAAGCCCGTAGCTCAGTCGGTAGCGTACAGGACTTGAGAACAGGAGGTCGCTGGTTCAATCCCCAGCTGGGCCAATTTCTTTCTGAGGATTGATGATATTCATTGCGACAGGATTCATTCCTCTCTCACCGCTGACCATTGTTTCGACGATGGTTATGTGGGAAAGCAGCCAGTGGCTTGGAAAGAATATTGTGCAGAGTACTGGTAAAAGAAACTCCAGAAAAGCATGGATAGGTGCACTGGCCGCCGCGATATAACTGAAATAATGTTGAAAATGGCGTTAAACACCATACAATCAATCAATCAATCATTCTTTTTTGGAAATTTACGGTGCACCGGAAGCGACCCATCAAAAACTAAAATTGCCTTCAGGGACAGTTACCTGTACTAAAGCGATCCAGTGCCTTGATGTTTTCCAAGCATCCACTGGAGTAAGTAGATATACTCGCCATTTCTTTGATGCGATGCTAATTACCATTTTCTTGCTACATAAGTTAAATAAAGCTTTCAAGCCTACATTAATCAAAGTACTGAAAGTACTGACAGGCTAGCGAATTTGATTGATTGAATGTTTGTATGGTGTTTAACCCTGTTTTCAACATTATTTCGGTTATGTAGCAGTGGACGGTGCACATGTCCATGCTTTCCTGGAGTTTCTTTTACCAGTACTCCGCACAACATTCTTTCCAAGCCACTGGCTGCTTTCCCACATTTATATTATAACCATCGTCGAAACATAAGAGAGAAATGAATCCTGTCACAATGACTATCATCAATCCTCGGAAAGAAATTTGCGGAGTCGGGGATCACACCAGCAACCTCCTGTTCCCAAGTCCTGTACACTACCGACTGAGCTGCTGGGGCTATGCGTGCTACTAGTTAACTGTAATCCAATTTAAGTTTAACCCTCAACCTGCTAAAAATGTTAAATGAAACTTTCAAGCCGATGGTAAACACCTGAATATTGCTATTTCACAGTTACACTTTTGAAAAAAAATATCCTCTTATCGGACAGCGTAGATCCAAGATCAGACTGCACGCTCTGTGCTGTCTGATCTTAGTCCACACTGTCCGCAAAAGGTCATTGAGTTGCGGTAGTGCTGGTAAAAGAAACTCCAGGAAAGCATGGATAGGTGCTCTGGCCGCCGCAAGATCACTGAAATTATGTTGAAAACGGCGTTAAACACAATACAATCAATGAGTCAATATCCAATAGCACAAGATCTAGTTAACTATTTAACTCTCTTTACAAAACCCAAAATTTTACACTCGTCCAAATTCAAAGCTGTTGCAGACCATAAATTAAATGCGGCTGAACTGATGAAACGTGATTCCAAAAGGGCAGAAAAAAATGTGAGAAAAGGAGAAAATGATGGTTATCAGCATTTTCTCCTTTTCCCGCAATATTTTCAAAGGGATTCTTCCCCAGTGTCATTAAAACATGGAATTGTTTGGTAAAGGGTTAATATTCAAGAGGTAGAAGAACAGTTCAGCATAACAGTGTAACTATACACAATGATGTAAATAATGAATGACAGGAAATGTTTCTGTCCAGTGAGGGTTGATATAGCCTGGCATTTGCTACAAGTTAATAATACCTAGGTGTATCCATTAATAGATTCATTCATAATGTTACAGTGGTGTAGGAATAAGTCATTCTCTGCTTTGCATAGGTCACTTAATTTACATATCAGCAAAGATCATGTACCTTATAAATGACATCTTGTTCACTTAATTACTTTGTAAGACAACATGTTCAACTTAGAGAGGTAGAGATTTAGTTGTTTTTGTCTAAATTGTCATATATAACAGAATTAAGATTTCTAACGGAAAGAAGTATTTTCTGTGAGGCAGTATTTGGCAACTGTGAGGTTTTTTGTTTACTTTGAATCTAGGTCAGTCATGATGCCTACAGACTAGCTTCGCTAGCTAAAAACTCGAATGATGCTATTTCAAACTTATCTGTTGGAAAAAAAATCTCCTTATCGGACAGTGTAGATCCAAGATCAGACTGCACGTTCTGTGCAGTCTGATCTTGATCTACACTGTCCGCAAAAGGTCAGTGAGTCGCGCTGTAATTATAAACCACTCTTCCTGGATCGTTGTGAAACATATCGTGCGCATGGGACACTGTCTAGAATCTACTTCATATTCAATAAAGGATAAAAGGCAACTCAACACTTAGGCTGCTAAGCACGACTTAATGACCTTTTGCGGACAGTTTAGATCAGGCTCACAACTGCAGTCTGATCTTGGATCTACACTGTCCGATAAGGAATTTTTTTTTCTGCAGAAAATAGGTTTAAAAAAAGCAACATTCAGGTTTTTACTATCGGTTTGGATGTTTCAATTAACTTACTTGGCAGGTGAAGGGTGTATGCATTTCGTAATGCATTCATTATAAAGCAGTTCGATGCATCATAATATGAATGTATTTTTGCCTAAAAACCAGCTGAACCAGGCGGTACAATGGCCCTGTGGCATGCAGAAGATTTATATCCATAGCAACAAGTTTTGAATAAATTCAGCATGTGCGTATCTCTTTTGTCTAAAACCGCCTGAATCATGCGTTACGATGGTCCTTTGGCAACCTGAAGATTCACTCATAGCAAAAAGTTTCGAATAAATTCAGCATGTGCGTATCTTTTTTGTCTAAAAATCGGCTGAATCATGCGATACAACGGCCCTTTGGCAACCAGAAGATTTATTCATAGCAAAAGGTTTCGAATAAGTTCGGCCTGTGAGTATCTTTTTTGTCTAAAAACCGGCTGAATCATGTGGTACAATGGTCTTTTGGCAACCTGAAGATTTACTCATAGCAAAAAGTTTCGAGTAAGTTCAGCCTGTGCGTCACTATTTTGTCTAAAAACGAGCTTAATCATGTGGTACAGTGGCCCTTTGGCAACCTGAAGAGTTACTCATAGGAAAAAGTTTCGACTAAGTTCAGCCTGTTGGTATCTTTTTTGTCTAAAAACCGGCTGATACAGTGGCCCTCTGGCATGCAGACGATTTATCCATGGCAAAAAGTTTTGAATAAGGTCTGCCTGTGCGTATCTATTTTGTCTAATAACTGGCTGAATTATGCAGTACAATGGCCCTTTGGCATGCAGACGATTTATACCTATAGCAAAAAGTTTCGACTAAATTCAGCTTGTGCGTATCTATTTTGTCTAAAAATCGGCTGAATTCTGCTGTACAATAATCCTTTGGCATGCAGAAGATTTAGACACATCAAAAAGTTTCGATTAAGGTCAGCCTGCGCCTACTGCGTAGGCTAACCTTGGTCGATACTTTTTGCATACGCATTAAATCCTCTTTTCACGGAGCATGAATCATTTTTTTTAGGACTCCAACGCCCCGACTTAGACTAGTCTGGACTACTGTGACAAAGCTTCAACAATGTACGAGGTCGTCGTTCTCGGAGCTGGTATTGTGGGGTTGTCCACGGCAATAAATATACAGAAATGTGTCCCCGGGGCAAAGGTCACCATTATAGCGGATAGGTTCCTGCAGGAGACCACTAGTGATGGGGCGGCGGGCATGTTCAGGGTAACACTGGGTCTTACCCCTGTCAAGTCCGTGGATAGAATCAGGTACCCGTTGCTTTCGATTTTCACTTTGTTGGATGTTTATTCGCTTGTCTTTGTTTACATTTAGGAAATCTATGCACGGCCGGGTGTCTCAGTGGTTAGCATATCTGACTCGTGATCAGATACCCGGCTGAGGCTCATTTTGTTTTAGGCAGTTTTTCGCCTTAACCTCTCATGCATGTGAAATATGTAGTCACAGGCTTGGAAAGTGACGAGATAATTTATAAACTCAACTCGGTAATGTTTGTATTATCTCATCATGGTTCGTGGTTTTAAACATGTATTCCCCCCAAAAACAAACAGTTATATTAACTGTTGATGAAAGGTTTATCGGGTTGGAGTTATACTTCTGAAATATCATGGCGGCCAGTGCCTTCTTGATATTTCTTTCTTCCGGTACCAAACACATTTTTCTTTCCAAGCCACTAGCGGCTTTCCCACCTATTCGAAATTGGAAGAACGATCAGCGCTGAAAGAGGAACGAAATCTTGCAGCAGTTACAATCATCATTTCTGGAAAAGATCCCAAGTTATCACCTAACCAACCCCCGAGCGTTGCCGATACAGAAAACCGGGTAAATGTGAAAGTAGCGCAGTTTCAGATCGGTTAGACCAAATGATCAAGCCAATCTGGAGTTGCTTTACTTTCTTAATCTAAGATAGACCTGGAAAGCGATTGAGTCATACTCTGTGAAAAGGAAACTTAATGCATCTGCGAAAAGTATCGACTCAGGTCAGCCTGCGCAATTTGCGCAGGCTGACCTGAGCCGAAACTTTTCGCTATTGGCCAGTTTTCTATATTTCAAAGGACCAGTCTACCTTATGATACAGTCGGTTGTTAGACAAAATGGTTTTCATGGATTCATAATTATTTGATGACTTGCTCGATATAATGCATCACGGGGATGCATTAAGCCCCCTTTTGCCAGAAAATGGCTCAATTTAGATTGGTTAAGTCCCCTTTTGCCAGAACACGGCTCAATTTAGATTGGTTAAGCCCCCCTTTTGCGAGAACACGGCTCAAGTTAGATTGGTTAAGCCCCCTTTTGCCAGAACACGGCTCAATTTAGATTGGTTAAGCCCCCCCTTTTGCGAGAACACGGCTCAATTTAGATTGGTTAAGCCCCCCTTTTGCTAGAACATGGCTCAATTTAGATTGGTTAAGCCCCCCTTTTGCGAGAACACGGCTCAATTTAGATTGGTTAAGCCCCCTTTTGCCAGAACACTGCTCAATTTAGATTGGTTAAGCCTCCCTTTTGCCAGAACATGGCTCAATTTAGATTGGTTGATGAATACGGCCCATGGTATACGTCATATTCCGAGTGTTCACGCCAGCAGTGATCCGAACTCGGGAGCGCAGTCGGTAACGTACAGGTCTGTAAACCAGGGAGTCGCAGGTTCGAATACCCAGCTTGGCAAATTTTCTTTTCGAGGATTGATGATAGTCATGACAACATTAATCCCTCTCTCACCGCTGATCATTGTTTCGACGATAGTCATGTGGGAAAAGCAGCCAGTGGCTTGGGAAGAATACTGTTGGCAGAACTGGTAAATGAAAATCCAGGAAAGCATGGATAGGTGCACTTGCCGCCGCGATATAACTGAAATAATGTTGAAAACGACGTTAAAATTCGTACAAACAAACATGCCCACAATGTACAACACGCAAACCATCTAAGGAAATAAATTTATATACCATGCCTTTAATTAACCCTCATTCCGCTAAATAAAAGATATGAAACTTTAAAAACGATAGTATAAACCCAAATTTTCCAATTTCAAAGGTATTTTTTTTTCGGGGGTACATATTTCCCCTTATCTGACAGTGTAGATCCGAGATCAGACTGCACGTTCTGTGCAGTCTGATCTTGATCTACGCTGTCTGCAAAAGGTCAGTGAGTCGTGCTGAGCAGCCGAAGTGTTAAAACATGTTTACGTTTCTTGTAGACAATGGTGTGAGGATTCCTTTCGCTGGTACCACAAACTAGAAAGGGAATATGATCCGACGCAGACAGGTGTTTTACGTGTGTCTGGGTACCAGATTAATTCTAAAGACGAGGAAGTGAGCAAGACTTTAAGTTATCGAAAATATAGGCTTGCTAAATGACCAGCTATTCTCTTCTATTGTATCGAATGAGGGTCATTCTTCAGTTATTGCCCTTGATTCCTCTCCAGTACAACACTTGTCTTGATACAAGGATTACTTTGTTTTTATCGTTGATTTTCTTGCACTTCACAAATATATTCCTGATGTAAAATCTCAGCTATCCATTTACCGCGCAATATCGCTTTTTAACGGCCTTGGGAAAGAAGCCTATTGAAAACATTGTGGGAAAATGAGAAAATGCTGGTAACCAGCATTTTCTCCTTTTACCACAATGTTTTCTGCCCTATCAAAGAAAAATGGCACAATTTGAGCCCAATTGAAATTGCCGTCTGCAAATGCTTTCAATTTGGACCAGGCTAAAATTTTGTCTGGTAAAGGGTTAAATCTGGTCAGATTGTTTTACAAATTGATTATACTATTTCTCTTATGATTGGGAACAGACTTTGCATTAAAATTACAGGAGTCGTAGGATATAATATCATGAACTGAATCAAATTTATCGCAACAAGGAATCAAGGATAAAAACAAAGGAATACAGGTCAAAGGACCAATCTGTTATTTGGTTACCTTTAGTCTCTATCTGGCAAGGGAGATAATTTGACTTACAAGAATGCCCCCCCCCCCCCCCCCCCATTGTTTCATGTTGACCTTTCCTACGATTGATTAGTTTTTTTTTTTATCAAACAGTCCCGTGTTTAAACTGCTATGAGGAAAAAGACTTGAAGATATTGTAGGAAAAGGAGAGAATGCTGTTAACCAGCATTCTCTTCTTTTTACACAGTGTCTTCTATTCTTCAGGGGGCAAATTCAAGTATTTAAGCCACATATTATCTGTCGTCTGTAAACGCTTTCAGTTTAAGCCAGTCAAAAATTCTATCGTCTGATAAAGAATAAGGAATTAAACCATTTGAGTCCTGCGTGGCTCAGTGGTAAAGTGTTGGACTCGTAACCTGGAGGCCCTGGGTTCGAGCCCTACCTGATCCGCTGGGCTTTTCGTGGGCGTGTCCTTGGGTAAAAAGGCACTTCAGAGCCCTAGCCTAGTACTAGTAAAACCCAGGAAAAACATGACTATGTGAGCTGTCGGCGTGATGTGACTGAAATAATGTTGAAAGGGGCGTGATACACAATTCAATCAATCAATCAATCAACTAAACCAACGATTATTATTACTGTTCTGGGATATTTAACTCTGTGATTTCTCCTTGTGACGTATGGTATTAACTGTTTTGTCACTGAGCCATGCTCTGTGAATAGGGGGCTTAATGCATCTGCGAAAAGTATCGACCCGGGTCAGCCTGCGCAGTCCGCGCAGGCTGACCCGGATCGATACTTTTCGCTATTGGTCAATTTTCTGTATGTTCAAGGACCAGTGTACCTTACGATTCCGTCAGTTTGTTAGACATAATGAATTTTATGGATCTCTGATTATGTGATGTCTTGCTTGGCATGACGCATCACGGAGATGCATAAAGCGCCCTTTTCACAGAGCATGTTTTCTTTTCAGTATCCATTCCACAAACAGTTTATGTTCAATTTCCGAGAGTTGACGAAGGAAGAGCTGGAAAGCATCCCGGGCAACCATAAGTAAATATCGGTATACTACTCACTAAGTCAGAAATTGAAGTCTGCCAGATTGTGTGGGAAAGGTGTAGGAGTCAAATGAGCCATGCTCTTTAAAAGGTGGGGGCTCAATGTATTTGCAAAAAGTTTCGAAGCATGTCAGCCTGCGCAGTCCGCGCAGGCTGACATGCATCGAAACTTTTTGCTATTTGTAAACTTCCTGCATGTCCATGGATCATTCTATCTCTGGATTCAGCCGGTTGTTAGACAAATGGTGGATTTTATGGATCCATAATTCTGTGTTGTCTTGCTTGGTATTTATACCCCCTTTTTTCGCAGCATGCCTCATTTAATACATGTTAGATATTTCAGTTGTGAACAAAATCTGTGCAGTAAAAACTGTCGAGGTACTACTAACTACTGCGTCACACAATCTTATGTAAATATTTCGGTTGTTAACTTGGTAGAGTGATATTTAAATGTTTGTTATTTGTTTAAAGCCGGTTTGAATATCGTTCAGGCATATTAGGTCAGCTAGTGCACCTGTGTACACACACACACACACACACGCACGCACGCACGCGCGCGCGCGTTTGTGTGTGTGTGTGGCTCAGTCTGTGAAATTTGTCTTTGAAAGGATAGAAAACATTGTTGGAAAAGGAGAAAATGCTGGTTACCAGCATTTTCTCCTTTCCCTACAATGTTTTCAAAAGCCTTGTTTTCTCAGGGTCTGTTAAACTCGGGATTGTTCGGTCAAAGTTTAAGTTACAGACCAGTAATCTGTTATTACCTTAAATACTTTGACACTCCACACTCTTCTGTTTTTTTTTTTTCTCTCTCTATCTTTTTTTCTAAATTAACTTACGTTTTTGCACTTAGTAATGATACATTTATGAAGTACTAGTAACCGTTATCCGAAATTTGGGAAGATCTTTATAAGCTTAAGCTTCCGTTCTTATCCTTTTCTTCAGTATATTTGTAGTATGATTATATTGTATTCTGTAAACCTGGATCTTATACTGTTGAATAAAGTACATTTAAACCGAATATTTTAATCACCTCTCGCAGATATGGCTGGTTTTATACAACACTTATGACCGAAAGTCGTCGATACCTACCGTGGCTTACAAAATTGTAAGTACTTACATATGGGTCATGCTCTGTAAAAAAGGGGGCTTAATGCATCTGCAAAGAGTATCAACTCACGTCAGCCTGCGCAGTCCGCGCAGGCTGACATGGGTTGAAGCTTTTTGCTATTGGTCAATTTTTTTTTTAATCATGTCAAAGGGCTGGTGTGCCTCAGGATACAGCCCGTTTTTGACAAAATGGATTTTATGGATCCATAATACGGTGATGACTTGGTTGGTATCAGGCATCACCGAGATAAATTAAACCCCCTTTTGCAAGAGCATGGCGAAATTGTCAAAATACTAGGTTTACAAAATTTTCGAAATTTCAGCATTTGAGATTTTAGTACGGATGTAAATTTTCATTCAGTTTATCTCACAGAGTAAAGGTCAACTCTTAAAAGTTAAAGGCCCACTGTTGGTCAGAAATAAACAATTCGGGGATCAAACTGCAGACAAAGGACGGGTCTTCATAAGGGCCTTTTTGGGATAAAATAGATTTTTGCCATTGCCGTGAAAATTTATTGTAAGTCAGAACATTAAAAAAAAAAAAAGAGCATTTTTCACTTTTTCAAGCCTTTTTCATTCTACGCAGGGCAAATTCCTTATAATTTTTAAATGACTACTTTATCTAGTAGATAATATTCATACATGTATATCCTGATTTTCCATAAAACAATGAAATAATTTTGTGATTTCTTGCAAACTTAGAGATGATGAGATAAGCGAAATTTAGGTACCACTTGGAAGTAATTATAAATACGTTGCTGAAGATTATTGTTTTAATCTGTTTGAGCTGTGCTCTGTGAAAAGGGGGCTTAATGCATCTGCGAAAAGTATCAACCAAGGTCAGCCTGCGCAGTCCGCGCAGGCTGACCTGGGCTGAAACTTTTCGCTATTGGTCAGTTTTCTGTATGTCAAAGGACCAGTCTACCTCATGATTCAGTCTGTTGTTTAAAAAAATGGCAGTTATGGATCCATACTCATGTTACGGCTTGCTTGGTATAATGCATTACGGAGATGCATTAAGTCCCCTTTTGCCAGAGCACGGCTCATTTGTAAACATCTTTTAACTCTTCTTGTAGTGTCAGTACCTACAAGAAAAAAAATGAATATCAGTTTCAGTTTCAAATGGACGAGGGGTCCTGCGTGACTCAGTGGTAAAAGGTAGGACTCGTGACCGGGAGGCCCCGGGTTTGAGCCTCACTGGATCCACTGGGTTTTCCCCGGAAGTGTCCTTTAGCAGGACACTTCAGAGCCTTAGCCTAGTACTGATGGAACTCACGAAATACACGGATATGTAAACTGTTGCAGTGGTATGAAGGAAATAATGTTGAAAGCGGCGTAAAACACTATTCAATCAAATCAATCAATCAATCAATCAACCAATCAATCAATCAATCAACCAACCAACCAACCAACCAACCAGTCAGATGGACGATATCTCCTATGAAGTCCTATCAAATCATATCAAATTTCCCCCCCCCCCCCCAAGCTGATCTCAAGTATACAGCATAGAAGACATGACCGCTGTCTCTTAACCCTTAAGCTGTTAATCGCGACCCACTGACCTTTTGCGGACAGTGTAGATCAAGATCAGACTGCACAGAACGTGCAGTCTGATCTTTGATCTACACCGTCCAATACGGTATTTTCTTTCCGGTGAAATCAACTTTGAAACCTCAATGTTTAGGCTTTTAGTATTGAGTAGAAATGTACGTTTCATTTATTCAGCAGCTTAAGTGTAAATACTCCACCAAATGACAGCCATTGACTATGTATAATATAAGCAGGGGCACAGTCTATTGGCAGTAATAGAATGTCACTCTGGTTATATCATATCAGACCTCCAGATAAGAGAGAGTGATAGTATTCTAGATCCATTATTTCTCTTCCAAATCCTATGTTGTGGGTACTCAATAGAATTGTCTCGATGAGACGATTCTAATGAGTACCCAAAACATAGGGTTTAGTGGAGAGTTATTAATATTTTTTAATTTTGAAATCAAAATCACTCCCTCTATCTGGAGCTCTCTCCTATATATACTGAATTTCTCACAAAATATGCTTTTTAGATAGTGTAAGCAGTTTCAGATATATCTAAACTAATATAGTTTAAAGACTAGTTTCTAGCCTGAATATTCCCAAAAAACATTTGCCGGCATAGATTCATGTTCAACCTAATCGGTGTTTGGCTCTCACATGGTTGACTTTGTTATATTAACTTTTCCAGATTTCAATCAAATGGTGGTCGAATAGAGCAGAGGACGATATCGGACATCGCCGAGGTTGGAATGAATGTTCAATCAATCTATTATTCTTTCTTGTTTACCTGCAGAACGCCAAATAAACCTAGGGACATTGTCCGTCTAGTAATTAGAGACGGATAATTGCAGTTTCAGTGTTGCTATTTTTCAGAATGTCTCAGCAAAGTGGAAATGTAGATCAAATATCAGATAGCACGTAGTGTCTCGAAGTCTGATCATTTATCTACACTGGCCGTAAAAGCAGCTTCAGTCGTTAGAGGCGCTAAATTTAAAATGTTTAATTCAAAAGTTTCAAAAGTCTTTTATTGCTAGGGCGTATCTGATAATACCATAGGCCACTGAAACTCCATTGGTCTATCACGGGACAATTGAATTTTGATTGGTCGATCATTGGACACCGTGACTAAAAATAGCCCAATGCCAACATACCATTTTTAGTAACGGTGACAATGAAAACTTCATTATCATGCGTCTGTGTGCTGTTTCGTTGCAGTGTTGACAGTCTACCAATGAAAATTTCAGTGTCCCGTGATAGACCAATGGGACTTCAAAGGCCTTTGGTAATTAATACTGGTATACATTTAAGCGCTTATTTTTCAGAAAAGATAGTTCTTCATACTTATCATGAATGATTTCTGTATTCGCTTCAAAAAATAACTCAGCTGTCCCTTTTGCTGGCTTATATGAGCTAATAGACTTGTTCTTTCAGTGTTTTTCAAAAGCATATCAAATTCAGACAAAACACTGATTTAATCGATATGTTCAAACAATATGCTATTCGAAAAATCAAGCTTTAGAAATTTCTCTTTTCGTTTCTATTATTGTTAGGTCATTCTAGTTTTATTCAGATTTTCTAAACAATTTATACTCCATAACGGATCGTATTCACCAGCCATTCTTAATAACAGTCTTGGTCTAATTATAGATTTAGAAAGTAACACAACTTCTGATTGGTTAACCATTTGGGTTAGCCGCTCAAAAGTTGTGTAACTTTCAAATTTCGAACATTCCCGAGAATCAGGCTTAGAATGTTCTTAATAATAGTTTGTGAATACGGACCCAGGTTTTCTATCCTTTCAGAGACAAACATCATCATTTGAGCAACACTTAATTTGTCTTCTGCAAATATTTAAAGAATGAGCAAGTTCAAGATTTTGTGGTCTCATAAAGAGTGAATTATTGGTTTTGGTGTCACACCACCGCTTTTCTGCATTGATACTAGAGTGAAACTTACTTATACACTCACTTATACACTCTACTTATTGTACTTTTACAGGCAAACGTGTCCTGCTTGGCTCAGTAATAAAGTGTAGGACACGTGACCTGGAGGCTCCGGGTTCGAGCCTTACTGGATCCACAGGTATTTTCGTTAGTCCTTGGGCATGACACTTCAGAGCCCTAGCGTAGTACTGGTGAAACCCAGGATCTACATGAGTATGTGAGCTGTCGCCGTGATATGACTGAAATAATGTTGGAAGCGGAGTAAAACACCATTCAATTCAATTTGTTGGCAAACCCAAAACTTGGCTGTTTAGTTCTATTGAATATATATCCAGAGGCTTCCACTAAAATGTGAAAAAAGTTACCTGAACCGATTTCGTTTTTGCTTTTCCACCTCAGACACAACTACCGTTGTGAAACATCAGTGAAAAAATGTTTTGCTGGCTGTAGAACATGTTACTTTGTGTGGTCACCGGTGCAAAACAGTTCCAAAAGAAATAAAAACGAAAATAAGAAACTTTCTGTTACTTTCAAAAAAAATTATCAAATCAGCAGCAAAAACATTTCAGATCTGTTCTTCCACATTTTTCTGGAAAAAAAGTGCAGCGGAAGTGCTTGGTGTCAAATTTTCACATGGGACTGCTTTCGTCACCTTACTTTATCTTGAGTTTGTTTTCTGATCAATTGATACAGCCTTAAATGTATTGACTTGCAGTTTGCAGGGAAATGTCGGCTACTGGTAAACTGTACAGGATATAACAGTCGGAAACTTTTCCACGATGAAGATGTATTCCCAGTTCGTGGTCATTTATTGCGAGTATGTTTGTTTACTTGTTTTTGTTTTTAATCTCATTATCAACATTATTAAAGAGCAAATTTCCTCACTTGTTACATTATTATATGTCCCATTTGGAAAAAAAAAAGATTGTGTACTTCTTATTTCCATAATTGAAACTCTTCTAATGAAAGGCGCGTTTAGACTTAATACCAGGATTAACTGGTCCCCGTTGTAGATATACATATTACAACTGGCACAGGCTATTGTGTCGTTGCGTTTCATTGTGCTACATGTATATCACAGAATGGCTAATCAGAGCAGCTTACACATTTCCAGTTCGGCTGTAGAGGTAACACTGCGATTTGTTTTAGCACAATTTGAAATTGTTAATCAAAATTAAAAGGACTGTTAGCAGACATAGATCTAAACGTTAAAAGGTGATATCAAAAATACAATTCACTTACTCGTTAAGTCAATAATATCGGAAAATCTGCTGCTGAGGAAGTGACAGTGAGCGCCCCTGAGTCTCGCGACATGGCTGTTCTAAAAATAGATGGACAGAATTCCGCCCATTATTAGTAGTCTGTACCGATCCCTATACACTTGCTGTATCAGGGGAGGTAACCAATCTACTACCAGGACCACGCGTAAACAAAAATCAGTGACATCGTCTATAAGATACATTTTTACTAACAGGGGCACATTTCATTTCATGCAGTGTTTAAGCCTTTTCCACACAATTCCGAGTTTTAATGACCATGAAGAAGAGGGCTTTTGAAAACATTGTGGAAAAAGGAGAAAATGCTGGTAACCAGCATTTTCTCCTTTTTCCACAATGTTTTCTACCCTATCAAAGATAGAAATCATCGTTTTATTCCAGTTTCATTTGTTGTCTGCAAATGCTTTCAGTTTGGTCTAGTCCAAAATTTTGTCGATTGATAAGGGGTTAATCACTTTATCAAGACTTTCATTTCGCATTTTTCCCCGTTACGGGTTAATTTACGATTTGGATCCATACGTTACGGGCACCATGTAGGTTCCGATACTATCGTGCTCTCTCGTAAGACTTCTTCATTTTCTTACCTCATATGCACAAGAGTGCTCAAAGACCGACAATTCTATCTGACTGGTAATTGTAAGTATTACTCTCTTCCTGTCAGACAGTCTGTCTATAGGAATATCAACTTTGCTCGGACTATAGGCCTTAGTCAACAGTTGTTTGACCTAGGTTGTTCAAACTTGTGCTACATAATTATGTAGCAGCTCAACCACAGACCAGATCTACAAAATTTATAGCACCAACTAGTTTTACTGTAAGTCAGATCAATTAATATCGGCTTACACTCAACACTAATTAGATAAAGGAATACAGATGTGAAAAAGAAACAACATGACGAAAACAAGGAAGATCTTTTTACTTTCTAGAAGGTTAGTAAAATTTACCATGATCAATTTTGTCTTCCTTCTAGGTTAAAGCACCCTGGGTGAAGCATTTCTATGTCTTCAATAATGGCGAAACGTATATCTATCCTGGGTAAGACTTACAAAATTCGTCGTCCATTTTCTTTTGCACAATTTGAACTCTTCCAAATACGAACCAAATTGTTCAAGAATATGTGTATATATATATTTTTTATAAATGAAAGTTGAATTATAAATAGAGCAACAGGCAAACGTTCGTTATACACAAGTTGCTAGATCAGTGAATTACAGTCAGAACTTTGTAAATGGACACTTGTATTAATACTCTATGCTTTGTCTTGTCCATAAGAAGGGAAATTGCAGACAACATTATGAAATATATCTCAGACAAAAGAATTCGTCAAAAGGGTTGGAAACAATTTGGAAAAAAAGGAGAAAATGCTGGTTACCAGTATTTTCTCCTTTTCCCAAAATGTTTTCAAAAAGCCTTCTTCCCCATGGTCGCCAAAACACCGGACTGCCTTTCATTATACTGCACGAAATCTGCGTACGCAGTTTAGGTAAGCAATTATCAACTGTTTCAGTAAGTTTCACTAAGCGGAATAACATTACGATTTGAGTAAACATTTGCATAACTTTACGCCAGTTCAAACCTTCGGGTTGATCAGGGACCGTATGTGTGTATATACAATCCAAACAATCTGGGTTAATCTATAGTTTGTTGAAACGCAGCCCTGCTTATTTGGTAAAGGGATGAGCAAGTTTTACTTTTTGACGTCCATTGACATACTGTGCACCGGTACTTACAGGCAAGACAATGTAGTCCTGGGTGGAACGAGACACCGCGGTGAGCATGATTTGACCTTGAGGGAAGACTGGTTCGATGATATTAGAAGACGTTGTTTACAACCACTGCCTGGATTGAAGGTACAGTCAAGGCAAATTGTTACATATTTATGAACTCCTTACTTCGGACAGTCACGTGTCCATGATCTGTATTCGCCAACCATTCTAATATCATTCTAAGTTTAATTCTAGATTTATAAAGTAACACTTCTGATTTGCGTTTGCATTAGCCAATCAGAAGTTGTTCTACTTTCAAATTTAGAAAATTTTGGAGACCGAGACTAAGAATATTCTTAAAAATTGTTGAATACGGACCCAGGATACCAATATTGCCAACTGTTGTCCAGTATTCTGTGCTAACATTCCCGTTATAAATGGCCTATGATCCCTTGAAAAATAGTACACTGTCTTAACCAATGCATGAAGAGTGATATACATGTACAAAATTTGAAAAGGGTGTGAGGTTTTAACATTTGCGGTACGCTATGGTACCGACAAAACATTGTTAAAGTGCGTTCAGCTACACCAATGATGACGTCACATAAACGACATTGGTTCACTCATCGTGGTGCTTTGTCCAGGGTTTTTGTTACTTTGATATTTTTAAAAAGAAAATAATTATTTTCTCCACAATTCAGCCTAATGAAAAATTATATTCATATGCGCCAGCTCGTGGATTTATAACGGGAAAAGCATTGATCAACCCCGTTTCATTATTTTAGAGAGTTTTAATGGTACTCTTGTTCATTAGTGCTTGACAAAGACATTGTTTTAGATAAGATATTGACATCGTTCACAGAATGCTGAGGTAGAAAGGCGATGGGCAGGATTAAGACCCCACAGGTCAGAAATAAGAGTGGAGTCAGAGACTGTTGTGTCAGGTGGAAAAACATTACAAGTAAGGATTTATTGATTGAATAATAACATTTTACCTTGTCCAGATACTTGTACATATTCACAGGCATGTTGTCTGTACAACCTCTTTTATGTGACGCAATGAATGGAAAAAAATCTACTACAACACGGATGAGAGGCTAACAGAATTTAAATGAGCCATGCTCTGTGAAAAGGGGGTTTAATGCATCTGCGAAAAGTATCGACCCAGGTCAGCGTGTGCAGTCCGGGCAGGCTGACCTGGGCCGAAACTTATCGCTATTGGTCAATTTTACGTATGACCAAGGACCAGTGGACCTCACGAGCCAGTCAGTTGTTAGACAAAATGATTTTATGGATCCACGATCATGTGATGACTTGCTTTGTATCATACATCATAGAAATGCATTAAGCCCCCTTTTGCTAGAGCAAGTCGGACGTCATAGACGCTGGTTACACAATAACGTTAAACAGTAATTAGGAGACTTTTTGGTTTTGGTATGGAATGCATACGAGATACATTTTTTTAATGTGATGCATTGAAAAGTGAACCAGTGAAAATGCCGACTTGCATATGTGCATTTTTATCTTTCTACATTGTAAAGTGAATTTCATAAAACTGAATGTTAAATTCTTAGTCCTTAAAAATTTCCCTGTAACGGTTGAAGTAATGATTAACAAAATGTACTTTTCAATTAGGGTAAACAGCCACAGTGTTGTTAATTCAATGTTGTCCTGATATGTTGTGCACGGTTTATTGTACAATGACTTGAAGTAACCAATACAGCGCAAAACTATGCCACCTCAATAAGTAACCTGTATTAAGCAAGCAAGATTATGACGAGTTCTCATAAAATTCAAATAAGCCATGCTCTTGGAAAAGGGGGGGTGGGGCTTAATGCATCTCTTTGATGCGTTTTACTATCCAAGTCATCACATAATTATGGATCCATAAAATCCATTTTGTCTAACAACCAACTGAGTCATGGGGTACATTGGTCCTTGGACATGCAGAATATTTGACAAAAGCAAAAACGTTTCTACTCATGTTAGCCTGCGCAATCTGTGCAGACTGACATAGGTCGATAGTTTGTGCAGATGTATAAAACCCTCTTTTTCACAGAGCATGGCTCAAATATTTTAAAATGTATCTGTACTATTCAGACAGTTGTCTTAAGCAAGCACATTTTCAGTGTCCCTTAAGTGCTTGCTTAATTGAGGCTTGTGGTGTTTGTGGTTGTGAGGTGGAGGGTCGGCCTGGTAACTGTTCAGATCCCAAGTTTGATACCCGGGAGTCAACTCTGGGGCTGTTCATTGGCCCACACGTTTGGCGCGAGTACTGGTGAAATTTCCAGGAACCAGAATCGAGAGAGATTAATATAAATTGCAAGACTTTGTTTCTCAATCCATGTAAAATAGAAATGTTTAACTCTTTGCCAAACGACAGAATTTTAGACTCGTCCAAATTGAAAGCATTTGCAGACGACAAAATAAATGGGACTCAAACATTAAAATTTGTTCTAGAAAGGGTAGAAAACATTGTGGGAAAAGGAGAAAATGCTGGTTACCAGCATTTTCTCCTTTTCCCACAAATGTTTTCAAAAGGCTTCTTTCTCAGGGTCGTGAAAACCCGGGATTGTTTGGTAAAGGATTAAACTAAACTAATTGAGGCTTGACCATACTAGTATTTCCTTCATTACTATGTAATCCTTTTCTGTATTCCTTCAACAGGTGGTTCACAATTATGGCCATGGTGCCAACGGTGTGGCTCTGAGCTGGGGTACAGCCGTGGAGGCAGCTGGCATTGCAAAGGAATTGCTTGAAAACTCAAACACAAAGTCAAAATTATGATATAATACACTTTAATAAGTATACCTGAAACACGGCTCAAATACAGGCACCACCTTCCGAAAAAATATCACGCACGAAACAAAAAAATCCTTATGTACACAGTATCAAATATGGTTTCAAATATGGTATGATGACGTATCTCTCGCGCGGAATACGTATATATTGATTTGTGATTTGATTGGTCAATATGCGACGCTATATGCTATTCATCTGACATTCATGAAAACGAAGTTACTACTCAATAAAAAATTATTTGTTTTATCTTGTTTGCCGTTTTCGAATCAAATGTCACTTATTGTCGTTGAAAGTTGTAGGTATACGAGTGTAATAAAAGGAATATCATGTTGTAGCAACTTTCCTGGTGCTTTTATTTACTTCTCGCTGCGTAAGAAAATTTTGACATCTTCAGTCTTGTGCGATATCAAATTTTCTCACTCTGCTCGAATCATATTCTAGTACCAGGAAAGTTACTTCATCATAATATTCCAAATACATGCGTGTATATAGTCAAGGATTGTCTCTGTAGTAACATAATGCGTGTAGTGTACTTTTGTGTGTCATGGCTGATATGATTATGGGTCTCATTTGTAATAAGATTGTGTGTTTCATTAGTGATAAGATTGTGTGTCTCATTTGTTAGAAGATTATGGGTCTCATTTGTGATAAGACTGCGTGCTATTTGTGATAAGATTGTATTTCTCATTTGTGACAAGATTGTGTGTCTAACTTGTGATAAGACTGTATATGTCATTTGTGATAAGATTGTGGGTCTCATTTGTGATGAGGCTGTGTGCTATTTGTGATAAGATTGTGTGTCTCATTTGTTTCAAGAATGTGTGTCTCACTTGTGATAAGACTGTTTGTGTCATTTGTGAGAAGATTGTGGGTCTCATTGTGATAAGACTGTGTGTCATTTGTGATAAGATTGTGTGTCATTTGTGGCAATACTGTGTGTGTCATTCTTGATAAGATTGCGTGTCTTATTTTTGACAAGATTGTGGGTCTCACTTGTGATAAGACTGTATGTGTCATTTGTGACGAGAAATGTGTGTCATATGTAAGCCATAACTGTAAACGTTGCGATAACTACATTATACTGTGTCAAAAGTTATTCAAGTCTCAAGTATTTATTTATGCAAGAGGCCACCGGCCCATAATGCAAACAACAATATTCCATATATCTAACCCTGAAAACAATACAGTCAAGTACCCTGTGGGGAAAAATCATTTAAAAGGAATGAGGCGCAGCTTTTATGTTCAAAGAGAACTTAAACAATGTTAAACATTTATCCGTCTGGACTCCGATCAGACTGCAACAAAACGAAGACTGATCCGGGTGCCTGTTGACGGATAGTTCTAAACTTTACGTAAATTTACAACAAAACCATGTAACAACTTGATTCTAGGTCGTAAGATCCGAGATCATCCATTTCACAAATTTCACGGCTCGGGATATCTCATTTACAGATATTTGATAATTCCAATGGATTTTTCAGAACCTATTACCAAACAACTGAATTATAAGCACGTCAAAATTGAGAGCGTTTGCAGACGACAATAAGTACATTTCCCAAAAACTGGACCTAGATCGGGAAGGTTGGCTTTTTTTTTCCAAAATGTTTTCAAAAGCCTCCCTCTTCGGAGTCTTGAAAATTCAGTATTGTGTGGAAAAGATTAAAAAGAGATTTATACATAATATTATACATAATACATAATTTTTTTCAGAACCTATTACCAAGCAACAGAATTAAGCACGTCAAGATTGGGAGCATTTGCAGATGACAATAAGTATATTACCCCAAAATTGAACCTTTATCGGGAGGGGTAGCATTTTTTTTTTCAGAATGTTTTCAAAAGCCTCCCTGTTCAGTGGCTTAAAAATTCGGTATTGTGTGGAAAAGGTTAAGAAGAGATTTATACATAATACTTGATACATAATACACATTTTTTCAGAACCTATTACCATACAACAGAATTATAAACACGTCGAAAATGAGAGCATTTGCAGGTGAGAAGAAGTGTATTACCTAAAATATGGACCTCGAGCTGGAGGAGTAGGATGTTTTCAAAAGCCTCCCTCGTCAGTGGCTTGGATTTTTATTACAGATTAATATGTTGACACAAATTTGAAAGTTTAATGACAGCAGAAAATCAAAGAAAGCTTTTGACCATATCTGTTTACCTTTATAATTCTTGTTTAAAATAGAAAAAAAAAAAAAATGCACTTAAAATAGTTAATTCATCAAATTGCTATATTTTTACAGAGCTTCTTGACACTGTATATGGGCCATGCTCTGTGAATAGGGGGCTTAATGCATCTGCAAAAAGTATTGACCCAGGTCAGCCTGCGCAGTCCGCGCAGGCTGACCTGGTCAATACTTTTTGGTATTGGTCATTTTCCTGCATGTCATAGGATCACTCTCATGCTTCTGTTCGTTGTGAGACTAAATGGATTTCATGGATCCATAACTGTGAGATGACTTGCTTTGTAAAGTGCATCGCCCAGATGCATTGAACCCCTTTTTGTCGGAGCACGGTCCATATATTCTTTCGACCATGCGTTTTGTTTAATTTACGTACATGCTATTTTGATTTGGTACTTATGTGTACCTTTATTGTAAATAACGTTAATTGATTGATTGATTGGTTGGTTGGTTGGTTGGTTGGTTGGTTGGTTGATTGATTGATTTGATTTGATTTGGTTTGGTTTGGTTTGGTTTGGTTTGGTTTGATTTGATTGATTTGGTTTGGTTTGGTTTGATTTGATTTGATTTGATTTGATTTGATTTGATTTGATTTGATTGATTTGATTTGGTTTGGTTTGGTTTGGTTTGGTTTGGTTTGATTTGATTTTGATTTGATTTGATTTGATTGATTGATTGATCGATCGATCGATTGGTGTTTCACGCCGCTGTGAACATTATTTCTGTCATATCACGGTGCCAGCTCACATATCCATGTATTTCCTTGGTTCCATCAGTACAAGGCATCGGCTCTGAAGTGCCTTGCCCAACGACACTCCCAGGAAAAACCCAGTGGATAAAGCGAGGCTCGAACCCGGGTAACGAGTCCTACACTTTACCACTGAGTCCCTTAGCAATTAAAGTAACGTAACTAAATGACTCTGTAAAAGATTGTATCTTTTTTAAGACCCGTCCATATTATAAACATTTGAAAGATGACAAATTTACTGCCGCTAAAATGATTGGGTCTTTGTTTGAAATGGTAGCAATTAGAGGTTTAGAAAATGCTTAAAAGTATCTGAGCCATGCTCTGTGAAAAGGGGGCATAATGCATCTGCGAAAAGTATCGACCCAGGTCAGCCTGCGCGGAATGCGCAGGCTGACCTGGGCCGAAACTTTTCGCCATCGTTCAATTTTCTGCATGTCCAAGGAACAGTCTACCTCAAGATTGAGTCGGTTGTTGAAAAAAAAAGTGACTATTATGGATCCATGATTATGTGATAGCTTGATTGGTATTATGGGTCACGGAGATGCATTAAGCCCCCTTTTGCCAGAGCATGGCTCATCCAGAGGTTTTCTCCCTTTTCCTTCAATGTTTGCAGGAGCCTTCTTTTTCTGGGTTGTGACAGAATCGTTTGGCAAAGAATGAACAAACAAAAGACACAACCTTGTTCACTGGCCGCCGAGACCCGGTAGCTCAGTCAGTAGCGTGCAAGACTTGATAACAGGGGGTTGCTGGTTCGATCCCTGGCTCGGCCAATTTCTTTCCGAGGATTGATGATATTCATTGCGACAGAATTCATTCCTCTCTCATCGCTGACCATTGTTTCGACGATGGTTAAGTGGGAAAGCAGCCATTGGCTTGGAAAAGAACATTGTGCGGAGTACTGCCACAGGAAATTCCAGGAGAGTATGGACAGGTGCACTCGCCGCCGAAATTTATTTGAAATAATGTTTGTTTAAGACGGCATTAAATACCATAAAATCGATCAATCATTGTTCATTGGCCTACAAATTCGGCGCGAGTACCGGTGGAGTTTCCAGGAAGCAGAAATGAGAGAGATTAGTGTAAGTTGCAAGAACTTGTTTCTCAATCGATGTAAAATAGATAGAGGGTATTTGTTTTTTTCGGTGAAAGATCGAAATTTATTTCATCGAGTAAACATCATCGATAAGATTTTGACGACTGGCGCAGTCATGAGTGAAAATACATGTATTACCGTTTGATATTCACGAGATGAAAAAAAATTTTATCTTTCACTGAAATAAAAAACAAATATTCTTTTCATTTCATACTTCTAGCCCCCTTTTTGTTTGGACTTGCGAAGTGCAGGGGAGCTCTCGGCATTTCAGTAGCGGTGGGTTTATCAATCGGTAAATTCACTGGTCGAAACGGTGAATTTATCAAAGCATAATCCACCATTATTTCCCGATAAACTACCGAAAAGCTTGACATAAGTAAGTTTAAACGAATTCTTGTTCTAGGTCGTTGTATCTACACTGCCAGCCATACCAAGGTACTCTGGCCTGTACCAGCCTAGAAACGCATATAATTTTGGGTGCCTTTTTTATCGGCGTAGCTGTATGTGCTTGCTTTTAACATACTTTTTGGTACTGATATAAAAATGAATGTATAGAAATTTGTGATTGGTCAAAAATGTAGACATGTTTATTTTAAGGGCCTCTGCCCATTTGCGGGCAAATTTACGCCGCATATCTTTTTTTTTTTAAAGATATTTCTCGTTTTGACTGAAATTTAAAATCTTAGCGGAGCTATGGGGAAAGGGAAATTTAAAATCTTAGCGGGACTATGAGGAAAGGGGGTTTAACTCTTTACCAAACAACAAAAGTTTAGACTTGTCCAAATTGAAAGCGTTTGTAGACGACATATTGATTGTGACTCAAAAAGAGAAATTTGCTTTTAAGCGGTTAGAAAACATTGAGAAAAGGAGAAGATGCTGGTAACCGGCATTTTCTCCTTCTCCCACAATGTTTTCAAATGGCTTCTTCCTTAGGTTCTTTAAAACTCGGGATATTGTGGTAAAGGATTAACCCTTTGCCACATAAGCCCGATTTTAACGACCCTGGGAAAGAAGCCTTTTGAAACAACAAAGAAAGAAAAAAAAAAAAAAAAAAAAAAAAATGAGGGAAAAGTAGACAATCATTTTCTCCTTTTCCCACAATGTTTTCTACCCTATCAAAAACAAATTTCGTTATTTCGGCAGCCTTTAACCCTTTCCCAAACAAGCCCTGGTTTTCACGTGTCTGCAGTACAAGTCTTTTGAAAACACTGGGAAAAGGAGAAATTGCTCGTAACGAGCAATTTCTCCTTTTCCCACAGTGTTTTCTACCCTTTTTGAGACCTTTCTGCCATTTTCATCAAATTTAAAATTGTCGTCTGCAAACTCTTTCAATTTGGACTAGTCCAAAATTTGTCGTTTGGGAAAGGGTTAACTTGTCGTCAGCAAATGCTTCAATTTGGGACTAGTCTAAAATATTGTCGTCTGGTAAAGGGTTAAAACATCGTCGCAATGCATAATATCATGAAAGCTGTTGGATTATATAGACCCTGTTTTTTTTTAAAACTCTTATCCTGCTAAATAAAAGAAATGAAACTTTCAAGCCGGTAGTAAAAACCCAAATATTCCTATTGCAAAGGTATTTTTTGAAGGAGATGTATCTCCTTATCGGACAGTGTAGATCCAAGATCAGACTGCACGTTCTGTGCAGTCTGATCTTGATCTACGCTGTCCGCCAAAGGTCAGTGAGTCGCGCTTGGCAGCGTAAGGGTTAAACCCGTCTGAATCATGGAGCAGAATGGTTCTCTGACATACAGAAAATTTGACCACTGCAAAAAGTTTAGTCCAAGGTCTGCGCAGACTGACATGGATCGATAGTTTTACAGATGCATAATATGTCTTTTTTTTTTATTTCGTTTTTATGTAAGCTGCGGTTGGCACAAAGTCCGTTAAAGGCCAAGTAGTGGCTAAAAGAAAACAATTCGGGTGTTTAAATACGTCTAATTTTCAACCATACCATTTGAAAGTATGGAAATAATTGAGAAGATGACAATCTGTCATTGTACGGTGGATCAATGTGTTAGTCACTGGGAAAAAAAATGAGTTTTAAAACTAGGTCAAAAGTTGCCAGGTTGCTCTATCTTTCGTTTACTTCTTACCTGGGTTCTAAATTCATTTCGCTGAGCCCCCGTAGCTCAGTCGGTAGCGTACAGGACTTGAGAACTGGAGAACAGGAGGTCACTGGTTCGATCCCCAGCTCGGCCAATTTCTTTCCGAGGATTGATGATAGTCATTGCGACAGGATTCATTCCTCTCTCACCGCTGACCACTGTTTCGACGATGGTTATGTGGGAAAGCAGCCAGTGGCTTGGAAGGAATATTGTGCGTAGCACTGGTAAAAGAAACTCCAGGAAAGCATGGATAGGTGCACTGGCCGCCGCGATATAACTGAAATAATGTTGAAAACGGCATTAAACACCATACAATCAATCAATCAATCTAAAATTCATTTCCCTTCAGTTGCTTCCTTCGACAAAACTCGGATAATACATTGATCAGATTAGATGTAGTTACGGAATAAACCGAGTAGTGACGAAAGGATCGATTTCGCAATAGCATTCCAACAGGGGGCGGGGCATTCAGTCGTGCATAGCATCTGTTGTTTTTGTAATTACTTTATGCAGACGACATTAAAAAACATCCCGGTAAAATATGTACATTCATAACGAATTGAAGTCTTACCCATTTCCCGTTAAATAAGTTAAGTAAAACTGTGAAGCTGACTGTAAAAACCCGCATAATGTTATTTCAAAATAATTTATTGGAGAGGAAAAAAAAATCTTTTTATCGGACAGTGCAGATCAAAGATCAGACTGCACGCTTTGTGCAGTCTGATCTTGATCTACGCCGTCCACCAAAGCTATCAAAGGCGACATTGGCAATGAACGAGTTAACCCTTTCAGGACGGTATAGATCATGATCAGACTGCATAGAACGTGCTGTCTGATCTTGAATCTGTACCATCCGCTTGTTAACTCTTTACCAGACAATAAAATGTTAGACCTGTCAAAATTGAAAGCATTTGCAGATGACTAAAAATGTGACTTTAATGATGGAATTTGTCTGTGACTTTTGGATAGAAAATAGTGTGGGAAAAGGGATTGTTTGGTAATGGGAGTAGATAGATAAACGCACGATTTGGCTCATCGCCATTATGTAATTGCATCGTGCTTAACAAAATAATGCATGCTTAAGTGAGCCACCCATATTTATGCAATCCTCTTGCGCTTAAGTGAGCCAGTCATGTTTATGCAATCCTCTCTTCCTTACGCATATGGCTAGCCCTTATACAATACAACAAGCATTAACAATTTCATGTTACATTAGCATGCACATAAAATTAAGAACAAAATGGAGTTAACAAGTCAATCTAATGAAGGTCATCAAAACAAGCGACATAACCTTTTTATTAAACGTTTTAACTTAATTTCAATTTTTTAAAAATAAAAAAATTTTTGAAATATTAAGATAGCCAGCTCACCAGCCACATTTGCTAACCTTTTTTCCTCCCCCATCAAACCAACGCATGTCGCAATGGCTAGCCGTCATGTGAGTTAGTGAGTGCATTAAGATAATGATGAAAAAAAAATAAAAAAAAATTTAAAAATAAAAATAAAAAAAAAATTTTTAAAAATAAAAATGAAATTACTTTAAAAAAATTGTAAATAAAAATGTGATTAAAATAATAGGAAAAAAATGAAGCTGGAAATTCCGAGAGAGATTAAAAATAAACTTACAAAATGTTTATTTAATAAATGTTTATTTAATAAAATAAATATCGATGGTGAGTATTTTTTTATTAGAGGTGATCAATCATATTTAGAGGTAGAGGTAGAAAAAATTAATCTTTCCTGGTTATATCATTATTATAGTTGTGTGCAATATGAAAATAAAAAAAAAAATTATATTTCTTTAGGTGATTATAATGATAATGAAAATTATTATGATAATGGTGATGATAATGATAATTTATTTAACATTTATATTTTATTAAAGATTAATTTTAATATTATTGATAATGATGTATGTTTTTTAAAAAAAGTTAAAAATGACATAGTTTTTTTTGGAAATATGGTTGGAAAAATAATTAAAGAAAATTTTTTTGAAAATAGAATGTTTTTAATTAATTTTGTAAAAGATGATTTAAATATAAGATTTTCTAAACATTTAGTTAATGATTTGGGGAGTCTTAATGAAAATAAATTTTATAATCGTTTTTTGGAATTAGTAAATAGGTTTGAGTGTAAAAAAACATTAGAAACTTTTAAAGAAGAAAAATGTTGTATATGCTTAAATAATAAACCAAACATTATTTTTATTAAATGTTTACATAATTGTATATGTGATGAATGTGATAATCTTGCTAACACATCTAAATGTGTGTTATGTAATCAAGTATATGAATATAAAATTAAAATTTAAAAATTGATTTTTATTAAATTTTTATTTAATGAAAATATCAAATAACATAATAAAAATATGAGTAATTCTAATGATAAAAAACCAATAGGAACACGTATTAATGAAATATTAGAAAAAAAAAAAGAGTGGGTTGATAGAGTATTAATGTTTATGGAATCTTTTATGATTAATGAAGATATGGAAATAAACACTGAAGTTGTGACTGAAATTTTTAATAAAATTTTTTTCAATTTAGCATTTCGACCGCGTGGTGAATATAAAAATACATTAAAAGAAATTAAAAAAACAATATTACTAAAATTTACTACTTATGATTTTACAGCATATCATGCAGAAAAATTAATAGAATGTCTTGAAAAATTTGAGAATATAAATTATACTTAGAAAAACGATGTGGTTAATTAAAATATGAAAATTAAAATTTTTTTAAAATTTTTTTAAAAAATAAAAAATTGATTTTTTTTATGTTAAGTTACAAATATAATATAGTAAGATGAGTGTGCTAAACAAACTTACTAAAGAATCAAGAAAAAAATTAAATAGATGTTTAAAAGATCGTGTATGGATTTTTATGAATGACAATCATATTCCTGACGAAAAAATTGTTGTTTTAGGTTTTAGACCAGCAGGATTTAAAAGAAATGTATCAAGAATAATAGCTGCTTTATGTTACTTTATAAGTAAAGAAAGAGCTAAAAATGAAAATGAATTTAAAATAGATGTGTGTTGTCATGTTGATGTTGTTACTGATTTAACATATGTTTTATTTGAATTATCTTCTAATTTTCCTAAAGCTCCAACATTTGTTTTTTTAGATTTAATATCAAAAACAAAAGATAAAAATTTTGCTTTAATTCTCAAATTAAAAGATGGTAACTTTGAAGAAGATACACCAAAAAATATTAACAATGGTAAAACATTTAAATATGATAAATGCATATTATGTTTTGAGAAAGAACCAAATGTTTATTTTGTTGATTGTGGACATATATATTCATGTGAAAAATGTGATGAAATGGCTTGTACATCTATTTGTTCAGTTTGTAAAACAAAAAATAATATTAAAAGAAAAATATAAATATTTAACCTTTTTCTAGGTTAAATATTTAACAATATGCACTATTTTTTTCAAACATTTTATATGTATGTTCATCATCATTTTCATAATCATATTCATCACATGAATCAGACAAACCATCATCACACATATCATATTTATCATTTACATCTTCTAATTCATTAACTAATAGTGAATATGTTTGTGGTTTTTCCCACTTTTCATCTTCTAGTTGATAGTACAAAAGGGGAAAAAGTAATTTCTATTTTTTTCGTGACCTATTGCCTCTAATGGAATTTTATCAGTGTGTTTTAATTTTAAAAGTAAATGATGGAGAATATAAAAAATATTTTTTACTCTATATCTTCCAGGAAGAGAACAAAGATAACGTTTTTTCATTAGTTCTCTATCTTTACAATTTAATTTATCATCGAAAAAAAAACCAAGATGTAAAGTAAAAGCATTTGAATATCTTTTCTTTTCTTCCCAAATTCTTATAATTTCTTCTTGTAAATCAAATATTGTTTTAAATAATTTATCATAGTGTGGAAAGTTATACATACCAATTAAAAAATATTTAGAAACTTCTTTTTTATCACATCTATAATCTCCATGAGTTTGATTATGTCGGTCAAGATATTCATTTCTTTCTTTTAAAAACTGTTCACTAAAATATTTCTTTACTTGTTTTCTACCCAAATTAGATTTTGCTTGCTTTAAGATTTTTGGTTTAAGTAAATTAACTTTTTTTTTAATTTCATCATCATTTTCATCATTTTCATAATCATATTCATATGTATCACCACATTCATCATCATTTTCATAATCATATTCATCATCATTTTTTTCTTTTTTCTTTTCATCAATTAAACATGAATATAGTGGAGGTTTTTCCCACTTTTCATTTTCTGTTTCTAAATATAAAAAAAGTTGAAAATCATTTTTTTCATTGTTTTCCACTGCTTCTGGGGGAAATCTTTCTCTATCATCAAACATTTTTATTTTTTTAAGTAAATGATGGAGAATATAATGAATATTTTTTTCTCTATATCTTCCAGGAAGAGAACAAAGATAACGTTTTTGTTTTTCTGTTTCTTCTTTTCCAAAAGTAAAACCAAGATGAATAGTAAATTTTGATGTTTTTTGTTTTACATTTCTCCAACGATATATTATTTTTTCTTGACAACAAAATATTTTAGTAAATAGACCATCATAAAATACAGAATATCCAAGCCTAAAATATCCATTTTCATCAAAATGTAGTTCTCTTTCATCTTTAACATGATCAAAATAATTACTTCTTTCTATTTCATTTAATTCTTTGTTTCTTTTTTTCTGATCCCATATGATATTGAAATAATTATCACAATGCTGTTTTAACAGTTCATACACCATTTTTTTTTATAAAAAAAATTTCTTTATCTTAAAAAAAAATATTTAACCGTTTTTTCTAGGTTAAATATTTCTTATAAATCCAACTCTATCAGTATTGTTAAATACGCATTTTTAGAATTAGGATTATCTGTCTTTGTTATAAAGTTTATAACATCACATTGATCTATTACTAAAAGTTGTGGGAAAACTACACAACTACAACCTTCTCCTCTTTTTTTTTATTAAGGAGTAGTCAACCTGTTCAACTCTATTTACAACTATATTGACTTTTGCCTCTTCTTTTAGAATTCCATTTCCCTTAACAACCAATAAAGTTCCTCTTAAAATTCTACCAGGAGCGGGCATACAATAACCTCCTAAACCATGACTTTCTCCAGTGCTTCCATTACCAAATGCAAACTGAAAGATACCCATCTTAAGTTCACCCTTTTCCTCAGCACACACACTTATAATTGGTTTAGAGGCTATAAGAGAAGGAAGTGATACTTTTTTATCCACATAGGTTTTTGTTGCTAAATCTCTTTCTTCTACAGGCTCCGCAGCATTTTTTTATAGTAAAACCTTGGAAATCTATATTAGATATTGCTGAAAAGCTTCCATTAGGATTTTTTACAATAGCACCACCATTATCAACATAATTTTTATTTGCAGCAGCATCACGGTCTATAGGATTTGGTAGACCAGTGAGTGGGTGAGTGTTCATGTCTATTTTGCCTGTAGCTAAAAAAATTCCATATTGATTTTTTGTTAAAGCCCTATCATCCATTGCAGTTGCCTCAACAATGTTATCTACGTAAAACTTATTTGCAGCTTGTTGATCTTCTATAGGTGTTCCAACATTATTAATTCTTCTTCCACCCATAGAAACATCACCACTTGCTATATAACCATCAACTCCATAAATAAACGCTCGATTAGCATCATCTACATATTTTTTAGTAGCAGCTTCACTCGACTCTTCAGGGTCACCTAAGTTTTTTATTTTATTAAAACCCATGTTTAAATACTTTGTCATAAGGTATCCTCCATTTTCATCTAACAACCTCCCTGAGTTTTCATCAACATAATTCTTAGTGGCTACATCTTGTAAATTTACTGGATTACTAACACTTGTTAATGTATTACCATTCATATTTATAGAACCAGTAATGGTGGTTGTTCCATCTTTACGTAAAAAATTATTACTTATGTAAGCTAATGAAACACCATCTCCAGTTGTTTTTACTTCATCCATTCTACCAAATTTATCAACAGGCATTTTTTTTATATTGCTAAAAAAGTTTATTTAAAACATTTTGAAATTTGTTACCTAAACATAACTCTTTAAGAACATACAAACATAAATGACCACAAAATACTTGCCCCGCTTGTTGTAACTGGTCGGTATTGTAATGTAATGGACTTTTTAAATAATCTATAACTTCAAGAGGTGGTTGAATGCCATAACTATCAAAATAAATGTTAGTTTTACCATCTTTAAACCATGCTACCCAATGTGTACCTGGTCCTCCACTATCATCAAGATTTAATATACCACATTCTTTGTTTTTTACTTTTTTAGGTAAAGTATCTCTTAAAAATATTCCTCTAAAATTTTTTATTTTTAATTTTTTTGCTGCATCCTCAAGTTCAAAATTACTTAAAGGTTTATTTTTAAAAGTTATGTTATCAATTGTAATATCATGCATTTTTTATATATTTAAATATTTAAAATAGCATTATTATCAACCCATGAATTAAATTCATCAGAATAACCTTTCCACTTTACGAGAGATTTCTTTTTTCCTTTTTTAATAACCTTTTCTATCCTATACACCTCTTGACTAGTTTTCTGTAGTTCAGGTTCATAAAAACTTCCTTTTATTTCTTCTCCATTTAAATCTTTAATTTTATATGTTATAGGTGATGTATGTTTTACTTCTGTAATTGTAAAAACCTCTTCAGTCCATCTTGTAGTATAACCTTTTTCAAAAGTCTTTTTCTTTTTACTTATCCTTACTTTATCTCCAACAGAAAATTTAGGTTTAACATCCTCTCTTACTTGATTATAATCAGGATACAATGTTACCCAAACTTTATTCTCATTCTTTTTCTTACTTGCTTCAACTGGTGTCATCTTGATAGAAGAATGCTTTATGTTATTATATTCCTTAACAAGGTCTTGTAATATATTAATATAAACATTTGTTGAGTGAGCAGAGAAATACTTCCACATTTTTTCTTTCATTGTTCTAATCCATCTCTCAACAACGCTTGATTTTTCCTCATTTTCAGTGGAATATAATTCAATCAAGTCTTTAACCTCTTTGTTATAAAATTCTTTACCTTTATCCACCCACATTTTTTCAGGTTTTCTTTCCTTAAAAATACTCTTCAATGCAACAGAAACAGATTTTCCTGTTTTATCTTTTAATGGTATTAGCCACCCATATTTTGAAAAGATGTCAATGACAGCAAGAAGATATTTTACACCATGATTAAGTTTAGAAAATGCTTGCATATCAACTAAATCTACAGCCCATATTCTATCAATACCATTTACTCTAACTCTTCTTTTCTTAAATTTTCTTTTTACTGGTTTATGCAATTCTTCTGCTAATATTATGTTTTGGTCATTTTTTTTTTAATTCCCATTCCAAATCTTTTCTTGGTACCTATCAATGAGGAAACCAATCCTCTTTCCATTCTTTCCTTAATAGAAGGATTATAAATACCTTTTAACTCTTTAAGCATATTAGCATCACACACATCATTACGTGTTTTAGTATCATTATTTTTAAGATAACATATATCATGATGATATGCTTCTTTATCAACACGATTTACGGGCTTTGGCCATTTTTTAGGTGTTAAATCAGGATTTAATCTTTTTTTTAACTTAGTGCCAGGACCAGTAAAATTATGACCAGGTAAGTGCATTTCAACAGGTAAGTTATTGATAGCCTTGTTTAGTAATGAACCTCCTTCATGTTTTTTAATAAATTGTGTTTTAGTTGTTCCACATTCTTTACACTTACCTCGTTTCATATTTCTTCCATTTTTACTTACCGTAAATTCAATATCAGTTGTTTCAGTTTGTTTTTTACACTTAACACAATACATTTTTTTATATTAAAAAAAATTATTTTAATATAAAATTTGGATATTGTTAATTTATCATGGAATGAAACGTTAGCAAAAAGATTTAATCATCCCCTTTTACCAAAAAGTATCAGAGGTTTAATAGTAGGTAAATCAGGATGTGGTAAAACTACACTTTTACTTAACCTTTTGTTAAGACCTGATTTGTTAGATTATAACAACTTATATGTTTTTGGTAAAAGCTTATTTCAACCAGAATACCGCATACTTAAAAAAGCTTTTGAAGAAAAAATACCAAAAGAAAACATATTAAGGTTGTTTTCACTTAAAGATGAAGTTCAAAACCGAGATATTTCACCTACATTATTAGTTGAAGAATGGGCGAAAACAATTAAGGAAAAATCTGATATCAATTGCGAATTTTTTGAATATGCAAGTGATGTTCCTGACCCAAGAGATTTAAATGCAACAAATAAAAACTTAATGATATTTGATGACTTACTTTTAGAAAGACAAAACAAGTGTGAAAACTATTATGTAAGAGGAAGACATAGTAATGCTGATTGTTTTTATCTAGCACAAAATTATTTTAGATTACCTCGTCAAACAATTAGAGAAAATGCTAACTTAATATGTTTGTTTAGACAAGACTTAAAAAATCTTAATCATATTTATAGTGACCATGTAGGTGATGATATGACTAAAACAGAGTTTATCAATTTTTGTAAAAACCGCTGGGAAAAACCACATGGTTTTGTTGTGATTGATTTAACTAGGAAACGTAAAGATGGAAAATATAGATGTGGTTTTGACAAGTTTTATTAAAAAATTTTTTAAAAATAAAATTTTGAAATTTTTTTCTTAATTTGTATAAGTATAATATAGGTAAGATGGCAAAAAGTATTTTAAATAAAGGAATAACTAAAAAAAACTTAACAAAATTAAAAAGTAATGCTTTATTTAACAAAGATAATATACAATTGATTAAAGATGAAGTAAGAGTGTTTGTTGAAGATTATTTATTTAAAAAAGAATTGATGAAACATGTAGTGTAAAAGATTTTAAAAAAATTACTTTATTATTGGGTTTAAGAAGTAAATTTAATTCTTACTCAAAAAGTTTTGTTGGACTTGATGAGAAAAATAAATATTTATTTTTTATTCATGATTATATAAATGAAGAGTATAAACATTTAATGCATTTAATATCATTTTTTGATAATGAAGAAGAAGATAAAACTAATGTAAGACATTTAAGACAAAGAAAAAAAATAACTTTTATAGTTAGTAATTTTGGAAAAATTCATACTGCAACGTTATATTCATATGGAACTAAAAAATCAGGTACTATTAAGTTTATTAAAAAAAAAAAAAATTGAAATTTTTTTCTTAATTTGTATAAGTATAATATAGGAAAGATGGCAAAAAATATGCAAAATGAATTATTAAAAAAATCAATCTCATCAAAAAGCGAACTTATGAAATGTAGTGTAACAATTCTTAAAAAAAAAAAACTGAAAGAATTGTTGGAGAAATTATTGATCGTATTGATAATTACTGTTCTAACAAGATTTTTAAGAAAATGATTTATATATTAAATTTAAAAAATGATTTTGGAGAATACTCAAAAATTTACCCTGGTTATGATAGAAAAATAATATACATAATGTTTTTCAATGATTATGTAAATGACATAGTTAAAGAGATAAATAGACTATCTTTATTTTTTGAGGATAAAGAAGAAGATAATAAAAATAAACAACACATAAGGCAAAAAAAACGAATAATAGATAATATTTTAAAAATACTTAACATTATTACCTTAACAGAATATTCATTTAATTTTAGTTTTGATAAACAAATAGCTGTCATTACTAAATTATAAGAAAATAAAAAAAAATATATCTTATGAAAAGATATATTTTTACACTTATTAACAACCTTTTTACTAATATAAAAATGGAAGAATTGCTTGAAAAGATAGTAAAAAATACTGACCATAAAACATCATTTCAAATTATAGTAAGTGACAACAAAACAAGTTTTAGAACAAAGTTTAATCCTCCACTTCAATTAGAAAAGGATAAGAATATGAAATAGCATTAGTTAATCTTGAAACTTACTATTCATTTCCTAATATTGATGTAAACAATAATATTTTAGTTTATTCACCAGACAATGGTGCTTCATGGGAAAAAATAAAAATACCTGAAGGAAGTTATGATTTAGTTGATATTAATGATTTTATTCAACAAGAAATGAGAAAAAAAGGTCATTATGATGCTGTTAATGAAGAGTATTTTATTAATATTTCTGCAAACACTAATACTTTAAAGTCCATTCTTAATATTGTAAATGGTTATCAAGTAGATTTTAATCAACAAAAATCTATTGCTAAAGTTTTAGGATTTACTCGTGCTAAATATGAACAAGGATTTCATGAATCGGAAAATGTAGTAAATATTCTTAGTATTAATAGTTTACTAGTTAATATTGATTTAATTTCTGGTAGTTATGTTAATGGTACACAAAGAAACACAATTTATAGTTTTTTTCCTAATGTGCCACCAGGGTATAAAATAATAGAAAATCCAGTTAATCTGGTTTATTTACCTTTAACATTAAATGAAATACATAATTTAAATGTATCAATTACAGACCAAAATGGAACATTACTAAATCTTAGAGGAGAGAATTTATCAATTAGATTTCATATAAGAGAAGCAAGATAAATAAAAAATGACAAACTACATTAAAACAAAAGTAAATATATCAGAAGGGCAAAAGAAGAAAATTCAACAAGCTGTTAAATCAAAAACTCCAATAAGTATTCGTTTAGGACATAATGATTTACAAGGAAATGACCTAATAGCGTTAACCAAGACACAAGTAAAAAAACTTACTAAAGCTAATGAAAAAGGAAAGGGAATCACTTTTAATTTGTCAAACAGACAACTTAAACATAACATGAAAATAGAAGGTGGTTTCCTTGGAATGTTAGCTGGTTTAGCATCTGCAGCATTACCTGCAATAGCAAGAACAGTCTTACCAGCTTTAGGTGTAGGTGCTTTATCTGGGTTAGCATCAACAGGAGTTCAAAAAGCAATGGGTAATGGTTTGTATCTTAAGAAAGGTGGTTGTATTTGTCAAGTTGAAACAGATGGTGAAGGTTTATATCTTAAACCATACAAAGGTAAAGGATTAAGTTCAAAAGGTGATGGATTGTATTTAAAAAAAGGTAAAAAAATTTATGGTGGTAAAGGCATTCTTTTAGGTCCTAATAGTCCATTTGCTAATATTCCCATATTAGGTGCAATTTTATAAATTAAAAAGAATGAATGTGTATAAATTTGGAAATAATAAACCTAAAATGATTCAACCAAAAACTATTTTTTGGGTACCTTTAGAAACTGAATATCCAGCTAAAAAAGTTAATCCTGTTACTTGGGATGTTTATACTCAACAACCCTTAATATTAAAAGTTGGTGAAACTAAAACCATTGCTTTAGGTTTTGGTTTTATGATGAGTAAAGGTGTTGTTTTAATTTCTCTATCATACAACTTAAAAATTAAGAGAATAAGTATAACAAATGAGGTAGTGTTGGAGGAATCCCCAGATGTGATTATCACAATTACAAACAACTCTAGAGACCAAATAAAAATTAATGAAGGTGAATTTTTGTGCCGTCTTTACTATTCTATTTAAAAAATAGTTTTTATTAATAAAATGGAATTAAAAGAAAAGATATATCCAGTATTACCAGAAGCACGAAATATACCAAATGCACCTCAATTAGAACCAGTACTATCAGCAGGAGACAATGGGCAATCCTTTAGACTACAAAAAATATCAGAAATTCAATCATTTCTTGAAAATGAAGTTAAGGTTAGAGAGCATTTAAGTAAAAAATATTTAAAGATTAGCAAGAGTGTGGATAATGTTGAAACAGGACTAACCGCCTTAGCACTAGGTGCTGGAGCAGGTGGTATCGCTTTACTAACAACTGTGGTAGCAATTCCAGCAACGATAGCAATAGAAGGTTGTGCTTTAGTTGTTGGACTTTCAGCATTAGTGAGTAAGTTTGTTGTTAGAAGAACCAGGACAAAATCTGAAAAACATCTTCAAATTAAAATGTTAGCTGACGCAAAGTTAAATACACTATTTACACATATATCTAAAGCTATTAGTGACAACAAAGTAGATCATTCAGAATTTACTTTAATTATGGATGAATTGGAAAAATATAAGGTGATGAAGGAAGAAATTAGGAGTAAGTCAAAGAAAAAAAGCAAGCTAGAGGAACAAGAGAGCTTAATCGAGAAGGGGAAACAGGAAGCACGGGAGGAATTCAGGAGACTAGTAGAAAGAAACAATGGAACCCATTAAGAATAAAACTAAAACCACCTAAGTTTAAATGTTCTTGCGCTTGTGAGATAGGTAATACTGATTAAAAAATCAATATAAAAAAAAAAATTTACTTAAAAAAATATGTCGTTTTTAAAGATAAAAGACCTTGCAAAAAGAGAACAAATGGTAAAAGAATATCTTGCAACAAAGAAAAGAATTCGTGATAGTCAACTTGCAGAGAAAACAGGTGAAATTGAATTACAAACAGACCTTTCAAAGTTTTTTAAACCTATAACAGAAACACAAAAAGAAGCAGCAACAAAAATTACAGAAGAACTTAAACCTATTAAAGAGGGGATTGAACAATTGCCACAACAATTAATTCCTAAAGAGGAAGAGGAAGAGGAATATGTAGGTTATTCATTATTAGATGAAAAATATAGTGACTTAAAAGAAGAATATGAAGATAATATTGATACAACATTTAGCATTAAAAAGAAAGGTATTAATTATAAAATAGGTAATAAATTAGTTGATTACGATGGTAAAAATATTTGGGTTGGTGCAAAAAAATATAAAGCAACGGATGGATTATGGGAACTTATTATGATAAAAAATCCAAGAAAAAGAGGTGATTATTCTAATGAAGATTTAAAAAATTATGATGAAATATTAATAGATAGCAATGTTATTTTTCATGATAATGACCCCAGCCGTCATCCAAGAAGCAGTAGTGGAAAAAAATACAAAAATTTTATTAGACCTGTTTATGATAAAATAAAAGGAATAATAAGTGGAAAAGGAATTACCATTATCCCATCTAACCCCAACGCACTATTAGAAAGATTAGACCTCTTATTGTCAAGTAAAAAAGCTGGTAATACAGGTGTAAGAAATGAAATTGTAAGTATTTGTGATGAATTAAAAAGACAACATGTATTAAAATCAAAGAGTTATAAAAAAATATTATCTATATTAAAAAAATGATTACATCACAAAAGAGAGGATTTAAAAGAAACTATGCTTATGGAGGAGCAGGGATATTTGATACTTTAGCTAATTTTCTTCCAAGACTTTTTACAAGCAGCGCAGCTAAACAAATTGCATCTTCAGCAGTTGATGTTGGTAAGAGTGTAGCTAAGGAAGGAGCAAAGAAAGCGTTAGAGGTTGGGAAGAGTGCTGCGGTTGATGCAGGTAAAAAGTTAGTTCAAAAGGCTTTAACACCAAAATCTAAAAAGATTATAGAAAAGTATACTCAAAAGTCTACTACAACAGCTCAACCTGCAACACAAAATATTAACACTATGATAGATGGTAGTTCCATTGCTATACAGATATGGTTAAGAAATTAAATAGAAAGGGTTCCGGGGTTAAAGTAATATGAAAAATAAATTTTAATTAAGTAATTTTTTCCATTATTAAAGAAAAGTATACTCAAAAGTCTACTACAACAGCTCAACCTGCAACACAAAATATTAACACTATGATAGATGGTAGTTCCATTGCTATACAGATATGGTTAAGAAATAAAATAGAAAGGGTTCCGGGGTTAAAGTAATATGAAAAATAAATTTTAATTAAGTAATTTTTTCCATTATTAAAAAACAAGATGTTAAAAATAAAATATATATTAAAGAAAAACAAAAAATATAATACAAAAAGTGTATACATTATTAATGCAAATTTTGAGCTTGATGAAGAATGTAAAATTGAAGAATGTAAAAATGAAGAAATTAATGAAATAGATTTTAATTATAAGAATGCTTTAATAAACCTTTCAGATGAAAAAGTTGATGAATTTGTAGAAGCAGAATATGAATTAAATAATTTCTTGAAAGAGAATGGAATAGATGAAGTTACATTTATATATGGGAATAATCTTTTTGTAAAAATGAAAAAAGACCTTTCTATTGAAAATCTTAGAAAAATTAAACTTAGAGGTGTTTTTATTAATAAAGATGATAAACCTTACCCACAATTATGGTTACAAAAATAGATACTCAATTAAGGTTATAAAAATAAATACTCAATTATAATTTTAAGTTAAAATTATAATTGCATATAATAAAAAAATGGATATCTTAAACATTAAAGCACCGATTTTAAAAGATGATAGTATTGATGAATATGAATACTATGAGTATGAACCTATTACAGGAACCAATATTAACAACTCTGGAGGGGATATTAGGATTAATATTGAAACTCAAGATATTTTTTATCATCCTTCCGAGTCTTATTTACAAATTATAGGTGAATTAGTAAAAAATGATGGTACTGTTTATGGTGCAGCTAATGAGGTAACCTTAACAAATAATGGTCTGTTATATCTGTTTAAAAATATCAGATACCAACTAAGTGGACAAGAGATAGAAAGCGTTAATTATCCAGGTCAGACTACAACAATGCTTGGACTTTTAAAATACCCAGATGACTTTGCTAAATCACAAGGGCTAAACCAGTTGTGGTATAAGGATACAGGAGTTAATGCAGCTAGTGCCACTAATGCTGGTTTTTCAGTAAGAAGGCAGTATATTTTTAGTTCAAATCCAGTTTGAACATTTAGTTTTAGAATACCTTTGAAACATATATTCGGTTTTTGTGAAGATTACAACAAAGTTTTATATGGTATGAAACACACTTTAACCTTAACAAGAAATGATGATGATGATGCAATTTTTAGAGCTGGTGGTACCGATGCTGGTAGAGTTAATTTATTGAAGGTATCTTGGTTTATGCCTCATGTGGAACCAGAAGATGGCAATAAGATGGAACTTTATAAATTTATTGAGAAAAAAGAAAAATTCCCAGTTGGTTATAGAATGATACAAAGCGATAGTATTGCGGTTCCACAGGCAGCAACAGGTTTTACTTGGAGGTTATCAGCTAAATCATCTCCTGATGTGCCGCGTTTTTTAATTGTTGGTTTTCAAGCTGGTAAAAGTGGTGATCAGGAACAAAACCCAGCTATATTTGATAACATAAATGTTAAAAATATTTATGTAATGTTAAGTTCAAAAAAATATCCAGCATATGATTATGATATAAATTTTACTGCTAATCAATTTGCTAGAATATATAGTGAAGCTGCTTTGTTTAGAAAAAAGTTTTTTAACATGGATGAATTGGTATCAAACCCTAATATTACTCCTCCACATTTTAAAACTCTCTTTCCTTTGTTTGTGTTTGATGTATCAAAGCAAAGTGAAAGGTTAAAGTATTCTGTAACTGATATTCATGTTAAAACAACATTTACTAATAACCCCCCTGCAAATACTGAAGCATTTGCGGTTTTAATTAGTGATAGGTTGATTAACTTTCAGAGTGATGGTAACAAGATGAGTGTTGTATATTAAGTAATTTTTTTGTTAAATAAAAATATGAAAAAGGTTTCAGATTTTAAAAAGATATTAACAGATAATAATATCAAGTTTTATTCCTACTGGGATAAGAAAAAGTTTATTGATGTGTTAAAAGAGCATGGATTGATGCCTGAAGAGGATGAAAAAAAATATTTAAAAAAAGTACCTAATTATGATAGATTAAAGGATATAGGTAAAAATCCAAAAAAAGTTGTCTTAAAGGATGTTGAAACTGAAGAGGTGCTTGAATTTCCATCAATTTACAAGGCAAGTAAGTTTATTGATAGATGTCCACAAACGATTGAGAACTGGGATAAAAGAGTATGGAATAATAAATATAGAATTGATATTCTTTAATTTTATTATTTTTTTAAAAAAATAATAAAATTTTGACTTAATGAAAGATTTTTTATAATTAAAAAAAAAAAAAAAAAAAAAAAATGTGGAACGTCAATTTGATAGATATACTGTAAGAGGATTAAGAAACTTAGCAAGGGAAAGGGGATTAAGAAGATACTCAAGACTAAGGCGTAATGAATTAATTACTCTTTTGATTAATACAGACACATCACCAATATTAGATAGAGACCTGGGAACTTTTGTTGCACCAATATTACAACCAACAATAGCACAACCTTTACCACCAACATCAAAACAAAGACCAACTACTTCAGTTAATGATTTGTTAAGAAGTTTAGAAAATGTACAACCTATTGTGCCTAGTATTTCACCAGAAATAAAAGCACTTAAAGATAAAATTAATAAAATATTTAGTAAAGTAAATCAAATAAAAGTTATAAAAAACCGTTCATCTTTAAAAAATTATGCTGAAGAGTATAAAATACCTGGTATTCCTGTTGTATCTCCTGATGAGTTTTTTGCATTGTCACAACCATCTATAATAAAAGTATTAAGAGAAAAACGTGGTACAAAAGTTAAAATGGTTCTTCAATGTATAATGAAAAGGGGTGAAAGAGAAAATGAAGAAAAAGTAGAAGCAAATTTTTCTTCTGAAATAAATGAAATTAATTTAGTGGGAACTAATGAAATGGATTTATACTTAACTATGTTGGGTAGAATTTTAGAAAATTTTATTAATTTTTTACAATCAGGTAGTGGGTGGGCATTTCATAGTGTAAAACATTTAAAGTTGCATTTCGTTGTTTATGAACCTTTAAGAGCTTCATCATATTTACCTCTTCCTGATTGGATTGCTAACAAAAAGGCATGTATTAATATGAAAAATGAGGATGAAGAATGTTTTACATGGTCTATTTTAAGGCATTTTAATCTAAAAGAAAAAAATAATGAAAGAGTTGATAATGATTTAAAATCTAAGAAAAATAGTTTAAATATGAAAGGAATTAATTATCCTGTTTCTTTACAAGATATAGATAAGTTTGAAAGACAAAATAAAACAATTAGCGTTAATGTTTTTGGGATAGTAAAAAAGAAAAAAATCAAACGTATTAGAGCTATAAAAAGTTTAAGAGAAAATCATGTAAATTTGTTATATATTGAAGATAAAGAAGAAAAAAAATCACATTATGTTTTAATAAAAGATGGAAAATTTAATGCTTTATTGAGAGCACAAGTAAGTGACCATAGTAATAATGTGTATTGTATGCTTTGTATGAATCATTTTGGAAGAAAAGAACTTTTAGATAATCATATGAAGCGTTGTGAAAATTATAATGGGGTTGATATAAAATTGCCTAAGTTTGATTCTAAAAATCCTGAAAAAATTTTTATCAAGTTTGAAAACTATTGCAGGAAAATTATGGTACCTTTTGTTGTAATTGCTGATTTTGAATGTGTATTACAAAAAAATAAAACTAAAAACATACAAGAAAGTAATACCATTGAAACACAAAAGCATATACCTGTTAGTTATAATTATTTAATTTGTAGTTTTAATAGAAACGTTTTAAAACCAGTATTGAGAGGATATGTAGGTAAAGATGCTGAAAAACATTTTATAGATACTTTAACTAAGGATACTAAACAACTTTATGATGAATTTTATAAAAACCCAGTAAAAATTAAAATAATAGAAGATGAAGTTAAAAAACATAAAAATGAAGAGGAATGCTGGATATGTGGTGGAAAATTTATAGAAGAAAATCCTAAAGTAAAAGACCATTGTCATTTTACTGGTGAATATAGGGGAGCAGCTTGTAATACTTGCAATCTTAAAGCAAAAGTTCCTAATTTTATCCCTGTTTTCTTTCATAATTTAAGTGGTTATGATGCTCATATTTTTGTTAAATATCTTGGTAAAACTAATGGTAATATTGATTGTATTCCAATCACTGAAGAAAAATATATTAGTTTTACAAAACATCTTATGGTAGGTAAAAAAAAAATTAAGATAAGATTTCTTGATAGTTTTAAGTTTTTAGCTGCTAGTTTAGATAAACTTGCAGAAAATTTAAAAGATGAAAATTTTAAAAAATTAATAGATTATTTAGAAAAACGTCAAGGTTATACAGAAGAAAAATTAAAATTGTTAAGAAGAAAAGGTGTTTTTCCATATGAATGGTTAGATAGTTTTGAAAAATTAGAAGAAATTAAATTACCACCTAAAGATGCATTTTATTCAAGTTTAAATGGAGAGCATATTGAGTCTGAAGATTATGAACATGCTTTAAGGGTATTTGATGTTTTTGAATGTAAAACTATTAAGGATTTTTTACAACTATACAATGAAACGGATGTTTTACTTTTAGCTGATGTTATAGAAAACTTTAGATTTTCTATTCACAAAGAATTTAATTTAGACCCTGCTTGGTATTACACTTTACCTGGATATGCATGGGATGCAATGCTTAAGGTAAGTGAGATAAAATTAGAAAAACTTACTGATATAAATATGCTTAACTTTTTTGAAGGTTCAAAAAGAGGTATGTATGACAAGTATTAGATATGTAAAGGCAAATAATAAATATATGGGTGATGCATATGACCCAGATAAACGTAGTATATATGGAATATATATTGATAAAAACAGTCTTTATCCGTGGGCTATGAGTAAACCTTTACCTGTAGGTGATTTTAATTGGATGACCAGGGAAGAATTAGATAATTGGGAAAATTACCCTTGCTCTTTAGAGGTTGATTTAGAGTATCCAGAAGAAAAACATGATTTACACATTGAAATGCCTTTAGCGGCAGAAAGATTAAAAGTAGGAAAAGTAGAAAAGTTAATACCAAACTTAAATGATAAAGAAAAATATTTACTTCATCATGAAGCTTTAAAAACATACACAAGATTAGGATTAAAAATTAAAAAAATACATGAAGGAATTAAATTTAAAGAAAGTACTGATATTAAAAAATATATTGATAAGTGTGTAAATTTAAGAACACAAGCAAAGAAGGATAAAAATAAATTTTCAGACCAGTTATGGAAGTTTATGATGAATTCTGTTTTTGGTAAGACCATGGAAAACATAAGAAACAGAGTAAACATGGAATTAGTTAATGGTGAAAAATGTGAATGCTTTAAAAAGTTAACCGCAAAACATAACTTTCATAATCATACTATATTTGATGAAAATTTGGTTGCTGTTCATATGAAAAAAATAAAAATAAAGTATGAAAAACCTATTTATTTAGGAGTAAGCATACTTGATATTAGTAAAACAACGATGTTATTAGATTATTATGAATATTTTAAAAATAAATTTGGTAAAGATAAAGTATACATGTGTTATACTGATACGGATAGTTATGTTTTAGTAATAGAAACTGAAGATTTGTATGAAGATTTAAAAGAGGATGCTGATGCTTTGTTTGACTTTAGTAATTATCCACCTAATCATCCGTTGTATAGTGAAAAAAATAGAAATGTACTAGGTTTGTTTAAGGATGAATTAGAGGGAGACCTTTTAACTGAATTTGTAAGCCTTGGAGCAAAAACTTATGCTATTAAAAAATTTATCTTAAGAAAAGATAAAAATGGTAATGCATTAACAGATGAAAATGGTAAATTTATTTATGATGAATCTGTTAAAAAAGATAAAGATGGTAATTGGGTATATAATGATAAATCAGAAATTAAAAAATGTAAAGGTGTTAAAAAGTCTATAATAAAAAATGAACTAAAATTTAAAACTTATAAGGATTGTTTAGATACTGGAAAAGATTATTATACAAATATGGGAGGAATAAGAAGTAAACTTCATGAACTATCTACTATAAAAATGAACAAAAGAGCATTAAGTTATGAAGATGATAAAAAAGGGTTAATACTAAGGGATGGAAGTTATAGAACTTTATCACATGGACATTATAGCTTACAAGGGTTAACTGAAGAATAGGAAGTAAGACTAAAAAAAACAAAAATTGAAAAAAAATTTTGTTTTTCTCAAAAAAAAAAATCATGGATAAAGATAAAAAAAAAAAAAGAATAAATGATAATAAAATTAAGAATTTAATTAGGGAATTAAAGTTGTTTGCAGCAATAAGAAATAATAAATCTTAATATTTTTTTGTAAAATATTAAGATTAAGTAATTATTTTAAAATTATTATTTTTTAAATTTTTTTTGTATTCTAATAAATTTACCTCTATTTTTATAATGTTTTTGCTCTAATTCTTTTTTTCTTGTTTTATCTTCAAAAAAATAAGCTTCTTCACTATTTTTAAAGGGAAAAAATTCATATTTATCTCTTTCTTCATCAATTTTTTTATTTATTTCATGTTATTCCTCAGAATTCTTATCTTGAATATTTTCTTCCATTTCTCTTCTCCTATATTATTTTTAGTAAGTGCAGTTTATTTTAATTCAATTTTAAAAAATTATTTTAAATTTCTCTTATGGCTTTGTTATCTACTTTGCATACAGGACATGTGATTTTGTTGTAAACTTTGTAACAGGAAGAACAAATGCATATGTGTCCACAGTCTGCATATAAGATGTTTACTATTTGTTCTTCGTCTAAGCATATTGTACAGGGGAAGGATTTAAATGATTTTGTGTTGTTTATTATTTTTCTGTGTTCTTGTTTATTATTATTTAAATTACTTTGTTGATTGATATATATTTCAGCATCATCACTTTTAGCATCATCACTTTCAGTTTCAGATTCTTCCGCTAATTCATCAATATTAGTTGGTAAATATATATGATTAAATTGGTTTTCTTCTTCCGAAATAAATAATTTTATATAAAACATTGGCAAATCATCGTAATAATGAATTTTATCTCTAATTTCGTCAATTTTAGGTTCAATTTCGTTGAAAAATATTTGTTTAATATTATTAAGTGGGTTATCACTTGGTAATAATCTTATTTGTTTATTCATGATTATAACATCATTTATTGGGTCATTTCCTTCTTTTTTTTTTTATGTCGAACAAAAAAACTATTGTAAGGTATTTACCTGGATTTTCATAAAGTTTTTTACTACACTGATAATAAAAATATGCAAAAAAAGAAAGAGAACAATATCCGTTACGATTATTATTTATAGTTATGTTTATTTTGTTATAAATGTTATGTTGTTGTTCATCATATTCAACATATTTTATTTTATCGAACACATTTGAAACATGTTGACCGTAAAGAGTTAATTCCCATTTCGTATTATCTTCAGTGTCAAAAACACCATAAAATCTCATTGCTTTCCACCAATCTGTGAAATTAAATTTTTTTATTTTATCTCTAATTGGCATGTAAAACACCATTTCTTTTACACTTAGTTTTTTATCCATGAAAGTTACCATTTCGTTTTCTTCCACAATATTTTATTAAACAAACATAGGTATATTCATTTTTTTTTTTATTTGTTTTCTTCTTTGACGGAACAAATAAAAAACAAGATGGGAAAATGAGTAGGAGTAGACCTAACAATATTTTTATACGTTACACGATCGAGACATACTTGGAGATGTCTCACATTTTTATTTACAATTTTTTTAAAGTAATTTCATTTTTATTTTTAAAATTTTTTTTTTTATTTTTATTTTTAAAATTTTTTTTATTTTTTTTCATCATTATCTTAATGCACTCACTAACTCACATGACGGCTAGCCATTGCGACATGCGTTGGTTTGATGGGGGAGGAAAAAAGGTTAGCAAATGTGGCTGGTGAGCTGGCTATCTTAATATTTCAAAAAATTTTTTATTTTTAAAAAATTGAAATTAAGTTAAAACGTTTAATAAAAAGGTTATGTCGCTTGTTTTGATGACCTTCATTAGATTGAATTGTTAACTCCATTTTGTTCTTAATTTTATGTGCATGCTAATGTAACATGAAATTGTTAATGCTTGTTGTATTGTATAAGGGCTAGCCATATGCGTAAGGAAGAGAGGATTGCATAAACATGACTGGCTCACTTAAGCGCAAGAGGATTGCATAAATATGGGTGGCTCACTTAAGCATGCATTATTTTGTTAAGCACGATGCAATTACATAATGGCGATGAGCCAAATCGTGCGTTTATCTATCTACCAATGGGCGGAAGTAAGTGTCATGCAAAAAAAAAAAACAATATAGAAATTTCGAAATATTCGGTTTAATGCCGTTCCAGCGATGGCACTTGCCAGTGAAAGGGTAGAAAACATTGTGGGGAAAAGGAGAAAATGCTGATAACCAGCATTTTCTCCTTTTCTCCGCAATGCTTTTAAAAGCCTTCTTACTTAGAGCCAATAAAACAGGGGATTGTTTGGTGAAGGGTAGAGGTAGGTGTCATGGCAAAAAAACCCCCTCAAGTATTGAAATTGTAAAATCTTTAGTAAAATCCCATTTCACTGATCGCATTTGCCTGTGAAAGGATATAAAACACTGTTGAGAAAAGGAGAAAATACTGATAACCTTCAGTTAAAAACCCATTTCATTGATCGCATTTGCCTGTGAAAGGATACAAAAACACTGTGGAGAAAAGGAGAAAATACTGATAACAAGCATTTTCTCCTTTTTTTCACACAATGTTTTCGGAGGCCTTTTTCCTAAAGTGTCAATAGAACACGGGTTGAGGAAGGTGTCATGGCCAAAACATAATATTGAAATTGCGAATTCTTTGGTTAATTGCCGTTTGAGTGATAGCATTTGCCTGTGGAAGGATAGAAAACATTGCGGAAAAATGTGAAAATACTGGTGACCAGCATTTTCCCCTTCTCTCCACGATGTTTTCAAAAAACCTTCTTCTTCGGGGTCATTATAACACGGAATTGTTTGGTAAAAGTGTAAGGCAAGTGTCTTAACAAAAACACAATACTGAAATTGCGAAATCTTCGGTTTTATTTTTTTTTTTTACATGAATTTAGGTTATTTTTTACCCTTTTACCAAACAATCACATGTTTTCACGACCTTTTATAAGAAAAATTTTGAAACCGTCATGGAGAAAAAGGAGAAAATTCCGGTTACCAGCATTTTCTCCTTTTCCCACGATGTTTTCAACCTTATGAAAGACAAATTCCAATCGTTTTAGCCACTTTTAAATTGTCGTCTGCAAATGCTTTGAATTTTGGCACGTCTAAAACTGTATAGTCAGGTAAAGGATTCAGGGACTTTGATGCATCTGATGAAAAAATGCTGATAAATAAAGTCATGCATGCGTGCACACGAGGGTTGTTCCAGAAGTATATGGTTTGGTTTGTACTGGAGTTTAACGCCATTTTAACAGCTCAGGTCATATCTTGGCGGTCAGTGACGCACCCATGTGTTTCCCGGCTTTCTCACATTATTCTCTCAGTACTTCAGTACTCAAACTTTAGCGACATACCACTGATTGTATGGTGTTTGGCGCCGTTTTCAACATTATTTCAGTCATATCGCGGCCGCCAGTGCACCTATCCATGCTTTCCTTGAGTTTCTTTGACCAGTTACTAAGCACATACGTTTTACAAGCCATTGGTTGCGTTCCCACATAACTGTCGCCGAAACATCAGCAGTGAGAGAGGAATGAATCATGTTGCAATAACTATCAAAAATTTTGCCCAGCCGGGGATCGAATCAGCGACCCCCTGTTCTCAAGTCCTGTACGATACCGACTGCTCTACCGGGGCTCGGCAACATACCGTTGGATGTATCATTGATAATGCTACAAATTTCATTAAAAATAACCATGCTCTGCGAAAAGGGGGCTTAATGCATCAAAATTATCAACGTCCCAGTGCTAAAATTTGGCGACATACTTTCGGATGAATCGTTGATTGTGCTACAAATTTCAGTAAAATGAGCCATGCTCTGTGAAAAAGAGGCTTAATGCATCTGCGAAAAAGTATCGATCCAGGTCAGCCTGCGCAGTCTGCGCAGGCTGACCTGGGCCGAAACTTTTCGCTATTCGTCGATTATCTGCATTTCCTGGGACCAGTCTTTCTCATGATAAAGTCGGTTGTTAGACAAAATGGATTTTATGGATCCATCATTGGAGATGTCATCAGGTGAGTTTAAAAGGCAGACTGCCACAGAAATTGCTGTCTAAATCCATTTGTTTTTGCAAAATTGTTCTGATACACAGTCTATTTAGTCACGGTTTTATAAATAAACCGAAATCAAAAAAACTGAAAAGGCAAAAACCGCGTTTCTTTATATGACGGATTTCCAAAAAGATTTTTCATACTGTATTGATTTAATTGTAAAGGACCTTTCCAATAATTGTAATTTTTCATTATATAAATAAATCTAAGGAAAGGGGGAAAAGATCAGGTGACTTGCTACTGTATCAGGGGAATTCGTACCCTGGAGAACTCGTACCTTAATGTCGAAAAGATGAGTTCTCTGGAGAACTTGTGCGCCACGAATAGATATACAGATAGTTGATCAGTATGTTTTCAAGTTTCATTTTTTTAAAAACTGACTAGACTCTAGCGGTTTTCTCTGTTTTATACAAAAATCTATGGATTTATAATGATGTAGATTTGATGAAATGACACACAGAGTTGCCTCTAGGATGCGGGATTGCGTGAAAATTAGCTTATGAACGCAAAAAAAAAGTTGATTGAAATTAAAAGTCAATTAACTATTTGAAAACATTGATGCCGACTTCTCCTGGCTTTTTTTTTTAAAGAAACCAACTTGTTATGTGGTGGCTTGCTTGGTATCATGCATCACGGGAATGCATTAAACTCCCTTTTGCCCGAGCATGGCTCAATTACGATATAATGACGGAGTAAAAAAGGTTAAGCAAGATTGATCTTAGTGGTAACAGATTGTCTTTCAATCGATGTTTTACAAGTGAGTTTAATCCTTCCACCAAACAATCCAGTTTCGTGACGAGCCTGGGTTTTTTAAAAAAAAAAATGTTGGAAAAGAAGAAAATGCTGGTAACCAGCACCCGGCCGGGTAGCTTAGTGGTTAGCGTATCTGACCTGTGAGCTTGTGATTACGGGTTCGATACCCTGTTGAGGCAAACTTTCTCCCCGGTGATCTTTCGCCCCTCACCTTTGACGAAAGTGAGAAAAGTAGTCGGTGGCTTGGAAAGAAAGTTGTGTCGGTACTGGTGAGAGAAAGCCAGAAAACACATGCGTATGTGCACTGACCACTGTGATATGACCTAAGCCGTTAAAACGGCGTTAAACTCCAATACAAAAAATGGTAACCAGCATTTTCACCTTTTCCCACAATACTGTCATATTTTCCACCTGTGGATATGTTACTGTATTTGAACAATGTTTGGTTAGACGTCTGCAAAATGCTTTTCGATTTGGACAGGTCTAAGATTTTATCGTCAGTAGTAGGGGTAGCTAGACTGGGGACAGTGTCCCTAGTCTAGCTACCCTGAGGGAAATTTGTCCCCAGAGTACCTACCCCGGGTAGGTACTCTGGGGACAAATCCGGTCAATTTGGAAAATTTTTGGTCGATTTGGGTAAAAAATGGCATTTTTGCTTCCCCCCCACGTCCCCAGAGTACCTACCCTGAGGGAGATTTGTCCCCAGGGTACCTACCCTCAGGGTAGGTACTCTGGGGACAATTCCGGTTGCTTTCAATGGATCAGAACTCATTGACAATTTGAAGATAGATCTTTCATGGTAGATGGTTAGCCCTGAAAAGGGCTGTTTTGTTTGGAGATTGTGTTTTTATGCACAACCTCCAACTTTCCCACAGGCCGGACATCTGCTTGCCGCTCGTCTTCTAAGTCTTCCCATTCGGCTTTCGTCCAAGTTGAACTTCAACGAGAACGGCGGCTCGTCATCGTCATCCCAACATTCTGTTGTCGGAATGACAAACTCCTTCTTCTTCTCTCTATGCATCTCAGCCAATTGCCTATCCATCTTTTCTAATTTCAGATGAACGGTCTCTGTCACTCTCATCAGATTTTTCACGGTCTTTCTAAGATCTTCCATCGTGAAATGAAAATGATGAAATAGAGTCGGCTTTTATAGCTTTTCAGGAGGATTGACTTGTCTCATGACGTCATTTTCTCCTATATTTTCCCGCTTCAGCGTTTCATGTTTTTTGACTCCGAATTAACGTTGACCAATCCATAGCTTTGTTACAATTTCTTGTTCGGGACAGAAAAAACTAGAGTTTGATTATCTTGTGTTTTTTCTGACTATGACTTTTTCTGAGTTTAATTCTTCTGAGAGAAAGAATTGACAATTTGAAAAAGTTCTTTTCTTGGTACATGGTTAGCCCTGAAAAGGGCTGTTTTTTGTGTAAAATACACTTTTTATCCTCTCTTTTCTCTATCCATATTTTCCGCTGGATATGGGATCCGTATCAGATGCTCCACTTCATGTTTGATACATCTGATACGTTCTCTTTCTTCTAACCAGTATAGGAATGCGAGGATAATTGTCAATCCAAACATTGCGAATATCGACTTATCTCTACGATAGTTGAGTAGTAAATGGGAGTTTTTTAGTGTTTACATTTGGTAAATGTTGACCAATGCATATTTTGTTACATTTTTCTTTAGTGTTTTTGAGTTTTAGTTGACAATTTTGAAAGAAAGATCTTTTCATGGTAAATGGTTAGCCCTGAAAAGGGCTTTTTTAGAAAGATTTAATGAATTGTCAAGACCTACAATTCTTCTGGCTGAATTACTGCGATGATTTCACATCCGCAGAATTCACAGCAAACTGTAGATCCCTCATCATCATCAAAAAATCCTTCATCTGGATCTGGACAATTATGCTTCTGACCAAGATAGTCCAGGAGTGTAAAGCATTTTCCACACTCTATCTGACATCTGCTTGCACAGTGAGGGCAGAGAAGAATCTGAACCATGCTGAAGTATTTATGTTTTTTGTGAGAAAAACATCGCGCTTATATAGTTCACAACATGGATTGACCTACTTGTCTCATGTTTTTAACTCCGAATTAACGTTGACCAATCCATAGCTTTGTTACAATTTCTTGTTCGGGACAGAAAAACTAGAGTTTAATTATCTTGTGTTTTTTCTGACTATGACTTTTTCTGTTTGACAATCTGATTTGACAATTTGAAAAAGTTCTTTTCATGGTATTTGGTTAGCCCTGAAAAGGGCTGTTTTGTTTTTTAGTGGTTGTGATTTTTTTTTTCAACTTCTAATGACAACAACCGAAATTCGCCTGACAAACGGGGCATACTCCAACTCTTTTTGTAATCGTCATTACTCCGTTATTGAAAGTTATCTTTCTCCCAAATTTGACATCAACTAAAATAATATCAGGTGTTGTCTTTAAGAATAGCTGAACTAATCTTTCACCGAGATCTTTGAACGGTTGTGATATACGGTGTAGTTGTACGGGTTGAGTGTTTAGTAGCAATATCTGCTGTCCGACATCTAGATAGTCTTTGAGAGTCTCACGCAGTTGATGGTTGATTTCCTCCATATTGTTCTGCTCCATATTGATTTTTTAACTCCCGAACTGGTCAAGAGCTGAGAGTCGAATGATGAATGTATTGGGAAATATCAGGCTTTCTTTATACGATAGCAGGAGGATTGAAAAAATAAGAGCGCGGACCTGGCGGAAAGCATATACATTTTTCCCCAACTACGTTTTCATGCTAATATAGTAAAAAAGTTATGACTCGTAGCATGGGGAAAAATGTAAGCAGATTGGAGTCTTTTTGGGAAAAAACAGAATGAAAAACTCGACTGCTTTTTGAACTTTTTTATTGAACAGAACTGAAACAATGAACATATTTACAATAAACTTAAAAAGACAAAAAATGAACATAATATCAATAAACTGTTAACAATAAAAATCATTTTTGAGAATGTTTTTTCACTGTTTGTGGGGAGAAGTCTCTGAAATTTTCTTGTATAGATTTCCATAGTATTGATTAAACCACGATGATACATTTCGATCGTTTCGATGGTGTTCCGTTGAGAGAAATTTCTGTTGAAGATATTTCTGTATATTATATCCTCTAGCAACAGCATCCAATGCGAAGATACAGTAAATTCCGCAAACTTTGCCCTGTAGACTCTGAAGAGTTTGTCGGTTGTATCTCCACGAATAAGAATGATTGTCTAAAAAGTTAATAATTTCTGGCTCAAGTGGTGGTAGACCGTAGGGATCAAAGTATAGTACATTGCCATTATTGTCAAATATCACGGCCACCCAGTGTTCTCCTGAACCGGTTGATTTCTCTGTGTTCACAATGTAGGCTTTCACATGATTGGGTTTTTGTCGAGGTAACTGATCTTTTGCACAGACTTTTGCCTGTAGATTTTTTATCCATGTTCCATGATCCAATATGTATTGAATTTCAGAAGTATACATTTTTTCTAATCACTTTTCCAGGCTTGTTTTACTTTGTCACACCAATATTTTAAGAACGACTCCGTGATATCAGATAGAATGTTTTGTTTTATATTTCGCCAAAATCTGTAGGCTTCCGCATAGTCAGTTTCATCGAGTTTCATTTCTACGAGTTCAGGATACCATTTTTTCATAATTCTGTATGGATTTAATTCCTTCATAGCTTGTTCTATGAACATATCTGTATGGTCTTGTCTATCCTTGAATAAACATAGTTCATGCTGTATTTGACTGGGATGATCCACTTGACATCCGTAACACTCGTTGCGAACTTCGCTGACTATTAGATTTTGTAGTTCTTTAATCATATGTTTTTCAAAGCTGTTGTGAATGTCATTTTTCCGAGTAGAAAGACACTCTGAGGTGGAATATTTCACTTTTTCTGCTTCTTTTCTCAGTGAAATAGCAAATCTGACTCCCGACATTGTTTATTAGTCCTGAAAAGGACTGTTTTTTCTGATATATCTTTCAAAAGTTAATTAGTCCTGAAAAGGACTGTTTTTTCGATATATCTTTCAAAAGTTGATTAGTCCTGATAAGGACTGTTTTTTGTGAAAGCTATCTTTTTCGATCAGAGAGTTTCTGTTGATTTTTTCAGGATTAATAATCTGTGATGATTTCTCTCAAACTGTTGATTTCAATCTGATTGTCAAATTCAGCAAAGACAATAACGTTGATCACTGTTGCCAAGGCTTGCGCGAATTGAAGCTCAATGCGAAGACTTCCAGTTTTTATAGGATGAAGTTGCCCTTCTTCACTGCCTTGATCGGGTGTCAAATCGTACCCCCACAAACAGTATCCACCAACATGGTCTTCTTTGGCAATATCAAATGATTTATTGAGTCCTAAGGCTGAGACAGCCTGATACATAGACAAATATGATTTCAAATACAACCCATTTTCAAAGTCAGGCTCAAAGGGTCTGTTATGAATACTATGTCCATTACATGATACATCTATTTTTGACAGATTAAAGTGTTGAAAGAAAAATGGATTGTTAGCATAAGCCCCATTATAAGCAGCATTTGTTACCATTGCAATGAAAACACGTTTTGGAAGCTGGCCTTGAAACAGATGATCTTCAATTTTAGACTGAAGTCCATTACCGATAGTAAACGTCTTTACTTCTACCCTACGGATAGGAATTTTCATGTTTTGCTGAGCTATGAGATGATTTAGATCATTTGCAACAACAGGCAACAATTCAATATTTCGTACATGAAGACTGACTGTTTCCATTACAATTTTTGCATCTGGTGCAGCAGTACCTCCTGTAAGGCAAAAGTTTGGTGAGGATCTGTTTAATCTAAGTCTGATTTCAACTCCATTAGGTAAATATTTTTCTTGCTGAAATAGATCAAGATGCAATCGTCCGAAAAGCTCTGCAGTTCTGCTTAGTCCGATTACACCGATTCTGTTTACTAGTCCAGTATTTCCCGCATCATGGTTGAGTGTTTCAAATTGCCCACTGGTGTCTTCAATCCAAAGTGCACCAGCTTTCAAAAACGTAGACTTGCTGTCAGCATTATAGGACAAAAGATTTTCGATATATGCTCTGTACGGATAGGTATCTGAATTACTGCTGATTAGTTTATTATTTAGATACAAATCAACGCTGCTAAACATACTATGCAGGAAATTGTTTACAGGTGCCACATTTGAACCGACTTCTAAATTAGTACCGTCAGCTTTAACGATTTTGAATTTGATATACAAATACGATTGTGACAAATCTGTCCAATGTTCGGTTTGAGGTGGTATGATGAATTCTATCGGTGAATTGCTTGTCAAGGATGCTATTGGAAAATGTTCAACCCATTGACTTTCTTGCATCGTTGTCATTGTAGGTGGTACAGAAAGAACATTGAGTTCTGATTTACTGCATTCACAAGATCCGTTTTGCATCATTTTTATATAATATATATATAATATATATAATATATCAATCAAATATATCGAGAGTCCTTGATCTACTGTAATGATTTCTTTGTCTTTTATTAATGATCTTGCCCTTGCGAGATCGAGAAGATGAATGACGTGACTTTTGTGATTTTCTTTTATTTATCCCCGGTATTAACTGTTGTGCTAGATCATGAATGGCTTGTTTTCCCCTTGAAATTACAACTTTTTTAGGGTTTTCACCACGTAAAAGGATATCTCTTGCCGCCCCTAATCCTTGTCTGATTCCTTCTTTTTTTACAGCATTCAACCCAGATTTGACCAAGGGTTTAAGCAATGGAGTCACTGTTTTAAGTGCTGATCTAAATAGAGAACCTAGTCCGTACCCATACTGATGTTTTTCGCCGCGATAAACTGGTAGCATTTTTTGGTCAAATATTTAAATATTTATTTGTCAAATATTTTTATTTTTCTGTCTGAAATGTAACTTGACGATTGTCTTACCAATAATAAAATGAAACGGTATACCAGAATCCCCTGTTATTTGAATGTGAATAGTATCGAAATCAGATTTCGAAACGGGGACGTAATGCGGTAATGTAATTTCATGGTTGATATGTTGGGCTTCATAATTATTTTCATCTGATATGCTTGGTTTGAACGGAAGAACACGAAGTATGGGAGCCAATGTATCACCCACTATAGTGTGTTCAGCAACATCTGAATAAACAAACAGATGATTGTACCCAGCATCAATGTTAGGACTGTATTTAAATATCTCTAAAATATTTCTACTCGAAAAAATTATCTCATTTTTGAATTCTGGTGATCCTCCCAGTTTTAAAAACAGCTGTGGATGAAATTTGAATCCGGTTCTTGTTATATTTGTGAATCCCAATTTCGGTCGTTTGCTTGAGGTTGAATAGCTAATAGATACCCCGATTGAATGCTTCTGAAAGATTTCACTTAGGTTATTTTGAATCAAGCCGTCCATTACCTCTATAACATGTTTTGCTGAAGTGTAACTACCCGGTGAAAAATAAAATCCAATTGACCATCTTACTGCTTCATTTTTTTCGTTTCGTTTTATTGGAATTATCTTCATATTATCTCTTCTTTTATCTGCCGCTGCTGCTGCATTGTATAAATTAACATCTGCAGTTATAATTTCGAACTTTGCTTCTTCTTCAGTTATGTTTAAAAACTGAGAGGGGGTAATAAGATGAACTAATGCAACTTCCCAATTTTCCCTGTCAATATGAATTGTTTTTGGTAAATGAACTTTAAAACAGCACTGTGTGTTGTTTGGATAAAGGTTTATGGAACTATCACTAGGTAGAGTAAGATAAAACGAATTCATTTTTAAATTTTTTTGATTTAGTATTTTTTACTGTCAACGAAATCAGCCCCACTAGTTGTTTTTTGTCCAGACTTTGTGAATTTTAGCCCTGGAGATGGAAGAATATACCCGAGTGAACTGCTTAACAGTATCAACCACAATTCACGATCTTGACTTTGAATACTTAAATGTACTATTGAGGTTGCAATAATTGCGTAAATGACTAATATCTGTGAAATATACGTAAACTGATTCTTTGGAACACGATTTCCACAGCAGTTGTAATTTTTAGTACTAACACTATCGACACTTTCTGTCCCAGTCTCAATGTTTGACTGCGAGTTTATCATAATTGTATTGTCTTTTTATTTTTTCCGATCAAGATACCAAATGCGATTCTGGTATCCAACTTTGAAATTTTTTTGGATAACCTTTCCAATTGACTTTTATTTCTTTGATTATTTTTTTACCCTCACGTCTTGTACGTCTATCAAGAACTGAATCAATTTCATAAATTTCATCATCTTTTATCAATTGAAGTTCGTATTCATAATAAGTCCCCAAAATTTGTTCACCCTCTAAATCTTTTATTTTATAGGTGATAGGTGAAAATGTCTTGTTAACATGAGTGATTTCAAATATTTCTTGAGTCCAATTTGGTAAATAACCTTTATCAAATGTACGTTTTGTTTTATTGATACGAACACGATCTCCAATTTTGAATTTTGGCTTTTTTGTCATTGCAATTGTCGATAAACGTGGATACAGATTTTTCGAAATTTCTGCCTCATTTGATTTTGTTACCATTGCAGGAGATGTTTTGATACTTCTGTGAAAAGTATGATTGTAATTCTTAACTAAAGAATTCAATACGTCCATGTAACGTCTTGTTTTCTTGTACGTAAAGTATTTCCACATTCTCGTTTTTAAAGTTCGTTGAAATCTTTCAACAATACTTGCTTTCGTCTCTGGATTTTCAGTGGTAAAGAAATGAATCTGATTCTTTTTCAAGTATTGCTGAAACAGTCTGTTTTTGAATTCCGAACCTTTATCTGTTTGAAGTGATAAAGGTTTTCGATTTGATTTCTGAACAATAGATTGAAATGCTCGAATCAAAGTTTTTCCCATCTTATTTGGAATAGGGATAACCCATGAAAATCTTGAAAACACGTCAATTATACAAAGTAAATATTTCTTGTTATCATTTTGTCTTGCTAAATGTTGCATGTTAGCCAAATCAGCCTGCCATTGATAGTCTATACCACTTACAATAGTTTTTCGTCTTTTGAAACGACGACGAATTGGTTTATGTAAGGTATAGGTGGATTCACCTCGTAACCACTCTTGAACATCTTTGTATCTTATTCCTTTCAAAACAGATTTTGCAGCGTGATACAATTGCTTTATTCCAGTAAATGCGACAGTACTTTTGGGATCATAAAACAATTTTCTTAACACGTAATCAAGTTTGTAATCAAGTTTAGGCTTTACCAGGATTCCCATGACTGAAGCGTTTTACGGCTAGGGGTCTTTTTTATAGATTTTGGTGGAGTTAACAACTCTTTAGTATAGAATTGTCTCAGTCTTTCTCTTTCTTCAGGTTTCATGTATGGAGATGATTCTTTTATTCTTTTTGCAGATTTTTTAACACTTCTTGTAAGCGATTTCCTTGCACTTTTTTGTACGCTTTTTGGCGTGTGAAATAAGTGATCGGATCCGCCGTAGGATTCTTCATCTTCACTCACTGATTTAGTCAGTGATTTATCTTGAGCTTTTTGCATCCACCTCCATCTATTTGAGTTACCAATAACTTCTCGCGGTATATTGCTTTCGTGTAATGCCTTTGAAAAAGTTTTCCATCCTCTAGGTTCAGTACCTTTTCTCTGACGAATTGTATCATTGATAAGATCGATGATATTGGAACCATGAATGCGTACACCTTTGTATGATACGACTCCTTGTTCGTCCCAAGTTAAATCATTGTTATCTTTTATCATACTCAAAAGTAACTCAGCTTTTCTTTTCATGGTTTTTGGTACGCTTTGCAAAATTTGATCATGCAAGGTAACAGATGCTGATTTCTGTATACTGTCATCACTTTTTATCGTTGAAAGTGAGTTGAACAAAGTTGGTCTTGCTTTTTGAAGCGAATTTTGTAACTTAAACAAAGTTTCACCATACCTTTGAGCCTTTTCTGTTTCTGACAAATCAGTGCTTTGTAAAATATGACCCATATCCTGCCGAAGATGTGCTGCATCCACAACTTGCGGATTGGGTGGTAAACGAGGTTTATGATATTGCTCGTCTTTCCAACGATTCATATTTTCTAAAACCTGATAAGGCACGATAACCATTTTTTTAACAGACATGATTTTTTATCTACAAGATTTTATCTACAAGATTTTTATCTATAAGGCTTTAAGTGCCCCTCCTATTCCTCCGATAACGGCTTTTCCTAACAATGGTAATAATGCAGGTGCAAGTAATGAAAGAAATCCACCTTTTTGATTTAATATTTGTTTTTTATTTTTTACAGAAGCCGATTTCGAAGCTAAACGTCTGATATGTTGTCGGCTTGAATACAATTTCTTCTTCTGAGCTGATGATAAATGTACATTGCCTTTTAAAACGTTATGACAACATTCCGATATACATCTTATCACTTCTGGCGATGAATCTTTTACAAGTTTTTTACGTATTTTTGGTGTAGCCTGCATCATGGCCATAACCATTGAACCATGTTTTTTTATCAGAGGTGTTTTCCTTTTCATGTTGACTTTAACTCGATATCGGATTAAATGATAATACAACGTCCATGTCACTATCATTTATACCTGATGTTTTTAACATACTGTTTTTAACATACTGTTTTTCAAAAGAAAACTTTTTAACATACTGTTTTTTCAAAAGAAAACTTTTTTTAAGAAAACTGTGAATAGAGAGCGTCAACCAATGTATCAGCGCTAGCCATGGACGAATCCACGGGAACGGATCTTCCTTTCCCAAGGTCAAGCATCTGTTTTTTTTCGTCAAGTTTATATCTTCCTGTGCCGAGGTTATATCGTAGCATATCTTCTATCATCCGTCTATATTTTCTTAATCCTTTTTTATGTTTAGCCAATGTATTTGGAGACCAAGCGACGGATGGAATTCTTTGAAACGCTATTTTTTTGCCTGGTAATATAAATCTTGAATACTTTCTTTGGTAATTCCGCATTCTTTCACCAAGTATTTCCTCTCTAGATTTTGGATATTGTTGATGTTCTGAAATGGTACTTGCTACAGGGGTTCGTTTTCGGGTAGTAACAAATCTTTCATCAATCGTAATTGGAGCATGCTTCTTTGGTGGAGCACGCTTTTTCGGAGATTTTTTCTTTGGAGACTTCTTCTTTTGCGGAGCACGCTTTCTTGGAGATTTTTTCTTTTTTGGAGATTTTTTCTTTTGCGGTGCACGTTTTCGTGGAACACGTTTTCGAGTTTGTCTTTCAACTCCAAATTTTCTGATGGTTTTTACTCCATCCCATCTCAGTAAGCTTCTGATAATAACACCACCTAGAAATCCTCCCCCTCCAGGTTTTAAAATGATTTTACGTTTACTTTCCTCGTCTATGGATGGATCTGCTAACCGTTCAATATCTGTTCTATGTTTTGTCATGTACATTGTGGTTTGTTTTGGTAATTTGATTTTATTTTCAATGATGTTTTGTGCAGCCAACGTAAACCATTTTAAAATTTCTTTTAACCCTGCTTTTAACACAGCTTCTCTTTCATGTCTATCGGTTTGTTGGCTTAAATTTCGCAAAGCAGCTAAAACTGAACTCGGTGTTGATGGTAAAGCCATGTTTACTCACGGGTGTGAATCATAAAAATGATTTATGTTCAAAATGTTATCCTCTTTTAAGCAAGAATTTTGCATAAAGTTTTTTAAGCAGGAGAATAAATAATGGGTCCTCTTTCAGTTCCTTGTGTACGCCAACGATGAAATATATCTGCTCGTAGTCTTAATTCTTTTTTTGTTTGTGAATGAAAATCTATGACTAAATAACCATGATCCGTCGATGTAGCATCTTCATAAGCAGGTAACAAATGTGGGGCTTGCATTTGGTGAGCTAGTGTTTTAATCTGATTCTTATCTCGTTCATTTCGAAATAAAATCATATATCTGGAATTAAGACTTATGGTTCGACTCGATTTCGACTGCTGAAACATATTTTGCGTGATGTAAATCACACTTGCATTACGATGGTGTCCTTTTCTTGTAAACCAAAGTTTAATTTTTTCCTCATCTTTTTCACCCAACATATCATCAAAGACAATTAAATGTGGAATAGATACATCACTGACAATTTCGTTTTCATCGTCAGGAATTCCCTCCACGAATTTTATCAATTTGAACTGTGAATTGAACTTTTCTTGCATAAGATTGTAAGCATGCTGCCATTCTTTGTAACACCAAACAACTCTTTCAGGAACGATGTTGAACAAGTCTTCTCGATAGTCAATTAATTTATGAACGAACTCTGTTTTTCCGCATCCACTCGGTCCTGTGATGAAAATATTACAAGGGTGTTGAAACAATATGGATTGTACATCCATATTTTTTTACTTTTCTCGTTAAAGGCTATTGATAAAATGACAATATCAATGAAAATAAAAGCATTTTTATTGAACAGAGGTGAACAATGAAAAACATTTTTTTACAATAAACATTTTTTACAATGCAAATTCACAAATGCCTCGATTTTTCCACTTGTCTTCATGTTCCACAACAGTTTTGTGCAATTGTTCATTGCCCAAAAACGAACTATATACACTGTCCAATCCACTATATTCACACGTTCCTCTAATTTCAAAGACGTTTTTGAATACTGCTTTTGACGAAAGAGTTGAAAGTACGATTTTTTCTGTGACATCTCTACCAAATAGGAGATACCCTTCCATGATATCCACTCCTTCTGCATTATCTCTTGATTTTGTATACCGTAAGTAAAAGTTAAACAGGACTGATTTCATTTTCAGTAGATTCAGATAACTTTCTTCTGGTCTTCCTATGATAATGAATCGCCATCGCCTTGTGGCTTGCAACTGCTTAGTGAAATAGTCACTTTTCCACAAACAAGCTGTTAAATACCCTTTGATAGGGGTATCAAAGTTTGACTCAGTTATTAGCATTGTAATAAAGTCGTGCATGCTATACAATTTACAAGATGGCTCTCCTTTTGCAACTCCCTTGTGCAATTTATCTATCCAAAATTGCACACATCTGAATTTAAGCTTAAACTGTGTTCCTTCATCGAGCGTGTGTTGTCGAACAAATTCTCCATAAACTTTTTCACGTAGCTCTATGGGTAACGGTAACACAGTTGCCATTTTTCACCAAACGCCTAATATTTTTTCCGTCTTACTTTATCTGTTTACAGCAAAACAATGCGCTATAGAAATTTATTTTCTCAGACTTTTATAACCATAGGGTACAGTGTCAGTAGCGTTTACAATAACTCTTTTGGTATAGACAGAGCGAAACGTTTTTGTCTGCGGTTCGCTGGTCACTGTTCTATCTCTATGTCTTTTAATTTTACAATCATACTGAATTTTAATTTCTATCGTACGATCCAAAGCACATTTTGAATAGGTATCGAAATTCACCACCTGCTTGGTATTGTAATCCAAAGTAATTCCCTTCACTTTACATTTACTTATCTCTTCTCCATCTTTTGTTTTCATTTTGTAAGCATAATTTTTAGGCCCAAGCCCTCTGAATTGGGTAATTTTACAGTCAGGCTCTTCATCAGTCCATTTTCCTAACCTACTGTTAATAATGGGAGGATTCCATAATTCAGGATCATGAATGTACATACAACTATCTGTATCGAAATACAGAACTCTATCTTTTAACTTTTCAAGAACGGCGTACAATTCCAACCTTGCATAAGCTGTTACGTAAGACCCTACTATCACGTTGGCTGTAGCGTGGGTATCAATATGTTCCAATTTTGATTCATAGTTAACCAAGATGAATGGACAGTCCTCGTCAAAGATTTCGACATGCTTTACAATGAAATTGGGGCTGGTGACTAATTCGAAATATTTAGACGGATCACTGATGTATTCCGTCTGAGTCAATTTTTCACGCTGGGCTAATTTTCCCCAAAGACAGTTCAACATAATCTTAGCAAACGATCTTCTCCCAGGATTTTTTTGAATACAACTTGGATCAAGACGAACCCCTTCTGCCTTCTCATATTCACAAACGAATTGATCTTTTTCCGAGTCTGATTGACACCAGTTTGGGTAACCACTGGCTTCTTGCTTAATTTTCAAGAAATTATCCACATAGCCTTTAAAGAACTGATCCGAAACAGATTTGAAATGCCAGATTTCATACACTTGTATTAGCCGATAGCCACAATCAAGAGCTTTGAATAATTCAAAGGTAACCCAAGTTCCGACCAAAGCCCTCTCTTCTTCACCGTGGATACAAATGTTTGAACTTTCTTCTGCACATTTCATACAGAGTGGAAACATCATTTTATTGTTACAGTGAACTGGAAGAACGGGATGATACAAATCCATTGGGGGTAAAACTTTGCATTTGATTAAGCCCTCATACTGACGAATATTGTTCATCTCAATATTCTCACTAGTCAAAATTTCTGGTTGGCCCACAGGATAGGATTTATGTTTACAAACATAAGGGTACAGAGAACAGATATCAATGTACTTGATTTCCTTCTTGCTTTTTTCATCAACATCATAGCTAATTTTTATGGCATTACATCTTCCCCCAGACAATCCCTCCCTCGGGTCGATGGGGTCCAAATGTGGATATAACTTTTCAATGAGTTTTTTGTACTCTTTATCCTTCTTCATCTTAGCATCGAATTCGTGCTCCCAAATGGTCACGACGTTATACCCCATTTCTATGATATCTCCTATACGTTTAAAAGTATGGTCGTACAATTCACCCATGGGTCTCCCATTGATGGGGTTGATCTGTTTTCGATCTGTATAACATACAGGACAACCATGATACAAATCCCCAAGGAATTCATAGACCGTGTTTGATTGGCGGTGAAAACCATCTACAGTATATCTTCCGATTTGAACTTCCCCACCATTTTTTGCATGGCGAATATGAATACCTTTTTCCCGAGCTACGCTTTGAATCCAGCGTATCGCTTTCATAGAAAAACGACGTCTGGACGAATCTTTACTTGAAATGATGGCTATCTGATTTCGTGGTAAATATTTGCTTCGCCAGACTTTGTTACAGGCATCGGCGATGGTAATTGCCTCTAAAAATGGACAAATACCACCCTGTTCGATAAACAGCTTTCTGAATTCAGCACATCCCCGTCTTAGGATATCGACATCGGACCTACAGTACGATTCCATCTCTTTTTGAAAATTGAATTCCTCACCCTTTTGAACTTTGTCATTATACCAGACTATGAATTTCGACCTACCCTCTTCAGACATTGAGTCGGGTTTGTAATAAGACATATCCAAGTATGGTCCAATATAACTCCAAAATTCATCTGTATTTGCCCAGTGAGGAAAGTAACCTTTTTTCATTTCTTGAAGACCAAATGTGGCTGGAAATTTCGCCAGCCCAAAGTTCATGAAATTAAAGGAATCGATCAGACGCACACCATTCAATTCTAACTTCATAATATTGTTTCCATTCATGATCAATTTTGGAACTTTTAACCCAACTTTGACAATATAGTTAAGAATGAACTGCCCGTCATAACCTTTTAAATTATGAGCCATAGCTGTGACTCCTTTGTGATGTTTTGAAAAGAGCCACTTGCAAAATTGACTCAAAGTTTCTTCTCCTTGAAAAATAACTTCCCTACCCTCTTCAAATTCACTGCATGTAGAACAATGAAAATCAAGTGGTTTATCGATACAATCATCACAGGCTCTATGTGCAATACAATAATTCGGGATGTGCACCCCTGTATCTTGTTTGCATTCAAAATCAAAGAAAATGAACTGTGGTTTTTTGACTAGAGAAGAACTCGTCTCATCATCGCTGTCGTGTTTCATCTTACTCTGGTAAGGCTGAATAAAACAACGATGAGAAAAGTCAACTATCTTCTTGCAGAGATGACACTTTTTCTTTCCATTGCAGATATGATCTCTCTTTCTGGTAAGATACTGCGCACCACATTTTGAACAGAGTTTCACTAATTCACAAATGGATTTCTTTTCTTTACCTTGAACATTTCTGTGATTTTCAAAGCATAAAACACTAAAAAATCGTCTATGACACTTGGCGCAGACATACTCTTTGGATTCTGATGGACATTTTCCAGCACGATAACAACCTTTGCAGATTTTTGAGCAAGCATGATTTTCCCGAACGTTATAACCCACATCACAGAACTCACAATAATATGTACAACAAAAAAAACCTTTGATGGATTTGATATAGTCATAATGGTTTTGATGAAAGTATAAATGTATGATCTTACTATTGTCTTTCACTTCTGGGTGTTCAAATACTTTCTCCACTTTCGATAGTTGTTGGTGAACTTTAATGACATAGTCTTTTTCATACAGGAACAATTGAATTTTTTTGAATTCGTCAATTCCTACAGACTGTGTTGGTAAAACTCCAGCTTCATTCATCAATTTCTCGGCTTCAGTCTTTTGAAGTGATCTGTTTGATCTTTTGATGAGATCCCATTTTCGATTCCATTCTTCGGTGTTTTCACGTTCATGGTAGCAAATTCCCACAACAACGGCTCTTGCAAAACATAATTGATCACGGTTGTTAATTTGAATAAGCGATTGTTTCTTCTTGGCAAAAACCTTTGAATCCAATTCCGACGAATTATATTTCACTTTTCCGCTACCACATGGAGGTATTGTATGTGTAATGTCAAATGTCATGGATCCGTCGTTCAAGACAAAATCTGTATTCGACTGTAAAACTCGTTCAATTTCATTCAATATAGTTTCACCTTGCAGCTGTTCTGTAGCTAAAAAGGGAATATGAATCCCCATCTCCAATGAAGGATGATCGATGGTAATTCTAATCATATCTGTCGGGTTAGCATTTAACTTTCGAATGATTTCATGGGTAACATCGTCAAATAATCCAAGCAGTCTCTGGGGTGATAATTCTTCAAATTTCTTAAAACTCACTGACAATACATGTGATTCTGTTCTAAATTTTCTTGACTTCTTTTTTCCCCTTTCTATTAAGTCATACAGACTTCTCATATCCAAAGTAGAGCTGCTGTTTTCTTCTTTTTTATCCACGAACATATTTGGTGAAAAGATATCATCTTCACTATCACTTTCTTCTTTCAATGGTACAGTTTTTTTCTTTTTTGGTGGAAATGACTCATCGTCACTATCACTTTCTTCTTTCAACGGTAAAGATATTTTCTTTTTTGGTGGAAATGACTCATCGTCACTTTCACTGTCTGAATAATCTACTATTCTTTTTCTTTTAGCCATCGTTTCAGCTCTGGCTGAGAAGACAAAATGAAGGAGCCGAGAAAAAACCTAACAATTTATAGACTCTTTCCTTACAGTAGTGTATAAATAGAGACATCGACTGTGAAAATCTCATCATTCTTCAGAAAGATTTCAAACAGAGCAGTCGCTACAAAAATGAGTGAGTTCAAGCTAAAAAGTACAACACCAAAGAGAGTGTATTTGTATGTTAACCCATACACTCACGATTATGAGATCACCAATATACCGCCACGATATCAAGTCTACCATACTGGGAACTATGTGGGATCATTTCTATCCCACCAACATTCTGCAGAAAAAGCCGTCTATCGTATCACCAGAATCCTAGATCAAGCGACATTCGACAAACGATATGGGATGGATGGCGTGAGAACAAATATTTGTTTTACGTGCAACAAAACAGGGCATTGGGCCAAACAATGTCCAGAAAAAGAAAAGCAGACTGGAGAAAATGTTTTTGTCTTCGTGAACACCCACACCCACGATGTTGAAATTCATCCAATAAAGGAAATGGATTGGGACTCTCAACATATGAAATACGTCGGGGTAGTAAATTCATTCTGCAAATCATTCAGCAATGAAAATAAATGGAAAAAAAGTTCACCACAGGATACATCATCCGTTGAAACTCAGACCATAGACATGCAGAGCGACAACACGGCTATCAAGGATTCAGAGATCTGCAAAATAGCAGATAAATTGGAGACTTTGCGGAAAAATCTGGACAAACAAAATCTCATAGATTGCACAAAAAACGAAATTTCTGTAGAGTCGGATTGTTCAAACGGGAAGGAAGAACCAAAAGATTTAGTGTTGATAGAAAAAAGACCAGAGGAAAAACGTCAAAATAACGAAAAGAAGAAAAAACGACAAAGCAAAAAAAAACAACTGTTTCTTTTGCAAATCGACAAAACACGGGAATGAAATGTGTCCAGATATGGTATTAAAAAACAATGAAAGGGGGAAAAAACGTAAGAGTAAATGTGAATCTGACATTCCAAAGAAAAAAAGAAAAACAGCCTAAGTGAAAAAGTTTTTCATTCATTCTGTCTTTTTACAGTTCAAAGTTCTATGACATTCCGAAGAAAAAAGTTTTTTCATTCATTTTGTTTTTACAGTTCAAAGTTTCATTGTAATGAATATTGTACAAAAAGTTCTAAAATAAAAAGTTCTAAAATAAAAAGTTTTAAATAAAACATAAAGGACTTGACTTTTTTGTTTTTGACAATTTGAAGAAAGTAAAACTTTCTTGGTATTGGGTAGCCCTGAAAAGGACTGTTTTTAGCTAAATAAGCTATACACTTTACCATTTCAATGAAGGATATAGCTTATTCATTTTTGCCACCCAAGCACAATTATTTGTAGGTGGGACAAACTCTGACAGGTCTGGGTAAATATTACCCATCTTAACGATTGGAGTGCGAGTTCTCCAGTCATGGCCTCTCCTGGCGAAGAACTCGCAAAGCGCCCTGAACTTCTTTATCTTTCGCTCCTCCTCTAACCTTTCTTTTTCAGCTCTTCTCTGCTGTTCCTCCTCTCGTCTTTTCACTTCTTCCCTTCTCATCTTTTTCCAACAAAACAATTTACGGAAGAAATTCTTCATCGTGAAATGAATTAATAAAAGAATAAAAACGCTGTCTCTTTTATAGCATGATAGGGGGGGTTGACCTACTTTGATACAGAATTAACAGAATTAAAAGCGCGAACATGGGCGAGAGCATGTAGACAGAACATAACGTACTATATGATCTATCTACAACGTCTAAGAGTATCAAATCCAAAAAATGTAAGGAAACTAACGATTGGTTAACGTTAATTCCAAGTCAAAGTAGGTCAATCCCTCTATCAAGCTATAAAAACACCGATTTTTCCCATACATTCATCATTTTGACTCATAGCTCTCGAACATTTCGGAAGTTAAAAATCAATATGGAATACAACTTAAACGATTTCAACTTAGATGCTTTCCTACCAGTGGAAAACAATGGAGACATTCTCTCATCGGCTATGAATTCAGCAAACATCATTCCGACGACTGTATTGGATAACATTTACGAAGAGACGAAACAGTTAAATTCGAAACAAGATTCTATGCTGTCTCAGATCTTAAAAGAACTGGAAACATTCAACAAACATTTGGAGGAGATTAAAACTTTAAACACAAACACCGAACGGTTATGGAAAAACATTGAGACACTACGCTATCAAAGTCAGAGCATTTCGTCAGTTCCAGTAAAGATTCCTGTGGAGTTTGACTTCGATAAGACAAATCTTCACAAGTTAGTGGACTCTATCGTAGCTGTTGTGAAGAAAGAAAAACAACCAAAACAAAATCAACCGAGAAGAACAACAAAACGAAAATCAGAGGAAAACGATAGCCATCTCCACAAGCGATATGTTGACCAAAAGAGATCTTCACCGATACTGACAGGCCAGGGCAAATACGGGAAAAACATTGATAATTTCGATGGCTTCAAAATCCCAAAAACCCCAAGAAGAACGAAGAAAAGCTGTCAGTAGAGAGAAAAACACAATCTCCAAACAAAACAGCCCTTTTCAGGGCTAACCATCTACCATGAAAGATCTATCTTCAAATTGTCAATGAGTTCTGATCCATTGAAAGCAACCGGAATTGTCCCCAGAGTACCTACCCTGAGGGTAGGTACCCTGGGGACAAATCTCCCTCAGGGTAGGTACTCTGGGGACGTGGGGGGGGAAGCAAAAATGCCATTTTTTACCCAAATCGACCAAAAATTTTCCAAATTGACCGGATTTGTCCCCAGAGTACCTACCCGGGGTAGGTACTCTGGGGACAAATTTCCCTCAGGGTAGCTAGACTAGGGACACTGTCCCCAGTCTAGCTACCCCTACTACTATCGTCTAGTAAAGACTTAATCAACTCTTTACCATACAATCCCTAGTTTTAACCACCCCGAAGAAGCAAGCTTTTGAAAAACATTGTGGGAAAAGGAGAAAATGCTGGTAACCAGCATTTTCTCCTTTTCCCACAATGTTTTCTGCCCTATTCCACACAATTTTCATTATTTAAGACACTTTTCATTTGTCGTCTGCAAATACTTTGATTTTGGAAGAGCCTAAAATCTTGTCGTTTGGTAAAGAGTTGATAAAACTACCGAACTAAGGATAAACACAGCAAAATAGAAAGTTGTGCAGATGCGTTACACATACTGCCAAATTATCGTCATAGAACCTGTATGTCAACCAGCGGACGTGCGTACATCTGTAGCCTCCCTGTCTCTCCTCCTTTTTTTTTGTTGTTATAAATAGTTCATACATCGATTCTGCGCCGTTTCACATCAGTCGCAGGAAGGACAATTTTGCGTGTGTGTACGTATAATCGAGCCATGTTCTGTAAATGTAAAAAGGAAGCTTCATGCATCTGCAAAAAGTATCGACCGAGGTTAGCTGCGCGGTCCGTGCAGGCTGACCTCGACCGAAACTTTTTACTATTGTGTGTTTTTTTTTCCTTCGTGTTAAAGGACCAGTCTGGCTCAAGATTCAGTCAGTTGTTATGAAAACTGTTTTTTTTTTATGGATCCATATTTATGTGATTACTTGCTTGGTGTGATGCATCACAGAGATGCATTAAGCCCAATTTTGCCAGAGCACGGCTCATAATATCTGTCCTGTCGTGTTTAGTGCCAGAGCTGTTGGAGTATAAGCTGGTTGTGCGTGTAAAGAAGCCTTGAGTTCCCAGAACAGTGGCGTCGAAGACGATAAAATGGCCGACAAGAGTAAGTTTTAAGCTCCACTGTCCAAAGGTTAGCGAGCCTCTGTTATGGCCCTGTGCCAGTCGCGCGTCTGTCCGTGCGTTAATAACTTTTTTTTGAAATATCGTCTCTGAAACTACCTATCCAATTTTGACCAATTTTTAACAAACTTCACAGAAATGATTCAGCCATGGTCCTCTTCAGATTTTTTTAAAAAAATAGATTCCTGTAAAAACTCTGGTTACCATGACAACAGAACTGAAAATATTGTGAATCTTTGAAACTTTCTTGTCTGAAACCAAAAGGCCTAGGGTTACCAAATTTGGCATGTAGCTTCATCTCATAGACCTCTTCGACAACTCTTCAAATTATAGACAGGGCGTCAAAATTTACCCCGCCCCGGGGGTCAGAAGTTTACGTAGGCTTATACAGTTCCTTACCATAAGGCCAATGGATACCAAATTTGGCATGTAGCTTCATCTGATAGATTTCTACCAAGATTCTTCACACTATAGCCCTGGGTCAAAATTGGCCCTCGGGGCCGGGGTCACAAGTTTTACAAGGGCTTACATAGTGAAAACCTTAAAAAAAAGTCCCCTTGTACTTAACCACATGGCCTAGGGCTAATGAATTTTGCATGTAGCTTTATCTGGTGGACCTCTTCCAACGTTGTTAAAATTTTAACCTTAAGATCAAATCTGGCCCCCACCCTGGCAGTCACAAGTTTTACATGGGCTTTCATAGTGAAGATTTTGTGACTCTTTTCGTTTCTAAATCAAAAGACCTTGGGCTACCAAACTTTAATCTAGTGGACCTCTTTGTAGAGTGTGCATATTATAGCCTTTGGGTCAAAATTTGCCCCGCCCCACAGGTCACAAGTTTTCGATAGGCTTATATTGTGAAAAAATTTAAGATTTTCTTGTTTCTGACCACGCAGTAATGTTTTGTGAGTCTTGCCATTTAGTAGGCGTCTTTCAAAATTATTCAAATTAAATGATATGGGGTCGAAATTTGCTCAAGTCCATGGGTCATCAATTTAACCCTTATCCTCCTAAATAATCGGAATGTGAACTTTCAAGCCAATGGTACAACCCCAAATTTTGCTCTTTCAAAAGTAGTTTTTGAGGCAGGATATCGGACAGTGTAGATCCAAGATCAGACTGCACGTTCTGTGCAGTCTGATCTTGATCTACACTGTCCACAACAGGTCCTCGAGTCTCGCTTAACATTTGCCTATAGAGTAAAATTTTCAAAAACTGCCCTGCTCCTAACCATAAATCCTAGGGCAACCAAATATAGCACATAGCTTCATTGTATCACTGCCGAATTGGTTAAAAATCTAGCCTTGGTATCGAAATTGGTACACCGCAAATTAACCGTTCTGTTTATATTTCGAATAAGATGGAGGGAACCAATATTGGTAAAGGGATTAGATCACGTTCGCGTTACTAATACCTTGGCAGTTTTCTATATGAGCCATGCTCTGTGACAAGGGTGTTTAATGCATCTGCGAAAAGTATCGACCAGGTCAGGCTGCGCAGTCCGCGCAGGCTGACCTGGGCCGAAACTTTTCGCTATTGGTCTATTTTCTGTATGTCCAAGGTCGATTACTAAAAAAAAAAAAAAAGGGGGGGGGGCTTTTATGGATCCATAATTATGTCATGACTTGCTTGGTATAATTCATCACGGAGATGCATTAAGCCCCCTTTTGCCAGAGCATGGCTCAATTATAAAATGTTTGCTTGTTTTTTCCGAATAGAGATTTACAAATCCCCGGGTATACAGCGCCCAAGGATAGAAGACTTTGAGGAAATATCGGAGTCACTTGGTCTTGGCTGTACACGCAAGGAGATCGGGGCTTACGATGGTAAGATGAGGTTCAAACCTTTCAGTGCCATGGGCGAAAACATTATCTTTTGCGAACGACATTGATCAAGGTCTAGTATCGAACTTCATCCAGTAGACCTCTTCCAAGATTGTTCAAAATTATAGCCCTGGATTAAAAATTGACCTTGCCCTTGGGATCGCAAATTCTAAATGGGCCTATAAGCTGAAAACTAAAAATTCCTTCTGGTTCCTAATCGTAATGTCTAGGTCAAACAAATTTTGCATGTAGCCTCATCTAATGGAGCTAGAGCAGGATTGTTAAAACTATGGCCTAGGGGTCAGCCCTTGGGGTGAAAAGTTTTACAAAGGCATAAATATAGTGAAAACCTTGATAGAAGTCTTCTTGTAGTACATAAGGGAGTCAGTATGACAAGGGAAGTAACTCTGGTTCATTGGTCACAGATATATGTAGTTTGTTACAACTTACCTCCCTTGATTCTGAAACTAAAATGTTACATGATTGGTTGTTGCGTATTCAAGTTTTGGATGGAAAATATTCAGTTTTTAGTGGGTGTAACTTACTTTGATTTATGATTTAATGTCTCTGTCAATGCCAATTTAGTGCATGATTAGTTTTAGGAAGTCGAGCGATACAGGGCCATCATTGATCTCTTGGTTTTCCTAATTTGAGAGGTCATGAGACTTCTCATACAGTGGTGAGTTTAAAAGGCAGACTGCCTCAGAAATTGCATCTAATCCACTTTTTTGCGAAATTGTTTTGATACACAGTCTGTTTCGTCATGGTTTTATAAATAAACCGAAATCAAAAAACTGAAATAGGAAATAGACGTATTTTGTTTTTATGTCACGGATTTAAAAAAAAAAAAAGATTTTTGTATTGATTTGATGGGAAATGTGTTTCGACAGTCGATACAAAAACCAAGATTATTTTCGATATTTTCTTCTTTTATTATCTGTTCCACCATTCATTTTTTCGAAAACCGGAAACTAAAACTAAGTGAGCTAATTCTTGCCTAACCTCAAAAGATAGTTTCAATTATTCATTATTTCTATGCAAAGAATTCCAATTACAGTCATTATCTTCAGAACAAAATGACCTCTCCAATAGTTGTATTTTTTCAGTGAACAAATAAACCTAAGAGAGAGAAAAAAAAAATCGTTAAAAAAGAGAAAGAACACCGCGGGAAAAAGATCACGGCACTTGAAAATGAGGGAAGGTCACATGTCTGTTGAAATTTAAAGCCAATAAACTATTTGAAAACATTGATGCTGACCTCTCCTAGCTTCTTTTTTAAAGAAGCCAACTTGTCTGAATCTACAGTGCTTCCCATGTATACAAATTGATAAATAAATTATGATCAATTCGATCAAAACGCACCGATTCTGCGTACGCTTTATAAACATGTACATGTATATCGAAGTCTTTTTATTTGTAGATCATTTACAAGGTGTTTTCGAGGATTACGATAAGCTATGTGAAATGGTTTCGCCCTCCTTGCCTGTTAAATATCCAAGGACGCCGGGTTATAGACCACAAACTGAAGACAACGAGTACAATGCTTGGTAATATGTTATACTACGAATAAGCACTTCCTTTTAGTTTTGACAACAAGTTAGTCACGCTCAAATCTAGAGCTTTTGCAGATTGATTGATTGATTGTATGGTGTTTAACGCCGTTTTCAACATTATTTCAGTTATATCACGGCGGCCAGTGCTCCTATCCATGCTTTCCTGGAGTGTCATTTACCAGTACTTCGAACAATATTCTTTCCCAGCCACTGGCTGCTTTCCCACATAACCATCGTCGGAACAATGGTCAGCGGTGAGAGAGGAATGAATCTTGTCGCGATGACTATCATCAATCCTTTGAAAGAAATTGGCCAAGCCGGGGATCGAACCTGCGACCTCCTGTTCTCAAGTCCTGTACGCTACCGACTGAGCTACGTGGGCTTGGCAGAGCTTTTGCAGACGTCGAATTTAACCCTTTACCACACATTCCCGACTTTTAACGACCCTGAGATGGAGGCCTTTTGAAAAACATTGTGGAAAAAGGAGAAAATGCTGGTAACCAGAATGTTCTCCTTTTCCCACAATGTTTTCTATCCTTCCAAAATAAATTTCAACTTTTGAGTCACATTTACTCTGTAGTATGCAAATGCTTTGAATTTGGTCAAGTCTAAAATTTTGTCGTTTGGTTAAGAGTAAAGGACAGTGGAAACTTGTATCTATGGCAACGCATTGATTAATGTCTTGGTAGCATCCTATTAACTTAAATACATTTGAGCCGTGCTCTGTGAAAAGAGGGCTTAATACATCTGCGAAAAGTATCGACCCATTTCAGCATGCGCAGTGGGCGCAGGCTAAGATAGGTTTAAACTGTTTGCTATTTGTAAATTCTTTGCTTGTCAGAAGGACCACTTTAACTCTTTATTCAGTTAATTGTTCTACAAAATGGTTTTAACCCTTAGGCTGCTTATTGCGACTCCCTGACCTTTTGCGGACAGCGTAGATCAAGATCAGACTGCACAGAACGTGCAGTCTGATCTTTGATCTACACTGTCCGATGAGGAGATATCTTCACTCCAAAAATTCCCTTGAAACAGGAAAGTTTTGGGCTTATAATATCGGCTTGAAAGTTTCATTTCTTTTATTCAGCAGGATAAGGGTTAATAGATCCAGCCTTATGTGATGACCTGCTTCATAAAATGCACATGGAGATGCATTAAGCCCCCTTTGGCCAGAGCATGTTTCATTTAGTATTAACAGACGTTTCCAGCTGTTTGGAGTTACTAGCTGTTGTTCACGAGAAGTGCACCAAGGAACTTGAAAGCAATGCTGCAAAATGATTTCTTGAATTTCAGAAAGCGTTTACACGTAAATGGTTGATTGATTGATTGACTGATTGTATGGTGATTAACGCCGTTTTTAACATCATTTCAGTTATATCGCGGCGGCCAGTGCACCTATCCATGCATTCCTGGAGTTTCTTTTACCAGTACTCCGCACAATATTCTTCCCAAGCCACTGGCTGCTTTCCCACATAACCATCGTCGAAACAATGGTCAGCGGTGAGAGAGTAAAGAATCCTGTTGCAATCAATCCTTGGAAAGAAATTGGCCAAGCCGGGGATCGAACCGGCGACCTCCTGTTTTCAAGTCCTGTACGATACCGACTGAGCTACCGGGGCTTGGCTACATGTAAATGGACATTGGACCAAGCAAAGGCGCTTACAACCATGTTTTATTTTTATTTTTTTCTCTCAATACATTACCTCCATACAAAGCTACTTTTCAGGTATTGGAAATCGGAAATAGCTGGAGCTCCCAAAGGTATCCTAAAAGGGAAAACTTACGCCATCAAAGATAATATTTCCGTTGCTGGGCTACCCATGATGAACGGGTCTTCCCTTATGGAGGGGTACATACCGGAAGTTGATGCTACCGTAGTGACCAGGATTCTCGATGCAGGTGAGATACATTCGGCAAACCTCGGGTGATCCGGTGACCAAGTAGTTTGTATTGCACCTAAACATTTCTTCGCCGGAAGTTCACCGTTTTACCGTTAATTTAACCCCTAGGCTGCCAAGCGTGACTCACTGACCTTTTGCGGACAGCGTAGATCAAGACCAGATTGCACAGAACTTGCAGTCTGATCTTGGATCTACACTGTCTGATAAGGAGATTTCTTTCCACCAAAAAATACCTTCCAAATTTGAAATTTTGGGCTTGTACTATGGGTTTGAAAGTTTCATTTCTTTTATTTAGCGGGATAAGGGTGAAAATTGTAAGGTTCCTCTTAAAAAAGAGAACATGAGCCACAATTTTCTATCGATGTCTTTCTAAGAATATTTTCGTCGGCAAACAGTTTGTACATTCAATTCTCAAATTTTAGCGTGGTTTTATCAATTCCGTTGGGAGCTTTCATCGACATTGGATAGATGTGAATAACTTCACCGTGGTTGATCTTATTGTTGCTAAGCCATTTACATGGGGCCCGCCATGTTCAAGGTCATGTGGCTGGTAGTTCAAAGTGGAAACCTCCTTATTACGGACGAGGTTAGAATTAGGTACGGAATCGAACGAGTTGTGACGAGTGGGTGAGATACTGTGTTCGTAAACAGTGTCTGATTATAGACTGCGCTGATTCGATCATACGATTTTTTGCTTACATGTTTCATTATCAAAGACGACACCGGAAACTTTTTCTGACAGAGTAGATCAAGGGTCGATTTTCTCTGTCCTGCCTAAGACAAAATCTATAAGTGAACCTCATTTAACTTGTCGTCTGCAAATGCTCTGAATGCAGGCAAATCTTAAATTTTGTCGTCTGGTAAAAATTTAATTGGCAGATGAATCATAGGTACTTGCACTTTTTTTAAATAAAAAGAAAAAATATTTCACCGGAATAACAAAATTTTATTGTCCGATCATCCATTATCTTCCGCTAGGTGGCATTTTTTAAATACATTACTTTCTGATATGGCCATGATGGGTACAGAACCGGACTACTTTTCAAGGCGGCAATCAATGCAACGAATTTCAAAATAAAATATACGTTTATTCACTAAAAACCTACCTTGTAGGATTCATCCAGCCATTGTTAGCTAGCATATAGCCTATGCACCAGCCATTTATAAATGAAGCCCACGTAAGCTTGGAGAAAAAGCCCCGATATAAGCCAGGCAAGGTGGGGGACGTTATTTTTGTTGTCAATCTGTTGTACAAATCCCAGTTTTTCCCATGTATGTATTTAAAAACTGTCGACAGAGATTTGCAGTAAACAATTGGTATGTTGAAAAATAAGATTCCCCGTTTGAAATAATTTTTTGAAAAGAAATTTGTAGCAAAAAATTGGCTTGATTTTTCCACAGACGTATTGTTAACCCTTTCGCAAACGACGAATGTTGGACTGGTCCAAATTAAAAGAGTTTGCAGACGACAATTTTAAATTTGATGAAAATGGCAGAAAGGTCTCAGAAAGGGTAGAAAACGCTGTGGGAAAAGGAGAAATTGCTCGTTATGAGCAATTTCTCCTTTTCCCACAGTGTTTTCAAAAGACTTGTACTGCAGACACGTGAAAACCAGGGCTTGTTTGGGAAAGGGTTAATTGCCATTTTCCGCCTGTACGTTTTTAGCGGCAATTTACCCACCGCGTATTAATATTTATCCAGTACAGGATAGTGATACATCATAGCAGACAGGTTTATCTTCGAAGAATATGGCATGCGCAAACAACGCCCGATCATTGGACACCGTTACTAAAAATAGCACAATCGCAATGGGCCATGCGCTATTTTTAGTAACAGTGTACGATGATTCAATCATAAGTACTTTCCTTTTCTGAAAATTTTGCCCTTTGTAACCTCACATATAGTCAGTTTTAACAAAGACTTTGCAAGAGTATACAAGGTTGACCTTATGCATGCTAGATGTACACATGAGATGCCCTTTGGCAAAAGGGATCCGTGATGAATTATACCAAGCAAGTCATCATACATCTAATTATGGACCCATAAAGTCCATTTAGTCTGGCAAGCGATTGAATTTTGACGCAGGATGGTCCTTTGACTCAGGTCAGCCTGTGCGGACTGCACGGTATAGCCTGGCGCAATATTTTTTGCAGATGTATTAAACCGCCTCTTCAAATTGCATGGCACATATGTAAAACGGTTACTATACAGATACGACTTTTTTCCGCCCGGCAGGTGACCACTTTGGAACCTGTGGTAGAAAAGGGATCAATCGTCACCCGCGCAACGTTTCCATGCAATTTACCCTTAGGATGCTAAGCGCAAATCGCTGACCTCTTGCGGACAGTGTAGATCAAGATCAGACGGCACAAAACGTGCAGTCTGATCTTTGATCTACACTGTCCGATATGGAGATATATTTCTCCAAAAAATTAGTTTGAAATAACATTATTTGGATTTTTATTATCGGCTTGAACATTTTATGTCACTTAGTTAGCAGGATAAGGATTAAGCCTTTACTGGACGACAAATTTCAGACATGTTCAAATTCAAAGCATTTGCGTATAACAAATCAAATGTGGCTTAACCCTTTCCCAAACAAGCCCTGGTTTTCACGTGTCTGCAGTACAAGTCTTTTGAAAAAAAACTGTGGAAAAAGGAGAAATTGCTCGTAACGAGCAATTTCTTCTTTTCCCACAGTGTTTTCTACCCTTTTGGAGAACTTTCCGCCATTTTCATCAAATTTAAAATTGTCGTCTGCAAACTCTTTCAATTTGGACCAATCTAAAATTTATCGTTTGGGAAAGGGTTAAATGAAAGAATTTGTGTTAGAAAGGTTAGATAACATTGTGGTCAGCAGCATATCCTCTTATTCTCATTGATAGAATTTGTGTTAGAAAGGTTAGATAGCATTGTGGTCAGCAGCATATCCTCCTTTTCTCACAATCTTTCCGAAGGCCACTTTTTTAGGGTCGATTAAGCTCGGAATTGTTTGATGACGGGTTAAACATATTCATTTCCTTGTAAAATAGCTCCTTCTCTAGTACTTGATTGAATCATACGTGTTTATGATCATTTTTCAGGTGGTAAAATCCTCGGAAAGACAAACTGTGAACATTTGTGCTTCAGCGGAAGTAGCATGACATGTGACAACGGTCCAGTGTTGAATCCTGTGGACAAGACACGTAGTGCTGGAGGTTCGAGCTCTGGAAGCGCCGTTGTCGTAAGTTCATTGCTTTCCCTTTTTTTTCATTCTGTTGCTTTCACACCCTTAGTATGGTGTCCTTGTGCTGCAAGGTTAGAGCCAGAGTTTTACAGTGGACCACTTGAAAAAACCTGTAGAAACCATGCATACACATTACGTGAGTAAGAGTATAAGATCGAGCTACCTAAACTGGCTTGCTGTTTTTCGTTACCCACGATACTTTCTTCCCTTTTAGAGACAAAAACCATTATGTAAAAAACCATTTGGTTTGTACGGTTTTCAAACGCTTTCAATATGACCTAGTCTACAATTTTGTCGTCTGGTGAAGAGTTAACCGCATTTTTCTGTTAACAGGTTGCAATAGGGGAAGTAGATGGGGCTATCGGCGGGGACCAGGGAGGATCTGGCAGAATTCCAGCTTCATGGTGTGGTATTATTGGCCTAAAACCCACATGGGGCCTCGTTCCGTATACAGGTGCAGTGCCAATCGAGATATCATGTGACCATTTAGGACCAATGGCTCGCACTGTTACAGACTGTGCCCTTCTACTTGAGGTTAATGTGTTTATTCTCACTTTGATTCGTCTTTGATTTTTTTCCCTGAAGTTCAGTTTTTGATTTAACAAGTTACACGAGACTTTTTAAGTACACTAAAAATTGGCATTTTATACTCCTTGTCTTGTTATAATTTACACCGAAAAGAAACTTGCTTTATTCGGTGAATTCTAGAAGAGAAAATAGTTTTTCAACAACTACGACTCGTATTTTTTCTCTCAGTATCTAAAATTTGTTCCGGAAAACATACTGAATAGGCAATGCATTCTTACACAAAGTCAGTTGTCTTTACTAACAAAGAAAAGTCTACTGACAGCAGTATACCTATATGACTTGAAATGGGAAAAGAGACATTGTATTTTACCTTAGCAAAGATGAGAAGTATAAAACTTTAAATGGGAAACTCTCATGCGCTATGGACTATACGAATGCAGTTCTCATCTGAATAAATTCCACTCTACGAAAACCTATAGAGAGTCACCCCTTGTGACCTTTCTATCAGCCAATTAAAGTCCTGTTTCAAACTTTCTTTAGATCATGTTCACATTTCTTTTTAAATATCAGAATATCATAAAGTGTCATGTATGCATAACGTGTTATTAACTTAGACAATAATGTCTAACGTGGGCTAATAATGTATAACTCCCCATACTAACAGCTTTTGAGACGACATCTCTGATTGGCTGAGCTTTTATAAACCGGATATTGGGGAAATGTAAATTGTACAGAGGAGCCAATGAGGACTGCCGCTGCCTGATCTATCATTGAAATAGTGCGTACTTTAGTGAGAGTAATCAAAGAGCATATCTATTTTCAGGCCATTGCTGGATTGGACGGTGCGCATGACTCTAGACAGCCACGTGACCTGAAGGTTCCTAAATACTCACAGCTGGTAATTTTCTGTTTTACATGTTATCCGTGTCAAAGGCTCGTATATAATTTGTTCAAAACATGTTAAACCTTACTCTTTCATAAGCAACCATAATTGTATTTTAACCCTTAGGCTGCTACGCACGACTCACTTGATCAGACTGCACAGAACGTGGAATCTGATCTTGGATCTACACTATCCGATAAGGAAATATTTCTCTCCCAAACAAAACATTGAAACAGCAACCTTTCTTATTTTACTATCGACTTAACTCTTTACCAAACGACAAAATTTTGGACTGGACCAAATTGAAAGCATTTGCAGACGACAGATTTAATGTTGCTAAAATGATGATTTCTCTTTTAGATTGGGTAGAAAACATTGTGAGAAAAGGAGAAAATCCTGGTTACCAGCATTTTCTCCTTTTCCCACAATGTTTTCAAAAGGCTTCTTTCTCTGGGTCGTTAAAAGTCGGAATTGTATGATAAAGGGTTAAAGGTATCATTTAATTTATCCAGCAGGATAAACGTTAAGTCAAACAGGTATTTTGTTACCGAACACAGAGATTTCTTGTTGCCAGAATTTAGACCAGGGATATCCTTTAATACAAGCGATTAGTACCTTGTCACAATGCAATGGTCAAAGGTTCCGTGAAATGTCAAAACGGATCCATCAAAATGCTTCATAAATTATTTGTGCGGTCCTGAAACAAGCCTGCATTTGACGACTTTGCAAACATCTTTTCGAACAAGCGATTGATGACGCGTCTCAACGCATTGGCCAGAGGTTCCGTTAATTTGTCGCTTTGCAAACAATTCCATAAATGATTCATAGATTATTTATGAGGACACGGTTTGGTCCTGAAACAAGCCTGCATTTGACGACTTTGCAAACATCCTTTCGAATAAGCGATTGATGACGCATCTCAACGATTGGCCAGAGGTTCGGTTAATTTGTCGCTTTGCAACCAATTCCATAAACGATTCATAGATTATTTATGAGGACACGATTTGGTCCTGAAACAAGCCTGTATTTGAAGAATTTGCAAAGATCCTTTCGTACAAGAGATTAGTAACGCGTCTCAATGCACTGGTCAGAGGTCCGCTTCCGTAAATATGAACATGAAACAAATAAGATGCTTCATAAATGAGTGGTGCTCTGTGAAAAGGGGCTTAATGCATCTGCGAAAAGTATCGACCCAGGTCTGACCTGGGCCGAAACTTTTCGCTATCGGTCAATTTTCTGTATGTCAAAGGATCAGTCTATCTCATGATTTAGACAGTTATTTGACAAAGTGGATTTTTTTCGATCCATAATAACATGATGACTTGCTTTTTATCATCCATCAGGGAGATTCATTAAGCCACCTTTTTGCCAGAGCACGACTCAAAATTATTTGTAAGGACAAGATTTGGTCCTGAAAGAAGCCTGTATTTAACGACTTTGCAAATGTCCTTTCGTACAAACGATTAGTAACGCGTCTCAGAAGTTCCGTTAAATGTCAATATGGAACCAATAAAATACTTCATAAATTATTTGTTAGGCCACGATTTGGTCCTGAAACAAACCCATATTTGACGACTTTGCAAACATCCTTTCGTAGAAGCGATTAGTAGCTTGTCTCAATGCATTGGTCTGAAGTTCCGTAAAATGTCAACACGGTAAGAATGGGACCAATGAAATGTTTCATGAATTATTCATGAGGAAAAAACTGTGTCCCGAAACAAACCTCTCTTCGACGACTTTGCAAACATCTTTGTAAAATAAGAAAACCAAACAACGGCATTTTTTTTTGCCATATTATTTTCAAAGCTTATCTTCTAAACTGATCTGCTTCATGACAAAAAGGAAAGCGTTTGCCGGAGACAATGAGATAATTAGGCCCTTTTTTTTTTTACAAAATTTCAGTTAAAAGCCGATTTTGCAGGCAAGAAAATTGGACTCGTGAAGGAAGGTTGTGAACTTTGTGAACTGGATATACAAGCCTGTATGAGAGCTGCTGTTACACTATTTAAACGGGGAGGTGTTGATGTAGAGGAAGTATCAATCCCTCTTCATGCCAAAGGTAAACGTTTACAAGTGCGAATCTAATAAAACTTGTCTAAATCTTTGCAAAGATAGGGAATATCTCTACATATGGTTGCGCTTTTGAAATCCTCATTTTAACCCTTTCCCAAACGACAAATTTTGGACTGGTCCAAATTGAAAGAGTTTGCAGACGACAATTTTAAATTTTAATGAAAATGGCAGGAAGTTCTCAAAAAGGGTAGAAAACACTGTGGGAAAAGGAGAAATTGCTCGTTACGAGCAATTTCTCCTTTTCCCACATTGTTTTCAAAAGACTTGTGAAAACCAGGGCTTGTTTGGGAAAGGGTTAAACTGCTTCATTTATAGCAGGTGGGGTTCAATGTTTGAGTTAACGCTTTACCAAATGACAAAATGCTGGACACATCCAAGTTGAAAGCATTTGCAGACAACAAGTCTAATTTTATGATTTTGCCAATGTCAAAGCATTCAAATTATTTGCAGGATTTTAATTTGACTGAAACTGTTGGGTTCTGAAAGGGCAGCAAAATAAATGGAAAAAAAAGGAGAAAATGATGTTTGCCAGGCGTTAACTGTCCCGATGCGGAGACCCGTCTCTGCCATCGCACCAGACATGGGTATTACGATATTATGTGTGCATAACAGAGATTCTTCTTTGCCAAATCCTTTATAAGACGACAAATTTCAGCTTTGTCCAAATTGAAAGCATTTGCAGACGACAATTTCAATATGGCTCAAATGGCGCAATGTTTCTTTGATAGGGTAGAAAACATTGTGGGAAAAGGAGAAAATGCTGGTTACCAGCATTTTCTCCTTTTCCCAAAATGTTTTCAAAAGGCTTCTTTCTCAGGGTCGTTAAAAGGCGCCATACATGTGCGGTAAAGAGTTACGGGATCTTAGTTCTTCACTTGTAGGTAGAGTGTTCCTTGCCGAAGCACTAAACAACTACAAGTCCTGGTACAATAAAGAAACGTGATGGATAAATGAGCTCTCTCCATAATATAATTGTTATGCATGCCGTTGAAAACAAACTAAATGTATATTGATTGATGTAATGGTGTTTAACGCCGTTTTCAACACTATTTCAGTTATATCGCGGCGGCCAGTGCACCTATCCATGCTGTCCTGGAGTTTCTTTTACCTATACCTCGCATAATATTCTTTCCAATGCTTTCCCACATAGCCATTGTCAAAACAATGGCCAGCGGTGAGAGAGGAATGAATCCTGTCGCAATGACTAACATCAGTCCTCGGAAAGACATTGGCCGAGCCGGGGATCGAACCAGCGACCTCCTGTTCTCAAGTCCTGTTACCTACCGACTGAGCTACGGGGCTCGGCAAAATAAATGTGAAAGACTTTAAAAGCAAAGGCAGAAATCTATGAATAGCTTTGGCTGAAAACTAACTTACATCCAATAAAGTACCATGGTCATTCGTTCTGCTTTTGTGAATTTCAGGCACCGCCATCTGGGAACCGATCTGCATTGAAGGGGCGTACAAATGTTTGGTTGAAGGTCAAGGTCAGTTTTATAACTTCTTCGTCATCGATATAATTGTCAGTCTAGTTTCAAATGTTTAACATTACTGTAAAAATTCGGTTTTTTTTAACGTCGACAGATCCGGAAGAAAACGTCGTAGAAAAAGGAGCAGTCGCCTTGAAGCAAATTAGCAATTTGATCCGAGGGAAAGAAAAAATAACATTTTCAATGTGTTGGACAAAGAACAATTACTTTTTACAAACACTCGCTCCTTTCTCTAACAGTGTTTTCCATAATGTAGAAAAAAAAAAGTATTTTCCGTTCCTGAAAGTTTTTTTTTTTCTTTTTAAAATTTGAAAAAGAAGGTTTCGGAATGTCTCAAAACAAAACCTGTTCAAATATTCGTTAACAGCACAATATCGTCGGTTTGTACAGGTGCTGGGTACCATTACAAAGGTTTCTATCAGGAATCCATGATAGATAAACTTGGAACCGGGTACAAGTCAAAGATGAGAAACTTGTCTGAAGTCATGAAAATGGTCTGTCTGTTTGGTGAATACGTCAAAAAGGTAATATATACATTTCTCTTAACAATTAAGGGGACCTATTTTGAATTTTTTGCTGTGAGTCAGTTTTTGTAAGATATTAATTTATAACTACAAAATATATATGAGTCGCGCTCTTTGAAAAGGGGGCTTAATGCATCTGCGAAAAGTATCGACCCAGGTCAGCCTGCGCGGAATGCGCAGGCTGACCTGGGCCGAAACTTTTCGCTATTGGTCAATTTTCTGCACGTCAAAGGACCAGTGTACCTCATGAATCAGTTGGTTGTTATACAAAATGGATTTTATTGATCCATAATTATGTGATGACTGGCTTGGTATCATGCATCACGGAGATGCATTAAGCCTCCTTTTGCCAGAGCATGGCTCATATTTCTCTGCAAGCATGAAGACGCCGGACGATTAAATTCAGTAAAAATGTGTTATTTTGACGTTTAACCCTTTACCACACAATCCCGAGTTTTATCGACCTTGAGGAAAAAGCCTTTTGAAAACATTGTGGAAAAAGGTAACCAGCATTTTCTCCTTTTCCCACGATGTTTTCTACCCTGTGAAAAGCAAGTTAAATCCTTTGAGTCACACACTAATTGTCGGCTTTCAATTTGGACAAGCTTCCATTTTGGTCGTTTGGTAAAGAGTTATTTAGATTATGGGATAGTCGTGTTGAAATCGTTAGCTCCATCTATCTTTATGAGGTCAGATATGACGTCATCATGATTATATGAATGCGACCCAACATAATCGGTAGGCGTGATTGATCAGTGTAACCATTCCAACATGCCTTTATGAAGTTCTTGAGCGAATCTTTCTAAATTCAATGATAAAGCACTTTTAAATGGCGTAATTATATACAGTCGGATCCAATTTCAATCTTATCAGATATCATCAAGATAAACATTCTGGCTAAGTTTCATGAGTTTCTGGCTGAAAATGTGGCCTCTAGAGTACACACAAAGCGTTTTTAAGACTTTTGACCTGGCCTGACTCAATTTCAAACTTGTCCAAGATTTCATCAAGACAAACATCCTGACCAAGTTTATTGAGTATTGGACTAAAAATGTGGCCTCCAGAGTGCACACAAGGTTTTGCTAAGTTTGCACCCAGTGACCTACTTTTTAACCGGACATGACCCAGTTTCGAACTTGTCCAAGATATTATCAAGACAAACAATCTAACTAAGCTTCATGAGTATTTGACTGAAAATGTGGCCTCTAGAGTGCACACAAGGTAATTGTTGACGCCTTGACGACGCACGACGGACGACGCACGACGGACGACGGACACAGCACGATCACAAAAGCTCACCTTGAGCACTTCGTGCTTAGGTTAGCTAAAAAAATAATTGCCGCCTGGAAAGCCTGTATCAATACTCAATACTTCTGAAAGTGTTCTAAATTTGAATTCAAAGACTTTCAAACGGGCAAAGACAGAACATCTCGGTCAGTCAGATTGCTTGTCTTGGAAGAGAATGATTGATAAAAACGGCACCAGTGGGTTGGTCTTCACCAACCGTTCTTAAGATTAATTTTTGTCCTCTTCTGGATTATGGTTTAGCCAATCAGAAGCTGTTTTACTTTAAAATTTGGAAAATTCTTGAGAATAAGAATGTTCTTAAGAATGGCTGGTGAATACAGACCCTGGAATTTTAGTTTAGTGTACGATTGTTATTGCTGGCTAGAGTAGTAATTTCCGCCGAGCGTTTGGCCTGTCTTTTTATGGATAGAAATTTGAAAATAATTCTTAAGCAAAAAAAAAGAAACACATATTCTACGCATGTAAACGTGTCCTTTACAGAACTATGGCAACAGATTTTACGCGAAAGCCCAAAACATGGCGATGGTACTAGCAGACGAATACAACAAAGCTCTGGAGAAATACGATGTTTTGGTAATGCCCACCTTACCTTTCAAAGCACCAAAACTACCGGATGTGACGTCAACAATACAAGGTATATAAGATTAAAGTAACAATAGCTGCCAAAAGTAAACAAAGCCAGGGTTAAAAAAATAATTTGAGTCTTGCTCTGTGAAAAGGGGGCTTTATGAATCTGCAGTCCGCGCAGGCTGACCAGGCCGAAAGTTTTTGCTATTGGTCAATTTTCTGCAAATCAAAGGACCGGCTTACCTCGTGATTCAGTCGGTTGTTAGACAAAATGAATAGTATGTATCCATGACCATGTCATGACTTGTTGGCATAATGCATAACGGAGATGCATTAAGCCTCCTTTTGCCAGAGCATGTCTCACTTAAATTTAAACCATATCGCTTAAAAGCATGGAAATTATTGTGAAGATGACAAGCTGTTATAGTACGGTCGGTCCAAGTGTTAGTCACTGGTAGGGAAAATAATTTCAAAACTAGGTTAAGAGTTGCCAGGTCACTCTATCTTTTGTTTACTTTTTGCCTGATTTAAAAAAAAAAATATTTTTCCGTCCGCTACGAACACTAGGACCGACCACACAATAACATATTGTCATCTGCACTATATTTTCCATACTTTTACATGATGTGATTTAAATTTAAATGCATTTTAACGCCTGCATTCATTTTTGGCCACTATTGGGCCTTTAACCCTTAACCCACATAATTAGCGAAAGGAAACCTTAAAGCCGATATTAAAAACCCCAATGTTGCTATTTCAAGCTTATTTTTGACAAAAATATCTCCTGGTCGGACAATGTAGATCTACAATCAGACTGCACGTTCTGTGCAATCTGATCTTGATCTCTCTTCCTCTGTCTCCTCTCCGTTTTATCTGTTTTATCTGTCTCTCCCTCTCTTTCCATTTCCCTCTTTTCATCTTTCTCTCTTGCTCTCCGCTGTCTGATCTTAATCTATGCTGTCCGCAACAGCACCTAATTTCGCCAATAGCTCCGAAAGGGTTAACTCTTTACCAAACGACAAAATTTTAGACTGGTCCAAATTGAAAGCATTTGCAGACGACAATTTAAATGTGACTCAAATAATGAAATTTGTCTTAGATAGCGTAGAAAACATTATGGGAAAAGGAGAAAATGCTGGTTACCAGCATTTTCTCCTTTTCCCACAATGTTTTCAGAAAGGCTTCTTCTTCAGGGTCGTTAAAAGTCGGGATTGTGTGGTAAAGGGTTAAATTGCTTAGTAATGAACTTTGATGCATTATACCAAGCAAGTCATAATATATGTATGTGTCCATAAAATCCATTTTGTCCAAAAACAATGAGGTACATTGGTCCTTTGATATGCAGAGAATTGACTAATAGCACAAATTTTTGATCAGGTCAGCCTGCAAAACCGTGCAGGCTGACCTGAGTCGATAATGTTTGCAGATGCATTGAATCCCCTTTTATAGAGCACGGCACATGTGCATGTATACACAAATGGAACAATTTGAAGAAAGTTTGCCAAAAAGTCTATCCAAAAATCTGACTATTCTGAAGATTCGAGATCAAATTGCATTGTCCTGCGCAGTCTGATCTTGATCTAAACTTGAAATTCAAGTTGGTTATTTGATTGTTCGGTGTTTAACGCCGTTTTCAAGATTATTCCAGTTACATGTATATGGCGACGGACAGTGCACCTATCCATGCTTTCCTAGAATTCTTTTTGCCAGTACTTCGCACATTTTTCTCCCAAGCTGCTGCATGCTTTCCCACATAATCAAGATGCAAGAGGGAATAGTCCTGTTGCGATGGCCCTTATCAATCCTTGGAAAATAAATTGGATGAGCGAGGGATTCGAACCGGCGGCTTCTGGGTTCAATTCCTATACATTACCGACTGACCTACCGGTCTCGGCGAAAAGCAAGTTAAACTGTGCTTGGTATTTGGCTTTATTATCGAAAGCTGTAATGTATTATTGGTAAAGAGAGGATTAAAAATTTAAATCATTTTTGTAGAGCGTATGAAACATGCTTTGGGTATGGTTACAAACACGGCCCCGTTTGACGGTACAGGTCATCCGTGCCTTACAATAAACATGGGTGAGTCTGAGGGACTTCCGGTCGGAATGATGATCATCGGGAAACAGTTTGACGAGACCACAGTGCTACAGTTTGCATATAAGTTCGAGCAGCTCATGGCTAAAAGAGGTTGAACTTACTTGCTCAATTCAGACACAGGGCGGAAGAAGGCTTTGCAATTTACATGTACATACAAATTTTAACCTTTAACCGCTAAATAAAAGAAATGAAACTTTCACGTCAATACAAAAATAAATGAGCCATGCTTTGACAAAAGGGGTTTAATGCATCTCCGTGATGCATGATACAAAGCAAGTCAGCATATAATTATGGACTCGTAAAACCAATTGTGTATAACAACAGGCTTAGTCCATTGACATGCAGAAAATTGACCAGTATCAAAAAGTTTCGACCAGGTCAGCCTGCGCTTTCCGCGCAGGCTGACCTTGGTCGATGCTTTTTGAAGATGCATTGAGCCCCCTTTTCACAGAGTATGGCTCAAATATTAACCAAGATAACCAATAGCTTTCGCTAATTTATTTATTTGTTGCTTGTCACTTTCTACCTAGGGAATAACTTGAATTTTGGCAGTCAAGGAAAATTATTGTACACGTCTTAGCATAAAAAAATACCAGATTTGGAATGTAATTTTATTAAGCATGCTGAAATTACAATCAGTCATCTTGGCTTGAAGTTCAAGTTTTTGATAGAATGGCAAGTTTTTGTAAGTGTTTGTGTGTGTGTGTGTTTTCGGCGAAGCTAAAATCGCTGGCTTTTGACCTATATCTTCGTATCGTTATATTAGAATGAATATATAGTAATCTGCGATTGGTAAAAAAATGTGTACATGTTTATTCTGTGGGCTCCTGAAACCCTATTTTCGAGCATGTGATGGTATGGTTACTTTCCCTTAAATATCTCCTCATACTGAACCACCAAAGAGTGCAAATATTTATATTTCAGGACCGTTTACGCCGTCTATCTTCTTGTTAAAATGATATTTCTTGTTTCAAATATTTGTGTAAGCTTCCTCTTTTATATATTATATGGAATATATTATATGGAATTCATAAGTAAATATACTTGTATCGTTGCTTTTTCAAGGCTACTAGTTTTTTTTTCTTTCCTTTCAATAAGTCATGGCAAATATATTTAGCAGATGATTTCCTTGTTTGTATTATTTTCAACGCTGTTTTCAACTTTGTTTCAGTCATACTGCTGTGGTCGATGCACCTATCCATCTCACATGCAGTTTCTTTTACAAGAATTTCATACAATAGTTTTCCCAGGCCTATTGAGGCTTTGTCTAAATCTAATTAAAATATTTTTTCTTACAAGTATTTTTTCCTACGATTGTATGTATGGCATATGTATCGGACAGACCAAGAGTGGGGTTATCACACAGACAAAATGAATAAATTTAATACTCGTATATAACAAGTTGTTTGTGTACAATACATCTTACCGATTTTTTTTCGCCGAGAAACTGCATATTGTGTTGCTTTCGGAGAGACGTTTGCGGTCCTTTTCTAACAGTGTTAGTAGCTTTTCGGGTACATTTTCTGAAACGGGGTAAAAATGATGAGTAGGTTTAGAGTGTTGATTCGAAACTGTTTACAATATTAAAGTTAAGAATACAAAAAAAAAAGAAAGAACACATAGACAATATCAGACAGTAAAATGAGCCTAAATGAGGCTGTTTTACGACTTAAATATCTTAAAATACCGGGCAATATAGATTCAAGACTGCACGCTTAATGCAGTCCAGTCTTGATCTTCACCGGCCGCAAAAGCAACTTAAGTTTTGAATGGCACTCTGAGGCTCAAATCTGCAATTTGAAGCCAAGTTTAAATTTTCAGCTTCAAAATGAATAAATTGGACTTTTTCAACTATAACAAATAGAATCCAGTACAAATGAAGATACTTTTGGTCATACTTTAGAATTTTCCGCGAAGGAATAAAGAATTTGCAACCAGGACTGTCAGCGCTTTGATTTTAATTGGCCCTTATTTCCGACCATTGACTGAGAAAACGCACGCTTCTTTTGCATGGCTTAAATCAAGTCACGCCAAACGACTTGTAACGATATTTGATTGAAGTGCTCGTTTGAAAATATATTTGCTCCACACTCTGGCAAAAGGGGGTTTAATGTACCTCCATTATGCGTCATGTGTATGCCTGGGAAATCATTACATGATCATGGATTCATAAAATACATTTTGCCTAACAACAGACTGAATCATGAGGTAAACTGAAAATTGACCAATAGCAAAAGGTTTCGGCCCACGTCAGGCTGCGTGGGCTGCGCAGGCTGACCTGGTCGATACTTTTTTGCAGATGCATTAAGCGCTCTTTTCACAGAGCATGGCTCAAATTACTTGGGACTAGTAAGCAGCATTGATAGTCGATCTAGGCCTGACACAGTGGGGCGGTATCACTCCTTGGTTGTCCTTGAAAACCCATCAGCATAACCTTGTTAACCCTTAAAGCGCCTTTCACAACTATAGTTGCCTTTGCGGCCACTGTAGATCAAGATCAGGCTGCACAAAACGTGCAGCATGATCTTTGATCTACACTGTCCCCTTTGCTGATGCACTGCAGACAAAAGGAACCATGAAATTGCGATTATTTACATCGCATTTCTGGGATCAAAAAATCTGTTAGGTTTAATCGGCGCTTTAAGGGCTAAGGGACTTAGTAGCTCTGCATTTAACTGGAGGCGGCGACTGCGCGGTTTTCCATGCAGACGAATGATGTTTCCCCTTTGGCTCGTAGAAATGAATCCAGGTTTTGCCCATCAAGGATCCCATTCACGTGCATACGCACCGGTTTAAGGGTTCCCGCTGTCGATCGCCAGTGGTGCCAAATAGCACAAGTCAGAAAAAAATGTCTTCAAAACTGAAGCACTGGCGAATCTTCTGGAATTAAGTAATGTCTTTACATGATATTTGACAGATCTAAACTCTTATACGAGGGTTGTTCTGGAAGTTCGTAGAATTTTTTTATAGGACAAGTTATAATCGCAGTTTAATAAAATAGAATATACGGGCACAAATTTCAGATTTTATTCTATCCATTCCCTGTGTATTTTTCTAGTATCTTAAATAGCAAAATTTTCCTAACAGAAATAAAACAGCATGTAAGTCATACCCGGAGCACGCCGACGTCATAAGTAACGTCAAGCGTCATTTAAGTCCAACGAACGTCGCACTTTCTCCACATAGTCACCCGCAAGATCCACGCATTTCCGATGCCTGCTTATCCACTTAGGGTACGTTTCTACATACCACTCTTTAGAAAATGACGACACAACTGCTTGGGCTTGTTTAGTAAGGTCGTCAGCTGAATCAAACCGTATTCCGCGTAACTGTGCCTTGAGCTCCGGGAACACGCGAAAATCCATGGGGGCGAGGTCAGGACTGTATGGTGGGTGCTTCAAGACCTCAAAACCCAGCAGAGTGATCTCTAGCTGTGTAGATTCCGCTCGGTGTCCCGGTGCATTATCCTGGTGTAGTATTACTTGGTCATGGTTCAAGTGGGGCCGTTTCTTCCGTATCGCGTTAACGAGATCCCGCCTCAGAACCTAAAGAAAGAAATGCACGGTTCATTAGGTTTGCGTAAATCAATATCTCATTTTTTGTTATTTATTTGATTGATTGATTTATTTATTTAAATTTATTTATTTATTTATTTATTTATTTATTTATCATTTACCTTAGAATAGTATGCCGCTGTGACTGTTTGGCCCTCTGGAATTCGGTGCTGTAATAGCATCCCGTGCCGGTCCATGAAGTAAACGAACATCTGTTTTCCTGCGCTTTTTTGGACCCGAGCCTTTTTTGGTGGAGGGGTACGCGGGGTTTTCCACACCGATGACATGCGCTTAGTTTCCGGGTCAAAGTGGTGCAGCCAGGTCTCATCCGTGGTGATAATCCTGTCTAAAAATGCGTCTCCCTCTGTTTCGTAGCGGGTAAGAAACTCCTGTGAACATCGCACCCGGCATTCTTTTTCACTTTCCTTGAGCAATCGGGGCACCCAACGCGCACTAACTTTAGACATGCCCAGTTCATCTGTTAATATCCCATGCACCGTGGATACCGAAACATCGAGTTCATCTGCAATCGACCTGACAGTAATTCTCCTATCACAATTTACCATGTCTTTCACTCGATCCCTAACTGAACACACTACGACGGCCGGCCGACCAGATCTAGGATCGTCCTCAATAGAATCACGTCCGCTTCTAAAACGCGCATGCCACTTATATACAGTAGCTGGGCTGCATTTTTTATATTTTCCTGTAGATTTGATCATGTTCAGCGTTTCTGTTGGTGATTTTTCCAGCGCGACACAAAATTTCACAACACTTCGCAATTCGACGTCGCCGGTAGACGTCATCTCTTCCGGTCAGCGACTTTTTGATATCTCCTTCAAAATCGTGTAGCTCGTTTGAAAGAACCGAAAACGTTATGAAATTTGCAGGAAATGACGTCATGACGTTGTGTTAACGATTGACGTTTTCGCGCCATTTTGATGCCAATAGAAAGTATAAAAGATACAATGTAAAATCTGTTATACTATGTTATACATTGTTAAGAAATGGACTGCTCCGGTATCCCGATATTGTGTTGCTAGGGTTACCGCTATTTTCGGTTATTGTTGATATTTTCGAATAATCTTTTGGAAATGTAGTCACGGTATGTTTAAGTACTTATACCTTGATATTTACCTATAAATTACAAATAATATGGATTTTAGAGCAAAATTCTACGAACTTCCCGAACAACCCTCGTATATACAACGTTGTTTTCAAGAGCAGATGAGTGCAGAGTGAGTCTCATTTAAAACAGATTTTCAAAAGATAGCTATAAAATTATCATTAACCCTTTCCCAAACAAGCCCTGGTTTTCACGTGTCTGCAGTACAAGTCTTTTGAAAACACTGTGGGAAAAGGAGAAATTGCTCGTGACGAGCAATTTCTCCTTTTCCCACAGTGTTTTCTACCCTTTTGTGAGACCTTTTTGCCATTTTCATCAAATTTAAAATTGTCGTCTGCAAACCCTTTCAATTTGGACCAGTCCAAAATTTGTCGTTTGGGAAAGGGTTAAGTGCACTCCTAGAATTTCTCTTGCATTCTCAAACGTGTACCTCAGGAAGGGCATGCACTCCCCAGAAAAGATGTGACTGGGAGCACTGACCCATTGTTATTATCTTCTATAGAAAGTTCTAATCTTTCCGACATCTCCGTAGAAAAGCATTTCAGTCTGCTACGCGCCGTCTCATTTCGTCTTATGTATTCACTTCAATTCTTCTTTATCATACATATAGGCCGCTGGCCCAAGATACATAACAAAATATATAAATGAATATTTACAGTTATCGGATAGATTTAACTCCTTACCAAACCACAAATATATAGTCCTGTCCAAATTTAAAGCATTAGCAATTCAAATTTAAAGCATTTACAGACTTCCAGTTAAGGACAGCTGAAACGACAGAATTTGTCCTTGATACAGTAGAAAACATTGTGGAAAAAAAAAAAACCGGCTACCAGGGTTTTCTCCTTTTCCCATGATGTTCTCGAAATGCGTTTTTCTAGGGTCGTTAAAACACATGATTGTTTGGTTAAGAAGAAAATGACCAATGATGTAATTAGATCTTGAAACTAAGTATTAGAGTTTATTTCAGCTTCTTTTATCTTCATGACTGCAGTAATTAATGTATAATGCTAATTTCATGACAGTAGACTCTTTTGAATTTTGCATGAGACTGTAGAAACATTCTTTACTTATATTACCTCTGTACCATTTAAAAAGTAATATACAGCCGAGGAACTCATCCCGCACAAACCCGTGTTAGTGATCCACCTATTTATTCGTCTAATCGAAGACCAGGGTCCCTTCTCACCAACCATTCTTAAGAACGTTCGTAGTCTTATTCTTCAAAATTTTCTACATTTGAAAGTAACACAACTCCTGATTGGCTAAACCATTTGGTTTAGCCAATCAGGAGTTGTGTTACTTTCAAATGAAGAAAATCATGGAGAACAAGACTAAGAATATTCTTATGAATGGTTGGTGAATACGGGCCCAGGGTCCCTTCTCACCAACCATTCTTAAAAACCGTCGAAGTCTTATTCTCCAAAATTTTCTAAATTTGGAATCCAAGTAAGACAACTTCTGATTGGCCAATCAGAAGCTGTGTTACTTTCAAATTTAGAAAATCTTGCGGAGAATAACACTATGACCGTTCTTAAGAACGGTTGATGAATACGGACCAAGAATTTGGCGAGATCTTTTTTTTTTACATAAAAAATCCCCGTAAAATTTCGTTAGTCCCAAGGAAAACAGCCGTTACTCACTAATTTCTCGAAGAACTCTCGTTTTTTGAGCTCTTATCATTGCGTATTTTCAAATCAAGTGTAAGTATACGTTGGACGGATGATAATGCTGATGCCGATAATGTCCGGATTTTTTTCGGTGTGGCTGAATGCGCTTGCTTTTGACCTACTTCATGGTACTGATAAAGAATGAATAGATGGTAATTTGCGATTGGTAAAAAATATGCACATGTTTATTCGGCGGGCCCTGCTACCATATTTGCTCGCACATTTATGAAACCACTATTTACTGCGCTAATCGATAACACGGGACCAGAAATAATTTTAGTTAAAACGAAAAACGGTTAAGAAAATGAGGCAATTGCTCTTGTGGTTACCTTTCCTTATTTTACTTCACATTGAACTACAAAAGAGTTTCAACATTCATATTACAGTATCGCCTACGCAGTCTATCTTTTTTAAAATGTTTATTGCTTACAGTGAGTCGGCGATCGGCTCTGATTATGTCGAAAAATGTCCGGTTATTCAGATCCGTTGGTGTGTCTTTTTTGCAAATGCTTCCAAGTGTCAGCTTGAATTTACACATACACAAGCTCTCCCAACACATTGCCTAACCTTGCATTCATTAACCCTCCTCCACCCAATCCCGACTTTTCATGGCCCTGGAGGGGAAGGCCTTTGAAAACATATTTAGAAGAGAAGAAAATGCCGGTAACCAGCGATTTCTCCTATTCCCACACGACTTTCTGGTGTCTCAAGAGCAATCACAGCATTTAAGCTATATTTGGTCAGTACCATGCAAATGCTTTCGATTTGGACAGATTAAAAAGTTTTGTCGTTTGGTAAAGAGTTAAATTTGGCTAATTAAACAACCACTCTAAGCATCAACCCAGCGGAATGTAAATTTGATGCGGATATAAAACATACTGCCAAAATACCGCCACAGGACTGTATGTTAACCAAAGGACGTGTGTTCACCTTTAATCCCCCGTCTCTCTTCAATATTTGTGGCCATGCATAGTTCAGACATCGATTTTTATGTCGTTAACTGATGTCACATCAGTCGCACGAAGAACAGTTTTGTTTATTTTCGCGTACATGTAAAAAGCGTTTATTATACATTTTTCCTGTTGCACTTTGTGTGAAAACACTTTGGAATAAATTCGGAATTTGTGTGAACACAGAAAGTCCTTGACTTCCACGAACAACTGCGTAGAACTAGATACAATGGCCGACAGTAGTAAGTGTTTTTGATCCATTATTACCTGCAGATGTGTTTTTTTGCGCCGTGCAACATACTATTTTAAAAAACATTGTGCCAAAAGAACTTTCTTTTGACGAGAAATTTTTGGTTTTGCCTGAGTACTTAAAATTGTATTCGTGTACTTTTACATGGATTTATTGTATGTCGTCTACTGCTTTGTTACCGGAGATACGTAGTTAAATTGTTTCATCTTACAGGTTTTTAACCGTTTAACTGTGTTAGGAACGTAAGTGGATGTAGTGAAGGAATAGATCAAGATCAGTCCATACAGAACCTGCACCCTGATCTTGTATCTGCACCGTCAGTTATATGATTCAGTCATTGGCTATATAGCCAAACGTCATGCGACAGGATTCATTCCTCTTTCACCGCTGGCCATTGCTTCGGCGATGGTTATGTGGGAAAGCAGCCAGTGGCTTGGAAAGAATATTGTGCGGAGTACTGGGATAAGTAATTCCGGGAAAGCGTGGATAGGTGTACTGGTCGCCGCGATATAACTGAAGTAATGTTGAAAACGGCGTTAAACACCATACAAATCAATCGGCCAAACGTCTGTTCCTTTGCTATAGAATTCTGTCTGCAGACCTCGAAAAATTTTGCAAACTGTGAGAAATAGCAAACAACTAAATTTGAGGCCTAGACAGATTGGAAGCAGCTGCAGACGACAAATCAAATTTGGCCTAAATGGTGAGATTTGTCTCACTGATAAGCTAGAAAACATTGTGGGAAAAGGAGAAAATGCTAGTAACCAGCATTTTCTCCTTTTCCCAAAGTGTTTTCAAAAGGCGTTTTACTCAGGATCGTTATAGCCGGAATTTTTTGGTATGGAGACGCGTAGAACAGCCTGATCCAACCTTTGGTCTTCACGAACAAGTTTGAGCAGTTTCTGATCAGAGCGTATGATAGGTATTCTGTTCGTTTTGCCAGATGCCACTGTGTTAGTCTTTTTGTCTTTGATGACGAGCGTTTAATCCATGCTGAGTCATTTTTATTGCACTAAGCTTTTAGCTGTTAGCACAATGCCACATTGAAACTCAACCTTTCCCACCATTAAATCATTTCATATCACTAAATACCTATACTATCAAAAAGTTGAAAAAGATTACGGCGACAGTTACAACGAAAAAGTACGTGAAATCATGCTAAGTACCTGTATGTACATAGTAAAAAAAAGTTTTGCTCCCTCTGTGTTTTTTACCTAGGTATTCCTTGACCTCATGATAGGTAGGATTTTTTTACTCAGATATTGCTTTCAAATTTAGGAAAAACGAAAAGCTTCTAGGTTTGGTTTAAACCGAGAATTTAATGTCGAAATGAAACTTACGACAGGTTGAAAGTGACCTGCAGAGAATGGGCACACACAATCAATCAATATTGCGTACTTCAGCCCAGGGCTTGTATATAATAGCTTGCAGTTTTCGTCTCATACCTATCCGAAGAGCTTGGTACAGCTCGATCCGTAGCCGCTGCCGTGAGGTTAAGGGATACCTCAGTTCAGTTCCTTTCAGACGCAACAGACTGGCGTGTTTGTGTATGCAGTGGCAAGATTCTAATTTCCAACCCATTTCATATCATTCACGCCGGAAAATCAAACCCGGTAAAAACACAGGGGATGCAACAATATTTTTACTGTGTATAGTTTGTTCTCCACTTATTATACTCAATACATACATAGTAAAATTAGTGCTGCACCTCCTGTGTTTTTTACCGGGTTTGATTTTCTGACGTGACTGAGATAAAATTGGGTCGAAATTAGAATTCGGCTGCTGCATACACCAACAGACTCGTCTTTTGCCCATAAAATGAACTGAACTGAGGTATCCCTTGGCCTCATGGTAAGTGGGAATCTTTTGCCCAGATGTTGCTTTCAAATTTAAGAAAAACGAGAAGCGTTTAAGTTTGGTTAAAACAGGGAATTTAATGTCGAAACAAAACTTACGGCAGGTTGAAAGTGACCTGCAGAGAATGGACACACAAAATCAGGCAATATTGCGTACTTCCGCCTGGGGCATGCAAAACAGCTTGCAGTCTTTGTCTCACACCTCTCACGAGAGGTTGAAACAGCTCGATCAGTAGCTGCTGCCATGAGGTTAAGGGATACCTCAGTTCATTCCATTTCAGAGACAACAGACTTGTTTGTTCTTGTATACAGCAGCCAGATTCTAATCTCCAACCCATTTCATATCATTCACGCCAGAAAATTAAACACGTTAAAAACACAGGGGGTGCAACAGTAATTTTACTATGTATAGTATAATTTCCATTGTAATTATAGAGCTAAAAAGCATGTATCGTAAGTATCTTTTGTAGTTTCGTGTACATGCAAATGTCGTTAGGTGAAGTGGAATGAGCAAAGTCTAGAACGGCAGTGCGCAACAAAAGTTGCTCTTTCACTGAACATCAAAATCGGACCTAAAAAAAAAATCTGAGTTTGTGCCTACGCTGAGGGCCATAATTGCGAGATATTCTGTCTATAAACAGCCCTTAAATACTGCTATATGCTCTACATCGGTTTATTTCGCTGACTAAAAAAAAGTCCGATTTGTTTACGATTCAAACATTTTAAGGTCAGCGATATGCTCTGTTACTGTTTGTGACCTTGTGACCTCAGTATACTTGATCGACGATATCTTGTCACCTGTTTGTAAACAAAGTCTAATTCAATAACACGGTGTAAGATTAGTCTCATAGGCTATATGGTCTAGATATGGCGTGCAACACGGCCGTCGGACATATTTTCTGCTTTACGAAAGTCTACTGTATGAAAAAATCTTATGTAGTCGTAAAGTGCCGTCTCGGATTAGCCTGCGCGGACTGCGCAGGCTAATCCGAGACGACACTTTACGCAAATGTCCCAAGGTCTCATTGCGCATATTGCGGGCCATATAGTAATACGGCGATAGTGTGGCGCTTCCTTCCAATAACACCAAAATGGTCTCTCGGTACAAAATATGCGAAATATGTCCAAAAAATAATCTTCTTAACGTAAATTATATTCCTTGTAAACGTATACGCTAACTCAGAGAATTTGTTATACCCGTTCTTTGATGTTGTTTTGTATTCTTTGCGTATGTAGAACTGAAACAATATCGACGTTTAAGAATATAGTGAAACCGCTTTAACTTGTCACTTAATGAATATTCCGTCTTTTTACTTGAACTATTTATAAATCTCAGATAAATTTAAGTTTTATTGGAGAGGTCATCAGACCTCTCCAACAGTGGTGGGTTGACTGCCTCAGAAATTGCTGCCTAACTCCATGCTTTTCTGCGAAATCGTTCTGATACACAGTCTGTTTCGTCATGGTTTTATAAATAAACCGAAATCAAAAAACTGAAATTGGAAATAGACGTGTTTTGTTTTTATATGACGGATTTCAAAAAGGATTTGTTATATTGATTTGATAGCAAATAACCTTTCCAGTGGTTGTAATTTTTCATTAAACAAATAAAGCTACACACACAAAAAAACAATTTCGTTAAAAAAGAGAACACCGCGAGAAAACGATCACACGACTTGAAAACGTGGGAAAAAGGTCACGTGTCTGTCATGTAATGAATAAGAGGTTTCTCCTTTTTACACAGCGGCAGTCATATAATGCCTTACTTATTTTATATGTACCAAAATATATTGAAATTAAAAGCAGTAAGCTATATGAAAACAATGATGCTGACCTCTCCTGGCTTCTTTTTTAAAGAAGCCAACTTGTAGGAAGTTTACTTCAGGATAATGTGCCCATGTATTTTACCTCTACACCATAGATACGGCGACAAGGTCAGTTTATTATACAAAAAAAAAAAAGAATAATGCTATTTCAAACTTATTGTTGCAGCCGGCCCGAGTAGCTCAGTGACCTGACTCGTGACCTGGTGGTTGCGAGTTCGATACGCGGTTGAGGCAAGCGTCCTTTCCGGCGATTTTTCGCCTATCACCTGTGATACATGTGAGAAAAGTAGTCAGTGGCTTTGGAATGAAAGTTATGTGAGTACTGGTGTGAGAAAGCCAGGAAACACGTGGGTGCGTCACTGACCGCCATGACATGACCTGAGCTGTTAAAATGGCGTTAAACTTCAATACAAACCAAACCAAACGAAACATGCAGAACGTCTCATTATTTTCCGAACAGCCCCCGTGCATCTCATTTTTTCGTTGACAAAAGTGACGCACTATCACTGTTGACTAGGTGTATGATATTCTAATCACGATTTGTTTGCTTTTCTACCCAGGTTTGTGTATTAATGTGTGCGTGTACTTGACCATTTAACAAACGACAAATTACCGATTATTCAGAATTGAAAGCATCTGAAATATAACAAATTTGAGATAAATTAGCTTAATATCTTATACAGTAGAAAACATTGTTGGAAAAGGAGAAAATGCTGGTTACCAGCATTTTCTCCATTTCCAACAATGTTTTCAAAAGCCTTCTTGAGGGTCGTTAAAATACAGGATTGTCTATGTATAGAGAGTCAAACAGTTTGATAACATGAAATCAATGGCTGTCTTCCTGTTCTGCCTCTGATAATCTAACAAGCAGAACCCCTTAGCTCAGTCGGTATCTAGGACTTTACAACAGGTCGCTGGTTCGATCCCCGGCTCGGCCAATTTCTTTCCGAGGATTGATGATAGTTATTGCGACAGGATTTATTCTTCTCTCACCTCTGACCATTTTTCCGACGATGGTTATGTGGGAAAGCAGCCAGTGGCTTGGAAAGAATATTGGGCGTAGTACTGGTAAAAGAAACTCCAGGAAAGCATGGATAGGTGCACTGGCCGCCGCGGTGTAACTGAAATAATGTTGAAAACGGCGTTAAACATCATACAACCAACTGATAATCTAACATAAGGCCTGCAGACTATTTAAACACCTTTCAACCGACCACCTTTAAAGATATTGTCGAAAAAAGAGAAATTTCTCCTAAGGCGGAATATCTCCTTTTGCCACAATGTTTGCACGTGTTTTCAAGTATTTTATCTGAATTCAACTTGTTAATCCAGATTTTACCATGATGTTTTTAAAGTCTTCAGTGTTCAACTAGTTTTGGAAGGTAATACTCGTACATCATGTAAGTTAATAATCATTACTCAGAGCAGAGTTTTAAAGATGTGAATACGGTTCGAACGCACTATAGATGTACCACAGAGGTTTGAGACACGAATGATGTCGAAATCGGATGGGGAATGAAAAAATCAAAGTGCCGAAACAGCCCACACAAAAGTGGGAATTCCCACATACTGATTCTGCGATTCCCGAATCAACGGTGCAGCACAACTTAGCATTTTCTCGACTGAATATTGATTCATTCCACATTGATAACCGATCTACAGCATCCCCATGTAACGCAATATGAACAAGTTCTTCTCTGACGTCACACAAGGACGGGAGATAAGCATGTCAGGGGAAGTAAGCGCTGCACCATGTTAGGGTCATCTCCGTGGCGCATGGTACTATGCAAGTCATATCATAATTATGGATCCATAAAATCCGTTTTTGTTTAACAACCAACTGGACCATGAAGTAGACTGGTCCTTTTATATGCAGAAAATTGACCGATAGCAATGTTTCGATCGAGGTCACCCTGGGTTGATACTTTTTTGCAGATGCATTAAGCCCTTTTTCATAGAGCATAACTCATATTCATCTAACGGAATGACCCGAGACATCTGTATAGTCGGTAACCTTCTTCGTTCATTTTCGGATTCTGGAAAATAAAGCGACGTTTTGCCGACTTGATCCCGGGATCCCTGTATTGGTTAGCGATCCGCTAAACCATTTTACCCTTTTGAAAGTATACTTCAAGATACAGATCTCTATTCAAAATGCATGCACATCACGACCATATACACATATACAAGAATATATCCGAACGTCAAACCCGGAAATTAATTTCATCCCGGGAAAATCCGAAACATAAATGAGCTATGCTGTGGCAAAACGGGAATTGATGCATTATACCAAGCAAGCCATCACATTATTATGGATCCATAAAATCCATTTTGTCTAACAACAGAATGAATCATGAGGTAGACTGGTCCTTTGACCTACAGAAAATTGACCACTAAATTGATCAATAGCAAACAGTTTCGACCCAGGTCAGCCTGCTCGGACTACGCAGATGCATTAAACCCCTTTTCACAGAGAATGAAATCTTTTCATCATAAAGATTTGTTTTTTTATTTACAGAGATTTACAAACCCCCGGGTATACAACGCCCAAGGATAGAAGAGTACGAGGAAATATCGGAGGCGCTTGGTCTTGGCTGTACACGCGAGGAGATCGTGGCATACAATGGTAAGATGGGGGTCGAACCCTCTCAGCGTCATGGGCGAAAATATGGGCTTTTGCGGACGGCATAGATCAAGATCAGACTGCATGTGGTCTGATCCTGGATTTATATCACCCATTGGTTTTGTCAAACATGATAGAAAAACAAACCCCTTTCTCTGTTTCACTGGATTGTATTTTCAACCACTTTAGAAACCGAGGACATACATGAATATGTGAGCTGTCCCTGTGATATGACTGAAAAAGTGCGCAAGACACATTGTTTATAAAGATTTTAAAAAAATACAATACAATAAATAAATGAATAAATAAATAAATAAATAGATAAATAGATAAATAAATAAATTTAAACCATTTACTAAGTATAAGAATACAGTTTCATGACATGCACTTTGTGTAAACTAACAGTAAATGATAAAGGCGCTAGCTCCTTTCAAAACATATATATTTACATCAAATGATTAAAATAACGTCCATTTCGACGTGCAGCAGTGCATTTTGTCTCTTCATGAAATTAGATTTTATAGATCTGGGTTGTGATAAGTCTCATCTCTGAATCTATTGAAGCCTCAAGCTCATCTTGTTGTCTGAGGCTGGATTATACTCTGGCCCGCAACATACGAAATGAAACCTTCGGACATTTGCGTAAAGTGTCGTCCCGAATTAGCCTGCGCAGTCTGCGCAGGCTAATCCGAGACGGCACTTTACGACTGCATAAGATTTTTTTCATACAGGAGACTTTCGTGAAACAGAAAATCGCACAAAAACGGGAAGTGTCGTCTCGGATTAGTCGCAGGCTGCACAAGCTGATCTGGGAAGACACACTTTTACGCATATGTCCGAAGGCTCCTTTTCGTGTGTTGCACGCCAGTTATAATCTATTCGGTCGAAAAGCACCAATTCTATGTACGCTTTATAAGCATGTAAATCGTACTTGTTGTTATTTATAGATCATTTACAAGGTGTTTTCGAGGATTACGATAAGCTGTGTGGAATGGTTTCACCCTCCTTGCCTGTTAAATATCCAAGGACGCCGGGTTATAGACCACAAACTGAAGACAACGAGTACAATGCTTGGTAATGTTATCTATATACTAACACTGGTTTTTGAAAAGGGAATATTGAAGAATAGGAAAAACTGGCGGGTCATGAAAAAAAGACTCCAAATGACTGAGAGACTAAACGCTAATGGCAGTTTTAATTTAGATTTACCCTTATGCTTTTCGCACAAATCCGTTTTTTGAGCCACATTTGATTTGTCTGCAAATGATTTCAGTCTAAATTTATAATTTTTTCGTCTCAATCAGAGTTAAAGACGGTGGAAAATTGTTGCGTATCTACAGCATGACATTTTATTAATGTTATGGTGGCATCCAAAGAAGTTATATTGTCCGTTGTTTGAAATTATCAGCTGCTAGTAACATATACAGTAATTCTATGAATTATTCGTAGAGATATAGCGTACTATTTATTTTTTTCACTTTTACCTACCCGATATTCGCAGATATAGGAATAGGTTCGTTGATTTCACTCCAACTCAAGTATCTTTAATGGTGTTCCGGAAAAGAGCTGGGGTTCTCAGACCTCGGGCTGCCGAAATTGACAGTCTCTTTGGATTCCCGGAAATCGCTACACATGAAACAGGCAAAGGAGCTGGCGATTTAATCATGATTTCTTGAATTTCAGAGAGCGTACACATACATGTACAAAGGATTTAGACGATTATAATAATTTTTTTCCTAAAAGATTATCTTCGTACCAATCATACTGATTTTTAGGTACTGGAAGTCGGAGATAAACGGAGAACCCGAGGGCATCCTAAAAGGGAAAACCTACGCCATCAAGGACAATGTTTCCGTTGCTGGGCTACCCATGATGAACGGGTCTGCCATAATAGAGGGGTACACACCGGAAGTTGATGCTACCATAGTGACCAGGATACTTGATGCAGGTGAGATACTGCGTTGGTAAAAAGTGTCTATACGCTCGTAGAACAGCCCAGAATTGATAATACGATACTTTTACTAACTCTTTACTTATCGCAGACGAAACAAGACACTCTTGTGGACAGTCAAGGTCAAGACCAAACTGTACAAAAGTGTAGTCTGATTCCTGATCTACACTGTCCACTACTTTGTTCTAGATTATGAACAAACTGTCTCTCCATCTTGCAACGGAACTGGTTTTGTAGCATTTGAAAAGACTGTAATTTATTTGTTTAGTAGTGAAAGATGATCGACCATTAATAACCCATTGTATGTGGAAAAAAAATCGCCAAATAAAGCAGTACACAAAAGTATCTGATACACAACTTGATTGGTCAGCTCTGTCACGTGAGCTTGATAATATAGACGCTAAGATAGATGTGAGCCATGTTCTTGTATAAGGGGGCTTGAGTCTGCATAAGCAAAAAGTTTCAACACGGGTTGCTCAGAGACACTGTAGGACACGCAATCTGGGGTCGTATTCACCAACCATTCTTTATTATCTTTATATCTGGGATTTTCTAAATTTGAAAGTAACACAATTTCTTATTGGCTAAACCAAATGGGTTAGCCAATCAGAAGTTATGTTACTTTTCAAATTTAGAAAATTCTGGAGAATAAGACTTAGAATGTACTTAAGAATGGTTGGTGAATACAGACCTTAGAGGACCATGGCTTGAGCGCCACGAGAGTCACAGGATTTTTCTTGGAGCGTCCTTGGGCAAGACACTTCAGAGCCGAAGCCTAAAACTCGTGAAACCAGGACATGCATTGATATGCAAGCTATTACCTTTAATATGACTAAATATTGTTGAAAGTGGCGTAAAACACTATTCAATCAATGGATTAAAGATGTACATAATATTGATTTTCAGGTGGTAAAATCCTCGGCAAGACAAACTGTGAACATTTGTGCTTCAGCGGAAGTAGCATGACATGTGACAACGGTCCAGTTTTGAATCCTGTGGACAAGACACGTAGTGCTGGAGGTTCGAGCTCTGGAAGTGCCGTCGTTGTAAGTTTATTGGATGCCCTTTTGTTTAATTATGGAACTGTAACATTACTCGAACGTGTGACGTATGCATGACCTACAAGTGATGTTAGATACCGGCCGGGAGTTTTTTCTTGCACAGTAACAACAATATAATTCTAACTCGATAAACCTTTCATTAACAGTTTATATTATTTTTGTTTTCGGGCAAACATGTTTAAAACCATGAACCATGAGTAGATAATATAAACATTATCGAGTTGGGTTTATTTCGTCACGGCACATGATTTCAAACCTGTTAGCCCAAACATAAACAATAATATAAACTGATAATGAAAGATTTATTGAGTGAGAGCTATAATACAATCAAAGGACTTAAAGTCCTGGAAAGCGGATTTGTGGAGTAGCATATAGAGGATATTTGTTTTTTTCGGTGAAAGATCGAAATTTATTTCATCGAAAACAAATATCCTCTATATATTTCATGCTTCTAACACCTTTTTTTGTCGAGACTTCCATTAAAATCAGTACAAACTCCCCGTGGTCGGTATTCTCACTGGTCGTACCCGTGTAATATCGAAAAATATTTTCACCGCTATTTCTCGATATGCTACCGGAAAGCATGAAATAAAATATAATATAAACATGTTAATGAAAGGTTTATTGAGTAAGAGCTATAATACAATCAAAGGACTCAAAGTTCTGGAAAGCGGATTTGTGGAGTAGCATAAAGCTGTAATATGTTGTAATAAAAAAAAATAACATCACATGCAACACATGTGCAATTATTTTAAAATGGAGTTAGCAAGGGCAGAGAAAGTCAAAGTTGTTCTGTCGAGCGGCCCGCGCTGTAACTGTTATTCTATTACTGTGTAAGGAGTGGTAATTTGATCCGTCAATCTGACGCAAATTTTTGCCGGTATTAGATTTTGGACTATATAGATACACATGTAGGACTGTATGTACGGTAGTGACAAAAGCGAGGCTGGGGTGTATTTGCTAAAACTGAAAGTAGAATGGATAGAGAGCAAGCGTGAATGACAGTATATTTGGTTCAGGTCAAACAGATATCACAGTACAGTGTGAGCGCGCATGCGTCGTTACGCATAATGTATTTGGTTCCGGTCAGAACGATCACAGTAAGCGGATCTGCTATACAAATCCGCTAGAAAACAACAACAATGACAAAGCTGGCTTGAAAGGAGTTAACGTTTCGTATGCATCAGTGTTAGCATCATGACTTGTCGTGGGTTTGGCGCCACAGTTTCATTGTTTAAAGTATTCTGTCTAAGTCCGCAAGTTTAATCCTTTACCACACAATCCAGACATTTAACGACCCTGAAAGAGAAGGCTTTTGAAATCACTATGGAAATAGGAGAAAATGTTGATAGATAGCACTTTCTCCTTTTCCTACAGTGTTTTCTAACCTATCACAGACAGAAATCCTCATTTTAGCAACATTTAATTTGTCGTCTGCAAATGCTTCCAATTTCGGCTAGTTCAAAATTTTGTCGTCTGGTAAAGAGTTAAAAGGATGAATTAAATGACTTTTGAACGACTTTTCTGATTGGCCAACTTAAGGCATGAAAGCAACCACTGGTTAGAAATCACCAGGTAGCTTAAACTGCGCTCAAACCTGAATCTATTGATTGGGTGTTCGAAGAAAACAAAGCAAGATAAGCCTACCGGTATGTGCAGGATGATCAAGGTCTATTTAGTTTGCCAGAGGTATCTAAGGTCAGGTACACGCAGGACTTGCGCCTATTTTGCCAGGCAATTAACTCTTTAGCTGCAGAATAAACGAAACGCAAATTCCTACTCAATACTAAAAGCCCAAACACTGCACTTTCAAAGTTGATTTCACCGGAAAGAAAATACCGTATCGGACAGTGTAGATCAAAGATCAGACTGCACGTTCTGTGCAGTCTGATCTTGATCTACACTGTCCGCAAAAGGTCAGTGGGTTGCAATTAGCAGCTCAAGGGTTAATCACCAATCAAACAATTCTTTATTTTAACGACTCGGAGCTTAAAGGCTTTTGGAAAAATTGTGTGAAAAGGAGAAATTACTAAATGCTTGTAGATAACATCACTTTCCCGTTTCCCACCATAAATTCTACCATTTCATAGACAAAAAAATCCATTGTTTGAGAACCGATGGGTTTGTACTGTTTTCAAACGCTTTCAATATGAGCTTGTCTACAATTTTGTCGTCTGGTAAAATCTTAACACTTAAGCTGCTGAATAAATGAAACGCAAATTTTCTACTCAATACTAAGAGCCCAAACATTGCAGTTTCAAAGTTGATTTCACCGGAAAGAACATACCGTATCGGACAGTGTAGATCAAAGATCAGACTGCACGTTCTGTGCAGTCTGATCTTGATCTACACTGTCCGCAAAAGGTCAGAGGGTCGCGATTAGCAGCTAAAGGGTTAACAATTTTTTTTCTCTATATAGGTTGCAGCAGGGGAAGTAGATGGGGCTATCGGCGGGGACCAGGGAGGATCTATCAGAATTCCATCATCTTGGTGCGGTATTGTTGGTCTTAAACCCACTTGGGGCCTCGTTCCATACACAGGCGCAGTGCCGATCGAAATATCATGTGACCATTTAGGACCAATGACTCGCACTGTTACAGACTGTGCGCTTCTGCTTGAGGTCAATATTTTTATTTTCAGTTTGATCAGTCTTTGATTTTTTTTCCCGTGGCTCTGCTTTTAAACTAGTTGCGCGAGACTTTTGTATTCTAAAGATTGGCAGTTTATCCTAATCGTCCTATCAACATTTACTTGGAAAAGATATTTGCTTAATCGGTGAGATCAGGGATCGTATATTATATAGACGATCCCTGTTAGAACTACATTTCCGAATGTTACAGAAGAGAAAATACGACTCGCATTTTTCTCGCAGTAAGTAAAACTTGTTCTAGAAAAGATAATAAGTAGGCCTTGTAGTGTTTAACAAAATTTGTTTGTCTTTAGACCAGAGGATAGACTATTGACATCAAAATAATTTATGCTTTGAAATGGGAACAAGATATGTTGTATTTATCTCACCTTAGCAAAGATGAGAAGCATAACACTTTAAATCTGAAACTTTCATCTTCCTATGGACTATACGAATGCAATCTCACTTAAATCAATTCCACTCTACGACAGCCTATAGAGAGTCTTTGTGACCTTTTTATCAGCCAATCAAAGTCCTGCTTCAAATTTATCTTATACCTCTTTATATATCGTAATATCTTAACGTGTCATGGCTGTATGTATAACGTAATATTACCTTAGAAAATTATGACCAGTACGATATTTCTGATTGGCTGAGCTCTTATAGGCCGGATATTGGCAGTCTGATTTTTGAGGTGGGGGTGCAAAGAATCCCAACTCAGATTTACCATATGGAAGTTGAACCTAAAAAATCTGATTCTGGGGTACCTAACATTGCAAAATCATTAAATCGAAAAATAGTAATATTAAGAAAGCATTTTATTCACGTTGGCATCAAGGCATGACTAAAACGTTAAAAAAAGGGAACTTACACGGCTTGGTCGCTAAATGTATAAACAAATACACCATTATCATAACACTAATAAAAAAAAAAGTCTGTTAAAACAGACCACCATGAAGCATGCGTAGATATATGCGGTTATGTATCAGTTCCACCAAATAGCGTCAAGAAGCGTCAACAAGTGTCATGAAAAGCTTAGAGGCATCATGAGAACTCTTGTGGTAATTTCTTTGAGTAGGATTGCTTTATTTGTCCAGATATTGCTTAATAATACTTCTTAACCCTTTACCAGACGACAAAATTTCAGCCTTGTCCAAACTGAAAGCATTTGCAGACGACAATTTCAATGTGGCTCAAATGGTGCAACTTTTTTTCGATAGGGTAGTAAACATTGTGGGAAAAGGAGAGCATTTTCTCCTTTTCCCATAATGTTTTCAAAAGGCTTCTTTCCCACGGGCGTCAAAAGGCGGCATTGTGCGGTAAAGGGTTAAGTCGTTTTATTTAGACATTCTATTGAACCACCCTCCCCACAAAAAAAAGAGAGAAATTTGTCAATTTGCTCTGAGATTTATCGGAGAGATACCTCTCAGCACATTAAATGTCTGCTTGCTTTTACTCAACTCTTTCTATCAGCATTACGTGCTCATTATTTGGTACAACAATTCGATTTCAACTTGAGCAGGATTAAACGCACCCCACCTGAGCAGCGCTTTCACCGCTTTGATTTAGATGAGCCAATGAGAGTAGCTGCTGCCTGATCTATCATTTGGATATCGCATACTTAAGTCAGAGTAATAAGAGCATATCTATTTTCAGGCCATTGCTGGACTGGATGGTGTACATGACTCTAGACAGCCACGTGACCTGAAGGTTCCTAAATACTCCCAGCTGGTAATTTTCTCATTTACATGTTAACCGTGTCATAGGTTCATTTAAACATTGTCCTTTTCATTAGCATTCATGGACGTATTTTACAGAGAATGCAGACTGAAATTGCCCCTCAAAAGTATGCAATCTGATCTTTTTGATCTACACACTGCCCTTTCCTTTCCATTTTTTATTTGAAAACCAGCGCCAGTTGTCAATAAATTCAACGAAGTCTATTCCTGATTTCAACAACAACACAAGTGTGAATGCAGCCTCTTCAGTTTCAGTTGCGGAAGACTATTACTAAAACCACTATATTATTTAATACAATGTAATTAGAATGCCATTTTGAGTCTCTACCAAATAGGATCAGCCGTTACCAAACACTTCCGTGTTTAACAACCCTGTGAAACAGGGATTTTTAAAACATTGTGGGTGAAAAGAGAAAATATTGGAAACCAGCATTTTCCTTGTTTCCCACAATGTTATATGCCACTCAAAGATAAACCTCATATATAATCTTTCGTCTGCATCTGGTTTGAATGTTGATGACTCTTAACCCTTTTCCAAACGACAAAATTTGAGACTGGTCCAAATTGAAAGCATTTGCAGACGACAAAATGAATATGACTGAAAAATTGAAATTTGTTTTGGAAAGGGTAGAAAACATTGTTGGAAAAGGAGAAAATGCTGGTTACCAGCATTTTCTCTTTTTCCCCACAATGTTTTCAAAAAGTGTCTGTCACAGGGTCGTTAAAAGTCGGGATTGTGTGGTAAAGGGTTAAAGTTTTGCTGTATGGTAAAGAATGACTACTCGGCGAAGAGCTATCGTCTAGCTATCATGTCAAACAGGGGTTTTGTTATCAAGAACGGGGGATATGTTGCGAAAAGTAGATTAGGAACATGCTTTTGTACAAGCGACGAATAACTTGTCTCGGTGCATTGGTCAGAGGTTCCGTAAAATGTCAACACGGAACCGATAAAATGCTTCATGAATTATTCATGAGGACAAGATTTTGTCCTAAAACATATTTGTATTCATACAAAAAAAAAAAAAAAAAAAATGAGCCATGCTCTGGCAAAAGGGGGCTTCATGCATCCCCGTGATGTATGATACCAAGCAAGTCATCACATAATTGGGATACATAAAATCCATTTGTTTTAACAACTTATGAATCATGAGGTACACTGGTCCTTGGATACACTGAAAATTGACCAAAAGCGAAAAGTTTCGGCCCAGGTCAGCCTGCGCAGACTGCGCAGGCTGACCTGGGTCGATACTTTTAGCAGATGTATTAAGTCTCCTTTTCAAAGAGCACGGCTCATTTCTATCTCACTGACATAGTAACCCAGTGAGATATGATAAAGTTAAAAAATTAACCTAAAAGAGACAGGCGCAAAGAGATGCGCTGAAAAACTAAGGACTGCATCCTCGTAAAATAAGGAAAACAAACAACGGCAATGTCTCTTACTGTCACATTGATTTCAAAGCTTATCTTCTCAACTGAACTGCTGCATGACAATAAGGAAAGCATTTGCCAGGGATAATGAGATATTTAAACATTTTTTTCTGATTTCAGTTGAACGCCGATTTTGCAGGCAAGAAGATTGGACTCGTGAAGGAAGGTTGTGAATTATGTGAACAGGATATACAAGCTTGTATGAGCGCTGCTGTTGCACTGTTTAAACAGGGAGGTGTTCATGTAGAAGAACTATCCATCCCTCTTCATGCCAAAGGTAAATTCTTGTGTGAATCTGATAAAACTTGTCCTTCCAGAGTTTGGGAACATCTCTACAAACGGTTGCGTTTTTGCAATCCTCATTATAAGGATTGGATTTAACCATGATTGTTGAAAAACTGCTTCAACTATAGCAGTTCAATGTTTGAGTTGACGCATTACTAGACAACAAACTTTATGAATTTACCGATATCAAAGCATTTAAAGCATTCGCAGAAAATGTATTGCACTCGAATTTTTGGGGGTCATGCCTGGCCCAGTGGTAAAGTGTGGGACTCGTGTGGGACCCGGGTTCGAACCCCACCTGATCCGCTGAGTTTTTCGTGAGGGTGTCCTTGGCCAAGACACTTCAGAGCCCTAGCCTAGTACTAGTGGAATCCAGGAAATACATGAATATGTGAGCTGTCGCCGTGATATGACTGAAATAATGTTGAAAGCGGCGTTAAACACCAATCATTCAATCAATTGTTCGATCAATCAATCAATCATTCAATCAATCAATCAATCGAATTTTTGGATTCTGAAAGGTAAGTAGAATTGATGGAAAAAAAAAAAGAAAATGATGTTACCAGGCGTTGACTGTCCGATGCGTAGACCCGTATCTGCCATTGTATTATACACGGATATTATGAAATCACATTTACGTAACAGGTGGTCCTTACTTGCTGCTAAATCGCAAGGTTGTTGGATGTCATCAAAGAACCTTGTTTCTACTCTTGTAGATAGAGTGTCCCTCGCCGAAGCTCTGCAAAACTCCAAGTACTGGTACAATAAAGGAACGTGATTGGTAAATGAACTATCTACGTAATGAAATTGATATGCATGTCGTTGAAAACAAAATAAAAGACTTTTCAAGCAAAGGGAGAAACCTATGAGTAGTTTTTGCTGAAAAATAAACCATATACCAGTAAAGTACCGGGGTCATTCGTTCTGCTTTTGTGAATTTCAGGCACCGCCATCTGGGCACCGATCTGTACTGAAGGGGCGTACAAGTGTATGGTTGAAGGTCAAGGTCAGTTATCTAACTTCTTCGTCATCGATATAATCGTCAGTCTAGTATCAAATGTTTGCCGTTACTGTACAAATAAGTTTTCTTTTAACGTCGACAGATTCAGAAAACCGTATGAAAAAAAAGAACAATCGCGATGATAGAAATAAACAATTTGATCCTCGGGAAAGGAAAAATATTATTTCAAATGTGCTGGACAAAGAACAATTAATTTTTTTCAGCCAACGCTCCTTATGCAACAGAGTTTTCCATAATGTACAAAAATCCCTATTTTCCTTTCCTGAAAGTATTCGTTCCTTGTGAAATTGGAAAAAAGAAAATTTTGGAAGGTCTCAAAACAACATGTACAAAAAATCGTTAACAGCACAAATGCATCCTTTTCACAGGTGCCGGGTACCATTACAAAGGTTTCTATCAGGAATCCATGATAGATAAACTTGGAACTGGGTACAAGTCAAAGATGAGAAACTTGTCTGAAGTCATGAAAATGGTCTGTATGTTTGGTGAATATGTCAAAAAGGTAAAAGATACATTTTTCTTTTACTATTAACTCTACCACACAATCCCGACTTTTAACGACCCTGAGAAGGAAGCCTTTTGAAAACATTGTGGGAAAAGGAGAAAATGCTGGTAACCAGCATTTTCTCCTTTTCCCACAATGTTTTCTAACCTTTCAGAAACAAATGCAATCATTTCAGCCACATTTAATTTGTCGTCTGCAAATGCTTTCAATTTGGACCGGTCCGAAATACTGTCGTTTGGTAAAGAGTTAAGGGACCCTTTTTGCCATGGGTCAATTTATTTGTAAGAGACTGATAAATTCTACAAAATATATTTCTTTGATATCATGAAAAAGCCGGACCGTTAAATTCAGCGAAAAAAGTTGCAATTCTGACGTTTACATTAGGAGCTGGTCGTACTGAAATTATTAGCCCCATCTATGTTTACGAGATCAGATATGAGGTGCTTATTTGAACACGACCCCAAATAATCGACTGGTGTGATTGATTAATGTGCCTTTATGAGGTTCTTGAACAAACCTTACTAAATTCAGTGATAAAACATTTTTGAATGTTGTTGAAAGCGGCGCCTGGATTTTAGTTTTGTCTACTATTGTTATTGCTGGCTAGTAGCAATTTCCGCCAAGCATTTTGGTCTGTCTTTACATGGACAGAATCTTGATAACAATTATTAAGCAAAACGTGAATAAACACACATTCTACGCATGTAAACATGTCTTTTACAGAATTATGGCAACAGATTTTACGCGAAAGCCCAAAACATGGTGATGGTACTAGCAGACGAATACAACAAAGCTCTGGAGAAATACGATATTTTGGTAATGCCCACCTTACCGTACAAAGCACCAAAGTTACCGTTTGTAACGTCAACAATTCAAGGTATGTCTCTCTGTTCGTCTGTCCGTTATCCGTCTCTATTTCTTTCTCACTCTCTCATTGGCTTTCTCTCTTGCCGTCCGCCTGTATCTAGTTTCTCTATCTCTCTAGCTGACCGTCAGTCCTTCACGCTTTGTGCAATCTGATCTTGATCTTTGCTGTCAGCCAGAGACCATGATTTCGCCCGTAGCTACGGGTTAAATTTCTGAATAAATGAAATTATTTTTATAACCCTTAGGCTTCTAAGCGCGACTTTCTGACCTTTTGTGGACATGGTAGACCAAGATCAGACTGCACAAAATGTGCAGTCTGATCTTGAATCTACACTGTCCATTAAGGAGGACTTGAGAATAGGAGGTCGCTGGTTCGATCCACGGCTTGGCCAATTTCTTTCCGAGGATTGATGATAGTCATTGCAACAGGATTCATTCCTTTCTCACCGCTGACCATTGTTTCGACGGTAGTTATCTTGGGAAAGCAGCCGGTGGCTTGGAAAGAATATTGTGCAGAGTACTGGTAAAAAGAAACTCCAGGAAAGCATGGATAGGTGCACTTGCCGCCGCGATATAACTGAAATAATGTTGAAAACGGCGTTAAACACCATACAATCAATCAATCAGCCATTAAGGAGGCATTTTATTCCCTCAAAAATACCTTCGAAATAGCAAAATTTGGATTTATACAGTTGGTTTGAAAGTTTCATTTAGCTTATTTAGCAGCACAACGGTCAACAAAAAATATACGACCAATGCTCCGGGGAAAGGTTGATTGATTGATTGATTGTAGGGTGTTTAACGCCGTTTTCAACATTATTTCAGTCATATCTCGGCGGCCAGTGCATCTATCCATGCTTTCCTGGAGTTTCTTTTACCAGTACTACGCACAATATTCTTTCCAAGCCGCTGGCTGCTTTCCCACATAACCATCGTCGAAACAATTGTCAGCGGTGAGAGAAGAATAATTCCTGTCGCAATGACTATCATCAATCCTCGAAAAGAAATTGGCCGAGCCGGGGATCGAACCAGCGACCTCCTGTTCTCAAGTCCTGTACGCTACCGACTGAGCTACGGGGGCTCGGCTCTCCGGGAAAAGGGATTTAATGCAGCTGCAAAAACAGTATTAGCCTGGATCGAGACATTTTGCTATTAATCAATTTTTCATACTTGTTCCCGATGCTTTTAATCCTTTACCACACAATCCCGACTGTTAACGACTCTGAGAGAGAAGCCTTTTGAAAACATTGTGGGAAAAGGAGAAAATGCTGGTAACCAGCATTTTCTCCTTTTTCCACAATGTTTTCTACCCTTTCCAAAACAAATTTCAATTTTTCAGTCACATTTATTTTGTCGTCTGCAACTACTTTCAATTTGGACAAGTCTGAAATTTTGTCGTTTGGTAAAGAGTTAAATGTGCATACATGTATATGGGTCTAACTCTGTGAAAAGGGAGTTTAATCACAGGCCTTTAAAGCTCCATTAGTCTGTTACGGAACACTAACATTGTTCTTGGTTGATCATCGAATACTTGCGAATTGGTGCATCGCCCGTATTATCAGGAAATACTCAAATTTTCATTTACATCGTTACTATAAATAGCAGATTGGCGACTGCCTCTATATTGTATATAATAAGACAAGGTGTGCAACGAAATCGAAGAAAGTTTTTACCACTGTCCCTTTTCAGAGATAATATACAATTTAGTAAACTGGTACCCGTTGTATCTCCCGTAGCCGTCCGATAGACTGATACGAAGATCGATAATAGGCTGCCAGTTTAACAATATAGAGGCAGTTGCCAATGTGCTATTTATAGTAACGGTGTCCGATAAGGAAAATTTCGTTGTCCGATAACAGACCAATGGAGTTTCAGTGGCCTATGGTTTAATACACCTGCAAAAAGTGAATATTTTTTGCTATCGGTCGGTTTCCAGCATGTCGAAGGACCAGTCTATGTAATCATTTACTTGGTCGTTAGACAAAATAGGTTTTTTTGATGAATATTTATGTGACATCTTCCATGGAATAATGCGTCACGGAGAGGCATAACCCCCTCCCCCCCTTTCCCCCTTTTCCCAGAGCATGGCTTAACTCTTTACCAAACAAGCCCTGGTTTTCACGTGTCTGCAGTACAAGTCTTTTGAAAACACTGTGGGAAAAGGAGAAATTGCTCGTAACGAGCAATTTCTCCTTTTCCCACATTGTTTTCTACCCTTTTGGAGAACTTTCTGTCATTTTCATCAAATTTAAAATTGTCGTCTGCAAACTCTTTCAATTTGGACAAGTCTAAAATTCATCGTTTGGGAAAGGGTTAAACCGAAATGAGCCATGCTGTGGCAAAAAAGGGGGCTTAATGCATCTCCGTGTTGCATGATACCAATCAAGTCATTATATATACATACATAGTAAAATTAGTGTTGCACCCCCTGTGTTTTTAACGTGTTTAATTTTCCGGCGTGAATGATATGAAATAGGTTGGAAATTAGAATCTGGCGGCTGTATACAAGAACAAACAAGTCTGTTGTCTCTGAAATGGAATGAACTGAGGTATCCCTTAACTTCATGGCAGCAGCTACTGATCGAGCTGTTTCAACCTCTCGTGAGAGGTGTGAGACAAAGACTGCAAACTGTTTTGCATGCCCCGGGCGGAAGTACGCAATATTGCCTGACTTTGTGTCCATTCTCTGCAGGTCACTTTCAACCTGTCTTAAGTTTTGTTTCGACATTAATTTCCCTGTTTTAACCAAACTTAAACGCTTCTCGTTTTTCTTAAATTTAAAAGCAACATCTAGGCAAAAGATTCCCACTGAACCATGAGGTCAAGGGATACCTCAGTTCAGTTCATTTTATGGGCAAAAGACGAGTCTGTTGGTGTATGCAGCAGCCGAATTCTAATTTCGACCCAATTTTATCTCATTCACGTCAGAAAATCAAACCCGGTAAAAAACACAGGGGGTGCAACACCAATTACTATGTCTAATTATGGATCCCAAATACCCACTTTTTTAACAGCCGACTTAATCGTGAAATAAACTTGTCTGTTTAACATACAGAAAACTGATCAAAAGCGAAAAGTTTCGGCCCAGGTCAGCCTGCGCGGTCTGCGCAGGCTGACCTGGGTCGATACTTTTCGCAGTTGCATTAAGCACCCTTTTCACAGAGCATGGCTCAAATGTTACAATTTGAAATCAATCATCCGACAGTGAAGATCCGAAATCAAATTGGAATTTACCGCGCAGTCTGATCTTAATCAACATCATCTTGAGATTCTGGTTGATTGATTTATTGCATGGTGTGTAACGCCGTTTTCAAGATAATTGTGGCCAAAATAAGGTAAAAATCATGTAAAAAGTAGACAAAAGATAGAGCGACCTGGCAACTTTTAACCTAGTTTTTTAGCTCCACTGGCCGAAGGCCAGCGAGCTATTTTCATGGCGTTGTGTCCGTCGTGCGTCCGTCCGTCCGTTCGTCCGTTCGTCCGTGCGTGCGTCCGTAAACTTTTTCTTTAAAAAACTTCTCCTCAGAAACTATTGACTGGATTTTTACCAAATTTCACAGGAATGTTCCTTTGGTGGTCCTCTTTCAAATTCCTTCAAATAATTGTGTTCCATGAAGAATTCTGGTTGCCATGGCAACCAAACTAAAAAACCTTTAAAAATCTTCTCCTCCCAAACCGCTATTTGGATAGCATTATTATTTTGCAGGAATGTTCCTTAGATACAGGTTTACAGAATTCCTTTTAAAAAAAATGATCTGTCAAAAAACATGGCTTTTATGGGAGACTCATTTTCCTTTTATGGTATAAAGTAAAATCTTTGAAAAATTTCTTCTCTAAAACTATTCATTGGATTTCATTGTTGTTTTGCAGGTAAGTTCCTATGGTGGTTGTCTGCCAAATTGTTTCTATGGTGGTTGTATACCAAATTCCTTTTAAAAAAATGATACACCTAAAAACACATTTTTTTATAGACAAGGCTTATATTTCAAAAAAATGTTCTTCTCCAAAACTATTTATTGTGTTAGTTTTATCGACTAACAAAGAAAAAGGAAGAAAATTGGATTGACTTGACCTAGTCAGGTCTGTCCTATTTAAGCCCACACATTTTCCTTGGTATTAAGATCACAATTTACTCCAATGATATGCTATTAGTTAGTACTAGTAATGAAATATCACTGGCCATAAATAAGATAAAAGCTTGAGCACCTTTCACAACTTGAGCTTTTCAATTTTGCCTTATTACTAAGCCTGAGTAACCATGCCAAGATAAAAAAGAAAAAGTATTTTAATAACAAAACCCCCATGTTGTAGGTACTTTATAGTCCTTTTGATATAGAACAAGAGAACCTCTGCACTTTTATTAGTTCAGGTAAAGGTTTGTTGACCTACTAATGAGTAAATGCAGAGTGGACAGAGAAGGGGTGTAAATCCTGGTGACCTGGTACACAGTGGGACAGGGCTTTACATTTGTGATAAGGCATTAATGTTACCCAGTCAAACTGATCCCGCAACTTCAGTACACCAGAATTAATCTGTGCCCTGGAGCAGGATATTTGATTTATGTAAATGCATTTGTAGACCATTTTGTGTTGTTTGCCACAGAAGACATTCTAACTGTGAAAAGTTGATTATTAGGGATTAGGTGTTCATTGTATGCCAGCATATTTCATTCTATCTGGTGTATTGATGTAAGTTGATCTATATTGCTATAACATTCATTCATTTGCCCTCCTAGCTGTTCTTTTAGATTACCCCTTTACCACACAATCACAACTTTTAACGACCCTGAGAAAGACATATTTTCTATATTTTGATGTTTCCCCACCCAAAATGGTTTGTGAAAGGACCTGTTGCAGACAACATATCTTCAAATTAGTAAGACATATATAAAAAAGGATAGAAATTATTGTGGGAAACTAAGAAAATGCTGGTTACCATTTTTTTCTTCTTTTCTCACAAGTTTTTTCCATACCTTTTTTCTTTAGTGAGCTAAAATGCAGGATTGAATGGTAATTGTTAAAAACTTCTTTTCGCCATTATAGAAATATCAGGCCTGTGGAGCGATACAGGCGCTCAAGCGCCTCTAGTTTAAACTCAGTTTTACTGCCATCAGCTAACACGTGGACCGATCGTACAATAATTTCTATATTTAAAAATGGCATGATTTAAATTTAAATGCATTTTAACATTTGAGCCATACTTTGTGAAAAGGGGGCTTAATGCATCTGCGAAAAGTATCGACTCCGGTCAGCCTGCGCAGTCCGCGCAGGCTGACCTGAGCCGAAACTTTTCGCTATTGGTCAATTTTCTGTATGTCCAAGAACTAGTGTACCTCATGATTCGGCCTTTTGTTTAGAAAAGTGGCTATTATGGATCCATAATTTTGCGATGGTTTGATTGGTATAATGCATCACGGAGAGGCATTAAGTCCCCTTTTTTTCCCAGAGCATGGCTCAAATTTAAATGCATTTTAACATTCACATTGTATTTTTGGAAGCTGTTGGGCTTTCAATATTATCATACTTTTACAGAACGTATGAAGCATGCTTTGGGGATGGTCGCGAACACGGCCCCGTTTGACGTCACAGGCCATCCGTGCCTTACAATAAACATGGGTGAGTCTGAGGGACTTCCGGTCGGAATGATGATCATTGGGAAACAGTTTGACGAGACCACTGTGCTACAATTTGCATATAAGTTCGAGGAACTCATGGCCAAAAGAGGTTGAACTTGGTTGTTCAAGTCAGAAACAGGATGACAGATGGCTTTGCCATTTGCATACAGGTTCTAAGAACTTGAGAAGACAGAAGTTTCGTTTTCTGAAAACTGTACAAGGTCTATGGTGTCATATTTCTGCCACGAGATCGGGATAATTTTGTAAATTTATCCCAATAAATCAAAGTTTCCAGGAAATTTTTATCCAGATGGGGAAAAGTTTTCTGAAAAAAAAAAAATATCACTATAAACTTTGATTTCTAGAAAATGTTTAATTGATCAGGAAATATTTTAACGCAAACTTTCTTATTCGTGCACGAAACTGACATTCGAAATAAAATCACCCGTGTCTCGAAATCTGTTAACACTAAATCCACCATTTGGATGGACTCGGTAGTTTTTGACAGTACAAGATAGCAGAGATGTTCCGAAACCGTATCTAGTTATAGATACCATGAATGTCAGTTGTGGGAACGAACGCAAAAAAATCGTGATAAAAGTGAGAATTATTGCGATATTTTTATCGTGAAACTTTTTATAATCGACATAATATTTCCAGGAAAGTTGGTTATATTGCGGTAGTTTTCTGAAATTATCTCAATAGTCTCGTATCTCTTGGCAGAAATATGCCACCATAAAGGTCACTTCATTATCACTATTTACGCTATCTCATCTTTAACAAAGCGAGAGAGAGGCTCAGAAAAATTTGTATCGTATCTGCTTAACTATAGAAGCGGGCGTTATAGATCCAAGATCAGACTGCACGTTCTGTGCAGTCTTATCTTAATCATACCGGTCGCAAATGCCACTGTTTTTGCCTCAAGCGCTGAAAGAGTCAAAGATTGACTGAGTAATAACTCTCTATCAAAAATATTGAATAGAGTTACCTCCCTTAGAACGTTTGCATTAAACCTTAACCGTCTAAACGAGTTAACTCTATACCATACGACAAAATTTTAAACCAGTCCAAATTGAAAACATTTGCAGAGGACAAATTAAATGCAACTTAAGAATTGAAATTTGTTCAGGAAAGGGTAGAAAACATTGTGGGAAAAGGAGAAAATGCTGGTTACCAGCATTTTCTCCTTTTCCCACAAGGTTTTCAAAAGGTTTCTTCCCCAGGGTCGTTAAAAGTCGGGATTGTGTGGTAAACGGTTAAATGAAACTTTCAGAGCGATAGTGAAAAACCAAATATTGCTATTTCAAAGTTATTTTTTTCGTGAAGAAATATCTTCTTATCCTACAGTGTAGATTCAAGATCAGACTGCACGTTCTGTGCAGTCTGATCTTGATCTACACTGTCCAAAAAAGATTCTTGAGTCTCGCTTAGCAGCCTAAGAGTTAAACTTTCCAGCAAATATTTAAAACCCAGATTTTGCTGCTTCAAAGTTATTTTTGGGTGAAATTATCTCTTTATCGGACAAAGTACATCGAAGATCATGCTGCACGTTCTTTGCAGTCTGATCTTGATCCACCGGTCCGCAAAAAGTCCTTGAATCTCGATCAGCAGCCTAAGATTTAAGTTTATTCATAGTCGAGGCAAGATACATTGCGCTGTTCATCAGTCTATACCTGTCATCCATTAAACAGACTATTACTGAAATGCTTCAAACTCAGATCAGACAGTGCCAACCTTGCCTTCACAGAGTTGCAGAAGAGCAGAGATCTGTGTCTGCACGCGGCAGAAATAAGATGACTTTTGGACTGGATGTTTACAACCCAGTCCTTTGTTAATATAAATTCGGACACTCAAAAGGCAAAAAGGCCTTGATTCTAAAACTGCCCACTACTTTGAAAGAATCACCGTAGAGTCAACGCCCTCCGCTTGCTGGGTGTGAAGAAAAAAAAAACCTAGTTATGTACATAGAAGCTATAATATGCAAAAGTTTTAGTTGCCAGATAACACAGGTTTCTGTGCTGCAAATATAGATATCAACCAAGATAACAATTATAGTTGTCGCTAATTTATGTACTAGTCGCTTATCACTTTCTATTTTTGGAATAATTTCAATTTTGACTGTTAACGCCTTACTACACAATGACGAGTTTTAACCCTTTCAGCGCCATAGGCGAAAACAGGGACTTTTGCGGACGGCACAGATCAAGATCAGTCTGCACAGAACGTGCAGTCTGATCTTTGATCTGTACCGTCCGCTTAATTAGTCAAGCTTCTACGATAAAAGTCTTTCTAGGTCTCTGTGGATTGCATTTACAGCCACCGAAAGAAGCCGAGTTTATTTATTTGGCGCCGAAAGAGTTAAAGTCTCTGGGAAATTAGACTTTTGAAAATGTCGTGGGAAAAGGAGAAAATGCTGGTAACCAGCATTTTCTCCTTTTCCCACAGTTTTCTATCCTGTCCTAAACAAATTTCAACTTTTAGTAAGATTTATTTTGTCGTCTGCAAATGCTTTGAATTTGGGCCAGTCCAAAATTTTGTCGTTTGGTAAAGTGTTAATAAGCTGAAGTTAGAGGTAGTGAAGGGACGATGATCGGGAAAGATCGATTAACTATCGGTTAACCATCGCCGATGTCGATCATCGATTGCAAATTCCAAAAATCGATCATCGGACTAAACCTGAAAAACATCGAACTTAAACAAGGGATGCCAAACTCAACAAAGGGACGCAACTCTAATGACCTGAAAACATGAAAATGGCTACTGACTCACTCGAACTGTTTGAAATCAATCCCCTTCCAGATGCAAAAAAAAAAAAATCTAAAGGGTGAAAGTATTTTGGCTTTCTTAATTTAAAACAAGATGAGTCTCCGACGAAATATAATTACAAATGTAGATCTAAACAGATCTGTCTGTAGAATATGTAGAAAGACGTACTGAAATGTGAGTAAGAAAAAAAGTCTCACTGCAATCGAACATTTTCAAAAAGCAAATTTAAAGACTGTATGTGACAATTGTTTTAATCTTTTAATAAGCTCATGTTTGAAAATGTTGTAGAAAAAAGGAGAACCGGCTTGTTAGGTGCATTTTTTAAATTTGTCCAGATTAAACCTATAACCAAACGCCAAATTTCATATTATTCTATAACCGATTATATGATCGATTATCGCATCGAAAGTGGAAATCGATTCTAACCGATCATCGATTAGTATTTTCAACCGATTTTCCAACACTGAGCAGAGGGAGTCATCTCGGCTTGAAATCCAAGCGTTTGCCATAATGGCAAGTTTTTGTATTGTTTCTTTTTTTTTTTCAAATATTTGTGAAAGTTTTTGTGTCAAAATATTACATTATATACGGAATTCTAAGTCAATATATTTGTACCGTTAACTTTTCAGACCAATAGTTCTTTGTTTTTTTTTCTTTAATGAGTCCTGGCGAACATATTGCAGCAGACGATTTGTTTCTTTGTTTGGTGTTTAACCCTTTACCGCACAATGCAGCCTTTTAACGACCCATGGAAAAAAAAGCCTTTTGAAAACATTGTGGGAAAAGGAGAAAATGCTGGTAACCAGCATTTTCTCCTTTTCCCACAATGTTTTCTTCCCTATCAAAGAAAATTTGCACCATGTGAGCCACATTAATATTGTCGTCTGCAAATGCTTTCGATTTGGACAAGGCTAAAATTTTGTCGTCTGGTAAAGGGTTAACGCCGTTTTCGATATTATTTCAGTCATATCGAAGCGGTCAGTGCACCTGATCATGTTATTCGGAGTTTCTTTTACCAGAGCTTAGAAAGAGTTTTCCCAAGCTAATGGCATATTCTCACATAACCATCGTCGAAAAACAAAGATCAGCTGTGAGAGAAGAATGAATCTTGTCGCAAAGTCGATCATCAGTCCTCATAAAGGAAGTTAAAAACTGGTCGAGTTGCGTGATTCACATCAACGATCCCTTGGTTTGAAGTCTATGTACATTACCGGCTGAACTACCGAGCTCGGTTCTTGCTAACTTGCTGGTTGCCTGCATTTTCTCCTTTTCCCCCAAAAAATTTCGAAAGCCTTCATCGCCAGGGTCGTTAAAATTCAGAATGGTGTGGTAAAGGGTTAAATTTTGCTAAGATGTTTTGGATTTGTCTTCTTGGTAAGGAAAAAAAAATGGCAAGAAAAAAATATAACATGGAAATGGGAAAAAATGGTGGTAAACGGTTAACATCATCTAACAATGTAGTGTATCATAATTCTTCACTAGGCGACGCCAAGCCCCCGTAGCTCAGTCGGTAGCGTACAGGACTTGAGATCAGGAGGTCGCAGGTTCGATCCCCGGCTTGGCCAATTTCTTTCCGAGGATTGATGATAGTCATTGCGACAGGATTCATTCCTCTCTCACCGCTGACCATTGTTTCCACAATGGCTATGTGGGAAAGCGGCTAGTGGCTTGGAAAGAATATTGTGCGGAGTACTGGTAAAAAGAAACTCCAGGAAAGCATGGATAGGTGCACTTGCCGCCGCGATATAACTGAAATGATGTTGAAAACGGCGTTAAACACCATACAATCAATCAATCAATCAACAGTTTACGAAAAAAAAAGTTTGTTCTTCAAAGTGCTAGGCAGTTAACCCTTTACCACACAGTCCCATGTTTTGACGACAGCGACTAAGAAGGCTTTTAAAAACTTTGTGAAAATAGAAGAAAATGCCATAGTTTTTGGACGTTCATATGCCTACTGAACACTTAGGCTGCTAACCGCGATCAACGGACCTTCTGCGGACAGTGTAGATCAAGATCAGACTGCACAGAACGTGCAGTCTGATCTTGGATCTACACTGTCCCATAGGGAGATGTTTTTCCCAACCTCCATTACGTTGAAAAAGCAACATACTGTTTTTTTACCATCGGCTTGAAAATTTCATTTAAGTTCTTCAACAGGATAAGGGTTAAGAACGGCAAGTCGCACAGAAGAGCAAAATTTAATGAGTCAATCAAACAAATACGGCCAAGACTGACTTGCTGGGCCAGTAAATGCTAACTAACGGACTGAGGCATCCGACCTTGAAATAGAAGAGCTTCAGTTTATATACCTACGCAATCACCACAACACTTTGCCAAGCCTATCGACTTTGCATCTTTTAAAGGGAGGTAAGCATGATAGTCATGAAACTGTGCGAAAAAAAGTATATTTTTGAAATTATATTGCAATTAAAGACTTACGAGAAACAACAAAACATTTCTGAGTATTTATTCAAATTCAGTCTACGATTATAAGCTGCATTATAGCACGTGACATATACAGTTAGTTACAGAGATATATATTTACAAATAAATCAACGGATCAAAGTACTGATTCCTGATGTCAACAGTTCACCCTTTACTGAACAATCTCGTGTCTCAACGATCTTGAGGTAGAAGGCCTCTGAAAACATTGTGCGAAAATGAGAAAATTCTGGTGACCGGTATAATCATTCTCATTTTCCTACAATGCTTTATACCCTTTCAAAGACAAATCCATCAATTCGAGCCCTTTTTAATTTGTCGTCTTCAAAAACAATCGATTTAGACGACTTTAAATTTTTGTCATCTGGTAGAGTTAAAGTAAAAGTACAGATCCAGATATTGTCCAAATTCATAACAAATCAATCAGAATTCTAAACCAAATGGAGACTGTCTTTCCATAACACAAAACTTTTTATCACGTACGGCGAACAGTTTCGCAGCCTTATAAATCATGAAATAAGCATTTAGTTTACAGCATCACAACCCGACGATCTTCTGCTAGAAAGACAATTCCAGGAGCGATTTGTCGCCGACCATTCTTAAACCTATCTCCTGTTCTATTGTTAAATTCTAAAAACAGCAATCTCATTGGCTAGAATGTTCTGTCTTAGCCAATCAGACAGCCAGTCTTCGAACTTAGTAGAACGGTTGGTATTTAGGGCCCCAATGTAGTAATAAATCCCTACGCCCAACAGACGAATACAGGGGGCGGGGTAGGCAGACGGCATAGATTACGACCAGACTGGATAAAAATTACAGTCTGATCTTAGATCTATTCCGTCTGCTTGTTTAAAAATGCAAATCTTTATGAGTAAAAGTGGATTGCATTTTCCGCCGTCGAAAGCGTTCTAGTATGCATAAGTGGCGCTCTGGCAAAAGAGGGTTTAATGCATCTCCGTACTACGTTATACCTAGCAAGTCATCAAATAATAATAAATCCATAAAATCCCATTCTGTCTAACAACCGACTAAATCTCGAAGTAGACCAATCCTCGGAAATACAGAAAATTGACCAAAAGCAAAAAGTTTCGACCCATGTCAGCCTGCGCGGACTGCGCAGGCTGACATGGGTCGATAATTTTTGCAGATGCATTGAATTCCCTTTCTTATAGAGCATGACATGTATCTGACGCTGAAAAGCGTTAAAAGCTATTGTTTTTTATACACAATGATGAAAATAGACATATATGAGGTAGATCAAAATACGATTTTCGCCACAAAATGATTGGTCAGTGTTAACTCTTAACCTCTAAGCAAACAATGAGGCGTTTTAACGACCTTGAGGAAAGAAGCTTCTGAAATCCTTTTGGATGAAGGAGAAAATGCTGTTTAATGTATGTTGTATACGAAATTTAAGTGCGCATGGGTTACCGCAAGTAGTAAACAATATGAAGTGTCCCTGGGTTACCCCATCTATTTAAACAAAGTGAAGTGCACCTGGGTTTCTGCAAGTAGTAAACAATATGAAGTGTCCCTGGGTTACCGCATGTATTAAAACGAAGTGAAGTGCACCTGGGTTAGCGCAAGTAGTAAACAAAACACAATGCGCCTGGTTTACTGCATGTAGTAATCGGTAAGATGTGCGCCTGGGTTAGTGTATGTAGTGAATGATGTGAAAAGCGCCTGGATTACTGCATGTGGTAAACGAAATGAAGTGCGCCTGGGTTACCGCATGTGGTAAACGATATCCATATTCATCTGGGTAACCGCATGTAGTACACGATTAGAAGTCTCCCTTGGTTACTGCATGTATCAAAACGAAGTGAAATGCACTTGGGTTACTGCTAGTAGTAAACGAAATAGATTTCGTCTGGGTTACCGCATGTAGTAAACGATATGAAAAGTGCCTGGGCTACCGCATGTAATAAACGAAACGAAGTGCGCCTGGGTTACGGCTAGATGTAAACGATATGAAAGGCGCCTGGGTGATTGCCTCGTTTGTTTCCTACAGTTCTTTGATCAGGTTACATCCCATCTCTGTACCATGGAATATTTGGCCGACAATATTTGTCTGATGAATAATTAATGAGGCATAACATTGGTTCCATAAAGACATTTTGCGGAACTTATGACCAATACAGATTTCATATTAGTTGCCCGAAAGAAATTTTCCTGGTCTTGACCGAAAGGATTTTACTAGTCTAAATTTAGTAACAAACACCCGACTTTTAGTAACAATATCCCCGTCGTTATAGGATGACTGAATGTTTAATCTTTAAATGGTAATGCTTTTTACTACCGGCTTTTAAATTTCATCTAACATATATAGAGGGTTATGGGCTCAAAGTTTTCAATGGAAAACGAGCTTTGATTGTTTGTACAGTCGCTATCGTAGCTGACGAACATTAATGAAAACGAGATTTCAACAGTCGAATCTCCCACGGCCAGATATGTTGTGAAACGCTAAGCAAGTGTGGGAGCCCACGTTCAGGTTATCAAGGATGGTGAAAATATCATTTTTAAATATCTACTGTACATTGGATTTCCAATCGTTTTGGAAGAATTGTCCACATAAGCTTTCAGAGTCCAAAAAGAAAAACCAAAACGGACATTGTTTGGTCAGAAAATTGACCAAGATCTTGAGTTATTAATCCATGCGTTTTAAGAACCTTAAGGAAAAGGCTTTTGACAACGTTATAGGAAAAAGAGAATTCTTGTAAAATTTTCTCGTTTTCCCACAATGTTTCTTCAATTCTATAGCTGATTCTCATCAATCCTCAGTGAATCTTATTTGTCATCTGCAAATGCTTTCATTCTGGATAAGTCTAAAATTGTGTACTCTGGTACAGAATGGCCAGATTATCTCACAAAAGACCTAGCAGTGTAGATCAGAGATCAGATCGCTTGTTCTGTGCAGTCTGATTGTAGTCTATGATTTCACTAGAAACATCTGTACGAAATGCGACATGTATCGCATTAGTCGAACAGTATTTTTTAGGAGTACAAGTTTGTATGACCTATGTGTACCGATCGACAGAAATAACGTATGAACGATTTGTTATCCGAGTCCAAATATATCCGTGAACATTGCATATATAGCTCACTTGAAGTATTAAAATATCTATCTGTAAATATAATATACACATAAATGTAGTAAATTAGTAAACATGTCAAAATTGCACTTGGTTTTGTCTGTTTTTTTTTTTTAAATGTGTTAATCTGACGTTACACCGGTCGTACTGGCCTCGTTTTGATGTATTCTGCCAAGTTCTTGTGTGCTTCTACTCGTGATCGATGTTCCAACAGCTCGTGATGATCGTCAAGGATACCCGGATGTATACTTAGGGGAAAAGTAAAGGTCTCGAAAACGCTTAAATCTGCCAAGGTTAGCTGAAATTAGATAATAGCAACCGTGCGTAATTTTGCTTCCAAAAATCTTGTGACCGTATTCAACAATTCTAAATGATGTTCTTGTTTTAAATTCTAATTCTAGCCATCTGATTGGTTGAAGGTCTAAGCCATTCTGATATTTATCCTCGAATTCAGGATTTGGATGATATTATTGGCGAATACTTGGCCTGGTAGTAAGATCGCGTAGAGCTCATCAAGAAATTGTTATGGTTCTGTTAGCTGTGTTTGCAACCTATGATGTGATTTTGAAGAAAAACAGACCGATCAGCCGGCACCTCCATGCGCGAACGTACAGACTTAAAATTCTACATGATCTTTTTGGAGTCGATCCTAAACAATGGGTCGCTTCTCTTGACTACTAGTATTGTTATTCCCTAGAGGAGAATTTTATAAATTTGAAATTTATAAAATTCTTGAGAAATAGACCAAGAATGCTTTAAAGAATGGTGAATACGGACCCAGGTCACCGAAAAATTACTGGAAAATATAAGGTCACAGATATTTCACAACGACTCACCGTTTCTGCAGCAAAGTACTTGAAAGTATAAGGAAACAGAAATTTCAACACGACTTACCGCGTCCCAGACAAAGTACTTTAATAGATATAAGGTATAGGTACAGAAATACCACCACGACTTACCGTGTCTCCGACAAAGTACTTTAATAGATATAAGATATAGGTACAGAAATTCCTCCACGACTTACCGCGTCTCCGACAAAGTACTTTAATAGATATAAGATATAGATACAGAAATTCCTCCACGACTTACCGCGTTCCCGACAAAGTACTTCATTAGATATAAGATATAGGCACAGAAATTCCTCCACGACTTACCGCGTTCCCGACAAAGTACTTCATTAGATATAAGATATAGGTACAGAAATTCCTCCACGACTTACCGTGTCTCCGATAAAGTACTTCATTAGATATAAGATATAGGCACAGAAATTCCACCACGACTTACCGTGTCTCCGATAAAGTACTTCATTAGATATAAGATATAGGTACAGAAATTCCTCCACGACTTACCGTGTCTCCGACAAAGTACTTCATTAGATATAAGATATAGGCACAGAAATTCCTCCACGACTTACCGCGTTCCCGACAAAGTACTTCATTAGATATAAGATATAGGCACAGAAATACCACCACGACTTACCGTGTCTCCGACAAAGTACTTCATTAGATATAAGATATAGGCACAGAAATTCCACCACGACTTACCGCGTTCCCGACAAAGTACTTCATTAGATATAAGATATAGGCACAGAAATTCCACCACGACTTACCGCGTTCCCGACAAAGTACTTCATTAGATATAAGATATAGGCACAGAAATTCCACCACGACTTACCGCGTCCCGGACAAAGTACTTCATTAGATATAAGATATAGGCACAGAAATTCCACCACGACTTACCGCGTCCCGGACAAAGTACTTCATTAGATATAAGATATAGGCACAGAAATTCCACCACGACTTACCGCGTCCCGGACAAAGTAGAAATACCACCACGACTTACCGTGTCTCTGACAAAGTACTTGAAAGTATAAAGGCACGGAAATTTCACCACGACTTACCGCGTTCCCGACAAAGTACTTTAATAGATATAAGATATAGGTACAGAAATACCACCACGACTTACCGTGTCTCCGACAAAGTACTTTAATAGATATAAGATATAGGCACAGAAATTCCACCACGACTTACCGCGTCCCGGACAAAGTACTTGAAAGTATAAAGAAACAGGAATTCCACCACGACTTACCGTGTCTCCGACAAAGTATTTGAAAGTATAAAGAAACAGAAATTCCGCCACGACTTCCCGCGTCCCCGACAAAGTACTTTATTAGAGATAAATATAGGCACAGAAATACCACCATGACTTACCGTGTCTCCGACAAAGTACCCGCTTCTGTTGTTATTCTCTTCATTCTCCCTGAGGATATCTTCCAGGATTCCAATAAACTTTGGATAATATTCCGATTGTAGCTGCGCAGCAATCTCGTCCTAAATATGACGTAAAGCAAATTGAGTCATGCTCTGGCAAAAGGGGGTTTGTTGCATCTCTGTGATGCATGGCACCAAGCAAGTCATCACAGTATTATACATCCCTAAATCCGTTTTGTAAAACAATCTACTCAATCATAAGGTACACTGGTTCTTTGTCATGTAGAAAACTGGCCAATAGCGAAAAGTTTTTTTTGAACTAGGTCGATATTTTTCGCAGATGCATTAGGCCCCCTTTTCACAGAGCATCACTCATATGTTTGTTTGAATGGTCAGTTATATTACAGCAATAACTCACTAATTCATCTCTCACTTAAAGTTTCAACATTGCAGGTTTTGGCATCGCAGTATCATGCCAACAGATATCCAAACCTGACCAGTGATTCTAAATTGGATACAAGCTTGATTTGCTATCTACAAACCCAACAGTTTCTACACTGACCCGTGAAGGTCTCCAAAATTAGATTCAAAACACCACCGTCACTATTTCATGAATTTCAGATTGACCCTCTGGGCGTCAATTGACCATTTACAATACCATGACAATCTGGAGCAAGAGGCTTCGGACAAAAATGTAGAAAATGACAAGGAAAGGTGGTAAACAGCATTTTTCCTTTTTCTCCAACGCTTTCTATCCTTTAACCCCTAGGCTCCTAAACCAAGTCTAAATTTGTGTATTCTGCTTTAGGAATAAGTAAAGCAATTATGTAAAATAATCGGAGACGGTAAAAGGAACTCCAAAATTATAATTTCAAAGCGTTTAAATTTATTAGAACATCTCACAAAATACCAAACAATGTAGAAAGTATTAGAAGTGATTGATGTGAGGCTATAAGCTGAGACTGCATTATTTCCACTGAATTTTCGGATGCCTCGGATGCCTAAATTTGTGCCTACATTCAGTTACTCTCGAAAGATGATGCTATCGCACAAGGCAGATTATGCAATGTATTTTTTCAGGTCGTTTGTCGTATGAGTCGACATTATTGACAAGTATCAGATATAGACAATTGTTCATTCTCACAATATTACAAGTAAGCAACAAGATGATGCATAAGTCATTTCGGTAGATAAATTGGTATACTTTTTGAAACTTCGGGGGTTTGGATTTGCATTCGTCTGGTTAATAAAAGAACGTATAGATACACCATTTGGTTTGACCAATCAGAAGTTGTGTTTCTTTCAAAATTAGAAAATTTTAGCGTATAAAACAAAGACCGTTCTAAAGAATGCTTGCTGAATACGGACACTGTTGTTGTATTTACAAAGGACTCTACTGATTGTTCTAATCCTCCATTTCAAGACTAACCACTTGGTTGGCTGAGACTTTCAGTCAACTGTGTATTTCATAGATTTCAAAGTCTTTTACTTTTCTTCAGATGTTCTTCGTTTACTTGCTAGAAGTTTAACAAGCAATTTACCTTAACTCATTACGCCTTTAAAGAAATGAACCAGACGACGTTGAAAACGATACTGTAAAACAGGGATAATCTCTACGAGTTCAAGTTTGCGACAATGTTTTCAAAGCTCGATCAGCTGCAAGAAAAAACCTGTACCCTGGAAGTAGTACGTTGATGACCACCATGCTTACTACGACCGAGTTCAGAGCACCTACCTTTTTCTCTATATCTTTAGCGTGTATCCATTTGGCCACCTCTGCCCGTAAGTCATCCATCGTGTCAACTACCTGTTCGACGAGGGCTTGCTCCCAGTTTGTTTTACCCGATAAACCTGTGAAATATTGTCTTATTATTGTTTATGTTGTGTGCAAAATGGGAATCGATACATTGATGAAATTGTCTTTTCCAGTACTATAATTCCCACTTTGTTACACACTGTAGGGCTTACAACTTTGCACAACAATTCTGAAAATACTCAACAACAAACTGGGAATTCCAACTTAATTGGGCAATGTTTGGAAATTCACATGGAGCAATATAAATAAAAATGTTGTTCTTCCAATTTTGCACAAGATAACTCTTAAGATTGTATCGATTCCAAACTTTAATGCAAATAATACAAGCTTTGATTACTGCCATGATTTATTCTGTGCTTAACACTATTCAAATGGCTATCTCAGTTATAAAGGATGGTGACCTGTCCTTGATTTTCTGGCGTTCCTCAACACAAGAAGCGCAACATTCTTCACGCTGACAGTTGTGACAGTTTCTGACAGTGTTGTGAAAAATCTTAGTTCGCAGAGGTTTATATGAAATTATAAAGAGAAGTTGTCGAAAAGAATATTGAATTTTAAAATTCTTTTTTTTTTACTTTGACATTGGGCTGAACTGGTCCCCGTTGTAGATATACATATTACAACTGGCACAGGCTATTGTGTCGTTGCTTTTCATTGGGCTACATGTATATCACTGAATAGCCAATCAGAGCAGCATACACATTTCCAGTTTGGCTGTAGAGGTAACATTGCGATTTTTTGCACAGTTTGAAATTGGTAATCGAAACTAAAAATAATATTAGCAAACGTAAACATAAAACGTGATACCAAAAATACAATTCACTTATTCGTGAAGTCAAAAATATCGGGAAATCCTCTGCTTTCGATGTGAGAGTGAACTCCCATGAATCTCAGTTAGTCTTGCGTCATGGTTGTTCTAAAAATAGACGGGCAGAACTCCACCCGTTTTTAGTAGCCTGTACCGATCCCTATACACCTGCTGTATCAGGGGAGGTAACCAATCTAACATTGGGCTTGGCTAGTAAAAGCTGTAAAAGAATTAATTTAATCCCAATCCTTCCATAAGCGATGTATCTGGCGGAGAGTGTAGAACAGGATAAGCCTGCACATTACATACGGACCAAGACTTGCATCTTTGTCTACGTTCTCAAATTTCTCTATTTGTGGTAGCAGTCATATAGTCAATGTTCAGTGCCAATTAATGTAACCAAGTTTAACCCTTATCCTGCTAAGTAAGTGAAACGAAAATTTCAAGCCTACAGTAAAAGCCCAAATTTGCTATTTGATCTGTATTTTGTAGGGGGAAAATATCCTCATCGGACAGTGTAGATCCAAGATCAGACTGCACGTTCTGTGCAGTCTGATCTTGATCTACACTGTCCGCTAAAGGTCATTGAGTCGCGCTTAGCAGCCAAAGGGTTAAATGCGGCACGATACATGAATACTAAGGGCATTTCATCTCGTATAAGACTTCGATATGCTGACTATAATTCAACAATTTCTTCTTACAATCGTAACGGACATGTATGACATATGCATAGGATAAACAAGAAGTGGGAATGTCTACATCACATAGACAACCCAACAAGCTTTGTCTTTCGACTTTGAGCACGTGGAATGATAAAGCGTTGTATATGCGATATATGAGACCAAATACTTAGAACTGATTGGCTAATTTAATTGCAGCCGTGGTCTAATTGAAATATATCTAATACTCATATAATAAATTGTTAGTGTACAATAAATCTTACCGAATTCTTTCGCCAAGTACCTGCATATTGTTAAACTTTGAGAGAGACGTTTGCCGTCAACTTCTAACACTGGTAGCACTTTTTGGGGCATTTCTGAAGAGAGAAAAATAACGAATAGGTTTAGTTCGTTGGTTGTCTTTATACAATATCTACATTCGAAGCGCTAAATAGACAAAATGGGCGGACAATGTATGACAGTAAAACAGGACCTACATGCAGCTGTTTTTCGGCTTAAATATCTTAACATACTGGATAATTTAGATCAAAGATCAGACTGCACATTTCGTTCAGTCAGATCTTGATCTTTCCAGGTCGCAAAAGCAACTCACGCTGTAAATAGTATTCAAAATCTCAAATCTACAGCTTTTGCACACGCTTAACTTATTCGCTGCAAAACGAATAAATAAAACTTTTCAACTTTAACAAATAGAATGCGGTGCAAATAAAGAGATTTTTTGGCCGTAGTTAAGGATCTCTCATACAGGAATAAATAATTTGCAATCAGTACTGTCAGTGCTTTGATTTGAATTGGCATTATGACTATAATTATAGACCACTGTGGAAATACAGCCATAATTTTTACTTGTAAGTGAATGCAACAATATTTAAGACCAAAAACAAACACTATAACGATCAAAGAAGACAAGACAGAAAACAATTTATAGCGAAAAGGAAAGGTTATCACTTCGAGATGTGATTAACTTTTTACCAAACGGCTAAAGTTTAGGCCAGTCCAAAATAGAAAGCATTTGCAAGCAACAAGTTAAATGAGACTCAAACATGATGCTAGATGATAGATTTCATTGACCTATACAAGTAGGTGTATCTCTATATGTGAGCCATGCTCTGGCAAAAGGGGGGCTTAATGCATCTCCGCGATCCATGATATCATTCAAGCCGTCACAGAATTATGGTCCCATAATGGCCAGGGTTTTTTTTTTTTTTTAACAACCGACTTAATCATGAGGTAGGCTGGTCCTTGGACATACAGAAAATTGACAAACAGCGAAAAGTTTCGGCCCAGGTCAGCCTGCGCGGACAGCGCAGGCTGACCTGGATCGATACTTTTCGCAAATGCGATAAGCCCCCTTTTCACAGAGTATGGATCATATACAATAGAAATGATAAGCATGAATAGAAATTTGTTGATGGAAGGGTAGAAAACATTGTGGGAAAAGAAGAAAATGCTGGTCAGCAGCATTTTCCCCTTTTCCCACAATGTTTTCAAATGCTTTCTTCCCCAATGTTGTTAAAACAGCGAACATAGTGGGAAAAGAAGAAAATGCTGGTCAGCAGCATTTTCCCCTTTTCCCACAATGTTTTTAAATGCTTTCTTCCCCAATGTTGTTAAAACAGCGAACATGGTATGATGTAATTTTTTTATTTTGATATCTTACATTATTGTTTTATTTCGTTTAAAGTGGAATCAGACAATAGATATTTCTTTTGGAATCTAAAATAATCATAACTTCAATGAAATTTGGACTGAAAAAAAATGTTGTTTTTTTTCCCAAAATATCTGTGGGGAAAAAAGATAAGATAAAACTTTGGACATTTAGGTAAAAACTTTTTGTGCCATGCAGATTACTATCTGCAGGCGACATTTTTGTCCTGTAGCAGACTAATTTAATTCTTTATCAGACGAGAAAAATTAAGTTTCGAATCATAAAAATTGAAGTCATTTGCAGACGACAAACTGCACATGACTGAAATGGTGGCAATCGTCTTGGAATGTGTAGAAAACATCAGAGCTCCAGATAAGAGGGGGTGATGGTATTCTAAATCTATTATTGCTCTTCCAAACTCTATGTTGTGGGTACTCATTAGAATTGTCTCGATGAGACGATTCTAATGAGTACCCATAACATAGGGTTTAGTGGAGAATAAATAATATTTTCAATTTTGAAATCAAAACCACTCCCTCTATCTGAAGCTCTGAAGCATTGTGGGAATAGGAGAAAATGCTGGTTACCCGCATTTTCTCCTTTTTCTACAATGTTTTCAAAAGTCTTCTTCCTCCATTTCATTTACCCTAAACCTGCTAAATAAGTTAATTGAAACTTTCCAGCCTAGAGTAAAAAACAACCCAAATATTGCAATTTCAAAGTTAACTTTGGGGGGGGGGGGAATATATCGGACAGTGTGGATCCAAGATCAGACTGCACGTTCTGTGCAGTCTGATCTTGATCTACACTGGCCGCAACGGCGCCTTGAGTTTGAGTCCCACTTAGCAGCCTGAGGGTCAAAACACGAGATCGTTTGGTAAAGGATGAGGTAGGTGATGGGATAAAGGGAGGTTAAAAAAAAAAAGCGAAAATTTATGCACTAGAACAGTTGTCAAGCTGATTTTCTCACATTTGAAAGTTTTGCTTTTTTATGTAACTTTAGAGTTTAACTGAAGTACACAAAGTGCATTTTAATTCATTACATCCTGAGGGAAAAAAACTTAACTGCTTTGTAGCCTGTGGTGTTTAATTCCATTTCAGAATTACTTAATTATATCGCAGAGGCCAGTGCACCTATCTATGCTCTCTTAGAATTTCTTTTACAAGTATTTCGCACAGCATATTCTAGTAAAGTCGCTGGATGCTTTTCGAGATAGAACACCCAGTCGAAACATTGTTCAGCGGTGAGATAGGAATGAATCTAGTCGCACTGACTAACTTCAGTTCTGGGAAAGAATCTGGTCAGGCTGAGATTCAAACCAGCGATCCTTGGGTTATACGCAAGCCCTGTATGTTACCGACTGCCTATCGTGGTCTACGAGACAAAACTTGCAGCGGACCACTTTGAGAAAATTCTTATAAATACTGTAAAATTAACACCTAAGCTGCTAAATACACTAAATTAAATGGAACTTTCAAGCCGAGAGTAAAAACCCAATTAATGTTACTTCCAAGTTATTTTTTCGAGGACAATATCTCCTTATCGGACAGTGTAGATCCAAGATCAGACTGCACGTTCTGTGCAGTCTGATCTTGATCTACATTGTCCGCAACAGACCCTAGAGTCGCGCTTCGCAGCGTACGGGTTAACATGAGCGGCTGTCAAGGAAAATGGAGTATAATTCAGCTTCGAAATGCAGCATACCATGGCAGTCATTGCCTTTAAGACGGATCCATTTTTTTTCTAAATCAGTTGAATCATAAGTTAAAATGGTATTTTCATATGTAGAAAAGTTAACAATGACAAAAGGATTCGAACCAGGTCAGCCTGCGCGGACTGCGCAGGCTGACCTGGGTCGACTTCCTTTTTGCATACACATCAAATCTATTTCTTATAGAGCATGACTCACATAAAATAATGTGTAACACATGAATGATTCAGATATGACATCCGTTTCTTTCTCACCACGGAACAAACATTGTTCTGACGCCAGTGGCTTCTAGAATTTGGAATGTTGTGCGAATTACTAGGGTAACGTGCAAAGCCTGGTCACCCATCCAGGCACTAACCACAACACACGTTGCTTAACTTGCACGAAGAGAGAGAAACACCAAATCGTTATCACTGTACAAGCTAGTAACATAGCTCTACAGCAAGACGTATTTTAAAGTGCTTGCCGTAAACATCTAACCCCTCTTCGTGACATTAGTGAAAGAAACTCCACGAACGCCAGTAAAGCTAAACTTGATGCTGTGATGTGACCGCGCTAACTTTAAAGAAAGCGATAAGGACCACACATCAACAAAAAAATCAACAAAGAGTATAATTCTGCACGTTCTGTGCAGCCCTATCCTGATCTACGCCGTCAGCAAACGCTAGATAAATGACCATTGCCATCTACAAATTTAATGTTAAGTTCTCACACACACACACACACACACAGATATATATATACATGTATATTGTCTTCCGGTGCATATTTTTACACTATTTTATCCTGAGCTTTACAAGCTTCGTGCAGTCTGATCTTGATCTACGCCGTCCGTCGTCATTGCCATCGAAAAATTCAAAATTTATATAAGTTTTTTTTTTATATTTATTTTTTTCTTCTGGTGCATATTTCACAATATTTTGTCATGACTTTTACACGTTCCGTGCAATCTTAATGTCTGAAAACGGCACATAAGTCACTACTGCGATCTAAGCATTTAATTTAGATGTTATGTTCTCATAATTTATAATTATATATATTTATATTTTTTTCTTAACTTCTGGTGCATATTTTACTCTATTTCATCCTGAGTTTCACAGACAACAAAAAAGGTATGAGTTTCGCATGTTGGTGCAGAATAAACTCGTTTATCACATTTCTAAGCCACGGGAGTCCCTCTTAGATTACTCGTTCATTGGCCTTTTTCTGTGTTTCTTGGAAATTACGAGGCACATGGTCATGGAAGACAAAAAAAAAATCCAAGAAATGTCGAAAGGTATTTTAGTAAACTCTCTGACCGATATTTCTCTTGGCCATTTGAGGTTAAAAATGAATGAATGAATGAATGAACGAACGAACGAACGAACGAACGAATGAATGAATGGCTGGCTGGTTGATTGGTTGATTGCTTGGTTGATTGGTTTTCTGGTTGGTTGATTGATTGATGTTTACTGTTTAAAGTAGTATTTGAATTATATCACGGTGACAGGTAATATATTCATGTGTTTCAGTGCAGTGATCGTGATCTATACTGTGTCTGTTTGATCGGGATAAGTAATAGGTCTCAAAAACCATGAAACAAGAGGGCCATGATGGCCCTGGATCGCTCACCTGAGTCAATAGGCCAAACATTCTGACCAAATTTCACAAGTATCTGACTGAAAATGTGGCCTCTATAGCGTACACAAGGTTTTTCTAAGATTTGACCTAGTGACCTAGTTTTTGATCCCACATGACCCAATTTCGAACTCGTGTGAGATTTTATCAAGACAAACATTCTGACCAAATTTGACAAGTATCTGACTGAAAATGTGGCCTCTAGAGCACACACAAGGTTTTTCTAAGATTTGACCTAGTGACCTAGTTTTTGACCCCACAAGACCCAATTTCAAACTCGTCCCAGATTTTATCAAGACAAACATTCAGACCAAGTTTCATGAGGATCGGAGTGAAAATGTGGCCTCTAGAGCGTATACAAGGTTTTTCTAAGATTTGACATACTGACCTAGTTTTTGACCCCACATGACCTAATTTCGAACTCGTCTCAGATTTTATAAAGACAAACATTCTGACCAAATTTGACAAGTATCTGACTGAAAATGTGGCCTCTAGAGCGTACACAACGTTTTTCGAAGATCTGACCTAGTGACCTAGGTTTTGACTCCACATGACCCAATTTCAAACTCATTCCAGATTTTATCAAGACAAACATTCTGACCAAATTTGACAAGTATCTGACTGAAAATGTGGCCTCTAGAGCACACACAAGGTTTTTCGAAGAGTTGACCTAGTGACCTAGTTTTTGACCCCACATGAGCCAATTTCGAACTCGTCCCAGATTTTATCAAGACAAACATTCTGACCAAGTTTACTGAGGATTGGACTGAAAATGTGGCCTCTATAGCGTACGCAAGGTTTTTCGAAGATTTGACCTAGTGACCTGGTTTTTGACCCCACATGACCCAATTTCGAACTCGTCCCAGATTTTATCAAGATAAACATTCCGACCAAGTTTAATGAGGATCGGACTGAAAATGTGGCCTCTAGAGTGTACACAATGTAAAAAGTTGACGACGGACGACGCACGACGGACGACGGACACAGCACGATCACAATAGCTCACCATGAGCACTTCGTGCTCAGGTGAGCTAAAAAGTTGTACATAGTGCTTTGCAAGAAATTATACATTTTGCCAATTATTTAAGAGTCCTTACTATTTTCAGATACATGGGCGATCTAATCTTGATCTTCACTGTCCGATTTGATGAATTTTGGGGGCGAAAATAACTTTGAAATCAAAATACATGGGGCTACATCGAATGACTTTGAGTGCTCATTTAATTTATTTCACCAAGTTAAGGATTTCGATTTATTGAGATACGCCTACCGGGGTAGCTCAGTGGTTAGCGTATCTGACTCGTGGCCTGGTGGTTGCGGGTTCGATACCCGGTCGATGCAATTTTTATTTCAGGCGATTTTTTGCCTCTCACCTCTGATGCATGTGAGAAAAGTAGTCAGTGACTTGGCAAGAAAGTTGTGTCTGTACTAGCGTGAGAAAGCCAATAAACACATGCCTAGATGCACTGATCGCCGTGATATGGCCTACGCTGTGAAAACGGCGTTAAACTGCAATACAAATGAACAAATTTATTGAGATACAAAGGAGGTCGAACGAGATCATGGCACACTGAAGGAAGCGTGAAGGTTGAAATGAGTGGAATGGCATTCATGCGAAAGTGCCAAGAAATTAAAAGCAAGGTGGAGAGAGAGAGAGAAAAAAAAATCGTAAAAATTAATACCTAATGTGTTTGAACTCTTTATCTTTTGTTCTATTTATGTGTTATGGAAATAAGCCGCTGATTCTAATAACTGAGCCATGCTCTGTAAAAAGGGGGCTAAATGCATCTGCAAGAAAGTATCGACTCATGTCAGCCTGCGCGGACTGCGAATCGAAACTTTTTGCTATTTGTAAAATTCCCGCACGTCAAGGGACCATTTTAATCTCCAGATCTAGTCGATTGTTAGACTTGCTGGACTTTTATGCACGCATGTATATGTGACGACTTGCTTGGTATCATGGATCACGGAGGTGCATTAAAGCCCCTTTTGCCAGAGCACGGCTCTTATATACCAATTTTCATTTGATTCTTTCCTGGTGCACTTATTAGCCCGTGCGAACATTCCAGGGAAGAGTGTAAAACAACGGAAAAATTCCGTTGAAACGGTTACCGAGATCGTCTTCTCGCTTGTGAACTAGAAACAATACGTCTGTAAACGAATACTACAAAACTATTCCGCACTCGTGAATGCCACCCAGATAGTGGTACTTACTGCTTTACTTTCAGTTTTTTGGCGTTATCTTTGTCAGAACGTCTTTAAAACTAGATTTTCAAACAAAAAAAAAATGACAAGTTTTACCGATGGCCTAGGAAATGAAAAAAAAAGACAGTTCATTTTGAGTTTTCTACTGTCTTTTTTCAAATACTTTCAAAAGATATCTTTCATTGCCACCTCAAAATGCATCACCAAACCGTACAAGGGTTAGACTAACAATTCTTAGAATTCGCCCAAGAAGCAGATCGTAACGAACTCTTTGAACTGATCGAACTGTGGGGTTTTTCTATTTTCCAGCTATTTTTTAATTGTCTTATCTCTTTCCTGTCATCGGCGATGAAAGGCTTTAGAAAAAGATACCCAAGTCAGGTGTTTTGACGGCGCCATTTGAACCGATGCAATCTTGACTTTGACTGACAATATCACCAGGACCGTATTTACTCCGTGGACCGTTCTCACCAACACCTAAGATTCGCTTGAGATTGGAAATAAAAGAATCGAAATTATAACGACTGATAATATAAGAACCAGGTACCATGTCTAGATATCATTTAGGTTATCGAATTCGCTCTTAAAGTAACAATAGCTGCCAAAAGTAAACAAAGCGGGTATTAAAATGGATTTGAGCCGTACTCTGGCAAAGGGGGGCTTAATGCATCTCCGTAATGCATTATACGAAGCAAGACATCAGCTTATCATGGATCCATAAAATCCATTTTGACAAACAACCGACTGAATCATGAGGTAGATTTATCCTTTGACATGCAGGAAATTTAAAGATAGCGAAAAGTTTCGGCCCATGTCAGCCTGCGCGGACTGCGCAGGCTGACATGGATCGACACTTTTCGCAATGCATTAAGCTCCCTTATCACAGAGCATGGGTCTTTTAAATTTAAATTATACCAATTACCGCTGGCATAGAAATTAAATTCAAAACTAGGTTAAAAGTTGCCAGGTCATTCTATCTTTTGTTTACCTTTGGCCTGATTTTAAAATTCATTTTTTCTGCCAGGGACTAACACATGGACCAACCCCCAAAAAAAGCAGATTGTCATCTCCACAATATTTTTCATACATTTTCAACGGTATGATATAAATTTGAATGCATTTTAACACCCCATCGTTTACTTTTGGTAGCTATTGGGCCTTTAACGAAAGAAATCGATGACACACTCACGCACCGGTAGCATACAAAATCGAAGCAATTTCGGTATTGCTTTGGGTATAATTTTGCCATACAAAGACATTGAAACATTACAGGGAGGGAACAGAGTTTAGAGCTATGCACTTTGGAGATAAACTTGAAGCCCCATTTGCTACAATCGGCCCCCAAAAAAACTACAAATTGGCTTTAAAGATACATCCTTACAGCCAGAGACAGAAAGAGGGAAAACAAAAACGCTGTTAAAACTTAAAAGTATGTAGAATGGCTCAGAATTTAGTCAGCTGTGTAAACATAGATAAATTACCAATATATATGGTGTAAGGGATAAAGAAACTCAAAGGGATTTGTCCTCATTGAACACCGGAAACGACAACAGTAATTTACTTTGAAGGTCTCCAAAAAATGAAATGCATTTTCTATCCGTCGTAATCTGTGCAATCTTGCAGCCGTCAGGGGCAAAATTTGGCAAGAAGATACAAGAAAGATTATAATTTCATAAAAATAAAGATGAAATGGGTTAAAGACTGCCTGAAAATGAGTACCACAGACAGCTTTGATGCTTTAAATAATCTCCATTTAACTTGTTAACCTTTTACCAACCAGCATTTCTCTTTTTCCCACATTGTTTTCTGTCCTTCCTAAGGCGTCTCTCTATTTTTGAGTCACAATTACGTCGTCATCTGCAAAAACTTTCAAATTGGAGAAGTTTTAAATGCTGTCGTTTGGTGAAGAGCTTTAACCTCGAAAACAAATGTGCAGTATGTGACTTTCAATATACGGAATCCTTGTACAAATACCCGAAAATTCAATTGTGAATAAAGGTGACACTGCTTGTTAAAATTTCTTCAAATGGTACCATGTCTTCTGCGATCTGCTGTTCAAAGATGCTTAAAGTCTTCTGTACGGGGGCAAGTAGTTAACGCTTTATCAAACGGCAAAAAAAGGAGGACTGGTCCTAAACGAAAGCAATTGCAGACGACAAATTAATTCTGGCTCAAGCCGACCCCGGTGGCTCAGTCGGTGACGTACAGGATTTGAGACCAGGAAGTGGCTGGTTTAAATCCTCAGCACGGCCAATTTTTTTCTAAGAATTGTTGATAGTCGTTGCGACAGGATTCCTTCCTCTCTCATCGCTGATCAATGTTTCGACATTGATTATGTGGGAAAGTAGCCAGTTGCTTGAGAAGAATACAGCAGGAAGGACTGGTAAAAGAAACTCCAGGAAAGCATGGATAGGTACAGTGGCTGCCGCGATGGAATTAATAAAATGCTGAAAACGGCGCTAAACACCATACAAACAAATCAAACAAATACATCTGACATAAAGGATAGAACTTCTCTCTGAAAAGGTTGAAAACATCGTGGGAAAAGGAGAAAATGCTGGTTACCAGCATTTTCTCCTTTTCCCACGAAGTTTTCAAAAGCCTAAATTCTCCGGGTCATGAAAAGTCGGGATTGTGTGGTAAAGGGTAAACAAAAAATGGCGAAATAGCATTTTTTTCAATCATCTTCATCAATGAGAGGCGACAAACTCCACTGGGCCATAAAACTGACAGCTCATCTTCTGTTACGGTTAATGAACACGTCGTTTATTGTTTTGATGATTTCTGGTGTCTCCAGTATAATAACACATGAGTTATGCTCCGCCAGAAGGGGGCTTAATGCATCGGGCGGGAGTGGGGGGAAAGTATCTACCCATGTCAGCCTGCGCAGTCCGCGCAGGCTGACATGGGTCGAAACTTTTTTGCTCATTGTAAAATTTAATGAATGTCCACGGACCGTTCTTACTCCAGGTTCAAGTCACTTGTTTAGACAAAAAGGATGACATGGATCCCTAACTATGTGATGACTCACAGAGATGCATTAAACCCCCTTTTGCCAGAGCATGACTCATGATTATATGAGCCATGCTCTGTGAAAAGGGGCTTGATGCATTTGCGAAAAGTATCGACCCAGGTCAGCCTGGGCAATTCGCGAAGGCTGACCTGGGCCAGAATGTTGTTTCATTTTCCCAATTTTTTTTTTTGCAGTTTTATTTCGCTCAGTATAATAACATAATTCCTCTAAAATAGATTGTTGCAAATTTAATTTTGTACGTTTTTTTTTTTTTCAGTGAATTACAAGGGTTGTGCCGGTATATGAGCCATGCTCTGGGAAAAGGGGGCTTAATGCATCTCCGTGATGCATGACACCATACAAGTCATCACATAATTATGGATCCATAAAAACCCATTTTGTCTAACAACCGACTGAATTATGAGATAGAATAGTGCTTAGGTATGCGGAAAACCGACTAGCAGCGAAAAGTTTCGCTTCAGGTCAGCCTGCGCGGACTGCGCAGGCTGACCTGAAGCGAAACTTTTCGCAGTTGCATTAAGCCACCTTTTTACGGAGCTCATATCAATTAATAAGCTGTTTCATTTTCCCAATTTTTTTTTTCAGTTTTATTTCGCTCAGTATAATAACATAATTCCTCTAAAATAACTTGTCGCAAATTTAAATTTGTACGTTTTTTTTTTTCAGTGAATTACAAGGGGTTGTACCAATAATATTTAGACTTTTTCCGGGTTTGTATTCATTAACCCTTCTTAAGAACGTTCTTAGTCTTGTTCTCCAGGATTTTCTAAATTATATTGATTGATTGTATGGTATTTAACGCCGTTTTCAACATTTTTTTTCAGTTATATCGCGGCGGCCAGTGCATCTATCCATGCTTTCCTGGAGTTTCTTTTACCAGTACTCCACACAATATTCTTTCCAAGCCACTGGCTGCTTTCCCACATAACCATCGTCGAAACAGTGGTCAGCGGTGAGAGAGGAATGTTCTAAATTTGAAAGTAGCACAACGTCTGATTGGCTAAACAATTTGATTACTTGGCAAGTTGGAAAGTTCTTCAGAACTAGACTAGATTTAGTTTTATTCTAGATGGAGAAAGTTACGCAATTTCTGTTCGGCTAAACTATTTTGCTTAGCCAATCAGAAGTTGCGTTACTTTGAACTTGAGAGAGTTCTCCGGAGACTAGATTTAGCCTTATCCTAGATTTAGAAAGTAATACACTTTCTGACTGGCTAAACCATTTCGTTTAGCCAATCAGAAGTTACATTACTTTGAAATTTGGAGAATTCTTCGGAATGAGACTAGGTTTATTCTTATCCTACATTGAGAAAATAACGCACTTTCTGATTGGCTAAACCATTTGGTTTCGCCAATCAGAAGTTGCATTACTTTCAAATTCGGAAAATTTGTCGAGAATCAGACGAAAAACGCTATTCAGCATGGTTGGTGAATTTGGGCCATGGAAACCGAAACAAGGTTCGTATTCAGGTAAAATGCTCGAGAGAGGCGTAATGAATTTCGGCGTTTCTTCCTTTCTCATCAGGTTATTTGCCAGGTCGCATCAAGATACTACATTCATGAAATTAACAACCCGTCATTTTCAATTTATAATGAAAACCCTGTAACAAGAGGGGGAGATTTTTTTTTTTAAATATATGAGCCATACTCTGTGAAAAGGGGGCTTAATGCATCTATTAAAAAGTATCGACTCAGGTCAGCCTGCGCAATCCGCGCAGGCTGACCTGGGCCGAAACTTTTCGCTATTGATCAATTTTTTGTATGTCAAAGGACCATTCTACCTCATTGTTAAAAAAATTGGCTATTATAGATCCATAATTATGTGATGGCTTGATTGGTACAATGCATCACAGAGATGCATTAAGCCCCCTTTTGCCAGAGCTTGGCTCATTTATAATGCGATCCCTGTAACAAGAGGGGGAGATTTTTTTTTTCATTATTTTCAACCCCTCTCCTCGTTCGATTAACCCTTTCCCAAACAAGCCCTGGTTTTCACCTGCCTGCAATACAAGTCTTTTGAAAACACTGTGGGAAAAGGAGAAATTGCTCGTAACGAGCAATTTCTCCTTTTCCCACAGTGTTTTCTACCCTTTTGGAGAACTTTCCGCCATTTTTATCAAATTTAAAATTGTCGTCTGCAAACTCTTTCAGTTTGGAAGGGTCTAAAATTTGTCGTTTGGGAAAGGGTTAAGTCCGTCTTTCATGTTTAACTCTTTAACACACGACAAAATTTCAAACTTGTCCAAATTAAAAGCATTTGCAGACGAAAAAAAAATGCGACACAAAAAATTAAAATCTGTCTTGGGAAGGGTAGAAAAAAAAAACATTGTGGGAAATGGAGAAAATGCTGGTTACCAGCATTTTCTCCACTTCCCACAATGTTTTCAAAAGCATTCTTTCTCAGGGTCGTTAAAACTCGGGTTTGTATAGTTAAGGGTTAAAACGTGTCTTTTTTCCCCTCTAAATATTTTTGTTGTGGCAAAGGGCGATTCTAGCTGCTTCATAAATCAAGCAGAGTGATAGCTCACGATCAGACTGCGCATGATATGCTTGATTGAATGTTTGACTGAATGGTGTTTTACGCCGCTTTCAACATTATTTCAGTCATATCACGGCAACAGCTCACATATTCAGTGTATTTCCTGGATTCCACGAGTACTAGGCTAGGACTCTGAAGTGTCTTGCCCAAGGACACTCCTACGAAAAATCAAGCGAATCAGAAAGGGTTGAACCAGGGGCCTCCAGGTTACGAGTCCACACAGGACCCCGCACATAATATGCAGTCTGATTTTAGATTTACACCCTCTGATACCCGTAAACATATTCTTTACTTACTCTATACTAAATGACAGAATTTTAGACTGGTCCAAATTGAAACCATCAAAATTTTGCAGACAACAAATTCAATGTTACGTAACACTTTATCAAAACGAAAAAATTTTGGACTAGACAAAATTGAAAGCATTTGCAGATGACAAATTCAATGTAACTTAAATGGTGATTTTTGCATTTGATATGGGTAGAAAACATTTTGTGGGAAAAGGAGAAAACGCTGGTAACCAGCATTAAATTTTCTCCTTTTTCCCACGATGTCTTGGCGCGTTCTATTTTGGAGTCATTTAAAACGGGACTGTGTGGTAGACTTAAAACATGTCTTTCATAAGGTGGAAAAACATTGTGGAAAAAGGAGAAAATGCTGGTTACCAGCATTTTCTCCTTTTTTCACACTGTTTTCAAAAATCTTCTTCTTAAAGGTCGTTAAAAGTCGGGATTATGTGGCAAAGAGTTAAAATATCAAATTTGTCTTTCATAGGATGGGAAAACATTGTGGGAAAAGAGAAAATGCTGGTTAACAGCATCTTCTCCTTTTTCCACAATGTTTTCAAAAGTCTTCTTGTTCACGATTGTTAAAAGTCGGGATTGTGAGGTAAAGAGTTAGAAAGTTTAAAACTGCACTCTAAGCTAGAAAATGAGTTTATTTAATTTCTGGGATTGTGCTCTGAGGGTTTATAATTTTCAGGGCAGTTTATTCATTACTGATTCATTACCTCGTGAAATAAAATAGCTGCCGAAGAGAAAGCATTCACTGTAACAGATGGAAAACCAATATGCATTCAGTTTTAATGCATGAATAAAGCTTAAAACATTGTGTTGAAAGGAGAAATTGCTCGTTACGAGCAATTTCGCCCTTTACCACAATGTTTTCAAAAGCAGCCTAGTTCCAACAACCTTCCCCCTCCCCCGAAAAAAAAACGTCTGCGTTGCCACATGATCCTAAGTTTTAACGACCCTGAGGAAGGAAGAATGATTTTGAAAACATTGCAGGAAAAGGAGAAAACGCTGGTAACCAGCATTTTCTCCTTTTCTCACAATGTTTTCTATCCTATTAAAGACAAATTCAATTATACGAGCCGAATTTATCATCTCGCAAATGCTTTAGAAGTGGACAAGTCCAAAATTCTTTTTTTCTTTTAAATAAAGAATTAATAAATGGAACAAGAGCAAAATGCGTAAGACGGTCGATTTTAGCAAATGATTACTTAGCGTAAATTGAGACCGAACTACTTTTTTTTTGCAATGGGGAAAAAATAAAATGTCGCCCGTTTGAAAAGCGGTCATCTGCTACATACGCGGGAAAAGAGTACGATGTACCTGTTGGAAAATAAAGATGCTAATAAGAGATGACATTCGTTGGGGGTCACGCGGTACAAGTTTGCGAGATAACAATAAAAAAAAATCTCCACAGAGTTCACTGCGTTCACTTCGGCTCGAATCCTGGAGCCATTATTATCTAGGCCTTCATGGATATTTTTCTGAAATTCATCCGAGCCATGCACTGTTTAAAAAGGAGGTTTAATGCATCTGCAAAAGAGTATCGACCAATCTCAGCCTGCGCAGTCCGCGCAGGCTGACATGGGTTGAAACTTTTTGCTATTGGTAAATTTTCTTGGTTTCTAAGGACTATTTTACCTCATTATTCAGTAGGTGTTTAGACAAAATAGTTCCATAAAAAGCGACGACTTGATTGGTGCAATGCTTTACGAAGAATCATCGAGCCCCTTTTTCTCACATTGTTACTCTTTTATTTTTCGTTGCATTTTTACATCTTTCATTTTTGCAGCACAAGTGTCTTCGGTTCTTCGCAACATGCCATTCTTTTAATAGCACACAATTAAGACTTTTTACGCCCTTTCTTTGGCTTACCTTTGAAAACAATATATGAACAGGACTAACCGTTGTTAATAAGCAATTGCTCCCGCAATATTTTCATTGCAATTAAAAAAAAAAAAATGCATTTGTTTGCCTTTTCTTCAAATGTTCTTTTTTTGTATTGTTTGTCCAGTTTGATAAACAAAAAACATACCGGTTTAGCTTTTAAATTTCGAAACAATATCAAGAGTACTTTTTTCGCCATCGATTTTAACCCACTGACCGTTAACCCGTTGCCAAGTTATTCCATGTTTCATGGCCCAGACGAAGAAGGGTTTTGAAAACATTTCTGGTAAGCAGCAATTTCTCCACTTCCCACAATGTTTTCTACCCTTCAAATGCCTAGTCCCTTCATTAGAGCCACAGTTAGTTTTGTCGTTTGCAAAAACTTTCAATATAAACGAATTCAAAATTTTGTTGTGTGGTAAAGGTTTTATTAATTAATTATGTTCGGAATCACAACCTCTCGATTACAAACTCTGCTAGCGGCCACCACTACATTAGGGTGTGCCTGTAGCCTTGAAAACTCAATGAATAACTTCCAATTTTACCAGATTTCATTTTTGACAGAATATGTTGGCTTTCAGAATTTCTCAATAAATAAGAACAAGAGTAACTGCAAAGAATAGGCGGTCGGATACAAATTTATAGAAACGTAAAAGTGTCCTTGTGCAAGGCAAAGTAGCGCCCTTGCCTAGTGCTGGTGAGCGATGAAACCGTGGAAACACGAAAACAAGTCAGCTGTTACTCTGACATTACAAAAAAAAAAATTGAATAAAAATTGTCTTTAAAAAAAGATAGACTGCGTAAGTTTGCAAGCAAAGAGGCAGGGGCCCTTGAAATAAACATGTCTACATTTTTGACCAATCACAAATTTCTACTAATTCATTTGTTATCAGTACCAAAAAATAGGTCAAAAGCCTGCACATTCATCTACGCCGAAAAATCAAGTATGTGTCTAACTTAAAATGACAGAATTTGTCTGGTTACAAATTTGTCAACCACAAACCAAAAGTGGCAAGTATTCTATCTACAAAAAACTCGCGACCGTATCAGCAACAACATCAAGAACAAAACTATCAACTCTGTCGACATCTCAGGCAATTTAAGATACTTGAAATGCGGACAGTTCAGATCCAGCTCAGACAGCATCGGACTGCAGTATGATCTTGGATGCTCTACAGCGTCCACTTCCTACGACCCCCACCCCTAAAAAAAAAAGGCTTGAAAGAAACATAGTCATCTTGCATGCTTTTGCAGAATTTTGTTGCATCTGCATAACTCTTTACCAGACGAGAAAAATTTGGACTTCTCCAAATTGAAAGCATTTGCAGACGACAAATTAAAACTGGTTAAAATAATTGAAATCACAGTGTGAAAGTAGAGAAAACATTGTGGCAAAAGGAGAAAATGCTGGTTACCAGCATTTTCTCCTTTTCCCACAATGTTTTCAAATATCTTCTTCCCTCATGGTTGAAAAACACAGGATCGTCTATTAAACGGTTAAGTTTATTTGAGATTCTCATGGGTAACGAAAAAGAAGAGCCCCGTGATGAAAAAGTACTGAAATGACCGTGGACTTATTTACGCCATCAAGAATTCCTCACATACCATCTACTTTGACACGAGACAACGGACACTGGTCATTGTAAATGGCCCGGAGATGTCACCGACCGATTCAATTAACATTCTATTAGCAGTAAAAACTGACCAACGCCATCAGGCAGCCAAATAACTAGACTGGTTCCCGTCTTTACATCTACCTACACAGTATAGCCTGTATAAGGGAAGGTAACCAGTCAACCGGATACCCTCCCACTTAAATTAAGTGCCCGTATGTTCACAGCCTCGTTTTCACGTTCCGTCGAGGGCAATCACGTACGAATCCATTCTATGTTTAATCATGGCTGAACTTTTTTACTGGCTAATTTTCCCCGCAGGTACGGAGAAATAAATTATAATTTCCGACATAATTTCATTCCGGTTACAACCTCTATTTTCAATTCAGAGCCTACGCCTCTTTTTTCCCGTCATTCTTCATTAAAGCTTGTCAACAACAGAAATTGGGGCCCCACTACAGTTTCTCGCAAATGAACAATAACAGTGTAATTTTTTACTGAAACGAAGTACCCGGATAAGAGGTCATTTAACCATTTACTACACAATGCCTAGTTTTAACGGCCGTAAGGAAGAAGGCTTTTGAAAACATTGTGGGAAAAGAAGAAAATGCTGGTAACCAGCATTTTTTTCCCTTTTCCCCCACAATGTTTTCTGCACTTTCAAAGGGATTTTTTTTTAGGTTTTGAGTCACATTTTTATTTTGTCGTCTGCAAATGCTTTCTATTTGGAGAAGTCTAAAATTTTGTCGTTTGGTTAAGAGTTTTAAATCTTCACAATCATAGATGGAAAAAGCGTTCAACCCTTAACCAAATTATTCAAATGTTTAACTATCTTAAGGAAATCGACTTTTGAAAACATTGTGGAGAAAGAAGAAATGCTGCTAATCAGGCTCCATATTCACCAACCGTTCTTAAGAACATTCTCAGTCTAATTCTCAAGAATTTTCTGAATTTGAAAGTAACACAACTTCTGATTGGCTAAACCAAATGATATAGCTAATCAGAATTTGTGTTCATTTCTAAATCTAACACAAAACCAAGATCTCTAGTTAAGAGGGACTGATAGTATCTTAAATCCATTATTTCTCTTCCAAACCCTATGATGTGGGTACTCATTAGAATCGTCTCGATGAGACGATTCTAATGAGTACCCATAACATAGGGTTTAGTTGAGAGTAATCAATATTTTCAATTTTGAAATCAAAATCGCTCCCTCTATCTGGAACTCTGGGTTATCTCTATGAATGCCAAATAAACTAGACCTTTCATTAATTCATCGAAACTACAAAAGAATATAACTTAATTATGTCATAAATATAAAGAGAGGCAAAGAGGGTGAGTGTCCAAAATAATACTGCACAGAATATGCAATCTGGTCTTGATCTACGCTCTGCATAGGAGCCACATAATCATGTCGCCAACGGTCGAAGCGAACAGATAGTTAACCCATGACCTGCTACAGAAATCAAAAGAAAATTTCCAGCCAATGATAAAAGGCCAATAACAGCAATGCTGTTTTTTTTCGCCAGATAAAAAATCCTATGATAATGGACAGAGTAGATCCAAGATCAGACTGCACGTTCTGTGCAGTTTGATCTTGGATCTACACTGTCCGTAAGGCTCAAATGAGTAGCATTCAACAGCTCAAAGGGTTAAAACCAATTGACATGTGGCAGTTACAAACGATCTCACGGTGTGGGAAATTTGTACGTTACGCCCCTTCAACTTTTAGAGCTCTGAATTAATGAATGAAGTTTTGCACTGTCGCTCAGTACAATAAACGCATCTATCGTTTAATCGCACTGTCGTTTTTTTGTGAAAATATCTCATTGTTTACCAGACATGGTAGACATACGAGCCAAAAACTTCTCGACCAGTAATTATTATAGTTTGGAATACCCAGGAATGAAAAGTTGGCCATTACTTTTCAATTAATCTCCCTTCATCTTAATGCACTTTGTCCATCGCAGTACTAGTATGAAGAATCATGTTCGTTCACTTGCAAGATTCATTGTTCATGCATTCGAGAAGCCACGAAAATTTTCCTACTGCTAATTTCTGGAAGTCTATAGTTTTGTCTGATCTGACCAATTATCCAACATGTGAGTTAATATACGTAAACACATTTGAAACTAAGGGGCCGGGTGTATGTTTGTCATTGATTTTGTTGTATCTTCTGTATGTTATTCTGTACACATGTCACTGTAATAAACTACTACTACTAGTATCTTATTTCTTCAAAAAAGAAGTTTTTAACCTGGTCCCCCGAGTGCTAATTTAGTGAATCTTACGTATGATACCTTCATTGCTTCCAAATCGTCGACTATCAAGGTAAGTTTACAGGTTTGGGAGCAGATAGAATTCAGAGGGGCTAAATCAGGACATCCGAGCGCCGTAGCTCAGTCGGTAGCGTACAGGACTTGAGAACAGGAGGTCGCTCGTTCGGTCCCCGGCTCGGCCAATTTCTTTCCGAGGATTGATGATAGTCATTCCTCTCTCACCGCTGACCATTGTTTCGACGATGGTTATGTGGGAAAGCAGCCAGTGGCTTGGAAAGAATATTGTGCGGAGTACTGGTAAAAGAAACTCCAGGAAAGCATGGATAGGTGCACTGGCCACCGCGATATAACTGAAATAATGTTGAAAACGGCGTTAAACACCATACAGTCAATCAATCAATCAATCAATCAATCAGGAGAATATGGGGGATTAGGAAGGACTTTGAAATCGCATTTAGTTGCAGCAGCCATGGCATGACTTGTGAGCAGGTGCATTGTCCTGCAAGAGCAGAACGTTTCAAGTCAGTTTGACACACCCTTCTCCTCTTTACTGTGGCTTCTTGGTGAAATTTAACTCTTTCCCACACAATCCCGACTTTTAACGACCCTGGGGAAAGAGACCTTTTGAAAACATTGTAGGAAAAGGAGAAAGTGCTGGTAATCAGCATTTTCTCCTTTTCCAACAATGCTTTCTTCCCTATCAAAGGCAAATCCATCACAATAGCCACATTGAAATTGTCGTCTGCAAATGCTTTCAATTTGGACAAGGCTACATTTTTGTCGTGTGGTGATGAGTTAACCCTTTCCAAAAAGAAAAATTTTGGACTGGTCCAAATTTAAAGAGTTTGCAGACAACAATTTTAAATTTGATGAAAATGGCAGAAAGGTCTCAAAAAGGATAGAAAACACTGTGGGAAAAGGAGAAATTGCTCGTTACGAGCAATTTCTCCTTTTCCCACAGTGTTTTCAAAAGACTTGTACTGCAGACACGTGAAAACCAGGGCTTGTTTGGGAAAGGGTTAAAGCGTCTGAATCCTATTCTCTCAACCTATAACCTTTGATAAGATTATATTACTGACTGATTGAGATTTTGTGTCCATGTATTGAATCGAAATATATTGGGCCGAGAACTTTTTTTTTAATCGTACCTCGTACACGATCTGACATAAGTTGTCGTTTGAGATAGAATTTTATGATTGATTGATTGATTGTATGATGTTTAACGCCGTTTTCAACATTATTTCAGTTATATCGTCCATGCTTTCCTGGAGTTTCTTTTACCAGTACTCTGCACAATATTCTTTCCAAGCCACTGGCTGCTTTCCCACATAACCATCGTCGAAACAATGGTCAGAGGTGAGAGAGGAATGAATCCTGTCGCAATGACTATCATCAATCCTCAGAAAGAAATTGGCCAAGCCCGGGGATCGAACCAGCGACCTCCTGTTCTCAAGTCCTCTACGCTACCGACTGAGCTACGGGGCTTGGCTAGAATTTTATGAAACGAGTCAAGAAAAATGTTACTGAACGAGCCTTTGGCGAGCTAAGTAGTATGTTCTTTTTTATTCTAAGCGAGCTTAATACAATTTTATCTCAAACGCCAACGACTGTCAAATTCTTTTAATCACATTACTACGACTCAAAAATTATTTTTAAAAACTCGCGTAGTAGTACTTAGGCAATTTCATTGGGTTTTCATTCTAGGCGTGAAATTTAGCCATTAACAGCAACAAACAATAATTTACAGTGCCAAATCAATGAAGAGGAATTGTTCAGTTAGTAGAAAGAACATAGATAGTCAAATTTCGAAGCTTTCTCTGTATGAATTTCTCATAAAGTATCGACATAGTGTAGATCCCAGCTTACACATCACGTCTTGTCGGTTCTTGATCTACACTGTTTGTACAAAAAACGTAATGAATATCAGGTAATCCGATATAGCAGAAAAACAAATGCGACGTCTCATTACAGTGGGCAACTAACCGTAATTTTCGAAGGTCCGCGTAGGAGCTAAAAGCAACAGTGTGAGTGTTTAAATGCATTTGAGCCGTGCTCTATGAAAAGGGGGCTTAATGCATCTGCGAAAAGTATCGATCCAGGTCAGCCTGCGCATTCCGCGCAGGCTGACCTGGGTCGATACTTTTCGCAACTGGTCAATGCTCTGCATGCAAAAGAACCAGTCTCCCTCACGATTCAGTCGGTTGTTAGACGTTACGAATTTTACAGATCCCTACTTATGTGATGTCTTGCTTGGTGTGATGCATCACGGAGGTGCATTAAGCCCTCTTTTGCCGGAGCATGCTTCATTTGAATTTAGTTAATACCATTTAAATTACTGTAATGGTGACAATCTGTTATTGTAAGGTCGGTCTAAGTGTTAGTCGCTGGCAGAAAAAATGAATTTTAAAACTAGGTAATAAACTTGTCAAGTCGCTCTATCGCTTTAATAATTGAGCATTGCTCTGGCAAAAGAGGGTTTAATGCATCTCCATGATGTATTTTATCAAGCAGGTCATCTCATAATTATGGATCCATAAAAAACCATTTTGTCTATCAACGGGCTGAATCATGAGCTATACTGGTTCATTGACATGCAGAAAATTTAAACAAGAAGCAAAGAGTTTTGACTCAGGTCAGATTAAATATGGCCCGAATGTTGGAATTTGTCTATGAAGGCGTAGAAAACATTACGGGAACAGGAGAAAATGCTTGTTACCAGCATTTTCTCCTTTTCCCACATTGTTTTCAAAAGTCACCTTCTTCAGGGTCGTTAAAACACGGAGATGTGTGGTAAAGAGGTTAAACAATGGTCGATATTAAATTCTTTTCGTATATTCGATCTAGACCTCACTTATTTCGGCTTTAATGACCTCACTTACTTCGACTTTCATGACCTCACTTATTTCGGCTGTTATGACCTCACTTATTTCGGTTTCTATAACCTCACTTATTTTAACCTTTATGACCTCACTTATTTCGGTTTTCCAAGTAAAAGGGTAAAATAAAAGAGAGTCAAAACTTTCTCTGCCACTGGTTCTTGAGACAAAAAATAACATCCATTTTCCCAGTCTAGTTTTCGCGCGAATAATAATTTATCTGTAAAAAATCAAAATTAGGGTGCGTGCTTTCTAGTTTTCACAGTTTCTGCTTAGTTGATAGCGGGAACTTGATTTCGTACTTTTGACATCAGCACATAAAAAACGTGGAAAGAAAAAAAAATCAATCAAAGTCGAATTGTCTTGAAAATAAACAGACGATAATGATATGCCATTCAGAACTTTTTTTTAATCCGCTTAACCCTTTCCCAAACAAGCCCTGGTTTTCACGTGCCTGCAGTACAAGTCTTTTGAAACGTAACGAGCAATTTCTCCTTTTCCCACAGTGTTTTCTACCCTTTTTGAGACCTTTCTGCCATTTTCATCAAATTTAAAATTGTTGTCTGCAAACTCTTTCAATTTGGACCAGTCCAAAATTTATCGTTTGGGAAAGGGTTAAATAACCTACCACCAACACCTTCGAACAGCTCAAGGTTTGAACAGACGTAGAGTTATATTTGTGGAAGGTGGTTTGACAGCCAAGCTGATAAGCCCAGGTGTCTGAGTGCGAACCACATCGAACAATCTTTGGCGTACATACTTAACCCTTATTCTGCCAAAAAAGTGACATGAAACTTTCAAACCGATTGTAAAAACCCAAATTTTGCTGTTTCATCGGTATTTTTTGGGGGAAAAATATCTCCTTATCGGACAGCGTAGATCTAAGATCAGGCTGCACGTTCTGTGCAATCTGATCTTGATCTACACTGTCCGCAAAAGGTCAATGAGTCGCACTTAGCAGCCTAAGGATTAATTTTTCTTAACCCCGCGGGCGCCAAATATGTAAAGTCGACCTCTTTCGACGACTGGAAAAACAACCCACTGAAACCCAGAAAAAATTAAACTCATTGGCTTGACTTAACCCTTTCAGCGCCATAGGCGAAAACAGGGACTTTTGCGGACGGCATAGATCAAGATCAGACTGCACAGAACGTGCAGTCTGATCTTTGATCTATGCCCTCTGCTTGTTTTGTCAAGCCTATATGATAAAAATCTTCCGGAGACTCAGTGGATTGTATTTACAGCCATCAAAAGAGGCCAAGTTTGTTTATTTGGCGCCGAAAGAGTTAAACAAGCGGACAATGTAGATCAACGATCAGACTGCATGTTCTGTGCAGTCTGATCTTGATTAGTGCCGTCCGCAAAAGCTCATGTCTTCGCACATGGCCTTTGGGGCGCCAAAGAAACCGAGCTGTTACTTTTAGTCCAAAAATAAAAGCTAAATCATGGAAATTTCAAAGTAGGTTTAGTCCAGCTTGTCTAGAAGCAAAGCGGACAGTGTAGATTAAAGGTCAGACTAAACGTTCTGTGAAGTCTGATCTTTACTTTTATTGACCGCCATCACAACTAAAGTTGCCAAAAGCGCTTTAAGGGTTAATGCTTTCGACTGAAATTGATTTAGTGGAATTCAAAAAAAAAAAGAAATATCTTTAAAACAAGAGGGCCATGATGGCCCTGTATCGCTCCACTGGCTTATAAATATAAACCATAAATACTAAACATTTCAACTCTGAGCCAAATGGTTTCAAAATGAAGACTTACAAAGTTTTCTCTGCAAAAGCCCATGTGAAAGTTGAGACCCGCAAGGCAAAGCCAGTTTTGATCCCAGAGCTATAATTACTTGAACCCTGGTAGAGGTCCACAAGATAAAGTCACATGCCAAAATAATACAAGTATATGCTGTATGGTTACAAATAAGGTGATTTTCAAGTTTTGTCCATGTGAAGCCTCTGTAAAACATAAGACCCCTGATGCAAGGCTAATTAAAAAAAAAAAAAAAAAATCAAAACAGGAAAATTTCTTAAGTTGTCACTATGTAAGCCCATGTAAAACTTGTGACCCCTGCGGCGGGGCCGATTTTGACCCCAGGGCTAAAATTTTGGGCCACTTGGTAGAGGCCCACTAGATATAGCAACATTCAAAATTTGGTAGCTCTAGGCCTTATGGCTAGGTACAGGAAGATTTTTAAAGTTTTCTCTATATAAGCCTATGTAAAACTTGTGACCCCTGGGGCAGGGCCAATTTTGACCCCAGGGCTACAATTTGAAGAAACTTGATAGAGGTCTACTACATAAAGCTACATGCCAAATTTGGTAGCCCTATGCATTATGGTTTCAGACAAGAAGATTTTTAAAGATTTCCAATATTTTTCAGTTTTGTTGCCATGGCAACCAGAGTTTTTGAAGGAATCAAATTCTTTCAAGAAATTCTGAAGAGGACCATGGCAGGATCATTTCTTTGAAGTCTCATGAAAATTGGATGGGTAGTTTCAGAGAAGAAGATGTTTGAAATAAAAGTTAACGCACGGACGGACGGACGCACGGACGGACGCGCGGACGCACGACGGACACCGGGCCATGACATAAGGCCGCTGGCCTTTGGCCAGTGGAGCTAAAAAGATAGACGGCGTAAAGTTGCCCTCCTGTATGTCGGCAGGGGCCTCAGAATAAACATGTCCTTATTTTTTAACAATCGCAAATTTCTATCTATTCATTCGGATGTACTATCAAAAAAATAGGTCAAAAGCCAGCCCATTCAGCTGCTCCGAAAAAGAAAATCGAAGTGCAGTGATGAGCAATGGCTGTTTGTACTCTTTTCTTTTGCATTCTATTTTTCTAATAATAATATCGTTTAAAATTTTGAGATTGGCCTTAAAATCCATCTTTGAAGATATTCACTGGTATTAGTTAACCCTTAACCTGCTAAATATGAAATGAAACTTTCAAGCCGATAGTAAAAACCCAAATGTTGTTATTTCAAAGGTATATTTTTGGGGAAATATCTCCGTATCGAACAGTATAAGATTAGACTGCACGTTCTGTGCAGTTTGATCTTATCTACGCTGTCCGCAAAAGGTCCTCGAGTCGGGCTTAGCAGCCTAAGGGTTAAGAAAATCGTGAAATAGACCAAATTTCGCACAAAGGACAGAACCTAATGACTATTTCGGGGGTAAAAGTAACTCATAATATATCGAGTAGATTATATTACAAAAAAAAAAATCATAAATTTATCTATTACATGTTCTGTGATCAAAGATAATACTATACGTTCTATGCAGTTTGATCTTGATCCACACTGTCCGCAAAAACAAACCTGTACATAATTCCTGGAACTTTAAAAGGTTAACAAGTAAAGGGCTGTCTAAAGTTAAATAAACCGAGTACATTACTACTTGTCAAACTCGATACTGGCATTTTTAGACCAACTGATTACAAGAAAAAATAGACCCGGGGCATTCTATTACAAGGTCGGGTCGGTACACCGGTAAAATACGGGCTGAGATTGTTCCAGAAAAAGTCGGGAGATTTATTTATGAACATAACCGCGTTATTTATTTATTTAACCTTCTTCTCTGCCAAGAAAGTCGACCGGTTTGTCAGATCAATGGGTAGATATACTGATGAATTGATGGTATATATACGTTTCACGCTTTTGCGCCTCGGTCCCTCAATACTAAGGTTCTAGGTTCGAGTTTCGTGACTAGCTTTTTGAACTTCAAATCATGACGGTTACACTTCCATAAAGCAATAATTCCAGAACAAATTTTTGGTAGCATATTAACCCGCACAATGCCGCCTTTTAACGCCCCTGGGAAACAAGCATTTTGAAAACATTGTGGGAAAAGGAGAAAATGCTGGTAACCAGCATTTTCTCCTTTTCCCACAATGTTTTCTACCCTATCAAAGAAAAAGTGCACCGTTTGAGCCACACTGAAAGTGTCGTCTGCAAATGCTTTCAATTTGGACCAGTCCAAAATTTTGCCGTCTGGTAAAGGGTTAAAGGCCTAATAGCAGCCAAAAATGCAGGTGTTCGAATGCATTAAAACTTGAGCCGTGCTCTGGCAAAAGGAGGCTTAATGCATTTCCGAAATGCATCGTACCAATGAAGCCATGACCTAATTATGGATCCATTATAGGCATTTTTTTGAATAACTGACTGAATTATGGTGTAGACTGGTCCTTGGCCATCCATAAAATTGGCCAATAGCGAAAAGTTTCGGCACAGGTCAGGTTGTGCGAACAGCGCAGGCTGACCTGAATCGATAGTTTTCGCAGATGCATTAAGCCCCCTTTACACAGAGCATGGCTCATTTAAATAATGCCCTTTTAAAATTATGGAAAATATTGTGACGATGACGATCTGTTATTGCGTGGTCGTTCCAAGCGTTAGTTGCTGGCAGAAAAGTAGATTTTAAAATCAGTAACAATGTAAACAAAAGATAAAGCGTCCTGGCAACTTTTAACCTAGTTTTGAAACTAATTTCTCTGTCAGAGACTAACACTTGGACCGACAGTACAATAACAGATTGTCATCTTCACAATAATTTCCATACTTTTAAATGGCGTGATTTAAATCTAAATGCAATTTCAACACCGGCATTGTATTTTGGCCGCTACTGTGCCTTTAACCCTTCACCACAAAATCCCGAGTTTTAACGACCCTAAGGAAGAAAGCTTTTGAAAACATTATGGGAAAAGGAGAAAATGCTGATTACCAGCATTTCCTCCTTTTCCCACAATGCTTTCTACAGTTCCAAAGAGAAATTTTAAGCTTTAGATTCACGTCTTATCTAACCCTTAAGCTGTTAAGCGCGACTCTGACCTTTTGACCTTTTTGCTGACAGTGTAGATCAAGATCAGACTACACACAACGTGCAGTCTGATCTTAGATGTACACTGTCTGAAAGGGAGATATAGTTTTTTTTTTCGAAACGTGTTTGAAATAACTATTCAAGTATTTACTATCGTCTTGAAAGTTTTATTTAACCTATTTAAAAGGACAAAGGTTAACACTTAACCCTTTCCCAAACGACAAATTTTGGACTGGTCCAAATTGAAAGAGTTTGCAGAAGACAATTTTAAATTTGATGAAAATGGCAGAAAGTTCTCAAAAAGGGTAGAAAACACTGTGGGAAAAGGAGAAATTGCTCGTTACGAGCAATTTCTCCTTTTCCCACAGAGTTTTCAAAGACTTGCACTACAGACACGTGAAAACCAGGGCTTGTCTGGGAAAGGGTTAAGCTGCTGAATAAATGAAACGCAAATTTCTACTCAATACTAAAAGCCCAAACATTGCGGTTTCAAAGTTGATTTCACCGGAAAGAAAATACCGTATCGGACGGTGTAGATCAAAGATCAGACTGCACGTTCTGTGCAGTCTGATCTTGATCTACACTGTCCGCAAAAGGTCAGTGGGTCGCGATTAGCAGCTTAAGGGTTAATGTATGTCATCTACACCGTTGTCAGATTTTTGTTGTTGACAGTAGATAGATAGATTGCATCTCAGACAGGTGTATAGTTGCACTTCTCTCTGTGTTTTTGCTTGACATTAAAATTTCAGACTTGTCTATTTTGGAAGCATTTGCTGGCGACAATTAAGATATGACTTATATGATAAGATTTGTCTTTAAAAAGATAGAAAACGTGGTGGGAAAAGGAGAAAATGCTGGTTACCAATGTCGATACTTTTCGCAGATGCATTAAGCCTCCTTTTCACAGAGAATGTCTAATATAGATTATGTTAAAATATTTCGTCATTCAGCAGTTTCGATAAAAAAAACCAAAATCATTTATTGCGCAGCTGTGCTCCAGCATTCGAAACCTTCAACTCACCCTGATCAAAGATGACTTTGCTAGGTGGTAGGTCACATGTTTAACCTACGATCAGAAAAATATAGATGTTTTCCCCCGAAACCACATAGCATACGGTATTGACAATTAAGTTGTCTGTAACATCATCTAACTTGTCCTTCAAAACTGCCCTACACAACAGGAAACTTGTCCTAAATACATTCATACAGAGCAAAAACTACCACAAGAATTAATAGCTGAACAACAGGACTTAGAGCGTTGATATCTTGTATGATCTAGGGTCTATTGTTTTTTTTTTCTTTAAAAAAAAGTTTCTTTTATGCAGCTATTAAATGCCTAGTAACACCCAGTTTTTGATACTGTAAACCAATTGGCCCAAATATTTTTTCTCTTGCAGCCGAGTTGTATTTCCATTTTGAACTCGCAAAAAAAATCTTTTTCGTATTCCTAGTACTTGAAGAGATAACTATAATCTATTTCATGCTTTTCGTTAGTATATAATGGTAAATTATGGTTTGATATTTCATGGTCAAGACCAGTGAAAATACCGATTTCATATTTTCTAACTTCAATTGAAGACGGAAATAGTAGTTCCCGCACACTAGTTACCAAGGTAAATGGCGCGTGCCATTCCAATAGAGGGAAATATGACGTAACTTAAGCTATATTTCGTGTGCTTTACGTAATATTGTAATGCGTTGTTATGTGAGGGGGGTACGCCACGGGGAATTACCGAAAACAACCTTACTGGCTCTTGATGAAAGTCCCAAAAAGGGGTTAGAAGCATGAAATGAATAGAATATTTTTTTTTTTTTCGGGGAAATATCGAAATTTATTTCATCTAGTGAACATCATCAGTAATATTTTCACAAGTGGCTGCACCACTCGTGAAAATATTACCGAGGATGTCCACTCGATGAAATAAATTCAGATCTTTCACCGGGAAAAAAAAATATATATCTATCGGAAGCCAATTTCTTGATAAACAGCAGTAACAAGTTGACTGGTAAAAACAAGCACCAAAAACGACATATCGGTAATCAAAAGTATCGTCAAAATCGATTTATGCCATCAATGATGAAAGTTTATCTCTCAACATTTCAAATAAACACGCCCATGATCTATGCTCACTGATCAAAAAGTGAAAATATGACATAATGGTAAATGTAATATTGCAACGAGCTATGCTCGATGAAAAGGGGGCTAAATGCATCTGCGAAAAGTATCGACCCAGGTCAGCCTGCGCAGTTCGTGCAGGCTGACCTGGGCCGAAACTTTTCGTTATTAATCAATTTTCTGTATGTACAAGGACCAGTCTATGACATGACTCAGTCGGTTGATATAAAAAGTGATTATTATGAATCAATAATGATATGATGGCTTGATTGGTATCGTGAATCGCGGAGATGCATTAAGCCCCCTTTTGCCAGAGCATGGCTCAAATGTATTCACTGTGTATAATTCAAAAGCCTACTGGGCCCTTTAACCCTTTCCCAAACAAGCCCTGGTTTTCACGTGTCTGCAGTACAAGTCTTTTGAAAACACTGTGGGAAAAGGAGAAATTGCTCGTAACGAGCAATTTCTCCTTTTCCCACAGTGTTTTCTACCCTTTTTGAGACCTTGCTGCAATTTTCATCAAATTTAAAAGTGTCGTCTGCAAACTCTTTCAATTTGGACCAGTCCAAAATTTGTCATTTGGGAAAGGGTTAAGCTCCCTTTCCGCAGAGCATGACTGGTGCAGTTTTTTATCGACTGGTATATAGAGTTGAAGTGAAGAGTACACCTTGACCAACGTACCGCCTCTAAACACAGGTGAACAAGTTAACCCTTTCCCAAACGATGAATTTTAGCCTGGTCCAAACTGATAGAGTTTGCAGACGACAATTTTAAATTTGATGAAAATGACAGAAAGTTCTCCAAAAGGGTAGAAAACACTGTGGAAAAAGGAGAAATTGCTCGTTACGAGCAATTTCTCCTTTTTCCACAGTGTTTTCAAAAGACTTGTACTGCAGACACGTGAAAACCAGGGCTTGTTTGGGAAAGGGTTAAATTATAATTTTTATTACTATGAACCGATATAAACCGTAAAAATTGTAAGGGTAATGCCCTCCATCCCGTGGGTAGGGGGTGTACAATTTGACCGTTTTCCAACCTTTTTATTCGACTAAATTGATAGATTGAAAATTAATTGAAATCATCGAGTACACTGTGATGAATGTCTGGTCATTCGAATAAATAAATTATGCACTTAAGCGATGCGTACCATCCTTTTTTCGTTCCTGGTCAATAAAAAATGTTTTCCTTTTTTATTTGAATAAAAGTTTACCGAAACTATAAAAAGACAAATATATCTTTTAATGATAAATCAGGACATAAAGAAAACATTTTAGGAAAATGAAACCATTGTTCTATAAAATTAATAGCGTTTCTTATGTCAAATTTTTCGAATTAGGCCAAGAGAGTCGTCGTCAATTACTGAAAGTTTCAAGGACAAGGGTTGATAACTAAGTGAACTAAATAACCTCTTGTCAAAGTGGACATCCTCTTTTTTAATGTGTATAAAAAAGAGATGAGCGGATATAAAAACTGTACAGACAAAGCTACAGAGGGCGCTCACACCCATTAAACCTTTACCAGACGACAAAGTTTTAGCCTTGTCCAAATTGAAAGCACTTGCAGACGACAATTTCAATGTGGCTCAAATGGAGGAATTTTTCTTTGATAAGGTAGAAAATATTGTGGGAAAAGGAGAAAATGCTGGTTAGCAGCCTTTTTCTCCTTTTCTCGTAATGTTTTCAAAAGACTCCTTTCCCAGTGTCGTAAAAAGGCGACATTGTGCGGTAAAGGGTTAACCGTGGACCGCCGTAAAAACCTGACAGACATTTGCGATTTGAAATTTGCTCTTGTCCGGAATGTCTCGGCAAAGTAAACAGTGTAGATCAAAGATCAGACTGCACGTTTTGTGCAGTCTGATCTTGATCTACACTGGCCACAAAAGCAAAGTTGGACCATCGTAAAAACCTGACAGACATTTGCGATTTTGTGCAGTCTGATCTTGATCTACACTGGCCACAAAAGCAAACCGTAAAAAGATGGCATTCCATTTCGCTCTTGTACAGAATAACTCAGTAAAGTAGACAGTGTAGATCAAAGATCAGGCTGCACGTTTTGCGCAGTCTGATCTTGATCTACACCGGCCACAACAACAATTTAAGTTGGACCGCCGTAAATAACCCTACAGACATTTGCGATTTCAATTTTGCTCTTGTCATGAATGTCTCAGCAAAGTGGACAGTGTAGATCAAAGATCAGGCTGCACGTTTTGTGCAGTCTGATCTTGATCCACACCGGCCACAACAATTTAAGTTGGACCGCAGTAAATAACCCTACAGACATTTGCGATTTTAATTTTTGCTCTTGTCCGGAATGTCTCAGCAAAGCATACAGTGTAGATCAAAGATCAGACTGCACGTTTTGTGCGGTCTGATCTTGAACTACAGTTGTCACAGAAGCAAGTAAAATAGGTTTAATGCATCTCCGTGATACATTATCCCAAGCAAGCTCTTACATAATTGTGGACCCACAAAATCCATTTTGTAGCACAATCGGCTGAACTATTGGGTACCCTTGTCCTTTGACATGTACAAAATTGACCAATAGCAAAAAGTTTCGACTCATGTCAGCCTGCGCGAACTGCGCAGGCTGACATGGGTCGATACTTTTTGCAGATGCATTAAGCCCCTTTTTCACAAGGCATGGCTCATTCTTATGTATAACCGTAGGCATTGGCTAATGGCAAACGCTTGTAACATTGAATTCGTTAACGCATCAAACATAACCGACGGTATTTCCTATTGTATCTTTGCTCACATGGTCAAGTTTGATTGCGTGTCAAAATAAATGCGTATGACAGTTCACGTGTTGGTTATATTTGTCTCAATGGAAATGCTGACTGGCAATTCCATTTGAACCATGCTTTGTGAGAAGGAGGCTTAATACATCTGCAAAAGGTATCGACCCAGGTCAGCCTGTGCGGACTGCGCAGTGCTAGACTATCACCAGTGCTCCATAGTGCCTTGCCAAAAAGCACTCCCAAGTCCCAATCGATGCCAGTTGAAACTGAACCAGGGCACGCATTCACCAACCATTCTTAATTGAACTATTATTCTAATTGTAAAGAATTTTGTAAGCCTCAAAGTAAAACATTTTCTGATTGGCTAATTGATTGATTGATTGTATGGTGTTTAACGCCGTTTTCAACATTATTTCAGTTACATCGCGGCGGCCAGTGCACCTATCCATGCTTTCCTGGAGTTTCTTTTACCAGTACTCCGCACAATATTCATTCCAAGCCACTGGCTCCTTTCCTACATAACCATCGTCGAAACAACGATCAGTGGTGAGAAAGGAATGAATCCTGTCGCAATGACTATCATCAGTCCTCGGAAAGAAATTGGCCAAGCCGGGGATCGAACCAGCGATCTCCTGTTCTCAAGTCCTGTACGCTACCGACTGAGTCACGGGGGCTTGGCGCTGATTGGCTAAACCATGAATTACTTTTCTAAATTTAGAATAAGACAGGGAATGAACTTTAGAGTGCTTGGTGAATACGGGCCCAGAAATTGTTGGTGACATATCAACAACCACCAGCAATGCAGAAGGTGAAGGATTCGTAACCTGGAATATCTGGGTTCGATCCTCACTCGAGGCACTGGGTTTTCTGCGGAAGTGTCTTTGGGCAAGACACTGTAGAGTCCTAGCCTAGTACTGGTGAAACCCATGACACGCAGGAATAAGAAAGCCCTTGCCGTGATATGACTGAAATAATAATGAAAGTGTTGTAAAACATACATCAATCTATCAATCAGCCGCATGCATTGAGTCATACAGCACCTTTTATCTCATTCAATTTGTATGAACCATGCTCTGTGAAAAGGGGATTTAATGCATTTGCAAAACAGTATCGATTCATGTCAGCCTGCGCGGACTGCGTAGGCTGACATGTGTCGATACTTTTTGCTTTTAGTAAATTTTCTGCATATCCGAGGACCATGCCACCTTATGATTTAGTCGGTTTAACCCTTTCCCAAACGAGCCCTGGTTTTCACGTGTCTGCAGTACAAGTCTTTTGAAAACACTGTGGGAAAAGGAGAAATTGCTCGTAACGAGCAATTTCTCCTTTTCCCACAGTGTTTTCTACCCTTTTTGAGACCTTTCTGCCATTTTCATCAAATTTAAAATTGTCGTCTGCAAACTCTTTCAATTTGGACCAGTCCAAAATTTGTCGTTTGGGAAAGGGTTAAAGTGTATGAAAATGATGGTAAAAATAGTTACAATATTCCATGAGTCACTTGTTACATAGATGTAAGCAAAATTTTCTACTTACTACTGGGTCCATATTGAATATTCCCTAACCATTCTTAACCCTTTCCCAAACAAGCCCTGGTTTTCACGTGTCTGCAGTACAATTCTTTTGACAACACTGTGGGAAAAGGAGAAATTGCTCGTAACGAGCAATTTCTCCTTTTCCCACAGTGTTTTCTACCCTTTTTGAGACCTTTCTGTCATTTTCATCAAATTTAAAATTGTCGTCTGCAAACTCTTTCAATTTTGACCAGTCCAAAATTTGTCGTTTGGGAAAGGGTTAAGATAAAATGGATTTTATGGATCCACAATTACATGGTGACTTGCTTGGTACAATGCGTCACGGAGATGCATTAAACCCCCCTTTGCCAGAGCATGGCTCCCACGTACTTGGCTTAAGAATGGTTTACAAAAGTGGGATAGAAATCTGTCAGACATCTCGATTTTTTTTTCTTTCGGCGAAAAAACCTTAAAACCCTAAATTAAGTGTTAAGTGCGCAATAAAGTTAAAGAACCCGTGGACAATTAAGATAGAAAACCCTGACGAAATTCACACGATCTGCATTTGGTGTGCCGGTTTTAAAACGAACCCTTTCGGCACCGTTTTAAGTTCTCAGATATGGTAGAAAAACATTGTGGGAAAAGGATAAAAATGATGGTAACTAGCATTATCTCATTTTTCGACAACCTTTTTAAAAGCTTCTTCTCCACGGTCGGTGAAGTTTGGGACTGTGTGGTAAAGGCTTAACTAAGAAATTTTTTACACAAGGAAATTTACAAATGGCGGGTATGGGTGGAAATCAGAGTAAAAAAGCCAACGAAATGGCACCAATTACTCTAGAGAAAGGCTGAAAAGTGACTGCTTTCTAAATGTAAAAAAAAAAATGAATACCCGTTTTAGAGTAGAAACCTATAGCCCTGAGGAAAAAGCCTTTTGAAAACATCGCGGGAAAAGGAGAAAATGCTGCTGACCAGCATTTTCTCCTTTTCCCACAATGCTTTCGTACCATTTCAAAGAGAACTCCCACCTTTTGAGCCACATTTACTTTTTCGTCTGCAAATGCTATCAATATGGACCAGTCTTAATTATTGTCTTATGTTAAAGATTTAGACGGAAATATTTCAAAATGAAAATGATATGGGTTTTCGACGAGCAAAAACTGGGAAACCTACTTCGCCCACTGCATTTACCCTTTCCCAAACGACAAATTTTGGACTGGTCCAAATTGAAAGAGTTTGCAGACGACAATTTTAAATTTGATGAAAATGGCAGAAAGGTCTCAAAAAGGGTAGAAAACACTGTGGGAAAAGGAGAAATTGCTCGTTACGAGCAATTTCTCCTTTTCCCACAGTGTTTTCAAAAGACTTGTACTGCAGACACGTGAAAACCAGGGCTTGTTTGGGAAAGGGTTAAATGTTTAGTGGAATATAGCTTTTATAACATAAATACCCTTATTTAAGTAAAATGCAGCCATTATGTTTCTAATCTTACACATGTCCGGGAGAAACATCAAGTGACGTCATATGTGACGTCATTTTTATACCACTTTTTAGAGAAATGAGTTGGGTTTTTTCCTAATTAAATACCCGTGTTTTCAGTGTAATACATCCATCATTAATTTACTTATCCTACACACGCCTCATATAATCATTGTGTAATATGTGACGTCATCTTATACTTTTTTTTTATATTAGAATTAGAAATAAGAAATTTCCACGTATGCGTGTAAGGTTTTCCATTTTCGTACCCATAAGTACAACTCGTTCGTCATTGGTTCTGTGATAAAAAGAATCTGACATTCTTTGGCTCTTGGTGGATAAATTTGATCTAACTCGTCTGTAGAAATGTTATTTAAAAGGTCGCCAGGGGCTTGCTCAAAAACATTTGCTCAAAAAACATTTGCTAGACTCGTTTAATACAACTGAGTCTTGCTCTATGAAAAAGGAATTTAATGCATCTGCAAAAAGTGCCCACCCATGTCAGCCTGCGCAGTGCGCGCAGGCTGACATGGGTCGAAACTTTTTGCTATTGGTCAACTCTCTGCATATCCAAAGACCATTCCACCTCATGATTTAGTCGGTTGTTAGACAAAATGTATTTTTGGGATCAACAACCAAATGATGACTTGCTTTGTATAATGCATCACGGAGATGCATAAAGCCCCCTTTTCCAAGAGGGCCGCCCAATTTCATCCGAAATGCCAACCTCTTTCAGATCTTACAAATAACACAATTTTTCACTTTCACAAAGTTTCGGGATTCACCATGCCAAACCGCAGAACACGAAAATCCCTCAAATATAGAACGTACGATGAGTGTAAAAGATTTAATTACAGAAGTTAACCCTTTTCCAAACGACAAATCTTGGACTGGTCCAAATTGGAAGAGTTTGCAGACGACAATTTTAAATTTGATGAAAATGGCAGAAAGTTATCAAAAAGGGGAGAAAACGCTGTGGGAAAAGCAGTAATTGCTCTTTACGAGCAATTTCTCCTTTTCCCACAGTGTTTTCAAAAGACTTGTACTGCAGACACGTGAAAACCAGGGCTTGTTTGGAAAAGGGTTAAATTATCTCTTTAAAAGACGGCAACATTTTTACGACATGTGTAGACAGACCTACGACAGAGACATTTACAGGCGAACGATTAAATGATACCCAAATGATCGGATATGTATTTCAAAGAATAGAAAATATCGTGGGAAAAAAAAAAGGGAGAAAATGCTGGTTACCAGCATTTTCTCCTTTTTCCACGATGTTTTCAAAAAGCCTTCTCACGCGGGGTCGAATAAACACGGGGTCGAATGGTAAAGGGTGAAAAGATTGTACAAGCGGTTAACCGCGAATCGCGGTTTCCCTGACTGGGTTTAACCTACAACTAACTGAAGCGTGTAAGTAGCGTTAAAACACCGTGTTAAGACCTTGATTTATACTCTGTATACTCAGGAATAACAAGAAATACATTTAAAAAGAAAAACATTTAAAAAAGATAGACGGCGTAAATTTGCCATCAGATAGGCAGGGGCTTTAAGAATAAACATGTATACCTTTTTGACCACAGGGGCCCTTAGAATAAACATGTCTACACATTTGACCAATCACAATTTTCTAATTATTCATTTTTAGCTGGACCAAAAAGTAGGTCAAAAGCCAGCACATTCAGCTACGCCGAAAAAGATAGACGGCGAAAATTTGCCAGCAAACAGGTCCTTAAAATAAACATGTCTACACTTTTGACCAATCACAGCGTTTTATTTATTAACTTGTTATCAGTACCAAAAAGTCGGGCAAAAGCCAGCACATACAGCTACGCCGCAGAAACCAAACGAGTGGCACTTTTGAATGACTCTTTACCACACGACAGAAATAAATACATGTCCAAATTCAAAGCGATTTGCAGCCTACAATTTAAATGTGGCTCAAATGAGGGAACTTGTTTTTTAATGAGTATAAAAAAAAAAAAAACATTGTGGGAAACTGAGAAAATGCTGGTTACCAACATTTTTCTCCTTTTCCTACAATGTTTTCAAAAGACTTCTTCCTTAAGGCTGTTAAAACTAATAATGCGGACGGAAAAGATCCAAGATCAGACTGCACGTTCTGTGTAGTCTAAAGCCTCTGTTTTAGCCGCCAAGCCCCCGTGGCTCAGTCGGTAGCGCACAAGACTTGAGAACAGGAGGTCGCTGGTTCGATCCCCGGCTTGGCCAATTTCTTTCCGAGGATTGATGATAGTCATCGCGACAGGATTCATTCCTCTCTCACCGCTGACCATTGTTTCGACGATGGTTATGTGGGAAAGCAGCCGGTGGCTTGGAAAGAACATTATGCGGAGCACTGGTAAAAGAAACTCCAGGAAAGCATGGATAGGTGCACTGGCCGCCGAGATATAACTGAAATAATGTTGAAAACGGCGTTAAACACCATACAATCAATCAATCAGTCTGTTTTAACCAACGGCATTGAAAGAGTTAGATAACACTTGACATAACCTATATCCTGGATTTCAATAACATTTTCTTCTGATGTTAGAAATTCTTTTAACTGCATCGTAATTTACCCGTATTTTCACGATCGAATCAAAGATTCTATTTGCAAATTTGTTTTAGAAAAAATATTATCGAGAAGGTCTGATCCTTGTCGATTCGTGTAAATCTGTCTGATACGATAACAGCCAAATTAAGGCGTGGTTTCCTCCATTTTTATTCCGCCGCATGAAATCTCGCCCAAGCAAAACATGACAACGAAAATATTGTCCCGTCTTTATCTATTTGTGGGAAAAAGATATAAGCCATGCTCTGGGAAAAGGAGGTTGTATGCATCTGTAAAAAAAAGTTTCGACACGGGTCAGCCTACGCTGTCAGCGCAGGCTGACCCGTGTCGAAACTTTTTTTCGTTTTTGGGTCAATTTTCTGCATAGCAAAAGACCATTCAACCACATGATTCAGTCAATTGTCAGACAACATGGGTTTTATGGATCCATAATTACTTGTGATGACTTGCATGGTATAATACATCTAGGAGATGCAGAGAAAACCCCTTTTGCCAGAGCATGGCCCAAATACAGCCATATAAAAACCTTTACCAAAGAAAATCAAAGCGTTGAAAGCACTGCTGTGGCATTTGTCAAGGCAACCATTGTATGGAATTAGTAATTTGAAAAATAAACCATAGAAATAGTTTAAAAAATGTTCGCTTAAAAGTCAGCCTACGATATAGCCATGCACAATCCAATAGAGTAGCGTGCAATCTTGTGGGACGAACAAGTCCTTGCGAACAAGCCCAGGGACGAATAAGCCCAGGAACGAACTGGTTTGGGACGATCAAGCACAGAATCGGGCGGTCAAGACACAAAGATTATGTGTATCATTACGCCAATAGAAGACCATAGCGGATCAAGCTAGTTTCGATAAAAAAGGAAGTATTTCAATGATCGATGGCCTGTTCCAATTTATTTTAATGCGCCATTTTCATCTTATATCTGAGTGCAACCGATACACTTATTTGTCTTGGAAAAATTGTGTTAATTGGGTTTACTTCCTTCAGTTTTGCACAAAATACGACACATGATTACAAAATGCCGTATTGAACTCATAGTGGCATTGCCTTCGACAAATGCCACAAAAATGGTGTATTACTACCCTGAGGAATAAAATAAGAAAATGCTGATATACATGTACATGTACTTGGGTGAAAAAAAAAAAAACAAAAAAACTTTAAAACATTTTTCTTCTCCTTTTCAAGATGTTTTCTTGAAGAACTGTGATAGCTTTGCGTTTTGGTCATTATATAGAATTTAAAAATAAGACTGTTATCGTTGTGCACTCTATTCAAATGTACGAGTATTAAAAAAATGTCTGGATTCTGTTTTTGAACGATCGTAGCCTTTTATGTAACGTTACCAAACGGCAATTCGAAGTTTGTCTGCTGTCAGTGCATTCAGTAGGTATTGGTTTATTTTTAACATCACAACTGTAAACATCTTAGAGGGGAAGAAAACTGCACTTTTCAATAAAAAGATTCTTCGTAGTCATTAAGTTTACGATCTTAGATTAGAAAGAAGCATAAAAAAAGATTTCCTCGGAATAGTGATAAAAATATTTTTTTGGCACAAAAACAGAGGTAGATGTAGATCTGTGCAAGAGTAAATCTCGAATTTTAACGACCCCTAGAAAGAGCCCTCTTGAAAACATTGTGGGAAAAGAAGAAAATCCTGGTTACCAGCATTTTCTTCTTTTCTCATGATGCTTTCTACCTTTTAAAAATGGGGAAAGAAGTTAATGCTGGTTACCAGCATTTTCTTCTTTTCCCCAAATGATTTTTCTACCCTTCCTGAAGCAAGTTTCAATTTTTGAGTCACATATATCTTGTCTGCAAATGTTTTGAATTTCGGCGAGTCTAATTTTAATTTCGTTTGGTAAAGACTTGAGACCGGGTCATGTAAAGCGTTCTAGGTGAAATTCATTGACTTTCACTGAGAATCACAGCTAAGGCATTAAATGAATTAGTACTTTTACTTTTTTTTCAGTTTAATTTGTAGTATTCGCTTTTATGATTAATCATCAAAGCATTATTGCAAGTTTACGACTATAGTATGCCGCGGAAAAATGAAATTAACATAACTAATAAGTTTGTACATTAGCCCGTTTGTTTTTTTCATATGAAGAAGCCTAGCCCCGGTAGCGCAGATGGTAACATTCACGACTTGAGAACAGAGGGTCGGTGATTCAAATACCCAGCTCGACCAGTTTTTTGTTTTTTCGGAAAGTAATGATAGTCATTGCGACAGGATTCATTCCTCTCTCACCGCTGATCATTGTTTCGACGATGGTTAAGTGGAAAAAATAGGCAGTGGCTCAAGAAGAATATTATGCAAAGTAGGTTGGGAACTGAAAGGTTCCTAGTGACGCCAATAGAAAGTTTTAACTCGACGACGAAATTTTAGACCTGTCCTTCGGCTAGTATTTGCAGACGGCATATTGAGTGTCATATTCGAATGATTGGATCATGGTTTTGGAAAACATTGTGGTAAACGGACAAAATGCTGATCTCTAAAGGCCTTCTTCTAAGGATCTTAAAAATGCAGGAATGTCTGGTAAAAGGTGAAGTTGAAGTTAGAAGGTGAACTGTTGCAAGTATTTATAATAATTCAGGATAATGAGCCGTCATCCAATAATAAATCAATAAGTAAATAAATATTAGGTTATATTGACCAATTCGTTCGATCAATCAATTAATTAACCCTTTAACCAAAGGACAAAATTTTAGACTTGTGCAGACTGAAAAACATTTGAAGACAAATTAAACGTGGCTCAAATAATGAAATTTGTCTTTGAAAGGGAAGAAAACATTGTGGGAAAAAGGAGAAAATGCTGGTTACCAGCATTTTCTCCCTTTCCCACAATTTTTTCAAAGGCCTTTTCCAACAATGTTTACAAAGGCCTTCTCCATCAGGATCGTAAAAACTCGGTATAGTGTGTTACAGTGATGATAAACCATTGCAAGTATAAATCTTAGAAATCCTTTCAACCAATTTACATTTAACTAAATGAACAAGTGTCAAATTTAATCGTTCATTTGTTCAATCAATCAAATTCAGTTCAATTCTACTCTTTATCAACAAGCTAAGGCCTCGGACCCATTATACAAAGCATACATACACTATTCAATTTCTATTCAATTCAAAAATAAAATATTTGAATTGAATGGAATAGGCTAAGGCCTCCGGCCCATTAAACAAACATACATAAATTAACAACAAAGTAATATTCCTCGGCGTACATGTCTACCAATAAAAAAAAAATTATAAAAATGGCCGTCAAGAACGTGATTCAAACGGATATCATAAGCTATTTGCAAGTTTCCCAAGTATTCTCTACAGAAAGATAATATTGTGATCAGTTGGTTTCAGATGGCGCCTAAACCCAAAAAAACATCGCACAAAAACAACTGAAATTAATTGGTCCATGATCTTTTTAAAAAGGATGCAAATTTCAAGACATACCTAAACAACAACAACAACAAAAATAGAACAAATAGACATACGAGTATCATTGCCAACACGAAGCAATGTGCTGATAATCAACTGAAATTTTACTTTTTACTGGTTACGGATTAACAATCAGTTAGTAAGCCAAGTTTGCTCAAAGATACATGTACATAGATACTAGGTTTTGGCCAGTTTTAACCCATTTCATCTTTATTTTATCAAACTATGATCATTCTTGTATCTTCGTGCCAAATGTTGCCCCTGACGGTTGCAGGGTTGCACAGATAACGACGAATAGAAAATTCATTTTCGTTTTCTGGAGGCCTTCAAAGAAATCAAGAAGAATATACAGTATTACTAAAGCAATTTTACAAAGTGATGTAACTCACTCAGCTGATAACTTTTTCGTCATTTGCTGTTGAGGACAATGCAGATAGAGATCAGACTGCACAGAAAGTGCACACTCTATAATGCACTCTGATTAAATAAAACATTTTCTTGAACAACCAAATACACAAGACACTTGTCGACTGCATTGATTCACTCATCCCAATTTTTGCACTCAAAGAGCTAAGCACTTAACACAAGTAGGTTTTGTGCATAGAGGGGATCAAGATCAAACTATACAGAATGTGGAGTCTGATCCCTGATCTGCACAGTGTGCTACTTGTTTTCTATAAATCATTAAATGACCACAATATATGTTCAGTTGCCGTGGAGATTGTATTTTTAACATACGTGCACTAAAAAAATGTCAAAGAAAAGTTGAATTTTTCTAAGCCATGCTCTGTGAAAAGGGGGTTTTCCAACAAATATCGACATTAGTCGATACTTTTTGCAATTGGCATGTCCAAGGACCAGTGTACCTAATGATTCAGTCGATTGTTAACCCTTTCCCAAACGACAAATTTTGGACTGGTCCAAATTGAAAGAGTTTGCAGACGACAATTTTAAATTTGATGAAAATGGCAGAAAGGTCTCAAAAAGGGTAGAAAACACTGTGGGAAAAGGAGAAATTGCTCGTTACGAGCAATTTCTCCTTTTCCCGCAGCGTTTTCAAAAGACTTGTACTGCAGACACGTGAAAACCAGGGCTTGTTTGGGAAAGGGTTAAACAAAATGGATTTTATAGATCCACAATTATGTGATGACATGCTTGGTATAATGCATCACGGAGATGCATTATACCCCATTTTATCAGAGTGCAACTCACATGTATTATTATTATTATTATTATCTATCGATATACTCACGGTACTTCAGTTTTGTAAACCACTCTTCTTCGTTATCAATGCGCACATCTTCAAATTCCTTTTTCGCTGCGTGGAAAAGCAGCCGTGGGATTTCTCCACGACCTCGAACGTCAAAATATGTCAATTTGTACTTTTGTGATTTTTCTTGACCTTTTCCGCTCATCTTTGATTGTCATAAGAATAAACAGTGTATTGAAGAGAAATTGGGGAAAAAAAATGTCCCAATTAAAGAAGTTATTAACTCGACCGGAGTACCGTGAATTATTGGAAACTGAAAAACAAGCGTAAGGCTAGTATCATCTTTTTCACCAATAAAACAAATAATCTCAAATTGAAATCCCGAAAAAAAAGGCACGGATTTATTTTCTTTTGAGATCGACGTTTTTATTCCACATGAAAATCCGTTTAAATTACACCATTTTCAGATTCTGCACTACTTTTATTCCAAACCATTATAGGTCCTCCCCCTTTGATAGAACAAGCCAATCAAATCCCACCGTTCAGGTTAACCTCTCGCTAAGTACACACACTTGCCGAGAGTTACATACCTTATGAACAGTTAAAGGGTTATTCGGTTTAGTGCGATACGGTCTAATGGCCTCCGTTCACTGAACTGCCTACCATTTAAGCATGATTGTTTAATTTGCAGCCGCCGTTTTATGTACAGCTTCCAGTTGGTTGGTTGGTTGTAGTGGATTTTAACGCCGTTTTAATAGCTTAGGTCATATCACGGCGGTCAGTGCACCTACGCATGTGTTTCCTGGCTTTCTCACACAAGTACTGACACAACTTTCTTTCCAAGTCACTGACTACTTTTCTCAGATGCATCAGAGGTGAGAGACGAAAAATCGCCGGAAAGAAAATTGCCTCAACCGGGTATCGAACTCGCAACCACCAGGTCACGAGTCAGACACGCTAACCACTGAGTTACCCGGGCGGGCTACAGCATCCAGCAGCATTGCGCTTAACTGTGTACCAGACGCTTAACTGTGTACCAGACGACAAAATTTTGGACTTTTCCAAATTCAAAGGGTATGCAGACGACAAATAAGGCGTGATTCAAATTGCGGAATTTATATTTCCCACAATGTTTTCAAAAGTCCTCTTCCTCAGTGTCGTTGGAAAAAGAGACTGTGTGGTAAAGAGTTTTAATAAAAGACCTAGCCTACGAAATAAGAAGGAAGAGAACTTGTCCTTTTCAAGGTTTAGAATCACTCCTTTCCGCCTGATATTTGTTTAAACTATGCTATCCACTATTTCTCCATGTTACGCCAACACGATCTTTACCAGAAGTTATCATTTTGAACAAGTAAAGACTAAAGGAGTCAATTCTTACGAGTATGCTTGGGTTCCAGTGCTTGACGAATTTGATCGAAAAATATTCATTCATAATCTTGCAATGCAAGTAATGTTTATATCCACGGTGTTAGTTAAGAATTATCTGATAATGTCAGAGACTTAAATAGATTAATAATAACTTCACCAGCGTACTCGAAAACAGAATTCTACCGTAGCGGCTGGTGTCTCACCATCGATGTACTAGTGCGTGTACTTTCAAAGACGAACACTGGGTGCCGCGATTTTTACGTGCGGGGACACAGCAGACATAGAAGTACATCGAAAACAGACAGTTGGTGTTTTATATTGGGCAATTTCATCGGGCAATGCGTAGGAATTTTATCCGGTGAGACACCAACCACCTACTCTCTATTTATTCCGTGTATAATATTTGACACAAAGGCTCTTCAGTGCATCTGTATGCAACAGAAAAGTATTATTATTACCTAGGCTACTATACAATAATCGACATAAAATTCCTTCCCGTCGCACTTTTAAAGTGTCCGTTGTTCTTGGTAGCATGTTTCCAATGGACCAAAAGCATAGCGTTGTATGTCACCGACATTTTGTGTTGAGAAGAAGATTTTTGTTCCGAACTGACAACAGCACTTTTATTTTCGTTTGGTCGGCACGCTTTTAGTCTACGAAAAAGATTGATACTGATGCACAAAACTGTTGATTGACAAAATCAGTTAAAGTAACAATGACTGCAAAAAGTAAAAAAAAAAAAAAAAAAAATCAGGCGATAAAAAGCATTTAAATTCAAATATCATTTACAAGTGTGGAAATTATAATGAAGATCACAATCTGTTATGGTAGGGTCGGTCCAAGTGTTAATCGCTGGCTGTGAAATTAATTTCAAAACTAGGTTAAAAGTTACCAAGTCCTTCTATCTTTTGTTTACTTTAAGTCTTGTTTCAAAATTCACGTTTCTGCCACCGACTAACACATGGACTGACAACAAAATAACAGACAGTCATCTGTACAATATTTTCCATACTTTTGAATGGTATGATTTAAATTTAAAAGCACTTTAACACCTGCATTACCTTTTTGGTCGCTATTGGGCCTTTAATGCAAACATAGTGATGAAAACAAGCTAGTTCATAAACACTGTGACCCCGCTGGTGTTTATTTTTGTTAAACGATATACAGTGTTGTACAACGTCAGGAGTAATTTAGATGGCATTATTAGTATAATGCGAAATACATGTATATCCTTTCATTATTACCTGATGCCTTGATTCAAAATCTGTGCAACCGCTTTTGGGAGACGAAGACATTTGTACGAAAAAGAAAAGAAATCAAAGCGTTGAAAACACTGGTGTGGCATTTGTCAAGGGAGCCATTGTGTGGAATTAATAACTTTAAAAATAAACAACAGAAATAGTTTCAAAATTTTTGTTTGAAAGTCAACCTACTATATAGTCATGCAAAATCCGATAGAGATGGGTGCAATCTTGTGGGACGAACAAGTCCGGGCGAACAAGCCCTGGGACGAATAAGCCCAGGAACGAACTGGTTTTGGGACGGACAAGCACGGTATGTGTGTATCATTACGCCACTATAGAAGGCTTTAGCGGATCAAGCTATTTTAGATAAAAATGAAGTATTTCCAAGATCGATGGCCTAATCCTATTTATTGTAATGCACCATTTTCAGTTTCATATCTGAGCGCAATCGAAACACTTATTTGTCTCAGAAAAATTGATTTTAATTGGGTTTACTTCGTTCGGTTTTGCACAAACTACGATACATGATTTTCAAAATGCCGTATTGAACTCATAGTGGCATTGTCTTCGACAAATGCCACAAAAATACATATTCTGTTTCAACTTGTCATGTCAACGATTGATGTTACTACGACACACAAGAGACAAATCAACAACAACAACTAACAATAATAATAATAACCTTTAACCGAATCACCAATGTCAAGCTTTATAAACGTCTTAACCCTTTCCCAAACGACAAATTTTGGACTGGTCTAAATTGAAAGAGTTTGCAGACGACAATTTTAAATTTGATGAAGATGACAGAAAGGTCTCAAAAAGGGTAGAAAAACACTGTGGGAAAAGGAGAAATTGCTCGTTACGAGCAATTTCTCCTTTTCCCAAAGTGTTTTCAAAAGACTTGTACTGCAGACACGTGAAAACCAGGGCTTGTTTGGGAAAGGGTTAAAGAAGAATTATAAACTGTACAAACTCTTAATAATTTCATTATTAGCCATAACAACTTTACGGCAAGGTTAAGTTCTTTTGATGAAAAGTATCCGAATGCTACTCGTTCTATGTTTATACCATACAGTAAATAAGTTTGATGGCAAAATGACACACCAAATTAAATTTCTGTTCAAGCAAGCACCAAATACAGTATAATTATGGCTGGCGAAGTTCGCCACAAAACGAACGCCTGTGAGGAAGTAGATGTTGTGTTTTCAATTCTATATATAGCTAAAAAACTTGGATTTTTTTTTTCTGTTCTAAAAATAAGCCTGGCCTGGAAGAATTATCAAAAATTAAATAAATAAAACTAAAGTACAAACGAAATTTGCAATTACTTTACTTTAGATGAAGTTTAAATAGTTGGAAAATTAAAATAAATGAGTTACCTTTTTTTATGTATTCTAAATAGTACTCTTTATCATTACCTCAACATTCAGCCAATCAAGATCGAGATTCGTATTCAGCCCGTTGAAACTTTCCACCACATGGTGGCAAGAAAAACAATGTCCGTCTCAAAAGTTAAAATCTTTATAACTTTCCTAAAATTCACCACGTACCAGCTGATAGAAAAAAAAATCATCGCACCACACGATAAAAGCATCGACATTTTCATTCCGGCAACAGAAAATGTGAAAATTACCAATAAAAGACGACTGGTGGCGTTCGGTATTGGATAGAGTTGGACACATCTAACCTCGTCTGTAACAAGGGGGAGGGGGGGGGGGTTTCCATTTTGAAGTACTACCAGTCACATGAAATCGACTAGCAACAGCACCAATAGCTACGGTGATAAGCTACCTGTCGCTGAAAAATGCTAATGGAATTGATCGACCGAGTCAGAAAATAAATGTACAAACTGCTTGTCAATGGAAATGTGTTTAGAAAGATCCTGACAGAAAACTCTCATACGTGTTTTCTTGTTCAAAGTGGAGTATTACGATTTAAGAACAGTAAAACAGTGTATTTCCGGCGAAGAAATGTACCATGTAGGCGCATATCAAGCTACGTGATACAGCCGATGTGCGCTGAATGATACATTACATTATGGTGTCGCACTAGTGCGAGACTGCTTCCGGTTGTAGTAGTCAAAAGTAGTCCCATATGAAAATTTGCAGTAGCACTTCTGTTGCACTGTTTCATGGAGCCAAGATGGCTTGGAGGTATATAATTTGCTTCAAATTCAGGCATTGGGGGACCACTTAGATGCATTTGTATTGCATTTTGTATTACTGGAGGAACAAAAAGTTGGGGGTCATGGCCGTGAACTGGTGTTCCTCAGAGGGCAAATTTTAGGGTGCCTGTAGTGGTTGGAATTTAGCGAAAAACGCAATCGGTTGACATATTGGTTTTTTTTTTTTTCATTTTTGTAGGACCATGGTCATACTTTGGAGAGCAACAGACCGAGAAGCCAGATTTTTGCCATTAAGCGATCTGTGTAACTATAAACATTGTCGGTTTCGCCCTATTTTCAATGTGGTCAAAAACCAGTGGTGTGACACCTTATATGGATGGAGAACTTCGTCACAAAACGAACGCCTGTGCTTTAAACACGAGATTATTTGGTAAAGGTTTTAATAGGTTCTAAATTAGTTTAGTTGAATTCGATTATCTACCACAACTGCACTAAATGAACTTTGTCCCTGCATTTTTTATTGCTAATCTTGGTATATCATCTCCCCCACCCGTTTCTAAAAATAGAACTATTCCTGGAATGTCGGATAATTTAACCCTTGGGCCGCTTAGCGCGACTCAATGACCTTTTGCGGACAGCGTAGATCAAGATCATACTGCACAGAACGTGCAGTCTGATCTTGGATCTACACTGTCCAATAAGGAGACATTTTACCCCCAAAATTACCTATGAAATAGGAAAATTTGGGTTTGTGCTATCGGCTTGAAATTTTAATTTCACTTATTTAGCAGGATAACGATTGATATTGCTCTGTCACATATTCTACATATATATTTTTTTTCTACTTCCTAGAAAATAATTCACATGCAAAGTAATGATGTAAACCATTAATCCGTAACTCTTTACCAGACGACAAAATTTTAGATCTGCCCATATTGAAAGTATTTTGTGGACGACAAATTAGACATGATGGGATTTGTCTGGGAAACGGTGGAAAACATTGTGGGAAAAGGAGAAAATGCTGGTTACCAGCATTTTCTCCTTTTCTTACAATGTTTTCCAAGGCCGTCTCCGTCGAATTCGGGACTGCAATCGATTTCCCGCCATCTTCAAGATTTAGCCATTTACCTGACGGTAAACTTTAAAAAAGGTTGATATTGAAAGCATTTGCAAACGATATGTAAAAAAGTAGAGGCAATGAAAGCATTTTCTTTGCATTTTAGAAACATTGTAGTAAAAGTCCGTTGTGTCCGTGGTTGTGATGTAGAGCGCCAACCTCATAACCATAAGGGCCCCGAGTTCGATAGTCGGGGGCGGATATCAGCTTTGGGACTGTTCTCTGGCCCACTCACATTCGTCGCGAGTACTGGTGTAGTTTGGGGGAAGCAGAATCGAGAGAGATTTGTATAAGATGAAAGAACTTGTTTCTCAATCGATGTAAAAAATAAATGAGACATGCTCTGTGAAAAAGGGGGCTTAATGCATCTGCAAAAAAGGATCGACCTAGGTCAGCCTGCGCAGTCGGCATAAGCTGACTTGGGCGGAAACAAGTTGACCTCGGGCAACAAGTTTCCGCCCAAGTCAGGGCGGAAACTTATTGCCCTTGGTCAACTTTCTGCATGTCAAAGGACCAGTGTACCTCATGATTCAGTCGGTTGCTATACAAAACGGATTTTAGGGATGTAAATAATGTGATGACTTAATTTGGTATCATGGATCACGGAGATGCATTAAGCCCCCTTTTGCCAGAGCATGGCTCAAATGTTTAAACTAATTTCACTAAAGTCAAGAATCTCCTTCTCCAAGGTCGTAAAGAACGAGATCGTGTGGTAAGTTGTAAAAACAATTAAGATTAAGTAAGAACGAAAATAATTCTCTACTCTAAAAGTGCAGAAAACGGCTTGCGACCCTTTTTGCCAGGAACAGACTGTAGATTAAGATTGATTGTTTGATTGTATAGTGTTTAACACCGTTTTCAACATTATTTCAGTTATATCCCGGCAGCCATGCTTTCCTGGAGTTTCTTTTACCAGCACAATATTCTTTCCAAGCCACTGGCTGCTTTCCCACATAGCCATTGTCGAAAACAGTAGATTAAGATCAAAATGACGCGAGAAGTTTCTCCTTCTTCCACAATGTTTTATAAACTCATCAGTTGTAAGCTGCAAAAGGACGCACTTTAACTCTTTACCAAACAATCCCGGGTTTGTACGACCCTGAGAAAGAAGCCTTTTGAAAACATTGTGGGAAAAGGAGAAAATGCTGGTAACCAGCATTTTCTCCTTTTCCCACAATGTTTTCTACTCTTGCCAAAGCAAATTTCAATTTTTGAGTCACATTTATTTTGTTGTCCGCAAATGCTTTCAATTTGGACGTGTCTAATTTTTTTTTTTTCGTTTGGTAGATTTAAACCTTAACCTTTTACCACACAATTCCGGGTTTTTTAACTACCTTGAGGAAAAAGGCTTTGAAAACATTATGGGAAAAGGAGAAAATGCTGGTAACCAGCATTTTCTCCTTTTCCCAAAATGTTTTCTACCCTATCAAAGGTAATTTTCACCACTTGAGCCGTATTTAATTTGTCGTCTGCAAATTGCTTTGGAATTAGACAAGTCCAAAATTTCGACGTTTGCTAAAGAGTTTAACTACTCAATAAATGAAAATTTACAGCTAGACAACCAATGATAAAAACCCCAATACATATGTCGTGATTTTCACATCCTTTTACGCTGCAAAAATCACTTACTAGCGAACAGTGTGGATCTACGATCAGATCGCACGTTCTGTGCAGTCTGATCTTAATCTACACAGTCCGCAAAAGCGTCATGAGTCGCACTATGTAGTCAAAGGTTTTATTTACATGTATTTCAAAATATTTTAACTAATAACCAGACTACAAAAATTTTAGACTTGTCCAAAATGAAAGCATTTGCAGACGACAAATCAAATATATTTCTATGTCCGGGATCTGTTTTTTGGTACAGTAGAAAAGATTATGGGAAAAGGAGAAAAAAAATGCTGGTAATCAACATTTTCTCCATTTCACACAATTTTCTTGAAAGCATTCTTTCTCAAGGTCGTTAAAACTCGGTATTGTGCGGCAAAATGTTAAGATAACGAATTTTTACTGGCCAAAGGTTGATGCCGAATATTTCAGTACAAAGTCATTAACCTAGCACGTCATACGTACTCATTTAACAAAATTAATGGGAAACATTCTTAACCCTTAGGCTGCTACGCGCGACTCAAAGACCTTTTGCGGACAGTGTAGATCAAGATCAGACTGCACAGAACGTGCAGTCTGATCTTGATCTACACTGTCCGATATGGAGATATTTTTCCCCCAAAAAAGACATTTGAAAAATGCAATATTTGGGTTTTTACAAACGGCTTAAGAGTTTCATTTCACTTATTTAGCAATTTAAGGGTTAAGAAACGAAGCGATCATGATTATCATATTGAAATAAATTTTTGATGAACAAGGGGTCAAATAGACATTATGAACTTTATTTATCATTTATTACATTTTTTTCTCAATAAGCTGTTTATTATAGATTGGCCAGATTACGTCGACATAAAAGGAAGAGGTAGGATTTTCTTTTGGGAAAAAAAAAAACAAGTTTTTCATTTCAGATATATACCACTTGAAAAGGCAAAAAAAAAAAAAATCGATCGCTTAATGGCAATGCAAGCAAAGAATATCTTAAGACAAAGATAGACGACGTAACACTTGAAAGCTTTGGAAACATGAAATATCTCAGAAAAAGGTAGACGACGTAACGCTTGAAAGCAGTTGAAACGTGAAATATCTCAGTAAAAGATAGACGACGCAACGCTTGATAGCAATGAAAACATGAAATATCTCAGAAAAAGATAGACGACGTAACACTTGAAAGCAATGAAAACATGAAATGTCTCAGTAATAGATAGACGGCGTAACGCTTGAAAGCATTGGAAACATGAAATATCTCAGAAAAACGATAGACGACGTAACGCTTGAAAGCAATGGAAATATGAAATGTCTCAGTAAAAGATAAACGACGTAACACTAGAAAGCAATGGAAACATGAAATATCTCAGAAAAAGATAGACGACGTAACGCTTGAAAGCAATGGAAAAATGAAGTATCTCAGAAAAAAGTAGACAGCGTAACGCTTGAAAGCAATGAAGACATGAAATATATTAGAAAAAAGTGGTCGACGTAACGCTTGAAAGCAATGGAAACATGAAATGTTTCAGCAAAAGACAGACAACGTAACGCTTGAAAGCGATGGAAATATGAAATATCACAGTAAAAGATAGACAATACAACGCTTGAAAGCAATTGAAACACGAAATATCTCAGAAAAGATGGACGACGCAACGCTTGACAGCAGTGGAAACAAGACATATCTCAGAAACAGATAGACGACGTGACGCTTGACAGCAGTGGAAACATTAAATATCTCAGAAAAAGATAGACGACGTAACGCTTGAAAGTAATGGAAACAAGAAATATCTCAGTAAAAGACAGAGGACGTAACGCTTGAAAGCAATAGAAACAAGAAATATCTCAGTAAAAGAGAGGCGACGTAACGCTTGAAAGCAACGGAAGCATGAAATATCACAGTAAAAGATAGACGACGTGACGCTTGAAAGCAATAGAAACAAGAAATATCTCAGTAAAAGATAGACGACGTAACGCTTGAAAGCAATGGAAAGATGAAATATCTCAGTAAAAGATATAGAGGATAATTGTCTGTTTGGGTGTGTGATCAAAATTTCTTTCATCGAGTGAAAAGTGAAGGCTATATTTTCACTAGAGGCTAAGCCATGAGTGAAAATATGGCCTTTGCTTTTCACGAGATTAAAGAAATTTCGATCATTCACTGAAACAACTGTCCTATTTCTTTTATGCTCTTCATTTTAATCTTTCTTTTCACGTCTAATTTTTGCTCGTCGTGAAAGATATGTTTTTTTTTTCAATCGAAATAGATCTATTCAATCCTGTCGGGTATGGACTAGCTGTAATAATGACGTCATGAGTGATGATGACTACGTTATGAAACGGTCCTTGAGTCGCGTTTATCCGCCCGAAGGTTAAGAATATGAGCTAATTCCAAGTATATAAATAGAAAAATGTAGGATGGATACTTTCTTTTTTTGCTCAGTATACATTCAGCACTCTATAGGTAACACGCATACACCAATATCACAGATACCGCTTTGGAATAAAAGAACTACAGGCAAGTGAAAGGTGAACACTATACTTCTAATCCCTAGAACACCTGGGTTTGTTATTTCTTCTATGTTCGTATTGACTGTAATTATGTTTATTTACAAATGCATAAAACGAGAGGTCAGCTAGATCGGTTTTTGTTTGAAATTCCAAGAATTCTGGAATTAGAGAGAGGAGGGCGAATCAAGTACGCCCTTTGATAGCTGTGTTTGATTCCCCTTGTCAGTTTTATTTAACACATCGAAGTCGAACGAGTCCTTTACGCCTTGCTGCAGACCAGCCCTTGCAAACATTGTTGCTAAAGAAGAATTTTTTCCTCAGAGAAAATTCTTCTTTAGTAACAATATTTTAATTTCGTTGACGTAATTAAACATTAATTTATACTTGTGCCATGTTCTGTGAAAAGAGAGTTTAATGCATCTGAAAAATTTTTGACCAAGGTCAGCCTGCGCAGTCCGCGCAGGCTGACCTAGGTCGAAACTTTTTGCTTTTGGTCAATTATCTGAATGTACAAGGGCATGTGTGCCTAATGTACGACTGTCAGACAAAGTGGATAGTACGGATCTATAATTATAAGACAAAATGTTCTTAAGAAAAGTTGGTGTATACGGATCTATAATTATGTGATGGGTTGTTTTGTATAATGAATTACGGAGATGCATTAAACCCCCTTTACCAGAGTGCCGCCCGTTTATTTATATTTTTATTTCAAAAAGAAATGTTCAAAACCGTTTGTCTCAAGCTTCTTTCGAAAGGGTAACGAGTCTGTGATAATACTGTTTACAATAGCCTTGCCAGAAATACTTAAGGTGAACTTCTAATCCAGTGTTTGTGTTATTCCTTTACTCGCATCTGTGAAGTTTGGTGCATTTTCTTCTGCAGCTTCTCCACTTGCCACAATGTTTTGTTGTGTAAGTCTCCCTTGATGTTTCATTATATCTAAGGCGTTACGCGCACAACGCACAATACGCTGGAGTGTAATGCCGAAATAGGGGATGTTTTTTCTGTATGGTATGTTTGTATGGTGTTTATGACTGTTTTCAACACTATTTCAGTTATATTGTGGCAGTCAGTGCATCTACCTATGCTTTCCTAAACTTTTCTTTACCTATACTTCGCCAATGGCTGCTTTTCCCCATTAGCATCGTCGAAACAATGATCATTGGTGAGAGAGGAATAAGTGAATCCTGTCGCAATGACTATCGTGAATCCTCAGGAAAAAAAAAACTTGTGGTAAGATCGAAGATGCTCTTTGTCATTTTGGAGCAAAATTTAATTCTCGTTAATTATACTAAGAACGCGAAGAATAAGCCATTTCATTAAAAAAAAGTTGTTTCCGAAGACAATGAAAGATGAAGATTTTTTCTCTCGGAAAGGCAGACATTGTTTCGACGATGTTTCGAAAGTTGCCAGCGGCTTGGAAAGACTGTTTTCCAAGGTAAAGGTACGAACAAAACTTCAGAAAAGCATGGAAAAGTAATATAGTCTCCGCGTTATAACTGAAATGATGTTGAAAGCAACGATAAACACTTAACAAACAAATACAATTATTGAAACTTTATTTTATCTACACCAGAAATGCTTCAAATACTCAGTACCGGTTGAACTTATTAGCAAACGGTAAAATATGCATAAAGGGAGGTAATCGCATAAGACTTAAAACAATCCAAATCTTTTTGATTAGTTTTTCAGTTTCTGTTGAAAGCTTTACCAAACGATCTCTTGCTTTTTGCGACCCCTAAGGAACCGTAAGTTTGAATACATTTGCGAAAACAGGAGAAAATGTTAGCATCCATCCTGTTTTCTCACAATTTTTCTTCTTCAAGGATAATTTCATCATTTGAGCCACATTTAATGTGAACGAGCATTACATTGTATCGTCTGGATTAATTGTCTGTGCAAATTTGCAGGTATCAGTTCATCCAGAGTGCGTGTCTGTGTGTGTGGGGTGGGGAAGGAGAAGCAAAAGGGCAAATAGATGCGCTGTATGCAATGTTACGTAACGATCTGCTCATTTAGACGGATAGTATAATTTTACAAGCGTCGAAGTGCAAAAGATTCTAGTTGAAAATAATCGTCTTCATTCCTACACGAAATACACTGAACAGCCCCCTGGTACCAGTTTGTCAGTATAGTACAGTATAGTATGACAAAGCAAAAACATGGTATATTTACAGTATTGTTACACTGCATTAAGCCTCCTTTTCACATTTTTTCATTCCTTCAAGCGATTTTTTTCTGTTTGTAAATTGCAATCAAATTGCGATTAATTTGGCTAATTACTCCTACCTCTTGAAACCAGTTTGCAGAAACTTACCAAACGACAAAATTTTGGACTTGACCAAACTGAAAGCATTTGCAGACGACAAATTAGATGGGGCTTAAATAAATAGATTTGTTTCTGAAAGGTTAGGAAACATTGTGGGAAAAGGAAAAAATGCTGGTTATCTGTATGTAACTGTATATGGAACAGTTAATGACCTATCAAAGAAAATTACAAATTGCACACGGAAAAAATTCGCTTGAAGGAATGAAAAATCTGAAAAGGGGCCTTAATGCATCTGCGAAAAGTATCGACCCAGGTCAGCCTGCGCAGTCCGCGCAGGCTGACCTGGGCCGAAACTTTTCGCTATTGGTCAACTTTCTATATGTCCAAGGACCGGTCTATCTCATGATTCCGTTGGTTGTTTTAAAAAAAAAAAAGTCGCTATTATGGATCCATAGTTATACGATGGCTTGATTGATACAATGCATCACGGAGATGCATTAAGCCCCCTTTTGCCAGAACATGGCTCATATACTTTTGCGTTAACCGTTCATCCAACTCCAGATATCTTTATTCAGATAGTCTTGCTTTGTTTATGGCAATGCTTTTTGTCAAATAAAGATATCCGTTTTACAGATATACGAAGTATACTAGAAAAAAAATATAGACTGTCTTATCATTATGACTGCATTTATTGATTGTTTTGTCACAGTGGAGTCGCAAAAATGCAGTTTTCATTCCCGCAAAACGTAATAAATACTTTGACGTACGAGGGTCGTTCCTTTAATTGTGTCACTGGGTGTTTATGAGACGCCTTACATTAAATGCATATGAGCCATGCTCTGGCAAAAGGGGCTTAATGCATCGCCGTGGGGGGGGGGGGGGGGCATGATACCAAGCAAGTCATTACATGATCATAGATCTATAAAGTCCATTATATCGATTGATTCACTGATTGATTGTATGGAGTTTAACGTCGTTTTCAACATTATTTCAGTTATATCACGGCGGCCAGTGCACCTATCCATGCTTTCCTGGAGTTTCTTTTACCAGTACTCCGCACAATATTCTTTCCAAGCCACTGGCTGCTTTCCCACATAACCATCGTCGAAACAAAGGTCAGCGGTGGGAGAGGAATGAATCCTGTCGCAATGACTATCATCAATCCTCGGAAAGAAATTGGCCAAGCCGGGGATCGAACCAGCGACCTCCTGTTCTCAAGTCCTGTACGCTACCGACTGAGCTACGGGGGTTCGGCCCATTTTTGTCTAACAACCGACTGAACCATAGGGTAGACTGGTCTTTTGACCTACAGAAAATTGACCAGTAGCGAAAAGTTTCGGCCCAGGTCAGCCTGCGCGGACTGCGCAGGCTGACCTGGGTCGATACTTTTCGCAGACGCATTATGCCCCCTTTTCACAGAGCATGGCTTCATATATTTTGTTCATTTCATCCCTTCAAAATATATTCCCCATTGACAGAAACACATTTTTTCAAGTCTGGAAATCCACTCTGCGAATGCTGCAAAATAGGTTTTTCTGGGAATACCCTGCAGACACTGAAAAAATGGCACCTTCCAGGGCACTTTTAGAGTCATATCGACGCCCAGAGAGAGTTTTCTTCCATAAAGGAAATAGAAAAAAGTCACATGGGCTGAGGTAGGGAGAACAGGGTGAGTGGGGAAGGTGTACCACCTTTTTCCGTTTCCAGGAAATTCTGAACAACTGCAGACTTGTGAGCAGCTGCATTGTCATGAATAAGGCACAGGCCTCTTAATCTGGTTTCGGTAATATAGCCAGTGTATGACTGCACCGACTTTAACTTTCAATAACTTTTGAAAGAATGAACCTATTACAACAAACTTTCGTGCCAGTATTCTGAACAACTTCCTTGTGGAAATATCGTTTTTTCCTTGTGATACGTATGGTCATGCGGTATGGAGGCCCATTAGTGACACAATTAAATGAATGACCCTCGTGCACTGCTTCGAAGATTCCAGCCAATTTCAGGTCATAATACCGGTGTTATAATGCGCCTGAAGGAAACTCATGCGACCTTGATGGACATTAATGACCAAGTTCAAGGCCTGTATTCACCAGCCTTTCTTGAGAACAGTCTTAGTTTTATTTTTTCAGAGTTTTCTAACTTTAAAAGCAACACAATTCTGATTGGCTAAACCAGATGGTTTAGCCAGTTAGAAGTTGTGTTACTTTCAAATTTAAAAAGCTTGGAGAATAAGACAAAAAATGTTCTTAAGAACATGCAGTCTGATTTTATTTGGTTTAGCCAATCAGAAATTGTGTTACTTTCAAATTAAAAAAAATCTTGGAAAATAAGACAAAAATGTTCTTAAGAAAAGCTAGTGTATACAGACGCTGAACTAACAGAAAAAACTCATAACTTTTGATTTACGGGGATTTTAATTTACGTGGAATTGAACTTTCTAATTTTAAAAGTAACACAACTTCTGATTGGCTAAATCAAATGGTTTAGCCAATCAGTAGTTGTGTCACTTGTTACTTTCAAATTAAAAAAAAAAAAAGAACTTGGAGAATAAGAGTAAGAATGTTCTTAACAATGGTTGGTGTGCAAGAACATGCAGTCTGATTTTTTATTTATGTGGACCAAAGTTGTTGTTGTCACAGAATCGGACCAATAAAGCAGAGAAACTAAAAATCTTTCTTTACCAACGGAAAATCACAGTTACTAATAACTGAATTAAAAGGTTAATGTTCTCGATGCAAAAGGCTTTAGCGGACAATGTAAATCAGGATTAGCCTACACAGAAAATACAGTCTGATCGAAGGTCTATACTTTCCGATATTCGTGAGACATTCTGACACAAACAACCTTAAACATTACAATTTATGAGCAATTTTAAGGACTGAATATTCTATTTCACTTTCATTTATTTGGTGCACATAGGAACAATCAAAGAGAGGATATTTGTTTTTCTTTTGGTGAAAGATCGAAATTTATTTCTTCGAGTGATCATCTTCGGTAATATTTTCACTCGTGGCTGCGCCACTCGTGAAAATATTACCATAATTATGATATTAACGAGAGGAAATAAATTTCGATCTTTCATCTAGAAAGAGAAAAAAAATCTATTCGTTTCGAACTTGCGAAGTATAAGGGAAATCTCGGTAATTCCGTACCATTGATTTTATCAGTCGGTAAATTCTCTGGTCGAAACGCTGAAATTATCAAACTATAATTCACGGTTATTTCCGGAGAAACTACTGAAAAGCATAAAATAAACCAGTTTCTACACTGTCTTGATATCACTCCGCTTATTTCACTGTCATATTTCATAGGCAAATGTAGCGTTTTCCTGTGTGTTATTAGGTCGACTAACTTCCGTTGCAACCGGATGTACAACAGATTACCCTCAACCTGTCGATTTAGACCATTACAATATGGGAGGGGGTATGGTCGGTTTACAGGTATTTCCTCGGAATTTTGCCTATATGCATCAAATGAGAGGCGGTGTGTATCGACTAAAATACTATACATTTTTGATCTACATCCTACGCTAAATTCACCCATAGTCGTGCACGATGGGGCACCTGTTGACCGCCGGCACAAAGATTTGATGTCACTGGTGGGATAGGTCAAACGCCCTTTGTGATTGCTATTACTAGTACAGTCGTTAACAAATTCACAAGCACTTTAATTCTGCGAATTATTTCCCATCAAACCTTCGAAAACGCCAACGCACGAAATATCTATCATAAACATTAATCAACGCGATAATAATTGTATCAAACTGTACGTAGGCATTGAAAAGAGTATATCAGTACTCTCCGATGGATTTGAATCATGCTCCGTGAAAAAGGGGCTTAATGCAAGCGTTAAAAAAAAAGTATCGACACAGGTCAGCCTGCGCAGTCCGCGCAGGCTGACCTGTGTCGAAACTTTTTTCCTTTTGGTAAATTTTCTGTATGTCAAAGGACCATTTCTACCTCAGGCGTCAGTCGGTTGTTTGACAAAATGGATTGTATGCATCTATAATCGTGTAATATCTTGCCTAGTAAAATGGATCAATACGATGTTTTTAACCCCCTCTTGTCAGAGCACGGCTGATTTCTTTTCTTTTTCCCGAGTTCCAGTTGAAATCTTGGAAACAATGTGGCAAATGAAGAAGTTTGGTCTTAATAAACATTTTCTGATTTTAGCACAGTGTTTCCACATAATAATTCATTCACGTATAAAACTTAAGTATAGATTATCTTTATTTTACAAGGATATTTTCAAAAATCATCTCCTGAATATTTGATCCAGGATGTTAAAGAACTCATTCTTCACCAAACGGCAATGTTTTGTTTTCAAGCTTGTGTATATTGTAAGCAACTGTAAAAGACATATGGAATAGGGCTGAGATGATGGGGTTTGTCTCAGATGGGGTAGGAAACTTTTTGGGAAAAGGAGAAAATACTGGTTAACCGCATTTTCTCCTTTTCCTACAATGTTTTTCTAAGCCTTTTTCTCCTCATGGGTCGTTGAAACACTTTTGTTAAAGGGTTAAAGGGTTAAATCGCAGAACCACAGCAGAAATAATTAGAGATTGCCCACACAATAGAGAAAAAGGCCGACAAATGAACTGCGGGAGAGAGCAAGTAGATTGGCGTAACCTTTTGTTTTGTGTATTTTTATTATGTATGGACGAACTTTACACTTTAAGTGCACACACACACACACACACACACATATATATATATAGAGAGAGAGAGAGAGAGAGAGAGAGAGATAGTAGTTTCCTAGAAAATGTGAAAGAAATAGTAGATGAACTAACAGGCGCGATTTTCCAAAAACTCAAAATGAGAACTTTTGTTGCAAGGTTGGTATCAAGGCTGGTATCAAGCTTTACAGTCGTCACAACTCGGCCGCTTCCGTAACTCCGTCTAACTTGATTAACGGACCCACCCGAGGATTGCCGAATTCAAGCTTTACTGACTCGTGGCCTAAATGGTTTAGCGGGAAATGTTAAGGATTCGGAAGTTTCGGGTTTGTTCGCAACTGGATATGCTGGATTTTTTGTAAGGAGTATCCTTAGAAAAGACACCTCAGAGCCCTGGCCTTGTACTGGTGAAACACAGGACATACATAACTAGTTGAGCTGTTGCCATGATGCCAATAAAATAGTATTGAAAGTAGCATAAAACCATTCAATCAATTAATCTTTTGTTCTTATGTTGATTATACCTAAACAAGTCAGCTTCTTGTCATACGTTTTAAGGCTGGTTTCAAATTCGTATGGTGCTATTTTATTACAGAAAGTAAAGAATGAAACATAGTCATATTTTAAAGGGGCCTAAATAGATTTCTTTGCTTTAAATAGACAAAAAACAATCTTGTAAAACACTGATAAATACTAAAACATATTTGAGTCATGCTCTAGGAAAAGAAGTTTAATGAACTTGCAGAAGTATCGACCCACGTCAGCCTGCGCAGTCCGGGCAGGCTGAAATGGGTCGAAACTTTTTGCTATATGTAAATTTTTTGCATGTCAAGGGACTGTTCTATCTCATACGGTAATTCGGCCAGATTTCAGAAAAAAAAAGAATGAATTTTATAGATCCATGGTTATAATTTGCTTGGTATAATGCATCACGGCGATGCATTCAACCTCCTTTTGCCAGAGTGCAGCTCATTTACTTGTCTGCAAGAGTCAAAAATGGAAAATTACATTCGAAAAAAGTGCAATAACGGTGTGATCGAGATGGCCGTGATGCAAGCGATAACTCCGTGTTTTTTTCCATGAGGTCAGAAATGACGTCATCATTCTTATTTGAATACGACTCCCCATTATCAACGCGAGCTATGCTATCAATCATGCGATACTCCGACAAGATTTTGCGATATACTGGCACAATATCTTAAAATACTCTAAGAGGCTATGTAGCCCATTAAGAAAATACCACAAAAAAAAAATTTTTTTTCTACTTATACTTTCCATTCTTACTTTATTGGTGGCTTTCTATACTAAATTCATTGATAAAATATTGAAGAAATTTTGATTATAAAAATCTGAATGGCTCCCTTCAAGCGTATCATCTTAATGCGACATGCTCTGTGAAAAAGGGCTTAATGCATTTGCAAAAAGCATCGACCTGGACCAAAACTTTTTGCTTTTTGTGAATTTTCTACATGGCCAAGGACTAGTATACCTCACGTTTCAATGGGTTGTTAACTTGTTATACAAAACCGATTTTATGAATCTACAGGTATAATACTGTGATGAAATGCTCGCACTCGTCACAACTCGGCCGATTCCGTACCTACATCTAACCTCGTCCGTATAAAGGAGGCTTTCATTTTGAACTACCAATCACATGATCTTAAACATGGCGGCGCCCTTGTAGATCAATTAGCAACTACATGAACAACCACGGTGAAGTTATTCACTTCTATCGATCTGTCGATGAAAGCTCCCAACGGAATTAATAAACCACGCTAAAAATTGATTGTACAAACTGTTTGCCGACTGAAATATTCTTAGAAAGATAACGATAGAAAATTTACTCATGCTGTCTTTTTTAAGAGGAGCCTTACAATTTCAATAACGGTAAAGCGGTGTGCTTCCGGAGATGTGCGAAATGTACCGTGTAGGCGCATATCACGCTACGTGATACAGCCGAGGGATTTGATCACCGGATCACCCGAGGTATGCCGAATGGAAATGCTCGGTGTCCTGCAACACGGAGATGCATTAAGCCCCCTTTTCACAGGGGATGGCTCATTTCTAAGAAGTCATTCACATTTTATCTGTGTATACATGCGCTTTGTAACATTTATACGGTTTTATGCAAACATCATTCAATCTAGCCTTCATTTCTTGTCGGTACTTATTTTTTCACCATCTTGACCCTTTACCAAACGACAAAATTTTCGACTGGTCCAAATTGAAAGAGTTTGCAGACGACAATTTTAAATTTGATGAAAATGGCAGAAAGGTCGCAAAAAGGGTGGAAAACACTGTGGGAAAAGGAGAAATTGCTCGTTACGAGCAATTTCTCCTTTTCCCACCGTGTTTTCAAAAGACTTGTACTGCAGACACGTGAAAACCAGCGCTTGTTTGGGAAAGGGTTAAACCCTTTTCGGCGCCATAGACGAAAATAAGAGCTTTTGCGGACGACATAGATCAAGAACGTGCAGTCTGATCTTAGATCTATACCGTCCGATTGTTTAGTCAAACCCTAAGATAAAGAATTTTTCTAAGTTTCGACTGACTGTATTTTCAACATTGGAAAGCGGCTGAGATTTTATGCTATGCGTGGAAAGGGTTATTGACTGATTGACTGGTTGATTGAATGGTGTTTTACGCCGCTTTCGACATTATTTCAGTCATATCACGGCGACAGCTCACATATTCATGTATTTCCTGGGTTTCACCAGTACTAGGCTGGGGCTCTGACGTATCTTGCCCAAGGACACTCCCACGAAAAACCCAGTGGATCAAGCGAGGCTCGAATCTCCAGGTCACGAGTTCCTCACTGCAGAAAGGGTTAAACGCAACCACAAGCACTACTATAAGAGTAAGTAATTAATTAATTGAGCCATGCTCTGTGAAAAGGGGGCGTAATGCAATATCTGCGAAAAGTTTCGGTCCACGTCAGCCTGCGCAGTCCGCGCAGGCTGACGTGGACCGAAACTTTTCGCTATTGGTCAATTTTCTGGATGTGCAAGGACCAGCTTACCTCACGTCTAAGTCGGTCGTTGAGAAAAGTGGCTATTATGGATCCATAATTATGCGATGACTTGATCAGTGTCATACATCTCGGAGATGCATGAAGCCCCCTTTTGCCAGAGCGTGGCTCATTTATGTATAATATGAACTTAAATCTGAGTAGCACAGTACTGATAACGATTATGTTATTTCATTAATACCGCCCTTATTTCAGCCCACCATTAGGTACTGAACGACCCCCTTTTTTTGGAATGGAGGAGGGTGTTATATCTCAAGTCTCCACTTGTTGCCAGTGCTTATTTTTACACAAATTTAAACATTTAAACATAGTCATTATATTAGAGTCATGATCTAGCAAAAGGGGGCTTAATGCATCTCCGTGAACCATGATACCAAGCAAATCTTCTCATAATTTTGGTCACGAAATAGCCACTTTTTTTAACAACCGACTGAATCATGAGGCAGACTGGTCCCTGGAAATACAGAAAATTGACCGATAGCGAAAAGTTTCGGCCTAGGTCAGCCTGCGCGGACTGCGCAGGCTGACCTGGGTCGATACTTTTCGAAGATACAGTAAGCCCCCTTTTTACGGAGTAAGGCTCATTTAGATAAGTTAATATTTATTTATGTGAATTGTACCCTTCACACACACACAACCTGCCTATAATGAGACAATTTGAAGACAGCATAAGAAAAATGCGGCTTTTAAGAAAGGATTTGTCTTTGAAAACATTGTGGGATAAGGAGAAAATGTTGGTTACCAGCATGTTTTCAAAAGGTGTCTATTTCAGGCACGTTAAAACCCGGGATCGTGTGAAAAAGGGCTGAAAATGATAATGATACGGCTCTTAACTAATACCACGATCGCGTCTTATTTTATGCCCCCGAAAGGTACACCGAACGCCCCCTTTTTACGGGTTACTTGGGTTTGATAATATATACGTAAAAAAGGTGTTAAAAAATTCACGGCTAATATATTGAAAAAAAAAAAAGGGAAAATAAGTTTGACTTCGTGATATTTCTTGAGTACTTAACCTTTGACCTGTCGAGTTTGTATTTTTGACAATAAAGATAAAAAAGAATTTCTTAGGTTATTTTGGTACAGAAGTAAAATTTTCTAAGAGAAACCGGAGATCTGTCAGGGTACGTTGTGGATCAAGAGTAACCGTTTAAAGATACACCTATTCTCGTTTTACCAGTTTTTAGCCAAAATCTCATCCAAATATAATAGTTCTGGTATCTTCATCCTATATGTTGCCCCTGACAGTTGCAAGGTTGTATAGATGACGGACCGATAGAAAATGCATTTCATTTTCTGGAGGCCATCAAAGAAATCACTGAAAATACACATAACAAAAGTTTACGCCAATCTACCTGCTCTCTCTTGCAATTTTTTTGTGGGCTTTTTTCTCTATTGTGTGGGCGATCTCTACTTATTTCTGCTTTGGTTCTGCGATTTAACCCTTTGACAAAAATGTTTCAACGGCCCATGAGGAGAAAAAGGCTTTTAAAAACATCGTGGGAAAAGGAGAAAATGCTGGTAAACAACATTTTCTCCTTTTCCCACAATGTTTCCTACCGTTTCCGATTTTAAATCAAAGATTTAAGATATAACGTATGTATTTATTCCTTACACCATATAAACCGGTAATTTATACATGTATATGTTTACACGACTGACTAAATTCTGAACCATTCTACAGTCTATCAAATTTTAACAGCATTTTTTCTTTTCTCTCTGACTGTAAGGATGTATCTTGAAATGACCCTGTGAAAGAAAGCCTGCTGAAAACCTTGTGGGAAAAGGTAAAGACAAACTGGGCCAAGGGCTCGAAGTCTCTGATTTGCGGGGTCAAACTACCCACATCACGGCGAGAATACATTCGGCAAACCTCGGGTGATCCGTCCATCAAGTCCCTAGGCTGTATAACAAAGCTTAATATGCAACTACACGGTACATTGTTTCGCCTGAAATAGACCGCTTTACCGTTCTTGAAATCGTAACACTCCACTTAGAAAAGTCAGCGTTTTCTGTGGGAATCTTTCTAAATATATTTCCGGTGACAAACAGTTTATACATTTATTTTCTAGCTCGGTCTATCAATTACGTTGGTATTTTTCAGCAATAGGTTGCTTATCAGTGTGGCTGTTCTTGCCGTTGCTAATCAATTTACATGGACGCCGCCATGTTTAAGATCATGTGACTGGCAGTATTTCAAAATGGAAACCACCTTGATACGGACGAGGTTAGATGTAGCTACGGAATCGGCCGAGTTGTGACGAGTGGGGGTGGGGTGGGGGGGGTGTCAAATTACCCACATCATGGCGCGAGTATTGGTTTCTGTTTCCAGGAAAGAATTGTCGAAAGCGATAGGTGTAAGTTCTGAGAACTTGTTTCAAAATCGATGTAAACAGCATTTAACCCTTTACTAAACGATGACGAGTTTTAACGACCCTGAAGAGGAGGAAAGCCATAAAAAACATTGTGGGAAAAGGAGAAAATGCTGGTAAACAACATTTTCTGCTTTTCCCACAATGTTTTCTAACCCTTCAACAGACGATTTTCATCGCTTGAACAGTATTGAATTTGTCGTCTGCACCTCCTTTCAATTTGAAAAAATCTAAAATGTGTTCGTCTGCAAAAGAGACAAACGACTTAACTCTTTACCAGAATTTTGTACTTGACCAAATGGAAATCATTTGCAGACGACAAATTGGAAGTTGCTAAAATGACGATTTCTGTCTTTGGTTGGTTGTATGGTGTTTAACGCCGTTTTCAACATTATTTCAATTATACTGCGGCGGTCAATGCACCTATCCATGCTTTCCTGGAGGTTCTTTTTACCAGTACTTCGCACAATATTTTTCACAAGCCACTGGCTGCTTTCCTACATGACCATCGTCGAAAAAAAGATCAGCGGTGAGTGAGGAATGAATCCTGTCACAATAACTATTATCGATACTTTCTGTCTTTGATAGGGTAGAAAAAAAGTGGGAAAAGGAGAAAATGCTGGGCACCAGCATTTTCTCCTTTTTCCACAATATTTTTAAAAGCCTTCTCTTTCAGGTTCGTTAAAAGTAGGGATTGTGTGGCAAAGGGTTAACCCTAAGCTACGCAGGACCCCCCCCCCCCCCTCCAAAGTAAAATGTAAACTGATCTATGTCACTATTGTTGTTTACAATAAAATATAGGGCACATAATCATTTGTTATCAAATCTTGATAATAATATTTGTCAGTCTGAGGCCGCAAAATAGTTTCATTGTCCCAATATAGTTTTATGTACCTCTTTACCGAACGACAAAATTTTAGACTGGTCCAAACTGAAAGAATTTGCAGACGACAAATCATTTGTTCATAAAATGACGATTTCTGTCTCTAATTGATTGTATGGTATTAAATGCCGTTTTTAACATTAGTTTGGATATATTGTGGCAGCGAGTCCTGGAGTTTCTTTTTACTAGTACTTCCCACAATATTCTTCCCAAGCGATTGTGCTTTCCAAAATAACCATCGTCAAAGGTGTAACACCAGAACGGAATGCTTCCGGGTCGTAGTACCCAAAAGTAGTCCTACTTGAAAATTTGATATCTAGCACTTCTGCCACACTGTTTTATCATGAAAGATGATAGGGCAAGTCTAAAATGTGTTTCTGAAGTTGATTTGATTATTTCTGCAGAGAATAAATGCCTTTTTTGCATTTCTTTCAGGACTATTTTTTGTTTGTGACTTGTCAAAGAGGCATGGTCTATCACCAGTGAAGGCCTAGACTAACCATTTTCCGAGGGGTGATGTGTTTGAAGAGGAATAGCAAAAAGGTTCATTGCTCATGATGCCATTTTCTGCACCTTTCTGTGAAGGACATTGGACATATATGTGATAGAAAAAAAAAACTGCTAAGCTCCCGCTTCGTCAGGGAATCAGCAGCAGCCAGTCGAAGAGAGTGATTTTTACTTTATTTTCAATTAGCCAAAAAGTTACCGGTGTGACACCCAAAACAATGATCAACGGTAAGGGAGGAATGAGTCCTGTTGTAATGGCTTTCTGTCTCTGATAGGGTAGAAAAAATGTGGGAAAAGGAGAAAATGCTGGTTACCAGCATTTTCTCCTTTTCCCGCATTTTTTCCTCAAGCCTTTGCTCCCACGTTAAAAGTCGGGATTGTGTGGCAAAGGGTTAAGCCTAAACAACACAGGACCCCCCCCCCCCCCCCCACTCCAAAGTGAAATGTAAAATGATCTGTAACTGTTGTTGTTTACAATAAAATATAGGACGGTGTTTGTTGTCAAATCTTGATAACAGTATTTATCAGTCTGAGGCCTCAAAATGGTATCACTGTCCCAGTATAGTTTTATGTACCTCTTTACCAAACGACAAAAGTTTAGACTGGTCCACATTGAAAGAATTTGCAGACGACAAATTATTTGTTGATAAAATGACGAGTTCTGTCTCTATTTGATTGTATGGTGGTTAACGCTGTCAACATTATTTTGGTTATATCGCGGTGGCCAACCCTGGAGTTTCTTTTCACTAGTACTTCCCACAATATTCTTCACAAGCAACTGCTTTCCAAAATAATCATCGTCAAAACAATGATCAACGGTGAGGGAGGAATGAATCCTGTTGTAATGACTTTCTGTCTTTGATAGGATAGAAAAAAATGTGGGAAAAGGAGAAAATGCTGATTACCAGCATTTTCTCCTTTTCCCGCATTTTTTCCTCAAGCCTTCTCTTCCAGGTTCGTTAAAAGTCGGGATTGTGTGGCAAAGGGTTAACCTTAAGCCACGCAGGACCGCCCCCCCCCCCCAAAAAAAAAATAAAACGTAAAATGATCTGTGTCACTGTTGTTAACAATAAAACATAGGACTGTACTTGTTATCAAATCTTGATAATAATAAATTATTTATCAGTCTGAGACCTCAAAATATTATCACTGTCCCGGTATAGTTTTATTTACTTCTTTCACAGACGACAAAATTTTAGACTGGTCCAAAGTGAAAACATTTGCAGATGACAAATATGGAGCAAATGATGGAACATGTCTTTGAAAAGGGGGAAAAACATTCTGGAAAAAGGAGAAGAAAATTTTCTCAATTTCCCTCAAGGCTTTCAAGTTTTCTGTCTCAGGGTTCTTAAACTCATGAATTTCGAGGGAATGTCCTTGGGCAAGACACTTCAGAGTCCTAGCCTAGTACTCGTGAAACCCAGGACACACATGAATAAGCGAGCTGATATAATGTTGAAACTGGCGTAAATAAATCTATCAATTGTCGGAAAAATCCCACGATATCGGACAGTGTAGATCAAAGATCAGACCAAATCTGAGCAGTATAATCTTGATCTATACCGTTCGCAAAAGAGCGTTTATTTTCACCTTGAAACATAAAGAAATAACTATGTCACCCAGCTGTTTACTATCTATGTTATAAAGTCACTATCAGCTTTGATACTATATAGCTGTCTGAACACCCTGAGTTCTTATTGAAAATTAACCATTAGAATGCCAAGCGCGATTAACCCTTAAGCTGCTTATCGCGACCCACTGACCTTTTGCGGACAGTGTAGATCAAGATCAGACTGCACAGAACGTGCAGTCTGATCTTTGATCTACACTGTCCGATACAGTATTTTCTTTCCGGTGAAATCAACTTTGAAACCGCAATGTTTAGGCTTTTAGTGTTGAGTAGAAATTTGCGTTTCATTTATTCAGCAGCTTAAGTGTTAAACGACCTCTTGCGGACAGTTTAGATCAAGATCAGCCTGCACAGAATCTGCAGTCTGATCTTGGAGCTACACTGTCCTAAAAGGAGATATCTTTGCACAAAAATGCCTTTGAAATAGAAAAAATTGGGTTTTTGCTATCGGCTTGAAAGTTTCATTTCATACATTTAGCAGGTTAGAGGTTAAGTGGCGCATCGTTGATTAAGATCAGGCTGTACGAAACGTGCAATCTAATCTTTGATAAAAACTCTTCGGTATATTTAAGATTGCTTTACAAACTTCAGCTTTTTAATAACTTGGTAACTTTGGGAGTGTTCTTGGGCAAGACACTTCAAATCCCTTCCCTAGTCTTGGTGAAACTAAGAATACGTATGAGTTTGTGAGATGTCGCCATGATCTGACTGAAATAATGGTGAAAGCAGCGTACAACACCAATCAATCTATATTCGCCGGAAAAATATCACAGTATCGGACATAAATATCGAAGATCAGACTGCACAGAACGTGCAGTCTGATCTTCGATCTTATGTCCGATACTGTGTGATAAAGGCTAAGTGGCACAACGTAGATTAAGATCAGACTACTCGAATCTTTGATCAACACTGTCCGGTATATAAAGAGTGTGAAACAAAATTCCGCTTTTTCATAACCTGACCTTGTTTCATCAACTAACAATCAGTGTGTTATTTATTAACCCTCGTACTGCGAACTATAAATGAACTTGACCTTTTATGGCGATCTAAAAAGTAGATTTCCGCCGCATTTAGAAATAAATTTTGTAACAAGTAAGCATCAGATATCGGATGCTGTAGACTCAAGATCAGAATGCACGTTCTGTGCAGTCTGATCTTGAATCTACGCCGTCCGAAAAAGGCATTTCAGTCGCCTTTAGCTCTTAAAAAAGTTAATTCTGCTGTAAGATCTACGTGTTAACCCTAAAGCTACTATGCGCGACTCACTGACATTTTGCGGACAGTGTAGACCAAGATCAGACTGCACAGAAGGTGCAGTCTGATCTTGGATCTACACTGTCCGATAAGGAGATATTGTTCTCAAAAAAAAATAAATTTGAACATTAATCGGGTGTTTACTATCGTCTTGAAAGTTTTATTTAACTTATTTAGCAGGAAAAGCGGTAAACAGACAAATGCACCTAATCTTAACGTAAACAGATAAGTCCATCTTAAGTTCCTTCAACTTATAGCCTACTTCAACCGAACTCCTCCGCCCCCCCCCCCCCCACTTTTAACCCTTTCCCAAACAAGCCCTGGTTTTCACGTGTCTGCAGTACAAGTCTTTTGAAAACACTGTGGGAAAAGGAGAAATTGCTCGTAACGATCAATTTCTCCTTTTCCCACAGTATTTTCTACCCTTTTTGAGAACTTTCTGCCATTTTCATAAAATTTAAAATTGTGCGTCTGCAAACTCTTTCAATTTGGACCAGTCCAAAATTTGTCGTTTGGGAAAGGGTTAACTCTTTACCAACCGACAAAATTGTAGACTGGTCCAGATTGACTGATTGATTGATTGTATGGTGTTTAACGCCGTTTTCAACATTATTTCAGTTATAATGCGGCGGCCAGTGCACCTATCCATGCTTTCCTGGAGTTTCTTTTACCAGTACTCCGCACAATATTTTTTCCAGGCCACTAGCTGCTTTCCCACATAACCATCGTCGAAACAATGATCAGCGGTGAGAGAGGAATGAATCCTGTCGCAATGACTATCATCAGTCCTCGGAAAGAAATTGGCCAAGCTGGGGATCGAACCAGCGACCTCATGTTCTCAAGTCCTGTACGCTACCGACTGAGCTACGGGGGCTTGGCGGTCCAAACTGAAAGCATTTGCATGCGGCAAATTAGATGTGGCACAAAAGATGGGACTTTTATCATAAAGAGTAGAAAACATGGTGGGAAAAGAAGAAAATGCTTGTAACCAGCATTTTCTCCTTTTCCCACAATGTTTTCCACTCTACCAAAGACAGAAATCATCATTTACGCTACATTTCATTTGTCGTCCGCAAGTGCTTTCAATTTGGTCTGGTATAAAAATATGTCGTTTGGTAAAGAGCTTTAACCCTTATCCTGCTAAATAACTGAAATGAAACTTTCAAACCAGTAGTAAAAGCCCAGGTTTTGCTGTTGCAACTTTAGGTATTTTTGGGAGAAAAGTTATCGGACAGAGTGGATCCAAGATCAGGCTGCACGTTCTTTGCAGTCTGATCTTAATCTACACTGTCCGCAAAAGGTCATTGAGTCGCGCTTAGCAGCCTAGGGGTTAAGACAGATGTTATACGTGCGCCCATATAAAACCGGGGTCAGTACGATAGGCGTACTTACTTGACATTGTGACACGGGAAACCTGAACCGTAATATGTTTTTCAACAAGCTAATGAAAGTGTACCGAAAGTGACCGGTATCTACCGGGCTTTAATTGTAAGTTCATGATTATCCTTATTACTGCGGGGTTGTGAACCCGGGATCGATAACTAACTACTTCCGTGAATAAAGTAATTTGGAACTTGAAAAATAAATGCCTTTACCTTCATTCCAACATAAATATGAGCCACGCTCTAGCAAAAGGGGGCTTAATTCATCTCCGTGATGCATGGTACCAAAAAAAGTTACCACATAATTATGGATCTATAAAATTCGTTTTTTTCCTCTAACAATGAATTGATCGGATCTGGAGGTAGAAAGATCCTTTGCCGTGCTGAAAAATAATCGATGGTAAAAAGTTTCGACCCATGTCAGCCTGCGAGGACTGCGCAGGCTGACATGGTTCGATACTTTTTGCAGATGCATTAAGCCACCTTTTTACAGAGCATGGATCAATTATTATTTGACGCGTGCAGACCACTTTCGAAAACATTGCAACCATTGCACCATTTGGCCCAAGGAATTCTCGACACATAATCATTCTTCAATAAGATTACACCATCAAATATAATCAACCCTTTCCCAAACAAGCCTGGTTTTCACGTGTCTGCAGTACAAGTCTTTTTAAAACACTGTGGGAAAAGGAGAAATTGCTCGTAACGAGCAATTTCTCCTTTTCCCACAGTGTTTTCTACCCTTTTTGAGAACTTTCTGCCATTTTCATCAAATTTAAAATTGTCTTCTGCAAACTCTTTCAATTTGGACAAATCCAAAATTTATCGTTTGGGAAAGGGTTAAACTTCATGAGTCAGGATTTCAGTATATATCAATAAATGTTTGCCTTTTCTTATGTTATTGCGACCCTACTTTATTTATCACAGGGATAGCAGTGCTATCTTCAAGCATTTCTGTTTTGTTAGGCTCTTATCTCCCTTTAAGTGCCATAGAATAGTATGCAAATGAGGTCAACCGGTACAAAGTGTTATTTATGTGGGTGTGTATATAGCAACTGATAATAAGCAATGTCTTTCAGTGTAGTAGTTAATTACGTGCCACTACCAATCCGGAGGTTCTGATAGACATTGTGTGTCCCAACAACTTAAGGTGAAGAGGCAAGAAACCCAGAGTAAGCCTCACGTGTAATAATGCATCACTGTTTTACACTGGGAAAGCAATGGGTCGATTTGAAGACGAGTTAAAATTCTGTGTCCGGCCTTTCTTGTATAGATTTGCTGCTTTCTCGAGATTCTTGCTCTCAAACGGTAAATACTGAACATGCATAGGGCACGCGATTCTTTCTCTCGAACGGCAAATACTAAACATGCATAGAGAAGGCAATTCTTTCTTTCAAACCCTGGGAATACTAAATATGCAAAGAGCCCTTAATTCTTTCTTTCAAACGGCAAATTCTAAATATACATCGAGCACGCAAATGAAGAATGTTTATTTGAAGAAGGTCCAGGATTTTGTACCGTGACTTCCTTGTTTTCGAAGTTTTCTGGATTCTTTCTGTCTTATCCAATAAGAAATATGCATTGAGCAAAGAGAGACCTCAAAGCTACATCATCATCATCATCATAATCATCATCACCACCATCATCATCATTATCATCATCATCAATATCATCATCATCATCATCATCATCATCATCAGCTGCTGCAAGCGTTTACGTCGAAATGGCAGATGCCAAAGTCTTTCTCTGCATTCAGTGTGATAGTATGGCAGTGCAGCCGCATTTAACCAGCATGTTTCTTAAGCTATGTTTTTGTTGCGGGGGCTTATTTCTTATAACACAGACGGCGAAACCAAATGGAATGCTTTCCATAGATGCACCGAGCAACACTTCTCTTTGCATCGGCCCACATCCTCCAATATATATATTGAGTCATGCTCTGGGAAAAGGGGGCTTAATGCATCTCCTAGATGCACTACACCAAACAAATCTTCGCATAATTATGGATCCATAAAATCCATTTTATTTAACAACCGACTGAATCATGAGGTAAGAAGGTCCTTTGACACGTAAAAAATTTAAAGATTGCAAAAAGTTACGGCCTGTGGGAGCCTGCGCGGACTGCGCAGGCTAACATGGGTCGATACTTTGTGCAGATGCATTAAGCCCCATTTTCATGAAGCATGTCTCATATAAACAGTTGTCTGAACAATGGTTAGCTGTGAGTGATAAACGACGGTAAGTTCAACCCTTTAAGGCCGAAAACAGGGGCTTTTGGCGGACGGCATAGATCACGATCAGACTGCACAGAACGTGCAGTCTGATTTTTTATCTATACCGTCCGCTGGTAGAGTCTATCCTGTAAGATTAGATCTTTCTGAATTTCAGTAGACTGTCTTTTCAGCCTTCGACTCCTTTCAATCGATGGGAAAGCAGCCATTGGCTTGGAAAAATATTGTGCTTAGTACTGGTAAAAGAAACTCCAGGAAAGCATGTTTAGGTGCACTGGCCGCTGCGATATAACTGAAATAATGTTGAAAACGGCGTTAAACACCATACAATCAATCAATCATGAAACCTTCCAATCCGGAGAAGCCTAATTTATACATTTGGCTATAAAAGCGTTTATTTAGACTGAGTCTTGGCCACTATGGAAGTTAAATGTGCATCGCATCGTTTACAAGTTTTGTGTGCCAACGACCGGTAACCCAGTGCCACACGATCCCGAGTATTAACTCTTTACCAAACGATAAAATTTTTGACTTGCTCAAATTGAAAACATTTGCAGACGACAAAATAGTGATTAGAAAATTGAAAAAAGTTTGGAGAGGGGTACCGGCTGGTAATTTCTCCTGTTCCAACAATGTTTTCAAAAGTCATTTCTTTAAAGGTCGTTGAAACTCTGAATTGTGTGGTAAAGGGTTAACAACACTGGACAAGAATACTTCTGAAAACACTGCGGGAAAAGGAGAAAATGCTGGTAACCAGCATTTTCTCCTTTTCCCACTGTGTTGTCTAAACTTTCAGAAACAAATCTAATAATCTTAGACGCACGTTATTTGCCGTCTGCAAATGCTTTGAATTTGGAACAGTCTAAAATTTTGTCGTCTGGTAAAGATTAAACCAAATAACCCAGACACTGACCCTTTTACGAGATGAAAAAAAAAAAATCAAATTTTACAATTGTCCAAATTGAAAGAAATTGCAGACGACTAATACAAAGAAGCCTTTTGAAAACTTTGTTGGAGACGGAGGAAATACTTGTAACCAGCATTTTCTTCTTCTCCTTTACTGTTTCCTACTCTGTCAAAGACAAAAATCATTACTTGAGTTACTTTCAGTTTGTCGTCTGCAAATGCTTCCAATTTCGACCAGTCCAAAATTTTATCGCTTACTAAGGTGTTAAATCATGGGATGCTTTGGTAAAGAGTTAATATGTTCAAAAAGAGGTGCTACAGAACGCACTTTACAGAAAATTTCCTAAAAATAATTGGAGAGGTCATCAGACCTCTCCAACAGTGGTGAGTTTAAAACGCAGACTGCCACAGAATTCGCTGTCTAAATCCATTTTTCTTGCGAAATTAGTATGGTACACAGTCTGTTTCGTCATGGTTATGTAAATAAAGCGAAATCAAAATACCGAAATAAGAAATAGACGTGGTTCTATTTTTAGGAATGACAGACAACTCGCCCCAAAGACAACTCGCCCAAAAGACAACTCGCCCCACAAAAAAATCGTCGTGTAGTTTTATAAATACGTTCAGGTGATAGTAATAAGAGCGGGGCGAGTTGTCTCATAACTTGGGGCTATTTGTCTTCTGAAGGTGAGTCGAGTTGCCTTGTGGCGAGTTTTTTTGGGGGGAGGCGAGTTGCCTTGGGGCGAGTTATCTTTGGGGCTAGTTGTCCTGCACCCACTTTTAGATATGACGAATTTCAGAAAAGATTTGTTACATTAATTTGCCATGATTCAAATGACCTCTCAAATAACTTTAATTCTTCATTAAGCAAATAAATCTAAGCAGAAGAAAAAGTATGAAGAATTTTGTCAAAAAAGAGAAAGAAGACCGCTGGACAAGATCATGCGACTTGAGAAGGCGGAAAGAAGATCAAATGACCGTCATGTAAAGCAAAAGAGGTTGAAATTAAAGGCCAATAAACTATTTGAAAACACTGACGCTGACCTCTCCTGGCTTCTTTTTGAAAGAAGCCAACTTGTTTAGAATAAAAGTTAACGTACTGGATCACTCTCATTTTTTCACGACCTAATTTTTAAAGCGTATGTTTACATCGCCCTGTCGTTCAAAGGTATGGGAAATGTCTTCTAACGTGACGTCATCGATTTATACAAATGGTATCCATGCGGCTATCCAAGTCAACCTCAATAAAACTGCACTAGAAGAGATTTTGTGTTTACTATCTTACCGGTATATAATAGTGAGTCAGCGATAATCATTTCATTACAACTTGGTGTGAAAATATCGATTCATTCTTTGATTATTGGGCTTATCTTGGAATCCTTAATGATTCTCATTAAGGGGGCCATATTTAGATTTTTTTGCGTAAATTAACATTTCTTGAAAAACAATAATAAACACTATACCGATTGATAATTGAACCATGCTTTGTGGAAAGGGGGCTTAATGCATCTGCAAAAAGTTTCGAGCCATGTCAGCCTGCGCAGTCCGCGCAGGCTGACATGGCTCGAAACGTTTTGCTATTTGTGAATTTTATGCATGTCCAAGGACCATAAATACATTATAATCCAGTCGGTTGTTAGACAAAATGGTTTTCATAGATCCACCATTATGTGATGACTTGCTCTGTATCATGCATTCCGTTGAGGCATTTAAATCCCTCTTGCCACAGCATGGCTAAAAACACATTTCTTTGCAAGCGTAAAAAAAAAAGCTGGACGGGTATACAGTAAAAATTTGAAATTTTGGCTTTTGGACAGCTAGTCTGGATTACCTACTCCTACCACCACTTTATCGGGTCAGGCAAAAAGCAATAATGGCGGCCTCCATGGCGTCCTCAGTCGTAGCACTATATGCGTTCCTGTTTTTTTTTTTTCCAAATTTCATGTGATCCAGTTTGATCAATGAATAAAATGAGATAAATTTTGTACAAAATACACATTACCGAATCTAAAACGTGCTGCTAGGGTATAGTTTAAATATAAATTTGACTATGAATCATATTAACAGTAGCCCTATTTTCGGACGTTATATCGGTCAACATTTCGGATACTTAAAGCATGTCAGAAATGTATTTTTTTTTCTCGCTAAATAAGAACGACTATTAAAAAAAAGCTAACTGCCATTACTTTATTGCAACCGATCTGATTTGAATTCAGCCTCTGATCCAATTTGATCAAGTGAAGTAACAATATCCCGTCACCTCTGCATATTCTCAACGGGGGCCGCCATTATCGCGCTTTGCCTGACGTACTCTTGAAGTACGGCGGAATACCAGACTATTAGTCGTCTTATTATCGGGAACTCCGTCTATTTTTATGAGAATAGACATGACGTCATCCATCTATTTTGATTACGTGCCCACATAGTCGTCGCGTGTTATTGATTATGTGACATTCCCACCAACCTTTGATAAAAACGAAAAAGTATGATCTTAATCTACACTGTCCACTTAATATGTTTTAAAGTTATCCAGGGTAACGAAAGAGTTAAATCATCTGCCTCTTGTTAACCTTCAAGCTGCTATATAACTAAAATGAAACCTTCAAGTCGATAGTAAAAACCCAAATATTGCCATTTCAAAGTTATTTTAGGGTCCTTATCGGGCAGTGTGGATCCAAGATCAGACTGCACGTTCTGTGCAGTCTGATCTTGATCTACACTGTTCTGTTTCGCAAAAGGTCCTTGAGTCGCGCTTAGCAGCCCAAGGGTTAAAATAACCTTAGCACAAGACATTACATTTTCTTGGCTTCAACTCAAACCTTTCTCTCATTCAAAAAGGTATATGAACCCTTCTCTCGGGAAAGGGGATTTAATGCGTCTAAAATAGAAATTTGAAACCGTGATCGTGTCATATTCAATCACAAAATACTCAACTCAACACCACTGAGATTTTTTTTCGTATCATTTCATCATCATTAACTCTTTACCAAACGACAAAACTGTAGACTAGTCCAAATTGAAAGCATTTGCAGACGACAAATTAAATGTGACTTAAAAATTGAATTTTTTCATGGGATGGGTAGAAAACATTGTGGGAAAAGGAGAAAATGCTGGTTACCAGCATTTTCTCCTTTTCCCCACAATGTTTTTAAAAAGGCTTCCTTTTTAGGGTCGTTAAAAGTCGGGATTGTGTGGTAAAGGGTTAAACGAATTCTACATTGTATAGACTTAGAATTTTATTTCAACTTCAAAGAGATAAGAGTTGTGCTTTGACAACAGGGGGTTTAATGCACCTCTGCCAAGCATTATGCCAAGCAAATCATCACTTAATTATGGATCCATTAAATCTTGTCTGACATCTGGACTGGATCATGATTTGGCATGGTCCTCTGACATGCAGAAAATCGACAGATAGCAAAACGTTTTGAAACAAGTCAGCATTCGCAGACTGCGCAGGCTGACATTGACCGATACCTTTTGCAAATGCATTAAACCCCTTTTGCACAGAGCATGGCTCATACAGAAATTCGAAACTCTGATCGTGTCTAATTTACTCACAAATACAAACTCAATACCACTAAGGTTTTTTTCTGACCCTTTCACCGTCAATAAACGAATTCTACTTTTAAAAGACCCATGATTTTATTTCCGCTGCAAAAAGACAATGTTTTATTGTTACGTAACCCATAACCTGCTAAATAACTGAAAAGAAACTTTCAAGTCGATAGTAAAACCCAAATATTCCTGTTTCAAAGTTAATTTTTTGGGAGAAAAACTATCTTCATCGGACAGCGTAGATCCAAGATCAGACTGCACGTTCTGTCCACTCTAATCTTGATCTACACTGTCCGCAAGAGTCCCATATAGCAGCCCAAGGGTCAAAAGTCAGCAGCGGACGGTGTGTAGTTCTAAGAATATAATACTTTCTCTAAAGTCTTGACTTAATCGTGTTTTACGCAGCTTTCAAATGTATTTTCCCCTGTATAAAAGCGAAAGTTCTTATATTCATGTCTCCCGGGTTTCCCCTGTACAAGGCCAGGAGACCAAAGAATGACATGCGCAACCAGCAAAGATCGGACGAATTTATTATTACACCCGGAGTAAATAAAAAACACCTTTACACCAAAAAGAATAAAGATCAAGCTCTGTGAAAAAGTAGTTCAATTTATATGTGAAAAGTCTGCGCAGGCTCACCTGGGTCGATATTTTTGCTATTGGTAAATTTTCTGCATGTCAAAGATCATTCTACTTTCTTATTTATATCAGGCAATTTTTTGACCACATTTGATCCATATCATTCGATGACTTGCTTGGTATTATATATTAGGAGGATGCATTAAACCCCTTTTTCTCAAATTGCCGCTCACATGTATCAAATGCTAAAATATTTCTTAAAAGATAGATCTATACTTGTTTTCAGCCACTTTTTAACCCATTTTATCTTTATTTTGTCAAACTACAATCATTCTTGTGTCTTCATGCCAAATGTTGCTCCTGACGGTTGCAAGGTTGCATAGTTTACTGCGGATATAAACTGCATTTCATTTTCTGGAGGCCATCAAAGAAATTACCTTTGTGACGTTACCGGTTTCAAATAGAAGATTTCCGGTATATTTGTGTATTCCTTACACCATATCTATCGGCAATTTACCTTTGTATACACAGCTGACTAATTCTGAACCATTCTACAGTCTGTCAAATTTTAACATCATTTTTTTTTTCTCTCTGGCTTTAAGGATATATCTTTAACTCTTCATTGAACGAGAAAAAATAGATTTGTCCAAATTGAAAGCATTTACAGACGACAAATTAGATATGTCGCAAATGATGTAGCTTGTCTTTGGAAGGGTAGAAAACATTGTGGAAAAAAGAAGAAAATGCTGGTTACCAGCATATTTCTCCTTTTTCCACAACATTTTCTACAGTATTCCTCCTCGCGGTCGTTAAAACTGGGGATTGTGTCGTAAAGTGTTAACCCTTTACCGCACAATGCCGCCTTTTAACTACTGAGGGAAAGAAGCCTTTCGAAAACATTTTGGGAAAAGGAGAAAATGCTAGTAACCAGCATTTTCTCCTTTTCCCACAATGTTTTCTGCCCTATCAAAGAAAATTGCATCATTTGGTCCACTTTGAAATTGTCGTCTGCAAATGCTTTCAATTTGGGCAAGGCTAAAAATTTGTCGTCTGGTAAAAGTTTAACTTAATGTAATTAAATTTTGTCTTTGGAAGGGTAGAAAACATTATGGGAGAAAGAAAATAAAAATGCTGGTTACCAGCATTTTCTCCTTTTTCCACGATGTTTCTTACAGTCATCCTCCTCGAGGTCGTTAAAACTCGGGATGGTGTGGTAAAGGGGTTCATAACACGTCTAGTACGAAGAAGAAAATAAATTTTGTAGCATTAAAAGTAGTAAAAATACGGTTAGAGATATGGAGGTCCGATAACTATGTAAATGAGCTTTCTAATAGATGAGCCATGCTCTATGAAAAGGGGGCTTAATGCATCTGCGAAAAAAGTATCGATCCGTGTCAGCCTGCGCAGTCCGCGCAGGCTGACACGGATCGATACTTTTTTTGCCATCGGTCAATTTTCTGCATGTCAAAGGACCATTCTATCTCAGGATTCCGTCGGTATTTTGACAAAATGGATTTTTTATGGATCCATAATTATGTGATGGCTTGCCTGGTATAATGCATCACGGAGATACATTAAGCCCCCCTTTTTACGGAGCATGGCTCATTAACGCAATTTCACGTACATGCTCTATTTCTAGCACTAACTACATGATGAGTGAACTTGGTGCAAACGAAGACACGTGATGATTGTTTGTCAATGTGGCGTCAAACGTCATTTTCAACTCTTTAACCAAACGATAAAATTTGAGCCATGCTCTGGAAAAAGGGGGCTTAATGCATCTCCGAGATCAGAACAGAACAGAACAGAACAGAAGTTTATTACAAGACAAGTACACAGTTGTACATAGTCACAAAAAGTATCATTTATAAACATGAAATAACACGAGATCTAGAGAGCATGACAGACGGTAAAAGGACCTACATTATACAATATATGTGTGTAGCACTTTCAGCAAAGTCAAAAGATATGTTTAATATAATTTAAGTTTTACTTGACAGTGCTACACACATATTTGTCTACTGAACAGTAGGTATACAAAAAAAATGAAACAAAGCAAACAGACATAAAAAGAAAGAACTTTGGACATGTAGGCTTAGGGTGTTTTTTCGAATATCAATGGAATCTTTGATGAATCTCAGCAACAATAATAATGACATGTTACAATTTTGGCAACAAGATAGCCATCACTTACTTATGGATCTATAATAGCCACTTTTTTTTTTTAAACAAACGACTTAATCATGAATAGACTGGTCCTTTGACAGACAGAAAATTGACCAGTAGCGAAAAGTTTCGGCCCAGGTCAGCCTGCGCGGACTGCGCAGGCTGACCTGGGTCGATACTTTTTTTCGCAGATGCATTAAGCCACCTTCTCACAGAGCATGGCACATTTAGATTGGTCCAAAATAGAAAGAATTTGCAGACGATAAAATCAAAGATGGTCAAAGTGACGAAATTTGTCCTTGATAGGGTAGAAAACTTTGTGGGAAAAGGATAAAATACTGATTACCAGCATTTTCTCCTTTTCCCCCATTTTTTTCAAAAGCCTTCTTCCTCAGTGTCGTTAAAAGTCGGGATTGTGCGGTGAAGGGTTTTAACAATAATATCAATGTACATGAGTAGAGCTCTGACAAAAGGGGGTTTTTATGCATCTTCGTAATGCATTGTATCAAGCAAGTCATTACATAATTATGGATTCATAAAAATCCATTTTTGTCTATTGATTAATTGTATGGTGTTTAACGCCGTTTTCAACATTATTTCAGTTATATCGCGGCGGCCAGCGCACCTATCTATGCTTTCCTAGACTTTCTTTTACCAGCACTACGCACGATATTCTTTCCAAGCCACTGACTGCTTTCCCACATAACCATCGTCGAAACAATGGTCAGCGGTGAGAGAGGAATGAATCCTGTCGCAATGACTATCATCAATCCTCGGAAAGAAATTGGCCAAGCCGGGTATCGAACCGGTGACCTCCTGTTCTCAAGTCCTGTACGCTACCGACTGGGCTACGGGGGCTCGGCCTATTTTTGTCTAACAACCGACTGAATCATGCAGTAAACTGGTCCTTTGAAATGCATAAAAATTGACCGGTAGCAAAAAGTTTCGATACAGGTCAGCCTGCGCGGACTGCGCAGGCTGGCCTGAGTCGATATTTTTTTGCAGGTGCACCAGACCCTGTTTTCACATAGCTTGACTCATATCATGCCGGTCAGTATATCCCATTATTACTATTATTATTATTTTATTGTTTTTCCGCCAAAATGGCGAGCATTATACAATAATAATACAAAAACAATAAGAAAGAAGAAAGAGATTAAAAAAAAAAATATGAAGTGTATGTCAAAAGGAAGAGAACCAATGTACGACCAAAATCCGACCCGAAAAAGACCCTTGCATTAAAAAGACGAAAATGCAAAAGCCCCCTCCCTGGTCAGAATGCGGGAGCACACTGTTTTAAACCCAGTGTACAAAAGTGAAAAGTTAAACGAGACAAAAATAAGTAAAAGGAAAATAAGAATCAAGTAGGGGGAACCTTGCAACGAAAACGAAACGCAAGGCAAACATCCCATACCTTCCTGAAGTTTCTTTAACCTGGGTCTGTGCTTATAAAAAAATCATACTCAGCTCTGCTAAGCATGAAATTTTCAAAATCATATAGAATTGATTAGATACACCTCACAGAGCAAAATTTTAACTTCTTGAACTTCCCTTTCCTTTTTCTAATGAAATGAAAGTCTTTTTAAGCTGGGCTGTTCTCAAAGAAAACGTCGACGTATTGTCGTAGCCCTCGCGTCGTGGTACTTCGTCGTCATCTGCATCGTCGTCGTGCAAAAACTTGGACATTTTATAATATCTCTGTTATTACTGAAGATATTTGCTTCAGACTTGAAATACACAGACAACGAGAAAAAAGCACGATTGAGAATCAGAGGTACGTGTTAGGGTAACGTTTAACCTGCAAATTAACACTTGGGCTGCTAAGCGCGACTTAAGGACCTACTGCGGACAGTGTAGATCAAGATCAGACTGCACAAAATGTGCAGTCTGATCTTGGATCTACGCTGTCCGATGGGTTGATATTTACCACCCCCCTCAACCCTAAAAAAAACAAGAGGGCCATGATGGCCCTGTATCGCTCCACTGGCTTATAAATATAAACCACGAAGAAAAGTCTTCACTATATAAGCCCTTATACAACTTTGACCTCATGGCTACAGTCTGACTAAATGGGGAATATTGTATTAGAAGAATAACATGCCAAATGTGGGAGTTCTTGGCCTTATGGCTGGTAACAAGATGGTTTCTGAACTTTTCACTCCATAAACCCATGTAAAACTTGTGATCCCTGGTGCAGGGCCAAACTTGATCCTAGAGCTGTAACTTGGGCCCTCTTTGTAACTGTCCACTAAATAATGCTATAATTATATGCAAAATTTGGTAGCCTAAGCCTTATGGCTATGTACACCAAGATTAAAAAGTTTTCCCTATGTAAGCCTATGTAAATCTTGTGAACCCCCCCCCTCCAAGTATGAGGCCAAATTGACCCCAGGACTATACTTTGGACACTTTTGGTAGACTCCAACTAGACCAAGCTAAATGCCAAATTTGGTAGCTCTAGGCCTTATGGTTTCAGACAAGAAGATATTTAAAGTTTTCTCTATATAAGCCTATGTATAAAACTTGTGACCCCTGGGGAAGAGCCAATTTTGACCCCAGGGCTATAATTTCAAGAAACATGATAGAGGTCTACTACATAAAGCTACATGCCAAATTTGGTAGCCCTATGCCTTATGGTTTCAGACAAGAAGATTTTTAAAGTTTTCTCTATATAAGCCTATGTAAAACTTGTGACCCCTGGGGAAGAGCCAATTTTGACCCCAGGGCTATAATTTCAAGAAACATGATAGAGGTCTACTACATAAAGCTACATGCCAAATTTGGTAGCCCTATGCCTTATGGTTTCAGACCAGAAGATTTTTAAAGATTTCCAATATTTTTCAGTTTTGTTGCCATGGCAACCAGAGTTTTTGAAGGAATCAAATTCTTTCAAGAAATTCTGAAGAGGACCATGTCAGGATCATTTCTGTGAAGTTTCGTGAAAATCGGATGGGTAGTTTCAGAGAAGAAGATGTTTGAAATAAAAGTTAACGCACGGACGGACGGACGGACGGACGGACGGACGGACGGACGCACGACGGACACCGGGCCATGACATAAGCCCGCTGGCCTTCGGCCAGTGGAGCTAAAAATTAGCAATATTTGAGTTTTTACTACCGGCTTAAAAGTTCCATTTCACTTTTTTAGTAGGTAAAGACATGATAATTCAGAATAATATTTGCACGATCAAGGACAAGAGTCGAGAAATGTAAAATAAATGTAAAAGAAAAACTTAAAAATGATAATGTAAAAATATAAATTTAAAAAGGTCGATTAGAATGAAAAAAGAGAGATGTAATTTAAAAAAAAAAAAGGAGGAAAACTGTGCTATGACGTACAGAATAAAAAATGTCGATTACGAAGATGAGTCTAGAGATTTTATTTTAAAAAGAGGGGAAAAGAATATGACGATATAGCGAAAAAAAAATGACGATTTGGAATTAAAAGTTTAGAGATACAGCCTTCCAGCAAGACAGAAAAAGGCTGTCAAGATGTGAAAGTGTGTAGAATGATTCAGAATTTAGTCAGCTGTGTAAACATAGACAAATTAACGATATACATGGTTTATGGGATAAAGAAACTCAAGGAATTTGTCTTCTATTTAAAACCGGAAACGACATCAGTGATTTCTTAGATGGCCCCAAGAAAATGAACTGCATTTTCTATCGGTCGTAATCTGTGCCACCTTGCAATTGTCAGGGGTAACAGTTGGCATCAAGATACAAGAATATTTATATTCTCCTAAAATAAAGATAATTTGGGTTAAAAACTGACCGAAAACGAGTACAGATGTATCTTTAAGATTTGGAGTAAGAATTCAAATCAATAGTCGTTGTTGAATATCTGTCGTGATCTTGGATTTAGAAGAGGAGCCGAGTGATGTGAAACTGATATTTAAAAAAAAAAGTAAGAATTTGAAGACATAAAAAAAAAAAAATGACGATTTAGAATAAGAAGTTAAAATAACAATAGCTGTCAAAAGTAAACAAAGCCGATGTTAAAATGCATTTAAATTTAAATCATATCATTTAAAAATATGGAGATTAATTTAAAGATGATAATCTGTTATTGTACGGTGGGTCTAATTGTTAGTCGCTGGCAGTGAAATAAATTTCAAAACTAGGTTAAATACTGCCGGGTCAGTCTATTTTTTGTTTACTTTTTGCCTCATTTTGAAATTCATTTTTCTGCCGGCAACTAACACTTGGACTGACTACATGTACACGATAACAGATTGTCATCTTCACAATATTTTTTTTATACTTTTACATGTAGGATTTAAAGTTAGAAGCATTTTAACACCTGCATTGTGTTTTTGGTCGCTATTGGGCCTTTAAAGATTTAGAATGAGATTTAGAGCAGAAATAGAAATGAAGAGTAACGTTAGTTGTTGAATACCTGTTGTGATCTAGGATTTCAGAGTATAACTCTTACTCGATAAACCTTTCATTAACAATTTATAAGATTATTTGGTTTTGGGAATACATGTTTAAAATCACAAACGATGACAAGATAATATGAACGTTATCGAGTTGGATTTATAAATCATCGCGTCACGGTACGTGGTTTTAAACCTGTAATCCCAAACATAAACAATAATGTCAACTGATAAAGGAAGGTTTATCGAGGAAGAGTTATACCATTATTCTATATACATAAATTACCATACCCATTTTTAACCTTTTACCGAACAATCCTATGTAAACGACAATGAAGGAGAAGGCTTTTGAAAACATTGTGGGGAAAGGATAAAATGCTGGTAACCAGCATTTTCTCCTTTTCCCACGATGTTTTCTACTCTTTCAAAGAAAAATTGCATTGTTTGAGCCGTTAATTTGTCGTCTGCAAATGCTTTGAATTTTGACCAATCTAAAATTATGTTGTTTGGTAAAGAGTTAAGTTCCATTCCGCGTGATTATAACAAGATATCCGATACGATCTTATATGTTAATATTTCACGTAAGGAATACACCATTGGCGCAAAGTTACAAATATGACATTTAGGCTTTTAAAACGCTTCGGTAATCAAATTTAGGTAAAAACATTGAAGATGATGGAATATTTTGGAATATTTTCGGAAGATTTTCTAACTGGAGTTTCTATTTATTCCTACCACACAGTGTATACCATTATCATTAGGAAAATATCTATAGTCCCGTTCTAAACAACGTTTAAACACTTCTACTGTGTTTCAGTTTTGTTTGAATATGTCCTTAACCCTTTGTTAAACAACCCCGTGTCTTAACGACTCTAAAGAACATGGCTTTTGAAAACATTGTGGAACAAGAAATATCTTTAAAAAAGACAGACGGCGAGAGAGACACTGGAATATGAATATTGAAACTCTTTGGTGGCTCAATATGAAGTACATGTAAAATAATGAAAAGTAACCTTACGAGGAATTGCCGCCTTTTCCTCACTGCTTTTCATTTTGTTGACAAATAGTATAGGGTTAATAGGTAATGCTTATGAAAATATTAAATTTACATACGGCACAAGAAAAGAATCATTCTCTACTACATTATTTTGCTATGGTATGAATCAAGGCTCCGGGTATCGATTAGCAGTAGCGACGCTTGTTAATAGTGGTTTCGTAAATGTTGAGCAAATATGCCAGCGGGGGCCCGCCAGCAAATATGCCTGCAGGGGCCCGCCGAATAAACATGTGCACATTTTTAACCAACCGCAAATTATCATCTATTCATTCTCTATCAGTACAGTACCAAGAACTAGGTCAAAAGCCAGCGCATTCAGCTACGCCGAAAAAGGAGGAAATGATAATTACCAGAATTTCTCCATCTATCACAATCATTTTTTATAGGTAAAATTCCATAATTTTACCTATATTTGAGCCATGCTCTGTGAAAAGGGGGGTAATGAATCTGCAAAGAGTATCGGCCGCAGTCCGCGCAGGCCAACCTAGCTCGAAACTGTTTGCTATTGGTAAATTTTCTGCAAGTCAAAGGACCAGCCTACCTCATGATTCAGTCGGTTATTATACAAAATAGATTTTATGGATCTTTAATTATGTGATGACTTGCTTGCTATCATGCATCGAGGAGATGCATTAAACCCCCCTTTGCCAGAGCCCATTTATATTGTTGTGTATATTTACTGTCAAATTGGAAAGGTCTTAACTTTTGTCGCATGGTAAAGAATTAAATGTATCTTAATGGGAAGATCTATGTATCGTAATGGGAAAATGTATGTATCGTAATGGGAAGATCTATGTATCGTAATTGGAAGATTTATGTATCGTAATGGGAAGATCTATGTATCGTAATGGGAAGATCTATGCGTCGTAATGGGAAGATCTATGTATCGTTATGGGAAGACATCTGTATCGTAATGGGAAGATCTATGTATCGTAATGGGAAGATCTATGTATCGTCATGGAAAGATCTATTTATCGTCATGGGAATATCTATGTATCGTAATGGGAATATCTATGTATCGTAATGGGTAAATTACTTTTGCTATAACGTGCGCTGTAACAAAGTTAATATCTTTGAGTATTTAGGAAGCAGGGCACTTTTTCCTTTGTAATAACAACACCTCTCTCTCTCTCTCTCTCTCTCTCTCCTCCTCCTCCTCCCCGTCTGTTTGTCTGTCCGTCTCCCTCTCTCTCTCTTCTGTCAGTCTGTCCGTCCCTCCGTCCCTCCGTCCGTCCTCTTTTTCTATCTTGCTCTCTCTCTGGCGTTGGCAATCGGAAATCAAGGAACTAGAGTTGTTTGTCGCATAGTTCACATTTTGCACCGAACCTAGTCATATTTTTATTATTCGACACCGTGCAAGAATTATGGTATGAATGCATATTTCAGACCATAAATTAACCCTTCACCAAACATTCCAGTGTTTAACGATCCTGAGTAAAGAAGCATTTAAAAACACTGTGGGAAAAGGAGAAAATGCTAGTAACCAGCATTTTCTCCTTTTCCCACAATGTTTTCTATCTTTAAAAGGTCCGATAACTAATTTGACGTCTGCAAATGTTTTGAATTAGGAAACGTTTAACATTTTGTTGTCTGTTAAAGCGTAAACATATCCGACTTTATGTAACGAACGATAATTCATCAAGAAAATCTACGACCGCATATTTGAATGACTAGCAAAATAAACATGGGTTACACAGAATTGTAAACTCTTTAATTTGAAGTATGTCTACTTTATCAAGACTTAATACAGCATTTGTAACAATTAATCATCAAGCTTTAGATGTATGAGATTGCGAGAACTAAAATAGGCACAAACATTTCAGTATGGAAGCCTGTTGCGGCCACTACTTAATCGTGCCTTCACAGAAACACGGCTTCCAGAAAACGAACATCAACGTGATGTAGCCTTTCAAAAAGAAAACACTTAGATATACATGACGATTGTGTACCACTAAAAAATGTCATTTCAAAATGTTGTGGAAAGAGAAGAAAATGCTGGTATAAAAACATTTCCTCTTTTTCCTAGAATGCTTTCCATTCTTTCTAAAACAACTCCCATCATTTGGCCGGGGTTTATTCGTCGCCTTCAAATGTTGTTTTTTTTTTTTTTCAAAATTGACTAGTTTAACATTTTGTCTATAAGCCAAAAGATCGTTACCTATTAACGCATAAAGGACACATTTAATGTTGCAGGTTAAAGAAAAATAGTGTAAAAACTGTGGGACAATAGCTTAGAAACTGAACAAGAGATGGGGGGGGGGGGGGGCGTGTCGAATAGCCATTTGCACCCCATTCGAACAAAACTATTTTGGGGGAGGGGCTGCCCCTTACTAACCCCGTTCCAGACAAGCGAATCAAAATATGTACGAAATTCGTACCTCTTAAGACAGAATACTCATTTCATCGGTCAGTTATTTATAGTAACATTACTTGTTTGTTATTTCGCCAGCGTCTTGAAGTATCGATATTGCTAAAAATAGACGCTGCGTTTAAGCGGGGTGGTCGGACCGGGATTCCATACTGTAGACTTGTATCAGTTAACCTTTTTTGTTTTGTTGCAACCTTTGATAATTTTATCTTTTTTCGCTTGGGGTTTTAAGTACTATTCCGCTTTTAAAAGAAGTTACTTAGTGTGTTATAGTTTGGAGTCATAAAGAGGACGTAATTCACGCAGATATAAAGTCAGGCTGTACATTGCGTGTATGTTGTTGCCGTGCTGGGCGGCATTCGAGAAAAGGCCCAAATCTCGCCCATGACGTTTAAAACGGTTTAACTCTTTACCGAACTGCACATTTTAAAACTTTCTCAAATTCAAAGCAACTGCAGTCGACAAATCATAGGTGACTCAAAAATGGGATTGAAATTGTGTTTGAAATTATGGACTGAAAACATTGTGGGAGAAAATTCTGGTTACCAGCATTTTCTCCTTTTCCCCCACAATGTTTTTTTGTTCCAAATGCTTTCTTCCTGAAGGCACTAAAGCCACGAAGATATTTTCGTAAAGGGTTAACACTTTGGCTGTTAAGCGCGACTCACCGACCTTTTGCGGACAGCGTAGATCAATATCAGACTGCACAGAACGTGCAGTCTGATCTTGCTCTGCACTGTCCAATAAGAAGATATCTCTCCTCCAAAAAATAACTTCTAAATGGGATCATTTAGGTTTTTATCATCGGCTTGAAAGTTTCATTTCGTTCATTTAGCAGCATAAATGTTAACAAATCACATACACGCACACATACAAAAAAAAAAATCAAACTGTATTTTATGGCTGATATGCACTCTTTATGGCCGCATGGTAATTCATACCGTTAGGTTATTGTTGACTACGTGTGAGTGCTTGTGATTAAGTATTCTGACAATGCGTTGCATTATCATCGTGATCATGGAATTTGAATTGACAAGTTATGACAATGTTAATTTTTGAGGTATTTTGTAATAATTCACAGATTCCCCAGCACAACCCTCTTTGCGCTGATCTCTGTCTGCAACTTCTTGCCAGTTAGCCTGTGTCCATGCGGAAACTTACAAGTATTATACACGCCTGTGTCCATGCGGAAACATACAAGTATTATACACGCCTGTGTCCATGCGGAAACATACCAGTATTATACACGCCTCTGTCCATGCGGAAACATACCAGTATTATACACGCCTGTGTCCGTGCGGAAACATACAAGTATTATACACGCCTGTGTCCATGCGGAAACATACAAGTATTATACACGCCTGTGTCCATGCGGAAACATACCAGTATTATACACGCCTGTGTCCATGCGGAAACATACAAGTATTATACACGCCTGTGTCCATGCGGAAACATACAAGTATTATACACCACTCCTTATCGCGGTCTGATATCACGATCTGTAGATATCTATGACAATATAGTGACAATCGGTTTCTTAACCTATAGGCTTTTACAGGCGACTTATGGACCTTTTTGCGGATAGTGTAGATCTAGATCAGACAGCACAGAACGTGTAATCTGATCTTAGATCTACACCACTGTCCGATAAGGAAATATCTTTTCCCCAAACATACCTTTGAAATGGCAGAATTTGGGTTTTTACTTTTTACTGTCAGCTTGAAACTTTCATATCTCTTATTAGGCAGGATAAGGATTTAGGTGATTAATAATAATTCCCAGTTTGTTTAACCCTTTCCCAAACGACAAATTTTGGACTGGTCCAAATTCAAAGAGTTTGCAGATGACAATTTTAAATTTGATGAAAACGGCAGAAAGTTCTCAAAAAGGGTAGAAAACACTGTGAGAAAAGGAGAAATTGCTCGTGACGAGCAATTTCTCCTTTTCCGACAGTGATTTCAAAAGACTTGTACTGCAGACACGTGAAAACCAGGGCTTGTTTGGGAAAGGGTTAATTTGGCTCTCTTTGCGCTGATCTCAGTCTGCAATAACAACTTATAGGGTAGCTTTCTCTACACTGCGTACACACGAACGTAGTTTAGGTAAGCAAGCATCAAGTCTGAAGAAAACAAGTTTCACTGAACTGTGCAACTTTACGATATGAATAAATAGTTGCGCCAACTCATACCTTTGTGTAAAGCAGGTCGTATCACTCTCTTGCACTACGTATCATTCCCATTCACCTCTGTAGTTGGCTCAGAAAGTAGTCCGTCATCACGTGATATTTTCGTCACATGACCATAACTCAAAATGGCGACACAAACGCCGGTGAAAGACAGACCAATCGATTGTTTTGTGTGCTGTTCAAACAGCATACGGCCAGTCAGACTTAGTGGTAGGAAATGTGAAAAAGAGGGATTTTCTGAAAAGTTTAAATGTCTTTTAAAGGACGATAACTTGTTTTTTAATCTTAAAAACTTAGATCCATCGGTGTGTTAAATTGTCATCATTCATGGGCGCAGCCATTTTTTTTTTTTACAATTGGCGTAAGATTCTGATCAGTAAAGAAGCTTGAAAAAATAGTTCCATTGTATACAGGTAAATTCACCAGTTTTGAATGCACCTATAATGTATCCGGAATCATATTTCCTTTGTCTACTTTATTATGTTACACATGAAACAGTTAAACAGTAACAAAACATGTTTTCCTCGGTTTGACAAGATTCTTGTCATTTAGCCCGTTGCAGAGATGTACGGTGAGAGTAACGAACGACAACTCTGCTCGGAGATTGAGGTCGTATATGCGCGTGTATATATATATAATCCTTAAAAAAATGCGTAAATCTTCGCAGTGTAGTGAAAGGTACCCATGGCCAGAATGTTTTCCTATGGTGCCTATGGTGCGCGCTTCTTAATGTAATTCGGAAGTACGTAACTCTTAACCAGAAGACAAAATTTGAGGGGCCCTAACAAATTGAAAGCACTTGCCGACGAAAAACTTAAATGTGCCTAATATGGTGGGAACTGTCTTTGAAATGATCGAAAATATTGTGGGAAAAGGAGAAAATGCTGGTCACCAGCATTTTCTCCTTTTTCCACAATGTTTTCAAAAGCCTTTTTTCCACAGGGTCGTTAGAACACGGGACTGTTTGATAAAGGGTTAAAACAGTTTCGTTGAAATCATTTGTTTTTCGACGATTAATGTTGATTTAGGAACGTATTTCTATGAACTGCAATGCATAATGAGATAATAAACCATTACTGTAACAAGGAAAAACATAAGACGACGTAGGCGATATTAGGTTTTTTTTGTTGAAAGGTCGAAATGTATTTCATCGAGCGAACATCTTCGGTAATATTTTCACGAGTGTCGCAGCCACGAGTGAAAATATTACCGTATGATGTTCACGAGATGAAATAAAGTTCTATCTTTCACCGAAAAGAACAAATATTCTACTTATTTAATGCTTCTAATCCCCCCTTCTTTTTGGGGGGGAGGGGGAGGGGGGAAAGCTTGCGAAGTATAGGGGAGCGCTCGGTATTTCCGTATACCAGTGACTTCATCAATCGCTAAATTCACTGCTCGAAACGGTGAAATTATCAAATCCAGCATTATTTCCCGATAAACTACCGAAAAGCATGGTGAAATTAATTAACATTTATTCAGTTATCACGTCCCTAAATAAAAGAGAAGGCATTGGGAGACACTGGTTACTACAGGAAGTTGCCTCTATTCCCATTAAGTTGTCCATGCGACAAAAAATGTCATTTGCTTTCATCTTTACATTTATCAGCAATATCTCCATTTTTATTCAAGATCTCCGTACGGCTATCCAATTGCATGTTATTGTATTAGCATTTCATTACGCATGACGGGAAACTGTAAAGTTAAGCAAATATCGTATTTTTTATTGTCTATTGATAAAAAGCGAGTCCCGCGGAACATTTTTACGTTTATTTCTTAACTCTTTCGGCGCCAAATAAACTAATTCGGCCTCTTTTGATGGCTGTAAATACAATCCACTGAGTCTCCGGAAGATCTTTATCATATAGGCTTGACAAAACAAGCGGAGGGCATAGATTAAAGATCAGACTGCACGTTCTGTGCAGTCTGATCTTGATCTATGCCGTCCGCAAAAGTCCCTGTTTTCGCCTATGGCGCTGAAAGGGTTAAACTATTTCGTTGTGCCGTCTTCATCTCTACCAGACGACAAAGTTTTAGATTTTTCGACATTGAAAGCATTAATATGCAAACGGACTAATTAGATGAAGCTCAAATGATGGGACTGGTCTATGAACGCCACTTTGTGAAAAGGAGAAAATGCTGGTCACACACAGACAGAGAGGGCCATGACCGTATACTGCTTGCTCAAATTTTGACAGACGGATTAACTCTTTACCAAACGACAAAAATTTAGACTAGTCCAAATTGAAAGTAGCTGCAGACGACAAAATAAATGTGACTGAAAAATTGAAATTCAATTTGGGAAGGGTAGAAAACATTGTGGGAAAAGGGGAAAATGCTGGTAACCAGCATTTTCTCCTTTTCCCACAATGTTTTCAAAAGGCTTCTTTCTCATGGTCGTTAAAAGTCGGGATTGTGTGGTAAAGGGTTAATGCGCGCATCTGACGCCAAATATAGCGCTCAAGACATAAAGTTCTCCATCGAAACCGATGGCATTAACCTAATACTTTTGAGGCGAGTGTGTACAAATCTTCTCTGTTTACAATTCCGGAAAACCTCATGAAAACGTACCACAGTAAAAGTTTGAGATTTCGAAAATCACGCGGACCAAGAAACTCTATTTTCAACAGTATTTCTCTTTACCAAACAACAAAATTTTAAACTGGTCCAAATTGAAAGCATTTGCAGACGACAAAAAAATGTGACAGAAAAAATTAAACTTGGCTTGGAAAGGGTAGAAAACATTGTGGGAAAAGGAGAAAATGCTGGTTACCAGCATTTTCTCCTTTTCCCAGAATGTTTTCAAAAGGCTTCTACCTAAGGGTCGTTAAAAGTCGGCATTGTGTGGTAAAGGGTTAACAATGACGCAAACCAAGTGCTCCTGTCCATGCATTCACGTATTTATGTTACCAGTACCATCCTGCCATGACACTCTTTGTAAAAAATGTCTGCTTTATAACATATAAACAGATCAATACGACATTACTTAGGGACGAATCAGGATGGTAATGCCATTTGCACTTGCCAATGTTCCCAGACTTAGTACCTGTGCAAATAGCGACAAACTACCAAAACAAAAACGAAAACTGATAGAAAAAAAAGAAAAGGATGCATGTTGTGTACTTAAGGTCAATATAATTTCAACAGTATATCAGTAAAATTACTTCTAGAAACAAGAGATATCTTTAAAAAGGATAAACGGCGTAACAGATGCTAGCATATGAATATTGAAACTCCCTTGAGGCTAAATATGAAGTAAAATAGTGAGAAGTAACCTCACGAGAAATTGCCTCTTTTTCCTCACTGTTTTTCATTTTGTTGAAAAGTAGTATTGTGTTATTACGTAACGCTAATGAAAAAATCAAATTTTCAAATAACGCAAGAAAAGGATCATTTCCTGCTACATTATTTTGCTACGGTATGAATCAAGGCCTCGGAAGTAGCAACGCTTGTTAATAGTCGTTTCATAAATGTGTGAGCAAATATGCCAGTAGGGGTCCGCCTAATAAACACATGCACATTTTTGACCAATCGCATATTACCATCTATTCATTCGTTATCAGTACCAAGAAGTAAGTCAAAAGCCAGCGCAGTCAGCTACATGTACGCCGAAAAAAATTAACTAATAGAAAAAAAAAGTATCGACCAAGGTGGGCCAGCGCGAAGAGCGCTGGCTGACATGGGTCGATACATTTTTTTTTAATTAGTTGCCTTAAACCACCTTTTCACAGAGCATGCCATTAAATAGATAGACCGAACGAAATGTTAGAGACAACTACAAGAAAATAAAATATCGTAATTACATCATCATTTGTTTAATTGAGCAGGGAAACCTTTGATGTGAAAATACGAAATATTACTCCCGCATGTGGCCTACACCTTAACCTTCAGGCTGCTAAGCGCGACTCGGGGCGCTTTTGCGGACAGTGTAGATCAAGATCAGACTGCACAAAACGTGCAGTCTGATCTGTGATCTACACTGTCCGATGCCGTATTTTCTTCCCGATGAAATCATCTTTGAAACTGCAATATTTGGGCCTTTTAACATTGAATGGAAATTTTCGTTTCATTTACTTAGCAGTCTAAGGGTTAATATCTTGTTTTGTTTAACATGTAACATGTTAATATATGACCTTTTGCGCCCCCGCACCTGACGCATTTGACAGCTTTGTAAATTATTGTGGTAAAAGGAGAACTGACTTGTTCCTTTTGTCAAAATGTTTTCTATTCTCTTGAACACGAAATTTCCCTTCAATACAGTTGTCAGTACTTTTGTGTAATTTCAAGGAGTCCAGAGTGGCTCAATGTTTGGGGGTGAAGTGCAAGTATTCAAGCGGTCCTGGGCTCGATCCAAACCAGTGATAATACATTTTCGTGGGAATGTCCTTAGGCAAGGTACTTCAGAATCCAAGGTCATTACTTCTGAAAACCAGCGAACACGTCATTCTGCTAGCTATCACCGTTATAGGACAGAAAAACTGTTTGAAAACAGTAACAGAACCAGAAGTAATGAAATAGGGGGTGAAATTTAATGCTTACACTGTCCGTGTACATGTTCTGGACCAAAACAATCTATGGATAGCAATATTTAGGCTGTGTTTTTCAAACTGAAAAGATCCGTTACAAGAAATCAGCGCTCCAGTGCTCAAGATATAGAGGATATTTGTTTTTTCATGAAAAATCGAAATTTATTTCATCGAGTGAAAATCATCGGTAATATTTTCACGAGTGGTGCAGTCACAAGTGAAAATATTGCCGTATGATGTTCACGAGATTGGATAAATTATATTCTTCCACCGAAAAAACAAACAAACACAAATATTTTGTTTATTTCATGCCTCTATCCGTTTTTGTTGGGATTTGCAAAGTACAAGGAAGCTCTCGGTATTTCCGTACCAGTGAGTTTATCCATTGGTAAATTCACTGGTCGAAACGGTGGAATTACCAAACCATAATCCACCATTATTTCCCGATAAATTACCGAAAAGCATGAAATAAATTCTGTATAATGTTCTGGGCAAAAACCACTAACGATAACTGTGGTGCTTCCTTTTAGTAACTCTACACCATACGACAAATTGTTCAAATTGAAAGCATTAGTAGACGGCAAACTAAATGTTGCTCAACCGATGGAATTTGTCTGTAATTGAGTAGACACCATTGCTGGAAGAGGAGAAAACGGTAACCAGCATTTTCTCTTTCTCTCACAATGTTTAAAAAAGGCTTCTACCTCAGGTTTGTTAAACCACAGGATTGTGTGGTAAAGGGCTGATTCTTTCAGTTCCATATTAAAAAAAAAAAGCTCAACCTATTTCCATGGCTAAAAATACAGTCCACTGAGCCTTGCTTTGTGAAAAGTGGGTTCAATGCATCTGTAAAAAGTATCGGCCCAGGTCAGCCTGCGCAGTTCGTGCAGAATTGGCGGAAAGCAAAACGTTTCGGCCCAGGTCGGCCTGCGCGAACTGCGCAGGCCGACCTGGGCCGAAGCGTTTTGCTTTCCGCCAATTTTCTGCATGTCAAAAGGACTATTCTATCTCAAGATTCAGTCCGTTGTTCGAGAAAATGGATTTTATGGATCCTCAATTATATGATGACTTGCTGCTTGGTATCATGGATCACGAGAATGCATTAAGCCCCCTTTTGCGTGGCTAATTCGTATCTCATAGACTTGACTACATAAGCGGACGGTATAGACCTAAGATAAGGCTGCACATCCTGTGCTGCAGCCCCTATAAGGACATGCTAATCAGCTGCAGTCTCTTACAAGGACATTAATCAGCTGTGGTCCCTTTCAAGGACATTGATCAGCTGCGGTCCCCTTCAAGGACATTGATCAGCTGCAGTCTCTTACAAAGACATCAATCAGCTGCAGTCTCTTACAAGGCCATTAATAAGCTAAAGCCTGTTTTAAGGACATTAATCAGGAGCAGCCTCTTACAGGGACATTAATCCCCTGCAGTCTCTTACAGGGACATTAATCCCCTGCAGTCTCTTACAGAGACATTGACCTCCTGGAGTCGACTACAGGGACATTTATCAACTGCAGTGTATTACAAGGACAGTTATCAGCTGCATTCAATGACAGGGATGTAAATCAGCAGTTTCTTACATGGACATTAATCAGCTGCAGTTTCTTACATGGATATTAATCAGCTGCAGTCTCTTACAAGGATATTAATAAGCTGCAGTCTCTTACAAAGACATCAATCAGCTGCAGCCTCTTTAAAGTACATTAATAGGCTACAGCCTGTTTCAGGCACTTTAATTAGCAGCAGCCTCCTACAAGGATATCAGCTGCAGTCTCTGACAAGGACATCAATCAGCTGCACTCTCTTTTAAGAACATTTCCCTACTGCGGTCTCTTTCAAGAACATTTATCAGCTGAGGTCTCTTACAGGGATGTGAATCAGCTGCAGTCTCTTACAGGGTAATTAATCAGCGACAGCTTCTTATAGGGACATTAATCAGCTACAGCCTCTTGAAGGGACTCAAATCAGCTGCAGCCTCTTCGAGGGACATTAATCAACGGCAGTCTCTGACAGGGACATTAATCAATTGCTGTCTTACAGGGACACTGATCAGCTGCAATCTGTTATAGGGACATAAATCAACCACCGTCTCTTTCAATGGCACAAATCAGCTGCAGTCTCTTACAGGGACACTAATGAGCTGCAGTTTCTTACAGGGACAGTAATCGGCTGCAGTTTTTTACGCGGATATCAATCAGCTGCAGTTTCTCACATGGGCATTAATCAGCTGCAGTCTCTTACAGGAACATTTGTCAGCTGCAGTTCTTCAGTCTCAATCAGCTACAGTCTCTTACAGGGACATTAATCGGCTGCAGTTTCTTACGCGGATATCAATCAGCTGCAGTCTCTCACAGGGGCATTAATCAGCTGCAGTCTCTTAAAGGAACATTTGTCAGCTGCAGTTCTTCAGTCTCAATCAGCTACAGTGTCTTACAGGGACATTAATCGGCTGCAGTTTCTTACGCGGATATCAATCAGCTGCAGTCTCTCACAGGGGCATTAATTAAGAATTAAGCTGCAGTCTCTTACAGGAACATTTGTCAGCTGCAGTTCTTCAGTCTCAGTCAGCTGCAGTCTCTTACAGGGACATTAATCGGCTGCAGTTTCTTCCAGGGACCTTAATCAGAAACAGTCTTTTACAGGGACTTTTATCTGCTGCAGCCTTCTCCAGGGACACTGATCAACTGTAATCTCTTACAGGGAAATTAATCAGCTGCATTCTTTTTCAGAGATATTAATCTGCTGCAGCCTCCTCCGGGTACATTATTCAGCTGCACTCTCTTACAGGGACGTTGACCAGCTGTATTCTCTTACAGGGACATTAATCAGCTGCATTCTTTTTTCAGAGACAATAATCAGCCGGAGTTTCGCACAGGGACATTAATCAGCTGCAGTCTCTTTAAGGGTCAAAAGGTATACGTAACTGTAATAGTTAACTCTTTACCAAACGAAGAGAATTCAGTCTCGTCGAATTGGGAAGCACTTGCGAACGAACAAACAAATATGGCAAAAATAACGGGATTTGTATCAACAAGACTGTAAAACATTGTGGAAAAGGATAAAATTCTGGTTACCAGAATTTTCTCCGTTTTCAACTATATTTTCGAAAGCATTCTTCAATTAGGGTCGTTAAAAATTGTTTGGTAAAGGTTTAACTCATTACCTCATGAAAGAAGTTTGAACGAGACGGCTGTTAAAACACCCCTGCTTGTACAATACATATAAATGTCGTGAATACTGTTTGATATACAAATGAACACATCGTGGCAATTTCAATTTTTGCCACAATTTTTTAAAATCTACAGTCTGCTACAGTTCGAAAAGATCGTCCGCATGTGGTTTAACCCATTACCGAATCATCCCTTGTTTTAATGATCCTGGAGAAAAAGGCTTTTGAAAACATTGTGTGAAAAGGAGAAAATGCTGCTAAGCAGCATTTTCTCTTTTTCCCACAATGTTTTGTACTACTTTAAACACGAAAACAACCTGTTGAGCCACATTTAATTTGTCGTCTGCAAAATGCTTTCAATTTAATCGTTTGGCAAAGAGTTAATACGATAAAGATGAAATTTACAACACCCAGCTATCTACAAGATGTCAAAGCTAATAATAGAATCACTAATAATTGTGACCTACTTGATTTCAGCTGTATCCATTCCGTGCAGTTTCCAAGCGAATCGATCACAAGTCTCTTATCCTCAAAGGGAACTCCTGCTGCGTGGAAAAGAAGCCGTGGGATCTCACCCCTGCCTCTGATGTCAAAATAGATCAATTTATACTTAGTCATTCCGATGTTTTTTTTTTTCCGAACTGTCTTTTTTTTTTTCCAATCAACGAAAAAAAAATAATCCTCAAAAATTATTACAATAGTCAGTCACGTTAACTTTATCCGTGCGTGCTCTGACAATGAAATTCACGGTTAAAGGCGTCTTAAAAGTGGTCTAGATTCGGCAGATCTGTTTGCAAAAACCCTTCAGCTGTATGTTAAACCGTAAAGCCGGTCGGTTAAACAACGAATGTATATCTAAATTTGAGCTAGGAAAACGTCACACTATACCCCTCTTCGTATGGCAATTTTCTACCTATTTTTATAACTTTTAACCCTTTACCCCACAATCCCGAGTGAAAACGTTGTGAGAAAAGGAGAAAATGCTTGTAACCGACATTTTCTCTTTTTCTCACAACATTTTCTACCCTTCAATATGCAAATCACCCCATTTGAATACAATTAAACACGTCGTCTTTCAATTTGGATCAGTCTAAAATTTTGTCGTTTGGAGAAGAGTTAACGCGTTACCCTTTAACCTAACGACAAAATTTTAGACTCTGTCAAATTGAAAGCATTTGCAGACGGCCAATTAAAGGGTTTTTTTTTTTTTCTCTTTTTTTAAATGGAAGAAAACATTGTGGGAAAAGGAGAAAATGCTGGTTACCAGCATTTTCTTCTTCTCCCACAATGTTTTCAAAAGTTTTTCTTTAAATCAGGATACATGTAGCGAAGGATTAATCATATATACATCAGACAAATTCGAAAATGTTTTTTTTTTAAATATGGAAATTTAAACTGAACTAAGGTTTGAAACATGGTTATAATTGAAAACATTGTGGAAAAAGAAAAAAATTGCTCGTTTCGAGCAATTTCTTCTTTTTCCACAATGTTTTCGAAAGTAATCTCTTGCAAGACGGCAAAATTTTGTCTGCAAATGGTTAAGCGTTAAGATAACGCGATAAATGGAAAGTGCTTTTCAAGGGAAAGGATTAACACGAAAAACCCAGTTTTAGTGAAAGTTTGACAAACATATATTATATACCCTGATGAAAAAAGTGTATTGTAAACCAAAGATCAGAGTCCAAGTTCTTCACTGTCTGATCTAGGATTTACTCTTCCCAGATTAAAAAAAAAATAATTAATGTCCCGAGTAGGATACAGTTTTTTGTACGTGCTCAATTATCTAGTCTTTCGAGTATGAATGAATTATTAATATCTTACTTGTATAGTCTATGTATATTATTAACGAAGTGTGAAAAAAAAAAGGGGGGGGGGGTAAGAGAATGCCAAATAGCACAGATATCGGATATTCACAAAGTATGCAGTTTATTATTGTAATTATTACAAATTGTTTCTCCTTAGAGGTACATCCTTACAGCCAGAAAAAAAAAAACACTGTTAAAATTTGATAGACTGTAAAATGGTTTAGACTTTAGTCAGCTGTGTAAACACAGTTAATTACCGATATATATGTATAGTGTAAGGGATAAATGCATATATTGAAAATCTTCGATTTAAAACCGGAAACATCACAGTGGTGATTTCTTTGATGGCCTCCAGAAAATGTTATGCATTTTCTATCAGTCGTGATCTATGCAACCTTGCAACCGTCAGGGGCAACATTTGGTATGAAGATACAAGAATTATTTTTTCCTTGATGAAATAAAGATGAAATGGGCTAAAAAAAAACTGGTTTAAAACGAGTATAGATGTATCTTTAAGGGAAAAAAATCACAAGAGGGTATACTTAAGGGTTGTAATATAAATAAAGATATGGTTGAGCTGATCTGTGTTGGGGGTTTATCTATCTGCCCTGTGAACGCTGTTACCCGTATGTTAACCCAGATTCAGCAGTATCGTGACCTCTGATGACCTTTTGCGAAGAGTAGGCTAAGATCAGACAGTAGGGTCTTTATCTACCTCTCTAAAATTTATTACCCGTATGTTAACCCAGATTTTGCCATACCATGACCTTCCGATGACCTCTCCGAGGGGTAGATCAAGATCAGACAGCCCGATCCCTATCTATCCGCGTGATAAACCTTGTTACCCGAATATCAACCAAGATCCTGCAGTATTGTGACCTCTGATAACCTTTGCGAAGAGTAGACTAAGATCAGTCTGTCTGGTCTCTGTCTATTTCCCCAAATCCTGTAACCCGTATTTTAATCATTTACCACACAAACCCGAGTTTTAATGACTCTGAAAAGATAAGACTTTTTGAAAACTTGGTGGGGAAAAGGAGAAGACCAGCATTGCCTCCTTTTCCCACAATGTTTTTAACCCAAATAGAGACAAAAAATATCACCATTTATGGTATATTAACATTGTCGTCTGCAAATGCTTTCAATTTAGTCGAGTCTAACTTTTTGAGGTGGGGTTCGAAGCACCCCAGCTCAGATTTACCATGTGGGAAATTGAACGTAAAAAATCTGATTCTGGGGTACCTAACATTGCAAAATCATTACCTGGAAAAAAATGAACTATTAGGAAAGCATTTTATTCAGTTTGGCATCAAGGCATCACTGAACGTTAACAATAGAGGAACCTACACGACCTGGACGATATATATGTAAACAAATGCACCATTATCATAACACATTTTCAAAAAAAAAAGTGTTAGAACATACTGCCATAAGGCATGCGTAGGTATACGCATTTACGTATCAGTTCCACCAAATAGCGTCAAGAAGCGTCAGCAAGTGCCATGAAAGCTTAGAAGCATCATGAGAACTCTTGTGGTAATTTCTTTGAATGGGATTGCTTTATTTGTCTAGATATTGCTTAATAATACTTCTCACGTCGTTTAATTTTGACATTCTAATGAACCCCCTTCCCCTCATACACACGAAAAAGATAAATTTGTTAGTTTGCTCTGATATTTATAGGAGAGATACCTCTCAGCTCTTTAACCCTTTCCCAAACAAGCCCTGGTCTGCAGTACAAGTCTTTTGAAAATACTGTGGGAAAAGGAGAAATTGCTCGTAACGAGCAATTTCTCCTTTTCCCACCGTGTTTTCTACCCTTTTTGATAACTTTCTGCCATTTTCATCAAATTTAAAATTGTCGTCTGCAAACTCTTTCAATTTGGACCAGTCCAAAATTTGCTGTTTGAGAAAGGGTTAAATGTCTACTTGCTTTTACTCAATTCTTTCTAATAGCACTACGTGCTTATTATTTGGTACGACAATTAGATTTCAATTTGAGCAGGATTAAACGCACCCCACCTCAGCAGCGCTATCACCGCTTTGATTATCGTTTGATGAAGGGTTAACCCGGATCCTGCCGTATCGCTACTAGTTATGACCTTTGCAGAGATCTAGATCAAACAGTCTTATCTCTATCTATGTCCCCAACATTTGTTATCCAGTAGTATCGCGATCTCTGATGAACTCTGCGAGGAAAAGATCAAGATCAGACAGTCATATCTTCCTGATAAACCTTGTTATCCGGATATAAACCTTACAGTAACATGCCATTCGGCATACCGAATCGGTGATCAAGTCCCTCGGCTGTATCGCGTAATTTGATATGCACCTACACGGCACATTTCTTCGCCGGAAGCATACCGTTTTACCGTTTTTGAAATTGTACGGCGCCTCTTAAAAAAGAAAACATAAGTCACAATTTTCTATCGATATCTTTCGAAGAATATTTCCGACGGCAAACAGTTTGTACATTCATACATTAGCGTGGTTTATCAATTCCGTCGGGAACTTTCATCGACGGATCGATAGATGTAAACAACTTCACCGTGGTTGTTCATGTGGTTGCTAAGCGATTTACAGGGGCGCCGCCATGTTTAACCCTTATCCTGCCAAGTAACTGAAATAAAAACTTTCAAAACGATAGTAAGAACACTAATAATGATATTTCAAACTTACTTTTTCGGAGATCAATATCTCCTTATCAGACAGAAGATACAAGATCAGACTGCACGTTCTTTGCAGTCTGAACTTGATCTACGCTGTCCGTAAAAGGTAAGTGAGTCGCGCTTAGCAGCTTGGGGGTTAAGATCACGTGATTGATAGTTGGTTGGTTGGTTATTTCCGTTTATTTATCGTCGCTACCGGTTGCCCATCTGAGCGACGCCCCCAGAAGACGGTTAGTTGTTACGGGGGATAGTGCAAGGATACAGGTCGAAACTACTGAGAGCTTCGCCTGATTCTTTAACGTGCTCGGCGTATAGCACCGTCACACGGGACCTCGGTTTAATGTCTCATCCGAAAGACTATTAGTAATTTTTAGTTGGCCAGCCGGGGATACGAACCCACCGTTCAAAATGGAGACCTCCTTTATACGGACGAAGTCACTCGTCACAACTCGGCCGATTCCGTACCTACATCTAACCTCGTCTGTATAAAGGAGGCTTCCATTTTGAACTACCAATCACATGATCTTAAACAGGGCGGCGCCCCTGTAGATCGCTTAGCAACGACATGAACAACCACGGTGAAGTTATTCACTTCTATCGATCTGTCGATGAAAGCTCCCAACGGAATTGATAAATCACCCTAAAAATTGAATGTACAAGCTGTTTGCCGGCTGAAATATTCTTAGAAAGATAACGATAGAAAATTTACTCATGTTTTCTTTTTTAAGAGGAGCCTTACAATTTCAATAACGGTAAAGGGGCGTTCTTCCGGAGATGTGCGAAATATACCGTGTAGGTGCATATCAAGCTACGTGATACAGCCGAGGGATTTGATCACCAGATCACCCGAGGTATGCCGAATGGGACGAAGTTAGATGTAGGTACGGAATCGGCCGAGTTGTGACGAGTGAGTAACATGACATCGCTTTGTAATGCATCTTGTGTCAACTTCAGTCAATTAATAAAAAAAATGTTGTTACCTCTATTTCAACCGATATTCTACAGTGTTGCAAAGTCTGATCTCTTGTTCGAAGGAATTAGACCAGGACCAGCCCGCCCAGGTAGCTCAGTGATTAGCGTATCTGACTCGTGACCTGGCGGTTGCGTGTTGGATACCAAGTTGAGGCAAACTTTCTTTCGGGCGATTTTTCGCCTCTCACCTCTGATGCATGTGAGAAAAGTAGTCAGTGGCTTTAGAAAGAAAGTTGTGTCAATACTGGTGTGAGAAAGCCAGGAAACACATGGGTGCGTCACTGACCGCCATGATATGACCTGAGCTGTTAAAATGACCTTAAACTCCAATACAAACCAAACAAAGACCAAGACCAGGTGGCCCGATTTTTATCTATATTCGTACAAATCCCTGAGAAAACCATGACATACTGCCTATTCTGAAAGTAAAACAAGTAGACGCAGATCAGAACGCCTGTTATGTAAATATATAAAAGCTATGCTCTGACAAACTGGGGTTTAATGCATCTCCGTGAACTATAATACCAAGCAAGTCATCACATAATTATGGATTCATAAAATCCATTTTCTACAACAACCGACTGAGTCATGAAGCACACTGGTTCTTTGACATGCAGAAAATTTACCAGCAGCAAAAAAGTATCGGCGCAGGTCAGCCTGCGCGGACCAAGCAGGCTGACCTGAGTCGATACTTTTCGCAGATGCATTAAGCCCCCTTTTCACAAAGCACGGCTCACATGTATGAGCCTTGCTCTGTGAAACGGGGGCTACATGCATTTGCAAAAAGTAGCAGTCCGTGCTGGCTGACCTGTTTTACCTGACAACCGACTGAATCATGAAGTACACCGGTCCTTGGACATACAGAAAATTGACAAATAACGAAAAGTTTCGGCCCAGATCAGCCTGCGCGGACTGCGCAGGCTGACCCGGGTCGATACTTTTCGCAGATGCATTAAGCCCCCTTTTCACAGAACTTGGTTCATTTATCAAAGTCTGATGACCTTTTCAAATGGTGCAGAATAAAATCAAACTAGCCTGTTTTTATCTTTTTATAAGCTTTTTTTTTTACCTCTGCAGTGTGGTACAGGGTTAATCCCTATCAATTATGCACGCTTTAGGAAGAATATTTCGATGTCTTCTGCGACAAAATCTGTTTCAAAAGGGCAATAAGTTAACGAGGGTAACCGAGTACAAACAATTCGATATGTCAAGGTCTCTATAACTAATTACTTACCCTCTACCACACAATTCCGGGTTTTATCGCCCCTGAGAAAGACAGGGAAAAAAAACTTTTGAAAACATTGTGGGAACAGGAGAAAATGCTGGTTACCAGCATTTTCTCCTTTTCCCACATTGTTTTCTATGTGACTTTTCGGGTCATTTATTTGAATAACATTTAAAATATCGTCTGCAATTCTTTCGATCTGGATAAAAGTCTAAGAGTAAGCCCTTTACCAGACGACAAAATTACAGATCTGTTAAAATCGAAAGTAGTTGCAGGCGACAAAACTGATTTTGACACAACCGATATGATTTGCTTCTTCAGCAATAGATAAACAGTGTGGGAAAAGGAAATACTGGTTACAAGCAATTTTTCTCCTTTTCCCACAATTTTTACAAAAGCCTTCTTCGTCTGGGTCATTTTGACACTGGAAATGTTTGGTATAGCGTTAAAATGACAAAAACAAATGACACGAACACACTTCCAATCAGAAAAAAAAAGACCAAAATATAACACCATGTATACACAGCTATGACGATCAAAATATCCCACAAAGTACATGGACAACGAAGAACCAAGATCAGACTGCACGTTTGGAGTAGTCAAACCTTGATCTAACCTAGTCATAATGGACATAGAAGAGCCAAGATCAGACTGCACGTTTGGCGTAGTCTGATCTTGATCAAGACTAGCCGTAAGGGCCACCAAAGCCGTTTCTTGCTCGACAAAAGATAACTTTTCCAGCGTCCATTATAAAACACTCAACATCTTTCAACGGCTTAAAACACGATCGACAAGATTTTTCTTTAATCCCAAAGCCTGATAGACTTAACTAAAAAAGTGGACGGTATAGATCTAAGATCAGAATGCACGTTCTGTGCAGTCTGATCTTGATCTATGCCGTCCGCAAAGGCCTCTTGTTTTAGCCTGTAGGCACGATAAGAGTTAGTGACAAAAAGACACGTTTTTTTCTATAATCCCAAAGCCTTGTAGACGTGACTAAAAACGCGGACGGTATAGATCCAAGATCAGACTGCACGTTCTGTGCAGTCTGATCTTGATCTATGCCGTCCGCAAAGGCCTCTTGTTATCGCCTATGCGCACGATAGGAGTTAATGACAAAAAGACAAGTTTTTTTCTTTCATTCCAAAGGCTTATAGACTTGACTAAACAAGCGGACGGTATAGATCCAAGATCAGACTGCACGTTCTGTTCAGTCTGATCTTGATCTATGCCATCCGCAAAGGCTTCATTTTTTCGCCTATGCGCACGATAAGAGTTAATGACAAAAAGACAAGTTTTTTCTTTAATCCCAAAGGCTTATAGACTTGACTAAAAAAAAACGTTCCGTGCAGTCTGATCTTGATCTATGCCGTCTGCAAAGGCTTCTTTTTTTCGACTTTGGGCACGATAAGAGTTAATGACAAAAATAAGTTATAACTGATATATACGGCATTTTTCATACCTCAACCTATTAAATCTACCGCCTGAAACAAATTTGCAGCTGATAAAATTTTAAAACACCCCTTTAAAATGTGCATAAATTTATACGTTAAAGGCCCAGTAGCGGCCGAATGTAAACAATTTCGGTGTTAAAATGCATTTAACCTTTTCCCAAACAAGCCCTGGTTTTCACGTGTCTGCAGTACAAGCCTTTTGAAAACACTGTGGGAAAAGGAGAAATTGCTCGTAACGAGCAATTTCTCCTTTTCCCACAGCGTTTTCTACCCTTTTTGATAACTTTTTGCCATTTTCATCAAATTTGAAATTGTCGTCTGCAAACTCTTTCAATTTGGATCAGTCCAAAATTTGTCGTCTGGGAAAGGGTTAAATTTAAATCATACCATTTAGAAAAAAAAAATGGGCATTATTGTGAAGATGAAAATCTATGATTGTATGGCCGGTCCAGGTGTTAGTCGCTGGCAGAAAAATTAAACTAGGTTAAAAGTTGCCACGTTGCTCTATCTTTGTTGCTTTTTACCTGATATTAAATCTCAGTTTTCTGTCAGCGAGTAACTCTTGGTTCGACTACACAATAACAGATTGAACATTCACAATGTTGTCCATTCTTTTAACCCTTTCCCAAACAAGCCCTGGTTTTCACGTGTCTGCAGTACAAGTCTTGTGAAAACACTGTGGGAAAAGGAGAAATTGCTCGTAACGAGCAATTTCTCCTTTTCCCACAGTGTTTTCTACCCTTTTTGACAACTTTCTGCCATTTTCATCAAATTTAGAGTTGTCGTCTGCAAACTCTTTCAATTTGGACCAGTCCAAAATTTGGGAAAGGGTTAAAAGGTATGATTTAAATTCAAAAGCATTTCAACATGTTTACTTTTGGTCGCTACTGGGCATTTAAGACATATAACATAGATTTTACACAAAAGTTAAATAAAAGATATTTCATATAAAAATTTTTATCGTTTGCCTAGATATTTACAAAAGTTTGAGTCGGCCGTAAGACGGAAAAACGTTGACTCCCGGTGGTAAATTGTTTATCTTTAAACCTTTACCGTACAATGCCGCCTTGACGCCCCTGGGAAGAAGCTTTTTGAAAACATTGTGGGAAAAGGAGAAAATGCTGGTAACCAGCATTTTCTCCTTTTCCCACAATGTTTTCTACCCTATCTAAGAAAAGTTGCACCATTTGAGCCACACCGAAATTGTCGTCTGCAAATGCTTTCAATTTGGACAAGCCAAAAATTTTGTCGTCTGGTAAAGGGTTAAACCGCGAAACAAAAAAAAATCAGGTCAATGGTAAACAGGCAAAATATTACGATTTCAAAGGCTGTGTTAGTCGAAAAACAAAACGTTACCGTATATGACAGTGTTGATCGAGGATCAGACTGCACATTCTGCGCAGTCTGCTCCTGGTCAACGGTGTCTGCTGAAACGCTCAGCTGGGTAAGGGGTTAGATGATACTGACAATTGACAATAAGCTAGCACTTTTTAGATTAATAAATCATGCTCTGGCAAAAGGGGGCTTAGTGCATGTCTGTTATGCGTTATACCAAGCAAGCCATAGCGTTATTATGGATCCATAATAGCCACTTGTTTTAATAATCGACCCAACCATGGGGTAGACTGGTCCTTGGGCAAACAAAAAATGGCTGATAGCGAAAAGTTTCGATCCAGGTCAGCCTGCGCGGATTGCGCAGGCTGGCCTGGATCGATACTTTTCGCAGGTGTATTAAAGCCCCCTTTTCACAAAGCATTGATCATTTTATTTTGGAAATTCCTCACTTAATTTAATCTTGTCGTTTTTCTTCATACATCCATGTGACAGGTTTACTGTGAAATTATTTGCTTATAAACAGTGCAATCTTTTCTTCCTTTCTCTTTAATACGTTTATATTTTGGCGTTTCTAACGCTGGGGTCTAAATGTAGGTATAACTTTTCAAACTATAGACGCTATAAGCATAACGGGATAAGATCGTCGATGTAACAAACGTGACGGGATCATTACTATCAATGGAACCAAAACACCGAGGTCATGAACGAGGCGCAATAACAATATAAGAAGTCATGAACACTACGGATTCAAACTGTTGGTGTCAGGAACGTGACGGAATCCAAACAGCGATATCATGAACACGGCGCATTCCCAGTATCGATGTCATGAACGTGGCACAATCCCACCATCGATGTCATGTACGTAACACATCCCACTATCCATGTCATGAACGTGACGTCATCCCACCATCCATGTTATAAGCGTGAATACACACTATCGACGTAATGAACGTGACGTTATGACCATACTGATGTCATGAACGTGATGTAATCAAAATACCGATGTCACGAACGTAGCGTACTCCCAAGATCAGTGTCATAAACGTGACACATTCGCACCATCGATGACAAGAACGTGACGCAATCGCAACATCGATGGCATATCATGTGATGCAATAACAAAATCGATGTTATGAACGTGGCAGAAGGACGCAGTTGATGTCGTGAAATTCGATTCTTTTTGAGCAAAGATTACGATTTTACTTCAGTTTTAAAGGACAACATTCAAGACATTCAGTTGCTTGGAGCTTTGCCGCTCGTGAAAATAACATTTTTGGTGTTCATCCGTAAATATCCCAATCCAACAGACATAAAGTTTATCCTCTTTTATTGCAAACCATTGTTTTTATCTTACCTCCTTGGTATTTTTGTCTTCGTAATATTATAGTTTTATGTATTAACTCTTTACCACACAACCCGACCTTTAACGGCATCCAAAAGAAGGCTTCTGAAAACAATGTGGGAAAAGGAGAAAATGCTGATGACCAGCATCTTCTCCTTTTCCTACGATGTTTTTTCTACCCTATTAGCCCACCCGGGTAGCCCAGTGGTTAGCGTATCTGACTCGTGACCAGTTGGTATTGAATTCGATACTCGGTTGAGGCAAACTTTCTTTCCGACGAATTTCGCCTCTCATCTCTGATTCATGTGGAAAAAGTAGTCGGTGACTTTGAAAGAAAGTTGTGTCAGTACTGGTGTGAAAAAGCCAGGAAACACATGCGTAGATGCACTGACCGCCTTGATATGACCTAAGCTGTTAAAACGGCGTTGAACTGCAAACCAAACAAACAAATCTACCATATTAAAGACTGAAATCATATTTAACCAATATTTAATTTCTCGTCTGCAAATGCTTTCAACTTGGCCAAGTCCAAAAATTTGTCGTTTGGTAAAGAATTACAGAATTAAATGAGCCATGCTTTGTGGAAAGGGGACTTACGGCATCTGCGAAAAGTATCGACCCAGGTCAGCCTGCGCGATCCGCGCAGGCTGACCTGGGTCGAAACTTTTCGCTACTTGTCAGTTTACTTCATGTCCGAGGACCAGTCTACGTCATGATTCAGTCGGTTATTAGACAAACTGGATTTTATGGATCCTTCTTTATGTGAAGACTTGCTTAGTATCATGCATCTAGGAGATACATTAAACCCCCTTTTGCCAGAGCATAGCTCAAACATTTTAGAACTTAAAGATAACCTATATTTTCAAAGTCGTTTGCTTCAAATTCATTTTTTTCTTGGGGGGGGGGGGGGGCGAGGAATTAAAATGGAGGATACTTGGTGCACACGGGTATTAAATTCGCACGCATTCGTACAGGTAAAAAATAGCATTAAAAAAAAAAACCTGGCGCTGGTTTTATCGTTCCCGAATGGATGCTATTTTCCGAGTGATTATTTCTCTATGAATAACAAATGTCAATTTTGAACTGATTTATCGTTTCGAAGCGGGTAGGGTTTCAGGCGTCATGCCATGCGCCCCACAACGCTTCGTGAATGAGATGTATGGTGGATTGACCGCGCCATTACCACTCTCTCTATTCGCTACCAGATTTATTTATGCGTATCAAGAGTTGGACATTGATTTATTGAATGGTGTTTAACGCCGCTTTCAACATTATTTAAATCATGTTACGGCGACACCTCGCATATCCATGTGTGTCCTGGGTTTAAGCAATACTAAGCGGAACCCCGGTGGCTCAGTCGGTAGCGTACAGTGCTCGAGAACAGGAGGTCGTTGGTTGGATCCGCGGCTCGGTCAAATTTCTTTCCGAGGATTGATGATAGTTATTGCGACAAGATTCATTCCTCTTTCAGCGCTGACCATTGTTTCGACGTTGGTTATGTGGGAAAGCAGACAAGCGGCTTGGAAAGAATATTGTGCCGAGTACTGGTAAAAGAAACTCCAGGAAAGCATGGATAGGTGCACTGGCCGCGGCGATATAAAACTGAAATAATGTTGAAAACGGCGTTAAACACCAAACAATCAATCAATTCACCAACACTAGGCTGGAGCTCTGAGGTATCTTGCCCAAGGACACTCCCGCGAAAAAAACCTAGTGCTTTTATTGAGGCTCGAACCAGGGGTCTCCAGGTCACAAGTCGTACACTTTACCACTTAGCCACGCAAAATCCGCCAAAATCGAACATAATATTTGAGAATTTTGAAACTTGGGCTTTAACTCCACCTTTAACAATAGTTTAACCCTTAAAGCACTAAATCAATGAATTGGACCTTTTTAATTAGGAAAAAAACAGCCCAAAATATTGCTATTTCATGGTTGTCTCCGTAGAAATATGTAACATAGTAGCGGACAGAGTAGATCTAAGATCAGACTGCACGTTCTGTGCAGTCTGATCTTGATCTACACTGTCCGCAAAAAACAACTTAACTCGGTTCCAGGGCTCTAAGGGTTAACTCTGTACCAGACTACAAAGTTTAAGAATTAACCCTTTCCCAAACGACAAATTTTGGACTGGTCCAAATTGAAAGATTTTGCAGACGACAATTTTAAATTTGTTGAAAATGGCAGAAAGGTCTCAAAAAGGGTAGAAAACGCTGTGGGAAAAGGAGAAATTGCTCGTTACGAGCAATTTCTCCTTTTCCCACAGTGTTTTCAAAAGACTTGTACTGCAGACACGTGAAAACCAGGGCTTGTTTGGGAAAGGGTTATACTAATACAAATCATATACTTCTAAAGTACTAACATTAAATTGAAAGTATGATAGGAGATGGCTACGACTCCAACACACCAATAGACGTGGCAAATAAAACTTTAAAAAAAACCCTCAAAATTTTAGACTTGTCCAAGACCACTTGCAGACGAGAAATTGCATATTGGTCAAGTAATCAGATTTTTCTTTAACCCTTTCCCAAACAAGCCCTGGTTTTCACGTGTCTTTTGAAAACACTGTGGGAAAAGGAGAAATTGCTCGTAACGAGCAATTTCTCCTTTTCCCACAGTGTTTTCTACCCTTTTTGAGGCCTTTCTGCCATTTTCATCAAATTTAAAATTGTCGTCTGCAAACTTTTTCAATTTGGACCAGTCCAAAATTTGTCGTTTGGGAAAGGGTTAACCGTTTACCACACAATCCCGATTTTTTAAACGACCCTGAAGAAGAAAACGTTGTGGAAAAAGGAGTAAATGCTGGTAACCAGCATTTTCTCCTTTTCCCACAACGTTTTCTACCCTGTCCAAGACAGAGATCATCATTTGATCTTCGTTCATTTTGTCGCCTGCAAATGCTTTCAACCTGGACCAGCCTGGACCAGTCTAAAACTTTGTCGTTTGTTTAAAAGTTAAAAAGATTAGAAAACATTGTGGGAGAAAGGGAGAAAATGCTGGTTACCAGCATTTTCTCCTTTTCCCACAATGTTTTGAAAAGCCCTCCTCTTCGGGGCCGTTTGAATAGGGGGCTTTTTCATAAAGGATTAAACGTTATGTCAAGAATTTTGAAGTTCTGAATGGGTTTTACTCTACTTTCAACAATATTTAAGTTAAATCACCGTATTTACTCCCTTATTTAGGCCATACCTGGGTTTAACAACCCTTTACCGAGTTTTAACAACACTGAGTAAGAAGACTTTCGAAAACATAGTGAAAAAAGAAAAAGGGGAAAATGCTGCTAACCAGCATTTTCTCTTTTTCCCAATATGTTTTCTACCGTGTTAGAGAATTTAAGCTCATTTGCACTAAGTCCAATTTGTTGTCTGCAGATGTTGCAAGATTAGGAGAGTGTAACATTTGATTTCTTTCTGTTTTTGAAATAGTTAAAGGGGTTAAACGCACAGTTACTAGAAACTTGTCGACGAAGTGCTGGTGTTCTTTTATCGTATAGCCTGACCAGATAGCTCAGTGGTTAGGGTACCTGGTGGTTGCGGGTTCGATACCCAGTTGACGCAAACTTTCTTTCCGGCGACTATCGCCTCTCACCTCTGATGCATGTGAGATAAGTATTCAGTGGTATGGAGAGAAAGTTGTGTCAGTACTGTTGTGAGAAAGCAAGGAAGCATATGCGTAGGTGCTCTGACTACCGTGATATGAACTAAGCTGTTAAAATGGCCCTAAACTCCAAAACAAACAAACAAACAAGTTTTATCGTACAAGCACAGGCAGCCTGATTTGAATGAATGTAGCTGAGGTCATTCAGCACAATTCAATACGTGTCGACACTGTGTGATAAGTCACAATTCCCATGCATTGTTCGCTTTAGGTTTCAAAAATTAATTTCATTCGCAGCAGGCTTTGACAATGTTTATGACGAAATATTGTAACCTATAGGCACCCACACGCAATTACGCCCATACAAGTTTGTGGAGTAAGAAAATTAACTATTAGACTGCTAGGCACGACTCAAGGACCTTTTGCGGACAGTGTAGATCAAGATTAGACTGCACAGAACGTGCAGTCTGATCTTGGATCTACACTGTCCGATAAGGAGATTATATTTCCCCATGAAATTAACTCTGAACTAGTGGAATCATAAGATTTACAACAGGCTTGAAAGTTTCATTTCGATCTTTCACCCAAAAGACATAATATCCTCTACATACTTACCCCTAAAATCTGTTTCTGTCTTGGTTAAAAGACTAGTCATTTGCTATCATATAGAAATGGCCATTCTATACGTATCTACTTTGTCATTTAATAACAAGAAATATCTTCAAAAAAGAAAGATGGCGTAAATTTGTCAGCAAATCGACGGGGCGGGGTGGGGGGTGGGGGCTTAAGATAAACACGTCTACATTTTTTACCAATTTCAAATTTCTATTTATTTATTTTTTATCAGTACCACTGAAAAAGTAGTTCAAAAGCCGGTACATTCACCTGCGCCGAAAAAAACTACCATCACTGATATAGTGTCACTCCACTGGTTTTTTTGCCATATTGAAAATAGAGTGAAATTGACCAAATCGCTTAATGGCAAAACTTTGGCTTTACCGTCTCTTTCTCTCAAAAGTAGTCATAGTACTTCAAAAAAATGCATGAAAAAACAACATGTCAACCGATTGCGTTTTTCGCTAAATCCCAATCAATAAAGGCACCCTACAAATTGTCCTCTCAAAAACGCCTGTTCACCGCCATGACCCCAATTTTTTGTTCCTCCACTGGCATAAAATAGTCCAATCAATATATGATAAAATCACATCTAAATGGTCTCCCACTACCTAAATTTGAAGCAAATCTAAATTATATACCACCAAGCCCTCTCAGCTCCACGAAACAGTGCAACAAAAGCACTACTGCGAAATTTCACATCGGACTACTTTTGACTACTACGACCCGGAAGCAGTGGTGCGACACCATATATTCTCCTGGCCTTCGGTCCCTGTTGGAGGATGGATTATCAGCAGAACGTTGTCTGCGCATGTCATATTCTTCGAAGACTTGACCTGTCTGCCATGACACATCACTGGACAAATAAAGGACAAATATTTATACGCGATGCGAAAATATGCCGCTTAAAAAGTGCAGGCGGAAAATGGCAATAAATAATATCTCTTTGGAAAAATCAAGCCAGTTCTGCCAGTTTTTCGTTACAAATTTCTTTAAAAACAAAATGATCTCAGAATGGGAAAATATTTTTTTTAAATACCAACTGTTTACTGAAAGTCTCTGTTCAAACAGTTTCTAAATATAGACATGGGGAAAACCGGGATTTGTGCAACAGACTGACAACAAAAATAACGTCCCCACCTTACTAGGCTTATTGCGGGGCTTTTTCACAAGCTTATATGGTCTCTGTCTATAAATGGCTGGTGCATTGGTTACATGCTAGCTAACCATGGCTGGATGAATCGTACAGGGTAGGTTTTAGAGAGTAAACGTATATTTTATTTTGAAATTCGTTGCACTGATTGCCGCCTTGAAAAATAGCCCGGTTCTTTATCCAGAATTACGGAATCCTGTTTCCGCCATCCACTTTTCGACGAAACAGGATTCCGTACAGAATGCCCATATCGAATAGTTTATGTATTTGAAAAATACCACCTAGCTGAGGATTATGATCCCCAGAATACTATCTACTATTCTCCTTTTCATTTTTTCTTCATTTCTATCCATTTAATTTCTGAAACTGTTTATTTTTGAAAACAGCCAGTTCAAGCTACTTCAAAAGTGGGACAATACCATTTGTCATTTCTTGTTATACAGAAGGAAAAGCACTCAAAAATATAAGTTTATGTAGAAGACTCTAGAATTAGTGGATATATTTAACCATTAGGCTGCTAAATGCGAGTCACTGATCTTTTGCGGACAGTGTAGATCAAGATCTTAAATCTACACTGTCCGGTAAGGAGATATCTATCTTCCAAAAGTACCTTTGAAATAGAAAAAAAAAATAGGTTTTTACTATCGGCTTGAAAGTTTCATTTCTTTTATTCAGCAGGGAATTGCCGAGTCCAAGCTGGAGAACTTGTGGCCGGACCCTTTTTGCCTCATGTTGATTCTGTATTAATATAACTATATGTATGTAGATATTTTAAAAATGGCAATGAAATATGTTTAAACTAAACTTATACCTCAGTTACAGGTATCGGATATGCGTGTAAACTGATACAGCATTATGATATACTTGTAAACTGATACAGCATTATGATATACTTGTAAACTGATACAGCATTACGATATACGTGTAAACTGATACAGCATTACGATAAACGTGTTAACTGATACAGCATTACGATATATTTGTAAACTGATACAGCATTACGATAAACGTGTAAACTGATACAGCATTACGATAAACGTGTAAACTGATACAGCATTACGATATACGTGTAAATTGATACAGCATTACGATAAACGTGTAAACTGATACAGCATTACGATATACGTGTAAACTGATACAGCATTACGATATACGTGTAAACTGATACAGCATTACGATAAACGTGTAAACTGATACAGCATTACGATATTCGTGTAAACTGATACAGCATTACGATATACGTGTAAACTGATACAGCATTACGATATACGTGTAAACTGATACAGCATTACGACCTGGATTAAACTCTTCAGCGCCAAACAAGAGTGGGTTTAGTTGCTTTTTGAGGGCAGTGCAGGACACTGAACGTGTAGTCTGGTTCTGGATCTACACTTTTATATATTTATTGACTTGTGTGCTCTATGTGATCCAAATTCCTGTCTCACTGCTGACCATTGTTTCCACAATGGTTATGTTGGAAAGCAGCCAGTGGCTTGGAAAGAATATTGTGCGTAGTACAGGTAAAAGAAACTCTAGGAAAGCATGGATAGGTGCACTGGCCACAGCGATATAATTGGAATAATGTTGAAAACGGCGTTAAACACCATACAATCAATCAATCTATGTAACCCAAAAAGATGTCTAAAATCAGAGATATCTCAAACTCTCGTCTTCTATGGAAATAAATCCATTTGAGCCATCCTCTGGTATAAGGGGGCTTAATACATCTCCGTGATGCATTATATCAATCAAGCCATCTCGTAATTATGGATCCAAAATAGCCACTTTTCTTAAAGAACCGACTGAATCCTGAGGTAGACTGGTCCTCGGACATGTAGAAAATTGACCAACAGCGAAAAGTGTTGGTCCAGGTCAGCCAGCGCGGACTGCGTAGGCTTAACTGGGTCGATTCTTTTCTGCAGATTCGTTAAGCCCCTTTTCACAGAGCATGGCTCATTCATTTTTTGCACACTATACCTGAAGTATTACTGTCATAAAGCTGCAAGTCACTCTACAGTATAATGAAGAACGTTTTTTAGACTAAAGCAAACATTTAATACGGTACCTTACCCATTCCTATCAAATACGATAGGATACGATATTATATCATAATAATTTGTTATACAGAAAAACGCTATGGACCGATTTTAGCATTTGAGCCATGTGAGTCTGTGAAAGCGGGGCTTAATGCATCTGCAAAAAGTATCGACCCAGGTCAGCCTGCGCAGTCCGCGCAGGCTGACCTGGGCCGAAACTTTTTGCTTTTGGTAAATTTTCTGTGTAACAAAGGACCAGTGTACCTCATGATTCAGTAGATTGTTAGACACAAAATGGATTTTATGGATCTATGATACTGTGATGACATGCTTGGTATCTTGGATCACGGAGATACATTAAGCCCCCTTTTGACAGATCGTGGCTCCTCTGTAAAAACGTGCATTTACGCGTTTTCAGAGGTATATTCATCGTATCATGGCAACAACTCGCGAAATCCTGCCCTTCCTGGTTTGATTGATTTAACGCCGTTTTCAATACTCTTTCTAGAGGTTCAAGGCGGACAGAACACTTATTCTCGCGTTCCGGAAGTTTAACTTATGCTGGTCCTACCCTCGATACTTTTTCAAAACTGCTGGCCACTTTCTCATATACGCGCAGTTGAATGATTTGTTTATTGTGTGGTGTTTAACGTCGTTTTCAACATTACAGCTATATCGTGGCGACCAGTGCACCTATCCATGCTTTCCTGGAGTTTCTTTTACCATTACTACGCACAATGCCACTGGCTGCTTTCCCATATAACCAACGTCGAAATGATGGTCAGCGATGGGAGTGGAATGAATCCTGTCGCAATGACTATCAACAATCCTCGGAAAGAAATTGGCCGAGCAGGGGATAGAAGCAGCGACCCCCTGTTCTCAAGTCCTGTACGCTACCGACTGAGCCACCGGGGCTTAAGAACACAGTTGAAACAATGTTTAGAGGCGGATGCGCAGTCCATGACTTTCATCCATTATCAAGTTATGGCCGGGCCGGGAATTGAATTTTGCTCTGTACACGGGGTCGAGATAACATAACCGGAAGTCAGTCTGGTTCGAAATAGTCCAGCGGCCTTTTTTAACCAAATGTGGATAACATCTCTGATTTCGTATCAGATTGCTTGTGTTAGAATTTAGAACATCAGCCATGCTCTGTGAAAAGGGGGCTTAATTCCTCTGCAAAAAGTATCGACCCTGGTCAGCCTGCGCAGTCCGCGCAGGCTGACCTGGGCCGAAACTTTTTGCTATTGGTGAATTTTATGCATGTCAAAGCACCGGTCTACTTCATAATTCAATGGCTGTCTAAATGCATTTTAGGGATGCATGATAACTATGATGACTTGCTTGGTGTAGTGCAACACGGAGATGCAATAAGCCCCCTTTTGCCAGAGCGTGGCCATACTATCATGACTTAACAATTTTTTTGGACTGACAAATAGTTAATTTTCTTTTTTCCCTCTTTGTCTGTCTGTCTGTCTGTCCGTCCGTCTGTCCGTCCCTCCGTCGGTCGGTCGGTCGGTCCGCCCGCCCGCCCGCCTTCCGTTCGTCCGTCCGTCCGTCTGTCTGTATAAGTCTAAAAAGGAAAAGTATCGAAAGTGTTTATCGACCCAAGTGAAGAAATCTTTTCAAAACCCTGTGAGAAAAGGAGAAAATGTTGGTTACTTTTAATATGGACAAGTCTAAATATCTGTCATTCGGTAAGGAGTGAATTCGCAAGTCATAGTTGAACTTTTCTTCAGTGTGTCCTCGATTGAGGCTATGTACAGCACATTCGGTGTTCATGCTAAATAGGTTTTTATTGTCATTTTATCGCGGCGTTTTCACAAAAACAGTGAAACTCGATCCGATCATAAATTACCGGGGCAGAGAGTCGTATTTCTTGATGAGTAGTTTATATCAGCGCACCCTTGATTCAGATGTCAGTTTGGTTTGTCTTGGTGTTTTAAAGGGGCCTATTCAATTTTTACGCCATAAATCAAACTTTCGTGTAAAACACCGATAAATATCACTAGATATTTCTTTGCAATCATAATTGAGCCACGCTCTAAGGAAACGCGGATTGATGTATCTCCATAATACCAAAGCAAGCTGTCACATAATCATGAATCCATAATAGCCGATTTTTTTAACGACCAACTGAATCTGGAGGTAGAATGGTCCTTTGACCAAAATTGACCAATAGCGAAAAGTTTCTGCCCAGGTCAGCCTGCGCAGACTGCGCAGGCTGACCTGGGTCGATACTTTTCGCAGGTGCATTAAACCCCCTTTTCACAGAGCATGGCTCATAATACTGTACGGTTACAACCATTAAAAATGCATTTTGGGGCGTTTAAAGAACGGAATAATCGTTTTGCAATCGGTAACTATACCAGTATCTATTTTTATTACATTTGACGTCATCATACTAATTTGAATACAAATCCTCATAATCGATGCGAGTAATTGGTCACATGACATTCCCACAAGCCTTTGCGAAACTCTTGCGCGAAATCTAAAAATACATTAACAGGCTACGTAGCCCATTAAGGAAATACCATTGAAAAATATTCTTTCTTGTATTTGTCTCTTTTTCTTTACTAATGGTTCGCCAGCTATCGCCTTACTTAAATCAGTGATATTTCATTTCTTTTAATTTGGTAAGATAGTAAAAATTTAAATAGCTCCGTCAAAGCCTTTACCAAATAGTTCTGTTTTTTATCGACCGAGTAGTATACAGTTTTAAAAACATCATGGGAAAAAGAGAAAATGCTGGTAACCAGCATTTTCTTCTTTTTCCATTACGTTTTCAATTCCAACAAAGATAATTACAATTATTTGAGCTATTTTTAATTTCTTGTCTATATGCCGATTTTGGCTTTCGATACATTTCCTTGGTTAACCCTTTCCCAAACAAGCCCTGGTTTTCACGTGTCTGCAGTACAAGTCTTTTGAAAACACTGTGAGAAAAGGAGAAATTGCTCGTAACGAGCAATTTCTCCTTTTCCCACAGTGTTTTCTACTCTTTTTGAGAACTTTCTGCCATTTTCATCAAATTTAAAATTGTCGTCTGCAAACTCTTTTAATTTGGACCAGTCCAAAATCTGTCGTTTGGGAAAAGGTTAAAGACTAAGCTATCCGGGGCTCTGAGGGGTCTTCTAACGTTTACTCTTAGTTATTTCGTAATTCAAACATAGAAGATTTATCTATTCTTAACAAAGCCTAGTCGGGTAGCTCAGTGGTTAGCGTATCTGACTCGCGATCTGGTGGTTGTGAGTTCGATATCCGGTCGAGGCAAAATTTATTTTCGGCGATTTTTCGCCTTTTACCTCTAATGTTTGTGAGAAAAGTAGTCAGTAGCTTGGAAAGAAAGTTGTGTTAGTACTGGTGTGAGCAAGCCAGGAAACACATGCGTAGGTGCACTGACAGCCATGATATGACCTAAGCTGTTAAAACGGCGTTAAAATCTAATACAATCCGACAAACTCCTAACAAAACTGTAAAAACAGAATTTAAAAAAAAAAAAAATGAATGCTCGAAAAGAGCATTTAAATTTGAGCAGTTCAAACACTGCTTTTATTAGAGTTAAACATTGAAGTTCACCTGCTTCCAGTCACAAATTTTAACAGTGGCTCTGTACTGGTATCTCTCTCATTTGACATTTTGCGACAACTCCACTCTTTACCAGACAATAAAAATGTAGAATGGTCCAAACTGAAAGCATTTGCAGACGACAAATCGTGGCTCAAATGATGGAATATGTCTTTCATGGATCGGATAGAAACATTTTGGGAAAAGGAGGAAATGCTGGTCAAACGTTTTCTTCCTCAGGGTCGTTAAAATTCAGCTTTGTGAGGTAAAAGGAAGGGGTTGATAGACCTAAGCTACCCGGGGTTCCGGGTTCTTTCATCGATTCCTATTAGGAGTTCCGTCATTCAAGCACAGAACAGTTGCTTTGAACATGCGAGGAGTGTTCAAATATGAATGCATCTAAGCACCTAAAATTTGATTCTTCATAGGTTTCACTGAATATTTTTATTTTGTTCCCTCAAAGTATTCACCTCTAACAGATATACAAAGTTTCAGTCTCCGGATCCAAGCTTTGAAGGCATTTTCATAGTCTTTTTTTAACCCTTAAGCTGCGACCCACTGACCTTTTGCGGACAGTGTAGATCAAGATCAGACTGCACAGAACGTGCAGTCTGATCTTTGATCTACACTGTCCGATACGGTTTTTTTTTCTTTCCGGTGAAATCAACTTTGAAACCGCAATCTTTGGGGCTTTTAGTATTGAGTAGAAATTTGTGTTTCATTTATTCAGCAGCTTAAGTGTTAAGTGTACTATGAAGATACTGGAGTGTTGCAGAACCGAGGTGTTTGGTGCTGAACAAAGTTTCGACCTGAAAGATATCTTTTTAGCTTTGGAAACAAAAAGAAGTCACAAGGGGCAAGGTCAGGTGAATACGGAAGGTGGGAAAGCACAACGACTTTTTCCTGCTTCAGGAAGTCTTGCACCTCGTATAAAAGACAATGACTGAAACTGATGGTCTTACACGCATTGAAATAGAGTTAACAGAAAATGAATTCCAGTGTCTTCAAAGTATACCTAAAAAAGACTGAAAATGCCTTCAAAGATTGGATCCGGAGACTGAAACTTTGTATATCGGTTGGAGGTGAATACTTTGAGGGAACAAAATAAAAATTTCAGTGAAACCTATGAAAAATCAAACTTAGGTGCTTAAATGCATTCATATTTAAACACTCCTCGTATATACTCTTCCCAACATGCCTTTTCAGACTTCAGAATACGTATTCACCAACCATTCTTAGTTTCATTCTTAGTCTTATTCTAGATTTAGAAAGTAACGCAACTTCTGATAGGCTAAACCAAATGGTTTAGCCAATCAGAATTTGTGTTACTTTCAAATGTAGAAATTTCTTGAGAATAAAACTAAGAATGTTCTTTAAAAATGGTTGGTGAACACGGACCACGGAGTTATTTATTCGTAGAGAAATCTGTAAAAATCAATGCAATTAATGATCGAAAAGAGCATTTAAATTTAAACAGTTCAAACAGTGCTTTGGTTATATTTTACCGTTTAGCACACGGTCCCGAGTTTTCACGACCTTGAAAGAGAAAACCTTTGAAAACATTGTAGGAAAAAGAGAAAATGCTAGTAACCAGCATTTTCTCATATTCCCACAGTGCTTTCTACCCTATCGAGACAGAAATCGCCATTGTGATACATTTAATTTGTCGTCTGCAAATGCTTTCAATTTGGCCGACTCCAAAATTTTGTTGTTTGGCTAGTGCGAAACAATAGGTTCACCTGCTTTCAGCCACGGATTCTAATAGTTTCTCTGTACGAAAGCATCTCTTTCATTTGACATTTTGCGACAACTTAATTCTTCACCAGACGAGAAAAATGTAGAACTGTCCAAATCGAAAGCATTTGCAGACGACAATTTAAATATGGTTTAATGATGGAATTAAATTTTCTCTTCGATAGGGGAAAAATAAGCATTGTGGGAAAAGGGAAAAAAAAATGCTTTGATAAGACAGTAAAGGTCATTTGCTTCCAACCACAGAATCTAATAGTTGCTCTGTACTAAAGCAACTCTTTCATTTGACATTTTGCGACAACTTAATTCTTTACCAGACGACAAAAATGTAGACTGGTCCAAATTCAAAGCATTTGCAGACGACAAATCAGATATTGCACAAATTATGAAATTTGTCTTTGGAAGGGTAAAAAAAAAACATTGTGGGAAAAGGAGAAAATGCTGGTTTACCAGCATTTTCTCCTTTTCCCACAATGTTTTCAAAAGGCTTCTTTCTTAGAGTCGTTGAAAGTTGGGATTGTGTAGTAAAGTGTTCATAGTTGCTTTGTACTATATCTCTTTTCATTTGACATTTTGCGACAATATAAAGTACACTTCTACTGTAATAGACAGAAAAAAGAGACAAGTACGGTTCCACAAATGAACAGATTCTCTTTTTATTAATGCCATGCTTTACAATAAAGTAGGCGTCACGTGCACGCTCGCTATACCATACGTAATACTTTTAACCCTTTCAGCGCCATAGGCGAAAACAGGGACTTTTGCGGACGGCACAGATCAAGATCAGACTGCACAGAACGTGCAGTCTGATCTTTGATCTGTACCGTCCGCTTAATTAGTCAAGCCCCTACGATAAAAATCTTTCTGGGTCTCTGTGGATTGCATTTACAACCATCGAAAGAAGTCGAGTTTATTTATTTGGCGCCGAAAGAGTTAACCCTCACTCATCTAAATAAGTGAAATGAAACTTTGTAGTCGATTGTAAATGTTTCCAAATGTTGCTATTTCAAAGTTTGTTTTTTTTTTGGTTGGGGGGGGGGTATCTCCTTATCGGATTGTGTAGATCCAAGATCAGACTGCAAGTTCAGTGCAGCCTGATCTTGATCTACACTGTCCGCAAAAGGCCATTGAGTCGCGTTTATCAGCCTAAGGGTTAACAAACGATCCCGGATTTAAACGAACCTGCGAAAGAAAGCTTTTGAAAACATCGTGGCAAGAGGAGAGCATGCTGGTAACCAGCATTTTCTCCTTTTCCCACAATGTTTTCTACATTTTTCAGCCTTTCAAAGTACAAATTTCAAATTTTGAGCCGCATTTATTTTGTTGTCTGCAAATGCTTTCAATTTGGACAAGTCTAAATTTTGTCGTTTGGTAATGAATGAAGGCCAAAAGCAGAGAAGTAACGCTGATGTCACATATCTAGATGCTTGATACAAAAGATAAGAACTATGCCTATCTTTAGTCCTATCTGCACCTTTTGTGCGTTCTGATCTTGATCTACACCGTCCACTAAAGTACATTAAGTTGACTATAGTGCTGAAAGTGTCATGTCCTGATAATAGTGCTGATTTACGGTTACACAAGCTATTTCTATCTGAGAGGTATTCTGACAAAAAGAGGTTAAATGAATCTCAGTGAAGCACTATACCAAGCAAGTCATCAAATAATTATCGATCCATAAAATCCATTTTGACAAACAGCTGGCTGAATCCTGAGGTAAAATGGGCCTTAGAAAAGCAGAAAATTTACCTATGGCAAAAAGTTTCGACCCATGTCAGCCTGCGCGGACTGCGCAGGCTGACATGGGTCGATACTTTTTGCATATGCATTAAGCCACTTTTTCACAGAGCATGGCTCATCTGTCAGGTACAGTAACAAAAGTCATCTCCATCCTTTACGGTAATATAAGGACTTCTTACGCAACTGAAGATAGCTTTTGAAAACATTGTGGAAAAGGAGAAATTGATTGTGACAAACACCTGCTTGTTTACCAACGATATTTTCCATTCTCGTGAAAACGATAAGATTTGTCTTTCTGTTGATTTTTGCCTCTGTTATTTTTCCAAAACAAACAGTACGTCTTAAATTCTGCAGAGTAATGGCTGAAAGTATTTAAATATCTTTAGCAACAAACTAGTATATTTTTTTATTGCTGTGTCTTTTAAAACAGACCGAGATTATTTAATTTCACGATTTTTTTTGCATGAAATATTGTGCAAAAATATCGGAGAATCTAACTTAAAGATCAGAATGAACATTGTGTGCTGTCTGATCTTGACCTTCACTAAATACCGACCACCTTAAATAACATTTGACATAGAAAGGGTTCGAAATATATCAGGTTCTGTTACGAACCAGCATTTACATATTTAGTCCTATTTCCGAATATTTCCTTACATTCACTCTCTGTTAGCTATTCAGTAATTTGGTTTGGTTTGTATTGGAGTTTAACGCCATTTTAATAGCTCAGGGCCTGTATTCACCAACCATTCTTAAGAACGTTCTTGGTCTTGTTCTCCAGAATTCTCTGAATTTGAAAGTAACACAACTTCGGATTGGCTAAACCATTTGGTTTAGCCAATCCGAAGTTGTGTTACTTTCAAATTTAGAAAATATTGGCTAATAAGACTAAGAAAGTTCTTAAGAATAGTTGGTGAATACGGATCGTGGTCTTATGGCGGTCAGTGACGCACCCATATATTTCCTGGCTTTCTCACACCAGTATTGACACAACTTTCTTACCAGCATTTTCTGGTAACCAGCATTTTCTCCTTTTCCCATAATTTTTTCTGTCCATTCAAAATAGGAATTGCATCGTTTGAACCACATTTCATTTGTGGCCTGCAAATGTCTTGAAGTTGGACAGGTCCAAAATTTTGTCATTTGGTAAAGGGTTAAATGATAACATTTGTCTTCAATAAGGCGAAAACAGTGTAGAAAAAGGAGAAAATAATGGTTACCAGCATTTTCTCCTCTTCCCACTATGTTTTGAAAAGCAGTATTCTTCAGAGTCTTTAAAGCACGAGATTGTGTGGTAAAGAACCAAATACATTTTTTCTAATTCAAGATTGTCAGATCAAATGAGATTCCAACTTGTACTGTCATCGGAAACGAGCAACGGCTTTTAGAATCCGCAACCGAACACCGGCTAGTAACGTAAAAAAATTAAAAAAAAACTCGGAACAAAAAAAATGTTTTCATTGCAACCACACCAACACTTGAAAGTACGGGTGTAAGCAACCACTTTTGTAATAAAACAGCTTTTTGTAATAAAATTTTCAACCTCGTTGAAATATACGGATAAAAAATCTGAGTAACTGTGACTTTTACGAATTCAGGTGTAACTTAATGCAATGTCACGTGTTATGTCGAATACTGACTAATTACGTGAACAAACCTCGGAACAATAAATGCTGCCTTTGCAACCACACCAAAACTTGAAAGTACGGATGCAAGCAACCACTTTTGTAATAAAACGTGTTTTTTTTTTGTAATAAAATATTAAACTCGCTTAGAACATACTGATATAAAATCTGAACAATGGTGACATTTACGAATTTCGATGTTAGTTGATGCATTGTCACGTGTTATGTTGAACATTAAATAGTAATATGCTTAAACCTCCGGACAAAAAAATGTTTTTTTTTCCGTTGCAACCACACCAACACTCGAAAGAACCGATGTAAGCCACCTCTTTTTGTAATAAAACGATTTTTTGTAATAAAATTTTCAACCTCGCTAGAACATACAGATACAAAATCTGAATCGTGACTTTTACGAAATCAGATGTAAGTTAATACATTGTCAATTTGTCACATATTTCAGTTTATATTTCATATTATCATTACATAATAGCTGTATTGTCAGTTATATCAGGGCGACCAGTGGACCTACCTTTCAATGCATTACCGGAGTTCCTTTTTCACCAGTACTTCGCATCATATTCTTTCCAAGCCACTGGCTGTATTTCTACATAACCATTGTCGAAACAGTGATCAGCGGTGAGAGAGAATTAATTTTCTCGCAATGACTATCACCAACCCTTGGAAAGAAATTGGCCGAGCTTGGGATTCAAACCTGTTATCCGCTGGTTTCAAGCCTTTTCAAGTTACCGACTGAACTATCGGGCTCAGCTGTAGGGACCGAATCACGCCAGTGGATGATGACATTCTGCCTATAGCTCTCAAGGACTAACCTATCAAATTGGTATTAGATGGCTTGTATTGACCGTAATTGATTGGTTGATTGATTGATTGATTGATTGATTGTTTGGTGTTTAACGCCGTTCAAGTTCAACGTTACTTTAGTTATATCGCGGCGGCCAGTGCAACTATCCATGCTTTCCTGGAGTTTCTTTTACCAGCACTTCGCACAATATTCTTCCCAAGTCACTGGCTGCCACTGGCTGCTTTTTCTCATAACCGTCGTCGAAATAATGATCAGCGGTGAGAGAGGAATGAATCCTGTCGCAATGACTGTTGTCAATCCTCGACAAGAAATTGGCCGAGCTGTGGATTCGAAGCATCGACCCCCTGTTCACAAGTCCTGTACCATCTGCACTATTGGGGTTCGGCGCCGTGAACCAAAGAATTTGAAATTAAATTGGAATGATTCGCAAAAACGTACCTACATCATGTTTGAAAATATAGATCAAAGAATCAAATGAACTTTAAGATGTTTTAGTTCTCCCGGCTGCTTGAAATTAAAACTTTATAAAAATGTGTATGATTAAAACTGGTAGAAGAGGGCTTCAGCCTTTCTACTGCAGAGCAAGTCAAATGCACTTTTGTTTAAGTTTCAAATCAAAGGGCTGACAGGCCAGAGGGCAAAACTTACCATTCATAGGGAATGGACCTTGCTCACTGAAAAAGGGGGATTTAATGCATCTGCAAAAAGTATCGACCCATGTCATCCTGCGCAGCCCGCTCAGGCTTACATGCAAACTTTTTTGCTATAGGAAGATTTTCTGTATGTTCCAAGGATCATTTTACCCCACGAATAAGTCGGTTGTTAGATAACATGGATTTTATGGATCCGTAATTATAGGATGACTTGCTTGGTATAATGCATCACAGAGATGCATCATAGTAATCCCCTTTTCACAGCTCAGTCGTTAGCGTACAGGACTTGAGAACAGGAGGTCGCTGGTTCGATCCCCGGCTTGGCCAATTTCTTTCCGAGGATTGATGAAAGTCATTGCGACAGGATTCATTCCTCTCTCACCGCTGATCATTGTTTCGACGATGGTTATGTGGGAAAGCAGCCAGTGGCTTGGAAAGAATATTGTGCGGAGTACTGGTAAAAGAAACTCCAGGAAAGCATGGATAGGTGCACTGGCCGCCGTGATATAATTGAAATAATGTTGAAAACGGCGTTAAACACCATACAATCAATTAATCGATCAATTAACCCTTTTCACAGATCATGTCTGATTTGGTTGAATATCCTTGACCTACTACGCATGACAATGCGCTTTTGCGGACAGTGTAGATCAAGGTCAGACTGCACAGAACGTACAGTCTTATTTTAGATCTACACTGCCCGATACTGTATCATTTTCCGATAAAAAGAAGTTTGCTTTATCAATAGTTTGATTTTTTACAACTAGCCCTGAGATGCCAATTTAGTTGAACCATGCTCTGTGAAAAAAGGGGCTTAATGCATCTGCGAAAAGTATCGACCTTGGTCAGCCTGCACAGTCCGCGCAGGCTGACCTAGGCCGAAACTTTTCGCTATTGGTCAATTTTGTGTATGTCCAAGATCCAGCCCACCTCAGGATTCAGTCGGTTGTTAAAAAAAGCGTGGCTATTATGGATCCATAATTATGTGATGGCCTGATTGATTAGTACAACGCATCATGGAGATGCTTTAAGCACCTTTTTGCCAGAGCATTGATTAGTTTATATGACAGTATACGGGTTTAAAAAACATTTTAAAAGCTATTTGAAAGGGGGCTGGCATGTAGATCGAAAGATTAAACAGCACACGGGAGATGTATACAAGCCTGAAGTGGCTTATCGTAAACTATTCCGGTGCGATATTTATTTCTCGGTCTTCGACTGTGGTGCTAGATATCATTTTTTACTGCAATCTAAGGTTTGATTTAAAGTCCTTTATTTTCTTTAACTCAATTTTTTTGTAAACATTTATCCATTTCTTTACAAATGTATAAACAAGAATTTTTACACCCTTCAGTTAACAGCTCCGGAAAACATTGTTGGTAAAGTAACAATTACGAAGCAGCCTTGCTCGTTTTCCTGCAATGCTCTCAATGCAATTGTAAAACGATGTTTTCCTTTTTATCGAAATAGTTGTCCTGTGTATGAGTTTTGTTGCGTCTAAAGTCATTATCTTCCGCTAGGTGGCATTTTTCAAATACATACCTATCTGATTTGGGCGTTCTGGGTAAAGATCCGGACTACTTTTAAAGCGACAATCAGTGCAGTGAATTTCAAATTAAAAGAAACGTTAACTAACTAAAACCTTGCACAATTCATCCAGCCATCCTTAGCTAGCATATAACCTATGCACCAGCCATTTATAAACATAGCTCCCATAAGCTTGGGAAAAAGTCCCAGTATAAGCCCTGCAAGGTACGGTATTTTTGTTGTCAGTCCGCTGCACAAATCCCGGTTTTCCCTATGTCTATATTTTGAAACTGTCTATAGAGATTTGCAAAAAAAAAAAATGGTATTTTCTAAATTTTTTCCACGTTTGAAATCATTATATTTTTAAGTAATTTGTAGCGAAAAACTGGCTTGATTCATAGCCATTTTCTGCTTGCTATTTTTAGCGTTAGTTTATGCATCGCGTATTAATATCTATCCTGTACAGGATAGTGATGCGTCATAGCAGATAGTGCCAGACAGGTCTAATCTTCGAAGAATATTAACATGTGCAGACAACGGTCTAAAACAACCTAGGCATTTATTTTTAGAGAAAAGGATTCGAAGCGCCAGCTGTATCGCACAAATTTGTATTTCAAAGGACGGTAAAATTATTTTCCAGAATTTATGAAAGCCGTTGCATGGATTGGTGCACTGGCCGCCGAAATGTAACTAAAAAATGTTGAAAACCACATAACACTTCATACAAACGAACAAATTCAATTTTTGCCGTGCTCTGGCAAACGGGGGCTTAATGCACATCTTCGTGATGCATGATACCAAGCAAGTCATCACATCTTTAAGGATCTGAAAAAAAACAACATTTTGTTGAACAACCGACTGTATCATAAGATAGACTGGTCCTTTGACATACAGAAGGTGGACCAATAGAGAAAAGTTTCGGCCCAAGTCAGCCTGCGCGGACTGCGCAGGCTGACCTGGTAGATACTTTTCGCAGATGCATTAAGCCCCCTTTTCACAGAGCATGGTTGTTTTTTTTTTTAGACACAAGTCGTATAATTGCCCTTTAATCTAATCCCACGCCTATCCTTGCTTGATTCATTACAAGAAATAAAAGAAATATGATTTTCACATCCTCGATGGTTAATCTTTATGACTTTTTGAATATTTACCCTTTTCTTGGTTCATACAGTTTCCTCTGCGGCCAATGCAGATCAAGGTCAGACTGCACAAAACTGATCTTTGATCTACACTGTCTGCTTTCTTTCTAGATAAGAGCAACCTTGGAATTGCAAAGATTTTGGTTTTATCTCTAAACCGAATATGTCTGTTAGGTTTATATCGATCGGTGCTCCTAGAATGAAAGAAACCATGCAGTTTGCCCTTTACAAAACGTTCCTAGTTTTTTTTTTACATGACCCTGGAAAGGAGGGTTTTGAAAATATCGTCGGATTCCAACATTTGTTCTTCTCAGAACAGTCTTTGCTACTCTATTCACAGACAAATGCTATCATTTGAGCCTCCTTTACTTCGTCGCTTTCGAATGTTTTCAATCTGGATGAGTCTACTTCTGTTCGTCATGAAAGGAGTTTGTTTGTTTGTTCGTTGGTTCGTTCATAGGCTCGATCGTTGGCTCGTCTATTCTTTCGTTCGTTGGCTTGTTCGTTCGTTTGTTGGCTCGTTTGTTTGTTCCACGGTTCGTTTGTTCGTTCGTTGGCTCGTTCGCTTGTATGTTCTTTAGCTCGTTCGTTCGTTGGCTCGTTTGTTAGCTCGTTTGTTCGTGAGTTGGCTCGTTTTTCCGTTCGTTCGTTTGTTTGCTCGTTCATTCGTTCGTTCGTAAGTACGTTTGTTCGTTTGTTAGTACCTTTGCTCGTTCGTTGTTGTTGTGTTTAACGCCGTTTTCGAAATTATTTCAGTTATATCGCAACAGTCTATACCTGCATTCTTGCCTTCCTGGACTTTCTTTTACACAGTGCTTAGCACAATATTGTGCCTAGACCACTGGCTACTTTTCCACCTAACCACCGTCAAAACAATGATCAGCGGTAACTGTACATTATTTCTTGCTTTCCGGTAGGATATCGAGAAATAGCGGTGAAAATATTTTTCGATATAACACGGGTACGACCAGTGAGAATACCGACCACGGGGAGTTTGTACTGATTTTTATGGAAGTCTCGACAAAAAAAAAAGGCGTTAGAAGCATAAACTAAATAGAATATTTGTTTTTTTCGGTGAAAGATCGAAATTTATTTCATCTCGTGAACATCATCGGTAATATTTTCACTCGTGGCTGCGCCACTCGTGAAAATATTACCGATGATGTTCACTCGAAATAAATTTCGATCTTTCACCAAAAAAAAAATATCCTCTATGTATTTGGGTCCTCTTGTAATGACTATCCTAAATTCCCTGGGAATATAAACTTGCCAACGCCTGGTCTCTAACTCCGTACATTACCGACTGCCCAACCGGGCTCGGCAGAAAAAAGTTATCACTCCTAAAGTTCTGATAGAGCAGGGTGATTCAATACTTACTATTTCAATCCCAGTTTTTAATCATCAAAAAAGCACCTGAAATCGAGATATATATCGTAAATTTTCTAGGTAATTCCTTATCCACATAGATATCAAAATGCAAGGTGTTTTAGTATTTTAGATAAACGATTTCAAAAATTCACCGTTGTGCAAAACGGCTATAGTTTACTTAATAAGTTAGATTTAAAGGTACATCTATACTCTTTTCAGCCAGTTTTAACCCATTTATAATAATTCTTGTATCTTCATGCCAAATACTGCCCCTGACGTTTGCAAGGTTTCACAAATCATGACCGATAGAAAATGCATTTCATTTTCTGGTGACCATCAAAAAAATCACTGTTGTCGTTTCCGGTTTTGAATCGAAGACAAAACCCTGGAGTTGCTTCATTCCTTAGACCATAACGGTAATTCGTGATTGTTTACACAGCTGACTAAAGCCCGAACCACTCTACACACTATGAATTTTTAACAACATTTTCTTTTTCTCTCTGGCTGTAAGGATGTATTTTTAAACTGATGGTTGATAGATGAAAATCATAGGAATGTCCTAAGTTAGTGTCCTAAGTTAGTGTTTTTTACGTACTCGTATAATGCTTATCTAGTAACCTGCACTTTCTGTTTCCTTCGTATCTATTCTCTTAACCACATCATATTTATATGTCTGTATGTGTCTGCGTTTGTGTATTTTTGGCCTGGTCTTGGCTTGTCAAGCCCAAGGCCATAGGAATCGTATACCAAAATTTCAACCCCATCCAAGCATTTACGGAAAACCCCGAGTCAAGCATTTACGGAAAAACCCGAGTAAAAGTGAAAAGTACCGCCTGCAATCCATCTCACTACGCTAAAGGAAACGACCCCTTTAAATGATAAAATATTTCGATTTGAACATCACAATAAGGTTTACTTTCATAACAAACTTTCATAGATTTCAGTCGTACGAAAGTGTTGACTGAGAATCTGGGGCCCTCGTGAGGTTATTCATAACTGCAAATTCGTACGCTTAACAGTGAAAGAAACAACTGGCAAACCTCGGTACGTAGATGTAGGTACGCAATCGACCGAGTTGTGACTAGTGCTGTTGCCGAGCACTAATCGGGATCGTTCGTTTATCCTTTTTCTACACATCATGTGAATGACAAATAATGATAGCCTATTTTACGCAGACGATGTGCTCTTTCTCTGAAAAAGGTGTCTCAAAACCTCGGCAAGATTTTAATTTTCGTAAAAGTACTGTGCACCTCGTGTCTGAAGTTATAAGTATGTATTTGATTGGTATATATGCCTTATTTCATCCTGTCAGAATTGTCCGGTATGACATCTCGGCCCATAACCATTTCGACCCATAGCAAACTCGGAGCATACAATACCAAATATATATTAAAGTTTGTAACATGAGCCATTGAAAACCAGTTAATCTTTAAAAACGATGAAATTTTAGACTTGTCTTAATTGAAAATATTTGCAAACGGCAAGTTAGATTTAGCTGAAATATTGGTTATTGGCTGTGAAAGTGCAGAAAACCTTGTAGGAAAAAAGAGAGCATTTTCTTTTTTTTTTTTCGCAAAGGTTTTCATGAGCTATATCTTTGGAGTCCTTAAAACTCGAAAATGTGTGGTCAAGAGTTAAGTAACTTGTGGGCGTTTTATGTCGAAGATCAGACTTGACATTCAGTGCAATCTGATCTTGATCTCCATAGGTATTTAGGCTGACCTGGGTCGAAACTTTTTGCTTTTGGCAAATTTTCTGCATGTCAAAGGACCAGTGTACCTCATGATTCAGTCGGTTGCTCCACAAAATGGATTTTATGGATCCATAAATATATGATGGCTCATTTGGATTGATGGATCACGGAGGTGCATTAAACCTCCTTTTGCCAGAGCATGGCTCATTTGTGTTTTCCATAATCACAACCAGGAGCTCTTCAAACTTATCAATCCTAGATGACTTTACTCAGATAAGGGCTTTAGGTCCAATGGCCTTTTTGTTCATGAAAATCGGCTTTCCAACTTGGTTGATCATGGCAACTTAGAGATTCCATAGACTTTCAATTCGAAAGTTGAAAAGTGGCATTTACAGCAGATATTTTGACAAAACTTTTATAGAAATGTAACTTGAGCAGTCTTGTATCATCAGTAGTATAGGAGGGTAGACCTCGGACAAAACGCGTTTTGTCCGAGGTCTACCCTCCCTGAGTGCCATTTTGTCCGAGGTCTACCCTCCCTGAGTGCCATTTTTGTCCGAGGTCTACCCTCCCGAGCAGAAAAAATGCCGCATCACTGCAGTTTTGGCGTGATTCGGTTTCCGCGACATATGAATACAATAATAAATAGTCCGTTACTAGTCTCGGGAGGGTAGACCTCGGACAAAAGTAGTTCCGGCTGTTGGTTCAGGTAGAAACCCTCGTTGGACTTAGTCTTTTTTGGAGGGTTGATCTTTCTCTCTCTCTATTACCGTCGGACTTAGTCTTTTTTCCACAATTGGATTAAAAAAGTAGTTCCGGCTGATGTAAACAAGTAGTTCCGACTGATGTAAACAAACGTAAACAAGCGTTTTGATTGGTCGAGACGTTTTCCCGCCAAAATTCGATGGGTTATTTCCCCTTTTCAGCTTTGATCAAGGCAAAGACCTTTGTTGGACTTAGTCTTTTTCACAATTGTATTAAAAAAGTAGTTCCGGCTAATGTAAACAAACAGGGTTGGTTCAGGCAGAGCCTATCGTTGGACTTAGTCTTTTTTCCACGATATGGTTCCAAAGATAAAAGACTCTTCTATTGGTCTTACCGATATTGACAATTTGAGAAAGATAGACTTTTCTTGGGGAATGGTTAGCCCTGAAAAGGGCTGTTTTGGAGTTTGTTTTTTCCTCCTCCTCTAATGATAGTATCCAAAGTTTGTCTGACAGATAGGACACTCCACGACTCTTCTTCGATCTGCTATTGACCTTCTTATTTTGTTTATTTTATGCATAGGCAAAGTGGAGTCATGCATCATAGCCAGTAGAAAGGTTGTCAGATACCATTTTGTCATCGAGAGAAGTAGAAATTGTACACTATAGTCCATCACCATTTCTTTAGCTGTCATCTATTCGGGAGCCGAATGATTAATGTACTGGAAATGTCATCGTCTTTTATACGGCTGGAGACGACTTGACTTACTTATTGACAATTGTTGAAGATAGATTTTTCTTGGGGAATGGTTAGTCCTGAAAAGGACTGTTTTTGGAAATTGAACTGTCTTTTTTGTCTTTTTTCTCTATTGAGAACTTTTCTTTGTTTCTTTGGGTATCTTTTTGAGTTTGAGTTTTGGAATCTTTGGGATCTTGAAGTCTTTGAAGTTGTCGATATTTTTCCCATGTTTTCCCAATCCTATTTTTGACGGTGATACATAGGTGGGATCGTATCGTTGTTTTTTGTGAAGTTGTTCATTATCGTCTTTCTCTATTTTTCGTTTTTTATGTATCTTCTCTTCCTTTGGTTGATGATCTTTCTCTGATTGTGTTTCCTTTGAGTGTTGGTTTTCCTTCGACTGATTTTCCTTTGACTTCTGATCTTTCTTTTTTACAACTGATACAAGGGAGTCTGTTAGTCTTCGAAGGCTGGTTTTATCAAAGTCGAACTCCACCGGAATCTTCACAATAACAGGTGTAGTTGACTGTCTTTGCTGACATATTGTCTCGATGTTTCTGTTCAATGTTTTCAACTCCTCTAAAATCTGAGTTATTGTAGCATCTTGTTTTGAGATCATCTGTCGCATCTCTTCCTCGAATTTGTTAACTGGTGCTGCCATTGGCTCAATGAATGTCGAATTCATGGCTGACGCTAGAATATCTCCACTGTTTCCACTCTGTGGTAAGGAGTTGTCTAAGATGTAGTCGGCTAAGTTGTAATCGGCTAAGTTCAGATTCATCTTTCCCGTTAACAGTGTGTTTTTACTCGTACTACTCGAAGATCGAGAGTCGAATGATTGTAGAGAAATATCGTCAACGTTTTATAGGTTGGTAGGGGGATTGACCTACTTTGATACAGAATTAAGAGCGCGGACCCGGTCGGAAGCAGCCACGAATGATAACACTTACAGAGAGAAATGATAGAAATCTGGGGTACTGGCTAACCGATTGATCTGAGCTCTATTGCGAATGTAACATATCCTATGATTGAACGAAAACAACTGAATTCTAGTCAAGCAGAAATGATAATCTTTCGGTTTTTACATAGTTATACTGCTTACTTGCAAAAAGAATGAACTATACTATATTAGAAAATATTATTTGGGCTGAGGTTTTTTCTTAGAGTTATGCAGAATTTTGCTTGACAAAATTTGAAAAGATAGAACTTTTCTTAACGTTTGATAGTCCTGAAAAGGACTGTTTTTCGAAGATTTGTATTTTTTTAACCTCTTCGTCTATCTCTCGCAGCCTCTAACTCATCAAGTAACATAATAAGTAGTGCTAGGTTATGACGTATCTGTCGTCGACGAAACCAATCTTCTAACCAGTTCAGTATCGAATAATATACCACTGATCCAAACATGAACATGCAAAACATTTTTTATTCTCGAGTATTGAGAGGTAAAAATGATTAAATGAGAACTTGACCAGCTTTCTTTATACGTTTTACAGATGAATTGACCTACCTCGACTATGAATTAACGTTAGCCAATCGTTAGTTTTGTTATATTCTCTTTTGAATAAGTAAAAAGATAGATGAAAACAAGTCTATACGTTGTGGTAGGGAATAAGGTTTTCTGATAAACTTAGTCTTTTTTTTGATAAGTTGAAGTAAAAATTAACCTTTTCTTAAAATCAGAATTGATTTGGTCTGACAATTTGAAGAGAGATAAAACTTTCTTGGTGTATGTTAGCCCTGAAAAGGGCTGTTTTTCACTATTCTCTGTAATGAAATTAATTTAACTATCGGTTAACTTAATTTCAAAACTAGAGAAAAGATCGAGGACTCTAAACCTCCTCATCTGAATCTTCGGGGAATAGCTCACGCCGAAGTTCATTGATTTCTTCAACTTTGCCTTGGACATACTCATTATACATAATGAGTACTCCTTTGATTGAACAAAGTTGAATTTTCAGATTATATTGCACAGCTCTGCTTTTACACTTATCATATCGTTTTTCTATCCCACTCAGACGAATTTTAAGCAATTCGATCTGTTTGCATCCCTTTCTAAATCGTCGCTCTGCTTCAATCAATTTGAACCGTTTGTCGAGGGTCTTCATTTTTGAGTTCTGAGAGGGAAAAACTGATTAAAAAGAAAAAGAGCGCCATCTTTTATAGGATGGTAGGGGGGATTGACCTACATTGACTTGGAATTAACGTTATCCAATCGTTAGTTTCGTTATATTTCTTAATTCAGAATTGAGTTGAAGTGACAATTTGAAGAAAAGTAGAAAAACTTTCTTGTTGTATGTTAGCCCTGAAAAGGACTGTTTTTGATGAAGCTTCATCCTTCACTGGCTGCGATCGAGTTGTTCTTCTTCTTCATACTGTACCACAATGAAAGCTTGACAGCAATGATAACACCAAATCACTACACCATAGTCTTCATCATAGTCATAGAATCCCTCATCTGGTTCTGGACAATTGTGCTTTTCTCCAAGATGTTGTAGGATATGAAAGCATTTTCCGCACTCTATTGCACATGGTCTATCACACTGTGGACAATAAGGAAAAAATATAAGCATTTTTCTCGTCTTGGTATACTTTTACGATTTCTTATTCGTGCTACTCGAGAGAAACGAGAGTCGAATGGTTATAGGAAAAGTTCACTGAATTTTTATAACTTAGTGGAGGGATTGACCTACTTTTTTCTGACTCAGAATTAACGTAGACCAATCGTCAGACTTGATATATTCTTTTGTAGAAAAGGAATGGCGGGAGTGGGAAAACGGTTGATCTTGGCGGGTGTTTGGGGGAAAAAACGACGATTCTTCGGATAGGACTTAGTCTTTTTTTGAGTCTGATGCAATCAATCTTTCGATGTGAGAAATACGTTTTGTTTTGACAATTCGAAGAAGCAGACTTCCTGGGTATTGGTTGGCTCTGAAAAGAGCCCTCAATCCTAAAAAGAAGGAGAGAGTGGTTCTTAAAAAGAACCATTGTTTTTTATCCATTATACAGGATATGCCGTGATGACAGAAAGATCTTTATACTTGACTACATCCGGCAACTCAAATCCATCATAGCAGGCGACGACTTTACAAACATACGCCTCTTTACCATCTGCATCTTTTCCGATTTCAACAGGAAATTTCATTTCAAAAATTATCTTGTTGAAACCTTGCAATTTAATACTATCGCTATGTTCTACAGTAGATTTTACCATTTCATAAATTTCTGAAACGGAAAATCTTCTAGAGAACAAACTAGGTTGAGATTCATCCAAGTATCGTTCTGCATCAAAATAATGCTTTCTAATGAAATGCTCATGATTGAAGTACTTCTTATAGCGTAAATATTGCCCACTATAATAAGATTGAGGCGGAGTGCCAAAACCCTGTCTCACGGACATATCGCTAGGGTAAAAAAGATAGAGAAAGAATAAAAGATAGGAAAATTTCTGTTAACATTTTATAGCTTGGTAGGGGGATTGACCTACTTTGATACAGAATTAAGAGCGCGAACGGGGGCGAGAGCATGTAGATAGAACATAACGTACTATATGATCTCACATAGAATGTGATGATCTAGCTACATTTTTCTAAGTCTGAACTTTTCTTTATTCAAGTTTTGGAAAGAAATCAAAACAGACGACCTTTTTAAAAATCATTTCTTTATTCATTCAAAAGTTCTTAACAATATCATGAAAAAACAGTAACGTTTAAAACAAACCAAACGTTCTAACACTATATTTTATATATACAAAGACAATTTATATACAAAAACAATGAAGGTACATTTTTATATACAAAGCATTGACAATGCAGTTCTTATTTACAACAATGACAGAACATTTTTACAATGCAAATTCACAGATACCTCGATTTTTCCACTTGTCTTCATGTTCCACAACAGCTTTGTGCAATTGTTCATTGCCCAAAAACAAACTATATACACTGTCCAATCCACTATATTCACACGTTCCTCTAATTTCAAAGACGTTTTTGAATACTGCTTTTGCCGAAAGAGTTGAAAGTACGATTTTTTCTGTGACATCTCTATCAAAAAGAATATAACCTTCCATAATATCCACTCCTTCTGCATTATCTCTTGATTTTGTATACCGTAAGTAAAAGTTAAACAGGAGTGATTTCATTTTCAGCATGATCAGATAACTTTCTTCTGGTGTTCCTATGATGATGAATCGCCACCGACTTGTGGCTTGCAACTTCTTAGCGAAATAGTCACTTTTCCACAAACAAGCTGTCAAATAGCCTTTGATGGTGGTATCGAAATCTGACTCAGTCACCAACATTGCAATAAAGTCGTGCATGCTATACATTTTGCAGGATGTCTCTCCTTCTGCAACTCCCTTGTGCAATTTATCTATCCAAAATTTCACACATCTGAATTTAAGGTTGAATTGTGTTCCTTCATCGAGCGTGTGCAGATGGATGAAATCTCTATAAACTTTTTCACGTAGTTCTATCGGCAAAGGCAGCATTTCACTTGACATGATTTCCACTTTTCGATAGAACCGTCTTACTTTGATTGTTCACTTCAAATCAGTGTAACATGGTGTTGTCCCTTACAGTTATTTATACCCTCAAATCTTATAGGTCATAGAGTGCAGTATCATTACAATGCAAATTCACAGATACCTCGATTTTTCCACTTGTCTTCATGTTCCACAATAACTTTGTGCAACTGATCATTACCCAAAAACAATGGAAATTTGCTATCCATTTCACTATATTCACGTACTCCACTAAATGGAAAAACATGTTTTGAAATATCTTTTGTCGAAAGAGTTGAATATACGACTTCTTCTGTGACATCTCTATCAAATAGAATATAACCTTCCAAGGTATCCACTGTTTCCTCACCGTCTTGAATAGATCCTTTTTTGTAGCGTAAGTAAAAGTTAAACAGAACCGATTTCATTTTCAGGACGTTCAGAAAACTTTCTTCTGTTCTTCCTACGATAATGAATTGCCACCGACTTGTGGAATCCATCTGTTTAGCAATATAGTTGTCTTTCAACAGACAAATTGCTAAATAAGCTTGGAGAGGAAGATCGAAATTTGTATCATCCACCATCATCACAATAAAGCTGTGTATTCTATACAGTTTGCAGGATGTTTCTCCTTTTACAACTCCCTTATGCAATTTATCTATCCAAAATTTCACACAGGCGAATTTAATATCAAACTGTACTTGTTCATCGAGCGTGTGCTGATGGATGAAATCTCTATAAACTTTTTCACGTAGTTCTATCGGTAAAGGTAGCATTTCGCTTGACATGATTTCTCACTTTTTGATGGTTTTCACTGCTTTTTAAAAACGTCTTACTTCGATCGTTCACTTCAAAACAGTGTAACACGATAGTGTTTCTTACAGATATTTATACCCTCAAACTTTTATAACCATAGGGAACAGTGTCAGTATCGTTTACAATCACTCTTTTAGTGTATACAGAGCGAAAGGTTTTTGTCTGTGGTTCACTGGTCACTGTTCTGTCTTTATGCCTTTTGATTCTGCAGTCATACTGAACTTTGATTTCTATTGTACGATCCAAAGCGCATTTTGAATAGGTGTCGAAATTTACCATCTGATTTGTATTGTAATCCAAAGTAATTCCCTTCACTTTACATTTGCTTTTTTCTTTTCCATCTTTTGTTCTCATTTTGTAAGCGTAATTCTTGGGGCCTAATCCTCTGAAATGAGTTATTCTACAATCAGGTTCTTCATCGGTCCATTTTCCTAACCTACTGTTAATGATGGGAGGGTTCCACAATTCAGGATCATGAATGTACATACAACTATCTGTATCGAAATACAGAACTCTATCCCCCAATCTTTCAAGAACACTGTACAGTTCCAACCTTGCATAAGCTGTTACGTAGGATGCTACAATAACATTGGCTGTTGCATGCGTTTCGACAAAGTCCATCTTTTCTTCATAGTTGACTAAAATGAATGGACACTCGTTGTCAAAGATTTCCACATGTTTTACCGTATATTTCGGGTCGGTAATCAAGTCAAAATATTTAGATGGTTCTCTGATGTATTTCGTCTTGCTCATGTTTTCACGCTGTGCTAATTTCCCCCAAAGACAGTTCAGCATAATCTTAGCAAACGATCTTTTACCAGGATTTTTTTGAATACATTTGGGGTCGAGTCGAATCCCTTCAGCTTCCTCATACTCGCGAATGAATTGATTCTTTTCCGAGTCTGTCTGACACCAACTGGGATAACCACTGGCTTCTTGCTTAATTTTCAAGAAATTATCCACATAACCTTTAAAGAATTGATCCGAAACAGAGTGGAAATGCCAGATTTCATACACTTGCATTAGCTGATAACCACAGTCGAGAGCTTTGAACAGTTCAAATGTAACCCAAGTTCCAACCAAGGATCTCTCTTCTTTTTTATGGTTACAAACGTTTGAGCTTTCTTGTGCACATTTCATACAGAGTGGAAACATCATCTTGTTGTTACAGTGAACTGGAAGAACAGGATGAAACAAATCAATTGGGGGTAGAACTTTGCATTTAATGAGGCCTTCATACTGACGAATATTCTTCATATCAATACTCTCAGCAGTCAAGATTGTGGGATGACCTACAGGATAGAATTTATGTTTGCAAACGTAAGGATACAGAGAGCAGATGTCGATATACTTGATTTCCTTCTCACAGCTTTCCTCAACATCATAAGCAATTTTTATTGCATTGCATCTGCCTCCAGCCAGACCCTCTCTTGGTTCGATGGGGTCACAGTTCGGATATAGACTTTCAATGGTTTTTTTGTAGTCTTTGTCCTTCTTCATCTTGGTATCGAATTCATGCTCCCATATGGTCACTATGTTATATCCCATTCTTTTGATGGTTTCTAATCGTTCAATAGTACTGTTGTACAATTCATCCATTGTTTTTCCATTGATGGGATTGATATATTTTCGATCCTTGAAACATGTCTGGCAGCCATGAAATAAATCCCCGAGGAATTCATAGACAGTGTTTGATTGACGGTGAAAACCGTCTACAGTATATCTTCCTATTTGAAATTCACCACCATTTTTACCGTGTTGAATATGAATCCCTTTTTCCCTAGCAATACTTTGAATCCATCGTATTGCTTTCATAGAAAACCGGCGTCTGACTGGGTCTTTGCTTGAAATGATGGCTATCTGATTTTTTGGTAAATAATCTTTTCGCCAAATCTTGTTACAGGCGCCGGCGATAGTAAACGCCTCTGTGAATGGACAAATTCCACTCTGTTCGATGAACAACTTTCTGAATTCACCACATCCTCGTCTTAGGATATCAACATCCGATCGACAGTACATCTCCATCTCTTTTTGAAAATTGAATTCCTCACCATTTTGAACTTTATCATTATACCAGACTATGAATTTCGATCGAGCCTCTTCAGACATTGAATCGGGTTTGTAATAAGACATATCCAAGTATGGCCCAACGTAATCCCAGAATTCGTCTGTATTTGCCCAGTGAGGAAAGTAGCCTTTTTTCATTTCTTGAAGTCCAAATGTAGTCGGAAATTTTGCCAGACCAAAGTTCATAAAACTGAAGGAGTCAATCAAACACACACCATTCAATTCTAACTTCAAAATATTATTCCCATTCATAGTCAGTTCTGGTTCTTTCATCCCAACATTGATAATATGATTGAGAATAAATTGACCATCATAACCTTTGAGATTATGGGCAATAGCTATGATTCCTTTATGATGCTTTGTAAAGAGCCAGCTACAGAATTGACTCAAAGTTTCTTTTCCTTGAAAAATAACTTCTCTTCCTTCTTCGAATTCACTACATGTGGAACAATGAAAATCAAGTGGTTTATCAATACATTCAGCACAGGCTCGGTGTGCAATACAGTAATTTGGAATATGTATCCCTGTATCTTGCTGACATTCAAAATCAAAGAAAATGAACAAAGGTTTTTTGACTACAGAAGAACTCGTCTCATCGTCACTGTCATGCTTCATCTTACTCTGGTAAGGTTGAATAAAACAGCGATGAGAGAAGTCAACTATTTTCTTGCAGAGATGACACTTTTTCTTTCCCTTACAGACATGATTTTTCTTTCTGACAAAAAACTGGCCTCCACATTTTGAACAGAGTTTCACTAATTCACAAATGGTCTTCTTCTCTTTACCTTGAAGTGTTTTGTGTTTTTCCAAGCATTCTGCACTGAAAAAACATCTATGACACTTGCAGCAGACATACTCTTTTGATTTCGATGGACATTTTCCAGTACGAAAGCAACCTTTACAGATCTTTGAGCAAACATGGTCTTCCCGATTCCTGTAACGTATATCACAGAACTCACAATAATAACCACAATCAAGAAATGATGTAATGGATTTGATGTAGTCATAGTGTTTTTGATGAAAGTACAAATGTATGATTTTACTATTATCTTTCACTTCTGGATGTTCAAACACTTTCTCCATTCTCGATTGCTGTTGATGGACTTTAATAACATAGTCTTTTTCATACAAGAAATCTTGAATTTTTTTGTATTCTTCAGGTCCTACAGGTTGCGTTGACGAAACTCCAGATTCATTCATCAATTTCTCGGCTTCAATCTTTTGAAGTGGTCTGTTTGATCTTTTGATGATATCCCATTTTCGATTCCATTCTTGGGTGTTTTCACGTTCATGGTGATAAATCCCCACAACAACAGCTCTTGCAAAACATAGATGATCTTCATTATTAATTTCAATAATCGATTGTTTCTTCTTTGCGAAAACTTTTGAATCCAATATTTCTGTACCCCTAACTCTTTTACCACTTCCACTTGGGGGTACTGTATGTGTGATATCGAATGTCATGTGACCATCGTTCAAGACGAAATCCTCATTCGACTGTAGAACTTTTTCAATCTCGTCCAATATAGTATGACTCTCCAACTCCTCCACATATAGAAAGGGTATATGAATCCCCATATCCAATGAACGGTGATTAATGGTAATTCTGATCATATCCCTCGATTCAGCCTTTAACTTTTGAACGATTTGTTGGATAACATCGTCGAATAAGGCAGTCAGTTGCTGGGGCTGTAACTCATCGAATTTCTTAAAGGACGCCTTCAGCACATGGGAATCTGTATTGAATTTTCTTGACTTCTTCTTTCCCACTTCTTTTAAGGCGTATAGACTTTTCATATCCAAAGATTTTTTGTCTCCACTTTCTTCTTTCTTGGGTAAAAATGGTCCAGCATGACTTTCTTTTTTCAAAGATTTTTTATCTTCTTTCAATTTTTTTCTCTTTTTGGTTGACGGTGGAAATTTCTCATCGTTTTCTTCTTTCAAAGATTTTTTGACTTCACCGTCGCTTTCTTCTTTCAATGGTAAACTTTTTCTCTTTTTGGTTGACGGTGAAAATTTCTCATCATCGCTTTCATCATTACTGCTACTGTCTGGATAGACTAGGATTCTTTTTCTTTTCTTTGCCGGTAGTAATTTTTTTCTCTTCTTCGACATCGGCTGAATTGCCTCATCGTTACTTGTACTGTCTGAATACGGTACTAACCTTTTAGACATGGTTTTATGACTGATTGCGAGTCAAGTAATGTCCCAGAACTCAAAAAATCCTAGCTTTTTTATATCTTTTTCAGGTCAAACGTGTATAAAAAGAGACGTTACGACTGAAATCTTCATCATTCTTCGGAAAGATTTCAAACAGGACAACTGGTAGAAAAAATGAGTGGGTTCAAGCTACAAAGTACAACACCAAAGAGAATGTACCTGTATGTTAACCCATACACTCACGATTATGAGATCACCAATATACCATCAAGATATCAAGTCTACCATACTGGGAACTACGTGGGATCATTTCTATCCCACCAACATTTTGCAGAAAAAGATGTCTACCGTATCACCAGAGTCCTGGATCAAGCAACATTCGACAAGCGTCATGGAGTGAGTGATATGACAACGAATATCTGCTTTACATGCAACAGATCAGGACATTGGGCTAGACAATGTCCAGAAAAAGAAAAAATGATGTGGAGATTCGTCTCTGTCTTCGTGGATCCCTACAGCCACGATGTTAAAATTTCGCCAACAATGGAAACCGGTAGAGAATTCCAACATATGAAATACGTTGGGGCTCTATTATCCTATAAAGTAGACGAGAATAAATGGAAGACAAGATCGTCACAGACTACAACTTCATCGACTGGAAATCAGATCGAGCAGGAGATCGAAAATATGGAGCATGATAACACAGAAATCAACGACACAGAAATCTGTAGAATTCAAGTAGAAATACATGATAAGCCGCAACAAAGTTTGCAACAAAGTTCGCAAAAAAATAAACTTTCTTCAGAGGATACTCTTATACTCGATCAAAACAACGAACGCTCTTCACTGTCTGGAGAGCAAAACAACGAACAGAGGTCTCAGAAATCTTCAGGATCTGAAGAAAAGGAAATCAACGAGAAAAGAGAAAAGAAAAAGAAGAACTGTTTCTTCTGCAAAACAAAAAAACATGGTGCAAAAATCTGTCCAGATATTGTGTTGAAAAATAACAATGCCGAACACAATAATGGAAACAATAAGAGGAAACGTAAGAGCGAATGTGAGCCTGACATTCCGAAGAAAAAAAGAAAAACGTGTCTGTAATTTTTAACAGAAAAACATTTTCAAAGAACTGTTTCAAAGAACTGTTTTCAAAAAACGATTCAAATATTTCTACAGTTCAATGTTTCATTGTATATATTTTACCAGTTCAATGTTTTCATTGTAATGATTATTGTACAAAAGTTTTAAATAAAAAAGTTTTAAATAAAAGATATAAAAACATATAGGACTTGACTTTTTTGTTTTTGACAATTTGAAGAAAGTAAAAACTTTCTTGGTATTGGGTAGCCCTGAAAAGGACTGTTTTTAAAATTAAAGAGGACGTATTCTTCACCATTTCAATGAAGGATACATTCTCATTAATTTATTCTGCCAACCGCGATGCTCTGTTGGCGGTATCAGTTCTGATAAGTCCGGGTAAATATTACCCATCTTGACGATTGGGGTACGAGTATAAAACTCATACCCTCGTCTTGCGAAGAACTCCCGAAGAGCTTTATGCTTTAGGCTCTTCCTTTCTTCTGCCTCGTCTTCTTTCTTTTCCATGGCCTCTTGCTCCCATTTTTCTTTCATTTCTTTCTTATCCTTCTTGCTGGCAAACAGCCCACAGCAGAATTTCGATAACTTCATCGTGAAATGAGTTAATACAAGAATAAAAATGCTGGCTCTTTTATAGCTTGACAGAGGGATTGACCTACTTCACGTTAGAATTAAAAGCGCGAACGTGGGCGAGAGCATGTAGATAGAACATAATGTACTATATGATCTATCTACAATGTCTAAGAGTATCAGTTCCAAAAAAAATGTAACGAAACTAACGATTGGTTAACGTTAATTCCAAGTCAAAGTAGGTCAATCCCTCTACCAAGCTATAAAATCAGTGAACTTCTTCTATAGTCATTCGACTCTCGTTCTCTCGAGTAAGACGAATAAATCATAAAGTAACCAAAGCGAAAAAAAGAATTCAAAATATGGAACAGATAAACCATCAAATAATTGATGCTCTCCAAGACTATTTAAATGCTGGTGAAGATCTGTTGGTATTAAGAAGACAACTCATAGCAGTTCAAAGACATCTAGAGCAGATAACACAACCATACAGAGAGCTCGGAGAAAAATTACTTGAGCTGTTTATGCAGACAACAACTCCAGAGCTCATATTAGTTGACGTTGAACTCGGGAGAAAGATCACCACAAAGGATGGTACAATGACAATCACAAGAAGAACTGGAAGTTGTCCCATCTGTCATGCAAATTTTGGTTGCTGTCATTAGACGAGGAAAAAAAAAAGACAGTCTAATCTCAAAAACAGTCCTTTTCAGGACTAACCAAAACCTTAAAAAATCTATCTTTAACAATTGTCAATTTTGTAGATGTGTTGTTGTACTTTTTTTGCAGAGAGAAAAACTTTTAGATTAAAAAAATCTTACAGAGAGAAAAACTTTTTATCGATAGAAAAATTTTTTTCAAATAAAAAATCTTGCAGAGAAAAATTTTTTCAAAAAATCTTACAGAGAAAATTTTACCGATAGAAAAAATTTTTACGCTTAAAAATTTCGGATAAAAATTTTCGGATAAAAATTTTTTACAATTTTAAAAAAAAGTTTTGCAGATTAAAAAACTAGGGACGAATAAAACTAGGGACGAATAAAACCTAAGATTGGGTAAGTCTAGACGAAGTGGTTTTCCGGGAAATGTCGGAAAAAATCCACACTCAGATCATATAGTTAGGTAATGTCTAAAGATCATATTGCTAGGAGCCAAAGAAAAGACTAAGTCCAACGGTGGTAGAGAAAGATAGACGAACAAAGACGGAAAAAGTCTAAGTCCAACGATGATCTCTGGCTGAACCAAACTGAGGAGGGGAAAATAACCCATATCGTGGTGAAAAAAGACTAAGTTCAACGTTGATAGAGAAAGGATAAGACGAACAAAGACGGAGAAAAAAGACTAAGTCCAACGATGACAGAGAAAAAAGCCTAAGTCCAACACGGTGATAGAGAAAGATTGAGGCGAATAAAGACGGAAAAAAAGACTAAGTCCAACGATGCTCTCTGCCTGACCCAGCGTAAGTAGAGAATATAGTCCATATCGTGGAAAAAAGACTAAGTCCAACGATAGGCTCTGCCTGAACCAACCCTGTTTGTTTACATTAGCCGGAACTACTTTTTTAATACAATTGTGAAAAAGACTAAGTCCAACAAAGGTCTTTGCCTTGATCAAAGCTGAAAAGGGGAAATAACCCATCGAATTTTGGCGGGAAAACGTCTCGACCAATCAAAACGCTTGTTTACGTTTGTTTACATCAGTCGGAACTACTTGTTTACATCAGCCGGAACTACTTTTTTAATCCAATTGTGGAAAAAAGACTAAGTCCGACGGTAATAGAGAGAGAAAGATCAACCCTCCAAAAAAGACCAAGTCCAACGAGGGTTTCTACCTGAACCAACTGCCGGAACTACTTTTGTCCGAGGTCTACCCTCCCGAGACTAGTAACGGACTATTTATTATTGTATTCATATGTCGCGGAAACCGAATCACGCCAAAATTGCAGTGATGCGGCATTTTTTCTGCTCGGGAGGGTAGACCTCGGACAAAAATGGCACTCAGGGAGGGTAGACCTCGGACAAAATGGCACTCAGGGAGGGTAGACCTCGGACAAAACGCGTTTTGTCCGAGGTCTACCCTCCTATACTACTATCATCCATATAATTTTATTCAACTGGTAGTCTTTAGCTCATCTGTTTACGAAGAAAGCGTCATGCTATTATCAAAGCCTATGCATCATTGTCGTCGTGCAAAAACTTCGACATTTTTTAATATCTCTGTTATTCCTGAAGATATGTACTTCAAACTTGTACAATTTACTATCAAAAGGGGTACCCATATTACGGGGCAGGTAACAATCAAAATATTTTTGACACAGTTACACCCTTTTTTATTGCTTTAAATTTTCAAAACCTTTGACATTTTATCATATCTGTCATTAATGAAGATACTTGCTTCAGACTTGAAGTTTTCGTAACTATTAAAAGGGGAATTTATATCAGTACAACAGAGGTAGGTAACCACCAAAATATTTTTGGCAAAGTAATAGGTTATGCCAATTTTTCGACTGAGAACTTTTATCTCAGCTGTTTTTAGAGACATGGTATTTTCATAGCCCTAGTGTCATCATCTTCGTCGTTTGTGTCGTCGTCATGCAAAATATTTGACATTTTACAATGTCTTTTTTATTACTGAAAATGTTTACTTAAAACTTGGACAAGTTGTTAACTATCAAAAGGGAAACATAAACAATAAGGGTAAATAACTATCAAGTTATGCCCCTTTTTCAACTTTGTGTTTTCACTGAAAATCAACCGAGCATTGGTGCCCGAATGCGGAAGTCTTTTTATTTGTTGCCATAGAAACCAAAACTTAAAAATAAAAAGAAATACGTGAAAGATTGTCTTCTCAGACACCAAATCGTGCTCTGTGATATTAGCCATTAAAGACTTTGTGTTTTTTCCTTGTCATTGCGCAAAAAACATGGTTACTATTTCAACCTATAGACTGTGTGTGGTAAAATGAAAGCAAAATATAATTCTTTGCTTGGTCATTGTCGATTTTTGCACTTTCCAGAAATATTCCCTGCTGTTGCACGCTGCTCATTTTGGTTTGTTACCATGATTTGTTGGCAAAGCAACGTAAAGGAAGAAAATATGAAGCAGGAAATCCTTTGAAAATTATCTCCTTTCAATCCATAAAGACCATGAGACCAATGCTATACAAAATACTCACTATATTGGCCTGTACAAACTTATGTTTTTTCCATTCTGTTGTCAACTCCACAGACTGTCAGTGTGAGACATGTAGATATTTTTTATTAGTCTGTACAAATCTGATAGCAGTTTTTAAGCCTGTACAAATGTGATAGCAACTTTGAGCTTCTGGGCCTCATCTTCCTACCTCTTCACCCGTTCTGATGCCTAGGCCTCAGCGCTTTGATTACAGTCTGGGTCCGTATTCACCAACTATTCTTAATAACGTTCTCTTTCTCGTTCTCCAAGATCTTCTGAATTTGAAAGTAACACAGCTTCTGATTGGCTAAACCATCTGGTTTAGCCAACCAGAAGTTATGTTACTTTCAAATTTAGAAAATTGTGAAGAATAAGATTAAAAAAGTTCTTAAGAATGCTTTGGTGAATACGGACCCTGGAGGCCTTAAAAGTTGGCAGAAATGAAAGTAAAGTTAAGCCATTACGAATACTAATTTTAAACCGTTAAACCTCTTACCAGTTTATTTATATATTGACTGACTGACTGACTGACCCACGGACGGACGGACGGACCGACCGACCGACCGATCGATTGATTTACTCCCCTTTCAAGAATTTTTTAGCCTTTCACGAAAACAGCTCACTTTTTCCTGCATATCCGAGGTTTTGCCAAGAATAAGTAAGTGATCTGAGCTGTCTTGCCTAAGGACACCCTCACGGAATTACACAGCGCATCGAGTGAGGATCGCACCAAGGCCTCCAGATTGGGAATCCAACACTTGCACCCCTAAACCATGCAGGACCCCTACAACGTTCATAAATTGTTAAAGGCCCAATAGCGACCAAAAATAAACAATGCAGGTGTTAACCCTTATCCTGCTGAATAAAAGAAATGAAACTTTATAGCAGATAGTAGAAGCCCAAAACTTTCTTGTTTCAAAGGTGTTTTTAGAGGAAAGATATCTCCTTATCGGACAGTGTAGATCAAAGATCAGACTGCATGTTCTGTGCAGTCTGATCTTGATCTACGCTGTCCGCAAAAGGTCGGTGGGTCGCGATAAGCAGCCAAAGGGTTAAGATGCATTTAAATATATATCACATGACAATCTATTATTATACGGCAGAAAAATTGATTCAAAAAGTAGGTCAAAAGTTGCTGTGTTGCTCTTTTATTTACTTTTTACCTGGTCTTAAAATTCGTCATTCTGCCTGCGACTAACACTCGGACCGACAGTACAATAACAGACTATCATCTCCACAATAACTTTCATACTTTTGAATCGGGTATGATTTAAATTCAAATGTATTTTTACACCCGTATTGTTTACTTTTGCTTGTAACAAACAATTGCTGCTTTTCTCACGATACTTTTAAACAGTTTTCCGCTGGAAACGAGCCATGCTTTGGCAAAAGGGTAACAAGCAACTGGTGCTTTTCTCACGATATTTTCAAATAGTCTTACACTAGAACTGAGCCATGCTGCAGCAAAACTCTTTACCACATAATCCCGACTTTTAACGACCCTGTGAAAGAAGTTTTTCGAAAACATTGTGGGAAAAGGAGAAAATGCTGGTAACCAGCATTTTCTCCTTTTCCCACAATGTTCTCTACCCTTTCCAAAACAAATTTCAATATTTCAATCACACTTATTTTGTCGTCTGCAAATGCTTTCAATTTGGACCAGTCTGAAATTTTGTCATTTGGTAAAGAGTTAATGCATCTCCGTGATGTATCATACCATAGGCCACTGAAACTCCATTGGTCTATTACCGAACAACGAAATTTTCCTTATCGGACACCGTTACTATAAATACATGTAGCACACTGGCAACTGCCTCTATATTGTATAGTCTTATTATATACAACATAGAGGCAGTCGCCAATGTGCTATTTATAGTAACGGTGTAAATGAAAAATTGATTATTTCCTGATATACAGGCGATGCACCAATTCGCAAGTATTCGATGATCAACCAAGAAAAATGTTAGTGTTCCGTAACAGACCAATGGAGCTTCAAAGGCCTGTGATCATACCAAGCAAGACGTCACATAATTCGGGATCCTTTTAATCCAGTTGGTCTAAAAACCGACCAATCAAGCGGCGGAATGGTCCTTTAACATACAGAAAATTAACCAATAGCAAAAAAGTTTCGGCCCAAGGTCAGCCTGCGCGGAACGCGCAGGCTGACTTTGGGCCGATACTTTTTGCATATGCACTAAGCCCCATTTTTCACAGAGCATGGCTCAAATGATTTCAATTCTTCTTCTTCAAAAAAAGTGGGTTTAATCCTTTCAGCGCCACAGGCGAAAACTAGGGCTTTTGCGGACGACATAGATCAAGATCAGGCTGCACAGAACGTGCAACCTGATCATTGATCTATGCCGTCCGCTTGTTTAGTCAAGCCTGTAAGACATGGATCAGTCTGAATGCAAGTGGACTGAATCTTTAGCTGTCGAAAGAGGACGAATTTAGAAATTTGGCGCTGAAAGAGTTAAGACTTACGGGGGCTTATCAGGTGGATAGAGAAGCGATAAACAAGCCGTAAAACTTGTCCACAAATCACCAGTTACAGAAGTTTTATGTGGCATTGGAGGTAATGATAGCGATGTTCCATGCCGGTTTTGCCGTAAAACAAGAAACCTGAGTGCAGTATTAAATGGCCTACCCTTTGCCCTCCCGGGGGTCGAATTGTTGTATCTTTTTTTGAGTCGCCTGGTTGCGTAGCAACCAGGCTCTCATTGTTATCATCTTGATCTATGGGGTGACGTAAGCATACCTCCGGCCTTGTACTGCTTCCTGTCCCAAGTTCCGGTTTACGAGATAAAACATAGTTTTCTAATTATTCGGTAAACAACCCAATTTTTCTGTAGTAAGTCACTTACAATTGTGCCTTTGTGATAATGAATATGTCTATAAAGACTGAGCTCTTTAACGGTTTAAGCCTTTGAAAAATCATTTCGTCGACAAGGTACACGATAGCCTATCTCTTACACAGACATCATCTCTTAAAATAGCGCATTATGTATGTATCTAAAAATAGCCGTCGTGAACTGAATAAGTTCGCGAATACACTGCAAAATACTCTTCGACGACAAACGTCTTCACTACGGCACGCTTCTATTTGTAGACAGTTCTCAGCGAAAAAAAGTTTGATAATTACCCATTAGAAGCACACTCTAAATCTTACAATCTGTCCGCAATTGCAAGTCTTATTTCAATCCAACATTCAACCTATGATCGGAAAGAGAAAGGCGATACCGAGTTAACGTGGAAGCTTTCAATGGAGATTTTTCCCAAAATTAGGCTAATTTTTTTAAACAAATTTATAACGAATTGGAATGGTTGCGTTGCCTTTTTAGACATTCTTAAACGTTGCTTCTTCAGAGCTTTTTATTCTAGACATCAACTACTTTGCACACCCATATTCTAGGTGCACAAGCAGAGATCGTACAATAGCGTATGTAATGCGCACGGTTCAAGTCATCGCTTAGCAGGTGCTTTCTGGAATGTAGCTGTGTGACAAATATAGATCTTATAATCACGTGACGTATAACGTCATGTGCACCACGGAATTCTCTATAAATTTACATATTTATGAATGAATCAGTCGCTGATGCGGCCTTTATTTTCAGATTACACCGACCTAGCGCCTCACCGATCCATGCAGAGAGAGAGTTTTAAAGTTTACTGTGTTCAATTAATTGTTTTTCGTTTTTAAAGAGGTGAATTTGTCAAAGTCTGCTCTTTTTTTTTTCAATGTGCGATTAACCTAGATCTAGTATTTATGAAACAATTTATTAGTGTCGGTGTCAGAACGAAAGGTGCTTTCGTAACTGCCAAAATATGAAGTCACACGGGAATTCGACTTGAAACTACGCAGTTCTAACTCCCAGCAATCTGAGAACTTGACTTTTACTTCACTATATTTCAAATATAATAGAACAGGTCAATGTTAACCCACTCGAACAACAAGGTCTTTATTGGAGTGTTTGTAATCTTGTAAAGGGTTGTTGTACAGGGTACTAGAACTAATCGCAAACATGTGTAGTTTACACCAAAGCAATACACATGGAAATCTCTACAATTTTCAGTTGGTGTGGAAGCAGTACTCATTCCTGGGCCGTTATAACACGCAGACAAAGTTAAAAGGCAGATGATCATGCTTTTGGATTAGATTGTTTTTCTTGAGCTGTAGCAGCCACATTTCTAGAGTCCACTGTGGACAAAACTTGAACCCGGACAACAACAAAAACAAATTATTTCCAAAGGACCGTAGATTACTGAGTCAAATATTTGTGTGTGCTCCAGAGGCTACATTTCAGTCCAATGATCATGAAATTGCCCAGCTGTTTGTCTCAATAATAATTTTTGACAAAACTGAAAGTAGGTCACCGGGGTTTAAAAGAAAAAGGTTGTCACTAGGTCAAATCAGACGAAACCGTAATAGATCTAGTGCTGTAGAATCCATTTATGTTCAGTCCGATACTCACGAAACTTTGTCAGACTGCTTAGATTAGATGTGGGTGAGTTGCAAAAGGGCAATTTTGGTCTAAAAGTATGTCACTAGATCCTGTACCAAAAGACAAACTTCAGTTGAGTTCCATACTAATGTTGCCTAAATGGCCCTCTTGTAAAATTGTTCAAGTGGTTCTGCTCTGTTTCTATAAACTTTACAGAAGCTTCAGAACTGAGTAGTAACATTTCAAAATCACGGCCTCTGAAACTGTATAAGCAATTACACCCAAATTTCATATCTAGCATCCTGTATTTGGAAAGGACAATTATTCAATTTAACAGATATATGTATAACCACATGGTCCAATTTTAGAAAAATTGTGTCATACAAAAACAACTTGTTCTAAATCTGGAGAGAAAATGTATGCCCTGTTCTACCGAAATTATTTAGAATGTTTGTTTTAGCAATATGTGTAAGAATTAAGATATACATGTAAGTTAAATCACCCAGTTTCTGCGCTAGAAAAAACATTTTCATCAACCTAGAAGCCTGATTTACAGGCATTGTAACGCTGGGAAGGAACTGTAAATATTGATGGAACTTCGACAGTTATTATGCCCCGCTGAATTTCGGGGTGGGGGGATATAGTTTTCATGTTGTCTGTCCGTCTGTCTGTTTATTGGTCCGATCTTCCGTCCATCCAGACGGATATATTCTAAATTCGTTGACGAAGTTAATGAAACTTCAAACATGTGTTCCTCATGATAGTTCGCCGATGCACTTTTTTTTAAATGTAATGCCTTTTCATGGAAAGAGGAGGCTTGATGTCCTCCGGTCTGCTTGTTTTGTTTTATTTTGTTTTTGTTTTTAATGCAGCATCATGGAAAAAGGGGGCTTGATGTATATTTCCATTATGGATCAATATCTCTTTAACTACTGGACAAAATTTTATGAAACTTCATATTTATATTGTTTATCATAAGCCACAGACAATCAGTATTTGTTTTTATTTAATGAAATACCGTGTCATGGAAAAAGGGGGCTTAATGTATATTTTCACCAATGACAAAAAGGCCATTTACATGCAAAACACGATACCTCTTATAATTATGTTTCTATCTAAAAAAAATGTTTTGTTTTTTTTCGGCGGTGGATATCATTTTAACGAATGACTTGTTTTGTAATGATTTTACCTTTTGAAAATCATTTGTTAAATGAAGTCACCCGGGGTAAGAGACTTTGAACTTTTTAAACCTGTTCCTGGTGCCTAAATGTTTGCAACTTTAGGATGACAACTAAGAAATATGCTTGCATATAATACTGCCTTATGGTTAAGTTATTTTGTATCTTGAATGCTTTTAATAGATTTGAACAGAAAAGGGTGAAAAGTTCTAACCCATTGCCCTCCAGGCGACTCTCAGGACTATCAGTCCTTTGATTATAATCGTTAACCCCCTTGATTTTATTGAGCCACTCTGTGAAAAAAGGGGGTTAAATGCATCTCCTTGATGCCAAGCCCCCGTAGTCTGTAGCATGCAGGACTTGAGAACAGGGTGTCGCTGGTTCGATCCCCGGCTTGGCCAATTTCTTTCCGAGGATTGATGATAGTCATTGCGACAGGATTCATTCCTCTCTCACCGCTGACCATTGTTTCGACGAAGGTTATGTGGGAAAGCAGCCAGTGGCTTGGAAAGAATATTGTGCGTAGTACTGGTAAAAGAAACTCCAGGAAAGCATGGATAGGTGCACTGGCGGCCGCGATATAACTGAAATAATGTTGAAAACGGCGTTAAACACCATACAATCAATCAGTCGATCAATCTTAAATCAAGAACGATATAATTATGTACTAACCGTTACCTGAAATTTGGAGAAGAACTTTATAAGCCCAGCTTTCGTTCTTATCCTTTTCCTGAGTATATTTGATTGTATTGTATTGTCTTTCGTAAAATTGTATATTATACTGTTGAATAAAATATGTTTAACTCTTTACCAAACGACAAAATTTTAGGCTTGTTTTCTCCGCTTCCCAAATCAAAGTTCTATTTTTGAGTCACCTTTATTTTGTCGTCTGCAAATGCTTTCAATTTGGACAAGTCTGAAAATTTGTTGTGTGGTAAAGAGTTAAGGGATATTGCGGCGGCCAGACGACCTATCCATGCTTTCCTGGAGTTTCTTTTACCAGCACTACCGCAACTCAATGACCTTTTGCGGACAGCGTGGATTAAGATCAGAGGGCACAGAGCTGGTAGTCTGATCTTGGATCTACGCTGTCCGATAAGAGGATTTTTTTTTCCAAAATGTAACTTTGAAATAGCAATATTCAGGTGTTTACCATTGGCTTGAAAATTTCATTTAATATTTCTAGCATGTTAAGGGTTAAACTTAAACTGGATTATAGTTAAACAATAGCATGCATAACCCCGGCAGATCAGTCGGTAGTGTACAGGACTTGAGAACAGGAGGCTGTGGTTCGATCCCCAACTGCAAATTTCTTTCCGAGGATTGATGATAGTCATTGCGACAGGATTCATTTCTCTCTCACATTTCGACGATGGCTATGTAGGAAAGCAGCGAGTGGCTTGGAAAGAATATTGTGCGGAGTACTGGTAGAAGAAACTCAGGGAAAGCATGGATATGTGCACTGGCCACCGCTACATAACTGAAATAATGTTGAAAACAGAATCAAACACCATACAAACAATCAATCAATCAAATTCGCCAGTCTGTCAGTACTTTCAGTACTTTGATTTTCCCTGTCATCATGTAGATCGTTTACCAAAAAGTATTATTCCAGACATTTTTCATATGTTCTCAAAGCTTCGACATCACGGTCGAAAGCGTTGGTGTTACCGATAAGTTCGGCAGCCTTTTTCGTGTTATTCAGATTTTTTTTTTCAGGGGTAGAGTACATCCACATGGAAAGACAGAAACATAAAAAAGCAATACAAAATATTTGAAACATGCTCTATGAACAGAATGTTTAATGCGTCTGCAAAAAAAGCAGCGACCCAGGCTGATTTGGGTCAAAACGTTTTGCTATGGGTCAGTTCCAGATCTAGTCGATTGTTAGGCCAAAACTATGGTTTCTCCGAGCATGTTGCGAATGTTAGTATCAAAATATCTCAGTCAATCCCATAAATCTTTAACAAGATGACGACGACACCCAAAATGAAAGAATGTGCAGACGATAAATAAGATGTGGCTCAATGATTGGGATGTGTCTTTGAAACGTTGGAAAACATTGTTGGAACAGGAGAAAATGCCGGTTCCCAGCATTTGCTCCTGTTCCCACAATGTTTTTTTTTTTTTTTTCAATTTCCTTCCCAGCGTCATATAAGTCGGGATTGTGTGGTCAAATTATTACCTACTTACCTTCCGAAAGAAATTTAGCTCAGTCGGTAGCGTACAGGACTTGAGAACAGGAGGTCGCTGGTCGCTGGTTCGATCCCCGGCTCGGCCAATTTCTTTCCGAGGATTGATGATAGCCATTACGACAAGATTCATTCCATTATCACCGCTGACCATTGTTTCGACAATGGCTATGTGGGAAAGCAGCCAGTGGTTTGGAAAGAATGTTTTGCGAAGTACTAGTAAAGAATACACACACAAAAAAAGCACATATTGGCACAGAGGCCGCCGGCAGATAACTAAAACAATGTTGAAAAGGGGGCTAGAAACAGCACAATTTATGGTGTAGGGACTTGGGTTCAACTTGGTAAACTTTTGACTTTAAGACAGTACAGGTGTTAAAACGATATGAGCCGTGGTCTAGCAAAAGGGGGATTAATATACCTCCGTGATGCATTATACCAAGCAAGTCATCACATAATTATGGATCCATAAAATCCATTTTGTCTAACAACCGTCTGAATCATGAGGTACATTGGTCCTTTGACAGGCTGAAAATTGACCAATAGCAAAAAGTTTCGGCCCAGGTCAGCCTACGCTGACTGCGCAAGCTGACCTGGGGCACTACTTTTCGGAGATGCATAAAGCCCCCTTTTCACACAGCATGAATCCTACACAAGTTTTCAAGGTCTGCTTCTAATCCTCGGTATAAAAGCTCTTCAAAATCTCTCCATGTTGAACTTCTTTGATCTATTTTTATTCTCGTATATTTTTATAAATCCAATTCTGATCGGATATTTTGGGAATTTTTATAGCAGTTTTTTTTTTTTTTTTTTTTTTTATGATCCATGCTCTGACAAACTGGTGCTTAATGCATAAGGATTCGTAAAATCCATCTTGTCTAACAATCAACTGAATCTGGAGATAACCTGGTCCTTCGACATTCAGAAAATTTTACAAATAGCAAAAAAGTTTCGACCCATGTCAGCCTGCGCGGACTGCGCAGGCTGACATGGGTCTATACTTTTTTTGCAGATGCATTTAGTCCCCGTTTCCACAGAGCATGCCTCATCTATTAAAAAGAAAATGTAAAAGAGGGAAAAGGGTTGCCTATCTTTATCACGTTTCTAAGATCAGTGATATTAATTATTCGCTGATATATGGAGTGGTTTGAAAAACTTTGTACCCGAGTAACTGTCCTTATCGTTTGCTATTATAGAAACGCACTTAAGTACGTTGACTTCAGTTTTCTATCGAATTGCACTCAACTCTTTACCAAATGACAAAATTTTATACTTATCCAAAAGTGAAAGCTTCTACAGACGACAAATTAAATGAGATCCAGAGGATGGGTATTTGCCTTTAAAAGAGTCGAAAACATTTTGGGAAAAGGAGAAAATGCTGGTTACCAGCATTTTCTCCTTTTCCCTCAATGTTTTCAAAGGCCCTCTTCATCAGGGCCGATGAAACACAGGATGGTTTGGTGAAGGGCTAATCCTTTCGTCGCAATGTGTGCCACAAATACCTATAGTAGATGGCTTAGCTTCAGATCAGATTGTACGGAGAGTGCAGTCTGATTTTGATATCAACGACGTTCCCTATTTGACAAAACAAGTTTTAAGGTGTATAAAATATTAATTAAAGCCACTTTATTAAAAGCTGATTCGCTAGTTTATACTTGAGTTCAAGCCATTTTAACAATTCAGGTCATATCACGGTGGTCAGTGCACCTACGTATGAGTTTCCTGGCTTTCTCATAACAGTACTGACACAACTTTCTTTCAAAGTGACTGACTAATTTAGGCTTATTTAGGGTTGAATTGTAGCCCAAGGAAACTTTTTGGAATCTACTGCTACGGTCATTTTTTTTTTTTTTTTTTCAAAACACAGCTAAATACTACAAAATGGACTTTTCCCTTCAATCTTTGATTTAAAAAAAAAAAAAGTTAAAAGAAAAGAAAAAGTTAAAAGAAAAGAAAAAAAAAAAAAAAAAAAGTTAAAAGAAAAGAAAAAAAAAAATAAAAAAAGTTAAAAGAAAAGAAAAAAAAAAAAAAAAAAAAGTTAAAAGAAAAGAAAAAAAAAAAAAAAAAAAAAGTTAAAAGAAAAGAAAAAAAAAAGGCAGCCAAAAAGGTGCAAACTGGCTTTTTTACATAACACAAATTTATATTTTGACTCATAAGCGTGCAAGCTCGATGGCCAATGGCTTTTAAATAACAAGTTGGTTGCTTTACAATCGGTCACTCGAGTCTATTTTAATGAGATCAAGTATGACGTCATCATACCTTTTTATTACGATCCCACATAATCGACGATTCGGCAAACCTCAGGTGACCCGATGATCAAGTTAGATGTAGGTACAGAATCGACCGAGTTGTGACATGTGATAATCAACGAGTGTTTTTAATCATGTGACATCCCACGAACCTTTGCGAAATGCTGGCGCGAAATCTAAAATAATACCTAAAGAGGCCACGTAGTCCATTAAAGTAAATAGCTACCGAAAGTAAACAGATTGTGTGTTAAAATGCATTTAATTTCAAATCATACCATTAAAGAGTAAGGAAACTATTGTGAAGGTGTCAATCTTATTGTACGGTCGGCCCTAGCATTAGTCGCCGGCAGAGAAATTAATTTCAAAACTAGGTTTAAATGCACCAGGTCACTTTATTTTTTGTTTACTTTTTGTCTGATTATCAAATGTATTTTCTCCCAGGGACTAACACTTTGACGACCACGGAATAACCGATCGTCATCTTCACAATATTTTCCATACTTTTAAATGGTATTATTTAAATTCAAATGCATTGTAACACATTCATTGTTTTCTGGCCTCTATTGAACCTGTAACCGTTTACTGATTCAGTGATTAATCACTTTTTAAGTTTTTAAGTATTGTGAGATTATAAGCCCTCGAGTCAAAGGGACTTTCTGTAAATCGATCGATATACTGAAGAGTTTTGAACTATTATTTCACATCAATTGCACGAACTTTTCAAAGTCATAGCTATCTTACCCTTTTTCTTAAACGACAAATTTTCGACTTTTTCTGCAAGCGACAAATCGGAAAACGGTACGCATTGAAGTCCCTTGGCAGGGTAATAAACATTGTCGGAAAAGGAGAAAATGCTGGTTACCAGCATTTTCTCCTTTTCCCACAATGTTTTCAAAAGGCTTCTTTCGTCAGGGTCGTCAAAACTGGGAATTGTTTATTACAAGGATTGAGTAAGGTTGTGTAGAAAGAAGAGGATGATTTATGGTTTTATCATCTCAATTCAAATTCAAAATTTATTTTCATTATTACTCTAAATCTGAAAATTCCAAGCCTCAATTAGTCACTGTGTCTGAAAAAGCCGGGCAGATCAGTCCGTAACATACAAAGCCTTGGAAATCTAGGGGTCTCTTGTTGGATTCGTAATGAGGAAAATTCGAAAGGGGTGCTACATAAATAACTTCCGGATGAATGTTATTACTTTAGTTTCATCGTGGCAGCAAGTGCGCCTATCCATGCTGTCCTGGAGTTTCTTTGACCACTTCTTCGCATAACCTCATTTCCGATCCCAGATAAACAGTTCGAAACAATCTTCAGTGGTGAGGCAGGGATGAATCCTATCGCAACGAAAATCATCAAATCATCATTCCTAAACGTTCAACTTTTCTTTCTGGATTTGTGCAAACATTGAATCAAAGCTGGAAGGGGGGGGGGGTTTCCCCAATCCATCTGAAAAAAAATGGGGGGGGGGGGAGGTGTTCAAAACATTGGCGGGACAAACTTCAAACAGATGAAGAAATATAGTATATATAACAGATTTATTTCTGTCCAAAGATACATGTTAAAAGAAGTTTCTGGAATATTCTTCTCTTGAAATTAAATTCATTTTTTGAAAAATTAGATGACAGTAAAACAGTTATTAATTTCATTCTGATAATATTCGAAAGAAATTTATTACAAATAAATTACAATAACAGTAGTCTAAGACAATGTAAAGTGAAGCGTTTTGGACCGGGTCGTTTTGGAAGTGGGCCGTTTTGACCCACTTCATATCAAGGGAGGTTCCTTTAATGGGCATAATATGTTTATAACAGCCTTTGCAATGATGCCGTCTTATTGAAAATAGCGATATTTCAGGCGCGTCGCGTGGTTTTGTACATTGGGGCGGCGTAGGACGGGGTGGGTGTGGGAGGGGTGTCCCCTCCCACTGCCGAAGAAAATTTTAAAATCTGTCAGGGAAATGCCGCCATTTCCTGGACTTCAAAACTTGCTTGGAGCTTTTTTTAATGTTGATTTTGTCTTAGATTTTTGGCATTTAGTTCATCTATACATGATTGATCTGCAACATTATTAGATTATTCTGTGAATGGAAAACATGCTAGTCACAAGCCCTTTCTCCTTTTCCAAGAATGTTTTTATGATTCGGAAAACAGGGGGTTTGTAGTTTGCTTTTGTACATACCTTACTGTAATGGAGCCTCGAGAACTGTTTAAACCATTGTGCGTTGAATGATCGTAGTTCTGGAGATTTCTTTCCAAAGGAACGCTTAGAGAACTTAGAGTCACGGGGCTAATTAGGTTCAGTCATGTTTACATATAGAAGATACGTAGAGGAATGAAGAAGAAATATTGTTCAAGGAGTTTGCACGTTGTTGAGTACAAGTAATTATTTCTTATCAAACCTGCCGCCTTTTTTCATTGCTATAAAACAATTCTCGATTAAGCCTTTGACGGCTAATTAATTATTCAATCAAACGTTCTCAGTTTGCGGCTGTTGTATATAGTGTATATTCTTTTAAACCACACACTTAAACCCTTAAATAAGTTTTTGAAGGCTGATTAATTGGTCAAAGTTTCTCTGTTTGAAAGTGCCCTATACTGTGTATTGCCTAGGTCGCATTGTCACACTTTCACACTTAATCGACACAAAGGGAGAGTAGATATACATGTCACGGTCGCCTTAGAAACCGATTACAGATATCCGCCGATTTCGCCGCTCCATTCAAATTGCAAATTCTTAAACGGAATGTCAGAATTCTTACATTTTCATTGTACGAACTACGCCTTTTTTGTGGAAATATTGGGGCGGCGATCGCCGCCCTTGCCGCCCCCGACGCGACGCCACTGTATTTTCTGTAAGGCAAGAGTCATTTCTTTGGTTTCGGCATTTCACTGTTTATGTTTTGCGCATTGGGTCTGAATTAATGCGGGATCTGGGAAAAATAAGCGTGAATCCCGCAATTGTCCGGCGTAGAATAGACACTGAGACACTTTTCCTTCAATAGTGCAAAGCTGGCAGTGTGTGGTGTGGTACGGTGTATCGACAACCTTCACATCAGAACCTATAATTTTCTCACTCGTTTTTTGAAAATTCAGGGGAGGCGAATCGTTTACAATAACACTGCTGTGTTCACAGTGGTTATCTGAGGCTGTTCATACGTACCGGCAAATATATCAGACCTCTCCAACAGTGGTGAGTTTAAAAGGCAGACTGCCTCATAAATTACTGTCTAAATCCAGTCTTTTTGCGAAATTCTTCTGATACACAGTCTGTTTCGTCATGGTTTTATAAATAAACCGAAATCAAAACACTGAAATAGGAAATAGATGTGGTTTGTTTTTATATGACGATTTCAAAAAAGATTTGTTGTATTGATTTCATTGCAAATGATCTCTCCAATAGTTGGGTAATTTTTTTACTAAACAAATAAAGCTAAGCAGGAAAAAAATCTTTTCAAAAAAAGGGGGGGGGGACATCGGGAACAGATCACGTGACCTGAAAACGCGGGAAGAAGGTCACGTGTCTTTCATATAATGCATAAGAGGTTTCTACGCAGCCGCAATCATAATTATAATGCCTTACTTGTTTGTTTACATGTACCAATATAATATATTGAAATTAAAAGCAATAAATTATTTGAACACATTGATGCCGACCTCTCCTGGCTTCTTTTTCAAAGAAGCCAACATGTTTTCTCACTCGTTTTTGAAAATTCAGGGGAGGCGAATCGTTTACAATAACACTGCTGTGTTCACAATGGTTATCTGAGGCTGTTAGTACGGATACTTAAACGGTGGTCCCGTATTTCTTGTATACAAACGTAAGTCGAAAACAAAAACACAGAATAGGTATGGTGAAACCGCTTTAACTTGTCATTTAATGAATATTCCGTCTTTTTACGTGAACTATTTATAGATCTTCGATAAATTTACGATTTATAGGAAGTTTACTTCGGGATAATGTGTCCATGTATTTTACCGAGCTACACCATGGAGACGGCGACAAGATCAGTTTATTATATAAACATATTAACTCTTATCCTGGTAAATAAGTTAAATGAAACTTTTATGTCGATGATAAAAAACAGAATAATGCTATTTCAAACTTATTTTTTGGAGAAAAAACGATCGTCTTATCGGACAGTGTAGATCCAAGGTCAGACTGCACGTTCTGTGCAGCCTGATCTTGATCTACACTGTCTGCAGAAGGTCAGTGAGTCGCACTTAGCAGACTAAGGGTTTAACATTTGAACTCCGTTCAGAAGGAGCTCGGCAAATATCGGGAAAAAAAAACGAACACGGTCACGGAAACAAAATAGTGACACGTCAAAGCGGTTTCACGTATATCTATGAGGGTTGATCAATAAATTCGTGGAAAAAACAAAGCGAAAATTGTAGAAAATATCTCTGATCTTTTATGAATATGGATATATAAATTTCACGTAAAATTTACAGTAAGTTTACACAAAAAACAAGAATTTACCACACCCATACCAATGAGATCACTGCAGATCAAGCGCAAAATAACGTCAAAAACGACGTCAACGTTACATTTTCTCAACGTAACAACCATTAGCGTCTATACAGCGTTCGTGTCTATGTACCCACTGAGTGAAAATGTTTGCATAAAACGACTTGTCGAATACGGTGGCACTGAGGTGACAGGTGCATTTTTTTGTATTTATCTCGTTCCCACGAGATAATAATTTGTTTTCTCGCGGTTTTTTTTTTTTTTTTATAAAAAAATATGCAAAAAACAAATTCGTTTTTCTCGAGTTTTTTTTTCCCAATAAAAAATTATGCAAAAAACAAAATTCGTTTTCTAGTTTTTTTTTTTTTTTTCATAAACAATTTTGAAAAAATAAAACCAACTTTCATTTTCTCGATTTATTTTCATATAACAAATTATGCAAAAATCGAAATACTATCTCGTTCGAACGAGATAATCAGCCAATCAAAGTCATCCATTATGTCGTTCGCACGAGATAATAAGTCGTGCTCACGACATAATCATCCAGTCATATTCCTTCTACTAATTTTTGTTTTTTGCATAATTTTTTATTTAAAAAAAAAAAAAAAAAAACCTCAAGAAACGAATTTTGTTTTTTGCATATTTTTTTATATAAGAAAAAAAAAAAAAAAAAAAAAAAACTCGAGAAAACGAATTTTGTTTTTTGCATAATTTTTTATAAAAAAAAAAAAAAAAAACTCGAGAAAACGAATTTTGTTTTTTTGCATAATTTTTTATAAAAAAAAAAAAAAAAAAAACTCGAGAAAACGAATTTCGTTTTTTGCATAGTTTTTTATAAAAAAAAAAAAACTCGAGAAAACGAATAATTATCACGTGGGAACGAGATAAATACAAAAAAATGCACATGTCACCTCAGTGCCACCGTAGTCGAAAGATCTCAGCACAGCAAGTGTCTTGCTCTGTATGTCGTCATTTGTAACGGCCTAACTCTTTACCAAACGAAAACCTTTTAGTCTGCTCCAAATTGAAAGCATGTGCAGACGATAAATCAAATGTGTCTCGTATGTATAACAAAAACTGTATCAGAAAGGACAGGAAACATTGTGGGAGAAGGAGAAAATGCTGGTAACCCAGCATTTTCTCCTTTTCCCACAATGTTTTCAAACACATTCTTCTTCAGGGCCGTTCCAACTCGGACTGCATGAAGGGTTAACCAACTGCGTCATCGTACAGAGATAAACTACTATGGAAGCGTGGTTTATATCTGTTCTACCTAAAGTTCAAATGGTTTAACTTGAACCAGGTGACACTCTATCGACGATTAGCTATACGGGCAATATATCACTCATAACTTATATTGTTTAATATTTCAAAAGATTAAAAGGGGCGTGCACAATGAATGTTGTCCCAAACTAATGGTTTGGAAAAAGCGCCAATGCTTTCTGCCTTTTCTCGCGCTTTTTACCTCTCGAAAGAACCACTTGCAAATTTGATTTTGAAGCCCGGGTTTTCTTACTATAGTCGGAACCTATATCGTTATTGTTTATTGGCATTTAAAGGGGCCTATTTAGTTTTCATGTCGTATATCAAAACTGCTTGCAAAATACCGATAAATGCAACTAGAGACATTTTTCATTGCCATTGTATAAATTTAACGACTATATTGAAGAAAAATATGTGTTTCGGGTGTTTTAATAAAGGAACGACCGTTTTGCAATCAGTAAGCCAGTCTATTTTTGTGGCATTTGTCGAAGACAATGCCACTATGAGTTCAATACGGTATTTTCAATACGGTAGTTCAATACGGTATTTTGAAAATCGTGTATCGTAGTTTGTGCAAAACCGAAGGAAGTAAACTCAATTTTTTAAGACAAAAAGAAGTGTCTCGATAGCACTCAGATATATAATCAACAACGGCGTATTAAAATAAACTGGGTTAGGCCATCGATCATGGGAATACTTCTTTTTTTTTATTGAAAATATCTATACCCGCTATGGCCTCCTATTTGCGCAATGATACACATAACCTGACCGTGTTCGTCCCAAAACCAGTTCGTCATTGGGCTTGTTCGTCCATTGGCTTGTTCGTCCGGGCTTGTTCGTCCAACATCATCGTTTGTTTTATTTTTCAAATTATTAATTCCACATAATGGCTCCCTTGACAAATGCCACACAAGTGCTTTCAACGCTTTGGTTATTAACTCAGATATGGCGTCATCATACTGTTTTGAATACGAATTCTCATAATAAACATGTTGTGTTTGATTTGACCAATCATTCAACATGTGAGTTAACATACGTATACATGTTTAAAACTGTCAGTGACTTATAGACCCATGGGGCTGGGTGTATGTCATTAATTTTGTTATATATTTTGAATGTCATCCTGTACACATGTTACTATAATAAACTATTTACTTACATAAATGTGTTACTGATCACGTGAAATTCCCAAAAGTCTTTGCAAAACTCAGGAGCAAAAACTAAGAATACATAAAGAGACCACGTAGCCCATTAATAAAATACTATTGAAAAAATATTTTCGATACATTTGTATTTTTTCTTTACTCACGATTTTCCGGCTTTCGGAGAACTTAAGTCATTGATAAATCTTTTGTTAAGTTTGGTGAGGATGTAAAAATCCTGAAAAGCTTCCTTTAATGGGAATTTGATCGTCTCTTTACCAGACGGAAAAATCTTAGACTTGTACAAACTAAACACATTTGCAGACGATAAATTTTACTACAATGGCGGTGCAGTATTCCAATAAGCCATGTTCTGTGAGAAGGGGGTTTAACGTATCTGCAAAAAGTATCGACCCATGTCAGCCTGCGCAGTCCGCGCAGGCTGACATGGGTCGAAACTTTTTGCTATTTGTCAATTTTCTGCATGTCATAGGACCATTCTACCACCAGATCCAGTCGATTGTTAGACAAAATGGGTTTTATCGATCCATAATCGTGTGCGCCATGCCCCCGTAGCTCAGTCGGTAGCGTACAGGACTTGAGAACAGGGGGTCGCTGGTTCGATCCCCGGCTTGGCCAATTTCTTTCCGAGGATTGATGATAGTCATCGCGACAGGATTCATTCCTCTCTCACCGCTGACCATTATTTCGACGATGGTCATGTGGCAAAGCAGCCAGTGGCTTGGAAAGAATATGGTGCGGAGTTCTGGTAAAAAATACTCCAGGAAAGCATGGATAGGTGCACTGGCCGCCGCGATATAACTGAAATAATGTTGAAAACGGCGTTAAATACCATATAATCAATCAATCAATCTGTAATCGTGCGATGATTTGCTCGGTAATACGCATCACAGAGATGCATTAAGCCCCCCTTTGCCAGAGCATGGCTCAAATGTTCATTCCACATTGCATTTCACCTAAAACTCGTTTTATTTCCAGTTACCCCTTACAAGACAAATCTAGTGCTGTTATGGGTCAGATTATCTCTCTCAAGACAGAGATCAAGAAGGGTCCCTCAATCCTGCGAAAAAAAAAAAATGTTATGTAACGTAGCGCATGATAGATTGAGAAAACATTGTTTTCTTGTCTATCTCAGCAGACATTTTCCGGTCAGTACTAACGTCAAGAAGTATGGGGAAAAAAAGCGGGAAAAACCTACCCGAAAGTTGACATCGCTCGATAAAATGGCGAAGTTTAGATACAAAACAATGTACCGGCATTTAACTTGGTTGAAATTACTCAGATACACCGAGTACTTGACAACTTATTAGCTGTAACCGGAGCCTACTTGGGTTATCTCCAGCACGGTACCACATCCCTATTCCTAGAGTTTCCAGTAATGTACCTCTAGCCCCTGTGGCTGTTTGTACGGTTCCGCATCCGGAAACACTGCCGTAAAAAAAATCGTAGATCCTTCGGCACCCGTGAATCCTTACGCCGATCGTCGCCATGCGGAGGCCGCAGGGTAAGTTGGAGAGGGATACTGGTATTGTATGGCAAGTGTAACCAAGGCATTGATAGCAATCTGCATTGCAAGCTTTATGGACTGTTAACCTTTTACCACACGATCCCGGTTTTTCACGACCCTAAGAGAGAAAGTGTTTGAAAACATTATGGGAATAGGAGAAAATGCTGGTAACCAACATTTTTCGCCCTTTCAGACAACGTTTTCTACCCTTCCAAAAACTGCAAAAATTAAATGGTCTTTTTGCCTCTAAGTTAAAAAGCCCGTTTTGTTTATTCAACCGAATCAGAATTATTTATTTAGCACTCTACTGGCTAGATTCAGAATAGATTTAAATAGTTTACAAAAGTGCTTCGCATTATCGACTTACGACAAAGGCCCAAACCGCCTGATCCTCTTCTCGCCATGACTTCTATATAATATTAATCCTTATCCTGCTAAATGAGTGAAATGAAATTTTCAAACCGATAGTAAAAACGCGGTATAATGCTAGTTCAAGCTTATTTTCAGGAAGAAACTATCTTCTTATCGGACAGCATAGAACCAAGATCCGACTGCAATTTCTGTGCAGTCTTTTCTTTATCTACATTGTCCGCAAAAGGTCAGTGAGTCGCTCTTAGCAGCCTCAGGGTTAACAGAGATTGAGAGACAAATCGTGATTGAAAGTTTAAAACACGATTACATGCTTTTGTGAAAACATCGCGGCAAAATGAGAAATTACCAGGCAATTTCTTTTTTTGCTACAATTTTTTTTTTCAGAAGTGGCCTATTGTAAGACTAGGTAGAATTGGTCTGTCCCTTCTTATTAACGCCGAGCCCCGGTAGCTCAGTCGGTAGCGCACAGGTCTTGAGAACAGGTTGTCGCTGGTTCGAATCCCCAGCTCGGCCATTCTCTTTCCGCGGACTGATGATAGTCATTGTGACAGGATTCATTCCTCTCTCACTGCTGACCATTGTTTCGACGATGGTTATGAGGGAAAGCAGCCACTGGCTTGGGAAGAATATTGTGCTGAGTACTGGTATGAAGAAAACTCTAGGAAAGCATGGATAGATTGATAGGTGTACTGGCCGTCGCGATAAAACATAAACAATGTTGAAAAAGGCAATCAATCAATCAATCAATCAATCAACCAATCAACTTTTTGTTAACACTTGGATGATAAAAACTAAGAATGTACGGGCTATTTTTGAGACCTACCCAGAATATTGAACGATTACAAAGACGTTTAATGGAGTATAACGCCATTTTAACAGCTCAGGTCATATCATGGCGGTCAGTGGCGCACCCATGTGTTTCCTGGCTTTCTCATACTTTCTAATACTGACACTACTTTCTTTCCAAAGCCACTGACAACTTTTCTCACATGTATCAGATGTTAGAGGCGAAAAATCGCCGGAAAGAAAGTTTGCTTCAAACGGGTATCAAACTCGCAACCACCAGGTCACGAGTCAGATATGCTAACCACTGCTAACCACTGAGCCAACCGGGGGGGGGGGGGATAAAACATTTGAATAAAACAAAACTTATCGTTCTTTTAACAGAATAGAAAACATTGTGGGAGAAAGAGCAATCACTATTTGTGGACTGAACATTACGAGTAGTCCCGATACTAAAAGCTACCAGATAGATGAAAAGTTGCCAAGACGCTCTATCTTTTGGTTACTCTTTACCTGGTTATAAAATTTATTTCTCTGCCAGCGATTAACACTTGGACCGAACGTACAATAACAGATTGTTATTTTCACAATAATATCCATACTTTAAATGGTATGATTTAAATTTAAAAGCATTTTAACACCCTCTTTGTTTACTTTTGGCTGCTTTTGGGCCTTTAACTCTTTGCCACACAATCCCGATTTTTAACAACCCTAGAAAAGAACACTTGAAAACATTGTGGAAAAAAGAAGAAAATGTTGGTAACCAGCATTTTCTCCTTTTTTTTCCCCACAATGTTTTGTACCTAATGAAAGACTAGTTGCATGTTTTTAGTAGCATTTAATTTGTCGTCTGCAAATACTTTCGATTTGAACCAGTCTAAACTTTTATCGTTTGGCAAAGAGCAAAGAGATTATCATCGATATTAAACGCAAACCATTCCAGGCAGATTGCGGTGGAAATGAAGCCGTGTGTTTTACTCGTATGTATTTAATTATACTTTTTATTCATTATTCATTTTTGAATTCAGTGATTCGAATTTGAGCCATGTTCTGTGAAAAGGGGGCTTAAAGCACCTGCAAAAAGTATCGACCCATGTCAGCCTGCGCAGTCCGCGCAGGCTGACATGGGGACGACACTTTTTGATATTGTTCGATTTTCTGCATGTCTAAGTACCATCCTACCTCAGGGTTCAGACGGTTGTTAGACAAAATGGATTTTTATGGATCCATAATTATGTGATGATTTGCTTGTTATAATGCATCACAGAGATGCAATAAACCCCCTTTTGCCAGAGCATGGATCATTTGTGTTGAACATAGCAAATTGGTCAAGAGTTGGTGAATTCAGACTTCAAAAGAAGAAGAAGAAAAAAAAAAAAAAAACACACACACACACATAAAAAAAAACTCCTGTAAGTTTAACAATTTACAAAACGATCAAATCTTAAAATGACCCTGGAGATGGAAGCTCTTGAAAACATTGTAGGAAAAAGGAGAAAATGCTGGTTAACTAGCATTTACTCCTTTTCCCACAGTGTTTTTACTCTTTGCAAGACGATGTCAATCATATCAACCACATTGATCTGTCGTGTGCAAGGGTTTCAATTCTGGAATTTTGTCGCCTGGTGCGGAATTAAAATTTAGCTCTGATTAACACAAAATTTCAGGAAGATTGCATTTAAAATGTTTCGTGTGGATTTAGTAATATAGGTTTGTTCTTTTAGATTCAGTATTTAATTCAAAAAGCTTAACAAATATTCATTTTGAATCGATTTTATATAGCATAACAACCCTTGTTTTTCAGCGTAATACATCCATTATGAATTTTCTTATCTTACACACTTTTAAGACGAGAAAATAGTACCGTATCTGGTCAACAGTCTGTAATCATACGCCTCATTTCTAACTCATTGCTGACGTAGATTTCTTTGCGAAATTAAATGTCAAAATTGGTGATCGTGACAAAGCTGCGAATTTTATTATCTTTAGATTCGAAACAAAACCATTAGATGGGAGTTCTTTTAAAACTATTTTTCGTCCATAATGTACTTGTCAAAGACGCGAATAGGCTTCATAAAATTTTAATATCACATGTATACGCCTTTGTTTTACATACCATGAAAATAATTCTTGATAAATATGCAGTTATATGATAAAAAGAATCTTACATTCGTTGAATTTTGAGATAAAATTTTATTAAACTCGACTACAAAAAAAAAAATGTTATTAAGCTCGCCAGAGCCTTGCGGCTTAAAAATGTTTTTTCTAGAACCGTTTAATCCTCTGCCACACAATGCCGACTTTTAACGACCCTGAGGAAGAAACCTTTTGAAAACATTTTGGGAAAAGGAGAAAATGCTGGTAACCAGCATTTTCTCCTTTTCCCACAATGTTTTCTGTCCTTTCAAAGAAAAATTGCATCATTTGAACCACATTAAAATTGTCTGCATAATGCTTTCAATTTGGACGGATTTAAAATTTTGTCCTGTGGTAACGGGTTAATAAAATCTTATCTCAAATGCCAACTGATGTCAGATCCGATATATCTTGATGATATTACAAAAGTGAAAGACCGAAAACTTGAAGGTCGAATGCTAGTTCAAATTCATTTTCAGTGAAAATTTTAAGTCGAAAAAGGGACATAACTGAGTTAAACATATTTTGATGGTTTCATGCCCTTGCTGTATGGGTATCCGTTTTTAATCGGGCGGTAGACCGATTAGAGAGATGGAAAACTTCGGAAACCCGTCTACTCAGGGCAAACTGGTGTAACTGCAACTCGGAACAGCTTTTACTTGCAGCGTTTTAACGCATATACTTGCTGTGATGACCTTATTACAAAAACTACTTTTGACCCAGATAAGCGCAGAAATAGTAATTAGCGGTAAACAGGCGTTAAGTAATGTCAAGTAATCCCATAATAACTTTTCAATTATGTAATAAACGGCGGTTACAATTTGTTTAGTAATGAAGTATGTCATAATTACAGTATTATCAAAATCTCTGGCCAGCAAAACTAGAGCAGTTTACTTTCAACACGATTATAAGAAATATGGTCAGTAATTAGCAGCAACTTTATGAATGAAACGAGTGCGAATCAAGTGTATTGGGTGATGTGAACACATCTTGTAGTAGTCTGCTGTCCATGTCATTCGGCAAATTTCGAGTGATCCGTTGATAGTTAAACGTAGTTACAGGATCGGCCGAGTTGTGACGAGTGCTCTCCGTATATGTAGCAGGTGTTGAAAAGATAATGGGTCATTTTGGTCTTGAGAGGAATAAAATCGCAACAGGAAACATTGCTTGAAAAGAATTTGAAAATTTAGATTGCTCTGCCTAAGAGAGAACTGATGTAAATGCAACTCGTAACAGCCGTAAGTTTAAAATAGTAACCGGCTGGTCGTTTAATGTTAGCGAGGCGAAGCGTGTGAAGCTGTGGGGACAAAGGGTATAGAGTTGTGTAAAGGTTATGGCCCTCACGGAGAGGCCATTACGTAAACATTTTCAGAATGGACTGGCGATTCATCGCTTGCAACCTTAGTACCCAGACTGTCCATTCGCAATACTGACTGATTACGCATCTTTCAGTGTATGATGTATTAACCCCTAGGCTGCTAAGTGCGACTCACTGACCTATTTAGCGGATAGTATAGATCAAGATCAGACTGCACAGAACGTGCAGTCTGATCTCGGATGTATATTGTCCGATAAGGAGATATTTCTTTTTCCAAACAAGAATAAGTTTGGCATAGAATTATTCGGGTTTTACCACCGGTTTGAAATTTCATTTCAATGTTTTGGCGGGATAAGGGTTGAATTGTTTTCACGGTCCCTTTTCCTCTCCTTCCAGCCATGGCACTACCATTTTACACTCACTTACATGTTTCTTCTTGGTGAGTTTTTACAGACTGGAATCAGTCTGTAAACCCTTGACCAAACAATCCTGCGTGGCTTTGAAAATATAGTTGGAAAAACTGTATGTATTCAGCATGTTCTCTTTTTTCCACAGCGTTTTTCACCCGTTTGAAAGATTTTCGAAATTTTGTCAAATAGAACATTTTCATCGAGGATAAAAAAAAAAACGAAACTGTTACACAAATAAGCTCACTTACTGTTATATTCTCCATATCTGAATCAAGGGACCAGGGAAAAAGTCTTTGCAGAGAGTGCAGATTCAGACCTGACTGCTAAGAACATGCAGTCAGATCTTGGATCTGTCATGCCAGTTTTCCGAGTTATTCTACTCAAGACAGCAATGGTCCTGCAAGATTTAGGCTGCTTTTCTAAGCTTAACATTCTATTTTAACAATTTAGCGCTCTAAGCGTGTAAATGTCAGCAACATGTTTGTCTCATCAGCTATTCCACATTGGTCGATTCTCATCCTTTCCACATTCAGATAAAGAGATCAAGGCTACCGCAGTTATGCTCTTGCTGATTAGAATGACTCAAATACAATTACCTGTGTTGGCTATGGACAAGTAAAGTCGCTTTTGAAGACAATAAAAGATAAAGATCAGACTGTCCTTTGAACGCAATGCAGTTTAATATCACAGACGTTCATATCTTAGATCTAATTGTCTGTTTATTTGGGATGTATATGGGCGAAAAAAAAACGACCATGAAATTGAAGCCTAATGTTTGATATTGTTTCCCTGACTGTAAAAGGCTAGTCGATTAACTGAGTGTTGTAACTCTTAACCAAACTATCCTTTGTTAATGCCCATGAGAAAGAAGTTGAAAACATTGTGAGAAAAGGGGAAAATGCAGGTTACCATTTTCTCCTTTTCCCATGTTTTTTAACCCTTTCAACGATTCAGATCATCATTTAGTCTACATTTAATCGTCATGTGCAGATGCTTTTGATTTGGACAAGTCTAAAATTTTATCATTTGGTAGAGTTGTCGGTTAGGGAGCTATTGGGTATCTTTGAAAGTATAATGTAGGAGAAATTTGCCAGCAGATGTTTGGACTGGGCGATTTGGCCCGCTAAAAAATAAGTAGGACAGTTTGTCAAGATGAATACGATGTGTTGTTAAAAATGGAAAAATGAAAGGCCCACAAGCAGCCAAAAGTAAACAATTCCAAAGTTATAATACAGACATATGTTATACGGCTTTTATATGTTACAGTACAGTTACCAAAGTTGCCAAAGTTACAGAAAAGAATATGTTAATTTTTTCACTCTTTTAAAGGGTTGGTAGGTACTGCTGTTCATGATGAGTGATATCTAAAACTTGATAATGGGTATTGCTGATCAGAATTGTCACATATCTTTTACGTTCTATTGCTGTCGGCTGGCAAACATAACTTATATTTTAACCAATCGTTAAACTACTAATTTGTAAAAGACAGTTTAAAAAAGTGGGATCCTACGTGGCTCATTTGTAACGGTGTACGATATTTTGTCCAATACATAGTTCAAACATCTACCATCTGATTTGTGATTTCAAACCACTGTAATTATTCAGTGTCGACCGATTACAGTGCTTACAGCACTTTGATAATAGTTAGCGCCAAGTCCCCGTAGCTCAGTCGGTAGCGTACAGGACTTGAGAACAGGAGGTCGCTGGTTCAATCCCGGGCTTCGTCAATTTCTTTCCGAGGATTGATTAAAGTCATCGCGACAGGATTCATTCCGCTGACCATTGTTGCGACGATGTCTGTGTGGGAAAGCAGCCAGTGGCTTGGAAAGAATATTGTGCGGAGTACTGGCAAAAAAAAAAAACTCCAGGAAAGCATGGATAGGTGCACTGGCCGCCGTGATATAACTGAAATAATGTTGAAAACGGTATTAAACCCCATACAATACAATACATTTTAATAGTCAGCAACTAATTCGAGTTTGAAGTAGATATCTTCAGTAAGAACAGAGATATCAGAAAATGTCAAAGTTTTTGCGAGGCCACCACGACGGCATTGATGACAAAGACTCCGATGACAAGGCCATGACAATAGCTCGACGTTTTCTTCGAATACAGCCGTCCGTGCTAGAAATGCTGGAGACCAACATTTTCTCCCTTTCCTACGTTGTATTCTAAAGCTTTATTCCTCACAATCGTTAGACAACTGGGTAGGTTGGCGAAAAGTTAACCCTGGGATTAGGTAGGGTTTTCATCAGACGTTCCCTTTTCGGCTGCTGCTTCAGAAAATACAGATGAATTTTGCTTGTCTTAGGTCCATTTTTATGAGCACACGGAAATGTCAAACGATGTATACCGATAGAGCTAAAAGGTTGCTATTTTATCACACAGGTTTTACTGTCCATTGCATTTACGAAAAGTGACAATAGAAACAAGAAATTCGATCATTTCCAAGACGTCGACGGTATGAAATGTCCTGACACGCACCGACTTTTCTCGGAACGGGAAACCAATCAGATGGTCTGCATCACACTGTGCCAGACTTACACTGGATGTAAGAGCGTCTTCTTTGGACAACTGTCTGGAATTTGTTACGGTTGTGACAGAATTTATCGCAGCAGTTCTGCGCTAGAAGTTGAAGCAGGTACAGTTTATTACATGGATGCCGGTGAGTCTATTTCATCTATGGATCGAAGATCGTTAGTGTGTCAGTATGAACGAAGTTTAATGCCGTTGGGCATCATTATTAGCTCGGCTGTTTTTGAAGAAAGCATCGAGGTGTTGTCATAACCTTGTTGTCGTCGTCACCTGCGTCATTTGCGTCGTGATCGTCTCGTCGTCGTGCAAAAACTTAGACATTTTATAATATCTCTGTCATTAATCCAAGATATTTACTCCAAACTCGGACTAGTTGTCAATTGCCAAAAGGGAACCCATACAATAAGGGTTGGTAACCATCAAAATATTTCTGACACATTTATCCCCCTTTTCCGAATTAGAATTTTTACTGAAAAAAAAAATCTATTTCCAAAGCAACTGCTGGCGATCAGTGGCACCCGCATGCAGTGCCCTTGTTTTAGTTATATCACAGGGCCAGTCACTTATTCAAACTTTTCCCGGGTTTACCAGTACTAGACTGGGGTCATATAGTGACTTGCACGACCTGAGACGTTCCCACGTGACCAGTACCACCAGGGAAAACTGAACCAGGATTTCCTAGTTACAAAAGCAAAGCCTTAACCACGGGGGATCCCTTATTGTTGATCGATGGTTGCTCAGGGCCCAACTATTGTTAACAACATACTAATTATTGTAATTCTCAAGAAATTTCTAAATCTTGAAATTGACGTAATTTCTGATTTGCCTAAACCAAAAGAGCCATGAGGGAGTTCAATGGATCTGCATGATACCATGCATATCGTCACATAATTATGGAACCATAGAATCCATTTTGTATAACAACCGACTGAATCACGAGGCACAATGACCCTTTGACATGCAGAAAATTGACCAATAGCAAAAAGTTTCGACTCAGGTCAGCCTGCGCGTCGATACTTTTTTACAGACGCATTAACCCCCTTTTTTACAGTGTATGGCTCATATATACATATTCTTTGATAATATACTGTGTACATAATCATTATTATAGTGCAAAGAAATTAATCGCTATCTGATTGGTCAATTTGCCCTGAATAAATATTGCTGCCCACAGGCAGGAGCCCCCTAGACATTTGACTTATACACTTCAACACGAAATTCAAAATGGCAGCGTCGAATCAAAGCAAGTCGCCAATAAACAAATACACCTTAATATTACTTGTTTCCCTTAATGGTTGTCATTAAAGCGGAAAGAATGGACTTTTTTTTTTAAATAAATGAAAGTGGTTAAATATATTATCGTTTGTTGTCATTCTAAAACAAATACACGGGGTTAAAACGAGCTATCCCTTCGTCATGTAAACAAATCGTGAGCTGTCAAAAGTCATACCGTACATTGTAACATTTAAAAAATAACTTATATGCCGTTTGAAGCAACTAATGGTCGTTTACTTTTGCCAACATATCATAAAATGAATAGTTACTTACCTTCAAGTTTATTAAATCCATGTTTAAATGAAAATTCGAATGTCTATCGTAGTGACTCCATGAACCGAACTGCACGTTTTACATAGTTTTCAGCGACGTTAGTTTTGAGTTTTGAGTGTTGGGGCACTCAGAAAGGAAACTCGATGCCGTATGTGTACTCGATTCCTGAGCCCATAACATAAGGAAATTTCACTTGAATACACGTTGAAATGTAAAACTTTAAAGTATAATAAATTCGTTGTACGGTCAGATGGCAGGGCATTTGCAAACTTGTTCACGGCTGTGGTGAATTATGTTCGCCACATGCCCTGCAACCTGACTGTGCAACTAATATTGTACACGTCATTCAATAGACTTTGTTTGTTCGTTCAGATATCTGCATGGACTTATCTTGTTTCTGTAATAAATTCTATATCTTTTGTCTTCGAGTTTTCAACAATGCAGTTTTCTTTAATTGTCAGACCAAGCCGTAGTGATGATTTCAGATGACCCATTTCAAGGTCGACTCGAAGGTAGGCTACGTGGTTTATTTTCTTTCCTTTATACATCCGACTTTGAGTGGAGATACATGTACTTTTTCGGTTATGGTTTAGTGATTGATTGTATGGTGTTTAACGCCGTTTTCAACATTATTTCAGTTATATCGCGGCGGCCAGTGCACCTGTCCATGCTTTCCTGGAGTTTCTTTTACCAGTAATACGTACAATATTCTTTTCAAGCCTCTGGCTGCTTTCCCACTTAACCATCGCCGAAACAATAGTCAGCGGTGAGAGAGGAATGAATCCTGTCGCAATGACTATCACCAATCCTCGGAACGAAATTGGCCGAGCCGGGGATCGAACCAGCGACCTCCTGTTCTCAAGTCCTGTACGCCACCGACTGAGCTACGGGGGCTCGGCGGGTTATGGTTTAGAATGTCGAGTTTTATGTCGAGGTCATTTGATATGTATTTCAGCTTTATATCTCGGCCACAGCTCACACTGCACCTGTCTTCCTTTGGTTGCACAATGACTAGGCATTACCTCTGCAGCTTTCTGTCCTAGGAAAGTTTATAGGGCTGATAGAATCTCTATTCTAACAATTTAAGCAGGGGTCACGGAAGACCCCGGATGGTGGATTGAAACCACTTTCTCGAACATCTTTCGATCTCAAGGCTTGGATGCAGAGATGGTTATCTTTCGGACATATCGAAAAAAAAAAAAATATCGCACTTAAACTTGAGTCCACTTTTAAGACAGGGTTTAAGAAATAAGCTTTATATTAACCTACCCGAATTGTTTGGTCTAAGTGGCAATATGGTCTTTTAACTGACAGTGAGGTTTTATGTATTTCTACGTGAAAGATCTTTTTGGATCTGAAAAAGGTAATTTGAATAACGATATGGGGGTACCTTTCTCTAAACTGCGTACGCACGAATTTTGTGTACGCAGTTTAGGTAAGCAAGCATCAAGTCTGAAACTGCATAACTTTCACGGTTTTACTTAACCCTTTACCACACAGTCCCGACTTTTAACGACCCTGAGAAAGAAGCCTTTTGAAAACATTGTGGGAAAAGGAGAAAATGCTGGTAACCAGCATTTTCTCCTTTTCCCACAATGTTTTCTGCCCTTCCCAAAACAAGCTTCCATTTTTCGTTAACATTTATTTTGTCGTCTGCAAATGCTTTCAATTTGGACCAGTCTAAAATTTTGTCGTTCGGTAAAGAGTTAATACATGTATTTGCATGACTTTACACCAGTTCATACCTTTGGATAAAGCAGGGATCACATATATAGAGGATATTTGTTTTTTTCGGTGAAAGATCGAAATTTATTTCATCGAGTGAACATCATCGGTAATATTTTCACGAATGGCGCAGCTCGTGAAAATATTACCGATGATGTTCACGAGATGCAATAAATTTCGATATTTCACCGAAAAAAACAAATATTCTATTTATTTCATGCTTCTAACGCCTTTTTTTGTCGAGACTTCCATAAAAAAAAAATGAAATCAGTATTCTCACTGGTCGTATCCGTGTAATATCGAAAAATATTTTCACCGCTATTTCTCGATATCCTACCGGAAAGCATGAAATAAGTGTATATTCATTCCCAAATAATTAGCGTTACTCCACGCAGTTAATTGAATTGCTGCTGCAGCTATGAGAAAGAATGCTTTGCATCTTGAAAAGGTAGTCTGAATAACGATATGGTCTTTGAGCTGATAATGGAGAGGTCTAATGTGTGTTAACTTTCGTTCTAACCTACCAGAGCCCGGTCGGGTTGCTCAGTAGTTGGCGTATTTGACTCGTGACGTCGTGGTTGCGGGTTCGATACCGGATGCAGCAAACTTTCTTTCCGGCGATTTCTCCCCTCTCACATCTGATTTCACCTAGTAAGTTACTTGGAAAGCAAGTTGTGTTTGTTCTGGTAGAGAGCAAGGAAACACACGGGTAGGTGCACTAGCCGCTGTGATATGACCTAAGCTGTAATAAACAGCGTTAAACTCCAATGCTAACCTACCCCAACTATTTTTATTTCAGTGTGGCACCAAGGTCGCTGGGGTACCGTATGTGATGACGGTTGGTTGGATTATCTAACAGGTCACCAGGATAATAACGTGGATGTCGTCTGCCGTATGTTCGGATATAACGAGTATAGTATTTTATTTTTGTCTTTTGTCAAAATATTTTAGCCATGCTCTGTGAAATGGGGGTTCAATGGATCTGCAAAAAAGTATCGACCTATGTCAGCCTGCGCATTCCGCGCAGGCTGACCTAGGTCGAAACTTTTTGCTATTGGTCAATTTTCTGGATGCCTAAGGACCATTCTACCTCATGATTCAGTCGGTTGTTAAACAAAATGGATTTTATAGATCAATAACTATACATAGTAAAGTTAGTGTTGCACCCCCTGTGTTTTTAACGTGTTTAATTTTCTGGCGTGAATGATATGAAATGGGTTGGAAATTAGAATCTGGCTGCTGTATACAAGAACAAACAAGTCTGTTGTCTCTGAAATGGAATGAACTGAGGTATCCCTTAACCTCATGGCAGCAGCTACTGATCGAGCTGTTGCAACCTCTCGTGAGAGGTGTGAGACAAAGACTGCAAGCTGTTTTGCATGCCCCGGGCAGAAGTACGCAATATTGCCTGATTTTGTGTGTCCATTCTCTGCAGGTCACTTTCAACCCGCCGTAAGTTTTGTTTCGACATTAAATTCCCTGTTTTAACCAAACTTAAACGCTTCTCGTTTTTCTTAAAATTGAAAGCAACATCTAGACAAAAGATTCCCACTTACCATGAGGTCAAGGGAAACCTCACACCAGTTCATTTTATGGGCAAAAGACGAGTTTGTTGGTGTATGCAGCAGCCGAATTCTAATTTTGACCCAATTTTATCTCATTCACGTCAGAAAATCAAACCCGGTAAAAAACACAAGGGGTGCAACACTAATTTTACTATGTATATATAATGACTTGCTTGGCCTAATGCATCACTGACATGCAATAACCTTTAGCCTGCTTAGCGCGACTCAAGGACCTTTTGCAGACAGTGTAGATCAAGACGTGCAGTCTGATCTTTGATCTACACTGTCTGATACGGAGATATTTTTCCACCCCAAAATAACTTTGAAATAGCAACCTCGGGGTTCTACGATCGGCAAGAAAGTTTCATTTGACTTATTTAGCAGCTTAAGGGTTAAACCCCCTTTTGCCAGAGCATGGCGCATTTTTTTTTTTTTTCTTTTTTTTTTTGTTGACAGTGCTTTTTTTTTTTTCCTTAGCCTGAGACTAGACGTCAGTAATTTCTTAACCCTTTACTTCACAATCCAGACCTTTAACGACCCGGAGAAAGAAAGCTTTTGAAAACATTGTGGGAAAAGGAGAAGCAGCTGGTCACCCTATCAAGGACAGAAATCCTCATTTTGAGCTACAATAACTCTTAGGCTGCTAAGCGCGACCAAAGGACCTTTTGCAGATAATGTAGATCAAAATCAGACTGCACAGAACGTGTAGTTTGATCTTGAATCTACTCTCCGATAAAGAGATATCTTCCCCTTAAAATACCTTTTAACCCTTTCCCAAACAAGCCTTGGCTTTCACGTGTTTGCAGTACAAGTCTTTTGAAAACACTGTGGGAAAAGGAGAAATTGCTCGTAACGAGCAATTTCTTCTTTTCCCACAGCGTTTTCTACCCTCTTTGAGACCTTTCTGCCATTTTCATCAAATTTAAAATTGTCGTCTGCAAACTCTTTCAATTTGGACCAGTCCAAAATTTGTCGTTTGGGAAAGGGTTAAATTGCAAAATTTGGCTTTTCACTATCGGCTTTAAGTCTTTACCAAACGACAAAAATTTTAGACTTGACCAAATTGAAAGCATTTGCAGACGACAAATTAAATATGAGTAAATGATGGAACTTGTCTTTGATAGGATAGAAAACCTTGTGGGAAAAAGGAGAAAATGCTGGTTACCAGCATTTTCTCCTTTTCCCACAATGTTTTCAAAAGGCTTCTTCATCAGGGTCGTTAACACTCGGAATTGTGTGGTAGAGTTAATGTTTCACATCAATTATTCAGCAGGATAAGGGTTCAATTTTTCGTCTGCAAATGCTTTCAATTTCGTCCGATCTTAAATTTCTGTCGTTTGGTAAAGAGAGTTAATCACTCCTTATCGCGGTCTCCTTATCACAGACGATAAAGATCCTTGGCAATAAATTTTAAACTTATTCCATCTTCAGTTATAGTATAATGTAACTTTGTAGAGAACTAGAAGACAATTTGACGGAGATTTCTTCATTTGCAGTGAAATAATAAAACTACGTGTTTCAATTAGAGATAGAAGTTTTGTTAAACCCGTTACCACACAATCCCAACTTTTAACGACCCTAAAGAAAGAAGACGCGTGAAAACATTATGGGGAAAAGGAGAAAATGCTGCTGGCCAGCATTTTCTCCTTTTCCCACAATGTTTTCTACCCCATAAAGGAGAAATTTCGTCATTTGGATCGCCTTTAATTTGTCGTCTGTAAATGCTTTGAATTAGGACCAGTCTAAGATCTTGTTATTTGGTAAAGGGTTAAAGTGTCTGAACATTCATATCACGGCGACAGTTCACATTATTTATGCATGTCCTGGGTTTCACCAGTACAGCGTCTTGCCCAGGGACACTCCCACGAAAGGTATAATGCTTCCAATGAGGCTCGAACCCGGAGCCTCCAGGTTAGGAGTACTACACTTTACCACTGAGCGACGCAGAACCCAGGACCCGGTTTCAAGAAAAAACTTAATTCTCTTATTTTGCTGAAGTCCGCTAATGGAATCATTTTTCAGCTTAAGTTGAGTTTGTTATTCGAGACGCATTTCATTAAGATTTACAGACATATACTAACGTTCTCAAATTCTTAGTTGACACAACATGTCAGACTCGGCTCAGCAAAATAATGGATTTAACTCTTTACCAAACGACAAAATTTTAGACTCAACCAAATTGAAAGCATTTGCAGACGACAAATTATATGTAGCTCAAATGATGGTTTCTGTCTTTCATAGGGTAGAAAACCTTGTGAGAAAAGGAGAAAATGCTGGTTACCAGCATTTTCTTCTTTTCCCACAAGGTTTTCAAAAGCCTTCTTTTTCAGGGTCGTTAAAAGTCGGGATTGTGTGGTGAAGAGTTTCAAGTCTGTAAACTGATTTAAGTCCCTTTATTTTGCTGAATTGAGTCTCAAACGTTGTTTCAGCTCAGAAATTGAAAACGTCACTTAAAGGCCAAATAGCGGCCCAAAACACACTGTTAAAATGCATTTAAATTTAAATCGTACCATTTAAAAGTGTGAAAAATATTTCGAAGATGACAAGCTGAAATTGTGTGGTCGGTCCGAGTGTTAGTTGCTGGCATAGAAATGAATATTAAAATCAGGCAAAAAGTAAACAAAAAATGGAGTGACCTGGCAACTTTAAATCAACTATTGAAATCAATTTCTCTGCCACCGACCAACTGTTAGACCGACCGTACAACAACAGATTGTCATCTTCACAATAATTTCCATACTTTTTAAATGGTATAATTAAAAATTAAATGCATTTTGACACCCGCTTTATTCACTTTTGGCAGCTGTTGTTACTTAACCTTTTACCACACGATCCCGACTTTTAACGACCCTGAGAAAGAAGCCTTTTGAAAACATTGTGGGAAAAGGAGAAAATGCTGGTAACCAGCATTTTCTCCTTTACCCACAGTGTTTTCTACCCGTCCTAAAACAAATTCCAAATTTGTAGTTACATTTATTTTGTCGTCTGCAAATGCTTTCAATTTGGACTAGTCTAAAATTTTGCCGTCTGGTAAAGAGTTAAGTTTTTTTTCCTGAAAATGGGTCCAGATATGTTTAAGATGGAAATGGTTCATATAGAGACAGTAGTAAGAATATACAGGCCTGCCATACATAGTCTCTCTTTAACAACATTTTATAGGTTGTAATACTCTTGGTTTTCTGTGTGAGTTGTCACCAAACATTCTTAATTTCATTCTTAGTCTGATTCTAGATTTAGAAAGTAACACACTTTCTGATTGGCAAAACCAAGTGGCTTAGCTAATCAGAGAGTGCGTTACTTTCAAAACTAGATGATTCTTAATAAAAAGAATGTTTTATTTTTTTGAGATTGGTCTGTGAAAACGGGTCCTTCTGGTTTCAGGAAAGGAACGGTACTTAACATGGGGACATTTCCGCTTTCGTCTACTTCCGGTGTGAATATTTGGATGGATGGCGTTGCGTGTGACGGAACGGAAACCAGTCTCCTTCATTGTCCCTTCAGTGGGTTTGGTGTGCACGACTGTGATCATAGTGAGGACGTGAGCGTTCGGTGTAACACATAGTCCCACATATCAAGAGTGCAACATGTATCTGACAATACTCTGTGAAAAGTGGGCTAAGAGATACATCTGTACTCGTTTTCAGCCATTTTTTAAACCCATCTCATTTATATCTTATGAAACTATAAGCATTCTTGTTTCTTGATGCCAAATATTGCCCCTGACGGCTGCAAGGTCGCACAGATTACGACGCATAGAAAATGCATTTCATTTTTGCCATTAAAAAGAAACCATTTGGCAGCCTTCAAAGAAACCACTGTTACCGTTTCAAGATTAAATAAAAGAGGGCAAATTCCGTGTAGTTTCTCTATTCCTTAAACCATATATTGGTAATTTATCTATGTTTACACAGCTGACCAAATTCTGAGCCATTTTACTCACTTTCAGTTTTTAACAGCGTTTATTCTCTCTGGCTGTAAGGATGTATCTTGAATGCATCTGCAAAAAGTATCGACTCAGGTCAGTCCGCGCAGGCTGACCTGGGTCGGTACTGTTTGCTTTAGGTTAATTTTCTGCATGTCAAAGGACCAGTGTACCTCATGATTCTGTCGGTTGTTATACAAAACGGATTTTATGGATCCATAATAATACGATGACTTGCTTGGTGTAATGCATCACGGGGATGCATTGGGTCTCCATTTGCCATTAATATATATGAACTTACTTTGTAAGGAAAAATTATTAGGGCGGGATTGTGTAATCTAGGCTGGAGTATTTCTTTTTTTTTTCAAACGTTGAGATTCGGACCTTCGACCGTCAAAATGAAAGTCCAGCTACATGTACCTACCGACTGAGCTGTCTGCGTAGCTATCTACTTTGAACTATAAGCTATCGAACTTCCATTGGTCGGTCACGAAACACCGAATTTCTATTGCTCTAAAATTAGCACACTGTCGCATCGCCTCTGTATTGTTTATAATAAAATCTATACTATCACTACATACGATATAGAGGCGATGTGCAAATGCGCTATTTTTAGTAACGGTGTTCGATGATCGAGCAATGAAAATGTCAGTGTTTCGTGATAGACCAATGGAGCTTCAAAGGCCTGTGCTTGTACGTATCTTCATGTTGCACGATAACGGCCACCGGGGGAAAAAATAAAACAGATGGATAATCCTCATGTTTTCTACGTGTTTATTTTCCCTGTATAAATTAGTTTTAGTACCCGAGTATGAGAATTAATTTTCAACATTTTTGTTTTGATTTCCCAAACAGTTTGCAAAACGAATGTCCATGTTTTCGACATGATTTTTTCTTTAGAATTTCTAATAGATTCTATCAGACACCGAGCCTTACCTAGTTGCTCAGAACTATCGAATGCGGTTCAGAATACATACACACATTGTGACTAATGGGTCAAGAAGGATTTAATTTTCGAATGGACTTTTCTCGTGTATCTACATATATTTTCTCCGAATGTCTTTATTCATATTTTCATCGAAGGCAAATATTTTTTTTGTTTCTAAGAGCCCCCCCGCCCCGCCTAAACAGTTTTACGAAACAATCCCAGTTTTTAACGGCTCTGGGGCTGAAAGATTTTGGAAACATTGTGGGAATAGGAGAAATTGCCGGTACCCAGCATTTCCTCCTATTTCCACAATGTTTTCTACCTTATCAGAAAACGAAAGCTCATTTGTACCAATTTGAATTTGTTGCCTGTTTTCAGTTTAGAACAGTGTAAATTTCCTTGTACGTTACCAGCCGTTACCGACGGTATGTGCTGTCTGCACTGAATATACACCGTCCGGAAAAGTGCATTTAAGTTATTCGAAGCAGCCTATTGGCTAAGAGATGATTCGCTTCTTCATTGAAACTGGAGATTGTGTGCAAAAGAGTTATTGGACTAAAACATTGAAAGAAAAGCTAAGAGACTCGCTCAAGATCATACCGCTCCCATGTGCAGACTGATCGTGCTCTTCTCTCTACGAAAAATAATTTCCTAGTCTCCAACCGCAAGTTTAAGGCCCTGTACCGGCCAAAAGTAAACAGTGCAGGTGTTAAAATTCAATTCAGACCATTCAAAAGTATGGAAAAAATTGTGAAGTTGCCAATCTGTTATTGTGTGGTCGGTCCAAGTGTTAGTCGCTGGCAGAAAAAAAAATGAATTTTAAAATCATGCAAAAAGTAAACAAAAGATAGAGTGACCTGGAAGCTTTTAGTTTAGGTTTTAAAACAATTTCTCTGCCAGCAACTAACACTTGGACCAACTGTACAATAACAGATTGTCATCTTTACAATAATTTCCATACATACTTTTAAATGGTATGATTTAAATGCATTTTTAACGTCCGCTTTGTGTACTTTTGTTACTGTAAAGATGAAAAAAAACAATTAGAAAAAATCAAGGGAGGCAATTAGCACTGAATTATTATAAAAAATTTGCATAGATTATCGACCTTTAACGTGTTGGAGAATGTGGGAGTTGAAACTGAATGATTGACTGATTAATTGTATGGTGTTTAACGCCGTTTTCAACATTATTTCAGTTATATCACGGCGGCCAGTGGACCTATCCATGCTTTCCGGGAGCTTCTTTTACCAGTACTCCGCACAATATTCTTTCCAAGCCACTGGTTGCTTTCCCAGATAACCATCGTCGAAACATTGGTCAGCGGTGAGAGGGGAATAAATCCTGTCGCGATGACTATCATCAGTCCTCGGAAAGAAATTGGCCAAGCCGGGGATCGAACCAGCGACCTCCTGTTCTCAAGTCCTGTACGCTACCGACTGAGCTACGGGGGCTTGGCTTGAAACCGAAGGCCAGAATTGACGTGGCTGTATCAGCACTCAGCTTGAAGCCTTATTACAAAGGACACCAAGTTTATGACCAACAGATAATGGCGACTATAAAGAATAAGGTGCTTTCTTAAATTTTGACTACACATATTTGAGCCATGCTCTGACTTAACCCTTTACCTCACAATGCCGCCCTTTAACGACCCTGGGAAAGAAGCCTTCTGAAAACATTGTGGGAAAAGGAGAAAATGCTGGTAACCAGCATTTTCTCCTTTTCCCACAATGTTTTCTACCCTATCAAAGAAAAATGGCACCATTTGAGCCACATGGAAATCGTCGTCTGCAAATGCTTTCAATTTGGACAAGGCTAAAATTTTGTTGTCTTGTAAAAGGGTACTGTTTTAAGGCATCTCCGTGACGCTTTATTCCATCACATAGTTATGGATCCATAAAATCCATTTTCCCCCATTTTGTCTAAAAAACGACTGAATCATGAGGTAAAATGGTCCTTTGACATGTAGATAATGATCTAGTAGCAAAAAGGTTTTAGTGAGTAAATGTATATTTTATTTTGAAATTCGCTGCCTTAATTGCCACCTTGAAAAGTAGTCCGGTTCTCTACCCAGAATGCCCATAGTAGATAGGTTATGTATTTGAAAAATGCCACCTAGCGGAAGATAATGGAACACACTAGTCTTATCAGAAAGGGACCACGTGGATGTAGCAGAACATCCATTGTGTTAACTCTTTACCAAACGACAAAATTTTATACTAGTCCAAATTGAAAGCATTTGCAGATGACAAATGAAATGCAGGTGAAATGATGATTCCTATCTTTGATAGGATAGAAAACATTGTGGGAAAAGAAGAAAATGCTGGTTTCCAGCATTTTCTCCTTTTCCCACAATGTTTTCAAAAGGTTCCTTCCTTAGGGTCGTTAAAACTCGGGACTGTGTAGTAAAGAGTTAAGCATCCAATATAATGTGTTATGTCGTCTTCACAAGCTCTCTTCCTGCATTCAGTATATTGGATCTGAGATAGGCTGGCATTTGAGATGAAATTTTACTAAACGAGCCGAGAAAAAAAAGAAAGCCTCTGGCAAGCATAGTCACAATTTTCGTAGACGACTTTTATAAAATTTTATCTCAAAAGCCAACGAATTTTAGATTCTCTTTATCACATACATGTATCGAAATACAGCGAATAATTGGTCAGGATATTTAAGTTCCCTAGAGCTACTTGTAACAGATATAGTAATGTGTTTAAATCAATAAATCAGCAATATCTATGGTCCCAAAGAATGAAAAGAAGTTTCAGATTTGCTACTGGAAATGAATCTTGGTCGGGAGAAAATTACGTCCGGCCAAAATTGTAAACAATGGGGGAATCGTGTTTGTTTTTTCCCAAGAGTCATTTGCATACCCCCATCTAAAAATAGAAAGCTACTTGTTTTATAACCTAACACGCGTTGTCTGCGCATGTTATATTCTTCGAAGATTCGACCTGTCTTATATGACGCACCACTCCCCCAATATTGGGGGGATTGTAGTAATACGCGCTATAAAGTAGCAATGGAGAAAATGGCTTTTATCAATACGTTTGAGGAGAAATCAGGCCTGTTTTAGCTCCAGTTTTCTCTAAAATGTAATATTTTTTACTGGAAAAAATAATTTGAAAAAAATACGATCGATTACTGTAAATCTTTGTATGTATGTATACAGTTTCTAAAAATAGATTGGGGGAACCCGTCAACACCTTTCACCGAGTACATGTGCATTCCATGATGGAAGATAGTCAAATGATAGACAATGCAAAGACACACATTGGCTTCAACAAACCTCTACGAGAGGAGCAATCAATGTCACTTGAATACTGCAGTAATACAATGGCCATAACTCATGCCATTCAGCGTTGTTTGGAAAAACAGTATATTTTGCTTTCGATTTCACTATTTTAGATGCCATCTTGAAAAGTAGTCCCGTTTTTTACCCAGAATGCCCAAATTAGATGAGTATTTGTAGAATGCCATCTAGCTGGAGATAATGACCTAACACGGGAAATGGCGCACTCGTCTATTTGTAGGACCATGTCTTTTCCCTTTAATTCAGCAAAAACGCTAAATGTTAGTTCACACATATGAAGTTTACATTTCTGCTGTCTATGAAATAATTCCACTGCACTCTCGATATAAAACTCCGACATCCTCAGGTAAATTGCTATTGGGTTCTTGTGACGTAGATTGTTGCGACCACAGGGATTTTTAGCGTTTTTTTATGTTTTACATGTATATATAATACAAGGGATGCAACTGACATTATCGGCAAAGTCTACTAGTCATCACAAAAACACAAGTTACTTCGTCAATATTACAGATAATCACGTAAGGTCTACTTTATCTAGCTCATTACACATTTTTCTAGCGAAAAATAACGTAGTTTCATGACTAAACGTTCAATGATTTGTGCTACAGAAGCCGGTTTCTCGACAAATAGGTCGAAATTGTTTGGTCCGACACGGGTTCGTTCAGTGCGCTTGTCAGAGTAAATCTACTATTCTGTACAAGATCATGGCTAAAATACTTATCGGTTTGATAAAACAAGTAAATATCGTTAACCAACCTTCGTTGTTTAATAATAACACGAAGAATACAGCTCCAAATCGTCCGATGTTTGATCGATTCACTCAAATTTCAAGGAAGCAGCCATAATTGTTGTCACGTGATCAAAATGTATCGAGGCATTTCATTGGTCGGAACCAAAAATCCGACCAATGAAATGCCTCGATACATTTTGATCACGTGACAACAATGAAATTTGTATTATATATACATGTAAAACATAAAAAAACGCTAAAAATCCCTGTGGTCGCAACAGTAAACCTGTGTAGAGTATCCACTTTCCAGCAGCATGCAAGGTGAAGGTTGTATACAGTCACGTGACAAGCATCACGCGACATCCTCGATTGGACGAGGATTGTTACTCGCCAAGTCACAAATTGCATTTTCTATCCGCCGTAATCTATGTAATCATGAAACCACCAGGTGTAATATTTGTAATGAAATCACAAGAATGACTAAAGTTGATAAAATGTCGACGAAATGGGTTATATTTGGCTTAAAATGAGTAGTTAAGGAACTTTAAAAGTATAATTGCAGACGTGGTGACTTCCAAGAATGAAAACCCCTATTCACTTCTCCGAAAAAATAAAGTATAAAATGACGTCAATCGACGTCAAACAATGCTTATGTCAAACGTATGGAAAATATGAAAATTCTAAATAGGTATTATTTCATTGAAAAGAAGGGTCCTTATGTGATAAAAGTAGGTACTTCACAGCGGAATTTGAGAAGGGAGACCAGATTGCAAGATTTTCAATGATTCATCAGAGATCACACAGTGCAATGCCCTCTTAAACCTTCATTCTGTTGAATTAAAAGAATCAAAGGAAACATTCAAGGAACACAACCCACTTATCACAGTGGCTAAAAATGGGCATGATCAATTCAGTGGAAAAAGAAGCGCTGACCAAGATCAGACTGTATGGCCTTGCAATATGATCCTTATCTACACTCTTCGCATTAGACATGGGAGGCTGCGATGATCAGCATAATGGGACTGGAAACTACCGTAGAGTTGCATCATAGTGCAATTCTATAATTAAGTCATGCTTCGACAAAAGGGGGTTTAATGCATCTCTGAAATGCATTTTACCAGGCAAATCATCACACAATGATGGATCCATAAAATCCACATCGTCTAACAACAAACTGAAAATACGAGGTAGAATGGTCCTTTGAAACGCAGAAAATTCACCAAAAGCAAAAGGTTTCGGCCCATGTCAGCCTGCGCGGACTGCGCAGACTGACATGGGTCGATACTTTTTTTGTAGATCCATTAAGCCCCCTTTTCACAGAGCACGACTCATGTATACTTCAAGATTCAAACCGGATATACAAAGAAAAAAATTCAATAGCTGGTTTTACCAGGATCTTACATCTTTGCTACAAAAATAGATTTCTGCGAAAATAACGTAATATTTTAGGCATGTTAAGCCCTTTTTCCCCCTTGCTTCCACAAATGGAGGGGGACTGCAGTCATAGTCTTATAAAAAACGAAATGACCAATGGAAAGATTGGACCTAACAAGTTAGTTTGGATAAGTCTACACTGTTCTGTCCCGTTTCTATCAGAGACTTCGCAATAGCACACACAACCACATCCAGCGAAACTGGCACATACAAAAATGGCCTTTGAACTTAAGTAGATGACTCATACTAAGTTTATCTTTAATTTCTACGAATTAACCCTTAAGCTGCTAATCGCGACCCACTGACCTTTTGCGGAACTGTAGATCAAGATCAGACTGCAGTCTGATCTTTGATCTACACTGTCCGATACTGTATTTTCTTTCCGGTGAAGTCAACTTTGAAACCGCAATGGGCTATTGAGTAGAGATTTGGGTTTCGTAAAATTACGTTCAAAATCCTCCCTCTTTGTTTTGAAGTAATTATTTTTTCTACGTGCAAAGTCTTGATCATAACTTTCCGGAAAGGCATCTGTGATTGTGAAAGGCCCCTCAATGATTAGTTTTTTCTACGTACAAAGTCTTGATCATAACTTTCCGGAAAGGCATCTGTGATTGTGAAAGGCCCCTCAATGATTAGTTAAATGTGGTTTTTCTAAAAATTAATGTCAAGAGATTGAGTAAAGGATAGGTGAAATATCTGGGATTTCTAGAAAGGCTAGAGTGCATTACCTATGAACAACTTAAACTGATAAGACCTTGAGATACAAGATTTAGTTTTGTACTTTACGCAATAACTTGTAAATATGGCCCACGTGTTCCCTGATTATTCGATTATTCAGAGTATTCTCGAGAATTATTCTACGACAGCTGATTGATAAGTTGGGATAAGTTTTTATTTGTATTGAAGGAGATAAGCAGGAATGTCGTTTTTTAACTCTACTATTCCCAGGCTATTTAAAGCTGTGTGTACCCGAAGACTGGTGTCGTTTGGTCAGTTATGTCGAAGAGGTAGCACACTAAAGTAAAAAAGACAAGTGAATTTTGCAAAATGGTTTGTTTGTTTGTATTGGAGTTTAACGCCATTTTAACAGCCCAGGCCATATCACGGCCGTCAGTGACGCCCCCATGTGTTTCCTGGCTTTCTCACACCAGTACTAACACAAATTTCTTTCCAAAGCCACTGACTACTTTTCTCACATGCATCAGAGGTGAGAGGCGAAAAAAGGGCGGTAAGAAAGTTTGCCTCAACGGGCATCGAACTCGCAACCACCATATCACGAGTCAGATACGCTAACCACTGAGTTACCCGGGCGGGCTTGCAAAACGGACAAAATTGCTGAAGTAGAAAGGTCTCTCATTGCCATGGCTGCCATCAACGATTGTACCTTTGACTTTAGCATCCGCCTTATTCGCCTAATCTCGCTCTGTCAAAAATTCATCTATTTCCAAATTGGCGAAAGGGGCCATTTCCGGTACCTTTTTTTTTTTTTTTTGGGGGTCAGACGATGACGTCATAGATGCCGTGAAGGACTTTCAGAACGGTCAAGAAAAGGGCTTCCTTAAAAGTGACATTGAGGCTTTTAAACATTGGTGGCGAAAGTGTTTATAGATACTGAATGTGATTATGTTGAAAAACAGAATCATCTCCCGCTAGATGGCATTCTACAAATACACATCTATCTAATTTGGGCATCCTGGGTACAGTAGGGGAGTAATTTTTCAAAACAACAACTGTGACTTTGAATTTCAAATGAAATAAACGTTTACTCAATAAAACGCTACCTGGTGCCATTCATTCAGCTATGATCGGCTAGCATGTAATCTATGCACCGACCATTTATTAAAACAGCCCCTACATGCTTTGGTAATAGGCTAATAGCTTCGATATAAGCCCTACTTTTCCCAGGTATACGGGGGATGGGTGATGCGTCATAGCAGACAGGTCGAATCTTCGAAGAATATGACATGCGCAAACAACGGAAAAACAGTGCAATAACTCAGCGTACACATGAGGCTCACAACCTGTCAACCAGCCCTGGTTATTATGTCGTTAACCCTTATCCTGCTAAATACATGAAATGACACTTTCAAGCCGATAGTAAAAACCCAAATTTTGCTATTTCAAAGGTACTTTTTAGCGGGGAAAGTATCTCCTTATCGAACAGTGTAGATCCAAGATCAGACTGCACGTTCTGTGCAGTCTGATCTTGGTCTACATTGCCCGCAAAAGGTCAGTGAGTCGCGCTTGGCAGACTAAGGGTTAAGAATAGTTGGCAAATTAAAGGTCCATATTCATTTGTCAGGTTCTGTATGATTCAGTTGTATGGCGTTTGCTTTGTAATTATGGGGTTCTACTTTCGGTTTTCCCTCGCTGTGCTGGTAGCAAGAGATTGTTCTTGAGCCCAGATGTTGAACCAGAGAAACGTGCGAGACCTTGATAGGGGCGTAGCTAGCCGAGGATAAAGTATACAAAAAGTAGAGGGGAGAAGGGGATTTCCCATAAGGATTTCCCCTAAAATTCTTTCAATTGTAGAATCTGTTTGGTGGCCTCTTGAGATGTTTTTTTTTGGCAAAATTGTATTTCTTTTTTGCAAATTGTACGCAACAATTTTTGCGTACAGACAGCTACGCCCCTGCTTATAAATATCTAGGGATCTACCTTAAAGAGATCTATTGCAAATCCTTAACCTACTGAATAAATAAAATGAAACTTTCAAGCCGATAGTAAAAACCCGAAGAAAGGTATTTCAAATTCACTGTTTGAATAGAAATATCTCCATACGTGCAGTCTGATCTTGATCTACAGAGCTCGCAAAAGAGGTCAGTAAGTCGCCCTTAGCAGCCTAAGGATTAATCCGTTTGGTTTGTACCGGGGTTTAACACCATTTTAACAGCTCAGGTCATATCATGGCGGTCAGTGACACACCAAGGTTTTTCCTGGCTTTCTCACACCAGTACTGACACAACTTTTTTTCCAAAGCCACTGACTACTTTTCTCACATGCATCAGAGGTAAGAGGCCAAAAATTGCCGGAAAGAAAGTCTGCCTCAACTGGTTATCGAACTTGCAAGTCAGGAAACACATGGCTGTGTCACTGACCGCCATGATATGACCTGATCTGTTGAAATGGCGTTAAACTCCAATACAAACTGACATGATATGACAGGGTGACTTTAACTCTTAATATTTCAGCAGATTCCAAGAGCAATGATACGCCGTATCATCTTCAGTATGCCCGCCAGGTGTCGTGCAGGTGTTGCTGCACATGGAGGTCACACCTGAGATTGACTTGGATTCCATATCTGTCATCTGTTTTAGGTAAAATAACCACAAGGTGAAATACAAGGGTTCCCATATTCTTTTATTCTACGTATAACTACAATTTCATGGTTTGCTTTAGCGTGCAGTGTTTCAGCCAAGCGGACAGTGTGGTTCATTGATCAGACTGCACTTTTTGTACAGTCTTATCTATGATCTACACTAGCCACAAAGGCAACTATTGTTGAGAAACCCATTTAAAGGGTTAAGTAGGGCGTAAAAGATATCTTTGAAACGAATAAAACGTCTTTTAAACGAACCATGTGTTATTTGTATGTGGGTAATATATGTAGTTGTTTGATGGCTAGAAACTGAGTAAAGGATAAGTGGGATATCACGAATAGATATTTTGGAATTCCTAAGAATAACTTGTATAGTCTGGATTACCTGCCCCTACCACTACGTTATAGGGTCAGGCAAAGCGCAATAATGGCGGCCTCAATGGCGACCTCAAGCTTAGCCCTTTATGCTTTCCTGTTTTTCCTCAATTTCATGTGATCCAGTTTGATCAGTGAATAAAATGAGATCAATTTTGTACAAAATATACATTACCGAATATAAAACGTGCTGTTCGGGTATGGTTTAAATATAAATTTGACTATGAATCATTTTAAAAGTAGCCCTGTTTTCGGACCATTGACATTTCGGATACTTAGAGCATACTTAGAGCATTTTTGATATGTAGTTTTTCTAGCTAAGTAAGAATGACAACTGAATAAAAAAACTAACTGCCATTACTTTTTTGCAACCGATCTGTTTTCAATTCAGTCTATAGTAGGACTGGATCAAGTGAAATAACAATAATCCGTTCCGTCTGCATGTTACAAAAGGGGGGCCGCCATTATTGCGCTTTGCCTGACGTACTTTTGAAGTGCGGCTGGGTACCAGACTATAACTTGTACTGAAAAGACCTTGAGATACTGAGAAATACCTCAATAAATACCAAGACAACAAATGGCTCAATGGGCAATAGCGGGCAATTTTAGTTTAAACATATTTTATTCATATATTGATAACATACGTATTCATAATTAACAACAGCTAACTACATGAAAAGGATCGGAACGAAACCTATAAGCTTATAAAGTTCCTCTCCGATAAGTGGTCACTATTTAACAATAGTATGTTAAGGACAAAATATGGTCAGTTGTGTATGTGTGTATGTATGTGTGTGTGTGTGTGTTTATGTGAGTGTGTGTGTGCGCGATTGTATGTAGCATGGAGTGTCACCAACAAATATTCATTTGACATTTTAACAACATTTGAGGGAGAAAAGAGAAATAAAAAAAAAACATTAGTTATCAACCCTTTACAACATAATACAATCTGACCCTAAAAATGTGATAGAATAAGATAAGAATGTAGGGGGGGGGGGGGAAGAGTACCAATATAAACAATAATGGTACCTTTATATTTAAAAGTGCAGAGTTTTTACAAAGTAACGGAAATGGCATCTCAAACCTTAAATCGTTTACTTTCCGCAATATAAGAATGAACTGCTGTAAATATCTTTTCATTATCAGCAGTGCTGAGACTCTCGTCACCAAAAAGAATTGTTTGTAGGCTAACATGGCCGATTTCTGACACACGTTGAATTAAACGGTTCCTAATTTCACGATAATATCTGCAGTCAAAAAAATAGTGTTGATTTGATTCTATTTCACCACAAGCACATAGAGGAGATTCAGTTAAATTTCTGTAATAAAGATGTTGATTAAGTGCACTACATTTTGTCCGTAGCTTAGTGTGAATGACCTGAATCTTCCTTTCTCCGAAAAAATAAAGCTTGTTTGGAACCGGTTTTTCTCTATTAATGAAACTTTTAAAGGCTGACAAAGAGTCCAGATTCCTAACATCAGTGGGTAGAGCATTCCAATCATTAACAACAGAGGGTAAAAACGACTTTAAATACAGATTAGTTCTGCATGCTATAGTTTGTAAGTTATGAGAACATCTTAGGCTATAGGAAGATGTACTGCCAACTGATGCAGGTACTAAAGCATTTAAATAGGTAGGAGCCAGTCCCTTTACCATTTTACAAAATAATATAAGTTTGTGTTTGGATCTCCTATCATTCAGTAATTCCCATCCAGACTCCATATTAAGATCAGCTAGAGACACAAGTTTACTACACCCAGTTACGATTCGTGCCGCCTCATTTTGTACTTTATCAATTTGATCTTTTTGGTATTGTGATAAATTAGTCCAAATAACATCTGAATATTCAAGAATTGGTCGGATAAAAGAAAAATATATTGTTTGAAGAGACGTTCGATCCAGCCGCATCTTTAGCCCTCGCATAATTCCAATTCTCTTCCATGCCTTCTCCAAAAACTGGTCTACATGATGATCCCAAGAGCCATCATTAGAAATGAAAATACCTAGATGTTTATGAACATGCACTGATGGGATTTCCACACCAGACATAAACAGCTTGGGATGGTCTGGTTTATTTCGTTTGCGAGATATTATTAATGACTCTGATTTTGAGGGATTAAACTTTACAAGCCACCTATTTGCCCGATCTGTTATTTTGTTGATGTCTGTTTGTAAAACTGTCCAGGCTAAATTAGGATCACCTACAACCATGGATAAACTAGTGTCATCTGCAAATAGGTTTATGTTTAATTCAATATCATTTACAATATCATTAATATAAACTAAAAATAGGAGAGGTCCGAGAATAGATCCCTGTGGAACGCCAGCATTAATTGGACATAAATCTGAGACAGCACCAGGTAGGACAACCCTCTGATACCTATTCGAGAGGTAGTCGGAGAACCATGAAAGAAGATTACTTCCGATTCCAGCTTTATGTAGCTTGAATAAAAGGCCTTTATGCCATACCTTGTCAAAGGCTTTACTGATATCAAAAAATACAACTCGGACTTCTAGTCCTTCATCCAAGGCTTTGCAAATTTTATCATATAAAAATACAACTTGGTTGATGGTTGAGCGGGCAATTTTATGGACCACAAATGGCTCAAAGGCCAATCCTGGACGAGCCCCGATCTTACGAACATGAGATTTTGCAACAAATGCATAGCTCAAATATAAACCGCTCCGGCTGGGATTCGAGCCCATGCGGCAAAGATCCTCGTTTATCGAGACCAATACACTAGCCCCTGAGCTAAAGAGAATTCTCCCCAACGCAGCTTTCAGGTATTCATTTTAAACGGGAAGAAGCTATGCTGTAAGGAAGGAGTGATCTCCCTTAACAGATGTCGTTCGACATACCTCGGGTGATCCGGTGATCAAGTCCGTGAGCTTTATCACGTAGCTTGATATGCTTCTACACGGTATATTTCTTCGCCGGAAGCACACCGTTTTACGGTTATTGAAATTGTAAGGCTCCTCTTAACAAAGAAAACACGAGTCACTGTTTTCTATCGATATCTTTCTAAGAATATTTCCGTCTGCAAACAGTGTGTACATTCAATTTTTAGCGTGGTCTAACAACCGACTGAATTCTGAGGTAAACTGGTCCTTGGACACGCAGAAAACTTTCCGAAAGCAAAAAGTTTCGACAAAGGTCAGCCTGCGCAGTCGGCGCAGGCTGACCTATGTCGATACTTTTTGAAGATGCATGAAACCCTCTTTTCACGGAGCACGACTCACATGCTTTTGGCCACATGGGAAGTACTAACATTATTTAGTTATGCTATGTCGAAAGGTAATTTAATGTATCGGCCGATTATTTAGTTATGCTAAGTCGAAAGGTAATTTAATGTATCGGCCTAAAGTATCGACTCATGTCAGCCTGCGCAGTCCGCGATAGTACCTCATGGTCCGGCCGGCTCTTCGATAAACCGGATCCGTATTATGCGACAACTTGTAGGGTTTAATGCATTTCGATGATGCATTTAGACTCCCTTTTCCAAGAGCCCTGCCCATATGATAATTATGATAATTATAATGATAATTAGGGCCCCATGCTCCGGCAAAAAGGGGATATAATGCATCTCCGTGATGCATGATACCAAGCAAGTCAGCACAGTACTATGCAGCAATAAAAATCCTTTTGTCTAACAACTGAACGGATCATGAGCTATGATGGTTCTTTGGCAAGCAGGAAATTTACAAAAAGCAAAAAAAAAGAACGGTCCATGTCAATCTGCGTGGATTACATTAACTCTTTACCAAACGGCAAAATTCTAGACTGGTCCAAATTGAAAACATTTGCAGATGACAAAATAAATGTGACTAAAAAAATGAAATTTGATTTGGGAAGGGTAGAAAACATGGTGGGAAAAGGAGAAAATGCTGGTTACCAGCAATTTCTCCTTTTCTCACAATGTTTTCAAAAGGCTTCTTTCACAGGGTCGTTAGAAGTCGGGATTGTGTGGTAAAGGGTTGAACCCCCTTTTCACAGCAGATCATGGCCCCTATACATGTAGATTATGCAAAGAAAAAAAAGAAGGGGGTGGAATGACTGTGCATTTCATCTTGAAAAAAAAAAAAAAACACGCATGAAGGTCATCTTAAGGATTCTCCTTGAAAACCAATTACATTTAAAATTGATACTTCTGTGGAGACAGGCAGTCGGCTTTCAAAAGGGATTATATTGAGCCACACTTAAATCGTCATCTCTGTCAAAAGGGGGCTTAATGCAACTCTTTGATGCATCATACCAAGCAAGTCATCACATAATTATGGATCCATTTTATCTTAATGACCTTGTCGATACTTTCTTTTGCAGATTCATTAAACACCCTTTTCACAGAGCAAGGCTGAAATGCTCTCAACACGAACGAGTCTAAAGTTTTATCCTCTGTTAAAGAATCAACTTTTTCCCACACACACACAAAAAAAGGGGGGGGGGGAAACCCCCACACTTCCGTTGAAAACGGAAACAAAACCGCACGTGGTATTTTGTCCTTTATTTCCCAGAATCAAGTTTAACTATTAACCCTTTCCCAAACAAGCCCTGGTTTTCACGTGTCTGCAGTACAAGTCGTTTGAAAACACTGTGGGAAAAGGAGAAATTGCTCGTAACGAGCAATTTCTCCTTTTCCCACAGTGTTTTTCTACCCTTTTTGATAACTTTCTGCCATTTTCATCAAATTTAAAATCGTCGTCTGCAAACTCTTTCAATTTGGACCAGTCCAAAATTTGTCATTTGGGAAAGGGTTAACTATATGACGACAGAATCTTATAACTTGTCGAAACTGAAAACGTTTTCCGACAACAAATCAAATAAAGGTTTAAATCAGTTTGTTTTTAATTTGTATCGGAGTTAAACTTTCACGGCGCAGCAGTTCTAACTGCACATATGAACGATCAAAACGGAAATCGACTCTGTATTTTTTGAAAAGATGAAAATTTTCTCGTTAACCAAACAATCCTGTGTTTAAACGACTCTAAGGAGAGACGCTCAGGGGGAGAATGTATTTGGAAACATTTTGGGAAAAGGAGAAAATGCTGGTAACCAGCATTTTCTCCTTTTCCCAAAAGGTTTTTCAACCTATCAAAGACAGATTTCTTAATTTGAAGCACGTTTGTACGGAGCCCGGTAGGATTTCGTTATTTCGAAATAAAAAATGTGTAGAGCATGACACCTACCGGGCTCCGTAAGTAGTATAATAATGGGCACTAAAAAACTAAACCCCCCCCCCCCTCTAATTCCGTCAAATTAAGCAAAAATTGGACCACGACACCATAATTATGGTTGAAATAGTGTACTTATAAATTTATGGTGAACTTAAGCATGACTAACCCATTTAACAAATCCCACCAGACTTATGCATATAGCTAGCCCTTATCCAACAAACCAACACCTAAGCATACAACCATCCTTAAACAATAAACAACAATATATCAATTTCATGTAACATTAAGATGCTCATAAAATTATCATAAACCAAATGACTAACTTAACCAATCAAAATATAATAACCTCCATCTTAATCATTTTACCTTAAATTCAATTTTTTAAAAAAAATTAAAAAAAAAAAATTAATTAAGAAAAACCAACGCATCATGCAACGGCTAGCCAGTTTATCGGTTAGTGATGCATTAACTAACCAACAAACCCTTACATCAGTTTTTTGCTTAACCTTTTTCCCACCACCATCAACCAACGCATCATGCAGTGGCTAACCGGCTTATGTGTTTGTGGGTGGCTTAAGATTTTAATAAAAAAAAATTTTTTTATTTGTTTATGTAACATAAAAATTGAATTTTTCTTTGTTAAGTTGTTATAAATATATGAGTAAAATGCATGTGTTAAATAAAATTACAAATGATTTTGCAATAAAGTTATACCAGACTTTATTAAATAAAAAATGTATATCTAATCATATGTACGATTTAGAAAAAGAACTTTTTCAATTTTAATTTAGTTTTACAGAAAAAGAAAAGGATTTTTTTTATTTGCTTACAAAATTAATGTCTTTTGTTTATTATGAACATAGTAAGCATAAGTTAGAAGAATCTGATTTTGAAACAATAGTTTATGTTGCATTTCCAGATACACGTGAGTTTTCAGGTGATCCTTATCGTTATATTGGCAGACCTATTTATACTGGTATTAGAATACCATTTGACCAAAGTAATAATTTTATTAGTATTTATAAAAATGCATTAAATTATTTACTTAAAAATATTTATAGAGAGAAACAACCTGATAATTATTACATATGTCCATTATTAACATTTAAAAATATTCATAATGCTTTACCTCTTGAATATTCTGGCGATTTTACTTCTTTCGTTGAATATTATGGTGAATGGTGGGGTGATTTACATTATTATCTCTATGGTGAAAATGATTTTTTTACAATTAATCGCGGTTTAGGTTATCAAAGATTTACTGATGTGAATAATGAAAATGTAACATCATCCCCTTTAATCAACAGAATAGAATCATTCCCATCACCAGAATGTGTAATTTGTATGAGTAAAAAACCTAATATACTTTTTTGCAATTGTGGCCATCTTTGCATGTGTGATAGTTGCTTTTTAAGTTATGAAAAAAATGTTTGTCCAATTTGTAAAACAATAAATAATATTAAAAGAAAAATATAAATATTTAACCTTTTTACTAGGTTAAATATTTTAATATGTTTTTGGTCTTGTCCCCTGTGCTTCATACATTTCTCTTTTTTCTTCAGTTAATTTTTTATTTTTTTCTATGTCTTGATGACCCAAGGCTAATGTATTAATACCATCAGGCAAAATATATCTTTTATCATCAATTGCACTTAAGGCAACCTTGTTTATTTGTTCTGTGTATAACACATGTTTATAACTTCTAATTGTATGCATCTTTCTATATTTTTCTTTCTTTTCTTTATCAAACAAACATCTTCTATAGTCCTTATGGCTAATACTATCTTCAATTACATTTTTCTTTATTCCCTTACATCTTTTATTTTCTTTACGATTAAGCATTCTATAACTATATAATTTTGACCTGAACCCTACAAACTCATCAATAATTTTACCACCACATTCATCTTTAAACATTCCAATTACTTTTTTATTGATACCTGTTTGTATTCCAGATTCATGAACATCAGGATAATTACTTGTATCAAATCTTTCTTTTACATCATTAGATATATCCTTATAAGAATCTTCTGTTTCAATCTCATACATTAAACTATCTGTATCAGTAAATAAGAGCCTAGCTTTTTTACCATATTTTACCTTAATATAATCATAATGAAAGTCATACATCAAAGCTTTACTTAAATCAAGAATACACATACCTAAATAAACCGGTTTATCAAAGGTTAAGTGTGTCTTTTTCATATGTATCCCTATTAAGTTTTCATCAAAAACTTTTACATGTCTAAAGTTAGGTTTTGAAGCCATTTTTTCTGCTTTTATTTCATCATTAACTAACTTAAAATCAATCCGATTTCTAATGTTTTCCATTGTCTTACCAAACACACTATTGTTCATTAACTTAAAGAAGTCTTTTTCAAACTCAGTTTTTCCTTCTGCTCTTAAGCTTGTATTTAAATCAATATAAGGTTTTAACCAAGTACTTTCTTTAAATGTTATTCCTCTATGAATATTTGTTATTTTTAAACCTAAATATTCATATAATTTTAAATTTTTACTATGAATAACATATTTGTCTTTATCATTTAAGTTTGGAATTAATTTTTCTACTTTTCCTGTTTTTAACCTTTCTGGTGCTAGAGGTAAATCATTATGTAAATCATGTAATTCTTTAGGATATTCTAAATCTACTTCTGATATACAAGGGTGTCGTTTCCAATTTTTTAATTCAGTATTACTCATCCATTTAAAACCATGTGTAGGAAGAGATTCAGACATTGCCCAACCATAAAGATTATTAGCATCTAAATAAATAATATACTTTTTTAGCTTTTTATGCTTAAACTTTTTTCCCATATATTTATTATTTGCTTTTGAATATCTCTTAATAACCGTTGATACTCCTCCTCTAATACCTTTTTCAAACATTAAGAGCATATCAGAGTCTGATAAAAGTTCAAGATTTACTTCAGTTTTCTTTAATGCTGCATCCCATGCTAGACCTGGTGCTGTAAAATAGTGGGCAGGATCTAAGTTATAATTTTTATAACAAACACTTCTAAAGTTTTCAAAGATATCAACTAAAAGTAAAACATCAACTTCATTATATAAATTATGATAATCCTCTAAAGTTTTCATATTAAACTTTTTCCAAACATTTTTAGCGTGCTTATAATCTTTATGAGATATATGTTTATTACTTAAACTTGAATAAAATTTATATTTTGGTGGTAATTTTGTTTCTTTTAACTTTTCTGGTGAATCCATATATTCATAAGGATAAACCCCCTTTTTAATTACTAAATCAAGTTTATCTCCTGAATAATATTTTTTAACATTATTAAAATCATTTTTATCTAAATTTTTAGCAAGTTGATCTAAGCTACTATCCATAAACTTAAAACTATCAAGAAATCTTATTTGATGATATTTAGTTTTTGTTTTTCCTTCTTTATCAATATAATCTCCAACAGGTATATTTTTATTAATACTGATATACATTTCATCATTATTAGGTATGCAATCAATACTTCCGTCAGTTTCAGCAAGATTTTTTATAAATAGGTGACTATCATATTTACTAAAGTTATGGAAAAATACAGGAGTAAATTTTGGTTTACTATATTTAAGATTACATAAATTATGAGCGGCTCCCCTATATTTACCAGTATAATGACAATGGTCTCTAACCTTATAATTTTTATCATCAAAATTTTCTTCACCACAAATCCAACATACAGTTTCTTTTTTATATCTATCTGCTTTTTCTTTGTTAAATATTATTTCTTTTTTTGGTATATTAGCAATCTTCTTAATATCTTTTGTTAACATTTCTACAAATTTTTGTTGTGAATTTTCTCCTGTATATTTTACTAATTTTGACTCAAATACCTCTTCATCAAATGATTTAATATAATAACAAAAACTTGATGGTTTATGTTTTTGTGTTTTTATTGTATAACTTTCTTTATTTTCTTTATTTTTTTTATTTTCATCTAATGATATGATAAAACTTTCAAAATCAGCATAAACAACAAATGGAATTTTTCCTGTTTTATGAAAGTTTTTAAACTTTAACATTTTTCCTTTATCAGGTAGTTCTATACAAACAGGTTCATGTTCTTTACAGTATTCCATATGTTTATCTAATGATTTTTGACACCAAGAAGAATTTAAACATCTTAAGCAAAAAAATCTTTTACCATGATGCTTTGATATTTGAGAGGATAACAAACGACTAAGATTATTAACTAAACAGTAATGTTTTACACCATCTTTTTCTATTAAAAGTAGGACAATATTCTTTTCTCTTTTATACACAAAATTGCTAATTCTAAGAGGATAATTTTTTTTTGTTTTTATAACCAAGAACTGAAATAGATATTGTTAGATTTTGTTTTTCAAATTTATCAGTATCTTTTAAACTAACAGGATATTCTATTCCTTCCATATTTAATTCTTTTACTTGCTCTTTTAATTTAGAGTCAACCCTGTTTGGATTTTCTTTTTTTGGATAGATACTCCTTACAATACAATAGGAAAAGCATTTATTATCATTTTTATTTTTAATATTAGTGATAGCATTTTTAAGGACTAATTCTTTTGGTAATGGAATGTATGTCCTTGCTCTCAAAGGATTATATGTTACGGTGTGTAATTGTAAATCTATTACTCTATAAAACCTCCATCCACTTTCTGAAATTCTTAAAGCTCTTTCAAGTTCCTCTAAAACCTCTTCCATCATAGTATCATATAAATCATTTGCATTGGTTCCCCTTAAATTAAGAACAAATGAACCAGAATGAAAATTTGCATTTTTTGTTTTTAAACCTTCTTCTGTATCTTTTACTAAAGTACATTGAAAAACTAATTTTACTTTTCTACCTTGATTATTAATTAAAGTATTTACTATTTCATCACGTGTAAGTTCTAAAAAATCACGTGGTCCATAATTACCAATACCTTCTATTTCATATCGTTTATAAAATCCTCTTAAGGCAGATTCTCCTTCTCTAATTACCACCTTATCTTTTTCACTATATAATTTTTTAATTTTATTTTTAAGTGCATTAAGTTCTGGTGATATACTAGGTTGAACAGCTCTAACATTTTCTAAGCTTCTTAACAAATCATCAACTGAAGTAGTCGGTGTTGTAGCTGGTCTTTGTCTTGATATAGATTGTAATGGTTGAGCTATTGTTGGTTGTAATATTGGCACATCAATAGTTTCCAGGTTTCTATCTAATATAGAAGGTCCAGTATTAATCAAAAGAGTAATTAATTCATCACGCCTTAGTCTTGAGTATCTTCTTAATCCCCTTTCCCTAGCCAGGTTTTTTAAGCCTGGAACAGTATATCTATCAAATTGACGTTCCATATTTTTTTTAATATAAAAAATATTTCCTTAAGTCAAATTTTATTATTTTTTCAAAATAACAAAATTAAAAGATTAACAATTTATAATATCAATTCTATACTTATCATTCCATACTCTACCATTCCAATTCTCAATTGTTTGAGGACATCGGTCTATATACTTACTAGCCTTGTAAATTGATGGAAATTCGTGAACCTCTTCAGTCTTTACATCCTTTAAGGTAACCCTCTTAGGGTTTTTAGCAATATCCTTTAATCTTTCATAATTAGGGATTTTTTTTAAATATTTTTTTTCATCCTCTTCAGGATACAATCCATGCTCTTTTAACACATCAATATACTTTTTCTTGTTCCAATAGGAATACCACTTAATATTGTTATCTGTTAATATCTTTTTAAAATCTGAAACCTTTTTCATTTTTATTTAAGTAAAAATTTACTTAATATACTACACTCATCTTGTTTCCATCACTTTGGAAGTTAATCATCCTATCACTCAATAAAACCGCAAATGCTTCAGTATTTGGTGGAGGATTTGCAGTAAATGTTGTTTTAATATGAATGTCAGTTACAGAATACTTTAACTTTTCACTTTGCTTTGATACATAAACACAAACAAAGGAAACAGATTTTTATAATCTGAAGGAGTAATATTTGGGTTTGATACCAATTCATCCATGTTAAAAAACTTTTTTCTAAACAAAGCAGCTTCACTATATATTCTTGCAATTTGATTAGCAGTAAAATTTATATCATAATCATATAGTGGATATTTTTTTGAACCTAACATTACATAAATATTTTTAACATTTAAGTTGTCAAATATAGCTGGGTTTTGTTCTTGGTCACCACTTTTACCAGTTTGAAACCAACAATTAAGAAACGTGGCACTTCAGGAGATGATTTAGCTGATAGCCTCCAAGTAAAACCTGTTGCTGCCTGCGGAACAGCAATAGAGTCACTTTGTATTTTTCTATACCCAACTGGAAATTTTTCTTTTTTCTCGATAAATTTATAAAGTTCCAACCTATTACCATCTTCAGGCTCTACATGTGGCATAAACCAAGATACCTTCAGTAAATTAACTCTACCAACATCTGTACCACCAGCTCTAAAAATTGCGTCGTTGTTATCATTTCTTGTTAAGGTTAGAGTTTGTTTCATACCATATAAAACTTTGTTATAATCTTCACAAAAACCAAATACATGTTTTAGGGGTATCCTAAAACTAAATGTTCCAACTGGATTTGAACTAAAAATATACTGTCTTCTTACTGAAAAACCAGCATTAGTAGCACTAGCTGCATTAACTCCTGTATCCTTATACCACAGTTGGTTTAACCCTTGTGATTTAGAAAAGTCATCTGGGTATTTTAAAAGCCCGAGTATTGTTGTAGCCTGACCAGGGTAATTAATGGATTCTATCTCTTGCCCACTAAGTTGATATCTGATATTTTTAAACAAATACATCAATCCATTGTTTGTTATGGTAACCTCATTAGCTGCACCATAAACTGTACCATCACTTTTTACTAATTCACCTATAATTTGTAAATATGACTCGGAAGGATGATAAAAAATATCTTGAGTTTCGATATCAATCCTAATATTTCCTCCAGAGTTGTTTAAATTAGTCCCTGTAATAGGTTCATACTCATGATATTCATATTCATCAATACTATCATCTTTCAAAATTGGTGCTTTAATATTTAAGATATCCATTTTTATTATATACAATTATAATTTTTAAGTCAAAATTATAATTGTGTTTTGTTTTTAATTTTCTAACCATAGTTGAGGAAATGATTTGTTTTCATCATTTACAAACACACCCTTAAGTTTAATATTTTTAAGTTCTTTTTCAGAAACATTTTTTCTAATTTTAGGATAAACTCTATTACCATAAAGAATTGTAATCAATGGCATTGAATGTTCATACAAATATCTATTTACATCATCTTCAAATTCCTTAATGTTATCAGCTTTTTCAGGTGACAATTTTAAAACAGCTTTATTATAATCATAACTTGTACCGTTAACCTCAAGAATTTCGCAATTATCATCTAACTTAATATTACCAAAAAGGACTCCAACCCTCTTTGTGTTGTATTTATTATATTCGGTAATTTTAAATTTAAGATTTGTCATTTTTAATATATTTTAATTTACTTAACTTAACTTAAATTTCATTTTTTCATAATACTTTTACTCCACCACCCTTACTATTTAATTTCTTAACTAAATCTTGAATAGCAATGGCACTACCATCTATTAAGGTGTTAATATTTTGTGTTTTAGGCTTTGCTTCATATTTTTCTAAAATCTTTTTAGATTTCGGTGTTAAAGCCTTTTGTACTAACCTCTTTCCAGCATCAACCACGGCACTTTTTCCAACCTCTAATGCTTTCTTTGCTCCTTCCTTAGCCACACTTTTTCCAACATCAACTGCTGTAGATGCAATTTGTTTAGCTGCTTGACTCGTAAATAGTCTTGAAAGAAAATTAGCTAAAGTATCAAATACTCCTGCTCCTCCATAAGCATAATTTCTTTTAAATCCTCTCTTTTGTGATGTAATCATATTTTATAGTATAGACATTATATTTTTATAAGTTTTTGTATTTAATACATGCTGCCTTTTTAATTCATCACAAATACTTACCAGCTCATTTCTTACACCTGTATTACCAGCTTCTTTACTTGCCATTAAAAGGTCAAGTCTTTTTAATAGTGCGTTAGGGTCAGATGGAATTACCATAATTCCTCTACCTGATAAAGGAGAATAAGGATGATAACTTTTTTCATCTCCTCTTATTGGAGATGTAATTAATGGTAATCTTATTCTAACCCTTTTTCTTCCCATTTTTTTTTAAGTATGTGTTTCCACTTATATGTTTTAGTGTTTTTAGGAAAATTATTGTTCGGGTTATCATTTCGATGAAGAGTATTACTTATTAATATTATCTCCTTGTAATCATCAAGATCCTCATCAGTATATATATCTTTGTCTGGTTTTTTAGCCACAATTAACTCCCACAAACCTGGTGTACCTTTATATTCATTATTATCAATGTAAAAACTATCATTTACAATATCGATTTTTTTATTACCAATATATAATTTTTTATCTTTTTCATGTAAACCATATGTTAAATCAACTTCATCTTTATTTTTAAATCTTCTTAACTGAGATAGTTCAAATGAATTAATAATTAATTTTGACATATCATCATCTAAACCTTTTAAATGTAATAAATAAAAAAAATCAGCTATTTTTTCTTCTTCTTGATTACTTAATTTTAATGATTCAAAAACATCCAAAGTAGGAAATTCATCAAGTTTAGTTTTAAATTGATCAATCCCCTTTTTAATAGGTTTAAGTTCTTCTGTAATTTCCTTTGATGTTTCTTTTTGTGCTTCTGTAACAGGTCTAAAAAACCTAGAAAGTTGTTCTTGATATCTAAGTCTACCTGTTTTCTCTGCAAGCTGATCATCACGAATTTTTTTCTTTGTTGCAAGATATTCTTTTACTAATTGCTCCCTTTTTACAGGGTCTTTAATCTTTAAAAACGACATATTTTTTTAAGTAAAAAAATTTTTTTAATTAGTATTATCTATCTCACATGCACAAGAACACTTAAACTTGGGTGGTTTTAGTTTTAATCTTAATGGCTTCCACTGTTTCTTTCCACTAGCCTCCTGAATTCCTCCCGTGCTTCTATTCTCCCCTTCTCTATCAAACTCTCCGATTCCTCTAGCTTGCTTTTTTTCGCTGACTTACTTCTAATTTCTTCCTTCATTTGTTTATATTTTTCCAATTCATCCATAATTAAAGTAAATTCTGAATGGTCAATTTTATTGTCAGAGATGGCTTTTGATATATGTGTATGAAGTGTATTTAACTTTGAATCAGCAAGCATTTTAATCTGAAGATGTTTTTCTGATTTTGTTCTGGTTCTTCTAACCAGAAACTTACCTACTAATGCAGCCAAACCAATAGCTAAAGCACTTCCTTCTAATGCAATCGTAGCAGGTATCGCTACCACAGTTGATAGTAAAGCGATTCCTCCTGCTCCTGCACCTAATGCTATAATAGTTAAACCAGCTTCAACATTATCCACAGTTTTACTAATCTTTAAATACTTTTTACTTAACTGCTCTCTTACCTTAACTTCTTCTTCAAGAAAAGTTTGAATTTCTGATATCTTTTGTAGTCTAAAATTTTGACCATTGTCTCCTACTGTTAGTATTGGTTGTAATGATGGTGCATTTGGTATGTTTCGTGCTTCTGGTAATTCTGGATAAATTTTTTCTTTTAGCTCCATTTTATTAATTGCATCTTATTATTTTAAATAGAATAGTAAAGACGACACAAAAATTCATTTTCATTAATTTTTACTAACTTTTTTGAGTTGTTTGTAATTGTGGTAACCATGTCATCCACTTCTTCTAATGTAACTTCATTTGTTGTAGATATTTGATTAAGTTTTAGATTATAAGATAGAGAAATTAAAACAAAACCTTTACTCATATTTAAACCCATACCTAGGGCTATCGTTTTAGATTTGCCTCCTTCTAATACTAAAGGTTGTTGAGTAAAAATATCCCATGAAACAGGATTAACTTTTTTAGCTGGATACTTACCTTCAACAGGTTTCCAAAAAATAGTTTTTGGTTGATATAAATCATATTTATTTCCATTTCCATTACCAAATTTATGCACATTCATGTTTTTTAGTTTACAATATTGCTCCTAATATAGGAATATTAGCAAATGGACTATTAGCTCCTAAAAGAAGACCTTTTCCATCATAAATCTTTGACCCTTGTTTTAAATACAATCCATCACCAACGGATCTCAATGCTTTACCCTTAACAGGTCCAAGAAATAACCCTTCACCATCAGTTTCAACTTGACATACACAACCACCTTTTTTAAGGAAAAGACCGTTACCCATTGCTTTTTGTACACCTGAAGAAGCTAGACCAGATAGAGCACCAACTCCTATAGCAGGTAAAACGGTTCTTGCTAATGTAGGCAAAACTGATGAAGCTAAACCAGCTAACAAAGGTAAAAATCCACCTTCTACTTTCATGTTATGCTTAAGTTGTCTAGGCGACATTTTAAACGTTGCTCCCTTTTCACCTTTATAAGCTTTTGTAAGTTTATTTACTTGTGATTTGGTTAATGCTATTATATCGTCACCATGTATATCATCATACTTTAAACGAATACTAGCTGGACTTTTGTTTTTAAAAGCATGTAAATTTTTTTCCTTTTGTCCTTCTGAAATATTTATTTTAGCATTAATATAGTTTGTCATTTTATAATTATCTTGCCTCTCTTATATGAAATCTAATCGTTAAATTTGCACCTCTTAAATTTAATATGTTTAAATCTTGGTCAGTTAGCATAACGTTTAAATCATGTATTTCATTTAATGTTAGAGGAAGATAAACAAGGTTTACCGGATATTCTATTATTTTATACCCTGGTGATACATTTGGGAAAAAGCTGTAAATTGTGTTTCTTTGAGAACCATTAACATAACTTCCTGAAATTAAATCAATATTAACTAGTAAGCTATTGATACTTAAGATATTAACTAAATTTTCTGATTCATGAAACCCTCGAACATATTTTGCTCTGTTAAATCCTAATACCTTTCCAATAGAATTTGGTTGATTAAAATCTACCTGATATCCATCTTCAAGAATTATAACTGATTTTAAGGTATTAGTGTTTGCTGATAAGGTAATATAATAGTGTTCATTAAATTGGTCATAATCATCTTTTTTCCTCATTTCTTGTTGTATATAATAGTTGATATCAACTAAATCATATGATCCCTCAGGTATTTTTATTTTATTCCATGTTGCACCACCATCAGGGGAATAAACAAATGTATCGTTATTTTTAGTAATATTTGGAAATGAATAGTATGTTTCAAGATTAACCAATGTTATTTCATATTCTTTATCTTGGTCTAATTTAAGTGGTGGGTTAAATCTTGTTTTAAACTCTGTTTTGTTGTCACTTACTATAATTTGAAATGATGATTTATGGTCAGTGTTTTTAACAATTTTTTCAAGTAATTCTTCCATTTTATAATATTATTAAATATTGCACTAATACACTTTAATATATAACTTTTTTCATAAGTTATATTTTAATTTAATGAATATTTGGTTTTAAATTCACTGTGCTTGAATAACCATCATTATTATTAGCAATTGTATAAGTTGTTAACATATAAAATTCATTTATTCTATTAACGATGTCTATTATTTTTCTTCTTTGTTGTAAATGTCTTTTATTGGTTCTAATTTCTCCTTCTCTTTCAAAAATCTCCATTAATACATTTATCTGATTAAGTAATTTTTTAATAAAATGTTTTAAATAAGATTTATACTTACTTATTTTATCAAGTTCAACCAAATCTTTTGTATATGAAGTAAAATCTTTTTTAATTTTCAAAACATGAATAAATCTTTCAAAATCTTTCATACTACCTCCTTCATCAATATTTTTTAATATATAATCATCAACTAATTCAATTGTAGAATCTCTTATTTCTTTTATACTATGATCATTAAAATCACAATTAGCATTAAATCGTTCTTTTTTTAAAGCTAACCTTAAAGTATTTGTCATTGTTATATTTCACAAATATGATTAAGAAAAAATACTATTTTTTTCAAAAATTTTTTTATAAAAAAATTTTTAATAGTAGTTGTGGTAGTTTTGTGGTATATAGAAGTTGTCAAATCCATTTCTATATTTGCCATTGTTTTTGTTATTGGTTAAGTCAATCACAACAAAACCATGAGGTCTATCCCAACAATTTTTACAAAAATTAACAAACTCAGTTTTTGTCATATCATCCCCTACATGGTCACTATAAATATGATTAAGATTTTTTAAGTCTTGTCTAAACAAACAAATAAAATTTGCATTCTCTCTAATAGTTTGACGTGGTGGTCTAAAATAATTTTGGGATAGATAAAAGCAATCAGCATTACTATGTCTCCCTCTTACATAGTAACTTTCACATTTGTTTTGTCTTTCTAAAAGTAAATCATGAAAAATCATTCAATTTTTGTTTTGACCATTTAAATCTCTTGGGTCGGGTACATCATATGCATTTTCAAAAAATTCACAATTAATATCAGATTTTTCCTTAATAGTTTTACTCCACTCTTCAACTAATGCTACAGGAGAAACATCATAGTTTTGTACATCATTTTTAAGTGAAAACAACCTTAATATATATTCTTTTGGTATTTTTTCTTCAAAAGCTTTTTTAAGTATACGATATTCTGGCTGAAACAAACTTTTACCAAAAACACATAAGTTGTCATAATCTAACCAATCAGGTCTTAGTAAAAGGTTAAGTAAAAGTGTAGTTTTACCACATCCTGATTTACCTACTATTAAGCCCCTAATACTTTTTGGTAAAAGGGGGTGGTTATGTCTTTTCTTTAAAGCTTCATTCCATGATAAATTGACAATGTCCATATTTTATATAAAAAAAATTTATTTAATTTAAAAAATGTATTGTGTAAAATGTAAACAAAAAACTGATACTATTGATAAAGAGTATGTGTCGAGTAAAAATGGAAAAAATATGATACGTGGTAAATGTGTAATATGTGGTAGTAGTACAACACAATTTATTAAACAACAAGAAGGAGGTTCATTGTTAAACAAAGCTATCAATAACTTACCTGTTGAAATGCACTTACCTGGTCATAATTTTACTGGTCCTGGTACTAAGTTAAAGAAAAGATTAAATCATGATTTAACGCCTAAGGAATGGTCAAAGCCTGTTAATCGTGTTGATGAAGCAGCATATCATCATGATGTATGTTATCTTAAGTATAATGACACGAAAACTAGAAATGATGTTTGTGATGCTAATATGCTTAAAGAGTTAAAAGGTATCTATAATCCTACTATTAAGGAAAGAATGGAAAGAGGATTAGTTTCTTCATTAATTGGTACAAAGAAAAGATTTGGAATGGGAATTAAAAAAAAAAAATTAGAAAATATAACGCTAGCAGAAGAATTACATAAACCTGTAAAAAGAAAATTTAAGAAAAGGAGAGTTAGAGTAAATGGTATCGATAGGATATGGGCTGCAGATTTAGTAGATATGCAAGCATTTTCTAAACTTAATCGTGGTGTAAAATATCTTCTTGCTGTCATTGACATCTTTTCAAAATATGGTTATCTTATACCATTAAAAGATAAAACAGGAAAATCTGTTTCTGTTGCATTGAAGAGTATTTTTAAGGAAAGAAAACCTGAGAAAATGTGGGTGGACCGTGGTAAAGAGTTTTACAACAAAGAAGTTAAAGATTTGATTGAATTGTATTCTACTGAAAACGAGGAAAAATCAAGCGTTGTTGAGAGATGGATTAGAACAATGAAAGAAAAAATGTGGAAGTATTTTTCTGCTCACTCAACAAATGTATATATTGATGTATTGCAAAATCTTGTTAAGGAATATAACAACACGAAACACTCATCAATTAAGATGACACCAACTGAAGCAAGTAAGAAGAAGAATGAGAATAAAGTTTGGATAACATTGTATCCTGATTATAATCAAGTAAGGGAGGATATCAAACCAAAGTTTTCTGTTGGAGACAAAGTAAGAATAAGTAAGAGAAAGAAGACCTTTGAAAAAGGTTATACCACAAGATGGACTGAAGAGGTTTTTACAGTTTCAGAAGTAAAACATACATCACCTGTAACATATAAGATTGAAGATTTAAATGGTGAAGAAATAAAAGGTAGCTTTTATGAACCTGAACTACAAAAAACTAGTCAAGAGGTGTATAGGATAGAAAAGTTATTAAAAAGGGAAAAAAGAAATCTCTTGTAAAGTGGAAAGGTTATTCTGATGAGTTTAATTCATGGGTTAATAATAGTGCTATTATAAATATTTAAATATATAAAAAATGAATGGTATTACAGTTGATTATAAACCAAAGTTTTCTGTTGGAGACAAAGTAAAAATAGGTAAAACTAAAAAGTCTTTTTTTACAGGTTATTATTACAAGTGGTCAAAAGAAATATTTAAAGTTAAAGAAGTAAAATATATATCACCTATAATGTACAAAATTGAAGATTTAAATGGGAAAAAAATAAAAGGCAGCTTTTTTAAAGCTGATCTACAAAAAATTGGTTAAAGTTGATAATGATGCTATTATAAATATTTAAATATATAAAAATGAAAGATATTGCAATTGATAATGTAACTTTAAAAAATAAACCTTTAAGTAATTTTGAACTAAATGATGCTGCAAAAAAATTAAAATTAAAAAATTTTAGAGGAACATTTTTAAGAGATGCTTTACCAGAAAACAATAAAAAAAATGAATGTGGTATATTAAACCTTGATGACTCTGGTGGTCCTGGTACTCATTGGGTTGCATGGTTTAAAGATGGTAAAAGAAAAATTTATTTTGATAGTTATGGTATCCAACCACCTAATGAAATTATAGATTATTTAAAACAACCTATATACTACAATACTGACCAATTACAACATGCAGGGGAAGTATTTTGTGGTCATTTATGTTTATATGTTCTTAAAGAGTTGGGTTTAGGTAATAAATTTCAAAATGTTTTAAATAAACTTTTTTAACAATATTAAAAAATGCCTGTTGATAAATTTGGAAGAATGGATAAAGTTAAAACAAGTGATGATGGTGGTGTATCACTTGCTTACATAAGTAATGATTTTTTACGAAGAGATGGAACAACCACTGTTACCGGTTCTATAAATATGAATGGTAACACTCTAACAAGGGTTAGTAATCCAGTAAATTTACAAGATGTTGCTACTAAGAGTTATGTTGATGAAAACTCAGGGAGGTTGATAGATGAAAACGGAGGATACCTTATGACAAGGTATTTAAACATGGGTTTTAATAAAATAAAAAACTTAGGTGATCCTTTAGAGCCAAGTGAAGCTGTTACCAAAAAATATGTGGATGAAGCTGTTACTAAAAAATATGCAGATGATGATAATCGAGCTTTTGTTTATGGAGATGATGGATATATAGCAAGTGGTGACATTTCTATGGGTGGAAGGAGAATTAACAATGTTGGAGCACCTTTAAAAAATAAACAAGTTCCAAATAAATTTTATGTAGATAGTGTTGTTGAGACGGCTACCACAGGTGAAAAAGCTTTAACAAAAAACCATGCTGGGGCTTTTCTAGCAGCTGGCAAAATAGTTATGAACGGTAACCAAATCACTGGCTTACCAAATCCAATGGATCGTGATGCAGCTACCAATAAAAATTATGTTGATAATGGTGGAGCTATCATAAAAAATCCTGATGGAAGTTTTACAGCAGTATCTGATGTAGATTTTCAAGGTTTTACTATAAAAAATGCTGCGGCGCCCGTAGAGGAAAGAGATTTAACAACAAAATCCTACGTGGATGGAAAAATAATCGCAAAACCAAAACCTATAATTACTGTGTGGGCAGAGGAAAAGGGAGAACTTAAGAAGAACAACTTTCAGTTTGCATTTGGTAATGGTTTATCCGGACCATCTCATTCACTTGGTGGTTATTGTTTATCCACGACAGGAAGAATATTACGTGGCACATTAGTTTCTATACCAAAAGATGATTCAGATAGTATTCTTGAAATAACTGTATCATCTGTTGAAACTGGTAAAAATATTATTAAAAAACGTGATGAATTATGTAGTTGTACAGAGTTTAATCCACCTATTGAGGTTAATAAGTGTGATATTATAAATTTTAAAACTAGGTCAAAAAATCCAAAGGTAACTCATTCGTATGTATCTATATTGATAGAATTAGATTTATAAAAATATTTAACCCAGTAAAGGGTTAAATATTTAAAAAGGGTTTAAATATCGATACACACACCAAGATCACGTGGTATAGTATTTCACAACTTTTTCCAATATTTTGTAATGCACTTTAGACTGGACTTTTGAGAAAAATGGATAGTATGTTATGATATTAACAATTTTTTGCTTTGTTTTTTCTAAAAATGAACTGTATATGGTAATTGTATAAAATATGATTTTTATTTAATGATAGAAAAGCAGTCTTACTTCATTGTTGTAAAAATTACTAATTAATAACACGGTAACCTCTGGCGTGGTCTAACAACCCGTAAGTTAATACCATATCACAATGTTGTAGGCTGCTGTTAAAAAAACAATATTAAGTATTTTATACAATTATTATTGTACAAGTTAAACAGGGTAAAAAAAATGATTGTTAATATTATAATGTTCTACCATTTTGGTTGTGCATTAAATAACTTCCTCTTTCGTTTTCGGTGAGGAGGCATGAAAAAATGGTTATATCACGGTAGTTTAACGTTTTTTAACATTAGTTAAGGCAGGAATATCAAAGTTTAAGTCTCTCTGTGTTTGGGGTTCACAGAATTTATCCTCAGATAAATACGTCCCCCGATATTCCTGTTAAGTTATAATTTTCTTTTAATCTCACTCTTTACCCTACAAACTGGACATTTAAGTTTAGCATATGCTTTGTCACATTTTTCACAAATACATATATGACCGCAGCTGGGAAATAAAACATTAGGTTGTTTGTTTTCATCTGAACATATTACACACATATCTGATTTAAATGAGTTAAGGGCTAGAAGTTGTGTTGGTGCTTCTTCATCCCTGTCACCAATAACTGATGATAATTCATGTATTTGTTGTAGTAATTCTGCATGTCTTTCTAATATTCGATGAGCTTGTCTTTCAAGCATTTCCCTAACTATTCTACTTCTATCTTGTATTTTAAGTCTTACATTTACAGAGTGATCTATAATTGTTGTGTCTTGTGGTATTGGTTCTTCTTCCTCTATCAATTCATTATGAGGAAATAAATCACATAACTCAGGAAAAAGAGGATAATTTCTATCTTCTTCTTCTGTATTAAATTTTATAAACATAACTAATTCATAATCTTCAACTTCACCAAAATATTCATCTATCTTTTCACTAGCTCGAGCAATATGATAAAATTTTTCTTCTAATTCTTTTAAAAAATTTAGATTTTCTTCATCATTAGCATTGATGTGTATCAGGTCTAGGTTTAATTTTAAATTACTTCGATTAGATTTTATATTAATACGTAAAGTAAAATCTGTGTTTGGATATTCCTGTTTTATTCTACTATATTCATAGTAAATTTCTGGATAGGAATAATATGGATATTCATAAGGTAAAGTTCTACCATAATGTTCAAGGGTTATTTCTTTCATGTTATCATTATAAGTTGCATAGGTTTTTCTTCTAGTGGTATGTATCATTTTAAAAAACCTTTCATTATCTTTAAACACTTTGAATAAAACACTCATTATTTTTCTATACTACTATATGACACAACGAAAAATTTTTCAAAATTTTTTAAAATTTTTTTTTCATCAATATCTTAAGCCACTCAGTAACACATAAGCTGGTTAGCCACTGCATGACGCGTTGGTTGATGGGGTGGGAGAAAGGTTAAGCGATAAACTGATGTAAGGGTTTGTTGGTTAGTTGTTGCATCACTAACCGATAAACTGGCTAGCCGTTGCATGATGCGTTGGTTTTTCTTAATCAAAATTTTTTTTTTAATTTTTTTTAAAAAATTGAATTTAAGGTAAAATGATTAAGATGGAGGTTATTATATTTTGATTGGTTAAGTTAGTCATTTGGTTTATGATAATTTTATGAGCATCTTAATGTTACATGAAATTGATATATTGTTGTTTATTGTTTAAGGATGGTTGTATGCTTAGGTGTTGGTTTGTTGGATAAGGGCTAGCTATATGCATAAGTCTGGTGGGATTTGTTAATTGGGTTAGTCATGCTTAAGTTCACCATAAATTTATAAGTACACTATTTTAACCATAATTATGGTGTCGTGGTCCAATTTTTGCTTCATTTGACGGAATTAGAGGGGGGGGGGGTAGTTTTTTAGTGCCCATTATTATACTACTTCCGTACATTTGATATGTCGTCTGCGAATGCTTTTAGTGTGGATAAGTCTAATAAAAAATATTGTCGTCTGATAAAGACTTTTAAAAACCTATACGGACAAAGTCAATGTATAATGGGCGTGTACTATTACGGCATACGGAGGTTTCGAGTAACGTATTCCGTCGATACACAATGTGATTAAACAAACTTTGTATTTATTTTCTTTTATCACATGACCTCATCGTCTACGCATGTCAATGTTAACTGGTCCCCATTGTAGATATACATATTACAACTGGCACAGGCTATTGTGTTGTTCCTTTCCATTGGGCTACATGTATATCACAGAATGGCCAATCAGAGCAGCACACACATTACCAGTTTGGCTGTATGGGTAACACTGCGATATTTTGCTCAATTTGAAATCGGTAATCGAAACTAAAAAGAATATTAGCAGACATAAACATTAAAAGGTGATACCAAAAATACAATTCACTTACTCGTGACGTCAAAAAATATCGGAAAATCCGTTGCTCAGGAAGTGAGAGTGACCTCACCTGGATCTCTACTAGTCTCGCGACATGGCTGTTCTAAAAATAGACGGGCAGAATTCCGCCCGTCTTTAGTAGCCTGTACCGATCCCTATACTTGCTGTATCAGGGGAGGTAACCAATCTAATGTCAATGGAGGCCCTGGAGGGCAATTTTGACTTGCAACTGTTGACCTATGACTTTTTAACTTATGACTTGTGACTCATGAGTAATTTAAGCGCGCATTTCAAGAATTTGCACAAAAATGGCTGCAAAATGAACAAAACTACCTACCTTTTGATAATATTTACAATTTATTAACGTAAGCCAGCTCATGTGCACGTTCTCGATATGTGTGCCAAAATTACACAAAGTCGTTTCACAAGTCATATGTTGCAAGTCTTAAGTCATTAGTTGCAAGTAAAAAGTGGCCTCCAGGGCTCCTATACTTTCCGGTTTAAACTGGTACAGACCGGTTATACAACTCACTGATGGACTGACAGGTTGAGGTTTACTTGCAGAATGACTTTCTATCGAGAAAAACTCATTCTTATATACATGTAGATATAAAACATGTCTGTACTTGTCAGTTAATCAGTGAGTTATGTAACCGGTCTGTGCCAGTATAAACCAAAAGGTATGGAAGCCCTGAAGTCAATTTGACTTGCGACAGGGATCGTATATACACATCTGTTATACGATCCCTGTGTTGCGACTAATGACTTCAGACTTATAACTTATGACTCAGTGTGACTATTGTGATAGGACTTGTGTAATATTGGCACACATATCGAGAACATGTACAATAAATGGCTGACGTTATAGCCACTACTGTAAATATCATTGAAAGGTAGGTGGTTTTGTTCGTTTTGCAGCCATTTTTTGGGCACGCTCGTGAAATTTGCTCCAAACGTTACTCATAAGTCACAAGTCATAAGTTATAGGTCTAAGTCATTGGTCGCAAGTCAACATGGCCCTCCAGGGCTTCCATACACGTCACATTCTTCGAAGATTTACCTTTCTGCAATGACGCATCACTACCCTGTAATCCAAACCCTGCCGCTAAAAAGTAGCGAGCGGAAAATGGCTACAGACAATACTTCTTTTGAGAAGTCAAGCCTGCTTTTCGCTCCAGATTTCTTAAAAATATGATTTAAAAAAAATATCATGCAACTGTATATCTTTGAATATAGTTTCCAAATATATATTTAGGGAAAAGAGGGACTTGTGTAGAGTTTTTCAGACATTAACAACAAAAGATATGTCCCCACTATGCTGGGCTTATAAATTCTGGGCCCATTTCCCAGGCCAACTGGGGCCTATAAGCATACAGGTAGTATGCCGGCTAACCATGGCTGTATTCATCGTAAAACTTAACTTTTCTTTTGAATAAACGAATATTTTATTTTTAGATTCTCTGCATCGACTGCCATCTTGAAAAGTAGTCAGGTTCTGTACCCAGAATGCCCAAATCAGATAGGTACGTATTTGAAAAATGCCATCTAGCGGAAGATAATGCACATAACCTCCCTTGTTTTCGATGTAAATTTTATTATAGCTTTATTATTATTAATAATAATAATATTATTATTATTATTAGTGTGTGTGTGTTTTTTTTTTTTAAGCAAACGTTTAAGATAAGATTTTATGACGTCATAGGAGCCGTATGTGCCTTATTCATTACAGCATTGTATAATTGTATTCCTGTCCACCATTCCCCAATCACGACAGACTTAAATATCAAGGCCAGTTCAACTCTCAAAGTTGGTCATCTTCGTAAAACCAAGGTTTGATTTATTTTTAGAAATCATTAAAACCAAACAGTCGTGTCAGCTTCTTTCGAACTATTTAATCTGAAACACACTTCTGTCAAAGCAGTGAGTCGGTTTCATTAATCTACAGACTAATATTTATGTGGGTTTTGGATGTATAGATCTAGATCTATTCACGATTATACATGTTTGAATTTATTGGAATACCGATATATGAGATAAGGAATCTGACATAGGCCAAAGGCTCGCTCAATAACATTTTGAAAGATTCGTGTCATAAAGTTTTATTTCAAACGCCAACCTATGTCAGATGCTATATACAGTCTTAGACAACAAATTGGAGGAATGTTCTAAATTTAAGGCGTAGATCTCGATAGCCGCGAGCACTGGTCAATAGCCGTTTAAAATGAAATGGCCTATGCTCCGCGGAAAGGGAGTTTAATTCATTTAAAAAAGGTATCGACCCAGGTCAGTCCGCACAGGCTGACCTGGGTCGAAACTTTTTGCTGTTGGTAAATTTTCTGAATGTCTAAGGACCTGTCTACCTCAGGATTCAGCCGGACAAAATGGACAAAATGGAATTTGATTAATCCGTATAATCCATAATTATGTGATGACTTCTTTTAGTTCAATAGATCATGGAGATGCAATAAGCCCCCTTTTTTCAGAGCATGGCTCAAATATAAATGTAGTGCCTACAAAGATTCATACTGGATTTAAAAATAGCCCGACGTTTTTACGATCAGAGTCGATTTTGAGCATAACCGTTGCTCGATGTCGGGATAGTGTGAGACTTTACTATACCACAATGACTAAAGGTTGAAAGAATTTCCGGGTATTTACACCGTTAATAGTTTTTTCCGGGGTTCGTAGCCAGGAAAGTAGAAAAAGATGAAACCCGATTTATTCCAAATTTTCTTCTCTCTCTTTTTTATCTTTTTTTCTTTCTTTCGTCGTTTTTTTTCTCTAGCAAAATAGACGTTAGCACCTGAAAGGGCTAAGCACAACATTGTCAATTTTTTAGACAATGTAAATAAAGATCAGACGGCATTTTGCGGACAATGTAGATCAAGATCAGACTGCACATTGTCCTATTTTTAGTTTTTATTTTCTGGCAAAAGCAATTTTGAAATTCTGATGATTTGGTCTCTTTTCCTGATTGAAAAAGCGCATTCCTTTTTTTTTTTTAAATACATTGACAGTTAATGTTGAAGTCCGAGCTTCCGCTTAGAAACGCGGCTTTTACCTCTCATTTTGAAATTCCTAAATTTTTTAGTATCAGGGCGAGGTGTAGTTTCGATCTGTTAACGTTTTTTTTTTTCCTTTTTGATAGCAGCAGACCACTTTTCAAAACATTGTGTCAAAAAGGGCAATGCGGTTAACACCAAAGATTTTAGTTTAGTTTAAACATATTTTATTCATCAACTAATTACAAATATTTAAAGACAATTCAATAGAATAACAAAAAATAACTGACGAAATGGATCAGAACGAAAGCAAAGCTTATATGGTTCTTCAAAATTCCAGGTACACAGTTACAGGTTGATAATAATGTATAACGTAGAAAAAAAAAATAAATAAATAACGGTATTTTGATAGCTATTGGGAGAAAACCGTGGGAATAAAATAGAACAGGAACATAAGCAGATTGTTGTGGAGTGTTTAACTGGGGGAACCAAACTGGAGGTAAATTTTCACAAGCTATTGACTTCCTCCATGACCATCACAGATCAGTAGATATTGGATGCTATCAATAAAAGAACATGCAGTTACTTATTTAGATACAAGCATTTAGACTGAGTTTTGGAAGCAGGATGTTCACATCCAAAGAAAAAAAAAAGCCATAATTATTCTAAGTAAATCTTCTGCTATGACTAATATAAGTATGAACTGCAGCGAATATTTTTTCATTATCAGGTTGATTGAGATCTTCATCACCATATAAAATGACTTGAAGAGTAACTCTTGTAATTGTAGTTATATCATCGTTTAAACTAATTCCTAATCTCGGTAAAATGGGCATTCAAAGAAGTAATGATGTGTTGATTCAACAGAGCCGCATCTACAAAGGGGCGACTGGACTATATTTTTCAAATACAAATGCTCATTAAGACAACTACACTTATTACGTAACCTAGCATGTATGATCTGAGTTTTTCTATCTCCAAAGAAATAAAGCTTGTTTGGGCTCGGTTTATCCAAGTTTAAGCGATATTTAAAAGCAGACAACGTTCCGGCATTTTCCGTTTCATCTGATAAACAGTTCCAATCATTGATCACTGATGGCAAGAATGAATTTTTGTACAAAGTGGTTCTGCAAGAAATGGTTCGCAAGTCATTTGGTCTTCGAAGATTGTAAGATGATGATTCCCCAACTGTTTGAGGAACAAGAACATTTAGATAGTTAGGAGATAGTCCGTTGAACATTTTATAAAAGAGAATCAGTTTGTGTTTTCGCCTCCTTTGGCTTAAAGTTTCCCATCCAGTTTCTTGGTATAAATCACGGATAGCAACTAGTTTGGTGCAGCCTGTTACTATGAGAGCCGCTTCATTTTGAACTTTATCCAGTTGATCTTTCAGGCCCTGAGAAAAATTATCCCATACAACATCACCATATTCAAGGATAGGCCTGATAAATGAAAAGTAAATAATTTGAAGAGAAAGACGATCGAGACGCGTTTTTAGATGCCGCATGATTCCAATCCTTTTCCAGGCTTTTTCAATAGATTTACTAACATGAATGTCCCAAGAACCATCATTGGAGAGAAAGAATCCCAAATGTTTATGACTGGTAACAGGCGGTATTTCTATATTTGACATAAACAAACCTGGGTGATTAGGCTTGGAACGTTTACGAGAAATTACTAAAGATTCAGACTTAGATGGATTAAACTTGACCAACCACTTCTGAGCCCATTGATTAATTTTGTCGATGTCTGATTGTAAAACTCTTCCTACTTCATCCGGATCACCTACAATCATTGATAAGCTGGTATCGTCTGCAAACAGGTTAATATTAGCCTGAATGTCATCTACTATATCATTGATGTAAACTAAGAATAAGAGAGGTCCGAGTATAGAACCTTGAGGGACACCGGCTTGTACACGACTTAAAGTTGAAACACCGCCAGGCAAAATAACCCTTTGAAAACGATTAGAAAGGTAATTGGAAAACCAAGACAATAACTCTCCACGAATCCCTGCTCTCTTTAGCTTAAAGAGTAAACCTTTATGCCAAACTTTGTCAAATGCTTTACTTATATCGAAAAATAAAACTCTGAATTCCAAACCATCGTCCAAAGCTTTACAAATATGATTATAGAGACAAGCTACTTGGTTAACGGTTAAGTTACCTGGCATGAAACCAGATTGCCAAGGTGTAAAGAAATCGATGTCCTTTAGATAGTTGTAAACATGTTTGAATATAATTCTTTCAAAAACCTTTTCAATATTACTCAACAATGAAACAGGCCTATAGTTGGAAGGAAGAGATGCATCACCAGATTTAAATATTGGGCACACATTGGATATTTTCCATGATGATGGCACAGAACTGGTATTTAAGGATTGATTAAACAGATCACACAGGTGAGGTGCTAGCTGACCAGCAGCTTCGATAAGAATCCTATTATTTATGCCGTCAGGTCCTGATGCCTTACCAAGCTTAAGTGTTTTGAGAACATCTAGTACTTCAGACGGCGTGACATTAATAGAATCTAAAGAATTGTTTATAAATTCCTGATTTTCATCTGGAATGAAACTTAAGGAATCATCTATGCATGACTGGTTGGCAAAGTAAGAATTGAGTAAATTTGCTTTCTCGTCTTCTTCGATAATCATAGAGTCGTTGGAAGTATCATACAAAGGAGGGATAGATGTTGAAGAAAGATTTTCTCTTTGTATAACGATGTTTCCCTTCTGATCCTCGGTTGATGTATCAAACTTGTATTTTTATTTATTATCTCTGATTTACAGCCATGTTTTTGAAGTCGACTAATGACTGAAAATTTGTATCGAGAGGTAAATGTACCCCCCCCTCCCTTGTTTATAATCAAACATACCGGGACTTCACCCACCCTTTTTATCACGCATTTCGATGAAATGTGCCGATAGTTGAAACGTTAACTCTTTACCAAACGACAAAATATTAGACTCATCCAAATTGAAAGCATTTGCAGACGACAAAATTAAAAATATGACTCAAAAATTGAAAGTTGTTTTGGGAAGGGAAGAAAACTTTGTGGGAAAAGGAGAAAATGCTGGTTACCAGCATTTTCTCCTTTTCCCACATTGTTTTCAAAAGGCTTCTTTCTCAGGGTCGTGAAAACCCGGGATTGTTTGGTAAAGGGTTAACACAACAGCAGTGATGTTCTGTCTGATCACTCAGAACAAATGATCCATGCTCTGCGAAAAGGGGACTTAATGCATTTGCAAAAAGTATTGATCCATGTCATCCTGCGCAGTGCACGCAGGCTGACCTGAGTCGAAACTTTTTGCAACTGGTCAACTTTCTACTTGACAGAGGACCTCTCTACCTCATCATTCAGTCGTTTGTTAGAGAAAATGGATCGTATGGATCCCTAGTTATGTTATGTTTTGCTTCTTATGATGCATCACGGAGATGCATTAACCCTTTACCAAACGACAAAATTTTGGACTCGACCAAATTCAAAGCATTTGCAGACGACAAATTAAATCTAGCTCAAATGATGATCTCTGTCTTTGACAGGGTAGAAAACATTGTGGGGAAAAAGGAGAAAATGCTGGTAACCAGCATTTTCTTCTTTTCTCACAATGTTTTCAAAAGGCCTTTCTCTCAGGATCGTTAAAACTCGTTAAAACTCGGGATAGTGTGGTAAAACCTTCCTTTTGCCAGAACATTGATCAGATGCTTTTGGAGCCCATAAGCCTATTCAGAACCTGTAGTGATAAAATACGGCAAATAATATTTGAACTAGAAGAAAACATCTCCTTCGAGTATACATGAGCAATGCTCTGGCAAAAAGGGCCTTAATGCATCTCCGTGATGCATGACAGCAAGCAAGTCATCACAGTATTATACATCAATCGTCACAACTCGGTCGATTCCGTACCTACATCTAACCTCGTCCGTGAAATGGAGGCTTCCATTTTGAAATACAAATCACATGATCTTAAACATGGCGGCGCCCCCGTAAATCGCTTAGCAACGACATGAACAGCCACGGTGAAGTTATTCATATCTATCGATCCGTCGATGAAACCTCCCAACGATATTGATAAACCACACTAAAAATTGAATGTTCAAACTGTTTACCGACGGAAATATTCTTAGAAAGATATCGATAGAAAATTGTGACTCGTGTTTTCTTTTTTAAGAGGAGCTTTACAGTATCAATAATGGTACAACGGTGTACTTCGGGCAAGACATGTACTATGTAGGTGAATATCAAGCTACGCGATTCAGCCGAGGGACTTGATCACGGTATCACCCGAGGTATGCCGAATGTATTATACATGCCTAAAATCAGTTTTGTATAACAACCGACCAACTCACGAGGTACATTGGTCTTTTGACATGCAGAAAATTTACCAACAGGCAAAAAGTGTCGGTCCAGGTCAGCCTGCGCGAACTGCGCAGGCTGACCTGGATCGATACTTTTTGCAAATTGCATTGAGCTCCCTTTTCACAGAGTATGCCTCGGATATTTCTTATTTGCGTTCGTTCGTTTGTTTGATTAGAGTTTTACACAGCATTGCCGCCAGCTGGAATCGATCCTAGATTTCTAGATGATGAGTCCGAAACCACAGCCCTTTACCAAACAATCTCGTGTGATAACGACCCTTCAGAGATCCAAGATCTGACTGCACGTTCCGTGCTGTCTGATCTCGATCTAAAACGTCGGCATAAGCGCATTTCGTAGCTCTTAGCAGTTTCAGAAGGAATCACCTTTTACAATTTAACCCTTTACCAAACAATCCAGACTTTAAACTATACTGAGGACTGAATTTTTTGAAAACAATGTTGGAAAAGAAGAAATGCTGTCTTGAGAAATGCTGGTTAACAGCATTTTCTCATTTTTCCACAATGTTTTTCCCCTAAAAGACACTCATGCTTTGAGTAACATTTAATTTTTTTGTCTGTACAAACTTTTTCTCAATGGAAATGTATTGAAAAAGATTTCGATAGAAAATTGTGACTCACGTTTTCTTTTTTAAGGGGAGCCTAACGATTTTAAGAGCGGTAAAACGGGATATTTCCGGCGAAGAAATGTACCGTGTAAGTGCATATCAAGCTACGTGATACAGCCGACGGACTTTATAATAATAATAATAATAATAATAAATTCTTTATTTTCAGAAGGTAAATCATTAATATTACACATCAATGTAAAAATGATACATTAATTACGGCAGTATTATTTCCAATGATGCCTTCTTTAACAATATTCATATAATTAATCAGTATAAAACAAATAATGTAATTACATGTAATAAAAGTTATACCTCAAAGACAGACATAAACGGAAGTGGGTATCTGCAATCTGTTCGAACATCTGTAGATATTTTTGCTTCAAACTTTAGCAATTTTCAAAAAGGAATGATTTGAATTTACTTTTGAATGTGTTGATATTTTGAGAGTTTCTAATTTCTGTCGGTACTCGATTCCATATTTCCATACCGGAATAGCTAAAAGTCTTTTTGAGATAGTTTGTATTGGGTTTATTATGTGAAATATCCCTTTTAGCTATTGACCGTAAAACATATGTATTATTTGATGAGAATGTTATAAGGTCAGAAATATAGGAAGGTGTTAGGTTATTAATGGCTTTAAAAATTAATAAGCCTATAAAATATTTACATCGGACTGGAAATGCTAACCAATGCAGAGTTCTGAGCATTTCGTATGAAGATTTATCCCTGTGTTCATTTAACATGATTCTAGCTGCTCGTGTTTGTAATTTGGTAATTCTATGAATATCAACCGTGTTTGCTTTACTCCATATTACACAACCGTAGTCAAATATTGGTGTAATGTATGCGTTGTAGAACAACTGCTTAACATCAGGTGTAAGAAAATACTGAATCCTTTTCAAAAGAAATAACTTTGAAACAAGTTTCTTACATGTTTTGTCAATGTGTAATTTCCATGTTAAGTTTTTATCTATGTAAACCCCAAGAAGCTTTTGTGATTCAACATTAGTGATCCTGTTATTATTAACATACAGATTTAGATCTTCAATGCATGATAACTTTTGCTTTGATCCTATGATCATACAAGTGGTTTTGGTAGGATTGATGGCCATGTTATTTTTCATACACCAGCGTTGTGTTTTGTTGATATCTGACTGAAGTGTTAACTGAATTTCATTCATGTTTTTACCTTTACAGTGAAATGTTGTATCGTCAGCATACATATCCGTATCGGAATTGATTTCAAGAGGCAAGTCATTTACATACAATAAAAACAACATTGGTCCAAGTATGGATCCCTGCGGAACTCCAGACGTTACTGGAAGATAATTTGAGCATGCGACAGCAGTTCTGATCGCTTGAGTTCTATTTGTCAAGTAGGATTCAAAGAGTTTTAAGGCATTGCTAGAGAAATGATACAGTTTTAATTTATGAAGTAATACTTTATGATCTACGAGATCAAACGCTTTCTTGAAATCTAAGAATACAGCACCTATAATATTACCTTCATCCATGCTCGTTAACCATGAATTAACTAATCTTATCAGAGCAGTTTGGCACGAATGATGTTGTCTAAAACCAGATTGGCGTTCATCGAGCACGTTGGTATTTTGTAGATATTTATTTAATTGATTAGCAACGTGTCTTTCGAATATTTTAGACAACGTTGGCAAAATAGAGATAGGTCTATAATTATTCGGGTCATCTTTGCTTCCCCCCTTATGTAATGGAACAACACCAGCTTCTTTAAGTTTGTCTGGGAAAACGCCAGATGATAAGCTGTAATTTATTAAAGTTGCAATAGGTCTTGCAACCTGGTCTTTGCATAGTTTTAAAATATTAGGACCTATTTTGTCTAGCCCAGAAGACTTATTTGTGTCCAATTTTTCAATGAGAATACTAACTTCATGGGGGGTAATAAAATCAATATCAAAAGATGAATTTTGCAATTTCATATCAAGAAATCGTTGAAGTGAAATGAAATTTTCTGCATTAAATTGTGACTTTTCTGCTGTTTTGGCAATGTTTACAAAGTGATCATTCGATGCGTCAACTATATTTTGCATTCCCTCAATTATTGTATCGTTGATCTTTAACGTATTCGGAACAGATATACATTGTTCATGTTCGTTTGAAACCAGTTTTATATTTTTCCACAAAAACTTTGCATCTTTTTTGTCTTTGACTGAATTATTAAAGAAAGATTTTTTAGTCTTTTTTATGATCGAAACGCACTTATTTCTCCAGATTTTATACTGATCCCAATTTTTATGCGATCTATACATATCCCTTGTAATTCTAGCCTGTTTGACTTCGTCCGTGTACCAGCCAGGCTGCTGTAGCCGCTTTACTCTTTTACATTTTAACGGCGCATGTTTATCGAGTACACAGTTTAACATATAATACAATTTATCCAGAAATAAATTTGTATTGCTTATCGTTTCCAAAATATCGAAGTTGACTCTATAAATATCGTGTAAAAAGGAGCTTTTATCAAAATTCTTAAAAGATCTATATGTAATCGCTTTATGCCTGTTTCAATGTTTGATGTTGCACTTTTTTCTTAAAGTGAAAGCTACTGGATCACCGATGTTTGTCGAATGAAGAATCCTCGTGTGTTACTGATCATGCCACATTCTTGTAAGTTTTCCCGAAACTATAGCGCGAAATCTAAAATACCTTAAATACCTTAAAGAGGCTACGTATCCTATTTAGGAAATACAATCGGAAAATATTTGAGTGACAAGTTATTTCTTTAAGTTTGGTGAGATTCAAAACAAGCTAAAAAGCTCCATTTACCCTTTTACCAAACAATGCCAACTTTTAACGACTCTGAGAAAGAAGCCTTTTGAAAACATGGTGGGAAAAGGAGAAAATGCTGGTAACAAGCATTTTCTCATTTTCCCGTCATGTTTTCTACCCTTCCCAAACCAAATTTCAATTTTTCAGTCACTTTGATTCTGTCGTCTGCAAATGCTTTCAATTTGGACAAGTCTAAAATTTTGTTGTTTGGAAAAGAGTTAAACCTGCCATGGCTTATATAGCACTATCATATTTCAAGGGCTCATTAGGGTTGGACATGAAAGGCGTGATCTCACCCTTTCATCTCGTGTATTAACGACCTTAGAGAAGATTTTCTTGAAAATATTGTGAGGAAAGGAGAAAATGCTGGTCACCAGCACTTTCTCCTTTTCTCACAATCTTTAATTTCCTTATAAAGACAAATCTAATCATTTGAGCAACATTTAATATGTCGTGTGCAATTGCATTCAATATATGAAAGTCCAATTTTTTCCCGTCTGGTAAAGAATTAACCCTTAACCAGCTAAGTAAAATGTAACTTTAAACCCGATGGTAAAAACCCAAAATTTGCTATTTCAAAGGTAATTTTAGTGAAAAAAAAATCTCATCGGAGAGTGTAGATCCAAGATCAGACTGCACGTCCTGTGCAGTCTGATCTTGATCTATGCTGTCCGCAAAAGGTCAATGAATCGCGCTTAGCAGCCTAAGAGTTAAGTGGTGAAAGAGAAACAGCAGCTTCTGTTTACAAGAAACTTTGGGTTTTTCCAGGATCGTGAGCGGTAAAACACGCCTGCATGACGTAATTGTTACTTTTACAGATGGATAGGGTTAATGGTTTCTTATTGATTACTTTCCCTCTCATGGGCTAACACTTTTTTATTTGAGATGATGACTTGAAAGTTCCCTTTCTTTTCAGCGTAGCTGAATGTGCTGGCTTTTGACCTACTTTTTGATACTGATAGCAAATGAAGAAATAGAAATTTGTGATTGGTCAAAAATGTAGACACGTTTATTCTAAGGGCCCCTGCAAGATTGCTGGCATATTTACGCCGTCTATCTTTTTAAAAGATATTTCTTGTTTACAAAAGTTAAGGGACTACTTAATTTGAAATCTATTATGCCTTTTTCATGTAATGTTTTGCGGGTTTAGTAGCATTCTGAGACCTTCATTGTGGTAACTGCAAATTATTGTACGTAACACTTTTTTTTAAACATAGTAACCCCACAAGACTTGCACATACCTTATGATATACGGGTCCCTATAAACTTAGAAACGGAACCGAAACGAAACGCAACGAAACGGAACGAAACGCAACAAAACGGAACGAAACGTTACGAAACGCAACGTTACGAAACGGAACGAAACGCAACGGAACAAACCCCAACGAAACGGAACGAAACGGAACCAGACCCAACGAAACGAAACGAAATAGAACGAAATAGAACAAAATGAAGCAGAAGTAAAACCTAAATTAGTTTTTTTCTTTTAAATCATCTTCCTCTTGATTGCAATTAATTGAAATAGGTAAATATTAAAATTTGATAGCAGTTGTACGCACGAAGATCAGGTTATTGCAATGAATCTGTATTATTGTTCACTTTGTTATGGAAATAAATCATCATTAAAATGCTCTTCAATTATAGGGCAACTGTCAGTGAAGCAATTACGTTGCTGCTCAGTCAAAGCAAAGGGACAATATGGGGGCCTAGATTATTTTCCTTATTTTCAGGGGGCATTTAAATTTCATCCAATAACGACGAGAGGGGCACAATACCCGTAAGCAATACCGTCCGCGCCATAATTGACCCCAGCCCCCAAAACGATCGCGTTGCAGTACGCAACAGTCAGCATAACGTTCATTCCTGCATCGGAACAATGGTACACGGCCATTAGCTCGAGACAATAAAAACCTCGACTCGTCAGAAAAAAATAATAATTGTCCGTCAACGCTGTCTTGTCCAGTTTATGTGTCCCAAGGCCAATTGCTCTCTATAATTGCGATGGCGGCGCGTCAGAACCGAGCGAACGTGCGGGCGACGTCTGAGCAAACCGTTATCAGCTAAACAATTCCGGGGATAACAGCAGCTGTAACTATTGCTCGTAGGTCTCGTAGGTACTGATTAACGATATATTGGTCTTAGGCTTGAGTCGTAACGCGCCGTCTGCCGCTACGTGTAAGTCCTTTGCACTTCAGGTTTGCGCAAATCGCTGCAGATGGCTGCTGACTGCTTGCGCGAATGCACCAACATGAATTGCAACCTCTGTGGTAGGTAGCCCAGCCTCCATCGTACCTGTGACTCTTTCTGGTAAATTTTCTGTAAGTCTCGGCATCGATAAATCTGATCAATATGTGGACTGGATATGTCTATCCCTTACATCCACCGAAACTCGAACTTAACCCTTTATCACACAATCCCGACTTTTAACGACCCTGAGAAAGAAGTCCTTTGAAAACATTGTGGGAAAAGGAGAAAATGCTGGTAACCAGAATTTTCTCCTTTTCCCCACAATGTTTTCTACACTTCCCAAAACAAATTTCAGTTTTTGAGCCACATTTATTTTGTCGTCTGCACATGCTTTCAATTTGGACTGGTCTAGAATATTGTCGTTTGGTAATGAGTTAAATAGCCACCAGGTCTTTTAGCTAGGAATTATCTGACCAATTTTGCAAACTATGAACGGCTTTAAATATTACCACATGTGTATACATAATGTATATATGTACGTCTCGAAGGTAACCTTGAAAATTTTGCACATACTTTACGAAATTTTTTATTGGTTTAGTATATACAAAAATCGTTGGTCCCGGAGCGGCTGCGACATTCGCGATCTTCGTTTGATAACGGTGTTTATCCTTAATTATAACATGTATTATCATTTTTTAAAATGTGAACATTGTGAGTTCCTTCGATGTTGGGGGAAAAAGGGTTTGGGTTCTAGTTCAGTCAGTTCCCGATTTTCTTAAAGTAATAATAGCTGCCAAAAGTAAACAAAGCAGGTATTGAAATACATTTAGATTTAAATCGTATCATTTAAAAGTATGGAAATTATTGTGGAAATGACAATCTGATATTGTACAGTCGGTCAAGGTGTTAGTCGCCGGCAGAGAAGCTAATTCCAAAACTAGGTTACTCCATCTTTTGCTTACTTTTTTCCTGATTTTAAAATTCATTTTTCTGCCAGTGACTAACAACTGGACTTACCATACAAATAACAGATTGTCATCCTCACAATATTTTCCATACTTTTGATTTGGTATGATTTAAATTTAAATGTATATTAACACCAGCATTGTGTTTTTGGCCGCTAGTGGGCCTTTAACTCATATAATTTTCACACAGACAGCAATTTAGCATAAGAAGAGTGAATCTTTTCCTCGATATTTTCATAATAATCAATACAGTATCATATTTTTCTTTCAAAGAAAACAATAACCTTACTGTTGTCGTGCGAATAATAATTATTATCCTTATCCGCTGTATGTCGTGCGGTAAGGTTTCTTACCCGCCAGACAGCGGTGTTGCAAACTACTTAACCCTTGGGCTGCTAAGCGCGACTCAAGGACCTTTTGCAGACAGTGTAGATCAAGATCAGACTGCACAGAGCGTGCAGTCTGATCTTGGATCTACACTGTCCGATAAGGGGATACTTTTCCCCCTAAAATACCTTTGAAATTTATAGCAAAATTTGGGTTTTAATATCGGCTTGAAAGTGTCATTTTCAAGTATTTAGCAGGATAAGGGTTAACATTTCCAGATGACTTTAAGATAAGCTACTGCTTACGGTCAGATCCTGTGCGAATGTTCGGATTCATTTGTATACATGCTGTACATTTATTTGTGACAAAGTAATACTTTTGAAACTGAAGATGATTTCTTCTAGAATGAATTTATCTCCCTCTGCCAGAGTCGCCATTCACCTTTAAAGCGGTTCTAACGAACAGCCCTACCCATTTTCTCTTTTCAGGCCTGAATCCATCTCTTTATCTTACAGGTTCTGCCAAGACGTTCATTACACTGATTTATCATTATGGGGAAAATGTACAAATGAAAAAGAAAAATCTGTGGGGACTCTATATACTGGCAAGGGTCGACTGAAAGCATCTTGAAGGATTGATTGATTGATTGATTGATTGTATGGTGTTTGAGGCCGTTTTCAACATTATTTCAGTTATATCGCGGCAGCCAGTGCACCTATCCATGCTTTCCTGGAGTTACTTTTACCAGTACTCCGCACAATTTTCTTTCCAAGCAACTGGCTGCTTTCCCACATAACCATCGTCGAAACAATGGTCAGCGGTGAGGAAGGAATGAATCCTGTCGCAATGACTATCATCAATCCTCGGAAACTGGCCGAGCATGGTGTTCGTGCGAAATATGACGGCTACCTGCGAGAGTGATATAATATCAAAATGAAACTGATTAATTGGATGATGTTTAAGGCCGTTTTCAACATTATTTCAGATATATCGCAGTGGTAGGTGCACCTATTTATGATTTCCTGGAGTTTCTTTTGACAGTAATACGCACAATATTCTTTAGAAGCCACTGGCTGCTTACCCACATAAACATCGTCGAAAAAATGGTCACTGTGACAGTGGAATGAATGCTGTCGCAGTGACTGTCATCAATCCTTGTAAAGAAATTAGCCGAGCATCGAACCGGCGACCCCCTGTTCTCAAGTCCTATACGTTACCAACTGAGCTACGGGGGCTGGGTACCAAAATGAAAGAAGAACAGAATAGAAAGAAAATATAATCCCATTTCCGTCCAAATTCTTGCATCAAATATGTTGTAGTTTGCGCAACTTTCCCAAACACAGGTCCTGGTAACGGATTGTCGTTTAGATTAACTAATTCTGATTCTGACTAGATTTTCAAACCGGCAAATCACGCACGAGATGACGCAAAATTTCAGTTGTTTCTGTGTGCTCTCCTCATAAAATGTGGGATAATCCAAGAAGAATGATACAAAAGAAATATGACAAAAAAAAAAAGTGGAATATTGCAAGATTTCGTTCTATTTCGTTCTGTTTCGTTCTATTTCATTTCGTTTCGTTGGGTCTGGTTCCGTTTCGTTCCATTTCGTTGGGGGTGATTCCGTTTCGTTTCGTTCCGTTTCGTTGCGTTTCGTTCCGTTTCGTTGCGTTTCGTTTCAGTTCCGTTTCTAAGTTTATAGGGACCCATGATATACTGCCTAACCATTTAAATCATATTCTTGATTGGCCATATTTGTCTAATGGTTTATAATGGGGAACGTGAAGTCTGTGAATAGTGTGCAGCATGTATGCATTGCGTAATGGGCCGGAGGCCTTAAATTATAAATAAAGAACACTGATACATTAATATATTTCGTTTGCTGTTATTTCAGCTAAGGATTCAACACTGTACCGAAAGACAAAATGTTTGACGTGTCCAAATTGAAAGCATCTGCAGAAGACAAATTCAGTGTAGCACAAATAATGAGATTTGCCTATGAAAGGGTAGAAAACATTGTGGGGGAAAAGGAGAAAATGCTGGTTTCCAGCATTTTCTCCTTTTCCCCACAATGTTTTCTGAAACCGTCATTCGCATGGTCGCTTCATGGGATTTTTTGGTAAAGGTTTAAAATCAATACTTTCTTCCTCATTAGTTTCAGTATTGATGAAACACGTGCGTCTGGCCACAGTTTACATTTATCCTTCCCCAAGGATCCCTGTGATTTAAAGATACATCTGCACTCGTTTTCAGCCAGTTTATAACCCATTTCATCTTTATTTTGAAACTTTAATCATTCTTGTATCTTCGTGGCAAAAGTTGCCCCTGACGACTGCAAGGTTGCACAGATTACGACGGATAGAAACTGCGTTTCATTTTTTTTTTTTTTTCAGCCCTCAAAGAAATCACTGTTGTCGTTTCCGGTTTTAAAGAAGGATCATTCTTGTATCTTCGTGGCAAAAGTTGCCGCTGACGGCTGCAAGGTTGCACAGATTACGACGGATAGAAACTGAGTTTCTTTTTTTTGCTGCCCTCAAAGAAATCATTGTTGTCGTATCCAGTTTTAAAGAAGGACAAATTCTTTGAGTTTTTCTACCCCTTACACCATATATATTGGTAATTTATCTATGTCCACACAGCTGACCAAAGTCTGAGCCATTTTACACACTTTCAAGTTTTAACAGCTTTTATTCTCTCTGGCTGTAATGATCTATCTTTAACGGACCCGGGGAAGAAAGCTGTTGAAAACTGTGGGAAAAAGAAAAAGTGCTCTATGAAACAGTATTTTCTCCTCTTCCGAATACTAGTAATATGTTTTCCTCCTTTACACCATCCTACATTCATCGCCCCCGGGTTATCTCGCGTATGTTTTCTCGTTCTCATGAATTATTCATGATGCATTTTGATTGGTAATCTCAGTTTTTCAGTGAGAAAATTTAATCTATTTTTATCAACCATATGCCATCATTTCTACAACCAATCAAATCGATGAATGTAGTTTAATTTAAACATATTTTATTCAATATACATTGACATTTACATAGACAATACAAGAAATAAATGTAAAAAGGATCGGAACGAAAGCATGTTGCTTATATAGTTCCTCTCCCCAAGTTGAATCACGTGATACGCCAATAATATCAAATAATATCAAGAAGAAAAGATTTAAAAAAAAAGTAATGAGTGTAAAAAAAAAAGGCTCCATTATCTGAAACAATAAAAAGAGAAAAAGGAATGGTGACTGGTGATTCGTGATTGAGCAGAGCGGCAACAAAAGATACAAAATTATACTTGTGTGTGTGTGTGTGTGTGTGTGTTCTCGACAGTACATTGTCAGAAAAGAAGAGCAACGGATCTAACCTTTAATGTATTGGATTAAAACTAAAAGAATCGCTGGCTTTTATCAATGTAATCATGAACCGCATGGAAGATCTGTTCGTTTTCGACAAAGGAGAGTTCATTGTCTCCAAAAAGAACTGTATCAATATGAAAAGCAGATTTTGTGCTAATATGTTGTCTGAGTGTTGTTCTAATGTTACAATAAAATCTGCATTCAAAGAAGTAGTGAGTATTAGATTCAACTTCCCCGCAACGACAAAGAGGAGAAGCCACAATATTTTTCCATAAGAGATGTTGTTTTAGGTCGCTACAATTATTTCTAAGTCGAGTATGAATAATTTGCATTTTTCTTTCTCCATAAAAGTACAGTTTACAAGGAGTGGGTTTGTCTATGTTCAGCAAACGTTTAAACGATGAGAGAGAGTCAGTTTCTCTTGTAGCTTGTGGCAAAGAGTTCCATGCGTTTACAGCTGATGGCAGAAAGGAATTCATATAGAGGCTAGTTCTACAAACTATGTTTGCCAAGTTATTAGAATTACGAAGATTGTACGTTGTGTTACATCCAATAGTGGACGGAACAAGAGAGCATAGGTAGTTGGGAGCTAAACCATTAACCATTTTGAAAAAAAGAATAAGTTTATGTTTGTTTCTGCGTTCTCTTAATGTCTCCCAGCCAGATTCTCTAGAAAGGTCTGAAAGAGACACTAGTTTTGAGCAACCTGTTACTATCCTGACTGCCTCGTTTTGGATCTTATCGAGTTCTTCTTTATGGTATTCATGCATATTGTCCCAAACGGTATCTCCATATTCAAGAATAGGTCTGATGAATGAAAAGTATATAGTCTGCAGAGAAAGGCGATCAAGCAGAAATTTTAAACGGCGTAAAACACCTATTCTTTTCCATGCCTTCTCAACAATAGATTGAATTTGTTGGTCCCAGGATCCATCACAAGATAGACAGATACCGAGGTGTTTATGAAACTGGACCGACGGAATAGCAATATTTGACATAGTAAGGACTGGGTGATCAGGTTTGTTACGTTTACGTCCCATGGAAAGACTTGTATCGTCAGCAAACAAATTGATTACGGATTCAAGATCATCCACAATATCATTTATGTAAACCAAAAACATCAATGGACCTAATACTGACCCCTGTGGAACTCTAGCTCGTACAGGTAATAATTTAGAAGATCCTCCAGGAAGAACCAATTTCTGAGTTCTGTTAGACAGATAATCCCGTAGGAAAGATAAAACTTTACCATCTATACCAGCAGCATGTAATTTAAAAATGAGACCTTTGTGCCACACCTTGTCAAATGCTTTACTAATATCAAAAAATGCCATCCTTATTTCACGGCCGTTATCCAAAGCACTACAAATCCTATTATACAAATAAGTCAATTGGTCGACTGTTGAATCCCCAGGAAGGAATCCAGACTGACATGGCGTGAAAAAGTTATTTCTTTGTAAGTGATTGAATATATGTTTGTATATAATTCTTCCTAGAACCTTCTCCATCGTGTTTAAGAGCGATACAGGTCTATAATTAGATGGTATAGAACGATCACCACTTTTAAAGATAGGACACACAAGGGATGTTTTCCAAGCAGATGGAAAAACACACTTATCAAGACATAGATTATATGATCGACAAAGCGGAGATGAAATTTGAAACGCTGATTTTACCAATATTTTGTTATTGATGCCGTCTGGACCAGATGCCTTTGCAATACAAAGAGTTTGCAATACATCGAAAACCTCTTGGGGCGTTATGGTAATATCTTTTTCACCAAAAAGTTGCGGATGGTCACGGGGGGAAGAGTGTTTAAAGAATCGTCAATCTCTGACTGACTGCAGAAAAACGAATTCAAAACATTTGCCTTTTCATAATCATCTACTGCAAATCTGTCAATAGTAGAGTCAAAAATTGGCGGCAATGTTGACCCTGAACTAGAGGTCGGACTTATAAATGACTTAAGGATTTTCCACCAGTCACGTGAACCAAGATTGCCAGATCTTAATTTAAGTGCCATATTGTTAAAATAGTCATTTTTCGCATGTCGAATACTTGAAATTACTTCATTCCTTAAACGTCTAAACTTTAGCCAATGCTGGTCAGAGTTGGTTTTCTTTGCTTTCTTGTAATATCTTTTTCTCCTGCGAATTTTTCTTTTTATTTCCGATGTTATCCAAGGCGAGTCATGCGGATTTATGGTGACTGTTTTATTTGGAATTGATTGGGATCCCTTTTCGATTAAGATGTTCGAAATGTTTTGTGTGTATATGTCCAGGTCGTCATTATAAACAGAATTCCAATCAACTTCTGATAGACTACTTCTAAGCTTACAATAATCACCGTTTTCATACTTCCATATTTTACGTTTATATGGGTTATATTTTGGTTTTAAGAAGTTGAAAACACCAAAAATAGGATAATGATAACGAACATTCAAATTCAGGCATGGCTCCCCCACTCCTGAAGTTAGAATAGATTCTCTATTTTTCACAAAAAGGAGGTCAATTACTGACATTGAGTTTTCAGTGAAATGAGTAGATTCCTCAATACACTGAGTGAGATTGAAATGTTTGCAGATAGAATCAGTTTTTCTATAATGAGACTGGTTTATTGTGTTTAGGTTGAAATCACCCATTATAATAATGTCGATGATATTCGTATCGACCGCGAGACCGATAGAGTCCTCAAGTAAGGAGGTATACATCGCAGATGAATTAGGTGGTCGATAAAAGACACCATATAGAACACTTCTACTATTACTAAGTTTTAACTCAACCCAAATACATTCTAAACTATTTGGTTCCAAGTCAAGTCTACGTTTATACACAATGTTATCTTTAACGTATAGAATCACACTACCGTACTTGTCCCCGTCTCTATCTTTACGTTCTGGTGGATGGAAATTTGAGAAAGGAAGATCGTTTGATGCAACATTACTATGTAACCACGTTTCTGTAAAGGACAGTATGTCGAAGTAAGAGAACTCCGAAATCAAAATGTCCAACTTATTAGAAATACTTTGCACATTATAATGAACTATAGACAAATGATTCGGGAGATTCAGAAAACTGTAAAGGTCACTGGTACAAAAAGAGGTTGATGAAGTATCTGAATGAGGACCAGGATTTAGATGGACATCACCAGACAAATATAGCAAAGATATTAACACAGTTAAAATGTATGCAATATCGAGAAATACAAAATTCCTCAAAAGGGAAAGAGAAAATGCAACATTTTGAGAATTTTTCTGGTTGAGCAATATTCTTCGTTTGTTATGAAATTTAATTAACCGAAACATAGTGGATGAGTGTCTAAAATTCCACTGCACAGAAAAAAGATACAGGGGAGATAAATGTACTGCATAAAGAAATGTCAGACTTATTATAATACAAAATGGAAAATTTGGACGATATGTCGGCTTAATGATTTCTATACAATATTTTTCAAGTTATACCATTCAGCAAATAAAGAAATATGCAAAAGCACGACATTTGTCCAAAACATTCCAATACGTTGTACAAGTAAACACTGATTTCGACCCTCAGATACATATATCTGTCAAGAATAAGCTGACACTCTGCACAATCACAAGAAGAAAAGGTATCTAGAAAACAAAAATAAAGAAAAAATAATGGAAACTGTGAGAAACAATGCATTTAGACAAACAAAACAAAAATGGCGTCATTGGGTTTTATAAGTACATATAAGAATATTTGAGTGAGTTTTTTAGCCAATGAAACGATCTAAAGCTATGATCCAGTAAAATAATTGTAACTTTTTCTGTCATTGAGATAAACCACTATGATTGAACATGCCGGTTTCAGAAAACAGCATGTTATGAAAACCAGATACATGTATTACTGATTAGCTTTACGTTTCAAACTTGAGATAAGTGTTGTATGCATACTCATAGGTCAGTTATTAATATTCAAAAATGTATACATGTGATGAGCTAAACAGAGCTATAATTTCAAATTCTAAGAGAGAGAGAAAGAGAGAGAGAAAAAGAGAGAGGGGGAGGAGGGAGAGAGAGAGAGAGAAAGAGAGAGAGGGAATTAAACAAAACATATTGATGCAACTATCCGCACAACAGAAAAGATAATTACAGTTACAACTATAATCCAAGTGGAAATAATATTTATACTAAGATCCCTTGAATTCAACAGTAGAATAATATACAATATGTACTGTATGTAACTAATCAATAAACATTTGTATACGACAGACAGACAGACAGACAGACAAACAGACAGAGAGATAGATAGACAAACAGACAGCCAGCCAGACAGACAGTCAGTACTGTATGTAACTAATCAATAAACATTTATATACGACAGACAGACAGACAAACAGACAGGCAGATAGATAGACAAACAGACAAACAGCCAGCCAGACAGACAGACAGACGGACAGGCAGACAGACTGACAGTCAAGCAGACAAATAGTATATGAATAGATAGAAATAAGGCTGAGAGGATGCATATTTATATGTCCATAGCATATTTTCAATTTGAAGGAACAAACATTGGTCGGAAATATACTACGTTATTGAGACAGATACACAGACAAACTGATAGATATGTAGAAATGTCTCGCTTATTGAACAAGATGATGTTTGAGAGAGAGAGAGAAAGAGAAAGAGAGAAGGGGGGTGTTGACGGTGAACATGGTAGTACATCTATCCGTACCTCAAATTATAGGAGGGAGAAAGAGAGGGGGCGAGAGAGGGAGAGAAAGAGAGAGGAGGGGTGGAGTTTAACACTGAATGTAGTTTACGGAATACATCGGAACAGGATCAACGAGGTTGACGTCACCCCTGCTACATAGCCATATATGGACTGCAACAGCACGCAGTATTTCTGAATATTTGCCTTGTATACAAGGATTTGTAATGTCTGCCCTGGATTGTCGGAAGGCAAATGCCACAGAAGGAAGGCCCACCGGCGCCTGCCATATAGACCCTTTTACAACGCCGTTCGTTGCCAAGGAAATACGATCCCAGAATTCCACTTTTCGCGCATGCGCACTGTTTGTAGGGCAAAAAGTTCAGTATCGCCACTGTTGAAAGCTATTTTCACTCGCAATGTTTTGGCTTTGTCGAAAGATTTTACTGATTAAAATCTGTGAAGATCAATCGTGTTACAGGATGCCGTTATCATGCTGTGCACCGGGATGTACAAACAGATTAGTAAATTAGTATCTGGCTTAAACGTCCTGGTGTCAAAACGCCCTACTTTTGGTTAAAACGTCCGCAATTTCCATGACGAATTGGTTAAAACGTCCCCTAAATGCGTCCCCGTATATTTTATTCAAATTATTTGTTTGATCTCGTATGTTTTTTAAAGAGATTTTTCACTGTTAATGTTTTGTATTTTATTGACCATCGTCATTTAATGTTATTAATGTTTGACCCATATCCTGCCATACCTATATTTTTGACCAGCACAAGCCAGGAATTCGTGTCAAGTTTATGTCATAAATCTTAATTAGTGTTACTTAAACCATAATTAGGATTTGTAACTATGTATTTCAAGACCACGCTATCCCCATGTGCAAACAGATCTCTAATTATGCTTTCGCAAAGTAAATTCAAGATCACCGTCACGTAACATAGGCTAAGGGTTAAGGCTAAGGTCCATATTGTATCCTTACATTATCGTGTATATGACACGCTAAAATGCCTCCCCGTATACAATGTGCTCAACTAATTACTGTTACAATTTCCATTTAACCCTTTGCCCAACAATCACTAGTCTTAACGACTAAGACAAAAGAAAGCTTTTCAAACTGTGTGAGAAAAGGAGAATATGCTGGTTAACATTATTTCAACCTTTTCCAACACTGTTTTCAGAAAAGGAATGTTTCTAAATTACATGTTACAACCGATCCCTGGTGGAAAGCAATTATGGAAAAGAGCTGCCACAGACGACTACAGTACAATATACAATTGTTCGTTCGCTCTTCATTCGTGCGTTAGTTCAGCCATCCATCCATCCATCCGCTCGCTAGCTCGCTCATTCATTCATTCATTCGAATACGTCTGCGCCAAAATTTGTTTCATGATGAAACTGGTCACAATACACACTCTCTAAACTATTAGAGGTAACAGCATGAACAATGCCGATCTCAACCCGCACTCTCTGCCATTGAAGTTGAACTAAAATATCCACTGTATTGTCGATTAAACTAACAAGTATGTGATATATCAGATGGCTACCTTTTATAAACCCTTTACTTAGCTCTCCCTCGTCTTAATTAACGACCCTACATCAATGGGCTTGTGGAAACACTACGGCAAAAGGTAAAGAATGCTGGTAACATGCATTTTTCCCATTCCCGCAGTGTTCTAGCCCATGCTTCACAGGGTTTGTCTGTTACTGCCTGGGGTGGGTTAACATTTTCTTTGATGATAACGTCAATCCAAAACAGCGACACGGTTTTTTTTGACGTCTTCGTCTGATATTGTCACCAAAATACGGATCGTTTTCTTCCACGTTACTGAACCCTTAGCAAATAAGTTAGTCTGATTATCGTTTGTTTGCCTCTGGGAGTAAGCTTTTCATATAATCGCTCATAATTTAACAATTTTGTGTACACTTTCAATAATCTGCCACTGTTTTATTTGGTCTTTTTGCCCTACACGAGTGCGCATGCGCAGATTTCCGGTCTCGTAACCAGGAAGTGGTCAGAGACTAAAAGGGTCTATTCGTTGATAATGATATGGATTTTACCAGGTTTATTCATAACAACGGAAGAAATGTGATTATCCTCCACTACAAGAGAGTATCATTATGTCATCGACAATTCGATTGGCTATTGAGTGTAATTGGCAATCTTATGAATATTCATAAAAACGACGGTTTCGCAATTGAACGTCCCTGGGGTGATGAATGGTAATACTTCACACCTTGGTGAACGAGGGTGCCTTTACACATAGAAAATCAATAGTTAAAGAAATACTTTATTAGTTGTCTGCAAACGCTTTCAATTTGGACCAGTCTAAATTTCTATGACTGATGTATTCCATTAATCCTCAGGCGGCAGAGCGCGAATCAAGGACCTTTTGCGGACAGTGTAGATCAATATCAGACTGCAGAGAACGTGAGGTCTGATCTTTGATCTACACTGTCCGATTCGGTATTTTCTTCCATTGAAATCCACTTTGAAATCGCAATACTTGTTTTATTACTATTGCGTGGGAATTTTCGTTTCATCTATTTAACAGTTCAAGAGTTGTTCATACTTAAAAGCATAAGTGATTGTGAGTTTCAATATGTTACAAGACATGAAAGGTTTCATGGGGGTTTTTACCTTTCACCATATAATCCCGAGTTTTAACGACCCTGAGAAAGAAGCCTTTTAAAAACATTGTGGGAAAAGGAGAAAATGCTGGTTACCAGCATTTTCTCCTTTTCCCACAATGTTTTCTACCCTATGAAAGATAGATTAAATCATTTGAGTCACACTTAAATTGTCGTCTGCAAATGCTTTCAATTTTGGACAAGCTCACATTTTTGTCGTTTGGTACAGAGTTAAGCGGGTTTAAAAATTGTCAGCTGTAAATTTTGTTCAAGTGGTGATGAGTCATTTAAGGACTTTCAGTTTTATTGACTACGCCCCGGAAATATATCCCTTGAACCTGAAATTAAAGCACCATTTGGTAACAACTGGGTGTCCATTTTGAAACGCCAATCACATGATCTTAAACATGGCGGCGCCCATGTAAATCGTTGAGCAGCAACATAAACAACTACGGTGAAGTGATTCACATCTGTCGATCTGTCGGTGAAAACTTCGATCGAAATTGGCAAATGCCAATTAAAACAAAAACGATTCAAACCAAAATAAAGAAATCTCAAAACTGTGTAATAACAAAAGAATGAAATGTCAGACTGGCGAAATACCATTTTAAAGACCGTCTGTATGCTACTCGGACAAAAAAAGAAAACGAAAGAAAAACAACGAAATTCCATAAATCTAAAATTTCAAATAATTTATTCTGGGGGGATTTTTAGTCCCCTACCGGCGAAGCCTGAGGGGACTTTAGGTTTGCACTCCGTCTGTCCGTCAGTCCGGCAATTCAGTTTTCCGGACTTTTTTCCTAAACGCTGGTACATATTGAGATGAGTTTTGGTGTGTAAGTCACCCACCATCACTTACAAATCAAGTTCGACTTTCGTTCCGGTCCACTGGTTTTTCACGAATTTACGGGCCTTGGACTTACAAAATTTCACTGATAAATCAGTTTTCCGGACTTTTTTTTCTAAATGCTGGTAGATATTCATCTGACTTTTGCTGTGTAAGTCAACCACCATTACTTACAGATCAAGTTTGAGTTTCGTCCCCTCCACTGCTTTTTGACGCATTTACAGGCCTTGGACTTACAAAATTTCACTGATAAAACATTTTTCCGCACTTTTTTTCAAAACGCTGCTACATATAGAGCTGATTTTTGGTGTGTACATCAACAACCATGACTTACACATCAAGTTCGAGTTTCGTCCCGCTCCACTGCTTTTTGACGCATTTACAAGCCTTGGACTTTAAAAATTTCACTGACATGCCAGCGATACATACAGCCAGTAGGCGACTGTGTATTGCTATGCAATACTATCAGAATGCTTGTATTTAAGTAAAAATGGTCATGGGTCTAATTGAAAAGAGCATTTCGTCGAACTTTATTTTCACAAGATTCTGGCATTTAACAATTACCTGATTTTGTCAACCGAAAAAAGAACGAACAAGTCCGAACGAAAAATCAAGGAACACGTCACTTCCTAAGTTTCACATTTTTCTATCTCTCATTACATATACTTTATTATTTTCACTGTATACTGTTATTATACAAATTACTTTGGAACCCAAGTTTTCCTTCCTCGTCTCTTTTTTATTTTGACCATTTATCTTGTTTATCTTCACCGTTTCAATGCTTTGATTTTTTCCCAGTGAGCAAGCATTATCTTCCGCTAGTTGGCATTTTTGTTTTTTTTTTTTAAACACATAAGCCATCTGATATGGGCATTCTGGATACAAAACTGGACTATTTCACAAGGCTGCAATCAATGCAACGAATTTTAAAAAAAAATATATATGTTTACTCACTAAAACCTACCTTGTACGATTCAACTAGCCATGGTTAGCTAGCATATAACCTATGCACCGGCCATGTAAGCTTGTGAAAAAGCCCTGGTATAAGCCCAGCAAGGTGGGGACGTCTTTTTTTGTTAGCACGCTGTTGCACAATTCACGGTTTTCCCCATGTCTATAATTAGAAACTGTCTACAGAGATTTGCATTAAAAAGTTGGTAATTAGAAAAAAAAAATGTTTAGCCAGTTTGAAATCATTTTGTTTTTTTAAAAAATTTGTAGCGAAAAACTGGCTTGATTTTTCCACAGACGCATTAATTATTGCCATTTTCCACATGCACTTTTAAAGCGGCAATTTACGCCCCGCGTATTAATATTTGTCCTGTATTTGTCCAGTGATGCGTCATAGCAGACAGGTCAAATCTTCGAAGAATATGGCATACGCAGACAACAGTTAGCAAGTACTTTTAAATTTGTGATGGTTTCACACCAATGCCTTTTTTTCACATTCAAAATGATATGAAAATTACAAATTTCGGCCCTCTGATGTACTTTTGTTGGCCCAGCCAGAGCTTTGCTGTTTCTATCAAATACATATGAACCATACTCTGTGGAAAAGGGGCCTAATGCATCTGCGAAAAGTATCGACCCAGTTCAGCCTGCGTATTCCACACAGGCTGACCTAGGCCGCAACTTTTCGCTATTGGTCAATTTTCTGTATATCCAAGGCCCAGTCTACCTCATAATTCAGTCGGGTGTTTAAAAAAGTGGCCATTATGGATAAACAATTAGGTGATGGCTTGATTGGTACGATGCATCACGGAGATGCATTAAGCCCCTTTTGTCAGAGCGTGGCTCAATTATCCAAAGATTTAAACAAAAAGATTTTTTTTTTTCCAAAAAAGAAATGTCACTTTAATCGATTGCGTTTTTATCTGTTCCATCTCGATTACAAGCTATCTTAAAAAATCACAAACACACACAAACAAATGCCACATCGGTTGGTACCGTGGCTGTGTGTCTTTATGGGGTAACAGGTACAAAATAATTCTCCAAGTAATAACAATATAAATCATCAAAGACACATTAGAAACACATTTTAGATCTGTCCGACCATTTTGTCTGATAAAACGGTGCAGAGGAAATCATTGGTTTAAATTTCCAAATAAGATTGAGGCCCGGAATCACTTTGGAATCACTTCGGAGTCATCTGACACCTTACGGTGTCACAACACATGAAATACTTCCTGGTCCTAGTAGGTCAAAACTAGTCTCTTTTGAAAACAAGTAGGCTTCTTGAAAAAAAAAATGAAGCCAGGGGAGGTCAGCATCAATAGTTTATTGGCTTTAAATTTCAATATATTTTGGTACATGTAAATAAACAAGCAATGCATTATATGATTGTCGCAGCATAGAAACCTCTTATGCATTACATGACAGGCGCGTGACCTTCCCGCCTTTTTCAAGTCGCGTGATCTTTTCTCGATGTGTTCATTCTCTTTTTTTAACGAAATTCTTTTTTTCCCCGCATAGATTTGTTTGTTTATTGAAAAATTACAACTATTGAAGCGGTCATATTGTACTGAAGATAATGACTGTAATTGAAACTATCCTTTGAATAGAAATAATGAATAATTGAAATTGTCCTTTGAGGTTTAGCAAGAATTGGCTCCTTTAGTTTTTAGTTTCCGTTTTTCGAAAAGATGAATGAAGGAACAGAAAATCAAAGAAGAAAATATCGAAAATAATCTTGGTTTTTGTATCGACCGTCGAAAAACATTTGCAATCAAATTAATACAAAAACATTTTTTTTTTTTAAATCCGTCACATAAAAACAAAAACGTCTATTTCCTATTTCAGTTATTTGAATCCGGTTTATTTATAAAACCATGACGAAACAGACTGTGTATCGGAACATTTTCGCAAAAAAAAAAGTGGATTTAGATTGCAATTTCTGAGGCAGTCTGCCTTTTAAACTCACCACTGTTGGAAAGGTCAGGTCTGATGACCTCTCCAAGTAAGTATTAAGCACTTCTGATAGTTTTTTTTTTCTTCAGAAAAGCGGAAGGAAAGGTTTTAAGGTTTTTCTGGTGTTTATTTGATCACTGGGTGTCGAAAATGAGTGCAACTTCCTTTTTTTCATGGGGTTTATCTGTGCTTGTGACCACATATATCATCAGAGGGTGTCATAGCACTGCTGTTATTTTTTTGCTACATTTACAGAATGAAATTACCACCTTTGATAATCTGCTGCACTTAACAAGAATTTAGATTTGATTCATAAACACATGTGAAAACATGGTGATAAAAGGAGATGTTGCTGGTGAAGAACATTTTTTTTTTTTCAACAAAATATTTCCAAATTGATCCGTTGCAAGACGCAAAATTCTCTCTGCAAGTGCATGGTTCGACTGCCATATATCAGCCGAGTATTGGTCTATTAAGTCAACGGACCAGCCCGCATAGCTCAAGTGGTAGAGCGTTGGACTTGTGAACGTCAAGTCTTGGATCACTTGAGGGTGTGGGTTTGAGCCCCTCAGTTGGCCATCTACAATTACAAATAGTCTTTTCGGATGAGACGTTAAACCGAGGTTCCGTGTGACGGTGCTTAGCCTTGGTTCCAGTCCGTTCTTTTTTTCCCTTTTCTATTATTTGGACGTTACTTTGTCAAAAATGACGGCCTGGGGACATTCCAAAACCGATCAGAGCGACATCTTCTGTACCCCATCTCACAGTGGGGTAAAACAGGTGTCGCTGAGATCGTTTTCGAACATAAATGACTGAAAATAGATACCGAAATTCCAAATGCCTCGGGTTGATCACTTCCTGTTTGCGTGCCATCTTTGAAAATATTGACAACAAAATTTCAAACGTTTTTTTTTTACAATGATTTGGGATGTTTTTACATTTACAGGTGATTGAACCTATCCATGCTTTCCTGGAGTTTCTTGTACCATTACTACGCGCAATATTCTTTCCAAGCCACTGGCTGCTTTCCCAGATAACCATCGTCGAAACAATGGTCAGCGGTGAGAGAGGAATGAATCCTGTCGCAATGACTATCATCAGTCCTCGGAAAGGAATTGGCCGGGTCGAGGATCGAACCAGCGACCCCCTGTTCTCAAGTCCTGTACACTACGGAGTTATCGGGGCATGGCAAAATATCGGTAATACGACAATTTAATTACATCGTTTAAGTATAATAGTGAAAGAGTGTTGAATTTCAAAAGAAAAATTTATCGAACAATATACAATTATCCTGCACCCATAAATCACATATAGAAGAAAGGACACTTTTATTACTTGTCAGTTAGACCCTTCCTGTAATATGCATTGTGGGAAATTACGTAGCAACAACACTCTTCAATATCCTTTGGGGGAAAATAAGCCTCCATTTCTTTAAAACGAAGTGTATACAAAATTGTGTGTATAGTCCTTTTCCAAATACACAGCTTTTTATTCTAAAAATTCTGTTACTTTTCTCGGACTATTTTCTTTTGTCAGAAATTCGTAATTCAGTTTGGTTGCGAAGTGGCTGTAATTTGTATACAGTAACAATTTGATTTACGACTATGCGATCATGAACTCTAATTAACCAAATCATTTCAACTTGCGAAAGACCTTTTTTTTTCCCTTGCAGCAGATGAGTTTTAAAAACATTGTGACACAAGAAAGAATGTCCTGACGAGTAATTGCTCCATTCGCCAGAATGTTCCAACATACCTTGGAGCCATGCTCTTGCATAAGGGGGCTTAATGCACCTCCGTCATGCATGATACCAAGCAAGTGGTCACATGATTATCGTAAATCTATAATAGCCACCTTTTTTAAACAAGCGACTGAACCATGATGTAGACTGGTCCTTGGACATACCGAAAATTGAGAAATAGCGAAAAGTTTCGGCACAGGTCAGCCTGCGCGGACTGCGCAGGCCGACCTGTGCCGATACTTTTCGCAAATGCATTAAGTCTCCTTTTCATACAGCAAGGCTCATAGAGTGAAAGCATTAAGCCCCCTTTTCACAAAGCATGGTTCATATCCGATCGGCCTCTTTCGAGGGCTGAAAACACAATCCAGTTTGAAACTTGGAAAGATTTTAAATGTTAAAGGCTTGACTTAACAATCGGGCGGTATAGATATGAGATCAGGCTGCACGTCCTGTGCAGTTTGATCTCGAGCTTTCTCGTCAGCAAAAGTCCCTGTTTTCGCCCATAGCGCTGAAAAGGGTTAACCCGTCTCCCAAATAAGGACACCTGTCGACCCCTCTGTAGTTACAGAAGATTTGAAAACAATTTTGGACAGGCCGACCTGGGTCGATACTTTTCTCAGATGCATCAAGCCCCCTTTTTTTCATAGAGCACGGCCCATTCATGTTGTAAACAATATTTTATATTGATTACCTTCACCTGTTAAACTTTATTTCGTGTTGATAACCCTTAGCAAATGATCTCATGTTTCAAACGACGCTAAGGAAAATACGATGCCAGATTTCAACGACCAGGAGAAGAAAGCTTATCAAAACATGCTTAAAACGGGGGAAATGCTGGAAAAATGCAATTCTCCTTTTCCAACAAATAAAACCTTTGCAGTAACTCTCAATTTGTCGTAGGCAAATGCTTCCGTTTCCGGACAAGTTTGAATTCTTGTAGTCTTGTACAGAGCTAGAGTTTTCTGCTGCAAACACGTTTCAAAAAATGTTACTCAAAAGGAAAGCGCCATGCTCCGGCAAAATGGGGTTTAATGCATCCCCGTGGTGCATTATACCAAGCAAGCTATCACAAAATTATGGATCCATAAAATCCATTTTGTCTTACAGTCATACGGTAGACTAGTCCTCAGTAGCTTGACACTCAGACAATTGACCGCCAGCAAAACGTTGTCTGCGCATGTCATATTCTTCGAAGATTCGACCTATCTGCTATGACGCATCACCCATCCCCCGTATACCTGGGAAAAGTAGGGCTTATATCGAAGCTATTAGCCTGTTACCAAAGCATGTAGGGGCTGTTTTAATAAATGGTCGGTGCATAGGTTACATGTTAGCCGAATATAGCTGAATGAATGGCACCAGGTAGCGTTTTATTGAGTAAACGTTTATTTCATTTGAAATTCAAAGTCACGGTTGTTGTTTTGAAAAATTACTCCGCTTCTGTACCCAGGATGCCCAAATTAGATAGATGTGTATTTGTAGAATGCCATCTAGCGGGAGATAATGCCAGCAAAAAGTTTTGACCCAGATCAGCCTGCGCGGACTGCGCAGGCTGACCTGAGTCGATGCTTTTTGCAGATGCATCAAACCTCCTTTTCACAGAACATGGCTCGTGTTAATGTACTCATTTCATTGCATTTTCATGGCTGTTCTGGGGAAACAATATACCGGTATCACAAAATACCCGACAGCATACGAAAAAAATGCCGGACGGCTCTTTTCATGCAGTTCGATTATGGATCTACATGTATGTGTTCGTGTGTACTTAACCTTGTCAACTATCATCCTTCAATTTAACCACAGCCAGCCAACATTCATTCGTTCGTTCGTTCGTTCATTCATTCATTCATTTGCTTCGATCTAATTCAGTATTTTTCAGTAATCCACCATTCATTTTCTATGTATGCTCCATTTATCATCTACGTGACATATAGGCCCATGGGGCCGGGTGTTGAAATTTCTATATCATGTATTTGTAAACTTGCATGTAATTGTATAACACATGTCACTATAATAAAAAAAAAACTTACTTACTTGCTTACTTACCTACTTACTTACTTACTGTATACTGCATAGAAAAGTAAAATATTCTTGGGAACTCATAGTTTCTATTATATAATAATATATAGAGGATTTCTTTTTGGTGAAAGATCTAAATTTATTTGATCAAGTTAAGGTCATCGGTAATATTTTCACGAGCAGCATGAGTGAAAATATCAACGATGGTGTTCACGAGATGAAATAGATTTAGATCTGTCACAAAAAAAAAATCTATTTCATGCATCTAACCCCTTTTTTGTTGGGACTTTCATCAAAATCCAGAACATTTGTTTTCGGTAATTCCCCGTGGCGTACCCCCTCACATAACAACGCAGTACAATATTACGTTAAGAGCGAGAAATATAGGGTAAATGCGCGTAAATTACGTCATATGTCCTTCTGGTTAAACGGCACGCGCCGTTTACCTAGCTAACTAGTGCGCTGAAACTACCGTTTCCGCCTTCAATTTGAAGAGTTACGAAAACATTTACGGTAAATTTCAGTAGTCGTAACCATGAATTATCAAATCTTATAATTCACCTTTATTTCCCGATAAACTACCGAAAAGCATGAAATAAACATATCTGGGTACTTTTGATCTGCCTCGCAAACGTTCCCTTAGTAAACTTAAATGCTCAGGACTTACTCTTTTCCATATTCTCTATTTCTTTGACTGAATCAAATGAATCTTACACCTTCTCATTTTTATCTCAAGTCTTTGAATCGTGCCGTAATAATCTTCTTTTTAGCTAAAATTTTAAGTATCGTATTCAGGGATGGCAACTTTGTCAAACTTACAAGTTTTTAATTAAGATCATTTTTATTTATCTACATTGTTTTGGCATATTTTTTACCCTCAATGAAAAGGGTTAACCCTTTACTATACAAAATCCCTAGTTTTAACGACCCTGAAAAAGAAGCCTTTGGAAAATATTGTGGGAAAAGGAGAAAATGCTGGTAACCAGAAAACAACGTTTTCTACCCTGTCAGAGTCAGAAATCAGCATTTGAGTTACTTTTGGTAACCAGCATTTTATCCTTTTCCAACAAAGTTTTCTACCCTGTCAGAGTCAGAAATCAGCATTTGAGTTACTTTTGATCTGTCGTCTGCAAACGCTTTCAATTTGGACCAGTCCACAATTTCGTCGTTTGGTAAAGAGTTAACCCTTTACCACACAAAGCCGCCTTTTTGACGCCCCTGGAAATGAAGCCTTTTGAAAACATTATGGGAAAAGGAGAAAATGCTGGTGACCAGCATTTTCTCCTTTTCCCACAATGTTTTCTACCCTATGAAAGAAAAATTGCACCATTTGAGCCACATTGAAATTGTCGTCTGCAAATGCTTTCAATTTGGACCTGTCCACAATTTTGTCGTTTGGTAAAGAGTTAAAGTGATCGAATCATGATTTATGGCATGTTTATCTGTTGTATACAACATGATAATTGCATTCTTTTCAAATACAATTTTCAAATTATTAAAAAAAAAAAACATATTCGATACCTCTAGATCGAAGTTTGATTACACTGGTTAAACCTCGCTCATAAAATTGATATATAAGTTTGAAAATTCATTTGTTAAGGAAGTTTTTAAGATTCCAAGATGGTTCTGCCAAAATTCTATGGAAGTATTTTCGTTGCTGTTTTAGTTTTATTTTCAGGTAATTAATTACAGTCATTAGTGTTTCTAGCTCTGATCGTCAATCGATAAGAAAGTAAAATGTAAATAAATTTATCTCTAAACAAACATTCCGATCAATATAACTTTTTATTAGTATTTTTTAGTATGTCAGCTTCACGTAAAGCCGACAGTTGTAAATGGGCATTATTTGATCGCTTAACCTTCATCCTGTTAAATAAATGACATGAAATTTTAAGCCAATAGTCAAAACCCAAATTTTGCCATTTCAAAGGTATTTTTTGGGGAGAAAGATATCTCCTTATCGGAAAGTGTAGATGCAAGATCAGATCAGGTAAGTCAAATGAAACTTTTCCAGCTGGTGGTAAAACCCCAAATTGTGTTATTTCAGTTTTTCTTTCTTGCGGGGGGGGGGGGGAGATATCTCCTTTACGCACAGTGTAGATCCAAGATCAGACTGCACGTTCTGATCTTGGTCTACACTGTCCGCAAAAGGTCCTTGAGTCGCGCTTAGCAGCGTAAGAGTTAAACTTTAATCAACTTGCTAAATAAGTTAAATGAAACTTTTCCAGCTGATGGTAAAACCCGAATTTTTGTTATTTTTTTTTTTTGTGGGGGGAGATATCTCCTTTACGGACAGTGTAGATCCAAGATCAGACTGCACATTCTGTTCAGTCTGATCTTGATCTACACTGTCCGCAAAAGGGTTAAAGATAAGCTAATACACTCATTCATTGCTAAATGACACGTCGTTTTGAGTCACTTGCACGAGGGTAACAGTCTGATTGTCATATGATTTAGAATCTGAAAAAGTACTCTAAGGCACTCCGGCCCAGGGCCGATTTCTTTTCAAAATCGGATGAAAGAAAGTTCTATCCTTTATTTAAAGATACATCATTACAGCTAGAGATAAAAACGTTGTTAAAATTTGATTGACTGTAGAATGGTTCAGAATTCAGTCAGCTGTGTAAACACAGATAAATTACCGATATACTATGGTGTAAAGGATAAATCTTCGGAAACGTCACAATAGTGAATTCTTTGATGGCCTCCAGAAAATGACATGCGTTTTCTATCGGTCGTAATCTATGCAACCGCCAGGGGCAACATTTGGCATGAAGATACAAGAATCATCATAGTTTGATCAAATAAAGATGAAATGGGTTAAAGACTGGTTAAAAACGGGTATAGATGTATATTTAAGCATGAGTGCGTTGTTGTTGTTGTTGTTGTATAACGGTATTTCACCAAAAGCTGAGAAAGAAATTGGCCGAGCCGTGGATCGAACCAGTGAGCCCCTGTTCTCAATTCCTGTACGCTACAACTGAGCTACCGGGGCACGACATGCTCTGGCAAAAGGGGGCTAAATGCATCTCCGCAATACATTATGACAAGTAAGTGATCACAGAATTATGGAACCATATCATCCATTTTGTTTAACAACCAGCTGAATCTTGGGGTAGACTGGTCCTTTGACATGCAGAAAATTTGACCAATAGCGAAAAGTTTCGAACAGGTCAGCCTGCGCGGAGTGCGCAGGCTGACTTCGGTCGAGACGTTTCACAAATGCATTAAACCTTTTTTTGCCAGAGCATAGCTCATATCTATCTGAATTTTAAATCGAAAATAGCAAATGAACGTTCATGCATATGCTCAAATACAAGTATCGCACACGTATGAAACTAGACACCACGGAAAAGTTTTATTTTAATTTAAAGTTTTGTTTTAATTTCTGACGCTTTTCGAATAAAATTGCCAGTAATTACAATATTTTGTTGGAAGAATTTGTAGGCAGATCTACATGATATTTTATGTTGTAGTGACTTTCCTTGGGTTTGTATTTGTTTTTTTGCTGCGTAGGAAAATGTTAGCACCTCGCGAGATCATTTTTTTTTTCGGCGTAGCTCGACACAAATACAAGTCCCATGAAAGTTAATGCTACATATTATTTCGTGCTTTTCGGTAGTTTATCGAGAAATAATTGTGGATTATGGTTTGATATTTCATGATAACGACCAGCGAAAATACTGATTTCATGCTTTCTAAATGTTCAATTGAAGGCGAAAACAGTAGTTCCCGCGCACTAGTTGCCAAGGTAAACGGCGCGTGCCATTCCACAAGACGGAAATGTGACGTAATTTACGCTAAATTTCTCGCGCTTTACCTCATATTGTAATGCGTTGCTATGTGAGGGGGGTACGCCACAGGGAATTACCGAAAACAACTGTACTGGATTTTAATGAAAGTTCCAACAAAATAGGGGTTAGAAGCATGAAATAAATAGAATATTTGTTTGTTTCGGTGAAAGATCGAAATTTATTTCATCTCGAGAACATCATCGGTAATATTTTCACTCGTGGCTGTGTATGATAAGATACATCTATTCTCGTTTTCAGCCAGTTTTTAACCCATTTCATATTTATTTTATGAAACTATAGTATATAGAGGATATTTTTTTTTTTTTTTCGGTGAAAGATTGACATTTATTTCTTCGAGTGAACATCATCGGTTATACATGTATTTTCACGAGTAGCGCAGCCACGAGTGAACATATGACTGATGATGTTCACGAGATGAACAATAAATTACCATCTTTCACCGAAACAAATAAATATTTTATTTATTTCATGCTTCTAACCCCTTTTTGTTGAGATTTTCATCAAAATCCAGTACAGTTGTTTTCGGTAATTCCCCGTGGCGTACACCCCTCACATAACAACACATTACAATATTATGTAAAGCGCGAGATATATAGCGCAAATTACGTCATATTTCCCTCCATTTGAACGGCACGCGCTGTTTACCTAGGTAACTACTGTTTCCACCATCGACTGAAGAGTTAGAAAATATGAAATTGGTATTTTCACTGGTCGTATCAGTGAAATATATCAAACCACAATCCACCATTATTTCGATAAACCGTGTCGAAAAGCATGAAATAATCTTGTATCTTCATGCCAAATATTGTCCCTGACGGCTGCAAGATTGCACTGATTACGACGGATGGTAAAATCTCCCATATATTTTGCAGCCCTCAAAGAAATCACTGTTGTTGTTTCCAGTTTTAAATGAGGACAAATCTCCAGTGTACCTCTACCCTTTTCACCAAATACGTTGGTAATTTATCTATGTTGTTAACATAACTGACCGAATTCTGTGTCATTCTACACCCTTTCAAGTTTTATCAGCGTTTTTTGTCGTCTCTGGCAGTAAGGATGTATCTCAAAACCACAAACTTCTAAATGAATTAAATGAAAATTTCCAGCCAATAGTTAACATCCAATTATTGTGTCGCCTTTAATGTTTTCTCATCCAGTACCATTGGTCATATTTCAGTGATGGATGTCGGTCTCTGCTCTGGTAACGATGATTGCGATACGGGACATGCCTCAAGAGGTGAGATAGATATAAGCCACGCTCTGGCAAAGGGGGGCTTAATGCCTCTCCACGATGCATTGTACCAATCAGGCTATCGCAAAATCATGGATCCATAAACACACACACACACACACACACACACACACACACACACACACACACACTTTTCTAAATAATCAACTTAATCTTGAGGTAAACTATTCCTTGGACATACAGAAAATTGACCAATAGCGAAAAGTTTCGGCCCAGGTCAGCCTGCGCGGAATGCGCAGGCTGACCTGGTCCGATACTTTTCGCAAATGCATTAAGCCCCGTTTTCACAGAGCACGATTCATAAATTTGGTGGCAAAACATAGAACTCCTTCACTGCCCAAATTTAAAAAAATCTCGCTCTGGCAAAAGGGTGTTTAATGCATCTCCGTGATACATTTTACCAAGCAAGTCATCACATAGCTATGGGTTCTAAAAGATACAAGTGCATTTTGTTAACAACCAGTTGAATGATAGGGCAGACTGGTCCTTGGGCAGATAGAAAATTGACAACATCAAAAGTTTACTTTTTGCACGGGCATTTAACCTCTTTTTCACAGAACATAGCTCAATTAATTCTATACTCTTTCTGTAACCAAAAAATATAATTTTTGATTGGAGAAGCAGACGGCGTAGATCCAAGATCAGACTGCACTTTATGTGCAATCTGATCTTGATCTACTCCGTCCGCAAAAGCAAATTATTCGCCACTGGCTATGACAGTGTTAAACAAGAGGGCCATGATGGCCCTGTATCGCTCCACTGGCTTATAAATATAAACCATAAATAATAAACATTTCAATGCTGAGCCAAATGGTTTCAAAATGAAGACTTACAAAGTTTTCTCTGTAAAAGCCCATATGAAAGTTGGGACCCGCAGGGCAAAGCCATTTTTGATCCCAGAGCTATTTAATTACTTGAACCCTGGTAGAAGTCCACAAGATAAAGCCATAAAAATAAGGTGATTTTCAAGTTTTGTCCATATGAAACCTCTGTAAAACATAAGACCCCTGATGCAAGGCTAATTTAAAAAAAAAATCAAAACAGGAAGATTTCTTAAGTTGTCACTATGTAAGCCCATGTAAAACTTGTGACCCCTGCGGTGGGGCCAATTTTGACCCCAGGGCTAAAATTTTGGCCCACTTGGTAGAGGCCCACTAGATATAGCTACATGCAAAATTTGGTAGCTCTAGGCCTTATGGCTAGGTACAGGAAGATTTTTAAAGTTTTCTCTATATAAGCCTATGTAAAACTTGTGACCCCTGGGGCAGAGCCAATTTTGACCCCAGGGCTATAATTTGAAGAAACTTGATAGAGGTCTACTACATAAAGCTACATGCCAAATTTGGTAGCCCTATGCCTTATGGTTTCCGACAAGAAGATTTTTAAAGATTTCTCTATATAAGCCTATGTAAAACTTGTGACCCCTGGGGCAGAGCCAATTTTGACCCCAGGGCTATAATTTGAAGAAACTTGATAGAGGTCTACTACATAAAGCTACATGCCAAATTTGGCAGCCCTATGCCTTATGGTTTCCGACAAGAAGATTTTTAAAGATTTCCAATATTTTTCAGTTTTGTTGCCATGGCAACCAGAGTTTTTGAAGGAATCAAATTCTTTCAAGAAATTCTGAAGAGGACCATGGCAGGATCATTTCTGTGAAGTTTCATGAAAATTGGATGGGTAGTTTCAGAGAAGAAGATGTTTGAAATAAAAGTTAACGCACGGACGGACGGACGGACGACCGGACGGACGGACGGACGGACGCACGACGGACACCGGGCCATGACATTAGCCCGCTGGCCTTCGGCCAGTGGAGCTAATAAAACCATTATGACGCAAAATGAAATAAATAGAGGATACTAGTATCTTTTTTTGTCGATGAAAGATCGAAATTTATTCCATCGAGTGAACATCATCGGTAATATTTTCACGAGTGGCCTAGCCACGAATGAAAATATTACCGATGATGTCCACGAGATGAAATAAATTTCGATCTTTCATCGAAAAAAAAAAACAAGTATTCTATTTATTTCATGCTTTTAACCCCTATTTTGTTGGAACTTTCATCAAAATCAAGTTCAGTTGTTTTCGGTAATTCCCCGTGGCGTACCCCCCCCCCCCCCCATACAACGCATTACAATATTACGTAAAGCGCGAAAAACATAGCGTCGTTGTCTGCGCATGTCGTATTCTTCGAAAATTGATGTATTTGAAAAATGCCACCTAGCGGAAGATAGATTGAGATAGCGTAAATTACATCATATTTCCCTCTATTTGAATGGCACGCGCTGTTTACCCAGGTAACTAATGCGCGGGAACAACTGTTTCCGCCCTCAATTGAACAATTAGAAAATATGACATCGGTATTTTCACTGGTCGTAACCATGAAATATCAAACTATAATCCACCATTATTTCTCGATAAACTATCGAAAAGCATGATAGAAAAAGGTAATATTGGAGGCCAGTAAGAAGGGCGTGTCAATAGTACTTGTTACGCAGAATTAAGGCATGTCTGGGATTAAAATATCTAAATCTGTAATCAACATTTCTCCTTTTCCCATGATGTTTTCTACCCTCTAATAGACAAATCTAATCATTTTAGCCACATTTAATTCTTTACCATATTACAAGATTTTAGACTCGTCTATCTGAAAGGCATTTGCAGACGACAGATTAAATATTGCCCAGATGCTGAGATTTGTGTCTGAAAAGAAGAAAATGCTGGTTCTCCCTTTTCCATAATGTTTTCATATGCCTTCCTGTATGCGGTCGTAAAAACAGGGGATTGTTTGGTCAAAGGTGAAATTAATTTCGCCTGCAATAACTCTTCGCTAAACGACAAAACTTTGGACTGGTCTAAATTATAAACTTTTGCAGATGACAAATTGGAAGTAGCTCAGATGATGATTTCTCTCTTTCTCTCTTTGATAGGACAGAAAACATTGCGAGAAAAGGAGAAAATGCTGGTTACCAGCATTTTCTCCTTTTCTCACAATTTTTTCAGAAGGCCTCTTTCTCAGGGTCGTTAAAAGTCATCATTGTGTGGTAAAGGGTTAACTCTTTACCAGGTAACAAGATTTCCACTCGTCTAACCCGTATTACAGTGCGTAGGTGATTTCGCCATAGTAACAAAACTCTACATTTGACATTTAAATTATTCTTTAGATCCGTGCACCACTGGAATTTTCAATTTCATGTAATTTCAGACCGGTAACAGTAAATTAAATTGTCCACCCACTTCCTTTTTGCAAAAATCCCATTGAATGAATCATGTCGTTATGACTGCGGGAGATTATCGGAATTGGACAGGGTGCGGTCCCGTTTAACCCGCGCTTTAACGACCCTGAGAAAGAGACCGTCTGAAAACATTGTAGGAAAAGAAGAAAATGTTGGGAGGTAGTATTGTCTCCTTCTTCCACAATGATCTCTCCATTTTCAAAAAAAAAAAAAAAAAGCCGTCAGTTAACTCTTTACCACACAACAAAAATTTAGACAAGTCCATATTGATAGCGTTTTCGACACATAAAATGGGACACAAACGACAGTATCAGTCTCTGAGATTGTTTAAAACATTGTGGAAAAAGAGGTATTTGTTGGTTACCAGCATTTTCTTCTTTTACCAAAATGTTTTCAAAAGCCGTTTTCTATAGTGGCGTTAAAACTCGGGATCGTGTGTGGTAAAGAGTTAACTTCCCGTTTGCATCAGCTTGGATTTGAACAAGGCTAAAAATTTGTCGTCTGGTGAAGTTATACGAGTCGGTTAGAGAATCAACTGATAAATGTTTAACACTTAAGCTGCTGAATAAATGAAACGCAAATTTCTACCCAACACTAAAAGCCTAAACACTGCGGTTTCAAAGTTGATTTCTTCGGAAAGAAAATACTGTATCGGACAGTGTAGATCACAGATCAGACTGCACGTTCTGTGCAGTCTGATCTTGATCTACACTGTCCGCAAAAGGTCAGTGGGTCGCGATAAGCAGCCTAAGGGTTAAACGCTGTAGCTTCTAAAATATATTTGGGCCATGCTTTGTGAAAAGGGGCTTATTGCATCTGCCAAAAAAAAAAAAAGTATCGACCCACTGTTCGCACAGGCTGACATGGGTCGAAATTTTCTGCAGGTCAAAGGGCCATTCTACCTCCAGATCCAGTCGATTTTTAGACGAAAGGATTATATGAATGCATAATTATGTAAAAACTGACTTGGTGTAATGCATAACGGAATGGCATTAGACCCCCATTTGCCAAACCATGATTAAAATGATGATGCCGATCCTCAGTTTCCGTTTGCCAATATTGTTTGCTACAGTTTCCTGGACAAATCTTAGCATTATTGGAGAGGTCATCAGACCTCTCCAACAGTGGTGAGTTTAAAAGGCAGACTGCCTCAGAAATTGCTGCCTAACTCCATGCATTTCTGCGAAATTGTTCTGATACACAGTCTGTTTCGTCACGGTTTTATAAACAAACCGAAATCAAAAAACTGAAATAGGAAATAGACGTGTTTTATTTTTATATGACGGATTTCAAAAAGGATATGTTATAGTGACTGATTGCAAATGACCTTTCCAGTGGTTGTAATTTTTCATTAAACAAATAAAGCTACACATACAAAAAAAGAATTTCGTTAAAAAAGAGAACCCCGCGGGAAAAGATCACGCGACTTGAAAACGTGGGAAGAAGGTCACGTGTCTGTTATGTAATGCATAAGAGGTTTCTCCTTTCGACACAGCGGCAATCATATAATGCCTTATTTATTTGTTTAGGCCTACATGTACCAAAATATATTGAAATTAAAAGCCAATAAACTATTTAAAAACATTGATGCTGACCTCTCCTGGCTTCTTTTTTTAAGAAAGCCAACTTGTTTCTGCAGAGGTCGTATTGTCTTTTCCGAATGCCCTAACTTGGGGCAAGTTTCAAATCTTGTCTTCATGGTAAGGAGTTAAATAGTTAACCCTTTACCACAAAATCCCAAGTCTTGACGACCTTGAGGAAAACGGCATCTGAAAACATTGTGGGAAAAGGAGAAAATGCTGGTAACCAGCATTTTCTCCTTTCCCCACAATGTTTTCTAGCCTGCCAAAGGCGAATTTCAGTTTTTGAGTCATGTTTAATTTGTCGTCTGCAAATGGTTTCAATTTCGACCAGTCTGAAATTTTGTCGTTTGGTAAAGAGTTAATAAAATACTTTCCAGATGCAGAAAATAATTTATCTTTACAGGTTCATGGTATCTGGTAATATTTGCAGCCGCCCTCGTAATCTGTGCAATGAAGAGATCCAGTCTGATGTAAACCAGAAAATATATGACGTGATCGACTGACCTCACATTTTCTGCAGCTAAAATTTCCACCAAGATAAAACAGAACAGTCCCAGAAATAACTCGTCAATTAAAGAAACTATTTTGTTTTACACATAGAAAACCCTTCTCAAAATTTTCATCAAGATTTTATTCTTCCTTTCCCCCTTTCCCCCTTCCTCCCCCGTCCCCCATTGTTAACCCTTACCAAACAATGCTTTTTATAACGACCCTGAGAAAGATGGCTATGAAGACACAGCGGGGAAAAGAGAAAACGCTGGGTAGCAGTATTTTCTCCGTTTCCCACATTGCTTTCTAACCACTGAACAACATTTAAGTTGTCGTCTGCAACTGCTTTCTATTTAATCCTTTACCACACAATGCCGACTTTTAACGACCCTGAAGAAAGAATGCTTTTGAAAACATTGTTTGTAGGAATAGTAACCAGCATTTTCTCCAATTTACAAAATGTTTTCTACTCTTTCAGACACAAATTTAATAATTTGATCCACATTTGTCGTCTGCAAATGCTTTCAATTTGGACCAGTCTAATTTTTTTTCGTTTGGTAGAGTTAAACCAGTCTAAATCGTGTCGTTTGGTAAAGAATTAACTCGTAGCATGTTAAAGACAATATAAAGTACTATCACAGACAATGTATATGGATCTATCACAGACACTGTAGATCAAGATCAGACTACTTAGAATATGAAGTGAAATCATTAATCTACACTCTTTAATATTTTAAGAGAAACTTATCAAATAGCCTTTTGATTGGAGTTTCTCTAATGCACTATACACCTACAGATTTGTGAAATCTCTAATAAAGTACATGCATTGACCTTTAAAAAAATTTAAAAAAAAATAACATGTGCTTTTACGGCCTTGAAAAAAAAAAACCGTTAAAACATTGTTGGAAAAAGGGAGAAAAATGATTATAACCAGCGTTTTCTCCTTGTCCAAACATATTTTCTACCCTTTCAAGGTGAAATTTATTCATTCTGGCCGTATTTGATATGTCGTCTGCAAAAAATTTTAATATGAGCCATGCTCTAGCAAAAGGGGCTTAGTGCATCTCCGTGATGCATGATACTAAGCAATTCATCGCATATCATGAACCCATAAAATCCATTTTGTCGAACAACCGACTGTATCATGAGGTACACTGGTCCTTTGACATACAAAAAAAAAAATTACCAGTAGCGAGAAGTTTCGGTCCAGGTCAGCCTGCGCGGAATGCGCAGGCTGACCTGGATCGATACTTTTCGCAGATGCATTAAGCCCCCTTTTCACAGAGCGTGGCTCATATGGATGTGTACTGTTTTTGCGTTTAGGGTACTTCGCTGTCAGTGACATCGACTTTGAGTTTTGTGTTTTTTCTACCATACCCTACCATACCCCACGCCGTTTAATAATTCTGCATTCAAAGCCGAGCAATTTGATTGGTTGTGACCGTTTCTGCCTCCGCCAATCGGATTGGCTCGGAATCTAGAATTTCAATTCTTGATGGCAGGGTAATTTAACATACAGATGAATCCTTTTGCTCCTCTCAGATTTTCCATGATAAATACCAAATTCGGTTGTTTTCACTGTTGTTTGTTGTTTTTTTTCTCCGTAACTTTACCCGGCCTGATAGCTCAGAGGTTAGCGTATCTGACTCCTGATCTGGTGGCTGTGAGTTCAATTTTCTTTCCATCGATTTCTCGTCTCTCACCTCTGATGCATGTGAGAGAAGTGGTCAGTGACTTGGAAAGGAAGTTGTATCAGTACTAGTGTGAGAAAGCCAGGAAATAAATACGTAGGTGCACTGATATGACCTAAGCTGTTAAAACGGCGTCAAACTCCAATACAAAAAAAAAATCAAAGCGCTGAAGGTGCTAAAGGCCTGGGCATCAGAACGGGTGAAGAGGTAGGAAAATGAGACCCAGAAGATCAAAGATGCTATCACATTTGTACAGGTTTAAAAAATGCTATCACATATGTACAGACTAATAGACCTTTGTCACCGTCGCGTACTACGGACTACGGACCGCAGACCGCGGACTTTTCTAAGTGGATTTCTCAAACGAAATAATGCAATAATGAGCTGAAATTAAAGGGGAAATATAACGAATAATAAGTCAGTAAGTTTAACTTGCTATTTCAATGGTTCAGCCCAATTTCTTTACAGACAAGACCTCCACAAATCTTGCCTGTTCTGTCTAGAAGTTGCCTAGAGTGTCTCCAAACTGCGCCAGTTATCTTGTATAACCCTAGACTAGCTAATGCTTGTTCGAATGTCACACTGTATGCTTATAAGTGTCGATTAAACGTTCGACATTTCCGCAGTCCCATTTTTTTGTAGTCGGACTGTTGTGAAAGTTGTAAATATTGAATAACGATTAGGATTACATTTCATCCGCAAGTAAATGCAGTCAGCAGGGAAGTCTAGTACTTCCCAAGGGCCAACCTTTGCAAAGAAGGCGAGCTGTTGTGCGTTTGTGCGAAATCTGCTTTCAATATACAGTTATTTCCGTTATACCCTACTGTCTGCCACTATCTTTGAATGCATAAAATGGCAGCTCTGATGATCTGAACAGTACTGTTTCTGTGGTTCTGTCGCAGACAGGTTTATTCGTTGCGACGTCCCATCAACTGGCTCCGACCAACTGCTGAGGGGATTTTGTGTAATTTACCCAATAGATCTAGCCACTAATTTCTAGAGAGCCAGCGTATGAAAAAAGCAATATAAAAGTTGAAAGATGAAGTAAATGTTTCTTTAACTGAAGAAACATTAACGTTTAGTATGCTGGAAAGGAAACACAAGCTAGGATGTTGTCGCAACCGCACTAGAAATAAAAGAACTCTGAACATTAAGAACTGACATTTTATATGCATGTCTGTTGTTTTGAATATCACGACCGTCAAGAATGTTAATTAATTGAATGAATGTCTCAGTTGTCTCCCCTATTTGAAAATAGAATTATCGACGAACCTCTGAAAAGAAGGTAAATACGTCTTTTACGCGTTGTTGTTCCTGTCAACACTACGTCTTATATAGTATATGGAAGTGGTTGTGAAAGCAGATGAACAAATTAAGCAACTGAAAGAAAATCATACATGCTTCGTTGTGCTTAATACAGCACTGGCATTATCATCGGGAAAGCAAAGGTCCTTTTCTTGTTGGGCGCATATTTTGTTTAATAAACAGCGAATAATGATTAGGTCAAATTTTCTCTCTAGGATTAAAATCTAACAAATCATACAAACCCTGAAACTATCTTTAAAACACAGCGAAGCGATTTTGGTATTGTTGTACGTAAAGTTGTACGCACTTTTCAATAACTTTTCAGTTACATGCGGCCATAATTTACTTATCCGTGTGTTTTCCTGGACTATTTAAACAGGATTTGCCTAGTCCATTACCCTGACACTGGAAAGCCAGACCTAGTGATGTCTCCGTAACCCTGACGGCCAAGGCCGGGGGAGGGGGAAAGTCATTACTTCTATTTGCAAACTATGTTTTCGGTATGACCAGGCAGGAATCGAACGCACGTCGTTCCCCTCACGATGCCGGTTCTCTAACCGCTTAGTCAATGCTGCAGTTGTTGTTGTCGTTGTGTGTGTGGGGTGGGGGTGGAAAAAAGGGGAGTTAACTATGAGTTTGAGGGTGGTGGTGTGCCGGGTTATACGGCCACGGATATGGCGGTTTGAAGAAAATGGAGTAATTACTCAAACTAAGTAACTTCCTCATTTCTCACAGTTTTAAAAAAATGGATAGATTTAATCACAAAATCACGTTTAATTCAATATAGTTTCCCTTTAACGAAAGCTGTGATTTAAGACCGATAATTTCGTGCAGATTGATGTACGATACTACATGTACGGTACTCTTCTCACGACATATTGATATCCAGTTTATGAACTCAATCAGGATTATGCAATCAGGAATTCGTGAAAAGAAAGGCCCAAAAAACTTTACGTGAACTCGGAATAAGCTCAGACAATGAGGAAGAAAATGCATAATTAGTTACATGAAAATAGATGTTTGAGAGACGTTATTTCACTCTTTGTTTTTTTTTTTCATTTTACTACTTTGAGAAAACCCCTCTTAAAAGTCCGCGGTCAGGTGTCCGCGGTCCGTAGTCAGCGTAGGTGACAAAGGTCTATTAATAAAAAATATCTACATGTCTCACACTGACAGTCTGTGGAGTTGACAACAGAATGGAAAAACATAAATTTCTAAAGGCCTGTATAATGAGTATTTTTGTATAGCCTTGGTCTCATGATCTTTATGGATTGAAAGAAGATAATTTTCAAAGGAATTTCTGTTTCCTATTTTCTTCCTTTACGTTGCTTTGGCAACAAATCATGGTAACAAACCAAAATGAGTGAGCAGCGTGCAACAGCAGGGAATATTTCTGGAAAGTGCAAAAATCCACAATGGCCAAGCAATGAATCATATTTTTTTTTCATTTTACCACACACAGTCTATAGGTTGAAATAGTAACCATGTCCTTTGAGCAATGACAAGAAAAAACACAAAGTCTTTAAAGGCTAATATCACAGAGCACGATTTGGTGTCTGAGAAGACAATCTTTTACGTATTTCTTTTTATTTTTAAGTTTTAGCAACAAATAAAAAGACGCCCGCATTCGGACGCCAATGCTCGGTTAATTTTCAGTGAAAACACAGTTGAAAAAGGGACATAACTTGATAGTTATTTACCCATATTGTTTATGTTTCCCTTTTGATAGTTAACAACTTGTCGAGGTTTTAAGTAAACATTTTCAGTAATAACAAAGACATTGTAAAATGTCAAACATTTTGCATGACGACGACACAAACGACGAAGATGATGACACTGGGGCTATGAAAATACCATGTCTCTAAAAACAGCTGAGCTAGAAGTTCTCAGTCGAAAAAGGGGCATAACTAATTACTGTGCCAAAAATATTTTGGTGGTTACCTACCTCTGTTGTACTGAATAAAATCCCCTTTTAATAGTTAACGAAAAGTTCAAGTTTGAAGCAAGTATCTTCATTAATGACAGATATGATAAAATGTCAAAGGTTCTGAAAATTTAAGGCAATAAAAAAGGTCGTAACTGTGTCAAAATTATTTTAATGGTTACCTGCCCTGTTATATGGGTAAATAACTTGTACAAGTTTGAAGTAAATATCTTCAGGAATAACAGAGATATCAAAAAATGTCTAAGTTTTTGCACGACGACAATGACGCATAGGCTTTGACAATAGCATGACGCTTTCTACGTAAACAGATCAGCTAAAGACTACCAGTTGACTAAAATCATATGGGCGATACAAGACTGCTCAAGGTACATTTCTATAAAAGTTTTGTCAAAATATCTGCTGTAAATGCCACTTTTCGACTTTTACATTGAAAGTCTATGGAATCTCTAAGTTGCCATGATCAATCAAGTTGGAAAGCCGATTTTCATGAACAAGAGGGCCGTTGGACCTAAAGCCCTTATCTGAGTAAAGTCATCTAGGATTGATAAATTTGAAGAGCTCCTGTTTGTGATAATGGAAAACACAAATGAGCCATGCTCTGGCAAAAGGGGGTTTAATGCTTCTCCGTGATACATCAGTCCAAACGAGCCATCATATATTAATGGATCCATAAAATCAATTTTGTAGAGCAACCGACTGAATCATGAGGTACACTGGTCTTTTGACATGCAGAAAATTTGCCAAAAGCAAAAAGTTTCGACCCAGGTCAGCCTAAATACCTATGAAGATCAAGGTCAGATGGCACTGAATGTCAAGTCTGATCTTCGATATAAAACGCCCACCAGTTACTTAACTCTTGACCACACATTCTCGAGTTTTAAGGACTCCAAAGATATAGCCTCATGAAAACCTTTTCCAAAAAAAAAAGAAAACGCTCTCTTTTTTCCTACAAGGTTTTCTACACTTTCACAGCCAATAACCAACATTTCAGCTAAATCTAAGTTGCCGTTCGCAAATGTTTTCAATTTAGACAAGTCTAAAATTTCATCGTTTAATAAAGATTAATTGGTTTTCAATGGCTCATGTTACAATCTTTAATTCATATTTGGTATTGTATGCTCCGAGTTTGCTATGGGTCGAAATGGTTATGGGCCGAGATGTCATATCTGGACAATTCCGACAGGAAGAAATAAGGCATATATACCAATCAAATACGTACTTATTACTTCAGACACGAGGTGCACAGTAATTTTACGAAAATTAAAATCTTGCCGAGGTTTCGAGACACCTTTTTAGAGAAAGAGCACATCGTCTGCGTAAAATACGCTATCATTATTTGTCATTCAGATGGTGTGTAGAAAAAGGATAAACGAACGATTCCGATTAGTGCTCGGCAACAGCACTCGTCACAGCTCGGTCGATTGCGTACCTACATCAAAACATTTGATCAACGATCACCCGAGGTTTGCCAATTGTTTCTTTCACTGTTAAGTGCACGAATTTGCAGTTATGAATAACCTCACAAGGGCCCAAATTCTCAGTTAACACTTTCGTACGATTAAAATCGCACATCTATCAAAGTTTGTTGTGAAATTTAACTTTACTGTGATGTTCAAATCGAAATATGTTTTTATTTAAAGTTGTCGTTTCCTTCAGCGTAGTGAGATGGATCGCAGGCGGTACTTTTCACTTTTAGTCGGGTTTTTCATGCTTGACTCGGGTTTTTTCCGTAAATGCTTAGATGGGGTTTAAATTTTGGTATACGATTCCTATGGCCTTGGGCTTGGCAAGCCAAGCCCAGGCCAACAAATCTCCATAGCTTTCCAACTTTAAGTTTGGGGCCATTTCAGTTTTTTTCTGCGAATTAGCGTTTTCTTTGTTAAAAATACTAGAAAACATTCTCTTTTTTTTTTCTGCAAATGCTAAGAAACTGGGCCCAGTTCCACCGAAAAACTTAAGTTCCATACTTTACTCAAATCCGCTGACAGACTTATTTTCCGACTGAAGTTGAGTTCATTATTTGAGACTCATGTCATTAACACTAACAGACTTTAGTAACATTCTCAAATCCTAAACTGACACTATGTTTCAGACTCATCTCAGCAATATAATGGACTTAAGTCTGTTAACTGACTTAAGCCTATTTTTTTTTTAATCGGTGGAGTGTGAAATGTTGAGGCATTAAGAACGTAACTACAGTCTGATAATGATTGTGCTCAAATTACAAACTCAACTTAAGTCAGAACCTGGGACCGAACTTAAGTCAGAACCTGAGACCGTCAGAGGATTTGAGTAAAATAAGAGATATAGTTTTTCGTGCAACCGGGACCTGGACGCTTACATGCTGTAAAAAATGTGCAAATTTGGTGTTGAAATAATGGATTGGTCGACTATTTTTATACAAGAGGGCCATGATGGCCCTGTATCACTCCACTGGCTTATAAATATAAACCATAAAGAGAAGTCTTCACTATATAAGCCCTTATAAAACTTTGACCCCGGGGCTACAGTCGGACTAAATCGGGAATATGTATATTAGAAGAATAACATGCCAAATTTGGGAGTTCTTGGCCTTATGGCTAGTAACAAGACGGTTTCTGAAGTTTTCACTCCATAAACCCATGTAAAACTTGTGACCCATGGTGCAGGGCCAAACTTGATCCTAGGGCTGTAATTTGGGCCCTCTTTGTAGTTGTCGACTAGGTAATGCTATAATTATGCAAAATTTGGTAGCCCTAAGCCTTATGGCTATGTACACCAAGATTTAAAAGTTTTCCCTACATAAGCCCATGTAAATCTTGTGAACCTCCCCCCCCCCACCCCCAGCATAAGGCCAAATTGACCACAGGACTGTAATTTGGGCTGTTGGTAGACCCCCACTAGATCAAGCTAAATGCAAAATTTGGTAGCTCTAGGCCTTATGGCTAGGTACAGGAAGATTTTTAAAGTTTTCTCTATATAAGCTTATGTAAAACTTGTGACCCCTGGGGCAGAGCCAATTTTGAGCCCAGGGCTATAATTTGAAGAAACATGATAGAGGTCTACTACATAAAGTTACATGTCAAATTTGGTAGCCCTATGCCTTATGGTTTCAGACAAGAAGATTTTTAAAGATTTCCAATATTTATGAGTTTTGTTGCCATGGCAACCAGATTTTTTGAAGGAATCAAATTCTTTCAAAAAATTCTGAAGAGGACCATGGCAGGATCATTTCTGTGAAGTTTCATGAAAATTGAATGGGTAGTTTCAGAGAAGAAGATCTTTGAAATGAAAGTTAAAGAACGGACGGACGGACAAACGGACGCACGACGGACATCGGGCCATGACGTGATCCCGCTGGCCTTCGGCCAGTGGAGCTAAAAATCAGTACGATCCCACATAAACAACGCGTGTTATTGATCACGTAATGGTCAATCCCACATATTTTTGCGAAATTCTGGCGCAAAATCTAAAAATAGATTATTTTATTTCATGCTTTTCCGCAGTATCGAGAAATAATAGTGGATTATGGTTTGATATTTCATGGTTACGACCGGTGAAAATACCGATTTTATATTTTCTAACTCTTCAATTGAAGGCGAAAACAGTAGTTCCGCGCACTAGTTACCTATGTGATCATCGCGTGCCATTCGGCATACCTCGGGTGATCCGACGATCAAATCCCTCGGCTGTATCACGTAGCTTGATATGCACCTACACGGTACATTTCGCACGTTTCCGGAAGTACACCGTTTTACCGTTATTGAAATTGTAAGGCTCCTCTAAAAAAGAAAAAATGAGTCAATTTTCTATCGTTATCTTTCCAAGAATATTTCAGTCGGCATACAGTTTGTACATTCAATTTTTAGTGTAGTTTATCAATTCCGTTGGGAGTTTTCATCGACAGATCGATAGATGTGAATAACTCCATCGTGGTTGTTCATGTCGTTGCTAAGCGATTTACAGGGGCGCCGCCATATTTAAGATCATGTGATTGGTAATTCAAAATGGAAGCCGCCTTTATACAGACGAGGTTAGATGTAGGTACGGAATCGGCCGAGTTGTGACGAGTGCATCGCGTGCCATTCAAATGGAGGGAAATATGACGTAATTTAAGCATTCGGCATACCTCGGGTGATCCGGTGATCAAATCCCTCGCCTGTATCACGTAGCTTGATATGCACCTACACGGTACATTTCGCACATCTCCGGAGGCACACCGCTTTACCGTTATTGAAATTGTAAGGCTCCTCTTTAGAAAGAACGCATGAGTAAATTTTCTATCGTTATCTTTCTAAGAGTATTTCAGTCGGCAAACAGTTTGTACATTCCATTTTTAGCGTGGTTTATCAATTCCGTTAGGAGCTTTCATAGACAGATCGATAGAAGTGAATAACTTCACAGTGGTTGTTCATGTCGTTGCTAAGCGATCTACAGGGGCGCCGCCATGTTTAAGATCACGTGATTGGTAGTTCAAAATGGTAGCCTCCCTTATACAGACGAGGTTAGATGTAGGTACGGAATCGGCCGAGTTGTGACGAGTGGTAATTTAAGCTATATTTCTCGCGCTCTACGTAATATTGTAATGCGTTGTTATGTGAAGGGGGTACTCGAAGACAACTGCACTGGATTTAGGTGGAAGTCCCAACAAAATAGGGGTTAGAAGCATGAATTTATTTTATTTTATTATTATTATTATTATTATTGGTGAAAGATCGCAATTTATTTGATTTCGTGAACATCATCGGTAATATTTTCACTCGTGGCTGCGCCACTCGTGCAAATATTATCGACGATGTTCACTGGATGGAATAAATTTCGATCTTTCACCGAATTAAAAAAAAAAACAAATATCCTCTATTTAACCTTCATCCTGCTAAATATAGTAAATCTAACTTTTAAGCCGATAGCAAAAACCCAAAAAATGTTATTTCAAACTAATCTTTTTTTTTTTTTTTTTTTCAGAAATGTGTCTCCTTATCGGACAATGTAGATCCAAGATCAGACTGCACGTTTTGTGCAGTCTGGTCTTGATCTACGATGTCCGTTAAAGGTCAGTGAGTCGCCCCTAGCAGCTTACGGGTTAAGAGGCCTAATGAGGAAATATAACCGAAAAAAACCTCTTACATTTGCCTTTCTTTTCTACTGTTGTTTTGCCAGCTATTCATTTGCCTTTCTTAATTCAGTGACGAATCAATTTTAACGTTTCTCGAGATGATAAAAATTTGACTATTCGCCGCCCCCCCCCCCCTTTACCTCTTCATCAAACGTAAAATTTTAGCCTTGTCTAAATTGAAAGCATTTGCAGACAACAAATTATGTGTTACTCAAAATGTGAAATATGTATTTAAAAGGGCAGAAAACATTGTGAGAACAAGAGAAAATGCTGTTTACCAACATTTTCTCCTTTTCCCACAATGCTTTCGAAAGCCGTGTTTCCTCTGAGTCATTAGCACTTGAGATTGTTGTAAGAGTTGCGGGATTTTTTCACCTGACTCAGAAGGAAAAAAAAAACCCACAGAAATATCATGCCGTGTGACTCAATCCGTGTGACTAAATACAAATGAGCCATGCTCTGTGAAAAGGGGTTTAATGCATCTGCAAAAAAAAAAAAAAAAAAATATCCCATTTTGTCTGACAACCGGCTGAATCCTCAGGTAGAAGGGTCAATGGACATATAGAAAATTTAGCAAAATACAAAGTTTCGATCCAGGTCAGCCTGCGCGGACTGCGCAGGCTGACATGGATCGATACTTTTTGCAGATGCATTAAGCCCTCTTTTCAAAGAGCATGGCTCATATGATTGATTGTCGGTTGCCCGTTTCCTACATCATTTTAGTCACGAGGAGGGGGGGGGGGAACAATAAACCTATGCATGCCTTCCCGCTGATATATCTCTCACTAGTATTTAACACAACATTCTTGCCAAGTGAGCTGTTGGATGGGTGGATGTGATTGATCTATCGATCGATTTTCCTTTAAAGTAACAATAGCTGCCAAAAGTAAACAAAGTGGATGTTAAAATGCATTTGAATTTAAATCATACCATTTAAAAGTATGGAAATTATTGTGAAGATGACAATCTGTTATTGTACGGTCGGTCCCGGTGTTAGTCGTTGGCTGAGAAATTAATTTCAAAACTAGGTTAAAACCTATTGGTCCTTTAATTATCGTTGCCACCGTTGCCACATGGGCGACGCCGCTAGAAAGCTGTTAGTTATAATAAGGGGGATCGTACAAAATACGAGACAAAACCTGTCCGAGGTTACGCCTGGTTTTTTAACGTGTTTGGTGAAATGCACCGTCACACAGGGCCAAGGTTTACTGTCTCATCCGAAAGATTGTGGATAATTTCTTAGCTGTCCAGCCGTGGGAATTGAACCCACACCCTCTAGTACTCCAGCGTCCGTATTCACCAACCATTCATAAGAACGTTCTTAGACTTATTCTTCAAGATTTTCCAAGTTTGAAAGTAACACAACTTCTGATTGGCTAAACCAAATGGTTTAGCCAATCAGAAGGTGTGTTACTTTCAAATTCGCAATATAAAAAAGTTTGAAAGTAACACAACTTCTGATTGGCTAAACCAAATGGTTTAGCCAATCAGAAGGTGTGTTACTTTCAAATTTGGAAAATTTTGAAGAATAAGTCTAAGAACGTTCTTAAGAATGGTTGGCGAATACGGATCCAGATTTGTCGCTGACAAGTGTCATACTCCAACACTTGAGCTTTTCCGACTGACGTGTGGGAATGCGTGTGTGAAAATTTCACATATACATCTAAGACAACTTTTGGTGTCATACCACTGGGTTTTTGCTACATTGAAAATAGAGTGACAATCTCCATCTTTGGCCCTCTTCTGTACTTTTACTGGCAAACCCACAGCTTTGATGTTTGTTTCTATCAAATTATGTCCAGTGGCCTACACAAGAAGCTAAAAAAATCTATATTTAGAAACTGTCTACAGAGACTTGCAGTAAACAGTTGGTATTCTGAAAAGAGATTTTCCACGTTTGAAATCATTTTGTCTTTTAAGAAATTGTAGCGAAAAACTGCCTTGATTTTTCCGCAGTATTAATTATTGCAATTTTCTCCTGCACTTTTTAAGCGGAAATTTACGCACTGCGTGTTAATATCTGTCCATTTTTTATCCAGTGATGCGTCGTCATAGCAGACAGGTAAAATCTTCGAAGAGTATGACATGCGCAGACAACGCCGTTTTTGCATACATTAAGCCTAAAAGGGAAATAACTCGGCACGATTGCGACCGAGTCTGATCCAAATTAAGTGCTACGAGTACATATGAATAAGGGAAAATATGAAAATGATAGTAGATGATCTATTTCATAATGTCGAATACGAGTCAGAAGTCATGGTAGAGACTCTGTCTCAGTTAACTCTTTACCTAAAAATCTCGTGTTTTCACGTCCTTGAGGAAGAGGCCTTTTGAAAATATTGTGGAAAAAGGAGAAAATGCTGGTAACCAGCACTTTCTCCTATTCCCACAATGTTTTCTACCCTGTCAAAAAACCTTAAGTTCATGAGTACCACTTTCAAATTTGTCGTCTGCAGATGCTTTCAATTTGGAAGGGGGCTAAAATTTGTCGTTTGGGAAAGGGTTAAGCAGCAGGTATCGACTCTAGGCTTGAAATTTGAAATTCGAACTTTTATAAAAAATCTTTGCATAACTAATCCACAGGGTCTGTACTCACCAATCATTCTTTATTTCATTCTTAATCTAAGTCTAGATTTAGAGAGTAACACAACTTCTGATTGGCTAAACCATTTGGCTTAGCCAATCAGAAGTTGTGTCACTATCAATGGTTGGTAAATATGAACAATGGCACCACATTAATATTAATCAAGATCGCTAGCAAAACCTTTATATGAGGAAGGAGGAGAATTTCTAGAAAAAGGCTACGATTGCACCTGTTCGGCATGTATAAGTTATAGATCATATATTTCATTTTAGGGAATTAAATCGGAGGGAGGCGAAGCCGACCGACGATTTAATTCCCTAAAAATGAAATATATGTTCTATAACTAACTTACAGTTTGCCCTACTTTCTAAACCAATCAAAAGACCGGATTTCATTCAAAAATGCTGGATTTAATTCCATACAGACTCAATATCTCGCAATATGCGACCGCTTAATTATTAAATGGTTGACCTATGTACAAATATTTCCCGCTAAACCTGAAGCTCCGCCCACAATATTTTAGCCGGTCGTTGTACAGTAAAAAATACTACAATGTGTGCACTGTCGTGAAAGAGGCGGGGACTATTGCAACTTTGGGGACCCTGAAAAGTTAACAAAAAAAAAAAAACACGTACGAACAAATTACCTTTAAATTTCTCTAGGAATTCATAAAGAGTAAAAGTAGACAAGATCTCTCTTATTACTGACTGTTGTAGACACTCGAAACCAATCTCCGAGCAGAGTTGTCGTTCGTTCCTCTCACCGTACATCTCTGCAACGGGCTAAATGACAAGAATCTTACGCCAATTGTAAAAAAAATGGCTGCGCCCATGAATGATGACAATTTAAACAAAATTAGAAAAACAAGCTATCGTCCTTTAAAAGACATTTAAGTTTTTCAGAAAATCCCTCTTTTTCACATTTCCTACCACTAAGTCTGATTGGCCGTATGCTGTTTGAACAGCACACAAAACAATCAATACTTTCTTTCACCGGCGTTTGTGTCGCCATTTTGAGTTATGGTCATGTGACGAAAATATCACGTGATGACGGACTACTATCTGAGCCAACTACAGATGTGAATGGGAATGATCCGTAGTGCAAGAGAGTGACTCGAAACAATTGTCTCAATGAGACCTTACTGTAGAATACCAACAACATAGGGTTTAAATATTAAAAGAAGGATTTCGGTACGTGCAAATCTAGCGTTATCTGCAGCTCTGTAACTTCGACATAAATAAATGCAAAAATATGAACAGCTCACTCTACCAATAGCTGTTGGTCAATCACATTAGATCTACCATGCTAATTGTAGGCTGCACTTAATATACAAAGTCGCGAAATGCAATGAAATCAAGCCAAAGGGTTGTATTTTTATATCTAGACCAAACAACGCAACTTGCCGTTAGTGTCTGAGCTTGCAATTTCAGAGGGACAGGGAACAAGGTCTTGTATGTTAATTGTACATAATTGTGTAAGCGACACGTCGCCAGTGCCAGGAAAAATAAATTCTTTGTAAAGTTCTTCGTCGTCGACTAGATCAAATGATGCGTCCATGACTAAATCGAGCGCTTGAGTGAATATGAGCGCAGACAGTTCACAGTGTAGGACCGGAAGTGTACAGTGTTTGAGATTGTATGTCACTTGGGAGTCTGTACAGTGGCGAAATGTCACTTGATTCTTGAAAATTGAGTTTACACGGTAAGTGAAGTTAACGTTTTTTCGTTTATTTTTGTAATTAATTGAAATCTTTCCACCCACTTGTACTTTTGATATATATTAAACATACCAGGCACCTGATCGTGCGATGCGCAACCTCCTTATAGCAATAAGAATGTCTTGATCAGCTTGACGTGAGAAAATTGAAATGATTTTAGACTACAAAAAATACCAGAATTTTCGCTTTAGCGCACACGAGAGAGTTCTTTCTACGATATAAAGGTCTGTCCGTGTTTATGCTTCTTCTCTTCATCAACAAGTTCCAAGTTGTGACCTTAAAAGCGATGAAAATGACGAAATTCCTGTATGTTTACTAACACAATTTTGTACAGTCACTTGAAAACCAATATTTTAGGTTTGTACTGTCACTTGATACGACTTTGTACGGTCACTTGAATCCGTTCTCAAAATTATTTTGTTCTTACATAAAGAATTTTGACACTTTACAACAAAATCTTGTTTGCTTTGATCCCGTATTTTGACCTACATGATGGAAACAGAGAAATGAAATCGACATATAAAGTTTTATTGCTCTTGTGTTGTGTCCTCTGGCTGAAAATGGATTATATTTCAATTGTGGCTTCATACGCTTTAAACACAGAAAAAGATTAGCCAGCGTAGAATACAAATTGAAGATACTACTAATGTGTACCAATTTTTAAAGTGGATAGAGATTATGATGACGCATTTCGTGTCACAAACAATCAACTATGCCAACTGTTGACTGGCATCATAGGTTTGGTTTCTTGATTTTGTGGTGATATTAGGAGCTAATTTATAGCATCATGATGTATTAGAAAAATAAATACTTCCCTTGCAAGAGCTTAAACAATCTAAAAAAATCCATATTAAATCTGATTTTTGGCTCTATGTCATTATTACCCCACCGATTCCAAAATGATAATGGCACTTTTAGTTGATTTAATTATTTTGGGGGTTTATTTTTTTCTTTCTCATTTGGTGCTGCATTAAATAGATAAGTTTTAATAAGGCTGTGTCGTCTGCTCATGGTAGAATTTGACAAAGTGTTGCATAGTAAGCAGCGACTGGTGGGGACAAGATAGGGCTAGGCGGATACGCAGATAGGCCTTGTATATTTCAGTACATGTAGTTTTGACAAATTAGGATATCTGCAATGCCACATTTATATTATCCCTAGTTATGGCCTTAGTAGCAATAAAATGTGGCTGAAAATAATTATTCTGTTTTTGTCCCAATACCACATTTTGACTTCTATTGAAACAACTTTTTACGCCCCTGAAGCTGATATCTTCAAAAGTAGATATGGCTCGTAATTTATGTTGACTTCATATCATCCTATTATGTTTGATGCCGCTGAAAAAAGCATATTTTTACTTTGTTATAAGTATGCGTCATGTGTAGGCCTAACTTGTACTGAAGTTAGGTAAGTCTAAAATATTTTGACTTTGGACAAGTCCAACGTTTTGTCGTGTGGTAAAGAGTTGAAGCGTTGACGTGAAGTATTCTTGTACTAGACAAATCACGTCATGAGCACGACGTAATTGATAATTTACCATTAACTGCCTATGGTAAAAAACTGACAACTTCCTTTTTTGAAAAATTGTCATTCCATATTCACAGGGTATATTCTAGACGTGTAGGCATATCCAATTTATGGATAACATACTATAATTTTTTACCACACACAGTCAATACAGTCTACAGTCAGTGACACAAACAAGTTGGCTTCTGTACGAAAGAAGCCAGGAGAAGTCAGCATCAATCTTTTCAAATACTTTATTGGCTTTTAATATCAATATATTTTGGTATATGTAAACAAACAAGCAAAAAAGCCGCCGCGTAGAAGCATCTTATGCTTTACATGACGGTCATTTGACCTTCTTCCTGCGTGGGCAAGTTGCATGATCTTGTCCAGCGGTCTTCTTTCTCTCTTTTTTATTAAACAAAATTCTTCTTTTTTTTTCTTCTGCCTAGATATATTTGCTCAATGAAAAATTACAATTACTATAGAGGTCATTTGCAATCATGGCAAATATAATATAACAAATCTTTACTAAAATTAGTCATATAAAAATAAACCTCGTCTATTTCGTGTTTCGGTTTTTTGATTTCGCTTTATTTACAAAACCATGACGAAACAGACTGTGTATTAGAACAATTTCCCAAGAAAAATGGATTTAATCAGCAAATTCTGCAGCAGTCTGCATGTTAAACTCACCACTACTGGAGAGGTCTGATGATCTCGTAAAATAAATGAACATGACCACACGTTATTTAATATTGGGATACTGTCGCATGACACCATTTCTTACCTTAAATTCCGATTAATTAGCGTCATATTACTAACAGAATCTTATACCAAGGTCATTTTTTTTAAATTTATGAAACTCGCCAAAGGCTCGCTTCATGAGTTTCATATGTATGAATTGAGCACTCGTGTAAAATCCTTTATTTTCTGATGTTCATCTAAGTTTGAACGACACTGGGTCGCGTGCAAAGTTTAGTTTTAGTTTAGTTTAAACATATTTATTTTACATTGATTTAGAAACAAGTTCTTAAAACTTAAAGTAATCTCTCTCGATTCTGCTTCCTGGGAACTACACCAGTACTCGCGCCGAATGTGTGGGCCACTGAAAAATCCCAAAGTTGACATCCACTCCCGGGTATTGATCATGATCTCAGGGGTCCCTATAAACTTAGAAACGGAACCGAAACGAAACGCAACGAAACGGAACGAAACGCAACGAAACGGAACGAAACGTTACGAAACGGAACGAAACGCAACGAAACGGAACCAACCCTAACGAAACGGAACGAAACGGAACCAGACCCAACGAAACGAAACGAAATAGAACGAAACAGAACGAAATAGAACGAAATCTAGCAACATTCCACTTTTTTTTTTTTTTTTTTTCAGTTTATCATATTTCTTTTGTATCATTCTTCCTTGGATTATCCCACATTTTATGTGGACAGCACACAGAAACAACTGAAATTTTGCGTCATCTCGTGCGTGAGTTGCCGGTTTGAAAATCTAGTCAGAATCAGAATTAGTTAATCTAAACGACAATCCGTTACCAGGGTCTGTGTTTGGGAAAGTTGCACAAACTCCAACATAGCTGATGCAAGATTTTGGACGGAAATGGGATTATATTTTCTTTCTATTCTGTTCTTCTTTCATTTTGGTACCCAGCCCCTGTAGCTCAGTTGGTAACAGGACTTGAGAACAGGAGGTCCCTGGCTCAATCCCCGGCTCGGCCAATTTCTTTCCGAGGATTGATGATAGTCATTGCGACAGGATTCATTCCTCTCTCGCCGCTGACCACTGTTTCGACAATGGCCATGTGGGAAAGTTGCCAGTGGCTTGGAAAGAAAATTGTGCGGAGGACTGGTAAAAGTAACTCCAGGAAAGCATGGATAGGTGCACTGGCCGCCGCGAAATAACTGAAGTAATGTTGGAAACGGCGTTAAACACCATACAATCAATCAATTAATCAACCCTTCAAGATGCTTTCAGTCGACCCTTGCCAGTATATAGAGTCCCCACAGATTTTTCTTTTTCATTTGTACATTTTCCCCATAATGATAAATCAATGTGATGAACGTCTCGGCAGAACCTGTAAGATAAAGAGATGGATTCAGGCCTGAAAAGAGAAAATTGGTAGGGCTGTTCGTTAGAACCGCTTTAAGGTGAATGGTTACACTGGCAGAGGGAGATAAATTGAGTCTAGAAGAAATCATCTTCAGTTTCAAAGGCATTACTTTGTTACAAATAAATGTACAGCATGTATACAAATGAATCCGAACATTCGCACAGGATCTGACTGTAAGCAGTAGCTTATCTTAAAGTCATCTGAAAATGTTAACCCTTACCCTGCTAAATCCTTGAAAATGACACTTTCAAGCATATATCAAAAACCCAAATTTTGCTATAAATTTCAACGGTATTTTAGGGGGAAATTATCTCCTTATCGGACAGTGTAGATCCAAGATCAGACTGCACGTTCTGTGCAGTCTGATCTTGATCTACACTGTCTGCAACAGGCCCGTGAGTCGCGCTTAGCAGCCCAAGGGTTAAGTAGGTTGCAACACCGCTGTCTGGCGGGTAAGAAACATTACCGCACGACATACAGCGGATAAGGATAACAATTATTATTCGCACGACAACAGTAAGGTTATTGTTTTCTTTGAAAGAAAAATATGACACTGTATTGATTATTATGAAAATATCGAAGAAAAGATTCACTCTTCTTATGCTAAATTGCTGTCTATGTGAAAATTATATGAGTTAAAGGCCCACTAGTGGCCAAAAACACAATGCTGGTGTTAATATACATTTGAATTTAAATCATACCAATTCGAAAGTATGGAAAATATTGTAAGGATGACAATCTGTTATTGTATAGTAAGCCCAGGTGTTAGTCACTGACAGAAAAATGAATTTTAGAATCAGGAAAAAAATAAGCAAAAGATGGAGTAACCTGGTTTTGAAATTAGCTTCTCTGCCGGCGACTAACACCTTGACCGACTGTACAATATCAGATTGTCATTTTCACAATAATTTCCATACTTTTAAATGATACGATTTAAACCTAAATGTATTTCAATACCCGCTTTGTTTACTTTTGGCAGCTATTGTTACTTTAAGAAAATCGGGAACTGACTGAACTAGAACCCAAACCCTTTTTCCCCCAACATCGAAGGAACTCACAATGTTCACGTCTTAAAAATGATAATACATTTTATAATTAAGGATAACCACCGTTATCAAACGAAGACAGCGAATGTCGCAGCTGCTCCAGGACCAACGATTTTTGTATATACTAAAACCGAAAAAAGAAACTTTCGTAAAGTATGTGCAGAGTTTCAAGGTTACCTTTGAGACGTACATAAATATTATATACGTTATGTATACACGTGTGGTAATATTCAAAACCGTTCATAGTTCGCAAAACTGGGCAGATAATTCCTAGCTAAAAGACCTGGTGGCTACTTAAGGCAAAGTTCGAGTTTCGGTGGATGTAAGGGATAGACATATCCAGTCCACGTACTGATCAGAAATATCGATGCCGAGACTTAAAGAAAATTTACCAGAAAGAGTTATAGGTATGCTGGAGGCTGGGCTACCTACTACAGAGGTTGCAGTTCATGTTGGTGCATTCGCGCAAGCAGTCAGCAGCCATCTGCAGCGATTTGCGCAAACCTGAAGTGCAAAAGACTTACACGTAGCGGCAGACGGCGCCTTACGACTCGAGCTTAAGACCAATATATCGTTAATCAGTACCTACGAGACCTACGAGCAACAGTTACAGCTGTTATCTCCGGGACTGTTTAGCTGATAACGGTTTGCTCAGACGTCGCCCGCACGTTGGCTCGGTTCTGACGCGCCGCCATCGCAATTCATAGAGAGCAATTGGCCTTGGGATACATAAACTGGACAAGACAGCGTTGACGGACAATTATTATTTTTTTCTGACGAGTCGAAGTTTGTATTGTCTCGAGCTAATGGCCGTGTACCATTGTTCCGATGCAGGAATGAACGTTATGCTGACTGTTGCAAATTGCAACGCGATCGTTTTGGGGGCTGGGGTCAGTTATGGCGCGGGCGGTATTACTTACGGGTATTGTGCCCCTCTCGTCGTTGGATGAAATTTAAATGCCCCCTGAAAATAAGGAAAATAATCTAGGTCCCCATATTGTCCCTCTGCTTTGACTGAGCAGCGACGTAATTGCTTCACTGACAGTTGCCCTATAATTAAAAAACATTTTAATGATGATTTATTTCCATAACAAAGTGAACAATAATACAGATTCATTGCAATAACCTGATCTTCGTGCGTACAGCTGCTATCAAATTTTAATATTTACTATTTACCTATTTGCATTAATTGCAATCAAGGAGAAGATGATTTAAAAGAAAAAAACTAATTTAGGTTTTACTTCTGCTTCATTTTGTTCTATTTCGTTTCGTTTCGTTGGGTCTGGTTCTGTTTCGTTCCGTTTCGTTGGGGTTGGTTCCGTTTCGTTTCGTTGCGTTTCGTTCCGTTTCGTAACGTTTCGTTCCGTTTCGTTGCGTTTCGTTTCGGTTCCGTTTCTAAGTTTATAGGGACCCTTGATCTCAGGACCTTTAGGTTATAAGGCCAGCGCTCTACCTCACGACCACGGACACCACCAAAGTAATGCAGCCCAAGGGCTTCGTGTATTCTTTGCTAGCGACCCGGTGTCGCTCATTCTTCGATAAAAATCTAGGCCCAGTTGTTTAAAGCATCGTTACCTTAATGAGTTCGTTTTAGTTTCATTTGGCTTACTGTTTGAGCGAAACCTATATCAAATACCCTGATATGCTATGCTGAAAAGAAAAAGCTCCTCAAATTTTTTTCAGCCCAGATATCACAGTATATGCGTATAAAACTTCACATTTCGTTGACAAACAACGTCATGGTTCTACGTTTAAATCACAGAAAAAGTTGAAAGATTTGTTTGTTTGAGCAGCTTAACATCGTGAACTCTGTCAAAGTGAAATTAGATTCTCGGGATCAATTGTTTATACTGGCCAAAATTTACATAAGGTGATACCGCGTGACCCGATCGATGTATTCAAACCAGTATGTTCTGAAGGATTACATAAAGCATTTTATTCGTTGTGCTTGTGGCTTTTGTGTCGTTTGTGGCAATGGATTTTTCATTATTTTTTTTTAGCTCACCTGAGCACGAAGTGCTCAAGATGAGCTTTTGTGATCGTGCTATGTCTGTCGTCCGTCGTCTGTCGTCCAGGCGTCAACATTTACCTTGTTTGCACTCTATAGACCACAGTGTCAAGTAGTCATAAAACTTGGTCGGATTGTTTGTTTCGATGATATCGCGGACAAGTTCGAAATTGTGGGCTAAATATTTAAAGAAGCTTGTGTGCACGCTTTAGACCACTTTTCTCAGCCCGATACGCTTGAAACTTGATCAGGATGTTTGTCTTGTTAATATCTTGGAAAAGTTGGAAAACGGGTCGTGTCACTATGTCAGTTACTCATAAAACTTGGGACAGATTGTTTGTCATGATAATATCTTGGACAAGTTTAGTATTGGGTCACGCCAAGTCGAAAAGTAGGTCATAGGGCTAAAGCCTATAAAATCCTTTTGTGCACTCTTTCTGAGGCCACATTTTCGGCCTGGGGCTGTTAAAGATATGTCAGAATATCTGTCTTGATGATAGCAAAGACAATCACGAACTTGGATATTGCGGGGTCAAAAAGTAGCTCACAGGGCTAAATCTTAGAAAAACCTTGTTTGTAGTCTACAGGGCACAATGTCAGCCTCATACTCATGAAACTTGGTCAGAATATTTGTCTTGATAATATGTAAGATATCTTTGAAATTGAAAGTAGGTCACCGAGTCAAACCTAACAAAAACATTGTTTGCACTCTAGAGGCCACATTTTCAGCCTGATATTCATTGAACCTATTCTGTAAACAAAATTCATCAAGAAAGACATACAGATATTGTAACGAGAGCTGTCAATAGACAGCACAGCTCGCTTGGACGTTAAGAGTAATGTTTTCAAAAGGCTTTATTTTCAGGCCCGTAAAAACCAGGGATTGTTTGGTAAAGGGTTAAAGGTGGGTATTCAGATTTTTCACATCTCGCCAATTAAAAAATATAAAATATCAATATCACTGAAAATTATATGAAAAAACAATACAAATCATCAATAATTAAGAATCATAAAATTACAAAAACGAAATTGTGTTACCTTAAAAGGCTACGTAGCCTCTTCAGGTATTTTTAGATTTCGCGCCAGAAATCAAAGAAGCATTGTGGGAATGTCTGGTGACTGGCACGTGACAAATGACGCTTTAATTCCATAACATATAACAAACATGTAATTATTTTCCATAATGTCTTCCTGGAACTCTATGATTGAAGCTTCGTCTGTGTATTTCTGGTACATGTATGTCAATGAGCGAGTTGCTCATGTAAAAATAGACCGTGTTTCCCGTCGGTGTAGACCTGTAATTCTCTAATTTCTCAAGTTGTCAGATGGTTTTTGGATACTGGGGTTTTATGAACGAAAATTAAAAGGCTTTCGGAGTATAAGAATGATTTTTTTTTTTGTATATTGTAAAATTTTCGTCGCAAAATCTGAAGGTCCGCTTTTAAACCAGTCAAATTCTATTCTCGTTTAGGTGTTCTCGCTGAGCCCCGGTAGTTCAGTAGGTAGCGTACAGGAGTTGAAAACAGGGGGTCGTAGTCTCGATCCGGGGCTCGGCCAATTCCTTTCTGAGGATTGAAGATAGTCATTGTGACAGGATTCATTCCTCTCCCACCGTTGACCATTGTTTTGATGATGGTTTTGTGAGAAAGCAGCCAGTGGCTTGGAAAGAATATTGTGCGAGTACTGATAAAAGAGAAACCAGGAAATCATGGACAGGTGCACTGGCCGCCGCGTTTTCATTTCTCCGCGATATAACTGAAATGATGTGGAAAACGGTGCTAAATAATCAATCAATTAGGTGTTCTCATGCATAAACAAAGCTTTGCGATCTATATCAAAGCGCGCTTTTATGCAGCAGGGTACAAGACGGTATTAGTCAGTTACAGAACTTGAAACTTGCTCCTATTTCCTTGGTACATTATCTTACTGGGATTTTTAGTGTCTAATAAAGTAATCGAATATTATAGCAAGTACAACCAACATTTCAGGGAGCATCTGTCAAATCAATCTACTTTAAAGTAGGTCAAACAAGTCAGAGTCTCATATCACTTCAAATAAACAACTTTCTGTCAAATTTCCCTTTTCATTCTTCGTAATAAAAGACATGCTCTTCAAGTCACTGTACAAAATAAAATATTGCAGATCTCAAGCGACTGTACAACAGCTTATCAAGTGACTGTACAAATTCCTTTTGTCAACATGCCATTTTAAACGAACGATTATGAGGATTGTAGTCGATTTTGTCACCAAACCTTTACATGTTTTCAAAAAAAAGTGAATAAAGAAAATATCTATACATTTTCCGTTCACCAAAAAAGCTTTTAAGGATGGTTAATCAAACAAAATACCTCGTTGTTTTGAGGCAAAATCATCTGTATTTTAGTATGGTTACATGATCAAGGCATCCCCATTCCTCCAGGAAAGATTTACAGAGCACATGGGTGTTCCTGATACGGTCTATAATTAACAAACAAAAAACTGGATATGAAGGTTTTATAATATCTATCAAAATAAATGAAAAATCACCAGCTTGACTTACCGTGTCATAGCAGTTTACAACGACCAAGTGACATTTCGCCACTGTACAGACTCCCAAGTGACATACAATCTCAAACACTGTACACTTCCGGTCCTACACTGTGCAGTTGTTGGGTGTCCTAGATCGAGTTTAGCGCCACAAACAGTTGTCCTAGGTCAGGTTCAGTGCCAAATTAAAGATGACAAGAGGCGTGGCGACGGCGTTCTCTGTCCGATTCGTATGGCTCTTTTCTCTGAGTGGCTGCTGTCAGTCAATTAGAAAGTAGGGCAAAATGTAAGCCAGATTATAAATCGGCTTCTATAAATAGCTTTTATCTTCCGTGATTGGGCCCAGTAGGTTAGCTTAGTGGTTAGCGTATCTGACTCGTGACCTGGTGCTTGTGGATTCGATATTTGGTTCAGACAAACTTTCTTTCCCGCGATTTTGTGCCTCTCGCCTATGATGCATGTCGGAAAAGTAGTCAGTGGCTCGGAAAGATGGTTGTGTTAGTACTGGTGTGAGAAAGACAGAAAACACATACTTATATATGCACTGACCGCCGTGATATGACCTAAGCTGTTAAAATGACGTTAAACTCCAATACCAACGAATCTTTCGGACGGAAAGACTGTGGTAAGCATGGTATAGCCAGGATAAAATTGATTGATTGATTGATTGATTGATTGTATGGTGTTTAACACCATTTTCAACATTATTTCAGTCATATTACGGCAGCCAGTGCACCTATCCATGCTTTACCGAGTTTCTTTTAGCAGTACTCCGCACAATATTCTCACTGGCTGCTTTCCCACATAGCCATCATCGAAACAATGGTCAGTGGTGAGAGAGGAATAAATCCTGTCAAGATGACTCATCAGTCCTCGGAAAGAAATTGGCAATCGAACCAGCGACCTCCTGTTCTCAAGTCCTGTGCGCTACCGACTGAGCTACGGGGGCTTGGCCTAGGATAAAGTAATTTGCACATAAAACTGCCACTGGACACATGTATACAAACACAGGTTAGTTTACATGCTCAATCACAGAGCTGTTAAAGGACAGTTTCGGGAGTTTTTTTTTTTTTCGCGCAACCTAGTGCGCATGGAAACCAGCTCTTTCGTCCCCGGGATTGTTCGTCCGAGCTTGTTCGTCCGGGCTCGTTCGTCCAGGCGTGTTCGTCCTTTTGAATGATCTCATTTCTTTTAAAATCAAATTTGGAGCACTAAGAAGGCATATTAAAAAAAAGGGACGATATTGGACTCTTTACGACGGAAATAGTTAGCAGAACTCGGATAGTTTCACTGTACGGCGCGAAATCAGCCTAAACATGTTTCGCTTTAACTCTTTACCGCGAAATGTCGCCTTTTAACGACCCTTGGAAAGAGGCCTTTTGAAAACATTGTGGGAAAGGGAGAAAATGCTGGTAACCAGAATTTTCTCCTTTTCGCACAATGTTTTCTACCCTATCAAAGAAAAATCCACCATTTGAGCCACATTGAAAATGTCGTCTGCAAACGCTTTCACTTTGGACATGGCAAAATTTTGTCGTTTGGTAAAGAGTTAAAGGACATTTTGCGAGGAAATCTAAGTTAAACCGTATTTCAAGGTTCAGTCTGCAATTTCAATAAATGATACTACAAGAAATGCCGACTGTATGCAACTAGCGAGGCAGAAGAAACGAAAGTCACTGTCAGTCCCCCACCCACTTCTTCTAATGCGAAGTGTAGAAAAACGTTTTCTCGCGATGAGATATCATAATCGTCGAACGAGCCATGGGAAAGTGGTCGTTGAATTAGTAGCCTACGTCGAATTATAAGCCTACAGACTTGACTTAACAATCCTAGTGTACATTCCATGCAGTCTGATCTTAATCTATGCCATCCACTAAAGCCCCTGTTTTCGCCTATGGCGCAGAAAGGGTAAAGTATTGTTTTTTTTTCATCCAGGGTTATACTCGTACTAACCTGATGTTAAGTAATGCATATTATAACCAGCTTACATACTTCAAAGACTTTAGGAGCCCATTTCAAAATAAATTTGAACATTTTCCATGTTTACCCGAACCAATCTCCACTTCTGGGTGGTCTTTGATAAAAGGCAATCTTTCAGTTAAATTTGACATATCAAATGTTGAATACAAAATTGCTAAAAAATGGCCCTTTCTGAAAAAATATGAATGGAATTCAAATTTTCTGAATGTTAGGTCAGAATATACAAATGTTTAGCTCTTATTTTACATAAATTATAAAATTAAACTTGTCTGACAATGTTATAATCATTTTTAAGCAAAAGTCACAATTTTTAGAATTTGGGGTTATACTGCTACCATGAAAACAGGAATTTAACAAGAAAACGAATTCGACAACATATCATTTTCTTTTTCTTTTTGTATTCAGCATAAAATTTTACATAATATATGTGAAAACAAGGAAATTCAATGGAAGAATTGAAACTCTAGAAAACGTCCTTAAGTTTGGTAGATCTGGAATTCGAAAGAGGAAGGAATTTGTTTGAAAATGGAGGGAAAATCAAAAATTTTACATCCTGCTAGCAATAAAACAAGGAGAACGTTTCTAACTGTAAGATAGATTTTATTCAGTCTGTCTGTCTGTCTGTCTGTCTACCTCTGTCATTCTTTCTACATGCATGCCTAAATTCAGCTCTAAACGATTTGACCGGCAAATTGTTTAGTAATGGTCTACTCTGTCTTCAAGATCTGTATACAGACTATTTCAAATGTAAAACCCACAGGGAAAAGACTGGATACTTAAGACAACAATCTTGGTTTAGACTAAGGCAGAAAACATTGTGACAAATAGAGAAATTGCTTGTTTTGAGTAATTTCTCTATCTGCCACAACGTTTTAAAAAGCGGGTTTTTTTTTTTTTCCAGGCACATGCATCAAATATACCAATATCGAGAAAAGATTGGAAGGGTTTTTTTTTTCTTTTGCTTGCAACGCAAATCATTATAAACTCATTGTAACCTGATTACAATATCATAACTTATTATGAATTATTATAACTTATTATAACCTTTTAAACTTATAACCTTATCATCTTTTTATAACTCACTATAACCCCAACCCCATTACAACCTTAAATCTCTACCAAACGAAAAAAAAAATCTCGTCAACTTCAAATTGAAAGCATTTGCAGACGACAAATTAAATGTAGCTGAAATGGTGGTAATGGTCTGTGAAAGTGTAGAAAATACAATCCAGTGAAACTCATACATATGTTTATCTTACATGCATAACTAAACAAGCGGGCGGTATAGATCCAATATCAGACCGCACGTTCTTGATCTATGCCGTCTTCAAACGCCCCTGTATTAGCCTATGGCGTTGAAAGCGTTAGAGGGTGGGTTATATCTGAAGCATGACATTAGGGAATACTCTTATTCTGGAAAAATAATCAATTTTTTTTTTACTGTTTTGGAGGGTCTGGCGATTAAGACCTCCGACCCTCCGTTGATGGCGTCGGTCAGACTGGGTGTCCTTCGGCAAGGCATGTCAGAATTCCGGCCTTCTTTTGGCAAAACTGAAGGAATGACATGTCGCCGCGGTGTAACTGAATCCTGTTAAAAGCCGCGTAAACTCCGATAAAGACGCACAAGCACTCAAGATTATTTTTCCGTGTGAATAAAGCCAAGATCCGGTCTTCATCCATGTTGTCAGCAAAGGTGTCTAGATGTAGACACTCAGTTGTATACACAATATCAAGATTTAACATACAAAAACACGGAAGTAAAATAAGCGCACAAAAAAAATGCTATAACAAAAGGCGCGGAAATACGAGGGTTGTTCCGAAAGTTTTGAGACTGTGTTGTTTCTAAAATTAAATCTACACACCCGATTTTATCCAGAGTTTGGATCTAATAAAATGCACATTTGATTCATACCGTTATGTTTGGAAATTTCATTAACCCTAATGCTGCTACGCGCGACTCACTGATCTTTTGCGGACAATGTAAATCAAGATCAAACTGCACAAAACGTACAGTCTAATCTTGGATCTACACTCTCCCGTAAGGAAATCATTTTTCTCCGAAATAATAATAGTAATAATAATAACTGTTCTCCAAAATAATAATATTTTTTCTCAATAATAATAATAATAATAAATGATGATGATAATAAATAAATAAATAAATAATAAGTTTGAAATAGCATTATTCTGTTTTTTACTATCAGCTTAAACGTTTAATTTATTTAGCAGGATAAGGGTTACAATCGGACAGGCCATTTAAAATCACTACAAGGATATTAACATACAATTGTAACTCAACACAGCGCAGTTTGACGACGTCGACGTAGTTAAGTACGAGGTCAGATTAAAGTTTCTTGCCACCAGAATCCACACATTTCTTGTGCCTTGTAACCCACTGTAAGAATATGTCTTTAAACCATGATTTTGGGTAGGCTCCGATTACTGAGCCATCTGAATTTCTCAGTGTAAAGTATTGTTGCGGATTCCTCCCAAATCTTCCTTTAGGCTGGGAACGCGGCCTTCCACTCCGTTTTATGTCCATTATACTGTCACCCCCTTCCGTAAATTTTTGGTGTCACCAAAATACGTGTGCTCTTGAACAAATAGGTATAGTTTTATCGCATGAAATGAATTTATATGTAGCCGAAAGGGTCATTCCTATGTTTGAACAATATTTTATCACGGCTCGGTGTTCAGTTTTCGACGTTAACGTCGGTATTTTTGTCGCCATTTTAAATCAGCCGTTTCTCTCTATTTTGAGTTTGCGTATCCGTATTTGCGTATCTATAATTTGTGCAATGACGTTGATATTTTGCATGTAGATTAAATAAACATTCATATGATGTCACATAAGTTATTAGAGGCATTTGGCGCCATTTTTGTCTCTTACAGAAGGATTCGTGAAAATGACAAATTTTAGACAATGTTATATTTTAAAGTGCTACGTGATGCGCAAGCTACGTTGTCTTGGTGATGTACAATGGTAATAATATATGAACCATGCTCTGTGAAAAAGGGGCTTTGCTCATTTGCGAAAAGTATCGATTCAGGTCAGCCTGCGCAGTCCGCGCAGGCTGACCTGGGCCGAAACTTTTCGCTCTTGGTCAATTTTCTGTATGTCCAAGGACCAGTAAACCTCATGATTATGTTGGTTGTTAAAAAAGAGGCTATTATGGATCTATAATTATGTGACGACTTGCTTGGGGTATCATATATAATGGAGATGCATTAAGCCCCCTTTAGCCAAAGCATGGCTCATATGTTTGATAGAATTTATAATTTAAAAGCACTCGGGAGACGTGCTGCTTCTTGTTGTTAAGAATTCCAATACCATGCGACTTATAGTTCAGGAGATATAACCAGTCTCAAAACTTTCAGAACAACCCTCGTACATGTACATACAAGATTTAAGTTTCAAGTTTCAAGTTTTGTTTCATTTTCCGAGAAGGTCAAAGACCCACGTGGCATACAAGTACAGTTGGTGCAACAGTGAATATAGTTTTTCATGAATGCATGATAATATAAAATTGACTAGAAAAGCTTAAACCCAGAAGTAAACAATATTACAACTAAACATACCATCATACCGACAGAAAAACTATGGAGGGGAATATCCGCCAAAACTCTATGTGTCTAGATGACATTCTTATTTATGAACATTAGATGTCTATTTGTCCTCTTTCTTACATCTTACATGCATATAACAGTTCATGTTTCATTATTACTTGCGCATGTTGCTTGATGCTAATTCCATTTTTCTTCTTCCATTTGTATGCCATAAAATTGTTATTTAGTAGCGTGTGCTTCTGTTCATTATGCCCCTTTTGACATTATGATTTCATCCATCTTACTTCCTTATCCTGATTTTTCCCCATTTCCCATGTCTGTGTAGCTTATCATTAAAGTGCTACATTCTTGTTTATGCATATTCTGGCAAAAACTATGGGCTTTTGTTATATTAACCCTTTATCACACAATCCCGACTTTTAACGACCCTGAGAAAGAAGCCTTTTGAAAACATTGTGGGAAAGGAGAAAATGCTGGTCACCAGCATTTTCTCCTTTTCCTACAATGTTTTCTACCCTATCAAAGACAACTTCCACAATTGGAGCAACATTTAAATTGTCGTTTGCAAATGCTTTCAATTTGGACCAGTCTAAATTGTTTTCGTTCGGTAAAGAGTTAAATTGACGCTATGATAGGTAGCTGAATTAAGACGAACGAAGTATGCACTAACAAGAATGGCATTTACACGAATACGACAAGTCATATTATGATACCAGATGGCGCTTTCATATACATTATTCGGTAACAGACAAGTTCGGTAAATTGGACTTACAGATAAATCAATCGGATGTTCTGTAACAAGGCAGTGCCCTGATGTTTCTCACACCCAATACATAGCTTTCTGTGCAAACCTTTTTTTTTTTTATTTGCAATTGCCGCTCGTTTTCTGACATAATAATATTTGTTATGTTGTACCTTTCATGCTGCTTATAAATGCCTGAAATTGATAAATTCTGATCATCATCTTATTTTCGGTTTTCACCCTTTCAACCTTAGTTGATTTAATCAATAATACACAATCCTAAACCTGTACCCATTGTAATCGTCCTACAGATAACAGACTCCCAGCTTAAGCCAATTTTAAGTTTTATAAATATGTTTTATCAAAAAGGCACTGTCTTTGTTAACACTTCCTTTGTGAAAATATTTTCTTTTGGGAACAAAATGGCCGGCTTGCAAACCAACCATTTACCCTTAGAGCACCTTTCACCCTTGCAGCCAATCAGATCAAGATCAGACTACACAAAACATGGAGACTGATCGTAGAATTACTCCGTCTATTTTTCTAATACATTATGGATAAGGACAACCTTGAAATTATTAATAGTAGATGTTCTTTTTGTAACATGAAAATGGCCGTTTGGTTTATTCGATGCTCTGAGGGTTGAAATTATGCTTAATCAGTGCGAATTAATAAAGATATTACAGGCGAAGCATTGTAGCAAATGAAGAGAGAGAGAGAAGCCTTGAAAATGCTTTGTTGCATACTTCCTGTAATTTTGACTTTGTGCTTGTCTAGAAAAAATATTCTGTTTTGTTCCTCTCCTGCCTCCACAATGTTTTTAAATGAATCTGGTCTGGTGCACACAAGTCGTCGTCCGCAGGTTTTAAAGTGTGTTCATCAATACAACACGGACATCACGGCATAAAAAAATCATATAAGGTCCCTGACACCTGTACAAACTTTGCGAGAGCAAAGGGAGTACTGTATACTATATACATGTATAGACATGCGTCTTTAACAGCCTATACCAGCCTGTATAGCTCATGTGGTAGAGCGTAGGACTAGTAAACGTCATGTGTCGGGACACTTGAGGATGTGGGTTCGATTCTCTCGGCTAACCATCTAAAATTGCTAACAGTTTTCCAGATGAGACGTTAAACCGAGGTTTCGTGTGACGGTGCTATACACCGAGCACGTTAAAGAACCAGGCGTAACTTGTGATAGGTTTCGTCCTGTATCTTGCACTATCCCTGTAACATAACTTATAGCCTTCAGGGGCCGTCGCCCATATGGGAAACCGGTGGCGCCGATAAATAAACGCGAATTCTTTAACAGCCTGTTTTCATACCTCCCATTACCAACAAGATAAAGAAGATCCCCATAGATCTTAGAGATTAACCTGGGTTTAAAGGTGGCTATTTAGAATTTGTATGAAAAATTAAAAACAAAAACCCTAAAACTCATTTTTATGTCCCTGAAACATTAATAGACGAGGAGAAATTCGCAGATCAGACTGCACACATAAAAGTTAAGGGGATAGGGCATGTTCAGATCACACACTGCTCATGCTGTTTGAAAAAAGTATTTGTCAAAAGAGTATATGTCACTATCTATCTATCTCTCTCACCCCCTCTCTTCATTTGCCACAATATTTTTTCTGTATTAGCCATCTTTCTGGAAACAATTGAATTATCCATAAGTTTAAATCTAAGAGCTTCGAATAAACCTGCCATTTTCATTGTAGAAATAAAACCTTAATTTTAGCGATTTCAAGGTTTTTTCTATTCAGAATTTTTGGAAAAGCAGCATGTGAAGATCAAAGTTCAGACTCGGTGTTTGGCGTGTTGTGATCTTGATCTGCACTGGCCGCAAAGGCAACTGAAGTAGTGACAGGCGCTCTTAGGGTTAATGGCTGGTTTGGAAGTTTGGAAAAAAATATTTTCGCAATGAAACATTCATAAAAACATTTTAAAGAAAGATACATCGGGTACTAGGTTAGGACTGGGTATTATTCATTACCTCAACTATATGGTTGGAATATCGAAAGTAAGATGTGATAGTGATTTCAGGTATATTATTTTACATAGAGCATGGCAGGAGCAACATAACAAAATTATTATGTCTGAAAGCGTGTGGAAAAAAGAACCCTTGAACAAATGAGAGCCAAGACTTTACCTGGTGTGAAAAACATCACGGTGCATTAAACACTTGTTACCGAAACATCTGATAGATGTACTATTATAAGTCCAATTTACAGAACTTGTCTGTTACCGAAATATTTGCCACCCATTATACTTCTCGTCTGCAATTAGGAAAATTTCAATACTGGAGAAGGAAGTATAACAAATATAACATGTATTTAGAAGAAAGTAAAATGCTACTAGAAACATGCAGCAAGCACTTGGAAAAAAGACAAATGCAAGGACGCAGTAGGAAGTAATCAGGAAGAATTGATCATTCATAATCAACAAAAACACAATAGTAAATATGATCAAGTTATAATTATGATGCGGGCAATTAGCACCAAACAGTATGCACTAGTAATAATGACACATGAGATGCAATATGCATGTAAGATGTAAGAAAGAAGACGAATAGACATCTAATGTTCACAAATAAGAATGTCATCTAGACACATAGAATTTTGGCGGTTATTCCCCTCCATAAAAAACGAGTGTGTGCATGATTCTTATCAATTACACGTATGATATCGCTTACTTACTTTGCCGAGCCTCGGTAGAGTACAGATGTCGTACAGTTGGAGGCGTACAGGACTTGAGAACAGCGGATCGCTGGTTCGAATCCCCAGCTCGGCCAATTTCTTTCCGAGGACTGATGATAGTCATCACCGCAAGATTCATTCCTCTCTCAGCGTTGATCCTTGTTTAGACGGTGGTTATGTGGGAAAGTAGCCCGTGCCTTGGGAAGAATATTGCGCAAAGTACTGGTAACAGAAACTCCAGGAAAGCATGGATAGGAGCACTGGCTGTCGTGATACAACTGAATCAATGTTGGAAACGGTTTTAACCGCTATACAACTGATCAATCAACATTATTTGCTCTGCAATCGATTAAAAGTATTCACATGAGTAGCAAAACTTCAACCTTTCAACTAATTCATTTAGAAAAAAAAAGAAACTATAACCCTGTCACCAAAAACAAAAAAAAAAAACTTTTACCACACAACACAATGTTGGACTCGTCCAAAGTCAATGAAATTGCAGACAACAAATAAAGGTTGCCAAAATGATAGAGCTTGCTTGTAAAAGAGTAGAAAACATTGCGGGAAAAGGAGAAAATGCTGTTACCAGCATTTTCTCCTTTTCCCACAATGTTTTCTAAAGCTTATAAAACGCGGTTTTGTATTGTTGTACCTACGTGTAGTCTATATACATGTAGTTGGCGCTAAAAAAAGAAACAGGGAAATCCCAGGAAAATTACCAAGAGCTTTGAGGTGAGGTCACAGTAGGCTACTGTCTTGTTATATTTGCTTTCCGTTTCCGTTACATCATGGCAAAATCTTGCTCATGATGAATATTTCGCTTTATTTCGCTTTGTTTTACATCACGTAGGCCTACTGTATTGCATGCGCATTCAAATTATCCGTGGGTGTTTTTCTATTGTACGTCGAAAATCGAAAATGAAAGTAGAATGAAGACTAAGCACTATTACTTTAAATTCAAGTGAGTTTAGATGCTTGGTTTTAATTCAAGTTACAGTTTCACACATTTGTTTGTGAACAATTTTAAGATTCTTTGTCTGTATAAGATCGATGCACTAATGTTGTACTTTTCTTAAAATTAAAGTCGGTTAATGTTATAAGTCGCATACGCTAAGACGGAAGTTAAGCCTGAAAATAAAATGCTTTAAAAAAAAGAAGAAAAAAAAAACGTTGTAAATATTACAACACAGTATTTCTATGGATTTGTTGATCAGCATTAGAAATACATGTACATAAAAATTAAAACATACATAGAGGGTAAGATTATGTAAATAAATCGATGTGAACAGTTTGCTATCTGTAGGCACACTCGATTTTAATATGCTAGATCTAGCGCCATTATAAGTGTTTTCTTTTTTCAAGCATTTTCAATTAACACTTAAAGCGCCTTTCACAACTATCGTTGCCTTTGCGGAGAGTGTAGATCAAAGATCAGGCTGCACTTCTTTTGCAGCCTGATCTTTGATCTACACTCTCCGTTTGTTATAGTACTGTAGACAAAAGCTACCACGAATTGTTATCGTTTGGGTAGTATATCTAGGACTAACATTTCTTGTGGTTTCATTCGGCGCTGGAAGGGTCAACATTATAACTTTAATCAATGAAGGTATTTTTAAAAAGCCTTGTCGTTGATTTACCTAGTGGTTTATAATTAGGTGGTATAGGAATATAAATATGAGTATGAAAAACCTGTGAACGTTGTAACTAAAACAAAATATCAAAACATATGCCCGATCACTCAGTGAATACAGAGAGGGCAATGTTAGCGAAATGGAAAAGTCTTCATCAGTCTTCACATCAAGGGTTGTTGGTGTAAGTATGCCAGTTTTTGTACATGTATTTTTTTTTTTTTTTTTTTAACTGCAAGAATGTATTTGGGAATTTATTTTGTATGTTGTCATACGAAAGACGGTTGTTTCAAAATGACCGATTTGACTCGCTCATAGGAACTGTGTGTATATTCTTAATGAGGGACAAGGAAACCAAGGTAACTGATTTTCATTTCGTATATTTTATAAAGCCAGTGTGCTGTAATCTCGTTTTAATCAAGCTTTTCCATTCATAACCACTCATAGTTACGGATAAAAAATAACTTAACGGACGTAAAATATTTTTTTTGTACAATTTAACTTTTTTTTTATAAACGAACTGAAATCCTCAAAATTCTGTACCTTGATATTTTTCACTTGATGGGAAGTGATTCGTGAACTAAGTTATCATATTTGTGGATTTACTAGGCATGGTTCACTGACACCTATGATGTAGGTGCTTATTTCCATTGTCTCATTGAGACAATTCAAAACGATAAATATTTGACAAATTCGCCCGGATCTTGGGACCCCACTGACTTACGATTCATCTACGAGTAATCATCAAATCCTGTAGTTAAAAATCTTAAAATCTGAGTTTTTTCCCCCCTACTTCACTTTCTTTTATTTTAAGAAATGTATTTAATTGTATTTCATGAAAAGAACTCGACTTGTTAATTGCCATTACCATGTTAGTGAGTAACTGGAACAAAATTGTCGTCCAAAACAAAATTAAAAATTAGTACAATATTAGTAAGCCAAAAGTGAAAATGGGCGACTCTAAACAATGTAATTTCATTAACGGAATGACCGAATCTAAGTTGCGAGAACTTGTGGTCAGACCCTTTTGCCTAGTCGTTTGATTGTGTATATTGTTCTGTATTGTAAATTCTATTATTGTAACTTAACTTGGCAATAAAATATGTTTAAACTAAGACAATTCAAATGAGCACATGCACCATTGCAATCGGATCCAATTATAAGAAAGCAAGGGCGTTGCTGCCCGTACGCAAAAAAAAAAGCAGTAGCGTACAGAATAAAAAAAACCCCACTATTTCTTGAAATTCAAATCCCTTGCTTTCACAAAGTTTTGCCTAAAAACATCACCAGAGGCCATTAAATAGCTTCTTCAATTTAAAAACTTTTTGGGGGAGCCCCCAACACCCCACGGGAAATTCCCCTCCCGTAACCCCCACCACCACCACCCTCTCAACACTTTGAGTAATGCCTTCTATTTTACTTCTGACCTTCTCAGACAGTTCTTGATGATGTAAAATCGAACCATGTTAACATGCCAACAGTTCAAAATAATATCTAATATCCTGTTTGATTTACTACACTTCAATGTAGTTTTACGTTGTGCGTACGACTGATAAACTTTGTCCCATATTTTTGTATTTACACTTACGACAAACATCTAAATTTAGACCCATGCAACGAATGAAAGAATGGTATAACTTTGTCAATGTAAACTGATATACTGTATTCGATTAGTCGTAGTTCTTCTACCTGGCCTCAATAATGAGTCGTTTACAATGCCCCTTTTCATATTTTGCACCGTACCGTATCAAGTCTATCGTGAATTTTCCGGAAGCAAAAATACAACGCAGTACACACATACTTTCTGTTTCGCCGATTAATCTGTATTGCAGCGAAGTGCAATCAGTTTATGATGGCACTCATGACCAACCAATATGTATAAGTTATTGATCATATATTTCATTTTTAGGGAATTAAATTGGAGGGAGGCGAAGCCGACCGACGGTTTAATTCCCTAAAAATGAAATATACGATCAATAACTTGACTTACAGTTTGCCCTACTTTCTAATTGATTGACAGTCAGCCTCTCGGAGAAAAGAGCCATACAAGTCGGACAGAGAACGCGGTCGCCACGCCTCTTGTGGTTGACGGAGGTACCAGCATGCGCACTGAGTCATATTGTGTCACATTTAATTTAAACCTGATCTAGGGAAACCGTCTGTGGCGCTAAACTTGATCTTCGCTCATATTCACTCAAGCGCTTGATTCAGCCATGGACACATCCTTTGGACTTGTTGACGACGAAGAATTTTACAAAGAATTTATTAAAAAATTTAATCAATTTATTTATTTCGAAACGGCGTAGAACTTTCTATGTTTAATCATATTGTTTTCTTCATAGACCAGTACAATAACCCTTATTCTGCTGATCAGTTGGAAACTGGACCCTCTTATGCAAGCACCGAAGATAAAATGGTGTCGGTACATACTAGTACGTGCTGTCTGATAGTCGACTAAGTTGTCTGGCCCTTCATTTGACCCATTTACATGTTCATAATTTTAAATTCATAGATTTCAAAATGCTTTCAATTTTACAGATTTCGCCAGTTGTACTACATCTTTGGAAAAGGCAAAAATCACGGTGTTTTGTGAATACTGGATAAAAGTATTCTTTTGATATTTCCTAGAGAAATATAAAGGTAACTCGTTCGTACGTGTTTTTGTTTTAGTTAACTTTTCAGGATCCCAAAAGTTGCAATAGTCCCCGCCTCTTTCACGACAGTGCACACATTGTAGTATTTTTTACCTGTACAACGACCGGCTAAAATACTGTGGGTGGAGCTTCAGGTTTAGCGGGAAATGTTTGTATTATATAGGTCAACCATTTAATAATTAAGTGGTCGCATGTTGCGAGATATTGAGTCTGTATGTATAAGTTATAGATCATATTATTTCATTTTTTGGGAATTAAATCGGAGGGAGGCGAAGCCGACCGACGATTAACTTCCCTAAAAATGAAATATATGATCTATAACTAACTTACAGTTTGCCCTACTTTGACTGACAGCAGCCACTCGGAGAAAAGAGCCATACGAGTCGGACTGAGAACGCCGTCGCCACGCCTCTTGTCATCTTTAATTTGGCACTGAACCTGACCTAGGACAACTGTTTGTGGCGCTAAACTCGATCTAGGACACCCAACAACTGTCTGCGCTCATATTCACTCAAGCGCTCGATTTAGTCATGGACGCATCATTTGATCTAGTCGACGACGAAGAATTTTACAAAGAATTTATTTTTCCTGGCGCAGGCGACGTGTCGCTTACACAATTATGTACAATTAACACACAAGACCTTGTTCCCTGTCCCTCTAAAATTGCAAGCTCAGACACTAACGGTAAGTTGCGTTGTTTGGTCTAGATATAAAAATATAACCCTTTGGCTTGATTTCATTGCATTTCGCGACTTTGTATATTAAGTGCAGCCTACAATAAGCATGGTAGATCTAATGTGATTGACCAACAGCTATTGGTAGAGTGAGCTGTTCTTATTTTTGCATTTATTTTTGTCGAAGTTACAGAGCTGCAGATAACACTAGATCCGTCTTTTAATATTTAAACCCTATGTTGTTGGTATTCTACAGAAAGGTCTCATTGAGACAATTGTTTCGAGTGTCTACAACAGTCGGTAATAAGAGAGATCTTGTCTAAAAAGGGTACTTTTACTCCTTATGAATTCCTAGAGGAATTTAAAGGTAATTTGTTCGTACGTGTTTTTTTTTTTAGTTAACTTTTCAGGGTCCCCAAAGTTGCATAGTTGCAGTAGTCCCCGCCTCTTTCACGACAGTGCACACATTGTAGTATTTTTTATTGTGCAACGACCGGCTAAAATACTGTGGGGTTTAGCTGGAAATATTTGTATATAGGTCAACGATTTAATAATTAAGTGGTCGCATATTGCGAGATATTGAGTCTGTATGGAATTAAATCCAGCATTTTTTAACGAAATCCGGTCTTTTGATTGGTTTAGAAAGTAGGGCAGACTGTAAGGAATTAAATCCAGCAGTTTTGAATGAAATCCGGCCTTTTGATTGGTTTAGAAAGTAGGGCAAACTGTAATAAACAGAACAGAACAGATCGTTTTATTAACTTGACCTATACAGGTCATCGTCTCAACATTAATTATCTAACTTCAAAAGACAACGTGAATCATACAGGAGGCAATAAAATCCTATGTAACAAAACATACGTATATATGGAAACTGAAATTAATTTAGATATAAGCATTTAAGTTTTCAAACTTGTCAGGCCTACGGGTAATATCCACAGGGACTCGATCCAGTTTTTTTTTTGGTATCTTATAAGTAAATATAGATTGATCTAAATTAAAAGGAGATGCAGACGAAAAAAAAAAAGATTTTTTTTTCTTTATGTAATATTAATGGAAAAACTGCGGAAAATGAGACAACACTGATTACCAGCATTTTCTTCTTTTCCCTCTATGTTTCCCAAAGCTTTCTTTGTTAGAGCCATAAAACATATTTCTTAAAGGGCTAAAGTCTATTTTGTAAAGATCTGAAGAAGGCATTCTGAAGGAAATTAGAGATCAGAATATGGATAAGAATGCTATCCCCTTATTTGATGATTAATGACGAAGTGATGTTTAAAGACCATCGAAAAACAAACACAATGCAATTTGTCTCCAACTTCCCGGGGGAAATAATTCAAACTACATGACCATAAGAACCGTCACTAAATGTATGGGATTTTTTTTTTGCATGAAATCGAACTCCCAACCAGCTCAGGCTCTAGTAACATAACAGAGAAACATCTTGTTTAAAAAGTGATGGTTACAATAATAAAAAAAAAAATGAGAGCAAGATAACACATGCTCCGCCTGTGTTAACTTTTTGGATCTAAAACAAGATTGAAATAGAACCATTGTGCGTCCATGTATAGACTTCTCTTTCGACAATGACTAACAATTTCTAGTAAAAAGGCTTAACTCTTTACAAAATAACAAATTTTAGAGCAGTCCAAATTAAAAGACATTGCAGACCACAAAATAAGGGTGACTCAAAAGTTAAACTTTGTTTTGGGAAGAGAAGAAAACATTGTGGGAAAAGGAGAAACTGCTGGTTTAAATTGTTGATTCTTACTCAAAATCATTCTTTCTGACGAAGTAGATGTCGAGGTGATTAAAGAACTATACTTTTACTTTCACTTTCGCCTAAAGAACTCTACTTTTAGATTCACTTTCGCCCCGTTGCGCATTTTAGTTCTACTGTAAGAGTACCGGCTTTGTAATTCATAAATATCGGGAGGCAGAGAACCAGCAACGCTGACCAATGAAATCTTCCCTAACATACAGACGAAAGCTTGTCAAAATGGTTTCGTCCTCTATTTGAAAGATTATAAACCTGAAAACGCTGTTGACTTCGAAGGAAACTACGGTGGCACTGAGGTGACATGTGCATTTTTTTGTATCTATCTCGTTCCCACGAGATAATAATTTGTTTTCTCGAGTTTTTTTTTTTTTATCAAAAAGTATGCAAAAAACAAAATTCGTTTTTCTCGATTTTTTTTTTTTTTTTTTTTTTTTTTTTTTTTTTAATAAAAAATTATGCAAAAACAAAATTCGTTTTCTCGATTTTTTTTTTTTTTCTTTTTTCTATAAACAATTTTGGAGAAAAAAAAAAAAAAAAACTTTCATTTCCTCGATTTATTTTCATATAAAAAATTATGCAAAAAACGAAATACTATCTCGATCGAACGAGATAATCAGCCAATCCAAGTCATCCATTATGTCGTTCGCACGAGGTAATAAGTCGTGCTCACGACATAATCATCCAATCAGATTCCTCCTACTAATTCCTATTTTTACACGGCGTCCATGTTCTTCATAGTTTCATTCACCATTGGTAGTTTCCATCCACGATTGTTTCAGAACTCGAGAAAACGATTCTTCTTTTTTGCATAATTTTTTATAAAAAAAAAAAAAAAAAATCAAGAAAACGAATTTTGTTTTTTGCATAATTTTTCATGAAAAAAAAAAAAAAAAAAACTCGAGAAAACGAATTTTGTTTTTTGCATATTTTTTTTATGAAAAAAACTCGAGAAAACGAATTATTATCTCGTGGGAACGAGATAAATACAGAAAAATGCACATGTCACCTCAGTGCCACCGTAGGAAACAGAAATTTATTGGCTGTAAGTTATTTATTAACTTGTTTTTAATCGATGCGTGGTAGGAAAATCGGCTATCTGTGGCTGAGAGGTGGCATTTAGCCCTGTAAGTAGAGTGGTGTCCCAGTTGCACGGTTGTGTCCGACCTGCAAAATTGACCCTAATTGACCCTAAATTGCCCGATATCTCGACTTGTGTTCGGTAACCGGATTGATTATGGTCATAATCTGTAGCATCATCGACAATCGTATTGATTTAGCTGTGATTTGGTATAATTTTTATTGCATGACAAAATTGAATCGAAATTGACTTTGTAATTGGGCCTCAATTCAATGATGTTATTTTTTATTATGTATAAAAATTGACTGATTGGATTTACGCTTATTTATCGTCGCCACCGGTTGCCCATATTGGCGACGCCCATGACTGAGTTTGTTAGTTTTGTTACGGGGGATAGTGCAAGATATAAGAAGAAACCCGTCCTAACCTGCGCTTGGTTCTTTAACGTGCTCAGTGTATAGCACCGTCACTCGAGACCTCGGTTAAACCTCTTATCCGAAAGATTATTAGTAATTTTAGATGGCCAGCCGTGGGGCTCGAACCCACACCCTAAAGTGACCCACGACTTGATGTTTATAAGTCCTACGCTTTACCACCTGAGCTATGCGGACTGGTCAGTATAGAAAGATATTTAATGTGTTTTCTATAAAGGCGCAAGCTCGATAGTCCTGTCATTGCCTATAGTATGGCGAGAATATGGTGCCGTAGTCAAGCATTCGGCAAACCTCGGATGATCCGGTGATCAAGTCCCTCGGCATTCGGCATATCTCGGGTGATCCGGTGATCAAATCCATCGGCTGTATCATGTAGCTTGATATGAACTACACGGTACATTTCGTTCGTCGCCGGAGGCACACCGTTTTACCGTTACTGAAATTATAAGGCTCCTCTTAAAAAAGAAAACATGAGTCAATTTTCTATCGATATCTTTCTAAGAATATTTCAGTCCGCAAACATTTTGTTATTTAAAATTTTAGCGTGGTTTATCAATTCCGTTGGGAGCTTTCATCGACAGATCGATAGATGTGAATAACTTCACCGTGATTGTTCATGTCGTTGCTAAGCGATTTGCAGGGGCGCCGCCATGTTGAAGATCATGACTGTGATTGGTAGTTCAAAATGAAAGCCTCCTTTATACGGACGAGGTTAAATGTAGGTACGGAATCGGCCGAGTTGTGACGAGTGGTCCCTCGGCTGTAACGCGTAGCTTTATTTGCACCTATCACGTAGCTTTATATGCACCTACACGGTACATTTCTTCGCCGAAATACACCGTTTTACCGTTATCAAAATTGTAAGGCTCCTCTTAAAAAAGAAAACATGAGTTACAATTTTCTATCGATATCTTTCTAGGAACATTTCAATCGGGGAACAATTTGCACATTCAATTTTTAGCGTGGTTTATCAATTCCTTTGGGTGCGTTCATCGACAGATCGATAGATATGATAACTTCATCGTGGTTGTTCATGTCGTTGCTAAGCGATTTACAGGAGCGCCGCCATGTTTAAGATCAGGTCATTGGTACATGTAGTTCAAAATGGAAGCTTCCTTTATATGGACGAGGTTAGATGTCGGTACGGAATCGGCCGAGTTGTGACGAGTGGTAGTCAGGTCCACAAAGTGCAGTGACAGGTGCATAGCTGGGAATGTAACAGATGAAGTCCGAGTTATTCTTTCTTTCTTTCGTCGTTTTTTTTCTCTAGCAAAATAGATGCTAGCACCCGAAAGAGCAAAGCACAACTTTGTCAATTTTTAGACCATGTAAATCAAGATCAAACTGCATATTGCGGACAATAAAGATCAAGATCAGACTGCACAGAATGTGCAGTCTGATTTATCTACATTGTCCGCTTATTAGATTTCATTTTCTGGCAAAAGCAATTTCGAAATGGGGATGATTTGGTCTCTGTCCTTGATTGAGAAAGCGCATTTCGGTTTTTAACTCTACAAGTTGTAAGCCAGCAGACCTTATGTCATGGCGTGGTTTCCGTCGTCCGTCAGTCTGTCCGTCTTTCCGTCTGTCCGCCTGTTAGTCTTTTTCTTGTTTACGCGCTAAAGTCTGCAATTGCGGTCAGATTTTCGTGAAACTTGCACATTTTGTTTATCTATCAATAGCCTGAACCCTATCGATTATGAAAAAAAATCTGACAATCAATGTGGGAAAAGTAGCCATTTAAAGTTCAAAATTTCAATTTCTTGTTTACGCGGTAAAGTCTGCAGTTGTGGTCAGATTTTCGTGAAACTTGCACAGTTTGTTTATACATCAATAGCCTGAACCCTATCGATTATGAAAAAAAATCTGACAATCAGTATCATAAGTAGCCATTTGAAGTTCAAAATTGCCTTTTCTTGTTTATGCGTTTCAGTCTAAATTTGTGGTTGGATTTTCGTGAAACTTGCCAGGTTTGTTTATCTCATCAACAGCTTGAACCCTATTGATTTTGAAAAAGAAACCTGACAATCAGTGTGGGGGAAAAAAAGCCGTTTAAAGTTCAACATTTCAATTTCTTGTTTACGCCATAAAGTCTGCAGGTGTGGTTGGATTTTCCTGAAACTTGCACGATTGACTTATCTCATCAATAGCTTAAACACTGTTGATTTTGAACAAAATCTGACAATCAGTGTGGTAAAAAATAGCCATTTAAATTTTAACAGTTCATTTTCTTTTTTACACGATTAAGTCTGCAGTTTGGTCTGATTTTCGTGAAACACGCACAATCTTTTTATCTCATCAAAAGCTTGAACCCTTTTGAATTTGAAAAAAATCTGACAATCAGTATGGGAAAAGTAGCCATTTAAAGTTCAAAATTTCCTTTTCTTGTTTGTGTGTTTTAGTCTACATTTGTGTTTGGATTTTCGTGAAACTTGCACAGTTTGTTCATCTCATCAATAGCTTTAACCTTATTGATTTTGATAAAAAACTAACCATCGGTATGGGAGAAGTAGCCATTTAAAGTTCAACCTTTACATTTCTTGTTCAGCATTTGTAATTGGATTTTCATGAAACTTGCACATTTGCTGTGTATCATCAAAAGTTTGAACCATCGTGATTTTGACCAAAAAAATGACAATCAGTATGGGAAAAGTTGCCATTTAAATTTGAAAATTTACATTTCTTGTTTACGCTACAACGACTCGGCATTTGTAGAGAATTTTGATGAAACTTGCACATTTGCTTTGTATATCCAATTCTTTTGAAACTTGCAAAGATTATTTGTATCATCAAGGGATTGAATTCTATTCAAAATGAAGAAAATCTAGCAATCAGTTTAGGAAAAGCAGCCATTTGAAGACTTAGTATTGTTTACTCAACACAGTCCACGTTATTAGTCACATTTCTTTGAAATTTGCAGGGATTGTTTAATACAATGAGTACTGAAACCCTATCAAATTTGTCTGGATTCCAAACAGTTGGTTTTGAGAAATTGTACTTCGTTTTTTTTTTTTTTTTTTCACTATTTGTTCATTTCAGCATCCCCACTTGTGCCTTCTTAGTGGGTTCAAGCCAAGTTGCAACAACACCTCCTTTTATTTTGAGGGGAGGGGGGTTGTCAGTCTTTCACCTTTTTGCATCGTGAATTCATAATGTATGCTAGAAAAAAGGCAAAATCACTGTCAGTAGAGCGATTTCAGGCCCTCAAGGGCCTCTAGTTTTTTAATGCTTTGATGGTAGTTAATGTTGAAGCCCGGACTTTCTGGCTTTTGCCTGGGTACGGGCCTCTGTGATATTAGCAAAAGTTCAAGAGTTCTTTATCGTAATAGGTCCGACAGAGAGTCGTCAATATTAAAGGTCAAGGCTAGATATCAAGGCTAGATATCATCCTTTGCTTAAACATCACAAGTCGGCCCAAACTCCACTCGTCACAACTCGGCCGATTTCGCAATACATCTGACTTGATCAACGGCACTCATTACAACTCGACCGATTCCGTAATTACATATCGATATATCGCCCGAGGTTTGCCGAATGCATCAATGGATCACGCATGTTGTACTCTTCACCAAACAATGCCGAGTTCTTACCATCCTGAAGAAGGTGGCTTTGGAAAACATCGTTGGGAAAAGGACAAAATATTGGTCACCAGTATTTCCTCCTTTTTCGACAATGTTTTCTACCCTTCGAAATATAGATTGTGAACATTGTGTCACATTCATCAGTTTGTCATCAGCACTTTTTATTTTTCCCTAAGTCTGAAAACCTTACGGGAAAGGAACAACAGCAAGTGGCACGAAATTGCCTCATAACACACAATGCCTTTCGAACTGTTGAAAAACAACATTTTCCTGCTTTACAGTGCCCGTTCTTCAATTTGTTCAATTTGTGGAGGTTTCTAATATGACATGAGTACATCGTCCATAAGTAGATAATTCAATCTAGAACCTTCCATTTTTTTCAGATAACAATCATTAGACGCTATATATACGTCACTCGTACACAAAATGTGGTGGGATCTGAATTACTGTAAAAGTAAGTGTCTTTTTGTTTACATCTCTTTTGACAGAATGTCGCGTTAATTACGAAAAAAATAAGGCTTTCGCGTCTGTCACTAAAACATACCACATAGTTGGACTATATCCACAAAAAATGATTTTAGCCATGCTCTGGAAAAAGGGGGCTCAATACGTCTCCGTGATCTAAGTACCAGCCAAGCCCATCCCATAATTATGGATCCATAATAGCCACTTAAAAAAAACCGACTTAATCATGAGATAGACTGTTTTTTTTTTGTCAGAAACTTGACAAACAGCGAAAAGTTTGGGCCCAGGTCAGGCTGGGCGGACTGCCCAGGCTGGCCCGGGTCGATACTTTTCGCAGGTGCATTAAGCCCTCTTTTCACAGAGCATGGCTCACTTCCTTTTGCTCGCAGGTTTTATTTTCTCTGGCATTTACAAAAACTCCACTGGAAAACAAAAACTAAAAAATTACTCTCGTAAACACTCGTCAAACAGGTATATATACTGAAACAAAAATGACGTTGTCGTAAAGTAAGTGCACAATTTTCAAGCTTTCATTTGAGATGTATACACATATACACGTGTGATATGTAATTTCTACAACATTATAGTTTGCAAAATCGGTCAATGAATCCCAAGTCTGATTGGCTGATCTACAGCAAAGTTCGAGTTTCATGTGCACGTAAGGGGTGGACATATCCGGTACACGTGGTGGATAAAGTTTGTCCATGCCAAAATTTTGCTATAGTCGTATACCTACTGAAAAAAAAAAAATCGAAAATGTTTAAAATTAAAGTTTTTTATTAGAAATTTCAGTTCCGAGAATTCTGGAAAATTTACGAGAGAGGGCTGCGGGCATGCTGGAGGCTGGGCTTCCTATTGCAGAGGTTTCAGTTTGTGTTGGTGCATCTGTGCAAGTAGTCAGCAATCTTGGGCGGCGTTCTTTTTTTTTTTGAGACGGGGAGTACAAGAAAGCTACCACGGAGCAACAGAACGCGCGTCACAGTTCGAGCCCTAGACCGCTGTATCTTGAACAAGCATCTACGAGATCGCTTACGGAATCGGTCGGCTATAGCTGCTGTTACCCCTGGTACTCGCCACGACTGGATTAACGCCCAGACAGCGCTGAGTCGTGTAGCTGATTACGGTTTGCACAGACGTTGCCCGTACGTCGACTCGATGTTAACTCGCCGCCATCGCAGTAATAGAGAGCAATGGGCCTTGGGACTCATAGCCTGGACAAGACAGCGTTGGCGGACAATTCTTTTTACTGATGAGTAGAAGTTTGTATTGTCTCCAGCTGATGGCCTTGTAGGATTGTTCCGACGCTGAAATGAACGTTATACCGACTATTGCGTACTGCAATGCGATCGTTTTTGGGGGCGAGGGATCAGTTATGGTGTGGGGCGGTATTGCTTACGGTATCGCACGTCACTCGTCGTTATTGGGGGAAATTCCAGTGCCCAAATATATAGGGAAAATATTCTCGGCTCTCATATTGTCTCTCACCTTTAAATCTATGACGTCATGTAACAACGTTGCAACAATATAATACCAGACATCATGTTGTTCGTGTCAATATACAGGTTTTACAAAGTCATAACGTTTATTTCGACGTTAAAAGGCCCTAAAAAAATCCGGTTTTGAACCCAGTAGCACATCTACGGGATAATCTTGATCGACTAGTATGTCGACATCTAAACCCGCCAAACAATGTCTACGTATTACGAGCAGCACTGCGCTAAGAAAGGAATAACATCCCATAGGCTGACATAAACAAGCTTGTGCTCTCAATGCAATGTCGCTATCAGGCAGCGGTGGTCATACACGCTACTGATTATTGATTTTTGAAATCGACTCCTTCCTCATTTTGATTCAAATCAATCAGTCAAATTGATACACTCTGTCCAATATACCGATATCAAAAGGTGGACAAGGCAGTCTTTTACACACACACACACACACACACACACACAAAAGATTTCAGCCAAACATATTGAAACGCTGAAAAAGTATCTACATTTAAACTTTGTTCTTAGTTCATTTCTTTTTTCGGTATATCGGCATAAATAGTTGCAACGGTAAGGTGCTGTCAGTCTTAAAATCAGGGTTGGCGAACCTAATATGATTATTCAACTCGGGGTTTTGAGGAAGATTTACAAAGATTATTTCTATTATTTTTCAGTTTTGTTGCCATGGCAACCAGAATTTGTTTTCATTTTATGGAAATCTTTGAAGAAATTCTGAAGAGGACTAACTTAATACAGGTATTTTCTATGAAATTTGTCCGAAATTGAACCGGAATTGGACCGAAAGTTTCAGAGATGTTCGAAATAAAAGTTGACACACATACATGCACACAGACGCACCCCTGATGGATACAGGGCCATGGCATAAGCTTGCTGGCCTTCGGCCAGTGCAGCTAAAAACCAATCAAGTACTACCATAGATAATGTAAATAACAATAGCCACGAAAAATAAACAAAACGGGTGTTAAAATGCATTTAAAATTAAATCACACCATTTAAAAGTATGGAAACTATTCACGGTAAATATGACAATGATATCAGCATTCGGCAAACCTCGGGTGATCCGTTGATCAAAATAGATGTAGGCACGGAATTGACCGAGTTGTGACGAGTGGTATAATCAGCTGATCTAAGAAGCTTGCAATTCATTCAGAAAATGATATGCGAGCGTTTCAGTGCCTACACAGCCAGTCAAGATGACGATCTCGGTTGTCAACAAAATACGCAATGAAAATCAGTCAAATCGCGTATCTTGAGAAACATGTGCGTATTTGTTACGCTTTAAATTAAGTTTTGTTGCGTATTTGCTGTTCCAAATAGCGTACAATAAGCAAATACGCAGCTTATCTGGGGTGCTGACAATCTGTAAGGTCGGTTCAAATGTTAGTCGCTGGCAGTGAAATTTATTTCAAAACCAGGGTCCGTATTCACCAACTATTCTTAAGAATATTCTCTGTCTTATCCTCCAAAATTCTCTGAATTTGAAAGAAACACAACTTCTGATTGGCTAAACCAAATGGTTTAGCCAATCAGAAGTTGTGTTACTTTCAAATGTAGAAAATCTTGGAGAATAAGAGTAAGAACGTTCTTAAGAATGGTTGGTAAATACAGACCCTGGTTTAATGCTTCAAGGTCTATCTTTGTTTACTTTTTGCCTGATTTTGAAATTCGTTTTTCTGCCAGTGACTTGCACTTGGCTTGACCGCACAATAACCGACTGTCAATTTCACAATGATTTTCCATACTTTTAAATGGTAGGATTTAAATTTAAATGCATTTTAACACCTGCATTGTGTTTTTGGTCGCTAAAATGGGCCGTTAAGTATTGGAAAGTTTCAGGCATGTAGAATTTAAACCTGAGACCTCATTTTATTGTTTAATGATTAATCCCTTTTTCATATGAAAAATCAGATACCGTGTTGGGAATACAGGAAAAATATGTCTCACACTATCTTCATTCCTTTTCCTATATTTTTTTTCAAAAATCTTTTTATTGCATGAATGCCAACATTTTTATTTGTGCGCTGCGTCACGTGTAGGGGAGTGCCTTGAATGTATTGGTAAAATCAGTTAAACATCCGTTGTTATCATTATCTTCCGCTAGGTGGCATTTTTCAAATACATAATCTATCTCATGTGGGTGTTCTGGGTACAGAACCGGACTACTTTTGAAGGCGGCAACCAAGGCAGCGAATTTCAAAGTAAAATATATTTTTACTCACCAAAACCTACCTTATACGATTCATTCAGGCAAGGTTACCTAGCATATAACCTTTACACCAGCCATTTAAAACATAGACCCTATAAGCTTTAGAAAAGACCCCGAAATAAGCTTAGGTGGGGACGTTATCTTTGTTTTCAGTCTGTTGCAGAAGTCCCAATTTTCCCCATGTCTATATTTAGAAACTGTCTTTAGACATTTGCAATAAACAATAGTATTTTATAAAATTATTTTCCCCATTTCAACATTATAGATCTACTTTCAAGAATTTTTTAGCGAAAAAATGTCTTGATTTTTCCACAGATGTATTATTTATAGCCATTTTCCGCTTGCTATTTCGCGTATTAATTAATGCTGTACAGGATAGTGATGCGTCATAGCAGACAAGTCAAATCTTCGAAGAATATTAACATGCGCAGACAACGCCGTTAAATATCATTAATAGCGGTTTCAGGATAATTGCACCTAAAAGGAGCTTGTATAGACCCTTTTACAACGCCGTTCGTTGCCAAGGAAATAGGATCCCAGAATTCCACTTTCCGCGCATGCACACTGTTTGTAGGGCAAAAAGTTCAATATCACCACTGTTGAAAGCTATTTTCACACGCAATGTTTAGGACTTGTAGAAAGATTTTATTGATAAAACTGTGAAGATTAATTGTGTTACAGTATGCCGTTATCATGCTGTGCACCGGGATGTACAAACAGATCAGTGAATTAGCATATGGCTTAAATGTCCCAGAGTCAAAACGTCCTACTTTTGGTTAAAACGTCTATTCCGAGTTGATTAAAACGTCCCCCTAAAACGTCCCCGTATATTTTATTCAAACTATTTGTTTGATCTCTTACGTTTTTTAAAGAGATTTTTCATCGTTAATGTTTTGGGTTTTTTTTTTTTGACCATCGTCATTTAATGTTATTGATTTTTAACCCATATCCTGCCGTACTTATTGACCAGGACAAGAGGAATTCGCGTTAAGTTTATGTCATAAATCTTAATTAGTATTACTTAAACCATAATTAGGATTTGTAACAGTATATTTCAAGACCACGCTATCCCTATGTGCAAACAGATCTCTCATTATGCTTTTCGCAAAGTTAATTCAAGATCACCGTCACGTAATTGAGGTTAAGGGTTAAGGCTAAGGTCCATATTGTTTCCCTACATTATCATGTATGACACGCTAAAATGCCTCCCCGTATACGATGGGCTCAACTTATTACTGTTACAATTTCCATTTAACCCTTTACCCAACAATCACAAGTCTTAACGACAAAGAGAAAGGAAAGCTTTTCAAGCATTGTGAGAAAAGGAGAATATACTGGAAAACATTATTTCAACATTTTCCAACACTGTTTTCGGAAAAGGAATGCTTTTACATTACATGTTACATGTATACGATCCCTGGTGGAAAGCAATTATGGAAAAGAGCAGCCACAGACGACAACAAGGCATTATACAGTTGTTCGTTCGTTCTTCGTTCGCACGTTAGTTCATCCATCCATCTATCCATCCATCTGCTCGCTCGCTGGCACGCTCATTCATTCATTCATTCATTCATTCATTCATTCATATGTTTTCAAATACGTCTGCGCCAAAATTTGTTTCATGATGAAATTGTTCACAATACACTCTCTAAACTATTAGAGGTAACAGCATGTTATGCCGATCTCAACCGACACTCTCCGCCATTAAAGTTAAACTAAAATATCCACTGTATTGGCGATTAAACTAACAAATGTGAGTAGTATAGGAGGGTAGACCTCGGACAGTGTCCGAGGTCTACCCTCCCATGGTCCGAGGTTTGCCCGCCTGGTCCGAGGTTTACCCGCCTAGGGAGGGTAAACCTCGGACAAAATATGCAAAAGACCGGTCAAAACTTCAAACCGGAAGTAGATGTGCGCTTTTTCTGCCCCCCCTCCTCACACCACTGCAAAAATGCTCGCGCATGCGCATACAGAAGAGGAAACCGGAAATAGAATTCTTACCAAAGGAGTGGTGTGCCGCCATGTGTGCCGCCATGTTTTTGTTTGGGTTGATCCTGCATTTTGATTGGTCGAGACGTTTTCCCGCCAAAAAATTTGAATTGAAAACGTGTGACACCACATCCTGGTTCGAAAAGACGGTATGTCACCATCTTCATTCGATTTGATCTTTCTCTTTATCACCGTGTCGGACTTAGTCTTTTTTCCACGATATGGGTTATATCCCTGAAAGAGGCGTGAAGAGGTGGTAAGGAGGAGTGAAGAGGAGGTAAAGAGGAGTGAAGAGGAGTTAAAGAGGAGTGAAGAGGAGTTAAAGAGGAGTGAAGAGGAGGTAAAGAGGAGTGAGGAGGAGTCACCTTTCTTGCTATATTGACAAGTTTGTCCCCATGCTGTGGTTGTCCCAGGGTCTCAGATTGGTGGACTTAGTCTTTTCTCCGTTTTTCGTTCGGCTGAGAACTGTTCTTTCTCTATTACTGTAGGACTTAGCCATTTCTCTGCTTTCGGCCGATTTAGTCTTTCTCTGGTATCGTTGGACTTAGTCTTTTTCCCACGATATGGCGCTATATGTCGAAAGAGGAGGTTAACGGAGTAAAGAGGATTCAGGTTTTAGGTGATGATTAGCTTCGAGGGGTCGGATTACAGATCGCAAGAATGGGTGTGTAAAAAGAAAAACAGATGTGTGTTATAGATATTATTTTATTACGATCTAAATTGAAACAGCAAAAGACTCGAATAGAATGTCATTGTTAACCAATGACATTCTATTCGAGTCTTTTGCTGTTTCAATTTAGATCGTAATAAAATAATATCTATAACACACATCTGTTTTTCTTTTTACACACCCATTCTTGCGATCTGTAATCCGACCCCTCGAAGCTAATCATCACCTAAAACCTGAATCCTCTTTACTCCGTTAACCTCCTCTTTCGACATATAGCGCCATATCGTGGGAAAAAGACTAAGTCCAACGATACCAGAGAAAGACTAAATCGGCCGAAAGCAGAGAAATGGCTAAGTCCTACAGTAATAGAGAAAGAACAGTTCTCAGCCGAACGAAAAACGGAGAAAAGACTAAGTCCACCAATCTGAGACCCTGGGACAACCACAGCATGGGGACAAACTTGTCAATATAGCAAGAAAGGTGACTCCTCCTCACTCCTCTTTACCTCCTCTTCACTCCTCTTTAACTCCTCTTCACTCCTCTTTAACTCCTCTTCACTCCTCTTTACCTCCTCTTCACTCCTCCTTACCACCTCTTCACGCCTCTTTCAGGGATATAACCCATATCGTGGAAAAAAGACTAAGTCCGACACGGTGATAAAGAGAAAGATCAAATCGAATGAAGATGGTGACATACCGTCTTTTCGAACCAGGATGTGGTGTCACACGTTTTCAATTCAAATTTTTTGGCGGGAAAACGTCTCGACCAATCAAAATGCAGGATCAACCCAAACAAAAACATGGCGGCACACATGGCGGCACACCACTCCTTTGGTAAGAATTCTATTTCCGGTTTCCTCTTCTGTATGCGCATGCGCGAGCATTTTTGCAGTGGTGTGAGGAGGGGGGGGGGCAGAAAAAGCGCACATCTACTTCCGGTTTGAAGTTTTGACCGGTCTTTTGCATATTTTGTCCGAGGTTTACCCTCCCTAGGCGGGTAAACCTCGGACCAGGCGGGCAAACCTCGGACCATGGGAGGGTAGACCTCGGACACTGTCCGAGGTCTACCCTCCTATACTACTAATGTGTGATATATCAGGTGGCTACCCTTTATAAACCCTTTACCTATCTCAATCTCGTCTTAACTCTTTACCATACAATCCCGTCTTTTAACGACCCTCAGAAAGAAGAGGCTTTTGAAAACATTTTGGGAAAAGGAGAAAATGCTGGTAATTAGCATCTTCTCCTTTTCCCACAATGTTTTCTACCCTTCCGAAAACAAATTTCAATTTTTCAGTCACATTTGTTTTGTCGTCTGCAAATGCTTTCAGTCTGGTAAAGTACAAATTGTTGTCGTTCGGTAAAGAGTTAATTAACGACCCTACATCAATGGGCTTGTGGAAACACTACGGCAAAAGGTAAAAATGCTGGTAACATGCATTTTTCCCATTCCCGCAGTGTTACAGCCCATGCTTCATGGGGTTTGTCTGTTACTGCCTGGGTCGGTTAACTTTTCCTTTGATGATAACGTCAACCCACAACAGCGACACATTTTTTTTTACGTTTACGTCTTATATTGTCATTAAAATACGGATCGTTTTCTTCCACGTTACTGAACCGTTAGCAAATAAGTCTGGTTATGGTTTCTTTTTCATATAATCGCACATTATTCAACAATTTTATGTACACTTTCAATAATCTGCTACTGTTTTATTTTGTCTTTTTGCCCTACACGAGTGCGCATGCGCAGTTTTCCGGGAAGTGGTCAGAGACTAAAAGGGTCTATTCACAAAAAAAAAAGTGTGTATGGAAATGGCTTTTGGAGACAGACGACTCCGGACAGAGACGAATCACTGATGAGAAAAGGGGTCCTTGATCGAACGACATGTCGACAGGAATCACTGTTGAGCACTATCATCCAGTTGCCACAAAGGTTTAGTGCTGTGGGACAACTTGTATTGGGTTTTAACCAGTGGCTTTTGAAAATCCTGTACATGATCGTCAAGTCGTTTTGGTCTGACCTCTTTCAATCGCCTTCGAAACCAATTCTCTGCATGAGTGATGCTGCACCACTGTACAGTATACCGTTCGACGGTTATAGATAGGTCTTGAGTTTTTACAGCCAAACATAGCCTTACGCACTTGTACAGACTCCAGTTTGGCAATGTTTGAATTTGCTGCTAGGTACCATACTCTAAGAGCTACTGGAAGTGAGGACAAACTATGCTCTTGTAGATTTGACTCTAATACACCTCGGACTTACTTGAAAAGATTCTTGCAAAGGAAACCTAAAGGTACACTCAATTTGGTTGGCTATATTCGCCAGTGCGTCAGTGTGATTGCTCCGGGACATTTTGCTTTCTATGCTGACTCAAAGGTATTACCATTTGAAGTTTGTTTGTTTGTTTTGTTTTGTTTTTTTTTTTAAGACTGCCTGATCATGATGTTAAAGACGCCTTGTAAACATTTCGTTTGTCATTGATGTTTGCACTTTTCTCAGATTTACTGTCTGTCAATCTTTCTCCAGCTCATGCAAAATGAAATTATTAAGTTTCAGCTAGAGCTACATTCTTGTGGCCTCGAATGGCTCTGTACAGAAGACAATCATCAGCAAGAAGTCAAGACGAGGGGGTCACGAAATTCTAGAGAAGCTCTTAATAGGAGGTCGTTCGGATGGGAACTGAAAACATAAAAGGTCCAAACATTGCACCCTGTGGTACACCAGGTGTAACAACAGCAGGAGAATGGGCCTTTCTATTATGGCAGGGATTTTTTAATCTAATGTTATTAGATTCTTGTCATCATAGACTAACCTGCTCATTTCAACCCATTTCATTTTGTGAAATTAAATCATTCAACGGATCTTGGGTTATCTTACTTTATATTCAACGAAGTTATTTTGCTCATGCTAACTGTTTTAGCCAACAGAGATGAAGCTGTCATCTAGTGCTATAAAAGAACCTTGAGGACCATTACAAAGTCACTGTGTGTGGGTGGGTGGGGCTGTTATACTGGGTTTATTATGAATTTATTTATCAAAATAATCAAATATTTCATTTCGATTTGTCAACTTCTTATGTGTGACTTTTAATAGTGAGGTGTATGTCTATTTGTCCCGAATACACTCATTTTTTCCCTTATAATTTATATATTGCGAAAGAAATATTGTCTCAAAGTGTCGCCAAATCCCCCCTCCCCCTTACCCCCGCGTTTGAATTTCGATTTTAACCGTTTTAACTCTTAGCGCCTCAGAGAAATCGCATCTCGAAGCCCCAATTGTCGACGTAAAAAATAATCTTAGTATTGCTAAATGAAATTTTTTGCTCGTAATTCCTGCTATCCAGAAGAATCCGCAATCGAACAAATCGTGGTGCGTACTTCCGGTGTTAAGGTGACAATGAAATACGCAATACCTGTTATTTCAAAAGGAATATAAAAAGTCTTATGCCCTGAAAAGACAGTTTACTATTTTTCCTGACGAAAAACTAACAGAGCCGTGGTAACAATTACGGTTATATTTTTAGTAGTCCTCAAAATTCTAATTATCATTCCATGCCACCATACTGTTCGCTCGTTTCCGCTTGGATGTTGGTCAAACGAAACGGCCCACCTTCAAAACGGCCCGCTTCGAACATGACCCATTCCTTTAGCGACACAAAATGTTTCAGTCTAGTGGCTATATTCGTTCAAAAGTCTAACCATGGAATAAACTGATTAGACTGGTCTAAATTGAAAGCATTTGCAGATGACAAACAAAATGTTGCTTCAGTTCTTGAAGCTTGATGAAAGGGACAGATGAGTATCGTGGCGGCCATTGGCCCTCTCGTGACAGGAATATACAAGAATAGTAAAATTTTTGACAATTTGGTCCCTTCTATCAACTTATATGCACCTATGAGGACAGATTAGGATTTTTTCAAACACCATTTAATAAAAAACATCTAAAAATATTGAGTGTCTTAATGAAAAAGTTCGAAACATTTACTCTCAGTAGCAGCAAATGTTCTGGAAAAATTGTTCAGTCATAAGTGACTGAATGAAATGGGTCATGAAATGCGCTAATCAGATTATAGTTCGGAATCTTGTCACATTGTGCCATCTGCTCAGATGACTTTTTGGCATCAAAACTATTTTACATGTTAGGAACTTTTAAGGATTAAAATAGGGATTAGAATTGGGAGAATAGCCCTGGAAGCACCATGACAATCCTTAATAAACCATCTTGAACCAGCAAATAGCCCCAGATGTTTAAAAATGTAAAATACAACTGAAGATCATTGAGGAAGATATCAAGAACTGGCTTAATCCTTGGGATAAAGCAGGGCGGTGCGGGGTCCCTACCTTTCCTTTACCTGGAGAAAATGTAGCATTCCGCCTTTATACTATGAACCCCTTTTGGTTGTTGAAATTTGGAGATGCAGGTTTGCCCTCAGCTGTCCCCTTCTCTGTGTGTGTCTGTCTGTCCGAAATTTTTTTTTTGGCTTCATATCTCTTGATTCCTTTCAAGGACTTTTATGGGACAAAAGTTAACCCCAGTAAGGATTTTATAAAATGATGGTTGCAGGGGATAAAGCTGTCTCCAAATTGCCGTCTTGTGTAAAAGGCAGTGGAAAGATGCTGGGGTATCATGGCCCCACTGTTTTTAGCTCACCTGAGCACGAAGTGCTCAAGGTGAGCCTTTGTAATGGTGCTGTGTCCGGTGTCCGTCGTGTGTCATCCGTTGTCCATTGTCCAGGCATCAACAATTACCTTGTGTGCACTCTAGAGGCTACATTTTCAGTCATATACTCGTGAAACTTGGTCAGAATATTTTTCTTGATAATATCTCGGACAAGATCAAAATTGGGTCCATGTTGGGTTAAAAAGTAGGTCACTGGGCTAAATCTAAGAAAAATCTCATGTGCACTCTAGAAGCCATATTTTCAGCTTGATACTCATGAATCTTGGTCAGAATGTTTGTCTTGATAACATCTTGGACAAGCTTGAAATTGGGTCATGTTGGGTCAAAAAGTAGGTCACTGGGCCAAATCTTAGAAAAATCTTGTGTGCACTCTAGAGGCCACATTATCAGCAGAAACTTTTGAAACTTGGTCAGAATGTTTGTCTTGATCATACTTTGGACAAGTTTGAAATTGGGTCATCTCGGGTCAAAGAGTAGGTCACTGGGCCAAATCCTAGAACAATCTTGTGTACACTCTAGACGCCACATTTTCAGCCTGAAACACATGAAAATTGGCTTGTTTGTCTTGATGATACTTCGGACAAGTTCAAAATTGGGTCATGTGGGGTCAAATAGTACATGTAGGTCACTGGGCTAAATCTTAGAAAAACCTTGTGTGCACTCTAGAGGCCACATTTTCAGCCTGAAGCTCATGAAAGTTGGGTAGAATGTTTATCTTGATAATATCTGGGACAAGTTCATGTCTGGTCAGAAAGTAGGTCACTGGGCTAAATCTTAGAAAAACCTTGTGTGTACTCCAGAGGCCACATTTGTAGTCAGATACTCATGAAATTAGGTCAGATTGTCTGCCTTGATGATATCTTAGACAAGTTTGAAATTGGGTCATGTTGGCTGAAAAAGTAGGTTACTGGGCCAAATCTTAGGAAAACCTTGGGTGCTCCATAGAGGCCACATTTTCTGCCTTATACTGATAAAGATTGGTCAGAATGTTTATATTGTTGATATCTCAAAGATGTTTGAAAGTGGGTCATGTCGGGGTAAAAAGTAGGTCACATGGTCAAATCTTTGATAAACCTTGTGTGCTCTCCTAGAGGCCACATTTTCAGCCTCATTCTCATGAAACTTGGTCAGAAAGTTTTCCTTGATGATATCTTGGACAAGTTTCTAGCTGGGTCACATCTGGTCAAAATGTAGGTCACTGGACCAAATCTTAGAAAAACCTTGTGTGCACCGTAGAGGCCACATTTTCAGTCTGTCAGATACGCATGAAACTTGGTCAGAATGTTTGTTTTAAAGATATCTTGGACAAGTTTGGGATTTAGTCACATTGGTTCAAAAAGTAGGTCACCTACACTCATGTGTTTTACATCATTAAAACCAGGATCTCTTCAGCTTTATCAACTGTAGATGACTTTACTCAGGTGAGTGCTTTAGGGCCAGTGGCCCTCTTGTTCTTGGTTATTTATTTTATTCAATACTAAGTTAGCCACTGCATTCCAAAATTATTAGCTCCACTGGCCGAAGGCCAGCAAGCTTATGTTGTGGCCGTGTCAGTCCAGTGTCTGTGTGTCTGTTAACTTTTATTTCTAACATCTTCTCAAAAAGTACCCATCCCATTCACAGGTGAATGGCGACGAACAGGATTTACACTGTTGCACACTGTTCACCTGTGATCCCATTCTGACCAAATTTCACACAAGTTATCCTGCTGTGGCCCTCCTCCGAATTTCTTCAAAGAATTTGATTCCAGTAAAAAGTTGGGTTGCCATATGATAGCAACTAAATTGAAAGATATTTAACATCTTTCAGAAACTTCTTGTCCAAAACCAGACGGCCAAGGGCTACCAAATTTGGTGTGTAGCTTCATCAAATAGACCTGTACCAAGATTTTTCAAATTATAGCCCTTGGGTCAAAACTGGCCCCACCATGGGGGTCACAAGTTTTTCAAGGACTTATTATTGTGAAAACTTTAAAAATTGTCCCAATCCTAACCATAAAGCAGAGGGCTGCCAAATTTGGCATATAGCTTTATCTACTGGACTTCTACTAAGAGTATTCAAATTATAGCTGTAAGTTTAACATCGGTTAATATGATGAAAACTTCAAAAGTCTTCTTGTTCCTAACCATAGGGCCTTGGGCTACCAAATTTGGCCTGCAGCTTCATTCAGTAGATCTTCCCCAAGATTGTCCCTATAATAGCCCTGGGGTCAAAGTTTAAACCATGTTTGTCACAAGTTTTACAAATGTACATGAGCTTATAATCTGAAAACTAAAAAACAAAATACTTTCTGGTTCCTTACTATAAGACCACCAAATTTTAGCATGCAGCATCATCTAGTAGACCTGTAGCAAGAATGTTAATCAATAGCCCTGGGGTCATCCCTGGGTAGTAAAACATTTTACAGAGGCTTACATTGTGAAAACTTTAAAAATGTTCTTTTGGTACACAAAGCCATTAAGCTTATGATACTGATGAGTCTAGGACAATTCCCCCCAGACAAATGCCCCCCCGGACAACTCCCCCCCCCCCCCCCCGACAACTCCCCCTTGCAAATCCCCCCCCCCCGACAATCCCCCCCCCCCCCGACAATTACCCCCTGGACCATTACCCCCTGGACAACCCCCCTCCCCCGACAATTACCCCCTGGACAACTAACCCCCCCCCCCCCCCCCCCCCCCCCCCCCCCCATGATTTGCCCCCCTTGTATATACTAATACAAAAGTGGTTGGTAGAAGATCAGAGTATGCCATTGAAATACGGTCCTATATTAAGAATCGTTGCCTCCTTGGCATAGGGTGTAAAGACATTTTTTATGAAATCTATTCTTTTTATGGACAAAATGAAATGTCTTTTTCATCAGTTATTCATTGGTTTAATAAATTCCAATGTGGGTTAATTTCGACTGAATATGCACCCCATGCCCATGGGCCTAAAACAGCAGCATCTACGAAGATGGTTGCTTAAGTGAAAGAAATACTTAATACCGATGCAAGATACACCACAAAGCAAAAAGCTAGTATCACTGGCATTTCATTAGGAACAGCTCATTTTATTCTCAAATGTGATTTGAAATTGAGAAAGATCTGTGCCGGATGGATTCCCTATCTGCTGACAGATGAGCAGAAAAAGGCTTACATGCACTGCGCTAAATTGTTGCTTAAACAGTATCCAAATTACAATGCACAGTCTTTTGCAAATGTCGTCACAGATGACAAAACATGGGTTCATTTTTATGAGCCAAAACAAAAACACCAAAACAAGATTTGGGCTACAAAGTCTTGCAAAAGCCATGCATTGCAAAAAGGACCATCAGTATAAAGAAGGTAATGTATGCCATTTTCTTTACAACTGAGGGTACTGCATTCAGATTGCTATGCCTGAAGGCAGATCTGTTAATGCAAAATTTTACAAGACGAAAGTTCTTCGAAAACTGAAGAAATAGTCTCAAAAACGAAGACCCACAACAGGTTTGGCCAATGTCAGATTGCTGCATGACAATGCATCATCACACAAGGCGACTATAGTGCAAGACTTTATGAAGTAGGAAAAAGTTGTGCTCCATCACCCTCCTTATTCACCTGACCTTTCCCCTGGTGACTTGTTTTTGTTAAGCTAAAAAAACTACCGTTCAGGTTTAAAAATAGTTCAGCGCAAACACCTTGGTTCTGCTATATTCCAGTGTCTTCATAATATACCTAAAAAAGGCTATGAAAATGCCTTCAAAGATTGGATCCGGAGACTGAAACTTTGTATATCTGTTGGAGGTGAATACTTTGAGGGAACAAAATAAAAATTTCAATGGAATCTATGAAGAATCAAATTTTAGGTGCTTAGGTGCATTCATATTTGAACACTCCCTGTACACATGGCTTTATCAGGATTAACTGAGGAAACTGCTGTTATGCAATGTAAGTGCTCCTTGGTAAAACATGGAATAAGCTGGGCTACTCCTGGTTCTAATTTAAAGATTCCTTTTCCAGACAGGGAATCCATAGGGGTAACATAGAAAGTGTGAGAATGCAATCTTTTTTTTTTAACCAAACCGTCCCGGATCATCTCAGTCGTCTGGCCTTTCTTTAGCGAGCGGCATGGGGACCAGCACTGTGACAGTGAGAACTGGGCTTAGTATATCAACTCCTTACCATATAATCCCGACTTATAATGACCTGTGAAAAAGGCCTTTTGAAAACCTTGTGGGAAAAGGAGAAAATGCTGGTGACCAGCATTTTCTTCTTTTCCCACAATGTTTTCTACCCTTCCCAAAACAAATTTCAATTTTTCAATCACATTTATTTTGTCGTCTGCTAATGCTTTCGAATTGGACCAGTCTAACATTTTGTCGTTTGGTAAAGAGTTAACATTCAATTATGATTTTCTGTTAATCTGTTACAGAGTAGGGGAGATGTAGTTTTATACAGAACCAGACTGCAATGCTTCTTCCAATATGTCGTCTATTTTGAGAGGCTCCTACAACTATCTCTGGGATCTGAGCAAGCCATTAGGGCAAGGAGCCACAAGTATGGTATACAGAGGACGGAATAAAGTGAGTATTCAGAGCTCCAGGTAAGAGAGAGTGATGGTATTCTAAATCCATTATTTCTCTTCCAAACCCTATGTTGTGGGTACTCATTAGAATTGTCTCAATGAGACAATTCTAATGAGTACCCATAACATAGGGTTTAGTGGAGAATAATTAATATTTTCAGTTTTGAAATCAAAATCACTCCCTCTATCTGGAGCTCTGGTATTATTGTATTTTATTTCATGTTTTTCGGTAGTTTATCAGGAAATAATTGTGGATTATTGTTTGATCCTTTCACCGTTTCGACTAGTGAATTTACCGATTGATAAAGTCACTGGTAAGGAAATACCGAGAGCTCACATGTACTTCGCAAGTTCCAACAAAGAAGGGGTTAGAAGCATGGAACAAATAGACAATTTGTTTTTTTCACTGAAAGATGGAATTTATTTCATCTCGTGAACATCATTTAGTAATATTTTCACTTGCAGTGATTGTGTGGTAAAGGGTTTAGAAAAACTGCATACAACTAGATTTTAACTGAAAAAAAAAATCATTGCAGAAGAAAGTTGATCAGGAGGATGTGATATTTTACTCTTAGCTGGAGAAAATAACAAAAATACCACAAAAATTGATGCTCTGACCTCCAGAACAGTAATCTTGTGACTCCCAGATTAGCTACATGTATCCACACAACTGTCACGCAGACATATTTAAAGCATTTTCTCCTTTTTCCATATTTGTCTTACTCTAGATGAATAGATAGATTTCATCATTTGAGGCACATTTCGTCATTTGCAAATTCTATCAGAATGGAAAAATCTAAAATTTCGGCATCTTTTAAAGAGTAATGTAAACTTTTAACTCTTTACCAAGTGATAGAATTTTAGACTAGTCTAATTTAAAAGCATTGGCAGACAACAAAGTAAATCTGACTTATAACTTTACAACACAACTCAGACTTTAAATGACCCTGGTGGAGAAGCCTTTTGAAAACATTGTGGGAAAAGGAGAAAATGCTGGTAACCAGCATTTTCTCCTTTTCCCACAATGTTTTCTATCCGTTCATAAACAGATTTAAATTTTTGAATCACATTAAAATGTCATCCGCAATTGCTTTCAATTTGGAAAAGTCCAAAATTTTTGTTATTTGGTAAAGATTTAAGCCACATTGAATTTGTCATCTGCAAACTGCTTCCAATTCTGACAAGCCTAAAATTTTCACATCTGGAAAAGTTTCAAGCCATATTATTGTCTAAACTTACTTTTTTTTCTCTGTTTTTGTATTTACAACAGAGCACAGGGGAAGAAGTGGCAGTCAAAGTTTTCACGCAGGCTGGCAACCTGCGTCCTAAAGATGTACAGATGAGAGAGTATGAGGTCATGAGAAAACTCGAGCACAAAAATATTGTGGCACTACTGGCCATTGAAGAAGAGGTATCAATCTTGATTATCCCTTTATCACGCAATCCGCCAAGCCCAGCTAGCTCATTCGGTAGCGTACAGGACTTAAGAACAGTGTTGCTGGTTTGATCCCCGACTCCGCCAATTTCTTTTCAAGGATTAATGATAGTCTTTGCGACAGGATTCATTCCTCTCTCACTGCTGGCCATTGTTTCGACAATGGTTATATGGGAAAGCAGCTAGTGGCTTGGAAAGAATATTATGCGGAATACTGGTAAAAGAAACTCCAGGAAAACATGGATAGGTGCACTGGCCACCACCATATAACTGAAATCATGTTGAAAAACGGCTTTAAATACCATGCAATCAATCAATCATTCGCACAATCTGGGGTTTTAACGACCTAGATGAAGAGGCCCTTAGAAAACATTGTGGGAAAAGGAGAAAGTGATAGTAACCAGCATTTTCTCCTTTTCCCACAATGCTTTCTACCCTTTGAAAGAAAAAAAGCAGGTTTCGAGTAACTTTTAATTTGTCGTCTGCAAATACTTTCAATTTGGACAAGTTGGAAATTTTTGTCATTTGGTAAGAGTTATGTGTTCAGGGTTTTCCTTGACGCACGATTTTGTGCGTTTTGACGCATTTTTAAGGAAAATGACCCGTATTTTTTTCAATAGTGCTTCACTATGGACGCACAAGTTCAATAAAGGTTACTCACGATCGTCTTTGCTACCGACAAAGTTACATCGCGGGTACATAAGAAAGCTTAAGTACGAGAGGAAAATGGGACGAAACTCTAGACTGTGTATCGATTTTACGAGAATACGGTCGGTCTTTAAACTCGTCTAAACAAAACCAGTCGATCTCTAATGAAAACAATATGGCTCAGTCAAAATTAGCGTCATTCCTGCTGTCTGCAAGGAAGAGACCTTGAACAACGATCGGGTGATGATCGCCTGGTTCGAGTAACGAGAAAAATATTTGAAGGCCCCGAGGGTGTAGTGAAAATTGGCGAAAGACCTAGATCTGTGCTTAATTGTTTGTCGAAAACGGCGGCATGAATGCGACCCGCGTATCAAAACTCAGGAATGGGCCGTTTAATTGGTGAAAATAGTTGTCGGATGGATACTCCCTATTAAATAAAACCCACAAAATAGAGGTTATCAAATCCGGCCGACAACAAGCTGTTTGTATCAATCAAACGGTTGATTCCTGTGACAAAAACAAACCACAATAACCCTTTTACCACAGAGAGTGGCTGCACAAACTTGCGCAATTCAACTGTAACGTGCATCCCCAAAACACTGTGGTCATATTGATGCCCTCTAAAGATTGAAATTACGTAAATAAATGACAGCTTGTCTGCAGCTAGAGCATTTTTTGCCTGTTAAGACCAGGCTTTTGATAAAGCATACACAAGATACCCTATGAAAAAGATGTTATCTAGACTGTAAGCCCCTCTATACAGAGAATCCCTACTGTTACAATGTATCTTACATCATTCAGTAATTCATAAATAGGTTATATTAAAGCTTTGGGATGAATAAGAAACACAAAAACACACATTGTTTCATACATAGTAGTCGTTAATGTTTAACCTAATTACATTTTTTTGTGACCCCTCAAAGTCCAGAATGACCCCCATTATTTATGACTAAGGGGTCACAATGACCCCCAATTTTTGTTGCTAAGGGAAAACCCTGTGTGTTGTATCTAGAATTTTCATTTGACAGGACATTTGGATGCATTCCAGAAAATTTTGGAGGACAATATGCTTTTTTGGGAACATTATATATAATTACTGATACTAACAAATTTCAGTTTATACACAACATGTAATAATGCAAGTTTTGCAATGCCTATTACACTACTTTAGGGAAAACATCATGGAAAACTTGTTTCTAATTCCTTTTCATGAAGCAGGGTCACTTGTGTTTCAGGTCAGGTTTTAGAGCAGAATCTCTATTAACCCTTTTCCACACAATCCCGACTTTTAACGACCCTAAGAAAGAGGCCTTTTGAAAACATCGTGAGAAAATGAGAAAATGCTGGTAACCAGCATTTTCTCGTTTTTCTACAATGTTTTCAACCCTTCCCAAAACAAATTTCAGTTTTTCAGTCACATTTATTTTGTCGTCTGCAACTGTTTTCAGACGGATTAAAAACTGATATTTCAGTACCAGTCAATGGAGAATATTTCAGTAGGCCCAACCCGCCCATGTACAAAATGCTGACCCATTACTGACATAAGATAAAGTTGTAGTTTTTTTTGTAAGAATACACTTCCTGTATTGATGCTGAAAACTAAATAAAAGGGTTTTTTTTTTTTTTTTAAATTTTGGAGTTGATTTTTTTTTGCAGCAGCAGCAGCAATTGTGCACCACAATTTTTAGCTTGGCTCTTTTTGAAGAAAAAGTCTAGTTACTGTCGTGGCCCTTGTATGACCTGTGTTATTGCTGTCTGCGTCAGCATACAAAAACCTGGACATTATAATATCTCTCTTACCACAGTACTGAGAATGTCTACTTCAAACTTGGAGAAGTTGTTAACTATCAAAAGGGGAACCTATACAGCATGGGGGCGGGTAACCATCAAAGTATTTTTGATACTTTTTAGCTCACCTTAGCACAACGTGCTAAAGGTGAGCTATTGTGATCGCCCTATGTCCGTCGTCCTGTCGTCCGTCGTCCGTCAACAATTTCTTTAAACATCTTCTTCTCCTAAACCACTGGGCCAATCTTGATGAAACTTGGCAGGGATGTTCCTTGGGTGAAGCTCTACCAAAATTGTTCAAAGAATTGAATTCCACCCACAACTCTGGTTGCCATGGCAACAAAAAGGAAAAAAAAGCAAAATCTTTGAAAATCTTCTTCTCTGAAACTAGAAGGCACACAGCTTTGATATTTGGTATGTAGCATCTCCTAGTGGACCTCTACCAAGTTTGTTCATTTGATGCCCCTGGGGTCAAAACTGGCCCCGCCCCGGGGGTCACAAGTTATGAGCATAGTAACAAAGAAGGAAAACTTTAAAAATCTTCTTCTCTGAAACTTGAAGGTGTAGAGCTTTGATATTTGGCATGTAGCATCTCCTAGTGGACTTCTACCAAGTTTGTTCATATGATGCCCCTGGGGTCAAAACTGGCCCCGCCCCAGGGGTCACAATTTCCAACATAGGAACAAAGAAGGAAAACTTTAAAAATCTTCTTCTCTAAAACTAGATGGCATAGAGCTTTGATATTTGGCATGAAGCATCTCCTAGTGGACCTCTACCAAGTTTGTTCATATGATGCCTTTGGGGTCGAAACTGGCCCTGCCCCGGGAGTCACAAGTTCAAACATAGGAACAAAGAGGGGAAACTTTAAAAATCATCTTCTCTGAAACTGGAAGGCGTAGAGCTTTGATATTTGGTATGTAGCATTGCCCAGTGGACCTCTACCAAGTTTGTTCATATGATGCCCCTGGGGTCAAAACCGGCCCCACCCCGGGGGTCACAAATTTGAGCATAGTAACAAAGAAGGAAAACTTTAAAAATCTTCTTCTCTGAAACTGGAAGGCGTAGAGCTTTGATATTTGGCATGTAGCATCTCCTAGTGGACCTCTACCAAGTTTGTTCATATGATGCCCCTGGGGTCAAAACTGGCCCCGCCCCGGGGGTCACAATTTCCAACATAGGAACAAAGAAGGAAAACTTCAAAAATCTTCTTCTCTAAAACTAGAAGGCATAGAGCTTTGATATTTGGCATGAAGCATCTCCTAGTGGACCTCAACCAAGTTTGTTCATATGATGCCCTTGGGGTCAAAACTGGCCCTGCCCCGGGGGTCACAAGTTCGAACATAGGAACAAAGAGGGAAACTTTAAAAATCATCTTCTCTGAAACTGGAAGGCGTAGAGCTTTGATATTTGGTATGTAGCATTGCCCAGTGGACCTCTACCAAGTTTTTTCATATGATGCCCCTGGGGTCAAAACTGGCCCCACCCCGGGGGTCACAAGTTTGAGCATAGTAACAAAGAAGGAAAACTTTAAAAATCTTCTTCTCTGAATCTTGAAGGCGTAGAGCTTTGATATTTGGCATGTAGCATCTCCTAGTGGACCTCTACCAAGTTTGTTCATATGATGCCCCTGGGGTCAAAACTGGCCCCGCCCCAGGGGTCACAAGTTCGAACATAGGAACAAAGAAGGAAAACTTTAAAAATCTTCTTCTCTAAAACTAGAAGGCATAGAGCTTTGATATTTGGTATGTAGCATCGCCTAGTAGACCTCTACTAACTTTGTTCATATGATGCCTTTGGGGTCAAAATTGGGCCTGCCCCGGGAGTCACAAGTTCAAACATAGGAACAAAGAAGGAAAACTTAAATTTTTTTTTTCTCTTAAATGGGAAGGCATAGAGCTTTGATATTTGGTATGTAGCATCTCCTAGTGAACTTCCACCAAGTTTGTTCCAAGGATGCTGCTTGGGTCAAAACTGGCCCAGCCCCTGGGGTCACAAGTTCGAACATAGGAACAAAGAAGGAAAACTTTAAAATTCTTCTTTTCTGAAACCGAAAGGTGTGGAGCTTTGATATTTGGTATGTTGCATCTCAGAGTGGACCTCTACCAAGTTTGTTCATATGATGCCCCTGGGTCAAAACTGGCCCCACCCCGGGGGTCACAAGTTCGAAGGTAGGAACAAAGAAGGAAAACTTTAAATTTCTTTTTCTCTTAAACGGGAAGGTGTAGAGCTTTGATATTTGGTATGTAGCATTTCCTAGTGGACCTCTACCAAGTTTGTTCATATGATGCCCCTGGGTCAAAACTGGCCCAGCCCCGGGGGTCACAAGTTCGAACATAGGAACAAAGAAGGAAAACTTTAAAATTCTTCTTTAAAACTGGAAGGCGTAGAGCTTTGATATTTGGTATGTAGTGATTCTCTTCTAAGTTTGCTTGCTCATCTAAGCGCAACAAGTTCATTGAGTTCAAAATTGGGTCATCTTGGGTCATAAACTAGGTCACTAGGTCAAATTAAAGAAATACCTTGTTGGCACTCTCGAGGCCACATTATTTGCTCAATTGCCTCGAAAATTAGCTGGAAAGTTTGTCTTTATAAAGTCTCACATAAGATTAATTTGGGTCAACTTGGGTCATAAACTAGTTCACTGGGTCAAATTAAAGAAATACCCTGTTTGCACCCTGGAGGCCACATTTATTGCTCAAATGACCTGAAATTTGGCCAGAATGTTTGTCTTGATGAAATACCAGATGAGTTTGGATTTGGGTCACCTGGAACCATAAACTAGGTCACTAGGTCAAAATAAAGAAATACCTTGTGGGCTCTCTAGAGGCCACATTCTTTGCTTAATTGCCTTGAAAATTGGTCAGAATGTTTGTCTTTATAAAATCTCACATGAGTCTGAATTTGGGTCAACTGGGGTCATAAACTAGGTCACTTTGTCAAATTAAAGAAATAGCTAGTGGGCACTCTAGAGGCCACATTTATTATTCATATGATTTGAAAATTGGTTAAAATGTTTCTTTTGATATAGTCAAAGACCAGTTCAAATTTGGGTCATCTGGGGTCATAATCTAGATCACTAGGTCAAATTAAAGAAATATCTTTAGGGCACTCGAGGCCACATTTTTTGCTCAATTGACTTGAAAATTGGTCAGAATGTTTGTCTTCATGAAATATGAGTTTGAAATTGGGTCACCTGCGGTCAAAAACTAGGTCACATGGTCAAATTAAAGAAAAACCTTAAAGGCACTCTACTAAGGTGAGCGACCCAGGGCCATCATGGCCCTCTTGTTTTGACTTAGAATTTTCACTGAAAATCAAACAACTGCAGCCGAGCATTGGAACCCCCATGCGGTACTCTTCGTATTTTGAAGGACAACAGTTAAATGCTACATAGTTGAGGAGTTCACAAAAGGAAGAACTTACATTAACAAGGAAAATGTCTATTTTTAGAAAGTCATTCAATTAGATCATTCAATTCTCTTTGTGTTTGAGCATGTTCAGGAACCACCATTTGGAAGATGGCTTATGAAAAACATCATGGGAAAAGGAGAAAAATTAATGCTACCTTCTGAAACAGTTTCCCAAATGTTGGAACACAAATGAACAAACCTTGTATATAGTTTGCAGAAGTACTGCTTTGAATACAAAACTGAAACATTCGAATATTTTCTAATTGAAACAGTTCTAATGAGTATGTGCAACATATGTTTTTGTGACAAAATGAAAATTTTAGAATTTGATTGCAAATGCCCCAAACCCCCACCCAGTTAGCCTTCTGCCTTAAATTTCAGTCACAAATATATCTTTCAACTCTTTACCAGGCGACAAAAGTTTAGACTTGTCCAGGATGAAAGCATTTGCAGAGGACAAAATTATAACATATGGCTTAAACAATGGGATTTTGTCTCCAAAAGGGTAGATAACATTGAGGGAAAAGGAGAAAGTGCTGGTTACCAGCATTTTCTCTTTTTCCTACAATGTTTTCAAAAGGTGTTTTCCTCAGAGTTGTTAATTTAGTGGATATGGTCAACCCTTTACCACACAAGCCCGACTTTTAACGACCTGTGGAAGAAGCCTTTTGAAAACTTTGTGGGAAAAGGAGAAAATGCTGGTAACCAGCATTTTCTCCTTTTCCCAGAATGTCTTCTAACCTTTCAAATTTAAATTTGAATTTTTGAGTCAAATTGATTTTGTCGTCTGCAAAAGCTCTCAGTTTTGACAAGTCTGAAATTCTGTCATTGGGTAAAGAGTTAAGGGTAAAGTTTGCTGTTTATTTTTTTTCAGCAAGGTTCTCGCAACAAGGTCATAGTGATGGAGCTGACAGATCACGGAAGCTTATTTAATTTATTAGAAGATCCAAAAAACGCCTATGGTTTACCTGAAGAGGAGTTTCTCATTGTGTTTGAGCATGTTTGTACGTATATCGCTTCCTCGTTTATACAAGACAGTTGAGCCATGCTCTGGCGAAGGGGGGCTAAATGCATATCCGTGATCCGTGACACCAAGCAAGTCATCAAATAATCACGGGTCCATATACACAACGGAATCGTGAGGTACACTGGCTCTTTGGCATGCAGAAAATTTACCAAAAGCAAAATGTTTCAGCCAAGGTCGGCCTGCTGGGTCAATACTTTTTGCAGATGCATTAAGCTCCCTTTTCACAGAGCATGGGTCACATATAATATCCTGTGTACAAACTTATTTCTGCTGTCATATGTGAGGACAGGTAATTTTGGAAACTGTTTTATCAGTAGCCTATTAGTGATTTTTAGCTCCACTGGCCAAAGGCCAGCGGGCTTATGTCATGGCCCGGTGTCCGTCGTGCGTCCGTCCGTCCGTTAACTTTTATTTCAAACATCTTCTTCTCTGAAACTACCCATCCAATTTTCATGAAACTTCACAGAAATGATCTTGCCATGGTCCTCTTCAGAATTTCTTGAAAGAACTTGATTCCTTCAAAAACTCTGGTTGCCATGGCAACAAAACTGAAAAATATTGGAAATCTTTAAAAATCTTGTCTGAAACCATAAGGCATAGGGCTACCAAATTTGGCATGTAGCTTCATATAGTAGACCTCTATCATGTTCTTCAAATTATAGCCCTGGGGTCAAAATTGGCTCTGCCCCAGGGGTCACAAGTTTTACATAGGCTTATATAGAGAAAACTTTAAAAATCTTCCTGTACCTAGCCATAAGGCCTAGAGCTACCAAATTTTGCATTTAGCTTGATCTAGTGAGGGTCTACCAAAAGTGCCCAAATTACAGTCCTGGGGTCAATTTGGCCTCATGCTGGGGAGAGGGGGGGGGGGGGCAGGTTCACAAGATTTACATGGGCTTATATAGGGGAAACTTTTAAATCTTGGTGTACATAGCCATAAGGCTTAGGGCTACCAAATTTTGCATAATTATAGCATTATCTAGTGGACAACTACAAAGAGGGTCCAAGTTACAGCCCTAGGATCAAGTTTGGCCCTGCACCAGGGGTCACAAGTTTTACATGGGTTTATGGAGTGAAAACTTCAGACACCGTTATGTTACTAGCCATAAGGCCAAGAACTCCCAAATTTGGCATGTTATTCTTCTAATACACATATTCCCCATTTAGTCCAACTGTAGCCCTGGGGTCAAAGTTTTATAAGGGCTTATATAGTGAAGACTTCTCTTTATGGTTTATATTTATAAGCCAGTGGAGCGATACAGGGCCATCATGGCCCTCTTGTTTATCATATATCTACCACATGGCAAAAATGTAGACTAGTCCAAACTGAAAGCATTTACAGACGACAATAAAAATGTGGCTCAACTCCTGGAATTTCTCTTTGATAGGGTAGAAAACATTGTGGGAAAAGGAGAAAATGCTGGTTACCAGCATTTTCTCCTTTCCCCACAATGTTTTCAAAAGACTTCTTCAGAGTTATTAAAAGTTATGATTGTGTGGTAAAGAGTTAATGACCTGTGTAAAATACTGGCGTCATCTGGATTACAAATATGCTGAACCAGAAAATTTTTTTCATATCAGTCATGTACCCTGTGTAGAACATAATTTGTGTACACAGACTGCTTTTCTCCAAGATTTTCTAAATTTGAAAGTAACACACTTTCTGATTGGCTAAATCAAATGGTCTAGCCAATCAGAAGTTGTGTTACTTTCAAATTTAGAAAATTCTGGAGAACAATACAAATATTTTTAAGAATGGTTGGTGAACCCTGGACAATTTTTTATGGTATGTATTATTTTTGAAAATGGATTGTGGAAGTTTAAGAATATGGGTTTTTTGAAATTCACATGGAAAGAAAGAAGGAAATTTTATGCCTTACCAGACAACCCCATGTTTGAACAACCACTGGAAGGAAGCTTTTCGAATGTGTTGTGGGAAAAGGAGTATTTTCTTCTTTCCTTATGATTCCTTTCAGAGACAAATCATGTCAATGGAGTCATATATAATTTGCTGTTTGCAAATGCGTTCGTTTGGACAAAATTTTGTATGAAATTTTGTTGCTGTGTAAAGAAGGACAAAGTGAAACCTTAAAGTGTTTCAAAGTGTATCAAAGACCAGATAATACATGTAGTTATAGCTTTGAGGAAGCAAATGGTCTTTTTAAGCGATATCAATCTTTAAGAGATTATGGTCACGCATTACCTATCAGTACCTGTAAAATATTCTGGCTTCTGCATAATAAAGGGGAATTTTTCAGCAATTTAACCCATTACCTAACAATCAGGTGTTTTAACCACACTCAGTAGATGGAACTGAAAACATTGTTGGAAAAGGAGAAAAACTAGTACATGTCATTAGCATTGTCTCCGTTTCTCACAATCTTTTCTACTATTTCAAAGATAAATCCCATCAATTGATACTTCTGTCTTTACCAAACGACAAAATTTTAGACTTGGCCAAATTCAAAGCATATGCAGACTGACAAATCAGATGTGGCCCAAATGATGAAACTTGCCTTTACTTGAGTAGAGAACATTGCAGGAAAAGGAGAAAATGTTGGTAACCAACATTTTCTCCTTTTTCCACAATGTTTTCAAAAGTTGTCTCTCTCAAGGTCATTAAAACTTTATAAATTTATAAATTTATAAAGGGTTTAACCCTTTACCACACAATCCCAACTTTTAATGACCCTGAGAACGAAGCCGTTTGAAAACATTGTGTGAAAAGGAGAAAATGCTGGTAACCAGCATTTTCTCCTTTTCCCACAATGTTTTCTACCCTTCCCAAAACAAATTTAAATTTTTCAGTCACATTTTTTTTTTTTTTCGTCTGCAAATGCTTTCAATTTGGATCAGTCTAAAATTTTGTCGTTTGGTAAAGAGTTAAACATGAAACTGCTGGTTTTGTTGCTGATTCAATTTTCTTCCTTCAGCTGCAGGTATGAAGTGTATTAAGGATAATGGTATAGTCCACCGTGACATCAAACCAGGAAACATTCTCAGATATATTGGAGAAGACGGAAAGTATGTTTCTACCTTTGACCTTAGTGACAGGAGCATGACAAAAATTTTATTCATTGAAAGACTGTAGCCCATTACTGTACAAATGCAACTTTTTACGACTTTAGTTGTGACAGTCTTCGAACACGTTATTGGAAAAGGAGCTTCTGCATGTACCAAGCAATGGCTTCTTTTCCTGTGATGTTTTCTGTACTGTTGAAAAAGGCTTTTGTTTCTCGCCTTTGAGTATTTTTCCTTTGTAAAATGTTTCACACCATGAGACATGTAGTGGGTCAAAAAACAGTCTATACAGTAAGTGGGTTAAAGATATTTCTTCCTTGTACTGTTATTTAAAATTTACACTCACACAATTTTTTTTTATAACCCTTTCCCATACAGCTTCTTGTAGACTTCTCCCATATTGAAGGATCTACAGATGACAGGTTCAAGATAAGCACTAATGATCAAAAGTTTTCTGAAAGAGCAGATATTATTGTAATTACCAGCATATCTCCTTTTTCCTCAATGTTTTTAAAAGCCTACCTTTGTAAGGTTTCAAAAATACGAGGTTGTTTAACTGTGTACCACACAATCCCAGCTATAAAAGATCAATCCCATTGTTTTAGCAACATTCTGAATTTGTCAAACTGCCACAATGTTTTAGAATCCAGTGGAAAAAGTATATTGATATTTGTAATGGTAGTGAATCTTGATATTGTATTCCATTTCGCTTTTTAGCTCACCTTAGCACAACGTGCTAAAGGTGAGCTATTGTGATCGCCCTATGTCTGGCGTCTGTCGTCCGTCGTCCGTCAACAATTTCTTTAAACATCTTCTTCTCCTAAACCACTGGGCCAATCTTGATGAAACTTGGCAGGGATGTTCCTTGAGTGAAGCTCTACCAAAATTGTTCAAAGAATTGAATTCCACCCACAACTCTTGTTGCCATGGCAACAAAAAGGAAAAAAAAGCAAAATCTTTGAAAATCTTCTTCTCTGAAACTAGAAGGCACAGAGCTTTGATATTTGGTATGTAGCATCTCCTAGTGGACCTCTACCAAGTTTGTTCACTTGATGCCCCTGGGGTCAAAACTGGCCCCGCCCCGGGGGTCAGAAGTTTAAGCATAGTAACAAAGAAGGAAAACTTCAAAAATCTTCTTCTCTGAAACTTGAAGGCGTATAGCTTTGATATTTGGCATGTAGCATCTCCTAGTGGACCTCTACCAAGTTTGTTCATATGATGCCCCTGGGGTCAAAACTGGCCCCTCCCCGGGGGTCACAATTTCCAACATAGGAACAAAGAAGGAAAACTTTAAAAATCTTTTTCTGTAAAACTAGAAGGCATAGAGCTTTGATATTTGGCATAAAGCATCTCCTAGTGGACCTCTACCAAGTTGTTCATATGATGCCCTTGGGGTCAAAACTGGCCCTGCCCTGGGGGTCACAAGTTCAAACATAGGAACAAAGAGGGGAAACTTTAAAAATCATCTTCTCTGAAACTGGAAGGCGTAGAGCTTTGATATTTAGTATGTAGCATTGCCTAGTGGACCTCTACCAAGTTTGTTCATATGATGCCCCTGGGGTCAAAACTGGCCCCACCCCGGGGGTCAGAAGTTTGAGCATAGTAACAAAGAAGGAAAACTTTAAAAATCTTCTTCTCTGAAACTTGAAGGCGTAGATTGGTTGTATGGGGGTTTAACGCCACTTTAACAGCTAAGGTCATATCATGGCGGTCGGTGACGCACATGTGTTTCCTGGCTTTCTCACACCAGTACTAACACAACTTTCTTTCCAAAGCCACCGACTACTTTTCTCACATGCTTCAGCAGAGGTGAGAGGCGAAAATACACCGGAAAGAAAGTTCGCCTCAACCGGGTATCGATCTCACAACCACCAGGTCATGAGTCCGACACGCTCACCACTGAGCCACCCAGGCGGGCTGAAGGCGTAGAGCTTTGATATTTGGCATGTAGCATCTCCTAGTGGACCTCTACCAAGTTTGTTCATATGATGCCCCTGGGGTCAAAACTGGCCCCGCCCCGGGGGTCACAATTTCCAATATTGGAACAAAGAAGGAAAACTAAAAATCTTTTTCTGTAAAACTAGAAGGCATAGAGCTTTGATATTTGGCATAAAGTATCTCCTAGTGGACCTCTACCAAGTTTGTTCATATGATGCCCTTGGGGTCAAAATTGGCCCTGCCCCAGGGGGTCACAAGTTCGAACATAGGAACAAAGGGGGGAAACTTTAAAATCATCTTCTCTGAAACTGGAAGGCGTAGAGCTTTGATATTTGGTAGGTAGCATTGCCTAGTGGACCTCTACCAAGTTTGTACAAATGATGCCTCTGGGGTCAAAACTGGCCCCACCCCGGGGGTCAGAAGTTTGAGCATAGTAACGAAGCAGGAAAACTTTAAAAATCTTCTTCTCTGAAACTTGAAGGCATAGAGCTTTGATATTTGGCATGTAGCATCTCCTAGTGGACCTCTACCAAGTTTGTTCATATGATGCCCTTGGGGTCAAAACTGGCCCCGCCCCGGGGGTCACAATTTCCAACATAGGAACAAAGAAGGAAAACTTTAAAAATCTTCTTCTCTAAAACTAGAAGGCATAGAGCTTTGATATTTGGTATGTAGCATCGCCTAGTAGACCTCTACTAAGTTTGTTCATATGATGTCCTTGGGGTCAAAATTGGCCCTGCCCAGGGGGTCACAAGTTCAAACATAGGAACAAAGAAGGAAAATTTAAATTTTTTTTTTTTTCTCTTAAATGGGAAGGCATAGAGCTTTGATATTTGGTATGTAGCATCTCCTAGTGGACTTCTACCAAGTTTGTTCCAAGGATGCTGCTTGGGTCAAAACTGGCCCAGCCCCTGGGGTCACAAGTTCCAACATAGGAACAAAGAAGGAAAACTTTAAAATTCTTCTTTTCTCAAACCGAAAGGTGTGGAGCTTTGATATTTGGTATGTTGCATCTCAGAGTGGACCTCTACCAAGTTTGTTCATATGATGCCCCTGGGTCAAAACTGGCCCCTCCCCGGGGGTCACAAGTTCGAAGATAGGAACAAAGAAGGAAAACTTTAAATTTCTTTTTCTCTTAAACGGGAAGGTGTAGAGCTTTGATATTTGGTATGTAGCATTTCCTGGTGGACCTCTACCAAGTTTGTTCATATGATGCCCCTGGGTCAAAACTGGCCCAGCCCCGGGGGTCACAAGTTCGAACATAGGAACAAAGAAGGTAAAATTAAAAATTAAAAATTTAAAAATTCTTCTTTAAAACTGGAAGGTGTAGAGCTTTGATATTTGGTATGTAGTGATTCTCTTCTAAGTTTGTTTGCCCATCTAAGCGCAACAAGTTCATTGAGTTCAAAATTGGGTCATCTTGGGTCATAAACTAGGTCACTAGGTCAAATTAAAGAAATACCTTGTTGGCACTCTCGAGGCCACATTATTTGCTCAATTGCCTTGAAAATTAGTTAGAAAGTTTGTCTTTATAAAGTCTCACATAAGATTAATTTGGGTCAACTTGGGTCATAAACTAGTTCACTGGGTCAAATTAAAGAAATACCTTGTTTGAACTCTGGAGGCCACATTTATTGCTCAAATGACCTGAAATTTGGCCAGAATGGTTGTCTTGATGAAATACCAGATGAGTTTGGATTTGGGTCACCTGGAACCATAAACTAGGTCACTAGGTCAAAATAAAGAAATACCTTGTGGGCACTCTAGAGGCCACATTCTTTGCTTAATTGCCTTGAAAATTGGTCGGAATGTTTGTCTTTGTAAAATCTCACATGAGTCTGAATTTGGGTGAACTGGGGTCATAAACTAGGTCACTTGGTCAAATTAAAGAAATAGCTAGTGGGCACTCTAGAGGCCACATTTATTATTCATTTGATTTGAAAATTGGTTAAAATGTTTCTTTTGATATAGTCAAAGACCAGTTCAAACTTGGGTCATCTGGGGTCATAATCTAGATCACTAGGTCAAATTAGAGAAATATCTTTAGGGCACTCGAGGCCACATTTTTTGCTCAGTTGACTTGAAAATTGGTCAGAATGTTTGTCTTCATGAAATATGAGTTTGAAATTGGGTCACCTGCGGTGAAAAACTAGGTCACATGGTCAAATTAAAGAAAAACCTTAAAGGCACTCTTCTAAGGTGAGCGACCCAGGGCCATCATGGCCCTCTTGTTTTTTCAAGAATTGTATTCGGAAAATACCTTTTCCCTGTATTAGGTTTTGAATATTTACATTTTTGCCTTTACCAAACAATCACGTGTTTTGATGACCCTGAGGTAGCAAGCTTTTGGGAATATTGTGGTAACCAGCATTTTCTTCTTTTCCCACAATGTTTCTACCATTTCAAAGAAAATTCCCACAATATGGTTCACATTCAATTTGTTGTTTGTGAATGAAATGAATCTGGACATGTAAAAAATTTGTTAATTTGTAAAGAGCTAAGGACTATATTCTAAAATTAGCTCCTTATAGTATTACGTTGTACGTACATTTTTGTGAAAGATAATTGTCATAGATATCAGTGCTGTCATAAAGCTTAGTGTATTTACATGTGAGCTATGCTCTGTGAAAAGGGGGCTTAGTGCATTTGAAAAAGAATGGACTCAGGTTAGCGTGCAGGCTGACCCGAGTCGAAACTTTTTGCTATTGATCAATTTTCTGCATGTCATAGGGCCAGTGTACTTTTTAACTCTTTACCAAATGACATAATTTTAGACTGGTCCAAATTGAAAGCATTTTGCAGATGACAAATCAACTGTGGTTAAAAAATTGAATTTTGATTTGGAAAGGGTAGACAACATTGTGAGAAAAGGAGAAAATGCTGGTCACCAGCATTTTCTCCTTTTCCCAAAATTTTTTCATAAGGCTTTTTCTTCAGGGTCATTAAAAGTCGGGATTGTGTGGTAAAGGGTTAAATCTGTGTTGGTATTTGAATTGGACCTTTTGGATCCATAATTATATAATGACTTGCTTAGTTTAACCCTTTACCACTCAGTCCCGAATTTTAACGACCCTGAAGGAAAAGGCTTTTGAAAACATTGTGGGAAAAGGAGAAAATGCTGGTAACCAGCATTTTCTCCTTTTCCCACAATGTTTTCTACCCTGTCAAAGAAGATTTGTTCATTTGTATCACTTTCAAATTTGTCATCTGTCAATGCTTTCAATCTGGAAGAGGCTAGATTTTGTCGTTTGGGAAAGAGTTAATGCATTGCGGAGATGCGTAAGCCCCCATTTTCACAGAGCATGACTCATTTATAAAAACACATTATGTAACATCTTAGAATACTAAATAAACCCAACACACATTTTCTGTCTAGAAATAAAACCCAAATAAGAGTAATTGTTAAGGTTGCTTTTATCCAGATAATTTAATCACAGTGGACAGTGTAGATCAAGGATCAGACTACAATTTTTGTGCTGTCTGATCGTGATCTTACACTGTCCACAAAGACAACGAAAGTTTTGAAAGCCACAGTGTTTAGACTTAACCTTCGACTGCTGAAATTTTTCCTTGTTATAGATTGTATATTTTCTCTTTCAGATCAATCTATCGACTCACGGATTTCGGTGCTGCTAAACAATTAGAAACAGAGGAAGAACAGTTCATGTCCTTGTATGGGACAGAGGAATATTTGGTAATTGGGACACTGTTGTGGCCACTCTGTATAATTTTTACCTTGTTTGACTCTTAACTCTTTACCACACGACAATATTTTAGTCTGGTCCAGATTGAGAGCATTTGCAGGTACCAAATTAAAGGTGGCCCAAATGACGAAATTTGTCATTGATAGGTTAGAAAACATTGTGGGAAAAGGAGAAACTGCTGGTTACCAGCATTTTCTCCTTTTCCCACAATGTTTTCAAAAGGCCTTTTTCTCAGGGTCGTTAAAAGTCGGGATTGTGTGGTAAAGGGTTAACCAAGCAATAAAATTTATGACTTGTCAAAATTAAGAGAATTTGCAGATGACAAATTAAATGTAGCTGAAATGAGGGTACAAGTAATAATTGTCTGTGAAAGTGTAGAAAACCTTGTGGGAAAAGGAGAAAATGCTGGTTACCAGCATTTTCTCCTTTTCCCACAAGGTTTTCAAAAAGGTTTTTTCATCTTGGTTGAGGTGAAGAGTTAACCCTTTGCCACACCATCCCGACTTTTAATGACCCTGGGAAAGAAAGCTTTCGAAAACATTGTGGGAAAAGGAGAAAATGCTGATACCAGCATTTTCTCCTTTTCCCACAGTATTTTCTATTCCTCCCAAATCAAATTTTTATTTTTGAGTCACATTTATTTTGTCGTCTGCAAATGCATTCAGTTTGGACCTGTTTACAATATTGTGGTAAAGAGCTAAGTAGCTTCAGTAACTCGCTTGGCTTGTAATCAAGGAGATATTGGTTTGATTTCCAGCTTGGCCATTTTTTTTTCTGACAACAGGATTCATGTCGTTTCCACAGCTTAACTTTGGTCCTGCCATATGAAACCATAAATGAGTTTGTTGGAGAATGTAGATGAAGATCAGCCTGGGTATTGGTGCAGTCTAATCTTGATTTACACTCTCCATCTCTGTATTTATAGTTTTCTTTATATCATAGCCACTGAATGCCAATAACAATGAACCCTTTACCACACAATCCTGAGTTTTAACGACCCTGAGAAAGACACCTTTTGCTAACATTGTTGGAAAAGGAGCATTTTCTCCTTTTCCAACAATTTTTTCTACTCTCTCCAAAACAAATTTCAATTTTTCAGTCACATCCATTTTGTTGTCTGAAAATGATTTAAATTTGGACTAATCTAAAATTTTGTCATTTGGTGAAGGGTTAACAAGAAATATATAAGCCATGCTCTGGAAAAAGTATTGACCCAAGTCAGCCTGCGCAGTCCACACATGCTGACCTGGGTCAAAACTTTTTGTTATCGGTCAATCTTATGCATGTCAAAGGACCAGTCTACCTCATGATTAACTCTTTCCCAAACGACAAATTTTGGACTGGTCCAAATTGAAAGAGTTTGCAGACGACAATTTTAAATTTGATGAAAATGGCAGAAAGGTCTCAAAAAGGGTAGAAAACACTGTGGGAAAAGGAGAAATTGCTCGTTACGAGCAATTTCTCCTTTTCCCACAGTGTTTTCAAAAGACTTGTACTGCAGACACGTGAAAACCAGGGCTTGTTTGGGAAAGGGTTAATTCAATTGTTAGACAAAAGGCATTTTTATGGATCCATGATTATGTGATGATTTGCTTGCTATAATGCATCACGGAGATGCCTTAGACCCTCTTTTCCCAGAATATGGCTTACATATTTTTGTTTAACCCTTTACCACCCTTTACCACACAATGCCGACTTTTAACAACTATGAGAGAGAAGCCTTTTGAAAACAATGTGGAAAAAGGAGAGTGCTGGTAACCCTATCCAATACGTTAATCACCATTTAACTCTTTACCCAACGACAAAATTTTAGACTGGACCAAATTGAAAGCATTTGTAGACAACAAAATAAATGTGACTGAAAAATTGAAATTTGTTTCAGGACGGGTAGAAAACATTGTGGGAAAAAAAGAAAATGTTGGTTACAAGCATTTTCTCCTTTTCCCACAATGTTTTCAATAGACTTCTTCCTCAGGGTCGTTAAAAGTCGGGATTGTGTGGTAAAGAGTTAAGGGACATTTAATTTGTTGTCTGCAAATGTTTTCAATTTGGTCCAGTCCAAATTGTTGTTGTTTGGTAAAGAGTTAAGTAAAGAAATATTAAGTCCTCAGGACAGGGATTAACATTGTTTCAACTTTAATTATGTGAGAAAGCAGCAAGTTGCTTGGGAAGAATGTTGTGCATAGTGCTAGTGAAGAAACTTAGAGCGCCGAATAAACCTGTCAGACATTTTTATCTTAGAAATAGTTGAAAACTTAGTAGTTAGTAAAGAGTCAAACAGTCTTGAAAACATTGTTAACTCTATACCAAAGCACAAAATTTTAGACTGGTCCAAATTGAAAGTATTTGCACACGACAATATAAATGTGACTCAAAAATTGAAATTTGTTTTGGGAAGGGTAGAAAACAATGTGGGGAAAAGGAGAAAATGCTGGTTACCAGCATTTTCTCCTTTACCCACAATGTTTTCAAAAGGCTGCTTTTCCAGGGTCATTAAAAGTCGGGATTGTGTGGTAAAGGGTTAGGAAGAAGCAGCAACTTATCATGAGCAATTCTCCTTTGCTACAATGTTTTTGAAAGTGGCCAAGCCCCAGTAGTACAGTCAGTAGCATACAAGACTTAACCCTTTTCCCAAACAAGCCCTGGTTTTCATGTGTCTGCAGTACAAGTCTTTTGAAAACACTGTGGGAAAAGGAGAAATTGCTCGTAACGAGCAATTTCTCCTTTTCCCACAGTGTTTTCTCCCCTTTTTGATAACTTTCTGCCATTTTCATCAAAATTAAAATTGTCGTCTGCAAACTCTTTCAATTTGGACCAGTCCAAAATTTGTCGTTTGGGAAAGGGTTAAGAACAGGGGGCTGCTGGCTTAAATCCTCAGCTCAAGCAATGGTTTTTCCAAGTATTGATGATGATCATTGTGACAGGATTCATTCATCTCTCACTGCTGATCATTGTTTCGAGGATGGGTATGTGGGAAAGCAGCTAGTTTTTTGGGAAGAATATTGTAAGAAGTACTGGTATTAGGAACACCAGGAAAGCATAGATAGGTGTGATATAACTGAAATCATGGTGAGAACAGTGTTGAACACTATACATGTATAAATCAATTGAAAGAGGCCTACTGCAAGACAAAAAAAATAGAGGATATTTGGGGTTTTTTTTGTGAAAGATTGAAATTCATTTCATCTTGTGAACAATTATCAGTAATATATTTTCACTCATGGCTGCAGCACTGGTGAAAATATGATGTGATGATGTCCACTCGATGAAATAAATTTCAATCTTTCACTGAAAAAAAACCCCAAATATTCTAATTGTTTCATGCTTCTAACCCCTTTTTCATTGGGACTTTCATCAAAATACAGCACAGTTGTTTTCGGTAATACCACGTGGCGCACCCCCACCCACATAACAACGCATTACAATATTACGTAAATCGCGAGAAATGTAGGGTAATGGGCATAAATTACGTCTTATTTCCCTCTATTTGAATGGCGCACGCTGTTTACTCGTGTAACTAGTACGCAGGAACTTCTGTTTTCGCCTTCAATCGAAGAGTTAGAAAAGATGAAATCGGAATTTTCAGTGGTCGTAACCATAAAATATCAAACCATCATTTCTCAATAAATTACTAAAAAGCATGGAATAAAGTTGTCTTAAGAGATAATCAGCTGATGAATAAAAATATTGTCTCATTCGTAGCATCCTGATATTTACGAGCGAGCCGTTTTGAGGAATCCAATGCGCCGACAGTTCACATCAACTGTAGATCTTTGGAGTTTAGGGGTGACGTTTTTCCATGTAGCAACGGGTCAATTACCATTCAAACCGTATGGAGGTAGAAAAAACCGAACTAAAATGTAAGTGCAGTGAATTGGAACGTTATGTTGGCATTCTTGGCAGAAATTTTGATCCTCAATTTCTGCATAAGTACAGCAGAGTTGCCCATAGCAACCCTTTAACACACAATCTCAAGTCTTAATGACACCAAAGGAAGAAGGTTTTTGAAAACATAGTGGAAAAAGGAGAAAATGCTGGTAACCAGCATTTTCTCCTGTTCTCATAAATGTTTTCTGCTGCATCAAAGCACATTCAGTTTGTCGTCTGCAAATACTTTTGAATTGGGCAAGTCTGAAATTTTGTTGTGAGGTAAAGAGTTAAAGTAAGTGTCTTATAAAGTAACAAAACAAGATGGAAAGAAAGTACTTAACTCTTTACCAAACGACAAATTTTAGACCTGTCCAAATTGAGAGCATTTGCAGACGACAAAATAAATGTGACCCAAAAATTAATATTTGTGTTGGATTGGGTAGAAAACATTGCGGGAAAAGGAGAAAATGCTGGTTACCAGCATTTTCTCCTTTTCCCACAATGTTTTCAAAAGGTTTCTTTCTCAGGGTCATTAAAAGTTGGGATTGTGAGGTAAAGGGTTAAAAAAAAAAAAAACTATGTCAGGAAACTTTCCTTTTCTCACTCTGTGTTTTGTGATATCTAAGTATAGTAAAACCTCAGTAGTTTGTAGCGCAAGGGACCGGAACTTTTCATACAGACTAAACGTAGTACAATCTAAAAAGTGTGACTGTATTGGGGTATTTTTGGTGCCGTAATATATATAAGGAAATAGACAATCAAACTTATGCAGCATGTCTTGCAGTATCCTAAACTGGTACCCATTGTATACTTCTTTTTACCTTCAACCTTAAGGCTTGCTTCAATGTTATTTTTGTGATTGTTTCTCTACTCACCCAATACAAAAAATAACATCGAAGCCTGTGAATTAGGGGTAATCTGACCATCCGAAACTAGAAAATTCACTTATCTTTATTTTTCATCCGTCTATAAAACATGAAACAGATTAGTCCACTGTTTTTACGTTTGTTGAATTCTTTCGGAGTGATGTCCTCTTCTAGAGATCAAATCACTCAGAGGACCGCTGTTATCATCCGTTCATGCTTTGTCAGATATTTAAAAGAATTTTGTAATTTGTAATTGTCGTTTTGAGCGATTAATTGACTTTGCAAACCAAATAATGCCATTACTTACGGTCACAGTTAACAACTGATTGATACCAATCAAAATCGTCAATCAGTGGTGTGAAAATCAAGGTTAGTCATGGGTTGTCACACCTTCATAAGTTTGCAAGTGGATTTAATTATATACCAATTAAAGGTAGAAGTTTGTGCTCGAAAACTACTTTTGGGATATGAAATACTCTACAAACCACAGATGTTTGAAGTGGAGAAATTTAATAATGATAAAGAAGGACAAATATCGGGACTGGAGATAACGTATGAACCAACACACAGCTTAGAACCAGTGGCATGCGAACTAACGAAATTCTACTGTATGTTCCTGACCTATGCAGAAAAAAGTACAAGTGATGTAGACCTCTGTAGACAAGGAAAATACGAATGAGCCATACTCTGTGACTATGGAATTTAATGCGTCGGCAAAAAGTATCAACCCAGGTCAGCCTGCACATTACACAGGTTGCCTTGGCTTAAAACTTTTTGCTATCGTTAAATTTTCTGTTTGTCAAAGGACCATTCTACCCCATGATTCAGTCGGGTCTTGGACAAAATGGCTTCTATAGATTCGTAATTATGTGATGAGTTACATGGGAAAATGTATCGTGGAGATGCCTTAAACAGCCTTTTTCTCAGAGCATGGCTCAAATATAAATTATGTTGATATTTGGAACATAGACAAACAAGGAGCAATTATTTATTACATGCAAGGATAGAGAATTGCAGGAAAGAAAAATGCCAATACTGGTCTGTATGTAAGCATATTTATTTGTGTATTTGTATGGTGTTTAACACAGTTTTCAACATAATTGCAGTATATCCCGAAGGCTAGTACACCTATCCATGCTTTCCTGGAGATTCTTTTACAAGCACTTGACACATTGACACAGTATTCTTCCCAAGCCACTGGCTACTTTCCCATATAACCTTCATCAAACGATGATCAGGGGTGAGAGAGGAATGAATCATGTTGCAGTGACTACCATCAATCCTCAGAAAGAAATTGGCCGAGCTGAGGATTGCCCGTGGTCTCAAGTGCTGTACACTACCAACTACACTACCAGGCTTGACATTAAAACATGGAGGGAAAAGAAGCATTTGCTTGTAACAAACAATCGCTTCTTTTTTCCCCAATGTTTTCGAAAGCTACCAACAGAAGTGAGTCATACTTGTGCTGTTAAGGGTTTATCATGTCTGTTTCAGGTTTGAGATAACATCCCACAAAGAGAGTGGCGTGATTATGGGCGTACAACATACAGAAGGGGGTCCGATAGACTGGAGTAGGGATCTTCCACCAACTTGTAGATTATCTTTGTAAGGATGCTATTATTTGTATCTCTGTTTAACTCTTTACTACACAATTCCGATTTTTTAATGACCCTGAGAAAGATGGCTTTTGAAAACATTGTTGGAAAAAGGAGAAAATGCTGGTTACCAGCATTTTCTCCTTTTCCCACAATGTTTTCTCTTTATTTAAGCACAAATATTTGAACTCTCATCTGTAAATTCCTTCCAAATGGATGAGTCTATTTTTTTTTCTGTGAGGTAAAGGGTTAAGCCTTCTACAGACAATCAGGATCTGTATTCACCAACCATTCTTAGTGTCATTCTTAGTCTTATTTTAGATATAGAGAATAGCACAACTTCTGATTGACTAAACCAATGGTTTAGCCAGTCAGGGTCTGTATTCACCAACCGTTCTTAAGAACGTTCTTAGTCTTACTCTCCAAAATTTTCTATATTTGAAAGTGACACAACTTCTGATTGGCTAAACCCATTTGGTTTAGCCATTCAGAAGTTGTGTTACTTTCAAGTGTAGAAAATCTTGGAGAATAAGACTAAGAATATCCTTAAGAATGGTGGGTGAATACGGACCCAGAAGTTGTGTTAATTTCAAGTTTAGAAAATTCTGGAGAATAAGACTAAAAATGTTATTAAGGATGGTTAGTGAATACATGCCTTGTTGTTTAAATGGCCCTTAGGAAGAAGGCTTGTGAAAATATCGAGGGAAAAGGAGTAAACACTGGTCTTCAGACTCATTTACATAAATACAGGTTCAAGGAAATCTGGTCTCTTTACTGAGCCATACATAAAGGGGCCACTATTCAAGGGTAAAAGAATTGAAATTACTAGGAAAACATTGTAGGAAAACGAGAAATTTCTTGTAACAAGTAATATTTGCCCTTTTTCTTAGGATTTGATTTATTAACCCTTTCCCAAATGACAAATTTTGGACTGGTCCAAATTGAAAGAGTTTGCAGACGACAATTTTAAATTCGATGAAAATGACAGAAAGTTCTCAAAAAGGGTAGAAAACACTGTGGGAAAAGGAGAAATTGCTCATTACGAGCAATTTCTCGTTTTCCCACAGTGTTTTCAAAAGACTTGTACTGCAGACACGTGAAAACCAGGGCTTGTTTGGGAAAGGGTTAAAAAAATTGTGTACACAAGGTGTGTAAAAATTTACGTTTTTATATGGCAAAGGTTTATCTCTTTCCCACTTGACAAAATTTCAGAGATTTTCAGAATTGAAAGAGTCAGCAGACAGTATATTCAAAGTAGATTCAGTCTTGTCCTGGAAAGGTTGGTTACCTGGATTTTCTCCTTTCCCCATAATGCTTTCCAAAGCTTATGTCTTCAGGATGGTTAAAACTCAGGATTCTTGAGTAATGTATTGGCTCTTTACGCACAACAAAAGTTTTTACCTATATTTGAAACATTTGCAAACAACAATTTATTAAAGAGCATAGGAGAACTTTTGTCTTTGCAAGGGTCAAAAAACATTATGGGAAAAGGAGAAAATGATGGTTACCAGCATTTTCTCCTTTTTCCACAATATTTTCAAAAGCCTTTTCTTCAGGCTTGTTGAAACAGGAGATTGTTTGGCAAAGAGTAAAAGAACCAATCAGTGTTGGTTTGATTTTTTATTTTGCAGGGGATTAAAGTTACTTATAACACCGATCTTTGCTAAGCTTTTGGAGTCGAATCCAGCTCGCGTGTGGAACTTTGACGAGTTTTTCAACAGCGTGGATAACATCGTTCGTAAGAAAGTGGTGCATGTCTTTAACCCGCATTCCTGGAGCAACTTGCGAATCTACATCAGCGGAGAAAGCAAGTAAGTAGTATGAATATGTCATCTGCAATACCATCGCATTTAGGTCAGTCCTTTGCCAGGTAACCAGCATTTTCTCTTTTTCCCTCCATGAGTTTCACTCTATCAGAGAACTTGAGCACATTTGCGCCAGTTTAGTAATATGTTTTCTGGAAATGCATTAAAATTTGGAAGACCCTTATACATGTAATTGTCTATATATTAACCCTTTACCACACAATCCCGACTTTTAACGACCCCAAGGAAAAAGCCTTTTGAAAACATTGTGGGAAAAGGAGAAAATTCTGGTAACCAGCATTTTCTCCTTTTCCAACAAGGTTTTCTACCATATCAAAGATAGAAATCATCATTTGAGCTACATTTAATTTGTCATCTGCAAATGCTGTCAATTTGGATCGGGGTAAAATTTTGTCCTTTGGTAAAGAGTTAAGAAGGAGTTTACCTCTTAACCCTTTCCCACACAATCCCAAATTTTAACAACCCTACAGAATAAAGCCTTTGAAAACATTGTGGGAAAAGGAGAAAATGCTGGACCAGTCTAAAATTTTGTCGTTTGGTAAAAAGTTGACTCTTTACCGCAGAACAAAAATTTCAACTTGTCCAAATTGAAAGTGTTTGCAGACGACAATTTAAATTTGCCTCAAAGGATGGAACTAGTCTTAGATATGGTAGAAAACATTGTGGGAAAAGGGGAAAATGCTGGTTACCAGCATTTTCTCCTTTCCACACAATGTTTTCAGAAGGGATCTTTTCAGGTTCGTTAAAAGTCGGGATTATGTGGTCAACAGTTAAACCTATTTTGCTGCAGATAACTTTGAAAAGATTCTATGAAATTATGGATAATCAAAATGAGTTGACATGAATGCATGATTTCGTTTTTTTCCTATTTTAAATTGTTTCTGTATCAGTGCCTGAAAGATTATACTACAAGAATTTGTAGATGACAAATTAAACATGGCTCAGATAATAACTATACCCCCCCACCTACAAAGTAGTGGGGGTAAACTGGTTTCACCATGTCTGTCTGTCTGTCTGTCCATCCATCTGTCAATCCATCCATCTTTTCGTTTCCGTGCTCTAACTCAAAAGCCATTTGACCTAGGACCCTGAAACTTTATTCAAGTGTTGCTCATGACCCAAGGAGGTGCCCTATCATTTTGGGGTCACATGGGTCAATGGTCAAAGTCACAGGTGAACTTTGTTTGAAAATCGTTTTCATGCTCTAACTCAAAAGCTGTTTGATCTAGGACCCTGAAACTTATTTCAAGTGTTCCTTATGACCCAAGGAGGTGCCCTATCATTTTTGGGTCACATGGGTCAAAGGTCAAAGTCACAGGTGAAGTTTGTTTGAATATGATTTCCATGCTCTAACTCAAAAGCCATTTGACCTTTTGACCTAGGAACCTGAAACTTTATACAAGTATTGCTCATGACCCAAGGAGGTACCCTATTGTTTGTGGGTCACATGGGTCAAAGGTCAAGGTCACAGGTGAACTTTGTTTTAAAAACCATTGCCGTTCTCTGATTGTGCTGATTCAGTGACAAGGACTGGTGGGGGATATTTGTCTGCTTTGGGATAGTTCTAATTAGATTTGTCTTTGAAAGGTAGATAGTGTCATGTGAAATAGAGAAAACTGCTGGTGACCAGCATTTCATCCTGTTTCCTACAATGTTTTGAAAACATTTATTTGCTTGTGTCTTTAAAAAAATGGACTTTATTGGCAACGGATTAACATAATCTTATAGCCCTTAGGTGTGTTTCAATTCACTTTTATAAAAAGGGTATATAAAAATCAGACTAAGCAGAATGTATAGTCTGATGTCAATCTGCGTTTTTTGGCATGATGAGATTTTTCTGGTGAAAAGAACTTCAAAATTTCAATATTTGGGATTTTTACCATTGGCTAAAAATTTCCATTTAATTAGCTTATGAGTTAACTCTTTACCAAATGATAAATTCTGGACTTGTCCAGATTGAGAGCAATTGCAGAGAACAAATTAATTGTAGCTCAAATTGTGGGTTTTGTCTGAAAAGTTAGAAAACATTGTGGGAAAAGGAGAAAATGCTGGTTACCAGCATTTTCTCCATTTCCCACAAATGTTTTCAAAAGGCGTCTTCCTCCAGGCCATTGAAACAAGAGATTGTGTGGTAAAGGGTTGATAGTTAGTAAAACTTTGTCTGTGAAAGATTGGAAAACATTGTGGAAAATCAAGAAAATACTGGTTACGAGCATTTTCTCCATTTTCCACAATGTTTTTGAAAGGCATCTTCCTCATGGTCATTTAAACTAAGGTATAAGGCTATTAGTAATATAGTAAGTAAAACATTGTGACACTTGATTTAAAAAAAGAATGTTTCAGGTTATCAGAGCTAGAAGAACATATTGCCGCACAGACAGACATTATAGCATCCAGCCAGATTCTCTTATTCGATGGTCAGCCGTTCAAGGATCGAGTCCAGCCTCTTTTACCTATCAGTAGTTACCCGAATGAAATCACAGAAAACAATCCGATCTTCTGTTTCACAAGGAGAGCTGAAGATGGATGCAGGTTTCCTCATTCAGTGATAAGTATGAGGCTTTGTAACCCTTTACCACACAACCCCGAGTTTTAACGACCCTGATGAAAGGTTTTGGAAAACATTGTGGGAAAAGGAGAGAATGCTGGTAACTAGCGTTTTCTGCTTTTCCCACAGTGTGTTATGCCTTATTTTAGTAACATAAATTTGTTGTCTGCAATTGTTTCAATTTGGACAGGTATGAAATTCTACTGTATAGTAAAGAGTTAACTCTTTACCAAATGACAAAATGTTTTAATGTTTCAAATTTAGAGCATTTGCAGATAACAATTTTAATTTTGCACAAATTAGGAAATTCTTCTTTAAAAGGGTAGAAAACATTGGGAAAACAAGAGAATGCTGGTTAGAAGCATCTGCGGACAAAAAGCTAAATGTATTGAAAGGGATAGGATTTGTTTTTAAAAGGGTTGGAAAACTTTGTGGGGAAAACTTTTTGGGAGAGGGAGAAACTGTATGTTAACAGAATTTTCTCCTTTTCCTACAATGTTTTCGAAAGTGATCCTCATTCAGGTTTGGATTTTTTTTGTATGGATAGAAAACACTGTTGGGAAAACAAGAGAATACTGGTTACTAGCATTTTCTCCTTTTCACACAATATTTTCTAAAGTCCTTTTCCGGGGGTGAGGGGTCGTTAAAACTGGCTTGTGTGGTAAAGAATTAAATCCATTATTGCTGTACAGGGACAGCTTTCTTTATCCCTGCTGTAGCAAAGTTCTGAAAACATTAAGTGAAAAGGAGCAACTGTTTTTGTCTCGTGTTTATAACACAATTCAAGAAAAAAATTTGTCCTTTTTTTTAAATGTCTTTTGCTTATGCCACTGTCACTTGATTTTTGTTGTTTGAAAGTCAATCTATGCATTAACTCTTTACTAAACAATCCTGAGTTTCAACAGTCTTGAGGAAGAAGGCTTCTATAAACATTTTGGAAAAAGGTGAAAATGCTGATAACCAGCATTTTCTCTTTTTTCCAAAATAGTCTCTGCCCTTTTACAAAAAAAACGAACAAACAAACAAACAAACAAACAAACATCATCACTTGAGACATATCTAATCCATTTTCTTTTAATTTGATAAACCAAGTGGTTTAGCCAATCAGAAGTTGAATTACTTTCAAAATCTAGAAGTAGACTTAGAAGGAAATTCAGAATGGTTGGTGCATATGTACCCTGATTCAGTGACAAGGTAAGATGGGGAATATTTCCTGGCCTGAGACCATTCTAGTTTTTGCTTGAATTTCTTTTTGACAAGCTAAATCTGTGTTTTGCTATAATTTCAGGAGAGTTTCCAAAGTTTACAGCAAGTATGACCTCAGAAGACTATTCTCTGTCGAAGATGTGTTCCGCTATCGTGTGCTACATATTTCAAGAAGTTAAACGGTACAACTCCAGGCAAGAGCTGATGAGACGTTCCGTCCATGCTATCATGTAAGTGATTAACTCTTTACTGATAACAGAATATTGGAAAGGTCCAAGTTGAAAGCATTTGCAGACGACAAATTAAATGTGACTCAATTGAAGAGATTTGTGAAAGAGGAGAAAACATTGTGGAAAAGGGTTAAATTCTTGCTCTGTGTTGCGGAAGGTTTAAGTATGACCCAAAAAGAAATTTACTCCTTACCAGATGACAAAATTGTAGATTTGTTCCAGTTTAACCCTTTACCAGACGACAAAATTTTAGCCTTGTTCAAATTGAAAGCATTTGCAGACGACAAGTTCAGTGTGGCTCAAATGGTGCAATTTTTCTTTGATAGAGTAGAAAACATTGTGGGAAAAGGAGAAAATGCTGGTAACCAGCATTTTCTCCTTTTCCCACAATGTTTTCAAAAGGCTTCTCTCCCAGGGGCGTTATAAGGCGGCATTGTACGGAAAAGGGTTAAAGCATGAATAACAAATGTTGGGTAAAAATGGCTTTGAAAGAATAGGAAACAGCTTGAGAAAAGAACAAAATGCCGGTTGCCAGCATTTGATCTTTTCCCAAAATGTTGCCTCAAAGTTGTTCACCTCGGTTAAAACTTGGAATTGTTTGGTATGGGGTTTTAACCCTTTACCACACGACAAAATTTTGGACTGGTCAAAATTGAAGGCATTTGCAGACAACAATTTCAGTGTGGCTCAAATGATGTGATTTTTCTATGATATGGTGGAAAACATTGTGGGAAAAGGAGAAAATGCTGGTTACCAGCATTTTCTACTTTTCCCACAATGTTTTCAAAAGGCTTCTTCTTCAGGCTCGTTAAAAGTCGGCATTGTGTGGTAAAGGATAAATAGTCATATACTAGCATCACAAGTTTTCATAAGAAATGACATCCTGTAGTTCAGTTTTCCAAGAGACAGTAAATGAAGTTTTACTTTTGATGTTGTAAAGCTGGATTACCATGTATGCTCTGTTCAGCCGTTTAAACTGACATATTCTTTTATCACACAACTTCCCTTGATAGCTCCACTGGCCAAAGGCCAGCCGGCTTATGTCATGGCCCTGTGTCCGTCGTGCGTCCGTCAGCATGTGTGTCCGTCCATGCGTACATGCGTTAACTTTTATTTCAAACATCTTCTTCTCAGAAACTACCCATCGGTTTTAACGAAACTGGCCTCCTTCAGAAACTCTTCAAAGAATTTGATTCCCATACAAACTCTGGTTGCTAGGGCAACAAAACTGAAAAATATTGAAAATCTTTAAAAATCTTCTTGTCCGAAACCATAAGGCCTAGGGTTGCCAAATTTTGTGTGTAGCTTCATCTGATGGACCTCTGCAGAACCTCTTCAAATTTAGCCCGGGGGTCACAAGTTTTACATACGTTTATACCGTGAAAACTTTAAATATCTTCTTGTCCTAACCCATATGGCGTAGGTCTATGAAATTTGGCATGAAGCTTCATCTAATAGACCTGTGTAAAAACTCATCAACTTACAGCCCCTGGGTCAAAACTGGCCCCGCCCTGAGGGTCACAAGTTTTACTTAGGTTTATATAGTGAAAACTTTAAATATCTTCTTGTCCTAAACTATATCGCCTAGGGCTACCAAATTTGGCATGTAGCTTCATCTAATAGACTTCTACAAAAACTCACCAACTTATAGCCCTAGGGTCAAAATGGGTTTTACATAGTCTTCTATGGTGGAAACCTTGAGTCTTCTAGAGCTAAACCATATGGCCTAGGGCTACCAAATTTGGCATATAGCTTTATCTAATAAACCATTACAAGAAGTAGTCATACTATAGCCCTGAGGTCAAAATTGGCCCGCCCCATGGATCCAGTGGAGCAATACAGGGCCATCATGGCCCTCTTGTTTTCAATGAATGTTCTCATCTTACATGCATTTGGACATACATAGTGTGACATCATCTTTAACGTCATTTTATACTTCTTTCAGACAAGTGAATCAGGTTTTTATTCAAGGAATTGTAACCACACATGCATGTATTGTACTGCATATTCTGACCGATAATTCATGTAATATTGTTATGTGATAAAAAGAATCTGTCATTCGTTGACTTTTGAGATAAAATTTTATTAAACGTGTCTACAAGAATGTTATTAAGCTTGCCAGAGAGTGGCTTAAGAACATTTTTCTGGACTCATTTGATAAAATCTTATCTCAAATGCCAGCCTATGTCAGATCCTTTATATCATGACATATAGTACTATAGTAATAATTCCAGTTACCTCTTTACCAAACAACAAAATTTTAGATTGGTCCAAATTCAAACCATTTGCAGACGACAAAATAATCGTGACTGAAAAGTTGAAATTTTTTTGGAAAGGGTAGAAAACATTGTGGGAAAAGGAGAAAATGCTGGTTACCAGCATTTTCTCCTTTTCCCACAATGTTTTCAAAAGGCTTCTTTCACAGGGTTGTTAAAAGTCGTGATTGTGTGGTAAAGGGTTACCAAACTTTCACTGTGGGTGTAAAGGTAGGGTGTTGGTTGGCTTCTTACACAAAAGGTTCCAGGTTCAAATCCCATGATCAGTGGGATCAATCTTTGGAACTACCCATATTACAATGTGAGCACTGCTTAACTCCTTACCAAACAAATTTTTAGACTTGTCCAAATTGAAAGCACTTGCAGACGACAAAATAAACATAACTCAAAAATTGAAATTTGTTTTGGGAAGGCTAGAAAACATGGTGGGAAAAGGAGAAAATGCTGATTACCAGCATTTTCTCCTTTTCCCACAATGTTTTCAAAAGGCTTCTTTCTCAAGGTCGTTAAAAGTCGGGATTGTGTGGTAAAGGGTTAACTCTTTATCAAGGGACATAAATGTCCAACTTAACCCATTACCACATAATCCCGAGTTTTAACCCTTTACCAGACGACAAAATTTTAGCCTTGTCCAAATTCAAAGCATTTGCAGACGACGATTCCAGTGTGGCTCAAATGGTGCAACTTTTGTTTCATAGGGTTAAAAACATTTTGGGAAACGGAGAAAATACTGGTTACCAGCATTTTCTCCTTTTCCCACAATGTTTTCAAAAGGCTTCTTTCCCAGGGGCGTCCAAAGGCGGCATTGTGTGGTAAAGGGTTAAGGACCCTGTAAGAGAAGGCTTTTGAAAACATTGTTGGAAAAGGAGGAAATGCTGGTAACCAGCATTTTCTCCTTTTCCCACAATGTTTTCTACCCCATCCAACACAGAAATCATCATTTGTGCTACATTTAATATGTCGTCTGCAAATCCTTTCAGTTTGGACCAGTTTAAAATTTTGTCATTTGGTACAGAATTAAAAGCATGCACAAAGGACAAATTAACTGTACCTTTACTGATCAGATTGGTCTTTGAAAGGATAAAAAAAAACATCATGGGAAAAGGAAAAAAAAAATGCTGGTTACCAGTGTCTTTTTCATATTGAAGACCTTTAAAAACATTGTGGGAAAAGCAGAAATGCTGGCAACCAGCATTTTCTGCTCTTCCCAAAAGTTTTTCTACCCGTTCCATGAAAAAATTCTGTCATTTGATCCATATTAAATTTGTCGTCTGCAAATGCTTTGAATTTGGACAAGCCTAAAGTTTTGTTGTTTGGTAAAGACTTGAAATAAGTTGTTAGAATTTGTTTCACAATTGATATAGGATAAATATTTTTTTCCAAAATTAAACTACTTTCACCGTATAAATCTTATTTTAATTTCCCAATCTAGACAAGACCTATACCACGAATGCGGCCATCTGGTGGATTACTCTAGGTTCTTGGAACGAAACTGTGACAGCGTATTGAGATGGAAAAGTGAATTTCTCCGATCCATTGAAAGGGAGCTTACTTTGATCACACTATTGCATAACCAAACCAACCTCGGGTCTGAGCCTCTGTTGGAACTCAAGACCTTTCACGATAACTGTCAATTCGGAATTGACAGTATATCTAGAGAAGTACACATACTGTTTCTGACAGTTACTGTTACTGTTTCTAGTTTTTAAACCTTTTCTAGAACAATCGCGAGTTTTAACGACCCTGAAGAAAGCAAGCTTTTGAAAATATTGTTGGAAAAGCAGAAAATGCTTATAACCAGCATTTTCTCCTTTTCTCACAATGTTTTCTACCCTACCAAAGGCAAATTTTAGATTTTGAGTCACATTTAACTTTGTCATCTGCACGGCTCACAAAAGACGCTGAACAGTACTTTAGATTTATTACAAAATTTTTCACATATTTCAGGCCTTAAAATTAACTTTGACAAAACGAAACTGATTTGGATTGGTAATATGAAGTATAGTACTCGCTCAATAAAAACTAAATGGAAATTATTATGGGGAGAAACCCAATTCAAGTTACTTGGTATTTTATTTCACGTTGATCTAAAAGAAATGGTAAAATTAAACTTTGAACCAAAAGTACAAAGCATGAGTAACTGTATACGATATTGGAAAAAAAGAAAATTAACACCTTTTGGAAAAATAGCAGTAGTAAAAAGCATTCTAGTACCCATCTTAACTCACTTATTCATAAGTATTCCGTCTCCATCATATAACTATTTAACAAAAAATTAGTGACATGTTATATAACTTTGTATGGGACGGAACGTGTAATAAAATTAAACAAAAAGTGCTAATTAAAGATTATGAAGAAGGCGGCTTAAAGATGATTGACTTATTTAATTACAACCTGAATATGAAAATTAAATGGATAAAAAAACTCATTTCCGATGGTAACAAAGACTGTTACGAATTTACCAACAATATTTTCGATATTAATAAACTATTCAATTCCGGAAGAAAGTATTGTGAACAACTCTGCAAAACGATAAAAAATGAATTCTGGAAAGACGTTTTATACTCACTTATGACATATATGTCAAAATGTTACTTTACAAATTGGATAGAACTAATCAATATGCCTCTATTCTATAATGAAAACTTAATGATTGGCTCTAAGCACTTTTTTAATCACGTTCTGTACAATGGTGGAATAAGGTATGTTAAAGACATGTTAAATGAAGATGGTAGCTTTAAAACGTGGAATGACATGAAAAATACTATTAATAACGGAATCAACTTTTTAGAATTTTATAGCATTATCAGCGCTATTAAAGCGCCATTTGCAAAACATAACATCACTAACAAGAATAAGTCATTACAAGGTTTCCATAACCCAAATATAAACTGCTATTTTTATCAAATAATTATTAAGTCTTGTAGTAACAAATTCACATATAACGTTCTGATAAAGAATAACGAAAAACCGACATGTCATAGTAAGTGGAACAGCACTTTTCCAAACTCTAATATCAATTGGAATGTTATACACAGTAATGTTCTTAAATATTCAAGTGACAGATACTCCCAATGGTTTCAAACAAGAATAATACACAGGATTCTTCCGACAAACTCGCTTCTTTTTAAAATGAACTTGGTCGAAACAAATATGTGTTCTTTCTGTAACAGCTGTGAAGAAACTATAGCACATTTATTTTATGAATGTCAAAATATCAAACCTATTTGGGAGCGCATTTCAATACTTGTTAATAATTTAGATCAGTCGATGTCAATAAGCAAACAAAATGTGCTTTTGGGTTCAAATGAAATAAATCTGAAGCTAGACAGATTACTTCTTGAAACAAAAAAATATTTTTACAAATGTAAAAACAAAGATATAAAACCATCTTTATTAGGCCTGAAAAATAGTCTCTTCTATAATCTTAGCATCATTAGAAGCTCAAAAAATCATAAAAATGAACGAAGGCTTACGACAATTGTAGAATACATCAGTCAAAACCTCCCATAAACCAAAAGCTTTTTTCGTTTTCTATACACACGAACAATGCTGCAGTGCTGAAGCCTCAAAAGAGTACCTACCTTATGTTACGTTTGCTTTTTTGCTTTTGACGTTTCAATACTGTACATTGAACCAAGATCAAAGTAACACTTTATCAACACAATCACTTTCACATTCACGCAACTCTCACAGAATTTGTTTTTTTTTTACACAATTATATATAAAAATAAGCTTTTTCATCCACATATTTAAAGAAAAAAAACTGTAACAAGTAAGAAAAGTAAACCTGTTATTAGTCATTATTGTTAAAATCTACATATTTTAGTAACCATATCAATGTAGTAGTACAATAGTAGCTGTAAAAAAATCTGGAATCTGTAAATTACGACTTTTGTTTGTATTTTAAAGTTCAATTACTAACACAGAATACTAACAACGATCTGTAAGGTGCATTGAGGGATGGCCACGACCCTCAAGTACCATAAAGACGTGGACAATAAAGTTAAAAAAAAAAAAAAAAAAACTTTGTCATCTGCACAAGCTTTCAGATTGGTTGAGTCTAAGATTTTATCGTGTGGTAAAGAGCAGAGCCCTGGTAGCTAAGAAGGTAGCGTACAGGACTTGAGGACAGGGGGTAGCTGGTTTCGATACCCAGCTCGGCCAATTTCTTTCCGAGGATTGATGATAGTCGTTGCAACAGGATTCATTCCTCTTTCACCACCGACCATTGTTTTCGATGATGGTTATTTGAGAAAGCAGCCAGTGGCTTGGAGAGAATATCGTGTGTAGCACTGGTAAAGGAAACTCAAGAAAGCAGGGATAGGTGCACTGGCCTAAGCAATATATCTGAAAAAATGTTGAAAATGGTGTTGAACACCATACAATCAATCAATTTCAGGTCAGTTACCTAAAACAGGATGTGAAAGATAAACTACACAAATTACAGGACGAACAGTTGCACAGAAAACAACTTCGTAAACACTGGAATGACAGTTTAGGCTGTACCAATGAAGATAGGTGGTATGTATTTTTTATCTCAGCTGTTTTTGAAGAAAACATCAAGGTATTGTTGTAGCTGTGGCAGTGTCGTCTGCATCTGCGTTGTCGTGCAAAAAGTTTGACATTTTATAATACCTCTATTATTACTGAAGATATTAGCGTCAAACTTGAGACAAGTTGTTAATTATCAAAAGGGAAACTCATAACAAGGGCAGGTGGTCATTAACCCTTTCCCAAACAGGCCCTGGTTTTCACGTGTCTGCAGTACAAGTCTTTTGAAAACACTGTGGGAAAAGGAGAAATTGCTCGTAACGAGCAATTTCTCCTTTTCCCCACAATGTTTTCTACCCTTTTTGAGACCTTTCTGCCATTTTCATCAAATTTAAAATTGTCGTCTGCAAACTCTTTCGATTTGGACCAGTCCAAAACTTGTCGTTTGGGAAAGGGTTAAAGTATTTTTGATTTAGTTATATCCCTTTTTCAACTTAGAATTCAGGGTTCTCCCCAGAAAATTTGGAAGGCGTAGTGCTACTTTGCCGTGAAGACGTGTCCAAAAGATTTTGAAGGACACGTAAATATTGTTAAAAGAGGGATATATTTCAGTTTCATATCAATCCTTGTTCTGCTAAATAAAATTAAATTCCCAACTGTTTTTAATATTCAATGCATTTGTTATAATTTTGTGCTGGAAAGATATTTTAAAATGCTAAAATGACAAGCAGGTAGTTTTGACTATGATTAGACTGCACACTATCATATGTTACGGCTGATCTTTGTCTATGCTGCCTGCCAAAGCAGGAATATTTCGAGATCAGCAGGAGAAGGGTTAAGAAATAAACAAAGATATGGGGTATATTTTTGTCTTCAATTTAATAGTAAGGAGTATCGGACTTGCAAATAAGTTGTAGCGGCATTTCAAAGGCGTATCGGAAAAAGGGTAAATCTTTTGAAGGCGTATCGGGTCGATACGCTATAAGGGCCTAGGGAGAACCCTGGAATTTTCTCTAAAAATCAAGCATCTGCAGGCGAGTGTTGGCACCCGGAGTAGGTGCTCTTGTTTCTTCTTCCATAGTACTTTTGTTGAACTTTTACCAGATGACAAAATTTTATACTCTTCTAAATTCAAAGAAGACATAGTTATTGTAGCTCAAATAATGGCACTTGTCCATGAAAGGTCAGAAAATACCATTGAAAACAGAGAAAATGTGTATACTAGGCAAATACCATGATTACCCAAGCTAAATTTTTTGTCATCTGCACATGCTTTCAGTTTTGTTGTCTGAATTTTTCTTGTCTGGTAAAGACTTAACTCTTTACCAACAACAAAGTTTTAGACTTGTCCAAATTGAAAACATTTGCAGAGGACAATCTTAAGTGTGGCTTAAATGATGAAATTTGGCTTGGATAGGGTAGAAAACATTGCAGGGAAAAGGAGAAAATGCTGGTTACCAGCATTTTCTCCTTTTTCCACTGTGTTTCAAAAGGCTTCTTCCTAAGGGTCGTTAAAACTCGGGATTGTGTGGTAAAGGGTTAATAAACATGGCCTGATAGGTCAGCTCATGGAGCACTGTTATGGTCAGCTCTTTATGTCAAAATTTTTGTACTTTTTTCAACTTGAAAGCATTAGAATCAAGGGGTTGCGGGTTCAATCTCCAGCTGTGGTGTCCGTGGTTGTGAGGTAGAGCGTCCGCCTCGTTATCAAAAGGTCCTGAGTTTTATACCCGGGAGCGGATGTCAATTTTGGGACTGTTCATTGGCCCACACATTCGGCGCGAGTACTGGTGTAGTTTCCAGGAAGCAGAATCGACAGAGATTAGTATAAGTTGTAAGAACTTGTTTCTCAATCGATGTAAAATAAATATGTTTAAACTATTTCCAGCTTGACCATGTTCTTCCGTGGATTGATGATAATCATTGTCACAGGATTCATTTCTCTCTCGTGACTGAGCATTGTTTCGACGATGTGTATGTGGGAAAGCAACAATTCGCTTGAGAAGAATGTGTTGCTAGGTAATGCTATTAGAAACTCAGGAAAACATGAATAGGTTCAGTGGCCGTGGCAATATTACTGAATTGATGTTAGAAATGGTGTTATAGACCTAGTAAACAATTGGAGCATGGTAAAGTAGAGTAGAGTCGATCTTTTTTTTTTTTTTTCAGCATTTCAAAAGTTAATGTTGTCGTGGACAGTGTCTTAAAAATTAAAGCACAGTTTGGCGAGGACAGAAAAAAAGTCAGTCTAAGTTTTAATGAAGAACAGATTCACAAGTATGAAAAGTAAGTTGCACATTAACCCTTAGCCTGCTGAATAACTAATATGAAACTTTAAATCAATAAGTAAATCCCAAATATTGCTATTTCAAAGTTATTTTTTAGGAAAAAAATATCTCTATCAGACAGCCTGGGTCTGTATTCACCAACCATTCTTAAGAATGTTCTTTGTCTTATTCTCCAAGATTTTCCAAATTTGAAAGTAACACAACTTCTGATTGGCTAAAATTTGGTTTAGCCAATTTGGAAAATTAAGAATAAGACTAAGAATACTCTTAAGAATGCTGGTGAATACGGACCCTGATCTTGATCTACACTTTTTGCAAAAGTTCCCTGAGTCGCACTTAGCAGCGTCTATTGGATTGTAAAAATCTTGTTTCTGATTATAAAATTGAAGATGGAAAGATGTTAAAGGCCCAATAGCAGGCAAAAGTAAACGATGTGTTAAAATGCATTTAAACTTTAAATCATACTAATTAAAAGTATGGAATTATTATGAAGGTGACAATTTGTTATTATACAGTTGGTCCAAGTGTTAGTTAGTGGCAGAAAAATGAAGTTTAAGGCAGGGCAAAAGTTGCCAGGTTGCTTTATGTTTTGTTTACTTTTTACCTGGTTTTAAAATTCATTTTTCTGCCAGCAACTAACTACAATTAAAATGATTTGAGTTACATTTAAAGTACTGGTCTGCAAATTCTTTCAATTTGGACAAGTCTAATGTTTTGTAATTGGGTAAAGACTAAATCTTGCTACGCTACCTTTCATTTCAGAAACAGACTTAGTGAGAACTGCATCAAAGTCAAGTCATTGTTTTTTGACCACTGTGTGAAGGGTGCACTGTCCCAATTCAATGAATTTCAAACTTGGTACAGGTAAAAAGAACCTTCATCATTACTGCTTTTGTATGCATTAGTTTTGGTTAAAGATTCAACTCTTTACAAAACAATCATGTGTCTCAAAGACCTTGAGGAAAGAAACTTTTGAAAATATTGTGGGAAAAGGAGAAAATGCTGGTAACCAGCATTTTCTCCTTTTTCCACAATGATTTCTGCCCTTTTGAAGACAGCTCACATCATTGGAGCCCATATATACTTTGCCTTCTGCTGTTGCTATCGATTTGGATGAGTCTAAAATTCTGATGAAAGAGATTGCAGTGTCAAGGTTAGGGACATGAGTGGCTCAGTGATGAAGGTTTCGGATTTCAAACCTCTAGGCCCCAGGTTTGATCCTCACTCAAAAAGGTTTTTTTTTTTCTGTTTTGTTTTTAGCTTCACTGGTCAAAAGCCAGCAAGCTTATGTCATAGCCCTGTGTCCATTGTGCTTGTGTGCCTCCGTGCATTAACTTTCATTTCAATCATCTTCTTCTCTAAAACTACCAATCCAATTTTGACCAAACTTCACAGAAATGATCCAGGCATTGTCCTCTCCAGAATTTCTTGAAAGAACTTGATTCTTGTTAAAACTCTGGTTGCCATGGCAACAAAATTGAAAAATACTGGAAAGTTTAGAAAGTCTTCTTGTCAGGAACCATGAGGCTTAGGGCTACCAAATTTGGCATGTAGCATCAGCTAATGGACCTCTACCAAGGTTCTTCAATTTATTACCCTATTTTGGCCCCACCCCAAGGGTCACATTTTACACGGGCTAAATTATTAGGGCTCAACCTACAGGTGACGTGGGTGAAGAACTGGCATTGAATGGCTCAACTTCCCCTTGTCAGGCTTGCGCAGCGAAAAAATTTCCAAAATAGTTCAAAGTAAAGGCCAGGTGTCAAAATTGGCCCTACCCAATGGGTCGTAAATTCAACATGTGCTTATAGAGTGAAAATTCTAAAAATCTTCATACTTTTAACCATAAATCGTAAGGCTACCAAATCTGGCACATAGCTTCATCTGTAGATCACCTCTAAACTTGTTCAGAATTTGGATTAAAATGTGCCACTCCTCAGGGGTCAAATTAATTACAGGGGCTATATAATGAGGAAATTTAGAAAATCTTCTTGTTTATAACCATCTGGCCTAGACTTGCATTATTTGGTATTTGGCATTATGTTGTGGACCTCTACCAGGATTCAAGTAATTATAGCTCTGTGGTCAAAAATGGGGGTCACAACTTTCACATGGGCTTTTTTTGAGAAAACTTCATAATTTTCTTGTCAAAACCATTTGGTCTAGAATTGTAATCTTTGGTGTTTATAGTTTGTACTTATGAGCCAGTGGAGCGATACAGGGCCATCATGGCCCTCTTGTTTTTTTGTGGGAGTGTACTTGGGCCACCCAGTACTGATGAAAACTAGGACATATATCACTGAGCATATGCCATGATTTAACTGAAATAATGTTGAATGTAGCATGAAACACCAATCAATTAATCAGTGCAGGCTGGTGTTAGAGTATCTTTCTTTCTGACACTGTCTCACCGCTGACCATTGTTTCGACAATGGTTATGTGGAAAAGCAGCCAGTGGCTTGGAAAGAATATTGTGCGGAGTACTGGTAAAAGAAACTCCAGGAAAGCATGGATAGGTGCACTGGACACCGCGATATAACTAAAATAATGTTGAAAACGGCATTAAACACAATGCCATACCATACCATATCTTTCTGACAACTTAAAGTTTACAATAGTCTTTTGATTCTAGTCTACACTGTTTCCAATCTAAGGGTTATTGTGTTGGAACTATTCAGTGACTAAGAGAAATTATTGATTTTTTAAACTGTTTCAGAGATGCATGTGGTGTAAGACATCAAAGTGAAGAAACTGAAAAAGTTTTAAGACGCATGGCAGATACACTGGAAAACTTAGTTCAGACTATGTCCCAGGTTTGTACTTTTTTGTCGTAAAGCCTAGATCTTCCTTAAATAAATTACAGTATTACATATGAGCTGTGCTTTGTGAAAAGGGGGCTAAATGCTCTTGCAAGAAGTGTCAATTTAGGTCAACCTGCCTAGTCCACGCAGGCTTACCCTGGGCCGAAACTTTTTGCTTTTGGTCAATTTTCTGCATGTCAAAGGACCAGTGTACCTCATGACTCAGTAGGTTGTTATACAGAAGGGCTGTTTAGGGATATAAAATACTGTGATGAACTGCTTGGTATCATTGATCACAGTTGCATTATGCCCCCTTTTCACAGAGCATGACATTATTATTTGCCATTGTAAATGGATGGCTGGTTAGCCCTTTACCACACAATCCCGACTTCTAATGACCCTGAGGAAGAAGCCTTTTAAAAACATTGTGGGAAAAGGAGAAAATGCTGGTAACCAGCATTTTCTCCTTTTCCCACAATGTTTTCTGCTCTTCCCTAGACAAATTTCAACTTTTGAGTCACATTTGCTTTGTCGTCTGCAAAAGCTTTCAATTTGGACTGGTCTAAAATTTTGTCGTCTGGTAAAGAGTTAAACCAGTAACTTATTGCAGTTACTTTGAAATGCTCAAAAGGCTTTTTCCCTTACCAACAATCCAAAGGTTTTAATGCTCTTGAGGAAGAAAGTTTTTGAAAACGTCGTGGGAAAAGAAGAAAAAGCTGACAACTAGCGTTTTCTTTTTGTTTTCTTACAATTTTTTCCACCCTTTCAAAGACGAATCCTATTGTCTGTGCCACATTTTATTAATTGTCTGTTAATGCTTCCTACTGTATGAGTGTAAAATTTTAACATCTGGTAAAAAGTTAACGATACATGTTCATTCTTACAGCCAGAGAGAAAAAAATGCTGTAAAAATTTTGATAGACTGTAGAAAGGTTCAAAATTAAGTCAGGAAACACAAAAAAAATGTAGTCAGTAAAGTAGATAAATTACAGATAAATATTGTGTAAGGGATTAATACATATATTGGAAATCTTCTATTTAAAGCCAGAAACATCACAGCGGTGATTTCTTTGATGGCCCCAAGAAAATGAAATACATTTTCTGTCAGTTGTAATCTAAGCAACCTTGCAGCTGTCAGGGGCAACATTTGGCTTGAAGATACAAGAATGATTATAGATTTTTAAAATAAAGGTGATATGGTTTAAAAGCTGGCTGAAAATAAAGATGAAATGGGTTAAAACACTTCCTTAAAATGAGTTCAGATGTATCTTTAAAAGACTAATGTTAGACTAAGATTTAACTTTTAGATTTAGCAAAACAAGTGGAGAAAAAAGGAGTAAGATAGTTGTAAGTTTTAGCTCTAGACAAACCACTGGAGAAAAAAGAAACATGTAATCTGATCTTTGATCAACATTGCCCTTTTTTGCTGCGACATTTATGCACAAGAGCAGCTTTGGAATCGCAACCATCAGGGTCTTATTTCAGGATTGAAAATGTCTGTTGGGTTTATTCGGCACTCTAAGGGTTCAGAGTTTTCACCCTTATCCTGCTAAATATGTGAAATGGAACTTGACCTACACTGTCCGCAAAAGGTCCTTGTGTTTAGGAGGCTATGGAGTAAATTATTGCCACATTAGTATGGCATTTTTATGCCCCTGCAGGTTACAGCTGGGCATAAACTTGGTGAAAGAAATGATTGCTCCTTGTAGCACAGTGTTTATAATTTACTCAAAAGTTGAGTGCCTTCATTTCCTTCAAATTTTTCATATGATTTGTTATTGGACATGTTTGTCTATAAATAGACTGAACTGCTGAATTCTTTGTCAGACGACAAAATTTCAGACTGGTTCATATTGAGAGCATTTGCAGACCACAAATTAAGTATTGGCCATATGAGGGGATTTGTTTTTGAAAGGATAGAAAACATTTAGGGAAAAGGATAATGGTTACCAGCATTTTCTCCTTTTCCATCAGTGTTTTCAAAAGCTTTCTCCCTCAAGGTCATTAACGCATTACCATATAATTCAGAGTTTAATGATGCTGATGAAAGAGACTCTTATCAATTGAACCACATTTTGTTTGTTGTCTGAATTTGCTTTCAGTTAGGACCAGTCTAAAATTTTATCATCTGCTGAAGGGTTAAAACGTGCGATTGTTTGTTAACCAGTATTTTCCTTTTTTCTCCACAATGTTTTCTACACTCTCAGAAATGCGTCTCCTCACTTGAAACACATTTTATTTGTTGTCAGCAATTGCTTTCAGTTTTGACCAGTCCAAAATTTTTTCATCTGGTGAAAGGTTAAAGCAAGCGATTGTTTGGTAACCAGCATTTTCCCTTTTTGCCACAATGTTTTCTACAATTTTGGAGACAAGTCTCATCAATTGAACCACATTTTATTTGTTGTCAGCAATTGCTTTTAATTTGGACTAGTCTAAAGTTTTCTTGTCTAGTAAAGGGTATAAACATGCAAGTGTGTGATAAAGGGTCCATTAATTTGACAGGTCATTTTTTTTTTTTTTCAAATTTCATATTTTAGCGTTGTGACCAGTTCCATGATCATGTTTCAAGGTCGTTGAGAAATATACATGATAAAATCAAAGATAGCAACATGGGAGAAAAAGAGTTTATATCTTTACGAAGGGAATCTACTCAAACTTCACATGTTGAAAGTCAGGCCAGAGGTCATTCAAGGTCGTCCAGTTCTGCAAGTGGAAGGAGCAAAGAACATAAACGCGAGTTGCTAAAGTCATTGCTCGACAGGTATTGGATTTGTTGATTACTCATAATTTTGTGAGAGATCAGTATTATTTTTAGCTCAGCTGTTTTTGAAAACGTCATGGTATTTTCAGAGCCCTATCGTTGTCTGCGTCATCTGTGTCGTCGGGATCATCCTGCTAAAACTTTGACACTTTATGATATCTCTGTCGTTACTGAAGATAAATACTTCAAACTTGGACTAGTTGTTAACTATCAAAAGGGGAACTCTTACCAGTATGGCAGGTTACCATCAAAATATTTCAGACACAGTTATGCCCCTTATCTTAGAATTTTCACTTATAAAGTAACTGCAGCTGAACGTTGGCACCTGCATGTGGTGCTCTTGTTCTCCCACCAGTCGAACGTTAGACTTGAATTTGTTGTTTAACCCTTAGAGCACCAAATAAAGAGCGTCAAATAAACCTATCAGACATTTTCACCCTAGAAATACAGCCCAAATAATTGCTTTTGTCTATGGTGATTCAGCAAAGTGGACAGTGTAGATCAAAGATCAGGCTGCATGTTTTGTGCAGCCTGATCTTGACCTACACTGGCCGCAAAAACGACTGTAGTCGTGAAAGGTGCTTTAAGGGTTAAAGATTAGGATTCTGCTTGGTGAAGGTATTTGTTTTGGCAAGATTGAAAAAAAAACCTCTTAACGAAGAACTGATAATCCATTTTCATCGTGAAATGCTTTTTGAAAAATTTTATCAAAAAGAAACGATTGGTCAAAGTTGATGTGTAAAATTTTTTAGTAGAATTCTTTGAAGTGTCTTAACTTGTTCATCACATATAACAGCTGTATTTGACAAGATTTCAATACATGTGCATTTTAACTCTCTAATATGTTGGTCACCATTTCCCTCTTTTTGCACAATGTTTTAAAAGCCATCCATCTTCGGGTCATTAAAACATGGGATTGCTTGATAGAGAGATTGTCTCTTGATTTTAGCATATTTTTGCCATATAACTCCTTGAAAAAAGGTAAAAACTAATTTTAAAAAAACTATATGCAGTGTTTATTTTTATTAACGTTTTATTTTTTCAGTCTAAATGATCAGAGAGAGTCTCTCAACGTTATAAAAATGGATTTACAGAGCAATTCACAGATGATCCTTGGGTGTGTATAAAACCTTACATTTCTCTTTGTATGAGAGCTGTTCAAAATATTTGGAGACTTTTGCTATATTTCACTAAACCCTTTACCACACGACAGAAAATTGGATAGGTCGATATTGAATGCATTTGCAGACAACAAAATAATTTTTTTTCAAATGATGGAATTTGTCTTTGGCAGAGTAGAAAACCTTGTGGGAAAAGGAGAAAATGCTGGTTACCAGCATTTTCTCCTTTTCCTATAATGTTTTCAAAAGGCCTCTTCCTCAGGGTCGTTTAAACTTGGGATTGTGTGGTAAAGGGTTAATTTTGCACATGGGCCATGCTCTGTGAAAACCGGACTGAAAGCATTTGCAAAAAGTATCGGTCCAGGTCAGCCTGCACAGGCTGTGCAGGCTGACCTGGGCTGAAACGTTTTGCTCTTAGTCAATATTCTGCGTGTCAAAGGACCGGTGTAGTTCATTATTCAGTGGGTTGTGATATGAAACATTTTTTAGGGGTACATGATACTGTGATGACAGAGATGCATTAAGCCCCCTTTTCACAGATCACAGCTCATATATTAGTGTAACAAGAGATCAAATGATAGTGTGATTTATACTCTATTAAATATTAATTTTTGCCAAAATTCTCTTAGTTTCAATTAATAATTTCAAATTGTGAAAGAAATCTGCTATATTAGATATACTGCCAAACTCAATATGTGTAAGATGCTCTGATTGGCTATCCAATGATGTTCATGTAACCCAATAAAAACTAATATCACAATAGCCTGTACCAGTTGTAGAATGTATATCTACAATGGGGACCAATTTATTATCCACAGTGCATGACATCTATTGAGAAAACATTGCATAAATGTCGGCAGATCAGCTTTAGATAGAGGAAGTCATTCTGAGCAGTCTGATCTTGATCTGTACCATCTACAAAAGCTCTCTTTTTACCTCTTGCATTTAATCCTTTACCATACGATGAAATTTTAGGCTTGTCCAAATTGAAAGCATTTGCAGACAACAAATTAAAGATACGTGGCTCAAATTACAAAATTTGTCATTGATAGGCTAGAAAACATTGTTGGAAAAGGAGAAAATGCTGGTTACCAGCATTTTCTCCTTTTCCGACAATGTTTTCAAAAGGCCTTCTCTTTCAGGGTCGTTAAAACGAGGAATTGTGTGGTAGAGGGTTAAAAGGATAAAACTGTAGATATTTGAAGAAAGATATAGCATGAATAATGTAACTGTACCAATGAATTAATGAAAATAATGGTCAAGACCCAAAAGACAGCCAAGAAAAATCGTGGCATGCGGAGAAATTGTTTGTGAGAGCAATCTCTACATTTGCCAGAATGTATTTAAAAAAATCACAAAGATTCTTTTACCATTAATATTTAACAGTAAATATTCTGGCTAAATTACATGGGTCGCACATGGATAAAATATCACACACATGAGAGAAACAAATTCTCTATCTACACAGTGTCGAAATTAATACCCTTCCAAATATGGTATGATGATGTATCTTGTGCACGAAATACACATGCATTGATTTGCGATTTGATTTGTCAAAATGAGAAGCTAAAATATTCATCCGCCATTCATAAAAGTTGAGTTATTACCATCTAATCCATTATTTGTTTTATTTTGTTGACCGTTTTTAATAAAATTTCAATAATTGCAGCATTTTGTCATTGAAAGTTGTAGGTATATAATAAAAGGAATACTTTTTTTTATTTCATGCTTTTCAGTAGTTTATCGAGAAATATTGATGGATTATGATTTGTCATTTCGTAGTTACGACCAGTGAAAATACCAATTTTATCTTTTCTAACTCTTCAATTTGAAGGCGGAAACAGTAGTTCCTGCACACTAGTTACCTAGGTAATCAGTGCGTGCCATTCAAATAGAGGGAAATATGACGTAATACATGCAATATTTCTGGCACTTTATGTAATATTGTAATGCGTCGTAATATTGTAATGCAGTTGTTATATGAGGTGGGTACACCTTGGGAAATTACCGAAGACAACTGTACTTGACTTTGATGAAAGTCCCAACAGAAAAAGGTTAGAAGCATGAAATAAATAGAATATTTCTTTTTTTCTGTGAAAGATCGACATTTATTTCATCTCATGAATATCATTGGTAATATTTCTCTTGTGGCTGTGCCACTCATGAAAATATTACAAGTGATGTTCACTTGAAATAAATTTCGATCTTTCACTGAAAAAAAAACAAGTATCCTGTATGTAGTAACTTTCCTGAAGTTGTATTTGCTTCTTGCAGCAAAAGAAAAATTTGGCATCTTTCTCAACCTTCGTTCTTGCACGAGACCAGATTTTCTCATGCTGCTGGAATCAAATAAAGCAACAGAAAAGTAACTACAATATAATAGTCCATATTTACCAAACAGCTTTGTGTTTTAATGACCCAGGTAAAGAATAACAACCTAAGAGGGAGGCCTTTGAAAACATGTGGGAAAAGGAGAAAATTCTGCTAGCCAGCATTTTCATATTTCCAACAATGTTTTCTACCCATTTAAGGACAAATTGCACCATTTGAGTGACATTTAATGTGTCTTTAGTGAATGCTTTCAATTTGGACGAGTCTAAAATTCTGTTGTCCTGTAAGATGATAACTCATTACCAAAGATAAAAAAAAGTTGGACTCCACCAAATTGGAAGGGTTTGCAGATGACAAATTGAAAGTGGCTCGTAAGATTATTTCTACCTTTGAAGGGCTTGAAACTTTTGTGGGAAAACAAGAAAATGCTGGTTATCAGCATTTTCCTTGCTGTCTTTCAATGGTTGTTAGAATTCAGGATGGTTTGATAAAGGGTAAAAGTGAAGTCACGGAAAGATTTGGTAAAGTAAAACCCTTTACCACACAATCACAAGTTTTAATGACCCGGAAGAAGAAGGCTTTTGAAAACATTGTGGGAATAGGAGAAAATGCTGGTAACCAGCATTTTCTCCTTTTCCCACGATGTTTTCTATCCTTCTAAAGCCGAATTTCAGTGTTTGAGTCATGCTTTGTTTGTCATCTGCAAATGCTTTCAATTCGGGCAAATCTGAAGTTTTGTTATTTGGCAAGGGTAATATTTTGTTTTTCTCTCCTTAGGTACTCCACATCACCACAGGACAGCAATGGGCCTCAGATGTTGCGGCAGGATTTTTAAATGCCCCATGTAGAACTGAATATCTTATAAAAAATATTATTAAACATTCCGCATACATTCATTATAGTTACACATTTAAAGTACATGTACTTCATCATATGCAATATTTCCCTATATTCGAATTTTCATTTGTTTGCTATTGCTTAATAAGTAAAAAGATGCTTAAGAAACTTTATATGAAGTTATCCAACCATCGGTTGAAATTGGACTTGATGCTTAAGTTATGTAAATTTTATATAGCATTTTATTTTTTCTTATTTTGTTTAAATGACTTGAACTGCAAAAAATAAAACTATATCATCCAATCATTTGCTAAAATGTATCTTTATGATTAACTCTTTACCAAATGACAAAATTTTAGACATGTCCAAATTGAAAACATTTGCAGAGGACAAAATAAATTTGACTCAAGAGTTGAAATTTGTTTTGGAAAGGATAGAAAACATTGTTGGAAAAGGAGAAAATGCTGGTTACCAGCATTTTCTCCTTTTCCAATGATGTTTTCAAAAGCCTTTTTTATCAAGGTCAAAACTTGGGATTGTTTGGTAAAGGGTTAACCCTTTACCAGACGACAAAATTATAGCCTTGTCCAAATTGAAAGCATTTGCAGACGACAATTTCAATGTGGCTCAGATGGTGTAATTTTTCTTTGATCAGGTAGAAAACATTGTGGGAAAAGGAGAAAATGCTGGTTACCAGCATTTTCTCCTTTTCCCACAATGTTTTCAAAAGGCTTCCTTCCCAGGGGCGTCAAAAGGCGTCATTGCGCAGTAAAGGGTTAAATAATGTTAAGTTTACGTTTATTTTTTTCTAATTTTGTTAGCATTACTTAAAATTTAAAAAAATGAAAAAGTTAATTTTAAGTAAATGTCAGATTAAATTCATTCCAGCTTTTCAAGAGTTTGGGTTTGAACATAAAAATTACCGCTTTACTCGTTTATGTAATGGAGTTTTTTTCAATTTTTGCCAAAAATCTGTTTGTAAGGGCTTTTGAAAACATTGTGGGAAAAGGAGAAGTGCTGGTTTTTAGCATTTCCCCAATTTTCCACAACGTTTTTTACACTTTCAAGTACAAAGTCCACCAATTTATAGACACATTTTAATTTACTGTCTGCAGGAAATGCTTTTAATGTGGGTGGGTCTGAAATTTTGTCATTTGTGAAGAGCAAATGAAGGAAAGTGAAATGTAATAAAACATACTGAAAAACTAAAAGGAAAAAAATGTATCAGAATTAAAATTTTGTGAAACTATATGTTTCAGGGTAAAAATATAAAAAAAAAGGAGGGCAAGAAAAAAACTCCCAAGACAATGGAATGTATAAAAAAAAAATGATCTCCATCATGAAAAAAAACACACACAAAAAGACTGAAATATGGAAAAAAAAAAGGGGATAAAAGAAAAGTAATTAAAAAAAAAGGGGGAAAAAAAATAAATTAATTAAAAAAATAAATAAAAAAGAATTTAAAAAGAAATAAAAAACTTTTCAAAAAAAATGATAAAAGTGTATAAAAGAAAGAAAAAAAAAAGAGATCATTCAAAATTTCATTTACCATTATATGAATGCAAATTGAAATATGAATGGGTTTTTTTTTTGTGACAGTTTCATTGTGCATTGTAAATTTTCATTCTTATTTATATCTGACAATATTGTAAGAATACATGAATATAAGTGCCAAGTGTATTGAATATTTCCATAGGCGAGATATGTTTTTTATAAGATAATCAGTTCTTTGTTAGGGGCAGGAAATGTCACCCCTAGTATGATTTATTTAACTTTTTTTTTTATTTTCATGTCTGACAGCAAGTAGATGCAGGTAATGACTGGAAAAGCAAGTTTTTTCTCTTGAAATTTTATTTCAGCCCTTTACCAGACAACAAAATATTAGCCTTGTCCAAACTGAAAGCATTTGCAGATGAGAAATTTAATTAAAATGGCTCAGATAATAGGGGTTGTATTCGGAAAGGCAAGAAAACATTGTGGGAAAAGGAGACAATGCTGGTTACCAGCATTTTCTTCTTTCCCCACAATGTCTTCAAAAGATTTCTTCCTCAGGGTAATTAAAACATGGGACTGTCTGGTAAAGAATTAGCTTCACTTTCTTTAGTTTCGTAAACTATACACAGCAGCGGGAAGCTATTTGTGCACTAATATAGTTTGTTTTCGTTTGAAAAAAAAAACAATGTTGTATCAGCTATGTCTAAGTTTTAATGGTATTCTATTTTCACCATCCTATATATCAGAAAAGTGATATGATTTAACCCTTTACCACACAGTGCCAACTTTTAACGACCCTGGAAGAGAAGGCTTTTGAAAACATTGTGGGAAAATTGTTTTACTCTTTACCACACAATCCCGACTTTAAACAACCCTGAAAAAGAAAGCTTTTGAAAACATTGTGGGAAAAGGAGAAAATGCTGGTAACAAGCATTTTCTCCTTTTCCTACAATGTTTTCTACCCTTCCTAAAACAAATTTCAGTTTTTGAATAACATTTGTTTTGTTATCTGCAAGTGCTTTCAATTTTGACTGGTCTAAAATTTCTTCATTTGGTAAAGAGTTAATTGGCAACAAATGAGTTGAGCCATATCCATGTTTTGGACAACTTTAATTTTAAAGCTGAGCCCCCATAGCTCAGTCAGTAGCATACAGGACTTGAGAAGAGGAGGTGGCTGGTTCGATCCCCAGCTTGGCCAATTTCTTTCTGAGGATTGATGATAGTCATTGTAACAGGATACATTCCTCTCTCACCGCTGACCACTTTTTCGATGATGACTATGTGGGAAAGCAGCCAGTGGCTTGGAAAGGATATTGTGCATAGTGCTGGTATAAGAAACTCCAGGAAAGCATGGATAGGTGCACTAACCCTAACCCTAGGTGCATGGATATGTGCCGCTATATAATAAAATAATGTTGAAAACAGCGTTAAACACCATATGATCAATGAATCTAATTTTAAGGTTTCTTCAGATTGATACCGTAGAAGCACAAAGAAGGTACTCGCTTGTCAAAACTCCCTGGGTTCAGTAACTACATCTAACCTCGTTCATATCAAGAAGGTTTCCATTTTGAAGTACTGTCAGTCACTTGATCTAGAATATGACAGCGCCCATGTAAATTGATTACTGAAAACATTGTGGGAAAAGGAGAAAATGCTGGTAACCAGCAAGTTATCCGTTTTCCACAATGTTTTCTACTCTTTCACCTCTTTCCAGAAAATTTAGCCATATCTGATCTGATGTCTGCAAGTGCTAACAATATGGAAAAGTGAACAATTTTGTGGGCGAGTAAAAAAGTTAAATCACTTCCACACAGATTGAGCCTATATGTTGAAGTATTGTTGAATAAAAGTTTTCCAGAAGAAGAACTTGCTTTTCCCATCTTACTAGAGGCAGCAAAACCTGTCCTGAAATGGCAATGTGACTTTCATTGAGCCATTAACCCTTTACTGCACAATGCTGCCTTTGGACGCCTGTAAGAAAGAAGCCTTTTGAAAACATTGTGGCGAAAGGTGAAAATGCTGTTAATCAGCATTTCGTCCTTTTCCCACAATGTTTTCTACTGTATCAAAGAAAAGGTGCAAATTTGAGCCACATTGTCGTCTGCAAATGCTTTCAATTTGGACAAGGCTAAAATTTTGTCGTCTGGTAAAGGGTTAAGTTTGTAGGCCCTTAGTTCAACGTAATGGAAGTAATGCTGTTAGATATTTTGCTAAATAAATCGTATAATGGGTGACGTTTCTAAAGCAACACATGTCCATACATACTCTCCCTGAGACTGAGTGGGGCTTCTATTCAACAGAGTTGTGGAACATGGGGCTTCTTCTCAACAGAGCTGTTAACATACAGAAGTTCACACATGGTGTTATGCGAAAGTTGAACATTTTGTAAACACAGACGGTGATATGGGATTTTACAGTTTTGTGGGGCTAAATGATCATAAAAAGATACATGTAACATATTTCATCTGTGTGTATATATATGTATGTATACTACAATGCGTGGTTATTATGTATTACCAGTACCTATTTGGAGATATAAGTATGTATTATTTATTTATGGAAAATTAGGTATATTTTTCTATTTACTGGCAGTTTATTCCAATATTTCACAATTTTTATATCAATTTACTTACTACTTATCTACTCTAGTTACACAATTAAGAAAGAACAAAAAAAAAGAATGCACCTTTTTTAATAATTAAGAGCTACCATGTGGAAAAAAAGGTGACACCTTGTAACAAGCAATTGTCTGTTTTTTTTTTCCACATAATGTTTTCAAAAGGGATTTAAATTGTCAATATTTACATAGGTGATAGGTAATTTCACTTGTTTATATATGTTTATTTTGATTTTGGACCAGAGCATGGTTTAACTCTTTACCAAAAGACAAAATTTTAGACTTGTCCAAATTGGAAGCATTTGCAGACGACAAAATAAATGCGACTCAAAAACTGAAATTTGGTTTTGGAAGGGCAGAAAACAGTGTGGGAATAGAAGAAAGTGCTGGTCACCAGCATTTTCTCCTTTTCCCACAATGTTTTCAAAAGGCCTCTTTCTCAGGGTTGTAAAAAATCAGGATTGTTTGGTAAAGGGTTAACTCTTTACCACACAATCCCTAGTAATAACAACCCTGAAAGAGAAAGCTTTTGAAAACACTGTGGGAAAAGAAGAAAATGCTGGTAGCCAGCATTTTCTCCTTTTCCCACAATGTTTTCAATCCTGTCAAAAACAGAAAGCAGCATTTCAGATAAAATTTAAACTGTCATCTGCAAATGCTTTCAGTTCGGTCCTGTCGAAAATTTTGCTGTTTGACAACGAGACAATATTTTTAAAAAATTGAGGTTCAATCCCATTAGTTATTCTTTGTACTGGTAAATTCTCAGATAGTTTGATCTTGGTCTTGTTAGTTTGGTTTACTTACTGTACGTGGATTTTTTTTTTTCTGTAAGTAACTGTATTTACAGAGTAAATAAAGTACTGCAAAACCGGATATGTTTATGTTTTGGAAATCTTTGCACTTTTTTGCATATTGATGAAAATTGCTAAAATATTCACCTTCGTATATTTAAGTTGCATTAAGTTATATTGTACCTTAACACTGGGTAATGTGAGAAGGATTGACTGGGACCCTTGACATCAATGAGTGCCTTTTTTCATCAAAGTCGACCAGTATACCAGTCTAGTAGTGGTTAATACTGCCAGTCAATGGGGTTGTACTTCGCTAGTACAGGACGTTGACACAAAAAAGACTTTTATGCAAGACTGCCTGTTACAGTTTTCACCACATATGAGTATAAGAGACATAAATGAGAAATATTTGAAAGATCAGACATTTTTTTTTTTCTTGAATAACAAAGAAAATGCTGAGGGTAAAGAAGCAACTGCATATAACAATATTTTCAAAAGCCGTCTAGTCTACTACAGTAGTTTGAAAAATTATGTATGGCAGATTTCCAGATGGAGGGAGTGATTTTGATTTCAAATTAGAAATTATTAGTTATTCTCCACCAAACCCTATGTAATGGGTATTCATTAGAATCGTCTCATTGAGACGATTCTAATGAGTACCCATAACATAGGGTTTGGAAGAGAAATAATGGAGTTTGAATACCATCACTCCCTCTTATCTGGTAATAATCGAGACTTTCTTGCGAAGGGGAACATCCATTCCAGTCTGTTCTGGTCACTTCAATAAGCTCCATGTATAATGTACTTGAAAGTGATCTTTAGACAGCTAAAACTGTATTCATGGTCCTTTTAGAGAGTAGGCTCATGCAAATTTGTGAAGTTGGTTTAGATGGAGCATTGACATTACGTGCATTTTGAATGTCATTGTGAAGCTGTGTTTCTACAGCAAAATAATTTTTCTGCAAACCTCTGATAATTACTCTCTCTGGCACAGCCTTTGCCTCTTGACATACGGCTATACTGTTGAAACCTTGCAAAGGCTCTGATGAATGATGTGGTGCACATCATGGGGGGGGTAGCCTGGGTCCAGGCAGTAATAATTTTTGATATCAGTCATTATCAACGTCTCCTTTCACAGTCGATACATATCTATGACAATGAAGTGATAATCAAATATATGAGCCATGCTCTCTGAGAAAGGGGCTTAATGCATCTGCGAAAAGTATCAACCCAGGTCAGCCTGCGCATTCCACGCAGCTTAATGCATCTGTGAAAAGTATCAACCATGGTCAGCCTGCGCATTCCGCGCAGGCTGACCTGGGCCGAAACTTTTCACTATTGGTCAATTTTCTGTATGTCCAAGGACCAGTTTACCTCATGATTCATTTGGTTGATAGACAAAATGAATTTTATGGAACCATAATTATATGATGACTTGCTTGGTATAATGCGTCATAAAGATGCATTAAGCCTCCTTTTGCCAGAGTATGGCTCATATATAAAGGGGGGAAAAAATGGTCTGACTGAAACCCAGACTAGCCAAGAGGCTTAATAGCCTTGAAATTAGAACAAGCAAGCAGCTTCTACAACCTGTAATATACATAGTAAAAATAGTGTTGTACCCCCTGTGCTTTTACCAGGTTTGATTTTCTGGCGTGAATGATATGAAATGGGTTGGAAATCAGAATCTGGCTGCTGCATACACCAACAAACCAGTCTGTTGCCTCTGAAATGAAATAAACCGAGGTATCCCTTGACTTCATGGCAGCAGCCACTGATCGAGCTGTTTCACCTTCTTGTGAGAGGCATGAGACGAAGACTGCAAGCTGTTTTGCAAGCCCTGGGTGGAAGTACGCAATATTGACTGAATGTGTGTGCTCATTCTCTGCTGGTCACTTCCAACCTTTTGTAAGTTTTATTTTGACATTCAATTCCCAGTTTTAACCAAACTTGAAAGCTTCTTGATTTTCTTAATTTGAAAACAATATCTAAGCAACAAATTCCTACTTACCATGAAGTCAAATGATACCTTAGTTCATTCCATTTCATAGGCAAAATGGTCTGTTAGTGTATGCAGCAGCTGGATTCTAATTTCAACCCAATTTTATATTATTCATGCCAGAAAATAAAAGTCTGTAAAAACACACGGGGTACAGGACTTTTTTCAACTGTGTATAAATACCAATGATTTTAGCATTCCAAGGTTATTATTATGAGGTTATTTAACATGCTTGGGTACAATACTGAATTCTATTGGATGAGTACACTACAGAACCAATCTATATTTTGGACGAGGCGACAAAATATAGACTGGTCCTGCAGTGCACGAATCCGATTGAATTCAGTATTGTACCCAAGCATGTTAAATGACCTCTTTATTTCACACCTTTTGACTTTAAAGCAAAAAATATGTGAGCTATTTCCTTGTAATTAACATTTTAAAACAATGTAAAACAGTGGATACTGGTATTTCTCAAAACGCTTCTGTAGGGGTGAGATGGGGGAATGAAAAGAATGAATCTGAGCAATCTTATTGATATCTTCCTTAATTATTTGGCTTCCTTTGAAGACATGATCTCTGAACAGACTGACGTCGTGTGCTTTCTAGCAAAGATAAGGATCAAAGCTGTTTTGCATAGCTTTACTATTGTCAGGTTCGTACGGATGATTATACGGTGCCTATGAACTTTGATGAAGAAAGTCCTCAGTAAATTATTAAGCTCTGCAGGTGGAATTTCTTCCATTTTACGCGTCTCGTTTGGTAATGGCCTCTCTCCGTCTTGTTAAAGGTGTTTTTGGCGTTTTTTTTTTTTGTGTGTAGAGAATCCAAAACTTCTTTATTGAACAGCACATCAAATGAAATTGCAGACAATAACTTTCTTACAAGGGAAACTACCCTGCCGTCCAAATATCAATATTCGGGACGCTAGCCCCATTCTGAAAAATCCATATTCTGGACTCTGGCCTCATTCTGAAAAACCCATATTGGACTCCAGCCTTGTTCTGAAAAATCCATATTGGACTCTACATAGTCCAATATGGTTTCAGATATTTTGTACTCACATGGTAGTATTGAAGCGATTTCATTGGACGTTGTGTTGTAGGTGTGAAATAATATTTCTTATTTATGTTTTATCTTACATCTTTGTTATCAGCCATTGCAAACCATGGAATACAAAGCAGTTTGTGAGTTTCAAAATAATACCATTTTTATTTTATTTAACATTTTCACACTAGACAAGATCACAATCAAGTGCTACCTAAGAGACATTTACATCTGTACATGTGCATGTATCAAAAGAAAAAGTGCATACAGGTCAATGAAAACTAGAAAATCAATCCAGACACAGAAGTGTAACATAATTATAAATATATCCATATGATTTCTGCAGGTTAACCTAAACACACTAGTCCATGTATAATCCAAAACAGATAACAACTGAAATACTACCATGTAGTTAGTTACACATTACTTTTGTCTAAGCATGTATTTAAGGAGTGGTTTCTGTACATTCCACATGTTCCATGATGCTGCAAAAGAAACAATTAAAAATGTTAAGTGAGCCATGCTCTGTGAAAAGTGGGTTTAATGCAACTGCAAAAAGTACATGCCCATGTCAGCCTGCGCATGGGTAACTTTTTGTTATCGGTTAATTTTCTGCTTGTCCAAGTACTATTCTACCTCATGATTCAAGCACATGTTAAAATGGTAACCAGCATTTTCTCCTTTTCCTGCAATGTTTTCAACCCTTTTCAACAACTTCAGCTGTAGAGTATTTTTTTCATTTTTTGTCTGCAAATGCTTTGAATTTGGACAAGTCTAAAACTTTTTAGTTTGTTATCTCCTGCAGTCTGTTTGTTCTTGCATCAGACTAACTTTAAACTCTTCAACAAACGACAAAATTTAAGACTTGTCCAAATGGAAAGGATTTGCAGACCACAACTAAATACAGCTAAAATAATCAGAATGGTCTTTTAAAAAGTGGAAACATTGTGGGAAATGGAGAAAATGCTGGTTTCCAGCATTTTCTCCTTTTCCCACATTGTTTTAAGTAGGCTTAATTCTTCCTTAGGGTTGTTAAAATTTGAGATTAAGTTGTAAAGAGGTAAGATGCAGCCACTATAGATCAAGCTCAGAGTAGGAACAAAACATGCAGTCTGATCTTTGATCTATACTCTCCACTTTGCTGCGTTATTCTGGACAAGAAACAACCTTTCAATTGCTTTTATTTCAGTCTTAATTTTAGACTGAAAATATCTGTTGAGTTTATTTGGGATTCTAAGGGATAAAACATTGTGACAAAAGAAGAAATTGTAACAATATCTTTGAATGTAATAAACCATGATTCATGTGACCATCCCTCTTTTACAACGATGTTTTCAAAGTTGTCTATTGCAAAATTATTTGAAGATTATTTTCAGATGGAAATAAAAGTACCAATCATATAGCCTTGACTGAAAAACAGAGGCTTTTCTTTACCGATACCACTGACCTGATGACAATTTTTTGTGAAGGAAATTTGCAATAAGTCTAAAAATGAAAGAGAAACTCAAACTACCTCTGAAAATTTCTGTGATCTACAGTGAAATGAAGTTGGCATGGTGTGAACTGAAGGAGTTTTAGAACCGTATGTTGAGGCTGTTGTTCTGTACATTGGGTGCTGTGCTTTTCCTCCATAACCTTGGAACCAGTCTGTAATGTTATACAAGTACATATCTAAAACATCTATACACTAAACAATTCTCTGATTCTCTCTAGGTCTATTTGTGTTAGTTGGATGAATTCTTAGTGCTTGATTAACCCTTTACCAAACAATCCCTTGACAATTTTAACCCTTTCCCAAACAACAAATTTTGGACTGGTCCAAATTGAAAGAGTTTGCAGACGACAATTTTAAATTTGATGAAAGTGGCAGAAAGTTCTCAAAAAGGGTAGAAAACACTGTGGGAAAAGGAGAAATTGCTTGTTACAAGCAATTTCTCCTTTTCCCACAGTGTTTTCAAAAGACTTGTACTGCAGACACGTGAAAACCAGGGCTTGTTTGGGAAAGGGTTAAGCAAGAAGTCTCTTGACAGCATACTTATTGCCAGTTCGATACAGTTATCTCTCTGAACACTCTTGCACATACATGGTAAGAATATCAACAAGGCTTGCAAAACGGCATGATATTCGAACCCACATGGTTTAACATAACATAGCCAAATTGTTAACTAACCAATAACAGGAAAAGAAAATGATACATGAATGCATAAATATACTTATTAGACACTCCACTGCAATGAAATGTGCCTTCGTAAGTACAGATGGCTGTGTCTGATTGTACTTCATATATGATGCCATTGACTTTTGTTTACGTGTGGTCTCTTTAGTAGGTCTAGACATGCCTTTAACCCTTTCCCACACAGTCCCGAGTTTTAATGACTGGGAAAAAACGCTTTTGAAAGCATTGTGGGAAAGCATTTTCTCCTTTTACCACAATGTTTTCTGACCTATCACAGACAAATCTGACCATTTGGGCAATATTCAATATGACATCCTCAAAAGCTTTTTAATTTGGACCAGCTGAAAATTTTTTCGTTTGGTAAAGAGTTAGCTTGTAGAGTTCCTCAACTGGAAATAGGAAGTATTATGGGAAAGGAGGAAGTACCGGTAACCAGCATTTTCTGCTATTCACACTATACAGGTACTTTCCGTTCTTTCACAGACAAATCCCATAATTTGAGCAACACATATTCTAAAAATTTGATTTGGAAAGTAAAGCAGAGCAATGAGGACTTGTTGAAAAATGTTAATTTCAGTTGCTGCATCAAGTATGTAAGGTAATCTTAATCAAACTTCTTTTTTTTTTTAATGGATTAAAATGATTCACCATACGTGTCACAGACTGATGTCATCTAGTACTAGTAGACAAATTATCAATTTATGCATATTTATTTTATTGAGTTTTTATTATCAGAATATAATAATGAATACAAATCTATCTGTGGTATTGAATTAACTCATTTAGGTTTAAGCCCTTTACCAAACAATCCTGGGTTTTCACGACCCTAGGAAAGAAGGCTTTTGAAAACATTGTGGGAAAAGGAGAAAATGCTGGTAACCAGCATTTTCTCCTTTTCCCACAATGTTTTCTACTCTATCAGGGAGCTTAAGCCTGTTTGTTCCAAAGTTGAATTTGGCATTTGCAAATGCTTCGAAATTGGAGTAGTACAAAATGTTGTTGTGTGGTAAAGAGTTAAGACATCAAAGGTGCACAAAGGTGCCTTTTATCAGACAATTCAATAAATGGAAAGCAATGCCTTTACCCATACCTGGGTTTTCAAATCTGTTGGGTATATTGTTGGTTCTGTAAAACTCTGAGGTTTTTGCACCTTGTGGTACTCCACCAGCTTGTGTCATAGATTCTTGAGCCTGTAGTATGAACAAAGAACATCTAAAAGCATCTAAAACTGCAAATATCAAAGTGAATAAAATGGTGATAAAGAAAAAGCCGACTGCCTGACAGCACCATTGCATTGAGAACACAAGCTTGTTTATGTCAGCCTGTGGGTTTTTATTCATTTCTTCAAAGAGTGCTGCTCGTAGGTCAATGTGAGTCTAACTAAAGCTCTTTACATGTATACTCATTTCTAGGTTATGAATATTTTATAATGTGTGAAAGTAGATTTTATCACTTTAGATTTAAAGGAGGATGGAAGAAAAATGACTGCATGAATATCATTTATACTCAAGTTGTTTTTCTCTGTGCAATTAGCACTTATGACATCGAAAACATGACAATTCTCCCTACTGTACATCTCAAAAGTAACCTTGAACATTTTGTACTTTACAAAAGTTTCTTTGACGGTTCAGTATAGATAGATAGATATATAGATCCCCTACGGGTTCAACGTGACCAAGTTTTACAATTTCTAGCGTTTCAACAACACCTTAAACAGTTTAAAATGGATATGTATTTTTTTCGACTGATGCAGTAAAAATCTTGATCGTTTGCCGCATGCATACTTGGACACTGCGATAGAGACTTTAAATTTTAAATGAAAGAGGGAAAATAACCCTGAACAAAGATTAAAAAGTTTCAAAAATCGTTTCACAATGCTTTTCAGTAAAATATCGTCTAGGAATTTTCAGTTTCTTCAAATACAAAATACAACAGTACCATGTTTTTTTACTTACACTCGCTTCCATGATTTTTCCTCGAAGCACTTCTGTGAAATGTCGGTGTTATTTGGTAAATACGGTCGAGGGCTGACAGACAATAACAACGAGACAATGTTTGCTGGGTTGCTAAAGACGTCATTTCCGGTATAACTTCCGGCAAAGGTAGGGCCAAGTTTTACGTGGAAAATATCGAGGACGGTGTCTCACTTAGGTCTTTGAACGTCCTTCATCAAATTTAAAGGAGACGACTTTGAATAAATCTTACGAAATAAAGACTATATACATAAATTATGGTTTGGTACATGAGTATATGTGAAAATAATTTGGGCTAATGAAAAATATACTTGAACGCAATTTCTCATTGTGCCACATTGTTTATAATCTTGAGTGGCTAGCTGTGTGAAGAAAACAGTAGTCCTCTGTAGAGACTGAGTTTGTAGCCCTGTTCTAATGTTTGTCTTTATATAAGCAATGCTCTGTGAAAAGGGGCTTAATGCATCTGCAAAAGGTATCGGACCAGGTCAGCCTGTGCAGTCTGCGAGCTGACCGGGGCAGAAACTTTTTGTTATCGGGCAGCTCTAAGGACAAGTTTACCTCATAATACAGTTGGTTGTTATACAAAATGAATTTTATAGATCCATGATCATGTGATGACTTGCTAGCTATCATGCATCACGGAGATGCATTAAGCCCCCTTTTGTCACAGCATGTCTCAACATTATGTAATACACAAGCTAGGAAACTGGCTTAGCCCTTTACCTATAATTCCAGTTCTTTTTAACCCTATCGAACAAAATTTTGAAAACATTGTTAGGAAAGAGACAAAATGCTGGTAGCCAGCATTTAAAGTGCTGGTGGGCAGCATTTCATTACCCCAGATTGTTTTCTTCCTTTCAAGAGACATATTTCATCACTTTAGCTACATTTAAATTTGTTTTCTAGATATTTTTTTTCAGGAGGAGTCCAAAATTTTATTGTCTGGTAATTTTAAAGATACATCCTTACAGTCATAGAGAAAAAATGGTTAAAACTTGGAGGTGTGTAGAATGGCTCAGAATTTAGTCAGCTTTGTAAACATAGATAAATTATCAATATATGGTGTAAGGGATAAAGAAACCCAAGGGATTTGCCCTTATTTACAATGGGAAATGACAACAATGATTTCCTTCAAGGCCTCCAGAAAATCAAGTGCATTTTCTATCCCTAATAATCTGTGCAACCTTGTAACTGTCAAGAGCATCATTTGGCATGAAGATACAAGAATGATTATAGTTTCATAAAATAAAGATGAAATGGGTTTTAAAAACTGGCTGAAAACGAGTATAGATGTATCTTTATATCATTACTTTACATGCTATGTAAAAAAGTAAAGCTTTGTACTGAGGTTTTGAAAATCAGTTTTTACCTTCATATTAACCAAGTCTCACATTATCTCATGAAGTCTCCAAATGGGACAGATTTCCGACTTGGAGCATCGGGTGTTACCCGTTATTGTTCAGAAGAGCAATGACAGGGTGCCAGTCTAATCTTCATATTAGATTGCATATTATTATGTGCCATGATCTGACAAAAAGGGGCTTAATGCATCTCTGTGATGTATTGTTTCAGTCAGGCCATCATAGCCACTTATTTAACTCTTTACCACATGACAAAATTTTAGACCAGTCCAGCTTTTGCAGACAATAAAATAAATGTGACTCAAAATTAAAATTTATTTAGGGAAGAGTAGAAATCATTGTGGAAAAAGGAGAAAATGCTGGTTACTAGCATTTTCTCCTATTCCCACAATGCTTTCAAAAGGCTTCTATCAGGGTCGTTAAAAGTCGGGAAAGTGGTAAAGGGTTAACAACCGACTGAATCATGAGGTAGACTGGTCCTTGGACATACAGAAAATTGACCAGTAGTGAAAAGATCGGCCCAGGTCAGTCTGCACTGGCCGACCTGGGTAAATACTTTTCGCAGATACATTAAGCCCCCTTTTCACACAGCATGGCTCTTTCCCACCCTTTACTACCCTTTCAAAGAAAAACCACATCATTTGGGCCATGTTTAATTTGCAGCCTGAAAATAGGAATGTCAAAAATTTTGCTGTCCACACAACCATATTACAGACTGGCCCAAATTGAAAGTATTTGCGGACAAAATAATAAATGGGGCAAAAATAATGTCTGTTGTCTGTAAAAGATTTAGAAAACATTGTGGCAAAGGTCTCACGATGCTTTCAAAAACTTTTTGTCGCAGGATCATTAAAACTAGGAATTGTGTGGTAAAAGGAAGATAAAAGGGAAACCACATATACATGTTGATAAGTATTTTATTTTGTACATAGACAGGTAAACTGTATATAAGCCATGTTCTGTGAAAAGGGGGCTTAATGCATCTGCAAAAAGTATCGACCCAGGTCAGACTGCGCGGACTGCGCAGGCTGACCTGGGCCGAAACTTTTCGCTATTTGTCTATTTTCTATTATGTCAAAGGACCAGTCTACCACATGATTTTGACAGTTGTTTGACAAAATGGATTTTATGGATCCATGGTAATACGACGTCTTACTTGGAATGATCCATCACGGAGGTGCATTAAGCCCCCTTTTGCCAGAGCATGGCTCATTTATAAATGCAAGTTTATGAACAAATACAGATGTAACTAGAGCTGCCATTAAAGGTGAATTGAACCTTTTACCTAACAATCCCACGTTTTAACAGCCCAGAAGAAGAAAAACTTGGAAAACATTGTGTGAAAAGGAGAAAATGCTGGTAACCAGCATTTTCTCCTTTTCCCACAAAGTTTTCTACTCTTTCAGAAACAAATGCCATCATTTGACCCATATTTGTTGTCTTCAAATACTTTCAAGTTGGACAAGCCTACAATTTTTCTGTCTGGTATAGAGAATACATCTCCAAGGAGTGCTTTGATGTAATATACAGATGTTGAAACCTCCATACATTATAGGCCCAAGAGCAGCCAAAAGTAAACAATGTGGAGGTTGAAATGCATTTTAATTTGAATCATAACAATTTAAAGTATGGAAATTATTGTGAAGGTGATAGTCTGTTTTAGTACGGTTGATCCAAGTGTTAATTGCTGGCAGAAAAATAAATTTTAAAGTAGGTCAAAAGTTGCCAGGTTGCTCTATCTTTTGTATACTTTTAGCCCGATTTTAAAATTCATTTTTCTCCTAGCCACTAACACTTGGACCAACCGTAAAAAAACAGTTTGTCATCTTCACAACAATTTCCATACTTTTAAAAGGTATCATTTAAATTCAAATGCATTTAACACTGCCTTTGTTTACTTTTAGCCACTACAGGGCCTTCAAGTATTTACCAAACAAGAAAATTTTACACTCATCCAAACTGAAAGCATCTGCAGACAATAAATAAAAGTGTCTAAAGTGATAGAATTTGTCTTCAAAAGGGTAGAAAGCATTGTGGAAAAAAAGAGAAGATTCTTGTTACCAGCAGACACTCAAAATTGAACCTTGCACATCTACTATTTCAGGTGAATTATAGTTTTGTCAAGTTTCAGTACAACAACATCAAAGGGAGGAATTAGTGAAAGAATATACTGTACCTATGCTCAAGTACACAGAAAGATAGACAAAAGGACAGGCTGATTTCAGTATCTTCTGAAAAACATTACTTTTGCTAGGGAACAACAAAAGTCATCTGCTATAAATACTGAAACTCTTCCACCATGTTTAACCCTCAGAAAGTTGTAAAATAGTTGTTTTCATGGACTGTGTAGATAACAACCAGACTGCACAGAATGCGCAGTCTAATTACAAAACTACAATTCCTGCTATCTTTGAACATTACCACCAAAAATAGCAATGAAATCATAATTTTTGCATCTGCTATTTCCGACCATCATTATTCATTTTACCAGGCACTCCAAGGTTTAAACCTTAAGCTGCTAAATAAATGAATGCAAAATTTCCACTCAATAGCAAAAACCAAAATATTGCAATTCCAAAGTTTTTTTTTCCACCTGTGATAAAATACTGTTTAGTATATTTTTTCCACCTGTGAAAAAATACTGTTTCAGACAGTGTGGATTCAAGATCAGACTGCACATTTTGTGCAGTCTGATCTTGATCTGCACTGTCTGCAAAAGCACTCCCAGTCAGGCTTGGCAGCCTAAGGGTTAAAATAATTTCAAATGAAATCATTCAATCTGACACTAGAATCATCTAAATCTTTTATCAAAGGGTTTCGATTTCTGTCCAGGTTTCTGGCTATAATTTCCACCTCTCTGTCCTGGTTGCTTTTTCATTTTCCTTTGAAAGTTCTTTGCCTTCACTTTGTATTGCTGAAAAACAGAAATGACAAGTTAGTTTATACTGCAATTGGCACTTTATAAATGAGCCATGCTCTGTGTAAAACGGGCTTAATGCTTCTGCAAAAAAAGTATCCACCCAGCGCAGCCGGCGCAGTCCAGGCAGGCTGACCTGTGCCAAAACTTTTTGCTTTTGGTCAATTTTCTGCTTGTCCAAGGACCATTCTACCTCAGGATTCAGTCATATGTGATGCAATAAGCCCCCTTTTTCCAGAGCATGGCTCAAATAGTATTCAGAAATATTGCTCAACACCACCATAAATACTATCTATAAATACCAAAAGTAGATACTTATGGAATATCATGGTTTGGAGTAACTTTCCTGATGCTTGTATCTGTATTGAGCAGCACAGGAAAAATAGGATATCGTGTGAGACTGACAGTCAAGCAATAGGTCAAAATTTTTTTGTGCAATGACAAGCAAATGCAAACACTAGGAAAGTTACTACAATATAATGTTCCTTTTACTATATACCTATAACTTTCAGCTAGAAAATATTGCAATTATGGACAATTTTATTTAAAAAAAAAAAAAGAAAAAAAAAATTAAAATACTTGTTCAGCGGGTAGTAACTTCCTTTTCATGAGTGGCAGATGAATATCATAGCATAACTTCTTGACCAATCAAATCCAAATCCAATCTGAACATATTTCATAAATGTAACCATATTTGACAACTGAGTACTTCTTTTTTTTTTTACTTTCATGTCTGCTTTTACCCTTGTGTGATGCATGTATTTGAGCCAGGGAAAATAGAGATATATAACAAGAACTCTGCATACAGATGCCAATGCTTGGCTGCAGTTGCTTTTATACATAGATTGATTTTCATTCTCTGTAAGGAGTCTAAGTCAAAAAGGGGGCATAACTGTGTCAAAAATATTTTGATTGTTACCTGCCCCTGTTGTATGGGTTCCCATTTAGTCAACAACTAGTCCAAGTTTGAAGTAAATATCTTCATTAATGACAGAAATATTACAAAATGTCGAAGTTTTTGCACGATGACGCAGACAACAGAGCCAGAGCTACAACAATACCTTCGAAAAAAGCTGAGCATTTTCTCTTTTTCTGACACTATTTTCTACACTCATCACTCCAGCCACGTATTACTTGTGGTCTACAAATGCCTTCAATATGGAAAAGTCTAAACATTTTGTGATCAAGTAGAGAAGATATTGTAATGATTATTTCAAACTACCTGTATATAACCCTGCTTTTCCTTTTTCCATTGTTCACGGATGGTTTCCAAGTCTTCAGTGCGGTAAAACTTGAGACCAGCTGGATAAAAAAGGAAAAAGATCCAAGCATGAAGACGCTCTAATTTGGGCTCTTTATCTTACAATTCTGAGTTTTAATGACCGTGAAAGAGAAAGCTTTTGAAAACATTGTGGGAAAAAGAGAAAATGCTGGTTACCAGCATTATCTCCTTTCCCCATGTTTTCTACTTAATCACAGACAAGTTCTATCACTTTAGCCACAGTTAAATTGTCGTCTGCAAACGCCTTCAATTTGGTCATGTCTAAAATTTTGTTGTTTAGCGAAGACTTAAATAAACACTTTGACCTTCCCTAATTTCTATTTTTATACTTTCTTAAATTGTGTATATTTTTTTTATTATCTTTATTATTATCTAAGCAGGTTTATGAAAATCAAAAGGAAAGAATTTAAATCTAAGGACATATTAATGTAATTTCATGATGAACCCTTTACTAAACAATTTCTTTGTTTTAACAACCCTAAGGAAGAGGGCTTTTGAAAACACCGTGGGACAGGAGAAAATACCAGCTCTTTCCCCATAATGTTTTCTACCTTTTCAAAGGCCAACCCCACCATTTGAGCCTCATTTGCCAGCTGCAAATGCTCTCAATTTAGCCATCTCTGTGATGTTGTCATCTGGTAAGGAGTGAAAGGATATTGCATCTTCTTTACTCACACTTAACCCTTTACCACAAAATGACGTCTTTTAACGACCCTGGGAAAGAAGCCTTTTGAAAACATTGTAGGAAAAGGAGAAAATGCTGGTAACCAGCATTTTCTCCTTTTCCCACAATGTTTTCTACCCTATCAAGGTAAAATTGCACCAAGTGAGCCACATTGAATTGTCATCTGCAAATGCTTTCAATTTGAACAAGGCTAAAATTTTCTTGTCTGGTAAAGGGTTAAACACAAGCGGCCAAAAGTAAACAATTCCATGCATAACATAAAGGTAAATTTCTTTCATACCAACTAGAACTTTGGGGATTATTACAGTGTCTTACACTCTGCCAAAATATTAATAAATAGTATTTACATTATATCACAGCAGTCAGGTAACCATGAGCCATGCTCCATGAAAAGGGCGTTTAATGCATCTGCAAACAGTATCGACCTAGGTCAGCCTGTGTAGTCTGCCCAGGCTAACCTTTGTTGAGACCTCTTGCTTTCGTAAACTTTCAGCATGTCTACAGACCATTCTACCCTATAACTTAGTTGTTTGTTTGACAAAACGGATTTTCTGGATCCATAATTACGTGATGACTTTCTTGATATAATGCATCACAGAGAACCATTAACTCTTCACCAAATGACAAAATTTCAGACCGGTCCAAATCGAAACCATTTGCAGACGGCAAAATAAATGTGATTGAAAAATTTAAATTTGTTTTGGGAAGGGTGGAATACATTGTGGAAAAAAAGAGAAAATGCTGGTTACCAGCATTTTCTCCTTTTCCCACAAGGTTTTCAATAGGCTTCTTTTAAAAGTCGGGATTGTGTGATAAAGAGTTAAACTCCTTTTTGCCAGAACACAGCTCATACAGCAGTCACAGGGTTGTAAAGAGGGACTTGATAAAGATAGTGACAAAAAGTTCTTACTTTTGAGCCTGTCATCGTCTTCTCTAAAGAAAAAAGGAGCATTTGTTTTAATCTTTTTATGGCTTATCTTTTTATCTTTATCCTGGGCCACAGGCACGCTATCTCTGGAAAAGAAATATATTATAAACAGAACTCCAGATAAAGAGTGTTTGTATTCTAAATCCATTATTTCTCTTCCAAATCCCCATGTTGTGGGTACTCATTAGAATCATTTCCATGAGCCGATTCCAGTGAGTACCCATAACATAGGATTTAGTGGAGAATAATTAATATTTTCAATTTTGAAATCGAAATCACTCCCTCTGTCTGGAGCTCTGATATAAAGATTTCATTCCTTCATTAACTTCCATGAATAGTAAAATAAAGGAATGCATTTCTTATCTCCTGTCACAAAAAATGTGACAAAAAAAAAAAACTTGATTGTAATACGGCGTTTCACTATTTCCCAAAATGGTTTCACATCTATTAATCATATGTGTGAAAATATTAACGTAACGGCAGAAATCTCTACTTATATTATGGCATACAACTTTTCCTTTCACTACATTCTTTAACTCTTGTAAAAATGACAAAATTCTAGACTAGTTCCAAGTGTTTGCAGACGACAAAATAAGTGAGACTGAAAAATTGAAATTCATTTTGGGAAGGGTGGAAAACATTGTGGGAAAAGGAGAAACTTTTCCAACAATGCTTTCCAAAACTGTTTTTCCCAGGGTCTTTAAAACTCAAAGAGTCTGTGGAAAAGGTCGTCAAAACTCAGGATTGTGTGGTAAAGGGTTAAGTACATTAATGCCTTACCCTACATCAAGGTCAGACTCTCTGGTTTCCACGGGCTCCATCTCCTTGTCGACATCAACTTCTTCATTCTGTCCAACATATCTTTCACCCAGTTTCATCTCGCTTTCATTGTTTTTCGTGACATTTTCTGAAATCAGAATAATGACAAAATAAGAACTAAAATTTTGGACAGCAATCAATACATTCCCTAATAATTTATCTTCTTACTCTTCTGATTGATTAGTTGGTTGCTTGCTTGCTTGGTTTGTGTTTATTGTTGTTTACAACATTATGTCAGTTATATCCCAGCAGGCAGTGCTCCCATGTATGCTTTCCTGGTGTTCCTTTTTACCAGTGCTTTACACAACTTTTTTCCAAAGCCACTGGCTGCTTTCCCACATAACTATCATCGAAACAACAATTAAAAGTGAGAGGAATTAATCTTGTAGCCATTATTGTAATCAATCGTTAGGAAGAAATTGGCCGAGCTGGGGACTCGAACCATTGACCCCTGATTCCAACTCCTGTATGTGACTGACTGAGCTACCATTCCCAGCTTTTTCTTTAACCCTCTGTCACACAATCTCCAGTTTTAACAACCACAGGAAAGAAGTCTTTTGAAAACATTGTAGGAAAAGGAGAAAATGCTGGTAACCAGCATTTTCTCCTTTTCCTACAATGTTTTCTATACTATCAAAGGTAAATCTTATTATTCTTTGAGCAATAATTAAATTGTAAGCTACAAATGCTTTCAATTTGTGCATGTCTCAAATTGTGCTTTGTGGTAAGGAGTTAAAAGCACTGACCTTTCTTGTAAGCACAGCATGGGACTTTATTATAAATTGCACAAATTAGCTGTGAATGACTTTAAAAACACCCCTGTTCAATGTGAACAAATAACATGAACTGATACAGTAAAACTCTGATATAGCGAATTTCACGGGACCGTCAGATTTAATTCGCTATAAGCATAATTCGCTTTATTGATAGTACGAACTTCGTTATATTTCCCGACCCAAAGGTGGACACATGTACATGCAGTCTAACATTTATTTACCAGAAAAATGTTTTTCTAACATACTTCGACAAATATGTGTTATATTTATAATATCCAATGACATTTATGACAGGCAGGAAAATCTAGTAGCTGATTTCGTATTTATTTAATCGAGTGAGCGATGTTAATCATTCAAAACACATTTTATACTGGTAGGAATTGAAAGCATTTGCAGACGACAATTTTCTACTTGTGGCAAATTATACCTTACCACGATAATTATCGATCGATAACGCAGTCAGTTTATGTTGTGTAGATCAACGCCTCTAGCGTCAACGTGTTAATTGGGCAAGCGGGAAGGTGTGAATAACTGACTTGGTAATTAAAGACCCTTAGATGCAACTTCAGTGTAACCAAGGTATTTTCAGTAGAAATGGATATCTGCGGACCTGATTTTTGATTTGCAATATGCAAAAATTTGTTATATCCAAATTTGTTTTAACAATTAATTTTTACAAAGGCGAAAGAAGGTTTTTGCCTGGGAATTGATTTCGATTCCTACTATGCGAAAATTCGCATTATCAGAGTTCGTTATAATTAAGTTTTACTGTACATTACAAGTGAATACATAAGAAACCATAGCAGCAAAACAAGCCAATGCTTGTTACCAGCTTGTTGCCCTAGTATTTCAAAAAGTGACCAGCTGTTAGTTAGAAAAAAGGTCATCTTCAGGTCTTTACATGTTATGATAATTATTAACACTTTCAGTGCTATGGGCCAAGACAGAGGCTTTTGCAGACAATAAAGATCAAGATCAGACTGCACAGAATGAGCAGTCTGATCTTGGATCTATACTGTCTGCTTGTCTAGTCAAGCCTGGAAGTTCTGAGTTCAGCAAATTGTATTTTCAGCTGTCAAAAGAAGTAGAATTTATATGAGCCATGCTCTGTGAAAAGGGATCTTAATGCATCTGCAATATGTATCGACCCAGGTCAGCCTGCACAGTCCGCGCAGGCTGACTTGGGCCAAAACTTTTCGCCATCGGTCAATTTTCTATACATTCAAGGACCAGTGTACTTCATAATTCAGTCGATTGTTAAAAAAAGTGGCTATTATGGATCCATGATTATGTGATGGCTTGATTGGTACAATGCAACACGGAGAAGCATTAAGCCCTCCTTTGCCAGAGCATGCCTCATATTTGGGGCTGAAGGAGTTAAGGTGTGAATACCAGACTTCTACCCTCTTAACCCTTAGACCACATAATCCCGAGTTTTCATATACTTACTGGTAACCAGCATTTTCTCCTTTTCCCACTATGTTTTTTAGCCTTTCAAAGACAAACCCCAAAATTGAGCCACATTTATTTGTTGTCAGCCAATGCTTTAGATATGGACAATTGAAATACTAGTATTTTGTTGTTTAGTTACTCCTTCAAAAATAGGACAAAACTTAACCTTTAGGCTGCTAAGCATGACTCGCTGACCTTTTACAGACAGTGTAGATCCAAGATCAGACTGCACAGTCTGATCTTGGATCTACACCGTCTGATAAGGAGATATTTTTTTCTCTATATTTAAGTTTGATATAGCATTATTCGGATTTTCACTGTCAGCTTGAAAGTTTCATTTAACTTATTTTGCAGGATAAGGGTTAACACCTGTCCAAAATAAAAAGCATTTTGCAGATCACAAATACACTTTAGCTCAAATGATGGAGTTTGACTGTGAATAGGTGGAAAACAAGGGGAAATGCAACCAGTATTTTTTCTTTTTTTCAACAATGTTTTCAAAAGACTTACTCCTAAGAACTGTTTGCCCTTTCCCGGACATTACATACTTTTGATGACACTGAGGTAAGAGCTTTTAAAAACATTGTTGGAAAAGGAGAAAATGATGGTTACCAGCTTTTTCTCCTATTCCCACAAATGTTTTCTAATTTTTCAAAGACACATCCTCCTATTTGAGCTACAGTTAAATTGTCGTCTGCAAATGCTTTTAATTTCGGCATGTTTAAATTTTGCCATGTGGTAAAGAATTAACAGCACTGACCTATACATCAGCATTTTCTCCTTTTCCCACATTGTTTTCTAATCGATGAAGGACTGACTTCATGCTATGAGTAACATGAAAGTTGTCTGCAAATGTTTTCATTTTGGACAAAGCTTCAGTATATTTTTGTTTGGTACAGAGTTTCTTTACAGGACTGTCTGGTAAACATTCAAACATGTGAAATATATTACCTTCTTTTTCTTCTTCTTCATAAGGTCCTTGTGTACCGAAGGCTTTCAGAAGGGAGAAGGTTTGGTTTTCATCTTCATTGCTCTTGTTACCAAAGGCATCTTTGAATGACTCTGACACTTCAATAAATCTCTCCATTCTCAGGTCCCCGGAGTACTGAGCAGTAACAGTAGCAATTTCTTTCAACCTCTTCTCTTTGTCCGTGCTATTTAATGGGAAAAAAAAATTTAAATGAAATACATATAACACAGGAAATGTGGTATACATATTATCTGATTTTACGCTGTAGCTCAACATGTATTCTTTGTAGACTGGGATCCACCTACACGTCAGTGTAGTTTGATCTTTGTTTATATGTCCGAACATAGTCTTGGAGAGTTGGTATTTATATAGTTTTTCATATTAATATCCAACATCCCCTCTTTTCCCACTATGTTGTTTAACTATATGTATGTCGTATGCATACCATAGCATTTTTTTCAAAAAGTCCGCTAATTATTGTTTAACGTTATTGTAACGGACGTCCATGACTTCAGATCTGTTATTACGTATGTTTAGTTTCTGTAAACATCCTGACGAAGGCGTAAGCCGAAACATGGATAAAGAATTTTAAGAAAACTTATACGTGTTGTTATAGATTTATTTCCATTCATCTATTTAATGGAAGAAATCAACATTTTCATTAACACTTACAAATTCATAGCAAAAGGCATTCTTAATGTTTAAATGAGCCATGCTCTGTAAAAATGGGGCTTAATGCATATGTGAAAAGTATTGACCCACGTCAGCCTGCACAGACTGCACCAAAACTTTTAACTATTGGTCAATTTTACATAAGTCAAAGGACGAGTCTACCTGAGGATTCAGCCACTTGTTCTACAAAATGGATTTTATGGTTCCACAATGATGTAACGACTGCTTTGTATTATGTAACACAGAGATGCATTAAGCCTCCTTTTGCTAGAGCATGGCTCAAATTTACGTGCAGAGGCTAGTGAAAAACCCGAAGAATATGTGTCAACCCTTAGACAAAACAATCCCATGTTTTATCAACTCCAAAGATGAAGGCTTTTAAAAATATTGTGGGAAAAGGAGAAAATGCTGGTAACCAGCATTTCCTCCTTTTCCCACAATGTTTTCTACCATTTTGAAGATAAAACCATCATCTGTGCCACAATTAATTTGTCCTCTGCAAATAATTTCAATATGGATAAGTCTAAAACTTTATCAGATCAACAGAAAAGACAATAAAGGAAACAAGAGCACCGCATGCGGTTGCCAACCCTTGGCTGCCGATGCTTGATTTTCAAGGAAAATTCTAAGTTGAAAAAGGGGCATAACTCTGTCAAAAACACTTTGATGGTTACCTGTCTTTGATGTTTAGGTTCGCCATTTGATAAATAAGAACTGGTCCACATTTGAAGCAAATATCTTCAGTAGTAAGAGATATTATAAAATGTCGAAGTTTTCGCGCGACAACGCAGAAGACAATGCAGACAACTTGCCAGGGCTACGGCAATACCTTGACTTTTTCTTCAAAAAAAGCTGAGCTAAAAAGAGACCAACATTTCTTCCTATCTCTGCAGAGAATCATTCATAAAGAGGCAGAATGTTTTATATCAAAAACCGGTTTTGTTTTGCCGGATCTTCATCTACATTGTTAGCAAAACCTATGCAAGTTGACCCAAGTCCTTAACCATTGCAGCTCCATAGGCGAAGACAGGGACTTCTGCGGATGGTACAGATCAAGATCAGACAGTACATGACATGCAGTCTTGACCCAAGTCCTTTACCATTGCAGCTTCATAGGCAAAGACAGGGACATTTGCGGATGATACAGATCAAGATCAGACAGTACATAACATGCAGTATGATCCTGAATCTATAAGGTCTGCTTGATTAGGGAAGCCAATAGGAGAAAAAATCATCCACTCTACATATTTATAGTCCAGCCTGGATTCAGCAAGCACCTTTGGGACACTAAACATGTGCTTGCTTAACTTTTTACCAAACAACAAAATTTTAGCTTTATCCAAATTGAAAGCATTGCTGACAACAAATTAAATCGAAACATAAAATTTGTCTTTCATAGGGTAAAAAACATTGTGGGAAAAGAAGAAAATGCTGGAAACCAGCACTTTCTCTTTTTCCCACAATGTTTACTACCCATTTCAAGACAAATCCTTTCCAAGACAAATCCCATTTATCTTTTTGAGCCAAACTAAGTTTACTACCTTAACCCTTTACCACTAATCCCAACTTTCAATGACCCTGAGGAAGAAGCCTTTTGAAAACATTTTGGGAAAAGGAGAAAATGCTGGAAACCAGCATTTTCTCCTTTTCCCACGATGTTTTCTACTCATCCCAAAACAAATTTCATTTTTGTGTCACCTTAATTTTGTCGTCTGCAAGTCTGCAAACACTTTCAATTTGGACTGGTCCAAAATTTTTGTCATTTGGTAAACAGTTATAATGCTTTCAATAGGGACAGATCTACAGTTTTGTCATTTGGTAAAGTGTTACTATTAAGTAAGAGCATGCTCCATGGCACAATTACTTTAGGAAGGTTGAGTCCTGTGCCTGAACTCTTTACTAGATGACACAATTTTGGCCTTGTCCAAACTGAAAGCATTTGCAGACGACAAATCAAATGTTACTCAAGACATGAAATTTGTCTGTCATAGGGTAGAAAACATTGTGGGAAAAGGAGAAAATGCTGGTTACCAGCATTTTCTCCTTTTCCCTCAATGTTTTCAAAAGCCCTCTTTCTCAGGGTCGTAAAATGTTGGCAATTTGCGGTAAAGGGTTAAAGTTCTCTACAATGTAGAATTCAGCACAACTAGTTTGACTATAGATGCAACTAATACTAAGTTGCTACCTTTTCTTTGAGACCTTCTCCTTGCTCAGTTCCAAGTTTTTATGCTCTGCCCTGGTAGGATCATAATGTAGACTAGTGACATCTCTGCAAAATAATAACAAAATCAATTGAATCCCATAATATTTGAAACAATTCTTTTTCGCATAACCTCCCATTTTTTCCAACTATACCCACTACAAATTTTCTTATCTTTGTTACAGGAGATCACTCCTTCCTTACAACATAGCTTCTTCACGTATAAAATCAATACTTGACAAGTGTGTTTGGGAGGATTCTCTTTAGCTCATGGGTTAGTGTATTGGTCTTTTAAGCCTCAATTAACGAGGATATTTGCCGCATGGGTTCGAATCCCAGCCGGAGGGATTTATATTTGAGCTATGCATTTCTTACGAACTTTCATGTTCGTAAGATGGGGGGCTTGTCCGGATTTGGCCTTTGGGCCATTTGTTGTCTATAAGATTGCCCGTTACTGGCCACTGAGTCATTTGTTGTCTAAATAATAGACTTCCTGCCTGAACAGGCTTTCTGTCATCAAATGATGACTTCGCTTAAGCAGTGGTGTGTTACGGGAGATCACTCCTTCCTTACAGCATAGCTTCTTCCCATATAAAATGAATACCTGACAACTGTGTTAGGGAGAATTCTCTTTAGCTCAGGGGTTAGTGTAATGGTCTTTTAAACCTCAAAAAACGAGGATATTTTCCGCACGGGTTCAAATCCCAGCTGGGGCAGTTTGTATTTGAGCTATGCATTTGTTGCGAACTTTCATGTTCGTAAGATCTTACACACAACTGAGGTCAGCATTGTGTGACATCATACCTGATGTCATTTTATACTTCTTTCAGGGAAGTGAATCAGGTCTCATTCATGGAAATTATCTACTGTACATGTATGGTTTTAAATATTATGACAATTATTGCATGAAATACCTTTTTGTGAAAAAAGAATCTGACATTCCTTTGCTTTTGAGATAGAATTTTATTGGACTTGTAGACTCATTGAATAAAATTTAATCTCAAATGCAAACTTATGTCAGATCTTATATATCTCTAGTGATCATTTTCTACCTCCAAACTCAAACTTAACCCTTTACAACACAATCCCTTGTTTTAATGACCCAAGGAAATGGGCTTTGGGAAACAATGAGGGAAAAGGTGACAATGCTGATCCTAGGTCCAGCAAATCCAGATCTTTACTGTACTCATGGCTGTTTTCCTTTACTTTTACTTGTGACTTTTCCTTGATCTTTACTAAATCTCAAGAAAACTATACAAAGTAAATGCAAGGACTTGAAATTTAAAATTACAACAACAGCATTACATGTGCATGCTAACATTTGCTTGTAGTTGCTTTTTCAGTGAAAAAATTCTATGTAAAAAAGAATGGGCATTACTGTACAAAAAGTTCCTTCATCCTTTACACAATCTTGACTTTTATAGACCCTAAACAAGAAAGCTTTTGAAAACATTGTGGGAAAAGGACAAAAGCTGGTATCCAACATTTTCTCTTTTTACCCATACAAGTTTTCTACCCTATCATAGACAATCTTTAACCCTTTACCACACTGCAATATTTTAGACATTTCCAAATTGAAAGCACTTGCAGACAAGAAAATAAATATGACTCAAAAATTGAAATTTGTTTTTGGTAGGACAGAAAACATTGTCGGAAAAGGGGAAAATGCTGATTACCAGCATTTTCTCCTTTTCCAACGATGTTTTCAATAGCTCTTTTCATCAGGGGTGTTAAGTGTTACAAGGTGGCATTGTGTGGTAAAGGGTTAATGCATCCTAAATGTCTCGTTTGCAATTGCTTTCTATTTGGGAATGTCGGAAAATTCTGTCATCCTGTAAAGAGTTATACCTTTACCACATAATCCCAAGTTTTAACGACCCTGAGGAAAAAGCCTATTGAAAAATTGTGCGAAAAGAAGACAATGCTGGCAGCCAGCATTTTCTCCTTTTCCCACAATGTTTTCTACCCTTCCAAAGACAAACTTCAGTTCTGGTGTTACATTTGTCATCTGCAAAAGCTTTTAACTCTTTACCACACAATTTCAACTTTTAACAACCCTGAGGAAGAAGCCTTTAGAAAACATTGTGGGAAAAGGAGAAAATGCTGGTAACCAGCATTTTCTCCTTTTCCCACAATGTTTTCTACCCTATCAAAGACAATTTACATCTTTTGATTCACATTTCAAATGTCGTCTGCAAATGTTTTCAATTTGGACCTGTGTACATTTTTGTCGTTTGGTAAAGAGTTAAACATGTCTGAAATTTTGTTATCTTGTACAGAGTTGAGTTAAACATATTTCATAACTTTACATTGTCAAACATACCGACCAATACACACTTATGAAAATGATTAAAACAAAAGCTCAGTTTATACAGTTTCTATTATTCAATACGAACAGAGACTTAGCTTTTCTAACTTTGTACATCTTACTTGAATGTTTTTTTAGATTTCTCATCTTTCTTCTGCTTCTCCTTGTTCACCTTAAACCCAACCACTTGTTCCAGAATTTTCATGGCATTCTTTTTCTCGTCATCTCCATCTTCCACGTCACCTAGTGCCAAATATATACGAGTTATGCTCTGTGGAATGGGGCTTAATGCATCTGAGAAAAGTATCAATCCATATCAGCCTGCGCAGTCCATGCAGGCTGACATGGGCCAAAACTTTTCCCTACTGGTCAATTTTCTACATGTCCGAGGACCAGTTTAGCCTGTAATTCCGTCGTTTATTTGACAAAATTGACTTGCTGGATCCATAATTATGTGATGACTTGCTTGGTATAATACAACACTGAGATGCATTAAGCCTCCTTTTCCAAGAGCATGGCTCATATAATTATGTTATTTCATACAACAAAATAATGATAATACATATTACATGAACAACCCAAAATTTTATTTCAATTAACGGTTTCTTTGAGAAACAGCTTGAAACTATAAATGATGTTGAAAAAGGAAAAGGGCACATATTTCTTAACCTTTTGAGTTATGTCCATTTAACTCTTTACCAAACTAGAAAATTTTGGAATGGACCAAATTGAAAGCATTTGCAGACGACAAATTAAATGTTGCTAAAATGATGATTTCTGTCTTTGATAGGGTAGAAAACATTGTGGGAAAAGGAGAAAATGCTGGTTACCAGCATTTTCTCCTTTCCCCACAATGTTTTCAAAAGGCCTCTTTCTCAGGGTCGTTAAAACTCGGGATTGTGTGGTAAAGGGTTAACTTACACAATTTCAGACTTGTCCATACTGAAAACAATTGCAGATGACAAATTAAATGAGGCTCAACATGTCAGACATTCTGGGAAAAGGGGAAAATGTTGGTAAACAGCAGCGAATCTTTTGCCACAACATTATCAGAAGGTGGCAATCACTAAGAATGTTTGTAGTAACAATTTCTTCACTATGTCAGTGTCTATTCTAGGATGCACTATTGTGGGACTGACACTAATTTTTAACAGATCCGACATAAATTCAGACCCAACACATGACAGTCCCATGTAAAAAATAAACAATGAAAAAGTCCCCAAACAAATAATTTACTCTTGCCTCACAGAAAATATTGTTGTTTTGAATAAAACAGCATCATTGCTGATACTGTTTTGCAATACATTATGTCCAATAAAGTAACTTCCCTTGACAGGAAGTGGGTCATAACAACCCACTTTCAAAACCACCCTGTTACTGCAATGAATTTTGTCAGAACGAATTTTATGAATGTCTTACTCTTATCTACTTTTCAAAAATGAATCTAATTTTTAGAGAATGATATTCCAGAAGCTGTCTTGACAGTGAACAGGTCAGTAAGTCCAGTGTATAGTCTTGAACAGGAATAAATGTCTCTATATGAGCTATTTGTTTTCTACCAGTTCAAAGGTTGTCCCATCTACATTTAAATATCCCCCTATATTTTACATAGGGGCAGAGCTCCAGATAAGAGGGAGTGATGGCATTCTAAATCCATTATTTCTCTTCCAAACCCTATGTTGTGGGTGCTCATTAGAATCGTCTCGATGAGACAATTCTAATGAGTCCCCACAACACAGGGTTTAGAGAATAATCAATATTTTCAATTTTGAAATCAAAATCACTCCCTCTATCTGGAGATTTGTAGGGGGGAAAAATCCCCCTCATTTTCAGTTTCTAGAATAGACACTGCTATGTTAACTAAAAAATTATGATTTACAAACAGACAATGTCAACTATTTTTCAACCTGTCAGTACAGTGACAATGCTAAGAGATTACAAAAAAATTATACCTTCATCCATTTCTTCCTCAGAGTCAGACTCTACAAATCTCTGGTCCAGTTGAAATCTCTTGTCATTACCATATGTAGTTTGTAGTTCAAGTAGCTGCAAAAGAACATAAGAACAGAATTTAACCATTATATAAAAATACTAGAGCACCGAATGCAGGTGACAATGCTCAACTGCAGTATCTTGATTTTCAGTGAAAACTCCATGTCAAGAAAGGGGCATAACTGTGTCAATAATAATTTGATGGTTACCTGCCCTTATTGTATGGTCTCCCTTTTTGATAGTTAACAACTTTTCCAAGTATGAAATAATAATAGAGATATTGTAAAATGTCAAAGTTTTTGCACCACAATGACAATGCAGATTACAACAGGGCTATGACAATAGCATAACTTTTTCTTTGAAACAGCCAAGCTAAAAATGACCAATGTCAAATTTTTACCAACCGTCAACTTTTCACAATCATCCAAATTGAAAGCTTTTACAACTGACAAATTGAATATAACTGAAAAGATAGGGTTTGTGTTCGTGTTAAATTGAACTAATTGGATAATTTTCCATACGCCAGGCCGAGGACCCTATCACATAACCCTATTTAAGTCATCATATATCAACAGTTTTCCATGGTTCCTGATTGCTTACAATCCTTACAATCCATTAAAAGGTATGTGGGGTGAAGCTGGTTAAAATCTATGAGTGATTCATCGTCTATGCTTTTCACTAAAAGTTTACAAAAAAAAGTTTATTTAAATTCGAGTTTTCATCAAATATTAAATGGAAAATGCCAGAGGAAAATAAAATACAGCTTTCACAATCGGGGAGAGACAGAAAATATGAGAACAGACAGCGGGTTGGGACCTTCCAACAACAATGAAATGAAAGTTGGTACTGGGTTTCATTCTACACTGTAACCGTTCAACTGAGTTGCACCGTAAGAAGACTAGCACAATAAAAAATATTTCAAATTTCCTGTTTGTGTATAAAATAATGCTAACAGTTTAATATTTTAAACATCTTTCTTGCACTGAAGCTGTACCAGCTGTAAAGGCAAACTGAAATGGTAATTTTTTTTTGTCATTTCCTGAGATACCACACTGCTCTGTAATGACTGAAAAAAAGTATGGACCTGCCCCCTTATGCCAAAGCATGGCTCAAATACTATGAAAAACAACTCTATCATTCGATATTTCGGCCATTGGCTCTTCCAAGAGTTCGAAACACTTTTTCCTCTAGAAAATTTCTTTTAACCCTTTCCCAAACAAGCCCTGGTTTTCACGTGTCTGCAGTATAAGTCTTTTGAAAACACTGTGGGAAAAGGAGAAATTGCTCGTAACGAGCAATTTCTCCTTTTCCCACAGCGTTTTCTACCCTTTTAGGGACCTTTCTGCCATTTTCATCAAATTGAAAATTGTCGTCTGCAAACTCTTTCAATTTGGACCAGTCCAAAATTTGTCATTTGGGAAAGGGTTAAGTGTGAATTACTGCAGCCATATTGTTTCATATTGGAAACAATATCGCTGCTGTAATTCACCCTAAAAAAATGTTCTATAGGAAAAAGTGTTTCAAACTCTTGAAAAAGGCAATAGCGGAAATATCGAACAATACGAGTGTTGTTTTTCATAGTGTTTCATTCATTCCCTGAGGATTTCATAGTGTCATGGCTCAAATACATTTAACCAGGTTTGCCAAATGGCCTATGTGTAAACATATTGTAATGGGTTATGGCAATGCTTAAAGTAACAATTGCTGCCAAAAGTAAACAAAGCTGGTGTTAAAATGCATTTAAATTTAAATCATATCATTTTAAAGTATGGAAAGATGACGGTCTGTTATTGTTATGTTGGTCGAAGGGTTAGTCGCTGGCAGGGAAATTAATTTCAAAACCGGGTTAAAAGTTGGCAGGTCACTCTATCTTTTGTTAACTTTTGCCTGATTTTCAAATTCATTTTTCTGCCAGCAACTAACACTTGGAATGACCACACAATAACAGACTGTCATCTTCACAATATTTTCCATACTTTTAAATGGTATGATTTAAGTCTAAATGCATTTTAACACCTGCATTGTTTTTTGGCTGCTATTTGGCCTTTAAAGAAATAGTACACTACCTACTGGTACAAGAAAAGGATTATCCCCTGTCATATTCATGTGTAAATTAACGCCACGGTGTATCCATAAGTGATAGCAATGCTCGTATGTTGGTTTCATTGACGTACAAACAAATAGGCCAGTAGGGGTATTAATTTGCATTCATTTAACTCTTTACCACACAACAAAATTTTGGACTCAACCAAGCTGAAAACATTTGCAGACAATAAATTATTTGTTGCTAAAATGATGATGTCTGTCTTTGATAGGGTAGAAAACATTGTGGAAAAGGGAGAAAATGCTGGTAACCAGCATTTTCTCCTTTTCCTACAATGTTTTCCAAAGCCTCGGGATTGTATGGTAAAGGTTTAAAGGAGAGTTGAATAGTTATATACCTTGGAGCCTGAGGAACCTTCAAATTGTGGCTTGATGGCGAATCTGTTTTCATCACTATCATCACTTGAATCACTTCCCTCATCATCTGATGAGGAACTGTCAAACAGTGCTGGTTTTTTATCTCTACTGGTGGCTTCATCATTCTGTAACAAATTCAGAAATGATGAAATGAATAAAAACCTTCAAATATGAATTTTCTTATAAAATTTCTCACTTAGCTTTGTACCAGAGAAAAAACAAGACCACCGCGTGGGGGTGCCAATGCTTGATGGCTGTTGCTTGATTTTCAGTGAAAATTCTAAGTTAAAAAAGGGGCATAACTGTGTCAAAAATGCTTTGTTAGTTATCTGCCCATGTTGTATGGATTCTCCTTTGGAAAGAAAACAACTTATCCAATTCTGAAGAAAATATCTTCAGTAATATCAGAGATATTATAAAATGTCCAAGTTTTTGCACGACAAGGCAGATGATGATTCCAGGGCTATGATAACACCTGGACATTTCCATGTTGAAAGTATTTAAAAAATAAATGGGGCTACAATGATAGGTTTTGTCCTTTTAAAAACCTGGAAAACCTTTTTGAAAAAGGAGAAAATGCAGATTAGCAGTATTTTCTCTGTTTTCCACAATTTGTTCAAAAGACTTGTTCCTAAGGGTTGTGAAAATACTGAACTGTTTGGTTAACCCTTTCCCAAACAAGCCCTGCTTTTCATGTGTCTGCAGTCAAGTCTTTTGAAAAGACTGTGGGAAAAGGAGAAATTGCTCGTAACGAGCAATTTCTCCTTTTCTCACAGTGTTTTCTACCCTTTTGGAGATCTTTCTGTCATTTTCATCAAATTTCAAATTGTCGTCTGCAAACTCTTTGAATTTCGACCAGTCTAAAATTTGTCATTTGGGAAAGGGTTAAGGGTTAATAATGAAATCAGAATCATAAATAATCTTTTAGTTTACACCTGCTTTGTAATTGGATTTAACCCTTTCCCAAACAAGCCCTAGTTTTCACGTGTCTGTAGTACAAGTCTTTTGAAAACACTGTGGGAAAAGGAGAAATTGCTCATCACGAGCAATTTCTCCTTTTCTCACAGACTTTTCTACCCTTTTTGACAACTTTCTGCCATTTTCATCAAATTTCAAACTGTCATCTGCAAACTCTTTCAATTTGAACCAGTCCAAAATTTGTCGTTTGGGAAAGGGTTAATAAATAGCTCAGCTAATCAGAAATCTAGCCTTTCTTCTTGCAGTATTGGCTGTATTGTGAATTTAACCAGTACTTATATCAACAATCAACAACCTTTACCTGCCATAAACCATTACCATACAATTGCAACTTTTTAAACCCCTGCAGTGGGCACTTTCAAATATGGAAAAGGAGCATGTAATTTTTTACATATGAGCCATGCTCTGTGAAAAGGGGGCTTAATGTATCTGCAAATAATATCGACCCAGGTCAGCCTGCACAGTCCGCACAGGCTGACCTGGGCAAAAACTTTTTGCTATTGCTCAATTTTCTGTATGCCCAAGGACTAGTCTACCTCATGATTCAGTCGGATGTAAAAAAAAAAGTGGCTATTACTGATCCATAATTATGTGAGGGCAAACATCACAGAGATGCATTAAGCTCCCTTTTGCCAGAGCATGGCTCATATTTTTCTCGATACTCTTAAAAAAACAGCATTTTCTCTTTCAATTTGTACTATTTGTAATAAATATTACTATGGAAAAAAGGGAAGAAAAAAACTAACTCCTTACCCCTTCAATCAAATTAGTACCCAAAACTTAGGAAAATTCCCTATAAAATATTGATAATCAAAAAGTAAACCAAATTTTCAAGTACATGTAAAATATTGTGGACAAAGGAGAAATTGCTCATTGCACAAAATATTTGAGCCAGGCATTTGTGAAAAGTATCAACCCAGGTCAGCCTGCGCAGTCTGCGCAGGCTGACCTGGGCCTAAAATTTTCCCTATTGGTCAATTTTCTGTATGTCCAAGGACCATTCTACTTCATGATTAATGCTTTACCACGCAATCCCGACTTTTAACGACCCTGAGAAAGAAGCCTTTTGAAAACATTGAGGGAAATGGAGAAAATGCTGGTAACCAGCATTTTCTCAGTGTTTTCTATCCTCTCAAAGAAAAATTGCACCATTTGAGCCACACGGCTTTTATGGTTCCATAACCATATGGTGGTTGGATTTGTATAATGGATCACAGAGACACATTAAGCCCCCTTTTGCCATTGTGAAAGTTGTGTCAAAGCAAGGAGAACTGGATCCATAAAAGCTCTATATTCACCTTTGAGTTAACTGTGGCCCCTTCCTCCTCATCATCATCAGCATCATCATCACCACTTTCATCATCAGAACTGTCAAAATCTGGTCTTTTGTTTGGTTCAGCTTCCTACAAGGTAAATTAATCAAAACTGAACATAAAACTCTAATATAAATTTTGAAGAATTTCTGTATCATTGTAGGCACAATCTGATTTATCTGTTGTATTAGATATTGAAAACATGACAAAAAGTTAACAAGAGCACCACATGTGGGTGCTAACGCTAGGCTGCAGTTGCTTTTAGTAAAAATTCTGAGTCAGAAAAGGGGCATAACTGTGTCAAAAAAAATTTGATGGTCACCTGCCTCTCTTGTATTGGTCTCTAATGTTTGGCTGCAGTTGCTTTTAGTAAAAATTGAGTCAAAAAAGGGACATAACTGTGTCAAAAAAAATTGATGGTTACCTGCCTCTCTTATATTGGTTTCTCTTTCATTAGTTAACAACTAGTTCAAATTTGAAGTAAATATCTTCAGTAATGAGACAGATATTATAACATGTCAAAAGGTTTTGAAAATTCTAACTTGAAAAAGGGGCATAACTGTGTCAAAATTATTTTGATGGTTACCTGCCCCTGTTATATGGGTTCTGCTTTTGGTAGTTAACAATTAGTCCAAGTTTGAAGTAAAGATATTCAGTAATGACGGAGATATTATAAAATGTCAGTTTTTGTACAATGAATTTGAAAAAGGAGCATAACAGTGTCAAAAGGTTTTGGTTACCTGCCCCTGTTGTATGGGCTCCTTTTAATAGTCAACAACTAGTCTGAGTTTGAAGTAAATATAGTAATGATAGAGGTACTATAATGTGTCAAAGTTTTGGCGTGACAACACCATGGTTTTGATAATATCTTGACATTTTCTTTGAAAACAGCCGAGCTAAAAAACGATAAAACGGTGCTAGTTCAAGTATGAAATCAAAGGACTGATATCACTGAAACAATGAATCTACTACAAAACTACACAATGGTAAATGTACCTTTAACACTGGAGAGTTTCTACCATCATCCGAATCATCATCAAACACAACCTTTGTGTTTAAAGCTGTGCCTTTGTTCTGTGAAAAAAAAAAAAGGTTTCTCTTACTACTTTAACCCATTATCAATACAAAGAGCCATGTTCAGTGAAAAGGGGGCTTAATGCATCTGCAAAAAGTATTGACCCATGTCAGCCTGTGCAGTCCTCGCAGGCTGACATGGATCAAAACATTTTGCCCTTTGTAAATTTTCTGCATGTCCAAGGACCATTCTACCTCAGTCAGGAATCAGTTGGTTGTTAGACAAAATGGTTGATTGATTGTATGGTGTTTAACGCAGTTTTCAACATTATTTCAGTTATATCACAGTGACCAGTGCACCTATCCATGCTTTCTTGGAGTTTCATTTACCAGTGCTCCGCACAATATTCTTTCCAAGCCACTGGCTACTTTCCAAAATAACCATCGTCGAAACAATGGTCAGCTGTGAGAGAGGAATGAATCCTGTCGCGATGACTATCATCAATCCTCGGAAAGAGATTGCCCAAGCTAGGGATCGAACCAGCGACCTTCTGTTCTCAAGTCCTGTATACTACTGACTGATCTACGGGGGTTTGGCTAGACAAAATGGATCTTATGGATCCATAATTAATTACATGATGACTTGCTTGGTATCATGCATCACAGAATACAAAACCCCTTCTCTCAGAACATGGCTCATATATTACTTTTTACATCGCTGTAGATGACAACTTTGGAAAACATTTCATTTAATTTGTTAACTGCAATTTGCTTCCAATTCGGGTGATTCTAAATGTTTGTCATGTGGTAAAGGGTTAAGAATTCTAAGAAGCAATTTCACGCATGTGAATTCTTCATGTACTCCATGTTGATCACTACTATGGATTTTTCTTTTTTTTCATAAATTAAATATATTTCAAAAGTCCAAAGTCTTTGGATAGATAATCAAGCTCTGTATTCACCAACCATTCTTACAAACATTTTTAGTCTTATTCTCTGAGATTTTCTAAATTTGAAAGTTACACAACTTCTGATTGGCTAAACCAAATGGTTTAGCCAATCAGAAGTTGTGTTACATTTAAATTTAGAAAATTCTGGGGAATAAACTTAAGAATGTTCTTAAGAATGGTCGGTAAATACAGACCGAGATTTACTAATACCTACAATGTTGGCTAGAGCCTTCTGGACAGTGGCTATTTGTTTCCTGCTTTCTTGGTGCTTCTGTTTCACAGCTTCCAACCTGTGACGCTCTACTTCTTCATTTTTCTGCATTTTGACAAGTTCTTTGTCATCCATTGCATTTGTCTTTGTGCTGTTCTGTTCCACTTTGTGAGTTTTTGACACAACCTTGACTGTATTTGCTGATTTTATCTCTTTACCATGTAAAATGATAGCATTTCTGTCTTCTTTTTTGTGAGCAGACGTAACAGATGGACTTGGGGCAACATCTTCATCACTAGATGAACTATCATCACTTTCAGAACTGGCAATATCATACTTTGCTTTCAGTTTTGATGAGGAATCTGTTTTTTCATCATCATTATTGCCAACATCAGTTTCATTATCTTTCCTGCCATCACTTTCATCATTATCTTTGCTGCCATCATTTTCAACATTATCTTTGCTGACATCACTTTCATCATCATCATCATCATCATTTTCACTATCAGCTGCATCCTCACTTTCACCTTCACTGTCACCACCTTCACTATCATCATCACCATTATCATCAACTCTACCACTACAAACATCTATGTTAGAAGCTGACTTTGTTGTATAATTCTTGTTTATTTGAGCTTTATGACCTTCATCAAGTCTGTTAATCTTTTCTGTATTGTCATCTGAATCATCATCACTGCCACTTGAATCACTATCACTAGATTCTTTACCTTTTTTCTTCACTGGTTTAGCAGTTTTGCTGTTTGTATTTTTTAAACTGTGTTCACTATCAGTTAGGTTTTTAATAGAGTTTTCACTGTCCCTTCTGTCCATCTGAAGCTGAGATCTTGCTCTTTTCCCTGTTTGCATTTCGGTGCTAATTATATCTAAATCTTTAACATTATCTGATTCAGATTCTGAATCCTGTCCTTCCTTGTCAAGGTTATAATCTTCATCACTCTCTGAGTTAGCATAACTTGACTTATTCAAAACTAAATCTGCAGAAAACCCACTTGAAAACTCATTCAAATTATTAAAGGTGCCCATATTTACAATCCTTTTCTGAGGTGTAGCTGACATCTTAATACTTTTGACATTCTTTAAATTATCTATTTCTTCTAGATGTATATTACTATCACTATTCACATTTTTTTCAACAATCTTTTTCACAGATTTATCATTGATATTAGCCATAGATTTAGCAACTTCACTATTGACATATTTTATTTCAACATTCTTACTCATCATTCTTGTACCTTTAAACCCTTTTAATGCTCCCAGAGATCTTCTAGTATTGCTTTGTCCATCAGAAAATTGATTTGAAAGTGTCCTTTTATTCACAAACCTTGGTTCGCTATTCCTCCTCATATTTTTTAATTCTTTCTGATAAATATTACCAGTGGTTCCTCCTATACCGGAGTCACTATCGGAATCTGATTCAAATTTAGACAAGTCGACATTTCTACTTTCAAAACCAGATTGTTTAGGCATGTCATGTTTATCTGGATCAACGATTTCAAATTCTACATCTCCTGAACCACCTTGATCTTTGTCCTTCAGTATGTATTTAGCATTACTTTTCTTCAACAAATCATCCAAAGAATAATTCAAATCCGACTTTCTCTGTTTAGCTTTAGGCTTCCATTCTTTAAATTCCCCTTTCCTTTTCTTTGTTATTTCATTCTCATTGTCATCAAGATGCCATGTTAAATGATCAGGTTTAATATCAGTGTTGTCATTAGTATCGTCGTCCTTTTCCAGTCTCTTTACTTTATGGACGTATTTGGAAGGATCTATCTTCTTTGTCTGCAAAAAAGATAAAACTGTGGCATTCATTCAAATCTTACAATTTACTAGTACTTAAGGATCGGGGCCTGGTTTCTTGAAAAAACTTAACCCTCACACTGCTAATCGCGACTTATGGACCTTTAGCAAACAGTGCAGATTAAGATCAGACTGCACAGAATGTGCAGTCTGATCTTGGATCTACACTGTCCGATGAGGAGATGTTTTCCAAGCCCCCATTTCTTTGAAATACCAACATCTTGGTTCTCAGCACTGGCTTGGAACATTCATTTATGTTATATAGTAGGATAAGGGTTTAGTCTCCTATTTCTCTCAAATCCACCGACAGGCTGCGTTTCTGACCTAAGTTGACTTTATTATTTGAGACGCATTTCACTAACATTAACCCTTTCCCAAACAACAAATTTTTAGACTCTTTCAAATTCAACAAATCTGCAGACAACAATTCAAAATTGGTATTAATGTGCTTAAGGTCACTGACTGGGGAGAAAACACTGTGGGAAAAGGAGAAAATGCTGGTTACCAGCATTTTCCCCTTTTCCCACAATGTTTTCAAAAGTTTTCTTTTCAAGGGTCGTGAAAACCAGGGATTGTTTGGTAAAACGTTAACAGACATAAGTAAGACTCTCAAATCATGGGCTGACACAATGTTTCAGACTCAACTCATCAAAGTAAGCCAACTTAATGTTGGGTCAACTCAAAACACTCAATAGAATGTGATTTTGGGGGAAGGGGGGGGAGGGGGGGGGACGAAGAAAGGGAAAGAGCCCAGCCTAGCAGGAAAAGGGGGAAAATGTTGGTTACCATTTTCTCCTTCATCCACAATGTTTCAGAAAGCCTTCTTTCAAACAGTGTAAAAACATGAAGCTGTTTAGTAAGGGTTTGATTTACAGTCTATAAAACGAAGACTTCATCGAAAAGATGTAATGACCCAAAAGCATGTAACATAAACGCTTAACTCTTTGACAAAAGAGAAAACTTTGAACTTGTCCAAATTAAAAGCATTTGTAGACCACAAAAAGAACATGACTCGAAAATTAAAATCTGCTTTTGGACGGGTAAAAAAAATTGTGGCAAAAGGAGAAAATGCTGGTTACCAAAATTTTCCCCTTTTCCTACAATGTTTCCGAAACCTTCTTATTCAGGGTCATTAAAACTAGGAATTGTGTGGTGCAGGGTTAAAGCCCCTTTCACAACCATAGTTGCCTTTGCAGCCAGTGAAAATCAAGATCAGACTGCACAAAACATGTAGTCTGCTTTCTTATCTACACTGTCCGCTTTGCTAAATTGATTGTAAGGTGTTTAACGTCATTTTCAACATTATTTCAGTTATATCGTGGCAGCCAGTGCACCAATCCATGCTTTCCTGGGGTTTCATTTACCAGTACTCTGCACAATTTTCTTTCCAAGCCACTGGCTGCTTTCCAACATAACCATCATCGAAACAATGGTCAGCAGTGAGAGAGGAATGAACCCTGTATCCTATCATAAATCCTCTGAAAGAAATTGGCTGAGCTGGGATCAAACCAGCGACCTCCGATTCTCAAGTCCTGTATGCTACCACAGAGCCCCAGATAAGAGGAAGTGATGGCATTCTAAATCCATTATTTCTCTTCCAAACCCTATGTTGTGGGTACTCATTAGAATCATCTGAATGAGACGATTCTAATGAGTACCCATAACATAGGGTTTAGTGGAGAGTTATTAATATTTTAAATTTTGAAATCAAAATCACTCCCTCTATCAGGAGCTCTGTACCATCTGAGCTACTGGAGCTTTGCTAAAAAATCGGACACAAGCAAACATGACAATGCACTTATTTGGATCTTATTCCTAGGCTGAAAATGCCTGTTGGGTTTATTGGGTGCTTTCAGGGTTTTAGAGCTATCAATGCAATGAATTTCAAAAGCCAACTGAATACTAAATACTGTACTTTACTTACAAATGAAGATCCTTCTTTCTTCAAATTAACCACTGGGAGAATTCTGCCATATTTTCCAACTACCCAGTTCTGTAACAGATATAGTGGATAAAATTATCAAGAGAAATGATCTTCCCTCACAATACAGGGAATGGAACTAATGCATTGCAAACCATCAACATTATTACCCATGTATAATACAAATTAACCCTTTACCAGTCGACAAAGTTTTAGCCTTGTCCAGATTGAAAGCTTTTGCAGACGACAATTTCAATGTGGCTCAAATGGTGCAACTTTCCTTTGATAGGGAAGAAAACATTGTGGAAATAGGAGAAAATGCTGGTTACCAGCATTTCCTCCTTTTCCCACAATGTTTTCAAAAGGCTTCTTTCCCAGGGGCGTCAAAAGGTGGCATTGTAAAGGGTTAAGGGAATACTCACTCCTGTAAACTCTTTAACAAACGAAATGATTTAAGACTTGTCCAAATTCAAAGCACTGGCAAATGGCAAAATAAATGTGACTCAAAAATTTAAACTATCTAAGGGAAGAAAACATTGTGGGAAAAGGAGAAAATTCTGGTCACCCACATTTTCTCCTTTTTCCACAGTGTTTTCAAAAATCTTTCTTCTTTGGGGTCATTGAAACTTGGGACTGTTTGGTAATTGGATTAAACAAATATTTCTGTCATTTCTTTATACTATTTGTTGATAATGACTGACTGTACATAGACCTTTGACAAAATATTATGACAAATAAATTTTAAACTATGTTACATAATGTTGTTTAACTCTTTACCACACAATCCCGAGGTTTAATAACTCTTAGAAAGAAGCCTATAGAAAACATTGTGGAAAAAGGAGAAAACGCTGGTAACCAGCATTTTCTCCTTTTCCCACAATGTTTTCTACACTTCCCAAAATAAGCTTTAATTTTTCATTCGCATTTATTTTGTCTGCTAACTCTTTCAATTTGGACCAGTCTAAAATTTTGTCGTGTAGTAAAGGGTTAACAGAAAATCTTTACATCTATGTGATTCAGACACTTTTCAAGTATTTCTCAGAAAGGAGACATTGCTCACTATGAGAGATGGTTGTTTTCCATTATATTTATTGGTGTCTTTTACATGATACAAATTATCATTTACTCATATCTTCTTAAGAAGTTTTAACCCTTAGGCTGCTTATCGCGACCCACTGAACTTTTGCGGACAGTGTAGATCAAGATCAGACTGCACAGAACGTGCAGTCTGATCTTTGATCTACACTCTCCGATAAGGAGATATCTTTCCTCCAACAGTACCTTTGAAGCAAGAAAGTTTTGGGCTTATACTATCGGTTTGAAAGTTTCATTTCTTTTACTCAGCAGGATAAGGTTTAAGAAAGATAGGCCTAAGACATAGCATAATGACTTTAGACTTCTTTGTTCATCTGTAATTTTACAAGGAAGTAACATAACATACTACTATACTGTTCACGTACCTGTACCTAACAGATATTGTTACAGGCTTCTTGACAGAAAAGGAGAATAGTAGCCTACCGAAAGGTTTGACCCAGTCTAGTAAAAGATTAACTAACCCTTTACTGCACTATCCTGAGTTTTAACGACCCAAGGACAAGGTCTTTTGAAAACATTGCAGGAAAAGGAGAAAATACTGGTTATCAGCATTTTCTTCTTTTCCTGTAACGTATTCTACTCTTTCAAAAAGGAATTTCATTCTTTGTGTGACATTTGGTTTGTTGTCTGCAAATGCTTTCAATTTGAATCAGTCTAATACTTTGTCATCTGGTAAAGAGGTAAATTCAGAGCTACTAAATACATGTGCAAGGGACAAAAAGGAGAAACATCTGAAGGAAGAGAAAATGTTTTCCTTTTATGTAAAACATTGAGGGAAAAGGGAGCTATTGCTTGATACAAGCAACTGCTCCTTTTTCCTCAATATTTTCAAAGACTCTCCTATGGGGGAAAAAATGAATGAATGGAAAAAGACTAAAAAACCTAACCTCCTCTCCAGGCACTTTTGTACCAGGGGGACCCTTGACCTCTTTTTCAAATGGCAATTGCTTCTTTCCCTCTACCATGATCCCTTCTCTTTTCTCCTTTGGAGTATTCCTCTCTTTTATCAGTCTGTAAATTAATGCACAAATAACAATGTAAAAGATGACCTGGTTATATCTACTGGCAAAAGTTCTAGGAAAATATTACATTGAGGATAATTATCTATTTCAGTGTATGTGCGAAATTTCTTTCATCGATTGAAAAGCAAGGGCCACAGGTAAAAGTATAGCCTTTACTTTTCACGAGATGAAAAAAAATTTGGTCATACACTGAAACAATCATTTATCCTATTTCTTTTATGCTCTTCACTGTGAGAAAAAGGAATCCTATTTCTTTTATGCTCTTCACTGTGAGAAAAAGGATCTATCAAAAAAATTAGCATACTCTTCCATTTCATTTGCATTGAATTTCTTAAATAGAGAATATTTTTATAGTGTTGCCGTATACCAAAAGTATCCAGAGAGGTTGGGAGAACTGATAATTGGCAACAATTATCAATTCTCACAACTGAGTTAGGTATTTTTGATATACGCCAAGACTATGTACATATTATAATTATCTTTTAACATTTGAATTTTACTCGGTGTAAAAAATGTGACAAATATGTACGTCATTTTAAAGCAAAATAAACCTATTCAATCTAGTGGGATATGGATAAGCTGTGATAATGATGTCATGAGTGATGTCAACTACGTTATAAAATGTGAAGTTTACCTGTTGAAAATTTATCCATGTTCTAAATATCTGTGGTATATTTTCTCCTTTTCCCACAATGTTTTCTACCTATTCATGGACAAATACTATTATTTGAAAACATTTCTATTGGTGTCAGTAAATTCCTGCAATATAGACAGGTCCAAAATTTTGTTGTGTGGTAAATGGTTAAATCTGTAAGTCAAACATAACTCCACTTTAGAATTTACCTTGATAAAAAATTTTCCTTGGCTCTTTCTATCTTTAACTCATGACCTTTCCATTTAGTTTTGTCAAATGTTTTGATACCTGTTTAAGAAAAAAGACAAAAACGCATAATGAATATTTAAATTAAATCTACAGTGTGCTGAATGCATTTCAGATACCGGTACTTCTACCAATAAAGGTCAGTAGCAGACTGTACAGAGTGAGCAATCTGATGAATCTGATCTTGGATTTACACTGTCTAATAAACAGAGGATAATAGTCTGTTTCAGAATATGATCAAAATTTCTTTTTATCAAGTGAAAACCGAAGGCTATATTTTCATGAGTCGCAAAGCCACTGATGAAAACATGGCCCTTGCTTTTCACGAGATGAAAGAAATTTTGATCATACACTGAAACAAACAGTTATCCCATTTCTTTTATGCTCTTCACTTTAACCTTTCCTCTCACATCTAAGTTTTGCTCATCATGAAAAATATGTACATTTTTCAAACAAAACAGATCTATTCAATCTAGTCTGATATGGACTAGCCATAATAATGATGCCATGAGTGATGCTGACTACCTCATAGAACTTGAAGTTCACCCACTAAAAATGCATTTATAATATGTTCTATAAATATCCATGGCATGTCAAAAATGAAGTTATACCATTCATTGGTGAATTATACCATTCACCAGTGAATTATAAGGATATACATGTAATTCACTGTTAGACTGCTATAAAATACTGGATAGCATAAAAGAAATTGCAAACTTTACTGTCCAAAACTGCTTTACTGAGAAAGCAAGCTGACTAAAAATGTCCTTATCATAAACTGGATTCTTAGCAAAGGGTCAACACAAAACATTGCCAAAGGCACAACTTCAAGACCAGCCAATGGACTTGGGTTTTTATCTCTATTGCCAAATGAATGTGTATAGAACGCTCTAGAAGTTTTAAGATGTAAGGGCTATAACTGACATGACATTTAATTAACCCTTTACCAAATGACAAAATTTTAGACTTGTCCAAATTGAAAGCATTTGCAGACGAAAAATTTAATGCGGCTCAAATGATGAAATTTGTCTCTGATAGGGTAGAAAACATTGTGGGAAAAGGAGAAAATGCTGGTTACCAGCATTTTCTCCTTCTCCCACAATGTTTTCAAAAGGCTTTTTTCTCAGGGTCGTTAAAAGTCGGGATTGTGTGGTAAAGGGGTAAATAATTTACGATTCTGCTACCTTTACCGTACATACTACCAAAGTTTCTTACATGCTCTGAACCCTCATCATGCCAAATCAACCCAGCACCCGGCAATTACATCCCAAGATGAAGTAATTGCGAATTTAAGGTTACATTTGTCAGGAATGTCTTTTTAAAGTGGACAGAGCAGCTCAAAGATTAGACTGTGTGTTTTGAGCAATCTGATCTTGATCTAAACTGGCCTCAAAGGCAACTCAAGTTGTGAAAGGTGCATTAAGTGTTTAAATAGCTGATCATAGAGCTGATCATAAAGTTTATCTAAAATTACTTACACCGCTTGATGTCAGATTCTTGAGCTTTGAGGTCTAAGTGGGCAAAAGCTTTCACAGGAGATTCTGAAAAATGCAGACACTGATTTACTCTTTACCAAACAAAAAGAATGCAGACTCTTCCAAATTGAAAGCATTTGCAGACGACAATTTATATGCAACTCAAATTGTGGGACTTGTCTTCGATAGGTAGAAAACATTGTGGGAAAAGGAGAAAATGCTGGTTACCAGCATTTTCACCTTTTCCCACAATGTTTTCAAAAGGCTTCTTCTTCTGGGTCATTAAAACCCGGGATTGTATGGTACAGGACTAATTTCATGGATGAACATGATGAAGATTGATTGATTGTATGGTGTTTAACGCCGTTTTCAGCATTATTTCAGTTATATCGCGGCGGCTAGTGCACTTATCCATGCTTTCCTGGAGTTTCTTTTACCAGTACTCCGCACAATATTCTTTCCAAGCCACTGGCTGCTTTCCCACATAGCTATTGTCGAAACAATGGTCAGTGGTGAGAGAGGAATGAATCCTGTCGCAATGACTATCATCAATCCTTGGAAAGAAATTGGCCGAGCTAGGGATCGAACCAGTGACCTCCTAACATGATGAAGACAAAGATGGTGATAACTAATGAATACAAAAGAAATTTTCTTTGCATAACTCTTTGCAATATAGGCTGAAAAGTGAAACTCATCTTATTATATGGCCAGGAAGTCATTTCTCTGCATACATAATGATCATCAGTGGCAAATTGGAAAATGGGACAATATTGATTCAAAGATGCTCATAGAAATAAACTGTATAAATTTGGATAAAATTGCACTTTCAGTTAAATGTAAATAAATAAAATTTGAATTATAATGAATTATTATAAATGAGGAAGAGGACATATGAAAACAATGCGAGAAAAGGAGAATTTGCTGGTTACCACTTTTTTCTCCTTTTCCCACAATGTTTTCTGTCCTTCCAAAATTAAATTTCCATCTTTTAGTCACATTTGTGTTTAGCAAATGCTTTCAATTTGGACAAATCTAAAATGTTTATTGGTAAGGAATTAAAAATGATTACTTCCCTTTCCCTCAAAGGGTTGTCTTGTTTGTATGGTATTTATTATCACTTTTAACATTATTTCGGTCATATTGCAGCAGCCACAGCACATATCCATGCTTTTCCGAGTTTCTTTCACAAGTACTGTACTTTGTACAATATTCTCCAAGCCACTGGCTGTTTTCCCACATAACCATTTCAGAGACGATGATCTGCTATGAGAGAGGAATGAATCCTGTTGCAATGACTATCATCAAACCTTAGAAAGAAACTGGCTGAGCATGGGATTCGAACCAGTGATACGCTGGTCTCAAGTCCTGTACCCTACTATTTGGGCTACAGGGCTCGGCTCAAAGGTTTATAAATTGGTTTGAAAGGTCTCAGATTAGCCTGTAAAATAATGGCTCAACTCTTTACCACACCATAAAATTTAGGACTAGTCCAAATTGAAAGCGTTTGCAGATGACAAATAAAAAAAACAAGAGGGCCATGATGGCCCTGTATCGCTCCACTGGCTTATAAATATAAACCATAAATACTAAACATTTCAATTCTGAGCCAAATGGTTTCAAAATGAAGACTTACAAAGTTTTCTTTGTAAAAGCCCATGTTAAAGTTGAGACCCGTAGTGAAAAGCCATTTTTGATCCCAGAGCGATAATCACTTGAACCCTGGTAGAGGTCCACAAGATAAAGCCACATGCCAAAATAATACAGGTCTATGCTGTATGGTTATAAATACGGTGATTTTCAAGTTTCGTCCATATGAAGCCTCTGTAAAACATAAGACCCCTAATGCAAGGCTAATTTCAAAAAAAAAATCAAAAGTGCTCCAGATTTGCCATTGGATTTGCGGTTAGCAAAAGGATTTTTTGAATTTTCACCCTATAAGCACATGTTTATGACCAAATTTGGGAGTTCTTGCCTTATGGCTAGTAACAAGACGGTTTCTGAAGTTTTCACTCCATAAACCCATGTAAAACTTGTGACCCCTGGTGCAGGGCCAAACTTGATCCTAGGGTTGTAACTTGGGCCCTCTTTGTAGTTGTCCACTAGACAGAGCTATAATTATGCAAAATTTGGTAGCCCTAAGCCTTATGGCTATGTACACCAAGATTTAAAAGTTTTCCCTATATAAGCCCATGTTAATCTTCTGCACCTTCGCGCCCCCCCCCCCCCCCCCCCCAGCATGAGGCCAAATTGACCCCAGGACTGTAATTTGGGCACTTTTGGTAGACCCCCACCAGATCAAGCTAAATGCAAAATTTGGTAGCTTTAGGCCTTATGGCTAGGTACTGGAAGATTTCTTAAGTTGTCTCACTATGTACGCCCATGTAAAACTTGTTACCCCTGCAGCGGGCCAATTTTGACCCCAGGGCTAAAATTTTGGCCTGCTTGGTAGAGGCCCACTAGATATAGTTACATGCAAAATTTGGTAGCTCTAGGCCTTATGGCTTGGTACAGGAAGATTTTTAAAGTTTTCTCTATATAAGCCTATGTAAAACTTGTGACCCCTGGGGCAGAGCCAATTTTGACCCCAGGGCTATAATTTGAAGAAACTTGATAGAGGTCTACTACATAAAGCTACATGCCAAATTTGGTAGCCCTACGCCTTATGGTTTCAGACAAGAAGATTTTTAAAGATTTCCAATATTTTTCAGTTTTGTTGCCATGGCAACCAGAGTTTTTGAAGGAATCAAATTCTTTCAAGAAATTCTGAAGAGGACCATGGCAGGATCATTTCTGTGAAGTTTCATGAAAATTGGATGGGTAGTTTCAGAGAAGAAGATGTTTGAAATAAAAGTTAACAGACGGACGGACGGACGCACGCACGCACGCACGCACGCACGACGGACACCGGGCCATGACATAAGCCCGCTGGCCTTCGGCCAGTGGAGCTAAAAATGGGGCACAAACGATAGTTTCTGTTTTTGAGATCGTTGAAAACATTGTGAGAAAAGAAGAAAATGCTGGTTACCAGCATTTTCTTCTTTTCCCACAATGTTTTCAAAAGCCTTCTTCTTCAGGGTTGTTAAAACTCAGGATTGTGTGGTAAAGGGTTAAATCTTCAGAACTGCTTTTCAGACGAACATAAACATAAACTCAGAAATTAGTGCTCAGTAACTGTTACAGACCTCCAGAAAAGACGGGGGGTGGGGGGGTGATACTATTCTAAATCCATTATTTCTCTTCTAGACCCTTTGTTGAGGGTACTCTTTAGAATCATCTCGGTGAGACAATTCTAATGAGTACCCATAACATAGGGTTTAGTGGTGAGTGATTAATACTTTCCATTATGAAATCAAAATCACTCCCTCTGGAGCTCTGGCAACATCTGGATCCGTATTCTCCAACTGTTCTCAAGAAAATTCTCTGTCTTTTCCTCCAAGTTTTTGTAAATTTGAAAGTAACACAACTTCTGATTGGCTAAACCATATGGTTTAGCTAATCAGAAGTTGTGTTACTTTCAAATGCTTCTAAATATAGAAAAATCTGTAGAACAAGACAAAGAACATTTTTTAACCCTTTTCCAAACGATAAATTTTAGACTGGTCCACACTGAAAGAGTTTGCAGACGACAATTTTAAATTTGATGAAAATGACATGAAGTTCTCCAAAAAGGTAGAAAACACTGTGGGAAAAGGAGAAATTGCTCATTACGAGCGATTTCTCCTTTTCCCACGGTGTTTTCGAAAGACTTGTACTGCAGACACGTGAAAACCAGGGCTTGTTTGGGAAAGGGTTAAGAATGGTTGATGAATACGGGTCTGATATTCTGTGCTTAAACTCGGGCACATCTGTTGCAGATTGCCTGAAAACACTGTTTAGCAAGAGTAGAAACTTCTCAATTTCAAAAGATGAAAGTATTCTCAAGTTATGGAAAATCTGTTTTACCAGGCCTGGAGTAGACACAAACAGAATTCCCGCATTCCCAAGAACTCAAAACCTTGGAAGGGATACCTAAGATTTAGTATTTTGTAGAGTAAGCTTTTCAAAAATTTGTTACTAATGGCTGCAGGACACCTGCCCATTAACTCTTTACCAAACGACAAATTTTTGGATTGGACCAAATTCAAAGCATTGGCAGACGACAAATGAAATGTTGCTAATAGGATGATTTCTGTCTTTGATAGGGTTGAAAACATTGTAGGAAAAGGAGAAAATGCTGGTTACCAGCATTTTCTCCTTTTCCCACAATGTTTTCAAGAGCCCTCTCTTTCAGGGTCGTTAAAAGTCGGGATTGTGTGGTAAAGGGTTAAGTTAGTGTTGAGCTCAGTTAACTGTTTTTCATAAACAATTTAAAACTTGTCCAAACTGAAAGCATTTGCATACAACAAATCAAAAATGATCTCAAGTAATTGGATCTACCCTTGAGTGGTAAAACAACATTGTGGGAAAAGAGAAAATTGTTGGTTACCACCAATTTTTTTAACCTGTTCCCACATTGTTCTCAAAAGCCCTCTTCCTGGGCTGTTAAAACTTCGGATTGTTTGTTTAAGGGTTACCGTTAAGCTTTATCGAGGGTTTCTGAGATGAAAATCTATAGAATAGTGTACAGTAAAAGAGAACGTTACCTTCAAATCCTTTCTTAACTTTGATCTGAACGTTGTCTATCTCCCCAAACTTTGAAAACCTTTCCTTTAACTCTGTCTCTGTAATCCCTGGATATAGTCCACCAACAAAAAGTCTCTGTACTTCCATTTTCTATCTGTAAAGAAAAGCAAACTTTTTAACTGTTTACCCACACATCAAAATTTTAGACTCGTCCAAACTCAAAGCATTTACAGATGACAAATCATAGGTGGCTCAGATGATGAAACTTGCCTTTAACTGAGTAGAAAACATTGTGGGAAAAGGAGAAAATGCTGGTTACCAGCATTTTCTCCTTTTCCCACACTGTCTTCTCAAGCTTTCTTTCTGAAGGTCATTAAAAATCGGGATTGTTTCGTAAAGAGTTAAAGACCACTACCATTTATTACAATTTGGCCAGGGCAGCCAAGGCTCATAGCCAAAAAGGAACCCAGGCCAAAATGGCCTGAGACCATAAAATATGAGTCAAGGATAACTGCACTCAAATATGTACTTCTAAGTTCTTCACTTATTTCTTACTGAAATATCTTTAATTAAAATCGGTTCCTAAAATAACTAAAGCTCTTGTACAAAATAGTGCCAGTTCAAAAGAGTGAAGCTTTGCTACCCAGAACTTAATGGTGCCCATTTTAAGCATTATATGCAAAATTGAAGAAGAAATTGAGACTGAAAAAAGTTGAAGGATGAAACACTGAAACCTTTGAAAATATTGCAGACACAGAAGCCACCATTCACATGGGCAATGGCTCTTTTTTGCACGGTATATTCTAGTTTTGTGTGAAAAAAGGTAATTGGCTACATTGTTGCAAATTCTTATAATCAGTTGTGGCTCATTAGGCTAAGGGCCGTCTAAAGTACAATGTTTTTTAAAAGTAAATCCTAATTTTCCTTGAAAAATAAACTTTAACTGTTAATTTCATCACTGTTTTCTGAAGAAATAAGCATGGATAGATACAATTTTTATTTCTTCTTATAGTTCAGAATTATAAATACTACTATCTCCCTTTTTTACTCAATGGTCTATTATAAGCGTGCATATCTGTGCATTCACCATGCTCAAAACCATGCATTTATATATTTTATGTGCACTACTGAATGAATTTTCATTAAAGTGAAGTAGATCTATATTTGTATATTCTTCTAGATTTTCCTTTTCTATTTAATTGGCTATTAAAGAAAGATGTAAAAAATCATAATATATGTTGAATTATGGACTAGTGTATACCTTTCTCAAAAGCAAATTTCTCAGAAACGAACACCGTGACTCATACCTGGATACCTGGATACCTGGATCGTAGGGTCAATATGTTAGAAAATCTGTCGTGACCCCTCTGTTGAAAATGAGTGCTGTTTACCGTAATCTCCTAGAGACATAATGAGCTGTGTATGTGCAAAGTTTAGATAGTCTGTCCGTTAGAAAAAATATTAATATACTCCTTTAACAGTGTCAATGCTTTATTTCAGTCTGATTTATTTAACCCTTTACCCCACAATCTCGACTTTTAACGACCCTTAGAAAAAAGCCTTATGAAAACATTGCGGGAAAAGGAGAAAATGCTGGTAACCAGCATTTTCTCCTTTTCCCACAATGTTTTCTACCCTTCCCAAAACAAATTTCAATTTTTAAGTCACATTTATTTTGTCGTCTGCAAATGCTTTCAGTATGGCCAAGTCTAAAATTTTGTCGTTTGGTAAAGAGTTAAAGAACGGGAACCCTTCCGGTCGGTTACTCTTCCCAGTTGTAAACAAGTGAATCCAGGTAACAAGTTTCAGGAAACTGGTTTGTTAACAGACGTTACTGCTTCCAGTTCGTTGTGGGGTCTATTCTTATTAAAGATAAAGTGATGAAACAGTGAAAAATCTATTTTTAATAATTACCACACGTGCTTGATGTTTAGGTATCACATGTGCTCTGTGCTGACGATTCCTAGCCTTATGTTATTTAAGTAGTAGAAAACAGTTGTGAATCAGTTATTATCTGTAAAGTTCATTATTTCAAATCTCTTCCATTTACAAAGTGATAAAACATAGCCCACTTTACACCCTTTTTTCCCACTTGAAAGCGACTGACTTGCCGAAAATATTATATTGTTTCAATTTTTGTTTCTTTTCTCCTTCTGTCAGATGACGCCAAATTACATGGTCTGTAACTGTATTAGCACCTATTGTTTGATTGCAAATCACCAGAACAAAAATATATGAATTCATTTCTAAAACTATGAATCAGATATAGTGTAGTACCGTACATTACGCTTTTAAATGATAGGTATCACAATATATATATTTTGAGAAGAAATGGTTCATGTAAATATGACAAGAGCAGTGTGAAAAACTTTATGCTATCAGAGAGGATCCATGCTGTTTTTTCATGTACATGTAGCTCTATACCGTTAATACCGGTAATCTACCACAGTTTAATACCCATAGTATGAAAGTCTATATCCAATCCCCCAAAACCTGATAAGATTTGGAACTTTCGACCAAATGAATTGCAACTTAATTTTTCCACAGATACAAGGGTTGGAGATTTACAGTAACATTATTCAAGTTGTTGAATGTCAAGCATCCATTACTTTATGAATACCAAAATGTCGACATTGCATGAAATTCTTTTTATGGCGGGAAAAGTTTAAAGATACATGCACTCAAGATTAAAATTACAAGTATCTGCTTTGTTTGCAAAAATTGTGAAAACTCATTGCAAAAGTACAGTGAATTTTTGCTGCATCACTAGATATCCATATTCACAAATATCATATAACGGTGATGAGGTGAGGCATGGTAGACCAGATTGCATTACCTATGAAATACAAAAATGAACTAACCTTCGATAAATTAGTTGTAATTTTCACTTGTTGGGGACGGAGAGCCATTTGAAATTATTTGGCCAATATTAATAGATGTGTATGTTTATTCATTAAGAACTATAAATTCTTAATCATTTTTTTTTTTTTTTTTTTAATATCAAATGTTCTACCATTGAACACCCATGATCGCCTAGATATATCTCTGTTATGATTTGATGTAGTCTGTTGCATTGTTTTAATGTACGGCCTAGCTTTCTATTTTCAGGATAGCCTCTAAAGATTTAAGCAAAACAGTGTGATCTACATTATCCCTTTATCAATTGGATTTCGTGACTACTACCCCCCACCCCATACCCCCAACCTCCTTCCATGTTTCTGCAGTGCTTCCATCCCTACGGAGGGATGGTACAGTTTCCTTCTTTTAAAGATGACTGTACAATTCGATATCAATAAATTTCATCGTACTGTATTTCATGGAAATATACATCTTCAGCCGCGCTTCAACGATTTTTGAGTGTAATCTACTCGAAAACTAATCACTACTATATGTCAACAGGCAGTAAGGAGAACATAGAGCAACTATTTCGTGAAAAGACAGGTAATAGTTTCGTTTTATCAAAAAATATTTGACCAAAAAATATTTCTGTTGAAACATTTACGTGCAATGTTCGCTTAGTTGTGTATTCGTCACGACAGATTTAGATTCTGGCTCCCAAAAAGGTCAAAGTGACCGACTGGACATTGCTCATACTTCAAATTTCTTAGCCTTACTGTACACTTACAGTAGTTTTATCAGGATACTCCTTTCCTCATACATTACCTCATTTACTTTGTAGCTTCTGGAGCATTCCAGTCTCCGCGTAACCCGTACAATAGGGGTAAATAACCATCGTAGGGGGCAGAAAACATTGTAGAAAAAGTGGGCAAATCCTAGTAACCAGCATTTTCTCCTTTTCCTGTGATGGTTTTCTCCTCTTTCAATGTCATAAATACTCGAGATTGATTGGTAAAGGATTAAGTTGTTATCTACAGACACAGTTTTGTACTAGACATCTTTGAATGAAAATCTTTGTAAAATAGGGAATGTCAAACCCAATATTGTGAAATAAAATCAATAGTATTAGGGCAAAAGGGGAATTAGCTCATTATGTGCAGTTTTGCCTAATACTGCAATGTTTTTATAACTCTTTACTAAACCACAAAATTTTAGACTCTTTTCAAATTGGAAGCATTTTGTAGATGACACACTTAGAGTGGCTAGAATGATGAAATTTGTCTGTGAAAGGTGAGAAAACATTGTTGGAAAGGGAGAAAATGCTGGTTACCAGCATTTTCTCCTTTTCCCACAATGTTTCCAAAAATTCTCTCTCTCAAGTTTGTTAAAACTCAGGATTTGCGTGGTAAAGACTAAAGGGTTAAAAGTGGTATAGTCAAAGGCAAAGAGTTGCATGCAGATGGTTTGTATGTTTCTTAATTTCAGTTCTTTTTTTTTCAAGCTTGAACCATGACGATACAGTGGACATTTATTGCTGGATTTCTGTACGCTGAAATAGGCATTATCTCCATCCTTTTATTGCCTTTTATATCAGCATCAAGGTAAATAGAATAAAATAAAACATATTTTTGTTGCAGAACTAAATACTTTTAACTCTTCACCACACGACAAATTGTCAGACTGGTCTAAATTGAATGCATTTTTAGATGGTAAATTAAATGTGACTCAAAACCTGAAATTTGCCTTTTGAAGGGCAGAAAGCATTGTTTGGAAAGGAGAAAATGCTAGTTACTTGCATTTTCTCCATTTCCCACAATGTTTCAAAAGGCATTTTCAGAAGGGTCGTTAAAACTGGGGATTGTGTGGTAAAGGGTTAACTCTATTTACAAACATGATATAAAATGATGACTGTTATCATTTCTTTGTTGAACTCTTTTATCTGCTGAGTACAGTACTAAAATTTCTACATATATTTGAGCCATGCTCTGTAAAAATGGTGCTTAATGCATCTGAAAAAAAAGTATTGACAAAAGTCAGCCCGCACAGTCTGTGCAGGCTGACCTGGTCAGTTTTCTGTATGTCAAAGGACCAGTCTACCTTATGATACAGTTGGGTGTTAGACATAGTTAAATTTTATGGATCCCTAGTTATGTGATGTCTTGCTTGGTATGATGCATTATGGAGATGCATTAAGCATCCTTTTGCCAGAGCATGGCTCAGTTATATTGTTGTCAGGTTTAATAACTGTTTTTACAGCACTAAATGAAAAATATACAAACCTTACTCTTCACCAAATGATATAATTTTAGACAGGTCCAAATTGAAAGCCCTTGCAGATGACAAATTAAATATGACTGAAAAACTAAAATTTACCTTAGGAAGGAAGAGTATAAAACATTATGGGAGAGGGAGAAAATGCTGGTTACCAGCATTTTCTCCTTTTCCCGCAATGTTTTCAAAAGCCTTTTGCGTCAGGGTCGTTAAAACTTAGGATTGAGTGGTATAGGGTTGAAGATATTTTGTCAGAATATCTCCTGAAATATCAAACGGGCTACAGTGTAGATTCAGGGGGCATATTCTTGAACCATTTATAATATTCATTTTTAGCTCCACTGGCCAAAGGCCAGCGGGCTTATGTCATGGCCCGGTGTCCGTCATGCGTCCCGTGCATCCATCCATCTGTCCGTGCGTCCATCCGTCTGTGCGTTAACTTTTATTTCAAACATCTTCTTCTCTGAAACTACCCATCCAATTTTCATGAAACTTCACAGAAATGATCCTGCCATGGTCCTCTTTAGAATTTCTTGAAAGAATTTGATTCCTTCAAAAACTCTGGTTTTCATGGCAACAAAACTGAAAAATATTGGAAATCTTTAAAAGTCTTCTTGTCTGAAACCATAAGGCATAGAGCTACCAAATTTGGCATGTAGCTTTATGTAGTAGACCTCTATCATGTGTCTTCAAATTATAACCCTGGGGTCAAAATTGGCTCTGCCCCAGGGGTCACAAGTTTTACATAGGCTTATATAGAGAAAACTTTAAAAATCTTCCTGTACCTAGCCATAAGACCTAGAACTACCAAATTTTGCATTTAGCTTGATCCAGTGGGGGTCTACCAAAAGTGCCCAAATTACAGTCCTGGGGTCAATTTGGCCTCATGCTGGGGGGTGGGGGAGGGGGAGGTTCACAAGATTTGCATAGGGAAAACTTTTAAATCTTGGTGTACATAGCCATAAGGCTTAGGGCTACCAAATTTTGCATAATTATAGCATTATCTAGTGAACAACTACAAAGAGAGCCCAAGTTACAGCCCTAGGATAAAGTATGGCCCTGCACCAGGGGTCACAAGTTTTACATGGGTTTACTTTATGGAGTGAAAACTTCAGAAACCGTCTTGTTACTAGCCATAAGGCCAAGAACTCCCAAATTTGGCATGTTATTCTTCTAATACACATATTCCCCATTTAGTCCGAATGTAGCCCTGGGGTCAAAGTTTTATAAGGGCATATATAGTGAAGATTTCTCTTTATGGTTTATATTTATAAGCCAGTGGAGTGATACAGGGCCATCATGGCCCTCTTGTTTGATGATACATTCTAAGACTAACTATCTGATTGGCTGAGACAAATACCCAACCAGATTGCTGGTCTTGAAATTTAGAAATTGAACGATGTATAGATTTAATGGTTTGTAGTCCTTTAGGAACTAAAAACTGATACAGTATAAATTTCATAAATGAGCCATGCTCTGTGAAAAGGGGGCTTAGTGCATTTGCAAAAAGTATCGACCCATGTCAGCCTATGCAGTCTGCGCAGGCTGAAATGGGCTGAAACATTTTGCTATTTGTAAATTTTCTGCTTGTTCAAGGACCATGCTACATGTACCTCTGATTCTAGTCAGTTGTCAGACAAAATGGATTTTATAGATCTGTAATTTGTGATGTCTTGCATAGTATAATGCATCACAGAGGTGCATTAAGCACACAGAGGTGCATTAAGCACCCTTTTGCCAGAGCATGACTGAATAATTCAGCGGTTTAAATGATTTTTGTCTCTTGTTTTCATTTCAATAGCCAATAACAATACATGTCATCTAATGTCCAGAAAGGAAAAACGTGTTTATTAATTTTTTTTTTTCAGACAATCTTTTATATCAATGTGCTTTTTTTTTTCCTATTTCAGATGGCAGAAGATATTTCGGTCCAACATCATCAATAAAATAGCAAACTATTCAAATATTTACTTCAATGTATTTATTGTTATCCTTCTTGTGTTGTTTTTCGGCAAGTACATGTTTACTTTTCATCTTTTTCCTTTACCAAACAGTTTCGTGTTTAAAACCCTAAGGAAGAAAACTTGAAAATATTGTGGGAAAAGGGGAAAATGTTGGTCATCAACATTGTCTCCTTTTCTCAGATAATTTTCTTTCCTTGCATAGACAAATCCCATTGTTCAAGTAACTGTCTACAAATACTTTCAATATTGGGGCAAATATTTAAGCATTTTGTTTTCTTACAAAGAGTATGAGAGTGCATTTGACAAATACAGTTGATAATGACTTCATATGCTCTACTTGTGAAACTTTGTGATAATACTGGATACAAAAAGTATGCGCAATGAAAATGCTTGATTTAAGGATAGGATCAATGTTTTACCCTTCACTAGAATACAAAATTTTAGACTGATCTGTAGGGAGCACTTGAAGAAAAGAAATTAACCCTCTCCCAAACAAGCCCTGGTTTTCACGTGTCTGCAGTACAAGTCTTTTGAAAACACTGTGGGAAAAGGAGAAATTGCTCGTAATGAGCAATTTCTCCTTTTCCCACAGTGTTTTCTACCCTTTTGGAGAACTTTCTGTCATTTTCATCAAATTTAAAATTGTCGTCTGCAAACTCTTTCAATTTGGACCAATCTTAAATTCATCGTTTGGGAAAGGGTTAAGTGTTGTTCAAAATTTTGGAATTTGTCTGTTAAAGGTTAGAAAACATTATGGATAAAGGAGAAATTGCTGGTTATCAGCATTTTCTTCTTTTCCAACAATGTTGTCAAAGGCCTCTACTGCAGGGTCATTTAAAATTGGGATTATGCAGAAGGGATTAACCCTTTACCGTACAATGCCGCCTTTTGACGCCCCTGGGAAAGACGCCTTTTGAAAACGTTGTGGGAAAAGGAGAATATGCTGGTAACCAGCATTTTCTCCTTTTTCCACAATGTTTTCTTCCCTACCATTTCATTTTGAGCCACATCGAAATTGTCGTCTGCAAATGCTTCCAATTTGGACAAGGCTAAAATTTTGTCATCTGGTAAAGGGTTAAGCAGCAAAAAGTTTCTTCAACATGTTTCATTTAAAAACTGATGCCATAAAGATAATTGAAGCTAAGAGTCTGAAAAGTGGAGATGTGACCAACGTTTCATAAGTCATTCCCGAAAATTAACTCTTTTCCAAACAATGCTCAGTTTAAACATCTTGGAGGAAGAGAGCTTTTGAAAACATTTTGGGACAAGGAGAAAATGCTGATAACCGGTATTTTCTCCTTTTCCCAAATTTTTTTCTACCATTTCAAAGGTATTGTTTCAGTTGAGCCAAATGTAATTTTTTGTCTAAAATGCTTCAAATGTCTGCTAGTACAATTCCTGTATATAATTGTAAAGAGTTTACGAGTGGGGAAAATACCTGTATATAATTGTAAAGAGTTTACGATTGGGGAAATGTTTTATGTATAAATATGTTTTCCATCATTGTTATTTTTTTTCCTCAGATGTAAATTTGTCATGGTGAGTTCTTTCTCCCTTTTGTAGTGTGGAAAGGATTAAAATTAATGACAATATAAATATGGCTTTTTCTATGAGTATTTATTAACCATAGTTAACATTGTGTTCCAGATGCAGTACGAGAGGTGAACAAATTTGCTGGCCCCACATCAGAGGTGGACCTTAAAAACAATCCAGACCAGCAGAACTTTGCTCATATGAAGCTGTTCAGAGCCCAGAGAAATTTGTACATAGCTGGTTTTGCACTGTTTATGTGGTTGTAAGTATTTCAATCTGATCTCTTTACCAAACAACAAAATTATGGACTAGATAAAACTGAAAGCATTTATAGACCACAATTTCAGTTTGACTAAAATGATGATTTCTGTCTTTGATGGAATAGAAAACATTGTGGGGAAAAGGAGAAAATGCTGGTTACCAGCATTTTCTCCTTTTCCCACATTGTTTCCAAAAGCCTTCTTTAACACAGTTGTTAAAACTCCGGATTGTTTTAAAGAGTTAAACCAGCGTTTTCTCCTTTTGCAACAATAATTCATAAGCATTCTTCCTCAGGGTCGTGGAAACATGTACATATTTGGTAAAAGGTTAAGTACAATGTATTTTAGTGGTGCACAATATCAAAAAAAAAAAAAGTCAGTTGTGTTAATCTCCTCTTGAAACAGATATGAAGCAGACAGATTGTGGAAATGCTTTTGCAAAAGGAGAAAATACTCATCACAAGGGATTTCTTCTTTTGCCACTCTGTGTGAAAATATTCTGCAGTTAGATGAGATGAAGTGATCTTCAGCAGGAAATGTGCTAACCCTTTACTAGACCACAAAATTCTTAACCCATCCAAATTGAAAACATCTGCTGGGGACAAATTTAGCGGAAATGATAGACTTTGAAAAGATAGAAAACATTGAGGGAAAAACAGAAAATGGTGGTAATCAGTATTTTCTTCCTTTTTCCACAATGCTTTCAAAAGGCTTCGTCAGGGTTGTTTCAAGTTGAGATTGTCAGGTCAAGGGTAAAATATAATAGCCTGAACCATGGAATACAATCTATTCTAGTGTTGCTGACTTGCTAGTAAATTGAAGATAAAGATGCAGGGAGAGTCGTGATTTAATTGTGTTCATTTATTTTGTTCTGGTTTCTTTCAGAATCATATATTCTTTAGTCATTTATGGGAGCCTGATAGCTTAGTCAATAAAGTATAGGGCTTGTAATCCATGGGAACTCTTGTTTCAATCCACAGCTCAGTCAAATTATTTCTTGTGGTTGATGATAGTAATTGGGACAGGATTTGTTCTCTAACCTCTGATGATTGTTTTAATGATGGGTATGTGGGTAAGCAGCTAGTGGCTTACAAAGAATATTGTGCGAAGTGTTGGTAAAAGAAAACTCCAGGAAAGCATGGATAGGCGCACTGGCCACAGGGATATAACTGAAATAATGTTGAAAATAGTATTAACCTTTTACCATGTTGTAATCCCGAGTTTAGACAACCCTGAAAAAGAAGGCTTTTGAAAACACTGTGGGAAACGGAGAAAATGCTGGTAACCAGCATTTTCTCTTTTTTTTTCCCACAATGTTTTCTACCCTATCAAAGACAAATCTAATCATGTGAGGAACAATGAATATGTCATCTGCAAATGCTTTCACTTTGGACATGTCTTAAATTTTTTTATGTGGTAAGGGTTAAATACCTTACATACAAACAAAATAGTTATTTATTTCATGTTTTCTTTTTCTCAGCATCATCCGTCGCTTAGTCACACTAATATCGCAACAAGCCCAGTTGGAAGCGAATTGTGAAGCAAGTCAAAAGCAAGCAAAAAGTGCCAGTGATGCAGCCAAGAAGATGATGGAAGAGAAAGAAAATATCTCCAACCTGGTATGTTATCAGTTTAACTCTTCACCAAACAACAGAGTTTTAGACAAGCCCAAATTTAAAAGCATTTGTAGACCAAGAATTAAATGTGATTCAAATAATTGGATTTGTCTCTGAAAGGTTAGAAAACATTGTGGAAAAAGGAGATACACAATGTTTTCAAAAGCTTTCTTTCTCAGGGTCGTTGAAACTCAGGATTGTTTGGTATAGGTGTAAACAGTGAAGCATGATGGCATTGATGTGCAAACTAGTTCCAAAGCGCTTCAAGGGTTAATCAAATACATGAGGGTTACTCAAAAATGATATCGACTTAAAAAAAATTGAAATGGACTGAAGATGGAAAATAAGATTGACAAGAAACTACATGTACAAATCAATTGATCGAACGTACATCCATCAGCAAGTAGTTTTACTCAATAAACACATTTAGCTTGGCTTTTTTTCGAAGAAAACGTTGAGATGTTGTCATAGCCATGTCATTGTATCATCGTGCAAAAACTTTGGCAAAGTATAATACCTCTATCCTTACTGAAGATATTTACTTCAAAGTCAGGCTAGTTGTTAACTGTCAAAGGGGAAACCCATACAACAGGGTTAAGTAACCATCATAATGTATTTGACAGAGTTATTCCCCTTTTTCAACTTTCAAAAACTTTGACATTTTATAATATCTCTATCCTTACTGAAGGTGTTTACTTCATAGACTAGTTGTAAACTATCAAAAAGGATACCCATATAACAAGGGCAGATAACTACCAGGATATTTTTGACATGGTTATGTCTTGTTTTCAACCTAGAATTTTCAGTGAAAATCAATCAATTATTAAAAGCAACTGCAGCCAAGGGTTGGCTCCTGATTGCAGTGCTCATTTTTGTCTTTCACATGATATTCAAATGGGCCCTGGAATCTACAATGCATGGTTTATTTGATTTCTTGTATTTAAGGCTAGAGCTGATGACACTGATGTTGATGCAGTGAAGAGAGAAAAAGATCTGGCTCAAGAACTGGATGAGGTTAAAGAGACATTAAGCAATACTAAACAAGGTCAGTAATAAGGATTAAATGCCATCTCACCATGTCAAGAAGGAAGATTTAATCTAAAGACTAAAACCTTATTTTATTGAAAATAAGGGAATATCATTTTTGTGTGAATTCATTTTTGTAGTGAGGAATTTACATTTACCTACAGCTGAACCATGGTACCGCAGTCAGTAGTGTAAAGGACTTGAGACCAGGGTATCACTTCTTTAAATTCCCAGATTGGCCAATTTCTTTCCAAGGCTTGATGATAGTCAGTGCAACAGGATTCATTCCTCTTTCACAGCTGATCATTTTTTCAATGATAGTTATGTGAGGAAGCAACCAGTGGCTAGGGAAGAATGTATAGAAAGTACTGGTGAAAGAAACTCCAGGAAAGCATGAATAGGTGTACTTGTCGCTGCAACATAACTGAAATAATGTTGAAAACGGCTTTAAACATCATACAAACAAACGAACAGACAAACAAATACATTTACCTAAATTCAAAGCTGCATGTCAAGATTCTATCATTTATGGATTTCACAGGATCTTCTTTATGCAATACCAGTCTTTTTAACTCCACTGGCCAAAAGCTTGTTGGCTCATGTGGCCCTGTGTATTTGTTATTTTAAACATTTTCTTCTCTGGAAACATAGGCCCACCTTGTCTAAATTTCGCGCAAATTTATCTACCATGGTCCTCTATAGAGTATTCCTGTTTTCTCCCCGCGACAAACCATTTTGTTCTCGGGTGAGTGATCTCAGGTGAATGACGTAGCATGGCATTACTCTTGTAGTAACTAAAATCAGCCTGGGTCAATATTCACCAACCATGTTTAAGAACATTCTTATTCTCAAGAATTTTCTAAATTTGGAAGCAACACATTTTCTGATTGGGTAAACCAAATGTGTTAGCCAATCAGAAGTGTTACTTTCTAAATCTAGAATTAGACTCAGATTGTTCTTAAAAATGGTTGGTTAATAAGAGCCCTAATCTTTGGGTAATGATTATCTTCCGTCGACCAGATAGTGTTACATGGATTACAGACTTTTCATGGATGTTTGTCTTAGCCTGCAGAAATTGAGGCTCCCTTGTAGTATTAGCCAGTGGAGCTATAATGATCCTCATATTAGATAAAATAGATAAGCTCCTAAGCTCCAAACTGGAATGACTATATGGCCCGCAACATGCGAAATGAGACTTTCGGACATTTGCATAAATTGTCGTCCCTGATTATAGCCTGCGCAGGCTAATCGGGGACGGCACTTTACGACTACATAAGATTTTTTAATACAGTAGACTTTCATGAAACAGAAAATTGCACAAAAACAGGAAGTGTCGTCTTGGATTAGTCACAGACTGCACAGGCTGATCTGGGACAACACACTTTTACGCATATGTCCGAAGGCCCCTTTTCATCTGTTGCATACGATATATAATTACATAATAGAAATCATTCGTTTGAACTTTAATAGTCATATTACATATCATGTTGTAGAACTTTCGGCTAAGAAGAAAGACTTTGATGCTCTAAAGGCTCAAGCAGAAGGAACTAACAAAGAGTATGATAGGCTTCTCAAAGAATATTCTGAAGTACAGGTAAAGGTTTTTTTATTATTCTGCGTTATCTAACCTTTTCCCAAACAATTCTTTTTTTTTTTTTTTTTTTTATTTTCTAGGGAAAAGGGGCTTTAAAAAACATCATGAAAAAGGAGAAAATGCTGGTAACCAGCTGAAAAAAATGTTTTGGCCTCTCTTATCAATTGAAAACAAGGCTAAAAAACCTGATGCAAATAGTGGGTCTTATCTGAAATACTGCTGAATATCATGTGTCTTATCTGGATGACTTGAAAACCGCCATAGAAAGCTTAACCACCGACAGCCACTCCATAGCTGTAAATCCTCAATCCCTTATCACAGAATCTCGAGTTTTAACAACCCTGAAGAAGAAGGCTTTCGAAAACATTGTAGGAAAGTCGGGACTGTAACTATGTAGAAATTAACCCCAACTCTTTCTGGACGACAAAATTTTATACTTGCTGATTTGAGACCATAGGAGGATGAGAAATTAAATGTGACTCAAATGATTGGATTTGATTTTAGAAATGTAGGAAAATTTATCAGAAAAGGAGAAAATGCAGATTATGAGCACTTTCTCCTTTTCCTACAATGTTTTCAAAAGGCTTCTTTCTCATGGTCGCTAAAACCCCATATTTTGTAGTAAACAGTTAACCTTTTACTATACAATCTTGAGTTTAACAACCCTGGGGAGAAAGCTTTCGAAAACATTGTGAGAAAAGGAGAAAATACTGGTTACCAGAATTTTCTCCTTTTTCCACAATGTTTTCTACCATATCAGAAAACATGTGCTCATCTGTACCAATTTCAAATTTATCGTCTACAGATGTTTTGAAATCTGAACTGAGGAGTCTAAAATTTTTCAGAATTTTTGGAGTTTTTTCCAATGTCTAATCAGAGTCCTGCAGAAGTTTTGAAATAGGAAGAGTCTAAAATCTGTCATGTTGGAGTTTTGTTCTAATTTTTAATTTGTCATCTGCAGATATTATGAAATTGGAAGACTGTAGAATTTGCTGTTTGGGAAAGAGTCGATTCTTTACCAGACAACAAAATTTCAGACTTGTCCAAATTGAAAGCATTTTGCAGATGGCAGATAAAAGGTGGCTCAAATGATGGGATTTGACTGTAAAATTTAATAGTAAACATTGTAGGAAAAGGAGAAAATGCCGGTTATCTGCATTTTGTCCTTTCCTTCAGTGTTTTCCAAAGGTCTCTTCTTCAGGGATGTTAAAGTTCAGGATTGTGGGTAAAGGGTTAAATATCAAACAAACGATTTTATCATTACAGAAAAAGCTGCAGCAGTTGGAGGGAGAAGGAGAGGACAAAAAGACAAACTAGAAGAATGGATGAAACTTTTTTTTTTTTTTTTTTTTTTTTTTTTGTTTGTTTTATTTGAGCCACACTCTGGCAAAAGGGGGTGTAATGCATTTCCGTTATCCGTGATACCAAGCAAGTCATCACATAATTATGGATCAGTAATAGCCACATTTTTTAACAACCGACTTAGTCATGAGGTAGATAGACTGGTCCTTGGACATACAAAAAATTGACCAATAGCGAAAAGTTTTTGCCCAGGTCAGCCTGCGCGGACTGTGCAGGTTGACCTGGGTCAATACTTTTCGTAGATGCATTAAGTCCCCTTTTTCACAGAGCATGGTCCATTTTTTAAATTTTTTTTCTGTGTAATCTGCTAGTGTAGTAGTCATTGTTACTTATCCCTCCTGCCTTACCCAAATATTATCTGTTATAATAAAACTTTTTTTTTTTAATTTTGCTTTATTATTGTCATATTTATATGACCCTTTCTCCTGCTGATGGCATTTTCATCCTCAAGCATCCTGCTTTGGAAAAACAATTGTGATAAAAGGAGAAATTGTTCACTTTCAGGCATTTCTTCTTCTGGTACTGTGTTTTCTTATGTATTTATATAGTAAATTTTTACCATGTGATCCTGATTTTAAAGACCTTGAAGAAGAAAGCTTTTGAAAATATTATGAAAAAAGGAGAAAATGCTGGAAACCAGCATTTTCTACTTTTCACATAATGTTTTCTAGCATTTCAAAGACAAACCACAACATTTGAGCCACATTTAATATGTTGTCTGCAAATGCTTTGATAATGGACCAGTCTAAAATTCTGTCATCTGGTAGAGATGAACCTTAAATCTTTACCACACGACAAAATTATTGGCTCAACCAAATTGAAAGCATGTGCAGACAATAAAATAAATGTAACCAAAATAATGATTTCAGTCTTTGATAGGTTAGAAAACATTGTGGGAAAAGGAGAAAATGCTGGTGACCAGCATTTTCTCCTTTTCCCACAATGTTTTCAAAAGCTTTCATTCTTCAGGGTTGTTAAAACTCGAGATTGTGTGGTAAAGAGTTAATTAATGTAGATTATATCAATTTTAGGGACATGTTTTCAATCATCTCCTTTAAATGAATCTGTTTCAATAGGCAATGAAGAAGCAAGTTATGTCAATTTTTCAAAAAGCGCAAACCAAGCCCCGTAGCTCAGTCAGTATCGTACAAGACTTGAGAACAGGAGGTTGCTGGTTCGATCCCAGGCTCGGCCAGTTTCTTTCCGAGGATTGATTATAGTCATTGCGACAGGATTCATTCCTCTCTCACTGCTGACCATTGTTTCGATGATGGTTATGTGGGAAAGCAGCCAGTGGCTTGGAAAGAATATTGTGCGGAGTACTGGTAACAGAAACTCCAGGAAAGCATGGATAGGTGCACTGGCCGCAGTATAACTGAAATAATGTTGAAAACGGCATTGAACACCATACAGTCAAAAAGCGCAAATTGATTTCATCATTAGTTTACACCTTCATGTGTTAGATCTCATTTTTTGTAAGATTTTGCATATCATTCTTCACCATGTTTCATCTATAGATCAAAACTAACGAAAAAAAAAAAAAGAGGATGCAATATATGTAATTGTCTTGACATAGGTACAAGGGTATCACTTAACTCTTTACCAAACAGCAAAATTTTAGTATGGTCCAAATTCAAACCATTTGCAGATGACAAAATAAAAATTAATGTGACTGAAAAATTGAAATATTTTTCAGAAAGGGTTTAAAACAGTGTCGGAAAAGGAGAAAATGCTGGTTACCAGCATTTTCTCCTTTTCCCACATTGTTTTTAAAAGGCCTCTTTCACAGGGTCGTCAAAAGTCGGGATTGTGTGGTAAAGAGTTAACTGTTTACCAAAATGACAAATTGCTAGACTTTTTCAAATTCAAAGTAATTGCACACAGCAAAATACGTGTCTCAGATATTGAAATTTAATTGATGAATGTTAGAAAACATGGTGGGAAAAGAAGAAAATGCATTTTCTTCCTTTTTCAAAAAATGTTTTCAAAAGTCTTTCCTTTTTTGGCATCATTAAAACGTGGAACTGTATGGTAAAGTGTTAACGGAATGATCACAGAATCACATTTTGACGATTGGCAAAGCCAAAAGTGAAAACATTGAATATTGTTGTTCATGAACAAAATACATAGCTACAGGATTTCGTACGTGGCACATAAAAAGTTTAGCGATTAATTAAAGTTTTTGCAATCGACTCAGTGTATTTCCATCGGATGTTACTACATTCTGATATAAGACTTTTTATATTTATACAGATGGCAGTTTTTTTGAAAATTGTAGGTAAAACTGATGCACTATTTCCCACTTTGTTTTCATTATCATTTTTAATACAATCAGTTTCTTTGTCTTCAAATCATGCAGTCTGATCTTCGATCTACAGTGCCCATTTTAGTAAAATAATACATGTACAGGCAAAAGTGACAACGAAACTGCAATTATTTGGGTTTTACATCTCAAGTGAAAATATTCACTAGGAGAAAATTGTGCTCCAAGGGTTAACTTGTAACACTGCAAATTAATGCTTTGACAGATGAAAGAAATGAAATCTTTATTTTTTTCAATTAGTCGGAATGACCATATTATAGCAAAGTGAAGCCTATTTTTGCCAAAATATTTCGCAAATTTTGCACATTATAGATCAGAGATCAGATGATAAGTTTTATGCAGCCTGATCTTGATCCAAGTTGTTCACTAACGCACTATCTGACCTTCTTTATCTTCCATTGAAATTGTTACATTTAGCATGCTACTTACCAAACAATTCCATGTTTTTCATGACCCCAATCACGTGTGTTAACGACCCAGGAGAATAAGGCTTAAGAAAACATTGCAGGAAAAGGAGAAAATGCTGGTAACCAGCATTTTCTCCTTTTCACACAATGTTTTCTACCTTTTCAAAAACAAATTTCAGTTTTTAAGTCACATTTATTTTGTTGTCTACAACTGCTTTCAATTTGGGAGAAATCTGAAATTTTGTCATTTGGTAAAAAGTTAAAACACTGTTGGAGGAAGAGGAGAATTACTAGCATTTTCTTTCTCCACAAGGTCCTCTACCCAATCAATCACAAATCCCATCACTTGAGCAATATTTTAATTTTTAACTGCGAATGATTTCAGTCTATATTTTGTCATCTGGTAGAAAGTTAAATGAACTCGGAAGAAAAAGCCAAATTAATGATTTGACCGTAACTCTTTACCAAACAGTCTAGTGATTTTTCAACCCCGACATAGAAGGCTTTCGAAAATGTGGGAATGGTAGAAAACACAGTTAACTTGCATTTTTCCTTTTCCAAGAATGTTTTGTACCCTCTGATAGAGAAAACTACAGACAGGATTTGGATCATGCTTTATTTGTTGTTTGCAAATGCTTCCAGTACGGGCAAGTGTAATATTTTATTGGCTGGTAAAGAGTTAATGCTAGAATTGCACATAATATTCATGATAAACAGATAAGACTGTACTGTGTAGTCTGATCTTCATCTACACTGTCCATGTAAGCAACCTATGTACACCTAAGAAGACCTTGTTGTCCTGTGTGTGAATGTTAGTGGTTTTTTTTGCATGAGGATCAATGTACCAAACTGGGATTTTAACTGTAATTAAAGTTGGGGAAAATAGATGGATACTAGTATGTGATTGTTTGGTAATTTTAATTGGCTTGTTTGGTTCAGAAATTATTAAAATTTTATATTCTACCTGTTTTTGGCTTATGTTTTCGAAGCATACGGTTTTTAGCTCCACTGGCTGAAGGCCAGCGGGCTTAGGTCATGGCCCGGTGTCCGTCATGCGTCCGTCCGTCCGTGCGTTAACTTTTATTTCAAACATCTTCTTCTCTGAAACTACCCATCCAATTTTCATGAAACTTCACAGAAATGACTTGGCATGGTGCTCTTCAGAATTTCTTGAAAGAATGTGATTCCTTCAAAAACTCTGGTTGCCATGGCAACAAAACTGAAAAAAATTTGAAATCTTTAAAAATCTTCTTGTCTGAAACCATAAGGCATAGGGCTACCAAATTTGGCATGTAGCTTTATGTAGTAGACCTCTATCAAGTTTCTTCAAATTATAGCCCTGGGGTCAAAATTGGCTCTGCCCCAGGGGTCACAAGTTTTACATAGGCTTATATAGACAAAACTTAAAAAAATCTTCCTGTACCTAGCCATAAGGCCTAGAGCTACCAAATTTCGCATGTTGCTATATCTAGTGGGCCTGTACCAAGCACGCCAAAATTTTAGCCCTGGGGTCAAAATTGGCCGGGGTCACAAGTTTTACATGGGCTTACATAGTGACAACTTAAGAAATCTTCCTATTTTGATTTTTTTTTTTAAATTAGCCTTACATCAGGAGTCTTATGTTTTACAGAGGCTTCATATGGACAAAACTTGAAAATCACCATTTTTATAACAATACAGCATAGACTTGTATTATTTTGGCATGTGGCTTTATCTTGTGGACCTCTACCAGGGTTCAAGTAATTATAGCTCTGGGATCAAAAATGGCTTTGCCTTGCAGGTCTCAACTTTCACATGGGCTTTTACAGAGAAAACTTTGTAAAGTCTTCATTTTGAAACCATCTGGCTCAGAATTGAAATGTTTAGTATTTATGGTTTATAGGCCAGTGGAGCAATACAGGGCCATCATGGCCCTCTTGTTTCTGCCATGCTGTGATATTTAGCCTCGAGTTTAGCCTATAGCCCTTTTATCAAACAATCCCTTTTGTTAACAACCTTTAGTATAAAGGCTTTTGAAAACATTGTGGAAAAAGGAGAAAATGCTGGCAACCAGGATTTTCTCCTTTTCCTACAATATTTTGTATCCTTTCAAAGACCAATCTCATCATTTAACCCTTTACCACACAATTTCGACTTAATGACCCCGAGATAGAAGCCTTTTGAAAACATTGTGGGAAAAGGAGAAAATGCTGGTAACCAGCATTTTCTCCTTTTCCCACAATGTTTTCTACCCTATCAAAGAAAGCCTGCACCATTCGAGCCACATTGAAGTTGTCATCTGCAAATGCTTCCAATTTGGAAAAGGCTAAAATTTTTTTGTCTTGCAGAGAGTTAAGCCACACTTACTGCCCATAAAACTCCCAAACAACTTATACATGCACAGTGGAACTTTGTTAATGTGGAGTATTTAGAGACTTAAAAGGTAAGACTTATTTTTCGGCGTAGCTGAACGTGCTGGCTTTTAACCAACTTTTTGGCACTGATAAAAAATGAATAAATAGAAATTTGTGATTGGTCAAAAATGTAGAGATGTTTATTTTAAAGGGCCCTACTATTTGCAGGCAAATGAAGCCATATGTCCTTTTTAAAGATATTTCTTGCTTGATCTACAACCTGAGCTGTGAAAAATCACTAGAAATGTCTCGGTAAGGCAATTCAGAAGAGCACACACAACATATATACAGGTTTCCCTCTACCCATTTCTATATAAGAGTTTTCAAGTCCTGATAGTGTCCTGTGAGGCTCAGTGGTCAAGCATAGCACTTGTAACCTGGAGACCCTGGGTTCGAGCCTCACTGGAAGCACTTTGTTTTTCATGGGAGTGTCCCTTGGCAAGACACCTCAGAGCCCTAGCCTAGTACTGGTGAAACCCAGGACATACATGAATAAGCGAGCTGTCACCAAAATATGACTTAAGTCATGTTGAAAACAGCGTAAAACCCCATTCAATCGATCCAATCAAATCCTGTTATTTCCATGTCTCACCATAAAATCGCAGAAAAAACAGTGTTACATGCATCAAAATTATTTGGCAACAGTGATCATCATGGATAATGTGTCCTGTGTAACATGCATGTTGCCTGTTAACCCTTTACCAAACAAAAAATTTTAGACCAGTCCAAATTGAAAGCATTTGCAGACAAATTTATCATGGCTCAAATGATGGAAAGGGTTGAAAACATTGTGGAAAAAGCAGAAAATGCTGGTTACCAGCATCTTCTGCTTTTCCCACAATGTTTTTAAAAGCCTCCCACCTCAGGGTCGGTAAAACTCCAGACCTGTGTAGTAAAGCGTTAAAAGGTAAAGATCACTGTTGGAAGTTGACCTTTGTCAATACTGTATAGGTGGAAATTTTTTGTGATGTTGAAATTCTTGCGATTTCCAAAATTAAAAAAATTTGCAAACTGTTAGTGTATTTTACCACATGTTTACCAACAAATAATGGGGGTCTTGAATTTGCAAACATTTCTGTACGCAAAAAGTCTGTCATAGGTAATTTGCAAATTTTTTTACGTACAGTGTATATATCCACATATACAGTACTTCTTACTTTAGAGATGATTTTAACTGTACAGTACAGTACTTCTTACTTTAGAGATGATTTTAACTGTACAGTACAGTACTTCTTACTTTAGAGATGATTTTAACTGTACAGTACAGTACTTCTTACTTTAGAGATGATTTTAAATGCATTTTGTGTACCTCCTAAATTCCTGTTTTTTTTCACAAAAATAGCAATAGGTTTGACAGTGACTTTGACCTTTGTTATCTTGCAGGAGCAACAAAGTAATTGTAATTGTCTAAAGTAGTGTTCGTCCGAGTGAATGTACTCTACTTTCACCTGTTTAACCCTTTCCCAAACGACAAAATTTGGACTGGTCCAAATTGAAAGAGTTTGCAGACGACAATTTTAAATTTGATGAAAATGGCAGAAAGATCTCAAAAAGGATAGAAAACACTGTGGGAAAAGGAGAAATTGCTCGTTACGAGCAATTCCTCCTTTTCCCACAGTGTTTTCAAAAGACTTGTACTGCAGACACGTGAAAACCAGGGCTTGTTTGGGAAAGGGTTAAGAGTTATATTTCTGCAGCAGCTCCCCTTTTCATCCTTTCTTGCATTTACAAGTGCTTAGCTTCATCCCTCCATAAAAAAGATTGTAGAAATCTAGAATCAAGCATTTTCTCCCTTTCTCACTGTTTTTTTAACCTTTCAAAGACATTTCCCTATCTGTATGAGCCACATTTAACTTGTCTGCAAATGCTTTGAACTTGGACGAGACTTAACTCATTACCAAACAACAAAAGTTTAGAGTTGCCTAAATTGAAAGCATTTGCAGACAATTTAAAAGTTATTCAAAACCCAAATTTTCACTTCCAAAGTATAGAAAACAATGTAGGAAAAGGAGAAAGTGCCGATTACTAGCATTTTCTCCTTTTCCCACAATGTTTTCAAAATGCCTCTTTCTCAGGGTCGTTAAAACCCGGGACTGTATGGTATAGGGTTAAGTTTTGAAGACTGGTGGGGTACAAGTTACAGGATCTTCACTAGAACAAATCAATTAACTCTTTTTCAAAATCTTTATATACATTTTATATTTATCATTTTATATAAACTATTCTTCATAGAAAATCAAAGTTGACATGACTATCAAAGCAAACTCTATGGGAGTTGTTAAGCTTTTCCTCATATAACTTAACTCTTTACATCACAACAAAATTTTAGACTGGGCCAAATTGAAAGCATATTCAGATGACAAATGTTTAAATGATTATTTCTGTCTTAGATAGGACAGAAAACATTGTGGGAGAAGGAAAAAATGCTGGTTCTTCAGCATTGTTAGAATTCGGGATTCTGTGGTATGTAAAACCAAGGTGGCATTTAGAGAACCTGCAGCCATGCCATGTCAGGAAATCACAAAATTCAAATTTCAGTATCTCCATTTACCCTATAAATCTTGTCCCATTACCATACAAGAATATTTTGCACTCCCCTGAAGTGACATTTTTTTAAAACATTGTGGAAAAATTGCTTGTTATGAGCATTTTTTTCATTACACTTTTACCACAATATTTTCTATTTTCCGCTCACCCACCCTCCATTAAAAAAAAAAAAAATTTTCTTTTCATTCTTGTGTCACTTTTACTACTTGGTGGTGTGTCTGGAAAGTATCTGAATGGTAAAGGGCTGAAATTTACTTTTGAGATAATTAAATATAAAACAGCACCTTTCATATCCAAATTTAAGAATAATCAAAAAGCCAAACAAAACTAGACCTGTGGCAAAATGTTACTTAACTCTTTGCAAAGATTACCAAATAAAAATGTTTACGACCCATCAAAACTGAAAGCATTTGCAGACGACAATTTAAATGTTGCTCAAATCGTGGAAGTTGTCTTTGATAGGTTACAAAACATTGTGTGAAAAAGAGAAAATGCTGGTAACCAGCATTTTCTTCGTTTTCAACAATGTTTTCACAAAGCCTCTTCCTCAGAATTGTTAAAACTTGGGAATGTTTGGTAAAGGGTTAAGGTAATCCATCCATCATCAAATAATATGATCATGATTATTCAGACGAACATTAAAATTTCACTACAGATGCAAGCATTCAATGATCTGGTTATATGTCTGGGGTCAATGAATGCTTGCATCTACACTAAAATCTTTATGTCCATCTGAAGGCTCATGATGACCATGATGAAGGAATTACCACTTCACTAGATGACAAAATTTTATACTGGTCTAAATAGCTAGCATTAATTTTGCAGATGACAAATTAAGTGTGGCTCAAATGTAGAAATTTGTCTTTGAAAGGGTAGCAAATATTGTGGGCAAAGGAGAAAATGCTGGTTATCAGCAATTTCTCCTTGTCCCACAATCCTTTGAAAAGCCTTTTTCAGGGTTGTTAAACATGGAATGGTTTAGTAGAGGCTTAATATCCAACAAAGTATTTCAGCACTGAAGACAGATGTTCACCGATTTGCATTATGCTCAGATATACATCTAAAACTCAACAGGACGATGATGCTTAACTCTTTACCATGAGGCAAAACTTTGGACTCGTCCATATCACAGGAATTTACAGACAACAATTCAAATGGTTTTCAAATGATAATAGTTGTCCTTGAATTGACAGAAAACATTTTGGGAAAAGGAGAAAATGCTGGTTACCAGCATTTTCTCCTTTTCCCATAATGTTTTCCCCAGGATCATTAAAACTCAGGATTGTGTGGTAAAGGGTTAAACTTTAACACATAATTCCATGTTTAAACTACCCTGAAAGAGAACGCTTTTGAAAACGTTGGAAAAGGAGAAAATGCTGATAACCAGCATTTTCTCCTTTTCCCACCACGTTTTCGACCCTTTCTAATGCAAATCCTACAATTTCAACCACATCTAAATCATCCTCTGCAAATGCTTTGGATTTTGACAAATCTTAACTTTTGTAGTACACAAAAAAGTTTAATGGAGATACAAAAATTACGCCTTTTACATTTTCAATTCCCGGTCAATAGATTGATTGACTGAATGGTGTTTTACGCCAATTTCAACATTATTTCAGTCATATCATGGCGACAGCTCACATATTCATGTATTTCCTGGGTTTCACCAGTACTAGGCTAGGGCTCTGAAGTGTCTTGCCCAAGGGCACTCCCATGAAAAACCCAGTGGATCATGTGGGACTTGAACCCTGGGCCTCCAGGTTACCAGTCCCACACTTTACCACTGAGCCACACAGGACCCCCCCCTCCGGGGTCAATAACTGTACTAAAATTCAAAACAATGAAGGCAAAACTCAAGAGAGAATTTACAACATATACTGATATGCCTGTCAACACAGATGAACTAAGAGACAGACTGACAGGCTGATTCCAGTCACATGATAGTCCTGAAAACACCTATTTTACGGCGAGGATAAGACACAAAAAAAAGATTACAACGACACATTTGATCAGCTGCAAAACAAGCAGAACATTACTCTTACAGGGCCCTGCACAACTTTAGTTGAATTTCCAACCAGTGTAGATCAAGATCAGACTGCACAAGATGTTTAGTCTGATCTTCAATCTACAATGTTGGCTCTGTTGGGACACTTTGCACAAGAACAACCATGAAATGGCACTTACTAGTGTTATATTTCTAGAATGAATATACCTGTTGGGTTTATTAGGCTCTCTAAGGGTTAATAATCACACAGGCAAACTGATTGCAATTAAAACATTAACCCTTCACCTGACAAAAAAAAAAAAAATACATAATTGTCCAAATTGACAGTATTTGCAGAAGACAAATATGGCTCAAATGATGGCATTTCATTCATATAGGTTTGAAAACATTGTGAAAAAAAGAAAACGCTGCTAACTAGCATTTTCTCCTTTTTCCACTATGTTTTTTTTTTCAAAGACCTTACCTCAGAGTGCTTCAAACTGTTTGGTAAAGGGTTAAAGAAATCTCACAAGGCATGCTAGTAGTGACCATACTTCAGCCACATGTAACTCTTTACCAAATGACAAAATTTTAGACTTGCCAAAATTGAAACCATTTGCAGACGAAAAAATAAATGTGACTGAAAGATTGGAATTTGTTTAGGAAGGGTAGACAACATTGTGGGAAAAGGAGAAAATGCTGGACACCAGCATTTTCTCCTTTTTCCCATAATGTTTTCAAAAGGCTTCTTCCTCAGGGTTGTTAAAAGTCGGCATTGTGTGGTAAAGGGTTAAAGTTTATTTACTGCTATTAATATATTTTCATTGATTATGCTGAATGCTTTATTGTTAGAACAGAAATCTGAATTTGAAAATGAACAAGCTAATAGTAAATAAAGCAACTTAACCCTTTCCCAAACAAGCCCTGGTTTTCACGTGTCTGCAGTACAAGTCTTTTGAAAACACTGTGGGAAAAGGAGAAATTGCTCTTAACGAGCAATTTCTCCTTTTCCCACAGTGTTTTCTACCCTTTTGGGGAACTTTCTGTCATTTTCATCAAATTCAAAATTGTCGTCTGCAAACTCTTTCAATTTGGACCAGTCTAAAATTTATCGTTTGGGAAAGGGTTAAGTGGGATATAGAAACTTCTCCAAATTCACAACAAGTAAGATCAGACAACCTGATTGAATTATCAGTGCATTAGAACTATTGAAACATCACACATAAATTCAATCTGCATCAACACTTTATCAAACAGTCCCATGTTTAACCCATTACTACACAAAGCCGAGTTTTAACGCCAATGGGAAATTATCCATTTAAAAACACTGTAGGAAAAGAAGAAAATGCTGGTTACCAGCATTTTCTCCTTTTCCCCACAATGTTTTTTACACTCTGAAAGGAAAATCCCATCATTTTACCTGCATCTAATTTTTCATCTGCAAATACTTTCAATTTGGAAAGGTCTAAACTTTTGCCATGTGGTAAAGAGTTAAGTCCTACCTGGAGACAAAATTTTGGACTCTTAACCCTTTACCACACAATCCCGACTTTTAACAACCTTGAGAAAGAAGCCTTTTGAAAACATTGTGGGAAATGGAGAAAATGCTGGTAACCAGCATTTTCTCCTTTTCCCACAATGTTTTCTATCCTTCCCAAGACAAATTGCAATTTTTCAGTCACATTTTATTTTGTCGTCTGCAAATGCTTTCGATTTGGACTAGTCTAAAATTTTTCGTTTGGTAAAGACTTAAAGTCTCTGTAGTTGAATAATACACATGGTTAAATTCTGAAGGACAAAGCTTTTGAAAACATTCTGGTACCCTGCATTTTCCCATTTTTCCACCATGTTTTTAACACTTCATAGACAGAGTTTATCATGTAAACAATACTGTTTGTCATTTGCAAATGCTTTCAATTCGGACAAGTTTTAATTTTGGTCATCTGGAACGATGTTATCTCATTAGAAAACTCATCAATATTGAAAATATTTGCAGATAGAAAGTTAAATGTGGCTCAAATGGTCGGAATTGTCTTTGAAAGAGTAACAAATATGGTGAGAAAAGGAGAAAATGCCAGTAACCAATCTTTTCAAAAGATGTCTGCCATGGAGTTGCTAATCATTTGCCACAAATCAAAATTTCATACTTTTTTTTCTTTTTTGAAAGCATGTGCAGAAAACAAATCAACAATGCCCAAAATGTTGTGATTTGTCTTTGAAAGGTTACAAAACATTGTGCTAAAAGGTGAAAATGCTGGGTACCAAAATATTTTCTTGTTTTCCCTCAATATTTTGAAAAGCTTTCTTAAGCTTTCTTGTTCAGGGTTGTTGAAACATGGGATTGTGTGGAAAACACTTAAAACATAGGATCACTTTGTAAAGAGACATTGGCAGTTGAATCTGGGCTTGTATTCACTAACCATTCTTAAAATTATTCTTAACTCTTTAACACACAATCCCGACTTTTCATGACCCTCAGGAAGAAGCCTTTTGAAGACATTATGGGATAAGGAGAAAATGCTGATAACCAGCATTTTCTCCTTTTCCCACAATGTTTTCTACCCTTTCCAACACAAATTTCAGTTTTTGAGTCACATTTATTTTGTCGTCTGCAAATGCTTTCAGTTTGGACAAGTTTGAAATTTTGTTGTGTGGTAAAGGGTTAATCTTATTAGCAGGAAATTTCTAAATTTGACAGTAATGCAACTTCTGATTGGCTAAACCAAATGGTTTGGCCAATAGCCAATCAGAAGTTCTGTTACTTTCTAAATCCTTAATTAGGCAAAGAATGTTCTAAAGAATAGTTGCTGAATACAGACCCCAAAGTATCCTCTTCTCCTTTCCCGACTCTTAACTCTTTACCAAATGACAACATTTTGGATTGGACCAAATTGAAAGCATTTGTAGACGACAAATTAAATGTTGCTCAAATGATGATTTCTGTCTTTGATAGGGTAGAAAACATTGCGGGAAAAGGAGAAAATGCTGGTTACTCCTTTTCCCACAATGTTTTCAAAATCAGTCTTTCCCAGGGTAAGGAAAACCCGGGATTGTTTGGAAAAGGGTTAACAAAACTGTTTCTTCCTTTTCAGTTAACTCTTTACCAAACAACAAAATTTTAAACTTGTCCAAATCGAAAGGATTTGCAGACAACAAATTAAATTTAACTCAAAACATAAAATTTGACTTTCATAGGGTAGAAAACTTTGTGGGAGAAGTACAAAATGCTGATTACCAGCATTTCCCCCTTTTCCCACAGTGTTTTCAAAAGGCATTTTCTTCAGGGTCATTGTGGGGATTGTGTGGTAAAGGGGTAAGTTCTATCATCTGTCAAAAAATAGTCAAACTTGATTCAGTCAGCCAAAATGTTTATAAATGACCCGTTAACTCCTTACCACAGACCAATACTGTAGACTTGTCCAAATTGAAAGCATTTGCAGATGACACTTTAAAATGTGGCTCAAATGATGAGATTTGTCTTAGAAAAGGTAGAAAATATTGTGGAAAAAGGAGAAAATGCTGGGAACCAGCATTTTCTCCCTTTCCCACAATGTTTTCAAAAGGCTTCTTTTCCAGAGTTGTTAAAAAACAGGATTGTGTGGTGAAAGGTTCAGGTGTATAGTAAGGGTTAACCGAAAGGCTCATGCCTCCTCATCAGAATCAATACAAATCACTTCAAAGTCCATATATTCTGCATCTGACGAGGCTTGATTGCTTTCCTGTTTTACTGAGGAACCAGGCTGTTGTTCAGTTGAGTCATGAGGGGAGCCAGGCAAAGTAGAACTTCCTGTCACATGACTTACAATTTTACCATTAACCATTCTAATATGTGTAACACCAGATTCCTGAGCTGCACTAGAAGAAACACCGGAGCGAGGGTTTGGGTCTAAGCCCTGAATGTCATTGTTGTCTTTTGAACAAACTGGGGTTCCAACACGTTCATTTGTGACTTGATTGAAAGTTGCATTGGGTTGAGATCCTTGGTTTGCACTAACATTTGGGTCCATACCACCCTTGCAAGAGTTCTTTCCAAATAAACGGGCTGAAACACTATCTGCTTTACCAGTGTTTACCACAGGAGGTGAATTTCTATTTGGATTTGTTGATTTACGTAACATCTGAGCTCTCTGCTGCAGTGACTGTTGATGTTTCATAAAGCTTGCAGGACCAATCTTTGGTCTATCTTTGCCACTGCACACACAAGCTGTTCTTGGTAACTGACATTTACCACAGGATGGAGAAGTTTCAATATTGTCCTCTTCTTCATCAGAAGACAAACAAATGACTGGACTAGAACTTAAAGAAGGATTATGGAATGCTTGTTTTTGCTGTTTTGTTTTCATCACAAGAGAAGTATTGGAGACAGGTACAAAAGTTCTCTGAACTACAGGCATTATCTCCATTCTGACTTTATTGTCCCCTGCTGGAACATTTCGAACCAGAAACTGTGGAATGGGAACACCTTCGAGCTTTGGTGCTTGAGCAAACAAAGGAACTCTAACAGGAATCCTCGCCCTAGACTGACCTGTCTGTAAGATAGAAGGGTTGAGCAACTGCAGAGGTCTGGAGTCTCTAGGTACGGGCTGACGCAGACGCATCCTTAATTGTTCATACAGGTTCTGCCTCACCGGTTGTAAACCTGGTGAATGCTGTACCAGTTTTGGACGTGGTGTTGTCCAGTACTTAATTTCTTTCTTACTAATTCTCTCTACAGTTACTTTACATCTTTTCATCTTCCTAAGAAGTCTTCTGCTCTCATATTCCAAACCTGTAGCTAAATTATGCTGAAATTCTTTCTTATCAGCCTTATTAAATTTGTATTTATGAAACCATTTATTGATGTACTTCTTTGTAAATCGGAAGGTAACTTGTGGTGGGGGCCTATGTCTTAACTTTTCAGTGAACTTACTTTTCCTTTCAAGTTCCACAGACCCACTGTCATATTGCACATTTGAGGTCTGGCAAAAAGCTTCAATGTCGGAGATAACGGGAATCTTATTGTCACTCTGCCAGTGTTTTTTCAACCTCTGGCCTAAGAGAGATGTCAAAGGAATGGCAAGGATCACAGACTTACAGGGAACGTTCCTTTTTCTTGTTGGTTCCTCTATGCTACTGTCACTAGATTCTGTATCAGACACAACCTTTTTCGGTAACTTTGGAGGTGAACTCTGTGAAAAACTCAAATGTCTTCGACGGGCACCACTACTGTCGTCCCGGCTTAATTGTGCCATAATGAGATGAGTTCTGGGGGTCATTGGTTGCGACTGTGGAGACTTGTCTTCATCCAGGGTAAGATCAATGATCTGACAATCCTCGTTCTGATTCTTCTGTGGCGTTCTAATCAGTTCAATCTTGGGTGTTGGTACAAGTCCAAGACTTTCAAAGTAAGTTTCTCTCGGTGGAGGAATGTAGACCTCCATATTCCTTTTTCTTTTCCGACTGGCACATTTTCTAGGTATGGAGGACAAAGCCAGTGGTAATGCTTTCATTTCAGACTCGACCTTTGTGAAAAGTTTAGGTTCAGGTAACTTGCATGAAGTCTCACTGGCGCCATGGTTTGGCTCAGTTTTTTCAATGTTTAGGCCAAGGATTTGTTCTTTGCACTGGCCACCATCAGACTTTCCAGGTGACACAGTTGAACTATTGGCAATGTCATCAACGTCTTTACTGTCGTCACATATGTCCTGATGAGCCATTAAATCTGTCTGGTTATTAAATCCTTTTGCACACAGAAAGCAAATCCATACTACATCGTCTGAAAAGCACAAGAGAAACAAACTCTTAACCCTTTACCACACAATCACAGGTTTTAACGACCCTGAACAAAATGCCTTTTGAAAACATAGTGGGAAAAGGAGGAAATGCTGGTCACCAGCATTTTCTCCTTTTCCCACAATGTTTTCTACCCTATCATGGACAAATTTTGTCATTTGGGCCACCTTTTATTTGTCGTCTGCATATGCTTTCAATTTGGACCAGTCTAAAATTTTGTCGTTTGGTAAAGGGTTAACCCTTTACCACACGATCCCAATTTTTAACGACCCTGAAAAAAAAAGCTGTTTGAAAACATTGTGGGAAAAGGAGAAGATGCTAGTTACCAGCATTTTCTCCTTTTACCACAGTGTTTTCTATCCTTTCAGAGATAAATCCCAACATTGGAGCTGCAAAAATATTTTCGTCTGCAAAAAAAATGCTTTCAATTTGGACAACTCAAAAACTTTGTCGTTTGGTAAAAAGTTAAATGTTTGGAACATACACAAACATGGTAAATTTCCAAATCACATAGTTTGTCTGAGTGGACATAATGGTACCTTTGTAAACAAGAGGGCAACAAAGGCCTTTAACCCTTTAGCACACAACAAAATGTTAGCCTTGTCTAAATTAAAAGCAGTTACAGTTCAAACTCAAAAGAGGATTTTTGTCTTTGAAATGGTAGAAAAGAATATGGGAAAAGAAGGAAATGCTGGTTACCATCATTTTCCTCTTTTTCCCAAAATATTTTCAAGAGCATTCCTCATCAGGGCCATTAAAAGACAGGACTGTAAACTTTGGTAAAGGGTTAACTCTTTACCAAAAGACAAAAATTTGGATGTGACCAAACAGAAAGCATTTGCAGATGAGAAATAACATGTGGCTCAAATAATGATTTAAGTCTGTGACAGGGTAGAAAATATTGCGGGAAAAGAAGAAAATGTTGGTTACCAGCATTTCCTCCTTTTTCTCAAAATGTTTTCAAACACCCTCTTTTTCAGCATCATTAAAACTCAGGATTGTGTGGTTAAGGGTTAATCACTTACCCGAAAACAAAGTTTGTAGAGGAAAAAAAAATTTTTTTTCCTGGATGGATGTATTTTGAAAAATCTCGCTACACAGATATATATGAGCCATACTCTGGCAAAAGCACGCTTAATGCATCTCCCCTGATGCATGATACCAAGCAAGTCATTACATGATCATGGATCCATAGGGTATATTTTATCGAACAACCGACTGAATCATGAGATAGATGAGTCCTTTGACGTATAGAAAATTGACCAATAGCGAAAAGTTTCATCCCAGGTCAGCCTGCGCCGACTGTGCAGGCTAACCGAAAATAATACTTTTCACAGATGCATTAACCCTTTCCCAAACGACAAATTTTAGCCCCTCCAAATTGAAAGCATCTGCAGACAACAAATTTAAAAGTGGTACAAATGAACTTTAAGTTTTTTGACAGGGTAGAAAACATTGTGGGAAAAGGAGAAAATGCTGGTTACCAGCATTTTCTCCTTTTCCTACAATGTTTTCAAAAGGCCTCTTCCTCAGGGACGTGAAAACACGGGATTGTTTGGTAAAGGGTTAAGCCTTTTCACAGAGCACAGCTCATATGTAAAACAATCACAGAATTTAGCACCACAAAAGATAAATCCCTTCCTCACTTTATTCATTTCAATATGTAGTGGCATTGAGATTTACCTTTGCCTAACCAAGATATTAACCCTTTACAAGATGACAAAATTTTAGCCTTGTCCAAATTGAAAGCACTTGCAGACGACAATTTCAATGTGGCTCAAATGGTGCAATTTTTCTTTGAAAGGGTAGAAAATGTTGTGAGAAATGGAGAAAATGCTGGTTACCAAAAAGGCTTCTTTCCCAGGATTGTTAACAGGTGGCATTGTGCGGTAAAGGGCCAATACACATCCAACTTTGACCCTGGGGCTTAATTTGAAAAACCTTGTTTAAGGAAGATTCATGCAAAATGTGGCAGCCTCAGCCCTTAAGTTTTCAGACAAGAAGATTTTTCAAGATTTCCCAAAGTTTCTGTTCTTGTTGCCATGGTAATCTTTGTTCTGAATGGACACATATTCTTTGCACAACCTATTGACGAGAATTTTCCTTTTTGAGGAAGCCTATTTAACTCTTTACCACACAACCCTGTCGTTGCCCAATTTTCCACTTGTCTGAGATATCATAAAGACAAACATTTTGACAACGTTTCAAGAGAATCACACTAAAAATGTGGCCTCTAGAGTGCACACAAGGCAGGCCTTGGCCATGTGGGTGACTTGAGCGAAAAAGTCGCCCTTTTTAAAAAATAACTTTGCCCATTTCGCTGGGTAAAGCGAAATCGAAGTCGCCTGAAAAAATCGGGAAGTCGCCTCGCGTATATTGCCCACGCGTCGGGTACTCGATATACAATCAGCGTGTGTAGATCTATTACCTAACAATGCGTTATACCCGATTCACAGCTGGTGTAAAATCAGCAAAATAGATTGTTTCCAATTGTCCGACCTCACAAGCAATTGTTAATTAGTTTCTCGAGTACCAAACCCTCCTTCTTAATTGGTAGGTAACATCTTAATTGGTAGGTAACATCTTAAGCGACAATATTCACCCCTTTGCCCCGTCAGGTCGCTGAAATTTTTGCAAAGTTAACTAATACTTTTCGCCAGTCATAACAAACATCGGCGCAGTCTAGCGGCTTGTCTGGCCTCTTTTTTTTTTTTTTTTCAGTGTAAAACCCCGACTCAGATATCGACTTTTATTTAATGACCCGAAATTGATTTGAAATCGGCACCTTGCTTTTAAAACACCATTTACCCAATCCTTTATTACTCCCACTTTTACTAACAAACATACATGATGACGTATTTCGATGATCTACTAAAATCAAGTGGCAATATTTTTAAATCATGTGACTACAAATTGGCGACAAGTATGTCACGTTACAACTGATTTTTGGACAAATTCCAGCAAGTCACATGATTCAATTTCAAAATGGCTGCTGGGTATAGTGACGTTCACATAGCTCAAGGGCGGTTTTCTTTCAAAAGTTTGGATGAAATTGTATATTTTTCTTTGACGTGAACGAAAAGACGAAATTAAAAAAATATACATGTAGATCTACATGTACACTGTTATTAAGCCTATAGTCTTGTCAAAATTTTTACTTTTTTCTTGATCGGACCCTATCTAACGCGAACGAACGATCTACAAGGTTAACGATTTATTTGTCATCAGCAAAAGACAAACAGTATTCAGACAAACTTATCTTCGATTTCTCTTGCTATCTGAAACAGGGCTTTAATTACCATGAGGAAGTTGAAAACATTGTACCAACAGGAGAAATTGCTGGTAGCAAGCTTTCCTTCCTTTGACACAATATTTGCTTTACTTTTTAACATTACTTACATCCTATGAGTAGTTATCTATTTGCCTGCTGTAAATGCTTTTGATTTGAGATTTAGAATTTTTTCTTACCTGGTCAGGGACAGGGATTGTAATATACATGATCCCTGGTAAAGATAATGATTTTCAGCAAAATTTTTTGCCAAGGATTTTGGGGAAAAAAATAGTGCTTCAAAGATTTTGGGGAAAAAAAAAATGTGCTGGGATAAACCACTGCTCACAGCAAGTATTTGTTTTCTCTTTCCATAATGTTTTTATCCAAAAAGTGTATGAATTAAGCATGGTAAACAATGAATAAATATGTTTTATGTGGTTTCTGATAGGAATAAGTATATTAATCATTAAAAAGATATATAGTATAAAATATTTTCATTTAATTTACATGGTTTTCTATCCAATCAAACTGTTAAATTGTTAAAATATTGTTATTTCCTTCTATAAGTCCGACCACGTCCGCATTTTAATGTCCGTCTAAACTTCTCCCCAAAGTCTGACCACTTCTCCCCATTTTGAAAAACTTCTCCCAATTCTCAGACTAGGGAGAAGTCACTTCTCCAAAAGTCTGAGAGTTGGCAGAGGCCTGCAAGGTTTTCAAAAATTAGTCCCGGTGACCTAATTTTTGAACCAACGTGAGCGAACTTTGAACTTGTCCAAGATACTATCGAGACAAACATTCTAACCAAGTTTCATAGCTATCACACTGAAAATATAGCCTCTAGAGTGCACACTAGATTTTTCTTAGATGCATTCCAGTAACCTACTTTTTGACCAGGCATGACCCAACTCAAAACTAGTCCGAGATATTATCAAGCCAAACAATTGTTTGGTCAGTGGGCGAAATAAAAAAAAAACCTGTGTGCACTCTAGAGACCAGATTTTCAGTCCGATACTAATGAAAGGTGTCACATCCAATTTTTGGAGTTGACCAAACTGAAAGCATTTGCGGACGATAAATTAGAAGTCCCTCCAATATGATTTCTTCCCCTGATGGAGTAGATAACAATGCGGGAAAAGGAGAAAATGCTGGTTACCAGCATTTTCTCCTTTTTCCACAGTGTTTTCAAAAGTCTTTTTATTCAGAGTCGTTGAAATATGGGATCATGTGGTACAGAGTTAGGCTAATTCTTATGAACAGCAAAGAAGCATAAATTTTACCTTCTTCAGACAGTGATGGAAGTGGCTCTGGTTTTGGTTTGGCTTCTGTCAACGCTTCCCCTGGATGTGGCTGTTGATCTTTTTGTATATCTTCATGTTTGACGTCCCTATCTTTATCTTTTGATTTAACCTGTACATCCCTACGGTCAGAGACGGAGGCATCATGGGATTGTTCCGGCGATAAAGATGAACCGTTTAAACTAATTCCAAGAAATTTTGACTTTTCTGGCACCTGATTCTCAAATAAACTCATATCATTAACTTTCATACCTTTTCTCTTGCCACTAGGTTTTATGTTTGCGAAGTTCAGAAGTTTAGAACCTATGGATTCCATTATGTGTTTATCAATTTCCGATATAATACTCGGAGATATGGATTCAATAGATACAGTGCTGGATTGGTTTTTTTCTTGGTTCTGTTTCAGTGTTGTTGCTGATCGTTCATCATCACGTCCAATGATTTCAATGGTTTGACTATTAGATTCTAGGTTTAAGTCTTTTTCCTGTATTGTTTTATTTGTGACATGTTTGTCTTTCTGCTCTTGCTCCTTGTTTTGGTCATTGTTTTCTGCTTTCTGTTTGTTTGTTTCACTGAGCCCTTTACAACTGCCAACGTCAACATGAACTTTCTTCTCTCCATTTTGTTCCTGTGTACAAAATATTGGTAGATAAATAGAGGATATTTGTTTTTCTCGGTAAAAGATCAAAATTTATTTCACTGAATTAACATCATGAGTAATATTTTTACTCATGGCTTTGTGTTTTTTTCCCGGTGAAAGATCAAAATTCATTTCATTACGTGAACATCATCTGTAATATTTTCATGAGTGAAAATATTACCGATGATGTTCACCAGATGAAATAAATTTCGATCTTTCATCAAAAAAAAATATGCCATTTATTTCATGCTTCTGACCCCTTTTTTGTTGGGAATTTCATCAAAATTACATAGAAATGCATTATAATATCAGGTACAGAGAGAGAGAGAGAGAGAGAGAGAGAGAGAGAGAGATATATATATATATATCTCTCTCTCTCTCTCTCTCTCTCTCTCTCTCTCTCTCTCTATATGGTAAATGCACGTAAACTATGTTGTTTCCACCTTCAAATGAACAGTTAGAAAATATGAAATTGGTATTTTTCACTGGTTGATATATATATATATATATATATATATATGGTAAATGCACGTAAACTATGTTGTTTCCACCTTCAAATGAACAGTTAGAAAATATGAAATTGGTATTTTTCACTGGTTGAAACCATGAAATATCAAACCATAATCCACCATTATTTCTCAATAAACTACTGAAAAGCATGAAAAAAGAAGTAAAACTTAACCCTATACTCAACTATCCCGACTTCTAACAACCACGAGAAAAAGCCTTCTTCCTCAGAGTCATTAAAAAGTTGGGATTGTAAGGTAAAGGGTTAATGTCTGTTGTTGACAATTAACTCTACCAAACAACAAAATTTTTGACTTGTCCAAATTGAAAGCAATTGCAGCCAACAAAATAAATGCGACTCAAAAATTGAAATTTGTTTTGGAAAGGGTAGGAAACATTGTGGGAAAGGGAGAAAATGCTGGTTACCAGCATTTTCTCCTTTTCCCACAGTGTTTTCAAAAGATTCTCTTTCATGGTCCTTAAAAATTGGAATTGTGTGGTAAAAAGTTATTTAATCCTTTACTGCACAATGCCGCCTTTTGATCCCCCTGAGAAAGAAGCCTTTTGAAAACATTGTGGGAAAAGTAGAAAATGCTGGAAACCAGCATTTTCTCTTTTTCCCACAATGTTTTCTACCCTATCTAAGAAAAGTTGCACCATTTGAGCCACATTGAAATTGTCGTCTGCTGCTTTCAATTTGGACAAGGCTAAAATTTTGTCGTCTGGTAAAAGTTTAATTAGTGCAAGTTACACAAAAAATAGAGGTTGATGGGAAGGAACCGTTTTTCTTTTATTTCTGATGAAGCATGGGGGATGCTTTAATGATTCAACTTATCTAACTTGTATCCTTTGCAGTGTCTTTTCTAGGATGCCTGATTGTGGGTTTCATACTATATTTTTCAGACCCTGCACAAATTCAGACCCAGTGCATGACAGACCTGCATTAACTCTTTTCCAAACGACAAAATTTTAGATTGGCCCAAACTGAAAGCATTTGCAGACGACAAAATAAATGTGACTGAAAAATTGAAATTTGTTTTGGAAAGGTTGGAAAACATTGTGGGAAAAGGAGAAAATGCTGGCTACCAGCATTTTCTCCTTTTCCCACAATGTTTTCAAAAGGCCTTTCTCTCCAGGTCCTTAAAAGTCAAGATTGTGTGGTAAAGGGTTCAAAAAAAATTGAAAAATTCCCAAAACAAAGAAATTACTCTAGCCTCGCTGAAAAAAAAAAAAAATGCTGTTTTACATAAAACGACATCATTGCCAAAGCTGTTTTGAAACGTCCATTAAAGTAACCTCCCTTGACAGGAAAAGGGTCAAAATAGCCCCACAGGCCCACTTCCAAAACAACCCAGTCCAAAATGGTTCACCTTTACCTAGTCTTAGACTTCTGTCATTGCAATGAATTTTAACAGAATGAATTTTACAGTTCTTTCTCTAATCTATTTTCCAACAAGAGGGCCATGATGGCCCTGGGTCGCTCACCTTAGTAGAGTGCCTTTAAGGTTTTTCTTTAATTTGACCATGTGACCTAGTTTTTGACTGCAGGTGACCCAATTTCAAACTCATATTTCATGAAGAGAAACATTCTTACCAATTTTCAAGTCAATTGAGCAAAAAATGTGGCCTCGAGTGCCCTCAAGATATTTCTTTAATTTGACCTAGTGACCTAGATTATGATCCCAGGTGACCCAAATTTGAACTGGTCATTGACTATATCAAAAGAAACATTTTAACCAATTTTCAAATCATATGAATAATAAATGTGGCCTCTAGAGTGCCCACTAGCTATTTCTTTAATTTGACCAAGTGACCTAGTTTATGACCCCAGTTGACCCAAATTCAGACTAATGTGAGATTTTACAAAGACAAACATTCTGACCAATTTTCAAGGCAATTAAGCAAAGAATGTGGCCTCTAGAGTGCCCACAAAGTATTTCTTTATTTTGACCTAGTGACCTAGTTTATGGTTCCAGGTGACCCAAATCCAAACTCATCTGGTATTTCATCAAGACAAACATTCTGGCCCAATTTCAGGTCATTTGAGCAATAAATGTGGCCTCTAGAGTGCAAACAAGGTATTTCTTTAATTTGACCCAGTGAACTAGTTTATGACCCAAGTTGACCCAAATTAATCTTATGTGAGACTTTATAAAGACAAACTTTCTAACTAATTTCCAAGGCAATTGAGCAAATAATGTGGCCTTCAGAGAGCCAACACGGTATTTCTTTAATTTGACCTAGTGACCTAGTTTATGACCCAAGATGACCCAATTTTGAACTCAATGAACTTGTTGCGCTTAGATGGGCAAACAAACTTAGAAGAGAATCACTACATACAAAATATCAAAGCTCTACGCCTTCCAATTTTAAAGAAGAATTTTAAAATTTTCTTTCTTTGTTCCTATGTTCAAACTTGTGACCCCCGGGGCTGGGCCAGTTTTGACACAGGGGCATCATATGAACAAACTTGGTAGAGGTCCACTAGGAAATGCTACATACCAAATATCAAAGCTCTACACCTTCCCGTTTAAGAGAAAAAGAAATTTAAAGTTTTCCTTCTTTGTTCCTATGTTCGAACTTGTGACCCCCGGGGCGGTGCCAGTTTTGACCCAGGGGCATCACATGAACAAACTTGGTAGAGGTCCACTCTGAGATGCAACATACCAAATATCAAAGCGCCACACCTTTCGGTTTCAGAAAAGAAGAATTTTAAAGTTTTCCTTCTTTGTTCCTATGTTCGAACTTGTGACCCCAGGGGCTGGGCCAGTTTTGACCCAAGCAGCATCCTTGGAACAAACTTGGTAGAAGTCCACTAGGAGATGCTACATACCAAATATCAAAGCTCTATGCCTTCCCATTTAAGAGAAAAAAACAAGAGGGCCATGATGGCCCTGGGTCGCTCACCTTAGTAGAGTGCCTTAAAGGTTTTTCTTTAATTTGACCATGTGACCTAGTTTTTGACCGCAGGTGACCCAATTTCAAACTCATATTTCATGAAGACAAACATTCTGACCAATTTTCAAGTCAATTGAGCAAAAAATGTGGCCTCGAGTGCCCTAAAGATATTTCTTTAATTTGACCTAGTGACCTAGATTATGACCCCAGGTGACCCAAATTTGAACTGGTCTTTTACTATATCAAAAGAAACATTTCAACCAATTTTCAAATCATATGAATAATAAATGTGGCCTCTAGAGTGCCCACTAGCTATTTCTTTAATTTGACCAAGTGACCTAGTTTATGACCCCAGTAGACCCAAATTCAGACACATGTGAGATTTTACAATGACAAACATTCTGACCAATTTTCAAGGCAATTAAGCAAAGAATGTGGCCTCTAGAGTGCCCACAAGGTATTTCTTTATTTTGACCTAGTGACCTAGTTTATGGTTCCAGGTGACCCAAATCCAAACTCATCTGGTATTTCATCAAGACAAACATTCTGGCCCAATTTCAGGTTATTTGAGCAATAAATGTGGCCTCCAGAGTGCAAACAAGGTATTTCTTTAATTTGACCCAGTGAACTAGTTTATGACCCAAGTTGACCCAAATTAATCTTATGTGAGACTTTATAAAGACAAACTTTCTAACTAATTTTCAAGGCAATTGAGCAAATAATGTGGCCTCAGAGTGCCAACAAGGTATTTCTTTAATTTGACCTAGTGACCTAGTTTATGACCCAAGATGACCCAATTTTGAACTCAATGAACTTGTTGCGCTTAGATGGGCAAACAAACTTAGAAGAGAATCACTACATGCCAAATATCAAAGCTCTACGCCTTCCAGTTTTAAAGAAGAATTTTAAAGTTTTCCTTCTTTGTTCCTATGTTCGAACTTGTGACCCCCAGGGCTGGGCCAGTTTTGACCCAGGGGCATCATATGAACAAACTTGGTAGAGGTCCACTAGGAAATGCTACATACCAAATATCAAAGCTCTACACCTTCCCGTTTAAGAGAAAAAGAAATTTAAAGTTTTCCTTTTTTGTTCCTATCTTCGAACTTGTGACCCCCGGGGCTGCGCCAGTTTTGACCCAGGGGCATCATATGAACAAACTTGGTAGAGGTCCACTCTGAGATGCAACATACCAAATATCAAAGCGCCACACCTTTCGGTTTCAGAAAAGAAGAATTTTAAAGTTTTCCTTCTTTGTTCCTATGTTCAAACTTGTGACCCCAGGGGCTGGGCCAGTTTTGACCCAAGCAGCATCCTTGGAACAAACTTGGTAGAAGTCCACTAGGAGATGCTACATACCAAATATCAAAGCTCTATGCCTTCCCATTTAAGAGAAAAAAAAAATTAAAGTTTTCCTTCTTTGTTCCTATGTTTGAACTTGTGACCCCCGGGGCAGGGCCAGTTTTGACCCCAAGGGCATCATATGAACAAACTTAGTAGAGGTCTACTAGGCAATGCTACATACCAAATATCAAAGCTCTATGCCTTCTAGTTTTACAGAAGAAGATTTTTAAAGTTTTCCTTCTTTGTTCCTATGTTGGAAATTGTGACCCCCGGGGCGGGGCCAGTTTTGACCCCAGGGGCATCATATGAACAAACTTGGTAGAGGTCCACTAGGAGATGCTACATGCCAAATATCAAAGCTCTACGCCTTCAAGTTTCAGAGAAGAAGATTTTTAAAGTTTTCCTTCTTTGTCACTATGCTCAAACTTGTGACCCCCGGGGCGGGGCCAGTTTTGACCCCAGGGGCATAATATGAACAAACTTGGTAGAGGTCCACTAGGCAATGCTACATACCTAATATCAAAGCTCTACGCCTTCCAGTTTCAGAGAAGATGATTTTTAAAGTTTCCCCTCTTTGTTCCTATGTTCGAACTTGTGACCCCCGGGGCAGGGCCAGTTTTGACCCCAAGGGCATCATATGAACAAACTTGGTAGAGGTCCACTAGGAGATGCTTCATGCCAAATATCAAAGCTCTATGCCTTCTAGTTTTACAGAAGAAGATTTTTAAAGTTTTCCTTCTTTGTTCCTATGTTGGAAATTGTGACCCCCGGGGTGGGGCCAGTTTTGACCCCAGGGACATCATATGAACAAACTTGGTAGAGGTCCACTAGGAGATGCTACATGCCAAATATCAAAGCTCTATGCCTTCAAGTTTCAGAGAAGAAGATTTTTAAAGTTTTCCTTCTTTATTACTATGCTCAAACTTGTGACCCCTGGGGCGGGGCCAGTTTTGACCCCAGGGGCATCAAATGAACAAACTTGGTAGAGGTCCACTAGGAGATGCTACATACCAAATATCAAAGCTCTGCGCCTTCTAGTTTCAGAGAAGAAGATTTTCAAAGATTTTGCTTTTTTTTCCTTTTTGTTGCCATGGCAACCAGAGTTGTGGGTGGAATTTAATTCTTTGAACAATTTTGGTAGAGCTTCACCCAAGGAACATCCCTGCCAAGTTTCATCAAGATTGGCCCAGTGGTTTAGGAGAAGAAGATGTTTAAAGAAATTGTTGACGGACGACGGACGACAGACGACGGACGACGGACGCCGGACATAGGGCGATCACAATAGCTCACCTTTAGCATGTTGTGCTAAGGTGAGCTAAAAATTAAAGTTTTCCTTCTTTGTTCCTATGTTTGAAATTGTGACCCCCCGGGGCAGGGTCAATTTTGACCCCAAGGGCATCATATGAACAAACTTAGTAGGGGTCTACTAGGCAATGCTACATACCAAATATCAAAGCTCTATGCCTTCTAGTTTTACAGAAGAAGATTTTTTTTTAAGTTTTCCTTCTTTGTTCCTATGTTGGAAATTGTGACCCCCGGGGCGGGGCCAGTTTTGACCCCAGGGGCATCATATGAACAAACTTGGTAGAGGTCCACTAGGAGATGCTTCAGGCTAAATATCAAAGCTCTATGCCTTCAAGTTTCAAAGAAGAAGATTTTTAAAGTTTTCCTTCTTTGTTACTATGCTCAAACTTGTGACCCCCCGGGGTGGGGCCAGTTTTGACCCCAGGGGCATCATATGAACAAACTTGGTAGAGGTCCACTAGGCAATGCTACATACCAAATATCAAAGCTCTACGCCTTCCAGTTTCAGAGAAGATGATTTTTAAAGTTTCCCCTCTTTGTTCCTATGTTCAAACTTGTGACCCCCAGGGCAGGGCCAGTTTTGACCCCAAGGGCATCATATGAACAACTTGGTAGAGGTCCACTAGGCAATGCTACATACCAAATATCAAAGCTCTATGCCTTCAAGTTTCAGAGAAGAAGATTTTTAAAGGTTTTCTTCTTTGTTACTATGCTCAAACTTGTGAACCCCGGGTGGGGCCAGTTTTGACCCAGGGGCATCATATGAACAAACTTGGTAGAGGTCCACTAGGAGATGCTACATACCAAATATCAAAGCTCTACGCCTTCCAGTTTCAGAGAAGATGATTTTTAAAGTTTCCCTTCTTTGTTCCTATGTTCGAACTTGTGACCCCCGGGGCAGGGCCAGTTTTGACCCCAAGGGCATCATATGAACAAACTTGGTAGAGGTCCACTAGGAGATGCTTCATGCCAAATATCAAAGCTCTATGCCTTCTAGTTTTACAGAAGAAGATTTTTGAAGTTTTCCTTCTTTGTTCCTATGTTGGAAATTGTGACCCCCGGGGCAGGGCTAGTTTTGACCCCAGGGGCATCATAAGAACAAACTTGGTAGAGGTCCACTAGGAGATGCTGCATGCCAAATATCAAAGCTCTACGCCTTCAAGTTTCAGAGAAGAAGATTTTTTAAATTTTCCTTCTTTGTTACTATGCTCAAACTTGTGACCCCCGGGGTGGGGCCAGTTTTGACCCCAGGGGCATCAAATGAACAAACTTGGTAGAGGTCCACTAGGAGATGCTTCATACTAAATATCAAAGCTCTGCGCCTTCTAGTTTCAGAGAAGAAGATTTTCAAAGATTTTGCTTTTTTTTCCTTTTTGTTGCCATGGCAACCAGAGTTGTGGGTGGAATTTAATTCTTTGAACAATTTTGGTAGAGCTTCACCCAAGGAACATCCCTGCCAAGTTTCATCAAGATTGGCCCAGTGGTTTAGGAGAAGAAGATGTTTAAAGAAATTGTTGACGGACGACGGACGACGGACGACGGACATAGGGCGATTACAATAGCTCACCTTTAGCACGTTGTGCTAAGGTGAGCTAAAAATGAATTTAATTTCTAGAGAATATTCCAGAAGCTGTACACAGGTCAGTAACTCTACAGTCTTGGACAGAAATAAATGTCTGTTACATGAGCTATATTTTTTCTATCTGTTCGAAATCGAAAAGTGTCCCACCTATTTTTTGAAAATTCCCCCTTATTTTTGAGATGGGGGGGGAAATCCCCCCTGTCTCATTTTCAGTCTGTAGAATAATTACGGCCTTTGTACCTGAATTACAGAGAACCGACTCTGTATCAGACAGCAAAATTTCAGCCATGTACACATCAAAAGCATCTGCAGATGTTAATGTCAGTGTAACTACATTGATGGGACCTGTCTTTGAGAGGATTTAATCCTTTACCACCCAATCCTGTGTTTTAACAACCCTGAGAAAGAAGCCTTTTGAAAACATTGCAGAAAAAGAAAAAAATACTGGTCACCAGCATTTTTTCCTTTTCCCACAATGTTTGTTACCATTTCAAAGACAGAAATAAACTTTTGAGTTACATTTAATTTGTTGTCCACAAATGCTTTCAATTTGGTACAGTCCATATTTTTTTGCTTTGGTAAAGTGTTAAACATAATAAGCAAAAGAGAAAATTTTTACTATCATTATTTTATTCTACTTTTCCAATAGTAATTTTCAAAAGCCTTCTTCCACGGGGCTTGCAACAACATACAACAGTTTAGTAAAGCTAACAGTGTGTACCTTTCTCTCTGTTTGAGCAGTTCCCGACCTATTGCAAGGTTTAGCAGTAGTGGCTTCCTCTGCTACGCACATCTCCGACTCTGCAGACTGTCAACAAACAATATTTCAGACTGAGTTAAATTGCTGAAAATGAACTTCACTCTTTAACTCTTTTCCACACATCACAATTTTAGACCAGTCCAAATTGAAACTGCATGTATTTGCAGACGACAAATAAAATGGGGTACAAACGACAGTATCTGTCTTTGAGGTTGTTGAAAACATTGTTGGAAAAGAAGAAAATACTGGTTACAAGCAATGTTTTAAAAAGCCTTCTTCTTCAGGATCGTTAAAACTCGGTATTGTGTGGTAAAGAGTTAACCCTCAAACTTTAAATCCGAGTCACATTTAAACTGTCATCTGCAAATGCTTTCAATTTGGACAAGTCTATATTTTTCTCGTGTGGTAAAGAGTTAACAAACACCAAAATGTTTCTTTAACCTTTTACCACACAATCCCGACTTTTAACAACCCTGAGAGAAAAGCCTTTTGAAAACATTGTGGGAAAAGGAGAAAATGCTGGTAACCAGCATTTTCTCCTTTTCCCACAATGTTTTCTACCTTTCCCAAAACAAATTTCAATTTTTGAGTCACATTTATTTTGTCGTCTGCAAATGCTCCCAATTTGGACTAGTCTAAAATGTTATCATTTGGTAAAGAGTTGAAAGGACACAGATGCAACTCAGCTTTTTTAAATTGGATGATTGCTTAAGCTTTAGTGCTTGCTTGATTGCTTGACTGATTGATTGATTGACTGATTTACTGATGTTTAAGCCGCTCTTAACACATTATGGTAGCAGCTCACTTCTTCATGTATTTCCTCTGGTTCACCAATACTGGGCTGGGGCTCTAAAGTGCCTTTCCCATGGACACTTCAAGACAAGAGGGCCACTGGCCCTACAGCACTCACCTGAGTAAAGAAATCTAGTATTGATTAAGGTGAAGATATCCTGGTTGTGATGATGTAAACAGATAAGTGTTAGTGACACTTTTTGATCCAACTTGTCCAAGTTTAACACTTGTTCAACATAATTATCAAGAAAAACATTCTAATTAAATATCATGCATCTCAGACTGAAAAAAAAAAATAAGACCTCTAGAGTGCACTCAAGGTTTTTCTAAGATTTATCTCAGTGACCAACTTTTTGACCTAACATAACCCTACGTCTAACCTGTTCTAGATATCATCAAAACAAACCTTCTGACCAACTTTCATGAGTATTTAACAGAAACTGTGGCCTCTGGAGTGCACACAAGATTTTTTTACGATTTATCCCCGTGACCTACTCTTTGACCTGACATGAGCCAAATTTGAACTTGTCAAAGATATCAGCAAGACAAAATTATAACCAAAGTTTTACAGGTATCCGACTGAAAATGTGGCCTCTAGGTTACACTAGAGGTATTGTTAAGGAAACCACATTAGACGCAGCAAGCAAGATGGACAAAGGACACAACACGATCACAAAAGCTCACCTTGAGCAAAATGTGCTCAAGTGAGCTAAACAAGAGGACCTGTATCACTCCATTGGCTAATAAGTACAAACCATACATGCCAAACATTACAGTTATAGGCCAAAATGGTTTTGAACAAGAAGACTAATAACTAGAAGAATTCTAAAGTTTTCACTATGTAAAGTCATGTAAAATTTGTGATACCCCCATGCCCACCCCCAGCCCCTAGGTCTTATTGTTTTGGACAAGAAGATTTTCAATATTTTTCAGTTTTGTTGCCATGGCAACCAGACTTTATACAGGAATCAAATTCTTTCAAGAAATTCTGAAGAGGACCATAGCAGGATAATTTCTGTGAAGTTTTGTCATAACTGGATGGTAAGTTCCAGAGATGAAGTTGTTTGAAATAAAAGTCAACACAAAGACAGATGTACACACACATGGACATAAGCCATGACAAAACCTAGCTAAAAACCCAGCACCCCAGGTGAGGATTGAATTGAGAACCCCATGACTTCTAATTGAATGACTACACAAATATGAACATGGGTAATACTCACAGACGGGGATGAAGGCATAGATCTTGTGAATGAATTGTCTGCATGCAACAAGTTTTCTTTCTCACAATGCTGGTAACAGGACCGGACAATCTCCCTCAATGTCTCACATGGATCCTGAAATGTGTATCTCAGAAGTAATTAGGCTGTTTTTAATCCTTTACCATGCCATCTTTCCTTTTTAAAAACCCTGAGGCAAAGGCTATGAAAAACCCAACAGGAACTGGAGAAAGTGCCAACTTCCAGCATTTCTCCCTTTTCAACCATGTTTTCTACTTTTCTAAGCCATTACCATCATTTGAGCTCTGCGTAATTCATTGTCTGCAAATGTTTTCAATCACGAGTTCTAACCACCCTGATGAAAAGGGCTTTTGAAAACATTGTGGGAAAAGGAGAAAATGCTGGTTACCAGCATTTTCTCCTTTTCCCACCATGTTTTCTACATCCCTTCTCAGACAAATCTCACCATTTGAGAAACATTTTATGTATTGTCTGCAAAACCTTTTCAGTTGGACTGGTCTAAAAGTTTGTCATTTGGTAAAGAGTAATGTCGTGCCCACTATGACAAGGGTCACAAAGGAAAAGTATTCAAAAGAGAGCAAAAGCGTTCTGAATGATTGGAAAAATGTTATGGAAAGACTATTAACCCTTTCCCAAACAAGCCCTGGTGTCCACATGTCTGCAGTACAAGTCTTTTGAAAACACTGGGGGAAAAGGTGAAATTGCTCGTAACGAGCAATTTCTCCTTTTCCCACAATGTTTTCCACCCTTTTTGATAACTTTCTGCCATTTTCCGTAAATTTAAAATTGTTGTCTGCAAACTCTTTCAATTTGGACCGGTCCAAAATTAGTCGTTTGGGAAAGGGTTAATACCTTGTTCCAATGTTGGCGTTTTTCAAGCATTGTTTTCAAAAAACCTCCACTGCGAGGGTGTAAAATTCTGAATTCTGAAAGTGGTGGGGGTTAACCCTTTACCAAACAATCCCAGGTTTTCATGTCTTTGAGAAAGAAGCCTTTTGAAAACATTGTGGGAAAAGGAGAAAAGGCTGGTAAACAGCATTTTCTCCTTTTCCCACAATGTTTTCTACCCTTCCCGAAACAAATTTCTCTTTTTGAGACACATTAATTTTGTTGTCTGCAAATACTTCCAATTTCGACGAGTCTAAAATTTTATCATTTGGTACAGAGTTAAATAATGGCTTGTACCTTAACCCTTTCCCAAACAAGCCCTGGTTTTCACAAGTCTGCAGTACAAGTCTTTTGAAAACACTGTGGGAAAAGGTGAAATTGCTCGTAACAAGCAATTTCTCCTTTTCCCACAGTGTTTTCTACCCTTTTTGAGACCTTTCTGCCATTTTCATCAAATTTGAAAATTGTTGTCTGCAAACTCTTTCAATTTGGACCAGTCCAAAATTTGTTGTTTGGGAAAGGGTTAAACACTTTACCAGACAACAAGATTTCTACCTCAACCAAACTGAAAACATTTGCAGATGTAAAATTAGATGAAGCTCAAAAGATGATTTTCATCTTTCATAGGGAAGTTATTATTGTGGTAAAAGGAGAAAATGCTGGTTGCCAGCATTTTCTCATTTTCACAATGTTTTGAAAAGGCTTCTTCCTCTGGGTTGTTAAAACTCGGGATTGCATGGTAAAGGGTTAAGCAGAATAACTCTTTTAATTTAAAGATAAAATCTCAGAGTTGTCATAGTGAAAGTATTTGCAGATGACAAATAAAATGTTGTTCAAGTGATGAAATATGTCTCTAAAACAGCAGAAAACAAAATGGCAAATGGAGAATCTCCTTTTTCAACATTATTTTTAAAAGCCATCTTCCCTAGGGTTGTGTTGCCCACATCATTCATCCTGACCCAGGTCAACATCATTTACATAAATTAAAATTACGTTTTTACCTTTGGCATAGTACAGGACGGTCTTCGACATATTTCCTGAATGGTCATGGAAATATTAATTATTGCATGCACAAATGAAATGGCTTACCCGTGTATATACAGAGAACTAGCTCAAGTCTTCCGTAACTTCATCAAATGTGAAGTTAACTTCCCAAATAATAGTCAAGAGTTCTATAATTTATATGCCGACTTATATATTCAGCATAAAGGTCAGAATCAGGTAAAATGAAGTGTGCTATACAGAGCCCAGATGCTCAATAGGTAACATAAAGGACTTGACACACCAGAGGGGTGCTGGTTTCAAGCTCCAGCTTGGCCTATTTCTTTCCAAGGACTTATGTTAAGTCATTGCGTCAGTATTCATTCTTGCTCACTGCTTTAACCCTTTACCACATGACAAAAATTTATACCAGTCCAAATTGAAAGCATTTGCAGACGACAATTTCAATGTGGTTCAAATGATGTGATTTTTGTTTGATAGGGTACAAAACGTTGTGGGAAAAGGAAAAAATGCTGGTTACCAGCATTTTCTCCTTTTCCCACAATGTTTTCAAAAGGCTTTTTTCTCAAGGCTTCAAAAGGCTTCTTTCTCAAAGTCGGGATTGTGTGGTAAAGAGTTAATAATTGATTGATTGTATGGTGTGTAACGCCATTTTCAACATATTTTCAGTTATATTGCGGTGGCCAGTGTACCTATCCATGCTTTCCTGAAGTTTCTTTTACCAGTACTTTGCACAATATTCTTTCCAAGCCACTGGCTGCTTTCCCACATAACCATCGTAGAAACAACCATCAGTGGTGAGAGAGGAATGAATTCTGTCGCAATGACTATCATCAATCCACGGAAAGAAATTGGCCAAGCCGGGGATCGAACCAATTACTTCCTGTTATCAAGTCCTGTACACTACCAACTGAGCTACCAGGACTGGGCACTGGCTCACTGCTGATTATTGTTTTGACAAGTTGGGAGAAAGCAGCCAGTGACTTGGGAGGAATATTTTGAGGAGTACTGGTAAAGAAAGCCTCCAGGAAAGTATGGATATGGGCACTAGCTGCCAAGGTATAAATGAAACAATGTTGAAAATGCTGTTAAACACCATACAAACAATATGTCTGTAAAACAGTCATGCCCCCTACTGCCACTTTGATACAGGAAGCGGCACAGTTCATTAACCGATATCTATCGCCAAAAAACATCCACATAATTCGATCCTTTAATTGCAGATAATTTGTTGACAAGTCCATCTTTAATTGGAGATGTGTCAAAGTACCGACATGCGTCGGCAATAATCACTAATCAAGTAATTAACATCCTTTAATTGTCTGATTTAGAGCCCAGTTCAATTGTTAAACGTGATAATCTGTCAACAGTTTGCATAATTATACACACCGCCGTGTGTATACATACAAGATTGTAAACAGTCGCCGATACACAGACTGGGTTATCGATTTTCTTCTCGGCACGCGCGTTCGACTTCCGCTTTTTCCCAGTCGACTTCAGTGCTTACTACGTCCCCGATAAAATACGAATAAAATGTTGGAGCCACAAGTTGAGCCACATATGATGATTTTTGAGACACTTAAATTTTTTTTGAGCAAATGGCTCAAGTGGCGAACGGCAGCAAGGGCCCTGAATCATCTGGTGGTCACTGTGACGTTGACCTTTCACGGATTAACCTTAAAATCGATAGGGATCATTTACACTCCAAGATGAATATCTGCACAGAATTTGAAGGACCTAGGTCAACTCTGTGTAGTTATCATCTGGACAAGGTTTGGTCTATATATCATTAAGTTGAAGGCCACTGTGACCTTGACCTTTGATGGATTAATCTCAAAATCGATAGGGATCATTTACACTCCGAGATAAATATCTGTACAGAATTTGAAGAACTTATGTCAATTCTGTGTCTAGTTATCATCTGGACAAGGTTTTTCTATATATCATTAAGTTGAAGGCTACTGTGACCTTGACCTTTGATGGATTAATCTCAAAATAGATAAGGATCATCTACACTCCGAGACAAATGTCTGTGCCATATTTGATGAACCTAGGTCAATTCTGTGTCTAGTTATTATCTGGACAAGGTTTGGTCTATATATCAACATGGTGACGGTCACTGTGACCTTGACATTTGACCGATTGACCTCAAAATCGATAGGGAACATCTACACTCCGAGACGAATATCTGTGCCAAATTTGACGAACTTAGGTCAATTCTGTGTCTAGTTATCATCCAGACAAGGTTTGGTCTATATATCAACATGTTGACGGTCACTGTGACCTTGACATTGGACCGATTGACCTCAAAATCAATAGGGAACATCTACACTCTGAGACGAATATCTGTGCCAAATTTGACGAACTTAGGTCAATTCTGTGTCTAGTTATCATCCAGACAAGGTTTGGTCTATATATCAACATGTTGATGGTCACTGTGATCTTGACATTGGGCCGACTGACCTCAAAATCAATAGGGAACATCTACACTCCGAGACGCATGTCTGTGCCAAATTTGATGAACTTGGGTCAATTCTGTGTCTAGTCATTATCCGGACAAGGTTTGGTCTATATATCAACATGTTGATGGTCACTGTGATCTTGACATTGGGCCGACTGACCTCAAAATCAATAGGGAACATCTACACTCCGAGACGCATGTCTGTGCCAAATTTGATGAACTTGGGTCAATTCTGTGTCTAGTCATTATCTGGACAAGGTTTGGTCTATATATCAACATGTTGACGGTCACTGTGACCTTGACATTTGACTGATTGACCTCAAAATCAATAGGGATTATCTACACTCCGAGACACATGTCTGTGCCAAATTTGACGAACCTAGGTAAATTCTGTGTCTAGTTATTATTCGGACAAGGTAAGGTCTACTGACGGACGGACCGACCGACCAACCGACATGTGCAATGCAATATACCCCCACTTCGTTGAAGGGGGGCATAACAACTAAACAAACAAACTCCCGTGATTGTTAGGCACTAGGGTAAACATTAACCTACCTCATATCTTAAACAAAGTTGGTCAGGGTCGATCCACTCAATATATTTGGGCCACCAGTCTGGTTTCTGGCTCACAGTACCAAATATGGAGGATGTTCTGCCTGTAGCCTGGGAAACCAGCTTGGGGACTAAGTTTTCAAGCTGCACCTGATTAAAATGAAAGACACAGAAATAAATTCTGCCAATTTCAAAACTTTTTTTATACATATACATGGGCCTGCTCTAGCAAAAGGTGACTGAATGCATCTCTGTGATGCAAATATAATACCAAGCAAGTCCTCACATAATTATTGATCCATAAAGTCCATCTTTTTTTCTAACAATCATTTGGATCTGGAGGTAGAAAGGTCCTTTGCCATGTAAAAAAATAAATCGATGGCAAAAAGATACTTCCTGCAGATGCATTAACCCTTTACCAAACAATCCCAGGTCTTCACGACCCTAGGAAAGAAGGCTTTTGAAAACATTGTGGGAAAAGAAGAAAATGCTGGTAACCAACATTTTCTCCTTTTCCCACAATGTTTTCTGCTCTATTAGAGAGCTTAAGCCACTTTGTTCCAAAGTTGAATTTGGCGTCTGCAAATGCTTTGAAATTGGACTAGTCTAAAATGTTGTCGTGTGGTAAAGAGTTAAGCCTCTTTTCACAGAGAATGGCTCACGTGTATTTACATCAAGTTTTATATGCCAAAGTAAAAAATACCTTCATCCTTCACCACACAATCCAGAGAAAGAAGACTTTTGAAAAAATTGTGGAAGAAGAAAAAAATGCTGGTGACTAGCATTTCCTTCTTTTTTTAAAATTTGAAATTTCTCAAAGCTTTAGCTGTAATATGATTTGATGCACTTCTCTACATGATAGTTAAAGGCCGAATAGCAGCCAAATGTTTACAACTGTGTATAAAAATACAGGTGCATTCCATTCATACCAACTGAAAGTATGATAATTATCTTAACTTATACCACTGACAATCGGATTACCCTTTATAAATGATTTTGGACTCCACAAAATTGAGAGCATTTGAATAAGACAAACGAAGCTCAAATGATGATTTCTGTCTTAGATAGGGTAGAAAACTTTGTGGGAAAAGGAGAAAATGCTGCTTACCAGCATTTTTCTCCTTTTCCCACAATGTTTTCAAAAGCCTTCCAGGGTTCATTCTAGAAATCAAATCTATGGGGCCAAGTGGCCCCCTCATCAGAGAAAGTAGGGGCCATTAGAGAAATTTATAGGGCCGAGGGAAAACTACATTAATGGATTTTGATTTTATTCTTGCAAGTGAAAGTAAATTTTTCTTCCGTTACTGCCCTCTAAATGCCTCAGACATGTGCGTGTGAGACATTGTGTAAGCCAGCATATCTGTCTTTTGTGCTTTGAGCACAAAATACTGTACATCTTGTGTTTAGCTGGAACCGTTTAATGACAACAACAAAATAATCTCTAGTATACTGGCTGAATCAGTATAGATAAATTTCTACCTGTCACTGGTTATGCTCCCAGCAAGGTCTTGTTTATAACTAGAAGAATTTGGTTGTCAGTGTTATCTTGACATTATCTTTTTGGTCATTTGGGCCCAAAAATGTAAAAAAAATATCCACTGAGACATCTGCTGTATGTTTGAAGCAACATGGAGTTTTATTAGGTTTTCAAGTACGGTATGCCTTTTCTAATTGGATGATATGGACGACACACCCACAGAAATAACCAATAAAAGCCCTAATGACAATTCACCAGTCATATGTTGATTCTTTAATTAGTGTGAACTTGACAACGAATCTTCATTATCAAATTAACACCATACAAAAAACGTGCGCCCGGTCGGCCGTAAGATTTTTGATGTGCCAAAGATGAAAAATATGCACCCATGGCGCAAGGGTGCACTCTAGAATGAACCCTTGCCTTCTCTTTCAGGTTCATTAAAACTCGGGATTGTGTGGTAAAGAGTTAAAGTACAGTTTGTCAATGTTCCTGTCACTAGCAGAACAATAAATATTAAAACTTTAATCAATACTGTTGCTGTTGGGCGTTTAACTCTTTACCACACAATCCCGACTTTTAACGACCCTGAGAAAGAAGCCTTATGAAAACAATGTGGGAAAAGGAGAAAATGCTCGTAACCAGCATTATTTTTCTCCTTTTCCCACAATGTTTTCTAACCTTTCAGAAACAAATGCAATCATTTTAGCCACATTTAATTTATCGTCTGCAAAATTCAATGCTTTCAATTTGGACCACTCAAAAATATTGTCCTCAGGTAAAGAGTTAAGCAACATGGTTAGTGTTTGGATGGATGACCAAACCATTGCATCTTTGAATACCAAAAATCCTGGTCTATCCTATCCTTATCATACATGGCTCTATACTTACTTGAGTCATAGACTGTAAACACAGTGGAGGCAAGTCTATCACTGTTGGATTACATGTTGAGTTTTCTTGAACCATCTCAGCATGGTGTCACTAATAACCCCGTAAGTAGCTATGCAAATGTTTTCTGAAAAAATAAAGAAACAATCTTCCATAATTAAGTGCAAAACACAGAACTACTTGCAAACAAATGCTGTGAAACCTATTTTAGCAAGCACTTGTCTTCAGCAAGTACACTTTGAGAGCCCCTTTGGTGTTTGCTTAACCCTTTACCGCACAATGCCGCCTTTTAACGCCCCTAGGAAAAAAGCCTTTTGAGAACATTGTGGGAAAAGGAGAAAATGCTGGTAATCAGCATTTTCTCCTTTTCCCTCAATGTTTTCTACCCAATCAAAGAAAAATTTCACCATTTGAGCCACATTGAAGTTGTCGTCTGCAAATGCTTTCAATTTGGACAATGCTAAAATTTTGTTGTCTGGTAAAGGGTTAATACAGGCTGGACTCTTCTTATGTCTTGTGTCTACATTCTTTATCAGAAAAAAAATCACATCCCAACATAATTTATTATCTGACATTTCTTTATCTGCTTAATTCTAATGTTTCCATTTCCCCAAACTATTCATTGGAGTTTCTTAAGTACCAACAGGATAATAATGCCACCCTTGAGTTGATGATAAAAATTATAATCTGTACAAGTTTCAAACAGAGTGATTAAAATTATAAGGGTGTCATTGTAGTAACAGAAAATGTCGCATGTTAGACAGCTGACAGACAGCTGGATTGAATCCACACCATCTGATGCATGTACCAGAGGTTTATGCTCTATGTAACTCTTTCCCAAATGAAAAAATTCTACATTCATACAAATTGAAAGCCTTCACCATTCTCACATCATATTGTTTCCATCTTCTGCCTCCACCCCCTCTGCAATGCTCTGCCCCCTTAACCCTTTACCACACAATCCCGACTTTTAACGACCCTGAGAAAGAAGCCTTTTGAAAACATTATGGGAAAAGGAGAAAATGCTGGTAACCAGCATTTTCTCCTTTTCCCACAATGTTTTCTACCCTTCCCAAAACAAACTTCAATTTTTGAATCACCTTTATCTTGTCGTCTGCAAATGCTTTCAAATTGGACGCGTCTAAAATTTTGTCGTTTGGTAAAGAGTTAAATTAACACTGTCTTGAAATCTGTTGTTTTAACATTTTAGACATTCTCCTGCAAATTGGGTGTCAGAGGTGACTGGCTAGGTGCACAGGTGAATTTACCTGTAATTTCTTTATACCTGTATTTTGATGCTGTTCAGTTCAAGTACAAAATGATAGTTCAAACAAAATGATAAAGTTTAGACAAACCAATAAAGTTAATTCAAGATCTAACGAACATGAAAGTTCGCCACAAATGCGTAGTTCAAATATAAACCGCTCCGGCTGGGATTAGAACCCGTGCGGCAAAGATCCTCATTTATCTGCTGAGCTAAAGAGAATTCTCCCAAATGCAGTTGTCAGGTATGTTCAAATAGCCACAGGTATGTTCAAATTCTAGTTTTATCGTCAATTTGTGAAAACATGGGAGTCTAAACATGCATACAAAATCTGTGCGGACATTTCTACGATTTTTTTTCACAATCGTCTCTGTATCTGGATATGAACTGCAAACAAGAGGGCCATGATGGCCCTGTATCGCTCCACTGGCTTATAAATATAAACCATGAAGAGAAGTCTTCACTATATAAGCCCTTATAAAACTTTGACCCCAGGGCTACAGTTGGACTAAATGGGAAATATGTGTATTAGAAGAATAACATGCCAAATTTGGGAGTTCTTGGCCTTATGGCTAGTAACAAGACGGTTTCTGAACTTTTCACTCCATAAACCCATGTAAAACTTGTGACCCCTGGTGCAGGGCCAAACTTGATCCTAGGGCTGTAACTTGGGCCCTCTTTGTAGTTGTCCACTAGATAATGCTATAATTATGCAAAATTTGGTAGCCTAAGCCTTATAGCTATGTACACCAAGATTTAAAAGTTTTTCCCTATGTAAGCCTATGTAAATCTTGTGAACCCCTCCCCCCCAGCATGAGGCCAAATTGATCCCAGGACTATAATTTGGGCACTTTTGGTAGACCCCAACTAGATCAAGCTAAATGCAAAATTTGGTAGCTCTAGGCCTTATGGCTAGGTACAGGAAGATTTTTTAAAGTTTTCTCTATTTAAGCCTATGTAAAACTTGTGACCCCTGGGGCAGAGCCAATTTTGACCCCAGGGCTATAATTTCAAGAAACATGATAGAGGTTTACTACATAAAGCTACATGCCAAATTTGGTAGCCCTATGCCTTATGGTTTCAGACAAGAAGATTTTTAAAGTTTTCTCTATATAAGCCTATGTAAAACTTGTGACCCCTGGGGCAGAGCCAATTTTGACCCCAGGGCTATAATTTCAAGAAACATGATAGAGGTTTACTACATAAAGCTACATGCCAAATTTGGTAGCCCTATGCCTTACGGTTTCAGACAAGAAGATTTTTAAAGTTTTCTCTATATAAGCCTATGTAAAACTTGTGACCCCTGGGGCAGAGCCAATTTTGACCCCAGGGCTATAATTTCAAGAAACATGATAGAGGTCTACTACATAAAGCTACATGCCAAATTTGGTAGCCCTATGCCTTATGGTTTCAGACAAGAAGATTTTTAAAGATTTCCAATATTTTTCAGTTTTGTTGCCATGGCAACCAGAGTTTTTGAAGGAATCAAATTCTTTCAAGAAATTCTGAAGAGGACCATGGCAGGATCATTTCTGTGAAGTTTCATGAAAATTGGATGGGTAGTTTCAGAGAAGAAGATGTTTGAAATAAAAGTTAACGCACGCACGCACACATGCACGCACGGACGGACGCACGACGGACACCGGGCCATGACATAAGCCCGCTGGCCTTCGGCCAGTGGAGCTAAAAAACTAAAATCGCATTCTGGGACAGTTATCTGTACTAACTCATCCCCCAGTTCATGCAATGCTATCTGCCCATTACACTGTTTCTGTCAGCTTCAAATTTTTAAGGGCCATTTGTGACCCCCATTTCTTATTTCTGGGGGTCATAGAAAAATCTTGAGGGTCACTACTTTAACCCTTTCCCAAACGACAAATTTTGGACTGGTCCAAATTGAAAGAGTTTGCAGACGACAATTTTAAATTTGATGAAAATGGCAGAAAGTTCTCAAAATGGGTAGAAAACACTGTAGGAAAAGGAGAAATTGCTCGTTACGAGCAATTTCTCCTTTTCCTACTGTGTTTTCAAAAGACTTGTACTGCAGACACGTGAAAACCAGGGCTTGTTTGGGAAAGGGTTAAATGCCTATTTATAGCCACATAACTAAATTAACATTTTGGGACCTTTCCCTTTCCCTGTGACTCTGCCAACTCGGAACTGAAACTGATTTTCTTAGTCTGACAAGACCCCGATATTTGATGCATTTGTTGATTTTCCGTTTTTTCGATGTATTTTCCACGTTTTTGAGGAGTTTACTTGTGGAAGAGACAGCGAGGAAGTCTGCAAGTCTTTTCTGTTTTTCTTTTTCAGTCTGTCTGCCATGCTATTTTAGAGAGCATCAATCTAGAATACAAAGATCGCACATGGATAAATGGTCGAAAGCAATGACAAACTGACCTTCTAAGGGTTCGTCCTATAGTTAGTCTGTACCTAGTCAATTATTTCTAAACAGAGCCTCGATTTGTGAATGCATAAGAAACAAACCAGTTGGTAGCACTTATGTGTTCTTTAATCCTTTTTTTTGTGTAGGACAGGCAGATATTTATAGGTAATTATCAATAAAATCAGTTTCACACACTGGACGCCATAACATAAACTCTCGATGAACGGCTCATTCTACATTTTTTTTAAAAAGTTTCCAATTGTTTTTTTAAAAATGTAAGTACAGTTTTTCTGGGAAAATTATAATGAAATGGTTATTATAATCCTATAGGTAGCACACGATTGCAATCACAGTAAGAAACTGAAAGTGATTTTCCGAAGTTTGGATCAAAAAGACCAGTCCTGCCTGCTAACATCATTTCTATAACCAAGCGTTTGATACAGTTCTGTTGCACCCAGTAAGAAATGAATGGGAATTCAAGATTTGGGCCACGCTCTGTGAAAAGGGGACTTAATGACATTGAGATGACGTCAAGAAAATCGCATTTAAACTGACATCAATATTTTTGTTGTTTACATGTGGTTTTTATGAGAGCGCGTCATTTCAAAACATGATTACTTGTTTTGACAAGACTCTAGATCTGTTTTACAATACAAGCATGGGAACTAGATCATAATATGTGTGTTCTTTAATCCTCGAATTTCAATCTGACATCGACAGTGAAATTAAGGTTCGTAGATTTGTCGGTATATTCTCAATCTGTACCATATCTACCGTTTAGAAATATCGAAAGGCTTAGCGCCATGTTTTGTAGTTATTAATCTCCCTCCGATTTTGGATGTAAAAACAGTATCCTGTGTTTGTCAACAAACTCTTTCACTGGTGATGGCGAGATAAAAAAAAGTTTAAATGCAAATTTAAGTAGATCTCTCTACAGATTTAGCCGACTCACAGAGACCAAAGTGCATTTAAACAACTTATTTTCTTTCCTTACAGTAGATGTTATCCACATGTTAATATTAGGTAGCTTTTGTTTGTATAGTGTCTAACGCCGTTTACAACATTATTTAAGTTGTATCCCAGTGGGTAGAGAACCTTTCCATGCTTTTCATGGATTTTCTTTTTTTTTAAGTAGTACTTCGCAAAATATACTTAGTTAACTCTTTACCAAACAACAAAATTTTAGACTTGTCCAAATTGAAAGCATTTGCAGACGAAAAAAATAACCCAACGCAAACATTGAATTTGTTTATAGGATATTAGAAAACATTGTGGGAAAAGGAGAAAATGCTGGTAACCAGCATTTTCTACTTTTCCCACAATGTTTTCAAAAGCCTTCTTCTTCAGGGTCGTTAAAAGTGGGGATTGTGTGGTAAAGAGTTAAGTAGTTAAGTTCAAACATACTTGATTCAATATAAATCTACATGTATTATATAAAGTACAACGAAACAATATGAAAAGGATCAGCGAAAGCATAAAATATATAGTTCCTCTCCCTAAAACAGTCACATGGTATATCAACCAGATCTACATGAGATAAAAATCAAATTAATAAACTTCAAAATATTGAACTGATGACAGAAACGTCAGAGATTTACAGCAAAAACAAAAGTATGGAGGAGGGAATGATGACTGGAGCAGGATGAAAAAAAAACTTATTATAACTTGTGTACATAGATCTATATAGATCTATATTAATATCCGCAGCGGTACTCAATGTCAGGAGAGAGGAACAAAGGATTGAACACTATATGGATTGAAACTCAAGTGATTCTCCCACTATTATTAATGTTAACATAACCTGCATTAAAGATCTTTTCATTTTCTGCAAGGGAAAGGCTATTGTCACCAAAAAGGACAGTTTCAATATTAAAAGTAGATATTTTGCTAATACAGTAAGGTCTGCAACAGACACAAGTTTACATCCTGTGACAATCCTGGCTGCCTCATTTGGAATCTTATCAATTTCTTACTTTTGGTGTTCATACATGTTATCCCAAATAATATCTCCATTAAAGTCAATATACTTTCCAAGCTACCGGCTGCTTTCCCCAAAACCATCATCAAAACAATGATCAGCAGTGAGAGAGGAATGAATGCTGTCGCATTGACAATCATGTCATCAGTCCTTGGAAAGAAATTCGCTGAGCTGTGGATTTGAACCAAAGACCACCTGACATAAATGAAAATGGTGTTGTCTCCATTTCATGTGGTGCCCGATTTGTTTTCGACAAATACATAAATTTCCTTTTCAAGTGCTTATTGCTTATATGATAATGAAGCACTGTATAAACTGTACAAACGATGTCATTCGAAATTGTACAGTAAGATCTTTAATTTTTGGATGTAATTGATACGCTTAAGTTTCTAGTTAAACATGTAGTAGTATTAAATGCAAATGTCCATAGGTGAAAATGTAGGCTTACTTATCACTCTTTTTGCGTACATTCATTATGAAATAAACAAAGTAAATGTAATCTAGAGGTATTGTGACACAAGCTTTGTTTTTACAATAAATATAACAAATTTAAGAACTCAAAATCCATGTTAAGCTCTAGAGTTCATTCTGCCAATTTCATAATCTTGTTCACAACAATCATCGCACCTATCCATGTTTTTCTTGCTAACCCACACCAGAAATCACACAACACTCTTTCCAACCGTTAACTTCTTTATCACTTACATCAGACATGAAAGGCAAACGAAAATCACAATAGGAGGAATCGTATAGAAGATGTAACATATCAGTCGCGATCGATTTTAAAAATTCTATTTTGCGCATTTATCACTTATTAGATCAAATTAACAAAAAGACCTTTATTGAAACTTCGAAAGTTGAAACCCGGCCGGGTTAGCTCAGTGGGTAGCTTATCGGACACATGATCTGGAGGCCACGTGTTCGTTACCCGTCTGGGCGAACTTCTTTCCGGGGACTTTAGTACGCTTCCTACCCTTGATGGATGTGAGGGAGCAGTCTGATTTTAGATCAACACTGTCCTATATGGCAAGACTTTATCTGCAAAAACAGCTGTGAAATCACTATATTTGGGTGGTAATATTGACGGGAAAATTACATTTATTATTCATTTAGTATTTTAAGTGTTAAAATTACGGTAAAGTAGAGGAATTTTTAATGCAACTTTTTTAATAATTTTGCACGAAATCTTTTATGCTAGAACTACATCTGAAATTTTATCTTGTACAGCGTAAATACCAGCAAATGATTTGGGCAAAAATTAACTACATGAAACAGTAAGAAAAAAGACGTCATCAACATCTGTTTAAAATCTCCTTATTGGGTATGCTTACAATTTTGTCGCTATCTCCACTTTTTGATAATTTAGCGATATTTTGTGGTCAGATTCTGAGAGAAAAATGAATGCACCTCAAGAAAATATGAAAAAGTGAAAGTCGAATTTTTTTGTCATTAAACCCCCTTTTTACAGAGCACAGCCTATTTAGTATTTGCAATTACTTCATATCATGAGCACAGTTATTTATAAATACTTTATACTTGTGACAAGCATTTTATGAATTTCTTTCATTTTAAGTCAACTCCTTAATGGAGCAATCATCTCCGTTATGCTACTCGACATTTCAGTAATGATCATTACGGGAATGACAGTAGCTGATTACCCCGTCTTTAGCCTCCACGGAATGAACTTTCCGAGTTTATTTCTTTTTAAAAGCCAAGCTGTTTGTCTATGTATTCATTATACGCTTTTAAACTTCACAATTATCCAGTGAATTATCCATGCTATGCTATATCCAGGGCTTTATAGCTAGCCTCAGAAATTCAGGAGTCATTGACCCCTTGACCCTAATATTTCAGGGGCCAAATCTAATTTTTCAAGAGTCAAAATGAAAAAGAAATTAAGAGTCAAAATGGAAAATTTAAGAGCCTTTAGTCAACTTTTTGTTGTTGTCGTTGGTGGTGGTGATGGTGCATTTATTATTAATATTGCAATATAGATGTGAAGTGAACAATTGATTCATAAAATTTTACATTTCAAAGAGGACCCCCTTTTCCACACACCCCCCCCCCCTACACACACAAAATGTTAAAGGAAGCTAAGGTTAAAACCTTGTCGACCTAAGCAATCAATAAGAATATTATGAATATTTCCTTTTTAAAAACTTTGCTGAAATAAAGACAAGGTTTATTATCCGATATTTAGTACCATCCATTAATTTGTAAGGAATTATAATATTCTTGGGCCTGAATAGTTAAAACAATTCATTCAAAAGGACAGTTTAACCCTTTACCACACAACCCCGACTTTTAACGACCCTGAGAAAAAAGCCTTTTGAAAACATTGTGGGAAAAGGAGAAAATGCTGGTAACCAGCATTTTCTCCTTTTTCCACAATGTTTTCTACCCTGTCAAAGACAAATTTCATTAATTTACCCACATTTGAATTGTCGTCTGCTAAGGCTTTCAATTTGGGCCAGTCTGAAATTTTGTCGTTTGGTAAAGAGTTAAGATATCTTTTTGTGAAATGAGGTGAAGATATATCTTTCATAGGTTACTTTTACCAACTTTCTGTTTTTAATAAATTTCAAAGTACAATCATAATTCAGTACAAATGTTGAGCAATATGGTGGACATAGGCGAAAGAGGATGTGTTACAAATATGCATCAATGCTTAAACTTTACAAGGATACACAAATATTGAATTTATTGCCCCATCTATCACTTTTAGCAAGGTTAGTACCAGTTGTCAACCTATCTAACCTTATCCAAGTTATCATAGGTAACAAGTCAGCTATCACCTTCTGGTCACACTTTAATGATTATATGCAGCAGTTTAATTGGTGTTTAACACCATTCTGATGATTTTCACACCTTGAAAATGATTACCTTTTGATCTGATTGCTGTTTTATATATTTTTTTGATGCATCTCTGAAAATTTTTGGGGGTCAAATTGACCTCTTGATTGGAATTTTCTGTGTGTCAAAAAAGGGCATTTGAGGATTTCTGTGCGTCAAAACCCAGGTTTACGAGTCTAACTAAAGTCCTGTACATCGCATCAGAAAATCACACCATCATCTCCGTTACGCTACTTGATATTTCAGTAATGATCATTATGGGATTGACATTATTTGATTTTCACCCCTCTGTTGGCTCCAAGGAATATAAACTTTCGAGCTGATTTCTTTTCACATGCCAAGCTGTATGTCTATCTATTCATAATTTGGGAAAGAGTTAATACCCCTGCATGTCACTGCTTCATGAACTCAATATTAAACAAAAAATCTAAAAAAAAAAAAAATTGAAAGTACGCTTTTAAACGTTACACTTTTTAGCAAATTTTCCACGCGACATCGTGTCAGAACATCAAAAAATCGCCATCGCTTTCAAAGTTCCCATGTTCTAAGTGTTTTATGACGTCACTTCCGCCATTTTATCACAGGAAATAAAATCTTCGCCCGTTTTTCTTCTGAATTTCAGAAACATCTGAAAGATCGGGACCATTTTTTCAGATATTTTTCTTCTATTTTTGTTAACCGCACACACTAGTAAATGGTTTAACATGTAACCGTAACAGGTGTTGATACCGACAGACATTTTCAAAACATCTTATCTACTTTTTAAGTATAATGAAATGACAATGATTATGTATTTCACTTGGCATCGGGACAAGAACCTCCACATATATCCCTTGTGTATTCTGCTTTCGAACTCTTCGTATCATGCATGGTTTATTATTTATTTATTGTTCAACAATAAACTTTTAGTACCAGAAGCAACATCTGTTTATTAATATGTTAGTTTTAACACAAATACGACACACTTGACTATTTCTCAAACGGGACACAAGTTTCCCTTAAAATTTGGAATTGACCGTAAATTAATTAGCATGGCCGACAAAGTCTTCAGTCTACGCAGACAAGCAACCTTCTTTTGCCCCCTACTGTTTTCCACTCGAAGTTGCAGTGTGCAACTATTGTTTGGATCGAACTGATTTTTTTTATTGCGTCAGAAAAAACCCACATGGCAAATTAAAGTGCGTCGGCAAAGAAATCATTGCGTCAAAAACGCAAGAAACGCTCTCTGGTGGAAACACCGCTGTTACCGCAGCCTGGATTTCAATGCAAAAGACTTTGTCCAAAAAAGCATTATTATTATCAGATACTGACCTTTTTTTTTTGTCATAGATGGTCTTTCTCGACATGGATAAAGCATCATAACCTCTAAATCACACAAAATGAAATTAAGGCCGACAAATCTGTATGAACAGTTCCCTTTCCTTTTTAATCTGGTAATTTAATCAAGTAGCTCTAAAACTATTATAGATGTGTTTGAACCGTTAGCGTTCTTACGGCACCGATGAAAAGATTTTTCAAAACACAAAGTTTAAGCATGTTGAAGGGAGAAAGCGCTGAACAATTCTGCTATCGCGGTGTGTTTGTCGGGGTATCGTAATATTCGGTAATTAACTGGCATGAAAATAGTTAGTAAGATTCAACGAGTGATTAATTATGGATACTTACAACGTTACAGTAATTCGAATATCTTCAGATACTCTCTACACTAAAAATGGTTTAAAATAAGAGGCATTCCACTGAAAGTCGTAATTTTCTTAACACGACCACTTCTTACGGCGGAAATAATGGCGTCGGTTATGGCGATACAGTTGTCTCTCATGATGACGTCATCAAGCTTGCGCTCAAATCGAAGATTCATGTTATAATACCTCTAGTTATCATTTTTTCAGATTTAATTTTACCAAAAAACACCTCTGTTTCCATTATAAGTAAGAAAATGTACATGAAACTCTATCAGAGCAGAGCTATTTAGAAAACTCATTGGACAAAATACAAATATATCGACACCCCTTCCATAAAGTCAACATAATGCCACATATAACTGCCATTTTTAGGGTATATACAGTGAAAAAAAGACAAAAGATGTCATATTATAATTTTCTCGAACTGTTGTACTGATTTTGTTCCAAATTGGCCCAGTCTTCCCTCTGACCAGCGATATTTGCTTCATAAATCTAAAGTAGGTCAATGCTTGCTTCATTTACAGATTAATCCCCGAAATCTGATAACATGTACAATGAAAGGCATAATAGCACTTTAAAAAACGAAGACTAATGATACAAATTTCTATTTCAGTTTTTTCGGTAACGACTTGGTAAATTTCAAAAAGAAAACTGGCAGTTTTCGGAAATTAAGTAATCAAAGTATGTGACCCCCCGCTCGGACCTTCATATCAAATTATGGGTTAAATGACCTTCTCACAGATTTCTGTACATAGCGTTTTAATCAATTCATGTGTTGAGATAGCCCTTAACAGGAAGTATCGAATTTAATTGTTAGATTGAGAGATCAGTTTTCCCGCATCAAATAGTTTTGTCGGCTTCTTTCAGTTCCACCATTGCTCCATAAACCTGTACCAATAACTGAAAGTCACATGACTTTTTTTTTTTTAATGTAATAACGATGAGCCATAGTAATATGGAATGGTTTTACCTGTTTGACCTTTTCAACAACTACACAAATTTCCTTTATTAAAGACAAATTAAAGTCCTTGCAACCTTACGAGAATTACTGTAATATTTCAACAACTTGGGCTCCCAACTTTAACATTGAAACATCACAATTTCTAGAACACTTCCAGTTGTATATCAACGAATTCCAATTTCATACAACAAGGAAAATTAATCTGAAATTCAGTAACGATTTGTAAAAATGTGTAGCAAATGGTCGATTTTTTTGTGAGTTTTTAAAGCAAATGGAAACCCCTCTCTTTGATGCACAACAAAGGCTATTTTGTCCCTCCCTTTTGAACGGTCTTTCATCTTCCTGAAGTCAGATGTTTACTTATAATATATTTCAACCATGTTCTCTTGATTTTCCAGTAAATCTTAAAAAGAGTTGCACATCTCCTATATTATAGGTATACAGCTTCAGGACTACTCCTATATCTAAAGATGAAAAGATTAGCTATATACAATCATACGGTAATTCCAGATGTTCCACTGTGACTGTGATACCGTAAATAAAGTTCTGCATTGTCAGATAACTTACAAATCTAAGACCATCATATCTCTGCAAACTCAATGAATGAAAAACTTATCAGTGCTGATGGAATGAAACATAAGACAGAAGAAACTTTCGCAGTGCTCAGTGAGAAGCTGGAAGTTCTACGCACCTTTTAGCCTCTCCAAATTATATACGTGTATGAGCAATGCTCTGTGAAAAGGTGGCTTAATGCATCTGCAAAAAGTATCGACCAGGTCAGCCTGCGCTGGGTCAAACTTTTCGCTATTGGTCAGTTTTTTGTATGTCCAAGGACTAGTCTACCTCTTGATTTTAGTCAGTTGTTAAAAATAGTGGCTATTATTGATCCACAATTATGTGATCACTTGATTGGTATCATTGATCGTGGAGATGCATAAAGCCCCCCCCCCCCCCCTTTGCCACAGCGTGGCTCATAAGTATGGTTCATATTAATGCGAATGGCTTCTAAAACAGGTTGGATGAGGGTAATTTATAAGCTGTTTTGGAAACAGAATTGTTCTCTAGATAAGTACTCGATAACCTATGGATCTGTTTTGTCTAAAAACGGCTACACCATTCATAGCCTGGGCCTTTGACCTGCAGAAAATTAATAAATTGCAAAATGTTTCGACCTAGGCCAACGCGGGCTGCGTGGATCGATACTTTTTGCAGATCCAATAAACCTGCTTTCAAGAGAGCATGACTCATATACATGTATGTTTCATGGTGCGGCATTTTGTCGTTCATGGGCGCAAATGCGGGGTGTACATACATACATTTATTTCGTCCCTCCGGCCCCCATATGTGTCATGCTACGGTTCACTGCTCTCTTACTGTGTTGCTCAGTCATAAAGGCGGTGGCTTTGTACCATTTGAGCTTCTAGGTTCGACATTCGCTTTCTGCACCAGTTGTTTGTTGGGCACAAATTACCCTTGTGTCTTTTAGGCTAGATCATGTGTAGATCTACATAATTCCAGTGTAATACCGTAAAACCAAGACAACAAATACACGTACATGGAAAGTTAGGTGTCGCCGTAATATGGCTGAAGAACAATGTGTAAGCAACTGAAAACACACTCCAGAAAAACAAATATTCAAACCTCTAGTTAGGTGTGCCCCATAATACTATGTTGCTGAGTTCAAGTTAGATATTACAGTATAAAGTTGAATGGTGTTTTACGCTGCTTTAAACATTATATCAGTCATATCACGGCGACAGCGAACATAATTTATGTATATCCTGGGTTTCACCAGTGCTAGGTTGGGGCTCTCAAATTGTCTTGCCCACGGACACTCCTGCAAAAAGCCCTGTGCTTCCAGTGATGTTCGAACCCGCGGCCTCCAGGTACGGGTGCTGGATTGAGCTACACCTTGTCTAGAATCAAAGTATTTGCAAATTACATATTAAAAGTGGCTAGAACAAGGGGATTTGTCTCTCGGAAAGTGCAGGAAACATAGTGGGGAAGGGAGAAAATTTTATGCTGATGACCAGCATTTTCTCCCTTTCCCTTAATATTTTCAAAATTCTCTTTCCTCAGTTTCATTTGGTTTAAGGGTTAAGGCGAGAGTAGCGTCTGAATGTTGGTAAATGTTTAGGTTTTAGAGTGTCGGGTGCTTAAAATAGCCATGGTCTACACTGCATTTAATACTCCAGAGTTAGTAATGTTACGTTGTAGGACCACTCGTCACAATCCGGCCGATTCCGTAACTACATATAACTTGATCAACGGCACTCGTTACAACTCGGCCGATTCCGTACCAATACCTAACCTCGTAGTATATTTAAAGGAGGTTGTCATTTTGAACTACCAATCACATTATCTTAGACATTGCGGCGCCCCTGTAGATCGCTTAGCAACGACATGAACAACCACTGTGAAGTTACTCAGTTCTATCGATCTGTCGATGAAAGCTCCTAACGGAATTGATAAAACACGCTAAAAATTGAATGTACAAACTGTTTCCCGACTGAAATACTCTTAGAAAGATAACGATAGAAAATTTACTCATGCGTTCTTTCTAAAGAGGAGCCTTACAATTTCAATAACGGTAAAGCGGTGTGCTTCCGGAGATGTGCGAAATGTACCGTGTAGGTGCATATCAAGCTACGTGATACAGCCGAGGGATTTGATCACCGGATCACCCGAGGTATGCCGAATGTACATCTAACTTGATCAACGGCACTCGTCACAACTCGGCCGATTCCGTACCAATACCTAACCTCGTCGTATATTTAAAGGAGGTTGTCATTTCGAATTACCAATTCACATGATCTTAGGCATGTGAATCGCTTAGCAACTACATGAACAAGCAAAGATGTGAAGTTATTCACATCTATCGATCTTTCGATGAAAGCTCCCAACCGAATAGGTAAACCACGCTAAAAACTGAATTGAACTGTTTGCCAACGGAAACATTCTTAGAGAGATATCGATAGAAAATTGTGACACACGTTTTAATTTTTAAGAGGAGCCTTATAATTTTGATAACGGTAAAACGGTGTACTACCGGCAAAGAAATGTACCATGTAGGTGCATTATCGAGCTACATGATACAGCCGAAGGATTTGATCACCGGATCACCCGAGGTTTACCGAGTGGATCAACAAATCATCCGAGGTTTGCCGAATAGTTGTAGGCCTATATATAGATTTGGAGGATTGGTTTGTTTAAATGTTGAGCTTTTAAATTTATGCATTTGTTGCTTCTCGAGCTTGTTCGTAACACGATATATATAAGGCACGATAAAGACATTTAGAACATTAATTAGCTCTTGATGAAGGAATGATCAAATGTCAAATTATTGTTAGTGGCTGATTTCTCTATGCTTGTGTGGCCTGGCTAGTCGTGATTCTCGTATACATGGAAGAATGCTTCATTCAAAAAACAAATACCCCGAGGATGCTGTCTGATCAGTGTCTCTAACCACTTTGACATCATACAATATCAATGCATGGACCATGCTCTGGCAAAAAAGGATTTAATACATCTTCGTAACGCAGTAGGCCTATGCCAAGCAAGTTATCACATAATTATGGATCCATAAAATCCACTTTGTCTAATGTTCAACGAACCGGATCATGAGGTAGTATGGTCATTTGACATGCAGAAAATATACAGTTGGCAAAAAGTTCGGACCCATGTCATGGCTTGATACTTTTTGGGTGCATTAAGCCCCGTTTTTCACAGAGCACGGCTCATTTATTGTATATTCAGTGAGAGGAGCACACTATCAGTTTAGTCAAGCAGGGAGACGGGAGATGAGGGCGGGCGGTGTGTGTGTGTGTATGGGGGGGGGGGGGAATGTGCCAAACCTTTTACATGACTAGTCACAGCAGAATCTTCAATCAAAACAGTAACAAGAACAATCGGTGACTGAATCGTTGATGATCCCTGATCAGCTTGAAGAAATCATGATCGATATTGGCTTGACCTGTTTACCAAACGACAAAATGTTGCACTTGTCCAAATCCAAAGTATTTGCAGACGGCAAATTAGATGGGCCTTAAATTGCAGAATTTGTCTTAGAAACGGTAGAAAACATTGTAGGAAAAGGAGAAAAAAATCTGTTTACCAGCTTTTTCTACTTTCTTTTTTTTTTTTTTTTTTTAATGTTTCAAAACCTTAATTCTTTCTCAGGATCGTTAAAACTCTGAACTGTGTAGTGTCGTTAAAACTCTGAACTGTGTAGTGAAGTGTTAAAGGCAGCAAACTCACAAATTTCTCTACTTATGCAGTGACTCAATACCTCGCAGAATTTTTAAAAACTCTCAGAAGGTATTGAAAACATCATTGTATAAAAAGGGAAACTGAATATATAAACTAGCAAGGCTCTAGCAAAAAGGGAGGGGGGGGGGGGTTTAATGCATCTCCGTGATGCATGATACCAATCAAGCCATTACATATTTATGCACCCACAATGGCCACTTTTTTATTTTAACAACTGACTTAATCGTGAGGTAGACTGGTCCTTGAACATGAAGAAAATTGACCATATAGCGAAAAGTTTCGGCCCATGTCAGCCTGCGCGGACTGCGCAGGCTGACCTGGGTCGATACTTTTCGCAGATGCATAAAGTTCCCTTTTTCACAGAGTATGGCTCAAATATTTGTTAAAACTTTGTAGCAAAAGGATTTTTTTTTCTCACAACCGAACTCGCATTTAGCCACGATGATCATAGAAGTAGTCTGCTGCAAGGGGGGAAAGTCGTTTGTTGGACTCACTCGGCAAACATCGGGTGATCCGGTGAAAAAGTTAGATATAGGTACGGAATCACCCGAGTTGTGACGAGTGCTGTCGGAGCTGAATAAACATTTCGTTGCCATGTAGAATCTAAAATGAGCCATTTTCTCGCAAAAGAGGGTTAAGTGCATCTCCGTCATGCATTACATCAACTAAGTCCACATATAATTATGAATCCATAGAGACCATTTTGTCTAACAACCGACTAGATCATGAGGTGGTGTATGGTCCTTGGACATGCATAAAATCTAGCAACAGCAAAAAGTTTCGACCCTATATCAGCAGCCTTCTCGGACTGCGCAGGCTGAGATGGGGCGATATTTCTTTCTTTCTTTTTTTTTTTTTTTTTTTTTTGCGCAGATGCATTTAGCTTCCTTTTCACAGAACATGGCTAAAATAAACTGAACCGATATTTTCCAAGACAGTAAATACTTTTCCATTTAAAAAGAAGATCCATTTTGATCGTCTAGACTACTTTTAGACTGCAGAAGCAGACAATGTAGATCAAAGATGAGATTGCATTTTCTGTGCAGTCTGATCTTAGTCTACGTCTTCCTCAAGAGTCTTTCATGTTGCCCATGGCACTGAAAGAATGTAACAATACATTATTATGGTTAACTAAGGAACAAATTTTGTATTTTCATTTGGAAGAGGGCGATAGGGCCTAAACATGCATTCGAGGATATTGTGAGAAATACTAAAATTGCTCAAAATTTGCGATTTTTACTCTATATTTTACTGTTTCTGTTTTTTTTTTTTGGTCTCATTTGTGTATTTGTGTGGGTGTGTTTTTCTTTTCTCGTGAACATATGTATGAATATATCAGATCTTTCTCTAATATAAGCCTTCGAATCGGAGTACGCAAAAAGATACTTGCCTGAATGGTAATGAGTTAAAACATGTAACAGGTTGGGCAATGACTGAGCCACTCGTATAAGCATATGGAAATAATGAGGCATTCTAGGAAATTTACCCCCACAGGTTAAATTACTGTGAACGTACGACATTCGAAAATCCTGCCTCATTAAAGTTGACAGTTTTAGAAAACATTTGTGGAAAAGGAGTAATTGCTTTGGTAACATACAAATTGCTCGTTTCCCATGATCATCTCCACACTGTTGAAACTCCAAACAGTATTTCGCCGAGCTCCAGTCGCGCAGTCGGTAACGTATCTAGGAGTTGAGAACAGAGGGCGCTGGTTCGAACCTCCAGATCGGCGAATTTCTTTCCCAGGGTTGATGATAGTAATTGCCACAAGATTCATTCTTCTCTCACCGCTAATCATTGCTCCGACCATGGTTATGTGGAAAAGCATCCAGCGGCTTTAGAAGAATATTGTGCAAAGTACTGGTAAAAGAAACTCCAGGAAAGCATGGATAGGTGCACTGGCCGCCGCGATGTAACTGAAATAATGTTTGAACGGCGTTTAACACAATCAATCAATCAAACAATCAATCAATCAATAATTCCCTTTTCATTAAATGTTTTCCTTTGTGTTTTTTCCAGGGCCTAAAAAAAGCAGCCTTATGACATTTCTTAATTATACCACATTTTCTCTTTTTCCTACTTTTTTTTTTCGAAATTCTTCTTCCTATGAGTCATGAAAACTCGGGATTGTTTGGTAGAGGGCTAACCCTTTATCACACAATCCCGACTTTTAACGACTCTGAGAAAGAAGCCTTTTGAAAACATTGTGGGAAAAGGAGAAATTGCTGGTAATCAGCATTTTCTCCTTTTTCCGCAATGTTTTCTACCCCTCTAAAAACAATTTCAGTTTTTCAGCCATATCTATTTTGTCATCTGCAAATGCTTTCAATTTCGACTGGTCTAAAATGTTGTCGTTTGGTAAAGAGTTGAAGCGCTGAACCCGTCTAAAGCTGCTTTTGCGGTAGGTATGCATCAAGATCAGACCGAACAGAACGCACAGTCTAATCATGGATCTATGTACAGTGTCCACAACTTTGTTGCATATTCTGAACAAAGCAACCTTAAAATAACAATATTTTGGAAGTTTCCCCAATTGAAAAGGTCGGTTTCATTAATTAAGCAAAGTCCTCTACTTTTTAGGCGTAAATATGAAATTTGTGAAAATGAATTCGCTGCACTATCAATGGCGTTAATTTGTATAAGGGAGACAAGCGATATTTTTTGTGACAACTCCTTTCTGCATGATTTGCCTCCCTTGTAGGATAGAAATGCACGTTGAAGAACTTGTTGCTTTGAACAACACAAGTACATTTTTGTTGTATATTACATGTCAAAAATTCGATATACTATATTTAAGACATATAACTAATTGTGAACCCTCCCTTATGATCGAATTATGTCTCTTTACAGTTAACCCTTAACCTGCTAAATAAGTTACATGGAACATTCAAGCTGATAGTAAAAACCCAAATGTTACAATTTCGAACCTATTTTTTGGGTAAAATAATCTCCTTATCGGACAGCGTAGATCTAAGATTAGACTGCAGTCTGATCTTAATCTACACTGTCCACAATTTAGGTCCTTGAGTCTCGCTTGGCAGCCTTTAAGAGTTTAAAATATGTCAGGGGAAGAAAGCAAGGGACAGATGCTAAATTAATACAGTATTTTGACTATCACTCTTTCCCTTTATGTCACGATCCTAAGTCATTATAAATCAGTATTATGACATATGAGCCATGCTCTGTGAAAAGGGGGCCTAATGCATATGCGAAACCTATCGACAAGGTCAGCCTGCCCAGCCCGCGCAGACTGACCTGGGCCAAAACTTTTCGCTATTGGTCAATTTTCTGTATGTCTGAGAACCACTGTACCTCGTAATTCAGCCGTTTGTCAAAAAACAGTGGCTATTATGGATCGATAATTATGCAAATGGGTCGATTGGTGTCATGCATCACGGAGATGCATTAAAACCCCTTTTGCCAGAGCATGGCTCACTTATGTATACAATGAATCAGTGCCTCAGATGTCTGTTCACCATCATAAGAACTTGATATCGCATGTGTTTGACGTCTCGCCCAACGTTACGTAGCAAGTCTGAGTACTGTCGACGCCAGATTGGTATCAGCAACCGATTGATATCATCATCGTCATGTGAGAGAAGCTCGGCGTTGGGATGAACAGCTTCGTTGTACAGTATGGATTCCGTGTCGGACTCTTGGTGACGCGATATCTGTCTAGTGACACCGATGTACAATTGTTTGACAGAGTGTTGAACCTGTCGGCGTATTCGCCGCTGATTTTTTATCATGGTCCTTGCAAGCTGTTTGAAAAACACCCGATCGTAAATGGTAAACTTTTTATCTGTAAATAGATAAGGGTCCGTATTCTTCAATCATTCTTAAAAACATTCTGGATCTAATTCTAGTTTCGGAAAGTAACACAACTTCTGATTAGCTAAACCATTTAGTTTAGCCAATCAGAAGTTGTGTTACTTTCAAATAAAAAAAAATCTTGAGAATAAGACTAAGAACGTTCTTAAGAATGGTTGGTAAATACGGACCCAGAATACTAAATGAATAAAACAATAAGAGCTTAAACGATGCTTCAAGATGGCTTCAAAATGTGCTCGCACCACCTTCTTACTAAATTTAATGTCACCAAAGGTTGGCGGTTATGTATTTTTTTTTTTAAAAAAGACTTTTAAAAAGTATTATTTGTTGCATTTGGCCAAAGTGCTGTATATATGACTTACGTAGTTTGCCTTTATATATGACAAAACAGAGTTGGCAACTCCATTAAGACATTTAACATTTTTCTATTCATTAGTGTCGTTTAGAATTTGGTTCTAGTGTAATAATGACTAAGTACAGTACCAGAATTGGCCACCGTCTTTTCAAGCCGTCTACAGATTTGGCTGCAGTCCCTGACAGGTGTATTGGGCATTGTTTCTGGAGACCGTGTGGGCTCAGAAGTCTGCGAGACACTTTTGGTTGTTTCCTTTTTAGCGCATGGTGGTGCACTGGTACTCGTTGTTTTCTTTGTGGCCTGTATTGTTGTGTTCAAAGGTGTAAACGTTGGCCGCCGTTCTGATTTCGCAGTAGTCTTTGAAGCTGGGGTAGGCAGTGACTTGGACGTGATTGTTATACTTTCAGTTGTCTTTGCACCAATCTTTGGAGAGATAACCTCTGTAGCCCTTTGTCTTGACGTCGAATAGTTTGGTGCTAATGAAGTAGAAATATATTTATGTGTAGTTGGCAATGAGCTTGGCCTTGTTGTCGGTTGAAATTTCGAAAAAATAGGCTCTGAGGTAGGATTGGATGTTATTGTTGATGAAATATAAGTAGTTCCCTGTTGGCGAGGTGTTGATATTGATACATACTTTGTTGCAGTGATTTTCGGTAGTGGAGAGAGCGATGTTGATTTTGGTGATGATGTTGTAAGATCCTTAGCTAATGACACTGACGACGAAGACGAAGTTTTCGTTGTCTCGTCCTGTGTTGATACCACTTGTCTATCAGACGTTTGAATTACAGGAAGTACAGACGTAGAATAATCGACAAATGTTTCTTCAAGTGGGATACTATTAAAAGTTGACGTTGGCAGTCCTTTCTGTGATGTGGCTTCGCTTGGTAATACAGGAAGGGTGGGAGAGCTGGTAAATGTGCTTTGCGATGTATCTTCACTTACACGGGCGTCAGTTGAGCGCTCTATGGATGTGGTAGTTCCTTCTACCGATGTTGTAGTTGATTGGGTGTCTAAATAGGTCGATGATAGAAACCAGATATCGGTTGGTGGCATGGATGGTACTGGTCCATCAGCACAGGTTAGACAACAAACGGTGTTAGTATCAGAATTCCTATCGTTTACACAGTCTTTTGATCGACAATATTTCTTCTTGTCACCATATTCACAACCAGAGAGGCCAATGTTCACCTTTGCACACGATGCACAACACGAATACCGCTCAGTATCCGTGTAGCATAAGAACGGCTTATTACTGATCCTCTTTTTGCACTTGCCGGCTGGATCATCACCGAAGACACAATCATCTAAACCTGTCTCAGCATCTTCAAATTCCAAGCATTGGCCCTCAAAACAATATTTCATGTTGCCGCAAGGCGTTCCATCTGCAGGAAGTATGTATCCACATTCATCCGAACCAGGTATAGTACATAGCAAGCCCGAACATAACTTTTCATAGTCCGAGGGCTGCAAGCGGGCTCGGCAAATATCGGACCGTTTGCCATAAACGTTCTGACACTGTGTTTTAGCAGAATAAATAGTTCCTGGCAACTCTTGAATAATTGTAACAACCTCAGGAGGATAGCGATCGACCAGAGAGGTTTCTTTAAGACAGTTCAGCCCATCTTCATTTATCTTAGATAGATAGTCTTTAAAATACTGAATGGAGCAAGTTGAAAATTTCCAGCGGTTTGTTGGAAAAGATTTCACAGGAAGTTTGAACTTTGGAGCCATGATGAAGTTAAAGAACTCGAGACAGTCGTTATTATCCATATCATCGCGAGAACCGAGACTTCGTGCAATTTGTTGCGTTGCATACGTAACTGTTCGGAAGTCGAATGCCTCCTCGACAATGGAAGAGTTCGAGATATTGCGACACATAGATTCTGCAAATGCCAGACCCGTGTTGCCTGTATTCCCTGCATAGGTAAGGTCTCCGCCTGTAAACAGAATGGCATGGTCGTATTGTGGTAACATACCTGCTTCATCATCAAGCCAATCCTGAAATTTCTCCAGAGCTTCCGACGCATTTATCATCAGTCTTTTGTTCGGCAAAATTTTATCTTCAATAGTACTTGTAGATGTCCAGAAAGACTCCTCTTCGGTTTGAGCGATGACGAAACCTGAAAATCCCATATTTATTTCAAAAGATTGTTTCTCAATTGTCCCAAATCGCAAATCAATACCATTAAAAACATAACTGTAGTATTGCTTTATGTTCTCAATGGGTGTTTTGTTAGTATCTTGACTGAAACGCTTTTTCCATCTCGTGAATGCCTCAAAGTCTATAACTATCAGTAGCTCTACTGTGTAGATATCACTGGGTGAACGTTTTATATGCCTGTTTTTTGGATGCCGCCTAACATATCTCCTGTATCTTTGATTGACGCTTACACGTTTACTTTGTGGGAAAGTGTAAGACGGGATGTTTGCAAACTTCCGCGATGATATCTCATGACAAGTGGACAATTTGAAAGGTGACAAAATACTTTCTCTTAAGTTTCGAAGATCAAAACCTAGCTCTGTGTCTTTGATCGTTACTTTTATAGAGCCCATGCAAAATTGACCCCTTGCTATATATTGCGATGATTTATGCGTTTTCCAAACACGAATAATTCCATCATCATTTTCAGGTTTATAAAAAACTGCCCTCTCTAGCTCTGGTTTGTATAAAGAGGTGTTGTTATAGAATGTTACGGTGTCAAGTCTGGACGAATTTGCTTTTATCAAACTGATGCTGAGAGGAACTGGCTTGTCTACGGCTCCAGTGGCCTCTTTGGGCATCTGTACACGAAGCTGCAGGGAGTTTGGATATTCATCCTGACTGGATTCCTGCTGATATCCGCTGATTGTATCTCTGACTTCATCTGCAAGATTTGATAGTATTGAATATGTGTGTGTGTGTGTGTGTGTGTGTGTGTGTGTGTGTGTGTGTGTGTGTGAACCATGCTCTGGCAAAAGGGGGTTTATTGCATCTACAAACAATATCGAGCCAGGTAAACCTGTGCAGGCTGACCTGGGTCGAAACTTTTTTGCTATCGGTCAGTTTTCTGTGTCAGAAGACCCGTCTACCGCATGGTTTAGTCGGTTGTTAGACAAAATGAATGTTATCGATCCATGATTACATGATGACAAGCTTGGTATATTGCATTACGGAGATCAGAGTTTTTCCTGTACTTTATGATGCAGGGGTCGTTTGACTGCCTTCAAGTGAAAAAAAAAATGTAAATTTTGGGGTTCATTTAGAAAATTAAGCGGTCCAAATTCAAAGGAACAAGGGGTCAGGGAAAACCCTAGGAGATGCATTTAACCCCCTTTTGCCAGGGCATGGCTCATATAGTATCTTGTGGCATTTTAAAAACCAATCGAAAAATTTTACCACAGAACACCAAAATCATCAAATCAATGGTGAACACTCTTGTTGTAGAAACACAGGACAGTGTCATTAACATTTACCAAACGATCTCAAATTCTCAAGACCCCAGAGAAGAAGGCTTTTGAAAACGTTTTGGGAAAAGGAGAAAATGCTGGTAACCATCATTTTCTTATTTTCCCATAATGTTTTCGACCCTTTAGAAGAAAAACCCTATCATTTGAGACATATTTAAATTGTCGTCTGCAATTGCATTCAATATGGGCGAGTGCAAAATGGTGTCTGGTAAAGAGTTGATTTATCATAGTAGATGTACATTCGTCACAACTCGGCCGATTCCGTAACTTGATCAAGGCATCACCCGAAGTTTGCCGAATGAGTAGATGTAGCAACGTTGTCAGGACTCAATACCCCCAACACCAGACGACTTTTAACCCTTTACTAGTTGACAAAATTTTAGACTGGTCCAAATTCAAAAGATTCGCAGACGACATTTTACCTAAAGCTCAAACGATTGGATTTGTTTCTGAAAGGTTAGAAAACATTGCGGGAAAAGGAGAAAATGTTTTCCACAATGTTTTCCTTTTTCAACAATGTTTTCAAAAGTCTAATTTCCCAGGGGAAACCTAGAGTTAAAACTCGGCATTGTCTGTAATGGGTTAAACATGCCCGTTAACTCTTTACCATACGACAAAATTTTAGACTCGTCCAAATTGAAAGTATTTGCAGACGTAAAAACTAAAAATGTCTCGAATGGTGGTATTTACTTTTCACGGGTAGGAAAGTTCATAATCTCTCTCTCTCTCTTCTCTCTCTCTCTTCTCTCTCTCTCCTCTCTCTCTTCCTCTCTCTCTCTCTCTCTCTCTCTCTCTCTCTCTCTCTCTCTCTCTCTCTCTCTCTGTGTCTGTGTGTGTCTGTGTGTGTCTGTGTGTTTGGGGGGGGGGGGGGGTCGGGGCATTTGTCAAAGTAAAGAAGGATCACCCATTAGTGAAGCTCAACTTCTTGTCATCTGGAAGACTTACACGTTTGTTAGACATGCAGGTTATATTAACCGTTTACAAAACGTCTCTACGGGTTTGTCCTTCTTGAAAATGACACAGAGGGTCATCTATATCTCGGCAGTTTGTTAAGTATAATAAATATTTCACTTTACTTCAGGTTGTCTTAATTCGTTGTAGCAAATTGACTGAAATAAAAAAAAACTATTTAGAAAAAGTTACATACGCTCGTCTGTCTCTGAAACGGAACAAAGTTTAATATTCTGTTTTAAAAAATGAAACGTAAAAGTATTTTATCCCAACATCTTTAAATAGATCCTGGGAACCCGTATTGGTATATTGATAGACGTAGCCTGGGGGTACTAACTGTTTAACCCTTTCCCAAACGACAAATTTTGGACTGGTCCAAATTGAAAGAGTTTGCAGACGACAATTTTAAATTTGATGAAAATGGCAGAAAGTTATCAAAAAAGGGTAGAAAACACTGTGGGAAAAGGAGAAATTGCTCGTTACGAGCAATTTCTCCTTTTCCCACAGTGTTTTCAAAAGACTTGTACTGCAGACACGTTAAAACCAGGGCTTGTTTGGGAAAGGGTTAAACTATGAAAACAAGAGAATTACCATTTGGCTTACATGATGATATCGAATATAACAATCTTTTGTAACACTGTACCATACACTGACGAGTTTAAACGTCCATAAGAAAGAAGCATTTTCAAAACATTCTGGGAAAGGAAGAAAATGCTGGCAACCAGCATTTTCTTCTTTTCCCACAATGATTCCTGCCCTATCAAAGACAGAAATAAGTAATTTAGCAATAATTTACTTGTCGTCTGCAAATGCATTCAATTTGGACTAGTCCAAAACGTTGTCGTTTGGTAAAGGGGTCATTAAGCAGCTTATTTCTTCAATCATCTATTTATCCATTCTTTTCTCCGTTCCGATATCTTATCATTTTGTCTTTACTCATTAGTTTACCCCTTCAAAGCTCCCTCTCTCCCCCTCTCTCTCTCTGTCTGTCTGTTTCTCCCTGCCTGCCCCACGCTCTCTCTCTCTGTCTCTCTCTCTCTCTGTGTGTCTCTCTCTCTGTCTCGTTCTCTCCTCCAGGCTCTAATGTCAGACAGGGTCTATCGGTTTTAAAAGGATCCCAAGAAAAATATTGGTGAAAGAAATTACAGGATATGTGTATTGGTCGCCTCGATGTAACTGAATTTATAATAAAACTACATTAACCAGCATTTCTCCTCTTTCCACAACGTTTTTCTACTCTATCAAAGACAGAAATCATCCTCTGAGCTATTTACGGTTACATTTATTTTGTCGTCTGCACATGCTTGCAATTTTGGTCGAGTTCAAAATGTCACTGTTTAGTAAAGAGTTAACACGTCTATTTAACTCCTTACCAAACGACAAAGTGTTACAATAAAAATATTGTCCAAGTTTAAAGTATTTGCAGACGAAAAATTAAAATGTTCCTCAAGACTGAAATTTCTTTTTAAAGGGGAAAAACATGTTAGGAAAAGGAGAAAACGTTGGTGACGAGCATTTTCTCATTTTTCCAACATACTTTAAAATGACCCTTAGTCAGGGTCCTTTAAAATTCGGGACCATGTGAAAAAAGGGTTATATGCATAAAATCATTACAAGTAAGAAAGAAAGTAAAACAGGAAAAATCACTTTTATGTTTCTTGTTTTCCAAGTGTGCTGCATTTAATTCTTTTAGCTCTGGAAAAATAACAAATGAACGAAAGATATTTATCTCATATGTTCGAATAAAGATGCGAACGATATATATGAACCATGCCCTGGCTAAAGAAGGCTTAATGCATCTCCGTGGAGCATCGTATCAATCAAGCCATCACATTATTATGGATCCATATAAGCCACCTTTTTTAACAACCATCTGAATCATGAGGTAGACTAGTCCTTGGAAATACAGACAATCGACCAATAGCGAAAAGTTTCGCTGATAATCAGCATTTTCTCGTTTTCAAACAATGTTTTCCTGCTTTCCAAAGACATATTTTAGTTTTAGAGTCACGTTTAATTTGTCGTCTGCAAAACCTTTCAATGTGACCCAGTCTAAAATGTTGTCGTCTGGTAAAGAGTTAGATGGTGTTTTACGCCACTTTCAACATTATTTCAGTTATATCGAAGCAAAAACTGACATACTCATGTATGTTCCGGGTTTCACCAATAGGCTAAAGCTAGTGTTGTACAATAGGAGACTCCCACGAAAAAACCCAGTGTTTACAGTGAAGCGTGAACCCAGGACCTCCAATTTATGAGCCCCACACTTAACCACTGAAACGGGCATTACAACATCTTTATTTTCGCATATGGTTAACCCTTTACTACATGACATAAAGTTTTAATCTGGTAAAGAGTTAGGTTGCGTTTTACGCCACTTTCAACATCATTTCAGTCATATCGAAGCAACAGCTCACATAAAGCTCTGTAGTGTTTTACAATAGGAAACTCCCACGAAAAAACCCAAGTGCTTACGTTGAAGCTCGAACCGGGTACCTCCAGTTTGCATGAGCCCTACACTTAACCACTGAGCCAGGCATGAAAACGTCTTTATTTTCGCCGATATGGTTAACCCTTTACCACAAGACAAAAGTTTAAACTGAACACTTTCAAAAAGCATTTTCAAATATTTAACTAAATTTGGCTAAAATGGTGGAATTTGGAATCTGTTAATAGGTAAAAAACACTGTGTTAAAAACACTGAGGAAAAGGAGAAACCAGCATTTTCTCCTTTCCCTACATTGTATTCAAAACCTCTCTTCAGGATCGTTATAATAGAAAACGAGGTAAAAGAGCGTAGAATATAGAAATAATAGAAAACGTGGGAAAAGTGCGTAATAAAACTTTGACATTTTGCACTGTTTGTGTTTTTACCAATTTTGAATGAAATAATAGAAAACACAAAGGCGTAGCGCCCATTACGCACTGTATGCAAGTACTGTATGTAATAAAACTGTGACATTGCACTATTTGTGTTTTTTACCAATTTTGACTGAAATAATAGAAAACGCAAGGCGTAGCGCCCTTTACGCACTATATGCAAGTACTGTATGTAATAAAACTGTGACATTGCACTGTTTGTGTTTTTACCAATTTTGACTGAAATACATGTAATAGAAAACACAAAGGTGTAGCGCCCATTACGCACTATATGCAAGTACTGTATGTAATAAAACTGCGACATTGCATTGTTTGTGTTTTTTACCAGTTTTGACTGAAATAATAAAAAACACAAAGGCGTAGCGCCCATAACGCACTATATGCAAGTACTGTATGTAATAAAACTTTGACATTGCACTGTTTGTGTTTTTTACCAATTTTGACTGAAATAAAAGAAAACACAAAGGCGTTGCGCCTATAACGCACAATAGGCAAGTGCGTAATAGAACCTAGACATTACAATATTTCAATATATTTGTGCTTTGCTTTTACTGTTTTTTTGTGGTTGACTGAATTGATAGAAAACGCAAGAGCGGTGCGCCCGTAACACACAATATGCAACTGCATAATGTAAAAAAGAAAGGGGGGGAAACATAAAACGTTTTGTCATTTCAGAGAATAATGTCATTCACATTAATAGTTATTCTTCAACGAACAATCTCGTCTTTTAACGACTTTGGGGAAGTGGACCTTTGAAAACACTGTTGGAAAAGGAGAAAATGCTGGTAACTAACATTTTCTCCTTTCCGCGCAGTGTTTTCTATTCTTTCAAAGACAAATATCAATACTTGTGCTACTTTTAATTTGTCCTCTGTATATGCTTTCAGTATGGGCATGTCTATAATTTTGTTAAATAGAAGTCTTCTTTCGGAGTGCGTCACGATACTTTAACCCTTAGGCTGCTAAGCACAGAACGTGCAGTCTGATCTATGATCTACCCTGTCCGATAAGGAGAGATATCTTTCCTCCAAAAATACCTTTGAAATGGGAAAATTTGGGTTTTTCACTATCGGCTTGAAAGTTTCATTTCTTTTATTTAGCAGGAAAAGGGTTAAACCTGCTCAGGCCCCTGAAAACGCAAATGGGAAAAGAGGGATACTGATTGATTGGAGCGGTTTCCCTTTTTTCCCCCAATATTTAGAACGAACTTTTGAGTCGTGCTCTGGCAAAAGGGGGTTTAATAATTATTCATCTCCGTGATCCATCATACAAAGCAAGTCATCAAATATGAATCCATAAAATCTATTTTATCTTACGACTGATTGAATCATGAGGTAGATTGGACTTTTGACATCCAGAACATTTAACAAATAACAAGGAGTTTCGACCCATGTCAGCCTGCGCGGACAACGCAGGCTGACACGAGGCGATACTTTTGCAGATGCATTATGTCCCCTTTTCACAGAGCGAGGCTCATTCCAAATGTCGAAAGGGTTACAGCTAGGAACTTGTATTCCGATGCCCACTTGATGTTGCTTAACTCAGTTTTTTGCGCTGTAAATTTGTGTTCATATTTCTTTATTGTTCGTTTATTCGTTTGGTAATTAGACTCTTTCATTTCGATCTTTCGTTTTTCATATCCCATGGATCCTTTTCCCACAATGTTTTCTTATCTTTTTCTTCTTACACGATTGTTAAGTGGAAATTGATTAAAAGGAAGAAAAATGGAAGAAGAGAGAGAGAGAGAGAGAGTGAGGGCGGGCGGCAAGCGAGGGAGGGAGCGAGCGAGCGGGTGAGTGGGTGGGTGGGTGGGCGAGCGAGCGGGTGAGTGGGTGGGTGGGTGGGCGAGCGAGCGGGTGAGTGGGTGGGTGGGTGGGCGAGCGAGCGGGTGAGTGAGTAAGTGACATGTTTGGCGAAGTATTCCGTCCTAAAGGAATGAAAATGAAATCAAGAGAAATGTAAATGCGAAAATGAGGAATAAGTTAAGCATACTGATTCAGCTGTTGTGTTTATGGTGAAAACAGTTAGGACCCCCGGGCTATGTCCACGAACTGACCGATACGGGTACTAAGAGCTTAACGTTTCTATTCTATTTATAGTCGTGGGGTGAAATACTTTTAGTTCAATTCTAGTATTTAAGACAGAATTTGAACAACTGCTTAGTTTCAGAGACGGAGGGGAGTATGTAACTTATCCTGACTGATCCTTTGTCTTATATCGTTTCGCTCCAAAGAATCGTGAAAGTCTGTTATAAAGAGACACATTTATCATTTGTAAAAATCTGCTGAGGTGTCGATGAACCCCTGTCTAAATGTCGAGGGGAGGGGAGGGGAGGGGAGAGGAGAGGAGAGGAGAGGAGAGGAGAGGAGAGGAGAGGAGAGGAGAGGAGAGGAGAGGAGAGGAGAGGAGAAGAGAATTACACTACAAGATTGGACCATTATACCTAACCCTTAGCATCTTTGGCACGATATATGGTCAACGAATATTGAGTGATTTGAAGTCCAAATTACGAATTTACCACTCGTACCAGTGATCGTGAAGAAGACAATGAAGCATTAAAATTGTGTGTCCTTTTCTGTAATTTATGCCTTAACATAAAATGGATACCTGAAATGGTGATTTGCCTCACATTACGCTTCAGTTTTACCACATCGGTATGCTTCCTCTAATAGGTGATCACTCACTAACTCAAGTACCCCCACCAACACTAGCACTCGCTCGCCCGCCCGCCCACCCGCCCGCCCCTTTCTAACTCGCTCACTCACTCACTCATGAACGAACGAACGAACGAACGAACGAGAAGAGACCTAGAAAATAGAAAGTATGACTGAATGAATGCATGACGCTTGAATGAATGAATGAATGAATGGACGAACGAACGAACGAATGAATGAATGAGGCTAACAACAAATACACAAAAAAGCACTTTCAAAATTAGATAAAATATTGTTAGACAGCAATTTTTAATTTTTGATAAAACTAACCTTCCGTATTTTCAGAAATTCGATCACGTTTCATCGAACAAATGTATACTTTAACTTTTTGGAGTGACGGGTGTTAAGGGGAAAACAGAGCTAATGTCTTAAGTAAGTTACCGACAACTACTTGTATAAAAGGAAGCCTTCAACTATCGGTGCCTACCGACATATTCAGAGCCGATTCACATAATCGGAGCCTTTCTTTATTCATCTCAATTTTTGTGTTATTTTCTTTCAGTTCTTTGCCAGCAGCGAATGGAAAAGTCCAAGACAATTATTCACACATCTTTAGACAGCAAAAGTCTCTAATATGCTAACTGAATGGCAATATCAGCCTGAAATTAGGTCCTTGACGTATTTATTTCGGCTACAGTCAACCCCATGCAAGGCACAAATGATTCTGACAATACTGTACACATGCTACAACTTTCCGTAGTGTAGAAAACACGTTGAAAGACCAGAGCATAGCACCATATTCTCCTTTTCTCGAATTTCAAAGACTTGAGAACACATAAGTACAAAGAATGACAAGCTTACCTGTTTCTTGCGTTGTTTTCGGCCGGCATTTTCGGAGCCGGAAGACCAACACAACATTTTCTTATCAGAGCCATTGGTCCCAATTATGAAGTTTTCCAACCGGTGGCTTTGTAAGAGCAGAAAACATTGTGAGAAAAGAAGAAAATGCTGGTAACCAGCATTTTCTTCTTTTCCCACAATGTTTTCAAAAGCCTATACTGTCAGGGTTGTTTATTATTAAATTTTAAGACTGTGTTTGTTGAACTTGTGAATTTGTGACAAGTAGTTAGAATGTTTCAACGCCTCTCACGATCGTAGGCTGCAACGGCAAAATCTTAGCCTATAGTATTGTAAGCCTGTAGGTTAATTTGAAGAGAGAGTATCAAACTTCTTTCTAATAACAAGTAATTAACCCTTTCCCAAACGACAAATTTTGGACTGGTCCAAATTGAAAGAGTTTGCAGACGACAATTTTAAATTTGATGAAAATGGCAGAAAGTTCTCAAAAAGGGTAGAAAACACTGTGGGAAAAGGAGAAATTGCTCGTTACGAGCAATTTTTCCTTTTCCCACGGTGTTTTCAAAAGACTTGTACTGCAGACACGTGAAAACCAGGGCTTGTTTGGGAAACGGTTAAGTTTTATATTTACTTTTGTATTCATTCATATCTGCAGTAGAACAGGTCTTTCGGTGGCCAACGGAAAATGCCTACTCTTAGAGACAGTGCTGTACGTACATACAGCAAAGCTGTCTCAATGTAATACAACGTGCATGTATACAAATTCCAACATCATTCCACTTACCTTGACTTATGTCTCCCGCCAAAATATTTCCAAATACAAGAATGAATACAAGGAACACTAGATTCACGACCATTTTAGAAGCATGTACTTCGCGAAAAGTAGAGATAGAAACACCCAATTCCAAAATCATTAAATAATGTTTTGTGTTTTTTTTTAGGCCATTGCTATGCAGTGTGTTTGGTTAAAGCCGCCCACTTCCTCTTGAAATGATTTGTACCGCCGAAAACCAATGTCACCCCATAGTAAGCACCTAGAAACAGTTGGTGCTTTTTCCAGTAAAATACGACTTTGAGAGTTCACTGAAATATAAAGTCCATATTAATTTCAGATTGAAATGAGCATTAACCCTTTACTGCTATCTGTAATCCGTAACAAAAGGGCTAACTAAAGTTTTTATTGTGTAATTTGTCACTTTATCCAAACCCAAACTGCTTCATAGAAAATGACAATAAATAAATAAATAAATAAATAAACTGAACAGCGAGAAAGACAAATTATCCAAGCTTGGAGTTTTTAGAAAGGTTCATTGCTTTGATTATCGCGGTCGCTATACAAAGTAGGAATTTACTACTAGCATTTCTGTATTGAGCTTTTTTCTGTAAGATGTGACATCGTAGAGTTAAATGAATTTGCGAAAAGAATCCATCGAATTACAGACCCTTGCATGATGCCGAAGCAGAAGACCTTTTGCTGAGGACCGTTTTCCTCTTCATTTACAAAACAAATAATAGTTCTTCTTGAAGTGCGGATTTCTTTTAAACGGGAAGTCTTCTGAGTATATGCATATGCATGGCAATAAAAGTTGTTTCCTCTACAGGTGGATTTAAAGTTGAGGTTAACCAGAAACATCCCCGCTTTAAACCACAGTTTAAAGCAGGACCTGACGTAGGTTTGGACATTGGCACTGTACTTGTTGGAATAGAAATGATATATACGAGGGCTGATTAATAAGTTGTGAGCCTTTTACGTATTGAAGGAGTCAAACAGAAATGTCCTTTTCAGCCTTACTATTCACTGACTATTAAAGCTGGTGTCATTTGGTCAGTTTATGTCGAAGAGGTCGCAATCTAAAGTAAACAAGGCAAGTGGCTCAGTAAATGTGTGTAGTTCCTGCAGGACAATACCTCTGTTAACAAGTCTTTCATTGCAATGGCTGCCATTAACAATTGTGGCTTTGAATTGATTGAGCATCTGCCTTTTTCGCCTGATCTCGCTCCGTCAGACTTTCATCTATTTACTAAATTGAAAAAGGTCATTGGTCAGATGATGACGTGCAGTGGAAGACTTTCCGAATGGTCAAGAAAAAGGACTTCTTTGAAAGTGGGAATGTGGTCCTTAAACATCGCTGGCAAAAGTTTTTACATACTGAAGGGGATAATGTTGAATATAATGCAATATGTCCGCCATAAGTCAGACTGTCATGGTTCATAACTTATTAATCAGCCCTCATAAATTCACAGGTTAAAATCTTATTAGAATAATGTGAAAGGGATTGCTACAGGAATGATTTAGAAAATACATGTATCTGAAAACAAAATCAAAATAGGCAATCATTCAAGTTGAGTTAGGATTTAGATTTATCTTTTATCTAGATTATGGGAGAATAATTAAAATAGCTTGGCCTTGCAGAGTATCACTTTAAGTGACTGATTGACATGGAACAAGGACATTTGATTGTCAAAGACGGTTACTTGTATAGGATTTCAGAAATCTGACCATACTAAAGGTCAATATAAAAATATCCTTGGTCTGAACTGAATTAACTTCTCTCTTCATGCTGCAGCTTAGTGACCTATTTAAACTTATCCTTAACTCTTTGCCAAATAATAAAAAAAAAATGGACAAGTCAAAATTGAAAACGTTTGAAGACGACAATTACGATTGACTCAAATGACGGATACTTGTTTATGATAGGAGAGAAAACATTGTGGAAAAAGGAGAAAATGCTTGTTACCAGCATTTTCTCCATTTTCCACAATGTTTTCAAAAGGTTTCTTCCACAGGGTCTTCAAAATAGTTTGGTAAAGGCTAGAGCTTATGTAGGAGATAATGATGGCTGTACTCTTAGTTACTCTGATTTTTTTTTTAAATTCAATTTCTATGTTCTTTTCCAAGGTCTAACATTTTATTTGTAATGAGAAATTTGTCTGTTTCTGTATGTTAAACAACATGTTCAAATTTCAGGGTTATTTCCCTTGCTTCTTTAACCTTTTACTAAACGAAAGCAAGAGGCCCTTGAGGGCCTGAATCGCTCTACTGGCAGTGATTTTTGCTTTTTTTCTAGCATAAGCAGGCATGGTGAATTATGTCAAAACCGGACCTCACATAGGTTTGGACATTGGCACTGTAAAAAAAATTGAAGTGCAGTTCCTCAAAACAAATTGTGTAGAATCCAGCCAAATTTGGTAGGGTTTCAGTACTCATTGTATTAAACAATCCTTGCAAGTTTCAAGGAAATGCAATTAATAATGTGTACTGTGCTGAGTAAACAATACTAAGTCATCAAATGGCTGCTTTTCCTTAACTGATTGCTGGATTTTCTTCATTTTTAATAGGGTTCAATCCTTCATGATAGAAATAATCTGTGCAAGTTTAAAAAGAGTTGTATCAAAAGTTTGGACTCAATTTTCATGGTTACCAGCATTTTCTCCTTTTCCAACAATGTTTTTGAAAGCCTTCACCTTCAGGATCATTAAAACTCAGGATTGTTCCGTAAAAGGTTAACTCTTTACCACACAATCCCGACTTTTAACGACCCTGAAACAGGAAACTTTTGAAAACATTGTGGGAAAGGGAGAAAATGCTTTCAATTTGGACCAGTCTGAAATTTTATAATTTGGTAAAGGGTTAAATATATTTTATGGATCCAAAATTTGAATACCTGATGACCTGCTTGGTATAATGTATCAATGAGACACTTTAACTCTTTACCACACAATCCCGAGTTTTAACGACCCTGAAAGAAGGGGCTTTTGAAAACATTGTAGGAAAAGGAGAAAATGCTGGTAACCAGCATTTTCTCCTTTTCCCACAATGTTTTCTATCCTATCAAAGTCAGAAATTGCCCTTTGAGTTACATTTGATATGTCATCTGCAAATGCTTTCATTTTGGACCAGTCCACAATTTTGTTGTTTGGTAAAGAGTTAAGCACTTTTTGCCAGAGTATGGTGCGTGTGCCACACACACACACACACACACACACACACACACATGCCATGCTCTGGCAAAAGGGGGCTTAATGCATCTCCGTGATCCATTGTACCAAGCAAGTTATCACATGATGATGGATACATGTAATCCATTTTGTCTACTAACCAATCGCATCATAAGGTAGACTGGTCTTTTGACATACAGAAGATTGACCAGTAGCAAAAAGTTTCCGTCCAGCCTGACCTGGGTCGATACTTTCTGTAGATGCATTAAGCCCCCTTTTCAGAACATGGCTCAATTATATATCTGACATGGTGCAGTTTTTGAATTTACAGCTGGTAAAACACAAACAAAACAAAACAGCATAATTATTACGTTAACATGTTTATTAGAAATGATGCATAGAATAATCAAGAAACCGACCAGCAGTTCAAGAACAATGTGACTACATGTATATTTGTAAACAAGATAATAACATGTCAAAAGTCATGTGAAATCTCATACACTTATATAATATCCCAGAAATTGTACCCAGTCTAGGTTACTTGCACAATGAAGATTACGATAACGAACGGTTTGCCTAGATTCAAGATCACTCATCTTTTTTATATTTGGATGTTACGTACAGTAGTCAAAAATGACGTCATTTTCACAAAGTAATGTTGGAATATATAAAAGGAAAAATATTCAGAATTGAACTAAAGCTAGGAAACAGTCTGTCTTGTAATGAAAGGATAAAATCATTACTGTTCAACTTTAACTTCCCCTTCAATTGTTGATTGATGTTGCTGAATGTTGTTTTACGCCACGTTCAACTTAATTTCAGTCATACTGCTGTGACAGCTCACATGGTCATATATGTCCTGGATTTCGACAGTCTGAGGTTAGGGTCCTGTTGTGTCTTGCCCAAGGACACTCTACCGAGAAGCATAGTACTTCAAATAAGAATTGAACCCTCCACCTCCCAGTTAAGAATCCTATACTTTACCACTGAGCCATGCAGGACCCCCTACAATGGACAGCTCTGAAAACCTTGCAGGAAAAGAAGTGATTGATTGAAATAAGCACTAATTGTTCCCTTTGCAATGTTTTCTATTCTGATAAAAACTCCTGCCTTGCAAAGTCTCTTAATTTGAAAAGTTTGTAATAACTTTGGGCTTGCCTTAAAAAAGCCTGTACAATAAAGTGCCAACTCTTTACCAGATGACAAAATGTAAGACTTGTCCAAATTGAAAGCATTTGCAGACAACAAATCAAATGTGGCCCAAATGATGAGATTTGTCTTTGAAAGGGAAGAAAACATTGTGGGGCAAGGAGAAAATGCTGGTTACCAGCATTTTCTCCTTTTCCCACAATGTTTTTTAAAAGCCGTCTCAGATTTGTTAAATCTTGGTATTGTCTGGACTGGTATAGGATAAATATCCCCTTTTATGTGACATGCTTGGTACTTGCATGTCTGATATGGTTGGTAATCCCTGCACATTTTTTCATGGAATGTTCAACACTATGCTTTAAGCAACTCATCCATCATTAACCCTTTACCGCACAATGACGCCTTTTGACGCCCCTGGGAAAGAAGCCTTTTGAAAACATTGTGGGAAATGGAGAAAATGCTGGTAAACAGCATTTTCTCCTTTTCCCACAATGTTTTCTACCCAATCAAAGAAAAATTGCACCATTTTAGCCAAACTGAAATTGTCGTCTGCAAATGCTTTCAATTTGGACAAGGCTAAATTTTTGTCTTCTGGTAAAGGGTTAAATTAAGATCATGATCCCATAGGTGGTCATTAAGATTTCAGTGCAGAAGCAAGCATTCAATGACCTTGATATATGTCCTGAGTTACAAAATGCTTGCATCTCCATTGAAATCTTCATGATCATCTGAAGGATCATGGTTATCAATGAATGATTGACATTTTACCATAAAGCCATTATTATCAGAATTCTTTTGTACTTATATACAAAGTCAAAGTCAAAGACTTTTGACTTATATACAGAAATAAATCTTATAGATGCAATACAAAAAGCATGTGTATAATGTGTGCTTTAGGCAAACAAGGAATTATGAAACAGTTTGATTGAAGTTTTGACAATGTATTTCAATGCATTACTTCCCACAAAAAATTGGCAGCAGATAACTTTGAAAACATCCATGTAAAGGATATCAAAAATTAACATGAATTACCTCTTTAATACATTGGAAAAATTGTGGACAATAGATGAAACTGATCTTAACCTTTAGGCTGCGAAGCGCAACTCACTGACCTTTTGCGGACAATGTAGATCAAGATCAGGGTCCGTATTCACCAACCATTCTTCAGAATATTCTTAGTCTAATTCTCCAAGATTTTTTACATTTGAAAGCAACACAACTCCTGATTGGCTAAACCAATCAGGAGTTGTGTTACTTTCACATGTAGAAAATTCTGGAGGACAAGACAAAGAACATTCTTAAGAATGGTTGGTAAATACGGACCCAGATTGCACACAACATGCAGTCTGATCTAGGATCTAAACTGTCCGATACAGAGATATTTTTCTCAAAAAAAAAAGGGGGGGTTTAAAATTGCATTATTGGGGTTTTTACGATTGGGAGAAAAGTTTCATTTCACTTATATAGCAGGATAAGGGTTAACTCTTTACTAAACGACAAATTTTTAGACTGGTCCAAATTGAAGGCATATGCAGACGACAAATTCAAATATGGCTTAAAAGATAGATTTGTTTTTCAAAGAGGTTACCAGCATTTTCTTCTTTTCCAACAATGTTTTCTAACACATTAAAACTCAGAATTATGTGGTAAAGGGTTAAAGTGTGATTTCTCTTTTGGACTTGATTTTCTCAAATGTGATCACTGCAGGACATAAATAGTTTGTTTGCAGGAGGTTACAACTTAACATCTTCAATTTCTCTGAGAAAACTCCAAAAGGAAAGGGAAAAAATGCTGGAAACCACCATTTACTCCTTTTCCCACAAAGTCTTCAAAAGCTTCTTTCTATGGGTCATTAACCTTACCCTTTACCAAACGACAAATTTTTGGACTGGACCAAATTGAAAGCTTTTCCAGACAACAATTTAAATGTGATTCAAATGATGTTTTCTGTCTTTGATGAGTAGAAAACATTATGAGAAAAGGAGAAAATGCTGGTGACCAGCATTTTCTCCTTTTCCCACAATGTTTTCAAAAGCATTCTCTTTCAGGGTCATTAAAATTCGGGATTGTGTGGTGAAGAGTTAAAACTTGGGATTGTGCTATAAATGTTACAAGATATTTTATAAAGGAAGTATCAGTAAACAGTTCCAAGGCCATTATATTGTACTAGAAGAGAACTTCTGATTTATTTTCTCTTCTCATTTCAAACTTAGTAACTCTTAGGAAAACAATGTGAAGCAACCATACTGAATACTGGACAAAAAAAAAAAAACCTACATAAATAGGTTATGTCTAGTTCTGACAACAAAATTAAAACTATTGTGAGCCACACTCTGGCAAAAAGAGGCTTAATGCATCTCTGTGATCCATGATACCAAGCGAGTCACCACACAATTATGGATCAATAAAATCCAATTTGTATAACTACCGACTGATTCATGAGGTACACTGGTCCCTGGACAGGCAGAAAATTGGGCAATTTGAAAAAGTTTCAGCCCAGGTCAGCGCAGACTGCGCAGGCTGACATGGGTCGATACTTTTCGCAGATGCATTAAGCCTCCTTTTCACAGAGCGTGGCTCATATCTTGAAAGCATCTCCATTAAACAGTCTATCAGAATACACCTATGTACATTTTATAACATACTGTTAACCTTTAAGCTGTTAAATAAATGAAACGAAAATTTCCACTCAATAGTAAAAACCCAAATATTGCAATTTTAAAGTTGATTTCAATGGGAAAAAAATACCATAGAAGACAGTGTAGATATAAGATCAGACTGCATGTTCTGTGCAGTCTCAACTTGATCTACACTGTCCCAAAAAGTACCAGAGTTGTGCTTTGCAGCCTAAGGATTAAAACAAAACACAACTGAGTATTTCAGTTTATCACGTAACATTAAGTTCTACAATTTTGTTTCAAACATGGCTCTCATATATACAATTTTAGGCTTTTAAAAAAAGGTCAACATTGTCCAGTTGATATGAGTTAATACATTAATGACTAGTGTTTCAGAATCTTTATGAATCTAAAATTGAAATATATTGTAACATTACAATGCAGACTGCAACGTAGCAACTGAGTAAAACAAAACACAACTGAGTATTTCAGCTTGTCATGTAACATTACAATGCAGGCTGCAATGTAGCAACTGAATAAAACAAAACACAACTGAGTATTTCAGTTTGTCACGTAACATTAAGTTCTACAATTTTGTTTCAAACATGGCTCTCATATACATATTTTTGGCTTCAAAAAAAAAAGGTCAACATTATCCAGTTGATATGAGTTAATACATTAATGACTAGGGTTTCAGAATCTTTATAATTCTAAAATTGAAATATATTGAAAAAAAAAAAACAAACAAACAAACAAAAAAAAAACCCTTGAAAATGGCACTGAAAGTTATGTCATTCACTGCACGACAAAAATCAAGAAATAACTTGGTAAGAAATATGTCTTTGTTTAACTCTTTACCAAATGACAAAATTTTGGACTAGACCAAATTAAAATGCAGATGACAAAATAAATGTAGCTCAAATGGTGATTTCTGTCTTTGATAGGGTAGAAAATATTGTGAGAAAAGGAGAAAATGCTGGTTACTAGCATTTTTTCCTTTCCCTACAATATTTTCAAAACCATTCTTCCTCAGAGTCAGTAAAACTCGGGCTTGTGCCGTAAAGTTACAAAAAGGTCAAGAAAATTGCAGCACAGAAATTTGAAAACCTTGTAAAACATGGACTATCAACATAAACGAGGGTTTAATTGATAAATACATCTGAAGATACTGTGGTGCAAGGAGAAATTGCTGATAACAAGCTTGAAGTAGATAACTATAAAAATATATCTAGAATTGCTGGCAATTTTCATTCTACCAAAACGTTGTGAAGAATAAACAACATTCAAAACTGTTGTCTGAATGTGCTTGCATATTAAATAAAAAAAAAAAAAAAAAAAAATACATGAGCCATGCTTTGGCAAAAGGGGGCATAATGCATCTCAGTGATGCATTGTACCAAGCAAGCCATTCCATAATAATGGATCCATAAAATCCATTTTGTCTAACAACCAATGGAATCAGCAAAGGTAGAGTGGTCCTTTGACACTGACCAATAGCAAAATGTTTTGGCCCAGGTAAGCTTGCACAGACTGCGCAGGCTGACCTGGGTCCAAACTTTTTGCACATGCAGTAAGCCTCCTGTTCACAGAGCATGGTATATATTGAATGGAATGTGTTAAAAACAGGCAAGAATAATGCTGATATAAAAAAAACAAAATACTGTAATAGACAAATTAAAGCACTTACATTTAAACCTTTCCCAAAACAACATAATTTTAGACTCCACTAAATTGCAAACATTTAGTTAGTTTAGTTTAGTTTAAACATATTTATTTTACATCGATTGAGAAACAAGTTCTTACAACTTATACTAATCTCTCTCGATTGCAAACATTTGCAGACAATAACCTAAATGTAGCTCAAAAAAATATTTCTACCAAAAAATGGTATAAAAGATGCTGGAAAAGAGAAAATGCTCATTGAACACCAGCATTTTCTTATTTTCCCACAATGTTTAAAAACACCTTCTTCCACAGGGTCATTAAAACATGGGATTGTTTGGTAAAGGCTTATAAAGTTTAATTTAAATCTTTACTAAATTACAAAATTTCAGACTTCAAGAGATTGAAAGCATTTACAGATAGCAAATTAAATGTAACCCAAAAGCGATTTCTGATTTTGAAAAGAAAGAAAACATCGTGGGAAAAGGAGAAAATGCTGGTCACCAGCATTTTCTCCTTTTCCCACAATGTTTTCAAACATCTAAAATGTCTACTTCTACAGGGTCATTAAAGCACCAGTTTGTTCAGTAAAGCGTTAAACTTGTGTCTTAAAATTATCCGGCAATTTGGATGCATTAGATTTGAGTTGCTGCCATTTGGAAGGGTTCCTGCGGAAATAGTACACAGTTCCTGCAACGATCAAAGCTACCACCACCATGGCAACCGCTAGAGACACAATGAGTACTGTATAACTGTGCGTCTTTGCTACATAGAGACCTCCAGAGGAAGCCTCGAAAGTTGCCATGTTTCCGTTCACCTCTGTGTCCATTTTTGTCCACAGTGCGAAGTTACTTGTGGACGAAGTGCGGTAGACGTCGATATTGCTGGCATCCGGATCACTCAGTTTGAGAGAAATGGACATTTTTTTCCCTGGTAAAGACATGACTGTCTCTGGATGGATATTGAGGAAGTCACTCACATAGTCTTCTCCTTGCTGTAAATACCAAAAATATCAGATTCTTAATTAACTCTTTACCAAGCAACAAAAACTTGGATCTGCACAATATGGAAGTATTTGTAGACAACAAATTAACCCTTTCCCAAACGACAAATTTTGGACTGGTCCAAATTGAAAGAGTTTGCAGACGACAATTCCAGGGCTCAACGCAAAACTATTCTAACTCAATTTTTGTCAAAAATAGTTTTTTTGCATTTATTGAAATAAAATGTCAAGATACATGTTATGTTAAAATATTGCGGTGATACTCCGAGTAGTTTTGGAGATATTGTAATTTTTAGAAGATATTCTATCTCCAAATGATGATGTTCTTTGTGCAAAACTATTCTAACTCAAGATAGCATAGTTTTGCACTTAAATCCAGCTTGAAAAGTTGGATTTCAAAGTGCAAGACTATTCCAACTTGATTTTGAAGCTATGAGTAGGTTTTGGTACCATCATAAATCTTGCTTCTGATTTCATAATACTGTTTCTAAACAGTGCAGCAATTGTATACGACCTTTGTTGATGCCTTTGGTAAGAAATATTTAACAATTTGATGGGGAAATGTGTACATTTTGATACTGATGGCTTTGACTTTACTCAAACCACATGTAATAAAGGATAGATGCCATACTGCATTTCTATAAAATTAATGTTATGATCACCATTACATAAAGATCCTTAACCAAATCTGTTACACTTCTTTTTATTCACCCTGCTATTCAACAATAGAATCTATGTCAAATTTTAGCAGCATATTCAAACATAAACTAGGCATTCAACATTAAGTCTAGCTACTGGGTTTTGTCATCCATAACCCTAATACCTCCTGTTCTAAAGACTGTTGTAGTCAGCTGTGCAATGCCTTTGCTCATCACGTTTGTTTGGACTTGTATCTTTTTTATGTGGCCCTTCAACATTACTTAAAAGGTGGGAAAACTACTAAATCTTAGGTTGTCAAATGTGGTCAGAGCAATGAAAAGACAAATATCACTGTGCCACACAATAAAACAAGTGTGACAAACATCTCTGACCTAGATCAACCAGCTAATCAATAGTCTGATCATCATCTTCCCTGAATCAACAATCTGATTGTACAGGAACCAGTTTGTGAGCACAAATGTCTCTGATCAAGCATTGTGCATGTGCAGACTGGTCTTAGTCTTTGCTTTTTCACACATGCTATATTTTCATAATTAACATGTGAGCCATCATTAATTCTGCAGGGAGTATTTTTAATGATATATAATAAATACAGTCAATTGAATTAATATAGTTATTTGATGCCATTGGAATCCCAGTATAAATGTACCCCCACCTCCCCTTTAAAGGCTTATTTAAAAACTTTGATGGTCACTGTAGTTTGACACTATTGACTTAGAGCTACATGTATAATATATTAACACATCAAAATACTTTCAAGAAAATCATGAAAGAAATTCTAATATTTACTTTCCAATATGTTTTACAAATAAATTTATCAAATCTTAAAAACATGACAGTACCAAAATTAATTTCTATCTTTAAATTGTCAAATTTGATGCCACAATCACCAGCATTTTAAATAAGTGATACTCGATATAAATTAGGTGTCTCTGAATTTCACCCTGAAAATACAGAACATTTCAAAAGGTCTATGAGGAACAAATCATAACTCTGTGTTGGCTTCCTGTATTCTTTTTTAATACAAAAGATTATTTAAAAAAATGTTGAATAGTACTTAATATGGATAATACTTTTCAGCCCTTTCCATTTGAATATGTTTGGAAAAGCTGGGCACCAAAAATTACTACCTCTAGATGATGTTTTTACCTAAAATGGTGTAAATCTGTATAAAAGAAAACTAGGCACACTCACTTGCACAGTTTTAGGCTATATCAGGGCTGGGTCTATTTGTTACAATTCTTATACTGACACACTCAGAAAGCAAGACCTAAACTAGAAGACCTTTATGATGGTATATCACTAAGCTGAGTTAATAGGAGCTAATTTGAAAATGTAGTCATTTTTAATAACCATGGACAAAATCTGAATCTGCTTGTTTAACCAAACACAGCTGATGGTACATGTATGTATAAATTTTTGAAGCTCTATGTAAGCACAGTCTACTGTCAGAGTTGGATCCATTATAAATAGTAAAACACAAAAAAAGGGGGGGGCTCATATTTGACCTTCTGGGACAATCTGAACAATTTTGTTCAAAGACCATTTGACATATACAACTAAAACTATGGGCTTTGTAATTCCATGAAAGAAATAAGTCTATGTAAAACAAAAGACCCTCATGCCAGGACTGTTTTTGACCAAAAGAAAATAATTAAGATACTGTTTAACTCTTGATCACACTACATAATTCTGACTGACAGCTATTGCAGACGATAAATTATATTTAGTTTTAATGATGGGAATGTCTTTGAAAGGTTAAAGTACATTATGGGAAAAGCAGATAATTATTTTCTAAAGCATACTGCATTAAGGGCACAAAATTATGGAACTGTTTGGTAAAGGGCTACCAAAGACCACAAAATGATGCTACATACATATACCTACCTACCAATGCCAGTGCTCTAGGTCTGGTTGTTTTGGTCAAGATACCTAAGTTTTTTAAATACTGGACTCTATTACAAACAACCAAATCTAGGGCAGGACCATTCTTTAACATAATTATAAAACATAAATGAAGGACTATTAGAATATATTACAGAACTATCATCAACTCTCTAGGCCTATTTCTTTCAGATATGTGTTGGTGTAAATTTCCCCCAAAAGAACTCTTATGTAAAATACTTTGGACAACATTCAAGTAAGACCATCAGACAATACTACCAGTACTAAATACCAACCCAAATATCAGCTTATAAGATTTTTTATGGTTTTAAAAAAAGAAGGTGCTTTTTAAACTCTTTTTAAAACATACAACCATTGGGCAGGGCTATGTATACCCCGAAAGACTCAATTTGAACAAGTTTTGTAGAGCATCACAAGCTTATTTTACATACAAAATACCAACAAAAGTTTAGGCTTTCTGGGTCAAGATAGAGGATCTTTAATGCACATCCATCATACAAAACACTAATTTACATGCCCCCCCCCCCAAAAAAAAAGGTCAATTTAATCTTGCTTATCATTTGAACAATCATTATACTATAGCTGGTACAGTTTATGCCTCTGCTTTTGTGTGATTTCTTGAGTTATATTTTAATTTTTGGCAATGTTGACCACATTCAGGTGGCCTAGACTTTTTTAGCAATTTATTTCACCCACATATAGGGGAGAATTATATAAAATTTGATGCCCGATCTTTGACAGACAACTAACTTTGGGTGATCACAATAGTTCAGTTTGAGCCGCTTTTGCTAAAGGTAAGCTAAAGACCGTAATTATATTTTTATGAATGATGGATGTTTCAGATTTATTTAGATCTTAAAAAAAGGAAAAAAACTTTTACATTGAAGTACTCTTCTGTGGACACAGAAGGGCAAAAGGTATACTAGGAAGAGCTTAGAACACTCTGTATAAATCATAAATATTTAAATACCATTGTTTTACAATGTAACAATGACAGCCCTGTCTAAAGCAAAGTTGGTGCAGTGTCTTGAAATGATCCAGTCGTTTGTAAATTAAAAAAAATAATTTAAACAGCTTTTTGATGATCAGCCACCTTTCACTAGGGAGAAATACAATAATTAGATATCCATGTGCAAAAATGATCATCCCAAGAGTCCACCAGGTATTTTATTTTCTTCCTCATCACCAAGAGAACTATGGGACAGTTAGGCACTACTGGCTCTTTACCATGCCCTATAGTTTTTCTGAAAGTGTTGTGATTAAATAAGAGTGCTTTGATAATATTTTTTTGCTAATGGTTCAAACAATACATGTATCTGTTCCATTTGTGAAAATAGCCTAGTTTTATGATTTTATAGTAAAGACAGTCTCAGCATACATTCAGGATTGTCATATCACCTCAAACATCAAGGTATAGACCCATGAGTCATGTAAAAAGTAGTCTAGAACTATTGAAACATTAAGTTAGAATAGTTTTGCCTTCAAGTATTTTGGTTTTTTGCTTGTTTTTGTATTGCAACACTATTCCAACTTGAGATAGAATAGTCTTGCTAAACAAATGCCTTAACACTTTCGCGATTTCTCATGCAAAACTGTTCTAAGTTGAAAAATGTGTTATAAGACTAAAATAAAATTATTTTTTTTAAAAACTTTCAAGTGTTTATTGTTTCCTGAGTGGTTTCAGATATATTGGTAAATAGAATGGTCTAAAATAGCCAATACAAGAAAAATGAATCAGTTTTTTCCCTCTCCTGAAAAATTTGCCAAAACATAGAATAGTTTTGTGTTGAGCCCTCGAATTTTAAATTTGATGAAGATGGCAGAAAGTTATCAAAAAGGGTAGAAAACACTGTGGGAAAAGGAGAAATTGCTCATTAAGAGCAATTTCTCCTTTTCCCACAGTGTTTTCAAAAGACTTGTACTGCAGACACGTGAAAACCAGGGCTTGTTTGGGAAAGGGTTAAGCATGATTCAAATGATGAAATATGACAAAACATTGCAGGCACAGGAGAAAATGCTGGTGACCTTTTTTCTTTTTCTCCTTTTCCCTCAATGTTTTCTAAAGCCAATTTTCCTCAGGATCGTAAAAAGTTGGGGTTGATTATTAAAGATTTAAAGAAAAAGAGAAACACTCACAGTCAGTTTGGATCCTGCAGCAGCAAGTTTTTGTAAGCCAGCATCTTTTGACCATACTTCCATTCTGATCCTTTGTAGTGAATCAAAGGTACCAGGAGAGGCATGCACTGTACCAGCCCTGCAAGGTAAAAATTAAAAAAGGTCCTTGAATTATTGATTCACATATAAAGGTTAGGTAAGGAAAGTTTGAATTTTAAACCCAGGTTAAGGCTAGGGAACAAAGCTTTTTATCCAATGTATTTTAGCTTTTCCTGCAGACCAGAAATAGTCTGAACTTTTACCTTTTTATTTGGAGTCACCCAAGGACAATAGCAGAATAAAGGACAAGAGGGCAGTGATGCCCTCCTTGCTCCCCTGAGCATTTATAGCATTAGAGAATAATGAAAAGTTAAAAAAATAAAAATGTATTACGACAAGTTGTCTCGCTATGTTTCGCAAACAAATACAATGTTTAAATGGAACCTCCTCTAAAATATTATTGACCCTTTACCAAACAATTACAAGTTTACAAGGAGGAAGCCTTTAGAAAGCATTGTGGGAAAAGGAGAAAATGCTGGTACCTAGCATTTTCTCCTTTTCGCATAATGTAACTTAACCTTTAAGAGAGAAATTTCATTATCTGAGCGTCAGTGAATCTGTTGTCTGCAAATGCTTTCAATTTGGACCAATCTAAAATTTTTTGTTTGGTAAAGAATCAGGGAAAACATTCTTAGAAAGCATGATATAAAGATACTTAACAAACTTTGGATAAAATGCGACAAGAAACATTGAAGTTACGTAATGGACACCTGCAGACATACAAACAGACAGACCAAAACACATTATTTCAACAATCTTTGACCACAGAGCCATAAAAGGAATTTGGGACTTACATGTAAAAGTGGGGCATTGTATGAAATGGCACATAAGATGACAGACATGTAAGCAACATAATATGCTTTGTCTCAACTATTTTGCTTATATCATGATTTACATACCCATTGGGAAGAGAAACATCTCCTCCCCAGAAGTCCAAGACAGAGTCAGTAAATGGCATGTTTGTGACAATGACTCGTCCCTTCTGATCTCTGTTTGAGAAATCATTATTTCTTGTCGAAACATAATGATAGGTCCCAAGCTGCTGCACCTGTCTCAGTCCGAGGTTGAAGTAGGCCGAGACCTCATTTAGATTTGGATCAGCCTTGTCTGTGGAGATTTGAAAAGAATTTGAGCCATGCTCTATTAAAAGGGGGGCTTAGTACATCTGTGAAAAGTATCGACCCACATCAGCCTGCGCAATCCGTGCAGGCTGACCTGGGCCAAAACTTTTCGCTATTGGTCAATTTTCTTTATGTCCAAGGACTGTTCTACCTCATATGTAAGTCGGTTGTTCAAAAAGTGGCTTTTATGGATCCATTATTATGAGATGGCTTGATAAGTATCATACATATTGGAAATGCATTAAGCCCCCTTTTACCAGAGCATGGCTATTTCTATCTGTTCTTTCACTTTTGATTACTCTGAGACTCATAACTCCCTACCACACAACAGAAATGTAGAATTGTCCAAACTGAAAGCTTCTGCAGATGACAATTTAACCCTTTCCCAAACGACAAATTTTGGATTGGTCCAAATTGAAGGAGTTTGCAGACGACAATTTTAAATTTGATGAAAATGGCAGAAAGTTATCAAAAAGGGTAGAAAACACTGTGGGAAAAGGAGAAATTGCTCGTTATGAGCAATTTCTCCTTTTCCCACAGTGTTTTCAAAAGACTTGTACTGCAGACACATGAAAACCAGGGCTTGTTTGGGAAAGGGTTAAATGTGGCTGAAGAAATGGAATTTGTCTTCGATAGGATAGAAAACATTGTGTGAACAAGGAGAAAATGCTGGCTACCAGCATTTTCTCCTTTTCCCACAATGTTTTCAAAAGGCCATTAAAACTCTGGATTGTGTGGTAAAAGGGTAAACAACAAGTTTAACTCTTAACCACACAATCGCGAGTTTTAACGACCCTGAAAGAGAAGACCTTTGAAAACAATGTGGGAAAAGGAGAAAATGCTGGTAACCAGCATTTTCTCCTTTTCCCACAATGTTTTCTACTCTATCAAAGACAGAAATCGTCAATTGAGCTACATCTGATTACTCGTCTGCAAATGCTTTCAATTTGGTCCCGTTGAAAATTTTGTCCATTGGTAAAAGAGATCACGGGTAGGAAACATTTTATCGTAGGAGCCACTGGCTCGGAATATGAAGTTTCCTACCCGTGGAGATAGACAGTGGAGATTTTTTTAACTTAAAAAAGAAAAAAAAAAAGGTTTTTAATAAAAAGACAAGTTATTGTGGAACTGTGACTACAAATTGTAACTGCATTGTTGATCATTTTTTCTTATTTTTTTAATAAACATGGCATGTATCTATACGTGTATGTATTTTCAATCTGTTGTGAAACAAGTTCATCTTCAATCAAGTCAATCAAACTCCATGACTAAATCCTGGAAACTTGGTGGTATTCCGAATAAAAAAAAAACAGCCTGTTTTGGTGAACATATCTCACACAAAATGTCTGCAAGATAAAAATGCAGTCTGATCTTAACCCTTTACCAGATGACAAAATTTTAGCCCTGTCGAAATTGAAAGCATTTGCAGATGACAATTTCAATGTGGCTGAAATGGTGCAATTTTTCTTTGACAGAGTAGAAAACATTGCAGAAAAAGGAGAAAATGCTGGTTACCAGCATTTTCTCCTTTTCCCAAAATGTTTTCAAAGGGCTTCTTTACCAGGGGCGTCAAAAGGCGGCACTGTGCAGTAAAGGGTTAATGTATACAAACTGTTAGAAAAGTTGTGGTAAGATGTTCTTAGCAATGTCAGGGTTTATTTCAAAACATGTTTACTGGTAACAATCTCCATAACTCAGCAATATTTATATTAGCAAAAAAAAAATATACAAGTAAAATTCTAAAAAATCAAAAGTGTATACCAACCTGGATCACAAAAGGCCAGTTTCTCAAGATCAGCATAGGGCAATCCAAGAAAACTGGAATTTTGTAAGTGCATAGGGTAATTGTTGCCGTATTGACCCAATGTTGGGCTTTGAGCATACTGAACGCCATTGCCTTCTGGGTAATTTTTGTTCTTCAGCAACAGAATATTGTTTCTATCTGTCCCAGCCTTACCCTGACCATCATTGTTGTTAGGATTGGTGTCCGACCCAGTCCATCTGTGGATAAAGGAAAAGAATGTCAATGTGAATGGATTGTCCTCAGTGTCCTGCCAATACATCACTAACTTCATTTGAGTCTAGTGACTTAACCCTTTCCCAAACAAGCCCTGGTTTTCACGTGTCTGCAGTACAAGTCTTTTGAAAACACTGTGGGAAAAGGAGAAATTGCTTGTAACGAGTTTTCCCACAGTGTTTTCTACCCTTTTTGATAACTTTCTGCCATTTTCATCAATTTTAAAATTGTCGTCTGCAAACTCTTTCAATTTGGACCCGTCCAAAATTTGTCGTTTGGGAAAGGGTTAACACACAACAATAATGAAGACTTGACCAAATTGAAAGCATTTTGCAGATGACAAAATAAACAAGACTCCAACATTGAAATTTGATTATAGATGGATAAAAACATTGTGGGAAAAGGAGAAAATACTGATTACCACATTTTCTCCTTTTCCCTCAATGTTTTCCTATACTTTCTTCCTCAGGGTCGTTAAAAGTCAGGATTGTGTTGTAAAGGGTTAATTCAATGAATATGGTTGATTACATAATTAAATCTTGAAAGATGAAATTAAATCAAATTGGCAGTTACTTTCAGCCAGTATCAAAGACCATTACAAGACTGTTTCTGCCAAAAACTTTCAAGATCAGATTGCACGATCTATAAAATCTAATCTTGATCAACACTTTTAACAAACAGAATAATGAAGTCTCACTTTACAATCAAATGGTTCACAATTTCATGTGGTAAATTACATTCTACATATCTAGCCTACAGTGTTTTGTCATCTGCTAGGGAGTTACACTTTACCTCACAATCCCAACTTTAAATGACCCCAAGGAAGCACCATTTTAGAAACATTGTGGGAAAAGGAGAAAATGCTGGTAACCAGCATTTTCTCCTTTTCCCACAATGTTTTCTACCCCTCCCAAAACAAATTTCACTTTTTGAGCCACATTTGATCTGCGGTCTGCAGATGCTTTGAATATGGACAAGTCTAAAATTTGGTAATGAGTTAATCAGATATAATTCTATTTACTGAATGTGAACATAATCTCCACTCTGTATCTCAAGAACATTAGGCACAAAGTCATACTCTACAGCGGGGTACACCTGTACAATATTTCCTCTTTTACCTCGTACATTTAGATTGTGGATTGTACCCTGTATGTTTGCTGGTCTTTTCTTGATACTGAACTTGTGGGATCTGTTGGGAAGAAAGAAGCAAAGAATTTTTTTGATAGTTAACAACTAGTCCAAGTTTGAAGTAAATATCCTCAGTAATGACAGAGAGAGGTATAGCAGGGGAAAGAAAATGATAACTGCATACCCATGCTAATAGTAGATTTAACACTAAAAGTTTTAAAACCAAAAGGGTCACCACTGTGTCAAAATATTTCATGCCTTTGTTTTGAATGTTCCCCTTTTGATGGTTAACAACAAGCTCGGGCTTCAGATAAATATCTTTATTAACCCTTTATCACATAATCCTGTGTTTTGATGACCTTAAGGAAAATAGCCTTTCAAAAGAATAGTTACCAGCATTTTCTCCTTTTTCCACAATGTTTTCCAAAAGCCTTCTCCCCAAGGGTGATTAAAACATGGGATTTGTTAGGTAGAGGGTTAAACAAACCAACACTTATTACATATTGGGTAAAAAGGTTTCTTTGCTGTATGGAGAAAGCACAGTGGGCTGCAAGCAGTTGCTCCTTTTCTGCAAATGTTTTCCAAAGGTGTCAACTGCAGGAGCGTAAAAGGTAGTATTTTTACAGTAATTGATTAAAAATGACATTAAAAAGTCAGTAATGGCTTTTTCCCGGAGATTACCTATCCTGGAATGTTCTAGCAAACTGAGACGTGTCCACAGCCAGTCTAAATTTAAATGGTCCTTCTTCAAAAATCTTGACTTCTGGGTCATTTTCAAAAACATAACCCCTTTCTTTTGCCTGTTCGTAGTTATCAAATCCAAATTTAGATGACAAATCCAGTTTAGTTGGTTGATTGGCATTCACTGCATTGGCTGATGCATTTGTATTCCAGCCATCAAAATCATTTGTAGAGATATTGTACCTGCGAAAAAAAGCAATTGAATTCTTATCTAAAAATTATCATTATACCCCTATACTGCAAATTCAAACCTAACGTAGAAAAATATGGCACAGAGTATCAAACAAGGAGGTCAAAGATCAGCAGGGCCTGTATTCACAAACCATTCTTAAGAATATTCAATTGTTCTCTAAGATTGTCCAAATATGAAAGTAACACAACTTCTGATTGGCTAAACCAAATGGTTTAGCCAATCAGAAGTTGTGTTACTTTCAAATCCAGAAAATGTTCGAGAATAAAACTAAGAATGTTCTTACAAATGGTTGGTGAATACGTACCCAGGGTTCATATTCACCAACCATTCTTAGGAATATTCTTAGTCTTATTATACTGAAAAATTTTCTAAATTTAAAAGTAACACAACTTCTGATTGGCTAGACCATTAAGTTTAGCCAATCAGAAGTTTTACTGCAGGCAAATCTAAAAAATTATTGAGAATGAGACGAAGAATATTCTTAAGAAAGGTTGGAGAATATGGACCAAGAATGCATAGAATCTGGATTGTATTGCTTACAAAAAATCTGAATGTGTCTCTCTGCATTCAAAGAGCCAACAGCCCTTTACAAAACAATCACAAGTTTTAATGACTGTGAGAAAGAAGGCATTGGAAAACATCATGGGAATTCTCCATTTCCCACAATGTTTTCCATGCTATCAAAACCAGCATTTTCTCTCTTTCCAAAATGTTTTCCATCCTTTCAAACACATTTCAGCCACATGTAATTTGTCATTCTGCAAATTTTTCAATTTTGCTTTGAATTTGGGCAAGTCTAAAATTCTTGTCTACTGCTAATCATTTAAGGCATCAGTGCATCATGATGCCCTTATCTACACACAGATACATGTACCCGTATATTTGTCCATAGTCAGATCTTGACATTAACTTTTAGGGCAAGTATCCCATAGACAATATTTAGCGATTTTGGGACACCTCACTCTCTGCTGTCAGCATATCTACATTGTGAAAAGGGGCAAAATGCATCTGCAAAAAGCTTTGACTCAGTTTAGCCTGCACAGTTCGTGCAGGCTGACCTGGGCAGAAACTTTTTGTTTTTTGGTAAACGTTCTGCATGTGAAAGGACCAGTGTACCTCATGACTCAGTTGTTGTTTGGAGCAACTGGATTTTATGGATCTATGATACTGTGAAGACCTGCTTGGTATCATGTATTACAGAGATGCACGTTTTGTGCAGTCTGATCTTGGATCTACACCGTCCGCAAAAGCTATCCAAGGCAACATTGGTAGTGAAAGGGTGAAGACGCCGTCTGCAAAAGCTATCCAAGGCGACGTTGGTAGTGAAAGGGTTAAGCCCACTTTTTCCACAGCATTACTCATTTAGATTTTCAACCCCTCATTTTCCATGACAGAGTATACCTTATTCTCAAGGCACATTTATCTTCATTCAAGTCTGGAAGTGTCCAGTTGTATCTATTAGGCTGACCATCCACACCATTACCGAGGTGGTTATCTCGGGAAAATTGGGTCTGTCTACATTCTGGGGTAGGAATCCCGTGGGCCGGAAATTCCTTCCAAACACCCTTCACTCCATTGTCATCATTTTCTGGATACTTAAATTTCTAAAAGAGACAAGACAATGTTTTAGATTTATCTTTTAATATTGAAATAATAATAATAGTAGATGATGATGATGATGATGATGAAGTAAGCAAGCAAATTTCAATCAGTACGAATAAAGATCCCCAAAATGTTATGCAAGATACCAGTATGTAGGATTTGAGATTGGCAGTTGAGATGAAACTTCATTTAAAAGTCTTTGTAAAGCTGAAAGAGATATTTTTCTAAGCTGATACTTTATCTCAAAGCCATTAAATGTCAGACTGCTTAACCCTTTACCAAACAATCCCCGGTTTTCACAACTCGAGGAAGAAGCCTCTTGAAAACATTGTGGGAAAAGGAGAAAATGCTGGTAACCGGCATTTCCTCCTTTTCCCCACCATGTTTTCTATCCTTCCAAAATTATCTTTACTAATTTTTGAGTCACACTGATTTTGTCATCTGCAAATGCTTTCAATTTGGATGAGTCTAAAAGAGTTAACTCTTTACCAAATAACATAATTTTAGACTGGTCCATATTGAAAGCATTTGCAGACGACAAATTAAATGTGGCTAAAATGTTTGCATTTGTTTCTGAAACAATATTAGAAAACACTGTGGGAAAAGGAGAAAATGCTGGTTACCAGCATTTTCTCCTTTTCCCACAATGTTTTCAAAAGGCTTCTCTCTCAGGGTCGTTAAAAGTTGGAATTGTGTGGTACAGGGTTAAACAAGTAATTATAGACCAGAATATGCAAACGCTTACATGTATGTATGAGGTTACACAATTATGTCAAATAATGCTTAGCTCAATTTGTGTAAAAAAATAGAAAAAAAAAACAGAGGCCATATAATACTGAAAACTGGTGTAGAGAGGTGAGAACAATAGACATACTCTTTTATTGGGAAAACCTGATGAAAAACTCATTAAAGAATAGGATGTAAAGAAATGTTTTCAATACCTTTCAAAATGCTGATGCTGAGGTCATCAGTAAAAGATCGCTTTCAACTCTTTACCACATGACAAAACTTTGAACAAATCCAATTATCAAAACATTTGCAGATGCCAAATTCAACTTTGGAACAAATGGGCTTAAGCTCCCTGATACAGCAGAAAACGTTGTGGGAAAAGGTGAAAATGCTGGTTGTCAGCATTTTTCTCCTTTTCCCAAAATGTTTTCAAAAGCCTTCTTTCCCAGGGTTGTGAAAACCTGGGATTGTTTGGTAAAGGGTTAAGGTCATGAAACACCCACCTCACAGTCTTCTTTGTTGTTTGGAATGCTGTTGACTTTGTCTATCATTTTCTCGATAACATCCGGTGGAAAGTAGCATTCCCAACGTGATTTCACGTTTGCACTCTCAGCATGATAATACGGACATCTCTCTGGATTGTTCGTCAATACAGCTATGTCCTATGAATAAAAAAGGCCCTATGTTAACCCTTTCGATCTCAAGCGAGCTTCTATATACAGCAGATCTATTACCATTACATGTAATGCGTAAACTTGTACTACAACACCATGTAATCAGAAGTTAATGTCCCCATAAACCAAGCATGGCCAAACAAAGCAATATATCCATCTTTTGAGTTTTTTTCAAGGCAAATAATGACTCCAAGGATGAGATGTTATACATATTTTTAAAATGATAATGAGAACGAAAGAGTTAACCCTTTCCTGAGTTAACCTTTTCCCAATCTACAAATTTAAAGACTCTTTCAAACCCAAAATATCTGCAGATAACAGATTCAAAATTGGTACATACGAGCCTAAGGTCTCTGATACAGTAGAAAACATTGTAGGAAAAGAAGAAAATACTGGTTACCAGCATGTTTTCAAAAGCCTTCTTTCCGTGATTCATGAAAACCCTGAATTGTTTGGTAAAGGGTGAAAGAAATAAGTATAAAAATCCTTATTTCATACCTATAATACAATGACCAATGAAAATGGTTTACCACCAATACATGCGTACAAAATACCTGAATCCATATTAGACCATGTAGAGTTCCAAATGTGGATTTTTCAGAATGGTTCTAGAAACCCAAGTAATAATACATGCACACACAAGTAGTCTACCAAAATCTGTTGTTACATATCATCATAAATCTAGGAATAACACTACATGTGTACAAATATCTGAATAGATACTGGACCATACAGAGTCCCAAATATGGTTTGTTTGTTTGTATTGGAGTTTAAAGTTGTTTTAATAGCTTAGGTCATACCATGGCAGTCAGTACACCTAGGCATGTGATTCCTAGCTATCTCACTCCAGTACTGACACAAATTTCTTTCCAAGTCAATGAGAGTAGTCTACCAAAATCTGTTCCTATGTACCAATCTCAATATTGAGACAAAAACAGTCCAAATATTCATGAAAATTGCAATTATCTGTTCCCCTCACTCCACTGAAAATATGAATTGCATCTATTTAGTTCTTCAAGCCTTTAGCAAACAGTCACGAATTTGAATGACCTTGAGGAGGAATGCCTTTGAAAACACTGTAGGAAAAGGAGAGAATGCTAAAAACCAGTATTTTCTCCTTTTCCAACTATGTCTTACACCCTTTTGCAGACCAATCCCATCATCTGAGCCACATCTAATTTGTCATCTGCACAGGCTTTCAATTAACAACAAAATTATAGACTGGTCCAAATTGAAAGCATAATGCAGACGACACATCAAATTTACATGAAATGATGGTAACTGTCTTTGAAAGTGTAGAAAACCTTGTGGGAATAGGATAAAATGCTGGTTACAAGCATTTTCTCTTTTTCCCTCAAGGTTTCCAAAAGGCTTTTTCCTCAGGGTTGTTAAAACTGGGGAATTTGTGGTAAAGAGTTAACCCTTTACTGCATAATGACGCCTTTTGACGCCCCTGGGAATGAAGCCTTTTGAAAACATTGTGGGAAAAGGAGAAAATGCTGGTGACCAGCATTTTCTCCTTTTCCCACAATGTTTTCTACTCTACCAGAGAAAAATTGTACCATTTCAGCCAAACTGAAATTGTCGTCTGCAAATGCTTTCAATTTGGACAAGGTTAAAACTTTGTCGTCTGGTAGAGAGTTAAGACATGTTCAAAATTCTGTCATCGACCAAAGAGTTAAGGGTTGATTTCATTGGAAGGCCAATTCATTTGACCCATGCTCTGGCAAAAGGGGGCTAATGCATCTCCATGATGCATTTTATCGATCAAGCTGTCATAAAATCATGAATACATAAAATCTTTTTTGTGTAACAACCGACTAAATCATGAGGTAGACTGGTCGTTTGACATACAGAAAATTGACCGATACCGAAAAGTTTTGGTCTAGGTCAGCCTGCGCGGACTGTGCAGGCTGACCTGGGTCAATACTTTTCGTAGATGCATTAAGCCCCCTTTTCACAGAGCATGGCTCATTTGTTTTATTTACCTTCCATGGAGAGTAGTGCCAGTATGGATAATAATCTCTTTCCTCTGGACATTCGTAACCATAGCGATTGTTTTTACCATTGTTGTCCTGTCTGGTTGATACAGCTGTGTCACGATTTTTCATGTTCTGAAACAGTACATAAGTCAAGATGCGTAATTATAGAGTTCAGGTCTACGACAATATCAGCCAGCTTTCTCCTGCAAAAAATTTGTAGCAGATGACTTGAACCCTTTGCCTCACAATGCCGCCTTTTAATGACCCTGAGAAAGAAGCCTTTCAAAAATATTGTGGGAAAAGGAGAAAATGCTGGTAACCAGCATTTTCTACTTTTCCTGCAATGTTTCCTACCCTATCAAAGAAAACTTGCACCATTTGACCCACATTGAAATTGTCGTCTGCATTTTTTTTCAATTTGGACAAGGCTAAAATTTTGTCATCTGGTAAACGGTTAAAAATATCCTTCTATGTTAGGAACTGAGATCAATTTTCCCGCAATGTTTTCTGCTCTGTCAAAGAACTTCAGTTCAATTGTATCACTTTCAAATTTGTCCTCTGCAGATGCTTTCAATTTGGCGGAGTCTAGAATTTGTCGTTCGGTGAAGAGTTCAAAAATTGTCTGCCATATTCCTGTTGTAGACTTATCATAGAAAATGTTGAATGAAAAGGAGCACGTGCTTGTCAGAAGTTCTATCTAAGCAATTTTATGTTTTCCACAATTTTTAAAAGTTTGTCTGCCACATTCCTATGGTATATTTTTCGAGGAAATATTGAAGGAAACGGACAAATTTCCAGTCAGAAGTCTATCCAAGTCAACAAAGATAAAACTTATACATCACATATTTTTCCTTTGTATCTAAGCAATTTTATGTTTTCCACAATTTTTTAAAAATTTGTCTGCCACATTCCTATGGTATATTTTTCGAGGAAATATTGAAGGAAACGGACAAATTTCCAGTCAGAAGTCTATCCAAGTCAACAAAGATAAAACCTATACATCACATATTTTTCCTTTGTATCATTTGAGCCAATTTTTAGTGCATTTACAAAACCTTAATGCTGTCAGTCACACTTTACTTCTGTAACAGACGACAGAATTTCAGACTGGTTCTACATGAAAACAGTTGCAGACAACAAATAAAACATTGGTCAAATAATGTTGTCTTAGAAAATATTGTGGGAAAAGGAGAAAATACTGGTTACCAGCATTTTCTCCATTTTCCACAATGTTTCAAAAACCACCCTCCTCAAGGTTGTTCAAACTTGTGATTGTTTGGTAAAGGGTTAAAACATTACCTGATCAGCTGTGAAAAGGCCTTTATTCCTCTCCCGTAAACGACAGTTGTGGTAAAAATTGTAATTTTCATGCATCCCATATTTTTCGTCTGTATCACAGTTTTTGTTGTTACAATTCTTATTCCGCAGTTGAATGGTTCTGTAAAGGTACAATAAACAACATTTTAGGTCAACTTTGTGACTCAAACATCCACCATTGTTTTTGTTTCTCTAGTTGAATGTTGCAATAGCACATATTGACCTTGCAGCTCACAATCAAACTGCAATGTGATTTTTAGTTATCAAGATTCTTTACCATTTGACAATATTTATGGCTGATCTATATTTACATATGCATCTATATTGAAAACCTTGGCAGGCAAAAAAATATATTCTGCTTAACTTTTTGCCACACAAGAAAATTTTGGACTTGTCCTAATTGAATGCATTTGCAGACGACAAAATGTTATTTCATCCTTTCCCAAACAAGCCCTGGTTTTCACGTGTCTGCAGTACAAGTCTTTTGAAAACACTGTGGGAAAAGGAGAAATTGCTCGTTTTCTAACCTTTTTAAGAACTTTCTGCCATTTTCATCCAATTTAAAATTGTCGTCTGCAAACTCTTTCAATTTGGACCAGTCCAAAATTTGTCGTTTGGGAAAGGGTTAAACATGACATATGTCATTAAGAGTGTAGAAAACATTGAAGGAAAAGGAGAAAATGCTGGTTACCAACATTTTCTCCATTTACCAACAAAGTTATCTTCTCATGTAAAGTCGAATGGCACTATTTGAACCATATCCTCTTTGTTGCTTGCAAATGCTTTCAATTTGAACAATAAGTCTAAGACTCTTTCGTCTAGAAAAAGGTTAAATGATTGGAGTTAACTTTGAAGAAGGCAAAAACTATTTTGGAAAAGGAGAAAATCCTTGTATCCATCATTTTCTCCTATTCTTTCAGTGTTTTCTAAAACAGTCTCACTGTTGTAAAAACAAAAGACTGTATGGAAAAGCGTTATGCCTTTCCTTCTTGAGACAATTTTGCATACATCACTGTAGGAAAAGGAGAAAATGTTTTCAAAAGTCTTTTTACCTTAGGGTCATTAAGTCGGGATTGTGTGGTAAAGAGTTAACTCTTTACCAAACGACAAAATTTAAGAGTCATCCAAATTGAAAGCATTTGCAGATGACAAATTCAGTGTAACTCAAAAATTGAAATGTTAGTTGGGAAGGGCAGAAAACATTGTGGGAAAAGGAGAAAATGCTGGTTACCAGCATTTTCTCCTTTTCCCACAATGTTTTCAAAAGGCTTCTTTCTCAGGGTCGTTAAAAGTCGGGATTGTGTGGTAAAGGGTCAAGAGTTGATACATGTGCCATGCTCTGGCAAAAGGGGGCTTGATGCATCTCTATGATGCATTATACCAAGCAAGTCATCAAATAATTATGGATCCATAAAAACCATTTTGTCTAACAAACGACTGTTTCATAAGGTAGACTGGTCCTTTGACATACAGAAAACTGACCAATAGTGAAAAGTTTTGGCCCAGGTCAACCTGGGTGGACTGCGCAGGCTGACCTTGGTCGATACTTTTCGCAGATGCATTAAGTCCCCTTTTTACACAGCATGGTTCATATGTTACTTGTGTGTCAGAAGTTGCTTAATACATATGGTTTTTCCCTAACCCTTTTCAAAATAACAACTTTTTACATGTACCTTTCCAAATCGAGAGCATCTGCAGATGACAGTTTCAACTTTGGTGCAAATCAGCTGAAGATCCAAGGTTGGGTAGAAAACATTGTGGGCAAATGAGAAAATCCTATTTACCAGCATTTTCTCCTTTTCCAAAAATGTTTTCAAAAGCCCCTTACCCAAAGATCATTACAACACAGGATTGTTTGCTAAAGGAAATATGCCAGAATTTTTTTGAAGTTGTTTCACTGCAAGATAACCCTTTACCACACAATCCAGACTTTTAACAGCCTTGAGAAAGAAACCTTTTGAAAATAGTGTGGGAAATGGAGAAAATGCTTGTAACCAGCATTTTCTTCTTTTCCCATAATGCTTTCTATCCTTCCACAACAAATTTCAATTTTTGGGTCACATTTAGTTTGTTGTCTGCAAATGCTTTCAATTTGGACTGGTCTAAAATTTTGGTTTGGTAAAGAGATAAAGCAAGTCGTCTGATTTGCTGTAGCATGTTGAGGGTGATTTAACCCTTTACCACACAATCACGAGTTTAAACAAAAACCTCCTGGAAAAAGCCTTTTGAAAACATTGTGGCAAAAGGAGAAAATGCTGGTAACCAGCATTTTCTCCTTTTCCCACAAGGTTTTCTACCCTTTCAAAAACAAGTTACATCATTTGAGTCACATTTAATTTGTCGCCGGCAAAAGCTTTCAATTTGGACTAGTCTAAAATTTTGTTGTGTGGCAAAGATTCAAGTAATATACAACATACAGGATGTTCAGCATCCTATAATTAACTCTTTACCAAACGACAAAATTTTAGACTAGTTCAAATTGAAAGCATTTGCAGACGACAAAACAAATGTGAGTGAAAAATTGAAATTTGTTTTGGGAAGGGTAGAAAACATTTTGGGAAAAGGAGAAAATGCTGTTACCAGCATTTTCTCCTTTTCCCACAATGTTTTCAGAAGGCTTCTTTCACAGGGTTGTTAAAAGTTGGGATTGTGTGGTAAAGAGTTAAGATGGATAAGTAACAACACAGCGTTATCATAATTATGCTGCACTTGATTTGTAAGTTTAACTCCATCCCAAACAACAAAATTTTAGACTGGTCCAAATTCAAAGCATTTTGCAGACGACAAATTAAATGCGACTCAAAATCTTACATTTGTCTTTGGAAGGGTAGAAAACATTGTGGGGAAAGGAGAAAATGCTGGTTACCAGCATTTTTTTCTTTTTCCAACTATGTTTTCATAGGACTTTTTCTGAAAGGTCATTAAAAGTCAGGATTGCATATTATTAATGACAACTTCACTTGCCCTTCCTCCATCAATCATCTATTTCCTTTTTTAGACAATAATTGCAACCACTCTACTGTAGTGATCTTTTTTTTTACCCAATTTCTTATTTGTATAGGTCACCAATACACCACATGAAACTTTTTTGTACAGAAAGGATCAACCTTCAATGGGACATAGTTAAGATTTTTTGCAATGCAGTAAAATTTCTTGTAAAAAACTGATAACTACTACAGTACCAAGCAGCTAAATTCAGCATTGACTGAAGTTGAAAGCACTTGCTGACAACAAATCATTTGCAGCTCAAATGATGAGCTCTGTCTTTCATTGGGTGGTAAACGTTGCGGGCAAAAAAGAAAATGCTGGTTACGAGCATTTTCTCCTTTTCCCACAAGGTTTTCAAAAAAAAGCCTTCTCTTTCAGGGTCGTTAAAACTTTGGATTGCGTGGTAAATGTACATGGATTTTCCTTTGCAAGCATACAAAAACTGAGCAGTTATTATATTCAGTCAAAAGTTACAAGTTCTGGCATTTAAAAAAAGGGATGGTCATTTTGCAATCGGGAACATTGTCTATTTTAACTCTTTACCAAATGACAAAATTTTAGACAGGTCCAAACTGAAAGCATTTGCAGATGACAATTTCATTGTAGTGCTCAAATGATGGAATTTGTCTTAGATGGGGTAGAAAACATAGTGGGAAAAGGAGAAAATGCTAGTTACAGCATTTTCTCCTTTTCCCACTATGTTTTCAGAAGCCTTCTATGTTTTCTATGTTTTCAGAAGCCTTCTATGTTAGGGTCGTTAAAACTCCGGACTGTGTGGTAAAGAGTTAACCCTTTCCCAAACGACAAATTTTTAGACCCTTCCAACTGAAAGAGTTTGCAGACGACAATTTTAAATTTGATGAAAATGGCAGAAAGTTCTCCAAAAAGGGTAGAAAACACTGTAGGAAAAGGAGAAATTGCTCTTTACGACCAATTTCTCCTTTTCCCACAGTGTTTTCAAAAGACTTGTACTGCAGACACGTGAAAACCAGGGCTTGTTTGGGAAAGGGTTAAGAGACACAACATCACCGTACCTATTTCATTATGATCCTATATAATCCACATGAGTAATTATCATGTGACATTCTCACGGGCTGTTGCAAAATTCTCGTGTGAAATTAAAAAAAAAAATGTAAGAAAGCTATGGATCCATTTTACTCTTTACCATATAAGGCCTTTCTTCATTGAAAGAATTTGCAGATGACGATTTCAAATGGTAGGATTGGTCGACAGTATAGAAAACATCTTGGAAAAAGGAGAAAATGTTGTTATCCAGCACTTTCTCCTTTTCCCACAATAATATCTACCCTTTCAAAGACAGTCTTATTCATTTGAGCTGTCATAAACAAAAACTTTCAATTTCGACATGTCTAAAGTTTTGTCTGGTAAAACAGTGTCACTGAGCTTAACCCTTTACCACACAATCCCGACTTTTAATGGCCCAGAGAAAGAAGCCTTTTGAAAACATTGTGGGAAAAGGAGAAAATGCTGGTAACCAGCATTTTCTCCTTTTCCCACAATGTTTTCTACCCTTCCCCAAAAAATTTTCAATTTTTCAGTTACACTTATTTTGTTGTCTGCAACTGCTTTCAAATTGAACTATTCTAAAATTTTGTCGTTTGGTAAAGAGTTAACCCTTTACCACACAATCCCGAGTTTTAACGACCCTAAGAAAGACGCCTTTTGAAGACATTGTAGGAAAAGGAGAAAATGCTGGTAACCAGTATTTTCTCCTTTTCCCACAATGTTTTCTATCCTTCCCAAAACAAATTTCAATTTTTGGGTCACATTTATCTTGTCGTCTGCAAATGCTTTCAATTTGGACTAGTCTAAAATTTTGTAGTTTGGTAAAGAGTTAATCAATTACATGTAGTTCCAAGCCTGAAATGTGGTGTAAATCTTTGACAATAGAAATGCTTGAGGGCCAAAAAAAATCACTTCAGATTACGTATAAAGAACTTGAAATGACCTCAGAAGGGATTTTTTTTTTGAGGGGGGGGGGTTCAATATGAAAAATTATCAATGGAAAAGTTGCAATGGCTTAGAATATGCAACAAAATTCATTTGAAAAAAGCCATCCATTGAAGACACGTAAAATGTGAAATTTTGAAATTTTGTAACAGCAATTTACAAACCGTTCCCTGTATTATCATCATTTCAACTCTTTACCAACACAATGAAGTTTTAGACTGGTCCTAATTTAATGTATTTTGTACACAAGAAAATAAGTGTTGCAATATTGAATAAAATTGTCTTAACCCTTTACCAAACAATTCCATGTTTTAACAATACCCAGAAAAAAAGGCTTTCGAAAACATTGTAGGAAAAGAAGAAAATGCTGGTAACCAGTGTTTTCTCCTTTTAGCACAATGTTTTCTGCCCTTTCTGATTAAAAATCTCATCTTTTGAGTATCATTTTATTAGTCGGCTGCAAATGCTTTGAATTTTGACCAGTCTAAGATTTTGTCGTTCGGTACACAGTTAACCCTTTACCACACAATCCCGAGTTTTAACGACCCTGAAGGAGAAAGCTTTAGAAAACATTGTGGAAAAAGGAGAAAATGCTGGTAACCAGCATTTTCTCCTTTTCCCAAAATGTTTTCTACCCTTCCCAAAATAAATTTCAATTTTTCAGTCACATTTATTTTGTCGTCTGCAAATGTTTTGAAATTGGACTGGTCCAAAATTTTGTCGTTTGGTAAAGTGTTAAAAGGGGTAGAAAACAGTGTTGGAATGGGGAAAAAAAATGCTGTTTAGCAGCATTTTCTCATTTTTCTCCCACAATGTTTTCAAAAGTCTAATTTCCTAGGATTGTTAAAACTTGGGATTGTGTGGTAAAGGGTTAAACATGTTCTTTATACATACGTTGTAGTGGTACCATCCCTTAGGTTTGAGTCACACATATATTGTAGAATAATTTCACAGAAGTTGTTCTTGTCATCACAGGAATGCTGGTTTGTCCTGTTCAAATACAAAAATACATAATTATACATCGTAAAAAAAGTTGTTCACCGCCTGTTTTTGGAGTCACCTGACAATTTACTGTGTTAAAAATGTATTTATTACTTGCTATGCAATTAAAGTTATACTGTTACTAACAGAATAGAAAATTTTACAGTAAAATAATTCCTTATGGTAATTCCTTATGTTTTCTATATGTGTTTCTATCCATGTTTTAATTTCAAATCAATCTTTGCATGTGAATGAAAAAATGCAGTGTCTATTAAGATTTTCTTTAAAAAACTTGCAAATCAAAATCTCATTCTTTACACTTTTTACCACAAGACAAAAATGTAGACTTGTCCAAATTGAGAGCATTTGCAGACAACAACACATATGGCTTCAATGACTGATCTGTCTTTTATAGGGTAGAAAATATTGTGGGAAAAGGAGAAAATGCTGTTACCAGCATTTTCTTCTTTTCCCACAATGTTTTCAAAAGGCTTCTTTCTTAGGGTCATTAAAGCTTGGGGTTGTGTGGTAAAGATTTAATACATGGATGTCTAAGAAAGTACTGGGTAACCGAGGTGGGGTGCAAAGCATCCCAGCTCAGATTTACCATGTGGGAAATTGAACCTTAAAAAATCTGATTCTGGGGAACCTAATATCGCAAAACCATTACCTGGAAAAATAGCACTATTAAGAAAGCATTTTATTCACTTTCGCATCAAGGCATGACTGAAACGTTAACAGTAGGGAAACTTACATGACTTCGACAATAAATATGTAAACAAATACACCATTAGCATAACACAATTTTAAAAAAAGAGTGTTAAAACACACTACCATGAGGCATGTGTCAGTATTTATGTATCAGTTCCACCAAATAGCGTCATGAAGCATCAACAAGTGCCATGGAAAGCTTTGAAGTATCATGAGAACTCTTGTGGTAATTTCTTTGAATAGGATTGATTTATTTGTCTAGATACTTCTCACGTCGTTTCATTTTGACATTCTATTGAACCCCCCTCCCTCCACAAACAAAAAAAAAGAGAAATTTGTTAGTTTGCTCTGAGATTTATAGGAGAGATACCTCTTGGCTCTTTAAATGTCTGCTTGCTTTTAACGGTTAGATTTCAATTTGAGCAGGATTAAACGCACCCCACCCCAGCAGCGCTTTCACTGTTTTGATTTTTATAACTTTACCATTCAATTTGTAGTTTGGATCCTGCATAGTACATCATGGACTCTGTTCCAACGTTGTAGCCACCCCTTTGGTTATTTTGTGAATCAAACATTCTGAAAAAAACACAATCCAAAAAATGTTTCCCAGTCAATAGGATTTTAAGCCTTTAATTACAGAACGACAAAAATTTTAGACTTGTCCGAATTGAAAGCATTTGCAGATGACAAAATCAATGTGACTCAAAAATTTGAAATCTAATTTTGAAAGTTAAGAAAACATTGTGGGAAAAGGAGAAAATGCTGGTTACCAGCATTTATTTCTTTTCCCACAAGTTTTTCAAAAGCCTTCTTCCTCAGGATTGTTTAAACCCTTTCCCAAACGACAAATTTTGGACTGGTCCAAATTGAAAGAGTTTGCAGATGAAAATTTTACGTTTGATGAAAATGGCAGAAAGTTCCCAAAAAGGGTAGAAAACACTGGGAAAAGGAGAAATTGCTCGTTACGAGCAATTTCTCCTTTTCCCACAGTGTTTTCAAAAAAAACTTGTACTACAGACATGTGAAAACCAGGGCTTGTTTGGGAAAGGGTTAAAGTGGGGATTATGTGATAAAGGGTTAAAACCTTTCCCTAAAGGGACATGAAATCTTGTAGGGTTAACCCTTCACCAAACAATCCTATGTTTTCAACGACCCTCAGAAGGAAACCTTTTTGAAAACAATGTGGAAAAAGGAGAAAATGCTGGTTATCAGCATTTTCTCATTTTTTCACTTTTTTCTATCCTTTCAAGACAAATTTCAACATTTGAGTCAAGTTTAACCCGTAATAACATGACAAAATTTTGGACTGGTCCAAACTAAACACATTCACAGACATCAAATTAAATGTGGCTTAAATATTTAGATGGGATTTGTCTGTGAAAGGGCAGAAAACATGGTGGGAAAAAAGAGAAAATGCTGGTTACCAGCATTTTCTCCTTTACCTACAATGTTATAAAAGCCTCTTTTTTTGGGGGGGTCGTTAAGTCTCATGATTTTGTGGTAAAGGGTTAATTTGTCATCTGCTTTCAATATGGACAAGTCTAAATTTTGTTCTCTGGAGTTCAGTAACCCATAACTGCAAAAAATTATTTTCACAACCTCGCAGTTGACAGCTTTGTAAAACATTGTAGTGGAAAAAAATATCAGCCATTCTTTGGCAAAAGGGGGCTTAATGCATCTCTGTGATCCATGATACCAAACAAGTCATCATATAATTGTGGATCCATGAAAGCCATTTCTTCTAACAACCCAATTAATTTTAACCCTTTCCCAAACGACAAATTTTGGACTAGTCCAAATTGAAAGAGTTTGCAGACGACAATTTTAAATTTGATGAAAATGGCAGAAAGTTCTCAAAAAGGGTAGAAAACACTGTGGGAAAAGGAGAAATTGCTCGTTACGAGCAATTTCTCCTTTTCCCACAGTGTTTTCAAAAGACTTGTACTGCAGACACGTGAAAACCAGGGCTTGTTTGGGAAAGGGTTAAGGTAGAATGGTCCTTTCTTTGACGTGCAGAAAATTGAGCAAAAGTAAAAAGTTTCAGCCCAGGTCAGTCTGCATGAACTGCGCAGGCTGACCTGGGTATATACTTTTTGCAGATGCATTAAGCCCCTTTTCACAGAGCATGGTTCATATCCTTTCTTTAATACAGAAGATAGGTTTTCCTCTGTCACTAAATAATTCATCAATCTTGCGTTTCCTTCATCTTTCTCAAACAGGGTCATTTTGACTCCCTTCAAATGTACCCTATTAGAAAAGGTAGGACCTTTTAATTTTTTATTTGTATGTTTGTATTTGAGTTTAACACCATTTTAACAGCTAAACTAAAGTCATATCAGAGCAGTCAGTGCACCTACATACAATGTATGCATTTCCTGGCTTTCTCACACCAGTAGTGACACAACTTTCTTTCCTTGCCAATGACTACTTTTCTCACATGCAACAGAGGTGAGGGGCGAAAAATCACCGGAATGAAAGTTTGTCTCAACTGGGGATCGAACCCTAAACTACCAGGTCATGAGTCAGACATGCTTACCACCAGGCTTCAATTTTTTGGAGGCATACATCTCCGGTCCACATTTAAAAAAAAAACAGGTAGATCTAGTAACCATGATCAACTTCTAATATCCTGTTTCACCAAATCTTTGTGTAGTTTTAAATGGTTTTTTGGTAATTTTGAAATAGCCTCTCCAGTAGTAGGTAAATCTGATGCCGCTAGATCCCATGTTTTACTGACCCTTGAAAAAAACCTTTTGAAAACATTGTGGAAAAAGTAGAAAATACCTGTAACCAATGTTTTCTACCCATCTAAAGACAATTTCAGATTTCAAGTTGCTATTAATTCGTTGTCTGCAAATGTTTTCAATTTGGACAAGTTTGTTGTCAACCCTTTACCACAACAGTGCCGACTTTTAACAACCCTGAGGGGGAAACCTCTTGAAAACATTGTAGACAAAGGAGAAAATGCTGGTAACCAGTATTTTCTCATTTTCCCACAATGTTTTCTACCAGTTCAGAGACAAATCCCATCACTTGAGTCAACGTGAATTTGTCGTCTGCAAATGCTTTCAGTTTGGACAATTCTAAAATTTTGCCATGCGTCATTAAAAGGTTAACCCTTTCCCAAACAAGCCCTGGTTTTCACATGTCTGCAGTACAAGTCTTTTGAAAACACTGTGGGAAAAGGAGAAATTGCTCGTAACGAGCAATTTCTCCTTTTCCCACAGTGTTTTCTACCGTTTTTGATAACTTTCTGCCATTTTCATCAAATCTAAAATTGTTGTCTGCAAACTCTTTCAATTTGGACCAGTCCAAAATTTGTCGTTTGGGAAAGGGTTAATGGCCTCATGAAAAACCTTCTCCACCCTGCCACCATGTAAACCGGCACCTTTGTCTCTCATTACAAACATATTTTACACTTGGCTCAAAGGGTGGAATTTGTGCTTTGACAGGGCAGAAAACATTGTGGGAGAAGGAGAAAATGCTGCTTGCCAGCATTTTCTCCTTTATGTACCTAGTTTTAAAAGGCCTTTTCTTTGGGGTCGTTAACACATAGTTGTTTGATAGAGGGTTTATTTAGATATGAAATGGGATTATTGAAAATTTGGAATATGAAGCACAGCGGAAGTTAGGAAGTTATCAAATTATCCTGGTGACTATACTACAGGGTATATAATTGTGACTAAAGTATAGAGTATATTATACACGACATAATTACTTCTCACATCAGTATGTCACGAAAAACAGGGGGGTTACCCACATGCCCATGATTAACTCTCTACAAACAATCTCGAGTTTTAGCAATCTTCTTTCATGACCTAGAGTCTAATATATTCATTGAAAAATCTAAAAATAGAGTTAAAAGTCAGGTATTCCCCTACATACAACTAAAACAAGTATGTAATTATTTTTCTAGCTGATGTCATGCATAAAACTACTCCGTCAAATAAATCAATTTGCACAGTCATAAAATAAAATGAAAATAGTTGAAGGATAATAACAACAAGGGCCATTGCTCTTCATAAGTAATTTAACCCATTACGACATAATCTAGACTTTTAATGACCCTGAGAAAGAAGGCAATTTGAAAACACTGTGGTAAAAGGAGAAAATGCTGGTAACCAGCATTTTCTCCTTTTTTCCACAGTGTTTTCTACCCTTCCTCAATCAAATTTCAACTATTTATTTTTTTGTCTGCAGGTGCTTTCAATTTGGTCTGACATATTTTGTCGTTTGTTAAGACCCAAGCAATTGTCACAATCATCTCTAGTCTGTCCCCATATACATGCACTTGTAAAGGGAACTGGCAGTTTTAGAAAAAAGTAAAACATTCTTAGGATGGTTGAAAAAACCTGCTTCTCGCTCCTTGTTTTCCCTGCAATATTTTCTTATGCTCTCTGTGGCAGAGGTGTGAAAAAAGATCATTACGGAAATGATAATGAGTTAATCCTTTACAACCCTGAGGAAGAAAGCTTTAGAAAACATTATGGGAAAAGCAGAAAATGCCAGTCACCAGCATTTTCACCTATTCCCACTACTGTATATTTCTACCCTGTTAGCATGTATAACTCATTTTATTTGTCATCTGCATAGGCTCTCAATTTGAAAAAAGCCTAAAACTTTGTTTTTCAGGAAGCTGGTAAAGCAGTAAAAATGCCTTTAACTCTTTACCAAGCAAAAACAATTACACTAGTCCAAATTGAAGGCATTTGCAGATGATAAATTCAACATATGTGAAATGATTGAATTCTTTGGAAGGTTATAAAACATTGTGGGAAAAGGAGAAAATGCTGGTTACCAGCATTCTCTCCTTTCCCACAATATTTTCGATAATATTCTTCAGTGTCGTTAAAACTCAGGAGTGTCTGTTAAAAGTTGCATCTTTTTTACATACATTCTAGACAAATATATTTTTGCCACATTACAGAATCAAGGTGGAGTTCCTTACCTTTTGTCATTTTGTCTTGCTCTTTTGTTTCCATTCAGTCTGTTGTTACTTCCCCTGTAAATATAGTTTAAAAAAAAAATATGAAGAATAATGTTAACTCCTTACCAAACGACAAAATTTTGGCCTGGACCAAACTGAAAGCATTCACAGAGAAAAAAATCAAATATGGGTCTCATGATGCCAATTTCATTTGAAAGGGTAGAAAACATTATTACAAGCATTTTCTCATTTTCCCATAATGTTTTCAAAAGCCTTATTCAGAAGAGTGACCAAAACTTGGGATTGTGTGGTAAAGGGTAAAAGACAAATGCCAAAAAGTTGAAGGAAAGGAAAATATCATGCATGTTGATCAAAAATGTGAAAAACACTATCAGAAAAAGGAGCAATTGTAAACTATGAGAAATTCTTCCTTTTCCAAAAATGTTTCAGAAAACTGTCAACTACAGGGGCATGAAAAGTTGTATTTGACAGTAATGCTTTAACCCTTAACCACACAATCCCGACTTTTAACGACCCTGAGAAAGATGCCTCTTGAAAACATTGTGGGAAAAGGAGAAAATGCTGGTAACCAGCATTTTCTCCTTTTCCCACAATGTTTTCTACCCTATCAAAGACAAGTTCAACAGTTTGAGCCACATTTAAATTGTCGTCTGCAAATGCTTTCAATTTGGAGAAGTCTACATTTTTCTTGTTTGGGATTGATTGACGGATTGATTGTATGGTGTTTAACGCCGTTTTCAACATTATTTCAGTTATATCACGGCGGCCAGTGCTCCTATCCATGCTTTCCTGGAGTTTCATTTACCAGTACTCCGCACAATATTCTTTCCAAGCCACTGGATGCTTTCCCACATAACCATCGTCGAAACAATGGTCAGCAGTGAGAGAGGAATGAATCCTGTCCAATGACTATCATCAATCCTCGGAAAGAAATTGGCCAAGCCGGGGATCGAACCTGCGACCTCCTGTTCTCAAGTCCTGTACGCTACCGACTGAGCTACGGGGGCTTGGCTTCTTGTTTGGTAAAGAGTTAGACTGTCTGTATGATGATTTATGCACTTTGAACAGTGTTTCAGTTATACAGGAGCACCAGCTCACTAATTCATGTTTTTCCTGGGTTTCACCAGTAGTGCTGTAAGATTCAGCAATGCCTTGCCCAAGGTACACCCCAAAACACCCAACAAATCCAGTTGCAATCAAACAAAGAAGCCCAACTTACAGGTTCATCTCCTAAACCTTTACTACATAATCCCGAGTTTCAACAACCCTGAAGAATAAGGCTTTTGAAAGCATTGTGGGAAAAGGAGAAAATGTCGGTAACCAGCATTTTCTCCTTTTCCAACAATGTTTTCTTCCCTTTCAAAAGCAAATACATGTATAATCATTTCAGGCACATTGTATGATCTGCAAACACTTTCAATTTGGACCAGTCTAAAACTTTGTTGTTTGGTTAACTCTCTACCACACGACAAAAATGTAGACTAGTCCAAACTGAAAGCATTTGCAGACGACAATTTAAATGTGGCTCTAGTGGTGGAATTTGTCTTTAATAGGTTAGAAAACATTGTGGGAAAAGGAGAAAATGCTGGTTACCAGCATTTTCTCCTTTTCCCACAATGTTTTCAAAAGGCTTCTTCCTCAGGGTCGTTAAAAGTCAGGAATGTGTGGTAAAGAGTTAAGAGTAAACTAAAGGCACATGTAGAACCCTGCTTTAAATTGTAAATGTATGCAATTACCACAGTTGATTTTATAAAATAAAAATGCAGACAGCAAACAACTAAACAACTGTAAAAAAACGGTATGAATATTAAAATTCAGGCATGTAATTTATCATAATTTACCTAAACAAGTTGTCATTTCACAAAATTGTTGATGGCTAAATCTCTTCACCAGGGATACAGTATTTCCCTAATACATATATCTAAATTAGGTATTTACCCTTTACCAAACAATCCAGAGTTTTAACAACCCTGAGGAAGATGCATTTTGAAAACATTGTGTAAAAAGGATAAAATGCTGGAAACCAGCATTTTCTCATTTTCCCACAATGTTTTTTTATCCTTCCAAAAAAAGATTTCATTTTTTCATCACATTTGTTTTTTTTTTTCTGTAAATGCTTTCAATTTGGACTGAAGTCTAAAATTTTATTTGATAAAGGACTAAATAATGTTTGACATTCTTCCTCTGTTCAACATGTACATACAATTTGACATTTTATCCTGCAAAACACTTATGACAATAATTATTTTGTCAAAAAAAAAGAATTTTCTTTCCACTTGTCACCGTATTTTCATAATTGGCTCTTTATCCAAGCTTTAAACTTTGGGCAGTCTTTAACTCTTTACCAAACGACAAAATTCTAGACCGGTCCAGAATGAAAGTATTTGCTGACAACAAATTAAACATTGTTCGGATGGTAAGATTTGTCTGTGATAGGATAGAAAACATTGTAGGAAAAAGAGAAAATGCTGTTTACCGGCATTTTCTCTTTTTCCCACAATGTTTTCAAAAAGCTTCTTCCTCAGGGTCGTCAAAACTCGGGATTGTGTGGTAAAGGGTTCATCTTATTTTCTTCTTTCTTCGTAAACCTACTGGTTGTGAGGTAGAGCCTGGGACTTGTAACCAGAAGGTCCCCAGTTCAACTTTAGGACTGTTCATTGGCCCTCACATTCAGCGCGAGTACTAGTGTAGTTTCTGGGAAACAGAATCATGAGAGATTAGAATAAGTTTCAAGAACTTGCTTCTCAATCGATGTGAAATAAATATGTTTAAACTACCTCAAAATAGGGGCAACACAAAGTACTTATGCAGAAGCATGGATCAAGACCAGACTGCACAGAATGAATGTGCAGTTTAACCCTTTCCCAAACAAGCCCTGGTTTTCACGTGTCTGCAGTACAAGTCTTTTGAAAACACTGTTGGAAAAGGAGAAATTGCTCTTAACGAGCAATTTCTCCTTTTCCCACTGTGTTTCCTACCCTTTTTGATAACTTTCTGCCATTTTCATCAAATTTAAAATTGTCGTCTGCAAACTCTTTCAATTTGGACCAGTCCAAAATTTGTCGTTTGGAAAAGGGTTAATCACTTCTCTCCACTGTTCAATAATTTTACGCTGAGGCATGGTAGCTCAGACAATAGCATACATAACTTGAGAACTGGGAGTTGCTGGTTCGAATCTCCAGCTTGGCAAATTTCTTTCCAAGACTGATGATAGTCATAGTGACAGGACTCATTCCTCTCTTACCGCTGATCATTGTTTCAATGATGGTTATGTGGGATAGCATCCAGTGGCTTGGGAAGCATATTGCGCGAAATTCTGGTAAAAAGAAACTCAAGAAAAGCATGGATAGGTGCACTGGTTGCTGCAATTAACTGAAATAATGTTGAAAACAGCATTGAACACCATACAAGCAATCAATAAATAATTTTACCGATATTCTGAAAAATAATGGTCAAATACTTGTATAATATACCGTACTATGTCAAAATGACGAGACCATTAAAGTTATCTGTGTAAGAGGTAATGTGTCAAAAGCAGACAAACAACGATTTATTACGAAATATAACATTGCATGATTTACCAGGTATTTACACATACATTCATGTGTAGTACTGTTATGGAGGCGTTTAGATAATTCTTTCACAAATATCACCTCTTAACCCTTTCCCAAACAAGCCCTGGTTTTCATGTGTCTGCAGTACAAGTCTTTTGAAAACACTGTGGGAAAAGGAGAAATTGCTCGTAATGTGCAATTTCTCTTTTTCCCACAGTGTTTTCTACCCTTTTTGAGACCTTTTTTTGATCTGCCATTTTCATCAAATATAAAATTGTCGTCTGCAAACTCTTTCAATTTGGACCAGTCCAAAATTTGTCGTTTGGGAAAGGGTTAACCCACACAATCCCAAGTTTTAACGACTCCAAGGAAAAGGACTTTTGAAAACATTGTGGGAAAAAGGAGAAAATACTGGTTACCAGCATTTTCTCCTTTTCCCACAATGTTCTCCACCCTTTCAAAGATAAATTTCATAATTTGTGCAACATACAAATTCGTCGTGTGCAAACGCTTTCAATTTGGACCAGTCTAAAATTTTGTTATTTGGGAAAAAGAGAAAATGCTGGTCATCAGCATTTTACCTTTTCTTCTTTCCACAATGTTTTCTTTAATCAAAAAAAAAAACAATGCTATTATTTGAGGTGCCATATGTGCTTTGTGCTGTCTATAAAATTTTTATGCTTTAATATTGACAAGTTTTAAGCATAGAGCACTGAATAAATCAAACTGAGATTTTCAGTCTAGGAAAAAGACCCAAATAACTCTTTACCACACAATCCCGCCTTTTAACGACCCTGTGAAAGAAGCCATTTGAAAATATTGTGGGAAAAGGAGAAAATGCTGGTAACCAGCATTTTCTGCTTTCCCCACAATGTTTTCTAGCCTCCCCACAACAAATTTAAGTTTTTAAGTTACGTTTATTTTGTAGTCTGCAAACGCTTTCAATTTGGAGTAGTCTAAAAATTTGTCGTTTGGTAAAGAGATAATTGCAATATGTTTGCTCTTCCCCAGAATGTCTCAGCAAAACAACCAGTATAGATCAAAGGTCAGACTGACAGTTTTGTAAAACCTTTGAAAACAGTGTGGGAAATGGAGAAAATGCTGGTAACTGCGGGTAACCAGCATCTTCTCCTTTTCCCACAATGTTTTCTATCCTATCCAAAACAAATTTTAATTTTTGGGCTACACTTATGTTGTTGTCTGCAATTTTAATGCTTTCAATTTGGACTGGTCTAAAGTTCTGAGTTAACCCTTTACCACTTGACAAAATTTCAAAATTCCAAATTGAAAGCATTAATTTTGCAGATCACAAATTGAATGTAGCTCAAATGATCATTTCTGTCATTGATATGGTAGAAAACATTGTGGAAAAAGGAGAAAATTCTGATTACCAGCATTATCTCCTTTTCCAACAATGTTTTCAAAAGCCTTTTTCTTCAGCATTGTTAAATTACAGGATTGTGTGGTAAAGTGTTAAATGATGGGACAGGTAGAAGAAAATACTGTAGCATCAGCACTTTCTCCTTTGCTCATTGTGTGTTCAAAAGCCATTTTCTTCAGCCTTGTAATAAATATGAACTGTTTTGGTAAAGGCTTCAACTGTTTACTATATGAAGAATTTGTAGACTTATTCAAATTAATGTTTTGACGATGGTTATGTGGGAAAGCAGCCAGTGGCTTGGAAGGAATATTGTGCAGAGCACTGGTAAAAGACACTTCGGGAAAGCATGGATAGGTATGCTGGCTGACACGATATAACTGAAATAATGTTGAAAATGGCGTTAAAAACCATACAATCAATCAATCAATTTTCATATTTGAAGCATTTATATGCGACAAATAAAAATGTGGCTGAAATCATATATATAGGATTTGTCTTCAAAAGGGTTGAAAACGTTGAAAAAGGAGAAATTGCTGATTACCAGCACTTTCTCCTCTTCTCATATTTTTTTCAAAAGCCTTCTTTCTCAGACTTGTTGTAACACTGGATCATTTGATAATGATTTAACCCTTTATCACACAATCCCAAGTTTTATCGACCCCAAGGAAAATCACATTTGAAAATACTGCGGGTAAAGAAGAAAATTGCTGGTAACCAGCATTTTCGCCTCTTCCACAATATTTTCTACTGTTTTAAAAACAAATTCCATTCTTTGATCCATATTTCATTTGTCATCTGCCAAAGCTTTGAATTTGGATAAGTCCAAAATTTTTTCCTTAGGTACAGAATTAACAATTTGAAAGGGCATTGTCTGACGTACATAAAGATAAATGGGTGTATCACTATCTTGTCCCAGCCATTGTTTGATAATCTACTTTCAATCAAAACAAAACAAACATTGGGTTCATACAAGAAAATTATTTTTTTCAGACCAAGATTTTTTCGACCTCTGAAAACAATTAGTACTCAACTTTTTAACCCTTTAACACACAATCCTGACTTTTAAGACCCTTGAGATAGGAGACTTTTGAAAACATTGCGGGAAAAGGAGAAAATGCTGGTAACCAGCATTTTCTCCTTTTCCCACAATGTTTTCTACCTAATAAAAGACAACCTACACAATTTCAGCCACATAAAATTGGTAGTCTGTAAATGTTTTGGTTTTAGATGAGTCTAACATTTTGCTGTGTGGTAAAGGGTTAAAAAGCCTACCAGCATTTATTTTTATGCTGTATTCAGCTTGTCTTATCTCCCCCAACTTTTAATCCTTTACCACACCACAGAATCGCGAGTTTTCACCACCCTAAGAAAAAGGCTTTTGAAAACATTATGTTAAGATGCTGCAACCAACATTTTCTTCTTTACCAACAATTTTTTCTACCTTTTCAAAGATAAATCATGTTATTTTAGCCAGGGTAATCATGTTGCTTGCAAATTCTTTTAATTTGGAAGCATCTAAAATTTTGCCATCTGATAAAGAGGTACATTTAACCCTTTACCACACAATCCCAAGTTTTAACGACCCTGGGGATGAAGCCTTTTGAAAACATTGTGGGAAAAGGAGAAAATGCTGGTAACCAGCATTTTCTCCTTTTTCCCACAATGTTTTCTACCCTATCAAAGAAATATCATATTATTTGAGCCACAATGACATTGTTGTCTGCAAGTACTTTCCATTTGGACGAGTCTAACATTTTTTCATGTGGTAAAGGGTTAACCGCCAGTTCTTTTTGCACAATTTTTTTCCAAGCAGGATGAATTATTCACTATACTTTTCTTGAAATGATCCTCCTTTCGGCGACTTGAGCTTCATGCAACATTAGCTTCTACGACTCAATCTATAATCAAAATCGTCTGAAACAGTGTATTACATTATGATAAAAAACCTCATGTAACAAACAAATTATGTCAAATAGCTTACTTTCAGTTCCTGTCAAGGAAACTATGCCAGGCCTAGAGAAAACAAATGTATTGAGCACTCTTGTTCAGAGAACTACATACCTGTAATCCCTGCTATGAGTCTGGCTTCAATTTTAACAGCTTTTGTGTAGAATGTACACATACATGTATATCGAAGATCAGCCTGCATCTTCTGTGCAGTCTGATCTTTGATTTTCCCAATCTGCTACTACAAACAGCAATATTTAGGCTGTTTTCTAACTGTTGTGTTCCATTTAACAATTTACCCCAAAATCTCAAGTTTTAACGACCCAGAGAAAAAAGCCTTTTGAAAACATTGTGGGAGAAGGAAAAAATGCTGGTAACCAGCATTTTCTCCCAATGTTTTCTACATTATCCAATACATTTAAACCGTTTTTGACATCTGCAAATGCTCTCAGTTCGGTTCAGTCCAAATTTTTTTCGTTTGGTAAAGAATTAATTAATCAGTGCCCTGAGGGTATACGACTTAATTGATCAGCAGGACTCACCTTGGATTATGAAGATACACATCGCCGAATATTTCTCTCACACACAAGACTGTCAATACCAAACAGAAAGTCCATAATTTTCCCATCTTGTTCGTCCCCTTCGAGTTTGTATTCAGATGTTTGAAGATAGCTGCCCAAACGATAAAAAGTTGAGAACACGGTAGATCTATTTCCTAATTAACTTCCATATTTGGAGACAATACGCCGTGTTGTCCAATCATAGTGCGTCAACTTCGATAAACTATCAATCACGCTGATCTGAATCATAGGATGTGTAAATTTAGGTCGGTATATTGTTTACGGCAACTATGTTATGCGGTCCACGTTTATGAAAATATAGTCCACATATTACATTCTAATTCAGATGCAACGAATGTTAGTCAAGGCATATTTACCCATTTTCTGAACTGTATTTTTATTCTAAGGTCAAAATTTGACAAGAATTACACTCAGTTAATTCATTCTGCTAAACAACCTTCATCCGCGGAGGAATATATTTGTACCCACGTATTTAGGAAAAAACCACTAGGAAGGTAGTGATCAGCATAGATCGAAGAGTAACAAACTGAAAGTAAGACGTAGTCGGTCAGTTTGATAATGTAAGTGTTGTTCTATTATTTTGATAATTACATAGATCTGGCTGTCATCTCGTCTTATGAAATGCATATTTAATATCGCATCGTTTGGCTATTAGATTCTACTGAGAGCTACAACGATAAAGATTTGTAATGTTACTGTTAGATTAAGTCGCCCTACTCTGATACACAGGGGCTAGATATTGTAAGACTGTTTAACCCTTTCCCAAACAAGCCCTGGTTTTCACGTGTCTGCAGTACAAGTCTTTTGAAAACGCTGTGGGAAAAGGAGAAATTGCTCGTAACGAGCAATTTCTCCTTTTCCCACAGCGTTTTCTACCCAGTTTGAGAACTTTCTGCCATTTACATCAAATTTAAAATTGTCGTCTACAAACTCTTTCAATTTGGACCAGACCAAAATTTGTCGTTTAAGAAAGGGTTAAGGGAAGAAATGTACGATCCCTGGGCAGACAGAGGTTTAATTCAGTATTTATCAAGAACGAAGAGTTTTGGCTTTAACTTTGTACCAAACGACAACATTCGAGACTTGCCCAAATTGAAGGCAGTAACAGACGAAAAATTAACAGTTACTCCAAATCTGAAATTTTCATTTAGATGAGTGGTAAACAATGTGGGAAAATGAAAAAATGCTAGTTACCAACATTTTCTTCTTTTCCCACCATGTTTTCAAAATCAGGGTTGTGAAACCCGTGATTGTGTGGTAAAGGGCTAACAGGTTAGATCTACATAAAAACATTATGGGAAAAATAGGTATTGGCCTATTTGACCTCTGGTTTTCTGCTTTTTCTCTCTTTCACACACTCTTGTGGAAAACTTCCTTCCTGGGGATGGTGAAAAACATTAAATTGTCTGTGAAAGGGTTAAGTTGCTTACACAGTTAGTTCAGATCAAGATCAAGCTGTACATATTTTTTGCACCATCTGATCTTGGATCAACACTTTCAAATATTTTCCGCATTGTTTTGGTAACAACAGACTTGAAATTTGAGTACTGATGTCTTTCTTTTCCTGTCACCAAACATTTCCAATTTCGTTTCACTGATTAGTAAAAACAACAAAATTTTAGACTGGTCCAAATTGAAATCATTTGCAAACAACATAGATCTAGATCTTGAATGTAGTTGAAATGATGGTTATTTCTGTGAAAGTGTAGATCTACAGAATACCTTAATTGTTGGAAAAGGAGAAACCTTGCTGGAAAAGGAGAAAATACTGTTTATCTGCACTTTCTCCTTTCCCACGATGTTCAAAAGGCTATTTCCTCAGAGATGTTAACACCTGGGACTGTGTGGTAAACTTTAAAGGGTAAAATAGGGCTGTAAAGATTGGGTCTTTTTTTTTTCCAACTCCACCAAACAACATCATTTTGGACTTTTGCCAATTTAAAGCAATTGCAGACAACAAATAAGGTATGTCTTATGTATGGTGGCATGTTTCTGCCACGAGATACGAGATAGCTATAATGATAATTTTAGAGAACTACCGCGATAAAACAAACTTTCCTGGAAATATTATCCAGATAACAAAAAGTTTCACGATAAAAATATCGCAATATTTCTAACTGTTATCACGATTTTTTTTTAAGCTCGTACACACAACTGACATTCACGGTATCTATAATTAGATACGGTTTCGGATCATCTTTGTCTCCTGTACAGTGAAAAACTTCCAAGTTCATCCAAATGGTGATTTTTCTATTTATAGATATCGAGAAACGGGTAGAACTATGGCGATAATTTTACCTCGATGTCAGCTTCGTGCACAAATGAGAAATAATCAACATAAAATTTTCTAGATAACAAAGTTTATCGTGATATTTTTTTCAGAAAACTTTTCACTATCTAGATAAAATTTCCAGGAAACTTCGAACTATGGTGAAAGTTTTCTAAAATTATCACGATAGCTATCTTGTATCTCGCGGCAGAAATATGCCACCATACTTATGACTGATTTTTGTCTTTGAATGGATAGAATGATTGTAGGAAAGGACTGTAGGAGAAGGAGGAAATATGATAAAACGGTATTTTTCCTGCAGTGAAAGAACTTAGATGCAGCATCTTGCAATTTTAACTCTTTACCAAGCAACAAAATTCTAGACTCCCCGAAATTCAAAGCAGATGACAAATTAACCTTTTATCAAATGACAAAATTCTAGAGGAGAACTCATTTGCAGACGACAAATTGAATGTAGCCCTAGGGGTGACTTCTGTCTTTGATGGGATAGGAAACATTGTTGGAAAAGGAGAAAATGCTGTTTACCAGCATTTTCTTCTTTTTCCAACAATAACCCTTCCTTTTCAGGGTTGTTACAACTCAGGATTGTGTGTTAAAGTGTTAAGTATGATTCAAACATATTATATATAAATAGGTAGAAAACATTGTTGGAAAAGGAGGTAATGGTGGTTACCAGCATTTTCTACGTTTCAAACAATGTTTTTAAAAGCCTTCTTCTTCAGGGTCATTAACTCTTTACCACACAATCCCGACTTTTAATGACCTTGAGAAAGAAGCCTTTTGAAAACATTGTGGGAAAAGGAGAAAATGCTGGTCACCAGCATTTTCTCCTTTTCCCACAATGTTTTCTATCCTTCCCAGAACAAATTTCATTTTTTCAGTCACAATCATTTTGTCGTCTGCAAATGCTTTCAATTTGGACTAGTCTGCATTTTTGTCATGTGGTAAAGAGTTAAAACTCAGGATTGCATGTAAAGAGTTAACCCTTTCCCAAACAACAAATTTTGGACTGGTCCAAATTGAACGAGTTTGCAGACCACAATTTTAAATTTGATGAAAATGGCAGAGAGTTCTCAAAAAGGGTAGAAAACACTGTGCGAAAAGGAGAAATTGCTCGTTACGAGCAATTTCTCCTTTTCCTACAGTGTTTTCAAAAGACTTGTACTGCAGACACGTGAAAACCAGGGATTGTTTGGGAAAGGGTTAAGTGATTTTTCCTGGATACATTGTATTTCAACACTCTTGGTCATTGTGTATCCAAGATCAGGCTGCAAATTTTGTGTTACTCCTTTACCAGACAATCACAAGTTTTAACAGCCTTAAGAAAGAATCCTTTGAAAACGATGTTGGAAAAGGAGAAAATGCTGGTATCCAGCCTATTCTTCTTTTCCCACTATGTTTTCTTCCCCTTTCATAGACAGCAATAATCCTTTGAGCTATATGTACATATCAGTTGTTGTCTGCAAATGCTTTCGTTGTTTAGTTAACCCTTTCCCAGACAAGCCCTGGTTTTCACGTGTCTGCAGTACAAGTCTTTTGAAAACACTGTGGGAAAAGGAGAAATTGCTCATAACGAGCAATTTCTCCTTTTCCCACAGTGTTTTCTACCCTTTTTGAGAACTTTCTGCCATTTTCCTCAAATTCAAAATTGTTGTCTGCAAACTCTTTGAATTTGGACCAGTCCAAAATTTGTCATCTGGGAAAGGGTTAAGAGTTAGTGAATTATCTAGAAAATGTTTCTCTTTCAGGTTGGTTAGGATGGCTATGTTAAAAGCTTTAATCATGTGTGGCCTTATGACCTTGGCCAGCTGTGATCTGTATTTACATAATCCGCGGGGTTCAAACAACAGACTGAACGAAAAAACAGCCACAAGAGCAAATGCCAATAGAGTATTTGACTCCCAGGTAGGCTTTCACAGAATTAAAGCATTAACTCCTAAACCACACAATTGTGAGTGTTAATGACATATGGAAAAAAAACATATTCATGTATTTCCTAGTTTCACCAGTACTAGGCTAGGGCTCTGAAGTGTCTTGCCCATGAAAAAAACCAGTGGATCCAGTGAGGTTTGAACCCAGGGCCTCCAGATCATGAGTCCTACACTTTACCAATGAGCCATGCAATACCCCTTCCATTACTTTGGCCTTGGTTTACCCTCTACCAAACAATCCCATGTTTAAATGACCCTGAGGAAGAAGTCTTTTGAGAAAAGTGTGGGAAAAGAAGAAAATGCTGGTAACCAGCATTTTCTCCTTTTCCCACAATTTTTTCTACCTTTCCTAAAACAAATTTTGTTTTTTTAAGTTACATTTGTGGTTTGCTATTGCTTTGAATTTAGACCAGTCTAGAATTTTTTTGTTTAGTAAAGAATTACCGCTAATATTGCTTGTTTTAACGATCCTTAGAATTAAAAAAAACTTTTGAAAAAATTGTGGGAAAAGAAAAAATATGCTGGTAACCAGCATTTTCTCCTTTTCCCATAATGTTTTCTACCTTTCCTTACACAAATTTCATTTTCGAGTCACATTTATTTTGTCGTCTGCAGATGCTTTGAATTTAGACCAGTCTAAAATTTCGTCTTTTGGTTAAGAGTTAATTTTGCTTCTTGTCCCTCAATGTTTTCAATACTGATGAAAATTGTGTTTCATCTCTTCAAATATATTTGTCCTATATGAAACCTTTTCTGTTATGATTTTTTTAACTCTTTACCAAATGACAAAATTTTAGACTGGTCCAAATTGGAAGGAGTTGCAGACGACAAAATAAATTTGACTGAAAAATTGAAATTTGTTTTGGTAAGGGTAGAAAACATCATGGGAAAAGGAGAAAATGCTGGTTACCAGCATTTTCTCCTTTTTCCACAATGTTTTCAAAAGCTTTCTTTCACAGGGTCGTTAAAAGTCGGGATTGTGTGGTAAAGAGTTAACGTAATAACAGAATATACTTCAAGTAATTAATTTTAGTAAATCTTCACAAAACAATTATATGTTTTAACCCTTTTGCAGACAGTGTAGATCAAGATCATACTGTGCAGAACATGCAGTCTGATCTTGGATCTACACTGTCTGATGAGGAGAAATTTCCCCAAGCCCCCATAACTTTTAAATATCAACATTTTGGTTTGTACCATCGACTTGAAAGTTTCATTTAAGTTATATAGCAGGATAAGAAATAAGGAAGAAAGCTTTTGAAAACATTGTAGGAAAAGGAGAACATGCCTGTAGTTGCCAGCTTTTCTTCTTTTTAGCTCACCTGAGCACGAAGTGCTCATGGTGAGCTATTGTGATCGTGCTGTGTCCATCGTCCGTCGTGCGGTGTGCGTCGTCCGTCGTCAACTTTTTACCTTGTGTATGCTCTAGAGGCCACATTTTCAGTCCAATCCTTATGAAACTTGGTCAGAATGTTTGTCTCAATAAAATCTCGGACGAGTTAGAAATTGGGTCATCAGGGGTCAAAAACTAGGTCACTAGGTCAAATCTTAGAAAAACCTTGTGTACGCTCGAGAGGCCACATTTTCAGTCCGATCTTCATGAAACTTTCAGAATGTTTGTCTTGATGAAATCTTGGACGAGTTCGAAATTGGGTCATGTGGGGTCAAAAACTAGGTCACTAGGTCAAATCTTAGAAAAAACTTGTGTATGCTCTAGATGCCACATTTTCAGTCAGATACTTGTGAAATTTGGTCCGAATGTGTGTCTTGATAAAATCTCAGACAAGTTCGAAATTGGGTCATGTGGGGTCAAAAACTAGGTCACTAGGTCAAATCTTAGAAAAACCTTGTGTACGCTCTAGAGGCCACATTTTCAGTCCGATCCTCATGAAACTTGGTCAGAATGTTTGTCTTGATAAAATCTCGGACGAGTTCGAAATTGGGTAATGTGGGGTCAAAAACTAGGTCACTAGGTCAAATCCTAGAAAAACCTTGTGTACGCTCTAGAGGCCACATTTTCAGTCCGATCCTCATGAAACTTAGTCAGAATGTTTGTCTTGATAAAATCTCGGACAAGTTCGAAATTGGGTCATGTGGGGTCAAAAACTAGGTCACTAGGTCAAATCTTAGAAAAACCTTGTGTACGCTCTAGATGCCACATTTTGAGTCAGATACTTGTGATATTTGGTCTGAATGTTTGTCTTAATAAAATCTCGGACTAGTTCGAAATTGGGTCATGTGGGGTCAAAAACTAGGTCACTAGGTCAAATCTTAGAAAAACCTTGTGTGTGTTGTAGAGGCCACATTTTCAGTCAGATACTTGTGAAATTTGGTCAGAATGTTTGTCTTGATAAAATCTCGAACAAGATTGAAATTGGGTCGTGTGGGGTCAAAAACTAGGTCACTAGGTCCAATCTTAGAAAAACCTTTTGTACACTAAGAGGCCACATTTTCAGTCCAATACTCTTGAAAAATGGTCAGAATGTTTGTCTTGATTATATCTTGAAATAGTACGAAAATGTGCCATGTTGGGTCAAAAACTAGGTCACCAGGTCAAATCTAAGAAAAACGTTGTGTATGCTCTAGAGGCCATATTTTCTGTCCAGTACTCTTGAAAATTGGTCAGAATGTTTGCCTTGATAATATCTCTGACTAGTTTGAAAATGGGTCATGATGGGTGAAAAACTAGGTCACTAGGTCAAATCTTAGAAAAACCTTGTGTAAGCTCCAGAAGCCACATTTTGTGTCTAATACTCTTGAAAGTTGGTCAGAATGTTTGTCTCGATGATATCTCAGTAGCATTTGAAAATGGGTCATGTGGGGTCAAAAACTAGGTCACCTGGTCAAATCTTAGAAAAACCATGTGTACACTGTTGTGGCTACGTTTTTTGTTCAATACTCTTTTGAAGTTGCTCAGAATGTTTGCCTTGGTAATATCTTGGATGAGTTTGAAAATAGGTCATGTTGGGTCAAAATCTAGGTCACTAGGTCAGATCTTAGAAAAACCTTGTGTATGCTGTAGAGGCCACATTTTCAGTCCAATACTCTTGAAATTTGGTAAGAATGTTTGTCCTAATGATATCTTGGACCAGTTTGAAAATGTGTTATGTTGGCTGAAAAACTAGGTCACTAGGTGAAATCTTAGAAAACCTAGTGTATGAATGACTCTCAGAAAGAAGCCTTTTGAAAACACTCTTTGAAAATGAGAAAATGCTGGTATCCAGCATTTTTTCCCTTTTTCACAATGTTTTCTACCCCTTTGAGAGACCAGTCCCATAGCTTGATCCACATATTATTTGTTTTATGCAGAAGGTTCAGACTGATGAGTTTAAAATTTTATTGTTTGGTAATACATATATCTCACAAGACGTTGGAAATTGGTTGTGCTTGGTCAAAAGGCTCAGGTGAGTGACTCCAGGGCCATCATGGCCCCCTTGTCCTACAATATCTTCTACCCTTTCCAAGACATGTTTCATTTTTTTTCGCCACACTTAATTTGAAGTCTACAAATGCTTTAACTCTTTACCAAACGACAAAATTTTAGACCGGTCCAAATTGAAAGCATTTGCAGACGACATAATAAATGTGACTAAAAATTTGAAATTTTTATTGGGAAAGGTAGAAAACATTGTGGGAAAAGGAGAAAATGCTGGTTACCAGCATTTTCTCCTTTTCCCACATTGTTTTCTAAAGGCTTCTTTCTCAGGGTCGTTAAAAGTCGGGATCGTGTGGTAAAGAGTTAATATGGACAAGTTAATTGTGTGTTCAATCATGCTTTTTGTAGTTTATCAAGAAAAAATGGTGGATTATGGTTTGATATTTCATGGTTATCAGACCACTGAAAATACCGATTTCATATTTTCTAACTCTTCAATTGAAGGTGGAAACAGTTGTTCCCACGCAGTAGTTACCTAGGTAATCAGTTCTTGCCATTCAAGTGAAGGGAAATATGACATAATTTTCACTATATTTCTTGCGTTTAACGTAATATTGTAATGGGTTGTTATGTGAGTGGGGTACGGCACAGGGAATTACCGAAAACAGCTGTACTGGATTTTGATGAAAGTGCCAACAAAAAAGGGGTTGGAAGCATGAAATAAATAGAATATTTGCTTTTTTCAGTGAAAAATCGAAATTTATTTCAACTGGTGAACATGATTGGTAATATTTTCACCCATGGCTGTGCCACTCGTGAAAATATTACTGATGATGTTCACTCAATGAAATAAATTTTGATCTTTCATCAAAAAAAAAGAAACAAATACCCTCCATTTATTGTGTATATTTTTCAGAATAATAACAGGGGTGGATACAATGTGGGTGACAAAACAGATAAGGCAGCTAACAATGCTAACAACCAGTACAATCTGGTGAGTATATTCTGCAAATTGTAATCTACATTGTCAGCTAATGAAGTGATCTAAACAGTCAGTACAAGTGTAATCTACACTGTCAGCAAAAGGGTACTCTACCCTGTCAGCAAAAGTTAGTCTACACTGTCAGCAAAAGCGTACATTACACTGACTACAAAGAGTTTATATACACTGTTAGCAAAAAGTGTAATCAACACTATCAGCAAAAGTGTAATATACACAGTCAGCAAACATGTAATTTTCACTGTCAGTAAAGACTGTAATCTACGCTGTCAGTAAAAATGTACTATACCTTGTCAGCAAAAGTGTAATCTACACTATTAGTAAAAATACAGCCTGCACTGTTAGTAAAAGTACAATCTACATTGTCAACTAAAACTGTAATATAAAGAGTCAGTAAAAGTGTAATCTACACAGTCATCAAAAAGGTAACCTACACTGTCAGCAAAAGTGTAATCTACACCATCAGTAAAAGTGTAATCTACACTGTCAGCCAGTGTTATCTACACTATCAGCAAAAGTGTAATCTATGCTGTCAGCCAAAGTGTAATCTACACTGTCAGCAAATGAGTAATTTACACTTTCAGTAAAAGTGTCATCTACACTTTCAGCAAAAGTGTAACCTCTAAGGTCAGCAAAAAGTGTAATCTACACTCTCACCAAAAGCAACTTAAAATCAGCTTTTCGTAGTAGAGACAAACTTCGAAGAGGTATTATCATTGAATTCATTAAGGCAACAGCTGGCAAAAACAATCAATCTAGACAGAGAAGTGTAAGATAAAAAGATATGAGCCATTCTCTGGCAAAAGGGGGCTAAATGCATTGTTGTATTATATGAAGCATGTCATCACAATCATGACCATTGATCCATAAAATCTATTTTGTCTAACAACCGACTAAATCATGAGGTAGACTCGTCCTTGGACTTGCAGAAAATTGACTAATAGCAAAAAGTTTCAACCTGGGTCAGCATGCGTGAATTGTGCAGACTGACCTGTTCAATAATTATTGCAGATGCATTAAGCTTCCTTGTCACAGAGCATCATATTGATATGTCTCTTAACCCTTTACCTCACAATCCCGACTTTTAACGACCCCATGGAAAAAGTCTTTTGAAAACATTGTGGGAAAAGGAGAAAATGCTGGTAACCAGCATTTTCTCCTTTTCTCACAATGTTTTCTACTCTTTCAGAGAAAAATGTCAATTTAGCCACACTTTAATTGTCGTCTGCACATGCTTTCAATTTGGACCTATCTAAAATTCTGTTGTTTGGTAAAAAGTTAAGGAATCATCATACTGATATGTCTCTAAAGGAATTCATTGTTTTGTAATGGTAGTTTTAGATTTTAAGCCAGAATTTCACAAAGGTTTGTGAGAATGTTGCATGACCATAAGATGGCTTGATTATTTGTGGCTATATTCAGATAGATACATGTACATAACGTCATATCAGGGTCCATATTCACCAACCATTCTTAAGAACCTTCTTATTCTTGTTCTCCAAAATTTTCTGCATTTGAAAGTAACACAACTTCTGATTGGCTAAGCCAATCAGAAGTTTTGTTACTTTCAAATGTAGAAAATCTTGGAGAACAAGAATAAGAACGTTCTTAAGAATGGTTGGTGAATACGGACCCAGGTCTCTTTAATTAAAGAGGATGGAGTTACAGCTCCCCTGTTGTTTAAGTCTTTACCAATTGACAGAGTAATGGATGTGTTGAATTTCGAAGCACTTGCAGATGACAAGGTCAGTGTGGATCGTATCATGGAATTTATTTATTGAAATCAAAGAAAACAATGAGGGAAATGTTAAAAATGCTGGTAAACTGGATTTTTCCCTTTTACCAGAATGTTCTCTACCAAAGACAAGTTTTGTCATTTGAGATACATATAATAAGTTGGCAGCTGTAAATGAATCCCATTAGGACAAGTCAAAATGTTATCACTTGATGAGATTTGAATTACAAAACAAGCCATGCACATTTTTTTGTTGTCGTTATTTTCCACCCACAATGTGTGTCAAAGTGGGTGTGGTAATGATATATATATGTATGTCTTATTTCATGTTTTTTGGTAGTTTATTGGGAAATAATGGTGGATTATAAGGTTGATAATTCATGGTCATGACCAAATTTACTGTAAATGTTTACATAACTCTTCAATTGAAGGCAGAAACAGTAGTTCTAGCACATTAGTTACCTAGGTAAACAGTGCATGCCATTAACCCTTTCCCAAATGACAAATTTTGGACTGGTCCAAATTGAAAGAGTTTGCAGACGACAATTTTAAATTTGATGAAAATGGCAGAAAGTTATCAAAAAGGATAGAAAACACTGTGGGAAAAGAAGAAATTGCTCGTTATGAGCAATTTCTCCTTTTCCCACAGTGTTTTCAAAAGACTTGTACTGCAGACACGTGAAAACCAGGACTTGTTTGGGAAAGGGTTAAACCAGACAGAAATATGATGTATTTTGTGCACATTTACCCTACATTTCTCATGCTTTATGTAATATTGTGATGTATCGTTATGTGGGGGGAGGTAAATGTGAACCAGATGATTAGATTTGCCTATCAAATCTATCTTCTTTTCCAACAATGTTTGCAAAGATCTTCTTCCCAAGGGTTGTTAAAACTTGGAATTGTGTGGTAAAAGGTTAAACTTCTTTCTTAGATTCTTTAAAATATTTGATTATCTCTTTACCACACACCAAAATTTTAGACCAGTCCAAATTAAAAGCATTTGCAGACGATAATTTAAATTTTGTTCAATTTATGGAATTTTTCTTTGAAAAGGTAGAAAACATTGTGGGAACAGGAGAAAATGCTGGTTACTAACATTTTCTCCTTTTCCCATAATGTTTTCTAAAGCCTTCTTTCCCAGGGTCGTGAAAACCCGGGATTGTTTGGTAAAGGGTTATTTAGTATGGGATTGATACATCTTAAATTCATTCACTGAAATTCAATACCAAGAAGATTTGAACCTTTTGAAACTAAAGACATGTGACAAAAGGGTAGGAAAAAAAAAGACAACCTAATATTTTGAAATTCTTTTTGAAAATTTGCCACTCATGTGAAAAAATGACTGACCTTAACCTTTTACCAGACGACAAAATTTTAGCCTTCTCCAAATTGAAAGCATTTGCAAATGACAATTTCAATTTGGCTAAAATGGTGCAATTTTTCTTTGATAGGGTAGAAAACATTGTGGGAAAAGGAGAAAATGCTGGTTACCAGCATTTTCTCCTTTTCCCACAATGTTTTTCAAAAGGCTTCTTTCCCAGGGGCGTCAAAAGGCGTCATTGTGCGGTAAAGGGTTAAAGTAATTTATGAATCTGACTCAATATTATGAGGTATGGACATGTACACGGACTTCTGCAAACTACTCACATGAGAAGCATTTGAAGAAAATGAAACACATGCGCTCTTCTTGAATTGTATACAAAACTATGTGAAGAAAAAATATGGCACCTTTTTACAAAAAATTGTACCTTCTTTCGCAGTGTTTTCAAACGCTCTCAACTGTTGTTATACATTGTAATGATCTAGAATGATGAATTATAACAATTTAACCCTAACCAATTACATGTATTCTTGTGTTTAACAACCTTGAGTGGGACAGCTTTTGAAAACAGTGTGTGAAAAGGAGAAAATGTTGGCAACTAGCATTTTGTTCTGTTAACATTTCAAAGAAAAATGCCACCATTAGAGCCACATTTTTTGCAAATGCTTTCAATTTGGTCGTTTGAAAACATTGTGGGCAAAGGAGAAAATGCTAGTAACCAGAATTTTCTCCTTTTCTGACTTATATTTTAAAACCTTTCAAAGAAATATTCCACTTTTTGAGGCACATTCAATATGTGGTATGCAGATGCTTTCGATCAGGGTCTGTATTCACCAACCATTCTTAAGAATATTCTTAGTCTTATTCTCCAAGATTTTCTACATTTGAAAGTAAGACAACTCCTGATTGGCTAAACCAAATGGTTTAGCCAATCAGAAGTTTTGTTACTTTCAAATGTAGAAAATTCTGAAGAACAAGACAAAGAACATTCTTAAGAATGGTTGGTGAATACGGACCCTGGTCTTGTCCAAAATTTTGTCATGGGTAAAGACTTCCTGTCCAAGAGGTGAAGAGTTTGAAGAGATCAGTAGGTCGTCATTTCCTGAGATTAGATATCATTGTTTAGTGATACTGTCATCTACTGTTCGTGCTTTTAACAACATAGCTAGGTCATGAACTACCATTAGTAATGATCCTACTTTAGTGTTCAACCTGTTACGAAACAATTCTGTGTTTACCGGTAACCCTTTACCAAACATTATCGAGTTTTAACCCTTTACCACACAAACCTGACTTTTAACAACCCTGAAGAAAAAGCCTTTTCAAAACATTGTGGGAAAAGGAGAAGATGCTGGTTACCAGCATTTTCTCCTTGTCCTACAATGTTTTCTACCCTTTCTCAATCAAATTTAAAGTTTGAACGACATTTGATTTATTGTCTGCAAATGCTTTCAATTTGGACCAGTCTAAAATTTTGTGGTTTGGTAAAGTGTCAACGACCTCCCTGAAAAAGGCTTTTGAAAATATGGTGGGGAATGGAGAAAATGCTGGTTACCAGCATTTTCTCCTTTTCCCACAATGTTTTCTACCATTAAAAAAAATCAGTTTTTGGGTCACATTTATTTTGTTGTCTGCAAATGCTTTCAATATGGACAAGTCTAAAATTTTGTTTTCTGGTAAAGGGTTAAAATTGATGAAGTAATAGGGGGCTATTCAGGTTTTTACAATTAACCCTTTACCACACAATCCCGAGTTTTAACGACCCTGAGACAGAAGCCTTTTGAAAACATTGTTGGAAAAGAAGAAAATGCTGGTAACTATTTTCTCCTTTTCCCACAATGTTTTCTACCTTATCCAATAGATAAATCACCATTTAGGCTTTACTTAATTTGTCGTCTGCAAATGCTTTCAATTTGGTCCAGTCTCAGATTTTGTCAGTTGGTAAAGGGTTAAACCAAACTTCAAAAATGTTTTTGTTGAGCAAGCAAGTTAGACTTTTAATTACTGTGGGCAACATAAGAAAGTTTTATGGAGCTCAGTGGTTAGTGTATCTGACTAGTGACCTGTGGTTGCGAGTTTGATACCCAGTTGAAGCAAACTTTCTTTCTGGTGATTTTTCGCCTCTCACCTCTGATGCATGTGAGAAAAGTAGTCAGTGGCTTTGGAAAGAGTTGTGTCAGTACTGGTGTGAGAAAGTCAGGAAACACATGGGTGCGTCACTGACCGCCATGATATGACCTGAGTTGTTAAAATGGGGTTAAACTCCAATACAAACCAAACCAAATCTTAGACCAAACAAAACCTAACACAACTGACAGAAAAAAAATACAGGACAGAAAATGTATTACCTTTTTAAATGACGATGAAAAGGTAGACTACGTTTGAAAACATTATGGCTCACAGAAAAATCATTCATGGTATTTTTTTTTCTTTTCACAAAGTATTTTTATATGCAAGAACCTAAACCTTTACCAAACAGTCCCAAGATTAACAAGTCTTAATGACCCAGAGCAAGACAGCATTTGAAAACATTGTGGAAAAAGGAGAATATGCTGGTTGCATTGAAAACAATGTGGGAAATGGAAACAATGCTGGTAACCAGTGTTTTCTACCCTTACAGATACAATCCCATTTCTTGATCCACATTTAATTTGAGCCATGCTCTGTGAAAAGGGGGCTTAATGCATCTGTGAAAAGTATTGACCCATGTCGGCCTGTGCAGTCGATTGCAGGCTGACCGGGGCCGAAAACTTTTTGCTACTGGTCAATTTTCTGTATATCTAAGGACCATTCTACTTCATGGTTAACCCTTTCCCAAGCAAGCCCTGGTTTTCACATGTCTGCAGTACAGGTCTTTTGAAAACACTGTGGGAAAAGGAGAAATTGCTCGTAACGAGCAATTTCTCCTTTTCCCACAGTGTTTTCTACCCTTTTTGATAACTTTCTGCCATTTTCGTCAAATTTAAAATTGTCGTCTGCAAACTCTTTCAATTTGGACCAGTCCAAAATTTGTCGTTTGGGAAAGAGTTAAGTTGGTTACATTAAAAAAGTGGCTATAGTATATCCAAAATTATGTGATGGCTCAACTGGTATCATGCTTCAGGGAGATGCATTAAGCCCCGTTTAGCCAGAGCATGGCTCATTTATAGTCTACAAATATACCATGCTCTGGCAAAAGGGGGGTTAATGCATCTCCGTAATGTATTGGACCAGTCAAAGCATCACTTGATTATGGATCCATAATGGCCATTTTTTTTTTAAACAACTGACTAAATCATAAGGTAGACTGGTCCTTGGACAGACAGAAAATTGACCGATAGCGAAAAGTTTCGGGCGAGGTCAGCCTGCGCATGCTGACTTGGATCGATACTTTTCGCAGATGCATTAAGGCCCCTTTTCACAGAGCATGGCTCAAATGCTTGCAATATGGGTATAAGAAATTTTGTTGTGTGATATAAGGTTAACCCTTTACTAAACAACTTAATTTTAGACTAGTCCAAATTGAAGCATTTGCAGAAGGCAAAATACATTTGGCTGAAAAATTTAAATGTGCTTTACAAAGGGTAGAAAACACTGTGGGAAAAGGAGAAAATGCTGGTTACCAGCATTTTCTCCTTTTCCGACAATGTTTTCAAAGGCTTTTTGTTTTAGGGTCGTTAAAAGTCGGGATTGTGTGGTATAGAGTTAAAGGGGTAATATGGGGGAAAGGACAGCAACTCTTTAATTGCATTGTACGGAAACCATAAATGGGAAAAGTGACAATTATTTGTAACAATTGATTGGTTATTTCCTTTATTTTTTCCCCAAAGCAAATTATCTAACTCACAATCCCAAGTTTTAATAAAAATCCCAAGTTTTAACAACCCTTAAAGAGATGGCTTTCTAAAACATCATGGGAAAAGGGAAAACATGCTGGTTACCGGCATTTTCTCCTTTTCCCACATTTTCTACCCTATAAAAGACAGAAATCATCATTAATTTTTGAGCAACAATTGATTTGTAGTCTAGAAATGCTTTCAATTTGGTCCAGTTGAAAATTTTGTAGTTTTGTTAAGAGTTTAACCTTTACCAAGCAATCCCAAGTTTGAATGACACTAAGGAAGAGGCCTTTTGAAAACATATTAGGGGAAAAGGAGAAAATTCTTGTTCCAACAATGTTTTCCACCCTCTCAAAGACAAATCCTAATATTTGAGCCATGTCTAATGTGTTTTTACAAAATGCCCTCAAAGTGGACCAGTCTAAGATTTCCTTGTTTGGTATAGAGATAAGCAGGAAAAAAATATGGGTATGGGATAATGAAAGCCATCTTTTGAAACAAATTAAAACCAGAAATCTTTAATAATATCTTTTTGAAATATTAATAAACAACAGTTATTTAGGTTTAACATGTGAACACAGACAAAAACATTTCACATTGCAAAAGGAGCAATTTATCGTTTTGCCACAATGTTTTCAAAAGTCATCTGCAGGAGGTAATGTGTCACACACTCCCAAGTTTTAACTCTTTACCAAACGACAAAATTTTTGACTTGTCCAAACTGAAATCATTTACAGACAACAAAATAAATGTGACTCAAAAATTCAAATTTGTTTTGGGAAGGGTAGAAAAACTTTGTGGGAAAAGGAGAAAATGCTGGTTACCAGCATTTTCTCCTTTTCCCACAATGTTTTCAAAAGGCTTCTTTCTCAGGGTCGTTAAAAGTCAGGATTGTTTGAAAGTGTTATTGACCTTGAGATAGAAGGCTTTTGAAAAGATGGCGGGAAAAGGGGCAAATGCTGGTAACCAGCATTTTCTCATATTCCCAGAATGTTTTCTACTTTTCAATAGAAAAATTCCATCATTTTGAGCAACATATAACTCTTTTTACCAAACGACAAAATTTTAGACTGGTAGGAATTGAAAGCACTTGCAGACGACAAAATGAATGTGACTTTAAAATTGGAATTTGTTTTAGGAACGGTAGAAAACATTGTGGGAAAAGGAGAAAATGCTGGTTACCAGCATTTTTTCCTTTTCCCACAATGTTTTCAAAAGGCTCCTTTCTCAGGGTCGTTAAAAGTCGAGATTGTGTGGTAAAGGGTTAAAATGTCATCTGCATATGTTTTGGATTTGGATAAGTCCAAAATTTTTTCATCAGATAATGTGGTAACCAGGAGACGATATAAGTAGTTTGCCTATAAAGGTGGGTGACTGGGCAAGTGTTTGTCCATGAAAAGTAATAAAGTTTAGGATGTACTTGACGCTACATTATCCATTCCCGGATGTACTCTACAGGCACTGTTTTGTGAAACAGGACACAAGCATTACCTTTTTATCACGCAATCCCGAGTTTTAATAGCCCTGAGGAAGAAGGCTTTTGAAAACATCATTGAAAAATCCTGGTGGACAGCATTTTCTCCATTTCCTTTAATTTTTTCCTACCCTCTTTGTTGGAGCCACTTTTTATTTGTTGTCTGCGAATGCTTTCAGTAAGGGCCAGTCTAAAATTTTATTATCTGGTAAAGAGTTAACCCTTTACCACACAATTCCGAGTTTAAACGACCTGAAGAAGAAGGCTTTTGATAACAATGAGGAAAAAGGAGAAAATGCAGGTAACCAGAATTTTCTCCTTTTCCTACCAAGTTTTCTTCCTTGCAAAAGAGTTAACACTTTACCACACAATCCCAAGTTTAAATGATCCTGAAGAAGAAGGCTTTTGAAAACATGGAGGGAAAAGGAGAAAATTAAAGAATGCTGAAAAAAAAAAATTGCCTGCAGTTTGACTCGAACTGATAACCTTCAAAACCATAGTTGATGACTCTACCAACTGAACTATTGAGGCAACTGACAATTTACCATGTTAAAAATGAGCCATGCTCTGGCAAAAGGGGGCTTAATGCATCTCCAAGTCATCAAATGACCATGAATCCATAAAGTCCATTTTGTCTAAAAACCGACTGAATCATGAGGTAAACTGGTCCTTGCATGGACATACAGAAAATTGGCCATAGTGAAAAGTTTCGGCCCAGGTCAGTCTGCGCGCAGGCTGACCTGGAAAGTACTTTTTGCAGATGCATTAAGCCCCCTTTTGACAGAGCATGAATCAAAATTTATTTCATGCTTTCTGGTAGGATATCGAGAAATAGAGGTGAAAATATTTTTCGATATTACACGGGTACGACCAGTGAGAATACGACCAGGGGGAGTTTGTACTGATTTTTACGGAAGTCTCGACAAAAAAAGGCGTTAGAAGCATGAAATAAATGGAATGTTTGTTTTTTTCGGTGAAAAATCGAAATTTATTTCATCATGTGAACATCATCGGTAATATTTTCACGAGTGGTGCACGGTGAAAGATCGAAATTTATTTCATCAAGTGAACATCATCAGTAATATTTTCACAAGTGGCTGCATGGTGAAAGACCGAAATTTATTTCATCGAGTGAACATCATCGGTAGCATTTTCATGAGTGGCTGCACCACTCGTGAAAATATTATCGATGATGTTCACTCGATGAAATAAATTTCGATCTTTCACCGAAAAAAACAAATATTCTCTATATATTTATCTGTTGTTGTGTAAAAACGCCTACACCATTACTAACAGGTTAGGAAATTTTACAGTAAAAATACAAAACATAGACTGAACCTGGAAGGTGAATGGTCCTTTGACATGCAGAAAATTTAACTCTTTCCCAAACAAGCCCTGGTTTTCATGTGTCTGCAGTACAAGTCTTTTGAAAACACTGTGGGAAAAGGAGAAATTGCTCGTAACGAGCAAGTTTTGAACCATTGTCAGCCTGTGTGTATTGCCTCAGCAGACTTGGGTCGATACTTTTGCAGAATCTGATGCATTATACCCCCTTTTCACAGAGTATGACTCATGTATGAAAAAAAGAGGTAATTTATCATAGGGATAAAGTCATTGAACTGAAACCGTGCACTTTTGTTCTCAATGAAATTTTTATAAGAAATTCCCATATCTTCAGGTATATTTTCAAAGTGGACCGGGAGCCAGTAAAGTGACAGGGGAAGCTGGGACCCATCTTACAATTGAATGGACCAATCAACACGGACTAGGTGGCAATGAAGATACTGACCCACAAAAACAGAATGCTAACATGGTGCTACAATTCCTGTGTGAGGATGCAACAGACAACAAAATTCGTAAGCGTGTCTCAACCCTTGACCACACAATGTTAACTTTTAACGACCCTGAGAAAGAAAGGCTTTGAGAACATTGTGGGAAAAAGAGAAAATGCCGGTAGCCAGCATTTTCTCCTTTTCCCACAATGTTTTCTCCGCTATCAAAGACAGAAATGGTCATCTGAGCTACATTTAATTTGTTGTCTACAAATGCTTTCAATTTAGATAAGTGTAAAATTTTGTCATTTGGTAGAATTAAAGTTTTCTGGTAGGGATGATCTTTAACCCTTTACCACACAATTCCAAGTTTTAATGACCCTCAGAAAGAAGCCTTTTGAAAACATTATGGGAAAAGGAGAAAATGCTGGTAACCAGTATTTTCTCCTATGCCCACAATGTTTTATACTCTTCCGAAAACAAATTTCAATTTTTCAGTCACATTGATTTTGTCGGCAGTAAATGCTTTCAATTTGGATCATTAGGACCACTGGCTGCCACAAACAACTTTCAGTTACTTTGTGGATATTAAAGATCAAGATCAGACATTAAACCTTTACCACACAATCTTAAGTTTTAATGACCCTGCAGAAAAAGGCTTTTAAAAGGAGAAAATGGTAACCAGCATTTTCTCCTTTTCCCTCAATGTTTTTACTCTGTCAAAGACAGAAATAATCACTTGAGCTACATTTATGTTGTTGTCTGCAAATGCTTTTAATTGGGTCCAGTCCAAAATTTTGTTGCTTAACCCTTTACCAGACGACAAAATTTTAACCTTGTCCAAATTGAAAGCATTTGCAGACAACAATTTCAATGTGGCTGAAATGCTGCAATTTCTCTTTGATAGGGTAGAAAACATTGTGGGAAAAGGAGAAAATGCTGGTTACCAGCATTTTCTCCTTTTTCCACAATGTTTTCAAAAGGCTTCTCTCCCAGGGGCGTCAAAAGGCGGCATTGTGCGGTAAAGGGTTAAGAGATAAAGTAACAATAACAGCCAAAGGTAAACAGAGCGGATCTAAAAATGCGTTAGACTTAAACGATATCATTTCAAAGTATGGAAATTATTGTGAAGATGACAATCTGTTATTGTACTGTCGGTCCAAGTGTTAGGTGCTAGCAGAGAAATTAATTTCAAAAAAAGTTGCCAGGTCGCTCTCTATGTTTCGTTGACTTTTTGCCGCGATTTTAAAATTCATTTTTCTGCCAGCAACTAACAATTAGATCGACCACGCAATAACAGATTGTCATCTTCACAATATTTTCCATACTTTTAAATGGTGTGATTTAAATTTAAATGCGTTTTAACACCTGTGTTGGGTTTTTTTTTAACATTATTGGGCCTCTAAGGGAATGTGTTGTCGGCTGATGGACCAACACTGTGTGATATTTTTCGAGATATTCTTGTCAATATGCATCAAAACTGCAATGTTTATCACATGACTGAGGAAGAAACCTGTACGGGTATTTATGTAATCCACAGAGAGTCAGCCCATTACTGTAAAGGTTATTTTTTGCCCTACAGAAATTCAGTTATAAGTTATTAACAGGAAAAAATTTGTCAGAGAGTAAAATACAATTTTAAAAAATTATGATGAATGTTGTTGGAAAAAGCAGTAACTAACTGTCGTCTATTTATTCCCTCAGTGCTGTCAGTGAATGAGCCATGCTCTGGCAAAAGGGGGTTTAATGCATCTCCCTATTGCATTATACCAAGCAAGCCATCACATGATATAATTATGGTAATTATTGATCTGTACGATCCATTTTCTTTAACTCTTTGCCAAACAACAAAATTTTACACTGGTCCTAATTGAAAGCATTTGCAGATGACAAAATAAATGTGACTCAAAAGTTGAAATTTGTTTTGGGATGGGTAGAAAACATTGTGGGAAAAGGAGAAAATGCTGGCTACCAGCATTTTCTCCTTTTCCCACAATGTTTTCAAAAGGCTTCCTTTTTTAGGGTCGCTAAAAGTCGGGATTATGTGGTAAAGGGTTAACATCTGACTGAATGTGGATGCAGAATGATCCTGTGCCATGCAAAAAATTTACAAATAGCAAAATGTTTCAACCCATGTCAGCCTATGGGGACTTCACAGGCTGACATGCGTTGATACTTTTTGCAGATGCATTAAGCCTTCTTTTCACAAAGCATAGCTGAAATATATATGGCAAGGATAGAAAAAAATAGTACTTCTGCCGTAATGGTTTTAATTTTTAAAAAATGATGTAAAGGTAGAATGACGCATCTTTATTACAGCTGCTGTGGAAAGGATCAGAGACGGTACATCAACTCAGACCATCGCGTACACAAAACCCAATAGTATGGAGGAAACAGAGACCCAGAAGAACAATCGGAAAAATAATAACATCAAAGATCAGAGTCGAGGACTTCAGGAATCCTGGGAGAGTTATGATAAATGTTATATGAGGGAAGCGAATTTAGGTTCGAAAAACTTCTTATTAAACCTTCATTAAGGCCAAGTTTTTCAACTCTTTACCAAACAGAAAGTTTAGACTTTTTAGACTGATTGATTGATGATTGTATGGTGTTTAACCCTTTCCCAAACAAGCCCTGGTTTTCACGTGTCTGCAGTACAAGTCTTTTGAAAACACTGTGGGAAAAGGAGAAATTGCTCGTAATGAGCAGTTTCTCCTTTTCCCACTGTGTTTTCTACCCGTTTAGAGACCTTTCTGCCATTTTCATCAAATTCAAAATTGTCGTCTGCAAACTCTTTCAATTTGGACTAGTGCAAAATTTGTCATTTGGGAAAGGGTTAATGCTGTATGGTGTTTAATGCTGTTTTCAACATTATTTCAATTACCGGTATGTTACAGCTACTAGTGCTCCTATCCATGCTTTCCTGGAGTTTCTTTTACCAGTACTTTGCACAATATTCTCCTAAAGCCCCTGGCTGCTTTCCCACATAACCACTATCAAAACAAAGATTAGTGTGGTGAGAGAGGAATGAAATCTGTTGCAATGACTGTCATCAGTCCTCAGAAAGAAATTGGCAGAGTTAAAGGATTTTCTCCTTATTTGTCAGTGTTTTTCACCCCTTTAAAGTGGAATTCCATCGTTTCAAGAAAAAAAAAAAATGTGAAAGCATTTAGTTTGGAAAAGTCTAAAATTTTGTAATTTTGTTACATATTGAAGATTTGGCATAGATAGCATGATGTATACCAGTTTTGATTTACATTTTTATAGGATTATTTATCGCAGACCAGAATGTGAAAAAGAACAACTTTGGTTACAGAAGTGCAGCTTACACAAGACAGAACCCTAATGGGCAGAGATATGGTTATGAATGTCCAGAGGAAAGGGACTACTTTCCATATTGGCATCCAACTCAGTGGAAGGATATTGCTATTTTAGCTGAAAATAGTTCCATGTGCAAGTATGTGATTCACATCTGTTGTAGAGTTGTATATACCTGGAGCCATGCTTTGCCAAAAGGCGTTTAATGTGTCTTCAAAAAGTATTGACCCATGTCAGCCTGCACAGTCCCTACAGGCGTACACAGCTCGAAACTTTTTGCTGTTTGTAAATTTTCTGCATGTCAAAGGATCATTCTACCTCCTCCAGTTAAACTTGTAAACAAAACAATTTTATATTATGGGGCATTCTTGCTTGATATAATGCTTCACAAAGATTTCAAAAGGGGAAACCATACAACAGGGGCAGGTAACCACCAAATTATTTTGTGAAACCGTTATGGCCCCTTTTCAACTTTCTCTAATAAAAAGTACTGAAAGTACTGACTGACTAGCGAATTTGATTGTTTGATTGATTGATTGATTGATTGTATGGTGTTTATTAACCCTGTTTTCAACATTATTTCAGTTATGTAGCGGTGGCCAGTGCACATATCCATGCTTTTCTTGAGTTTCTTTTACCAGTACTCTGCACAATATTCTTTCCAAGCCACTGGCTCCTTTTCCACATAACCATCGTCGAAACGTGAGTGAGAAATGAATCCTGTCGCAATGACTATCATCAATCCTTGGAAAGAAATTTGTTGAGGATCAAACCAGCGACCTCCTCTTCTCAAGTCCTGTATGCTACTGACTGAACTGCCGGGGCTATATATGCTATTGGTTAACTATAATCCAGTTTAAGTTTAACCCTTAACCTGCTAAAAAATGTTAAATGAAACTTTCAAGCTGATGGTAAACACCTGAATATTGCTACTGCTATTTCACAGTTACACTTTGGAGAAAATCTATCCTCTTATCGGACAATGTAGATCCAAGATCAGACTGCACACACTGTCTGCAAAAGGTCACTGAGTTGTGGTAGTGCTGGTAAAAGAAACTCGAGGAAAGCATGGACAGGTGCTCTGGCTGCCACAATATCACTGAAATAATGTTTAAAACGGCGTTAAACACCATGCAGTCAATTAGTCAATATCTAATAGCACAAGATGTAGTTAACTATTTAACTCTCCTTACAGAAGGAAAAATTTTACATCCGTCCAAACTCAAAGCTGTTGCAGACCATGAATTAAATGTGGCTGAACTGATGAAACATGATTCCAGAAGGGCAGAAAATAATGTGGGAAAAGGAGAAAAAGATGGTTACCAGCATTTTCTCCTTTTCCCACAATGTTTACAAAGGGACCTTTCCTTAGTATTGTTAAAACTTGGGATTGTTTGGTAAAAGGTTAATAGAATAACAGTTTAACATAATAGTTCAACTGTACACAATGATCTAGATAATGAATGACTGAAGGAATGACAAAAGTTCCCTGTTCAGTGGGGGTTGATATAGCTGGGATTTGCTACAAGTTAACCTAGGTGTATCTATTAATAGATTCATTTATAATGTTACAGATGTGTAGGAATAAGTGATTCTCTGCTTTGCATAGGTCACTCAATTTACATATAAGCAAAGATCTTGTACCTTATAAATGACATCTTGCTCAGTTTATTACTTTGTAAGACAACATGTTCAAATCAGAGAGGTAGAGATTTAGTGGTTTATGTCTAACTTGTCATGTATAACAGAATAAAGATTTCTAACAGAAAGAAGTATTTTCTGTGTGGCAGTATTTGGCAACTGTGGGGTTTTGAATCTAGGTCAATCTTGATGCCAATAGACTAGCTTTGCTAGTCAAAAATCAATCTATTTTTTAAAGCAACTGCAGCCCAGCATTGGTCCCTGCATACAATGCTCTGGTCTGTTTTCATGAGGTAAAATGTGAAGAGATATTTTGAAATGCTGCGAAAAAAAATACCAGTAAATGTTTGTTTTGTAGCCATTACCAAACAAAGAGTTTCAATGTACAACCATACCATGAATGTGTGGAGTTTTGGCCTTCAGGAAATAGGAAGCATTGGTCCAGGTACAACAATGAAGCAGACTGCACCAAAAATGAAGGAAAGTGGATCCTGCTTCACAATTACCTGGAAAAGGCACCAGGTTTGTTGTTGTTTGTCATAAAGAAACAAATAAACAAATATAAAACCAAAATCCCTTGTTTTAACAACCATGATAAGATAGGCCTTGAAAATACAGTAGGAAAAGTAGAAAATGCTGATATACTTTGCTTCTCCTTTCCCCACTATATTACCCACCCTTTGTCATTTTCCAATTACAAATCCCTTTTTTTTTAAGTCACATTTAATTTGTCATTGCAAATGCTTTCAGTTGTGATGAAAAAACAAGTTACAGTTAGCAGTTTTTGAAAACAGTGTTGGAAAAGAATTTAGAGGAGTAATAAAAGACAATGCAACAGGATTAATTCCTCTCTCATGGCTGAATATTCCTTTGAAAATGTTTATGTGAGAAAGCAGCCAGAAGGGAAGAATGTTGTGCAAAGTACTGGTGTAAGAAACATATGCAATATGGCTGAAATAATTCTGATAATCGCATGAATCCTTTACCACACAATCCTGAATTTCAGTGACCTTGAGAACTGTGGAAAACATTCTGGGAAAAAGAGAAAATGCTGGTAACCAGCATTTTCTCCTTTTTCCACAATGTTTTCTACTCTTCCCAAAACAAATTTCAGTTGCTGAGTGGCATTAATTTTGTCGTCTGCAAATGCTTTCAATTTGGACAAGTGTAGATTTTTGTAGTGTGGTAAAAAGTTAAACATTGAACAATAAACAAAATACAATCTAAAAGCTAGATATTTTGCTTTGATGTAAAAACAGTATCTACATGTGCTGTTGTTTGTTTGAACTTTTTACCAGATAACTGAAATTTGTGCTTGCTGAAATGGAAAGCAGTTGTAGCCCAAATGATGGGATTGGTCTCGTAACTCTTTACCAAACGACAAAATTTTAGACTGGTCCAAATTGAAAGTATTTGCAGACGACGATGTAAATGTGACTGAAAAATTGAAATTTGTTTTAGGAAGGGTAGAAAACATTGTGGGAAAAGGAGAAAATGCTGGTTACCAGCATTTTCTCCTCTTCCCACAATGTTTTTAAAAGCCTTCCTTGGGGTCGTTAAAGGTCGGGATTGTGTGGTAAAGAGTTAATCCCTTACCACACAAGCTCTTGTTTTAATGACCTTGAGATTGAAGGCTTTTCCCACAGTGTTTTTTACCCTTTCAAAGACAAATTCTGTTGTTTGAGATACCCTAATTTTGTCGCCTGCAATAGCTTTCAGTTTGGACATGTTGAAGATTTTCTGGTTTGGCAAAGAGTCAACTCTTTACCAAACGACAAAATTTGAGACTACTCCAAATTGAAAGCAGTTGCAGACAACAAAATAAATGTGACTGAAAAAATGAAATTTGTTTTAGGAAGGATAGAAAACGTGGGAAAAGGAGAAAATGCTGGTTACCAGCATTTTCTCCATTTCCAATGATGTTTTCAAAAGGCTTCTTTCTCAGGGTCGTTAAAACTCGGAACTATGTGGTAAAGAGTTAAAGCACTGGAAACATTGTGGAAAAAAGGAGAAAATATTGATTACCAGTTTTTTCCCCTATTCCTAAAATGCCTTTTAAAGCCATTATTTTCAGGGTCATTAGAACACAAGATGGCTTGGTAAAGGCTTGAATGGACACATTCTTTATGAATGTAATTCTTCCAAACTTTTTTACTACCTTTTATGTAAAATGTGAAACACTATTTCTACAAGTCTTTTCCTTATTTTCTCCTTATTTTATCTAGAGATTACATCAAAGGCAGCCTGTGAACAGAGGTCAGGGGCAGTAAAATACATCTGGGGAATCCCGTATGATGCTGCCCTCAAAAAGAATAACTTGAACCAAGAGGCATGTCTTGTTGCCTTGGAGAAACCTGATTGTTTTGAAGCACCGTGGTCCAGGTATATATCACTTAACTAACCATTACATATAGATGACATATTCTATTGGGTCTCACAGCAGTCATCATTTGAAAACATTAGGTCTAAACATAAATGAGCCATGCTCTGGCAAAAGGGGGCTTAATGCATCTCTGTGATCTGTGATACCAAGCAAGTCATTACATAATTATGGATCCATAATAGCCACTTTTTTTTTTTTAAACAACCGACTGAATCATGGGGTAGACTGTGCCTTGGACACACAGAAAATTGATCAAAAGCGAAAAGTTTCGGCCCAGGTCAGCCTGCGCAAACTGCGCAGGCTGACCTGTGTCGATACTTTTTGCAGATGCATTAATCTCCCTTTTCACAGAGCATGCCTCAAATATTGGTGAAAATAGTTACAACTGCAGAATATGCCTATTACCATCGGTTTCTCCCTTAGCCTCAGCTTTAACCCACTTCTTTTTGAGAAATCTTTGTTCTAAAAATAAAATTGTATACAAAGCTGTCATTTTTATGATCTTAAGGTTATAGTAAAAAAAAAGCCTCCATTTGTGTTCAAGTTTTCTTTTATTTTTTGCAGATCAAATCACCTTGGAAATGGTCGCCATGACGTCAGAGCTCTGACATATACATGGTTGTTACCACATTTCCCATCAAGCCGTGAGCAAAAGTGTATTTATAGAATGAGGTAAATATTAGTTACATTCTTTTTAACTCTTTACTCAACGATAAAATTTAAACTAGTCCAAATTGAAAGCATTTGCAGACGACAAATTAAATGATACTTAAATGTTTCGATTTGTCTGTAATAGGGTAGACAACTGTGTTTGACATGGAGAAAATGCTAGCTACTTTGTAACAAGCAATTTCTCTTTTTCCCACGATGTTTTCTACCATATCAGAGAAGTTCAGCTGATTTTTACCAATATCATATTTGTCGTATGCAGATGCTTTCAATTTGGATCGGTCTAGAATTTTTATTTGGGGGAAGGTTAATCTGGTATGAAAATTAGTATGAAGACCAGATCAGGGCTAGAATCAAATAGGAAAATGAAATGTAGATCTTCATAACTCATGCATTAGAATCTTTTAATCTCTTTGTTGTAATTTCTATGTATCATATCAACAGGTGAGTATTTTGTGATATTTCCAGAACATATGGCCCATGCTCTGGCAAAAGGGGTTTTAATGCATCTCCGCGATGCCTTATACCAAGCAAGTCATCGAGTAATTATGGATCCATGAAATCCATTATGTCTAGCAATCAACTAGATCCTGAGGTGGAGTGGTCCTTTGCCTTGTAAAAGGTTAACAAATACCTAGCAAAAAGTTTTGACCCATATCAGCCTGCGCAGACTACACTGCACGGGCTGACATGGGTCGATACTTTCTGCAGATGCATTGACTCTTTCACTGCCAATAACGACTTCATTAACTTTTGCAGATGGCGTTGATCAAGATCAGACTGCACAGAACATGCCGTCTGATCTTGGATCTACACCATCCGCTAACTGATGCTAGACAATGACCCAAATTGTCCTCAGTGGCAGTAGAAATCTACTTGTAGACATTACAAAAAGTAAAATTTCTTAACCCTTTACCAAACGACAAAGTTTTATACTGGTGCAAATTGCAAGCATTTGCAGATGACAAAATAAATGTGATTGAAAAATTGAAATTTGTTTTGGGAAGAGTAAAAAACATTGTGGGAAAAGGAGAAAATGCTGGTTACCAGCATTTTCTCCTTTTCCCACAATGCTTTCAAAAGGCTTCTCCCTCAGGGTCGTTAAAAGTCGGGACTGTGTGGTAAAGAGTTAAGTTAGTAATGAAAGAGTAATACCCTGTATTATTTCATGGTTTTCGGTAGTTTATCGAGAAATAATGGTGGATTATGGTTTGATATTGCATGGTTACGACCAGTGAAAATACAGATTTTATATTTTTTAACTCTTCAATTGAAGGTGGAAACAGCTGTTTCTGCGCACTAGTTAACTGGGTAATCAGCGCGTGCCATTCAAATGGAGGGAAATATGGCATAATTTACGCTATATTTCTTGCACTTTACATAATATTGTATTGCGTTGTTATGTGAGGGGGGTATGCCACGGGGAATTACCGAAAAGAACTGCACTAGATTTTGAAGAAAGCTCCAATAAAATAGGGGTCAGAAGCATGAAATAAATAGAATATTTGTTTTTTTTGGTGAAATATCAAAATTCATTTCATCTCATGAACATCATTGGTAATATTTTAACTCTTGGCTGCATCACTCGTGAAAATATTACTGATGATGTTCACTCAATGAAATAAATTTCGATCTTTCACAGAAAAAAAAAACAAAAACAAATATCCTCTATTTCACCAAGCATGGCCCAGTTAATTTTCAGGGCAATATTTTCAGATATAACATTTCAACAGATGATTATGATCCTTACTTTACGGACTCCAAGCAGAATGCAAACAAAAAGCAGGGTATTGTACCCCCTGTCCAGGACAACAAGCAAATAGATGTTGGTGGACCATCCAAGTTACAGATGGCTTTGAATACTGATCAGACAGGCAGAGTATTTCAGGTACAGTAATGTCCCTTATTGACGCTCCCCTTCTGATTAACGCTCCTCCAGCTTTTTTCTAACTGAAAATGAGCTTACCATACGGCCAATCCATTGTTAATGTTTAGCTGGAACAAAGTTACGGCATTAACATAGTCCTGATAGCTTCACAGATCAATGTCACTAACACCTGACTATCCAAATATACATAAACTTCTGATAAAATTATAAACTCCTGGTAACACAAATTTGTCAGCTAACTTGGAAAAACTTTGAAAATGTGAAACTATTGAAGACCAGTGTCCCATATTAATTGTGAATGCCATTTAATGTCCAAATGAATCATGATTGGCAGTAAAATCGATATACTTCATTAAATACTACGACCACTGATAAAAAGGGAGGAGGGGTGGGGTTGTGGTGTTACAGAAATATTTAAAACTTCTTTACAATTGTATATGTTATTTTAGAGTCAAACATGAAGATTTCAGTGCTTTAGCTGTGTTTAAGTTTGTTAGTCATTGGTGACAAAAGATACATGTACAACAACAAATGTTTGAAAAATGGGAGAATGTACTTAAAAAGTGCTTAAAAAGTACTTAAATTTTGTCACTGAATACATGTATGAACCCTGATCTATTTTCAGGACCGATCTCACATATTTAGACTTATGCCAAGAGTTCCAGAAATGGGGAGATCACGAATTTTCAACATTAATGTTCGTGGAAAAAGAGGAAATATTGTACAAGTGTATCCTGCTGTGGAATATGATTTTACACCAAACAGGCTGGAAGTAACAAGCAATGACCTTGTGCATTTTCAATGGACAGGTAAATTGTAAATTTGAGCCATACTTGATGAAAGGGGGCTTAATGCATCTGCAAAATGTATCAACCCGAGTCAGCCTGTGCAGTCTGCGCAGGCTGACCTGGGTCGAAATGTTTTGCTATTGGTCAGTATTCTACATGTCCAAGGACCTTTCTACCCCATGATTCAGTCAGTTGGTAGAAGATAAAACCGTTTTTATGGATCCATTATTATTTAATGACTTGCTTGTTATAATGGATCACAGAAATCATTAAACTCCCTTTTGCCAAAGTACACCTCATTTATATAGGTTTTACTGATAGATCTTCAAAGGTTCTAACTCTTTACTGAATAATGAAATTGTAGAATTTTCCACATTGAAAGCATTTGCAGATGACCATTTCATTGTGGCTTAGATGATGGAATTTGTCTTTGATAGGGTAGAAAACATGGTAAGAAAAGGAGAAAATTCTGGTAACTAGCATTTCTCTCTTTTTTCCGTGATGTTTTTAAAAGTCTTCATCGTCCATTTTATGAAGATATGGGATTGTTTAGCTGTATAAAGTTAAGATATATAAAGAATGGGACAGTATATCCACACAATTGAAATTTTGTGTAGTACCATTATACTGGAACCACTTTGTTTATTAAAAATTCTTGAGCATAGTTAGCAAATAAGCACACTCTAAAAAGAGCCTCTGGCTTGTGCTTGGTCAGTTACTTACACACAGAATAACTCACAGAAGTTTGTGATTCTTTCTGAAGTAGAGTTTTTTGTTGAGTAATCTAACACCAGACAACTCTGATTTTTACAACTCCCAAGGAAGACAGCTTTCAAAAATAATGTGGGGAAAGTGCTGGTATCTAGCATATTCTTTTTCTTTTTTCCACAATCTACACTTTCAGAGATAAATACCACACAATCCTAGATTTTAACGATCCTGAAAAAGAAAGCTTTTGAAAACATTGTGAGAAAAAGAGAAAATGCTGGTTACCAGCATTTTCTCCTTTTCCCACAATGTTTTCAAAAGTTGTCTTCCTCAGAATTGTCAAAACCAGGCAGGATTGTGTGATAAATGATAAATGATTTCTGTACAGCTATTTCATCATGTATGACGAGAAACTGTAAAGGTTAATTAACCCTTCCGCTGCTAAGCACGACTCACTGACGTTTTCGGGACAGTGAAGATCAAGATCAGACTGCGCAGAATGTGCTGTCTGATCCTGAATCTACATTGTCCGATAAGGAAGTATATTTCTCTAAAAATAAGTTTGAAATAGCATTATTTGGGTTTTTGCTGCTGGCTTGAAAGTTTTACTTAACCCTTTCCCAAACAAGCCCTGGTTTTCACTTGTCTGCAGTACAAGTCTTTTGAAAATACTGTGGGAAAAGGAGAAATTGCTCTTAACGAGCAATTTCTCCTTTTTCCACAGTGTTTTCTACCCTTTTTGATAACTTTCTGCCATTTTCATCAAATCTAAAATTGTCGTCTGCAAACTCTTTCAATTTGGACCAGTCCAAAATTTGACGTTTGGGAAAGGGTTAATTATTTAGCAGGATAAGGGTTAATAAAGTATTGTCTACTGTCTAAATTTATGGCAACAAAGGCAGATTATCATGTTATTTGTTTTATAAAGGATAAAATTTCAACTGAATTCAAACAAAGGCTTGACATTATTGTTTTCCCAGGATCCAACACACACAATAATGGTGGAAGAGGTGGGGACGGTCAAGCTGGGGATGATGGAGAGGGAACAGGAGGTAAAAATAATTTTTTTTTTCTTAAAGGGAGCTATTCAGACTGTTATAATCTCACCAAACTCCAAGAAGCAAGCAATTGCATCTGAGCGTTGCCATCTGAGTGCGGCGCTCATGTTTCACTTATATTGTGCACCTAGCCATGTGTTCCTGGAATTTCTTTTATTAGTATGTTGCACACCATTCTATCCAAGCCACTGATCGAGCTAGGAATTGAACCAGCAACCTCTTGGTTTCAATCCCTTAGTGTTACAGTCTGAGCTACCTGGTTCGAAAAATTGAAATAACACTCAAATGCCATTCAGGATAAAGAGGTTGAATTTTCTGTTAGCCATGCTCTAGTGAAAGGGGATTTATTGCATCTCCCTAATGCATTGTACCAAACAAGATGTCACATAATTATGGATCTAACAACAGGCTGAATTGTGAGGCAGCTTGGGCCTTGGACATACAGATAAATGACCAGCAGCGAAAAGTTTCGACCAATGTCAGCCTGCGCAGACTTCACAGGCTGACATTGATCGAACCTTTCACAGTGCATGGGCTCATTTATAAATTTGCCTTTTGAAAAAAAAATAGCTACACTAGATGCTCAACACTTATATATTTCATATATATATATATATATATATATATAGGTACAGACAGAAACAATATCGCAGAAATAAAGGATTTGAATGACAACCTACCTCTTCCTTATGAACAAACCACCATGTGGCAGAATGCTGAAGTGATATGGATAGGTCATGGAAAGTCAGATGTTTCCTCAAAAGACCTAGCTTTGTATTTTGCATCATCTGGTTATTACAGGTATGAGTTGTACCGAATTCTGTAACCTTTTACCACACAATCCTGTTATTCAATGACCCGAAAGCAAAAGGCTTTTGAAAACACCGGACTGAAACCAGCATTTTCTCCTTTTCCTGCTTTGTTTTCTACTTTATCAGGGATGTTAAAGGATTAAAAGTCAGTACATTTGTCCATTAAGTAGAGGCCTGCCCGGGTAGCTCAGTCATTAGTGTATCTTACTAGTGACCTGGTGGTTGTGACTTCTATACCCAGCTGAGGCAACATTCTTTCCGGCAATTTTTCGCCTCTGATGCATGTGGGAAAAGTAGTCTGTAACTTGGAAAGCAAATGGTGTCTGTACTGGTATGAGAAAGCCAGGAAACACATATGTGTAGGTGCACTAACCTCCGTTATATGACCTAAGCTGCTACAATGGTGTTAAACTCCAGTACAGTCAATCAATCAATCCTTTAAGTAGAACTACAAAGACACAGACAATCTTCACTGGCCATACTCACAAGTTATCATAGATATTGTTTTAATTCTAAATTTCAAAACCAGCCATCTGATTGGCTGTGACAAAAAGGCTAAGACAGTTGTCTGACAGAAGAAGTGTCAGTCAGTCAGTCAGTCAGTCAGACTGTTATTCTTGGAATTTAGCTTTTTGAATTGAACTTAATCAGTTGTTTTTTAATGTGTCCCTGGAGAAGAAAGCAATTATCATAGAGCAGAAAATCATTTTTAGTCAAATTTTCAAGAATTTTCTGAATTTCAAAGTGACACAATTTCTGATTGGCTAAACCAACTATGTTAGCCAATAAGAATTTGTGTTACTTTCTAAATCTAGAATAAGACTAAGAGTGCAATTAAGTAGATTTAGTGAGTACAGGAACCTGACATTACCAGCCTACATTTATTTTGTAACAGCTTAAAAACCACTCAAAAAATTAACTCTTAACCACACCACCCGAGAGTTTTAACGACCCTCTGGAAAAAAAAATCTGAAAACATTCTGGGAAAAGGAGAAAAGGCTGGCAACAAGCATTTTCTCCTTTTCACAGAATGTTTTCAACTCTTTCAGTACAAATGCTTTAATTTAAGTCATGGTTGATTTGTTGTGCCTAAAAATTTGCCATGTGGTAAAGAGTTAACTCTTTACCACACAATCATGAGTTTCAACAACCCTGAAGAAGAAAGTCTTTTGAAAACATTGTTGGAAAAGGAGAAAATGCTGGTAACCAGCATTTTCTCCTTTTCCCACAATGTTTTCTGTTCTTTCTAATACAATTTTCTCAATTTGTGCTACATTAAAATTGTCGTCTGCAACTGCTTTCAGTTTCAGCCAGTCTAACAATCTGTCGTTTGGTAAAGGGTTAATGTGATGACTTATGATTGCACTGTAAGATTTTAATTTCACAAGTCTTGATACTACATATATAATTATGTTTCTTGTTCATGGGGACATTTCCATTACCAACAGAAATGAATGTAAGAATTTTTTTTCTATCCCTTTTACAGTTGTTTTAAGAAAGCTGACTGCCCCAGTCTTGCTGGTGACACTGTTGAGAATAAAAAACAAGAATTACAGAACCAGTTGAATAATGCACCAGCCTCATTTCAAGGAGCTGTACTGAAGTTCAAGCGAGGGACCTATCATTATTTATGTACAAGAAACAATAATTTTACTAACAGGTCCCAGAAAGGTAGCTTATATGTGAAGTGAGAGTAAACAAGCTGAGATTACTGACAAATTTCTAATATTCTGATATTCTTTTTTTAACCCTTTACCACACAGTCTCAAGTGTGAACGACCCTGAGGATGAAGCTTTTTGAAGACAATGCTGGAAAAGGAGAAAATGCTGGTAATCAGTATTTTCTCCTTTTTCCATAATGTTTTCTACTCTATCAAAAACAGATTATCATTTTAGCATTATTTGTCATCTGCAAATGGTTTCAATTTGGTCTTGTCCAAAATTTTGTGGTTTGGTAAAGAGTTAACTCTTTACCAAATGATCAAATTTAAGCCTTGTCCAAATTGAAAGCATTAATTTTTGCAGATTACAAATATACTGTGACTCAGAAGATGATTTTAATCTTTGAAATGCTGGTTACCAGCCTTTTCTCCTTTTCCCACTGTGTTTTCAATTGTTTCGATATCAGAGTCGTTAGATATCAGGATTGAGTGGTAAAGGATCAAACCTGCAGAAAAACTTAGGTAAAATGAGTGGATCATTTGAACATTTTTTACCTCATCTGAAGTTTTGAAGGAAAGATATTTCCATATTAGAACAGTAAATTGGTAGTTCTAATTGAATTGCTTGTATTTGCAATTAGAACTGATGCTGTACTGCTTTCATAGAGAAATTCTAATTCCTATCAATGAATTTTTAGCTTGGCCTTTTTCAAAGGAAACGTTGCGGTATTGTGGTAGCCCTGGCGTCATCTCTGCACCATCATAGTGTAAAAACTATGACATTTTATCATATCTCTGTCATTACTGAAGATATTAACTTCAAACTTGGACTAGCTGTTAACTATCAAAGGGGAATCCTTACGACATGAGCAGGTAACCATCAATATATTTTTGACACAGTTATACGGCTTTTTGACATAGAATTTTCACTTAAAGCAGTTGGAGTGGAGCATTTGGACCCACATGTGGTGCTATTGTTTCTGTACGTCTAAAGAAGTTAAAAAAACACATACATATGGAGTGACTTATTTTTCAGTTGTTTCAATCTTTCATCTAGTGGAGTCATGACAGCATGTCCCTAATGTAACAAATGCTCATTCCTAAATAATTCTGTTAATTAGTCTTTCATAAAGCAGTCAGGAGAGGCTTTTATTCATGAGTTTTCCTTGAATGTCAAGGTAAATGTTAATCACCATAATTAGCCATGCTCTATGAAAAGGAGGCTTTGGTGCATCTGCAAAAAGTATCCACCCATGTCAGCCTGCGCAGTCCACGCAGGCTGATATGGGTCGAAACTTTTTGCTATTGATCAATTTTCTGCATGTCAGAGGACCATACTACATCTTGTTACAGTCGATTGCTAGACAAAATAGATTTAATGGTTCCATATTTATGTGATGTCTCGCTTTGTATAATGTATCACGGCTCTGCATGAAGCCCCTTTTGCTGGAGCACAACTCATATGTAGGCTGTTTATTAAATTCAAAATTTCAAAACTAGCAATTTGATTTAACAAAAAGTATTGTCTCAACCAATCAGATTGCTTTGGAGTTGAAGCTCTAGTTTCAGGTTATTTTTTATGTGAGAAATATTATAATTAGAATTCAACCCTTTACCTCATAATTCAGACTTCTGACAGCCCTGTTAAAAAAAGCTTTTGAAAACATTGTGGGAAAGGGAAAAAATGCTGGTTATCTGACAACCCTGAGAAACAAAGCTTTTGAAAACATTGTGGGAAAAGAGAGAAAATGCTGGTAACTAGCATTTTCTCCTTTTTCCTTAATGTTTTCTACCCTTTCAAAGACAAAGTCCATCATTTTAGCCACATTTAAATTGTTGTCTGCAAAATGCTTTCAGTTTGGACAAGTCCTAAATCTTGTCATTTGATAAAGAGTTAAGTAACTTTGCTCAGTACCGCCAGCCCAGATAGCTCAGTGGTTAGGGCATCAGACTTGTGGCCTGGTGGTTGCGAGTTGGATACCTGGTTGAGGCAAACTTTCTTTCCAGTGATTTTTTTGCCTCTCACCTCTGATGCATGTGAGAAGAGTAGTCAGTGGCTTTGGAAAGAAAGTTGTGTCAGTACTGGTGTGAGAAAGCCAGGAAACACATGGGTGCGTCACTGACTGCCGTGGTGTGACCTGAGCCGTTAAAATGGCTTTAAACACCAACACAAACTAACCAAACCAAATTGCTCAATACCAGAGTAAGAATGCCTAAATATGTATATTGATAAAGCATAGTAACATTCCATGACTTATTCCTGTTGGTTGTTTTACTAATGGTAATAGTATTGTAACATTAGTTTAACCCTTTCCCAAACGACAAATTTTGGACTGGTCCAAATTGAAAGAGTTTGCAGATGACAATTTTAAATTTTATGAAAATGGCAGAAAGGTCTCAAAAAGAATAGAAAACACTGTGGGAAAAGGAGAAATTGCTCGTTACGAGCAATTTCTCCTGTTCCCACAGTGTTTTCAAAAGACTTTTACTGCAGACACGTGAAAACCAGGGCTTGTCTGGGAAAGGGTTAACACTTTACCAGACGACAAAATGTTAGACTCATCCAAATTGAAAGTATTTGCAGACAACATAATAAATGTGACTCAAAAACTGAAATTTGTTTTGGGAAGGGTAAAAAACATTGTGGGAAAAGGAGAAAATGCTGGTTACCAGCATTTTCTCCTTTTCCCACAATGTTTTCAAAAGGCTTCTTTCTCAGGGTCGTGAAAACCCGGGATTGTTTGGTAAAGGGTTAACCCTTTACCAGACAATGAAATTTTAGTTTTGTCTGAATTGAAAGCGCTTGCAAACAACAAAGTAGATATGGCTCAAATGATGTGATTTGTCTTTGAAAGGGCAGAAAACATTGTGTGAAAAGGACAAAATGCTGGTTAGTAGCTTTTTCTCCTTTTCCCAAAATGTTTTCAAAAGCCTCTCTCCCCAGGACTGTTTAAAGCACCAAATTGTTTGGTAAAGGTCAATACATGAATACTTTCACAAAAATATTGTGGACAAGGCTACTTTTGCCACAATGTTCTTGAAAAAGGATCTGATGATAAAACTAATGAATCACTTAAATGTAATTCTCTACCAAATTGGAAAATTTTAGATTTGTCCAGACTGAAAGCTTTTGCAGGTTACAAATCAAATGTGACTTAATTGATGGTGTTTTTCTTTGAAAGGTTAGAAATCATTGTGAGAAAAGAAGAAAATGCTGGTTAAAATGCCGCATTTTCCCCTCTTCTCACAATGTTTTCAAATGCTTTCCTGCTCAGGGTTTGGTAAAAAGTTAATCCCACAATTTCTTGTCTCACTTTAATTGTCAGTATTGTTACTAAAACTCTTGGAATAATATGGTATGAAGCTTTAAAGTACATTAAACAAGTATAGCATTAAATGATTTAAAGAATGATTTATTATGGATAACCCAAGTTTTTCCTTGCCATGAAAGGGAGATATTGAGGTGGGTTTTTTTTTTCCTTGTCAAAATGAACATTTTCTGTCTCTCTGTGTTTTTGTAAGCTTCTTATTCTGTGTAAACCAAAGTTAGAGTTGTTTTAAGCAGTAACCACATTTATGAAAGTTAACCCTCTACCAAACAATTCCATGTTTTAACAACACTCAGGTACTGGCCTTTTGGAAATATTGTGGGAAAAGAAGAAAATACTGGTAATCAGCATTTTCTCCTTTTCTGACAAGGTTTTGTACACTATCAAAGACGGAAATCATCATCATTTTGAGCTATGTTCAGTTAGTCATCTGACATTACTTTCAATTTGGTTGAGTCCAAAATTTTGTTGTTTGGTTAAGAGTTAAAACCAGATAAATTTCTGATATATTTTCATGTAGTGGATAGTCATATTGTCTCCAAAAACAGTTTTGTCACATTGCCTCCAAAAACAATTTTGCAGCATTCAATTTGGAAAGAGCTTTGTAAAAAGTATAATCTACACATATTAAGGTTTAACTCTTTACCAAACGACATAATTTTACACTCGTCCAAATTCAAAGCTGCTGCAGACGACAAAGTAAATGTGGCTCAAGTGATGAAACCTGATAGGGTAGAAAACCATAGAAACCTGATAGGGTAGAAAACATTGTGGGAAAAGGAGAAAATGCTGCTGGTTACCAGCATTTTCTCCTTTTCCCACAATGTTTGCAAAAGGCTTCTTTCTCAAGGTCGTTAAAAGTTGGGATCGTGTGGTAAAGAGTTAAGGTTCAAGTCTGTACTAAATGGCAAAATTGTTGACTTGTCCAAATCCAAAGTATTGCAGTTGACAATTTAAATGTGGTTCAATTTGAGGGATTGATCTTTGAAAGGTAAGAAAACATTGTGGGAAAAGGAGAAAATGCTGGTTACCGGATTGTCTCCTCTTCCCACAATGTATTCAAAAGCCTTCTTCCTCAAGGTTGTTAAAACTCGGAATTTTTTGGTTAAAGATCAATACATGAAAATTTGTCAAAAATTAAGGCAAAAAGAGAAATTATTCTTTGCAAGTAATTTTTCCTTTTACCTCAATGTTTTAAAGTAAACATGTCCTCTAGTAAGAAAATACATTTTAGTAGGTAATGACTTAACCCATGTGATTGTTTGATTTAACCTTTTACCAGATTACAAGATTTTGCACTTCTCTAAATTAACCCTTTACCACACGATCTTTAACAACCCTGAGAAAGGAGCCTTTTGAAAACATGGTGGGAAAAGGAGAAAATGCTGGTGACCAGCATTATCTCCTTTTCCCACAATGTTTTCTACCCTTCCCAAAACAAATTTTAATTTTAAAGTAGCATCTATTTTGTCGTCTGCAAATGCTTTCAATTTCAACCAATCTAAAATTTTGTCGTTTGGCAGAGAGTTAAAAGGATTTGCAGACAACAAGTTAGATGTTGCACAAATGATGGGATTTCCCTGGTTACCAGCATTTTCTCCTTTTTCAACAATGTTTCAAGAGCTTTCTTCTTCAGGGTTGTTAAAACTCAGGTTTGAGTGGTTAAGGCTTAACCTGTTACCAAATGACAAAATTTTTGACTCAACCAAATTGAAAGCATTTGCAGATGACAAATGTAGCTCAGTTGATGATTTCTGACTTTGATAGGGTAGAAAACATTGTGGGAAAAGGAGAAAATGCTGGTTACCAGCATTTTCTCCTTTTCCCACTATGCTTTCCAAAAGCTTGTTCCTCAGGGTTGTTAAAACCTGTGATTTTGTGGTAAAGGGTTAAAACAACAAAAGTAGATTTAAGATTGTAGATCTAGCAAAAAAAAACCAAAGAACCAAAGATAGTATGATTGTTTTATTTTTTTTATGTGTTTTTTCTTCCATTGATTGTTTACTGTTTAACCCTTTACCACACAATCCCGATTTTTAACGACCCTGTGAAAGAAACCTTTTGAAAACATTGTGGGAAAAGGAGAAAATGCTGGTAACCAGCATTTTCTCCTTTTCCCACAATGTTTTCTACCCTTCCCAAAACAAATTTCAATTTTTCAATTACATTTATTTTGTTGTCTGCACGTGCTTTCAATTTGGACCAGTCTAAAATTCTGTCATTTGGTAAAGAGTTAAACTACTTTGTGCCTTTTTTTATATGCAGTTGTTGTTTTCCTAGAACCACAATGTGCTATATTGATTTACTGTGTGTATTCTAGGTGCAGAAATATATGGATTGAAAGGAAGAAGTGGAAAAAGGGGAGAAAGTTGAAATCACTGCATGATCTTCACTGGCATTGATCAAGCACATTGTTGTGCAAATATGGCTTGTTACACTCGTGCAATACACAGCTTTTGAAAACATTGTAGGAAAAGGAGCACTTGCATGTTAAAAACAGCTGCTCCTTTTACCACAATGAGTTCTGTACAATTTCATATAATTCATACAAGATCTTTTTCCTTTTCATTCATCGCCTCTCCTACCCATATGCCACTTGTACTAGTCATTGGTTGAGTTATAACTATTCCTCAGAATTCTACGACTGTGTCTAGTTTTACCCTATACTAAACAACAGAATTTCAGACCTGTCAGAATTGAAAGCATTTGCAGAATACGGATTGAATATGGCTCAGTGATTGGAGTTGTCTGTCAAGGGAAAGGAAACATTGTTGGAAAAGGAGAAAATGCTGTTTACCAGCATTTTCTGCTTTTCCCCACAATGTTTCTCAAAGCCATCTTTATCACAGTTGTTAAAACATGGGTTTGTTTGTTAAAGTGTTAAATGTTCCAATATGTCTTCTTTGTGGAACTTCTACTAATGAACCCTTTGGCAGATGACAAAGATTTATACCTGCCAAAATTCAAAGCATTTGCAGATGTCAATTTTAAATGTGGGTCAAATGATGAGATTTTTCCATAACCCTTTACCACATAATCCCGACTTTTAATGACCCTGAAGAAGAAGCCCTTTGGAAACATTGTGGGAAAAGGAGAAAATGCTGGTAACCAGCATTTTCTCCTTTTCCCACAATATTTTCTACTCTTCCTAAAGCAAATTTCAATTTTTGATTTAATTTATTTTGTCGTCTGCAAAAGCTTCCAATTTAGACTGACCGGCTTAAATTTTGTCGTTTGGTAAAGAGTTAACTCTTTAACTCTTTACCACACGACAACATTTTAGACTAGTCCAGATTAAAAGCATTTGCAGACAACAAAATAAACGAGACCCAAAAAATGAAATTCCCTGTGGGAAGGGTAGAAAACATTGCGGGATTAGAAGAAAATACTGTTTACTAGCATTTTCTCCTTTTCCCCCAATGTCTTGAAGAGGTTTCTTTCTCAGGATCGTTTAATTAACCCTTTACCAGACGACAAAATTTTAGCCTTGTCCAAATTGAGAGCATTTGCAGATGACAATTTCAGTGTGGCTCAAATGGTGCAATTTTTCTTTGATAGGATAGAAAACATTGTGGGAAAAGGAGAAAATGCTGGTTTCCAGCATTTTCTCCTTTTCCCACATTGTTTTCAAAAGGCTTTCTTCCCAGGGGCGTTAAAAGGTGTCATTGTGCAGTAAAGGGTTAAAGTTGGAATTTTGTTGTGCAAGGTTAATAGGATAGAAATTATTGTATGAAAAGGTGAAAATGCTGGTTACCAGCATTTTCTGGTTTTCCCACAATGTTTTTTAAAGCTATCTTCATTAGGATCACGAAAAGACATGATTGTTTGGTAAAGGATTAAGAGAGATTTCTACAGAATGAAAGGAGTATCAGTTTTTGTGCCTTGTTTGTGTTTATATGTGTTCAGTTATCGTAGCATTGATTTGACTGTTATTGTTTGTATAATATTATGTCAAAATATTCTTATGTCTGGCTGGTACAGACTGTGATAATTTGTCTGAATTTTTTGTATATATTATAAACTTTACATGAAATACAAAATTTGCTTGTTTGAATTGTTTTTGTGCTGTGGTGCTTTCAACAGTGTTTAGCAGTTTACCAAACAGTCTCAACTTTTAAAGACCATGAGAAAAAAGGCTTTTGAAAACATTGTGGGAAAAGGAGAAAATGCTGGTAACCAGCATTTTTTCCTTTTCCCACAATGTTTTATATCCCTCAGAAACAAATCTTACCATTTGATCAATATTTAATTTGTCATCTGCAAACTTTTTCAATTTGGACCAGTCTAAAATTTTGTTGTGTGGTAAAAGAGTTATGTTATGTCACAGATATGGTTCACTTACTCATTGTGTTTCTTTGGTTTCATCAGTACTAGAAGTTTGCACTGTGGTGCCTTGCCTAAGGACGCTCACATGAAAATCAGCACTAGAAGTGACTGTGGAATCCAGATTGATAACAGACCCACTTCCTAATTTACTCGGCCACAAAGGACCCCTGAACTAAAAGGAGGATTGTGTTAGTACCTTTCACAACTACGGTTGCTTCTGTGACCAGTATAGTTCAAGATCAGACTGTACACAAAATGTTTTATCTGATCTTTGATCTTAATCTACACTATCCACTTTGAAGAGACATTTTTAACCAAAGGAACCTTGATATTGTAATTCTTGTGATCTTATTTACTGAAAATTGCTGCAAAGTTTTTTTGTCACTCTGATGGTTAACTCTTTACCAAACGTCAAAATTTTAGACTGGTCTAAATTGAAAGTATTTACAGATGACAGAATAAATAAGGCCCATATGATGGAATTTGTGTCTTTAAGAGTAGAAAACATTGTTAGAAAAGGAGAAAATGCTGGTTACCAACACTTTCTCCTTTTCCCACAATGTTTTCAAAAGGCTACTTTTCCAAGGTCATTAAAACTCGGGATTGTGTGGTAAAGGGTTAATGCTCATGAGTTAAGGTCCTGAGTTCGATACTCGGGAGCGGATGTCAACTTTGGGACTGTTCATTGGCCCACACATTCGGCGCGAGTACTCGTGTAGTTTCCAGGAAGCAGAATCGAGAGAGATTAGTATAAGTTGTACGAACTTGTTTCTCAATCGATGTAAAATAAATATGTTTAAACTAAACTAAAGGGTTAATGCTCATAGCAATATTGAGATGTACAAATGTGCAGCTGATCATTATCGAAAACATTTTTCTTAGAAGATAACTGTCCATTATTTTAGAAAATTGATGTGGTAGGTTGTCTAAATATTTAAAAAAGCTAATTTCGTGACCCGTCTGGAGTTTGGACTAGAAATAAATTATTTTTAAAAATAATTTAACTCTTTACCACATGATCCCGACTTTTAACGACCCTGAGGAAGAAGGCTTTTGAAAACCTTGTGGGAAAAGGAGAAAATGCTGGTAACCATCATTTTCTCCTTTTCACATAATGTTTTCTACCCTTCCTAAAATAAATTTCAATTTTGCAATCACATTTATTTTGTCGTCTGCAAATGCTTTCAATTTGGACCAGTCTAAAATTTTCTTGTTAGGTAAAGAGTTAAGGTGTTCAGATTTTTAGGTTGTCAGATTACAATAGGGAATTGCACAAAACAGTAAAATCATCATACAATCATGTACATTTTATTGGTTACAAAAATCATAATCAACATGCAGATAGAATATTTCCCAGACATGGATGAACATTTTAGGTTCCTTACTTAATAGCATGGACAAAATAGAATACAATTGCCACTTACAGTGCCAAACGACAAGTCTCTGACAAAATACATCACAGATTATTCCTTTACCAAATGACTACATTTTATACTTTTCTAAATTGAAATCATTTCCTTATAACCCTTTACCGCACAATGCCGCCTTTTAATGCCCCTGGGAAAGAAGCCTTTTGAAAACATCGTGGGAAAAGGAGAAAATGCTGGTAACCAGCATTTTCTCCTTTTCCCACAATGTTTTCTACCCTATCAAGAGAAAATTGCATCATTTGAGCCACATTAAAATTGTCGTCTGCAAATGCTTTCAATTTCGACAAGGCCAAAATTTTGTCATCTGGTAAAGGGTTTAAATGTGGCTCAAGGTATGGGATTTGTTTTCGAACCAACAGAAAACATGGTGAGAAAAGGAGAAAATGCTGGTTACCAACATTTTCTCCTTTCCCTACATTGTTTTCAAATGCCTTTTTCCTCAAGCTCTTTAAAAATCAGGATTGTTTGGTAAAGGGTTAACCTTTTACCAAACAATCTCGGGTTTTAACGACCCTGAGAAAGAAGCCTTTTGAAAACCATGTGGGAAAAGGAAAAAATGCTGGTAACCAGCATTTTCTCCTTTTCCCACAATGTTTTCTACACTTCCCAAAACAAATTTCAGTTTTTGAGACACATTTATTTTGTCGTCTGCAAATGCTTTCAATTTGGACTTGTCTAGAATATTGTCGTTTGGTAAAGAGTTAAACAACAACAATCAGTTCCTATTCAGCGTAACCACCATTCTGTTTACCCATATTTTGTGTCCCCATGGCTGTGTTAGCAGGCATGGCAGCATGGGTGGGGTATACTGTTGGGTCTTTCGGTTTCTTTATCTTCAATATAACATAAATGCCAATGGCAACCACAACAAACAGGACAGCGCCACCTACAACTCCTCCAACAATGGCACCTGTATCGTCAGATTCCTCAGTTACTTGTTCCTGTGCTATTTGGGCTGAAATACAATAAGTAGAACTAGAATACTTATTATCCCCATTCCGATAGAGTTATCTCTCTTTGTGTAGTCTTCTGCATATGTGTTAAGAAAATGAACAAGTCTTGCAACACAAGGCAATATTATGTTATTATCAGAACCTACACTGTGCCTGTAACGTAGCCAAATTGTTAACTAACACATAATTGGAAAAGAAAATGAGAGATGAGAGTCTTAATATACTTATTAGACACTGCATTGCAATGAAATATGCCACTGTTAGTACAGATGGCTGCATTTGATTGTACATGTACTTCATAAAATTATGATGCCATTGATTTTAGTTTACGCATGGTCCTGGTAGTAGGTCGAAATGTGCCTTTAACTTGAAGAGTTCCTCCAATAGAAATAAGAAGCATTCAGATAGAAGTCAATAAGTGCTCTAAATTCTTACCAACAGTAGTCACAGTAAAGTGCGTATCTCAAGAAACTATAAACTGGCAAGCTGTGACAAATCACAGTCCAAATATATTACTGAATGTAGACAATAGACTGAGGCATTCACTGAAAATTTTTAACTTTTTACAACATAATCCCAAGTTTTAACACCCCTCAGAAAGAAAGCTGGAAAACATTGTGGGAAAAGAAGAAAATGCTGATAATCAGCATTTTCTTCTTTTTCCACATTGTTTTCTACCCTTTCAGAAATATATCTCATCATTTGACCCTACTTTAATTTGTTGTGCTCCAGTCCAAGAAAAGCTTTCAAATTGGACCAGTCTTAGAATTCTCATGTTTGGTAAAGATCTAACTCTCTGCCACACAATTCCATGTTTCGACAAAGTTTTATTTGTTGTACAGATAACTTGAATTTGGACAAGTCTACAATTCAAGTCCACAAATTTGTCATCTTGTAAAGAGTTCAATGGACAATCTACCTATCCTTGATATCTAAACTCACCTCCAGTGCTGGAGATCCGTGTCTGGGTCCCATACAGTGTTAACTGCCATGTGTTTAGTGTGTACACTGAAAAACAAAACATACAATTTTCTGTACAGGTGACCTGCAAAAAGCTATGATAGAGACAAAAACTGTTAAAAACCTGGCATGTATTAATCCTCCACCACAAAATCGCAAGTTTTAATGACCTTGGGGAGAAAAGCTTTTGAAAACATTGTGAGAAAAGGAGAAAATGCTGGTAACTAGCATTTTCTCCTTTTCCCACAATGTTTTCTACCCTTTCCATATCAAATTTCAATTTTTCAGTCACATTTGTCATCTGCAAATGCTCACAATTTTCACTATTCTAAAATTTTGCCATTTGGTAAAGAGTTAAAGTTTCTAGGCCAAAGGCAAGCTAAATAATGCTACCAATGCTCGAATCTGTGGTTTCCATCTGCAATTTCCATGTTCCCGTTGGATTCTCTCCCCATGATAAGAGTGTCATGAAAGTCCATTCTAGGTTGCCAGAATAGTTGTCATATCGTCTAGCTCTTAACAAGCGACTGACTGTACCTTGTGGTGAATACAATTTAATCTACAAAAATGATACACAGTTGGTGCAAAATTATAGTCTTTTCAAAAATGTGTTAATCCTTTCCCAAACAAGCCCTGTTTTTCATGTGTCTGCAGTACAAGTCTTTTGAAAACACAGTGGGAAAAGGAGAAATTGCTCGTAACAAGCAATTTCTCCTTTTCCCACAGTGTTTTCTACCCTTTTTGAGACCTTTCTGCCATTTTCATCGAATTTAAAATTGTCGTCTGCAAACTCTTTCAATTTGGACCAGTCCAAAATTTGTCGTTTGGGAAAGGGTTAAATGTTGCTTGGAATGAATACAAATTTATCTTATATATGAGGGCTGAGCAAAAACTTCATGGAATTTCTTCATAACTTTTTAATTTGATGTCCAATTGTTTTCAGATTTTCACTTGTGAAATCATAGTCTTATATCAATTTCCAGGTAAAAAAGCACCAGTCTGATTTTACTCCAGATATATTTATTTTCACGTTAAAAAGAGCAAGGTTTGCTACTCCGGTGCACGCCATAAAATCACTGTTGTCATGCTTTTGAAAATAATCATATTTCAAAACTGTCTTATCCAAATCTCCCGAAATCACGTCAACATAATGGATGGCTCCTGTTGACGTCCTGTGCAAAATTTCTGATGTCACTTCCAAAAAAACAATGTTAGTCCAACAGTTTTTGTGAGAACTATCACAGGTAAAATACGGTAAAAAATGGTGGTTTCACCCTTTCCCAAACAAGCCCTGGTTTTCACGTGTCTGCAGTACAAGTCTTTTGAAAACACTGTGGGAAAAGGAGAAATTGCTTGTAACGAGCAATTTCTCCTTTTCCCACAGTGTTTTCTACCTTTTTGGATAACTTTCTGCCATTTTCATCAAATTTAAAATTGTCGTCTGCAAACTCTTTCAATTTGGACCAGTCCAAAATTTGTCATTTGGGAAAGGGTTAAGAAGTGGTAGAAACCAATAAAATTCTGTGTAAACTTAGGGCATAATCCATCTGAAACATTTAATTTATTGACAGAAGATGGGTTAAAGTAACCATTGAAAAAATCTGTAGTAGTCAAGTGGCATGCACAGTTTAAAAAAAAAACAAAAGGGAATTGAAGATGGTCCAAAAGAGAGCACCATCGCAAAATTAAATAACATGCTAGTTAAGTGACGTTAACACCCTGGCCTGTTTTCATCACTGTGAAAGGAGTCATAGCAACTATGTTTTTTGATCAATTTGTCTGAAACCTTTCAATTTTATCCATTATGAATGGAACTTAAACATATGCAAATTTAGATGTGATAGCCTCAGTACTTTTATTTTAATTAACAAATTCCATGAACTTTTTGCTCAGCCCTCGTGTACAGATATAACTGATATTTTCTGCTTCTAAACAATTAATCTACTGAGAGTGCCCTTTTGTGACTAAAATTCTATCTACAATATGGCGTGCAACACACGAAAAGGGGCCTTTGGACATATGCGTAAAAGTGTGTCGTCCCAGATCAGCCTGTGCAGTCTGTGACTAATCTGAGATAACACTTCCCGTTTTTGTGCGATTTATTGTTTCACTAAATTGCCGTCTCGGATTAGCCTGCGCGGACTGTGCAGGCTAATCCGGAATGACACTTTACGCAAATGTCCGAAGGTCTCATTTCGCATGTTGTGGGCCATATAGAGATAGAGGATATAACATCTACTTCTTAACGATTGCCTGGCTTTACCTTGTGGTGAAATCAATGTTATTTACATCACAGAAATATCAAAGTTATCTCACTGTCTTCCCTTATCCTACCAATATTTTTTTTTTCATCATTTATCTGTTTAGAGAAGGTGTGGGTATTCCCTAACATGTATGTATTACCTGGACATAACAAAAATAGTAGACCTTAACTCTGGTGACATAGAGGACGAATTCCATTTTATCCTGAAGTGTCCATTTTATTATTCTTTGAGAAAAAATATATATAAAAGAATACTATTATAAAAAGCCAAGTACCATTAAATTGCTACAACTTCTCTGTTCGAATAATAAAAGTGATTTGTTTAACCTTGCATTTTATGTAAAGGAAGCACTGATAGAAAGAATGTCTTTTTTGCATAATTAATAAATTCATAAAGTTCATTCAAAAGTACTACTGTATGTGCAAAGTAGTTTAGGTTTACTGAGAAAATTGCTGGTGTTCATCTTTTTTTTGTTGTTGTTGTAGATTCTTGAATTATTTTCATTACAATGTTTTGTGTTTGTACTATGACTATTAACTTACATACTGTACTTGTCTGAATAAAATATCTATCTACCTTACCATGGATCAGTGAGATTCAAAATTGCAGCAAGTCTCATTTTTCACTATATCTGACCTCATAACCTTTATCAATACAAAAACGGTATTGCAGCAAGTCCCATTTGTGCTCTGTAAACCTACCATCATTCTGCCACGGTATGTACTGTTGAAGGAAATCCAGGCTTGTACATGTTCAAGAGAACTTAGCGCTCCGGAGCAGCCATCACTGATATATTCACTTGTTACATAGACACCATTGTCCGCAGTTCTGCATGCAAGAAAGTTAAAACATAAATATATCCCTTGTAACCTCAAAATCTGGAAGAAACTTCTTTTAAGCCTTTATTACACAATCCCGAGTTTTAATGACCCTGAGGAAGAAGTCTTTTGAAAACATTGTGGGAAAAGGAGAAAATGCTTGTAGCCAGCATTTTCTCCTTTTCCAACAATATTTTCTATTAACCTATCAAAGACAAATTCCATCATTTAACCCTTTACCACACAATCCCGACTTTTAACGACCCTAAGAAAGAAGCCTTTTGAAAACATTGTGGGAAAAGAAGAAAATGCTGGTAACCAGCATTTTCTCCTTTTCCCACAATGCTTTCTAACCTTTCAGAAACAAATGAAATCATTTTAGCCACATTTATTTTGTCGTCTGCAAACGCTTTCAATTTGGACAGTCCGAAATATTGTCGTTTGGTAAAGGGTTAAGCCACATTTAAATTGTTGTCTGCAAATGCTTTCACTTTGGGCAAGTCCACATTTTTGTCATGTGGTAGAGTTTAATCAACCACTTGCATGCTTATATAAAGAACTGCCAATAAAGCTCCATTAACCCTTTCCCAAACGACACATTTTGGACTGGTCCAAATTGAAAGAGTTTGCAGATGACAATTTTAAATTTGATGAAAACGGCAGAAAGTTATCAAAAAGGGTAGAAAACACGGTGGGAAAAGGAGAAAATGCTCATTACGAGCAATTTCCCCTTTTCCCACAGTGTTTTCAAAAGACTTGTACTGCAGACACGTGAAAACCAGGGCTTGTTTGGGAAAGGGTTAATCTTTATGTAATACAGCACTTATTGTAAGTCTCACTTAAGTGCATAACTTTCAAGCCATTACCAAACAATTTTGATTTTTACTAATCCCGGGGGAAAAAAGCATATGAAACTGTTGTGGGAAAAAGATAAGAGGCTGGAAATCAGCATTTCCTCCTTTTTCCACAAAATTTTCTGTCTTTTTGATGTGTTTCGATGGCAGGGTTTTGATGACCCTGAGGAAGAAGAATTCATTGAAAACATATTTTGAAAAAAAGAGAAAATTCTGTTGACACACATGTACTTCTTTTCCCACAAACATTTCTACCAGTTCAAAGACAGAAATACATGTAATATTTTGACCTTGTATTGAATTTGTTGCCTGCAATTGCTTTCAATTTGGACAGGTCTATCATTTTGTCATTTTGGTGAAGAGTTAACCATTTTTAGCTGAAAATTGAAGTCTTACTCATCAACAGTCATCACGGGACTTGAACACACAACCTGTTCTGGTACACTGGTCCATACTCTTGCCCTGTCAATCATATTTTCTGCATTCATAAGTCCAAAACCAAAACTGTGGCTCACTGCAAAATCAGTTCAACATTTTTCAGTTTCTAATTTTCTAATTTCCTTTGTTCATGTACAATGTTCAAGTAATACATTTAATTGATATATTTTATTGATATATAACTCGATAAATTACAGGAAAGCATTGAATTTCTTGCATTTTATACCATTGTAACACTATTAACCCTTTCCCAAACGACAAATTTTGGACTGGTCCAAATTGAAAGAGTTTGCAGACGACAATTTTAAATTTGATGAAAATAGCAGGAAGTTCTCAAAAAGGGTAGAAAACACTGTGGGAAAAGGAGAAATTGCTCGTTACGAACAATTTCTCCTTTTCCCAAAGTGTTTTCAAAAGACTTGTACTGCAGACACGTGAAAACCAGGGATTGTTTGGGAAAGGGTTAAACTCCATTTGTATAAACCATGTCAGAAATTCTGGAAACCAGCATTTTTTCTTTTCCCCTAAAGTTTTCTACCCTTTCAAAAACAAATTCCATCATTTGAGCCGCATTTAATTTGTAGTCTGAAATTGCTTACAATTTGGTCTTGTAAAAAGTTTTGTTATTTGATAAAGAATTAAAACATTAAATATCCCATAAAAATGTCAATAAATTAAAGGAAGTCCAAACAGGGTACAGTTTACCTCTTTTACCAGCACCATTTATCTGCCAGTCTGCTGATATCAGACCATCCGTTTCTGAAGTTTCCACAATCAAATGTTGAACATCCCTCCATGTCAGCTCTGGACTATAGAAACAATACATATCTATCTGTAAACTAGTGAGACAAATTTGCAGTAGACAACTTTGAACGTATACTGGTCAGATATGTACAATATGTATTATGTATCAACATTTAAGGCTCCATTGAAAGCAAAATGTAATCAATTTTGTGTATAAAATACAAGTAAATTCTAATTCTACTGATTAAAACTATGGCCTTTATCATAAGTCTAGCAACCTGTTTAACCCTTTCCCAAACAAGTCCTGGTTTTCATGTGTTTGCAGTACAAGTCTTTTGAAAACATTGTGGGAAAAGGAGAAATTGCTCGTAACGAGCAATTTCTCCTTTTCCCAGAGTGTTTTCTACTCGTTTTGAGAACTTTCTGCCATTTTCATCAAATTTAAAATTGTTGTCTGCAAACTCTTTCAATTTGGACCAATCCAAAATTTGTCGTTTGGGAAAGGGTTAAGTGCTGTTGGTCAAGATTCCAGTCAATTACTGAACAATAAATATTAAAACTAGAATTAATAAGTTGGCAACATCAGTTCTAGGTTTAACCCTTTACCACACGACAAAATTACAGCCTTGTCCAGATTGAAAGCATTTGCAGACGACAATTTCAATGTGGCTCAAATGGTACAACTTTTCTTTTATAGGGTAGAAAACATTGTGGGAAAAGGAGAAAATGCTGGTTACCAGCATTTTCTCCTTTTCCCACAATGTTTTCAAAAGGCTTCTTTCCCAGGGGCGTCTAAAGGCGTCATTGTGCAGTAAAGGGTTAACAGGAGCCAAGCTCTGTGAAAAAGGTATTAGGCAAGCAGACATTGGTTGAAACCTTTTGTTATTTGTAAATTCTATGCATGTCCTAGGGCCATTCTAACACATTATTCAGTTGGTTGTTAGACAGAAAGGATTTTATGGATCCATAATTATGTGATGACTTGCTTGGTATAATGTATTGTAACCTGCAATGACCTGGTCACCCATCCTGGCACTAACCTATTGCACGTTGCTTAACTGTCACGGAGAGAAATACACCAAACCTCAGCGCTGTAAAAGCTAGCTCAACAGCGAGGCAGGTTTGAAGTGCTTATATATCTAACCTCTCTCCGTGACAGCATCACAGAGATCCATTAAACCTCCTTTTTCCAGAGCACATATTTATTGTTCTACCAGTGACTGAATCTTTCACATAGTGCACTTTAACCCTTTACCAGAAGACAAAATTTTAGCCTTGTCCAAATTGAAAGCATTTGCAGACGACAATTTCAATGTGGCTCAAATGGTGCAATGTCCTCTTGATAAGGTAGAAAACACTGTGGGAAAAAGAGAAAATGCTGGTTTCCAGCATTTTCTCCTTTTCCCACAATGTTTTCAAAAGGGTTCTTTCCCAGGGTTGTTAAAAGGCGTCATTGTCTGGTAAAGATCGTAAGACTTACATTAAATGGTATAAATGACATTTACGTACTTGTATTCTATATGCAAAATTGTTTACATTTAGCTGCTTTTGGGCCTTTAATGCTTCCAACAGGTTTGTACACATGGGAAAAAACACTGTGGAAATAAAAGTCTGCAGAGAGGCACAAAAAGTCATCTGCAGGTGAAAATGTTTCAACTTTTAATATTACAGCCACATTTAATCCTTTTCCAAAATAACAAATGTTGGACACTTCCAAATTGAAAGCATCTGCAGACAACAAATTTGAAATTGGTACAAATTTAATGAGCTGAAGTTCTCTGTTGGGGCAGAAAACATTGTGGGAAAAGGAGAAATTGCTTTTTACAAGCAATTTCTCCTTTTCCCACAATGTTTTCAGAACCTTTCTTCATCAGGATTGTAAAAATACCAGATTATTTGGTAAAGGGTTTATTTTGTGTCTGAAAATGATTTTCAATTTGTGGGCCTCTAAAATTCTGTTATCTAGTAAAGGGTTAAGCAATGCATTCAATATATTTAATCTTCTAAAACCTGTGATTTAGTTATAGTCTGGTTGACTTACTTAGCTTCCAGTACCAAAGCTATGATTCCAGCAGCAATCGGGCATGATGCAGATGTGCCTTGAAATCCAGTGGTACAGCCATCACCTACATCAGTTGTGGCCTGAAATGTGAAACAATACAATACAATACAATATTTTACTCAAATTATAAGGCCTCTGGCCCTTAATACTAATGACATACATATCTAAATATACACAAACATTTCGAATCTTTTACCTTTTAAAGGTACATCCTTACAGCCAGAGGAAAGAAAAAAAAAAAACCTGCCAAAACCTGACAGACTGTAATATGGTCCAGAATTTGTCAGATGTATAAAAATAGAAAAGTCACCGACTCATAATGGCGTAAGGGGTAAAAACATAAATCGGAAATCTTTGATTCAAAACCGGAAACATCACAACAGCAATTTCCTGGAAGGCCTCCAGAAAATGAAATACATTCTCCACCCATTGCAACCATGCAACCATGCAACTGCTACACTCGGCACAAAGATACAAGAATGACCAATATACAGTAAAATTTTAACCCCTTTACCAAATGACAAAATTTTTGACTAGTCCAAATTGAAAGCATTTGAAGATGACACCTTAAAGGTGTGCCAAATGATAAAACATATCCATGATAGGCTACAAAACACTGTGGGAAAAAGAAGAGAAAGTGCTGGCTACCACCATTTTCTCCTTTTCCAATAGTGTTTTCAAAGGCCATCTCTATTGGGGTCATTAAAAACTCAGGATTGTGTGGTAAAAGAATAAAGCACCTTTCATAACTATAGTTGCCTTTGCAGCCAGTGTAGATCAAGATCAGACTGCACAAAATGTGCAGTCTGATCTTTGATCTGCACTGTCCACTTTGCTCAAACAGTATTAATAAAAGCAACCTTGAAATTGCAATTATTTGGGTTTTATTTCTAGACTGAAAATCTCAGATGGGCTTATTCAGCACTTGAACTCTTTACCAAATGACATAATTTTAGACTGGTTCAAATTGAAAGCATTTGCAGACGACACAATATATAAAAATGAAAAAATAAAATTTGTTTAGGGAAGGGTAGAAAACATTGTGGGAAAAGGAGAAAATGCTGGTTACCAGCATTTTCTCCTTTTCCCACAATGTTTTCAAGAGGATTCTTTCACAGGGCTGTTAAAAGTCGGGATTGTGTGGTAAAGGGTTAAGGGTTAATTGGTTACCAAATAACAAATATTTAGACTGCTCCAAATTCAAAGCCTTTGCTGACAACAATTTAAATGGGAGACAAGTGATGGTATTTGTCTGTGAACGAGTAGAAAACTTTGTGGGAAATCGAGAAAATGCTGGTGACCAGCATTTCCTCTATTTCTCACAATGCTTTCAAGTGCCTTCTTCCCAGCAGTTTTTGAACAGGGAATTGTTTGGTAATGGGTTACAAAGATTTCTAGATACTCACTTACTTGCATTTTGAAGCAAGTGAGAGTAAAAGATCATTCTTTTAGAATGAACAAATGAAAAACTTTGATGACAACAAGCCACAATAGTTTATAGTCATAAATAAGCATCAAAAAATAATTTAATATCAATCTGCTATAATGGGAAAGCCAAAAAAGTATCTTTATGACAAGCCAAAGATATGCAACCAGCAGTCTGCTACTCTGTACACTTTAATGTCATCGCAAGTGAACAGGCAAGTGAGTTGTGATATCACTACTAGCAAATGCTCATTTTAACCCTAGTCCCTAGTTTTAATGACCCCCGAGAAAGAAGCCTCGAAAACATTTTGGGAACAGGCAACAAGAAGGCCATGATGGCCCTGGATCGCTCACCTGAGTCAACAGGCCAAATTTCACTCCAGGGTCATAATGACCCAATTTAAAACTCATCCGAGATATTATTAAGACAAACATTCTGACCAATTGTCAGGTCCATTGAGCTGAAAATGTGGCCTCCGGAGTGTCCAAAATGTCTTTCTTCAATTTGACCTAGTGACCTAGTTTATGACCCTATGTGACCATATTTCAAACTCATCCGAAACATCAAAACAAACTTGTTGACCAAGGTTCAGGTGAATTGGGTAAGAATTGTCTTCTCTAGAGTGCCCACAATGGGTTTCTGTAATTTGACCTAGTGACCTAGATTATGACCCTATGTGGTCCAATTTCAAATCCATTCAAGATATCATCAAGTCAAACATGCTGACAAATTTTCAGGTCAGTTGAGCAAAAACTGTGGCCTCTACAGTGCCCACAATACATTTCTTGATTTTGACCCAGTGACCTAGTTTATGACCCTATGAGATCCAATTTCTGATTGATCCAAGATATCATCAAGTCAAATATGTAGACCAATTTTCAGGTCAATCTAGCTAGAACTGTGGCCTCTGGAGTGCCCAAAAGGTACTTCTTCAATGTGACCCAATGACATTGTTTATGACCCTATGTGACCCAATTTTGAACTCATCCAAGATATCATCAACACAAAAAATTTCAAACTCGTTCGAGATTTTATCAAGACAAACATTCTGACCTAATTTCACAAGTATCTGACTGAAAATGTGGCCTCTAGAGCACACACAAGGTTTTTCTAAGATTTGATCTAGTGACCTAGTTTTTGACCTGACATGACCCACTTTCAAACTCTTCCCAGATTTTATCAAGACAAACATTCTGACCTAATTTCACAAGTATCTGACTGAAAATGTGGCCTCCAGAGCGTACACAAGGTTTTTCTAAGATTTGACCCAGTGACCTAGTTTTTGACCCCACATGACCAAATTTCAAACTCGTCTCAGATTTTATCAAGACAAACATTCTGACCAAATTTCACAAGTATCTGACTGAAAATGTGGCCTCTAGAGCATACACAAGGTTTTTCGAAGATTTGACCTAGTGACCTAGTTTTTGACCCCACATAACCCAATTTCAAACTCGTCCGAGATTTTATCAAGACAAACATTCTGACCAAATTTCACAAGTATCTGACTGAAAATGTGGCCTCTAGAGCGCACACAAAGTTTTTCTAAGATTTGACCTAGTGACCTAGTTTTTGACCCCACATGACCCAATTTCAAATTTGTCCCAGATTTTATCAAGACAAACATTCTGACCAAGTTTCATAAGAATCTGACTGAAAATGTGGCCTCTAGAGCGCACACAAGGTTTTTCTAAGATTTGATCTAGTGACCTAGTTTTTGACCCCACATGACCCAATTTCAAATTTGACCCAGATTTTATCAAGACAAACATTCTGACCTAATTTCATAAGTATCTGACTGAAAATGTGGCCTCTAGAGCATACACAAGGTTTTTCGAAGATTTGACCTAGTGACCTAGTTTTTGACCCCACATGACCAAATTTCAAACTTGTCTCAGATTTTATCAAGACAAACATTCTGACCAAATTTCACAAGTATCTGACTGAAAATGTGGCTTCTAGAGCGTACACAAGGTTTTTCTAAGATTTGACCTAGTGACCTAGTTTTTAACCCCATATGACCCAATTTCAAACTCGTCCAAGATTTTATCAAGACAATCATTCTGATCAAGTTTCATGAGGATTGGACTGAAAATGTAGCCTCTAGAGCATACACAAGGTTTTTCGAAGATTTGACCAAGTGACCTAGTTTTTGACCCCACATGACCCAATTTCAAAGTGGTCCGAGATTTTATCAAGACAAACATTCTGACCAAGTTTCATGAGGATCTGACTGAAAATGTGGCCTCTAGAGCATACACAAGGTAAAAAGTTGACGACGGACGACGCACAACGGACACAGCACGATCACAATAGCACACCGCACAATCACAGCACGATCACAATAGCTCACCATGAGCACTTCGTGCTCAGGTGTGCTAAAAATGCTGGTAACCAGCATTTTCTCACTTTCCCACAATGTTTTCTATCTATTCAAGGACAAATACTATCATTTGAAAAACATTTGAATAGTCATCTGTAATTTCCCTCAATATGGACAAGTCTAAAATTTCGCCTTGTGGTAAAAAGTTAACACATATTTTCAGTTAACTCTTTACCACAAAATCCTGACTTTTAATGACCCTGAAAAAGAAGCCTTTTGAAAACATTGTGGGAAAAGGAGAAAATACTGGTAACCAGCATTTTCTCCTTTTCCCACAATGTTTTCTACCCTTCCTAAAACAAATTCCAATTCTTCAGTCACATTTATTTTGTCGTCCGCAAATGCTTTCAATCTGGACTAGTTTGAAATTTTGTCGTTTGGTAAAGAGTTAAGAGATGAATGTTACAACACAAAAAACAGTCGTCTGTTGAAGACAGGGAAACAAAACTATCAAAATGGAGGAAATTACAATCGTCAGATCTGGAAAATCCCCACTGTATGTTCCGGCCAGTATACTGGTACATTCCTCAGAGTAATAACTAGGGGCCTGATCCCTGCCCACACTTGTCACGCCGATCGTGTAGATACTGTTTACATATCCATCGCAGTTACAGTCATCGTACAGTCCTCCGTTTCCTGCAGCCCAGGTGTAAATGGCTCCTTTTCCATTCCTTCCCTGTTATCATGAAAATACATGTACATCAGTATTTATAAAACATGTAGATGATTCCCTTTCACTCAGTAAATGAAATAGATATAGAGGAGAACCCAAGTTTTTAATCCTTTACCTCATGACAAAATTTTGGACTTGTCTAAACTGAAAGCATTTGCAGACCACAAAATAGACATGGGTCATATGGTGGGATTTGTCTCCATAACGGTAGAAAAAATTATGGGAAAAGGAGAAAATGCTGGTCACCAGCATTTTTTTCCTTTTCCCACAATGTTTTCAAGGGTCGCTTTCTCAGAGTTGTTAAAACTCGGGATTGTGTGATGAAGGGTTAAGTCTATTTGGTTCAGAATATCTCAAATAACAGTTAAGAGTTTGGATCAAAGATCCAATGTATAGTTAGATGCTCCAAAAGCCCTTAAATGTAAATCAAGGTCAATTTTGTTTTTGCAAGATAAGAAACTGGGATAACTGCATCAGGCTGAAACTCATTGACTGAAAATATATGGCACACTTCATTAATTAGATTAAAACAAGATAAGATGACAAAAAAAAAAATGACCTTATTAGATGTAAAAGAGCCTGCATCTCAATAAGCAGCTAAAAATCAAGAGCACTGCATGTAGATGCCAACTCTTGCCTGCAGTTGCTTTTAGAAATAGATTGATTTTTAGACAAAATTCTAGGTCAAAAACAGGGGCATAGCTGTCTCAAAACTATTTTGATGGTTACCTGCCCCTGTTAAATGGGTTTCCCTTTTGATAGTTAACAATATATAGTCTGGTTTTATAGTAAATATCTTCAGTAATGCTAGAGATATTACAAAATGTCAAAGCTTTTGCACGAAAATGGGGGCATAACTGTGTCAAACATATTTTGATGGTTATCTGCCACTTTTGCATGAGTTCCACTTTTGATTGTTAACAACTAGTTCAAGTTTGCAGTAAATATCTTCACTAATGACAGAGATATTGTAAAATGTCAAGGTTTGCAAAAAATATTTAAGTCAAAAAAGGGGCATAACTGTGTCAAAAACAATTTGATGGTCACCCTAACCTTTTGTACTAGTTTGCCATTTTGATAGTTAACCCTTTACCACATGACAAAATTTTAGTCTTGTTGAAATTGAAAGCATTTCCATCCGACAATTTCAATGTGGCTCATATAATGTGACAATTCTTTGATAGGTAGAAAACATTGTGGAAAAAGGAGAAAATGCTGGTTTCCAGCATTTTCTCCTTTTTCCACAATGTTTTCAAAATGCTCCTTTCTCAGGGTTGTGAAAACACGGGATTGTTTGGTAAAGGGTTAACAACTAGTCCAAAATTAACCATTTACCATACGACAAAATTTTATACTAGTTGAAATTGAAAGTATTTGCAGACAACAAAAAAATGTGACTTTAAAACTGAAATTTGTTTTCAGAAGGGTAGAAAACATTGGGGGAATAGGAGAAATTGCTGGTTACCATTAAGTAATGATAGATATATTTCGAAATATCAATGTTTCTGTAGCTTGACACTGCCAACAATAGGGCTATGACAATACTTCAACCTTCTCTTCGAATACAGCCAAGCTAATAATGGAAAAATGCTTGCTTATCATGAGAAGTTGGTTGCTTGATGCAGGTGGCCACTTAGACAAGTATGAATATATACAGGTAAACATACCTCTACAACTGCCCTCCTCAGAGCTTCTTGGCCAAGTTCCCCTGGACCACTCACAATTTCCCCTGAATCTGAAGGACCCCAGCTATTGGAGTATATGTCTGTTGATTCTAACTGGTGATTCAGGGCATAACTCTCACCCAAGTCATTTAATGAGAAGTAGCTATCAAAGATCTTCACAGCTGAAAAATATAAATGAGCCACACTCTGTGAAAATGGGGCTTAATACATCAGCAAAAAGTATCGACCCAGGTCAGCCTGCGCAGTCCGCGCATGCTGACCTGGGCCAAAACTTTTCACTTTTGGTCATTTTTCTGCATGTCAAAGGACCAGTGTACCTCATGAATCAGTCAGTTGTTATACAAAATGGATTTTATGGATTTTATGGATCCATAATTATGTGATGACTTGCTTGGTATCAAGGATAACCTACATGCATTAACCCTTTACCACACAATCCCGACTTTTAACGACCCTGAGAAAGGAGCCTTTTGAAAACATTGTGGGAAAAGGAGAAAATGCTGGTAACCAGCATTTTCTCCTTTTCCCACAATGTTTTCTACCCTTCCCAAAACAAATTTCAATTTTAAAGTCACTTTTACCTTGTCGTCTGCAAATGCTTTCAATTTCAACCAGTCTAAAATTTTGTCGTTTGGTAAAGAGTTAAGCCCCCTTTTCCCAGAGCGTAGCTCAAATGGATATAAGCCATGCTCTGGCAAAAAGGGGTTTAATACATCTCTGTGATGCATTATACCAAGAAAGCCATCACATAATTAGGGATCTATAATAGCCACTTTTTTAACAGCCTACTTAATCATGAGCTAGATTGGTCCTTGGACATACAGAAAATTGACCGATAGCGAAAAGTTTTGGCCCAGGTCAGCCTGTGTGGACTGCACAGGCTGACCTGGGTCGATACTTTTCGCAGATGCATTAAGCCCCCTTTCCAAGAGCACGGCTCATATATTGAATATTACAACAGTCTGCATTTCTCGATTGTCGGATCATGTCGAGTTTTGAATATGAAGAGGTGTGTATCAGATAAGACCCAAGCCCAACTCGTATAACGGGTACAGCAAGACATGCTGTGCAAATCAGATTATCTATTTCTGTACAAGACACCATAAATATCCAACCACTGTCACAACTTTTGGTTCAATCGTTTAGTTGGTGTAAAAATATCAGTCCCTGAAATTATGAACTACTGAGGTTTACTGCATTTGTACAGAAATAAATCAAAATAATGTTACTCTGTTTTCAATATTTTGGCTTACACCTTAAATTTATCAAGAAAATCTGTGTGAAATGCCTTCTACATTTTTTACTTTTTACACAACACCATTATTTATAAAATGAAATAATGTTGTCATTGACAACATGACATCATTTGGTAGTTTTTGGCGCAGTGAAATTGTTTGGCGCCAAATTGTAACTGTAGGACTGCAAAATCATATGTCCTGGTTTCTATGTACCCATCAAGACATCTAAAACTAAATTTGGATTTTTTTTTTCAAATCATACCTGAAAAGCTGGAGTGAAATGCTGTACCTAGTACACAGTCATCATTCTTTATAGCTGATATCAGTCCTGCACAATTTGTTCCATGTCTGGAAAAGAGTGAAAACTTTATAGAGAGAAAGGCAGAGACAGAGAGAGAGAGACAGACAGAGAGACTGGATTAAAATTTACTGTCAACCAAATGTCCAAACTGAAACAAGCATTTGCATCTTTGACTGGAACTTTTTGTGAAAACTTTTGTGACTTGCTTTAATTATTTATAAATTTTATAAGGGCAAAGCCGAGCCAAGGTAGCTTGGTCAGTAGCGTACAGGACTTGAGAACAGGAGGTCACTGGTACGATTCCCGGCTCGGCTGATTTCTTTCTGAATACTGATGATAGTCATTGCAACAAGATTCATTCCTCTCTCCCCACTGACCATTGTTTCGGCCATGGTTATGTGGGAAAGCAGCCAGTGGCTTGGAAAGAATATTGTGCGGCGTACTGGTAAGAGAAACTCCAGGAAAGCAGGCTGCCGCCGTGATACAACTGAAATAATTTTGAAAAAGCATGTAATACCATACAATCAATCAATCAACATAAGGGCGAAACAGCCTGTGCCCAAGCAATAAAAAAGATAACAGGTACTCACGATTCAAATTCAGTGTGGTTTACGAATAAAGAATCTGTGATGTAGTCATAGCTATTACTTTCATCCTGTAAAGAAAGATAATAACCCTTTACCACATAGTCCGAAGTTTTAACAACCCTGACGAAGAAGCCTTTTGAAAACATTGTGGGAAAAGGAGAAAATGCTGGTAACCAGCATTTTCTCCTTTTCCCACTATGTTTTCTACTCTGTCAGAGACAAATCCGATTAGTTGAACCACAGTTTTATTTGTCATCTGCAAAGGATATCATTTTGGACAAATCTGAATTTTTAACATTTAATGAACAGTCAATACATTACTCTGGGTAAATGTTGGCATTTAGAGGGAGAATAAAACTTACACAAATGACAAAATTCTAGACTTGTCCAAATTGAAATCTTTTGCAGACGACAAATTGAAAGTAGCCCAAATGATGATTTCTATCTTTAAAAAGGTGAGAAAACATTGTGAGAAAAGGAGAAAATGCTGATTACCAGCATTTTCTCCTTTTCTCACAGTGTTTTTAAAAGCTGTCTTCTACAGCGTTGATAAAACATGGGATGGTATGGTAACGGGACTAATAGATATATAGTCAGGTAGACTGGTCACCAACCCTTTACCAGACCATCCCGAATTTTAATGACCCTGAGGAAAAAAGCTTTCAAAAACATTGTGGCAAAAGGCAAAAATGCTGGTTACCAGCATTTCCCTCTTTTCCCACAAGGTTTTCTACCCTTCCAAAGCCAAATCTCATTGTTTTAGACACACTGAATTTGTCGTCTGCAACAGTATGCTAATAATATTTTCTACCGTTTTTAACCCTTTACCAATCAATCTCGACTTTTGAGGACCCTGAGAAAGAAGTCATAATTATTTTTTCATCCGCAAATACTTTCAATTCGGACAAATCTAAAATTTTATCGTTTGGTAAAGAGTTAAAGATCGTAAGTTTCCTGTCTGGAAAAACTAGAACAGTCGCAAAGCGGTCAAATACTGCCCATCAGCACCTTGAAACAGCACAATCAGAGAACAGAAATGATTTTCAAAACAACGATCACCAGTGACTGTGATCTTTGACCCATGTGACCCAAAAACGATAGAGCACCTCCTTGGGTCATGAACAACACTTGTATTAGGCTTCAGGGTCCTAGGTCAGACAGCTTTTGAGTTACAGCATGGAAGCGAAAACAAAACAGACGGATTGTTGGATGGATGGACGTATGGAGAGACAGACAGACAGACATGGTGAAACCAGTATACCCCCCTCTACTTTGTAGGTGGGGGTATAAATAGGCAAATGGAAGCTTGGGCAAGGCCCATGTCATGGGCTTCATCTTTGCTGTATTCCTGGCATTGCCCTTGGGTATCTTAGGAAACAAATCTACTCAATAAACAACCAACACACATAATTTTCCTGTAGATCTGTGTGAGAGGGTTCAATCCCATTGTCTAGCACTCCAACATGGATTCCAAGGCCTGAGTAACCCTTCAACCATGAGTTATAAACTCCCATTGATGGAAACTGACTGGGTTCCTGAAACATATCATATATTCATCAGGATACAAAACCTTTTACCACGCACAGTCCAGAGTTTTAACGACCCTGACCAAGAAGCCTTTTGAAAACATTATGGGAAAAGGAGAAAATGCTGGTAACCAGCATTTTCTCCTTTTCCCACGATGTTTTCTACCCTTCCAAAGCCAAACCCCATTGTTTTAGACACATTTAATTTGTCGTCTGCAACTGCTTTCAGTTTGGATCGGTGTAAAATTTTGTTGTGTAGCAAAGGGTTAATTTACCAGACGATGAAATTTTAGATTTCTACATGTATTCAAAGCACCTGCAGTCAAAAATTTAAGATTCTATCAGACAACAGAATTTTAGACTTGTCCAAATTGAAAACAGTTGCAGACAACAAGTTAATTGTTTTTTGAAGCGATTTTCTTCCAGTTTTACTAATATAATATCATATCATATCATATCATATCATCATATCATATCATATCATGTGAGAAATCAAAGCACTGAAAGGACTGATATTCAGAAACTGTTTATAAGCAGCAAAAGCAAATGCATATTAACTCTTTACTAGAGAACAGAATATCATACTTGACCATAATAGAAAGCCTAAATTAACCTTTTCCAAAATTACATAATTTTGATTCTTCCAAACTTAAAACAGCTGCAGATGTTTGGTAGAGAGTTAAGAATTTGAGGTACAGATGGCTAACAATCTAAATTTGAGGTAAGGAGCACAAACAGGATTTAAAGGAAAGACAATATTCTCACCACATGCCACATATCTGACCACTGATTGTCCGAAATGTTGAAGGATGTCCGGGATGAAGCACGGTTAGAGACTGCCCGAATGGAATGATTGTAAAACATCAACTGTTTTAAGTTGGCATTCTGAAATTAAAGTTTTATCTTTATTTATTACGCTGAATGAGAAAAATTAACCATTCTTAAAGATTCACTTGTATCTTTAACTTTCTACCAAAAATCTTAAAAGAGTAATAGTAAATAAAGAAGAAAATGCATTTTCTCCTTTTCCAACAGTGTTTTCCACTGTTTGAAAGACAAATCCCATCATACAAGCCATATTCATTTTGTGGTTTGCAAATGCTTCCAATATGGACGAGTCTAAACTTCTATCCTGTGGTAAGCAGTAAAATGTACAAATATGATCCATTGTAAATACACGTAACTGATCTAGCACTAACAAACTAGGTAAATTGTCAGATTTGCTTTCTGTCACTTTAAATAGAAAATAATATCATCCTCTCCAAAAGTCAGTTTAGTTCGGGATGAGATATGATTTTAAAACTTTGATTATTTGCTTGATTTTTACAAAAGAAAAATTTTGCAGATCTATCTGCATCCAAAGCTGGATCAAGATCTATATCTACTAAATGACTGGTGCCCTGGCAAAAATGCTTTTTACTGCCTTTCCGTGATGCAATGTACCATCCGAGTTATTACATAGTCAGGGATCCATTTATCCTTTAACTCTTTACCACACAATAAAATTTTAGCCTTGTCCAAATTGAAAGCATTTGCAGACGACAATTGTAAAAGCAACTCAAAATATGAAATTTGTCTGTCATAGAGCAGAAAACATTGTGGGAAAAGGAGAAAATGCTGGTAACCAGCATTTTCTCCTTTTCTCACAATGTTTTCAAAAGGATTCTTCCTCGGGGTTGTTAAAAGTCGCGATTGTGTGGTAAAGGGTTAAGTCTTACAATTGACTGAATCTGGACGTAGAATGGTCTTTGGATGTGGATAAAATTTACACATAGCTAAAAGTTTCAACCTCCGTCAGCCTGTGCGGACTGTACAGGTTGACATGGGTGGATACTTTTTGGTGATGCATAAAGCCCTTTTTCACAGAGCATGACTCAGTTGTTATAGGAGTGCTCAGATGGTCATAAGAATAGATCTATTCTAACTTTGAAAACACATCACCTCCTTGAAAAGACTTTTTATGTACTTCAGCAGAGAGATTTTGAAAACAATGAAAAATTTAAATACTAGCCACGTGATCATAGAGCTATACCACCATTATGCTTACCTTTAAGGTGTTTTTAACTACAGACAGTTCGGGTGTCGATACTGCTGATTTGGAACTAAATGGAGCTCCATCTTTCTGCAGAATGTAGAATCCTGGGAAGGGCTGAAATTATAGTATACACATTGGAAATATATACAAAACAAAAATAATTCAAATTTGTTCATATATGCATTCCTAATGTGACTGACATGGGTAGCTGTATAAAACCACTGTACTGATGGCGAAAGTTTTAACTTATCCATTGCTGTGCATCCAGTACGCCCATGGAACTTGGAAGACGTTTTCTCGATAGTTAGTCTCCGCCATGCAATCACAAGAAATAATTTTCATCGGACTACCCAATATATTGGGGTTGTGCTAACTATGGGCAGTAACCTTGCTATGTACAATATGCCTATTTTGATTCCGGCAGAGCGAAGAATCACCTTATCACAGCACCACGTCGAAAAACATTTTACCTCTGCATATTGTTAGCTGTCCCTCCCCCACCCACACCCGCAGCCATATAGTACCGAAGCATAGTCCAACCTATCCATAATATGAGCGGTCTGGACTATGCGTCGGTACCTTGTGGTGGCAGCGCCTAGGAGCTATCAATGCTTAGACCTGCAAACTTGAGTCCTCGCATTAAGAGCCAGGATCACAAAAATGTGGACATTAATTCTGTATATACCATAAAATCCCTAGCATGAACTATTCGCCAAGGAATTGCCGATTGCAGGTTACCTTCCTTCATAGTTACGGAGTTCAAAGAACTTTTTTGGCGCTAGCAGCGTCAAGTGACTTTGGCGGGAATTTTTAAGTCATTCGAATATGACGATGCATACACGGATTAACTTATGATATCTAAGGCATACGATCATCCCTTATCCTACTTAGCTTCATATTGTTTAAAATGTGTTTTATGGCGCTCTTGAAACATAGGACAGCTCTATATAAAAGTGACACGTCACCACGGTGTTTGAGAAGAGAGGGGAAATAACAGTAGTCTACTCGTAGAGTAGCGGAGGAGGGAGCAGCGACGAGGCTGAAAAGGCCAGGCTTAAGCTTAAAATCAGCTTGTTCTTTCGGACCTTATTCCCGAGATGTCTCTATGACTCATTTTTGCGTTAAAAAGTTCCAAAAGTATTATCAGGTGAATATTCATTACTAACATGTAATTTGACAAGAAAGCATGTCTTTTAGTATTCATCTTTTAATTAAATTCTAAGTCCGTCTTGAGTTATCTCTTAAATTATTAATTCAGGCGCAGTAAGTTCACGTTCATGCTCTCGAATGAATATCTTTTATCTTTCAATTTCATTTTTTCCCCAAATTTGCACATTCTCGATCTGCGTCGCAGTTAAGCTGCCACATTGATCACGTGCCTCGAAAATGAAAACCGTTATCCTCCGCTAAATGACATTTCTCAAATACATAACCTATCTGATATGGGCATTCTGGGTACAGAGTCGGACTGTTTTTCGAGGCGCAGATGAATGCAACGAATTTCAAAATAAAATCTCTCCTAAACCTGATTAGCTAGCATATAACCTACTCACCAGCCATTTATAAGCCCCTGTAGGTTTGGGAAAAAGCCTCGGTATAAGCCCGGCAAGGTGGGGAAGTTATTTTTGTTGTCAGTCTGTTGCACAAATCCCTGTTTTCACACGTCTATATTTAGAAACTGTCTACAGACATTAGCGGTAAATAGTTGGTATTAAAAAAAAATATTTACCCTTTTTGAAATCATTTTATTTCTTAAGAAATTTGGTAGCGAAAAACTGGCTTTATTTTTCTACATACGTATTATTTATTGCCATTTTCTGTCTGGACTTTCTAAGCGACAAGTTACGCACCGCGTATTAATATTTGTCTATTATTTTTCCAGTGAAGCGTCATAGCAGACAGATCAAATCTTCGAAGAATATGGCATGCGCAGACAACGGTACCATACAGGCGGTTTTTAGACATACCCAACCAACCAGGCAAGTGACAGAAAAGGAAATGTATCGGTAGGCAGCGGAAACCAGTTTGTTGAAAATATTATTAAACATTATGGGGAAATTGCGAGAAATTGCTCCTTTTGAAATAAGAAGTGTTTTAACCCATTACCAAACAATTCCGAATTTTAATGACCCTCCCGAAAAATGCTTTTGAAAACACTGTGGGAAAATTAGAAAATGCTGGTGACCAGCATTTTCTCCTTTTCCCGCAGTGTTTTCTATCCCGTCAAAGAAAAAATTCTTGATTTGTGCAACATTTCGTTTGTCGTCTACAAATGTTTACAATTTAGACCAGTCTAAAATGCCGTCGTTTTGGAAAGAGTTAGAATATATGACGTAGATCTACACTCAAGGTATGAATCAGAAGGTAGATGACAAGGCTCAATCAATATGCAAATAAAAAATGTAATCAAAGTGTCATCCTCGTTGTCTTGTCTCTCCATTTTAACCCTTATCCGGCTGAATAAGTCAAATGAAACTTTCAAGCCCATAGAAAAAATCCGAATAATGCTTTTTTCAGACTAATTTCTTGGAGAAAAATATCTCCTCATCGGACAGTGTAGATTCAAGATGAGACTGCACGTTCTGTGCAGTCTGATCTTGATTTACACTGTGCTTAAAAGGTCAGTGAGTCGAGCTTAGCAGCCTAAGGGTTAAGATTTAAAACGAAAAATAGTTTTTGGGTTTTTTTTATGACTTTACCAGACGACAAAATCATTCGGATAGCCTTGTCCAAATTGAAAGCATTTGCAGACGACAATTTAAATATTACTCAAAACATGGAATTTGTCTTTTAAAGTGTAGAAAGATTTTTGGAAAAAGAAATAATGCTGATTAACCGAGTAGGTATATTTCCTCCTTTTCCCACATTTTTTTTTTTTTTTTTTCAAAAGCCTTGTTCCTAAGGGTCGTAAAAACAAGGGACTGTTTAGTAAAGGGTTAAGAAAATCAAGCAGTTTTTCATGATGCACACTAAGAAAAAGTTTGTATGCTGAAGAGGGGGGGGGGGGCTTTTTTTTTTCAACTGCATAATCATAAAAGAAAAAAAATGAATGAATGAACGGACGGACGGACGGACGGTCAGACGACGGACGAACGAGCGAGTGAGCAAACGAACGGACGGACGAACGGGCGAGCGGGCGGGTGAATGAATGAATGAATGGTGTTTTATAGCCCGTTGACAGCGAAGGTTATATTTGGCGCATTTGCAAATAAAACGATGCATTTATTTGAAAAGATACTGTGAAACATTGGAACGACACATTCAAAAAATAAAATTTTGTAATCAAGAAGAAATCGCGATGATAAACGAACTACGAAAAGGCCAATAGGTCCTAAATCCGAAATAGTAAAGAAACAACAACCACCTCTAATGGAGTAAGAATCCATCCATTTAAGAGGCAAAACATTGTGTTAAAAGTATTATTATACGATATGTAACACACGAGACCATTGCATGTATAACTTTTCTCTGTGCACGGTGCTCGACTCGGCTGAACACGAAATTTCAAAGGGTATTTTCCTTTCCTTTTACTATTGCATTGGAGCTTAACGCCGTTCTTAACAACTTAGGTCATATCACGGCGGTCAGTGCACCTACGCATGTGTTTCCTGGCTTTCTCATCCAAGAACTGACACAATTTTCTTTCCGAGCCACGGACTACTTCTCTCACATGCAACAGAGGTGTGAGGCGAAAAATTGCTGAAGAGAAAGTTTTCCTCGACGGGGTATCGAAGTCACAACCACCAAGTCACGAGTCAGATACGCTAACCACTGAGCTGGGTTTCCTTTTACTAAACGAAAGTCCTAATTCCAATGTTCATGCCATCTCTAGTTTAATCATCCTGACGGGAAGTTTGAATATAAACTCAGTTAAACTTGCACTCAAGCTTTTAAATCAACGCCTCTGATGTCATTTTCTAAGAGAACAGGCAACAGATCAGACTGCACCTCAAGACGGACTGATCCTGGTCTATTCTGTTTGATAACAAGTGAATTGTTTCAGCTTTACAGATCAATTCAGGATCAAAAGTGATGCTTAAGTATGGTTGGGAAATCATATTCTAATCGTGATAATCCGAGGTGCCAAGTGCCATTAGCAATGACTGATTAGTAAGGTTTTAACCCTTTACCTGCTAAATAAGTGAAACCCAACTTTCAAGCCAATACTAAAAACCCAAATTTTGCTATTTCAAAGGTATTTTGGGAGGATGAATATCTCCTTATCTCCAGTCTGATCTTGATCTACACTGTTCGAAAAAGGTTCTTGAGTCGCGCTTAGCAGCCTAAGGATTAATGCTACTACAAGTGCGAATTTTCTACCAGGTATTTTGGATTGTCTTTCAGTCGGTTCATATAAATGTGAATAAAACTAGCAGAGCAGCAGCTGCTGATTGAAAAACAAGAAATATCTTTGGAAAAAAAAAAAGACGGCGTAAGAGAAACTGGAATATGAATACTCTTTTGTATTTTAATATGGAGTAAAATATGAAAAAAAAAAAACTCTGGAGAAATTGCCTCTTTTTCCCCTCCATTTTTCATTCTGTTTAAAAGGTGTACTTATTGGATTATTGGGAACGTTTATGAAATATCAAAATTTCAAACAGAACAAAAAAAGGACCATTCTCTATTATATTAATTTGCTATGGTATGAATCAAGGCCCCGGGGTATTGATTGGCGGTAGCAACGTTTGTAGATAGCGGTTTCATAGCTGTGCGAGCAAATATGCCAGCAAAGGCTCGCCGAATAAACATGGTCATATTTTTGACCAATCGCAAATTACCACTCTTTACCAAGAAGTAAGTCAAAAGCCAGCGCTTTCAGCTATGCCGAAAAAATCAAAAGTACTTCTTCATTTTCCGTTAGACATATCTGTCCCAGCACCTTCCTTGTATAAACATATATAATCGATTTATATTGCATATTCCAATCAAAGTATCAAAAGTCCTGTATGAGAACTGGAAACAAAATGTAGTATTGCAATTTAAACTTTTGGGAAAAAAATCTAATAATCCACCTTTGATAATTTTATGTGAATAATAATTATAATTTTATTTCATTATTTATTTATTTATTTGTTTATTTATTTATTATTATTATTATTATTATTTTTTTTTTTTTTTTCTAAATTATTATTTTACGTAGATTTTAAAAATCAATTCTTTTTTTTTGTCCTTTAGACTTATGATTACGAAGTTTATCCATGTTCTCCCCTCTTCGTTCATCGATATACAGTTTTTTTTTTCACTTCTCACATGTGCTATCGTGCTTTTCCAAACAATAATATACTACTAGTAGGCCTGTTAGAGACTTTCAGATATAACATTATTGAGACTGACAAAATAATGAAATAAATAATACTCTGAACAAATATGAAGATAGAAAGAAAAGTAAAATTTTCTCGTGGCATAAAAAAAAACAACCTTGATTGTGAGAGATGGAGCAGTTGCTGTTACAGGCAATTTCCACTTTTCTCACATTTTCGTCCAAAGCTGTAAGCTGCTTAACCCCTGCTAAATAAGTGAAATGAAACTTTCAGGCCGATAGTAAAATCCCGAATTATGCTATTTCAAATGTATTTTTTTCGGGGAGATAAATACCTTCTAATCGGACAGTGTAGATCAAAGATCAGACTGCACGTTCTGTGCAGTCTGATCTTGATCTGCACTGTCCGCAAAAGGTCGGTGGGTTTCGCTTAGCAGTCTAAGGCTTAACCCTTCACCACACAATCCTGACTTTAAACGACCCTGAGAAAGGAGCCTTTTGAAAACTTTGTGGGAAAAGGAGAAAATGCTGGTAACCAGCATTTCCTCCATTTCCCACAATGTTTTCTACTCTTCCCAAAACAAATTTCAATTTTTGAGTCACATTTATTTTGTCGTCTGCAAAAGCTTTCAAATTGGACTGGTCTAAAATTTTGTCGTTTGGTAAAGAGCTAATACGTAAAAATCGTATTTGCACAATAGAGGGATACCAAAATAAAAGTAAGCATACCTCGGCAACAAGTCTAAATCCATTCCCCTGTATAGCATTTTTCACTGCATTCTGATTAGACTGAGTCTTCATCAACCAAAGGTTACTGAACGTTCCCCTCGGTCCACCGAGACCTTCACAACCGTATATAAATAACAGCGACAGGAAGAATGTGACAAACCTCATCATAGAACTGCTTTCTCTTTTTTTTATTTTGTTAAGTACAGATTTTATAATTATGTTCAAATTAAACTTTGAAAAAAAAAAAAAAAATCTCCTTTCATCAAATTAAATCATTTACTTATTGTCTCTTTATGAATTATCAAAGTACTTAATTTGTCCTTTTATCAATTATCAAAGTACTTGTTTGGTTCTTTTCATCAATTATCAAAGTGCTATTCGTTAAGTTTCAACTTTTCTTCTTTTTGTTTCTTTGCTTTATCCTCATTAATCTTATTTATTGTAAATTTTCTAAACGCACAGTTTCTATTTATGTCAAAGCTTTTGTCTTCATACTGCAAACCCTACAATTGAAATTAAACACCTGAAGCCCAAAAGAAGTATGTCAAAATTTGGCCTTATCGCACTTTTTAATACCCTCATGCCTTATCTACACTGTTAGCATCAGGAGAGTCGTTAATACGTAACGTGCTTGTAAATCGTTTTCGGGTGTGACATTTAAAACTGATGACAAGAGAATATTTACTGTCTACCTTTTGTTTTTCAACTTTTTTTTTTTATCAGAAGGCAAAATTTAAGCACTCATCCATATTGAAAGCGTTTGCAGACGACAAACTGAATGTAGCGCAAACAAGGTACATGTAACTCGCCTTTGAAAGCCGGGAAGAAAACATTGTTGAAAACGAAGAAAATGCTGGTCCCCAGCATTTTCTTCGTTTCCAACAATGTTTTCAAAAGACTTGCTTCTCGTGGTCGTCAAAGCTCGAAATTGTTTAGTGAAGAGTTAAACGTATAACTGCTTTCGCAGACTTTTTTTTTAATTTTTAGGTAACATCGCCGTCAAAATTATTTCAGTCATATCACAGCAGCCGGTGTACCGATCCATAATTTACTGGTCATGTTAAGAATGAGTCATTTATCCTGAGGAAAGAGCTGGTGATTCGAACCGTCGACCCCTAGGTTTAAATCCCTTCACGTTACCAGTAAACATTACCAACAGGACGAGCAATTTCTCTTTTTGGCTCGTTTGTTTGTTTGTTTGTATTGGAGTTTAACGCCGTTTTTTATAGCTTAGGTCAAATCACAGCGGTCAGTACACCTACGCATGTGTTTCCTGGCTTTCTCACACAAGTACTGACACAACTTTCTTTCCAAGTCACTGACTACTTTTCCCACATGAATCAGAGGTCAGCGGCGAAAAATCGCCGGAAAGAAAGTTTGTCAACTGGGTATCGAACTAGCAACCACCAGGTCACGAGTCAGATACGCTATCAACTGAGATAACCGGAAGGACTTCTCTTTTTGACACAACGACTTTGGCAGTAGAAATGTATAAAACCTGCACTCGTGCTGATTATCCTTGTTTGACAAAAAATTCATGCATCATAATTGTATCATGAGATATTTAGTTAAAATGTCACAACCAAGCTAAAAAAAATCTATAGATACATGTAGGTATAAAAGACGGTGGACTAAGATCAGACTGCACGCACTTTAAGGCTTATTTAGGTCTATTTTCTTACAGAATAACAGAGTGCCGATGCAAACATCACATTACAAAAGAAGAAAGTATAATGCGAACGCGATAATTGTGGTATTTGTTTACTAATACTGACTCATTCCTTGCTATTGAAAACATAAACAAAGCAGTTATTTTTTTTAAATGCCACGCAATTTAATTATGATTCGAAACTGTGGAGCTAACCGATAATTATATGATAATTCACATGCACCTCCTCTCTTTGAACATCGATTAATCCAGGTCGGTGTCAAATTTATCGCGTTAAGTCTGTACTACTTAGATATCATTTGTAGGCCTTCAGCTGTTAAATGGTCAACAAAATCAACAAACAAGGCGTTCGGACATTGATATTGGCATTTATAGCTGACAAAACACTGAACACTGAGAAGTTTAAATTTTAACAGGACGTTAGCTTGCCACTATTTAAGATTAAATTTTTCAACCTAAAGTTCGAGCGCAATACAGCACTCTTCGCGCTTTGATTTTTAAATGATTGGATACAGCCAGGTAGTCTGTCGAAGCCATGGGGTCGTGTTCACCAACCATTCGCCAATCAGAAATTGCGTTACTTTCTAAATTTGGAATTAGAGTTTTATTTATGGTTGACGCACCATGAACGGCTGACGATGACAGACAATGACATAAATCACCCTAAATGATTAAATTACATGAAATAGAAAAGGATCTGAAATACTTGCATGCTATCAAAATTTGTGGCTGTATTCACCAACAATTCTAATCAGAGTTCTTATTATAAAAGAAGCAGTCTGATTGGCTAAGCCAAGACGTCTTGAGCTGCCGATTCGATGGCTAGTTAAGAAATTTAGAATAGGCTAAGACTTTTTTAGAATAATTGCGCGACCCCTCATATTCACTGATTAAATACAAGACTGACATACAGTGTATATAAACGAAATGAATTTCATATGTGAAAAGGGGGCTTAAGCCTTTCCCAAACGATAAATTTTTAGACTAGTCCAAATTGAAAGAGTTTGCAGACGACAATTTTAAATTCGATAAAAACGACAGAAAGTTCTCCAGAAGGGTAGAAATTTCTCCTTTTCCCACAGTGTTTGCAAAAGACTTGTACTGCAGACACGTGAAAACCAGGGCTTGTTTGGGAAAGGCTTAATGCATCTCCGTGATACAGTATACCAAGCAAGTCATCACACGATAATGGATCCATAATAGCCACTTTTTTTTTTAATTAACCGACTTATCATGAGGTAGACTGGTCCTTGGACATACAGAAAATTGACCAATATCGAAAAGTTTCGGCCCAGGTCAGCCTGCGCGGACTGCGCAGGCTGACCTGGGTCGATACTTTTCGCAGATGCATTAAGCCCCATTTTCACAGAGCATGGCCCATATAATTGAGCAATACTCTGTGAAAAGGGGGCTCAATAATCTGCAAAAAAAGTATCGACACAGGTCAGCCTGCACAACCCCTCGGCTGACCTGGGCCGAAACTTTCTGCTTTTGGTTAATTCTCTGCGTGTCAAAGGCCCATTCTACCTCATGATTCAGTCGGCTGTTAGATAGAGTGGATTTTATGGATCCGTAATTATGTGATGTCTTGCTCGGTACACTGCAGGGCGCAGATGCATAAAACCCCTTTTTGCCAGAGCATGGTTCATATGGATCCAATCACGGGTTAAAAAACAGCAATGTCCTACTATCAAAACCGTTTTAGGCAAAAACGTCTGATTGTGTAAATCAAGTTCAGAATTCACTTTCTTTGCAGTCTGATCTTGACCGACATTTCTCACACCCCCCCCCCCCCCACACACACACACAATCGTCCTGACTAGTAAATGTGTCTTATGCTTCAAAAAATCAATTTCTTTACATTCTGATCTCGAGCTACACCCCAGCACTCGTCCTGACTTGTAACAGTTTCTTATGTTTTACAAATAATGTCCCCCCCCCCCACACACACACAACGTGACAGGGGTCGAAATAATACGATGGTGTATGCATACGCGTTTCACGGCTTTTTGACACACATTCTTTAATTTAGTTTAAACATCATTAATATTTTATAGACCATCATAACTTTCTTGAAAATTAACTCTTTGGACAACGTCAAACATGACAGCCATGCTCTGTGAAAAAGGGGCCTAATGCATCTGCAAAAAGCATCGACCCAGGTCAGCCTGCGCATTCCGCGCAGGCTGACCTGAGCCGAAACTTTTTGCGTTTGGCCAATTTTCTACGTGTCAAAGGACCAAAATGTTGTGCCTCATGAGTCATTCGGTTGTTGGAGAAAATGGATTTTATGGATCCATAATTAAATGATGACTCGCTCGGTATCATGGATCACGGAGATGCACTAAGCTCCCTTTTGCCAAAGCATGGCTAGCTATGTACTGGACCTATTTTGACGGCCGAAAATAAAATCCATTGCTCACAAATTAGAAAGATTCTCGTTCGTACGCTTAACTAAGCAAGCGGACGGTGTAGATCCAAGATCAGACAGCACGCTCTGTGCAGTCTGATCTTGATCCATTCCGTCCGCAAAAGCCCTTGTTTTCTTCTTTGGCGCTAAAAAAGCTTAAGTGTTTGACTTATGTATGAATAAAATTCGTATAAAACGCTTCTTTAGATAAAAATTTTAGTAGCCATCAAATTGATAGCGGCTAGGCAAACATCGTAAAACAAGATGGTGGTCATTTTTCTCGCGTTGCAAAACAGCCGACATCACACTTTCTGTACGTTTTCTCTCACATCATACGTAATTTTTGTGCCCCAGATTCATGAAACCAGTCCCAGCAAGTCATGCCAGCGAATTCGTAGCTGAATGCGCTGGCTTTTGACCTACTTCTTGGTCGTGATATTCTCGAATGAATAAATAAAAATTTGCGATTGGTCAAAAATGTGGATATGTTTATAATGAGGGCCACTGCAGGCCTATTTGCGGGCAAAGTTGCGCCGTCTGTTTTTTTTTTAATACTTCTTGAATTTGTTTCGTCCAGTTTTAATTTGTTTGAATGGCATTTTACGCCACTGTCAACATGAATTGACCCATGCTCAGTGAAAAGGGGGTTTAATGCATCTGCAAAAAGTATCAGTCAATGTCAGCCTCCGCAGTCCGCGCAGGCTGCCCTGATTCGAAACCTTTCGCTATTTGTAAATTTTCTGCATGACAAAGGACCATTCTACCTCGATCATGATTCAGTCGGTTGTAAGACAAAATGGATTTTATGGATCAACAATTATTCGATGACTTGCTTGGAATAATCTATCACGGAGATGCAGTAATGCCCTTTTTGTCAAAGTATGGATCAATCAGATTATATCGTGGCGACAGCTTTCTTATTCATCTGTAACCTGGGTCCGTATTCACCAACCATTTTTAAGAACGTTCTCAGTCTTACTCTTCAAGATTTTTCAAATTTGAAAGTAACACAACCTCTGATTGGCTAAACCAAATGGTTTAGCCAATCAGAAGTTGTGTTACTTTCAAATTTAGAAAATCCTGGAGAATAAGACTGAGAACGTTCTTAAGAATGGTTGGTGAATACGTACCCTGGATTTCACCAGTACCAGGCTAAGGCTCCGTTCAAATGTTTTTTCCAAAGATACTTACTTGGCAAAGCCTTGAGTGAAGATCGAACCTGGGACCCACAGCTTCTAAACGCGTCATACTTTCACCAGCGAGCTATGCTGGAGCCTCTGTTTCAGTCATGTACAGGATTTCAAGTTATGGCCTGGCTTACAGTGCACATTTTCATGTCAGTATTTCTAGGGTTTCCTTAACCCTTTAAAATACCAAACGACAAACATGATTTTCGACTAGTCCAGTTTGAAAGCATTTTCAGATGACAAATCAGATGTTGCTAAAATGATAATTTCTGTCTCTGAATGGACAGAAAACATTGTGTTTAAAGGAGAAAATGCTGGTTACCTTCATTTTCTCCTTTTCCCATAATGGTTTCAAAAGCCTTTTCTTCCAGGGTCGTTAAAGTTGGGATTGTGTGGTAAAGGGTTAACCAGTAACTTACTGTGCATAGCATCTCTTTTCAAGCAAGTCGTCGCCCAAGACAACGCCCCCCCCCCCAAAAAAAATGGAGTGAGTCAGGGGCGAAAGGAAAGAGTGATGAATTCGCAATAACTTTCACGAAAGCTTGGACGGAATGCTACTCGATCTTTAGCCTTGGTCCTGGCGCTAATAATTTAATCACTCCTTATTGCGGTCTCCTAAGCATAGTCTATACAGTTCTGTTGCAATTAACTGTTAAACTGTTCAGTAACTATTTGTCATTATTGGCAAAGTAACGCCAGAGTATATGAGCCATGCTCTGTTAAAAGGGGTTTACTGTATCTGCAAATTAAGTATCGACCCATGTCAGCCTGGGCAGTCCGCGCAGGCTAGCATGGGTCAAAACCTTAAAGTTTTTTTGCTGCTCTTGGTAAATTTTCTGCATGACTAACGGCCATTCTACCTTATGATTCATTCTGTTGTTAGACAAAATGGATCTTATGGAACCATAATTATGTGATGACTGCGTGGTATGAACGCATCATGGAGATGCGTTAAAACTCCTTTTGCCAGAACATGGCTCTTACAAAAGAAGAAATTTAAAATATAGACAATAACAAAAATAGATTCCATTACGTGTATTGGCATTGAACTGGGCTTTATGTAACTGAAACCATGGATAAAGGAGCGGAAATGTAAATCAAGATCAGACAGCACGTAGCTAGATGTACAAACTCAACAGATTTAATTTTTTTCTAGGTCTAAACGTAGATTTTTACGTCAATTGAAGGTAACCCGGCATTTCATCATACTTTGGTATCGATCAGGTAGCGGACGGCATAATTCCAAGATCAGACTGCGCGGCTGTGCAATCCAATTTTGATCAACAGCCTTCCGAAAAAAAAAAAAAAAAAAACGCCAATGGAAGTAAACGAGTCAACAAATCGATTACTTTTAAAAACACTTTTTTTTTAACTTCTTAGGTAACATTTCATCAGAATAAATGAAAAATCAACATAAAAAATGTTTAAGGTTCAATAATATAAGTACAGGGTGTGCGGGTCACAGATGAGTGGCCTCTTACAAGGCATTGCAAAGCCCAAGCCAAGCGCTGGTGAAACCCAGTTCTGAGAGACAAGAATTAGTCAAGCGTTATCGTAATATGAAATATGGGGAAAGCAGCGCACCCATCCCCATCCCACCCTTTCAACCCTTTAGGCTGCTTAAAGCGCGACCGTTGAGGACCTTCTGCGGACAGTGTAGGTCAAGATCAGAACGCGCAGTCTGATCTTTGACCTGCACCGTCCGATAAAGAGATATTTTTCCCAAAATAACTTTCCAACAGCAGCATTTGGTTTTTTTTTTTTTTATTTTCCCCATCCACTTGAAAGTTTCATTTAACTTATTTAGCAGGTTAAGGGTTAAACAGGAGAATCAACACCGCTACATGTATACTAGGCCCTATTCAGTCCCAAATTTGACTTTCAACACAAACCGTTTCATACTGGCTTACACACTCTTTCTTAGTCAATCAGATAGATCTACATGTAGCTCGACTAGAAATTGTGAATAAAAATAGGATGGTTGGTGAATCTGATTCTTGAGTTCCTGATTTCAACATTTTTCTGGAGTCAGAACAAAGATTCCTGCTTCCACCAATTACGAATATTCAGTCGTTCTCACCATTGTGGAACCTAGAGGTACAAAATTCCGCTACAAAGTTAGATCACCTTTTTTAAGGTCTTTGCTAAAAACGTTACCCGGCCTCAGTAGTTTAGAGAGGCAAGGTCACATATTAGATCGTTTCTTGTCTTGTAAGATGGGTTCCATTTGAAGCAGGGAACCATTGCCGTCGAGCTTCTGCAGACCATGAAGTTTGAATTCCCGCTTTCCGGGTCACGCGCACAGCGTCCACGCAATGCATCTCGGGAACCAGATTTACCGTCATGGCCGCCTTGTAACTATTTGAAATTCGTTCAGGAAATCTACTTCGAAATCTTGTTGTTTTGGGGTAAGCTGGTAATTATCATCAAAGATTTTTTCTGTGAAGCTCACTGTTTTCTTCTTGATAAGTATATATTTCTTTTAAGCAGGATAAGATGACAGAAACGGTGAATTTATCCATGTGATGATGTCGTGGAACATACCCGACAGGAACGCGCTCCGCCGATTATGTCCTTGGAGCAAGACAGAAACAATTCGATTTAATTTACTTGCCTGGTTTGCCACGCAAGAGAAACAAACTTAAAATTTTTGAATCGTAACTTCTTTCATTTCAGCTTGAAAAATCACTAATTGTTTCGTAGGCTTTGGCTGGCGCTTTGGTAGGCAAATTGAATAATGCCACTGCCGAAGTGCACCGCTGCTGGAACGTACCCTTATTTACACTTAACATATACACATAATACGGCAAATGTAAAGGGTCTAAATCATGCATGTGTGTGTTTTTGTGCGGTGTGAAAATGTGTATGTTACTGAGGGTGAATACCTTCTGTCTGAAGATTTGCGCTAATGTTATTTTTATAATTGTTACTCACCTTCATGTCAGTCATTCATAGAAAATTCCTTGAATGAAAGGTGATCAGACTGGCATCTCTTCAAAAGCCTCTATGCAATAATATTCTTGTTGACTGCTAATAATATGGGCATGGATTGTTAGAAAAATGATTGACAGTAACTTATGTTGACTCCAAATTTAGTACATGGCTTTCATCGATCTTTTTGTATTATTTGGACACAAACATTCTTGACAATTTGAAAACAAAGACTCGTTATAAATTCAGACAAGTGCACATGCACTTTCAATTTCATTTGGAAAAAAATAAGCACCATATGATTGGCATTTTAAATGCCAAGTATGACTTCTCGCAAGTGAAATACATCCAGTACATTTTAGTTTCATTTTTCATGCCCAAGTTGATAAAACATTCACAGTAAGTGGCAAGCCTAGTTTTGGTCTCAATGGAAGTAGGTTTAACATATTTTCAATTCAATAATATGGAATTATGAGAGGTAAAGTTACATTTTTTTACTAACGCTTTCATCACTGTTAGAAAATCAAGAAGACAGATACCACTGATGAAAAAACAAGCAAAGTGACTATACTATGTTGGTAGTATTCTTTTGCAGAGAATGATCTCGGAAATTTGAAAGATGTCTAGTTTCATATCAGTACAATATACAATAAATATTAATTGTTTCCTTTTTCCAACACTTCAGATAGTATCAAAATGACGACAACATCTAATGAGATTGTGGTGCAGAGTTCTGTATCTCATGATGTGGAAGCCTTGGTACAGGCTGCTGTTAGTGTCCTCACTAATGACATGCAGGTAACTGTTAATTGAAGTTGTCATGAAGTGTGATCGATTGAATTGTGTTTTATGCCACTTTCAACACTATTTCAGTCATATCAAGGCCACAGCTTACATATTCATGTATTCCTGGGTTTCTCCAGTACTAGGGTATGGCTCTGAAATGTCTTGCCAAAGGAAACTCCCAGGAAAAAGCCAGTGCTTTGAGCCAGGATTGAACCTGGAGCATCCAGACTATGAGTCCTTCACTCTATCATTGAGCCATGAAGGACCTGTGTCATTTTGATGGTGAACAGCATTTCTCCCTTTCCCACAATGTTGCCTACCCCAACAAGACTTAAATCATTGGACTCTTAATAATTATTAGACAGGTTGGTACAATTCCTTTTTATGTGGGTGCATTTAAAATTCTGTCATTTGGTAAAGAGTTAAAAGTCATAAAATCTGCTTTGTATGACCATATATGCTTTTGATCTCTTTTAGTTTTTACACTTCACATTATCTGTTCTATATCATCACACATGTCGTGAATTCAGTCACCTGAAGATCTTGGTCTATATAATATTCATCAACTCTTCTTAAGAACGTTCTTAGTCTCATTTTCCAAGATTTTCTAAATTTGGAAGTAACACAACCTCTGATTGGCTAAACCATTTTCTGACTGGCTAAACCAAATGGTTTAGCCAATCAGAAGTTGTGTAACCTCCAAATGGTTCAGCCAATCACAAGTTGTGTTACTTCCAAATTTAGAAAATTCTAGAGAATAAGACTGAGAACCTTTTTAAGAATGGTTGGTGAATACGAGCCCTGGTTACATTTCAGTCTCCTTAACTACCTATTTATACAGGAAAGAGAGGTACATGCATATATGAGCAGATTATGCTTACTACTAGTTTGAAAATTACACCATTGACAAAAAGTCTTCCTGTTCTGATTGCCAGTAGCAATAAAAACCAGCCACATCACTAGACCAGCTATTTTGAAGTTGCCAGACTAGTATGCAGTAAAAATTTGGCAATATTTTTGTTTTTACTACTGGCTTGAAGTTTCACTGGAATTATTTAACAGGTTAGGGTTAACACAAAGAAAGAGAAAAGCCTACGGTAGTAAAAATATTTAACCGGATATGGTATGATTACAGATTGCAACTCATGATGTACATACGGCTGGTGGTGCAGATCAAGGCACAGTTCAACTGTTGGTAGACACAGCCACTGGTAGTAACATTCAGGATAGACTGTACATGTGTACTGATTGTAACCTAGCTTTTTATGGAGAGACAGGAGAGCAGGAATGGCAGTGGCATCTCAAACAACACAAACCTTACAAGTGTGACCTTTGTTCAGAAGGATTCGAACATAAAGGTAATGTCTGTGTCAGCATTAACTCTGTACCAAACGACAGAATTTTAGACTTGTCCAAACTGAAAGCATTTGCAGATGACATACTGAATTTTGCACAAATTAGGACATTTCTCTTTGTTAGGGTAGAAAGCATGTTGGGTAAAGGAGAAAATGCTGTTTACCAGCATTTTCTCTTTTTCCCACAATGTTTTTAAAAGTCTTTTTCTTTGGGGGTCGTTGAAACTCAGGGTTGTGAGGTATAGGGTTAATCCTTTGGGATTATCATGCAATACAAACACACATATGAAAGGTGCTCTGGCAAAAGAGGATTTAATTTGTCTCAGAGATGCATTTTACCAAGCAAGTCATCACATAATCGGTGTTTCTGCCAGCTTCAAATTTTTGAGAATCATTTGTGACCCCCTATCCTAACTTTTGGGGGTCATACAGGAAAATTATGGGTCACTGTTATAACCCATTATCATTCAATCCCATGTTTTCACTAACTCTACAGTGGAAGGTTTAGAAAACAGTGTGGTAAAAGGAGAAATTGCACAGATTGTGCAATTTCTCCTTTTTCCACAATGTATTCTATCAAATTAGAAAACCAGAAGCATTTTTTAATGTTATGACTGGTGTTGACGCTGGGAGCCGTAACATAAACTGTTAATGTAAATAAACATGGCTGACAAAATTTTCAACCTTCCTTTACGAAACATTCTTTTACATCTTGGTTTCGCTAAAAGTCAAAGTTTTGTATGAAATTGTTCTTTTGGTTGAACTGATATTTTGGTTGCGCCAGAAAAAACGCACAAGACCAATCCTATTGCGCCCTGCAAGAAATAACTGCGTCAAAAACGCAAGATAACGTGCTCTAGCAGAAACACTGCATAATTATGGATACATAAAATCCATTTTGTCTAACAATTAGCTGAATCATGAAGTAGAATGGTTCTAGGACATACAGATAATTTACAAATATCAAAAAAGTTTGAACACATGTCAGCCTGCGCAATCCGCGCAGGCTGACATGGGTGAATACTTTTAGCAGATGCCCTTTTTCACAGAGCATGACTCATATATATGAGCCATGCTCAGTGAAAAAGGGGCTTAATGCATCTGTGAAAAGTATCGACCAAGGTTAGCCTATGCAGTCTGCGCAGGCTGACCTGGGCCGAAACTTTTCACTGCTGTTCAATTTTCTGTATGTCAGAGGACCAGTCTACCTTATGATACAGTCGGTTGTTAGACAAAACGGTTTCATTGATCCATAATTATGAGATGACTTGCTTAGTGTAATCCATAACGGAGATGCATTAAGTCCCCTTTTGCCAGAGCATGGCTCATATGTATACACATTAACCCTTTCCCAAACAAGCCCTGGTTTTCACGTGTCTGCAGTACAAGTCTTTTGAAAACACTGTGGGAAAAGGAGAAATTGCTCGTAACGAGCAATTTCTCCTTTTCCCACAGTGTTTTCTTCCCTTTTTGAGAACTTTCTGCCATTTTCATAAAATTTAAAATTGTCGTCTGCAAACTCTTTCAATTTGGACCAGTCCAAAATTTGTTGTTTGGGAAAGGGTTAAAAGAATTAGATACAAATATGAAAAGTTGATCATCAAGATTAAATCATGCATGAATTGAATGTTTCAACAAAAACTTGTTTCAGCCTAGACTGGGAGAGCAGTTGAGTCATATTAACCCTTTACCGTACAATGCCGCCTTTTAACGTCCCTAGGAAAGAAGCCTTTTGAAAACATTGTGGGAAAAGGAGAAAATGCTGGTAACCAGCATTTTCTCCTTTTCCCACAATGTTTTCTACTCTGTCAAAAAAAAATTGCACCATTTGAGCCACACTGAAATTGTCGTCTGCAAATGCTTTCAATTTGAACAAGGCTCAAATTTTGTCGTCTGGTAAAGGGTTAAGTAATTCCATGTCATAGTCAAATAAAAGATTAAAGGCTCAGTAGTGGCCAAAAAAACAGTGCAGGTGTTAAAATGCATTCAGATTTAAATCATGCCATTTAAAAGTATGGAAAATATTTTGAAGATGACAATCATTTATTTTGTTGTCGTTCCAAGTGTTAGTCGCTGGCAGAAAAATGAATTTTAAAAATCAGGCAAAAAGTAAACAAAAGATACATTTACTTGGCAACTCCTTGCCTAGTTTTGAAATCATTTTCTGTGCTGGGCAGGCTAACACTTGGACTGACCGTACATCTGCACAATAATTTCCATACTTTTAAATGGTATGATTTAAGTTTAAATGCATTTTAATACCTGCTTTGTTTACTTTTGGCAGCTATTGCTTCTTTGATATTTACTGTTCATTCTGTTTAGTAGAATAGTGAAATTTTCCAATGAATCACAATATTCACAATGCGGCATTAATTTCAGTGTGCAATCTGGGTCTGTATTCACCAGCCATTCTGAAGAATATTCTTAGTCTTATTCTCCAAGATTTTCTACATTTGAAAGTAACACAACCCCTGATTGGCTAAATCAAATGGTTTAGCCAATCAGGAGTTGTGTTATTTTCAAATGTAGAAAATTCTGGAGAACAAGACAAAGAATGTTCTTAAGAATGATTGGTGAATACGGACCCTGGTCTTGACTTACACTTGCACATACTTTGTGAGAGGTTCGTATCAGAAAGACCTTAAATGTGACATACTTTTGTACACATGTATCTTGGACTTCCTGGATATACCTGTTGCCTTGACCTTAAATGACACAGTTCCAAGTTTTAATTATTTACCAAATGACAAAGTTTTAGACTGATCCAAATTTAAAGCATTTGCAGACGACAGATTTAATTTTTGTCAAATGATGTGATTTGCCTTTTAAGAAGCAAGGGAAAAGGCCAAATTTAAAGCATTTGCATCAACAAATTTAATTCTTTTTGATGATGTGATTTGCTTTTCGGAGGGTAGGAAACATTGTGGGAAAAGGAGAAAATGCTGGTTACCAGCATTTTCTCCTTTTCTCACAAGGTTTTCGAAAGCTTTCTTTCTTGAGGGTTGTTAAAACTGGGGATTGTGTGGTAAAGAATTAACAACTTATGGAAAGAAAGGTGGAAAATGGAGTAAATGCTGGCATCCAGCATTTCCTCTTATTGCACAATATTTCTACGAGAGTCTCAAAGACAGATTTCAGTTTTTGGGTCACATTTAATTTGTCCTATGCAAATGCTTTCAGTTTGGACAAGTCTAAGATCTTGTTGTTTGGTTAAGGGCAGCAGATGCTAATCAACACTAAACCCCTTACCAAAGAATCCCATCTTTTAACCACCATGAGAAGGAAGGCCTTTGAAAACATTGTGAGAAAAGAGGAAAATGCTGGTAACCAGCATTTTCTACTTTTCCCACAAGGTTTTCTTCCATTTCACAGACATTCACATTGAATGAGCCACATTGATTTGTTCTCTGCAAAAGCTCTCAATTTGAACGAATCTTAAATTTTCTTGTTTTGTAAAGAGTTAGAATTTTATAGTATTAGAAATTTTTCCCTGTTTCAGAGTCCCTGAAGACTCATATGAGATCCCACACTATGCAGATGCCATACATATGTGAGAAATGTGGGTCGGCATATACCCTCAAGTCCAACCTGATTCAACATATGAAGACTCATGATGAAACTGTATACCAATGTGCCGAGTGTAAAGTTGTCTTTAAGTGAGTATGAAAACATCTAAATTTAGATTGCTCTCCTGGACTGCCTGTCAGTGATCTGCGTATGCACGAAATTTGCGTAGGCAGTTTAGGTAAGAAAGCAGAAAGTCGGAAATCATATTTCACTAAACTTTATAACTTAACGACTTGTGTAAATATTTGGATAACTTTTACATCAGCTCATACCTTTTGGTAAAGCAGGGATCATATGTATGTAAATACCAACCCAAAAAATTTGCATGAATCTATGTAGTTTAGTGAAAGGTAGCCGTGTACTCTATAGATCCAGATAAGGCTTCACGGAACATTCAGTGGTATCTTGTGTGTCTACACATTCAGATATTTTGCTGGATACTCTAAAACAAAGAAGGCCTTGAAATGTAAATAACTCAAACATTTTCACAGAAAATGTCCGACTTTCTGTTGATTAACTTTTTACCAAAGAACAAAATTTTAGACTTGTCGAAACTGAAAGCATTTGCCTATGACAAATCAAATGTCACCAAATGAATGAATTTAACTCTGATAGGGTAGAAAACATTGCTCGAAAGGGAGAAAATGCTGGTTACCAGCATTTTCTCATTTTCTCACAATATTTTCTTAAGATTCCCTCATTGGGATTTGTTAAAACATGGGGTTATTTGGTAAAGAGATAAAAGCTTGAGGTTTCCTGTGTTCTAAGGACCTAGAGGGAGGAGACTTTTGAATAAAAACTTGGGATAGGGAGAAAATCCTGGTAAACATTTTCTCCTTTTTCCTCAAATATTTTCTAGTCTTTCAAAGACAAATCCCATAATTTTAGTTTTTACCTAATTTGCCATCTACAGAGGCTTTCAATCAGGGCAAGTCTAAAATAATGGTGTGTAGTAAAACAGAAAAAGAAATTACATGTACATGAGTTTGTTCGTGTTTATTTTTATAGATCTCAGATGAATCTAGAGAAGCACATGAAATTCCATACAGGGGAGACAATCAAAGTGTACCAGTGTGAACAGTGTAGTAAGACATTCACTCAGCAGAAAAACCTAGTGCAGCACATGAAGATACATGTACAGGGAGACAAGCCCTACAAGTGCTCTGAATGTCCAGCCTCCTATAGTTATAAATGTCACCTCACCAGGCATCTGATGATTCACTCAGGTAAACAGTCAAACTTGAAATTGTGGCCACCTCTATAACAAGCAACCTGTATAAAATCTTTTCTAAACAAGTTTTAGTGATCCTAAAGAAGAGGACTTTTGTAAACATTGTGGGAAAAGGAGAAAATGCTGGACAAGTTGAATGCACTATTTTTTATTCATTTATGAAAAAAAAAAGGCACAGTTACAAATCAAGTGTGCCCTTCACTGGCAAATTCAACCAGGGAACGATGTGGAATAACAACTTATTCTCGAGTACGACGAATCTATTAATATTCACATTTACACAGTCAGTTTCATGAATTTCTTGCCATGTATCCCACAAACATAGAGTAATTTAGTTAAAAAGGTTTGTTATGATGAGATTTCTTGGTGACTACTTTGACCTACTTTCGGTTTCTTCTTTCACTTCAAAATTGCTATTGGTCCGAAAAAACGATTTTTGATAAATAAAGCATTTTCTTCATACTTTGTAAACAGTGGTAACATATTCTTTTATTATAGAGTATACTTAAAGAATTAATGTGTGAAAAATGTTATTTGCAGTCTGTGCAGTCTGACATGGGGTGAAACTTTGTCCGTTATATAAATTTTCTGCATGTCATTCTACCTCCTGATCAAGTCAATTGTTTCACTAAATGGATTTTATGGATCCATAATCATGTGATGACTTGCTTCGTGTGATGCATCACAGCAGTGCATTAACTCTTTACCACACGACAAAAATTTATACCAGTCCAAATTGAAAGCATTTGCAGACGACAATTTCAACGTGGTTCAAATGATGTGATTTTTGTTTGATAGGGCACAAAACATTGTGGGAAAAGGAGAAAATGCTGGTTACCAGCATTTTCTCCTTTTCCCACAATGTTTTTAAAAGGCTTCTTTCTCAAGGGTGTTAAAAGTCGGGATTGTGTGATAAAGAGTTAAACCTCTATGCTAGAACATGGTTCATTTCTTTTTTTGCCTTTGCAGGTGACAAACCATACAAATGTAAATTCTGTGGGAAAGCCTTTAACCGGAATGCTCATCTTATACGCCACAGAAAAATTCATAGCGGAGCAGAGAAAGAATGGAAATGTAACCAGTGTGGATTTGCTTTCTGGGAAAAAAGTGATCTATTACGGCATATAAAATCGCACGAAGGTAACCGTCCATTTAAATGTGAGTTTTGTGATCAGACGTTTGTCTGGAAGCGGTATCTGCTGAAACACCTGAATAGTAACCATAAAGCTGAGGATAGGTTTTTCTGTCCCGACTGCTGCAAATGCCTTTCTGCTGAGGAGGAATTAATCGAACATCAGAACACAGAACATGGGAACAAGAAAGCGCTCACTCACACTTGTGACATATGTTGCCAGGAGTTTTATTTCAAGTACAAATTAGATGAGCATATGTATATACACACTGGTCGAAAAGCCCATGCCTGTGATAAATGCCCAGAAAGGTTTGTAAGTAGAAAGGAGTTGGACAGACACATAGCTGAGCATTCTCAAGAAGTATCGTTTCACTGCAATACCTGTAATAAGACATTTGGATCTATTGACCAGCTGCAGCGTCATGTGAAACTCCACACTGGCCATGGAAAGTACCCTTGCTCTATCTGTGGTGCTTCATTCCGCTGGAAAAGTCAGTTGTCCAGTCACATGGTGGTACATTCCCAGGACTTTGATTTCACTTGTGGAGTTTGTAACAAGCAATTTAAGCGAAAGCGAGATTTGACAAGGCATGTCAAGATATACCATGACACCAAGCCTCCATATACCTGCTTTGAATGTAATCAAGATTTCCATTCTCCCTTCAACCTGCACAAACACAAGTCTGAAACCCACTGGAAGAGAGCTGACGCTGAAGATTTTCCATGTAGCCACTGCTCGGGGTACTTTAGGTTTAAGAAAGATCTCATTCGCCATGAAGCAAAAGTCCATCCACCCCGCCCATTTACATGCACTCTATGCCAGAAGCGTTTTACAATGATGAAGTTCCTTGAGAAGCACTTTGAGCTGCATCATGAAGGTATAGAGATGTTAGAGGGAGAGAACTACACAATAGTGAAAACTGAAGCAGTGGAGAATACAGCGGAGAATGCAGCTGGTGAAGCTGGTGATCCAGGTGATATAGAGCAAGTTGTAACTGAAGACTTCCAGTCCACTGGAATGGAGGTGGATGGAACAGGAGACACAAATTTCGAAAATGGATCAGAGTCCATGTTTGTGGTGGAAAGTGTTGATACTCTCACAAATGGTGAACTTCTTTCCCACTTGAAGCAGGCAGGGGAAGCCAATCAAATTACTGTCACTGAGGCAGAGGAGAATGTTTATCAGGCAAGTATTATCAATCAGGAACATCTGGAACATCATCAGCCAATCTCGGAGGCAATTACCCTTGCTCATCTTTCAGAGCAGCAGACAGTTATTGACCCGACTCAGGAACTTGTTCCCATGGTAATAGAGAATAGAGAGCAAGTTGAGGTGGCCCAACAGCCCACCCCTCAAGTGATTCATGTATCCACAAACACTGCCACACAGACTCCTAAGACACAGATGCTCATCCCTAAAGTAGTAACCCTGCCCCAACCCACAACTGTGTCAGTTGCACAGCCACAAGTGATAAGGATTCAACCAAAATCGTTGCCAGCTACAATTTCTTTTTCACCTATAGGTGTCACAAATGCAGATGGAGGGCATAAGGTAAATAAAGTGTACATACAGAGAAAAGTGCTTCCTGCCAGCTCTAAAACTAGCACAGGTGGTAATGTAAAGATAGTCAGTATTTCTGGAGCGACACAGGCAGGTACAAATGTAACCCCAGCAGTTTCTAACCTAACTGATGCATCAACACAGCTACAGATTACAGAAAATACAATTATAGCTGGAATGGTGCCTACCACAGCTGAGGATTTAGTCAATGCAGAAGAGGCAGTGGAGCAAACACAGGGTTCTATCTAAGTGCCTTGTCCTGGGCCATATTTATCTACAATTCTTTCTAGTGTTTTAAATTTAGAAAATCTGAAGACTTGTCATCTGTTTTGACTGAGATGGTCTGTCTTGTCAAATTAGATTGCAAGTTGGATATTAGAATTGAATTGACCCTTTACCGAATTTGAAAATTTAAAACATGTCCAAATTGAAAGCATTTGCATACAAACTAAATGTGACTCAAAAAATGAACATTGTTGCTGAAAAGATAGAAAACATTGTGGGAATAGGAGAAAATGCTGGTTACCAGCATTTTCTCCTTTTCCCACAGTGTTTTCAAAAGCTGTCTTCCTCAGGGTCATTAATAGCCGGGATTGTCTAGTAAAGAGTTAACTATTTACCAGACAATACTGTGTATTAACAACTCTAAAGAAGATTTCTGAAGATATTGTAGGGAAAGGAGAAATTGTTGGTAATAAGCATTTTGTTCCTTTTCCCACAATATTTTCTACCCTTTCAAAGTCTAACATTTCAGTCACATTTACTTGGTGACCTGCAAGTGCTTTCAAATTGGACTAGTCTAAAATTTTTTCATCTGGTTAAGACTGAACTCTTGACCACACAAGCCAGAGTTTTAATGACCCTGAAAGAGAAACCTTTCGAAAACAGTGGGAAAGGGGGAAATTGCTGGTAATCAGTGTTATCTCATCCCAAGGACAGAAATCATCACATGAGCTACAATTATTATGACGGCAAAGTAATTCAATTTGGTCAAGTCAGAAATTTAATTTGGTAAAGAGTTAAGAAATTATTTATGAATACAGACCCTGTTTTTGCATTCCCCATGTACTTTATACTTTTTGTCTTTCACTCTTTACCATTCGAGAGATTAAAATGGAAAGCAATTACATATGACAAATTAATTGTGGCCCAAATGGTGGCTTTGGCTTTTGAAAATGGAGAAAACATGGTAGGGAAAAAAGGAGAAAATGCTGGCTACCATCTACTAGCATTTTCTCCTATTCCCACAATGTTTTCAAAAGGCCTCTTTATCAGGGTCGTTAAATCTGGGGATTGTCTGGTAAAGGGTTAAAAGCTTTTAGGATTATTTAAATATTCATTTTCCTGCGCTAGACACAAATGGCATTATGCATGAAAGATGTGAACAGGTGCTTTGTGAACCGTTCGACTTGTGAACATTTTCTGGTCAGAGCATTGTACCTGTAATTATGGCATGGGCATTTTGTTACTTAATCCTTTACGGCACAATCCTGAGTTTTAACGAACCTGAGAAAGTTTTTAGATTTATTGTTGGAAATGAACCTTGGTCAGGCAAGCTGTACCAGGTCAAAATATTGTTTGAGTCATTTGCATACCCCCATCTAAAATTAAGCTGTACTTGTGGTTCAACATTGGAAATGGTTTACTCTTCTTCTTGTAGGATCATGTCATTCCTCACTTCTTCCTGCAATCCTGTATAATTAAATGCTGAATTTTTATGCACGTAATTATACTGAATTTACATTTCTGTTGTCTTTGAAATCATTCCAATGCACTCTCGATATATAATTCCAAAATCGTTGAGTGATTTGGTGTTCAGTTCTTGTGATTTAGATTTTTGCGACAGCATACTTATTTAGAGTATCTGAGTCCGTATTCACCAACCATTCTTGAGAATATTCTTTGTCTTATTCTCCAAGATTTTCTATATTTGAAAGTAACAGAACTTCTGATTGGCTAAACCATTTGGTTTAGCCAATCAGAAGTGTGTTACTTTCAAATATGTTAAATTATGGAGAACAAGACTAAGAACGTTCTGAAGAATAGTTGGTGAATACGGGCCCTAGACGCCCATTTCCTTCCTAGCTGCATGCATAAGGCCAAACATTGTCACTTAACCCTTTCCAACACAATGCCGCCTTTTAAAGACCCTGGGAAAGTAGTCTTTGGAAAACATTGTGGGAAAAGGAGAAAATGCTGGTAAGCAGCATTTTCTCCTTTTCCCACAATGTTTTCTACCCTATCAAAGAAAAACTGCACCATTTGAGCCACATTGAAATTGTTGTCTGCAAATGCTTTCAATTTGGACAAGGCTAAAATTTTGTTGTCTGGTAAAGGCTTAATCAGCACTATTAGTTATCCTCTACTGAGCAAGTGGATGCTAAATCCCAAATTGCATTCTAGTGACTAGTCTATGCAATCTCTTAACCATTGGGGGTAATACTTACCGTGAAGCCATGAGAAATGACTATAGTTTGATTAATAAATAACAACGTGGATTATATTTGGTTGAAAATTGATATTTTAGACAGGCTACAAGCCACATAGCATTTGTCTTCTACAAATGCTTTAAATTTGGACAAGTCTACATTTTTATTGTCTGGTAAAGAGTTAAGAATTGGGGTTTGGGAACTGTAAAATATGTTAATATGAAATGACAGCTCCAGATTGAGGGAGTGATTTTGATTTCAAAATTGAAAATATTAATCACTCTCCACTAAACCCTATGTTATGGGCACTCACAAGAATCGTCTCGATTCTAATTAGTACCCACAACATAGGGTTTGGAAGAGAAATAATGGATTTAGAATACTAGTATTGCTCCCTTTTATCTGGAGGTCTGAAATGAGGAATGAAATTGGTGTATATACAGTATGATACAGACTTTTTATGCTTTCTTTTTGTCTTACTTGTTACTGGTTGTTTCTGGCATGAGCTAGATGTGCATGTTTCTGAAAATAGTCCTTAGATCATGCATGAAATATGAATGGAAGGATTAGGGATGTCTGTTTATTTGTCTTTTAACTCTTTACCAAACAACAAAATTTTGTACTTGATGAAAAAAAGTAAAGCATTTGCAGATGACAAACTAAATGTAGCTAAAATGGTGAGTTCTGGTTTTGAAAGGGTAGCAAACATTGTGGGAAAAGGACTGTTAACCCTTAAAGCGCCTTTCATTGATATAGTTGCCTTTGCTGCCAGTGTAGATCAAGATCAGACTGCACAAAACATGCAGTCTGATCTTTGGTCTACACTGGCCGCTTTTCTGAAACAGTAGAGACAGAGAGCAGCCATGAAATTACAATTATCTGCACCTTAATCTAGAATGAAAATGCCCATTAGGTTTATTCTTTGCTTTAACCCTTTACCACACAATGCCGCCTTTTGACGCCCCTGGGAAAGAAACCTTTTGAAAACATTGTGGGAAAAGGAGAAAATGCTGGTGACCAGCATTTTCTCCTTTTCCCACACTGTTTTCTACCCTATCAAAGAAAAATTGCGCTATTTGAGCCACATAGAAATTGTCGTCTGCAGATGCTTTCAATTTGGACAAGGCTAAGATTTTGTCATCTGGTAAAGGGTCAAGGGTTAAAACTCAGGATTGTGGGGTAAAGAGTTAAAAGCTAAGGGCATAAACATGTTGAATTTTATGTTAAGTACTATGTACTTCTTCCTTTTGGTTTTAATAGTTTTTTTTTTTTATTTTGTTGTCTTAGTTTTTAGACTAGGAGCTCAATAAAATGATTAACCCTTTTACCAGATGGCAACACTTTAGACTTGTCGTAATTTAACTCTTTACCAAACAACAGAGTTTTGGACTTGACAAAATCGAAAGCATTTGCAGACAACAAAATCAGTGCAGTTCAAATGATGATTTCAGTCTTTGATATGGTAGAAAACATTGTGGGAAAAGGAGAAAATGCTGGTTACCAGTATTTTCTCCTTTTCCCACAGTGTTTTCAAAAGCCTTCTTCAGGGTCGTTAAAACTCTGGATTGTGTGGTAAACGGTTAAGGCAGACATTTGCAGATGAGAAAGTGCTTCAAATGATGGGATCTGTCTGTGGAAGGTTAGAAAACTTTGAGGGAAAAGGAGAAAATTCTGTTTTCTCCTATTACCATGATGTTTTTGAAAGCCTATAGCTTAACCCTTTCCCAAACAACAAATTTTGGACTGGTCCAAATTGAAAGAGTTTGCAGACGACAATTTTAAATTTGATGAAAATGGCAGGAAGTTCTCAAAAAGGGTAGAAAACACTGTGGGAAAAGGAGAAATTGCTCGTTACGAGCAATTTCTCCTTTTCCCACAGTGTTTTCAAAAGTCTTGTACTGCAGACACGTGAAAACCAGGGCTTGTTTGGGAAAGGGTTAAAAAAAAACTTTGAAATGGTTGTTAAATTACCGGATTGTTTGGGAAAGGGTTAATCTCAACACAATTGTAGTATGAAGTAGACATTTCTTCGTTGACCATTTTAACCCTTTACCACACAACAAAATTTCAGCCTTGTCCAAATTGAAGGCATCTGCAGACGACAATTTCTATGCGGCTCAAATAGCGCAATTTTTCTTTGATAGGGTAGAAAACAGTGTAGGAAAAGGAGAAAATGCTGGTTACCAGCATTTTCTCCTTTTCCCACAATGTTTTCAAAAGGTTTCTTTCCCAGGGGCGTCAACAGGTGGCATTGTGCGGTAAAGGGTTAAATCTGGTTTAAAAAGATGAACTACATGTTGAACACAGTGTGTGTAGAGAATCAATAAATTAAAAGAATCAGACTTTCTGTCAATTGGAAAATGTTCTGTAAAGTGGATTTTCTATTTGTTCTGCATTACTCAGTGGGATGTATGTAGGAACTGTATGCATTGATGCTTTACCACACAATCTAAAATTACTTCAAACTTTAGAAAAAAACTTTTAAAAGCATTGTGGGAAAAGAAAAAATGCTGGTAACTAGCATTTTTTCCTTTGCCCACAATGTTTTTTATGCCCTGTCATAGACAAATCCTAGGAGTGGAGTCATATTAGATATGTTTTCTGCAAATGCACTCAATCTAGACTAGTCTAACATTTTCTGGTGTGGTACAGAGTTAACTCTTTTCAACACAGTCCCATTATTAACAAACCTTAGAAAGAAAGCTTTTGAAAACATTGTGGGAAAAAGAGAAAATGATGGTAACCAGTATTTTCTCCTTTTCCTACATTTTCTGCATTTTCTATAGGAAAATCTAGTCATTTGTGACACATGTAATTTGTTGTCTGCAAAAGCTGGCTATATGGAAAAGACTATGGTTTTGTCCTCTGGTAACGAGATAACCAGTGACCAAACACATAACAGTACATGCACAGTCTTTATGAACAATTACCACAGTGTAGGACCGGAAGTATGCATTGTATGTGACTTGGGATTCTGTACAGTGACGATCAGTCACTTGGTAGTAAAAATTGTGTTCACAAGGTGAGTAAAGCTGGTGATTTTTCATTTATTTTGATAGTTATTATAAAATATTCATATCCAGTTATAAGTCTGTTATGTATAGACCATGTCAGGAACACGTAAGTGCGCTGAGAACCTTCCTTCGAGCAATGGGTATGCCTTGATCACTGACCATGCTAGAAATACAGATGATTTTATCCCAGAACATCGCCGTTTTTTCTCGATTACTCAGCGTTAAAAACCCTTTTTCTCAACGAAAAACGTATAAAGAGTTTCTTTGTTTATATTTTTGTTAAAACATGTCAAAGTTTGGTCACAAAGTCGATTGCAATATTCCTTATCCATCTTTTAAAACGACATGTTGAGAAAAGAAATTTGTACAGTCACTTGCAAGCTGTTAATAGATCTCAGGTGACTGTACAGCCGAAAATTTCTCAACGTGCCATTTTAAACAGAGGATAATGAAAATTGTAGTCGACTTTGTTACCAAACCTTGACATATTTTCTCAAAGATATGAATAAAAAGACTGTTTATACATTTTCCGTTGAGACACGGGGTTTTAACGTTGAGTAATCGAATGAAAACGGCGTCTTTTTGGGACAAAATCATCTGTATTTTTAGAACGGTCAACTGATTACGGCATCGCTTTTGCTATACGGAAAGTTTACAATGCACATTCGCGTTTCTGATATGATCTACACAAAACAAGCAAATAAATAGATATGAATAGTTTACAATAACTATCAAAATAAATGAGAAATCACCAGCTTGACTCACCGTGTGAACACAATTTTTAACACCAAGTGACAGATCGTCACTGTACAGAATCCCAAGTCACATACAATACATACTTCCGGTCCTACACTGTGATTACAGCCGATGGCTTTGGAAAGCATTGTGTGAAAGGGAGCAAATGGCTTATTGCATAGAAGTCAAAAAATATATTTTCATCCCAACTCTTCAATTTTTTGTTACTTCTACATCTATACATGTATTTGTAATTTGCTGAGTTATAGATTAACACTTCACCAAACAATGTTGCTTGTTTTTTTACAACTTTCATGAAGAAGGCTTTTGAAAATGCTGTTGGAAAATGCAGATAAAGAAATCAGATTTTTTTTTCCCATTCCCTGTATTGTTTGTTACCCTTTCATCAGAAGAATTCTGTACTTTCAGCCTCATAGATTCCTTTGTTACCTGCAAATGCTTCTGAAAAAAACAAGTCTGAAAATTTGAGCTACACTCCTTTTGTTATCTGAAAATGGTTCTGATATGAACAATTATAGAATTGTCATCTAATGAGAGTATGTATGGTCATGTTAAATTTGAAATTCACTGTAGGTTCCATTGAGTAATAACCATGTAAAATTGAGAGTCAAAACAAAATATTTGATCTGCTCTGAGTATTTTCTTTAAGGCCAAGTAACAAAATGATTAACCTGTTACCAGACGACAAAATTTTAGCCTTGTCCAAATTGAAAGCATTTGCAGACAACAATTTCAGTATGGCTCAAATGGTGCATTTTTTCTTTGATAGGGCAGAAACATTTTCTCACAATGTTTTTAGAAGGCTTCTTTCCCAGGATCGTTAAGAGGCGTCGTTGTGTGGTAAAGGGTTAAAGCACATTTTTTTCTTGACCTGTTTACTTCTTTGAGCAATCTTGTGCTTATGTCAGCCTTTGAAACAAGCATTTCCTCCCATTTTCACATTGTTTGACCATTTCTAAGACAAATCCCATGGTTTAACTCTTTACCAAACAACAAAATTCCAGACTGGACCAAATTGAAAGCATTTGCAGATGACAGATTCATTGTTGCTCAACTCTTTACCACATGATGTTAACTTCCAAATTGAAAACATTTGCAGACAACAATTCAAATATGGCTCAAATGGAGGAAGCTGTCTTTCATAGGGTAGAAAACATTGTGGGAAAAGGAGAAAATGCTGGTAACCAGCATTTTCTTCCTTTCCCACAATGTTTTCAAAAGGCTTCTTCCAAAGGGTTGTTAAAACTCTTGATTGTGGGGTAAAGAGTTAAATGATGATTTCTGTCTGTTTCAGTGGAAAACATTGTGGGAAAAGAAGAAAATGCTGGTTACGTGCATTTTCTCCCTTTCCCACAATGTTCTCTGAAGTCTTCTCTTTCAGGAATGATAAAAGCTTGATTTTGTGGTCAATGGTTGAGCCACATTTGTCAGAGAATTCTAAGATAGACAAATCTCAAATTCTGTGGTTTTATATAGAGTTAATAGCATGTTTTACATGACATTTAAATTTCTGTAGACTGATGGTTGATTTGATCTGTTGATGTTGGAAATTGATTAGTTTATTTCTCTGTTCATGTATTGAAAGTTATGTGTTCAAATTGTTAATGCATGTTCCTGGCTGTTAATAAAATGAAATGAATATATGTACAGAATATAGATGAATTATGTACATAATTAGGATGAATTTAACTTCATGTACATGCCTCTTGTTTAATGTAAATAAAATGTTGATATTTTAATTGTTATGTTATTTTTGTTTTTGTGGCATTTGTCAAAGACAATGCCACTATGAATTACATAAGGGATTTTTGCGCAGGCTGACCTTGGCCGAAACTTTTCGCTATGTGTCAATTTTCTGAATATTCAAGGACCACTCAGCCTAAAAATTCAGTCAATCGTTATACTGCGTGGATTTTATGGATTCATAATTATGTGGTGACTTGCTTGATGTGATGCATCACACAGATGCATTAAGCCCCTTTTTTTCAGAGTGTGGTTCATATAAAAGGAAAAGTATTTGACTGGCTCCCAGGATAAGGAAATGCATAAATAAACTTTAAAGGCACTACAGTAGCCAAATGTTAGCAATGCCAGTGTTAAAATGCATCAAAATTTAAATATTATTAGTTTATAAAGTATAGAAAATAACAAGATGAGATCGAGATGACGATATGTTGTAGTACGGATGGTCAAAGCGTTTGTCGCTGGCAGAAAAATGAATTTTAAAAATAGGTTAAAAGTTGGCCAGGTTGCTGTGTCTGTTGTTTACTTTTTACCTGCTTGTAAAGTTCATTTTTCTGCCAGCGACTAACACTTGTTCCGACTGCAGAATAACAGACACAGACAGTCATCTTCACAATATTTTCCATACTTTAAAAAGGTGTGGTTTTAAATTTGAATGCATTTTTACACTGGCATTGTTCACTGTTGGCCACTATTGGGCCTTTAATAAATAGTAAAATCTGTCTTATTTTGCCACTTCTATTAACCCTTTACCAAACAACAAAATTTTGGACTCGACCAAATTGAAAGCATTTGCAGATGACAAATGCAGCTCGGATGATGTCTTTGATAGGGTAGAAAACTGTGGGAAAAGGAGAAAATGCTAGTTAACAGCATTTTCTCCTTTTTCCACAATGTTTGAAAAGGCTTCTTCCAAAGAGTCGGTAAAACCCAGGATTGCTTGGTAAAGGGTTAACTGTTGCATGAAGTATGAAATCTGTCTTTGGTAGGGTAGAAAACAGTTTGGGATTACGTGCATTTTCTCCTTTTCCATAAGTCTTTTTCCAAGGGTTTGTTAAATCTCGGGATTGTGTGGTAAAGGGGTAAGCAAGCTTTAACCCTTTACCATACGATCTCGACTTTTAATGACCCTGTGAAAGAAACTTCATGGAAACAATGTGAGAAAAGGAGAAAATGACGGTAACCAGCATTTTCTCCTTTTTCCACAATGTTTTCTATCCCAAAACAAATTTCACATTTTCAGATACGTTTATTTTGTCGTCTGCAAATGCATTCAATTTGGACTAATCCAAAATTTTGTCGTTTGGTAATGAGTTAAAAGGTTTTCAAAAAGTAATGAAATACAAAATGCAAAGTATTTGTACTCTCATTCTTATCATTTACAATCATCGATAAAAGTGTTTGTATTTTGTAGTCTTCCCTTTACCACAATACTGCTTTTTAACGGTCCTGTGGAAAAAGCCTTTTGAAAACATTGTGGGAAAAGGAGAAATTGCTGGTAACTCCCTTTTCCCACACAATGTTTTCTACCATATTGAAGACAGAACTACCGGTAATCATTTGAGCCACATAAAATTTGGTTGTCTGCAAATGCTTTCAAATTGGTCCAGTACAAAGTTTTGTCGTTTGGTAAAGGGTTAAATTGCAGGGTTTCTGTATTTGAACCCTTTTGAAAGTATTTGACCCCAAGTCTGTTTTAATCTGTTACCATACAATCCTGAGTTTTAACGACCCTGAGGAAAAGGCCTTTTGGAAACATTGTGGGAATAAGAGAAAATAGTGGTGACCAGCATTTTCTCCTTTTCCCTCAACTGAAATAATGGAACTTGCATTTGATATTGATAGGGTAGTAAAATATTGTGGGAATAGGAGATATTGCTGGTTTCCAGCATTTTTCTTTTTCCCACAATGTTTCCAAAAGCCTTCTTCCTTAGGGTCGTTGAAACTCATGATTGTATGGTAAAGGGTTAATGGGCTGTGTAGCCTTTTAAGATATTTTTAAATTTTGCTCAAAGAATTTAGCAAAGGTTTGTGGGATTCTCACATTATTAGCACATAGCATTATTTTGGATCTCATTCAAATATATGAGCCATGCTCTGGCAAAAGGTGGCTTAATGTATCTCTGTGATGCACTCTATCAATGAAGCCATCACATAATTATGGATTCGCAATAGCCACATTTTTTTTTTACAAGCGGCTTAATCATGAGGTAGACTGGTCTTTGGACATACAGAAAATTGACAAGTAGCGAAAAGTTTTGGCCCAGGTCAGCCAGCGCAGGCTGACCTGGATAAATATTTTTCGCAGATGCATTAAGACCTCTTTTTACAGAGCATAGCTCATATGTATATGCAATGATTTTATTACTGATGTCATAGCAGTAAATGGAATTACCAATTACATAGGGACCAACCAGTTAGTTAACTTCCAGAATCTATTTTTATAGGATTTTTTTTTTTGGTGTTTTGCAAAAAATCCAAATTCACATTTTAATTCAATTTTTATATTGAAAAAAATCAAAAAAGGCTCTTCAAAATCCTGGTAAAACAAACAAGGTCTTTCAACTATGTGCCAACACACGCACTTCTAAGCCTTACAGCCCCTTTCACGACTCTAGTTGCTTTTAAGGCCAGTGTAGATGAAGATCAGACTGCACAAAACATGCAGCCCGGTTTTTAGCTCCACTGGCCCTTATGTTATGGCCCAGTGTCTGTTGTGTGTCCGTGCGTGTGTCCGTCCCTGCATTAACTTTTATTTCAAACATCTTCATCTCTGAAATCACCAATCCAAATTTCACTGAAATTATCTTGCCATTGTCCTCTTCAGAATTTCTTGAAAGAAATTGATTGCCATGGCTACAAAACTGAAAAATTTTGAAAATCTTTGAAAATGTTCTTGTCCAAAACCATAAAGCCTTTGGCCACCAAAGTGGGCATGTAGCTTCATCTAATGAACCTCTACCAAGTTTCTTCAAATTATAGCCTTTGGGTCAAAATTGGCCCCAATATGGGGGTCACAAGTTTTACATGGGCGTAAATAGTGAAAATCTTCTTGTCCCTAACCTAAGCCTATGGAATATGGCATGTAGCTTCGTATAATGAACTTCTACCAAGGCTTTTTCAAATTTTAGCCCTGGGGTCAAAATTGACCATGTTTGAGAGGGTCACAAGTTTTACATGGGCCTATATGGTGAAAACTTTAAAGTTTTTTTTGTTCCTAACCATAAGGCCTAGGGCTACCAAATTTTACATGATAGCTTTATCAAGTGGGCCTCTACCAAGATCATCCAAAGTATAGCACTGGGGTCAAATTAAGCCCACCCTGGCAGTCACAATTTTTACATTGGCTTATATAGTGAAAACTTTAGAAATCTCCTGGCTCTGAATGGTAAGACCTAGGGATACCAAATTTTCCATGTATGTTTATCTAATGGACCTCTATCAAGATTGTTTGAATTATAGCACAGGGGTCTAAACTTGCCCTGTCCCACAAGTCAAAAGTTTTACATAGGCTTATTTAGTGAAAACTTTGAAGACCTTCTTGATCTTGACCTTGAGATACAGCTGTAATATTTTGTTAGTTTATCATCTATCGGACCTCTTCCAAATTGTTCAAATTAAAGCCCTGGTGTCAAAGTTGGCCCCACTCCGTGGGCCATAACTTAACCACGTACTTAAAGAGTGAATATTAAAAAATCTTGTAGCTCCTAACCATAAATTCTGGGGCTACGAAATTTGGATCACTTCTGAATTTGTTTAAAGTTTAGCCCTGGGTTTGAAATTAGCCCACCTTAGGGGGTCTCGTGTTTTAAAGGGGCATTAATATATTGAGGAAACTTTGGAAATCTTCTTGTTTTTTTAACCATACGGCCTAGACCTTACATGTATATTATTTGGCATATGGCTTTTGTAGAGAAAACTTTATAAGTCTTCTTGTTGGAAACCATCTGGCCTAGAATTGTAATGTTTGGTATTTATGGTTTGTACTTATTAGCCAGTGGGGCAATACAGGGCCATCGTGGCCCTCTTGTTGATCTACATTGGCCGCAATGCTTAAACAGTATAGACAAAAGCAACCATGAAATTGCAAGTATTTGGTCTTATTTTTAGACCCAATATGTCCGTTGGGTCATTTCTGTATTCTATGGGTTAAGAAGCCAAAAATAACTTACCAGACATTGAGAAGTGGAAAAAAAAAATGTGACTCGCGTTTAGGGTCAGGAATAGAAAAGATTCCAGTAGAGGGGAGGGAAAATGTGTGAGGAAAGGAAAAAAAAAAAAAAAAGTATCCCGCGAGCCGGATTCGAACCAGCGACCTAAGGATGACAGCATTAAGACCACTACAGTCCTCCGCTCTACCAACTGAGCTATCACGGGAGTTGAGAGAAATGTGACTAAAGACGGTATTTATACAGTATTGAGTAAATAACGGATCTCTTCCCCCTTTTCGTCCAAAAGGTGGCGCTGAATGAAGTTTAGACAGTTTACTTCCGGTGTAAATCTCCTGTTGGAAATATGGTGGGTGTTGCATTTTTACTAATGTCTTTTTATTACCATTTCTTTCTAATACTGGCGGAGACATCAAATTATATTCGATCTCTCATCATTATTGTAGTGGCAGTGTGGACTGCTCGAGGTCTTTTGAATGACAAGTGCCTAGTGAAGAGACAAAACATACCGGCGAAAATGCGGAAGTGTCTCTCTGAAGTTTTATCAATGATTGATTGATCATTATTTCTCTGGAAACCTGCATATCGGCTAAGCGGCGTGACTTTGCTTTTTAATTCTGAGAAGGAATTAGCCATATCATTGCAATTTCTATCGCTGTTTTATTTGGTTAAACTGTTACTGGAGGCTAACTAACTTTCACGATCGGCGACAATAATTCGAGGATGTTCATGTCTAAATTGTAATGACACTGAAAGCTATAAAAAATGATCGATAGCACTGTTTTATATATTACAGTCATGAACGATACAGTCGTAACTGTCAAGATCAACAGCCCAGTCATCTTTTTGCTTGACGTGGCTCATGTGTGAGTTTCTTAAAGGACCTGGTAGCTCATAGTCTCAATAATGAGACGTTTGCAGTGCTTCTTTTGTATTTGGACATTCACTGTGCACCGCACTGTCTCAAGTCCATTGCAGATTTTCCAGTAGCAAAGCTACAACACTGTACTGACTGTTCCGTCACCTTAATCTGTATTGCAGCGAAATACAATCAAGTTTTAGTGACACACATCACAAAGGACAAATTATTGAATGTTTTATTACCTAAAGTGCTCATAGAAGTCTTCTATAACATGTAAATCTCGAAAAGAACTTCAGAAACCTACCGTGTTGGCAGCCATTTTGTGTGTATTTTGGGGAATGGTAATACCTCAAGTGACAGATGAATTAAACTTTTTTTTTATATGTTTGGCATTTAAATTGAAAAAAAAATTGACTTTTTATTTGAAAGGAAGGATTATTGAATACTTAAGCAACAGCTATGTTCAAACTAGTTTTATTTTCTGTTTGTGAAAATAAGAGAGTTTCGAAGTGCACACAAAACCTGTGCACAGATTTCAACCGTTTTTTTTTTCACAATCATCTCTGTACCTGGAGGCTACCAATCAAAAACTCAAATCGCCTTCAGGGACAGTTATCTGCACTAGGTAGGTGAGTGCTTAGCGTATCTTGACTCATGGCCTGAAGGTTGCTGGTTCCATGCTCAGTCAAAGCAAACTTTCTTTTCACATCTCACCTGTCATACATGTGAAAAAAGTAATCGGTGGTTTTGAAAGAAAGCTGTGTAAGTACTATTGTAAGATAGCCAGGAAACAAATACATAGGTGCACTGACTGCCATGATATGACCTAAGCTGGTAATGAAAACAGTGTTAAACCTCAATACAAACAATGTTTTCAAAAGCCTTCTTTGTCAGAGTTTGTTGTTTGGTAAAGAGTTAAGAAAGTGTTGTGTAGTGATTATTGGTAGTGTGGATATTGAGCAGTTCAGGCAGCTCAGTGATTAGAGCCCTCTAAGTGAGGGGTCTCGGGGTTTGAGTCCAGTATGGGCCAGACTTTCCCCTTTTGGATTTACTTCAATACCCTGTAGTCAAGGGTAATTCCATGTGATTGTTTCTCCCATACCCTGTATGCAAAGCTCTATAATAAAATTGTATTCTGGAAAAAAGAAATGATCATACCTGCATCTCTTTATTTAAAAGCTGCATATATCTATCTTTTTCTTGTCAGCTGATAATGAGGTCTAAGATTGATAGCTTAATGACTTAACCCACATGCCATGCATTTTTACTTTTGCTTTGTAAGTTGTAAATAACTGTTGGCCTACTTGTACTGAAATAGGATCATGGCATTAACATTACAGGGCATGTTTTAGAGGTCAATTCAACTTAAATTTAACCCTTTCCCAAACAAGCCCTGGTTTTCACGTGTCTGCAGTACAAGTCTTTTGAAAACACTGTGGGAAAAGGAGAAATTGCTAGTAATGAGCAATTTCTCCTTTTCCCACAGTGTTTTCTACCCGTTTTGAGACCTTTCTCCCATTTTCATCAAATTTCAAATTGTCGCCTGCAAACTCTTTCAATTTGGACCAGTCCAAAATTTGTCGTTTGGGAAAGGGTTAAGGTTTTCTATCACAATTTATCTACTTTATTTTATATCGAGTTGTGCTTGATGATGGCTACTATACTGAATATATTTCATTTAAACCCTTCATGGGATGACAAAATTTTAGACTTGTCCAAATTGAAAGCATTTGCAGACGACTATTTCAATGTGGCTCAAATGGTGCAATTTGTATTTGATAGGGTAGAAAACATTGTGGGAAAAGGAGAAAATGCTGGTTGCCAGCATTTTCTCCTTTTCCCTCCAATGCTTTCAAAAGTTTTTTTTTAACAGGGTCGTTAAAAGTGGGCATTGTGCGGTAAATGGTTAAGTCATAATTACATATATCAACTTAAACTGCTGTTTTTAAAAAGAAATTGAGCATGTATAAATATAAATCATGGACATTTCATGCTTGTCTTCAAACTAGCATGATAATGTTCTGTCAGTCAAGGGTAAATTGCAAAAGAATTGATTAAAACCTAGTACTAAATTAGGTTTTAACGTGAAGATGAATCAATAATCAATCAATCCATGTCTATTCTCATAGTTGACAAGCAGAATAAACACACATACAGCCTGCAGAAATATAATCAGAAAGATTATGAAATTTCCACTTGTGATTTAACCCTTTACCTCACAATCTTGCCAAGCCCCTGGAGCTCAGTCAGGACTTGAGAAAAAGGAGGTCCCTGGTTCGATCCCCGGCTTGGCCAATTTCTTTCCGAGGACTGATGATAGTCATCGCGACAGGATTCATTCCTCTCTCGCCGCTGACCATTGTTTCGACGATGGTTATGTGGGAAAGCAGCCAGTGGCTTAATTGGAAAGAATATTGTGCAGAGTACTGGTAAACGAAACTGCAGGAAAGCAAGAATTGGTGCAATGGCCACTGTGATATAACTTAAATAATGTTGAAAATGGTGTTAAACACCATACAATAATAATCAATCATTTACCACACAATCCAAAGTGTGAATAACTCTGACAACAAAGATTTATGAAAACATTATGGGAAAAGAAGAAAATGCCAGTAATGACCATTTTCTCCTTTTGTCAGTGTTTTCTACCCTTTCAAAGCCAAATCCAATCTTTTAACCCTTTATCAAACAATGCGGGGTTTTAACAACCCAGGGAAAGAAGCCTTTTGAAAACATTGTGGGAAAAGCAGAAAATGCTGGTAACCAGCATTTTCTCCTTTTCCCACAATGTTTTCTGCTCTATCATGGACAAATTCTGCCATTTGATCCATCTTGAATTTGTCGTCTGCACATGCTTTGAAATTGGACCAGGCCTAAATTTTGTCGTTTGGTAAAGAGTCAAAGTTTAAACTACATTTACTTTGTGGTATGCAGTTGCTTTCTATCGTTAACAAGTCCAATATTTTGTTGTCTGGGAAAGGGTTAAAAGAGCTGGTCATTTGGTGCCTTGGTAACAGATAAAAAAAAAAAATAACAGACTAGACCAATTTGAAAGCGTTAAAACAAGGATTGTTTGGTAAAAGGTTACGGGGTTCAGTAACCTTAGGCTCCACTATGAAGCATGCGGTTTCTCTTTTTCAGTCGGCGACATTGAAACCATATCTGAATGCCATAAGGCACACTCTGGAGGCAACAATGTGCTTACAGAATTGTAACTCACAAGTTGTGGAAAGACATAACAAGCCAGAAGTTGAAGTAAAGTAGGTTTGAATGCTATTTACTCTGTTAAATTTTAGTATGAATTAAAGTTTAAGCCTTTAACATTTGCAAAAAATTTAGACCTGTCTAAAGTGAAACTATTTGCAGATGACAATTTTAATTCATTGTGGCTCAAATAATGCAATTTTTCTCTGATAGGGTAGAAAACATTGTGGGAAAAGGAGAAAATGCTGGTTACCAGCATTTTCTCCTTTTCCCACATGTTTTCAAAAGCCTTCTTTCTCAGGGTTGTTGAAACTTGGAAGTGAGTGGTAAAGGGTTAGCACATTACAAACCAAATGATGAAAGGAGAAGTTGCTTGTCACAAGCAATTTTTCCTTTTGCTACAGTGTGTTCTTGGGAAATCTGCTTGAAGAACGGAAAAAGTCATATGATCTGCATATGGTTGATACAAAACTAATGTCCAAGAAGTCAGACTGTCTCAAGACATCATAAGTGAATCCTTCCTGTGCATTACCCATATCTAAACAGCCCTGAATAAGAAAGCATTTGTATCTTCTCCTTTTCCCACAATGATTTTTTTTTTTTTGTCTTGAAGATAATTCCTCTTCAATACTCGTCATGTAATTTGTTGTATGCAACTGCTTTCAGTATGGCCATTTCCAAATTTTTTTTTTTATCTGGAAAAGAGTTATTAGCTAGTTGGTTTTGTCTTCCTGTCATCTATTTGCATTCAAGTTAGACTTTTAAAACCAGCATTTTCTTAAAATTCTTTACTTTCCACAATGTTTTCTACCTTGCCAAAATCAAGTTTAATATATTGTGGCGTCTGCATGGTCTTCTCGGTTTCGAAAAGTCTTACAATTCTGTCATTTGGTGAAGAGGTTAATGGTTACATATTTTTTCTGGTACAGGAGCAGTAAAGAGTTACTACTCTCACCTGTAGTAATCAGTAGAAATAAGCAAGAGAGAGTTTTGATAGAGGGATCAGTAAATTCTGTAAGAATTAGCATAGGAGTCAAACAAGTAAGTAAAAGTTACGTTCTAGTTTGTCACTATTAACCCTTTACCACACAATCCAGCCAACGATCCCGAGAAAGAAGCCTTTTTGTAAACATTATGGGGAAAGGAGAAAATGCTGGTAACCAACATTTTCTCCTTTTGCCACAATTTTATCTACCCTGTCAAAGACAAAATCTACCAGTTGGGCCACATTTATATTTTTGTCTGCAAATGCTTTCGATTTGGACAAGTCTGTATTTTTGTTGTGTGGTAAAGAGTAACTCTTGACCACACAATCCTGAGTTTTAATGACCCTGTGAAAATAGCCTTTTAAAAACATTGTGGGAAATGTCTTCATGTCACAATGTTTCCAAAAGGCTTCTCTCTGGGGGTCATGAAAACTCGAGATTGTGTGGTAAAGAGGTAAAGAGTTAAACACATTTTTGCAACAGGCTGCCTTATGAAGACTTCCTCACCAAACATGAATAAAACATTGATTGTTGTTTAACTCTACCTCACAGCAAAATTTTAGACAGTCCAAATTGAAAGCATTTGCATACGACAAATTAAATGCAACTTAAGAATTGAAATTTGCTTTGGAAACGGTGGAAAACATTGTGGGAAAAGGAGAAAATGCTGGTTACCAGCATTTTCTCCTTTTCCCACAATAGTTTCAAAAGGCTTCTTTCCCAGGGTCGTTAAAAGTCGGGATTGTGTGGTAAAGGGTTAACATATATGGGAAGAAATGGGGCAAGAAAAAGAGCATCCTCATTGCAAATTGTTGCTTTTGCCACACTGTTTTCAGCATTGGTCTGCTATTCACAGTTGTCTTCAGGGATGACAAATAGTAGAATTAGTATACTGGGAAATCAAAACACAAAACAAGGAAGTTCTGGTCATGTAACATGAAACAGGAGTAAGGTCTTTTTCCTTATTACATTTGCTATCTTGAGTTTGTAATTCTGTGAAAGTGAGAACAAAATAGTCAAAAGAATATACTGGGACATCAAAACAAAACAGGAAAGTTTCAGTTATGGTCCTGTAATGTGGAAAATACAGTAAGGTCTTTTTTTGTTTGCAGATGACAAATGCGAATGAAAAATTTAAACTTATTTTGGGATATGTAGAAAACACTGTGGGAAAAGAAGAAAATGCTGGTTACCAGCATTTTCTCCTTTTCCCACAATGTTTTCAAAAGGTTTCGTGACGGGGTTGTTAAAAGTCGGGATTGTGTGGTAAAGGGTAAATACATTTGCTATCTTTTTAGGTTCCTGTTGCCCTTTACTTTATGTCATGGTTTGTTGTGATGTGGTCTTCTTCAGTTTTGGATAAGACCCTGGCAAAGTAATTCTACTGATCTATCACGGGAGTAACATGATGACAAAATTTTCCTCATCAGACACTGTGACTATAAATAGCACATTGGCGACTGCCTCTCTATCGTATATAGAAAGACAAGGTGTGCAACGAAATTGAAGAAAATTTTTACCCCTGTCCTCTTTCAGAGATAGTATTTAACCAAGAGCCGTTTGAAATTTTGAAGATCAGTGTATACAAGAAAAATTATTTGTGAATCCATCTGCAATGGTAACTACTTTTTCGTTTTTGGTTAAATATTATCTCTGAAAGGGGACAGGGGTAAAACTTTTCTTCGATTTTGTTGCACACCTTGTCTTTGTCATATAGAATATAGAGGCAGTCGCCAAGATGCTATTTATAGTAACGGTGTAAATGAAAATTTGAGTAATCCATGATATACAGGCGATGCACCAATCTGCTATGACAGACCAAGGAAAATTTTGGTGTTCCGTGATAGACCAATAGAGTTTCAAAGGCCTGTGGTATGATGGACTGAATATGTCTACAACATTATTAGTCTCCTACCGCGAAGCCGAAGGGGACTTTAGGTTTTCACTCCGTCCGTCCATCTGTCCGTCAGTCTGGCAATTCAGTTTTCCGAACTTTTTTTCTAAATGCTGGTACATATTGAGCTGAGTTTTGGTGTGTAAGTCACCCACCATCACTTACAGATAAAGTTCGACTTTCGTTCCAGTCCACTGGTTTTTCACGGATTTATGGGCCTTGGACTTAGAAAATTTCACTGCTAAATCAGTTTTCCAGACTTTTTTCCTAAACACTGGTAGGTATTGATCTCAGATTTGCTGTGGAACTCAACGACCATGACTTACAGATCAAGCTCGACTTTCATTCCGGTCCACTGGTTTTTCACGGATTTACGGGCCTTGGACTTACAAAATTTCACTGATAAATCAGTTTTCCGGACTTTTTTTTCTAAATGCTGGTAGATATTCACCTGACTTTTGCTCTGTAAGTCAACCACCATTACTTACAGATCCAGTTCGAGTTTCGTCCCGCTCCACTGCTTTTTCACGCATTTACGGGCCTTGGACTTACAAAATTTCACTGATAAAAACATTTTTTCTGCACTTTTTTTTCTAAACGCTGCTACATACAGAGCTGATTTTTGGTGTGTATGTCAACCACCATGACTTACACTTTAAGTTTGAGTTTCGTCCCGTTCCACTGTGTTTTGACGCATTTACAGGCCTTGGACTTACAAAATTTCACTGATAAAACATTTTTCCGCACTTTTTTTCTAAACGCTGCTACATATAGAGCTGATTTTTGGTGTGTACATCAACCACCATGACTTACACATCAAGTTTGAGTTTCTTCCCACTCCACTGCTTTTTGACACATTTACGGGCCTTGGACTTACAAAATTTCACTGACATGCCAGCGATACATACGGCCGGTAGGGGACTGTGTATTGCTATGCAATACTATCAGAATGCTTGTTCATTTTGTGGCAGATCCTTAGTAGCTCAAAGGTTAACCCGGTGGTTTAACAATTGGAAAACATTCTGGGAAAAGTAAAAAATGCTGTAGCTAGTTTTCTCTATTATCAAAGAAAATCCTGTCTCTTGGTTTAAGTTCATTTTGTTGTATGCAAATGCTTTCAATTTGGACAAGTCTGAATTTTTTTTTTGTCTGGAAGAGGGTTTACTTCTAGATTACCAAGGCAATAAAAGGGACATTTTAAATTGTAAAAAAGACCAAGACATTACCAGTGAAAAAGTAATATGAGACTGTGAAGGTCAGAATATCTGAAACAAGAAATATCTTTAAAGATATACATGGCGTTGGAGGTACTGGAATATGAATATTGAAACTATTTTGTGGCTCAATAAATATGAAGAAAATGATGAAAAGTAACCTCACTAGCAATTGCCTCTTTTTCCTCACTGTTTTTCATTTCATTGAAAAGTAGTATTGGGTAATGCTTATTAACCCTTTCCCAAACAAGCCCTGGTTTTCACGTGTCTGCAGTACAAGTCTTTTGAAAACACTGTGGGAAAAGGAGAAATTGCTCTTAACGAGCAATTTCTCCTTTTCCCACAGTGTTTTCTACCCTTTTTGAGAACTTTCTGCCATTTTCATCAAATTTCAAATTGTCGCCTGCAAACTCTTTCAATTTGGACCAGTCCAAAATTTGTCGTTTGGGAAAGGGTTAAAATATTAAATTTCCGAATAGCACAAGAAAGGAATAATTCTCTCCTACATTATTTTGCTGTGGTATGAATCAAGGCCACAGGGTATCGATTAGCAGTAGCAATGCTTGCAATAGTAGTTTCATTAATGTTTTGTATCATTCTTTTTGGATTATCCGACATTTTATGTTGAGAGCACACAGTAATGTCGCTGAAATTTCGCATAATCTTATGTGTGGTTTGCAGGTTACCAGCATTTTCTCCCTTTTCCACAATTTTTTTGAAAGGCTTCTCCCTAAGGGTCATTAAAACTCTTGATTGTGTGGTAAAGGGTTATAAGCATTTGCAGATGATAAAGTGAATATGGCTCAGAAATTCAAATTTTGTCTTTGGATGGGTAGAAAACTTAGTGGGAAAAGGAGGAAATACCGGTACTAGTTACGAGGATTTTCTCCTATCCCAACAATGTTTTTTGAATCTTTACCAAATGACAAAATCTTAGACCAGTCCAAATTGAAAGCTTTTGCAGACGACAAAATAAATGTGAATCAAAAATTGAAATTTGTATTTGGAAGAGTAGAAAACATTATGGGAAAAGGAGACAATGCTGGTTACCAGCATTTTCTCCTTTTCCCACAACGTTTTCAAAAGGCTTCTTCTTCAGGGTCGTTAAAAGTCGGTATTGTGTGGTAAAGGGTTAAAAGACAGGGTTGTTTGATAAAGAGATAAAATGCTTTATTTTCACAGAGTGATGAAATCGAAAAGATTCTGTGTCACAAGTTTATGCGATTCATGATGATGAGGGCAGAAAACTTTGTTGTATTACGGAGAAAACCAGTAGAGGTATTGTTTATCATAGATGATTCTTTGGCCACAAACTATTCTAAATATTGCTCTAATTCTACATCCTGATATTGTTGTAAATCTTAGTTCCAAGACAAGCCATCTTGCTGGATGAGAGGGAATATCTCCACTAATCAAATGATGGAATCATGGAATTTGACATCAAAATTGAAGTAGGCCTTGTGTTATTATTTTCTTGTTGAATTTTTTTTTTTTTTTTCCATTTTTAGTCCCCTACCGGCAAACCCGAAGGGGACTTTAGGTTTTCACTCCGTCCGTTCGTCTGTCCGTCTGTCTATCTGTCCGTCTGCTCGTCAGTCCGGCAATTCAGTTTTCCAGACTTTTTTTCTAAACGCTGGTACATATTGAGCTGAGTTTTGGTGTGTCACCCACCATCACTTACAGATCAAGTTCAACTTTCGTTCTGGTCCACTGGTTTTTCACGGATTTACAGGCCTTGGACTTACAAAATTTCACTGATAAATCAGTTTTCCGGACTTTTTTCCTAAACGCTGGTAGGTATTGATCTCAGATTTGCTGTGGAACTCAACCACCATGACTTACAGATCAAGTTCGACTTCCATTCCGGTCCACTGGTTTTTCACGGATTTACGGGCCTTGGACTTACAAAATTTCACTGATAAATCAGTTTTCCGGACTTACTTTTCTAATTGCTGGTAGATATTCACCTGACTTTTGCTGTGTAAGTCAACCACCATTACTTACAGATCCAGTTCGAGTTTCGTCCCGCTCCACTGCTTTTTCACGCATTTACGGGCCTTGGACTTACAAAATTTCACTGATAAAACATTTTTCCACACTTTTTTTCTAAATGCTGCTACATATAGAGCTGATTTTTGGTGTGTACATCAACCACCATGACTTACACATCAAGTTTGAGTTTCATCCCGCTCCACTGCTTTTTGACGCATTTACGGGCCTTGGACTTACAAAATTTCACTGACATGCCAGCGATACATACGGCCGGTAGGGGACTGTGTATTGCTATGCAATACTATCAGAATGCTTGTTCCTTTTTTTTTTTTTGTGTGTACCTTTACCAAACAATCCCAAGTTTTATTGACCCAAACGAAAATGACTTTTGAGAATATAGTGGAAAAAGGAAGATATGCTGGTTACTAGCATTTCCTCCTTTTGTTCCACACCAATTTCTATCAGTTCAAAGTAAATTTTATTTTTGGATCACATCAAATTTGTTGTTTGAAATGGGACAACTTGTAAATTTTGTTGCTTGGCCAAGTGTTAACACTGAACATATTTACTTCAAACTTTGGGTAGTAGTAAACTATCATAACTTAATAAGGGGAACCCATATGAGAGGAGCAGGTAACTCTGAAAATATTTTTGACTTAGTTATGCCCCTTTTTTCAACATAGATTTTTACAGAAAAAGTACCCTTAGCCTAGCGTTGGCACCCAAATGGTGTGCTGCTGTTTTTAGCTTTACTTTTTTTTTTAACCTGTAACCTACTACCACTTATACCTGAGTTTTAATGATCTTAACTCTTTACCAAACAATCACAGGTTTTCACGACCCTGAGAAAGAAGCCTTTTGAAAACATTGTGGGAAAAGGAGAAAATGCTGATAACCAGCATTTTCTCCTTTTCCCACAGAGTTTTCTTCCCTTCCCAAAACAAATTTCAACTTTTGACTCACATTAATTTTGTCAACTGCAATTGCTTTCAATGTGAACAAGTCTAAAATTTATTGTTGGTAAAGAGTTAAAGAGAGCTTTTGAAAACATTGTGGGAAAAGGAGAAAATGGTGGTAATCAGCTTTTCCTACAATGTTTTTTTACCCTTTCTAAGACAGGTCATAATTATTTGAGCAACATTTTATTTGCCGTCTGCAAATGCTTTCAGTATGGACCCATCTGAAATACTGTTGTCTTGCATAGACTTTAACTCTTTACCACACAATCCGGACTTTTAACGACCCTGTGAAAGAAGTCCTTTGAAAACCTTGTAGGAAAAGGAGAAAATGCTGGTAACCAGCATTTTCTCCTTTTCCCACAATGTTTTCTATCCTACCCAAAACAATTTTAAATTTTTCAATTACATATATTTTGTCGTCTGCAAATGCTTTCAATTTGGACCAATCTAAATTTTTGTCGTATGGTAAAGAGTTAAGTTTGATCATTTCCGTTCCAATTCTTCTTCTTTTTTTTTCCAGGGCTATGATATTAGTTTCTTAATCACAAATTTCCACACAGAACAGATGTTCAAACATAAACTGGTCGACTTCATCATTCACTTTATGGAAGAAATTGACAAGGAAATAAATGAAATGAAATTAGCAGTAAATTCAAGAGCTAGATTAAGTGCAGAAGAATTCTTGAAATGCTTTTAAAAAATATGTAAGTACTTTATACTTTTCTAATAATTTCCCACACAATTGCAAGTTTTAACGACCTTGAGAGAGAAGCCTTTGAGAAGCGGTTGAAAATATTGTGGGAAAAGGAGAAAATGCTGGTAACCATGGTTACCAGCATTTTCTCCTTTTCCCTCAATGTTTTCTACCTGTTGAATGACAGATTTTATGTTTTAGCCTGCTGGGGTAGCTCGGTGGTAAGCGTATCTTACTCATGACATGGAGGTTGTGGGTTTGATACCCAATTTAGGCAAACTTTCTTTCTGGAGATTTTTCGCCTCTCACCTCTGATGCATGCTAAAAAAGTAGTCAGTGACTTAAAACGAAAGTTGTGTCAGTACTGGTGTGAGAAAGCCAAGAACCACATGCATAGTTGTAATGACCTAAGCTGTTAACATGGCATTGACTCCAATACAAACAGTTTCATGTTTTTAGTATTATTTAATTTGCCGTCTGTAAATGCTGTCAATATTGACATGGCTATAATGTATTGAAGACCGAACCCCATCATCAGAGTCATATTTATTATGTTGTCTGCAAATGCTTTCAATTTGGACCGCTCTGAAATTTTGTCGTCTGGTAAAAAGTTAACTCCCCATAAGTTTTTCTCTCATTGTATTGCAACTGTACATGAAATAAGAATTCAATTTTAAACATGTCTTGTGCATAATTCATTTTACTTTAGAACATGTCTTCCCTATTGAACTCTGTACCACACAATCCCAACTTTTTACTACCCTGAAAAAAAGCCGTTTGAAAACGTTGTGGGAAAAGGAGAAAATGCTGGTAACCTTTACCAACAATGTTTTCTACCCTTCCAAAACAAACTTCAGTTTTTCAGTCACATTTATTTTGTCGTCTGCAAATGCTTTGACCACAATTTTGACCACACTGAAATTTGGTCATTTGGGAAAGAGTGTAGTACTTCGCAAGGTGTCAGTCACCATTTGTAAAATTTCTATTCAATTTTTCACATCTGAAGACTGAATGATTTATATGCAAAAGAAATAAAAGACTTACTTCAAATTACAAGTGTTAGCAGGGTTTAGAAATTTGACTGAATATACTTTCAGCCAGACCTCCAGATAAAAGGGAGTGATAGTATTCTAAATCCATTATTTCTCTTCCAAACCCTATGTTATGGGTACTCATTAGAATCGTCTCAATGAGACGATTCTAATGAGTAGCCACAACATAGGGTTCAGTGAAGACTGATAAATATTTTCAGTTTTGAAATCAAAATCACTCCCTCTATCGGGAGCTCTGCTTTCAGCTTTGCGGACCATGAAAACCTTTTCCTTTTGTTTCTTTTCAGATAATCTAACAACATAGCAAACTTGTTTGGATCATATCAGTGCGTCTTCAGGGTGTCACTGCTAACAAAGGAATTCTCTCTTAAACTATTACCAGACAGTTCCCAGTTTTAGCAGCCCTGAGGAAAAAGGCTTTTGAAAACATTGTGAGAAAAGGAGAAAATGCTGGTAACCAATATTTTCTATCTTATAAAGGTAATGCCCATTGTTTGAGTTGTATTCAATTTGTCGTCTGCAGTTGCTTTCAATTTTGTTAAGTCTAACATTTGGTGGTTGGTAGAGAGTTAACCTTTTACCAGATGATAAAGATATGGACTTACCTGTATTAAAAGCATTTTGCAGACAACAAATTAAACGTTCCAATTACTGTGGGATCTCAAAATGAACATTGTGGGGGAAAATGAGAAAATTCCGGTTGCTAGCATTTTTTCCTCTTCCGTGATCTTTTCAAACGCCTTTTTGGCAGGGCCTTTAAAACATGGGATTGTTTTGTAAAGAATTACCACAGAGCAGACATTTTCAAGGTTAAGAGGTATCAAAAAGGATCGAATATGAGAATCATTCCGAGAAATACCAGCCATTGCCTCTGGCAAGCAGATGTTCCACTTTTTAGAAATGGACATGTTCCTGTCCTTAAGACAGACCTCCAGATAAGAGGGAGTGATAGAATTCTAAATCCATTGTTTCTCTTCCAAACCCTATGTTGTGTGTACTCATTAAAATTGTCTCGATGAGACGATTCCAATGAGTACCCATAACATAGGGTTTAGTGGGGAGTGATTAATATTTTCAATTTTGAAATCAAAATCACTCTGTCTATCTGCAGCTCTGTTGAGATAATTACTCATTGTGTCGTCGTGTTTCATACTAGTGAATACTTCATGTGAAGTAGGTCAGAAAAATCTTTCAACATGTATTTTTTCATGAAGATATTTGGAAAAGCAAACCTCGAAACAGAGTAAAACACTATCTGAATAAGATTTCTTTGTTTAGTAGTGAAAAATTAGGTTATGTAGGCTTCCATATAATTTCAAAAGTTGTTCTTGCTGTTATATATTGTTAGTATATAACTTCTCTATCTCCTGAGAAAGACCTACATTGCTTGTTGTAATCTTATTTCGCTGTTGTATGTCAGATAACTATCAATTTTTTACCTGATGATAAAATATTAAGATGCCCAAGTTAACTCTACCAAAAGACAAAATTTTAGACCAGTCGAAATTGAAATTTGTTGTAGGAAGGGTAGAAAAAATTATGGGAAACGGAGAAAATGCTGGTTACCAGCATTTTCTCCTTTTCCCACAATGTTTTCAAAAGCTTTCTTTCTCAGGGTCGTTAAAATTTGGGATTGTGTGGTAGAGTTAAAAGCATTTACAGAGGAGAAATTGGATACGGCTTGAAAAATGGGATTTGTCTTTGAGAGGGTTAAAAACTTTGTGGGAAAAGCAGAAAATGCTGATGACCAGCAAATCCAAGAATAAATAGAGGTACTTTGACATGTCCTTTTCATTCACTGTTTTGTGCCCCTAAGGTCAATGGGAGACAAAAATCAAAGATTGTGGTTAACTGTAGACTAAATGAAAAATGTTTTTAGGAGGGTGTTGTAGCTAGCTTGGAACTGATTCAGTTAGTTGAGAAATACAAATAGAGCTTATGTAGTTAGAAAATAAACTATTTTTGTGACAGCATCAAATTTACTTAACCCTTTACCACACAGTCCCGACTGTCAACGGCCCTGAGAAAGAAGCCTATTGAAAACATTGTTGGAAAAGGAGAAAATGCTGGTAACCAGCATTTTCTCCTTTTCCCACAATGTTTTCTATACTTCCCAAAACAAATTTCATTTTTTGAGCTACACTTATTTTGTCATCTGCACATGCTTTCAATTTGGACTGGTTTAGAATATTGTCGTTTGGTAAAGAGTTAAAATAATACATGTACATAGGTAATCATTCCACTTTCTGACAGGGGTAGGTTTGTGTAATGTAATTTTGGACGAAAAATATTTTTGTGTCCTGTGTATTTTCTTCCATGGAATGGTATTTGAAAGATTTACCAGAGATTTTAGTTGCCTAGAATTGCTGATTAAATGTACAGTTGCTAAAGATCGTATCCTAGGTAGTAAAAGGCGGTTTAACCCTTTACTGCACAATGCCGCCTTTTAACGACCCTAGGACGGAAGCCTTTTAAAAACATTGTCGAAAAAGGAGAAAATGCTGGTTACCAGCATTTTCTTTCTCCACAATGTTTTCTATCCTTTCACAGACAGAAATTGCCATTTGAAATACATTTAATTTGTCGTCTGCAAATGCTTTCAATTTCGACCAGTCTGAAATATTGTCATGACTTGTGGTAAAAAGTTAACTCTTTACCCCACGGCAGAATTTTAGACTTGTCCAAATTCAAAGCATTTGCAGATGACAAGTCAAAAGTGAGTCAAATGATAAAACTTTCCTTTGATTGAGTGGAAATCATTGTTGGGAAGGAAAAATGGTGGTTACCAGTACTTTCTCCTTTGCCAACAACATTTTTAAATGGCTTCCTTCTCATGGTCGTTAAAACTCAGCATTTTGTGGTAAAAGGTAAAACACCCTTTTCCCCAAGGGCCGCTTGTAGACGTTCACTTTTGACTATTTAGGTAGGTATAGCCCAAAGTGCTCTCCATTTTGAATGTTAAGTTAGGTATAGCCTTCTATTGTTAGGTGTTCATCTGTGAGCCACTAACAAAATGATCTGATGTGATGAAAGGTGAAATCTTCAGTGCCATTGTATGAATTCAATAATTGCTTGTCAACCCATACTACTTGATATTCCATGACCACACAAACTTAAAATTTCACGTACTTTTTGTAGACAGCATCTGAAAATATTACAGGAAAAGGATCAATGGCCTGTAATAAGCAATTGGTCCTCTACCTCAATTATTTCCTTGTGATTCCAAAAAGGGTTTTTTTATGAGGGAAAGGGTTTTTACCATAGTACAGTGATGGAAAAAAGAGGAAAGAAAGGTGGAGAGCCAACCATGAATGTCTCATTGCATGCAATGTGTAAATTAGAAAAAATTCAATACATGTATTTTAATAATAAAATCTGAACCCTATACCACACAATCCCGAGTTTTTACCACTCTGATGTGAACAGCTTTTGAAAACATTGTGGGAAAAGGAAAAAATACTAGTAACCTTTTCACCTTTTCGCAACAATGTTTTCTTCACATTTAGAGACAAATCTCATTATTTGAGCCACATTTGATTCATCTTCTGCAAATGCGTCCATTTTGGCCAAGTCTACTATTCTTTTGTGTGGTAAACAGTTAAGCTAGTCTGCTATGCTTAATCCAATACTTTATGTTTGCACATTGTAAAGTCAGAGGCTGGTGAATTAGATTATGGTCCATATTCACTGAACATTTTTAGCTAGCAAACCCAAGTTCTAACAACAGAAAAGGCTTTTAAAAACATTGTGGGAAAGGAGAAAGTGCTGGTAAACAGCATTTTCTTCTTTTCCAACAATGTCTTCTACCCTTTCAAAGACAAATACCATTATATGAGCCACATTCATTATGTGGTCTGCAAATGCTTTCAATTTATATGAATATCAATTTTTATTGTGTATTAAAGAGTGAAACGTGAACTCAAATAATGATTTGTGTCTTTGATAGGTTAGAAAACATTATGGGAAAAGGAGAAAATGCTGGTTACCAGCATTTTCTTCTTCTCCCAAAAATGTTTTCAAAGCCTTCTTTTTCAAGGTCATCAAAACTCGATTGTATGGTAAAGGATTAATTCAAGCCTAATTCTAAATTCCAAGACTAGCAAATCTAATATGCAGAGAAAAGAAGTCTCAACCAATCAGATAGCTTGAATGAAGTTTAAGATTAGAAATATAGTAAGAATTGCCAGTGAATACGACATGGTTTTAGAGTATCATGATCTTACAAGTTGTTTAGAACTATCAATTTCTTCATTTGTGACTATGTTTTCTTATGTCTCTAACATAATACATGTACTGTAAAGCTCTCACTTGATAAACCTTTCATTATCAGTTTATATGATTGTTTGTGTTTGGGATAATGGGTATAAAATCACGCCTGGTGACAAGATAACTTATAAAGCCAACTCAATAACTTTTATATTATCTTGTCAGGGTTCGTGGTTTTAAACATGTATTCCCAAAAACAAACAATGATATAAACTGTTAATGAAAGGTTTATCGAGTTGAGTTATACTGATATATTGACTATTTTCTATTTGTTTTGTCTGTCCTTGAACTCAGATATGTACAATATGGAATAATTGAAAGAATTCATACTATATAAAGGGTCAAATCCTTCATCTGCTAGATAATACATTATAATTATGTAATATAACTACATGTAATTGTATGTACATTTAAATTCGAACTATGCATATGAGTAAAACTATGTTTCTTTTACCTTCTGTTGTGTAGTCACTGTCGGGCATTTTTTAGCCCTAACAGTACACATATAACACTCTATAACTAGCATTTTCTCCTTTTCCCACAGTTGTTAGCTCCACTGGCCGAAGGCCAGCGGGCTTATGTCATGGCCCGGTGTCCGTCGTGCGTCCGTCCGTCCGGTCGTCCGTCCGTCCGTCCGTGCGTTAACTTTTATTTCAAACATCTTCTTCTCTGAAACTACCCATCCGATTTTCACGAAACTTCACAGAAATGATCCTGACATGGTCCTCTTCAGAATTTCTTGAAAGAATTTGATTCCTTCAAAAACTCTGGTTGCCATGGCAACAAAACTGAAAAATATTGGAAATCTTTAAAAATCTTCTTGTCTGAAACCATAAGGCATAGGGCTACCAAATTTGGCATGTAGCTTTATGTAGTAGACCTCTATCAAGTTTCTTCAAGTTATAGCCCTGGGGTCAAAATTGGCTCTGCCCCAGGGGTCACAAGTTTTACATAGGCTTATATAGAGAAAACTTTAAAAATCTTCTTGTCTGAAACCATAAGGCGTAGGGTTACCAAATTTGGTATGTAGCTTTATGTAGTAGACCTCTATCATGTTTCTTGAAATTATAGCCCTGGGGTCAAAATTGGCTCTGCCCCAGGGGTCACAAGTTTTACATAGGCTTATATAGAGAAAACTTTAAAAATCTTCTTGTCTGAAACCATAAGGCATAGGGCTACCAAATTTGGCATGTAGCTTTATGTAGTAGACCTCTATCATGTTTCTTGAAATTATAGCCCTGGGGTCAAAATTGGCTCTGCCCCAAGGGTCACAAGTTTTATACATAGGCTTATATAGAGAAAACTTTAAATATCTTCTTGTCTGAAACCATAAGGCCTAGAGCTACCAAATTTGGCATTTAGCTTGATCTAGTTGGAGTCTACCAAAAGTGTCCAAAGTATAGTCCTGGGGTCAATTTGGCCTCATACTTGGAGGGGGGGGGGGTTCACAAGATTTACATAGGCTTACATAGGGAAAACTTTTAAATCTTGGTGTACATAGCCATAAGGCTTAGGCTACCAAATTTTGCATATAATTATAGCATTATTTAGTGGACAGTTACAAAGAGGGCCCAAGTTACAGCTCTAGGATCAAGTTTGGCCCTGCACCAGGGATCACAAGTTTTACATGGGTTTATGGAGTGAAAAGTTCAGAAACCATCTTGTTACCAGCCATAAGGCCAAGAACTCCCACATTTGGCATGTTATTCTTCTAATACAATATTCCCCATTTAGTCAGACTGTAGCCATGAGGTCAAAGTTTTATAAGGGCTTATATAGTGAAGACTTTTCTTCGTGGTTTATATGTATAAGCCAGTGGAGCGATACAGGGCCATCATGGCCCTCTTGTTTCTACCCTTTAAAACACAATACCCATCATTTGAGTCAAACTGGATTTGGCCTCTGCAAATGTATTTGAGTTGGACTGGTCTAAAATTTTGTTATTTAGTTAAGGGTCAACCTTTCATCAGACAATTTTGTGTTTTATTGTGCAAGTCGAAGATGGACTTTTGAAAACTTTGTGGGAAATGGAGAAAATGCTGTTTTCAGCATTTTCTCCTTTTCCCACAATGTTTTCTATCCACAACAGAGAGCTTTAGCTCATTTGTAACATTTTGATATTGTCTTATGCAATTGCCTTCAAATTCTAAGGGTCTAATTTGTGGTGTGGGAAAGGGTTTTTTAACCTCTACTGGCTGTAAGCTAGCAAAGGTTATGTCACGGTGTGGTTTCTGTCATCCGTATGTCTGTCTGCCCGTCCGTTAGTCTTTTTAGCTCACCTGAGCACGAAGTGCTCAAGGTGAGCTTTTGTGATCGCCCAATGTCCGTCGTCCGTCGTGCGACGTCCGTAATTTCTTTAAACATCTTCTCCTCCTAAACGACTGGGCCAATCTTGATGAAACTTGGCAGGGATGTTCCTCAGGTGAAGCTCTACCAAAGTTGTTCAAGAGATTGAATTCCACCCATAACTCTGGTTGCCATGGCAACCAAAAGGAAAAAAATAGCAAAATCTTTAAAAATCTTCTTCTCTGAAACTAGAAGGTGTAGTGCTTTGATATTTGGTATGTAGCATCTTCTAGTGGACCTCTACCAAGTTTGTTCATATGATATCCCTGGGGTCAAAACTGGCCGCGCCCCGGGGGTCACAAGTTCAAACATAGGAACAAAGAAGGAAAACTTTAAAATTCTTCTTCTCTGAAACTGGAAGGCGTGGAGCTTTGATATTTGGCATGTAGCATCTCCTAGTGGACCTCTACCAAGTTTGTTCATATGATGTCCCTGGGATCAAAACTGGCCCCGCCCCGGGGGTCACAAGTTTCAAACATAGGAACAAAGAATGAAAACTTTAAAATTCTTCTTCTCTGAAACTGGAAGGCGTGGAGCTTTGATATTTGGCATGTAGCATCTCCTAGTGGACCTCTACCAAATTTGTTCATATGATGTCCCTGGGGTCAAAACTGGCCCCGCCCCGGGGGTCACAATTTTTGAACAGAGGAACAAAGAATGAAAACTTTAAAATTCTTCTTCTCTGAAACTGGAAGGCGTGGAGCTTTGATATTTGGCATGTAGCATCTCCTAGTGGACCTCTACCAAGTTTGTTCATATGATGTCCCTGGGGTCAAAACTGGCCCCGCCCCGGGGGTCACAAGTTTCAAACATAGGAACAAAGAAGGAAAACTTTAATATTCTTCTTCTCTGAAACTGGAAGGTGTGGAGCTTTGATATTTGGCATGTAGCATCTCCTAGTGGACCTCTACCAAGTTTGTTCATATGACATCCCTGGGGTCAAAACTGGCCCTGCCCCGGGGGTCACAAGTTTCGAACATAGGAACAAAGAAGGAAAACTTTAAGATTCTTCTTCTCTGAAACTGGAAGGCCTGGAGCTTTGATATTTGGCATGTAGCATCTTCTAGTGGACTTCTACCAAATTTGTTCATATGACGTCCCTGGGGTCAAAACTGGCCCCGCCACGGGGGTCACAAGTTTCAAACATAGGAACAAAGAATGAAAATTTAAAAATTTTTCTTCTCTGAAACTGGAAGGCGTAGAGCTTTGATATTTAGTATGTAGCATCTCCTAGTGGACCTCTACCAAGTTTGTTCATATGATGTCCCTGCGGTCAAAACTGGCCCCGCCCCGGGGGTCACAAGTTTCGAACATAGGAACAAAGAATGAAAACTTTAAAATTTTTCTTCTCTGAAACTGGAAGGTGTGGAGCTTTGATATTTGGCATGTAGCATCTCCTAGTGGACCTCTACCAAGTTTGTTCATATGACATCCCTGGGGTCAAAACTGGCCCCGCCCCGGGGGTCACAAGTTTCAAACATAGGAACAAAGAAGGAAAACTTTAAAATTCTTCTTCTCTGAAACTGGAAGGCGTGGAGCTTTGATATTTGGCATGTAGCATCTCCTAGTGGACCTCTATCAAGTTTGTTCATATGACACCCCTGGGGTCAAAACTGGCCCCGCCCCAGGGGTCACAAGTTTCAAACATAGGAACAAAGAATGAAAACTTTAAAATTCTTCTTTTCTGAAACTGGAAGGCGTGGAGCTTTGATATTTGGCATGTAGCATCTCCTAGTGGACCTCTACCAAGTTTGTTCATATGATGTCCCTGGGGGTCAAAACTGGCCCCGCCCCTGGGGTCACAAGTTTCGAACATAGGAACAAAGAATGAAAACTTTAAAATTCTTCTTCTCTGAAACTGGAAGGCTTGGAGCTTTGATATTTGGCATGTAGCATCTCCTAGTGGACCTCTACCAAGTTTGTTCATATGATGTCCCTGGGGTCAAAACTGGCCCCGCCCCGGGGGTCACAAGTTTTGAACATAGGAACAAAGAAGGAAAACTTTAAAATTATTCTTCTCTGAAACTGGAAGGTGTGGAGCTTTGATATTTGGCATGTAGCATCTCCTAGTGGACCTCTACCAAGTTTGTTCATATGATGTCCCTGGGGGTCAAAACTGGCCCCGCCCCTGGGGTCACAAGTTTCAAACATAGGAACAAAGAAGGAAAACTTTAAAATTCTTCTTCTCTGAAACTGGAAGGCTTGGAGCTTTGATATTTGGCATGTAGCATCTCCTAGTGGACCTCTACCAAATTTGTTCATATGATGTCCCTGGGGTCAAAACTGGCCCCGCCCCGGGGGTCACAAGTTTCAAACATAGGAACAAAGAATGAAAACTTTAAAATTTTTCTTCTCTGAAACTGGAAGGCGTGGAGCTTTGATATTTGGCATGTAGCATCTCCTAGTGGACCTCTACCAAATTTGTTCATATGATGTCCCTGGGTTCAAAACTGGCCCCGCCCCGGGGGTCACAAGTTTCAAAGGTAGGAACAAAGAATGAAAACTTTAAAATTCTTCTTCTCTGAAACTGGAAGGCGTGGAGCTTTGATATTTGGCATGTAGCATCTCCTAGTGGACCTCTATCAAGTTTGTTCACATGACACCCCTGGGGTCAAAACTGGCCCCGCCCCAGGGGTCACAAGTTTCAAACATAGGAACAAAGAATGAAAACTTTAAAATTCTTCTTTCCTGAAACTGGAAGGCGTGGAGCTTTGATATTTGGCATGTAGCATCTCCTAGTGGACCTCTACCAAGTTTGTTCATATGATGTCCCTGGGGGTCAAAACTGGCCCCGCCCCTGGGGTCACAAGTTTCGAACATAGGAACAAAGAATGAAAACTTTAAAATTCTTCTTCTCTGAAACTGGAAGGCTTGGAGCTTTGATATTTGGCATGTAGCATCTCCTAGTGGACCTCTACCAAGTTTGTTCATATGATGTCCCTGGGGTCAAAACTGGCCCCGCCCCGGGGGTCACAAGTTTTGAACATAGGAACAAAGAAGGAAAACTTTAAAATTCTTCTTCTCTGAAACTGGAAGGTGTGGAGCTTTGATATTTGGCATGTAGCATCTCCTAGTGGACCTCTACCAAGTTTGTTCATATGATGTCCCTGGGGTCAAAACTGGCCCCGCCCCTGGGGTCACAAGTTTCAAACATAGGAACAAAGAATGAAAACTTTAAAATTCTTCTTCTCTGAAACTGGAAGGCTTGGAGCTTTGATATTTGGCATGTAGCATCTCCTAGTGGACCTCTACCAAATTTGTTCATATGATGTCCCTGGGGTCAAAACTGGCCCCGCCCCGGGGGTCACAAGTTTTGAACATAGGAACAAAGAAGGAAAACTTTAAAATTCTTCTTCTCTGAAACTGGAAGGCGTGGAGCTTTGATATTTGGCATGTAGCATCTCCTAGTGGACCTCTACCGAGTTTGTTCATATGACGTCCCTGGGGTCAAAACTGGCCCCGCCCCGGGGGTCACAAGTTTCAAACATAGGAACAAAGAATGAAAACTTTAAAATTCTTCTTCTCTGGAACTGTAAGGCGTGGAGCTTTGATATTTGGCATGTAGCATCTCCTAGTGGACTTCTACCAAATTTGTTCATATGACACCCCTGGGGTCAAAAGTGGCCCCGCCCCGGGGGTCACAAGTTTCGAACATAGGAACAAAGAATGAAAACTTTAATATTCTTCTACTCTGAAACCGGAAGGCGTAGAGCTTTGATATTTAGTATGTAGCATCTCCTAGTGAACCTCTACCAAGTTTGTACATATGATGTCCATGGGGTCTAAACTGGCCCCGCCCCGGGGGTCACAAGTTTCAAACATAGGAACAAAGAATGAAAACTTTAAAGTTCTTCTTCTCTAAAACTGGAAGGCGTGGAGCTTTGATATTTGGCATGTAGCATCTCCTAGTGGACCTGTACCAAGTTTGTTCATATGATGTCCCTGGGGTCAAAACTGGCCCCGCCCCTGGGGTCACAAATTTCGAACATAGGAACAAAGAAGGAAAACTTTAAAGTTCTTCTTCTCTGAAACTGGAAGGCGTGGAGCTTTGATATTTGGCATGTAGCATCTCTTAGTGGACCTCTACCAAGTTTGTTCATCAATTGACCTGACAATTGGTCAGAAATTGGATTATGCACGTTGAGTGAATTTCGCCTATTGACTCAGGTGAGCGACCCAGGGCCATCATGGCCCTCTTGTGTAAACTTTGGATTTGATTTGATCTCTTTGCTTCATTCAAATCGTTGAGCCCAAATAGCTCAGTCAGAAGCATACAGGACTTGAGAACAGAAGGTTGCTAGTTCAGTCCCTGGCTTGGCCAATTTCTTTCTGAGGATTGATGATTTGCATTGCGACAGGATTCATTCCTCTCTCACCGCTGAGCATTGTTTTGACGATAGTTGTGTGGAAAAGCAGCCAGTGGCTTGGAAAGAATATTGTGCGGAGTACTGGTGAAAGAAACTCATGGAAAGCATGGATAGGTGCACTGGCCACTGCGATATGACTGAAATAATGTTAAAAATGGCATTAAACACCATACAATCAATCAATCAGTTCATTCAAATCATTCAAATTCTTATGATATCATGTGATACTTCACTGCCAAAACAACCCTCAGTATAAGATTCAGAATATGTTCTTTTTTTGTAAAAAAAAAGAAAGAGATGTCTGCAAACTATGACCCTTTTTCTAATTATTAGCTCACCTGAGCACATAGTGCTCAGGGTGAGCTATTGTGATCGATCGTTGTCCAGCGTCCGTCCATCCGTCCGTGTGTCCGTCTGTCCATCCGTCCATGAACAATTACTTAAAAAATCTTCTCTGAAGAAACCGCCCAACAGATTTCAATGAAACTTCACAGAAATGATCCTTAGGTGATGCACTTTCAGAATACTTCAAAGATTTATATTCCATGAAGAACTCTGGTTGCCATGGCAACCGAGAGAAAAACCTTTAAAAATCTTCTTGTCCCAAACCGTAAGGGCTAGAGCTTTCATATTTGGCATGTAGCATCATCTAATAGCCCTCTACCAAAATACTTCAAATTAAGGCGCTGTTGTTGAAATTGGCCCTATGTTGTGGGTTCTCAGATTTCACATAGAGATAAATAGGGAAATCTTTAAAAATCTTCTTGTTTACACTCTAGCATCTACAAATATTGACCAATCAGTACCAAACTTGGCCACAATGTATATGCCCATAAGGTCTCGGATGAGTTCGATTTTGGATCAAATCCTATCAGAACATCAGGAGTTATTTGCCCTTGAATTTGCAAAAATTACTGAATCTGACTTTGTTTACACTCTAGCATCTACAAATATTACTCAATCAGCACCAAACATTGTCAAAGTGTGTGTGATCATAAGATCTCAGATTAGTTCAATTATGGATCTAATCAGACCTGAACTGTCTGAGTTGTCTGCCCTTGAATTAGAAAATTTGCCATATTTGACTTTGTTTACACTCTAGCATCTGCAAATATTGACCAATCAGTACCAAACTTGGTCAAAATATCTATTCCCATAAGGTCTCGGAAGAGTTCAGTTATGGGTCAAATTGAACCAGAACATCCAAGAGTTATTTGCCCTTGAACTGGACAAAATTTCCATATGTGACTTTGTTTACACTCTAGCATCTACAAATATATACCAATCAGTACCAAACTTGGTAAAAATTTATATGACCATAAGATCTTGGATGGGTTTTGATTATGGGTCTTATTAGACCCAAACAACATGAGTTATTTGCCCTTCAATTAGAGTTGCTGTATTTGACTTGGTTTACTCTGTAGCATCTACATGTATATATAATGCAAACTGAAAAATCTTTATGTTTAAACCCAAAATGCCTAGAGCTATGATACTTTGCATGAAGCATCACCTTGTGGACCTCAAGAAATTTTGCACACAAGATGCCCCTGGGATCATTACAGGTCCAGCCGCGGGGCTAAGACGTTTGTACTTAGGTATCTTTCGTGCAATTATAAGAAAATTTTCTGGTTAACCAAAGGCCTAACCCTCTGTTAAAGTTGTGAGTTGTCTCTCTTTCATAATCATTTGGCCTTGAACTTCAGTATTTGGTATTTATCTTCATTGTTAACCTGTACTGCTTAGTACTCAGGTGAGCGATATAGGACCATCATGGTCCTCTTGTTCTTGTTTATGTGATAAAGGCCTGCATTTGTGGTCGGATTTTCATGAAACTTGCACAGTTTGTTTATCTCATCAACAGCTTGAACCCTTTTATCTCATCAATAGCTTGAACCCTATCGATTTTGAGAAACAAGTGGGCCATGATGGCCCTGTATCGCTCCACTGGCTTATAAATATAAACCATGAAGAAAAGTCTTCACTATATAAGCCCTTATAAAACTTTGACCCCAGGGCTACAGTCGGACTAAATGGGGAATATGTGTATTAGAAGAATAACATGCCAAATTTGGGAGTTTTTGGCCTTATGGCTAGTAACAAGATGGTTTCTGAACTTTTCCCTCCATAAACCCATGTAAAACTTTTGACCCCTGATGCAGGGCCAAACTTGATCCTAGGGTTGTAACTTGGGCCCTCTTTGTAATTGTCCACTAGATAATGCTATAATTATACAAAATTTGGTAGCCTAAGCCTTATGGCTATGTACACCAAGACTTAAAAGTTTTCCCTATGTAAGCCCATGTAAATCTTATGAAACCCCCGCCCCCCCCCAAGCATGAGGCGAAATTGACCCCAGGACTATACTTTGGGCACTTTTGGTAGACCCCAACTAGATCAAGCTAAATGCAAAATTTGGTAGCTCCAGGCCTTATGGCTAGGTATGGGAAGATTTTTAAAGTTTTCTCTATATAAGCCTATGTAAAACTTGTTACCCTTGGGGCAGAGCCAATTTTGACCCCAGGGCTATAATTTCAAGAAACATGATAAAGGTCTACTAAATAAAGCTACATGCCAAATTTGGTAGCCCTATGCCTTATGGTTTCAGACAAGAAGATTTGTAAAGTTTTCTCTATATAAGCCTATGTAAAACTTGTGACCCCTGGGGCAGAGCCAATTTTGACCCCAGGGCTATAATTTCAAGAAACATGATAGAGGTCTACTACATAAAGCTACATGCCAAATTTGGTAGCCCTATGCCTTATGGTTTCAGACAAGAAGATTTTCAAAGATTTCCAATATTTTTCAGTTTTGTTGCCATGGCAACCAGAGTTTTTGAAGGAATCAAATTCTTTCAAGAAATTCTGAAGAGGACCATGGCAGGATCATTTCTGTGAAGTTTCATGAAAATTGGATGGGTAGTTTCAGAGAAGATGATGTTTGAAATAAAAGTTAACGCACGGATGGACGGACGCACGGACGGACAGACGGACGCACGACGGACACCGGGCCATGACATAAGCCCGCTGGCCTTCGGCCAGTGGAGCTAAAAATCTGACAATCATTGTGGGAAAAGTAGCCATTTAAAGTTCAAAATTTCAATTTCTTTTTCTCTTTTTTTTTCAACTTTAAGATCTGCTACAGACTAATGCCAATGACAAAAAATATAGTAACATTTCGAAGGAAAACATTCTACAAGTCTAGATCTGTATGGAAACAATGTGGGAATGGGAGCATCTGCTTTTAGCAGAAAACTGCTGTTACTCCCTTTTCGTTGTCTTCAGACAGGATTTAAATGGACATGTTCATGTTGTAATGGGATCAAACTGATTCAATGTTGCAGTAACTTTGAGTTTTAACCCTTTACCAGATGGCAAATTTTTAGACTGGTCCAAATTTACAATATCTGCAGATGACAAAAAATTAATTAAATAGTAAGATTTGTGTGATGGGATAGAAAACATCGTGAAAAAAGGAGAAAATGCTGGTTACTAGCATTTTCTCCTTTTCCCACAATGTTTTCAAAAGTTTTTCCCCTGGGTTGTTAAAAGTTGTGATTGTGTGGTAGAGGGTTAGGCAAATGAAGAGTTTTTTGATGCACGGCAACAATCATGTAAAAGCAAACAAGGAAAACTATCCATAAACTGAGTTTTATGTGAATTTTACAATTTACAGTTAAAAGGATTATACAATTCAGAAAATAACATGATGACTTTTGCATGTAACAAATGTTTCACAGCCATAACCATATTTTATAGTTAGAAGTAAATAATACTGGTGAACTACAAGAAATAAGATCTGCACATAACAGACTGATTTGTGATGTTTTTACACTTATTAAGGGAAGGTATATTATCCTTTTACCACACAATCCAGAGTTTTAACAACCCTGAGAAAAGAGCTTTTTGAAAACATTGTGGGAAAAGGAGGAAATGCTGGTAACCAGCAGTTTTTCCTTTCCCCACATCATTTTCCACTCGATCAGGGACAAATTTCATCATTAGGATCATATTTAATTTGTGGTCTTCAAATGCTTTGAATTTGGATGGGTCTGTAATTTGGCTGTGTGGTAAAGAGTTACATAAGAAACACAACAACAGTCTGCACTTTTGTCTTGTCAGATCAGGTCTCACTGCCTGTGTTAAGGGGGTTCACATCAGATTTTACTTTTGGTTGCATGCAATATGTGCCTTTTTACACATGCAGCTCTAGCTCCAAATACACAGAAATGCAGGCTGTTGTAGTATTTGAATATATCATACTTTCAGATTCAGTTCAGAAGATTTTGTGTGCCAAAGCAGACCCCAGGGTTTTATTTGCACAAACGTATATCTATAAAAAACATTGCATAACTACAGTAGAGCTAAAATCTTTATCAATCATCTGATTCTGGGGATACCCAGTGCAAAAACTTCATGGCGAGTTCGTATCCCATAAAACAGGCCTGAAATATATTGCAATTCAAGCATTACATTTACCACACAGTCCCGACTCTTAACGACCCTATGAAAGATATCTCTTGAACACACTGTGGGAAAAGGAATAAATGCTGGTAACCAGCATTTTCTCCTTTTCCCACACTGTTTTCTATTCTTCCCAAAACAAATTTCAATCTTTCAGTTACATTTATTTTGCCGTCTGCAAATGCTTTCAATTTGAAAATTATTTGAAAACATTGAAAAGTATGCAAAATGGCCTACTAACACACTGAATTGGTATGAACTGATAAAGGAATTTGACAGCAGTTTTTCACTCTGCCAAAACTGATGGATATATTTTTTAGGCTTGTTCTCAGCTTACTGACTAGAACTGTTGCAAAGCAGACAAATGGCCCCACCAGCATTTTGTCACTGAAGCAGCATAATCAGAGAACAGAAATGATTTTCAAAACAAAGATCACCAGTGACCTTGACCTTTGAGCCATGTGACCCTAAAACAGTAGAGCACCTCCTTGGGTCATGAGCAACACTTGTATAAATTTTCAGGGTCCCAGGTCAAATGGCTTTTGGGTTAGAGCATGGAAATGATCTTCAAAGTTCACCTGTGACCTTGACCTTTGACCAATGTGACCCCAAAACAACAGGGGACCTCTTGGATCATGAGCAACATTTGTATAAAGTTTCAGGGTCCCAGGTCATACAGCTTTTGAGTTACAGCATGGAAGCAAAAACCTGGACAGATGGATGGATGGATGGACAGACAGACAGACATGGTGAAACCAGCATACCCCCCTCTCCTCCGTAGGTGCGGGGGTATAATAACCCATCAGGTTTTTTTGAGCCTTTCCTGTCTGTTTTGTAAGTTGGGTTGGCTATAAATTTTCGCAAAAATATACAAAAGATCTAGTAACACAACATATTACAGTTAAGCCTTCCTATGACTTCATTACATTGGAAACTCATGAAAACTTGTAAAAACACTATTCGGACAGTTTTGTTTGTAACCGAGTTCAAAGCTGTTTCAACCCTTTCCCATATGACAAATTTTGGACCCTTTCAAATCAAAAGCATCTGCAGACAACAAATTTGAAAGTGGTACAAATGAACTTAATTGTTTTGACAGGGTAGAAAAACATAGTAGGATAAGGAGAAAATGCTGGTTACTAGCATTTTCTCCTTTTCCCATAATGTTTCAAAAGGCCTCTTCATCAGTGTCCTGAAAACAAGGGATTGCTTGGTAAAGGGTTAACAGCCTAGGTCATACATAGCAGTCAGTGCACCTACACATGTGTTTTCTGGCTTTCTCACACCAGTACTGACACAACTTTCTTTCAAAGCCACCAACTACTTTTCTGAGGAGTGATGAGAAATCGCCAGAAAGAAAGTTTGTCTCAGCTGGGTATCAAACCTGCAAGCACGGGGTCACATGTCAGATACGCTAACCACTGAGCTACCCAGCTGGGATTTGTTCAAACAGATACTTGCCTGGTGCTATGTCTGCCTTTGTATCAAACTCTTTCTTGCATTAAAACTTTTCAAAACTCGGCACTAGGAAATGAGCTAGTAGTATAAAACATATGGAAGTATATTTGATCATTCATGAACTTACAGCATTAGCTGGAAAAGCCCTAATCATCACAGGAGATAATCCCTTGAATAAAGCACCTGGTCCTTCTTCCTTCATAATGTGACGAAATACGTCTCTAACACCATTTGGGTATGTACCTGCAGGGGCTGTAAATATCGGGTTGAAAAAATGGGACATTATAGAAAAAGATTTAAAGCATACTTAACAGTACAGGCATATTAAAGAGTCTTGAAAATGGATTTTGTTTCAGAAATTTAATCACTTTACAAAAACCACAAAACTTCAGACTTTTCAAAATTAAAAAGCCTCAATCATATTTTCTTCAGATAATAAAATTTGTGTGTCAAATGGTAGAAAACATTGTGGTGAAACGAGAAAATGCTGGTTACTAGTATTTTCTCCTTTCACCACCACGTTTTCAAAGGCCTTTTTTTTCTCGGGGTTGTTAAAACCTTGGAATTGTTTGGTAAAGGGTTATTGAAAACTGATAATCTAAACATTCTGTATCTACATGGCAGACCAAAGTTAAATACTGAAATCAACACCTGGCTTCAACCAGAGTTGTTACTTTGTTGATGCAGGAGTACTACAAATGTGAAATACTGTAAATAAGAGCCATCAGGGTCAGTATTCACCAACCATTCTTGAGAAGTTCTTTGTCTTGTTCTCTAGAAATTTCTGCATTTGAAAGTAACACAACTCCTATTAGGCTAAACCATTTGGTTTAGCCAATCAAAAGTTCTGTTACTTTCAAATGCAGAAAATCTTGGTGAATAAGACTAAGAATATTCTTAAGAATACTGACCCAGAAACTGGTAATGCTCCCCAAATACCTTTTTGTCACAAAAGAAATGTCTGTCAGAGTAGGATGTACTTTTTAAAAATGGGTAACCATTCAACTGTTCATATTTTGAGAATGGAAAAAAAATTCCAAGGGCCATAACTCAAATGAACAAGAGGGCCGTTGGCCCTAAAGCCCTTACCTAAGTAAAGTTATCTGCAGTTGATAAAGCTGAAGAGATCTTGGTTTTAATGATGTAAAATACATGAATGTACGTAAGTGACCTATTTTTTTAACCAACGTGACCTAATTTCAAACTTGTCCAAGATATTATTAAGACAAACATGCTGACTAAGTTTCTTGAGTATCGGGCTGAAAATGAGGCCTCTACAGTGTACACAAAGCTAAAGCCCAGTGACCTACTTTTTGACTCGACATGACCTAGTTTAGAACCTGTCCAAGATTTTATCAAGACAAACATTCTGACCAAGTTTCATGAGTATCTGACTGAAAATGTGACCTCTAGAATGCACACAAGGTAAATGCACGACAGACGACGCACACTGGACACAGCATAATCACAAAAGCTCATTTTGAGCACTTTGGGTTCAGGTGAGCTAAAAATCAATGAACAAGAAAATGCTGACAATCTGCCCATGTCTTTCTTATGGGGAAGCATTCCATGAAGTTTCTTTAAATTTCATGCAATGGTGCTGAAAAATAGCACAAAAAAAAAAAAAAATCCAGACTCAAAATTCACAGAGCCATAACTGAGAGAAAAATCAACGAACCACAACATACTGACAATATGCACATGTCCTCCCCATAGGAAAGCTTCCCATGAAGTTTCATTAATATCCACCTAGTGTTTACCTATTAACTGCACGGAAATGAAATTCTGAATGGACTGACACCCTGATTTTTTTCCTGGGAGCATAAAAACAGTTAAAAGTCACACCAAGGTTAACCCTTTACCACACAATCCCGGTTTTTAACGACCCTGAGATAGAGGACTTTTGAAAACACTGTGGGTAAAGGAGAAAATGCTGGCAACCAGCATTTTCTCCTTTTCCCACAATGTTTTCTATCCTTCCCAAAATAAATTTCAATGTTTGAGTCACATTTACTTTGTCGTCTGCAAATGCTTTGAATTTGGACAAGCCTAAAATTTTGTCATTTAGTAAAGAGTCAAAGTTCCAATAAATCAATTAAAAAAGAAAACTAACCAGTCTGTAACCTGGACTTTAACACATCAGGAGCAATACCAACACACCAGTTAAATATACCAGCCATACCGCCTGCAAACAGTGTTCGTCCTACACTCAGGTCACTGCGACTGAAAAAAATACAAAAAAAAAAACTATTTCAATCACAGGTAGAAATACATGTCTTCATTTACTACAAAGTTTTTATCTAGTATCTAGTGGCAGAACACTCTTAAAACAAGAGGGCCATGATGGCCCTGTATCGCTCCACTGGCTTATAAATATAAACCACGAAGAAAAGTCTTCACTATATAAGCCCTTATAAAACTTTGACCTCATGGCTACAGTCTGACTAAATGGGGAATATTGTATTAGAAGAATAACATGCCAAATGTGGGAGTTCTTGGCCTTATGGCTGGTAACAAGATGGTTTCTGAACTTTTCACTCCATAAACCCATGTAAAACTTGTGATCCCTGGTGCAGGGCCAAACTTGATCCTAGAGCTGTAACTTGGGCCCTCTTTGTAACTGTCCACTAAATAATGCTATAATTATATGCAAAATTTGGTAGCCTAAGCCTTATGGCTGTGTACACCAAGATTTAAAAGTTTTCCCTATGTAAGCCTATGTAAATCTTGTGAACCCCCCCCTCCAAGTATGAGGCCAAATTGACCCCAGGACTATACTTTGGACACTTTTGGTAGACTCCAACTAGATCAAGCTAAATGCCAAATTTGGTAGCTCTAGGCCTTATGGTTTCAGACAAGAAGATATTTAAAGTTTTCTCTATATAAGCCTATGTATAAAACTTGTGACCCCTGGGGAAGAGCCAATTTTGACCCCAGGGCTATAATTTCAAGAAACATGATAGAGGTCTACTACATAAAGCTACATGCCAAATTTGGTAGCCCTATGCCTTATGGTTTCAGACAAGAAGATTTTTAAAGTTTTCTCTATATAAGCCTATGTAAAACTTGTGACCCCTGGGGAAGAGCCAATTTTGACCCCAGGGCTATAATTTGAAGGAACTTGATAGAGGTCTACTACATAAAGCTACATGCCAAATTTGGTAGCCCTATGCCTTATGGTTTCAGACAAGAAGATTTTTAAAGTTTTCTCTATATAAGCCTATGTAAAACTTGTGACCCCTGGGGCAGAGCCAATTTTGACCCCAGGGCTATAATTTGAAGAAACTTGATAGAGGTCTACTACATAAAGCTACATGCCAAATTTGGTAGCCCTATGCCTTATGGTTTCAGACAAGAAGATTTTTAAAGATTTCCAATATTTTTCAGTTTTGTTGCCATGGCAACCAGAGTTTTTGAAGGAATCAAATTCTTTCAAGAAATTCTGAAGAGGACCATGTCAGGATCATTTCTGTGAAGTTTCGTGAAAATCGGATGGGTAGTTTCAGAGAAGAAGATGTTTGAAATAAAAGTTAACGCACGGACGGACGGACTGACGGACGGACGGACGGACGACCGGACGGACGGACGGACGCACGACGGACACCGGGCCATGACATAAGCCCGCTGGCCTTCGGCCAGTGGAGCTAAAAATGGTGGCTAAAGAGGAAATTGCATGAGTGATTGATCCATGGTCACAATGTTTTGAGTCATGCTCTGTGAAAAGGGGGCTTAATGCATCTACAAAAAAAAGCATCTACAAAAAAGTATCAGCCTAGGCAGGCTAACATGAGCTGAAACTTTTTGCTATCTGTCAAATTTCTACATGTCACAGGAACAGTCTCACTCGTTATTAAGTTGGTTGTTAGACAAAGAGGATTTTATGGATCCCTAATTATGTGATGTCTTGCTTGGTACAATGCATTACGAAGGTGCATTAAGCCCCCTTCTGCCAGACCATGGCTCATTTACTTACTATTGTTTGAAATAATGGTCAGTGGTGAGAGAGGGCTGCATCCAGTCACAATGACTATCATCAATCAATAGAAACTGGCCGAGCCAGGGATCGAACCAGTGACCCCCTCTTCTCAAGTCCTGTATGCTACCAACTGAGCTACTGGGGCTCGGCTTGTACTTGCAAAACATGTATTTTGTCATTCGATTTTTTTTAACCGTGACCAACCATGACCAAATATGCCGATTTGATTTTTTTCAGTTTTACTCGGTGATGAAAATGTGCACTGAATAATAACTAAAAACTACTCTAGTTTACTACCTCTGATCAGCTGGCGTCAGAGCATGCTGTAACCACTCATAGGACATAAAATACATTCCGCTGGCTGGAACATCTGTAACAAATAAAACAAATTGAAATTAATGGACATAATTTTATTTGTAAGAAATCCGATTGCCATTTTTCATAATTATCACATCAATGTTTGAAAGAAGGAGCTAGCTGTAAAACAAAAAACAAGATAAGAAGTTAATGCTTGAAACAAGCCAACGCTCCTTTTAACCCTTTACCACACAATCCCAACTTTTAAGGACCGTGAGGAAGAAGGCTTTCAAAAACATTCTGGAAAAAGGATAAAATGCTGGTAACCAGCATTTTCTCCTTTTCCTGCAATATTTTCTACTCCATGAAAGACAAATTTTATGGAACAGTCTAAAAAATGGTTGTGTGGTGAAGAGTTAAAACAATATCTATCAAAGGAGAGTATTTGATAAACAAATCTAATTCACTCTTTACCAAATGACAAAATTTTAGACGGGTGCAATTTGAAGCATTTGCAGACGACAAATTAAATGTGGCTAAAATGATTTGACTTGTTTCTGCAAGGTTAGAAAATATTGTGGGAAAAGAAGAAAATGCTGGTTACAAGAATTTTCTCTTTTTCCCGCAATGTTTTCAAAAGCCTTATTTACCAGGGTCGTTAAAACTCGGGATTGTTAAGGACAGCATGTGATAGATTTGTAACGACTCTAAGGAAAAAAGCTTTTGAGAGCATATAGGGTCATCTGTGCTAATTTTGAATTTGTCATCTGCAGATGTTTTGAATTTGGAACAGTGTAAAATTTGTGGTTTGGGAAAATTTTTCACACACCCTGTATTCATACTATTGAACATTAATAGAGACAACTGAAGGAAAAAAAAAAAGATTACCAGTAATTACTATTACTGTACCAATGCTAAGATAACTGTACATATATTTGCAACAATGTTTATTAAAGCTTTCTTTGACGGATGTGAAAGAGGATGTCTAAAACCCATTTAACTCTATCGAAATGACAAAATTTTGAACTCCACAAAATTGAAAACATTTGCAGACGACAAATCAAATGTCTATAAGTTTTCTATCTTTGATGTGACAGAAAACATTGCGGGAAAAGGAGAAAATGCTGGTTACCAGCATTTTCTCCTTTTTCCACAATGTTTTCAAAAGGCCTTTTTATCAGGGTCATTAAAACTTGGGACTGTGTGGTAAAGGGTTAAGAGTTTGTTATCATAACAATAATATACCAACCCCGCAGCAGAGTTGCACAGGTGCCTCTGTATACACTTCTAATACCCCCTTCCCTGTACAACTGTTTAGCACAGTCTATGGGGCCATTGTACTTCTTCACTGTAGCGTCAGCTTGAATCTGCAAAATTATGTGTTAGCAGATATGAACTGCTATAGGAAGGCAATAATCTATGGACCTATGTATGTGACTTTTCATGTCCCTGCAGACACTGGCTTTTCAAAGCACTTAAAAAAGGAGTTTTAGCTTGTTGTTACAAGAACTTGCTCCTTTATAGGGATGTAAACAAATGCTCAAACCATGTGATTATGTTTTTGAAAGGGCAGTGAGGAATATGGGAAAAGGAGAAAATGCCAGGTTTAGTAACCAGACTGTTTTCATAAGCCTTCTTCCTCAGGGTTGTGGAACATGGGGTTCTTTGGTAAAGGGTGAACTCTTTACCACATTACAAAATATTTGATGTGACCAAATTAAAAGCATTTGCAGAAGACAAATGAAATGTACCTCAAATGATGATATTTGTCTTTGCAAAGGTAGAAAATGTGTGAATTGGAGAAAATGCTGGTTACCAGGGTTTTCTCCTTTTCCTACAATTTTTTTCAAAAGCCTTCTACTTCAGGGTTATTCAAACCCAGGATTGTGTGGTAAAGGATTGAAGAACCCCAGAAAAGAATCCATCTTTAAATACAGAAATCAACTGATATTTTGAATTAAAAATCTTAATTTCACAATTCTTTAATATCCAAATCATTTTCATAAAATCAAATACACATACCTGTAATAAACATTTTATTCTTTCACCTGGTGCCATGATTGCTGTTGTAAACACCCCTGCTAACATACCAGCATTGAAAAACTGCAAATAACTGAAAAAAGAAACAAGTACAAATTTTGTACCTAGTAACATACCATAAGTGATATCAGTGAAGGAAACAAAGTGATAAACATGAAATATCACTGAAAAATTAGACTTAAAGGGAGCTACTTTGAATTTTCTAATCCCACAAAACTTAAAGTTTTATCCTTGACTTTAAATTGACTGATTGATTGTATGGTGTTTAACACCGTTTTCAACACTATTTCAGTTATGTCACAGCAGCCAGTGCACCTTTTCATGCTTTCCTGGAGTTTCTTTTACCAGTACTACACACAATATTCTTTCAAGCCACTGGCTGCTTTCCCACATACCCATCGTCAAAAGTTTCAAAACAATGGTCAGCGGTGAGAGAGGAATGAATCCTGTTGCAATAACTATCATCAATCCTCGCAAAGAAATTGGCCAAGCCAGGAATCAAACCAGCCACCTCCTGTTCTGAAGTCCCGTATGCTACTGACAGAGCTACCATGGCTCGGCCCTTGACTATAGCATTAAAGGCAATTGGTGCTAAACCATGAAAAAATAACAGAGAGAAAAGTAAGAAAAAAACATTTTGGATGGTTTTTCTTTAACTCTTTACCAACGAGAAAATTTCGGATTTGACCAAATTGAAAGCATTTGCAGACGACAAATTAAATGTTGCTTAAATGGTGGAGTTTGTCTTTATTAGGGTAGAAAACATTGTGGGAAAAGAAGGAAATGCTGATTACCAGCATTTTTTCCTTTTCCCACAATGTTTTCAAAAGGTTTTGTTCTCAGGGTTGTTAAAACTCGGGAACAGATGGTTTTTCCTTAACTCTTTTCCAACAACAAAATTGTAGACTTGACCAAATTGAGAGCATTTGCAGATGACAAATTGAATGAAGCTTGAATGGTGACTTTTGTTTTCCATGGGGTAGAAAACAGTGTGGGAAAAGAAAAGGAGAAAATGGTAGTTACCAGCATTTTCTTCTTTTCCTACCATTTTTTCAGAAGATTTCTGCTTTAGGGTTGTTAAAATTCGGATTTGTGTGGGGAAGGGTTAATGGGATATGTAGCCTCCTATGGTATTCATAGATTTCACACATGAAGGCTGATTGGAATGTCACATATTTACCAACATGCATTGATTCTGTGGGATCCTATTCAAATAGGTACATGTATCATGGTATCATATTTGATGTCATAAAAATAAACAAGGTAACACATCTAAAAGAAAAAGAACCAGTCCATTATTCAATCCTCAAAATTGCATCTTTTCCACTGAATACAGTCATCCATTTTCTGTATGCTTGCATAAAACAATAAAACTTGTAGTTTTGTCAGTGCTTCACAAAAAGTTCTGATTCAATGCAAGAAACTTCAATAGGCACCTTTAACCCTTTTCCAAACAAGCCCTGGTTTTCATGTGTCTGCAGTACAAGTCTTTTGAAAACACTGTGGGAAAAGGACCCACAGTGTTTTCTACCCTTTTTGATAGGTTTCTGCCATTTTCGTCAAATTTAAAATTGTCGTCTGCAAACTCTTTCAATTTGGACCAGTCCAAAATTTGTCGTTTGGGAAAGGCTTAAAGTATGACTTTGCTATATTACAGTTACTACAGCATCAAAAGCTCATCATACATAGCATTTTGAGAAATAAAAGAATATTGCTATTCAAAAGGGCTTGTTTAACCCTTTACTAGACGACAAAATTCTAGCCTTGTCCAAATTGAAAGCATTTGCAGACGTCAATTTCAATGTGGCTCAAATGGTGCAACTTTTATCTTTGATAGGGTAGAAAACATTGTGGGAAAAGGAGAAAATGCTGGTTACCAGCATTTTCTCCTTTTCCCACAATGTGTTCAAAAGGCTTCTTTCCCAGGGGCGTCAAAAGGCAGCATTGTGCAGTAAAGGGTTAACAACCTCTACCACATTTTATTGAGAATGAAGCGGTCCAGTGTTTTCTTGGTTGCCAAAAAGTTTAATTGCTCAGATCTGATTTTCAATTGAAATCTGCTTAATACCACCAAATTGCTCTACATGTAAAATTCATATTTAGATCACTAATGCTTTTGTCATTTTGCAGGGTACGGAAAATAAGATGTTTGTAACCATGTTCCCATAAAAATTTTTAAAAGCCTTCTTTCTTAGGGTTATAAAACACAAAGAATTTTTGGTATAGGGTTAAACCCTTTTAATACATGTATACTTACGTCAAATCATCTGTTGGGTGTTTTTGCTGCAATTTTTTGCCAACTCCAAAACCGAGGAAACAAATAGCAAACATTGGTGCAACACCAGTCAGGGGGGCTCCCATACCTTTGTATAAACCAAAAAATCCCTGAAAATAAAACAGCAGGGTAACAAATACATACAGCAATAATCATTGACCCCTATAGTGCCATATAAACCCAGAAACATTTTGCAGTCTAGAAATAAGACCCAGTCATTGAAATCAAGTTTGCTCCTGGCCCTAATGTCTCTAAAAACACAGACAGAGTAGGTCAAAGATCAGACTGCACATTCTGTTAAATTTGACCTTAATCTACACTGACGGCAACGGCAACCTTAGTTGTGAAAGGCACTTAAAGGGTTAAAATCATTCAAGCAAGTCATCACATAATTATGAATCTAAAAAGTCCATTTTGTCTCCCAACTGACTGCATCATGCAGTAAACCTGTCCTTGGACATGCAGAAAATTAAAAAGTTTTAGCCCAGGTCCACCTGTGAATACTTTTTGCAGATGCATTTAGCCCCCTTTCACAGAGCATGGCTCAAATGGTGTATCAATAAGTGAAGAAATTACAAGAGCACCTCATGCTGGTGATAAAACTCAGCTGCAGTCAACTGTTGTTGCTCTCATCAAAAAATCAGTAGAACTATGTCAAAGATGTACCTACCCTAACAATTTAGATAAAGACTTTAACCCTTTCCCAAACGACAAATTTTGGACCGGTCCAAATTGAAAGAGTTTGCAGACGACAATTTTAAATTTGATGAAAATGGCAGAAAGTTCTCAAACAGGGTAGAAAACACTGTGGGAAAAGGAGAAATTGCTTGTTACGAGTAATTTCTCCTTTTCCCACAGTGTTTTTCAAAGACTTGTACTGCAGACACGTGAAAACCAGGGCTTGTTTGGGAAAGGGTTAAATTACATCTGCAATAATTGATAAAATGTTAATAAGATTTGTAGAAGTATAAACTTGAAACATTAGAGTGAAGATGTACCTCTTTTCTGATGGTTTTCATTGCACAATCAAATGTTCCTTTGTATAAAGGACTTTCACCCGCAGCTGGAACAGGCATGGTTTGTATGCGGACCTGTATCAAAAAAATTTGAAATCAGCACAGCAACTTAACCTTTTACCAAACAAAAAATGTTTTGAAGATACATCCTTACAGCCAGACAGAAAAAAAAACACACACCCACACTTAAAACTTAATAAAGTGTAAATGGCTCAGAATTTAGTCAGCTGTGAAAATACAGATAAATTACCAATATATAATGGTGTAAGGGATAGAGAAACTCAAGGGATTTGTCCTTTGGGAACAATAACAGTGATTCCTTTCAAGGCCACCAGAAAATGAAATGCATTTTGTCGTAGTCTGTGCAACCTTGCAACTGTCAGAGGCAACATTTGGCATGTGAAGTTTCTCATAAAATAAAGATGAAATGGCTTAAAAACGGAAAACAGGTACAGATATATAATTAATGACGCTGAGGAAGACGGCAAAACATAGCAGGAAAAGGAGAAAATGCTGGTCATTCATACTGTTGTAATGGGATCCCATGTAGTGTTTGATATAATTATTTCGCCACAATTATAAGTTGAAATAAAATGAGCCACGCTGTAGCAAAAGGGGGCTTAATACATCTCCCTGATGCATGACGCCAAGCAAGTCATCATAATTATGATCATGGATCCATAAGTCCATTTTGTTGAACAACTGACTGTATCATAAAGTAGATTGGTCCTTTGACAAAAAAAATTGACCAATAGTGAAAAGTTTCGGCCCAGGTCAGCCTGCGTGGACTGCGCTTGCTGACCTGGGTCGATACTTTTTCGCAAATGCATTAAGCCCCCTTTTCACAGAGCATGGCTCAAATTATTCAGGATTTTTCCAGGTAAGACAATAGACTGTGTCTGCTGCCACAAGATACTGATTTCAAAATCTGAATATACCAACTGTTTGCTTTCGTAATGATTGAATGTTGGGAGAAATATGATTTTTTTCCCGTTCTCCAGAATTTACTTGCAAGTGACCTAAAAATTGAATGTCTCAGAGATAATATGGCTTTCTGGAAGTGTCATTAGTTACCCCCCTTCATTGTTTTCAATGCGATTATAATCAGTCCATGAAAATTTTGTATGATTTTCTTCGAGTTTTTAGATGTTATAGATGTGATCTTTTTTTCCCTCCTTCACATCTGTTCTTTCCCTCAACTACTTTGTTACACATTATGTTGCAATATTGGTGCAATCTAGATGACTTTAGCGTGAATCCTGCATTCACACCTGTCTGGAATAAACACTGAGCAATACATGTAGCAGGATGCAACCTCACAGTAGACCAAGCTTAACTCTTTACTAAACAACAAAATTTTAGAGTGAACTGAATGCATTCGCAGACAACAAAGTAAAAAGAGACTCAAAAAATTGAAATTTGTCTTTAAAGGGTAGAAACCTTTGTTGGAGAAGGAGAAAATGCTGGTTACCAGCATTTTCTCTGTTTCCTACAATGTTTTAAAAAAAACTCCTCAGTCAGGATAGGTAAAACTTGGGATGGTGACCATGTGGTAAAGGGTTTACTCTTTACCACACAATCCCAACTTTTAACCACCCTGTGAAAGAAGTCTTTTGAAAACACTGTGGGAAAAGGAGAAAATGATGGTTACCAGCATTTTCCCACAATGTTTTCTACCCTTCCCAAGACAAATTTCAATTTTTCAATCACATTTACATTGTCGTCTGCAAATGCTTTCAAATTGGACCAGTCTAAAATTGTGTCGTTTGGTAAAGAGTTAGTCAGAAATGTAGGTCTCAGTTTGCTTTTAAACCTATTGGTTAAAGTTCATATGCTTATGATTATCAGTCAGCTACCAAAGTGTTTCAAGGTGGAAAGCTGCAAATCCCACTGTCCTGCTCCCCTTTCGTTTTCTTACTAATTTTTTTGTTATTGCCTCCTTTCATTTTAGAGACGATATGAATTAAACGTAGGATGGAAACATCTCCTTGCCCTTCAAACATTCAATTTGTTCAATTGACATATGCGTGGATCTGGTCATAACAAATCAAAATGTCACTGCGTTGTACTTGTTACATGTTCAAGACTTGCACCAAAATGTGTCGATTATGGTGTCGACATCATTTGGTGTCGCATAACTTTTGCCGGTACCTTTATCGTGTCCAACGGATGTCCTGCAACAACAAGGCATACACCGCCACATCCTCCTGCAATGAAGTCCTTAACTGGATTTACTTTCTTCCCCATGTTTTTTTGTCCAGTCACCTGGCAGTTTCTGCGTGATGCAGTTTGTCAAGTGTAACGATGTCAGTATTTAGAACGATTCGCTTGACTGACCCGGGTTGACAAGCTAACGGCGTTTCGTGTAATCAACTAATTCATGAAGAATACAGAGCGCAAAAACTCTTCATGAATCTAGATCTGAAAATGTTTTATTGAAATCTTATCTCTGAATGATTGCGGTTGCTTAAAGGGGGAAAAAAAATAATAATTTAACTGACATTGGTTTTGTTTAAAAAAAAAAAACAACTTTATTTTTATCAAATTTACGACTTGATAATTAATTCTTCCTAGGCACTGTAATAACATTTCAAATAAAACATCAATTCACAAACAAGAGCGGCAAATTGTCGCAAGATACGCCCGTCCCACCGCCAGTTGTTGAGGGGGATAATAATCGTAAAGGGCAGGTAGAGGAAAATAGTAGTGCAGCAGAAATCATGTAAGCGATTGACATAGGCATGAATGTCTCTGGCCAGAGCATAACTTTGTCATCTCCAGTCTGAACATCTTCAAATTTGGAATGCATGATTGTTGAAAAATTACGGAGTGCAGTGCACAAGAACCATAACTCTTCCTAGCACAAATTTTGAAAAAGAAAATGCTGTAAAAATGACAATCAAAGGGAAATAACTCAAAGACAGCATGAGGTAGAGTTATGGTTCTTTCGCACTGCACTCGGTATTATTGCAACAAACACAAATGCCAAGTTTCAAGTCAATGGGACTAAAGATGACAAAATTATGCTCCAGACAAGCAGAAAATGCAGTAAAAATGACAATCAAAGGGAAATAACTTAAAGACAGCACGAGGTAGAGTTATGGTTCTTTTGCACTGCACTCGGTATTATTGCAACAAACACAAATGCCAAGTTTCAAGTCAATCGGACTATAGATGACAAAGTTATGCTCCGGACAAGCAGAAAATGCTGTAAAAATGACAATCAAAGGGAAATAACTCAAAAACAGCATGAGGTAGAGTTATGGTTCTTTTGCACTGCACTCGGTATTATTGCAACAAACACAAATACCAAGTTTCAAGTCAATCGGACTGAAGATGACAAAGATGACAAAGAACTGGATGCCGCCCGCCCGCCCGCCTGCCCGTACGCCATGGGTGTTCCCATAATACGGCCCATCTTTGACGGGCGTATAAAAATGGACAAGATGGCACCACGGTATGTTTAGAAAATTCTTCATAACTAGCAATATTTATTGAATCTGCTAGAGGATTATTTTACCAAGTTAAATGATCTTGTTGCCAATTCATTCCTTGGGATCCTGCATGGCTCTGTTTTGCCTGGGTTCCAGCCTATTCATTTTTTCCTTTCCTGTTGTAATGACATTACTTTGTCAAGAATGGTAATAATAACGAAAACGATAAACAGATAGCTGCCAATGAGCGATAGCAGACGACGATTCCAAGGAGAACATGATACGAAGAAATCAAAATCATTACTGCCTGAACCTAGGCTAGGCTCTGTTCTGAAGGTGAAGAATGCTTGAATTGGTGGACTGGTATTTGATATTCATCTGAGGTCTTAAGCATTTCTATAGGAGTGTCCTTGGGAAAGACACTACAGGGCCCCAGCCTAATACTGTTGCAACACAGGATTCACTGTGCCATGATAATATCAACTGATATAACGTATAACGCGATGGAATACATCAATCACCGATAGAACCTTTATTTTCATTCCTACCCTAGACAGGTTTTGAAAAAATTAAATATATGGGAGCTGACTCTTGTCACAAGTAGTTTAGTATTTCTTTGATAGGACAGAAAACACTAAGGATAAAGGAGAAAATGCTAGTTACCAGAATTTTCTCCCATTCCCACAATGTTGCAAAAGCCTACCTACAATGGGCGATTAAATCTCTGGATTGTGGAGTTAATGGGTAAACAGAATACACAAAGCCAATTATCTTAATCAGTATAACCCTTTACCACACATACCCAACTTTTAATGACCCTGAAAGAGGTTTTTAAACCCATTTTGGGGAAAGGAGGAAATGCTGGCAACCAGCATTTTCTCCTTTTCCCACATTGTTTTCTATTCTATCAAAGGTGAAAATCATCATTTGAGTAACGTTTAATTTGTGGTCGGTAAAAATGCTTTCAATTTGGTCCAGTCCAAAATTTTATCATTTTGGTATAGAGAAAAACAGGTGTAGAAAAGCTTACAAGTTTTATTGTAAGTCAGAGAGATTTGGCCAAGATCAGGCTAAAAGGATGTGTACACTGATCTTGATATACACTCTTTCAAGAGGCACTGCAGGCTGTGACTGACATAAAGTGCACTAAATCGTCTACATCTGACTAGAATGATTGTACTCTGAGCACAAAGAACTTTCATATCTTAGCAGGAACAGAAATTCAGAGTTTACTCTTAACCTCACAATCCTGACTCTGAGGAAGAAGCCTTTTAAAAACATTATGGGAAAAGGAGAAAATGCTGGTAACCAGCATTTTCTCCTTTTCCCACAATGTTTTCTACTCAAAGACAAATCTCATCATTTGAGCCACAATTAAAATGTCATCTGAAAATGCTCTCAACTTGGGAAAGTCTACATTCTTCTCTTGTGGTAAAGAGTTCAAGAAGATGTTACCAAAGACACTACCACTGAATTGATGGGAAATATTTTATTTACATCAATTTACATCATGAAAATGCCAACTCATTCAATAAAACAATTGTAGAGCCTCACAAGTTCCATTCTACCTTAATAACATGCAGAACGAAAATTCCTTATGCCCTTTACCCAACAATCCTGAGTTTTAAAGACCTAAAGAAGAAAGCCTTTGAAAACATACGAAAAGTAGGTGCTGGTAACAAACATTTTCTCCTTAACCCACATTTTCTACGCTCCGTAAGATAAATTCCAACATCGGAGCCACATCTCATTTGTCCTCTGCAAATGCTATTAATTTGGACAAGTCCTAGATTTTGTTGTCTGGTAAAAAGTTAACCCTTCATCAGACAAGATTTTTCATTCGTCTATATTTAAAGCTTTCGTTCATGAATATCAGGTGTGGCAGTAACAATAGGATCTGTCCATCAACGGGTAGCAAACATTGTGGGAAATGAAGAAAATGCTAATTTACAACATTTTCTCTTTCTACAACAATGTTTTCAAAAGGCCGCTTCCCAACAGTCATCAAAATTCTAGATTGTTTGGTAAAGGGTTTGCAAAGGTTTATCTAGACTCTCCATGAGTCAAACAAGTCAAAAAGAGAACTCGGGTTTTCCCAATTTCTAAACAAATTTTGAATAAAATGTGGAAGAGATTACGGTATACAAGTGATCTGTTATAACAAAACTCATTAACCCTTATCCTGTTAAGTAAGTTAACCCTTTACCAGACGACAAAATTTTAGCCTTGTCCAAATTGAAAGCATTTGCAGACGACAATTCCAGTGTGGCTCTAATGGTGCAATCTTTGTTTGATAGGGTTGAAAACATTGTGGGAAAAGGAGAAAATGCTGGTTACCAGCATTTTCTCCTTTTCCCACAATGTTTTCAAAAGGCTTCTTTCCCAGGGGCGTCAAGAGGCGTCATTGTGCGGTAAAAGGTTAAATAAACCCATCAAGCCCATAGGAAAAGCCGGAATAATTTTATTTCAAACATATTTTTTGGAGAAAACGATTTTCTTATCAGACAGTGTAGATCCAAGATCAGACTGCACGTTCTTGATCTACACTATCCACATAAGGTCAGTGAGTTGCACTGAGCAGCTTAAGGGTTAACAATCCACACGTTCTGTAAATGACTTTGAAAACCATCCTTGTAAAAGTAGGAATAATCAACACAAATTATGGTTAAAAATAGTATATAAAAGTATTTAAAAAAAAAAAACAAAATGGAAAATTTACTTGCTGGAGGAGTTTTTCCTACTGCCACAATGTTCTTGAAAGTGTTCTGCTTTAAGATAAAAGAAGCTATCTCTAGCATATCAAATATCTTTTTTGTTACTACAGCATAGGCTCTGGGTCTGAAGAGTGTATTAACAGAGATAGGGCTACCAAATATGATTTACAGCCGGAAGGGAGAGAAGAATGGTAAATCTCATCTTTTGTATGCTATGATGTATTGTTTCAATAATAATATCCCAATAAAAAGGGGGAAGTATTGTATACACTTTAAATAAAGGTTTCCAGTTTAAATGATTATTTCACTAAATAAAAGTGATAATTTTCTCAAAGATATGTTCCATAACTGCATACTTTTTAAAAACAATAACAAAAAAAGACATGTCTTCAAGCTGTGGATCTGGTGTAAATAAAAAATTTGGTATAACTCTTTACCACACAGTCCCGCGTTTTCACAACCCTGAAAGAGAAGGATTTTGAAAACATTGTCAGAAAAGGAGAAAATGCTGGTAACCAGCATTTTCTCCTTTTCCCATAATGTTTTCTCCCCAATCAAATACAGAATTCACCAGTAAAGCCACATTGGTTTTCTGCAAATACTTTCAATATGGTCCGGTCCGAACTTTTGTCATATGGTAAAGAGTCAATCCTTGCTGGAGGCAATAGTCACTTGGGGATGTTCTTGGGCAAAGCACAATAGATTTTAAGACTAGTGCATATGAAACACAGCACATGAGCCATGTTCTGGCAAAAGGGGCCTTAATGCACCTCCGTGATCCATGATACCAAACAAATCATCATATAATAGTGGATGCATAAATTCCATTTTCTTTAATAACCGACTAAATCGTGATGTACACTCGTCCTTGGACATACAGAAAATTGACCGATAGCGAAAAGTTTCGGCCCAGGTCAGCCTGCGCAGACTGCGCAGGTTGACCTGGGTCGATACTTTTCGCACATGCATTAAGCCCCCTTTTCACAAAGCATGACTTAAATTAAACCTTTTTTAGACTATTATTAGGCCTACCAATCATAAGAAATTTCACAAAGGACAACCATTTTTTGAAAAAGAAATTGTTGTTTTTTCTAAAGCAAAGTAAACATTTTGGGAAAAGGAGCAAGAATTGCTTCTCTTTTTCCCGAAACTGTTTTTTGTATTGGCATAAAAAGTTGTGCTAGTTTAATAATGGGAATTTAAATCATATAAAACATACCTTAAGCAAACATAATACCAGTACTAGTTACAGGTATACACATAACAATTAGGCTATATATGAACAAATAAAAACAAGAAAGAAAAGTACATAAAAATCAGGCAGTTTATCAACAAATAAATAGGTAAAGTACTAACAAAACAAGAGGGCCATGATGGCCCTGTATCACTCCACTGGCTTATAAATATAAACCATGAAGAGAAGTCTTCACTATATAAGCCCTTATAAAACTTTGACCCCAGGGCTACAGTCGGACTAAATGGGGAATATGTGTATTAGAAGAATAACATGCCAAATTTGGGAGTTCTTGGCCTTATGGCTAGTAACAAGACGGTTTCTGAACTTTTCACTCCATAAACCCAAGTAAAACTTCCCCTGGTGCAGGGCCAAACTTGATCCTAGGGCTGTAACTTGGGTCCTCTTTGTAGTTGTCCACTAGATAATGCTATAATTATGCAAAATTTGGTAGCCTAAGCCTTATGGCTATGTACACCAAGATTTAAAAGTTTTCGCTATGTTAGCCCATGTAAATCTTGTGAACACCCCCCCCCCCCCCCCCCAGCATGAGGCCAAATTGACCCCAGGACTATAATTTGGGCACTTTTGGTAGACCCCAACTAGATCAAGCTAAATGCAAAATTTGGTAGCTCTAGGCCTTATGGCTAGGTACAGGAAGATTTTTACAGTTTTCTCTATATAAGCCTATGTAACACTTGTGACCCCTGGGGCAGAGCCAATTTTGACCCCAGGGCTATAATTTCAAGAAACATGATAGAGGTTTACTACATAAAGCTACATGCCAAATTTGGTAGCCCTATGCCTTATGGTTTCAGACAAGAAGATTTTTAAAGTTTTCTCTATATAAGCCTATGTAAAACTTGTGACCCCTGGGGAAGAGCCAATTTTGACCCCAGGGCTATAATTTCAAGAAACATGATAGAGGTCTACTACATAAAGCTACATGCCAAATTTGGTAGCCCTATGCCTTATGGTTTCAGACAAGAAGATTTTTAAAGATTTCCAATATTTTTCAGTTTTGTTGTCATGGCAACCAGAGTTTTTGAAGGAATCAAAGTCTTTCAAGAAATTCTGAAGAGGACCATGGCAGGATCATTTCTGTGAAGTTTCATGAAAATTGGATGGGTAGTTTCAGAGAAGAAGATGTTTGAAATAAAAGTTAACGCACGGACGGACGCACAGACGGATGGACGGACGCACGACGGACACCGGGCCATGACATAAGCCCACTGGCCTTCGGCCAGTGGAGCTAAAAATGGCTAGTGATATCTTAGAAGGAGTAATTTATGAGAAAAGGGGTATAATTTGGACAAACTTCAACTCTACCAAACAAGAAAATTTTTCACTCTACCGAATTGAAAGCACTTGCACAGGAAAAACTGAATGTTGTTTAAATTATGTGGTATGCATTTGGAAGGGTAGAAAACATTATGGGAAAAGGGGAAAATGATGGTTACCATCATTTTTCTCCTTTTCCCACAATGTTTTCAAAACATTTTCTTTCTTAGGGTCGTTAAAACTCTGAATTGTGTGTAAAGGGTTAATAAAATATAATCCATTACCTGTGCAAAACTATAACTATCGCAAAGCAGATGAATAACACCCCCCCCCCCCCACCCCACCAGCACCTTGTCACTGAAGCAGTGCAATCAGAGAAATGATTTTCAAAACAAAGATCACCAGTGACCTGACCTTTGACCCATGTGACTCAAAAACAATAGGGAACCTCCTTGGGTCATAAGCAACACTTGTACAAAATTTCAGGGTCCTGGGTCAAACAGCTGTTGAGTAACAGGATGAGAACAATTTTCAAACAAAGTTCAACTGTGACCTTGATCTTTTGACCCATGTGACCCAAAAACAATAGGGTACCTCCTTGGGTCATGAGCAACACTTGCATCAAGTTTCAGGGTCCTAGGTCAAATGGCTTTTCAGTTTGAGCACGGAAATGAAAAACTATACAGACGGACAGACTGACTGATGGACGAATGGAGAGATGGCCAGTATACTCCCCTCTACTTCAAAGGTGTGTGTGTGGGGGGGGGGGGGGGGGAAAGAGGAGGAAGGAGAGATAAAGATATAATCTGGTCAAAGATAATGGTAATCATCTGAATAATATTTGAGTGATGCTCTGAGAAAAGGGGGCTTAATGCATCTCTGTGATGCGTAATACCACATATGTCATCTCACAGTTATGGATACCTAACATCCTTTTTCTATAAACGGCTGAATCCTGAGGTAGACTGGTCCTTTGATATGCAAAATATTTACGAAGAGCAAAAAGTTTTGGCTCAGGTCACCCTGCGCGGACTGCGCAGGCTGACCTGGGTCTATATGTTTTCCAGATGCATTAAGCCACCCTTTTCAAAAAGCATGGCTCATTTATGTTACTCCAAATACTGATCACCATGCCAAGCTTCAATATCATCCTAATGTCAATACCATCCCTTCGCATAAGTTAACAGACCCCCTGATTAGAGGGAGTGATAGTATTCTAAATCCATTATTTCTCTTCCAAATCCTATGTTGTGGGTACTCATTAATCCTATGTTGTGGGTACTCATTAGAATCGTCTCGATGAGACGATTCTAATGAGAACCCATAACATAGGGTTTAGTGGAGATTGATTAATATTTTTAATTTTGAAATCAAAATCACTCCCTCTATCTGGAGCTCTGAGTTAAGCCATACGTTCATGTACTAATAATACACAAACTTTATGCCTGTACATTCAAACTCAACACAGACATATATACATTTCTACATAACACACCAACACAGGCATATTATACATTCCTACATAACACACTCTAACAGACATATATACATCACACACATATTTACGCAATCATATCTACAACTCTCTCATTCAATAAATATGTAAAAATGTCACAAAAATCAACAAAAAAAAATTTAAGAACCCTAAAGGGCAAGCCTTCGTCAATCAGCCCCATTCATAATGACTGCTCTCTTATCACGATGTTTTGATCTCGCTTTTGTCCGTGCTTTGAATGCAGCAGCATTATACATCGTCTGAAAGATAAAAAAAGGAAAGGTCATGGTCTGATACTCTGATATTATTTCTCTGCCTTTCACTGTTAATTATAAACCAAGTAATTAAAGTCTTGGCCCTTTGAGATCCATATAAACATAATGCAGTGTTGCATCTAGGCCACGGCATTGCTGGAATTCTGCACTCAATTAGCAGTTGTCTTTTGAAATAAAAATTGTCATGCCCGAATGGCGCAACAAAAATCCTGACCACATTCACAACAATCCTTTATTTACAACATTGGTACGAACAATAAGGACAACGGATGCAATATTTGTGCCTACATTGCAGCATGAATGAGTTTCTTATGAACGTATCTTCTTTGAATTTTATTTATGTGCGAACGGTGCCTACCTATAGAATACATACTGATGATGACTGGTTCTAAAATATCGATTTTTTCATAGCGAAATTTACACAGCAAATCAAACCATAACCCAGTCACAATTCTTCAACCATGGCGAAGCAAACAACGCTGTCTGCTTTTTACCAGGTCAGTGAATCGCATGGTAAAGGGTTTGAATCTTAAAGAATCAAATTCTGATGTGGGACCAACAGCAGAGAAATAACCCTTTAGAAAGGAATGAAAACCACGGTTTTCATGGTTGTATTTATCGTGTATTGACTCAAAGTTGTCAACGGTTGTCCAACTTGTTGAAGTCATTCATTGAAGGACGCACCAACATGCGCATTAATGTGCAACAAACAGTCCGATTAACACAAACATGCCCATAAATATTGACACAGAATTTTACTTCTTTAGGTATACTGTCCCCTAAAAATATTTTTTGTCCCCTAAAATTTTCAGACAGGAGCCCAATTGTCCCCCAAAATCAAAGTCCTAGATACAACACTGCAATCGATGGTATTTTTTGGACCAGCAAAATGACCAAAATAATTGGAATTTCAGGGCTGCTTTTCTTCAACACCTCAAGAATATTTCTCATGCAAGCTTTGTAAAATCTCACAGACAACAATTTAAATGTGTGTCAAATGATGTAATTTATCTTTGATAGGATAGATAACATTGTGGGAAAAGGAGAAAATGCTGGTAACCAGCATTTTCTCCTTTTCCCACCGTGTTTTCAACAGGCTTATTCTTACGGTTATTAAAACTCAGGATTGTATTGTACAAGGTCAAACTTTACCCGTTCCCACTTGGTAGGTTTACTGCTACTCTGACTGCCAACCAATACAGGACTACCCAAACCAAATATATCTCGCACTAAACTGTTGGTCTGAAAAACATAAGATTGACACAGGCTAAACTCAATGGAACAGAACAGATTTCAAAGGTTTTCTTTTTTCCCCCATTCAATTCAAAATCCATTATATCACAGGATTGATTCAGAAAGGTCACAAGAGCACTTATTTCATATAAGCCATGCTCTGTGAAAAGGGGGCTCAATGTAACTGCAAAAAAAAAAAAAAAAAAAAAAAAAAAAAAAAAAAAAAATTTCAACCCAGGTCAGCCTGCGCAGTCTGCACAGGCTCACCTGGGTTGACACTTTTTACTTCAGGTCAATTTTCTGAATTTCAAAGGGCCAGTGTATCTAGTGATCAGCAGATTTTTTGATACAAAATGGAGTTTATGGATTTATAGTTATGTGATGACTTGCTTGGTATCATGCATCACAAAGAGGCATTACACCCCTTTTTGCCAGAGCATGGCTCATGCATTTGTTTACTTTCTGTATAAACCTATAAACCTATGACATCTGACTTCTTCATATACAGAGGAATGGCCACAGGTATCTCCTAAAAATTTGAAAGAAAGCACACATACAATCATAATTATGCATACAACCTCAATCCATAAATCTTGATTTCAATCTTATGTGATGTACATATTATACATTCAGTCATTCCAACTCTTCACCAAACGAAAAAATTTTGTACACAGCCAAACTGAAAGCATTTGCAGACGACAAATTAGAAGGTAGCTAAAATGACCATTTCTATCTTTAATGGGGTAGAAAACATTGTGAGAAAAGGAGAAAATGCTGGTTACCAGCATTTTCTCCTTTTCCCACAAAGTTTTCAAAAGCCTTCTTCTCCAGGGTCATTGAAAATCGGGATCATGTGGACAAGGGGTTATTAGCTAAAACTCATGTTTGCTATTTGAAACATTAACCAAAGCAGGTATTATGAGTAAGTGTCAAAAGAGGCATTTAAGAAAAGTTCTCAATCAGATTTTTACAAAACTGTCTTCATTTTTCTACAGAACAGGTCTGTGTTAATCATCATATGAGAAACCATTTCTGTATAAAAATTCATTTTTTCCAAAATATACCTTTGTCAAAACATAAGCAAATTTTTGTAAACGATACTTTTCAAAATCAAACTGCACTTCATTAGTGTGATCTAAGTTCTAGAAAGATCTTCTTGATTCAGAACAAGAACAAAAAGCCTCATTTAAAGGTGTTTTTCTACCTTATGACATGGTTTAATCAACATTCATAAATCGCTTAGAAACATTTGTAGAAAATATAAGTGTCCTGATAAACGACTTGACTTAACATGTTTGGTTACTTTAATGGCCCGCGGCTTAAGATGTCATAAAAAACAAACAATTAGCCATACTGAACCTCCGAGAAAACTAAAGTCTTTAAAGCGAGCCCCAAACCACATGGTAACATTTCAATGGTGACTCTAATTGTGCTCCTGTTCAATTTGGTATTAATGTCTTTCATTTCTCCATCAGTAGTGAACATTTAAAAAGTGTGTTTTTAAGCCACTAGTAACTAGAATATCAGTCATGCACTCTAAATGTCCTTAGTTATCGACGTGATGTAAACTGACATTAAAGTTTAAGGTAAATATCTTCAGTAATAACAGAACTTCGAGAAAATGTTGAAGTTTTCACATGAGAATGACACAGACACCCAGAAAATGCCTATACCTCAATGATTTCTTCGAAAATCAGACTTACTTGTAAATGATGATAAATGCCTGAACCTAATGCATGGCAAAATGCGGAATATTGCATTTTTCTGACCCAGGAATACACTTCCAGAGATTCTTGAGCAAACTTTATAATAACTTCTGGTGGATCTCCTTCCTGCAAATGATAAACAAACAGAACTCTTTGCATGTTTCAGGCAATACAAGTTGTGTAAGCAGGTGGTATAGACCAAGATCAGACTGCACAGAATGTGATCTGATCTTGATCTACACGTGATTTGTTTTTGATCTACACTGCCTGCTAATTTTATTTGTCTTAATAAAAAAAGTCTTCAAATGTTCAAAGTTTGACTTTCTTCTTACCACAGTGCAGTGTACATTTGAACCTAATAAAATTAGTGATAGCAAGGACAGTAGACAAGGAGAGAAGAGCAACTTTGTTTAACCCTTTCCCACACAATCACTGAGAAAGAAGCCTTTTGAAGACATTTTGGGAAAAGAAGAAAATGCTGGTTACTAGCATTTTCTCCATTTACCCCACTGTGTTCTACACTGTCGAAGACAAATCTATTCATCTGAGCCATATCTGAAATATTATCTGCAAAATGCTTTTCATATAGGAAAACCTAAAATTCTGTCAAGTATTTTAGGGCTTAAGAGATTTGAAAACATTGAAGAAGAGATGGCCTGCTTAAGTAATCTCTCTTTCTGCCACAATGTTGTCAGCCTTATGTTGAATATCCCCAGTTTTTACACGTATATTTTCAAAGTTGGCATCTATCAGAGGTAACCAAACCTTAAATTGCTTAATAAATTAAATAGCATTATTTTCAGATTGTAGCAAACACTACTGCACAGTGTTACTCTTACATTGCCAGACTATCTCAAAAATATGACAGTGCAGTCTAATCTTGATCTACACTGCTAGCAAGAACAACTGATGTTGTCAACATCCAAGATTTACATAATTAAAGAATGCGTTGAAATAATGTTACCTGAACAGCCCTTAGGATGTCCCTAAAGCTGGACTTCTGTACACGTCTATCTTTCTTTGCCCAATACTTGTGTGATTCTGTGGAGAGTCTTTTTAAGGTTTCACACAAGTCACCAATAACTGCACTCTCAAAAATCTATCAAAAAAGAAAGAACAAAAAAGCTCAAATAAATGTGAATCCCAAAACTGAAGTACTAAAGCTGATTGCGTAAAATGTGACAAAAATTTTCTTGCCGTGAAAACATATGGACCATGCTCTGTGAAAAGGGGGCTTATTGCATCTGCAAAAAGTATCGACTCAGGACAGCATGCACAGTCCGCGCAGGCTGACCTGGGCCGAAACCTTTTGTTGTTGGTCAATTTTCTGCATGTCAAAGGACCAATCTACCTCAAGATTCAATAGATTGTTGTATACAAAATGGATATATGGATCCATAATTATATGACAACTCGCTTGGTTTAACCCTTTCCCAAACGACAAATTTTGGACTGGTCCAAGAGTTTGCAGACGACAATTTTAAATTTGATGAAAATGGCAGAAAGGTCTCAAAAAGGGTAGAAAACACTGTGGGAAAAGGAGAAATTGCTCGTTACGAGCAATTTCTCCTTTTCCCACAGTGTTTTCAAAAGACTTGTACTGCAGACACGTGAAAACCAGGGCTTGTTTGGGAAAGGGTTAATGCATTACGGAGATGCATTCAGCCCCTTTTTGCCAGAGCACAGCTCATATGAAAGTGCTAGTTTTTTTTTTGTAATGGAGTTTGATGCCAGTTTAACATCTCTGGTCATATAATGGCAGTCAGTGACGCACCCATGTGTTTCCTGGCTTTATCACACCAGTACTGACACAACTTTCTTTCCAAAGCCACTGACTACTTTTCTCACATGCACCAGAGGTGAGAGGCGAAAAATCGTCGGATGAAAGTTTGCCTCAACAGGGTATCAAACTCGCAACCACCAGGTCATGAGTCGGATACGCTAACCACTGAGCTACCTGGGGGCGGGTGAAAGTGCAAGCACAGTCAACCCAATGTTAAAGGTCACACGTGTAGTGCAGCTAACCTGTCTTTAAAAGCCTCATGTAAACTTCCAAGGATGACATTTTGTTCTAAATCAAACATCTTTTAAACAGCCAACCTGTCTTAAACAGCCACATTTTATTCATTTCCATAAGGTGGCTGCTAAAGACAGATTTGATAGTATTTAGCAATTCTTAACCCTTTGTCACACAATCCCGACTTTTAACAACCCTGAAAAAGAAGCCGTTTTAAAACACTGTGGCAAAAGGAGAAAACGCTGGTTACCAGCATTTTCGCCTCTTCCCACAGTGTTTTCTACCATACCCCAAACAAAATTTCCATTTTAAGTCACACTCATTTTGACGTCTGCAAATGCTTTAAATTTGGATCAGTCTAAAATTTTGCCATCTGGTAAAGAGTTAAACCTCAAGCTGCTAAATAAACTGAATGAACATTTCCATCTAATACTAGACCTCAAATTTTACAATCTTTCTATACGAAAATATCAACATAACTGGAAGTGTGGATCCAAGATCAGACTGTACATCACATGCAATCTGATCCTGGTCTGTCATACCTGATAAAAATCCAGTAAGTGCCCCTGGCAGGTAACGGGCTACGTAAATTTTACATGTTTACAAAGCTCCTGTGTGAGGAAACTCCTTTAACTCTTCACAGGACGACGACATTTAAGACTTGTCCAAACTGAAAGCCTTTGCAGACGATAAACTAAATGAGACTGAAAAATTGAAATTTGCTTTTGAAAGGGTAGAAAACAGTGTGGGAAAAGGAGAAAATGCTGGTTACCAGCATTTTCTCCTTTTCCCAAAATGTTTTCAAAAGTCTTTTTTCCCAAGGTCGTTAAAAGTTGGGATTGTGTGGTAAAGTGTTAACTCCTTACAAGATGACAGCATTTTAGACTTGTCCAAATTGACGCAAATTTAAATTTGGCTAAAATGATATATTTTAGCTTTGACAGTGAAGAAAACATTGTAGGAAAAGGAGGAAATACTTGTTACCACAACTTCCTCTTTTTCTCATATTTTCAAAAGCCTTCTTCCGGAAGGCCCTCAACCCACAGGAATGTTTTGTTACGGGTCAATCCGTTTTTTACACATGACCTATTTTCAAGAATTATGGGTACCTACCTCATCTTCCTCTCTTCCTAGTTCGAACAACAGGGCTACAGTCTCCCCAGCCACAATACGTAGATCAATGCCCGGACTCTCCAACAAATCTGGCATTTTGTGGAGATATCTGTTAAAAAGATGATGATTGTGTAAAGAGGTATGTTGCATTTAAGAAGACATTGCTCATGTAAATCTTTTTAACCCTTCACCACACAATGCCCAACTTTTAACAACCCCCAGAAAGAAAGCTTTGAAAACATTGTTGGAACATTGTTGTTCTAACAATGTTTTCTAATCTTTCAAAAATAAGATTCAATATGTATGTCACATTAGTTTTGTCATCTGCAAATGCTTTCAATTTGGACAAGTCCATTTTTTTTTGTTGTTGTTGTTTGGTAAAGAGTTAACCTTTTATTACACAATCCCACACTGTGGAAAAAAGAAAAATGTTGGAAACTAGCATCTTCTCTTTTTCCGACAGTGCTTTCTACCCACTCAAAGACAAATCCCATCATTTGAGCCACATTCACCAAGTTGTCTTTGTCAATATGGGCAGGTCAAAAATTTTGTTGTCTGGGAAAAGATTATAGTATTATTAAAGTAGAATAAAGTGTGATCAGTTCAGAATAAGGTTGCTGAAAGATCATAACATTCTGATTTCTTCCTCATGAAATCTCATCAAGACAGAAGGGAGTGAATATTCTGAGCAGTGAGCAGTCTACTCTTGATCTGCACTGTTTGCAAAAGACTGTCTGATTCTGATCTACACTATCTGAAATAACAACTAAACTTATGCTATGCACTTTAAGGAATGGGTAAATAATATGAGCCATGCTCTGCGAAAAATGGGCTTAATGCATCTGTGAAAAGTATCGACCCAGGTCAGCCTGCACAGTCTGACCTGGGCCGAAACTTTTCGCTATTGGTCAATTTTCTGTAAGTCCAAAGACCCGCCTACCTCATGATTAAATAGGTCATTAAAAAAAGTGGCTATAATGTATTAATAATTATGTGTTGGCTTGATCGATATCATGTATCACTGAGATGCATTAAGTCCTCTTTTGCCAGAGCATGGCTCATATTATCTAATGTATAAAGTATTACTTACTTTTCGATCATATTATCAATATGCCATTGTGGGGTGATAGATAAAAGTAATCCCCAGGCAGTGAGAGCATAACTATGGAAACGACAGATTTCTGGTGTATGATTTGGTACAGAACCATCTCCTTTCTTAAATGACAACTGGAAAATGTTCTCTAATGATTCCATCACATTTATGACATCCTGTGAGGTATAAAAAAGACACCGTCATAAATTTTACTCCGACATCACAGGCACACTATTGCAGTATTTAGCCAATTGTCGTACAAATGAATTCTGCCACTTCTTCACGTAACAGCCTTGGCAACTCTCTGCCAAACAACATAATTCTAGACAAATCCAAATTGAAAGCAGGTATGGGCAACAGATTAACTCTTTACCAAACAACAAAATTTTAGACTAGTCCAAATTGAATGCAGTTGCAGATGACAAAAAATGTATGTCACTGAAAAATTGAAATTTGTTTTGGGAAGGGTAGAAAACATTATGGGAAAAGGAGAAAATGCTGGTTACCAGCATTTTCTCCTTTTCCCACAATGTTTCCAAAAGCCTTCTTTCTCAGGATAGTTAAAAGTAGGGATTGTGTGGTAAACAGTTAAATGTGCCTCAAATAACTGGATCTGTCTTTGAAATACTAGAAAACATTATGGAAAAAACAGAAAATGCTGATTTCCTGAATTTTCTCTTTTTTTTTCCCCACATGGTTTTCAAAAGATTCTTTCTTAAGGACAGTTAAAACATAAGATTGTTTGGTACTGTAGTATTTAACATTGAGGGAAAAAAGGAGCAAATCCTAGTAACCAACAATTGTTCATTTTCCCAATGTTTTCAACTGACTAAAAGTGATATTATCGTTTCTTTTAAAAGATGGACATTCATATGATTTATGGTAGCTTCTAGGTAGGCGAGTACAGTAATATATTACAAAAATATTCATTCATATTAAATACATTAAAGATGTTTTATGCTACTCTTTAAATCACCTCAACAGTTCACTTGTTCATGTATTTGCTTGGTTTAACCAGTACTGGACTTAAAACTCTAAATTGGGAGAAAACATTGTGAGAAAAGGAGAAAATGCTGATTACCAGCATTTTCTCCTTTTCCCACAGTGTTTTCAAAAGCTTTCTTCTTCATGGTCGTTATAACCCTGGATTGTGTGGTAAAGGGTCACACCTTGAGATGTCATAATTAGCAAATGTTACAATCCATCAAAAAGCCCTAACTTAACTCTTTACCAAATGACAAAATTTTAAACTAAACCAAATTGACAGCATTTGAAGACGACACAGTAAATGTTGCTAAAATGATGATTTCTATCTTTGATAGGCTAGAAAACATTGTGGGAAAAGGAGAAAATGCTGGTTACCAGCATTTTCTCCTTTTCCCACTATGTTTTCAAAAGGCCTCTCTTTCAGGGTAGTTAAAAGTCAGGATTGTTGGTAAAGGTTAAGCAAGCAATCTACAAATCAAAAAAGATTCCGACAGGTTTTTTTTTTTTTTTTTTTAAAAAAACCTGTAAGATGTACACAATGTAAGTCATGTCACCTGTGTGTCTCAATGGTGTGCAAGTTTTGGAAAACATACATTATAAATCATCTTACCTCTAATTCTGAACTACTGATGAAGGCACACATTGAAACAGCAATAGCACTCTGAAAGGGTAAAGTATTATAATGACAATATTATAAACATTATGGCTGCAAAACTGCACGTACAGAGCAAAAAAGACTTTACTGCAATTATGGATACGGTCTAACTGTCTTTCTGTAGGTTTTTGAAAACATTCTGGGAAAAGGAGAAAATGCTGATAACCAGCATTTTCTCCTTTTCCCATTGTTATTTTCTGACCACGAAAGAAAAATTCTGTCATTTGAGCTACCGTACTTTTAATTTATCATCTGCAAATGCTTTCAATTTGGACAAAATTGTTCTTTGGAAAAGAGTTAATATATCATACACAGAAAATGGCAGTAGTGGCAGCATTAGGAACATACAATTTAAACTTTCCTCTTACCCTGCTAGCCACACGTGATAAAAGCTTTAGAGCGTAAATGTTCAGCAGATCTACTGGGAAATAAGAAACTGATTTGTTCATGAACAAAAATTAAAAGTTACACATATCAAATGTGTACATTTTTAATGATATACATGTATTTAGTGAGTCAAACCTGTCTCAACCATTCAGTAAATGGCTGTTTAACATGGAAGCCTGTTTATTTAAAACGCACAAGTTTGAATATATGCCACTGCTTTTTGACACTCACGGAGAAGAGGTGAAGTGGAACATAAATCCATAACTGAGAGAATACTGGCTTAACCTTTTACCACACAATCCCGACTTTTAATGGCCCTGTGAAAGAAGCCGTTTGAAAACACTGTGGGAAAAGGAGAACCAACATTTTCTCCTTTTCCAACAATGTTTTCTACCCTTTCCAAAACAAATTTCAATTTTTCAGTCACAGTTATTTTGTCTTCTGCAAATGGTTTGAATTTGGACCAGTCTAAAATTTTGTCATCTGGTAAAGAGTTAATTAGCTCCTTACAGGACAACCGAATAGCACATTCTTCAAAGTGAAATCATTGGCAGTTGACACCTTAAATCTGATTCAGACCATTGGAAGAGTCTGTGAAAAGGGTAGAAAAAACTGTCAGGAAAAGGAGAAAACTGCTGGTAACCAGCGTTTCCTAATTTTCCCACAATGTTTCAATAGACTTCTTCTTTAAGGTCATTAATACATTCATTCTTTGGTAGAAAGTTAAAACGTACCTCCCCTCGAGCTTTCAATGACGCTGATTTATCTTTGAGTACTGTAACTAAGGCTGGCTGCATGTCTGGGATGAGTTCGTCAGCGTCCTGGCCTAAACTTATACACACCAAGCTCAAACACTTGGCGGACAAAGCTTGTTCATCACCTTTGCCTTTCTTTAGGCATCTTACAGCTGCATCGGAGACTGTCACTTTCCTGCAAAGCATACGGACCTTTCACTGCACACGCTTCTTTAACCCTTTACCAAATGAATTTGTGACTCATCAGAACTCAAACCTGTCGCAGACAACAAACAAGAGCACTGGATGTGGGTGCCAATGCTTGGCTGCAGTTGTTTTCAGAAATAGATTGACTTTCAGTGAAAATTCTTAAGTTGACAAATGGGCATAAGTGAGTCAAAAATATTTTGATGGTTACCCATGTCTGTTGTATGGGCTCCCTTTTTGTAACAACTAGTCCCAGTTTGAAGTTGATATCCTGAATAATAACAGAGATATTATAAAATGTGAAAGAGATGCAGATGATGTCTGGGCTATGACAAGAACTTGACATTTTCTTTGAAAACAGTCAAACTAAATTCAAAGGAAAAAGAAAATTGTTCATTTCAAGCCATTGCTCCATTTTTCAAAATGTTATCCAAAGCTGTCAATTCCAGGGCCTATTCAAGTCGTATTTGTACAGGAATGGGCCAATAAATGTGTAAATCCATTGTTTACCAGTTGTGACTATTTGACCATTTACCATAATTATTTGCTAAGTATCTACTTTTCTATTCACAGTAAGCTTTCAACAATGGAACATCGTTATCAGTATAATCAAAAGCAGAATTAAAGAATAATAACTTATCTTCAAAACTGAAGACTATCGACATCAATTTATTACCGAGGTTTGGTTGGTTTGGTTTGTATTGGAGTTTAACGCCATTTTAACAGCTTAGGTCATATCATGGCGGTCAGCGACGCACCTATGTGTTTCCTGGCTTTCTCACACCAGTACTGACACAACTTTCTTTCCAAAGCCACTGACTACTTTCCTCACATGCATCAGAGGTGAGAGGCAAAAAATCGCCGTAAAGAAAGTTTACCTCAACCGGGTATTGAACTCGCAACCACCAGGTCACGAGTCCGACACTAACCACTGAGCTACCCGGGCGGATTTATTACCGAGGACAAAACTAGAACTGTCGCAGAGCACACAAATTGCCCCCACTAATCACCTTGTCACTGAAGCAGCACAATTAGAGAACAAAAATGATTTTCAAAACAAAGATCACCAGTGGCCTTGACCTTTGACCCATTTACACCCCCCCCCACACACAAAAAATAGGTCACCTTCTTGGGTCATGAGCAACACTTGTATAAGGTTTCAGGGTCCTAGGTCAAACAGCTATTGCGTTAGAACAAGGAAACAATTTTCAAAACAAAGTTCACCTGTGACCTTGACCTTTGACCCACATCATCCAAAAACAATAGTGCACCTCCTCGGGTCATGAGCAAAAGCTGTATAAAGTTTCTGGATCCTAGTTCAAACAGGTTTTGAGTCAGAAAACAGAAATGAAAACAAGATGAATGGATTGAAAGACGGGCAGACAGACATGGTGAAACCAGTACCCCCCTCTACTTAGTAGGTGGGAGGAATAATTATACCATTAGATTCCTGTTTAAAAGCAAACAGGAAATATACAGGACTGCATTTGCAGATAACAGTTCAGGTTTGGCTCAAATGATTGGATATGTCTTTGAAAGTGTAGAAATTAGAAAATATTGAGGACAAAGGAGAAGATGCTGGTTACCAGCATCTTCTCCTTTTTCCACAATATTTTCAAAAGCTTTCTTCTTCAGGGTCATTAAAACACAGGATTCTTTGGTAAAAGGTTTAAAGACCTACCTGTCTATAAGGAAGTCATACAGGTACTTCTTTGAAAAGGCTTTAATTAGATTTTCAAGGCAAGTTTTCCTTCCTTGTGCACTGAAAAAGATTACACATGTGACTGTAAATCATGCAAACTATGAGTTAACCCTTATCCTGCTAAATAAGTGAAATGAAATTTTCAGACCAGTAGTAAAACCCCGAATAATGTTATTTCAAACATAATATTTTTAGGGAAAAATAATCTCCTTATTGGACAGTGTAGATCCAAGATCAGACTGCATGTTCTGTGCTATCTGATCTTGATCTACACTGTCCCCAAAAGGTCAGTGAGTTGTGCTAAGCAGCCAATGGATTAATTGTTCTCCACGAATAAGCACTGCAGTACGTTAGGGAAGATCACTACTTCCTTACAACATAGCTTCTTCCTGTATAAAATCAATACCTGACAACTGCGCTAGGGAGAATTCTCTTTAGCTCAGGGGTTAGTGTATTGGTCTTTTAAACCTCGATAAATGAGGTTCTATGCCGCATCCCAGCTGGACCAGTTTATACTTGGGCTATGCATTTGTTAATCTTCGTTGTTGCGAACGTTCATCTTCGTAAGAAGTAACCTACCTTAGGTATCTTTTGCCTCTAAACTACAGTTCTGATGAGAAAAAGTTTTAATTTTCTACACAGAAAGGGTAATTTCAGGTTGAAAAAACCTAATATCGTTTTCTGAAATAAATCTGCAACAGCTCAATTTGAAAACATTGATGAGCAAGCATTTGATTGCATTGTTCTCAAGACTTGTCAACCACAGAAACCAAACAGGAGTCAACGAATTAAGGTAAGGAAATGTAAAGTTTCTCGGTCAGAATATTTTGGCAAACAAACAAGGTAGTTCACTGATCAATCTATTCATTTATCTTATATAGCTCTTTACCAAACGACACAATTTTAGACCAGTCCAGATTGAAAGCATTTGCAGACAACAAAATAAATGTGACTGAAAAAATGAAGTTTGTTTTGGGAAGGATAGAAAACATTGTGGGAAAAGGAGAAAATGCTGACTACCAGCATTTTCTCCTTTTCCCACAATTTTTTTAAAAGGCTTCTTTCTCAGGGTCGTTAAAAGTCGGGACTGTGTGGTAAAGAGATAGCTTGTTTAGCAGTTTTTTCTGCTATCATCTTGCGAATTGTCAAAGTAAGGTGACTGCCTGAGAAGTCTCACATAAGTGAATTACAGAATGTAACAGCCATGATCTTTATCTAATTATAGACTGTGTAAGTCTAAATAAACCATGATAACCTTGGCCAGCCACATTACATAACTTTAAACCTGACAAAATCACAGTAATATACTAGTGATTCTATAGCTTCTCTTTTCTCATCATATCAATTAGTGTAGAACTGAAGATCAGACTGCATACTATGAACAGTCTGATCTTAATCTATACTGTCCCCCTAAAGCCAATTGAGTCACATACAATAGCCTATGGGTTAGATATATTCAAGAATTGTCCTAACACCTCCCCCCCAAGTAGTGACCAAATACCATGATGTTTTGGCCTATCACTGGACTAGTTTGATTTTTCTTTGGCACTCTTACAGTACATAGGAATATGCAAGATCTATATTTATGACAAAGTGATTTTGATGAGTTACCTTTTCTGTGACAATCCTTCAACATCGTCCTTTAATTTCTCCTCAAATTCTATAGCACTGCTACTTTCATCTACTTCTTCAACGCCATCTGCTGGAACATGACAAATGTTTTGCTTGTATGTTTACTGTCCAACTCATTACTTCATGAAACATATCTGCAGCATACAACTTTTTACCACGCAATCTTGTGTTTTACGGATCCTCAGGAGAAAAAACTTTTGAAAACATTGTAAGAAAAGGAGAAAATGCTGGTACATGTAATCAGCATTTTCTCCTTTTCCAGCAACATTTTCTACCTTCCAAAAGACAAATCTCCAACATTTTAGCCAAACATAACCTGCCATCTACAAATCCTTTCAATTTCGACAAGCCTAAATTTTTTTTGTCTGGTAAAGAGTTGATATACACAATAACATTGAAAAAAAATTGTGGTAAAAGGAGAAAATGCTTATTTTGAACAGTTTGGAGACAATGCTTACTCTGAACAGTTTATCAGATAGGTCGGAGCCCAAAATGCATCTATCAATACTCCTAGAGTTGCTGTTTTGGTAAGGAACACAACACTCTTTCCAAGCCATCGACTAAAATGGCTATTTCCCCTCAAATAAAAAGTTGAAACAATCAGAGCTCTAGGTAAGAGGGACTGATGGTATTCTAAATCCAATATTTATCTTTCAAACCCTATGTTGTGGGTACTCATTAGAATCGTCTCGATGAGACGATTCTAGTGAGTACCCATCAAATAGAGTTTAGTGGAGAATAATAAATATTTTCAATTTTCAAATCAAAATTACTCCTGTATCTGGAACTCTGACAATGTTTATCAGTTGTTTATCAGAGAGGATTAATTGTGTCATATTGACGTTCACTGGTCATGCAGACTTTTTTCCTGCAAAAAGATTCAATTCATGTCCCCTGGATTGTTAGTACTCGGTTTCTACTGACTACCAGAGTCTGAAATATACAAATAAGCCATGCTCTGTGAAAAGTGGGCTTAATACATTTGTGAAAAGTATCGAAACTTTTCACTATCTTTTAAATTTTCTGCCTGTCAAAGGATAATTCTACCTCATTCATTTGTAAGTTGTTTGTCAAAATGGATTTTATGGATCCTTAATTAGGTGATGTCTGGCTTGGTACAATGCATTACAGAGATGTATTAAGTCCCCTTTTGCCATAACATGGCTCAAATGTAATGAAAATTCCCAAAATCAGTTGTTTTTTTTTCTAGTACCTCAGAACTCCAAACAGAGGGAGTGATTTTGATTTCAAAATTGAAAATATCAATCACTCTGCACTAAACCCTATGTTATGGGTACTCATTAGAATTGTTGTAAATCTTAATCACTCTGCACTAAACCGTATGTTATGGGTACTCATTAAAATCATCTCGAGACGATTCTAGTGAGTACCCACAACATAGGGTTTGGAAGAGAAATAATGGATTTAGAATACTATCACTCCTTTTAATCTGGAGGTCTGGTACCTGGATGTGCAAGACGATCCAAGTCTGTGCTACAGGCACATTGTAGCTGGCATTATAAAGCTTTTGTAGGTGATATTCTAGATACTGCAGTACTAGAAATGTGAGGCATGACTACATATCTAAAAACAGTCTGTATGGTGAAAAGTTATTTTGTCTTTAACCCTTTAGTTTACCAAACAACAAAATTTTAGACTTGTCCAAATGTAAAGTATGTGCAGACAACAAATTTTATTTTGCTGAAATTGTGGACATTGTCCTGAAAAAGCTAAAAAAAAGATGATGGGAAAAGGATAAAATACTGGATAACCCTTTACCACACAACAAAATTTTAAGACTTGTCCAAAATAAGGGCATTTGCAACCCACAATTCAAATGTTGCTGAAATGATGAGAATGGTCTCTTAACCCTTTCCCAAACAAGCCCTGGTTTTCATGTGTCTGCAGTACAAGTCTTTTGAAAACACTGTGGGAAAAGGAGAAATTGCTCATAACGAGCAATTTCTCCTTTTCCCACAGTGTTTTCTACCCGTTTTGAGACCTTTCTGCCATTTTCATCAATTTAAGATTGTCGTCTGCGAACTCTTTAAATTTGGACCAGTCGTTTGGGAAAGGGTTAAAGGGTAGCAATCACTGTGGAAAAGAGAAATTTGCTGGTTACTAGCCTTTTCTCATGTTTACAAAAGCTTTCATTCTCAAGGTTGTTAAAACTCTGGATGATGTGGTAAAGGGTTGAAAGCATTTTCTTCTTTTGCTACAATGTCTTCTAAAGCCTTATTCTTAAGAGTTGATAAACCTCAGGATTGTGTGGTGAAACGTTAAGGCAAGAGTACCTTCCTCTGGAATACTATCAGCCTGACTATCTGACAAAACACTGGCAGTACTCCAGTTATCGCCCGTCTCATATTCTTCATCGCTTGGTGGTCTCGAGTCAGTCTTCCTTGACTCGGTAGACTTGCGTCCACCTAAAATGAAAGAATAAGTTGAAGTCTCTAAGTCTCTTTCTGTCAACCTAAAATTCAACAAGTCTTAAAACTGTTCAAAGCAATGTATACTTACCAGCAGTTTAACTCTTTATTACCAAATCACAAAAGTTAAGACCTGTCCAAGTTGAAAGCATTTGCAGACGACAAAATAAATGTGAATTAAAAATCAAACTTCTTGTCGCTAGAGTAGAAAACACTGTGGGGAAAAAGAGAAAATGTTGGTTACCAGCATTTTCTCCTTTTTGCCGCAATTTTTTCAACAGCTTTCTTCCTCGGTCCTTGAAACTGGGAACTGTGCGGCAAAGCGTTTAAAAACAAGGCAGGCTATACTGTACTCCAAAATTAACCCATAAAATGCCATTCACAACTAATTGTAATTATATCAGAGTTCCAGATAGAGGGAGTGATTTTGATTTCAAAATTGAAAATATTAGTTATTCTCCACTGAACCCTATGTTATGGGTACTCATTAGAATCGTCTCATCGAGACGATTCTAATGAGTAACCACAACACAAGGTTTGGAAGAGAAATAATGGATTTAGAATACCATCACTCCCTCTAATCTGGAGCTCCAATTATATACTATGATTGTGAGAGGTTAAGCTCTTTACCCAAACACTAGCGTCTTAAAACTGAAGGTTGATAAGTTTGCTAACTCTGTACCAAACAACAAAATTTTAGGCTTGTCCAAATTGAAAGCATTTGCAGATGACATGATAAACGTGACCAAAATTTGAAATTTGTTTTGGGAAGCATAGAAAACATTGTGGGAAAAGGAGAAAATCCTGGTTACCAGCATTTTCTCCTTTTCCAACAATATTTTCAAAAGGCTTCTTTCTCAGGGTCGTTAAAAGTTGGGGTTGTGTGGTAAAGGGTTAACTCTGTAGTGTACCAAACAACAAAATTTTAGGCTTGTCCAATTTGAAAGCATTTGCAGATGACAAAATAAATGTGACTCAAACTTAAAAATTTGTTGTTGGAAGGATAGAACTAGAAAACATTGCGGGGAAAAAAGAGAAAAGGCTGGTAACCTTCATTTTTGCTTTTTCCAACAATATTTTCAAAAGAGTTCTTCTTTGGGGTCATTAAAACTCCGAATTTATCTCCTATTCCAACAATCTTTTCAACCCTGTCAAAGACAAATCCCAAAATTTGAGCCACATTCAATTTGTCGTCTAGAAAAGCTTTGAATATATACAAGTCCTAAATGTTACTGTTTGATGAAGACTTAATCCATAAGTGTTGAAATGTTAGATAGATAAATAAATAGGTATTTCCAGTTTAGATAGGGCCTAACTTCTGTGACCTCATCATGACTGTTTGGGGCACCTGTTTTTAGGGATTTTGCGTGGCTGAGTGGTAGAGTGAGGGACTTGTAACCTGGAGGCCTTGGGCTCAAGCCCTGCCTGATCTGCTGGGTTTTTCGTGGGTGTGTCCTTTGGGAAGACACTTTAGAGCCCTAACCTAGTACTGGTAAAATCCTGGATATACATGAATATGTGAGCTGTCGCCGTGATATGACTGAAATAATGTTGAAAGCCATGTTAAACACCATTCAATCAATCACCAGTTTTTCCCATAATAATAAATCTTGACCACCTTTGAAACTCTTACCAACGTATCTTGTGACTACGCTTTGTTTACACTATAGATATGAATCAAGTATGCTTTATCCTGTAAACTGTAGTTCTAGTCTAGTACTGGAATGGGGATTATCTTACTAGTTAATTCTTCAATGAACAGTGCCCTGTTTTGACAACCATAAGGTAAATACAGTAGCTTTCGTTTCGAAAAGATTGTGGAGAAAAGAGGCAATTTTCCCACAATGTTTTCTACACTTTCAGAGACAAATCTGATTCAATGAATCACATCAAATACATGTATGTCGTCTGCAAAAGCTTTCGACAAGTCGAAGCCATTGTAATCTGGTAAACGGATTTATACCGACAAGCACCTTCCATTACAGTATCATCACGTGTCCTGACTAATCTATTTTCCAAGAGATAAATCTGTCTTTATACTTGTATAACATATCTAAAGAATTAATCTTTCATTGAAGAAACAGTGTTTTTTCATACTGTCCGTTTAAGAGTTTACGATTTAAGTTCAAGACGATATGAAGAGTTTCAACAGTTACCATATTGACAGCAATGTCATACGTGAAACACGCGGCAGTTTGTCAACAACTCATACGCATATAAGGTATATTGAATATTCACACACCTTTCTTCTTTCCTTTCGGCATTATTTCACGGTCGAATTAATTCCTTTCAAATTTTCCGAGTTTCCTAAATTCATAAACCTTCGTATATGATAATCAGACGAGTGTATATGTGATAAATTGTTAAAAAAGAACTTCTTGGGCCACATGGACATCTTCCTACTGCCGTAGTTCAAGGTTGAACTGTGGTTATTTATAGTAACAAATTTCACAATCAGTTTTACAACACAGTAGCAATGGATAGTTTATTACTTCAGGAAGGTGGCAGACCTGTACAAAATTGTTTTGAATGACGTCTACCATAGATACAGCATATTTTTCATACAAGTCGACTTTTCATTCATGTTAAATATTAGTATGAATCTCCAGGTTTCAGTTTTTGAAGTGAATACCTAGATATATATCTATTGACAACGTGACAGCTTTTACAGTTACCAGTATAATATATGAGCTGTGTTTTGTGAAAAAGGGAGCTTAATGCATTTGCAAAAGGTGTCGAGTCAGCCTCGGGTCAGCCTGCACAGTCCGTGCAGGCTGACCTGGGCCGACACTTTTTGCTTTTGGCGAATTTCCTGCGTGTCAAATGACCATTCTACCTCAGGATTCAATCAGTTGTCAGACAAAATGGATTTTATGGATCCATAATCATGTGATGACTTGTTTGGAATAATGCACCACGGAAGTGCTTTAAGCATCCTTTTGCCAGAGCATGGTTTGTTTGTTTGTTTGTTTGTTTTTTTTTGAAAAATACACCTACTCTAAATAACACAAATAACGCATGCAAGTAGATCAATGCACATTCATTCAGTGCTAGCCCCGTACAGGCACCAACAATTTCTCAATCCATCTTGCGGCCTCCACATCGCAGCCTACATAAATCCTTCGCATTAGGGTAATGTATTATGACCAATCTTATTTGCAATATACATCAACGACTTACCAGACACAGCAGTACAGTCAAACTATTCGCCGATGTCACTGAAATTTACCCTAGTGTAAGTACTCTGCAAGGCAGTAAAAACTTAAAAGAGGACCTAAGTAGACTAGACGATTGGTAAAAATAAAGATGACTACTAAATTCAATAAATCTGAAACATGCAACGACCAAGACACCCATCCAGGCACTAACCACAACGCACGTTGCTTAACTTCCATGGAGAGAGAGAGACACCAAAGTGCATCGCTGTGAAAGCTAGCTCAACACTACGGCAGGTTTGAAGTGCGTTATGTAACCTCTCTCCGTGACAAATCTAAATGTAAACATGTCCAGTTCGAGAAACCAAAAGACACAACATATTACATGGAGAAAGTTAATATAAAAAAGGAAACAGAAAAAAAAAAGACACTTTGAAATTTCAAAAACCATATTAACACACTAATCTTAAAAGCAAATAGAATGTTAGGCTTAATAAAAAGGACCTTTAGCCATATGGATGCAGAAATGTTACTATGCCTCTACAAATCTCTATTAAGACCGTATCTAGAGTATTGTTCAACAGTATGGACTGTTCTATTAAAAAAAGAAGCCATTAAAATGGAGAGCGTTCAACGGAGAGGGACTATGTCAAGAGTATAAGGAAAGACAACAAAAACTAGGATTACCAACACTAGAATATAGAAGGAGAAGGACAGACATGATAGAAACATTGAAAATAATGAACAGCATCGATAAAGTTGACAGACAAAGACAGACAACGACTATTATGTATCAACCGTGTCGAAGAATAAAGCTAGAAGACATGAATATGAAATTTTTAAAAAGCAATTCTGAACAAACACCAGGATGAAGTCATTCTCACAGAGAGTTGTAGATACATGGAATAGCCTGCCAGTTGAAACTGTCGCGGTCAGAAATATAAACAGTTTTAAATCACTTTTAAATGAGTATTGGAAGAATATTCTATTCAAATTTTCAACGCTGTATTTTCCACCGGAAGAAGAAAGAGTATCTACATAATATATAGATGGATCAGAGAGGCAAACGCCTAATTGAAGATCCCTCAACAAGGTAAATAGTCTGTTAATTTATTCAGTAGTTTTTGACCAATGTCAGTGAATTTAAGGAAAATTGATCTGATTGTCAAGGGATCGTAAATTACGATCCCTGGATTGTCCCAGAATATCAGCTATATGGACACGATCCCTGAATACATCATTTACAAGAACCAATTATTTGAATGACTTTCATGTGAAATTTGACTTTAGCGGTTTCTTATCCTGACAGAGACTGAGTAAACGCGGTACCTTTTTACTATATTATAAAACGATACGATCTGCACGGGGGAAGGGTGGGGGCAGAGGGAGTATCCATATGTATAAGGACCTGGCATATTCAGCTAAAGTTTGGTGTAATCACCACCACTGTAACACAGGTAATATGCTGTCCTTGTTTTCACCAACTGGTGTCAATCTGTTAAACTGATTATTTTCATTAAAGAAAATGTGAAATAAAACAGCAAAAACAAATTTTATACACTATTTTTGAAAAGCAAAGGCAGATTCTAGAGCTCTGTACATAGCTCCGTGGATTTTGCATCGTAATTCTGTTTTTCTTATTTTTTCATTTTTAGTTTAAACATATTTTATTCAACAATATAATATACAATTTACAAAAGACAATACAATACAATCATTTGACAAATATACTGAGGAAAAGGATAAGAACGAAAGCTGGGCTTATAAAGTTCTTCTCCAAATTTCAAGTAACGGTTAGTACATGATTATATCGTTCTTAATTTAAGAGAACATAAGTCAGTTTAGAAAAAAAGGTAAGGGAAAAATAACAAAAGAACAGAGCGGTGTAGAGTGTTATTAGTGAAAATTTCAATTGAAAACACTTATATAATAGCTAAGGAACCTTCCAACTTGACCATCACAATTGATTAAACAAGTTATTGTTTGCACACAAAAAAAATCAAAGGACTGATAGTCCTGAGAGTCGCCTGGAGGGCAATGGGTTAGAACTTTTCACCCTTTTCTGTTCAAATCTATTAAAAGCATTCAAGATACAAAATAACTTAACCATAAGGCAGTATTATATGCAAGCATATTTCTTAGTTGTCATCCTAAAGTTGCAAACATTTAGGCACCAGGAACAGGTTTAAAAAGTTCAAAGTCTCTTACCCCGGGTGACTTCATTTAACAAATGATTTTCAAAAGGTAAAATCATTACAAAACAAGTCATTCGTTAAAATGATATCCACCGCCGAAAAAAAACAAAACCTTTTTTTTTTAGATAGAAACATAATTATAAGAGGTATCGTGTTTTGCATGTAAATGGCCTTTTTGTCATAGGTGAAAATATACATTAAGCCCCCTTTTTCCATGACACGGTATTTCATTAAATAAAAACAAATACTGATTGTCTGTGGCTTATGATAAACAATATAAATATGAAGTTTCATAAAATTTTGTCCAGTAGTTAAAGAGATACTGATCCATAATGGAAATATACTTCAAGCCCCCTTTTTCCATGACACTGCATCAAAAACAAAAACAAAATAAAACAAAACAAGCAGACCGGAGGACATCAAGCCTCCTCTTTCCATGAAAAGGCATTACATTTAAAAAAAAAGTATATCGGCGGACTATCATGAGGAACACATGTTTGAAGTTTCATTAACTTCGTCAACGAATTTAGAATATATCCGTCTGGATGGACGGAAGATCGGACCAATAAACAGACAGACGGACAGACAACATGAAAACTATATCCCCCCACCCCGAAATTCAGCGGGGCATAATAACTGTCGAAGTTCCATCAATATTTACAGTTCCTTCCCAGCGTTACAATGCCTGTAAATCAGGCTTCTAGGTTGATAAAAATGTTTTTCTAGCGCAGAAACTGGGTGATTTAACTTACATGTATATCTTAATTCTTACACATATTGCTAAAACAAACATTCTAAATGATTTCAGTAGAACAGGGCATACATTTTCTCTCCAGATTTAGAACAAGTTGTTTTTGTATGACACAATTTTTCTAAAATTGGACCATGTGGTTATACATATATCTGTTAAATTGAATAATTGTCCTTTCCAAATACAGGATGCTAGATATGAAATTTGGGTGTAATTGCTTATACAGTTTCAGAGACCGTGATTTTGAAATGTTACTACTCAGTTCTGAAGCTTCTGTAAAGTTTATAGAAACAGAGCAGAACCACTTGAACAATTTTACAAGAGGGCCATTTAGGCAACATTAGTATGGAACTCAACTGAAGTTTGTCTTTTGGTACAGGATCTAGTGACATACTTTTAGACCAAAATTGCCCTTTTGAAACTCACCCATATCTAATCTAAGCAGTCTGACAAAGTTTCGTGAGTATTGGACTGAACATAAATGGATTCTACAGCACTAGATCTATTACGGTTTCGTCTGATTTGACCTAGTGACAACCTATTTCTTTTAAACCCCGGTGACCTACTTTCAGTTTTGTCAAAAATTATTATTGAGACAAACAGCTGGGCAATTTCATGATCATTGGACTGAAATGTAGCCTCTGGAGGACACACAAATATCTGACTCAGTAATTTACCTGTTCTTTGGAAATAATTTGTTTTTGTTGTTGTCCGGGTTCAAGTTTTGTCCACAGTGGACTCTAGAAATGTGGCTGCTACAGCTCAAGAAAAACAATCTAACCCAAAAGCATGATCATCTGCCTTTTAACTTTGTCTGCGTGTTATAACGGCCCAGGAATTAGTTCTGCTTCCACACCAACTGAAAATTGTAGAGATTTCTATGTGTATTGCTTTGGTGTAAACTACATATGTTTGCGATTAGCTCTAGTACCCTGTACAACAACCCTTTACAAGATTACAAACACTCCAATAAAGACCTTGTTGTTCGAGTGGGTTAACATTGACCTGTTCTATTATATTTGAAATATAGTGAAGTAAAAGTCAAGTTCTCAGATTGCTGGGAGTTAGAACTGCGTAGTTTCAAGTCGAATTTCCGTGTGACTTCATATTTTGGCAGTTACGAAAGCACCTTTCGTTCTGACACCGGCACTAATAAATTGTTTCATAAATACTAGATCTAGGTTAATCGCACATTGAAAAAAAAAGAGCAGACTTTGACAAACTCACCTCTTTAAAAACGAAAAACAATTAACTGAACACAGTAAACTTTAAAACACTCTCTCTGCATGGATCGGTGAGGCGCTAGGTCGGTGTACTCTGAAAATAAAGGCCGCATCAGCGACTGATTCATTCATAAATATGTAAATTTATAGAGAATTCGGTGGTGCACATGACGTTATACGTCACGTGATTATAAGATCTATATTTGTCACACAGCTACATTCCAGAAAGCACCTGCTAAGCGATGACTTGAACCGTGCTCATTACATACGCTATTGTACGATCTCTGCTTGTGCACCTAGAATATGGGTGTGCAAAGTAGTTGATGTCTAGAATAAAAAGCTCTGAAGAAGCAACGTTTAAGAATGTCTAAGAAGGCAACGCAACCATTCCAATTCGTTATAAATTTGTTTAAAAAAATTAGCCTACTTTTGGGAAAAATCTCCATTGAAAGCTTCCACGTTAACTCGGTCTCGCCTTTCTCTTTCCGATCATAGGTTGAATGTTGGATTGAAATAAGACTTGCAATTACGGACAGATTGTAAGATTTAGATTGTGCTTCTAATGGGTAATTATCAAACCTTTTTTCACTGAGAACTGTCCACAAATAGAAGCGTGCCGTAGTGAAGACGTTTGTCGTCGAAGAGTATTTTGCAGTGTATTCGCAAACTTATTCAGTTCACGACGGCTATTTTTAGATACATAAATAATGCGCTATTTTAAGAGATGATGTCTGTGTAAGAGATAGGCTATCGTGTACCTTGTCGACGAAATGATTTTTCAAAGGCTTAAACCGTTAAAGAGCTCAGTCTTTATAGACATATTCATTATCACAAAGGCACAATTGTAAGTGAATTACTACAGAAAAATTGGGTTGTTTACCGAATAATTAGAAAACTATGTTTTATCTCGTAAACCGGAACTTGGGACAGGAAGCAGTGCAAGGCCGGAGGTATGCTTACGTCACCCCATAGATCAAGATGATAACAATGAGAGCCTGGTTGCTACGCAACCAGGCGACTCAAAAATGGTATTTTTATGTTAGCATACCGGGCCGGCCTGAAGGATCCAAACCGTCTGGTTTTTTTTAAGTCTTATTTTCTTGTTGACTTGCTTTAAAACCGTTTCTGCCACCGGTGAGTTTTCTTTGCAGAAAGGAATAATGGTGCGAAAAAAAAAAAAGCGTTGAAGTCGAGAAGGGTGCAAACTTGTACGTATCTCTTTGGACTAAGCCATTTATCCTGTTGAACTGTACAGTACTATGTATGCACGTGACACTCACGTGACGAGCTTCTGGCCAATTAAACGGAAGGAAATGTTGAAAAAAAAAAACTAAATCTGGATCTCCGCTTGGAGATCAGCCCGGTTCTAATACACAGAAGCTGGGTACCATTCAATAGAAGACGTTGCTCAGACGATCAGTCACATGATCAAAGGTTACAAATAGAAACGCAACATACAACTACGACAGAAGTACGTTACAACTTCAAAAGGGGCAGACGGACCGTCACCGATATCGAAGATATTTATTGGATTATATTTCGCCATACAGTATTTGTCGGAATAATAATCAACTGACGGGAATTTTAGTTGGACATGTTCTTAGATCAACGTTTTGTTGTAGATGACAGTGATAGGTCAAGGGATATTTCATTTTGTGAAAATTGTGAACAGCTAGCAGAAATGTCGGAAGAAATCGTCAATAAACGTAGGAAGACAAGAAGAGGGCGGAAGAAACCTTACAGAACTCACAATGAGAGCCAAGACCAAGACAGCTTTTTAGGTAGAAGTTTATCTATTCAAAACCAAATATTGAATCAGAGTACAAAGTATAAAAACAAACGACTTTTAAGAACACCTGTCAGTCCGAAAGCCCCAATGAACTCGACTCAGTTTTTGATAGAAGATCGAGACGACTACATTTTACATGAGAATATTACATGTCGGCAGCTGTCCTCACCAGAGCAGATATTGATCAACAGATCTGAGAGTCCTGATTTAGATGCGTCATTTTACGAAAGTATAGATATAGATGACAAAATGAATCGACTTCAAGTTCAGACAGAAGATGAATATGTGCCCCTTGAAGAAACAACTGATTTTATGGGTAGGGAGTTTGAACGAGAATTTGCAGAATGCCAGTATGCACAGGAAAATGACACTCAGTTAAGCTTGAAGCATAAACTCATAAATGAAAGTTCCAAAATGGAAATAGTAGAAAAGATTATTGAACTTGAAAACAAAATAAAGGACATGTCTGATACAGATTTTTCCTCAAGATCCACTTGTGTAATTGAAAATAATAGTTTGGATTTGATGTCAGAAATTGTATATTTGCGTAAAGAGAATTCAAGCTTAAAGGAGGAGAATAAACTTTTAAAAAGTTTAATTTCATAACATTGAGAAATTCACTGAATTTTCAAATGTTACAGAAGAGATGGACCAATATCATCAAATAACAGTAATGGACATGTTCTGGGTTGGAAAAGTCAATCTGAATGTGCTGCAAATTCAGGTTTTTCCATAAAACCGTACAAAATGCAGAACAATGTAGGTTTAAGATCTGTCTACATTATCTGCACTGCTTTATCTTAATCTTAACTGCCTGAAAAAGAAAGAGTTATTTTATATATATATATATATATATTGCAAAAAGAAGAATAATACCGGAACAAGAAAATATATAATAAAAGAGAAATGACACTACAAATAGTTTTTAACGTGCCAACCGGTTTCGCTTTCGCTCATCAGGGCAACGCTTTAATGAAACATCGTAACTAACGTCATTTTGACGTCATAGAACAACGGTTAAATACAGTTCAATTTTGGACGAAAAATGTTTATGAAATATTTTTCCTTTGATACTCTAGATGAAACGTCGGGTGATTTGCATTTAAAAAATGGCAAAATTGAAAATTTTGGATCTTTTTTATTATATATATATATATATATATATATATATGTGTGTGTGTGTGTGTGTGTGTGTGAGCCAGCCATGCTCTGGCAAAAGGGAGCTTAATGCATCTCTGTGATTTCATGGTACCCAGCATCACATGGATCTAAAAAGTCCATTTTGTCTTAAAACCGACTGATTCATGAGGTACACTGGTCCTTTGACATGCAGGAAATTTACCAAATGCAAAATGTTTCGGCCCAGGTCAGCCTGCGTGCACTGCACAGGCTTGACCTGTGCAGATACTTTTTGCAGATGCATTAAGCCCTCTTTTCACAGAGCATGGCTCATATGTATATAAACCATGCTGCTTGTATGAAAAAATGTTAATATTGGCACCTTTGGACAATGTCCGTTTCAGATCAAATAGTAAAATTCAATATAGTGTAAAGATCAAATTAAAAACACATGTACAGTAGATCTAGATTTACATACTTTTTTTTTGAGCTAGTGATTATGTTTCACCAAACATGAAAATTTATTTTCAGAACTAAAAGAAGAAATCCAAGAATGATAGCAGTTGTTCATTTTGTCTTCAGGACTAAAATAACCCCGAGATCAATTTTATTAAGACTTTTTGCGTATCTGTTCTATTGGTGTCCATAGTCATGAGGTAGAGCGTCAGCCTCGTAACCAAACAGTTCTGAGTTCGATTCCTAGGAGCGGGTGTCAACTTTAGGACTGTTCATTGGCCCACACATTCGGCACAAGTACTGGTATAGTTCCCAGGAAGCAGAATCAACAGAGACTAGTATAAGTTGCAAGAACTTGTTTCTCAATCGATTTAAAATAAATATGTTTAAAGTATCTGTTCTGTTAAATTTGAATCACAGTTTTAAGTACAAATGTTTTCCAAAATTAAGCAACACAACTTGGTGATAAAAATGAGATGTAGTGGTAATTTTAGTGTATTAGTGAACTCAATCTACCTTGTTTGTGTATAGCCTTGCTATTGCTGTACTACAAACACGAAGGAGGTAGATAAGTTGTATTTTCATCAGTTCTAACCACAAGTTAAAAATTAAGTTTCATACTAGAATATTAAAATTTTGTCTAGTATTGTTGAAATAAAGTTATAAATATGTTCATTCTCATTTCTTTGTACATTCGCTTCATTTTATACATACTGTTTCAAATATGTGGCTTGTAAACTTATGAAGTCATGACCCTTAGCCTAGCCTTGGTAGCTCAGTTGGTAGCGTACAGGGCTTGAGAACAGGAGGTCAGTGGTTCGATCCCCAGCTCGGCCAATTTCTTTCCGAGGACTGATGATAGTCATTGCGACAGGATTCATTCCTCTCTCACCGCTGACCATTGTTTCGACGACGGTTATGTGGGAGAGCAGCCGGTGGCTTTGAAAGAATATTGTGCGTAGTACTGGTAAAAGAAACTCCAGGAAAGCATGGATAGCCGCCGTGACATACTAGTAACTGAAATAATGCTGAAAACAGCATTACCCTTAATAGACACCATACAATCAATCAAGACCCTTAACTTCACAGATTTGTAAAAAAGAAGTATAAGATACTGTTGAGTACAATTGCTTGTTGTTTACAATGTCTGAAGTTACCATTCATAAATGCTATGCTTTGTTAACAGAAAATGGTGCAACAGCAGTTCTGAGTGCTCACAGGAGCATTTAGACCTGCTGCTTCTTGCCTTTGGGGGGGGGGGGGGGAATTATGCCAAAACTTTGAATTGACATGCAAATGATCATACATCTGAATCACAGGGATACGTCATGAAAACAAATTGGGGTGATGGCATGTCGAAAAGTACCGACCCAGGTCAGGCTGCGCTGAAATGTTTCGCTATTGGTCAATTTTCTGTATGTCAAAGGACCAGTCTACCTCATGATACAGTTGGTTGTTAGACATACTGGATTTTATTGATCCCTAATTATGTCATGGCTTGCTTAGTATCATGCATTATTGAGATGCATTAAGCCTCCCCCTCCCCCATTTGTAAGGGGATGGCTCATATATACATCTTATCATGACACGCCCCTGTGATCCAAATAATCCAGATTCTACAATAGCGTTGAATCCTAGATTTTGAAAAGTCCAGTTTTACATTTCAGTGCCATACAACAGATGATCAACTCACAAACAACGTGGACAAGGGACACACCAACCCTTTTTATCCACTTTCTATTCCGACTTGGCAAGGGCTATGCAACCCCTTCCAGAGATCGGATGAAGAGAAAGGTAAATTCGTGTATCAGAATGTAAACATTTATAGAACAAGCCAGACATACTATTCATTCGCTGAGCAATCCATCTCAATCATTTGCTTGTGTTGAGAAAGGGGGGGCTCATTGCATCTGCTTAATGCATCTCTGAAAAAATGCTGACCTAGGTCAGCCTGCCCAGACCTGGGCCGAAACTTTTTGCTATTGGTCAATTTCCTGTATAGACAAATCCTACTATTTTAAGTCACTTTTGATTTATCGTCTGCAAATGCTTCCAATTTGGACAATTTCAATTTGGACAAGTCCATTTTGTCGTTTAGTAAAGAGTTGACAGATTTTGCTTATACTGAGCAATTTGCTCCGCAGCGACAGGTATGGCGAAAATAATGTTTACATGAAAAGAATGTTTTTGTTGTTGATCAAATTATTATATTTATAACATCTGATACGTACAGTAAACCCTTGGACAGCTACAGAAATGAACAAACATTTTCACTACAGTCCAGCCGAGCCCTGTAGCTCAGGATGTATACAGGGCTTGAGACAAGGGGTTACTGGTTTGAATCTCTGACATAGCCAATTTCTTTCAAAGGATTTATGATAGTAATAGGGACAAGACTCATTCCTGTCTCACTGCTGATCATTGTTGCAACAACGGTTATGTTGGAAGCAGCTAGTGGCTTGGGAAGAATTTTGTGTAAACTACTGGTTAATGAAACTGGAAGAAAGTACAGGTAGGTGCACTGGCCATCGTGATATAAATGAAAAAATGTAGAAAACTGCTTTAAACATCATACAACAACAACAGTGCAGTCCAACCTGTATTCCCCAAGTACGTAAGGGACACTGGAAATGAGCTTGCTTAAGACAGATGCTTGCTTTTTACAGGTGCATGTCAACATTATAAATTCTGCCTTCTCTGTGAACTAAATATGCTTTCTTACCTCTTTACCAAACAATCCCGCCTTTAAACGACCTTGAAGAACATTTTTGAAAACATTATAGAAGGAGTAACCAGCATTTCTCTCCTTTTCCCACAATATTTTCTCTCCTGTAAAAGGCAAATCAATCCTGCCATGTAACAACCCCGAAGAAGGCTTTTGAAAGCAATGTAGGAAAAGGAGAAAATGCTGATAACCAGCATATTCTCCTTTTCTCTATTTTCAGAGACAAATCTCATCATTTAAGCCTCATTTAGTTTTTCATCTGCAAATGCTTTCAATTTGGACCAGTCTAAAATTTTGTTGTATGGTAAAAGGTTGAATTTGCTTGTTCGGTAAAGAGTCAACAGAGATTTTGCTCATAAAGAGCAATTTGCTCAACACCACCAGGTGTGGCATTAACTATCTTTACATGTAGAGAATGCTTTAGTTTGTTTTGCTAACATTGATAACATCTGATATGTTTGCCCAAAGAGAGAGACATATTAGACGAACAAATTTTTTCAGTATTTAGAAAAAAGAACATTTAACTCTTTACCACATGACAAAAATGTAGACTAGTCTAAATTGAAAGCATTTGCAGACAACATTTTAAATGTAGCTCGAAACATGAAATTTGTCTCATAAAGGGTAGAAAACATTATGGGAAAAGAAGAAAATGCTGGTTACCAGCATTTTTCTTCTTTTCCCACAATGTTTTCAAAAGGCTTCTTTCTTGGGGTCGTTAAAAGTCAGGATTGTGTGGTAAAGAGTTAAGTAATTAGAAGGTTGTGAGAGGCTGGCATTTTGAAAACTTAACTTCTTCAATAATTATTAATCCATCACCAGAAAACATTTAGAACTTGTCCAAATTGAAAGCATTTGCATACAACAAATAATCTGTGGACAAACTGTTGGAATTTATCGTAGGAAGGATAGGAAACATTGTGGGAAAAGGAGAAAATGTTAATTACCAGCATTTTTTCCTTCTCCCACAATGTTTTCAAAGACTTTTGTTCCTGGAGTTGTTATAACTCAGGACTGTGTGGTAACCATGTATAATTACGTATTAAAGATCGAAGTTTTTTGTGCAGTCTGATCTTGACCTCAATTCTCTATAAAAGCCGCAAAACTTAACCCTTTCCCAAACAAGCCCTGGTTTTCACGTGTCTGCAGTACAAGTATTTTGACAACACTGTGGGAAAAGGAGAAATTGCTCGTAACGAGCAATTTCTCCTTTTCCCACAGTGTTTTCTACCCTTTTTGAGACCTTTCTGCCATTTTCATCAAATTTAAAATTGTCGTCTGCAAACTCTTTCAATTTGGACCAGTCCAAAATTTGTCGTTTGGGAAAGGGTTAACTCTTTACTGTCTCATGATTAACGGTGAGACAAGAAAACAGCCTGGAAAAATCCGACAAATGTCTTTGTTTTTGAGGCAGACAGAAGGCATGAAATGGAAATGGTCTGTATTTAGAATCTGTTGAATTGTACGGTCTCTCTGTTCAACTGTTGAAAACCATATAGTTTAACAGCTCAGTCGAAAGTCAGATCAGATTGTAAGGAATATGCAGTCTGATCTGGAAGGTATATTGTTGATATTTTGTAAAGTTTTTGACAAAAATAGACTTGAAATTGTTGTATTGGAGTCCTTTACTGACCACCTGAATGTCCATTTTATTTATTCAGTATTCCAAGGGTTCAGTCTTTAGCCTACAATAAAATTTTAGACGTAACTCAAACTGTATAGAAAGCATTTGCAGAAGACAAATAAATGTTGCTCAGTTTATAGGATTTGTCTATGAAAGAATAGAACAGTACTACGAAAAAAAAAAATGCTATTTACAAATGTTTTGTCCTTTTCCCATAAACATTACAGAAACATGAGATTATTTGGTAGAGGGTGAACTCTTCACCACACAACAGATGTAGACTTGTTCAAATTGAAAGAATTTGCAGACAACAATTTCAGTATGGCGTAAATGATGGAATTTGTCTTTGATAGGATAGAAAACATTGTTGGAAATGATGAAAATGCTAGTTACCTGCATTTTCTTTTCCAACACTATTTTCAAAAAGGCTGTTCCTCAGGAATGTTTAAACTTGGGATTGTTTGGTAAAGGGTTAACCTATACAGCCAGCCACTCCTCTCACTGTTAAACCCTTGCCCTTTAACCCTTTACCAAACAATCCCAGGTTTTCACGACCCTGGGAAAGAGTGCTTTTGAAAACATTGTGGGAAAGGAAGAAAATGCTGGTAACCAGCATTTTCTCCTTTTCCCACAATATTTTCTGCTCTATCAGAGAGCTTAAGCCCGTTTGTTCCAAAGTTGAATTTGGCATCTGCAAATGCTTTGACATTGGACTAGTCTAAATGTTGTCGTGTGGTAAAGAGTTAACTCTGTACAAACAACAAAAATGTAAGACTTGTCCAAATTAAAAGCATTAATTTTGCAGAAAACAAATTCAATGAGGATCTAATGTAGGAATTATTTTTGGAAAGGGTAGCCAGCATTTTCTCCTTTTCCCACAATGTTTTTGAAAAAAAGAAATTGTGAGGGTTTCTTAAAAACACACAATTGAGTGGTAAAGATTTACCAGCTTTGAAAAAGAGATACATGTATAAGTTTTCTAAACATAGCGATTACAAATATACTTCCTTTTCTATGGTTTTTCCCCACAAGTTTACATGATTATTTCTCAGTATATGTTCATAGCTCACTGCACAAGCTTTTTCTTTTGTGCAACACTAAAAAAAAAAGATTTCATAAAAAAAAAAGAGTCAATACACAGAGAAAGGATGAAATATTTGTTTAACCCTTTCCCATACACACACAATCCCGTGGTTAACCCTTTCCCAAAGAAGCCCTGGTTTTCACGTGTCTGCAGTACAAGTCTTTTGAAAACACTGTGGGAAAAGGAGAAATTGCTATTAATGAGCAATTTCTCCTTTTCCTACAGTGTTTTCTACCCTGTATGAGACTTTTCTGCCATTTTCATCAAATTTAAAATTGTCGTCTGCAAATTCTTTCAAATTGGACCAGTCTAAAATTTGTCATTTGGGAAAGGGTTAAAGGACCCTGAAGAAGACTTTTGAAGACATTGTGACAAAAGGAGAAAATGCTGGTTACCAGCATTTTCTCCTTTTCCCACAATGTTTTCTTCCATTCCCCGAAAAAAAATCATTGATTAACAACACTTAATTTGTCGTCTGCAAATGCTTTGAATTTCATCACATCTAAATTTTTGTCGTTTGGGAAAGAGTTATCTAAGTATTTTTGGCCTCAGGCTAGCAGCTGTGACCTTCCCATTACCATATTGTAATATTTTCATCAATGATAACTCTTTACCAAACAAAAAAATTTTAGACATCCAAATTGGACCAAACTGATAACATGTGACTCAAACAGTGATATTTGTCTTTGAAAGGGTAGAAAACAATGTGGGAAAAGGAGAAAATGCAGGTTACCAGCTTTTTCTTCTTTTCTGACAGAGTTTTCAAAAGCATTCTTCCCTAGGATCATTAAAACATGAAATTGTTTGGGAAAGGATTAAGCAGTAACTGGGCGATTTAGGCTAATCATGACCCTAGCATAGACTACAAAAACGAGGTGGGAAAAGGAGCATTATTATGTAGGTTACAAGATAGCAAGAAATTACCCTTTTATCAAAGTTTTTGATTGTTTGAAAAAAAAAATACAAAATATAAAGTAGTTTCCCTTCTTTTGAAGTTTTGTTCATTGTTGGACTTGTAATGGTTAAGCTTTAGGCTGGTCTAAAACTAGCCCATACAGTAATGGGTTAAACTTCTGTTCATCAGTTGGAGGAAACTGACAAAATTTAATGAAGAATCTTTCATGATTTATTTATTCATGATTATGGTCATAGAAATTATTTCATATATCATATATAAACGCTACGCTATTTACTGACAGGTGGAATTCGATTAACAAATTAAATCTATTTGAAAGTTTTTATAATACAAGCTTTTTCTTTTAGGGATTAAAATGTAAATAACAAGAAAATACATGTATTTTTAAGACTTCAAAGAAAAAGTCAAGCATAGAGAGACAAGTGGTGTCTGCAAATATGATATTACTGGGTATTAGCAATTATGTCCAGACAGGATATGCCTTGAGGGCTTTACATGTATTACATATCTGTGAAATTGTTAATATAATTGAGCCGTGCTCTGGCAAAAGGGAGCTTAATGCATCTCCATGATCCATGATACCAAGCAAGTCATCACATAGTTATGGATCCATAATAGCTACTATTTCTAATCACTGACTTAATCAAGAGGTAAACTGACCAGTAGTGAAAAGTTTCGGCCCAGGTCAGCCTGCTCGGACTGTACAGGCTGACCTGGGTCGATACTTTCCGTAGATGCATTAAGCCCCCTTTTCTCAGAGCATGGCTCATTTATCAGGTACATGTACTTAAAATGACGTTTGCACTGGAAGTGTACTAGTTACAGTCAACTCACTTAAGCAAACATGACAGCTTTGTTTCCCTGGTGTTGTCAACATTTTTAGCTCTACTGGCTGAAAGCCAGCAGAGCTTATGTCATGGCGGGGTTTCCGTCGTCCGTCTGTCTGTCTGTCCGTCCGTCTGTCCGTCCGTTAGTCTTTTGACATAATAATTGCCGTTCGTAATTCCATGACTATCCAAATCATTGTCTAAGACAGAACATCTGAGCCAATCAGATAGCTAGTCTTGGAATTTAGAACTGCAAGTGAATTAGAAGTTCTTGATGAGTTTGGCGCCAGGGCCTTGTTTCACAAAAAAAAAAATTGTCTTATTATACTCAAATCTGCAAACAGTCTTATTTTCCAACTAAGAAAATTGAAATTGGTACAAATAAACTGAAGTTCTTTGACAGGGTAGAAAATACTTTGGGAAAAGTAGAAATGCTGGTTACTAGCATTTTCTAACTTTCCCACTATGTTTTCTAAAGGCCCTTACCTCAGGGTCGTTAAAACTCAGGATTGTGTGGTAAAGGACTAACTTGTGCAAAACACTACATAACAACATTATCAAGTATGTTTTAGGTTGTCAATGTGTAAAATGTCGTATTTCTTTTATTGGTGCACTGAAAATTAAAAGGTTGTCAAACTATGACACATTACTTGAGTCTCAATTTAACCCTTTCCCAAAGAAGCCCTGGTTTTCATGTGTCTGCAGTACAAGTCTTTTGAAAACACTGTGGGAAAAGGAGAAATTGCTCGTAACGAGCAATTTCTCCTTTTCCCACAGTGTTTTCTACCCGTTTTGAGACCTTTCTGCCATTTTCATCAAATTTAAAATTGTCGTCTGCAAACTCTTTTAATTTGGATTAGTCCGAAATTTGTCGTTTGGGAACGGGTTAAACTTGGAAATCTGAAATGGCAGTGAAGACAATAGACCTGAAAACGGTTGAGCAGCTTGAGCTTTAATATATTTCATTTTATTAATATTATTTTTTTTTTATAATTATAAACATTTTAAGTTTGAAAAATGTATTCCAACAGAAAATATGTATAGTGTTTTCCTCAAGTTTTCTCTGGGAGGATAAACAAAGCAGTATCACATAATGTATGGTAGGACCCTCTCACTGGCCTGCAAGATCAGCTCTCATCCCTGTGAAAGAGATATGATATCAATTTTTTGCACTGTTCAACCCTTTCTGACATGATAGACTTTTAGACTCATCCATACTGAAAACACTTGCAGACTATAAGTTATATGTGGCTGAAAAGATGAGATTTATGTGTAACAGGGTAGAAAACATTGTGGGAAAAGGAGAAATGCTGGTTACCAGCATTTTCTCCTTTTTCCACAATGTTTTTTCAAAATCAATGGTTGTTAAAATTCGGGATTGTGTGGAAAAATGTTTATTTCATAAACTCATTATCTCTTTATTCTTTACCAGTCGACAGAAGTTTAAAACTTGTCCACATTGAAAGCATTTGCATCACATGATAGGATCTGCCGTAGCAGGGGAAGAAAACATTATGAGAGATGGAGGAAATGCTGATTACCAGCATTTTCTCCTTTTCCCCCATCATGTTTACACAAGCCGTCTCCTTCATGAAACTTTGGATTTTTTAAGGATTAATTCTGTACCAAGCAACAAAATTTTGGACATTTCAAAATCCATAGCATGAGCAGAGGACATGTCCTGTGTGACTATAATGGTGTATGCGGTCTCTGGAAGGGTAGAAAAAATTGTTGGAAAAGGAGAAAATGCTTGCAACCAGCATTTTCATCTATCCACAATGTTTTTAAAAGCCTTCTTTCTCAGGTGGTTAAACTTCAGGATTGTATGGTAGAGGGCAAACTTGCAGGAGGATTTGAAACAAAATTGTAAAATTCTAATGAGATCAATTAAAACAGAGGTTAAGTACACAAATTTAATACTTAGGAAACCATTGAGGTTAACAGAGAAATAGATTTACAAGCAATTTCTTCTACTTCCACTATATTTTCTACAATTGTATGATAGAGGTGTCAGCAGGAGATAATTTAACTTTTCATATTCATGCTGAAGACATGTATCTATCTTAAGATATTGTGACAAAATTGAGAAATTTCTCTTTACAAGCAATTAATTGCTCCTTTTCCCAAAATATACTCAAAATCATTTGGTGTGCAACACACAAAAACAGGCCTTTGGACATACGCATAAAAGTGTGTCGTCCCAGATCAGCCTGTACAGTCTATGACTAATCCGAGACGACGCTTCTTGTTTTTGTGTGATTTTTCTGTTTCACGAAAGTCTACTGCATGAAAAAATCTTATGTAGTCATAAAGTGCTGTCTTGGACTGCGCAAGCTAATCCAGGAGGACACTTCAATGCAAATGTCCGAAGGTCTCATTTCGCATTTTGCTGGCCATTTATTGGCCTTTTTCCAAACATCAAATTCAGTTCTAAACATCAGCAAACTGCCAATTTGAAATCAGTAGAAACAAGTTTAAGTGTCCTGATAGGGTTGAAAACATGGGAAAAGGAGAAAATGCTGGTAACCAGTATTTTCTCCTTTTCCCATTATTTATAATTCTACCCTTGCAAAAAATAAAAGTTAGTTTTTGAATCGCATTTATTTCATGGTCTGCAAATGATTTCAATTTAGACAAGTCTGAAATTCACTGTTTGGTTAACCCTTTACCAGAGAATCCTTAGTTTTAACAACGCTGAGAAAGAAGCATTTTTGAAAACATTGAGGAAAAGGAGAAAATGCTGGTAACCAGCATTATCTCTTTTACCCACAATGTTTTCTTCCATAACAAAGACTAATTCAATCATTTAAGCCACATTTAAATTGTCATCTTCAAATGCTTTAAATTTAGACAAGTCTAAATTTTTGTTATGTGGTAAACAGTTTAGAGTTTACCACTACATTATCTACCTAACATTTCAGGTACACTACATAGTTTGACAAGCATGGCAAGATACATAACAGCCTTACTGTTTGATTGTTGAGGCTTGGGAGCGGACACTTCTAGGTGTTGTAGGAGCACTAGAGTTCACTTCTGAATGGAGGACGGATTCTTCTAAAACTTCAACGACGTCCTGGAGGCTATGTAGGGCTTCCTCACCAGCGTTTACTGTGACAGAGAACAAATATTGCATTTTAACTCTTCTTCACACAACAAAAATGTATGTGTGTTAAAACTGAACGCACGTAGAGAAAAATGTTATTTCAGTCATATTACAATGACAGGTCATATTCATGTATTCGCTGGGTTTCACCAGTACTACAGTAGAGCTCTGAAGTGTCTTGCCGAAGGACACTCCCATGGAAAACCCAGTGGATCCAATGAGGCTCAAACCAGGGGCCTCCTGGTCACGAGTCCAACACTTTACCACTGAGACACTCAGGACCCTTAAAAAAAAAAATGGTGGAGTTGTCTATAATAGGGTAGAAAACATTGTGGGAAAAGAAGAAATTGCTGGTTACCAGCATTTTCTCCTTATCCCCAAAATGTTTTCAAAAGGCTTGTTCCTCAGGGTTGTTAAAACTCTGGATTGTGTCGTAAAAGGTAAATTGGTGTGAAATGTATTTCTCCTGGTTACCAGCAATTTCTCCTTTTCCCAGAATGTTTTTTAAAAGGCTTGTTCTTCAGGGCTGTTAAAATTCTGGACTGTGTGTATATGGTAAATGGGGGTGAAATGCATTGATAACTATGACTGATTGTGTTTTATCATTCCTCCTTATTTCTCCGTTATTAAAAGGTAACCCTATGAAGATCAGTTTACTTTTCTCGCAGGTGATCATTTTTGATAATATTGTAGAAGAAGGGGCTTGCAACTTGCATTTTTTCTTTCTACCGAATTGTTGTTAGTCATATTCATGTACAGACCCATTGCTACATGGCAAAATTTTCAGACTTGTCAAAAGTGAAAGTATTTGCGGACCATATATTAAGTGTAATTTAAATAGGGGAAGTTGTGTGAGAAAGGGTAGAAAACATTGTGGGAAAAGGAGAAAATGCTGTTCATCAGCATTTTCTCCTTTTCCAACAATGTTTTCAAAAGCCCTCATGGTCAGGGTCCTTCATTATCTGGATAATTTGGTAAAGTGTTAAAAATAAATTTGGGTTGTCTGCTGCAAGTTTCTTTCAAAAGGTAACAATTTCGGCAGACATAATTAGGATTCAGTTTTATCATTAGAGTAGTGTTGGTATAATTTAAGGATCATTTGGTAGAAAGTGTAGATCAAGACCTTGGATCTTGTTTGCAATTTTATGATGTAATTTAGCCATTAGAGCCTGTTACTAACAGAAAACTAGAAAATCTGGCTCTTAACTCTTTACCACACTATCCCGAGTTTTAATGACCATGAGGAAATAGCCTTTTAAAAACCTTGTGGGAAAAGGAGAAAATGCTGGTAACCTGCATTTTCTCCTTTTCCCGCAATGTTTTCTACACTTTCACGATAACCATCATTTCAGCTAAATTTGATATGTTGTCTGCAAATGCTTTCATATTTTTTGGACTACTCTCAAATTTTGTTGTGTGGGAAGGAGGTAAAGTCTTAATTGTTTCAAACTGGTGATTAATGGCAGTGTAGTAAAATGCATTGGAACACAATGTAACAAATAAGCAATTTTACGTATTGAAAACAATCATATCTTTTTACTTTTTGACACAAAAATTTACATGAAACAATGAATCTAATCCTCTTTGCAAAAGCACAGACTGTTGCTTATCATACAACACTTTCAAATGCTGTGTACTGTTTTGGTGCAAACTTCTTGTATTTTTATTAATTGATTTCATAAATTGAAGAATACAAATGAAGTTTTTATGTAACTTACCTAGCAACTCAGTTGTTTTGATTTGTGCATCAGACATATTTACAAGTCTGCCTGTATCAGTCCTGTTCAGTGATGTGTATGAGTTCCTTATGGCTTTAAATCCCTGTAAAACCTGGAAATACAAGTATGCATACAGAGAGATCGATTTTAAAGATGCTAGATCAAACAAACCTTGTTGAGACTTCAACATTTTCTCTTTCCGAAGTAGTATCTAGCAGGTTTGTTTTCATTTGCATAGAGATATACACGAATGAAATTAACCCATTACTGTTGCCATTATAGATATAAGATGGAGCAGCACTTGACAAAATTAGTTCAGCACCATCAAGTCCAAAATATCGCAACTGTTCTTGGATTCTATTTCTAAAACATCGCTACCTTGTGACCTGACAAACTGTTGTCTATCTTCATCTATCAAATGGTAGCCAGGGTGCCCGTCTGAAAATTCTTTCTTTTTATCTGATGGATGCGGAGATTCAATGGGTACCGGTTTAGTTGCCAATATACACCCGACGAAGGTTTGCGAAGTTTCAGGTGTTCAATACAAAAAAACAAAACTGATAAAGAGTTTCACAGTCAGTGATTTTATCTTATCACAAAACAAAACTGGTAAGTTTCACAGTCAGTGATTTTAGCTTATCACATTTTTGACATTTGCCATTATCACCTTTTGTTGTGTTGTCAGTCACCAGCTGCAAAATTTAATCACCAATGGCAATTTTTGCGATCGATAATGCCAACACAGTACTTGAAAGCATCTGCAGACAACAATTTAAATATGCGTAGAATTATGATACATGTATTTAAAGACAACCTGAAAATTTGCAAATATCTTTTTCATGTATAGAAAACACTTCGGAAAAAAGGAGCACTTGACTGTTACGAGTGATTTCTTCTTTTCCCTAAAAAAATATCTTCAAATAGTTATGTATGGCAAGGCCATGAAAAGTGATACGGATACAAAAGATTCCTACACACTAATTTTTGTTTAGTGTCGTTAAAATCCATAAAAGAAAACACATGAGCAACACAGTATATTTGATTACCTGTACAAATTGTTGAAGAAGTCGGTGGACACGTTTGAAAGCTGGTCCTAATTGTGTCAGGGCTGGTGGGGTTTTGTTACACCAATGTTTCATCTCATTTTCAAAACAGTAGGTGAATCCAGTTACCAGCTGTGATAGTTCGGACAAAACCAAACTTATTGTTTTGCAAATGGTGTCCAATTTTGCCTTGTCATATTTCTGATATTCATACTGTAAAAAGAAGTAGAAAATCTCTTGACCCTAAGGACAAAATTTAGTCATGGCCACTTACTCAAAACATGAACTTTATCTTTCAAAGTGTATAAAACGTTGCAGGAAAAAGAGAAAATGCTGGTAACCAGTATTTTCTCCTTTTCCCACAACATTTTCAAAAGCCTTCTTCATGGATTGTCAGGATTGTCTGGTAGAGGGTTAATAGGCATCTTACATTTATTCAACCACTATTATTTGCCACACACTTAGTCTTCCTTTTAGTGACAAAAAGAGAGTATTATTTGGTCCTTTAACTGCACTCTCATCCGAGAGCTTTTCCTCCTTCCATACATGTATAAACAAATGAAAGGTCAGTAAATGGCATAGCCTTACCACATAGGGGTACCAAAACATCAGGCATGGGCATTCATATTCATATCTATAAATTCATCTTACACCTTTCCATTTGTTTCAGTGATTCCTCCTTGTTTTATTTCACATACAGTCCCAAATACAGATATAGTTACTTTTGAAACATAACAAAGTATCTGCTTGATAAAATTAAAAACATGGCTGCCCCTACAAAACCACTTTGAAAAAAGTGTGACATTTTGTTTGTTTGAAGTGTGGGTTAAGCTTGGCCATTTCCATTGGTATACAAGTGATGTTAAGTAGGTCCGAGCACCTGTCAACACATTCCTATAGTTTCTTAAACAAATAATATGCACAACATTTTACAAGCGACTGGCAGCTTTTCCTTATGACTGAAATGAAATCTTGAGCTTTTAGTGAGGAATAAATCCTGTTGCACCATTTTCATGAATCCTCATAGAGAGTTTTGGGTCCGTATTTACCAACCATTCTTATGAATATTCTTAGTCTTATTCTCCAAGATTTTCTACATTTGAAAGTGACACAACTCCTGATTGGCTAAACCAAATGGCTTAGCAAACCAGGAGTTGTGTTACTTTCACATGTAGAAAATTCTGGAGACCAGGACAATGAATGTTCTTAAGAATAGTTGGTGAATACAGACCCTGGCTAAGGCAAGGTTCTAACACAACTCCAGTATTAGGAGCTCAGGGTTTGCATTCCACAACCATTCTGAAGAACTTTATTAGTCTTATTCTCAAAGATTTTCTAAATTTGAAAGTAAGACACCTGATTAGCTAAACCAAATGGTTTAGCCAGTCAGAAGTTGTGTTACTTTCAAAATCTAAAATTAGACCAAGAATATTTTTAAGAATGGTTGGTGTTCAAAAACAGATCCTGCCTATTGCTCTATTGCTTCTTTGCTATGATGGCTTTTCTAATAGTAACAAGCATGCAATTCACATTCAAAGATATCTTTCAAAAGACACTGACCTTTTTCTTCAGCTCTTCCAACAGTTCCCTCTGCCTTTGAATGTCATCTGCAAGTTGTATTGCTGAATTTTCTATGTTATGGAAATCTGGTCTAGGAGGCCTGTAAAAAATAATACAAAGTACATCTTTTATCATTCACCTTTTTTTTATCAAATATTCTGTGTTTTAACGACAAGGACAAAGAAAGTTTCAGAAAACATTGTGAGAAAAGGAGAAAATATTATCATCAGCAATTTCTCCTTTTCCCACAAAGTTTTTTACCGTTTCATAGAGGACTTCCATTATTTAAACAACATTCTAACATGACACATGAATTCAGCTCTTCAACCTCAGTGCAACAGAAGCGTGGTAAAATCATTATCATTCTATATTCTATGTAAAGTAAGAATTAATCCGCATCTGCTTTTGTAAACCAAGTATGAACTTGTTTTCGTTTTATCAAGAGTTGGTCATGTTAGAATCAAAATAATCTTTCTATCGTGGTTTATCCTTCAATAAACCACAGTTGTGAGTTATGAAGTCTAATGTATAAACCACTCGGAGTTAAATGACTTAATTCATTTCCTTCAGCAGACAATTTATGTGTCTTGTAGCAGATATCATTTAAAAACATTGCAGCAAAAGGAGAATTTCTTGTAATGTGGAGTTTAAGCCTTTCTTTCCAAAACAAGAGCACTGCATGCTGGTGCCAATGCTCAGCTGCAATTGCTTGATTTTCAGTGAAAATTTTAAGTCCAAAAAGTGGCATACTATGTCAAAAATACTTTGATGGTTACCTGCCCTTGTTGTATAGTGAACAACTTGTCCAAGCTTGTAGCAAATATCTTCAGTAATAAGAGATGTTATAAAATTTCAAATTTTTTGCACAAAGACACCAGGGCTATGACAATACCTTGATGTTTTCGAAAACAGCGGAGCTAAAAATTGTATGTTTTATTGAATACCAAAGAAGAATACTTCTGAAAGGATTGCATAAAAGGCAGAAAATCAGGTGACCTAAATTTTCTCTTTCCCACCATGTTTTTTACCACTTCAAAGGCAGGAATTATCTTTTGAACTTGACTGACTTTGTCGTCTGCACATGTTTTGCATTTGGTCTACTCAAGATGCAATCAAGGAATCTACCCAAAGATCAATGATGTAAATTTTATGACTTCCTACAGACAGTTTCCAACAGCAAGATTTCAAAGGTCAGGTGGATGAAAGACGTTTTGGTGTGATTTGTAAAGTTTTAACCCTTTCCCAAACAAGCCCTGGTTATTACGTGTCTGCAGTACAAGTCTTTTGAAAACACTGTGGGAAAAGGAGAAATTACTTGTAACGAGCAATTTCTCCTTTTACCAGAGTGTTTTCTACCCTTTTGGTGAACTTTCTGTCAATTTGATCGAATTTAAAATTGCCGTCTGCAAACTCTTTCAATTTGGACCAGTCTTAATTTTAACGTTTGGGAAAGGGTTAAACCATTACCAAACAAACAAAAGAAATAGAAGTTAAACAAGCTTTTTTGTTGAAATGATATCCCGCGCCAAAAATAGCCCCGCTTTTCCATGACAGGGCATCAAATCAAAAAGAAAAGAAAAAAAGTATATTGGTGGACTATCATACGGAGCATATGTATGAAGTTTCATCAAATTTCGTCAAGGACTTTAGAAGATATCTGTCCAGAAGGACGGAGGGACAGATGGATAACGCAAAAAGCATATCCTTTCGCCTTCAGCGGGGGATAATAAAATCTTAAAAACATTTGACATGAAATAGTCAAAACTAGAGCTATCACTAAAAGTGATCATACCCCCCACCAGCTCCTTGTCACAAAACAGCTATTTGTCACAGAATGCAGAATGGTTTCGTAAAAAAAATAAGAGTTGAAAAAAAAAGTGGGAAAAGAGTTATGGTACTTGTAAACTGCGCTTCTCATTAATGTGGTCTATCTGTATATGAAGTTTGATGTCACTAGCTTACATGATTCAGAAGTTATGCCCCGGACAAATATCCAAAGTTAAACCTTACAAAGGGCAATAACTCAAAAAATAAATGGAATAGAGTTATGGTTCTTGTACACTGCACTTCGCCTTATAGTGATCTATCTGTGTATGAAGTTTGAAGTCATAAGCTTCTATACTTTGGAAGTTATGCCCTGGACAAAAATCCATAGTTAAAATTTACAAAGGGCAACAAGCTTAAGGGGAGATAATTCGGCAGCCAATGGCAGCAAGGTCGTGAAAATTGCACATGCACAATTTCATATGTACCCAAACATTATGTGTAAATTTCAGTGCAGTACTTGAAAAACTGTAGGAAAAAAGCTCCAGACAAAACTGTGTCTACAGACGGACGGACGGACAGCCATGGCAATTCCAGTATACCCCCCTCCACTTCGTTGTGGGGGGTATAATTATTTCCAAATGACAGGACATACCGGTACACAAAAAGTGCATCAGACATGAAGTGAAGCCTGGTAAAGTACAGGGCTTGAAACCCAAGGGGTCCCTAAGTCACTACCTGGCTGGCAAAATTCTTTCCAAGAACTGATGGGTCATTTCAATAGGATTCCTTCCTCTCTCACTGCTGAGCATTGCTTTGACTATGTTTATATGGGAAAGCAGCCAGTGGCTTGGAAAAAATGTCATGCAAATTACTGGTTAACCCTTTCCCAAACAAGCCCTGGTTTTCATGTGTCTGCAGTACAAGTCTTTTGAAAACACTGTGGGAAAAGGAGAAATTGCTCGTAACGAGCAATTTCTCCTTTTCCCACAGTGTTTACTACCCTTTTTGAGACCTTTCTGCCATTTTCATCAAATTTGAAATTGTCGTCTGCAAACTCTTTCAATTTGGACCAGTCCAAAATTTGTCGTTTGGGAAAGGGTTAAAGAAACTCTGGGAATGCATGGATATTTGTACTGGCTACCATGATATATCACTGAGATAATTCAGTGTAAAACACCAAACTAACAAAGAACTGAGGTCATGATGGAACAAAGTACCAGACAGTAATTAACTCTTTACCACACGATGAAATTTTAGACTTGTCCAGTTTGAAAGTAGTTGCAGACATGTTACAGGTGGCTAAAATGACAAAATTTGTCCTTGATAGGGTAACAAACATTGTGGAGAAAGGAGAAAATTCTGGTCACAAGCATTTTCTCTTTTTCCCGTAACATTTTCAAAAGGCCTCTTGTTAAGGGTCTCTAAAACTTGGGATTGTGCAATAAAGGGTTAATGGAAGTTTTTCAGAAAATTCTATTAGCCCTGCCACTTCCTGTGTTTGACCTGCAGTGCCCCTGTATAAACTGGTACAATTTGATGGAACCCAATTCCAGGTAATTAACCATACCCAAATAGCACCCTTACACTTTACTTCTCCTTTAATCTTTGACCAAACGACAAAAAAGGTCCAAGTTCAAAGCAATTGCAGACGACAATAAAATGATACTCAAATGATGTGATTTGTATCGGAAAGGGAAGAAAACATTATGGAAAAAAGAGAAAAGGCTGGTTTCTCCTTTTCCAAAAAATGTTTTCAAATGCCTTTCACCTAACGGTCAATAAAAGTGAGGATTGTCTAGTGAAGGGTTAACCAAATAATTAAGTAAGAACAATTTATGATATGCACATCTTTGCTGAGTGCAAAGTCTATCCATGAAGTTTGAAATAAATTTGTCCAGAATCATCAAAGGGCCATAACTCCATGAAACCTAAATAAACCATAACCAAAATAGGATATGCACATCTCTGCTTGATACTGAGTCTATTTGTGTAGTTTGAACCAAATCTGTCCAATAGTTGATGAGAAAAAGAGCGGACAAGAAATTTCATGAAAGGGCCATAACTCAGTGAAAAATCAATGAACCATAACCAACATTTCATATGCACATCTCTGCTTGATACTGAGTCTACCTGTGAAGTTTGAATAAAATTCGTCCAATAGTTTATGAGAAATAGAGCGGACAAAAAGCTACAGACCGACGGACGGACGGACAGACCGACGGACGGACCGACAAGCTGACTCCTATATACCCCCCAAACAGAGTTTTGGGGGGTATAATGAATCCTGCATTGAAAACCTCATGACAGAAGGAAGATAAATGGTAACAACACTGCATCCTGAAATGTGAGTTAATTCCCTTTTGACCATTGGCTTGCAATGTAGCTTCAGTAGAGAACATAGGCTAAGCATTCAGCAACTATGCTTAGTGAAAGATTAAGATTTCATCAAAAAACCTTAAGGACCTTCAAACTGACAGAATACAAACATGGGTGGAAAATAGACATTCGGCCATGACATAAACATGCTGCTTTTAAATTGTTGGCACTATACTACTATTACTCGCTTCCTTTTTCTTTAAAATACATCTATATCATTAACATCATTTTTACTTAGTAGTGTACATGTCTAAACTCTTCACAAAACAAGAAAATTTTATACTGGTCCAAACTGAAAGCATTTGCAGGCAACAATTGGATTTGTATCAGGCAGAGTAGAAAACATTGTGGGAAAAGGAAAAAAATGCTGGTTACCAGCATTTTCTCCTTTTCCCACAATTTTTTCTAAAGCCTTCTCCCACAGGGTCACTAAAACATGGGATTGTTCAGTAAAAGTTTTGAAAATGGATTGTAATGGTATGGGCACTAACAGAGGGATAAGTCACTACCACATGAAGAAATTCTAAAATCATCTGCATTGAAAAGCACTTGCAGACAAATCAAGTCTGGCTCATGGTATGGGATTTGTCTGCTGTAGGGTAGAAAACATTGTGGAAAAAGGAGAAAATGCTGGTTACCAGCATTTTCTCCTTTTTCCACAATGTTTTCAAAAGGGTTCTCCATCAGAGTCCTTAAAACTCCGGACTATGCGCAAAAGGGTTAAGGAGAGGAATGTAGGATTTTAATTATTTACTTCTCTTTAGAATGACCTTTCACTGTCCAGCCATCTTCTACTTGTTTCTGGAGATCAGGTGGTAATAGTGTCATCCTTGATTTAAATACAGCTTCGATGTTGCCTTGGTTACATAAGGTATTCAGGTATGCTACATCATGTGACAACTGTTCTTCTAATGGCATTTCATCACTGAAACATTAACGAAACTGTTATTTTCTGGCAGCAAGAAAGACCAATTTATTAACCCATTACCATAATCTGATGAGTTTTAATGTCCCTGGGAAATCAGACTTTTGATAACATTGTGGGAAAAGGAGAAAATGCTGGTAGCCAGCATTTTCTCCTTTTCCCACAATGCTTTCTTACCTTTCAGAAACAAATCCAGTCATGTGAGCTGCATTTAATTTGTCATCTGCAAATGCTTTCAATTGGGTCCAGTCCAAAATTTTGTTGTCTGGTAAAGAGTTAAATATTCAATGGTATTTTGGCAAGGCCATCCTCCGTCAGACTGCATGTTCACTGGAATCTTGATCTTAATACATGTATATGTAACATTTTTGACAAATAACCTCCCAGGGTGAGCATTGAACCAAGGAACTCTGGATCCCAAGGTAAACGCCCTACCACATCGCTACTGAAACTCCCTCTGTAGGAAGGCAGTATAAGTGTCCACTTCTACAAACACAAGCTATACATTTTCATCTGTGGGACGGACCAGTATACTACATACTCTCCCACAATATGGTTTATCCACATATCCTTCAAACCAGTCTAAACTTTTACCATGTGGTAGAGAGTTAGGAACTTTATACAACAGGGAATTTCAAGTTTACTTCATGAATACGTATAAAAATAATGAGCAAAGAAGAAACTGTCAATTGTGATATCACCTGCCACAATGTTATAACATAGCACCACATGCTGGGGCCAACACTCGGCTGCAATTGCTTTTAGTGAAAATTCAAAGTTGAAATAGGGGCATAACTGTGTCAACAATATTTTGATGGTTATCTGCCCCTGTTATATGGTTCCCCTTTTGGATAGTTAACAACTGGTCAAAGTCTGAAGTTGATATCTTAACCTTTAACTGCACAATGCCACCTTTTAACGTCCCTGGGAAAGAAGCCTTTATGGGAGAAGAAGAAAATAATGGTAACCAGCATTTCTCCTTTTCCCACAATGTTTTCTGCTCTATCAAAGAAAAATTGCACTATTTGAGCCACATTGAAATTATCATCTGCAAATGCTTTCAATTTGGACAACGCTAAAATAAATTTTGTCGACTGGTAAAGGGTTAAGTAACGACAGAGATTCAAAAATGTTGAAGTTCTGAATCATGATGATGATGCAGACGACAAGGCTATAACAGTGACTCAACATTTTCTTCGAAACAGCTGAGCTTACAATGTGAAAAGGAGAAACTGTTCCTCTCCTACCACCATGTTATTAAATGTATTCTGCTGCATTACAAAGTCAGTTGCATGCAGAAAGAAGAGATGAAACGGAACAGAAACAGGATTTCACCACGAACCAGACAATTCCAGGCTCTCGTAGCAGTTTGTTTTTGGGGTCCTCAGCATTATCAGCGATGTATACCAGATCTATTAAGTGTTCCATGAAAGCCGACTGCCTGCTGGCTGTCACCACACCCTGCAAATAATGTTGCAGTCAAAATCACTGATGGAAATGTAAAAGTGATGAAATAATGACTACTTGACTATTCAATGATTGTGCCATGCTCTGTGAAAAGGGGGCTTAATGCATTTGCAAAAAAGTTTCGATTCAGGTCAGCCTGTGCAGTCCACGCAAGCTGACCTGGCTGAACCTTTTTGCTTTTAGTCAATTTTCTGCATGTCAAAGGACCAGTGTACATCAGAATTCAGTAGGTTGTTATACTGAATGGATTTTAGGGATGTACAACGTTGTGATAACTTGCTTGGTATCATGCCTCAGAGAGATGCATTAAGCCCCCTTTTCACACAGCATGGCTCAATTATATTTAACCAAACAGAGTACAAATACATGTATAATTCATATGCTCCTGCCCTTGTGAATAGCTTATGGAAACATTGTTGAAAAAGCAGCATTTTTTTATTACAAGTTATTGCACCTTTTCCCTTTTTTTTTTTTTTTTAACAACATGTAATTAACTTTTTACCACACACTCTGGAGTTTCAACAACTCTGGGCAGAAAGGCTTTGTGAAAGGCTTTGTGGGAAAAGGAGAAAATGCTGGTAACCTGGTAAAATGAGTAAATATTTAAAGCAAGGGGTTGCTCTTTTTCTTACAATAGCTTCAAGAGCACAGCTAGTGGATGCCAACACTTGTTGCAGCTGCTTAGATTGATTTTCAGTGTAACAAGAGCACAGCATGTAGGTGCCAAAACTTGGCTGCATTTGCTTTTAGTGAAAATTGTAAATCCAAAAAGGGACATAACTGTGTCAAAAACATTTTGACGGTAACTACCTCTGCTGTATGGGTTCAGCTTTTGATAGTTATATCTGTTTAAAATTTGAAGTAAATAACTTCAGTAATGACAGAGATATTATAAAATGTCTAATTTTTGAAAATCTTAAGTTGAAAAGGGGGCATAACTTTCCAAAATATTTGTATGGTTACCTGCCCCTGTTTTATTGGTTCCCCTTTTGATAGTTAACAACTAGTCCAAGTTTGAAGTAACTATTTACAGTAATGACAGAGATATTATAAAATGTTAAAGTTTTTGTATGGTGCAGACAAAGACGCCAAGGCTCTGACAATGCCTTGACATATTCTTCAAAAACAGCCAAGCTAATAAAAATGCTAAATGTTAAAGCCTTTTTGTATTCTGGTTTTTGATTATCTTCATACGATTTTACTTTTACTCTATGACAGATAAATTGTGATAAAAGAAAGCCTACCCTGATCAAGTCCACATCATCATATCTGCATAGTCCAAGAGTTGATGCCACATACAACAAACCTTTCAAAACCAAACAGATATTCAAATACATGTACATAATTGAGCAATGCACTGTGAAAAGTGGGTTTAATACATCTGAAAAAGTGTCCACCCATGTCAGCCTGCGCAGTCTGCACAGCAATGACATAGGTCAAAACTACTTGTTCTTGGTTCTCTACCTACTGAACTAAATTTGTAGCCCACATTTGTATGAAGTAAGAATATTGAAGCAACATAAATATGATTGAAAAAGTGTGGCAAAAAGAGAAATTGACAGTTACACAAAGTTTCCGTTTTTCATTTGCATAATGTTTTCAAAAGTGTTATTCTGCAATATGGACTAAGTTTAACAAAGGAGGTCACAAGTTTAGCTCCTTACCACACAATCACGAGTTCTAATGGCCCTGACAGGAAAGGCTTTTGAAAAAATTTTGGGAAACAGACATTGCTGGTGACCAGCATTTTTTCCTTTTTCCAAAAATGCTTTTAGCAAGCAGAAGATGTTTGGAGCAGCTTTGACAGCATTAAATAAGAATTCTGTCAGTGTTTAGGCCAGATGTTTGCAGAATTAAAGACCTTTTTTGTCAGATGGTGCTAAGAAAGAAAGAATACTGGTACTGGCTCATTTCAGTGCATCAATATATCCCCATAATGACTGAGATTCTCATGCCAAGTCCGAGCTACTCAGGGGTGTGGAAATACTATGCCCGACTTGCCCAACTCGAGAAAATTCAGACCTAGTTGTCCGCGGACAAGCTCTCACTTCATACAAAATGACATTTCGAATGATAAACAGTGTCTTGAGATGATCCCTGATTCTGGAAACCCATAATACACATTTGGTCTACCTCTGCTTTCACTGCTTACGACAAAATCTGTAAAATATGCAGCTGTTTTTGCACATTGATTTTTTTTGAAAATGTGTAAACACCTTCAAGATCATCATTATGGATTAAAATAATTTTATTAGTATCATTTTAGCACTGATTCAGAGATCTTTGATGACAATGTCGCACACGTGAAAATTTTAGCCTTTAATCTGATTTTAAACAGCTTCGGTGCGAAATGGGCTGTGATTTAACACCTCTGCCGGAAGCTGTCTCAATATCCAAAAGTTTTCGATTCAGTGATCAACTGGTGCATAAAATCGAAGAAAAATGTTTTTTTTTCTCGATGCAAACGGAAGTGGGACAAAAACATTTTTTTTGACAAGGTGTGCTTGAAAGAATTCCTGTGGTTGAATGCAGACGATCGCAACAATAATTTTTAAGGTTTTTTGAGAGTATCCCCATGTTGCGGACATGTCACTTTATGTGTAGCTTTTAATTACAATCCTTTTGTTTTGAACAAGTGAGCCTCACTGGCAGACAAGTAGATTTTTGTAATTTACATGCCTGTGGACAAGTAGAAATTTCTAAGATTTCCACACCCCTGCTACTTTTACTATTGTTGCCTGCTAATCTTTGTGGTTTACTACACAAGGACACTTTAATTTTGATATATAAGTACATGTACTTTGATGATCAGAATGGACAGATTTAGCAGTTTGGAGTAGAAGATTTTCGTGGTACCCTTTTGCAACATACACAGGTTTTAGTTAGAGCAGCCTGTATACTTGAACCCATCTACATAGTCTTGCTACATATTTTCAATTCAGAATTCTTGCTCAAGCAAAGTGCTTTGTGTGATTTTCCTTTTTTTTTTTCTTTTAAAGGGAAGTGAAGAAAATGTATGTATGGACTAGATTACCTGGGTACCACATAATACCGACTTTTAACAACCTTGAGAAAGAAGACTTTTGAAAACATTGTGGGAAAAGGAGAAAATGCTGGTAACCAGCATTTTCTCCTTTTCCCACGATGTTTTCTACTCTTTCAGAAACAACTTTCATCATTCAACTCTTATCCGAACGAAAACATTTTGGACTCTCTACCATTTTGAAAGCATTTGCAGAAAACAAACTAACTGAAGCTCAGGTGATGACTTCTGTCTTTGATTGGGTAGGAAACATTGTGGGAAAAGAAGAAAATACTGGTTACCAGTCCTCTCCTTCAGGGTCCTTAAAAGTTGGGACTGGGTGATAAAGGGTTAAGCCAAATTTGTCATCAATGCTGGTAACCAGCGTTTTCTTTTACAACAATGTTTGTACCTAAGACAAATTCCATCATTTGAGCCACATTTAAATCTATTTGCCACCTGCAAATGCCTTCAATTTGGACAAGTTTACATTTTTGTCATGCTGTAAAGAGTTAATGTTGGAATACCACTCCAGCACTTATTGTCAGTCTTTCCTTATAGGACTGAAAAAAAAGAGCAAAACATGTGCACAGAAACTTACGTTGTATTCTTGAGTCCATTTTGGATTCTACAGAAGCATACTCGGGGTCTAAAATCTCTTCCAGTTTGGAATCAAATCTATGAAAATGAATAAATAAATACATTAAAAATCAAAGCAAAGTTCTGAAGAAAAAAAAAAAGGCTTTACTTAACAAGAAAGTTGGCTTTAAAATCAAGAAAGCATTATCATAAATGAAACTAGTGATCATTAACTCATTACTGTACTGGTCAGTACTGGCTGTATTTAGCCCTACTAAAAATTATCACAAAGTACAGGGAAGATATAAATATCTAGAGGGAATGTAAAAACTGTTTTTCGACAGAATAAAGTGTGGGAAAAGGAGAAATTGGTTGTACAACAGCAATGGTTTCTTTTCCCTGGATGTTTTCCAAAGCTGTAAAACTACTTAAGTATTGTATCACTGATTAAGGTATGAATATACCTATAGGAACAAAGAAAGTCACATTTAACTCTTTACCAAACAGCCCTGGGTTTTCATGACCCTCGGAAAGAAGGCTTTTGTGGAAAAAGGAGAAAATGCTGGTAATCATCAGAGAGCTTAAGCTCATTTGTACCAATTTTGAGTTTACTAATCAAAGACCAATTCCACCACATTCAAATTGTCATCTGCGAATGCTTTCATTTTGGACAAGTCTAAGATTTTGTCGTCTGGTAAAGATTTAAACCACAATTATCGGTTGCAAATGCACTGGTATAAAGTTTTGATTTCTGGTTCACACTGCTGCTGATTTCAGCAATGTACACATCTTTTGTTTGTTATTCCTAAAAGCACTGAGCATAACTTAACTCTTTACCACACAACAAAATTTTAACTCCGCCCAAATTGAAAGCATTTGCAGACAACAATTTCAATGTGGGGTAACTGATGAAATTTCTCTTCTATAGAGTAGAAAACATTGTGGGAAAAGGAGAAAATGCTGGTTACCAGCATTTTCTCCTTTTCCCACAATGTTTTCAAAAGCCTTCTCTGTCAAGGTCGTTAAAACTCGGGATTGTGTGGTAAACGGTTAAGTTGCATATGTGTGCGTGTTTTTTCAGACAGCTTTTATTTTTTTCAATCAGGCTGTCCAATAAGTGCAGTTTGGGCTTTAATCTACTTTGTCCACTATGGTGAGATACTCATGCAATAATACAGCATTTAGCCTTTACCAATCAATCCTGTGCTTCAACAACCCTGAGGAAGAGGCCATTGTTAAAAAAAAAAGAAAGTAATGCTAACCAGCATTTTCTCTCTTTCCAACAATCTGTACTACCATTTTAACTTTTTACCAAAGGACACAATTGTAGACCAGTCCAAATTGGAAACTTTTGCAGACGACAAAATAAATGTGACTAAAAAGTTGAAATTCGTTTTGGGAAGAGTAGAAAACATTGTGAGAAAAGGAGAAATGCTGGTTACCAGCATTTTCTCCTTTTCCCACAATGTTTTCAAAAGGCTTCTTCCTCAGGGTTGTTAAAAGTTGGGACTGTGTGGTAAAGGGTTAATTAAAGACAGACTCCATTTTTTGAGCAACATCTGTTTTTTTTTCTGCAGGTGCTTTCAATATCAACTAGTCTAAAATTTTGTCATCTCATAAAGAGTCAAAATGCAATACTACCATTAATTTTGTGAATTTGGGTCTTTTTTTATTTTCCAGACAGAAAATGTTCATCTTACAAATGTAGCAGTACCATAAGTACTGATATAAGTGCAATCTTTACCAAACAACAAAATATCAGACTGGTCCAAATCGAAAGCATTTGCAGACGACAAATTAAATGCTGCATAAATTATGAAATTTGTCTTTGAAAGGGTAGAAAACCTACAATGTTTTCAAAAGACCTTTTTCTCAGGGTCGTTAAAAGTCAGGATTGTGTGGTAAAGGGTTGATTAAATACTTTGAAAATAACCACTGTAGCATTCTTATTCTACTCTCTCCAGGTTTAAACAACAGCTCTGAAATCCAGGAATCTTCAACATCCTGTGTATATGGACACCCCAGTCTCTGAAAATATAAATTAATAACAATGAAGCAAAACACATGAAACAGTGACCTTATTCACTACTGGTAAGCATATAAAGATCACAAAGTTAATGTTTCAGGTTGACGAAAGACTCATTCTCAGGATGAGTGAAAAATAAATGCTAAATTTTGCAAATGATGGTTTAGTTACTATGATAAGCCTTTTGGGCTGCTTATATTATTACCACTATTTCACTTATATCACAGCACACTTAGATACTTCATACACTGATGAGTCATGCTCTGTGAAAAGGGGGTTAAATGCATCTGCAATAAAATATTGATCCACATCAGCTTGCGCAGTCCGCGAAAGCTGACCAGGGTCAAAACTTTTTGCTATTGGTAAATTTTCTGCATGTCAAAGGATCACTTTACCTCATGATTCAGTTGGTTGGTAGACAAAACAGGTGTATGGATCCATGATTATAATTATGATGACTTGCTTGGTATAATGTATCACAGATGCATTAAACCCCCATTTACCAGAGCATGGCTTATACTTATGTGTATCACTGGCACTACCAAGCCCATTGCACTCTAGAATCTTGCTCAAGGAGTGGATACTCTCAAGCAACAGACACTAGGGGTGAGCTGAGAAGTATTTACTGTATAAAGTCAATAAAGATCACTGTAAGGCCTTAACTGGAAACCTTTTTTAGCAGTCTGAGTCCATTGTGAAATCAGGAGACAGCCAGACTAATTACATGTACCTGATCCATCTAAGACTTAGTAGTGATGTGTGCACACACTCTATGTTCAATCCATGCAGGTTAGATAGTTCACCATTGCATTGGCTTTTAGAATGATAATGAATAACTCAAAATTACAAAAACAAAAAAATCAACTTGCTTACATATTGGTATTCATTCAGTAACTCATTTTCTATATGACTGTAGGTAAAGTTTTACATTTCAACTCGTACACTGATCACTTAATTTTGTACAGTTGGCCTATGCTTAAGATCAGTCACTAAATCAGCAACTGAAAATCTACAAATAAAGGTCCTATTCTTCACTTTAATCACAAATTTGTGTATCAATTCAAATGAAGAAAAACAGTTTGATTACTATAAAGATTCCTCCCTTAATAAAAATGAGTACCCACTTCAGTTTGAAGTTAAAGTAACTTGTCCATCATTTAAGAAATGGCATCAGTTCAGACATCAAACAGCCATTAAGTATACAAAGCATCTGAGGTCTCCTGTAAATCTTCAAGGGAGACCATGATCTTGTAACAGTGCTCCAGATAAGGTCCGTATTCACGTAATTTACGGATGACGATCTCATTGTTACGCATCTTTTTTTTTTTTTACAAAATTCCGTACTCGATACGGAACGTTTTTCCAGGTACGTAAAATATAGGGTACGAATCTGTACACAATGAAAGGGAGCTTACTCTTTCTCAGACAAACATTCAGATATCTTCAGGATTGCCAGGCGATTTTCCATTTTTTCTTGTTAAATAAAACGGGAAAATTGGCTCGGACCGGAATTAGACCCTGCATCTCGCCTTTAGTCAAGTTTTTATCGATTACGGCGTGGGACCAGCGGATAATCGTACTATGTACATGTATGTTCCGAATGAATAGTTTGCGCTTCAAAAAAGTCGGGGAATACACAGAAACGTCTGACTAGGTTATTTCATCCATCTCCAGAACCAAATAATCCTAACAAAACTTAGAATCTTTGAAAGATAAAATCAGACTGGCCAAGACTTAAGCACTGTTCCCATTTATGTATAAATGTGCAATAATTCATGCTCTAAATTGATTAATCATGCACAAAAAATATGAAGCAAAAAGCGCATGCACCCAGATGGGCTCTCTGTTGATCGCCAGTGGCACCAATTTGGGCCAAGTTAGAAAAAATGTCTCCAAAACTGAAGCACTGGTGAATTCAAAAGTATTTATGATATCTGCTTTTCTAGCGTAAAATTACAGGTTTTGAAGTTATTTGCGACCCTATTTGACAAATTTATGTCAAATCCTGCACAAATATTTTTCCAAAAATTAAATAGCATGAAAAAAAGATCGCTTCAAAAAAAGATTATGAGTTGCATATTTGTTTCTACAAACCTGCTTTACACTTTGTACAGTAAACATCATACTGTTACTAGGTAAAATTCTATGTAGTTTTACAGTATTGCTTATATAAAAGCAAATGCAAGAAAACCAATTTTGACTTTAATCAGTCTTGTTAACCAAATGTTGGTACTGATCCCCATATGCTGGTACTGATTAATCTTGATTTTCATCAGTACTGTACTGATGTCATTGAAAATTATCTGGAGCACTGTTGTAAGAACAAATTAGCCTAAAAAGTGCTGGTGAAGTTGAAAAAAAAAAAGATGAACAGAAAAGAGAGGAATACAATAAATATTCTGGAAAGTAATCACCCTTCAAAACGTGACTTTAGTCCATATGAGTTAAAAACGCGCCCATGAGAAATTGAAAATACTAAAATCAATGTTGAAATGGGGTGAACGAACCAAGGACGAAACGGAATAGGACGAAGGTACAGTCAGTACCGCTAAACAAACGAGACAGATTCTACACGTTTTCTTATAGTTCCTTTTTCATGATAAGATTATGACAGTGTAACCCCCATAAATACAACTGGATATAAAAGTTAAATGAGCTATTGCTATGTTATTTATGACAAACAATTCGCAAAACAAGTTCAAACAGGTTGAAACGGAAAAATATAATTCCATGCCAATAAAATACGCGTCACTTTTAAACAAAACTAACATGGAAAGGGCAAGCTAAATTTTGAAAGGTGTAGCATATTAAGAAAGTGTTGTCACTCACATCTAATTTGTTTTTAAACATTTTTGCCTTGGCAGAATTCAAAGATGCCGCCATTGTTACAAACTGATCTGAGTCTTAAGAAGCATTTTACTATGGACCGTGATAAGCGTTTGTCTTCACTAGAAGGTAGAGAATAAACCTAAAATAAATCAAAGGACTGATAGTCCTGAGAGTCGCCTGGATGGTAATGGGTGAGAAGTGTTCACCCTTTTTTGTTCAAATCCATTAAAAACATTCAAGATAGAAAATAACTTAACCTTAAGACAGTATTACATGCAAGCATATTTCTGAGTTGTCATCCTAAAATTACAAACATTAACATTAAAATTTACATGGAAACATGTGGTGAGAATAAAATTTAGGCACCAGGAACAGCTTTAAAAAGTTCGAAGTCTCTTACCCAGGGTGACTTCATTTAAAAATGGTTTTCAAAAAGTACAATCAATATAAAACAAGTCATTTCGTTGAAATAACATCCACTGCCGAAAAAATCTTGTTTTGATAATTATAAGAGGTATTGTGTTTTGCATGTAAATGGTCTTTTTTGTTACCGGTGAAAATATACACTAAGCCCCATCTTTCCATGACACAGCATTTCATTAAATAAAAACAAAAACTGATTGCCTGATAAATAATATAAATGTGAAGTGTCATAAAATTTTGTCCAGTAGTTAGAGATATTGGTCCATAATGGAAGTATACATCAAGCCCCATTTTCCATGATACCGCGTTTTATTAAATAAAAACAAATACTGATCGTCTGTGGCTTATGATAAACGATATAAATATGAAGTTTCATACAATTGTGTCCAGTAGTTAAAGAGATATCGGTCCATAATGGAAATAAACATCAAGCCCCCCTTTTTCCATGACACCGCATTAAGAACAAAAACAAAATAAAATAGAACAAGCAGATCGGAAGACATCAAGCCTCCTTTTTCCATAACAAGGCATTACATAAAAAAGGTGTATCGGCGGGCTATCATGAGGGGCATGTATGAAGTTTCATTAACTTTCGTTAACGTTTTTAGAATATATCTGTCTGGATGGACGGAAGATCGGACGGACAGACGGCCAGACAACAGGAAGACTATATCCCCCCACCTGAAATTCGGCAGGCATAATAACTGTCGAAGTTCCATCAATATTTACAGTTCCTCCCCAGCTTAATAATGCCTGTAAAGAATGTGCACAAAAATTAGGCTTCTAGGTTGATAAAAGTGTTTTTCTAGCGCAGAATCGGAGTGGCTTAACTTAATGTACATGTATATCTTAATTCTTACACATATTGCTAAAACAAACATTCTGAATAATTTCAGTGGAATAGGGCATACATTTTCTCTCCAGATTTAGAACAAGTTGCTTTTGTATGACACAAATTTTCTAAAACTGGACCAAGTGGTTATACATACATCGGTTAACTTAACTAATTTTCCTTTCCAAATACAGGATGCTGGATGCTGTTTCAGAGGAGGTGATTCTGAAATGTTACTAATCAGTTCTGAAGCTTCTGTGAACTTTATAGAAACAGAGCAGAACCACTTGAACAATTATACAAGAGGACCATTTAGGCAACATTAGTATGGAACTCATTTGAACCTTACAGGATCTAGTGACATACGTTTAGACCAAAAATGCCCTTTTGCAACTCACCCATATCGAATCTAAGTAGTCTGACAAAGTTTCATGAGTATTGGATCGAACATAAATAGATTCTAAAGCACTATTACGGGTTCGTCTGATTTGACCTAGTGACAACCTTTATCTTGTAACCCTTGGTGACCTATATTCAGTTTTGTCAAAATATTATTGAGACAGTCTGGAAATTTCATGGTCATTGGACCAAAATATAGCCTCTGACGCAGTAATCTGCCTGTCCTTTGGAAATAATTTGTTTTTGTTGTTGTCCGGGTTCAAGTTTTGTCCACAAGGGACTCTAAGAATGTGGCTGCTACAGCTCAAGAAAAACAATATAACCAGATAGCATGATCATCAGCCTTTTAACTTTGTCTGCGTTTCATAACGTCCCAGGAATTTGTACTGCTTCCATACCACTTGAAAATTGTAGAGGTCTACATGTTATATTGCTTTAGTGCAAACTAAATGTTCACGATTCAATCTATTACCCTTTACAACAATCCTTTATGAGATAACAAACACTCCAATACATGTATAGAACTTGTTTTTCGAGTGGGTTAACATTGACCTGTTCTATTATATTTGAATTATAGTGGAGTAAAAAGTCAGGTTCTCAGATTACTGTTTGTTAGAACTGCGTAGTTTCGAGGCGAATTCCCGTGTGAATTGGGATTTTGGCACTTACGAAAGTACCTTGCGTTCTAACACCCGCACCAATAAATTTTTGTTTCATAAATACTAGATCTAGGTTAATCGCACATTGAAAAAAAAAAAAAAGCAGACTTTTACAAATTCACCTCTTTAAAAACGAAAAACAACCAATTAAAACATAGTAAACTTTAAAACACTCTCTGCATTCAATGAATCGGTGAAGAACTAGGTCCATGTACGCTGAAAATAAAGGCCGATTCAGCGACTGATTCATAAATATGTAAATTCATAAAGAATTCCGCGTGGTGCAAATGACGTTATACGTCACGTGATTACAAGATCTATATTTGTCGCACAGCTACATTCCAGAAAGCTCCCGCTAAGCGATGACTTGGTACAGCTTAGAACCGTGCGCATTACATACGCTATGTACGATCTCTGGTGCGCCTAGAATATGAATGTGCAAAGTATTTAAAGTCTAGAATAAAAAGCTGTGAAGAAGCAAAGTGTAAGAATATGTAAGAAGGCAACGCAACCATTCCAAGTCGTCATAAATTTGTTAAAAAAAAAAAAAGCCTACTGTTAGGAAAAATCTCCACTGAAAGCTTCCATATTAACTCGGTATCGCATTTCTCTTTCCGATCATAGGTTGAGTGTTCAGTTGAAATAATACTTACAATTAAGGACAGATTGTAAGATTTAGAGTGTAATTCTAATGGGTAATTATCAAACAATTTTTACCGAGAATTGTACACAATCAGAAGCGTGCCGAAGGAAAGACGCTTGTAGTCGAATAGTATTTTTCAGCGTGTCCGCAAACTTGTTTAGGTCACGAGGGCTATTTTAACCCTTTACCGCACAATGCCGCCTCTTGACGCCTCTGGGAAAGAGGCCTTTTGAAAACATTGTGGGTAAAGGAGAAAATGCTGGTAACCAGCATTTTCTCCTTTTCCCACAATGTTTTCTACCCTATCAAAGAAAAATTGCACCATTTGAGCCACAATGAAATTGTCGTCTGTAAATGCTTTCAATTTGGACAAGGCTAAAATTTTGTCGTCTGGTAAAGGGTTAAGATATACACATAATGCGCTATTTTTAGAGATGATGTGTGTGTAAGCGATAGGCTACCGTGTACACTTGCGGACGAAATGATTGTTTCAAAGGTTTGAACCGTTAAATAGCTCAGTCTTTATAGACATATTAATTATCACAGAGGCACAATTGTAAGTTATTTACAACAGAAAAATACAGGGTTGTTTACCGAATAATTAGAAAACTATGTTTTATCTCGTAAACCGGAACTTGAGACAGGAAGCAGTACAAGGCCGGAGGTATGCTTACGTCACCCCATCGATCAAGATGATAACAATGAGAGCCTGGTTGCTACGCAACCAGGCGACTCAAAAATACCTTCGTCATCTCACCCTTATTAAAATGTGAAGAAATATAGACTAACCGTTCTTAGGCTGCTTAGCGCGACTCAGGCACCTTTTGCGACCAGTGTAGATCAAGATTAGACTGCACAGAACGTGCAGTCTGATCTTGAATCTACACTGTCCGACAAGACGATATTTCCCCCAAAATACATATGAAATTAGGAAAGTTTGAGTTTTCACTATAGGCTTGAAAGTTTCATTTCACTTATTCAGCAGGATAAGGGTTAAAATCAAGTTTTGAAATCAATGGGTGCAACTGTCTTTATTCTAAGCACATCACGAAATGCTGGTGTTTAATTCGATATTGGCATATATTCATGTTGATCTTTTTATAAAGGTGTTTCCAAAAGCGGAGTTTGTAAAGTAAGATCAGACTGCAGGATGATCTCGATCTGTATCTTCGAATTCATTCATGGTTACGACAGGAGATTCGTTACCATCCCTGATACAGCTAACGAATAAGTAATGGACATCAGGAACCAGTTTTAAATATAGAGTTAACCCTACACCAGTCCTCTAGTTAAAAGGGAGTGATAGTATTCTAAATCCATTATTTCTGCTTCAAACCCTATGTTGTGGGTACTCATTAGAATTGTCTCGACGAGAAGATTCTAATGAGTACCCATAACATAGGGTCTAGAGGAGAGTGATTAATATTTTCAATTTTGAAATCAAAATCACTCCCTCTATCAGGAGCACTGCAACAACATCCGACCCTGAGGATCAAGGTTTTTCGAATTATGGGAAGACGAGAAAATGCTAGTAACCAGCGTTTGATCCAGTACTGAAAATGTTTTTTTTTTCTGTTAGTCATTGACCCACATTAGCTGTGTCGTCGGCAAATGCTTTCAATATGGACAAATCCAAACTAGTGTCGTTTGTTGAGTGAGTAACATTGTACGTTACATCAGGGATCGTATATTACGATCCCTGGTTACATGCATTTCTTTTTTAAATGACCATGAGGATATAGATTTTTGGAAACGTAATTGGAGAAGGAGAAAATCCTGGTAATCAGCATTTGCTCCATTTCCGACAATATTTTCTGCCCTTGACCCACATTAGCTGTGTCGTCTGCAAATCATGGCTTTCAATATGGCCAAATCTAAATTTTGTCGTCTGTTGAGTGGAACATGGAACATAACATGCATTTTTTGTACTTTCAGCGTCTTCTGTGCACGGTTAACTCTTTACCAAAACGACAAAATTTTAGACTGGTCCAAATTGAAAGCATTTACAGACGACAACATAAATGTGAGTCAAAAATTGAAATTTCTTTTGGGAAGGGTAGAAAAGGTTGTGGGAAATGGAGAAAATGCTGGTTACCAGCATTTTCTCCTTTTCCCACAACGTTTTCAAAAGGCTTCTTCCTCAGGGTCGTTAAAACCCGTGATTGTGTGGTAAAGGGTTTAAAAAAAAAGAAGCATGAAGGAGTGGGTTATCGTACTTCACCCTAAATACCATACAATTGTCTGTTTTAACGACCTTGGGGAACAGCCTTTTTGAAAACATTGTGGGAAACAGGGTTGTTCCATTATTTTTACTATTTGTGAATTTGTCTGCATGCCAAAGGATGACTATACCTCCAGATCTAGTTGATTGTTAAATTACATAGATTTTAATGGATTCCATGATAACTACATGACGACTTCCTTGTTATAATGCATAACGGAGGTGCATTAAGCCCCCTTATTCCAGAGCATGGCCCAATTATATTGATTGACCTTACAGTGTGGCTTTACAGCCACTAATTCAATAAACTGTTTTATTTACAACCAGTTTATTACTAGAAAAGAACTCAAATTAGATTAATCCTTTGGCACACAATCCTGCGTTTTAACGACCACGAGGAAGAAGGCTTTAGAAAACATTGTGGGAAAAGGAGAAAATGCTGGTAACCAGCATTTTCTCCTTTTCACACGATGTTTTCTACCCTATCGGAGAACTTCAGCTCATCTTCATCCGTTTTGAAATTGTCTTTTGCAGATGCTTTCAATCAGGGATCGTATGTAAATAAACTGGGAATCGAGATATATATATGTATATGTATATATATATGATCCCTGTTTCAATTTAGAACAGTCTATAATTTCTTGTTTGGAAAAGGGTTAATCCTTTGGCATTGATTCTGTGAAAAACCTACCAACCTATTTACTTAGTACCTTCCACCCACACAAAACTTCCTTAAACTGGTACTCATTACATATCTCCCGTCACCGTCCGATAGATCTATACGAAGATCGATAGCAGGCTGCCAGTTTCACATGTCCCTTGACCACCAACTCTACTACAATCCAAGCAACTAATAACCCTCATACCTACCTATTTATTTTACCTTCGTCGTCCCTCCACACGTCTGTCTGTCTTTCTGTCTGTCTGCCTGTTTGTCTGTCTGCCTGCCTGCCTGCCTGCCTGTCTGTCTGTACTGTCCGTCCGTCCGTTCGTCCACTCTATCTCCCACCCACCCACCTGCCTGCCTCCCTGCCTGCCACCCATCCACCCAACCACACACCTTGTTTCCCATCCATCCATCCATCCATCCATCCATTCATCCCTATACATCCATCCGTCCATCAATCCCCATCCATCCATCCATCCCCCATTCAGTGTAGATCAAGATCAGGCCCCGTGCTTATAAAGAAATGTTGAGAACGATCTCATGCTCAGCACAAAACCGTACTCAACGGCTTGAGTTTTGCTCACGGGAGTTTTGAACTCAGACGTTGCTTATAAACGTCGCTTGAGAACGTTCTCAGCTGAGCACAGTTCGCACTTAAAACTTCGTGATCGTAAGCGACCAAACTACTAAAAATAGCCGATACCAGCAGATTCGGCCTCAAGAAGATTCGACCCATGGCCCATGGCCGACCACGTTTTTAGCCCAGATATTCTGAAAATTCGGCCCGAAAATGAGAAGATTCGGTGCAGTTATGTTGCCCCAAGTATGATTATGCATTACTTGTCAAGATTTATGACACATATACATATAGGTTCGGGAAGAGGCACGTTTGGTGTAAATAATATGATTTGAGGTTTCCGTAAAACAAAAAAGATTACATAACAATAGAAGTTTAGCATACTTGAAGTACTTCATTATCATTATTTCTACTATTTTATTTTTTAAATGTTTCCCAGACCCCCCCCCCCCCCGACACACTTTTTAAGAAGTTGTCATTGATTAGGCACGTTTGGTGTAAATAATATGATTTGAGGTTTCCGTAAAACAAAAAAGATTACATAACAATAGAAGTTTAGCATACTTGAAGTACTTCATTATCATTATTTCTACTATTTTATTTTTTAAATGTTTCCCAGACCCCCCCCCCCCCTCCGACACACTTTTTAAGAAGTTGTCATTGATTAGGTTTTGTTCCGTGATTGGAGACAGGTGTTGGTGATGAAAGCCAGGTAAAGATGTGACAAACGCCGTTCTGCAGTATCTCTATCCATTTTCTACAATTAATTAACCTTCCATAGATATCCTTTTTACCGAACTTCGTTGTTATTTATCAAAACCCTGTCCCCCTTGATATGAACCTTAGTTGCAGTCACTCACTCAAGTATTTCTTTGGGCATTTCATAGACTTAAAATTGAGAAAGGATTGAACTGAAGTGTGTTTTGAACAGCACCTCCGATTCTGCCATAAGCAGATGTTGTGGCATGCTGACGCATTGTCACTACTGTTTTTTTTTTAAACAACAAAACTTGGACATTGTCCAAGATCAATTATGAACAAAAACACGCATAGGTATATAATAGAGATTATACCTTTAGTTTATATTTCAAACATAATCGTTTTATAAGCAGTCAATCCAGACAGGCCTAAATAATTACATGTACGTATATATACGTACATGTAGGGGAAAGCCGGGTAAATTCGGACGGTTTTTGCAGCACCTTTGCGGAGGTTCAATTATGCGGTATAGTGGTGAAACTCAGACGCAAGCCCACCGTTACTCATTCGGGCTATCATTTTACTTGCATTTTATTCGCAAAATGTCTAGTGAAATATGAGGCAAGATGTTAAGAAAGATCGTTTTTTCAACCTATTGCAAAACGGGTAAATTCGGACGCGATAGGAAAAATACGGACACAAAAGAGGGGAAACCCGGACAAGTTAGTTATCGCAGGGTAAAATTCGGACAGCTTGAACTTTTGTTTAAAAATCTAAATCATCAATTATAGATTTTCGGAGATGAGATTCATCAATCTGCGTATTATTATTTTCTAATCAGTTGATCATTTACATAGAATGTATTGATAAGGATGATTGTTACTAAATCCACTTGTTTGTTATTCCGAGGATTTTCTTTAACAACTTAACAAAACTATAATGAACCTTTATCAACCCTTTTCCAGACAATGAGTTTTGTTATATTCAAATACAGCAATATGTTTTTCTTTTTTTTTTTTATGGACCGATTGGAATAATCCCTAGCATTAGCTATCGGTTTTTAGCAGTTTATACGTTGATTGCCGCCAGTCCGAATTTCCACCACATCTGAAAATAGTGGTGGAAACTCGGGCAACTTAAAATCTCCTTATTTTCTCATTTTTTCGCTCTAAAAGTAGCTAAAATTGTTATAATCGTGTTGCTTATCAATTCATCTGTCAACAAACATCAGTTCTATAATTGTTTTCATTCATACTATACCTTTTGTTGGTTCGAGAACGGGACCTGCATGAATCCGCCGTGTTTTGAAGTCACCCAACTGTCAAAACGAACGCGTGGGTGGATGAATTTAAGAAACTCAAACTAAGTCACCATCTTCGTGACGTAATTACTTTATGGAATTCCTTAAAAAGGACAGAAAGCCCATTTCAAAGAGGTGATAGTTTAAGGAATTGGTCCTGCTTTTCGTAAAAAAACGTGGACTTTAGACAACCGTCCGGATTTATACGTTTGTCCGAATTTACCCGGTTTTCCCCGACGTGTAGTATCATAATATTTGAACGGAAATAGGAAAATATCCGAATTATATAAAAACAAACAAAGGAAAGGTACGTAAATGGGCAAAAGTAAGACAGTATCTCGAAATCTTCTCCACTGTTTGCATTGAGTCGAATCGTCCTGCACACAAAAAATAGCATGTTCTAATCGGATGCTGCTGACAGCTGATGCTTATGCCGATCCAGCTAGTTTGCCGGATCCTGCAAGAAAAAAGAATGAATTCTAGCCCTGAGCAAAAAAAGTGATTTTGGGAGGAAAATTATGGAAGATTTTAGCAGTTTTAACTAAATCACTGCATGCACTAACTTCGGTGGTACTTTCTAAGATAAGAAGCCACCCACCTTAAATGTATTGATAACAGAAGTAGCCAACAACCTTAATAGTATTGATCACATGACAACCAATCAACTTCCGTTTAAAAATAGAATTCTGTCGCGTTTTTGTTTTGAAAATTCCAACTAAATTACCAGCATTAACTGGAAGAACTCCTATTTTGTCTTTCCAGCTTCGATTTCGATGGGGAAAACGATAAATCTGTTGGCAAAACATTTAAACCAACACCTCTTTTCTTCGTATATATACATTGTTCTGCCGTCGTTCTACTTATAGCCTAATATAGGCCTATTCAAACTGTCCTCGACACGAATCATGAATTGAATCGGTCGCTAAATTCCTCTGAGCAATCCAACTAGAAGAAGGGTTGATACATATTACTAACATTGTAAGGAGGAAAATATTTTTCTTTATAAATCGCAGGTGCGCTAGTTTTGAGCAAGCCAATGATAAAATTATGCCGTCCCTATTCTAAACCGATATCGTTCAAATTCTGTACCGTCACGAGCACGAAACTCCAAAGGGGTAACTTCAATCTTCGAAACAGCGCGGTTTTTGCCTCCTTTCACACCGAATTTGTCTTCCACAGAGGCGAAAGTATGCGGCGGCATTCATTATCAAGACAGGGCAAACTCTCTTGAGTCTGGTTCAGACCATACTCAGCAGAGTTTGAGTTTCATGCTCAGGTGAGTACGATCTCAAGCTCAGGATTCTTTATAAGCACAAAATTCTAAGTCGGACTCAGGGCTGAGCAAGAAACCGCTCCTTGAGCATGAGATTGTGCTCAAGAAAGTTTTATAAGCACGGGGCCAGATCCATCCATCCATCCATCCATCCATCCCCCATTCAGTGTAGATCAAGATCATACTGCACAGAACGTGCAGTTTGATCTTGACCTTCACTGTCCGATAAGGATATTTTTTTCTCCCCAAAAATAAGTTTGAAATAGCAATATTTGCGTTTTTTTCTAACGACTTGAAAGTTTTATTTGCCTTTTTTAGCAGGTTAAGGGTTACATCTAGCTGTTTTAGCCGACAGGGCTGGGGTAATTTTATTACCGTCATGACTTATTGACAAGCCTGTTACAATAGGTCAGCAGTGGAAATATCGACCTGTTCCGAGCTTCAAAGTAAGGGATGGCAATAAAGTTAGACCTACATATCTTTTGTGTTCGACTTTCATCGTCAGTATATGTTACCATCAGTGAAATCTCTCTCTCTCTCTTTCTCTCTGTGTCTCTACCTGTCTCTCCCTATTTCTCTTCTTCTCCCTCGGTTTCCGATCTGTGTCTAAATCTGTTACAATACCCATAAATTATAACAGAATCCTTCTAAGATTAACATCGGTGCCTTCATATGCCCCGCTTCCCTACCCATCAGCCAATAAACAAGGAAAAGTAACTTAACCTGTATCTTATTCATCCCTACCCCCGATTCGGAGGCTTGCTCCGATGTCACTTTTTTTTATCGTGTCTGAGTGGAGAAACAATCGCAAAAATAACATCGGGGCTCACCTTCGGATCGAAAGTGCTGCATCCCCTTCTTCTGTTATCTGTTTAGTTTGCTTTGGGGCCGGATGGGTATGCCTATCTATCTAGTTTTTTTGCGTGATTCAAAATTTTTTGGATAACACTGATAAATATCGCAAAGTGCAATTTCAGCGTTTGTTTGGCGACTGTTTAGCAATTGGGAACAGTCTCTTATTTTGTGTGACCAGATATGACGTCATCGAAGTACCAATTTGAATACGACATGCTAGAGATATTCGGCAAACCTCGGCTGATCCAAATGCGGTGGACGCAGTTAGGAATCGGCCGAGTTATGACTAGTGATACTCTTGTCGAAAATTCTGGCTCGAGATCTTTAGATGTTTTAACAGACCGCGTGTCACTTTAAGGAAACACCTTTAAGAACCGTTTTCCCTTAAACCTCTCTTTTTATCAATTTAAGGTTTCACAGTTTGCTAATTATTGCAGTATATTCACTAAAGCGATATTTAAAGACCCTTTTCAAGTTTGACCTGTAAATGAGAATTTGAATATACTCCTTTCAGGCTAACACACTCACATAACAGTTGCAGAAGTCCACTTTTGTGATGACAAATCGAGTCCAATTTTATTTAAAAAAAAAAAAAAAAAATGCTGGCAACCAGCGCCTTCTCATTTACATGTACTTACAATTTTACCACTCTTTCAAAGACAACTTCAAGCATATGCGAAGTAGGCCTATTTTCTTAATTAAACTTATTGCTTTGAATACGGACAAGCCGATCTAAAATTTTGTCGACTATCAGAGTTGACGACATACTGGCGCATGGACAAGTTAAGTGCAGATGAAAATTACAAATGAACTATGCTCTGTGAAAAGGGGGCTTAATGCATCAGCGAAAAGGATCGGCCCAGGTCAGCCTGCGCAGTCCGCGCAGGCTGACCTGGGCCGAAACTTTTCGCTATTGGTCCATTTTCTGTATGTCCAAGGATCAGTCTACCTTATGATTCAGTCGGTTGTTTAAAAAAAAAAAAAAAAAAAAAAATGGGTATTATGGATGCATAATTATGTGATGGCTTGATTGGTACAATGTATCACGGAGATGCATTAAGCCCCCTTTTGCCAGAGCATGGCTCAAACGTAAGTGCATATACTTCAAATATTGGGGACAAAACAAACTTTGGTCCCGATAAAAACTATTGCCTGACATGACTTCTGACCCGCCGGGCCTGTCTAACAGAAGGCTAAATTAGTAACATAAAGAGGTTTAGAAGCATTGTGCCTAAAGGGAAAATGCTCGATCGTGATCTTCGTCTTTCGCCACAATGTTTTCAGAAGTAGCCACCGTTTAGGAAAGTAGTATAGGGGCCTCTTTGGTTGTAAACAAAGATGACGTAATCGGTGGCTATCTTGACCTACTTTCGGTCATGGTGTTACTATTTTTAGTAACTCATTTGCATATAAGGAGTTGTTGGTGTGTCATGGGTATTCGCGGCGGGTATGGGGAGTCCGCCATGTTGGATGACCTAATTTCTATTTTTAGATTAGCAGCCATTTTGGGTGACCTGTTTTCTTTTTTAGACGACCATTTATTTAAATGTGCTTTGTGGCACAATTTTTTTTTTTTTTTTTGGTGATAAATTTGGAGAGAAATAGCTTTAAAAATGAGTCATATAAGCGAGTACCCTAACAGTATACAGAGCTGACTTGTATACTCTGTCTAGTAATGATCGCGGGCATTGAGGGTCAGGCCCTTTTACGAGACGGAGATTTTCCCACTTAGACTCATCTTTAACGCCACACCGAGTCAAATAGCCGATTCCTAACCGTACTACGACCCTCGGCCAAGTCTATACGGTTAAGGCGGTCTAACGACACATCCATGCTCTTTGAAGTATCTCACAAAAGTAAAAAACGATGGAAATAAATATAAAACGGTACCTTCGATGTGATCTCTTCAACGTCCTTCTGTCAAATGACCAAGATCGTAAAAGTATGCAACCACCAGTGTGTCTATTTTTAGATAGTCATGTTCAGACATGTACGGGCGAGTGATCAATAGTCCTTTGTTAAAGTCGCCACAATGTCTGGTTTTGTTTATTTTGTGACGGAAGTGAGAACAATGGTCTTTAGAAATGTCAAAGTTAATCCCCAAACAAAGGAACAGGTGGGGGAACAAGAGCCTTTTGTTAATGTCGCCATACTGTCTGGTTTTGTTTATTTAGTACAGGAAATACGAAGAATGCCCTGTCAAATTTAATCCCCTTACAAAGGACCAAAAGGCAGAACAATGGTCTTTTGTTAATGTAGCCATACTGTTTGGTTTTATCTGTTTTGTGACGGAAGTACGGACAATGGCCTGTTCAGCTGTCAAAGTTAATCCCCTAACAAAGGATAAGTGACACAGAGCTGACTTGTATACCCCATTGAAGAAGTAGTCACAGACATTGAGGTCCAGATCTTCGGTCCTCGATAGAAAAAAAAGGTAACTATAAAGATAAAACGATAAAAAGGCGAAAAATGAAAAGAAAATAGGCTATCGGTAAAAATATAAAAGAACAGAGGGAAAAACAATGGAGTTAGCAAAAAAAAAGGTCTATGGTGAAAAAGGAGAAGTAGAAAAGTCAAACATAGTCTACGGGTAAACATGATAAAAGTACAGATAAATTTCTAACAATATTAAAAGGGGAAAATAAAGAAAAAAGCAGAAAAATCAAACTAAGAATAGTGAAAAATAAAATGGTACCTTTTTGTCCATGTTTTCTCCTCAAACCTCATGCTCCAGAAAATGAACTAGTTCAGCAGCTTGAACACGCTCTTCAACCAAGATGTCACCTTCAAGGATATATTCTAGCGAAACACTTACTTGACCAAACGTGGTGGTCCCAATACCAGAAAATATGTAGAAATCCACTGAGTCCTGAACTTCAAGAATTACATTTATCATTGGAGCAATCAAAAAAGTCGAAAAGAAATTAATGATATCCATCAAAGTGAAAAATCCAAGTCACCCCATTTAAAGCAAGAGATTAAATGACTCTAACAAGATTGGACAAGACCCCCACTCCTTTAAGGTCCAGTACCCATTTATATGTATAGCATTGATTACGATGTAAAAGTGAAAAATCAAGTCATCCCCCTTTAAAACAAGAGATAAAATGACTCCCACCCCTTTAAGGTCCAGTGCCCATTTATATGTATATCATTGATTATGATGCAAAAGCGGAAAAATCAAGTCGTCCCCCTTTAAAGCAAAAAGTTAAATGACTCTAACAAGATTGCACAAGACCCCGCGCCCCTTTAAGGTTCAGTACCCATTTACATGTATAGCATTGATTACGATGTAAAGTGAAAAATCAAGTCATCCCCTTTAAAACAAGAGATAAAACGACTCCCACCCCTTTAAGGTCCAATACCCATTTATATGTATATCATTGATTATGATGCAAAAGCGGAAAAATCAAGTCGCCCCCCTTTAAAGCAAAAAGTTAAATGACTCTAACAAGATTGCACAAGACCCCGCGCCCCTTTAAGGTCCAGTACCCATTTATATGTATATCATTGATTATGATGCAAAAGCGAAAAAATCAAGTCATCCCCCTTTAAAGCAAAAAATTAAATGACTTTAACTGGATTGCACAAGACCCTCACACCTTTAAGGTCCAGTACCCATTTATATGTATATCATTGATTATGATGCAAAAGCAGAAAAATCAAGTCGCCCCCTTTAAAGCAAAAAATTAAATTACTCTAACTGGATTGCACAAGACCCTCACACCTTTAAGGTCCAGTACCCATTTATATGTATATCATTGATTATGATGCAAAAGCGGAAAAATTAAGTCGCCCCCTTTAAAGCAAGAAATTTATATGTATAGCATTGATTAAAATACAAAAATGAAAAAGCAAGTCGTTCCCCCCTTCAAGGCAAAAGAGTAAATGACCCTAACAAGATTGGACAAGACCCCATTCCTTTAAGGCCCAGTACCCATGTATATGTCAATGTTTTTTGACTTGAGATCGGATTAAGATAACTTATAAAGGGAGCTGGCCAATGTTTACATAAAGATTTATGATAACCCTAGTAACGGATTAAATTGTGCAAAAATGTAAGATTTTAGTCGAAAATTATAGGAGTTGTTACTTTCAGCAATGAAATGATTTTTAAAACATTCTAACCTTCTAACAAGTAAAGCCATGTACTGATAAGCGTAATTCTAGGAAATGTATGCAATGTCACCAGTTCCAGGACAACTAAGGAATGAAACCGATGTTCGTCTTTTTCTTTCATTTTGTGACAGTTTCTGTTGATAAAATTTGAGATAACCCTACCTAGTTTGTTTATCTCATCAATAGATTCAACCCTATTGATTTTGAAAAAAAAATCCACCAAATAGTATGGGAAAAGTAGCCATTTCAAGTTGAAAATTTTTATTTCTTGTGTACGCGATAAAGTCTGCATTTGTTGTCAGATTTTCATGAAACTTGCAGAGTTTGTTTATCTCGTCAATAGCTTCAACCCTATAGATTTTGAAAACATTCCAACAAATAGTATGGGAAAAGTAGCCATTTCAAGTTGAAAATTTCTATTTCTTGTTTACGCGATAAAGTCTGCAGTTGTTGTCAGATTTTCAAGAAACTTGCAGAGGTTGTTTATCTCATCAATAGCTTTACCCCTATTGATTTTGAAAAAATCCAACTAATAGTATGGGAAAAGTAGCCATTTCAAGTTGAAACAAAAATGACGCCATTTTCTATAAAAATTGCGACAGAAGATCAGCACAAGACAAAAATAGTTTTGTACATGTAATTATACGTACTGGCACCAGCATTTCAAAAAACCTTACTGACGTCTGACAGGACGATATTGGGTATACCTTTTGAAATTACCCTCTTAGTTTTTGAGGAGAAGATGTTTGAAAATTGAGACAATGGGCAGGTACGGGCACGCACGCGCAATAGGTACAGGGCCATAACATAAGCTGGCTGACCTTTGGCCAGTGAAGCTTAAACTTACGTAGTGTAAATAAAAGGTTGAATATATTCTACAAGATACTATTAAACCAAACTGTTGCTACTACCATTAGATGAAATAAATAAAACTTACCCATATAATGCTCGCCTTCCCAACTCCATATCTAAACTTTCCTTATATTAGAAATATCCATAACAAACGTTAACAATGTTTCCAAAAAATCGGCAATTTGCCCACAAATATAATCCATTATCATTGTTCTGATATAGAAAGTTGAGAATTGTAGGTATATATAATTATATGTCTTGTCTTGAGTGACCTGGACAAATTGTGACAAGCTTCTACAAGTTCTCACATGAAGTCAATCCTCTCTTGGGTTCATTTGTTTTCTATTGTCAGTGTTTTTTGACTTGAGATCGGATTAAGATAGCTCATAAAGGGAGCTGGCTAATGTTTACATAAATATTTATAATAACCCTAGTAACGGATTAAATATTGCAAAAATTTAAGATTTTAGTCGAAAGTTATAGGAGTTGTTACCTTCAGAAATGAAATGATTCTTTTTTATCATCCTAACCTTCTGACAAGTAAAGCCGTGTACTGATAAGCCTAATTCTAGGAAATGTAAGCAATGACACCATATTCTAGGGCAACCAAGCAACGAAACCGATTTTCGTCTTTTTCTTTCATTTTGTGACAGTTGCTATTCATGAAATTTGAGATAACCCTACCAAATGATACATGACGTTTTACTCTTTCACTTTGACTCCCCCATTATCGATTCAGTTTTCAGCCGTTTCAGGCCCAATACTCCTTTTCTTAAAAAATATCGACTTTTTTATTTGCAGTCAGATCGAATCAATATACAAATAGGTATCATTGGAATGAACTTCTCACACTGATCAAGAAAATGTATAGTTTTGTAGGTGTCACTTCAATGACAACGGAGATACAAGGATTAAAATTTTGAGAGATACACGCTTTTGGCATCCACTGGTACCAAAATGGCCCAAATCTTTATTTATTGACCGATCTTTACGTTCTTGGTGTCTATCCACGATAATATTTTCCCTGGGAATTCAAATTTGAAATCAAAATTTACCTAGAGATCATATTGAGATCGTAATGACAGAAAGATTTCTTGTACGTTGTTATGAAAGATTTCAGATACGTTATTAATGCACTAACTTTAACAAAAAATGGCTAAAATCGTTGTTTATAAACCGATTTTTATGATCTTGGTGTCTAAGTGTATTAATTTTTTCTCAAGATTCCTTTTACGAGGGTTTCAATCAAGAAAAAAAAAACGGAAATGACGTCATTTTTTCCTATAAATTGCAATAAAAATGGGACAAAAATAGTTTAGCGTGTGTCCTTACACGTTTCATCGGTTAATTTTAAAAGCTCTTTCATTGGATGATACATTATGAAGTCATTGATAAGTTCATATCTAAAAGACAAGTTTGGGACAATCATTTATTTCGTTTTAAACTCCATCATGAAACTTGCGTTTACACTTTCGACCCATGCCGTCGAAAAGCACTTGGATGCATATAATTTGAGTGCCTCTGTATTTTTTAGTGAGCGGGTTATGTACAGTGCTGTACAACAGTGTTTAAATAATACCAACACATAGAATCGGAATGGTAAATGTGGGAGGACTGTTTGCTCAATATATTAATACATTTTTGAAATTTAAACAAGAAGCAAGCGGTCCTCCCGATTGGATTAAATGTTACGATGATATGAATAAGTACATTACACAACATATGGAAAAAGAAGGAGTTTTGTTGGATCGAGGAAATATTGAAAAGAACCCAGGGCTTAGAGCTTTGGCCAAACTGTATCTTAATAGCTTTTTGGGGAAAGTTTGGTCAGAGACTTAATATGCGACAAACGGATTTTTTTCCACGAAAGTCAGGCCAACATGTTTTTTCAACTTTTTTCCGATCCATTGAAAAAGCCCATCGATTTTCATATATTGTCTAATGATACGATACAAGTCGAATGGCAGTATAAGGACGATTGTCAACCCGAAGATAACAAAACTAACATATATTTGGCAACATTCACTACATGTTGAGCCCGACTCAAACTTTACAGTGTACTCGAGGCATTAAACAGAAGAGTCTTGTATTACGATACGGACAGTGTGATATACGTGAATCGCCCTGATGAGTATTATCCTCCTCTAGGTGATTACTTGGGTGAACTGACGGATGAACTTCAGAATGGAGAGCACATTGTTAAGTTAGTGTCTGGAGGGCCAAAAAATCATGCTTACAAAACGAATAAAAACAACGAAACTTGTAAAGTGAGGGGAATTACCCTAAATTATAAAAACAGTCAACTCATTAATTTTGATAGCGTGAAAGATATAGTCACAGACCCTCAAAGTAGTTCAAATATCACTGTGATGAATCCTAGTAAAATATGTAAGGACAAAAGAAAATTGTATAATAGAGAAGAACAGAAAAGTTATCAAATGGTTTATACAAAAAGACGAAAAGTAGACCAGTTTGATACAGAACCATATGGGTTTTGATAGTCGTCCTTATACTCTGTCACATTTGCTTCAATAATATTATGATATCTATGTATAAAACTGTTAGATATTTCTTCATTGTCGCTCATTTTTCAAAATGTGTCACACAATTTTAAAAAAGTGTTACACAAATATCAAAAAGTGTTCACCAAATTTAAAAAAGTGTCACACATTTTCTTAAAAGTGTCACTCATTTTTCAAAAAGTGTCAATCATTTTCTTAAAAGTGTCACTCATTTTTCAAAAAGTGTCACTCATTTTCTTAAAAGTGTCACTCATTTTTCAAAAAGTGTCACTCATTTTCTTATAAGTGTCAATCAAATTCTTAAAAATGTCATTCATTTTTATGTTTTTGTACTTTAACACGTAAAATCCCATAGGGTCCGTTTCAAAAAGTGTCACTCATTTTTTCAAAAAGTGTCACTCATTTTTCAAAAAAGTGTTACTCATTTTTCAAAAAGTGTCACTCATTTTCTTAAAAGTGTCACTCATTTTCTTAAAAGTGTCAATCATTTTCTTAAAAGTGTCACTCATTTTTACGTTTTTGTACTTTAACACGTAAAATCCCATAGGGTCCGTTTCAAAAAGTGTCACTCATTTTTCAAAAAGTGTCACTCATTTTCTTAAAAGTGTCACTCATTTTTCAAAAAGTGTTACTCATTTTCTTAAAAGTGTCAATCATTTTCTTAAAAGTGTCACTCATTTTTACGTTTTTGTACTTTAACACATAAAATCCCATGATAAAAACGGGCAAATCTCTCTCTCCCTCTCATAGGTCAGATCTATTTTAAGAATTCAATTATTTCAGAATGATTCTATTTTTACTCTCCCGGAAGTATACGGAGCTGACTCGTATACTCGATCAAGGGGCTTGAATGGCGGACATTGAAGGCTAGGTCCTGGGGACTTAATTATAAAACATTCTACGTTTAGAAATATAGTAAATTATTTAGGTAAAAAAAAAAAAACTTGAATAAAAGGCTTACGATGTGTCTTCCTCGACGTCCAGCGTTCAAATGACAGGCTACGTTTATGTTCTATTTTTAGTGACCGTATTTCACAATGACTACGGACTATTTCGCCATACGTCTGAACAATGGTCTATTGAAATGTCATAGTTAATCCCTTAAAAAGTCGCCACAAGGTCTGACGTCTGTGTATTGAGTACAGGAAATACGAACAATGGTCTATTGAAATGACAAAGTTAATCCCTTCAAAGTCGCCGTAATGTATACCGTCTGTTCATTTTAAGACCGGATGGGTTAACAATGAGCATGGGATAACTCACGGATGAGCTGAGTGCAGGAGATCACATTGTAGAATTTGTGTCTTGGGGTCCAAATAATTATGCTAACAGAACTAACAAAAAACAATGAAACATGTAAAGTAAGAGGGTTTACCCTCAATTATACGAATAGTCAACTCATAAATTTCGAAGCAATGAAAGCCTTAGTAACAAATAAAGACAGTTGTAAAAATATTGTTATAATCAACCCTAGTAAAATATGTAGAGATAAAAGAAAAAAGAAAACTGTACAATAGAGAAGAGAAGAAAAGTTATCAGATGGTGTATACCAAGCGCAGACAATTGGTCGATTATGATACATTACTCTACGGATATTAGAATGATTAACATATATATTTGTAAAATTGTGTTTACATTGGTAAAAAAAAGTGTTCTTGTTGTTTATAAAAGTGTCACTGTCTTTTCAACTTTTGTCACTGCCGTTTCAGTTGTTGTCACAATCGTTTCTATTTTTGTCACATGCGTTTCAATTATGTGTCTCGAGCAGACGATTATAGTCTACGGTAGTAATATTCGATTCGCTCCCGCCGCCGCCGCCCCTTCTATTTTTTTACCCTCTTATTCTTTTTTTTCCTACCCCTTCCTTTCCTCTAGGGGCGTAAAAATGAATGACATTTTTAAGAATTTGATTGACACTTATAAGAAAATGAGTGACACTTTTTGAAAAATGAGTGACACTTTTAAGAAAATGAGTGACACTTTTTGAAAAATGAGTGACACTTTTAAGAAAATGATTGACACTTTTTGAAAAATGAGTGACACTTTTAAGAAAATGTGTGACACTTTTTTAAATTTGGTGAACACTTTTTGATATTTGTGTAACACTTTTTTAAAATTGTGTGACACATTTTGAAAAATGAGCGACAATGAAGAAATATCTAACAGTTTTATACATAGATATCATAATATTATTGAAGCAAATGTGACAGAGTATAAGGACGACTATCAAAACCCATATGGTTCTGTATCAAACTGGTCTACTTTTCGTCTTTTTGTATAAACCATTTGATAACTTTTCTGTTCTTCTCTATTATACAATTTTCTTTTGTCCTTACATATTTTACTAGGATTCATCACAGTGATATTTGAACTACTTTGAGGGTCTGTGACTATATCTTTCACGCTATCAAAATTAATGAGTTGACTGTTTTTATAATTTAGGGTAATTCCCCTCACTTTACAAGTTTCGTTGTTTTTATTCGTTTTGTAAGCATGATTTTTTGGCCCTCCAGACACTAACTTAACAATGTGCTCTCCATTCTGAAGTTCATCCGTCAGTTCACCCAAGTAATCACCTAGAGGAGGATAATACTCATCAGGGCGATTCACGTATATCACACTGTCCGTATCGTAATACAAGACTCTTCTGTTTAATGCCTCGAGTACACTGTAAAGTTTGAGTCGGGCCCAACATGTAGTGAATGTTGCCAAATATATGTTAGTTTTGTTATCTTCGGGTTGACAATCGTCCTTATACTGCCATTCGACTTGTATCGTATCATTAGACAATATATGAAAATCGATGGGCTTTTTCAATGGATCGGAAAAAAGTTGAAAAAACATGTTGGCCTGACTTTCGTGGAAAAAAATCCGTTTGTCGCATATTAAGTCTCTGACCAAACTTTCCCCAAAAAGCTATTAAGATACAGTTTGGCCAAAGCTCTAAGCCCTGGGTTCTTTTCAATATTTCCTCGATCCAACAAAACTCCTTCTTTTTCCATATGTTGTGTAATGTACTTATTCATATCATCGTAACATTTAATCCAATCGGGAGGACCGCTTGCTTCTTGTTTAAATTTCAAAAATGTATTAATATATTGAGCAAACAGTCCTCCCACATTTACCATTCCGATTCTATGTGTTGGTATTATTTAAACACTGTTGTACAGCACTGTACATAACCCGCTCACTAAAAAATACAGAGGCACTCAAATTATATGCATCCAAGTGCTTTTCGACGGCATGGGTCGAAAGTGTAAACGCAAGTTTCATGATGGAGTTTAAAACGAAATAAATGATTGTCCCAAACTTGTCTTTTAGATATGAACTTATCAATGACTTCATAATGTATCATCCAATGAAAGAGCTTTTAAAATTAACCGATGAAACGTGTAAAGACACACGCTAAACTATTTTTGTCCCATTTCTATTGCAATTTATAGGAAAAAATGACGTCATTTCCGTTTTTCTTTTTTCTTGATTGAAACCCTCGTAAAAGGAATCTTGAGAAAAAATTAATACACTTAGACACCAAGATCATAAAAATCGGTTTATAAACAACGATTTTAGCCATTTTTTGTTAAAGTTAGTGCATTAATAACGTATCTGAAATCTTTCATAACAACGTATATGAAATCTTTCTGTCATTACGATCTCAATATGATCTCTAGGTAAATTTTGATTTCAAATTTGAATTCCCAGGGAAAATATTATCGTGGATAGACACCAAGAACGTAAAGATCGGTCAATAAATAAAGATTTGGGCCATTTTGGTACCAGTGGATGCCAAAAGCGTGTATCTCTCAAAATTCTAATCCTTGTATCTCCGTTGTCATTGAAGTGACACCTACAAAACTATACATTTTCTTGATCAGTGTGAGAAGTTCATTCCAATGATACCTATTTGTATATTGATTCGATCTGACTGCAAATAAAAAAGTCGATATTTTTTAAGAAAAGGAGTATTGGGCCTGAAACGGCTGAAAACTGAATCGATAATGGGGGAGTCAAAGTGAAAGAGTAAAACGTCATGTATCATTTGGTAGGGTTATCTCAAATTTCATGAATAGCAACTGTCACAAAATGAAAGAAAAAGACGAAAATCGGTTTCGTTGCTTGGTTGCCCTAGAATTTGGTGTCATTGCTTACATTTCCTAGAATTAGGCTTATCAGTACACGGCTTTACTTGTCAGAAGGTTAGGATGATAAAAAAGAATCATTTCATTTCTGAAGGTAACAACTCCTATAACTTTCGACTAAAATCTTGAATTTTTGCAATATTTAATCCGTTACTAGGGTTATTATAAATATTTATGTAAACATTAGCCAGCTCCCTTTATGAGCTATCTTAATCCGATCTCAAGTCAAAAAACACTGACAATAGAAAACAAATGAACCCAAGAGAGGATTGACTTCATGTGAGAACTTGTAGAAGCTTGTCACAATTTGTCCAGGTCACTCAAGACAAGACATATAATTATATATACCTACAATTCTCAACTTTCTATATCAGAACAATGATAATGGATTATATTTGTGGGCAAATTGCCGATTTTTTGGAAACATTGTTAACGTTTGTTATGGATATTTCTAATATAAGGAAAGTTTAGATATGGAGTTGGGAAGGCGAGCATTATATAGGTAAGTTTTATTTATTTCATCTAATGGTAGTAGCAACAGTTTGGTTTAATAGTATCTTGTAGAATATATTCAACCTTTTATTTACACTACGTAAGTTTAAGCTTCACTGGCCAAAGGTCAGCCAGCTTATGTTATGGCCCTGTACCTATTGCGCGTGCGTGCCCGTACCTGCCCATTGTCTCAATTTTCAAACATCTTCTCCTCAAAAACTAAGAGGGTAATTTCAAAAGGTATACCCAATATCGTCCTGTCAGACGTCAGTAAGGTTTTTTGAAATGCTAGTGCCAGTACGTATAATTACATGTACAAAACTATTTTTGTCTTGTGCTGATCTTCTGTAGCAATTTTTATAGAAAATGGCGTCATTTTTGTTTCAACTTGAAATGGCTACTTTTCCCATACTATTAGTTGGATTTTTTCAAAATCAATAGGGGTAAAGTTATTGATGAGATAAACAACCTCTGCAAGTTTCTTGAAAATCTGACAACAACTGCAGACTTTATCGCGTAAACAAGAAATAGAAATTTTCAACTTGAAATGGCTACTTTTCCCATACTATTTGTTGGAATGTTTTCAAAATCTATAGGGTTGAAGCTATTGACGAGATAAACAAACTCTGCAAGTTTCATGAAAATCTGACAACAAATGCAGACTTTATCGCGTACACAAGAAATAAATATTTTCCACTTGAAATGGCTACTTTTCCCATACTATTTGGTGGATTTTTTTTTTTTTTCAAAATCAATAGGGTTGAATCTATTGATGAGATAAACAAACTAGGTAGGGTTATCTCAAATTTTATCAACAGAAACTGTCACAAAATGAAAGAAAAAGACGAACATTGGTTTCATTCCTTAGTTGTCCTGGAACTGGTGACATTGCATACATTTCCTAGAATTACGCTTATCAGTACATGGCTTTACTTGTTAGAAGGTTAGAATGTTTTAAAAATCATTTCATTGCTGAAAGTAACAACTCCTATAATTTTCGACTAAAATCTTACATTTTTGCACAATTTAATCCGTTACTAGGGTTATCATAAATCTTTATGTAAACATTGGCCAGCTCCCTTTATAAGTTATCTTAATCCGATCTCAAGTCAAAAAACATTGACATATACATGGGTACTGGGCCTTAAAGGAATGGGGTCTTGTCCAATCTTGTTAGGGTCATTTACTCTTTTGCCTTGAAGGGGGGAACGACTTGCTTTTTCATTTTTGTATTTTAATCAATGCTATACATATAAATTTCTTGCTTTAAAGGGGGCGACTTAATTTTTCCGCTTTTGCATCATAATCAATGATATACATATAAATGGGTACTGGACCTTAAAGGGGCGCGGGGTCTTGTGCAATCCAGTTAGAGTAATTTAATTTTTTGCTTTAAAGGGGGCGACTTGATTTTTCTGCTTTTGCATTATAATCAATGATATACATATAAATGGGTACTGGACCTTAAAGGTGTGAGGGTCTTGTGCAATCCAGTTAGAGTCATTAAATTTTTTGCTTTAAAGGGGGATGACTTGATTTTTTCGCTTTTGCATCATAATCAATGATATACATATAAATGGGTACTGGACCTTAAAGGGGCGCGGGGTCTTGTGCAATCTTGTTAGAGTCATTTAACTTTTTGCTTTAAAGGGGGGCGACTTGATTATTCCGCTTTTGCATCATAATCAATGATATACATATAAATGGGTACTGGACCTTAAAGGGGTGGGAGTCGTTTTATCTCTTGTTTTAAAGGGGATGACTTGATTTTTCACTTTTACATCGTAATCAGTGCTATACATGTAAATGGGTACTGAACCTTAAAGGGGCGCGGGGTCTTGTGCAATCTTGTTAGAGTCATTTAACTTTTTGCTTTAAAGGGGGATGACTTGATTTTTCCGCTTTTGCATCATAATCAATGATATACATATAAATGGGCACTGGACCTTAAAGGGGTGGGAGTCGTTTTATCTCTTGTTTTAAAGGGGGATGACTTGATTTTTCACTTTTACATCGTAATCAATGCTATACATATAAATGGGTACTGGACCTTAAAGGAGTGGGGGTCTTGTCCAATCTTGTTAGAGTCATTTAATCTCTTGCTTTAAATGGGGTGACTTGGATTTTTCACTTTGATGGATATCATTAATTTCTTTTCGACTTTTTTGATTGCTCCAATGATAAATGTAATTCTTGAAGTTCAGGACTCAGTGGATTTCTATATATTTTCTGGTATTGGGACCACCACGTTTGGTCAAGTAAGTGTTTCGCTAGAATATATCCTTGAAGGTGACATCTTGGTTGAAGAGCGTGTTCAAGCTGCTGAACTAGTTCATTTTCTGGAGCATGAGGTTTGAGGAGAAAACATGGACAAAAAGGTACCATTTTATTTTTCACTATTCTTAGTTTGATTTTTCTGCTTTTTTCTTTATTTTCCCCTTTTAATATTGTTAGAAATTTATCTGTACTTTTATCATGTTTACCCGTAGACTATGTTTGACTTTTCTACTTCTCCTTTTTCACCATAGACCTTTTTTTTTGCTAACTCCATTGTTTTTCCCTCTGTTCTTTTATATTTTTACCGATAGCCTATTTTCTTTTCATTTTTCGCCTTTTTATCGTTTTATCTTTATAGTTACCTTTTTTTTCTATCGAGGACCGAAGATCTGGACCTCAATGTCTGTGACTACTTCTTCAATGGGGTATACAAGTCAGCTCTGTGTCACTTATCCTTTGTTAGGGGATTAACTTTGACAGCTGAATAGGCCATTGTCCGTACTTCCGTCACAAAACAGATAAAACCAAACAGTATGGCTACATTAACAAAAGACCATTGTTCTGCCTTTTGGTCCTTTGTAAGGGGATTAAATTTGACAGGGCATTCTTCGTATTTCCTGTACTAAATAAACAAAACCAGACAGTATGGCGACATTAACAAAAGGCTCTTGTTCCCCCACCTGTTCCTTTGTTTGGGGATTAACTTTGACATTTCTAAAGACCATTGTTCTCACTTCCGTCACAAAATAAACAAAACCAGACATTGTGGCGACTTTAACAAAGGACTATTGATCACTCGCCCGTACATGTCTGAACATGACTATCTAAAAATAGACACACTGGTGGTTGCATACTTTTACGATCTTGGTCATTTGACAGAAGGACGTTGAAGAGATCACATCGAAGGTACCGTTTTATATTTATTTCCATCGTTTTTTACTTTTGTGAGATACTTCAAAGAGCATGGATGTGTCGTTAGACCGACTTAACCGTATAGACTTGGCCGAGGGTCGTAGTACGGTTAGGAATCGGCTCTTTGACTCGGTGTGGCGTTAAAGATGAGTCTAAGTGGGAAAATCTCCGTCTCGTAAAAGGGCCTGACCCTCAATGCCCGCGATCATTACTAGATAGAGTATACAAGTCAGCTCTGTATACTGTTAGGGTACTCGCTTATATGACTCATTTTTAAAGCTATTTCTCTCCAAATTTATCACCAAAAAAAAAATTGTGCCACAAAGCACATTTAAATAAATGGTCGTCTAAAAAAGAAAACAGGTCACCCAAAATGGCTGCTAATCTAAAAATAGAAATTAGGTCATCCAACATGGCGGACTCCCCATACCCGCCGCGAATACCCATGACACACCAACAACTCCTTATATGCAAATGAGTTACTAAAAATAGTAACACCATGACCGAAAGTAGGTCAAGATAGCCACCGATTACGTCATCTTTGTTTACAACCAAAGAGGCCCCTATACTACTTAGGAAAACAAAGTCGCCTGTAGGCGGAAAGATGTTTGGAAGCTTGGATGTCAAAATGTATGGAACTATTAAAATCCGAGAACAAAAATATCATTAAGAAAACTGCAGTTTACGTCAAACTTGCTGTCGCAAAAGGCGGATTGGAAATTTGTAATTTTTAGCTTCTTGAAAGTTCACCCTCTACAGCTTGTTAAATTTTACTTAAACTACGTTGGAACCTATTTCTTTCCGTAATACATGTATCTCGATTTACATGTAATTTCTATGTACCACGTGGTTTTGTATATATTGTACATGTATGTGCAACTGACTTTGTACTTTGTACAAGTCATAATAATATCTGTTCTGTTCTGTCTTCTTTCATTGATAGGTAGTACATGAAGTCAAACCTGTATTTAAAGACCACTCAAGGGTAGTAATAAAACTGGCTTCTTATAACAGGTGATCTCTTAGTACAAGGTCACTAAAGTTAATATATGGCCCGCAACATGCGAAATGAGACCTTCGGATATTTGCGTAAAGTGTCGTCCCGGATTAATCCGAGATGGCACTTTACGACTACATAAGATTTTTTCATACAGTAGACTTTCGTGAAACAGAAAATCGCACGAAACGGGAAGTGTCGTCTCAGATTAGTCACAGACTGCACAGGCTGATCTGAAACAACACACTTTTACGCGTATGTCCGAAGGCCCCTTTTCATGTGTTGCACGCCAAACAAGAATGACAAAAACTGGTCTCTTAAAGCATTGGTCTCAAAGATATGCTCGACTGTATTTAGTAGTGTCTTCCAGAGCAGTCTGTTGCCTCTTAATCGATATTGTTATTCGGAGAAGAACAGTGAGGGGAGTATGACGCGAAAAGCCGGTAAAGTTTATTTTCCTTTACTTTTTTTTCCCAGTCACCTTAAATTTGCTTGAGAAAGGCTTTCTTTTTTCTTTCAATACTTTTATTTCAGACATTTTCAGAGTTTTATTTTGGTACACGTTCTGCCAAAACCCATTTCATTTTTTTTTTTGTTGTTGTTGTAATATTGTACAGTTCTCAGTTTTTTGACGTTATGCCTCCAGACGGCTGTTGTGTTTTGTTTGAAGTTAACACCGATTTTAACCTTAAAGGCACAGTAGCGGCCAAATGTAAACAATGCCAGTGTTAAGATGCATTAAGATTTAAATCATAACATTTAAAAGTATGGAGAGTATTGCGAAGATTGCAATCTGTTATTGTACGCTCGGTCCAAGTGTTAGTGGCTGGCAGAGAAATAAATTTCAAAACAAGTTAAAAATTGCCAGGTCGCTCTATCTTTTGTTTACTTTTTACCAGATTTTCAAATTTATTTTTCTACCAGCGACTAACACTTGGACTGACCACACAAAAACAGACTGCCATATTTACAGTGTTTTCCATACATTTAAAAGGGGTGATTTAATTCAAATGCATTTAAATACCTGCATTGTTTTTTGGCCGCTATTTGGGTCTTTAACCCTTACAGCGCCACAGGCGAAAATGGGGGCGGGGGTTTGCGGAAGGCATAGATCAAGATCACACTGCACAGAATATGTAGTCGGATCTTGGATCTATACCGCCCTCTCATTTAGCCAAGCCTGTATGATAAAGGTATCTGATGATTTCAGTGGATCGTATTTTCAGCTGCGTGGTGACATCCAATTACAGCCTATATATAAATGTATATATTATGAGCGGCGTTCTGGCAAAAGGAGGTTTAATGCATCTCCGCAATACAATTTTGATTTTAAAATACTCCCCTTTGGCGGGGGATTTCAGTTCAACACTGTAACTTTTTATGTATCTGTGTACTTTCAGTCATATATGGATTTGTCGTCTTCGTTTTGATTGGAAGTATGCTGCTGACGGGAAATCTCGATGTAAATACAGCTCCAATGAGAATAAACAACACAAAATTAGTAATCAGCTTTCACATCTATTTCATTTTTTATATTTGATATCTGAAATAATATTGAAATCGGCGTAAAGAAATCAGAGCGTTGAAAGCACTGGTGTGGCATTTGTCAAGGGAGCCGTTGTGAGGAATTAATAATTTGAAAAATAGATAAACAATAATGTGGGACGAATAAGACCGGGCGGACAAGCCCAGGGACGAAACTGATTTTGGGACGAATACGGTCAGGGGACAAAGGTTGTGTGTACCATTGCGCCAACAGAAGCCTGTCATAGCGGTTATAGATATTTTCAATAAAAAAAGAAGTATTCACGTGATCGGTGGCCTAATCCAGTTTATTTCAATACGCCGTTGTTAAATTATATATCTGAGGACTATCGAAGCACTTACTTGTCTTAGAAAAATTGAATTTAATTGGGTTTACTTCCTTCGGTTTTGCACAAACTACGATACATGATTTTGAAAATACCGTATTGAACTCATAGTGGCATTGTCTTCGACAAATGCCACAAAAATCAGTTAACGTACTGAAATGGATGATAATGAAATCTCGTTTAGATAATAATGCAACATTTCGATGTATTGCCAGATTCAAAGTTTTTCAGGAACTTAACCCTTATCCTGTTAATTAAAAAAAAAAAAAAAAAAAAAAAAAAAAAAAAAAAAAACGATCAACTTGGTAGTAAAAACCAAACTTTTCCTATTGTAAAGGTATTTTTTGAGGCCAGATATCTTCTTATCGGACAGTGTAGATCCAATATCAGACTGCACGTTCTGTGCTGTCTGATCTTGATCTACGCTGTCCGCAAAAGGTCAGTGAGTATCGCTTGGCAGCTTATGTGTTAAGGTAAAATCGTGATAACCCGAGGTCCCAATACAGTGGGTAAAATCCACGGGGGGCGGGGGTGGTTGGGGATGGTGGGGAGGTGGGGGCGGAGAAAGGAGGGCTATTCAGATTTTTTTGTTTTAAAAATCTAGTCAAACTTAAAAAAAATCGCTTTATTACTTACCTTAGTCAATTAAACTCACAGTGTTGCAAACCATCAATGAATAAAAGAGAACTATCATTCAAAATTACAAGTTCTGTGAAGTCTGGCCTTAATTTACACTGCCCGCAAAGGCAAACAAAGTAAGTGAGGGCCCTTTAACCCTTTACCACACAATTCCTACTTCTAACGAACCTGAGGAAGAAGCCTTTTGAAAACATTGTGGGCAAAGGAGAAAATACTGGTAACCAGCATTTTCTCCTTTTCCCATAATGTTCTCTATCCTATCGAAGACATATTTCATCATTTGAGTCTTACTTAAATTGTCGTCTGCAAATGCTTTCAATATGGACGTGTCTATTTTTTTTTTTTTTTTTTTTCTTATGTGGTAAAGTGTTAAGGGTTAACTCTTTACAAGACGACTAAATTCATGACTAGCCTAAATTGGAAGCATTTGCAGATGACAGATGAAATGTGGCGAATATAAAGGAACTTGTCTTTTGCAAGGTAGACTGAAACATTGTGGGAAAAGGGAAAATGATGGTTACCCATAATTTTATCCTTTTCCCATACTGTTTTTAAAAATCCCGATTTCGTACGGTCATTGAAACTCGGGATTGCTTGGTAAAGGGCTAATTGCCAGTACATGAGCAAAAGCCATGGCAAAAGGAGGTTTGCTGCATCTCCATGTTGCATTATACCGAACAACTCTTCACATAATTATGAATCCATAAAGTCCATTTTGTGTAACAGCCGACTGAGTCATTAGCTACACTGGTCCTGTGACACCCAGAAAATTTACCAAAAGCAGAAAGTTTCGACCCATGTCAGCCTGCGCGGACAGCGCAGGCTGACATGGTTCGATACTTTTTGCAGATGCATTAAGCCCCCTTTTCACAGAGCGTGGCTATTATTCATCTATCAATCTCTGTTTCAGATTATGCTCAAGGCAACACAGGTTGACAATGCTTCTTTCGATGCTGGGAATTCTACAGCTAAAATTGGGAAAAAACATCAGAGTACCACCAACAAGCCTGGACTCAATATGTTGGTTCAACCACGTATCCGACATTTTATTCCTGCAGTTAACAGTACTGCGCTGGACGTTGATCTTGATGGAACGAAAGGAGCAGAAAATGGGGTCTATGATTATAGCCTTAATGAACAAACTTTAGAACACAACACCGTCAAGAAGGGTAAAAGATATTTAATCCTGTGGTACAACCCGCCAAACTTTCTAAAACTGAGAAAGAAAGCATTTACTGCCACTTTCTCTGGTTGTGAATACAATAACTGCCAGATCACCTACGACAGACAGTTTTTCGAACAGAGTGGGTGCGTTATATTTGATGGACGTAGAGTGCCAGAGAAATTGGAATTTAAACGACCACTGGGTCAGATTTGGATTTTCGCAGCCCACGAAGCACCGGTCACATACGACGACCTTGGAAACTGGTGGACAAAACCTCAATGGTTATCAAGCTTTAACTGGACCATGATGTACGACACGGAAAACTCGGACATTTACCTACCGTACGGTGAAATTCGCCGGTCGACCGCGAACGAATACAGAAACTTTACGGAAATCGCTCTGAATAAAAAGAAAACAGCTATAGCTATAATATCCCACTGCATCACGCATTCTCGTCGAGAGCTCTATATCAGAAAATTAAGTCGGTACATAGATATCGAAGTTTTAGGTGCCTGTGGAAAAAAATGGAAATGTGGAAAACGATATTTACATGACGGGTGCTTTCAGATATTGAATTCAACGTATAAATTTTTCTTGGCTTTTGAAAATGCTCTGTGCAGACAGTATTTTACTGAAAAACTGTTCGAAAACTTTAACTATGACGTTGTTCCGATAGTCTACGGTGGACAAACTGGTGATTTAGAACAGCACTTGCCTAATGGCACGTATATATCAACCAGCCAGTTTAAGTCCGTTCATGAACTCGGAAAGTATTTACAGTCACTCACGTGGTCGCTAGATAACTATATAAAATTATTACAGGAAAAATCCAGATACAAAGCGGAGGGTTTTGAGGTGGTCTATAAAAGAGCATTGTGTGATATATGTAGAAGAATGAATAATCAGGGAGTTTACAGAAAGTCAATAAGCGATATTAAATCATTAGTTTACAAACATCGAAGGTGCTCTAACGTTCCAATATGATCGGCTAGATTGTCATAATGAGCATTGTTCTGGCTAAAGAGGGTTTTACTCTTTACCACACGACAAATTTTTGGACTGGACCAAATTCAAAGCATTTGCAGACGACAAATGAAACGTTGCTAAAATGTTGACTTCTGTCTTTGATAGGGTAGAAAACATTGTGGGAAATGGAGAAAATGCTGGTTACCAGCATTTTCTCATTTTCCCACAATGTTTTAAAAAGGCTTTTTCCCCAGGGTCGCTAAAACCCAGGATTGTGTGGTAAAGAGTTAATGCACGATACCGTGCAAGTCATCAAACAAATAGGGATCCATAAAATCCAATTTGTCTAATAACCGACTGAATCATGAGGTACACAGGTCTTTTGGTATGCTGAAAATTAACCCTATCAAAAAGTTTTGACTCACGTCAGCCTTTTCGGAATGCGCAGGCTGATCTGGTACGATACTTTTTGGAGATGAATTAAGCCCCCTTTACATAGCGTTGTCTGCGCATGTCATATTCTTCGAAGATTCGACCTGTCTGCTATGACGCATCACCCATCCCCTGTATACCTGGGAAAAGTAGGGCTTATATCGAAGCTATTAGCCTATTACGAAAGCATGTAGGGGCTGTTTTAATAAATGGTCGGTGCATAAGTTACATGCTAGCCGATCATAGCTGAATGAATGGCACCAGGTAGCGTTTTACTGAGTAAACGTTTATCTCATTTGAAATTCAAAGTCACGGTTGTTGTTTTGAAAAATTACTCCGCTTCTGTACCCAGGATGCCCAAATTAGATAGATGTGTATTTGTAGAATGTCATCTAGCGGGAGATAATGCTTTACACAGAGCATGACTGAATTACATGGTAAAGTAAATGAAACAGTCTCATATGCGTTGTTTCGTCTTCTTCCTTTTGGACCAGGGAACAGACAAAAATATGAAATTGTGGTTATGTAGACCCAAGTAGAGGTGTGTATCAAAGCATAAGCACATATGCCAAGACCTTTACAATAGTCTTAACCATAGCATTATACCACACGACCGCGTGTTTTACGAAGCTGGGATAGGTTTTTGAAAACATTGTCGAAACATGAGAAAATGCTGGAAACTGACATTTTCTCATTTTTACCCACAATATTTTCTACCTTTCGAAGACAAATTTCATCATTTGAACTCCATTTAATCTTTCGTCTGCAAATGCTTTCAGTTTGGACAAGTCTAAAATTTTGCTAAGTGGTATAGAGTTAACCGATACCCGAGGTTTATTGTATGTTTGACTCGATGATAACTAAAAAATCTATTTATCGTAAATACATTTGGATGAGAAATAAAATGAATTTTTAATGGAATTACGTCTGAAATTTAAAGAGGGGAAACCCCAGCTCAACTAACTGGTCGAAGATCAAACTGAATAGTTTATGGTCTGGTGTCGATCTTCACTGTCCGCAAGGGCGTCCGAAAGTCAAGATGTGGCCTAAAGGTGACAAACCTTTTCTATGCTGAGCGATATAATTTGCCTACAGAGTATTTCCGTGCATCTTCAACCATCATTCTGTACAAAAATGAAAATGGAATATCATGGAACGGATGCAGAAATGAGCTTTTGTGCTAAGCTTACTCGTATCCCGTTAAACTTCTTTATCAACGGTCACAGTTGTTAACTATTGCAAATTTTAATTGCAGCAAATTGGAGATTACCTAGCTGAACGATTTATAGATAATGTAGGTGTAATATGTATACCAAGATCAGACCACATGTTTGTGCAGGCCAAATTTTGTGTGAGACTCGCCATGATTTATGATCTAAGGGAGAAAACTAAAAAAACTCATACAAATTCAGTTTACTATAGTGAACTCTTTTATTTTCTGGAATAGCCTTAACCCTTTACCACAGAATCCCGACTTTTGACGACCCTGAGAAAGAAGCCTTTTGAAAACATTGTGAGAAAAGGAGAAAATGCCGGTGACCAGCATTTTCTCCTTTTCCCACAATGTTTTCTAACCTTTCAGAAAGAAATGCAGTCATTTTAGCCACATTTAATTTGTCGTCTGCAAATGCTTTTAATTTGGACCAGTCCGAAATAGTGTCGTTTGGTAAAGAGTTAAACTTTATGGTATATACGGTTTCAGTGACAGACCTACTTCGGTGAATATTATGTCTGAAGTCACACGTCATCATGCAGATGCAACATTTCCTCTTCAAATATTATACCAACGTCAAACTACCCAATGAAGTGACTTTCAAACTCACCAGTATTAATTTTATGCACCTTACAATCCTTTCATTCCCCAGAGTTCTTCGACGTTTTTCGTCCGAGCGAAAAATACACCGAATCTGCGTCTATCTACAGATTTGTTCTTCTTTTTTTCTAGTATCTGTAAGACGTGTTCACGATTAACACCATGCATAAGTTACAAGCCAAAGGGTTCATGGAACACATCACAGTTCAGAAAAAGCAAAAGGGTCTCAATAAAACCGGAAACAAAAATATTGTATGACGGTTACAGTCACCAGGGTTCTCATTCATCAGTCATTCTTAGGAATATTCTTTGTTTAATTCTGAAGAATTTTCTAGTTTTGAAACTAACAAAACTCCAGATTGGCTAAACCAAATGGTTTAGCCAATCAGAAGTTTTGTTACTTTCAAATTTAGAAAATTCTTCAACGTAAGACAAAGAATATTCTTACGAATGGTTGGTGAATACGAACTCAGATCTGAAGATCTGAGGCAAAACAGTTAATCAGTTTCGTAATTGTTACCTTCATTTTTGACAAAGTAACGTGAAAAAAAAAAAAGATCGGACTGGAACCCAGGCCACGAGACATCAGTCATCGCACCTTTTTCATTAAATCAAGGGAGATTAATCTTACTGTAATATTTTCGGACTGGTACGAGTTTTTTCCCTTTGACCATAAGAGTATTAACACTGTCTCCCATGGGACTACTACGTGGTTCACGAGAGTACCCGTAACTAGGGAATTAGGGCAAGTAATGGTTGTAGAATACGCAAACAGTTAACAAAATTTGTACCACTAATCCCGACTTCTGCAGCTCCATATAACATTTTATGATATTTTCGTTCGACCAGTTATCTGGCACATGTAGGCTTGACTTATTTGACGTGCTCCTAAACCCTTTTCCGGTCGAACACATGTCCTTGACTATCACTGACAATATTTCATTAACCTATTACCATACAATCCCGTGTTTTAACTACTTCTTGGGGAACAACAACAACAACCCGTTACCCACAACGTGCGCGCGCGTGTGGGGGGGGGGGGGGGGGGGGCTGGCTTATAGATCTATCAAATTGCTCGTCTGCGAACGCTTGTAATTATTTGGACTAGTCTTAAATTTTGTTGTCCAGTATTTAAAAGACAGATTATAAGCATAATGTAGGGGTCACATGGCTGAGATCCATTACATATCAAAAACCTTACTGCATCTATATGCAGTCTGAACATGGTAATCCCTCTTTACAAAATACATCATTTAGTCACCATTTGTCATACAAAAGATAAAATAAAGCAGGAAAACGAAAATTTGTCACAACTTCGCATAATTTGCATGCTTAAAAAAAGAATTAACAGAAGGTACATGGCGAATTATTTTGGAACGAATTTTGATTGAAACGAGTAGTTTTCGGGTGAGTTGTGCGTTAGTCATCGTCACATGACTGAACAAAATGACTGACCATATGTGTAAACAAATTCGCTGCAACGCACAAATTTGGGCCCTAACAGTTGTGTTGTTTGTTGCTTTGACGAATCTTTGTTGTCATGCAGAAAAATATCTACCAAATTGGGCTTCGATCGATTCCAGACCGTTGCCACCATGGTATGACCAAGCAAAAATTGGAATTTTCATCCACTGGGGTGTCTTCGCTGTGCCTAGCCTTGAGTCGGAATGGTTTTGGAACGACTGGAAGGGACAGAAAACGCCGGAAACAGTGAACTATATGAAGAATAATTACAAGCCAGATTTCACCTATGCAGACTTTGCTAAAGAATTTACCGCAGACTTATTCAATCCAGATGAATGGGCTGACATTTTCGAGGCCTCGGGTGCAAAGTAAGCGCATGTATTCAGATTAGGTTAATTTGTTAAAAGCAGCCAGGAATAACCTGTTAGGTAACCCAAAGCTCCATTTCGCAAATCAATAGCTCTTGGTGCGAATTTGCATAGATAATTTATAAAGTTGAATCTTGCGTAGATAATTTATAACAAATTTATAACAAATTTTGTACTTAACTAAGTTAAAGGCATTTGCAGACAACAAATTAAGGGTCGCTCACATGATGACTTATATCTTTGATAGGATAGAAAACATAGTGGGAAATTTTCTCCTTTTCCCACAATGTTTTCAAATGCCTTCTTCGCCAGGGTCATTAAAACTGATTTAGTGATAAATTCACAATGTAAAACTTTGGTCATTGGAGAAAATTGCTTGTAAAAAAATATTTTTAGCTCAGCTGTTCACAAAGTGGTCCAACCTGTAGCAACATGTTTTTGTTGGTGTTTTTTGCAATGTAAACAATTGCATGTTTGGGCCATACCTTATAATCTGTTCCAGGAATCACCTGGAACTACCTCTTGGCAACCCAAGAATTTTAGTTGTACAGGTATTTTGAATTTTTAGATTTTGTATTTGACAGAAAATTTTCTTTCTTGTTTCATTTTGAAACATTTCAAAAAAGCAGTGTTACAAGGGCCTTAACTCCTTACCACACAACAAAATTTTGGACTTGTCAAAATTGAAAGCATATGCAGATGACAAAATAAATGTGACTCAAACAGTGAATTCTGATTTGGGAAGGGTAGAAAACATTGTGGTTAAAGGAGAAAATGCTGGTTATCAGCATTTTCTCCTTTTACCACAATGTTTTCAAAGGCTTTCTCTCTCAGAGTCTTTAAAAGTCAGGATTGTGTGGTAAAGGGTTAATTTTCTCAAAACAGACACATATACACAATGGCAAGCTGATAGAAAAGTCCTTCTTTACAACTGCCATGCTAGACAATGACTCCATTGTGTATGGCTTAGTCTGAAAATTATAAAATTCTTGACAAACCCATAATCAGGGTGTATGCTTTTTGAACCTGTCCTATATATAGCCTGTAAGTCAAGATCTTTGAGTCTAATCTATCTCATGGAAAAGCTGAAGTTATTTTTTCAGTATCTATTAAAGCTAAAGGCAAATCTCTCTAACCATAAACAAAAAGTACTTGCCAGAGGTCAGAGTTCACTGCTTTGGGTAAGGCTTTACAGTTGTCTTATTCCATCTAGATGAATGGGCCAGTATGTTCAAGGCCTCCAGAGCTCCAGATAGAGGGAGTGATTTTAATTTCAGAAATGAAAATATTAACCACTCTCCACTAAACCTTATGTTATGGGTACTCATTAGAATCATCTCATCGAGACAATTCTAATGAGTACCCACAACATAGTGTTTGGAAATGAAATAATGGATTTAGAATACTATCACTCCCTTTTATCTGGAGGTCTAGCCTCAGTGCAATGCAGGCATGTATTTAGATTGCATGCATTCAGCAAAGTTTAGGATTGATTTTGGAGGTCTGTTCAGTGTTTTTTTTTTTTCTAAACTACAAAAACCACACTGAGGCAAGTTTGAAATTCCAGTCAGGAGATATAAGATTTACATGCTGAAGTTGAATTACGAAGTGTGGTAACTTTAACTCTGAAAATCTGGTTTTCTTTTGCATTTTCAGATATGTGGTTCTGACAAGCAAGCATCATGAAGGGTTTACAAACTGGCCATCAAAATACTCATTTAATTGGAATGCAATGGATGTTGGGCCAAATCGGGATCTTGTTGGTGAGAAGTTGGTTAGGTTTTTGGGACTTTTATGCCTTAGAAATTGAGAAATTAAAGATGTTAAATGAAATTCTTTTTAGTTAATTCGATTACTAAATGATAAAATTTTAGCCTTTGCAGACAACAAAATAATTATGATTCAAAAATAGAAAGTCGCCTTTGGAAGGATAGAAAATGTTGTTGGAAGAGGAGAAAATACTGGTTACCAGCATTTTGTCCTTTTCTTGTAATGTTTTCAAAAGCCTTCTTCCTCAGGATTGCAAAAAGTTTGGATTGTGTGGTAAAGGGTAAAAAATCTAAATTCGGATAAATCTTCCCTGTTGCATCTTTGAATTACCAGAAACAATTAGGGAGAAATGCATATATTTTCACTGATAATAATTGAAAGATAGGTAAATATTTTGTTAAACTCTTTTATTCATAGTGTTAATGGAGAATCACATAGCCATCTGCAAACACCATTCCTTTTGGCTATGCAGCAGACCATTATTGAAAAATGTTACAAGTTATTTCTCCATTTGCCATAATAATAGCTGCAATGAAAAAGTCAGAATGCAAGCTGTAATGCTGCATAGACATAAACATATGAACCATGCATCTGCAAAAAGTATTAACCCTTTCCCGTACAATGACGCCTTTTAACGCCCCTGGGAAAGAAGCCTTTTGAAAACATTGTGGGAAAAGGAGAAAATGCTGGTAACCAGCATTTTCTCCTTTTCCCACAGTGTTTTCTACCCTATCAAAGAAAACTTGCACCATTTGAGCCAAATTGAAATTGTCATCTGCAAATGCTTTCAATTTGGACTACGCTAAAAATTTGTTGTCTGGTAAAGGGTTAACTCAGCTCAGCCTATGCAGTTCATACAGGCTGATCAGGGTTGAAACTTTTTGCTACTGGTTAAATTTTCTGCCAGTATACCTCATGATTCATCTGGTTTTACACAAAACAGATTTTATGGATCCACAGTTTTGTGATGACTTGCATGGTATGTGTATATGGCATGCATTTAACCCTCTTTTGCCAGAGCATGGCTCATGTGTACATGTAATGCTTTTTGTTTTATTTTTGATCCAGGGAGCCTTGCAGATTCTATCAGAAAGAAGCCAGACATTCACTTTGGGCTGTATCATTCCTTGTTTGAGTGGTACCATCCTTTATTTCTGCAAGATAAACATAACTCATGGAAAACCAATGACTTTGTGCAGGTATACAGATACTATGTCATTTTTATGCCCCCTTCAATGAAGTGGGGGTATATTACTTTGCACATGTCGGTCGGTTCGTCTGTTGGTCAGTCGGTCGGTCGATAGACCTTACCTTGTCCGGATAATAACTAGACACAGAATTGACCTAGGTTCGTCAAATTTGGCACAGACATGTGTCTTGGAGTGTAGATGATCCCTATTGATTTTGAGGTCAATCGGTCAAATGTCAAGGTCACAGTGACTGTCAACATGTTGATATATAGACCAAACCTTGTCCGGATGATAACTAGACACAGAATTGACCTAAGTTCGTCAAATTTGGCACAGACATGCAACTCAGAGTGTACATGATCCCTTTTGATTTTGAGATCAATTGGTCAAATGTCAAGGTCACAGTGACCATCAGCATGTTGATATATAGACCAAACCTTGTCTGGATGATAACTAGACACAGAATTGACCTAAGTTCATCAAACTTGGCACAGACATTTGTCTCGGAGTATAGATGATCCCTATCGATTTTGAGGTCAATCGGTCAAATGTCGAGGTCACAGTGACCATCAACATGTTGATATATAGACCAAACCTTGTCCGGATGATAACTAGACACAGAATTGACCTAGGTTTGCCAAATTTGGCACAGATATTTGTCTCGGAGTGTAGATGATCCCTATTGATTTTGAGATTAATCCATCAAAGGTCAAGGTCACAGTGGCCTTCAACTTAATGATATATAGACCAAACCTTGTCCGGATGATAACTAGACACAGAATTGATGTAGGTTCTTCAGATTCTGTACAGATATTCATCTCGGAGTGAAAATGATGCCTATCAATTTTGAGATTAATCCATCGAAGGTCAAGGTCACAGTGGCCTTCAACTTAATGATATATAGACCAAACCTTGTCCAGATCATAACTACACAAAGAATTGACCTAGATCCTTCAAACTCTGTACAGATATTCATCTTGAAGTGTAAATGTTCCCTATCAATTTTAAGGTAATCTGTGAAAGGTCAAGGTCACAGTGACCACTAGATGATTCAGGGCCCGCGCTACCGTTTGCCACTTGAGCCATTTGCTAAAAAAAAAATTAAAGTGTCTCAGAAATCATCATATGTGGCTTAACTTGTGGCTCTAACATTTTATTCGCATATTATCGGGGATGTAGTAAGCATCGAAGTCAACTGGGAAAAAGCGGAAGTCAGACGTGCGTGCCGAGAAGGAAATCGATTACCCAGTCTCTGTGTCGGCGACTGTTTACAATCTTGTATGTGTGCACACGGTGGTGTGGCCACTTCCTGTATCAATGTGGCAGTAGGGGGGCATGACTGTTTTACAAACAGACATCTTGTTTAAATCTTAACTTTAGAGATGATTGTCACCTGTGACCACTAAAGACAATTTCACAGCCATTTTCATCATTTGAGCAAGGTTAGTTTGTGGTCTGCAAATGTTATTAATTTGGACAAGCCTTAAATTTTGCCAAAAAGAGTTGATCACATGCTTCTTGGTTGCATTTATGGTACAAGTATCTTATACTCTTAAGCTCCACTGGCCAATAGCCTAAGGCTACCAAATTTACCATGTAGCTTTATCAAATAGACTTCAACCAAGACTTCAAATTTTACCCCTGGGGTCAAAATTGGCCCCGCTGTGGGGTCACAAGTTTTACATAGACTTATCTAATGAAAACTTTCCTTGTTCCTAACTTTAAAGCATAGGGCTACCAAATTGTGCATGTATCTTTATCTAGTGGACCCCTACTATGATAACTATTCAAATTATAACCATTGGGTCAAAATTGTCGCTGCCTTAGGATCACAAGTTTTACATGGGTGTATATTAGGAAAACTTCAAAAATCGTATTGTTCCTGACCCTAGGGGTACCAAATTAGGCATGCACCTTCATCTTGTGGACTTCTACTAGTGTTGTCTTATAGGTCTTGGATCGAAATTGGTCCCACCTAGGGGTCACAAGTTTTACATAGGCTTATAAACTGAAAACTAAACCAGAAGACCTTTTTGATTCTTAATGGTACTGTATAGTCTAGGGTTACCAAGTATTGCATGTAGCTTCATCTACTGTATCTGTAGTAAGACTGTTGAAACAATAGCCCAGGGGTCAGCTCTGGGGGGGTAACATATTTTACAAAGGCTTATTATAGTGAAAACTTTAAAACTCTTCTTGTAGTACATGAAGTCAATATGACTGAAGCTTATAAATACTGATCAAGGGAAATAACTCCAGTGCACTCATAACAGTTACATGTAGTTTATTACCATTTACCTCCCTTGACTGTCAAACCGCATTGTTATATGGTAAGTGATATGTATTCAAGTTTTGGATAGAAAAACATTCAGTTTTCAGTGAGAGTTATTTATTTTGATGTTCATTGTTATGCTCATATGAGTTGAATATTTATTTTAAAAGAAGGTTTGTACATTCAGTTTTTGTCTCAGAACTTAACCATTCATGCTATTTAAAAAAATGTTTTCTGCAAGTAAAGTTCTGGAAATCTTCTTGTCAAAGCACTCTTTTTCAGAGTTCATTGATATTTGGTATGAGTGATAATTAATTACACCTGCTTGTATTCACTAACATCATCTTTGCAGTTGAAAAAAATATGACCTTTTTTTTTTTGAGGTGGGGGGGGGGATAGAGGGCTTGGCTTTTTTTTCTGTGAAAGTTTATTGCCATCCAGACTTCCTATAATTTAATGTCTCGGTCAGTGCCAACTAAGTGCATGATACATTTGAGCCATGCTCTGTGAAAAGGGGCTTAATGCATTTGAGAAAAGTACCAACACAGGTCAGCCTTCGCAGTCCACACCAGCTGACCTGGGCTGAAACTTCTGGCTATTGGTCAGTTTTCTGTATGCCAAAGGATCAGTCTAGCTCATGATTCAGTCAGTTATTAAAAAAAGTGGCTATTATGGATCCATAATTATGAAAGGCTTAATTGGTATAATGTATCGCGGAGATGCAGTAAGCCCCCTTTTGTCAGAGCATGACTCACTTATTTAAAAGGCAGTGTGGCGATACAAGGCCATCATGGCTTTCTTGTGTAAATAAGTGTATTCCAGGATTTAATGTAGGAAATGCTTTATTTTCTCTCACTTGGACAACCAGTTTAAGACTATGCCAGAACTGTATGAGATAGTGAAGATGTACAAACCGGAGGTGATATGGTCCGATGGCGACTGGGATGCTCCTGATACATACTGGAACTCTACTGAGTTCATTGCCTGGCTTTATAATGAAAGGTAGTGCTTACATTTAATTTTTTTTTTTTCCAGACAACACAATTTTAGACTCCATATGTGCATTTGCAGAAGTCAGTTTAAAACAGTCATGGCTCAAATCATGTGATTTTTCTTTAACCCTTTACCTTTACCAGACGACAAAATTTTAGCCTTGTCGAAATTGAAAGCATTTGCAGACGAAATTTCAATGTGGCTCAAATGGAGCAGTTTTCTATTGATAGGGTAGAAAACATTGTGGGAAAAGGAGAAAATGCTGGTTACCAGCATTTTCTCCTTTTCCCACAATGTTTTCATAAGGCTTCTTTCCTAGGGGCGTTAAAAGGCGGCATTGTGCGGTAAAGGGTTAAAAGGTTAGAAAACATTTGTCAGAAAGGAGAAAATGCTGCTCTTTATATAGGCTTTTGTTAAGTTACATGTACTAGGGTGTCATCTAAGGGGATATTAGGTTTGCTGTCCACTGGTCCATCAGCCCCTATAAGATTGGTATCAGATTCTTTGTTCAACTTCACATGGGGTAGATGGAAAATTGGAAATGTTACCTGTTTATCAGACAAAATCTTAGACCTGTCTGTATTGAAAGCAACTGCAGACAACAAATTACATGTTGCTTCTATCATAGAAACTGTCTGGGAAAGAAAACATTGCGGGAAAAGGAAAAAATGCTGGTTACCAGCATTTTCTCCTTTTCCCACAATATTTTCGAAAGTCTTCTTCTTTAGGGTTTGAAAAAAGTACGGTTGTTTGGTAAAGAGTTAATGGTAGGCTTATTTAGTTTGTGTCGGTGATCTGCTTTTCTGCCGAATCTCTAAACCTAAAGGTTGTATGTAGCACAAAGGACAAAATTTATATGTAAAGGAGAGAAAAATTCTGACATTAAGTACTAGGGAAAACCTGGTTAGAAAGGAGACATTCTTACGAACATGAAAGTTCGCAACAAATGCATAGCTCAAATACAAACTGCCACGGCTGGGATTCGAACCTGTGTGGGCAAAGATCCTCGTTTATCGAGGTTTAAAAGACCAATACACTAACCCCTGAGCTAAAGAGAATTCTCCCTAGCGCAGTTGTCAGTTATTGATTTTATACGGGAAGAAGCTATGTTGTAAGGAAGTAGTGATCTCCCGTAACAACATTGCCAAGCAATATTATCACTCCTTTTTTGCAGTGTTTACTAAAGTTTTAGACTTGTCCATGCTGAAAGCATTTGAGGATAAAAAATTGTATATGTCCATGAGGAACAGATTTATCTTTCAAAGGGTAGAAAACATAAAAAGAGAAGGAAAGGCCGGTTTCCAGCATTTCTTCATTTTCCTACCATGTTTAGAAAAGCCATCTTACCCAAGTTTGTAAAATAATGAGATTGTTTTGTAATGTGTTAAGACTAATATGTGTGAATTAACAGGTTATCTTGTGTGTGATTCTTTTTTTCTTCCAAAACATTAAGCTATGATGAATTCCAATAATGATAATCATCTAGGACAAGGGAGATAATTTGTTTCTTATAATTTCTCTTTTGGCTGGAAGTCCGGTTAAGGATACAGTCGTAACCAATGACAGATGGGGAAACGGCATTATGTGCCATCATGGTGGATATCTGACATGTTCGGACAGATACAATCCAGGTAACTATTTTCTTTACTCTTAGATTGCTAAACACAACTTATGTTGCTTTTAGGGACAGTGTAGATCAAGATCAGACTGCTCAGAGTGCAGTCTGAACTTGAATCTACACTCTCATCTACTTTGTAAGAGATTCTGGTGCAAAAAAACCCGTGAGACTGCAGTATCTGAATTAATTAGCCTTTTGGCGTACAATGCCGCCTTTTAACACCCCTGGGAAAGAAGCCTTTTGAAAACATTGTGGGAAAAGGAGAAAATGCTGGTAACCAGCATTTTCTCCTTCTCCTACAATGTTTTCTTCTCTATCAAAGAAAAATTGCACCATTTGAGCCACAATGAAATTGTCGTCTGCAAATGCTTTCAATTTGAACAAGGCTAAAATTTTGTCGTCTGGTAAAGGGTTAACCATTTAACAAACAATCCTGAGTTTTAACATTTCCCAAGGAAAAATACTTTCGTGAACATTGTGAGAAAGGAGAGAATGCTGGTGACATTGTCAAAGATTAATTCAGTCATTTGGCACATGTTTAATTTGTCACTTACAAATGCTTTAACCCTTTACCACACAAGCCCAACTTTTAACAACTCTGAGAAAGAAGCCTTTTGAAAACATTGTGACAAAAGGAGAAAGTACTAGTAACCAGCATTTTCTCCTTTTCCCGCTATGTTTTCTACCTTTCCCAAAACAAATATATTTTGTTGTCTGCAAATGCTTTCAATTTAGACTAGTCTTAAATTTGTAGTTTTGTGAAGAGTTAAATATGGAGAGTCAAAAATTTTGTAGTAGCAAAAGCTGTAATGGTTAAGTCTTTACTAAAGAATAAAATTTTGCACTAGTCCAAATTCAAAGCATTTCAAATTCAAAGCAGACAACAATTTAAATGTGGTTCAAATGATGGAATTTGTTCTTGATGGGGTAGAATACATAGTCGAAAAGCGAGAAAATGTTGGTCACCACAATGTTTTCTACTCCTTTTAAAGAGAAATCCCACAATTTGAGCTACATTTAAAAGGCTTCTTCAAATGCATTGGATTTGGACGATTCAAAATTTTGTCATTAGGTAATGGCTTAACCCTATACCAGAAGACAAAAATTTATACCAGTCCAAATTGAAAGCATTTGCAGACGACAATTTCAGTGTGGTTCAAATGATGTGATTTTTGTTTGATAGGGTACAAAACATTGTGGGAAAAGGAGGAAATGCTGGTTACCCACAATGTTTTCAAAAGGCTTCTTTCTCAAGGGTGTTAAAAGTCGGGATTGTGTGGTAAAGGGTTAACTGGGTTTTCAGATAGTATTTCAAAAAAGTTATTGCAACCAATGCTTGTATCCATTTGATTATGGAGTTTCTTTGAGTTTTTACCAAACAACAAAATTTCAGACTTGTCCAGAACAAAAGCATTTTAAAGTGACAAAATATACATAACACAAAAAGTGAAATTTGTATTTGGATGGGTGGAAAACATGGGAAAACAGAAAAAATGCTGACTGACAGCATTTTGTCCTTTTCCCATGATGTTTTTAAAAGCATTTTTTCTCAGGGATATGAAAACACAGGCAAGGTTAATTTAACCCTTTTCTGCACAATGACGCCTTTTAACGACCCTGGGAAAGAAGACTTTTGAAAACATTGTGGGAAAAGGAGAAAATGCTGGTAACCAGCATTTCCTCCTTTGCCCACAATATTTTCTATCCTATCAAAGAAAAATTGCACCATTTCAGCCACATTGAAATTGTCGTCTGCAAATGCTTTCAAGTCGGACAAGGTTAAAATTTTGTCGTCTTGTAAAGGGTTAAATAATAGATTTTTTTTGTTGGATTCTTTTTGTAGGAAAGCTACAGGCTAGAAAATGGGAAAACGCAATGACCATTGACAAGAAGTCGTGGGGTTACCGTAGGAATGCTAATTATTCAGATATCTTGAGTATGGAGGAATTGATTGGAACTTTAGTCTCGACTGTCAGGTATTTGTCTTTTTGTCTCATCACCTCATGAAACAAAAGTTGCAGCAGTCGATGCAAGCAGTTTCTGCTTTTGCCTCATTGTTTTTTGAAAACAGTCTGCTGCAAGATTTAAGGAAATGTCTGTAGGGGTATTGAGTTACCTCTGTACTGGATGACAAAATGTTAGACCTTTCTAATTTGAAAGAAATTTGATGTTGGAAAAAAAAAAGTTAGGCTAAAATATAGGAAGTTGTCTTTTAAAAGGTAGAAAACAGTGTGGGAAAAGGATACAATACATAATTTTTTCCTTTCCCCAGAATGTTCTGCCCTATCAAATACAAATTCCATCATTTCAGCCACATTTAATTTGTTGTCTACAAATGCTTTTAGTTTGGACAAGTCTAAATATTTATTGTTTAGTAAAGCGTGAAATGGTAATAATTAAATTGTACACAAACATTAATTCTTAGTCTACATAGCACAACTTAAAAGTTAACATTTTTAGGACCCTGCAGATCAATATCAGACTGCACAGAACATGTCTAATCCTTGATCTAAACTGCCATACCAGTTGTGAGATGTCGTAGAAAAAAATCAGGCCTTGAATTGCAACTTATTTCCAACCCTTTCAACACTTGAGTCGTATTTTTGTAATTAGCAAATTCTTGCTACAATAAGTCTTAATTTTGTTGTTTGACAGAGTTATTATCTCTTTCCCTGACAGAAACTGCCCATTTTTCATATATGTGTAGGGTATAGGCTAAATCTGTTTTTTCCCAAGCTTAACATTTTGTAAATATATTATGAATTAACTCTTTACCACACAGTCCTGACTTTTAACGACCCTGAGTAAGAAGCCTTTTGAAAACATTGTGGGAAAAGGAGAAAATGCTGGTAACCAGCATTTTCTCCTTTTCCCACAATGATTTCTACCCAATCAGGGACAGAAATCATCGTTTTAGCAACACTTAATTAGTCGTCTGCAAATGTTTTGAATTTGGTCTAGTTCAAAAAATTGTCGTTTGGAAAAGAGTTAAAGAAAAAACAAAAAATGACTTATTCACAGTTGCGGAGGAAACATTCTGATCAATGTTGGTCCAACAAAAAGCGGGATCATTGTTCCAATATTTGAAGAGAGACTTAGAAGTCTAGGAAAGTGGCTGAACGTAAACGGCGAGGCCATATACGGATCAACTCCATGGTTACCATGTCAGAACGACACGAAGACGCCAAATGTCTGGTAAATATCTTCATTGTTTGATTTCTTACTATTTCTAGGGCAATTTCAGGCATACTTTGAATAAACTCAATCCCATGTTTTTATGACTGATGAAAAGGGCTTTTGAAAACATTGTGGGGGAAAAAGAGAAAATGCTGGTAACCAGCATATTCTCCTTTTCCCAACCATGTTTTTTTTACCCTTTCAAAGATAAATACCATGGTGAGAGTCACATTGAATATGCCGTCTGCATATGCTTTCAATTTGGATAAGTTAAAATTTTTGTCAGATACAGGTAAACACCATGGATACCATGTAAAAATGACGCAAAGACCCAAAATATCTGGAAAATATGTTCAGATTTTGATTATTCATTTCATAAGCAATTATAGTCATACCCTGAATTAACTCATCACCTTGTGCTGGCAGATTTTTGGTAGCAAAGCAATTTTGAAAACATTTTGGCAAAAGGAAAAGTTGCTTGTAACCAGGAATTTCTTGTCTTGCCAAAATAGACTGTCATGAATTCATGTATTATATCTCAATTCATCAAATCTTTACCAAAAGACAAAATTTTAGACTGGTCCAGATTTAAAACATTTGCAGACGACAAAATACATGTGATTGAAAAACTGAAATTTGTTTTGCAAAGAGTAGAAAACATTGTGGAAAAAGGAGAAAATGCTGGTTACAGGCATTTTCTCCTTTTCCCATAATGTTTTCAAAAGGCTTCTTTCACAGGGTTGTTAAAAGTCAGGATTGTGTGGTAAAGAGTTAAGATAATAATAATAATACCTAATAATACTTTAGGTGGAAATTTTCAAAGTTATCTGTACATTTGAAGAGAGTATGAGATATTCCCTTACCAAAAAAACCCAGTGTTTTAATGCCCCAAGAAAAATGGGCTTTTGAAAACATTGTAGGAAGAGAAGAAAATGTTAGTAACCAGCGTTTTCTCTTTCCACAATGATTTATACCCTTTCAAAGATAATTTTCATTGTTTGAGCCATGTTCAATTTGTCATTTGCAAAATGCTTTCAGTTTAGGCAAGTCTTAAAATTTTGTCACCTGGTAGAGGGTTAACCTTTTTTTTATACAATTCTGGGTCAAGTCTCTTGAAAACATTGTGGAAAAAGGAGAAAATGCCATTAATCAGTGTATTCTCCTTGTCTCAATATTTTTAGCTCACCTTAGCACAACGTGCTAAAGGTGAGCTATTGTGATCGCCCTATGTCTGTCGTCCGTCGTCCGTCAACAATTTCTTTAAACATCTTCTTCTCCTAAACCACTGGGCCAATCTTGATGAAACTTGGCAGGGATGTTCCTTGGGTGAAGCTCTACCAAAATTGTTCAAAGAATTGAATTCCACCCACAACTTTGGTTGCCATGGCAACAAAAAGGGAAAAAAAGCAAAATCTTTGAAAATCTTCTTCTCTGAAACTAGAAGGCGCAGAGCTTTGATATTTGGTATGTAGTATCTCCTTGTGGACCTCTACAAAGTTTGTTCATTTGATGCCCCGGGGGTCAAAACTGGCCCCACCCCGGGGGTCACAAGTTTGAGCATAGTCACAAAGAAGGAAAACTTTAAAAATCTTCTTCTCTAAAACTTGAAGGCGTAGAGCTTTGATATATGGCATGTAGCATCTCCTAGTGGACCTCTACCAAGTTTGTTCATATGATGCCCCTGGGGTCAAAACTGGCCCCGCCCCGGGGGTCACAATTTCCAACATAGGAACAAAGAAGGAAAACTTTAAAAATCTTCTTCTCTAAAACTAGAAGGCATAGAGCTTTGATATTTGGCATGAAGCATCTCCTAGTAGACCTCTACCAAGTTTGTTCATATGATGCCCTTGGGGTCAAAACTGGCCCTGCCCCAGGGATCACAAGTTCGAACATAGGAACAAAGAAGGGAAACTTTAAAAATCATTTTCTCTGAAACTGGAAGGCGTAGAGCTTTGATATTTGGTATGTAGCATTGCCTAGTGGACCTCTACCAAGTTTGTTCATATGATGCCCCTGGGGTCAAAACTGGCCCCGCCCCGGGGGTCACAAGTTTGAGCATAGTCACAAAGAAGGAAAACTTTAAAAATCTTCTTCTCTGAAACTTGAAGGCGTAGAGCTTTGATATCTGGCATGTAGCATTGCCTAGTGGACCTCTACCAAGTTTGTTCACATGATGCCCCTGGGTCAAAACTGGCCCCGCCCCGGGGGTCACAATTTCCAACATAGGAACAAAGAAGGAAAAATTTAAAAACCTTCTTCTCTGAAACTAGAAGGCATAGAGCTTTGATATTTGGCATGAATTATCTCCTAGTGGACCTCTACCAAGTTTGTTCATATGATGCCCCTGGGGTCAAAACTGACCCTGCCCCAGGGGTCACAAGTTCGAACATAGGAACAAAGAGGGGAAACTTTAAAAATCATCTTCTCTGAAACTGGAAGGCGTAGAGCTTTGATATTTGGTATGTAGCATTGCCTAGTGGACCTCTACCAAGTTTGTTCATATGATGCCCCTGGGGTCAAAACTGGCCCTGCCCCGGGGGTCACAATTTTGAGCATAGTAACAAAGAAGGAAAACTTTAAAAATCTTCTTCTCTGAAACTTGAAGGCATAGAGCTTTGATATTTGGCATGTAGCATCTCCTAGTGGACCTCTACCAAGTTTGTTCATGTGATGCCCCTGGGGTCAAAACTGGCCCTGCCCCGGGGGTCACAATTTCCAATATAGGAACAAAGAAGGAAAACTTTAAGAATCATCTTCTCTAAAACTTGAAGGCGTAGAGCTTTGATATTTGGCATGTAGCATCTCCTAGTGGACCTCTACCAAGTTTGTTCATATGATGCCCCTGGGGTCAAAACTGGCCCCGCCCCGGGAGTCACAATTTCCAAAATAGGAACAAAGAAGGAAAAATTTAAAAACCTTCTTCTCTAAAACTAGAAGGCATAGAGCTTTGATATTTGGCATGAATTATCTCCTAGTGGACCTCTACCAAGTTTGTGCATATGATGCCCTTGGGGCAAAAGTTGGCCCTGTCCCGGGGGTCAAAAGTTCGAACATGGGAAAAGAGAAGGAAAGCTTTAAAAATCATCTTCTCTGAAACTGGAAGGCGTAAAGCTTTGATATTTGGTATGTAGCATTGCCTAGTAGACCTCTACTAAGTTTGTTTATATGATACCCTTGGGGTCAAAATTGGCCCTGCCCCGGGGGTCACAAGTTCAAACATAGGAACAAAGAAGGAAAACTTTAATTTTTTTTTTCTCTTAAATGGGAAGGCATAGAGCTTTGATATTTGGTATGTAGCATCTCCTAGTGGACTTCTACCAAGTTTGTTCCAAGAATGCTGCTTGGGTCAAAACTGGCCCAGCCCCTGGGGTCACAAGTTCGAATATAGGAACAAAGAAGGAAAACTTTAAAATTCTTCTTTTCTGAAACCGAAAGGTGTGGAGCTTTGATATTTGGTATGTTGCATCTCAGGGTGGACCTCTACCAAGTTTGTTAATATGATGCCCCTGGGTCAAAACTGGCCCCGCCCTGGGGGTCACAAGTTCGAAGACAGGAACAAAGAAGGAAAACTTTAAATTTCTTTTTCTCTTAAACGGGAAGGTGTAGAGCTTTGATATTTGGTATGTAGCATTTCCTAGTGGACCTCTACCAAGTTTGTTCATATGATGCCCCTGGGGTCAAAACTGGCCCAGCCATGGGGGTCACAAGTTCAAACATAGGGAACAAAGAAGGAAAACTTTAAAATTCTTCTTTAAAACTGGAAGGCGTAGAGCTTTGATATTTGGTATGTAGTGATTCTCTTAGTTTGTTTGCCCATCTAAGCACAACAAGTTCATTGAGTTCAAAATTGGGTCATCTTGGGTCATAAACTAGGTCACTAGGTCAAATTAAAGAAATACCTTGTTGGCACTCTCGAGGCCACATTATTTGCTCAATTGCCTTGAAAATTAGTTAGAAAGTTTGTCTTTATAAAGTCTCACATAAGATTAATTTGGGTCAACTTGGGTCATAAACGAGTTCACTGGGTCAAATTAAAGAAATACCTTGTTTGCACTCTGGAGGCCACATTTATTGCTCAAAAGACCTGAAATTTGGCCAGAATGTTTGTCTTGATGAAATACCAGATGAGTTTGGATTTGGGTCACCTGGAACCATAAACAAGGTCACTAGGTCAAAATAAAGAAATACCTTGTGGGCACTCTAGAGGCCACATTATTTGCTTAATTGCCTTGAAAATTGGTCAGAATGTTTGTCTTTGTAAAATCTCACATGAGTCTGAATTTGGGTCAACTGGGGTCATAAACTAGGTCACTTGGTCAAATTAAAGAAATAGCTAGTGAGCATTGTAGAGGCCACATTTATTATTCATTTGATTTGAAAATTGGTTAAAATGTTTCTTTTGATATAGTCAAAGACCAGTTCAAATTTGGGTCACCTGGGGTCATAATCTGGGTCACTAGGTCAAATTAAAGAAATGTCTTTAGGGCACTCGAGGCCACATATTTTGCTCAATTGACTTGAAAATTGGCCAGAATGTTTGTCTTCATGAAATATGAGTTTGAAATTGGGTCAGCTGTGGTCAAAAACTAGGTCACATGGTGAAATTAAAGAAAAACCTTTAAGGCATTCTACTAAGGTGAGCGACCCAGGGCCATCATGGCCCTCTTGTTCTAACCTTTCATGGAAATATCATTTGAGCCACAATTAATTTGTTGTCTGCAAATGCTTTCAATTTGGACGAGTCTAACATTTTGTCTTTTGCTAAATAGCTAAAGGCCTTTTGTGAATGAATACTGTCTTGTACAAATGAAACTTTTGTGTTAAGACAAAGAAACCTTGTTAATTTGTTACAATAGGAGAAATTTGTCGATATCAACCCATTACCACACAATCACGACCTTGAGGAAGAAGCCTTTTGAAACATTGTGGGAAAAGGAGAAAATGCTGGTAACTAGCATTTTCTCCTTTTCCCACAATGTTTTTCTCACTTTTCAAATTTAAGTTTTATTTTTTGAGCCACATTTATTTTGTCGTCTGCAAAAACTTTCAACATGGACGTGTCTAAAATTTTGTTGTTTGGTAAAGACTTAAATGCACATATCATTGGAAACAATATTATAGGAGTTCTGATTTCTGATTTTTTCCTCAGGTCATTAAAACTCATGATTTTGTGGTAAAGGGTTAAATAGACATATGATTTGGGAAAATGCAGCAGGAGCTCTGATTTCTGATTTATTTCTCAGGTACACCTCAAAGAAACAAACCTCTGGGAATCTTGACGTCTATGCAATTGTCCTTGACTGGCCCAACCCTGGTGATTTCTACCTCGATTGTCCAAAAGTGTCACCCTCTCAACAAGTAAAGGTGACTTTACTAGGCTATGACCAGACCATATCCTGGGTATCTGAGCAACCAAAGGGCATCACATTAAACATTCCAGCTATACCATTCAACAAGATGCCATGCTCTTATGCATGGGTATTCAAGATGGAGAATCTTATGGTGTAAAGTTATTGGCAATACAGGCAATAATGATTACACGTAATAAATGTAACAAAATTACAAACTCAAGACTTTTTTGGGGACTATTTCTTTGTTTTTCTCCACATTGAGCAAAATCTGCATTCATGTACACAAATTTATGCTGTCATTATGATTAACCCTTTACCGAACGACAAAATTTTAGACTTTTTTCAAAGCATTCACAGAGGGCAAATGTGGCTCAAAAAATTGGATTTGTCTTTGAAAGGGTGGAAAATATTTTGTGAAAAGGAGGAAATGCCCGTTACCAGCATTTTCTCTTCTTTACAAAATGTTTTCAGAGGACTTATGGGTCATTTAACTCTTGACCAAAAGACAAAATTTTAGACTTGTCCAAATTAAAAGCATTTGCAGACAACAAAATAAACATAAGTCAGAACTTGAAATTTGTATTTTGAAGGGTAGAAAACACTGTGGCTAAAGGAGAAAATGGTGATTACCAGCATTTTCTCCTTTTCCCACGCTGTTTTTCAAGGCTCCTTCCGCAGGGTTGTTAAAAAGTTGGGATTGTGTGGTAAAGGGTTAAACATGAGACTGTTTGGTATAGGGGTAAACTTATGGGTATTTTCCAACTGAAAGTGAAGTTATTTTCGATTATGTTAGTGAAAAATACCTCTTTTGAGTGTTTCGTATGGCATTTTGGTAAGTTGAGCTTCGTAATAGAAAATTCTTGATAACTCGGGATTAGAATATTATGTAGAATGGCTGTTGAATATGGATCATGAATCTATATTTACCAGTGATGCTAAATTGCATACTTTGTCTAATGCTCAAGAACTTTCCGAATTTCAAAGTAGGACAAGTTCTAATTGGTTAAATTAAAGCAAATGGTTTAGCTAATCAGAAATTGTGTTACTTTCTAGATCTAGTATTTAGACTTGGAATGAAATTTAGAATGGATAGTGAATATGGTCCCTGGTCTATGCAAAACAAAGATTACTTTCTTGTTCTTTTGATAAACTGTTTACTCAATTGTTTATGAGCCATGCTCTGGCAAAAGGGGGTTTAATGCATCTCTATGATCCATTATTCCAACCAAGCCATCATATAAGTATGGCCCCATAAAGTCAATATTGTCCAGTAACTGACTGAATCATGAAATAAAATGGCCTTTGGACATGCAGAAAATTTACTTAAAGCAAAAAGTATTGACACAAGTCAACCAGTATTGACTGCGCAGGCTAAACTGGGTTAATACTTTTTGCAGATGCATTAAATCCCCTTTTCACAGAGCATGGCTCATATATTTATAGCTCTTCACCTGACGACAAAATTTTAGACCATTCAAAATTGAAAGCATTTGCAGATGACAAAGTAAATATGGCTCAGGTGGGCTTTGTTTTTCATAGGGTAGAAAACATTGTGGGAAAAGGAGAAAATGCTGGTTACTAGCATTTTCTCCTTGTCCCACAATTTGTTTAAAAGCTTTCTTTGACAGTGTTATTAAAACACAGGATTGTTTGGTAAAGGGTTTTTCCAGTTTGTTGAGTATTGTACATGCTGCAATTATTATAGTTCTGAATGATACAAATGTAGTTTATTTGGTTGAGGGTTTTGCTTGCTGTGATAAAGTTATCTTGTATGGCTAACCTATTACCTTACATTCCATTTTGAAAGGAAAGAAAATATTTTTTTCGCTCACCTAAGCTTTTGTGATTGTGCTTTGTTTGTATTCTGCCATCTGTCAAGTCTTGTCAACTTTTTACCTAGAGGTTTTTGCCATGTATACCCTCTACAGCCTACATCGTCAGCCTGATACTCATGAAACATGGTCAGAATGTTTGTCTTGATAATATTTCTGAGGAGTTAAAAAATAGGTCACGTCAGGTTAAAAACTATGTCACCAAGTCAAATCTTTGAAAAACCTTGTGTACACTCTAGATGCAACATTTTCAGTCTAATACTCATGAAACTTGATCAGAATGTTTGCCTTGATAATATCTCGAATGAGTTTAAAAATGGGTCATGTCAGCTCAAAAACTACGTCGCCAGGTCAGATCTTTAAAAATTGTTGTATACACTCTAGAGACCACATTTTCATTTTAATACTGATGAAATTTTGTTAGAATGTTTATTTTGATAATCTCTGAAGAGACTTGAAATGCCAGGTAATGTTGGGTCAAAAAGGCTCAGGTGAGCGATTGTTTGGAAAAAGGGTTAATCTATGACAATGTTGCATTGAAATCCAGTCTATATTTTTGGAGGGCGTTATTTGTTGTGATAAAAGGTGCCCGAAACTTTAACCCATTGCCTTATAGGCTTAGATATAAAGTAGACCAGTCTAAGGATAGTGTCTCCACTACATGATATGGAAAATGATGTCAGGGAAAAGGGGGCAATTGCTTCCAACAGGTAATTGCTTCTATTCCTACAGTGTTTTCTATAGCTACACATATCAGGGGCATGAAATACATACTTTGTAAGGCAATGAGGTCATGGACTATTTTTGTCTTGTTGTTGTGCTGACTCGAAGTTAAATAATGTGTGATTTAAAAACTTTGTTTATTTGTGAAATCTATGTTCTGTCGCATCTAATTGACTCTTTACCAGGAAATTCCTCGTTTTGACAAGGCTCTGACAAAAAGGCTTTTAAAAACATTGTGGGAAAAGGAGAATATGCTGGTATACAGCACTTTCGCCTTTTCCCACAATGTTTCCTGCCCTTTCTAAGTCATATTTCAACATTTTTGCCACAATTAATTTGTTGCCTGCAAGTGCATTGAATTTGGGCAAGTCTAAAGTTTTGTCTTCTGGAAAAGAGTTAAATATTTTTTGGTCTGGTTAAGCGGCAGTAATCAGACCATGCAAACTGAAAATCAGAAAAGGGTCGTATATGGGGCAGTGGTGATGGTGTAGGGATCAAAACCTGCCAAAGGCCCCAGGTTTGATCCTCTCTGATGGGCTGGGTTTTTCATAGGAGTAGCGTTGGACAAATCACTTTAGAGCCCAAGTCTGGAACTGAGGGTCCATATTCACCAACCATTCTTAAGAATGTTCTTTGTCTTATTCCCCAGGATTTTCTAAATTTGAAAGTAACACAACTTCTGATTGGCTAAACCAAATGGTTTAGCCAATCAGAAGTTGTATTACTTTCAAATGTAGAACACTCTAGAGAATAAGACAGAGAACGTTCTTAGGAATGGTTGGTGAAAACAGACCCAGATTTAACTCAGAATATACACCAATAAACATCAATAAACAAGCTGTTCCCATGATATGACTGAAATAATGTTGAAAACGGCATAGTTGCCATTTATTCAGTCAATCAACCAATCAATCAAAAGAAGAGATTGTGTACAGTTTACTCTTCACCACACAACAAGTTTTAAGACTTGTCCATGTTGATAGCTTCAGCAGACAACAAATTCAATGTAACTAAAATAATTGGGCTTGTCTTTGAAAGGTAAGAAAACATTGTGGGAAAAGGAGAAAATGCTGGTTACCAGCATTTTCTCCTTTTCCCACAAATGTTTTCAAACACTGTCTTTTCTAGGGTCGTTAAATTAAACACTGTGTGGTAGAGAATTAATATGGTTTACTTACGTATTGTGGGATGTGTAAAAATCAAAAGTTTTAACCCTTTACCAGACGACGGTAATTTAAGGCATGTCCAAATTAAAAGCAGATACAAATGACAATGTAAAATGAAGCTCAAATGATGCCAATCCCCTCTCAAGAGTAGAAAACAGTTTGGGCAAAGCAGAAAATGCTAGCTACCAGCATTTTTTTTTCTATTTCCCAAAATGTTTCTTCCAAAATTCTTCCTTTGGCGTCGGAAAATCATGTGATCGATTGGTAAAGGGTTAAGGGGTATCAAATACTCACGGTTTCTTTTTTTGCCATGTCGACTCTTTGGAATAAGATGTACAGTTTGTGGATGTTCTTGTTGTTCTGATGATAATAGTGTTATGTGAAACGTATTTAGCCCCCTTTAATCAATTCAAATGAGATAAGTTAGACAGGGTGTTGGTATGCCTGCACAGGTATAATTGTGATCTAAGACTGAAGTTGAAATTTCTATTTGCGTTAGAGCCCTGCGAAAGACGCTTTTTGAAGACCGACTTAAAGCACCAGCTTTCTGTTGTAACTAGTGGGTTATTATATTCGAAAAGGATGGTTTAACCCTTTCCCAAACAAGCCCTGGTTTTCACGTGTCTGTAGTACAAGTCTTTTGAAAACACTGTGGGAAAAGGAGAAATTGCTCATAACGAGCAATTTCTCCTTTTCCCACAGTGTTTTCTACCCTTTTTGAGACCTTTCTGCCATTTTCATCAAATTTAGAATTGTCGTCTGCAAACTCTTTCAATTTGGACCAGTCCAAAATTTGTAGTTTGGGAAAGGGTTAAGAAATAATCTCCTTTCTATCGTGGTTTATCGTTCAGTAAACAATGGTTGTGAGTTATGAGGCACAATAAATAAACCACGCGGGCAATAGCGCGAGTTATTTATTCATTGTGCTTCATAACTCACAACCGTGGTTTATTGAACGATAAACCACGATAGAAAGAAGATTATTTTGATTCTAACGTGACCAACTCTTGATCAAAGGAAAACAAAATCACACTTAGTATACAAAAGCGGATGCATATTAATTTCTTTGAATATACCATGGCTGTTCCAGTTACTAATCAAAACAAAACCTCACTGCCCTGTCGGTAAATACAAAAAAAAAAATCAAAATTTCGATTAGAACCTTAGGCATCAAACAAGCATACGCACAAAACCGTTAAAATAACCACAGTTGTGAGCTATGAGGTATAATAAATAAACCACGGGGCAATGGTCCGCGCGGTTTATTTATTGTGCCTCATAACTAACAACCTAGGTTTAGTGAACGATAAACCACGATAGAAAGAAGATTATTTCGATTCTAACATGACCAGGAAAACAAGTTCATACTTTGTATACAAAAGCGGATGCGGATTAATTCCCTTGAATAAACCATGCTATTCAAAACTGGTACCCGTTGTATCTCCCGTAACCGTCCGATAGAAGATTGATAACAGGCTGCCAGTTTATGGCTATTCTAGACTGACGTCACCTTATACAGAATGGCCTCGATTTTACCACGCTTCCTTTGCACTGTGTTTATAGAGCCGAATTTACGAGTCAAGTTAGAATTTTATTTTCCCCCTTTTAAACAACAAAGAAGAATGAATGTATCGCCAAGCGTAAGAGTCGCAGTCGCTTCAATTGCTCTGAATATTACCCCACCCATTTCCCTTGCAACATCGACCAATCATCCCCGTGATGCATCATACCTAGCAAGTTACCATAAAATTATGAATCCATAAAACAACTGGTTGAATCACGAGGTAGACTGGTCCTTTGACATGTAGAAAACTGACCACTAGCAAAAAGTTTCGACCGTACTAGGTCAGCCTGCGTTGAATGCACAAGCCGACCTGGGTCGACACTTTCTAGAGACAAACTACTGCCATTAAACTATAAAAAGTGAAGACGGAAATTTTCATGGCACACACAAACTACCAAAAGATTCTGTGATAATTGCCTGCCTAAATGGTTGTTGTGCTCCTCATAAAAGCGTTTTTGACGCTTTCAAAGCTGTTTTCATTATAAACAAAATAAAATACCTTCATTGTCGATAAAACATGGCAACATACCTCAATACCAGTGGACAAAATTTATCCTTGTCCAAACTGAAAGCATTTGCAGACGATAAATGTGACTAATATGTTGAGATTTCTCTTGGATATGGTAGAAAGCATTGCGGGAAAAGGAGAAAATACTGGTTACCAGCACTTTCGCCTTTTCCAACAATGTTTTCAAAAGGCCTTTTCCTCGGGCTAGTTTAACCCTTAACCACACGATTCCGTGCTTTAACAACTCTTGGAAATTACACTTTTGAAAACATTGTGAGAAAAGGAGAAATTGCTGGTAACCAGCATTTCTCATTTTCCCACAATATTTTTTTAACCTTTCAGAAACAAATCCAATCATTTGAGCCATATCTAATTTGTCGTCTGCCAACGCTTTCAGTTTGGACAAGTCTAACATATTGTTGTATGGTAAAGAGTTAAAACATGGGGTGGTAAAAGATTAATCTTAACTCTCAAAACAGATATACAAAACAACCACATATCCTAGCGTTCTGTTAGGAAAAAAATGTTTTTAGGAAAAGTTGTTGGAAAAGGAGAAAATGCTGGTAATCAACATTTTCTTCCATGTTTAAGCCAGACTTATCATGTCAGTCACATCTGTCATCTGCCGATGTTTTTCAGTTTGGTCAAGTTTTGAATTTTGTCAAGTATTTTAACATATCTGTAAACAAAAACTTTTAGAAAAGGTTGTTGGAAAAGGAGGAAATGCCTGTAACCAATATTTGCTTCCCTTTTCAACAAAGTTGTCTTCTATTTTGAAGACAGACTTTATCATCTGAGTCACATTTAATTTGTCATCTGCCAATGCTTTGTTTGGTCAAGTCTGAAATTTTGTCATGTGTTTAACATATCTGAAGAAAAAGGCTTTTAGAAAACGTTGTTGGAAAAGCAGGAAATGCCTTTAACCAACATTTGCTTCTTTTTCAACAACTTTTTCTACTATTTTGAAGACAGGCCTTATCATCTAGATCACATTTATCATCTGCAAGTGCTTTCACTTTGGACGTCTGAAATTTTGTCAAGTGTTCAACGTACCTGTAGAAAAAAAAGCTTTAAAAAAAACGTCGGAAAACGACAAAATAATGGCAACCAACATTTCCTTCTTTTTCAACAGCATTTTCTACGATTTTGAAGACAGGTCTTGTCATGTAAGTCAGATTTAATGTGTCACCTGCAAATTCTTTCAGTTTGGACAAGTCTTGAAATTTTGTCGTTTGATCAAAAGTTACATCCTGTGGGCAACTTCTTTTCGTCTTGTGACACAACAATGCTAAAAAGAATGTGGTAAAGGGATAAATTGCTCGTAACGGGTTTTCTCCTTTTGTCACGATGATTTTCCATGTACTCATACAGGTAACACTAAATGACGTTAATTTTGATGTTTAACCCTTTACCAACAATCACGAGTTTTAATGAAGAAAAAGCCATTTGAAAACATTGTGGGAAAAGGAGAAAATGTTGGTGACCAGCATTTTCTCCTTTTCCCGCAATGCTTTCTGCCCTTCCTAAAACGAATTTCAATTTTTGAGTCGCGTTTATTTTGTTCTCTGCAAATGCTTTGAATTCTATGGTGGCATATTTCTGCCGCGAGATACGAGATAGCTATCGTGATAATTTTAGAAAACTTTCACGATAATTCGAAGTTTCCTGGAAATTTCATCTAGATAGTGAAAAGTTTTCTGAAAAAAAATCACGATAAACTTTGTTACCTAGAAAATTTTATGTTGATTATTTCTCATTCGTGAACGAAGCTGACATTGAGGTAAAATTATCGCCATAGTTCTACCCGTTTCTCGATATCTTTAAATAGAAAAATCACCATTTGGATGAACTCGCATTTTTTCACTGTACAGGAGACAAAGATGATCCGAAACCGTATCTAATTATAAATATCGTGAATGTCAGTTGTGGGCACGAGCGTAAAAAAAAAAAATCGTGATAACAGTTAGAAATATCGCGATATTTTTATAGTGAAACTTTTTGTTATCTAGATAATATTTCCAGGAAAGTTTGTTTTATCGCGATAGTTCTCTAAAATTATCATAATAGCTATCTCGTATCTCGTGGCAGAAATATGCCACCATAGAATTCGGACTAGCGTACAATTTTGTTGCTTAATAAACAAGGAAGTTTCATGTTTAACAAGCATGCTTTCCAAATCGTCTGATGCAAAATTTCTTTCCGGAAGTAATGACTTCATCGCCTTGAAAATGCGAAAACAGATTACAGAAGTTTCCGTTGTCGGATTATATACTTAACCTTTCCGTTTTAACCTTTAGGGCATTGGGTAAATAAAGTGATATTTTGGGAGGCGTTAACAGCAGGCCGAAGTAATTTAATACACAGGTTGCATGGACCAAATGGCGCGGAAAATGGTCAATGTAAAAGAGCAGATTGCACGTTCTCCACAGTCGCTCACAGGGACTACTTTTAGCTCGGCTGTTTTCGAAGAAAATGTTGTGGTATGTCATAGCCATGTCGTCATCTGCATCTTTGTCGTCTTGCAAAAACTTTGATAATATTTCTGTCATTACTTAAGATATTTACTTCAACTTGGACTAGTTGTTAACTATAAAAAAAGGGGAAGTCATACAACAAGGGCAGGTAACATGAAAATATTTTTGACAAAGCCACGCCCCTTTTTTGACTTAGAATTTCACTGAAAATCCATCTACTTGCATTTCTAAAAGCCACTGCAGCCGAGCGTTGGCACGCGCATGCAGTGCTCTTGATTTTTCTTTTCCTTGAAAAATAGAATTATAAAGCACTGACAAAAACAGCAAAATATATTTTTCTCCGCAAGCATAAAGAAATTGGACGTTTACATCAAGTAAAAGTTGCAATTTTGACGTTTAAACACTTTATCAGACAACAAAATTGTAGACTTGTCGAAATTGAAAACAGTTGCAGACGACAAATTAAATATAACTCAGATATTTAGCTTTGGCTTGGAAAGGGTAGAAAACATATTCTTCTCTGTAACTGTAAGGGAATCAGACGGCTACATGAAGTAAAAGTTGTAATTTTGACGTTTTAACTCTTTACTCGACAACAAAATTGTAGACGTGTCGAAATTGAAAACATTTACAGACGATAAAATTAAATGTGACTGAAATTTTGAAATTTATCTTGGACACTGTAGAAAACATTGCATGAAAAGGAGAAAATGCTGGTTACCAGCATTTTCTCCTTTTCCTACAATGTTTTTTCAAAATTCAACTCCCTCGTGGTCGTTAAAACTCGGAATTGTTGACTTAAGGGTGAAAAATGTCCGCTGCCGTCTGCTGCAATATGAAGGTTAATGTCATTTTTTTTGACAGAGTTGACTGACTTTATATCGTTCTGATGAAAATTTTATTCAATTACGTTGTTTATAAACGTCTTCTCCCACGTTAATTTTGGTATAAAGTGCCAATAACTTTTAGATGCAAAAAAAAAACCCTGAAATAATCTACCAATATTGTCTACTTCTCAGAGAATTCCAGTTTTATAGATAAACAAGGATGAGTATCACAATTTAGCATTAGGTAGCTGACGGTGTAGATAAAAGACCAGACTGAACGTTTTGTGCAGTCTGATCTTGATCTATGCCTTCCGCGAAAACCACTGGAGGCCCTATCGACAGTGATAGAGGTAACCTTTAGGCTGCTAAGCGCGACTCGAGGACCGATCAGACTGCACGGAACGTACAATCTGATCTTGGATCTACACTGTCCGATTAGGAGACATTTTTCCCCGGAAAATACCTCTGAAGTAGCAAGAATTTTTTTTTACTGTTGGCTTGAAAGTTTCATTTCACTTATCTATCAGCTTAAAGGTTATTATCAAATGTAGATCTGCACATTAATTTTGTACTGCAAATTAACCCTTTACCACACGACAAAATTTTAGAACCGTCCAACTTGATGATTGAAAGCATTAGCAGACGACGATTCCATTGCGGCTCAAATAATGTGATATTTTTCTTTTATAGGGTAGAAACATTGTGGGAAAAGGAGAAAATGCTGGTTACCAGCATTGTCTCCTTTTCCCACAATGTTTTGAAAAAGCTTCTTCCTCAGGGTCATTAAAAGTCAGCATTGTGTAGTAAAGTGCCCACATTAAACAAAGTCGGGAATGAGTATTACTTTCTCCTGGAATGTCCCAATGTGCATTTTCCCCCTTTCCCGCAATGTTTTCAAAGGCCTTCTCACTCAGAGTCGTTAAAACTCGGGCTTGTTTGGTAAAGGATTAAATGACTTAACTGTTCCTCCGCACACCAAAGGCCTATTCGGTCAAAGTCTAACAAAAGAGAGCATCCAAATGAGATTGTATATTCTGTTCAGTGTTACCTTCACCTGTACCGGCAGCAAAACCTTCATTGCCTGCTAACAGGATGAAAGGTTTCAGTTCACAAACCAAGTGGTTTAGCCAATCAGAAGTTGTGTTACTTTCCACATTGACTACAAGACCTAAGAATGCAATAGAGAATGGTTGGTGAGTACGAGCCCTGTAACTTTGGCATCCGAAACCTCTAAGTCAAGTCCAGAATTTTCCTGAATGCTTTTAGCGTTAGGTGTTGATGGGACATCATGCCATTCTTCGATCATTCCTGTACCACACAATTCAGAATTTTAACGAGAAAGAAGGCTTTTGAAAACATTGTGGGAAAAGGAGAAAATGCTGGTAACCAGCATTTCCTCCTCCTTCCCCACAAAGTTTTCTACCCTCTCAAAGACAAATATCATTACCGAAGCTATATTTGAATTGTCGTCTGCAAATACTTTCAATTTGGACAAATCTAAATTTTTGTCGTTTGGTAAAGAGTTATATTTACATACATGTGAGCCATGCTCTGTGAAAAGGGGGCTTTAAGCATCTGCGAAAAGTCTCTTCCCAGACCTGGGCCGAAACTTTTCGCTATAGGTCGATTTTCTGTATGTCCAAGGAACAGTCTACAAAATGATTAAGTCGGTTGTTAAAAAGGGTGGCTATTATGGATCCATAATTATGTGATGGCTTGACTGCTATCATGGATCACGGATATGCTTAAACCCCCTTTTGCCAGAGCACGACTCATGTATTTAAAAAAAAAAAATCAAAATGAATCACACCTCCCTCCTGAAGTTCCTTGTTTCCTTGACAACGTTGTTGTTTCCCACCTCTAGTCAACTAGTGACGTAGCTAAAAGCTAAATATACCTGAAATGATACCCAGAGTTTCCAAAGTTTGACCAAACTTCCACGTTGTTTGTCCCTGCGTAAATGCATTCCCTATCTTGTCATATCCGAGTGCCCTACACTCTTTATCAAAAAGGCCCAAATTTCTAGACTAGCCTATGTTAACCCTTAGGCTGCTAAGCTTTTGCGGTCAGTGTAGATTAAGATCAGACTGATCATGGATCTACCCTGTCCGATAACGAGATATTTTTCCCTCTAAAACATAAGTTAGAAATTGTAATATTTGGATTTTTCACTATTGGCTTGAAAGTTCCATTTTACTTATTTAGCAGGTTAAGGGGTAAAAAGCATTTACACGCGACCAATCAAATATGACTTGAATGATAAGATTGTGTGAAATAGTACAAAAAAACATTGTTGGAAAAGTTCTTCACAAGCATTTTCTCCCTTTAGTGTTTTCAAAATGCCTTTTCCTCAAGGTAATTAAAACAAGGTTTTGGTAAAATTTTGACTCTTTCGTTGCCAACGAAATAAAATTTCAACTTTTTATTCAGGTCTGAAAGTACATTTCGACTACAATTTAATAATCTTGGACAAAGTGTGCTATCTAGAAGCGGACGTTGTAAATCCAAGATCAGACTGCACTTTCTGTGCAATCTGATCTTGATCCATGTCGTCCGCTATGGCTATTTAAGGCGCCACTATCAGCGAAACCTTTAAAGTGTTCCACAGGCAAACAATGGTAGATAAAGACAAACAGTGGGTGATACCAACTCGTGCCTGAGGTTTTATAATCAGTGGACCTTTTCTGAGCTCTGTCAGTGAGACAAGAAGAAGAAGAAGAAGAAAAGAAGAAGAAGAAGTGCTACTCTCCACTGTTCAAAGGATTTTCCAAGAAATTGTAAAATTTACACACTAGTTCGAGTATTTTTCTAAATAGTGCACTATATGAAATAATCCTCGCTCTGTCAAAAGGGGTTTTAATGCATCTCTTTAATGCCTTATACCAAGCAAGTCATCACATAATTATGGATCCATAAAATCTGTTTTGTTAAACAACTGACTGAATCATGAGATAGACTGGTCCTTTGACACAGAGTAAATTGACATGTGGCGAAAAGTTTCGATCCAAGTCAGCCTGCGCGGACTGCGCAGGCTGACCTGGGTTGATACTTTTTGAAGATGCATTTAACACCCTTTTCACAGAGAATAGCCCATAATTATAATTCCTTTTTTCTATCCCTCAACAGACAAGCATTGACGAGCTCAGTGGAAGATACGGTCCAATCAACACTCCAGTTGTAATCTCCTTCAGTGTCAGAGGCGACAATATGGGCTTTTGCGGACGGAAGAGATTAAGATCAGACTGCACAGAACATTCATTCTGATCTTAGATCTATACCGTCCGCTTGTTTAATACAGCCTATAAGATGAGAATCTCACTAGAGTATAAATGGGTTGTATTTTCAACCGTCGACAGAGGTCGAAAAATAAATTTGGCACTGACAGAGTTCATAACAGTTATATAACCTGAACAACTTGGCTAATAAATAAAAATAAAAAACGTAAACACGTTACTGAGAAAAGGTATGTATGGAAGTATAATTGAGCCATGCTCTGGCAAAAGGGGGTTTAATGCACCGCCGTGAACCATTATACCAAGCAAATCATTACATAATTAATTATGGATCCATAAAATCCATTTTATCTATTTAATAAATAGCAAAAAGTTTCTACCCAGGTTAGCCCGCGCGGACTGCGCAGGCTGACCTGGATCGGTCGTTTTTTGCAGATGCATTAAACCCCCTTTTCACAGAGCATGGCTTAAATGCGCCATAACTCAAATTATACCATTTAAAAGAACTGAATTTGTTATGAAGATGACAATCTGTAATTGTTCACTCGGTCCAAGTATTAGTCAATTGCAGAAAACTGAATTTCAAAAGCTGGTAGAAAGTAAACAAAAGATAGAGCGACTTTGAAACTTTTTACCCAGTTTTGAAATTCATATTTCTGCCGGCGACTAACATTTGGACCGACCGTACAGTAACCGATTTTCATCTTCACTTTATTTTCCATCCCTCTGAATGGTTTGGTTTAAATGCATCTTAACACTTTCGGCCGCTTCTGGGACATTAATAAATACAAATTATCGTAAACCGGTCAATGGTAAAAGTAATATACATACATGTATGTATAATATATGTATAAAGGTAATTTTTTCGTTTGACAAGACCAACCAGACCAGTATTGTGTGTGTGTGGGGGGGGGGGGGGGGGATGAAAGAGGGAAAAGGTGGGAGAAAGGATGGAAGAACAAAATTAATGCAAAGGGTAAACCTAATCAAAGTTAATAATGAAGGTCGGGTCGACATTTACACCTAAGTTAAGCCCATTTTAAGCCCGAGTTAAGCCCGGGTGTCAGGGTGAAATTAATTAGCAGAAACAGCACATTGTCGGGTCGCCTTGATGTACAAAGCATCCCTATCTGGACGTAATCTACATTTCGTGACTTATCCCCTGTGTTTAAAAGCTACGCCTTTCAACATGACCAGTGGAGGGTCTGTCAGCTGAACGCCTTCTAACTCTTAGGCCGCTAAGCGCGACACTCATGGACCTTTTGCGGACAGCGTAGATCAAGATCAGACTGCACAGAATGTGCAGTCTGATCTTGGATCTACACTGTCCGATAAGGAGATATTTTTCCCCAAAAGAAATACATATGAAATAGCAAAATTTGGATTTTTACTATCCTCTTGAAAGTTTCATTTCACTTATCCAGCAGGATAAGGTCTATTACCACACAATCTTTTCAATTAACGAACCTGAGAAACAAGGCACTTGAAAACACTGTGGGAAAAGGAGAAAACGCCTGCATCCAATGGTTTAAGAGTCGTCTGTTTTAAGACCAGAGACGGTGCCACATGTAATGTCCAAAAGCATAAAAATTGTATACTGCTCGTTTTTCTTTCAAATTGTAGGTTCTGTAGATTAACTACATTTGCTTCACAACAGATTTGAGTCATGCTTTGTGTAAATGGGGTTAAATGCACATGCAAAAAGTATCGACCCATGTCAGCCTGCGCAGTCCGCGCAGGCTGACATGGGTCGAAACTTTCTTTTTGCCAATGGCCAATTTTCTGCATATCCAAGGACCATTCTCCATTATGATTCGGTCTGTTGTCAGACCAAATGAATTTTATGAATCCACAATTATATGATAACTTGTTTGATATACGGCATTACGGAGATACATAAAAGCCGTTTTTTTTCCGGATTTGATTTTATATCAGGTGCATTTTGTCAAGTCTTTGGATTTCCGTCTAGGTGCACAGATCTTTCACTCCCTACCTTCCGAAGCAAATGTGCAGCAAGCGACTTTGATTGTTTTCTTTGTTTGTGTGTTTAACGCCGTTTTCAACATTATGTCAGCTATACGTCGGTGGCAAGTGCACCTATCGATGCTTTCCTGGAGTTTCTTAAGAAATACCAGAACTATGCACAATATTCTTCCAAAAGCCACTGGCTGCTCTCCCACACAATCATCTTTGAAACAATGATTAGCGGTGAGAAAGGAATGAATCCTGTCGCAATGACTATCATCAATCACCGGAACAAAAATTCGCCGAGCTGGGGATTTGAACCAGGAACCCCCTGTTTTCAAGTCCTTGGTCTGTACTCACCAGTCATTCCTAAGAATATTTTTAATCTTACTCTTCAAGATTTTCCAGTTAAAAGTAACACAACTTTTGATTGGCTAATCTAAATTTTTCAGCCAATCAGAAGTTGTGTTACTTTCAAAATTCTGGAGAATAAGACAAAGAACGTTCCTAAGAATGGTTAGTAAATATGGACCCAGGCTTCAAACCACCGACTGCGCTACCAGGATTGGCTGGCGGCGGCAGACATCTTTGAACAAGTTCACGTAAAATAGAGACAAGATACATGCATTAAGGATTGGTATAAAATGTCACGTGAGATCATGGTGGCAAGATGGAAAATGGCGTGCTTCGAACAAATTTCTTCGTAAGTCACTGTTTCCAAAAGTGGTCTGCAGGAAATGGCAAAAATGTCTTCTGCAGGCAGGGGGGCTACGAGCTAACCCTGTACCAAACAACACGATTTGGAGTGTTCTAAATTCAAAGCATTTGCAGATGACAAATAAAATGTAGTTCAAGTAATGACTTGTCCTTGAAAGGGGTTAAAAAAAAACATTGTGGGAAAAGGAGAAAATGCTGGTTACCAGCATTTTCTCCTTTTCCCACTATGTTTTCAAAAACCTTATGTGTTAGGGTCGTTAAAACTCGAGATTGTGTGGTAAATAGTTAACTCTTTATAAAACAATGCAGAGTTTTGAAGATCCTGAGGAAGAATGCCATTGAGAACATTGTTGGAAAAGGAGAAAAATGCAGGTAACCAGCATTTTCTCCTTTTCCAACAATGTTTTTTACCCCTTTCAAGAAAAAGAGCCATTACTTGAACCGCATTTAATTTGTCGTCTGCAAATGCTTTGAATTTGGACTACTTTAACAAAATTTTGTCGTCACGTTAGGTTAAGGATGAATCCGTGATAAGTCTAGAATCATGAGATATAGTCAGTCAGTTACATAGCTGAATTACCGCGCTATCTTCAAGTTTCAATTTGCCGTGATCAAAGAGAATTGTTGACTCCCCGAGTTATCATACAGAACAGTAGGATGTTTTCTAGACAAACAGGCAGTGCCAACCCACCTGCCCATCATTAAGTCATTGAAGGGTCGGTGAAAAAGTACTCGACTTGCTAATTGCAGATCTGTCAAAGGGTCTTGCCTGAAAAAAACGCTCGATGACAAATACTGTTAATTACAGCTAAGCCAATCAGGTATGGCGTTACAAGAAGTTGTTCGGATCATCATTTCTCATACGGTCTGCCTGAAAAAGCGTCATGACAAATATTGTTTACAACAGCTCAGCCAATCAGGTATGGCGTTTCAAAAGTTGTTAGGATCATCATGTGGGTGGGGCATTCGGCAATCCTCGGGTGATCCGCTGATCAAATCCCTCGGATGTATTACGATAGGTTATATGCACCTCCACGGTACTTTTCTTCGCCGCAAATACACAGCTTTACCTACCTTAAAATTGTGAGGCTCCACCGCCATGTCTAAGATCATGTTACTGGCAGTACTTCAAAATGGATCCTTGATACGAATGAGGTTAAATGTAATTACGGAATTGGCCGAGTTTTGACGAGTGGAGGGTGTCCATACATACTATCGCTTTTAAAAATCGCCTTCAAAAACCTGAAACCAGGATCTGATTGGCTGACAGAAAGGTCAAATGAAAGTCCCTCTGTCCTTAGAATCATGCGTAATAGAAAAGTTGATTCACATATCGTAATATTTATGATACATCAAACTTTGGCGAATATATTCTTCCGTTTCCTTAGCTTGTTAGCTCATTTTCGTTTCTAACGATATGATATTTCTTGGGTTTTTTTTTTTTTTCAGTTTTACACAGAGTCTGCTATCCGTATTAAAGTCTGCATCGAAATTCCTACCAACAACGTATACCTTCCGTAGACGTAAAAAGACCAAAAGACCCGTAACAACAAAAGTTTTACAAGCTACAAGGCGTTTTAATTATTATTACTGTTGTTGTTGCTTTTTGAAAATTCCATGGCAGATGACAACACATTTCGGTCCTAGTTCAGATAAAGTATCGGTCGGCCTACGTCCAAGATCAGCCGGTAAGTTCTTGTGTATCAAAGTTTCATGCGAATGCTACTAATGTAGTATGTTGTGGGAGAGGATCCACACTGCAAATTATTTTGCCTTCGAAAAAGTTTGGATATTCATAGGGAAAAAAAAAAGAAAAAAAGCCTCTATAATTGGTCTCCAACCAAATTGAAACACACTGAACACCCCTCATATTATAGACGGTTAACACCTATTGACGTTAATTGGCCACCCACGATAAGCTACTCACGAAGGTACCATTGGACAGTTGACGGGTATATATATAGCTTGAACTACCCGGGTAACATTGCTGATTTATTCCTGACCATCTAGAGGACAAGACGTGAAAACCCCAAGTCGTCGGGATACCAACATGTTTAGGCTTGCAATCGTTGCGGTGCTCTGCGTGGTTTCTTTTGCCTCCCCGGCGGAAAGACAAAAAAGTACGTATGTTACTGTAGTTAAGCGTTTATATGACTAGATTCTTTACCGTGCATTGTGGTGTTCGTGGTTGTGATGTAGAGCGTCGGCCTCGTAATCATAAGGTCCTAACTTGGATACCCAGGAGCGGGTGTCAACTTTAGGACTGTTCATTGGCCCACACACTCGGCAAGATTACTGGTGTAGATTCCAGGAAACAGAATCGAGAGAGATTTGTATAAGTTACAAGAACTTGTTTCTCAATCGATGTAAAATAAATATGTTTAATCTCTTTACCACATCGAAAGTGTTTGCAGACGACAAATTGAATGTGACTTAAATGACGATTTTTGTCTGTGAATGGATAGAAAACAATGTGGGAGAAGGAGAATTAAAAATGCTGTGGTCACCAACATTATCTCCTTTTCCGCACAATGTTTTCAAATACACTTTTCCCTTGGATCATTAAAACAAGAATCGTTGGGATTTAACTCTTTACCAGACGACAAACTTTTAGACTAGTCCAAATTGAAAGCATTTGCAGACGACAAAACAGATGAGACTGAAAAACGGAATCTGTTTCGGGAAGGGTAGAAAACATTGTGGGAAAAGGAGAAAATGCTGGTTACCAGCATTTTCTCCTTTTCCCACAATGTTTTCAAGGGCTTCTTCTTCAGGGTCGTTAAAAGTCGGGATTGTGTGGTAAAGAGTTAAACAATTCATATAGCGCCAAAGGGCAGCTGTAGTACTTAGAAAGATATGTGTAATTTACCATCGGTTAGCACGGAACGCGCAGTCTGACCTTAAACCATGATTGTCTGATCTCTTGTGAGATCTTTGACAAACTCTCTCTAAAATGGTTTAATTTGTGTCTATTTTAGTGACTAAAATATTGTTCAGGTCATTAATTATGTGCAAAAGGGTTTGAATAGCCAACAGAGGTAAACCCGATCTCCGTGGGTATAGTAGAGCTTACATGTCAAATCGGATCGAAATACGAAAAGAGTGGACCAAGATCAGGCTGCATAGAAGTGCTTGCAGATCTTGTTCTTGATTCTTGACAAGGGATATTAGGATTAGCGATCCACAGTAGATTATCTGTCCTTGCATTGACAAGGTTGGTTGGTTGGTTATTTCCGTTTATTTATCGTCGCTACCGGTTTCCCATCTGAGCGACGCCCCCAGAAGACGGTTAGTTGTTACGGGGGATAGTGCAAGGATACAGGTCGAAACTACTGAGAGCTTCGCCTGGTTCTTTAACGTGCTCGGCGTATAGCACCGTCACACGGGACCTCGGTTTAATGTCTCATCCGAAAGACTATTAGGATTTTTTTTAGTTGGCCAGCCGGGGATACGAACCCACAGTCTGTAGGACATTGTGTTCACAAGTCCTACGCTCTACCTACTGAGCTATATCGGCTGGTTGCATTGACAAGGGGATGAGATGGTATAGTTAAATAACATCATTGCCATGCAATAATTTATCAGGTATTTTCAACAGGATATTTTTTTCTTGGGTTTAAGTCACAACCCTCTGCAGAAGATGATACTCGAAGTTTTGACGGAAGACATAGATCGAGATCAGACTGCCCAGAATGGGCAGTCTGGTCTTAAATCTATACCGTTCGCTTAACTAGTCAAGCCTATTAGATAAAAACTTTCTGAGTTTCAGAGGATCGCGTTTCAGTCTTCGAAAGAGGTACATGTTTAATACATGGCTCTGAAAAGAGTTAGAAGCAACTGTTTTCACTCCGAAGCCTTGAATGTTAACCTTACAGTACTAGTTACTGCAAGACTGAAGAAGCGATGAGGGAACCGTATAGTGTTCATAGGCGTAGTCAGGATTAAAAGATTTCTACGTACAGCGAGGCACCAAGTGTCAATGGGAGAGGAAGGGCGAGGGAGTAAACCCTAGAGGAATTCCCTCGTCGTCAGTGCACCAATTTAACCCATCTATTAAGTTTAAAAAAGCGCGCATATCAAAAGAAAAGTCAATACATGTGAGCCTTGCTCTGTGAAAAGAGGGCTTAATGCGCAGGCTGACATGCACCGAATTTTATTTGCTTCTGGTCACTTTTCTGCATGTCAAAAGACATGTGTACCTCATGATTCAGCCGGTCGTTGGAGAAAATTGATTTTTATGGATCCACAATTATAATGATGACTTGCTTGGTATCATGGACCATGGAAATGCAATAAGCCCCCTTTTAACAGAGCATGATTCTCATATATATATATATATATATATATATATATATATATATATATATATATTGTGATTTACCACTTTGGTCGCGGATTGTCTTTATACGCACGTGCGCATCGTGCGTAATGGGCGCTACCCCCTTAGTGTGGACTTTGCATCACATGTTTCTGTATCCACTTGGAGTTGGTGTAAGAGTTCATCTCATTATGCTATTAAAAACTATGCTATTAAAAATGTAATCTGAATCTGCCATGGGGAGATGAAGAACTTATCAAAAAACCGTCTTACCATTTTGTCTCAAAAGCTTTTATAATCGATGTGGTCTTTTATTTTATGAGTTTTTCTTACCATCGCATTGTATTACACCGGAAGCCTTTTTTCCCCCCGATTAACCCTTTACCACACAATCCCGACTTTTAACGACCCTGAGAAAGGAGCCTTTTGAAAACATTGTGGGAAAAGGAGAAAATGCTGGTAACCAGCATTTTCTCCTTTTCCCACAATGTTTTCTATTCTTCCAAAAACAAATTTCAATTTTTAATTCACATTTATTTTGTCGTCTGCAAAAAGCTTTCAATTTGGACTGGTCTAAAATTTGTCGTTTGGTAAAGAGTTAAACTATGCCAGAAAACGGGATTCCATCGAAAGTTGCACATGATTTCAATTGTACATGGACAATGCGAGACTGGCATTTTCACAATGATTTCCATGCTTTTAAAACGTAAACGAGCCATACTCTGGCAAAAGGAGGCTTAATGCATCTCCGTGATGAGTGATACCTATCAAGTCATCACATAGTTATGGATCCATAATAGCCGTGTTTTTTAACAAAAGTCTTAATTATGGTGCTTTGACTTACAGAAAATTGACCAATAGCGAACAGTTTCGGCCCAGGATAGCCTGCGCGGACTGCGCAGGCTGACCTGGGTCGATACTTTTCGCAGATGCATTACGCCCCGTTTTCACAGGGTATGGCTCAAATGCATTGTAACACCCACATTGTTTACTTTTAGCCGCTATCGGGCCTTTAAGTAAGGCAATCGTTTTCAAACCATCAATAAATAAGAAAGAGAGGTGTTATTATTCATTGTTATATTTTCTGAAAATCAAGAGAAGTCTGATAAGGTATCCTTGGATTTCTCCGCCGATTTCCCAAAGGTTTGTGGAATGTAACACGAGCAATAACACGCTTCGATTTGTGGGATTAACTCTTTACCACACAATCCCGACTGTTAACGACCTGCCTTTTGAAAACATTGTGGGGAAAGGAGAAAATGCTGGTATCCAAGATTTTTTCCTTTTCCCACAATGTTTTCTATCCCATCAATGACAAAAATAATCATTTTAGCAACATATGATTTGTCGTCTGCAAATGCTGTCACTTTGGTTCAGTCCAAAATTTTGTCGTTTGGTAAAGAGTTAAATTCAAATAGGCATGATGACTGATGACGTCATATCTGGTGTGATAAAAATAGACCGTAATTCCCGATTGCAACACGATTATCCCTATATTTAAACGTCAGTATGCTGTTGCTAAATACACCTGCTTATTACGACCCCGAGAAAAAAAAAAGACTATTTAAAACATTGTTGGAAAAGGAGAACATGCTGGTAAAAGCATTTTCTCCTTTTCCAACAATGTTTTCTGGCCTTGTGAAGACAAATCTCATCTTTTGAGCCAAATATACATCAAATTGTCATCTTCAAATGCTTTGAATATGGACGGGTCCAAAATTGAGTCATCCGTAAATCGAATTGAATGTTATATCCTCCCACAAGTTTTAGCCTATAAACGTCAAGGATAATCTTTAATTCTTTTTCTATTTTCAGGACAAGTAAATAATTGCCTCGGTAAGTAGTACTTAAACCACTTACCTCACAATCACGTGACTTAACGACATTAATGATTGATCGTTTGATTGTATGGTGTTTAACGCCGTTTTCAACATTATTTCAGTTCTATCGCGGCGGCCTGTGCACCTATCCATACCTTCCTGGAGTTTCAGTTTACCAGTTCTACGCACAATATTCTTTCCCAGCCACTGGCTGCTTTCCAACATAGCATCGTCGAAACAATGGTCAGTGGTGAGAGAGGAATGAATCCTGTCGCAATGACTATCATCAATCCTCGGAAAGAAATTGGCCGAGCCGGGGATCGAACCAGCGACCCCATGTTCTAAAGTCCTGTACGCTACCGACTGAGCTACTGTGGCTCGGCAACGACCTTGGTGAAGAAGGCTTTTGAAAAACATAGTGGGAAGAAACAAATGCTGTTAACCATTTGAAGTCAAGTGATTGGTGACGCAAATTCGATTTTCACTTTCATTGTCTGAAAAGGTCTCTAGACTTTTGGGGGAAAACAACCTGTGGATGGGTACTTATTGTGCATAGCCTCTCTTTTACAGTTCAAAAATATACACACCTCAAAAAAGTTAAGTAATAAGGATTATGTTTTGGCACAATTTTTACCCAACAGTTTATCGGCAGAATATAATACGAAAACCATCACATGCACTCTAATTATTCGCACAGTGTCAATGCACTAACGAGTATATAAATTTCATAATTTACTAGTGTTTTAAGATTCTCTGTTTACACCTTTAAAGGTCAAATTCAGCTTGATGATTTCATTTGACATGTGTTACACGCAGCTTTTAATAATGTTAAACATGTATACAAGTATAAGCGGTGGTCTGGGAAAAAGGTGGTTTAATGTATCTTCGTAATTACAGCAAGCAAGTCTTGGCATATTATGGATCAGCTTTGTTAAAAAAAAAAAAAAAAAACGGCCGAAATATGGTGTAAAATGGTCGTTTGACATGCATTAAATTGACTAACAGCAAAAAGTTTCGACTCAGGTCAGCCTGCGCAATCCGCGCAGGCTGACCTGAGTCGATACTTTTTGCAGATGCATTAAACCACCTTTTCACAGAGTACATTCATATCATAACAGCGACAGCGTGTTAATAGCAATTCTAAATTTACGCACAAAATTTTCTAAAGTTTTCTTTCATACGGTCGTTAAAACACGGATTTGTTCGCTGAAAGGTAAATAGTGAATGTAACATTGTTCAGGGAAAAGTGCATCATTCCCCACCTCCTATAGGGAATGATAAATCGGTGGTAGATATCCTCTAAATACAGATTTTGAAATATCTCTTTGTGTGGTTACTCCAAATATACATAAATGAGAAACTTCTGAATCTGCTGTCACGATATCGTGTCGCTTTTCCTCTGATTTTTAGAACACCGACTTCATACTTGTTGGTTTAATGATATCTGTCGAAAGAAATGTAGATGCGCCGCTTTTGGCTCCTTCTACCGGCCAGATTCAGGTTATTGCTAAATATGGCGTTGTTTCGTGTTCATTGGCTTCCCCAACCGAATCCTAACGAAAGTATATTTGCCTTGCTTTTTGAAAAGAAAAAAAAAGAAAAATTCTCAATTTAGAGTTATTTTTAATACCATTTTTAAAAATCTAGTTCGCTCGGCTGTTTTCGGACAAAACTTCGAGGTATTGTCATAGCCTTTAACATCGTCGTCATCTACGTTGTTTGTGTCATCTACGTCTCTATCATTACGGAAGGCAAGTTGTTTACCATCAAAATGGAAACACATTCAAGAAGGGCAAGTTACCCTCAAAGTATTTCTGACATGGTTATGTCCCTTTTTTCGACTTAAAATTTGTATTTAAAAGGTAACTGCAGCCGGGCGTTGGCACCCTCGAGTGGAGCTTTTCTTTTTTTCTTTTAAATTTGTAATGTTCACCGCTCAGAGCTATGATACCTTGTCCCCTATGACCAATAAAAGCTAGAATTATTCTGGGCGTGAAAATGCTTCGAAAATAATCCTTCGCCATTAGGAAAAAAAAATGATGTCACAGAGGGTGTTTAACCCTTAGGCTGCCGAACGCGACTTAATGAGCCCTTGCGGACAGTGCAGATCAAGATCACACTGCACAGAACGTGCAGTCTGATTTTTGATGCTTAATGCATCTGCAAAAAGTATCGATCCATGTCAGCTTGCGCAGTCAGCGCAGGCTGACATGGGTCGAAACTTTTAGATATTGGTCATTTTTCTGCATGCCAAAGGAACAGTCTACCTCATGATTCAGTCGATTGTTAGACAACACGGATTTTATGGTTCCATGACCATACGATGGCTTGCTCAGTATAATGCATCACGGAGATGCATTAAACCCCTTTTTATCAGAGCGCGGATCAATTGTATTTTTAAATGTCTTTCTATCACTTTCTCTTTACCCAGACGCTTTCAAGAACGTACCAAACCCATGTACCAACAACCCAAACAACCAAGTCTATTTCCCCCACCCAACTGACAACACCAAATTCATCCAGTGTGACAGATATGGTCGTATGTACATCATTCAGTGCCCTGAGAACCTCCTCTACAGCGCGACCACCTCTACATGCAGACAGGTGGCTACCACAGTCCGCCCAGTCGTAACAAACGCTCCAAACGTCGGCCCAGTGACAAATCCAGATAACCCATGCACACCACAGGCTCTCGCCGCTGGACAAATCTACTTCGCTGTTAGAGGTAACGCCTTCGTATGCCTGTGTGCATTTACGAATAATTATCTGCTTCCGTATTCACCAACCATTCTTAAGAGCTTTCCTAGTCTAACTATGGATTTTGAAAGTAGCACAACTTCTGATTGGCTAAACCATTTGGTTTAGCAAATCAGAAGGTCCGTTAGTTTCAAATTTAGAAAATTCTTGAGAATCAGTCTAAGGATGTTCTGAAGAATGGTTTGGGAATACGGACCCTGTAATTTTCTAAATTTGAAAGTAGCGCAACTTCTAATTGGCTAAACCATTTAGTTTAGCCAATCAGAAGGTCTGTTACTTTCAAATTTAGAAAATTCTTGAGAATCAGTCTAATAATGTTCTGAAGAATGGTCAGAGAATACGAACTTTGTACTATAGATATACTGGACATCCTAAAGAATTGTTCACTGTAGTTGTGAGTTGATCGATGATATTATCGCAACAAACTTCATAACTAATACTCTCAGAAAACATGGTTTAATTCATATGCTTAAAGTATCGACTCATGTGAGCTTGCGCACTTCCCGCAGGCTGACATCGATCGAAACGTTTTGCCATTAATAAACATGTTGCAGGTTAAGGTCCCCAGCCAAGCCGGATTTTAGACAATATTAACCCTCAAAGCGTCGAATAAACCCAACGGACATTTTCATTCAACACTAAGATGAAGGTTTTTGCATTTTCGAGGCTGTCCTTTGTCTGTACTGAATCAGTAGAGCGGACAGTGTAGATCAAAGATCAGACTGCACGTTTTGTGCAGTCTGATCTTGATCTACACTGGCCGCAAAGGCAACTATTGTAGTGAAAGGAGCTTTAAGGGTTAATCAATTTTATGCGAAGACTTGTTTTGTATTACGCATTACGAAGATGCACTTTATCCCCTTTTCCAAGAGTGCCGCTCACATCTTGTTTTTTTTTTTAACTCTTATGGTGTTGAAAAAATAAGATATACATTCTCAGTCAGATAAAAAAATGCCGATATTGCAATTTCAAAGTTTTGTTTTAGTCAGAATATTTAGTAAAAGAAGAGGACTGTGTAGATCCAAGCTCAGACTGCACAGTCTGTGCAGTCTAGTGTTAATCTACACTGTCCATATCAGCAGGTATTTCCATTCATACCACAATATTTTTTTACCTTTTTAAAGACAAATTCTAAATTCCATCATTTGAGACACATATACATACTGTCAAAATAATTTGATTTGTCTTTGATTGCGTAGGAAAAATTACAGGAAAAGAAAACAAAATGCTCTGCCCACATTGTTTTAAAAAACCCCTCTCCCTCAGTGTCTTTTATTGCGATATCATAAATCAATGCGAAATACACGTTGCGATCCTATGTGCAATTCGATACACCTGTAATTATTCACTATTTGTATATTTCAGGAGACGAAACCAAATTCATCGAATGTGATATGCTTGGTCATGCTAATGTCTTGCCATGTGCTTCCGGTTTAGTCTGGGACGAATCCAGGCTCTCTTGCGTTTACAAATTCTCTGTTCAGCCGGGAAGCGGCATTGGTAGCGGAAGTGGAACCGGTACAGGAACCGGAACTGGCACCGGAACCGGAACTGGAACAGGTAAGTTAACTACTAGCATACGATACAGTAAAACCCCAAACAAACAATTTTTCTGCTTTCATCCGTTCCAAATTTTCACCAGCCGACAAAGTTTAAGTTCTTTCAATCGCATTTGCAGTCGACAAATTGAATGTGTGCTCAAACAATGCGGTTTGCCTTTGATAGGGCAGAAAAACATTAGGAGAAAATCCTGATTAATAGTATTTTCTCTTTTTCGAACAATGTGTTCAAAAGTCTGGTTTATTAGTTTCGTAAAATTAAAGGGCTGAATAAGGATTACATTTGAACATGCCAGCAAGGCTTAGTATCATGGTCAAATGTCGCCATACCCCAAATACCCCGAAATTGTTTACCACATAATCCCGAGTTTTCACGACCCTGAAGAAGAAGGCTTTTGGAAACATTATGGGAAAAGAAGAAAATGCTGGTAACCAGCATTTTCTTCTTTTCCCACAATGTTTTCAACGATCTCAAATACATACTCTCGTGTGTGTCCCATTTTATTTGTGGTCTGCATATACATGTACTTTCATTTTGGATTGGTCTAAAATTTTGTTCTGTGGTAAAGAGTTAAAAGCAGAAAAATGTAAACAATGAGGGTGTTAAAATGAATCTAGGTTTCAATAGTACACATTAAAAGTATAGAAATTATTGCTAGGATGATAATTTGTTATTGCACGGTCGGTCCATGTGTTCGTCGCTGGCAGAAAAATGAAATCAATAACTAGGTTAAAAGTTGCCCTATCGTCTGTTTACTTTTTATCTGATGTGAAAATTCATTTTTCTGCCAGCGACTAATATTTCGACCGATTGTAAAATAATTGATTGTCATCTCCACAATTATTTCCATACTTTTAAACCTTTACCACACATTCCCGACGAAAAAGACTTTTGAAAACATTGAGGGAAATGGCGAAAATGCTGGTGACCAGCATTTTCTCCTTTTCCCACAATGTTTTATACTCTTCCCACGACAAATTTCAGTTTTTCAGATATATTTAATTTATTGTCTGCAAGTGCTTTCAATTTGGACCAGTCTAGAATTACATGTTCGGTGAAGAGTTAAATGGTATGATATGAATTTAAATGCATTTTACTATCCCATGTTTACTTTTGGCAGATATAGGGTCTTTAACTCTTTACAAAACGACAAAATTTGACACATGTCCAAATTGAAAGCTTTTGCAGACAAGAAAAAAAAATGTGCCTCAAAAATTGAAATTTGTTTTGGGAAGAGTAGAAAACATTGTGGGAAAAGGAGAAAATGCTGGTTACCAGCATTTTCTCCTTTTCCCACAATGTTTTCAAAAGGCTTCTTCCAGAGGGTCGTTAAAAGTCGGGATTGTGTGGTAAAGGGTCCAAGTGCCAACAGACATTTTCAGTCTATAGTTCAGACCCAAAATAGTAGTAATTTCAAAGTTGCTTATATTTGATATATCTCAGCAAAGCGGACAGTGTAGATCAAAGATCAGACTGCACGTTTTGTGCAGTCTGATCTTGATTCACACTGACCGCAAAGGCAACTATAGTTAGGGTAGGCGCTTTAACAGTTAATAGTATCATAAGAGATAGGTTTTGACATTCTAAAGACAAGGTTTTCTACACGTCTAGATTCTGCAAAAAAAAATATTGCAGAGAAATTTTAGATATATTTGAACCATGCTCTGTGAAAAGGGGGCTTAAGGCATCTGCCAAAAAAAAAAAAAAAAATATCCAACATTTAGATAAGCTGCACAAATGTAAAAAATAAGGGTTTATCTTCACCATCCATTCTAAATAAGCCATGTTCTGTGAAAAGGAGGGCTTAATGTATCTGCAGAAAGTATCGACCCAGGTCAGCCTGCAGAGTCCGCGCAGGCTGATCTGGGCCAAAACCTTTTGCCATTGGTCAGTTTTCTGCGTGTCAAAGGGCCAGTCTACCTCATGATTTAGTCGGCTGTAGGACAAAGTAGATTTTATGGATCCCTAATTATGTGACGTCCTGCTTGGTAAAATGTATCACAGAGATGCATTTAGCCCCCCTTTTGCCAGAGCATGGCTCATTTATAATTTTAGGATCGACACTATTTCGGTAATGTAACCTGTCATGATTTCGTTTGTCTAAAACCAAGTGACCAATGAATTGCATTCTCTTATAAAAAAAAAAGAAAAGTCCAGCCAAGTTTTACTCTTTTCCAATTAATCCAGTGTTCAAACCACCCTGAGGCGGACGTCTTTTGGTAGCCAGCATTTTCTCCTTTTCCCACAACGTTTTCTACCCCTTTTTTAAAGAAAAACGATATCATTCGAGCCAAATTCAATTTGTCGTCTGCAAATGCTATCAGTTTGGACGAACACAATATTTCTCCTTTTGTTTGGCCGTCTGGTACAGTGTTAATATCATACGAATATTAAGCGGTTGTCAAGAGGACTGGTCTTGGGAATATCTTCTGTCTCATTCTTCAGTGAAGATTTCTAGATTTCATCAATACAAAAAACTAAATCCTTGTCCCAGGTGACGGCAAACTTTTAACTCTTTACCAAACGACAAAATTTCATACTAGTCCAAATTGAAAGCATTTGCAGACGACAAAAACAGATTCGACTGAAGACTTGAAATTTGTCTTCGGAAGGGTAGAAAACATTGTGGGAAAAGGAGAAAATGCTGGTACCAGCATTTTCTCCTTTTCCCACAATGTTTTCAAAAGGCCTCTTTCTCAGGGTCGTTAAAAGTCGGGATCGTGTGGTAAAGAGTTAATCTACACATACCATGAATAAGGCTAGTTGGCATCTAAGATAAATAATACAGACAGGGGTGCCTGTCTTCGGAGAATTTCTAATGCTCAACTTGTCCAGTATGGTAAAATGTCGGTATATTTAGTTGGCATAAAGAAAGTTTGATTGACCGACCGACCGACCGACCGACAGGGAGGCAGGCAGGTAGGCATGCAGGCAGACAGACAGACTGGCATCGTTTGGAACATGTTAAACCAACTTGCGTTTTTTCGACCCGTAGGCAGGCAGAATTTAAAAATTAAAATAAATAAAATAATCGGAATAAGAAGAAAATGAAGCCAGCATTTTCTCCTTTTCCCACATTTTTTTTTCTTACCTGTCATAGATAAGTTCCATCGAATCTTCAACACTGAAAGTGCTGTCTTCAAATTCTTTCAATTGGTTAAGAGTGTAAAAATTTTGTCCTTTGGGAAATAACCAGGCCCATATACATGGGTTGAATGGAACCGTTCTCGTACCGACTGATTTATCTCCTTCGATATACAGTATCAAAGCATAGACCGATTTATATCCTTTGATATACAACAGCAAAGTTTCATTTCAGCATTCCCGTGAGTCAACAGTTGCATTTGACGTCAGGTCACCCATAGGATTTACCTTTAGATGACTTCATTTTCAACTCTTTACCAAACGACAAAATGTTACACTTATTTAATTCGAAAGCATTTGCAGACGACAAAATAAGTTTGACTCAAAAAAGAATTTGTGTTTGAATGAAAAGTAAACATTGTGGAAAAAGGAGAAAATGCTGGATACCAGCATTTTCTCCTTTTTTCTACAATATTTTCAAAAGATTTCATTTTTAATGTCGTTAAAAGTCTGGGTGGTTTGGAAAAGGGTTAAATCTGTTGAATCAATAGATTGATCATTCAATACGGAACAAAACATCGTAATATCGAATTCTGAAAAGAGCTTTGACCGATAATAAATCCATAATCCTTTTCCAGACGACAAAATTGAAGACTTTTCCAAATTGAAAGCATTGGCAGACGTCAGGCTGTTTTACACTGAATGATGCTTTACGCCGCTTTCGACATTATTTCAATTATCACAGCGACAGCTCACATGTTCACATACATGTATGTGATGGGGGTTCACCTTTAGCAGGCTAGGGCTCTGAAGTGTCTTGTCCAATGACACTCCCACGAGAAATGGAAACAATTATAAAAGATTATATCTTACAGAAAGGTTATATAAACAAATTTTTGAACTATATTCATTTCGTTCATAAGCTCCATATGCTCTCTAGTGGTGTCCGTGGACGTGAGGTAGAGCGTCAGCCTCGCGACCATAAGGTCCCGAGTTCGATTCCCGGGAGCGTGTGTTAACTTTGGGACCGTTCATTGTCCCACCTATTCGGCGCGAGTACTGGTGTGGTTGCCAGGAAGCAGAATTGAGAGAGATTAGTATTGGTTGCAAGAATTTGTTTCTCAGTCGATGTAAAGTAAATATGAGCCATGCTCTGGCAAAAGGGGCTGTGATCCATTTTACCAATTCATTAATCATATAATTATAGACCCGTAAAACACATTTTGTTTAACAACCGACTGAATCATGAGGTAGAATGGTCCTTTGACATGCAGAAAATTTAAAGATAACTAAAAAAAGGTTCGGTTCATGTCGGCCTGGGCGGACTTCGCAGGCTGATGTGGGTCGATACTTTTTGCAGATGCATTAAGCTCCCACAGAGCATGGCCCATTTGTTTAAGTTAGATACGCTCTCTACAGTGAAAGATTCCCACGTACCGGTATTGCATTTACAAGACCTTTTTTGTCAGAATATCGCTTGATCTGCGCAATCCGATCTTAATGGACACTGATCACAAAAGCAACCAATACTAAAGGCGTTTCCTCAAACTTGTTTCGACGATATTTTTGTGAATAAGTAGTCAGCCTCTTGGAAAAAAATATTGTGCGAAGTACTGGTAAAAGAAAACCCAGGAAAGCATGGACAGGTACACTGGGCGCATGACACAATTGAAAAATTGTTGGAATCGGCGTTAAACACCATAATCTTGGAAGCAAACACGCTACAAACGTTTATCTTAATGTTCTCGGTTCATAAAAGGAGGCGCTCTATATCTTCTTTGTCGGAATGTGTTGTTTTAAAAGTTACTGACCTAAAACTCTCTAGTGTGTAAGCAATCTGGTCATAAACTATGAGCAGTGCTCTGGCAAATGGGGGCTTAATGCACCTCCGTGAGTGTATGATACCAAGCAAGTCATCATATAAATTATGGATCACTAAAAACCATTTTGTCGAAAAACCGACTTTATCACAAGGCAGATAGGTCCTTTGACATACAGAAAATTGACCAATAGTGAAAAGTCTCGGCCCAGGTCAGCCTGCGCGAACTGCGCAGGCTGACCCGGGTCGATACTTTTCACAGATGCATTAAGCCCCCTTTTCACAGAGCATGGGTCATATTATCATCGAAAGAGGATAAGAAAGGTAATTGTTACGTGAAAGCGCTAACAATGAAAACGTTTATGCCGCCACAAGATTTTTTTTTTCCTTCGAGATACCGTGACAGATCTGATAATGCCATTCATTTCTGTGATAAGAATCAGTCCTTTATCCAGGGCCCGAATTTAACAAACATTGTTGAAAACATTGTTAGTCTTATTCTCAAGAATTTTCTAAATTTTTAAGTAACGCAAATTCTGATTGGCTCAACCATTTGGTTTAGCTTATCAGAAATTGTTTTACTTTGTAATCTGGAGTTGGACTAGGAATGCTATTTCGAATGGTTGTTGAATACAGGCTAACAACGTCGCCGAGTCCGTAAGCTCAGTCGGTAAAGTGCGGGGCTTCAAACTGGGGCGGCAGTTGGGGCGCTCGTTCGGATAACCAGCGTAGTCAGTTTCTTTCCGAGGATTGATGATAGTCGTTGCCAAAAGATTTATTTATGTGTCTCCCCTGGTTATTGTTTCGACGATATTTATGTGGGGGAGTAACCAGTGGCTTTTGAAGAACACTTGTATTGTCCAAAGTGGCGGACAGAAACTCCAGGAAAGCATGGATAGGGGTGATGGTCGCGTCGAAATAACTGAAACAATGTCGAAAGCGGGGTTAAACAACATACAAGGAGACAAACAAACAAATTATTCTCTAGCGAAGATTCTCTTATTCAGAGCTGTTTTAATTTTGGCAGTCTGACTCATTACCTCCGGAAAAGGTTTTTCGTGGGAGTGTCCTTGGCCAAGATACTTCAGTGCCAGCCCTATTCTAGTACAAGTGAAACTCGGGAAGTACACGGGTATGTAACCTGTGATTGTAATATGACTGTAATAATGTTGAAAGCGACGTAAAAACGCTATTCAATCAATCAAACCTGGGTCCGTATTCACAAACCATTCTTTCAAGATTTTACAAGTTTGAAAGTAACGCAACTTCTGATTGGCTAAACCATCTGGTTTAGCCAATCAGAAGTTGTGTTACTTTCAAATTTGGAAAATTTTGGAGAACAAGACCAAGAATATTCTTAAGAATGGTTGGTGAATACGGACCCTGAAGTGATATGTTCGAAGTCGTCTGCTACAAATTCGTTTCATGAAGACTCAGATAATGTGTCACCTCTTTACCAGACGACAAAATTTTACACGCTTCCAAATTGAAAGCATTTGCAGACGACTGATAAAAATGTGTCTTATATAATGGGATTTGTCATTGACAGGGTTGAAAACATTGTTTCGAAAAAAGAAACTACAAGATTCCAGTATTTTTTCCTTTTACCACCATGCTTTCAGACACTTTCGATCTCTGGGTCCTTAAACTGACACGTTATAGTTTGGTATACATGTAAAAAGTTTACCAACATTCATTTTTTAAATACAGGAACTGGAACTGGCACTGGTACCGGAACCGGAAGTGGCTCCAACCCATGCACAGCCGCCGCCATTCAATCCAACCAACTTTTCCACCCCCATCCAGACCCAACCAAATTCTTCCAGTGTGACCTTTGGGGAGACGTGTTTGTTGGCAGCTGCCCAGCCGGCCTCGTTTGGAACCAATTCTCTGAGACATGCGCTTCGGCTTATATCCAAGTTACCGGTGGAAAATAAACTCCATAATTATGGACCCCTTATTGCTTATTTATAGACTCTATTTAAACGTTACGTGTAACCAAATCACTCTTGTATACATTAAAAATATTTTGTCCACATTCTCTCTCAATCTGATTTTTTTTTTTCTGCATTCTCTCTGTATCTGAAATTAACCCCTGGAGTACCGTATCAACTCACCAGACAATTTCAGTCAAGAAATAAGACCTAAATAAGTACAATATCGAGACTGTTTGTGTTCGTAATGTCTCAGCAAAGCAGACATTGTAGAACAAAGACCAGACTACACGTTTTTGCAGTCTGATCTTGATCTACATTGGCCTCAAATGTACTTTGAGTAATAAAATTCGCTGGAAAAATCAAATTATGAACATCGTTAATAATTGCATCACGGAGAGCCACTATCTTCGAGCTAAAATCAAGATGGCGTTTTTTGTTTCTATACATAAATTCTAAAAGTCGTATTGCGTAGTGTACATTGTACCTTTTTATGTACATTTCATTACTGAAGAGTAAACTGCATGTATGTTTAAATTAAAAATTGTGTACAAAGTTCTCCGATTAGATTTTTTTCATAAACCACTGTGTTTGATTCTCAAAAATCATAGTTCTGTATCGGGTCTGATCCCGGCGACGTCATGGTTTCACACTTCTATTTTGTGCTCTATCTATATCATATTGTAGCCATTAACACGTGAATGTTGACTTGAATGTTACATTTAGTATCTTGTCCTGCATCTGGTCTCTGTATAACCTTCTATATTAAAGTATTACTATTTTAGTAACAAATATCATACCCTGCTAATTCAATACTTAAGGTCCTTAATAAATTGTATTCAAAATGTTATGTATCTTTTTGTTGATTTTGTTTAATCGAGTCATTTTATTTCATTCCTTGATTTCTGTCTGACTGACTGTCCGGGTTCCCTTCTTTCTCAAACTGTCAATCTCTGTCTCTCACTCCTTTTTTAAGTCTTCCTTTTTCCGTCACGTTTTCTGTCTGTCTGAGTCTGCCTCTATCTCTCCAAAACTTAATAGATGCCAACAATTCAGAACTTAAAAGTTCGGCAAACCGATAGGCCAAGAATTTGACTGGATACTTACTCATTGTCGCCAATCATTCCAATCGTTCTTTCTAACTCATTTATTTATTCATGCAAGTGACCTATTTGTCTTGCATCCTCACGTTTTGTCACAATATTTCCACGTAATTTGATGTAATAACCCTTACGTGATGCTGATTATCGATAATGTACTATGTAAGATTTTTTCGAAGCCTACTGCTGCTAAATTACTTTGGCTAAAAAAGGAGTTATTATTAACCGTTTACCACACAATCCCAAGTTTTAACCCTTAGACTGATAAGCGCGACTCGAAGACCTTCTGTAGACAGTGTAGATCAAGATCAGACTGCACAGAATGTGCTGTCTGATCTTGAACCTTCACTGTCCGATAAGGAGGAGATATTTTCCCCAAAGAAATAACTTTGAAATAGCAATATTTGGGCTCTAACTATCCACTTATAAGTTTCATTTCCCTTATTTAGCAGATTAAGTGTTATTGACCCGGAAGAAGAAGGCATTTGAAAACATTGTGAGAAAAGGACAAAATGCTGGAAACCCACCTTTTCTCCTTTTCCCACAATGTTTTCTACCATTTCCAAGACAGAAATTTTTATTTGGGCTTGATTTATTTTGTCGTCTGCAAATGCTTTGAATTTCGTCTGGTCCAGAATTTTGTCGTTTGGTAAAGAGCTAAAAGTCCCTTCCGTGACATATTTTAACCCTTATAGCGCCTTTCACAACTATAGTTGCGCTTGCGGCCAGTGTAGATCAAGATCAGACTGCACAAAATGTGCAGCCTGATCTTTGATCTACACTGTCCGCTTTGCTAAACCACTGTAGACAAAAGCAACCATGAAATTGCAGTTATTTGGGTCTTAATACTAGGTTGAAAATGTCTGATAGGTTTATTCGGCGCGCTAAGGGTTAAGACTCCGTCTGCTGGAAGAAGAAAAAAAGCTGTTTTCTAGAGGAAAATATTTACCTATTTATCAGACGACAAAATTTGAGCCTTGTCCAAATTGCAAGCATTTGCAGACGACAATTTAAATATTAGTTACAGCACGAAATCTGTCATCTAAAGGGAAGAAAACATTGTAGAAAATGTAGAAAATGCTTGTCACCAGCAATTTCCCTTTTCCCACAATTTTTTTCAAAAGGCTTCTCTAGATGACAAAATAATGTGACTTGAAATTTGATTTTTTTTTTTTTTTTTTTTGAAGAGCAGAAAACATTGTGTTAAAAGGAGAAAATGCTGGTTTACTAGCAGCCCAAGGGTTACGCGACGAATGATGAACTAAGAAATAAGGTTAAGTTCCCCGTAGACCCATTGCTCCCCTGCGACAAAGTGGCAGACGAAATATCATACATCATTTCACTTCCGAATTATCATCGCTTCAATGTTAAATGTCACGTGATCTTAACCCCGTTACAGCGCAAAGTAATATAGAAGGGATCAAAATGCATTCAGCCAAAAATACCCCATCTTCGCAAGCCAAGGATACTAACTCCAATTTGTTCGTTACGTACCCTTGGCCGCTCGCCTCTTTAAAAATCGAAACTCCCGCTGCGCCACCTATCGAATATCACGAGTTGCGTAACTTTTGCTGATGTTATTTCTGACCAGTCAAAATGCTCGTAATATAATTTGTTAGACTATGCATCAAATATGGCTGCGCTTTCGGATTCATCACAATTTTCTGAAATTAATCGGACATACGATGATTCGCAATCATTTGGCTGTGGAACCCGTCCTAATATTTCACATAATTGATCATGCACTATAAAAAACTCATTAAATATCGATCGTCTACTCTTTTTTGGCAAATTTTCGTCACAAACACGACAACTTTCGTTTTTGACGGGCGCCGCCATTATTGTTTTCTGTTTCGCGGAAGATTTCTTGTACCGGCCGATATAGCTCAGTAGGTAGAGCGTAGGACTTGTGAACACAATGTCCTACAGATTGTGGGTTCGTATCCCCGGCTGGCCAACTAAAAATTACTAATAGTCTTTCGGATGAGACATTAAACCGAGGTCCCGTGTGACGGTGCTATACGCCGAGCACGTTAAAGAACCAGGCGAAGCTCTCAGTAGTTTCGACCTGTATCCTTGCACTATCCCCCGTAACAACTAACCGTCTTCTGGGGGCGTAGCTCAGATGGGCAACCGGTAGCGACGATAAATAAACGGAAATAACCAAACCAAACCAAGATTTCTTGTTACGGATGGTTTGATTGGACGCGATGGGTTTTGATCGCATCCAATGAAATGGCGCAGCGGGAGTTTCGATTTTTAAAAAGGCGAGCGGCCAAGGGTACTACCTTAGTATCCTTGGCTTGCGAAGATGAAAATACCCAAATGTCAAACTTTCAGGCCTTTTTTAGCGATATAATACTCACTACAAAAAGAAACGAAACATTTTTCTTTTTTCAAAATGCAAGAGAGAACCTCAGTTGTATCAAAATCAAGTACAGCCTTGCGAGACGGTGCGATAACTATGGTGGTCAGATCTTTACTGGTCAGATTCCTTGCACACCTTTGGGTCGTCATTGCATACGACAGACACAATATTCGTCTGGACCAATATTTAGTATGATATTTTCATGGCATTTTTGCAAACAGTATTCGACCATTGAAATTTAAGACGTCTGTGGTGGTACCTTTAAAGGTTTAACCCTTTATCAAACAAACCGAGTTTTAACGACCTTGAGGATTTACGCTTCTAAAAACATTGTGGGTAAAGGAGAAAATGCTGGTAACTAGCATTTTCTGGTTTTCCCACAACGTTTTCTACCCATACAAAAGAAAAATTCTTTCATTTAAGACACATTTTATTTGTCGTCTGCAAATGCTTTCAATTTGGACAATTTTGGTCGTTTGGTGAAGAGTTAATACATTTCCAGAGACTGTACTTTTGTACCCAACAAAGTAGTGGGTGGGGCGGAAATTAGGAAAGAAAAAGTAATCGGTTAATCCGAGATAATAGGACACAGTCTCATACAAAGATCGCATAAGCGTCCCAGTAAAGTAATTCATACAGGACAATCTGTACTTTTGTCACTATTGGAATTAATAAAAATGCCCTGTGAAAAGGGGGCTTAATGCATCTGGGAAAAAAAAAAGAGAAAAGTATCCCGCAGGCTGACGTGTGTCGAAATTTTTTGCATTTGGAAAATTTTCTGCGTATTCAACGGCCATTCTTCCTCATATCTCAGTTGATTGTCAGACGACATTAAACCCCCTTTTGCCATGGTGCCTCTCATATATCATGTCATGGAAACTTGAACTTGCTATTCCATTGTCATTCTAAGACAAACTTCGATTAGTACAGTCGTAATTTTAAGTTGATATAGCAATTTGTTTCTTGTACGATTAAAAGGAAGGTTTTTTTTTTTACCGAAAGCGGTGGAATTTCTACAGGTGCTTTGTAACAACAAGTACTGCCTTCAAAATTAGTTTATTATTTTTTTTTTCTACTCCATTCCTTTATACCTATCTCCGGATTAGTTTAATCTGAGGACAAATACAACTGAAATTAAAATGGAAGGGCTGGTTTTGGATCTCAACTATCATTTATTTCATGAGGTATTCTTTAAAAGTAAAAAAGACAGAGTAAATTCAGAATACATTTATTTACCTGGGTCGTTTCTGTCCACCGAAATGTATTTTCTTTTTAATCACCGCGATTCTATACGTCATTCTATGTCTATAGAATTCTCAGTAATGCCAAGTGATATCATTGTATTGTTTAAAAAAAAAAAATACACCTCTTCGCAAAATTTTCATTTCGTTTTCCCTCCTGAAATTTCCTGCAGATTATCGTCAAGCGTCCGACTGATAAATTATCTCATCCTAAAAGGTATCAAGCAGGCGCTCCTTTATCTAACGTGTCTTCTTGAAAAATTGTTTTTCTGGAGCGGGCGTATATTTGTATTAATTTAACCCTTAGGCTGCTAAGCCCGACTATAGGACCTTTTGCGGACAGTGTAGATCAAGATCAGACTGCACAGAACGTGCAGTCTGATCTTGGATCTACACTGTCCGATAAGGAGATGTTTTCCCCTTAAAAGTAACTTTGAGATTGCAACATCTGGGTCCGTATTCACCAACCATTCTTAAGACCGTTCTTTGCCTTTTGCTCCAGAATTTTCCAAATTTGAGAGTAACACACCTTCTGATTGGCTAAACCATTTGGTTTAGCCAATCAGAAGGTGTGTTACATTCAAATTTGGAAAATCTTGGAGAATAAGACGGAGAACATTCTTAGGAACCGTTGGTGAATACGAACGCTGGTCTTTTACTATCGGCTTGAAAATTTCATTTAACCTATTTAGCAGGTTAACCTTAAGCTGCTAAGCGCGACGCAATGACCTTTTGCGGACAGCAAAGAACGTGCAATCTGATCTTGGATCTACACTTTCCGATATGGAGATGTTTTCCCCTTAAAAATAACTTTGAGATACCAACATTTGGGCTTTTACTATCGGCTTTAATGTTTCATTTAACTTATTTCCCAGGATAAAGGGTTAACTCTTTAGAGCTAATTGTATAAACTTGACCTTTTCCGATTCCTGAAAATACGATAGACTGAAACTCAGAAATATGTTTTTTTTTATCTTAAACGCTTGACCACACAAGCGGACGACATAGATCCAAGATCAGACTGCACGTTCTGTGCAGTCTGATCTTGATCTATGTCGTCCGCAAAAGCCCCCTGTTCTCGCCCATAACACCAAAAGGGTTAAAATACGACATTGAAGATTTGACAAAGTCACGTGAAAAAAATTTCAAGTTCACGCATCTCATCGCAGTAGTACATCTCATAGTGGACAATTGTTGTCATCGGGATTCATATATATCACGTCAGGAATCTTGTCTCTGGCATTCGGTTCTTAGGTAGATTTGTGTTAGCATACCTAGGTCAGTAACTCGTCATTTTGTTATTTTATTATTCAGATATTGAAGAAGAATTTCATTTTTTTTTTACAGAAAGGTTTCTCTTTTGTAGAAGTTAAGGAATTTATACACGGGTGCCTTTATTAGGTAAGACAGTTTACCCAAATTTTGTTGTTTGATTTCTGAACTTTATCGTTTCTCGGTGAAAATATTTTGTTTATGATTATATTGCTTTTGCAAACATTGTAGATCCAAGATCAGACTACCAATATAACATGAACATGTTTTCCATGTGCGTAGCCAGGAATATAGTAATGATGAATTGATTTTTTTTTTTTTCAATTTTCTTGTTCTCCTTGTCTTTCTTTCTTTCGTTGTTTTTCCACGAGTAAAATAAGTGTTAGCACTTAAAAGACTCAGCACCGCTTTGTCAATTTTTAGAGAATATAAATAAAGATCTGGCTGCTTTTTTTCGGACAGTGTAGATCGAGATCAGACTGCACAGAAGTACAGTCTGATCTTTGTTCTACATTGTCAGCTATTTAGTTTTTATTTTCCCGCAAAGGCAATTTTGAAATAGAAATGATTTGGTCTCTATTCCTGATTGAGAAAGCGCTGTTGGATCATATTTGTAACAAATCATATATGTAACACCTGTTACATATATGATCACATATGTAACATGTGTTACATATATGACTCGGAAATCAAGCATAAATGTAACATATTTTGTGACGAATATGATCGATGCCGGTTTTTGATGTGACATGAAATCACATATGTCACAGGTCAATTTTGATTTAAAAACAGTACAAAAGAATGCATATTTACATCTGAAACACATTTGTAGCAGGTTTTTATTCACCAGATGGGCCAATATCTTGATACTGATTTGTTGTGTCACTTTGTCCATCGTCGTCATCGGTGAGGCGCAGATTGTTGGAAGTTAAACTGTATGATGTGTGTTTTGCCTTGAGTTCCAATCTGCAGATCAATTTTCTTGCTGTTTGGATGTTGCTGGACACACTCACGTGCGCGCTCGAGATGCACTGGTACCTTGGGCAAAAAATCATTATTCCACACGTCCTCTCTCTCTCTCTCTCTCTCTGAGGTTGATTCAAGTTGGAGTGAGTCTCGAGAGCGATTAGCTTAATGTGCTAACTATTGTTTTGCAATCGAGAATAAAATCAATAGTGTAAAGAATATAATGATGTTGCTATTGCTGTTAATTGTTTGAATACAAATAGACAACTAAACCTGTTACATATATGCTTCTCATGTCAACCCCCATTTCGGACAAACACATTTGTAACACACTTTATCTGTTACGAATGTGATCATGTACGTAACAAATGTGTTACATATATGATTTGTTACAAATATGATCCAACAAAGCGCGTTTATTTCATGCTTTGATGCCGATTACTGTTGAAGCCCGGGCTTCCGCCTGGCTATATGCCTGCAGTCTGATGTTGGATCTTTCTGGTCCAGCAATGTGCAAGATATTCAGGCTGAAATTTACTGAAAGGAATTCATTCCTGCCTGCTACCTGAAATTTTACATTTTAATGAAATTGTGGTGTTTTTATGTACTTGTTTTTTTTTTTTTTTTTCTGGGATGTTGAAGATCAAGATCGGACTGAAAAACATTGATAAAAAAAAAATAAAATAAAATAATCAAGGTGAGGCCTGATTTTCAGTCTACACTATCAAATATTTTGGCAGTTATTCTGGACAGAAAATGGTTTCTTCAAAATTTACTTTTAGTCTTCACCACACAATTCGGAGTTTTAACGACCCTTAGGAAGAAAGCTTTCGAAACTGTTGTGAGAAAATGCTGGCTACGAGCATTTTCTCCCTTTTCCACAAGGCTTTCAATCATTTCACTGACAGAAATTGTCATTTAACTCTTTACCACACAATCCCGACTTTTAACGACCCTACAAAAGAAGGCTTATGAAAACATTGTGGGAAAAGGAGAAAATGCTGGTAACCAGCATTTTCTCCTTTTCCCACAATGTTTTCTACCCTATCAAAGAGAGAAATCCTCATTTTAACAACATTTATTTCGTCGTCTGCAAGATTTTGTCGTTTGATAAAGAGTTAAGCTACGTATACTTCGCCGTCTGCAAATGCTTTGAATTTTTCTTCTCCAGATTTTTTCTGTATGGCAAAGAATTGGGGATAAAAAAGTTATCTTTCAGATCAAAAAAAGGTTTTAGGTTTTTTGTTATCCTACATTCACTGCTACTTAATTTTCTTGCTTCTGCGGACAAAATAGACAAAGATCAAGGCAGCAAAGAATGTATAGTCAGAACTTGGTAACATTGTCCAATTTTTCATCTGATATTCTTGACGATAATACGATTTTATTTTCCACAATTCATTTTATGTCAACATAAGTGCGCTTATAGATAAGAATTTTACCATAAAAATATTTTGATATCGTTATTTTTTACATTTCTCTGTGCCCAGTTATTTCATTGCAAGAGTGATAAATATTTTCAATCATTACAGAAGATAATCACGAGAAACCATTCATATTGTAAAAGCAATATTTAGAACCATTTACACCATAGCCTATAGGCACGACTCAGTTCGCTTTTGCGGTTGGGGTAGATCAAGATCAGACTGCACGGAACGTGCTTTGATCTGTTCTGTCCGTTACGGAGGTTTTTTAGGTTGTTTTTTTCCGACAGAAGAAAAACTTTGAAATTGCATTTTCTCTTTTCATAAATTGATTGGACTTTTCAATCAACTGATTTAACAATTTGCTGGTTAGTTCTTTACCAGGCGACAAAATTTAGACCTGACGAACTTAGAAGTATTTGCAGACGACAAATTAAATCTTATCAAAAAATTAAAAAAAAAAAAATGTTTTTGATACGGTAGAAAACAGTGTGGGAAAAGGTTCGAATTCGTTATGAAAGATGATAGTGTTGAGTTTCATACAGAAGTGTCTATTGGTTACCATTTTGGTTGTGTTATATTTCTATGTAGAACGGTGAGGAGTGCGTTATCACATATCGCTACTTTTTTCTATCCGTTTCGTTTTCAATTTAGAATTCGGGGCCCGGTTTCAAGAAAAAAAAAACAACTAATGTCTCTTACTTTAATCAAGTCGACTCATTTTCCGACTTAACCCTTCACCAAACAATCCCTGGTTTTTTTACGACCCTGGGAAAGAATACTTTTGAAAACATTGTGGGAAAAGGAGAAAATGCTGGTAACCAGCATTTTTCCCTTTTCCCACAATGTTTTCTACCCTATCAGAGAGCTTAAGCTCATTTGTACCGATTTTGAATTTGTCGTCTGCAGATGTTTTGAACTTGAAAGAGTCTAAAATTTGTCGTTTGGGAAAGGGTTAAGTTCAGTGATTTTGGATGCGTTTCACGAACATAAACAGAATTTTGTAACGTTCTCAAATCTTGAGCTGACTTAACTCAGGTCAGAAAAATAATGGACCTAAAATCTGTTAACTCTTTACCAAACGACAAAATGTTAGACTTGTCCAAACTGAAAGCATTTGCAGACGACAAAATTAAATTGACTGGAAAAATTGAAATTTGTTTTGAGAAGGGTTGAAAACATTGTGGGAAAAGGAGAAAATGCTGGTTACCAGCATTTTCTCCTTTTCCCATAATGTTTTCAAAAGGCTTCTTTCTCAAGGTCGTGAAAACCCGAGATTGTGTGGTAAAAGGGTTTTAACTGAGTTAGGTATAAGTCGGTTCATTTCAACGAGTTGTGTCTAAAACACTGAGTCAACTCGGGATTTGAGAACGACGCACAAGTCTGTTAATGATTCAACTTAAGTCGGAAAATGTATCCATTAGAGCATTTGAGTAAAATAAGAGACTTAATTTATTTTTTTGGTGAAATCGGAGCCAGGTATTATTGTCAGTGTCCTCGGTCAGCAGTGCTACTTCACACAGAAATGGGTGGCGCTCTTGCAAAAGGGGCTTAATGCATCTCACTAATGCATTGTACCAAGCAAGTCATCATATCATTATGGATCCAAAAAGTCCATTTTGTTCAACAATTGAATCTTAAGGTGGGCTGTCTAGACATGCAGAAAATTGACAAATAGCAAAAAAGTTTCGACTCCGGTCAGCCTGCGTGGACTGCCCAGGGTGACCTGGGCCGATGCTTTTTGCAGATACATAAAGGCCCTTTTTCACAGAGCTAATTGATATACGTTCCATTCAAACATCTCAAACCATGTATAACCATACATACCGTCCAGCCTCGCGAAATTACCGCTCTTAGCGTCATGTTCTGTGAAAAGGGGGCCTAAAAGATCTGCAATAAAGTATCGACCCAGGTCAGCCTGCGCAGCCCGCGTAGGCTGACCTGGGCCGAAAACTTTTTGCTGTTTTCAATTTTCTCCATGTCCAAGTATCAGTTTACCTCACGATTCGGTTGTTCTTTAGACAATTGATTGATTGATTGATTGTATGGTGTTTAACGCCGTTTTCAACATTATTTCAGTTATATCACGGCGGCCAGTGCACTTATCCATGCTTTCCTGGGGTTTCATTTACCAGTACTTCGCACAATATTCTTTCCAAGCCATTGGCTGCTTTCCCACATAACCATCGTCGAAACAATGGTCAGCGGTGAGAGAGGAATGAATCCTGTCGTGATGACTATCATCAATCCTCGGAAAGAAATTGGCCAAGCCGGGGATCGAATCAGCGACCTCCTGGTTTTTAGACAAACTGGACTTCATGGATCCATGACCATGTGATGACTTGCTCGGTAGCATGCATCACGGAGATGCATTAAGCCCCTTTTTATCAGAGCATGGCTTAAATATATGCTGTCAGCTAGTCATTCAGTACATAGAATCAGAAAGGAAAAAAAAAAAAAAGTAGAATTGTTGGAAATTACGACCTCTTTTATACAGACTATTCTGATATATTTCCAGGAACAGATGCCATGGGCAGTTCTAGAAGTCCAAGCCTTAATAAAGTTTTAACAATAGCGTTTGTAATTAATAGCTGTTGTGTAGGACTAAACATAATAGCAGCAAAGAGAACCTCTACACATAGAACTTTAGGTTCGAATTTCAAGGGCAAATATCTAGCTTCAAAATTAGTCAGACAAACGAATTTCAGCTCCTTAGGACAAAGTGTTAAAGTACGAAAACATTTTTTGGAAAGTACACAGGAGAAACCTTCGAAAAGATTCCACCAGTTTTTAACAAGGACGAGAGACATCTTTCCAATCCGGCGTTCATACATTAAACCAATCACGAACAAGGAAACGGAAGATCCTAATCTAGTGCCAATTATAGACCATTTTGCAGGAATCAAAACTTGGTCAGTGCCTTACAGTATCAGAGACGTACCGAGTTCAACAACTGAGACAATTCTACATGAAAGACAGGATAAAGTACACGCTGTACACAAAGCTAGCCCTAAACCTACACCACATACGGAAATCGACAAGCCAGTTGTAACAAACAGCGCTAAGGAGGAAGCCTTATTTGATCATGAGTACATGGCTTACAGCGATGTCGCCCGTTTTGTACCGGAAGTTCAAAGTAAACAAGCTAGTATTATTGATGGACGGTATTCAAAGAGTAGTTGGAATGGCTATCATGAACCTGGCCGTAGCAGACTCAATCGTTTTTCTCAATTTACTAATAAGGAAAATGGTGAATCAAAAGATAATACACAAGATGGGCGACGGGATCATTCTTCATTTGGCAAGTTTCAGGCTGATAGTGATAGCGCGTCTCTTGGCAAAGGTTTAGACTTGTTTTCGTTTCCTGGCTTTGGCAGTTTTGGTAAATTCGTTCCAGATAAATCAAAATCTAAAGACCAATCAGCGGAGACCGGCAAGGGAAGTGTGAAAAATCGAGAACTGCATCATGAAATTAAAGATAATGACAAAAATGATGTCACACATGGCGTTTACGATGGCATATTCCGACCGAAAGGGGCTTTTCAAAGTATGGGAGCATTCAGGAATGATAAGGTAAAATAAATTGAGCCATGCTCTGTGAAAAAGGGGGTTTAATCCGTCTGCGAGAAGTATCGACCCAGGTCAGCCTGCGCAGGCTGACCTGGGCCGAAACGTTTCGCTATCGGTCAAATTTCTGTATGTCCAAGGACCGATCTACCTCATGATTAAGTCGGTTGCAAAAGAAAGTGGCTATTATGGTTCTGTGATTATGTGATATCTTGCTTGGGTCAATGCATAACAGAGATGCATTAAGCCCCCTTTTGTCAGAGCATGGCTCATTTCCCTATATGCACGCTGAGTCCAAGTCATTTCTATATGTACACATTTAAGGAAAATTAAGGAAAGGACAGGTCTCTTGTACAGGAATATTAGAAAATTCCCCGTTGAACTTAAACCTGAATCTAATAATAGTTCCTGTGAATAAATACTCTTAGACTGTTAAAAGCAAACCGAATGTCTGGACCAAGATATTAAAGCTGCATTGCAGATGCCAACTTAAGCAAACTTTTCTACTTCAGAAAGAATTTAAATTGAGTAAAAGAATTCTGGTTTCTTTTTTATCCACAGGTAACTAAGGATATTCTTGGGGCAGTTGAGAACACTATAAATCAAGTTTATAGTCATTTGTATGTGTTGTCTATTTCTGATCTACATTGTCTGACCAGATGCTCTGGCAAAAGGGAGTTTAATGCATCTCCGTGATATTTTACACCAAGCAAGTCATCACATAATTTATGGATCCATAAAATCCATTTTGTCTAAAAACCAACTGAATCATGATTTAGAAGGTTCCTTCGGCATGTAGAAAATTTACCTAAAATAAAAAGTTTCGACCTAGGTCAGCCTGCGCGGATTGCGCAGGCTGACCTGGGTCGATACTTTTTCCCGCAGATGCATTAAGCCCCCGTTTCAAAGAGCATGGCTCATTTCAGCTCGCATTATTTTAATCTTTCCCGTTTACTTTTAAGAAATATTTATTTTAATGATTTGCCAGTCTTAGACTGAAAGTGCGCACAATCTGCCGCGAATCTCCAACCTCTGCAACAAGCACATGAAAACCAAGCCACGCTCTGGCAAAAGGGGGCTTAATGCATCTCCGTGATGGATGATTCCAAGTAATCGATACTTTTCGCAGATGCATTAAGCCTCCTTTTTCATAGAGCATGGCTCATTCATATATATATTTTTTTTAATTGTATGGTTATTTGTTTGAATGTTTAAATAAAAGCCTTGAGCAGGGAGTTGTATTCCTTCTTCTGATTGGAGGATCTACAAATAGTTGCAACCTTTATTTGAACATAAAAAAACCCCCAAGAGACAGCTCTGAAATTTAAGTAAGCAACAATACGAAGACCGGTTAGGTAAGTGAAGGGCAGTCGTGATCTCTGGTGGGAGTGCTTTCTCGAAAATTTTTGGAAAAAAAAAAAGATTTTTTATTCAAATAACTTAGGAGTGTTGCAGAGAAATTACAAAGAAAGGATAGGCCCATAGACGTAAGTTTCGTGACCAGTTTTTACAAATCACCTAGATACCCAAAGCTAATGTGTATATTCATTTCTTACGTTAAAGATACATCCTTACAACCAGGGAGAGCATAAAAACGCTGTAAAAATATTGATAGACTGTAGAATGGTTCAGATTTTAGTCAGCTGCGTATACATAGATAAATTACCAAAATAAATGGACAAATACATACACAGAAAAGTGAGAAAATCATTGATTTCAAACCGGAATCGTCACAACAGTTATTTCTTTGATGGCCTCCAGAAAATGAAATGCATTTTCTATTGGTCGTAATCTATGCAACCTTGCAACCGTCAGGGGCAACATTTGGCATGAAGATACAAGAATACTTATAGTTTGATAAAATACAGATAAAATGGGTTAAAAACTGGCTGAAAACGAGTATATATGTATCTCTAAACCTTTACCCTCGTTTTTCCATTTATTTCAAGGACCCTTGAATACATCGACATAACTGCATCTGAGCCATGCTCTGTGAAAATGGGGGTTTAATGCATTTCCGTGATCCATGATACCAAGCAAGTCACCACACAATTATGGATCAATAAAATCCATTTTGTATAACAACCAACTGAATCATCAGGTACACTGGGCCTTTGACACATAGGAAATTGACCCAATAGCGAAAAGTTTCGGCCCAGGTCAGCCTGCGCGGACTGCGCAGGCTGACCTGGGTCGATACTTTTTCGCAGATGCATTAAGCCCCATTTTCACAGAGCATGGCTCATCTATATTAACTTTTATATGAGCCACGCTTTGGCAAAAGGTGGTTTAATGCATCTCTGTGATTCATCATACTAAGCAAGTCGTCATATAGTTATAAATCTACAAAATCCAGTTTTTTTTTTTCTCTCTAAAAACCGTCGGAATCATGAAGTAAAATTGTCCTTGGATATGAAGAAAATTGACTAGTAACAAAAAGTATCGACCCAGGTCAGCCTGCGCGGACTGCGCAGGCTGACCTGGGTCGATACTTTTTGCAAATGCATGGCTAAAATCTTTCAAGACTGTCTTTGTAGCCTAAAGTGTTCCTTTTTACCTTCCTCCACAGAGTGATTGTGAGAATATAGAATCCAAATCTTGTCATAAAGACGACGACTGTTCATGTTACGGATTCTACAAATGTACCAATGGTTTATGTACACGCAAGTCTCTTCAAGCGACTTTCTCTTCTGGTAAGTGTGCTTGCTGATATTTTGCGTCTCTCTCTCTCGCTCTCTCTCTCTCTCTATTGACAAATTCATAGCTTTTGTTTTAAAAGCAATGCAAGAAGAGAGGTGAGGCAATTCCTCTTCCATATTGAGAAAGAAGACCCTTGGTTTTTCAAGTTAATTTTGATATTTGTTAGACTCGATTCGAGCCGTTCATCATAGGTACTCTGTCCGTATTCACAATCCATTCTTAAGAACGTGCTTGGTCTCATTCTCCAAGATTTTCTAGATTTGAAAGTAACACAACTTCTGATTGGCTAAACCAAAAGTTTTAGCCAATCAGAAGCTGTGTTACTTTCGAATTTTGAAAATTCTTGAGAATAAGGGTCAAATTATTTAAGTTGACAAATATAGTTTTCTGTAAACTTTTATCGTCTTATTACCACAGACCACTTATGAAAACACTGTTATACAAGAACAACATGTTCGTTACAAGAAAGTTCTCCTTTGTCGCAAGCTTTTCACATATCTTTATGTATTCAACCGTAATTAACGTTGGTTATTCCCGCTACGCAAGGGTGGTTTAAAGTCATCTGCTACAAATATACAAGTGGGATAGGTTGAAAAGATTTTAAAAACAGGGTATATTAAAAAATGAAAAAAAAAAAACGCAAATATTATCCAGCAGCAATGAATCATCATCATCATCATCATCATCATCATTATCATCATCATCGACAACAACAACGACGACTACGACTTAAGTGCACTTGGCTGTTATGGCTTTATGAATTTACACTTTATCATTCAACACTTAACCCTTTCCCAAACGACAAATTTTAGACCCTTCCTAACTGAAAGAGTTTGCAGACGACAATTCTAAATTTGATGAAAATGGCGAAAAGTTCTCCAAAAGGGTAGAAAACACTGTGGGAAAAGGAGAAATTGCTCGTTACGAGCAATTTCTCCTTTTCCCACAGTGTTTTCAAAAGACTTGTACTGCATACACGTGAAAACCAGGGCTTGTTTGGGAAAGGGTTAAGCTATCAAAAGATCATGTGTTTTTACGACCGTCAGAAGGAATGCCTTTGAAAAAAATGAAGGAAAATGAGAAGATGCTGGTAACCAAAATGTTCTCCTTTTTCCACATTTCTTTTTTTTTTAATCAACTCAGAGACAATCCACATTACTTGAGCCAATTTTAATTTCTCGGATGAAAATGTGTCCAATGTGAACAGTATAAAGTTTTGTCTTCTGGTAAAGAGTTAATTCAGGAACAGGTTGTTCGAACCAAATGATCAAGGTGTTTAGTGATTTCAATTATAGTACTTTGTGTACTTTGATTGCATGGCGTATCAACACTATCTTTCCGGTCGACATTTTCTAAAGGTATTTTTGAAAGCTTGAACGCAAGTCGTTTTAGAACATAAATAAGAAACATAGCTCTAACGTGTAAGTCTTTTGCAAATACAAACAGGAAAAAATACAGTAATTACAATACTTTGTGCTCGAGTACTGGTATAAAACCGATCGCAAAGCATTGGTTTATACTAGTTTGGGATTGCCAGATTGTGAAACCTTTGACGTCATTTATATACACTCCCATTTCCGGTTACGACATTCCAGCCTGTTTTGAATACAATAAAATTCTGTTTTAAAACATGATACGTGTATTTTAAACATAAAAAAGGACATAGACATTGCCAAGGTTCTCGTACTTTTAGAAGCGTATCCAACGACCGTTCCTGAATATTTGTTCTATTTGAAAGTTTCAAGACTAGAAAGTCCGACAAGTCCAGACAGAATGTTCCATTCACATTCAACGGGGTCTTCAACATTGGCTAGTTTCTTTCGATATTTACTGTACTAGAAAAGCAATGTAAAGGTCTAATTATATACTTTCTCAAGATGTAAAGGTTATGTAATGGTTTAGTTTTTAATCATAGCAAATCACGGTTTGTCGAGTGCTTAAAGTTCGTGACTAATTGATATTCCGAAAGGTATTTTTTCTGAATCAGAGGAGACACAAAATTTTCAATTCCTGTAATCGTTTCCGTTGGTAAACTCTTTACCAAACGACATAAATTTAAGACTTATCCGAATTCAAAGCATTTGCAGACGGCAAAATTCAACGTGGTTTACATGACAATATTTGTCTTCAAGGGGGTTAGAAAACATTGTTGGGAAGAGCAGAAAACACTGGTTACAAGCATTTTCTGCTTTTCCCACAATGTTTTCAAAGGTCTTCCACCGCAAAGTCGTTAAAACAAGGGATTGTGTGGTAAAGGGTTAACCTTGTTTATTAATAGATCAAAATTTAATTCTATTAATTTCTATCCATCAAATAATCCAGATTCCGAGCAATGACAAGACTTGAGGAAAACTTTGTAATTCCGTGACAGAACGGTTAACTTTAAGGGAAATTTAAATCCACCAAATTGGAATAGCACCTTAACCCTTACCAAACAATCCCGAGTTTTAACCCCTCAAAGAAAGACAACTTTTGTAAACATTGTGAGAAAAGGAGAAAATGCTGGTCACCAGCATTTTCTCCTTTATCTCAAAATGTTTTCTACCCTTTCACACGAAAATTTTGTAATTTTACTATTTTAGCCTCGTTTAGATTGTCGTCTACAAATGCTTTCAATTTGAACCAGTCTAAAAATTTTGGCATCTAGTAAAGAATTAAGCGAGTAAATGCATTTCACTGTGACGTAAACAGTATTACTTCTGCTTTTTCTCCTGTTTAAAATCAGCCATAATCTGTGAAAAAGGGGTTTAATGCATCTGCAAAAAATGTCGACCCATGTCAGCCTGCGCAGTCCGCGCAGGCTGACCTGGATCGAAACTTTTTGCTATTGTTAAATACTTTGCATGTCCAAGGACCATTCTACCACATGATTCAGTCGGTTGTTTGATAAAATGGATTTTTTAATATTCATAATTACATGTATGTGATGACTTGCTTGATATTATTCATCATGGAAATGCAATGACCCCCTTTTTCCGGATCACGCCTCAAATGTTTATTTCAATTCAGGGTGCACTGTCATGACAGTGTGGCAGTTTTGAACTGAGAGAAATTATACTTTTCAGGATTCGCTTCGTTCGTTTCCGTGAAGACCCTTTGTATGTGATTACACCAAGGTCGGATAGAATATTGCACCAATGCTTAACTCTTTACCACACGAGAAAAATGGAGACCAGTCCAAATTGAGAGCATTTGCAGACGACAATTTAAATGCGACTCAAATAGGGAATTTTGCCTTTGGTATATTAGAAAACATTGAGGGAAAAGGATAAAATGCTGGTTACCAGCATTTTTTCTCCTTTTCCCTCAATGTTTTCAAAAGGTTTCTTCCTCAGGGTCGTTAAAGGTCGGGATTGTGTGGTAAAGGGTTAAAGGAAACTACATGTAGTTAGAGTGAAAGATAAGTCTCAATGAAGTTGGGTTAACACAGAATATGCAGATGTCCCTGTTAATTTCAATCACACAATGTTTCTTAAATTAATAGAATCTTCATTTGAGCGGCGCTCTGGCAAAAGGGGATTTAATGCATCTCCGTGATACATTCTAACAAGCAAGTTATATAATAATAGATACGTAAAATCCATTCTGTGTAACAGCTAACTGAATCATGAGGTACAAATATGCTTTGACATGCAGAAAATAAACCAATGGCAGAAAGCTTTGACTCAAGTCAGCCTTGGAGAGGAACTATATAAGCTATAAACTTACGTTCTAATCCTTTTCTTGTTTAAATTTATGTTATATTAGTCTATGTAAATTATATGAATAAACTGTGTTTAAACTAAGTCAGCCTTCACAGAGCATGGCTTATTTATATGATATTGTTTTCGAAGTCAACTTTTTCAAAGTTTTGAAAAAGTACCTTAATGCCTCAAAGGTTATTTCCTTTTTTTCCCCCATGTTCTCTCTTTCTCCTCACTGAATTAGAGTCTTCAGTTCAGGTTTTTAACCCTTATTCTTCTAACTAAAAGAAATGAAACTGTGAAACCGGTAGTATAAACCCAAATTTTCCTATTCCAAAGGTATTTTCAGAGGAAGGATTTCTACTTTTCTACTCATCGGACAATGTGGATCCAAGATCAGACTGCTCGTTCTGTGCAGTATGATCTTGACCTACACTGCCCGCAAAAGGTGAGTGAGTCGCGTTTACCAGCTAAAGGGTTAAAACGTGAAATATAAGTTCATAGAAAAAAAAAATCTGGAAATTCGTTTGGTCAATTTTTGTGGCATTTGTCGAAGACAATGCCACTATGAGTTCAATACGGTATTTTGAAAATCATGTATCGTAGTTTGTGCGAAACCGAAAGAAGTAAACCCAGTTAAACTCAATTTTTCGAAGACAAATAAGTGTTTCGATAGTACTCAGATATATATATTTAACAACGGCGTACTGAAATAAACGGGATTAGGCCACCGATCATGTGAATACTTCTTTTTTTTTTTTATTGAAAATAGCTATAACCGCTATTGCCTTCTATTGGCGCAATGGTACACACAACCTTTGTCTCCTGACCGTGTTCGTCCCAAAACCAGTTCATTCCTGGGCTTGTTCGTCCCACATCATTGTTTGTTTATTTTTCAAATTATTAATTCTTCACAATGGCTCCCTTGACAAATGCCACACCAGTGCTTTCAACGCTTTGATTTGTGTATGTTTTTGTTACTGATATGTAATTCTAGGTGCAAACGATACGGCAAACGATACTGAAATGATTTACAAGTTTAATTACGTGTTATATATCTGTTTATTGGTGTTTTTGAATCACAGCCTTCTTGCTAACTAAGGTTTTGTCATACCGACATCAGTAACATAAATGGATACCAGCACTGTGTACTTTTCCCACGATGCTTTTTCTTCCCTGTCAAGGACGCATTTCATTATTATGCGCCAGATCGTATTTGTCGTCTGCAGACGCTTTCAATTTCAACTACTGTAGTCTAAAATTTTGTCGTCTGGTACAAAGTTAAAAGCGACAAAATGACAGACTTACTTTGTCATCTTTATTTATTTCGACTCTTAGGCTGCTAAGCGCGACTCAAGGACCCTTTTGCGGACAGTGTAGGTCAAGATCACACTGCACAGAACGTGCAGTCTGATATTGTATCTACACTGTCCTATAAAGAGATATTTTTAACCCCAGAAATAATTTTGAAATAGCAACATCTGGGTTTTTACTCTCCGCTTGAAAGTTTTGTTTCACTTATTTAGCAGGTTAACCCCTTACCACACAGTCCTGACCCTGGGAAAGAAAGCTTTTGAAAACATTGTGGAAAAAGGAGAAAATGCTGGTAATCAGCATTTTCTCCTTTTCCCACAATGTTTTCTACCTTTCCTGTAACAAAATTCAATTTATGAATCACGTTTATTTTATTTCGTCTTCTGCAAATGCTTTCAATTTGGACAAGTCTAAAAATGTTGTCGTTTGAGGGTTAAGATTGGGGGGGGGGGGGTTGAGGAAAAGAAGAGTGTGTACTTTTTTTCCCCAATCGAATCAATATCAATTACAGAAATAATGCCTATTTCTGTATTCGGTAAACACTTATTAGTGTCCGTAATCAGTTATGAAAATAAAGGCCTAGGTATTTTTGTACAATAAATAGTGTCCTCGTGAAAAAATGGCTAAGAATAGCCTTATGATAGACTGGGACGATCTTTTAACCCTTTATCAGACAACCTCGAGTTTTAAAGAGACATCCTTACAGCTGAGAGGGAAACAAAACAATTTTAAAATTTGATAGACTGTAGAATGGTTTAGAATTTAGACGGTTGTGTAAACATGAAAAAAATACCGATATATACGGTGTAAGGAATAAGTACATATATCGGAAATCTTCGATTTTAAACCGGAAACGTCACAACAGTGATTTCTTTGGTGGCCTCCAGAAAATTAGATGCATTTTCTATCGGTCGTAATCTATGTAACCCAGCAACCGTAAGGGGCAATACTGTATTTGGAATGAAGAAACAAGAATGACTACAGTTCGATAAGATAAAGATAAAATGGGTTAAAAACTAGCTGAAAACGAGTAGAGATGTACCTTTAACGCTTTTGAGACCGAAGGCTTTTGAAAATATTTGAGGGAAAAGGAGAAAATGCTGGTAACCAGCATTTTCTCCTTTTCCCTCAAAACTTTGTACCCTTTCATACACAAATCCCGTTATTTGAGTTAGATTTAATATGTCGTCTGCAATTTGTTCTCAATTTGGACGAGTCTCAGCTATGTCATCTGATAAAGTGCTAACCCATTACAAAACAATTTCGAGTTTTAACGACCCCGAGAAACATGGAACACCTAAGAAAATATTGAGGGAAAAGGAGAAAATGCCGGTAACCAGTATCTTCACCTTTTCCCTCAATATTTTCTACACTAAATTCCAGCTACATTTTATTTGTCGTCTGCAAAGGCTGTCAAAATGGACCAGTCTAAAATTTTGCCATCTGGCAAATAGTTTTACCACACGACAAAATTTTAGATTTGTTGAAATTCAAAGCATTTGCAGACGACAAATTAAAGGTGGCCCAAACGATGGAAATTGCCTTTGACTGAGTTGAAAACATTGTGGGAAAAGGGGGAATACTGGTTACCAGCGTTTTCTCCTTTTCCCACAATGTTTTTAAAAGCGCTCTTTCTCGGGGTAAAAAAAAACTCGGAATTGTGTGGTAAAGGGCTAAGCCGATTGTTCTCCGTTATTGTTGAATGCTGAAAATAATGAAACCGTTTAGATCAAAATGATCATACTCCTTAACTCTTTACCACACGACAAAAATGTAGACTAGTCCAAATTGAAAGCATTTGCAGACGACAAAATGATTGTGACTGAAAAAATGAAATTTGTTCTGGGAAGGACAGAAAACATTGTGGGAAAAGGAGAAAATGCTGGTTACCAGCATTTTCTCCTTTTCCTACAATGTTTTCAAAAGGCTTCTTTCTCAAGGTCGTTAAAAGTCGGGATTGTGTGGTAAAGAGTTAATTCAGCCATTTCAGACATGCCATGAATTGCCTGGTATGTCATTCAGTTCATTATTAAAGACTTAATAAACAAAACTAATATTGCAAGCGGATAATAAAAATCCTAAAGAAAGTGATGTTTCAATGTTCTGTTCACCAGGGCCCGTATTCACCAACCATTCTAAATTGCAGTTTCAGTCTATTTCTAGATTTAGAACGAAACGCGATTTCTGATTGGCCATTCGGTTTAGCCAATCAGAAATTGCGTTATTTTGAAATTCAGAAAATTCTTGAGAATTTCACTAAGAAAATTGCAAAGAATGGTTGGAGAATACAGACCTAGATCTCAAATGCAAACTAATGTAAAGTAACTGGAATTCGTTAGCATTTGAGATAAAATTACAATTTGTCCATCAAAAATGTCATAAAGCACGCCAGAGACTCACTTGATATTGCCTTTTCTAGACTCATTCAACAAAGCCTTATCTCAAATACCAACTTATGTCAGACTCAATATTTATTACTATGTACACCCGACTCCTTGCTGTATAGAGCATTTATTATTATGTACTCCCTACTCCTTGCTGTACAGAGTTTATCTTTTTACATCACAGATTCCAGCCATGACGAAACACCCAGAGAGTTCTGGCACAGCGGACCGTACAGCAAACAAGAACTTGGTGTTCATTACTGAAACCTAGATTGCGATGCAACACCAGAACCCGTATTCTCCAGCTACATGCACGTGAATGTGAGCCATGCTCTTGGTGCTCTGGGAAAAGGGGTTTTAACTCTTTACCAAACGACAAAATTTTAGCCTCGTAAAAACTTGAAAGCATTTGCAGACGACAAACTAAATGTGAACTCAAAACGTGAATTTTTTCTTTCATAGTGTAGAAAACATTGTGGGAAAAGGAGAAAATGCTGGTTACCAGCATTTTCTCCTTTTCCCACGATGTTTTCCAAAGGCTACTTTCTCAGGGGCGTTAAAAGTCGGGATTATGTGGTAAAGGGTCAATGCATCTCCGTGATGCACTTTACCAAGCACGTGATCATATAACCCTTTGCCGCACAATGCCGCCTTTTGGCGCCCCTGGGAAAGAAGCCTTTTGAAAACATTGTGGGAAAAGGAGAAAATGCTGGTAACCAGCATTTTCTCCTTTTCCCACCATGTTTTCAACCCTATCAACAAAAATTGCACCATTTGAGCCACACTGAAATTGTCGTCTGCAAACGCTTTCAATTTGGACAAGGCTGAAATTTTGTCGTCTGGTACAGGGATAATTATAGATCCATAAAATCCATTTTGTCTAACAATCGACTGATTCATGAGGTACACTGGTCCTTTGACATGCAGAAAAAATTACCAGCAGCAAAAAGCTTCGACCCAGGTCAGCCTGTGTGGACTGCAGATTCCGTGTTGCATTATATACCAAGTAAGGCTTCACATGATTACGGATCCATAAAATCAATTTTGTTTATCAACCGATTGAATCATGAGGTACACTGGTCCTTTGACATGCAGAAAAAATTACCAATAGCAAAAAGCTTCGACCCAGGCCAGCCTGTATGGACTGCAGCCTCCGTGGTGCATTATATACCAAGCAAGGCTTCACATAATTACGGATTCATAAAATCAATATACTTTGTTTATCAACCGACTCAACCATGAGGTAGACTTGTTCCTTGACATGCAAAAAGTTGACCAACAACAAAAAGATTAGACCCAGGTCAGCCTGCGTGGACTGCAGCCTCCGTGTTGCATTACATACCAAAAAAGGCTTCACATAATTACGGATCCATAAAATCAATATATTTTGTTTATCAACCGACTTAGCCATGAGGTAGACTTGTCCCTTGACATACAAAAAGTTGACCAACAGCAAAAAGCTTCGACTCAGGTCAGCCTGTGTGGATTGCAGCCTCCGTGTTGCATTAGATACCAAACAAGGCTTCACATAATTACGGATCCATAAAATCAATATATTTTGTTTATCAACCGACTTAGCCATGAGGTAGACTTGTCCCTTGACATACAAAAAGTTGACCAACAGCAAAAAGCTTCGACTCAGGTCAGCCTGTGTGGATTGCAGCCTCCATGTTGCATTAGATACCAAACAAGGCTTCACATAATTACGGATCCATAAAATCAATATATTTTGTTTATCAACCGACTGAAGCATGAGGTAGACTTGTCCCTTGACATACAAAAAGTTGACCAACAGCAAAAAGATTCGACCCAGGTCAGTCTGCGCGGATTGCGACCTGTGTCGATACTTTTTTTTTTAATAAATGCATTAAACCTCCTTTTTACAGAGCATGGCTCATATCTTATTTGCATTCTTAGAGGTTTCTTTTATATTTAGAAAGTAACGCGATTTCTCATTTGCTGAACCATTTTGGTTTAGCCAATCAGCAATCGCGATACTTTGATACTTAGCGCGGCTTACTGACCTTTTGCGGACAGTTTAGATCCAAGATCAGACTGCACAGAACGTGCAGTCTGATCTTGGATCTACACTGTCCGATAAGGAGATATTTTTCTCCAAAAAATAATTTTGTAATAACATTATTCGGGTTTTTACCAACGGCTTGAAAGTTTTGCTTAACCCTTAAGCTGCTAATCGCGACCCACTGACCTTTTGCGGACAGTGTAGATCAAGATCAGACTGCACAGAACGTGCAGTCTGATCGTTGATCTACACTGTCCGATACGGTATTTTATTTCCGGTGAAATCAACTTTGAAACCGCAATGTTTGACCTTTTAGTTTTGTGTAGAAATTTGCGTTTCATTTATTCAGCAGCTTAACTCTTTCCCAAACAAGCCCTGGTTTTCACGTGTCTACAGTACAAGTCTTTTGAAAACACTGTGGGAAAAGGAGAAATTGCTCGTAACGAGCAATTTCTCCTTTTCCCACAGTGTTTTCTACCCGTTTTGAGACCTTTCTGCCATTTTCATCAAATTTAAAATTGTCGTCTGCAAACTCTTTCATTTTGGACTAGTCCAAAATTTGTCGTTTGGGAAAGGGTTAAGTGTTAACTTATTTAGCAGGATATGGGTATAGAGACGTCACGTGGCAAAAACGTGCACAGATTGAACTTTCATCAATGTTGCTTTTCTTTCTAGCCGAACTCTGGTGGTTCAGCCATGCGCGCGGCTAGTACTCTAGGAGACGTGATTTCGAATCCCAACCAAACTGTTTTCGAGAACAGATTACGGTCATTTGGTTATTTGCACCAACCATTCGTAAGAACATTCTTGTTCTTATTACACAGAATTTTCTAAATTTGAAAGTAACACAACTTCTGATTGGCTAAACCAAATAGTTTCGCCGATCAGAATTTTGTGTTACTTTTCAAATCTATAATTAGACTAAGAATTTTCTAAATTTGATAAAAGTAACTGAACATGTGATTGGTTAAACCAAATAGTTTAGCCAATCAAAAGTTGTTTTACTTTCTAGATCCATACTTAGACTCGGAATGTTCTTGTTGTACTGGATTCATGTTGTCCGTCTGTCCGTCCGTTTGTAGACGCTATTTCGTACCCTCATTTTTTCCGACAGTTTTTATTAAATTTGCTGAAATTCAATCCATCCTACGATTGAAACTTGCGCACAAGCGATTGTCATCATAAGTTTTTTCGACTATTAACGGATTTAACCCGTTACTACACAGTTCTGAGTATTAGAACTTACAGAAGAAAGCTTTTGAAAACATTGTGGGAAAGGAGAAAATGCTGGTAACCAGTAACCAGCATTTTCTCCTTTTCCCACAATATTTTCTACCTTTCTGAAAACAAATTCTAATTCTTGAGTCACATTTATTTTGTCGTCTGTAAATACATGTAATTTCAATTTGGACTAGTCTAAACTGTTGTCGAGTGATATAGAGTTAATAAGCCCTATTCATTTTTTTTTTCTTTGCCTAGTGACAAGGCAACTGTCGGGAATAGGGGGTATTCGTCAGCCTAAAGAAATTCTTATTTTTATCATTATCATACTTATCATCATTATCATCATCATCTTCATCACTGATTATTTTCTTTTTTGTGAATAATGTTTCAAGTGTTTGAAGTAGCCTAAACATTAATTTGTGTACAAGTAAAATCACTGACATATTTATAATATGACGTGCAACACACGAAAAGGGGCATTCGGACAATTGCGTAAAGTGCTGTCCCGGATTAGCCTGCGCAGTCCGCGCAGGCTAATCCGGGACAACACTTTACGACTACATAAGATTTTCTCATACAGTAGAAACAGAAAATGCAGAAAAACGGGAAGTGTCGTCTGGGATTAGTCACAGACTGCACAGGCTGATTTCGGACGACACACTTTTACGCATATATCTGAAGGCCCCTTTTCGTGTGTTGCACGCCATATAGACTTACTCTACATAGCGTTATGTACAGTTAATTGTCTCCCTCCCCCCCTCCCATGTTTTTCAACAATCTCCGAGCAGAGTTGTCGTTCGTTACTCTCACCATACATCTCTGCAACGGGCTCAATGACAAGAATTTTGTCAAACCGAGGAAAACATGTTTTGTTACTGTTTAACTGTTTCATGTGTAACATAATAAAGTAGACAAAGGAAATATGATTCCGGATACATTATAGGTGCATTCAAACTGATGAATTTACCTGTATAAAATGGAAATATTTTTTCAAGCTTCTTTACTGATCAGAATCTTACGCCAATTGTAAAAAAAATGGCTGCGCCCATAAATGATGACAATTTAAACAAAATTAAAAAACAAGTTATCGCCCTTTAAAAGACATTTAAGCTTTTCAGAAAATCCCTCTTTTTCAAATTTCCTACCACCAAGTCTGATTGGACGTTGCTGTTTGAATAGCACACAAAACAATCGACTGGTCTTTCTTTCACCGGCGTTTGTGTCGCCATTTTGAGTTATGGTCATGTGACGAAAATATCACGTGATGACGGACTACTTTCTGAGCCGATTACAGAGGTGAATGGGAATGATCCGTAAGTGCAACAGAGTGGTTTTTCAAAAGCCATGTTTTATGAATTCGATTACAAACGTTTGCCAGAGTGTGGCTCATTTGTTTTCTTTGCGAAGTTTCTTGCTTAACCCTTTACCAGATGACAAAATTTTAGCCTTATCCAAATTGAAAGCATTTGCAGACGACAATTTTAATGTGGCCCAAATTGTGCAATTTCTCTTCTAAAGGGCAGAAAACATTGTGGGAAAAGGAGAAAATGCTGGTTACCAGCATTTTCTCCTTTTCCCACAATGTTTTCAGAAGGTCTCTTTCCCAGGGTCGTTAAAAGGTGGCATCGTGCGGTAAAGGGTTAATACAGGTGACAACCAACACAGGTGCTACTGTAATTGAGAAACAAGAGGACCATAATGGCCCTATATCGCTCCACTGGCTTATGAATATAAACCATAAATACTAAACATTTCAATTCTGAGCCAAATGGTTTCAAAATGAAGACTTACAAAGTTTTCTCTGTAAAAGCCCATGTGAAAGTTGAGACCCGCAGGGCAAAGTCATTTTTGATCCCAGAGCTATAATTACTTGAACCCTGGTAGAGATCCACAAGATAAAGCCAAAATAATGCAAGTCTATGCTGTATGGTTATAAATAAGGTGATTTTCAAGTTTTGTCCATATGAAGCCTCTGTAAAACATAAGACCCCTGATGCAAGGCTAATTTCAAAAAAAAAAAAAAAAAAAAAAATCAAAACAGGAAGATTTCTTTAGTTGTCACTATGTAAGTCCATGTAAAACTTGTGACCCCTGCGGCGGGGCCAATTTTGACCCCAGGGATAAAATTCTGGCCCGCTTGGTAGAGGCCCACTAGATATAGCTACATGCAAAATTTGGTAGCTCTAGGCCTTATGGCTAGGCACAGGAAGATTTTTAAAGTTTTCCCTATATAAGCCTATGTAAAACTTGTGACCCCTGGGGTAGAGCCAATTTTGACCCCAGGGCTATAATTTGATGAAACTTGATAGAGGTCTACTATATAAAGCTACATGCCAAATTTGGTAGCCCTATGCCTTATGGTTTCAGACAAGAAGATTTTTACAGATTTCCAATATTTTTCAGTTTTGTTGCCATGGCAACCAGAGTTTTTGAAGGAATCAAATTCTTTCAAGAAATTCTGAAGAGGACCATGGCAGGATCATTTCTCTGAAGTTTCATGAAAATTGGATGGGTAGTTTCAGAAAAGAAGATGTTTGAAATAAAAGTTAACGCACGGACGGACGGACGGACGGACGCACGGCGGACACCGGGCCATGACATAAGCCCGCTGGTCTTCGGACAGTGGAGCTGAAAATGTACGGCGCTGTGGCTAGAGGAGGTTCCATGGTGCATGATACCAAGCAAGCCTTAACATAAACAGGAATCAACACAATTAATTTTGTCTAACAACCGAGTGAATCCTGTGGGAGAATGGTCCTTTAACACGCAGAAAATTGACCAAATGCATAACGATTCGACCCATGTCAGTCTGAGTGAACGGACATGAGTCGACACTTTTTGCAGATGCATTAAGCCCCTGTTTTACAGAGCATTGTTCAAATACGTATTCCACAGGGTCGTATTACACGAGATTGTTTGGTAAACGGTTAAACGTGAGAGTGCCTGGGTATTTTAAAAAATGTATAAATATGTCAGTCTCGCCGTCATGCCCGCCCAAGATCTAGTGATTTTCATGTTAATATATCTTTTCTGTATGACTATGTACAATCGTGTACTTGTCGTAAAATAAAATGTTCTGTTCTAGAAACGGCACCTCGTGGAAGACCTGCCCTTGAGATCTACGACAATATTTTTTTAGAAAAGAAAAAATGTATTACATTTATAGAAACATGTCCTAATTAGGTGTGAGCGAATGCAAAAAAAAATTATTTATAAATACATACATTTTTAGCGGGGGTGCCAGAATAATAAGCAGTAACACTTTCCCAGACCATAAAAAATTTTGTCTGATTCAAATTGAAGGCATTTGCAGACTACAAATCAAATATGGCCTCAATCAAGGAATTTTACTGAAAAAGTTTTGAAAACATTGTGGGAAAAGGGAGAAAATGCTGGTTACCAGCATTTTCTCCTTTTTCCCACAATGTTTTCAAAAGCCTTTATTCCACAATGTCCTCAAGACATGGGATTGTTTAGTAAAGGGTTAATTAACAGAAAATAGAACTATCATCCCTAGAATTTGTCCTCGGGTCAGGCTAAAACACGCTCAGTACAATGGTCGCGTGAGTCTCTTGGTCTTGATTAGGTTCACCTTATTTATGTTTATCGGAACGGTTAAACGTTTAATTGTTCAGTTTTTGAGGAAGAAGAAACTCTGTCCAATTATCGTATGAAAATAGCGCGGAGAATTGTCTGAAAACAAGCCGATCCTTTAACCTTTAATCAAGAGTAAGAAAAATTGTGAGTCATTGGGAACTCGATCAATCAGAAAGTCAGTCAGTAACCAAAGGACCGACCGACCAAACCAAACCAAAGCCAACCAACCAACCAACAAACCCAAACAAAACCAACCAACCAACCAACCAACCAAAACCAAAACCATCCAACCAACCAATCAACCAACCGTCCAACAAATCAATTAATCAATCAACAAGTCAGTCAATCGGAGCGAACATTACAGTACCTTGGCTTGTCCTACCATTGTATGCTGTCAACTTGACTTTTACAGCGCCTTTGACCGTAATTTTTGCATTTGTGGAAAGTGCAGATAACGATCAGACTGCGAAAATAGTGCAGTCTGATCTTTGATACCCGCTCTTTTGTAAGTTATTCTGAATGCACAGCGTTTTAAATTCTTAATTAGCCCATGACCAACCCATCCCGTATTTTAACGACTCCCAGGCTATTGAAATCATTGAAGGAAACGAGACAATGCTGGTAACCAGCATTTTTTCCTTTGCGCACGTTGTTTTCTATCTTTTCAAATACAAATCCAACCATTTCAGCTACAAATAACTTGTCTTCTGCGAATGCTGTCAATTCGGACAACAGTCGACAATTTTGTTGTTTGATAAAGAGATAACGCTCTGACTCACTGTTAGAAGTCCTGTGACAGTGTTTGACTTCCTTTGATTTGACTAGATGGCGTTTAACTCGTTTTCAGCAGTATATCAGTCCTACCACGGTAACAGTACACCTAACCATGCCTCCTACACTGAGTCACAGGCCATTATTTTTCATTCTTTATGGCTGTTCAAACAATATTTCTTTTACAAAAAGTACCGAAACATTAACTAAGTACGATATAGTATCGTAGAAAAATTTTTCATGAAAACTAGAAAAACTAATTATTATACAATAGTTTTGTTACTACATGTATTTGACTAATTAATTGTACGGTGTTTAACTCCGTTCTCAACATTATTTTAGTTATGGCGCGGCAGCCAGTGAACCCACCAGTGCTTTCTTTTATCAGTAGTTCGCACAGTATTCTCCCCAAGCCACTGGCTGCTTTTCCACGTAACCATCGTGGAAACAATGATCAACAGCGAGAGAGTAATGAATCCTGTCGCAATGACTATCATCAATCCTGGGAAAGAAATTGGCCAGGCTGGGAATTCCAAACTAGAGAGGCTAGTTGCTATTCGAAAGTTATAAATACTTAAAAGGGAAATAACTATGATAAATAAGTCCATTTCGTTTTTCAGTTATTCCCCTTACATATCGCACATTAACATGGAATAAGCTGATATAGCTAAATTGTCACGTTAAATTCTACCCTACCACATAATTGTATTTACAAGCACATTTCTCTTGTTTTGTGGACAGTGTAGACAAGGTCAGACGTCAGACTTAGATCTACATAGCACAATGTTTTTTTTTTTTCAATCCTTTACCACACAATCTCGACTTTTAACGACCCTGAGAAAGAAGTCTTTTCAAAACATTTTGGGAAAAGGGGGAAATGCTAATAATCAGCATTTTCTTTTTTTTCCCCACAATGTTTTCTACCGTTCCCAAATCAACTGTTTAATTTTTGAGTAACATTTACTCTATCGTCTGCTGATGCTTTCAGTTTGGACCGATCTGAAATTTTGAGATTTGATGAAAAGATTAAAGCTTTTATGACTGAAAAGGTCTTGTAAAGAAAATATAAGAGCCATTCTCTCTAAAAAGGGGGCTTAATTCATCTGCAAAAAGTATCGACTCATGTCAGTCTCCGCAATCCGCGCAGGCCGATCTGGTTCGTAAACTTTTCGGCTATTGCACAACTTTCTACATGTCAAAGGATCCTTTAACCTCATGATTCAGACGGGTGCTCGACAAAATTTATTTTATGGATAAATAACTTCAGCCATACTCCGTGAAAAGGTGGTTTAACGCATCTGCAAAAAGTATCAACCTGTGTCAGTCTGCGCAGGCTGAACTCAGTCGAAATTATTTGCAATTGCTTCATATATATATTGAGACTTCACTTCATATCTTGTATTGCCATATAACCTTTATAAAATGCGAGACAGCGTAGATCAGTGGTAAGAGTGCACGTTTTGATCTTGATGTACACGGTTAAAAAAAGCTACTGAAGTTGTCTGCACTTTTCTGGCCGGGGAGGGGGGGGGGGTGTCTTGGTCCTGTGTAGCTCAGTGGTAAAGTGTAGTACTCGTAACCTGAAGGCCCCGGGCTGGAGCCCCTTTGGAAGTACTTGGTTTTTCATGAGAGTCTCCTTGGTCAAGACACTTCAGGTCACTTGCCTAGTACTGGCAAAATCCAAGACATACTCGTTCATGAACATTTGAACTGTCGCCGTGATTAGACTGAAATAGTCTTGAAAGCGGCGTGAAACAACATTCACACAATCAACGTTTTCTATGGCCAAAGCTTGACTTATCGTCTGCAAGTACTTTGAATTTGGACGAGTCGAAAACTTTGTCGCCTCGTAGAGTTAAACCTGAAGTATCTTTTTGTTCTTTTAACACCGCGGCTGCTTAGCGCGATTCAAGCTGGTTTTTTGCAGACAGTGTAGATCAAGAATTGAATGCACAGAATGTGCAGTCTTCTCTCGATGTTATTGGTTGAAAATATTTATTGCAATGATTTAGTAGTCTAACCTTTTACCACATATTCCCCTGTCTTTACGATTCTGAGAAGGAAAGCTTTTGAATACGTTGTGGGAAGAGGAAAAAATGCTGGTTACCAGCATTTTCTCCTTTTCCATCAACGTTTTTTTTTTTTGCCTTCTGATGAAAAATTCCATCATTTGAGCCATATCTGGTATGTCGGCTGTTTATGATATGCCTTCAATTTCGACCGGTGTAAAATTTTGTCATTTGGTAGAGAATTACGGGTTAACTTAACTCTTTACCAAACGACAAAATTTTAGACTGGTCCAAATTGAAAGTATTTGCAGACGACAAAATAAACGTGACTCGAAAATTGAAATTTGTGATGGGAAGGGTAGAAAACATTGTGGAAAAAAGGAGAAAATGCTGGTTACCAGCATTTTCTCATTTTCCCACAGTGTTTTAAAAAGCATTCTTTCTCAGGGTCGTTAAAACGCGGGATTGTGTGGTAAAGGGTTAATTAAACAGATGAAACGGAGAGATACACTAAATATCTCAAAGCTTTAGCGATCTTTATTGTAATTCCACGTGTAGAGAGATCAATTTTCGTCTGTTTTCTTGTAACCTGTCAGCAGACGACCGAAACGTGTTGATCGTAAATGTTTTCTGCCCCATTTACAACTTTGTTTCTTCTAGGTGTCAGAATTTGGCACGTATAAACTATTTAATTTACTACCACCAAACAATTTAAACTTTACGACCCCTTAGCTCTTTCCTATTTTTTCCAGTGCACTCTAGATGAAAGCCTGTTACACTATTTACCGGTGGACGGGCGTTTTGGCCACGAAAGGTTTGGCCACGAACGTTTTGGCCATGGACGTTTCAGCCTACACGTTTTGGCTACGGACGTTTCGGCCTACACGTTTTGGCCACGGACGTTTTGGCCACGAACGTTTTGCCCACGAACGTTTTGGCCACAAACGTTTTGGTCACGAACGTTTTGGTCACGGACGTTTTGGCCACAGACGTTTTGGTCACGAACGTTTTGGACACGAACGTTTTGGTCACGGACGTTTTGGCCACAGACGTTTTGGCCACAGACGTTTTGGGCACGAACGTTTTGGGCACGAACGTTTTGGCCACAGACGTTTTGGTCACGAACGTTTTGGACACGAATGTTTTGGTCACTAACGTTTTGGACACGAACGTTTTGGTCACGGACGTTTTGGCCACTAACGTTTTGGCCACAGACGTTTTGGTCACAGACGTTTTGGACACGAATGTTTTGGTCACGGACGTTTTGGCCACAAACGTTTTGGCCACGAACGTTTTGACCACGGACGTTTTGGCCACAAACGTTTCGGGCACGAACGTTTTGGCCACGGACGTTTTGGCCACAAACGTTTTGGGCACGAACGTTTTGGCCACGGACGTTTTGGCCACAAACGTTTTGGGCACAAACGTTTTGGGCACGAACGTTTTGACCACGAACGTTTTGGCCACGGACGTTTTGGCCACGGACGTTTTGGCCACGAACGTTTTGGCCACGAACCTTTGGGCCACGGACGTTTTGGCCACGGACGTTTTGGCAACGAGCGTTTTAGCCACGGACGTTTTGGTCACAAACGTTTTGGACACGAATGTTTTGGTCACGGACGTTTTGGGCACAAACGTTTTGGCCACGAACGTTTTGACCACGGACGTTTTGGCCACAAACGTTTTGGGCACGAACGTTTTGGCCACGGACGTTTTGGCCAAAAACGTTTTGGGCACGAACGTTTTGGCCACGGACGTTTTGGCCACAAACGTTTTGGGCACGAACGTTTTGACCACGGACGTTTTGGGCACGAACGTTTTGGCCACGAACGCTTTGGCCACGGACGTTTTGGCCACGAACGTTTTGGGCACGAACGTTTTGGCCACGGACGTTTTGGCCACGGACGTTTTGGGCACGAACGTTTTGACCACGGACGTTTTGGCCAAAAACGTTTTGGGCACGAACGTTTTGGCCACGGACGTTTTGGTCACAAACGTTTTGGACACGAATGTTTTGGTCACGGACGTTTTGGGCACAAACGTTTTGGCCACGAACGTTTTGACCACGGACGTTTTGGCCACAAACGTTTTGGGCACGAACGTCTTGGCCACGGACGTTTTGGCCAAAAACGTTTTGGGCACGAACGTTTTGGCCACGGACGTTTTGGCCACAAACGTTTTGGGCACGAACGTTTTGGGCACGAACGTTTTGACCACGGACGTTTTGGCCACGGACGTTTTGGCCACGGACGTTTTGGCCACGAACCTTTGGGCTACGGACGTTCTGGCCACGGACGTTTTGGCCACGGACGTTTTGGCCACGAACGTTTTGGCCACGAACCTTTGGGCCACGGACGTTTTGGCCACGGACGTTTTGGCAACGAGCGTTTTAGCCACGGACGTTTTGGTCACAAACGTTTTGGACACGAATGTTTTGGTCACGGACGTTTTGGGCACAAACGTTTTGGCCACGAACGATTTGACCACGTACGTTTTGGCCACAAACGTTTTGGGCACGAACGTTTTGGCCACGGACGTTTTGACCATGGACGTTTTGGCCACGGACGTTTTGACCATGAACGTTTTGGCCACGGACGTTTTGCACACGAACGTTTTGGCCACGGACGTTTTGACCACGAACGTTTTGCACACGAACGTTTTGGACACAAACCTTTTGGCCATGGACGTTTTGGCCACGAACGTTTCTGCCTACACGTTTTGGCTGGCTTAAAATACAAAGTAGGATGTTTTGGCCAAATGATGTTTTCAAACAGAAAAATACAATAAATGATCTTTCTATGATTTTAATCCTTAGGCTGCTCAGCGCGACTAAAGGACCTTCTGCTAACAGTGTAGATTCAGATCAAACTGCACAGAACGTGCAGTCTGGCCAAAACGTCCTTTGTTCTATTTTCAGCTAGCCAAAACCTTCGTGGCCAAACGTTATACTGGTACTTTCAGCGGGCCAGAACGTCCGTGGCCAAAATGTCCTACTTTGTACTTTCAGCTGGCCAAAACGTCCTTGGCCAAAACATCCTACACTGTACTTTCAGCTGGCCAAAACGTCCCACATTCCTATTTACCTGATGACAAAATCCTAGAATTGTCGAAACCGGCAGCATTTGTCGACGACAAATAAGATGTGCCTGAAACGGTGGGATTTGTCTTCGAAAGTTTACCAGCGATTTCTCCTTTCTACAGTGTATTCAAAAGTTCCATTCGGGGTTGTTAAAAAGTAGGACGGATTTTAAAAGCATACTGAGCAAGGGAGAAAATGGTTGTTATCAATATTTTTCTCCGAAATCGACAATGTTCTCTATTTTTTCAAAGACTAGTTGCGTCATTTGAACCACATATCATTAGTTGTCTGCAAATTCTTTCAATTTGGACAAGTCTAACATATTGTTGTCTAGTAGAAAGATTCAACTGGGTTAACCCTTCAAAGTACAATGTCGACTTTTAACAACCCTAAGAAAGTTTTTGAAAAAAATGTGGGAAAGGGAGAAAATGCTGATAACCATTTTTTCTACATTTCCAAAGAGAACGTTCACTTTTTGAGTCACATTTAATTTGTCGTCTGCAAATGCTTTCAATTTGGACACGACTAAAATTTTGTCGTTTGGTAAAGAGTTTAACTGCGCGTAAAACTAGCTTGTAACGGACAGGAAATTTGTTCCAGGAATAGATCTAGACAATTTTACCTCAGGGACAGGAAGACTGTTCGATAAATGTCACATTCTAATTGAAATATCACAGATCTCGATCAGATATCGATCTGTATCATTTATCAGAAATAGAGATCAAACAGCCTGCAGTGGTGATTTTAACTCTTTACCAAACGACAAAATGTTAGACTTGTCCAAATTCAAAGCATTTGCAAAACGACAAATTTAGTTTTATTCAAATGATGTGATTTGTCATTGAAAGGATAGAAAACATTGTGTGGAAAGGAGAAAATGCTAGTTACTGCATTTTCTCCTTTTCACACAATGTTTTCAAAAGCTTTCTGTTCTAATGGTCGTTAAATTTCGGAGTTGTGTGATAAAGGGTTTTTAAATTATTACCACCCTGCAGACGATCTGTTGCATCTTGCACTATATCACTTTTGAAAACATTGTGGTAGGAGGAATAATTTCTCATTTTGCCGCAATTCTCCCACATCTAGTCATGTGTTACTACCTAACAGAGAATTGTTAACAATATTTTAAAAGGATTTTATTTTTTTCTTTTCAAGATTTTTGTTTAGCTTAGATAATCGACCGGATAATTCATTGCAGCACAAAAAATAAATAAATAAATAAATAAAAGACTGTCCCAGCCAAAAAGAAGTTCCGAAAATATTGCGAAAAAGCATACACATGTTGTCTGGGAAAGATAGAGTCAAAGTATCAAAATCTCAATTACAGTATATGATTCAAAATATATATTTGCGCCATGCTCTGACAAAAGGGAGGCTTAATGCATCTCCGCGATGCCTTACACCAAGCAAGTCATCGCGCCATTATGGGACCATAAAATCCATTTTGTCTGACAACCGAATGAATCATGTGGTACACTGGTCTTTTGTCATGCAGAAAATTGATTAAAAGCAAACAGTTTCGGTCCAGCTCAGCCTGCGCGGAGTGCGCAGGCTGACCTGAATCGATACTTTTTGCAGATGCATTAAGCCCCCTTTTCACAGAGCGCGGCTCGTATTGCCAAAGTGTCATAACTTTGACTGACAGGCACTGATACTTTTTTTCCTGATACTTTATTTCCTAGCAAAAACTGCTACTCCCCCCCCCCCATTCCTTTATTTCTCGATACTTTCTCTCCGATTACCTCTTTCTCTGTATCGGGGAAAAAAAACAAACACTTGCTTCCTGTGTATCACATATTTCTCCTTTGTTCATTATGCACATGCCTAATGGGTGCATAAAAGATGCTTGCTTAATTTTGTTACCTGAAGACAAAACTTTAGACTGGTCCAAATTCAAAGCATTTGCAGACAGCAAAGTTAATGTGGTAAAAACGACAGAAACGGTAAAAAAGGGTAGAAAGCAGGCTGACATGGATCGAAATTTTTTGCAGATGTATTAAAATCCCTTTTCACAGAGCACGGTTTATATAATTATGACATGCAGATTTAATTGGTTGTATGGTGTTTAACGCCGTTTTCAACATTATCTCAGTTATATCGTGGCGGCCAGTGCACCTATCCATGCTTTCCTGGAGATTCTTTTTACCAGTACTCCGCACAATATTCTTTCCAAGCCACTGGCTGCTTTCCCACATAACCATCGTCGAAACAATGGTCAGCGGTGACAGAGGAATGAATCTTGTCGCAATGACTATCACCAGTCCTCGGAAAGAAATTGGCCAAGCCGGGATTCGAACCAGCTACCTCCTGTTCTCAAGTCCTGTACGGTACTGACTGAGCTATGAGGCTCAGCTATGACATGCTGAGCTGTCTTACTTTGATATACACTGTTCTCTAAAACATATATGGAATCGTCCCTTGTAACATTAGCATTTTATGCCTATAAAATGAGATTTGTTATTATTATTGTTATTTATCTCTATAATTTTTATCATTATTATTATTTTTTATTAGTACTATAATTTTTACTTCCCAGGCGGTTTTAGATAACTGGGTGCAATACTGAATTAAGATCTGAAGAATCAACGTGTTCTACCTACAGGTACATTCCCTTTGGGTAATTCAATTAAAGATACCGTTGTGTGAAAAATGAAGTGTTTCACACCTTGGCCTGACAGGTTGCACAGGTTTACACCTGTCTGTCACGTTTTGACTTCTTTAATGATCTGTTAAGTGATTGGTCAGTGACATGGGTACTATGGTAACCGTTAAAATCCAAACTATGGATTGATTACTTGACATATGACAAGTCAAAGCCGACAAGGAAACATTCGAAAACGTGGTAAAACAGTTTGTTGGATGTTTTTTATTTACATTCCGCTGTTGACAGATCGCGCCAAGACACGTGGTGGGAAACCGTGGAATATTTGACCTCGAGTTTTGATCCGGCTGTAAGGCGATGGAATGTATGGGTGCTGCATGCGAGTAAATACCAGGGAAACAGGTAATACTTAATCCTTAACCTGCTAAATAACTGAAATGAAACTTTTCGAGCTGATAGTAAAAACCCAAATTTTGCTATTTCAAAGGTATTTTTTGGGGGGGAAAAACATCTCCTTATCGGACAGTGTAGATCAAAGATCAGACTGCATGTTCTGTACTGTTTGATCTTGATATACACTGTCCGCAAAAGGTCTTTAAGTCCCGCTTAACAGCCTTAGCGTTAATACAGAATTTTCTTTGTATGTGTAAGTGTTCGTGCCGAAAGGATGTCAGACTTTTCAGCTGTACACACAGGCGTTTGTCTTAATTCTTGGTACTGATGTACACAAATGAATAAATAGTAATTTGCGATTGGTCTAAAATGTGGAATTGTTTATTAGGCGGACCCCTGCAAGCCTGTTTGCGGGCATATTTATGGCACCTCTCAATTTGAGGAAAAATGAAGCTATTGAAACGTTATTTCTCCTCATTTTGGATCGCAAAAGAGTTTCAATTTCCATACTGACATGGGTCGAAACTGTTTGCTATTGATTCTGCATGTCCAGGGATAATTTTTCCCCAGGATTCAGTCGGTTGTTAGACAAAAATGGATTTTATTGATCCATAATTATGTGATGACTTGCTCGGTATACTGCATCACAGAGAGGCATTAAACCCCTGTTTGTCAGATCACCGCTAAATTATCATTGTAATGTCTGGCACTTGTTCATCTTGTGCAGTTCATTGGAATTTATGAATGTTTTCTTGATATGCATTAACATGTCCACAAGTCACAAAACTACTCCTAAGGATATCATCTTACATATATTATGAGCCACGCTCTGTGAAAAGGGGACTTAATACATCTTGTGATGCGTACTACCAATCATCTCATAATGACGGATCTTTCAATTTAAAATCCATTTTGCCTGACAACCGGATGCACCATGAGGTAGAAATGGTCTATTGACATGCAAAAAACTTTACAAATAGCAAAAAGTTTCGACCCATTTCAGCCTGCGCGGACTGCGCAGGCGGACACAGGTCGATACTTTTTTGCAGATGCATTAAGTCCCCTTTTCACAGTGCACGGTTCATATACACGCTGCAAAAACGATAAAAGATAGTAATAAGATTAACCCTTTCCCAAACAAGCCCTGGTTTTCACGTGTCTGCAGTACAAGTCTTTTGAAAACACTGTGGGAAAAGGAGAAATTGCTCGTAACGAGCAAATTTCTCCTTTTCCCACAGTGTTTTCTACCATTTTCGAGACCTTTCTGCCATTTTCATCAAATTTAAAATTGTCGTCTGCAAACTCTTTCAATTTGGACCAGTCCAAAATTTGTCGTTTGGGAAAGGGTTAAAGTGAAATTTAAACTGAGCCGCGCTATGACAAAAAGGGGATTTAGTCCGTGATGCATTATACCAAGCAAGTCATCAATAAATTCCATTTTTGTCGATCAACCGGCTGAAACCCTTTCCCAAACAAGCCCTGGTTTTCACGTGTCTGCAGTACAAGTCTGTTGAAAACACTGTGGGAAAAGGAGAAATTGCTCGTAACGAGCAATTTCTCCTTTTCCCACAGTGTTTTCTACCCTTTTGCAGAACTTTCTGTCATTTTCATCAAATTTAAAATTGTCGTCTGCAAACTCTTTCAATGTGGACCAGTCTAAAATTCATCGTTTGGGAAAGGGTTAATCAAGAGGTAGAATGGTCCATTGACACGTAGAACCAATATTAGCCCGGGGTTCCAGTCCAATCATTTTTTCCTTTCACATATTCGGATTGATTGATTGATTGATTGTATGGTGTTTAACGCCGTTTTCAACATTATTTCAGTTATATCACGGAGACCAGTGCACCTATCCATGCTTTCCTGGAGATTCTTTTACCAGTACTCCGCACAATATTCTTTCCAAGCCACTGGCTGCTTTCCCACATAACCATCGTCGAAACAATGGTCAACGATGACAGAGGAATGAATCCTGTCGCAATGACTACCATCAGTCCTCGGAAAGAAATTGGCCAAGCCGGGGATCGAACCAGCGACCTCCTGTTCTCAAGTCCTGTACGCTACCGACTGAGCTACGGGGGCTTGGCTCACATATTCGGAAGTTATTTTGTCAAAAATGTCATTTTTGACAAAGTAACTTCCGAGTAATAAAAAAGGAAAAAGAAAATCGGATCGGACTGGAACCCGGGCTGGACCAATAACAAAAGTTCGACCTAAGCTTTGACGTATGACTGCGCAGGCTGACCTGAATCGATACCTTTTGCAGATGCATGTAACCCCCTTTTGACCGAGCATTAATAGTTTCAAATTTTACTTCATCATTTCACATGAAATCTGATATGATTCAACATATAAATTAGAGGCATCCGCGATACTGCAAGGTTTCGTTTTACCTTCCCGTGTTGAATTTCTGTCTTTCTCGTGTTAGTGAACGTACATTTACGATTCCGGTCTATTTTATGAATATGAACGAAGATTATGTGCTCTGTGAGAAGAGGGCTTAACGCATCTGCGAAAAGTATCGACCCAGGTCAGCCTTCACTGTCCGCGCAGGCTGACCTGGGCCGAAACTTTTCGCTATTGGCCAATTATCTATACGTCCAAGGACCAGTCTACCACATGATTCAGTCGGTTGTTAAAAAAAGTGACTATTATGGATCCATAATTGTGTGATGGCTTGATTGGTACAATGAATCACGGCAATGCATGAAGCCCCCTTTTGCCACAGCATGGCTCATATAATATTAATGTCATATACCATTGTATAGGTTCATTTTAGACACTGTTCACAAGATTTTAGTACTAGTAGTAGTAGAAGCCTTATTTCCCACTTGACATAAGTAGATTGTGATTACAATATCATGCATCATGTGATTACAACATTGAAATAGCGTACATTGTTACCAGAATTTTCTTCTTTTCCCACAATGTTGTCAAAAGGCCTCTTTCTAGCAGTCGTTAAAACTCGGGATTGTGTGATAAAGGGTTAGAAAGAGTTTGGATTCGCCTAGAAATTTTTCAAAAGGGGTGGGGGAAGGTTGTCTAGATTTTCGCAAGCACCATCACGATTGCCTCTTAACACTTACAAACTGCCTAGAGAATTTTTTAATGAAAAGTTCCTGCTGACCATAGACACCCGAGTATTGCTGAATCATAATTTTTTTTTTTTTATCGCCGGGGAAAAAAAATCTCAAAGTATCGGACATAGTAGATCCAAGATCAGACTGCACGTCTTGTGTAGTCTGATCTTGAATCTACACTGTCCGGAAAAGCGCTTAACAGCGTAAGGGTCAACTGTTATATAATCTGATTGATGTTGTTGACAGCTAAAGTCTCGCCCTTCGGATCTGTGCGTGTAAAAATATTTGAGAAATTTTGTTTCTCCCGAGCCCTGTAGCTCAGTCGGTCACGTAACACAACAAAGTCTCGCCCTTAGATCCGTGCGTGTAAAAATATTTGAGAAATTTTGTTTCTCCCGAGCCCTGTAGCTCAGTCGGTCACGTGACACAACAGAAAGTAACATAAAACAACAGAAAGTAACACAACACAACACAACACAACATTCAATTTTTGACGAGGTAGCATATACATGTAAGCTCATTGGCAATACAACACAATACAAAAGAAATTTATATATGTATTGAAAATTAGATTTGAGGTACAGGGCACAGGTTCGAATCCCCAGATCGACCAAGTTCTTTGCGAGGATTGATAATAGCCATCGGGACAGGATTTATTCCTCTCTCTCACCGCTGATCATTGTTTCGGCTATGCTTATAAGGAAAAGCAGCCAGTTGCTTTGGATAGAATATTGCGCGAAAAACTAGAAATAAAAAAACTGCAGGCAAGCATGCACTAACCGTCTCGATATAACTGAAAAAAAAAAAATGTTGGTAACGGCAGAAAAGGCCATACAAAGAAATCGCGAGTCTTTTTCAGAAACCAGCATTTTTAAACGTTCGTCAAATTCCCCAAAAAATGAGAGAAAATGAGCCATGCTCGGTGAAATGGGGACGTAATGCTTCTGTAAAAACTATCGACCCATATCAGCCTGCACAGTCCGCGCAGGTTGACATGAATCGAAACTTTTTGCTATTAGTCAATTTTCTGCATGTCCACTCTACATGATCCTGTTAGTTGTTAGACAAAAAATAAATAAATTTTTCTTGGTCAATAATTAATGTGACGACTGGCTTAGTATAATGCAGCATGAAATTACATTAAATCCCCTTTTGCCAGACCACGGCTCATACGCCATTTGATTGGATTAGACAGAATGTCTGAGCCAATCAGATGTCAGTCTGGCAATTAATTAAAAGAGTTTAGATTGTATGGTGAGTAGGAAAATCTGATCTTAATCTGCACGCTTCGATACCTTAGTCGGTTGTTGAACTCAATACAAAACGACAAGATTTAACAATTTTCCAAATTTAAAGCATTCTGCAGTGAACAACCATGATTAACGACAAATTTGTAGACTTGTCTAAACTGAAAGCATTTGCAGATGACAAATGTGACTCAAATGATGGAACTTGTCTTTGATTGGGTTGAAAACATTGTGGGAAAAGGAGAAAATGCTGGTAACCAGCATTTTCTCCTTTTCCCACAATGTTTTCAAAGGTCTTCTTTCTCAGGGTCGTTGAAACTCGGAAAGTGTGTGGTAAAGGGTTAAACAAGATTCAAATGATAGGACTTGTTATTGAATAGCTACAATAACTGATTGAGAGGTGTTTTGCGCCCCTTTCAACAGTTATTTCAGACATATCACGGCGACAGCTCACATATTTATGTATTTCCTGGGTTTCACCAGTATTAGGCTCGGGCTCAGCGGTGTTATGCCGAGCGACACTCCCATGAAAAAACTAGGGGTTCATGTGAGGCCCGAACCAGGGACCTCCAGGTTACAGGACCCAAAATGGCTCGGAAATTATGTTTAAATAGACAAAATAATGCTGTAACAAGCGTTTTCTCCTTTCCCAACAATGTTTTCAAAACCCAATTTCCCCAGGGTCGAGCCCCGGTAGCTCATTCGGTAGCGCACAGGACCTGAGAACAGGAGGTCGTTGGTTCGATCCCCGGCTCGGCCAATCTCTTTCCGAGAACTGATGATAGTCATTGCGACAGGATTCATTCCTCTCTCACCGCTGACCATTGTTTCGACGATGGTTACGAGGGAAAGCAGCCAGTGGCTTGGAAAGAATACTGTGCGTAGTACTGGTGAAAGAATCTCCAGGGAAGCATGGAAAGGTGTACTGGCCTCCGCGATATAACTGAAATAATGTATAAAACGGCGATAAACACAATACACATGTAATCAATCAACCTTTTTCCACTGGGTCGTTAAACCACGAGATCGTGTGATAAAGGGTTTAACCCTTTACCACACAATCCCGACTTTTAACGACCCTGAGAAAGAAGCCTTTTGAAAACATTGTGGGAAAAGAAGAAAATGCTGGTAACCAGCATTTTCTCCTTTTCCCACAATATTTTCTACCCTTGCCCGATCAAATTTCAATTTTTGAGTCACATTTATTTTGTCGTCTGCAAATGCTTTCAACTTGGATCAGTCAAAAATTTTGTCGTGTGGTAAAGAGTTAAATCATTACTCCATGAATGATATCTAATGCAGATTCAGTACCTTGAACAACTAACCCTTTACCACACAATCCCGAGTTTTGACGACCCGGAGAAAGATGTCTTTTGAAAACATTGTGGGAAAAGGAGAAAATGCTGGTTACCAGCATTTTCTCCTTTTCCCACAAAGTTTTCTACTTTTTCAAACGTAAATCCCATCATTTGAGCCGAAGTTTAATTGTCGTTTGTAAATGCCAGCATTTTACCCTTTTCCCACAATGTTTTCTACTTTTCAAAGGTAAATCACATTGCTTTAGCTCTTATTTAGTTTAAATGTCGTCTGCAAATGCTTTCAATTTGGGCATGTCTCAAATTTTGTCCTGAGGTAATGAGTTAACTGTGTATCGAAGAGGACAGACTAAGATCAAACTACAGTCAGTGCAGTCTGATCTTGGTCTACACTCGCAAAGGATATAGGGCGTCACGATATGCAATACACGGTATCAAGGGTTTTATCAAGAACTTTCTCACGCCCTGTTATTATTTGTTATTCACTCACGAATGATACGTCAGGTTTTTACCACAGGAGAAAATACTCCACCTTCTAGCTTTGTTCTATGTCTCTCTCTCTCTTTCTTTTTCCAGGTAGAAAACGTAAAACAAAGAAAAGCACGCACGGCATTCTCGGAGTAACAACATCAGCAGAGAAACTACATGGATCGTCACTCTACACACTGCGATTAAACCCCTTGCGACTTTCAGACGAAATTGTAATTCCTTGTTGCGGACAGTTTAGATCAAGATCAGACTGCACAGAACGCGCAGTCTGATCTATGATCTACACAGTCCGATATCTATAAATTTATATGTGATATACTGACCAAAAAGCCTTGAAGTTGAAACAAAACAGCGCCTTTCTCCCTAGGAAGTATTTATCCATTTCACTGTACGGTGCCCAAAGTGTATAACAATCTTGCTTCTTTATCTTATTGGTGTCAGGCCAGTATTTGCACTCGCTAGACAAATACATGACTACACTAAAGATAGTTAATCGCCGTCAGTCGAAATTTGTATGCTGTCGAGTGTATACGTGTGGGCTGTTAGTTATTTTTTTGTGTATAAGGATCGCGATAGATCGATGCATTACAATCAATCGATATCAGAAACATAACGGGGAATGTAACCAGACGACCTGCAGCATACAGCAGACGACATCTCAAATATCTGTGTAGTGGTGTAATTATTTCTTAATTGGATACATTCGGTGTGTTTCGTTTTCATGAGTGGGAGTTGTGGGAATTTACTATGAATTTTGATAAAGTTGTTATTTTCAATATAAGTGTCTGTGAGACACGTGTTTGTTTGACAGCCGGTGTTCATATATACACACAATAGGATATAGATAGTTGACGAATTAACATCGTGTCATAAACTGCATGGATAATACGCTTTCATTTTCACATCCGATTACGTCATTGAAGATCTTTGACATATTGATTTAGAACAATACGAATTGATATAATGGGAGGCACATTGTCCTGTGGGACGGGAAAGCACCATCGTCCTGTGGGAGAGGACACACTGGCGTACGGGATGGTTGCGCCAAAAACTAACGGTAGCATCGTTCATCCAACAGACAGCGAAATTATTCCATCAGGTAAATGACTTCATAATACAAATTTCTTTTGTCATTGTCTGTATATTAGTAAGTTGAGGTATTAACCCTTAGGCTGTTAAGCACAACTCAAATACCTTATGCGGACAGTGTATAGATCAAGATCAGACTGCACAGAACGTGCAGTGTGATTTTGAATCTACAGTACACTGTCCGATAAGGAGATATCTCCCCTCCAAGTACCTTTGAAATAGCAAGTATGGGTTTTTTAACTTTTTACTATAGGCTTGAAAGTTTCATTTCACTTACTTAGCAGGTTAAGGGTTAAAATGCCAATGTAAATAAATGTACTCATCTGGAGAGCAGTCCCCTATGGCGAGTGGCTAGTTGTAGACTGAACTTGAAGTTCCGGCCCACCGAAGGTTCCTCCATGGCCCAGTGGCTAGACAGCTCAACTGTTACAAGACTCTCTTGAATCTAATCCTCAACCGGGGCCTGTCACGGTAAAAGTGTCCGTGTGTAAGGTCGTTTGCCCAGCCCTAGTGGTACAGATAGACCTGAAAGGGTAACGATGTTTTAGTTTGTGCTTGGGAGAAATAAAATTCGATCCGAAAAGTGCTATCTGAAAAGTGCTATCTGAAAAGCGCTATTGCTAAAGGTTACGAACCGATCCTGCTGCGAGACACTTCTTTCTTCGGCCTTGCACTGAGTAGTACCAATGAAATTTTCGTGGAAGGAAACGTGGATGGTGCTTAACCTTGTTCAAATAATCCCGGGTTCTAACGATCCTGAGAAAGGAACCTTTTGAAAACATTGTGGGAAAAGGAGAAAATGCTGGTATCCAGCATCTTTTCCTTTTCCTCACAATGTTTTATTCCCTTTCACAGATAAATTGCACCATTTGAATCACATTTCAATTTGTTAAATGCCCTCAATTTGGAAGTCTTAATTTTCTTTGTGTGGTAGAGGGTTAAAAAATCGCTTTCAACCCTGTATTTCTATCATGGCCACGACTCACTTATTCGGGACCGGGGTCTTTCAAATGTTTCAGCAGTATATACACGCAGTGCCATACCAAAGGCACAAAAGCAATTGTTAAAACATTGAATTGCAAAGGTTCACCATTGAACCATGATGGAACCAAATGCATTTCTATGTTTCTATCGACTCTCAAGTCGCGCCCACTATCAGTAAATTTTACAGTGTTATGAATGGTGTTCGGACGGTAGAGAAATCTACTTGTAGCAATTTCAGTTTCTCTCATACTATCGGACAGAGTACATAGATCAATAGAGTGCACATTCTATGCAGTAGCTTAGATTTTGATATACACTTTCCGCAATGGCACCTGAGTGTTCTGCCAAGGCAGGGATTGAAGGACATTTGTCCCATTAACCCTTTCCCAAACGACAAATTTTGGACTGGTCCAAATTGAAAGTTTGCAGACGACAATTTTAAATTTGATGAAAATGGCAGAAAGTTATCCAAAAGGGTAGAAAACACTGTGGGAAAAGGAGAAATTGCTCAGAGGACTTGTACTGCAGACACGTGAAAACCAGGGCTTGTTTGGGAAAGGGTTAAATCAGGTGAACGTCTCATCATAATGTATGTTGCTGTAAATTTGACCCTTTCATAGAGGTCCTGCTTGGCTCAGCGGTAAAGTGTAAGACTCGTGACTTGGAGGCCCCGGGTTCGAGCCTCACTGGAAACACTAGGTTTTCCGTGGGAGCGTCCTTGGGCAAGACACATTCAGAGCCCTAGCCTAGTACTGGTGAAACCCAGGATGTACATGAAAAAGTGAGCTGTCGCCGCGACATGGCTGAAATAGTGTTGAAAGCGACGTAAAACACCAATCAATCAATCAATCAAACAAACAAACAAACAAACAAACACAACTGACTAAATCCTGAACCATTCTACACACTATCAAGTTTTGACGGCGTTTTGTTCTCTGTCTGGCTGGAAGGATGTATCTTTGAATAATTAGTTTCGGATTTTCCGCCACCTTTAGTTTACCTGTTAAGTAGAATGAGTCAAAACTTTCGGTATCGGTAAAACAAATTTTACGCTCGTCATGCACGCTGACACGTACGATCTTACTACAACTCGTCAGTGTCTGTCACCTAAATATAGAAATATAAGATAACACATGCTAATGATATGCAAATGAGGTGCTTTATGCTAATGGCGCTATCACATATTTTACATCTTCTGCCTGATAGTTTAACCCTTTACTAAACAGTTCCCGTTTTTAAATTACCCTTAGAAATAAAACTTCTGGTTACCAGCATTTTCTCCTTTTTCCACAGTGTTTTCTATCCTTTAAAAGAAAAATCTCGTTATAAGAGCAACATTTTATTTGTCGTCTGCAAATGCTTTCAATTTGGACCAGTCTAAAATTTTGCCGTCTCGTATGAAATTTTCGGACTACTTTGATAGGCCTCACCAAGGCTCAGTCACATTTATAAATGAGCCATGCTCTGGCAAAAAGGGGCTTAATGAATCTCCGTGATGCATTATACCAAGCAAGTCATTATGTGAGTAGGGATCCATAAAATCCATTTAGTCTGACGATTGACGGAATCTGGAGGAAGAGTGGTGTTTGGACACACAGAAAATTGGCCAGTAACAGAAAGTTCCGACCCGTGGACTGCGCGGGCAGACAACGGGGCGATACTTTTTGCAGATGCATTCAGGCCCCCTGCTCAGATTATTTAGCCCTTGGATAATACAGACATTCAGGAAAACAGTGTGAAACGTTGAGAATTTGTTCTTTCGTAGAATTTGTTCTTTTTCTCTGTCGTCATAGTATCAAATTGCCCTGTACTCCAGACATGTCGATACGTGATTTTATCAGGTACAGAGTTTTCAACCATAAAACGCATTTCACTACAATAGTTACCTTAGCCGACAGTGTAGATCAAGATTAGACTCTACAGTCTGATCTTTGATACACACTGTCCGCTTTGTTTAGACATTACGGACAAAAAAAACCTTGAAAATATGCAATTAATCAGGTCTAGCTTTAGCCTGAAAATATCTGATAGGTTAATTCGGCGCTGTAAGGGTTTAACACTTTACAACACAATGCCGATTTTTAACGTGCATGAGGGAAAAAAAAAAAAAAACTACTCTTGAAAACATTGTGGGTAAAGGAGAAAACGCTGGTAACGAGCATTTTCGTCTTTTCCCAGAATGTTTTTTATCCTACAAAAGACAACTTCAGTCACGTTAACTTTGTCGTCTGCAAAGTGCTTTCTGTTTAGACGACTCTAAATTTTTTGTCGTCTGGTAAAGAGTTAAGGCCGATAAGGACTAAAAGAGATTATAAAAGGATGGCTGAATTTTCGTATTAAAAACAGATTAATCTGTCGCACTGGCTTTAACCTTTACGTCATTGTTAAACGCCTCTCCCCACATCCTGGTTGTCGTGTTTTGAAACATAGGCAAAACTTGTGAAGAATCCGTAAATTGTAATAACGGGCGACTTTTTCTACAGTGTTTGATATCGTTTTGGTCAACGCTTTTCCATTTCCTTCATACGTGTTCATGTCGTGCACGTACCTTCTATTTTAATTACGAATGCAAGAAAGAAGAAAAGGAAGAGGGAAAAAAGGGAGAATGAAAGTGAAATCAAAGAGCAGAGCGACTGCTCATGACGAGTGTTTTCAAGTTGTTTTTTGCCGATGAATCTTGGCTCTTAATTCAACCTCACATTGATATCAAAATGTTGTATTTTGTTAAATCGATAGGCTCTGTCTTGCAGTTTCACATTTAAGGGGCTCAGTGGTAAAGTTACCCGGAGGGCCCGGGTTCGAGCCTCACTGTAAGCATTGGGTTTTTTGGCGGTAATCTCCTAGGGCAAGACAGTTAAGAGTACTAGCCTAGTTATGGTGAAACCAAGATCATACGTGTGTAAGCGAACTGTCGCCTTAATATGGTTGAAATAATGTCGAAAGTGGTGACCGTGTTCGTTCGCTCGCTCGCCCGCCCGCTCACTCGCTCACTCACTCACTTAATCGATCGATCAGATTGTTTAACATTAGATATCTAAGGTAAATTCCTATTGCGCTATGCACATCCACCATCAAAAATACGAAACGTGCAAACTTCCAGTCTGTCTACTCTTGGATGTCCAGTTGTTTAATGGATACATACTGAGACACCCTTGCCAAGTCCTAATTTTAGAATCGCAACGTCGACATGTTTCTGATTGAGGGGACATGTCCATTTCCAATCATTTTTGTCGTCTGAGCTCTTAACTAGAAAATCCTGTATTCTTACGAAGAGGTGCGGGGTTTTTGAAACACAATTTGAGAAAAAGAGAAAATGCTGGTACCCTGCATGTTCTCCTTTTCCCATAATGTTACCCTTTCGTATACATGTACAAATACCACTATTTGAGTCATATTTCATTTGCCGTCTGCACATGCTTTCAATTTGGATGAGTCTGAAATTTCCTCGTCTGGTAAAGAGTGAAAGGCTAAGGTTTGAGGTTAGCAGAGTTTACAGTACTCCACTTGAGGTTACGAATTAATTCTTTACCAAACGACAAAATTTCAGACTTGTCCAAATTGAAAGCATGGGCAGACGACAAATTAAATGTAACTAAAATGATGGAACTAGTCTTTAATATGATAGAAAACATTGTGGGAAAAGGAGAAAATGATGGTTACCAGCATTTTCTCCTTTTCTCGCAATGTTTTTCAAAAGGCTTCTTCCTTAGGGTCGTTAAAACTCGGGAATGTGTGGTAAAGGGTTAATCCGCTTCTGTAAACCAGTGATCCATGTTTCTTTGTATTCGGACTAATCCATTTAAGTTATTTGAATATTTGTTTAGAGATCACTGGTGTTATTTAAGTTTTCAGATATTAATCTGAAAATATTTAGACTCAATTAGACCCACCCACAAGGATAGGCAGTTTCTCTTTGATCCGTTATGTAAACCATTGTTGACAATCTTTCGCCTGATAGTTTGGTTTGTATTGGAGTTGAACGCCGTTTTCATGGCATAGGTCATATCACGGCTGTCAGTGCACCTACGCATGTGCTTCCTGGCCTTCTTACACCAGTACTGACACAACTTTTTTTTCCAAGCCACTGACTTCTTTTATCACGTGCATCAGAGGTGAGTGGCGAAAAATCGCCGGAAAGAAAGTTTGCCCCAACCGGGTATCGAACGCGCAACCACCAGGTCACGAGTCAGATACACAAACCACTGAGCTACCAGGTCGGGCTTCCCTGATAGTAACTGTTTGCTTGTGTGGTGTTTTGCGTGGTATTTAGTGTCTCTTTTAGTCATATTAGTCATATCGCGGCAGTCAGTGCAACCATCCCCATGTTCGTGTAATTTCTTTTATAAGTCTATGGCAATACATATTTTTCTAGGCAATCTTTCTAAGCCACGGGATACTTTCACGCGTAGCCATCGTCAGTGCCATGTTCACATGTGGGAGAGGAATGAATCCTGGCACAACGATTTCATTAATCACCATTTCTTAAAAAAAAAAAAAAAAAACCATCAGCCATGCTGGTAGATGAGCTTACAACCCTTCCGGGGTAATTGTACATTATCAAGTGTCTGGAATCGACCAATACGACCCAAGTAGTACATGCGTAAAAAATCTATGGCTGTGATTCGACTGAAATCATGTGGAAAGCGGCGAAAACCAACCAACCAACCAACCAACCAATCAGTGATTTAGTAACTGTCGTCAATCAATGTTCCCGCCACAGGTTTCTGAACTCACGATTGAAGGCAGTGTCCTTAGACAAGGCACCTGACTTCAGAGTCCTGACCAAGTACTGCTTAGACTCAGGAAACACTATGCTGAGGTTAGTTGTTGCTGTTCTGTGCCATCAGCCGAATACTTAGTGCTATTCACAATCCAACAAGCCGAAAGGGTTGCCATATGAAAGGGTAAAATTCAGTCTGACCATTTAGGATTCTAAAAGCGGCACGTCTGAAATTACAGGGTTCTAATTTGTATCTGTTATTTAACCTCTAATTACACGCAAACGCTGTCTAGTCACGTGTTGAGGACACAAACACCTGAAAATGACCGCAGCAACGCCTTATTTATACCCATTTCCAGACAATGTAAAATTCTTACATACAGTGACACCTATCTGAGCGGCCACTTGTATTAAGGAAGCCACTTGTATTTAGTGGATACATTCTGTGATCCCAAGGGAGGCAGTTATGTTGAAGAGTACCGGTAATATGAAAGCATCCGTGTTAACCCTTCACCACGTAATCTCGAGTTTTTTACGATTCTGACGGAGAAGACTTTTGAAAACATTGTGAAAAAAGGAGAAAATGCTGGTGACCAGCATTTTCTCCTTTTCTCACAATGTTTTCTACCCATCCGCGGAAAAATCCCATTACTTGAGCAACATTTGGTATGTCGTCTGCAAATGCTTTGAATTTGGACTTGTCTAAAATTTTGTCGTCTGGTAAAGAATTACGCAGAAATTCCAGTGTCCCTTAGGTGCTAGCTTTGTACCGGTTGAACTGTACTTCCTGCTTAACCCTTTCCCAAACAAGCCCTGGTTTTCACGTGTCTGCAGTACAAGTCTTTTGAAAACACTTTGGGAAAAGGAGAAATTGCTCGTAACGAGCAATTTCTCTTTTTCCCACAGTGTTTTCTACCCTTTTTGAGAACTTTCTGCCATTTTTATCAAATTTAAAATTGTTGTCTGCAAACTCTTTCAATTTGGACCAGTCCAAAATTTGTCGTTTGGGAAAGGGTTAATTGTTCAGCAGACGTCATAATTTTTGACTTGTCCTTTATGAAAGCGTTTTCAATCGACACATGGCGTGTTTCAACTGACGAAATTTGCCTGATGAGGTCAGAAAACACAGTGGAAAGAAAAAAAGAAAATGCTGATATCCCTTTTGGGGGCCGCAATTTCTTTAATTTGAGCCTCTGCAAACCAAATGCTTTCAGTTTTCAAAGTCTAAAATTTGTAGTTTGGTGGATACTTTAAGATCGATATACCCGTTTGTCTGCCCCTCGAGTCTTATCCGGGTATTTATTGTTCGGGTTTTAGTGTATAATGCGGTTAAAAGCCCTTCAAGGAAGATAAAGAGCCCTGATTTATGGGTGTTAAATTGCCCCCCCCCCCCTCCTGTAAACCTGACATGTTTGTGGAGGCAATGGCTTACCCATAAATTGGACACTATTTTTAGAACATACGAACAATGAAAATACGACTCAAAGTAAATGTTATGACGAAAAGGGGAAAAAGTGTTTTTCGAATGGTATTGAAAAGATTGTTGGCAAAGGAACAGTTACTTGGAACAAGCAAGTATTGCCTCTTTCCAAACAATGGTTTCGGTACACCTGTCTGTTTTAAGGAGAAGCGTGATAAAATCTGTTTTGTAAAATGGGTTTATAGATTGACAAAAAGATAGAACATAAAATGTCTCAGTGTCTATATGGTTGAAATATAATCGCGATGACAATTATGTTCATAGAACATGAAGTGTTTGATTGTGATATTTGAGCCTCGCTCTGTAAAAAGGGGTTTAATGCAACGGCAAAAAGTTACGATCCAGGTCAGCCTGCGCAGTCCGCGCAGGCTGACCTGGAACGTAACTGTTTGCTATCTGTCAATTTTCTATAGGTTATACCGTATATGTCAAAGGACTCCAGCTTACCTCAAGGTTCAGTTGGTTGGTAAGACAGAAGTGTATTCTATGAACCCATAGATATCTGATGACTTGCATGGTACGATGCATCACGGAAATGCATTAACCCTTTACCAGACGACAAAATGTTAGCCTTGTCCAAATTGAAAGCATTTGCAGACGACAATTTCAATGTGGCTCAAATGGTGCAACTTTTCTTTGATAGGGTAGAAAACATTGTGGGAAAAGGAGAAAATGCTGGTTACCAGCATTTTCTCCTTTTCCCACAATGTTTTCAAAAGACTTCCTTTCCAGGGGCGTCAAAAGGCGGCATTGTGCGATAAAGGGTTAAACCCCCTTTTCCTGGAGCGGTGCTCATTTACATGCACTTCCTTTACAAGCAGAGAATGAAAGCATCCAGCGTAATCAGAGCCAATATTGTCTCATGCAGTGAAGCCAGAAAGTAAGTGTCATGTATTAGATAGACACTTCATTGTGTTCTTGCTCACGTTTCTGTCTAGTTGTAAGCAGGAAATAACAAGTTACAATCAACAATTACTGAATTTTCATTAATGGCAAGAAAGATCTACTTTTTATTGTGCGCCAACATATTTGAACCGGGTAATGTGTCATTTACTTCCGGTTGATTACAGTGATAACCGTACGCTAAAGCCTAGCTACACAGTCGTATCCTCTAATCCTCCCAAACCCACTAAAATGATTCTTTACATTCTGAATCAAATTCAGGGTGTTTGGTATCAAAGAGGGAAGACCAATGCAAAATTAGTCTACACAAACTTATAATAATCTTTGTCTTTCCTATGCGCAACAGATATAAGAGGCTTCGGCTCGCAGGATTCAAGTTAATCCTCAGTTCACAGACGACAATATTTTCAGACCTGTGTGAATTCAGAAGATTTGCAGACGACATGTAGTAAATATGACTCAAAAATTGCAAAGGTAGACGGGCAGAAATCATTGTGGAAAAAGGAGAAAATGCTGGTTACCAGCATTTTCTCCTTTTCCCACAATGTTTTCATAAGCCGTCCCCTCTATGCTTATTTAGCCTCAGAATTATTCAGGTAAAGAGTCAAGCAATGTAATTGTTGATAGACTACAGACAGCAATAAAATAACCACTTAACTATTATATAAGATTACGAATGCTTGCTACATCGATAACCGCGTGTCGATTAACCAATAAATTGTTGTCAATGGATGGTTAGCAGCCTGACGTATATGAACCATTTTCTGTGAAAAGGGGGCTGCATCTGCAAAAAGTATCGATTCATGTTTACCAGCCTGCACAGTTCGCGCAGGCTGATATGAATCGAACTTTTTACCAGTGACTGTAAAACTTTGTTTGTTTATTTGTGCGGTACATCGTGTGTTTTACTTTGTTTTCAATATTGCTTCAGTTTTAACGCGGCTGCCAGTGCACCTATCGTTTTTTTCCTGGAGTTTCTTCGCCATTACTTAGCGGAATATTCTAACCCATCTACTGGCTACTTTCCCACATAACCATCATCGAAATAATGATCAGCGGTGAGAGGAGTGAATCCTGTCCCTATGACTATCTTCCTTTATCGGAAAGAAATAAACCGAATCGAACTAGCGACCTTCTGGTTTCTAGCCCAGTGCGTTACCAACTGGCATACCGGAATCTGCTTTACAGTAGAATAAGATACAAAACATAGGGGTGGGGGAAATCATCATTTAACCATACAATCCCGACTTTTAACGACTCTGAGAAAGAAGCCTTTTAAAAACATTGTGGGAAAAGGAGAAAATGCTGGTAACCAGCATTTTCTTCTTTTCCAACAATGTTTTCCACCGTTCCTAAAACAAATTTCTTTTTTTTTTCCAGTCACATTTATTTTGTCGTCTGCAACTGTTTTCAATTTGGATTTGTCTAAAACTTTGTCGTTTGGTAAAGAGTTAAAGACAAGATAATTTTGTAAAAGCATAACTTCCTGGCCAAGCATGTGTTCCATTTGCTTCAAGTTTTTCTTCCCTCGTTTGCGACAGATAAATGAAAGATGTGATCAATAAAAGCTGACAAGTTTACGTTTACAACTTCTCATTTATTATTTTTGTACATTACCCAAGATCAGACCGAATAACTCAAGTGGATGAGCATCAGACTTGTGAACGACATGTCTTGGGCCACTTCAGGGTGTGCGTTCGATTCCCACGTCTGACCAGCTAGAAACTACGGATACTCTTTCGAGTAAGACGTTAAACCGAGGTCCCGTGCGACGGTGCCATACAACGAGCACGTTAAAGAACCATACGTAACCTAGGGTGGGTTTCGTCCTGTATTTTGCACTATCCCCCGTAACATACCTAACAGCATTCAGGGGGCGTCGCCCATATGAACAACCGATGGCGACGATAGATAAACGGAAAGTCAATCAATCAAAAACAGATCAATTCTAAACCTGTCGTGATAATCTGTTAGGGATTCTTATCTCTTTACCAAACGACTAAATTTTGGACTCGGCCATACCGACAGCCTAATACAGATGACAAATGAAGCCGAAAAAGATGACTTCTGTCTTTGACAAGGTTTATTATGGGAAAAGGAGAAAATGCTGGTTACATTTTCGAAGCATTCTTAGAGGGTCGTTAAAACCCGGGATTGTGTGGGTGTAAGTTAAATGCTGTAAGTAGTAAAGGACAAAATGAACATGTGTCATTGTTTTAAAATTCTTGCTCATGCAGTAGGGTCCGTACTTTGGCATATGATCTAAGCCAAGCCCCGTAGCTCAGTATGTAGCGTACAGGACTTGAGAACAGTAGGTCGCTAGTTCGATCCCCGGCTTGGCCAATTTCTTTCCGAGGATTGATGATAGTCACTGCGACAGGATTCATTCCTCTCTCACCGCTCACCAGTGTTTCGACTATGGTTATTGGGAAAGCAGCCAGTGGTTTGGAAAGAAAATTGTGCGGAGTACTGGTAACAGAAATTCCAGGAAAGCATGAATAGGTGCACTGGCCGCCGCGATATAACTGAAATAATGTTGAAAACGGCGTTAAACACCATGCAATCAATCAATCAATTGGCATATGATCTCAAGAAGCAACCCGGAAAAGCGACAGAAATTGCTTGTATGAAGGTCAAGATCGATGTGACATAAGGCTGTGTAGGGCCTAACATGCCTACTGACGTTTGTCAGCACTTTTATTGCCGATATAAAACTAAGCCATGAACTATTTACCTCCTAAAAGAACTTGGCAGCAGACGACTTTGAAAACACGCTTGTATGACTGATCCAGACCGGGTAGCTTAGTGGTTAGCGCATCTGACTCGTGACCTGGTGGTTGGTCGGCGGCCAGTGCATCTATCCATGCTTTGCTGGAGTTTCTGCTACCAACTCCTCGCTAAATAATCTCCCCAAGCCACTAGCTGCCTTTTCACAGAACCATCGTCGAAACACTGAACAGCGATTAGACAGGAATGAATCCTGTCTCAATGGCTGGCATCAATCCTCGGAAAGAAACTCGGCCGAGCTTGGGAGTCGAATCAGCGATCCGTAACTGTATATGAGCCACGCTCTATGAAAAGGGGGGTTAATGCATCTGCAAAAAATATCGACATAGGTCAGCCTGCACGGACAGCGCAGGCTGACATAGGTCGATATATTTCGATATTTACAGGAGTCAAAACTCTTTGCTATTGGTCAATTTTCTGCATGTCCAAGGACCAGTCTACCCCATTATTCAGTCGGTCGTTAGACAAAACTGATTTTATGGATTCATAATTATGTGATGTATTGCTTGATATAATGCGTCACGGAGATACATTAAGTCTCCTTTTCACACATCACGGCTCATACAATTTAGCCGCAGACACACAGCAGTATGAACGTACATGTTCTATTTGACAACACGTGTCACGAAGTATTAACCCTTAAAGCGCTGGAACCAACTTAACTTGTTTTTGCTGACAGTGTAGATCAAGATCAGACTGCACAGAACGTGCAGTCTGATCTTTGATCTACACTGTCAGCTACTTCAATACACCTTCTGGCTAAAACAACCTTGAAATGACAGTATTTCGGATGTTTTTCTTCACTGAAAAGATTTATCTTATAAATTCAGTTCTCAAAGGGTTAAACATACCTACATATTGCACGCATTCCAGTGTATGTCAGTGTTGTAGATGCGTTACCTGGGGATAAAACTATCCCCGTTTCGTCACACTTTCATTATTACAAAATATTGCAACATACATTTTGCTGGAAGGGCATGCATATTGCAACCGACAGGTGGCCTCTTGCGTCTCCTAGTGGACCGTACGATCCCCGTAAGCGCAGTCAGTAGCATACAGGACTTGAGAACAGGGGGTCGCTGAATCGAATCCCCAGCTTGGCTATTTCTTTTAGAGGATATACTAGTATATGATAGTCGTTGTGTTAGGGTTAATTCCTCTCTCACAGTTCTTTTTTTGTTTCGACGATGGTTATGTGGAAAAACAGCCAGTGGTTTGGGAAGAATATTGTCGAAATACCGGTAAAAAAATTCCAGGAAAGTATGGATAGGTCCACTGGCTGCCTCGATAAGACTGATATAATGTTTACAGCGGCATTAAATAACATGCAGTCATCTACATCAGTTGACTTCTCTTGAAACATTGTAGCAGGGGGAGTATTGCTTCTCCATACCAATTTCTCCATTTGCTACAATGATTTCGCTTGACGTATTTGTGTATTAATCCGTATTTCATCATGATAATCCATATCTTACAAAGATATAAACTCTTCTGAGGCAGATGTTACAGGCGGTAAAATCATATACATGTAGTTTGTAAAACCTGTTGTTCAACATCTAACACTGGGCAGTGCTCGTTGAAACACTTTCGAAACAAAAAGACAATTTTTGCGGTTGAAACATTGTTATCGTTTCAAGGATTTTAGCTTGCTATTTATAGAATGGCTTTTAGCATGCTATTTATAGAATGCCAAACCGGAAGTACGTGACGATTTACCGCCAATAGTGTATAACGTCACGATAGTAAGTAAACCCATAGCGCCATATAGATTTTAGTTGTTGTTTCTGTTCACATATGCAAGAAATTCTTATATGCCTTTTTTTTTTCTTCTCTAAGTTTTCTAAGCTGTTTATCTTGTCTCTAGGCAGTCGATTGAATCAAAGCAACCTATGTGGTAAATAAGCCCATGTTGTAAGATTATTCTATACAGGCTTGTAATGTAGGGGTTGTAAATTCGAACCTTGGCGCAATCAAAGTTCTCGATGTATAGTTATTGCGAAAGGAATCATTCCTTGAAGTACATCGGTGAACACTGTGGAACAGCAGTAAGTGGTGTGGTAAGTTTGCTATTTGTAGAACCTGTTAAACTCTTACCAAATAAGCATGTGTATGAGAGCGATCCTTGGGGGAAACTGTGCAATTTCGAAAACACTGTGAGAAAATAAGAAAAGGGTGGTACCAGCATTTTCTCATTCTCCTTCAGTGTTTTTTTTTTTTTTTTTTTTTTTTTTTTTAATATTTGAAAAGCAAACACATTCATTTTATCTGCATTTAACTTGTCTTGAAATAGTTCAAATCTGGGCAAATCTAAACTTTTGTCATCTTGTAAAGATTAATTAAAAAAAAGGGAATGGGAGGATAGGGACACAGACCTCCGTGAAGTGAAACAACCTTGGTACTACTGGAAGCGGCGTCAAACACACGGACGCTTTCAAGAGCCATGCTCTGTGAAAAGGAGATTCAACGCATCTGCAAAAAATCCGCCGGCTGACATGTACCAAAACTTTGCTTTTTGTATTTTTTTTTTTTTTTTTTTTTTTAAACCCTTTACCGCACAATGCCGCCTTTTGACGCCCCTGGGAAAGAAGCCTTTGAAAACATTGTGGGAAAAGGAGAAAATGCTGGTAACCAGCATTTTCTCCTTTTCCCACAATGTTTTCTACCCTATCAAAGAAAAGTTGCACCATTTGAGCCACATTGAAATTGTCGTCTGCAAATGCTTTCAATTTGGAAAAGGCTAAAATTTTGTCGTCTGGTAAAGGGTTAAACGTCCAAGAACCAGTTGTTAGACAAAATAGACATTATGGATACATAATTATGTAATGACTTGTCCGGTGTAATGTATCATGGAGATACATGAAACCCCCTTTTTGCCAGAGCATGGCCCACTAAATTTTCTTGAGCCATACTGGTCTTTCAAGTATTTTGTAGTGTCATCCATTTAATTTCCCAAGATGCATTGCTGTCATCATTACAACCACTTCATCTAGTCACTATGCTTGAATAATTCATTACATTATTCCCTGTGGAAATTTGCGGTATTTGCGCTGAGGAATGATGCGCTAGTAAAACTGATTCGCATAATTAGTCAAATATGGAAATTTATCAGTGCATTTTAATTAATAATCTTCTGTCTATTTATCTGAAGTTGTTTGTCTGTGTGTCTTTGTGTTAGTCTATGTGTCTGTGTTGTTTAACCCTTTACCACACAATCCCTACGTTTAACTCTTTCACTACTAACTCCAGAAATTACATGTTTTTTCCGAGCTCTAAAAATAGATTTCCACTGCCATTTAAAACGACATTCATCATAGTTTAAAAATAGAGTAGCGGACAGCATAGATCAAAATCAGACTGCACGTTCTGTGCAGTCTGATCTTGATCTACGCTGTCCGCAAAAGGTAGTCAAGTCGTCATTAGCAGTGAAAGAGTTAAGGAACCTGAGGAAGAAGCCTTTTGAAAACATTGTGGGAAAAAGGGGAAATGCTGGTAATCGAGGATTGTCGAAGTACATGTTTTGCGACAGAATGCATCCCTTTCTCATAGCAGCTGGCTGCATATAGTTTCGGCTGTTTTAGTGGAAAAGTAGTCTGTGCTTCACGAAGATTGATTGAATGATCGATTGATTGTATGGTGTTTAACGCCTTTTTCAACGTTATTTCAATTATATCGCGGCGGTCAGTGCATCCTTTTTTTTCATGGAGTTTCTTTTACCAGCACTACGCATTGTATTCTTTACAAGCCACTGGCTGCTTGCCCACATAGCCATCGTCGAAACAATGGTCAGCGGTGAGAGAGGGATGAATCCTGTCGCAATGACTATTACCAATCCGCGGAAGGACATTGGCCGAGCCGGGGATCGAACCAGCAACCCCCTTTTTTCAAGTCCTGTTACTGTACGCTACCGACTGAGCTACCGGGGCTCGGCTGCTTCACGAAGAACTAGCTCCAATAAAGTAATGCAATGAATGCATAGAAAGGTGCACTGGCGGTCGTGAGATAACTGTTCAAACACTTCTGATAACACTGCCTAGCATCAAACAAACAAAAGTTTAAAGCAGAGAAGAGAAAGTGTGTGTTCTTAAACCTTAGGTTGCTAAGCACGACTCTCTGACCTTTTGCGGACAGCGTAGATCCAAGATCAGACTGCACAGAATGTGCAGTCTGATCTTGGATCTACGCTGTCCGATAAGGAGATATCTGTCCTTCAAAAAGACCTTTGAAATATGAAAATTTTGGCTCTTGATATCGGCTTGAAAGTCTAATTTCTTATATTTAGCAGGACAGGGGTAAATAGATAAAGATGAGGTGAATGTATTGTTCAGTACTCATCATAAAGATGTCAGTTACATATCAGATCTACACCGTTATGACATTGCGTCGATTGTCAGTACTAATTATCTACAACACTGTAGCAATATTGAGTGTCTAGACCCTCTGGCCAAATACAGGACTTCGTGTCCTAATTGTTTTGGTAGTAATACACAAGTAAGAGAGAGAGAGAGACAGACAGACAGACAGACAGATAACCAGACAGAAAGACAGTATGGCAGAAAGAGAGAGATATGGAAGGAAAGGGAATGGGGAGAGGGGGAGAGAGAGGAAGAGAAGAGAGAGAGAGGGAGAGAGAGAGAAGGAGAGAGGGAGGTGAGAAACAGATAGAGACAGAGGAAAACTGTGAGGAGGAGGATGACAGTCAGAGAAAGAGACACGTTTTATGACAGATTAGAACAGATTAGAAGACTGAATGTGTTTTACGCCGTTTTGAACATTAGGTTTTGTTATATCACGGCAACAGCCCCCATTTTCAAGTGTGTCCTTAGTTTTACCAGGAATATGATTGAGATCGGATAGGTCATGCCCCAGGTCACAAACCCAGAGCGTTCAGTGAGAATTGAGCCCTGGGCCCCTGGATTACAAATCCAACAGGACAAGGGGAGAGGCCTGGGACAGGAGAGAGAGAGAAAGAGAAAAAATAAATAACACTAGACAGGTCAATTTGATAAAAACATCAAGGTTGAAATACCGCGGTTCCATTTTGAATAGGGAACAGGTGTTCTGTAATTAGACCAAGGTACATAGTTAGTAACTATTACAGTGTTAACCCTTTTACCACCATCTCCAAAAAATTCCACAATATTTTGACGTAAAAAAAAAAATAGATATTCACTTAAGGTGACTTTGGTCATAACATAATATCAGGTAGCGGACGGTGTAGATCAAAGATCAGACTGCACGTTCTGTGCAGTCTGATCTTGATCTATACCATGCGCAAAAGACAGTCCTCATTTGCGATCAAAGAGTTTACAATGTCGGAAAGCGTTGTGAAAAGACTGTTCGTAATTATAGTGTACATGCGGTATTTACTGTTAATAGTACTGTATTATTGCCATATGACTAAAGATTTGCCCTGTGCAGGCACTTGTCCTAGTTGCATGTCAGGCTGAGAGAGAGAGAGAGAGAGAGAGAGCACATTGAGGAAAATGGAGCACTTGCTTGTTACATGCCATTGCTTCTTTGCCCTCCATGTTTCCTAAAGCAAAATCAATATAGCGTTCTTCTTTATTTCTTTTTCTCCGTCGTATAGTTTAAATGGTCTAATAAAATTTTCTTAAAGTAAACCACTTTCGAAAGTCATATTAAGTGAAAAAAAAAAAAATACTTTGAAAAACAATCTGCAATGCTGTAATGACGTAAGTTTGCACCCGCACATAATAATGAATATAATTTTAGTAACGGTAAAACATAATGACGATAAACAAGTTACTGCAATGTGGTAAAATGGAAAAATATTCTGAATGAAGATACGTGCGAATGGAGTATGGGAAAAGAGAGGAAAACCGCTTGTTACGCACAGTTTCTCCCTTCGTCACAATATTCATCCAAAATGAATGCCGACCACTAGAACCGGTAAAAACAAGATCAAGTTATCATAAAGCGCAGCATAGTGCAAGAAATTTGCAAGAAAAATATTTTATGTAAATAAACACTATTACAAAATGAGATAATGATTGTTGCAGGCCATGTCATCTTTTGTCACAATGTTTACAAATTATTGACGTCGACCAGAGGTGTGTCTTTGGTATGAAAAGGTCTCATAATTATTTTATATGAGCCATGCTCTATAAAATGGGGGTTTAAATGCATCTGCAAAAAGTATCGATTCAGAACAGCGTGCGCAGTTCGACATGTGTCGAAACGTTTTGCTTTTGGTATTTTTTTTTTCATATCCAAGGTCCATTCTACTTCAGGATTCAGCCAGGAGATTGGCATTTACAATAAACTGTGATATTTGCTCTTGAGTTTCTTACCCATCTTTTTACATTCTTTACACACCTATTCTTAACTTTATCATTTAAAACTTTTGAGTGGATAGGGATTGCCCTGTCACTCAATAATGTCCATTATGTATATATGAAGATCACACTTCTTAATTCAACTCTTTTATCATTATTAATGTATTCAAACTTTTTTCCTTTTTTCAGTTTAAGCAATTCCACTTTTATTATCTTTTAACACAGATATGCGCGCTAAATGACCAAAGCTGTCGATGCGCCATAAAACGACATTCATTCATTGATTCGGCCAGTTGTTACACAAAATGGATTTTATGGATCCATAATTATATGATGACTTGCTTTGTATAGTGCTTTACGGAGATGCATTATACCCCCTTTTACGAGAGCATTACTGCTACTTGATAAACGTTATTACAAAATGAGATAATTATTGTTATAGGACATTTCACCTTTCGTCACAGTGTTTACAAATTATTGAAGTCGTCCAGAGGCGTGTCATTGGTAGGAAAGGTCTCGTATTGCATACATTACTCACGATTGACCTATATCAGAACTAGGCCGATCAAAATCCTTTGTCTATCTCACATCAATGGCAAATAGATAACTGTCCCTAACCCTTGCTCCAGGATGTCCCTTATATATAACCTATATCATTTGGCGAGAATACCCAAGGTGATTTGACTTTCATGTGAGCCATGCTCTGTGAAAAGGGGGCTTGATGCATCTGCAAAAAGTTTCGACCCAGGTCAGCCTGCGCAGTCCGCGCAGGCTGACCTGGGCCGAAACGTTTTGCTATTGGTTAATTTTCTGCAAGTCAAAGGACCAGTGTACCTCATGATTCAGTCGGTTGTTGGACAAAGTTAATTTTATGGATCCATGATCATGTGATGACTTGCTGGGTATCATGCATCACGGGGATGCATTAAGCCCCCTTTTGCCAGAGCACGGCTTCTGTAATTTTTGTATCGTAAAATACATACATGCTGTGAAAAGGGGGCTTAGTGCAACCGCTAAAAAGTATCGACTCAGGTCAGCCTGCACAGTCTGCGCAGGCTGACCTCGGTCGAAACTGTTTGCTTTCATCCTTCCATAATTTTGTGATGGCTTACTTCGTATCATACATCACGGAGATGCATTAAACCCCATTTTGTCAGAGCATGGCTCATATATATATATATATTGTATTGTATGATACGTAAATGTAAACAGAAAGAAATATGCCTATGAACTAATTCTAATTTACTAATAGTTTATCTTATCATTCATTTGCCGAGTGCCTTAACCTTTAACCAAACAATCCAGTTTTAACGACCCTGAGAAAGAAAGCTTTTGAAAACATTTTGGGAAAAGGAGTTTACCAGCGTTTTCTACTTTTCCCACAATTTTATGGATAGTCCTTTTGTTTGTTTTTTTTTTTTTCAGGGACGTAAAAAAAACACTGGCGCGTTTTGGTATTGTTCAGCTTCTTTGGTAAAGCCTCCGTCACTACAAACTAGTTCTTGGAACGTCTTAACCCGTCCTAACAAAATCGTAAAACGGGTTACGGTCGGGGCAGGACGTGTAATTTCATTCGGTTTGCAAGCGTACTGCCATCTGAATACCCACTGCACACGTCCCTAATAGACTTGAAGTCCGTTAGTAACACGTTCATCTCGTTTTACGTACGTTGTCACTCCGTCTAATTACAAGACGGGATGGACTGCAAAAAAATTTGAGCAGGCTGAAAGTTCTCGAGCACCCTTCCCGTCCTAGCCCGTCCATTAAGTTCGTAAACAGATCGCAAAAGGTCTCTAAGTACTACATCCACACCGTTCGAACTCAGTTTGAGTCCGTTTGACAACAATTTCGTGAACGTAGGGAGAACGAGTTCGGTGTGACGAAGGTATAAAGATAGCCATTCCATATATAGTGTTAAAGTTCTTTCTCTATTGCCCGTTGCCTCGTTTGATATTCCTCTTGGCTTCGGAAGCCATTCAACTGAGGTGGAATTGAAATAAAATCAAGGTGTAACCCTTTACCAAACAATCCCGTGTTTTAACCCTTTACCGCACAATGATGCCTTTTGACGCCCCTGGGAAAGAAGCCTTTTGAAAACATTGTGGGAAAAGGAGAAAATGATGGTAACCAGCATTTTCTCCTTTTCCCACAATGTTTTCTACCCTATCAAAGAAAAATTGCACCATTTTAGCCAAATTGAAATTGTCGTCTGCAAATGCTTTCAATTTGGAGAAGGCTAAAATTTTGTCGTCTGGTAAAGGGTGAACGACCAAGAGAAGGATAGTTTTGGAAAAGACAGGTGGAAAATGAGAAATTATATGGTGGTAACCCACATTTTCTCCTTTCCTCACACTGTGCAATTTTTCTTTGATAGGGTAGAAAACATTGTGGGAAAAGGAGAAAATGCTGGTTACCAGCATTTTCTCCTTTTCCCACAATGTTTTCAAAAGGCTTCTTTCCCATCATTTGAGGCACATTTAACTTGTCATCTGCTAATGCTTTCAATTTGAAGAAGACGATTTAAAAAAAAAAAAATATCGTGGGAAAAGGAGAATATACTAGTAACCAGCTTTCAGTACGGACGAGTACAGAATTTATCGTCTGCTAAAGAAATTTACCTGTTACCACATAATCTCGATATTTAACGACAATAAAGATGAAAACTTGAAAACTTAGAGGGAAAAGGAGAAAATGCTGGCCACCAGCATTTTCTCCTATTCCCACCATGTTTTCTACTTCTCCACTGAAAAAGTTCAATAATTTAGTCATATTTATTTCGTCGTCTGCACATGCTTTGAATTTGGACCAGTCTAAGATTGTGTCGCTTGGTAAAGAGTTAACCGTAATCGTGCTAAAGAAGTTAAATACAATTTTCAAGCCGACAGTAAAAACAGAATACTGTTATTTCAAACTTCCTTTTTGGATAAAGATATCTCCATATCGGGCAGTGTAGATCCAAGATCAGACTGCACGTCCTGTGCAGTCTGATCTTGATCTACACTGTCCGCAAAAGGTCAGTGAGTCGCGCTTAGCAGCCTAAGGGTTAAATGTAACCCATAAATTAACGCACCAGACTCGCTATGAGAAGAGAACTATTTGATTCCGGTTTTATAGCAGAACATAACAAATAAAAGTAATGAAACACAGCTATACGCATGCCCGCATTGTTTGTCTTGGTGCACTGCACTATTGGTACAGCGATAACAAGCCATTAACGAGATGCATATTTTCGGTCACGTGTTCATAATAACCGCACCATCATCCTAGTTAGCCCGCGTGCTTTGCACTTTCATTTGGTGATTAAAGGTACATCCTTACAGCCAGAGACAAAACGCTGTTAAAACTTGATAGTGTTTAGAATGGTTCGATTGCGTCAGCTGTTTGCCGGTAAACATAGATAAATTACCGGCATATAATTAGTGTAAGGGATAAAGATATTCGATGGATTCGTCTTCGATTTAAAACCGAAAACGACAACAGTGATTTCTTTGATGGCCACCAAAAAATGAAATGCATTTTTTATCGGTCGTATCTGTGCAACCTTGCAACCGTCAGGGGCACCATGTGGCATGAAGATACAAGAATGATTATAGTTTTATAAAATAAAGATACATTAGGTTAAAAACTGGCTGAAAACGAGTATAGATGTATCTTTAAAAGTAAACTGGCAGCCTGTTATGGATCTTCATATAGGACGTTTAAGGGAGATACAACGGGGACCAATTTGATAGGGGGAAATAATAGTGAACATTTTCCGGTCTTAGTTTGACCAGGATATCAGAAAAAAAAGGACATCGTAAATCTAAGACAAGACTGCACGTTTCTATGTAGTCTGATCTCACTGTCCACTAAATCTGCTCATCCCTGTACAAATCCAGTTCAGTTTAAAAGAATATACTTTATAAACCCTTTACCGCACAATGCCACCTTTGTAAAGAAGCCTTTGGAAAACATTGTGGGAAAAGGAGAAAATGCTGGTAACCAGCATTTTCTCCTTTTCCCACAATGTTTTCTTCCCTATCAAAGAAAAATTGCCGCATTTCAGTCACACTGAAATTGTCGTCTGCAAATGCTTTCAATTTGGACAAGGCTAAAATTTTGTCGTCTGGTAAAGGGTTAAGTTCAAATCCTTATAATAAAAGATATATGAGCATTACCAACACTATATACATGTAACATATGATGGGTATCTCTTTTTTAGTGGAAGACTAGATAAGTAAACTGAAAGCTTGAGGTTAAAAATTTTTAAACTTTGTGGATAAAAGGTAAAATTCTGGTAACGGCATCTCCCATCGCAACGTTTTCTACTCTTTTGAAGACCAGTTCCGTCATTTGAGCAACATGAATTTTTGGTCACGACTTTAATTTTATTCCTTAATCCTTTACAACACAGTGCTGAATTTTGATGACCCTTAAGAATAAACCATTCGTAAACATTGCGGGAAAAGGAGTATAATGCCTGTCGCCAGCATTTTGTCCTTTTCTTAGATAGTTTTCTACCATTTCTAAGACATATTTAACCATTCCAGACACATTTGATTTTTCGTCTGCAAATCCTTTCAATTTGAACCATTCTAAAGTTTTGTCGTTTGGTACAGAGTGAGAGTTAGCATGTAACAATGATTTCCTCCTCCATCTCTCTCTCTCTCTCTTTCTCTCTCTCTCTCTCATTTCCTTACTTGCGTTTTACATGTTTTATTTTCTCTGACCCTTTCAATCCTTTGTCAAAACTGTTAATTATTTTTGAGAAATTCAACATTCGCTTTGAGGGGTTAAGATCCCAAGAATTGATTGTAAATGTCATTCAGTTGATTGTAAATGTCAAGTGAAATGACAACTTGATCAAACTTTATCGTAGATAGGAAAAGGGTTGCCAATGCAAGCATCTGAAAAATGTTGACTCATGTTGATTGCATTTTGCAAGTAATAGTGCAAACAATTAATTCTGTAGTGCTTAAATGATGATAAAACTGCCATATCAAATGTAATGCTTGTAGGCTAATTCGATACCTACACGCCCATAACCGTTAAATTTTGTATTTTTAAATGACGGATGTGGTTTTGCTAGGAGTGAAATATATAAAAAAGAAACAAAGTCATGATAAAAATTACAAAGCACAGTCGTTTCGTCTGTTTTTTGACTAGCATGGGTCTAGGCGCCAATGAGTTCATGGTTACTCCCTGTCGCAGTCACCATATCATGGTCTATGTAGACCTTTGGCAAACATCTGTTAAAGGCACATTAAACCAGAATTTGACCTAATTTTTCCCGCGAGGGTGTTAGAAACTTTCTATTTTATAAGGAAAAAAGTCATAAGGACGTGACTGTTTTTTCGCATGATGGGAGGAAAAGAACAACAACAACAAAAAATGCCGGAAAAAAAAATCCTCCGATGGAATTCGAACCAACGACTTTCACAACCAGAGTCGGCGACCCCACCACTGCGCTATCGAGCAAATATGCGGTCGTGGTTAAAATGAGCCATGCTCTGTGAAAATGGGGCTTAATGCATTTGCGAAAAGTATCGACCCAGGTCAGCCTGCGCAGTGCTCAATTTTCTGCATTTCAAAGGACCAGTGTACATACCTCATGATTCAGCCGGTTGCTCTACAAAAAGGATCTTTTCGATCCAGGGTCATGTGATGACCTGATAGGTATCATGCATCACGGAGATGCATTAAGCCCTTTTTTGCCAGAGCATGGCTTAGATGTATTTATCTCTCGTTATGCAATAACGTCTATACCGTTGCTATCGGTATAGTAAATTTCGATAGCAAAAAATACAAAAAAATCTGGATAATTCCTTGTGTTTTCTATATGTACATAAACCCATTTTTGCACGCGAACAGACATCAGCCGTCTACAAAGTAAATGCACATATGACTGGAATTGATTTTAATCCTTATCCTGCTAAACAAGTTTTATAAAACCTTCAAGCCGATAGTAAAAACCCAAATAATGTTATTTCATACTTATTTTTTTTTTGGGGGGTGGGTGGGTGGGGATGGGTTGGGGGATGGGAGGGTATCTCCTGATCGGACAGTGTAGATTCAAGATCAGACTGCACATTCTGTGCAGTCTGATCTTGATCTACACTGTCCGCAAAAGGTCAGTGAGTCGCGCTTAGAAGTTTAAGGGTTAAAGCGGTAGAAAACATTGTTGGGAAATTAGAAAATACGTGTAACCAACATTTTCCCCTATTCCAACAGTGTTTTTTGTTCTACCCTTCAAAAGACAATTTGCATCATAATAATTATGACCTACATTATTTACTTTGTCGTCTATAAATGCTTTGGGTTTGGACGAGTCCAAAATTTTTGTCTTCTGGTAAAGATTAAATAAAGTGTGTACATAAAAATAGATGATATTTAGTCTAAAAGTAAACAAAGGGACAACTTGATATATTTACAAAAAACTCGTTAACAAATATGAATATAACACTGTAAACATAATAAATATTCAAATGAGCCGTGCTCTGTGAAAAGGGGGCTTAATGCATCTGCGAAAAGTATCGATCCAGATCAGCCTGCGCAGTCCGCGCAGGCTGACCTGAGCCGATACTTTTTCGCTTCTAGTCAATTTGCTGTATATCCAAGGACCAGTCCTCATGATTCCGTCGGTTGTTAAAAACAGTGGCTATTATGGATCCATAATTATATGATGGCTTGATTGGTACAAGGCATCACGGAGACGCATTAAGCCCACTTTTGCCAGAGCATGGCTCAAATAAATGTCACGAGAGTAAACACGTCAAATTTGAAGGCTATATATCAACCAAATCTTTATCCTACTGCAATGACAGAAAATAGGCCTACATTCCACTGAACCGCGGAAAGATTTTTAGGCTACCGATCTCGCTAATCTGTCGCCATCGAGAGTGATCCAGATTCAGATTGAAAAACAACAGTAACAACAACAAAACCTTAGTCGGCTCGCAGAATACTGCCCAACAGAAAATAATCCCTTAATCCCTTCTGTAAGAAATCGTAATTTTGTCGACAATGTTGACATGAACTGCAAAAAAAATCTTCCTCTCCCAATTTGAACGAGGTCAAAGTACGGAGCCATAGACTGAACACGATGCCATCGATAATGTACAGGGTGTTTCATAATGTACGTTACACTTTCAACTATTCCTAAAGTATATCGTTTATAAAAGGAAATAAAATGAAATTTGTACCATTTTATAAGTATGCGAATAGAGTCTTGTGACATGCAGAGTGTGTTAGGTAACACTGAACAATAAGGGCAGCTAGCGACTTTCAAAACATACAACAATTTTCACCTAATGTTCAAAGCGACGTCTAATTTGACGTCGCAGGACATTAACATTTGGGTCCGTATTCACCAACCGTTCTTAAGAATATTCTTGGTCTTGTTCTCCAAAATTTTCCAAATTTGAAAGTAACACACCTTCTGATTGGCTAAACCATTTGGTTTAGCCAATCAGAAATTGTGTTACTTTCAAACTTGGAAAATCTTGAAGAATAAGTCTAAGAACGTTCTTAAGAATGGTTGGTGAATACGGACCCTGGTGTCTCCTTTGCTTACATTGATCTTGGTTGCGATTAGGCTCATCTCTTGAACTACTGACAATTGTACAAGATGTTTGCCTACATGAAAAGTAAGTTAGTGACCTATACAAATACGGTCCATCTTTACTTATTCCATTACAGCCTTTTTCGTCATCGTGTTTTTTCGCCGGTGTTGTAGGTCTCGTCTAGCGGCGAGTTTGTCCATCCGATAAGAGAGTGAAAAAGCATAGAAAAGGTTAATTGAAAAGTGAACTCTATAAAGTACTAGTACTCAACGCCAAATCATCCAATTAATTTGATGTGAGCCATGCTCTGGCAAAAGGGGGCTTAATGCATCTCCGCGATGAATTACACCAAGCAAGCTATCACATAATTATGGATCCATAATAGCAACTTTTTTCAACAAACGATTTAATAATGAGGTAGACTGGTCCTTGGACATACAGAAAACTGGCCAATAGCGAAAAGTTTCGGCCCAGGTCAGCCTGCGCGGACTGCGCAGGCTGACCTGGGTCGACACTTTTTGCAGATGCATTAAGCCCTCTTTTCACAGAGTATGGCTCATATATATATTTGCTTTTTTTCAATTAAAGATCAACAAACAGAATCTGTTCGTGGTATTTCCTATGGGATGGCTATGAGCGTTGGGTTAAGTTTCCGGATCGAACCGGATCGGACTTAATAACCGGACTGGACCGAGCTGAACAGGGACTTACTAAACCAGATTTGACTGATCGAACCGGATCAGACTTAATAACCGGATATAACCGGATTGGACTATTTTTCGTCAGTCTAGTATGGGCCAACGAAGTTTAATAATACAAAGGTAGCTTATTCTAAATTTGCTAGTCTGTCACTACTTTCAGTACTTTGATTTATTTGGGCAGCGGAAGAATTATGGTCTATAATATACGAGGTCGGATTCTCGTAGAAAAAATCCTCTGCAACAAAAAAGAGGGGCTTAAGCACGCCTTTGAACTCCGGTAATTGTTATTTGTTTCATCTTGAAAAGAGTTTAAATTACCGTAAATGCTGTAAACTAATTAGTTCTGCACTTGGAGATGAACCCACCCAATTTCTCCTGGCTTTACGATCCCCCAATAATACAATTTGGCTAGCACTACGGTGCAACAAGTTGTTTTAGAATGGTACCGATGTCTCGACCCTTTCCTTCAGCCCTTTACCACACAATCCCGAGTTTTAGCGACCCTGAAACTGAAAGAGAAGGCTTTTTGAAAACATCGTGGGAAAAGAAGAAAATGCTGGTAACCATCATTTTCTCCTTTTCCAACAATGTTTTCTACCCTATCAAATTAAAAAACCTTCAGTTTAGCCAATTGTGGTTTATCGTCTGCAAATGCTTTCAATTTGGATGCCTCATCGAGTCTAAACTTTTGTCGTTTGGTAAAAAGTCAACTCTATACAAACGACAAAATCTAACTCTTTACCACATGACAATATTTTAGACTCACCCAAATTAAAAGCAGTTGCAGACGACAAAATAAATGTAACTTAAATGATGATTTCTGTCTTTGATAGGGTAGAAAACATTGTGGGAAAAGGTGAAAATGCTGGTTACCAGCATTTTCTCCTTTTCCCACAATGTTTTCAAAAGCCGTCTTTCCTCAGGGTCGTTTAAACTCGGGATTGTGTGGTAAAGAGTTAAGACGTGTCCAAATTGAAAGTATTTGTAGACGACAGATAGAATGCAGCTCAAATGGTGAGATACGTTTTAGAAAGAGTAGAAAAACATTGTAGGAAACGGAGAAAGTGCTGGTTATCAGCAGTTTATCCACAGGCAATTAAACCTTAACTCTTTACCAAACGACAAAATTTTAGACCAGTCCAAATTGAAATCTTTAGCAGACGACAAAATAAATGTTACTTAAAAATTAAAATTTGTTTAGGGAAGAGTAAAAAAAAAACATTGCGGGGAAAGGAGAAAATGCTGGTTACCAGCATTTTCTCCTTTTCCCACAGTGTTTTCAAAAGGCTTTTTCCTAGGGTCGTTAAAAGTCGGGATTGTGTGGTAAAGGGTTAAACTGCTAAATAAAGGAAAGGAAAATTTCCACGCAATACCAAAAACCCAAATATTGCGATTTCAAACTCGATTTCACCAGGAAAGAAAACATAGTATCGGACAGTGTAGATCAAAGATCAGACTGCACGTTCTGTGCTGTCTGATCTTGATCTACACTGTCCGTAAAAGGTCAGTGAGTCGCGCATAGCAGCTAAAGGGGTTAGATCATGGACCTGTTTGGTGCGCGGTTAAACCACTTACAAAAACATACGATGTTTTTTCTTAACCAGTCCAGATGGAGAAATCACCTGAAAACATTAATGGAAGCGGAGAAAATGATGGTAACGAGATTTTGCCCGTTTCCATTAAGCCTTATCCTGCTAAATCAAAGAAATGAAACTTTCAAGCCGATAGTAAAAACCAAAATTTTCCGATTTCAGAGATATTTTTTGGAGGAAAGATATCTCCTTATCGGACAGTGTAGATCAAAGATCAGACTGCACGTTCTGTGCAGTCTTATCTTGATCTACACAGTCCGCAAAAAGGTCAGTGGGTCGCGCTTAGCAGCCTAAAGGTTAATGGAGGCGGAGAAAATGCTAGTAACTAGTAGTATATTTTTTTCCCGTTTCCATCAACGTTTCCTGCCCTTTCAAAGACTTAATCAATCATTTGAACCATCATAAATTTGTAGACTGCCTCTGCTTTCAGCATGAATAAGAGTAAGACTTAAAGATCTTGTTATTGTTATTTACTGTTCACTGTGTTGGGCCGTTTAAATCTAAGGCCACGCTAATTTTTCTAAGCACGTTGTCCATAAAAAGCATATTTATTCATAAGATACTGCAATTTCTTCCAAGCAGCTAACACTACGGTATCTTCAGCACTTTGATCATATAACCTTTTCGCTACTAAGTAAATTAATCGTATTTTTCGAGGTCTGACAGTAGAATTACTGTTCGATTGCAGATATTTTTGTCGAAAGTTTAGCATGAAGAGGAAGTTCGGATATTACTGACTGTGATCAGACTGCATGTAATGTCCAGGCTAATCTGGTTACATACTCTGCCCAAAATTCATCGGGGTTTCTACTCGTGTAGGGTTACGTCGGATAAGGCCGGTTAGCAGGGAAACTTTGTGGAAGTATTAAGATAATTTTTTTTTAAGCTGAACACCTCGAATGTGTTATAGATTATTTTATTTCTCCGAGAGGAAAGGGGTGAAGTGTAATGAACGCATAAAATTTAATAAGGCACAGATGCATGGAATTCATTAACCCGTTCCCTCTTACCTCTTTCACCGCCAAAGATTTCATCTCGACCTTTTTTCGACGGCTGAAATTCCTTAGGCTGCCAAGCGCGACTTACTGACCTTTTGCGGACAGTGTAGATCAAGATCAGACTGCACAGAACGTGCAGTCTGATCTTGGATCTACACTGTCCGATTAGGAGATACTTTTCTCCAAAAAGTAAGTTTGAAATAGCATTATTCTGCTTTTTACTATCGGGTTAAAAGTTTCATTTAACTTATTTAGTAGCGTAAGAGTTAATTCATCTCCATGACGCCATTGTACCAACCAAACCATCATATAATTTATTATCCACAATAGCCATTTTCTTTTTAAATAACCCGACTATTTCATGAGGTAGACTGGTCCTTGGACATACAGAAAACTGAACCAATAGCGAAAAGTTTCGGCCCAGGTCAGCCTGCGCGGCCTGGTCGATATACCTTTCGCAGGTGCATTAAGCCTCCTTTTCAAGGAACATGGTTCATATTTATCTTAATCCCTAGAGCGCCGAATAAACCTAACGGACATAATCTGACTAGAAATGAGACCCAAATAAATGAATTTTGATAGTTGCTTTTGTCTAGAGTGTTAAAGCTAAACGAACAATGTAGATTAAGATCAGACTGCACGTTATGTGCAGTCTGATCTTGGTCTACACTGGTCGCAGAAACAACTATGGTTGTGTCTATAGTGTTTAAGCTTAACGGACAGTATAGATCAAGACCAGACTGCACGTTTTGTGCAGTCTGATCTTGGTCTACACTGGCCGCAAAAGCAACTATAGTTGTAAAAGGCGCTAGTGATTAGTTGGCTTGACCAAACAAGCTAAACGGTTAGTGTAGATCAAGATCAGACCGCTCGTTCTGTGCAGTCTGGTCTTGAGTTTTTGTCCGTAAAATACTGTTTTCACCAATGGCGCTGAAAGGGTTATTAAACCTAAGTACTGTTATCTTTAAAGTTCTAAGCACCGGAGAAATCTCACCGAATCGGAGAGTATAGATCCAAGATTATTCCGCACATTCTGTGCAGTCTGATCTGAATCTACATCATTGGCCACTACACTAGTTTGGGTTTTGCAGCGTAAGGGTTAAAACAGGAATGATAATAAAACGGGCAATTAATTAGTCCATGTATATAAAACCTTGGCAAACGAATTTTATTTGGCCACCATTCTTATTTTTAATGTATCTCTGCAGGCAGGCTAACCTACTGTTTTTTTTTTCGCGTCAAATACGATTGCCATTGCCATATTTACTGGAGCAATCAAGATCAGATTTCACATTATGTATGGTCCGATCTTTGGTGAACAGTATACTGTTTACTTTTATGTTTAGACATATAATCTGGCTTTTACAGCAGCAGTCAAGTATCTTTTCTGCTATCTGAAAAATCTACTTCACCTATTTGTTCTAAAAACTGATACTATTTTCAAGCATACAGGCAAGCAGTACAAACTGCACGTTGAAGCCAAGTCCGATGGTGCAGTCGGTAGCACAAAGGACCTGAGACCAGGGGGTCGGTAGTTCGAACCCCCAGGTCGGCCAGTTTCTTTTCGAGGATTGATGATAGTCATCACCACAGGATTCCTTCTTCTCTTACCGCTGGTCATGCTTTGGACAATGGTTGTGTGGGAAAGCAACCAGTGGCTTGGGAAGAATATTGTGCGAAGTATCAGAAACAGAAGCTCCAGGAAAGCATGGATAGGTGCACTAACCACCTCGATATAACTAAAATAATGTTGAAACAACTGTAATCACCATACTTAAAACAAAGCACGGTATATCATTAAAAAGTATATTTACACTTTTAACAAACAATCTCGTTTTTACGACCTTTAAGAAAAATGCCTCTGTACACATTATCTTCTTCTTCAGGGTCGTTAAAACTCGGGATTGTGTGGTAAAGGGTTAAATAATTATCTTGTAATGCGATGTAATATCAGGAAAAAACCCTTTTCCAAGCACCGTAGCTTGATTATTAACGCTTTTTAGGGGGTCCTGCGTGGCTCATGGTGAAGTTCGGGCAGGCTAAGGGTTGAAATTTGTCTTTTTGTAAAGAGTTAACTTATTAAGTAGGTTAAGAGTTAAATAGTTCCCAACGCACCAAGAGGCAATGTCCCATGCCCCGAGTTACCTTTAGCAGCACCATGGGAATAAATGAGATTGTTTAGATGAATCCAAAGATATTACATAGTTATACAGACTTTCTTTGGTTATGGTGTAACCACGTTCCCATGCTTTCAACCTTTTACTTTGTTTGTATTGCAGTTTTACGCCGTTTTAACGGCTTAGGTCATATCACGGCGGTCAGTGCACCTTCGCATGTATTTCCTGGCTTTCTCACACCAGTACTGACACAAATTTATTTCCAAGCCACTGACTACAATTCTCACATGCATTAGAGGTGAGAGGCGAAAAATCGCCGTAAGAAAGTTTGCCTCAACCGGGTATCGAACCCGCAACCAACAGGTTACGAGTCAGACATGCTAACCACTGCGCAACACGGCTGGGTCAACCTTTTAACTTCTGTCGAGTGAAACACAATGTCATTACGTGAAATATATTGCACTCTTTCATATCATAGACACTTCAAAAGTCGATTTAAGAAACGGCTACAATTTTGATACGCTCTATACGATTTAGCCCTTTCAGCGCCATAGGCGAAAACAGGGACTTTTGCGGACGGCACAGATCAAGATCAGACTGCACAGAACGTGCAGTCTGATCTTTGATCTGTACCGTCCGCTTAATTAGTCAAGCCCCTACGATAAAAAAATCTTTCTGGGTCTCTGTGGATTGCATTTACATCCACCGAAAGAAGTCGAGGTTATTTATTTGGCGCCGAAAGAGTTAGATGACTACCCAGATAGGACATTTAGAACTTCTAGCTACACAAGCATTGTGGCTAGGGAGTAACCAAGCACGTTCCCAAACCATCAACTTCTTATTGACAAATAAACCTTAAAATGATTGAGCAGTTGTTAGTGAATACGGCTAAGACTACAAGTACATTCAATAGCTGGACTTCCAGGACTCTGAATAAAGATATTAACCCTTACAGTGCTGAATTTATGAAATGGACCTTTTCAATGAAGAAAAAACATCCAAAATATTGTCATTTCATGGTTGTTTTAGCCAGAAAATGTAATGAAGTAGCTGACAGTGTAGATCAAAGATCAGACTGCACGTTCTGTGCAGTCTGATCTTGATCTACACTGTCAGCAAAAACAAGTTAAGTTGGTTCCAGCTATTTAAGGGTTAATTGGCTCGTAGCCTACCTAAGGGGGCCGGTATCAAGTAAAGTTGTAAATGCAAATTCAATTCTAAATTCCAAGGCTTGTCACCTGATTGGCTTGGAGGTCCTGCCCCAGACAATTAGATGTCTATCTTGGAATTTAGGACCAAAAAAAAAAATTAGAAAGGTTAATAAATACGATGCCAGGTTATTTGTTCCTGCGCTTAACTTCAAAATACGGATCTGTCATGGGTGAACAACCAGTGCAGCATCATTTTGTATTGGCCATACATTCCGAAATGCAATTGCTTTAACCCCTTACCAAACGACAGAATTTCAGACTTTTCAAAATAGAAAGCATTTGCAGACCACAAATTAAATGTTACCAAAAAACCGAACTTTGGAAGGGTCTAGAAAACTTTGTGGGAACAGGAGAAAATGCTGGTTACCAGCGTTTTCTCCTTTTCCCACAATGTTTTCACAAGGCTTTTTTCCTCATGGTCGTTAAAACTCGGGAGTTTGTGGTAAAGAGTTATTGGGAAGTAAACTTTCTTGGATGCATTATCAATTTACCACACGTTTTTTTCTTTTCTTTTCAGATATAACGAAACTTCCGGAAGGTAACAACAACAACAATGACGTCATCGACAGTTTTAAAGGAACGCACACTAAAAATGGTGGATGGAAATTGTGGCAGAGAGTTTCCCAGCGGAAATCCAAGCATTCGAAAACAAACGCAGAAAAATATGTAATATCTAGCCCGCTTGAACTTACAACCGATTCGACCGGTAACTTACCAGACGTTGTTGACAACAAAACAGAAATTAAGCGCAGTTCTAGTCTGAAGCCGCCTCCGAAACCACCGCGTCTATTTATATTCAGGTCAAGTTCTATAAATACCCCAAGGTCATCGTACGTTGGAGAATCAGATCGAGACTCGTTTATTCTCTCACAGGCGTATCAAAATGGGGGAAAAGGTGATATTACTTTCAATGATAAAACCAAAAGAGATAGCAATGAAATTCCGACCAAGCCAGACGACGAGTCAGCTGGAAAGGTTAGTGTTGAGTTGGACAAAAATGGTCCCCAAGCTACATCAGCTGTTCCGCCTTCAACAAAATTGAAATCACAATCCTTGCCACATAACCAGTCGGTGCCTTTCCAGCCGCCAGTCATCAAACGTGATCAGCTGAGGTCATCAACAGGAAAAATAAAAATTGTCTCCCCTGAACTATCACGGAAACCTACGTCCAGAATACGTAAGAAATCGGGAGAAGTGACGTCAGAGGACCGCCATGTTTTAATTATGCAGTGTTCAACGGAACTACTTTGTCAAAAAATAGATCCATTTTTGATAATTGAGGATCTTGCACAGGCAAACATTCTGACGAAAGAAGATCTTAGCAATTTAAGGGGACAGCCTGATAGATGGGTTATTTGTGATAATATTGTACAAGCTGTTATCGATCGAGACTATCAAACTTTCCTCGCGTTCTGTGATTTGCTTCGTAGTAAAACTGATTATATATCTGTAGCATCGGTCTTAGATGCAATGCGGGCTGTTTATGATTTGATTTATGAAATACCAGAGGAACAAACAAGCTCTCCTGTACCAGAAGATGAAAAATCAGTCTCCTTCGACGTTGTGTACTTTAGTGTAGAGACAGGAAAAATACGATCCGTTATTGAACTGGAAAAAAATCGGAGCTCTGAAAACAAAAGATACTCGCGTGACTTGTTAACGTTGTCAAGCAAACGAAATTCACGGCTCTCATTCCATTCTCTAACCAGTGAAGCATCAAGTATGTGCACGGAAGATATAATCAACACCGGCATACCCATGGTAACGGTGAGTATTGCAGGTCACAGTCTCGAGTCGAAAAGGGCAGAAGGTCTTGCCGAAGTGTTAAAGAAACACAACTGTATTCTAGAACTACACATTGGCAAAACGCACTTGAAGGGATCGGATGCGGAGCATATCATGAGCGGTATGGCTGAGAATACATGTTTAAGAATACTTGATCTAAGACTGAACAATATCGGTAATGAAGGAGCGGCACACGTAGGAAGCTGCCTCCGACAAAACAAGTCACTCAAGCAGCTGAACTTGTCATCGACAGGTATAGACGCAGAAGGTTGTAAAGTGATCGCAGATTCATTGTGTATGAATACATATCTCATCGACCTTGACCTCAGTTTTCTTGAGGTTGGTGACGGCGGATGTTTAGCTATCAGTGACATGTTGAGACAAAATAGGTGTCTTACAAAACTTCGATTAAGGAGTGCGGGCGTATCTTGGATCGGTTGTGGATTTCTTATTGAAGGTGTTGAACAAGGCAAGACCGTTACTGAACTCGATCTTAGTCGGAACTTTATCGGGGACAAAGGCATTGAAATGTTAATGCAACATCTCAAAGATGATTCTGTCCTACGCGACCTTAATCTTGAAAACTGTGGTCTGACAGTTACAGGCTGCAATACTCTCTCTGACGTCATTCTAACCAACAAATCAATCCGCCATATTGACTTAAGTGTTAATTTTATAGGTGATCAGGGGATCGGAAGATTATCAAACGCGCTCCAACGTAACAAGCAGTTACAGACCTTAGGTTTGAATATGTGTGGGATCTCAAACGATGGTTTCTCAAAACTGTTGGATATTCTAGAGGCTAACCCGACTTTAAAACTGCTAAAATTGTGTTATAATAGACTAGGTCGTGAACACGAGAATCCGGAAGCTACGTCAGACAATTTGAAATACCGGATAAGAATTGTGACGTCATCAAATCCAAAACTAAAGCTTTTATTGTGGGGAAATGCTTTTGAAGAACCACATTCACATTCCATTTCGAATTTTGTTCCTCGTGTCTAGTTTTTCAATATAATTTTTATCTTAGAATATTCCTCTTCAAATTCACAGATAGTAGACCTAATTTATAAAAATTGTGACTCGTGGAAAAAAAATCATTAGAGTCGGACAGGACAATCCACAGTTACGAACAAAAATCAAACTGTGGAAATCAAAACTTATGTTTCCCTAACAGAAATACAGATTTTATGTCGACTTGGAATAAAAAAAAAATGAAGTGGAACCGTCAAAATGTGTCTGCTCTAAAATAATGTTTGTAAACAAACCTTTTGTTTACACATTTACGAACAAAAATCAGACTTTACAAATCAAAAATGACTTTTCCGTAGTAGAAACAGTGATTTTTTTTTCTTTTTATCTCGAGGTAGAATAGGAAAAACCGTCATAATGCGTCTGCTCTAAACTTCTGTTTGTCTCTAAACAAACATTTCCTTTGGCATTGGTAGTTTGAACAGAGTTTGAGCACCTGTTCATGTTACTGATTTTATATTTCCGTGCTCATTTCAGATTAGTAAGCCCATGGAAACCAAAACCAATGATCAAAACCTCTGAATTAACCCTTAGGCTGCTTATCGCGCGACTCACTGACCTTTTGCGGACAGCGTAGATCAAGATCAGACTGCACAGAACGTGCAGTCTGATCTTTGATCTACACTGTCCGATAAGGAGATATCTTTCCTCCAACAGTGACTTTGAAACAGGAAAGTTTTGTGGGCTTATACTGTCGGCTTGAGAGCTCCATTTCTTTTATTCAGTAGGATAAGGGTTATCTAGGAAAAAGGGTTGTAATATCAATGTTGTATTGAATATGTATGGTTTGTTTAACCCTTTCCCAAACGACAAATTTTAGACCCTTCCAAACTGAAAGAGTTTGCAGACGACAATTTTAGATGTGATGAAAATGGCGGAAAGTTCTCCAAAAGGGAAGAAAACACTGTGGGAAAAGGAGAAATTGCTCGTTATGAGCAATTTCTCCTTTTCCCACAGTGTTTTCAAAAGACTTGTACTGCAGACACGTGAAAACCAGGGCTTGTTTGGGAAAGGGTTAACTCTTCACCAACAGACGAAATCCTAGACTTGTCCAAATCGAAAGCATTTGCAGACGATAAATTCATTCTGGCTCAACTGATGGGACTTGCGCAAGAAAGGAGGGTAAAAATTGTGGAAATAGGAGAAAATGCTGGTTACCAGCATTTTCTCCTTTTCTCACAATGTTTTCAAAAGACTTTCCTTCCAGGGCCTTCAAAACACAGTATATTATGTGGTAAAATGTTAATCAATGAAGCTACTAGGTAATATTTTCCTACTTCAGTGTCAAACAAGCAATGCAATACCTTCCCAGTCATAAACCCTTCAGGTGCATTTTATGACTACAGTTGCTTTTGCGGATAGTGTAGATCAAGATCAAACTGCACAAATTGTGCAGTCTAATCTTTGCTCTATACTGTCCCATAAGCTTAGATACTTTGGCTGAAAGCAACCTTGAAACCGCAGTTATTTGTGAGTTTTGTCACGACTAAGAATTTCAATTCTGCGCATTTGGCGCAGTTATGAATAATTGATTAGACTTTAATATTTGAGCCACGCTCTGGCAAAAGGGGGCTTAATGCATCTCCGTGATGCATTATACCAATCAAGCCATCACATCATTATTGATCCATTGTAGCCAGTTTTTTAAATAACCGACTTAATCATGAGGTAGACTGTTCCTTGAGCGTACAGAAAGTTGACCAATAGCGGAAAGTTTCGGCCCAGGTCAGCCTGCGCAGTCCGCGCAGGCTGACCTGAGTCGATACTTTTAGCAGTTGCATTAAGCCCCCTTTTCCCAGAGCATGGCTCATTTTCAGTGAATTTTTTTTTTTTTTTTTCTTTTTAACTCACTTTTTTTTATTATATCATAAGCAGAAATTCCAGGATGTTTTTCGATTTATTGATTAACTCTATATACTTGGGTTCACATTTCATTTCTTAAGGTTGTCAATTAAAGAGTACAAATGTTTCTGATATTGTTAGTTTATTTCTGATTTTATGCGTACCCATCCATGCTTGGGAAGACCCACATGAGGGCTATCTCAGAAACCCATTACTTATGATGTTGGATTCAGTTTAAATACATTTGAGCCGTGTTCTGTGAAAAGAAAGTGTAATGCATCTGCAAAAAAGTATCGACCCAGGTCAGCCTGCTATATCAAAGACAAATCTAATCATTTGAACCACATTTGTGTCTACGGGGTCCTACGTGGCTCAGTGGTAAAGTATGGGACACGTAACCTGGAGGCCTCGGGTTCGAGCCTCACCGAAAGCACTGGGTTTTTCGTGGGAGTATCCTTGGGCAAAACACTTCAGAGCCCCAGCTTGGTATTGATGAAACACTGGACATACATGATCATATGAGCTGTCATAATATGACTGACATAATGTTGAAAGCGGCCAGGAAAAACTGTTTGAGCCATGCTCTGTGAAAAAGGGGGCTTAATGTATCACCGTGATGCATGATATCAAGCAAGCCAACACATAATTGTGAATCCATGATACATACTTTTTTTTAATTACCGACTGAACCAATAGGTAGAGTGCTCCTTTGACACGAGGAAAATTGTCCAATATAGCGAAAAGTTTCGGTCCAGATCAGCCTGCGCAGTCCGCGCAGGCTGACCCGAGTCGATACTTTTAGCAGTTGCATTAAGCCCCTTTTTCCCAGAGCATGGCTCATTTTTAGAGATTTTTTTTAACTCATTTTTTTTTTATTATATCATAAGCAGAAATTCCAGGATGTTTTTCGATTTATTGATTGACTCTATATACTTGGGTTCACATTACATTTCTTAAGGTTGAATTAAAGAGTACAAATGTTTCTGATATTGTTAGTTTATTTCTTATTTTATGCGTACCTGTCCTTGTTTGGGGAGGGTACTCTCAATAGCCCAGTGCTTAAGATGTTGGATTTAGTTTAAATATATTTGAGCTGTGTTCTGTGAAAAGAAAGTGTAATGCATCTGCAAAGAAGTATCTACCCAGGTCAGCCTGCTATATCAAAGACAAATCTAATCATTTGAACCACATTTGTGTCTACGGGGTCCTGCGTGGCTCAGTGGGAAAGTGTAGGACACCAAACCTGGAGGCCCCGGGTTCGAGCCCCACCGGAAGGACTGAGTTTTTCGTGGAGTGTCCTTGGGCAAGACACTTCAGAGCCCTAGCCTAGGACTGATGAAACACAGGACATACATGATTACATGAGCTGTCATCATGCAACTGACACAATGTTGAGAGCGGCATGAAAAAGTATTTGTATCAGATGTCAATAAATTTAGGCTGTCCATATTGAAAACATTTGCAGACACACATGTGATTGATTGATTGATTCATTATATGAATGAAATCATTAAATGATGCATGCTCTGTGAAAAAGGGGGCTTAATGCATCACCGTGATGCATGATACCAAGCAAGCCAACACATAATTGTGAATCCATAATACATAGCTGCTTTTATTTAATTACCGACCGAACCAATAGGTAGAGTGCTCCTTTGACACGAGGAAAATTGTCCAATAGCGAAAAGTTTCGGCCCAGGTCAGCCTGCGCAGATTGCGCAGGCTGACCTGGGCCGAAACTTTTCGCATATGCATTAAGCCCTCTTTTCACAGAGCATGCATGCATCAATCAATCGATCAATCAATCCAATCACATTTGTGTCTGCAAATGTTTTCAATATGGACAGCCTGAATTATTGACACCTGCAGAGTCCGTATTCACCAACCACTCTTAAGAACATTCTAAGTCTTATTCTCAAGAATTTTCTAAACATTTGGTTTAGCCAATCAGAAGTCGTGTTACTTACTAAACCTAGAATTCGACAAAGAACGTTCTTCAGAATAGTTGGTGAATACGGACCCTGTTGATCAGTAAAGTTCGCCCTTATACATGTAGCAAACCCCTATTAGATAGATGAAACATTCTCGGTAATTACAAACAGTATAAATTTCAAGGCTGTTCTAGTCAGAATATCTAGAAAAGATGAAGACGGTGTAGTTTCAAGATCGGGCTGCACATTCTGTACAATCTGATCTTGATAGAGTCTATACTGTCTACAGAAGCTACTATATCACAGCTACAGCACTTCAAAGGATAAAATTATTGGGCTTATGACTGAGAAATTCTCATTCAAACATTATCCTTCTATATCAGTGAAATGAAACTTTTAAGCCGATAGTTAAAACCAAGAATTTTTACATTTCAAAGGTATTTTTTTGGGGGTAATATATCGTCTTATTTGACAGTGTAGATCAAAATTCAGACTGCTGTGCTTGATCTACACTATCCGCAAAAGGTCCGTTAGTCGTGCTTAGCAGCCTAAAAGTTAACCTTTTAACAAAGAATCCCGAGTTTTAACAACCCATACGAAGAAGACATTTGAAAACATTGTGGGAAAAAGAGAAAAATGATGGATACCACGTTTTCCACCCTCAAAAATATACATTTCAATTTTTAGTGACAATTTTGGTATCGTCCTGCAAATTAGACAGGTAAGGCTTTTAGTTTGAAAATCCTGGAATTGGTTAAGGGCTAAACTCTACTGGTGTTGCTAGGACTTGGAGTGGTCTTGAGCAGGACACTTCACTGGCCTAGCATAGTGCTACCCAAACCATGGAAAGATAAAAGAACTGAACTGTCACCGTGACAAAATGATATTCTGTTTAAAGCACTGTAAATATCGTTGCAAGAAAGGTTCTTTTTGCATAGAAACTGTAGTTTTCAATAATATTTCAGGAAACAAGAGGGCCATAATGGCCCTGAAGTCGGTCACCTGAGCCCTTTGACCAAAACACGTCCAATTTCCAGTCTCTTCAGAAATATTAAGACAAACATTCTACACTGATTCTCAATAAATACTTAATAGATTCATTCCATATCGCCGAGGCTTATCTCAACGTACGGGATAAACTCGGTAATACCAGTTGTGTCCAACAATCAGTACTCATGTATCTTTTAGCAGAGTACTGCATGTTGGTACCAACGCTCGGCTGCCAATGCTTGATTTTCAGTGAAAATTCTAGGTCGAAAAAGGGGCATAACTGTGTACAAATACTTTGATGGTTGTCTGCCTTTGTTGTACAGGTTTCCTTTTTGATAATAAACAGTATAAAATGTCAAAGTTTTTGCTTGACGACGTAGACGACGACGCCAGGTCTACGGCAATACCTCGACGTTTTCTTCGAAAACAGCCAAGCTAAAAAACCAAAGTAATAAGGGCCGGTCGCAAATATCACAGAAAATCATTTCAGGACAATCTAGCCTTAATATGACGTGTTCGTTACTCTTGACGCACACTGAGCCAGAAAAGCAGGTTAACTCTTTCACTACTAACTCCGGAAATTCCACTTTTTTCCCGAGTTCTAAAAATAGATTTACACTGGCATTGAGAATGACTTTCGCCATAGTTTAAAAACAGGTAAGCGGACGGTGTAGATCAAGATCAGACTACACGTTCTGTGCAGTCTGATCATGATCTACGCTGTCCGCAAAAGCTACTGAAGGCGTCATCAGTAGTGAAAGAGCTAAATGATAAAAGATATACAAAACGTATAATCTCCCAAAAACATTCATAGGTTTGTAACTATTAACAAGAGGGCCATGATGGCCCTGTATCGCTCCACTGGCTTATAAATATAAACCATAAATACTAAACATTTCAATTCTGAGCCAAATGGTTTCAAAATGAAGACTTACAAAGTTTTCTCTGTAAAAGCCCATGTGAAAGTTGGGACCCGCAGGGCAAAGCCATTTTTGATCCCAGAGCTATAATTATTTGAACCCTGGTAGAGGTCCACAAGATAAAGCCACATGCCAAAATAATACAAGTCTATGCTGTATGGTTAGAAATGAGGTGATTTTCAATTTTTGTCCATATGAAGCCTCTGTAAAACATAAGACCCCTGATGCAAGGCTAATTAAAAAAAAAAAAAAAAAAAAATTATTCAAAACAGAACGATTTCTTAAGATGTCACTATGTAAGCCCATGCAAAACTTGTGACCCCTGCGGCGGGGCCAATTTTGACCCCAGGGCGAAAATTCTGGCCCGCTTGGTAGAGGCCCACTAGATATAGCTACATGCAAAATTTGGTAGCTCTAGGCCTTATAGTTAGGTACAGGAAGATTTTTAAAGTTTTCTCTATATAAGCCTATGTAAAACTTGTGACCCCTGGCGCAGAGCCAATTTTGACCCCAGGGCTATAATTTGAAGAAACTTGATAGAGGTCTACTACATAAAGCTACATGCCAAATTTGGTAGCCCTATGCCTTATGGTTTCAGACGAGAAGATTTTTAAAGATTTCCAATATTTTTCAGTTTTGTTGCCATGGCAACCAGAGTTTTTGAAGGAATCAAATTCTTTCAAGAAATTCTGAAGAGGACCATGGCAGGATCATTTCTGTGAAGTTTCATGAAAATTGGATGGGTAGTTTCAGAGAAGAAGATGTGTGAAATAAAAGTTAACGCACGGACGGACGGACGCACGGACGGACGGACGCACGGACGGACGGACGGACGGACGCACGGACGCACGACGGACACCGGGCCATGACATAAGCCCGCTGGCCTTCGGCCAGTGGAGCTAAAAACTGATGTGTATACCTGCTGCAAGTTTCTCCATTCTGAATATTATTCTTACAGTTGCCTAATTTGTGAAAAATGGTGTCGCCAGAATCTGAGAAATGTTCGTTAATGCTTTTTTTTTTGGTCAACATATATTTGAAAGGGATTCTATTAACCATTTAATTTTGTGTGTTTTATATTGTCAAACATATTCGTAGCACTTCAAGCATACACAGTGGGTGGATCGATACTAAAATAAGTGTTGCACTTGTGTGCTTTAACTCTTTACCAAACGACAAAATTTTAGACTGGTCCAAATTGAAAGCATTTGCAGACGACAAAACAAATGTGATTGAAAAATGGAAATTTGTTTCGGGAAGGGCAGAAAACATTGTGGGAAAAGAAGAAAATGCTGGTTACCATCATTTTCTCCTTTTTCCACAATGTTTTCAAAAGGCTTCTTTCTCATGGTCGTTAAACTTCGGGATTGTGTGGTAAAAGGTTAAAGGGGAAGTCTGGTGACTTTCTTTTGTATATCAAAGTGACGTGTTTGTTACGTCCGTTTTAGTGTTCAGTTTCTTTTTTTCAAGTTATACCATTAACATGCAGATTAAACTAATCGTGTACCATGATAAACCAGCGTTTTCATTTGAAACCGTTTATATTCTACTAAAACATAAAACCAGTCCGTTTTATTTCAATTGACGTGTTCCTAGTTGACATAAATATTCAAACGCCCAAAATTTGTTTTGACCTTCTGTTTAAATTTGATGAACATTTAATGTGACATCATCATTTTCGATGTAAGAGACAAAATTATGTGTTTGGAGCTTTCTAGACAGAGCTTCTTGTTCTTACTGGTGGTGGTCAGTCGATTTCAGCCTAGTAGGTTTCTTCGTTATCGCTGAGAACATTTAGTTAAATATACCCTTTAGCCACATGATATTTTGACTTTAGAAACATCTACCTTGTATTTAACACATATTCTTCCTAATCAAATGGTACACAAGATATCTTGGAAATACGTGCAAATAATATAAAGGACGATGTAAGTTACAAATCAGTGGCAAACACGTATCTTATGTATGACGGAGAGTGGTCAAAAAGCTTCCTTAATACAAAGCAAAGCAATGAAAAGTTTATGTCAAACAAATATTGATGCATAATGTCAAAAATTTTCGATACATGTTTACTGAAATGAACAGATTTCCCTTAAACAAAATTAGCCCCCCCAAAAAGCTAAAACACACATTTTAATCATAAACTAAAACAAAATTACGATAACACAATAACATAAACATCTAAAATGACTCAGTTCTAGGAACTCGAGTATAAAAAGACCTCAGAAAAAAATAAGCGTCGAAATGACCAAATTTTGCAAAAAAAATATAGCGGGAGTCGTAATGACAAAAAAGTACCGAAATGACCGGATGTAGCAATAACTATCATCCTAAGGGAAAATGAACATTTGATTTTGACAAGCGGATGCTTCATCTTCCAAGTTTTCCGTACAGTTGAAGAAAGATACGGTAGTCCTCTGATAAGCAGGGAAAGTAAAAGTTACTCCCCTTCGATAAAAAAAAAAGATGAGGTTTTTTTTTACTAAGGGAAATCACTCTAATTTTTCCGTGAAATTAATGAAATAAGATTTACTTCCCTTTAATACCCCTCTACAGTCTTTTCATCCGCTGCAGAGGACCGCTGTTTCTACTCATTAAAATCCGTCAGCTACAGGGGTGTAAAAAACGTCATATTCGTGGTGAAATTGGTTTTTAAAAAAGGGTTCAATAACTGTGCTACATCAAAAACACTAACAATGCTCTGTGAAAAGGGAGCTTAATACATCTGCAAAAAGTATCGATTCAGGTCCGAATCGATACTTTTCGCTATTGGTCAATTTTCTGCATGTCAAAAGACCATTCTACCCCATAATACATTCGGTTGTTATTAACAACAAGAGGGCCATGATGGCCCTGTATCGCTCCACTGGCTTATAAATATAAACCACAAGAGGGCCATGATGGCCCTGTATCGCTCCACTGGCTTATAAATATAAACCATAAATACTAAGCATTTCAATTCTAAGCCAAATGGTTTCAAAATGAAGACTTACAAAGTTTTCTCTGTAAAAGCACATGTGAAAGTTGAGACCCGCAGGGCAAAGCCATTTTTCATCCCAGAGCTATAATTACTTGAACCCTGGTAGAGGTCCACAAGATAAAGCCACATGCCAAAATAATACAAGTCTATGCTGTATGGTTAGAAATAAGGTGATTTTCAAGTTTTGTCCATATGAAGCCTCTGTAAAACATAAGACCCCTGATGCAAGGCTAATTTCAAAAAAAAAAAAAAAAAAAAAAAAATCAAAACAGGAAGATTTCTTAACTTGTCACTATGTAAGCCCATGTAAAACTTGTGACCCCTGCGGCGGGGCCAATTTTGACCCCAGGGCTAAAATTTTGGCCTGCTTGGTAGAGGCCCACTAGATATAGCTACATGCAAAATTTGGTAGCTCTAGGCCTTATGGCTAGGTACAGGAAGATTTTTAAAGTTTTCTCTATATAAGCCTATGTAAAACTTGTGACCCCTGGGGCAGAGCCAATTTTGACCCCAGGGCTATAATTTGAAGAAACTTGATAGAGGTCTACTACATAAAGCTACATGCCAAATTTGGTAGCCCTATGCCTTATGGTTTCAGACAAGAAGATTTTTAAAGATTTCCAATATTTTTCAGTTTTGTTGCCATGGAAACCAGAGTTTTTGAAGGAATCAAATTCTTTCAAGAAATTCTGAAGAGGACCATGGCAGGATCATTTCTGTGAAGTTTCATGAAAATTGGATGGGTAGTTTCAGAGAAGAAGATGTTTGAAATAAAAGTTAACGCACGGACGGACGGACGGACGCACGGACGGACGGACGGACGCACGACGGACACCGGGCCATGACATAAGCCCGCTGGCCTTCGGCCAGTGGAGTTAATAAATACTAAACATTTCAATTCTGAGCCAAATGGTTTCAAAATGAAGACTTACAAAGTTTTCTCTGTAAAAGCCCATGTGAAAGTTGGGACTCGCAGGGCAAAGCCATTTTTGATCCCAGAGCGATAATTACTTGAACCCTGGTAGAGGTCCACAAGATAAAGCCACATGCCAAAATAATACAAGTCTATGCTGTATAGTTATAAATAAGGTGATTTTCAAGTTTCATCCATATGAAGCCTCTGTAAAACATAAGACCCCTGATGCAAGGCCAATTTAAAAAAAAAAAAAAAATCAAAAGTGATCCAGATTTGGTAGCCCTTGGGTTTGCGGTTAGGAGCAAAAGAATTTTTTTAATATTCACCCTATAAGCACATGTTTAAGACCAAATTTGGGAGTTCTTGGCCTTATGGCTAGAAACAAGACGGTTTCTGAAGTTTTCACTCCATAAACCCATGTAAAACTTGTGACCCCTGGTGCAGTGCCGAACATGATCCTAGGGTTGTAACTTGGGCCCTCTTTGTAGTTGTCCACTAGATAGTGCTATAATTATGCAAAATTTGGTAGCCCTAAGCCTTATGGCTATGTACACCAAGATTTACAAGTTTTCCCTATGTAAGCCCATGTAAATCTTGTTAACCTCCCCCCCCCCACCCCCCACCATGAGGCTAAATTGACCCCAGGACTGTAATTTGGGCACTTTTGCTAGACCCCCACTAGATCAAGCTAAATGCAAAATTTGGTAGCTCTAGGCCTTATGGCTAGGTACTGGAAGATTTCTTAAGTTGTCACTACGTACGCCCGTGTAAAACTTGTGACCCCTGCAGCGGGGCCAATTTTGACCCAAGGAGAGAGTATAAATAGGAGTATTGGCGCAAAATATAAAAATTTCATGTAAAAATATTATATTTTTGGTTTCAATAAACGGATTAGCATTTTCTTTTTTGGCTCCCATTTTTAGCTACCACATATGCAACCGCAACTGCACCTTCCCCTTTTTCCCTATACCATATATCAAAACAACCACAAAAATATTTTAACCATTCCAAACCATATTTTATTTCTGCATTAGAAAAAAAATATTTTTCAACCACACTATATCACATACTGCAACTGCAACTGCATCAATTTGTTTGTTTGTTTTTTTTTTTTTCATATCAAAATATATATATATTTTTTTTCCTTTTCCTCCCGTTTCTGTCTGTTAGCCAATATGACAATATGCCTTGTTGTCAATATGCCCGGATACTGGTTTTTCTGTGAGCCGGTTTTTCTGGTGAGCCGGTTTTTCTGGTGTGCCGGTTTTTCTGTTTTGTCAATTAGGCAGCCTCCGGCTGCCCAGCTAACCCAGTTAGCCGACGAAGTCGGCTCCTCCAGCTCCAACAAGCATGCCAGCTAACAAGCATGCCCGTGTGTCTTGGTTTGTGGGTTTGTTGGTTAGCCGAGCATGTGGGTTAGCCGGGTGGGAGAAATGCAATATGCACAAACCAGCGAAACACAGCGAAACACAAAAAATGAAAAAGAAAAGAAAATGCTTTTAAACTCTTAAATAATATTGGTTGCTAAAATATTTTAATTTAACTTTTTTATTTTCTATATATAAAAAGAAATGTCAAATTTGAGCGAAAAAGAAAATCAAAATCAAAACCTAACATTACGTAAATTAGGTATATCTGCTGAAAATTCTGTACTATATCATATAGCAAAAGAAAATATATATATCACAGTAATTTGATATCTGATATTTCCCGTGTTTGTTATACTGCAAACTCAAAAGGAAAAACAGCTTTAAAACCATTGTCAGGGTTACCACCTTTTATAGATGATATATATGTTTTTGGATATATAAAACAAGATGAAGTTAAAAGAAATGACAGGAATGGAAGATTAAGTTTTAAAGGAAATGAAACAGAAAACGGGCGAGCAGTAGGACCAGCAAAAGTATGTTTAGACTATATTAAAAGTGTTTTTGCTTTTACTGGTTTTGATTGTTACGCTAAAATAGCATTCACAACTTCTTATACTTCCACTGCACATATTAAAGCTTACGGTCTGGATCCTGTTGTTTATGGTTTTACTACACCTGGGTTATCTTGGCAAAACATGTTAAAATTCACAAAACAGGAAATTCAACTTATAACAGACCAGGAAACATACCGTGATTTTGAAGCTGGTATTCGTGGTGGTATTAGCCTGTGTAATGTTAGATATGCAAAAGCCAACAATAGATATTTAAAAGACTTTGATCCAAACTTACCTGAAAGTTACCTTTTTTATATTGATAAAAATAATTTGTATGGTGAGGCGATGAGTGAAGCAATGCCATATGCTATTGAAAGAAAATTTAAAAAATCTGAGTTTGGTAATTGGTGTAATTTACCCTGTGCTGTTGTTTGTGACTTAGAAATACCAAAAGACAAACATGATTTTTTTAATTCATATCCACCAGCACCAGAGCATAAAATAATATCTGGAGTTCAAAAACTGGTACCCAATTTAGAAAATAAAACTTCTTATATGTGCTATTCAGAACTTTTAAAATTTTATGAAACACTGGGTGTAAAAGTGGTTAAAATTCATCGTGGTTATGTTTTTAAAATGGCTCGATGGCTTGAACCTTATATTACAAACAACACAGAAAAAAGAGCAAAAACAGAAAAGAAAAATGAACAAGATTTTTTTAAAATGTGTATCAATAGCATATATGGTAAGACAATCGAAAATCCAAGAAAAAGAAGTAATGTAAATTTAGTAAATAGTGAAAAACAAGCACAAAAATTTTTAAGGAGTCCAGAATACACAGGTTATACGGTTTTCAGTTCTGATCTTGTAGCAATACAAAGAAAAAAAAACCGTGGTTGAATGCAACAAACCTTTATATATTGGTTTTGTGGTTCTTGAACTTTCAAAATTAAAAATGTATCAGCTATACTACAGCTACCTAATACCAAAATTCGGAAAACGTTTAAAAATGCTGTATACTGACACAGACAGCTTTTTTTTACATATTGAAAGTCCGGATATTTATGAAGAGATGAAACCAGATATGAATACTTGTTTTGATACTTCTAAATATCCAGAAAACCACCCGATGTATAGCAAAAAAAATAAAAACAGATTAGGTTTTTTCAAAGATGAAGCTAAAGGAAAAATTATAAGTGAGTTTTGTGGTCTTTGTGCTAAGTCTTATAGTTTTTCAATAGAAGAAGACAAAGAAAGAAAAGAAAAAATTAAATGTAAAGGAATTAAAAGTTCATGTATTGAACAAAAAGAAATTACACATCAAGATTATTTAAATTGTATCTTTCAAGAAAAACAAAAAAATATTTCATTTTGTAATATTAGAAGTGACAAGCATAAACTATACACAGAAGAAACAGTAAAAATAGCATTGTTGCCTACTCAAGATGTAAGGCATGTTATGAAAGATGGTATAAATACACTTTCAAGAGGTCATTATAAAATACCCCCATCCCCCGAAAAAGAAGAATGAGAGAGTATAAATAGGAGTATTGGCGCAAAATATAAAAATTTCATGTAAAAATATTATATTTTTGGTTTCAATAATATAATATTTCATGCTTTTATGGTGTTTTCTTTTTCTTTATATTGGTTTTGTTTTCTTTTCATGCTGTGTTTCGCTGGTTTGTGCATATTGCATTTCTCCCACCCGGCTAACCCACATGCTCGGCTAACCAACAAACCCACAAACCAAGACACACGGGCATGCTTGTTAGCTGGCATGCTTGTTAGAGCTGGAGGAGCCGACTTCGTCGGCTAACTGGGTTAGCTGGGCAGCCGGAGGCTGCCTAATTGACAAAACAGAAAAACCGGCTCACCAGAAAAACCGGCTCACAGAAAAACCAGTATCCGGGCATATTGACAACAAGGCATATTGTCATATTGGCTAACAGACAGAAACGGGAGGAAAAGGAAAAAAAATATATATATTTTGATATGAAAAAAAAAAAAAAAAAATATTGATGCAGTTGCAGTTGCAGTATGTAATATAGTGTGGTTGGAAAATATTTTTTTTCTAATGCAGAAATGAAATATGGTTTGGAATGGTTAAAATATTTTTGTGGTTGTTTTGATATATGGTATAGGGAAAAAGGGGAAGGTGCAGTTGCGGTTGCATATGTGGTAGCTAAAAATGGGAGCCAAAAAAGAAAATGCTAATCCGTTTATTGAAACCAAAAATATAATATTTTTACATGAAATTTTTATATTTTGCGCCAATACTCCTATTTATACTCTCTCCCAGGGCTAAAATTTTGGCCTGCTTGGTAGAGGCCCACTAGATATAGCTACATGCAACATTTGGTAGCTCTAGGCCTTATGGCTAGGCACAGGAAGATTTTTAAAGTTTTCTCTATATAACCCTATGTAAAACTTGTGACCCCTGGGGCAGAGCCAATTTTGACCCCAGGGCTATAATTTGAAGAAACATGATAGAGGTCTATTACATAAAGCTACATGCCAAATTTGGTAGCCCTACGCCTTATGGTTTCGGACAAGAAGATTTTTAAAGATTTCCAATATTTTTCAGTTCTGTTGCCATGGAAACCAGAGTTTTTGAAGGAATCAAATTCTTTCAAGAAATTCTGAAGAGGACCATGGCAGGATCATTTCTGTGAAGTTTCATGAAAATTGGATGGGTAGTTTCAGAAAAGAAGATGTTTGAAATAAAAGTTAACGCACGGACGGACGCACGGACGCACGGACGGACGGACGGACGCACGACGGACACCGGGCCATGACATAAGCCCGCTGGCCTTTGGCCAGTGGAGCTAAAAAAGTTATGGATCCATAATGATGTGATGTCGTGATTCGTATAATGCACCGCGCAGATGCATTGAGTCCCCTTTTGCCAGAGCGTGGCTCAAAATATTTTGCAATAACGTAAAATTGAACACATTAAAATCAACTCTTTGCGACACTTCACCATTTACCGATCGACAGCCTTGATTGCTGATTGTATGGTGTTTAACGCCGTTTTCAACATTATTTCAGTTTAATTACGGCGGCCAGTGCACCTATCCATGCTCTCCTGGAGTTTCTTTTACCAGTACTGCGCACAGTATTCTTTCCAAGCTACTGGCTGCCTTCCCACATAACCATCGTCGAAACAATGTTCAGTGGTGAGAGAGAAATGAATCCCGTCCCGATGACTATCATCAATCCTCGGAAAGAAATTGGCCAAGCCGGGGTTCGAACCTGCGACCTCCTGTTCTCAAGTCCTGTACGCTACCGACTGAGCTACGGGGGCTTGGCATCTACAGTCTTAATAAACACCTTAAGGAAGAAGCCTTTTGGAAACATAGTTGTAAAAAGAGAAAATGCTGGTAACCAGTTTTTGTCTCCTTTCCCTACAATATTTGCAATATGTTCATAGTCAAATCCTGTCATTCGAGCCACATCAAATTTTTCGTCTGCAAATACTTTCGAAATGTACAAGTCTAATATTGTGTCGTCTGTATTAAGAGCGTGAACGCTGAAACACAGCGAAAAGGTAATCTTAACATAAATTCCCTGTCTTATGAAACATACTATTGACAATAAACCCAAACTTTGCGGCACTGGGGGTCATTTTGGTTGATCATGCCGACAGTGCAGATCTAAGATCAGACTGCACAGAACGTGCAGTCTGATCTCAGATCTACACATTCTGGTTTTTCACTTTTATTTTGAGCATAATAAGCTTGCAATGGCCGGGTGTTTTTCAATAGACTAGAAGACTATACGGGGTCAACATGTCGAGGCCGCCATGTGGGAGTTTGTAAAGAACCTCATAAGCTGCTCTTGGAAAAAAGTTAACCACTCAATGCACATGCATCTTATTTCAGATCCTTTTGTTTTCAAATTTGCATAAGGATAGGAATATTCCCCATATGTGATCAAGTAGAAGATGAATCTATGACCTTCAAGTATGACCTTGACCTTGAATCTACTGAAGCGAATGATTCAGAGACACTTACTGCTGTCAGTAGAAAAGATTTCTTTTTTTTTTTCATTAGACCATCGAAAGTCAACTTGACCATATGGTCAAATGTACAAATTTTTGGAATGGCAAATCTAGTCATACAGGAGAACAACTGTGTAAACGTTTCTGAAATCCATCCATGTGTGTAGAAGTTATGGCTCAGACAAGACCTATGATAATTTTATCGTTTGACCTTAAAGTATGACCTTGACCTTGGACCTATATGATAGAATATTTTATTCTATATATAGAGCCAATTGGCTCGGAGAAGCTACGTATATGACAATGATGACAATGTTATCATTTGATCTTCAGGTGTGACCTTGACCTTGGACCTACCTGTACAAATGTCTCAAATGGCACTTCTACTAGTGAGGGAGAACGATTGTGCAAGAGTATTTTGAAATCCATCCCTATGTGTAGCAGTAAGGGTACGATCACGCACGGATGCTCGGATGCATGCACGCACATACATGTACATACACCGTCCCGAAACGACATTGTAACTATTATTAGTATGTCTCGCTCACTGCAAGCGGCTCGACAAAAAGTGTCAGCAATTATTGCTCCTTTCGCAATCATGTTCAAAACACGGCAAGATTTTAAAACGATAGCCATTTTAACGTGACTTGCACAACAAATACTGCAGCATACAAAACTGCGCAGTAAAACACTAAAATACCAGACGACAAAAGTTTACTCATCTGTGTTGAGAGAATTAGCAGACGACGAAACTGATAAGGCCCGAATGATGAGATTCGTGCTTGAAAGGACAGAAAAAACATTGAGGGAAAAGGAGAAAATGCTGCTCACCAGTATTTTCTCTTTTTCTCTCGATGTTTTCAAAAGCCTCCTAAACCATTTGATTGATCTATAAAGGTGGCAAAATTGTTTTTTTTTTGTTTTGGTACAGGTATCCGGTGTTATCAATATTTTCCTTTGCCGTCTCGCAACAACTGGCAGAAGTCGAAAGCTTTTGAAAACTGTGTGGCATCATGGAGAAACTGGCCGAAACGAGAGTTTCTTTTTTTTTCGTCACTGCTTTTTGTCTGGCTTGTATTTGCATGAAAGTTCTATCTGTATAGCTTTAAATCTTTATTTTTCCTTAAGAGTTTCACATAAATGTGGTACAAAGAGCTATTAGCGACGGGCGACGTGTTAGGATTTTTTTTTTGTTCTTATATCCGGGTTGTCAGCCGTGGTTTTATGTTTCGAAAAGCTCACCAAGAAGGAAGACATTTTACTTAGAGATTAACCAGAGATTTCGAGGGGATAATCGAGTGTCTGTCGGTATTCTTTTCGCTGTTTGCTGCTTAATTTCGTGGGCGTCTGCCTCGTCTTGGAAAGATAATCTGTAAGTTGTATTATGGGCTAGTTACATTCTTTACTGTTTTGAAAAGGTCCTCTCTCTCTCTCTCTCTCTATCTATCAATCTATCTATCTATATAAAAGAGAAATAACGCTACAATTTGTCTTTTAACGTGCCAACCGGTTACGCTTTAAAAAGCTCACCAGGGCAAAGCTTTAATGAAACGACGTAACCATCGTCATTTTACGTCATAGCATAATGGTTAAATACAGTTTAGTTTTGGACGGAGTATTTTTATAAAGTATTTTTCCTGTATTAATCTAGCTGAAACATCATTAGATTTGCACGTAAGAAATGGAAAAATCGAAAATTTTGGATTTGTCTTGCAACATCTGTCTAAATGAGAACTGAGTGGTATTTGTCTTGTTGAAGGGTCTCTTATCTGTTGATTGTGTATTGTTGTGTATTGCTATTTTGTTTCTAAGCTTATCGCCTGTTTGGCCAATATATATCTATATATTCTCAAAATTCGTAGATCGAAGCACCGGATCGTATATGCTATCCCTGATCGAAACTAAGCTAGTTTTAGTCTGAACAACTAATATCAGTGGCCGGTTTACATTCCATTGCGAAACCGCCGTTTCTATAAATATTCATAAGATTGCGAATTACACCCAGTGGCCAATCGAAATGTCGATAACATAACGATACTCTCTTGTAGTAGAGGATAATCACGTTTCTTCCGTTAATATCAATAAACTGGGTAAAACCCACATCATTATCAACGAATATGGCGGCCGCCGGTGGGCCTTCCTTCTGTGGCATTTGCCTTACGACAATCCAGGGCAGACATTATAAATCCTTGTATACAAAGGCAATATATTCAGAAATACAGAGTGCTGTTGCAGTCCTTAGCGGTATGTAGCAGGAGTGACGTCATCCTCGACCCAGTTCCCATGTATTCCGTAAACTACATTCCTCGATTTGATTGGTTGTAGACGAGGTAAAAATAGAAATGATGGCATGTGGTTGACAAATATAGATTAAATTTTCTCACTGAAAAACTGAGATTACCAATCAAAATGCCTCGTGAATAATTCATGAGAACGAGAAAACATACGCGAGATAACCCAGGGGCGATGAATGTAGTTTACGGAATACATCGATCTGGGTTAACGAGGATGAACGTACCCAAGTGGAGTCAAAACGTAGCCAAGTGAAGCCAAAACGTACCCAACTGAAGCCAAAACGTACCCAATGTGAGGTCAAAATGTACCCAATGTGAGGTCAAAATGTACCCACTGTGAGGTCAAAATCTACCTGTGATTTTTAAGTAGCTAAGTAGATCTTTATACATCATGTTTAACAGACTACTCGTATATATATATTATCCATTTAAAAAAAACAAAACATCCACACACATTAACATATTCAAAGAAATATGATTTACTCGTTTATTTATCGTCGCCACCGGTTTGCCCATATTTTAACCCTTAAGCTGCTAATCGCGACCCACTGACCTTTTGCGGACAGTGTAGATCAAGATCAGACTGCACAGAACGTGCAGTCTGATCTTTGATCTACACTGTCCGATACGGTATTTTCTTTCCGGTGAAATCAACTTTGAAACCGCAATGTTTGGACTTTTAGTATTGAGTAGAAACTTGCGTTTCATTTATTCAGCAGCTTAAGTCTTAAATATTGCTTTATGGTTTTCATAGCTGTGTCTTATTTTTAAATTGATATTAATGATAGAACATCACGTATCTAGATATCTTTCTGGAGTTACAGCATCCATAAAAGGTAAGATACATACCATAATTCTCTTAAGGCCCGGTCCCACTGGCCGATGGACACAAAACGTATGCAAAAAGGACACAGCGGACGAGCAAAATTTCGGGGGTGGCTCCATCCGTTTTCATCCGCTCCAGAAATGGACAAAAATGGCGAAAATTTGCGAAAACAGGACGGAAAAGAACGGACGTTGGTACATGAACATGGCTCAATTACACATGCAATGATTTTTCGCTAGATCTGGGCACCTTTTTAAACCAAATAGATGGGTTAGAACTGATGCACTGATGACTACAGTCTAATTCCTCTATAGTTTACAATACGAGGGCTGTTAAAAAAATACGCGGAAAAATACTGTCATTCTCTGAAATATTTGTTAAGTACAGCGAAATGTATACAAACTGCAGACGAAATAATTCTGTATTAATAATGTAAATTTCATGTCAATATCACAGCAACTTTTATAGGTATGGTAGTTATGGCAACGTCATCGCTCAAACACCGGCCCTACGCCAACCAGTGTCAATTTGTATGTCGTGTTACTTGCATTGGTTTCTTTCAAATGCCTAGGCCACGCAACTGTCTTAAGAATTTTATCAGGTTCAGGTTCCACGTTTCATCAATAGTAACGATACGATTTTGGAAGTCCTCCCCTTCTCGTTCAAACCGCACAATAAAGCGCTGACACAATTCCACCCTCTTCCCTTTTTAAATGTCCGACAACATTTCCGGTTTCCACCTAGCGCACAGTCTCCGCATATTTAGTGTCATGAATAATGTGACGTACAATTTCAACCAGAGTCCACTCGTACATCGTGACGATTCATGCTGTCGATTAAACGTCATTATACAGCTTTCTGTATGTGTAATTATAAATGAGCCGTGCCCTGACAAAAGGGGACTTAATGCATCTCCGTATTGCATTATATACCAAGCAAGACATCACCTAAGTATAAATCCATAAAATCCATCCTGTCAAACAACCGACTAAATCATGAGGTAGAATTATCCCTTGAGATGCAAAAAAAATAAAGATAGCGAAAAGTTTCGGCCCATGTCTGCCTGCGCGGACTGCGCAGGCTGACATGGGTCGATACTTTTCGCAAATGCATGGAGGCCCCTAGCACAGAACCTGGCTTAATCTTTAATCCTGGCTATGGCTATGAAGGAGGTTGAATACGTCATCGTAATGTATTGTTCCTTGCAATTGTTCAAGTGTTCAAAATGTACCGATTTTACTCTACAAAACGGCTGTATCATGAGGTAGAATGGTCCTTTGACATGCAGATTTATTTTACCAGTAGTAAAAAGTTTCGACTTAGGTCGGGAGTCGGTACTTTGGGCAGTTGCATTAAAAAACCCCAGTCACACTGCATGACCCAATGGGAGCCATTCTTCATTTATTTACATTGATTTCTATCTAGTACTACATTGGTCCTGATAAGGAGGTTACTTTGATTTTATCCTTGATTTTCTAGCACTACACAATTTTAATGTTCGGAGATAATATCTCGGGTAAATCTGGAGAGAGAGAGATATATATATATATTTTTTTTCTCTACATTTCTTTGATGATTGAGAACATTATTTGCTTTAAATTTACCTGGGGACTTTATGTACTTTACGTATAATGAAAAATCGAATGATTTTTTATAGCAACATCCCCAAAGGGAATAAAGGATAAAAACAAAGGAAAACATGTAAAAGGACCAAAGCTCTTACTTGGTTACCCTTAGTCTTCATCTGGCAAGCGAGATAAATTAATTTACAGGAATGGCCGTCATTATGTATATTCTTATTTACAGGCCTGATTTTCGTGAAGATGAGCCGAAGACTGTCCTATTTCAAACAATGAGACCAACGTTTGTTCAACTCTTGTGCCCAATTACTGTGTCTGTAAATATAAGTATTGCTTTGGCGATTACGACCCCGATGATGACGAAGATAAAGACGAAGAATCCAATTGTCCCTAAGGGTGAGTTAATTCTCAGGGTACCATGAACAACTTTTGGCTCCGACTTTTGCAGGGGAAGTTGAGACTGTTTCTACCAACTATTAAATGAACCGTGCTCTGACAAAATGGGGCTTAATGCGTCTCCGTGATTCAATATACAAAGCAAGTCATATAATTATGGATCTCTAATGGCCATTTTTTTTTTAAATAGCCGACTTAATCATGAAGTAGACTGGTCCCTGGACATACAGAAAATTGACCAACAGCGAAAAGTTTCGGCCCAGGTCAGCCTGCGCAGGCTGACCTGGAACGATGCTTTTCGCAGATGCATTAAGCCCCCTTTTCACAGAGCATGGCTCATTTCTATTAGCATATTTGCCAAATTCTCAATTTTGGGACTGGGGTTCTGATTTATATATGTACTGAACTGGAATTTAGAATTAACACTAAATTTAGAAATGCCTGTGAGGACGGCCTGCGACTGCACTGACCATCTTTCACCGGCAACATTTTATCTTAAAAGTTTAGACTAGCTCAAATAAATCTAATTTTCTGATGACAAATAATCTGTGTTTAAACATGACGGGGTTTGCCACTGAAAGTCATTTTTCTTAACCCTTTATCTCACAGTCCCGACTTTTAACAACCCTAAGAAAAAAAAAATCTTTTAAAACAACTGTGGAAAAGGAGAAAATGCTGGTAACCAGCATTTCTCCTTTTCCCGCAATGTTTTCTACCCTTCCAAAAACAAATCTCCATTTTTGGCTCACATATGATACATCGTCTACAAATGCTTTCGACAGGTTTTAAATTTTGTTATTTAGTAAAGGTTTAAAAGCGTTGTTCATAGTTGTTCAAAAGGAGTACAACGCTATGTTGATTATACGTATAGTATTAGTTTCATTCTCTTCCATTGATTCATTTCCACTCATTACGAAGTCGTTGCTCTTCAACACTTCATAGGTCGGTCACATTCGGCACACCTCAGGTGATCCGTTGATCAAATCTAGTAACGGAATCGGCCGAGTTGTGACGAGTGGGCCGATCAGTGAAGCAAAAAACCTCGAACTAGGCAATTGCAAAAGAATTTCTAAGTACACCTGGCGAAAGTATTGACTATTATATCTTCACCATAAAAAATCCTCACATTTTGCTCTCGCAGATAAAAAGAATAATTTTTATAATTTATATAATTGACAAAAGTTAGCTATCTTTATCACTTTCGGAAATGGTCCGACTGTGGTACCGTACCAGCAAAACATGTTAGAGTTCACGCAACTCGTCACAACCCGGCCGATTCCGTAACTATATCTAACCTCGTCCGTATCAAGGGGTGGGGTGGGGGTTCCATTTTGAAATACTGGTAGTTAAATGTTTCTTAACCCTTTAAACAAACAATCCCGTGTTTTAACGATCGTGAGGATAAAGGGCTTTGAAAACAATGAGGGAAAAGGAGAAAATGCTGTAAAAGAAAATGCTCTACCCTGCCAAAGACAAATTTCATCATCTGAGCCATGTTCACTTTGTTGCCTGCCAAAGCCTTTAAGTTTGGACCAGTCTAAAATTTTGTCGTTTGGTAAAGGTATAAACATGGTGGTGCCCATGTAATTCGACAAGCAACGGCAACAACAGCCACGTTGATAAGCGAACTGTCGCCGACAGAAATGATATACCAAGTTGGAAAATAAATGTACAAAATGTTTGTCATCGGAAATGTATGTAGAAAGATTCCCAAAGAAAATTGTGACTAGTGTATTATTTTCCTAAACGAAGTGTTGCGATTTTAAGAATGGTAAAGCGGTGTGTTTCCGGCGAAGAAATGTACCGTGTATGTGCATATCAAGTTACTAGATTGGTTACCTCCCCTGATACAGCAAGCGTATAGGGATCGGTACAGGCTACGAAAAATGGGCAGTATTCTGCCCGTCTATTTTTAGAAAAGCGATATCGCGTGATTAAAGAGATTCTGTGGAGACCACTCTCGCTTCCTGTACATTAGATTTTTCGAATTTGTGACCTCTGAAATAAGTGAATTATTTACATGGTATCACCTTTTTATATCAATTCTTACTAAAATGCTCATAGTTTCGATTACTAATTTCAAATTGTGCAAAAAAATCCGCTGTTAGATATACTGCCATAGTGGAAATGTGTAAGATGCTCCGATTGCACAGTGTAGGACCAGAAGTATGCAACTTGGCATTCTGTACAGTGACGATCTGTCACTTGGTGTTAAAATTTGTGTAAACACGGTAAGTGAAGCTGGTGGTTTTTCATTAATTTTGATAGTTATTATAAAACATTCATATCCAGTTATTTGTTTGTTTTATGTACACCATATCAGGTACATGTATGTGCGCTGTGAACCTATCTCAGAGCAATGAGGATGCCTTGATCATTTGACTGTGCTAAAAATACAGATGATTTTGACCGAAAACAATGCACTTTGTACTCGATTACTTAGCCCTAAAACCGGTCTTCACAACGGAAAATGTATAAACAGTTTCTCTGTCCATATTTTTGTGAAAACAGGTCAAGGTTTGATAACAAAGTCGACTACAATATTCTTTAGCCTTCGTTTAAAATGGCATGTTGAGAAAAGGAAACTTGTACAGGCACTTGTAAACGGTTAATAGATCTCAAGCGACTGTACAACCAAAAATTTCTCAACGTGCCATTTTCAAAGAAGGATAATGCAGACTGCAGTCGACTTGTTACTAAACCTTGATATCTTTTCTCAAAAATATGAATAAAGAAAGAGTTTATACATTTTCTGTTGAGGAAACAGGTTTTTAACGTCGAGTAATCGAATAGAAACGGCATTGTTTTGGGACAACATCATATGTATTTTTAGCACGGTCAACTGATCAAGGCATCCTTATTGCTATAAGGAAAGTTCACAGCACACATACGTGTTCCTGATATGATCTATACAATAACAAACAAGTAACTGGATATTTTACAATAACTATCAAAATAAGTGAGAAAAACACTAGCTTGACTTACCGTGTGAACACAGTTTTAAACACCAAGTGACAGACCGTCACTTTACAGAATCCCAAGTCACATACAACGCATGCTTCCGGTCCTACACTGTGGATTGGCTATCCAATGATAATCCAATGAAAACTAATAGCACAGTAGCCTGTGCCAGTTGTAATTTGTATATTTACAGCGGGGACTAGTTTAATCAAATTACGTGATACTATAGACGAGGGAATTGATCAACGTTGTCTGCGCATGTTAATATTCTTTGAAGATTTGACCTGCCTGCTATGGGGGTATTCCTTTCGGTACTCCAAACATGTTCTAGACCGATGGAGTATTTCAGGACACGGATGTGTTCTTCAGAACGTAAATAAATCGGGCGAACAATTGTTCAGTGCGGAAACAGTATGGATCCTGAACAGACCTCACAGATGTGCAGGGTGCTCTAGGTCCATGCTGAACACCAAACCATTTTGTTGGTTTCAATTATCTTCTCATCTTCTTGTGTCTTGGCACAAAAGTACTTTGAAAAAAAAAAAAAACTCAAACACTCCAGTCTATATGGCCAGTCCTAGTGGCCAGGGTATAAATCAAAGTGCCGTTCACATCAGCAATGTAATCAGTCGACACTCAAGTAGTTGAATTGCGAAAAAAAAACCTTGCAACTAGATCTAATGGATTTTTTTTTTCATCATCGAAATCTAGGTGAAAAAGAATACTTTTGAAAACATTGAGTTAAAAAAGGAGAAAATGCTGGCAACCAGCCATCTCTACATTATCGCCATTGTTTTAGAACTATCCATCCCAGAGCAAATTTCAATTTTGGAGTCGCACTGATTTTGTCGTCTGCAATTGCTTTTACCTCGGATAAGTCTAAAATTTTGATGTTTGATACAGAGTTTTGTGATTGTACCAACTAACCATCGGAAATTTGTCTTGAGGTGATGTAATACGCCCCTACTATTTCCCTATTTTCAAATGAAAGTTTGCAAGAGATTTGAGGTTTAATTATGACGTGGGTTAGAATAGCATTCTAATCGCCAACAATGGATTCAAATTGGGATAAGACACATATACCCAATATCGACCAGCAATATTTTTATCAAGCGTAGAACAAATGAAAGATATCGATATTGAGAAGAATCATGTTCCGAAAATTCAGAACATCGTCCCAGAACAGTGCACATGCGCTGAAATATTCCTTTCGCCCATTCCAAAAGAGCATTCCGGAACAAAGTACATCATGACAGAAAGGTGAATGGAATATGCCCTATTTCATGACGCATCACTAGCCTATACTGGATAAATATTAATACGCAGTGCGTAAATTGACGCCCTAAATATCAAGCAGAAAATGGCTAAAACTGATACGTATGTGGAAATATCAAGCCAGTTTTTCGCTACACATTTCCTGAAAATATGATTTCAAACGGGAAAATTATTTTATAAAACACCATTGTTTACTGCAAATCTCTGTTGACAGTTTCTAAATATAGACATGGTGAAACCCGGGATTTTTGCAACAGACTGACAACAAAAATAACGTCACCACCTTGCTGAGCTTATAAAGGGGCATTTCCCCAAGCTTTTTGGTGGCTGTATTTATAAATGGCTGGTGCACAGGTTATATGCTAGCTAACCATAGCTGGATAAATTGTAAAAGGTAGGTTTTAGTGAGTAAACGTATATTTCATTTTGAAATTCGCTGCATTGATTGCCGCCTTGACAAGCAGTACAGTTCTGTACCCAAAATGCCCTTATTAGATGGGTAAGTATTTGAAAAATGCCACCTAGCGGAAGATAATGCTTGATCAATGGCATTTGGCATACCTCGGGTGATCCGGTGATCAAGTCCTTCGGCTGTATCTAGTAGCTTGATATGCACCTACACGGCACAGTGCTTCGCCGGAAATACGCCTTTTTACTGCTCTTCAGATTGTAAGGCTCCTTGTAAAAAAGAAAAAAAACGAGTCACAATTTTCAGCCGAAATCTCTCTAAACATATTTCCGTTGGCAAACAGTTTGTAAATTCAAAATTTAACGTGGTTTATCAATTCCATTAAAAGTTTTCACTGACAGAGTGATGGATGTGAATTGTTCCACCGTCGTTGTAAAATCGTCGCTAATCGATTTACATGTCGTGCATTGTTTTCGCTGATCATAAAATATCTTTTGCGGTGTAATGCAAAGGATCAACGATAAATTGAAGACAATCTAAACAAGAATCTAAAAATAAACTCACTTCTTCGTATCGAGGTCATCAGTCATAATCACGAAAGCGCTTTCTCATCTATTTGCACCCTGATTGGATGAGGTATAAAATTCAACTTTCTACAGTAATGTTCATAAGTTCTGCTTCTCCAAATTCATAAAAAACAATCGAGGAACATTTTGTAACACTTAAACTATGAAAATTCGAACGAGTCAAACGTATACATACAGCTTTTTAAATATACCTTTTTTGGGTTTCCCAGTAAATTCATTGCCTGCGATTTGAAAAACTATCTTTTCTTCAAAGGTGATTCTTCACGTTCATCATAAGTTGAAATGTTAGCGTTAGCAATCGTGTTTCTTTAAATAATTACAATAATAAATTGCAGCCCTTTCCCTAGAGCAGCATAAAGCAATTTATTCAAATTTCTGATTGTTCAGTGTAATGTCAGTTGCTCATAGTTTCGACGATTTTTGCGGAAGAGCAGTCGGTAGCTTTGGAAGAATATAATGCAAAATACTGGTGATAGAAACCCAAGGAAAGCATGGACAGGTGCACTGGCCGTTGCAATATAACTGAAATAATTTTGACAATGCCGTTTAAACACTGTATAACCAGACTTGTGTAATGCCAGGAAAGAAAACCTTGTTCAAGTATGGGTGTATCATCTTTGAACAAGACCAACAAAAATGTAAGAATGCAACTTGAAACATGTAGATTTTTTTTATGTAATATTTCTATTATGTGCAATGGTGCAATGCAACATTGCTTTTTGATACAGAGGCCAATTCCGTACAAACACGTCAATCATTATTCATGAATGTAAGAATTATAGTAACCATAGATTGTACATTGATCTAGTTTCGATAGTTTTTGTAATAGAATTTCTAGTTATAGTTTTAGGTATTATTTCATATCAGTTCCGTATTATTTTTACATGTGTGACTTTGTTTGTGGCATGCATCTGATACTGCTATGTTGTTGGTGAATTATATCACCTTCTTTATAAATTTTGCTTGCAAGTTGCCTATAAAAAAATTAGATGGGCAAACATTCCAAGGAAAGACACAAATGAGTGGACTGTGAGTGTCATGTGACTGAAATTTGATGCAGAAAACTGCATAAAAATCAATTCACGCGGTAAAAAAAACAAACTTTTTTTTATGTATATGGTGATTCTTTCCTCATCTTTGAAGCTGGGACGAACCAAAAACTGCAATTGAAATCATTCGGAAACTTCTTACATGCCTAAAGGGACGTAACTATGTTATGCCCATGAGTATGAGTTTTCAGTCTTTTAAAAAAGATCCCTTTGAAGCTCATGAGAATCTGCTTAGAAATTTTACCATAGGTCACGTATGTAAGAGTTGGGGCTATTTCCTCCCCTCCCATATAGATTTTCATTAATCACACCCCTATTATGCCCTTGGTCATTCATCTTTCCACATGTCAGTCTATTAGCTGTTTCATGTCTGCTTTATATATGTCTTAAACCCATGGTCTGATTTTGAGAATATACACACACAATGTGTTAAGACGACTTTCAGGTCCAGGGTCAAGGTCACAGCAGGGGTCAAAAGGGAAATTTATGTTCATTATTGAATCATGCCTGTTCAATAGCTCTTAAACCCTTTGTCTGATTTTAGAAATAGTTCATAAATATATGCACCTTGATGAGACAACGCGCAGAGCAGCTCCAAGGCCAGGCCGGTTACAGCAAGGGGACATAGATTAAAAGTTTCTGTTGGTTTCTTTCTAGCATATGTTGCTCCGCTTGGCAGAGCTTTTGTTTTCTGTTGATAATTTTTGGCCTTGCCAAGCCCAGGGCCATAGGAATCGTATACCAAAATTTCAACCCCATCCAAGCATTTACGGAAAAACCCGAGTCACGCATTTACGGAAAAACCCGAGTAAAAGTGCAAAGTACCGCCTGCAATCCATCTCACTACGCTGAAGGAAACGACCCCTTTAAATAATAAAATATTTCGATTTGAACATCACAGTAAGGTTTAATTTCAAAACAAACTTTGATAGATGTGCGATTTTAATCGTACGAAAGTGTTGACTGAGAATTTAGGGCCCTCTTGAGGTTATTCATAACTGCAAATTCATGCGCTTAACAGTGAAAGAAACAATTGGCAAACCTCGGGTGATCTTTGGACAAATGTTTGATGTAGGTACGCAATCGACCGAGTTGTGACGAGTGCTGTTGCCGAGCACTAATCGGGATCGTTCGTTTATCCTTTTTCTACACACCATGTGAATGACTAATAATAATAGCGTATTTTACGCAGACGATTTGCGCTTTTTCTGAAAAAGGTGTCTCAAAACCTCTGCAAGATTTTAATTTTCGTAAAATTACTGTGCACCTCGTGTCTGAAGTTATATGTTTGATTAGTATATATGGCTTATATCTTCCTGTCAGAATTGTCCAGATATGACATCTCGGCCCATAAGCATTTCGACCCATAGCACACTCGGAGCACACAATACCAAATACATATTAAAGTTTGTAACATGAGCCACTAAAAACCAGTAATCTTGAAACACGATGAAATTTTAGACTTGCCTAAATTGAAAACATTTGCGAACGGCAAGTTAGATTTAGCAGATTTAGCTGAAATGTTGGTTATTGGTTGTGAAAGTGCAGAAAACCTTGTAGGAAAAAAGAGAGCATTTTCTTTTTTTTTTCCAAAAGGTTTTCATGAGGCTATATCCTTGGAGTCCTTAAAACTCGAGAATGTGTGGTCAAGAGTTAAGTAACTGGTGGGCGTTTTATATGGAAGATCAGACTTGACATTCAGTGCAGTCTGATCTTGATCTCCATAGGTATTTAGGCTGACCTGGGTCGAAACTTTTGGCAAATTTTCTGCATGTCAAAGGACCAGTGTACCTCATGATTCAGTCGGTTGCTCTACAAAATGAATTTTATGGATCCATTAATATATGATGGCTGGTTTCAACTGATGGATCACGGAGGTGCATTAAACCCCCTTTTTCCAGAGCATGGCTCATTTGTGTTTTCCATAATCACAACCAGGAGCTCTTCAGATTTATCAATCCTTGATCACTTTACTCAGATGAGGGCTTTAGGTTCAGCGGCCCTCTTGTTCATGAAAATCGGCTTTCCAACTTGATTGATCATGGCAACTTAGAGACTCCATAGACTTTCAATGCGAAAGTTGAAAAGAGGCATTTACAGCAGATATTTTGACAAAACTTTTATAGAAATGTACCTTGAGCAGTCTTGTATCTTCCATATGATGTTATTTAACTGGTAGTCTTTAGCTCATCTGTTTACAAAGAAAGCGTCATGCTATTACCAAAGCCTATGCATCATTGTCGTCGTGCAAACACTTCGACATTTTTTTAATATCTCTGTTATTCCTGAAGATATTTACTTCAAACTTGTACAAATTATTTACTATCAAAAGGGGTACCCATATTACAGGGCAGGTAACCATCAAACTATTTTTGACACAGTTACGCCCTTTTTTTATTGCTTTATATTTTCAGAAACTTTGGCATTTTATCATATCTGTCTTTAATGAAGATACTTACTTCAAAATTGAAATTTTCGATAACTATTAAAAGGGTACTTTATTCATTACAACAGAGGTAGGTAACCACCAAAATATTTTTGGCAAAGTAATTAGTTATGCCCCTTTTTCGACTGAGAACTTTAAGCTCAGCTGTTTTTAGAGACATGGTATTTTCATGGCCCTAGTGTCATCATCTTCATCGTTTGTGTCATCGTCATGCAAAATATTTGACATTTTACAATATCTTTGTTATTACTGAAGATGTTTACTTAAAACCTGGACAAGTTGTTAACTATCAAAAGGGAAACATAAACAATAAGGGTAAATAACTTATGTATAAGTTATGCCCCTTTTTCAACTTTGTGTTTTCATTGAAAATCAACTGAGCATTGACGCCCGAATGCGGACGTCTTTTTATTTGTTGCCATAGAAACCAAAACTTAAAAACAAGAGGGCCATGATGGCCCTGGATCGGTCACCTAAGTCAATAGGCGAAATTCACTCAACGTGTATAATTCAATTTCTGACCAACTGTCAGGTCAATTGAGCTTAAAATGTGGCCTCTAGAGCGTCCACAAGGAATTTTCGTAAGTTGACCTAGTGACCTAATTTATCACCTCACGTGACCCAATTTAGAACTCATCAAAAAATTTATCAAGACAAACATTCTGGACAGTTTTCAAGTTAACTGAGCAATAAATGTGGCCTCTAGTGCCCACAAAGTGTTTCTTAAATTTGACCCAGTAACCTATATGTAGTTTATGACCCCAGCTGACCCAATTTGAAACTCACCAAATATTTCACCAAGACAAACATTCTGACCAACTTTCAAGTCAATTGAGCAAGAAATGTGACCACTAGAGTGCCCTAAAGGTATTTCTTTAATTAGACCTAGTGACCTAGATTATGAGCCCAGGTGACCCAATTTTGAAATCATCCTAGATTTCATCAAGACAAACATTTTAACCAATTTTCAAATCATTTGAACAATAAATGTGGCCTCTAGAGTGCCCACAAGGTATTTCTTTAATTTGACATAGTGACCTAGTTTATGACTCCACATGACCCAATTTAAAGCAGTTTTAACTGATCTGAAAATTTATCAAAACAAACATTCTGGACAATTTTCAAGTCATTTGAGCACAAAATGTGGCCTCTAGAGTGGCTAAAAGGTATTTCTTTAATTTGACCTAGTGACCTAGTTTATGATCCCAGTTGACCAAAATTCAGACTCGTGTGAGATTTTATCAAGACAAACATTCTGACCAATTTTCAAGTCAATTGAGCAAAAAACTGTGGCCTCTAGAGTGCTTTAAAGGCATTTCTTTAATTTGACCTAGTGACCTAGATTATGACCCCAGTTGACCCAATTTAAAACTTTTCTGAAAGTTTATCAAGACAAACATTCTGAATAATTCTCATTTGAGCAATAAATGTGGCCTCTAGAGTGACCACAAGGTATTTCTTTAATTTGACCAAGTGACCTGGTTTATGACCCCAGTTGACCCAATTTCATGCGATATTTTATCAAGACAAACATTATGACCAATTTTCAAGTCAATTGAGCAAGAAATGTGACCTCTAAAGTGCCCTAGAGGTATTTTCTTTAATTTGACTTTCATCAAGAGAAACATTTTAATCAATTTTCAAATCAATTGAACAATTAATGTGGCCTCTAGAGTGCACACAAGGTATTTCTTTAATTTGACCTAGTGACCTAATTTAAGACCCCACATGACCCAAATTCAGACTTATGTAGGGTTTAATCAAGACAAACATTCTGACCAATTTTCTGAATAATTCTCAAGTTAATTGAGAAACAAATGTGGCCTCTAGAGTGCCCACAAGATATTTCTTTATTTTGACCAAGTGACCTAGTTTATGACCCCAGGTGACCCAATTTCAAACTCATCCGATATTTTATCAAGACAAACATTCTGACCAATTTTCAAGTCAGTTGAGCAAGATATGTGGCCTCAAGAGTGATTACAAGGTATTTCTTTTATTTGACCTAGTGACCTAGATCATGACCCAGGTGACCCAAGTTTAAACTCATCCTAGATTTTTTCAAGACATTTTATCAAGACAAGCATTCTGAACAATTTTCAAGTCAATTGAGCAAAAAATGTGGCCTCTAAAGTGCCCACAAGGTATTTCTTTTATTTGACCTAGTGAACTAGTTTATGATCCCAGTTGACCCAATTTCGAACTGACTGAACATGTTGTGCTCAGGTGGGCTAACAAACTTAGAACAGGTTCACTACATACCAAATAACAAAGCTCTATGCCTTCAAGGTTTAGAAAAGAAGAATTTTAAAGTTTTCCTTCTTTGTTCCTATGTTAGAATTTGTGACACCCGAGGCAGGGCCAGTTTTGACCCCAGGGGGGATCATATGAATAAATTTGGTAGAGGTCTACTAGGAGATGCTAGATGCCAAATATCAAAGCTCTACGCCTTCCAGTTTTAGAGAAGAAGAATTTTAAAGTTTTCCTTCTTTGTTCCTATGTTCAAAACTTGTGACCCCCGGGGCGGGCCCAGTTTTGATTCCAGGGGCATCATATGAACAAACTTGGTAGAGGTCCGCTAGGAGATGCTACATACCAAATATCAAAGCTCTACGCCTTCCAGTCTCAGAGAAGAAGAATTTTAAAGTTTTCCATCTTTGTTCCTATGTTCGAACTTGTGACCCCGAGGGCAGGGCCAGTTTTAATCCCAGGGGCATCACATGAACAAATTTGTTAGAGGTCCACTAGGAGATGCTAGATGCCAAATATCAAAGCTCCACGCCTTCCAGTTTTAGAGAAGAAGAATTTTAAAGTTTTCCTTCTTTGCTCCTATGTTCGAAACTTGTGATTCCCGGGACGGGGCCAGTTTTGACCCCAGGGGCATGTATGAACAAACTTGGTAGAGGTCCGCTAGGAGATGCTACATACCAAATATCAAAGCTCTACGCCTTCCAGTTTCAGAGAAGAAGAATTTTAAAGTTTTCCATCTTTGTTCCTATGTTCGAACTTGTGACCCCCAGGACAGGGCCAGTTTTGACCCCAGGGGGATCATATGAACAAATTTGTTAGAGATCCACTAGGAGATGCTAGATGCCAAATATCAAAGCTCCACGCCTTCCAGTTTCAGAGAAGAAGAATTTTAAAGTTTTCCTTCTTTGTTCCTATGTTCGAAACTTGTGATCCCCCGGGCGGGGCCAGTTTTAACCCCAGGGACATTGTATGAACAAACTTGGTAGAGGTCTACTAGGAGATGCTACATACCAAATATCAAAGCACTACGCCTTCCAGTTTCAGAGAAGAAGAATTTTAAAGTTTTCCTTCTTTGTTCCTATGTTCGAAATTGTGACCCCCAGGACAGGGCCAGTTTTGACCCCAGGGGGATCATATGGACAAATTTGTTACAGATCCACTAGGAGATGCTAGATGCCAAATATCAAAGCTCCACGCCTTCCAGTTTCAGAGAAGAAGAATTTTAAAGTTTTCCTCCTTTGTTCCTATGTTCGAACTTGTGACCCCCAGGGCGGGGCCAGTTTTGACCCCAGGAGCATCATATGAACAAACTTGGAAGAGGTCTACTAGGAGATGCTACATACCAAATATCAAAGCTCTACACCTTCTAGAATCAGAGAAGAAGATTTTCAAAGATTTTGCTATTTTTTTCCTTTTTGTTGCCGTGGCAACCAGAGTTATGGGTGGAATTCAATCTCTTGAACAAGTTTGGTAGAGCTTCGCTTAAGGAACATCCCTGTCAAGTTTCATCAAGATTGGCCCAGCGGTTTAGGAGGAGAAGATGTTTAAATGAATTGTGGACAGACGGACAGATGGACGCCGGACAACGACCGATCACAATACCTCACCTTAGCACTTCGTGCTCAGGTGAGCTAATAAAAATAAATACGTAAAAGATTGTCTTCTCAGACACCAAATCGTGCTCTTGTGCTATTAGCCTTTAAGGACTTTGTGGTTTTTTTTTTTTTTTTTGTTATTGCTCAAAGGACATGGTTACTATTTCAACCTATAGACCGAGTTTGGTAAAATGAAAGAAAAATATGATTCATTACTTGGCGATTGTGGATTTTCGCACTTTCCAGAAATATTCCTGCTGTTGCACGTTGCTCATTTTGGTTTGTTACCATGATTTGTTGCCAAAGCAACGTAAAGGAAGAAAATAGGAAGCAGAAAATCCTTTGAAATTCATTTCCTTTCAATCCATAAAGACCATGAGACCAAGGCTATACAAAAATACTTGTTATATTGGCCTCTACAAATTTATATTTTCCCATTCTGTTGTCAACGCCACAGACTATCAGAGTGAGACATGCAGATTTTTTTATTAGTCTGTACAAATGCGATAGCAGTTTTTAACCCTTTACAAATGTGATAGCAACTTGTGAGCTTCTGGGCCTCATTTTCCTACCTCTTCACCCGTTCTGATGTCTAGGCCTTCAGCGCCTTTGGTGCTTTGATTTCTAATGTCACGATTTCCTTCATTTTCAGTCTAACACTAAGACAACTTTTACTAAAAATACACGTAAATTTATGAACTTTTGTATATACATTTAGCAAAACTTATACAAAGTATGATTTCTCAGTAATTGCTCCAACAACTCTGAGAAATCATACCACATCTTTATCAGATACTTAATTCTAAAACCCTGAAACTTTATTGAAAACCATTTAAAATGGATCAAGCAATAATATAAGAATCTATTGATTTCACTAATTGTCATTGCCATTATTCTTCGAAATGGGCGATGGCACCAAATAAGTTTTGCCAAAATGTAAATGGGAAACTTCTGGCTATATAGATTGTAGAAAGCAAATTATTCACACTCTGCACTTTAGGGTTAGTGTCCTTACTAAAATGCCACAAAATACTTCATCAAAGGCAAGCCGTAGATGTCCCATATTATTGAAATATTTTACGGTTTGTTTAATTGTGTCCTCTGAATCTCAAATACTTCTAATGTTGTTCATTTCTGTCAAAATTATATTGCTGTAACTAAACTGCTTTCTTCTTTGCACATGTCTGACTGTGCTTGTGTAAGTCAAAGAGTAAATGATAAAGCCTGCAATTTTCTAAAAAGCCACTTCAGATTACAATTAGGTTTTTGCGCAAGAGATGTTCTGTTTAACTATTTTAGTGACTGAAAAATGTTGACTTTCTGTCTCTCTCTTTCTAAATGAGTATCAGGCATGCAACACCATCCCAACACATTTACATTACCTTAGTAAGTATTGTTGCATAATTACTGGCCAGGTACCCGTTTTCTATTCCAGATATTCATACCTGACTATTTAGCATGGTCTTTTGTTCAGTTGGAATCAACCCAGAATTCTTTTACTACAAAAAAATAGACATATTTAAAGCACTTTCAATTGAAAAGTTTTGCCCAAATATTCTGATTCGTCGCTGATACAGCTAAGAACAATATGATAAAAAAAAAAAAAAAAAAAATACAAGCATTTTCTCCTTTTCCAATTTTTTTTTTTTTTTTTTTTTTTTTCGAAAGTTGTCTGCCTTGGGGCCTCTGGGATATGAAATGTTCTGATGGATTGTTTCAAGACACTCTTTCCTGAATCAATTATTGCTTGAAACCAAACAGTTAACCGCCAGCTCGCTGTTTTTCTGTACTGTCAGTACTTTGATTTTAATATGCCGCTGATATTTATAGATTTTTTAAATATACAACGGATATTTATAGAATAGTGATTTCCAGTGACTCCGCCCCCTATAACCATTTATGAATGAAATGTATTCCAAAAAATAGTAACGATTACTACAGAAAGCCCGCGAAAAAAGAACGATGCCATAGCACCCGCCCTACTTTCCGATGATTTGCCTACGTAATCCCTGCCCATGACGTCATTTGAATGCTTGTTTACCGCGTCTTATCAAATAGAATAATCCAAAGCGATCTCAATCGCAATTTTGGGACGTTTAATTACTACGATACAGTACTATATATATACATGTATGTGTGGGTAATGCAATTTTAAACTGGGAGTTCAGATATAAATGGACTTTCAACATGTATTTGTCAGCAATATTTTTCACATCTTTTTCACAATGAGTAGAAATAAGACGTTAAAAGATAAACAGAATACGTACATAGTGTTGTTGCATATAAAAATTATCTCACTCGGTTGTGAGAATTGATAAATGTCTCGCCAAGGCTCGACAATTATCAATTCTCCCAACCTCGTTAGATTTTTTTTTTTTATACGAAAACATTTGGCATACCTCGGGTGATCCGGTGACCAAATCAGTCTCGGAAAAATGTTACTATGTGAGCTTTTGGCATTAATAACACTTTCTTGACGAGTGTAACAAAGTTTTATCTCAAAAGCCAAGGAATGTCAGATTCTTTTTATCACATAATGATAGTTCACAACTTATGGATTAGAAGATGCAAAACCATCTTTCCATGCGCGGTAATATAATATCTATTAAAAAACCCATTCACTTCCATGAAATACGTAGGCTACAAAAATGACATCAAGATGAGCAGTGCTCTCGGAAAATATCTTACGAATGAATTATATCAAGCAAGTCATCACATAATTATGTATATGGATCTATAAAATCCATTAAATGTCTTAACAAGTGACTAAATTGTGATGTAGAATGGTGCTTTTCCCACCCTTATTAAGTTGGCCTTTAGAAAAAAATGCAGAAAAAACAAAAACAGTTTGCTTCATTTTTTCACCTTTTCTAACAGTGTTTTGCACATTTTCAAAGAAAAATCCAATCAAGTGAGCCATATTTGAAAGGATAGAAAACATCCCCCTTTTCCCTCAATGTTTTAAAATGTCACCCTTTTTAGGTCATGAAAACACAGGATTGTTTGGTAAATGGTTAAGAGGTGAAATGTGTGTAGTTACATTGTATATCCATACTGTGTGTCATAATGGTGGTACATGTAGAACAGAATATTGTGGCGGGCAATGCTGCCAATGTATGCCAGGATTTACAGGCCAAAGGTGTCTGTTTCATAAGTACTGGATGATTTCATTTCTACTCAATTTGGACACCCTGATGTATTTCAGCAATTTTATGGTTTCACCATGCACTGATGTGATTTCTGAGTGTTGACTGCATATACACGAAAGTCGAATGCAATAACATGAAATGGGTAGGCCTATTATGTTATACTAGGAACTCTACATATATTGCGATACGCTCATTTGTTTTCGTAGGAACACAGCTTATCATCAAAATTTACACCAAACCTTTCAAATTTTAAAAGGCAAATCATCATTGAGAAGTGTAGGCCTGCCTATTGTTATCAATGTACGTGGACAAGCTGGGTACCAAATAGAGAGTGGGGCAACATATGAGTGAATATTAAAAGAAATGGGAAATGACCAAATACGAGGGAAAAAAAAGAAGATTTTTACTTTCTTAAATTACTAAAGATAGATGCATATGGACATATTTCCTAATTTGAGCAAATTTATTTTGTCATCAGCAGATGCGTTCAAAATGGACTGGTCAAAATTTTTGTCGTGTACTGTAGAAAAGTCGGTTAATGGCCCTTTTATGCTTGTTAAGTAATTTCCAAACAACAAAATTTTAGACTTGTCCAAATTGAAAGCAGTTATAGGCAACAAATTATATGTGAATAACATTTGTCTTACAACATTGTGGAATAAGGAGGGAATGATGGTAGCCAGCATTTTCTCGTTTTCCCACAATATTTTCAGATGCATTATTTCTCAGGTCCGTTGTAACACATGAATTATTTAGTAAAGAGTCTTTGCATCCTATAATGGACCAGAAAACTATATGTCTCCAAATAATATTTTATTCAATGTTCTTTTCAGCAGTCTGGCCAGAATTAGAATGTCCAAATTATGTTGTGGAACTGCATGCTCCACCAAATATGCCTGTTCTCCATCTGACGAAAGAGTTAACTAATGTCTCAGCAAAACCTCACGGCAAGGACATATGGGTAGGGAGAATAAACCCTTTTCTAAACAATGACATGTATTAACCCTTTACCACAAAACCACATTTTTTAAAACCCTAATGAAAAAGGCTTTTGAAAACATTGTGGGAAAAGGAGAAAATGCTATTTACCAGCATTTTCTCCATTTCGCAAAATGTTTTCTACACACCGATTGAAAGATTTCATATTTTGAGTTGCATTTAATTTGTTGTGTGCAAATGCTTTCAATGTGGACCAGTCTTATGGTTAATCCTTAACCTGCTATGTAAGTGAAATGAAATTTTTGAGCTGATAGGACGAACCCAAATTTTGCTATTTCAAAGGTAATTTTTCTGGTGGAAAAATCTCCCTATTGGACAGTGAAGATTCAAGATCAGACTGCACATTCTTAATCTCGTTTATCTTCCTTTAGATTCTCGCACTATGAGGGACCTTAAAGTGTCTATTACGGACCAAAATGGAACTTTGCTTAATTTAAGGGGCGAAAACCTTACGATACGTTTCCATATTAGAGAAGTCTAAAAATTCTTTTCCTATATAAAATGGCAAACTACCACAAAGTTAAAGTTAATGTATCCGATGGTCAGAAAAGTAAACTACGAGCCGCTATTAAAGCTAAAAAAGCTATCAATATTCGTCTCGGTCACGAAGATTTAACCGGTGAACATATTCTCGCTCTGACGAAAACTCAAGTAAATCGGATAGCTAAAGCCTGCCAAAATGGTGTGGGAACCACGCTTAAAATGAGCGCCAAGCAGTTAAAATATAATACCGAAATTCAAGGAGGATTTTTAGGAATGTTAGCCGGTTTGGCTTCCGCGGCATTGCCGGTACTAGCGAAAACGGTACTTCCAGCATTAGGAGTTGGTGCTCTATCCGGCTTAGCTAGCACGGGAGTCCAAAAAGCTCTGGGTAATGGTCTTTTTTTTAAAAAGGAGGCTGCGTTTGTCAAGTAGAAACGGATGGCAAAAGAATTTTGCAAAAGCCAGAGCCCGGGGCAGAACTAGAGTCTTTTGGTGATGGTCTTTTCCTGAAAAAAGAAGGTAAGTTTTACGACGGACGTGGACTTCTTCTAGGTCCAAACAGTCCTTTTGGCAATATTCCCATTTTGGGAGCAATACTATAAATTTATAACGATAACTCGTTATAAATTTCTTCTTTTTATAAAAATGCACAAGTTTGGAAACGTTCACAAGCTTCAGTCTAAACAACCGAAAACGTTTGTTTGGAAACCGGAAAAAGTTAAATATTTTCCGGAAGAAATAAATTCCACGACTTGGAAAATTTTTATCCAAAAAGAACTTTCGTTGAAACCCAAGGAAAGTACGGCCGTTGATTTAAAATTCGGCGCATCGTTTGTTAAAGGTAGCGTTTTAATTTCCTTGGTTAATAATTTAAAAAAAGAAGGATTGGTTTTAGAAAATGCATGCGTTTTGGAAGATTCCGAAGATATTCCTATAGTTTTAACTAATTTAAGTAGTAAATCGATAGCCTTAAAGGAAAAAGAACCTCCATGTTTACTTTGTTATTTACTTTAAAAATAATATTTTTTTTATATACAAATGGAACGCGAGAAATTATATCCGTCATTAGAAGATGGAAGTTATAATTACAGACTCCAAAAAATTAACGAAATCCAATCTTTTCTCGAACAGGAAAAGGAAAAACGAGAAATTTTAAGTAAAAAATATCACGGAGCCGTAAAGATCGTAGATGCAACGGATGTTTCTTTTACCACCGTTACGACTGCTTTAGCTGCTGGAGGAGTCGCTTTTATCAACCGTCGTTGCGACGCCTGTTGTTTTAGCTATGGAAGGAACCGCGATCGTTACCGGAATTTTAAGTATTATCGGACATTACGCGAGTAAAAAGTGCGTCCTAAAAGCCGAAAAGCACGAAAAGATTAAAACTTTAGCTGAAGCCAAGTTAAATACTATTGCGTCGCACATTTCTAAAGCTTTTTCTGATAATACTATTAGCGATCAAGAGTTTCAGCTTATTATGGAAGAGTTGGAAAAATACCGTAGCATGAAAGAAGAGATTAGGAGTGAAAAAAATACTTTGAGCAACGATCAACGAGAATCTTTAATCGAGATGGGAAGACAAGAAGCTCGAAATTCCTTTCGTAAATTGGTGGAAAACCGTAAAGAGTAAAATAAAAATTAAGCCGAGAATAAGTTTTAAAATAGGCTTTAAAATGGAGTTTAAAACAGGGTTGTAAACAAGTTTTAAAATAGCTTTAAAATGGAGTTTAAAACAGGGCTGTAAACAAGTTTTAGAATAGGTTTTAAAATGGAGTTTAAAACAGGGTTGTAAACAAGTTTTAAAAATGTAGTGTCTTTAAAAAGGAAATGTCTTTTGTAAAGATTACTTCACCCGAAAAAGAACGCGAGATCCTCGAGGAACTCATTTCCGTTAGAAAAAAAAATTGCGATAGTTTACTGGAAGAACGAGTCGGAGAAAAGGTTTTGCAAGAAGACCTCGGCACGTTTTTTAAACCCATTACCGAGTCCCAAAAATAGGCGGTGGAAAAGATAGAAAAAGAACTTATACCCATAAAAGAAGGCATACAAGCGCTGCCTGAAGCTATGCTCCAGATTTTGCCCCCGCTAGAAAAAGAAAAGAAAGAGGAAGACGCGGACCTAATAGGTCCATTAGCTAAAAAGTACATGGATTTGCGTGAGCGTAACACTGATGAGGTTGATAAAACCTGGGGGTTGGACGGATAAAGCAAGCGTATTGGCACCAAACGCATTGATATTATAGACAACAACATTATTGTAGACGACATAGAGTATGTGGGAACCCCGGGCCTATGGGAACTCATTGTTTTAAAAAATCCTACGGGCCATAATAAGAAAGACCGTGAAGCCTACGCTAATTTGCTATACCAAACTAGAGCTATTTATAAAAAGGATGGAAGCCCAAAAAGAAGCGGAGACCAATATAAACTACGTCACTTTATAGACCCCATTTTGGAGGAACCTCCTAGAAACCTTTAAAAAGCCCTATCAGGGAACTATTTCCTAAAACAAGAGGACCATCATGGTCCTATATCGCTCACCTGAGTACTAAGCAGTACAGGTTAACAATGAAGATAAATACCAAATACTGAAGTTCAAGGCCAAATGATTATGAAAGAGAGACAACTCACAACTTTAACAGAGGTCTAGGCCTTTGGTTACCCAGAAAATTTTCTTATAATTGCACGAAAGATACCCAAGTACAAACGTCTAAGCCCCGCGGCTGGACCTGTAATGATCCCAGGGGCATCTTGTGTGCAAAATTTCTTGAGGTCCACAAGGTGATGCTTCATGCAAAGTATCATAGCTCTAGGCATTTTGGGTTTAAACATAAAGATTTTTCAGTTTGCATTATATTTACATGTAGATGCTACAGAGTAAACCAAGTCAAATACAGCAACTCTAATTGAAGGGCAAATAACTCATGTTGTTTGGGTCTAATAAGACCCATAATCAAAACCCATCCAAGATCTTATGGTCATATAAATTTTTACCAAGTTTGGTACTGATTGGTTAATATTTGTAGATGCTAGAGTGTAAACAAAGTCAAATATGGAAATTTTGTCCAATTCAAGGGCAAATAACTCTGGATGTTCTGGTTCAATTTGACCCATAACTGAACTCTTCCGAGACCTTATGGGAATATATATTTTGACCAAGTTTGGTACTGATTGGTCAATATTTGCAGATGCTAGAGTGTAAACAAAGTCAAATATGGCAAATTTTCTAATTCAAGGGCAGACAACTCAGACAGTTCTGGTCCGATTAGATCCATTATTGAACTAATCTGAGATCTTATGGTCACACACACTTTGACAATGTTTGGTGCTGATTGAGTAATATTTGTAGACGCTAGAGTGTAAACAAAGTCAGATTCAGTAATTTTTGCAAATTCAAGGGCAAATAACTCCTGATGTTCTGATTGGATTTGATCCAAAATCGAACTCATCCGAGACCTTATAGGCATATACATTGTGGCCAAGTTTAGTACTGATTGGTCAATATTTGTAGATGCTAGAGTGTAAAAAAGAAGATTTTTAAAGATTTCCCTCTTTATCTCTATGTGAAATCCGAGAACCCACAACATAGGGCCAATTTCAACAACAGTGCCATAATTTGAAGTATTTTGGTAGAGGGCTATTAGATGATGCTACATGCCAAATATGAAAGCTCTAGCCCTTACGGTTTGGGACAAGAAGATTTTTCAAGTTTTTTCTCTCGGTTGCCATGGCAACCAGAGTTCTTCATGGAATTCAAATCTTTGAAGTATTCTGAAAGTGCATCACCTAAGGATCATTTCTGTGAAGTTTCATTGAAATATCAAAGCTCTAGGCCTTCTAGTTTCAGACAAAGACATTTTTAAAGTTTGCTCTATATACAATTTTGCCCAAAATTGTGACCCCTTGAGTTAAAGGGTTAATTCAATTCTTTTAACAACTTTGGTAGAACTTCACCCAAGGTATATGCCTGTCAAGTTTCAACATGACTGGTTTAGGAGAAGAAGATGTTTAAAGGAATTGTGGAAAGACAGACGCTGGACAACGACGAATCACAATACCTCACCCAGCACTTCATGCTCAGGTGAGCTAACAAATAGGCCTAACCATTGTCTGTGGCTTGTGATAAACAACATAAAGATGAAGTTTCGTAACATTTTGTCCTGTAGTTAAAGAGATATTAATCCATGATGAAAATATATGTGAAGCCCCCTTTTTCCATGACATGACATTTAATCAAAAAAGCTAAACTAATGATATTGGCGGACTATCATAAGGAACACATGTATGAAGTTTCACAAATTTTTGTCCAGGATTTTGAGTTGAAGATACATGTATATTGATCCTTAACAGAAATATACATGAAGCCCCTTTTTCCTATGAGACAGTATTTGATATCAAAAAGAAAAAAAAAAAACACAATAAATATCAGCAGACATCATTAGGAACACCTGTATGAATTTCTATTAGTTTTTGTCAAGGATTTTAGAAGATATCTGTCCTGAAAGATGGACAAACAGATGGTCATTGGTCCATGACGAAATTAAACATTTAGGCCCCTTTTTTCATGACATGGCGTTTCATGAAATAAAAACAAATAACTATTGTCTGTGGCTTGCAATAAACAATAAGAAGATGAAGTTTCATGACATTTTGTCCTGTAGTTAAAGAGATATTGGTCCACATTGAAAATATACGTCAAGCCCCCTTTTTCCATGACACAGCAATAACTGGTCCTATTAGACCTACAATCAAACTCATTCGAGATCTTACGGTCATATATATTTAGACCAAGTTTGGTGCTGATTGGTTAATATTTGTAGATGCTAGAGTGTAAACAAAGTCAAATATAGCAATTTTTTTAATTCAAGGGCAAATAACTCCAGTCGTTCTGGTCCGATTACACCCATAATCGAACTCATCTGAGATCTTATGGTCATATACATTTTGACAAAGTTTGGTGCTGATTGGTTATTATTTGTAGATGCTAGAGTGTAAACAAAATCAAACATAGCAATTTTTCTAATTCAAGGGCTAATAACTCCAGTCGTTCTGGTCCGATTACACCCATAATCGAACTCATCCGAGATCTTATGGTCATATACATTTTGACCAAGTTTGGTGCTGATTGGTTAATATTTGTAGATGCTAGAGTGTAAACAAAGTCAAACATAGCAATTTTTCTAATTCAAGGGCAAATAACTCCAGTCGTTCTGGTCCGATTACACCCATAATCGAACTCATCCGAGATCTTATGGTCACATACATTTTGACCAAGTTTGGTGCTGATTGGTTAATATTTGTAGATGCTAGAGTGTAAACAAAGTCAAATATAGCAATTTTTCTAATTCAAGGGCAAATAACTCCAGTCGTTCTGGTCCGATTACACCCATAATCGAACTCATCCGAGATCTTATAGTCATATACATTTTGACCAAGTTTGGTGCTGATTGGTTAATATTTGTAGATGCTAGAGCGTAAACAAAAAAATGTGGACGGACGGACGACGGACAGACGGACGGACGACGGACGCCGACGGACGGTGAGTGATCACAATAGCTCATCCTGAGCACTTTGTGCTCAGGTGAGCTAATTACTGGCGAAGGTGTCAACCACGTCTTTATCCCCTGCGATTCAAAGGCGTTGCTAGAAAGACTAGCTCTTTTACTCGCCAGTAAAACCACCGGCCACACGGGGGTCCAAAACGAAATCGTTAGCATTTGCGATGAGCTAAAAAGACAAGGCATTTTAGACAAACCGAATTATAAAAAGCTTATACTAACTTTATAAAAAGCATGTTAGTACCAAAAAACCATGGCTTTACGAAAAAATACGCTTACGGTGGATCGGGGATTTCATCGCTAGCTTTTTCGCCAAACTTTTTACAAACAACGCGGCAAGGCATTGGCCTCCTCGGCCGTGGAGGCTGGAAAAAGCGTGGCTAAAGAAGGAGCAAAAAAAGCTCTAGAAGCGGGAAAAAGCGCGGCCGTTACGGCGATCAGGGATGTCGGAAAGAAAGCCGTAACAAAGCTTGTGTCCTCTCGTAAAAATGCTAAAGAGATAGTTAATAAATATGCGGCGCCTACGACCAAACCCGCAAACATTAACTCTTTAACAGCCGGGAGTGGAAACGCGATAGCCATACAAGACTTGGTTAAAAAATTAAACGCGGGCTCCGGACTTAAAGTAATATAAAACCTTTTTTATCGCGTTTATAAAATGGATATATATAATTGGACCGAAATTCCTCCAGAAGACGAAAGCACCCAAGAGTATGAGGTTCACGAGTATGAACCCATTACTGGGACAAACTTAAACACTACGAGTGAAATTAGGATTAAAATTGAGACGCAAGACCTTTTTACACACCTCAGTGAAAGCTACCTGCTTATTAATGGAAAGTTAACATTACTACATGGCATTGTATATGCCAATGATGCCCCCATTACTTTAACGAACAACGGGCTTATGTACCTTTTTTCCGCCATTAAGTATTGGCTTTCGGGACAAGAAGTAGAGCACTTACTTTACCCCGGACAAGCAACCATGATGTTAGGTCTATTAAAATATCCTGATGATTTTTCCAAGTCACAAGGATTAAACCAACTGTGGGCTAAAGACACCGCCAACGTGGCTAGTTTAGACAGAAACGTTGGAAATTTAGGATTTCTAATTAGACAAAATTACATAATTGCTACACCAGACCCCAGAGGAACGTTTAGTTTTACGATTCCTCTAAAACACATCTTTGGGTTTTGTGAAGACTACACAAAAATTCTCTATGGTATGAAGCAAACCCTAACTTTAACAAGAATGTCTGATAATGATGCTATTTTTAGAAGCGACGCCGTAGGAGGAGGAGCCGCAGTGACCAACCCCGGTAAAGTTACTCTTACTAAAATATCTTGGTTCATGCCTCATGTTTTACGCTCAGATGAGGTAAAACTTCTACTCTATAAAAATATAGAGTCCAAAATTACTTTGCCGGTTATGTTTAGAGCGATACAATGCGACACTGTCAGCATCCCAGCAGGTGCCACCCAGTTTAGCTGGAGACTTTCCATTAAATCCTCGCCGGGTGTACCGCGTTGGATCATTATAGGTTTCCAAAGAGATAAAAGAGAATCGCAAATTGCAAATCCAGCTTTGTTTGACCATTCTAACGTTAAAAATATGTATGTTACTCTTAACTCTAGGAGATACCCCGAAGTTGACTATAATCTTAACTTTACCCTCCAACAATACAGCAGAGCTTACGAGGACGCCGCTAATTTTAGAATTTTTTTTTACAATATGGATGAGTTAGTATCGAACCCTGGAATTAATTGCATCGAATATAAGGATCTTTTTCCTCTGTTTGTCTTTGACGTTAGTAAGCAAAGCAAAAGGTTAAAGTATTCCATTACTGACATCCAAGTAAAAATGTTTTTCACCCCAGCCGTTCCGGCAGGAAATACTAACGCTTACGCCGTTGTCATTAGTGACAAAAAGTTTAATTTCCAGAGTGATGGAAACAAGATGATTTTAGTTTACGGATAAAAAAAATTTATAACTTTTAAAACCAGTTATAAATTAACATTCTAAACCCAATTTAAAATATTTTACATTTAAAAATGGATATTAACACGATGATAAAGGATGAAAATATAGAAAACACTTTAGCTGATATTGTTGGAAAAGCTTTAATACTGATAAAAAAATTTTTAGATACTAATAAAAGAATCTCTGATACTGATGAAGAAAGCTTTGATACTAATGAAAAACACTAATACTAATGAAAAAATCTCTGATATTATTATAAAAATCTCTGATATTGATGAAAAAATCACTGATATTAATATGGAAATCTCTGATATTATTAAAGAAAACAATATTACTGCTGAAAAAAATCTCTGATATTATTAAAGAAAACAATATGACTGCTAAAAAAATCTCTGATATTATTAAAGAAAACAATATTACTGCTAAAAAAATCTCTGATATTATTCGTCAACTTTTGGCTGCTAGGGTTCTTAAAAAACTTCTAATAAAAAAATCTCTGATGGAAAAAAAATAAAAGTGGTAAATGAAAGAAAAAATAATGTGCACATTAACCGTTCTTAATCGGATACAAACATTAGATCGGGCAGTTTTGCGGTTAAAAACTTAATGTTTTTAACTACATAATTTTCATACTCGACGTTATTGAAATCTATCATTTTAAGGATAAAAGCTACTTTCAGCATACTTTTAAACCAAAGTTTTTCTTTTTTATCGCAACTTAAAGCGGAAACGTACTTGTCTATTAAAAATAGCTTGTCTTTCTTTTTTAAATTTATAAAACATTTTTCTTTATCTCTTATTTTGTTAGCAATTTCTTTATAAACTTTTTCTTTTCTCCATAATAAAAATTTTAATTCTTTTTCCGCCTCTAACGACCAAGAATCTGGAATTTCCATGGATCCTTTATCCGTAAATAATCTTTTTCCGATAATAAAGCATCCTTCGTTAAAAGCTAAAAGTTCTAAAAGGCGTTTTTTATTTAAATCGGTCTCAAGCAGGCTGCACTCCAAAAAAAAGGGAAAAAAAACCTCATTTTACGCGTTAATGTTTTTAGACTGTTTAAAAACCGGAAAACCCTACTTAAGATCCATGAGAATCTTTAGAAGCCACAAACACGAAATATTTACGGAAGAGGTAAACAAGATAGCGTTAAGTCCTGAGGATGATAAGCGGTTTATTCTAGAGGATGGGGTAAATACTCTAGCTTTGGGGCATAAAAGTATCCCGCAAAATTTATAACTTTTTTTAACAAGTTATAAATTTCTAGCGAGAGCGGGTTTTTAGGATTTTTCCTATTTATAGCTCAAGTCCCAACTTTTTTTTAAACCCTTGGCAGAGATTCCCAACTTTTTAAAAGACCTTGGCGGGGATTCCCAACTTTTTAGGTCCTTGGCGGGGATTCCCAACTTTTTAGGTCCTTGGAAAAATATAGTCAAGTTAATCGTGAATTAGTCAAAGTGGCGGGAAACTCTCGTTTTATACGCTACTGACCGACCGACTGACAGTATTTAGAATCTCGATTTGTGAAATGCGACTGAATTTTACACGAAAGTTAATGATAATTTTATCTTCATTTACGGTGTTAAAATTCATCTATGGAGAAAGTACTTGATGCACTGTTATCAAATTGTACCAAATTTTGCGATTTCGTGCCACTGAAATGAGGAGAATAGAGAGAGGGACAGACAGACGGTCAGACAGACACACAGACAGGCAAACAGACAGATCAAAAGACAGGAGAGAGAGAGACTATTACATTATTTGATTAATTGAATCGATGAATAGCGTTGAACGCCGCTTTCAACATTATTGAAGTCCTATCAAGGCAACAGCTTGCTTATTCACGTAGATCTATGTCCTGTGTTACAGCAGTGCTAGGAAAATCCAGGTACTTACAGTGAGGCTCGAAACCGGTTCCTCCCGACTGCGAGTCCTACACTTTACCACCGAGCCACATAGGACCAAGACAGACAAGGAGAGACAGGGAGGGGACAGACAAAAAGAGTCGGACAGGGACAGACAGACGGACGGGCGTAATGATCAACTGACAGACTGTTTGATATAATTATTAATACTCTATAGATTTAAATTTTACAAGAATCAGACCAAAAATATTAAACTTTACAAGGGGTGTCGTACGATACTGACATTTGATTGTATGATGTGCATGCATACTATTTGTACTTGGTCACACCAAGACGGGTTTTAGCGCGAAACTAAGATGGTGCTATAGTAAAAATCTCCTCGTGAAAAGAATCTACTTTATATAATGGTGTTTTTACTGCATATAAAGGAAAGATACCCACGTATATTGATTTTTCACGTCCATGTAATGACGGGTACACTCTACCGTATAAGTTCGAGAGTTTTACCATCACAATATAATAGATTCTGTGCATATATTGGAAATTTGATTTTATGTATCTAAATTTTGCCTTAATGTAATTGAAAATCTACAATATAATTTTAAAATTTGTGTACATAGCCAGAAATTTTGAGTTTAGGCGTTGCTGTTTCATGTACATGTATGAAGGTTTCGCCTTTGTATAAAGCTATTATATTCTTAAATCATTTCCATATTTCGCCATGTAATATGTTATTGCCTTCATCCGAAGGACTGTGCCTTTGCGTCATAAACTTTTACCTTTTGAAAATTTATTTCAAACAGTACGTAATTACTTGTTTGCCTTATCGACATATTCCTTATGTAGACGTGAGAGATGTTACAGTTTATGTAATAGTGGTATGTGTTTATAAATGATGAAATTATGTTTCAAAAACGGTCTCATTTCTGCACATACAGACCTAAATGCTGCACACTGTAAACATTTGCCTTCATCCCAAACGATTTCATGTTCATATCATGAAATTGTATCTTTATATAATAGAATGATATTTCAATATCACGAAATTTCGTTGTATCAGACAGCTCAGGCATTCCATAGGTTCAGGTCGAACGGATATCATAGTAGAGCGTGAGCACACATGCGTTGTTACGCATGATGTATTTGGTTCCGGTCAGAACGATCACAGTAAGCGGATTTGCTATACAAATCCGCTAAAAAGAGCAAGAAACATGAGAAAAGAACAAAATACTTGTTTCCAGCACTTTCCCCTTTTTCCACAATGTTTTCAATAGCTTTCTTCTTCAGACCTCCAGATAAGAGGGAGTGATAGTATTCTAAATCCATTAATTCTCTTCCAAACCCAATCTTGTGGGTACTCATTAGAATCGTCTCGATGAGACGATTAGAATCGTCTCAATGAGACGATTCTAATGAGTACCCATAACATAGGGTTTGGTGGAGAGTGATTAATATTTTCAAGTTTGAAATCAAAATTACTCCCTTCATCTTGAGCTCTGTTCTTTATGGCTGTTAAAACTTAGGATTGTGTGAGAAAGGGTTACAATATTCTTTTATCTTTTAAATGTACATATATTGAACTTGTTTCCACTTTCCAAAAGAAAATTTTTATACTTCGCCAAATCAAATGCATGCAAGTATTTTTTCCTTCTCTGACAATTTGTTCTACAGTCTTCCTCCCAAGGACAGACCAGACTGCTCAGAATGATCTTTGACCTACACTTTCTTCAAAAGCAATGACAGTTGTGTTAGCTGTAATAGGTGTCATCAAGTTTTGTTTATTTCATATAAGATTTGACCCATCCTGTACCAATCATTGTCCAGTATCTAACTAAATATAAAAGGAGCAGATCCAAGATTAGACTGCTCACTCTTTGAAGTCTGATGCAAAATTTCATTGTCTGCAATGCACCCTTACTTATAATAGGTGTACTAGATACAACCAGTTACCAGACCTCCAGATAAGAGGGCATGATAATGTACTAAATCTATTATTTCTCCTCCAAACCCTATGTTGTGGCTACTCATTTGGATCGTCTCCAGGAGACGATTCTAAAGAGTACCCACAACATAGAGTTTAGTGGAAAATGGTTAATATTTTCAATTTTTGGAATCAAAATTACTCCCTCTATCTTTAGCTCTGCAAACAACTATTGTTTATTTCAGGGGATGTTTGAACCATCCTACAGCCAGGGCTGTCCAATATCTGACAAAATAGCAGACAGTGTAGATCAATATGTGACTGCTCTTTCTGTGTAGTCTGATCTTGATCTACACTATCTGCACATGCACCTTTAGTTGAGATAGGTGTACTCGGTGTTAACATCTATTGTTTATTTCAGGTGAGGTTTTCACCACCTTTGGTCCACCACTGTGAATGTCCTTACAGTAACAGTTGGGTCTATAGTGCAGTAGCATACACTTCATACTATGGGTTTACGGAAAAATGTAGATTCTCTTACATTGTCAAAGGTGATACCATAAATATTTAACTTCACCTTCATATCCTCACCAAATTACCTCTTAATAAATGGCTCGGCCATTTCAATTGATTGACTGAATAGTGTTTTACGCCACTTTCAACATTATTTCAGTTACATCATGGCGAGAGCTCACATATTCATGTACATGTATTTCCTTGGTTCCACCGGTACTGGAATAGGGCCCTGAAGTGTCTTGCTTAAGGTCACTCCCACGAAAAACCCAGTGCATCAGGTAAGGCTTGAATCTGGGACCTCCAGGCCAAGACTCCCACACTTTACCATGGAGCCACGCAGCACCCCCTCTGCCATTTCGAAGAAAGCATAGAGGTAATTGTCTGGGTCGTCGGCTGGGTTGGTGAAAGCAGCATCGTTGTGCAAAAACTTTGACATTTTATGATATCTCTGTTATTATTGAAGATATTTACTTCAAACTTAGGTGTATCTTTTTTTCACTAAGAATTTTCCCTGAAAATCAAGCAACTGCAGCCAAGTGAATGGCACCAATATGCAGTGCTCTTGTCTCCACTAACCCCTAAAGCAGCTTTTCTCATGCTACATTCCGGATTAAAATATCATCATACTAGCATCGTTTCTTATCGCTCTAGGGGTCATAAGTTTTACATGGGCTTATATAGTGAAAATTTAAAAAAATCTTCCTGCTCCTATCCATACAGCACAGAGCTACCAAATTTGACTTGTAGCTTTGTCTAATGGACCCCTACCACGGTGGGTAATCTACAAAATGGAGCCACTGGCTCCGCACTAAAAATGTTGTGTTGGTCTTCCGGGATGCCAGTGGCTCCAAAGTTGTAGCTCATAAACAACCCGCCAGTCAGGTAGGTGCTCAGTATTTTCATTTATTTCTCTTCTTTGAATGGTATTAACAAGAAAAAATGGAATGCTATTCGACTGCTAATATGTTTTACTGTTGAAATACGCAAAGGATACTGGGCAAAGCCCTTGGGATTGTCTGTGAAATGCTTTCTTCCGAGAAGAAACTTTTGTATAGCGACACAAGACAGTTGGTGTTTCTCTTAAACAAATTGCTTATTGAAACTGTTTGGCTGAGCTTTGCTTTTTTAACTGTGTCTAGGTGATAGACAAACAACCACAATGTCCCCGACTTGTCCCTGAGTAAAATCACAGAAGTTTTGCTCAAAACACATCAGGCTCCATTTATGTAGTATTGCTCTGGTGTTGTACACATACTTTAGTTCTAAATTATTAAATTACTACTTGGCAACTTAATGCAAAGGTTTTACATAATCATAATTTTGGTGGAAAAAATATTTGAAACATGGTGTTTGGTATTCAAGTTTTTTGGATAGAAAATGTTCAGTTTTGAGTGAGAGTGATTTATTTTGATGTCCATTGTTATGCTCAGATGAGTTCAATATTTTATGAATAAAGGTTTGTGTCATTCACTTTTTTGATCATGCCACTGAAAAATGTTTTCTGTTGCGAAAGTTTTGGAAGTCTTCTTATCAAAGCACTTCTTTGTTGTTAGAGTTCATTGATATTCGGTATGAACAATACTTGATTAGACCTGCTTGTATTTATTGACAGTCATCTTTGCATTTGAAAAAAAAAAGACGGGGGGGGGGGGGAGGCCAATTTTTCTCTGTTAATGCTTTATTGCCATACAGACTTCTGATGATTTATCTCTCTGTCAATGCCAATTGAGCACATGATGTATTTCTTTAAAAGCAAGTGGAGCGATACAGGGCCATCATGGCCCTCTTTTTTCAAATGAAATTGAACAGACATGCGCAATCAACTCAATTAATAATGAGTGTTTGTTTACAAATTTACTAAATATGTGTATGCCAGAAAAAGGTAAATTACAAAAAGATCGATGAAAACCTCATACTAAACTTGGAGTCAATGTGAAGTTAAATTATTTTTATAGATCAGTCCACATCCATTTTCATAAATGGCAAACAGATTAACTTTTTACCAAACGACAATTTTTAGACCTGTCCAAATTGAAAGCATTTAAAGACGACAATTTAAAGGTGACTCAAATGATGAAATTTGGCCCTGATAGATTAGAAAACATAGTGGGAAAAGAAGAAAATGCTGGTTACCAGCATTTTCTCCTTTTCCCACAATGTTTTCAAAAGGCCTCTTACCCAGGGTCGTTAAAAGTCAGGATTGTGTGATAAAGGGTTAAAGACACATACAGCTGGCTAAAAGATGACATGAACAGAATAGAATCTTTATTGACTTAATAATATGTGCATATGTTACCAGCAATTTCTTCTTTTTCCACAAAGTTTTCAAAAGCCTTCTTCTTCAGGGTCGTTAAAACTCGAGATTGTGTGGTAAAGAGTTAAGTACAGAAAACATGTGATTGGTATGAGATATTATACCCATTTTTTCCAAATCCGTTACCAAAGGACAAAATTTATATTCATCCAAATTAAAAGCATTTCTGAAAACACATTAAATTTGGCTTGAGTTATGGGATTTTTCTTTAAAAACGTGGAATACACTTTGAGAAAGGAGAAATTGCTGGTTACCAGCATTTTATTCTTCTCCTATAATTCTTTAATAAGCTTAGTCTGTCGGGGTTGTTAAAACTTGGGATGTGTTGTACGGAGTTTATTGGTCTCATTATAGACATCACCCCACCAGTGTTTACCAAATGCCCAAAAGACATGCATATATTCGAGAACGAAGAGGTCACCTTCAAGAAACCAGACTACTGGGACAATGTGGGTATTGCTAAAATACAAAGTACAATGGACCCCGACAGACGAACCTACCCACCCGGAAATTACTCCTTCAAATACAAAGTGATAGATTGGGATGGGAACCGTGCATCTTGTAGTTTCCTGCTGTCCGTTAGTCCAATAGGTAAGTTGGAGTTGTTTGTTTAATGATAATTCTAAGTTAGAAAAAAAAACTATACACTTGTTTGTTTGGTTTTTTGCCATTATTACAATCATGCCAGTTATTCATCACCTAAACAAATGATTGTTTTAAGGTGTCATACATAGACAGCCTTTTGAAAACATGGTAAGAGGAGAATATGCTTGTAACATGCAATTTCTCCTTTTTCAACAATATTTTGTACGATATCAGAGAATTTCAGCCCACTTCGATAAATTTCGAATTTGTCAGTTGCAGATGCTTTCTGTCTGGAGAGGTCTAAAGTTTGCCGTTTGGGAAATAGTGACTGCTTACCAAGCAACCCTTTGTTTCTTTGACTATTCAGAATGATTATTGAATTTGGCTTTAACCCTTAACCCTTAACCACACAATCCCGACGTTTAACAATCCTAAAAAGGAAGCCTTTTGAAAACATAGTGGGAAAAGGAGAAAATGCTGGTAACCAGCATTTTCTCCTTTTCCCACAATGTTTTTTCCCTGTCCCATAACAACTTCCAATTTTTAAGTCACCTTTAATTTATTGTCTGCAAATGCTTTCAATTTGGATTAGTCTAAAATTTTGTCGTTTGGTAAAGAGTTAACTCTTAACCATATGGCAAAATGTTAGACTGATCCAAATTGATAACAATTGCAAATGACAAATTAGAAGTAGTCTAAATGATGAAATTTGTCTTTGAAAGGGCAGGAAACATTGTGGGAAAAGGAGGAAATGCTGGTTACCAGCATTTTCTCCTTTTCCCACAATGTTTAAAAAGCCTTCCTCCTCAGGTTGTTAAATGTTGGGGTTGTGTGATTAAGGTGCTGAATAAGTTAAATGAAACCTTCAAGACAATAGTAAAAGAAAAAAAATATTTCAGTTATAAAATTATTTGGGGAAAAATATCTTCTTATCGGATAGTGTAGATCCAAGATCAGACTGCACATTCTGTGCAGTCTCATCTTGATCTGCATTGGCCAAAAAAGGGCCTCAAGTCGCACTTAGCAGCCTAAGTGTTACACTGCATTCAATAGCACTTCACCCATAATAAGGCAACAGCTCACTCATGTATTTCCTGGGTTTCACTAGCACAAGGCAAGGACTCTGTAGTGCCTTGCCCAAGGACACTCCTGTGAAAAGGTAGCGACGCTGAAAAGGATCAAACCTAGAGTTTATAGAATTATGTGGATTCAGAATTTCATATTACAGCATGTCTGATCATGTCATATCATATTCAAACACATGAACCATGCTCTGGCAAAAGGGGGCTTAACCCTTTACTGCACAATGACGCCTTTTGACGCCCCTGGGAGAGAAGCCTTTTGAAAACATTGTGGGAAAAGGAGAAAATGCTGGTAACCAGCATTTTCCCCTTTTCCCACAATGTTTTCTACCCTATCAAAGAAAAGTTGCATCATCTGAGCCATATTGAAATTGTCGTCTGCAAATGCTTTCAATTTGGACAAGGCTATAATTCTCTCTGGTAAAAGGTTAAATATAATCGCAGATTCATATAATCCATTTTGTATACAACCTACTGAATCATACGGTAGACTGGTCCTTTGGGCTGCAGAAAATTGACCAATTGCAAAAAGTTTCAGCTCAGGTCAGCCTGTACAGACTGCGCAGGCTGACATGAGCCAATACTTTTTGCAGATGCATTAAGCCCCCTCTTCTCAGAGCATGGCTCATATGTAAATGTATTTTCAAGGTTGCTCTTATCTAGGATGTCCCACTGATCAAAGACGAGTCTCCACATTTTGTGCAATCTGCTCTTTATCTACACTGGCCCCAAAGGCAACCGAAATCGTAAAAGGCACTTTAACCCTCTACTACACAATCCCCAGTTCTATTAACCGGAGGGAAGGACTCTGAAAACAATATGGTTAAAACTTTACAGCACAGCCTTATTTTGTACCTGCTCAAATCCAAAGAATTTTGCAGATGACAAATTCATTGTGACTGAAATTATTGGAAGTTTCTCTGAAAGGTTAGAAGACATTGTGGAAAAAGGAGAAAATGCTGGTATCCAGCATTTTCTCCTTTTCCCACAATGTCTTCTAACCTTTCAAATACAGCCTTATAATTTATGCAACATTGAATTTGTTGTCTGCAAAATGCTTTCAAGTTGGACCAGTCAAGATTTGGTTATTTGGTAAAGAGATAAAGGTTAGCTCACTACCAGCCATCAAAACTTTAAAATCATCTATATTTAACCCTTAGGCTGCTTATCGCGACTCACTAGCCTTTTGCGGACAGTGCAGGTCAAGATCAGACTGCACAGAACGTGCAGTCTGATCTTTGATCTACACTGTCCGATAAGGAGATATCTTCCCTCCAAAAATCCCTATGAATCGGGAAAGTTTTTGGCTTATACCATAGGCTTGAAAGTTTCATTTCTTTTATTCAGCAGGATAAGGGTTAAAAGAAAAACAGGAGAAAATCCTGTAAAACTAGAAATTTCTCTTTTTCCCCACAGCATTTCTACCCTTTTAAAGACTAAATCCATCCTTTAAGCAAGATCAAATTTGTTGTCTGCAAATGATTCAAAATTAGAAAAATTCTAAAACTTTGTTGGTTGACAAAGGATTAATTAACTTCTTACTGCTACCTCCTTGATCCTTTACTAAACAAACTGAATTTTGGACTTGTCCAAATCTAAAGCATTTGCAGACAACAAATTAAATGTGGCTTAATGCTTTACCAGACGACAAAATTTCAGCCTTTTCCAAATGGTAAGCATTTACAGACAACAAATTAAATGTTACTAAAAACATGGAATCTGTCGTTCAGAGGGTGGAACATTGTGGGAAAAGGAGAAAATGCTGGTTACCCTCAGAGTTGTGAAAAGTTGGGATTGTGTGGTAAAGGTATAAATGATGGTATTTGTAAGGGAAATGGCAGAAAAGTTTGTGGGAAAGGGATTTGTTTGCCATCATTAGAATCATCATGCTGGTTACCATCATTTTCTCCTTTTCCTACAATGTTTTCCAAAGCTTTCTCCCGCAGGTCATAAAAACTCAGGATTGTGTTGTAAAGGGATAATGTACAATGGATGATCAGAAAGAACGTGCACCATCTCACTATTTTGAAAACTACTTCATGTAGGGTTATAAAAAATTTTATAGATAAGCATTCATTATCTGGTAACTGACTCGAAAAATGCTGGTCCTTTTCCCACAATGTTTTCTAACCTCTCAGAGACAAGTCCTGTAATTTCAGTCACACTGAATTTGTCATCTGCAAATTCTTTGGATTTGGACAGGTCTATCAATAGGCAATGTTGTAAAGATTTAATACATTTATGCATGTGAAAAAAATGTGACAAAAGGGGAAATAATGGGTTACAAGTAGTCAATCACTTTTTAAGCTCACCTGAGCACAAAGTGCTCAAGGTGAGCTTTTGTGATTGTGCTGTGTCTGTAGTGCGTTGTCAACTTTTACTTTGTGTATGCTCTAAAGGCCACATTTTCAGTCATATACTCATGAAACTTAATCAGAATGTTTGTCTTGATGATATATTGGACCAGTTTGAAAATGGTTCATGTCGGATCAAAACCTAGGTCAATAGGTCAAATCTTAAAAAAGCATTGTGTACACTTTAGAGGCCACATTTTCAGTCCGATACTCATGATACTTGGATGCATTATTGTCTTGATGATATCTTGGACAAGTTCAAAAAATGGGTCTGGTTGGGTCAAAAACTAGGTCACTAGGTCAAATCTAAGAAAAATCTTGTGGACCACATTTTTAGTTTGACAATCATGAAAGTTCGTCAGAGTGTTTGTCTAATGATACTTGATAGCATTTTTGTCTTGATGACATCTTGCATATGAGTTTGATAATGGGTCATCTTGGGTCAAAAACTAGGTTACTAGGTTAAATCTTTTAAAAAACCTTGGGTACATTCTTAAGGCCACACTATCCGTCCAATAGTCTTGAAAATTGGTCAGTATGTTTGTCTTGATAGTTTTGAATGTGGGTTACATCTTTTCAAAAACTAGGTCACTAGGTCAAATCTTAGAAAAAGATTGTGTAAACTCTAGAGGCCACATTTTCAGTCCGATACTCATGAAACTTTGTCGGAATATTTGTCTTGATAGTATCTCAGATGATTTTAAAATGGGTCATGTGGGATCAAAAACTAGGTCACTAGGTTAAATCTTTGAAAAACCTTGTCTATGATCTAGAGGCCACATTTTCAATCCAATACTCTTAAAAGTTGGTCAGAATGTTTGTCTTGGTAAAAGCTTTGACAAATTTGAAAATTGGTAATACTGGTCAAAAACTAGGTCACCAGGTCAAATCTTCAGAAAATGTTATGTTTGCTCTAGAGGCCAAATGTTTAATCCATTAAAAGTAGTCAGAATGTTTGTCTTGATTTCTTTGATGAGTTAGAAAAGGGTCATACCGGGTCAAAAAGTAGGTCACCAGATCAAATCTTTACAAAAACCTTCTGAATGCTCTACAGGCCACATTTTTCATCCAATACTCTTGAAATTTGTTCAAAATGTTTGCCTTTATGATATCTCACATGAGTTTGAAAATTGGTCTTACCAGGTCAAAAACTAGATCACCAGGTCAAATCTTTGGAAAACCTTGTGTTAGCTGTAAAGGCCAAATTTTTAATCCAATACGCATGAAAAGGAATCAGAATTTTTGTCTTGATAATTTTTTTTTGATTTGTTTGAAAATGGGTCACATCAGGAAAATAACTAGGTCAATGGATCAAATCTTTGAAAAAAAAATTGTGTATGCGGTAGAGGCCACATTTTCAGTTCAATACTCACAAAAGTCACTCAGAATGTTTGTTTTGATAATATTTCAGATGAATGTGAAAATGGGTCATGTCTGTTCAAAAACTAGGTCCCCAGGTCTAACCTCAGAAAAATCTTGTGTACACTCTAGAGGCCTCATTTTTAGTCCAAGGCTTATAAAAGTTGGTCAGAATATTTGTCTGATGATATTCATGATGAGTCTGATAATGGGTTGGTCAATGGGCTTAATCTTTTTAAAACCTTGTATACACAGTAGAGTCAGAATGTTTGTCTTGATGAGTTTGAAAATGGCTTACATTGGTTCAAAACCTAGGTCAAGGAGACGTATCTTTGAAAAACCTTGTGCACCCTCTAAAGGCCAAATTTTCAGTCCAGTACTCTTTAAAGTTTGTTAGAATGTTAGTTATGTTATCTAGGAAGAGATTGGAAATGGGTCATGTTTGGTCAAAAAGCTCAGTTGAGCAACTTCAGGGCCATCATGGCCTTCTTGTTTTCATTCTTCTGCAGCAAAACGAATAAATTAAGACATTACAAGGTTGCATCTGTTCAATAAAGAGTGAAAAATGTTTTTTTTCCCCTGCTTTCCGTTTCAACATTTTCTTTTTCTACATTCTCAAATAGATAAACTTCCACAAGGACATAAGAAAGGATCTTCTGACGGGTCCAACATACTTGCAATTGGTGAGAAATAATATTTTAAAACATTTTATCATTCAATCGCAAAAGAATTCCAGTACATGTATGTGTTAACCCTTTATCTCTTTACCAAACGACAAAAATGTAGACTGGTCCAAATTGAAAGAATTTGCAGACGACAAATGAAATGTGAATCAAATGATGTAAATTGTGTTAGACAGGGTAGAAAACATTATGGGAAAAGGAGAAAATGCTGGTTACCAGCGTTTTCTCCTTTTCCTACAATGTTTTCAAAAGGCTTCTTCCTTAGCATTGTTAAAACTCGGGATTGTGTGGTAAAGGGTTAACACATGACACAATTTTAGACCTGTACTTACTGAAAGCATTTGCACGTGACAAAATAAAACATGGTATTTATGATGTGATTTGTCTATGAAAGTGTGGAAAGCATTATGGTGAAAGGAGAAAATGCTGTTTACCTGCATTTCCTTCTTTTCGCATAATATTTTCATAACTCACCGCTGTAAAGGTCACTACAAAGTAGGATTTTGTGGTGAAGGGTTAATTCTAAGTATTGTCTACATGCCTTTTGAAAATAGTGTAGAAGCAGTTTACTGCTGTACAGACCAAACATAGACTTATTTATAAAGTTATACTATTTTCTGCTTTTCAAACAATATTTTTCAATAGCCTCCTTTATCAAGGTTTTAAAAAACTACTGGATTGTCTTCTCCAGATCCTTAACTCTTTACAAGGGGATTATATTCTAGACCCATCCATATTAACCCATTCCCACAGGAAATATTTTGGACGTGTCCAAATTCAAAACATCTGCAGTCTACAAATACAAAATTAGTAGAAACAAACTCAACCCTTAACCCCCCAGTCCTGAGTCTTAACAACCCTGACGAAAAAACCCTTTGAAAACCTTGTGGGAAAAGGAGAAAATGCTGGTAACAAGCATTTTGTCCTTTTCCCACAAGGTTTTCTTCACTTTCACACACAATAACCATCATTTCAGCTGAATTTAATGTTGTCTGCAAATGCTTTCAGTGTTGAACAGTCTAAAATTTTGTCGTTTGGTAAAGAGTTAAGTTCTCTGATAGGATAGAAAACATTGTGGGAAAAGGAGCAAATGCTGGTTATCAGCAGTTTTCTCTTTTTCCCAAAATATTTTCAAATCATATCTAAACATCGATATCATTGCCAGATTTTTCCATATATCGCTAATATAGCAGTAATTATTGATAAAACTCTCTGAGACATACCTCTGTTTACTGTTTTTCTGTCGAGGGTGCTAGCTTGAGAGTTCCCGAATGTGTCGAGGGAACAAAATTTCATTGACTCTATTTGGAGCTAGTTCCACTGATTACCACCATTGACATTTGTTATCTTCTTTTAAAACAGTTGCACCAATTGCTGGAGTCCTAACAGGAACCTTTATGGTTGTTGGAGTTGTTTGCTGTAGGCGAGCCCACAACAGGGCTAATGCTCCACAACACAGACCACATAGTGCTCCACAACACAGCCAACATAGTGCTCCACAACACAGCCAACATAGTGCTCCACAACACGGACCAGGTTGTGCTCCACAACACAGACCATGTGACACATTTGACAACCACATTTATGCTATTCCCGCTGACGTCAAACCACCAGATTACAACTCTCTCCCACCCAATCCACCAGCCTACCACAATGACAACATATCTATGCATAGCGACTACACATTCCTACCACCACCCGAATATAAAGAGGTTGATGAACTGAGAGTCCCCACTGGCTACATTAATCCAGATTATTCTACCATCCCAAGTGTTAACAATTCTGTGGAGTCTTGAGCTGCATATAAAATTAACCCTTAGAGCACCGAATAAACCTGCCAGATATTTTCATTCTAAAAATACAACCCAAATAATTGCAATTTCATAGTTGCTTTTGCAAAGCCATCTGGTAAAGAGTTAAAGACCTTAAGCTTTGATTTTTCTTTTTACCCAAACCGTGCCTTTCACAACTCCACTTTCCTTTGTAGATCAAAGATCGGACTGCCTTTGTAGATCAAAGATCAGACTTTCTGATCATTCATCTACACTGTCTTCTTTGTGTAAACACTGTCCACAACTGCAATCTTGAAATTGCGACCATTTTTGTCTATTTTCTAGCGTGAAAATGCCTGTTAGGTTTATTCCTTGCTTTAATGTACCAAATGACAAAATTTTAGACTTTTGCAAATTGAAAGGATTTTGCAGACAACCCAAAAAGTGTGACTAAAAAATTGAAATTTGTGTTGGGAAGGGTAGAAAACATTGTGGGAGAAGGAGAAAATGCTTGTTACCAGCATTTTCTCCTTTTTCCACAATGTTTTCAGAAGGCTTCCTTCTCAGGGTCATTAAAAGTTGGGGTTGTGTGGTAATGGGTTAACCCTTAACCATACAGTTCCGCTATTTATGACCCTGAGAAATACAGCTCTTAAAATCATAAAGGGAATTAACTTTCGATAAAGCTGGTAATCAGCAATTTCTCCTATTCCCCAAATGCTTTCTGCCATGTCAGACAATTTTAGATCATTTAGATGAATTTGGAAATCTATGTCAGCAAATGCCCTTAACCCTTTACCACATAGTCCCGACTTTTAACAACCCTAAGGAAAAAGCCTTTTAAAAACATTGTGGGAAAGGGAGAAAATGCTGGTAACCAGCATTTTCTCCTTTTCCCACAATGTTTTCCACCCATCCCAAACAAATTTCCATTTTTCATTGACATTTTACCTGTCTTCTGCAAATGCTTTCAGTTTGGGCTAGTCTAAAATTTTGTTGTTTGGTAAAGAGTTAGCTCTTTACCACACGATCACGGGTTTTAACGACCCTGAAGAAATAGCCTTTTGAAAACATTGTGGGAAAAGGAGAAAATGCTGGTAACCAGCATTTTCTCCTTTTCCCACAATGTTTTCTAACCTTCCCAAAACAAATTTCAATATTTGAGTCAAGTGCTTTCAATTTGGACAAGTTTAAAATTTTGTCGTTTGGTAAAGGTTTAATTCAGAAGAACCTAAAGGGTTATATGCTGTCTCTAAATACCTCCAGAGACAAATTTCAAGCAGACAGCTTTGAAAATATCCATGTTAACTCCTTACCAAACGACAAAATTTTAGACTGGTCCAAATTCCAAGCATTTGCAGATGACAAAATAAATGGGACTGAAAAAATGAAATGCGTTTTGCGAAGGGTAGATAACATAGTGGGAAAAGGAGAAAATGCTAGTTACCAGCATTTTCTCCTTTTCCCACAATGTTTTCATAAGGCTTCTTTCTCAGGGTTGTTAAAAGTCAGGATTGTGTGGTAAAGAGTTAAATCTACCAAACAACAAAATTTTAGACTGGTCCAAACTCAAAGCATTTGCAGATGACAATTTTAATATGGCTCAAATGATGGAATTTGTTTTTGATGGGGTAGAAACCATGGTGGGAAAGGGAGAAAATGCTGGTTACCAGCATTTTCCCCTTTTCCCCAAATATGTTTTCCACATAGACCTTCTTTGTAAGGGTTGTTAAACCTCGAGACTGTGTGGTAAAGGGTTGAATATGGATAATCAACAGGAATCAAGGTTAAATGTTTGATTACAAAAATTAATCAAACATTGTAGCAAGAAGGGATATTGCTTATTACCAGCATCATTCATCCTTTAGCCACAATGTTTTTAAAAGCTATCTGCTGCAAACTGCTTAACCCTTTCCCAAATGACAAATTTTGGACTGGTCCAAATTGAAAGAGTTTGCAGACGACAATTTTAGATTTGATGAAAATAGCAAAAAGTTATCAAAAAGGGTAGAAGGCACTGTGGGAAAAGGAGAAATTACTCGTTACGAGCAATTTCTCCTTTTCCCACAGTGTTTTCAAAAGACTTGTACTACAGACACGTGAAAACCAGGGCTTGTTTGGGAAAGGGTTAAACATATCTGCAGAAGGTAACAAGTTTACTCTTTACCAGACACTGTGTTTTTGTGATTCTGAGGAACAAAGCTTTTGAAAACATCGTAGTAATAGAGAAATATTGCTGGTAACCACCATTTTCTCCTTTTCCTGCAATGTTTTCTACTTTTTGAAGACAAGTTGTAACATTAAAGCAGCATTAAATTTGTAGTCTACAATTATTATTTTAATTAGATGAACCACACTCTGTGAAAAAGGGGTTTAATGCATCTGCGACAAGTATTGACTAAGGTCAGCCTGCGTGGACTGCGCAGGCTAACTTGGGCCGAAATTTTTCGCTGTTGGCAAATTCTCTGTCAAAGTACCAGTGTACCTCACGGTTCAGTCGATTGTCAGACAAAATGGATTTTATGGATCCATGATTATGTAGTAAGTTGCTTGGATTACAGAGATACATTAAGCCCTGTTTTGCCAGAGTATGGTGATTATGTAATCAGAAAATTGACTCTGGATGATTCAGTCTGCAAGCTTACAAATTTGTAGCCCAAAAGTGATGTTGCTCTAATATTTTGATAAATAATGACATTTTTTTTTTTTAGCACACCTGAGCATGAACTGCTCATGGCCAGCTTTTGTGATCGTGCTGTGTCGGTTATGCATTGTCCGTTGTCTGCCATGCAGTCAGCATCAATTAGCTTGTTTGCACTCTCGAGGCAACATTTTCAATTGAATACTCATGAAATTTGGTCAGATTGTTTGTCCTGATAAAATCTCAGATTCTTTCGAAAATGGATCATGTCAGGTCAAATAGTAGATCACCGGGCCAAATCTTAGAAAAACTTTGTGTGCACTCTAGAGGCCACATTTTCAGCCTGATACTCATGAAAAATGGTCAGAATCTTTGTCTTGATAATATCTCGGACAACTTTGAAATTGGGTCAGATCGGGTCAAAAAGTAGGTCACTGGGTAAATCTTAGAAAAACCTAGTGTGCACCTGAGAGGCCACATTTTCAATTTGATATTCATGAAACTCTATCAGAATGTTTGTATTGATGATATCTCGGACATGTTTGAAACTTGGTCACATCAGGACAAAAAGTAGGTCACTGGGCCAAGTCTTAAAAAAACCTTGTGTGCGCTCAAGAGGCTACACTTTCAGTCTGATACACATGAAACTTAGTAAGAATCTTTGTCTTAATGGTACCTCAAACAAGTTTGAAATTAAGGTACATAGGGTCAAAAAGTAGGTCACTTGGCCAAATCTTAGAAAAATCTTATGTGCATTCTAAGAGGCCACATTTTCATCCCGACACACATGAAAATTGGTCAACAATGGCTGAATCTGAATGTGTACTGATCAAGGGAAATAACTAATTTTATCACAGATTATAGTTTCTTACTATTTACCTCCCTTGATTATCAAACTACTTTTACATGATTTGTGTTGTGTAATCAATTTTTTTGGAAAGAAAATGTTCCATTTTCAGAGCGAGTTATTTACTTTTATGTTAATACTTATTCTTAGATGAGTTAAATATTTATTTTAAAGTAAGGTGTCTATTGTTCAGTTTTTTTCTTCCAGAACTTTACCATTCATGCCATTGAAAAAATGAATTCTGCATCTAAGGTTGGAAATCATCTGGTCAAAGCACTCTTTTCAGAGTTCTTTGGTATTTGGTATGAATGATACTGGATTAAACCTGCTTGTATTCACTGACATAATCTTTGCATTTCAAAAAGATGTGACCTTTTTTTTTTTTTAAAGGGGGGGGGTATCTTTTCCAAGAAAGTTTATTGCCAGACTTCTTATAATTTATGTCTCTGTCAATGCCAATAAAGTGCATGATACATCTATTTCAAAGGCAGTGGAGCAATACAGGGCCATCATAGCCCTCTTGTTATTCTTTTACAATTGGCATAATACATTTTCATCAGCCAATCACTACGAAAGACTATTTTAAGATGAGGTTTTATCCGAGTTGTTACGTTTTCATAAAAGTCTTATATATTTTTTTATTTTGTAATAATCAAGATAAAAATAAATACATTGTGTTTTTGTCTGTTGCACATGAATGACTTAAGTGTCCAAGAACTCCATGTAGACTTCTTGTGAGATCAGTCACTCCAGCTAGAACTAAGCCTGGATTTCTTTAACCTTTAGGCTGCTAAGTGTGACTCTGTAAATCAAGATCAGACTGCACAAAATATGCAGTCTGATCTTAGATCTGCACTGTCAGATAGAGTATTTTTCTTTCCGGTGAAATTAATTTAAAAATTGCAATGGTTGGGTTTTTACTATTGAGAGGAAACATTAGGCTTCATTTATTTAGCAGTTTAAAACTACTTCATCACTTAGGCATGGTTGATTATATGGTATTTAATTAATACCGTTTTCAACATTATCTCAGTTACATCACAGCAGTCAGTGCACCTATCTAAGCTGACCTGGAATTTCTTTCTACCAGTACCTTGCACAATATTCTCCCCCAGCTACTAGCCATTTTCCAAAATAACCAACATCGAAACAACAATCAGCAGTGAGAGAGGAATGAATTCTGTCTCAATAAGTATCATCAATCAAAGGAAAGAAAGTGGCTGAGCTGGGGGATTCGAACCAGTGAACTCCCCTACCACCCACTTCCCTGCACCCCCACCCTCAAGTACTGTAAGCTACCCCCCACTTCTCCGCACCCCCACCCTCAAGTACTGCAAGCTACAGACTGCACTACTGGGGACTGGCATACTAATGCATCACAGACACCATCAGAGGAAATCCTTAACCCTTTACCAGGGGTCCTGCGTGACTCAATGGTTAGGTGTAAGACTCATGACCTGGAGGCCCCAGGTTCGAGCGTCACTTGATCCACTGGGTTTTTCATGGGAGTGTCCTTGGGCAAGACACATCAGAGCCCCAGTTGAGTACTTGTGAAACCCAGGAAATCCTGTGACTATGTGAGCTGTTGCCGTGATATGACTGAAATAATGTTGAAAACGGCATAAGACACCATTCAATCAATCAACTTTAACCCTTTACCAGACGACAAAATTTTAGCCTTGTCGAAATTGAAAGCATTTGCAGACGACAATTTCAAAGTGGCTCAAATGGTGAAACTTTTCTTTGATAGGGTAGAAAACATTGTGGGAAAAGGAGAAAATGCTGGTTACCAGCATTTTTTCCTTTTCCCACAATGTTTTCAAAAGGCTTCTTTCCCAGGGGCGTCAAAAGGCGTCATTGTGCAGTAAAGGGTTAACCCTTTACCACACAATCACGTTTTAACAACCTTTCTGAAAATGGCTTTTGAAAACATTGTGGGAAAAAGAGAAAATGCTGGAAACAAGCATTTTCTCCTTTTCATACAATGCTTTCAACACTTTCAAAGACAAATCTCATCAAACAATCCTGCGTTTTAATGACCTTGGGGATGAAGGCTTTGAAAACATTGTGGGAAAAGGTGAAAATGCTGGTATGTTACCAGCTTTTCCTCTGCTTAACTCAATACTTTCAACCACTATCAAAGAAAATCTCATCACTTGAGCCACAGGCTGAATTTGGTTGATCCTCTTTTTGCAGATCCATTAAGCTCCCTTTTGACACAGCACAGCTCAATTAGCATTCAATGGTAAATAAAATCAATCACAATTTTAGGCTGACCTTGTCAGAAACCCAAAACGATCATGCAGCCAAATCAAATCCGGGGAAGAAGTCTTTTGAAAACATTGTGAGAAATGGAGAAAATGCTGGTAACCAACATTTTCTCCTTTTCCCACAATGTATTCCACCCTATCAAAGTAAAATTACATTATTTGAGCCACAATGAAATTGTCATCTGCAAATGCTTTCAATCTGGACGGGTCTAAAATTTTGTCGTGTGCTAAAGGGTTAATCACTGACATCTGGAAATGGATATTCTGGTCATTACAAACAATATAAAAAGTGTGATTTCAAGGCTGTCTTAATCAGAATATTGAGAATAGATGCGGAAAGTGTAGTTTCAAAATCAGGCTGCGCATTCAATACAATCTGATCTTGATCTACACTGTCTACAGAAGCTACTAAATCCAGCACTAGCACTTCAAGGGATAAAACTACTGGGTCAGTGACTGAGATTCTCAGGTAACCCTTAACTAAACAATCTCGAGTTTTAACAATTCAAAGAAGAGACTTAAAAAGATTCTGGAAAAAGGAGAAAATGCCAGTTACCAACAGTTTCTTTGTTTCCCACAATGTATCTACCGGGTAAAAACATATTTCAATTTTCTTTTTAATTACATTTTTTGTGTTGTCTGCAACTGCTCACAAATTTTGAAAAGTCCAAAATTTTAGTCATTTGGTAAAGTGTCAATGGTATTTCAGGCAAAAAATATGGCACTCTAAACACTCCATCCATGCATCAATAAAACACATGAGCATTGCTCTGGCAAATGGGGGCTTAATGCATCTCTGCGATGCATTCATTATACCAAGCAAGTCGTTACAATGGATCTATAAAATTTATTTTGTCTAACAAGAGGCTGAATCTGGGGATAGAATGGTCCTTGGACATGCAGAAAATTGACCGGTAGCAAAAACTTTCGACCCATGTCTGCCTGCTCTGACTGTGCAGGCTGACATGCATCGATACTTTTTGCAGATGCATGAAGCCCCCTTTTCACAGAGCATGGCTCATTTCATTATATGGCTTTTGGTCATAGCCCATTATTTAATAGAGAAATATCTCTTCTCTAAATCTTTCAGTAGACAGCTTTTGACAACATTGTAGGAAAAGTAGAAATTAAAAGCTGTATAGCTGCCAAATATAAACAGTGGGGTAGTAAATGCATTTAAATTAAACATTAAATCATACAACTTAAAAGCATGGAAATTATTGTAGAGTTCGTCTGAGTGATAGTTGCTGGCTGAAAAATTAATTTCAAAATCAGGTAAAAAGTAAACAAACGATAGAGTAACCTGGCAGCTTTTAACCTAGTTTTAGATTTCATTTGTCTGTCAGCAACTAACAAATGGACAGACCATATAAAACAGATTGTCATGTTCACAATGAATGTCATCTTCCATACTTTTAACTCTTTACCAAAGGACAAAATTTTAGGCCAGTCCAAATTGAAAGCTTTTGCAGACGACAAAATAAATGTGTATCAAAAATTGAAATTTGTTTTTGGAAGAGTAGAAAACTTTGTGAGAAAAGGAGAAAATGCTGGTTACCAGCATTTTCTCCTTTTCCCACAATGTTTTCAAAAGGCTTTTTCCTTGGGGTCGTTAAACGTTGGGATTGTGTGGTAAAGAGTTAAATGGTATGATTTGAATTCAAATGCATTTTAACACCTGCATTGTGTTTTTGACTACCATTGGACCTTTCAGTTTGTTACAGAATTGTAAACCAAACCAAGAGGCTGTACTCACCTACCATTCTAAATTCTAAGGTTTACCATCTCTTAGAATTTTTATCCCTTAACACCCAATAAATTCTTTACCAAATATATCAAAAACACTTACACTTGCCCCATTGTACACTATATTAACCCTTCACCACACAATCCCAAGCTTTAATGACCCTAAAAGAGAAGGCTTTTGAAAACATTGTGGGAAACGGAGAAAATGCTGGTTACCAGCATTTTTCTCCTTTTCCCACAATATTTTCTACCATATCAGAAACAGAAATTATCATTTTGGCAACATTTAATTTGTCGTCTGCAAAATATTTTTGAATTTATTACTTTGAATTTGGTCTAGTCCAACAATCTGCTGTTTGGTAAAGAAATAAAAAAAAGCGGAAAATATTGCAATAAAAGGCAAAAATGCTGATTAGATCCACCAAAATTTTCTCCATTTAATCAGAAATTGTATATTATATATAAACCTTTACGATCCCAGATTTAATTTTACAATGTTTTCAAAGGGCTTCCTTCTCAGGATCGTAACTTCACGTGATCATCTACTGAATGATGAAATAACAAGCACTTAACCCTTTACCAGACGGCAAAATTTTAGCCTTGTCCAAATTGAAAGCGTTTGCAGACGACAATTTCAATGTGGCTCAAATGGTGCAATTTTTCTTTGATAGGGTAGAAAACATTGTGGGAAAAGGAGAAAATGCTGGTTACCAGCATTTTCTCCTTTTCCCACAATGTTTTCAAAAGGCTTCTTTTCCAGGGGCGTCAAAAGGCGGCATTGTGCCGAAAGTTTAATAAATCAAATGACCTTTCTTACCCAACCCTTAAGCTGCTAAGTGCGACTCACTGACCTTTAGCAGACAGTGTAAATCAAGATCAGACTGCACAGAAAGTGCAATCTGATCTTGGATGTACACTGTCCGACAAGGAGATATTCTTTTTCCAAAAAAAATAAGTTTGAAATAACATTATTCTGATTTTTACTATTGGCTTTAACCCTTTCAGCACCATAGGTGAAAACAGGGACTTTTGCGGACGGCATAGATCAAGATCAGACTGCACAGAACGTGCAGTCTGATCTTTGATCTATACCTTCCGCTTGTTTGGTCAAGCCTATATGATAAAAATCTTCCAGAGACTCAGGGGATTCTATTTACAGCCATCAAAAGAAGCCGAGTTTGTTTATTTGGTGCCGACAGAGTTAAAGTTTTATTCAACTTTTTAGTAGGATAAGGACTAGTAGTACAATACCAAGCTCATCTCCCCGAAAAGAGAAAAACTCTAACCTTACCAGACAGCGAAGATGGGTGTTCAGACATGCTCTGTACAGTCTGATCATGTACCACAATGTCCAAGAAGTGTACCAAGTCCCGCTTAGCAGGTGTAGGTGTAACATTGTACCTCATGACAGAATTCTACGCTTGTGTAAAATGAAAGCATTTGCCAGTCTACAACAAATTAACCCATAGAGCGCCAAATAAACCCAACAGACATAATTGGCTTAGAAATACTCCCAAAACAAGAGATGTTTGTAAAACATGTATGCCCCCCTAATGGCATCCAATTCTACATATAACATGTGATTATAAACTGTTAAGTTCAAAGTGTAAAAACGAACAAAGGGTAATTACTCAAAAATTATTAATGATAAATTAACAGTTCTTGGGCATTGCACTTCCCATTTATGTGAACTATCAACTTATAAGGTTTCATGATTTTACCTCACATACTTTTTGAGTTATGCTCTGGAAAAAAATTAAGTACGAAAATCAACAAAGGGCAATAACTGCAAAAATATAATGGGCAGAGTTATGGTTCTTGTGCAATGCACTTCTCCTGAATAAGATCTATCCACATGTAAAGTTTCAAGATGATATCTGAAAAACCTTTTGAGTTATGCTCCGGACAAAAATTAAGTATGAAAATCAACAAAGGGCAATAACTCCAAAAATATGATGGGCAGAGTTATGGTTCTTGTGCACTGCACTTCTCCTTAATGAGATCTATCCACCTATGAGGTTTCAAGATGATACCTGAAATACTTTTAGAGTTATGCTCCGGACAAAAATTAAGTATGAAAATCAACAAAGGGCAATAACTCCATAATATGATGGGCAGAGTTATGATTCTTGTGCACTGCACTTCTCCTTAATGAGATCTATCCACCTATGTAGTTTCAAGATGATACCTGAAATACTTTTTGAGTTATGCTCCGGACAAAAATGTGGTCTACGGACCGACCGACCGACGGACCGACCGACAAGTGCAAAGCAATATACCCCCGCTTCTTCGAAGGGGGGCATAATAATTGCAGTATTATGAGGGCTGTAGTCTATAGTGTTTCAACAAAGCAGACAGTGTGGATTTAGGTTCAGACTACAGGTTTCGTGCAGTCTGATCTTGATCTACACTGGCCGCAACAGCAACAGTTACTTTGGTTGTGAAAGGCACTCTAAAGGTTAAATTGCCTCAAATGATTTTGGTTGTCTCCCAAAAGTAGAAAGCATTATGGGAAAAGGAGAAAATGCTAGGTACCTACAATTACGCCATTCCCATAATGTTTTCAAAAGTCTTTTTCCTCATGGTTGTTAAAATACAGGATTTTTTTGTAATGGGTTAACTATTTCGATTTTGACACAGAAGGGTAGGTAATAAATAAAGCTTGCAAAACAAGCGGCGTCTTGCCACTCTTGGGTCACTATCGTAACGAATTGTCAGAGAATGAAACCCTTACCTGTGGCATGAAATATGAAGTTGATCTTGCAGTTTGGCGCCATAAATGACAGCACTGATTCACATTTTCACCTGCTTATTCAAAGGAAAGTCCACTGTTTATTTTTTTCAACGAAAGTCCAACAGGAAATTTAAATGACTGTCACAATCAATTCCACAACAAATCGCACCTTTTATTTTCGATGCAAAAACCAGGGATCATATATGATCACTAGCAAAATGCAACAAATGATTTTCGCTTGCTGTCGTCTTTCTTTCCGGTAGATCTATCGATGTATCCAATAAGTTGGTCACAAAATTAACCGAAAAAGTCCTAATTTCACGCAAACAATGTTCGGTCGGCTTCTCAGGTATCCTGATTGAAACTAGGTCAAAGGAACGCTGAAATCTACATGTTTTCTTTATTAGTATTACCGTAATGATACTAACAATAGAAACATGCACGTGCAAATAGCAAGTAGGAAGGTTTAGGCTCTATTTAAAGATTTCTAAGACGTTAAGTCGAATTAGGAAAAGGTAACTTTTTCATACTCGTGTATTTTTCAGTAGGTAGTAAATGAAGAGACAGTCATATAAGCCAAATGGTTATTTTGTATGACAAAACCGCACTGAATTATTTCCATAATGTTTGGCTAAAATTCAAGTTCTCCCAAATTATCATGTTCGCAAGCCGAGGTGACGATCACTTCGTGGATCTTCGTAGTGATCGCCACTGTGGCTTGCAAAGATGCCAAATTATTGGCCAGCATAGCTGTATAGAGCCGTGCTCTGGCAAAAGGGGGCTTCGTGCATCTCCGCAATGCATGTAACAAACGGCGAGTCGTCACATAATTATATAATCATACAATGTAAAGTCAATTTTGTCTAACAACAGCCTGAATCCTGAGGTAGACCTGCACTGGTCTTTGGACATATGTAGAAAATTGACCAATAGTAAAATGTTTCATTCCAGCCACGGTCAGCCTGCGCGGTCTGCGCAGGCTGACCTGGGCCGATACTTTTCGCAGATGCATTAGAGCCCCTTTTCACAGAGTATGGCTCATATATACAGAAAAACAGACATCCCCTTTCGCACGGCCAAGCCTATAATTGTGCCTGGTCCTTCTCGGATTTATCCCCAATATTATTCCCAAATATGGCGGGCTGGTTATTTGTGCCCCTTTCTTACATTACAGGTTTCCGGTTCGAATTCCGTGATGAGCGGGAACAACCTTTAGGAGGATATACAAATCAAACATTTCGAACCTTTGTTAAACAACAGCGAGATTTTACGACCAGGGGAGCAGCTAGTCCAAAATAAAATACGAGCCATGCTCTGTGAAAAGGGTGCTTAATGAATCTGCGAAAGTATCGATCCAGGTCAGCCTGCGCAATCCGCGCAGGCTGACCCGGACCGAAACTTTTCGCTATTCATAGAGTAAATATTCATAGAAAAATTAAAGTAAACATTTTAAACAGTTTAAAAGTGTGTTTTCGCTATTCGTCAGTTTTCTGTATGTCCAAGGACCAGCCTACCTCATGATTCAGTTGGTTGCAAGACCAAGTAGATTTTATGGATCCTTCATTATGTGATGCCTTGCTTGGTATGATGCACCACGGAGATGCATTAAGCCCCCTTTTGCCAGAGCATGGCTCTCATGTATGCAAAAGTAATACCAAAGGTATTTATCCGAAGCGCAAAGCACTGAGAGTGGCGGAGAGGTATTTCCAGGAGGGTCTAAGGAGGGTCTACATAGAAGATTTTTGTTGATTGATTGATTGTATGGTGTTTAACGCCGTTTTCAACAATATTTCAGTTATATCGCGGCGGCCAGTGCACCTGTCCATACTTTCCTGCAGTTTCTTTTACCAGTACTCCGCACAATATTCTTTCCAAGCCACTGGCTGCTTTCCCACATAACCATCGTCGAAACAAGGCTCAGCGGTGAGAGAGGAATGAATCCTGTCGCAATGACTATCATCAATCCTCGGAAAAAAATTGGCCAAGCCGGGGATCGAACCAGCGACCTCCAGTTCTCAAATCCTGTACGCTACCGACTGAGCTACGGGGGCTTGGCAGAAAATTGTTGTACTGTAGAAGTTATTTGGTGGCCTCGGCTGACGTTTTCTTGTTTTGGCAAAACTGTCTTTCTTTTACTATCTTTTTATTTTAGCAAGTGAACTAAACCCTTAACCATACAACTAAATTGTGAACCCGTCCATACCCAAAGCGTTTACGGATGACAAATTAACCCTTTACCACACGAGCCCGAGTTTTAACGATCCTGAGGATGAAGCCTTTTGAAAACATTGTGGGAAGAGGAGAAAATGCTGGTATCCAGCATTTCCTCCTTTTTTTCCCACAATGTTTTTTTCTACCCTTTTAAAGACAATTTGCATCACTTTTATTCACATTTTAATTGTCGTCTGCAAATGCTTTCAGTTTAGACCAGTCTTCATTTTTGTCGTTTGGTAAAGAGTTAAACGTGGCTCAAATTGTGAAAGCTATCTTTGATCAGGCAGAAAACATTGTGGGAAAAAAGGAGAAAATGCTGGTTACTAGCTTTTTCTCCTTTTCCTACAATGTTTTTTACAGTGTTCTCTCTCAAGGTCGTATAAAGTCGGGATTGTGTGGTAAAGCCTTAACTGCGTTTTTACGAACACGCAGCTACACCCCTGACGATCATGAGGAAATCTGCATTGAAAATATTATGGGAAAACCAAAACACACTGACAACCATGCACTTCTCCTTTTCTCACAATGTTTTCTATCCTAGCACAGATAACTCCCATCATTTGTGCCAAGTTTAATTTGTCGTCTGCAAATGCATTTTAATATGGACGAGTCAAAAAAAATTGTCAAATGGTAAAAGGTTTACCACCAAGGTTCCCGTCCATGACGATGGTCATCTTGCCATCTTATAAAGGAAAGGAAATACGACCAAATAAAAGTCGTATACATTATAATTATTCACTCTACTTACTCTTGACGGGATCTGATATATAGTCTAATTTTAACACTTAAGCTTCTGAATAAATGAAATGCAAACTTCTATTCAGTACTAAAAGCCCAAACATTGCGGTTTCAATGTTGATTTCACCGGAAAGAAAATACCGTATCGGACAGTGTAGATCAAAGATCAGACTGCACGTTCTGTGCAGTCTGATCTTGATCTACACTGTCCGCATAAGGCCAGTGGGTCGCGATTAGCAGCTTAAGGGTTAATACGAGCCCAGGTTCTTTCCCGAGCCTCGATAGCGCAGTCGGTAGCGATCAGAACCTGAGACCAGGGGTTGCTGGTTCTAATCCTCAGCTCAGCCAATTTCTTTCTGACGGTCATTACGACAGAATTCACTCCTAATCTATCATCGCTCCCAACTTTGTTTCGACTATGGTTATGTCCAGAAAAGCAGCCAGTGGCTTGGAAAGAATATTGTGCGAAGTACTGGTAAAAAAGACTCCATAAAAGCATTAATAGGTGCACACCCCGCCGCGATGTAACTGAAATAATGTTGAAAACAGCGTTAAATACAATAAACCAACCAGGCTCTTTTTACCATCTCTTGACCATCCCATCTTTCCAAGACAGCTGAGTCCCTTGGCCAGAGGCTTAACCCTTTACACATTACCAGATGACAAAATTTTATCTTGTATAAATGGAAAGCATTTGCAGATGACAGCTTAAATATTGCTTCAATTTTGTCATTTATCATTGAAAATTTAGAAAACATTGTCGGGAAAAGAAGAAAATGCTGGTTCCCAGCATTTTCTTCTTTTCCCACAATGTTTTCAGAAGGCTTTTTCCTTCAGGGTTGTAAAAACATGGAATCGTGTGGTAAAAGGTTAAGAAACTAACACAGACAGAAAACTCTTTTCGTCCTCGAGCAGAGCATCATCTAAAAACAGTGTGACAAAAGAAGAAATTGCTTGTATCTCCAGTTGCGACCAAAAGCCCTTTACAAGATGACAAAAATATTGAACTCCCCAAGCGAAAAGCGTTTGTAAACGACAAATGAAAAGAACCCAACGGATGGGATTTGTGATGTGGGGGGGGGGGGGGGGGGGAATAGAAAAAAATTGTGAGAAAGGGAGAAATTGCTGATAAACCAGTATTTTCTCTTTCCCAATATTTTTATGCTTCACACGCCACCTTCATCAGGATCCGTATTCACCAACCATTCTTAAGAACGTTCTTAGACCTATTCTTCAAGATTTTCCAGGTTTGAAAGTAACACAACTACTGATTGGCTAAACCAAACTGTTTAGCCAATCAGAAGGTGTGTTACTCTCAAATTTGGAAAATTTTGGAAAACAAGACCAAGAATATTCTTAAGAATGGTTGGTGAATACGGACCCAGGATCGTTCGAACTCGGGATTAAGTGGTAAACGGTATACCCTTCCATTTTCCTTGCATATTTTAAACCTTTAACCCGTAGGTTGCTAAGCGCGACTGAAAGACCTTTTGCGGACAATGTAGATCAAGATCAGACTGCACAGAATGTGCCGGCACATTCTGTGCAGTCTGATCTTGGATCTACACTGTCCGATAACGAGGTATCTACCTTCGCCCCCCCCCCCCCCCCAAAAAAAAAAATTCCTTTGAAATGGTAAAATCTTTTTTTTTTCTATCGGCTTGAAAGTTTTATTTCACTCCTTTAGCGGAATAAAGGTTAACATCCTTTCATCATCTTTTAACTCTTTACCAAACGACAAAATTTTAGACTGGTCCAAATTGAAAGCATTAGCAGACGACAAAATAAATGGGACTGAAAAATTGAAATTTGTTTTGGAAAGGGTAGAAAACATTGTGGGAAAAGGAGAAAATGCTGGTTACCAGCATTTTCTCCTTTTCCCACAATGTTTTCAAAAGGCTTCTTTCACAGGGTCGTTAAAAGTCGGTATTGTTTGGTAAAGGGTAAACTATTGTAGGCTTTGCGGTCGATATAGATCAGGATAAGGCTGCACAAGCTGGATAGTCTTATCCTTCATCTACACTGTCAGCTTGCTGAGACATTCTGGACTTTAGACACCTGGAACTTGCGAGTATTTCTATCTTATTTCTAGACTAAAAGTGTCTGTTTGGTTTATTCGGCGCTCTTATGGTTAAAGGCCCAATAGCGACCAAAAGTAAATAATGTTGGCCGCAAAATGTATCTGCATTTAAATCATATCATTTAAATATATGAAAGTCATTGTGAAGATGACAATCTGTTATTGTTCGGTTGGTCCAAGTGTAAGTCTCTGGCAGAAAAAAAAAATTCAAGTCAGGTAAAAAGTAAACAAAAGATAGAGCGACCTGGCAACTTTTAACAGAACAGAACAGAACAGAAGTTTATTACAAGACAAGTACACAGTTGTACATAGTCACAAAAACTTTCATTTATAAACATGAAATAAAACGAGATCTAGAGAGTATGACAGACGGTAAAAGGACCTGCATTATACAATATATGTGTGTAGCACTTTCAGCAAAGTCAAAAGATATGTTTAATATAATTTAAGTTTTACTTGACAGCGCCACACACCTAGTTTTAGATTTCATTTTTTGCCAGCGAATAACAAATGGACTGACCGTACATTCACAGGTTGGACTGTAATCTTCACATTAAGAAATTTTACATACTTTTAAATGGTACGTTTGAATTTTAAATGCATTTTAAAACCTGCATTGTTCACTTTGGACAGCTATAGGGACTTTAAAAGGATGTTTATCCCTTTCAGTGGCATTGGTGAAAACGGACTTTTTCAGACAGCATAGATCAAGATCAGACTGCACAGAACGTGTTATCTAATCTTGCATCTGTACCATAAATGTATGTGTTTTTGGTCAATCCTATAAAATAACACTCTGTCTGAGTATCAGACATCAAAAGAGTATAATTTCAGCCATGCTCTGGCAAAAGGGGGCTTAATGCAACCCCGTGATGCTCGATACCAAGCAAGCCATCACAGTCATGATCATGGATCCATAAAGACCAGTTTGTGTAACAACAGACTGAATCAAGAGGTAGACTGGTCCTTGGACGTGCAGAGAATTGACCAATAGCAAAAGGTTTCGGCCCAGGTCAGCCTACGCAGGCTGACCTGGGTCGATACTTTTTGCGGATGCGTTAAGCCCCCTTTTCACAGAGCAAGTCTCATATATTTCTGGCAATGAAATTGTTAACTCTTTTACCACATGTTATTTAGTCGGACTTGTCAACCTTGAAAAAATCGGGGACAGTTATCGGTACTACTTTTTTGCCGGTGAATGAAGCCCCCTCTTCACAGAACATGATTCAAATATATGAGTCATGCTCAGTGAAAAGTATCGACCAATACTGCAAAAAGTATCAACCCATGTCAGCCTGCGCAGTCCGCGCAGGCTGACCTGGGCCGAAACTTTTTACTATCGGTCAAATTTCTGCATGTCAAAGGGCCATCCTACCTCAGGACTCAGTCGGCTGTTAGACAAAGTAGATTTTTATGGATCCCTAATTATGTAACGACTTGCTAAGTACAATATATCATGGGAGATGCATTAAGCCACCTTTTGCCAAAGCATGGCTCATATTCATTAATTTACACTTTAACTGCATCGGGGAAGGTAACCAATATAGTTCCAACTCGGCATTCGATATTTCTTAAGTACATATCTTTGACATATCTAAAACCGCCTGCCTGGATAACTGGTAAAATACTCTTCTGTGCAACTGCTTTCAAATGGAGTGAGATGAGATATTTCTAACCAGGCTCTGTTACCACTTCTTGACCACCCCATCTTTCGAAGACAGCTGACTCCCTTGACCAAAGGCTTAACCCTTTTCCCATCACCAGATGAAAAAAACTTATTTTGTCTAAATGGAGAGCATTTCCAGCCGAAAACTTAAATGTTGCTTCGATGTTGGCATTTGTCATTAAAGGTTAGAAAAACACTGATTAAGATAGGAAATAGATCTACATTTCAGTAAATAAACAATATAATAAATTGTGTGATAATTATATATGATACAGAACAATATGATGATAATTATGAATAATAAATTATAACAGCCTGAGGTAGAAAGATTTGGAAAACGTCGTGGGGAAAGGAGTTTTTTTTTCTCTCTTTTTCCAACGATGTTTTTTTCACACTTTGTAAGGAAAGATTACTTCATTTGAGCCACTTGGATTTTTTCGTTTACAAATGCTTTCACAGAATAAGTATAAACCTTTGACTACACAATCCCGACTTTTAACGATCCTGAGAAAGAAGCCTTTCGAAAACCTTTTTTGTTTTCTTTTTTTATAACAATCGACTGGATCTGTAGATATAATGATCCTTTGAAAATGCAGAAAATAGACCAAAGGCCAAAGGTTTCGGTCGAGCAGTCCCAGCAGGCTGACCAAGGTCGATACTTTTTTCGCAGATGCATTAAGCTCTATATTCACAAAGCTCGGCTCAATTAGCATTCAAAAGTAAATAAAGTCAATCACAATTTTAGGCTGACGTTTTCATAAACGCGAAACGACCATGCTACCCAATCAACTTATCGGGGTCCACTACATTCACCGGGCTTTGCTTGGTAGACGACGGGGGTGGTAGAGGGGGCGGAGGAATGAGCGGAAATTTGCTTTCTATTTCTTGAAACAACGCTGACCACATTGACGTCACCTTGTAGAATGCCGGTGGTTTACCAAGAGGCGCAGGTACATGAACATACTGACTTCCGGTGTAGGTGCGCATGTTATTCCAAATAAACTTCCAACTTCCGGGCGGTAAATAAACTGACATATCGGTGACATTTGATTCTATGACAGGCGCTACAACGACGTCCTCCCCAAACATATACTGATAGGTTATCGTCCAGGACGGCCCGTCGTCAGGGTATTCCATAAATAACGGGCGTTGTACAGGGATGCCAAAGAGACTGTTCTGCTGAACCAAGTACTTGGTGTAGTTGGAGATATGCACAAAGATCTGGGCCAAACGGCCGAACTGTAGTTCTGTGTAGAGATCAGAATAGAACTGTCTATTTGCTGTTGGCTGGTTACCTGAAAATATAGCATACTGTTAGAAAGCTTTACATGAAGTCATTAACTTTCTGAAACAAATCTGCAGCTAAAGAAACCGAGAAGCTTCTTGTTAAAATGGATCTTCTACACGACTTAACCGTTTCCCACACAATCAAAAGTTTTAACGACCCTGATGAAGAAGGCTTTAAAACATCGTGGAAAGAGGAGAAAATGCTGGTAACCAGCAATTTCTCCTTTTCCCATAAGGTTTTCTACTCTTTCAGAGACAAATTTCATAATTTGAACCACATTTAATTCGTTGCCTGGAAATGCTTTCAACTTGGAAAAGTAAAAAAAAAAACACTTCTTCTTTGGTGAAGAATTATGGTTTTATAAATTGATACATACAAAACATGTTGGCAAAAGGTTGAAGTGCTCGCTGCAAGTAGTTCCTCCTATTGTCACACTGTTTAAAAAGAAAAATTCTGCAGCTGATAATGTGAATAAGTTACTTTGTGGCCCATGAGAGTGGCAAACTTTTTATCTCTTAATAAATGTTTGGAAGACAGTTTGGGATCAAAAACAGATGCAATATCGGTCCATTGGTGAGCACTTGAAACTATCAGTTAGATGGTTGGAATATGTGAGCCATGCTCTGTGAAAAGGGGGCTTAACGCATCTCTGCCATGCAATGTACCAAGCAATACAACACATAATTATGGATCAATTAACTCTTTACCAAACGACAAAATTTTAGAGTGGTCGAAATTGAAAGCATTTGCAGACAACAAATTAAATGTGACTTAAAAATTGAAATTTGTCATGGGACGGGTAGAAAACATTGTGGGAAAAGGAGAAAATGCTGGTTACCAGCATTTTCTCCTTTTCCCACAATGTTTTCACAAGGTTTCCATTTTAGGGTCGTTAAAAGTCGGGATTGTGTGGTAAAGAGTTAAATCATTTTGTCTAACAACCGACTGTATCATGAGGTAGAGTGGTCCTTGAGATATGTAGATAATTTGACAAATGCAAAAAGTTTCGACTCATGTCAGCCTGCGCGGAATGCGCAGGCTGACGTGGGTCGATACTTTTTGCAGGTGCATTAAGTCTCCGGTTCACGGAGCACGGCTCATTTAAGCTGCAAAACAGTGTGTATGACGCTTGACTGCTTCCTGTAAAGATTTCTCAGAGGAGAGAACCTGAGTTCCTGAAGGATTGTTGAACGATGACATTGATTTCCCTTTGACAGGAACAAAAACCATCCATTATTGTTATCCAACTGTATCTTTAATTCTTTAACTGCCAATGGCGACGAAAAAGCATTTGTTGATAACTAATTTAAATGGCAGCGAAAGTTTAATCTGCGGAAAGACATGAAACTGACTTTTCAAAATTTTAAACAGACGAAATGCTTTTCATAATGGTAATTTGGATATATTATTCTTGTGAAAAACAGATTGTGCACACTCAAGTTCAGACCGCTTGCACACAGCGTGTTAGGGATTATTTGGCTTGAAATCTAATTAACTCGAAAATTTCATAGTCGTATGCCAGTTTTTCGTCCCCTTATTTCAGGGAATAATGAGTAAATTTGTCCAATGAACTGTACTAGAGTTTGGTCAGTATATAACCACTGAAACACCATTGGTCTATCACGGGATACCGAAATTTTCATTGGCCGATCTTCGGACATTCAGACAACGTTACTATAGATATCACATTGGTGACTGCCTCTGTATCGTATAAAATAAGACAAGGTGTTATTATTATATACGATATAGAGGCAGTCCACTCGTCACAACTCGGCCGATTCCGTACCTACATCTAACCTCGTTTGTATAAAGAAGGTTTCCATTTTGAACTACCAATCACATGATCTTAAATATGGCGGCGTTCCTGTAGATCGCACTTAGCAATGACATGAACAACCACGGTGAAGTTATTCACTTCTATCGATCTGTCGATGAAAGCTCCCAACGGAATTGATAAACCACGCTAAAACTTGAATGTACACACTGTTTGCCGACTGAAATATTCTTAGAAAGATAACGATAGAAAATTTACTTATATTTTCTTTTTTAAGAGGAGCCTTAAAATTTCAATAACGGTAAAGCGGTGTGCTTCCGGAGATGTGCGAAATGTACCGTGTAGGTGCATAGCTACGTGATACAGCCGAGGGATTTGATCACCGGATCACCCGAGGTATGCCCAATGAGAGGCAGTCGCCAATATGCTATTTCTAGTAACGGTGTCAATGAACATTTCAGTATTCCGTGATATACAAACGATGCATCGATGTGCTATTTAGTAACAGTTTTCGATGATCGACCTATGAAACTTTTAGTGTTCCGTGACAGACAAATGGAGCTTCAAAGACCTGTGGTATAATGTAACAACAAACCTTCGTGTGTGCGGAAAAACGGTGTAAATATGGCTGCTTCCGCCGACCGTAAAAGTAGTTCCTGTGTCCGAACAAGGGCTTGTCCGAAAGCTGCAAACTGGGCGAACGTTGTATACCCTCCAATATCGAAGTGGGTTATCCCAATACCAGACATACCCAAATTAAGTGCGGCAGGGATGGTCGATGGAAGCCCGTCACCATAGCTGAAATCCACATTTTGGTCTCCTGCCCACATTAATGTTGTGTAGTTTCCGCTTCCTGCAGTAGGATATTTATTTATTTATTTATTTATTTATTTACTGATTTATTTATTTATTTTTCTATTCATTCATTTTTTTGTATTGGAGTTTAACGTCGTTTCAACAGTTTAGGTCATATCACGGCGGTCATTGCACCTACGCAGGTGTTTCCTGGCTTTCTCACACTAGTATTGACACAACTTTCTTTCCAAGCCACCGACAACTTTTCTCAAACGAATCAGAGGTGAGCAGCGAAAAATCGCCGGAGAGAAAGCCTCAACCGGTTATCGAACCCGCAACCACCATGTCACCAGCCAGATACGCTAACCACTGATCTACCTGGCCGGGCCGCAACAAGTTCAGAGTTGTTATTTACAACATCTGCATTCCAAACACATTCGTATAAAATTAAAAATTTAATCCACAGTTAAACAGTCCAAAAAACACACTGAACTTTAGATACTAGCTGCTTTCCCATTTTCAATTTATTAGAGTAGTGTCAGTGTCAAAAAAATGGACGTCCGCACACAGCCTGTATTTTCAATTGGTTTTACATGCTACGGTATATAGTAGTAACATACATATGAGCCATGCTCTGTGAAAAGAGGGTTTAAGGTAATTGTAAAAAGTATCGACCCAGGTCAGCCTTCGCAGTCCTGGGTCGATACATTTTGCTGTTCGTCAATATTATACAAGTCAAAGGACCAATCTGCCGCATGATTTAGTCGGTTTTAAAGGAACGGAATGGATTTATCTCTTGTGACAACTTGCTCAGTATACTACATGACGAAGATATATTAAACTCCATTTTCCTAGAGCCTGCTCAAATATTTTCATGTTTCATGGGCTGTAATCACCAACCATTTTAAATTCAGTCCTTAATATAAATTCCAGTTGGTGCCGTCAGATAGACTGTAACAGAACGTCTCAAGTTACTAGTCAGCTTGGTGACTCATTGTATGGTGTTTAATGCCGTTTTCAACATTATTTTTGTTATATCGCAGCGGCCATTGCACCAATCCATGCTTTCCTGGAGTTTCTTTTACCAATACTACCCACAATAATTATTCTTTCCAAGCCACTGGCTGCTTTCCCAGATAACCATCGTCGAAACAATGGTCAGCGGTGAGAGAGGAATGAATCCTGTCGCAATGACTTTCATCAATCCTCGGAAAGAAATTGGCCGAGCCGGGGATCGAACAAGCGACCTCCTGTTCTCAAGTCCTGTACTCTACCGACTGAGCTACCGATGTTCGGCAGTCAGCTTGTAAAGAATAGTACTTTTTGAACACTATGTAGAACAGTTCGTGAAAACAGGTCAAGCAGATACCTGCGGCTCCTGCACGCATCCAGAACACAACTTCTCCAGTCTTGTTGCGCTCCTCTATGGCTTCTCTGTTCAGTTTTGCCCATAGCAACGGCCACTGGTTATGGACCTCCCTCGCTGATTGGTTGTTGTAAAAATAAACGCCATCTGCCGGCAAATACTCGCCAAAGTCGGCCATCCATCCTCCAAAACCAAGGTCTATCATGTTGGCCTGAATTACACCTGTTGAAAAAAAAATACAAACTTACAATATCCGCCATCTTTGTTTAAGTTCTCAAACAGTGTTTAAAGCCCCAATAGCGACCAAAAGTAAACAATGCGGGTATTAACCCTTATCCTGCTGAATAAAAGAAATGAAACTTTATAGTAGATAGTAGAAGCCAAAAACTTTCTTGTTGCAAAGGTATTTTTGGAGGAAAGATATCTCCTTATCGGACAGTGTAGATCAAAGATCAGACTGCACGTTCTGTGCAGTCTGATCTTGATCTACACTGTCCGTAAAAGGTCGGTGGGTCGCGATAAGCAGCCTAAGGGTTAAAATGCATCTGAATTTAAATCATGCTATTTGAAAGTAAAATGAGCTTTCAAAGAAGGTCGAAAGTTGCCAGCTCTCTCTATCTTTTTACCAAGTTTTAAAATTCAATTAATTTTTTTTTTCTGCCAGCTGCATAACACTTGGACCGACAGTACAATAATAAATTGTCATCTTCACAATCATTTCAATACTTATAAAAGGTATGATTTAAATTCAAATACATAATAAAACCCGCAATTTGTTTACTTTCGAACGTTAGTCGACTCTTAAGGAGGGTTTAAAATCGAAAATTTTGGCAAGCAGGTACTTCCATCTAAGGTTTGATATGATATACTTGAAAAAAAAAATGTAGCAAATCCTGAAAATGCTCTTTTTTTGGCTTACTCCTTATTAAAGCGATCTGTTGTAGAACGGAAGAAGTCACCTCCAGGTTTATGATATTTCAAAACCGACTTCCCTTTCGTTTTGAGATTATGTCAGAACATTATTCCTCAAACCTTCGTTATCGATCAGACCAGCTTTTTGCCCGGATGTAAAGTTATCGTGGACCGTGAGCACTTACTTTTATGACTGGTTAAAACAATTAAACCTTTACCACATGACAAAATTGTAGACTTGTCCAAACCCAAAGCATCTGCAGACGACAACTTAAATGTTGCTCCAATTGTGAAGATTGTCTCTGATAAGATAGAAAACATTGTGGGAAAAGGAGAAAATGCTGGTTACCAGCATTTTCTCCTTTTCCCACAATGTTTTCATAAGTCTTCTTTCTCAAGGTCATTGAAAGTCGGGACTGTGGTAAAGCGTTGAGGTGATGAAAAAGTATTTTAAAAAAATACAAGTATTGAAGATTTTTAGACGTTTCGATTTCTACCTCACTGAGAAAGGTATTCGATAAAGCCAACTGCTAAAGGTTTAGCTCTCATTACGGAATAACTTTGTTTTTATCCCTGCAAGACTGCAGTGTCCTTGCGGAAAAGTACGTTCTACAAGTCCAGCATCGTTCATTCCAGTCTCGGAAGCACAAATCTTGACGCTTTTATTGCTTCTTGGAACAATGCGTTGTCAAATATACCTTAAATCTGTAGAACCACAAATCACGATTAATTGCTGTTGTACTCATCAGAGATAAACCAAGAAATGTTTTTTTTTTTAAAGACAGACGGCGTAAGAGATACTGTAATGTGAGAATTAGTACTTTTTTGCGGCTCAATATGAGGTAAAATACATGTAATAACGTTTTCCACTTTGTTGAAAAGTAGTTAATGGGTTATTGGGTATCGGATACGAAAATATTAGATTCCCAAATAGAACCAGAAAAGGATTATTGTCTATATCATTCATTTGTCATGGTATGAATCAAGGCCCCGTGGTATCGATTAGCGATGTAAATCGTGGTTTCATAAATGTGCAAGCAAAGATGGCAGCTGGGCCCGCGGAATAAACATGTGCACAATTTTCATCAATCGCAAATTACTTTCTATTCATCCTTTATCAGTACCAAGAAGTAGGTCGAAAGCCGGGTCATTCAGCTACGCCGTAAAACAACAGCACCTCATGCGTGTACCAATGTTTGGCTGCTTGATTTTCAGTGAAAATTTCTAAGCAAAAAAGGATCATAATTGTGTCAAAAATACTTTGATAGTTGCCTCTTCTTGTTGCATAGGTTCCCCTTTTAATGGTTAACAACTTGTCCAAGTTTGAAGCAAATATCTGCAGTAGTAACTAGGATATTGTAAAATGTCAAATTTTGCACAACGGGGACGCAGAAGACAACAACGCCAAGGCTATGACAATATCTCGACGTTTTCTCCGAAAACAGCCGAGCTAAAAAAAATCAGTCAAAATTATTTCTTACCTTTGTACCAACTGTATGCATCAGGATTTGTCATGTCCACAATACCACAGTAAAACTCGCCAAAGTCAAGTAAAAATGTGTTTCCGGTCTCGTTCTTGACGAGATATTCCCGAGAACTGGCCTCGGCAAACAGCTGGCCTTTGCTGTTGAGGTTCGGGTTTATGTAGGCCAGTACACGTATGTTATTCTTCTTCAAATTTTGGATTTCTGTGTCAAGATCTGTTAAAATAATTGGAGACAGAAGTATTGAGGTTGAGTGCCAGCCTCTTATATCAGAAATTACGGGATCGAATCCCGTGATACGCTGGATTAACCTTTGGAACAACTCACATAATAGCAAAAGAACTACTTTGGTCTGCAGAATGCAATCGTCGAGAATATTTAATAATCTTTACTATGATTTAAGTTGAAGTATTTTCCATAAAAATTGATTGAAGATAAAAGAACTAAAGATGTTACTTCTTTATCCAAAATGTTATCATATCCTATTTCTTCAGGATCTTTGAAACATAGAAATGTTTGGTAAAAATTAAGGCCATTTATCCCCAAGCCCGCAATAAACAAATGGGCCATTATCTGTGAAAAGGGGCTTTAATGCATTTGCAAAAAGGCATCGACTCAGGTCAGCCTGCGCAGTCCGCGCAGGCTGACCTGAGTTGATGCCTTTTTGCTTTTAGTATAATTTATTGCATGCCAAGGGACCATATCACCTCAGGATTCAATTGGGAAAAAAATGAATCGATGATTATGTGATGACTTGCTTGGTACAATGCATCACGAGATGTATTTTATCCCCCGTTGCCAGAGCATGCCTCAACAGTATCCTTTCTGACTTTTATCAGCTTCATTACCATTGCAAAGTTCTAAATTTTCTTACTAACAAAACAAAACGACCACCGAGCTGCCATATATTATTCTGGTAACAGAAACCACATTTCTCACCCGGAATCATTTGCTATAATCAGTGCTGAAGAAAAGTAATTAAAGACCTACTTATCCACACCAGTCTTTAGATTCATCAGCTAACACTTAAAGGCCCACTAGCTGCCAAATGTTAACGATTCCGGGGGTCGATAGGTGCACTGGCCGCCGCGATATAATTGAAATAATGTTGAAAACGGCGTTAAACACCATACACTCGATCGATCGATCAATCAATCAATTAATCAATCAATCAATCCAAAATTGTTTACTTTTGGCCGGTAGTGTGCCTTTAATCAACGAAGAAACTGTAATAGACTCACTAGGGTATAAAACTTGGTTCCATCTCCAATCCCAGAACAAACGTTTGCCGAACGTTGTGACCAAGACGCCGGCCCAATCTTGTATCCATAGACCGCTTACAGGAACCCGATTCCTCTGTGCTGATGTCAGACGTTGGATCATCTGACATAATATGTTAACCATTAGGCTGCTAAGCGCGACTAGGGGCGCTTTTGCGGACAGTGTGGATCAATATCAGACTGCACAAAACGTGCAGTTAAGATCTTTGATCTACGCTGTCCGACACGGTTTTATTTTTACCCGGTGAAATCAACTATGAAATCGCAAATTTTGGGGTTTCACTGCTTAGTGGAAATTTTCGTTTCATTTATTTCGAAGCATAAGAGTTAAAAGAATTGCAGTCCCAAACCAGATAATGCATATTGTTACTAACAATTTCATCTTTTCCTATATTTATATTTATATGATGCTCTGGGGGGTTTAATGCATCTGCAAAAAGTATCGACCCAGGTCAGCCTGCGCAATCTGCGCAGGCTGACCTGGGTCGAAACTTTTTTTGCCATTGGTCAATTTTGAGAATTTGGCAAATGGGCAAATAGAAATGAGCCATGCTCTGTAAAAAGGGGGTTAAATGCATTTGCAAAAAAAGTATCGACCCATGTCAGCCTGCGCAGTCCGCGCAGGCTGACCTGGGTCGAAACTATTGGCAATTTTCTGCATGTCCAAGGAAGATTCTACCTCATAATTCAGTCGGTAGTTGGACAAAGTGGATTTTACGGATTCACGATTATGTAACGACTTATTACAGATCATGCGTCACGGAGGTGCATGAAACCCTCTTTTGCCAGAGCATGGCTCATTTATTTTCAACAGTGATCGGCTGCAAGACACACACACACAAAAAAAATCAGTTTGCAGATGGAAATGTGCAAAGGAGGGGAAAAAAAAAATGTGTAAGAAGGAAAAAGAGCATTTTTTTTTTTTAACAAAGTAGGGAAACTTTGCGGGAATAGGAGCAGTTGCGTGTTACAACCATTGGCTTCTATTTCGAAAGTCGTTTCAGTAGAAAAAAAAATCCCCACTGTTTGAGTGACATTTAATCATGATATAAATGCCAACTACGAAATCATGTATGAGGCATGCTCTGGGAAAAGGGAGTTTAATGCGTCCCCGCAATGCGTCAGACGGAACAAGTCATCACATAATCATGGATTCATAAAATCTATTTTGTCTAACAACCGTCTGAATCATGACGTAGGATGGTCTTTTGACATGCAGAAAATAATTGACCAATAGCAAAAAGTTTCGATCCAGGTCAGCCTGCGCGGACTGCACAGGTTGACATGGGTCGATACTTTTGGCATAGGCATTAAATCCCCTTTTTTACTGAGCATGGCTCATATTTAATCACTTATCGGCTGACTAACATTTTAGCAAAGGCTAAACTCGTTAGTGTAAAACATGTAGAATTGCATTTTTCCTGTTTTTTTCTATGACAATGATGGGATATGCCTCTTTAATTACTTTTTTTTTAATCTTTACCAAACGACAGAATTTTAGTCCCACCTATATTGAAGGTACATGTATTTGCAGACGACAAATGAAATGTGGCGACAATGATGAGATTTGCCTTTTATCCGGTAAAAAAAAGCATTGTTAGGAAAAGGAGACGACAAAATTTTGGACTCGTCCAAATTCAAAGCATTTGCAGACCACGAATTAAAGAATATGTAATTGAATAAAAATATTTTAGGAAAAGAAGAAAATGCTGATTACCAGCATTTTCTACTTTTCCCGCAAATGTTTCTCTAATAGGGTGGACAAATCTCTGGATTATTAGTTTGTAAAGAAATCAGATAGCTCCAAAATTTCCATTCTGTTTTTAGAAAAAAATATTTATGCCCTACATTGGAAGATTGAGAACGTAAATTCCTACGCGGTTACATACCAGGTCAGTTCCCCCTTGTACACCCAATACAGCTCCGTTATAGACCCAATCTGGAAGTTCCGGCTGGCGTCCTAAGAGATTCGTTAACGACGTTACAACAGATTTGATCGAATCGCCAGTTTTGAATGAAAAATCTGCCGTAGTTCCATAGATGAATATTTCGTGAAAGGAAGGCGGAAGTAGATTAACCTCAAGGTAATTACTTCCGGTATAATGACAATAGTAGTTCCGGCTACTTATAATGGTTGGTTGTGGAAAGTAGGTCGTGTAATAATCCCCTCCTGATCCAGCCAATTTGTCGGCAAAAAATGTAACAATATCACTTTTATTTCGACCTACACCTGAAAAAAAGATGACAGGGTTAATAACGAAGACTCTTCGTTTGAATTTATTATGTCAAATTCTGGTATCTGAGGAATACTTTTCGTACATCGATTATATATACTGCAGTTGATTTATTCAGTACTTAAACCGTTTTGGAAAAAAAATAATGGTTGTTATTTTTCTTCTCGAAGAAGTATCACTTCTAAAGTCTAGAGTCTCTTTTAATCACAAACAAAGACATAACTCTTCACCACTCATTAAAACTTTTGACTTGTCCAAATTGAAAGCATTTGCAGAAGACAAATTAAAGATACATCTATAAACTCGTTTCCAGCCAGTTTTTTTTTTAACCCATTTCATCTGTTTTTTTTTTTTAATGAAAATATAATCATTCTTGTATCTGCATGCCACATGTTGGCCTGACAGCTGCAAGGTCTCACAGATTACGACGGATAGAATATGCATTCTTTTTTTTTTGTGGTTTTCAAAGAAATTACTGTTGTCGTTTCCGGTTTTAAATAAGGGCAAGTCCCTTGAGTTTCTGTATCCCTTACACCATTTATATTGGTAATTTATCTAAGTTTGCACAGCTCTCCAAACTCTGAGCGATTCTACACACTTTCAAGTTTTAACGATTTTCCCTGTGGCAGTAAGGATATAATTGTTGCACAAATTAGGAAGTTTTCCTTTGTAAGGGTGGTAAAACGTTGGAAAAGGAGAAAATGCTGGTTACCAAAAGATCGAGGGTCGTTAAAAATCGGGATTGTGTGGTAAAGGGTTGAACAGGAAGTCAACTTGCCGATTGGAGGTCAATGATCCGCATTCTCTGACAAATCAAAAATTAATATGGGCGTTTGGGGATATTGAATGGCAACGGTACACCGACCGATCTTGGATACATTTAATCATTACTGGCAAAACATTCCTTGAATTTCAATATTTGACCGTCAATGTACAATGGGTCTAAGTGATTCTTTTTCGAGAAGAAAAATAACAAAAAACTATTACCAATGGCCATCTAAAATAAAACAACTAATTATCGTGCGGATGAGACGTTTTAAAACCGAGGTCCCGTATTACAGTGTTATACACCGAGCACGTTACAGAACCAGGCGTAACTTAGAATGGGTTTCGTCCTGTATCTTGTACTATCCCCCATAAGATAAATAGCAGCCTTCTGGGGCGTCACCCATATACGATATGAGCCATGTTATGTGAAAAGGGAGCTTAATACTTCTGCGAAAAGTATGGACCCAGGTCAGCCTGCGCATTCCGCGCAGGCTGACCTGAGCCGAAACTTTTCGCTTATGGTCATTTTTTTCTGTATGTCCAAGGACCAGTCTACCTAATGATAAAAATCGGTGGTTAAAAACAGAGGCTATTATGGATCCCTAATTATGTGATGGCTGGCTTGGTATCATGCATCGCGGAGATGCATTAAGCCCCCTTTTGCACAGAACACGGCTCTTATATAAACGGAAAATCAACCAATCAAACCTTGCTCTCTTGTCCAAATTGGGTAGGTTCGACCTCTCAAATTTAGATACGAAAATTGCTCGCCAAGACCGTACACCTTTTCATCTTCGCTCGCATGGACTCGAAACCAAACATAGGGCCATAGCGTGTCTATGGATACCACCAATGGTTGATCGCCTTTCGAGGTCAAGGTTACTGTAGCCTGGAGAATAGACGTTTATACACTTACCAAAACGACCCTGTGCTCCAACGACCCTAAGAAAGGAGGCTTTTAAAAACATTGTGGAAAAAGGAGAAAATGCTGGTAACCAACATTTTCTCATTTTACCACAATGTTTTCTACTTTTTTGCCCCTAGTTTAAACATATTTTTTTCAATATGATAATTACATACATGTTAATATTCTAAAAATTCAAATTACACGAATTTTTTTTTTTATCCCTTTGCAGGCAACGTAAATTATATCAGCCACATTTAAAGACAGATCTATACTCGTTTTCAGTCAATTTTTACCCCATTTTATCTTTATTTTTTCAAACTATAATCATTCTTGTATCTTCATGCCAAATGTTGCCTTTGGCGGTTCAAGGTTGCCCAGATGGAAATTGCTTTTCATTTTCTGGAGGCCTTCAAAGAAATCACTGTAGTCGTTTCCGGTTTTAAATGAGGACAAATCCTTTGAGTTTCTCTATCCCTTACATCATATACATGTATATTGGTAATTCATCTATGTTTATACAGCTGACTAAATTCTGAGCTGTTATACACACTATCAAGTTTTAACAGCATTTTTCCCCTCTGTAGCTGTAAGGATGTATCTTTAATCTGTCGTCGGAAAAGGAATTTCATTAAGGACAGATTAAAAGTTCTATTGTCTGTAAAATGGTTAGATAGCAGACAAAATTACCATACCACAATATCAAAATATGGCGCAGGTTTTTTTTAACGTTACGAAATGACAGGAACAACAAACGAGTACTAAAACAGAAACCAAGGTCTAGACAATTTTTAGCGTTCGGAAGGTCATAGCTGACATCGACGCATGCTCTTTGCGAAAGCGTGTTTTTTTTTTCTTTTTGAAAATCAAAGTGCAGTGGGCTGTAGATATTGTGGTGTCAACATTCTTGAAATCCCTAACGTTAATTTATTTGTACAAACAAAATCTAATATAGATCTTTTTAGATATCAAAGTCATCTAACGGATTTTAATGCGTCTGGATACAAAAGTCAGCGATGAATAATACAATGGATGTTGTCCTCACTAGATCTACTGCTGTTTCATGAAGCAGTTAGTCATCATCAATTTTTAACCCTTTCCTAAACAAGCCCTGGTTTTCACGTGTCTGCGGTACCAGTCTTTTGAAAACACTGTGGGAAAAGGAGAAATTGCTCGTAACGAGCAATTTCTCCTTTTTCCAGAGTGTTTTCTACCCGTTTTGACAACTTTCTGCCATTTTCATCAAATTTAAAATTGTCGTCTGCAAATTTTTTGAATTTGGACCAGTCCAAAATTTGTCGTTTGGGAAAGGGTTAATCCTGTGCCATACGACAAAATGTTTTTTAGAGACTCAAAATTATTGTAAAAATATTGGAAGACGACAAATTAAATATGATCCATGTTCTAAAAAAAGGGGGGTTTAAAGCATTTGCCAAAAGTATCGACTCATGTCAGCCTGCGCAGTCCGCGCAGGCTGACATGAGTCGAAACATTTTGCTATCGGTAAAATTTTCTGCGTCACATTGCCAAAGGACCAGTCTACTTCCTGAACCAATCGGTTGTTAGACAAAATGGATATTATGAAATTCATTCATGACTATCTGATAACTTGGTTAGTGTAGGACATCACGGAGATGCATTAAACCCCCTTTTGCAGGAACATGGCTCATATGGGTTAAATGGTGGGATCTGTCTGTAAAAACAATGGGGGAAAAGGAGGTGGCCATCATTTTCTCCTCTTTTTCGACGATGTTTTCAAAAGCCTTCTACCTCAGGACAGGAATCGTACAGCACAGGATCTAAAAATACATATAAGCCATGTTCTGTGAAAAGGGGGCTTAATGCATCTGCGAAAAGTATCGACCCAGGTCAGCCTGCGCAGTCCGCGCAGACTGACCTGGGCCGAAACTTTTCGCTACTGGTCAATTTTCTGCATGTCAAAGGACCATTGTATCCCATGATTCAGACGGTTGTTAGGGTTGTTAGACAAAATGGACTATATTGGTCCAGAAGCACATGATGACATGCTTGGTATCATGCATCACGGAGATGCATTAAGCCCCATTTTGCCAGAGCATGGCTCATTTATTTTGGTAAAGGGTAAACCGAACAACTCACGTTAATATTTGTTCCCGGCAGCTGAAGAGTAATGACGTCACTTTGACTTGATGACGTAATCGAAAACGCTTGTAAGCCAATCCTGTTTTGTACATAATTACTGACGAAAAAGTTTCCTCTGAATTCCTTGAAATCTAGAAGTCCCGTTCCCACATACAACACAGGCGAATCAATCGAATGGCGCAGTATCTGAAATAGCAAATTTACAAGATTTTTTTTTTTTTATTTCCACCGCCCCCTCCCCCGCCGAGCCCCTGTAGCTCAGTCGGTAGCGTACAGGACTTGAGAACAGGAGGTCGCTGGTTCGATCCCCAGCTCGGCCAATTTCTTTCTGAGGATTGATGATAGGCATTGCGACAGGATTCATTCCTCTCTCAACTCTGACTATTGTTTCGACGATGGTTATGTGGGAAAGCAGCCAGTGGCTTGGAAAGAATATTGTGCATAGAACTGGTACAAGAAACTCCAGGAAAGCATGGATAGGTGCACTGGACGCCGCGATATAACTGAAATAATGTTGAAAACGGCGTTAAACAATCAATAACAATAATATTATTTTTCCCCCCAAAAGTAAATCGACAAAATCTATCTGAATAAGTCAAAACTTATTATGCATGTAACATTTTTTTTTTTCTATAAACTGATTGGTGGAAAGCTGTTATGCACATTTATAAACTTCCACTTCGTTTCTAATAACATGTAATAAGAAATGTCCTCATGCTCAAAGTACAAGAATCTACATTTGTTTACGTGATACCTGGGTCTGTATTCACCAACCATTCTTACGAATTTTCTTAGTCTAATGCTGGACAATTTCTAGATTTGAAAGTAACACAACTTCTGATTGGCTAAACCATTTGGTTTAGCCAATCAGAAGTTATGTTACTTTCAAATTTGGAAAATCTTCAAGAATAAGACTAAGAATGTTCTTAAGAATGGTTGGTGAATTCGGAAACTGACGTTTTCCTACCGAATCACTGTGGGGAGAAAAAAAAAAAAGAAATTCCAGGTTTGGATTGCTTAAATTTAATTGTAGAGCTCTATGTCTGTGTGTTTAAATGAGCCATGCTCTGCGAAAAGCATCTGCAAAAGGTTTTGACCTAGGTTAGCCTCTGCGGTCTGTGCAGGCTGACCTGAGTCGAAACTTTATGCGATTAGTCAATTTTATGCGTGTCAAAGGACCAGTATACCCCATAATTTAGTCGGTTGTTAGGAAAAAATAGATTTTATGGATCCATAATTATGTGATGACTTGCTTGGTACAATGAACTACGGAGATGCATTAAACTCCCTTTTCTCAGAGCGCCCCTCTTTTATATTTTTACTTTCAATGATTACACGGGGATTTTTTTTATATGCTATAAAAATGAATTATGCAAAGCAAGAACCTGAAAATGTATTATCTTCCATTTGTTTTTCATTTTCTTCCAGACAAGAATCCCCCGCTTATTAGTTTTCGCTGAAACACCTGGACGCTTTAAAATAGACAGAAATAAAAGAGTGAAATCGTAATGAAATGGGGGAGGAAAAAAAAAAGCAAATTACCACAAAGATATTTGTTCAGACGAACTAAGCCGTACTTTTCTTTGATCGACGTTCTTGTTTCGGCTTTATAAAAAATCCTGTTTTATTTTTTACCTTTGATTATCATGTATTCTTGGCTTTTACCGAACCATCCAGTGTTTTTACGACACTGAGAAAGTACACGTTTAAAAACATTGTGGAAATAGCAGACAATGCTGGCAACTAGCATTTTCTCTTGTTCTTTCATTGTTAGAGACAAATCCAATCATTTGAGCAACACTCAATTTGTTGTCTGCAAACTTTTGAAATGTTCCTTGGTAAGGCTACAATAGGTGAATACCGTCATTTTTCGTCAACTAGGCATATTATGTACACTAGGACCGACTTCTCTCGAAATATTTGGTACATGATTATCAAGACCGACTTCTCTGGTCGTATTCTGTTTATGATTGTCATAACTGACTTCTCTTAGCATATTCTGTCCTTGTTCGTTATCGCGGTTTTCCCGGTATAAATCCTTACATGACCGCCATGGCCATCTTCTCTCTATCTTTCGGTACATTATCGTCATGACCAACGTCTTCAACATATTCTGGACATGCTTATATCATGAACACATCGACATGCTTTGTGCATGGTAATCATTATCGACTTCTCTGGATGTATTCTGTACGTGCATATAATTACTGACTTCTCTTGGCCTATTCTGCACATGATCGTCATGACTGACTTCTCTCAACACATTCTGTACAGGAACATTCTGACCGGCTTTTCTCGACAAAGTGGACGAGTATATGCTCATGATTACCGACTTCTCTCCACATATTCTGGCCATTATCTTCATTAAGAACTTCTTTTGACATATTTTGTACATGATTGTCATGACTGACTTCTCTTGACAAATTATGTACCTAATTATCACGACTGACTTTTCTTAGCAAATTCTGTTCACAATCGTCATGACCGATTTCTCTCGACATATTCTGTACATGACAGTCATGAATGACTTAATCTGTACATGCAAATACCTTTCGAATTCTCTTGACATAAATACATGACTGACTTCTCTCGACATATTCTGTGCATGCTCAATAATGACCCCTTTCTCTTCACATATTCTACAATTGGTCGTAATGACCGACTCCTCTCGACATACCCTGGAAATACCCATCATGACTGACTTCTATCGACATTATTATTCTGTTAATGAGAACCATGGTCGAAGTCTCTCGGCCTATTCTGATCATGCTCACCATTACCAACTTATCTTGACATATTTTCCACATAATCATCAATGACCAACTTCTTCGGATAAATTGCACATATGCCCATATTTACCAAGTTCTATAGACATATTCTGTAGATGATCATTATGACCGACGTCTCTCGGCATATTCTGCACATGATCTTAATGACCCATCTGCTCTCGACCTATTCAGTCGTCATACCTAATTTCTCTCGGCGTATACAGTAGAAAAACGTCATTACCCTTTTCAACTGACCTATTCTGTATATGATCCTTATGGCCGACTTCTCTTGACCTAATCTGTGCATGATAGTCATGACCAACTTCTTTCGACATAGATCTACTCTGTATATGGTCGTCACTACTGACTTCTTTTGACCTAATCTCTACATGATAGTCATGACCAACTTCTTTCGACATAGATCTACTCTGTATATGGTCGTCATTACTGACTTCTTTTGACCTAATCTCTACATGATATAGTCATGACCAACTTCTTTCGACATACTCCGTGCATGACCGTCATTGTCGACATCTCTTGACCTATTCTGTGCATGAACGTCATGACCAATGTCTCTCGACATGTTCTGTGCATGATCGTTATGACCAACTTCTCTCGACATAATCTGTACATACTCATATTTACTCTTCTTTTGTCATATTTTGTATATATTCATAATTACCGACTGCTCTTGACATAATCGGTACATGCTCATAATTACTGTCTTCTTTTGACAAAGTCTGTGCATGATCATCATGACCTACTTCTATCAACATAATCCTGTACAAGATATTCTTAATATGACTGACTTCTCTTGATATATTCTGTACATTGTCCTCATAACTGACTTCTTTGAACGTATTCTGTACATGATCATAATGACCACTTCTCTTGGTTTATTCTGTACACGATCGTCAATACCAGCTCCTCTTGACATATTCTGTACATGTTCATAATTACCGACTATTCTTGACATATTCTATTCACGATCGTCATGACAGACTTTTCTCAATATACTATGTACATGATCAACTTTTCTCCATCTAGTACGCACATGATCGTAATGACCGACTTTTCTTGACCCATTATTTACATGATCGTCATGACAAACTTCTCTTAGGACATTCTTTACGTGATTGTCACAACCGACTTCTCTCAGCATATTCTGTACAGGACCGCAATGACTAACTCGACTTATTACGTATATATGATCGTCATGACCGACTTCTTTTGACCTAGTATGTACATGCGTATAATTACAGACTTCCCTCGATACATTCTATACATACCGACTTCTCTCGGCATATTCTGTACATGATCGTCGAGACACTTCTTTCGTTATTTGCCGAGCATGATCGTCATGACTGACTTCTTTCAACAACCTTGTATGTATTTCAGTCCTGTCCCCTTTCTAAGTATAACCTGTACCTTATCGTCATGACCGACCTCTCTCGACATATTCCGTAAACTATTTTCATGACTAACTTCTCTCGACATATTCCGGACATTATCGTCATTAGAAGTAATACATTAACTGAAAGAAATCGGCGGACAAAGTGAAATGTCGAGCACTTTGACCAATAATTCTTTCATACCCTGAATAGCATAGTGCGTATCTGGTTTTCCCTATATTGAAACTTGAATAGTTTCGTGAACTAATAAACCTATGGACTTTAGAAACCTAATAAACCTATGTTTCTATAAATAGATTCAGCTTCATAGGAATACGTTTTCAAAATATCCTTTCTTGTTATGAAAAAATTTTAAAAAGTTAAGATTTCATTACATTTAAACTTCTTCCAACAAGTTCGCCAATTTAATAGATCGACGCTGCCGCGTTTCTTTAATTTTGTTCAGACGTTTAAGATTTATCATGTCTGCGTTTTTTGTGATTGCGAGTATTTTTATTTCTTTTTTATTTTTTACGATCTTGACGCCGGATTGCCTCACTGTCTCGCCGCTAAATTGTTTATATGTACTTTTCCCATTTATATAAGCTCCAGCAGTTATTATCTTCCCTCCGCCACGGCCGATTATATTACAGAAAAGATCGGAATGAAACAACAAAAAAAAAATCTGCATCAAACATTCAAAAGTTTGTGCTTGTTCTCAAGAATTGTCTAAATGTCAAAATAACACAAGTTTTGATTGGCTAAAGCAAATGATTTAGCCAATCAAAAATGTGTTACTCTCAAAAAATAAAATGAATTAGCCCATGATATTTTTCTAGTCGTTGGAGAATAGGACCCTGGGTCCGTATTCACCAACCATTCTTAAGAACATTCTTGGTCTTGTTCTTCAAAATTTTCCAAATTTGAAAGTAACACACCTTCTGATTGGCTAAACCATATGGTTTAGCCAATCAGAAGTTGAGTTACTTTCAAACTTGGAAAATCTTGAAGAATAAGTCTAAGAACGTTCTTAAGAATGGTTTGTGAATACGGACCCTGATCTTCTTCTGTACTTGATTCTGACGTAGAATCATGAGACCCCGTCATGGCCAATGACGTTGTTTACTGTGACCTTGGAACAGAAGGATTAGTATAAGGTCAAAGTTGTCAGTAGAATATTGCAGCTGCACAAAACTAGACTTTGGCAAAAAAAAAAGAGTAAATAAAATGATAATCAAATAAATAAATAAATAAATAAATAAATAAATAAATAAATAAATGTGTTTTGAAGGAAGCTGACATTCTGTAAGGAGAATCATAAGGACTTTACTGTTTACCCTTAGTTGTTGGGGAAAAATGACAAAACTGTTACAAATATGAATTACCATCACAGGGATTCGAACCAGCGACCTGTAAAACCATGGTCAAGTGATACATCTGACTGAGGTGTCAGCACATCTGACTTTTAGCTGATTCTGAAATAGGTAATGCTGTGTGAAAAGGGAGCTTAACGCATCTACAAAATGTATCGACCCATGTCAAAGTTTGTTTTCTACAGAATAAGTAAAAAAGTAGCGGACAATGTAGATCCAAGATCATACTGTACGTTCTGTCCACAAAAGTAACTTATGTCAGGTTCACCACTTTTTGGCTTCAGACAAAATCTTACCAGAGTTCCGTTGACTGAAACGTTGAAACCTTGACCTTGGACTGCTGATATGGTATACTGCTTCACGGCATTGCTACATGTAACTGTTGACATCAACAGCAAAAGCGACCAGGTTATCTGCAAGTGAATAAATACTAGTATGGTCTGTATTTTTAACAAGAAATATCTTTAAAAAAAGATAGACGGCGTAAATTGCAAGCAAATACGCCAGGGCCCTTAGAATAAACATGTCTACATTTTTACCACAGGGGCCCTTAGAATAAACAGGTCTACATTTTTGATAGTTACAAAATTCTATCCATTCATTTGTTATCATTGCCAAAATGTAGGTCGAAAGCCAGCACATTCAGCTACGCCGAAAAAACTAAATGGGTTGGTGAAATTCGGAACATAAAAAATACTTTCTACAGTTGTTGTGTGAGCTATAGATTTGACGTAAGCTCATTCCGTGCTTAAAGATGATTATAATTATATTATCAGAACGATATTTACTTTTTGCTTGATTCACTTTTATGCCGCCAAGCCCCGGTAGCTCAGTCGGTAGCGTACAGGACTTGAGAACAGGAGGTCGCTGGTTCGATCCCCGGCTTGGCCAATTTCTTTCCGAGGATTGATGATAGTCATTGCGACAGGATTCATTCCTCTCTCACCGCTGACCATTGTTTCGACGATGGTTATGTGGGAAAGCAGCCAGTGGCTTGGAAAGAATATTGTGCGGAGTACTGGTAAAAGAAACTCCAGGAAGGCATGGATAGGTGCACTGGCCGCCGCGATATAACTGAAATAATGTTGAAAACGGCGTTAAACACCATACAGTCAATCAATCAATCACTTTTATGCCAACGACTACCACCTGGACCGACCACACAATAAGGAATTGTCATCTTCACAATATTTTAAATTGAAATGCACTTTAACATCTGCATTGATTTTTTTCTGCCGCTATTGGGCCTTTAACCGTTTTTTTATGGTGATCCCCTGTATGTTTGCACCCTTTGTTTATACTACAGCCATATTTCTTGACAGCAAAAAACATTTGTATTCGTGAAAAAACTTTGCAAATACATGGGTTAGTGCAGTGGCCGTTATATAAGGGAAATCCTGTTTAAAGACCCATTTAACTTTTTACCACACAATCTCAACGATGAAGAAGCAGGCTGTTGAAAACATTGTGGGAAAAGGAGAAAATGCTGTTAACCAGCATTTTCTCCTTTTTCCACAATGTTTTCTACCCATCATCATTTTGTTTAAACTGTTGTCATTCTTCTATTAAAATATTTGGCCAGTAGAATGACAACATAATGTTTAACCCTTATCCTGCTAAATTAGTGAAATAAAATTTTCAAACCGATAATAAAACCCCGAAAAATGCTATTTCAAACTTATTTCTTGTAACAAAAACATCTCCATATCGGACAGTGTAGATTCAAGATCAGACTGCACGTTCTGTGCAGTCTGATCTTGATCTACACTGTCCGCAAAAGGTCAGTGAGTCGCGCTTAGCAGGCTAGTGTTAATACAGGTGGCCGTTTAGGACAAAATTTTTATGACCAGTGACAAGGGCTTGGCTGTACTGTTAATAAGATGCTTAATGCCACCCACGTAATTGCACCGGGCATGTTTTTTTTTTTCATGAAAATGCAATTTGAATAATTAAATTCCTGGTACATTAATTTTCCAAGTGCCTTATACTTCACACAACTATCTAGTTCCTGTTCCTCTCAGTGTAGATTAAGATGAGACCTACACAGAACGTGCAGTCCGATCTTGGACCTACATCCTTAGCCATTTTTAGATTTTCTGGTGAGGTAGTTTTAAGATTGCAATACAAAGGCCTTTCTAAGCTGAAAAATGTTCAACCCTTTACCGTACAATCCCGAATGTTAAACGACCCTGAGGAAAAAGGCTTTACAAAACATTGTGGGAAAAGGAGAAAATGCTGGTTACCAGCATTTCGATCTTTTTCCACAATGTTTTCCATAATTTCTAGGACGAATTTCACGTATTGAGTGACATTTAATTTGTCGGCTGCAAAATGCTTTCAATATGGACGAGGCCAATTTTTTGTCCTCTTGTAGAGAGTTAATGGTAGAAGACAAATAGAAGATTGCTTCAGAAAAAACATGTTTGAATACATCGTTTGTTGGAAAGTTAAAAAAGTGGAACATTTTACGACAATTGAAAGTCTTTCATTTCGGAGTGTTGTGCAAAACGGCGATGACATTTATAAAAGCGCATAGAAAGTGTTCAAGATCTTACGACTCACTCTTTTAATCGGACGACAAAATTTGAGACCTGTCCAAATTGAAAACATTTGCAGACAATAAATTAAATGTGGCTCAGGTGATGAAATACGAGGGACACTTTTTAAGTTCGTAGAGTAGGGCGGTCTTTTTAAAACCGCTTGAAATATCAAAATTTTATTTATCTAAGACCTTCGAAAAAGGCCCCGTCTGCCTCCACACACATTTTACACCGATCTACCCATTTCCGGAACGCCGCCCGGTAGTCCTCTTTAAGTATATGTTGCAGACACTGGTAGACTGCACTGCCTATACCACAACGGGATTCAAAACGGTGCCCTGCCAGCATTTCCTTTAGTCTTGGGAACAACCAAAAGTCACAGGGGGACAGGTCGGGGCTGTATGGGGGATGATCTAAGACATCGAGCCCAGATTCTTTCAGATATTCCTGTACCGTAGCGGATTTATGGGCCGGTGCGTTATCATGGAGTAATTTGATGCCGCGGACACCGGTGCGCGGTCTGCGTTTCTGATAGAAATCAACAAGTTGAGTAAGAACACTTTCTCTGTAAAACTTTCCAGTGACAGAACTACCTATCGGGACTGGAATTTGAAGGACTGGACCTTTCGAATCAAAGAATATCGCATACAACATGCGATTTGATGTTTTGCAACGGCGCGCAATGACAGGTCTGTCGCCCTCAGATGAAACCCAAACCTTATTTTTAGCCTTAGAATCGGGTTGAAAATGATAGATCCAGGTTTCATTACCTGTAACTATCTCTTCCAAACGACGTGGGTCACATTTATCATATTTTTCTATAACTTGCGATGCAAGTCTAACCCGACTTTGTTTCTGCTCGTCAGTGAGCAAATGGGGCACCCAGCGCGCGCAGATCTTACGTAGCCCAAGTCGTTCACGTAAGATCTTCAAAACACTTGACGAATGAATGCCACTTAATTCTTCTATCTCTTGCATGGTATAACGTGCGTCTTCCTCAATTAACGTTTTCACAGTAGCAACGTTCTTTTCCGTCAAAACGGAAACCGGCCTACCCACCCGAGGGTCATTTTCAATTGACTCCCGACCATCATTAAAACGACGTACCCACTTGCAAACTGTAGCATATTTTAAAGCACCATTCCCATAAACCTTTTGCAAATCAGCATGAATTTCTGTTGGCGGAAACGCGAGCTGTGCTCGAATCTTACAATATACCCTCTGTTCAGAGATTTTTCCATCCATATTGAACGCTATATTTTACTATAGTGTATAAAACCACGTGTTGAAAATACCCAGCGCAGCGCACATGTGGACCTCGTGCGCCGCATACCGTGACACCGTTCGAGAGAGGAATGATTACGCAAGTTCTGTGTAAAAAATCGTGCAACTTCATAATCGCGTTAAAAAGTTATAGGCTTACTCTACGAACTTAAAAAGTGTCCCTCGTATATCTTTAATAGTTTACACACAAAAAAAAAACGTTTGCGAAAGCCTCAATTCCAAATGTCGTTCAATCACTTGATAGTGTCGTAAAAGAAATAAACATGCTTGAGACAAGTGACGGATACGTGATACCATTGACCTTTCTAACAAATTATTCCGTGGGTTATATACAAATCTCGGTGATTTATAGACCACAAAATTTCGATTATGTTAGTTCAAAACAGTTTGGTTTCCATTTTCAGAGCAAAGGTAGTGTTTTAGCTTTTTTTTTATATATACAAAATATATAGATGACGTAACGTGATTTACGTAACAAGTCTTACATTAACCCTTAAGCTGCCAAGCGCGACTCACTGACCTTTTGCAGACAGCGTAGATCAAGATCAGACTGCACAGAACGTGCAGTCTGATCTTGGATCTACACTGTCCGATAAGGAGATGTCTATATACCAAAAAATTGCCTTGAAAACGGAAATTTGGGGTTTTACTATCGACTAGAAAGTCTCATTTTAGTTATTTAGTAGGACATGGGTAAATCCACAGATATTCATGTTGCATTACATTAGAATAACACTAGCTGCCAAAAGTAAACAAAAAGGGTGTTAAAATGCATTTAAATTATACCATTTAAAATTATGGATATTATTGTGAAGATGACAATCTGTTTTTGTACTGTCGGTCCAAGTGTTAGTCATTGGCAGTGAAAAATAAATTTCAAAACTAGGTTAAATGCTGCCAGGTCACACTTTCTTTTGTTTACTTTTTGCCTGATTTTGAAATTCATTTTTCTGCCAGCGACTTACACATGGACTGACCACACAATATGCATTTTACCGTCTGAGCGGGTGATAAAATGCATTTAAATTTTACCGAGCCACGCTCTGGCAAAAGGGGGTTTAATGCATCTCCTTGATGCGCGATACTAATCAAGCCATCACATATATTCTTATATGTAATCATGGATCCGCAATGGCCACCTTTTTAACAACCGACTGAATTATGAGGCAGACTGGTCCATTGACATACAGATAATTGAGCAATATAGCGAAAAGTTTCGGCCCAGGTCAGCCTGCGCAGTCCGCGCAGGCTGACCTGGGTCGATACTTTTCGCAGATGCATTAAGCCCCCTCTTCACAGAGCATGACTTAATTATTTTAAAAGTATGAGAAATATTGTGAAGATGATAATCTGTTATTGCGCGGTCGGTCCAGGTCTAAGTCGCTGATAGAAAAATTAATTTTAAAGTCAGGTAAAAAGTAAACAAAAGATAGAGCGACCTGGCAACTTTTAACCTAATCTTAGAATTCATTTTTCTGCCAGCGACTTACAATTTGACTGACCGTGCAAGAACGAATTGCCAACTTCATAATAATTTCCATACGTTTAAATGGTTTAATTTGAATCTAAATGCATTTTGACACCGGCCTCTTTACTTTTAGCCGCTGCTGGACCTTTTGATGCGGGGAAGCAAAGCAATCCCGTGTTTTAACGACGCTGAAGGAAGAAAACTTAAAAAAAAAAAGGTGGGGAAAAGAAGGAAACCATTGTAACCAGCACTTTCTCCGTTTCCCAGAATGTTTTCTTCTCTTTCATAGAAATTTCTAATCATTTGAGCAACCTCTAATTTGTCGTCTGCAAAATTTTAAATGCTTGCAATATGAATGAGTGTAAAATCTTTACATCCGCTAAAGGGGTAAGTCAGCATTTGTATACGTGAAGAAACTTTGCAAATATATGGTTAGCACACTGGCCGTTATATAAGTGAAATCTTGTTGAAAAACCCATTTAACTTTTTACCACACAATCTAAATGATGAAGAAGAAGGCTTTTGAAAACATTGTGGGAAAAGGAGAAAATGCTGGTAACCAGCATTTTCTCCTTTTCCCACAATGTTTTCTACCCGATCAAACACAGAATCAATCATTGTTTGAGATACATTTAATTTATCGTCTGCAAATGCCGTAAATTTGGTCGAGTCCAAAGTTTTATCGTTTGCTGAAGAGGTAACAATTTTCACCCGATTAAATTCGACCCGATCTTGGATTCAGCAGCATTTAATTTGTCGTCTGCAAACGCTTCTAATTTAATCGAGTCCAAAATTTTATCGTTTGGTAAATATTTATTAAATAGATGAATAGTCATAGCTACAAGATGTGGTCACACTCGGTATAATGGATTACAAATACAGAGCCATACCTGTCTATAGTTTACATCCATTTCGAAGTGTGACTTTTGCCAAGTACTTTACAGTAGCGATAACTGACACTAGTTAAAGATACATCCTTACAGCCAGAGAAAAAAAAAATGCTGTTGGAATTTGATAGACTGTAGAATAGTTCATAATTTGGCCAGCTGTGAAAACAAAGATAAATTACAGATACATATGGTGTAAGGGATAAATACATACATGGAAATCGGAAATCTTCTATTTAAAACCGGACACGACAACAGTGGTTTCTGTGATGGCCTCCAGAAAATGAAATACATCTTCTATCGGTCAGAATCCGTGCAACCCTGCAGCCGTCAGGAGCAACATTTGGCATTAAGACAAAGAAATGATAATTGTTGGATAAAATAAAGATGAATTCAAATTTCAGTTTTTGAGCCATAGTTGATTTGTCGTCTGCAAATTCCTTCAACTTGGACCAGATTAAAATTTGGTCGTCTGCCAAAGAGTCAAATTCACGTAGCCAGGATTCTTGCCTAATCATTTTTTTTTTTTAGATTATTCTAACGTTACTTTGTCAAAAATGGTAATAATATAGGAACAGAATAACAGTCTGTTGCCACGGAACTATATAGACAGTAATAAGGAGACCGTGACAGGGAGTGATTAAGAAATTATTATCGCATGAACCCAGGCTAAGATTCAGACGGTAAGGAGGTAAATATCAACTGACAAATACGGTTATCTCTAACATAAGGTAGATAGCGACTAGCTATACGGTGGGAGCTTGCAATGTCATTTGAACCTTGGACCGCCATTGTAGATTATGACAACGGGCGTAGCTAGCCCAGAATAAAGGATACACAAAAGTAATACCGAATACACGGATGATACATCCAAGATGCAAAGTGGCGAGAGGGGGAGAGGGATTTCCCAGGAGGGTTTGGAGGCCCACCCCTGAAAATTTTTGAATTCTAGAAGCTATTTGATGGCCTCTGGTGACGGTATTTTTGGCAAGTTTGGGGTTTGCAATTTTGCTTTTTTTTTTAAGTGTACGCAACTAGGTTTTTGCGTACAGACAGCTACGCCCATGATAACCGTTTTGCTTTTTAACCATTATCCTGCCAAGTGCGACTCAATAGCCTTTTGCGGACAGTGTAGATCAAGATCAGACTGCACAGAACGTGCAGTCTGATCTTGGATCTACACTGTCCGATAAGGAGATATTTTCCCCCAAAATAACTTTGAAAATATAGCCAAATTCAGCTTTTTACTATCGGCTTGAAAGTTTATTTAAGTAATTTCACATATTAAGGGTTAAAATATTTACCCTCTAAACCTCCTGTCAAATTCGATTCTTTACCAAACAATTCCGTGGTTTTACCATCCTTTTGAAAATATTGTGTGAAAAAGAGAAGATGCTGGTCGTCTGGACAATTCCAAAATTCTTGGTCTTGTACAGCTAAATGATTTAAATAAAGTGTTCAGTAACACTAAAAGCCATTGAAGCGATTTTGAACTTCTAGGTAAAAACTCATCTTATCGGACGGTCTGATATTGATCTACAATGTCTGCAGATGAGCACTGTTTTTCTTCTAGAAGCCTATGTGTTACAATCTTTACGTGGAAGCTATAGACTGGCAGACCACTAACGTATGCAAGTGGCACAAAGTAAAAATACTATGCAAAATATTATATTTAAAAGAAAGGAAAATCTGTTTTTGGAAAACATAGAAATAGTTGTAAGAAAATGGTACAAACAGCTGCTCTTCTTACAAGAACACCTTCAAATGCTTAATATGCCGGATCTGTTTCTTATCTAGGTTCACCGTAGGATTGGACACGGTGCAGGCATGCCGTAGAGCCATTCGGCAAACGTTGTGTTGATCAAATCCCTCGGCTGTATAACAATGGATGGTATGCACCTGCACGGTACATTTCTTCGTCAGAAATACACCTTTTTACCGTCCCGAAACCACACAAAAAAGAAAACACGAGTCACAATTTTCCGTCTAAATCTTTCTAAAGTCATTTCCGTTGACAAACAGTTTGTACATTTAATATTTAAAGCGGTTTGTCAATTCCGTCGTCAGTTTTCACGGACAGATTGATGCATGTGAATTACTTCAACTTGATTGTCGATATCGTTGCTAATCGATTTACTTTGGCGTTGCCTTGTTTCAGATGACTTGACTTATAGTATATGTACTTCAAAATGGAAACCTCCTTGATAGATGTTGTTACGGAATCGGCCGATTTCTGACGAGTGCCGTAGAGAAGTACTTCAGTAATGAGCGTGGTTTTCATAGGTACTCCTATCTAATTTTCTGTATACCCGATATCTGTTAAGTAGATTTCAGAGAATCGACTGTTGCTGGATTGTTCCTGAACGGCTGGGGCTGGGAAAAGAATGGATTCATATGAAGCACACGCATCCAGAGCGAGGCTATTGGATTGCATTATTATTTTTGCGGAGCAGCGACAGGTCCGGTAGCAGAGACGTAAGAGGCATTTTGTTTCCTCCTCCGTCGCCACCACTACTACCACCAGTACGACTTTCGCCATCACAACCACAATTACAACCACTACCTTTCTTCTCAACCTGCATTACTGCTCTCTTTTTGGAAGGCATAATCGGTCAGTATTGCCAATCACTTCGAAACTGCCATGCAATACATGCATCAATGTCAAGTGTGTTGCAGTAGTGCCGATCTGACCCAATGCAGTCCTAATTCGGGCGTCATGCGGCTTCCTTGCGGATAACCAGGTATTTTATAGAATCCCACGGTCGCTACTGATTTTCTGTCCCTACAACTAAAATACATGAGTCATGCTTTGTGAAAAAGAGATCTTAATGTATCCGCAAAAAGTATCGACCCAGGTCAGCTTGCGCGGTCCGCGCAGGCTGACCTGGGTCAAAACTTTTTGCTATTGGTCAATTTTCTGCACGCCAAAGGCCCATTCTACCTTTTGATTCAGTTGGTTGTGAGACATAATTATTTTTTATGTGATGACTTGTTCCGGGTATAATGGATCACGGAGATGCACTAAACCCCTTTTTTACAGAGGGCCGCTCATATCGTTTCTGCCACCGTTACTTATGTGAACTCAGAAGCACTACGTGTGATTAGGAAAGGTTTTAGAACTTGTGTCAAAAGCGATGTTTGAAAAATTAGTTTTAAAAAAGATCAACCATTGAACAATTCGAGAGGCATAAAATATGTCAAGTTGTTGAAATAATCATATCTCCAAGAAGAAAAAAAAAATTATCAAGATACTGCCTTATTAAATGCCACTTTAAATCAATCAAAGACAAATACAAAAATAATTGCTAATTGACATGGCCATAAACACTTTAGCCAATTTAAGGTTAGAAAGTTTTAACAATCTCTTGTCCATTTATTTAGTAGTCAAAGGTAATCGTCAGTCAGTGCCCGGCCGGCCACTCGCTCGCTCGCCCGCCCGCCTGCCCGCTCTCACACTCACTCACTCAGATCTATCCATTAATAAGGTATCAAGACAACAGATTCTGAATCTGCAAGGATCCGTATTCACCAACCATTCTTAAGAACATTTTTTGTCTTGTTCTCCAACATCATTTTAAATGTGAAAGTAACACAACTTCTGATTGGCTAAACCATTTGGTTTAGCCAATCAGAGGTTGTGTTACTTTCACACTTAAAACATCCTGGAGAAATAGGACTAAGAACATTCGTAAGAAAGGTTAGTGAATAAGGACCCTGCAGTTGTGTATTATTGACAGCATGTAGTTGTAAAGTACATCACCGTTTGAACGGGAAGTTATTTTTTGACTAGTAGAATTGCTGCTCGTTCTATTTTTAACCGATTTATGAACCATTAGACACTCGATTATCGGCACATGTTACCTAATTTTCTTGCTATTATTTAATAATGCTAATGAAAGTTTCTAAAATGATCAAGGGAATTTCGTTTATGTGTTGTATTGAAGAATATAGTACTAAACATGTTAACCTTTAACGTTTACCAATGGTACGTCAAAGTGACCTGATGTTGTGCGCCGGGCAGAAGTTAGTGATTTTTTTTTTGGTGCGGCTGAATGTGCTGGCTTTTGATCCATTCTTTTGTTCGAATAACAAATAAATAAACAGAAATTTATTGATTGGTAGAAAATGTAGAGATGTTTAGTCTACGGGCCCATACCTATTTGCGAGCAAATTTACGCCGTCTATCTTTTAAAAGATATTCGAGGCATGCTCTGGCAAAAGGGGGCTTAATGCATCTCCACGATGCACCATACTGAGCAAGTCATTACCTGATTATGGATCCATAAAATCCATTTTATCTAAAGACAGACTGATCAATGAGGTACACTGGTCCTTTGACATGCAGAAAATTGATCAAAAGCAAAATGTTTTGGCCCAGGTCAGCCTGTGCGGACTGCGCAGGCTGACCTGGGTCGATACTTTTTGCAAATGCATTAAGCTCCCTTTTCACAGAGCATGGCTCAGTTCTTTATTATTATTATTATTATTCCTTTTTAACTTTCTGCTTGATCAATGTATTTTGTTGAATTTTGTAGCATGTATCAATGATACATGAAATAATATGTCTCCAAATTTTGGAATAAAATTGCCTGTAAATAATCGAGGCATGGGAATAGTCTACATAATTCTGGGACAGCCCTCAAACATTACAAAGGCACCGTTCCCTATTAGATGTTCTTGAGGTAATGACTGAGCTGTACAGGTTTGCAAAGCACATCTTTTAACCTGTTCTCTTACACACGAACGTTTTAAACACAAATAAATAATATCGCATCTCTCCAACGTTCACAATTGTTTAGTTGGGAGCCGAAATAGCAGACAGCAAGGCTGCGCATCGGGCCAAATAAATGCGATGACCTGATTGGTCAAATATCGATTTCCACGGATCCATGTACACGTCATGTATACGTCCATTCGGCATACCTCGGGTGATCCGGTGATCAAATCCCTCGGCTGTATCACGTAGCTTGATATGCACCTACACGGTACATTTCGCACATCTCCGGAAGCACACCGCTTTACCGTTATTGAAATTGTAAGGCTCCTCTTAAAAAAGAAAAGATGAGTAAATTTTCTATCGTTATCTTTCTAAGAATATTTCAGTCGGCAAACAGTTTGTACATTCAATTTTTAGAGTGGTTTATCAATTCCATTGGGAACTTTCATCGACTGATCGATAGAAGTGAATAACTTCACCATGGTTGTTCATTGTCGTTGCTAAGCGATTTACAGGGGCGCCGCCATGTTTAAGATCATGTGATTGGTAGTTCAAAATGGAAGCCACCTTTATACGGACGAGGTTAGATGTAGGTACGGAATCGGCCGAGTTGTGACAAGTGGTATACGTCCAGTTACATGTATATAGCTGTTAACGTTGAGTTTTTTCCAACACAATTCCGGGTTTTAAAGACCCTGAGGAAGAAGTATTTCGAAAAAAAATGTGGGAAAAGGAGAAAATGCTGGAAACTAGCATTTTTTTCCTTTTCCCCGCAGTGTTTTTTTACCCTTACAAAGACAAATTCCATCTTCCATCATATGAGCCACATTTAAAGTGTCGTCTGCAAACGTTTTCAATTTGGACGAGTCTAAAATTCTTTTGTTTGGTAAAAACTGAAAAGACCAGACTGTTGGTGGGAGTGGGGCGGGGTTGTCGCTCTCCTGTCCTCTGTAATCATCTCCAGAAATAATGGTTATCGGGATGATTTTTTTTTTTTTGACAACTCATAAGCTGCTACATAAATAAAACGAAAATTTCCACTCAGTAATAAAAACCCAAATATTGCGATTTTTAGGTTGATTTTCAGCCGGGGAGGGGGGGGGGGAGAAATACCGTAGCGGACAGTGTAGATCAAGATCAGACTGCGCGTTCTGTGCAGTCTGATCTTTATCTACACTGTCCGCAAAAGTAAATATGCTGACATATTGTGCGAAATACTGGTACAAAACAAACTTCTGGAAAGCACGGAAAAGTTCACTTGCCGCCGCAATAAAATTGAAATAATGTTGAAAACCGCTTTAAATACGATACAAACAAACACTCCATCATTTTTGAAAAGTCATAAAAGGGCCTTTAATTCTAGAAGCCAAAGATGGGCCATAAACATGGCTGAGGCAAAACGTTAGCAATCAAAAAAGTTTGTTTGTATTGGAGTTTAACGCCGTTTTAACAGTTTAGGTCATAATAACGGCGGTCAGTGCACCTACGCATGTGTTTCCTGGCTTTCTCACCCCAGCACTGACACAACTTCCTTCCCAGTCACTGACCACCCTTCCCACATGAATCGGAGGTGAGAAGCGAAAAATCGCCGGAAAGAAACTTTGCCTCAACGGGGTATCGAACTCACAACCATCCCGTCGAGAATCACATACGCTAACTACTGAGCTACCCGTGCGAGTCTCAGAAAAGTTAGTGAGGGAAATTTTGCATTAGAAGTGGAGTTCAAATACAAATACGGATAGTTTTCGTATGCAGGTGCTTTAAGTTTGGACAGGTATAAAATTTGATCGTCTGGTAAAATGCCAGAGAGAATAGAACGCTGTTAAAACTTGAAAGTGTGTAGAACGGCTCAGAACTTGGTCAGCTGTGTAAGCATAAATAAATCATCAATATATATGGTGTAAGAGATAGAGATACTCAAGGGATTTGTCCTCATTTAAAACCGGAAACGACAACAATGATTTCTTTACAGGCCTCCAAAAACTGAAATGCATTTTCTATCCGTCGTAATCTGCAACCTTGCAACCGTCAGGGGCAATATTTGGCATGATGATACAAAAATGGTCATAGCTTAATAAATAAGGGGTGAAATGGGTTAAAAACAGGTTGAAAATAAATATGAAACAAGTTAAAAACTGAGTTTAAACCTTAATTCGCGTTGATTACCTATATATTTTAACCCTTACAGGGCCGAATCAACCCGGAAGATATTTTCTGTCGAGAAAGACCCAAATAAACGCTAAAGTTTCAAGGGTGCTCATATCTAGAATGTCTCGGGAAAGCGGACAGTGTAGATCAAAGATCAGACTGCACGTTTTGTGCAGTCTGATTTTGATCTATACTGGCCACAAAAACAATTATAGCCATAAAATGCCCTTCTTGTTATTTTTACCATCCCCGACTTTTAACGACCCTGAGAAAGAAAGCCTTTGAAAACATCGTGGAAAAAAGGAGAAAATGCTGGTAACCAGTATTTTCTCCTTTTCCCACAAATGTCTTCTACTCTTCCCAACAACAACAACAACAATCAAATTTTCAGCCACATTTATTTTGTCGTCTGCAAATGCTTTCAATTTGGAACGATCTAAAATTCTGTCGTCTGGTAAAGAGTTACGGGGTTAAGGTGGCGTTTTTAAAGTCGATTGTTGCAAATTTATTTCGTCTCGAGAGACAATTAGTAAAGAGAAGAAGGCACTTGACTATTATCGGAGGTAATTCCCTGGAAGTGGAATCTATATATTTCAGATTCGTCGCCGAGAACACACCCCCACACTGGTTAGCTGGGTCACTGCTCCTGACGACAAATAGGTTAGCCCGCTCTAGATAGAGAAGTTCTGTTTGTTTGGTTTTCAACTGTATTTCAGTTGAATCACGGCAGCCAGTGCATCTACCTCTGCGTTCCTAGAGTTGTTTCCACCTTCAGAGAGGAGACGTGATACCGATAGATTATTTCAGAGTAAGCTTATCTTTAAGTCTGGAATCAAAAGAAGGAAAAAGGTTGACAGATACATAGACTTAAATGAGATAAAACTTTATTAAATGGGTCTGGAAAAAAAATTGAGTTTAATAAAATTTTACCTGAAAAGTCAACGAATGTCCGATTCTTTTTAACACACGGCTGTATCTCAAGAACTATAGTTCTTCAAGATATGTTAAAACATAGACCTACATGTGTACTGAAATTTACATGAAGTTTAATCGCTTCTTTGACATGTGTGTACACCACGGACGAAAAATAGTTCCAAAGAAACTTGCATACAATGATTTTGTTTTGAATCTAAAGATGATAAAATGTGCAGCTTTGTCATGATCATCAACTTTGACAGTTAATCTCTCACAGAAATCTGGGTCAGCAATGTTTTAAAAATGAGGCGTATGATTACAGAGTTTTGACCAAGTACAGCACTTTTTGCTTATCTTAAACGTGTGTAAGATAAGAAAAGTTGTAACGGATGTACTTGTATTACACTGAAAATAAGGCTAATTGTGTGATGTAGTAAATTATCTATTGGAATCATCCGCAGAGGACATTGGCTGTAATCATCAGCAATGGATCCATAAAATCCATTTTGTCCAACAACTGGCTGAGTCCTGGGTCCGTATTCACCAACCATTCTTAAGAACGTTCTTAGTCTTATTGTCCAAGATTGTCCAAATTTGAAAGTAACAGAACTTCTAATTGGCTAAACCAAATGGTTTAGCCAATCAGAAGTTGTGTTACTTTCAAATCCAGAAAATGTTGGAGAATAAGACTGAGAATGTTCTTAAGAATGGTTGGTGAATACGGACCCAGATGTAGAATCGTCCTAAGACATATAGAAAATTTACAAATGGCAAAAAAGTTCGACCCATGTCAGCCTGCGCGGACTGCAAAGGTTGACATGGATCGAAACTTTTTGCTGATGCATTAAGACCTTTCTAACCCTAAACTTCAAGACGAACCATCGGATTGGACAACCAGACGGCTTGTTTTGTATTCTTTAGATTTGTTTGTGACGGTGCCTCAGGTACCTTCCTTTGCCTATTGAAAGTTGGGTTTGACCAGGGCTATGTGGCCAGTTTAAAAAATTCAATTTATATCATGATTTTGATTCTACGTGTTGATGGTTTGCCAACTAATGCCTGACTGAATTCAGTGATAAAAATATTAGAAGTTTTGTTTAGTTTTAGAGATCAGGATAACCCCCTTTAAGATATATCTATACTCTTTTTCAGCCTATTTTAAAACCCATTGCATATTTATTTTATCAAACTATAAACATTCGTGTATCTTCATGCCAAATGTTGCCCCTGATAGTTGAAAGGTTGCATAGCTTAAGGCGGATAGAAAATGCATTTCATTTTCGGGGGGACCTTCAAAGAAATCACCATCGTGGCGTTTCAAATAGAAGATTTCCGATATATATATTTATCCCTTATACTATATTTATCGGTATTTTTTTTTTACATAGCTGACTGATTCTGAACCATTTTACAGTCTATCAAATTTTAACAGCGTTTTTTTCTCTCTTGAGCAGTAAGAATGTAACTTTAATCGTAAAGTTATATAATAGTCCTCACTATCATCTTTCAGAATTCTTCTTTCTTTTTTTTTTTTTTTTAGGAAAAAAAAAAAGAGATAAATAATAAGCTAAACATGGAGGCCTGATTATTAACCCGTCCCCAGAACGAGGCCCTTGACCCTCAATTATTTTTGGTGAATTGATGAATATAAGACAGACGGGAAAAAATTGTACATAAATAGACTTATTGCAACTAGCTGTCTGCTAATTGGTCCCCAGGAGTCTTGTATATATAACGTTCTATAAAGAACTACATTTTCTTACCTCTGTACCACATAATACCGAATTTTAACGACCCCGAGGAAGAGGCTTTTTGAAAACATTGTGTAAAAAGGAGAAAATACTGGCGTTGTTGACCACCTAAGCAATTTTTTATGTATTTCTTTCGATCGTAAATAGTGTTTCATGTTTAATGTTCTTTATGTAATATTTAAATACTGGTCTCTAAAAATTCTTTGTTTTTTTATTAACCCTTTACCACACAATCCCGACTTTTAACGACCCCGAGTAAGAAGCCTTTTGAAAACATTGTGGGAAAAGGAGAAAATGCTGGTAACCAGCATTTTCTCCTTTTCCCACAATATTTTTAACCAAATCAAAGGCAAAAAGAATTATTTGAGCAATTTGTCGTCTGCAGATGCTTTCAATTTGGACTATCCCGAAATTTTGTCGTTTGGTAAAGAGTTAAAGAAATGAGTACTCTGTCGTTCATTTGTGAAGGCACTGTTTTTTTTTTTCAATTGAGAAGTCCTGCTTCAATTCCAGCTTGGGCGCTTGCCACGTTTTCTTGGGCAACTCACTCAAAGGCTCAATTCCAGTACTGGTAAAAAAAAAGTCAGTAACTGTCGCCGTGATATGGCTGAAATACTGGTAACCCTTAGGCAGCTGATCACGACTCACGGACCTTTTGCGGACAGTGTAGATCAAGATCAGACTGCACAGAACGTGCAGTCTGATCTTGGATCTACACTGTCCGACTAGTAGATGTTTCCCCAACCCCAATAACTTTGAAATACCAACATGTTGGTTTATAACATCACCTTGAAAGTTTCATTTAAAGTTATCTGGCAGGGTAAGGGTTAAGATAGGTCTCAAGTCCTACTTGAACAACTCGACATCTTTCGAAGGGTCCCGAGTGGCCTATTGGTAAAGTGTAGGACTCGTAACCTGGAGGCCACGGGTTCGAGCCTTACTGGATCCATTGGGTTTCTCGTGGGAATGTCCTTGGACAAGACACTTTAGAGCCCCAGCCTAGTACTGGTGGAATCCAGGAAATACATGAATATATGAGCTGTCGCCGTGATATGACTGAAATATTGTTGAAAGCGGCGTAAAGCACCATTCAATCGATCAATCAATCTATCTTTAAAGATACATCTATACTCGTTTTCTGCCGTTTTTAACCCATTTCATCTTTATTTTAGAAAACTTTAGTCATTCTTGTATCTTCATGCAAAATTTTGCCCCTGACGGTTGCAAGGTTGCACAAATAACGATCTATAGAAAATGGATTACATTTTCTAGAGGCCTTCCAAGAAATCACTGTCGTCATTTCCGGTTTTAATTCCAAGACAAATCCCCCGAATTTCTACATCCCTTACACCATACATATTGGAAAATTATCCATGTTTACACAGCTGACTAAATTCTGAGCCATTCTACACGCTTTCAAGTTTTAACAGGTTTTTTTTTTCTGGCTGTAAGGATGTATCTTTAAGGCTAGACGAAACAGACAGGTAGAAAGATCCAAATTAAGACTGCACGTTCTTTGCGGTCAGATCTTGATCTCAGCCGTTTTATGAAATCTCTTTTTCGTGTATGGTGCTGAAAATACATGAACTCATGATGAATTACTCAATAAAGTTTTTTTTTTTAAATAATTAACCATACGGGCAGAGTAGATCATATCAGACTGCGCTTTCGGTGCATTCCGAAGCCGATCTGCACTGTTGCATCAGGAGAATGTGCTCGAAAAAACATTTTTTTTCTTCTTGTAGCCGCGATGTTTTCACTGCCATTCTTTTATTGAACCTGAACTCTTAGGCTGCTAAGCGCGACTCACCAACCTTTTGCGGACAGTGTAGATCAAAGATCAGACTGCACAGAACGTGCAGTCTGATCTTTGATCTACACTGTCCGATAAGGAGATATCTTTCCTCCAAAATTGCCTTTGACATTGCAAAATATGGGTTTTCACTATAGCCTTGAAAATTTCATTTCGCTTATTGAGCAGGACGAGGGTTCATTCATGCCGAGTTTTCCGTATATTAGCCCTAATCCTGCTATTTAACATTACTGAAACTTTCAGACCGCAAAAGGTCCGTGAGTCGCGCTTAGCAGCCTAAGGGTTAAATGGGTGTTGTCCAAATTATCAGCTGTAATATTTATAATCGTCAGTCCGATCGAGTTATCTTTCTTTGAACATTCTTGTGCATAGATGTCACCTGTTCTGGCACATTGCACTATGTTCCGGAATACTCTTTTGGAACGGGCGGAAGGAATATTTCAGCACATGTGCACCGTCCTGGAATGATGTTCTGAATGGAGCATTTTTTGGAACATTATTCTTATCAATATAAAAAATGTTTTATCATTCATTTGTTCTAAACTTGATAACAATATTGCTGGTCGATATTGGGTATTTGTGTCCTATCCCCTTTCCAGTCTATTGTTGGCGATAAGAATGCTATTCTAACCTATGTCACAATTAAACTTCAAATCTATTGCAAACTTTTCTAGAAAATAGGGAAACTGTACATCTAGTCTAGTAGCCAAGACCCGAAATTTTCGGTTAGGGAGGACGGCGTGTTCAAGGCTGGCAACAGTGCTTATTGGAGTCAGTAGGGGTATCCAAACACAAAAATGCTTGTTGCCATGCCGGATGACCTTTAGTGGTCAGTTGGTCAGAGGTCAAAGGTCACTGAGTGCAAAAATTAAAGATTAGAACCCTGCAACAAAATAGAACTGAAACATAGCAAAATAAATGCCAGAAATCTTTAAAATCATTACTTGTTATCAATATAGATGGGTCTTCAAGGATTTCAAACAATTTTGATTAATTGCAACCCTTATAATAGAAATATTCTTAATTGAAATAGAACTATTTGCAATAAACCATTATGGACTATTCATTTTTCAGTTTTTGCACTGCCAGTGCTTAATAATACAAATGTTTCCTAACAAATAAATGTAGCAAATGAAAGGAATTCAATGTGTATTCAAAAGGCTGTTCAGTTAACCCTTTACCAAGTGAAGAAATGGTCTTATGCAGACTGTAGAGACTTAATGAATATCAGATGAACCGTGTTACCAATGACGGGATTCACCTTGGAAATTGTAAGGAGCAATCTGGAAAAGGTGAAATGCTTGTAATAAGCATTTCCCCTTTCCCAAAAAACGTTTCATGCAGCCTTCCCCTCAAGACTGTATAAACCATGACTTATCTGGATAGGGTTAAAAAAAAAAAGACATTGTCAGTTCATTTCATGAATGTTATAGATTGTAACCCTAATTACGCTATTTTCTATTAGAAAATGTCATCTTTAAATTTTGTTTTTATATTGGAAGGTAGTTTACGTCATTTATTGGAAATAAAGCATTTCTGGACAGTAGGCATCATATAAACTTTTTGTTAAAGTGCATATATCTAAAAATCAAAGTTCTGAAAGTACTGAAAACACATTGTGCTGACAATCACTTGAAATACAATTTTTGATATTGTGAATTTCACAAAGTCGCTATCTATATCTAATTCAATGTTGAGGGGATTACAACATGCCATGGCTCCATTATAACATCAGTCATTTCAGTGAATTTCTCCGACAAGTGCACTTGGATGAGGTACAATTTTTGCAGTTGTAGGTAGGAATCTATGGGCATGCTTTTGGTACAGGATCTTTTCTAATTAAGAGAGGCTGCAAGTGTCCATCATTTTCATACCATCCATTTTGCCAAGGAGAACACAGTTCAGGGACAGCTTCAGCGGCAGACAACCAAATTGCAGTCTGATAGTGGGCTTGTCTAATATGTAGTTCCAAGGCGTCAGATGTTGGAGGAAGAATTTCGATGTTTCGCTTACCCGACAAGACAAGAGCCGTCAGAGACGGGTTGTGCTCCCCGAACAAGTGCTTGTCATAAAATGTATGAAACTGGAAAAAATAATCCAAAGGCAAATGTTACGATGATAATAATTGATGATATATGTACCAGGAGAAAAATGTGCGAACACAAACTGAAATATAGCTGGACAAACAAATGGACAGACTGACAGCAAAATTCTTTTGGGGAGGATAGTAAGTGAAATGTGAAATTTTGGCCAGCAAGACAACGGAGAGAAACTGACTCTAACTCTACCATGAAGCCACCTTTTCCCCTAAAACATCTTGAAACATGGAAAAATTACATTTTCTATTTATCAGTAAGATCTATCTGTTTATAAATTTTGTCATTAATAGGTGTAATACTTTTAGAGTAATAGCCATCGCAAACTTGAAGAGGTCACTAAGCCTCCTTTAAGCCCCCTTTTCCCTTAAGACAATATTGCGTAATTGGAATAAATACAAAGGGTGTGTGGTTTGTGGCATTTTTTAATAATAATTTAAATTCGAAATTTCATGAAATTTTGAGCAGTAATGTAGGAGATATTACATAAAACGAGTTTTTATATGAAGCCCCCTTTTTCCGTGATGCAGCCTGAAATTGAGAAACAAGTTCAGATTTTAAATTTCATGAACTTTTGAGCACTAATGTAGGAGATATTAGAGAAAAACAATTTTTTAAATCAAGCCTCCTTTTTCCGCAACGCAGCCTGTAATTGAGAAACCGGGAAAGAAGTTTCATAAAACAATTTTTTACATAAAGCCCCCCTTTTCTGTGATGCAGCCTGAAATTGAGAAACCAGAGAAGAGGTATCTGGGCAATGTTCCAACGAGTTCAGATTTGAAATTTCATGAACTTTTGAGCATTAATGTTGGAGATATTAGTGAAAAACATTTTTTTACATGAAGCCCCCTTTTTCCGTGACGCAGACTCAAATTGACAAACCGGGAAAGAAGTATCTGGGCAACGTTCCAACGAGTTCAGGTTTGAAATTTCACAAAGTTTTGAGCACCGATACAGGAGATATTAGTGAAAAACAATTTTTTACATGTAGCCCCCTTTTTCCGTGACGCAGCCTCAAACTGAGAAACCGGGAAAGAGGTATATGCGCATTGTTCCGAGGAGTTCAGACACCATCAGGTGGTGGTAAAGCATCATTGCACACACCATCTTCAAGAATATGCTGTAGAACAGATATGTCACCAGCTGAAGTCAGTGCTCCAGATGTATCAGCCAATGATAATGGCACTGGAAATAATTCATGTTTCGATAATTCAGCAATGTTAATCTGCCTACCTGATAGCTGAGCTCTAAACAGTCGTTGTAGAAGTGACATGTCTGTTTTGAGAACCTTAGTTTGTGATGAAGCTGTGCTTGTCTTGTACAGCGTCTTAAATGACCCTGAAGCATAAGACTTATTAGAAAATGTGGGAAAAGGAGACAATACTTCTAACAAGCAATTTCTTCTTTCCCCACAATGATTCCTACATTATAAATGGATTTCAAGTTTTTCATTCTTTAAACTTGGTAGGGTAAAAATGTGTCGTTTAGGAAGGACTTAGTTACATACAAGAAACCTACTATCGATTTTGTTCCAAATTGAAAGAAACTGTAGAAAACGCTCAAAAGCGTCTTGCAAAGGAGTTTAAATACTGATAGAGTAGAAATCATAGAAGGAAAAGGTAAAATGGCTCTTCACAAGCAATTCAACCTTTTTCCACAATGTTTTTCCAAGCCTATTTTTTAAAATGAATTAAGACAATTACATATGGAGAAACCATAGAACCACTTAAAGACAATAAGAAAGCAAAGCCAGTTGTACAAGTCCATTGATAGAACACAAAATCAGGCTTGTTTCACCATTTTAATGTATAGGAATAACTTACCTTACATCAGTACTTCCGGTACTTTGATTTCGCACAAAATGCATATATAGGGAAATAATGAAATATTAATGTGCCACAATTTGGAGAACAGCAATAATGCCTAACTTTACATAAATTTTTCCTGATTAAATAAGAAATTAGGATCTCTATAAGGTAATATATATGTAAAACAGTCTTCTGTACCTATTGACCTTTGATTATTTGACCCAGATGGAAATGCAAGGCATGGATTTGCTACAAAATGCTCATTTCTTGATAATATGGTCATATTCTACATAAACAGATATTTTCAGGCACATAAAATAATGTTTTTGTAAGAACTGCGAAGAAACATACACCTAGGTTGATATTTTTATTAGAAAATGCACTCCATTGACCTTTTGACCTATATCTTGGCTTATCAGTAAAATTGAGCTTGGCAACCAGGCATTTCTAGACAAGCAAACCCTAATGAAGCTTCCTGAAGTTGTTGCCAGCCTTGAACACGCCGTCCTTCCTAAGTCGATTTCTAGCCACCTTTTAGATTTTAGCTACTAGACTAATCACCTCAAGGCAATTTGCTGAGGGCTAGTTGTTACAATCACATAACTCTCTACCAAACATCAAAGTTTCAGACTTGTCCAAAGGGAAAGCATTTGCAGACGACAAAATCAATGTGACTCCAAAATTGAAATTTGTTCTGGGATGGGTAGAAAACAATGGGGTGGGGGGGATAATGTAGAAATTGCTGCTTGCCAGCAATTTTCTCCCTTTTTCACACAATGTTTTCAAAAGTGTTCTTTTTAACCTATATTTCGACGATGACAAAATCCCATTGGTTGCATTTTTTTTTCGCAATGCAACTAATTGGGTGTCGACTGTTTTATAGCGCTGATGCTAACAGCACTTTGATTTATACTCTGGTCATATGGACTGGAGTATTTTGAGCTTTTTTCAAAGTGCATTTGTGCCAAGACACGAGGAAATGAGAAGACAGTTGAAACCAACAAAATGGCTTGATGTTCAGCATGGATCTAGAGCACCCTGCACATCTGTGAGGTCTGTTCAGGATCCATACTGTTTTCGCATTGAAAAATTGTTCGTCTTTCAGCCATCTTGTAACACGTGAGGATGCGTTCAGCAGGTGCGCTGCACCTCGATTCATTTAGAACAGCCAGAACATGTTCTGAAGAACACAGCACTATGTTCTGAAATACTCCATTCATCTAGAACATGTTCGGTGTGTCTGGAGTAGCGAAATAAGTAGGCCCATGGTAAGAAAATGAAAACATCTCGCGAGACAGCGCGATAGTATCGGAACCTACATCGCGCCCGTAACGTAGTCAAATTGTTAACTAACCCATAACGGGAAAAGAAAATGAGGATAAAAAGCCTTAATCTACTTATTAGACACTGTATTGCAATAAAATGTTCCTCTGTTGGTACATATGGCTGCCTTTGGTTGTACTTCATAATATGACGTCACTGATTTTTGTTTACGCATAGTCCCGGAAATAAATCTAAAGGCGCCTTTCATTTGGAGAGTTCCACTGGTGAAAATAATAAGTATTGTATTTTTTTCGTCAGGAAGTAGGGTTATTTGTCATTACAATTGTTGACGATAGATACAACAGAGATAGTGTGCGTTTCCCGACAAAAGCCTCATTTAACGATAAGGATAATTGATGAATTTGTACTCATTTGTACTCAACTTATTCAGCTAAAGACTGATGGACAAACAAACATGGGTTCATGGGGAGTACGTAGATTTCCACGAACTTGTTGACCCTTTAACGGCTCGTTTAACTCTTTGGGTGCCAAATATGTTAAAAATCTTTACCAAACGACAAAAAATGTAGACTTGTCCAAACTGAAAGCATTTGCAGACAACAATTTTAGCGTGGTTCAAATGATGAAGCACGTCTTTAATAGGGTAAAAAACATTGTGAGAAAAGGAGAAAATGCTGGTTACCAGCATTTTCTCCTTTTCCCCAAAATGTTTTCAAAAGGCTTCTTCCTCAGTGTCGTTAAAACTTATGATTGTGTTGTAATGGGCAAACTCGACCTCTTTCGACCGCTGCCATTACAATGCGCGCTGAATGTCAGATTTTTTTAACGTAGGCTTCACTAAACAATCAGATGGTATAGATCTAAGATCAGACTGCATGTCCTGTGCAGTGTGATCTTGATCGATTCGTTCGTAAAATCCCCTATTTTCGTCTATTGCGCTGAAAGTTTTAACCTTTCACCCTTTACCAATCGACAAAAATTTAGACACAATCAAGATGAAAACCTTCACATCGCGTAAATTCATTCAATCTCAAAAGATTAAATCTGTTATTTGAAATGGTAGAAAGCATTGTGAAAAAAAAGGGAGAAAATACTAGGTACCAGTACTTTCTCGTTCCCCACAATGTTTAAAAGTTTTCTTTTACAGGGTCGTCAAAACACGGCATTGTTTGGACACAATCAAGATGAAAACCTTCACAGCGCGTAAATTTAATCAATCTCAAAATATTATTTCTGTTATTTGAAATGGTAGAAAACATTGTGGAAAAAAAAAAGGAGCAAATTCTAATTACCAGTATTTTTCTCGTTTTCCACAATGTTTAAAAGCTTTCTTTTACGGGGTCGTCAAAACACGGCATTGTTTGGTAAAGGGTTAAAGTGGTTAGAAAATCAAATGAAAATTTCTAGCCAGTAAAAGAACTCCACTCATTGCGGTTTCAAAGTTGTTTTCACTGTAAAAAAAAAAGAAAGTCCTTAGCAAGTCGGACAGGGTAGATTCAGGATCAGACTGCACGTTTTGTGCAGCCTGGTTTTAATCTACACTGTCCGCAAGAGGACCCTTATCACTTATCACTAAAGTTATCAGTTAAAGGGTGTACATAATTTGTTTGTTTTTCGAAGAGGACATACTCGAGGTTTGATAAACCCCGACGATTCTTTGTACAGTTCATATTCTGAGTTCAAAGAACGACAATCTTACTGACCAGCACTTTTTGACTCAGCCAATCATTTGGCTCGTCTTTAAATTAAGGATCTAGAGAGTTGAGTTTATTAATTGTTGTTACTTAAGGCCACCAGTTCCGTTTGATTCCCCCCCCCCTTTTTTTTTTTTTGTTAAAAAAGTTATCTCTTGGTTTTTGTGGTATTTGTCGAAGACAATGCCACTATGAGTTCAATACGGCATTTTGAAAATCATGTATTGCAGTTTGTGCAAAACCGAAGGAAATAAACCCAATTAAAATCAATTTTTCTGAGACAAATAATTGTTTCGATTGCACTCAGATATGAAATTAAAAATGGCGTATTACGATAAATTTGAATAGGCCATCGATCCTTTTTATCGAAAATAGCTTGATCCGCTATAGTCTGGTACCCCGCCGTACTTCAAAAGTATTACGTAGTAGTAGGGGCAGGTAATCCAGACTAGATCCGCTATGACCTTCTATAGTGGCGTAATGATACACACATACCGCGTTTGTTCGTCCCAAAACCACTTCGTTCCTGGGCTTATTCGTCCCACAAGATTGCACCACTCTCTATCGGATTTTGCATGATAATAGGTTGACTTTCAAGCGAATATTTTGAAACTATTTCTGTTGTTTATTTTTCAAATTATTAATTCCACACAATGGCACCCTTGAAAAATGCCACACCAGTGTTTTCAACGCTTTGATTTAATTTATACAAGCTTTCAAAGGCCAAAGTATCATTACAAAAGCTAACGGTGCGGAATTTATAAAATCAAGTACATAAAACAGTGATTTCGTAAAGTTAGTTGGCATATACCGGGTGTATATGTTATGTATAAATGCCTAAAAACGTTTACAAAAAAAAAAATGGCGGATGTACATCGATCAGACTAACTACAAGCATGTTCACTATGATTTTGGGGGCGAAAGCTACATACAAAACAAATGGCGCCACACTCTGTGAAAAGGGGGTTTAATGCATTTCCCTGTCGCATAATACAAGGCAAGTTTTCACATAATTATGAATCCACAAAAGCCATTTTTTCTAAAAACCCACTGAATCATGGGATAGAATGGTCCCTTGACGTGCAGATAATTGATCAACAGCAAAAAGTGTCGACCCATGTCAGCCTGCGCGGACTGCGCAGGCTGACATGAGTCGACTCTTTTTGCAGGTGCACTAAGCCCCCTTTTTAAAGAGCATGGTTCAAGTCAATTTAGTCATCTATATCCGGGAGCAGGGTTACGTCGCAAAAAAGGTGCTCGAGAGAGACATTCTTACTACTATAGAATCGTCACTAGTTACGAAATAAACATTGATTGACATAGCGAAAAATAATCCTAACGCCCTCACTGACAGCAGATGTCTATTTCAGAAGGAATGGCCGCTTGGAGACATTTATACTCGTAACGAAATGCAGACGACATTTTTTGGTATCTTTACGTCTTTTCACCGCATTGTAGCAAAAACGGATTATTGCCAGTGACGAGTAACCTGTCATTCTTTTACCTCAATGTTCTACGAGTAAATACGCATTTAACGTTTAATTATTAATCATATTTTGCGACAACGTTTTCAAATTGATTCGTTGCTGATTTTGATTCAGAAGCTGGCTACTTAACCCTTTACCACACAACAAAATTTTACACATGTCCAAATTGGAAGCATTTGCAGACGACAAAATAAATGTGAAAAATTTAAATTTGTTTTGGGAAGTGTAGAAAACAATGTTGGAAAAGGAGAAAATGCTGGTTACCAGCATTTTCTCCTTTTCCCACAATGTTTTCAAAAGGCCTCTTTCACAGGGTCGTTAAAAGTTGAAATTGTGTGGTAAAGAGTTAAAGGACAATTTGCAGTACCAATCTCGTATATGTTTTGTGTAACCTTTCACCTTTTTCTATGGCTTGAGACCGACTAAGAGCAACGCTAAGGCAGGTTTAGGCTTTGCTATTTTTGGCGGGGGGGGGGGGGTTTGGCTTAAAGGGGGAAAAACGACTGTCAGTCTTAGTGGTTACAAGCTTTCAAACATTTCCTATTGGGGGTGGTGTTTAAACGTCTCCCATAGCCCATAGAACCCCCACCCCTCCCCGTTCCTGCATTCCTGGGGTTATACCGCGGTAGAGTCATAATCCAGAATTTGTGTAATTCCGATTAGTAGCGTCTGTCGCGTGGCAGTGTCCAGGCCATTCGGCAAACCTCGGGTGATCCGGTGATTGGGTAAGATGTAGGTTACGGATTCGGCCGAGTTGTGACGAGTGTGGCCGCGACCCAGTACTGGTAAAACCCAGAAGATGCAATCATGAGTTAGACGTGGTTGTGACTTAATGCAAATATGGTTAGAAGCGGCCTAAAAAAATATGGAAATAATGATATCTTTTTCTTTTTACTCTTTACCATACAATCCCGCGTTTTAACGACCCTGAAGAGGGAACCTTTTGAAAACATTGTGGGAAAAGAAGAAAATGCTGGTAACCAGCATTTTCTTCTTTTCCCACAATCTTTTCTATCCTTTGACATACAAATTCTATGTTTGAATAACATTTAATATGTCACCTGCAAATGCCTACGATTTGGACCCGGCTGTTTTTTTCATGTGGTAAAAGACATTCCTTTTGTGACGAACGAAATTTTTGTGGCATTTGTCGAAGACAATGTCACTATGAGTTCAATACGGTATTTTGAAAATCCTGTATCGTAGTTTGCAAGAAACCGAAGGAAGAAAACCTAGTTTAACTCAGTTTTTTTTTTTCAAGACAAATAAGTGTTTCGATTGCATTCAGATATGAAATAAACATGGCGTATTACAATAAACTGGATTAGGCAATTGATCGTGGAAATACTTATCTCTTATCGAAAATAGTGTGATCAGCTATGGCCTTCTATTGGCGTAATAATACACACAATTTTTATCTCCTGACCGCCCGATTCGGTGCTTGTTCGTCCCAAAACCAGTTCGTTCCTGGACTTATTCGTCCATGGGCTTGTTCGCCCGGCCATATTCGTCCCACCAGATTGCACGCTATTCTATCGGTTTGTGCATGACTATAAAGAAGGTTAACTTATAAGCGAATATTTTTAGACTACAGTTTCACTATTGTTTATTTTTCAAATTACTTATTACACACAATGGCTCCCTTGACAAATGCCACACCAGTGCTTTCAACACTTTGATCTTTTTAAAATAACGTGAGTCCTGATTGGTTAAATGAACTGAGCCAATCGCTGTGAAAAGGGGGGTCAATATGTTTTGCTTTTTGTAAATTTTCTGCAAGGCAAATGACCATCCTACCCCTATATGAAGTCGATTGTTAGACTAAATGGAATTTAGGGATCCATAATTATTTGGTATCATGTATCACGGAGATGCATTAAGCCCCCTTTTGTCAGAGCATGGTTCAAATGGCTCAGCCAATTAGAGATTGCGTTACTTTCTAAATCTAGAATTAGTCTAAGAATGAAATTTAGAGTGGTTGTTGAACTGGGGCCCTTAACCCTTAGGCTGCTTAGCGCGTCTCACTGACCTTTTGCGGACAGTGTAGATCAAGATCAGACTGCACATAACGTGCAGTCTGATCTTGGATCTACACTGTCCGATATGGAGATTCCATTTTCCAAAAAAATACCTTTGAATTAGCAAATTTTGGATTTTTGCTGTCGGTTTAAATATTCCATTTCATTGATTTCGCAGGATAAGGGTTAACTAGATATTCTGTATCCGCTTATAAGACGGCCAGCATTTGAGTTTAGTGTGTGTGGTTTTTCTTTTTTTTAGAATGGCTGAAAACGCCAACAGAGACTAAAGCAAACGCATTCGGATTTTCAAAAATCGTTTAGTACAGATATATTTAGTTCAAATTTACACACACAGCCAGTGTCTTATTAATTTTATAGCTATATAGTAATTCATCTAAAGACCCTGATGTTTTCCGAGATCTTTTCTAAAATCAAAGCGTTGAAAGCACTAGTGTTGCATTTGTCAAGGGAGCCATTGTGTGGAATTAATGATTTGAAAAACAAACAATAGAAATCATTTCCAAGTATTCTCTTGAATATTAGCTTGAAAGACAACCTACTTTATAGTCATGCAGAATCCAATAGAGTAGCGTGCAATCTTGTGGGACGAACAAACCCGGGCGAATAAGCCTAGTGACGAACTTGTTTTGGGACGAACAAGAACGGAGAAAAAGATTGTGTGTATCATAGCGCAAACAGAAGACCATAGCGGGCGAAGCTATTAAAAAAAAAGAAGTTTTTCTACGATCAGTGGCTTAATCCAATTCATTCTAATATGCCATTTTCAATTTTCAATCGCAACACTTATTTGTCTGAGAAAAATTGAGTTTAATTTGGTTTACTTCCTTACTACGATATGTGATTTTCAAAATACCGTATTGAACTCATAGTGGCATTGCCTTCGACAAATGCCACAATGATAAACGTCTAATGAAATGGCAGAACAATCATAACAAATATATGATACAAAATTTGATTGGTTTATCCTGTCACGTGACAATGAAGTCTAAATTTAGACGCCGAATAAAAAGCGTATTATTGACATTGTAAATTCATTCTAGATCTCACAGATCGACTTTATTGTGTGTTAAATATACATGAACCGTGCTCTGGCAAAAGGGAGTTTAAGGCGTCTCCGTAATAAATTATAGCAAGAAAGTCATCACATAATTATGGATCCTTAAGATCCATTTATTTTAACAATAGGCTGAATCATGAGATAGACTGATCCTTGGAAATACAGAATTTTTTTCAAAAAGCAAAGAGTTTCGACTCAGGTCAGCGCGGACCGCGACAGTTTTTGCACATGCATTAAAACCCCCTTTTCACAGAGCATGGCGTACATAATTACAGACACATAATGACCGACAAGGATGGTTCGGACAGAGACTAACATTCAGCCGTCGGCCGTATAGCGCCTGTCTGCTTGTAGAGAAGTCAAAATGTAACTAATATAGATCGATAGTACTACACTACTCACAATTGCTAAGGGTAAATCAAAGCATTGAAAGTACTGGTGTGGTATTTGTCAAAGAGAGCCACTGTAAGGAATTAATAATTTGAAAAAAAAAAAGAACTAGTTTTAAAAATATTCGCTTGACAGTCACTCTACTCTATAGTCATGCACAATCCAATAGAGTCACGTGCAATCTTGTGGAACGAACAAGTCAGGGTGAACAAGCCCAGGAACGAATAAGTCTAGGAACGAACTCGTTTTAGGACGAACAAGCACGGACTCTAGCGGTCAAAAGACAAAGATTGTGTGTATCATTACGCCAATAAACGGCAATGGCAGATCAAGCTATTTTCGATTTAAAAAAAAAGGTATTTCCACGATTGATGGCCTGATCCAATTTATTTTAATACGCCATTTTCAATTTCATATCTCAGTTCAATCGAAACACTTATTTGTCCTAGAAAAATTGAGTTTAATTGGGTTTACTTCCTACGATTTTGCACAAACTACAGTACATGATTTTCGAAATGCCGTATTGAACATAGAGTGGCATCATCTTCGACAAATGCCGCAAAAATTACCTTCTATACAGCTGACCATAGGTATGATATTGATTTCTTTTTAAATCATTACAGTTTGATTTCCCTATTTAAGGGAAAAAAATCAAAAGGTCAAAATTATAACACTTGCAATGAGACGGGGAGCAGTTAGACGGAGTGGAGGACTAAGGTACTGACAAAGCACTATACCAAGCAAGTCATCCTAATTATGGATCCATAAATCCACTTTGTCTAACAACCGTCTGGATCATGAGGTAGAATGGTCCCTAGACATGCTGAAAATTGACCAAAAGCAAAAGGTTTCAGCACAGATCAGCCTGCGTGAACTGCGCAGGCTGACCTGGGTTGCTACTTTTTGCAGATGCATTAAAGCCCCTTGTCACAAAGCATGGTTCATCCTTATGTACTGACTACATACAACTCTAATAAATACATTCCTACAATCGATTAGCCTGGGTACCAGCCCGATCATTTTTTTTTTTAAATATTCGGATGTTACTTTTTCAAAACGAAGCGATAGACCGTTTTGTCAGACCTGTATGGACCGTAAATGTAGACCGCGATAATACAGTTGCACTGTGGTGACATGTGCATTTCTTTTTTTTTTTGTATTTATCTCGTTTCCACGAGATAATGATTCGTTTTCTCGAGTTTTTTTTTTTTTTATACAAAAATTATGCAAAAAACAAAATTGGTTTTCTCGAGGTTTTTTTTTTTTTTTTTCTTTTAATAAAAAGTTATGCAAAAGACAAAGTTCGTTTTCTCGAGTGTTTTTCATCCAATCAGATTGCTCCTACTAATTCCTATTTTTACACGGCATCTATGTTCTTCATAGTTTCATCCAACATGGTAGTTTGCATCCACGATTGTTTCAGAACTCGAGAAAACGATTTTTGTTTTTTGCATAATTTTATTCATTTATAGAAAAAAAAAAAAAACCCTCGAGAAAACGAATTTTTTTTTTCCATATATATATATATATATATATAATATATATATATATATATATATATATATATATATATATATATATATATATATATATATATATATGTGTGTGTGTGTGTGTGTGTGTGTGTGTGTGTGTGTGTGTGTGTGTGTAAAAAACTCAAGAAAACGAATTTTGTTTTTTGCATAATTTTTTATTAAAAAAAAAAAAGAAAATCGAGAAAACGAATTTTGTTTTTTGCATATTTTTTTTTATTTAAAAAAAATTGAGAAAACGAATTATTATCTCGTGAGATAAATACAAAAAAAAAAAAAAATGCACATGTCACCTCAGTGCCACCGCACGATAAGGAGTGATTAAAAATTATTGCCGCCTAGACCAGGCTAACAATCGATAGAAAATGTATGGTTACAATACTGGTCCTTTACAAATTTTGAGTAGTATATATGAGTCATGCTCTGTGAAAAGGGGGTTTAATGCATCTGCGAAAAGTATCGACCCAGGTTAGCCTGCGCAGTCCGCGCAGGTTGACCTGGGCCGAAACTTTTCGCCATTGGTCAATTTTCTGTATGTCAAAGGATCTGTGAACCTCATGAGTCAGTCGATTGTTACACAAAATGGATTTTTATGGATTTTTAAGTATGTAATGACATGCTTGGTATTCATGTATCACGGAGATGCATTAAGTCCCCTTTTGCCAGAGCATGGAACATATGTTATCAGATGAAAGTGATACTCAGTCGATATAAATGACCAAGTCAACAGCATGTTTTTTCCTTATTAGAATGACGTACTTTTGAGACCGTTCCCTGATCGTAGACTCATGACTGACTCATATTGTCCGCACGTCAACACACTTCAATTAGACGATCTTACGGCTTAAAGTGTTTACTGTATACATTTTTCCCGCATTGATTCCAATCATTAGGTGTGCCCGAGAGCCAGATAATGACAGAGGACGTTCCTAGTGCAGTAGGAACAGAAAAACAGAATAATCATTGGAGATTAACCCTTGCTCCCTGTTCTGATTTTCATAATGACGATTGACTGATTGATTGTATGGTCTTTAACGCCGTTTTCAACATTATTTCAGTTATATCGCGGCGTCCAGTGCACCTATCCATGCTTTCTTTTTCTTTTCTTTTCTTTTTTTTTTTTTGTTTAACAGTACTCTGCACAATATTCTTTCCAAGCCACTGGCTGCTTCCCCACATAACAATCGTCGAAACAATGGTCAGCCGTGAGAGACGAATGAATCCTGTCGTAATGGCTATCATCAATCCTCGGAAAGAAATTGGTCGAGCCGGGAATCGAACCAGCGACGTCCTGTTCTCAAGTCCTATATGCTACCGACTGAGCCACCCAGGCTTGGCCTATAATGACGAACACAGGTTGATACTACTTTGGTTTTTTTTTTTTGGTAGATTCCATGTAAAATTTCACGAATGTATTTCAAAGCCCCAATAGCGGCCAAAAATAAACAATGCAAGCATTAAGTTATATTCAAATTTAAATATTACCATTTAAAAATATGGAGATCTTTGTGAAGGTCACCATCTGTTGTTTTACCGTTGGTCCAAATGTTAGACGCTGGCCGAAAAAAAGAGATCTTTAAAACTGGGTCAAAAGTTACCAGGTCGCTCTATCTTTTGTTTACTTTTATGTGGTTTTAAAGTGCATTTATCTGCCAGCACTTAACACTTAGACTAATTGTACAATAACAGATTGTCATCTTCATAATAATTTCTATAGTTTTAAAAGCTTTTATTTTAATCTGCATTTTCACACACGAATTGTTTACTTTTGGCCGCTATTGTGACAATAAATACTGTTCTAATTCTTGGTTTCCAGACAAACCACCGAGACATGACGTGACGTCATGGGAAATAACCTGAGTAGTCTAAAAATAGAAAAACTAGAACAAGATATAGAATTCTACATGTAGCCTATCCTTTATCAAATAATCTCGGGTTCTTAGCGACCTAAAGGCAAAAGGCTTTGAAAAACAATTTTGGAAACTGATTCAGTGCTGAAAATCAGCGTTTTCTCCTTTTCCAACAAAGTGATCTTTTGAGTCGTAATTAATTTGTCGCTTGCAAATGCTTTCACTTTAAACAGGCGTAGAAATTTGTCGTTAGGTAAAGAATTAACTCGTTACTAGACGACAAAATTTAGCCTGAATTGAAAGCGTTCGCAAACGACAAAATAAATCCTGCACAACTTCCTAAATTTTCCTTAATGAGGTTTAAAACATTGTGGGAAAAGGAGAAAATGCTGGTAACCAGCATTTTCTCCTTTTTCCACAATGTTTTCGAAACTCTTATTCCTCAGGGTCGTGAAAAGTCTGAATTGTACGGTCAAGGGTTAATACAGCCCGTGAACAATTATGTTAGGGACGAAATACTTTCCTCGAAATAAAAGACTAATTGTTTTTGAAACTAGTATAAAACATTTTAGACTCAAGTGCGATTTTATCCCATTACCAAAACACCCCACACTTTCACGATACTGAGGAAGAAGTCTTTTGAAAACATTTTGGGAAAAGGAGAAAATGCTGGTAACCAGCTTTTCCCCCTTTTCCCACAATATTTTCTACCATTTTAAAGACAAAGCCAATCATTTGAACCACACTTGTCTCCTGATGCTTTCAGTTTGGACAAATCTGATAATCTGTCGTCGCGTCTAGACTTATTAGCTACGGTCATACCATTATGTGACGCAGATTTTCATTAACGGAAAATGGCATAATCATTTGCGGGAATTTTCTCCTTCATTTTGCGGAACGAAAGAGTTTTCATTTGCGGAAATAATTTATATATCGTTTGCAGAAATTTTGGAAACATGATTAGATCTACCTCTTCCGTGAGCCAATCAGAGTTAAATATCCATGCTAGATTACATTATTAGAATGATGTTTACTAGTACCTACTTGATAGTCCTTGGCCTTGATTTTTTTTTATGTGCTATGTTCAGGTGAGATCACTCTGTTCAGAGTGTTGGGTATTTTTATTTCATGATTTCTGTCTATGAAAGAGTGGAAAACACTGAGGGAAAAGGAGAAAATGCTGGTTACCAGCATTTTCTCCTTTTCCCACAATGTTTTCCAAAAGGCTGCATCCTCAGGGTCGTTAGAAATACGAAATTGTTTTGTATAGGATTTAACCCTATACCACACAATCCTGAGTTTTACCTAACGACCCTGAGAAAGAAGCCTTTTGAAAACATTGTGGGAAAAGGGGGAAAATGCTGGTAATCCATCCATCCATCCATCCATCCATCAACCAATCAATGTAATTTTAAAAAGGGGCGGGGGTTCAATCTCTTTTGCGCACTGAGTTGAGATTTTTTTTTTTCTGTGACTTTGTGCCGAGCACGAAACTAGAACTCACTGAGTCTCACACAAGGACAAATAGTTCGTGCCTATCGTAAACTGCAGAGATATTATAAAGGTACCATAGTAGTATGGTGGCGCAGTAGGGAGATGCCCAAAACTACATCCCGCTTCCACGATATAATTTTGTAAGAACATGATGGAATACAAACGACCCCCAAGTAATACGGTAGATTTGTGTCTTGAGGCATTCTGAAGTATTTTTTAGGGGATTTATATAGCGAATCCGCTTACCGTGATCGTTCTGACCGGAACCAAATGCACCATGCGTAACGACGCATGCGCGCCTCACATTGTACTATGATATCAGTTTGACTTGAACCAAATATGAGATGTGTGTCGATTGTCAACAAGCCAAACAGATCTTCTTCGACAAAACGTCTATAGAAGCAGCCTGAAATGATAAAGAGCACTTAAATGCAACAGCATAATCTCAGTTCTCTAGATTTTATCAAGAAATCATGTTAAACTTGTGAAATATGAAATTACTGACCAATACAGGCATGGTCGGTAAAATTGACAAAATAAGCCATTTTAGCCATTATTCCAAAATTCACAAAATGCAAACTCAGGAGACCAGCATGAAAATGCCAAGCTAAATTGAAACTCAAAGCAATACATAATTTGGGGATAAAATCAAAAATAACACGCTACCATGTCATTTTATCGCAATCTTTCATTGCATTACCCCGCCATTGTTTTTACGGCTAAAGCTAGCTACTTACTCCATGACCCCTCAGTTTCACATTTGGGGGTCAAAACTAACTGAAAAAGAAGGAAAGGTCATGACCTCCTTTTTGAAAGACAAGCTGAATGCTGCTTTTCAATAATCTTACACAATTCATGGGTGTAATAACTGCTCTTCTTATCAAAATTGCATTGAAAACCTACCTTTGTCCATTATTTCAAATTTTGACATGGCCAGTTCGAAAAGAAGTGTTTACATGTGCCTAACCTCGCTTTTGTCACTACCGTATATACAGTCCTACACGTCTATATATACATACTTATTCCGAGATCTAACACCAGCAAAAGAAACTGCAAAAGACTGACGGATTAAATTACCACACCTTAAACAGTAATAGTATAACAGTTACTGCGCAGCCCGCTCTGCAGAGCGATTTTGACTTTCCCTTTCCTTGCTAACTCATCTTTAAAATGATTGCACATGTATTGCATGTGACATTATTTTCTTTATCACAACATATTACAGTTTTATGCTACTCCTCAAATCCGGACTTTGATTTGATCTTTAATCGCTTTCGGTTTGATGGCCGACATAAAATTTCAGCTTTCGCTGAGGGCGTTGATCAAGATAAGTCTGCAAAGAAGGCACGTCTTGGGTCTAGATCGTCTGCAGTTTTACTGTTGTTTATGACCAGATTTCCTCATTGCAGTGTTCTTCACATACTGTCAAATACATGTATATCTCTTCGTTGTGTCACCAACTGAACAGCTCTGCAGTTTTACTGTTGTTTATGACCAGATTTCCTCATTGCAGTGTTCTTCACATACTGTCAAATACATGTATATCTCTTCGTTGTGTCACGAACTGAACAGAAAAAAAAATAGGCCTTCCCAATATTTCTCAATCAGGCAATTAAAAATTTCAACCTTCTCCGGTACAGATACTATGAACATTTTTGATAAACATTCAGCCACTTGCACATTATTATTATTATTAGTAGTAGTAGTAGTATAAGTATTATTATAATATCTGAACTGACATTTACTATCATTATTATTGATTATTATTATTGATTATTATTATTATTATAAAAGTGACGTAAATTTTAACATCTGAAGAGCGTTAAAAAGCTAGTATTTTCTTTTTTTTTTTGTAACTTCATTTAGCAAACAGAAATCCCATTAGCGCGACATTTCAGATTGAATATTTATTAGGGTGAAATATGCTCGAAACAGTAATACGATCTCGAAAGTCATCCTGACGAAATGTCAACAAATCTCTAAATAGTTGTTTCGATCCCTATTAGCAGGTGCTAATTAGATTTCTTTATTAGCATTTAGTGATATTGATCACAAAATGAATTAACCCTTAGGCTGCTAAGCGCGACCCACTGACCTTTTGCGGACAATGTAGATGCAAGATCAGACTGCACAGAGCGTGCAGTCTGATCTTGCATCTACACTGTCCGTTATGGAGATATTTCTACCCCAAAAAATCCCTTTGAAAGAGCAGAATTTGGGGTTTTGCTGTCGGCTTGAAAGGTTTTAGTTCAGTTATATAGCAGGATAAGAGTTAACTCTTTACCAAACGACAAAATGTTAGGCTTGTCCAAATTCAAAGCATTTGCAGACAACATATTGTGCTTTTTATCTGTTTGTGATTTAAATGGTTGGACTTTTCTATGAAAGAGTAAAAAACAAAACATTGTAGGAAAAAGGAAAACAATGCTGGCTACTTTTTCAACAAAGTTTTCGCTGTCATTAAAACGCGGGGTTGAATGGGAAAAAAAAGTCATCTTTTTACCAAATGACAAAATATTGACACTCGTCCAAATTGAAAGCATTTGCAGACTACAGTTTGTGGAGTTTGGATCTGTTGGTGAAAGAGTGGAAAACATCGTGGGAAAAGGATAAAATGCTGGTTACCAGCATTTTCTCCTTTTCCCACGATGTTTAAAAAAGGCTTTTCCCCCCTCGGGGTCGTTAAACACGGGATTGTGTGGTAAAGGGATTAATCGTTCTCTAAGTGCTTTTGTGTCCTTTGCCATATTTCTCTATTTGCCACTCGCTTTATCACGTGACTTCAAATATTTATCTTGGGGAATGCTGCTATCCCATGTTTTTGGAAGAAACGACATTTTAACATCTATTCAAGCTTTATGGTGACATTCTCCGATTACAGGAAAAGAGAGAGAGGAAAAAAAAGACAGCCAGACGGACGGACGGACACACAGATAGAATGACAGAATCCGCCCCCCCCTTTCTCTCTCTTTGTCCAGTCTGTCTGTCTGTCTGTCCGTCCGTCCGTCCATGTACGTATGTATGTATGTACGCCCTTCCGTCCGTCCGTCCGTCCATCCGTCTATCTGCCTGCCTGTCTGTCTGTCTGTCTGTCTCTGTCTCTGTCAATCTCTCTACCTCTCTCTCTCTCACTCTCTCTCTCTGTCTCTCTCTCTCTGTCTCCCTGTCTCGCTGAAAGTACATTTAGTTTGTAAATTATTCACAATTCTATATTTACCAAACTAATAAGCAAAATTGTCTGTATTTCTGCCAGTTTCAACCTTCTTCATCTCTCGGGTGACTTTCTTCTTATATTTCTCGCCAAGCTTTTACGATTTTATTACAGTATTTTTCTGGGTGAAAGCCATAACAATTAGACATATTAAATATCATATATATCAATAAGATAGAATTATTGTCCAAAATATCATCAATTTCCAGATTAGTGACACTAAATGTCAGAAACGTTTATTTTATTTATATCATTTTGAAGACTGTGATATTTTACAGGAAAAAAAATCAGGTTAAACTGTATTTAAGCTTTAAACATAGGCATAATTTTTAGACTTGTCAAAATTGAATACTTTGGCAGACTGGCGGACGATTTGGTCTTGGGCGATTTGGTCCGGACGATTTACCTGGGACGCTTTGGCCTTGGACGAATTGGCCCGGACCATTTGGCCTGGGACGATTTGGCCTGGGATGATTTGGCCTGGGATGATTTGATCGGCCAAACGATTTTAGTGGGACGATTTGGCCTGGGATGATTTGGCCTGTGATGATTTGATCGGCCAAACGATTTTAGTGGGACGATTTGGCCATGGACGATTTGGCCTGGGATGATTTGATCAGCCAAACGATTTTAGTGGGATGATTTGGCCATGGACGATTTGGCCTGGGATGATTTGATCAGCCAAACGATTTTAGTGGGATGATTTGGCCATGGACGATTTGGCCTGGGATGATTTGATCAGCCAAACGATTTTAGTGGGATGATTTGGCCATGGACGATTTGGCCTGGGATGATTTGATCAGCCAAACGATTTTAGTGGGATGATTTGGCCATGGACGATTTGGCCTGGGATGATTTGATCAGCCAAACGATTTTAGTGGGATGATTTGGCCCGGACAAATTTTCGTAGATGCTTTGGCCTTGGACAATTTGGCCCGGACGATTTGTCCTGGGATGATTTGTCCTGGGATGATTTGTCCTGGGACGATTTGGCCTGGGACGATTTGTCCTGGGATGATTTGTCCTGGGACGATTTGGCCTGGGATGATTTGTCCTTGGATGATTTGTCCTGGGATGATTTGTCCTGGGACGATTTGGCCTGGGACGATTTGTCCTGGGACGATTTGGCCTGGGATGATTTGTCCTGGGACGATTTGGCCTGGGATGATTTGTCCTGGGACGATTTGGCCCGGGATGATTTGTCCTGGGACGATTTGGCCTGGGATGATTTGTCCTGGGACGATTTGGCCTGGGATGATTTGTCCTGGGACGATTTGGCCTAGGACAATTTGGCGCGAGTGTTTTCTCTATTCCAAAATTTTGTTGTGTATGCACAGTTGATTAGCTAATTGACTAAATGATCGGTTTCAAATCCGTGTTTTACCTATTTCCGTTCTTTTTGTTTTTTTAAATAGGGCAAACTGTAATTAACCCTAGGCTTGTTTAAACTCAATAATCAAGAAACCCCCCCCCCCAACACCCCCTCCCCCACAAAAAAAAAAAAAGGGGGGGGGGAATGGAATGAGAGTTTGTCGTAAAAGAATATGTTGTGGAAGACCGAACCAAAATAACGATATTGATCTGGGTCCGTATCCACCGACCATTCTTAAGAACATTCTTTGTCTCATTCTCCAGATTTTTTTTTTGATTTTGAAAGTAACACAATTTCTGATTGGCTAGAACGTTCTCAAGAATGGTTGGTGAATACTGATCCTGGCCAAATCGTCCCACCTGTAAATTCTGGCTAGCCAAATCGTCCGGGCAAAAAGTCCTTGGCCAAAATGTCCGAGTTAAATCGTCCGCTGGCCAAACGTCTGCAGGTGAATGAGTATTTTCGTACTACATCAGACCATTTTAAGAACGTTGGCCAAATTACAAATCATTGGTTAATGAAGTTTTCATAACTACCAATGTATGCGAATGTTGTGCGGAGAGCAGGTAAAAGGAACTGTAGGAAAGCATAGATAGGCGCAAGGGTGCCGTGATGCTGCTGAAATAATTTTGAAAATGGCATTAAAAGTCATATAAACAACAAACGAATAAGTACGTGTGGGGATGTGATATTCCAGGATTAAACAGGTATAATGTTGGGTTTGTAATTCAGGAGCTTTTTTCTCCAACCCTTGAAGTCGGACCTGGTCGTCCGAGTTTGTCCTTGGGCAAGGTATATTTTCGGGCCCGAGCCTGGTACATTTGAAACCAGGGAAAGACATGAACAAATGAATTGTCGCAGTGGTACATATGAAATAATGTTGAAAGCGACATATTTTTTTTTTTTTCAAAGACAGAAACAAATAAACTTGTTGCTTTACAAAAACAATTCCGAATTTTAGCGATATTGATCGAAAAGAACGTGGGAAAAGGAGATTCTTTTCCATTTACCACCATGTTTTCCATCCGATTAATTGATCACGTCGTTCGAACCACACTTTATTTATCGTCGTTTGCTTTTTTTTTTCAAAAGGGTCGAGTACAAACTTTTGTTGTTTAAAAAAATCTTCATTAATCTCAATATAGTATGACTTTCCATTGTTACGGATACCATTAATTTGAATTTAGTGAATCAGTGAAAAGGCTGTGCTGACCCTCAGTTTACATTTACTGTCTATGAACCTTACTGACTTTCCCCGTTTCCCCCTCCCCCCTCGTGACTAATTCAAAGAAAAATGACAACTAAATGCGACACCAATCATGTTTATTTTTTTTGCCATGTATTTTCTCTCTACAGTTAAAGAGCATCTTTAACCCTTTACTAGACGACAAAATTGTGGCCTCGTCCAAATTGAAAGCATTTGCAGACGACGATTTCAGTGTGGGTCAAATAGTGCACTTTTCCTTTGATAGAGTAGAAAATATTGTGGGAAAAGGAGAAAATGCGACCCATAAAAGCACCGGCTGGATCCTGAGGTGATATGGTTCTTGGACCTGCAGAAGATTTACAAAAACAGCAAACGAGTTGACTCATATCAGCCTGCGCGGACTGCATGAGCTGATCTGGGTAGGTACTTTTCGCAAACGCATTAAGCCTCCTTTTCACAGAACATGATTTGCATGTATTGAAAAAAAAACTTGCTGAATCGAAATTATGTTTGCAGCAGTTTGATTTGTTTCAAATAACAACATTTTAGACCAGACCAAAAGATTGATTGATTGATTGATTGTATGGTGTTTAACACAGTTTTCAACATTATTTCAGTTATATCGAGGCGGCCAGTGTACCTATCCATGCTTTCCTGGAGTTTCTTTTACTAGTACTATAATATAATACACAATATTCTTTCCAAGCCACTGGCTGCTTTCCCACATAACCAGCGTTGAAACAATAGACCAGACCAAATAGACGGCATTTGCTTATAACAAATTTTGTGCATATTACTGACGCGGTGATTTCTATCCTTGAAAGGGTAGATTTGGTGACCAGCATTTTCTCCTTTTCCTACAATATTTTCAAGAGGCATCTTCTTCAACAAACGTTAAAACGGGAGGATTTTTTCGTGAAAGACTTTAAACCAAACGCAAGACCGAGTAACGAAAAGTAAAAGTTACGCCAAGCTTTATGACGCAAAAAGTTTGGGTCATAAAAACAAGCCCTGAAAAAATATTCCCGGACTTTCCAGGAATTTACCGGATATTGAACAATAAATGACCATAAAAATGGACCGCTGAGGATATTTACATACACCGATCTTGATTGATTTGTAATCAGGTCATCGTAGTTCGATCTGATCTGCGCTGTTGGCGTTGGTCACGTGGAAGTGTCCTTGGTTTTGATTGGTGTTTTCCCTTTACCGAACAATCCCGAATTTTAACGACCCTCAGAAAGAGGCCCTCTGAAAACCAAAACATATCGTCCAGGGAGTCGAAACTTTTTGGACCATTCCATCTCAGAATTCAGTAGGTTGTTAGACAAAATGGATTTTATAGTTCGATGATTACTTGATGACTTGCTTAGTATAACCCTTTACCAGACGACAAAATTTTGGTCTTGTCCAAATTGAAAGCAGTTGCAGACGACAATTTCAATGTGGCTCAAATGGTGCAGTTTTTCTTTGATAGAGTAGAAAACATTGTGGGGAAAAGGAGAAAATGCTGGTAATCAGCATTTTCTCCTTTCCTCACAATGTTTTCTACCCTTTCTTGGACAACTTCCCATCTAAATTACATAAACCTTTCATCTGCAAATGCTACCAATTTAGACTTGTCCAAAATTTTGTCATTTGTTAAAGAGTTAAACACAGTTTAAGTTATATCACAGCGGCGAGTATCCTATCAACATATTCCTGGAAGTTGTTGTACCAGTACTTCGAAAGACAATCTTTCCAAGCCACTGGCTGCTTTCCAACATCAACATCGTCGGAATAGTGCACAGCGTCCACAGTAGAATGCCCTACTGTCGCAAAGACTATTTACAACCCTAGGAAAGAATTTTGCCGAGCTTAAAATCGCATCTGCGACCTCTGGGCTTCAAGCCTTGTACATTGCCGACTGAGTTACCGGGCTGGGCTGTGGAAGTGTCATTGGACAAAGCACTGCAGAGTCCTAGACCATTACTGAAAGACTTTAATACGTAGGTTTTTGCTGTGATATAATTGATTTGCAGATGAAAACGGTGTAATACGCCATGCGAACAAATCAACAAGATTTCGCACTCGGTGTTAGGACCAAACTTTATTTTCTGTTACAATAGACAAATTTATTTGAGCCATACTCTGGCAAAAGGGGATTTAAATGCACACTATGCCACTTTTTACGCCCCTGGGAGAGAAGCCTTTTGAAAACATTGTGGGAAAAGGAGAAAATGCTGGTAACCAGCATTTTCTCCTTTTCCCACAATGTTTTCTACTGTATCAAAGAAAAATTGCACCATTTGAGCCACATTGAAATTGTCGTCTGCAACTGCTTTCAATTTGGACATGGCTAATATTTTGTCGTCTGGTAAAGGGTTATACCAATCAAGTCATCAAGTAATCATGGAACTATAAAATCCATTTTGCCTAACAACCGACTGAATTCTGACATGGAATGGTCCAAAAAGTTTCGACTCCCTGGACGATATATTTTGCAGATTCATTAATGCCCGTTTTCACAGAGTATGGCTCGTTTATTGGGCGGATACATGCCAACGCTTTATGTTTACATAAAAATTGACAAATCAACAAGATTTCGAAGTCAGTGTTAGCAGCAAAACTTTATTTCCTGTTAATTTAGTCAAGATAATTCATGTTTTAATACCATTGGTCAGAACAAACATTATTTCTTTAAAGCAATTAAAAAGATTCACTGGATGGAAAATGAACTCTTTTCTTCCGAATAATTTTTCAGATTGGGTAAAATAAAAAAGGATCCGTGTTGAACGGCTAGTTTTATTTGTAATTTCTGAAAATTCAGCATTATTTTTATCGTATGAAAATTATGATAAACTTCAGATAATTAACCCTTTACCAGACGAACCCGAGTTTAAACTTTACCAGACGACAAAATTTTAGCCTTGTCCAAATTGAAAGCATTTGCAGACGACAAATTCAATGGGGCTCAAATGATGCAATTTTCTCTTGATAGAATAGAAAACATTGTGGGAAAAGGAGAAAATGCTGGTTACCAGCATTTTCTCCTTTTCCCACAATGTTTTCAAGAGGCTTCTTTCTCGGGGTCGTTAAAAGGCGGCATTGTGCAGTAAAGGCTTAAATGACCCTGTGGTCAAAGGTTTTTGAAAACATTGTTGGAAAAAAAGGAGAAAATGCTGGTAACCAGCATATTTTCCTGTTCCCAAAATGTTCTCTGATGAAATTTTTGTATGAACGAAAATTAGATCATTCCGAAATGACAAATTTGAAATTTCTCAAAGAGTCAGGTTTGTCTTAAAAGGGTAGATTTTTTTTTTTTAGAAAATGAGAAAATGCTGGATACCAGCATTTATTTTTTCAGACAATGTTTTCGACTATGAAAATATCCTTGTAACTCATTGACAGTCATTATTCAACATGAAAAAATTAAAAACTAAATATGCAGGTGAAAAAAAAAAAAGATTCAACAGAGGAAACAGCTCGTGTTGAACATTTTCTTCATTTGCTAGTTTCTTTTTTAGACAAACTTTTGATCTAAGAGAAACTGATAGCATTTGTTTGACTTTATTATCTAAAGCACCGTGTGGGACGGAGAGTCTAGTCTAACCATACGGTTCTTTTACCAAAGAACAGGAGGTCACTGGTCTGATCCCCGGGTCGGCCGATTTGTTTCTGAGGACTGATGATAGTCATTGCGATAGAGTTCATTCCTGTCTCACCGCTTACCATTGTATCGACGATGGTTATGTGGGAAAGCAGCCAGTGGCTTGGAAAGAATAGTGTGCGTAGTACTGGTAAAAGAAACTCCAGGAAAGCATAGATAGGTGCACTGGCCACCACGATATAACTGAAATAATGTTGGAAACGGCATTAAACACCATACAATCAATCAATCAAACTTTTACCAATACCTAATTATCTTCATATTATTCAAATGTGCTGTTTTCATTGAATGTTGTTTTTGACATATTTTATTCGAGGGAGCTTTATTGTATTGAATATATAATGTACACTGGGCCAGAGGCCTAAATACTCAAGAAACTATAATCGAATTGAAGATGACAAATTAAATGTTTCTCAAATACTCAGATCTGTCTTTGAAAGGGTGGGGAAAAAATGGAAAATGAGAAGATGCTGCTTACCAGCATTTTCTTCATTTCCAAACAATGTTTTCAAAATTATTCTTGCCCCTGAAACAAATTGCAGCATCTTTGTAAATTATTGATAATAACAAATCAACACGGATAAAGATTACAAAACCAAATATGTGATAGGTGAAAAAAATATTCAAAAGAAGAATTCGTTCGTGTTGAGAGCATTTTTTATTTTCATTTGCTAGCATTTTTTTTTTTTTTTCTGTTTAAAGGTCTGTTGAGAGGCGTATAAAGTCGTCTGCTCACGGAATGAGCGAAGATGCAAAGCAGATGACAATCTGTCCGAGTAATCCTTTGGGACTTTATCGTTTTGAGACAAAGAGATTACGTTTTTCCGCAAAGGAAATTCAGCACTGTCACCCTTAACCAGAAAACAAAATTGACTCTTAACCTACTATATAAGCGATTTGAAACTTTCCGAAATTTTGCTATTCCAAAGTTTTGTGTGTGTGTTTTTTTTTCGTGGGAAAAATATCTGCGTATCTGACAGTAGATCCAAGATCAGAGCTCACGTTCTGTGTAGTCTTGTACATAGTCTGATTTTGATCTACACTGTCCGCAAAAGGTCACTGAGTTGCGCTTAACAGCCTAAGGGTTAATGACTTGTTAATTGTGTCAGCGTTTACGGACAACACATTAAATATCGCTCAAATCGTGGAATCTGTCTAAAATGGATAGAAAACATCGAGAGAAAAGAAGAAAATGCTGGTTACCAGCATTTTCTCCTTTTCCCTCGATGTTTTCAAAAGCTTTCCAGTCCAGGGTTATCAAAACATGGGAGTGTCTGGTCTATAAAGGGTAAAATAGAAACGATACATCTGTAATCTGCATGTTAGAGCAAATGTCACGTGGTTAGCAACCACAGCTAATGTTGTCAAGGGTTACTCAGGACATTTCCGGTTAAACCTTGAAGAAGGATTGGTCCCAATCCTTTAACTGCTTCCGGTCTTTAACTCTTTACCAGACGACAAAGTTCAAGACTTGTACACTATGAAAGAATTTACATTACGACAAACTAAAATATGTCGCAAATCATAAAAATTTGATTTAAAAGGGTAAAAAACATTGTGTGAAAAAGGGAAAATTTGGGTTACCACCATTTTCTCCTTTTGCCCTACAATGTGCTCAAAAGTTCTTCCTTAGGGTCGTTAATATTTAGGTACCCAGCTTTTCTCCCTTTTCTGCAATATTTTTCACGGGTCTTCTTCCCCGGGATCTTCCATACAAACTACTGTGTTGGAAACGGCTCAACGAAAACTTTGAAGCCGATAGTAGAAATCAGAAAAATTGCGTGTTTAACCGTCTTTTGGCCGGGTGAATAAAAAAAAAAAACTCACCGTATCGGACAGTATTGACATTAGATCGGGCTGCACGCTCTGTTCAGTCTGACCTTGATCTAGACTGTTCGAAAAATCGCCCTGATTCGCGTTTGGTAGCCTTGGGATTAATTCACTGTCGTCTTCAAACCGCTTCTTTTTCATTTCGTAATAAAGACAAGTTTAAATACATTGTTGTGAAAGGATAAATTGCTACTTAAAAGGAACCATTCCCCGTAGGTAAGTGTGGCATTCCCCGTAGGTAAGTGTGGCATTCAACTGGTAAGGAAGGGGTTCGATCTCCTAGGTCGATCGCCTTGGCAGGTCGTTCGGGCACGCATCACATAGCCTGAACCCAATACCGGTAATCTGAGAAATGCGCAAATTAAAGAGTGACGCCTTGGTATAAATGTATACGGTTCTCTTTAGGACAGCTAACGACACCATTCTAACAAATAAACAATAAATACCATTTGAGTGGCGCCCTGGAAAAACGGGTTAAACGCATCTCCATGTGCACTATACCAAGTATCAAAGTCATCGCATAATTATGGATCCATTTTATCGACAAACCGACTGAATCATGAGGGAGAATAGTCTTTGGACATGCAGAAAGTTTACCATTAGCAAAAACCCAGACTAAACTGGGTCAATAGTTTTTGCAGATACATTAAACTCCCTTTTTCTCAGAGCACGACTCATTCAAATTTAATTGTTTGATTAAAAACAAGCGATAAAGTGTTCAGGTTAATTTAGTCCAGCTTTTCATAAGAAATATTACACAACGATTCCATGTTGACAAAAATGAATTTCACCATTTAGATAAGCTGCATAAATGTAAAAAACAAGGATTTATCTTCACCATCCATTCTAAATAAGCCATGTTCTGTGAAAAGGAGGGCTTAATGTATCTGCAGAAAGTATCGACCCAGGTCAGCCTGCGCAGTCCGCGCAGGCTGACCTGGGCCGAAACCTTTTGCAATTGATCAATTTTCTGCGTGTCAAAGGACCAGTGTTCCTCACGACTCAGTCGGTTGTTAGACAAAATAGATTTTATAGATCCATACTCGCGTGATGATTTGCTTGGTATCAAGCATAGCGGAGATGCATTAAGCCCCCTTTTGCCAGAGCATGGCTAAAATTATTTTATGATTCTTATTTCCAGGACTAGTCATCCGATTGGTTGATACAGAATATATCAGCCAATCAGATCGCTTAACTGGGACAACTTTCAAATGAATGATAAATATAGCATATAGCTGAAAATGCATAAAAGGACCAAAATTTAGCGTTGTAACAAGAAAGGGAATTTAAATCAAATACATGTATTGGAAAGAAAAAAGAAAAAAAAAATCCGCTAGTTTTTCACCCAGAAAAAAAAAAGTTCAATCATTAATTCCAAGTTCGTGGTCGCTGTATGGCCCGCTGTGCCAGAATTCTGTAGGTTTTACGTCACGGCTGGAATCTGAAACAAAAAAAGACATAGAGCTGTCAAGACGGCTATCAGAGCTCCAGATAAGAGGGAGTGATGGCGTTCTAAATCCATTATTTCTCTTCCAAACCCTATGTTGTGGGTACTCATTAGAATCGTCTCGATGAGACGATTCTAATGAGTACCCATAACATAGGGTTTAGTCTAGAGTTACTGATATTTTCGATTTTGAAATCAAAATGACTCCCTCTATCTGGAGCTCTGGTCTATGATAATATATTTGAACCATGCTCTTTGAAAAGTGGGTTTAAGGCATCTGCAAAAAGGTGTCGTCCCAGGTCAGCCTGTTCAGTCCGCGCAGGCTGATGTCGGTCGAAACTTTTTGTTATTGGTCAATTTCTGCATGTCAAAGGACAACTCTACCTCATGGTTTAGTTGGTTGTTAGTCTAAATGGATTTTTATGGATCCATTACTATGTGATGACATGCTTGGTGTAATGAATCAGGGATATGCAGTAAACCCCGTTTTCCAAGAGCATGGCTCATTTGAAAGTAAACCCTTGCAATCGCACAGACTCACAACTAGTTACATCTCAAGGAATGACCTTTGTTTATACCCTATGGTATTTGTGTGGAAATAGCTGGATATCAGTCCGTTCATTTCGTTTTTACCGTTTTACATTTACCTTTTTACAAAACGACAAAATTTTAGATTTGTCTCTATTGAAAGCGTTTGCAGACGACAAATAAAATTTGGTTAAAAATGACAAGGGCTGTCTCAGACAGGGTAAAATCTATTGTGGAAATGAGAAGATAAAAGTACAGTGACGTCACATCTGGTCTGATACAAACAGACGAAGTCTGCGATACCAAAATGACTATCCTGTTATCTAAACGTCAAAATTGCATCTTTTCACTTAGTCTATTTTCTTTTCGGCTTGCAATCTTTTTTTTTTTTATTTATCAAGGAATTTTGTTTTTCCTGCATGAAATCTAAATATGCCCATTTTCAATGAAAACCAAAATAGAAACATAAAGTAACCCATCATGGTAAAGGAGTGACTTTAATATAATTTCTTTTTCAGAATCGAGTCACTTTTCGACTTCAGTATCCTTCCGCTTAGTCGTTCGTTACTACTTCTTTAATCAGCCGGAATAGTGCTATGGTAAGGCATGAGAGTTGTATGCGGCAATTTTCGGGATACTTTTGGATGCGAGTTCGATTCCAAAGGCTTGCCAACAAAAAACAATCCAACAGTCTTTCGGATGACGCTGTAACCGTAGGTCCCGTGTAGAACCATGCGTAACTACGGATGGGTTTCGTCCTGTACCTTGCACTATCCCACACGACCCCGCTAACGGCCTTCTGGGATGTCGCCTATAACGGTGGCAACGATAAATAAACGCAAAGTCAATTTACCAATCCCTTTGTACGTTTACATAGTTTTACTTCCGGTTGCCTAGATTTGGAAACGGTACTGTGCTAGTTCTCAGATTTCATGGAAACTATAGACCTTTTTTCAACCTTTAACCTGCTACATAAGTTGAATGAGACTTTCGAGCTGATTGTAAAAACCCTAATGTTGCCATTTCAAATTTTTTTGTCGGACAGTGTAGATCAAGATCAGGACTGTAGTTTCTGTGCAGTCTGATCTTGATCTAAACTGTCCACAAAAGGTCATTTAGGCGCGCTAAGGTCGGGGAAAGAAATATGGTTAAAATTAGAGAGTTTTCAAGTTCCGAACTATTTCTATATTTCTCATATTTTCCAAAATGTTATATGTCAAAACGCACCATTAGGTAGAAACGGACTGAGAGAGCATATGTACGGTGGCATATTTCTGCCATGAGATACCAGATAAATACTGCGATAATTAAAAAAAAAAACTATCGCGATAAAAGAAACTTTCTTGGAAATATTATCTAGATAACAAAAAGTTTCACGATAAAAAATACAGCGATAATTCTCGCTTTTATCGCGAATTTGTTTTGCGTTCGTGCCCACATTTGACAATCACGGTATCTATAAATAGATACAATTTCGGAACATCTTCGTCTCCAACCCTATACTTCTCCTTTTCTCTGAATGGTTTTAAAGTCGTTCGTAAGAAACAGTTTGAGTCGCCTTTATGTTTAACACACTCCAGTTCATTTCATGTGTAGCCAAAATTTACCAATTAAGTTACAATTGTAAATAATTCGAAATTTAACTTACCATCTTGTAAAGTCAAAAACTACCGAATTCATCCAAATGATGAATTTGCTATTTATACATATCGAGAAACGACATAACCATCACGATAATTTTAACTCGAATGTCACCTTCGTGCATGAATGAAAAAAAAAAAAAAAAAATGCATTAAAATATTTACTTTCTAAATAACAAAGTTCTTCGTGACATTTTCTTAGAAAACTTTTCACTATCCAGGTAAAATTTCTAGAAAAATTTGATTTATCGCGAAAGTTTTTTTAAAATTATCCAGATAGTTATCTCGCATCTCTTGGCAGAAATATGCCACCATAATATTTACATCCATTTTAAAAAAAAAAGAGAAAAAAAATAAAAATGTAACGTAAATTTTACTAATAAAAATCGAAGTGTAAAGGGCCAGCCTTACAAGGATAATACAACGCAATGTTTAGCGTTAATTCGGGAAACATTAGTTTCCTATAACATGAATTATAAACAATTAAAATGTCATTTTTCACCAAAAACGGAAACCTGATTAGGCTAATTATTCCGGTCTGCGAAGATATTATTTGACATGATCAGAGTACATATAAACATGGTCTCGTTTCTTGGGTTGAAAATGACAGATAGTGTCATCTCTTGGAAATCGGTACAGGTATAGTGCAACGCTACATAACTTTATACCATTTTGCTCTCTTTCAAAGATGAAAAATAACATAACCCATGCACTGTGAAAAGGGGACTTAATGCATTTGCAAAAAGTATCGACCCAGGTCAGCCTGCGCAGTCCGCGCAGGCTGACCTGGGACGAAACTTTTTGCTACTGGTCAATTTTCTACATGTCAATGGACACATCGACCTCATGATTCGCTTGGTTGTTAGACTGAATGTCTTTTACGGATACGGAATTATTTGATGACTCCCTTGGTATCATTCATCACGGAAATTGCGTTAAATCCGCTTTTCCCAGAGCATGACTGATAAAATTGCTAAGAACTCTTCTCTGAAGTTTTAGCCCCTAGAAACAAATACAAATAAAAACTCCATAAAGCTCGGAATCAATTAGTACATGGACAATACAGCACACTTACCTGAAGTTATAGTTACATGAGAAGACTTTCGTGTGCATAAACCACCTGAACACTTGTAAAAACCAAAACATGAACAGTCGTCGTTCGTATGACAAGTTTTTGATTCTATGTTCTCGCAATCGCTCTATGATTATGAAAGAGAGAAACAAGAAAATGGATTAATCCTCTGTCTTATGAGAAAATGTTATTGAAATTACGAAGTGAAAAATAGGTTTCTTAAGAAAAGAATGAGAGACTTTCCTTTGGTCTACGAAAGAATCATTTTTATCTGTACGTTTTAGTAATTCTTCACTCACATAATTTTCTTCGCACGTGTAGACGCCTTTTGGTAGTTAGTCTGACTCATGTATGCTTTCTTTGACAGTTTAATGACAGAATAAAAGTCATTTTCAAAGTAACCTTTTTCCTCTGGGTTTAAGTCTGCGGAAATACTTATTTTAGCACGTAAACCTTTCTACATTGGTCTTTTGAACTATGAAGAAGCCTTAACCCTTTACCAGATGACAAAGTTTTAGCCATGCCTAAATTGAAAGCATTTGCAGACGACAATTCAAATGGGGCTCAAATGGTGCAACTGTTTTTTGATAGGGTAGAAAACACTGTGGAAAAGGGAGAAAATGCTACCAGCATTTTCTCCTTTCCCCACAATGTTTTCAAAAGACTTCTTGCCAAGGGAGGTAAAAAATGCGACATTGTGCGGTAAAGGGTTAAGGCCAATCCACTAGATGTCATATTTACAAAGGATGTAATCCTTTTTTTTTTTTTCTTAATTTATGTAATATTTTATTGTCATCATTTTTGTTGTTCCTTTCGTGAAGCAAAAATGTTCTTGGCGACCCCATATGATACGAATTGTAAAGGGTTTAGGATTTAGCAAGAAGATTATCACGCTGTTACAGAAGCTTTTTTTTTTTCTTAAAGTATTTTTGTATTTTGTGAAAATGCAAGACACTGAGATCCCATAATATATTGCACAGTCCGTGTAGATCAAAGACCAGACTGCGGGTTTTACACAATCCAGCCTCGATCAACTATTCCGAAAGGCAGGTGTGATGTGCTTGGACTACAAAACGTTAAAAGGATCTAGTCTACGTAGGTATTTACCTTATCGGTTCTGAATGCTCCTATACTTTGAAAAGCGCCTGCTGGTTTGAAAGTCTTATCTACTGCGTTACTTTTGACGGCGTTCGTGATATCACTTCCATTTTCCTGGTGCAATTCTCGATTCTTCGCTCTCCCCCAACCGGCCTCCTCAGATGTAAACATACTGAATGGGTCACTAGATTTTGATTTATCCGGAACGAATTTACCAAAATTGTCACCTTCTGGTAACGAAAATAAATCTATATCTCCGCCAAAATATTCACCAGGGCCGAGAGCGTTAAACTTGCCAAAAGAAGAGTAATCCCGACGCCTGCCTTGTGGATCGTCTTTAGAGCTGGTATCGTAAGCAGGCTGCGAGTTTATATGAAATTTGTCTGGTTTGGGATAATGTTTAGGATAATCATTCCAAATACCCTCTGAATACTGCTCGTCAACATATTTAACTTTATTAGATTCTATATCGGGTGTAAAACGAGTAATACCGCTGTTGACCGTATACTCATGATCAAATAACGCTTCCTTTGCACTCTTTGTTAGAATCGGTCCATCTTTTTCCGTATGTGGAGTTGGTTGAGGGTGATTATTGAAAATTTCTGTTGTTATGTCCTTTCTCTCCTTCAAAATTGTTTCTGTTGTTGAACTTAGTATGTCTCTGATACTGTAAGGCACTGTCCAAGTTTTGATTCCTGCAAAATGGTCTAAAACTGGCACTAGATCAGAATCTTTTGTTCCCTTGTTCCTGATTGGTTTAATGTACGAACGCCGGCTTGGAAAAATGTTCCTCGTTATAGTTAAATACTGGTGGAATCTTTTTGAAGGTTTCCCGTTTATTGTATTACCATAAAGAGCTGCCTGTGCACTTTCCAGCAAGTGTTTTCGTAATTTGATACCCTGTCCTAAAGAGTTTAAATATATGTGTTTGAACAACTCTGAAGCTAGATATTTACCTTTGGAGTTCAAACTTACAGTTCTGTGTGCAGAAGTCCGGTGTGCAACTATAAAGTTTACTCCTAGACAGCAGCTATTGATTACAAACGCAACAGTAAAAAGCTGAATAAGGCTGGGACTGTTCGTGCTTACCATGGCTTCAATTCCTGAAAGAAAATGCAAAAAAAGAGGATATATTTACTTCTCAAAGCTCAACTTGTCTTACCAAGTTAGACTGTACAAAAATGATAACACATTGAAGACTGAAGTGATTTCCAAAGCTGCTCGTCATTGAACCAACTTATACTTACTAGCATTTGTAAAGACATCGTGCAGATGGACCTTGCTTTTTCCTCTTAAATTTCAATACTTGGTTACTTGTCTAACTTGCGGGATACATATACGGTTTAAAATTGATGAATGGATCCTAGATCAGGGGTTCGTTCTGTGTGACTTATTTACTTCAGGTTTAAGGTCAGGGTTGGTATTATCCGTAATGATCGTTTTATGCACATTTATTGATTGTGAGTTTGGTATCACTACGAAATTGGTTTTCTCTGGTGCTATATCTCCATTTCAGTGTGGCAATTAGGCACTGACCTGTTATAAAATGTTTTAAAACCTTTCATACACGCGTTCGGTCGGTAGGTGCGTGACGTATGCTATTGAAATAGCTGAAGGTTCGTCCCATTTTAGTGCTTTGTTTTTCTTACTTTCAATGCATGCAACGATTAAGTTCCTTGGAAGTCAAACTGCTTCTGATAAGCATACTTAGTTTATAGAGATGGTATCGGTAAACAGGCCTTGAAAATATTTCTAGGTAAATGCTTTTGGTTAAAAAAAAATCCTGAAAAAAAAAAATGCCTAGAATACCTGTAGATTTGCTATATTTGGTAAACAGGTCTGAAAAAAAAACTTGCTCGAAGGGATAGTATTTCAGAAAGTTATTGATAATCTGAAAAAAAAAAACATGGGAACTACTTTTTTTTATAACACTTTCAGAAAAACGTGAAAAAAAATTTAAAGGTCTCCATTACGTACATATGCAAACCAGGAAAAAATCTCCAGGCATCTTTATTTGGTATCGTGACTGGAAAACAGGATTCTGTTTCCATAGAACGGTTTACGGAAGTTAAATAGAAAAGCATGCCCCCTCCCTCCCCGCAATAAAGGGGTGTGCAAAATTTAAGAAAGTAAAGGGAAAACACTTATAGTCTTTTTTATTGCATATCTAATGATGTCTAGGGTAACTTTTTAACCCTTGGGCCGCTAAGCACCACTCAGTCCGCCTTTGCTGACGGTGTAGATAAAGATCAGAGTGCACAAAACGTGCAGTCTGATCCTTGATCTAAAATGTCCGATACGTCTTTTTTCTTTCCGGAGAAATCAACTTTGAAATCGTAATATTTGGGTTTTTACCATTGAGTTGAAATTTTCGTGCCATTTATTTAGCAGCTTAAGGGTGAAAAGATGACATTCATGACCTGAGGTTTACCCAGGACCCACAAGAAAGACTTGACAGACAGTTTAAATCGAGACTTTTATCTTTTTTTCACAAACAAGTAAATCATAATTTTATGCAAGCGTAGAGTGACAGAAAAGGCTCAAATAAGCAAATGGCAGTTGTGAATTAAAAAAAAAAATAAAAGGATAGAAAATAAATCTGAGAAATTTTATTTCTAATGATAAAAATGAAAATAGAAAAAAAAAAAGACAATGATACCAACATCGTGACTTTTATGATGTTACTTCCTTTTTTTTTTTTTTTTATTTTTTGGAACAAAATCACCATGTATTAACCCTTTACCGCACAATGCCGCTTTTTGATGCCCCTGGGAAAGAAGCCTTTTGAAAACATTGTGGGAAAAGGAGAAAATGCTGGTAACCAGCATTTTCTCCTTTTCTCACAATGTTTTCCACCCTATCAAAGAAAAATTGCACCATTTGAGCAACATTGAAATTGTCGTCTGCAAATGCTTTCAATTTGGAGGAGGCTAAAATTTTGTCGTCTGGTAAAGGGTTAAATAGTAAATGCGAATTGCACATTTACCTGTCCTTATTTTTACCAAACAAGGTACATGTTAAATAAATCTCTTTCAACAGCATGATAAAGCAAATTTGAAATATTTGAATAAAAAATCTGAAAACATGCCAAAATCTCTAGTAAACATCTAAAACAGATAACTGTCCCCGAATGCGAGTTTAGTTTTGATGCGATCACATCCGGGTACAGAGACCTTCGCGAAAAAAAAAATGAAGACATCTCCGCACAGATTTTATGCGCACGTTTAAACTCTCATATTTTCACAGATTGATGACAACACTATAATTCGAACTTACATTTTGCTTGCGTATTCAATAATCCTTTGTTTCAAATACAAATATATGTATTTTCAATTTAAACGCTAAACATAAGAAAGAACAGTTTAATTTATATTTTACTCGAGATGTTTACGTTTCCTAAAATAGACACAAAATGGCTGCCAGAACCGATCAATTTCCTTAGTGTTTCGAAATTCACATCTTATAAACGACTTCTAAAAGTATTTTAGGTAACGAAACGTTATGTGTGTCACTAAAGAAATAATTTCATTTCGCTACAATACAAATTAAACCGACGAGACAACTGTAGCTTTCTCACGGAAAACAACAAACGTCCAAATATGAAAAGGAGTATCGCAAACGTCTGATTCTTTAGACTAGTAAAAGATTTAACAAATTTTTCGTCTATCGAAAAAGTATTAAACCTGGTAAGGACTATGCCTTAAAATGATACAGTCTTCAGTCGACTGGAAACAGATATACACAGACCTAGAGTTCTACAGACCTTGACATAAAACTGAATTTAAAACTGAAAGATACTCTTTGAAAAAATCGTGGGAAAGGAGAAAATGCTGTCATCAGCATTTTTTTTTTTTTTATCCTTTCCACATTCTTTTAACCCTGTCAAGGACAAGCCACATCATTTGTGCCACATTTAATTTGTCGTCTGCAAATACTATCATTCTAGGCAAGTCATAAACTGTCGATTGGTTACACAGGTAAATTTCAAGGATTTCGAGGAGTGTGCATTCAACGACAAATTATCTCTTCCACTACCAATGACGACTTTTGCGAATGGCGTACTCTTGCGAAGTAGTTTTTGTGAATGGCGTAGATCAAGATCAGACTGCACAGAACGTGCAGTCTGATCTTGGATCTACACCATCCGCTACATGATGCTAGATTATGACCCAAGTCATATTCATTGGCAAGGGAAATCTACATTTAGGGCTCGGAAAAACAAACAAATCGAAATTCGGGAGTTTGTAGTGAAAGTGTTAAATGTGGTTGAAATGGAGGGCTTGTCCGTGGAAGGAAGAAAACAACGTTTTCGAATGCCTTCTGTGTAAGGGTCGTTGTGGTGTCCGTGGTCGTGAGGTAGCGCGTCGGCCTTGTAACCATAAAGTCCCGTGTTCGATATGTTCGATACCCGGGAGCGGGTGTCAACTTTGGGACTGTTCATTGGCCCACACTTTCTTGCGCGAGTACTGGTGTAGTTTCCAGGAAGCAGAATCGAGAGAGATTAGTATAAGCTGCTAGAAATTATTTCTCGATCGATGTAAAAATAAATAATCTGAGCCATGCTCTGTGAAAAGGGGGGCTTAATGCATCTGCAAAAAAAAAAAAAAAAAAGTATCGACTCATGTCAGCCTGCGCAGTCCGCGCAGGCTGACATGGGTCCAGACTTTTTGCTATATGTAAATTTTCTGCATGTCAAAGGACTGTTTTCTCTCCAGATGAAGTCGATTGTTAGAATAACTGAACTTTATGGATCCATGATTTTGTGATGATTTGCATGGATAATGTATCACGGAGACGCATTAAGCCTTAAAGTGCTGGAACCAGCTTAACTTGTTTTTGCTGACAGCGTAGATCAAGATCAGACTGCACAGAACGTGCAGTCTGATCTTTGATCTACACTGTCAGCTACTTCATTTCATTTTCTGGCTAAAACAACCATAAAATGACAATATTTTGGATGTTTTTCTTCATTGAGAAGGTCCATTTCATAAATTCAGCACTGTAAGGGTTAAGCGCCCCTTTCCAGTGCATGGCTCATTAATGTGTTTAAATCAAAGGGTCGTTAAAACACGTTTTTTTTTTTTTGGAGGAGAGGGGCGGTAGGGAAAGAGTCTGTACAAGTTTGACGGTAGCAGAAAGCGTTGTCTGCGCATGTCATATTCTTCGAAGATTCGACCTGTCTGCTATGACGCATCACCCATCCCCCGTATACCGGGGAAAAGTAGGGCTTATATTGAAGCTATTAGCCTATTACCAAAGCATGTAGGGGCTGTTTTAATAAATGGTCGGTGCATAGGTTACATGTTAGCCGATCATAGCTGGATGAATGGCACCAGGTAGCGTTTTATTGAGTAAACGTTTATTTTATTTGAAATTCAAAGTCACGGTTGTTGTTTTGAAAAATTACTCCGCTTCTGTACCCAGGATGCCCAAATTAGATAGATGTGTATTTGTAGAATGCCATCTAGCGGGAGATAATGTAGCAGAAAGTGCTCAACACACGAACAGAGACATACGGATGTAGGATAATGACGTGACAGATATCGGCAACCTATCATCTATAGCATACAAATTGTGATAATCACCGCGAACGATCAACTCTTCAACCCTTAGTCTGACATCGTGCGGACAGTGCAGATCAAGATCAGACTGCACAGAACGTGCAGGCTGATCTTGAATCTACACTGTCCCGATAAGGAGATATTTCTCCAATCCCTATAACTTTGAAATACCAACATTTTAGTTTTAGTTATCGGCTTGAAAGTTTCATTTAAGTTATTTAGAAGGTATCTGTTGTTTACTCTTTCTGAATAAAGGGCGGGTAGATAACACTGGGATCAATTTTGCATGTACATGCATGTTGATCACAGTCCACACTTCCAGCCAAAGAACAAAAGGTATCGGACATTTCTATTTTATAGAAAGTAAGGTAAGGTATCAGACATTTCAGATTTATAGAAAGTAAGGTAAAATGACAAGATTTGGTTATTAAAATACAATAATACTCGTATAGCAAAGTACTCTGTCGAGAAAATTAGACAATTTCAAACTGAAAGCATTTTGCAAACGACAAATTAACTGTGACTCATAAACTTAGAGTTCTCTTTAGAAGGGTTGAGAAACATAGTTGGAGAAGGAGAATTTGCTGTTAACCAGCATTTTCCCCTTCTCTCACAATGTTTCAAAAATTCTTTTCCTTAGAAAATAAAAATTAAACATGCACGTATGAGTCTTTTTTTTTTTTTTTTTTTCAATTTATTCAAAATTTGCTGCAGTCGGTAATGTATTATTAACTGATGTTTTGCGGCGCTTCCAACATTATTTCAGTCATTTCACGTTGGCGGCTCAGATTTTCTTCATTATGGAAAAGTTTTCCGAAAGTTACTAATTAAGGTCATTAAAATGCGGGATTGTTTGTAAGGAGTTTGTAAATAAAGAATTAATACTAGAACAAATTATGAACAATTTGTAACAAAATATCTAATTGCTGGTGACGAGCAATTTCTTCTTTTGTAATATTGTTATCAAGACTTCCGTTCTGTAAAACGAAAAGAAAATGCAATTCCTTGGTTTGTCACATTTTTTTTTTTTTCCAAATGCTTCCCTTGCATAAAACGACAAAAGATAATCCCCGTGTTCAGGTGTAAACGTGTTAATCGCTGTTTTCACCCAGACACAGAGTGTTAATGTCCTGCTAGACCAACATCCTTCATTTTCACAGTCCCCAAGTGGATCTAGTATTGCTTTTTCTGTCTTGGTTGACCCAAAAAAGGCTATAATGACTCAATGATCTTAAGCTTTCATCTTCGGAAAGTATTCGTCCGATCAGCTTATTATTCCTTTGGGCTTTTATTAATGTAAAGACAAAATGTCGTGACTATATTGTTGCCACACAACACTCGGAATTTTCTAATCCTTAACCGAAATTCGCAGTTTTAGACTTGGCTAAATTCAAGCTCTCGCAAACAACAAAATACATGTCTCAGATGCAATAAGAGCACAGAGCACGGCTTACATTATTCTGATGATCTCAAACTACAAACAATTTATTCTGGCGATCTTATACTACAAGCAATTTATTCTGGCGATTGCGTACAGCGAACAATTCATTCTGGCGATTGCACACTACGAGCAATTTATTCTGGCGATTACATCCTACGAGCAAATTATCCTCGCGATTTCATGCTACGGGTAATTTATTCTCTCGATAACACACTACGAGCAATTTATTCGGGCGATTGCATACTACGATCAATTAATTCTAGCGATTACATACTACGATCAATTTATCCTGACAATTGAATGTTAGGAGAATTTTTTTCTGGCGATGTATAATACGAGCAATTTATTCTGGCGATTTCACACTATGAGCAATTAATTCTGGAGATTACATACTACAGCATCTTATCCTGGCGATTTCATACTACGGGCAATTTATTCTGGCGATAACACACTACGAGCAATTTTTTCGGGCGATTGCATACTACGATCAATGAAATCTAGCGATTACATCCTACGATCAATTTATCCTGGCAATTGCAAGTTACGAACAATTTATGCTGGCGATTTCATACTACGAGCAATTTATTCTGGCGATTTCATACTACGAGCAATTTATGTTGGCGATTTCATACCACGACCAATTTATTCTGGCGAGTTAATACTGCGAGTAGTATATTCTTACGATTTCATATTACGAGCAATTAATCTGGCGATTACACACTACGATTACACCCTACGAGCAATTTATCCCGCACATCACGACAAATGCTGTCTGCAAGTCACAACGTGTTAAGCTTTAACCTACCATATGAATTAACTCTTTATCACACGAGAAAAATGGAGACCAGTCCAAATTGAGAGCATTTGCAGACGACAATTTAAATGTGACTCAAATAGGGAATTTTGCCTTTGATATATTTGAAAACATTGAGGGAAAAGGAGAAAATGCTGGTTACCAGCATTTTCTCCTTTTCCCACAATGTTTTCAAAAGGTTTCTTCTTCAGGGTCGTTAAAAGTCGGGATTGTGTGGTAAAGGGTTAAATGAGATTTCAAGCTGATAGTAAAAACCTGAATGTTGCTACATGTATTTCAAAGTTACTTTTTGGTGATGAAATATATCCTTATCGGACAGTGTAGATCCAAGATCATACTGCACGTTCTGTGCAGTCTGATCTTGATCTACATTGTCTGCAAAAGGCCTTTGATTCGCGCTTACCAGGCTAAAGATTAATGAGGACGTCAGATATGGGTAGCAACTAGTTTCCTACCAATCGATCATAATTTTTTTTTTTCAAGCAATCCCGAGTTTTAACGACCCCAAAGAAGACGTTTGAAAACATTGTGGAAAAAGGAGAAAGTGTTGGTAACATGGTTCTAAAGTATGTATATGTAGGTTACCAACTAAGATACTGGTAAATCATATGAAATCTTGAGAGCTATACTACCCACATAATAAACTTAAATTCTATAAAACTTCAATCGATTACTGAATCAAGCATTCTGTTTTTAAGGCAACATTGCAAATAATACAATAACGACAAACGACAGTAAAAAACCAGTTGAATAAAGGAAAATATTGTTTTCAACTGTTTGGCAAACACTGCCTGAAAAAGAAAGTCGCTTATAAGCAAGTAATGTCTTCTTTTTCTAGCAAAATTTTCTCGAGTTGTCACCAGAAGGAAATCTAAGTTTAAAAAAAAGGGCCGTATTTGTACAGTAATGAGTTATAAGCAAAGCTCTTAATAAAAATTATTGGGATCGATGCAGTAAAATTGCAAGTGCCTTCTATTTTCCCATGTACTTGCCTTCTTTCTGCTTCAATCGCCCAAATTGGTCTGATTGATGTCGTTATAGATTTGCTGATTCTCACAAGAGGTGACTTCATTATCTTGTCAGTACACCCAATTATCTCTTTACGGTGGATTTCTTCGGCTTACGCCATCACGTAGAACGTGAGTAATTTTTAGACGAACCTATAGGCTGCTAACCAGCTACTCAATGACCTTTTGCGGACAGTGTAGGTCAAGATCAGACTGCACAGAACGTGCAGTCTGATCTTGGATCTACACTGTCCGATAAGGAGATATTTTTCCCCCAAAAAGTACTCTTGAAACAGCAAAATTTGGGTTTTTTGCTATCGACTTGAAAGTTTCATTCTATTTATTTAGCAGCTAAAGGGTTAAACAGGCGTCAAACAAGTGTCTTTCCCGCCTTAACCCTTTACCACACGAAAAAAATGTAGATTTGTCCAAATTGATAGCATTTGCAGACGACAATTTCTATATGGCTCAACTGATTGAACTTGCATTTAATTGAGTAGAAAACTTTGTGGGAAAAGGAGAAAATGCTGGTTACCAGCGTTTTCTCCTTGTCCCACAATGTTTTCAAAAGCTTTCTTTTTCAGGGCCGTTAAAATTCGGGAGTGTGTGGTAAAGGGTTAACCTGCTGAATAAGTGAAATGAAACTTTTCAGCCGGTGGTCAAAACTAAAATGTTGGTATTTCAAAATCATAGGGGTTGGGTAAATATCTCCTTATCGGACAGTGTAGATCTAACATCAGACGAGTCGTTCTGTGCAGTCTGATCTTGATCTACACTGTCCGCAAAAAGGTCCCTGAGTCGCGCTTAGCAGCCTTAGGATTAAGCTGGTAGGCTATAGCTGGTAGGCTTGACCAAACACTCGGACGGTACAGATCCAAGATCAGACTGCACGTTCAGTGCAGTCTGATTTTGATCTATGCCGTCCACAAAAGTTCCCGTTTTCGCCCATGGCACTGAAAAGGTGAACTCTTAACAAGACGAGAAAAATTTAAACTTGTCCAAATTGAAAGCATTTGCAGACGCCGCCAAATTCAGTCCACGACAGGGTCAAAAAATCGTGGAAAAAGGAGAAAATGCTGTTTACTAGCATTTAGTCCTTTTCTTACAATGTTTTCAACAGGTTGCTTTCTCCTGGTCCTTAAAACATAGAATTGTTTGGTAAAGATTTAACCCTTTACCACGCGAGAAAGATCACGGTCCGTATTCACCAACCATTCTTGAGAACATTTCCAGTCTTATTCTTTGGAATTTTCTAAATTTGAAAGTAACACAACTTCCGATAGGCTAAACCGTTTGGTTTAGCCAATCAAAAGTTGTGTTGCTTTCAAATTTAGAAAATCTTGAAGAATTAGACTAAGAACGTTCTTAAGAATGGTTGGTGAATACAGACCCAGGTCACTCTTGGTTCCGGCACAACTTATTGCGAACTGCAAAAACGAAAATGTATGAATGGGCCACGCTCTAGCAAAAGCGGGTTTCACGAATCTCCGCGATGCATCCGTACGAAGCACGTCATTATATAATTATGGATCCATAAAAATCCATTCAATCTATTAATCGACTGGATCTGGAGGTGGAATGGTCCTTTGACACGCATAAAATTCTCCAGTAGCAAAAAGTTTCGAACCACGTCAGCCTGCGCTGATTGCGCAGGCTGACATGGGTCGATACTTTTTGCAGATGCATTCAGCCCCCTTTTTCAAAGGCAATGTGGTACATCTTGGAAAATATTTTGGCAAAAGAATCACAATCTTCAGAGTCTGCAAAAGCAACCAACGATGTCGCTAGCGCCAGAAAAGCTTTAGGCCAGAGCTCCAGATAGAGAGAGTGATTTTGATTATAGAATTGAAACTATAAATTATTCTGTACTAAACCCTATGTTATGGGTACTCTTTAGAATCGTCTCATATAGATGATTCTAATGAGTACCTACAACATAGGGTTTGGAAGAGAAATAATGGATTTAGAATACCATCACTCCCTCTTATCTGGAGTTCTGTTTAGGCTTTTTTTTTTTTTAAATACTGAGAATCCTGTTTAATTAATATCATAAAAGGGAAGTATTTGAGAAAAAAGGAAGATCTTTTTCTTAACCATATAACAGACGAGAAAAAATATACAACTTGCCTAGTTTAAAAGCATTTGCAGATAACAAATTCATTGTGGTCCCAATGATAGAATTTGTCTTTAAAACGTATGAAAATATACTAAGAAAATACTCCTTCTCCTAAAATGTTTTCTAAGGCCTTCAATCCCGGGGTCGTTCAAACTGGCAAATGTTTGCTAATGGGTAACACATACATGTACATAATATATTGTATAGTCGAAAAGAACAATCGCTTGTTAAAAATGAATAGAACTACATCTTTATAATGACTTTTTTCAAGGAAAAGTCAACAGGAGGGCGGAACAAATCGTATATGTACGGTAATGGGCTAAGAGATTGGCAATTAAATAATTTGACCTGCGATCATTATTTTGTAAGATAATTCTCATTTTCGACAGCATGGTTGCAACCTAAATATTTATCTTGTTTCGGTAAAAAAATGAATCCCTTTTATGTAAGCATTACGTATCATGATGTATTGCTTCTATTAATACAATTTGCTTGATTTTTGTTTTTTTCGGGAATCGAAGCCATGTGTTATATAAATGAATCACGCTCTTTGAAAAGGGGACTTAATGCATCTGCAAAAAGTATCGACCCAGGTCAGCCTGCGCATACCGCGCAGGCTGACCTGGGTCGAAACTTTTTGCTCTGTGTAAATATTTCTGCATGTCCAAGGGAATCATTAAACCGTGATTTGACTGGCTTTTAGACAAAGTAGATCCATATCATACAACGAACTACTTTGTATGATGCATTACGGCGATGCATTTAACCCCCTTTTGACCGAGCGACGTTTAGTTACGTCTTTTCATTATAAATAAGATGGTATTAACGTAGGGACTTTTAATATAAATCAAAGGACTTAATACTGACTGTCGTTTTCAGTTCAGTTCTTCATGATACTTTGCTAAAAATCCTCGTCAATATTCTTCGATAATAAATACAGAATAAGGTTTCATATGAAGATACACCTGTAAAAACGCTAGGAAGAAAAGATCGATTGCTTGACGCGAGCAGTGTTGCCTTTTGCCATTGCTTTTTCAATTGCAACACAAAATCAAAGGACTGACGGTCCTGAAGAGCTAGATCGCGAATGGGGTAGGACGGACGCATGTAAAAAGTCTTTCGTCGTATGCAATAAAGGAATTCGAAATAAAATATTTGATAGATCAAGCAGAGGTTGTTAGAATTATTATGTCAAACACGCTGACCATGTTTCATGTATTTGCGAGCATAAATGGGAAAAAAATGCGCAAAAGAAAACAAAAGTCAAAACATTTGGCGATGCAGCCAGTTGAATACCATTGTGTGTAGTCGCAACAAACATCCAAATGATTATTAGTGAAAATGTTTAACACTTTACCACATGACCCCGAGTTTTAACAACCCTGAGAAGAAAAGCTTTTGAAAGTATCGTGTTAATCAACATGTTCTCTTTTTCCCACAATGTTTTATGCTCTTTCAAAGACAAATCCCAACATATGGGCCACATTTACTTTTTCGTTTGAAAAGGCTTTAGATTTGGACACGCCTAAAATTTTGTCGTTTGGTAGTGTTTAGATATACAACCATATGAAGCAACGAGCAATGGCAAGAAAAAGGTCTTTCAAAACACGTTTCATAAAGCACCCTGCTGTACAACATTTTACCACCGAAACAAACGCATAACTCGAGAAACCATCGGGGCAACCACGGTTAAAGTAAACTTTGCTAGAGCAGTGAATGCAGACAGCAGCTTAAGGTATCCAATATTCAACAGGAGTGCTTTAGTCACAGCTTATGCCAACATTTAAATTCCCCAAAAAACTGTACCGGTTGAAATCCTCTGCAAATTACATGCTTTGCTGTGCAAGAAACCAGGAAGCCAGATGGTCATATAAACCTACATAGTACTTTTACAGCGGGAATGATTACATCCTTGTTAAATATTAATAATCAATGCTTTAAGGCTTTTATCAGAAACACAGATGAATTTCTTGCTATCTAACAAAAATGGGTCGCTAGGAGCATTTTTGCCTATCGCCACAATCTTTCCAAAAGAGGGCTGTTGCAAAAAAAAACAAAAAAAAACAGTCGTTTAAAGGGTGTAAAGGGTTCCATCATAAAAGTGAAAACGGGGTTATTTATGAACGTAAAAAATAACAGAAACGGTATTAAAATGTTTCCAAATACCATGCTCACAATTCTAGTGTCTATAAGTCCTTACAGTGCACATAGCGACAACAGATTCTTTTGTGATAAATATCAGACCTCAAACTTTGTATAGTCTTATCTCTTATTTAAAGACTCCAGTCTTTGTAGTTTTCATGAAAGGAAAGGCCGAATATAACTCGAAAGAAAAAACATAGCTCCAAGGATTGATAACAGTCATTGCGTCAATTGTGTCAATTTTCATTTCTCTCCGACCCCTGAACGTTGTCTCGAGTAACTGCTTGACACCATTTCGAAAGATTAAACTTTTAAGTCAAACATTTGAACTGGATGGCTAGAAGCGAGATAAATGTAATGAGGACAAAGTAGTCTAGGTTTTTTTGTGTGTGGAAAAAGTTCTTCGCACTTCACAGTGATATCATTTGCCACCATAGATAACAATGAAACAGATTCTGGTTGAAAAACGCTTTGGGCCCAAAATAAGCGAAACGTGACAGTAGATCTAAACGACAAAAATTTTCCGATCTTAGAGGCAATTCCTTGTTCAATGAATTTCAAAAAGTATCAAATATTCTAAGTACATGATCGGAAGGCAACATTTTACGTAAAAGCACTCGAATAAATATTTGTGTGTGTGTGTGTGTTTTTTTTTTTAGATAAAAACAAGTGAGCAATGCTCTGTGAAAAGGGGGCTTTCTAAATCTGCGAAACGTATCGACCCACGTCAGCCTGCGCATTCCGCGCAGGCTGACCTGGGCCGAAACTTTTCGCTATTGGTCAATTTTCTGTATGTCCAAGGACCATCGTACGTACTTTATGATTCAGTAGGCTGTTATGCAAAACGGATTTTATGGATCCATAATTATGTGATGACTTGCTTGGTATGATGCATCACGGAGATGCATTAAGCCCCCTTTTGCCAGGGCATGGCTCAAATAAAAACCTACATTTAGGTTAAACTGTGACTGTGTTTTAAACGCAACCCAATAAAGGAAATTATCGAAAGCAGAATTACAAGTTATCTGACAGGATACGATAATATAGTGTCATTCATGGCGACGCAATTAGCAAGCGTTAGTTCTTCATGTGACGATGTCCAACTGTCAAAGAAATTTTGTTTTATTTTGTTTTATTTTTTCAATTTTATAATTTACCTCACGGATCTATGGTTATCCTTGTGTAGTACATAGCTTTTCTAAATTTTGGCGAGTGAGCAAACGTGCCTGTGAAAATCAACTTCCTTCGGCAAACATTCTCAGACTATAGACCAGTTGATGAACACTAAAGCTGCTGAATAAATGAAACACAAATTTCTACTCAATACTAAAAGCCTAAACATTGCGGTTTCAAAGTTGATTTCACCGGAAAGAAAATACTGTATCGGACAGTGTAGATCAAAGATCAGACTGCACGTTCTGTGCAGTCTGATCTTGATCTACACTGTCCGCAAAAAGGTCAGAGGGCCGCGATTAGCAGCTTAAGGGTTAAGACGGACTAATCTGTGACCTTTACTCTCCGTTAACCCTTAGGCTGCTGAGCGCGACTCATTGACCTTTTGCGGACAGTGTAGATTAAGATCAGACTGCACGGAACGTGCAGTCTGATCTTGGATCTACACTGTCCGATATGGAGATATTTTCTACCCCAAAATAAGTTTGAAATAGCATTATTTGGGTCTTTACTATCGGCTTGAAAGTTTTGTTTAACTTATTTAGCAGGATAAAACATTTAAAAGAACTATTGACACAAGTTACTTAGAGCTCCAGATAGAGGGACTGATTTTGATTTCAAAATTGGAAGTATTAATCACTCTCCACTAAACCCTATGTTATGGGTACTCATTAGAATTGTCTCATCAAGACGATTCTAATGAGTACCCACAACATAGGGTTTGGAAGAGAAATAATGAATTTAGAATACTATCATCCCCTTTTTATCTGGAGGTCTGTATACTATTTAGTAGAGAAAATAAACTAAAATTGATAATAAATGTCTTACCTAGAAGGCACCTCTTTAACGTCCCTTACTTTTATACAATAGCAACTCTTTGTCAATAAAGTTACAACAAAAAAAAATCTTTCTAAATCCTTCTACATAATAAACTTAAAACAATAAATTCAACTTATTTGCCTTAGGTATGTAAACACAAATGTGCTTCAAAATCGAATGACAGTGGAATGACAAGATTTCCTGACATGATATATAGGTATGTCGTAATTCCGATGATGACAAATACCACAGAATGTCCTGTAACAGATATCCTTGACTGACGCGATGTGTGAGCTTAAATTGTTTCACGTGACTGTGTCGGAGAATCCGAGATTTACCAATGAATATGAACAATGCTCTGTGAAAAGAGGGCTTAATGCATCTGAGAGGGAAAAAAAAAAGTATCGACCCAGGTCAGCCTGCGCAGTCCGCGCAGGCTGACCTGGACCGAAACTCTTTGTTTTTGGTCAATTTTCTGCATGTCAAAAGACCAGTCTACCTCTTGATTCAGTCTGTTGCTAGAGAAAATGGATTCTTTGGGTCCACAATCATATGATGACCTGCTCGGTATCGTGGATCACGGAGATGCATTAAGCCCCCTTTTGTCAGAGCATGACTCATATCTTTTTGTCCAACCCATCACCCTAAAGATTTATTTTCTACGCTCCTACCGTTAACAACTTTTGAAAAGATACTTTTCAAATAGGAACAGTTGCATTTAAGAAAAAGTAAACTAATCACTCAGCCAAATTACGACTCAAATGACACAAATAATTGACAAGAACGAATTGATCCTGAAAATATACCACCTGGTGATTTTCTTGTGACAAAATCGAAATATTTCAAAGGGATACTCATTTTGAATTACAGAAAAGTCTACAATAAAGTAAACTGATGTAGAAAAATGATTTTTTTTTTTCGTTTGAAAAATTTGGAACTTTTTTGTTTCAAAATATTTGAAACTAATATATTAAAACATAACGCATATTAATATTCGACACGAACCTGATATTTGGGATTTGTAGCTTTTTTCTCATCTCTTCAAAGTTTCTTTAGGTCTGGATATTTCACCAATTTTCACGCAGTGTACATTCAAGATCAGACATCTCGCCTGGACCTTAATCTATGTGTCTTCAAAGGCTCATATCTAGCCAATGGTGGCGTACAGGAAGAAAGTTCCAACAAGAAATATCTTTTAAAAAAGACTGCGTAAGAGATACTGGAATGTACTGAAACTCCTTTTCTGGCTCAATATGATGTAAAATAATGAAACGCTTTTTAATAGCGGTTTCATAAATGTGTGAGCAAATATGCCTGCAAGGGCCCGTCGACTAAATATGTGCACATTTTTGACCAATCGAAAAATACCATCTATTCATTCTTTATCAGCAGCACGAGGAAGGTCAAAAACCAGCGCCGAAAAAAATGAACTGTAACAATTATTGAATGCAATATTCTTACCTAACAGCACATGTATAATTTCCTCGATTTTCAATTGAAGTAAATCTTCTAGTAAACTCTTCGATAATTTTTTTTTTTTTTTCAATACTTTTGCAAAGCAACGAATTGTGTATAACTGCGCCTGGTACGTAAGCATGTGAGTCATGCTCTGGCAAAAGGGGGCTTAGTGCATCTCCATGGTGCGGTATTCCTATCGAGCCATCACATAATTATGGATCCATAAAAGCCACATTTTAAACAACCGACTTAATCATGAGGGAGAACTGTCCATGGACATACAGAAAATTGACCAATAGCGAAAAGTTTCGGCTCAGGTCAGCCTGCGCGAATTGCGCAGGGTGACCTGAGCCGATAGTTTTCGCACATGCGTTAAGCCCCCTTTTCACAGAGCATGGCCCATATAATTATGTTTAGGAACCGAATGATATTGAAACCAAAAAAAAAAACGTCCTGGCATGATACATTCTATGTTATAATTCCGTCGATGACAAATATCAGTACAGTTCTGTGTCAGATATTATTTGGCAGTGACGCATTGCTTGTGCGTAAGATTTTTCACGTGACTTCATTCAAGTATCTCAGATTTACGAACAACTGTTTTTTGTTTTCCTAGCCAAAACAATTCTTAATTTTCACGCCCTCACAACTATTCAAAACAAAACGCGTTTGAATTGAAAAGGTAGCAAATGTTTAAAAGATTTTGGAAGAAAGGACTTATAAATCAGACATTTGACGATAGTCTTCGATATAATTAATTTGGAATCATAAAATAGATAGAGGACATTTGTGTTATTCGGTGAAAGATCGAAATTTATTTCATCGAGTAAACATCATCGGTAATATTTTCACGAATGGCGCAGCCACAAGTGAAAATGTTACTATGACATTCACGAGATGAAATAAATTTCGATCTTTCACAGAAAAAAAAAAATTCTATCTATTTCATGCTTCTAACCCCTTTTTTGGGGGGACTTTCATCAATATCCAGCACACTGTCTTGTTTTCGGTAATTTCCAGTGGCCTACCCCCCTTCACATAACAACGCATTACAATATTACGTAAAGCGCGAGACATATGGCGTAAATTACGTCATACTTCCATCTCTTTGAACGGCACGCGCTGATTACCTGGGTAACTAGTGCGCGGGAACTACTGTTTTCGCCTTCAATTGAAGAGTTAGAAAATATGAAATCGGTATTTTCACAGGTCGTAACCATGAAATATCAAACCATAATCCACCATTATTTCTCGATATTACCGAAAAGCATGAAATAATCTTGAATCTTGTAGTCATCAACTTTTAATTTTTTTGTGAGAACATTGAAGCGTATACCGCTGGTATCGGTTGGCTCGACAGAGAAATCCTTCGAGCCACATATAAGAGGAGTTTACGGATATTTCAAGTCAATAAAAATGATACATGTATTCCGCTTTCAAGGGAACGTGTCGTTTTCATTTTGATGAGAATATGTCCCAGAATATCTGACATAATAATTGTAATTGTCAACGTCAGCAAAAGGCAAGTAAAATTGCCCTTGGTGCTGAAAAGGCTTAAAGGAGAGAAATTAAGCCATTTAACTGACTCGTGATCTTTGAAAAAGGGGTTTAATGCATCTGCAAAAAGGTATCGACCCATGTCAGCCTGCCGCAGTCCGTCCAGGCTGACATGAGTGGTACATTTTTGCTGTTGGTTAATTTTCTACATGTCCAAGGTCGTTTCTACTGCATAAGTTGGTTGTTAGACAGAATGGATTTTATGGATCCATGATTGTTTAGCCCTTTACCAGACGACAAAATTTTAGCCTAGTCCAAATTGAAAGCATTTGCAGACGACAATTTCATTGTGGCTCAAATGGTGCAATCTTTCTTTGATAGGGTAGAAAACGTTGTGGGAAAAGGAGAAAATGCTGGTATCCAGCATTTTCTCCTTTCCCCACAATGTTTTCAAAAGTTTTCTTTCCCAGGGTCGTTACAAGTCGGCATTGTATGGTTAAGGGTTAATGACTTGCTTTGGTATAATTTCGGAAATGCGTTAAGTCCCCTTTCACCAGAGCACCGCTCAACTAAAATTGCACTTGGTGCTGTAAAAATTATTGCAGGAGAAAGATTAAAACTATTATGATAATAATTATGGCAGCAAATACTCTTTACCTGGAGGCGTGTGTACAAATTTCTTAAAACTTATAAATGAGCCTTGCTCTGGCAAAAAGGGGCTTAATGCATCTCCGTGATGCATGATACCAAGCAAGTCATCACATGATCATAGATCATAGAATCCATTTTGTCTTACAACCGACCACCATGATATGACATGGGCTGTTAAAATGGCATTAAACTCCAAAACAAACCAAATCTAATGATAACAAATAGTACAAATTGGATATTGTCCTGTACTAAACAATCCCGTGTTTAAACGACCGTAAGACAGAAGGCTTTTGTAGGAAGAGGGGGAAATGCTGGCAAACAGCTTTTTTCTCCTTTTCCACCCTTTCTAAGACAATGTTACATTATTTGAGATACATCTAATCTATCGTCTGTAAATACTTTCAAATCGGACAAGTCTGAATTTTTGTTATCTGATAAAGAGTTCACTTTGACGTTGATATTTGAACTTGTTTCTCACGTGACTATGGCCGAATAGATTCATCAATGAAATAATGTTGTACAAGATTTGTCTAACGTACTTATTCAATTTTCCTTCAGATGCCACCAGTTTGATTTGTAATTCGAAAATTACGGTGCGATATTTGCTGGTAGTGTTAACCACAAAGGAGTGTCTTTTGGCCAAGGCACTGTGTGGCACCAACCAAGAGCTAGGGAAGCCAAGAATAAGTATGAATTAGTGCTGTTGACTATACAACAACTATTTTTTAGGGTAACCCTTTCAGCTCCTTAGGCGAAAACAGTGGCTTTTGCGGAAAGCATTGACCAAGATCAGGCTGCACAGAATGTGCAGTCTGGATCCGTATTCACCAACCATTCTTTTGAACGTTCTTAGACTTATTCTTCAGGATTTTCCAAGTTTGAAAGTAACACAACTTCTGATTGGCTAAACCAAATGGTTTAGCCAATCAGAAGTCGTGTTACTTTCAAATGTAGAAAATTCTGGAGAATAAGACTAAGAACGTTCTTAAGAATGGTTGGTGAATACGGGCCCTGATCTTGGATCTATACCGTCCGCTTGTTTACCAAACCACATTATACAAAAGTCTTTCTGGGTGTCAATGAACTGTATTGGAAGGAAAGAGATCAAGTTTGTTTATTTGGCATTGACAGACTTAAAAGGCAGAAAGAAACAAATACAAAAGATACAAAAGAATTAATGTACAGATATTTCATTTCTGAATCCATATCTGTAATTATAAATATCAGGCCGCCCCAAGCGACACGAACAGTTTTGGCGCGAAAATTGTTCCTGAATGCTGTTAAAGAAGAAAACCAACCCAGAATTTCTCTAATTTGTGATGTTACTTTGATACCCTCTCCCATATGCCAATTTCTTTTATTATTTTTCCACACAATCTCGAATTTTAACCACCTTCAGGGAGAGGAATTTGGAAAACATCGTGGAAAAAGGAGAAAATGCTGGTAACCAGCATTTTCTCCTTTTCCCACGATGTTTTCTACCTTTTCTCAGACAAATTTCACCATTTTGGCCACACTTATTCAGTCGTCCTCAAATGCTTTTCAATTTGGACCAGTCTTAAATTTTGCCGTTTTGTAAAGGGTAAATTAAGACAGCTTCTTAAAAAAAGAAGACTCACTTTGTAAAAGTAAAAACTTGGATTTTAGGGGGCATTCAAGAGACGGTCGAAAAAAATATCGTTGCATGTGGAGAAATAAATTGCACGTTTCGAGTAGTTATTTCTTGCCCCTCCTCCCCCCCCCCCCCTTTTTTTTTTCTTCACAGGCGTATGAAGGTTCTTGTTGGGTGTGAGGAAATGAGAGACAAAGATAACCCTTGAGTTCTAAACGAATGAAAAAAAAAAAACATACGGCTAAATTCCTTAAGGTTTTTTTTTTTTCCTAAAATATCACGAGTGTATGAAATCGAAACCGTATTTACAAAACATTCCTGATTCAATTCTGATTTCGGATTCAGAGATAAGTTTTTTGATTTCTCACAATTCAAATGGGCTACTCATACCCAAGTGACCGAGCAAGGCTATATATTTTTCTCCCATTATCCCTTTGCCACACAATCACGGATTTTAACGATCCTGTAAAAGAAGCCTTTTGAAAACATTGTGGGAAAAGGAGAAAATGCTGGTAACCAGCATTTTCTCCTTTTCCCACAATGTTTTCTGCTCTTTCCAAAACAAATTTTCAATTTTTGAGTCACAGTAACTTTGTCGTCTGCGAAAGCTTTCAATCTGGACTGGTCTAAAATTTTGTCGTTTGGTAAAGAGTTATTCAGTTGCGTTCTCGTGAACATCAACGGTAATATTGTCATGAGTGGCGCAGCACCGAACAAAAATATTACCGATGATGTTCCCTCGATGAAATATAATTCGATCTTTCGCTAAAAAAATATCCTCTTTATTAATAATGTGATGACTTGCTTGATAGAATTCAAACATGGAAATGCATTAAACCCCCTTTTGCCACAGCATGGCTCATAAAAAAAAAAAAAAATGAAAACATTCGGTGAAAAATCCTCGTTTTTTTTTTCAACTAGAATATCACGAGAGTATGGAACCAAGACTGTATTTACCAACGATTCTGGATTCGCTTCTAATCTCGGATTCAGAGATAAGCTTGTTGATTTGTCGCCATTCAAAATGGCTAGTCTTGCACAAGGAAATAACCCCCCATTCCATTTCGTTGAAAGTGATAGTTTTCTTTACAAGAAAAAAACTAAAAAAAAAAATCTACAACTTTAGGTAAGAAGTGAATGAATTTCACAAAAAAGTAAAGGCTGAATATCTATCAATTTGATTAAAAATGATTTGATTAAAAATGATTTAAAAACTAACTCGGTGTCGGGAAGTTTCACTTTTTGCGGGGGAGGACGGGGTTTGGGGCGTGGATAGGGAAATAATCCATTTGTTTATGTTATAACTATTGTCTTGAAGTTATTTCCCTTTACGAAACAAAAATTTATCATCAATTGAAATACAGTTTGGTATTGGCTATTAACCTTTAGAGTGCTGTATTTTATGAAATAGACCTTTTTAAGGCAGAAAAACATCTGAAATATTGTCCTTTCACGGTTGCTTTAGCCAGAAGATGTAATGAAGTAGCTGACAGTGTAGATCAAAGATCAGACTGCACGTTCTGTGCAGTCTGATCTTGATCTACGCTGTCAGCAAAAACAACTTAAGTTGGTTCCAGCGCTTTAAGGGTTAAAAGACGAACTACTTATATATATATTCAAATGACACAAAGACACAAAAAAAGAACAAACAAATAAAACTGAGTACAAGCTTTGTGGAAAGGCAGTTTAATGCATCTGCTAAAAGTGCGCGGACTGCTCAGGCTGACATGTGTCGACACTGTTTGCTATTTGTACATTTTCTGCATGACCAAGGACAAGCCTATTGTAAAGCAAAATAGATTTTATGGATCCATAATTATGTGATGACTTGCTTGGTATAATGCATCACAGAAATGCATCAAACCCCATTTTGCCAGCTCAATTATGATTGAATTCTACTAGACAAATCGGGAGCCATTGATTGAGAGAGGCAAGACTCGTTCTCCTTCATTTTTGCTACACTTGCCGGAGGCCAGCAAGTTTTTTAAATACCATGGTCCAGTGTCTGTCGTGGGTGCGCATCACCCGCCATGTATCCTTTCGTGCAGCAACTTTTTATTTCAAACATCTTGTATTCTAAAACTACGACACACATTTCTACCAAACTCAACATGAAATTTTTTTGCAATTTTACTCTGCAGGTAACCTTAAGCCATCGAGAACACTGGTTGCCCTGCAACCAAAGTATAGAAGAAATATTGAAAATCTTCAAAAATCTTTCTCTCTTAAAACGTTGGAATCGTTGGAATCTCTACAGACTTTGATAAATAATACTTTATCTCTTTCGGGTGTCTCGGTATCTTCTTTATTCTTTAACAAGCATAACTGACTTATATACTACTTTTCAAGATTATATATAATTGGTAAAGGGAAATTACTCGTATTTCTATGAAGTCAGATATTTATTACTATTTATCTCCCTTGATCGTCATAATTCCAGAGCAACAAGGTGTGTATTTTTATACTTTCCAGCTTTCTGCGTTAAAAGTGTTCAGTTTTCAGAAAAAAAAAAAGTTTTAATTTCTAATATTTATTAAAAACTTAATGATGATGTTTTTGTCGACGGCATTTTGTTGGTCGGTTGGTTAGTAATCTTTAACCCTTAGGAGGCTAGAGCACAAGGCAAAGATCTTTAACAGACAGTGTAGATCAAGATCAGACTGCACAGAACGTGCAGTCTGATGTTGGATCTGCTTTGTCCGATAAGGTAATATTTCCTCCCTGCAAATAACTGAATTAGCAACATTTGGATTATTAGTTTCCACTGGAAAGTTTCGTTTAATTTATTTAGCGGTTTAAGGGGTTAATGCTTGCAAAGAATACAATAATGGAAACCTGGAAATGCTTTAAAAATCTCTGAATGAACTTTTTGAGAAGGCCCAGAGTAAGCCTATTAGGTATTTGTAAACAAAACGGTCATTTTTTGAACTCTTTACCAAACGACAAAATTTTAGACTTGTCAAATTTGATAGCACTTGCAGACCACAAACTAAATGTGACTCAAATGATCTGATTTGCTTTTGATAGTGGAGAAAACATTGTTAGAAAAGAAGAAAATGCTGGTTACCAGCATTTTCTTCTTTTCCCACAATGTTTTCAAAAGGTGTCTTCCTCAAGGTTGTTTAATGGCGGCATTGTGTGGTAAAAGGAGTAAAAACAACGACTGTTCTTTTTTCAATTTCAGTCTCTATTTAAACGCTTCCTAAAGCATCCCGAATTTAACTACCCTGATGAAAATGGATTTTTAAAACATTGTCGGAAAATGAGAAAATGCTGATTACCAGCATTTTCTCTCTTTCCCAGTGTTTCCTACCCTTTGAAAGACAAATGCCATTATTTGAGCCGTAGTTAATTTGTGGTCTGAAAATGCTTTCAATTTGAACAAGTCTAAAATTCTGTCCTTTGATAAAAAGTTAGGCAAAAATATCTCGATAAACATGATCCGTATTCACCAACCATTCTTTAGAACTATCTTTGTCTTATATTCTCCAAGATTTTCAACATTTGACAGTAACAAAACTTCTGATTGGCTAAACCAAATGGTTTATCCAATCAAAAGTTGTGTTACTTTCAAATTTAGAAAATTCTGGAGAAAAAGACTGATAACATTTTAAGAATTGTTGGTGAGTGGAAACCAAGGACAGTGTTGGTTAAAGATCAGACTGCAAGGGGTATAACAAAAGCTGAGACGATTGTGATTGGCTTTTTATTTTAGCAGGATAATCAGCAAGCCAAAATCACTTTTTACAATCGTCGTACTTCATTAACTATCCATTCGGTTGTTTTTTCATCTTTTCGCTTTATTATCTGTAATCTATCAATTAAACCAGTCTTAAGCATAGTGACAATTTTACCCAAAGATACAAACAGTTTAACTCTTTACCAAACGACAAATTTTAGACTGGTCCAAATTGAAAGTATTTGCAGATTACAGATCAAATATAGCTCAGTGTGATGGATTTAGTTTCTGAAAGAGTAGAAGACATTGTGGGAAAAGAGAAAATGTCGTTTTCCAGCATTTTCTCCTTTTCCCACAATGCTTTTAAGACTTAAACACTCCCCCAAAGGTCATTAAAATTCAGGATTGTTTGGAAAAGGATAAAAACTGGATCTATTCTCTTTCCAACATTTTTTTTTTTTTTTTTTTTTTTTTTTTTTGTATTTGAGCCATGTTCTGGCAAAAAGGGGGCTAAATGCATCTCCGTGAGGCATCGTACTAGTCAAGCTATCACATAACTATGGATCCATAAAAGCTACTTTTTCTTTAACAACCGACTGAATCATGAGGAAGGCTGGTCCTTGGGCGTACAGAAAATCGACCAATAGCGAAAAGTTTCGGTCCAGGTCAGCCTGCGCGGACTGCGCAGGCTGACCTGGGTCTATACTTTTCGCAGATGCATTAAGCCCCCTTTTCACAGAGTATGACTCATCTGTATGTTTTGTCCACGTCCATTCTCGATACTGTGTTTTTTTTTTAGGAAGAAAAGGAAAATTCAAAATCGAAAACGAAAAAAGTTTATATCGACCTACCGCTTATTTTCATTACTTTAGAGAAAACATGGCTATTTTTGTTTGTTTGTTAGTTTCTTAAAGCGTAAGATGCACATATCAAAATAGAAAAATGCAAATAAATATTTCGAGTTCACAAAAATATTTGGTATGTATTCCTTCATTTCGTACTGGTGTTGATATTCCGGACTGGGTGAACGTGGGGCTTCCATATCAGAAGTTCCTTCGCTGGCTGTACTTTCTTCTCTGTGACATTTGACGTCTCGTTTACAATGTGTGTGGACTGGAAGAGACAAAAGATGGGTTATAAATGAGCCATGCTCTGTGAAAAGGAGGCTAAATGCATCTGCAAAAAGTATCGACCAAGGTCCGCCTGCGCAGTCCGCGCAAGCTGACCTGGGCCGAAACTTTTCGCTATCAGTCAATTTACTGTATGTCAAAGGACCAGTCTGCCTCATGATTCAGTCGATTGTTAAACAAAATGGGCTATATGGCTCCATGGTCATTCGATGACTCGCTAGGTATTATGCATCACGGAGATGCATTAAGCCCCCTTTTGTCAGAGCATGGCTCAAATAATTTAAGCCTTATCCTAATGAATAAGTTAACCCTTAACCCTTTCCCAAACGATAAATTTTAGACTGGTCCAAACTGAAAGAGTTTGCAGACGACAATTTTAAATTTGATGAAAATGACAGAAAGTTCTCCAAAAGGGTAGAAAACACTGTGGGAAAAGGAGAAATTGCTCGTTACGAGCAATTTCTCCTTTTCCTACAGTGTTTTCAAAAGACTTGTACTGCAGACACGTGAAAACCAAGGCTTGTTTGGGAAAGGGTTAAGCAGCTAAGCGCGACTCAAGGACTTTTTGCGGACAGTGAAGATCAAGATCCGACTGCACAGAATGTGATTGATCAACACTGTCCGATATGTTGTTTTCTTTCCGGTGAAATCAACTTTGAAATCTCAATATTTGGTTTTTTACTATTGCGTGGAAATTTTCCTTTCATTTATTTAGTAAAGTGGAATGAAAATTTCAAGTCGATAATAATGGGAAAAAACATCATAGTTTGTAATTTTATTTATTTATTTATTTATTTATTTATTATTTTTTTTTTTGAAAGATATCTCCTTATCGAACAGTATAGATCAGAGATGAGACTGCAGGTTATGTGCAGTCTGATCTTGATCTATACTGTCCGCAAAAAGGTCCCTGAGTCGCGGCCTTAGCAGCCTAAGGGTTAAAGCTCAAACCTCGGTCGTCGAGCTCTCTGTTTCCGGTCCCACGCTTGACACCGTGACTACTTTTCCGTTCTTATTCTTGTGTTCATAGTAACAGCGTCGACCCAGATCGTCATAGTGAAACCTGTGTCCATTCTCATCGTACTGGTACCGCCTCGGGAATGTTGTGCAGTCTTTCTGTTTCACTTTGTAACTGTAAAGAACAGTAATCTACTAGGTTTCTGATCCGTGTACTATCACACACCTTTCTATTTCTCGTATTGTAACAGGACATTTTTTAAACATTGTGACCAAAGGAGAAATTGCTCGTGACTGTTCTTACCATTGAGTCGTGCTATGGCAAAAGGGGACTTATTGCATCTCTGTGATGCATTACACCAAACAGGTCATAGCATAGCTATGGATCTATAAAGTCTGTTTTGTCTAACAACCGTCTCAATCATGAGGTAGACTGGCCCTTGGAAATGCAGAAAATCGACCAATAGCAAAAAGTTTCGGCTCAGGTCAGCCTGCGTGGACCGCACAGGCTGACCTGAGTCGATACATTTTGCAAATGCAATAAGCCCCCTTTTCAAAGAGGATGGCTCCTATTAATTATGCTATTAGTAAAACCCCTGAGGTTAATACTAATTTTTTAAGGTGTCAAGAACTCTTTGGACTATTTTTCCTTGGTGTTTCCTGGTTTTTGTCCATGACCTTTAAGAGTCTATCAAGAACTCTCGGTTGGACGGTTGTGATCTTTTTAGAACTCCCTTGAGAACTTTTGGTTTCTTTGGATCCGCATGGTTTTTGAGAGGCCCTTCGGGGCATCAATGTTATTCAGCCACGCTCTGTGAAAAAGGTGCTTAATGCATTTGCAAAAAGTATCGATCCAAGTCAGCCTGCGCAATCCGCGCAGGCTGACATGAGTCAAAACTTTTTTGCTATTTGTAGATATTCCGCAAACCCGTAGGCCATTTTTTCTCCAGATTCGGTCGTTCGAGCCTCACTGGATCCACTGTGTTTTTCGGAAGAGTATCCTTGGGCAAGACAATTCAGAGCCTTAGCTTAGTAGTGGTGGAACCCAGGAAATACATGACTATGTGAGTTGTCGCCGTGATATGACTGAAATAATGTTGAAAGCGGCATAAAACACAAATCAATGTCTAAATGGATTTTATGAATCCATAATTATGTAATGTCTTGCTTGGTATAATGCAACATGAAGACGCACTAAGCCCCCTTTTTGCCAGAGCTTGGCTAAAAGGGGCACTACTTTGGACTTTCCGAAAATTGTAATTTTAGAGGTCTTTCTCAGATATGTATCTAAAAATATTGTTGATTTTTCAAACCCTCTTCTTTGGACTTTCAGGTCTTTTAAAAATGTACTAGTCATCTGATTGGCTAAGCCAGACCGTCATACCCGATCATGTGTCTAGTTCTCGGAATCCTACCAAAAAATATTTTTTTAGATAATATGAAATTTCCAAATAGCACAAGAAAAGAATCATTCTCGACTCTATTATTGTGCGATGATATGAATCAATGCCCCGGGGTATCGATTAGCAGTAGCAACACTTGTTAATAATGATCTCGTAAATGTGTAAGCAAATATGCCAGCCGGGGCCCGCCGACTAAACATGTGATCATCTTTTACCAATCGCAAATTACCGTCTATTTATTCTTTATCAGTTCCAAGAAGTAGGTCAAAAGCCAGCACATTCAGCTACGCCTAAAAAATGGAACATGCAGCGGCTTGTAGAAGATACACTGGAAAATAAATTCTGCTTGTTCTTACGACCTTATGCTCGCAACTATGTTCGCGTTTTACGGGGAGGGGGGGGGGGGGTTAAAGAGTTCATAAATATCGGGTGTTACTAAGAACAAACCTTTTGTCTTTTAATCTGCAGCATACGCAGCAGGCAGTGTGTCTTAAGCCCAGGGGATATCCAAAAAGGCCGCCCTCGCCATAGTACCTGAAATGATGTTTTCTGCAGGTAAAGCTCAAGTTCAGATGAAAAGTACATAAACCGCTTCGCTGCTAAGCGTCACTCACTGACCTTTTTCGGACAGTGTAGATCAAGATCAGACTGCACGGAACGTGCAGTCTGATCTTGGATCTACACTGTCCGATAAGTAGATATATTTTCCCCTAAAATACCTTTAAAAGAGCAAAATTTGGGTTTTTACTATCGGCTTGAAAATTTCATTCCACTTATTTAGCAGGATAATGATGAATTTATACATGCTTTCGCTGTCAACCACAATCTGCTTGTTTTTTCTCCCTTTTTTTTCTCCTGTCTGTTTCCAGTACTCCGCGGTTGTGTGGTTAAGGCATTGTATTTATAATGAAGACATTTGGGTTTGATGATGCAGTGGGTTGTTGAACACGTCGTTAAAACTTGATACAAATAAATAAGAGCCATTCTTAAAAGGGGGCTTAACGCATCTGCCAAAAGTATCGATTCAGTTCAGCTTGCGCAGTCCGCGCAGGCTGACCTGGGCCGAAACTTTTCGCTGTTGCTCAATTTTCTGTACAGTATATCCAAGGACCAGTCTACCTCACGATTAGGTAGGTCAGAGCTCCAGATAGAGGGAGTGATTTTGATGTCAAAATTGAAAATATTAATTATTCTCTACTAAACCCTATGTTATGGGTACTCATTAGAATCGTCTCATTGAGACGATTCTAATGAGTACCCACAACATAGGATTTGGAGGAGAAATATTGAATTTAGAATACCATCACTCCCTCTTATCTGGAGCTCTGGTAGGTGGTTAGAAAAAAGTGCCTATTACGGATCGATAATTATGTGATGGCTTGATTGGAATCGTGGATCACAGAGATGCATCAAGCCCCCTTTTTCCAGAGTATGGCTCAATTATACAAATTCGCGAGGCATTATATACTAGGACAAAAAAGAAACGCCGGGTAACCTATTAAGATAGTTTTAAAGGATATAATGTAATATTACATTGTTATATTCATTTTTTTGTATAAAATTTCATCTGTATGGAACCAGTTGGTGAAGTTTCAATGATTTTCTATGCTGTTTAAGGGAAAAATAACCCCCTTTTAACGATGACCCTGCTTGTTTGGCGCAACACCGCCGGACATGTCAGTATCTTGTGTGTATGTACCCGGCGTTTCTTTTTCGTCCTAGTATACATACAAACATATTGATCGGAACTTGAATGGTCGATATCCCTCTTTTTGATTTCTTTTTGTGTGTTTATTCGTGACTTTTATCAATTACAAACGGAAATCAAAACAGACAAACAATTCAGTACAGTTTGTATTGAATTCTGCTACATTCTTTTATGTTTCGACAATTCACAATTAGTCCACTTAAAATGGACAAGGACTATTGACGTATTCACTCGTTGAGATTTAAAAGATTTTTTAAAACTTTTGTCAACAAATCGCTTCGTGAGCCAAAAGTGCTATACTGCCCAGGACACAAAACGCATACATGTGCGTCATGCTCAGTGAAAAGAGGACTTAATGCATCTGCAAAAAAGTATCGATCCATGTCAGCCTGCGCAATCCGCGCAGGCTGACATGAATCGAAACTTTTTGCGATTTTTAAATTTCCTGTATGTCCAGGGACCATTCGGGATTTGGTCGGTTGTCAGACTAAATGTAATTTATGGGTCCATAATCATAGCTTGGTGTAATGTCTCACGGAGATGAATTAAGCCCCCTTTTGCCAGAGCGTCTCACTTCTGAACTTTGATTCCACACTGCAAATGTGGGAAAGCAGCCAGTGACTTGGAATCGAGGCTTTTTGAAAACATTTTGGGAAAAAGGGGATACGGCTCAAAAACCAGGATTTTGTCCTTTTTCGTTCAGTGTTTTCTACCTTTTGAAAGACAAATCTGATCATTGAAAAACAACCGAATTGAATGCTCTTCAAAAGTATAGAAGAGTTCAAATTTCATTGTCGGGTGAAGGTTAAAAAAGGCACGAGTTAAAACATAAATTTCTATAGAATTCTGTGCCGAGCCCCGTAGCTCAGTCGGTAGCGTACAGGACTTGAGAACAGGAAGTCGCTGGTTCGACCCCGCGGCTCGGCCAATTTCTTTCCGAGGATTGATGATAGTCATTGCGACAGGATTCATTCCTCTCTCACCGCTGACTATTTTCGACAATGGCTATGTGGGAAAGCAGCCAGTGGCTTGGAAAGAATATTGTGCGAAGTACTGGTAAAAGAAACTCCAGGAAAGCATGGATGGGTGCACTAGCCGCCGTGATATAACTGAAATAATGATGAAAACGGCGTTAAACACCATACAATCAATCAATCAATAGAATTCTGTTTCACCTCCTCGGCACCCCTGTTATCTGAATGACTATGTTGTAGGTACTTACCCACACATTTGACAGCAACAAACTATTATACACACTAAAAACAGCACTGCTAGTAACACCAGGACTGAAGCAATGAAGTAAACCAGCCAGCTAGGGAAGTTCGTCTCATCTGTCAAAAGGAAAATCGTTATTAATGGGTGATGATGATGATGGTGATGATGACGACGATGAAAAAAATTGATATTTGTGGTTATGGTAATCACGTTGATGATGATAATGGTGGAAGTGGTGCTGACGACGACGACGACTGCGACGATGATGATGATGATGACGACGACGACGACGATGATGATGATGATGATGATGAAATATCAAGATAAGATTCCCTTTGAAAAATATTGTTTTTTTTTTCCTTTCCGAAACAATAAAAAGTCCATTTTGTTCCTATTTCTCTTTTGGCCCGAACATATCATAGAATATTGTAGAGTATGAGTCCATGAACCAATGGGTAAAGTTTACTCCATCTGCAGTCTGATCTTGGTCTACAATGTCCACAAAACCATCTTAGAAGTTTTCACAGCATTTTCAGCGTTTAGAACCCTTTGAGACCAATATAATTCGAAGCTAGTGTAAGGTACAGTATACAAGTAGGTCCTGGGGATTTTCAAAAAGAAATAATCATCATTTTTGTCAAATATTGTTTCTTGTCAAATATACAATTCAAAGATTGAATGACACTGGACAGAGGGCCATTGAAAACCTTGTGGGAAAAGGAGAAAATGCTGGAAACCAGCATTTTCTACTTTTCCCACAATGTTTTCGACCCAAGACAAATTCTCAGATTTAGGACACAATTGATTTATCGTCTGCAAAAACTTTCAATTTGGAGAAATCAAAATGTTCGTCCTTTGGTATAGAGTTTTATTGTACGGTTAATTGATTGTATGGTGTTTAACGCCATTTTCAACATAATTTCAGTCACTAGTTATGTCGCGGCGGCCAGTTCACCTATCCCTGCTTTCCGAAATTCCTGTTACAAGTACTTATATTTTTCCCAAGCCACTGGCTGCTTTCCTATATAACCATCATCGAAATGATGATCAGCGGTGCGAGAGGTAAAGAGTTTTAAGGGTGCCGACTTTAAATTTTTTTCGTCTGGTAGATCTATAAAGTTGAGTTCGACATTTTGTAAATCTAACATCCCGTGTTTAAAGAATTTCTAACACAATTATAAAATTAAATCCTATGTTTACCGTCGTATTTACCACCTGTTTCATTTGTTTATTCATTTTTTGTCCTGACACAATTCCATTTAAACAATGCTTTAACATGGTTTAGAGAATTAAATTTACAGTAAGCCTTCAGAAATAACAAACTTTTTATTACTTTAAAACTGATCTGTTTATTTGTCCTTTAGAGTGTTATATAAATAAAACGGGCATTTTTAAGCGATGTAAAAAGACCACTGTAACGCAGATTTTGACTAGGACATTTGAAACAAGAAACAGACTGCGTAACAGATACTTGAACATGAATATGAGCTATGCCCTATAAAATGGGGGCTTAATGCATTTGCGAAAAGTTTCGACTCAATGTCAGCCTGCGCAGCCCGCGCAGGCTGACATGGAACTAAACTTTTCGCTATCTTTAAATTTCCTGCATGTCAAAGGATAATTCTGCCTCATGACTCAGTAGTTTGTTTGACAAACTGGAATTTATGGATTCATAATTAGGTGATGTCTTCTTGGTATGATGCATTACGGAGATGCATTAAGCCCCCTTTTGCCGAAGCACGGCTCATATACAAGCTCTTTTCTGGTTCAACATGAAGAGATGAAATAAAAAGTAACCTTGCAGGCTATTGCTCCAAAATAGGCAGGTGCCCGCAGAATAAACATGCCCAAAATTTTTACCAATCTCAAATTACCGTTTATTCATTCGAACATAACAATAACATAAGAAGGTCAAAAGCCAGCGTATTCAGCTAGGCCGTAAAAAAATATCAGACACTTACAGCATAACACATATAATGATGTAGTCCCAAAATTAGAAATTGCCCAAATTTCTTCTCTTGCTACAATGTTTTCAAAAAAAGGTCTGCTGCTTAACGACACTTGGTCAACAGGAGGTACACGTAACGCGCTAAATAGCAATCAAATCTTCCTTGTTTCCAGTAGAGCACGGGTGTCCCAGTCGGTAATATACAGAACTTGAAACCGGTGGATCACTGGTTCTAGCCCACATCTCGGCAAATAGTCATTGCCACAGAAGTCATTCCTTTCTCACAGCTTATCATTGTTTCGACGGTGGTTATGTGAGAAAGCAGCCGGTGGCTTGGGAAGAATATTATCCGAAATACTGGTGAAAGAAACACCTGGTAAGCATGGATAAGTGTACTGGTCGCCGCGATATATAACTGAAATAATGTTGAAAAAGGCGTTAAACACCATATAAACAAGCAAACAAGCAAACAATCCTAGCTTCAAAGAATAAACTCTTACTTCAGTATGTTAGAACTTATAAGCTAGTTATAGAGTTAACAAAGACGGTTCCTCTTTTTACAGACGAACCTATTGCTTGCAGTACCTTAGCGCTTATAGGCTAATTTTAGAGTTCACAAAGACGGGTCCTTCATACCGACGGACGTCTTACTTCAGTATGTTAGCGCTTATAAGCTGTTTTTAGGTTTAACAAAGACAGTTCTTTCTTCTTACCGACGGACCTCGATAGTCAGTATGATAACACTTGTAAGCTACTTTTACAGTAAATCAAAGCGGCTTCTTCTTCTTAAAGATGGACCTCTTACTTCAGTATGTAGGCGCTTATAAGCTCTTTTCAGAGTTAACAAAGACGGTTCCTTCTTCTTACCGACAGACCTTTTACTTCATTATGTTAATGAAAGTTATCTTTCTTCGGCCTTAATCGATATAATACGAGGTGCGTGAAATAGATTTTTACAGTCGTTAGGGAAGAAAACCGAGCTTTGCAATTAACAGCGAGATCAGCGCAGACTATCTCACATCCGATAGAGTGCAGACGTAAGATCAGACTGTATAATTAGATTTTGCACTCTTATCTTGATCTACGCTGTCAGGAAAAAGAATATACGCCCAATAATCCAAGTAGTTCTCAACATCCTAGAGGTTTAAGCTATTCTTCCAAAGTAGAACAAAATTAACTCTCAGACTATTAAGCGCGATTCAATGACCTTTTGCGGAAAATGTCGATCAAGATCAGACTGCACAGAACGTGCAGTCTGATCTTGGATCTACGCTATTCGATAAGGAGATATTTTTTGTCCAAAACTAACTTTGAAATAGCAACATTCGGGGTTTTTTACCATTGGGAAGAAAGTTTCGTTTAACTTAATCATCAGGTTAAGGGCTAACTCCTAAAGCCTTTTTCACAACTATAGTTGCCTTTGTGGCCAGTGTAGATCAAGATCAGGCTGCACAAAACGTGCAGCCTAATCTTTGATCTACACTGGCTGCTTTGCTGAGACGAAAGCAACCATGAAATTGCAATTATTCTGGGTCCGTATTCACCAACCATTCTTAAGAACATTCTCTGTCTTATTCTCCAAGGTTTTAAAAAATTGAATGTAACACAACCTCTGATTGGCTAAACCAGTCGGTTTAGCCAATCAGAAGTTGTGTTACTTTCAAATTTTGAAAATACTGGAGAATAAGACTGAGAACGTTCTTAAGAATGGTTGATGAATACACACCCAGGTTGTATTTTTACGATGAAAATGTCTGATAGGTTTAGTCGGCGCTCTAACGGTTAAGGTTAATGAACTAGCGGTTTAGATCTTATCGAAAATCAAGCCCAAATTGAAAGGAAATGCTACGTAATTTTAACCCTTAAACTGTTTAATAAATAAAACGAAAATTTCCCCATCAGAGCTCCAAATAGAGGGAGTGATTTTGATTTCAAAATTTAAAATATTAATCATCCTTCACTAAACCCTATGTTATGGGTACTCATTAGAATCGTCTCATCGAGACAATTCCAATGAGTACCCACAACATAGGGTTTGGAAGAGAAATAATGGATTTAAAGAGTTAAAGGAAAGCAATTTAAAGGTAATGAAATTACCCGCTTAGATAAAATTCACGATAAAAGTTGATATTTGATATGCTATGTTATCTGATTTAATTGAGCCATGCTCTGGCAAAAGGGGGCTTAATGGATCTCCGTGATGCATTCTACCAATCAAGGCATCACATGATTATGTATTCATAATAGCCCTTATTTTTAAACAAATGACTGAATCATGAGGTAGACTGATCCTTGGATATAGAAAAAAAAAAAAAAATGACTAATTGCGAAAAGTTTCGGCCCAGCTCAGCCTGCGCGGACTGCGCAGGCTGACCTAGGTCGATACTTTTCGCGATGCATTCATAGAGAATGGATCAATTAGATATTTTCCATAAATCCATTTACCACACGGTCCCTCGTTTTAACGACCTTGAGGAAAAAGGGGGCTTTTGAAAACTTTTTGGGAAAAGGAGAAAATGCTGGCAACCAGCATTTTCTCCTTTTCCCACAATGTTTTCCACCCACCCATCGGCAAACAAATTTCAATTTTTGAATCATATTTCTATTGTCGTCTGCAGATGTTTTCTGTTTCAAAATTTTGTCGTTTGGCAGAGAGATAAAAGCGTGGTGCGGTAAAGACATCTTATACCCGAAATAGCTAATTACGCTTTTTCAATAGCTAAAATAAAACTCGGTTGATGTATTCAACATAATTTTGAACATTAGTTGATACTCTATTCAAAGTCCAGCTTTTTGGCTGCAATATTCTTTCTTTAAAAAACTCAGATGTCTACACTTTTTTTTTTTTTTTTTTTATTTAGAACAACAAGAATATATCAATATTCTTAACGAATACACTACCCTGATTTACAAAAAAGAAGGACCTTTTTTTTAGCAAAAATTTAAAAAAAGATGTAGCCAGAGCAGTAGATCCAAGATCAGGTTGCTCGCCCTTCAAGTCTGATCTTGATATACGCCGTCAGCAAAGCCTATCTTTGTCGATCCTGGTGACGACAGAGTCATTTCTATTTTTTGCAAGTCGCTACATACACTATCATCAGAAAGTAATATTAATGAACGCAAATGTGAAACTATAAACAAAAAAAAATGGAATCCACTCAATTTGATAGATACCTTTAGACAGCCTATCGGAGATACAGCCTTGTTTTCTGGCACCGTTTGATATTCTTCTCTAAACATACACTTCTTATCTAATCAGCAAGCAATTAAATGCATCAAAAATGAGATAACAGCTGTTCTCTTATTCCTTCATTTTTCGATAGAATTGCAATAACTTGTTGGGTATATCCGACAAAAAAAAAAATGAAAGATAATTTGAAACCTGCGTCAAGTTATGTTAGAGGACGCTTGATTGATCCCGTATTCCCCATCGGCTCTAAAATGCATCCTCGGTCTTATTAAAGATGTAGAAAGTTACGCAGTTTTTAATTGGCTAACTTTGATTGAATACACAAACGCGTGGACCATGCTCTGTGAAAAGGGGGCTTAATGCATCTGCGAAAAGTATAGACCCACGTCAGCCTGCGCAGTCTGCGCAGGCTGACCTGGGCCGAAACTTTTCGCTATTGGTCAATTTTCTGTATGTCCAAGGACCAGTCTACGTACTGATTCAGTCGCTTGCTAAAGAAAGTGGCAATTATGAATCAATAATTATGTGATAGCTTGGTTAGTGTACTACATCACGGAGATGTATTAAGCCCCCTTTTGCCAGAGCATGGCTCATATTTGATTGGTAAGTCAAATCGGAAAGTGCGTTACTTCGAAATGTAGAAAATTCCTAAGAATTTGGCTAAGAATGTTACTAAAAATTGTTGGTTAATAGTCCCTGAATTTCAAAAGGGAATCTTAAAAAAGAATAAATGTATAGATCTACATCGTATTTGAAGGTAGCAAGTAATAGAGGATATTTTTTTTTTTCGGTGAAAGATCGAAATTTATTTCATCGAGTGAACATCGTCGGTAATATTTTCACGAGTGGCGCAGCCACGAGTGAAAATATTTCCGATGATGTTCACGAGATGAAATAAATTTCGATTTTTCACCGAAAAAAAAAAACAGAACAAATATTCTGTTTATTTCATGCTTCTAACTCCTAGTTAGAACAGTTGTTTTCGGCAATTCCCAATGGTAAACCCCCTCACATAACGACGCATTACAATATTACGTCAAGAGCGAGAAATATAGCTTAAATTACGTCATATTTCCCTCCATTCGAAAGGCAGGCGCTGATTACCTAGGTAACTACTGCGCGGGAACTACTGTTTCGGCCTTCAATTGAAGAGTTAAAAAATAAGAAATCGGTATCTTCACTGGTCGTAACCATGAAATATGCACCATTATATCTCGATAAACAACCGAAAAGCATGAAATAAAGCAAAATACCTACCTGTGTCATTGTTGGTGACGTTGATATTCTGTGAGTACTGCAGCGCACAACTTGGTGATGTACTCCACGTTCCAGATGTACACGTGACAAACGCTGTACCGGACATGACGTAACCGGTATTACACGTGTATACGGCTAACGATCCGTCAGCGTATGGCCCACTGGTAATAATGGAGCCGCCGGTTATGGACGGTGGGTCGGTGCATGATGCCATGGCTTGTCTTTATGTGGATGTTTCCTCTCTCCTGTCAATAGAAACAAAATAAAAACGCTGCACATTCTTAAGGAACAAGAATGATGATTCAAAATACAGTATAACTAAGATATGTGTGTTTACTTGTTACCTGCGTAACTCTTGACCGAACAACAAATTTTTGGACTAGTCCATACAGAGAGCCTTAGCAGACAACAATTTATATGTTGCTAGAATAATTGGATTTACCCTTGATATGATCGAAAACATTGAAGGAAAAGGAGGAAATGCTGGTTGAGTGAACAACAAATTTTGGGTCTCGTCCATACAGAGAGCATTTGGAGACGACAAATTAATTAAATGTTGCTCAAATCATTCGATTTACCCTTGATAGAATCGAAAATATTGTGGGAAAAGGAGAAAATGCTGGTTACCAGCATTTTCTCCTTTTCCCACCATGTTTTAAACAGCCCCCACTCCCGTGCTCAGGCTCGTTGAACAAGGGAACATTTCAGAAAAGGGGTCAACACATTTTTATTACATAACTGTGGGAACATCATCTTAAATAATGGTTTTTAAAAGCATTTCGTCCTATATCACGGTAACCAGTGCATCTGTCCATGCATTCCCTTAACCAGTACCACACAGAAAACTCTACAAGCCACTAGCTGTTTTCCCATATTATGATTGTTAAAACGGTTTTCAGCTTGGAGGAGGTAAAGAATCCACTCGCAATGAACTTGAGCACTCCTCTTTTGGGTGAAGACGAGGACCTCTCTACAGCTAATTTTGTTGAAATTTACTGTATTGAGGACAAAGAGATAAGTTCACACCATTTAGAAAATAAATATTCTTTTCATTAATTTTATAACCGTCAAGTTTCAAGTTTTTTCCCCACTGACACGACCCTTCGCTTTTTTTTTTTCCAAGCCAACAGCTTTGAAAGAGTACCTGCAAAAACTGGCAATTACTTCTTAACATGACAGTATGGGCTACTTGCTCCTTTTCCCGCCACTATTCTTTTAAAAACTGTCTACCGAGAAAGCATGATACAAAGAATATTTTTCTTCTCTCGCCATGCTATCAATGACCTTCGTATGAAATGTCTCCCTTTCCTAAAAATATTTTTACAGCAAGTAACTTGGACTACTTAGTAGTGTGTCATAAAACTGCCGCCATGGAAACAGGTCCAGCCTTTTCTACAAGAGGACGAAATTCTAGACATGTCCAAAATAAAAGTATTTGTACACGGCAAATTAAATGTTTAATATATACTAAGAGTTGTTATTTGAAAGGGTATATTAAAACATTGTGGGAAAAGGAGAAAATGCTGGTTACCAGCATTTTCTCCTTTTCCCACCATGTTTTCAAAAGCCTTCTCACGTTTAAAGGGGCGTTAAAAATTCGGGACTGTCTCGTATATGGTCAAAGTGTAAATACAGCTTGTAATATATATCTTTAATTCGTCCTATCAGTTTCACCCTTTACCATATAACCCTAAAGAATAAGCATCTAAAAACATTGTAGGAAAAGGAGAACTGCTTATTGCCTGCATTTTCTGATTTACTCTCCATGTTTACAACCCTGTCAAAGGTGAAGCCAGCCAGCTGAGCCGCATTCATTTTGTCGTCTGCACTTGCTCTCGATTTGGACGGGTCTAAAATTTCATCGTTTGGTTAAAAAATTAAGTCTCTGACCATCGCAAATAAATAAATGTGAAGTGAAATTTGTAAATATAGCTTTGTAAGACATATCTATTGAAGGTTTGCCTTAACCCTTTACCGAACGATGCCGCTTTAAAACGACCCTGGGAAAGAAGCCTTTTGAAAACATTGTGGGAAAAGAAGAAAATGCTAGTAACCAGCATTTTCTCATTTTCCCAGAATGTTTACTACCACAACAAGGAAAAATAACACTGTTTGAGCTACAATTAAAGTGTCGTCTGCAAATGCTTTCAATTTTAACAAGACTAAAATTTTGTCGTTTGGTTAAGGGTTGATTTAACTCGTCAGTTACAAAATAAATATGTAAAAGTTTTAAGTGAAGATTGTAAACATAGCTTATAAAATATATCTTTTGTATCTTTACAGTTCATCCCCTTACCAATCAAGTCTTAGTTTTATAGACCCTGAGGAAAACAAAAACACATTTGAAAACACTGTGGGAAAAGGAGAAAATGCTGGTAACCAGCATTTTCTCCTTTTCCCACAATGTTTTCTACCGTTCCAAATGCAAATCTCATCATTTGAACCCAAGTTATTTTGTCGTCTGCAAAAGCCTTCAATTTGAATAAGTCTAAAATTTTTGTAGTCTGGTAAAGAGTTAACTCTAATTGGATTCTTCCGCTGTACAGATGAATGATATCTTATTTTTTTAATCAATTTAGATATAAGTTTAATCGATCGGGAAAGTCTTTGAGTACCAGTTTAAAAGTTTAACCCTTTGCCATTTAGGTTGTTTAAAAAATGCATTGTTGGCGAATACCGCCAGTGATTTTTCACGTAAAACTAATAACTCGTACAATTGGGACATCAAATTGAGAAAACTGTACTCCATTGCAGCAAATGCTCGTTGAGCCAGATTTAAAGATACATCTATACTCGTTTTCAGCCAGTTCTTAACCATTTTCATCTTTATTTTATGAAACTATAATCATTCTTGTATCTTCATGCCAAACGCTGCACCTGACGGTTACAAGGTTGCATAGATTGCGACCGATAGAAAATGCATTTCATTTTCTGGAGGCCACCAAAGAAATCACTGTTGTGACGTTTCCGCTTTTAAATCGAAGATTTGCGATATAGGTATTTATTCCTTGCATTATATATACAGTATTGGTAACTTATCTTTGTTTACTCAGCTGACAAATTTCTGAACCATTCTTTAGTCTATCATAATTCAATAGCGTTTTTTTCTCTCTGGCTGTCAGGATGTAGCTTTAAGATATTTTTTCTCCCTAAAGTTAGGTCTTAACAGAAAGGAGGAAATGCACCCCAGTCAGATTTCTGCATGAAGTTGTTTGTTGCCGAACTTTAACAAATGACAAAATTTGAAAATGTGTCGATATGGAAAGCAATTGCACACAAAAACAGCTCCATCAATGGGATTTGTCTTAAGAAGATAGAAGATATTGTTGGAAGAAGAGAAAATGCTTTTTTTCCATATTTTTTTTTAAATGTCTACTTTCTAAGGGTCGTTAGAATATTAGGTTGTTTGGTTAAAGGTTAATTTTGTAAGTCGAGTACGTCCTTGCGAAGATCAAACGTTTGAATGTTAAACCAACGCCCTGTGTTTTGTGGCCAGCAATTTCCCATGTGAATGGTTTAGACTGACAAGGTCAGCCTGCATATCTGCAATATCTGATCTTAGTCTACATTAATTCTTGCTTAGATTATCACAGGATCTTAGCCCTTTACCAAACAATCCCGTTTTTTCAAAGGACCTGAGAAAAAGGCTTTGAAAACATTGTTTTAAAAAGGACAAAATGCTGGTAACCAAAATACAATGCAGATAAAGGGTTATGGAACGATTAGTTACTGAGGTTTCTGATCTTTTCTTCAACACTTTACGAAACAATCCTGTGTTTTAACGACCTTTAGAAAGAAAGCTTTTGAAAACAATGTGGGAAAAGGAGAAAATGCTGGCAACCAACATTTTCTCCTTTTCCCACACTGTTTTCCAGCCTTTCAAAAACAATTTCCATCGTGTAAGCAAAATGCAATTTGTTGTCAGCAAAGGTTTTTGATTAGTGTCAGATCTAAAACTTGTCGCGTGGGAAAGAGAAATATGTCTTCTTTTCGATCAGGCCCTTCAAATATTCTATTTATTCAACACATAAATGTACAAACAATTCTATGCCCCTGTAGAGGAGAGACTATTTAAAACCCGTGTTGAAAGAAGCAACTGCTTCTAACAGCCACATACCATCAACCTAATACTTATTAACGCCAGTCGGACAGAGTTATCCCCCTTTGAGAACTCTTGTGCATATATGGTAGAAAATGGAGAAGTCTCGCGAGACAGTGCGTGATTACCGGAACCTACACGGTGCCCGTGACGTAGACAAATCATTAACTAACTTATATCAGGGTGGGGAGGGGGGAAATGAGAAATTAAAGCCGAAAAGTAATAGGTCTAAACGCGCCTTCGACATGAAGAGTTTCAATAATGGAAATAAAAGGTATTTTTACGCCAGCCGATAACTAGTACTTAAAATGTGACTATAGAAAGGAACATTTGAAAAGAAGGAGTGTCTCTATAACATTGTTCCGAACACTTTTTTTGTTTGTATTTTTGTTTTGGAAACTGTGATTTGTATTGATCCTGTTTTCAAAGGCTTTCCACTCCTAATACGTTATTTGTGAAGAATATTACCCTTTAAAAAAGAAATTACGTGGACCAAAACACAACAAAGAAATAAACAATATCTTAGACATGCTCTGTGAAAAGGGTGTTTAATGCATCTGTAAAATAAACAAATAAATAAATAAATAAAAAATATCGACCTAGGTCAGCCTGCGCTGTCTGCGCAGGCTGACCTGGATCGAAACTTTTTGATATTGGTACATTTTCTGTCAAAATGTCAAAGGACCAGTCTACTTCATGATTCAGTCGGTTGTAAAACAAAAGTGATTTTATGGACCCATAACTCAATTATATGATGACTTGCTTTGTATAATATATGACGAAAATATTATTTCATGCTTTCCGGTAGGATATCGAGAAATAACGGCGAAAATATTTTTCGATATTACACGGGTACGACCAGTGAGAATACCAATTTCATTTTTTTTTTTTATGGAAGTCTCGACAAAAAAAGGCGTTAGAAGCATGAAATAAATAGAATATTTGTTTTTTTTTTTCGGTGAAAGATCGAAATTTATTTCATCGAGTGAACATCATCGGTAATATTTTCACGAGTGGCTGCGCGCCACTCGTGAAAATATTACCGATGATGTTCACTCTATGAAATAAATTTCGATCTTTCACCGAAAAAAACAAATATCCTCTATGTATACATACATACAACTTTTTGTCAACCCCCCTTTACTTCACAGCTTTAAAGAAACATTGCTGGAAAACGAGCAACAATTACCATACTTGAAACAAGCAGGACCTGTTGCTCAGCCACGAGTGAAAATTTTACCGATGATGTTCACTCGATGAAATAAATTTCGATCTTTCACCGAAAAAAAACAAATATCCTCCATGCATTAAGCCCCTTTTTTCTACAGTGTGGCTCATATGTTTTTTTTTTTTTTCATTCACCGTAAAACTTGTTTAAGTGGCCACATCTACTGAGCAAACAGCCTGTATGAAACAAGCATAAATTACCAGAGAAGGCAAGTATGTTGAAATATGCCTGCATTATAAAGCAAGGAACTGTCTGAAACCTGCACTTTTTTGGCAGTTCCTTAGGTGCTTGCTTAAATACAGATTTTTACGGTATTTCTTTAATATTTTACTTCGGCGCAAACATGTTTCAGAAAACATTGTGAGTAGAAAAAATTGTTGGAAAAGGAGAAAATGCTTGTTACCAGCATTTTCTCCTTTTCCCACAATATTTTCAAAAGCCCTCTCCTTCAAGGTCGTTAAAACTCGGAATTGTATGATGGAGTGTTAACCCTTTCCCAGACAAGCCCTGGTTTTCACGTGTCTGCAGTACAAGTCTTTTGAAAACACTGTGGGAAAAGGAGAAATTGCTCGTAACGAGCAATTTCTCCTTTTCCCACAGCGTTTTCTACCCTTTTTGAGACCTTTCTGCCATTTTCATCAAATTTAAAATTGTCGTCTGCAAACTCTTTCAATTTGGACCAGTCGTTTGTCGTTTGGGAAAGTGTTAACTAACACTTATGACAAACGAGCATCAGAATGAGGTCTATTTAAAAAGCATGTAACTAAACGTTCCATTCACAAATTTTCAATAAGGAACATCGATTTATGGACATTGATTCTTCGTCATTTCTATACGCATAAATATTTTGCTCGACGCAATAAGCACTTCGATTTTTTTTTGTCTTTTATTTTCCTTGGCCACCTTGCAGACCAAATTTAGTTTTTACTTTTTAGTATGAAAATTAAATTTGTCAATGAGACAAGACTATAATTATAATCCTTATAACCTACCATTAGGGAATAAAGTTTTTTCTTTTTTTTTTATAGAGAATTAAGATCAAGATCAGCCTACGTGTAGTGCAATGTCATTTTTAAATGAGCCGTGCTCTGTGTTAAGAGGGCTTAATGCATCTGCGAAAAGTATCGATTCAGGTCAGCCTCCGCAGTCCTCGCAGGCTGATCTGGACCGAAACTTTTTGCTTTTGGTCAATTTTCTGTATGTCCAATGACCAGTGTACCCAATGAATCTGTAGGTTGTTATACAAAATGGATGTGATAGATCCATCTGTATGTAATGACGTGCTTGTTATCATAAATTAAGGCGATGCTTAAGCCCCCTTTTGCCAGAGCATGGCTCATATATTTATTAACAAACAAAAAATGATATGAACAGAACAAAAAAAAAGAAATGCACATTCTGTAAAATTGAATTTGAAAAATAAAGGTGTACGTCGAATCTTGCCGCCAGGGGAGCCTGTTAAAGTGGCGCATCGACAATATTTGAAAACGATGTCATTAAAACGTCGATTACGTGATCGCAGTTTTAAAAAATCTCATCTCGTGACATTTCAATAGATACACCGATAAATCAACAGAAAAATAATTTAAGAGTGGGTTCATATGAGATAAAAAAAAAAAAGTTGGAGAAATAGCTTGTATAACTTAATTCATTGCATCGTAAATAAATTTGCATAGTTTAACAAAACCTGATTTACTCCAAGCCTTTCACGATAAAACTTTTTAACTGTTTACAAGACAATCCCAAGTTTTAACGAAGTTGAGGAAGAAGCCTTTTGAAAACATTGTGGGAAAAGGAGAAAATGCTGGTAACCAGCATTTTCTCCTTTTCCCACAATGTTTTCTACCCTATCAAAGACACATTCCATTATTTATGGTAATTTGAATTATCGTCTGCAATTGTTTTCAATTTGGACAAGTCTAAAATTTTGTTGTTTGGTAAAGAGTTTAGGAACTTAAATCTTTAAATCTGTGATATCTCATAGAATCAACAAGTGGACGGTGTAGATCCAACATCAGTTTGCACGTTCTATGCAGTCTGATCTTGACCTACACCATCCACCAAAGCTATATACCAACCGTCATGTTCTATTTGACCTAACCACGATGAAATCAATTACTGCTCTTAAAAGCGACCTTTATTTAAGACATTTTGACGTAAGTTATTGCTTTTATCGAGCATGTTTGATTTACAATTAACCGGAAATCCAAATCATATCTTATTAAGTGCAACTGGATTTCGCTTAATCAAAATTTAGAGGCCCCAATCAATCCAAAAAAAAAAAAATGTCTGTGCCTAAATTGAAAAAAAAAAAAGGATTTTATATACACGTTCTGTGTAGTCTGATCTTGATCTATCCCGATGTTATCTACGAAAAGACGGCTTTTGAAAACAATGTGGGAAAAGGTAAAGGATGAGGAAAACTAGCAGCTTTATTTTCCTTTTTTCTGGAATGTTTTCTTCCTTTTTGAAGACATGGTCTTAAAACTGCCGAAAAAGCTACCAATATGTGAACGGAGCATTAAAAATAAGGGTCATTCGAATACTTGAGAGAATTTCGATCAATCAAGTTGTTTGTAAAAGTTTTGTCAAAAAAATTATCAGCATTTTAGAATTAAGTCAGTTTTTTTGATGTAGTGTCATGCACTAAACTTTAAACCTTTTCCAATCAATAACGTCTTTGGACGACCCTGAGCAAAGAGGCTTCTGAAAACATTGTAGGAAACGGAGGAAAATGCTAGTTAACCGGCCTTTGCTCCCTTTCTCGCATTGTTTTCTACTCGATTAAAAAGGATTTTCATCATTGATCAACATTTGATTTGTCGTCTGCAGACTAGTTTCAATTAGGATTAGTCAAAAAGCTTGTCGTCTAGTAAAGATTTAAACCTTTCCCAAACGACAAATTTTGGACTGGTCCAAATTGAAAGAGTTTGCAGACGACAATTTTAAATTTGATGAAAAGGGCAGAAAGGTCTCAAAAAGGGTAGAAAACACTGTGGGAAAAGGAGAAATTGCTCGTTACGAGCAATTTCTCCTTTTCCCACAGTGTTTTCAAAAGACTTGTACTACAGACACGTGAAAACCAGGGCTTGTTTGGGAAAGGGTTAAACCGTTACCAAACGATAAAATCATAGACTTGTCCAAATTGAAAGCATTTGCAGACTACAAAAATAAATGTGACTAAAATAATAAAAAAGATATTTTTTTTTTAGAAACGTAGAAAACATTATGGGAAAGGTAGAAAATGCTGGTTACCAGCATTTTCTTCTTTTTCTACAATGTTTTCATACGCCCTCTTTCTGCGGAAAATGGTTAAATACTTATTTTGCATATTCTTTAACAAAATAAGTGTTTCAAAAGACTGTTTTCGTCATGCAACCATCTTCAATGCCCTCTCCTGCAAGATGGTAAAAAGCCGAAACATTCAGCAATGATAGGGGGTTGGGTCTATCAGAATAATGCTTCTTAGAGGGTTGGGTCTATCACAATAACTCTCGTTAGAGGGCTGGGTCTATCACAATTACTCTCGTTAGAGGGCTGGGTCTATCACAATACCTCGAGTTAGAAGGTTGGGTATATCACAATAACTCTGGTAAGAGGGCTTGGTCTATCACGATATCTCGTTAGAGGGTTGGGTCTATCACAATTACTCTCGCTAGAGGGCTTTGTCTATCACAATAACTCTCGTTAGAGGGCTGGGTCTATCACAATTACTCTCGTTAGAGGGTTGGGTCTATCACAATTACTCTCATCAGAGGTTTGGGTCTATCGCAATAATTTTCGTTAGAGGGTTGGGTCTATCACAATTACTCTCGTTAGAGGGCTGGGTCTATCACAATAACTCTCGTTAGAGGGCTTGGTCTATCACAATAACTCTCGTTAGAGGGTTGGGACTAACACAATAACTCTCGTTAGAGGTTTGGGTCTATCACAATTACTCTCGTTAGAGGGCTTGGTCTATCACAATTACTCTATCACAATTACTCTCGTTAGAGGGGTTGGTCTATCACAATAACTCTCATTAGAGGGTTGGGTCTACCACAATACCTCGCGTTAGAGAGCTTTGTCTATCACAATAACTCTCGTTAGAGGGCTGGGTCTATCACAATACCTCGCGTTAGAAGGTTGGGTCTATCACAATACCTCGCGTTAGAAGGTTGGGTCTATCACAATGGTAAGAGGGCTTGGTCTATCAAGATAACTCTCGTTAGAGGGTTGGGTCTATCACAATAACTCTCGTTAGAGGGCTTTGTCTATCACAATAACTCTCGTTAGAGGGCTGGGTCTATCACAAAAACTTTCGTTAGAGGGCTGGGTCTATCACTATAACTCTCGTTAGAGGGCTGGGTTTATCACAATAACTCTCGTTAAAGGGCTGGCTCTATCAAGATAACTCTCCGTAGACGGTTGTTTTTATGGATCCAGGATCACATGATGACTTGCTCGGTACGAGGCACAACGGAGATGCATTCAAACAGCTTATTGCCACTGCATGGTTCATATTTATGTCCCTTCCGTGCCTCCATACTTATTCAAGGTAGCATTTTTTTTTTAAACATAACTGACTCACTAAGCATTATAATCTCTGTGTTTATTCATGGCTTCGGCAGATTTATAATAAAGTATGGAAAATTAGCAATAATGTTTGCTACAGTTTGCCCTGAATGGGGATTTTATCAATTTCTGTAAGGAAAGTGGAATCTCGAGCATGCGCATTTTTTGTATTAGATTCTATTTTTGAAAGATAATAATTATGCAGTGAGAGAGAAGTAGCGTTCTTTTTAGTTCTTAATTCAATTTCGACCTCAAACCTCCATCGCACAATCCCGAATTTCCAAGACCTCGAGAAAGAAAGGTTTTAAAATTATTGCATGAAATAGCGAAAAAGCTGATAACCAACGTTTTCTCCAATTCCAGAAATATTTTTTCCCTTCTAAGGCCAAATTTTAATTTTTTTTTTTTTCAATCGCGTTTACTTTATCGTCTGCAATGATTTCAGGTATACTCTGTGAAAAAGGGAGTTGTATGCATGTGCAAAAATTATCGACAAATGTCAGCCTGGGCAGTTCGCACAGGCTGACATGGATCGAAACTTTTTTCCTATCTGTAAATTTTCTGTATGTCCAAGGACCATTCTACCTCATAATTCAGTCGGTCGTGAGACAACACGGATTTTTATGGATTCCTAATTATGCGATGACTGTAACTGGATAATGCATCACGGAGGTGCATTATACACCCTTTTGCCAGAGCGCCATCTAATCCAATTTGGACAATTCTAAAATTTTGTCGTCTGGTAAAGCGTTAACCCTTATCCTCCTAAATAAAACAAATGAGCCATGTTCTGGAAAAAGGGGGCTAAATGCAACTCCCTGATGCATTATACCTATCAAGCCATCACATAATCATGAATCCAAAATAGCCCCTTTTTTTTAAAACAACCGACTCTATCATGAGGTAGACTGCAGAAAATTGACCAATAGCGAAAAGTTTCGGCCCAGGTCAGCCTGCGCGAACTGCGCAGGCTGACCTGGGTCGATACTTTTCGCAGATGCAGTAAGCTCCCTTTCCACATAGCATGGTTCAAGTGAAAGTTTAAAGTCGACAGTAAAAACCCAACTTTTCGTATTTGAAAGGTAATTTTGGAGAACAGATATCTCCTTATCGGACAGTGTAGATCCAAGATCAGACTGCAAGCTCTGTGCAGTCTGATCTTGGATCTACTCTGTCCGCAAAAAGGTCAGTGAGTCGCGCTTAGCAGCCTAAGGGTTAAACTGCTTAATAAATTAAAAGAATATTTTTCAGGAAAAGTAAAGCCCAAAAAAATCGCTGCTTCATTCCTCTTTTCGCCAGAAAAACTTCCTGTATCGGACAGTGTAGATCAGAGATCAGACTGCACGTTCTGTGCAGTCTGATCTTGATCTAAACTGTCCGCAAGGGCGTCTTGAGTCACGCTCAGCAGCCTGTGCAGGATAATATAGATTCTAAAATTATTTTTAAAATTGACTAAGAAAATAAAATAAAGCCGGGCTCAGTCGGTAACGTAGGAATATCGGACTTGAAACCAGAGGGTTGTGGCTTTGATTCCTTAGCCCGGCCAAATTCGTTTCGAGGATTGACGATAGTCATTGCAACTGGATTTATTCCTCTTTAACCGCTACCGTTGAATATTGTTTTAACAATTTAGGAAAGTAGTCAATGGCTTGTGGAAAATATTTTCCAAAGTACTGATGAACAAGTTGCCTTCTTTAAAAAAGAAGCCAGGAGGAGTCAGCATCAAATAACTTTCAAATAGTTTATTGTCTTTAAATTTCAATATATTTTTCATGTAAACAAACAAGTAAAGCATTATACGATCGTCGCTACATAGGAACCTCTTATGCATTACATGAAAGACACGTGACCTTTCCGCGCGTTTTCAAGTCGCTTGATCTTTTTCCGAGGTGTTCTTTCTCTTTTTTAACGATTTTTTTCACGTGTCTCGTACGTCACATAAAAACAAAACACGTCTATTTCCTATTTCAGATTTTTGATTTCGGTTTATTTATAAAACCATGAAGAAACAGACTATGTACCAGAAAAATTTCGCGAAAAAAGTGGATTTAAAATGTGATTTCTAAGGCAGTCTGCCTTTTAAACTCACCACTGCTGGAGAGGTCTGATGACCTCTTCATTGAAACGCCCAAGAAAGCATGGACAGAAGGAGTGAATGTAACTAAAATTACGTTGAAAACGACGTTAAACATACAAACAAACAAATAAAAATATGATGTCCAGTATTGAGACACACTGGTTGGTTTGAATGGGGGTTTACACCATTTTCAAGATCTCTATATTTAACAAATATATTTTGGCAAAAGTTCACCTTTTCATGTTTTCCCTGGATTTCAACAATACAAGACAGAGGGAGATAAACCGAAACGATTTTCAAAGTAGATTTACTTTGGCTGACAAACTCCTTCAGAAAGAAATCTACCCGGGCAACAATGCAAACAAACAGAATGGCGTGACGATCGTCAGTCATTTTTTGCTTCCAAGAAAGTGTTATATTTCTTTTATATAAACTACATGTTCTGTGAAAAGGGGGACTTAATGCATTTGCAAAAGGTATCGACCCAGGTCAGCCTGCGCAGTCCGCGCAGGCTGACCTGGGCCGAAACCTTTTGCTCTGGGTCAGTTTTCTGCATGTCAAAGGACCGGTGTACCTACCTAATGATTCGGTCGGTTGTTAGACAAAACGGATTTTATGGATCCATAATTATGCGATGACTTGCTTGGTAAACTGCATCACGGAGATGCATTAAGCCCCCTTTTGCCAGAGCATGGCTCATATATCAGGTTTTCATATTTCTGTCGAATATGGCATAAAACAGTGTTTAAAAAAAAAAAAATGGCGAAATCGCTTTTCTCCACTTGTCCCTTTGTCACCTTTTTCGTCTATATTTGGTGTTCGTATTTGGTCGCTTTTAAAATTAATAAAGAAGTGTTCAGGCAAAAATAAATATGAGCCATGCTCTGACAAAAGGAGGTTTAATGCATCTCCGTGATGCTTTATACCCCCAGGAAAGTCATCATATAATTATGGATCCATGAAAATCTATTTAGCCTAACGATCCACGGACCCGTGAGGCAGAATGATCCTTTGACATGCAGGAAAATTGACCGTGACCAATGGCAAAAAAGTATCAACTCAGGTCAGCCTGCGAGGACTGCGCAGGCTGACCTGAGTCGATACTTTTTTGCAGATGCATTAAGCCCCCTTTTCACAGAGCACGGCTCATAGACATGTACATGACAAATGTTTCGTTGAATATAACATGTAATTTTGACTATGTACACTTGTACACGTCTGTTAAAATATATGTTCTGTTCTGTTCTATATAAAGCAATATGACGCCTTGTTGGAAGGACATTGGGCATACAGAAAATTGACCAACAGCAAAAACTTTCCACTCGGGTCAGCCTGCGAAGATTGCGCAGGCTGACCTGGGTCGATACTTTTTGCAGATGCATTAAACCCCGTTTTCAAAGAGCATGACTCATATACAGAAGTGGGCAACTTTGCTGCAGAACAAATGTTTTATTGTTTAGATAAGGAGCGGTTTGTTTTATGAGCACTGCAATAAAATTGCCAAACAAATACTAGTGAGCGCTACCAGACGACAAAAAACTTAAGACTCGTCGAATTTAACAGCATTTCCACGCTACAAATTGCATGCGTTTCAAACGACGGAGATTTGTTCTTGGTGGGGCAAAGCAGTGTGGTTATCTTCGCTTTGGCCTTTCACACAATATTTACAGAAACCTTCGTAGTTTATTGACAGTTCAACATAAGAAAAAAAAAATAGATAACTAGTCTTAACAAATAAATTTTATCAATTGTTCGTGCTTTACCCACTGTTTATATTCAAGCAACTACTCGATTTAGGAAATTTGATTATCATTTATTTATGTCAGTGTTTTTCTTAAAGAGACATTATACCAGATTTTGACCAAAATTTATTTATTTATTTATTTCGTTTTATTTATGTATTTATTTCGTTTCATTTATTTATTTATTTCGATTTATTTATTTATTTCGTTTGTTTTATTTATTTATTTATTTATTTATTTATTTATTCATATTCTTGGGGGGAGGAGAAGGAGAAAGTCGATTTTTTGTTAGAATAAATCATATGGATTTTTGAAGTATTTCATTTGTACCGTTGTAGAAATCGTTGGTAAAATTTTGACCAATTAGGCGACCCTTTACAAATCTTTGATAAAAAGGTCTTTTCGAGGTCTTATTGTAGTATCAAATTTCCTAATTTTTTATCGACGAAATCCAATATTTTAGTGACAAAATCCCAAATGTAGTGACGAAATCCCAAAAATTTAGTCACAAAATCTCAATTCTTAGTGGCAAAATCCCGAATTTTAGCAACAAAATCCAGAATTTTTGTGAGGAAATCCCTAAAATTTAGTAACAAAATCCCAACATTTAGTGTCAAAATCCAAATTTCTAGTGGCAAAATCCCAAATTTAACCCTTAAACTGCTAATCGCGACCCACTGACCTTTTACGGACAGTGTAGATCAAGATCAAACTACACAGAACGTGTAGTCTGATCTTTGATCTACTCTGTCCGATACGGTATTTTCTTTCCGGTGAAATCAACTTTGAAACCGCAATGTTTGGGCTTACAGTATTGAGTAGAAATTTGCGTTTCATTTATTCAGCAGCTTAAGTGTTCAGTAATAAGTAATGAAGTCTCCAAATTTGTCATAGCTAGATTCCATTTTGGAGAGGGGTCACTCTAAAAATTTATCTAGTATACCGAGCCCGTAGTTCAGTTGATAGTATACAGGACTTAAAACCATGTACACTTACCTTCGTATGGACGACTTAAAAATGACGGCTTTTGCGATAGACAGTGATATATTGGTTGTCAGGGTCTGTAAAGATGAACCAGAAGTGCTTTAAGTAAATAAAACAAATATCAGTCATTATACTGTATGTCTCTTTGTCCGTGTTTCTTACACTTGTGCCGTTCTAACGATGACCCAAACTGGCAATCGTAAACTAGTTTTCATTTGTTTTCAGTTTTACGGGCCGCCCTAAAAGATCAATTAGAAAAATAAAATCAACGTATAAGCCGCTTCGTCTTATAGGCCGCACTCTTGAAAATTTTCACTTTTTTTAAGGGATAGGCCCCGGCCTATTGTCTGGAAAATACGGTAGTCGCTGCTTCGAATCCCTAGCTCAGCAAATTTCTTTCCAAGGATTGATGATAGTCGCTACAACAGGATTCATTCCTCTCTCACCTATTTCATTGTTTCAGTGATGGTCATGTTGGAAAACAGTCAGTGGTTTTGGAAGAATGTTGTGCGGAGTACTTATAAATGAAACTCCGGAGAAGCATGGATAAGAGCGGCCGCTGCGATATAATTGAAATGATGTTGAAAATGGCGTTAAAAGCCATACATGCAAACTAGTCTTTTAGCTGAATATTGTTGTGAATCAGATTTTCAAATTCCCCATGATTTGGTATGCATTGTGCGAGCGAGTCCACGATAGTGGCTTCTGTGCTTACCGGTAAGTTAAAATTCTGTGAGTCGTGTACAGCAGGGAAGTGAAAAAAAAAATCGATATTACCGTAAAATCTGCCTTAGTCGCCACCCTTATTAAGTAAGCAACTTGTGTTATCCCTTGGGCTGCTAAGCGCGAGTTAAGGACCTTTAGCAGACAGTGCAGATCAAGATCAGACTGCACAGAACGTGCAGTCTGATCTTGATCTACACTGTCCGATACGGAGATATGTTTCCCTGAAAATATACCTTTGAAATAACAACATTTTGGGTTTTTTACTATCGGCTTGAAAGTTTTATTTCATTTATTTAGCGGAATAAGAGTTAAGCAAGTATATTGGAACCATGCTCTGTGAAAAGGGAGTTTAATACAAAAAGTATAGATCCATGTCAGTTTGGACTAGTCTAAAATATGCCTGATAAAGAGTAAAATAATTGAATTGGTCCCTGTGAAAAAAAAAGGGGTGGGGTTAATGCGTCTGCAAAAAGTATCGACTCATGTCAGCCTGCGCAGTCCGCGCAGGCTGACATGGGTCGAAACTTTTTGCTATTTTCAAATTTTCTGCATGTCGAAGGACCTGTGTACCCCATGATTCAGTCGGTTGTTAGAAATAGTGGATTTTAAGGATCCATAATTATGTAATGACTTCCTTGGTATAATGCATCGCGGGGATGCATTGAATCCCCTTTTGCCAGGGCGCCTTTCCTACATATAAAGTTCCCAAGTTGGTAAATATCGTAACACGTGTATTTGTGGTCACCTCTATTAAGAAAGCAACCTTTATCAAGCAAAGAACATGTTGAGATAAAGGTAACTATGCTGAAATGCACCAAGCACCTGTCTTTAAGCATGCGCATTCGGAGTACCCAATAGGTGCTTTCTAAATATAGATTGGACTATATGTTGAAATGTTCATTATAATACTAAGTACGCACCTACCCTAAGCTATTATAGTCAGTAGCATGTACTCCATTCTCCAAATACTCTGAGAAATCTATGGGGTGTTTTTTTAAATTTAGTAGTGACTCTGTGTCAGTTATCTGTATACTCTTTCTTTGTATTATGGGCCGGTGGCCTACACACTGAATTAAAAAAAAAATGCCTGTGTCAAAAAATGGCTATCCTAAGTAATTAAATTGTTAGTGTCTTTCCGGTACTATGCTTAGTACATGATAGATTTTATAGTTAGGGTTGAACTAACTGTGCTATGCTCTGTCAAAAGGAGGTTTTGTGCATCTCCGCGATGCAGAACACGAAGCAAGTCATCGCATGATAAGGGATCCATAAATCCATTTAGTCTAAAAGTTAATTAACCTTTTACCAGACGACAAAATTATAGCCTTGTCCAAAATGAAAGCATTTGCAGACGACAATTTCAATGTGGATCAAATGGTACAACTTTTCTTTGATAGGGTAGAAAACATTGTGGGAAAAGGAGAAAATGCTGGTTACCAGCATCTTCTCCTTTCCCACAATGTTTTCAAACGGCTTCTTTCCCAAGGGCGTCAAAAAGAGTCATTGTGCGGTAAAGGGTTAACTGAACCTGGAGGTACAATGGTCCATTAACTCTTTACCAAACGACAATATTTCGGACTGGTCCAATTTGAAAGCATTTGCAGACGGAAAATCAAATGTGGCTAAAATGATTGCATTTGTTTCTGAAAGGTTTGAAAACATTGTGGGAAAAAGAGAAAATGCTGGTTACCAGCACATTGAACACATTGTTGAAAAATGCTGTTTTCAAAAGGCTTCTTTCTCAGGGTAGTTAAAAGATGGGATTGTGTGGTAAAGAGTTAACATGAGAAAAATTACAAATGGCAAAAGATTTCGACCCACATCGGCCTGCGCGGACCGCGCAGACTGATATGAATCAATACTTTTTGGCAGAAACATTGAGCCCTCTTTTCACAGAGCATGGCCCGAGTTTTTATGTGGGGATCAAATTCTCATATGACATCTGATCTTAAGTTTTAGGGTAAGTGTTCGAATACCACATGTAAATGGAAACCAGACAATATCGAAAAAATCTGAAATCTATTTATCAACGTTATTTCCTATGAACTCAATGGTTGGTTTTTTTTTTTTCAACCCTGTTACCAATAAATCCCTAATTTAACCCTTTACCGCACAATCCCGAGTTTTAACGACCCTGAGAAAAGGGGCCTTTTGAAAACATTGTGGGAAAAGGAGAAAATGCTGGTAACCAGCATTTTCTCCTTTTCCCGCAATGTTTTCTACCCTGTCATGGACATATTTTATCTTTTCAGCCATGTTTAATTTCTCATCTGCTAATGCTCTCAATTTAGGCAGGTCTAAAATTGTGTCGTTTGGTAAAAAGAGTTAAATTAATCTAGGGAAAAAGACATTTGAACATATGTTTGGTACCAATAAATTCCAAATTCAAAATACCCTGAAAAAAACATCTGACTTTTCAAAACGATTTTGAAAAAGTATTCATGGTGCCAACCGGCCTGTTCTCTTGTGTTCCCACAACGTTTCCTTTTCTTTCAAAGGCAATTTGCATCATTTGAGCGACATTTAATTTGTCGTCTGCAAATGCTTTGAATTTGGAGGGGTCTCAAATCGTGTCCTCTAGTAAAAATCGAAGGAGCCAATTTTGCATGAGACCAAATACGATCATTTTGACGCAATGTCACCTCGAGACTGTATCTTTATTTCGTTTAATTGCATATCACCACAAACTACTGTTCGCACATAGCGACCAAATACATGTAATTCATTTTAGTCTTAAATGTATTTCTTCCACAATTATTTGAGCGGCGCTCTGGGGAAAAGGGCTTAATCCGTCTCTATGATGCATTATATCGAGCAAGTCTTCGCATTACAATGGATCCATGAATTAAAATCCGTTTTGTCTCACAACCTAATGTGTCATGGGGTGGAATGGCCCTTGGACATGCAGGAAAATAACAGATAGGAAAAAGTCACGACCCATGTCAGCCTGCGCGGACTGAAATAAGTCGATACTTTTTTTGAAAGTGCATTAAACTTCCTTTTCACACAGCATGACTCATTGATATAAGTTACTCTTTATAAGACAATTTTAAGACTGGTCCAAATTAAAAGTATTTGTAGATGACAGATTAAATCTGGCTCAACATATGAAAATGGTTTTGAAAAGGTGAAAATCAATATTGGGGAAAAAGGGGAAGATGCTGGTCACCTTTTTATTTTTTCAAAATGTTTTCCATCCGTTCAAAGACAAATCCTATCATTTAACCCTTTCCCAAACGACAAATTTTGAACTGGTCCAAATTGAAAGAGTTTGCAGACGACAATTTTAAATTTGATGAAAATGGCAGGAAGTTCTCAAAAAGGGTAGAAAACACTGTGGGAAAAGGAGAAATTGCTCATTACGAGCAATTTCTCCTTTTCCCACAGTGTTTTCAAAAGGCTTGTACTGCAGACACGTGAAAACCAGGGCTTGTTTGGGAAAGGATTAAGCCATATCAATTATGTCGTCTACAAATGTTAATATGGACGGGTCAAAATTTTGTCGTATGTTAAGGGCATAAACTGTAATTCAAGCACATTACATTCAAAATAATTTATTATCCCGACATGCAATAACTCGAATCAATCGCCGGAGTCAGTAAATGACAGAAGAAAGAAATCTTCTGGAAAAACAAAACAGTTTGGTAGCAGTTCTGGGCCCGTATTTCTTTACAATATTCTTTGTCCTATTCTAGATTTAGAAAGTAACGCAAGTTCTGATTGGCTAAACCATTTGGTTTAGCCAGTCAGAACTTGGGTTACTTTTAAATTAAAAAAAAAAAATCTCGAAAATAAGACTTAGACTGTTTTAAACAATGGTTGGTGTATACTGACTCCGATCTCTCATACAAATGATACGATCTGATACCGCTCTTTATTTATGAGTTGATTCTCTTTCGTCCTTAACTTTATATCACACCACAAAATTTTAGACTTGTCCAAGATGAAAGTACTTGCAGATGACACATTTAGTATAGCGCAATCGACGATTTCTGTCCTTGAAAAATAAAAAAGACAATTAAGGGAAAAGGCGAAAATGCTGGTTACCGGCAATTTCGCCATTTTCCACATTTTTTTTTTTTTTCAAAAGCCTTATTTTTCATGATCGCTAAAACAGGTGTTTTGGAAGGAGGTCAAATTAAGACGGGGGTCTTTCGTGGGGCTATCTTGCATACGCATATTCTACGTTTCTGTTATTAACCCTCAGTGTGCTAAATAAGTGACACGAAACTTTCAAACCTATAGTAGCCAAGCCCTAGTAGCTCAGTCGGTAGCGCACAGGACTTGAGAACGGGAGGTCGCTGGTTCGATCCCCGGCTTGGCCAATTTCTTTCCGAGGATTGATGATAGTCATCGAGACAGGATTCATTCCTCTCTCACCGCTGATCATTGTTTCCACAATGGTTATGTGGGAAAGCAGCCAGTGGCTTGAAAGTAATATTGTGCGCAGTACTGGTAAAAGAAACTCCAGGAAAGCATGGATAGTTGCACTGGCCACCGCGATATAACTGAAATAATGTTGAAACGGCGTTAAACACCATACAATCAATCAATCAATCAATCAAACCTATAGTAAAAATCCAATTTTAGCTATTTCAAAGGTACCTCTTGGGAAAAGATGTCTCAATATCGGACAGTGTACATTCAAGATCGGACTGCACATTCTGTGCAGTCTGATCTTGATCTTCACTTTCCGAAAAAGGTCCTTGAGTTGCGCTTAGCAGCCTAAGGGTTAACCCATAAAGCGATGGAATCGACTTAAGTTGTTTTTGCGGACAGTGTAGATCAAGATCAGACTGCACAGAACGTGCAGTCTGATCTGGGATCTTCACTGTCAGCTAATATTTTGCACATTCTGGCCAAAACAAGCTTGAAATTACAATATTTCAAATGGTATTTCCTGTTTAAAGAGGTCAATTTCATTAATTCAGCATTCTAAGAGTTAAAACCATATGAAAACATTGTTAATAGCCTAATAGCGGCCAAAAAGACAATGCAAGTGTTAAAATGCATTTAAAATTAAATCATACAATCCAAAAGTATGGAAAATACTGTGGAGATGACAATCTGTACTTGTGTGATCGATCCAAGTGTAAGTCGCTGGCATGAATTATTTTTAAAGTCAAGGAAAAAGTAAACAGAAGATAGAGTGACCTGGTAACTTTTAATCTAGTTTCGAAATTGATTTATCTGTCAGCAGCTTACACTTGGACCGACTGTACAATAACAGACTGTCTTCTTAACAATAATTCTCGAACTTTTAAACAGTATTACTTACATTCAAATGCATTTTAACTGCTTTATTTACTTTTGGCAGGTATTGTTACTTTAACCAATTACAACACTATCCCGTGTTTTAGTGACCCAGAGGTAGAACCCTTTAGAAAGTACTGTGGGAAAAGGAGAAAATGCTGGTAACCAGCATTTTCTCCTTTTCCCACGGTGCTTTCTACCCATTCAAAAGCAAATTTCATTATCTGAGCAACATTTAATTTGTCGTCTGCAAATGCTTTGAAGTTGGATAAGCCTAAAATTTTGTCATTTGATAAAAAGTTAAAAAGAGCACTTGCCAGACTAAGAATTACCTTTGTTTCCTTAATATTTTCAGTTCTATTGAAAAATAGTTTTTGCTTTCCTATAAAAAAAATATCCTGTATGTAATTTGTTACGAATAATTGGTTGTTCGAAAATAGCTTGCACAGTGATGGGTTGATGTCATACTGAAGTTTCGAGCGACCTTTTCAATTAATCGATTACCCTGATAATCCTGATAATTCGACCTGATTTCATGGTTCCATCAGTGTGCTGATTTATCAAATGGCTATGTCTTTATGTCTTTCATAAAAGCAAAACCGAAAACTGGTAAAACCTAGGAGCACATGAACCAGTGAACTGTCCCTCCTGGTATAACAACAATCATGTTGAAAGCGAAGTAACAAAATTTACTTAAATTTCTTCGTCCGTTCGTTCAGCAACCTATCATCCAAATCCATTGCCGAGCCCCGTAGGTCAGTCGGTAGCGTACAGGACTTGAGAACAGGAGGTCGCTGGTTCGATCCCCGGCTCGGCCAATTTCTTTCCGAAGATTGATGATAGTCATCGCGACAGGATTCATTCCCCTCTCACCGCTGACCATTGTTTCGACGATGGTTATGTGGGAAAGCAGCCAGTGGCTTGGAAAGAATATTGTGCGGAGTAGTGGTAAAAGAAATTCCAGGAGAGCATGGATAGGTGCACTGGCCGCCGCGATATAATTGAAATAATGTTGAAAACGGCGTTAAACACCATACAATCAATCAATCAATCCAAATCCATCAATGAATAAATGTGCATTTGCAGTGTTCTATGTTATGCTGTTTTTTATCATAATTGAGTCATGCTCTGGCAAAAGGGGACTTAATGAATCTCCGTGATGCATAATATCAAGCAAGCCATCACATAATTATGGATCCATAATTTAGCTACTTTTTTAACAACCGACTTAATCATGAGGTAGACTGGTCCTTGGACATACAGAAAATTGACCAATATCGAAAAGTTTCGGCCCAGGTCAGTCTGCGCAGACTGCGCAGGCTGACCTGGGTCGATACTTTTCGCAGACGCAATAAGCTCCTTTTTCACAGAGCATGACTCAATTATTATTTCAATCAATCAAGTAACAAATTAATCAATCAAGTAATCAATCAATCAGTAATCAATCAGACTATCTATCTATCTATCTATCCCCATCTATCTATCTATCTTTCTTTCTTTCTTTCTTTCTTTCTTTCAAACATTCAATCAATCAATCAATCTACAGTTACAGTCTATCTATCTATCTATCTTTCTTTCTTTCTTTCTTTCAAACAATCAATCAATCTACAGTTACAGTCCATATTTATGCTTACCGTTTCCCCTCACTTGATTAATTCCAACTTGTCGATTTATCAATAAGACTCCACTCTGACAGTGTGAGCTCAATAAAGTGTCCTTTACCAATGAAGTGGCTTTTATGTTCTTTTATCACGTACCCGACGTCATTCTGTATAATTTTTCACGTTAAAATTTGAAAATTGATAGATATTTACCGAGCTGTTTAGAGTCATTGACTGTAATCTGATATAGAAATTTACGTAATTATGAATATGGTAGGGATAAAGGGGTCGAAAGGTTGAGACAGACAGACAGACAGACAGACAGACAGACAGACGGACGGACGGACGGACATACAGACAGACAGACTAGCAAGCAGAGAGTATGACTGAGCGAGGTTTTTAAATTTCGCATTAAAGGAACCTTTTTTTTTTTCAATCAGTTATGTGTTTCATTTTCAATAAGAAAAAGTCAAAAACCAAAACAAAGACAGACAAAGCAAAGGAAGGGTCAGACGAAAAAAAAAAAAAATCGTTTTCACACAATCGCATGTAGGGCAGAGCACTGGTTTATATTTTGCATACTAGTATTTTGTCTTATTTTCATAACGAAATTTGGATCATCGAACATTCCATAATGATATCTATTTTCAGTTATGGCTGCTGCACACATGCGTATTTGTTTAAAATTTATAAAATATAAAATTTAATACTATCTTAATTGAACTACTTAAAAAGAACTTGGATTATTATTTCATCGTCTGTGTATGCATGTCTAGTATAAACTTTGTGACTGACTTAACTCTATACCAGACAATAACAATTTTTAGACTTGTCCATATTGAAAGCATTTGAGCCATGCTCCGTGAAAAGGGGGCTTAATGCATCCGCAAAACGTATCGGCCCAGGTCAGCCTGTGCAGTTATGCGCAGGCTGATCCGGGCCGAAACATTTTTGCTTTTCGTAAATTTTCCGTGTCAAAGGACCAGTGTACCTCATGATTCAGTCGGTTGTTAGACAAAATGGATTTTATGGATCCATAATTATGTGATGATTTGCTTTGTATCATGGACTACGGGGATGCATTAAGCCCTTTTTTGCCAGAGCATGACACACTTGTAGACGACACAATAAATGCGACTCGACTGGTGGGGTTTGTCTGTAAACGGGTATAAAACATTGTGGGAAAAGGAGAAAATGCTGGGTACCAGCATTTTCTCCTTTTCCCTCTTTGTTTTCAAAAGCTTTATTCCCAAGCATGACTAAAACGAAGGCTTGTATGCTAAAGGGACAAGAATGGTAGAAGCCAAGGCGCTATCGGAGGTAATTGACATGTACATGGAAAAGAATTTCAAAAATTGGGATGCTTTCTTCCCAAATAAGAATATAGCTTATTGTTCGTTAATTTCATTGTTTAAAAAGATTTGCTTCGTTACATGTATTTTCAAAACCTGGGATGCAGTTTTATGTTCTTTGCCAAATAAGAATGTAGGTTATCGTTTGTTTATTTTATTGTTTGTAGAGATTTGGGTCGTGACATGTATTTCAAAAGTTGGGATGCTATTTCATGTACTTTGCCAAATATGAATGTAGGTTATTGTTTGTTTATTTTATTGTTTATAGAGATTTGGGTCGTGACATGTATTTCAAAAGCTGGGATACTATTTTGTGTACTTTGCCAAATAAGAATGTTGTTTATTGTTTTTTTTATAGTTTATAGAGATTTGGGTCGTGACATGTATTCCAAAACTTTCGATGCTATCTTATGCTATTTTATGTTCTTTGCCAAAGGAAAATAAACATTGTAGTTTCTTATTTGTTTATTCCATTGTTTATAGAGATTTTGGCCATTAGTCAAATTTATTTCTGTTTAATAGAAGGTAACCTTAATAATCAAAGTACTGAAAGTGCTAATAGAAGGTGATGGTTAAAATTTGCTTGGTTTTAATAGTGAACCCTTTCGTTGAAAATCCATTCATCTGACGGTTGACAACATTTTTTTCTAAGATTGATAGCATTGTTAGAACCTCGGTTCTAACAAAGCATTACGCCATGACTATTTTCCACAAAATCGTGTATTTAACACTTAAACTGCTGAATCGCAAATTTCTACTCAATACCAAAAGCTCAAACATTGCGGTTTCAAAGTTGATTTCACCGGAAAGAAAATACCGTATCGGACAGTGTAGATCAAAGATCAGACTGCACGTTCTGTGCAGTTTGATCTTGATCTACACTGTCCGCAAAAGGTCAATGGGTCGCGATTAGCAGCTTAAGGGTTAAGCATTTTACACGCGATTTTTAGGTGTAAGGATAGTGGTTTGGGGTGTAATGACTGTGGTTTTGAGCGTTTTGGTTTGTTTCTCTTACATATTCATCCGCGATGGAGACTTGTTAAACTAGGCCATGTCAAAACTGCGGATCGAGTTAAATTTCAAATCTACGGCTAATTCTTTGACATGTAACACTGAAGTTCATTGTTTGTCAAACTGGCTTGCAGTTTTTTTTTTTTTTCAATCCGCATTTTTACATATCAAGTGACACAGACCAGTCCGTTCATTGATCAATGAGGACCTATTTTTCTTGAAACAGAGGAGTGATTCGTCGTAATAGGAATGCATTTTGACGGCTGACATGAGGAGGTGAGACCTGGAAAGTAATCACATTCTAAAAATATAGGCCCTCCAACCAAAGTCATAAACACTTTGATAAGAGAGCCTGGGTGCCGCATTATTCTCTGAATCGAAATATAATTTAGTATTATGATCTTAATACCTTACTCATAGGCCTATATAGACGAAATTTTAAAAACAGCCTTGAAGTCACACATATCTAGGTCTTTTTTGACTAATTGAAATGTCAATTTTGTTTATTGTAAGGGTACAGGTCATTTCTAACGACTAATTTTGAGTTAAACGTCGGACCGAAACACTTTTCTTTTTTCATACCGAATTTTTCGAGGTTTTATAAATAAAAAAAAAAACGCACTACATGTAAAATCCTTCACGGCTTTTCTTCTTTTACATTTTTTTTTTATCTTTGCCAGTCTACGCAATTTTAGACTTGTCCAAACTCAAAAAAAGTTGCAGACGAAAAATCAAATTTTCCTAAGGATATGAAATTTGTCAAAAGCTTCCAAAGGGAGCCAGACATAGTCGGAAAAACGGGAAAATCAATGCTGATCACCATCCGTTTGTCCTTTTTCCCTCCATGCTTTTAAAAGGCTTCTTCCACGGGATTGTTTGGTTACTGGCTAAATCGACAATGTCAGTGTGTTGAGGCGATACGATCATTGTAAAATTAAGGTCTTTTTTTTTTTTAAGTTTCTTTATAGAAATCGGACAGCGTAGACCCAAGATCAGAAAACACTTTCTATGTAGTCTGATCTTGATCTAAACTGGCTCCAAAAAGCGCCACTAATCATGGTCAGCATTTTACCCCCCCCCCCCCCCCCCCCCCACCAAACAACTTCAAGTTGTTGACCCTTCAGAGGAAGGGTTGTTGTTTTTTTTTCCCAAAGGAAATACATAGTGCGACAAAGCGAACATACCTGTAACCAGCATTTTCTGTGCGACACGGCGAAAGTACTGGTAACTAACATTTTCTCCATTTTTCTCAATGTTTTCTACCTTCTCAAAGACAAATCCTAATGTTTGAGCCATACTTCTGCAAATGCTTTCAGTTTAGACTAACCTACACGCTTCACCAAATAATCTCGGGCTTTAACGTCCATCGGAAAGAAGTCTTTCAAAAACATTGTGGAAAAAGGAGAAAATGCTGGTTACCAGCTTTGTCTCCTTTTCCCACAAAGTTTTCAACTCTATCAAGGACGAAATTCCGCCATTAAGCCACCTTTAATTTGTCGTCTGCAAATGCTTTCAATTTGGACAAGTGTAAATTTTTTTCGTTTGGTAAAGATTTAAATACTATCATTTGGTTAACTCTTTACCAAAGGACAAAATTTTAGGCTTGTCCATATTGAAAGCATTTGCAGATGACAAATCTAAATTGACCCAAATGACAAAATTTGTCCTTGACAGGATAGAGAAAACATTGTTGGAAAAGGAGAAAATGCTGGTTACCAGCATTTTCTCCTTTTCCCACAATGTTTTCCAAAGCCTTCTTTCAGGGATTGTTTGGCAAAGGTTTAAGAGCTCAGGGGTTTATTCCGAATAGACTGTTGGGAAGCGAAGGAATGACCATGACATGAAAAATTGACAAGAGTCAAAAAGATTTGAAATATGAATTATTATTATCATTGGAGAATAGATTAACTGGCTCATTATCATATTTATCTCCCACCGATAATAGATATTGACAGCTTGATTATCATTAAAATTGTTTAATCTAAGATTATAATAGATGAACCATGCTCTGGCAAAAGGGGGTTTAATGCATCTCCGTGATGTATTATACCAAGCAAAGTAATCACGTGATTATGGATCCACAGGTTCCATTTTGTCTAACAATCGACTGAATCCAGAAGTAAAATGATCCTTGGCCACAAGGAAAATAGCAAGAAAGTTTTTACCTTTATCACGTGGGTCGATACTCTTTTGCAAATGCATTAATCCCCTTTTTCAAGGACCACGATTCATATATATATATATATATATCTAACAAATTCCACATTGTTGGCGTGATTTGACATAAGTCGGCACATTCCGTACAATGACCGTTTTTAAGTACATGTATGGGCGGATTTTTTCCTTTAACGAAAGCGCAGAATGTTATGGCATTCGGCAAACCTCGGGTGATCCGTTGATCAAGTCCCTCGGCTGTATCAGGTAGCTTGATATGCACCTTCATTGTACATTTCTTCGCCGGAAATACACCACTTTACCGTTTTTAAATTGTTATACTCCACTTAGAAAAAGAAACCATGAGTATTAATTTTTTTTTATCGATTTTCTAAACCATTTAGTTTAGCCAGTCAGAAATGGCGTTACTTTGAAACTTTGAATATTCTAGATAATTAGACTCAGAATATTGTCAAGAATATTTGGTGAGTACGCGCCCTGGTCGTCTTTTTCTCAAGCTGACGTCACTCATGACGAGAAGTTTCCGCTTACTGTCAAAGGGAGATAATTAAGAATATCGATTTTTTTTCCAAGTTCGTTAACTGTTTATCAAACGATAAAATTTTAGAGTTATCCAAATCCAAAGCATTTTCAGACGAAAAATTGATCTTCTACCACACAATCTTTAGTTATAACGGCCCTTAATAAAAAAGGCTTTTAAAAATGTAGTGGGAAAGGGAGAAAATGCTTGTGACCACCTTTTTCCACACTGTTTTCTAACCTTACAGAGGAAAATCGTATCATTTGAGACACATATACCTTTTGTACGCAGGTGCTTTCAGTTTGGATCAGTTTAATATTTTGTCGTTTGCTAAAAAATTGAATGTACACAGTTGGTGGGATTTGCTTTTTAGAATGGAAAAAAAAAACATTGTGGGAAAAGGAGAAAATGCTGGTTACCAGCATTTTCTCCTTTTCCCACAATATTTTCAAGAGGCCTCTTTCTCAGAGTTGTTAAATTTCGAGACTGTGTGGTAAAGGATTAATCCTTTATCAGACGATACACGTCTAGACTTCGCCGAGTAGAAAGCATTTTTAGACAAGAAATTGAATGTGGCTCAAATGATGAAACTCGGTTTTGAAAGATTAGGAAACACTGAGGTAAAAGGAGGAAATGCTAGGTGCCAGCATTTTCTCCCTTTTCCACAATATCTCTTTAAAGTCTTCTTCGGAGTCTCTTTATAGCTGTTTTGGTGGGGGGGGGGGGGCGAGAATAACAGTGTCAAACACAACACTGGCAAACAAATTACATTATCTTAGACTTACACGACCACAGCAGTAGAAAACGCTAGGTACCAGCATTTTCTCCCCTTTCCACATTGTTTTTGGAAGTCTAGGAGTCTTTTCAACTGTAGCTTTTTTGAAAAAAAAAAACAGTTATAAACGACACAAATAACGTGTCTATTCATAGATTTACCCGTTCCTCACATCAATGACAAATGACAAGGATAAGGAAATTACTTTTTCCCCTGTCTGTGGCAAGACAATGTGATAAAAAATATTATTAAAATACTTTCAAGGACAGTTCAGGCATAATAAATCTTTACAGGACAATCCAATGAATTATCGACTCTGGGAAAAGATCTCTTACATCCAGGAAAAAAATGCTAGTAACATGTATTTTGTCCTTGTCTCGCAATGTGCTCCAATTTTTACAAAAACAGATCTTATCATTTTGAACAATTTTAATTTGTCGTCTGCAAATGCATTCAATAATTACAGACTTGTCTGAAATTTTGCCGTTTGTTAAAGACTTAACTCTTCACCAGACGACAAAATTTTTAGACTTGTCTATATATTTAATATGCCTAAAATTATGGGCTTTTTGTTTGAAAGGACAGAAAGCATTACAGGGAAAAGGAGAAGATGCTAATGACTAGCACTTCTTCTCCCTTTCTCCAAAATATTTTTAAACCCCTCTAGATCAGGGTCGTCAAAACACGGAATTGAGTGGTAAAGGGTGAAGTCACAATCTAACGTAAAATCTGCCACATCTTTCATGAAATCTAGAATATATAATCGAGTCATGCTCTGGCAAAGGGAGGTTTAATGCATCCGTGATGCCTTATACCATGTAAGTCGACACAGTATTATGGATCCACAAAGTCCATTTTTGTCCAACAACCGACTGATTCATAAGAAAGAATGGTCCTTGGACATACAGAAAATTGACCATTACCGAAAAGTTTCGACCAAGGTTAGCCTGAACGGACTGCGCAGTCTGACCTGGGTCGACACTTTTCGCAGATGCATTGAGCTCCCATTTCACAGAGCATGGCTCATGTTTTTAAACAAATAGTCCCGTGTTTAAACGAATCTTGGGCTTTTGAAAGCATTGTGGGGAAATAGAAGAAAATGCTGGTGACCAGCATTTTCACCTTTTACCCACAATGCTTTCTTCCCATTCAAAGACAAATTCATGGGTCCTGCGTGGCTCAGTGGAAAATTGTAGGACTTGTGACCTGGAGGCTTCGGGTTCGGGATTGTTTGGTAAATGGTTGAATTGACGTCTTAAACTTCAAACTTATAGCATGTTGAAGGTAATACTTTTTTTTTCCCCATAATATATATATATATATATATATATATATATATATATATATATATATATATATATATATATATATATATCTGCTAGTGTAAAACAAAGATTAAACTGAACGTTCCTTTTGGTCGGATCTTGATCGACAGTGATGGTAGCCAGCATGTTCTCTTTTTCCCAAATCAATCTTTTCTTTCCTTTCAGAGACAAATTCCATCATTTTAGCCGCACCAATTCTTTCGTCTGCGAAAGCTTTCAATTTGAACTGAGTCTAAAAGTTAGTCGTCTGGTAATGAGCTAATTCTTGCAGGGCCATGGGTGATACCATGGACCTTTGCGGACGGCATAGATCAAGATCAGACTGCACAGAACGTGCAGTCTGATCTTGGATCTATACCGCCCGCTTCTTTAGTCAAGCCGATAATATATATATCTGTTTCAGTTTCAGCCTATATTTTCAGACGCCGAGCCCCGGTAGCTCAGTCGGTAGAGTATAGGACATGAGAACAGGGGGTCGCTGGTTCGATATCCCGGCTCGGCCAATTTCTTTTCGAGGATTGATGATAGTCATTGTGACAGGATTCATTCCTCTCACACCACTGACCATTATTTCGACTACGGTTATGTGGGAAAGCAGCCAGTGGCTTGGACAGAATATTGTGCGGATTACTGGCAAAAGAAACTCCAGGAAAGCATGGGTAGGTGCATTGGCCGCCTCGATGTAACTGAAATAATGTAGAAAACGGCGTTAAACACAAAAAATCATTCAATCAATTTGCAGACGCTGAAGTAAGTCGAGTTTACATATTTGGCACGGAAAGGGTAAAATGGATTGCAAAGAAGAACAGTTTCGTCTATCTCATAAATTCTATTAATGTAAGCTTTCGAGTTTTAAAGGCACAAATGATTCAATTAAATGTTGTGTCATCGTAAAATTAATGTTATTACATGTTAGTACTCATGTTTCCTAATAATTGTGTGAAAATTGTCTGTGACCTATATGTCTTCAAACTTACTTTTTTGATCAAATATACACCATAGAACTTTAACTCTACCAAACGACAAAAATGTAGACTTGTCCAAATTGAAAGCATTTGCAGACGACAATTTCAATATGGCTAAAATGATAGAATGTGCCTTTGATAGGAAAGAAAACATTGTGGGAAAAGGAGGAAATGCTGGATACCAGCATTTCCTCCTTTTTCCATAATATTTTCAAAAGGCTTTTTCCTCAGGGTCGTTAAAAGTCGGGATTGTGTGGTAAAGGGTTAAGCATTTAATCGTGGATTTTCGAGAAAAAATTAGAACGGAACTCCAAAATGAGCCATGCTCTGTGAAAAAGGGGTGAATTTAATGAACCTGCAAAAAGTTTCGACCCAGGTCAGCCTGCGCAGTCCGCGCAGGCTGACCTGGGTCGAAACTTTTTGCCATGGGTCAATTTGACGCACATAAAAGGACCAGTCTACCCCATGATTAAATCGGTTGTTAGACAAAATGGATTTTATGGATCCATAATTATATGGTGACTTGCGTAATATAATGCTTCAAGGAGATATATTAAACCCCTTTTGCCGGAGCGCTGCACATTTATTGAATGAGTGGGGTTTTAGTTCGCTTTCAACGATACTTCAGTCATATCACAAGGACAGTACTTATTTATGAGTTCTAGGCTTGAGCTCTGCCACCGCTTTCCGAATGAAATTTCCTTGAAAAACCAAACGCTTCCAAAAAGGTAAAGCATTTTTTTTTTTCTGTTTAATTTAGCCGCAAAAGATTTTTTTTCTTCGCAAGAATTGGCAGTCTTTCTTTATAATGATTTTTATTCATTATTTTTTTACTTACTAGTACCCTCCCTCCCTCCCTCCCTCTCTCTCTCTCTCTCTCTCTCTCTCTCTCCCTCTCTCAAATGTAGAATCATATCAACTCAACACACACACGCACACAAAAACAAAACAAAATGAATAGAAAGCAACTGAGATGATACTATAAACAGTTTTATTTGGTGACAGAGAAGACCATAGCTATACTTAATCTGATAAACAGATAAATGCCGATTGAACAGGCCAATAACTGGTCATTTTATGATAGTCTTTAACGATTTATCCCCCTTTCCACTAGCTGCAGTTATTGAACCAAACAATCGAAACATCATTCAAAAGCTCGAAAGCAAGTGAACATGTTCCGGTAAAAAGGGGCTTAATGCATCTCCCTGATGCATCACACCAAGCAGGTGATCATATAATTCTTCAACCACAAAATCCATTTTTTTTTTTTCTAACAACTAACTGAATCATAAGGTAAACTGGTCCTTTGAGCAACAGAAAAGAGACCAATGGCAAAAAGTTTCGACCCAGGTCAGCCTGCGCGGACTGCGCAGGCTGACCTGGGTCGATACTTTTTGCAGATGCATTAAACCTTCTTTTCACAGAGCATGGCTCCATTTTTTTTCTTTTTATTTTTTCGCATTCTCACATTGTCTGATTTTATCAATATGGGTCTTGACCTTTCCCTAACAGATCTGTGTTTTAATGACCCCAAGGTAGAAGGCTTTTGAATCCATTGTAGGAAAAGGAGAAAAAGATAGTAACCAGCCCCTGTTCACAAGAGGAGGCTGTCTGATCTCAATCTACAGTACCTGCAAAAAAACAACTTCAGTCCTACCTACCGCTCTAATGTTTAAAGGGAGCTATTCAGATTTTCATAATATCACAACTAATGAAAATGGTTTATCACTGAAGAAAGCAAGGCGATAGCTGGCATATCATTAGTAAAGAAGAAAGGCAAAAGTAGAAGAAAGTATTTTTTTTATTAATATTTCCTTATTGGGCTACGTAGCTTCTTAAGGTAATTTCAGATTTTTAGAAAGACTTGAAGGAATGTCACATATTCAATAGCATGTGTTGATGACGAGGATTCGTATGCAAATCAGTATTATGACGTCACATCATACGTAATAAAAGTAGACGGCGTTACCGATTGCTAAACAATCGTTCTGCAAATTTAAACATTCAAAATTCCATTTTTTTTACTACATTTAACTGTATAGTTTATACGATTGCTATATCTTGTATTTATTGGTGTTTTATAGGAACTTTTAATACACTGCATGAAAACGAAATGTCCCCTTTTAGAATGAAAAAAAAAAAAAACTGTTGCAAGTCTTGGAAAGACTGCAGTATTTATTTCGTGCTTGTATTGATTTTTCGTACAGGATTGGCGTGTGGCATCCAGGCATCTGGTCTCTTGGCTGTCGACGCATTTCTGTAAGCAATTGTTTCGCTCAGATTGTGATCTATCTTTGCATCCGACTTGTTCGTTAATACCATGGTACCGTCATTAACAGCGTGTGACCTTGGACTGTTATTGATGTCCCGGGTGTGGGTTATGGTTTTGGTAACGTTTGGTCGATATTCCTGATATTTTACAATGAAGTAGATTAAGATAATGTGATTAGTTTACCGTTTACCAAATCTATTATTACTACCTATGGTGGCATATTTCTGCCACGAGATGCGAGATAACTATCGGAATAATTTTAGAAACTATCAGAATAAATCAAAGTTTCCTTGAAATTTTATCTAGATAGTGAAAAGTTTTCTGAAAAAAGAAATGTCACGATAAACTTCGTTATCTAGAAAATTTTACATTGATCAGTAAATATCTTAATGCAAAATTTCTCATTCGTGCACGAAGCTGATATTCGAGATAAAATCGTCGGGATAATTCTACCCCCTTTTCGATATCTATAAATAGAAAATGCACAATTTGGATGAACTTGGTAGTTTTTGACTGTACAAGATGGCAAAGATGTTCCGAAGCCGTATCTATTTATAGATACCGTGGATGTCAGTTGTGGGTTCGCGCGCAGAAAAAAAAGTCGTCATAAAAGTGAGAATTATTACGATTTTTTTATCGTTAAACTTTTTATTATTGAGATAATAGTTTCAGGAAAGTTTGTTTTGTCGCCATAGTTTTCTTAAATTATCGCTACAGTTATCTCGTATCTCGCGGCAGAAATATGCCACCATAACTACCCTGACGACTTTTGGAAACACCTCGTTTAAAGAAAACAAGAGAACCGTGTGAGGGCACCAATGCTCGGCTACAGTTGCTATTTCAGCGAAAAAGGGGCATAATTTTGTCAATAATATTTCATGGTTGTCTGCCCTTGTAACGGTTCCCATTATGCCCCCTTTTTCTACTTCTTCCTCGAGGCCGTTAAAAATCGGAATTGTGTGTGGTCACGGGTTAAGTCTAGACTGAAGATGTCTGTTTGGTTTATTCAGCGCTTCAACCCTTAACCAAATGACAGAAATTTAGACTGGTCCAAATTGAAAGCATTTGCAGACGAAAAATCAAATTTTGCTCAAATAATGAAATTTGTCTCTGAAGGGCAAGAAAACATTGTAGGAAAAGGAGAAAATGCTGGTTACCAACATTTTCTCCTTTTCCAACAATGTTTTCAGAAGGCCTTACTGTCACGGCCGTAAAAAAAACTCGGGATTGCGTGGTAAGGGCTTAAGAGTAACAAACTATGCAAAATATCTAAGGAAAAACTGTCAAAAAGTTGTATTTACAAACTGCAGAAATTTAGAATGTTCCAGATTTACCAGCTCCTATTTAAGTTCTATCTGGTACCTTATTTAATAAACCTTCTAAATTCAATTCTACTTCTTAACTCTCAATTCTAGGACTGGTCATTTGATTGGCCGAGACGTTCTGTTAGAGACAATCGTATGGATATTCCTAGATTTAGAACTAGAATAAATTTTAGAATGGTTCTTGTTGTGCCAAAATGTTTTTAACCCTTTGCCAAACGACAAATTTTGAGCTTATTCAAACTGAAAGTATTTGCAGAAGACCAATAAAATCTGACACAATAGTTGCATCTGTGAACGGACAGAAAACCTTTTGGAAACTAGCGTTACTAGTTACTAGCGTTTCTAGCTAGTTACTAGCTAGCTTGCTGGTTACTAGCGTTTCTCCTTTTTTCCACAATATTTTCTCAGAGTCGTTAAAACTCGTGATAGTGTGCTAAAGAGTTAAAAGAGAACAGGATAATATTACCGTATAAGAATTCCTTGAGCAAGTACTTTTGTCTCTTTGATCCTTGTTTACGTAGACATATTTCTTGCAACAACAGCAGCCCACTTGACGATAATAATCATTGTCCAAAAAAGGTAAGACCGTGTTACCATGGCAATATCTGAAAGGTCAAATTAGTACATCTTATCCTCTATTTTCTCATATCACATTTTTTGTCAGGTGATTCACCTTTGGTGTGTCATAGATGTCTATGTTTGGTGTTTGACAAAACGACAAAATTTAAGACTTGTCCAAATTAAAAGTTTTTGCAGATTACATAATAATTCTGACTCACAAATTGAAATGAACCATGCTCTGTGAAAAGAGAGCTTAATGCATCTGCAAAAACTATCGATCCAGGCATGCGCGCAGGCTGACCTGGGCCGAAACTTTTTGTTATTGGTCAATTTTCTGCAGGTCAAAGGATCACTGTAACTCGTGATGCAATCAGTTTTTAAACAAATTGGATTTTATGGATCCCAATTATGTGATTTGCTTGGTATCATACCATACGGAGATGTTTAAGCCCCCTTTTGCCAGAGCATGGCTCAAATTTATATTTGGAAGGTTAGAAAACATTGTGGGGAAAATGAGAAAATGCTGGTTACCTCAATGTTTTCAAAAGTCTCCTTCTTCTGGGGTCGTTAAAAGTCGAGATTGTGTGGTTTAGAGTTAATGCTCTTTTCAACATTATTTCAGCTATGTCGTTGAGTTTCCTTTACCAGTACTTTGACACTATATTCTTCCTTAGCCACTGGCTGCTTTTCCACATGGCAATCGTTGAAACAGTGATCAGCTGTGAGAGAGGCGTGTTTCCTGTCAAAATAACAATCATCAATCCTAGGAAAATCAAAGCGCTGATGGCGCTGAAGGCCTGGGCATCAGAACGGGTGAAGAGGTAGGAAAATGCGGCCCAGAAGCTCAAAGTTGCTACCACATTTGTACAGGCTTAAAAAATGCTATCACAATTGTACAGACTAATAAAAAATATCTACATGTCTCACACTGACAGTCTGTGGAGTTGACAACAGAATGGAAAAACATAAATTTGTAAAGGCCAATATAATGAGTAGTTTTGTACAGCTTTGGTCTCATGGTCTTTATGGATTGAAAAGAGATAATTTTCAAAGGATTTTCTGCTTCCTATTTTCTTCCTTTACGTTGCTTTGGCAACAAATCAAGGTAACAAACCAAAATGAGCAGCGTGCAACAGCAGGGAATATTTCTGGAAAGTGCAAAAATCCACAATGGCATAGCAATGAATCATATTTTTATTTCATTTTACCACACTCAGTCTATAGGTTGAAATAGTAACCATGTCCTTTAAGATATGACAAGGAAAAACACAAAGTCTTTAAAGACAAATATCACAGAGCACGATTTGGTGTCTGAGAAAACAATCTTTTACGTATTTCTTTTTATTTTTAAGTTTTGGTTTCTATGGCAACAAATAAAAAGACGTCCGCATTCGGGCGCCAATGCTCGGTTGATTTTCAGTGAAAACACAAAGTTGAAAAAGGGACATAACTTGATAGTTATTTACCCTTATTGTTTATGTTTCCCTTTTGATAGTTAACAACTTGTCCAAGTTTTAAGTAAACATTTTCAGTAATAACAAAGATATTGTAAAATTTCAAATATTTTGCATGACGACGACACAAACGACGAAGATGGTGACACTAGGGCTATGAAAATACCATGTCTCTAAAAACAGCTGAGATAAAAGTTCTCAGTCGAAAAAGGGGCATAACTAATTATTTTGCCAAAAATATTTTGGTGGTTACCTACCTCTGTTGTACTGATATAAATTCCCTTTTTAATAGTTAACGAAAAGTTCAAGGTTGAAGTAAGTATCTTCATTAATGACAGATATGATAAAATGTCAAAGGTTCTGAAAATTTAAAGCATTAAAAAAAGGACATAACTATGTCAAAATTATTTTAATGGTTACCTGCCCTGTTATATGGGTACCCTTTTTAACAGTAAATAACTTGTACAAGTTTGAAGTAAATATCTTCAGGAATAACAGAGATATCAAAAAATGTCGAAGTTTTGATCTTCGATATAAAACGCCCACAAGTTACTTAACTCTTGACCACACATTCTCGAGTTTTACGGACTCCAAAGATATAGCCTCATGAAAACCTTTTGGAAAAAAAAAAAGAAAATGCTCTCTTTTTTCCTACAAGGTTTTCTACACTTTCACAGCCAATAACCAACATTTCAGCTAAATCTAAGTTGCCGTTCGCAAATATTTTCAATTTAGAAAAGTCTAAAATTTCATCGTTTTTTTTTTAAAGATTAACTGGTTTTCAATGGCTCATGTTACAAACTTTAATTCATATTTGGTATTGTATGCTCCGAGTTTGCTATGGGTCGAAATGGTTATGGGCCGAGATATCATATTCTGACAGGAAGAAATAAGGCATATATACCAATCAAATACATAATTATAACTTCAGACACGAGGTGCACAGTAATTTTACGAAAACTAAAATCTTGCCGAGGTTTTGAGACACCTTTTTCAGAAAAAAGAGCACATCGTCTGCGTAAAATCGCTATCATTATTTGTCATTCACGTGGTGTGTAGAAAAAAGGATAAACGAACGATCCCGATTAGTGCTTGGCAACAGCAGTCGTCACAACTCGGTCGATTACGTATCTACATCAAAATTTGATCAACGATCACCCGAGGTTTGCCAATTGTTTCTTTCACTGTTAAGCGCACGGATTTGCAGTTATGAATAACCTCACGAGGGCCCAAATTCTCAGTCACCACTTTCGTACGATTAAAATCGCACATCTATCAAGGTTTGTTGTGAAAGTAAACCTTAACTGTGATGTCCAAATCGAAATATTTTACTATTTACAGGGGTCGTTTCCTCCAGCGTAGTAAGATGGATTGCAGGCGGTACTTTTCACTTTTACTCGGGTTTTTCCGTAAATGCTTGACTCGGGGTTTTCCGTAAATGCTTGGATGGGGTTGAAATTTTGGGACACGATTCCTATGGCCTTGGGCTTGGCAAGCCAAGCGCAGGCCAAAGCCCTTTGTGTTACCGAGTGAGCTATTTGGCTCGGCACGATTTACTCTGTAGAGAAGGTCACCGTGCTATGTACATAAGTACAGACCTCCAGATAAAAGGGAGTGATAGTATTCTAAATCCATTATTTCTCTTCCAAACCTTATGTTGTGGGTACTCATTAGAATCATCTCAATGAGACGATTCTAATGAGTACCCATAACATAGGGTTTAGTGGAGAGTGATTAATATTTTCAATTTTGAAATCAAAGTCACTCCCTCTATCTGGAGCTCTGTAAGTAGTGCTTACGTGACCTCCCAGTTGTACGTGACAGAATTATATATGAGCCATGGTCTGGCAAAAGGGGGTTTCATGCATCTCCGTAATGCATTGTAACAGGCAAGACATTTGCATAATTACGGATCCATAAAATCCATTTAGTCCAACAAACGGCTGAGTCATGAGGTACACTGGTATTTTGACAAGCAGAAAATTGGCCAATAGCAAAAAGTATCGATCCATGTCAGCCTGCGCGGAATGCGCCGGCTGACTTGGCTCGATACTTTTTGTGGATGCATTAAACAACTTTTATCACAGAGCATGGCTCATATAAAGTCACAGATTGGATAGAGGCACAGTTTGGATATTAACAATTAGCGTTCTGTAATCCCATTGCCCCTTGAGCTTTCTGGGATTCATTAAGACTATGTCTCGGGGTTTTACCACCTGAAACTGAAAAGAAGGGAAGATGAAGAGTGTGTGAGTTTGTTTTCTTCGCACATCGGCAGATAAGGTTATTTTGAAAGCAAGGCAAAAAATTGATAGGGATTGTCGTTCTGTGGGATGTACCATAAACGAACCTTACAGTCTCAATATCGGTCAAACAATCAATGCAGGTGTTAAAAAGCATCTAAATTTAAATCATACCGTTTAAAAGTATGTGGTGTCCGTGATTGTGAGGTAGAGCGTCGGCCTCGTAATCAAAAGGTCCTGAGTTCGATACCCGGGAGCGGATGTCAACTATGGGACTGTTCATTGGCCCACACATTCGGCGCGAGTACTGGTGTAGTTTCCAGGAAGCAGAATCGAGAGAGATTAGTATAAGTTGTAAGAACTTGTTTCTCAATCGATGTGAAATAAATATGTTTAAACTAAAAGTATGGAAAATACTGTGAATATAACAATCTCTTATTGTGTGGTCGGTCCGAATGTTAGTCGCTGGCAGCAAAATGAATTTTAAAATCAAGCAAAACGTAAACAAAAGATAGAATGAGTGACCTGTAGGTTTTTAGCCTAGTTTTGAAATTAATTTCTCTGACAGCGACTTACACTTAGACCGACCGTACATTCCCAGACTGTCATCTCCACAATGATTTCCATACTTTCAAATGGTATGATTGTTTCAATTTAAATGCATTTTAACACCTGCCTTGTTTACTGTTTGTAGCTATTGTTTTCTCAACATGCGCGATATTTTTTACCGAAATGATGTGGGTTAAAGCTTGCACTCTTTCTGGGTGTTAATCAACGGACCATTGAGCCTGGCGCTCAGATCGTTGACCCGCAGTAATTGAACGTTACATGTAGTGGAAGAGGTGAGATAATAACCGTGCTGAAATTGGCCTACACTTCGTACTCTTGTGGAATTGTGTCAATCTGAGATTACTCAAAAATGAAATTAAAGTAAATGAGAGCCATTCATTAAAATGAGCCATGCTCTGTGAAAAGGGGGTTTGAATACATCTGCAAAAATTTTCGACCCAGGCTGCGCAGGCTGACCTGGGTCGAAAATATTTGCTATCGGTCAATTTCATGCGCGTCAAGGGATCAGTATACCTTATGATTCGATCGGTGGTGGAATAAAATGGTGGTGGATTTTATGGATCCATAATTCTATGATAACTTGCTTGGTATAATGCATCACGGAGTTGCATTAAACCCCCTTTTGCCAGAGCATGGCTGAAATGTAATTTCACCCAGCCGTTCCTGGCGAGCTAGCTTTTCCAGCAATATTTTGTAGGAACAGTACTTTCCTTAGAATTCAATCAATGTGATATTTGTCCGTTAATCCGGTCAGTCAACCGAAACGGACTTTTCGGTGCAATATTTAAAATCCTTATCCTGCGAAATAAGTTTAATGAATTTGATGCCGAGAATTAAGGACCGAATAATTCTACTTCAAACTTACCTTTTTTTTTTTTGAGAAAAATGTCGTCTTATCGGTCAGTGTAGATTCAAGATCAGACTGCACGTTCTGTGCAGTCTGATCTTGATCTGCACTGTCCGCAAGAGGTCAGTGAGTCGCGCTAAGCAGCCTTCGGGTTAATAAGATACGAATGCCTAAGAATCGCGATGGAAATCTCAATAGTTTGATCACAGAGTAAAACTGAACAATAGAGATAAAAAGTATTGTTGGAATAAGTTTTGAGTAAAGAAATAATAATAAATGCTGTGATTCGCGTTTTGTTTCTTTCACTGACGGTGTCGGTTCAACAAACCATTGTGGACGGCGCAGATCAAGATCAGACTGCACAGAAAGTGCAGTCTGATATTGGATCTACGCCAGCCGCTACCTGGTGCCAAGCTTTTGACCAAAACTTATCTTTATTTGCAGTGGCACATTACGACAAGAGGACAAAACTGTACACTTTTCCAAACTGTAAGCATTTTCAGATGACAATTTAAAAGTGGCTGAAATAATGGAATCTGTCTCAATTTGGGTAGAAACCATTGTGGAAAAAGGAGAAAATGCTGGTTACCAGCAGTTTCTCCTTTTCCCACATTGGTCTCAGAAGGCTTTTTCATCGGGTTTGTGAAAACACGGGATTGTGTAGTAAAAAGTTTACAAGATTTGTTTCGTTGGCAGCGAAAGGGTACTATTTTTTTATGAGAAATATTCGGTTTTTATTACATAAATCATTTTGATAACTTAATCCCATTTATGGCATGTTTAGCTGAAAAAGATAAAGTTTTTATTGCTAATAAGAGACTGGGATTTAAATTATAAACTTTAAGGATAAATGACGGATCTCCTACATGCAACAAATTTGTAAATTTTAATTGTATTTAAGAAAAAGAACTATTATAATCAACCAGATACGCCCCTTTTTGCATCTGTCAAAAATTGTGCGGGAAAAGGAGTAGCCATGCTCTGCCAAAAGGGGGCTTAATGCATCTGCGAAAAGTATCGACCTAGGTCAGCCTGCGCAGACCGCGCAGGCTGACCTTGGTAGAAACTTTTCGCTATTGGTCATTTTTTTGTATGTCAAAGGACCAGTTTACCTCATGATTCAGTCGGTTGTTAGACAAACTAGACCTCATGGATCCATGACCAAATGACTTGCTTGGTGTCATGCATCACGGAGCCTCCTTTTGCAGGAGCATGGTTCATTAATACATTTTAGATTTGCATCATCTTCTGTAAGTTTCCTTTGGTTGATTAACCAGGTCACAAAAATCTTAGACATGTCCAATTCAAAAAACATTTGCAGATAACACATTAGATGTGGTCCAAATAAAAGGATTTGTCTTTGACAGGGTAGGAAACATTTTGGAGAAAAGGAGAAAATGCTGGTTACCAGCATTTTCTCCTTTTCCCATAATGTTTTCCAAAGCATCTCCCTCCAGGGTCGTTAAAACTCCGTAATGTATAGTAAAGGGTTTTAAAAATTAGCTGTACAATGATTGGTATTCAAAAAACTACCTGGGGGAGGACTTTTTCCCCGTCGATAAGCAAACTTTTAAAACCAAAAGAGCGCTTGGTCCTAATAAGCAATTGTCCATATTTAAAGGCCCAATAGCGGCAAAAAATCAATGCAGTTTTAAAATGAATTTTAATTTAAATCATACCATGTAAAAGTATGGAAAATATAGTGAAGATGATAATCTGTTTTTGAGTTGTCGGTCAAAGTGTTAGTCGCTGGCAGGAAATTGAATTTCAAAATCAGGCAAAAAGTAAACAAAAGATAGACTGACCTGGCAACTTTTAACCTAGTTTTGAAATTAATTTCTCTTTTAGCGCCTAACACTTGGTCCGACTTTACAATAACAGATTGTCATGTTCACAATAATTTTCATACTTTTAAATGATATGATTTAACTTACATGCATTTTAATACCTTAATTGATTGTTTTTGGCAGCTATTGTTACTTTAAACAATGTTTTTAGGATCATTTGTGATAGTACAGATAACTGTCCTCGAATCCGACTTTAAATTTTGACGGGTCGCACCCGAGTGAAGAAACGATCGCAAAACAAAAGAGAAATTTCCGCACAGATTTTGTGTGCACGTTTAAACAAATTGACGGGAAAACTAGAAAATGAACATACCTGTTGCATGCGTATTCAATCATCATTTGTTTCAAGGTCAAACATTTTCAGTTTTAAACACTAAGCATAAGAAAAACAGTTTAATTCATCTTTGATTCGAGATGTTTACGTTTCCCAAAATACATAGTATACACAAAATCGCTGCCAAACAATAAATACTACAGGGTTTCGTTTTTTTTTTTTTTTTCGAGACTTACAAGTCATAAACGTCATCTAAAAGCGCTTTAGGTAATGAAATGTTTCATAATTTGTCTTTGGTCATGTGTGTCACTAAAAATTTAATTTCGCTGCAGTACAGATTAAACCGACGAAACAGAAAGTCAGTAGCTTTTCGCACGGAATCACGATGGACTTAAGACTCAATAAACGTCCAAATATGGAAAGAAGCATCGTAAACGTCGCATTATTGAGACCATTGTGTTAAAGGAAAAATTGTCTTAGCCCTTTACCAAACAATCCTGAGTTTAAACAGCCCTGAAGAAAGACAACTTTTTAAAACATCGTGGAAAAAGGAGAAAATGCTGGTAACCAGCATTTTCTCCTTTTCCCAAAATGTTTCTACCCTGTCAAAGACAGAACTCATCATTTGAACTACATCTATTTTTGTCGTCTGCAAATGGTTTCGATTTGGTCGAGTCCAAAATTTTGTCGTTTGGTAACGAGTTAATCATCAATATTTTACAAGGATGTTTTAAAAGTCTTTCTGCTTCAAGTTTGTAAATAAGTTTGACAAGTAAAAAAAATATGGAAGCCCCAAAAAGATTATTGCATACACTATTGCGTTTTCAGACGAAAAAGTGATGTTTGTTTTCGTAATTAATAACATAAAAGTGTCAACAAGATTCAACATATGACATCGAAGAAGATCATTATTTACCAAGATGAAATTGCGTGTTAATGTCTGCACACTGAATTGGAAATGGCATGAATAGAAACTGAGCTAAAGACAATGTAATTAATTTTTCGCCGTCAACTACATAAGTTCGACTTATGGCCGAGTTCAAAAGTAGATTTTCACGGAAATCGAAGATAATTTAGGTTATAATTTTGCATCTAGTGGCGAACGTACTATAAGAATACCGTGTACTTTAATCAGACTGGGCAAATTTATAATTGGGTCTGTAAAGGTGAAAGCATGAGCAAATTATTCCCTTGGTTAAGGTAGTACCATGTTATTTTGTTGGTTACGAAAATTAGCGGCCGTCATTAGATGTTCCATCAAGAATATCCTGTACTTAAGACTGGACAAAATATACGTGCATCGGAAAAGGTGAAAGCATTAGAAAATGATTTCATTATTTGTGTAATTCATGTTATTTCGTAGGTTATAGTAATTAGTAATTAGCGACCGTCGTTAGATGTAACACAAGGAACATAGCGTACTTTAGTCAGACTGGAAAAAGGTATACGAACACGTGATCTGTAAAGATGTAAGAAATCGAAAACCATTACTTTTGTTTAAATCTATTAACCCTTAGGCTGCTCAGCGCGACTCACCGGCCTTTTGCGGACAGTGTAGATCAAGATCAGACTGCACAGAACGTGCAGTCTGATCTTGGATCTACACTGTCCGATAAGGAGATATCTCTCTTCAAAAAAATACATTTGAAATAGGAAAAAATGGGTTTTTACTATTGGTTTGAAAGTTTCATTTCTTTTATTTAGCAGAATAAGGGTTATGGCAAAATTTATATACCCGACTTTTTTCGGCGTCTGAAAGTACAACCCACTGAAACTCAGAATTGTTCTTATCTCAAAGACTTGGCTTAACAAGCGGACGGTATAGATCCAAGGTCAGACTACACGTTCTGTGCAGTCTGATCTTGATCTATGCCGTCCGCAAAAAGCCCATGTGTTCGCCCATGGCGCTGAAAGGGATAAGTAATACCATACTACTTGTATTTCGTAGGTTTTACAATTTTCACTGCGAGTTATTACCCAGTAACGAGTGACACTTTGTAACAACCGTAATTCAATTACTTGGCATACTGTTTTGGGCTTTTTAGGTTCTTACTAACGAATGGTTTTTGACTCCGTTAGGATCTTTTGTCCTATACTCTATGGTGGATAAAAATTGTTGGCAATTCGATTTGCTATGTACAGCTTACGGTGACACAGTCACCGATTCGATTCGAACTCGAAGCTCTCGGTACTTGAGCTGGACAAAGTAGATCCCTATCCTGGTGCTGGTGAAACCCAGAGTTCTAATGAATGAATAAACTACATATTACCCTTGTTGCAAATTTCAATCTTAAAAAAAAGTGTGTTTTATCCAATACACTTTGTATGTATATATCTATTTATGTATGAAGCGCGTAGCAACAGTAACTAAGGAAGTCGGTTTATCTCATTGCCTCCCACTTATTGTATAAATCCTGATCAGATGATACGATTAGCTGGTTGCTCCTGCCGCGAATTTCGATTATAAAGAAAGTGTGTCATCATGTCTAAAAATTTTATTATGCACGTTAAAAATGTGATATTTGCATTCTATGACACTAATTTCGTATTAATTAGGTCACTTACCTAGACCATCTGCAACACAGTGCTACGACTAGGCCAAGAACTGCAAGGCACAGCACAACCCCAAGTATGATCAATAGTAGAAAATAGTGGTGTTCTTCTGTAAATACAGTTAGATGTTTAAAACCCTTGGGGTGCCAAGCGAAATTCACGGCACGTTTGCTGACAGTGTAGATCAAGATCAGACTGCACAAAATCTGTATTCTGATCTTGATCCACACTGCCCGAAACCGTGAATTCAAAAATAACTTGGGAATCGACTCACCGGTGTTGTCATGTATAAAAGATCAGGTATACATGGTCTTAGACTTAACAAGTAAAAACATATGGTGCAGGCATATCCATATAAAATAAATAAATACTAATGCTTCCTTTACTTTAATATTTGAAATACATGTGAGCCATGCTCTGGCAAAAGGGGGCTTAATGCATCGCAGTGTTGCATGATACCAAGCAAGTCATGGCATGATCATAAATCCATAAAGTACATTTTGACTCAAAAACCGACTGAATCATGACGTAGACTGGTCCTTTGACATACATAAAAGCGACCAATAGCGAAAAGTTTCGGCCCAGGTCAGCCTGCGCGGACTGCGCAGGCTGACCTGGGTCGATACTTTTCGCAGATGCATTAAGCCCCCTTTTCACAGAGACCGGCTCATACAGAATATATGAATACGAATGCTTCCGTTGCTTTAATATTTGGAATACATATTTCTGTGAACTGGGTTTAGCGTTGTATGAAGCACACCTTCAAACATTCTTTATCTGACGTCACAATAGCAAAAAGTTTCTTCATAAGTCAAAGTGCCGTGTTCCCATGCTTTTGATAAAAACAAACAGAAAATAGCTGATGCACATTTTCTTGTCATTTCAACTGTCAAAACTGACTGTAGCGACAAAGCCAAGACCTGCTTTATTTTAAATTTAAAATCGGGTAATAATATTGGATATATAAGCTTCTCTGACTCTTTCTATTCTGCGCACACACTCGTACCAGACAAGTAATTCGGTCTCATTCATTGAAATTTCCTCTCGTTCATGTTCGTATAAGAACAACTGTATTTTAAGGCAATAGTCGTTTTCCCCACAATGCCACCCATACAATTAAAATCAAAGCGCTGACGCACTGAAGGCAGCGGGTTTGTGCCAGCTACAGATCTTATTACTTTCTTTGCACAGGTTTCCTTTATACTTGACTTGAAGTAAAAAGGTGCCTTAATCGATCTGCAAACAGTATAGACTTAGGTCAGCCTGTGCAGGCAGTCAGTCTGTGCAGTCTTCACAGGCTGACCTGGGCTGAAACTTTTCGCCATTGGTCCATTTTCTGTACATCGAAGGGTCGGTCTATGGATCAATAATTATTTATGTCTTGCTTGGTATAATCCATCACGAGGATGCAAGAAGCCCCATTTTGTCAAAGCACAGCTCATTTGTTTGTGGCTAAAATAAAGATAAAATCTAGTACATGAGCACAGGCAGAAAACAAGACTTGAATAAATGATATTAATCCTTTCCAAAACAATCCCAAGTTTTTATGACCCTGTGGAAGAGGCCTTTAAAGATATTTGTGGAAATGGAGAAAGTGCTTCTAACCAATGTTTTCTATTATATCAATCCGTAACATTTATGAAATTCTTGAAAGGTATCTTAAAGTACTGAAAACCAGTCTTAGTATAATTTTGAGGTTTTACACCTCAAAATCCTTGTAGGCCAAATAATGTGCTTTATAAAAGTTTTGCCGATCCCTTTTAAGGAGTTTGTAGCTCAAAGACTTGAAGTTGGTACCGCTGGTTTAAATTTCCAGCATGGTCTTCTTTCTGATCCACTTATCATTTATGCCATGTTGTTATTCAGTGCATGACCTTAAGGAAATAGCCAAGAAACGCATGCATAGGTACACTGGCAGCTGTTATGACCCAAGCTGTTTAAATTTCATTAACTGCTAATAAATTATACTGAAAGAAGCCATTTGCAGACAAAAATTGAAACATGGCTCAAAAACAGTGTACATCTTTGATAGGGTAGAAAACATTGTTGGAAAAGGAGAAAATGCTGCTTACCAGCATTTTCTCCCATTCCTACAATGTTTGTAAAAAGTTATGTTCTAAGGGTCGTTAAAACTTGAGATTGTGTTGTACAAGTAAATGCATAATATAATTTGCAGTTATAACTACTTTTAACTCTTTACCACTCAATGCCGACTTCTAACAACCTTGAGAAAAAAGCCTTGTGAAAACAGTCTGGGAAAGGAGAAAATGCTGGGAACCAGCATTTTCTCTATTATCCACAATGTTTTCTATCCTATAAAATAAAACTTGTACCATTTGAGCCACAATGAAATTGTCGTCTGCAAATGCTTTCAGTTTGAACACAGCTGAAATTTTGCCGTCTGCCAAAGGCTTAATGGGTGACTTTTCGTGTAACATCGCCTGTCATAGCCGAATCCGTACGACTTTGGCGATAAAAGGCGATGTTACACGAATCCCATTACGATGCCCTATGCTCAAAATTCATCATGCAAACAAACACCGACAAGAAAAAGTCAATGCAAAGAATCAAAGTCGCCGCAAATTTTTTTATTTAATGCTTCAAGAAAGCCAGGGCAAATAAGTAAATGTCAGTTTTCATCAGCAGATTTTTTAACACATTATGAAATTGATGTGACTGTGAATCTATATCAAAAGTTGTCTTCTGTTACAGTATCTAATACCCTCGCATAGCGCTCTCTGAACTCTTTTCCAAACGAAAAATATCAGACTCTTCCAAATTCAAAGAGTTGACAGATGACAATTTAAAAAGCTGCAAAAATGGTAGAAAATTCGCTAGTAGTGGGGGGAAAAGTATTTGTTAAAGGAGAAATTGCTTATAACGAGTAATTTCTCCTTATCCAACATGTTTTTCCAAAAGAATTTGACAGCGCACGTGATAACCCGCGTTTGTTTGGGAAAGTGTTGAAAACAGGGCCAAGTTACTAAATTGTTGCTGTCCTAGGATAGTATGATTCAAGAGAACGTAAGTTTGCAATGCATGCTTTCAATTTAAACAAGTCTAAAACTATACTGTTTGGTGAACGCTGTTAATAAAGAATATTGGTTTTGCATTGCGATTTATGAACAACACAGCGAAAAACTGGTCTCTCTCCAGATTTTTTCCAACAAAGTACATTGTAAATTCATCTAGAACTTGGTGAGAAATAAACAAAAGGGTTCTAAACAATCTTTGTTTTAAAAACTAAACTTAGAAAGAAGTAACCAATAATGGTTAGATACAATCATAACCATCATACTCGTTCTTCGGCGGAATTTAACACAATTTCAGCAATGTACAATTTTAGCGGTGGTCATTCAACAAAAAACACAAATAGTAGGAAAAACTAGGTACTAAATAATCAAAATGATAATTAAACCTGTGTACGAAATGACGAAAGTGGATACGAAATGACCAACTGGATACGAAATGACCAAAATAGAAAGTATAGGTAGGTACGAAATGACCAAAATCGTATCTACGAAATGACCTAGGTACGAAATTAACTAGGTACGAAATGACTGGAAACCTGTACAGCCTTGACCAATGGAAACAAGGCATTTATTTGGATGAGTCCATTTCTCGCGAATAGCGAAAATAAAAGTAATACTTGGGCGGATTTTTTGATGTTGTAAGTATTAACAGAGCAAAAATAGTATCGTATTGTATATACTTCGTAGTTTAAGAATGAATTAAAAAGCCAGTTTAAGGCGAAGTAGAAAGATTCCTTGTTAACCTTAACACCCCTATAAAAAAGAAATTCCCATTGTCCATTTCCTAACTCGAAAAACTATCAAAAATATAGTCGCGCGCTTCTGCGCGGCGACTAATAAAAACTTTTGCTCTGAAAATATTTTCTTTTGCACTTTTTCGGTCTATGTAGATACCGACGCCCTCCTTCCGTTTCTATTCTACAGTAACATTACGGATGAACACGTAAGGTGTAAGGCAGTTTTGAAAGGGTGTCGTCTGCGCGAGTAGCGCGTATTTATACATGATCGTTTGTGTATTCATGGAGGAACTATTTAGTCAAGTGTAGGAATCAAGTTTTGTTTACCTCGCGTATCCAGGAAAAAGCTGCCGGATGCAAGAATTCTCGACCTAGATAAATATCGTAAGCGCTGAAAATCAGTAACTCATACCTGGGGACTATGACAGCGGGTTTCACCCGCTGCCAATAAGAATATTTGAATTCTTTCCATCCGCACAAATACTCACGGTCTTTGTGTAATTTATGGTAGTTTTTGTTATTTTAACTCTTTACCAAACGACAAAATTTTAGTCTTGCCCAAACTGAAAACCATATGGTTTGCAGACGACACATTTAAGATGGCTCACAAGACGAAATATGTCCTTGGTATATTAGAAAACGTTGCGGAAAAAGGAGAAAATGCTGGTTACCAGCATTTTCTCCTTTTCCCACAATGTTTTCAAAAGGCTCCTTTTCTCAGTGTCGTTAAAACTCGGGATTGTGTGGTAAAGGGTTTGATAAGCAATACAGTAAACAGTTTCATGTTGTCATGTAACGCCGTGGCCGGCACTATACGTAACTTTTGTCACTTAACTATTACCAGACGGCAAAATTTTAGACCGGCCAAAATTGAAAGCATTCGCATACGACAAATGAAACAAGGCCAAGACAAAGACATTTATTTTTGAAAAGGGTAGAAAACATTGTGGGAATAGATGTTTTCAAAAACGTTTTTCCTCAAGACCATTTAAGCATAGGATTGTTTAGTACAGTGTCAGATCTCCGCCAGTTTAATTCTTTTCAATCCACTTTATAACACTTTCATCCCAAATATATCAATTCGACCTCTTTCGACAACTGAAAAAAATGCAATCAAGTGCTTCCCAGAAAGGTTTTTATGTTATAGACTCGACTAAGCAAGCGGACGTTACAGATCCAAGATCAGACTGCACGTTCTGTGCAGTCTGATCTTGATCTATGCCGTCCGCAAAAGCCCATGATTTTGCCTCTGACGCTGAAAGTGTTAATACATTCTCTCTCTTAGAGATGGCTTTTCTTTCATCTTGCACCTGATAACGTTTGAAAACACTCTGGCAACCCATATATTTTAGCCATGCTCTTTGAAATGGGGATTAAATGCATCTGCAAAAAGTATCGACCCATGTCAACCTGCGCAGTCCCCGCAGGCAGACATAGGTCGAAACTTTGCTTTTGGTCATTTTTCTGCATGTCACAGGGCCATTTTACCCCATGATTCAGTGGTTTGTTAGACAAAATAGATTTTCTTTTTATCCATAGTTATATGATGAATTGCTTGGTACAGAGTATACCGGAGATGCATGAAACCCCCTTTTTACCAGAGCACAAACTCATTTGCAACAAGCCCGCCCGGGTAGCTTAGTGGTTAGCGTGTCGGACTCGTGACCTTGTGGTTGCGAGTTCGATACCCGGTTGAGGCAAACTTGCTTTCCGGCGATTTTTCGCCTCTCACCTCTGATGCATGCGAGAAAAGTAGTCAGTGGCTTTGGAAAGAAAGTTGAGTCAGTACTGGTGTTAGAAAGCCAGGAAACACATAGGTGCGTCGCTGACCGCCATGATATGACCTAAGCTGTTAAAATGGCGTTTAACTCCAATACAAACCAAACCAAACCATTTGTAACATTAATTCATTTGTATGGCGTTTAAATCCCGTTTCAAACATTTTCAGTTATGACAAAAGAACTAAATGCACAATTGCATGCTTTCCAAGGTTTTAACTAGAAGTGCAAGTACAGCTCTTTCCTTGGCCAACGACTGCTTTCCTTCCAGGTATAAGTCGTAATTTTTCAGCGGAACAGGAAGAGGAATAAATCACGACTGTCGCAATGACCTCACTCGTTCCCCTGAAAGACCTATGACCAAGCCCGGAATTCAAGCTCACTACCTTTGGATTACTAGTCCTGAGTATTAAATTCGTGCTATTGAAGCTCCAATGCAACAGGGAAGAAAAAGAACACCAAACGAAAAAAAAAAAAGAGGAAACTTTCAGGTCGAAAATATAATATGGAACCAGCCACCTCAGTTTCAGTGTTATTATGGGTCAGATTACTACCTCAATCATTGGATAGATAATTAGATGCTCACTGCAGCCTGGTCTCGATCTGCACATTTTGAAAATGCAGGTAAAGTGGTGATTGGTGCTCCTACGCGTTAACCAAACATTTCCGAGCTTTAACAACCCTGAGAAAGAAAGCTGTTGAAAAAATTCTTGGAAAAGGAGAAAATGCTATAGTGCCAAGCATTTTTTTTTTTTTTCCATTTTCCACAAAGCTTAACCAGTATTTTCTCCTTTTCCAACAATGTTTTCTACCCTAACAAAGACAGAAATCACCATTTGAGCAACATTTAATTTGTGGTCTGCAAATGCTTTCAATTTGAACATGTCTAAAATTTTGTCGTTTGGGAAAGAGTTAAAAGGCATGATTTGAATGAAATGCATTTTAACACTCACGTAGTTTACTTTTGGCCGTCACTGGACCTTTAAGGTTAATGTATTTGAATCTAGTTTTCACGTTTCGGTTTATAGCAAAAAAGATTCTGCTCAAAAATAGGACTTTATTTTCTAACTCCCCTTGTTTTCAATGTAACACAGCCACTACGAATTTTCGTGTCTCACACACGTTTGAGATAAGAAAATAGTGCCGTATTTGGTCAGTTCTCTGTAATCATACACCTTATTTCTAGAAACATTGCTTACCTAGATTCCTGTGCGAAATTAACTGTCAAAACTGGTAATCATGATAAAGCTGAATTTAAGGGGAAAAAAATAACCACTTTTAGATTAAAAACAAAATCAATATATGCAAGTTTCTTTTCAACAATTTTTCGTTCGTAATCTACTTGTTAAAGAAGCCAGTACGCTTCATGTAAATTTCATTGCGCAATGTACACGTACATATATGCCTATGTTTTAACATATCATAGACTATAGCTCTTGATAATGCAGTTATGTGGTAAAAAGAATCTGACATTCGTTGGCTTTTGAGGTAAAAAATTATTAAACTCTTCACACACCCAAAAAAAATGTTATCAAGCTCGCACAAGGCTCGCTTAATAACATTTTTTGTAGAAACGTTTAATGAAATTTTATCTCAAATACCAACTCAGATCTCATGTCAGATCTCATATATTTCTGAATTCAGTCTGCTTTTCAAACGGAAAAACAAAGCAGGCCACATGTAGAGTACATTGTCGTCAAAGTGTGTACTTACAATGAATTATTAATGTCGTAAAAAAAAAGGAGGACAAATTTCGCGTGCCGGCGTTCTTTAGATATAAAGTTCTAATAAAGTACAAAAAAGTAATATTATAAAAAAAAAATGTGTCAATATATTTATTGTATTATCAACTTAATTCTTCAAAGCAGCCCGAATATTTTTAACTCTTTACAAGACGACAAAATTTTGGAATAGTCTTTATTGAAAGCGTTTGCAGACGAAATATAAAAAGTGGCTAATATGATGAGATTTGTCTATGAAAGGATAGAAAACATTGTGTGAAAAGGAGAAAATTGTGGTAACCACAATTTTCTCCTTTTCCCCCAACGTTTTCCGAAAACTTTCTTCTCCATGGTCGTTCAAACAATGCAATTGTTTGGAGAATGGTTTATCCTTTTCCCAAACGATCTTCTGTTTCTATGAGAAAAAAAAATGACTTGTAAAAACATCGTTGCAAAAGGAGGGGGGTATGGTGGGAGATGGCCACGACTCCCATCATACCAGTTGACCTGGCAAATAAAACTTAAAGAAAAAAAAAACATTATGTTTGGCACTGAGAAAGTACAAAAAACAGTAATAAGATTAAAAAAAAAAACGCGTCAACAGCTGTTACAGAGTCATCTTAATTTTTTTCTCAGCAGTCCGAACTTTTTTTACCCTTACAGCATCTTTCACGACCAAATTTGACTTTGCGGAAAGTGTAGATCAAGCTCAGACTGCACAAAAAGTGCAGTCCGATCTTTGATCTACACTGTCTAGTTTGCTGAAACACTACAGGGAAAAAAGCAACCACGAAATTGCAATTATCTGGGTTTTATCCTAGACTGAAAATGTCCACTGGGTCTATCTGGCGCCTCAGGGGTTAGTATTATATTAACCATTCTTCATGAAATAAAACACTTCAGGTTTGGCCCTTATCGAAACCATCTGAAATAATGAAGGAAACGAGTCGTGCTCCGTGAAAAACGGGGCTTAATGCATCTGCAAAAAGTATCGACCCAGGTCAGCCTGCGCAGTCCGCGCAGGCTGACCTGGGTCGATACTTTTTGCTACTGGTGAATTTTCTGTTTATCCAAGGACAATTCCACCTTATGATACCGTTAACTGTTAGACTAAATGGATTTTATGGAAACATAATTATGTACTGACTTGCTTGATAATAATTATTTGGCAGAGGCTGTTTACAGTTAACTGCAAATAGCCAAAAAACGCAGAAATGGCTATTTACAGTTAACTGTAAATAGCCAAAAACCGTTAAAATGGCTATTTACAGTTAACTGTCAGTAGCCAATTCTACGTTTTTTGGCAATTAACAGTTAACTGTAAATAACCATTTTAACGTTTTTTGGCTATTTACAGTTAACTGTAAATAGCCATTTCTACGTTTTTTGGCTATTTACAGTTAACTGTAAATAGCCAAAAAACCGTTAAAATGGCTATTTACAGTTAACTGTCAGTAGCCAATTCTACGTTTTTTTGGCAATTAACAGTTAACTGTACATAACCATTTTAACGTTTTTTGGCTATTTACAGTTAACTGTCAATAGCCAATTCTACGTTTTTTTGGCTATTGAGAGTTAACTGTAAATAGCTATTTTAACGTTTTATGGCTATTTACAGTTAACTGTAAATAGCCACTCCGTAATTATTTATAATGCTTAATGGAGATGCATTAACCCTTTACTACACAATCCTGACTTTTAACGACTTCGATTAGGAAGGCTACTGAAAAAATTGTGGTAACCAGCATTTTCTGCCTTTCCCACAATGTGATCTACCCTTCCTAAAACAAAATGTCAATTTTTGAGTCACATTTATTATTTCGTCTGCAAATACCTTCAATTTTGACATTTCTGATATTTTGTCGTTTAGTAAAGAGTTAAACCCCTTTTTTTCCAAAGCACAAAGTCTAGATTTTGGCCTAAGGAAAATATTGTGACAAACGGATAAACTGCTCGCATCAATACATTTCTCCTTCCTTCACAGGAATTTCAAATGTTTGATTACTGTGGCTGGCGAAATAATCTTTCGGACAATTTGTGGAAAAAATTTGATCTCCAGCAATGTACTTTTCCTAGCTAGGCTAAACAATTGTTTCTGTGGTTTTTTAGCACGCAATCATTTGAAATCCGATTTCCAAGTCATGAAAAATTATAAATCAAGGCCGAGTGCCCACATTCGTTGAAAACTGATGTAATTCCGTTTTTTTTTTTCCAATTTTCTCAACCTTTCTATTAAAAGCGTATCTAAACAGATTTCGCTTCGCAAGTTTTTTTTTTCCAACTCCTAGTAATTTTCATTCGGGTGCAAAGATGGCCTAAAAACTAAAATATAGATAGAAAGATATGTGGAAAACAAGATGAATTACCCAGATTTTGTGTATTTTGTCTGTAAAATTTCCGATTCCGTTAGTAACGGGATAGTATGAATTGTATGACAAGGTATAAATACATTTTGACCGCAAGTGCATATTAGTCAGCACGACAGCTCAGTTGGTGGAATCGATGAGTTATGGTATTTTATGGTCGTGGATTCGAATTCCAGTGGATGCAAATTATTTTTGCAGTATGATTTTGTTTCAAATAAGAGTAACAGTCACGTCATTATGATTTCTCCTACAAAATAAACTTTCTCTAAAAAAAAAATGACTCGAAATCTAGTTTCATGCCCTTTTACATCAAAAGCAAAAATAGGAGAAAACCTATAGTTTGGTGTAATCTTTTTTTAAATATAGTGCGAATAAAAGCGGGCTGCGCAAGCTGACTTATTTTTTTTGCAGATGCATTAAACCATTTTTTCTCAGAGGAAGCCTAAAAAGATTTCCTTGACTAGTATGGAAAACAAAACACTCACGAAAATCTAGCGATTGACCGGGACAAGCAATTGCTACTTTTCAATTCTTGTCCTTCCGAGTCTGTTGGACAGATGGGTCAATGACGTCGCATTTTCAAGAGCGTAAATGGTTATTATCTCATGTAATATTTTTTTCAGGCAAAGGTTCAATTACACAATCACCTTCTAAACACTTTCAGCCTCATTATTTAATAATGAGCCATGTTCTGTGAAAAGGGGTCTTAATGCATCTGCCAAAAGTATCGATCCAGGTCAGCCTGCGCAGTCCGCGCAGGCTGACCTGGGCCGAAACTTTTCGCTACTGGTCAATTTTCCGTTTGTCCAAAGACCAGTCTACCTCATGATTTAGTCGGTTGTTTAAAAAAAAGAGGCTATTATGGATCTAAACTTATGTGATAGCTTGATTGGTATCATGCACCAAGGAGATGCAATAAGCCCCCTTTCGCAAGGGGATGGCTAATATTTATATGAACTCAACATCTTTCATCGAAACTCAGAAAGATTTTCTTCTTATAGACTTGACTAAACACGAGGACTGTACAGATCCAAGATCTGACTGTTCGTTTTGTGCAGCCTGATCTTGGTCTTTGCCGCCCGCAAAAGCGCCTCATTTCACCTATTGTGCTGGGAGGGGTAACCGTATGTCCACATATTTGCTAAAACGAGTATTTTATGTTTATCACGTCATTGAAGCTACAGACTTTGAAGTTCTTTGCACACACAAAAACAGACACATTAAAAAATATGGTTGCTATCTTGCATAATATTTTTAATATTTTTATAATGTTACGGACTTTTTACCGAAAAAGTGAAATTCCTCAATAGATCGAAAAACGTCAGCTATTCCGAACTCAAAGAAAAATGTCATTAGGTTTTCTAAATGATACGAGAATGTCAGCAGGTTTCTCTACCTAACTACTAACTTTGAGATCTTTTTTGTCATCTAATATTACAATAGGTCTACAAGATGATTTTCCTCTTTACAGTGTGGAAAAGGTCTTTTTGGCTCTTCTAAACAGATTCGAAAATATCCTTAGATTTGTGTAATTAATTTAAACGCTGAATCAGGTCAATTTTCAATATTAAACAACAGTATTTTTAAATTGGCTCACTCTATACAAAATAGATGTATTGAAGATTTTTCCCCTACACAGTGGACAAGTGTTGATCCACGCCGGTTATCTATATATTATGAGAATAACTATAATTTCGAATATTGCAAGGGGTTTATTTTTCAAACACTAATGATTAAAAATCAGAAATGATACTGATTTATGTCCTTGACTCTTTACCAAACAACAAAATTTGACAGTGGTCCCAGTTGAAAGCAATTGCAGACGACAAACTAAATGTGGTCCAAATACAATGTAACGGTACAATATATTTGTCTATGAAAGCATTTCCTCCTTTTTCAAAAGCTTTTTCAACAGTGTTCTTCATCATGGCCGTTCAAAGACGGGATTGTTTGGCAGAGGGCTAAATGTTCGGATGTAAACATAAAAATAGAAAAGGAATGAATGCATTGTAACAACAACTTTTAATTTTTAAGCGACATATGGAAGTCATAAAATTATTTTCGAGCTAGGCAAATATCGTAGAAAGCAATAACTAATAAAAATAAACTGTTTAACCCTGTACCAAAAATTCCAGTGTTTTGACGACCCTAAGGAGTTAACCCTTTACCATACAACCCCGAGTTTTAACGACCCTGCGGAAAAAAAACCTTTTTAAAACCACGTTGGAAAAGGAGAAAATGCTGGTAACCAGCATTTTCTCCTTTTCCCACGAGGTTTTCTACACTTTCATGGACAATTAAAATCATTTCAGTGGAATATGATATGTCGTCTGCCAATGCTTTCAATCTGGACCACACTAAAATTTTGTCGTTTGGTAAAGAGTTCAGTCTTTTAGTATATCTAAAACAAACCTGATGGGGCATCAACTGTCACGTCTACATCAGTGTTCACATGTGATCTCGACTCTGTTGGTACACAGGTTGGCGGCTGACTATACCACACAGAGCCAACTGTACAGAGAATGGAATACGTTCCTTGAAGCGTGAACCCTGCCAAACAAGAATACGTCGCCACGGAACCGGGAAGGTATGGACCTATAGGGGAAATTATCCCGTTCTGGATGGCTGGTGGCGAAGGGCAAGCTTTTCCACCGAATGGTCCTGCGATTGTATTCCGGAATGTTGAAGTAGTAGATACTGCACTTGAGGTTCCAGGTGTTGTAGACGTCAGAGTTGTTGTAGCTGTGTTGGTCATTTCTATTTGTTTGTTTTGTTATTACCCCAAAAATTAAAGTAACAATAGCTGCCAAAAGTAAACAAAGCGGGTGTTAAAATGCATTTAGATTTAAATCATATCATTTTAAAGTATGAAAATTACTATGAAGATGACATTCTGTTATCATTTGGTCGGTCCAAATGTTCGTTGCTGACAGAGAAATTAATTTCAAAACTAGGTTAAAAGTTGCCAGGTAACTCTATCTTATGTTTACTCGTTGCCTGATTTTAAAACTAATTTTTTCTGCCAGTGTTTAACGCCTGGACCGACCAGTCAATAACAGATTGTCATCTTCACAATATTCTGATGTTCTGTAGTCGGTTCAAGTGTCAGTCGCTGAAAGAGAATGAATTTCAAAATTAGGCAAAAAGTAAACAAATGATAGAGTGACCTGGCAACTTTTCACTTACATTTGAAATTAGATTCTCTGCCGGCTACTAACACCGACCGTACAATAACAAATTGTCATCTTTTTAAATGATATGTTTTAAATTTAAATGCATTTTAAAATTTGTTCTGTTTACTCTAAGCAGCTATTGTTTCTTTAGAGAAGATTATTTGAACTGTTGTTTCGCCAATTCTTTTCTGAATACAGTTCAATGTTTTTGGAGTGAAAAATAAAACGAGGGTCCATTTCAGATGACTTTCTTACAGAAACCAACGAGCAATAATCTATAACATTTAATTTTTTTTTAAATAAACACGAATATTTACAAACACAGTTCAATGGCGAGACTCTTGAAACGAACAGATCCACGGAAATGAATTGAATTGCTGATCTGCTTATTGAATGATAAGCATATAAATAAACAAAAATGTTAATAAAAACCTAACCTTTCTACCCACAGGCGATCTTTCAGTACAATAACACGATAAATTACGATGGGAACTATTTTGTATCGCGTTTTATACCCATCCTTGACCCTGATTGATAAGTTGACACGAGGGATGTAAGGCTCACGTGATATCGTTGGCATTTAACTCTTAAGCTGCTAAGCGCGACTCACTGACCTTTTGCGGACAGCGTAGATCAAGATCAGACTGCACACAACGTGCAGTCTGATCTTGGATCTGCACTGTCCGATACGGGGATGTCTTTCCCCAAACAAAATACCTTTAAAACAGCAAAATCTTGGCTTTTACTATCGGTTTGAAAGTTTCATATCACTTCTGTAGTAGGATATGGGTTAAGAAAGCATGTTCGTAACTTTGGATAGTGTCTAAGTGTTTGCCATAAGCCTTTAGAATGTTTCTTTACCAACTGTTTTAACCCTTTACCAGACGACAAAGTTTTAGACCTGTCCACATTGAAAGCATTTGCAGACGACAATTTCAATATGGCTCAAATGGTGCAATTTTTCTTTGATAGGGTAGAAAACGTTGTGGGAAAAGGAGAAAATGCTGGTTACCAGCATTTTCTCCTTTTCCCAAAATGTTTTCAAAAGGCTTCTTTTCCAGGGGCGTCAAAAGGCGGCATCGTGAGGTAAAAGGTTAATAGATTATCTCCAGAAATGTATGTTCAAAACAAACGACATGGACGAGCAATTTTCATCGTTGACCACAATGTTTTGACATGGTTATAATAAACAATATCAGACCTCCAGATTAAAGGGGGCGATAGTATTCTAAATCCATTATTTCTCTTTCAAACCCTATGTTGTGGGTACTCATTAGAATCGTCTCGATGAGACGATTCTAATGAGTACCCATAACATAGGGTTTAGTGGAGACTGATTAACATTTTCAATTTTGAAATCAAAATCACTCCCTCTATCTGGAGCTCTGACACAGTTATGGTTTTTTGCCAACAATTATGTTTATCAACTATATGCTACAGTCGTCTGGTGCAAATTTGTCTACGAGAGCAATAGTTTTAGATAGTACTTTGCACAAATTTAATAACCAGCCTTTGTATTTTTCAGCCTTTGTTTAACCCTGATTTGACTTATGAAATTCTATCCTTGCCAATTATGAGATAGGTCTCACTTCTTTGACAAGAGTTCGCATTATAGATGTAACTTAACTCTTTACCAAACGACAAAAATTTAGACTGGTCCAAATTGAAAGCATTTGCAGACGACGAAATAAATGTAATTGAAAAATTGAAAATTGTTTGGGCTAGGATAGAAAACATTGTGGGAAAAGGAGAAAATGCTGGTTACCAGCATTTTCTCCTTTTCCCACAAGGTTTTCAAAGGACTTCTTTCACGGGGTCGTTAAAAGTCGGGATTGTGGGGTAAAGAGTTAAGCAGTATTTCACTAATTGCTTTGAAAATAAATCTTGTAAAAAAAAAAATCTAAGCTATGTCATTGGTAGTGGATGCTGATTCTACAGATAAACATATGTCGGCCATATTCTAGGAAATCAAAGCTTTCACTCGCGTCAAGTTCGCTCCTGATAAAAAAAAAAAACTATCGGAAATTTTTCTGGAGGCGATGAAAATTTTGTCTTTTTTTTTAGTTTTGATTTCTAATTATTGTACAGAAAATTTATCAACTCCCTAACAAAATTAAACTTGCTTGGGGGTCATGTATTTGTTTCATCATAGAAATTTTTACCCTTTTCCAAACAATTTCAAGTTTTACGATCTGAAGAAAAGCGCTTTTGAAAACCTTCTTCGAAAGGATGAAATGCTTGTAACCAGCATTTTATCCTTTTTGCACAATTTTTGCCACTGTTTCAAAAATAAAAGGCATCACTTGGGCCACATTTAATCTATCGTCAGAAACTTAACTCTTTACCAAACGACAAAATTTTAGACCACCCCAAATTGAAAGCTTTTGCAGACGACAAAATAAATGTGACTCAAAATTTGAAATTTGTTATGGGAAGAGTAGAAAACATTGTGGGAAAAGGAGAAACTGCTGGTTACCAGCATTTTCTCCTTTTCCCACAATGTTTTCAAAAGGCTTCTTCCTCAGGGTCGTTAAAAGTCGGGATTGTGTGGTAAAGGGTTAAATCTACAATAGTGAATTTAGTCGTCTAGTAAAGATTGTCAAGAACGAGCTATTGTCATTTCCGAAAACTCCGCTCGAAATATTACTTTTGGTATAAAAAAAAAACTATCCCATCATGCACCAACCTAATTTTACCGTAGGCACGGTTATCTTCCTGTTTATAACTACTTATTAAAAGTGTCAATATGAGATTATATTAAGTAATAAAACGTAGATAAAAATGAAGTAAATTAAATTCTTTGTTGACACGAAGCTTTAATATACTATCTTTGGTCGAGTTGATAAAACCACCACTACGGAAAAGCCTGTGATAGGTCATGGAATTAAAAAAAAAATAAAGAGGGCGAAAGAAAAGAAAGAGGTTATTGTCATTATTCTTTGATAAGGCTTTAAAATACTTTCATCTCTGTGGGAGAAAATAACGGGCTTTTGCGGACGGCATAGATCAAAATCAGACTGCACATAACGTGCAGTCTGATCTTAGATCTATACCGTCCGCTTGTTTAGTCAAGCCTGTAAGGTCCGAATTTCTGTTTTTTTTTTTTCTAAGCTGTCGATAGATGTCTAGTTAACATGAGCCATGCTCTGTGAAAAGGGGCTTAATGCATTTTGCAAAAAGTATGGACCTCGGTCAGCCTGTGCAGTGCGCGCAGGCTGACTTGGGCCGAAGTTATTCGGTACTAATCAATTTTCTGTATGTCAAAGGACCAGTCTACCTCATGATTCAGTAGGTTGTTATACATAGCGGGTTTTGGGGATTTATAATACTGTGATGACTTGCGTGGTACCGTGCATCACGAAGATGCATTAAGCCACTTTTTCACAGAGTACAGCTCATATTTATTTGACACTGAAAGAGCAACTACGTATCTCTCTGATCACATACTCTCAACTTATTCCTACTATATATCTTCCTTTTTTTATTTCTATGAATTTTCTGTTTTTAACCGTTTAAACATTTCCTACAATTTCTACTTTTGTCTTTGTTTTCTTTTTTCTCCAAAAAAAAAAAACAGCCGCTCACTCGCTTTTCATTTTATTGCCTCTAGATATTTCTATTTACTGTGTACAGCTGGCATCCAGGTGCAGCTATGCATGGTGACTCATGCGTGTAAACACAATGATGGTGAATTTAGCAAATTTTAAGTCATAGAGTGTGTTTCCGTCTACGTCTGATGATCAGAGATTTTTTATTCTCAAGATATTTTTTCTTGCTAGAGATTTGATTTCAAAATTGAACGTATTAATTACTCTCCCCTAAACCCTATATTATGGGTACTCATTTGAATCGTCTCCCACAACATAGGATTTGGAAGAGAAATAATGGATTTAGAATACCATAACTCCCTCTTATCTGGACAAGTCTGAGATTTTGTCGTTAGGTAAAGCGTTTCGGAGGAATGTTTTTCCCTTAAAGGGAGCTATTCCGTTTTTTTTTAATTATCTCACCGAACTTCAAAAATGATAACAGCCATGCTCTGGAAAAAGAGGGCTTAATGCTTCTCTGTGATCTATGATACCAATCAAGCCATCACAAAATAACGGATCCATAAAATCCATTTTTGTCTAAAAACCGACTAATTCATAAGGTTTATATGCTTTTAAAAGAAAAGATATATCTACTTTTATTTCATGCTTTTCGATATTTTATCGAGAAATAATGGTGGATTATGGTTTGATATTTTTGGGTTACGACCAGCGAAAATACCGATTTTATATAGGGTTATTACACGTTTTTGAGGTCGTTAACATTCGCAGAGGCCCGAAAAATGGTTTAACGCCCCAGCGAGTGCGAAGCACAAGGGTGTTTAACCAGTTTGAGGGCCTCTGTGAATGTAAACGACCGAAAAAACGTGAATTAACGCTATTATTGCATAAAATAAATGTATTTTAGCAATAATTTGCAACGAAAGCAAAAAATATTTCCATAGAAATGCAAAGAAACGGACTTGAAATGTACCGGACTTGTACCGGTCAAAACCGGAATTCGACGATGAAATTTTTGTTATGCGTAGTGAAGGGCCATAGTCCTGTGCCACTGTTTTGGACGCTCGCTGTAATTCACTTCTAATGATATTTACTGCATAGCGGACTTTGGTGGGATTAACTTGCACATTTTTTGGATCTATTACAACTAGGATAAATGAGTGGATATGAAATTTCTGTGAAAGACGTCAAAGGGATATATCAAGCGAAGGAATTGCCGACCACGTTAGGAAAGTGGGTGGGATGTAGAGTGCATTACGATTTATTTTTTGCTCATATCTCGATAATACTGAGATATTGGGTAAGATGTGCTGTACTAAAATCATCAAAGACAAGCCATAATAAGGATCTAATATGGTACAAGTTCCTACAGCTTAGTTGGTCAGAGTCTGGGATAGTATAACAAGAACAAACGTTCAGCGTACATTGTTTACAAGGTAGGCTCTGATCGAGGATATTGAACGTACAAGGCAAGGCGTTAACGGCGCATGACTTTACTGATTGATACACGTTTTCTCCCGTTAACGCCCGGTTTTTCCCCGTTAATGCATGCTTATAACGGCCCGGAAACTTATATTTTGTGCAATAATATTTTTTAACTCTTCATTTGAAGGCGAAAACAGTAGTTCCTGCGCACTAGTTATCTAGGTAATCAGCCAGTGCAATTCAAATGGAGGGAAATATGACGTAATTCACGCTGTACTTCTCGCGCTTTACGTAATATTGTAATGCGTTGTTATGTGAGGGGGGTACGCCACGGGGAATTACCGAAAACAAGTGCACTGGATTTTGATGAAATTCCCAACAAAATAGAGGTTAGAAGCATGAAATGAACAGACTTTTTTGTGTGTGTGTGAAAGACTGAAATTTATTTCATGTCGTGAACATCATCGGTAATATTTTCACGAGTGGCACAGCCACGAGTGAAAATATTACCCATAATGTTAATTTAAACATATTTTATTCCACAGAAGTACAATATACATAAACAATACAATACAATCGGTTCACAAATACGATTCTGCAGAAATGGATTGGAACGAAAGCAGAGCTTATAAAGTTCCTCTCAAATTTCCGGTTATTGCATGTATAAAGTGCAATATACAGAAGAAGTCTAAGAAGGCCATAATGTTCACTCGATAAGATAAATTTTGATCTTTCACAGAAAAAAAAAACAACAAATATCCTGTATGTGTTTATCGGTATTCTCCAAGAAATTTTGATTTACGGCATAAAAACTGAATACCCCCCTTTAATGCAGCTTCTCACTTAGAACTAAACAAGGTTCGTTGACATCAACAAGAATTTGACGAGGTACTCAGTATCATATTTCAATATTAATAACATGAAACACTCTGATTTTAAAGATGTATGTCATGTTATATTTTGAAACATCTTGTTTTTTCTATAATTAAAAGGGAATTTATGCGAGATCGCTGCGTGTCAGATTTCTATAAATATTGAGAGCCAGGTAACTTGTTCCAGAAAAATCTCTGCACCTTAAGCCTTCATCGGACGAAAAACACTTGTGCGAGTTGAGCGCATTTGCCGACAACAAATCAAACGAGTCGTTCTCTGTGAAAAGGGGATCTAATGCATCTCCGTGATGCATTATACCAAGCAGGTCCATACATAATTATGGATCCATAAAATCCATTTTGTCTAACAACCGACTGAATCATGAGGTAGAATGGCCCTTTGACACACAAAAATGTAACCAAAAGCAAAGAGTTTCAACACGGGTCGGCCTGTGCGGACTGTGCAGGCTGACCTGAATCGATACTTTTTGCCGATGCATTAAACCCCCTTTTCATACATCATGGCTAAAAAAATATCAGTTCAAACTTTAACTTTGTCATTAATTAAGGAATGAAGAGAATATTTTTTTTTTTCATGGATGTATGAAAAAAAAAAACTAATCACACTGTATGAAACCGCGAAGCGGTTTCATACAAAAGTGTGATAAGGTTTTTTTTTTCATACCTCCATGAAAAAAAAAATATTCTCTTCATTCCTTATAATTTAATATTACAGGCAAAAAAGAGCTAACTAATAAACTTGGGACTCTGTATAAAATTCTTAAAAAATTTTACATGTTTGTTTACATTAGTTTGACAGCTAAAGTAGTTCCGGCACAACGTGATTTTTTTTTTTTTTTCATGGACCTATGAAAAAAAATTTTCAGCCAATCAGAACTCGCCAATATCCATGAAAACAACTGATATTAAATTATTACGAAATGGATCCGTAACTATGTGATGACTTTTTTCGGTACCATGTATCACGGATATGCATTCAGGGTCCGTATTCACCAACCATTCTTAAGAACATTCTTGGTCTTATTCTTCAATATTTTCTAGATTTGAAAGTAACACAACTTCTGATTGGCTAAACCACGTGGTTTAGCCAATCAGAAGTTGTGTTACTCTCAAATATAGGTTGCTAGAGAACGGCTCAAGTGTTTCCGTTAACTCGACCGACCCAGCTTTTACTTTAACTCTTTCGGCGCCAAATAAATAAACTCGACTTCTTTCGGTGGCTGTAAATGTAATCCACAGAGACCCAGAAAGATTTTTATCGTAGGGGCCTGACTAATTAAGCGGACGGTACAGATCAAAGATCAGACTGCACGTTCTGTGCAGTCTGATCTTGATCTGTGCCGTCCGCAAAAGTCCCTGTTTTCGCCTATGGCGCTGAAAGGTTTAAGCTCCATACCCGACTTATAAAAAAAGAAACACACACACACACACACACACACACACACAACCTGAACACGAAGTCTTGTGCATTTCATATACAGTACATGTATTTTGGTATATTAACAGGGCTCCAGATAAGACGATTCTAATGAGTACCCATAACATAGGGTTTGAAGTGGAGAATAATTAATATTTTCAATTTTGAAATCGAAATCACTCCCTCTATCTGGAGCTCCGTATTAATATCATTTGTTTTTCATCATGACATTGCAATTTTCCAGAGAAAAAGTTAAATAAAAACCGTTCCTCCTACGTACTGGCCGACTTCTTATTTCAACCATTAGGCTGCCGAGCGCGACTCAATGACCTTTTGCAGACAGTGTAGATCAAAATCAGATTACACAGAACGTGCAGTCTGATCTTGGAACTACACCGTCCGGTAAGTAGATAATTTTCTCAGAAAAACAACTGAAAAATCGCAACGTATGGGTTTTTACCATCCGCTTGAAAATTTCATTTTAATTTTTCAGTAGGTTAATGGTTAACGCGTTAGCGAAAACACCGGTGGTTTTTTTTTTTTTCTTCAATACTTTTTTTTATTACTCTATGTATTTTATTGCATAGAGGATATTTGCACAGCTAATAAACACTAGCGCAAGAGACACAAGGAGACACCCGTACAAGAAAGAAACTTGTCCTCTAAGACAGATACACACAAAGCACTTTAGGTACGAGAACGAGTTTCTTGTTACAATATTCCGTTATAATTCAGATACACCGATTATCTTATCATGCTTAAAGACAAATGCTACAGTTTTTCCTGCTCGCTGGTTTACGCATGTTTCTACTTTGTTTACTCTATTATATCGCAGTGGTTCAGTCTGACAGAGAAATAGTATACATGTATTTCTATCTGTAATATGTCGGCTGCCTTTTAAATATCTGAAATCACAGACGATGAAGAAAATGGGAGATTTGTAAATGATCAGGATGCCAAATCACACAAAAATAGACGTATAAAGGGAGGTAACTCATTACATCAATAACATTTAAAAATGCACCGTATCTCTTACAAATGCCCTGCTTGATATACTTTTTTTTTTTAATTTTTTACAAGATATTGGAAAACACTATTTCTGTGCATTTTTTTAAAATAAAAACCAGTCCACTGATTTTTTTTTGTTTGTTTGTTTTTATTCAAGAAAATTGATCAGAAAATAAGTCTTTGTTGACACGTAAGAACATTTCTAATTGCTAGTGTAATCTGTCTGGTGCCTTAGTTCTTTTGATCAATCCTTTTTACTATTGGCAAACATCACATTTCTAGGAGTAACCATTTATTTGAGCCGTATTTTTACTTTAAGAAACTGTTTTTAGGTTTGAAATTAAAGTGTATTTTCTGTAATTTTGACAAGAGTTGTCCTCTTTAAAGAACTGTATCTTTGTATTTTGCTCCGAAACATATGATTTTCTTTCCATTTTTATACTCAGCATACCTTATATTATCAACTAAGGGAAAATGGAAAAAATCTGTTCATAGGACAAAACGGTGGCATAATTATGTTCTTAACAACATAGCCTTTTTTTGTAATATAATATATTGGAGAATATTTTTCTCAAAGGAGGTGATTTTCGATCAACAGTTAAGCTATCCCAACCACACAAACACGAGTTGACTTTATAGCTAGTGATGTACTTTACATCGCAATTCACTAATTGCAGATACTGTTCACTTTATTTCTCAAGTGGCAAAGATGAGTTTCTATCGTCCTCTCTGTTGAGAGTAAAATAGTTTGTGCTTTGGAATGCAATACCTGTTATGCGGAATACCGCGTCATTAATTGGTGTAAGCAAATACATTATTTGAACTAGAATGTTTTGTTTTGGGAAATATCCTTTTTAGAAATGGTATTCATGACAATGGATTGGCAAGATTTTAAGATGATAGAAAGATGATGGTATGATATTACACGCATAAGAAACAGATGACACAGATGTGGAGTTCGTCTTACATATACATGTATCTGAATGATAACATAATCTCACAGATCTAACAAACAGACGGGTAGGATTCTTCTTCTGTAACACCGGAGCGACATTTTAGTACTGAGCGGGCAGATTTCTACGGAAATAAGGTTACCATGATTTCAGCATTAATTTCTGATGAAACAAGAATTTAGATGTATGCAAAAAAAAAAACAAACCTTTAAGCAGTGTTGTTAATTTCTGATTTTTTCCGCTTTCTCCCTCTCCTTCTCTCCTCCTTCTTATGCTTTCAGCATTAATTTCTGACGAAGCATGAATTTAGATATACGAAAAAAAAAAAACCTTTAACTCTTTACCAAACGACAAAATTTTAGACTAGTCCGAATTCAAAGCATTTGCAGACGACAAAATAAAACCAATGCAAAAATTATTTTTTGTTTTGAGAAGGGTAGAAAACATTGTGGGAAAAGGAGAAAAAGCCGTAAACAAGAGCAAAATAAGCAAAAATGTCATCACGGCATAAAACAAATGACAAGATTTTCAAGATGATGCAGTTTCATGAAAAATACATGAAAAAATGCTAAAACGAGTGATAAGTTCTTCAAAACGCGTGGCACGTTGTACACGTTGTGAAGCAAATATTTAAATCAAAGCACTGAAGGCGCTAAAGGCCTGGGCATCAGAACGGGGGAAAAGGTAAGAAGATGAGGCGCAGAAGGTTAAAGTTGCTATCACATTTGTACAGGCTTAAAAACTGCTATCACATTCGTACAGACGAATAAAAAAATATGTACATGTCTCACACTGACAGTATGTGGAGCTGACAACAGAATGGAAAAAACGTGAATTCGTAGAGGCCAATGTAATGAGTATTTTTGAATAGCCTTGGCCTCATGGCCAATTTAGGTATTTCTTTTTATTTTTGGCCTGGGCTTGGCTGGGCTTGGCTTGCCAAGCCCAAGGCCATAGGAATCGTATACCAAAATTTCAACCCCATCCAAGCATTTACGGAAACACCCGAGTCAAGCATTTACGGAAAAACCCGAGGAAAAAGTGAAAAGTATCGCCTGCAATCCATCTCACTACGCTGAAGGAAACGACCCCTTTAAATAATAAAATATTTCGATTTGAACATCACAGTAAGGTTTACTTTCACAACAAACCTTTGATAGATGTGCGATTTTAATCGTACGAAAGTGTTGACTGAGAATTTGGGGCCCTCGTGAGGTTGTTCATAACTGCAAATTCGTGCGCTTCACAGTGAAAGAAACAATTGGCAAACCTCGGGTGATCGTTGATCAAATGTTTTGATGTAGGTACGCAATCGACCGAGTTGTGACGAGTGCTGTTGCCGAGCACAAATCGGGATCGTTCGTTTATCCTTTTTCTACACACCATGTGAATGACAAATAATGATAGCGTATTTTATGCAGATGATGTGCTCTTTCTCTGAAAAAGGTGTCTCAAAACCTCGGCAAGATTTTAATTTTCGTAAAATTACTGTGTAACTGGTGGGCGTTTTATATCGAAGATCAGACTTGACATTCAGTGCAATCTGATCTTGATCTCCAAAGGTATTTAGACTGACCTAGGTCGAAACTTTTTGCTTTTGGCAAATTTTCTGCATGTCAAAGGACCAGTGTATCTCATGATTCAGTCGGTTGCTCCACAAAATGGATTTTATGGATCCATTATTATATGATGGCTCGTTTGGATTGATGGATCACGGAGATGCATTAAACCCCCTTTTGCCAGAGCATAGCTCATTTGTGTTTTCCATTATCACAACCAGGAGCTCTTCAAATTCATCAATCCTAGATGACTTTACTCAGATGAGGGCTTTAGGTCCAACGGCCCTCTTGTTCATGAAAATCGGCTTTCCAGCTTGGTTGATCATGGCAACTTAGAGATTCCATAGACTTTCGATGCGAAAGTTGAAAAGTGGCATTTACAGCAGATATTTTGACAGAACTTTTATAGAAATATACCTTGACCATGTTTTCCCCTCAAGTACAGTATTATTGCCTCGGTTAAAGTGATTGATAGCCGCGGGAAAAATGTCGAGTTTTTAACAAACAAATGACATGTTATGGTCAAATTTCGTTTTTAAGACCGTAATCGTTGAATTTTCAAATACATGTATATATTTCAAACCGAAAAGAAAACACCGATGCTATTTTATGACCAAATTCCGTATTTAAGACCGTAATCGTTGAATTTTCAAATAATATATTTCAAACAGAAAAGAAAACACCGTGACCATATCAAGAAATCCCTGTTCCTAAGCAATGTAATTATTTCTGTTACATTGTTTCCAAAAGTTGTCTATCGCTGATAAGTCCAGTACATGCAGATAAATGAAGTGAAAGGGTTTGATCAATTTATGTTCTGCGCTGTTCATAGCGCGTGATATCTTTTTTTGATCCGTTCCTTACAAGATTACCTTTTTACTGCGCCTTAAGTTTTACAGGATGTTCATCAAACCAATGTTCGTTTGTTTTCAAAGAGTATGAAACTCTTTGACTTCAATGATTATCCTACAGTATCAAGAGTTTTTGTCTCATATTGTATTTGTTGTCGACTGCAGTCGACGTCATTGCCTTACGTATTTCACCATTGATATACTTAGGTATGTGAGCCATGCTCTGCGAAAAAGGGGGACATAATGCATCTGCGAAAAGTATCGACCCAGGTCAGCCTGCGCAGTCCGCGCAGGCTAACCTGGGCCGAAACTTTTCGCTGTTGGTCTATTTTCTACGTATCCCAGGACCATTCTACCTCACGATTCGGTTTGCTGTTATAAAAGTGGTTATTATGGAATCATAATTATGTGATAGCTTGCTGGCATCATACATTACGGAGATGCATTAAGCCCCATTTTTATAGAGTATGGATAATGTATAATTGGGTAGTGCAGCACAATTTTTAGTGATCTTTTTGTCTTTATTTGTGATCCTTTGACAACAGACTACACATATAAATCATTTCCACTTCAACGAACGTTAATTTTTACCTATTGTTCGAACGCCGGTTCCCCCTCCCCCGCCCCCGAACCCATAGCATGCACTTTATTTTTGTTATGGCTTCCAGTTTAAACACGTTGCGTCGCACAATAAGGTCTCATATGATAATACTTTTAGGACACATGTAGATAATGAATTAGATAGAATATTCTCCTCTAGTAATGAATGTAATTCAAATACACCATGCAAAGTCTCTCTAGATCAAGTTCACTCAGCCCTCAAGTCAACCAACAGGAACAAAGCCCCTGGGGCAGACAACATATGCTACGAACACTTATTATTTGGGGGTACTTTAATTCGCAAGGTGTTGGTGAAACTTTTTTCGGCTATGGTAGAAATGTCTTATATTCCTCCGGGGATGAAAAGGGGCATTATAATTACTTTGTTTAAAGGAGGAAACAAAAACAGGAAAGATCCGAACAATTATAGAGCAATTACTCTAACTTCATGTATTTTAAAAATTTTTGAGAAAATCTTATTGGAGAGAATGCAGGCGACTGTATCTCTTCGACCGCATCATTTACAGGGAGGGTTTCAACAAGGTCTAGGTTGTTTGATGTCCTCATTTTGCTTACGCGAATGTATTCACTTTGCTAAAGAAAATGGTAGCAGACTGTATGTTTGCTATCTGGATTGTAAGCAAGCTTTTGATAGAGTTTGGATTAACGGCTTACTTTATAAACTATCAACCTATGGCTTAGACAAGAAAGTTCTCCAATGCTTGTTTAACCTTTACTCTGGGCTATATAGTTCAGTCCGCCACAAATCTATTACTTCTATTGATATGTTTCCCATTCTACAAAGTGTCCGTCAAGGGGGAATAACCAGTCCATTTCTCTACTTGATTTACATTGATGGCTTAATTAAGCTATTAGAATCTTCCGGTTACGGCCTTTGTATTGCTGGAGCTGATGTAAGCTCGCTTAGTGTAGCAGACGACATGATTCTTGTCTCTTTATCAAAATATGGTTTGCAGAAAATGATGAACATCTGTCACGAATACTCTTGCAAATGGAGGTATTTATATAACCCGAGTAAATGCGCGGTCACCGTTTTTAACGAATCAAGAAGTGTAAATGCAAATCGTTCGTGGTTTTTAGGCAATAGTTTAATTTCAGAGGTTGAAAATTATAACCACCTAGGAATAATCTGTAATAAGTATATGAAAATTTCAGTCAACATAGATGAATCATGTCGGAAACTGAAAAGCACTTTACTCGGCATAATGAATGTCGGAATACACGATAATGGTCTTCTCCCCCCTACATCTATGAAAATATATAAGTCCGTAGTCCTTCCTAGAGCCCTCTATGGCTGCGAGCTTTGGTCCTCGCCAGCCACATGTCATATTTCACAACTTGAGAAGGATCACAGGTTTTGTATTAAATATATACAGGATCTCCCTGTATACACGAGAACAGATATTTGTTTAAGTATGGTCGGAGCTTACCCGATCGAGTTTGACATAGATTATAGGAAACTGCTTTTCCTCGGTCAGCTCTGCCGTCTGTTTACTGGACATTTTTGTAAACAACTGTTTAATTATCGTTTGGTTACATTTTACAAATATAAGTCCTCCACTCAGCAAGGATTTGTGTCTGATATAGTCGATGTTTTAAGAAAGTATGATATTGAATATTACCTCACAGAATACATGTCTAAAACATCGTTTCCTACAAAATCTCAATGGAAGAGTATTATTCGAAGGGCCATTCATACCAGGTCAAATGAAGACTGGCTAAGCAGGGTTCAACTCGATAGACAGTTAAATAGTTTTTTGTTCATTAAGCCACAGCTTTTCTATAATAGTGAACTATGGGAAATGAGTAGGTCATCTTCTTCCACTCTAACGTCATATCAATGTAATAAGTGCGTAAGATTAATAGCCAAGTTTTATAGCGATAGTTTCACTAAAATTTGCTCACACTGTAAAGTGAACTTCACTGCATCAGTATGTATCCATGTAATATTTGATTGTCAGTTCACTCGGTACTTAAGGAATATAATATTTGAAATTTTACAATCACATTGTGACCGTGGATTATATAATGCGTTTTTGTCCCTAGAAAGCAACGAGATGCTAGTCGGTTTATTTCCTGGATTAAGGAATATAGTAAATGATAATAGTTTAAATCATAGAATTCTGATGCATATTGTCCCAATACTTAGCAAATTTGCAGACTTTCTGTGGAGTTAACCAATGCCGAGTTTGCAATTTCTGCTGTTTATCATTTTACCGTTATTTTATCAAGTTTATACGTATCTAAAACCTTGTTAATAGCATATTGATCAATAGATCGTTCACCTTGTCGACTGACGAATTAGGTTACTTTGAAAGCTATCCTGTCACCAACTCTCATTCATTCATTCATTCATTCATTCGTCCGGTCACTCACTCACTCACCTACTCCCAATCATTTGCTTGCTCGCTCGCTCGCTCGCTCATTCATTCATTCATTCACTCACCCACTCACTCACTCACTCGCTCATTCACCCACCCACTCCCAATCATTTGCTCGCTCGCTCGCTCGCTTGCTCGCTCGATCGCTCGCTCGCTCATTCATTCATTCATTCACTCACTCACTCACTCTCGCACGCACGCACGCACTTATTTCCGCCTTGTATTTCGATTTCGTTACAAGGATCTTTTTCTTGTTTTGCTCAGTCCTGTTATACTCAGGCTTTGATACTGTTCATTTTAAATTGTTCTTCCATGCAACCATACACCTGAATATCCTTTCATATCGGGACTGAGTCAGTCAGTCAGTCAGTCCCTAATTCAGTCACTCACTCACTCACTCACTCACTCACTCACGTATTTATTTCTTCAATCATTCATGATCATTGTTTTGTAATTTGCCAAAATTTCCTTGTTTTTCGTTTTCGTGCAAGGATTATGTAATTTATTTGCTGAGTTTTCCTTTTCTAATTTGTTACATTTCATCACATTTTTCTCTCTCTCTTTTCTTTTTGTTTATACATGTATGTATTTCCATGATGTTTTGTTTGCACAATGTGCACCTGTGTTCTGACCAAGGGAGGGGCCTTTGCATTTTCGTCTTTTTATTGCAAGGGCCTCTTTCGGGTTGGAATTTGGCTGCACATTGACTTTTTTTTCTAATTAGTTTGTTTGTATGTGTCTTATTCTTTCTTTTCTTTCTTTTTTTTTTTTTTTTTTTTCCCTTTTTCTGTATTTTGTACTTTCATTGTTGTTATGATGCTCGCCGATTTGGCGGATAAACAATAAAATGACCTATACGTCTGCAGATGCTTTCAATTTGTACAAATCTAAAATTTGTCGTTTGGTAAAGAGACTGAGAGTGAAAAAAAAAAAATGATCGTGAATCCGTTAACAAATGATTCTGTGATTCCATGACCTTGACTGGGAAAAAAAGTTTTGAAAATATTATTATAGTAATCATCATTTTCTCCTTTTAGAGACAAATCCCGTTATTTGGGCCACGTGTAATTTGACGTCTGCAAATGCTTTAATACAGACGGATCTACAGCCTAGTCGAGACTGAGAATGATTTTCTTAACGGTGTGCTGAAAGTTTCGGTCCAAGTGTTAGTCGCTGACAGAGAAATAAATTTTAAAAGAGGGTCAAAAGTTGCCAGGTCGTTCTATCTTTTGGTTACTTTTTACCTGGTTTTAAAATTCAATTTTTCTGCTGGCGACTAACACTTGTACCGACTGTACAGTAACAGACTTATCTTCACAATAACTTCCGTCCTTTTAAAGGGTATGATTTAAATTTAAAATACATTTCCACACCTGCATTGTTTACTTTAAGTCGCTATTGGGGCTTTAACCCTTTACCACACAATCCCGACTTTTAACGACCCTGAGAAAGAAGCCTTTTAAAAACATTGTGAGAAAAGGAGAAAATGCTGGTAACCAGCATTTTCTCCTTTTCCCACAATGTTTTCTACCCTTCTCAAAAGAAATTTCAATTTTCAAGTCACGTTTATTTTGTTGTCTGCAAATGCTTTCAGTTTGGACCTGTGTAAAATTTTGTCGTTTGGTAAAGAGTTAAACTTCTTAAAATAAGATATCCACAGGAAAAAGTGCAATTATGTTCACAGGTTCTTGATTATGTGAATTGTATTCTAAATACAAGCCTACTAGAATATAGTTGTGAAAGATGGGTAAACACAGATAAAAGCAAGTATGTAATTCCAAAATAAACTCTGGCAACAAATACCTGTAGGTTACTATTTTGTCGCTCATGGGAGGCGATATTGACAAAATAACGTAATGAAACACCTTTTTCCAATATCATGTCGTTGTTTCATTTTCCCATCCTATTCCATTAGCTTTATTTAGTTTCTTAACCCTTTCCCAAACAAGCCCTGGTTTTCACGTGTCAGCAGTACAAGTCTTATGAAAACACTGTGGGAAAAGGAGAAATTGCTCGTAACGAGCAATTTCTCCTTTTCCCACAGTGTTTTCTACCCTTTTTGAGAACTTCCTGCCATTTTGATCAAGTTTAAAATTGTCGTCTGCAGACTCTTTCAATTTGGACCAGTCCAAAATTTGTCGTTTGGGAAAGGGTTAATATACCCTTTTCTCTGAACAAAAAGGTTTCTTTACGTTTACTGGATGAAATTTTTGAGTAGGGAAAAACTTCGAAACCTATCCGAAACTAGGAATTTCTCTTTTCGTCTGAATGTCAGAATATACCCTTCAATACAACGATGAATAATGATGTTTAATAACATATTCCTGTGGAATTGTAAGGTCAGGTTGTAAGTTATTTTTGTTGTAAGTTATTTTTATGGTCCTCATATATCGATTATTAGTTAACAAGTTTACCAGTATGCATAACTCCACATCCATCTTTTCCTCTTTTTACCTCTCTTGTCTTTCTCTATTTTATTTCCTTCATTTTTGTTTTTTGTGACTTCTTTATACATGCTGCTTAACCGGAGCTGGAGAGGAACTATATAAGCTTAGCTTTCGTTCCAGTCCATTTTATAGAATTATTCTTGTTATTATACTGTCTGATCTGTTTTTCTATGTAATTCTATGAATAAAATATGTTTAAACTAATACAACGATGAGCAAGCTGAACCCAGGGATAAATTCATTCTTTTCTGTAAGAGTCTGCGAACCATCACAGCCGAAAGTTTAATTGATTGTATGATTTATTGCATGGTGTTTAACGCCGTTTTCAACATTATTTCAGTTACGTTGTGGCGGCCATTGCACCTATCCATGCTTTCCTCGAGTTTCTTTCACCAGTACTACGCACAATATTCTTTCCAAGGCACTGGCTGCTTTACCACATAACTATCGTTGTAACAATGGTCAGCGGTGAGAGAGGAATGAATCCTGTCGCAACGACTACCGTCGATTCTCGGAAAGAAATTTGCCAAGCTGGGGATCGAACCAGCGACCTCCTGTCCTCAGTTCCTGTACGCTACCGACTGAGCTACCGGGGCTCGGCTAGCTGAATGTTAAATACATGTACATGTATTAGTAACACATTTAACCATTTACCAAACAATCCCGGGTTTTCACGACCCTGGAAAAGGGGCCTTTTGAAAACATTGTGGGAAAAGGAGAAAATGCTGGTAACCAGCATTTTCTCCTCTTCCCACAATGTTTTCTACCATTCCCAAAACAAATTTCAAGTTTTGAGTCATTAATTTTGTTGTCTGCAAATGCTTTCAATTTGGACGAGTCTAAAATGTTGTCATGTGGTAGAGAGTTAAGATATCTTTACTTGATTTGTAGATGATGATCTACATGGAATTTGCACTAGCAGGAGCACAAAACATTAGGGGAAAAGGAGAAAATGCTGGTTACCAGCATTTTCTCCTTTCCCGTAATGTTTTCAATAGCGGGTTTCCTCGGAGTCGTTATGTTAAAGCTCGGGGTCATTTGGTAAAGGTCATCGAAATCCTTACTTAGTTTGTACAGGATAAACTTGTTTCTACCGTTAAGAGTTTAAGCTATTACAACATTACATAGAGGATATTTGGGGGTTTTTTGGTGAAAGATCGAAATTTATTTTATGGAGTGAACATCATCGATAATATCCACAAGTGGCGCAGCCACGATAACAACAAAGATTCTGTATATTTCATGCTTCTAACCCCAATTTTGTCTGAACTTTCATAAAAATCCAGTACAGTTGTTTTCGGTAATTCCCCGTGGCGTACCCCCCCTAACATAACAACGCATTACAATATTACGTAAAGCGCGAGAAATATAGCGTAATTTACGTCATATTTCCCTCCATTTGAATGGAGCGCGCTTATTACCTAGGTAACTAATGCGCGGGAACTACTGTTTCCGCCTTCAATTGAAGAGTTTGAAAATATAAAATCAGTATTTTCACTGGTCGTAACCATGAAATATCAAACCATAATTTACCATTATTTCTCGATAAACTACCGAAAAGAATGAAATAAATTCAGCTATCTAACCCTTACCCTCTGATATAAATACGCAGCTGAATACACGAGGGCATCCTTGTATGGATCAACATGTTTCATGATCGAATCAATAACTGCAGGAGAAAATATGGCCCTTAGTCTGCTTTTCTCAGACTGTTCTCAAAGTTGGCCGATGCAAGACAAGAAATGTTTCTGGTTGTAATGCGTTAACCCTTTACCAAACGATCCCGAGTTTTAACGACCCTGACAAAAAGGGCTTTTGAAAACATTGTGGTTAAAAGGAGAAAATACTGGTAGCCAGCATTTTCTCCTTTTTCCTACGATATTTTCTACCCTTCCAAAACCAAATTTTAATTTTTGAGTCACTTTCATTTTGTCGTCTGAAAATGCTTCGAATTTCGACAAGCCAAAAAATTTTGTCCTTTGCTATAGAATTAAGTCTATGATCGTATATACTGTTTTGCAGAACGGTAAATAGGCCCGCCCGGGAAGCTCAGTGGTTAGCGTATCGGACTTGGGATCTTGTAGCTGCGGGTTCGATACCCGGTTGAGGCAAACTTTCTTTCCGGCGATTTATCGCCTCTCACTTCTGATGCATGTGAGAAAAGTATGTCAGCGGCTTGGAAAGAAAGTTGTGTCAGTAATGGTGTGAGAAAGCCAGGAAACACATGCGTAGGTGCGTCGTGATGTGACCTGAGCTGTTGAAACGGCGTTAAAATCCAATACAAAATGGCCTTCACTATTTTGTTTACTTTGATTGTCCCTGTTGTAAGACAAAATCAAGAAAGTCGGTGAATTTACCGTCAAGGTTTCTCATTAATTAGATTTTTTTTCTTCTTGTTGTTCTTCTTTCACAAAAGTAGAAAATGATATAAAATTACAGATTGTTTATAGAAAATTACAGATGGTACACGGTTTGTATTTGAAAAAAAAAAACAAACACCCGACAAAAACGTCCCAGATCGAGGACAAAGAGCTAACCTAACAAATCAACCTCAAGGCGAAATAAACGAAATGACCGAGCTATCTTCAGTTTTCAGTCGAGATGAGCAAAGATTGTGATATACTCTACTAATACTTCCATTAACAAATGCTGTTTTGGCGGACGGTATAGATCAAGATCAGACTGCACAAAACGTGCAGTCTGATCTTTGATCTACATCGTCCGCTAACCTTATACTAGGCTAACGGTCGTCATCAGTCGCAGTGGAAATCAGCTACTTTTGAACCTCAGAAAAAAGTTGGAGTTAGTATTTAGTAGTGAAAGTAGTTAACAGGAAACACCAATACATGTCGTTGATTTTAACATTCCAAGGATTACAGATAGACCTAAATTTTTCACAAACAGGAGCACCGCACGCGGGTGCCAACGCTCGACTGTGGTTGCTTGATTTTCAGTGAAAATTCCAAGTTTAAAAAAAGGGGGCATAATTATGCGAAAAATACTTTGATGGTTACCTGCCCTTGTTGTATGGGTTTCCCCTTAACTCTTTACCAAACAACAAAATTTTAGACTAGTCCAAATTGAAAGCATTTGCAGACGAGAGATTAAATGTGACTTAAAAATTGAAATTTGTTATGGGACGGGAAGAAAACATTGTGGGAAAAGGAGAAAATGCTGGTTACCAGCATTTTCCCCTTTTCCCACAATGTTTTCAAAAGGCTTCCTTTTAGGGTCGTTAAAAGTCGGGATTGTGTGGTAAAGGGTTAAAGATAGTTAAACAACTAGCCCAAGTTTGATGTAAATATCTTCAGTTATGACAGAGATATTATGAAATGTCGAAGTTTTGCAAGACGATGGCGACGCAGACTTCGACAGGGTTACGACAATACCTCGAAGATTTCTTCGTAAACAGAAGAACTGTTAATGTACTTTTTCGAGGAAGAACTTCAAAATTCACGTTTCATGCGATAAGACAATTTGGCTAAGTTTTTGATCCAGACAAACATGCAATGGTTCAAAACCGAACCCCATAAGTGCTACATAGAGAAAATGGACGATTTCCTTTTGAAAGATTGATTGATTGATTGATTGATTGATTGATTGATTGAATAGTGTTTAACGCCGTTTTCAACATTATTTCAGTTATATCGCTGCGGCCAGTGCACCTATCCATGCTTTCCTGGAGTTTCTTTTACCAGTACTCCGCATTATTCTTTCCAAGCCACTGGCTGCTTCCCCACATAACCCTTTTGAAAGAAATAGCCATTTCCATTTTAAAAAGGAAATCGCCATTTCCATATTGATAATTTTGCACGGAATGTACTAACATGTCGGACAGTGAAGATGCGAGACCAAACTGCTTATTTCGAATAATCTGATCTGATGAAATTTAACAGAAAAATCTAGATAGGAGCCATGCTCTGTGAAAAGCGGGTTAAATGCACGTGCAAAAAATATCGACCCAGGTCTGCCTGCGCAGTCCGCGCAGGCAGACCTGGGTCGAAAATTTTTGCCTGTTGTAAATTTTCTTCATGTCAAAGGACCAGTTTACCTCAGGATTCTGCCCGTTGTAGGACAAAGTGCATTTTATGGATCCATAATGGATCCATAATTTTGCTGATGACTTGCCTGGTATCATGTACCATGAATATGTATTAAATTCACTTTTGCAAGAGCGTGGCTCAGACATTTTTTCAGCTTTTACTTTGATCAAAGTCTAAATCCGTTATATTTGCATTAAATCAGAAAAGCAACTGTTTAACATCTGCGCTTTCTCAAAACTTCAACTTCTGTGTGTATACACGTTTACGGCTGTTAATTTATAACCAGCAATTTGATAATAATTCTTTGAAGGACAGAAGACTTCGCGGCTTACTATAGACTTGGTTTGAAAACCTAGTCGTTCTTTTGCCCATGACTAGCAATAGTATTCTTCCTCCTTTTAAACGGATTTGTATAGCAAATCCACTTACTGTGATCGTTCTGACTGGAACCAAATACATCATCAGTTACGATGTACTATGATATCGGTTTGACCTGAACGAAATATACTCTCAATTACGCTTGAGGCCATTCTACTTTCAGTTTTAGCTAAATACACCTCAACATCGCTTTTGTCACTACCGTATATATTGTATTACACGTGTATACATATTTATTCCGAAATCTAATACTAGATTGGTTACCTCCCCTGATACAGCAGTGTATAGGAATCGGTACAGGCTACTGAAAACGGGCAGAATATTGCCCGTCTATTTTTAGAACAACAATATCGCGAGATTCAGGGGAGGTCACTATCGCTTCCTATACAGGAGAATTTCCGATAATTTTAACCTCACAAATAAGTGGTATGTTAATTTCTGATAATATTAATTTAGTTTCGATTACGAATTTCAAATTGTGCGAAAAATTGCACTGCTACCTATATCGGTAATCTGGAAATGTGTAAGATGCTCCAATTGGCTAGTCGATGAACAGATATTCATGTAGTCCAATGAAAAGCATCGACGCAATAGCCTGTGCCAGTTGTAATATGTATATTTACAACGGGGACCAGTTTAATCTAATACCAGCAAAAATCTGCGTAAGATTGACGGATCAAATTACCACTCGTTAAAATAGTAATAGAATAACAGTTACTGCACGGCCCGCTGAGCAGAACAATTTTGACTTTCCCTGCTCTTACTTACTCCATTTTAAAATGATTGCACATGTGTATCATGTGATGTTATTTTTCTATTACAACATTATTACAGCTTTATGCTACTCCACAAATCCGCTTTCCATGACTTTGAGTCCTTTGATGATAAAATAGTTTCTCATTTTTCTATGCGTTACACTTAGCTTCATGTCGATTACCTACATTTTAGCCGCTGGCTTTTTTCGAAGAAACCGTCGAGGTATTGTCACAGTCCTGTCTTTGCGTCGTCTGCGCTGTATGCGTCGCATGCGTTGTATGCGTCGTCTGCGTTGTCGTGCAAAAACTTTGACATTTTATAACATCTCTGTCATTACTGTCACCGAAAATCGGATAAAATTCTGGTACGGCCTGAATGAAGCTTATCTTTCTGAATGAGACGGTTAGAACTTCAAATTAAACCCTTAACCCTTTACCACGAAATCCCGGGTTTTAACGACCCTGAGAAAGAGGCCTTTTGAAAACATTGTGAGAAAAGGAGAAAATGCTGGTAACCAGCATTTTCTCCTTTTCCCACAATGTTTTCTGTCCTTTTATCCTGAAGATATCAACATGAGACTCGGACTGGTTGTTAACAATCAAAAGGGCAGCCACGGGCAAGTAAGCATCAAAATATTTTTGACACAGTTATGCCTCTTTTCCGACTTTGAATTAATCATGCACAAACTTTTACATTTCAGAGTATCTCTGTCAGTACTGACGATACTTACTTCAAACTCGGACTAGTTATCAGCTATCAAAAGGGGAACCCATACAGCAAGGGCAGGTAAATATCAAAATATTTTTAACACAGTTATGCCCCTTTTTAAACTTAGATTCCGTCGTGCAAAAACCTTGACATTTTACAATATCTCTGTCATTACGAAAGATATTTACTACAAACTCGGACCACTTATTAACTATCACACGTGAGCCCATGCAGCAAGGGCAGGTAAATATCAAAATATTTTTGACACAGTTATCCCCCTTTTCAACTCAGAATTTTCTCTGAAAATCAATCTATTTCTAAAAGCAACTGCAGCCGAGCATCGGCACCCGCATGCGGTGCTCTTGTTTAAAAAAAAAAAAAAAAAAACATTCTATTAGTCTTAACAAGAGATAGAGAGTTGAATTGGTGTCCCATACCACACAAACAATCAAAGACCAGATTTTATCGAATTATTCTTCTATATCTAGAAAACGCCATGGATTATTTACAACATATGGCTGGACAAATAAGACCTATCTAAACATCAGTCAGACATCTGCTGGGCCCATTCTTTATTAAATCCTTAATCTTATTCTAGACTAAGGAAATAATGCAATTTCTGATTGGCCTAACCATTTCAGCCATACTCTGTGAAAAGAAGGCTTAATGCATCTGCGAAAAGTATCGACCCAGGTCAGCCTGTGCATTCCGCGCAGGCTGACCTGAGCGGAAACTTTTCGCTACTGGTCAATTTTCTGTATGTCAAAGTACCATTCTACCTCATGATTAATTCAGTTGTTTTAAGAAAAAAAGTGGCTATTATGAATCCACAATTATGTAATGACTTGACAGGTATTACGCATCACGGAGATGCATTAAGACCCTTTTGCTAAAGCATGGTTCATTTGGTTAAGCCAATCAGAAATCGTGTTACTTTGAAAGCTAGAAAATTCTTGAGGATCAGACTAAGAATGGTATTAAGGGCGGTAAGAGAGTAAAGACCCATAAAACCTAAGTACGTAAGGAACTATTTTCCAATACGAGCCGCTTTAGGTGAGTTTCAGCGCCAAATATCGTAGTAATATGGATAAACTGACAGCGTTGAAACAAACGTCCCGATGTCATCACCGTTCGTTCATTGTGAAATAAACATTGTTTTAAACTGTCATTCAGTCAGGACCTATATATTGTTTTAAATTTCGTATTATTCTCGGGATTGACAATTAATATGAAAGACATATGGATCTAAATTACAGGTAAACACATTTATTACATAAATAATACGTTATTTTACCGTAACATTCAATCAATGGGCTGTATGGTAAACTCTTTACCAGACAACAAAACGTTAGGCTTTTCCAAATTGAAAGCATTTGCAGACGGCGAACCTAATGTGGTCATATTGGATTTGTGTTTTAAAGGTTAGAAAAAAAAATGTGAAAAAAGGGAAAAAATGGTGAGGAGGAAAAGGTGGTTACCAGCATATTCTAATTTTTTCACCATGTGCTTTTTCGAGGTTGTTAGAACGCAAGATTGTGTGGTAACTGAACAAATCAAATCAGAGTCAAATGACGGAATTTGGCCTTGAAAAGGAAAGAAAAAATTGTGGACAAAGGAGAAAATCCTGGTTACCAGCATTTTCTTCTTTTCCCAAATGTTTTAAAAAGCCATAAATTTCAGGGTAGTGAAAACACGGGACTGTGTTGTGTACCGTTAACCTTTTACCAAACAATACCAACTTTTAACGACCCTGACAGGAAAAAAAAAACTTTGAGGACATTGTGAGAAAAGGAAAAAATGCTGGTACCAGCATGTTCTCCTTTTCCCACAATGTTTTCTTACCTTTTAGAGACAAATTCCATCATTTGAGCTACATTTAATTTGTCGTCTGCAAGTGCTTCCAGTTTCGACAATTCTAACATTTTGTCGTTTGGTACACGGTAAACCTGTCACCTTCATAAGACGCTTTCATTTAGTCTTGACGGCAGACCCCTTTTGACAACGTTATGGTATCAAAAGAAATTTTTTCTTAAGGAGCAATTTCTCCCGTTACCACAATGTTTTACACATGTTCATGTACATTTGATCCATGCTCTGTGAAACGGGGGCTAAATACATCTGCAAACAGTATCGACTCAGGTCAGTCTGCGCAGTCAGCGCAGGCTGACCTGTGTCGAAACTTTTTGCTATTGGTCGATTTTCTTGCATGTATCCATTTTTTCCACACGAATATTTTCAAGTTTAGATCAAGATAAGACTGTATGGAATATGATATATGATCTGCATCTACACTAATCGATGTTTTGTGACATAGTCTCACAAACCACACTTAAAGATACAGCCTTACAACCAGAGAGAGAGAGAGAGAGAAAGAGAACGCTGTTAAAACTTGAAAGTGTGTAGAATGGCTAAGAATTTGATCAGCTCTGTAAACATAGATAAATTACCGATATATGGTGTAAAGGATAGAGAAGCGCAAGTGATTTGTCTTCATTTAAAACCAGAAACGACTACAATGATTTCTTTGAAGGCTGCCAAAAATGAAAGGCATTTTTTATCCATCGTTATCTGTGCAACCTTGCAGCCGTCAGGGGCAGTATTTGGCATTAAAATACAAGAATGCTTATAGTTTCATAAAATAAAGATGAAATGGGTTAAAAACTGGCTAAAAACGAGCATTGGTGTATCTTTAAAGTCACAGCAGCGGTCAAAAGTAAACAAATGCATCTAAATTAAAATCATACCACTAAAAGTATAGTAAAATTTTGTGAAGATGACAATCTCTTATTCTACGATCGGTCCAAGTGTTAGTCGCTGGCAGAAAAATGAATTTTGAAACTATGTATATTGTAAACAAAAGATAGAGCGACCTGTCAACTTTTTACCTAGTTTTAAAATTCATTTTCCAGCGAGTGACTATCACTTCAACCGACCGTACAATAACAGATTATTGTTTTCACAGTAATCTCCACACTTTTAATTGGTATGATTTAAATTGAGTTGCATTTTGCCACCCCAAATTATACTTTTGGCCGCTATTGAGCCTTAAGGAGTGATATCTAGGTCATTTCAATTGCTAATTATCATGGCTGCTAGTTACAGGACGTTATATCACGTCATATCCTGTCATTTGTCACGTGGTGTTTCCGATATTTTCATACAAAAATGATGACAAGATGGCGTAATATCCGGCGTGTCTTTTATAAATACCAGAGAGACAACAGATCATTTGCATGGCTTTTCTTTGCCATTAAGGCTTCAGGTAATTTGGTTTACCCTTCTTAGCCACATTCATGACCCCGTCTTTTTGCAAGAGCAGAGCTCAAATCTTCCTAAGTTTTGAATAAATTGCTGGGCGGTGTAGATTCAATGTCCAAGATCATTCTGCACATTTTTTTTTTTTTTTTTTTCAATCTGATCTTGATCTTTACTACCCGGGAAAGCCCCTTTGGTATCATATGGCGCCAAGAGAATGTATGGTTTCTGTATGTAAATGTTGTCACTGCAAATCGGATAAAATTCTGGTAAGGCCTTAATGAAGCTAGTCTGCCTGAATAAGACGGTTAGAAATTCAAACCTAAAGCCTTATATTCTGGTCAAGCTACCTAAAGATAAACTGTTTAACAAACGACAAAGTTTTAGACTGGTCCAAATTGAAAGCATTTGCAGACGACAAAATAAAGTTGAGTCATAAATTAAAATTTGATTTGGGAAGGGTAGAAAACATTGTGGGAAAAGGAGAAAATGCTGGTTACCAGCATTTTCTCCTTTTCCCACAATGTTTTCAATAGTTTTCTTTCTCAGGGTTGTTAAAAGTCGGGATTGTGTGGTAAAGTGTTACCTCTTATCCTGCTTAATAAGTTTAATGAAATTTTCAAGCCGATCGTAAAAACCCGAATAATGTAATTTCAAACTTATTTTTTGGAGAAAAAATATCTCCTTATTGGACAATGTAGATCCTAAATAAACCTTCACCTTCTTTGCAGTCTGATCTTGATCTACAGTGTCCGCAAAAGGTGAGTGAGTCGCGCTCAGTAGCTTTGGCCTAGATTTCTGGTTGACTTCAACAGCTTTCTACGCCAAGTATAAATATAGTTTTGATTTATGATTATGATTGAATGGTGTTTAACGCCGTTTTCAACAGTATTTCAGTTATATCGCGGCGGCCAATGCACCGATTCATGCTTTCCTGGAGTTCTTTAAACCAGTACTCTGCACAATATTCTCTCCAAGCCACTGGCTGCTTTTCCACATAACCATCGTCGAAACAATGGACAGCGGTGAGAGAGGAATGAACCCTGTCCTAATGACTATTATCAATCCTCGGAAAGAATATTGGCCGAGCCGGGGATCGAACCAGCGACCTCAAATATAGTTTTGAAATGTACAAAAAATATTTTTTGTTTTGCGAATTTATACAATTAACGGACGATTTTTGTTACTGCAAAAACGGGTTTGAAAGACTTCGTGTGGGAAAAGATTTATTAAATCTTACAAAAATTGCTCATTTCTCCCCAGTGCTTTCATATTAAACCCTATCAGCACCACAGGCGAAAACAGGCCTTTCTGCAGATGACATTAAGATCGAACTGCACCGTGCATGCGGTCTGATCTTGGATCCATGCCGCCCCCCTCGTTAAGACAAGCCTGTAAGATAGAAGAAAAAACATGTCTGTCTGAGAAGACGTTCTATATCTCGTAAATGTTTTCCCACTGAAACACAGGTAATACTTAACGATATGCCTAAAACAAATGAGCCATGCTCTGTGAAAAGGGGGCTTAATGCATCTGCGAAAAGTATCGACCCAGGTCAGCCTGCGCAGTCCGCGCAGGCTGACCTGGGCCGAAACTTTTCGCTATCGGTCAATTTTCTGTATGTCAAAGGATCAGTCTACCACACGATTCAGTCGGTCGTTTGATAGAATGGCCTTTATGGATCCATGATCATGTGATGACTTGCTTGGTAGCATGCATCACGGAGATGCATTAAGCCCCCTTTGGCCACAGCGTGGCTCAAATCAATAACAAGGAATTAGATATTCGATCACCATAAACACGAGCCATGTTCTGACAAAAGGGGGTTTCACGCATCTCCGTGCTTCATAATACCAAGCACGTCATAATTATGGATCCATAAAATCCGTTTTGTCAAACAGCCGAGTAAATCTTGGTGTGAAATGGTCTTTGGACATGCAGAAAATTTACTAAAATCAAAAAGTTTGGACACTGATCAGACTGCAAGAGCTGCGCAAGCTAACACGGGTCGACACTTTAGCAGATGCACTAAACACCCTATTGACAGGGCATGGCTCATATACATTTTAAGTTAGCTTCTCTTGACGGCGGAGACCAAGATCAGACTTCACGGAACCTGCAGTCTGATCATGGACCGACACTGTCAGCTACTGGATTTTCAAACTTTAAGCAAACAGTTCCTTGATTTGTAACGGCATAATGATTCTAACTCGGAAAAAGACTTGATGATTTATTTGGTGATAAATGTCAAAACGAACACCACATCAAAACTGATATCATAATTATGATGCATCAGACAAAAAAATATATCGTAAATGATCTTTGTCGTCCATACATAACGGCGGAAATACGATCTTCTAAAGTCTCTCCTGATCTCATCTTTTGAAAACATTGAACAAAAAGGAGCAATTGCTCGTTACAAGCAACTGCTCCTTTTCCTTCAATGTTTCCATGCATCTCAAGAAAGGTGTTATCCTTTAGTTGAAACGTTTCTTCTTTGTACCTCGGGTTAGTTATTAAAAGGTCGAAAATGACACTTATATTGTATTGGGTTAAGGATCGATTCTAGACAGAAAAAAAATGGAAACAAAGCTATCAATATTTCACGTAATCATTCGCTGATACAAACGGGTCATAATTCATCCCTTTGATTTATATAATTAAAAAAAACTATTTTTACAATATCCAGAGACGCAGAAGTGATTAACAACAGTTGTATAACTACACCGTTTATGATTCACTAGTGGGGAACAGTTTGTTAATATTCGAAGCAAACAGTTCATATACGATCGAGTAAACGCATCGAAAACAGGGTCTGGATTCACCAACCATTCTTGAGTATATTCTTAGTCTAATTCTAGGTTTAGAAAGTAACGCAACTTCTGATTGGCTAAACCATATCAGCCATGCTCTGGCAAAAAGGGGGTTTAATGCATCTCCGTGATGAACCATACCAAGCAAATCATCCCATAATTATGGCTCTGTAGAATCCATTTTCTCTAACAACCGACAGAATCTTGAGGTACACTGGTCCTTTGACATGCAGAAAATTGAGCAAAAGCAAAAAAGTTTCGACCAGGTTCGATACTTTTTGCAGATGCATTAAGCCCCACTTTACCAGAGTGTGGCTCATATGATTAACCCTCTACCAAACGACAAAATTTTAGACTGGACCAAATTGAAAGCATTTGCAGACGACAAATTAAGTGTAGCTTAAATGGTGATATATGTATTGGATAGGGTAGAAAACATTGTGGGAAAAGGAGAAAATGCTGGTTACCAGCAATTTCTCCTTTTCCCACAATATTTTCAAAAGGCTTCTTTCTCAGGTTTGTTAAAAGTCGGGATTGTGTGGTAAGGGTTAAGCCAATTTGAGGTTGTGTTACTTTCAAATTTATTGCTTACTGTTATTTTACGGTCGGTCCCAACTGCTAGTCGCTAGCAGAAAAATGAATTTTTAAAATCAAGCAGAATATAAACAAAAGATGGAGCATCTTCGCAAGCCAAGGATACTAACTCCACTTTGTTCGTTACGTACCCTTGGCCGCTCGCCTCTTTAAAAATCGAAACTCCCGCTGCGCCACCTATCGAATATCACGAGTTGCGTAACCTTTGCTGATGTTATTTCTGACCAATCAAAATGCTCGTAATAAAATTTGTTAGGCTATGCATCAAATATGGCTGCGCTTTCGGATTCATCACAATTTTCTGAAATTATTCATACATACGATGATTCGCAATCATTTGGCTGTGGAACCCGTCCTAATATTTCACATAATTGATCATGAACTATAAAAAACTCATTAAATATCGATCGTCTACTCTTTTTTGGCAAATTTTCGTCACAAACACGACGACTTTCGTTTTTGACGGGCGCCGCCATTATTGTTTTCTGTCTTGCGGAAGATTTCTTGTTACGGATGGTTTGATTGGACGCGATGGGTTTTGATCGCATCCAATGAAATGGCGCAGCGGGAGTTTCGATTTTTAAAGAGGCGAGCGGCCAAGGGTACTACCTTAGTATCCTTGGCTTGCGAAGATGAAGATGGAGCGACCTGACAACTTTTTACCTAGTTTTAATATTCATTTTTCTTTGACGTCGGCCATATTTGTAGGAACTTGGCACATATGTTTATTGCCGGGTGGGACCGCAAAAAGGTATGGAGGTTAAGATAGGACTGCACTAAAAGTTCATAATAAGCTTTAATATCCAATTTCCGATATTTTACATTAAACTTTCAATCAAAACTTGCGGCTAGTAATGCAATAGGCAGTTTTTTATATCGCTCCAGGAATACAGGAGGTCGCTGGTTCGATCCCCGGCTAGGCCAATTTCTTTCCGAGGATTGATGATAGTCATTGCGACAGGATTCATTCCTCTCCCACCGCTGGCCATTGTTTCGGCCATGGCTATGTGGGAAAGCAGCTAGTGGCTTGGAAAGAATATTGTGCGGAGTACTGGTAAAAGAAATTCCAGGAAGGCATGGGTAGGTGCACTGGCCGCCGCGATATAATTGAAATAATGTTGAAAACGGCGTTAAACACCATACAATCAATCAATCCGTTGGCAAACAGTTTGTACATTCAATTTTTGGCGTCGTTTATTGATTTCATCGACAGACCGATAGTTTTGAATAACTTCACCTTGTTTGTTCATGTCGTTGCCAAGCGGTTTAAATGGGCGCCGCCATGATTAAGATCGTGTGATTGGAAGTTCAAAACGGAAACCTCCTTTAAACAGACGAGGCTAGTTGTAGGTACGAAATCGGCCGAGTTATGACGAGTGCGATATAAAGATGTGCCAACGTGCTATTTTTAGTAACGGTGTACGATCATCGAGCAATGAACATTTCGGTATTCAGTGATAAGCCAACGGAGTTTCAGTGGCCTTTGTTTATACAAATTAAGTCTTCACACAATCTGGTTCCATTTTGCCTAAAACTGGAACATTCATGATGTAGAACAGTCCTTTAACACGCACCCATAGCAAAAAGTATCGACTCATGTCAGCCTGCGCGGACTACGCAGGCTGACATGAATCGATACTTTTTGCATATTCATTAAATCACACTTCCACAGAGCATAATCATTTATTAAGATCAACTGAATTTTTCCCTTTTATTAGTTTGGCACTTTCATTGTTAAACTTAGAGTGCCAGATAAATCCTACTTTACAGTTACTGAAAATGGATCCAAATGTCGTAATTCGAAGGTTGCTTTAGTCTGAATATCTCGAAGTGCAAGGCCAGTTTTGATCCAGAATTAGAATGCATACACTTTCTTTGCCGTCTTATCTTGGATCTACACTTGGCACAGAACCACCTGTTTTTTTTTTTCAATTATCAATTCTTTCTTCGTTTTTTTTTTTTTTTTTTTCTTGGGGGGGGGGGGGGGGGTGTCGTTGTTGTTTTTTTTTTGCTGTCAATCTCTGATGTTTTCACTATTTGTTCAAAATATTGAACTTTATTTATTTGATTTTGATCTGATTTAATGTAATTGATATTGACAAGACTGTACTAGGGAGAGGAACTTTATATAAGCTTTTATGCTTTCGTTCCAGTCCTATTCACATTGCCAAGTTGTACTTTATATAGTACATGTAAACGTATCGAATAAGATATTTTATTCAAACTAAAACCACCTAAATAAATATCAGGGCTTAAGTAATACAATACAATATGTTTATTGGAGTATATAGGCCTCCGGCCCATGTACATAATTCGAAACAATTTAACCCTTTCCCAAACGATAAAATTTAGACTGGTCCAAACTGAAAGAGTTTGCAGACGACAATTTTGAATTTGATGAAAATGACAGAAAGTTCTCCAAAAGGGTAGAAAACACTGTGGGAAAAGGAGAAATTGCTCGTTACGAGCAATTTCTCCTTTTCCCACAGTGTTTTCACTAGACTTGCACCTCAGACACGTGAAAACCAGGGCTTGTTTGGGAAAGGGTTAACAATAATCCTGAGTGACGTAATATTTAATCACAAAAGAAAGAAAATAAAGACTTTGCGAGAAATATGATGCACCTGAAAACAGAAATATATCAAAACACCTATATATGTTTTTGCTGGACGAGATAAAAATTGACCCTTAAGTATAATTAACAGTAGAGCATGCATTTCTAATGTTACTAACTTCAAGCACAGAAGAGGAGAGGAGAGGAACTTTATAAGCTTATAGCTTTCGTTCCGATCCTTTTCACGTAGTTAGCTGTTGTTAGTAGTAGTAGTAGTAGTTTTATTCGGTTAAAATGTACATAACATGGTAACAATAAGACATGTGTAACATTAAAAAGATACTGACATGAATACTAAAACCATGTAATGGACACCAGCACCAGGGACAGCACAAAAAAGAGATAAACTCTTATTTCCATTGTGGTCCCTTAGTGTTGGCGTCATGACATAGAGCGGCAAATTAAAATAAATATATCACGTTAAGCCTGACATACAATAAAGTTAAAATTGATAGGCACAGAGGATCACAGAATGCTTTATATATCACACGATTTTAAAGATTGTCAAACAGATGTGTTTTTATCGCACGTTGTTAATTATGAATACGTATGTTATCAATATACGAATAAAATATGTTTAAACTAACTTCAAGCATATCAGTTGCTAAATCTATCACAATTACATACCTTCATGTTTCGAGTTTCATTTGCCATGTTTTCACGTTTCAAATTACAAGCAAAAAAAAAACAGATCTATGACCATGTAGTACCATATTTTTCTGATATATACGTGATGGTAACCAAGGGCATGTACATGTAAATGAGCCACGCTCTGGCAAAAGGGGGCTTAATGCGTCTCCGTGACCCATGATACAAAGCAAGTCATCACATAATTATGGACCAATTAAATCCATTTTGTATAACAACCGACTGATTCATGAGGTACACTAGTCCATGGGCATGCAGAAAATTGATCAATAGCGAAAAGTTTCGGCCCAGGTCAGCCTGCGCAGGCTGACCTGGGTCGATACCTTTCGCAGATGCATTAAGCCCAATTTTGACAGAACGCTGCTCAAATAAATATGTATAGAAAAATAGATGACCCATGCTCTGTGAAAAGGGCGTTTAATGCATCTCCAAAGAGTATCGATAAGGTTAGCCTGCGTGCTGCAATTTTTTTAATTTTTCTTGCGATTGATATGTAAGCCCTGCATGGTATTTGCAAACTGAGGTTTACACGTCATTACCATTGAAATGCAACAAGTCGATCAAAAAAGGAAGTCGATAAATTTTGATGGAGATATTTACCCGGTGCGATCCGGTGGCTTCACCCACCTCTCACAGAAAAGTAAACAAAACCCCCACAGTCGCCAAATACTGCCCGAAAGAGAATAATTCTTTCGGATTAGAAATCGTAATTATGATAAAAATGACAATGTTGACTTGACCTACAAAATCTCTACCACTTAAGTTTAAACGATGTCTGCACACGAAGTCATAGAACAGAACAGAAAAAAAAAAAACATTTTATTCAGTCGTATACATAGAACATTGTCTTGTCAAATAAAAGTTCTTCAATGAATGATGTCACATGTGTACATACATGTGTATATACATGTCAAAAATGACAAATCCTTCAAATTCTAAATAAGTGAAATGAAAACTTTCAAGATTCAGTATTCTTATTTCAAAGTATTATGTTGGGGAAAATATCTCCTTATCGGACAGTGTAGATCCAAGGCAGACTGCACGTCCTGTGCATAAGACCCTTGAGCAGCCTAGGGGTGCATCTTACAGGCTTGACCAAACAAGCGTATGATATTGATCCAAGATCAGACTTCACGTTCTGTGCAGTCTGATCTTGATCTATGCCGTCCGCAAAGGCCCCTATTTAAGCCTCTGGCGCGGCTAAAAGGCTCTACGGGCTGGTCACGAGGGACAACTGGTCTTGCTTGAATTGCCAACAAATTGGCTAGAATTGCCAACAAATTGGCTAGAATTGGCAACAAATTGGTTAACAAAATCATTACCAACGTTTATGTGACATGTGTTTATGATTTTCTAAGGCATAGCCAGATTTCCCTATTGGATAATTTGTATCTCGTGACAGACATAAGCGATGTACCAGACATGTTCTACATTTATTTGGGGTAAGCGACTTCCGGTTTTTTCAGACGTCTGTATTCCAAATCGAATCTTGGCGGTATGAATTAATTCTATGGAAATGCGCTGTAAAATTGATTATTGCGGTTTTTATCTTTTTTTTTTAGTCTTAATATAATCCGCACCTTAAACAATGTTGAAAAAAGAATCAGTTCGCTTCTTATAAGTATTAAATGTGAAAACATTGCTTATAAAAGCAAAATGTGATTTAATGGATTAAAAACATTGGCATAAGTGTCATTTTGACCTGGTGACAAAATCTGGACTCGTAAATATTTAACCCTTTACCACACAGTCCGTAGTTTTAACGACAGTAAAGCAGAAGGCTTTTGAAAACATTGTAGAAAAAGGAGAAAATGCTGGTAGCCAGCATTTTTTCCTTTTCCCGCAATGTTTTCTAACTTTTCAAGAACAGATTTAAATGTTTGGGCCAATGCTTTCAATTTGGATTTGTTTGTCGTTTGGTAAAGAGTTAAAAGGTTTGCAGATTACAAATTACATGTGGCTCTAGAAATGAACCATGCTTTGTGAAAAGCGGGCTTAATGCATCTGCGAAAAGTATCGATCGCAGGTCAGCCTGCACTGTCCGCGCAGGCTGACCTGGGCCGAAACTTTTCGCTATTGCTCAATTTTCTGTATGTCGAAGGACCAGTCTTACTCATGATTAAGTCGATTGTTGAAAAAAGTGGCAATCATGGATCCATAATTGATATGATGGATTGCTTGGTATCATGGATAACGGAGATGCATTAAGCCCCCTTTTGCCACAGCATGGCTCAAATGATTTAATTTAGGTTTACAATAATGGCAATACTAAATAATTTTTCACCTCATGAAAATGTTTTATACTTTTGCATTCTGAAAGCATTCAGAGACATCATATTGAATGAGATTTGAATGATGGGGGGCGGGGGGGAACAGTTGTTTTTTTCTAAGCAGGGATCTTATATACACGTATATAAGACCCCTGTTCTAAGGGAGAAAATGTTGTGGTAAAAGAAGAAAATGCTTGTTGGTTGTTTTTCGCCTTTTACTACAAATTACGTTTACAAAAAAGACTACGAGTATACGGAGAATACTCTGAAAAAGAGTAAACGACATGTGCATGACGTTGAAGGACAGGCGTAGACGGCGTCATCAGCGTGACCGGGGTCCGCATACCTTATAGCTTTGTATTGCGTACAGAGATGCTATACATAGAGGATATTTATTTTTTCGATCTTTCACAAAAAAAAAAATTCTATCTGTTTCATGCTTCTAACCCGTATCTTGTTGGAACTTTCATCAAAATCCAGTACAGTTGTTTCAATAATTCCCCGTGGCGTACCCCACTCACATAACAACGCATTACAATATTACGTAAAGCGCGAGAAATATAGCGTAAATTACGCCATATTTCCATCTATTTGAATGGCACGCTCTGATTACCTAGGTAACTAATGCGCATGACGTACTGTTTCCGTCTTCAATTGAAGAGCTAGAAAATATAAAATCGGTATTTTCAATGGTAGTAACCATGAAATATTAAACCATAATCAACAATTATTTATCGATAAAATACCGAAAAGCCAAAAATAGACAGAGGATATTTGTTTTTTTTTTTTTTTCGGTGAAAAATCGAAATTTATTTCATCGAGTGATCACCATTGGTAATATTTTCACCAGTGGCGCAGTCATCAGTGAAAGTATTACCGATGATGTTCACGAGATGAAATAAATTTCGATCTGTCAAAGAAAAAAACAAATATTCTATTTATTTCATGCTTCTAACCCCTTTATTATTGGAACTTTCATCAAAATCCAGTACAGTTCTTTTCGAAAATTCCCCTTGACGTACCCTTCTCACATAACAAATATTCTATTTATTTCATGCTTCTAACCCCTTTTTTGTTGGAACTTTCATCAAAATCCAGTACAGTTGTTTCAATAATTCCCCGTGGCGTACCCCACTCACATAACAAAGCATTACAATATTACGTAAAGCGCGAGAAATATAGCGTAAATTACGCCATATTTCCATCTATTTGAATGGCACGCTCTGATTACCTAGGTAACTAATGCGCATGACGTACTGTTTCCGTCTTCAATTGAAGAGCTAGAAAATATAAAATCGGTATTTTCAATGGTAGTAACCATGAAATATTAAACCATAATCAACAATTATTTATCGATAAAATACCGAAAAGCCAAAAATAGACAGAGGATATTTGTTGTTTTTTTTTTTTCGGTGAAAAATCGAAATTTATTTCATCGAGTGATCACCATTGGTAATATTTTCACCAGTGGCGCAGTCATCAGTGAAAGTATTACCGATGATGTTCACGAGATGAAATAAATTTCGATCTGTCAAAGAAAAAAACAAATATTCTATTTATTTCATGCTTCTAACCCCTTTATTATTGGAACTTTCATCAAAATCCAGTACAGTTCTTTTCGAAAATTCCCCTTGACGTACCCTTCTCACATAACAAATAGTCTATTTATTTCATGCTTCTAACCCCTTTTTTGTTGGAACTTTCATCAAAATCCAGTACAGTTGTTTTCGAAAATTCCCCGTGGTGTACCCCCCTCACACAACAACGCATAACAATATTACTTAAAGCGCGAGAAATATAGCGTAATTTACGTCATATTTCCCTCCATTTGAATAGCACGCCTTGATTACCTAGGTAACTACTGCGCGGGAACTACTGTTTCCGCCTTCAGTTGGAGAGTTAGAAAATAAAAAAAAAATGGGTATTTTCACTGGTCGTACCCATGAAATATCAAACCATAATCCACCATTATTTCTCGATAAACTGCCGAAAAGCATGAAATAAATAGGTATATTTTCCTGAAATTTTGTATGTACACCCATAATGTGAGTATAATATACTTGGGAATTGGAAGCTTGTGCAACATTTACTTTTTCTATAGTAAGCCCAGTCCACGATTTACTGGGACAACCCTTGTGTTTCCCCATGTTAGTTAAAATCCGGGATTGTTTGTTTCTTTGGTAAAGGCTTCAGGGACCAATCGATAATTGAGCCATGCTCTGGCAAAAGGGAGCTTAATGCATCTCCGTGATCCATGCTACCAAGCAAGTCATCACATGATCACGGATCCATAAAATCCATTTTGTCTAACAACTGGCTGAATCAGGTACATGTAGATTGAATCTTGTACATGCAAAAAATTGACCAAGAGCGAAACGTTTCGGCCCAGGTCAGCCAGCGCGGAGTGCGCAGGCTGACCTGGGTAGATACTTTTCGCAGATGCATTAAGCCCCTTTTCACAGGGCATGCGGCCCCCCCCCCCCACACACACATGTGTATATATAATCTTGCGGTTTTTAGGGGGTTTATGGTGGGGGGGGAGTTGCAGTAACATGAATAAAATGTTGAAATGTGGAGTTGAGTTGAGTTTGAAAGAGAATGAGTAATGAAAAAGGGTGAAAATGCTCCAAGGTTACTTGTGGGTTTTTTTTTTTTTCTCATTTACAGACTATCTTTCAAAAGCTCTCTTCCTCAGGATCGTAGAAAAAAGATGGATTTTCAAATATATACTCCAATTCTATCGCATCAGAAAAAATAATTGAATACCAATTCGACAGAATTTTAAACATCACATAAAAGCAGATTAAAACACATGAAAACTTCACTTTGATGTGATACTATATAGTCCTGTCCGCGTCAGATATGTAAACTCGACTTCTTTCGACAGCTAAAAAATGAAATCGAATGAAACTCAGAAAAAATCTGTTTATATTAAAGGCTTGACGTAATTAACAAGTGGACGGTATAGATCAAAGATCAGACTGCACTTTTTATGCAGTCTGATCTTAATCTATGCGGTCAACAAAAAGCCCATGAAGCTAAATTGGTTAAACACGTGTTGTATGTTTCACCTAAATGTACTTTCTTGGTTACATGTATATGATTATTACAGTGCCCTTGTGGTTTCTTTATACTGTAACGTGCTCAGTTGTCTTCTTGCCCAAGACTGAAAAAATAACCCTCAATTAATATATGAGCAGTATTCTCTGAAAAGGGGGTTTAAAGGTACCGATCCTGATCAGCCTGCGCAGGCTGACCGGGGTCGAAGCTTCTAGTTTTTGGTAAATCACTCCAGCGCACGATTCAGCCAGTTATTAGACAACACCTGATCATGCAATCCAACTGAAACTCAGAAAAATGTTTGTATCACAGGTTTGATTAAACAAGCGGACGGTATAGATCCAAGATCAGACTGCACGTTTTGTACTGTCAGATCTTAATCTATGCGGTCAACGAAAAACCATGTTTTCGTCCACGGCGCAAAATTGGTTAAACACGCGTTGTACGAGTATGCTTCACCTAAATGTACTATTCTTGGTGATATAATTATTACAGTGCCCTTGTGGTTTCTTTGTACTGGTATATATTCAACTTTCCTCCTGCACTAGACTTACAAATGTTCCTCAATTGATATATAAGCCATGCTCTGTGAAAAGGGGGTTTAATGCATCTGCAAAAAGTTTCGAACCTGGTCAGCCTGCCCATTCCGCGCAGGCTGACCAGGGTCGAAACTTCTTGCTTTTGGTAAATTTTCTGCACGTCTCAAGGATTCAACCGGTTGTTGGACAAAGTGGATTTTATGGATTTATAATTATGTGATGACTTGCTTGGCAAGGTACATCACGGAGATGCATTAAACCCCGTTTTACCAGAACATGGGTTATATTTAAAGGTCTATTACATAAACACGTACAAAATAACTGTGGCAAAACGAGAAATTATTCGCCACGAGCGATTTTTTTTTTTTTCCATATATGTTCCCTTCACCCTTTATCACACAATCCCGAGTTTTAACGACCCTGAGGAAGAAGCCTTTTGAAAACATTGTGGGAAAAGGAGAAAATGCTGGTAACCAGCATTTTCTCCTTTTCCCACAATGTTTTCTACCCTATCAAAAACAATGTACATCATTTGATTCATATTTCAGTTGTCGTCTGCAAATGCTTTCAATTGGGACCAGTCTACATTTTTGTCGTTTGGTAAAGAGTTAAAGACATCTGTTGTAAACGAAAGAATTGTCGTCTGCAGATGACAATACTTCAAAAACGTGATTTTTATTTTTGTTCAACAAAAATGTACTTTTATCAAAGATCTGATTATCTAAGGTCCTTGTGTTTTCCTTATAATTCCAGACGCACAAATTAGGCACTCTTTATACGAACTTTGCCCTCAGAAGAATCGTTCTTTGTTGATTTATGATATCGTAAATTCTGTTTCTGTGTCGCAACCTGTACTCTACGGAAGAATTTATAGTCTTCGGGGATTTTTCTTTTTTGAATTATTATTATTTATTCAAGTACATGTGGACTGATCACATTTTTAATTCAATTTGCAACAACCGACTTTAAGAGCATCCAGGGTATTATTATTATTATTATCATCATCATTATTATCATTATTATTATCATTATAATTATTATTATTATCATCATTATTATCATCATCATCATCATCATCATCATCATCATCATCATCATCATCATCATCATCATCATTAATATTAATAATAATAATATTATTATTATCATCATCATCATCATCATCATTATTATTATTATCATCATCATTATTATTATTATTATTATCATCATCATCACCATTATTATTATTATCATCATCATCATCATCATCACCATCATCATCATTATACTATTAAATGAATTGAATATGCAAAAACAGACTTTCAGAGCATCTAGGATATCATCATCATCATCATTATCATTCTTATTATAAAATGGAAGAATATGGGATAATAAGGCAAAAGCAGAAAATGAGTTACGAGCAATTTCTCCTTTTGCCTACTTGTTTTCCAGGGATTTGCTGATGAGAATGCGCTAAGTCTTTTTTAATCCTTTACCGTGTTTTGACGACCCTGGAGAAAGTAAAAACTTTTGAAAACATTGTGGGAAAGAGAAAATGTTGGTAACCAGCATTTTCTCCTTTTCCCACAACGTTTTCTTCTCTATCAAAAGCAAACCTCATCATTTGAACCACATTTGATTTGTCGTCTGCCAATGCTTTCATTTTGTAGTGGCCTAAAATTTTGTTGTTTGGTAAAGAATTAAAAGATTTCGCGTTTTTCTCGACCCTGAGCTAGAGGACGTTTCAGTACATTGCCACGGGAAACGTGGGAAAAGTAACCAGCATTTTCACCATTTCCGGTCATGCCTTGTGCCATTTTGACGAATAATTCCATCATTGTAGCCATATGTAATTTGTAGTCTGCAAAATACTTTCAGTTTGAATGAATGAATGAATGAATGGAGTTTTATGGCCCGTCGAACTTTCAGTTTGAAGAAGTCTATTTTTTTTTTTTTTTTTTTGTCTGTCAAAGATTTAACCCTTAAGCTGCTAAATAAATTAAACTTAAGATTTCCAGCCACTAGTGAAAGAAAACACACACTTTACAATTTAAAAAATAAACTGGCTTGTAGGAGAAATTTCATCGTATCGGACAGTGTAGATCAAGAGCAGACTGCACGTTCTGTGCAGTCTGATCTTGATCTGCACTGTCCGCAAAAGCCTACAAAGTCGCACTTAGCAGCCCAAGTGTTAAACCTACAAAAAACAAGAAATATCTTTAAAAGAAAAATTGCCCGCAAACAGGCAGGGGCCTTGGAATAAACATGTATAAATTTTTTACCAATCACAAAATACAGTTTATTCGTTTTTTATCAGTATCAAAAAAGTAGGTCAAAAGCCAGCACATTCAGCTACGCCGAAAAGACGTCAACAAAATGTGCTTTATTATCGAATGACTCCAAACGCCTCGCGGTTTCTGTCTACATCTGGATTCTCAAATTTAGCTATTTTCAACTCCAATTTTCCCCTAAAAGTATCGTTCTTTATCACAACATAAATTCTAATGCTACGTCCGCAAAATCTACTTTCCTTTAAGAACGTAATTGGATGTTATAGCAAGACAGCACATCTTCTGGAGTCACCCTTAACCCTTTACATAATTATTCCTTGTCTTGACGACTCTAAGGCAGAAACGTTTTGAAAACATTGTTGGAAAAGGAGAAAATGCTAGTAACCGACATTTTCTCCCTTTTCCGCTATGTTCTTCATCCTGAAAGCTCAATCATGTGATCTCCCTAAATAAATTGCGGTCTGCAATTGCTTTCAATTTGGGCAAGTCCAAAATTTTGACGCTGGGTCCGTATTCACCAATCATTCTTAGGAACGTTTTCAGTCTTATTCTTAAGAATCATTCTAAATTTGAACGTAACACAACTTCCGATAGGCTAAACCATTTGATGTAGCCAATCAGTAGTAGTGTTACTTTCAAATTTAGAAAATCTTGAAGAGACTAAGAATATTCTAAAGAATGATTGGTGAATACGGACCCAGATCTGCTTGGAAAATAGAGAGTCTATTATAGGAGACAGAAGAAATCGGAGACAAGAGTTTTTCCCCGTCTGGTTGTACCCGTTACCAAAAACATATACCTTGTCTCTATGTCGCAAACTGTACTTTCCTCAGTTCTATTTGGAAGAAAGAGACATCTTTACAGGACTCTTAGGTGTCAGCAACAAGACTTTCAGGAAATTCGAAGAAATGCCCGACTGGTCTAACTGAATAACTTATTTGAAATTTTGCAGTTTAAATTGATACGTTCTTCGTTTTGCAAGATGATTTCAGAAAATCGTTAGTATAATATGGCTGTTATATGTGTTCGCTACAGTTAACCATTTTTCGGCGTAGCTGAATGTGCTGGCTTTTGACCTATTTTTTAGTACTTATGAAAAATGAATAAATAGAAATTTGTGATTGGTTAAGTATACAGACATGTTTATTCTAAGGGCCCCTGTGGTAAAAAAATGTGCTAACCATTTTTCGGCGTAGCTGAATGTGCTGGCTTTTGACCTACTGATTTGTATTTATGAAAAAACATTATCTTCCGCTAGGTGGCATTTTTCAAATACATAACCTATCTGATATGGGCATTCTGGGAACTGAACCGGACTTTTTTTTCAAGGCAAGAATCAATGCAACGAATTTCAAAATAACGTTTACTCTCTAAAACTACCTTGTACGATTCATCCAGCCATGGTTAGCAAGCATATAACCTATGCACTAACCATTTATAAACATAAGCCCCTATAAGCTTAGGGAAAAGCCCCGGTATAAGTCCAACATGGTGGGGACGTTATTTTTGTTGTCAGTCTGTTGCACAAATCCCGGTTTGCCCCACGTCTGTATTTAGAAACTACCTACAAAGATTTGCAGTAAACAGTTGGTATTTCAAAAAACAATATTTTCCCCGTTTGAAAGAATTTTGGTTTTCTTTTTTAAGAAATTTGTAGCGAAAACCTGACCTGATCTTTCTACAGACGTATTATTTATTGCCATTTTCCGCCTGCACTTTTTAAGCGGCAATTTACGCGCCGCGTATTAATATTTGTCTATTATTTTTCCAGTGATGCGTCATAGCAGACAGGTCAAATCTTCGAAGAATGTGACATGCTCAGACAACATTTAAAAAATGAATAAAAAGAAAGTTGTGATTGGTCAAGTATGTAGACGTGTTTATTCTAAGGGCCCCTGTGGTAAAAAATGTAGACATATTTATTTTAAGAGCCCCTGACTATTTGCTGGCAAATTTACGCCGTCTATCTTCTTTAAAGATATTTCTTGCTTTCCCTCAATACCAGAATTTGATTATATTTGGTATCATTGGCATGATGTATTCTGGATGATGAAAAATGGCATCAAATGGGGGACATATAAACTCAGTTCCATAAAAAATAACTAGCTTATGTTCAACAATTCATACAACTACTAAAGCAGAAAAAAGGCAGCAAAGCTGTCAATAACGGTATATAAAATTTTCTAAACCTTTTGTTTGCTGTTGTTGATGTTGCTGCTGCTGTTGTTGTTTCTGAAAAGAGCAAATAAGTATCCACACTTGTCCCACAGCAACCACAGCGTCAGACGGCAAAATTAGGTATATTTAATTAGAGCTATGTCGGGCAGATGAATAGCCCACGGAGGTTGGAAGCCTTGTCGTAGGAACAGTCCTGCATTTTTAGGAAATTTATAACTGACTTTGACATTTGACTTTTATGACACAAAATCGATTGGATTCATCCCGCGTCAAAGCAACACTCATGTGAAACTTTTTTGCCGAAGGTAAAATTCTGTTTAAATTAGAGCACCAAAAAATCAGATTTGAAACAAAATTCATGATCTTCAACTTTGACCCTCATGAACTTAGAATAATATGGTTATTTCCTGGATCAAAGGTCAACTAGTTAACGAGTAAGAAAAGGATTTACCTACACATAAAGTAAAAGATGGATTTTATGGATCCACAATTATGGTATGACTGGCTTGGTTTAAGCCATCTCGGGGATACATTAAACCCCCTTTGGCCAGAGCTTGTATCATATCTAACCAGAGTCAAATACGGTATAGTAAATATGGTATAATAACGTATACGGACTACTTTCAGCTTGGCGTCTGATTTGATTGGTCAAAATGTTACGTTGTATTATTCATCCGTCATTCTATGAAGAAAAAAAAGTTGTCACTAACTAAATCGGTGGTTGTGTTTAGTTTCTTACAATTTTTTCAAAAAAAAAAAAGATTGTCCATAACTGCATGATTTTGTTCTTAAAACTTGAAGGTAATGACAGGTATAAACCTGAAGGGTGTCTTCCCAGTTCGCCCAATTCCATTTCGCCCATTCCCATTTCGCCAAACTTTTCTTCCCATTTCGCCCTTTGCCGTCTTGTCCCCTACCCTATTGAAGTAACTTTCTTGTGGTTTGTATTTGCCTCTCGGTGCGTGAGAGAATTTTGACAACTTGCTCGACCTTCGGCCTCGAGACATATCAAATTTTCCCATGGAGCTTGAAGAAAAACATATCCTAGGAAAGCTACTACAACAAAATATTCCGTACATTAGCCATGCTCTGGGAAAGGGGGGTTTATTGCATCTGCAAAAAAAGTATCGACCCAGGTCAGCCTGCGCGGAATGCGCAGGCTGACCTGGGCCGAAACTTTTTGCTAAAGGTCAATTTTCAGCATGTAAAAGGACCAGTCCACCTCAGACACTTGATATACAAAATGGATCTTATGGATCCATAATTATGTGATGACTTGCTTGGTATCATGCATCACGGAGATGCATTAAGCCACCCTTTTGCCAGAACATGGCTCATATATATATATATATTTGTCATAGATATCGGTCCTATGGAACAAATAGAGTTAGGGGTCTAAAACCTAACACATGGCGTACTCTGTGTTCATAAATGTCAATTATCTGTTTATATGCTTGCACATTGATTCATCACAGCTGTTGGTTTGTTTTGTTTTTTTTTTTCTGTTTACTTGATCGATTGGTCGGGTTTTTGTGGGGTAGAGAGAGAGAGAGAGAGAGAGAGAGAGGGTCATACTTAACCCTCTGGCTACTAGCTAAGCACGACTATAGGACCATTTGCAGACTATGTAGATCAAGATCAGACTGCACAGAACGTGCAGTCTGATCTTGGATGTATACTGTCCGATACGAAGATATCTCCCCCTCCCACAAAAAAAAAAAACCTTTGAAGTAGCAACTTTTTTAACAACCGACTTAATCATGAGGTAGACTGGTCCTTGGACAAACAAAAAACTGAGAAATAGCGAGAAGTTTCGGCCCAGGCCAGCCTGACCTGGGTCGATACTTTTCGCAGATGCAATAAGGGTTTTTGCCATCGGCTTGGAAGTTCCATTTCATTTATTTAGCAGGTTAAGGGTTAAATCTAACTTCTAATCGCTCTCCCAGTCTGCCATACATTTTGTACTTACAAGTCCAACAGATTGTACGTTCTGTTCAGTCCGATCTTGGTCCACAGTGTCAGGAGGCATACGGGGTCCGTCGTTCTGACGGTCCAAGGGAGTTGGCTTGGGAAGAGGTACTAGTACCAGAAACTCCAGAAAAGAATAGATATGCGCAATGGTCGCTGCGATATCACTGAAATGATGTTGAAAACGGCGTTAAACACCATTCAATCAGTCAATCAATCATTCCTGAGAGTGTAAAACTTCAGAAAGTCCGGCCACTCTTTCTTGCATCGAATATGCACCGGAGACACATAAACTACTGTTGAGACAGAAGAACAAGTGAATGCCTATTAAACTAAAACGTTGAGCAAATTGACTTCTACTTCTTTAATTAAGACAAACGACAATGCTAAGGATAGGCACTACAACTTTAGGTGCGGGAGTTTATTTACATATTATCGAGTTACCCCCTTTTTCCTTTATACAGACTCATTTTGTTTCGCACTTCCACCGTCATGGACTGTTGATCCAAGCCCGGAAACTCCATTGGGGGCGTGGGGGGGGGGGGGGACACATTCTGCAGTACCAGCAGGATCGCTTGAATCCTTGAACCTGAATTGCCCGTATCTGGTCTTACTTTTAAATCCAAAACAGATACTTGAGCCCAATTTTTGATAGAATCCTGTTTCAACGCCTCTCAGCTAGCTGTCTGCCAACTTTCAGCCGGATATGCCCGAAAATAAAAAGACCAGACTGGTTTCCGTTTTTTCACTTCCTTTTCATATAGGTGTCACACCACTGGTTTTTTGCCATATTGAAAATAGAGTGAAATTGACCATCTTTGAACCTTCACAAATCGCTTAATGGCAAAACTTGTGACCCCGAGGCTGGGCTAATTTTGACCCCAGAGCTATAATTTAAAGAAACTTGGTAGAGGCCCATTGAGTGAAGCAACATGCCAAATTTGGAAGCCCTAGACCTTATGGTTTTGGATCAGAAGATTTTTAAAGTTTTCACTTTCTGAGCCCATGTAAAACTTGAGACCACTGGGGCGGTACCAGTTTTGACCCCAGGGCTATAATTTGGAGAATCTTGGTAGAGGCCCATTATATTAAGCCACATGCAAAATTTAGTAACCCTAAGCATTACGATTTTTGACAAGAAGATTTTCAAAAATCCTCAGTACTGTTGCCATGGCAACCAGAGTTTTTAAGGAATCAAATTCTTTCACGAAATTCTAAAGACAACCTTTGCAGGATTACTTTTGTGAAGTTTGGTCGAAATTGGATGGGTAGTTTCAGAGAAGAAGATGTTTCTTAATTTATAAAAGAAAATTTGCATCTTTTTCCCTTGGAAAAACCTCTAACAGGCTGCAAAATTTTCGATTTCTTAAATTAAGAGCGTTTGCAGACAACAAAAGTTTAAAATGTGATTCAAATAACGGGGTTTGTCTTTGAAAGAGTAAAAACAATGTTGGAAAAGGAGAAAATGGTGGTAACTAGCATTTTCTCCTTTTTCTACAATGTTTTCAAAAGCCTTATTTTTAGTAGAGGGTTAAAATGTGTAAATAACACACTTTTACTATTTTTTTAATAAGCCATTGATCAGCAAGAAAACGCCGTGATATGTCACCCCCTATTTTCTCCGATACTTTGAAACCTCTAGGCACTTAGGAGAAAAAATGCCGCCATAAAACAAAATTTACTTGTCGCAATTCTTGATTTTACTGTAAAGCTCATTCAAAGTCAATTGTAATCTGTCATTTCTAACTTCAACGAGGTTTCAAACTATTTTATTGCAAATCTCGCATTTATTGCATAAGTTATTGCTAGCCTGTCTGTCTTTGGCATTATCTTCCGCTAGGTGGCATTTTTCAAATACTCGTACGTACCTGTTTGATTTAGGCATTGTAGGTACAGAATCGGACTACTTTTCAAGATCCTTATCGATGCAACGAATTTCAAAATAAAAAATACGTTTATTCAAAACAACGCTAACCGATACGATTCATCCAGCCATAGTTAGCATACGAGGGACACTTTTTAAGTTCGTAGAGTAGGGCGGTCTTTTTAAAACCGCTTGAAATATCAAAATTTTATTTATCTAAGACCTTCGAAATATGCCCCGTCTGCCTCCACACACATTTTACACCGATCTACCCATTTCCGGAACGCCGCCCGGTAGTCCTCTTTAGGTATATGTTGCAGACACTGGTAGACCGCACTGCCTATACCACAACGGGATTCAAAACGGTGCCCTGCCAGCATTTCCTTTAGTCTTGGGAACAACCAAAAGTCACAGGGGGACAGGTCAGGGCTGTATGGGGGATGATCTAAGACATCGAGCCCAGATTCTTTCTGATATTCCTGTACCGTAGCGGATTTATGGGCCGGTGCGTTATCATGGAGTAATTTGATGCCGCGGACACCGGTGCGCGGTCTGCGTTTCTGATAGAAATCAACAAGTTGAGTAAGAACACTTTCTCTGTAAAACTTTCCAGTGACAGAACTACCTTTCGGGACTGGAATTTGAAGGACTGGACCTTTCGAATCAAAGAATATCGCATACAACATGCGATTTGATGTTTCGCAACGGCGCGCAATGACAGGTCTGTCGCCCTCAGATGAAACCCAAACCTTATTTTTAGCCTTAAAATCGGGTTGAAAATGATAGATCCAGGTTTCATCACCTGTAACTATCTCTTCCAAACGACGTGGGTCACATTTATCATGTTTTTCTATAACTTGCGATGCAAGTCTAACCCGACTTTGTTTCTGCTCGTCAGTGAGCAAATGGGGCACCCAGCGCGCGCAGATCTTACGTAGCCCAAGTCGTTCACGTAAGATCTTCAAAGCACTTGACGAATGAATGCCACTTAATTCTTCTATCTCTTGCACGGTATAACGTGCGTCTTCCTCAATTAACGTTTTCACAGTAGCAACGTTCTTTTCCGTCAAAACGGAAACCGGCCTACCCACCCGAGGGTCATTTTCAATTGACTCCCGACCATCATTAAAACGACGTACCCACTTGCAAACTGTAGCATATTTTAAAGCACCATTCCCATAAACTTTCTGCAAATCAGCATGAATTTCTGTTGGCAGAAACCCGAGCTGTGCTCGAATCTTACAATATACCCTCTGTTCAGAGATTTTTCCATCCATATTGAACGCTATATTTTACTATAGTGTATAAAACCACGTGTTGAAAATACCCAGCGCAGCGCGCACGTGGACCTCGTGCGCCGCATACCGTGACACCGTTCGAGCGAGGAATTATTACGCAAGTTCTGTGTAAAAAATCGTGCGACTTCATAATTGCGTTAAAAAGTTATAGGCTTACTCTACGAACTTAAAAAGTGTCCCTCGTATAACCTATGCACCAATCATTTATAAACACAGCCTATATAGGCCTTGGAAATGCTCGGTATAAGCCCAGTATGGTGGGGACATTTTACTAGTTAAATCTGTGAAAAACCCTGCATAATCGCAGGTTTTTCCTAAATCTATGTTGAGAAACTGTATACAAAGATTTGCAGTAAACAATGAGTTTTTTCTTTTAATTCCCGTTTGTAAATTTTAATATTTTGAGGAAATTTGGAGCGAAAAAATATGCTTGATGTCGCCAAAGACAAATTTCCGCTTGCTTCTTTTTAGCGGCAGACTTTTGACTTTACGCACCGCGCATTAATATTCAACCTTTACAGAATAGTGATGCGGCATAGCAGACAGGTCAATTTTCCAAGAAAATGGCATGCGTAGACAACGCTGTCGTTGGTCTTGCGGTCGATACTCTGTACTTTTTGTACCTCAATATCTCTGTGCTATATCTTACGGCGGTAGGTGTTGAACACAGGTGTTTGATCTAAAGGTGAATAGTTGTCTTCATTGACAAAAAAAAAAAACAGTACAAAAAAGGCAGCTTCTATGTAGTCTGGATAAGCTGCCCCTAGCACTACGTTATCGGGTCAGGCAAAGTGCAATAATGGCGTCCTCCTACGTGTCCTCAAGTGTACCTTTATATGCTTCCCCGTTTTCCCTAATTTCATGTGATCCAGTTTGATCGGTTAATAAAATGAGATGAATTTTATACAAAAAATACATTACCGAGTCTAAAACGTGCTGTTAGAGTATGGTTTAAATATAAATTCGACTATGAATCATTTTAAAAGTAGCCCTGTTTTCGGACGTTATATAGGTCCATTGACATTTCGGATACTTAAAACATTTCTGTTATGTAGTTTTTCTCCCTAAATAAGAACGAAATGTAGAAAAACTAACTGCCATGACTTTATTGCTAGCGATCTGTTTTGAATTCAGCCTATGATCCGATTTGATCATGTAAAATAACAATATCCCGTCTCCTCTGCATATTACCAACGGGGCCGCCATTATTACGCTTTGCCTGACGTACTCTTGTAGTACGGCGGGGTACCGGAAGAGCTTTTATGTGGTTTAATACTCGTTTATTTTAATTACCGAAAAGAAACCGCACACGAGGTGCAAATCCTATCAGGTTTAAAGTAAGACTTAATTTACAAATATATATATGTGTGTGTGTGTGTGTGTGTGTGTGTGTGTTAGCCAATTCAACGATAGACTTGAGACCAGGAGGTTGCTGGCTCGAATCCCCAGGTGGGCAAATTTCTTTTCCAGAATTGATGATAGTCGTTGCGACAGGATTCATTCTTCTTTCACCTTTCTTTTTTGTTCCGACGATTGCTATGTGGAAAATCTTGTTTGAAGCACTGGCTTAAAAAAAAAAAAAACTCAAAGAAAGCACTGGCCGCCGCGATATAACAGAAATTATATTAACCCCTTAACTGCTACGCCCGACTAACTGACCTTTTTCGGACAGCGTAGACAAGATCAGACTGCACAGAACGTGCAGTCTGATCTTGGATCTACACTGTCCGATAAGGATATATCTTTCCTCCAAAAATACCTTTACAGGAGGATAATTTGGGTTTATAATACCTCTTTGAACGTTTCATTTCTTTTATTTAGCAGGATAAGGGTTAAAAAGGGCGTCAAACACAATACAAACAAACATACAAATCGAACACGGCGTCCCGCTGAATTTCAGAGTAAATAAAGAGGTTTATCACTTAAAACTTTCTCTGGCAATGTAAACAACAACCCATGACTTTTTTTCGATAATACACTAGTTTATTATGGTTTTTTGGGTTCCCGGTTCTGATCAGTTTTTAGTCATGTGCGCGTGAAGCCGGAGAAACCAGTCAGAAATAGAGGATCTTACATGAGTGTGTATGTATTATCATTTCTATCAAAATTCGTTGACTAAAATGTAATCTATTTGACGCTCGCCAAGACTCGCGTCATACATTTTTAGTCAACTCGTTTGATAAAAATGATAATACATAAACACTCATGTAAGATCCTCTATTTCTGACTGGTTATAGATCATGGTTCTTGTGGTCACAGGCACGAAATAGTTCCCCCCAACATTAACAAAGTTATGCGCACTTTCTAAAACACATAGTCAAGTCAAAATTACATGGACATTTTCGAACTTTCCTTTCGTCTTTTCTGATAAAACATTGTAGCAGAAGTGATTAATTTAAAGGTTGTAAGTGGGACTATTTATTGACTAGGCCGACTACGGCTCGGAAGCATCCATCCATAGTGTTTTCAACGCCAATGGAGTTAGCCAATCGAATTATCTTCCGTGTCCACGTCGCCAAATCAATGACCAATCAGAGAATGACTGATTGATTGAATGGTGTTCAACGCCGCTTTCAATATTATTTCCAAAGAAATAAAGGTTTCCGTCATATCACGGCGCCAGCTCAAATATTCATGTATTTCCTGGGTTTCACCAGTACTAGTCTACAGCTCTGAAGTGTCTTACCTAAGGACACTCCACGAAAAACCCAGCGGATTAGGTGGGGTTCGAACCCGGGACCTCCAGGTTATGAGCCCCACACCTAACCACTGAGCTACGCGGGACCCCTGACCAATCAGAGAGCGACGTAATGTAGAATTCCGTTTACTCTCGGACATTTCGACATGTAGCCTGGCATTCAGGCCCTGCATTTGAGTCATTCTAATAAACAAGGTACACAACTATTGTAAACCCTCAGGAATATATGTTGGGACTTACTCTTTATCTAAAATGTGATATCGTTAAATCAGACCTTGAGAACATTATATGGGTGTATTTTGTTCTGCTGTTTTATTTTATATCTTTTTTTTTAATGAAAATGCTCTATTTGACGGACTGATACCAGTCTATTCGACATGCTATGGGACTGGCAATAGAGTTGGACTCAATAAAATATTGCCAGTATTTATTTACTGCCGTTCTCGTTCTAAGCCACTCGGTGTAAGTGTTTTGTTATTCGAGCGGGTTTTACGATTATTTCCTAGGAAAAATATTGTTTAAGTTGCATACTGGTTGCTCCATCTGGCGTCGCCAGATTTCAGTGGGCGTTCTTAACTTCATTCGAGCAATCGATGAAATCAAACTGTTGCTCTTCCCCTTATGTACGAGCGTATGTCGATGTCATCGCATGGTTTTGTCGTACCAGGTGCGTAGCCAGGCGGAAGCCTGGAAGCCCAGGCTTCAGCACTCACGATCAAAACATTAAATATACGAAATGCGCTTTCTCAATCAGGAAAAGACAACAAATTATCTGAATTTCAAAACTGCCTTTGCAATAAAAAAAAAGAAACAAGCATTCTGATAGTACTGCATAGCAATACACATCCCCTACCGGCCGTATGTATCGCTGGCATGTCAGTGAAATTTTATAGTCCAAGGCCCGTAAATACGTCAAAAAGCAGTGGAGCGGGACGAAACTCGAACTTGATGTGCAAGTCATGGTTGTTGATGTACACACCAAAACTCAGCTCTATATTTAGCAGCGTTCAGAAAAAAAGTGCGGAAAAATGTTTTATCAGTGAATTTTTTTAAGTCCAAGGCCCGTAAATGTGTGAAAAAGCAGTGGAGCGGGACGAAACTCAAACTTGATCTGTAAGTAATGGTGGTTGACTTACACAGCAAAAGTCAGGTGAATATCTACCAGCATTTAGAAAAAAAAGTCCGGAAAAATGATTTATCAGTGAAATTTTGTAAGTCCAAGGCCCGTAAATCCGTGAAAAACCAGTGGACCAGCACGAAAGTCGAACTTGATCTGTAAGTCATGGTGGTTGAGTTACACAGCAAATCTGAGATCAATACCTACCAGCGTTTAGGGAAAAAGTCCGGAAAACTGATTTATCAGTGAAATTTTGCAAGTCCAAGGCCCGTAAATCCGTGAAAAACCAGTGGACCGGAACGAAAGTCGAACTTGATCTGTAAGTGATGGTGGGTGACTTACACACCAAAACTCGGCTCAATACGTACCAGCGTTTAAGAAAAAAGTCCGGAAAACTGATTTATCAGTGAAATTTTGTAAGTCCAAGGCCCGTAAATCCGTGAAAAATCAGTGGACCGGAACGAAAGTCGAACTTGATTTGTAAGTGATGGTGGGTGACTTACACACCAAAACTCAGCTCAATATGTACCAGCGTTTAGAAAAAAAGTCCGGAAAACTGAATTGCCGGACTGACGGACAGACGGACAGACGGAGTGCAAACCTAAAGTCCCCTCCGGCTTTGCCGGTAGGGGACTAATAACGGACAATGTAGATCAAAGACCAGACTACACGTTCTGTACAGTCTGATCTTGATCTACATTGTCCGCCAAATGCATTCTGATCTTGATTTACAGTGTCAAAAACATTGACAAAGTTGTGCTTGGACCCTTTACCACCCATTCCCGAGTTGTAACTTCCCTGGGAAAGAAAGCTTTTGAAATCAAACAGCAAATAACCATTGTTTTGTCGGTTTACAATGTTTTAAAAAGGCTTCTTCTTTAAATTCGTTAGCCTAAAACCCGGGATTGTTTGATGAAGGCTTAAACCATGAACTCATTTACGAACAAACTTTCCAAACATCAGTTCCACATATTACCATACTGCTGAAATATGACGACAGAAATGGACTTGTACAAAGGACTAGACTGGTGCCCGTTGTACTTCCCGTAACTGTTGATTGATTGATTGTGATTGATTGATTGATTGTACGGTGTTAAACACCGTTTTCAACATTATTTCAGTTATATCGCGGCGGCCAGTGCACCTATCCATGCTTTCCTGGAGTTTCTATTACCAATACTAGGCACAATATTCTATCCAAGCCACTGGCTGCTTTCCCACATAGCCATCGTCGAAACAATGGTCAGCGGTAAGAGAGGAATGAATCCTGTCGCAATAACTATCATCAATCCTCGGAAAGAAATTGGTCGAGCCGGGGATCGAACCAGCCACCTCTTCTTCTCAAGTCTTTCCGGTGAAATCGACTTTGAAACCTCAATATTTGGGTTTTTACTATTCAGTGGAAATTTTCGTTTCATTTATACAGCAATTTAAAGGTTAACAAAGAATTAGCATCCTCTGTTTTCTCCAACACTTCAGTACTGTATCCACTTAACCGCTAAATAAATAGAAATGTCGAGTCAATAATAATCGAATCATTTGAAAAAATCCCAATACTGCGACCTCAAAACCCATTTCGCCAGTCAAATCTCCCCGTGACGGACAATGTAGATCTAAGATCAGACTGCACGTTCTCTGCAGTCTGATCTTGATCTACACTGTCCGCAAAACTCGGAGCAATTTGAATCGTGCTTACCAGCCATAGGGTTAAAGTTAACCCTTTCCCAAACGACAAATTTTGGACTGGTCCAAATTGAAAGAGTTTGCAGACGACAATTTTAAATGTGATGAAAATTGCAGAAAGTTCTCAAATAGGGTAGAAAACACTGTGGGAAAAGGAGAAATTGCTCGTTACGAGCAATTTCTCCTCTTCCCACAGTGTTTTCAAACGACTTGTACTGCAGACACGTGAAAACCAGGGCTTGTTTGGGAAAGGGTTAAGAGTTGCAAAATCTTTGTAGGCGTTCATATCTGAATTCCAGCGATTGATCAAAACATCTCTTGCACATTTTATGTAACGCAGTTTGCATTAGGTTAATCAAATCTGACATTAGAGAACACTCAGCCTTAAACAAAAACATCTTAGTGGAATACGTAAAAATCAAGATGAATTAAGGCCTAAGAAATAATTATGGGAAAATATCGTGGCAAAAGAAACAAGAAATATCTTTTAAAAAAGATAGACGACGCTAGAGATACTGGAGTATGAATATTGAAACGTTTTAGTGGCTCAATATGAAATAAAATAGTGCAAAGTAACCTCACGAGCAATTGCCCCTTTTTTTCTCCTCACTGTTTTTCATTTTGTTGGAAAGTGGTATTGGGCTACTGGGTAACGCTTATGAAAATATTAAATTACCAATAGCACAAGAAAAGAATCATTCTCTACGACATTATATTGCTATGGTATGAATCAAGGCCCCGGAGTATCGATCAGCAGAAGCAACGCTTATTAATAGTGGTTTCATAAATGTGTGAGCAAATATGCCAGCAGGGGCCTGCCGAATAAACATGTGCACATTTTGACCAATCGCAAATTACCATCTATTCATTCTTTATCTGTACCAAGAAGTAGGTCAAAAGCTAGCGCATTTAGCTACGCCGATAAAGAAACTGATAAAAGAAGCATGTGCCTTAAACTTTGTCTTTTGGTAAAAAGTTCACTTTTTACCAAACGATAAAATTATGGACTAGACAAAATAAAAAACATTCGCAGACGACAACTAAATGTAGCTCAAATGATTATTTATGTCTTTAATATGGCTAAAAAAACATTATGGGAAAAGCAGAAAATGCTGGTTACCAGCATTTTCTCCTTTTCCCACAATGTTTTTAAAGGGCATCTTTTTCAGGGTCGTTAAAACTCGGGATTGTGTAGTAAAGGGTTAAGGCTTTAAAATGAGTCATCACAACGTAAACAGGGGTCGCATAAGTGCATACAATTCCAGGAGATGGAGGGCGGGGGAGGGGTTTTTCTATAATGGATGGTAATTAATTCCGTCAGAAAGTGTTGGAAGCTGAACAAGAATAAATTATTCTCAATTCTCAAGTTTTGCAGTATTGATTTGACTTTTGACATTTATCTATATTCTTGTCAGGAAAAATAAACGAACGTTAATCTAGCGATAAATCTCCCTTTTTAAATGTAACAACATGAGACGACTCAATAAAATAACATATCACTTAGTAGTTTGACCCTTTGCGTTAATATTAACCCTTTACCCCATGAAAGAATTTTATACTTGTTCATATAAAGAATAATTTATGTGCAGACGAAATGCTAAATGTGGCTGAAATGATAGAATTTGTCCTGGAAAGGTAAGAAAACATTGTAGGAAAAAGAAAAAATGCTGGTTACCAATATTTTCATTGGCATACTTTGTGAGGGTCGTGAAAACTTGAGATTGTTTGGGAAAAGGTTAACTTTTTACCCGATCTTGAAAGTTTATCTTTATCCATATAGAGAGACGTTAAATGTGACTCAAATGACAGTATTTGTCCTGGAAAGGTTAGAAAACACTGTGGGAAAAGGAGAAACTGCTGGTTACCAGCATTTTCTTCTTTTCTCACAATGTCTTCATAGGCACACTTTCTGAGGGTCGTTAGAACTCCAGATTGTTTGGTGTAAGGTTAACTCTCTATCTGATCATGAAATTTTATCTTTAACCATTCAGTTTGTGCAGACGAAATGCTAAATGTGACTAAAATGATAGGATTTGTCCGGGAAAGGTTAGAAAACATTGTGGGAAAAGGAGAAAATGCTGGTTACCAGCATTTTCTCCTTTTTCCACAGTGTTTTTATAAGAATACTTTCTCCTAGGACAGTCAAAACTCGAAATTGTTTGGTAAAGGGTTAACTCTTTACCTGATCATAAAAGTCTGCAGATTTTTAGTCCATAAAGAGAGTACACGTATAATTATTATACAGATGATGCGCCAAAATACTCTAATGATGGGATTTGTCCTGGAAAGGATCGAAAACGTTGTTGGAAAAGTAGAAAATACTGGCTACCAGAATTTTCTCCTTTTCGCACAATGTTTTCAAAAGCTTCCATCTTCAAGGTCATGGGATTGTTTGGTAAAGGTTAAGGATCAAAGTGTTTTTTTTAACCCTTTCGCATTTTTACGACCTTGAGGTAGAAGCTTTATGACGTCATTAATCATGGTAACATATTGACGGTAGCTCATGAATCCACTTTTTCTTCCGTGTGACTTAGATATATTTTCTTTGTTGTCTTTGAAGAACATAGAGCTATTACTATTATTATTATTATAAATAGATCAACTTTAAAGGATTGCTTCCCTCGAATTAATCAAATCTGCGGAATTCGCCATCATTCGCCGACTATTTTCGGCATATTTCGACAATAATCGTCTTTTCTCGGCAATTTTATACATGATCTTCAGTAGCCTACAAACGATCATGGACGGAAATAGACGACAGAAATCAGCAGACAAGGTCAAACGACCTCAACATAAACGCCGAGTTTCTTAAGAAAATGTTTATAATATGATGATGAAATAGTTAACCACAATGGTAAAGGCAAACTTATCTAATCCATGCTTTGTGAGAAGTCGGTTTAATGCGTCTGCCAAAAAAGTATCAATCCAGGTCAGCCCGGCGCATGAGCGGCGGCACTATATTTTTATTCGGTTTTGTAAAGTGCCTATGGAGGCAGCCATATTGAACTGGTTCCATGCTTTGTTTTAACATCCACCTATATCTACTGTACTTCGATTACCAGATCGGGGTCCATAATAACTTTTTTATTTATTTGTGGGGATTTTTTTTTTTTTGTTTTTTTTGTTTTTGTATATTGCACTTTCATTGCTAGATGGATAAAAACACGGATCGTAGACATACCAACATTTTCCTTTCGAAAAATAAAAAGTGCATTTCGAGTAATAACTCACGTGATCAAAAATTATCTGTCACAAATTTTCGAAGCCACCATTTTAAATATCTTACGCTGGAAAAGGTTAAGAGGCATTTTCAAGCTCTTTGACCCTAGAGCACCCTATGTGGTACTTGTGACCCCACTTATATTTTTGTTCTAGTATTGTATGGATTGTAGAAATATTGTTTTCCTTTCGCGATCGTGTTTTTAAGACCAGCTAACTGTAACTAGGTCAATGTTGGGGGTGACAGATGTTTCGGTAACAGACGAGTTCGGTAAATTGGACTTATAGAGTAAATCGATTGGATGTTTCGGTAACGAGGTAATTATATAGTGGTAATGCACCGTGACGTTTTTCACACCAAATAAAGTCTTGGTTCTGATTCGTTCAATGTTTCTCTTTTTTCTTCCACACACTTTAAGACATAATATTTTTGTTATGTTTCTACTGTCATGCTGTACGTAAAATGATACCCGTATCAAAGTTGAGGTAACGAATAACAACACCCAATCCTAAACTTGAAACACGTTGTATCTCCTTTTAAATCAATGCTTTATGATCCTTTCAATGTGAAAATATTTTCTTACTGAAAGACTTCCAAACCAGCCATTAACCCTTTGAGCGTCTGTCATTACTGCTGTTGCCATTGCGGCCGGTGCAGATCGAGATCAGAGTACACCAAACACGGAGTTTGATCTTTGATCTTCATTTGTCAATTTTGCAAGACATTCTGAACAAGTAAACCTTGACACTGCTAAAAATAGGTTTTATATCTAGAATGAAAATGACCGTTGGGTTTATTCGACGCTCTTAGATTTAAAATTATGGATAGTTAAATTTAGTTCAGAAACACAGGTAATACAGGTAAAAATATTGTGCCAAAAGAAGAGAGTGAGCGCGAGAGATAGATAGTAGCAAATACTTTTTTTGACAAATACTTTTTTCAAACTGCACGAGCAGTGTGTGATCTAAACATGCCCAATCCCCATAACTTTTACATGCAGTCTGATCTGCGAGTTTCTTCTTGTCCATTGGTGTTTCAGGTTTTCATAAACCGGGGTTAATCTTTAAGATCTACGGGAAACTTCTTTATCTTGCTGGCAATGGGAGGTGTGAAGACAGGCTGTAAACGCGTCTATATACAATATACAGTACTCCCTTCGCTCTCAAATAGTATGCATATGATTTTTTTATGCAGTGTTGTATTGATGAACGCACTTTAAAACCAGCAGACGCCGATTTTTGTGCACCAGACCAGATTTGAAAACTGGGTGGAAAATGGAGAGGAACAATATAGAACAGATATCTTTTAGATGGGCACAAATGTTCATGGTCAAAATCACAAGAAGTATGCACGAAAGCATTATTGTCAAGGCCTCTCTCTCTATCTCTCACTCCCTCTCTTCATTTGCCACAATTTTTTCAAATGTATTATCTTTATTTCTGAATTCACGTTAATTATCCATAATTTTAACCTTTAGAGCATCGAAAAAAGTAAAGGCTATTTTCATTTTAGAAACAGAACAATATATATATTACAATATACGATCCCTGGTCTAATATTAGCTATTTCAAAGCAAAGTTGTCCTTCCTCATAATGTCTTAGAAAAGCTGGCAGCGTAAACCAACGATCAGACTCTGTTTTTTTTTTTTTTGCTTTGCAGTTTGATCTTTGTCTGAATCGGTCGCAAGGGCAACAAGAGTGAAAGGTGTTCTGAGGGTAAATGGCTGGTTTGGAAGTTGACCAATTTGTTTCCGGAAGAAATTATTTTTCACACAGAAAACGTTGACAAGAATAGCGTCATTTTTAATAAAACATTTTTAAAAAAACTTGAGGATTGGCTTAAAGTTGGAGTCTGTTATCTGTAGGACGATTAAGTAATACGGGTACAAGCTTAGGGCTGGGTTTTATCAGGGATCGTATATTATTCATTACATGAATCAGCTATTGGTGAAAAACGAAAATAAGATATGGTGATCAAAATTTACTAATTTCAGGTATTTATTTATACAGCATGGAAAGAACAACAAATATATTTACGTCAGAAAACGAGTGAGAATTGAAAATTAAAAGAAAAAACGTTTGCACAAACAGAAGCCATGGGTGTGAAAAACGTCACGGCACTATATTACTGCCTTGTTACCGAAACATCCAATCAATTTACTCTATAAGTCCAATTTACCGAACTCGTCTGTTACCGAAACATCCGTAAATCAATGTTGGAGCGCCTAACATGACTGGTATCATACAACCCGTCTAGTCTATATAGATATAAGGACTTCATTCAAGTCTTTATTATATCTATAATAAAGAGGGGTTGTATGATACCAGACATATGTGTTGGAGTGTCAGATTTAACACAATCCGATAACAGACTTTTCTTTCGTTAATGTAAAATCTTCCTGTTCAAAATCAGACGGTCGAGAGTTTTGATATTTCATGTGTAGTATCGCTACAATGACCTCTACCAAGTACTAGTATGTTCAAATAGTGGCCTTCGGGTCAAAAGTTGCCATATGCTCCCCTCCACCCAGATGTCACAAATTTGCGCATAGCCATATTTGTTGCACACTTTTCAAAATCTTCTATCAAATATCAGAAAGGCAACAGCTCTAACATTTCTATCTACCAATTGTGTCCAAATGATGTCCTGTGGATAAAGAAATGGCCCAGTCCATGGATAAGAAGTTTGCAAATAGCCTTCAATGATATGAAATTTAAAAGTCTTGTCAAAAACCAGATGTCCCAGAGTTTAAATACAGTATCACCACTTGGACCTCTACGAAGATTGTGCAAGAGATGCGTATTAGGAAATAACCCAATGCATTGTGCCCTGTTACAGAAACAACTAGTTTGCGGCGCCATTGATGTTCAGCATCAATATTTTCTTGTTGTTGGTATATTTTCTGCCACTCTCTTGCACTACAGATCATTCCCATTCACCTCTGTAGTTGGCTCAGAAAGTAGTCCGTCATCACGTGATATATTCGTCACATGACCGTAACTCAAAATGGCGACACAAACGCCGGTGAAAGAAAGACCAATCGATTGTTTTGTGTGCTGTTCGAACAGCATACGGCCAATCAAACTTAGTGGTAGGAAATATAAAAAAAAAAAAGAGGGATTTTCTGAAAAGCTTAAATGTCTTTTAAAGGACGATAACTTGTTTTTTTAAATTTTGCTTAAATTGTCATCATTCATGGGCGCAGCCATTTTTTTTTTTTTTACGACTGGCGTAAGATTCTGATCAGTAAAGAAGCTTGAAAAATTAGTTCCATTGTATACAGGCAAATTCATCAGTTTGAATGCACCTGTAATGTATCTGGAATCATATTTCCTTTGTCTACTTTATTATGTTATACATGAAACAGTTAAACAGTAACAAAACATGTTTTCCTCGGTTTGACAAGATTCTTGTCATTTAGCCCGTTGCAGAGATGTATGGTGAGAGTAACGAACGACAACTCTGTTCGGAGATTGATTTTCTGCATGTCCAAGGACCACTTTTCCTCCGGATTCAGTCGGTTGTTAGACAAAATGGATTTTTATGGGTCCATAACTGTATGATGACTTGCCTGGTACAACGCATCACGGAGATGCATTAGACTCCCTTTTGCCAGAACATGGCTCCTCTCCTTTTGGAGACGATACAGAACAAGCATTTTCTCCTTTTCCTACGATGTGTTCAAACGCCTCCTTCCTCAGGGTCGTGGGATTCATTTGTAAAGGGTTAAGCTGAACAGATATTTTAAACCCTTTTCGCTTACACTCCCATGTTCTCACGACCCTAGGGTAGGACTTTTTTTTAAAGCATCAAGAGAGGAGAAAATGCAGGTGACCAAAGTTATCAAACAAGAGGGCCATGATGGCCCTGGATCGCTCACCTGAGTCATTAGGCGAAATTTCACTCCTGGGTCATAATGACCCAATTTAAAACTCATCTGAGATAGTATTAAGATAAACATTCTGACCAATTGTCAGGTCAATTGAGCTGAAAATGTGGCCTCCAGAGTGTCCAAAATGTCTTTCTTCAATTTGACCTAGTGACCTAGTTTATGACCTTATGTGACCATATTTCAAACTCATCCGAGACATCAAAACAAACTTGTTGACCAAGGTTCAGGTGAATTGGGCAAGAACTGTCACCTCTAGAGTGCCCACAAGGTATTTCTCTAATTTGACCTAGTGACCTAGATTATGACCTATGTGACCCAATTTCAAATCCATTTAAGATATCATCAAGTCAAACATGCTGACAAATTTTCAGGTGAGTTGAGCAAAAACTGTGGCCTCTATAGTGCCCACAATACATTTCTTTAATTTGACCCAATGACCGAGTTTATGACCCTATGAGACCCAATTTCTAATTGATCCGAGATATCATCAAGTCAAATATGTAGACCAATTTTCAGGTCATTTTAGCTAGAATTGTGGCCTCTAGAGTGCCCACAAGGTATTTCTTCAATGTGACCCAGTGACATTGTTTATGACCCTATGTGACCCAATTTTGAACTCCTCTGAGATATCATCAAGACAAAAAATGTGGCCTCTAGAGTGCCCACAAGGTATTTCTTTAATTTGACCTAGTGACCTACTTTATTATCCCAGATGACCCAATTTCAATCTCATCAAAGATTTAACTAAGGCAAACATTCTGATAAATTTTCAAGTCAATTGAGCAAAAAATGTGGCCTCTAGAATGCCCACAAGGTATTGCTTTAATTTGACCCCAGTCACCAGAGCCATGTTTCTTGACGGATCAAAATTTCGCGAGCAATTTTTGAAAAGGGTCACCCAAGGAATATCTCTGTGAAATTATTTCAAAATCTGACCAGCCGTTTCAGAGAAGAAGAATTTTTAAGAATTTCTTCATTTCCGTATAGTGCAAGTAGCCCCCATTCACCAGAGCCATGTTTCTTGACAGATAAAAATTTCGCGAACAACTTTTGAAAAGAGTCACCCAAGGAACATCTCTGTGAAATTATTTCAAAATCTGACCAACGGTTTCAGAGAAGAAGAATTTTTAAGAATTTCTTCATTTCCGTATAGTGCAAGTAGCCCCCAGTCACCAGAGCCATGTTTCTTGACAGATCAAAAGTTCGCGAACAATTTTTGAAAAGGGCCACCCAAGGAACATTCCTGTGAAATTATTTCGAAATCTGACCAGCGGTTCCAGAGAAGAAGAATTTTTAAGAATTTCTTCATGGCAGTATAGTGCAAGTAGCCCCCAGTCACCAGAGCCATGTTTCTTGACGGATCAAAATTTCGAGAACAACTTTTGAAAAGGGTCACCCAAGGAACATTCCTGTGAAATTATTTCAAAATCTGACCAGCAGTTTCAGAAAAGAAGAATTTTTAAGAATTTCTTCATTTCCGTATAGTGCAAGTAGCCCCCATTCACCAGAGCCATGTTTCTTGACGGATCAAAATTTCGCGAACAATTTTTGAAAAGGGTCACCCAAGAAATATCTCTGTGAAATTATTTTAAAATCTGACCAGCGGTTTCAGAGAAGAAGAATTTTTAAGAATTTCTTCATATCCGCATATAGTGCAAGTAGCCCCCAGTCACCAGAGCCATGTTTTTCGACATATCAAAATTTCGCGAACAGTTTTTCAAAAGGGTCACCCAAGGAACATTCCTGTGAAATTATTTCAAAATCTGACCAGCGCTTTCAGAGGAGAAGATTTTTAAAGAATTTCTTAGAAAATTCCATTTCGTTGCCATGGCAACCAGAGTTTTTGATGGAATCAAATTTTGTGAACAATTTTTAAAGAGGACCTCCCAAGGAACATTCCTGCCAAACTGGCCTAGTGGTTTAGGAGGAGATGATGTTTAAAGAATTGTTGACGACGCACGAAGAACGACGCACGACGCACAGACGCACGACGCACGACGGACGACGGACACCGGGTGATCCTAAAAGCTCCCCTTGAGCACGTTGTGCTCAGGTCAGCTAAAAATAAATGAACCACGCTCTGGCAAAAGGGGGGTTTAATGCATCTCCGTGAAGCAGTATACCAAGCAATTAATCACATTATTATGGATCAATGATTGCAACTTTTTTAGCCACCAACTGAGTTATCAGGTAGACTGATCCTCTGACTCATAGAGAATGTACCAATAGCGAAAAGTTTCGGCCCAGGTCAGCCTGCGCGGACTGCGCAGGCTGACCCGGTCGATACTTTTCGCAGATGTATTAAGCCCCCTTTTCACAGAGCATGATTCATTTTTTTCCTGCTTCGTGTTACAACCACTCTGGAACAAAGTCCCCCATTTTTTTCCCCAATTCTAAGTTGTCGTCTGCAAATGGTTTCAATTTGGACAAGTCTAAAATTCGGTCCTCTGGAAAAGATTTACGTCGTTTAAAAACGGCCTAAATACTTGTGTTGAAAGGCTCTTCCCTGTCGAAATAGTTCACAAAATATTATAGTTTGATGATTTCTATCGAGATTATTTGAACACACCATTCTGACACACTTGTTGCGGGTCATAACATGTGTTTCTCGCGTTCACAGTTATCGTAGGTGATGTTCTTTTCTCGCGTTCACAGTTATCGTAGGTCATGTTTTTTTTTTTCTCGCGTTCACAGTGATCGTGGGTCATATTTTTCTTGCGTTCACAGTAATGGAGGGTCATACAATATTTTTCTAGCATTCACAGTAATGGAAGGTCATACAAAATTTTTCTTGCGTTCACAGTAATGGAGGGTCATACAATATTTTTCTTGCATTCACAGTAATGGAGGGTCATACAATATTTTTCTTGCGTTCATAGTAATGGAGGGTCATACAATATTTTTCTTGCATTCACAGTAATTGTGGATCATGTTTTTTCCCTTGCGACCACAACAACCGTGGGTCATACCATGTGTGTTTTTTTCCTCGCAATCACAATAATCGTGGGTCATACCATGTTTTTCTCTCGCGATCACAATTATCGTGGTTCATACAATGTTTTTCTCGCGATCACAGTAATCGTGGATTATGCCATATTTTTCTCGCGTTCACAGTAATCAGGAGTCCTCATAGCATATTTTTTCTTGCTTGCACAGTATTCGTAGGTCATACCATGTTTTCTCGCGTTCAAATCAACTCGTGGGTCAGTATTGGTAGTCCACGTCAGACGAGGATATTTACATGGTCGTTGGCCACAGAACTTTCTCAGGACGTAATAAATTAACCATTTACCACATGACAAAATTTCAGATTTGTCCACATTGAAAGCATTCGTAGACGACAAATTAGTGTTGGTCAAATAATGGGTTTTATGTTTAAAAGTATAGAAAACGTTATGGGAAAAGGAGAAAATGACGGTCACCAACATTTTATCCTTTTCCATCAACGTTTTCAAAACCTTCTGCTCAGGTTCATCATCAAAACATGGATAAAGCGTTAATACAGTGCGCTAAAGATTCAAAGATATACACTAAACAAAAATTCTAAACGGCCTTTTTTGAGCTTGAATTCCCCGTAGACTTTTTGTGGCATCCGCTATCCAGAAAAGAGACGGTTCAATTAGTCTAATTTTTTTTTTGCAGAATAATTGACCAGTGTAAAAGCATACCTCAGCCTAAGTCTGCAGAAATGTTTTGGAGTTGTACTTTTGAAAGGAACTTATTTAACATTCATTCACTCAACATTGAAAACTGAAAAAAAAAAGATTTTTTTTTTGAAAACTTCACACTCCTTCTCTCAGTTCATATTTTTGTGCAGAAAATAATTTTCATGTTTTTCTTACTGTTGAAAAAAATTCAGTAGTTCGTGATTCTCTCTTTTTTAACCTGTTTTGGCTGATAGACAGCGCGCATGCGCAAACTATGTGTCTAATGACGTCATTTAATTAACCCTTTACCAAACGATGCCGAGGAAGACAGCTTTTACAAATGAGCCATAATCTGTGAAAAGAGGGCTTATGCATCTGCAAAAAGTATCGACCCATGTCAGCCTGCGCAGTCTGCGCAGGCTGACCTCAGTCGATACTTTTTGCTATTGTTGAATTTTCTGCCTGTCAAAGGAGTATTCTACCTTCAAGTTCAATCGGTTATTAGACAAAAAGGATTTTTGGGACGCATAACTATTTAATGACTTGCTTAGTATATGGCCCGCACCATGCGAAATGAGACCTCCGAACATTTGCGTAAAGTATCGTCCCGGATTAGCCTGCGCAGTCCACGCAGGCTAATCCGGAACAGCACTTTACGACTACATAAGATTTTTTTCACACAGTAGACTTTCGTGAAACAGAAAATCGCACAAAAACGGGAAGTGTCGTCTCGGATTAGTCACAGACTGCACAGGCTGATCTGGGACGACATACTTTTACGCATATGTCCGAAGGGCCCTTTTCGTGTTTTGCACGCCATATGATGCAATTGCTGAGATGCATTTAACTCTTTACCAAACGACAAAATTTTGGACCAGACCAAATTGAAAGCATTTGCAGACGACATAATAAATGTGGCTGAAAAATTGAAACTTGTTTATAGAAGAGTAGAAAACATTGTGGGAAAAGGAGAAAATGCTGGTTACCAGCATTTTCTCCTTTTCCCACAATGTTTTCAAAAAGCTTCTTTCTTGGGGTCGTTAAAAGTCGGGATTGTGCGGTAAAGGGTTAACCTTCCCCTTGCTAAAACATGGCTTAAATATTGTGGAAAAGAGCTGATAACCAGCTTTTTCTACATTTCCAATCTGTTGGGCTCTATCCTTTTTTGAAAAGGAGGCAAATCCCGTCATTCGAGCCAAACTTAATCTGTCGTCTGCACGTAATTCCAGTTAGAACGAGTGTAGAATTTTGTCGTATGGTAAAGATACCTTGATCAATAGAGATTATGGTATTTAACTTGGTTTGCACTTTTGTTCAACGAGACATTTGTTGTTGTTTTGTTTTATAACCCAGGGACCGTATTCACCAACCATTCTTAAGAACGTTTTTAGTCTTCTTCTCCAAAATTTTCAGAATTTGAAAGTAACACACTTTCTGATTGGCTAAATCATTTGATAAGCCAATCAGAAATTGTGTTACTTTCAAACTTGGAGAATCTTGGAGAATAAGTCTAAGAACGTTCTTAAGAATGGTTGGTGAATACGGACCCAGGACTTCATCAGAAATCGCAAAAATGATAATACTCACAGTAGGGCAATATTTCCATTTGTCAGAATCTGTTCTTGTTTAACTTATAACAGATTATTGCTAGTTTCTTCAAATTGTCCTTTAAGTGTTCAAAGATCTTTATACATGCACACATATTTTCGGCGTATGCTAAAAAACAACCCATTCGCGGTGAGTTCGATCAATGAAAGCAATTTGATAGATTTGTTCGTCCGCAGCACGTCGAAGTTTCGTAACCACTGCAGTGGAATTAGTCCAACCAATTTTTTTTTTTAACAAACTTCTCAGGTATTGCTAACGATTTAACGTTCTTTCAAGGTTCTCCGTATGAACTGACCCAGAGCGCAAGCAGAGAGCACGTACAGCACGAGACACGTTCGTTGAAGATCGTTGACATTCGTTGATATTCGTTCTGCATTCGCTCCGATTCGTTAACATGAAGTTACAAATACGTTATTAACTCATCCTGGCCCAAAAACAAATTAATTTGAAAGTAACACAACTTCTGATTGGCTAAACCACCTGGTTTAGCCAATCAGAAAATGCGTTACTTTCAAATTAAGAAAATTTGAGACAATAAGACTAAGAATGTTTTTAGCAATGGCTGGTGAATACAGACCCTGGTGTTGAGCCAAATTTGCTTTCAGGTCGTTAATGCGAAGATACGCCTCATCAGTTCGTCATTGTGTAAAAACGCCTATGTTATGAATGAAGATTCTCTTTATTCTGAACGGATACTTTCAAAGTTTTATGCAGTAATTTTGTTTTCAGAAGGTAAAGGTCACTTGAATGACCACGGAATAGTTAACAAGCACGTAGCCGATCGTCGAGCCCTTTAAACTAGCCTTTGAACTGTCGGGCTTATAGATATTTTCTGTTAAATATTAGATACAAAACTAACAATTACATTTTTACCCCCTGTAGTATTAAACAAATAACAAAATAAAGCATAGTATACGGGTCCACTTATTAATTTGAATTGGGTCAAGTAAACAATGGGAGAAAAAATGAAATCCAGATTATCTCACTTACGACATATAAACCAAGGGAACCAAACTGCAGCTGGGTCCTTTTATTTGATTTCCTTTGTCTTTATCATTGCTTTACTTAGAGATATTGCGATTATTATAATTTGACTTGTGATGTATATGTACGGTCTTCATAATATTTGCAAATAAAACTCCACACACTATCAACATCGATCGCACCGCTGACCATAGTTTCGACGATGGTTATGTTGAAAAGCAGCCAGTGGCTTGAAAAGAATATTGTGCGGAGTACTGGTAAGAGAGACTCCAAGAAAGCATGGATAGGTGCACTGGCTGCCGCGATATAACTTAAATAATGTTGAAAACGGCGTTAAACACCATACACCATACTATCAACATCGAAATGCGTCAAGTAGATCGAATTTGCGTGTTCATGAATTTTAAAGGAGATATTTAAACTTGACTATTCCGGAATAGTGCATAGGATATCGAGGATAAAAACCAAGTAATACCTTATTCAGGACCCATGAAGTAGTGGAGAGCTATCAAGGGGGGTTACTGTCTCCAATTGTACACAATGATCGAGATCTGCACACTTCACCAGTAGAGACAAGGATTGCAATTTACATGATGCGACGTTTTCATTACGATGTCTATCAGATCTTGAATACTTCGATAACAACGTACAGGATTACACACAATGTCACTCTTTGAATCTTTCATTGGGTACAGTAACTAAAAAATTTAACCCTTATACTGCTAAATAAGTTAAAAAACAAAACTGTCGAGCCGATAGTAAAAACCGAAATATGTTACTAAACTTCTGTTTTACATTTTTTTTTTTTTTTTTTTAGAAAAATATCTTATCTCCTTATGGGACAGTGTACATCCAAGATCAGACTGCACATTCTGTGCAGTCTGATCTTGCTCTACACTGTCCGCAAAAGGTCAGTTTGTTACGCTTAGCAGCCTAATCTTTAAGATCGACGATGATTACAGTATTATTCCTTGCGGGGGGAGGGGAGCGGGGGTCCTCTATGGCTCAAAACTATGGCCGCTGGATTTGGAATAAGAAAATCCTAGCACGATCCAAGCTTGCAGTGCTAGTTACGTTGGAAGTGTCTTTTTGGCAAAAGCATTGCTGAGTCCATACTTAGTACTGGGTCCGTATTCATCAACCATTCTTAAGAATATTCTTAGTCTTATTCTTCAAGATTTTCTACATTTGAAAGAAACACAGCTTCTGATTGGCTAAACCAAATGGTTTAAGAATATTCTTGGTCTAATTCTGAAGAATTTTCTAGATTTGAAAGTGACACAACTTCTAATTGGCTAAACTAAATGGTTTAGCCAATCGGAAGTTGTGTTGCTTTTAAATTTAGAAAATTCTACAGCAGATTTACGACCCTAACAGAAAAACCATTTGAAAACATTGTGGGAAACGGAGAAAATGCTGGTAACCAGCATTTTCTCCTTTTCCAACAATGTTTTCTTGCCTTTCATAAATTTCTATATCCGAGCCACATTTAATTTGTCGTCTGCAGTTGCTTTTGATTTGGACCAGTCTAAAATTTTGTCGTCTGGTAACGGGTTGGAAGTACGTAAAAACAAGTTTTTTTGCAACATATGCGTGATTGAAACAGGCTTAAGTTTCTCCCGGAAATACTGAAATCACGCATCAAACTTCCAAATTAATATTTCATGAGTACCAGAAAACGTGAGCGAATTATCCCAGGGGCGCTGAATGCAGTATAAATGAAAATTAGTGCACCGTGGTCACCAAAGTTGTGCCAAGCCCCGGTCGGTAGCGTGCAGGACTTGAGAACAGGGGATAGCTGGTTCGAATCTCCAGCTCGGCCATTTTTTTTTTTTTTCGAGGATTGATGATAGTCATTGCAACAGGATTCATTCCTCTCTCAACGCTGATCATTGTTAGGCCGATGGTTACGTTAGAAAGCAGCCAGAGGCTAGGGAAGAATACAGTGCGAAGTACTGGTAACAGAAACTCCAGGAAGGCATGGATAGGTGCACTGGCTGCCGCGATTAAACTGAAATAATGCTGAAAACGTCGTTAAACACCATGCAATCAGTAACCAATACGAAAGCTGGCTAGTATTTTTTCAGTGCTGAACTCGACCTGTCGAAAAAGCAATCCACTCATACCCAAATTTTTATCTTATAGGCTTGCCAAAAAAAGGCGGAAGGTATAGATCCAAAATCAGACTGCATGTTCTGTGCAGTCTGATCTTGATCTATGCCGTCCGCTAAAGCCCTTGTTTTCGCCTTTGGCGCTTGAAGGGTTAGAATAGACAAAAATTTCTCTCAGAAGTGCTGCAGCCACCAAATCAGGTTGTTTTATCGATGATTTATTCATCCGTCGATTGCATTATGATGGGCGATATGGACCTACGTGTTACATTTCTTCGCCGGAAGTACACCGCTTCACCGTTCTAATAATTGTATGTTTCCACTTAAAAAAAGAAAGAAAACATAAGTCATAATTTTCCCGCAAAATCTTTCTACTTATTCATATTTCCGTTGAAAAGCAGTATGTTCATTTAATTTTCAATGTGGTCTATCAATTCCGTTGCCAGTTTTCACCGACAGATTGATTAACCTCACTGTGGCTGTTGATGTTGCTAAGCGATTTATATGGGCGGCGCCATGTTTTAGGTCATTAGACTGACAGTACATGGAAACCTCCTTTACACGGACGAAATTAGATGTAGTTACGTAATCGGCCGAGTTGTGATGAGTTGTGCCATATGTATAGCAACAAGGTTGACAGAAACTGGAGGGGTCGGGGTTTTTTTTTTAATAATTTTTTTCACAGGCAAAAATAGACATTGTAGAGGAAAATAAAGATATATAGTTAAAAAAGGTGGGGGGGGGAAGACTTTGCCTCCCGTCCACCAAGACTATTGAGGAGGAGGCCTTGTCCCTCCCTCCAACGGCTCCAACACTCATGTGTGTACGTCAGATGGCTTATTCACCTTTCCAATGCTAAACATTTCCCCCAATGTAATGAAAATCCAAAACATTCCAATTTTCAAGGTCATCTTTGTCAGACTATCGAAATATGTCGAATAGCGTAGATTCAAGATCGGACTGCACATTGTATCCAGTCAGTTGATCTCGATCTAAGTTATCCGAAACATTCCCAAACAAGAGGGCCATGATGGCCCTGTATCGCTCCACTGGCTAATATATACAAATCATACACACCAAACATTACTCTAGGCATAAAGGCTTCTAACAAGAAGACTGATAAAGTTTCTATATAACAGCCCATCTGAAAATTGTGACCCCAGGGCGAGTCCATTTTTTACCTATGATTACAATTTCAAGCTATAATTATGAGCTATAATAAATTGAATCCTGGTTGAGGTCAACAAGATATAACCACATACCAAGTAATATAGGACTAGACTGTACGGTTATAAATAAAATTTTCAGTTTTCTTAATAAACCATGAGGGGGTTTAATTCAATATGAACAATGGCTAAATCTTTAACAAATTCAGAAGAGATGCACTAGATGAAGCTTTATGCCAAATTTGGTAGCCCTTGGCCTTACAGCTAAGAACAAAAAGAGTTTTCAGTATAAAAAGACCTTGTAAAACTTGTGACCGCTGAGACAGGGTCAATTTTGACCCAAGTGCTATAATTTGTAGAATCTTAGCAGAGGTCGATTAGGTGAAGCTTCGTACCAAATTTAGTAGCCCTAGGCCATATAGTTTAGAACCAGAATATTTTCAAAGTTTTCCCTGTATAAGCCCATGTAAAACTTGTGACCCCCGGGATGGGGCCAATTTCCGCCTCAGGGCTATAATTTGAAGAATCTAGGTAGAGGTCTATTAGATGGAGCGACATGCCAATTTTGGTAGTCCTAGGCCATATGATTTAGAACCAGAATATTTTCAAAGTTTTCCCTGTATAAGCCCATGTAAAACTTGTGACCTCAATTTTGGCCCCACGGCTATAATTTGAAGAATCTAAGTAAAGGTCCATCAGATGAAATTACATATTAATTTTTGTAGTTCTAGGCCATATGGTTTAGAAGGAGAAGATTTTTAAATTTTTACCCCATGTAAAACTTGTGACACCCCATCCCCCCGGGGCGGGCCAATTTTGTCCCCAGGGCTATACTTTGAAGAAATGAAGTAGAGGTCCATTAGATAAAGTTACATGCCAAATTTGGTAGCCCTAGGCCATATGATTTAGGACAAGAAGATATTTAAAGTTTTCACTATATAAACCTCTGTAAATCTTGTGACCTCCCCGGGGTGAGGCCAATTTTGACCCCAGGGCTATAATTTGAAGAGTTTTTGTAGAGGTCTATTAGATGAAGGTACGTGCCAAATTTGGTAACCCTAGGCCTTATGGTTTCGGACAAGAAGATTTTTTTACGGATTTTCAATATTTTTTCAGTTTTGTTGTCATGGCAACCAGAGTTTTAATAGAAATCAAATTCTTTGAAGAGTTTCTGAAGAGGGCCATGCCAGGATCATTTCTGTGAAGTTTCGTTAAAATCCGATGGGTAGTTCCAAAGAAGAAGATGTTTGAAATAAAAGTTAACGCACGCACACACGCACGGACGGACGCACGCACGACGGATACAGGTTCATAACATAAGCCCGCTGGCATTCGGCCAGTGGAGCTAAAAATTATGCCCAACGTGCCATGGGTTACTTTACGTTCGTATAAATACCTAATACTGTGCTCTACGCATAGGACACAAAATGACAGAACTATTTCTAATTTCGCCGTTTCCGGTAAGCTTGTAGATTTCCCTACAGTCCGTCTAGGTAACCCTTACACTTTCCCTTTACCGACCGATCATGTGTTTTTACAACACTGGTTAACCATGCTTTTGAAAACATGCTGTGTAGGAAATAAAGAAAATGCTGATAAGCAACAGTTTTTTTTTTTTTTTTTTCATTTTCCTTAAGTGTTTACTAGCATTTAAAGCAAAATCCTACCATTTGAGTCACCTGTAATATCTGGTCTACAAATGCTCTTAATCCTGAATAACACAATCCCGAATTTTAACGACGCTGTTAAAAAAAAAAAAAGTGTTTTGAAAACATTGTGAGAAAAAAGGAGAAAGTGCTGGTTACCAGCATTTTCTCCTTTACTCATAATCTTTTCTTCCTTTCAAAAGACAGATTACAGTTTCTGAACCACATTCACTTTGTCGTCTGCAAATGTGTTCACTTTGGACAAGTCTAAAACTTTGTCGTTTGGTGCAGAGTTAAATTTGGACAAGTTTATTTTCTTTTTTTCGCATGTCTTGTGATTAGGAAATAGATAAATATATATCGCTACGATGAAAAAGTTGATCTCTCATGTAACACCATTCCTTGTATTCACTCCGGTCTATAATCAAAGGTATGAGCGGACTGAAAGTCATAAAATTGCGAGTTTGTGCTAGAAGATGCATGAAGATTGAGTTAAGAAAGATATAAAAGAAAAATAATGAATAAAAAATAACTTTCTAAACCAGGCTCATTGCTTCTTTTCTTTGCTCAACTCAGTTGAGCATGGAATTTCAAAGTTAAATACTTTGTAGATGATATATAGTTTGATACAGCTAATGAAGTAAATTCTTAAGTTTTCGAGCGATTCCTTCCTTCTTCTCCTTAGATGGCTTCAGGTTTGAGTGCAACATATACAGGTAAAATCTAAAGCAATAATATTGAAAATACGTTAAATAACATTCAAACATATACAGAAATAAATAAGTACTATGTTATACGGCAGTTCATTGGTCAAACCTGCCGAAAAGTGTCATTACGGAACCAGTTAAAACGCAAACATGTATTAATTGTATATGAGGGCCGTACTTTAACAGTACAATATCCCAGGGTACACTGCTGAAGTGCAACGTTATGGTAGCTGACGATAAGCAAACATTCGCTTGCTATACATTATTAACTAGTCTTGTCTTATAAACGGTACATTCTTGTATTTGAATGTATCTGAACACCTATGGTAATGTATATAAACCATGCTCTGTGAAAAGGGGGTTTAATGCATCTGCAAAAAGTACCGAACCAGGTCAGCCTGCGCAACCCGCGCAGGCTGACCTGGGTCGGTACTTTTGGCTATTTTTATATTTTCTGCATGTCAAAGAACCATTCTAACTCATGATCAGGTCAGTTGTTTGACAAAATTGATTTTCTGTATCCATAATAATGTGACTTGCTTGGTATAATGCATAACGGAGATGCATTAAACCCCCTTTTGCCAGATCATGGTTCATACCTATGTAGTTGTGCTCATACTTCCCGATATCTTCATCTAGAAATTTGGAGAATGCTTTCTAACTTATCTTGAGTATCTACTGCAAAAAAGTTATGCCGCAAAGGGCATCTACAAAGTTTAACGTCTGTTTTCTGAACCCCATGGGACCAGTGGTCCTATTTATTATCCTTAAATTCTAGAGACAGACTGACAGAAAAGTCACTGATTCACTGACCTACTTTCCCCCCATAGCCATATCAATTACCTAGGTCAATTATACAAAACATAAGATTTCAGACGTACAAGGACGAGATGCCGCAGGGCTGCTGGAAAAAAAAAAACATTGTTCTATCAAAAAACTAGGACATCTAGATATAGACGTCAAGACCCTTAGATTATTGAAAGCTGTTGGGAATTTATCGTCAAACTTTGGGTTTTGTCGATGCGTTTGTTTGGTGTTCTACACCGTTTTCAACATTTTGACCACGTAGCTGCAAACAGAGAGCCCATTGGCTCCTAGGCTGCCTTTCATTCATCTGCATACGCACTGATGGTTTACACACGTTCAAATAGAGTTGACAGAAAATTAATTCCAATATCTTCATAGGATACCGAAAAAAGACTATGAGAATGCCTTCAAAGATTGGCTCCGGATCAATTTGAGTACGCAGTTTGGGTAAACAATCATCAAGTCTAAAAACGAGTTTCACCAAACTGCATAACTTTACTATTTGAGTAAATATTTGCGTAACTTTACGCCAGTTCATACCTTTTGATATATAGCTGGGATTGTATGCGTGAAGATACAATCCAAAAATAGTTGCATTTTAGTGAAACGCAGCCCAGGGACCGTATTCACCAACCATTCTTAGGAACGTTCTTTGTCTTATTCTTCAAGATTTTCCAAACATGAAAGGAACACAACTTCTGACTTGCTAAACCAAATATTAAATGGTTTAGACAATCAGAAGATTTGTTACTTTCAAATATGGAAAAATCTGGAGGATAAGACTAAGAATGATCTTGAGAATGGTTGGTGAATACGGGCCCTGATCTCTTTTTTAACAAGGCCAAATATTCTGTCCCAGCAACAGGCTGCATTTCTGGTCATCAACACTGTCGATCGATTTTTCAGCGGTAAGAGATGAATGGACGACTCTAACCCTTTACAACTGAATCAGGAGTTTTAACGGCCCTGAAAGAGAAGGCTTTTGAAAACATTGTGGAAAAAGGAGAACATGCTGGTTGCCAGCATTTTCTCCTTTTCCCACAACGTTTTCTACCCTATCAAAGACAGAAATTATAGTTTGAGCTACATTTAATTTGTCGTTTGCAGATGCTTTCAATTTCGTCAAGTCCAAAATTTTGTCTTTTGGTAAAGAGTAAATCGCAGAATATTGATTGTGTCGGGGTTCGAACCCATAGCCCTTGAATTAAAAGTCCCATGCGATGCCAGTATACCATAGTGGGTATATAATATATTTTCCGAATAGCCACTTACGACTGCTGTTAGTGCAAATTCACAGTCAAGATTATATACGACAAAACATGTGAAGTAGACAAGTTTCCATCCTTGTTAAGCCTTATCCTACTAAATAAAAGAAATGAAATTTTCAAGCCGATAGTAAAAAACCCAAAATTTTCCTATTTCAAAGGTATTTCTCGGGGAAAGATGTCTTCTTGCCGGACAGTGTAGATTCAAGATCAGACTGCACGTTCTGTGCAGTCTGATCTTGATCTACACTGTCCGCAAAAGGTCAGTGAGTCGCGCTCAGCAGCCATAGAGTTAACCCAGGTGGACTTCATTTCGTTAACTACTATCTTCGCGCGATGATTGAAGTTAACGACAGAAGTGCACCTGGGTTAACGAAGACGCCATCTTTCGTGGTTTGTCCGTTTGTTATATCGCTTTTACACACCAAGCTATGTTTCGCTTGTGCTAAAACTCTCTCCAAGGCTCGAAAAAAAAAAGACAAAATTCTTTTCCTTTTCACCGCTAAACGTAAATGCTACTTGTTATGTGAAAAGGCAGCCATCTTTCTTGGACAGAAAGTTATGTGCACCACTTATGCAAGAAACTCTTGGGAAGCATGGATAGGTGTTTTGGCCTCCGCGATATTACATAATTAAGCCACGCTCTGGCAAAGAGGGGTTTACTGCAACTCCGTAATACATCATACAAAGCAAGTCATCACTTAATTATGGATCCATAAAATCCATTCTGTCTTGCGACCAGCTGAATTATGAGGTAGAATGGTCCTTGGACATACAGAAATTTACCGAAAGCAAAAAGTTTCGACACAGATCAGTCTGCGCGGACTGCGCAGGTTGACCTGGGTCGATACTGTTTGCAGATGCATGGAGCCTACTTTTCATGCCTTAAATATTTCATATTGATACTGTTGTAAATGGCTTTAAACGAAAAAAAAAAAAACAGCCTACATCGGCACAATTCTTTTTCCTTTCTCAGGCATTCACTTTGATTACTACTAAAGTGATCGGTTGTATGAAAATGACTTTTTAAGCGATTTATCTCCACCGCTTGCCAACGGGTAACTGAACTTGAAAAGCACACCAGATAAACAAGCTTTCAGACTTGAAACACACATCATGATTGAAATCATGTTTGCATGCACAGGTCTTTCGTCTCTCGTTGAAAGATGTAGTCTTTGAATGGTATAGTAACAACTTTATAAAATGCGCTATTGTTATTTTATCACATAACTACTTTTTTTTTCAGTGTAATACAGCACATTACCAATTTTCTTATCTTTCACACGTTTGAGACAAGAAAATAGTGACGTATTTGGTCAACACTGTGTCATCGTACGTCTCATTTCTCAAACATTACTGACGAATATCTCTTTGCGAAATTAACAGTCAAAATTGGTAATCGTGACAATGCTTCGACTTTTACCATCTTTAGATTCAAAACAAAATCATTATGAAAGATTTCTGGGACTATTTTTCCATTGTAATGTACCTGTCAAAGTAGCGAATACGCTTCATTGAAATTTCAATAAGGCATGTACATTTAGGCCTGCCTATATTTCAACACCTCATAAACTATATTTGTTGATATACAGTAATGTGATAAAGAGATTCTGAGATAAGTTGGCTTTTGAGGTAAAATTTTACTATACTAGTCTACAAAAAAAAAAGTTGTTAAGCTCGTAAAGGGCTCGCCTAATAATATTTTTACAGAGTCTTTTTGATAAAAAATTTATCGCAAACTTCAACACATGCCAGATCCTACATCATACATCTGATTTGGGATCCCGGAATTCTTCGTAGTTCAGAGGCCAAGGCCTGAATATGCAATCAAGGAAGCCTCTTTCGATCACTGAGAGCGGCGGTAACCACGTAGGAATGCTTTTCGACAGGGTACGGCAAAGCATTTCACAGTTAGTCTGAGACTCCTAAATTCTTCGTAGTCCAGCGGCTGAGGCATCAATTCGCAACCGAGAAAGCCCGATTCGATCAAGCCAGCGCCGGAAGCCACGTGAGAAAGCTTTTTGACAATGTACAACAAAGCGCAGCCACAATCCAGTGTATGTGAAGCTCAGGAAAGACATGAATAACTGAACTCTTGTCGCGATGTGACTGTAGTTCTTTTTTAAGACAGGCATAGCACCACGCAAACAAACAAACCTCAGGGGCCATGTTGAGACTCACAAAAATGAAGAGCTGACGATCTAACGGCTCAAAAAATATGACCCATGCTCTGGTAGAAGGGGGCTTAATGCACCTGCAAAAAGTACCGACCTAGGCAGAAACTTCTTGCTTTTGTACCAGTGTAACTCATGATTCGGTCTGTTGTCAGAGAAAATGGATTTTATGGACCCACAATTACATGTATATGACGCCTTGCTTGGTATCATGATCACGGAGATGCATTAAGCCCCCTTTTGCCTGAGCATTACTCATATAGTAACTTGAGTAATATCTCATGAACACTACCTGTCCGACAATTCCTCTCTAGTTTCAAGAACTGTCAACCAAAAAGTACATCAAAAACCGAAGTTCCGATGTTCGTGGTTTGGACAATTCATGTCATAGTTTTCAGTAGATCATTCTGTCATCCGTACAATACGTCCGAGTCATGCTCTGTGAAAATGGGGTTTAATGCATCTGCAAAAGGTTTCGACCCAGGTCAGCCCGCGCGAGCTTTTGCTATTGCTCAATTTTCTACATGTCAAAGGACCATTCTACCATCAGATTCAGTTGGCTTTTAAAATGGATCTTATGGATCCATAATTATGTGACAACTTTCTTGATATAATGCATCACGCAATACATTATACAGCGTTTCAGAAAGTCCACGTTTTTGCGTTTTTGACGCGTAAAATGGAAGCCTGACACGACAAAATTAATACATCGCGTCTTCCTTGATGCAACATAAATCAGAACTAAAAAGGAACATAAAGGATTTATTCATTTTACATATCTAACAAAATCGTCAACTTTATACCTGCAGAATCATATCTAACCCGCTTTCTAACACTGAATTATTTGTTTCCGGTTTACACTGAATCGGTCTAAAACGCGACGTTATTTTGTGTGACATCTTTGTCATCTCGCCTATATTACCGTATGGAATCCGTACCTAAACTTTTTGTCCGCGTTTTAGACCCTACTCTATGATGGTCACCGACTTGCTGGAGTAATCGGGATGACAGACGACAATTTATACGAGGTCATTGTTTTTTAACTTTTACCTTTAATACCATACTGTCATTTAAAACTTTTATTAATATGCGACATCTACAAACTGGAAAAGGCAAACAACACGCGAGGAAGAAAGTTAAAGACCATGATCAACAAAATTCCAAGCAGTGAGTCACAGACGACCCCCACAATTTATGAGCAAGCAGAAACACTGTCATTATACTTCCATTTGCCAGAGTATTTGCCAGATTTTAACCATAAGATATTTTAAACTTGTTCACATTGAATGCATTTGCAGACAACAAATTTAACGTAGTCCAAATGATGGATTTATCTTTAAAGAGGTATAGAACATCATTGCAAAAGCAGTGCTTTCAAAGATATACTTTAATTCTTTACCACACAATCCTAAGTTTTAACGACCCTGAGAAAGCAGCCTTTTGAAAACATTGTGGGAAAAAGAGAAAATGCTGGTAACCAGCATTTTCTCCTTTTTCCCACAATGTTTTCTACCTTATCAGAGGAAAACTGCACCATTTGAGCCACAGTGAAATTGTCTGCAAATGCTTTCAATATGGACAAGGCTAAAATTTTGTCGTCTGGTAAAGGGTTAAGGTTCTTTAAAACACAGGATCGTTTGAAAAACAGGAAAACGCCGTCAAAACACCTTTAGACGTATTGATATCTTCTACACACAGATATGATTAAAGAAAAACCCACAAAATTAATCAAGTTAACCTTTTCAAAGTAATTGAATCGATATATTCCCTTCGGAAAAGTCTCAGTAATTAATCCCCATCGAATATTCGCAATTTATTGCAGTGCTTGCATAAGAACTAATTCGCGAAGGTTGTCTCAAATTTCGCTTTTCTGTCAGAATTTTTTGTCCCGATGAATCGATATGTCTACGCGCAAATTTCGTCCTATCAGTAGTATAGGAGGGTAGACCTCGGACAAAACGCGTTTTGTCCGAGTCTACCCTCCCTGAGTGCCATTTTGTCCGAGGTCTACCCTCCCTGAGTGCCATTTTTGTCCGAGGTCTACCCTCCCGAGCAGAAAAAATGCCGCATCACTGCAGTTTTGGCGTGATTCGGTTTCCGCGACATATGAATACAATAATAAATAGTCCGTTGCTAGTCTCGGGAGGGTAGACCTCGGACAAAAGTAGTTCCGGCAGTTGGTTCAGGTAGAAACCCTCGTTGGACTTAGTCTTTTTTGGAGGGTTGATCTTTCTCTCTCTATTACCGTCGGACTTAGTCTTTTTTCCACAATTGAATTAAAAAGTAGTTCCGACTGATGTAAACAAGTAGTTCCGACTGATGTAAACAAACGTAAACAAGCGTTTTGATTGGTCGAGACGTTTTCCCGCCAAAAATCGATGGGTTATTTCCCCTTTTCAGCTTTGATCAAGGCAAAGACCCTTGTTGAACTTAGTCTTTTTTCCACGATATGGACTATATTCTCTACTTACGCTGGGTCAGGCAGAGAGCATCGTTGGACTTAGTCTTTTTTCCGTCTTTATTCGCCTCAATCTTTCTCTATCACCGTGTTGGACTTAGGCTTTTTCTCTGTCATCGTTGGACTTTGTCTTTTTTCTCCGTCTTTCTTCGTCTTATCCTTTCTCTATCAACGTTGGACTTAGTCTTTTTTCACCACGATATGGATTATTTTCCCCTCCTCAGCTTGGTTCAGCCAGAGATCATCGTTGGACTTAGACTTTTTTCCGTCTTTGTTCGTCTATCTTTCTCTACCACCGTTGGACTTAGTCTTTTCTTTGACTCCTAGCAATATGATCTTTAGACATTACCTAACTATATGATCTGAGTGTGGATTTTTTCCGACATTTCCCGGAACCCACTTCGTCTAGACTTACCCAATCTTAGGTTTTATTCGTCCCTAGTTTTATTCGTCCCTAGTTTTAATCTGCAAAACTTTTTAAAATTGTAAAAATTTTTATCCGAAAATTTTTATCCGAAATTTTTAAGCGTAAAAATTTTTTCTATCGGTAAAATTTTCTCTGTAAGATTTTTTGAAAAATTTTTCTCTGCAAGATTTTTTATTTGAAAAAAATTTTTTCTATCGATAAAAAAGTTTTTTCTCTCTGTAAGATTTTTTTAATCTAAAAGTTTTTCTCTCTGCAAAAAAGTACAACAACACATCTACAAAATTGACAATTGTTAAAGATAGATTTTTAAGGTTTTGGTTAGTCCTGAAAAGGACTGTTTTTGAGATTAGACTGTCTTTTTTCCTCGTCTAATGACAGCAACCAAAATTTGCATGACAGATGGGACAACTTCCAGTTCTTCTTGTGATTGTCATTGTACCATCCTTTGTGGTGATCTTTCTCCCGAGTTCAACGTCAATTAATATGAGCTCTGGAGTTGTTGTCTGCATAAACAGCTCAAGTAATTTTTCTCCGAGCTCTCTGTATGGTTGTGTTATCTGCTCTAGATGTCTTTGAACTGCTATGAGTTGTCTTCTTAATACCAACAGATCTTCACCAGCATTTAAATAGTCTTGGAGAGCATCAATTATTTGATGGTTTATCTGTTCCATATTTTGAATTCTTTTTTTCGCTTTGGTTACTTTATGATTTATTCGTCTTACTCGAGAGAACGAGAGTCGAATGACTATAGAAGAAGTTCACTGATTTTATAGCTTGGTAGAGGGATTGACCTACTTTGACTTGGAATTAACGTTAACCAATCGATAGTTTCGTTACATTTTTTTTGGAACTGATACTCTTAGACATTGTAGATAGATCATATAGTACATTATGTTCTATCTACATGCTCTCGCCCACGTTCGCGCTTTTAATTCTAACGTGAAGTAGGTCAATCCCTCTGTCAAGCTATAAAAGAGCCAGCATTTTTATTCTTGTATTAACTCATTTCACGATGAAGTTATCGAAATTCTGCTGTGGGTTGTTTGCCAGCAAGAAGAATAAGAAAGAAATGAAAGAAAAATGGGAGCAAGAGGCCATGGAAAAGAAAGAAGACGAGGCTGAAGAAAGGAAGAGCCTAAAGCATAAAGCTCTTCGGGAGTTCTTCGCAAGACGAGGGTATGAGTTTTATACTCGTACCCCAATCGTCAAGATGGGTAATATTTACCCGGACTTATCAGAACTGATACCGCCAACAGAGCATCGCGGTTGGCAGAATAAATTAATGAGAATGTATCCTTCATTGAAATGGTGAAGAATACGTTCTCTTTAATTTTAAAAACAGTCCTTTTCAGGGCTACCCAATACCAAGAAAGTTTTTACTTTCTTCAAATTGTCAAAAACAAAAAAGTCAAGTCCTATATGTTTTTATATCTTTTATTTAAAACTTTTTTATTTAAAACTTTTGTACAATAATCATTACAATGAAAACATTGAACTGGTAAAATATATACAATGAAACATTGAACTGTAGAAATATTTGAATCCTTTTTGAAAACAGTTCTTTGAAACAGTTCTTTGAAAACAGTTCTTTGAAGAAATGTTTTTTACAGACACGTTTTTCTTTTTTTCTTTGGGATGTCAGGCTCACATTCACTCTTGCGTTTCCTCTTACTGTTTCCATTATTGTGTTCGGCATTGTTATTTTTCAACACAATATCTGGACAGATTTTTGCACCATGTTTTTTTGTTTTGCAGAAGAAACAGTTCTTCTTTTTCTTTTCTCTTTTCTCGTTGATTTTCTCGTTGATTTCCTTTTCTTCAGATCCTGAAGATTTTTGACACCTTTGTTCGTTGTTTTGCTCCTCTCCAGACAGTGAAGAGCGTTCGTTGTTTTGATCGAGTATAAGAGTATCCTCTGAAGAAAGTTTATTTTTTTGCGAACTTTGTTGCAAACTTTGTTGTGGGTTATCATGTATTTCTACTTGAATTCTACAGATTTCTGTGTCGTTGATTTCTGTGTTATCATGCTCCATATTTTCAATCTCCTGTTCGATTTGATTTCCTGTCAATGAAGTTGTAGTCTGTGACGATCTTGTCTTCCATTTATTCTCGTCTACTTTATAGGATAATAGAGCCCCAACGTATTTCATATGTTGGAATTCTCTACCGGTTTCCATTGTTGGCGAAATTTTAACATCGTGACTGTAGTGGTCCACGAAGACAGAGACGAATCTCCACATCATTTTTTCTTTTTCTGGACATTGTCTAGCCCAATGTCCTGATCTGTTGCATGTAAAGCAGATATTCGTTGTCATATCACTCACTCCATGGCGCTTGTCGAATGTTGACTGATCCAGGACTCTGGTGATACGATAGACATCTTTTTCTGCAAAATGTTGGTGGGATAGAAATGATCCCACGTAGTTCCCAGTATGGTAGACTTGATATCTTGACGGTATATTTGTGATCTCATAGTCGTGAGTGTATGGGTTAACATACAGGTACATTCTCTTTGGTGTTGTACTTTGTAGCTTGAAACCACTCATTTTTCTACCAGTTGTCTTGTTTGAAATCTTTCCGAAGAATGATGAAGATTTTAGTCGTAACGCCTCTTTTTATACACGTTTTGGCCTGAAAAAAGATATAAAAAAGCTAGGATTTTTTGAGTTCTGGGACATTACTTGACTCGCAATCAGTCATAAAACCATGTCTAAAAGGCTAGTACCGTATTCAGACAGTACAGGTGACGATGAGGCAATTCAACCGATGTCGAAGAAGAGAAAAAAATTACTACCGGCAAAGAAAAGAAAAAGAATCCTAGTCTATCCAGATAGTAGCAGTAATGATGAAAGCGATGATGAGAAATTTTCACCGTCAACCAAAAAGAGAAAAAGTTTACCATTGAAAGAAGAAAGCGACGGTGAAGTCAAAAAATCTTTGAAAGAAGAAAACGATGAGAAATTTCCACCGTCAACCAAAAAGAGAAAAAATTTGAAAGAAGATAAAAAATCTTTGAAAAAAGAAAGTCATGCTGGACCATTTTTGCCCAAGGAAGAAAAAAGTAAAGACAAAAAATCTTTAAAAGAAGAAGACAGAAAATCTTTGAAAGAAGAAAGTCATGCTGGGCTATTTTTACCCAAGAAAGAAGAAAGTGGAGACAAAAAATCTTTGGATATGAAAAGTCTATACGCCTTAAAAGAAGTGGGAAAAAAGAAGTCAAGAAAATTCAATACAGATTCCCATGTGCTGGAGGCGTCCTTTAAGAAATTCGATGAGTTACAACCCCAGCAACTGACTGCCTTATTCGACGATGTTATCCAACAAATCGTTCAAAAGTTAAAGGCTGAATCGAGGGATATGATCAGAATTACCATCAATCACCGTTCATTGGATATGGGGATTCATATACCCTTTCTATACGTGGAGGAGTTGGAGAGTCATACTATATTGGACGAGATTGAAAAAGTTCTACAGTCGAATGAGGAATTCGTCTTGAACGATGGTCGCATGACATTCGATATCACACATACGGTACCCCCAAGTGGAAGTGGTAAAAGAGTTAGGGGTACAGAAATATTGGATTCAAAAGTTTTCGCAAAGAAGAAACAATCGATTATTGAAATTAATAATGAAGATCATCTATGTTTTGCAAGAGCTGTTGTTGTGGGGATTTATCACCATGAACGTGAAAACGCCCAAGAATGGAATCGAAGATGGGATATCATCAAAAGATCAAACAGACCACTTCAAAAGATTGAAGCCGAGAAATTGATGAATGAAGCTGGAGTTTCGTCAACACAACCTGTAGGACCTGAAGAATACAAAAAAATTCAAGATTTCTTGTATGAAAAAGACTATGTTATTAAAGTCCATCAACAGCAATCGAGAATGGAGAAAGTGTTTGAACATCCAAAAGTGAAAGATAATAGTAAAATCATACATTTGTACTTTCATCAAAAACACTATGACTACATCAAATCCATTACATCATTTCTTGATTGTGGTTATTATTGTGAGTTCTGTGATATACGTTACAGGAATCGGGAAGACCATGTTTGCTCAAAGATCTGTAAAGGTTGCTTTCGTACTGGAAAATGTCCATCGAAATCAAAAGAGTATGTCTGTTCCAAGTGTCATAGATGTTTTTTCAGTGCAGAATGCTTTGAAAAACACAAAACACTTCAAGGTAAAGAGAAGAAGACCATTTGTGAATTAGTGAAACTCTGTTCAAAATGTGAAGGCCAGTTTTTTGTCAGAAAGAAAAATCATGTCTGTAAGGGAAAGAAAAAGTGTCATCTCTGCAAGAAAATAGTTGACTTCTCTCATCGCTGTTTTATTCAACCTTACCAGAGTAAGATGAAGCATGACAGTGACGATGAGACGAGTTCTTCTGTAGTCAAAAAACCTTTGTTCATTTTCTTTGATTTTGAATGTCAGCAAGATACAGGGATACATATTCCGAATTACTGTATTGCACACCGAACCTGTGCTGAATGTATCGATAAACCACTTGATTTTCATTGTTCCACATGTAGTGAATTCGAAGAAGTAAGAGAAGTTATTTTTCAAGGAAAAGAAACTTTGAGTCAATTCTGTAGCTGGCTCTTTACAAAGCATCATAAAGGAATCATAGCTATTGCCCATAATCTCAAAGGTTATGATGGTCAATTTATTCTCAATCATATTATCAATGTTGGGATGAAAGAACCAGAACTGACCATGAATGGGAATAATATTTTGAAGTTAGAATTGAATGGTGTGTGTTTGATTGACTCCTTCAGTTTTATGAACTTTGGTCTGGCAAAATTTCCGACTACATTTGGACTTCAAGAAATGAAAAAAGGCTACTTTCCTCACTGGGCAAATACAGACGAATTCTGGGATTACGTTGGGCCATACTTGGATATGTCTTATTACAAACCCGATTCAATGTCTGAAGAGGCTCGATCGAAATTCATAGTCTGGTATAATGACAAAGTTCAAAATGGTGAGGAATTCAATTTTCAAAAAGAGATGGAGATGTACTGTCGATCGGATGTTGATATCCTAAGACGAGGATGTGGTGAATTCAGAAAGTTGTTCATCGAACAGAGTGGAATTTGTCCATTCACAGAGGCGTTTACTATCGCCGGCGCCTGTAACAAGATTTGGCGAAAAGATTATTTACCAAAAAATCAGATAGCCATCATTTCAAGCAAAGACCCAGTCAGACGCCGGTTTTCTATGAAAGCAATACGATGGATTCAAAGTATTGCTAGGGAAAAAGGGATTCATATTCAACACGGTAAAAATGGTGGTGAATTTCAAATAGGAAGATATACTGTAGACGGTTTTCACCACAAATCAAACACTGTCTATGAATTCCTCGGGGATTTATTTCATGGCTGCCAGACATGTTTCAAGGATCGAAAATATATCAATCCCATCAATGGAAAAACAATGGATGAATTGTACAACACTACCATTGAACGATTAGAAACCATCAAAAGAATGGGATATAACATCGTGACCATATGGGAGCATGAATTCGATACCAAGATGAAAAAGGACAAAGAGTACAAAAAAACCATTGAAAGTCTATATCCGAACTGTGACCCCATCGAACCAAGAGAGGGCCTGGCTGGAGGCAGATGCAATGCAATAAAAATTGCTTATGATGTTGAGGAAAGCAGTGAGAAGGAAATCAAGTATATCGACATCTGCTCTCTGTATCCTTACGTCTGCAAACATAAATTCTATCCTGTAGGCCATCCCACAATCTTGACTGCTGAGAGTATTGATATGAAGAATATTCGTCAGTATGAAGGACTCATTAAATGCAAAGTTCTACCCCCAATTGATTTGTTTCATCCTGTTCTTCCAGTTCACTGTAACAACAAGATGATGTTTCCACTCTGTATGAAATGTGCACAAGAAAGCTCAAACGTTTGTAACCATGAAAAAGAAGAGAGATCCTTGGTTGGAACTTGGGTTACATTCGAACTGTTCAAAGCTCTCGACTGTGGTTATCAGCTAATGCAAGTGTATGAAATCTGGCATTTCCACTCTGTTTCGGATCAATTCTTTAAAGGCTATGTGGATAATTTCTTGAAAATTAAGCAAGAAGCCAGTGGATATCCCAGTTGGTGTCAGACAGACTCGGAAAAGAATCAATTCATTCGCGAGTATGAGGAAGCTGAAGGGATTCGTCTCGATCCCAAATGTATTCAAAAAAATCCTGGTAAAAGATCGTTTGCTAAGATTATGCTGAACTGCCTTTGGGGGAAATTAGCACAGCGTGAAAACATGAGCAAGACGAAATACATCAGAGAACCATCTAAATATTTTGACTTGATTACCGATCCGAAATATACGGTAAAGCATGTGGAAATTTTTGACAATGAGTGTCCATTCATTTTGGTCAACTATGAAGAAAAGATGGACTTTGTCGAAACGCATGCAACAGCCAATGTTATTGTAGCATCCTACGTAACAGCTTATGCAAGGTTGGAACTGTACAGTGTTCTTGAAAGATTGGGGGATAGAGTTCTATATTTCGATACAGATAGTTGTATGTACATTCATGATCCTGAATTGTGGAACCCTCCCATCATTAACAGTAGGCTAGGAAAATGGACCGATGAAGAACCTGATTGTAGAATAACTCATTTCAGAGGATTAGGCCCCAAGAATTACGCTTACAAAATGAGAACAAAAGATGGAAAAGAAAAAAGCAAATGTAAAGTCAAGGGAATTACTTTGGATTACAATACAAATCAGATGGTAAATTTCGACACCTATTCAAAATGTGCTTTGGATCGTACAATAGAAATCAAAGTTCAGTATGACTGTAGAATCAAAAGGCATAAAGACAGAACAGTGACCAGTGAACCACAGACAAAAACCTTTCGCTCTGTATACACCAAAAGAGTGATTGTAAACGATACTGATACTGTTCCCTATGGTCATAAAAGTTTAAGGGTATAAATATCTGTAAGAAACAATATCGTGTTACACTGTTTTGAAGTGAGCGATCGAAGTAAGACGTTTTTAAAAACAGTGAAAACTATCAAAAAGTGAGAAATCATGTCAAGCGAAATGCTACCTTTACCGATAGAACTACGTGAAAAAGTTTATAGAGATTTTATCCAGCAGCACACGCTCGATAAACAAGTACAGTTGGATATTAAATTCGGCTGTGTGAAACTTTGGATAAACAAATTGCATAAGGGAGTTGCAAAAGGAGAAAGATCGTGCAAGTTGTATGGTATACATAGCTTTATTGTAATGATAGGGGATGATACAGATTTCGATTTTCCTCTCAAAGCTTATTTAGCATTTTGTTTGTTGAAAGACAACTATATTGCTAAACAGATGGATTCCACAAGTCGGTGGCAATTCATTATCGTAGGAAGAACAGAAGAAAGTTTTCTGAACGTCCTGAAAATGAAATCGGTTCTGTTTAACTTTTACTTACGCTACAAAAAAGGATCCATTCAAGACGGTGAGGAAATAGTGGATACCATGGAAGGGTATATTCTTTTTGATAGAGATGTCACAGAAGAAATCGTATATTCAACTCTTTCGACAAAAGATATTTCAAAACATGTTTTTCCATTTAGTGGAGTACGTGAATATAGTGAAATGGATAGCAAATTTCCATTGTTTTTGGGTAATGATCAGTTGTACAAAGTTATTGTGGAACATGAAGACAAGTGGAAAAATCGAGGTATCTGTGAATTTGCATTGTAACGATACTGCACTCTATGACCTATAAGATTTGAGGGTATAAATAACTGTAAGGGACAATACCATGTTACACTGGCTTGAAGTGAACAATCAAAGTAAGACGGTTCTATCGAAAAGTGGAAATCATGTCAAGTGAAATGCTGCCTTTGCCAATAGAACTACGTGAAAAAGTTTATAGAGATTTCATCCATCTGCACACACTCGATGAAGGAACACAATTCAACCTTAAATTCAGATGTGTGAAATTTTGGATAGATAAATTGCACAAGGGAGTTGCAAAAGGAGAGACATCCTGCAAAATGTATAGCATGCACGACTTTATTGCAATGTTGGTGACTGAGTCAGATTTCGATACCACCATCAAAGGCTATTTGACAGCTTGTTTGTGGAAAAGTGACTATTTCGCTAAGAAGTTGCAAGCCACAAGTCGATGGCGATTCATTATCATAGGAAGACCAGAAGAAAGTTATCTGATCATGCTGAAAATGAAATCACTCCTGTTTAACTTTTACTTACGGTATACAAAATCAAGAGATAATGCAGAAGGAGTGGATATCATGGAAGGCTATCTCCTATTTGATAGAGATGTCACAGAAAAAATCGTACTTTCAACTCTTTCGGCAAAAGCAGTATTCAAAAACGTCTTTGAAATTAGAGGAACGTGTGAATATAGTGGATTGGACAGTGTATATAGTTTGTTTTTGGGCAATGAACAATTGCACAAAGCTGTTGTGGAACATGAAGACAAGTGGAAAAATCGAGGTATCTGTGAATTTGCATTGTAAAAATGTTCTGTCATTGTTGTAAATAAGAACTGCATTGTCAATGCTTTGTATATAAAAATGTACCTTCATTGTTTTTTGTATATAAATTGTCTTTGTATATATAAAATATAGTGTTAGAACATTTGGTTTGTTTTAAACGTTACTGTTTTTTCATGATATTGTTAAGAACTTTTGAATGAATAAAGAAATGATTTTTAAAAAGGTCGTCTGTTCTGATTTCTTCCCAAAACTTGAATAAAGAAAAGTTCAGACTTAGAAAAATGTAGCTAGATCATCACATTCTATGTGAGATCATATAGTACGTTATGTTCTATCTACATGCTCTCACCCCCGTTCGCGCTCTTAATTCTGTATCAAAGTAGGTCAATCCCCCTACCAAGCTATAAAATGTTGACAGAAATTTTCCTATCTTTTATTCTTTCTCTATCTTTTTTATCCTAGCGATATGTCTGTGAGACAGGGTTTTGGCACACCGCCTCAATCTTATTATAGTGGGCAATATTTACGCTATAAGAAGTACTTCAATCATGAGCATTTCATTAGAAAGCATTATTTCGATGCAGAACGATACTTGGATGAATCTCAGCCTAGTTTGTTCTCTAGAAGATTTTCCGTTTCAGAAATTTATGAAATGGTAAAATCTACTGTAGAACATAGCGATAGTATTAAATTGCAAGGTTTCAACAAGATAATTTTTGAAATGAAATTTCCTGTTGAAATCGGAAAAGATGTAGATGGTAAAGAGGCGTATGTTTGTAAAGTCGTCGCCTGCTATGATGGATTTGAGTTGCCGGATGTAGTCAAGTATAAAGATCTTTCTGTCATCACGGCATATCCTGTATAATGGATAAAAAACAATGGTTCTTTTTAAGAACCTCTCTCTCCTTCTTTTTAGGATTGAGGGCTCTTTTCAGAGCCAACCAATACCCAGGAAGTCTGCTTCTTTGAATTGTCAAAACAAAACGTATTTCTCAGATCTAAAGATTGGTTGTATCAGACTCAAAAAAAGACTAAGTCCTATCCGAAGAATCGTCGTTTTTCCCCCAAACACCCGCCAAGATCAACCGTTTTTCCCACTCCCGCCATTCCTTTTCTACAAAAGAATATAACAAGTCTGACGATTGGTCTACGTTAATTCTGAGTCAGAAAAAGTAGGTCAATCCCTCCACTAAGTTATAAAAATTCAGTGAACTTTTCCTATAACCATTCGACTCTCGTTTCTCTCGAGTAGCACGAATAAGAAATCGTAAAAGTATACCAAGACGAGAAAAATGCTTATATTTTTTCCTTATTGTCCACAGTGTGATAGACCATGTGCAATAGAGTGCGGAAAATGCTTTCATATCCTACAACATCTTGGAGAAAAGCACAATTGTCCAGAACCAGATGAGGGATTCTATGACTATGATGAAGACTATGGTGTAGTGATTTGGTGTTATCATTGCTGTCAAGCTTTCATCGTGGTCCAGTTTGAAGAAGAAGAAGAACATCTCGATCGCAACCAGTGAAGAATGAATCTTCATAAAAACAGCCCTTTTCAGGGCTAACATGCAACAAGAAAGTTTTCTACTTTTCTTCAAATTGTCACTTCAACTCAATTCTGAATTAAGAAATATAACGAAACTAACGATTGGATAACATTAATTCCGAGTCAAAGTAGGTCAATTCCTCTACCATCCTATAAAAGACGGGGCTCTTTTTCTTTTTAATCAGTTTTTCCCTCTCAGAACTCAAAAATGAAGACCCTCGACAAACGGTTCAAATTGATTGAAGCAGAGCGACGATTTAGAAAGGGATGCAAACAGATCGAATTGCTTAAAAATCGTCTGAGTGGGATAGAAAAACGATATGATAAGTGTAAAAGCAGAGCTGTGCAATATAATCTGAAAATTCAACTTTGTTCAATCAAAGGAGTACTCATTATGTATAATGAGTATGTCCAAGGCAAAGTTGAAGAAATCAATGAACTTCGGCGTGAGCTATTCCCCGAAGATTCAGATGAGGAGGTTTAGAGTCCTCGATCTTTTCTCTAGTTTTGAAATTAAGTTAACCGATAGTTAAATTAATTTCATTACAGAGAATAGTGAAAAACAGCCCTTTTCAGGGCTAACATACACCAAGAAAGTTTTATCTCTCTTCAAATTGTCAGACCAAATCAATTCTGATTTTAAGAAAAGGTTAATTTTTACTTCAACTTATCAAAAAAAGACTAAGTTTATCAGAAAACCTTATTCCCTACTACAACGTATAGACTTGTTTTCATCTATCTTTTACTTATTCAAAAGAGAATATAACAAAACTAACGATTGGCTAACGTTAATTCAGAGTCGAGGTAGGTCAATTCATCTGTAAAACGTATAAAGAAAGCCGGTCAAGTTCTCATTTAATCATTTTTACCTCTCAATACTCGAGAATAAAAAATGTTTTGTATGTTCATGTTTGGATCAGTGGCATATTATTCGATACTGAACTGGTTAGAAGATTGGTTTCATCGACGGCAGATACGTCATAACCTAGCACTACTTATTATGTTACTTGATGAGTTAGAGGCTGCGAGAGATAGACGAAGAGGTTAAAAAATACAAATCTTCGAAAAACAGTCCTTTTCAGGACTACCAAACGTTAAGAAAAGTTCTATCTTTTCAAATTTTGTCAAGCAAAATTCTGCATAACTCTAAGAAAAATCTCATCCCAAAATAATATTTTCTAATATAGTATAGTTCATTCTTTTGCAAGTAAGCAGTATAACTATGTAAAAACGAAAGATTATCATTTCTGCTTGACTAGAATTCAGTTGTTTTCGTTCAATCATAGGATATGTTACATTCACAATAGAGCTCAGATCAATCGGTTAGCCAGTACCCCAGATTTCTATTATTTCTCTCTGTAAGTGTTATAATCATTCGTGACTGCTTCCGACCGGGTCCGCGCTCTTAATTCTGTATCAAAGTAGGTCAATCCCCCTACCAACCTATAAAACGTTGACGATATTTCTCTACAATCAATCGGCTCTCGATCTTCGAGTAGTACGAGTAAAAACACACTGTTAACGGGAAAGATGAATCTCAACTTAGCCGATTACAACTTAACCGACTACATCTTAGACAACTCCTTGCCACAGAGTGGAAACAGTGGAGATATTCTAGCGTCAGCCATGAATTCGACATTCATTGAGCCAATGGCAGCACCAGTTAACAAATTCGAGGAAGAGATGCGACAGATGATCTCAAAACAAGATGCTACAATAACTCAGATTTTAGAGGAGTTGAAAACATTGAACAGAAACATCGAGACAATATGCCAGCAAAGACAGTCATCTACGCCTGTTATTGTGAAGATTCCGGTGGAGTTCGACTTTGATAAAACCAGCCTTCGAAGACTAACAGACTCCCTTGTATCAGTTGTAAAAAAGAAAGATCAGAAGTCAAAGGAAAATCAGTCGAAGGAAAAGCAACACTCAAAGGAAACACAACCAGAGAAAGATCATCAGCCAAAGGAAGAGAAGATAAAAAATAAAAAACGAGAAATAGAGAAAGACGATGATGATGAACAACTTCACAAAAAACAACGATACGATCCCACCTATGTATCGCCGTCAAAAATAGGACTGGGAAAACATGGGAAAAATATCGACAACTTCAAAGACTTCAAGATCCCAAAGATTCCAAAACTCAAACTCAAAAAGATACCCAAAGAAACAAAGAAAAGTTCTCAATAGAGAAAAAAGACAAAAAAAGACAGTTCAATTTCCAAAAAACAGTCCTTTTCAGGACTAATCATTCCCCAAGAAAAATCTATCTTCAACAATTGTCAATAAGTAAGTCAACTCGCCTCCAGCCGTATAAAAGACGATGATATTTCCAGTACATTAATCATTCGGTTCCCGAATAGATGACAGCTAAAGAAATGGTGATGGACTATAGTGTACAATTTCTACTTCTCTCGATGACAAAATGGTATCTGACAACCTTTCTACTGGCCATGATGCATGACTCCACTTTGCCTATGCATAAAATAAACAAAATAAGAAGGTTAATAGCAGATCGAAGAAGAGTCGTGGAGTGTCCTATCTGTCAGACAAACTTTGGATACTATCATTACAGGAGGAGGAAAAAACAAACTCCAAAACAGCCCTTTTCAGGGCTAACCATTCCCCAAGAAAAGTCTATCTTTCTCAAATTGTCAATATCGGTAAGACCAATAGAAGAGTCTTTTATCTTTGGAACCATATCGTGGAAAAAAGACTAAGTCCAACGATAGACTCTGCCTGAACCAACCTGTTTGTTTACATTAGCCGGAACTACTTTTTAATCCAATTGTGAAAAAAGACTAAGTCCAACAAGGGTCTTTGCCTTGATCAAAGCTGAAAAGGGGAAATAACCCATCGAATTTTGGCGGGAAAACGTCTCGACCAATCAAAACGCTTGTTTACGTTTGTTTACATCAGTCGGAACTACTTGTTTACATCAGTCGGAACTACTTTTTAATTCAATTGTGGAAAAAAGACTAAGTCCGACGGTAATAGAGAGAGAAAGATCAACCCTCCAAAAAAGACTAAGTCCAACGAGGGTTTCTACCTGAACCAACTGCCGGAACTACTTTTGTCCGAGGTCTACCCTCCCGAGACTAGCAACGGACTATTTATTATTGTATTCATATGTCGCGGAAACCGAATCACGCCAAAACTGCAGTGATGCGGCATTTTTTCTGCTCGGGAGGGTAGACCTCGGACAAAAATGGCACTCAGGGAGGGTAGACCTCGGACAAAATGGCACTCAGGGAGGGTAGACCTCGGACAAAACGCGTTTTGTCCGAGGTCTACCCTCCTATACTACTCCTATCTTTCCTAGAATTTTATACGCAAAATGAATCGTCTTTTCATATAGTTTATAGTTTTGGGTACCCATGGAAAAACACTTATTTCTAGAAGTAATCGCAGTTTTGATATATTAATTTGTATCTCTGTGGTTGGAATGGAGATTTTTTACTACAGCGATGTGGCGGTTTCGATTTTTACTACGAGTAATTTTCAGTAGTAATAAATTCCATTTTTAAACCGCCCTGAAGAAATAGACATTTAAACAGAAGAAAAGAAGAGGATGCTGGTAACCAGACATATCACAATGGCAAACCAAACCATTTTAGCTACATTTAAACTTTCGTCTGCAAATGCTTTCATTTTGAGCAAGCCTATTAATTTATCGTCTGGTAAAGAGTTGAACAAACTGTTTTCCTGTTTCCAAAGGGAAAACGCCATCTACGTGTCCTTTTAATTAAATGGCCGTAGCAGTTCATTTTTTGTGCTAATTGAATCCATCATTTAGCAGAGAGAAGAAGAGGGAGTAGGAACATTGACCTATAAGAAATGAGAAGATTTTTTTTTGTTTTTTTGTTTTTTTTGTTTTAAATATGAGCCATGCTCTTTGAAAAGGGGGCTTAATGAATCTGCGAAAAGTATCAACCCAGGTCAGCCTGCGCAGTCCGCGCAGGCTGACCTGGGCCGAAACTTTTCGCCATTGGTCAATTTTCCGTATGTCAAAGGACCACTCAACGTCACGATTCGGTTGGTTGTTAGACAAAATGGATTTTATGGATCCGTAATTATGTGATGTCCTGCTTGTTATAATAAATCACGGAGATTCATTAAGCCCCCCTTTTGCCAGAGCATGCCTCATATTCTTTTTTTTTCGTCAAGAATGGTGAAAGAATTGATATGAGCTATCATGATTTTTTTGCACACTAATGATTAGGCAAAAGAAGGTAAATGATAATGGAGGTAAAAACTCCCCTTGTTGAACTCCTTTTTTATATCATCTTTGTATACGTGCAACTTGATTACTTTAACTGCGTTATATATTTTTCGAAGAAGACCAAAGAGTTTGAACGAAAATGCACCATGCAGAAACAAATCGAAAGCTTTCCTGTAATCAGTTTAGATTTATTGATAGCGTGCGTATTTTAGTTTCCAGTGATTTTTAATGACCCGTACACACCAGCTGATATTTCAAAAAAATATCCTTGCACCATATTTACAAACCATTCTTAACGTTCTTTGTCGAATTTTCAAGACTCTCTGAATTTCAAAGTAACGCAGTTAACGTTTTGCCGATCAGAAGTTCTTAATTCAGAATCAGACGCAGAATGCAACATTGAACTGTGGATGAATACAGGTGTCCCAAAATGTCTGTTACACGTTCAACTATGGGTATATTGAGTATATTGTTTATAACAAAATAAAATTTATACCATGTAAGAAGTTAACGACTAAAGTTTAATGACATGCATAGTATGCTAGGTAACTTTGAACGATAAAGGCAGCCAGTGTCTTTAACCCTTTCCAAAACAATACATTTTAGACTGGTCCAAATTGGAAGAGTTTGCAGACGACAATTTTAAATGTGATGAAAATGACAGAAAGTTCTCCAAAAGGGTAGAAAACACTGTGGGAAAAGGAGAATTTGCTCGTTACGAGCAATTTCTCCCCTTCCCACAGTGTTTTCAAAAGACTTGTACTGCAGACACGTGAAAACCAGGGCTTGTTTCGGAAAGGGTTAATCAAAAAAACATCCATTTTCACCAAATGTCCATTTGACGTCGCAGGGCATTCGGCCTATTCATAAAATTGGATTTCATCTATCAAGGTTAAGATCAGGCTCATCTCTGGAACTATTGATGCCTTAAGCTTGTTTGTCGTCTAAGGGCGGAGTTTATGCACACTGTCATTGAGAAAACCTCACAGGAAAAAGATGTCCAATGGGCTTAAGTCGGGCAAGTAAGGTCGCTTTGTTTGCAAAATCACTCTCGATTCAAACATGACTGTCAACTATCCCAATACGCTATTGGCTGTGTATGGTATTGTACCATCTTGCTAAAACCACATTTCATCTATCAAGGTTAAGATCAGGCTCATCTCTGGAGCTATTGATGCCTTAAGCTTGTTTGTCGTCTAAGGGCGGAGTTTATGTACACTGTCATTGAGAAAACCTCTCAGGAAAAAGACGCCCAATGGGCCTAAGTCGGGCAAGTAAGGGGATCATGGTCGCTTTGTTTGCAAAATCATTTTCGATTTAAACTTGCCTGTCAACCATCCCAATACGCTATTGGCTGTGTATGGTATTGTACCATCTTGCTAAAACCACATTTCATCTATCAAGGTTAAGATCAGGCTCATCTCTGGAACTATTGATGCCTTAAGCTTGTCTGTCGTCTAAGGGCGGAGTTTATGCACACTGTCATTGAGAAAACCTCACAGGAAAAAGATGCCCAATGGGCAAGTAAGGGGATCATGGCCGCTTTGTTTGCAAAATCACTCTCGATTCAAACTTGCCTGTCAGCCATCCCAATACCCTATTGGCTGTGTATGGTATTGTACCATCTTGCTAAAACCACATTTCCTCTTGTTCTGGATACTTTACTACAAAGTGCTGCCATAAACTTTTGCGACAAGGTAAAGCTGCAAATATCGTTTCCTGCAGGGTTTTCATCACAATATTCAATAAAGAAAGGCACAATAACACCACTCGACTCGTACTCAAAGCACCCCAGCAAACGATCAGAAAGTAAACCCTCAGATAACAGATTGATTGATTGTATGGTGTTTAACGCCGTTTTCTACATTATTTCAGTTATATCGCGGCGACCAGTGCACCTATCTATGCTTTCCTGGAGTTTCTTTTACCAGTACTACGCACAATATTCTTTCCAAGCCACTGGCTGCTTTCCCACATAACCATCGTCGAAACAATGGTCAGCGGTGAGAGAGGAATGAATCCTGTCGCAATGACTATCATCAATCCTCGGAAAGAAATTGGCCGAGCCGGGGATCGAACCAGCAACCTCTTGTTCTCAAGTCCTGTATGCTACCGACTGAGCTACGGGGGCTCGGCTCTCAGATAACAGATGAAGCTTAGGGCATCAATAGTTCCAGAGATGAGCCTGATCACAACTCAGATCAATGAAAGCAATTTCATGAAGAGACAGAATGTCCTGCATCGGCAAAATGGGCGGAATTTTGAACATTTGGTGAAAATCGATGTATGTTTTGAAAAGCGCTCGCTGCTTTATTGTTCAATGTTACCTAACATACTGTGCATGTCATAAAAATTTGTTCGTAAACTTATTAAATGGTATTCATTTTATAACTAAACAATATACCTTAGGTATAGCTGAAAGTGAAACAGATATTCTGGGACACCCTGTATGTCAAATGAAATAAACGAGATTCTGTTGTATTGTGTTGATTGCTATAAATATCTTCATAGAGAGTAGTAGTATTGGGGAAGAACATTGGCCTATAGATTCCAGGTCCGAATCTTGTTTTGAGCACAGTATGCCTTTAAAACTTCAAACATTATGGTTTGTGTATTGGGCCCGTATTTCTCAACCATTTTTCAAGAACATTCTTTGTCTTACTCTGGATTTAGAAAATAACACATCTTCTGATTGGGTAAACCATTTGGTTTAGCCAATCAGAAGTTGTGTTACTTTCAAATACTCAAAATTCTTGAGAATAAGACTGAGAATGTTTTTCAGAATGGTTGGTGAATACGGACCATGGAAACATCGATAGAGTATGATATAAGGCGTGAAAGCTCGCTGATGTTTATAAATGAGCCATGCTCTGGCAAATGGGGGCTTAATGCATCTCCATGATGTATGATACCAAGCAAGTCATCACATAACCATCGATCCAAAAAGTCCATTTTGACTAACAACCGAATGAATCATGAGGTAAACTGGTCCTCTGACATGCAGACAATCACCCAATAGCAAACGGTTTCGGCGCAGGCTTACCTAAATCGATATTTTTTGCAGATGCGTTAGGCCCTCTTTTCACAGAGCATGGTTCAAATGTAAGTTACTGGTAAGGTACTCTTGTAATTGACAACTTACTGCTACGGTACTCTTGTGGCTGACAGTACAAATCTCTCTGTATGGGTCACTAAACGATCTTGTGTTTTGCACTAAGTTTAGAATATATAACGTTTTCTTTTTTTTTTTGTATATGAGCCATGCATCTGCGAAAAGTATCGACCCAGGCTGACCTGGGCCGCGTAGGCTGACCTGGACCGAAACTTTTCGCTATAGGTCAATTTTCTGTCTGTTAACCCTTTCCCACACAATCCCGACTTTTAACGACCCTGAAGAAGAAGCCTTTTGAAAACATTGTGGAAAAAGGAGAAAATGCTGGTAACCAGCATTTTCTCCTTTTCCCACAATGTTTTCTAACCTATCAGAGACAGAAATCATCATTTTAGCAACACTCAATTTGTTGTCTGCAAATGCTTTGAATTTGGTCTAGTTAAAAAAAATCGTCGTTTGGTAAAGAGTTAAAGGACCAGTCTACCTTATGATACAGTCGGTTGCTCGACCAAATGGACTTTGTGGGTTCATAATTATAATGATGGCTTGTTTGGTAAAATGCATCACGAAGATGCATTAAGCCCCTTTTTGCCAGAACATGGCACATATATATCAGCCACGCCCTGGTAAAAGAGAGTTTAATGCATCTCTGTGGTGCAATATATCAAGCAAATCACCACTTAGTTATGAATCCATAAGGTCAATTATGTCTAAAAGCCGACTGAATAGCATGGTGGAATGGACCCTTCGATATGCAGAAAATTTACCGATAGTATCAAATGTCTCCACTCAAGTCAGCCTGCGCGGACTGCTCAGGCTGAAATAGTGACGATAACTTTTCTAGATGCATAAACCCCCCCCCCCTTTTCACAGAGCACGGCTTATTATACAAATTTGCCAATCAATTATACAAGTACTGGTGTTCTCAACCGTCGTGGGAATATCATAATTGGCGTGCAACACACGAAAAGGGGTCTTCAGACAATTGTGTAAAGTGCTGTCCCGGATTAGCCTGCGCAGTTCGCGCAGGCTAATCCGGGACAGCACTTTACAACTACATAAGATTTTTTCATACAGTAGACTTTCGTGAAATAGAAAATCGCACAAAAACTGGAAGAGTCGTCTCGGATTAGTCACAGACTGCACAGGCTGATCTGGACCGACACACATTTACGATTATGTCCGAAGGGTCCTTTTCGTGTGTTTCACGCTATATGATGCTGTTTTTTTTTTATCCCAACATGAAAATGGATGAGAACGTAAATTCAATTTGTATATCATGTTTTGCTCAATTACAACAAATTGCCCATATTAGGAGATAGTTGACAACAGACGGTACGAAACCTCTCACAATATCGCCCCTTCCATAAAGATCATTCTATTTTTCATTTACTCCTGAATTCTTTCATACTTGGGATTCTAAACATACTGTGGTTAGAAATCAAGAGTTCGGGCCCATTAAGTTTCATTTCTACAAATGAGGTCGTTCTCTGGTCTAATTTCCCAGTAACAAATGGCGCCCGATTGTTTTAAGCACCGCGGCCCATAAATTGTGGCGTCATTCCTTTTGTGGAGGCTGAAAATACAAAAGATATGCCATGCTTTTATCTTACTTCCATGAAAATCATCAGGGCTGCGTTTCAATAAACTGAGTAGATTTACGCATTTTTTTAATTTTATGTATACACGTACGATCCGTGCTTTACGCAAAGGTATAAGCTGACCTAAAATTATGCAAATATTTCCTCAAATCGTAAAATTACGCAATTTAGTGAAACCTGTTTTTGACTTTACGCTTGCTTACCTAAACTGAATACGCAAATTTCTTGTACACAATATAGTGAAAGCAGGGCAGGTGTATTTGACCTTGTGCGTGCTTATCTAAACTGCATACGCAAATTTCTTGTACACAACATAGTGAAAGCAGACCAGGTGTATTTGACTTTGTGCTTGCTTACCTAAACTGCTTACGCAAATTTCTTGTACGTAATTTAGTGAAAGCAGGCCAGATGTTTTCTTAATAAGTATTTAGACATTTTGTTACCAGACAGAAATGACGATATACATGTATTGTGTTTGTGCTGATCGATGTGCAAAATGACTCCTTTTTTGCCATTTACTTGAAACAAAACTTGGGATAATGAACAGAGAAGAACACTATGATTTTACCCTTTCTGGGCAAAATGCGAAAACAAGGGCTTTTGCGAACGGCATAGATAAATTTCAGACTGCGCAGGCCGTGCAGTCATATATTGGATCTATACAGTCTGCTAGTTCAGCCAAACCTTTAAGATAAATTTAACGCTTCCTGAGTTTCCGTGGGTTGTCTTCTAGACTCTTCAAAGAGGTCAAGATAATGTAGGTTGCTTTGAAAGATAGCTATTGTGGGTATCATTTACCACAAACTCAAAGTACCATCTATTGTTCATTTCCGATGCTTCAAGATTTTAATGAATGTCAAGATATAAGTACATTGCATTGTTTTTGTTTACCTTGGTGTCCATTTCCTTTTCTTGGCTGGACAGTATGGTTTGCTCATTTATAAATAAGCTATGCTCTGTGAAAAGGGGTTTTAACGTATTTGCAAAAAAGTATCGATCCGGGTCAGCCTGCGCAGTCTGCGCAGGATGACCCGTGTCGAAACTTTTTGCTACTGGTCAATTTTCTGCAGGTCCAAGGACCAATCTACCTCCTGGCTCAGTTGGGGTGTTCGGTCAATTTTCTGTGTGTCCAAGGACCAATCTACCTCCTGGCTCAGTTGGGGTGTTCGGTCAATTTTCTCTATGTCCAACGACAATCTACCTCCTGGTTCAGTTGGGGTGTTCGGTCAATTTTCTGTGTGTCCAAGGACCAATCTAGGCCTACCTCCTGGTTCAGTTGGGGTGTTCGGTCAATTTTCTGTGTGTCCAAGGACCAATCTAGGCCTACCTCCTGGTTCAGTTGGGGTGTTCGGTCAATTTTCTGTGTGTCCAAGGACCAATCTAGGCCTACCTCCTGGTTCAGTTGGGGTGTTCGGTCAATTTTCTGTGTGTCCAAGGACCAATCTAGGCCTACCTCCTGGTTCAGTTGGGGTGTTCGGTCAATTTTCTCTATGTCCAACGACAATCTACCTCCTGGTTCAGTTGGGGTGTTCGGTCAATTTTCTGTGTGTCCAAGGACCAATCTAGGCCTACCTCCTGGTTCAGTTGGGGTGTTCGGTCAATTTTCTGTGTGTCCAAGGACCAATCTAGGCCTACCTCCTGGTTCAGTTGGGGTGTTCGGTCAATTTTCTGTGTGTCCAAGGACCAATCTAGGCCTACCTCCTGGTTCAGTTGGGGTGTTCGGTCAATTTTCTCTATGTCCAACGACAATCTACCTCCTGGTTCAGTTGGGGTGTTCGGTCAATTTTCTGTGTGTCCAAGGACCAATCTAGGCCTACCTCCTGGTTCAGTTGGGGTGTTCGGTCAATTTTCTGTGTGTCCAAGGACCAATCTAGGCCTACCTCCTGGTTCAGTTGGGGTGTTCGGTCAATTTTCTGTGTGTCCAAGGACCAATCTAGGCCTACCTCCTGGTTCAGTTGGGGTGTTCGGTCAATTTTCTGTGTGTCCAAGGACCAATCTAGGCCTACCTCCTGGTTCAGTTGGGGTGTTCGGTCAATTTTCTCTATGTCCAACGACAATCTACCTCCTGGTTCAGTTGGGGTGTTCGGTCAATTTTCTGTGTGTCCAAGGACCAATCTAGGCCTACCTCCTGGTTCAGTTGGGGTGTTCGGTCAATTTTCTGTGTGTCCAAGGACCAATCTAGGCCTACCTCCTGGTTCAGTTGGGGTGTTCGGTCAATTTTCTCTATGTCCAACGACAATCTACCTCCTGGTTCAGTTGGGGTGTTCGGTCAATTTTCTGTGTCCAAGGACCAATCTAGGCCTACCTCCTGGTTCAGTTGGGGTGTTCGGTCAATTTTCTGTGTGTCCAAGGACCAATCTAGGCCTACCTCCTGGTTCAGTTGGGGTGTTCGGTCAATTTTCTGTGTGTCCAAGGACCAATCTAGGCCTACCTCCTGGTTCAGTTGGGGTGTTCGGTCAATTTTCTGTGTGTCCAAGGACCAATCTAGGCCTACCTCCTGGTTCAGTTGGGGTGTTCGGTCAATTTTCTGTGTGTCCAAGGACCAATCTAGGCCTACCTCCTGGTTCAGTTGGGGTGTTCGGTCAATTTTCTGTGTGTCCAAGGACCACTCTACCTCCTGGTTCAGTTGGGGTGTTCGGCAAATTGGATTTTAAGGATCCACAATTATGTAATGACTTGCTTGATACAATGCATCACGGAGACGTATTAAACCCCCTTTTGCCAGAGCGCCCCTCAAATACATCGAGAAAAAGAAGCGTCAGGCCGTGATGAACAGGTAATAGATGTCAATATTGATTTTGAAGCAAGTTTGTCTTCTCGAATTTGCCAACTGGTTTTATTTTCGCATCTGAGCATTTTTCATGTTAACCCTTGGACTGCTAGGCGCGACTCGGTTACCTTTTGCGGACAGTGTAGATCAAAGATCAGACTGCACAGAACGTGCAGTCTAATCTTTGATCTACAGTGTCCGATAAGGAGATCCCCCACACACACCCTGTAACTTTGAAATAGCAATATTTGAGTTTGTTTGTTTTTTTTTAAATATCGGCTTGAAAGTTTCACTAAACTTATTTAGTAGGTTAATGGTTAGTCAAGAGGAAGAAACCCTCTGGAAGGCAATCAAGACCTATAATTCCCAGGCTTAAAGAAAGTCTCGAGGGTGTAATTAAATTGGCAATGTGTCCCTGTAATTTTACTTTTCTGTCCGACTTTCTTCGCTATATCCAGAAAACTTATCAACAGTATTGACAGTCACGATTGTAAGGGAAAACGGAATCCCTCAATGACAAGCATGTACGGAATCTACCAAAAAAGGTCGGCCATGACGTACCGAAAGAAATCGGCCAAGGCGATCATGTACGGATTATACCGAAAGAGGTCGGCCATGGTGATGATGTACTGATTACACGGAAAGAGGTCGGCCATGGCGATCATGTAAGTATTACACCGAAAAAGGTCGGCCATGATTATCTTGTACGAGTATGTAACGAAAGAGGTCGGCCATGACGTACACGTACGCGTATGTAACGAAAAAGGACGGCCATGACGATCATTTACGTATATATAACAAATGAGGACGGCCATGACGATCATTTACGTATATATAACAAATGAGGACGGCCATGACGATCATTTCCGTATATATAACAAATGAGGACGGCCATGACGATCATTTACGTGTATATAACAAATGAGGACGGCCATGACGATCATTTACGTATATATAACAAATGAGGACGGCCATGACGATCATTTACGTATATATAACAAATGACTACGGCCATGACGATCATTCACGTGTATATAACAAATGAGGAGGGCCATGACGATCATTTACGTATATATAATAAATGACTACGGCCATGACGATCATTTACGTATATATAACAAATGAGGACGGCCATGACGATCATTTACGTGTATATAACAAATGAGGACGGCCATGACGATCATTTACGTGTATATAACAAATGACTACGGCCATGACGATCATTTACGTGTATATAACAAATGAGGACGGCCATGACGATCATTTACGTATATATAACAAATGAGGACGGAAATGACGATCATTTACGTGTATATAACAAATGACTACGGCCATGACGATCATTTACGTGTATATAACAAATGAGGACGGCCATGACGATCATTTACGTGTATATAACAAATGAGGACGGAAATGACGATCATTTACGTGCATATAATAAATGACTACGGCCATGACGATCATTTACGTATATATAACAAATGAGGACGGCCATGACGATCATTTACGTGTATATAACAAATGACTACGGCCATGACGATCATTTACGTGTATATAACAAATGAGGACGGCCATGACGATCATTTACGTGTATATAACAAATGAGGACGGCCATGACGATCATTTACGTATATATAACAAATGACTACGGCCATGACGATCATTTACGTGTATATAACAAATGAGGACGGCCATGACGATCATTTACGTGTATATAACAAAAGAGGACGGCCATGACGATCATTTACGTATATATAACAAATGACTACGGCCATGACGATCATGTACATGCATATTACGAAAGAGGTAGGCCATGACGACCATGTACCTGTATATAACGAAAGTAGTGGCGATCATGTGTGTGTATACACCGAATGAGGTCAGCCATGACGATCATATCTCTGTATACAACAAAAGAGGTCGGCCCTGACGATCATGTAGGTGTATAAAACGAAAGAGGCCGGCCATGACGATAATGTACGTATATGTAACAAAAGAGGTTGGCCATGACGACCATGTACATGCATATTACGAAAGAGGTAGGCCATGACGATAATGTACGTATATGTAACAAAAGAGATTGGCCATGACGACCATGTACATGCATATTACGAAAGAGGTAAGCCATGACGACCATGTACCTGTATATAACGAAAGAAGTGGCGATCATGTATGTGTATACACCGAAAGAGGTCAGCCATGACGATCATGTGTCTGTATACAACAAAATAGGTCGGCCCTGACGATCATGTAGGTGTATAAAACGAAAGAGGCCGGCCATGAGAATAATGTACGTATATGTAACAAAAGAGGTTGGCCATGACGATAATGTATATAACGACTAAGGCCGGCCAAAAGATCATGTACGTGTATATAACGACAGAGGTCAACCATGACGATCATGTAAGTCTATGTAACAAAAGAGGTCGGCTATGATGATAATGTACGTGAATGTAACAAAAGATGTCATAAATGACGATCATGTACGTGTATCATGTTCGTATACATGACGATCATGTACATGTATGTCACGACGGCTATGACGATCATGTATGTGTATGTAACGAAAGAGGTCGGCCATGACGATCATGTATGTGTATGTTACTAAAGAGGTCGGCCATGACGATCAAGTATGTGAACATAACGACAGAGGTCGGCCACGACGATCATGTACATGTATGTCATGACGGCTATGACGATCATGTATGTGTATGTAACTAAAGAGGTCGGCCACGACGATCATGTACGTGTACGTAACGAAAGAGGTCGGCCATGACGGTAAAGTAAGTGGATATAACGAAAGAGGTCGGCCATGGCAATCATGTATGTGCATATAGCGACAGATGTCAGCCATGACGATCATGTACCTGTCTATAGTGAAAGAGGTCAGCCATGACGATCATGTACCTGTCTATACCGAAAGAGGTCGGCCATGACGATCAAGTACCTGTCTATACCGGAAGAGGTCGGCCATGACGATCATGTACGTGTACGTAACGAAAGAAGTCGGCCACGACGATCACGTACCAGTCTTTACTGAAAGAGGTTGGCCATGACGATCACGTACCTGTCTATACCGAAAGAGGACAGCCATGACGATCACGTACCCGTCTATACCGAAAGAGGCCGGCCATGACGATCACGTACCTGTCTATACCGAAAGAGGTCGGCCATGACGATAACGTACCTGTCTATACCGAAAGAGGTCGGCCATGACGATCACGTACCCGTCTATACCGGAAGAGATGGGCCATGAAGATCACATACCTGTCTATACCGAAAGAAGTCGACCATGACGATCACGTACCTGTCTATACCGAAAGAGGCCACCCATGACGATCACGTACCTGTCTATACCGGAAGAGGTCGGCCATGACGATAACGTACCTTTCTATACCGAAAGAGGTCGGCCATGACGACAACGTAACTGTCTATACTGAAGGAGGTCGGCCATGACGATCACGTACCTGTCTATACCGAAATAGGTCGGCCATGACGATCACGTACCCGTCTATACCGAAAGAGGCCGGCCATGACGATCACGTACCTGTCTATACCGAAAGAGGCTGGCCATGACAATAACGTCTCTGTCTATACCGAAATAGGTCGGCCATGACGATAACGTACCTGTCTATACCGAAATAGGTCGGCCATGACGATCACGTACCTGTCAATACCGAAAGAGGTCGGCCATGACGATCATGTACGCGCACGTAACGAAAGAGGTCGGCCATGACGGTAAAGTAAGTGGATATAACGAAAGAGGTCGGCCATGGCAATCATGTATGTGCATATAGCGACAGATGTCAGCCATGACGATCATGTATCTGTCTATAGCGAAAGAGGTCAGCCATGACGATCATGTACCTGTCTATACCAAAAGAGGTCGGCCATGACGATCACGTACCTATCTATACCGGAAGAGGTCGGCCATGACGATCATGTACGTGTACGTACCGAAAGAAGTCGGCCATGACGATCACGTACCAGTCCTTACCGAAAGAGGTCAGCCATGACGATCACGTACCTGTCTATACCGAAAGAGGTCGACCATGACGATCACGTACCTGTCTATACCGGAAGAGGTCGGCCATGACGATCACGTACCTGTCTATACCGAAAGAAGTCGGCCATGACGATCACGTACCTGTCTATACAGAAAGAGGCTGGCCATGACGATCACGTACATGTCTATACCGAAAGAGGCCGGCCATGACGATCACGTACCTGTCTATACCGAAAGAGGTCGGGCATGACGATCACGTACCTGTCTATACCGAAAGAGGGCAGTCATGACGATCACGTACCTGTCTATACTGAAAGAGGCTGGCCATGACAATCACGTACCTGTCTATACCGAAAGAGGACGGTCATGACGATCACGTACCTGTCTATACTGAAAGAGGCTGGCCATGACAATCACGTACCTGTCTATACCGAAAGAGGCTGGCCATGACGAATACGTACCTGTCTATGCCGAAAGAGGGAGGCCATGACGATCACGTACCTGTCTATACTGAAAGAGGCTGGCCATGACGATCACGTACCTGTCTATATCGAAAGAGGGAGGCCATGACGATCACGTACCTGTCTATACCGAAAGAGGACAGCCATGACGATCACGTACCTGTCTATACCGAAAGAGGACAGCCATGACAATCACGTACCTGTCTATACCGAAAAAGGTCGGCCATGACGATCACGTACCTGTCTATACCGAAAGAGGTCAGTCATGACGATCACTTGCTTGTACATGTATGTAACGAAAGAGGTCGGTTTCGTGTAGCTCTTTGCTGAATGGTATAATTTTTAACATTTCGTGAAGGATAGTTTTTGGGAATGTTATTTTTATGCAGCTACAATAATAGGGAAATGGGGTTAATTTCGAAATTGTATCAGATAATTAAAGCAAGTGCTTTCCCTGCTTACTAATTATCAGATCTCATTTAAAAACATTAGGCTACCATCTGTGGTTGACTGTTCTTGTGTGGCAGTAATTCATAAATGAAAAGAAATGTGGTAAAATGAGTGGTGAATCGTAGGGATCGATCCCTTGTTTCAACACAATGTATTCAGATTTATTCAGTTATAAAGCCTGAATTCAAGTTTATTATCTCTATCTTGCAAGAATCTTATTTTTAAAATCGCCAGCTGCAGTTTTGTTTCAAGGGTATTGAACGAATCTCATATGGCCAAGGTAGTTTCATACGGATTTCTTTAAAATACCGGAACGAAAAGAGTGATTACTCATAGCAAGCAATTTCTTCTTTTTTCGGCGTAGCTGAATGTGCTGGCTTTTGACCCACATTTTGGTACTGATAACAAATTAATGAATAGAATTTGTTATTGGTCAAAAATTTAAACATGTTTATTTTATGGGCCCGTGCCCATTTGCTGGCAAATTTAAGCCATCTTTCTTTTTAAAGATATTTCCTGTTCATAATGTAGAATTCCAACGTTCACCAAAAGTAGTTCTCTCCGATTTTCTTTTAAGCACTAAAATGTTTTTTAATCCTGTACCACACAATCCCGAGTTTTAACGACCCTGACGAAGAAGACGTTCGAAAACATTGTGGAAATAGGAGAAAATGCTAGTTTTCTTCTTATCCCACAATTGTCTAACATTCCAAAGATTACAATTTTTTAGTCACCTTTGTCGTATGCAAATGCTTTCAATTTAGACGAGTCTAAATAAAACTTTGTCATTTGGTAAAGAGTTAAAAGAGGCACTGGGGGAAGGAGAAAATGCTGGTGTGCATTTTTTTCCTCGAAGTGTTTCTCCACGTTTTCGAGGACACCTCCCATTATCCGAGTTATCTTTTAACATGGAGGGTGTATTTCATGGACGTTTTTCGGTGTAGCTGAATGTGCAGGCTTTTGACCTACTTTTCGGTTCTGATAAAAAAATGAATAAATAGAAACTTGTGATTGGTAAAAAATGTAGACATGTTCATTTAAGGGCCCCGCCTATTTGCGGCCAAATTTACGCCGTCTATCTTTTTAAAGATATTTCTTGTTCATTATATTAAGGATGTTATTCACTTAATATATTTTAATAATGGTTAATGGAGCATTTCTCAACGGGCTTGACTAAATTATTTAAAGCACTGTGTGGGAGGGAGAATCTAGACTGTTGTCTAGAATTTCTCCCTCGCATAGTTCTTCGACAACACCTATTTTTCTTCATAGCATTTTAAAGATTGTTTTCTTTTAACGTCTTTTGATAACGTTTTTATTCGAGGGTAGAGGGAATCGTATTATATATTACATTAAATGTATAATTGAACGCTGGGCCGGAGGCCTAATTACTAGTACTCAATGAACTAAGTTGACATGGTTCAACTTTTAACTCGAAATGTCTTATTTCAAAGTACTGTGCCATTTACATAAGGTACTTTCTCAAGAATCCAAGTTCAGGAGGGACAGTCTTGGTTCTTTTTACCAGCAAAATCTTTATTTATTTATTCACTTATTTTTACATATGAATCATGCTCTGTGAAAAGGGGGTTAAGTGCATCTGCGAAATGTATAGACCGAGGTGACTAACACATGGACCATCCGCACAATAACAGATAGTCACCTTCACAATAACTTCCATACTTTTAAATGGTATGATTGAAATCTAAATGGGTCAAGTCTGTTAAAAGGAGGTTTAACCCTTTCCCAAACGACAAATTTTGGACTGGTCCAAATTGAAAGAGTTTGCAGACGACAATTTTAAATTTAATGAAAATGGCAGAAAGGTCTCAAAAAGGGTAGAACACACTCGTTACGAGCAATTTCTCCTTTTCCCACAGTGTTTTCAAAAGACTTGAACTGCAGACACGTGAAAACCAGGGCTTGTTTGGGAAAGGTTTAATGCATTTTCTGTATGTTAAAGGGCCAGTCTACCTTATCATACAGTCGGCTGTTCGACAAAATGGTGTTTACGGATTCATGATTATAAGATGGCTTGGTTGGTATAATGCATCAAGAAGGCATGCCACCTAGCAAGTCATCACATAATTATGGATCCATAAAAATCCACTCTGTTTAACAATCGACTGAAACATAATGTAGAATGGTCCTTTGACATGCAAAAACTTGCAAAAAACTTGATCTATAGCAAAAAGTTTCGGCTCAGGTCAGCCTGCGCGGACTGCGCAGGCTGACCTGGTCGATACTTTTTGCAGATGCATTAAGCCCCCTTTTCGCAGAGCACGGCTCAAAATATATTTTTTAACAGCCGCATTGTTTACTTTAGACCGCCACTATTAAGCCTTTAACGAATGTCTTACATAAATGGATTCCTGTCGACTTCTGTGCTCAATGCTCCACTTCCTTAATTTTTCAGGAAAAATCCTTCATTTCCGGTGTTCATCTGTTCTTATTTGAACAAGACACAATTTTTTTTACCAGCCAACCAAATTTTCTGACTTGTCCAAATTGAATCATCTTCGGAAGCCAAGGATACTAACTCCACTTTGTTCGTTACGTACCCTTGGCCGCTCGCCTCTTTAAAAATCGAAACTCCCGCCGCGCCCACCTATCGAATATCACGAGTTGCGTAACCTTTGCTGTTATTTCTGATCAATCAAAATGCTCGTAATAAAATTTGTTAGGCTATGCATCAAATATGGCTGCGCTCCAATTTGTTAAGCTTGTTGATCTTGTTAAAACAAGACGAACAGACATACGGTGATTCGCATGAGATGAAATTGAATGTACTCGCGAGTGGACCAAACTAACCATAGCTCAAATAATTGGATTTGTCTTGAAAAGGGTAGCAAACAATACGTGGGAAAAAAGGAGAAAATGCTGGTCACCAGCATTTTCTCCTTTTTTTCCACATACTGTTTCCATAAGCCTTCTTCTTCGAGATCGTTGAAACACGAAATCGTTTGGTAAAGGTTTTAGACAGAAGTTTTTGAAATACAAATAGGCAAATTTTCCGCAAGTCAAAGGACCAGTGTACCTGATAATTAACCGGATTTCACACAAAATGAATCCATATCATATGCAGACTAACTTGGTATAATGCATTACAGAGATGTCATAAATCACCCTTTTCCAAGAACAACCCTTATCTATTAACCCTTTACCCCACAATCCAGAGTTTTAATTACCCCTACGACCAGAGTTGCAGATAGAGGGAGTGATTTTGATTTCAAAATTGAAAATATTAATAACTCTCCACTAAACCCTATGTTATGGGTACTCATTAGAATCGTCTCAACGAGACGATTCTAATGAGTACCCACAACATAGGGTTCAGAAGTGAAATAATGGAGTTAGAATGCTTTCACTCGTTCTTATCTGGAGGTCTGCTTAAGACGACAGATTTTAAAGTCAAAGATACTGTGTGAAAGGAGAAATTGCGGGTAACCATCATTTCTCCTTTTTTCCACGATGTTTTCTACCGTTTCAAAAAACAATTTCCGTATTTCTAGTCACATTTAAAGATAGATAGCCAGAGACAAAAACGCTATTAAAACTTGATCGACTGTAAAACGCTTCAGAATTTAGTCAGCTGTGTAAACGTAGATAAGTTATCGATATAATTTTTACATATATATGGTGTAAGCGATAATTGTATTTATCGGAAATCTTCGATTTAAAACCAGAAACGCCACAACAGTGATTTCTTTGATGGCCTCCAGAAAATGAAATTCATTTTCTATCGGTCGTAATCTATGCAAACTTCCAACCGTCAGGGGCTACATTTGGCATGAAGATACAAGAATGATTATAGTTTGATAAAATAAAGATGAAATGGGTTAAAATTGTCTGAAATTGAGTATAGATGTATCTTTAATTTGTCGCCTCCAAATGCTTACTAATATGACAATCTAAATTGTTGTTTTCTGGTACAGGGTTAACTCTTTACCAAACGACAAAAAATTTACATCGTTTCAGATTCAGTGCATTTACAGACGAGAAATTAAAGGTGGCACACATCACGAAATTTGTCCTTGATAGGGTAGAAAACATTGTGGGAGGAGAAAATCACCAGTCCTACACTTAATCACTGAGCCCTTAGTGCTTAGAAGGGTGACCAGATCATGTTGCGTTACTGCAGTGTTTATGTACACTTTCTAGCTTTTTTCTTTTATCCTTTTTCAACGATGATTGGAATTAAATTGTAATCTTGAAATACGTGAGCCATTTTCTGGCAAAAGGGGGCTTAATGCAACCCCCCCCACCCCTAACCCCCCGGTGATCCATGATACCAAGCAAGTCATTACATAATCACATTACATAAAATTCCATTTTGTCTACTAACCGGCTGTATCATAAGGTAGACTGGTCCCTGGACATGCAGAAAATTATTGGCCGATAGCGAAAAGTTTCGGCCCAGGTCAGCCTGCGCGGACTGCGCAGGCTGATATGGATCGATACTTTTCGCAGATGCATTAAGCCTCCTTTTCTCAGAGCATGGCTCATATCTGATTTAAAATTCCGCTTTTCTAGAGAATGAAAAACAATGTGGGCCGAAAAAATAGCAACTGCTGTCGAGGTTATTTTTCACTGTTTTTCTTCATATTGAGCCACAAAAAAGGAGTTTAAATTTACATGAGCCATGCTCTGGCAAAGAAGGGGCTTAATGCAACGTAATCCATCATACCAAGCAAGTCATTGCATAATTGTTGACACATAAAATCCACTTCGTATAATAACCGACTGAATCATGAGGTACACTGGTCCTTTGACACGCAGCAAATCGACCAATAGCGAAAAGTTTCGGCCCAGGTCAGCCTGCGCAGTCCGCGCAGGCTGACCTGGGTCGATACTTTTCGCAGATGCATTAAGCCCCCTTTTCACAGAGCGCGGCTCATTTATACTCATTTTCCAGTTCCTCAGTTATGCCATCTATTTTTCAAAAAGAAATTTCTTGTTTGTGTTCCAACACTCTGGTCATCGATATGCAATCTAAAGGAAGCACGAACGGTATCTGTTTTAGAGAATTTTTTATCTCAAGTTTGCAGATGACATTTATGATAACTTTCAAACTTGTCACGAAAAGTGAGATATCACACTTCAGATGCAGATGACATGCTTTCAGATGTCTTTGCTAAATTTTATTTTCGAGCAGATAAAGAATTCCCAACTGCTTTTATGGGGGCATTAATGGATTAGGCTGGTGAATCGAAATTGTTGATTATATCACGATATATTTTGAAACGCATGACATAAAAATCTCACGAGGGTCTGCAGTGAAAGATCATGTAGTCTCAAGTGGTTGAACACTTATAATATCTCACATTTTATTTACATGCATATAGTTTTACAAGACCGCCCACTACCTTACACGTGAAAGTACTAGTATATGACCTGGGTAGTCTCAATAATGAGACGTTCGCTGTGCTTCTTTTCTTATTCAAACATTTACTGTGCACCGTACCGTCTCAAGTCCACCGTGAATTTTCCAGTAGCAAAGCTACAGCGCTGTATCGACTTTACCTTTCGTCGGTTTAATCTGTATTACAGCGAAATACTATCAATTTTTAGTGACACGCATGACCAAGCACAAATTATTAAATGTTTCATTAGCTAAAGCGCTTGTATAAGACTTTTACATCAAGTAAATCACGAAGAGAACTAACGAAATTTATCGTGTTTGGAGGGTACTTGGTATTTTGGGGAGCGTAAACACCTCAAGTAAACAGATGAATTAAACTTTTTTTTTTTTCATATGTTTACCGTTTAAAATGACGATACTTGTATTTAAAACGAAGAAATATTGAATACTTAAGCAATAGGTATGTTCAAATTCTGGTTTTGTCCGCTATTTGTGAAAATAAGAGAGTTTCAAAGTGCGCACAAAATCTGTGCGCAGATTTCAACTGATTTTTTCAAGATAGTCTCTGTACCCGGAGGCGACCAATCAAAAACTAAAATCGCCTTCGGGGACAGTTATCTGTACTAATGACCAAGGATCATATTCACCAATCTTTCTGAATTTGAAAGTAACGTATTTCTTACTGGCTAAACCAAATGTGCGATGATCTGGGTAAAGAGGACTTTAATGCATCTCTGTGATGCATGATACCAAGCAAGTAATCACGTAAATTATCGATTCATAAAATCCATTTCTTTTTTTTTTGGTAACAACCAGATGAAACCTGAGGTAGAATGGTCTTAGTGCACGTAGAAAACTGACCAATAGCAAAAAGTCTGGACCCAGGTCAGCCTGCGCGAGCTGCGCAGGCTGACCTGGGTCGATACTTTTTGCGGATGCATTAAGCTACCTTTTCACAGAGCACGGCTCGTATAGTTTTACAAGACCGCCCACTATCTTGTACGTAAAAGTAGGCCTACTAGTAAATAACCCAGTGATAAATCGGGATAATGAATCGTTTCAACAGATAAATAGTCGACAGTCAACCGGTAAGAAACGACCAGAATATGCCTTTTTTGAGCCTGGGAGGGGCTCTGGTTGGCCGAAGTATTTTTTAGTTCGAACATTGTAGATCAAGATCAACACTGTCCGCACAAACAACTAAATTGCAAATGGTGTTTAAAAAGTCGTGGATTTTGGTCCCTAAATCATGTATCTTACTGTATCATGTATCTTACTGTATCATGTATCTTACTGTAACAGAGTGCTCGCCTGAGTAAAGTCATCTAGGACTGGTAAGTTATAGCCATCCTGGCTGTGATGACATAAAATACATGAGGGTTAGTGGCCTACTTTTGACCCGACATTACCCAATTTCAAACTTGCCCAAGATATCATCAAGACGAAGTTTACATTCTGATAAACTTTCATGACCAGCCTGAAAATGTGGCCTCTAGATTTGTAGACAATGTTTTTTTTCTAGTATTTGCCCAAATGACCTGCTTCTTGACACCACGTGACCAATTTTTTAAATTGTCCGGGATATTATCAGGACAAAGTTTCGTGATTATTCGACTGAAAATGTGCTCTCTACAGTACACAAAAGGTTTTTCTAAGAATAGTCCCAGTGACCTTCTTTTCAAATTCGTCCGAAATATCATCAAGACAAACATTCTGACCAAGTTTCATGGGTACTGGACTGAAAATGTGGCCTCTTGAGTAAACACAAGGTATTTGATGACGCCTAAACAACGCACGACGGACATAGCACGATAACAAAAGCTCACCTTGGGCACTTGTGCTCAGATGAGCTAAAAATAAAAGTAGGGCCCATCAAATGCAAGTCAATTGCTGTAAATCTGTAATTTTGCTTCGGGCGACTGTTCAAGATCGTTCGATTGTTTCTGCATCAGCATAATCGGATTTCCCTGTAATTCCATTTATCCGTTGTAAACACGTCAGCATTAACTCTTCAAGCGCCCTTGGCGAAAATAGTGGCTTTTGCGGACAACGTAGATCAAGATTAGACTGCACAGAACGTGCAGTCTTATCTTGGATCTACACCGTCTGCTAGTTTAGTCAAGCCCATAAAATTGAAAAAAAAAAAAAAATGAATTTAAGTGGGATGTTTTTTCAGCCCTCGAAAAAGTTCGGGTATAGGCTACGTATTCGGTACCCAAAGGGCCAACCCTTTACCAGACGACAAAATTTTAAGGCTAGTGCAATTTGAAAGCATTTGCAGACGAGAAATTAAATGCAGCTCAAGTGATATGCTTTATCTCTAAAATGGTAGAAAACATTGATGGGAAAAAAAGGAGAAAATGCTGGTTTCCAGCATTTTCTCCTTTTTTCCCCACAATGTTTTCAAAGGCCTTCGTCACCGCCATTAAAACTCCGGGATTGTGTGAGAAAAGGTTTAATAATAATAATAATCACTTTATTTATAGAAGGTAGCATATTAACCCTTTCCCAAACGACAAATTTTGGACTGGTCCAAATTGAAAGAGTTTGCAGACGACAATTTTAAATTTGATGAAAATGGCAGAAAGTTCTCAAAAAGGGTAGAAAACACTGTGGGAAAAGGAGAAATTGCTCGTTACGAGCAATTTCTCCTTTTCCCACAGTGTTTTCAAAAGACTTGTACTGCAGACACGTGAAAACCAGGGCTTGTTTGGGAAAGGGTTAAGACAATCATATATATCTTATATTCTACATGGCCCTCTGATAAAGTATTCAACTTTACGACATCGAACGTATAGTTTAGAATGTTCCGTAATACGAGAGGGTTGACAAAGGGAAGAAGTCTGCAATTAGAAGCAATTACGACGATCCATCAGCTAATTGATTTTGCATTCTCAAGAAGATCAAATATGATCTTTAATAATCATTTGCCAACATCTCCCACATTCTATCTCCTAGATAATAATTAGCGATCTGAAAATAGGCAAGATATCATGTCAGAAAAACATTTATGAGCCGACATGAACTTTTAGAACCACGAGACTTGTTTTATTCTGCCTTCTAACCGAGCAGAAAGTAGTGCTATATAGCCCGCAATATACGAAATGAGACATTCGAACATTTGCGTAAAGTGCCGTCTCGGATTAGCCTGCGCAGTCCTCGCAGGGTGATCCGAGACAGCATTTTACGACTACATATTTTTTTTTTTATAGTCTTTCGTGAAACAGAATATCGCACAAAAACGGGAAGTATCATCTCGGACTAGTCACACACTGCACAGGCTGATCTGAAACAACACACTTTTACGCATATGTCCGAAGGCCCCTTTTCGCATGTTGTACGCCATATAGCGTCAAAGGCTTGTATCATAACGAGTCGTGCTCTGCTAAAATGGGGCTTAATGCATCTCCACGATGAATTATACCAAGCAAGTTTTCACTTGACAATGGATCCATGATACCAGTTTTCTCTAACAATCGACTGGATCTGGAGGCAGCATGTCTTTTGACATGCAGAAAATTGACCATGTCAGTCAGTCTGCGCGGAATAATTTCCTGTAAAAAAAAAAACGGCCTCTAAAAATGTCACTGTTGTTCTGCATAGATGTGGGGTACGAGATGAGTATAAACTGTTTGGTATCAGCAACATGTTGTATTAGCTTGCCAAATACATGTAAAAGTGAAATGAACATTTCAAGTTAACCCATATCCTGCTAAATAAAAGAACTGAAACTTTCAAGCCAATAGTATAAGCCCAAACTTTCCTGTTTCAAAGGGATTTTTGGAGGAAAGATATCTCCTTATCGGACAGTGTAGATCTAAGATCAGACTGCACGTTTTGTGCAGTCTGATCTTGATCTACGCTGTCCGCAAAAGGTCAGTGAGTCGCGATAAGCAGCCTAAGGGTTAAAAAGGAAAGACACTTATCCAACTTTTCAAGGTTACATGGAACTGGCCCAATCAGGACTGACAACTGTCCACATTGCTTACCTCTTAACCAGACGACAAAAGTGTAGACTTGTATAAACTGAAAGCATTTGCAGACGGCAATTTGAATGTGGCTGAAATGAGTTTGTCTTTGATAGGGTAGAAAACATTATGGGAAAAAGAGAAAATGCTGGTGACCAGCATTTTCTCCTTTTCCCACAATGTTTTCAAAGGGCTTCTTCCTCAGGGTCGTTAAAACTCCGGATTGTGTGGTAAAGGGTTAAATATTTGAATCGACTGAAGGCACAAATTATATTAAATGACCGATATATAAGTGGCGTAACCAGCATTGTAGTAAAGATGAAACCTTGGCCGTAGATATGGGGCCAAGCCACGGGCGCTTGGTTTTTTTTTACAATCTTCACCATCTATAACTATTTATTGTCGGCGGTAATTAATGACCAGGTTCACGAAATAAACAAAAATTCTCGAATTAATAATTGGGCAAACAAAGTAAAAAATCTTTTAGAATCATCGGGGTTCGCTGACGTATGGATATATCCAGAGTCAGTGACTCTGGATAAATTCATTCCAATTTTCACCAGCAGACTTAGAGATATCTACATTACTCAATGGCATACAGGTATCCAAGAATACAGCTCACTAACGCTCTATACATCGATTAAAACAGACTTCCTTCGAGCGAAGTACCTTGATGTGATTGGGAAAAGGTCATTGCGAAATATAATAGCTAAATTAAGACTTTCATCACATAATCTTATGATCGAAAGCGCTAGGCATCAAAAAACAGAAAAAATCAGACGAAAGTGTATATTGTGCGATAAGGATGACATCGAAGATGAATATCATTTTATCATAATTTGCCCTTTTTTTCATGATTTAAGACAAAAGTTCATAGATAAATACTATAGAATAAAACCAAGTGTATTCAAATTTACGAAATTACTTAATTCAGACCAAAAGAAAAATTTGACAAACCTTGCCCTTTTTTGTAAATACGCTTTTTTAAAAAGAAACCAGTTCATGTTATAGTAAGTATTGCACTCTCACTCAGCCTTTTGTTACACTGCTTTTGGACAACAATTTTCAACGATATGCATGTTTTACAAGGTACTGATGTAATACCTTGATGTAATACAATGAGTATGTATACTTGTGTGCATAATAAAGCTATTATTATTATTATTATTATATCTATAACCTTTTAATAGTATGTATAAGTCAAGGTGTCGAACTCTATTACCTGCCAAACACCGCCGTCAGTTGTAAGTATCTTTTTTTTTTTTTTAACATATTTCTTAATTTAAGAAGGGAAAAAAGGGGCGTTACTTTTACCACATTTTGCGATAATTTCTTCAATCGTGCACCAGTACGGAAGATAGAGATTACTCTAAAGGGAACAATACAGGTCTAAACTTTGACAGCGGACAAGTTTTACTCTTCTTACTGTGAACTGGGAATCAGATTCGTCTAATTTTCTATTCTGGATGAATCTGACAGGTAAAAATTAATTTCTGGCACCATGCCGTTTTTTTCAAAGCTGATATTCAATTTTTTTATTGACCAATCAGATTCGTTCAATATATTCACTGCGGTATTAAAATTTCCATCTCAAGGTGGGGAGAGAAATATTAAGCTACCTCCAAATGTTCCACCTTAAGTATTTTTTCCCTTTATTCCATTCCATGTATTAGATCGAAGATCAGTTACTGCGAAGTACGATAAAATCAACGACCTTTTCTATCCGAGTTTAGAAATGCCTGAAAAAATACGGGGAAATGATATGGGGTTGTGTACAGCGAGTAAAAGAGTTGGACACATTATCTTATGTAGTCTATTAGGTCATAAAAGAAGTGTCAGGGTCCAAGTGTCTCGGGGCCGAGCGCGAAACGAGACTGAATGTTGTCAACTAGGACAAAATTAACCACTTAGCCACAAAAGGCGAACATACGCAAAGTTGAAAAAGCACTGACCCTTAAAGCACTGAATTAATGAGATGGGCCTTTTCAATTAGGAAAAACATCCAAAATATTTTCATTTCAGGGTTGTTTTAGTCAGAATATGTAACAAAGTAGCGGAGAGTTTAGATCCAAGATCAGACTGTGCATTCTGATCTTGATCTACTGTCCGCAAAAAAAAAACAAAAAAAAAAACCTTAAGTTGGTTCCAGGGCTTTCTGGGTTAATACTGTTTGATAAACCATTTTGGTTTAAGTATGGATAATTGGCATGAACTGGGGTTAATATATACATGTGCATCAAAACATCGCAGCAAAAGGAGAAATTGCTCGTTGCGAGCAATTTCTCCTTTTGCTGCAATGTTTTCCGGAATGCGATTAGCTACACAGGAAAAATTGCCGTCTACCTTTTGTGACGTGTGAATTGAGATCTATCAGACACTGTATTCAAGAAAGCGAGACGTTGTATGTGTCAATATAACTGATGCCTCTAGTTTCTTCGTCACCTTTATTGAGACGTGTAGGTCACAAAGTACTGAAGGGGTGTCTTCTTATGGAACGCCACAGCTGTTTGATGTTGTGAGCAGTAGTGTTGACAACAAGTCAACACCACATTTGGACATAATAACGCTGCCTTTTGACAAAATAAGACGATGTTTAGGGAAGTCAACATCACAACTGGACATAATAACACTTCTTTTAGACATAATGAGACAGAGGTTAGACATGTCAACACTACTGCTCACAACATCAGACAGCTGTGGCGTTCCATATCTTCTTGTCAAGTTCATTACACATGTGCAACTTTTCAGGCATCTTCACTTGGCAGGTTACAGACGAGGTGTATGGTGTTTACTGTTTAACGTCGTTTTCAATATTATTACAGTTATATCTCGGCAGTCAGTGCGCATATCCATGCTTTCATGGACTTTGTATAGTACCAGTACTTTGCACAATTTTCCTCAAGCCACTGACTGCTTTCCCACAAAGCTGTCGTAGAAACAATGATCAGCGGCAAGATAGGAATAAATCCTAATTATCATCGATCCTCGGAAAAAAAAATTGCAGAGCAGGAGATTTGAACCAGCAACCCCGCCCCCCACGTACGATACCGACTGTGTCACCGGGGCTCAGCGGTTGGTGACGAAAAAATGTGAGAAAAAGTAAAAATAGCAATAATTATTGCTTCTTTTCCAAAACTTTCTATCCGATAACATTCAAAAAATATTATGCTGTTGGTGGTGTTAGTTGGACGGTGGTAGTTCCCCTCCCGTTTTTTTTTTACCTTATATCATTTGTTCCTTGAATTTGTATTGAACTCGTATTGAATTTGTACTGAAGTTTAACGCCGTTTTAACAGCTTAGGTCATATCACGGTAATCAGTGCGCCTACGCATGTGTTTCCTGGCTTTCTCATACCAGTAATGACACAAGCCATGGACTACTTTTCTCACATGAAACAGCGGTAAGTGGCCAAAAATCGGCTTAAAGAAAGTTTGCCCCAACCTTGTATCGGGCCCGTAACCACCAGGTCAAGAGTCGGCAGATACGCTAAACACTGAGCTCCCAGGCTGGGCCGCAGAAACTGGCCTTGTGTTTTAAAGCAGCCTTAAGTGTTGCCTGTTAAACACATCTCTCGTCTAGGATAGATTTCGAGCCTCGGACATTCTGATTGCTCTGCCGCTCAGAGATACAGATTCATTTAGCAGTAACTATATATGGCCCGCAACATGCAAAATGAGACCTTCGGACATTTGCGTAAAGTGTCGGTTCGGATTAGCCTGCGCAGTCCGCGCAGGCTAATCCGTGACAGCACTTTACGACTACATAAGATTTTTTTCATACAGTAGACTTTCGTGAAACAGAAAATCGCACCAAAACGGGAAGTGTCGTCTCGGATTAGCCACAGACTGCACAGGCTGATCTGGAACGACACACTTTTACGCATATATCCGAAGGCCCTTTTCGTGTGTTGCACCGAATCTGTGAACCAATGAACAATCCCATAGTTGATATCCGCTCCTTGGTATCGAGCTCGGGACCTTATGGTTACGAGACCGATGCACTACCTCACAACCACGGACACCATTTTTGTGCAGTCTTATCTGAATCTACACTAGCCGCCATGGCGACTTTAGTTGTACAAGATGCTTTACGGGTTAATATATGTAAAAATATTGTGTCTCGTTACGACTGATTTCCCTATTTGCCACAATACTTTTAAAGTGCTCAATTACAGATGAAAACGATTGTTATTTTGGAAAGCAGCCAGTGGCTTGGGAAGAATATTCACACGGTGCGAAGCACTGGTAAAAGAAATCCCAGGAAAGCATGAATAGGTGCACTGGCCTCCATGATATAAGTGAATGTTGGAAACGGCGATAACCCTTAACCTGCTAAATAAGTGAAATTTAACTTTCAAGCCGATAGTAACACCCCAAATTTTGCTATTTCAAAGGTATTTCTGGAAGGATAAATATCCCCTCATCGGACAGTGTAGATCCAAGATCAGACTGCACGTTCTGTGCAGTCTGATCTTGATCTACACTGTCCGCAAGAGGTCAGTGAGTCGCGCTTAGCAGCCTAACAGTTAAACACCAGACAAACAAAGCAGAATGAAAAAGATCTAAAAATTGCAGGAAGCTACGTAATGAGATCATGTAACTGTAATTATGTATCAGGATAGAGCAATTTGCACCTTCTACTTTCTAATTCGGTTTCCACAGCAGAATGATGAATATTTCATCAGGAATCGTAGATAGGTATACGATCCCTGATTTCCCAGACAACAAAATTAACCCTGAGGCTGCTAACTCGCTGACCTTTTGCGGACAGTGTAGATCAAGATCAGACTGCACGTTGCAGGCTGATCTTGATCTACACTGTCCGATCAGGAGATATTTTTCACCAAAAATACCTTTGATATAGCAAAATTTGAGTATTGGGTTTGTACTATCGGCTTGAAAGATTCTTTTTTTTTTTACCTATTTCGCTGGATAAGGGTTAATATTCTGTTTGTTTGTTGGCTTTTGTGGTTCCATTAGCTGGCGAAATCAAGGTTTTATTTCGGTCTTTTCATATATTTGCATTACTTTACGCTTCTATTGACAACATGTTCACCTTGCTTACATAGAACTTAGCCTGTTCAAGTGAGTTTGTACTTTTAGTTTCATTCAAGCTTCACTGGAACATGCGGCAATTGCTCATCATTCGAGCTTCAAAAGGGAATTTTGCCGATCCCCGGTAGCTCAGTCGGTAGCGTACAGGACTTGAGAACAGGAGGTCGCTGGTTCGATCCCCTACGGAATCCTGTTTCCGCCATCCACTTTTCGACCTACGAGGAACTCGAAAAGTAGAAATTAGGAACACTAACTTCCACTTTTCTAGCAAAAAAGTTACCCCGAAAAGTCGAAAAGTTGAAGTTTTTGACCTAACAATTGTCAAAAAGACTTTCGACTTTTCGACCTCACGTTTGTCAAGAAAAGTAGAAATTAGGAAGTACTAACTTCAACATTTCGCGTTAAACTGCTAGGTCGAAAAGTAGAAAAGTGGAAGTTTTTCACATGACAATTGTCAATAAAATTTCCACTTTTCGACCTAGAAAAGTCGAAAAGTCGAAATTAGCCGATTAAAACTTCCACTTTTCTAGTTAGGACTGATTATCACGGGATGTTTGTTTATCAGCACCGAATAATGTTGGAGCCGGTGTAGGGGTAAAAATAAACTGGTACCCGTTGTATCTCCAGTAGCCGTCGGATAGACCATAAAGTAAAGATCGATAACAGGCTGCCAGTTTAGGGTAAAAATTTCTGTGTCACCGGTCCCGCGGCCAATTTATCCTACGAAAAATTAGTCCTAACTAGAAAAGTGGAAGTTTTAATCGGCTAATTTCGACTTTTCAACTTTTCGACTTTTCGACTTTCCTAGGTCGAAAAGTGGAAGTTTTATTGACAATTGTCATGTGAAAAACTTCCACTTTTCTAGCTAGCAGTTTAACGCGAAAAGTTGAAGTTAGTACTTCCTAATTTCTACTTTTCTAGACAAACGTGAGGTCGAAAAGTCGAAAGTTTTTTGACAATTGTCAAGTCAAAAACTTCAACTTTTCGACTTTTCAAGGTAACTTTTTTGCTAGAAAAATGGAAGTTAGTGTGCCTAATTTCTACTTTTCGAGTTCCTCGTAGGTCGAAAAGTGGATGGCGGAAACAGGATTCCGTAATCCCCGGCTTGGCCAATTTCTTTCAGAGGATTGATGATAGTCACTTCGACAGGATTAATTTCTCTCTGTCTGCTGACCATTGTTTCGACGATGGTTATGTGGGAAAGCAGCCAGTGGCTTAGACAGAAAATTGTGTGGAGTACTGGAAAAAGAAACTCCAGGAAAGCATGGACAGGTGCACTGGCCGCCGCGATACAACTGAAACAATGTTGAAAACGGCGTTAAACACCATACAATCAATTAATCAGTCAAAAGAGGAACTTGAAATTACATCTGATTTAAAATTCTACCTAAACAATTCTTAATGCAGTTCTCAATAGCAAGACTAGCAAATTTCATTGGCTAAAACTACCTGCCTCCACCAATGAGATGGCTAGTCTTGAAATTCAGACTTCGAATTGAAGATAAAATTGTTTGTGAACACCGGAGCTTGATTTCACGAAAACACTTAAATCTGTTATTGTACTCAAATCCACCGACAAACTTATTTTCCAATCTAAGTTACGCATTTCAATAACATTGGCAGATTTATGTAATATTCTCAAGTCCTGAGCTGACAGAACGTTTCTGACTCAACTCAGCAAAGCAATACAATGAACTTAAGTCTTTGACTTACGTCCATTTATTTTGCCTAGTGGAGTCTGAAACGTAGTGACAACTCAGGATTTGAGAACGTTACTACAGTCTGTTAATGTTGCTGAAATGTGTCTCAATTAACAAACTCAACCCAAGTCAAAACCTGGGACCGTTAGTAGATTTGAGTAAAATAAGAGACTCGTGTTTTTTTTGTAAAACCGGGCCCAGAATGCATTCATGTACTTTTAACCACCGATTTCCTCTCCGATTTTAGAAAATTTCAACAACAACAAAAATAATCTCATAGAAATCCGAATCTGTCCATTTCACTTACAATCAGTTTCACTTATTATTTGAGACTCAAAAATTGACGCATTCTCGCAGTGCAGGCGGACTAATTTTTCCCTGCAACAGATCTCTTTTCGCAAAAATGTGGCGCAAGGAGAAATTCCTCGTTACAAGTATTTTCTGCGGTGGCCACTATGCTTTCACGTATTGGTATATTATTTATAAAATTTGGTAAACCACAGTTCATCAGAATTATCCATTAGGATATGTTTGCAATGTCGGGCTGCAGTTCGTCTCAGGAGACTTAAAACTCTTTACCAAACGACAAAATGTTCACATTCATCCAAATTCAAAGCTGTTGCAGACGACGAATTAAATATGGTTCAACTGATGAAACCTGACTCTGAAAAAGGAGAAAAAATAGTTGGAAAATTAGAAAATGCTGGTAACCAGCATTTTCTCCTTTTCCCAAAATGTTTTCAAAAGGCTTCTTCCCGAGGGTCGTAAACCATGGGATTGTTTGGTTAAGGATTAATTCGTTTTATTCGTAGACTTAATACCATTCTACTTTCTTTCAGTTATGGAAGTCTTGATGACGTCATGGACACCAATCTTACTTCCGACAAGAACGGAACCATATTTACAATACACGATGAATCAGAAAACGACAGTTTACCTGAAACCAGTCTGTGTGAGTCGGGTGGAGACTGCCTTCATATTTTCCTCATTCCTGCCATTTGTGTTTTTGGAATCATTGGAAATATCGTATCATTCAAAGTGTTCGTGTTTACGAGCTTTGGAAGACGGTCGTCTGGAATATTTCTTGCAGCATTAAGTTTATCGGACACTGGTTTTTTACTGGCACTGTTCTTTAGCTGGCTCGGAAATGGACAGCTTGGTGTTTACTTCAAGTATTCCTTAATCTATTGCCATTTTATCGTGTACACACCTTACGTTTGTAGTTTTCTGTCCGTCTGGTGCATCGTTCTTTTAATGGTCGAACGGTTTGTCGTCGTGTGTTACCCGTTAAAGTTACACATTTGGTGCTCAAGAAAGCGAAGTTCTACGACTGTGATCGTCATGGTGATATTTTCACTGTTATTTTATAGTCACACATTTTTTACGTCAGAGATAAGTAACAACGAATGTTCCATATCGCCTGATTATATCCACATTGCCATTGTATTCACGTATGTTGACACAGTTGTAACGTTTATATTCCCAATTCTCATCGTTCTAATTTTAAACATAATCATCATCATCAGTATTCGTAGATTTCGAAAACGTCAAGTGCTCATGACGTGTTTCTATGACGATAAAATAAAAAGATCTCCAGGCCGACTTCTGTCAACAGCGGAAATTCGAATCACCCGGATGTTAATTGTGGTGTCCTCTGTTTTTATCGTCACAAACTTACCAAGTCATGCCATTCGAATGTACATCATGATATTTGGGATTGATCTCCAGTATGGACAAGGAATCATACAACAAATACAGTTACTATCCAACTTACTCTATTTTTGTAATTTTGCAGTGAATTTTTTGTTGTACAGTTCTACAAGTAAGATATTCCGGAAGTTTCTATGTTTGAGGACCAATCGCAATGTCTCAAGCTCAACCAAAAATGCAAAGCAACCGAAACGATGTCTTGCGCATACAAGGTACCATGCCAACTACAAGGTTTTGTACATCAGAAAATCGTCAAACTTGTCTTAAAAAACAGTTTGAGGAGATATTTTGGAACCAAGATGTTGATGTTATAGTAAAAATAGCCACCAAAAGTAAACAAATTGGGTGTTAAAATGCATTTAAATTTAAATCATAGCACTTAAAATTATGGAAATTTTTGTGAAGATGACCATCTGTTACTGTAAGGTCGGTCCAAATGTTCGTCGCTGGCAGAGGAATTAATTTCAAAACAAGGTTTAAAGTCGTCATTCTATCTTTTGTTTACTTTTTGCCTGATTTTAAAGTTAATTTTTCTGCCAGAGACTAACACTTAGACCGACACAACAACATACTTTCATCTTCACAATAATTTCCATACTTTTAAATTGTGTGATTTAATCTTAAATGATTTTAATACCTGCATTGTTTTTTGGTCGTTATTGGGTCTTTACAATATTGACATGTCTCTGTATAGGCCTACGATTGATAACCTCGTAAATATTATCATATCTTTGTTAACACAGTCTTTCATTTCTATTCAAGTGTGAATTGATGATAAACTAAACGTAGGACATGGAAGCCGTCTGAACATTGGAAAAACGAGAAAAAAAAAATCATGAAAGGTCTTTGCTTTTAACCTTGGTGACATCAGTGCAGTGCTATGTGTGTAAGTAACATTGGTATTGTGAGGACAATAGTATTACACTAACCAGTTTTTCGAAGTTGAAAAAGGTTTTAACCAATTGTAAAGCTTAATTAAATGGACATTCTCATTAAGAACTAAGGATACAGATATTGCAATTTCATAGCATTTTTAATTTATCAGGATATATGGCAAAGAGCCAGGAAGCGTGGATCCAAGATCACACCGATCCGACCTACATTGTTCATCATTTAACCCTTTCCCAAACGACAAATTTTGGACTGGTCCAAATTGAAAGAGTTTGCAGACGACAATTTTAAATTTGATGAAAATGGCAGAAAGGTCTCAAAAAGGGTAGAAAACACTGTGGGAAAAGGAGAAATTGCTCGTTACGAGCAATTTCTCCTTTTCCCACAGTGTTTTCAAAAGACTTGTACTGCAGACACGTGAAAACCAGGGCTTGTTTGGGAAAGGGTTAAATGTGGGCTCGGCATAGTCTGGTACCCCAGCGTACTGACTACAAGAGTACGTCCGGCAAAGCGCAATAATGGCGCCCCCTGTTGGTAATATGCAGAGGAGACGGAATATTGTTATTTCACATGATCAAATCGGATCATAGGCTGAATTCAAAACAGATCGCTTGCAATAAAGTTATGGCAGTGAGTTTTTCTACATGTCGTTCTTGTTTAGCGAGAAAAACTACATATCAGATATGCTATATAACTATCCGAAATGTCAGTAGACCTATATAACGTCCGAAAACAGGGCTACTTTTAAAATGATTCATACTCGAATTGATATTTAAACTATACCCCAACAGCACGTTTTAGATTTGATAATTTATTTTTTGTTCAAAATTGATCTCATTTTATTAACTGATCAAACTGGATCACATGAAATTGGGGAAAATGGGGAAGCATGTAGGGGTACACTTGAGGACACCTAGGAGGCCGCCATTATTGCACTTTGCCTGACCCGATAACGTAGTGGTAGGGGCAGGTAATCCGGACTAGGATAGGTCCACTGGCCACTGCCATTTAACTTAAATAACGTTGAAAACTGACTTAACAAGGATGATCATTCAGTCAATCAATCCTTCAGACCTTTGTTTTCATCCTGCAACTGGCTTCTTTTGAAGCTTTAAGTATCCGAAATGTCAATGGACCTATATAACGTCCGAAAACAGGGCTACTTTTAAAATGATTCATAGTCGAATTTATATTTAAATCATGCCCCGACAGCACGTTTTAGATACGGTAATGTATTATTTGTACAAAATTGATCAAAACTGGATCACATGAAATTGGGAAAACGGGGATGCATGTAGGGGTACGTTTGAGGACACCTAGGAGGCCGCCATTATTGCGCTTCGCCTGACCCGATAACGTAGAGGTAGGGGCAGGTAATCCAGAATAGGCTCAGCACTACAAGATTTAGTATAACACGAGGTTCAAAAATCTATAGACGTCATGATGTTCCATGTTCCAAAGATAATTAACCCTTTCCCAAACGACATTTTTTTTTTACTCTTCAAAACTGAAAGCATCTGCAGACGACAAATTAAATGTGGCTGAAATGATGATATATGTCTTTGAAAAGGATCGAAAACATTTGGGGAAAAGGGGAAAATGCTGGTTACCAGCATTTTCTCCTTTTCCCAAAATGTTTTCAAAAGCCTTTTCCTGCAAGGTCGTTACAACTCGGGATTGTGTGGAAAATGGTTGCCAGTATTTGAACATCAAGATACGTAGAGTACGCAGACAAATGCTGTTCAACTTGTCTTGAATAGGACGACTGATCTAGCACACATCAAAGTAAAGATTGGTCTGTTATGATTTTAAGATAAGTTTCGTTTGTGTGCTCAAGTTTATTAAACCCAATTATCATTCCACATTAAGACCTTGTAATACGGCAAACATATTTTCTGTATCACTGTATAGATCTCAATAAATTTCGAGCAAAAATCAAACTAAGAAGTGGTAACATGCATTTTCTCTTTTCCCCACAATGTTTTCTACCCGCCTGAAGACAATTTCAGTTTTCATTTTAAAATCTTTCGGCTGTAATTTCAATTTGGAAAAGTCTTAAATCTTGTTCATTGGTAAAAGGTTCAGATGTTTACCAAGACCGTGCCGAGCTCCAATAGCGCATTCAGTGGCGTAAAGGACTTTAGAATAGGGGGTTGCTGGTTCGAATCCCCAGATCGGCCAATTTCTTTCCTAGGCCTGATGATAGTCATTGCGACAGGGTTCATTCCTCTCTCACCGCTGATCATCGTTTCGACGAGGGTTATGTGGGAAAGGTGCCAATGGCTTGGGAAGAATATTCTGCGAAGCACTGGTAACAAAAACTCCGGAAAAGCATGGATAGGTGCTCTGGCCGCCGCGATATAACTGAAATAATAGTAAAAACGGTGTTAACCCTTTACCGCACAATGCCGCCTTTTAACGACCCTGGTAAAGAAGCCTTTTGAAAACATTATGGGAAAAGAAGAAAATGCTGGTAACCCGCATTTTCTCGTTTTCCTACAATGTTTTCAACCCTATCAAAGAAAAATTCCAACATTTGAGCCACACTGAAATTGTCGTCTGCAAATGCTTTCATTTCGGACAAGGCTGTAAATTTTGTCGTCCGGTAAAGGGTTTAACACCGTACAATAAATTAATCAATTACCAAGACCAAAAGTGCAAATGGCGTCAGAGAAGATAGGTATTCAACTTTCGGCAGAATCCGTAGTCCGATCATGGACCCAAATTTTGCGAGATATTTAAACAAAACAACCTTAGAATTATCACATCTAGATCGTTTTGTACAGACAGAAAATGTCCGATTCATTCATTTGAGCCATGTGTTCATCTGTGAAAAGGGGGCTTAATGCATCTGCAAAAAGTATCGACCCAGGTCAGCCTGCGCAATCCGCGCAGGCTGACCTGGGCCGAAACTTTTTGCTCTTTGTAGATTTTCTGCCGGTCAAAGGATCAGTTTAACTCATGCTTCAGACAGTTGTTAGACAAAAAAGATTTAAATGCATCCATACCTGTGTGATATCTTGCTTAGTGTAATACATCATGGAGGTGCATTAAGCCCCATTTTGCCAGAGCATGGTCATTCATAATCTTAAGATTAACCCTTTCCCAAACAAGCCCTGGTTTTCACGTGTCAGCAGTACAAGTCTTTTGAAAACACTGTGGGAAAAGGAGAAATTGCTCGTAACGAGCAATTTCTCCTTTTCCCACAGTGTTTTCCACCCTTTTTGAGAACTTTCTGCCATTTTCATCAAACTTATAATTGTCGTCTGCAAACTCTTTCAGTTTGGACCAGTCCAAAATTTGTTGTTTGGGAAAGGGTTAATTCTTTTGCACAATCAAAAACTCCTCTTGGTGGAGCAATGTATCGATCAATAAACTATTTACTTAAGTTTTGCTGTTGTTAACTTTATTTATCTCTCTCTCTCTCTGGTCTAGGAATTGTCAATTATATTCTGTTCTTGTGCGCGTATGTGCGTGTGTATGACTGTTGTCCATATATTTATTGTTGTGTGCGACAATTGTACTAATAATTGTTATCAAAATGACTCTATATGTGTTTTCACAAGTTGGCTTCTTTAAAAAAGAAGCCAGGAGAGGTCAGCATCAATGTTTTCAAATAGCTTATCGCATTTAATTTCAATATATTTTGGTACATGTAAACAAAAAAATAAGGCATTATATGATTGCCGCTGTGTAAAAATGAGAAACCTCTTATGTATTACGAGTACATGACAGACACGTGACCTTCCCACGTTTTCAAGTCGCGTGTTCTCTTTTTTAACGAAATTCTTTGTGTGTGTGTGTGTGTGTGTGTGTGTGTGTGTAGCTTTATTTGAATAATGAAAAATTACAACTACTGGAAAGGTCATTTGCAATGAAATCAATATAACAAATCCTCTTTGAAATCCGTCATATGAAAACAAAACGCGTCCATTTCCTATTTCAGTTTTTTGATTTCGGTTTATTTATGAAACCATGACGAAACAGACTGTGTATCAGAACTATTTCTCAGATAAGCATGGAGTTAGGCAGCAATTTCTGAGGCAGTCTGCCTTTTAAACTCACCACTGTTGGAGAGGTCCGATGACCTCCCCAATAACGAGATAACAAACTTTGGGCTAGTCTAAATTGAAACATCTGCAGACGACAAAATAATTGTAGTTTAAAAATGGAAATAGAGCACATTGCGGAGGGTGGAGAAAATACTCGCTACTAGTATTTTCCCCGTTCCCCACATAGCTCCTTGGACAAATTCGGTGCGTGATCTAGGAACTGTCAACAGCTGTGTGTGTACGTGCGTGTGTATGAACGTTGTCCATATATTTATTGTTTTAAAAAAAATTGTATTGGGCAAAAAAGGGGGGAGATAACAAAACATTTATGAACGGTACGCTATGTAATATGGGCCGGAGGCCTTAACTATAAAATAAATGTTCTGAGTTCTCTCTCTCTCTCAAACCATAGAATAATCATGTAAGAATATGAGCCACGCTCTGGCAAAAAAGGGGGCTTAATGCATCTCCACCATACATTACAACAAGCAATAATTACATGGATCGATAAAACCTATTTTGTCTAAAAATCGACTGAATCTGGATGTATAACAGTCCTTTGACATGCAGAAAACTGACCTATGGAAAAAAAAAAAAAGTTTTGATCCAGGTCAACCTGCACAGGCTTGACCTGGGTCTAAGCATTTTGCGTATGCATTAAGGCCCCTTTTCACAAAGCATGGCTCATATAAAAAAAAATTACCCAAGTTATGAATTTAAATGAATTTACCCATCATGTAAGCAAATTCAGAAAGGTTTGTATGAAGTGTCTATACACGATCCCTGACCCTTTGCCGCACTATAAACGACTGTTTACCACCCATTACTCGGACGCTTTGGAATACCCCATGTGAAAGGCGCAATTTCTTATTTAAAATTGAGCTATGCTCCGGCAAAAGGGGTCTTAACGCATCGTCGCGATGCATGATACCAATCAAGCCGTCACATAATTATGGATCCATAATAGCATTTTTTTTTTTTTGTAACGACGGACTTCACCCTTTCCCAAACAAGCCCTGGTTTTCACGTGTCTGCAGTACAAGTCTTTTGAAAACACTGTGGGAAAAGGAGAAATTGCTCGTAACGAGCAATTTCTCCTTTTCCCACAGTGTTTTCTACTCTTTTTGAGACCTTTCTGCCATTTTCATCAAATTTAAAATTGTCGTCTGCAAACTCTGTCAATTTGGACCAGTCCAAAATTTGTCGTTTGGGAAAAGGTTAATCATGAGGCAGACTGGTCCCTGGACAAACAGAAAATTGACCAATAGCGAAAATTTTCGACCCAGGTCAGCCTGCGCGGGCTGACCTGAATCGGTACTTTTCGCAGATGCATTAAGCCCCCTTTTAACAGAGCATGGCTCAACTGCTTTTAACTCTTTAAACAAACGTTAAATTGAAAGCATTTGCAGACGACAAATTCTGTGCGGCCTAAATAATGTTATTTGTCTAAGAAAAGGTAGAAAACATTGTGGGAAACGAATGTTTCCAAAAGCCTTCGCTCTTGGGGTCGTTAAAACCCGGGATTGCTTCAAATGTTGGAAAATGCTGATAATGCACTTTTTCTGTAACTCTTTCAGTGCCAAAGGTGTTTATAGGTTTTCTTTTTTTGCGGACGGCATAGATCAAGATCAGACGGCATCTTGGATCTATACTGTTCGCTTGCTTAGTCAAGCCTATAAGATAAATCTTTTCTGAATTTCAGTGGAATGAATTTTGAGCAGTCAAGGGGTCTGGTTTATATATTTGGCGCTTGACCCTTTACCTTACAACCCCGTGTTTTAACGACCCTGTGAAAAAAGATTTTTTTTTTTATAAAAACATTGTTGGACACGGAGAAAATGCTCGTAACCAGAAACTCCTATACCCACAATGTTTTCCATCCTTCTCAAATCTAGTGTCAATTTTTGAGTCACATTTATTTTTTCATTTGCAAATGCTTTCATTTTGGACAAGTCTAACATTTTGTCGTTTGGTAAAAAGTTAACCCTCTAAAAATACATTTTTTAACTACCCTTTGAAAAAAGGCTATTGCAAATATTGTGGGAAAATGGTGGTAACCGGCGTATTCCAACCATGTTTTCTTTTATCTTTTTAAGAAGCAACCCTACCGTTTCAGCCTAACTGAAATTATCGTCTGCAAATGCTTTCAATTCAGATAAATCTAATCCTTTGTCCTCTGTTAACTCTTTACCAAATGACAAAATTTTAGACTAGTCCAAATTGAAAGCATTTGCAGACGACAAAATAAATGTGAAATTAAAATTGAAATATGCTTTTGGATGGGTGGAAAACATTGTGGGAAAAGGAGAAAATGCTGGTTACCAGCATTTTCTCCTTTTCCGACAATGTTTTCAAAAGCCTTCTTTCTCAGGGTCGTTAAAAGTCGGGATTGTGTGGTAAAGGATTAAATGGTTAAAGAGTTAATGCAAATGTTTGTCCACCGCGTAATGGTACGTCCAAGAACAGCCAGTGCAGTTAATGGTTTCGGTAGTCCACGAAATAGCGTCTTGAAGACCATTCCAGACAAGATTTACACCGAAAGTGCATAAATAAAAGTTAGGATGCCTCTGTAGAAATAAAAGACAAGTTAATAACAGCTATTCGGTTCTCGAATCTATCTGTCCAGAGGGTTGAATGAACTACTAAGTAATGTCAATGTTGTCTCTGCAGCAAGTTCAACGTACGGATCTTCCGGGCCAAAACAGTTTCAGTGAGAATTATTACCACATCTTCTTATAAGATATTTTAACCCGTAGGCTGGTTAAGTGCAATTAGTGACGCTTTTGTGGGCAGTGTAGATCAAGATCAGACTGCACAAACGTGTCTTTGATTTACACTGTCCGATTACGTTTTTTTTTTCTTTCCGGTGAAACCAACTTATTATACCAGCACCATTTAATCTTTAATCTGCTAAATTATTGAACCGAAACTTTCAAGCCTTTCGTGAACATCCACATTTTGCTATTTCAGAGGTAATGTTGGGAGGAAAAATATCTCCTCATCGGACAGTGTAGATCCAAGATCAGGCTGCACGTCGCACTTAGCAGCCTACGGGGTAAGTAATGCCAATTTTGTCCCTGCAGTAAGTTCAACGTACGGACTTTCCCAGTCAGAACAGATCAGTGAAAATAACCACATCTTCTAGTAAAATGTAAGCTTTTTTTGTGGGTGTTAGATTGTTATACGACTTCGAGATCTGCTGGCTTCGTCAATCCTGAACATATCAGTATTTATATTCACATTGCAGACATATACCTGCACCGTTTAACTCCTTACCAAACGACAAAATTTTGGACTGGACCAAATTGAGAGCATTTGCAGACGGCAAAATTAAATGCAGCTCAAATGAAGATTTTCTGTTTTGATAGGGTAGAAAAACATTGTGGGGAAAGGAGAAAATGCTGGTTACCAGCATTTTCTTCTTTCCCCACAATGTTTTCAAAAGACCTTTTCATCAGGGTCGTTAAAAGTCGGGATTTTTTGGCAAGGGGTTAAAGGCACAGTAGCGGCCAAATGTAAACAATGCCAGTGTTAAAATGCATTTAAATTTGAATCATGTCATTCAAAAGAATGGAAATTATTGTGAAATGAAAAATGAAAATGCTTATTTCATCAATACAGCGATCAAGACTTACTGGAATATAATGTGAAGATGACAATCTGTTATTGTACGGTCTGTTAAAGTGTCAGTCACTGGCAAAAAAAAAAATAATTTTAAAACTAGGATAAATGTTGGAAGCTCTATCTTTTGTTTACTTTTTACCGGATTTTATAATTCATTATCCTGCCAGCGCCTAACACTTTGGCCCGACCGTACAATAACAGATTGTCATCTTCACAGTATTTTCCAGTAAGTCTTGATCGCTGTATTGATGAAATAAGCACTTTCACTTTAAACCTTTATAACGAATTCCCGAGTTTTGACGACCTTGAGAAAGAAGAATTTTAAAAAACCTTGTGGGAAAAGGAGAAAATGCTACTTTCCAGCATTTTCTCCTCTTCCAACAAGATTTTCTGCCCTTTGAAAACAAAGGCTTCATTGAAGATGAAGGCTTTTGAAAACATTGTGGGAAAAGGAGAAAATGCTGGTTTCCAGCATTTTCTCCATTTCCCACAATGTTTTCTGCTCTTTTTGAAGGCAAATTCCACCATTTCAGCTGAATTCAGTTTATTGTCTTCGATTCATGCTTTCAATATGGACAAGTGTAATTTTTCTTTGGTAAGTGACCAAAATTTTTCTACTTTGATGATGTTTCGACCACTTATAGACAGACTAGGCCTGCAGGTAAATAATTATGTTCAGGCAGGTCACGGAGTCTGTCAGAGACTGTCGCAGTTTGAATGCCGGTAAATGTCACCTGTCTGATTAGTGAAGTGTTTAAGAATATAAAAAAAACTTCGTCATAAAAATAGTCGGCCATTGTCAGTATATGCTTATCCTGCATTCATATCGCTGTTCCACAGGAATTATTAAAGGCATTGCCCTCAGTAAAATGAATTACCGCTAGAAAAAGTAAAATGCCAAGTGCCTCCAGTCAGTGGCCAGATTTGAACCTGGTTAATTTTATCTGAAATTCTTTTGTTTGTATGGTGTTTAGCGCCGTTTTCAACATTATCTCAGGTATATGCGGCCAGTGCACCTATCCGTGCTTTTCTGGACTTTCTATCACCAATATTTCACACAAAATTCTTCCCAAAACCACTGGCAGTTTCCCACATGTATAATCATCATCATATTGGTGTGAGGAATGAATCCTGTCGCACTGTCTACCTTCAGTCCTCGGAAAGAAATTGGCCGAGCTGGGGATTCAAACTAGAGACCTCCTGCTTTTCAAGTTCTGTACGTAACCGACTGCGCTACCGGGCTAGCCTAGATTTCTCAGCGGTTAGTGCCACGGTTTTTTAATCAGGGAAGTCTTGTTCGATCCCCAGTTGCAGGGTGTGAGATTGCCAAAGGGCAAGGCACTTACGATCCCCAGACTGGTGCCGATTAAACAAAAGCACCACATGCAGATGGCAATGCTCGGCTACAGTTGCTTGATTTTCAGTGAAAATTCTAAGTCGAAAGGCGGACATAACTGTGTCAAAATATACATGTATTTGAAAGTTACCTGCCTCTGTTTTATAGCTTCCTATAGTTAACAACCAGTCTACGTTTGAAGTAAATATCTTCACTAACTACAGAGATATCATAAAATGTCATTTTTCTTTTGGTTTGTTTTGTTTTGAATCTAGGTCAAACAAAGGGGCATAACTATCAAAACATATGTTGATGATTACCTGCCCCTGTTGTATCGGTTCCCCTTTGATAGTTAACAATCTGCCCAAGTTTGATGTAAATATCTTCAGTAATAACACAGATATTACAAAATGTCAAAGTTTTTCACGCCGGCACAGACGACGACGCCAGGGCTATAAAAATATCTCGACGTTTTCTTCGAAAACAGCCAAGCTACAAAGAAAACGTTGTTGAGCTTGTAAATGACTAAAATGTTGAAAGCACGCAATACACATTTAAACGAACAGAGGTTCATTGACTTCTATCGTAAGGCTATCTTGTTAATTCGCTACATGGTTACTCAGGAAACAAAAGCTTGCCTCTCTGTGATTTATAATAATTTGAAATCATGATTTACATCAAAGTTAATAGATAAATTACTGGTCCACGAGTCGAAATATTTAACCCTTTACCACACAGTCCTGAGTTTGACCCCCCCCCCCCCCCCCCGAAGAAGAAAGCTTCAGAAAACATTGTGGGAAAAGAAGAAAATGCTGGTAACCAGCATTTTCTTCTTTTCCCACAATATTTTATAGCTTTTCAAAGACAAATCCCATCATATGAGCAACATTCACCATAATTATTGTCTTCAAGTGCTTTCAAGTGGTAAACAGTTAACCATTTAACTTCTAAATATACCTATATGAAACGAAATTTCCATTCAATAGTAACGACCCAAATATTGCGGTCTCAAAGCTGATTTCACCGGAAAGAACATACCGTACCGGACAGTGTAGATCAAAGATCAGACTGCACATTTTTGTGCTGTCTGATCTTTGATCTACACTGTCCGCAAAAGCGCCCCCGAGTCGCGCTTAGCAGCCTAAGGGTTAAAGCTCTACATCCTGAAACAATAAGCAACAGATAACATAGGAAACATCCATGTAAAGTAGAGATAATTAGCAGGTAATATAAAGATTTGATAAACAGACTCATACAGAGAAATTTCTCCTTTTTCTTAACTGTTTTGAAAATGGATCCGATGCTCTACGTCGAAATTCGCCATCCAAAAATAACGACCAAATGATTTCTATCCAGGGCATTACAAAACGTGTACAAGCGCTCAATCAGTTTAACCTTTACCAAACAGTCCCGAAATTTAACGACCCTAGAGAGACTTTTAACCAGCATTTTCTCCTTTTTTTTCCGTAATGTTTCCTACCCTTCCCATAAAATATCAATTTTTAGATACGTTTATATTGTCGTCTGCAAATGCTTTGAATTTGGACTAGTCTAAAAATTTTGTCGTTTGGTAAAGGGTTTAACCCTTTACGACACTATCCCGACTTTTAACGACCCTGAGAAAGAAACCTTTTGAAAACATTGTGGGAAAAGGAGAAAATGCTGGTAACCAACATTTTCTCATTTTCCCACAATGTTTTCTACCCGATCCAACACAAATATTAATTTTTTGGTCATATTTATTTTGTCGTCTGCAAATGCTTTCAATTTGGACTAGTCTAAAAAAATTGTCGTTTGGTAAAGGGTTTAATCCAGTTTAGCAAACAACTGTGTTTTGACGAACCTGAACAAGATGTTGAGCAGCATTTTCTCCTTTTCCCACAAAGTTTTCAATCCTTGCAAAAGACAAATCAAGTTATTTGAGCACAGTTTGATTTCTCATTTGCAAATGCTTTCAATAATGGGCAAGTATACTGTCGTTTGGTACAGTTTTAACAGCAGTATAAATGGAGCATCTTTCTGGTAATAGATAACAGATAATTATTACCTTAAGCGACCATATATTTGTCTGGTTACTCAGCTACAGACAATAATGATCATAAACCATGATACCGGAAAATCAAAGTCTTGAACCAGACGACAATTTCTTTGGATTTGTCCAAACTGAAAGCATTTCCAGACGACAATTTTAATGTGGCTCAAATGATGGGATTTGACACTGACAGTGTAGAAAACACTTTGGGAAAAGGAGATAATGCTGGTAACCAGCATTATCTCCTTTTCCCACAGTGTTTTCAAAAACCTTCTTCTGAAGGATCGTTGGTAATGCAAAGAGTTATTTAGTCTGGATTACCTGCCCCTACCACTACGTTATAGGGTCAGGCAAAGCGCAATAATGGCGGCCTCCATGGTGACCTCAGGCTAAGCTCTACATGCTCTCCTGTTTTTCTCCATTTCATGTGATCCAGTTTGATCAGTGAATAAAATGAGATCGATTTTGTACAAAATTTACATTACCGAATCTAAAACGTGCTGTTCGGGTATGGTTAAAATATAAATACGACTATGAATAATTTTAAAAGTAACCCTGTTTTCGGACTTATATCGGTCCATTGACATTTCGGATACTTCAAGCATTTCTGATATGTATTTTTTCTCTCTAAATAAGAACGACAATTAAAAAACCTAACTGCCATTACTTTTTTGCAACCCATTTTTTTTCAAAGGGGCGCCATTATTACGCTTTGCCTATCGTACTTATGAAGTACGGCGGGGTACCAGACTAAGAGTTATTCCTCCTCAAATACAGTTTATAAATAGCATGACTTTCTGCTAATATTATGGAAAATATCTTTTTCCAACAATAATTTGTCAGGGTTTCTTAAAATTCCATTTGAAGGGTCCTGCGTGGCTCAGTGACAAAGTGTAGGACTCGTAACCTGGAGACCCCGGGTTCGAGCCTCACTGGATCCAGCGGGTCCTTCGTGGGGGTGTCTTCGGGCAAGACACTTCAGAGTCCTAGCCTAGTACTGGTGGAATCCAGGAAATACATGAATATGTGAGCTGTCGCCTTGATATGACTGAAATAATGTCGAAAGCGGCGTAAAACACCTTTCAATCAATCAATATACTTAATTCCATTTGAAAAGATTTTTGATACGTTAGCTATATTTACATAATAATTTAGCTAACTGAGTTTATTATTAGAATTTATGATGCGAAATACGGTTATCAAGAGGTGAAATTCGGTGAAATATGGTTCCAAGTGGAATTCGGTTTTTCATGCATCCGAGAATAATTTGCATATCTGGAAGTCGTCTGGCGCTTGTTTACGAAGCACCGCTATGCGGCAACAGTTATTGACAAAACTAAGGACGACCCTTTTTTTATTAGCCAAATTACTAGTTTACAGTGCATTAATTTGGTCACAACCCTCATATTTTCTGATTTAAATGACAGACGGGTAAGGCAACGTCGAACAGCATGGGTGCCCACTTTTCTCACATACATCAGAGATGAGAGGCGATAAATCGCCGGAAAGTAAGTTAAAAGAACGATAAGGACATGAAAACGCAAATATATTAGCCATGCTGTGTGAAAAGCAGGCTCAATGCATCTGTGATAAGTATCGACACAGGTCAGCCTGCGCAGTTCGCGCAGGCTGACCTGGGCTGACACTTTTCGCTATTGGTCAATTTTCTGTATTTCAAAGGACTAGTTTACCTCATGATTCAGTCGGTTGTTAGACAAAACTGGACTTTATGGATCCATGATCATGTGATGACTTGCTTGGTAACATGCTTCACGGAAATAAATTAAGCCCCCTTTTGCCACAGCACGAATTATAATATACATGAGATCCCTTTACCATACAACAGAACACTAAATGAAATGTTACCAAAATGATGATTTCTGTCTTTGACGGAAAAGAGAACATTGTGGGAAAAGGAGAAAATGCTGGTAAACAGCATTTTCTCCTTTCCCCACAATGTTTTCAAAAGCCTTATCTCTCAGGGTCGTTAAAATTAGGGATTGTGTGGTAAAGAGCAAAAGTGAATGCTCTGAGCAGTCAAGGGCCGCAGCCACTAAACATTTTAAACATTATCGAAACTCCAAAAATCATCTGATTAAATGACACACTATTAGAGAGATTATCTGTGGATGTTCAGAATTCGTGATAACGTTCCATGGTCTTATAATTTATAGTCCGCCAAAACCAAATTTCATGTTGACAGTCATTTTACACGGATGTTTCAAAGTCACCCCTGGAACATTGCTTCAATAGACAATAGCAACTGGTAATAAGTCAAAGCCATCAGACGACAAAATTATAGCTTTGCCCAGATTGGAATCGTTTGCAGACAACAAATTAAATGTTACTTTAACAATGGGATTCATCATAGAATGGATAGAAAACATTTTGGTAAAAAGGAGAACATGCTGGTAACCAGCGTTTTCTCTTTTTCCCACAATATTTTCAAAAGCGGGTCGTTAAAACTCGACACGGTAATAGAACTAAAAGAACTTCAAGCTGTAGTCTTGATTATGGAGAAATCGCCCAGCAAGACAACGGAAATACTTTACTCGATAAAGTGACTTAGAGCCTAAACGTTCCGGAAGTGACGTTAATTGCTTATTCGGAGCACTTCATACGTCACCATCCTGATATACGAGGCTTGTGGAACACATAAATTGCCAATTTCCTTGTTCAGGCGCAGTTTAGCCCTTTCCTCAACACATTTTGATATCAATGAAACCAATAATCCTTCCAGGAATATTCATTTTTTATGCACAGAGAACCAGGGCTTTTCTTTTCACACTTCAAATTGGTAAACGCATCATTTCATTAAATTTGGAAGAAATGTTTAGTTTTCATACGGGAACTATGGAAGAATCATAGAGCTACCTGGAGAATGGACAGTTGGCAGACCATGGGTGATCCGTTGATCAAGTTAGATGTAGTTACGGAATCGGCCGAGTTTTGACGAGTGGAGGTATGGCCTGAACTAGTTTCAGTAGTCACAACTCGGCCGATTCCGTAACAGTTCATACCACCAGAGATATGCCGAATGTAGGAATCTAACCGTAGGGATAACCCGAGGTTTGCCGAATGCAGTATGAGTGTAGTATACATATTTTATTTTCAAATTCGAGGACATTGTCGAAAGAGGATTTAATAGCTTTGCTAGTTACTTAACCAATGAAAATCCAGGATTTGCGTTCACAAACAGCATAATTAATTTGGACTTGCTCTTCAATGTACATGTATACCCAATTCTATTTTTTACCCTTTGGCTGCTAATCGCGACTCACTGACCTTTCGTGGACAGTGTAGATCAAGATCAGACTGCACAGAACGTGCAGTCTGATCTTGGATCTACACAGTCCGATAAGGAGATTTTTTTCCAACAGATAAGTTTGAAATAGCATTATTCGGGTTTCTACTACAGGTTTGAACATTCCATTTCACTTATTTAGCAGGATAAGGGTTAAATGGGTGCCTTACTTCAAAACTCCTCGGAAAATCTTATACTCTTTCATATTGTGGGCATTTGCGGGCAAAAACTAACATGTGGACCAAATTACTGAATCTGACTTTGATAAAAAAGATCGCGGGAAAGGAGGAAAATGCTGGTAATCAGCATTTTTGCTTTTTCCACAATGCTAACAGAAGCACGTATTAATTGGGTCTCAAAAACATCTGACCGTTTGAAAACGGTTAAAATATGAAACTGCGACTCCTTGCAGAATACCATATATTAAATTTAATTTAAATAGAATGCGGAGCTCGTTATTAATACTAGTAGCTACTACACGGAACATACATGTACCCAACTAAAAACAATGTTTGCATGTAGATAGTCGATCCATCTAACAAAACAGATATAAGATCAGGCTGCGAGTTGATCGGTCTATCGGGCCTGTAAATACATGATCCGTGCTCTGTGAAAAGGGGGCTTAATGCATCGGCGAAAAGTATCGACCCAGGTCAGCCTGCGCAGTCCGCGCAGGCTGACCTGGGTAGAAACTTTTCGATACCGGTCAATTTTCTTTATTTCAAAGGACCAGTCTGATTCATGATTTAGACAGTTGCTCGACAAAATGGTTTTTATGGGTCCATAGTAACATGACGACTTGCTTGGTATCATGCACCACGGAGATGCATTAAGCCCCCTTTTCCCAGAGCATGGCTCATTTGAAGTTGTACTTAATTAAGGAGTCCACGGGTGAACAGATCTATTAAGGTTTCATGCTGATAATGCTTTAGTCAACTACATGTAGTTCGTGAAAGATAGATGCAGAACGTACATGCAATTCCTTCTCCGACAACAACAACAAAACAAGAGGGCCATGATGGCCCTAAATTGCCCACCTGAGCCTGTGTACCTTTGAGAACATTCAGCAGCAGAGGGCTGAAAATGTGGCGTCGATTTATTTCCAAGATTTCCTTGCTTGTTAACTACACGTGACTTATTTTCGAACTCATCCGAGACAAACGACCCTGAAGAAGAAACCTTCTGAAAACATTTGGGAAAAAGGAGAAAATGCTGGTAACCAGCATTTTCTCCTTTTTCCATAATGTTTTCTACTCTTTCAGCCTCAAATTTCATCATTTGAGCCACATTTAATTTGACGTCTGCAAATGCTTTCAATTTGGGCCCGTCTAAAGTTTTGTCCTTTGGTAAAAAGTTAAGAAATCAGAAAGAGGTAAACCAAAAGATCAGTTATGCTCGTTTGTAGAAAATTAAAACATGCTGTGTGATTTTTTTTTTTTTAATTTTCAATATCTTTTCTCATTTTTGTTGCCATAGCAACCAGAGTTTCTAACAGAACCAGATTCTGAAGAACACCATGACAAGTTAATTTCTGTAAAGTTTGGTCAAAATTGGGTGGACATTTTCTGAGAAGATATTTGAATAAAACCTTAACGCATAGATAGACACCCACATGGCTATGACATACGCTCTTTGGCTTCTGGCTAGTAGCTAAAAACCAGAGCTTAATGCATTTGGTGTTCTACATCTAAGCTACATCTACACTCACTTTCAGCCACTTTTTTAACCCATGTCATCTTTATCAAACTATAATTATTCTTGTGTCTTCATGCCAAATGTTGCCCCTGACGGTTGCAAGGTTTCATAGATTATTACTGATAGAAACTGCATTTCATTTTCATGGGACTATAAAAGAAATCACTGTTGTGACATTCCAGTTTCAAGTCAAAGATTTCCAATACATGTATATGAGCCAAGCTCTGTGAAAAAGGGGCTTGATACATCTCGGTGATGCATGATACTAAGCAAGCCATCACAGTATTACAGATCCATAAAATCTGTCTTGTGTACAAACTGACTGTTTAATGAGGTATGCTGGTCCTTTGACCTGCAGAAAATTGACCAATAGCAAAAAGTATCGACCCAGATCAGCCTGTGTAGGCTGACCTGGGTAGATACTTTTTGCAGATGCATTGAGCTCCCTTTTCACAGAGCACAGGTCATATTTATTCATACCTTACGCCATATATATCGGCAATTTATCTATACATAGATGTCTACGTCTAGAACCATTCTAAGGTCTATCAAATTTTTACAGTCAAAACTGCATCACAGCAGGGATTCTATATATGATCCATTACAACAGGCAGTTTGAGCTAAAACATTTTTTTTTTCTTTTTTTTTTCAAAATCTGAGATTAAAGGACTTAATACCATAGAAAGAACTTGATTTAGAACTGAAAAAATATCTGTGAAACATCTTTGAAAAAGATCAACTCAAAAGATTAGTAACATAAACAGATGTGAAACAGAAACATGTTAAACTTACCACCTGTCTCTGTATGACATAGATTAGAGAGTATACAATTATATGAGCCATGCTCTGGCAAAAGGGGGCTTAACCCTTTACCTGATGACAAAATTTTAGCCTTGTCCAAATTGAAAGCATTTGCAGACGACAATTTCAATATGGCTCAAAAGGTGCTATTTTTCTTTGATAGGGTAGAAAACATTGTGCGAAAAGGAGAAAATGCTGGTTACCAGCATTTTCTCCTTTTTCCACAATGTTTTCAAAAGGCTTCTTTCTCAGGGGCGTTAAAAAGGCGGCATTGTACGGGAAAGGGTTAATACATCTCCGCGATGCAGGATACCAAATAAGCCAACACATAATTATGAAGCCATAATGGCCACTTTTTTTCAAATTGCCAACTGAACCATGAGGTAGAATGGTCCTTTGACACAAGGAAAATTGACCAATAGCGAAAAATTTCGACCCAGGTCAGCCTGCGCAGACTACGCAGGCTGACCTGGGTTGATACTTTTTGCAGATGCATTCAGCCTCCTTTGCACAGAGCATGGCTCATATACATAAAAAAATAGAAATAATATCATAATTATATGACAGGACTATTTTCATTTGAGACTTTTTTTTCAATTTATAGAGTGGGGAAATAAATAAATGAGTAACTCTTGTAGTGCTAAACTGGATTTATCTGCCTTTGCTGACAATGTAGATCAAGATCAGACTGCACAGAGCATGCAGTCTGATCTTGGGTCTTCTCTGTCCACTTCCTGGCCAATTCTTTTGACCAAACACAGTTTTAAAAATGCACTATGAGCAATTTAAGCACTGACTACAAGAGTGTCCATTTCACTCCTTAGCATTTTAAGGGTTCACTCTTTTTGAAAATAACAGAATTTTGGACTCGACCAAATTCAAAGCATTTGCTGATGACAAATCAGATATAGCTGAGGCAATGACTTTGTTCTTTAATAGGCTAGAAAACAATGTGGGAAAGGGAGAAAATGCTGTTTACCAGCGCTTTCTCCTTTTCCCACAATGTTTTCAAAAGCCTCCTACTTTAGGGTTATTAAAACTCAGGATTGTGTGGTAAAGGGCTAAAGTCTCAAGAAAAATGCTTTGACCTCTCGTTGACGATTTGAGGGTACCTTGTGACATAAAGAAGTTTGTAAATTAAGGGGTTATGATAAACAAGAGAAAGTCGAGGCATAAGAAGAGGCATCTCATATAAGCAGTTTCTCTATTTGTTATTGTTATCAGAAGTTGTTTAACCCTTTCCAAAACGACAAATTTTGGACTGGTCCAAATTGAAAGAGTTTGCAGACAACAATTTTAAATTTGATGAAAATGGCAGAAAGTTATCAAAACGGGGAGAAAACACTGTGGGAAAAGGAGAAATTGCTCGTTACGAGCAATTTCTCCTTTTCCCACAGTGTTTTCAAAAGACTTGTACTGCAGACACGTGAAAACCAGGGCTTGTTTGGGAAAGGGTTAATGAAATGGATGGAATCCGCTCACTTACATCTTTACCAAACAACAAAGTTTTAGAATGGTCCCATTTCAAAGTATTAGTAGACAACACATTAAATTTGGCTGAAATGACAGGATTTTTCTTTACTTTCACATGAAAAGGAGAAAATGCTGGTAACCAGGCTTGATTCTTTCATTACCAGTGAGGAGCTGTTGTGGATGGCATAGATCAAGATCAGACTGCTAAGAACATGTTATCTGCTCTTCGATCTACACCATCTGCTATGCAATACTTATCTTCAGAAGGAGTAGAAATCTACTTTAACAAGTGGAAAAAAAGTAGACTTGCATGAATTACTGTAAGAATTAATGACAAATGAAAGCATTTCAATCTTGCTCCGACATTCATATGGCTATTGCTTGGTTGCATAATACAAAGAATTAACTCTTTTACCACACAACAAAATTGTAGACTTGTCCAAACTGAAAGCATTTGCAGATGGAAATTTAAATGTAGCGCAAACGATGGAATTTGTCTTTGATAGGGTAGAAAACATTGTGTTACTCACTGGTTACCAGAATTTTCTCCTTTTCCCATAATGTTTTCAAACAGCTTCTTTCTCAGGGTCATTCAAATGAGATGGTGTTGTAAACGGTTCACCCTTTACCACACAGTCCTGACTTTTAATGACCCTTAGAAAGAAAGCTTTTGAAAACATTGTGGAAAAAGGAGAAAATACTTAACCAGTATTTTCTCCTTTTCCCACAACGTTTCCTACCCTTCCAAAAACAAATTTCAATTTTTAGGTCACATATATTTTGTCATCTACAAATGCAGTCTATTTGAAAAAGACTAAAATTTTGTTGTTTGGTACAGAGTTAAACACATGCTACCTAGCATTTATTCTACAAGATGTATTATCCAGTTTTCTTTGTTGACCCTTTCCCAAATGATAAAATTTAGACTGGTCCAACTTGAAAGAGTTTGCAGACAACAATTTTAAATTTGATGAAAATGACAGAAAGTTCTCCAGAAGGGTAGAAAACACTGTGGGAAAAGGAGAAATTGCTCGTTACGAGCAATTTCTCCTTTTCCCACAGTGTTTTCAAAAGACTTGTACTGCAGACACGTGAAAACCAGGGCTTGTTTGGGAAAGGGTTAAGAGAAATCCTTTTTGTTAATTTAAATCTAGTGTAAAATTATAATTCATTGAGAATTATTCCTTACTCTACATGGATGGTTTCAAAGCAGCCTGTTGCAATCTCTTTCCTGAACAACAAATAGCTGACTCTTCCAAGTCGAAAGAAACTGCAGATGAGAAATTTGAAGTTTGTACAAATGCGCTGTAATTTCTCTGATAGGCTAGAAAACATTATGGGAAAAAGAGAAAATGCTGGTAACCAGCATTTTCTCCTTTTCCAACAAAATTTTTAAAAATCTTCTTCCTCAGGGATGTAAAAACTTGAAATTGTTCCAAAAAGGGTTAACATTTTACAGGATGACAAAATTAAAGAGTCACCGAAACTGAAAGCACTTGCAAACAACAAATAAAATGAGGCTAAAACAATGGAATTTGACGATGAATGGTTAAAAAACATTGTGCAAAGCAGAGAAAATGTTGGTTACCAGGAATGACCACATTATGCAGTAAACATTTAGTCCAAATTCTGGACAAGATAGAGTGGGTTTCCAAAGTTTGTGTCACTCTGTGTCACATCCTCTTCTTCCTCTTTCACGTGGAAGGATTCCTCTTGACTGGTGCTGTCTGAGCGCTGCAGGGAAAAACAAAGTGCAGAGTCTGAATCAAATCTTAGAGGTTTTTTTCCCCCCTTCTTCCAAACCTGTTGATCATCAGATCCTCACAGGTTCAGTATGTGCTTTCTCTATGTTTCTGTTTTCCATTTCATATGGTACTCTGAGTTCCAGATAGAGGGAATGATTTTGATTTCAAAACTGAAAATATTAATCCTCTCCTCTAAACCCTTTGTTATGGGTGCTCATTAGAATCGTCTCATCGAGACAATTCTAATGAGTACCCACAACATAGGGTTTGGAAGAGAAATAATGGATTTAGAATACTATCTTATCTGGAGGTCTGGTACTATCTGAAGATGACTGGTGTTGAAACAAATTCATTTCAAAGTATTTTGGCAAAAGGAGACAGTACTTTGAACTAGAAACTTCTCCTTTTGCGATGTGTATAAGTGTATAGGACTTATATTAGTGGCATTATTATTATCATGGTGAGAAATACTAGATCTCTATGGATTGAGCCCTTAAACCTCATCTTCGCAAGCCACGGCGACGATCACTACGTGGATCTTACCCCTTGGCTGATCCAGTCGAAATTTCTTAGCCTCGCGATACAAGTAATCACTGGTTGCAGTCAGGACTGAAAGCACCAATCCAATAGCGTGTTACATTTGTTATCCAATATCAGCAGAACGTAAATAAAAATGACCACAGGAGAAAGTTATCGGATATGCTTGGAATTATAACCAACAAAATACGGACGAAAAATATTTTCTTCAACATTCACTTTCACAAATCAATTAAATGAAGTTTTAGGATACATCCCAACACCAGATGATGGACTGTCAAAGTAAGTGTGTGGCTTTTGCTTCACGAAACTTAAGATTTCCAAAATAGATTTTGACTTGATACATCTTCTGTCAAGTTTGTGATCTGAAAAGCAGTCAATTGTTGGCAAATTGCAGAGAAAGCATGCTGAACAAATTATAATTGAACCAAACCTTAGTGGCCAATTGTCAAGGATCCCCGTTAAAACAACAACACCGAAGCACTTAACAGATCATAGCCAAACACCTAGAAAGGTAAACAAGTCTTTGGCCAAAAGACTTACGTTATGCGACGTTTGATTGGTTTTCGATGACCTAAATCTAGGGGTGATAACAATCAAAATCAAGTAGGTGGCGCGTCTCCATGCTAACAAATTTCGACACGATCAGCCAAAGGGTAAGATCCACGTAGTGATCATCACCTTGGCTTGCAAAGATGTTAAACCATACCACAAAATATTTGAGCCATGCTCTGGCAAAAGGAGGCTAATGCATCCCCGTGATCCATGATACCAATGAAGCCATCACATAATTATGGATCCATAGTTGGCCACTTTCTTTAACAACTGACTTAATCATGAGGTAGACAGGAAATAGAATAATAAGGAACAGTTTGACCTGGATCAATACTTTTCACAGATGCATTTAGCCCCTTTTTCACAAAGCATGGCTCATTTAGATTTGTCTAAACTGAAAGCATCTGTGGAGGACAAGTTAAAGGTAGCCCAAGTGACTTGATTTGTATATGATAAGTTAGAAAATATTGCCAGAAAAAGAGCAAATGCTAGTAATCATGTTTTGAAAGCTTTCTGTCAATGTTGTTAAAACTTGGGATTGTGTGGTAAGGGGTCAAAGCGCCTTTTGCTGCTATAGTTTCAGGGCAGATAAAGATGAGACAACACAAAATGTGTAGTCTGATCTTTGATCTCAGCTGTCCATTTTGCCCACACATTTTGAACAACAACAATCAGGAAATTGCCTTTATTAAGGTTCTACTCCTACATTAGAAATGTCCATATTAGGCACTCTAGGGATTGACTTCCTCTTGTGTTAATCCTTTATAAAAAAATCCATGGTTTCATGACCCTTGAGAAAAGACCTTTAGAAAACATTGTGAGAAAAGGAGAAAATGCTGGTAACCAGCATTTTCTCCTTTTCCCACAATGTTTTCCACCTTATCAACGACAGAAATCATCATTTGACCTACATCTATTTTGTCATCTGCACATGCTTTACAAATTGTTCGAGTCCAAAATCTTGTCCTTTGGTAAAGAGTTAAGTCAAATTTATCTATTTTTAGATTAACCTTTACCAAACGAAAAATTTAGACTCATACAAACTGAAAGCATTTCCAGACGACAAATTATGGGTGGCTCAAATGACAAACTTAGTCTTTGATAGGGTAGAAAATATTGTGGGAAAAGGAGAAAATGCTGGTTACAACCAGCATTTTCTCCTTTTCCCACAATGTTTTCAAAAGCCTTCTTCCTCAGGGTCGTTAAAAAAGTCGGGATTATATGGTAAAAGGTTAAATGAAAAGAAAACCCTGACTGATATTACAAGAGAAAACAATACAAAACTGATGAACAAACAATCTACCTTCTTTGATCTCCACTCCTGTAAAATTTCCCAATAATTACTTCGTGATTTACTCTTCCAGTATATAATACCACAAACAGCAAGAGCCACAAACACAACAGCAGCTGTGACGGAGATTCCTACAGTTGTTCCAACATTAGATTTACTTGCTTGAGGTGTTGTAATGGATACGGCAGGTGTTATTGGACCGGACATCAGATGTATGATTCCGTTTGTACACGGGATGTTACCTTTGATGACGTAGGTGTCATTCAGGAAAAACTGAAAATATAACATAGGTCATCATTAAATCCAAAGATGGCTGAAACTCTAAAGCAAAGGAACAATCACAGTAAAAGTGGATATTGTCGCGGGTCTAAAATTTCATGCATTACCAAACATTGACCGTGTTTTAATTTCCGTGAAACCTGCAACAGACGATCATGCATGTGAAATACATACTGTAAGATTCACTCGGTTGCTGATCTTGTATGTGTAATACACATCGATTTTCACACAAATTAACGAACATTTTGATAATTATTGTATCAATTATAAAAACGTTCTTTGATATACGCATACAGGTGTGATCATCTGTCCGTCAATCACCTCTTTCCTGTTACACGTTTTCAGCAGCTTGTACATATAATGGGTTTTTAATCTCAAAATGGCATTACATCCGCAGTGTTGCGAACACGATTTTCACACAAATTAACAAACATTTTGATGATCATTGTATCAGGTGTAAATACATTCTTATCTACGCGTACAGGTGTGATGATCTGTCTTGTCAATCTCCTCTTTTATGTTACACATTTTCAGCAAACAATTTTTTTTGTCTTAAAAAAAAAAAAAAAAAATGCGGTAAAAGAAGACAGGTTGACAAAATTTTTCCAAATTACATTTATGTAGGTTAAATTTACGCCAGTGGATATCTTCGTGATTTTTATCGATACACTTAAATCGCAAACATTTCCATGACGCAAACATTTCTGGTTTTACAGTATATGCCATGACAACTTGAGAGGGGGTTGCAAACTGTGTGAATCAAGGTGAACTCTTTACTCAATCAGGACAGAGAAGGCCTTTGAAAACATTGAGGGAAAAGGATAAAATGATGGTAAGTTTCTCCTTTTCCCATGAAGTTTTCAAAAGGCTTCTGTCTAGGGGTCTTTAAAATGTTGGGACTGTGTGTTAAAGGATTAACATAGTTGCTTGTATTCTACATGTACATTTCAACATTATTTGCTTTCTACTGGAACTGAAACTATGCCTGCTAAATGCAGGTTGCTTGCACAACCCTTAACCCTTTCCCAAACAAGCCCTGGTTTTCACGTGTCTACAGTACAAGTCTTTTGAAAACACTGTGGGAAAAGGAGGAAATCGCTCGTAACAAGCAATTTCTCCTTTTTCCACAGTGTTTTCTACACTTTTTGAGACCTTTCTGCCATTTTCATCAAATTTTAAATTGTCGTCTGCAAACTCTTTCAGTTTGGACCAGTCCAAAATGTGTCGTTTGGGAAAGGGTTAACCAACAATCCCAAGTCCTAATGCACTGGGGAAGAAGTATTTTGAAAACATTGTGGGAAACGGAGAAAATGCTGGTAACCAGCATTTTCTCCTTTTCCCACAATGTTTTCTATCCTGTGAAAGACAAGTCTCACCATTTGAGCAATAATCAGTTTTATCATCTGTAAATGCTTTCAATTTGGACAAGTCTTAAGTTTTGTCAATTGGTAAGGGGTTAACCCTTTACTATACAATCCCGAGTAGATCCTGAAGAAGGCCTTTGAAAACATAGTGGGAAAAGGAGAAAATGCTGGTAACCAGCATTTTCTCCTTTTCCCACAATGTTTTCTACCTTTCAAAACACAAATCTAAATTTTTGAGTTACACTTTTTTTGTCACCTGCAAATGCTTTCTTTTTGGACTAGTCTGAAATTTTGTTGTTTGGTAAAGACTTAAACGACATGAAAGGTTCCAATGTATAACAAATTCAAGGTTGTCTCAGTAAGAATGATCTGGACAGTGTAGAGCCAGCATCAGACTGTCCAGTGTGTAGCGTGATCTTGATCTATATTGTCCACAAAAGGTACTTTATGGCCCTTAGCAATGAATCAATAACAATGTGATATGATCATTTCAGTTCTCTTTTAGTTATATATGAGCTACAATCTGGCAAAAGAGGGTTTAATGTATCTCTGTAATGCATTATACCAAACACATCATCATGTGACTATGGATCTTTATCATAAAATCCAAACGAACTAAATTATTAGGTAGAATGGTCCTTTGGACATACAGAAAATACAGAAAAAGCAAAAAGTTTCGATACAATCATGTCAGCCTGCGCGGACTGAGCAGGCTGACATGGGTCGATACTTTATACAGATGCATTAAACCCCCTTTTTTCATTGAACATGGCTCATATATTTTCTGCTTTGATGTCTCCGGGCAACACAATTAAAGAAGATGAAACCATGATGAATGGTAAACATCAAAGACTCGGTTTTGTCTATCTCTCTAACAATGAAACAAAATCCATGTAAAGTTTCTGCTTACAGCCTTTAGGTAATCAAATACCTTTTCATGTTTATAATAGCCCCATATTTCACTTATCTGATCAGAATTGACTGTTGCCAAAGAAATAATAGTAAATCATACTGTCTTCCTGGATAGTGTAGATCAAGATCAGGAATTTGTCTTTGATTGGGTAGAAAACATTGTGGGAAAAGGAGAAAATGCTGGTTACCAGCACATTCTCCTTTTCCCTTAATGTTTTCAAAGAGCTTCTTTGGGATCTTTAACCCTTTACCACACAATCCCGAGTTTTAATGACCCTAGGCCAAAAGGTTTTTGAAAACATTGTGGGAAAGGGAGAAAATGCTGGTAACCAACATTTTCTCCTTTTCCGACAATGTTCTCTACCCTTTCCAAATCAAATTTCAATTTTTGAGTTACATTCATTTTGTCGTCTGCAAATACTTTCAATTTGGTAGAGTACAAAATTTTGTCGTTTGGTAAAGAGTTAAAACCCAGGATTGTGTGGTAAAAGGTTAACTCTTACACTACCAAATCAACAAATTACTTTTTTTCCAATGGCTGAAAATACAGTTCCACTGTCAGATGAAAAGACAGTTTGGTCATAATTTGAAATAAAGAAGTAGACAGAGTAAATCAGAGATCAGACTGCATGTTTTATGCAGTCTGATCTTGATCTAAACTGTCCAGTACAGCCTTCTTCTGTCTTCTTGAGTGAACCCTTTGCCACACAGTCCTGAGTGTTAACAACCCTGAGAAAATAGCCTTTTGAAAACCTTGTGGGAAAAAAAGGGAAAAATGCTGGTAAAAAGCATTTCCTCCATTTCCAACAAGGTTTTCTACACTTTCACCAACAGTAACTATCATTTCAGCTAAATCTAATTTGTCGCCTGCAAATGCTCTCAATTTCTTTACCAAACAACAAAATTTTAGATGAATCAAAAGTCAAAGCATTTGCAGATGACAAAATTAATATGATTCAAATGATGAAATTTGCCTTTCATCAAGTAGAAAACATTGTGAGAAAAGGAGAAAATGCTGGTTACCAGCATTTTCTCCTTTTCCCACAATCTATTCAAAAAGCTTTCCTCCTCAGGGTTGTTAAAACTCGGGATTGTGTGGTAAAGAGTTAACAAGAGACAAACTACTCTATTTCTGTCTCTATTTTACATCACCTCACCTTTTAGTACTGAAAGAAATTCAACACTCCTCAATATTAATTGAGTCTGTTGCAGGTAAAATTTTTTTCTGTACTGTTTAACCCTTTACCAAACGACAAATTTTGGACTGGTCCAAATTGAAAGAGCTGGCAGACGACAATTTTAAATTTGATGAAAATGGCAAGTTCTCAAAAAGGGTAGAAAACACTGTGGGAAAAGGAGAAATTGCTCGTTACGAGCAATTTCTCCTTTTCCCTCAGTGTTTTCAAAAGACTTTTAGTGCAGACACATGAAAACCAGGGCTTATTTGGGAAAGGGTTATTGAGTCTGTTGCAGGTAAATTTTCTTTTTTCTTTACTGTTTGATTTTTATCACATAATTTGGAAAAGATGATAAAGCACATTATTGCATGACATTACCTGACCTACTTCCCTAGATAAGTTGCTCATAAAATGTAATCAGGGACTATAAACACAATTAGAAGCTTCCACAGCACCAGCATAAATGTCAATCTAACTCTTTACCAAACAACAAAATTTTAGACTTGACCAAACTGAAAGCATGTGCAGATGACAATATAAATGTAGATTAAATTACGATTTCCGTCTCTGATAGGGTTGAAAACATTGTGGGAAAAGGAGAAAATGCTGGTTACCAGCATTTTCTCCTTTTCCAACAATGTTTTCAAAGGCCATTGACTTCAGGGTTGTTAAAAGTCGGGACTGTGTGGTAAGGAGTTAACTCTATATAACAGACCACAAAATTCTAGACCTGTCCGAATTTGAAAGGATCTGCAGACAACAAGTAAACCTGACTCAAGAATCGCAATTTACTTTTGAAAGGTTTGAAAACATTGTGGGGAAAGAAGAAAATGCTAGTCACCGGCATTACCTCCTTTTCCCACAATGTCTTCAAAAGCCTTCTCCTATAAGGTCGCTACAATATGGAATCGTTTGGTAAAGGGTTAACTTTATACTAACCACAAAATTCTAGACTTGTCCAAACTTATATAGGGTTTGCAGACAACAAATTAAATGTGACTCAAATTATGGGATTTCTCGATAAATGGATAGAAATCATTGTGCGAAAAAGGAGAAGGTGCTGGTTACTAGCATCTTCTCCTTTTCACACAATGTTTTCAGAAGGCTTATGGTTTCACCCTTTACCACACAATCATGTGTTTTAACGACTCTGAAGAAGAAGCCTTTTAAAAACATTGTAGGAACAGGAGAAAATGCTCGTAACAAGCATTTTCTCCTTTTCCCACAATGTTTTCAACCCTTTGAAAGAAAAATTTCAGCTTTAGAGTACCTTTACATTTGTTGTCTGCAAATGCTTTCAATTCGGGCAAGTCTAAAATTTTGCTGTTTGGTAAATAGTTAAGGTGGTTAAAACTCGGAATTGTGTAGTATAGAGTTAATTTACTTTTACGAGGGTCAGTCAAAAATAAGTGAGCACTGCCTAATAACTTTTTAAAACTACATGGTAAACAAATTACGTGCTTATAATCCCTCAAAGTAATCTCCCCTGGACTGAATGACAGAATTCCATCTCTTTGGCAACGCTTGGATGCCGGTTGCTAGGCTACCTAAGTTGATTCGTCGTACCTCCCTGTTCACGGCACACTCAAGTTCATCCAAACTCTCGTAGCGTATTCCCCGTAAGGGCTCCTTAAGTTTTGGGAACAAATCAAAGTCAGGGAGGTTCAAGTCAGGGGAGTAGAGGGGATGATCAAGAACTTCCCACTGGTATGACTCCAGCAGCTCCTTGACAACGTTGGCTTTATGGGGTGACGCGTTATCATGTAAAATTAGCGGCGTGCAGTCAATCATCTCTTGGCGCTTTCGGCGTATTGCTGGACAAAGTATTGTTCTAATATACATCTTATAGTACTCTTTATTCACAGTCTCACCAGTTGGTACCCTATGTGCCGTCAATACTCCACGAAAATCATATGCATAGATCATCAACATTTTGGCACAGTTCTGACTTCAACGGAATTTTACGGGTCTTGGGGAGTTTTTTGTATGCCATTCACTGCTTTGGCGCTTTAATTCGGGTTCAAAAGACCGAATCCATGTCTCATCGATTGCAACGATTCGTTGTAACATTTCATCGCCATCTTCACCATATCTTTTTAGAAGTTTACGGGCAATGTTTACACGTTGGTGTTTTTCACTTTCCGACAGCATGTGGGGCACCCATTGGGCCGCAATCTTTCTCATTTGCAGACGTTCCGTTAAAATTCGATGAACTGACCCGTGACTTATGTCCAACTCATGAGCAATTTCATCACATGAATATCTTCTGTCATCGTTCAGCAGTTTTGCAACATTTTCCACATTTTCACCAGTCGTTGCCGACAAAGGCCCTCTGCACAGGTGCTTGTTGCTAACTGTATTTCACCCGTTGTTGAATTGTCTTACCCATCGGGTGATAGAACTATATGGAAGTACAAACTCTGAACCTACTTCCTTGAGCGCTTTCTGAATTTCTATCGCGCTTTTACCCCGCCTAGCCTCAATCTTAATATATGTTACTTGTTCGTTGCGCGTCAGCGTGAACGCACCGTCCGCCATGACAGGTTTGTAAATGACGTCATATTTACGTGACGTCATGTAAAGTTATTTTTTCCCACGCAAATTTTGCACAAGACATTAATGAACAATCATGCTAAGTTTTGTTAGCCTACGTAAAAAAATCAAAAAGTTATGAGGCAGTGCTCACTTATTTTTGACTGACCCTCATATTATTGAAAATTGGTAAATGCCCTATTCTCACTGTACTTACTAAATTCTTGTCTGTATTAAAGCCAAGTAAAAGCTGGTCTCCTGCCATGCTGACCAAAGACTGTTCTTGAAATTGATGACTTTTTAGTTCAATACTTTTATTCCCCTTCACAATCTGCTGTAGAAATTGTCTTTCGCTCAGAATCTAGAGTAACAGTAACAGTAAAAGAAAAGTTACTAAATAAATGCATATGAACCAAGCTCCGGCAAAAGGGGGACTTAACTCTTTCCCGCATGACAAAATTTTAGACTCATCTAAATTGAAAGCATTTACAGACGACAAATTTGATGAGGCTCAAAAGATAAGTGCTGTCTTTGAAATGGTAGAAAACACTGTGGGAAAAGGAGAAAATGCTGGTTACCAGCATTTTCTCCTTTTCCCACAATGTTTTCTAAAGACTTCTTCCTCAGGGTCATTAAAAGATGGGATTGTGCAGAAAATTTATCAAAAGCACAAAGTTTCTGCCTAGGTCAGCCTGGGTCGATAATTTTTGCAGATGCAGTAAGTTCCCTTTTCATAAAGAATGGGTCATATCTAAATGCACTCTGACCAATGTACACACATTAGAAAAATGTGTCTTGCAAACTAAATATTTTGACAGTTTCTGGTTTAATGCAATGTAATGTAAAATTTTAGGCCCTTCCAAGTTTAAAACATCTGCAGGCAACTACTTCAAAATTGGTACAAATGAGTTTAAGTTCTCAAATAGGGTAGAAAGCATTGAGGGAAAAGCATAATGGAAATAAGGTAGAAAGCATTGTGGGAAAAGGAGAACATGCTGGTTACTAGCATTTTCTCCTTTTCCAACAATGTTTTCAAAAGTCTTCTCCTCCAGGGTTTAACTAGAACAGTCGCAAAGCAGACAAATAACCCCTCACCAGCACCTTATCACTGAGGCAGCACAATTTGAGAAAGGAAATTATTTTCAAAACAAAGATCACCATGACCTTGACCTTTGACCATACAGCACCTCTATGAGTTATGTGGAATACTTGTACAAAGTTTCAGGGTCCCAGGTCAAAATGCTATTGAGTTTGAGAACAGAAACGATTTTCAAACATAGTTCACCTGCAACCTTGACTTTTGACCCAAGTGACCCCAAAACAATAGGGCATCTCCTTGGGTCATGAGCAACACTTGTGTAAAGTTTCAGGGTCATAGGTTATAGGGCATCTCCTTGGGTCATGAACAACACTTGTGTAAAGATTCACGGTCCTAGGTAAAATGGCTTTTGAGTTAGAGCATGGAAACAAAAAAGTGTACAGGCAGACAGATTGATGGATGGATGAACAGACAGACAGGCAGATATGGTGAAACCAGTATACTCCTGTACTTCTTGGTGAAGCGGAGGTATAATTATGAAATATATGCTTTATGAAAAATTCTTCAAATATTGGAACAAACAGAGATGGTGCTTATCTTACAAATCTCACAATCTGAATATCTCACAAAATATCTATATTAATCCTAGATCAGAAGGGCTCATTCTGTGCTGTCTGATCTTGACTGACTGTCCACAACAAGTAATGTAGTATTTAGCTTTCGGGTAAAAATCAGGCAATGACACAAGATACCTTCAATTATACTTTGATGTCTTAATTGGACACCATATTAGGTCATGTTAAATAGACCATTTATTGGATCAATAATGTAATTAGGGGAAGAAAAGTAATTTGCGATCAGCATGAAAGCCTAAACCACACAATCCCGAGTTTTAACAGCCCTGTCAGAGAGAAAGCTTTTGAAAACATTGTGGGGAAAGGAGAAAATGCTGGTCACCAGCATTTTCTCCTTTTTCCACAATATTTTGTAGTCCATCAAAGACAGGAATCATCATTTGAGCTACTTTTAAGTTGTCATCTGCAAATGCTTTCAATTCAGCCGAGTTCAAAATTTTGTCATTTAGTGCAGAGTTAACTCTTTACCAGACGATAAAATTTCAGACTTGTCAAACTAAAAGCATTTGCAGACTACAAATTAAAGGCGGCTAAAATGATGGGATTGCCTTTGATAAGGTGGAAAACATTTTGGGAAAAAAGAAAATGATGTTATCAACATATTCTCCTGTTCCTGCATTGCTTTCAAAAAGCCTCTTCAACGATGTTGTTAAAGACAGGATTGCTTGGTAAAGGATTAACTCTTTACCACACAAAAAAGATTTATACCATTCCAAATTGCAAGCATTTGCAGACAACAATTTCAGTGTTGCTCAAATGATGAGATTTTTTTTGGATAGGGTAGAAAACATTGTGGGAAAAGGAGAAAATGCTGGTTACCAGCATTTTCTCCTTTTCCCATAATGTTTTCAAAAGCTTTCTTTCCTAGCGTCATTTAAAGTCGTGCTTGTGTGGTAAGGGATTAAGTGGCAAAATGAGCTAGACTTTACTTTAATGTCACAGTGTTTCTGTTAAACAAGAAAAACACCAGAGCTCCAGTTAGAGGAAGTGATTTTGACCTCAAAATTGCAAATATTAATCACTCTCCACTAAACCCTATGGTATGGGTACTCATAAGAATTGCCTCATCGAGACGATTCTAATGAGTATCCACAACATAGGGTTTGGAATAGAAATAATGGATTTAGAATACTATCACTCCCTCTTATCTGGAGGTCTGATCACCCACAGCTAACAGCCATGGATTGACTTACAAGAGGACCATGATAGACCCATATCGATCCCCTGAGTTAACTCTTTACCACAATAAAAAAAATTTTGATTTGTCCAAATAATTCTGTAGATCAGAAATTTAATATGTCCCAAGTTGTGGGAACTGTCTCTGACAGGATACAAAACATTGTGAGAAATGGAGAAAATGCTGGTTACAAGCACTTTCTCCTTTCTGGACCAATTAAACTAAATAATTAAGGATAAGCACTTTAACTCATTACCACACAATCCCGACTTTTAATGACCCTGAAAAAGAAGCCTTTTGAAAACATTGTAGGAAAAGGAGAAAATGCTGGTAACCAGCATTTTCTCCTTTTCCCACAATGTTTTCTACCCTATCCAATACATAAATCACCATTTAAGCTACACTTAATTTGTCGTCTGCAAATGATTTCAATTTGGTCCAGTCTAAAATTTTGCCGTTTGGTAAACAGTTAATCCTTTCCCAGACGACAAATTTTGTACTGGTCCAAATTGGAAGAGTTTGCAGACGACAATTTTAAATTTGATGAAAATGGTAGAAAGTTCTCAAAAAAGGGTAGAAAACACTGTGGGAAAAGGAGAAATTGCTCGTTACGAGCAATTTCTCCTTTTCCCACAGTGTTTTCAAAAGACTTGTACTGCAGACACGTGAAAACCAGGGCTTGTTTGGGAAGGGGTTAAGGAAAGGAAAAGTTCTTATTCAAATTGAAGGACAAGGCAATAAATCTGAGAAAGGGAGCAATTACTTAGACCAAGCAGTCCTTCTACTTGCATCATTTTTCTAGAAGCTGTCTACGGCTTGGACATGAAAAGTTGTATGCAAGGCCAATGAGAGAACCCTTTCTCAAACAATCCCAAGTTTACACAAACCTGAGGAAAAAAGCATTTGAAAATATTGCAGGATGAGAAGAATATCTGGTAGCCAGCACATTCCCCTTTTACAACCATGTTTTCTTCTCTTCCAAAGACACTATCAATTAACCCTTATCCTAAGTGAAATGAAATTTTCAAGCTGATAGTGAAAACCCAAATTTTGCCATTTCAAATGTATTTTTAGTGAAGAGATATCTTCTTATCTGACAGTGTAGATCCAAGATCACACTGCACATTCTGTGCAGTCTGATCTTGATCTAAACTGTCCACAAAAGGTCCTTGAGCCGCACTTAGCAGCCTAAGGGTTAAGCCACAAATATTTGTCATCTTCAAATGCTTTTAAAATGACCTAAGTTTTATCATCTGGTATATAGGCTCAAGGAACAGACTTTGCAACTTGAGTGTGCAGAATTACATCAAAATTATATCAAATATATGAATTATATCAAAATTATACCAAATAATATGAATCATATCAAAGTTATATAAAATATATGAATTATACAAAAATTATATCAAATATATAAATTAAATTATATATAAATAAATTAAATTATATCAAAATTATATCAAGAATATGAATTATATGAAAATTATGCCAAATATATGAATTATATCAAAATTATACCAAATGATATGAATTATATCAAAATTATATCAAATATATGAATTATACAAAAATTATACCAAATACAGTCGAGCCGCGTTTATCCGGGCTCCATAATTCCAGAAATCTCAGGATCCGGACAAAAACATCAGGGAACGGATATTTTCTGTACAATTTTTACTTTTTATTCCGGAAATCCGCGTTCCGGAACCGGAAATCCGCGTTCCGGAACCGGAAAGAAAAAATCGGGAACGAAGGGTTAAGAATTAGTACAAACCTTGTCTGATAAACCAGACGTGGCCTGACTGTGTATCAGACAATTTAAACTGGTACCCGTTGTATCTCCCGTAACCGTCCGATTGATACAAAGATCGATAAGTGGCTACCAGTTTACACACAATTTAGACTTGATATTTTCCCCGGTACCATAGACTGGTTATCATAAATATCATGAATACAGTCTACTTCGAGTGATTTCAGACTGGTGCGTCGTGAATAACACAGGTATCAGTCTAACTAGTGTCATTTGTTGCAGACGATTTTCACACGTATTGAAAAAACATGTGTTGTTAATTAGTAGTGTTTTCGAAAACTGTTAAATGATGTTCTCGTGCCATCGATAATTGTCAATTTTACAGATTATCCATACACGTAGTTCTGAAGTGACAATTCCATGCTTTTGTTGTTTAATTATTACTGGATCTACTTGATTACAGTAATGATCGCTAAAAAAATAGCTGAAATGTCCGCAAAGATTTTGTGGGCATGTTTAAACTCATTTTTCAAAATTAAAGGCAAAACTAAAATATGAACATACCGGCTGCTTGCATATTCAATAATCCTTCGTTTCAAAAACAAATATTTTCAATTTAAATGGTAAACCATAAGAAAAAAAAAAAAGTTTGATTCACGCGTTACTCGAGATGTTTATGTTCCCCAACGTACACACAAAATGGCCGCCAAACATGATAAATTTCATTAGGTTTTTCGAAAATATTTTACTCCTAACAGACTATAAAGATGATTGAAAATATGCCTGTCATTCATATCGCATCAATTGGCTATCAATATTCTCAATTACTCTTTGCCAGTTTACCACTTTGAAAGCACAATTATCAGAAATCAACAGAATGTCTACACCACCAGCAAAAGACAACGAGTTGAAGTTTCGACTTCCGTGAAAAAAGACATTTGTCAGTACAAAGAAGACCATCCAAAAAACCACTATTGCGGAAATTCGACAACACACCGAAAAACACTGTGCATGTCGTGTTTTCTTTTTGTTTCGCCCTTTTCATGGTGTTTTCAAAAATCATAAATGTGCCAAGCTTTACAAGCGCACCTGTTTGCACAATAGGTATGCATGTGCATGTAATTATGTACAAGGAAAAAGTCATGTACAAAAACACACAAATAACAAAAAGGCAAAATGCAAATTTATGACACCCTTTATTCTATAAATCTGAACAATCGTTGGAGCAATAATGACATGTATACAAGTGCTTGTGTAACATACGCTGTTGTAATTCTTACGATGCACGGTGTCCCTTATCAACATGAAGGGAACTGAATTAGCTTAACTTGGATGCCATGCCAGCAATCCCAGTTCGTTGATCCGGAAATACGGCTGATCCGGAGACATTCATAGGAAACAGAAGTGTCCGGATAAATGAGGCTTGACTGTATATGAATTATGTCAAAATTCTAGGAGTGAAGGCTTACAGGATGTTTAAGTCCACGGTCAACAGGAACAAACATGGTCAGTTTCTGAAGAATTGAAGAATTTTTCATTTCTGCCAGTAAGGATTCATCAGCCAACTGTTTGGTGCTCTGTAAGTATATAAGACATTTACATACACATTCTATACCAGTGATTTAATACTTTATTAAACAATCCTGAGTTTTAATGGTTCCTGAAAACATTGTGGAAAAAGGAGAAAATGCTGGTAACAAGCATTTTCTTCTTTTCCCACAATGTTTTCTACCTTTTTCAAATACCCTAACTTGGGCCACATTTAATATGTAGCCTGCAAATGCTTTCAATATAGACAAGTAAAATATCTGTCATCTAGTGAAGAGTTAAGCATCTATCTATACCAGTCTTTAACCCTTTACCACACAATCCTGACTTTTAACGACCCTGAGGAAGAAGTCTTTTAAAAACATTGTAGGAAAAGGAGAAAATCTCCTTTTCTCTCAATGTTTTCCCACACTATCAAAGAAAAATCACATTATTTGAGCCACACCAAAGTTGTTGTCTGCAAATGCTTTGAATTTGGACAGGTCTAAAATTTTGTTGTGTGGTAAAGGGTTAATGTGCAATATTTTCATCCCTTTTTCCCATATAAATCTGTCGTTGCTGTTGATTTAGTGTACTGGTTTCACTATCAAGGCATTACCCTAGACATTTCATTTGTATTTCATCTTCATAAATAGATAAACATCTGCTCAAAAAAATATGTATGTAGCCCCGAAAATAAGGGAACCCTGGTACTTGTTTTTTTCTGACATGACATGACAGGGTGACTTTACCACTCACTATTTCAGAAGATTCCAAGAGCAACGATATGCCATATCTCCAGTATGCCCGCTAGGTGTCGTGCAGGTGTTGGTTACATGGAGGTCACGCCTGATGTCAACTTTGATTAATTGTTATATGTTTCAGGTAAAATAAAGAATTACCTCAAGATGAAACACAAGGGTTCCCTTATTTTTGATTCTACATATATATACACACTACACAAAAAATACCTTTACAAATAAGAAATACCTTTATAAATAAAGAAACATCATCCAAAGTTAACAACGTAGACAACACATCAGCATTACAGTATGTTTTCCCGTCACCAACAAATGGTGATTTACATTTACATTCAATTCCACTTGATGCCTGCAAATACAAGAACACTGCAAGTACAAAAGATATCAGCTAAAAACAAGAAATGTCATTGTTCGAGGTGGCAATGCCTTGAAACTGCAATAGAGTCCCAGCCTTGCACAGATGACCCTACACCAATTCAGACGCCAGGCTTATAAGCGCAACAGCTTGACTTTGACTTTTTGGCCAATTTGTATAGCAAATCCGCTTACTGTGATCGAACTGGCCGGCATCAAACATATCATGTGTAACAACACAAGTGCGCTCACTTTCAGTTTTGAATGGCTGGTCTGTAGAGTATGTTATTGGTTTGATTGGCTAAAGGCATGAGTAGAGGTAAAACAGAATGAAACCAGCCTTATGTTGATGCCGACTCCACCACTGATGCCAATGCATGGAGTAGTGAAACAGCTCCTCCTGGGTAAAGTACCTTAATAACCCTTTACCTGACAGTCCCGAGTTTTATTGACACCAAGGAAGACGACTTCTAAAAACACTGTGGGAAAAGGAGAAAATGCTGGTAACCAGCATTTTCTCCTTTTCCCACAATGTTTTCTACTCTTCCGAAAACAAACTTCAATTTCTGAGTCACATATATTAGGTGGTCTGCAAATGCTTGAAATTTGGACAAGTTTATAGTTTTGTTCTTTGGTAAAGGGTAAATATGACTTGTTTAACCCTTTCCCAAATGACAAATTTTGGACTGGTCCAAATTGAAAGAGTTTGCAGACAACAATTTTAAATTTGATGAAAATGGCAGAAAGGTCTCAAAAAGGGTAGAAAACACTGTGGGAAAAGGAGAAATTGCTTGTAACGAGCAATTTCTCCTTTTCCCACAGTGTTTTCAAAAGACTTGTACCGCAGACACGTGAAAACCAGGGCTTGTTTGGAAAAGGGTTAAATAAAAACATATCAACTTATGAAAGAAACTTTAGTATTTCATTATCATAATCCCTTTTCTCACTAATTAAAATAATGACATGTCAAACACATAGTTTCCCTTTGCCTACAATTTTATCGAATCCATAAGACTCTGTGTCACTGAAATAGTCTGCATAAATCATTAGTTTTAAAAGCTGTTCAAAACCAAGTGAAACAGGGGAAAAGAAACTGCTTTTTTAAAGAAAATTCTGGATCTCATTTTCAGCTTCTGTAATGCTAAGCAACAGCTGGTTCCTGCAATCAATGCACTTAGAATCTTTCTACTACTCTATCGCAGGTAACCGCTCAAAAATTGCTAAATCTTTGATTTAACCCTTCACCAGACGACAAAATTTTAGATGCATCTAAATTGAAAACAATAATTTTGCAGACAACAAAGAAAATTCCTTTTTCAAAAAGGAATTTTCTATGAAAGGGTAGAAAACATTGTGGGAAAAGGAGAAAATTTTCTCCTTTTTCACAATGTTTTTAAAAGCCTTTACCACCAGGGTCATTAAAACTTGGAATTATGTAGCAAAGAACTGCAATCACATGGTCTTGGCCATGCTACACGCTACACATGCAGGTCAAGACTCTATTAGTAGACAAATCGGAATTTCGATGGTCAATTTGTGCAGTTAGAGCGAAAAGTTCATATTTTTCAATGTTTTCATTACTGATGAAGTAAGATTAACCCTTTCCCAAATGATAAATTTTTAGACTGGTCCAACTTGAAAGAGTTTGCAGACGACAATTTTAAATTTGATGAAAATGACAGAAAGTTCTTCAAAAGGGTAAAAAAACACTGTGGGAAAAGGAGAAATTGCTCGTTACAAGCAATTTCTCCTTTTCCCACAGTGTTTTCAAAAGACTTGTACTGCAGACACGTGAAACCAGGGCTTGTTTGGGAAAGGGTTAATTTGATGTTTTGTCTCATTGTGTACCAGGGACAGAAACAGCTTCGGTAATTTGCATCCCAGCAGAGTTTCAGGTGTATATAGATATTTTTACAACATAAAGGACAACCCTGAAAACATACTTCAAATAAGCATGTAGCTCTTTCATGACAGCCTCCTTTAAGTACATCACAAGGGCCGGTACAGTTATAACCATCCCCTTTAAAACCTTTAAGACACTGACAGGTAATTCTATCATCTTCCATGGTACAAATGGCATCACTGTCACAACCTCCATTCCTGTAGGCACAGCTCTTCATGTCTGAATCAGAATTTTCAAAAAAAAAAAAGAGTAACTCTTTACCAGATGAAAAAAATACCCTTGTCCAAACTGAAAGCATTTGCAGACATAAAACTAGATATTGCTCAAATAATGGGATTCTTAATCTAACCCTTTACCAAATGACAAAATTTTAGACTGGTTCAAAGCCTTTTTCAGACAACAATTTAAATGTGGCTCAAATGATGGAATTTGTTTTTGATAGGGTAGAGAACACAGTGGGAAAAGGAGAAAATGCTGGTTACCAGTATTTTCTCCTTTTCGCACTAAGTTTTCAAAAGGCCCCTTTCTCAGGGTCGTTAAAACTTGGGATTGTATGGTAAAAGAGTTAACCTTTTACCAAATGACAAAATTTTTGACATGTCCAAATTGGAAGTATTTGCAGACAACAAATTAAGAGTGGCTCAAATGATTGGATTTGTCTTTGATAGGAGGGAAAACAATCTGAGAAAATAGGAAAATGCTAGTAACCAGCATTTTCTCATTTACCCACAATGTTTTCAAAAGCCTCTCTCGTCAGGATTGTGAGGTAAAGTGTTAATAGGGATAATTATGCTCACACTGATATTCAAACTCAATGATTCTTTACCAGACAACAAAACTTTAGACTTGGACAAACTGAAAGTATTAGCAGACGAATCATTAAATGTTGCTGAAATGATAATATTGACTTTGAAAATATAGAAAAATTTGTGGGAAAAGCAGAAAATGCTGGATTCCAAAATTTCCTCCTTATCCAACAAAGTTTTCAAAAGCATTATACTCCAGAGTCATTAAAATCTCAGAATTGTATAGTAGAGGGTTAACCTTTTACCACATAATCCCGAGTTTTAAGGACCCCGAAGAAAAAGCCTTTTGAAAACATTGTGGGAAAAGGAGAAAATGCTGGTAACCAGCATTTTCTCCATTTCCCACAATGTTTTCTACCTGTCCCTGAACAAAATTTTTCATTTTTGAGTTACATTTATTTTGTAGTCTGCAAATGCTTTCAATTTGGACAAGTCTAAATATTTGTTCTGTAGTAAAGAGTTAAACTAGGTGACTCCATGGGAGTAATATTATTTGACCACAGGCCTCTAATTCTTGACAAAATTGACATGAGGTCCATCAGATGATACAATTTACATCCAAATAGTCACAAAGCTCTGTGCTCTCTGATTCTAGACAAAGAAAACAATCAAAAGTTCTTTCAATAAAACTCTGCTGGAAATGTGACAGTTGGCACGGGACTATACAGTGATAATAAAAATGTAAACATAAAGGTTGTAAACCTTATACAGGGTGATTAATTCTTTACCAAATGACAAAATTTTATACTGGTCCAAATTGAAAGCATTTGCAGACGACAAGGTAAAGGTGGCTCAGATGACCAAATTTGTCCTTAATTGCGTAGAAAACATTGTGGGAAAAGGAGAAAATGCTGGTTACCAACATTTTCTCCTTTTCCCACAATGTTTTCAAAAGGCTTTGTCATCAGGGTCGTTAAAGGTCGGGATTGTGTGGTAATGGGTTAACAGTTTACCCCACCGTCCAAATTTCTACCAACTCTGAGAAGGTGGCCTTTTGAAAATATTGTGGGAAGAAGAGAAAATACTGGTAATTGGCATCTTCTCCTTTTCCAAAAAAGTTTTCTCACCTATCCCAAACAAAAGTCATCATTTCGAGCCATGTTTAGTTTCTCCACTGAAACTACTTCATATATAGGTGAGCCTAAACTTTTGTCATGTGGGAATGAATTAATAATAATTATGGAGTGCAACACACCAAAAGGGGCCTTCGGACATATGCATAAAAGTGTTTCGTTCCTGATCAGCCTGTGCAGTCTGTGACTAATCTGAGATGACACTTCCTGTTTTTGTGCGATTTTCTGTTTCACGAAAGTCTACTGTATGGAAAAAATCTTATGTAGTGGTAAAGTGCCATCTCAGATTAGCCTGCGCAGACTGCACAGGCTAATCCAGGACGACACTTTACGCAATTGTCGGAAGATCTCATTTCGCGTGTTGCTGGCCATATGTGTTAAAATTTTGAAGCGAGTCATTTCGCTGTACATAATATACAGTCGTAAATGTTTCATGTATTCATTATCTCGGGTCTTTAGAGTTTTTGTTAGTATATAACATAATGTACTAACACCATTGTGTCTGTCCATAAACAGAAAATGAATTTTACAACATCTGCTCAATGTGACCACCATCTTGCGATATGAAGATGTCGAGTCTCCTTTTGAAGCTAACAATAATGGAGGCAAACACCAGCTGTGGGTGATTGTCACATTTCACAACAAACTGCTGTTTTCAGTTCTTGTATGGTGGTTTGTTTGGGTGTGTGCACCTCTTTCAAATAACCCCAGGGAAAATGTCAAGGGGAGATAAATCAGGGGAGTGAGGGGGACCATATAGCTGGGTACAAAAGATGCTCCAAACTCCTCCCTCTATAATTCTGTTGCATAAAAGCAAATTATAACTAGGTTTTGAGGAGAAGACTCTAAAAGACTTTTTTAACCCTTTCCCAAACAATCCCTGGTTTTCATGTGTCTGAGGCACAAGTCTTTCGAAAACACTGTGGGAAAAGGAGAAATTGCTCATAACGAGCAATTTCTCCTTTTCCCCACAGTGTTTTCTACCCTTATTGAGAACTTTCTACCACTTTCATCAAATTTAATATTGTCGTCTGCAAACTCTTTCAATTTGGACCAGTCCAAATTTTGTCGTTTGGGAAAGGGTTAAATATTTACTGTCATGGTAGCTATCTCAGGTAACTGGTCAAAGTTGGACATTTTTTGCCTATGTGTGATTGGAATTGGCTCGGGTTGTAAGTTCAAATTCTGCCGTGGCCAAAACATTTTCAGCAGGCTAATAAAAGCCACTGTAACATTCATATCTTGAATCCTTAAACACTGTTTAGGATTTGTTTACGTTGGAAAGCAGCCAGTAGCTTGGAAAGACTGTTGTGTAGAGTGCATGTGACATAATCCAGAAACACATTGATAGGGGAGCTCCTGCAACACAAATGAAATTCTGTTTACATACAGCATCAAACCCTGAACAAACAATTCCTAAAGCAACTTATCTTCAAATTCATCACCCTTAAAGACATTAATTCCTGCAGATGACTATCAATCTTGCATCAGACTATGTTCTAAAACTTTGAAAAACTTCTAAAGACAAACCCTCTTCACTAAATAAACTTGAGATTTAACAGCCCTGAGAAAGAAGTCTTTTGAAAACATTGTAGGAAAAGGAGAAAAAGCTGGTAAATTAGCAATTTCTCCTATTCTTGCAATGTTATATGCCCCCTAAAAAAATAGAAATCATCATTTGCTCTACCTTCAACTTGTTATCTACAAATGCTTTCAGTTTGGACAAGTTTACATTTCTGTCATTTGGTAAAGGATTAACCCATAATGCACCTTGCAAAACTACAGTTGCCTTTGCAGCCTGTGTAGATCAAGATCAGACTGCACAAACTGTGCAGTCTGATCTTTGATCTAGCAGTCTGATCTTTGATCTACAATGTCCACTTTGCTGAAATACTGCAGACAAAAGCAACAATGGAATTGCAGTTATCTTGTTCTGTTTTACACTGTAGCTACACATTGGGTTTATTCAGCCCTTTAATCTTTTACAATACAACATAAATTCATACCAGTACAAACTGAAAGCATTTGCAGAGGACAATTTCAGTGTGGCTCAAATGATGTAATCATTGTTCGATAGGGTAGAAAACATAGTGGGAAAAGAAGAAAATGCTGGATACCAGCATCTTCTCCCTTTCCCACCATGTTTTTTAAAAATCTTCTTCCTCACGGTCATTAAAGTTGGCATTTTGTAGTAAGGGGTTAAGGGTTAACTTTTACCTGTTTCACAATTCTGCCCAGTCCAACCTTCCATACAAGTATCACAGATGTACCCAGTATATCCAGTATCACACACACATTTTCCATTACCTTTGATCCCATCTTGACACCGCCCATGTCCACTACACGGTGTTTCTGGGCCTCCTGGACATTCTATACGTCAATGAAAAACAAGTGATTTGTTAAACCTCTCATATAAATTTGTTGTCTAAAAATAGAAACAAGAACAAGGAAAGTCTAAATTTAGAAACAGAAAGAGAGAGAAAAGTCTAAATATATAAAGAAAATAGAGAAAAGTGAATTATCTATAGCAGTACAACACATCAAAGGCATGATCTGTTTATTGAACATTTTTCTTTTAGGCTTCCAATTTTGTTAGAAATACATGATAACATTCAAAAAGCCACTAGCATACAGTCAAACTTGTATTAAGCAAGCAAATAAGCTAAAATTGAAAAGAAGCATAATCTTCAACTAGATGGCATTTTTCATGTACATACCTATCTGATATGGGCATTCTGGGTACAGAACCAGACTACTTTTCAAGGCAGCAATCAATGCAGCGAATTTCAAAATAAAATATATGTTTACTCATTAAAACCTACCTTGTACAATTAATCCAGCCATGGTTAGTTAAGATAAAACCTATGCATCAGCCATTTATAAACATAACTGGGCTGCCCCTATAAGCTTGGGAAAAAGCCGTGGCATAAGCCCAGCAGGGTGGGGACGTTATTTTTGTTGTCAGTATGTTGCACAAATCCCAGTTTTTCCCCTGTCTATATTCAGAAACTGCCTACAGAGATTTGCAGTATACAATGGTATTATATAAAAATCATTTTCCCTGTTTGAAATCATTATATTTTTAAGAAATTTGTTGCAAAAATCTGGTTTGATTTTTTCACAGAGGTACTATTCATGGCAATTTTTCGCTTTCTATTTTAAATATCAATTGACACATATTAATATTTATCCTGTCCGGGATAGTGATGCGTCATAGTAGACAGATCCAATCTTCGAAGAATATTGACATATGCAGACAACAGAAAAGAAGTTTCCAAGACTTTCTTCACTGGGTTAACCCTTCACAAGATGATAAAATTTTAGACTTGTCAAAATCCGAAGCATTTGCAGATGAAAAACTAAATCTGACACAAATGTTGAAATCTGTTTTGGGAAGGGTAGAAAACATTGTGGGAAATTTGGAGAAAATGCTGGTTACCAGCATTTTCTGTATTTCCCACCATGTTTTCAAAAGGCTTCTTCCTAGTGATTGTTAAAAATTTGAGATTGTGTGGTAAAGGGTTAAGATTTAACCCTTTACCGCACAATGCCGCCTTTTGACGCCCCTTGGAAAGAAGCCTTTTGAAAACATTGTGGGAAAGGAGTAAATGCTGGTAACCAGCATTTTCTCCTTTTCCCACAATGTTTTCTACCCTATCAAAGAAAAATTGCACCATTTGAGCAACATTGAAATTGTTGTCTGCAAATGCTTTCAATTTGGACGAGGCTAAAATTTTGTCGTCTGGTAAAGGGTTAAAGGTTGAAGAAAAAATAAAAAATTACCTGCACAAATCTGTCCATAGAAGCCTGAACAACAACCATTTCTCTGTTAAATATCAAATAGAGGAAGAGAAATATCACTAACTGATAACTGATTCAAACTCATTTAGAATTCTTTAACCCTTAATTCTTTACCACACAATCCCAACTTTTAACAACCCTGAAGAGAAACCCTTTTGAAAACATTGTGGGAAAAGGAGAAAATGCTGGTAATCATAATTTTCTCCTTTTCCCACAATGTTTTAAAATCTTCCGAACACAAAATTCTGTTTTGAGTGCTGATATTTTTTTTGCCGTCTGCAAATGTTTTCAATTTAGACTGGTCCAAAATTTTGTCGTATGGTAAAGACTTAACCCTGAACTAAACAATCCCCTTTTTTTACTGACCTGAATGTAGATAAGGCTTTTAACCATCATCAAATCATTTTTCCATGATGTTTTCTCCCCTACCATGATTTCAGACACATCTGATATGTTGTCTACAAATGCTTTCAATTTGGACATGCCTGAAATTTTGTTGTTTGGTGCAGAGTTAACTCTTTTCCAAACAACAAAATTTAAGACTACTCCAAATTGAAAGCAGTTGCAGAAGACAAAATAAATGTGACTGAAAAATTGAAATTTGTTGTAGGAAGGGTAGAAAACATTGTGGGAAAAGAAGAAAATGCTGGTTACCAGCATTTTCCCCTTTTACCACAATGTTTTTGAAAGGCTTCTTTCTCAGGGTTGTTAAAAGTCGGGATTGTGTGGTAAAGAGTTAACTGTTATTTTAAAACCTCTAAATCCAATCAAGATCAGGCTAAATACATGTAACAGCAAAAACTGATCTTTGGTCTACAATGTTAGGTACCATCTCTTGAAGTACCATTACTAAAAGAAGCAAACTATGATTTGGTTTAATCATTTAGTTTAGCTAATCATCAGTCGTTTTACTTTCAAATTCAGAAGATTCTTGAAATTAAGACTAAGAATGTTCTAAAGAAGGGTTGGTGTATACAGACCTAGATCATCTGGTAAACTACAGGGGTCTGGTCTCTGTATACTTAACTGTTTTATTTCTGTAACAAAGCCCTTGACACCCATCTAGCTCAAGAATTTTCATCATTACTCCATGAGCAAAAACTTCATATTTACATGACATGACATTACCACCATCTTGCAGGAGAGGCTCATAGCTCATGTGGCATGTGTAATTTGCACCGCATGCTTTACATGGTCCCTGAAACATAGACGAAACGAGAAAACAGCTGATAAATTCAACCACACTAACCCTTTACCACACAATCCCGACTTTTAACGACCCTGAGAGAGAAGCCTTTTGAAAACATTGTGGGAAAAGGAGAAAATCCTGGTAGGTAGCATTTTCTCCTTTTCCCACAATGTTTTCTAGCCTTCCCAAAACAAATTTCAGTTTTCGAGTTACATTTATTTTGTAATCTGAAAATTCTTTCAACTCTGACTACTCTAAAATTTGTCGTTTGGTAAAGATTAAATCTCAATACCACCCTTTATTGTGAGCTATCAAAATACAAACACTACACAAGAGCACTGCATGCGGGTGCCAATGCTCGGCTGCAGATGCTTGATTTTCAGTGAAAATTCCAAGCAGAAAGAGGGGCATAGCTGTCAAAAATAATTTTGATGATTACCTGTCCTTCTTGTATAGGTTCCTCTTTTGATAATTAACAACTTGTCCAGGTTTGAAGCAAATATCTTCAGTAATAACAGAGATATTATAAAAAATGTCACAGTTTTCGCATGGCAAGACATTCGACAAAGCCAGGGCTATGAGAGTATGTTGATGTTTTCTTCAAAAACAGCTGAGCTAAAAAGAAGCTTTTTGTCTACAAAGTCACGGAAAAGTATACTAATTCTTTACCAAAATGACAAGACTTAACACTTCTTCAAAGTAGTAGAATCTGCAGACCACAAAGTACATGTAAGTCTGACTCAAAAGTTGAAAATAATTTTTGAAGGGTAGAAAAAATTCTGGGAAAAAGATAATCCTTTTTCCACATGGTTTTTGAAAGCCCTCTGCTTTCATCATAAAATTGATTGGTACAGGGTTAACCCTTTCCCAAACAAGCCCTGGTTTTCACGTGTCTGCAGTACAAGTCTTTTGAAAAAACTGTGGGAAAAGGAGAAATTGCTCGTAACGAGCAATTTCTCCTTTTCCCATAGTGTTTTCTACCCTTTTTGAGAACTTTCTGCCATTTTCATCAAATTTAAAATTGTCGTCTGCAAACTCTTTCAATTTGGACCAGTCTAAAATTTATTGTTTGGGAAAGGGTTAAACACCCCCTGCTTTTTTAAAAATTCATAGAAGATACAGTCTATCTGGACAAACAATTTTATAGTGATACACATGGCCCGCAACATGCGAAATGAGACCTTCTGACATTTTCGTAAAGTGTCGTCTCTGATTAGCCTGCGCAGTCTGTGCAGGCTAATCTGAGATGGCACTTTACGACTACATAAGATTTTGTCATACAGTAGACTTTCGTGACACAGAAAATCACATACGAACAGAAAGTGTCGTCTCGGACTGGTCAATACGAACTGCACAGGCTGATATGGGACGACACATGGGTATGTCGGAAGGCCCCTTTTCGTGTGTTGCACGCCATATAAAAAATGGACATTCTAAGTCAGTTGTAAAAGATGCAGATTTTGCAATTTAACTCTTTACCACACAGTCCTGACTTTTAACGACCCTGAAGAAAAACTATTTTGAAAACATTGTGGGAAAAGGAGAAAATACTGGTTACCAGCATTTTCTCCTTTTTCCCACAATGTTTTCTACCCTTTACAAAACAAATTTTAATTTGTGAGCCAGATTTGATTTGTTGTCTGCAAATGCTTTCAATTTGGACCAGTCTAAAATTTTGTCGCTTGGTAGAGTTAAATGCTGTCTTTATTAGAATATCTGGTAAAGAAAGGGACAGCAATAATGCATCCAGAAACTTCAAATTGTAGGGCACATGCCCCCTTATTCTAACAAACAAGAGGACCATGATGGTCCTAAATCACTCACCTGAAATGCAATTCAGCTCAACACCATAATGCTACATGCCAAATATGAAAGCTCTAGCCCTTACGGTTTGGGACAAGAAGATTTTTAAAGATTTCTCTCTTTATCTCTATGTGAAATCCGAGACCAACAAAATATGGCTAATTTTCACACCAGGGCCATAATTTTAAGTGTTTTGGTAGAGGGCCACTAGATGATGCTACATGCCAAATATGAAAGCTCTAGCCCTTACGGTTTGGGACAAGAAGATTTTTAAAGATTTCCTTCTTTATCTCTATGTGAAATCCGAGAACCCACAACATAGGGCCAATTTTTAACATCAGGGCCATAATTTTAAGTATTTTGGTAGAGGGCCACTAGATGATGCTACATGCCAAATACGAAAGCTCTAGCGCTTACGGTTTGGGACAAGAAGATTTTTACAGATTTCCTTCTTTATCTCTATGTGAAATCCGAGAACCCACAACAAAGGGCCAATTTCCACACTACAGCCATTATTTGAAGTATTTTGGTAGAGGGCCACTAGATGATGCTACATGCAATATATGAGAGCTCTAGCCCTTACAGTTTGGGACATGAAGATTTTTAAAGATTTCCTTCTTTATCTCTATGTTAAATCCGAGAACCCACAACATAGGGCCATTTTCAAACTAGGGCCATAATTTGAAGTATTTTGGTAGAGGGCCACTAGATGATGCTACATGCCAAATATGAAAGCTCTAGCCCTTATGGTTTGGGACAAGAAGATTTTTACAGATTTCCTTCTTTATCTCTATGTGAAATCCGAGAACCCACAACAAAGGGCCAATTTCCACACTACGGCCATTATTTGAAGTATTTTGATTGAGGACTACTAGATGATGCTACATGCCATATATGAGAGCTCTAGCCCTTACAGTTTGGGACAAGAAGATTTTTAAAGATTTCCTTCTTTATCTCTATGTTAAATCCGAGAACCCACAACATAGGGCCATTTTCAACACTAGGGCCATAATTTGAAGTATTTTGGTAGAGGGCCACCAGATGATGCTACATGCCAAATATGAAAGCTCTAGCCCTTATGGTTTGGGACAAGAAGATTTTTACAGATTTCCTTCTTTATCTCTATGTGAAATCCGAGAACCCACAACAGAGGGCCAATTTCCACACTACGGCCATTATTTGAAGTATTTTGGTAGAGGGCCACTAGATGATGCTACATGCCATATATGAAAGCTCTAGCCCTTATGGTTTGGGACAAGAAGATTTTTAAAGATTTCCTTCTTTATCACCATGTGAAATGCGAGAACCCACAACATAGGGCCATTTTCAACACTAGGGCCATAATTTGAAGTATTTTGGTATAGGGCCACTAGATGATGCTACATGCCAAATATGAAAGCTCTAGCGCTTACGGTTTGGGACAAGAAGATTTTTACAGATTTCCTTCTTTATCTCTATGTGAAATCCGAGAACCAACAACATAGGGCCAATTTCCACACTACGGCCATTATTTGAAGTAATTTGGTAGAGGGCCACTAGGTGATACTACATGCCATATATGAGAGCTCTCTCCCTTACGGTTTGGGACAAGAAGATTTTTAAAGATTTCCTTCTTTATCTCTATGTGAAATCCAAGAACCCACAACATAGGGCCATTTTCAACACCAGGGCCATAATTTGAAGTATTTTGGTAGAGGGCCACCAGATGATGCTACATGCCAAATAAGAAAGCTCTAGCCCTTACGGTTTGGGACAAGAAGATTTTTACAGATTTCCTTCTTTATCTCTATTTGAAATTCAAGAACCCACAACATAGGGCCAATTTTAAACACCAGGGCCATAATTTGAAGTGTTTTGGTAGAGGACACTAGATGATGCTACATGCCATATATGAAAGCTCTAGCCCTTACAGTTTGGGACAAGAAGATTTTTAAAGATTTCTTTCTTTATCTCTATGTGAAATCCGAGAACCTACAACATAGGGCCAATTTCCACACTAGGGCCATTATTTGAAGTATTTTGGTAGAGGGTCACTAGATGATACTACATGCCATATATGAGAGCTCTAGCCCTTATGGCTTGGGACATGAAGATTTTTAAAGATTTCCTTCTTTATCTCTATGTGAAATCCGAGAACCCGTAACATAGGGCCATTTTCAACACCAGGGCCATAATTTGAAGTATTTTGGTAGAGGGCCAATAGATGATGCTACATGCCATATATGAAAGCTCTAGCCCTTACAGTTTGGGACAAGAAGATTTTAAAAGTTTTTTCTTTCGGTTGCCATGGCAACCAGAGTTCTTCATGGAATTCAAATCCTTGAAGTATTCTGAAAGTGCATCACCTAAGGATCATTTCTGTGAAGTTTCATTGAAATCTGATTAGCGGTTTCAGAGGAGAAGATTTTTTAGTAATTGTTTACGGACGGACAGACAGACAGACAGACGGACGACGGACTGATCACAATAGCTCACCCTGAGCACTATGTACTCAGGTGAGCTAAAAAGGGGGCACTCTAATCTGAAAATGGGGCACTTGACTTTTCAGGGAAAATGAAAACAATAATTGATTAGATAAAGGATTGCTACAATAAACGTAATATGTGCCTCTTTTCTCATGCATCCTTTAATGACACAACCCAGACAAACAACTGAAATGTTTGGTACTCACTACAGCTTAGGCCAACACTATCACCAGTTTTCTGGGAATCTGAATATCTTATATTATGGACACAGAGTTCACCTCAATTATAAAAGACTTAAAACAAATAACAGTAAATTTCAAATTGGTCTATATTCCAAAAAATAACAGTATCTGCTGCCATTTCTGTCTATGACTCACAAAAATTGACAACTAACATTTGTACCCAATCAAATTCATGGGATTTTTTGCACCCTTCTAATTGATCATGTCATCTAATAATGTCATTGGACATTTCAGGGAAATCCAATGACTTCTTTACAAGTAAGAATCATTTCCCTTACTCTAGCAATACCGTAGTCTTTAGACAGAATAGTTTTTGAGACTGTGTTTGAATTTTTGGCACTCTGCTTGTACTAATGTGCACATCATGGTAAAAATGTGGCATTTTGCACACATAGTTTTTGTGGCATTTGTCAAATACAATGCCACTATGAGTTCAATATGGCATTTTGAAAATCATGTATCGTAGTTTGTGCAAAACCGAAGGAAGTAAACCCAATTACAATCATTTTTTCTGAGACAAATAAGTGTTTCAATTGCACTCGGATATAAAATTGAAAATGACGTATTACAATAAATTGGAGTAGGCCATCGATCGTGGAAATACCCCTTTTTTATCGAAAATAGCTTTAGCTGCTATGGCCTTCTATAGTGGCGTTATGATACACACATACCATGCTTATCTGTCCCAAAACCAGTTCGTTCCTGGGCTTATTCGTCCCAGGGCTTGTTCACTCGGACTTGTTCATCCCACAGTATTACGCCCTTTTCTATAGGATTTTGCATGACTATAATTATAGTAGGTTGACTTTCAAGCGAATGTTTTGAAACTATTTCTGTTGTTTATTTTTCAAATTATTAATTCCACACAATGGCTCCCTTGACAAATGCCACACCAGTGTTTTCAACGCTTTGATTTGATTTTGAGGGGCATTCTCAGAAATAAAGGGGCAATGCAGTACGCTGGATGCATAACCTAGAGAGTGTAGATGCAAGATCAGACTGCACGTTCTGTGCAGTCTGCTCTTGATCAACACTGTCTGCAAGAGCAATTAATTCTGGGTTCAGTGCTAAGGGTTGATTATGGAATGAAGGGGAAGAACTTTGTAGACTTACATATTTCACTTGCTGATTTATCTCCCTGCATCTATGCAACACTGGGTGAAGCAGCCCGTCTATACCATTGACCAGTCCACCAAATGTAAACATGTCTTGGTCCACAATCTGTACTCTGTTCACAGTGACCTGCCCAAGGGAGAATACACCACAAAAAGTAAACTCTTTAACCCTTTACCAGACGACAAAATTTTAGACTGGTCCAAATTGAAGAGCTTGCAGACGACAATTTTAAATTCGATGAAAATGGCAGAAAGTTCTCAAAAAGGGTAGAAAACACTGTGGGAAAAGGAGAAATTGCTCGTTACGAGCAATTTCTCCTTTTCCCTCAGTGTTTTCAAAAGACTTGTACTGCAGACACGTGAAAACCAGGACTTGTTTGGGAAAGGGTTAATCCTTTACCACACAATCTCAAGTTTTAATTACCCTGGGAAATCAGACATTTGAAAACATTGTGGGAAAAGGAGAAAATGCTAGTAACCATCATTTTCTCATTTTCCCACTATGTTTTCTAACCATTCAGAAACAAATCCAATCATTTGAGGTACATTTAAATTGTTGTCTGGAAATGCTTTCAGTCTGGACCAGTCTAAAATACTGTCATATAGTAAAAGAGTTAACAAACAATCACATGTTTAATGACCTCGATGAAATACGCATCTGAAATCATTGCAGAAAAAAAGGAGAAAAGGCTAGCAATCAGCATTTTCTCCTTTTCCCATTGTGTTTTTTAGTGGGAAAAGGAAAGAATGCAGGTTACCAGCATTTTCTGCTTTTTCCAAACTTTTTTCAAAGCCTTCTTTGCCATGGTTGTTAAACAGGGGATTGTTTGGTAAAGGGTTAAAAGACACAAATCATCATTTGAACCCTATTTCTTATGTTATCTGCAAATACTTTCAATATGGAAGAGTCAGGAAGACTTTAAAATATGATAACCATCATTTTCTGCATTTCCCACAATGTTTTTCACCTTTTCAGAAACAAAACACACCAACTGAGTAATATTCAATTTATCGTCTGCAAATGCTTTAGTTTTTAACTCTTTACCAAATGACAAAATTTTAGGCTAGTCCAAACTGACAGCATTTGCAGACTACAAAATAAATGTGACTGAAAAATTGAAATATGTTTCGGAATGGGTAGAAAACATTGTGGGAAAAGGAGAAAATGCTGGTTTCTTCTTTTCCCACAATGTTTTCAAAAGGCTTCTCTCTCAGGGTCGCTAAAAGCTGGGATTATGTGGTAAAGAGTTTAAAATATAGTTATAAGGTGAAAATTTAAGAAGCTAGTGAATGAAGCCATGGAATATCTTTCTTTAAAATCTTAAAGATAAATGGATAAGAAAGTTGGTTGTGAATAAAACAAGAGCACTGCATGTGGGTGCCAACACTCTGCAACAGTTGCTTGATTTTCAGTGAAAATTCAGTCGAAAAAGGGACATAACTGTGTCAAAATACTTTGACAGTTATCTGCCCCTGTTGTATGGGTTCCCTTTTTTGACAGTTAATAACTTGTTCAAGTTTGACGTAAGTATCTTCAGTAATAAGAAATATATTATAAAATGTCATAGTTTTTGCACAATCATTACGATGCAGACGACAACTATGACAGGGCTATGGCAACAACTTGACATTTTCTTTGAAAACAGCTGAGCTAACTAAAATACTTTACATTGAACCATCCGTAGACTTTCAAATCTAGCTGATGTTGAGGTCCTAATGCTGTTGTTAGTGTGTCATTGCCAAATGCTGCTGTCATTACGCTTGAGTTCACCAAATGATACAGTAGATAATCAGTTGTCTGGAAAACAGCAACAGCTATGAAAAGCAGTGCAAATGAACCATGGTCTGGTTAAGGGGGGGGGGGGGGGGTTAACTCTTTACCAAATGACAAAATGTTACACTTGACCATGTTTATAGCATTAACCCTTTATCACACAATCCCGACTTTTACTAACCTGAGAAAGAAGCCTTTCAAAAGCATTGTGGGAAATGGAGAAAATGCTGGTAACCAGCATTTTCTCCTTTTCCCACAATGTTTTCTAGACCATTCAAATGTAAATTTCAATTTCTGAGTCACATTTATTTTGTCTGCAAAAGCTGATAATAGTGCCAAGTGTACATTTTTTTCATTTGGAAAAAGAGTTAAAGTAATGATTTCAGTCTTTGATAGTGGAGAAAACATTGTGGGAAATGGAGAAAATGCTATTTACCAGCATTTTCTCCTTTTAACGCAACGTTTTATAAGCCTTCTTCTTAGGGGTCATTAACTCTTTACCACACAATCCCGACTTTTAACGACCCTGAAAAAGGAAGCATCTGAAAACATTGTGGGAAAAGGAGAAAATGCTGGTAACCAGCATTTTCTCCTTTTCCCACAATGTTTTCAAACCTTCCCAAAACAAATTTCAATTTTTGGGTTACATTTATATTGTCCTCTGCAAATGCTTTCAATTTGGACCAGTCTAAAATTTTGTCATTTGGTAAAAAGTTAAACCTTAAGATTGTACAGTATAGAGTTAATGCATCTCTGTTATGCATTATCTCTTTACCAAACGACAAAATTTTAGACCAGTCCAAATTGAAAGCTTTTGCAGACAACAAAATAATTGTGAATCAAAAACTGAAATTTGTTTTTGGAAAAGTAGAAAACATTGTGGAAAAAGGAGCAAATGCTTGTTAACTCTTTACCACACAATCCCGAGTTTTAACGACCCTGAGAAAGAAGCCTTTTGAAAACATTGTGGGAAAAGGAGAAAATACTGGGAACCAGCATTTTCTCCTTTTCCCACATTTTCTACCCTTCCCAAAACCAGTTTTAATTTTTCATTTGCATTTAATTTGTCATCTTCAAACGCTTTCAATTTGGACCAGTCTAAAATGTTGTCGTGTGGTAAAGAGTTAATAGCATTTCCTCCTTTTCCCACAATGTTTTTTAAACGGCTTCTTTCTCAGGGTCATTAAAAGTCGGGATTTTGTGGTAGAGGGTTATACCAAACATGTCATCACACAATTATGGATCCATAAAATCCATTTCGTCTAACAACCAACTGATTCCTGAAGTAGAATGGTCCTTTGATATTCAAAAAATTAACCAATAGCAAAAAGTTTCAACCCAGGTCAGGCTGCGTAGACTGCAGAGGCTGACATGGGTCAATACTTTTAGCAGATGCATAAAACCCTTTTTCACAGAGCATCGCTCATATATATCCAAAGGGGCATGTCACATAAAATTGCTGATTTTTTTTAATTCAAGTGTACATATTTTTTGAACACCCTTTGAACACCAAATGAACAAAATTAAAAGTTTAATTTGGAAAAACCTACAAAGTAATTGCAGAATCAAGGTTGCTTTCCACCAAAATGTCTCGGAATGTGAGATGTGCAACTATGTTGTAATAGAGATAAATTGTGGCATGCCACGTTTTAAAATATTCCAATGGAAACTGTAGAAAATCGAAATTACTACTGGGGCAACAGATAGGCAAAGCCCTATGGAGCAGATCAACATCAGACTGCAAACAAAGTAATGAAAGATCAAATCAGCAATGTTCAGTAAAACCAGTCTTTGTAAGCAAGCAACCTGTATTTAACAAGCACACATTAACTCTTTACCAAACGACAAATGTAGAAACTGCTTCATAGCCAATTTTTGTTTTACTGGAATTGACCTCCTTTCATTATGGTATTATGTTTCTTTTGTTTTCTTTGTGTAAAAGTAGTTTTTATTTCGGGTAAAAGCAGTCTTTCTTTCAGAATCATGTAATGGACAAGACTGTCCTTGGAATTTTAACCCCATCCTGCTAAATGAGTGTAAAAAAAATATGTGGTAAAGAGTTAAAAAAAAACTACCAAGCCGATTTTGAAAACCTGACTTATGTTATTTCAAGCATATTTTTTTGGAGAAAAATATCGGATAATGTAGATCCAAGATCTTGATGTACACCGTCCGCAAAATGTCTGTGAGTCGCACATAGCAGCATAAGGGTTAAGATTCAATTTTACTCCCATCTCTCAGATCACCATTTTCATTTACCTGCTGCTGGCGATTTTGAAAACCCATTGAGAATGAAAAAAAAAACATGCCAACAAGTAACTTAACCCTGTACCACAAAATGCTGTGTATTAATGACCCTTAGAAAGAAGCCTTTTGTAAACATTGTGGAAAAAGGAGAAAATGCTGGTAACCAGCATTTTCTCCTTTTCCCACAATGTTCTCTACCTATTCAAGGACAAGTACTATCATTTGCAAAATATTTGACATGTAGTCTGTAAGTTCCTTCAATATGGAAAAGGCCTCTTTCTCAGGGTCGTTAAAGCTTGGGATTGTGTGTAAAAGGGTTAAGGTTCCATAGAAGGCAGGAACAATGGTATGTTGAATTATGCTAGCACTAAGCAAAAACCTTTCTTGGGCAAGAACATTTTGAATGCCCCTAGGTACTTGCTCAAGTCCTTACCAAATGACAAAACTTTAGACTTTTTCAAATTGAAAGCATTTGCAAATGTCCGATTACATGTTGCTCAAATGTTGGAAAATGTTTTTAACCCTTTACCAGACGACAAAATTTTAGACTGGTCTAAACTGAAAGCATCTGCAGACGACAATTTCAATGTGGCTCAAAAGGTGTATTTTTTCTTTGATAGGGTAGAAAACATTGTGGGAAAAGGAGAAAATGCTGGTAACCAGCATTTTCTCCTTTTCCCATAATGTTTTCGAAAGGCTTCTTCCTCTGGGTCAATAAAATTTTGGATTATGTGGTAAAGGGTTAAAGGAGTAGAAACACTTTTGGAAAAGGAGAAAATGCTGGTTACCAGCATTTTCACCTTTTCTCACAGTGTTTTCAAATGCCTTCTTCCTCAGGGTTGTTAAAACTTGAGATTGTGTTGTAAAGGGTTAATACTTGTTTGAACCTTCTTCCATCTTTCCATCTAAAAGAACAGCACCTGGAGAAATAATATGAAGCAAAAAAAACCTAATTAACCCTTCAAGCGCCTTTCACAATTATAGCTGCGTTTGCGACCAGTGTAGATCAAGATCAGGCGGCACAAAACCTGCAGCCTGATCTTTGATCTACACTGTCCGCTTTGCTGAATCACTATAGACATAAGCAACCAGGAAATTGCAATTATTTGGGTCATATTTCTAGGATGAAAATGTCTGACAGGTTTATTCAGGGCTCTAAGGCTTAATTGATACTTACAACGGTTTTCTTTAGATGTTTCATTGCAGTATTGCTTGGAACAAAAAGTGTATACTGGTCATAGTCATTCTCTATTTTGTATGTTAGATTCTTTTTCTGTAAAAGTGATGAATAGAAAGATAGAAATTAAATGAAGTTTGATAGCCAATCTTCAAAAACTGATACAACTCTTCATTTTTCTTTTCCAAACTTTCACCCTTTACCAAATAATCCTGTGTTTTATTGACCCTTGGGAAGGAAACTTTCAAAAACATTGTTGGAGAAGGGGAAAATGCTGGTAAACAGCATTTTCTCCTTTTCCAACAATGTTTTCTACCCTTTCAAAGCCAAATCCCATTGTTTAAATCACATTTAATTTGTCGTCTGCTAATGCTTTCAATTTGGTTGAGTCTAAGGTTTTATCATTTGGTTAACTTTTTACCAACTGACAAAATTTTAGACTGGTCCAAATTACAAGCATTTGCAGATGACAAAGGTGGCTCAAATGACAATTTTTGTCTCTGATAGGGTAGAAAACATTGTGGGAAAAGGAGAAAATGCCGGTTACCTGCATTTTCTCCTTTTCCCACAATTTTTTCAAAAGCCATCTTCCACAGGGTCATTAAAAGTCGGGACTGTGTGGTAAAGGGTTAACTCTTTACCACGCAATCCAGAGTTTTAACTACCTTAAGAAAGAAGGCTTTTGGAGAAGGAGAAGGAGAAAATGTTGGTAACCAGCATACTCTGCTTTTCCAACAATGTTTTCTACCCATTCACAGACAAAGCTCATCCTTTGAATCATATTTGTCGTCTGCAAAGGCTTTTAACTTGGAGGAGTAAAAAATTTTGTCTTTTAGAATTGAGTTAAGAGTAAAACAAGGGAACCAACTCTACCAAAAGTGATATCAATTTTCAATAGTGCTTCTAGTTCTTTATTAAACGGCGTGCAACACATGAAAAGGGGCCTTCGAACATATTCGTAAAATTCATCCCAGATCAGCCTGTGCAATCTGTGACTGATTCGCGACGACACTTCCAATTTTTGTGTATGTTTTACTGTATGAAAAAATCTTATGTAGTCATGAAGAGCCGTCTCTGATTAATCCGGGACAACACTAGGCAAATGTCCGAAGGCCTCATATCACATGTTGCGGGCCAGATAATCATGTCAATGGCAGCTCTTGTACTACATTTGACTTGTCGCCTGTAAATGAGCCATGCTTTGTGAAAAGGGAGTTTAATGCATCTGCAAAAAGCATCGACCAAGTTCAGCCTGAGCAGTCCACGCAGGCTGACCTGGATCGATACTTTTTGCTAGTGGTAAATGTTCTGCATGTCAAACAACTGTTCTATCTCATTATACGGCCAGTTGTTTGACAAAAAGGATTTTATGGATCCACACAATGTACTTATGATTGTGATGACTTGCTTGGTATAATGAATCACAGAGATGCATTAAATCCCCTTTTGCCAGAGCATGGCTAAAATTAAATGCTTTCAATTTGAATAATCCAAAGTTTTGTTGCCTGGTAAAGATTTGAAACACTAAACTATGCTGAGGACCCCATTTAACCCTTTACCATACAATCCTGAGTTTTAACAACCCTAACATAATGGGCTTTTAAAAACATAGTAGGAAAAGGAGAAAATGCTGGTAACCAGCATTTTCTCCTTTTCCTACTATGTTTTCTACCCCCCATCAAACACAAATTCCATCATTTAAGCCACATTTAAATTGTCGTCTGCACATGCTTTCAATTTGAACCAGTCTAAAATTTTGTCTCTTGGTAAAGAGTTAACCCTTTACCGCACAATGCCGCCTTTTGACGCCCCTGGGAAGGAAGCCTTTTGAAAACATTGTGGGAAAAGGAGAAAATGCTGGTAACCAGCATTTTCTCCATTTCCCACAATGTTTTCTACCCATCAAAGAAAAGTTGCACCATTTGAGCCACATTGAAATTGACGTCTGCAAATACTTTTAATTTGGACAGGTCTAGAATTTTGTCGTCTGGTAAAGGGTTAAAGAGTGAAGGTTGCTACTTACCATTAACCATTCTCCAAACATACTGTACTTTGGATGTTGCTGGAAGAATGTTTCCAAGTCAGGATAGTCATCGGGAGAAACGGGCAGGGATGGGAGAAGAATCTGAAAACAGTCAGAGTGATATGCTGTCTTGACCCATATCCATCAACCATACTAAATTCAATTCTTATTCTAAACTCCAAGACCTGCCATCTGAGTGGCTGAGACTTATGTTTACAGGTATGTACACAAACCCCCTGATTGACCCAGCAACTCGTTGGCTTATTCCAGTATACCAATATAAAATGGTTTTGCGATGAGTTATAGAAAATGCCTGATTGCTTCTGCTGATTGCTTTGATAAAGAAGACAGATGTTCAAACCAAATGAGCCATGCTCTGGCAAAAGGGGCTTAATGCCCTCTATAATGCAAGATACCTAGCAAGTCATCACATAATTATGGATCCATAAGTCCATTTTGTCTAACGAACGACTGAATCATGTGGTAAACTTGTCCTTAGACATACAGAAAATAGACAAACAGGGAAAAGTTTCGGTCCAGGTCAGCCTGCGCAGGCTGACCTGAGTCAATACTTTTCGTAGATGCATTAAGCCCCTTTTTCACAGAAAATGGTTCAAATATGTGTGTATCCGGAAAATGCCAATACCTAAATGGGAGGTAAATCATTTTAATCCGACATTTGAAAATGCTTCAAGCACATTTACATTTTTGAGTTATACAGAGGTTAAATACAATGCCAGTAAAACTAGGGTGGATCGTCCAAAAAAAAAAAATGCCTACAGACGGACAGACTATCAGTTAAATTCTTGTCTACCTGAAAATATTTGAGCCATGCTCTGTGAAAAGGGGGCTTAATGCATCTGCGCAAAGTATTGACCCAGGTCAGCCTGTGCAGTCCGCGCAGGCTGACCTCAGCTGAAACTTTTTGCTGTTGGTCAATTTTCTGTATGTGCAAGGACCATTCTATCTCTGGATTCAGTCGGTTGCTAGAGAAAATGGATTTTATGGATCCACAATTACATGACAACTTGCGTGGTATTATGCTTCATGGAGATGCATTATGCCCCCTTTTGCCAGAGCATGGCTCATTTGTTTTGTGGAGATATAAAAATCAATCACATAGGAGAGTAAAAAAAAAACACCACACCTTATCTATGATATTAAGGTATCCATTTGTGACGACTATATCCGACTCTAACACAGTGGCAGCTGGGCCATTCACCATGGGGTATATCGTCACTGTCTGAAATTGTAAGTAACGGGAAAGTCTATAGTGTGGCTAAATCTAGACAAATGCGCACTACAAAAATGCTTCAATTGATTCTTCTACTCATCAAGGAGTACAATTGAACTATATTACATTGTGCTTTGAAACCCATCCATAAACAGATGTTATGGTCCAGATAATTCTAGGCAGATGAACACTCTAAGGCACACATACACAAGCACACACACTAAACTAATGTTGTGACAACTATGTCGCCCTAAACACAACAGCGCCGCCAAATCTCTGCTGAAGTTGCTTGAATTTGAGTGAAAATTTTACGTCTAAAAAGGGTCAAAAATACTGTGTTGGTTACCTACTCGTGTTGTACGAGTTTCCCGTTTGATGGTAAACTACTAGTCCAAGTTTGAAGTAAATACCCTCAGTAATAACAGAGATATAAAATGTCTAAGTTTTTGCACCATTACGACGCAGACAACAACAGGGCTAAGACAATAAATTGACGTTTTCCTTGAAAACGGCCAAGCTAATGCGTGGGTTAAACAGAAATGAAGTGTTACATAAAAAGAATAAGAACTTACATTATTTTCACCTCTTTCCAAATGTAGATAATACCCGTTTTGCATTGTCTCTAACTTTCCGAACATGGACAGAACTACTAACCTATCCAAGGTCATACGACCTTGTAATGTGTGATAGCTGTAACAGTAAAATATATCATAATTTTACACGATTCACGTTTAACAAGACAATCCCATGATGCAAAGTACTTTGAAAACATTGTTGTTAGCCCTTTGCCACACATCCAGCATTTAAGCATAAAGAATAAGACTTTTGAAAACAATGTGGTAACCAGCATTTTCTCCTTTTCCAACAATGTTTTCTAACCTTTAAGAAACAAATCCAATCATTAGAACAACATATAAATTGTTCTTTGCAAATGTTTTGAAATTGTACCTTCAACCCTCTACCACACCATCCTGACTTTTAATGACACTGAGAAAGAGAGCTTTCGAAAACATTGCGAGAAAAGGAGAAAATCCTGTTAACGAGCATTTTCTCCATTTCACACAATGTTTTGTACCCTTCCAAGAACCAATTTCAATTTTTTAGTTACATTTATTTTTTCATCTGCAAATGCTTTCAGTTTGGACATTCCTAAAATTTGTGGTGTGGTAAAGAGTTAAAAACTTTTGTTGTTTGGAAAGAGTTAGAGAAGAAAATGCTGGTAATTTCTGCCCTTCCGTGACAAAGCTCATCATTTGAGGCACATTTATCATCTGCAAATGCTTTTAATATGGACCCACCTAAAGTTTTATTCTCTGGTGAATTTTGATGTCTGATATTCAGGGGAAATAATTTGGGATATCTATTGCAACAGGCTTTTTTACCACATTTTAACTCTTTACCAAAAAAACAAGTTTTAGACTCGTCCAAATTGAAAGCTTTTGCAGACAACAAAATAAATGTGACTCAAAATTTGATTTGGAAAGGGTAGAAAAGATTGAGGGAAAGGGAGAAAATGCTGGTTACCAGCATTTTCTCCTTTTCCCACAATGTTTTCAAAAGCTTTCCTTCTCAGGGTCGTTAAAACTCAGGACTGTGTGGTAAAGGGTTAAGCAAATAGAGCAAGTTGCTATTTATCCAACAACCAGAAATGTATTTGCTTTTCAATTTTTTGTAATAATTGATTGTAGTGTGTTTAATGCCAACTTCAACATTTTTTCAGCCAGTGCGCCTATCCATGCTTCCTGGGGTTTATTTTACTAGTACTACGTACAATATTCTTTCAATATTCTTTCCAAGCCACTGGCTGCTTTCCTACGTAACCATCGTTGAAAGAATGGTTAGCAGTGAGAGAGGAATGAATCCTGTTGCAATGACTATCATCAATCCTTGGAAAGAAATTGGCCAAGCCGGGGATCGAAGCAGCAAGCCCCTGTTCTCAAGTCCTGTATGCTACAGACCGTGCTACCAGGACTTGGCTCTTAGTGTCCTTAAAAGTTGGCATTGTGCAGTAATGGGTTAACTTTTTACCAAATGAGAAAAATGTAGACTTGTCCAAATTGAAAGCATTTGAAGATGACAATTTAAATGTGATTCAAAAACTGAAATTTTTCTTTGAAAATGCAGAAAACATTTTTCCCAGAATGTTTTCAAAAGCTTTCTTTCTTAGGGTCATTAAAAGTCGGCACTGTGCAATAAAAGGTTAAACAAGGTCTAAGAAAACAGTTTAATTATAAATAAAGAAATTTTAGTTCCTATGAAAAAGCATTGTATCAAACGGAGAGATAATAGAAATACTATTCAGAAATCTAGCAACTGTTACTATATGTTTGAAAAGCATTTGGATAAAGAACAAAAATAAGATAAAGTCAGATAAAGTCAGTTCAAGATAAAGTCAGTGGTTACTGTATGAGCAGAAATTTTTTGGAATTTTGGGAATTTGGAAAATTCGCAAACTTTTCTACTTGCGAATTTTACCACAACTATAACAACAAATAACGAGTGTTTTGAATTTGCAAAAATTTTCGTACACAAAATGTCTGTAATCAGTAATTCGCAAATTTTTCCACACACCCATACATGTATCCATTTATACATTAACTCTTTACCACATGACAAAATCTTTAACTTGTCCAAATTGAAAGCATTTGCAGAGACAATTTCAATGAGGCTTAAAAGATGGAATTTGTCTTTGAATGGGTAGAAAACATTGTGGAAAAAGGACAAAATGCTGGTCAAAAGGCTTCTTCCTCAGGATCATTAAAACTCGGGATTGTGTGGTAAAAAGTTATTTTTTTTTGGTATAAGGGTCCAAGTAATTACTTTAACAAAGACAGCAGCACATCCTTTTTCATCCAATGGTAAAACATTTCATCGAGCAACTGATCAGTTACAAATTCAGAGATAGCTTCATCATAAGGTGCAAACACAGTATAGTTGTCATCCAGGAATAATTCTCTCTCAAGCTTGCTCAGTTTCTGAAAATAAAACAAATATGTGCATTAACATTACCAGGAAAAAACAAGAGCATCACAGGTGGGTACCAATGCTCAGCTGCAGTAACTGTTGCTTTTAGAAATAGATTGATTTTCAGTGAAAATTCTAAGTTGAAAAAGAGGCATAACTGTGTCAAAAATATTCTGATGATTACCTGCCCCTGTTGAATTGGTTTTCCTTTTGTTGGTTAACAACTAGTGAGGGTTTGAAGTATATGTCTGCAGAAATGGCATACAATACACAAAAAGGGGTATTCAGACATATGTGTAAAAGTGTGTCATCCCAAATCAGCCTGTGCAGTCTGTGTCTAATCCGAGATGACACTTCCCGTTTTTGTGCGATTTTCTGTTTCACAAAAGTCTACTGTATGAAAAAATCTTATGTAGTCGTAAAGTGCCATCTCGGATTAGCCTGCGCAGACTGCACAGGCTACTCCGAGACAACACTTTACGCAGATGTCCAAAGGTCTCATTTCGCATGTTGCGGGCCAAATGATAGAGATATTATAAAATGTCAAAGTTTTTGCACCCCGATGACCAAAACAGCAGGGTTATGACAATACCTCGATGTTTTCTTTGAAAACAGCCGCGCTAAAAATTACACTTGTCCACAGTGAAAGCATTCATTTGCAGACAACACTGGGTTAACCCTTTTCCAGACAACAAATTTTGGACTGGTCCAAACTGAAAGAGTTTGCAGACGACAATTTTAAATTTGATGAAAATGGCAGAAAGTTCTCAAAAACGGTAGAAAACACTGTGGGAAAAGGAGAAATTGCTCGTTACGAGCAATTTCTCCTTGTCCCACAGTGTTTTCAAAAGACTTGTACTGCAGACACGTGAAAACCAGGACTTGTTTGGGAAAGGGTTAAATCTTCACGAAGTTACGAAACCTTAGTCTTGTAAAAATGGAAAGCATATGCAGATGACAAGTTAAATGTAACTAAAAACATGAAAATTTGCTTTCATGGGGGAGAAAACATTGTGATAAAAGGAGAGAATGCTGGTTACTAGTGTGCACAGGCTGACAAAGGTCAAAACTCTTTGCTATTGGTCAATTTTCTCCATGTCAAAGTACCATTCTACCACAGGCTTTAGTTGGTTGTTAGATAAAATAGATTTCATAGATCTATAATCATGTGATGACTTGCTTGGTTTAATGCATTACGGAGATGCATTAACCCTTTCCCAAATGATGAATTTTAGACTGGTCAAAATTGAAAGAGTTTGCGGACGACAACTTTAAATTGATGAAAATGACAGAAAGTTCTCCAAAAGGGTAGAAAACACTGTGGGAAAAGGAGAAATTGCTCGTTACGAGCAATTTCTCCTTTTCCCCACAGTGTTTTCAAAAGACTTGTACTGCAGACACGTGAAAACCAGGGCTTGTTTGGGAAAGGGTTAAACCCCTTTTTGTTACAGTGGGGCTTATATTTTGATAGTATTTGCTGTTCTGGTATGGATTCTCTTTAGATAATTAGCAGCAAGCCCCAAGTGTGAAGTAAATGAGCCATGCTCTGTGAAAAGGGGGCTTAATGCATCTGCAAAAGGTATCAACCTATGTCAGCCTGCAAAGGCCGACATGGGTCAAAAGTTTTTGCTATTTGTAATTTTTTTTTTTGCATGTCAAAGGACCATTTTACCTGGAAGATCCAGTCGATCGTGAGACTAAATTGATTTTATGGATCCATAACTGTGTGATGACTTACTTGGTACAAGGTATCGAGGAGATGAATTAACCCTTTTTTGCCAGAGCATTGCTCAAGTATATTCAGTAATGACAGAAATAGCAGAAAATGTCAACATTTTCACATTGATAACTTGGACTCAGATGACATGACAATGATAACAAGAGCCATGCAGCAGTTACTTTTAGCGAAAATTCTAAGTTGAAATTTGGGCATAATTGTGTCAAAAATATTTTGATGGATACCAGCCCCTATTGCATGGGTTCCACTTTTGATAGTTTACAACTAGTCCAAGTTTGAAGTAATTATCTCCAGTAATGACAGAGATATTATAAAATGTCAAAGTTTTTACGTGACACATACAACAATGCCAGGGCTAAGATAATACCTCAATGTTGTTTTTCGTAAATAGCCTAACTAAAACTCTGACTAATATAGATGTTCAGGTGAAATATTAGTACAGACAAGTCACTAACTGAAAAAAAGCTTGCTATCCATGTAAGCCTCTTATCATCCATGATTGTTCTGATGATGTTCCCAGTACATGTGTACCCATTTCCACTGTAACCTTGATCTATCAGACATGTACAGTTTACCCTTCCAGGTCCATCATTGGCACATGCAGCCTACAGTGAACGTCAAAATATGCATAGTTACAATAACAGTGACCACTGCACACCATCTCAGTTCAACCATTTCATAAGAAGATTTTTTTGGATTCAAAAATAATGATTATCAGGCTTTTAGCAATAAAACTTTTGGCAATGAAATTTCACGTCTAAAATAACACTTCTAGAAAATTTTGAAAGACTTAAACCTTTCCCAGACGACAAATTTTGGACTGGTCCAAATTGAAAGAGTTTGCAGACGACAATTTCAAATTTGATGAAAATGGCACAAAGGTCTCAAAAAGGGTAGAAAACACTGTGGGAAAAGGAGAAATTGCTCGTTCCGAGCAATTTCTCCTTTTCCCACAGTGTTTTCAAAAGACTTGTACTGCAGACACGTGAAAACCAGGGCTTGTTTGGGAAAGGGTTAAACAATCCATTATGTTACATATCTATTAAATTAAAATTTACTATTCACCCTGTCCTGAGTTTTAATGACCCTGTTGAAGAAGACTTTGAAACAACTGTGGGAAAAGAAGAAAATGCTGGTAACCAGCATTTTCTCCTATTCCCATAATGTTTTCTACCCTTTCAAAGACAGGTGTCATTGTTTGACCTGCTATTATTTTGTTGTCTGCAAATGGCTTCAGTTTTGTCCTTTGGTAAAGAGATAAGCTGATTTAACCCTTTACCAGACGACAAAATTTTAAAATTGAAAGCATTTGCAGATAACAATTTCAGTGTGGCTCAAATGGTGCAGCTTTTCTTTGATAGGGTAGAAAACATTGTGGGAAAAAGAGAAAATGCTGGTTACCAGCATTTTCTCCTGTTCCCACAATGTTTTCAAAAGGCTTCTTTCCCAGGGGTGTCAAAAGGCGGCATTGTGTGGTAAAGTGTTAACCCTTTCCCACAAAACAAATATTAGACTCTCTTAAATTCAAAACAATTTCTGAAGATAAATTCAGAATTATTACAAATGAGCTTAAGTTCTCTGATATGATAGAAAACGTTGTGGGAAAAGGAGAAAATCTGGTTAATTACCAGCATTTTCTCCTTTTCCCATAATTTTTTCAAAGGGTATCTTATTTAAGGTCGTCTGAACTAGGGATTGTTTGGTAATAGGTAAGCTTAAATTTCGTAAGTGCTGGCCAAGAAATAGTGTTCAGTATCTATAATAAAGAAAGGGAGGTAAACAATTTAGGCTTATCAGTTTTTTTTTGCTCCAGTTGTCTTATCTCCTATAGGTCCAATGATTCTTCAGAATGTAACAACCTGGATACTACAATTTCAAGCATGTTGTGGATTTAATGGCTGACTGTATGGTGTTTACAATTGTTTTCAACATTATTTAAGTTATATTACAGTGGCCAGTGCACCTATCCATGCTTTACTGGAGTTACTTTTTACCAGTACTTCACACAATATTCTTCTCAGGCCACTGGCTGCTTTCCCACATAACCATCATCAAAAAATATGACCAGCAGGGAGAGAGAAATGAACCCTGTCACAATGACTATCATCAATTTTTGAAAATAAATTGGCCCAGCTGGGAATTCGAACCAGCAACCCCCAGTCTCAAATCTTACACGCTACCAACTGCTCGACCTGGGCACGGCTGTTCTGAATTAATAATCTCACAAAATACTCAATAATGAGGAATGAAAGATCAGACCGTTCATTCTGCATGCTCTAATTTCTATTGACACAGCCCACAAAAAAAACCTGAAATCCCCGATATATTTTCTATCCATTCAAAGACAGGTCCTGTCATGTAAGTCACATTCAGTTTGTCATCAACAGATGCTTTGATATGAATGATTCTTAAATTCCGTCATTTTGTTTATAGTAAACCCTTAACCACACAATCCCAACTTTAAATGATCCTGCGGAACATGGCCTCTGAAAACATTGTGGAAAAGGAGAAAATGTTGGTAACCAGCATTTTCTCCTTTTCCCACCATGTTTTCTACCCTTCCAAAAGCAGATTTCAATTTTTGATCACATTTATTTAGTCACCTGCAAATGCTTTCAATTCGGACAAGTCTAAAATTTTGTCTTTTGGTAACGAGTTAACTCATGCCAATTCAGCTCCTTATGAGACATCAAAATTCGGACTTACTCATTACTGAAAACAATTGCAGTTGACACAATTTAACTCTTTACCACACAACAAAATTTTAACCTGGTCCAATGGAAAGCATTTGCAGACAATAAGATTAATGTTACTCAAAACATGAAATCTGTATTTCAAAGGGTAGAAAGCAATGTTAGAAAAGAAGAAAATACTGGTTATCAGCATTTTCTTCTCTTCCAAGGTAGTTTTCAAAAGCCCTCTACCTCAGGGTTGTTAAAAGTCAGGGTTGTGTGGTAAAGCCTACAAGGGTTAATTATATTTGGCTTCAATGATAGGATTTGTCTTTGAAAGCTAGAAAACAGCATCATCATGGGAAATGGAGAAAACACTGGTAACTAGAATTTTCTCCTTTTCTCATGATGTTTTCAAAAGCCTCTTTCCTTAGAATCATGCAGTTAAGCCTTCTGAAATCAAAGATTAAGAAATTTACAAAGGGGAAGGTCAGATACCTTTGAATGGCAGCCTCCATTATTCACTGCACACATGTCGTCCAGAATGCACCATTTTATACCATCTCCATGATATCCCTCGTGGCAACGACAAACATGCTGTAATAAAATGAACCATGCTCTGACAAAAGGCATCTTAATGCATCTCTGAGAAGCAAGTCATCACATAATTACGGGTCCAGAGAATCTGTTTTGTATGACAACCAACTGAATCATGAGGTAGAATGGTCCTTTGACATGCAAAAAGTTGACCCATAGTTGACCCATAGCAAAAAGTTTCGACCCATGTCATCCGGGGCAGACTGCTCAGGCTGACATGGATTAGATTCTTTTTGCAGATGAATTAACCCTTTACCACACAATCCTGACTTTTAACGACCCTCAGAAAGAAGCCTTTTGAAAACATTGTGGGAAAAGGAGAAAATGCTGGTAACCAGCATTTTCTCCTTTTCCTACAATGTTTTCTACCCTATCATAGACAACTTCCACATTTTAAGCAACATTCAAATTGTCATCTGCAAATGCTTTCGATTTGTACAAGTCTACATTTTTGTCAAGTGGTAAAGAGTTAAACCCCCTCTTCACATAGCATGGCTCACATCAGTTTGAAAATAGTCCAGTGACTGCTACATGTTTTAGCAAGGCTGTTTACAGAAATGTTACATCCATCTTGAGAGTGTATTTTTGATTGGTTGAAAAAATGCCATGTGATACTAAGTACAACATTGTGCTTATATTCTACAGAAAAAACTAGTCTCTTAACTACGGTACTTTCTTAACCAAATATTTATGAATTAAAAAGAAATATTAGGAAAAAACAAAAAGATCATTATACTTTCAAGCATAACAATTTAAAATAATTATGTTGTGTGGCATTTATCTGGAAATGAGCACATTTCCTCACAGCTTAACTCTTTACCACACAATCACGGGTTTTAACGACCCTGAGAAAGAAGCCTTTTGAAAACATTGTGGGAAAAGGAGAAAATGCTGGTAACCAGCATTTTCTCCTTTTCCCACAATGTTTTCTAACCTTCCCAAAACAATTTTCATTTTTTGAGTCACATTTATTTTGTTGTCTGCAAATGCTTTCAATTTGGACAAGTCTAAAATTTTGTCATTTGGTAAAGGGTTAATAAAATAATAATTGCAAAGTATCTAGTGCTTAGGGTAATGAAAACGCTCAAGGCATACAATTCTGGACTTTCAAGTCTGTATCCCAACACAATATATTTAAGACAAAAATAAAAACAAAAAAAACTCCAAATAAATTAACTCTTTACCACACGTCAAAATTTTAGACCAGTCCAAATTGAAAGCATTTGCAGACAACAAATTAAGTGTAGCTTATATGGTGATTCATGTATTGGATAGGGTAGAAAACATTGAGGGAAAAGGAGAAAATGCTGGTTACCAGCATTTTCTCCTTTTCCCACAATGTTTTCAAAAGGCTTCCTTCTGAGGGTTGTTAAAAGTCAGTATTGTGCAGTAAAGGGTTAATTACCATTTCTCAAACCTGTTCTGGTCACAAAGTCGTGACTACAGATGACTTTTATAGTTTTCTGTATTTCTTTTAAGAAAAGATTGTTTCAATCACAGAATGTTGCTAGTATAACATGAAAGATTTCGAAATATGATAATAGGAAACCCCGCATAGTTTGACACATACACTGCCTGCGAAAGTCTCAATGCATGATGCGTTTTCATGACAGTTGCTGTGGTTACGACAAACAGAAGCTGGATAACAGTAGTTCCCGTCACCAGTCCATCCTTTGTTACAGGTGCAATTGTTCATACCTGGTCCAGTCTTCTCACAAGTGGCCTAGAATTTGAAATAACTAGAACTGTCACAAACCGGACAAATATACCCCCCACCAGCACCTTGTCACTGGAGCAGCACAATCAGAGGAAACAAAGTTCACCTATGACCTTGACCTTTGACCTATGTGATCCAAAAACAATAGGCTACTTCCTTGGGTCATGAGGACCACTTGTATAAAGTTTCAGGGTACTAGGTCAAACAGGTTTTGAGTTAGAGCACGGAAACTAAAAGATGGTCGGATTAACAGATGGTGGGGGGTATAAATATGTCTTCTCAAGTGTAGTCTAGAATTTGACATAAATGTTTTCTCACAAGTTCCCTATAATTTGAGATAAACACAAGTCTTCTCACAAGTGACCTAGAATTTGAGGTAAATGTAATGACAAAATGATTTTCTAACAAATCTTCATAGAAATAAAAGACAGAATGATGTGACAATTCAATAATTTCTTGAATTATGTCCTCACGAAAGCGAATAAGCACACCACATAAGACCCTTTACCAAGCAATCCCAAGATTTAACAACTTTTAGTGAGAAGGCCTTAGAAAACATTGTTGGAAAAGACAAAAACACTGGAAACCAGCATTTTCTTCTTTTTTAAGTTATGTTTTTCTACCTTATCAAAGACAGAAATAATCATTTAGGCATCATATACGATAACTTGTCGTCTGCAAATGCTGTCAGTTCGGACAGGTCCAAAATTTTGTTGTTTGCTAAAGAGTTATAGTCTCAGATACTTTACCACATGGGAAAAATTTCAAACTTGTCTAAATTCAAAGCAGTTACAGACAACAAATTAGAGGCTGCTAAAATGATGAAATTGACTCTTCAAAATAGAGAATACATCGTGGAAAAAGGAGAAAATGCTGGTGACCAGCATTTTCTCCTTTTCCGACAATGTTTTCAAAAGGTTTTCTTTCTCAGGGTCATTACAACTCATTAATGTGCTGTAAAGGGTCATATAGATGCAAATTGTATACTAGAGTCAACTAGAGCTATCACTAAAAGTGATCATACCCCCCACCAGCTCCTTGTCACAAAACAGGTCTTTGTCATGGAATGCAGAATGGTTTCGTAAAAAAATAAGAGTTGAAAAAAAAAAATGGGAAAACAGTTATGGTACTTGTAAACTGCGCTTCTCATTAATGTGGTCTATCTGTATATGAAGTTTGATGTCACTAGCTTAAATGATTCAGAAGTTATGCCCCAGACAAATATCCAAAATTAAAACTTACAAAGGGCAATAACTTGAAAAATAAATGGAATAGAGTTATGGTTCTTGCACACTGCACTTTACCTTATAGTGATCTATCTGTGTGTGAAGTTTGAAGTCATAAGCTTCTATATTTTGGAAGTTATGCCCTGGACAAAAATCCAAAGTTAAAATTTACAAAGGGCAATAACTCGAAAAATAAATGAAATAGAGTTACTGTTCTTGTACACTGCACTTCTCCTTAATGTGATCTAACTTTGTGTGAAGTTTGAAGTTCCTAGCTTCTATACTTTGGAAGCATGCTTCCCAACTCTCCCGATTTCGTCGGGAGTCTCCCGATTCAAGACAAAAAACCCGATCACCCCGACAGACAGTTAAAAAACCCCGATTTGGAAAAAATCCGACATAAGGGTAAAAAGGGTGTGATAAACTGGTACCCGAGGTACATGTATATTATCCAAAGTTTACAACTAGTTGACACGTGTGTGTATTTCACGGTCAATTAGGTTCATTGTCTATAAATAGGAATCAAGATACTGAGATTTATCGATCGATGATTGTGAACCAATCAAATTTGAGAACAGGCCAAGGTACTTTTCAGAGTAAACTGGCAGCCTGAGTTCGATCTTCTATCGGACGGCTGCGTGAGATACAACGGGTACCAGTTTATTTTCAAAGTGGAAATCAAAACGTCGTTCACCTGACGTTAGCAGGTAAATTACGTTCTAAGAGTATAGATCTATAAACACAAAATACCAGTGCTCATTGCGTCCCCGGGACGCAGACAAAAATGAGTGAAAACATTAAGTTAATAATCATCAGAAACAATGAACAAATACGAAGTTTTAAACTCTTACTGCTCAGTGACCACTGGAATTCCAGTTTATGTAAAAATAGATCGACCCGAACGTGATCGTAGTTTTATTTAAAACAATGATGTAGCAATATTCGACTGGTTACTGGCGATAGGGTAATATTGTAATGCTCAGGGCACTGATTGGAGGAACCAAAGTGTTACCTAGCGTTACTGATGCTGACGTTTGCTTCCAAAATTTTTTCGTGTGAAGATTGCCTCCAGATTTTTTTTTTTTTTTGAAAAGTGCATTTTTTTTTTAAAATTTTGTTAATGCTTTTGAGATATTTTACTGATGACTTATGCAGACAAAAATGATAATGAGAAGGAACTCAATGGGACTTGACTTTTTTTCAAACAGTATGACAGCTTGTCCTTTTGATAGTTACCAGCAATTCGAGCCGATTTATTTGAGGTTTATTCGATATACCTGTTTGCGATTATTGAGTACCAAAGAGAATAAATAATATAAGGATAAAATGTGGTACTCTGTAGTCCATATTTCAAGCTAAAACATTATGGGTACAATATAAAATGGCAGAATATCTTTACACAATACGTCAAAATTATATGATATAGATCTACTTACAAAACAGTGAAAACACAATGGACAAAGTAGCATTTGATAATAAACATTACAGTGCTTCTTTATCATAGTCACTGCTTTCTTTATACATGTATTCATGACTGTAATGACTGATTTTGTTTAGCTCTAAATATTCACATGTATACATCTGAAAAACAATAATATTCAATAAAGAATAAAAAAAAAATATAGTAAATAGATAAATCATAAACCAGACTTTTGTTCAATTGTAAAGTTATTTAGCCTAAAATGGTTTAAAAATGATCTTTAGAAGGACCTTCTGGTACGCCTCAAAAAGTCTCCCCCTTGAAACCCCAAATCTCCCCCTTTGAAACTCTCAAAAACCCCCTTTGGCGTTCGAAAAAGTTGGGAAGCATGTGGAAGTTATGCCCTGGACAAAAATCCATAGTTAAAATTTACAAAGGGCAACAAGCTTAAGGGGAGATAATTCGGCAACCAATGGCAGCAAGGTCGTGAAAATTGCACATGCACAATTTCATATGTACCCAAACATTATGTGTAAATTTCAGTGCAGTACTTGAAAAACTAGGAAAAAAGCTCCGGACAAAACTGTGTCTACAGACAGACGGACGGACGGAGAGACGGACGGACAGCCATGGCGATTCCAGTATATCCCCCTCCACTTCGTTGTGGGGGGTATAAAGAGTTGTACCTGTCTATCACACCCTCCATAGTCAGGGCTCTGGCAGGGGTCAATTTCTGTGCATTGAATCTCTCCATCTCCAGTATGGCCTTCATTACACATACATCTAAATGATGAAAATAAACTTAGTAGATCTTGAGCATACTTCAAAATGATGGAAAGATACTGGGTAGATCTTGAGCATAATTATTATATAAAAATGATGAAAATGTACTTGGTAGGTTTTGAGCAAACATTTTGGCAGATCTTGAGCTGACATGAACATGATGAACGCATGCTTGGAATATCTTGAGCAGATATTTGGGTCGATCTTGAGCATCTATCAAAATGATGAAAATGTACTTGGTAGGTTTTCAGCAAACATTTTGGTAGATCTTGAGCCAACATGAAAATGATGAACATAATTATGCTTGGAATATCTTAAGCATACATTTGAGTAGATTTTGAGCATACATCAAAATGATGAAAATGTACTTGGTAGGTTTTGAGCAAACATTCTGGTAGATCTTGGGCCGACATGAAAATGATGAATGTATGCTTGGAATATCTTGAGCATACATTTGGGTAGATCTTGAGCATACATCAAAATGGTGGAAAGATACTGGGTAGATTTTGAGCATGTATCAAAATGATGAAAATGTATTTGGTAGGTTTTGAGCAAACACTTTGGTAGATCTTGAGCCGATATGAAAATGATGAACATATGCTTGGAATATCTTGAGCATACATTTCGGTAGATCTTGAGCATACATAAAAAATGATGAAAATATACTTGGTAAATCTTGAGCATATATCTAAACAAGTTGGCTTCTTTAAAAAAAGAAGCCAGGAGAGGTCAGCATCAATGTTTTCAAATAGTTTATTGGCTTTTAAATTCAATATATTATATTGGTACATGTAAGCAAACAAGTAAGGCATTATATAATTGCCGCTGCATAGAAACCTAAGAATTACATGACAGACACGTGACCTTCCCCCGTTTTCAAGGCTTGTGATCTTTTCCTGTGATGTTCTCTTTTTTAACGAATTTTTTTCCCATTTAGGTTTATTTGTTTAATGACAAATTACAACTATTGGAGAGATCATCTGCAATCTTGGAATCAATGTAACAAATCTTTTTTGAAATCGTCATATCAAAACAAACCATGTCTATTTCCTATTTCAGTTTTTTGATTACTGTTTATTTATAAAACCATGACGAAACAGACTGTGTATCAAAACAAATTCGTACAAAAACACGGATTTAGACAGCAATTTCTGAGGCAGTCTGCCTTTTAAACTCACCGCTGTTGGAGAGGGCTGATGACCTCTCCAATGATGAAAATACACTTGGTAGATCTTGATCATACACTTGGGTAGATCTTAACCCTTAAAGTGCTGAATTTATGAAATAAACCTTTCCAATCAAGAAAAAAAAAGTCTGAAATATTGTCATTTCAGGGTTGTTCTAGCCAGAAGATGTAATGAAGTAGCTGACAGTGTAGATCAAAGATCAGACTGCATATTCTGTGCAGTCTGATTTTGATCTACACTGTCAGCAAAAACAACTTAAGTTGGTTCCAGCGCTTTAAGGGTTAATTTGTGCATACATCAAAACAATGAAAATAAACTTGAAGATCTTTGGATATACATCTAGGTAGATTTTAAGCATAGATCTACATCTGAATTGATGAAAAGATACTTGGTAGATCTTGAGCTTACATCTAGGTAGATCTTAACTCTTTACCACACAACAAAAACACCTTCCACAATTTGAAAGTATTTGCATACCAAAATTCAAATGTGGCTAAAATGTTTGAATTTATCTTTGACTGGGTAGAAAACATTGTGAGAAAAGAAGAACATGCTGGTTACCAGCATTTTCTCCTTTTCCCACAATGTTTTCAAAAGTTTTGTTTTTTTTTTCCTCAGGGTCATTAGAAGGGGGCACTGTGCAGTAAAGGGTTTAAGATAGATCCTTACAGCCAGAGAGAAAAAAAAATGATGTCAAAACTTGAAAGTGTGTAGAATGGCTCAGAATTTGGTAAGCTGTGTAAACATTAACGAATTAACAATACATATGGTGTAAGGATAGAGGAACTCAAAACCGGAAACAACAACAGTGATTTCTTTGAGGGCTGCACAAAAATGGAATGCATTTTCTATCTTTCGTAATCTGTGCAACCTTGGAGCCATCAGGGGCAATACTTGGCTTGAAGATACAAGACTGATTACACATAGTTTCCTAAAATAAAGGTGAAATGGGTTAAAACTTGGCTGAAAACAAATATAGATGTATTTTTAAAAGCGGTGCCAGTCGGCAGGGGTGCTACCTACGGTCACCCCGTGTCACAACTCGGCCAATTCAGCACCTACATCTAACCTCGTCCGTATAAAAGGAGGTTTCCATTTTCAGTTACCTATTACATGATCTAAAACATGGTGGCGCCCAAGTAAATCGCTTAGCAACAGCATGAACAACTATGGTGAAGTTGTTCACATCCATCGATCTGTCGATGAAAGCTCCCAATGGAAGTGACAAACCAAGCTAAAAATTGAATGTACAAACGGCTTGCCGATGGAAATATTCTTAGAAAGATATGGATAGAAAAGTGTGACCAGTGTTTTCTTTTTTAACCCTTTCCCAAACAAGCCCTGGTTTTCACGTGTCTGCAGTACAAGTCTTTTGAAAACACTGTGGGAAAAGGAGAAATTGCGCGTAACGAGCAATTTCTCCTTTTTCCACAGTGTTTTCTACCCTTTTGGAGAACTTTCTGTCATTTTCATCAAATTTAAAATTGTCGTCTGCAAACTCTTTCAATTTGGACCAGTCTAAATTTTATCGTTTGGGAAAGGGTTAAGAGGAGCCTTGCAATTTTAATAACCGTAAAACAGTGTACTTCTGGCAAGAAATGTACCTTGAAGGTGCATATTAAGCTATGTGATACAGCCGAGGGACTTGATCACCAGATCACCCATTAGGTTTGCCAAATGCTACGGTCACATGGCCAACTTGTTATTGGGTCAGATTTATTGCAAGTGACAGACTGAAATCTTACTTCATATCGGTGGGGCTGATTGACACACACATAGCATCTACATGACAGTGTATGTCATTTTGTGCTCTCTGTCCACAAGCATAGTTCAATTTATCACAGTTTTCTCCAGTTGCCCTTCTGAAGAAGCCCAGATTAAAGCAAGATCTGCAAGTGCCATCCCCTAAGGGTCCATCCCTACATACACCTTCAACACAGGTACATTCTGAAATAATAGAGGTACAGTTCATCATTCATAACCTTTTACCACACAGCAAAATTTTAGACCTGTCCCTAGTTCAAATGTTTTTCAAATGCTAGCATTTAACCTTTTAACCCTTTCCCAAACAAGCCCTGGTTTTCACGTGTCTGCAGTACAAGTCTTTTGAAAACACTGTGGGAAAAGGAGAAATTGCTCGTAACGAGCAATTTCTTCTTTTCCCACAGTGTTTTCTACTCTTCTGGAGAACTTTCTGTCATTTTCATCAAATTTAAAATTGTCGTCTGCAAATTCTTTCAATTTGGACCAGTCTAAAATTTATCGTTTGGGAAAGGGTTAAAGGTAGAAAAAAATTGTGAGAAAAGAAAACAATGCTAGTTACTAGCATTTTCTCCTTTTCCCACAGTGTTTTCAAAAGCATTCTCCTTAAGGGTTTTTAATATTCTGGGTCATGTGGTAAGAGGTTAAGCCCTATAGGTGGAAACAGCTTTTGTGGATGGCATTGATCAAGATCAGACTGCACACAACATGCAGTCTGATCTTGAATCTGAAGTATCTGCTTATATAGTCGAGATGAAACAATAAAATGAGCTGCACTCTGTGAATAGGGGGCTTAATGCATCTGCGAAAAGTATCGACCCAGGTCAGCCTGCGTAGTCCGCGCAGGCTGACCTGGACCAAAACTTTTCACTATTTTTCCATTTTCTGTATGCCAAAGGACCATTCTACCTTATGATTCTGTCTGTTGTTAAAAAAAAAAAAGGCTATTATGGATCCATAATTGTGCGATGGCTTGGTTGGTATCATGCATTGCAGGGATGCATTAAGCCCCCTTTTGCCAGAGCATGGCTCAAATATTTCTACACAGTTAAAATATAATACAAACTCTTGTTTATTGTGTAGTGACTCCATTTCTATGAATAGCGGATAAATATTATTGCATAAAATTTTGTCTAGTCACATTGCAGTCTGTTTACATTTCTTTTACTGGTACTGTGTGTTCTACCAATCTTCTTTAATACTTATCAAACAATCCCAAGTTTTAACAATGCTGTGAAGAAGGTTTTTGAATGTAAAGACATTGTGGGAAAAGGACGAAATGCTAGTAACCATAATGCTCATACATTTGCGGTGTTAACGAAGACAGCTGTTACAACATCTTTTGTATACCCTACACTCTTGATTGAAATTTAAAACAGGTCTTTCAAACAGATTTACCTAATTTTGAGCAGATTTGTATAGCAAATCTGCTTACTGTGATTGTTCTGACCGGAACCAAATACATCATGCGTAATGACGCATGCACGCTCACTCTGTACTATGATATTTGTTTGACCTGAACCAAATATACTGTCATTCATGCTTTTACGCCCATTCTACTTTCAGTTTTAGCTAATAAATCTCAACCTCGCTTTTGTCACTACCGTATATCTGCCCTACACATGTATACATATTTATTCTGAAATTTAATACATGTATGTGTACCAGCAAAAAGTGCGCAAGATTGACGGATTAAATTACCACTCCTTAAACAGTAATAGAATAACAGTTACTGCACGGCCCGCTTGGCAGAACAATTTTGACTTTAAAATGATTGCTCATATGTTGCATGTGATGTTATTTTTTTTATAACAACATATTACAGATTTATGCTACTTCACAAATCGGCTTTCCAGGACTTTGAGTCCTTTGATTTAGACTTGTCTTGTTGACTAGGAATGCATCAACTACCAGGATATGATAAACTTTATATACAGCAGATATAATTTTGAAGCTGGAATGTGATAACCCTTTAACACTTTACCACGCTATCCCGACTTTTAAGAACCTGAGGAAGAACGCTTTTGAAAACATTGTCAGAAAAGGAGAAAATGCTGGTTACCAGCATTTTCTCCTTTTCCCACAATGTTTTCTACCCCAGGAAGGACAAATTTTATGTTTTGAGTTACATTTGTCAACTGCAAGTCCTTTCAATTTGGAACAAGTCTTAAATTTTTTTGCTTGGTAAATAGGTAATGCTTTACCAAATGACAAAATTTTGGACGTGACCAAATTAAAAGCAATTTGAAGACGACAAAATATTAAATGTTGTTCAAGAGATCATTTTTATCTTTGATAGGTAGAAAACATTATGGGAAAAGGAGAAAATGCTGGTTTCCAGCATTTTCTCCTTTTCCCACCATGTTTTTAAGAGACTTTTTTTCTTAGGGTCGTTAAAACTCAGGATTGTATGGAAAAGGGTCAAAGTAACAAATACGATGAATTTCATGTTAGACTTTTGGTCCAGAAAAGAACCTGAAGATACGGTTATACTAAAGTATCGTAGAAAAAATTAAATAGTTGCAGATCAAATGTGAGAATGCACATTCTAATCTCAATCTACATTTTCAGGTAATACACTTAAATGTTGTGCTGGTCATGCTAATCTTATTTTTAAATATTTAAAGGTTTAACATTTTTTACTGAACAAAACCTTTGGGATTCGTCAAAATTGAAAGCATTTGCAAGCGACAAATTGAATGTGGCTGATTCTAATATGATTTGTATTTATCCTTTTCCCACAATGTTTTTCATCTTCTCTGGTACAAATCCCATCATTTGTGCACTAATCTGTCGTCTGCAAATGCTTTGAATTTGGACCAGTCCAAAATCTTGTCATATGGTAAAGAGTTAAGATGTATTTCTTCTGTGATAAACACTTGTTTCCTTTCTCTCCTGTAACAAGGAAGCTTTTTGTCTAATTTGAAGAAATTAAACATGCATTTTTTGGGGATAAAATCAAACCCTAATATCAGCCCTTAACCCATTACAACACAGTCCTAACTTTTAATGGCCCTGAGAAAGAAAGCTTTTGAAAACATTGTGGGAAAAGGAGAAAATGATGGTCCCACAATGTTTTCTACCCTTCCCAAAATTTGGAAAAGGGGTAATTATAATTGTTAGACTTGAGTTCTACGAAAGGGACAGAAATAGCAATTTTAATGTTATCAAATGTCAGATTTAGGATGATTGGCAAAAATAAATTTCAGTCATAAAATTCATCAAGTTATTTTTCTCTCTTTTTTTTTTTTGGGGGGGGGGGGGGGGGGGGGGGGGGGGTGTATATCATTATTCTGATGCCCTGGATTGGGTGGAGTTTAAAATTCTTGAGATAAGATCATTCAATTTGCATCTCTCAGCATTTCAGCAGAAGATTATCAATCTTTGGCATGGATCATTCATTTTAACAAAAATATAATCTTACTTAACCCATTACCAGACGACAAAATTTTACCCTTGTCCAAATTGAAAGCATTTGCAGATGACAATTTCAATGTGGCTCAATTGGTGCAACTTTTCTTTGATAGGGTAGAAAACATTGTGGGAAAAGGAGAAAATGCTGGTTACCAGCATTTTCTCCTTTTCCCACAGTGTTTTCAAAAGGCTTCTTTCCCTGGGGCGTCAAAAGGCCTCATTGTGCAGTAAAGGGTTAAAATAAAATCCTTCTTTTGTGTATGAAAAAAAAAAAAGCTTTACAGAATGACATTTTAAGGATGCATTGCTGCAGAATACTTTGGAATGTAGTTATGATAAAATGTTCCCATCAAACCAAAACAAAAGCTCAGAAAGAAATTGGTAAACCCTTTACCACATAATCCCAACTTTTAATAATCCTGAAGAAGAAGGCTTCTGAAAACATTGTGGGAAAAGGAGAAAATGCTGGTAAACAGCATTTTCTCCTTTTCCGACAATGTCTTCTCCCCTATCAAGAACAAATTTCGTCATTTTGGCCTCTTTTAATTTGTAGTCTGCCATCATGAGTTTGGACCACATAATCCCAACTTTTAACAATCTTGAAGAAGAAGGCTTCTGAAAACATTGTGGGAAAAGGAGAAAATGCTGGTAAACAGCATTTTCTCCTTTTCCGACAATGTCTTCTCCCCTATCAAGAACAAATTTCATCATTTTGGCCTCTTTTAATTTGTAGTCTGCCATCATGAGTTTGGACCACATAATCCCAACTTTTAACAATCCTGAAGAAGAAGGCTTCTGAAAACATTGTGGGAAAAGGAGAAAATGCTGGTAAACAGCATTTTCTCCTTTTCCGACAATGTCTTCTCCCCTATCAAGAACAAATTTCGTCATTTTGGCCTCTTTTAATTTGTAGTCTGCCATCATGAGTTTGGACCAATCTAAAATTTCGTTGTTTGGTAAAGACTTGAGATTCATAAAGTTTACCAGTTGGCACGATTCTAGACCTGTCCAAATTGAAAACTTTCACTCAATCTTGCTCAGATGCAAGGATCTTTCAAAGAAAGGGTAGAAAAGACTATGGGAAAAGAAGAAAAAGCTGGTTACCAGCATTTTCTTCTTTCCCACAATGTTTTCAAAAACTTTTTGACTATCAGGAGTTGTTTGATAAAAGCGTTAAAAAGAAACCACAAACGACAGAACTATTTCCCCGAGAATATCTTGTTTTTTCGCTTTTGAAGAAAGCTAAAACAAGACTGACCTGATCTAGGCAGAACATGCAATTTGAGGGGTGAATGCAAAAACTATTCAATTTGCATTTTGGAAAATTTTATAGGAGAGGAAAAAAACCATTGCATCCTTGTGAAAATCATCTTATTTAGAACATCCTGTTTATATATGTTGTGTTGAATTGTGTGAATGAATACAACAGGGGCAGGTAACCATCAAAAATATTTTTGCCAGTTACATCCCTTTTTTGATATAAAATTTTCACTAAAAGCAACTGCAAGTGAGCACTGGCAGTTGCCTGCAATGCTCTTGCTTATTTTAGTCTTTACCAAAAAAAAAAATTTAGATTTGTCGAAATAAGAAGCAATTGCAGACGAGAAGTTAGATGTAGATCAAATGATGGAATTTGTATATAACATTTTGTAGAAGACGTTGTGGGAAAGAAGAAAATGTCATGCAGTTACCAGAATTTTTTTCTTTTCCTATAATGTTTTCAAAAGCCTTCTTTGCCTTCTTTGTATATAAAACAGTTGAAAACATTGTGGAAAAGAAGAAAATGCCAATTACCAGAATTTTCTTCTTTTCCCATAATGTTTTCAAAAGCCTTCTTTGCCTTCTTTGTATATAAAACAGTTGAAAACATTGTGGAAAAGAAGAAAATGCCAATTACCAGAATTTTCTTCTTTTCCCATGTTTTCAAAAGCCTTCTTTGTATATAAAACAGTAGAAAACACTGTGGAAAAGAAGAAAATGCCAGTTACCAGAATTTTCTTCTTTTCCCATAATGTTTTCAAAAGCCTTCTTTGTAAATAAAACAGTAGAAAACACTGTGGAAAAGAAGAAAATGCCAGTTACCAGAATTTTCTTCTTTTCCCATTATGTTTTCAAAAGCCTTCTTTGCCAAGGTTGTTAAAACACTGGAATGTTTGGTACAGGATCAATTTGAGCCATGCTCTGGCAAAAAAGAGGTTCAACACATGTCTGTGATACATTATACGAAGCAATTCACAGGGTTTCCATTTACGACGTAAAAGTACCTATATACACACGAAAATCAGCTCAGACGCAAAATATCAAAGCTGATTGTGTCCCTTGGACGCGGTCAAAAATGAGTAAAAACCATGATTTAACTACATTTACATCAATAACGAAAATAATGCAAAATTCCGGTATGAAGATTTAACATTTCTTGAACAAAATGATCATCGGAATTTCAAAGTGTCTATAAACAGATCTTGGTCTGCAAAGATATAACAGAGAAAGATAAAAATACATCTCTTTGTTGTCGACTTCGACTGTTTCCCCGCTTTGGGCTCATATTGTCTTTTCCGGTGAACTGTTAGTAGGAAAACGGCTGTTGTTTAGCATTTCTTTCCTGAAGATGGCTTCCCAGGCCAAAAAGAAACAGCATTCGCGATCTTTCCAAGACCAATGGCTGAAAGATCCTGCCTTCCAAGATTAGATGCTCAGAAAAATTTATCAATATATTCCTCTATTCGTGTAAATGTGTTTGATTTGTTATGCAACTAAGCAGAAGTAAGGTTTTTACAACAGGATGCATGGACTTTCAAAGAAGTTCCACTGTGATGTAAGATTTGTACTATTTCGAGGAACGGTCACAGGCGTGCACAGCACATTAAATCTGCGAAAGGTTCCATAAAGAAGTCACTTGAAATAGCTTCTTCTTTCTATCCACAAACCAAAATTGGTCTTAACCCTTTCCCAAATGACAAATTTTGGACTGGTCCAAACTGAAAGATTTTGCAGATGACAATTTTAAATTTGATGAAAATGGCAGAAAGTTCTCAAAAAGGGTAGAAAACACTGTGGGAAAAGGAGATATTGCTCATTACGAGCAATTTCTCCTTTTCCCACAGTGTTTTCAAAAGACTTGTACTGCAGACACGTAAAAAACCAGGGCTTGTTTGGGAAAGGGTTAATAAACGGATGATTTTTGCAAGCAAAAATTGGACTCCGAAGGAACACAATGGGACTCAACTTTTGCAGTTGTACTGGGTCCCATTGACTCAGTAAAATTTTATTCAAATGGAAACACTGAATTCATCACTCAGTCATGGATCCATAAAATCCATTTTGTCTTACAAATGGCTGAATCCTGAGGTAGAACAGTCCTTCAACATGCAGATAATTGACCAGTAGCAAAAAGTTTTGATTCATGTCAGCCTGCATGAACTTTACAGGCTGACATGGTTCGATACTTTTTGCAGATGCATTAAACCCCCTTTTCACAGATTATGGCACATTCATTTTTACCAGTTTTGTGGCATTTGTCGAAGACAATGCCACTTATGATAAGTTCAATACGGCATTTTGAAAATCATGTATCATAGTTTGTGCCAAACCGAAGGAAGTAAACCCAATTAAAATCAGTTTTTCTGAGACAAGTAGGTGTTTCGATTACACACAGATATGAAATTGAAAATGTTGTAGTACAATAAATTGGATCGTGAAAATACTTCCTAATGTAATGATACACACATGCCGTGCTTGTTTGTCCCAAAATCAGTTCATTCCTGGGCTTATTCATCCCGGGGCTTGTTTGCAAGGACTTGTTCATCCCACAAGATTGCACCCTTCTCAATCAGATTTTGCATGACTATATAGTAGGATGACTTTCAAGCAAATATTTTGAAACTACTGTATTTCTATGGTTTATTTTTCAAATTATTAATTCCACACAGTGGCTTCCTTGACAAATACCACACCAGTGCTTTCAACGCTTTCATTAGACTAGCAAACGCTAGACTAGCAAACACTAGTCTATTGCCACTGAAAGTGACCCAGACTCAAATGTAAACAAAAACCCAACAGTTGCCAAATACTGCGTCACATAATATAATTCTTTCTGTTAGAAATTGTAATTCTGTTAAATATGACAATGTTGATGTGATCTACAATCATTTCTACCACTCCAATTTGAAGGATGTCTACTTACAAAGTCATTCAATGAACAAGGTATTATTGATGAGAAACAACATGTTTGTTACAATATATGTAAATTAAGTCAGTGAATTATGCAAATCAGGCTCATCTTTACTTATCCCAATGCAAACTTTTTCATCCTCAAGTTTTTTATACTGGTGTTGTAGGTCTTGTCTAGCACTGAGTTTATCCAAGCCATAAGGAAATGAAAATTTCAGTGTGCTTGGATAGATCAATGGAGCTTCAAAGGCCTGTGCTTTATTTAACATTCAATGGATTAAAACTTTTATGAGGTTCTGGTTTAGTGTTCAATGAAATTTAACTATCAAAGGTCTATTTAGTCATGATAGAATCGTCCCATTGATCATTATGTCATGATTATTCATGTTTTATAGATTTCAAACACTTTACCCTTTACCGAAAAATCCTATTAATCCTTTACCAAACAACACAATTCGGACCTTATCCAAACTGAAAGCATTTGCAGACACTGTATCAAACAATTGGCTCAAAGGATGGCATTTGTCTTTCGATGAGGAGAAAACAGTGTGGGAAAAGGAGAAAATGCTGGTTACCTGCATTTTTTCCTTTTCCCACATGTTTTCCAAAGTCTTCCTTTTCAGGATCCAATCAAACTCGGGACTGTGTGGTAAAGGGTTCATGACTGAGGAACAACGCTTTTGAAAACATTGTGGGAATGGGAGAAAATGCTGATATCCAGCATTTTCTCCTTTTCCCACAATGTTTTCTACCCTATTGATATCAAAATCTAATCTTTGAGCCACATTAAATTTATCATCTACAAACGCTTTCATTATTGACCAGTCTAAATTTTTGTTTTCTGGTAGAGTTAATAGTACAAAATAATGAGTCGATCTCAACCAAAGCATCAAGGGAATTCAACTGAACGCAGCATTCCAACAAATGGATATTTGATGAACATCACCAAAACAAGAGGGCCATTGGCCCTAAAGCGCCCACCTGAGTTAAGTCATTTAGGACTGATAAAGCTGAAGAGATCCTGGTTGTAATGATGTAAAGCACATTGGTGTTTGTGACCTACTTTTCAACCTCCTTGGCCTATTTTTTAACTTGTTAGAGATATCATCAAGGCAAACATCCTGACGATATTTCATGAGTAAATGACTGTGGCCTCCAGATTGCACACAAGATTTTTCTAAGATTTGTCCCAGTGACCTACTTTTTGACCCAACATTACCAAAATTTGAACTTGTCTATTATATCATCAAGACTAACATTCTGACCAACTTTCATTAGAACTGATCTGAAAATGTAGCCTCTAGAATGCTCACAAGTTTTTCTAAGATTTGGCCTAACGACCTACTTTTCGACCTGACACAACCCAATGTTGAACTTGTGCTAGATTTTATCAAGACAAACATTCCGGCCAAGTTTCATGGGTATTGGGATGAAAGTCTTGCCTCTAGGATGCACACAAGGTTTTCCTAAAATTTGGCAGAGTGACCTACTGTTTCACCCTACTTGACCCAATTTCAAACTTGTCAGAGATATTATCAAGGCAAACACTCTATGTTTCATGAGTTTACGGCTGAAAACGTGGCCTCTACAGTGAACACAAGGCTTTTCCAAGATTTGTCCCAGTGACCTACTTTTTGACCTGTCATGACCAAGTTTCAAACATGTCCGAGATATCATCAAGACAAACAATTTGACCAAGTTTCATAAGTATTAGACTGAAAATGTGGCCTCAAGAGTGCATACACGGTTTTGCTAAAATTTGACCTGCTTTTTGACCTGACATGACCCAATTTCAAACCTGTGTGATAAATTATCAAGAAAAACATTCTGAGCACGTTTCATGAGTATCTGACTGAAAATCTGGCCTCTACAGTGCATACAGTGTTTTTCTTAAATTTGGCAGAGTGACCTACTTTTTGACCCCACATGACCCAATTTCAATTTTGTCATAGATATCATCAAGACAAACATTTTGACTAGGTTTCATGAGTTTTTGGCTAAGATGTGGCCTCTAGAGTGCTCACAAGGTTTTTCTAAGATCTGTCTCAGTGACCTAATTTTTGACCCAACATGACCCAGTTTCAAAGATGTCCGAGATATCATCAAGGAAAGCATTCTCACCAAGTTTCAATTCTCACCAAGTTTCATAAGTATTAGACTAAAAATGTGGCCTTTAGAGTGCAGACAAGGTTTTTCTAAAATTTGATGATGTTACCTACTTTTTGACTCGACATGACGCAATTTCAAACATGTCCGAGATCTCATCAAAACAAACATTCTGACCAAGTTTCACGAGTACTGGACTAAAAATGTGGCTTCTAGAGTGCGCACAAGATTTTTGTAAATTTTGACCTGGTGACCTACTTTTGACCTGATATGACCCAATTTCGAATTTGTCCAAGATATTATCAAGACAAACATTCTGACCAAGTTTCATGAGTATGACTGAAAATGTGGCCTCTAGAGTGCACACAAGGTAATTGTTGAGCCTGGAAGGCGGACGACACATGCCGGACACAGCACAATCGCAAAAGCTCAGCTTGAGTGCTTCATGCTCATGTGAGCTAAAAATGAGAGCATTGCAATGTATTACATATTCACCCATAAACAGACCTCTCATTTCATTAGCATCCACCTACAGCTTTTATCAAATTGTGAGCAGCCTTTCTCAAGTCAAGCCGTGCCGGAGTAGCTCAGTCAGTAGCATACAGGACTTGAAAACAGGTGGTCGCTGGTTCAATCACCAGCCTGGCCAATTTCTTTCTGAGGACTGGTGATAGTCATTGCGACAGAATTCATTCCTCTCTCTCAGCTGAGCAATGTTTCAACGACAGTTATGTGGGAAAGCAGCCAGTGACTTACTGTGTGTAGTACTTGTAAAAGAAACTCCAGATTGATTTCAATCATGGAAAGAGTGCAAAACTTTGTTGGAAAAGCTGAAAATTCTGCTTAACAATTGTCTCCCTTTCCCACAATCTTTTCAAAACCCTTCTCTCCTAGGGTCATTAAAACTGGGGACTGTTTGGTAAAGTGGTTATCAGCATTATATCCTTTTCCCACAATGTCTTCAAAAGCCATTTTTCCAAAGGTCGTTAAAACTTGGGATTGTGTGGTTTAGGGTTAGCCATTTACCAGACGACAATTTTAGGTCAGTCCAAATTGAAAGCAGTTGCAGATAACATTTCACAAGTGGCTTAAATCTTGATTTCAATTTTCGAAATAGCAGAAAACATTAAGAGAGAAGCTGAAAATTCTGGTTAACTCTTTACCACACAGAAAAATTTTAGACTGCTCTAAATTGGAAGCATTTGCAGACGACAAAATAAATGTGACTGAAAATTTGAATTTTGTTTTGGGAAAAGTAGAAAACATTGTGGGAAAAGGAGAAAATGCTGGGTACCAGCATTTTCTCCTTTTCCCACAGTGTTTTCAAAAGCCTTCCTCCCCAGGGTCGTTAAAACTCGGGGTTGTGTGGTAAAGGGTTAATAGCTTTTTCTGCCTTTCCTGCATTTTTTTCAAAAGCCTCCTCTCCTTGATTTGTTAAAACCGATTGCTTGGTAAAGTGTTAAGTGATCTGGATGAAACATAGACTGGTTAGACAAACCTACAGAAAACAGATGAGCCATGCTCTGTGAAAAGGTGGCTTAATGCATCTCCGAAATGTATTGACTCAGGTCAACCTGTGCAGTCAACGCAGGCTGACCTGGGCTGAAACTTGTTGCTACTGCTTAATTTTCTGTATGTTCAATGACCAGTCTACCTCATGATTCAGTTGGTTGCTGAAAAAACTGGCTATTATTAATCCATGATTATGTGACGGCTTGCTTGGTATCATGCATCTCGGAGATTCATTAAGCCCCCTTTTGCCAGAGCATGATTCAGATCTATTGTGGAAAGCTTAAAGTTGATAATAGTACTAGAAGACACCAGCACTTGAATTATTTTTTTTACCTCTTTACCAAACGACAAAAATGTAGACTTGTCCAAATTGAAAGCATTTGCAGACAACAATTTAAATGTTACTCAAATGATGGAAATTGTCATTGATAGGGTAGAAAACATTGTGGGAAAAGGAGAAAATGCTGGTTACCAGCATTTTCTCCTTTTCCCACAATGTTTTCCAAAAGCCTCTTTCTCAGGGTCGTTAAAAGTCAGGATTGTATGGTAAAGAGTTAATCTAAATTCAAGGGCACATAGCTCATAGCAATACGTTATGGAAAGTAAATCTGATAAAACCTGTAAAAAGAGATAAAGGCTAAAGAAACTTTGCCTTTCTAAAACTCCCAACACCTAAAATAATCGAGAGAATATTAGAGATGCTTAAAAACATGTCACAAACATTCATCACAGTAGGTTTCAATGATTTACTGATCAAAATTGTGGAGAGGAGATAGCTGCAAATGGCATGTAGTAAATAACCTGGTCCATCGCAAAAAGGACTTTGTAAAACACTAGTTTCTATGACAAACTGTCAAAATTTCCAAGTTTTCATGATTTCATTGCAAAATTTCTCAATGCTAGCTTGCTCATATTAATAATGCAGTCTAAGCTCCGGACAGACGGAGTGATTTTGATTTCAAAATTCAAAATATTAATTATTCTCTACTAAACCCTATGTTATGGGTACTCATTAGAATCGTCTCAATGAGACGATTCTAATGAGTACACACAACATAGGGTTTGGAAGAGAAATAATGGATTTAGAATACCATCACTCCCTCTTATCTGGAGCTCTGTAATGTAAAGGCATTACTTTCTTCAACAACTGAGTCATGCTCTGGCAAAAAGGAGGTTTAACTCTTTACCAAACAACAAAATTTTAGACTGGTCCAAATTTAAAGCATTTGTAGATGACAAGATAAATGTGGCTGAAAAATTGAAATTTGTTTTGGGAAGGGAAGAAAACATTGTGGGAAAAGGAGAAAATGCTGGTTACCAGCATTTTCTCCTTTTCCCACAATGTTTTCAAAAGGCTTCTTTCACAGGGCCGTTAAAAGTCGGGATTGTGTGGTAAAGAGTTAATCTATCGCCGTGATGCAATATACCAAGCAAATCATCACATGATTACAGATCCATAAAATCCTTTTTGTCAAACAACCCACTCAATCATGAGGTAGAATGGTCGTTGGACATAATTAACAAATAGCAAAAAATTTCTACCCATGTCAACCTGCACGGACTGTGCAGGCTGACCTGAGTAGATACATTTTGCAGATGCATCACTGAAACCCCCTTTTCATAGAGCATTGCTTATGCAATTCTGACTGAATTAACTTTTTGGGGGATTAAGGTCATAATTATCGTTTCCTCTTGATGGCAGTAATCCTAACAGATTTAGGAATTAGTGAGTCATTAATGCATAAATTCCCTTTAATGAATTTGGTTAAAACAAGAGGGCCATGATGGCCCTGGATCGCTCACCTGAGTCAATAGGCGAAATTTCACTCCAGGGTCATAATGACCCAATTTAAAACTCATGAGATATTATTAAGACAAACATTCTGACCAATTGACAGGTCAATTGAGCTGAAAATGTGGTCTCCGGAGTGTCCAAAATGTCTTTCTTCAATTTGACCTAATGACCTAGTTTATGACCCTATGTGACCATATTTCAAACTCATCCGAGACATCAAGACAAACTTGTTGACCAAGGTTCAGGTGAATTGGGCAAGAACTGCTGCCTCCCCTCTAGAGTGCCCACAAGGTATTTCTGTAATTTGACCTAGTGACCTAGATTATGACCCTATGTGACCCAATTTCAAATACATTCAAGATATCATCAAGTCAAACATGCTGACAAATTTTCAGGTCAGTTCAGCAAAAACTGTGGCCTCTAGAGTGCCCGCAATACATTTCTTTAATTTGACCCAGTGACCTAGTTTCTGACCCTATGAGATCCAATTTCTTACTGATCCGAGATATCATCAGGTCAAATATGTAGACCAATTTTCAGGTCAATTTAGCTAGAATTGTGGCCTCTAGAGTGCCCACAAGGTTTTTTCTTCAATGTGACCCAGTGACATTGTTTATGACCCTATGTGACCCAATTTTGAACTCCTCTGAGATATTATCAAAACAAAAAATGTGGCCTCTAGAGTACCCACAAGGTATTTCTTTAATTTGACCTAGTGACCTACTTTATGACCCCAGATGACCCAGTTTCAATCTCATCCAAGATTTAGTTAAGGCAAATATTCTGATAAATTTTCAAGTCAATGGAGCAAAATATGTGGCCTCTAGAGTGCCCACAAGGTATTTCTTTAATTTGACCTTAGTGACCCAGTTTATGACCCTAGGTAACCCAAATTCGAACTCTTTCAAGATTTCATCAAGACAAACATTCTGACCAATTTTCAGGTCAATTGAGTAGGAAATGTGACCTCTAGAGTGTCCACAAGGTATTTCTTTAATTTGACCTAGTGACCCAGTTTATGACCCCAGGTGCCAAATTTCAAACTCATCTAAGATTTAATTAAGACAAACGTTTTGACCAATTTTCAAGTCAACTGAGTGAAAAATGTGGCCTCTAGAGTGTCCACAAGATATTTCTTTAACTCTTTACCACACAATCCCGACTTTTAACGACCCTGTGAAAGAAGTCTTTTGAAAACCTTGTGGGAAAAGAAGACAAGAGGGCCATGATGGCCCTGGAGTCGCTCACCTGAGCTTTTTGACCAAGAACAACCAATTTCCAACGTCTTGTGAGATATATGTATTACCAAACAATAAAATTTTAAACTCATCAGTCTGAACCTTCTGCATAAAACAAATAATATGTGGATCAAGCTGTGGGACTGGTCTCTCAAAGGGGTAGAAAACATTGTGAAAAAGGGAAAAAATGCTGGATACCAGCATTTTCTCATTTTCAAAGAGTGTTTTCAAAAGGCTTCTTTCTGAGAGTCATTCATACACTAGGTTTTTCTAAGATTTCACCTAGTGACCTAGTTTTTCAGCCAACATAACACATTTTCAAACTGGTCCAAGATATCATTAGGACAAACATTCTTACCAAATTTCAAGAGTATTGGACTGAAAATGTGGCCTCTACAGCAAGGTTTTTCTAAGATCTGACCTAGTGACCTAGATTTTGACCCAACATGACCTATTTTCAAACTAATCCAAGATATTACCAAGGCAAACATTCTGAGCAACTTTAAAAGAGTATTGAACAAAAAATGTGGCCACAACAGTGTACACATGGTTTTTTCTAAGATTTGACCAGGTGACCTAGTTTTTGACCCCACATGACCCATTTTCAAATGCTACTGAGATATCATCGAGACAAACATTCTGACCAACTTTCAAGAGTATTAGACAGAAAATGTGGCTTCTGGAGCATACACAAGGTTTTTCTAAGATTTGACCTAGTGACCTAGTTTTTCACCCGTCATGACCCATTTTCAAACTAGTCAGATATTATCAAGGCAAACATTCTGACCAACTTTCAAGAGTACTGGACAGAAAATATGGCCTCTAGAGCATACACAACGTTTTTCTTAGATTCGACCCGGTGACCTAGTTTTTGACCCAACATGGCACATGTTCGTACTATTTCAAGATATAATTAAGACAAACATTCTGACCATTTTTCAAGAGTATTGGACTGAAAATGTGGCCTCTATAGTGTACAAAAGGTTTTTCTAAGATTTGACCTAGTGACCTAGTTTTTGACCCCACACGACCCAATTTCAAACTTGTCCGAGATTTTATCAAGACAAACATTCTGACCAAATTTCACAAGTATCTGACTGAAAATGTGGCATCTAGAGCGTACACAAGGTTTTTCAAAGATTTGACCTAGTGACCTAGTTTTTGACCCCACATGACCCAATTTCAAACTCGTCCGAGATTTTATCAAGACAAACATTCTGACCAAGTTTCATGAGGATCGGACTGAAAATGTGGCCTCTAGATTGTACACAAGGTTTTTTCTAAGATTTGACCTAGTGACCTAGTTTTTGACCCCACATGACCCAATTTCAAACTCGTCCGAGATTTTATCAAGACAAACATTCTGACCAAGTTTCATGAGGATCGGACTGAAAATGTAGCCTCTAGATTGTACACAAGGTTTTTTCTAAGATTTGACCTAGTGACCTAGTTTTTGACCCCACATGACCCAATTTCGAACTTGTCCCAGATTTTATCAAGGCAAACATTCGGACCAAATTTCACAAGTATCTGACTGGAAATGTGGCATCTAGAGCGTACACAAGGTTTTTCTAAGATTTGACCTAGTGACCTAGTTTTTGACCTCACATGACCCAATTTCGAACTCATCTGAGATTTTATCAAGAAAAACATTCTGACCAAGTTTCATGAGGATCGGACTGAAAATGTGGCATCTAGAGCGTACACAAGGTTTTTCTAAGATTTGACCTAGTGACCTAGTTTTTGACCCCACATGACCCAATTTCAAGCTTGTCCGAGATTTTATCAAGAAAAACATTCTGACCAAGTTTCATGAGGATCGGACTGAAAATGTGGCTTCTAGAGCGTACACAAGGTTTTTCTAAGATTTGACCTAGTGACCTAGTTTTTGACCCCACATGACCCTATTTCAAGCTTGTCCGAGATTTTATCAAGACAAACATTCTGACCAAGTTTCATGAGGATCGGACTGAAAATGTGGATTCTAGAGCGTACACAAGGTTTTTCTAAGATTTGACCTAGTGACCTAGTTTTTGACCCCACATGACCCAATTTCGAACTCTTCCCAGATTTTATCGAGACAAACATTCTGACCAAGTTTCATGAGGATTCGACTGAAAATGTGGCCTCTAGAGCGTACACAAGGTAAAAAGTTGATGATGGACGACGGACGACACACACACCGCACGACGGACGACGGACACAGCACGATCACAATAGCTCACCATGAGCACTTCGTGCTCAGGTGAGCTAAAAATGCTGGTAACCAGGTTCTGTAGGTTTGTCTAACCAGTCTATGTTTCATCCAGATCAGTTAACACTTTACCAAACAATCAGTTTTAACAAACCAAGGAGAGGAGGCTTTTGAAAACATTGCGGGAAAGGCAGAAAAAGCTGTTAACCAGAATTTTCAGCTTCTCCCTTTGACACCACATGACCCAATTTCGAACTTGTCCGAGATTTTATCAAGACAAACATTCTGACCAAGGTTCACAAGTATCTGACTGAAAATGTGGCCTCTAGAGTGCACATAAGCTTTTTCTAAGTTTTGACCTTGTGACCTAGTTTTTGACCCCACATGACCCAATTTCAAACTCGTCTGAGATTTTATCAAGACAAAAATTCTGACCAAGTTTCAAAAGTATCTGACTGAAAATGTGGCCTCTAGAGTGCACACAAGGTTTTTCTAAGATTTGAACTAGTGACCTAGTTTTTGACCCCACATGACCCAATTCAAACTCTTCTGAGATTTTATCAAGACAAAAATTCTGACCAAGTTTTACAAGTATCTGACTGAAAATTTGGCCTCTAGAGCTCACACAAGGTTTTTCTAAGATTTGACCTAGTGACCTAGTTTTTGACCCCAAATGACCCAATTTCAAACTCCGTCCGAGATTTTATCAAGACAAACATTCTGACCAAGTTTCACAAGTATCTGACTGAAAATGTGGCCTCTAGAGTGCACACAAGGTTTTTCTAAGATTTGACCTAGTAACCTAGTTTCTGACCCCACATGACCCAATTTCAAACCCGTCCGAGATTCTATCAAGACAAACATTCTGACCAAATTTCACAATTATCTGTTAGAAAATGTGGCCTCTACAGCGCACACAAGTTTTTCTAAGATTTGATCTAGTGACCTACAAATGTAGTTTTTGACCCCACATGACCCAATTTCAAACTCATCCGAGATTTTATCAAGCCAAACATTCTGACCAAGTTTCATGAGGATTGGACCGAAAATATGGCCTCTAGAGTGTACACAAAGTAAAAAGTTGAGGACGGAAGACAGACGACACACGACGGATGCTGGACACAGCACGATCACAATAGCTCATCATGAGCACTTTGTGCTCAGGTGAGCTAAAAAACATAAGTTGAACAAGAGCACCACATGCAGGTGCCAACAATTGGCTGTTGTTTTTTGATGGATAAAACTTTCCCTAACGATTTTTGAAAAGGGTCACCCTAGGAACATTTCTGTGAAATTATTTCAAAATCTGACCAGCCGTTCCAGAGAATTGAGAAATTCCTCTTCATGTCCCTTTAGTGCAAACAGTCACCACCACCAGAGCCATGTTTCTTGACAGATCACAATGTTGCGAACAATTTTTGAAAAGAGTCACCCAAGGAACATTTCTGTGAAATTATTTCAAAATCTGACCAGCAGTTTCAGAGAAGAAGAATTTTCAAGAATTTCTTCATGTCCGTATAGTGTAAATAGCCCACAGCCATCAGAGCTATGTTTCTTGATGGATCAAAATTTCTCGAACAATTTGCGAAAAGGGTCACCCAAAGGAACATTTCTGTGAAATTATTTCAAAATCTGACCAGCAGTTTCTGAGAAGAATTTTTAAGAATTTCTTCATGTCCGTATAGTGCAAGTAGCCCCTGCCCCCATCCGAGCCATGTTTCTTGACGGATCAAAATTTTGCAAACAAGTTTTGAAAAGGGTCACCAATGGAACATTTCTGTGAAATTATTTCAAAATCTGACGCGCAGTTTCAGAGAAGAAGAACTTTTAAGAATTTCTTCATGGCCGTATAGTGCAAGTTGCCCCCAGTCACCAGAGCCATGTTTCTTGATGGATCAAAATTTTGCAAACAATTTTTGAGAAGGGCCACCCAAGGAACATCTCTGTGCAATTATTTCAGAATCTGACCAGCCGTTTCAGAGAAGAAGAATTTTTAAGATTTTCTTCATTTCCGTATAGTGCAAGTAGCCCCCAGTCACCAGAGCCATGTTTCTTGACGGATCAAAATTTTGCAAACAGTTTTTGAAAAGGGTCACCCAAGGAACATCTCTGTGAAATTATTTCAAAATCTGAGTAGCTGTTTCAGAGAAGAAGAATTTTTAAGAATTTCTTCATATCCTTATAGTGCAAGTAACTCCCAGTCACCAGAGCCATGTTTTTCGACGAATCAAAATTTCGCAAACACTTTTTGAAAAGGGTCACCCAAGGAACATTCCTGTAAAATTATTTCAAAATATGACCAGGCGGTTCCAGAGAAGAAGATTTTTAAAGAATTGCTTAGAAAATTCCATTTGGTTGCCATGGCAACCAGAGTTTTTGATGGAATCAAATTCTGTGAACACTTTTAAAGAGGACCTTCCAAGGAACATTCCTGCCAAGTTTGGTCCAAATTGGCCCAGCGGTTTAGGAGGAGAAGATGTTTAAAGAATTGTTGACGCCGCACGACGGACGATGCACGATGGACACAGCATGATCCTAAAAGCTCCCCTTGAGCACGTTGTGCTCAGGTGAGCTAAAAAGCTAAAATAATGATGTTGGTGGACTATCATAAGGTACACAGGTATGAAGTTTCACAAATTTTTGTCCAGGATTTTGAGTTGAAAATACATGTATATTAATCCTTCACAGAAATATACATGAAGCCCCTTTTTCCGATGAAACTGTCTTTGATATCAAAAAGTAAAAAAAACCAATAAATATTGGTGGACATCATTAGGAACACCTTTATGAATGGTCATTGGTCCATGATGACATTAAACATTTAGCCCCCTTTTTTCATGACATGGCATTTCATGAAATAAAAACAATTAACTGTTGTCTGTGGCTTGTAATAAACAATATAAAGATGAAGTTTCATGACATTTTGTCCTGTAGTTAAAGAGATATTGGTCCACAATGAAAATATATGTCAAGCCCCCTTTTTCCATGACACAGCAATAAAAAAACAAGGTGGTTAACACCCAGATAGAGGCCCTATTGATAACTAATCATTTCTGTGAAATTATTTCAAAATCTGACCAGCGGTTGCAGAGAAGAAGAATTTTTAAGAATTTCTTCATATCCGTATAGCGCAAGTAGCCCCCAATCACAAGAGCCATGTTCTTCAACGGATCAAAATTTCGCGAACAGTATTTGAAAAAGGTCACCCAAGGAACATTCCTGTGAAATTATTTCAAAATATGACCAGCGGTTCCAGAGAAGAAGATTTTTAAAGAATTGCTTAGAAAATTCCATTTGGTTGCCATGGCAACCAGAGTTTTTGATGGAATCAAATTCTGTGAACGATTTTTAAAGAGGACCTCCCAAGGAACATTCCTGCCAAGTTTGATCCAAATTGGCCCAGCGGTTTAGGAGCAGAAGATGTTTAAAGAATTGTTGACCCCGCACGACAGACGATGCATGACGGACACAGCGTGATCTTAAAAGCTCCCCTTGAGCACATTGTGCTCAGGTGAGCTAAAATCAAGAGCCTCAAAAATTAATCTGATCTTTCAATGATACCAAATTAATGACAATGTTTTTTTTTAAGCCTTATAACCCCATGTTTTACTGTTTAGCTCTTACCACAGAGTCGGGAGTTTTAACCCCCCGTTCACACAGAGCTGCGACCTTAGGAAGATCTTAGATCAAGCCATGATCTAAAAAAGTATTGGATCGGGGCGGATCGGCGCCATAATCAAGCAATTTGGCAAATTATGGGTTTCATTACGACCGTACTACGATGCCCCTACGTCCAACGCCCTGCTGACACGCTTCTACTACAATGTTACGCAGACCAACGACAACCAGCGGCCGCGTTTACACTACGCTGCCGCTACTACATTCAAGATCATACTACGATGCTACACAGACCTAGAAGACTGTACGACGATATCCCTACGATGGTGCTGATCATATCAGGCTTGTAGTAGGCTTCTAGTACGCTTTTCGCGATCATGAGTATATATATATCTTGGGTTTCAAACATTATTTTTCATTTATTTCCAAGCTTCAAACATGAACAGACCTATTAATGCTGATCTGATTCATCTGGCTTTACTTCAGCAACAACAAATTTTGGTTGAAATTGAAATTGCGCAGATCCTTAACAGGCGAAGGCGGAGAAGGAGGCCAAGAAGATACTGGGTACAGCCGTGGCTATCTGCAGACAGGAGACTCCAGTTTGGACAGTATGATACACTGTTGAGAGAGCTCCGAATGGAAGACACCACTTCCTCCTTCAACTTTTTGAGGATGGAACCAGCGATGTACGATGAGCTGCTCCAGAGAGTTGGCCCTAGGATTCAGAAGAAAGATACATTTGGAACGTCTTCTGCATCGGATTGAGAATCGATAGCGGGGTCTTCAGGCTGAGGGAGTTTCCGTGGAAGGAAGGGCATAAGCTTCAACAGACGAAGGCTCGTCATGCTTTTTTCTGACCCCAGAATTTTCAGCTGCAGGATTTTCAAGGTCTTGAGTCTCGAGTTTGCTACCGCAGATTTTTCTCGGCCTTTACTACAGAGTTTACGCGGCATTTTTAATTTTTCGAAAACAGTTATTTTTTTACAGATCTGCTTAGTATGAAGTCTCAATTGCAAATGATCGTCAAGCTAAAATACCGTACATTAAATAGTTGGCAGATGACTGGTCAAAAACAAACTGCTGCCTGATAGGCTGTGGTATGATCGGCGTAAGGTCATGATAGGTCGTCGTAGGATCGTCATGAACGTAGAGAGATTGTAGTGGGAACGTAGTAAGAACGTAGTGGGAGCGTGGTAGAAGCGTACTCGAAATGACCCAAGTTTGTTCCCGACTGTACTGCGCTGTCACTGCGCTTTTACTAAGATCATGAAGTTCTCTACACGATACTTCCATGCTTCTTGTAAGATTATGGCGTTTCTACCACGCTCTTTGGACGACTTTACCGCAATTCTTGTTGGCCACGATCCCGCTACGCTTGTTTTGAGCATGTTCAAAATAAGCGTGGCGAGAGCATAGAGCTTCCCGATCATGAAGACCCTACCCCGATCATACTGCGCTTATGAAGACTCCACTACGTTTCTTCTGCGATTTGTCATAATCGGCCACGTTTTTGGCCACGTTTTGATCGTAGTAGAAGTGGCATCTATGTGTGAACGGGGGGTAATGACAACAATTTTTTAAACCCTATACCCCTATGTTTTACCATTTAACTCTCACCACAGAGTCTGGAGTTTTAATGACCATGTTTTTTAAACCTTACACTCCATTTTTTTTACTGTTTAACTCTAACCACAGAGTCTGGGTTTTAATGACAATGTTTTTTTAACTCTTTACCACACAATCCCTGAGAATTCAGCCTTTTGAAAACATTGTGGGAAAAGGAGAAAATGCTGGTAACCAGCATTTTCTCCTTTTCCCACAATGTTTTCTACCCTTCCCAAGACAAATTTCATTTTTTAAGCCACATTTATTTTGTCGTCTGCAACTGCTTTCAATCTGGACTAGTCTAAAATTTTGTCATTTGGTAAAGGGTTAAACTGTATACCCCATATGTTTTACTGTTTAACTCTTACCACAGAGTCTGGTGTTGTTTTAATCACATGTTTTTTAAACTTTATACCCCATATGTTTCACTGTTTAACTCTTACCACAGAGTCTGGAGTTTTAATCACATGTTTTTTAAACTTTATACCCCATATGTTTTACCATTTAACTCTTACCACTGAGTCTGGAGTTTTAATGACATTATTAGCTCCAGTGGCTGAAGGCCAGCGGGCTTATGTCATGGCCCGGTGTCTGTCGTGCGTCCGTCCGTGCGTCCGTTAACTTTTATTTCAAACATCTTCTTCTCTGAAACTACCCATCCAATTTTCATGAAACTTCACAGAAATGATCCTGCCATGGTCCTCTTCAGAATTTCTTGAAAGAATTTGATTCCTTCAAAAACTCTGGTTGCCATGGCAACAAAACTGAAAAATATTGGAAATCTTTAAAAATCTTCTTGTCTGAAACCATAAGGCATAGGGCTACCAAATTTGGCATGTAGCTTTATGTAGTAGACCTCTATCATGTTTCTTGAAATTATAGCCCTGGGGTCAAAATTGGCTCTGCCCCAGGGGTCACAAGTTTTACATAGGCTTATATAGAGAAAACTTTAAAAATCTTCCTGTACCTAGCCATAAGGCCTAGAGCTACCTTATTTTGCATTTAGCTTGATCTAGTTGGGGTCTAACAAAAGTGCCCAAATTATAGTCCTGGGGGGGGGGGGGGGTTCACAAGATTTACATAGGCTTACATAGGGAAAACTTTTAAATCTTGGTGTACATAGCCATAAGGCTTAGGCTACCAAATTTTGCATAATTATAGCATTATCTAGTGGACAACTACAAAGAGGGCCCAAGTTACAGCCCTAGGATCAAGTTTGGCCCTGCACCAGGGATCACAAGTTTTACATGGGTTTATGGAGTGAAAAGTTCAGAAACCGTCTTGTTACTAGCCATAAGGCCAAGAACTCCCAAATTTGGCATGTTATTCTTCTAATACACATATTCCCCATTTAGTCCGACTGTAGCCCTGGGGTCAAAGTTTTATAAGGGCTTATATAGTGAAGACTTCTCTTCATGGTTTATATTTATAAGCCAGTGGAGCGATACAGGGCCATCATGGCCCTCTTGTTTTTTAAACCTTATACCCCATATGTTTTACTGTTTAACTCTTACCACAGAGTCTGGTGTTGTTTTAATCCCATGTTTTTTAAACCTTATACCCCATATGTTTCACTGTTTAACTCTTACCACAGCATCTGAGTTTTAACAAGCCACAGGAAGAAAGGCTATTGAAAACAGTGTGGGAAAAGGAGAAAATGCTGGTAACCAGCATTTTCTCCTTATCCCACAATGTTTTCTACCTTTTCAATTACGAAATCCATAACTTGAGCTCTTTTAACTCTTTACCAAATGACAAAATTTTGGACTGGACTTAATTAAAGGCATTTGCAGACGACAAATTAAATGAAGCTAAAATGATGATTTCTGCCTTTGATAAGACAGAAAACATTGTGGGAAAAGGAGAAAATGCTACATGTAGTTAACAGCATTTTCTCCTTTTCCCACAATGTTTTCAAAAGACCTCTTCCTCAGGGTCATTAAAACACGGGATTGTTTGGTAAATGGTTAATTTGTTTTCTGCAAACGCTTCAAAATGGACAAGTCTAAAACGTCATCGTCAGATAAAAGAGTATTATCAATATTTTGGTCTAATTTTCTCCCATTTCATACATCAGCACCCATGGAGTATAATTCAAATCGTTACCAAACAACAAGCTTTTTAAAATTAAAAGCATTTGCAGATGACAAAAATGTGACTCAAATGAAGGGAATTGTCTTGTGAAAAGGGTGGAAAACGTTGTGGGAAAAGGAGAAAATGCTGGTTACCAGCATTTTCTCTTTTTCCCACAATGATTTCGAAAGTCTTTTTCCCCGAAGTCATTAAAACACGGGACTGTTCTGTAAATTGGTTGTAAGCATCTAGATACAGACCTATAGTATTCTTTAGCCATAACATTGCATATAAAACCATGAAACATTTTCCAGAGTCAGTATGTATTAAACCTGTCCGCCCCTCTGTAAATGCAATTTATTTTAAGATTTTAATCCCAATTTACTGCAAATTGAAAACCAATTTTTTCTGGTTTCTATTTCCCATAATCAAGTGTGAAGTCCAATCATAGCTGAACAATAAACCCTCATTCTAACACAAAGTATACACCAGTATGTTACAGTTAACTCTGTACCACACAATCCCGAATTCTAACGACCCTGTGAAAGAAGCCTTTTAAAAACCTTGTGGGAAAAGGAGAAAATGCTAGTAACCAGCATTTTCTCCTTTTCCTACAAGGTTTTCTACCCGTCCAAAACAAATTTCAATTTTTCATTCACAGTTATTTTATCATCTGCAAATGCTCTCAATTTGGACCAGTCTAAAAGTTTGTTGTTTGGTAAAGAGTTAAACAGAGACAAACAGATTCTGCAGATGCAACTGGTAGCCTGTCTGTATCTATCCGTTCTCTTCGTAACGGTCTGTTACACCATCCATACAGTTTGTCAATGTCCATATCATATCTATAGGGTATGAAAGCCTACAAGTGTCAGAATGAAGGTAAAATGTTTTTTAAAAACACGTTCTAACGTGAATTTAAAACACGTTATAACACAAAAAAAGTTGCACTAACGCGAATATTCTCGTAATAACATATTTTAAAACACGTTAGAACACAAAAAAGAAGTCGCAGTAACGCGAAAAATCTCGTAATAACGTGTTTTAAAACACGTTATAACGCCAAAAAAGTCGCAGTAACGCGAAAATTCTCGCAATAGTAAATTTTCGCATTACTGCGACTTTTTTCGTGTTATAACGTGTTTTATATTCACGTTATAATGAGAATTTTCGCGTTGGCGCGACTTTTTTCGCGTTATAACGTGTTTTATATTCACGTTATAATGCGAATTTTCACGTTAGTGCGACTTTTTTTGCGTTATAACGTGTTTTTATTTTTTTTCTTATTGTTCATATTGACCCTTATAGGCTTTCGTAATAGGGTCCTTGTGATCCATGTCAAAATTTTGAAAATTTTCAAAGTTCTGGCCCAGATTATTTCAACCTAATTGCCTGTAACTGAAGGAATTTGTGCAATTATTTTACTTCATGTATACATCACCCTTCTATCGGCTGGGCATGTACCAGCATTTCTCCTTTTTCCACAGTGTTTTGAAAAGCTTTCTTTCTCAGGGGCGTTAAAAAGTCAGCATTGTGTGGTAAAGGGTTAATGCTAATAAATGTCACTACAGGAGCGAAAGGCTCAATACCCTGTAACCAGTGCTACCCAGTAACACCTCATGCAGAGAACTACTCCTTTCTAAACATTCCAGGAAAAGGAACACATTCTCAGTGTTTTCATTTGGATTCCTGGGTTATACCTTTATTAATGTTTTGATGCCATCTGATGTAAATGTCTCAGGAGATACCTGTTCAGATAATTTCTTAACTCTTTACCACATGACAAAAATGTAGACTTGTCTAAATTCAAAGCATTTGCAGACAATTTAAATGTGACTCAATTTATGGAATTTGTCTTTGACAGGGTAGAAAACATTGTGGGCAAAGGAGAAAATGCTGGTTACCAGCATTTTCTCCTTTTCCCACAAAGTTTTCAAAAGTCTTTCCATTCAGGGTCATTAAGAGTTGGGACTGTGTGGTAAAGGGTTAACAGATAACAAAATTTTTGACTCTTCTAAATTCAAGGAATTAGCAGATGATAACTGAAGTAAGTAAAAAAATTTGGTTTTCCCCAATGAAAAGGGAAGAAATATTGTGGGAAAAGGAGTAAAATACTGGTATACAGTATTTACTACTATACATAGTAAAATTAGTGTTGCACCCTCTGTGTTTTTAACATGTTTAATTTTCTAGCGTGAATGATATGAAATGGGTTGGAAATTAGAATCTGGCTGCTGTATACAAGAACAAACAAGTCTGTTGTCTCTGAAATGGAATGAACTGAGGTATCCCTTAACCTCATGGCAGCAGCTACTGATCGAGCTGTTTCAACCTCTCATGAGAGGTGTGAGACAAAGACTGCAAGCTGCTTTGCATGCCCCGGGTGGAAGTACGCAATATTGCCTGATTTTGTGTGTCCATTCTCTGCAGGTCACTTTTAAGTTTTGTTTCGACATTAAATTCCCTATTTTAACCAAACTTAAATGCTTCTCGTTTTTCTTAAATTTGAAAGCAACATCTAGGCAAAAGATTCCCACTTACCATGAGGTCAAGGGATACCTCAGTTCAGTTCATTTTATGGGCAAAAGACGAGTCTGTTGGTGTATGCGGCAGCCGAATTCTAATTTCGACCCAATTTTATCTCATTCACGTCAGAAAATCAAACCCGGTGAAAAACACGGGGTGCAACACTAATTTTACTATGTATATTAGCACAGTTTTTTCGATAGACCTCTGTTACAGGGCCATTAACTCTTTTCATTACCAATGACGACTTACAACTTGTAGGTAGCTTTTGCTACTTCAGACTGCACAGAACATGCAGTCTGATCTTGAATCTACACTGTCTGATAGTCATCTTCAAAAGCAGCAGAAATCTCATTTCATAATTGGGGAAAAAAAATGGGCCTTCTGGAGTTGGTAGTAAAAGACTGTGAAAAAATAGGATTGCTGTGTAAACAGTTAAGATTAATATTTTATGGAAAGGAAATAGTATTTTTTTTTTTAAATTACAAAGAAAATATTTAACCCTTTACCCCAAAATCCCAAGTTTTAAAAGCCCTGAAGAAGATGCCTCATGAAAACATTGTGGAAAAAGGAGAAAATGCTGTTAACCAGCATTTTCTCCTTTTCCCAAAATGTTTTCTACTCCATTAAAGGCAATCCATTGTTTGAGTCCCACTTAAATTGTCGTCTGCAAATGCTTTGCAAATGCTTTCATTTTGGACAAGTATACATTTTTGTCATTTGCTAAAACATTAAGGGAAAAAACCACCTGGATAATGGCAAGGGAAAAGCATTTACTCTTTCAGTACCAAGCTGGTCCTTGCAGGGTTCGGAAAAAAAAATCATCTTGTAGCAGAGTATTGCGCTTATCATAGTTTAGATAATAAATATGTTGAATTACAAAGACATGCATGGAATGCAAGTGTGAAATAACATAGCAGTGTTGATAAAAAAAAAATATATGTTTCAAAAAATGTTTTTAAAACTGATAAGATCAATGTAAATCTAAGATTCAGACGTGCAAATGACTACACCCTGATTTTTCATAGCACTATGATCCCTGTGCAGATAACCTTGGTATGTATGTCACTGATTTTTCAAGAACCACATTATAATCTAACTTTTTTTTCTCTACCTACTTTTATTTCCCAAGTGTATGAGCCATGCACTGTGAAAAGGGGTTTTAACACATCTGCAAAAAGTATCGACCAAGGCCAGTGTGTGCTGTCCGCGCAGGTTGACATGAATCATATTTTTTTGCTATTGGTCAATTTTCTGCAAGTACAAGGACCATTCTACTTCTGGGCCCGTATTCACCAACCATTCTTAAGAACATTCTGTCTTATTCTCCAGAATTTTCTATATCTGAAAGTGACACAACTTCTGATTGGCTAAACCATTTGGTTTAGCCAATCAGAAGTTGTGTTACTTTCAAATATAGAAAATCTTGGAGAATAAGACTAAGAATATTCTCAAGAATAGTTGGTGAATAGGGCCCAGGAATCAGTTGGTTGTTAGACAAAATGGATTGTATGGATCCATAATTATGTGATGACATGTATGGTATGATGCATCAGAGAGATTCATTGACCCTTTACCACACAATCCTCAGTTTAAACCCTTTCCCAAATGATAAATTTTAGACTGGTCCAAATTGAAAGAGTTTGCAGATAACAATTTTAAATTCGATGAAAATGGCAGAAAGTTCTCAAAAAAGGTAGAAAACACTGTGGGAAAAGGAGAAATTGCTCGTTACGAGCAATTTCTCCTTTTCCCACAGTGTTTTCAAAAGACTTGTACTGCAGACACGTGAAAACCAGGGCTTGTTTGGGAAAGGGTTAACAACCCTCAGAAAAAAATGCTTTGAGAGCATTGTGAGAACAGGAGAAAATGCAGATAACCAGCACTTTCCCTTTTTCAGACAACATTTTCTACTCTTCCTAAATTCATTTCCATTCATGAGTCACATTTATTTTGCCATCTGCAAAATATTTTCAATTTGGGACTATTCTAAAATTTTGTGGTTTGGTAAAGATGCTCCCTCCAGCAGATGACTGTTTGTCTTGCAACAAACTACTTTTGCAAACACTACTTAGTCTAGTAGTAGTAGCAGTAGTAGTAGTTGACAAATTGCTGTTAACAAGCTATTTCTCACTGCATCACAATAGTGTTCTAGAATGTCCATTTAATGTTCATGAACTTTCCAAGAACTGGATTCAAGAGTTGTTCTAGAAATGTTTTTTGAATTCCTCACAGCAAGTTCTTGATATAGTTCTTGAACATTAGTTCTAGAATGGCCATTTAATGTTCATGAACTATTCAAGAACTAGATTCAAGAATTGTTCTAGAACTGTTTCTTGAATTCCTCATAGCAAGTTCTTAATTTAGTTCTTGAACTGTAAATGAACATCAGTTCTAGAATGGCCATTTAATGTGATTCAAGAATTTTTCTAGAACTGTTTCTTGAATTCCTCACAGCAAGTTCTTTGTTCAGTTCTTGAACATCAGTTCTAGAATGGCCATTTAATGTTCATGAACTATTCAAGAACTTGATTCAAGAACCGTTCTAGAACTGTTTCTTGAATTCCTCACAGGGGAATGTTTTTTCCCATGGTTAACTCTTTTCACAGGACCCCGAGTTTTAACAACCCTGACACTGTTTTAAGGCTTTCAAAAACATAGAGGGAAAAGGAGAAAATGCTGGTAACCAGCATTTTCTCCTTTTCCCACAATGTTTTCTACCCTTTCAAAGAAAAATTTCCTAATGAATGCAACATTTTTTAGTTTGTTGTCTGCAAATGCTGAAAGTTTGGACCAGTCTAAAAGTTTGTTGTTTCGAAAGGAATTAAGTACTAGCTTTACTCTTTACCAAACAACAAAATTTTAGACTTGTCCAAATTGAGGGCATCTGCAGACAACAAAACAAATGCAATTCAAAAAATGAAATATGTTTTGGTAGGGGTAGAAAACATACTGGTTGCCATCATTTTCTCCTGTTCCCACAATGTTTTTAAAGCTTTCCCTCTCAGGCTTGTTAAAAGTTTGGATTGTGTGGTAAATGGCTTATTCACTTAGATTTTCCATATCTTACAAGAACGTTTTGTAGGCCACCTGATCCAAAATTTATCTCAGGAGTTTATGAATGTAATTTGATTTTTTCAAAATGTGATAAGGAACCAGAAATGTTATAATTGAAACAGTTATTCTGATAAGATACCGACTTTTAGCGCTGGTGCAAGTCACACAAAGGGAAAACAATTTAACTCTGTACCAGATGACAAAAATGTAGACCTGTCCAAACTGAGAGCATTTGCAGACGACAGTTTTATTGTGGCTCTAATGATGCATTTTTCTATGATAGGGTAGAAAACATTGCCGAAAAAGGAGAAAATGCTGGTTACCAGCATTTTCTCCTTTTTCCACAATGTTTTCAAAAGGTTTCTTACTCAGGGTCATAAATAGTTGGGAGTTTGTGGTTAACTCTTTACCACACAACAAATTTTTGGGCTCAACCGAATTGAAAGCAAGTGCAGTCAACAATATAAATGTTGCTCAAATGATTATTTGTGTCTTTGATAGGGTAGAAAACATTGTGTGAAAAGGAGAAAATGCTGGTTACCAGCATTTTCTCCTTTTCCCATAATGTTTTCAAAAGCCTTTTATCTTCAGGGTCATTAAAACTTGGGATTGTGTGGTAAAGACTTAAGGGTTTACTCTTTACCAAGCAGCAAAATTTCAGACTCGCCAAACTTGATTGATTGATTGATTGATTGATTGTATAGTGTTTAATGCAGTTTTCAACATTATTTCAGTTATATCGCGGCTGCCAGTGCACCTATCCATGCTTTCCTGGAGCTTCTTTTACCAGTACTCCGCACAGTATTCTTTCCAAGCCACTGGCTGCCTTCCCACATAACCATCGTTGAAACAACGGTCAGCCGTGAGAGAGGAATGAATCTTGTCACAATTGCCAGACTTGAAAGCATTGAATTCTGCAGACAACAGTTCAAAATACAGCTAAATTTATGGGATTTGTCTTTGAACAAGTGAAAAACATTGTGGAATGAGGAGAAAATGTTTACCTACAATGTTTTCAAAAGCTGTCTTCCTCAGGGTCATTTTTAACATACAGAATTGTTATTTTTTTGAGCTGTGTTAAAAGAAAAACAATGAATTGTATAGAAAAGAGAAAAATCACCTATATAATAAGATCTTGTTTCTTTTCCACCAATTTCTCCAAAAGTGTAGAAGTCAGGCACAAAAAGTCACTACAAGAGATCTCTGGGGCAGGGCGATATATGCCTGAAAGCAGCTACCAACCATTAATACGTTTAGTGCATGCACTTCAGCTCATCACGATGCACACATGCGTAAAATTATTTTCAAAATCAGACCAGGTGTTTGATGGATATGTAGCGGACATGATCAAAGAGCATGAAATGCTTGACCTTCTGCTGTGACCATGACATTGGCTTCTGGACTATGAAACCTCTGCTCTGCTGCTTTGCTTATCAAGGTGCAAATATGATATATGAGTTATTTAACTATTTGCAAAATCAGATGAGCAGTTCAGGAGATAACAGAGCAGACACAATTAAAGAGCATGTAACCTTTGACCCCCCTGCTATGACCTTGAAGCCTGGCTCTGAAATCTCTGCTCTGTATATTGTTCATCAAGACACACACATTTTTTGAAACATTTTCAAACTCAGACCAAGGGTTCAAAAAGATTAAGAGGACACAATTAAGCAGCATGCGATCTTTAACCCTCTACTGTGACCTTGACCTTGGAGCTTTTGGGATCTGAAAGCTCTGCACATTGATTCTACGCTATTTTACAATTCGATCATTTTAAATATTGGCTAAAATCTATGGCACATATTATTTTAGAAGGAAACACAGAGCAATTTAAATCAGTGTAGATTTGAATAACAACAATGATTTTCATATAAATCTTTTAGGATCAGATACGTTAAATTTTTGCATCAGATATGTTGAAGACTGTTTTTGCATTGGTATTCTGACATACTCCATTTTTCACCCCCAAATGGGTTTAACCCTTTACCAGACGACAAAATTTTAGCCTTCTCCAAATTGAAAGCATTTGCAGACGACAATTTCAGTTTGGCTAAAATGGTGCAATTTTTCTTTGATAGGGTAGAAAACATTGTGGGAAAAGGAGAAAATGCTGGTTACCAGCATTTTCTCCTTTTCCCACTATGTTATCAAAAGGCTTCTTTCCCAGGGGCGTCAAAAGGCGTCATTGTGCGGTAAAGGGTTAACCCTTTCCCAAACGACAAAATTTTGGACTGGTCCAAATTGAAAGAGTTTGCAGACGACAATTTTAAATTTGATGAAAACGGCAGAAAGGTCTCAAAAAGGGTAGAAAACACTGTGGGAAAAGGAGAAATTGCTCGTTACGAGCAATTTCTCCTTTTCCCACAGTGTTTTCAAAAGACTTGAACTGCAGACACGTGAAAACCAGGGCTTGTTTGGGAAAGGGTTAATAAAGCAAAATGATTTCAAAACAAAGACAACGGAAGCTAATCAATGCAAAATTATTCTTATCGTATCTCTTTTTATGCAGAAAAACAGCCAATATACTTATTTTCAACCAGACAAGACATAAACAATCAGTGCGCATGACCACATGGTAGTAGATGTGACACAGAATAACGATCTATTATCATAGTATTATGACAAAATTTGAGATTTAACCCTTTCCCAAATGACAAATTTTGGACTGGTCCAAATTGAAAGAGTTTGCAGACGACAATTTTAAATTTGATGAAAATGGCAGAAAGTTATCAAAAAGGGTAGAAAACACTGTGGGAAAAGGAGAAATTGCTTGTTACAAGCAATTTCTCCTTTTCCCACAGTGTTTTCAAGACTTGTACTGCAGACACGTGAAAACCAGGGCTTGTCTGGGAAAGGGTTAAGGCATCAATCATGGATAAAACAATAAAGAGAAAATATTACAATGTTACTTAATGCATTTGAGTCTAAAGTAGTTGACGGTCGTACAAACAAGCTCTTTCTAAAAGTAAATACCAAACAGACTTCGGGTAAGCAATACATGTCTTACAATATATGTTAACCTATGATTCTATTCCTTGAGATTTTATTGTGCAAACCAAGTCTCAATTACAGGTCATCGAAAAACATATTAACGTATTTGATGATTTCAGTACATATTTTTGCAAAGTTTGAATATCGATGCAAGAATTCAATAAAACCGTGACAATAACAGATTTTTTATGCTTTTTTGGTTTTAATACAAGTCATGCCGACATTGTAGTGTACGAAATTTGTTTGCAGTTTATTGTCAATACTGTACCACCCTCTAAATGGTTTAACATATCTGACGTTTCAAAAGAGGACAACTTTATTTGGCGAATGTTGAATGGCATTTGCTTGGATCGATGAAAACTTGCGATGTTATGATAACCACATTTAACCCATGTTTTAAAACAGACGAAGACACTGTTGGATTATTTATCTAAAACTTCAAATTTTGCGAAAACTGGCGAGTGCGCAGTGCAGGAACAAATCATTTTGAGGCTGATTTTAAGAGTTTTTTTGTGAGATCTGAAAGTTGTAATGTGCTTACAAACAAAATATTTCAGTTATGACAGTTGAACAGAAGGGAAAAGACAATAAAAAACATATACAAATTTAGCTGTGTCCATTTCCTTCAATGCGCAAGTAAAAAGACAAACATAAAACAGAATTGGTCAGTTTAACGTAGAAACAATGTGCAGTGCATGCCATCTCGTCAAGGTGAACACATGTATGAAATATTTTCATAATCAGAGTAGGGATTCATGAGATACAAAGAAAACAAGAGATTACCAACATCCATTTAGGCCTATAAAAAGTTTACCAGCTTTGTTAGGGCTTAAATATAAAATTTCTGTAATTAATTTCATCATCCCCATGAAACAACTTTGCACCAAACAAATTTCAACCCTGAGAGCATCTGATAAACCCAAGACATTTTAGTCCTTTACAACACAATCCCAAGTGTTAACAACCCTGAGAATTAAAGAAGCCTTTTGAAAACATTGTGGGAAAAGGAGAAAATGCTGGTAACCAGCATTTTCTCTTTTACCCACAATGTATTCTGCTCTTTCAAGGACTAATTTTATTATTTGAATTGCATTTAATTTGTCTTTGGCAAGTCCTTCGTAACATTGGACAAGGCTAAAATTTAGTTGTTTGGTGAAGGATTAAAAAGCTGTCTTGTACAAAAAAATTCTCCTACAGGATGTAACAGATGCATCAAAAGCATTTTCTCCTTTTCCCTTAATGTTTTCAAAAAGGCTTCTTTCTTAGGGTTTTTGGTATAGGATTCCAAAAATTTTAGTGCAGAAGTACCGATTGATTGATTGATTTTATGGTGTTTAACGCCGTTTTCAACATTATCTCAGTTATATTGTGGCAGCCAGTGCACCTGTCCATGCTTTCCTGGATTTTCTTTTACCAGTACTCCGCACAGTATTCTTTCCAAGCCACTGGCTGCTTCCCCACATAGCCATTGTCGAAACAATAGTCAGCGGTGGGAGAGGAATGAATCCTGTCGCAATGACTATCATCAATCCTCGGAAAGAAATTGGCCGGGCCGGGGATCAAACCAGCGACCTCCTGTTCTCAAATCCTGTACACTACCGACTGAGCTATGGGGCTCAGCGCAGAAGTACCGAAAGATCATTCTAAGCACCAAAATTTCAGTGGTGGGAATATTTTTTTTTCCCTAATTTTAATTGAATGACCTTGAGAAATGTATGATAAACAAAAGAGAAATTGTCCGCCAAAAATTATGTAACATTTGAATACGGCAACATCAATGCTATTTTGACGGTAAGAATGTTCCAACATAGAAGACATAATGTAAATCAAAGATCGGACCTAAAAAAATATGTTTTACAATCTACATCATCTAAAAGGAACTAACTAAATTTGCGCTTGAACCAAAATTTCTCTAACCCTTTACCGCACAATGCCGCCTTTTAATGACCCTAGGATTTATTAATTGGTGTTTTATGCCGCTTTCAACAATATTTCAGTCATGTCATGGCGACAGCTCACAAATTCGCGTATTTCCTGGATTCAACCAGTACTAGGCTAGGGCTCTGAAGTGTCTTTCCCAAGGACACTTCCAAGAAAAACCTATAACGACCCTGGGAAAGAAGCCTTTTGAAAACATTGTGGGAAAAGGAGAAAATGCATGTCACCAGCATTTTCCTCTTTTCCCACAATGCTTTCTACCCTATCAAAGAAAAACTGCACCATCTGAGCCACACTCTGAAATTGTCGTCTGCAAACGCTTTCAATTTGGACAAGGCTAAAATTTTGTCATCCGATAAAGGGTTAAAGAACAGAATCTTCGACTACCTGTAGTCCAAATTGAGATTATTTGAAGACAACAAATGTGTCCCAAGTCACAGGATTCATCTTTGATAAGATAGAAAAAAAAAAATCATGGGAAGTACAGATAATCAGAAACATAATTAGATAATAATTTCCACTAGTACATTATCTAAATCTTCCTCCTTGTGGAAATAAAGTGCTGAAAGTAAATTACATTTCCACATTTTTTCACCAATTTAAGCTTTTCATCAATGACAGGCCATTTGTCTTTTAGAAATTGTAAAAGTGTTCATTCCACGTTTTTTTTTTTGAAGCAGTGCATTATAAGGAATCTGTCTTAACCCTTTACCACACGACAAAATTTTAGACTGGTCCAAATTCAAACCATTTGCAGACAACAAAATAAATGTGACTGAAGAATTAAAATTCATTTTGGAAAGGGTATAAAACATTGTGGGAAAAGGAGAAAATGATGGTTACCAATATTTTCTCCTTTTCCCACAATGTTTCCAAAAGCCAAATTTTCCTTAGAATTGTTAACACTTGGGACTGTGTCTATCTCCAATCTCATTTGATTTTGGTAAGCCAGCCCTTCTTTCTTCACCAGGGCCCTGTTTTACTAACATTTACGGAAGTTTTTTGTAAGTTTTCACCTACGCAAAAGTTAAGAAATTCTTATGTGCGTTTTACAAAGCTTGCGTAAGTACTTTCTTAAACTTTTCATAACTCTCCAATTGGAGGTATATAAATCAGACACTCTAATTTCTCGCTAGGAATAGAACTTTGTCTAAAGCTGAAGGTACAGCACGTGAAATGACTCGATAATGGAATAGAAATATCTTTATTTCAGTAGTGACATAGATGCACGTATGGAAATACTGTAAAGAAAGCCTGTTTTACCGTCGCTTGTCTCATCCTTCTCAAATCACTTTTCATCCGGGAATTGTTCGATCTTTTATTATGACGTGTAAACACATCAGTCAAATAGCCACCATGTAATGAATATATAGTTATGAATTTTGTTTCAAGATAGTAAATACTGTTGTAAATGTGACCACAATTTTAGAAAGATTAGAAACACAACTGACTCAACACACACACTAATATGACACAGAAAATACAGGATACGATACCATTAGAAAACAGTATGAAAACCGACACTTCAGTAACAAATTTATATCTTGATTTAGGTCCATCAACCAATTTCAAACAAACACTCAGTCTTTATCCCTTTACCACACAACCCCAAGTTTTAACGACGGGAGAGGTCTTTTGAAAACATTATGGGAAAAGTAGGAAAGGCTGGTAATCAACATTTTCTACTTTTTAACAATGTTTTCTACCCCGGAAAGAATGTAAGTTCGTTTGTTCCACTTTCAGATTTGTCACAGGCAGATGTTTTCAATTTAAAAGAGCCCCAAATTTGTCAGTTGAAGTACATGTATAGAGTCTACATCCAGGTCTGGTTGACTTGAACTACCCTTTTTATTTCTGCCTATTACATAGCTTGTGAAGAAAATAAAAACCGATGATTACCAGATTTTACCATTATACTGTGCGGTATACCAATTTTTTTTCTCAAATCAAGTAGCAAAAATCTGACTACCGAGAGCCTAAATACCTGAATATTACGAGTTTAAAGCCCCCCCCCATCCCCGACGAAGAAATCTTGCAATATCAGACAGAGTTGATAAAAGATCAGACGTTCTCAATCAAAGGCTTAAGGTGATCGTGATAGTGTATTGACATTGTTTGATAGTGTAAATATATATTTCACGTGTCCATATGGAACACACTGGTCCTGATTTAGGGGTTACTTGGCTTTCATACTTGATTTTCTTGCACTACACAGATATGTTTCTGAGATAATATCTGAACTAAATCTGGTCAGATTGTTTAACAAATCAATTATATGCTTTCTCTGATGGTTGGATACAAAATTTGCTTTAAAACTAAAAACTATGTAGAGTACACACACACACACATTTATATATATATATCAAATTATATTTATCGCAACTGTTCCCCAAGAGAATCAAGGATAAAAACAAAGGAATAAAGGTAAAAAAGACCAATTATGTCCAATATGTTATTTGGTTACCTTTAGTCTTTTATCTGCCAAGGAAGATAATTTGACTTACAGGGATGGCCCCAATTAACTCTTTACCACACAACAAAATTTTCAACTAGACCAAATTCAAAGCATTTGCAGACAACAAATTAAATGTTACTAGATTGATGATCTCTGTCTTTGATAGAGTAGAAAACATTGTGGGAAAAGGAGAAAATGCTGGTTACCAGCATTTTCTCCTTTTCCCACAATGTTTTCAAAAGCCTTCTCTTTCAGGGTTGGTAAAAGTCAGGATTATGTGGTAAAGGGTAAAGCAATCCTGAATTTTGGCAATCCTCATGAATTGATTGATCGATTGAATTGTGTTTTACGCCACTTTCCACATTATTTCAATTATATCATGGCAACAGGTCGCCTATTCATGGAAGTCCTGGGTTTTACCAGTACTAGGCTAGGGCTCTGAAGTGTCTTACCCAAGGACACTCCCATGAAAAACCCAGTGCATCCATTGAGGCTCAAACCCCGGGCCTCCAGGTTACAAATCCTACACTAAACACTGAGCCACACAAGACCCTGCAATCTTCAGGTAGATTGCTTTTGAAAACATCATGGAAATGGAGAAAATGCTGGTAACCAGCATAATTTAGAACTCCTTTTCCCACATTACTTTCTACCCTACTGAAGATGATTTCCACTATCTTAGCCATGCTTAATTTGTCATCTGCAAATGCCTTGGACTTGGACAAGTCTAACGTTTTGTCTTTGATAACAAGTTACCAAGCAATACAGCTATCTTTGTCTGAAGTCTGGCTTGAATGTTACAGGACATGCTTCCCAACTCTCCCGATTTCGTCGGGAGTCTCCCGATTCAAGACAAAAAACCCGATCACCCCGACAGACAGTTAAAAAAACCCGATTTGGAAAAAAATCCAACATAAGGGTAAAAGGGGTGTGATAAATTGGTACCCGAGGTACATGTATATCCAAAGTTTACAACTAGTTGACATGTGTGTGTATTTCACGGTCAATCAGGTTCGTTGTCTATAAATAGGAATCAAGATACTGAGATTTATCGATCGATGATCGTGAACCAATCAAATTTGAGAACGGGCCATGGTACTTTTCAGAGCACTCGTCACAACTCGGCCGATTCCGTACCTACATCTAACCTCGTCTGTATAAGGGAGGCTTCCATTTTGAACTACCAATCACATGATCTTAAACATGGCGGCGCCCCTGTAGATCGCTTAGCAACGACATGAACAACCACTGTGAAGTTATTCACTTCTATCGATCTGTCGATGAAAGCTCCTAACGGAATTGATAAACCACGCTAAAACTTGAATGTACAAACTGTTTGCCGACTGAAATACTCTTCGAAAGATAACGATAGAAAATTTACTCATGCGTTCTTTCTAAAGAGGAGCCTTACAATTTCAATAACGGTAAAGCGGTGTGCTTCTGGAGATGTGCGAAATGTACCGTGTAGGTGCATATCAAGCTACATGATACAGCCGAGGGATTTGATCACCGGATCACCCCAGGTATGCCAAATGTTTTCAGAGTAAACTGGCAGCCTGTGTTCGATCTTCTATCAGCTGCGTGAGATAAAACGGGTACCAGTTTATTTTCAAAGTGGAATTCAAAACGTCGTTCACCTGACGTTAGCCGGTAAATTACGTTCTAAGAGTATAGATCTATAAACACAAAATACCAGTGCTCATTGCGTCCCCGGGACGCAGACAAAAATGAGTGAAAACATTAAGTTAATAATCATCAGAAACAATGGACAAATACGAAGTTTTAAACTCTTACTGCGACCACTGGAATTCCAATTTATGTAAAAATAGATCGACCCGAACGTGATCGTAGTTTTATTTAAAACAATGATGTAGCAATATTCGACTGGTTACCGGTGATAGGGTAATATTGTAATGCTCAGGGCACTGACTGGAGGAACCAAAGCGTTACCTAGCGTTACCGATGTTGACGTTTGCTTCCAAAATTTTTTCGTGTGAAGATTGCCTCCAGATTTTTTTTTTTGAAAAGTGCATTTTTTTTTTAATGCTTTTGAGATATTTTACTGATGATTTATGCAGACAAAAATGATAATCAGAGGGAACTCAATGGGACTTGACTTTTTTTTCAAACAGTACGACAGCTTGTCCTTTTGATAGTTACCAGCAATTCGAGCCGATTTATTTGAGGTTTATTCGAAATACCTGTTTGAGATTATTGAGTACCAAAGAGAATGAATAATATAAGGATAAAATGTGGTACTCTGTAGTCCATATTTCAAGCTAAAACATTATGGGTACAATATAAAATGGCAGAATATCTTTACACAATAAGTCAAAATTGTATGATATACTTACAAAACAGTGAAAACACAATGGACAAAGTAGCATTTGATAATAAACATTACAGTGCTTCTTTACCATAGTGACTGCTTTCTATATACATGTATTCATGACTGTAATGACTGATTTTGTTTTAGCTCTAAATATTCACATGTATACATCTGAAAAACAATAATATTCAATAAAGAATGAAAAAAAAAATAAATAAATAAAGTAAATAGATAAATCATAAACCAGACTTTTGTTCAATTGTAAAGTTATTTAGCCTAAAATGGTTTAAAAATTATCTTTAGAAGGACCTTCCGGTATGCCTCAAAAAGTCTCCCCCTTGAAACCCCAAATCTCCCCCTTTGAAACTCTCAAAAACCCCCTTTGGTGTTCGAAAAAGTTGGGAAGCATGACAGGAACACCCATAGAATATCAGGGCCTTTTCAACCAATAAACAGATCTTTTGCACTAAAAACTGTCATCGTAAATCAGATAGTTACATAATTAGATATAAAAAGAGCAACCCTGTTTCATCTCTAGTCACAACGGTTTCTCTGTTTCAGTAATAATTAAGAAAATGCCAACAAGATGCTAGCAAATACCGACATTCAGTTGGCAGATATTTTGAAACTGATCTTCAGCTATACAAACTAGGTAAATAAATACTTCAAAGCATCCTTAACCCCTTTATCACACAATCCAAACTTTTAACAACCCTGAGGAAGAAGGCTTTAGAAAACATTGTGGGTAAAGGAGATAATGCTCATAACATGTGGACGGTATAGATTCATTATCTGACTGCCTGCTTAATGCAGTCTAATCCTGATCTGCATTGTTTGCAAACTAGCCATTTTTCGGCTGTGGCACTGAAAGAGTTACCTTAACCCTTTACCGCACAATGCCGTCTTTTGACGCCCCTGGGAAAGAAGCCTTTTGAAAACATTGTGGGAAAAGGAGAAAATGCTGGTAACCAGCATTTTCTCCTTTTCCCACAATGTTTTCTACCCTATCAGAGAAGAACTGCACCATTTGAGCTACACTAACATTGTCATCTGCAAATGCTTTCAATTTGGACAAGGCTAAAATTTTGTTGTCTGGTAAAGGGTTAAGTAGATGACTTTTATTTGTCTTGCAGGAGCCTACTTTCAACTACATTGTGGCAAAGAGAAAAATTGCTTGAATGAGAACCACAGTCTTTAATACCAGGTTACCATCTGGCTCTTAATGTGACATAAGAGGACAATTTGGACATTTGTTATTCACCCTCTATAAAGGGCCATTGAAAAAAATAAATCCCCTTCCCCTACTCCACACAGAGATCCCCTCTTCCAATTCACCCACCCACCAGGTCTGACAATTGCTATTACTCCATTCTACAACTAACAAACACTCAAAACAAATACTTTACAACAAGTATTTTTAACAAATTTTACAAAATTTTATGCAAAAAGTAGACCAGGACAAGGTGAAAAGCCAGGCTTACAAGTGGCTTATCATGAAAAAGTAGGAAAAAAGTATGAGTAATTTCAAGGAAAAAGTAGGAAAAAAATAGGAATTCTGTTATAAAAAGTAGGAATCTTATGATAAAAAGTAGGAATTAATTTAACTAACTTTCATTACTGGTAAATCTTGTATATAAACTCACTTTAAAGCTACAGAACAGCTCAGAACAAAATGTGCTTGAAGAAATACCAAGTCCCATGATGGTAGCCAGTCATAAATGCATGGCAAAACATCGCATAACATTGTAAAAGTTTAAAAATTCATTCAATTTACAGCTTATTTTATCACAAGCTGGCCCCAACTTTCTGATAAGCATTAGAGTCATTTGACACAAACCAAAGAATTTCTAAATACCACAATTTCAAAGTTCAATTGATCTTATATACCAGTGGGTTGTTAACTCATATATTATCTCAATGATAATAATAAGCCACATACAAAGTTTGGCTTTGACCTGGTTATGAACAATTTTTTCGGAAACAAAGACTTCCAGGATTTTTACAAAATCAAAACCCTGAAACTATTATAATTTCTACTTAATTTGTCTACAATCAAATTCATCAGCTGGAAAAATATAGCTATGTATGTAATTATGAGAAAATCTTCATACAGATATTGATTTTGTTTGAAAAAAGAATAAATAACTGTCTCAAAAAAGAAAATAAGTTCAAAAAGATGAGAATCTCTGCAGTGGCACTCAATAATAATTAATATTTGAAACTTAAAAAACACATTACTTGAAAAATGAAAGAAGAATTACACACACAAGCACTATAATGTGAAGTCAAACAAAGGACAAATTCTACTCAGTAAAGAAAAGCTTGAGAGTATGTGTTACAGCACTTGGTAACTATCTTTGTATGATATTTTGATGAAACAAGTGGGCAAGAATGACCTTATACTGCTCCATTATCTAATAAATTGCTTATGCCATATACATAATTGGCATCAATAGTCATCAAACTTGTAGAAATCTGTATTGCGATAGCTCTCCAAAAAGTCTTGTTTTTCTAACATGCATCCCAGTGTTCTGCCAAGGATTTTGACAAGGTGAGACAAATGTCTTGCTCACCCTAAAAAGTTGGAGACATTTCTTAAAACAGGGGGACAAATATACAAATTATCATGTACAGCATGAAATTGAATAATAAAAATGAATTACCTTACATTTCAGGTTGTTTCTTTTATTGGTGACTATACATAACTATTATTTCAAGGTTAGATGTCTTCATGGACTAACTGTCTTGAGAAAATTAACTTGAGAAACTCAGGAACACAGTTTTACAAAGTGACAGACAATGCATAGTCAGTGTTTTTATACAATACATGGAGTTCTGGTTTGGATAACAAGAGGGCCATGATGGCCCTGTATCGCTCCACTGGCTTATAAATATAAACCATAAATACTACTAAACATTTCAATTCTGAACCAAATGGTTTCAAAATGAAGACTTACAAAGTTTTCTTTGTAAAAGCCCATGTGAAAGTTGAGACCCGCAGGGCAAAGCCATTTTGATCCCAGCGCGATAATTACTTGAACCCTGGTAGAGGTCCACAAGATAAAGCCACATGCCAAAATAATACAAGTCTGTGCTGTATGGTTATAAATAAGGTGATTTTCAAGTTTCGCCCATATGAAGCCTCTGTAAAACATAAGATCCCTGATGCAAGGCTAATTTCAAAAAAAAATCAAAAGTGATCCAGATTTGGTAGCCCTTGGGTTTGCAGTTAGGAGCAAAAGGATTTTTTGAATTTTCACCCTATAAGCACATGTTTATGACCAAATTTGGGAGTTCTTGGCCTTATGGCTAGTAACAAGATGGTTTCTTAAGTTTTCACTCCATAAACCTGTGTAAAACTTGTGACCCCTGGTGCAGGGCCAAACTTGATCCTAGGGTTGTAACTTGGGCCCTCTTTGTAGTTCTCCACTAGATAGTGCTATAATTATGCAAAATTTGGTAGCCCTAAGCCTTATAGCTATGTACACCAAGATTTAAAAGTTTTCCCTATATAAGCCCATGTAAATCTTGAGAACCCCCCCCCCCACCCCCCCAGCATGAGGCCAAATTGACCTTAGGACCGTAATTTGGGCACTTTTGGTAGACCCCACTAGATCAAGCTAAATGCAAAATTTGGTACCTTTAGGCCTTATGGCTAGGTACTGGAAGATTTCTTAAGTTGTCACTATGTAAGCCCATGTAAAACTTGTGACCCTGCAGTGGGGCCAATTTTGACCCCAGGGCTAAAATTTTGGCCCGCTTGGTAGAGGCCCACTAGATATAGCTACATGCAAAATTTGGTAGCTCTAGGCCTTATGGCTAGGTACAGGAAGATTTTTAAAGTTTTCTCTATATAGGCCTATGTAAAACTTGTGACCCCTGGGGCAGAGCCAATTTTGACCCCAGGGCTATAATTTGAAGAAACATGATAGAGGTCTACTACATAAAGCTGCATGCCAAATTTGGTAGCCCTACGCCTTATGGTTTCAGACAAGAAGATTTTTAAAGATTTCCAATATTTTTCAGTTTTGTTGCTGTGGCAACCAGAGTTTTTGAAGGAATTAAATTCTTTCAAGAAATTCTGAAGAGGACCATGGCAGAATCATTTCTGTGAAGTTTCATGAAAATTGGATGGGTAGTTTCAGAGAAGAAGATGTTTGAAATAAAAGTTAACGCACGGACGGACAGACGGACCACGGACGGACGGATGCACAATGGACACCGGGCCATGACATAAGCCCGCTGGCCTTCGGCCAGTGGAGCTAATAAAACTAATTTGTCAAGAATAACTTCCTTGACTTGCAGCCTCTCCAGTGTTCCAGGGCTTTTATAAAATCAAAATCTTTAACATGTCAACAGCAGTTTTGTTCGAGGTATAGTCAACACATTTGGAAGTTTTCAGACTGCCTACATTTGGACAGTTTAACTGAGACAGTAACTCGAGCAGCTTGTCATATTTGTTAAGGGCTATATTCTCTTTTACAATCCAAAATGTAAACTTGAGAGCTACTATCATGGCCAATTCTTTCTCGCTTAAAACTTTCCTGACTGACTTTTTGAAATCAACATGTAGGGATTCTGCCATGAAGGCGCCGTGCGATCAGAACTTTCGGCGTGTCTGTCTAGGGCAGTAGTTCTAAAATTTGTGTTCTGTTCAGTAAATGAGTTATTCTTACAGTGTTTTTTACGTAATTTGCAAGTCATAAACTTTTTTTCCTGGTCGTGTGACTTGGAAAAGAAATTTAAGATTGTAATTGGCTTTTTCGGAGGTGGCTCAGCCATTTTTGCATGAAGCAGATGCAAAAGTAAACAAAAGAATGACTTGTTCTTTCTACGACAAATGATTGGCGAGTTTTCTCGCACCTGATTGTGCCGACATGCAATCGGATTGACCTTTTTGTTACAGTATCATAAGATTTACTTTCATCATGAAAAATACACAAACTTCACCCCTTTCTGCCGATGTATTTACCCTTCAACAAAAATCGCTTCTGACTTTATTTTCTTGCGACATTTTAAATTTTTTGGCAAGAAATTGCAAATACGTGGCCTCGGAAGAACACTGTGCATCCAAGATGATTCTAATGAATGCAGGCAATTCTTAACCAGTATCATCCCTACCACTTATCAATACACTCTTACAAAGTAACAAAAAGGCAAGAATGGACCTTAATCTCTCACCACAAAAGAATTTCTGACACCCCACCTCCTTCCATGGGACCAATTTTTGACTCAGTAGCATTAATTTCAAGGGCTATAATTACATGTAGTTGAATCTTGTTAGAGGTCCACTAGAAAAAGCTACATACCAATTATTACTGGTCTAAGCTTAATGGTTATAAGCAAGAAGATATTTAAATTTTCCACAATTTAAAGCTCCTGTAAACTTGGTAGTGATCCACTAGATGAAGCTAAGTAAAAATCTGGTAGCTATAAGATTTATGGTAGGAACAGGAAAATTTTCTTAAGTTTTCACCGTAATAAGCATAAGTTGAACTTGACTCTCCCAGGCTGGGGCCAGTTTTTACCCCTGGGCTGTAAATTAAACAATCTCGCTAGGAGCATACCAGATGATAACAGATACAGAATATAACATCTCTAGCTCTCATGATGAGGAACAAGAAGATTTTTAAAGTTGTCACATTAAAAGTCTATGTTAAACTTGTGACTACCAGGGCAGGGCCAAATTTAACCCCAGGGCTATCATTTGACTTTTTTGGTAGAGGTCAACTAAATGAAGTTGCCAAATTTGATAGCCTTTGGTTTTTTTTTTTTGTAAGAAAAAATAAGATAAAAAAAAAAAATCACAATATTAGCCTATATAAAATCTGTGATCCCTGGGATGGGACCGATTTTCACCCCAGGGCTACAATTTGAATATTTTTGTTAGAACTTCACTAGATAAAGCTGCATGCAAAATACTGTAGCCCTAAGCTACAGGAACAAGATGATTTCTTAAGTTTCACACCATGCAAGCCAATGTAAAACCTATGACCCCATGGCCAGTTTTGACCCCAGGGCTATAATTTAGAATTTTGGTAGAAATCTATTTGATGTAGCTACATGCTAATTGGGGTAGCTTTATAGGAGTTGTGAGGACAACAGGATAAAGTGGTATAGTTAAATATAGGGAAGTAACTCTGCCAAAAATGACTGAATGAGAAAAGCCCATGAATTATGCTCTACAGCACATGATACCAAGCATTCTTCCAAAGTATGGTGAAAATCACATCAGAATTCTAAGAGGACAAAAGCATTCAGAGCTACAATTTAAAAAAGGCAAACTTCCCAAAATATGACTGAATAAAAGAAAAAATTGAAATTAGCCACTGCAACATTTGCTATCATTTTGTGAAAGTTTGGTGAAAATCACATAATTCCTATGATATTTACAGGAGTAGTTGCAAGGACAGAAGCAATAAGTAACAAGATTAGATAATTACAGAAGTGGTTGCAAGGATAGAAGCAATAAAAATAAGATTTGATGAAAGGCAGTAACTCCTTCAAATACAAGCCAATTAAATCAGCCCTAAAGCATGTGATAGTGATCATTCTGTGACAGTTTGCTGAAATCATCAAAGAATTGAAGGAGACATGGTGAGGACAAGGCAGGAAGATAGACAGACAGTGCAACTGCTATATGCCACCGTACAGGGGGCTTTATTAACAACCCCAGTAACAAAATATGCAAGGTGTCTTTAGGAGGCTCTTAGCTCTTACAGTGCTTACTGCTGTCAACTTATTAGGCATTAACCCTTTACCACACAATCCCGGCTTTTAACGACCCTGAAAGAGAAGGCTTTTGAAAACATTGTGGGAAAAGGAGAAAATGCTGGTAACCAGCATTTTCTCCTTGTCCCACCATGTTTTTTACCCTATCAAAAAAAGAGATCATCAATCTAGTAACATTTAATTTGTTGTCTGCAAATGCTTTGAATTTGGTCTAGTCGAAAATTTTGTCTTGTGGTAAAGAGTTAATAGCCAGTGGTTGAGACACATTTCCCAGAAAGGTACCATGCACCTTACATATGAGATAAACAGTAGCATGTAAAAAGAGTCTGTAAAAACTCCTTCGTAGAATATGCCATTCTTTTGGTCTGCAACATCTAAAATATTTTGAAAGAAAGAGTTTTTTGTTTCATGTCCATGAAAAAAGTAGGAATATTTTCCAAAAAAATAGGAAAAAAGTAGGAAGAGCACAAAAAAGCAGGAAAAGTAGGAAAAAGTAGGACTACTTGTAAGCCTGAAAAGCCTAAGTTGGCTGGGGAGACCAAGAACTGACGACAAACACTGCTCATTGACACATTGTGATCTTTGATTACCATATCTGATATCAGATATTGTGACCACAACAGGTGTAACCCTTTACCAAGTAATGCAGATTTGTAACTAGAACTGTTGCAAAGCATACAAATATCCCCCCTCCACCAGCACCTTGTCACTGAATCAGCACAATCAGAAAACAGAAATGATTTTCAAAACAAAGTTCACCTGTGACCTTGACCTTTGACCAATGTGACCCCCCAAAAAATAGGGCACCTCTTTGGGTCATTAGCAGCTATTGAGTTAGAGCACGGAAACCATTTTCAAACAAAGTTTACCTGTGACCTTGACCTTTGACCCCTGTGACCCAAAATGATAGGGCATCTTCTTGGGTCATTAGCAACACTTGCATAAAGTTTCAGGATCCTAGGTAAAATGGCTTTTGAGCTTGAGCAGGAAAACAATTTTTAGAAGTTCACCTGTGACCTTGACCTTTGACTCATGTGACCCAAAACCAATTGGGCACCTCCTTGGGTCATGAGCAACAGTTATTCCTGTATAAAGTTTCAAGGTCCTAGGTCAAACAGCTTCTGGGTTAGAGCATGGAAACAAAAACATGGACAGATTGACGGACGAATGGATGTACAGACAGACAGACATGGTGAAACCAGTATACCCCTCTACTTTGTAGGTGGGGGGTATAACAAGCCTTGAGATGAAGCTTTGAGCAAACATTGTGGGGGAAAGCAGAAAATGCCGGTAACCAGCATTTTCTACTTTTCCCGCATTGTTTTCTAGCCTTTTTAAAAAAACAAATTCCAGTATTTGAGTTACATATAATTAATTGGTTGCAAGTGCTTTTTAAAATGGACAGTCTAAAATTTTATTGTCTGGTAAAGAGTTAAAGGAACATTAAACCAAATTTCTTTACACAAATTTTTAAGAAAAACTTCACAAAGACCACTAATTTTCATTTGCACAAAAAGATGCCTTTAGAATTTAAATGCTGATAGAAATACAAGTCATGTATAAAACGCAAGGGATTACAAAGTTTTTCGGCGTAGATGAATGCGCTGGCTTTTGACCTACTTCTTGGTACTGATAAAAAATGAATAGATGGTAATTTACGGTTGGTCAAAAATGTGCACATGTTTATTCGGCTGGTCCCTGCTGGCACAATTTGCTCACACATTTATGAAACCACTATTAACAAGCATTGCTACTGCTGATTGATATCCCGGGGCCTTGATTCATACCATATGAATAATGTAGTAGAGAATGATTCTTTTCTTGTGCTATTTGGAAATATAATATTTTCATATTTGGGTTACCCAATAACCCAATACTACTTTTCAACAAAACGAAAAACAGTGAGGCAAAAGAGGCAATTGCTTGTGAGGTTACTTCTCATTGTTTTCCTTCATATTGAGCCACAAAAGAGTTTGAATATTCATATTTCAGTATCTCTTATGCCGTCTATCTTTTTTTAAAGCTATTTCTTGTTTGTATTTTGAGTAAAATTTTCAAACCTTTTGTAATTGTATAATAGTTATTGCATGGCAAAGGATTAAGACAATTAACCCTTTACTGCACAATGCCGCCTTCTACCACTCCTGGGAAATAAGGCCTTTTGAAAACATTGTGGGAAAAGGAGAAAATGCTGGTAACCAGCATTTTATCCTTTTCCCACAATGTTTTCTACCCTATCAAAGAAATATTGCACCATTTGAGCAACACTGAAATTGTCTTCTGCAAATGCTTTCAAATTGGACAAGGCTAAAATTTTGTCATCTGGTAAAGGGTTAAAACAAAAAAGGGTTTGAAGGGGTTATAGGTTCAAGGCTTTTTTTTTTCCAGTACAGAGTATATTTTTATTCCTTTTTCTTCAGCTAAAGGTAATAAGTCACATCCTTATCATTTTTCCTAACAAAAATAATTAACTTTCTCCCTCTAAAAAAATTTTGGGTCAATGTCTGGTTTAGTATTATGCCACTTTAAAGCTGCACTTATGAGGTTTTTCAAAGCAGCCTGAAATAGCCCAGCTCATTTTTAAAGTCCCAGTATTAAGGATGAATGTTAAAAATGTAAAATATGTCAATAAAATACAAGATGAAATTCATTGCTATTTTATGATTTACTTATACTGACACATATAACTGAATATAGAGCAAGTTTTAAGATTTTATATTAAAGATACATCCTTACAGCCACAGAGAAAAAAAAAAGCTGTTATTGGAGAGGTCTTCAGACCTCTCCAACAGTGGTGAGTTTAAAAGGCAGACTGCCTCAGAAATTGCTGCCTACTGCATACTTTTCTGCAAAATTGTTCTACTACACAGTCTGTTTCGTCATAGTTTTATAAACAAATCGAAATCAAAAAAATGAAATAGGAAATAGACATGTTTTGTTTAGACGGATTTCAAAAATGATTTGTCATATTGATTGCAAATGACCTTTCTAGTAGTTGTAATTTTTCATTAAACAAATAAAGCTACACACACACACAAAAAAAAATAATTTCATTAAAAAAGAGAACACCACGGACACAGATCACACAACTTGAAAACGTGGGAAGAAGGTCATGTGTCTGTCATGTAACGCATAAGAGGTTCCTCCTTTTTACACAGCGGCAATCATATAATGCCTTACTTAGTATTTGTTTACATGTACCAAAATATATTGAAATTAAAAGCAATAAGCTATTTGAAAACACTGATGCTGACAGCCAACTTGTAACTTGATAGTGTTTAGAATCGCTCTGAACTGAGTCAGATGTGTAAACATAGATAAACTGCCAGCTGGTAATGGTGTAGGGGATAACGAAACCCAAAGGGTTTGTCTTCTATTTAAAACAGGAAACAACAATAATGATTTCTTTATAGGCCTCCAGAAAATGAAATGCATTTTCTATTTGGTCATAATCTGTGTGACCTTGCTAACATCAGGGCACTTGGAATGATTTTAAGATACAAGAACGATTATTGTTCAATAAAATAAAGACAAAATGGGTTTAAAAATTGGCTGAAAACAAGTATATATGTATCTTTAAGGTTCTTTGCAAGTTTTTGTTTCATAATCACCAGCTTCATCATCAGTGCAGTCTAAAAGGGGTATGACACTAACCCTTTACCAAACAATCCTGTGGTTTAACCAACTTAAGTACCAAGCTTTTTGAACACATTGTGGAATATGCTGGTAACCAGAATACAGACCTGACTTAAAGTTTGTCATCTGTTTGATTTCCATACTTTTAAATGGTATGATTTAAATTTGAGTGCATTTTAACACCTACCGGTACTGTGTTTATTTTTGGCAGCTATTGTAACTTTAAAGGGTTAACCCATTACCACACAGTCCCAAGTTTTAATGACCCTCAGGAAGACGTCTTTTGAAAACATTGTTGGAAAACAAGAAAATGCTGGTAATCAGCATTTCCTCTATTCCCACAATGTTTTCTCCCTTTCTTAAGAGAAATTTTAATTTTTGATTCAACTTAAATTTGTCATCTGCAAATGCCTTCACTATGGACAGATTTTGTCGTTTGGTATAATGTAAAGCTATTGGGAAGGGTGATAATTATGTAAAAAGTTGTAAAACTGAAGTTGAACAACCGATGTTACATAAAGCTTTTGACTTAATATTTTTTTCCATAAAACATTGCTCAGATTCTTTCAAAATAATAATAAATTAAGCCTTTATTTCCTCTGCTAATAATGTAACAGATTTATCAATTATTAAAAACAAGAGGGCCATGATGGCCCTGGATCGCTCACCTGAGTCAATAGGCGAAATTTCACTCCAGGGTCACTCTAGAGTGCACACAAGGTTTTTCTAAGATTTGACCTAGTGACCTAGTTTTTGACCCCACATGACCCAACTTTCGAAGTCGTCCCAGATTTTATCAAGACAAACATTCTGACCAAGTTTCATGAGGATCAGACCGAACATGTGGCCTCTTGAGCGTACTCAAGGTAAAAAGTTGACGACGGACGACGCACACTGCATGACGGACACAGCACGATCACAATAGTTCACCATGAGCACTTTTTGCTCAAGTGAGCTAAAAAACAGAAGTCAAAAAAGAGCACCACATGCAGGTGCCAACAATTGGCTGTTGTTTTTCGACGGATAAAAATTACCCTAACAATTTTTTAAAAAGGTCACCCTAGGAACATTTCTGTGAAATTATTTCAAAATCTGACCAGCCATTCCAGAGAAGAAGAATTAAGAAATTCCTCTTCATGTCCCTATGGTGCAAATAGCCCCCACCACCAGAGCCATGTTTCTTGACAGATCAAAATTTTGCAAACACTTTTTGAAAAGGGTCACCAAAGGAACATTTCTGTGAAATTATTTCAAAATCTGACCAGCGGTTTCAGAGAAAAAGAACTTTTAAGAATTTCTTCATGGCCGTATAGTGCAAGTAGCCCCCAGTGACCAGAGCCATGTTTCTTGACGGATCATAATTTCGCGAACAATTTTTGAAAAGGGTCACCCAAGGAACATCTCTGTGAAATTATTTCAAAATCTGACCAAACGTTTCAGAGAAGAAGAATTTTTAAGAATTTCTTCATGTCCGTATAGTGCAAGTAGCCCCCATTCACCAAAGCCATGTTTCTTGACGGATCAAAATTTCGCAAACACTTTTTGAAAAGAGTCACCCAAGGAACATTTCTGTGAAATTATTTCAAAACCTGACCAGCCGTTTCAGAGAAGAAGAATTTTTAAGAATTTCTTCATATCCACATAGTGCAAGTAGCCCCCATTCACCAGAGCCATGTTTTTCGACAAATCAAAATTTCACGAACAATTTTTGAAAAGGGTCACCCAAGGAACATTCCTGTGAAATTATTTCAAAATCTGACCAGTGGTTCCAGAGAAGAATTTTTAAGAATTTCTTCATGGCCGTATAGTGCAAGTAGCCCCCATTCACCAGAGCCATGTTTCTTGACGGATCAAAATTTCGCGAACAATTTTTGAAAAGGGTCACCCAAGGAAGATCTCTGTGACATTATTTCAAAATATGACCAGCCGTTTCAGAGAAGAAGAATTTTTAAGAATTTCTTCATTTCCGTATAGTGCAAGTAGCCCCCATTCACCAGAGCCATGTTTCTTGACAGATCAAAATTTTGCAAACACTTTTTGAAAAGGGTCACCCAAGGAACATCTCTGTGAAATTATTTCAAAACCTGACCAGCCGTTTCAGAGAAGACGAATTTTTAAGAATTTCTTCATATCCATATAGTGCAAGTAGCCCCCATTCACCAGAGCTATGTTTTTTGACAGATCAAAATTTCGCGAACAATTTTTGAAAAGGGTCACCCAAGGAACATTCCTGTGAAATTATTTCAAATCTGACCAGCGGTTTCAGAGGAGAAGATTTTTAAAGAATTTCTTAGAAAATTCCATTTTGTTGCCATGGCAACCAGAGTTTTTGTTGGAATCAAATTTTGTGAACAATTTTTAAAGAGGACCTCCCAAGGAACATTCCTGCCAAGTTTGGTCCAAATTGGCCCAGTGGTTTAGGAGGAGATGATGTTTAAAGAATTGTTGAGGACGCACGACGAATGACGGACGACGGACACCGGGTGATCCTAAAAGCTCCCCTTGAGCACGTTGTGCTCAGGTGAGCTAAAAAAAATGGTTAACGACTTTACCTCACAGTCCCAACTTTTAACAACCCTAAAAAGGAAGCCTTTTGAAATCATTGTGGGAAAAGGAGAAAATGCTGGTAACCAGTATTTTCTCCTTTTCCCACAATGTTTTCTACCCATCCCATAACAAATTTCAATTTTTAAGTCACATTTGATTTGTCGCATGCAAATGCTTTCAATTTGAACAAGTCTTAAATTTTGTCTATGGTAAAGAGTTCATTAAAATTGTTTCTTCAACCTCACAATATTTCCAAACAATGCTTATGTTAGTTTAACCTTTTACCCAAACAATCCTGTGTTTACATGACCTTAACCCTTTACAACACAATTCCAACTTTTAACAATCCTGAGAAAGAGGCCTTTTGAAAACATTATGGGAAGAGTAGAAAATACTGGTAACCAGCATTTTCTCCTGTTCCTTTAATGTTTTTATCCTATCAGAGATCTTAAGCTCATTTGTATCAATTTCGAATTTGTCGTGTGCTAATGTTTTGAATTTGTTGTGTGGGAAATGGTTAAGAAAGAATACAGTTAAAATATTGTTGGAAAAGGAGAAAATGCTCATTATCAACCAGCAATTCTTCATTTCCACAATGTTTTCTACTCTTTCAAGGACATCCCAAATAATTTATGTCACATTTGATTTGTCATCTGGAAATGCTTTCAATTCCGATGAGTCTCTAATTTCATAAAGAGTTGTACATAATTTTGTCATTTTGTAAAGATTTATGCATAATGAGACAGGCGCTCTGGTTATCCCTTTACCGCACAATGCGGCCTTTTAACGACCCTAGGAAAGAAGCCTTTTGAAAACATTGTGGGAAAAGGAGAAAATATTGGTAACCTGCATTTTCTCCTTTTCCCACAATGTTTTCTACCCTATCAAAGAAAAATCGCACCATTTGAGCCACATTGAAACTGTTGTCTGCAAATGCTTTCAGTTTGGACAAGGCTAAAATTTTATCGTCTGGTAAAGGTTTAACCCTTTACCACACAATCCCGACTTTTAACAACCCCAAGGAAGGGGACTTTTGAAAACATCGTGGGAAAAGAAGAAAATGCTGGTAACCAGCATTTTCTCCTTTTCCCACAATGTTTTCTAACCTTTCAAGGACAAATTTCATAATTTGTGCAACTTTCAATTTGTCGTCTGCAAATGCTTTCAATTTGGATCAGTCTCAAATTTTATCGTCTGGGGATTTACAGCATCTTCATGATCCATTATACCAAGTTACAAGCCATCACATAACTATGGATACATAAATTCCAAATTGTCAAACAACCAACTGAATCACGACATAGGATTCTGGTTCTTGGACATGCCAATAGTGAAGATTTACCAGTAGTGACCCCTAGAAAGATTAACCTTTTGAAACAAGAGTAAATGGAAAAATGGGAAAAAGAGAAAATGCTGGCAACAAGCATTTTCTCCTTTTCCCATGATGTTTTCTACCTTTTAACCCTTTACCAATCGACAAAATTTTAAACTTGTCCAAATCGAAAAAACAGTCGCAGACAACAACATAAGTGCGACTGAAAAATTAAATTGGTTTTGGGAAGGGTAGAAAACATTGTAGGAAAAGGAGAAAATGCTGGTTACCAGCATTTTCTCCTTTTTGCACAATGTTTTCAAAAGGCTTCTTTCTCAGGGTCGTTAAAAGTCGGGATTGTGTGGTAAAGAATTAAGAGACAATTCCACAATGTGAGCCGCATATAATTTGTCGTCTGCAAAAGCTTTCTATTTCGTCGAGTCTAAAATTCTGTCTTTAGGTAAAGACTTCAATAAATCAGGATATCGCTTTAAGAATATTTGATGAATGTAGGAACTGATTTTTATCGCTTTAAATGCTCATTCACCTACCGCAGAGCTTTAACTCTTTACCACACAATCCCCAGGTTTCACATCCCAGAGGAAACTGCCTTTTGAAAACCTTGTGGGAAAAGGAGAAAATGCTGGTAACCAGCCATTTTCTCCTTTTCCCACAAAGTTTTCTACACTTTCAGAGACAATTACCATCATTTCAGCTACATACAATTATGTTGTCTGCAAATGCTTTCAATTTCGACAGGTCTATAATTTTATCGTTTGGTAAAGAATTAAAGTAGAAAGATACAGGAAAACCAGATAAAAATCTAAATATAGCATCAAGTTAGAGTTCTATCCCTTTTGCCTGTAAACCCATTCTGTTGTTGCTTCAGTAGAACATGTAGATTAAGATCAGATCACACAGAACATACATGTATAATTATTTTGATTTTTAATCCTACCAGATACTTTTTGAGATGGTCCAAGAGAAACAGCCTTGTCAGAACTGTAACTCTTGTTCATCAACTAAAATTAGTTCTTGTTTATTTAACGCTAAGGATTAGCATTGTCTAATTACTTTTGTCTGAAGTCTCTAAATATAATTGATTTCACAGATTAACTCTTTTACCAGACACATTTTATGACCCCTGGAGGAGAGGGCTTTTGAAAACATTGTGGGAAATGGAGAAAAGGTTGGTTACCAGGGTTTTCTCAACCCCCCCCCCCCAAAAAAAATTCTACTCTTTCACAAAGAAATTAAGTCATATCTAAATTTTCCTTTCGGCAAATGCTTTAACTGTTTACCAAATGACAAAACTTTAGACTGGTCCAAATTGAAAGCATTTGCAGACGACAAAATTAATGTGACTCAAAAAATTGAAATTGGTATTAGGAAGAGTAGAAAACATTGTGAGAAAAGAAGAAAATGCTGGCTACCAGCATTTTCTCCTTTTCCCACATGTTTTCAAAAGGCTTCTTCCTCGGGGTCATTAAAAGTCGGGACTGTGTGGTTAAGGGTTATATGCATGGCCACTATTCCAGCATAAGTTGTCTAGTAGAGAGTTACACACTTTACCAGAAAACAAACTTTTAAACTTGTACAAACTGGAAATATTTGTGGTCTACAATTTAACTTTTTACCACACAATCCTGACTTTTAACGACCCTGAGAAAGAAGCCTTTTGAAAACATTGTGGGAGAAGGAGAAAATGCTGGTAACAGCATTTTCTCCTTTTCCCACAATGTTTTCTACCGTTCCCAAAACAAATTTCAATTTTTCAATCACATTTATTTTGTTGTCTGCAAATGCTCTCAATTTGGACCAGTCTGAAATTTTGTTGTTTGGTAAAGGGTTAAATGTGGCTGATATGATGAAATTTATTCTTGAAAATGGAGAAAACATTGTGAAAAAAGGAGGAAATGCTGGTTAACAGCATTTTCCCCTTTTCCCAGAATGTTTTCCAGAGTCTTCCTCCACAGGATCATCAAAGCACTGGATTGTTCGGTAAAGGAAAAGTTCTGACCTACCCGCTTAACAAAATAACTTGACTTTTTATGATCTTGGGAAAGACTGTTTTTGAAAACATTGCAGGAAAAGGAGAAAACTTGGACAACCAGTATTCTTTTTTATCCCACAATATTTTTCACCCTTTCTTACACTTGGTGTGTCATTTGTGAACGCTTCCAGTATGGACAAAATTTAATTTTTTGTCCTCTTGTAAAGTGTTAAGAGTCATCAAAGCATTAACCTTTTACCAGACAACAAAATTTTAGACCTGTCCAAATAGAAAGCATTTGCAGAAGACAATTTTCTTGTGGCTCAAATGGTGCAATTTTTCTTTGATAGGGTAGAAAACACGGTGGGAAAAGGAGAAAATGCTGGTTACCAGCATTTTCTCCTTTTCCCACAATGTTTTCAAAAGGCTTCTTTCCCAGGGGTATTAAAAGGCGGCATTGTATGGGAAAGGATTAAGTTGAGCTGAGTACCGACTTAGGTTTTTTTTGTAAAACAGGGCCCAGGGTCAGTGTACTACCAACCTTTCTTAACAACTTTCTTAGTCTTATTTGCCAAGATTTTCTAAATTAGGTTAAGCCAATCAGAAGCTGGGTTACTTTTAGATTTTGAAAATTCTTGTGAATAAGACCGCTCTTAAGAAAGGTTGGTGAATATGGATACTGGGAACAATTAACCCTTTACCACATGATCCCATGCTTTAACAACCCTGCGGAAGAAGCCTTTTGAAAACATTGTGGGAAAAGGAGAAAATGCCAGTAACCAGCATTTTTTCCCTATTCCTCAATGTTTTCTACCCCGCTAAAGGCAAGTTCCATAATTTCAGTCACATGTAAATTGTTGTCTGCAACTGCTTTCAATTTGGACAAGTCTACATTTTTGTCATTTGCTTAAGAGTTAAGGGAGCACAAAGGGAACTGATGGTAAGTTTTCTGGATTTCTGGGAAGTAGAGGCTCTTGTGTAATTTAACACAAATTTGAATTAAATACTTGTTGTATTTATTATCTAAGCTGTGACATTTACAGAAATGTTGACAGAATACAAAAAAAAACCAGAAAATATTTAAATGAGGTAACATGTTCTACTTGAAGGTTTTTTTTTTTTGAGAAAATTGCAAACATCTAAATCTTACACAGAATTATTTAGACTAATCACTATAAATGAAAACTGAATATTTTCTATTATTCAAATAAATCAAATAAAATCAATGTCCCAGGATAACCCAAGGGAGTTAAACTGCTATAAAAAATGAATGAGTTACTTCCCTTTGACAATTATACCACCCAATTAAGAAATAAGATGAGGCCATTATTCTTTATGGATCAAAACAGTAAAGAAATCTTAACCCTTTCCCAAACGACAAAATTTGGACTGGTCCAAATTGAAAGAGTTTGCAGACGACAATATTAAATTTGATGAAAATGGTAGAAAGTTCTCAATAAGGGTAGAAAACACTGTGGGAAAAGGAGAAATTGCTCGTTACGAGCAATTTCTCCTTTTCCCACAGTGTTTTCAAAAGACTTGTGCTGCAGACACGTGAAAACCAGGGCTTGTTTGGGAAAGGGTTAAGCAGATCCACTCAAGAATTACTCACACCAAATTGCAGGGAAGTCTGAGATTAAAAAGATTTTTGAAGTCCTCAATTCTTTAAGCTTCATTTGTTGCCTTAGCAACAAAGGGTCTTCATGGTATCAAAATTCTCCAAAGACATTCTTTAGAAGCCCAAGAGCAAAGCACAGTCATCTGAGTAAAGTTTTGTTTTATATTTTGAACAGCTAAAAGAACCTCTATTTTACATAAAATATTTGGGTCTTATATATGATATCAACACCATCTTCCCCCCTTTTTTTTTAGCAGATTTGTATAGCAAATCCACTTACTGTTATCATTATGACCAGAACCAAATACATCAGGCGTAACGACGCATGTGCGCTCACACGGTACAATGATATCAGTTTGAATGTACTGTCATGCATGCTTGCGCCCATTCTACTTTCAGTTTTAGCCAATACAACTCAACTTCACTTTTGTCACTTCCGTATATACTGTCCTACACCTGTATACCTATAGTCTGAATTCTAATACCACCAAAAAACTGTGTGAAATTGACGGCTCAAATTACCAATCCTTAAACAGTAAGAGAATAACAGTTACTGCATGGCCCGCTGGGAAGAACAATTTTGACATTCCCATCCTTGTTAACGCCGCTTTAAAATGATTGAACATTTGTTGCATGTGTTGTCATTTTTTTATTACAACATATTACAGCTTTACGCTACTCCACAAATCCGCTTTCCAGGACTTTGATTTCCTAATATTTTAGATTCCATACTGATAACCACGTCTGCATCACTTTCCAAGTCCAGAAATCTATATCTGATGTCTTCTTTGACAGCTGCTGTCAACTCTTCTACCAGATGACAAATTTTCAGGCATGTTCGGATTTAACCCTTTACCATACGACAGAATTTTGGACCAGACCAAAATTGAAAGCATTTGCAGACAACAAATTAAGTGAAACTTAAATGATTATTTCTGTCTTCATTTGGGTAGAAAACATTGTGGGAAAACGAGAAAATACTGGTGAACAGCATTTTCTCTTTTTCCCACAATGTTTTCAAAAGGCTTCTTTCCCAGGATCTTCAAAATCCAGCATTGTGCGGTACAGGGTTAACCCTTTACCAGATGACAAAAATGTAGACTTGTCCAAATTGAAAGCATTTGCAGACGACAATTCAAATGTGGCTCAAAGGACAGATTTGTCTGTGATCCTGGTAGAAAACATTATGGTAAAAGGAGACAATGCTGGTTACCAGCATTTTTTCCTTTTCCCACAATGTTTTCAAAAGGCCTCTTTCTCAGGTTCGTTAAAACTCGTGATTGTGTGGTACAGGGTTAAAATGTTTAGGTCTTATCTGATATCAACTCCGTTTCCCACCTGAAGCCCTCTGTAAACAATGCTGCAAGGGTTTTCAATTTTTTTGTGGCATTTGTCAAAGATAATGCCACCATGAGTTCATTACGGCATGCAAATCATGTATCGTATTTTGTGCAAAACCGAAGGAAGTAAACCCAATTAAACTCAATTTTTCAAAGACAAATAAGTGTTTCGATTGCACTCAGATATAAAAATGAAAATAGCGTATTAAAATAAATTGGATGAGGTCATCAATCATGGAAATACTTCCTTTTTATCGAAAATAGCTTGATCCACTATGGTCTTCTATTGGCGTAATTCTTTGTTTCCTGGCTGCCTGATTCCTTGCTTTTATCATCCCAAGCCCTTTTGTTCCTAGGCTTATTCATCCCTGGGCTTATTCGTTCCTGGGCTTGTTCACCAGGACTTGTTAAATTCATCCCATAAGATTGCACGCTACTGTTTTGGATTGTGCTTGACTATATAGTAAAATAACCTTTAAGCGAATATTTTCAAACTATTTCTATGATTTATTTTTCAAATTATTAATTCCACCCAATGGTTCCCTTGACAAATGTCACACTAGTGCTTTCAACGCTTTGATTTTCCCTAAGATTTTAGATTCCCAAACAGATAATCAAGTGTGCATCACTTTCCATTTCAAGTAGCCCAAATTTAAAGCATCATATCCTAATTGAAACCATTTCTAGAGGGCTAAATAAATTTTAGAAAAGAAAAAAATGAACATGAAATTTGTCCCTCAAGGAGTAGAAAGCATCTAAGGAAAATGAGTTAAATGGCATTTTCTCATTTTCCTACAATGTTTTCAAAAACATTCATCTTCAAGGTTGTTAAAACTTGGGATTATTTGGTAAAGGGTTAATTACAAGATGAAAGGCTATTTCAAAAATCTGCTTCAAGACTTCATGATTTACTCTAACAGAGGACAATATTGTAGACTTGTCCAAATTGGAAGCAGATGCTGAGAACAAATAAACATGTTAGAATGATGAAATTTGTTTTTGAAAAAGACATAAAACATTATGGCAAAAGGAGAAAATGGCGTATACCACACTTTTGGACATTTTGAGAGGACTTGTGAACTAGTAAAAACAGGCTTAACTCTTAACCAAACGACAAAATTTTAGACTTGTCCAAATTGAAAGCTTTTGCAGACAACAAAATAAAGGTGGCTCAAAAATTGAAATTCAAACTTAAAAGTTCAGAAAACATTGTGGGAAAAGGAGAAAATGCTGGTTACCAGCATTTTCTCCTTTTCCCATAATGTTTTCAAAAGGCTTCTTCCTCAAGGTCGTTGAAAGTCATGATTGAGTGGTAAAAGGTTAATCTTGCTACAAGTAAGTTCTCTATTCTTTTAACTCATTACCAAACGGCAAAATTTTGCACTCAGCCAAACTGAAAGCAATTGCAGATGACAAATCAAATGCAGCTCAAAATGATGATTTCTGTCTTTAATACAGTAGAAAACATTGTGGGAAAAGGACTAAATGCTGGTTATCAGCAATTTCTCCTTTTCCCACAATGTTTTCAAAAACTTTAGTTCACAGGGTTGGTAAATTTGGAATTGTTAACTCTTTACCAAACAACCAAATTTTAGACTTTTCCAAATTGAAAACATTTGCAGATGACAAAATAAATGTGACTCATAAAACTTAAACTTCTCTTTGGAAGTTTAGAAACACTGTGAAAAAAGGAATAAATGCTGGTTACCAGCATTTTCTCCTTTTCCTACAATGTTTCCTAAAGCCTTCTTCCTCAGGACTGTAAAAACTCTGGATGTGGTGAAGCATTGTACTGATATTTTCAATTTAATCTTTCATGACTGTAGTTGCCTTGGCGGCCACTGTAGATCAAGATCAGACTGCACAAAACATGCAGTCTAATCTTTGATCTACACAGTCCACTCTTGCTGAGACATTCTGGATGGGAGCAACTTTGAAACTGCAATTATTTGGGTTTTGTTTCTAAACTGAAAATTTCTGTTGAGTTTATTTGGCACTCTAAAGGTTAACTTCAGCGACAGGTGGTCTTATTCATTATCCCCCATTTACAGCCGGTTTGGCTGATAAAAATAGCTACTGGTAGCAAGTCATCACTGTGATAAATGTACCGGGCAATTACTATAGACATGGGCAATTCAATACTTAGTCGTTGGTCGTAAAAGCATGGAAGATTGGAGTCACATGAATGTAACGACAAATTAAATGTTATTCAAAACATGAAATTTGTCTTTCACATGGTAAGAAACACTGTGGGAAAAAAAGAAGAAAATGCTGGTTGTAACCAGCATTTCCTCCTTTCCCCAAAATAGTTTCGAAAGATTTTTGTCTCAGGGTCATTAAAAGTCAGGATTGTGTGGTGAAGGGTTAATCTTAAGTCTTTACCAAACGACAAAATTTTAGACGCATCCAAACTGAAAGCATTTGCAGACGACAAAATAAATCCGACTCAGAAATTGAAATTTGTTTCGGGAAGGGTAGAAAACATTGTGGAAAAAGGAGAAAATGCTGGTTGCCAGCATTTTCTCCTTTTCCCACACTGTTTTCAAATGGCTTCTCTCTCATGGTCTTAAAAGTCAGGATTGTGTGGTAAAGGGTTATAGTATGTTTCAGGGTATAATGAGTTCTTTGGCACTCTCAGAGCGAAATGAATCCTGTTACAATGACTACAATCAATCATCAGAAAGAAATTCGCTGAGCTGGGGATTCAAATCTGTAACCCCCTGGTTTCATGTCTATTTCAGAGTATAATGTGTTGTTTGGCACTATCGACTTTGCATCAGATAAAAAAAAGTGGGTACATTATTGCCACCAATTACTCAAGTCTAACTCTCTTACCAAATATCAAGATTTAATGACTCTTCAAAAAGGAAGCTTTTGAAAACAATGTGGGAAAAGGAGAAAACCCTGGTTACCAGCATTTTCCTCCTTTTCCCACATTATTTTCTAAACTATCAAACAAAAATCTCAAACATTTGACCTACATCCAATTTGTCATTTGAAAATGCTTTCAAAATGGATCATTCTAAAATTTTGTTGTCCAACAACAGGGAATTAATGACTTATCCAATACTGCTTTAGATAAAGACAAAGGGTGATTCCACCAGAACCTGTTTGCTGCTGTTTCAAGAACTACAGAAACAAATTATTACTAAGCATTTAGATTAGTGGGAGGGTCACCCTGTTTTAGGCTCTGCCTTCTGTTACGCCATGTTATATATATATCCCCCAGTGCTTACATTTAACCTCTAATTCCTTTGAGCAAGACTTCCAGCAGATTTTACAATGAATCATTATATAGAGTCAATAATATTGGCTTGTTTTTAATGAAATTGTCATACCCCATGGGTATAATTCATTATGAAATCAGCTAATAAACTAATATTGCTCAACCTCCGTTTGAGAATGTGCTACGGACTGACTGATCATCATTAAGCGGGACTTTCCAGAATCTCTGATATTCTCCGCAGGATGTTTCTGTGGTTTATTTAACTCTGTAAAAGTAATCATTCTTCAGAAATAAACCATCAAAGGATCTGTTCTGTAAACACAAAGGAGGTTGCAGGAAACAAGATTTCAGTGCTTTAAAACTAAAATTTCAGTAACTAATTTCATACCTATCAACTTGTTGGATTTTAACTTATTTTAGAGAGCTTCTTTTTTTATATATATGATAAAAGTATCGTACCACCATAGACATTTATTGGATGCAAATGACAAGATGCAATAAGCCATTGTTTCCAGTCAGATTCTGTTGTTTTAGCCAGGACACAGAGAAAAGAGCATCACAAACAGGTATGTACATTTTAATTCTGCCTCCCTCTCTTAGAAATTTTGTAGAGCTTTTTTTTGCAAGCTGCTAACTCTCTACCACAAGACAAAAATGTAGACTTGTCCAAATTAAAAGCATTTGCAGATGACAATTTAAATTGACTTAAATGAGGAAATTAATGTATTTAATAAGGAAAAAGAGCATTGTGGGAAAAAGAGAAAAAGCTGCTGATTACCAGCATTTTCTCCTTTTTCCACATTGTTTTCAAAAGGCCTTTCCTTGGTGTTGTTACAAGTCAGCATTGTGTGGTACAGGGTTAATAGCTGCTATAATTTAACCCTTTACCAAACAACAAAATTTTAGACTGGTCCAAATTGAAGGCGTTTGCTGACGACAATTTAAATGTGGCTCAAATGATGGAATTTGTTTTTGATAGGGTAGAAAACACAGTGGGAAGAGCAGAAAATGCTGGTTACCAGCATTTTCTCTTTTTCCCACTATGTTTTCAAAATACTTCTTTGTAAGGGTCGTTAAAAGTCAGGATTGCGTGGTATAAAGAGTTAAGCAACACTGTATAGGTAATTTTATAGTCAAAAGACACGTTTTAAACTTGCAAGCAACACAAACATTTAAGGAAAAAGACAACATCTCTTTTTTTCCTTCAATAGTATTGAAAAATATTACGGGGAAAGGAACAATATGCTTGTGACAAGTAATTAATATTGCTTTCATCCCCACAATGTTTTTCTTTTCCCAAATCTCTCAACTGAAGTCTTGCAAAGAAAAATGTACAACAATGACGCACGCATCCATCTTTGCAGTATATATTTCCATGATCAAAGCAAAGAATCTGAGGGTCCATATTCACCAATCATTGTAAATTGCATTCTTAACCCTTTCCCAAACGGACAAATTTTGGACTGGTCCAAATAGAAAGAGTTTGCAGACGACAATTTTAAATTTGATGAAAATGGCAGAAAGTTATCAAAAAGGGTAGAAAACACTGTGGGACAAGGAGAAATTGCTCATTACGAGCAATTTCTCCTTTTCCCACAGTGTTTTCAAAAGACTTGTACTGCAGACATGTGAAAACCAGGGCTTGTTTGGGAAAGGGTTAATCTAATTTGTGATAAAGAAAGTAACACAATTTCTGATTGGCTCTGGTTTAGCCAACCAAAAACAGTGTTACTTTCAAAGGTAAAATATTCCTTAGAATTTGATTGAAAGTGTTATTATATCTTTCACTACTAATGACAACTTAAATTGCAGATGATGTAGATCAAGATCAGATTGCACAGAACATGCAGTCTGATCTTGGATCTACACAACCCCCTACCTGCTAGACTATGACTCAATTCATCTTCAACAGCAGTGGAAATCTACCTTTAGACTTTGAAAAAAAGTAAATTTCTTGAGTTTGCAATTACAGAGTTAAGAATGGTTGGTGAAAAGGGGCCCTCCAACTGAGTTCTCAGCACTTTGATTCTCAAAGGCAATGCGAAAAGGTCAGTGACCATTATGGATACACAAACTCAACCAAATGTCACAAACTTTTGGACTAGACTAAACTGAAATCATTTGCAGCCAACAAATTAAATGTGGCTCAGGTTATGATTTCTATCTTTGACAAGCTAGAAATTATTGTGGGAAAAAATGAAAATGCTGGTAACCAGCATTTTCTCTTTTTCCCACAATGTTTTCAAAAGTATTCTTTTTCAGGGTAAATAAAACTCAGGATTGTGTGGTGAAGAGTTAACCCTGCACCAATTTTTAGACTTTTTGAATTTGGAAGAAATTGCAGATCGTAAACTACAGTAAATGTGTCTCGCAAGATATGATGTGTCTTTGAACAAGTTCAAAATATTGTGGGAAACGAAGAAAATATCAGCATTTTTAAGCTTTTTACCAGATGACAAAATTTTCAACTGGCCCAAAGTCAAACCTTTTGCAGACAACTACTAAATGTGGCTCAAATGTTAGAAAACATCATTGGAAAAGGACAAAATGCTAGTTACCAGCATTTTGTCCTTTTCCCACAATGTTTTAAAGTCTAATTTCCCAGAAGCATTATTGTGTGGTAAAGAGTTAAATAGCATAATAAGCATTTTCAAAATTGTTAATTGGCTTGAGCATCTCTAAAAACAGCAGAGGGAATCCAAGATCAGACTGCATTTATTGGTAGTCAGATCTTTATCTAGTATCTGCAAAAACAACTACACAAAATCATGCTTAGTACTCGGAGGCTGAATGAGGCAATAATTTCAAATCAATTTTTGTTTGCAATGCATGCAAATGTAACATGGACTTATCCCTTTACTATGCAATGCAAACTTTTAACGACCCTGAGAAACAAGCTTTGGAAAACATTATTGGAAAAGGAGAAAATGCTGGTAACTATGATTTTCTCCTTTTCCGACAATGTTTTCTACACTTCCTTGAACAAATTTCAGTGCTTAAGCCACGTTTATTTTGTCGTCTGCAAATGCTTTCAATTTCAACAAGTCTAAATTGATGTCCTTTGGTAAAGAGTTGGTCAGAGTGTTGGTTATCCCTGGTAAGATAAAAAGTTGTCTGCTGCAGATTTCTTTCCAGGATGTAAAGAATTGAAAAGGGAGAAAAATAGACAAAAAAAAAACCTTGAAATAACTCAAATCTTAATGGAAAACACACACATAAAACTTCATGAGAATGTTCCACCAGGGGCCATATTTCACAAACCACTCTAAATTTAACTGATCTCTAATTCTAACTGCTGTTAACCCTTAGAGCCCAGAATAAACCTATCACACATTTTCAACCTTGAAATATGACCCAAATAATTACGAGTTCATGTCTACAGTGTTTCAGCAAAGCGGATAGTGTAGATCAAAGATCAGGCTGCACATTTTGTGCAGCCTGATCTTGATCTACACTGGCCGCAAAGGCAACTACGGTCGTGAAAGGCTTTAAGGGTTCATACTAGTCATCTGATTGTTCCTTTTTCGGGTGAAATTTCTGATTCTGCTTGCTCAAAAAAAAAAATTTAGAGATTCTCTAAAAGTGAAAGCATTTGCAGTCGACAAATTTAACTTGGATCAAAAGATGGACTTTGTTTAGAAAAGGCAGAAAACATTGTTGTAAATGGAGAAAATGTTGGATATCTGCATTTTCTCCTACAGTTATAATTTACAGACAAAGATTTCAATGTGGCTTTAATGATTTGTCTTTTATTGGGTAGAAAACAGTGGAAATAGAGAAAAATACTGGTAATCAGCATTTTCTTCTTAAACCACAATTCTGTCAAGATCTCTAATTCTCAGGGTCTCTTGGGATTGTGTGGCAAAGGTTTACCTCTTTACCAAACAATGCTGACTTTTAACGACCCTGAAAAAGAAGCCTTTTGAAAACATTGTGGAAAAAGGAGATAGTGCTGATAACCAGAATTTTTCCCTTTTCCCACCATGTTTTCTACCCTTCCCAAACCAAATTTCAATTTTTCAGTCACTCTGATTTTGTTGTCTGCAAATTCTTTTAATTTGGACAAGGATAAATTATTTTGTCATTTGGTAATGGTTTAACTCTTTACCAAACGACAAAATTAAAGACTAATCCAAATTGAAAACAATTGCAGACAACAAAATAAATGTGACTGAAAAACTGAAACTTGTTTCGGGAAGGGTAGAAAACACTGTGGGAAAAGGAGAAAATGCTGCATGGTTACCAGCATTTTCTCCTTTTCCCACAATGTTTTCAAAAGGCCTCTTTCTTAGGGTCGTTAACAGTCGAGATTGTGTGGTAAAGAGTTAAGATAGGCTTGATTAGTAAACTTGTGGGGATAGCCCGTTGTTTGGGGTTGCAGGGCTATCATGTTTTGAAGGTCACATGTTCAAATCTAAAGGATGGCAAATATTGTTTTGTTGTATTTTGTTACATGTATTTTAAAATTCCCCAACCAAGAAATATTATAATTTTTCCTTACAATATATAAATTTTCTTCTAAAGACATGGGTTTTTTTTGGTCAATAGCTATTTTTTATGCATCATAAATCTATGTAGCAATGCTGATGTAGCATAAAACACCAGACAAATGATAAATGGTTATTTTGACAGCATCCATCAAGAATAACTGTCTCTGAATAGGAAGTAGAATAGTAAGGATTACACAACCCAGGCATCATTAACCCTTTACCAGACGACAAAATTTTAGCCTTGTCCAAATTGAAAGCATTTGCAGACAACAATTTCAACGTGGCCTGAATGGTGCAATTTTTCTTTGATAGGGCAGAAAACATTGTTGGAAAAGGGGAAAATGCTGGTTAAGAACATTTTCTCCTTTTCCCACAATGTTTTCAAAAGGCCTCTTTCCCAGGGTCGTTAAAAGGCGGCATTTTGTGGTAAGGGTTCAGTCTTTACAACACAATCCCAAGTTTTAACGACCCTGAAAAAGAAAGCTTTTGAAAAAATAGTGGGAAAAGGAGAAAATGTGGTAGCCAGGATTTTCTCCTTTTCCCTCAATGTTTTCTACAGTGCCAAAAACTATTTCAATTTTTGAGGCACGTTTTTCTTGTTGTACGTCTGCAGGTGCTCTCAAGTTTTAAGTCTGAAATGTCATGTGGTATAAAAAAAGTTAACACTTTACCAAACACCCCTGCATTTTTACGACCCTGCCGAAGGAGGCTTTTGAAAGCGTTGTGGGAAAAACGAAAATGCTGGTAACCAGCATTTTCTCCTCTTCCCACAATGTTTTCAAAGGCTTTATTCTTTGGGTAGATAAGGCACCTGAATATCTGGAAAAGGGTCGATTTGTTTACGCTACAGTTTCTTCAAATACTCCTAAATCTGAGTAGACTTAACAGTTGCAAAAAAAAGTCTTAATCCTTTTACATCATTAACCCTTTCCTAAACGACAAATTTTGGCCCCTTTCAAATTGAAAGCATCTGCAGGCGACAAATTTGAAAGTGGTACAAATGAACTTAAGTTTTTTGACAGGGTAGAAAACATTGTGGGAAAAGGAGAAGATGCTGGTTACCAGCATTTCCTCCTTTTCCCACAATGTTTTCAAAAGACCTCTTCCTCAGGGACGTGAAAACACAGGATTGCTTGGTAAAGGGTTAACAATCTTGATTCTTCATTTATGAGGGGGAAAAAAAATGTCTATTAACAGCTTCGACTTCATCATCTCATTATTAACAGTTTGCTACACAATCCCAACTATTGACAAGCCTGAAAGTGAATGCGTTTGAAAACATTGTGGGAAAAGAACAAAATGCTGGTTACCAGCATTTTCTTTTTTTCCCCACAATGTTTTCTACTCTGTTAACTCTTTACCAAAATTTAATGACAAAATTTTAGACCAGTCCAAAATGTAAGTTTTTGCAGACAACAAAATAAATATGAATCAAAAATTGAAATTTGTTTTTAGAAGAGTAGAAAACATTGTGGGAAAAGGAGAAAATGCTGTTTTCAAAAGGCTTCTTCCTCAGGGTTGTTAAAAGTCGGGATTGTGTGGTAAAGGTTTAAAGATAGAAACCATCTATTCTGCAACATTTATTTTGTCGTCTGCAAGTGCTTTCAATTTAGTCATTCGGCAAATTGTTCAGCAATGACCTTTCCTATGTTTCTGTCAGAAAATCTGTAGTAATAAAAACAAGTTCAATCAATATTTTTATCAATACCAATGATATTTGCTTCATTAGAGGGAATATAATTATGCTAGAGTACAAAATAATAAATTAGCACCCTTTTGGGCACTAGGCACAACTTCAAGTGTTGTGAACAATATTGCATGTGTACTGTGTATGGATCTTCAATTAATTTCTTACCAAACGACAAAATTTCATACTCAACTAAACTGAAAGCATTTGCAGACGACATTTTGGATGTAGCTCAAATGATGATTTCTGTCTTTGATAGGATGGAAAACATTGTGGGAAAAGGAGAAAATGCTGTTATCAGCATTTTCTCCTTTTCCCACAATGTTTTCAAAAGGCTTTCTCTTCAGGGTCCTTGAAACTCGGGATTGCATGGTAAAGGCTTAACTCTTTACCACACAGCAAACTTTAGTCTGGTCCAAATTCAATGCATGATGCAGATGATGAATATTACTCAAATGAAAGTTTTTGTATGTGAAGGGGTAGAAAACATTGTGGAAAAAGGAGAAAATGCTGTGTACCAGCATTTTCTCCTTTTTCGACAGCATTTTTTAAAAGCCCAATCTATCAAGGTTATTCAAGCTCGGGATTGTAAGGTAAAGGATTAAAGGTGGGAAAAATTTTGTGGGAAAAGCAGAAAAAGCCAATACCATCATGTGATCCACAGCAATATGGTCATCTGCAAATGCTTTGAATTTGGATGAGTCTACAATTTTGTTGTGTGGTAAGGATTTAACCCTTTACCACACAATCCCAACTTTTAACGACCCTGAGAAAGAAGCCTTTTGAAAACATTGTGGGAAAAGGAGAAAATGCTGGTAACCAGCATTTTCTCCTTTTCCCACAACGTTTTCTAACCTTTCAGAAACAAATGCAATCATTTCAGCCAAATTCAAAATGTCGTCTGCAAATGCTTTCAATTTGGACCACTCTGAAATGTTGACGTTTGGTAGAGAGTTAAAAGGGTATGGCAAAAGGAGAAATTACTCAATAATCTCAATTCTGTCCATCAACCCTCTTTCATATTACCCATAAGTATAAACTTTCACCTCCTGAAAATTCTTTCAGACAGGGCACCTCACCCTTTACCAACAATGTCTTCTTACCACCCAGAGGATGAAAAAAGTCCTTGAAAATATTGTGAGAAAAGAAGAAAAAGCTGGTAACCAGCATTTTCTCCCTTTCCAACAATGTTTTCGAAAAAGTCTTCTTTCTCAGGGTCGTTAAAAGTTGGCATTGTGTGGCAAAGGGTTAAAACATAGTATTGTTTGGTAAAGAGTTAAGTCCTGAAAAGCACTCCTTGACACTTCTGCAGAACATTCTTAACCCTTTCCCAAACAAGCCCTGGTTTTCACGTGTCTGCAGTTCATGTCTTTTGAAAACACTGTGGGAAAAGGAGAAATTGCTCGTAACGAGCAATTTCTCCTTTTCCCACAGTGTTTTCTACCCTTTTTGAGAACTTTCTGCCATTTTCATCAAAATTAAAATTGTCGTCTGCAAACTCTTTGAATTTGGACCAGTCTAAAATTCATCGTTTGGGAAAGGGTTAAAGGATGACCATTAGTAATCAAAATATTATCCTTTCAGGACAATACTGCAGGAGTGTGCACACTTGGGGCAATCTCAGTAATTACTGGATACAACATTATCAACTTGTTTTCACCATGCCAGTCTCTGTTTACATATACATGTACCTATCGACCAGCATATTGACCCACTGACTGTTTACCAGACGACAAAACTTAAAGACTTGTCCAAACTGAAAGCATTTATTGCAGACGAAAATTTAAATTTGGCTCGAATGATGGAATTTTCTATGATAGGACAGAAAACATTGTGGGAAAGGGAGAAAATGATGCTTACCAGCATTTTCTCCTTTTCCTGCATTGTTTTCAAAGCTTTCTTCCTCAGGATCATTAAAACTCATGACTGAGTGGTAAAGGGTTAATTAACCCTTTACCAAACAATCTCGTGTTTTCACATCCCTAAGGAAGAGGCCTTTTGAAAATATTGTGAGAAAAGGAGAAAATGCTGGTAACCAGCATTTTCTCCTTTTCCCACAATGTTTTCTACCCTGTCAAAAAACCTTAAGTTCATTTGTACCACTTTAAAATTTGTCGTCTGTAGATGCTTTAAATTTGGAAGGGGCTAAATATTGTCGTTTGCGAAAGGGTTAACTCTTTACCACACAATCCTGACTTTAACTGGCTTTCGAAAACATTGTGGGAAATGGAGAAAATGCTTCTTACAAGCATTTTCTCCTTTTTCAACAATGTTTTCTCCCCTTTCAAAGAGAAATCACATCTTCTTTGAAATGCTTGATTTGTTGTCTGCAAAATTGTCTTCAACTTGGACCACTCTACAATTTTGTCTTAGAGTAAAGAGTTACCTCTTTACCAGCAGACAAACTTTCAGACTTGTTCAAATTCTTTCTTCCAAGACTAGCAATCTGATTTGGCATGATGCTCGCCAAATCAGATGGTTTAGTATGGAAAAGTAGGCTTAAAATTGACTTTTGTAAGACTGGTGAATTATAACTGCCAGTGAAATCACTTGATTCCTTTACCAAATAATTTTGCATTATAATCACCCTAAGTTAGACAATTTCTTTTTAAAGCAATTTGTAGGAGAACAAGAAAATTCCGGTCAGCAGCATTTTCTCCATTTTCTTGCCTTGTCGTCTAACATTTCTAAGATAAATTCCATCATTTGAGCAATGTTTTATTTGTCATCTTGAAATACTTTCAATATGGAGAAGACTACAAGTTTCATGTCTGGTAAAGAGTTAACTCTTTACGAAATGGCAAAATTTTAGACCAGTTCAAATTGAAAGTTGCATTTACAGACGACAAAATAATGTGACTCAAAAAAGTGAAATTTGTTTTGAAAAGGGTAGGAAACATTGTGGGAAAAGGAGAAAATGCTGGTATCCAGCATTTTCTCCTTTTTCCTAAATGTTTTGAAAAGCCTTCTTTCTCAGAGTCATTAAGTCGGGATTTTGTGGTAAAGAGTTAAGTTCAAAGCATACAGTACATAATTTCTCATACTTCTATGTGCAAAACATTATTACCAAGCCCCCATGAAATGATTAGTTACATTTCTCAACTCTGTGCCAGACTTCTCCAAATTGAAAGCATTTGCAGACGACAAAATGGGGCATAAAAAACAGTATCTGTCTTTGAAATTGTTGAAAACATTGTGGGAAAAGAAGAAAATGCTGGTTACCAGCATTTTCTTCTTTTCCCACAATATTTTCAAAACCCTCCTTCTTCAGGGTCGTTAAAACTCGGGATTGTGTAGTGAAGAGATAATGACCCTGAGGAAGGCTTTTGAAAACACTGTGGGCAAAGGAGAAAATACTTATAACCAGCTTTTTCTAATCTTCTGCTTTTCCCACAATGTTTTCTACCCTATCAAAAACAGAAATCATCATTTGAGCTTCATCTATTTTTTTGGTCTGCAAATGTTTTCAACTGGGTTCAATCCAAAATTTAGTTGTTTGGTAATGAGTTAACCCTTTTACCAGACGCCAAAATTTTAGCCTTGTCCAAATTGAAAGCATTTGCAGATGACAATTTCGATGTGGCTCAAATGGTGCAACTTTTCTTAGATAGGGTAGAAAACATTGTTTTCAAAAGGCTTCTTTCCCAGGGGCGACAAAAGGCGGCATTGTACAGTAAACAGTTAAGTATTTTTGCAGGCAATACCTCATTTAGTTCTAAATGAAAAGGTAAAACTTAGAATTTCTTCCCAACTTCCCCTTTTGTTTTTCAAAATAATTACATTAGATGCATGAACTCTTTACCAAACAACAAAATTTTAGACTTGTCCAACGTCAAAGCATTTGCAGACAACAAAATGTGAATTGAAAAATTGAAATTTGTGATGGGAGGGGTAGAAAACATTATGGGAAATGGGAAAAATGCTGGTTACCCAGCATTTTCTCCTTTTCCCATAATGTTTTCAAAAGCTGTCTTTCTCAGGGTCCTTAAAAGTTGGGATTGTGTCGTAAAGGGTTAATGAAAAACTTATTACTTTTTCACATTCTAAAAAATTATCTAAGCTTTCCAAAATTATCAAGGAAACTTGGAACATGGGTGTGGCCAATATCATTTAATGAAATAATAATTACCTTTTCACATTCTAAAAAATTATCTAAACTTTCCAAAATTATCAAGGAAACTTGGAACATAGGTGTGGCCAATATCATTTAAAAGGTAAGAGATATCAGGTAAACAGATTTTGAATGATATTCACTTTTTTTCCTAAAAAACAAATCTTATTTTGAAACCGGTTTGATTTTGAAAATGTATGATTTTCTCCCTTTTCCACAATGTTTTCAAACTGGCCTTCTTCCGTAGGGTTAAAACACTGGATAGCCCTGTATAAGGTTATTAACTTTGATACCCTTACATAAAAATCTCAGAATAGTCTGGCTGATTTATAACATTCAAAATACTCAGATGCATGATTAACCCCTTTACCACACAATCCCGACTTTTAATGACCCTGAAAAAAAAAAGTCTTTTGAAAACATTGTGGGAAAAGGAGAAAATGCTTGTAACTAGCATTTTCTCCCTTTCCCACAATGTTTTTCACTCTTCCAAAAACAAATTTCAATTTTTGAGTCACATTCATTTTGTCATTCATTTTGCTTTCAATTTGGACCAGTCTAAAATTTTGTCATCTGGTAAAGAGTTAACCCTTTCCCAAACAAGCCCTGGTTTTCACGTGTCTGCAGTACAAGTCTTTTGAAAACACTGTGGGAAAAGGAGAAATTGCTCGTTACGAGCAATTTCTCCTTTTCCCACAGTGTTTTCTTCTCTTTTGGAGAACTTTCTGTCATTTTCATCAAATTTAAAATTGTCGTCTGCAAACTCTTTCAATTTGGACCAGTCCGAAATTTGTTGTTTGGGCAAAGGTTAAGGTTATTAACCTTGATGCTCTGAAATAAAAATCTTAAAATAGCCTGGCTGCTGTAAAACATTCAAAATACTGGGATGCACGATTAACCCTTTCCCAAACGACAAATTTTGGACTGGTTCAAATTGAAAGAGTTTGCAGACGACAATTTTAAATTTGATGAAAATGGCAGAAAGGTCTCAAAACGGGTAGAAAACACTGTGGGAAAAGGAGAAATTGCTCGTTACGAGCAATTTCTCCTTTTCCCACAGTGTTTTCAAAAGACTTGTACTGCAGACACGTGAAAACCAGGGCTTGTTTGGGAAAGGGTTAACTCTTTACCAGATGACAAAATTTTAGACTGGTCCAAATTGAAAGCAAAATGAATGACAAAATGAATGTGACTCAAAAATTGAAATTTGTTTTTGGAAGAGTGAAAAACATTGTGGGAAAGGGAGAAAATGCTAGTTACAAGCATTTTCTCCTTTTCCCACAATGTTTTCAAAAGACTCTTAAGGGAGTTAGCATTTTGATGATACAGAGCACACATTTAGCCCGTAAATTTGCCAACAAATTTGTGAAGCTAATGTTGGTTTATTTTTGTTGATCTTTAACCCTTTTCTTACAGTCATGCTCTGGCTTGATCCACATAAAAGAGATAAAAAAAAAAAATGAGCCACACTCTGTGAAAAAGGGGCTTAATGCATCTCCGTGATGCATTATGCCAATCAAGTCATCATGGATCCAAATAATCAACAATGGGTTGAATCATGAGTTACACTAGTCCTTTGAGATATAGAAAATTGACTACGGGCAAAAAGTATTGACCCATGTCAGCCTGCGAGAAGTGCCCAGGCTGACATGGTTCAATACTTTTTGCAGATGAATTAAGCCCCCTCTTCACAAAGCATGGCTCATGAATAGATGAACACCTGTAATAATCTAGACTCTACCAAATTCAAAGCTTAATCAGGCAACAAATTAACAGTTCAAGCAATGAAATCTGTCTCTGAAGATTGAGAAAATATTTTGGAAAGAGGGGATGCTGATATGCAGTATTTTGTTCTTTTCCCACATTTTCTACGAGCTTTCTCCTCAGGGTTGTTAAAACGTAATTGTTTAGTAAAGGCTAGGAAGCATATATCAACAAGTAAATCTTCACAAGCCCCATGCTCTGGCAAAGGGAGTTTAACCCTTTACCACACAACCCTGAGTTCTAATTACCCTGTAGAAGAAGCCTTTTGAAAACATTGTCGGAAAAGGAGAAAATGCTGGTGACTAGCATTTTCTCCTTATCCCACAATGTTCTCACATTTCAAAGACAGAAATTTTCCGTTGTGCCAGATTCAAATAGTTGTCTGCAAATGCTTTCAATTTGGTAGGGTCCAAAATTTTGCCGATTGGTAAAGAGTTAACTCTTTACCACACAATCCCGACTTTTAACGACCCTGAGGAAGAAATCTTTTGAAAACATTGTGGGAAAAGGAGAAAATGCTGGTAACCAGCATTTTCTCCTTTTTCCACATTGTTTTCTACCATATCAAAGGAAAAAATCCTCATGTGAGTCACATTTCAAATGTCGTCTGCAAATGCTCTCAATTTAGACTGGCCTACATTTTTCTTGTGTGGTAAAGAGTTAACTCTTTCCCAAACAAGCCCTGGTTTTCACGTGTCTGCAGTTCAAGTCTTTTGAAAACAATGTGGGAAAAGGAGAAATTGCTCGTAACGAGCAATTTCTCCTTTTCTCACAGTGTTTTCTACCCTTTTTGAGAACTTTCTGCCATTTTCATCAAATTTACAATTGACGTCTGTAAACTCTTTCAATTTGGACCAGTCCAAAATTTGTCATTTGGGAAAGGGTTAACAGGCCTTGTGAAGCATGATAATACCATGCAAGTCATCACAATAATGGAATCACAAAATTCATTTACTCTAACACCTGACTGGATCTGGAGGTAGAATGGTCCTTTGGCATGAAGGAAATTTACCAAAAGCAAAAAGTTTCAACCCATGTCAGCCTGGGCAGGCCAGCATGGGCCTAAAATTGTGCAAATGCAATAGGCCCCTTTTACACAGAGCATGGCTCAAACAGAGTCTACATTCCTTAGATTTTTCTGTGGTCAAAATCGTGAGAATTCAGTTGTGTACTGAACAGCTGGCTATACTGTGGTATAGCTTGCTATGCACTTGCAGAGTAGTTTTTCAAGGACAGACACAATTAATGTCTTTATGAATGATTCAGAAAACAAAGAGGGAAAAAGAGCAATCGCTTATTAACCTGTTACCACTAAATTTCGAGTTTTAACAACCCTGAGAGATAAGTCTTTTAAAAACATTTTGGGAAAAGGAGAAAATGCTGGGAACCAGCATTTTCTCACAATGGTTTCAAATCTTTCAGAGACAATTCCAATCATTTGAGTCACATTTGTCATCTGCAAATGGTTTCAATTTGGACCAGTCTAAAAATGTTTTGTGTGGTAAAGAGTTACAAGCATTTGGCTCCTTTTGCAAGAATGTTTTCAAAGAGTAAAGTTGGGCAGGGCCATGACAAACCATTTTTTGTGGTGAAAGGGTGTAAAAGATTCCTCATCTTGATACAATTAACTCTTTACCAGATGACAAAATTATAAACTGGTTGAAATTGAAAGCATTTGCAGACGACAAAATAAACATGACTTTAAAATTGAAATTTGTTTCGGAAGGGTAGAAAACATTGTGAGAAAAGGAGAAAATGCTGGTAAACAGCGTTTTCTCCTTTTCCCACATTGTTTTCACAAGTCTCCTTTCTCAGGGTTGTTAAAAGTCGGGATTGTGTGGTAAAGGGTTGAATTTGTACTTTTCACGGATCTTGAATCAACACTATTATTTTCTGAGATATTATTCACCTCCTGTATTTAAACAACTTTGATGATATTAAAGGATTTTGGAAAAAACAAGAAAAATTGTGGGAAAAAGGAGGAAATGCTGAAAATTTTCTCCTTTCATTGCAAATTTTCATACCATTTCGAAGACAAATCCCCTAACTTAACCCTTAACCACACAATCGTCAGTTTTAATGACCCTGAGGAAGAAGCCTTTTAAAAACATTGTGGGAAAATGAGAAAATGCTAATAACCGGCATGTTCTCCTTTTCCTACAATGTTTTCTACCCTTCTAAAAACAAATCCAATCATTTAAGCTACGATAAATTTGTTGCCTGCAAAAGCTTTCAATTTGAACATAGCATATATTTTGTTGTTTGGTTAAGAGTTAAGTCATATTCAAATTGTCCTATGCAATTGCTTTCAAATTGGACAAGTCAAAAATTTGCTGTCTTTTAAAGAATTAAATAGCCTTGCCTTTGTGCCTTCTGAGAACTGACCAACATTACTCTTTATCGCCATAAATATAGACCTGTCCAATTTGAAAGCACTTGCAGACAACAGTTTAAATGTGGCTCCAATGATGGAATTTGTCTTAGGATAGAAAACATTGTGGGAAAAACAGAAAATGCTGGTTACTGGTATTTTCTCTTTTCCCATGCTGTTTTCAAAAGGCTTCTTCCTCATGGTCATTAAAACTCGGGGTTGTGTGGCAAAGGGTTAACTCTTTATCACACAAAAAATTTAGGACTAGTCCAAATTCAAAGCACTTCAAAAGGTCTCTTCCTCAGGGTTGTTTAAACTTGATATTGTGTGGTAAAGGGGTACTTACTGTTGACCACACAACAAAATTTTGCATTAGTCCAAATTGCAGATGACAAATAAATGACACAAGTGTTGGGATATGTCTTTGATAGGGTAGAAAACACTGTGAGAGAAGGGCTAGAGGCCCTTTAGGGCCTGCATTGCTCTACTGGCCACACCATGACATAAGTTCTGCTGGCTTTTAGCTAGTAGAGCTAAAAAATGATGGTTTCTGTATCTTCTCCCCCCCCCCCCACCAATATTTTTTAAAAGCTTTTTTTTGGATTGTTAAAACTCAGGATGAGTTGGTTAGGGATTAAAAATCAAGGTTTGCCATTAAAAAATGTTTTTTTGAAAACATTTTCTGATCCTCCAGCTTTTTAGTGCAAAATGAAAGGTTATGTTTTGAAAAAAATAAAATTTGTGGTTTCAGTCAACTTTATCTCCAAGTGGAAATCATCCAAGCTTTTTACTGCCTTGGAAAAGATGTGGTGAGAAATTCTACCTTCACCAAAACAATCCCAAGTTTTAACAACCCTGAAAGAGAAGGCTTTTGAAAACATTGTGGGAAAAGGAGAAAATGCTGGTAACCAGCATTTTCTCCTTTTCCCACAATGTTTTCTGACCTATCAGAGACAAATTCTATCATTTCAGCCACATTTAATTTTATATCCTGCAAAAGGTTTCAATATGGATATGTCTGAACCTTTTATCTACTGGTTATAACCCTTAACTTTTTACCAAACAACAATTTTAGACTAGTCCAAATTGAAGGCATTTGCAGACGACAAATTCAATGTGACTTAAATATTGAAACTTGTTTTGGATAAGGTAGCAAACTTTGTGGGAAAAGGAGAAAATGCTGGCAACCAGCACTTTGTCCTTTCCACATTGTTTTCCAAAGGCCTCTTTCTCAGGATCGTTAAAAGTAAGTATTGTGTGGTAAAGGGTTTAAGCCTAAATAAACCCAATGGACATTATCAGTCTAGAGTAGGACCCAGGTAATTGCGAACTGTTGCTTTATTGTCTGCAGTGTTTCAAGAAAGCTGACAGTACAGATCAAAGATAAGACTGCATGTTTTGTGCAGTCTGATCTTGATCTACAATGGCTGCAAAAGCAACTATAGCAGTAAAAAGCACTTTAACCGTTTACCACATAATTAAATTTTAAACATATCCAAATTGAAAGCATTTGCAGACGACAAAATAGATATAGCTCAAATAATTGAATTTGACAGAGAAGAAAGCATTTTTGGAAAAGGAGAAAATGCTGGTTACCTGCATGTTCTCCTTTTCCCAAAATGTTTTCAAAAGCCTTCTTCCTCAGAGTCATTATAATTTGGGATTATGTGATACAGGTTTCAGAAAAAAGAAATGTTGGAAAAGCCTTTAAAAATTTATCGCCTTGCTTACAGCTAAGAATGCAACGAGTACAATCTTTAAACCATTTGAACCATGCTCTGGTAAAAGGGGGCTTAATGCATCTCGGTAATGCATTACACCAAGCCAGACCATCACCTAATTATGGATCCATAAAATCCATTTTGACAAACAACTGACTAATACACGAGGTAGAATTATCCTTTGACATGCAGAAAATTTAAAGATAGCGAAAAGTTTCGGCCCGTGTCAGCCTGAAACTTTTCGCAAATGCATTAAGCCCCCTTTTCAAAGAACATAGCTCATTTTCTTTTTTCCCAGCCCTTATCTCTAAAACTTGCCTCACTCAGAGATAAGGCACTGATATTGTGGAATGCCTGGCTGTAACCCTTTACAAGAAGACAACTGCTGGCAGTACTTTTGTAGACAGTGTAGATCAAGATCAGACTGCATAAGATGTGTAGTTTCATCTGTCCTTAAGGACTCTTTACAATGTTAACCTTTTTCCTGCTGAGTAAGTCAACCCTTTACCTCCTAAATAAGTGAAGTAAAAATTTCAAGCTGACAGTAAAATCTGAACTTTTACTCTTTCAAAGGTGTTTAATGGGGGTAAAAATCTTCTTATCTGACAGCATAGATCCAAGATTAGACTGCACATTTTGTGCAGTCTGATCTTGATCTACACTGTCCATATAAGGTCAGTGAGTCACATTTAGAAGCCCAAGGGTTAAATGATACCTTCAAGTTGATAGTACAAACCTGAATGTTGCAATCTCAAAGTTACTTTTTGGGGAGAAATATCACCATATCGGACAGTGTAGATCCAAGATCAGAGTCTGATCTTGATCTACAATGTCCACAAAAGGTCCTCAAGTCGCACTTAGCAGCCTAAGGTTAATTATATAGAGATTGTCTAGCCTAAAACAGCCTTGAAATTAATTAGTGTATAAACCTAATTAACCCTTTACCACATGGCAAAATTTTAGACTGGTCCATATTAAAAGAATTTACAGACGACAATTCAATTGTTTTTCAAGCGAAAGTATTGGTCTGTGAATAGATAGAAAACATTGTGAGAAAAGGAGAAAACAAGTATTTTGTTGAAATGATATCCCCCGCCTAAAAAATCCCCCCTTTTCCACGGAACGGTATGAAATAAAAAAAAAAAATACATTGGCAGGCTATCATAAGGAACACATGTATGAAGTTTCTTCAATTTTCGTCAAGGATGAACGGACGGACAAACAGACAGAAGGACAAAGCAAAAAAAAACTATATCCCTCCACCTTTAGCAGGGGATAAAACAAATGTATGTTTCAGTTACCATTTCCTCGGACACAAGTTAGCAGTGAACACATTTGAGCCACACTCTAGCAAAAAGGGGGCTTAATGCTTCTCCATAATGCATTGTACCAATCAAGCCATCACACTATTATGGATCCTGATAACCATTTTTTAAACAACAGACCAAATTATGAAGTAGAATGGTCCTTTCAGATACAGAAAATTGACCAACAGCGGAAACTTTTGGCTCAAGTCAGCCTGCGCAATCTGCGCAGGCTGACTTGGGTTGATACTTTTCACAGATGCATTAAGCCCCCTTTTCACAGAGAATGGTTCATTTGAAAACATCCTTGTGAAATATAGATCATCAACAATAATAAAAGTTTATTACATGAATACATGTTGAAACAATGCAATAAAAGGAGGAAGTGCTTGTTAAAAGCAATTTCGCCTTTTTGTTACAAGTGCTTTTAAGAGATAGTCAGTGGGTCAAAACTCTGCAGGTTAACATGCATGTAAAGAATAATTCTTTACCTTGTTGGTGTTTTTTGTTTATTGTTCTGTTTTTATTTACCCACTTGAAAAAAAAATCAAAAGGCCACATGATGGATAAATACAACCAAGCAAATAATGTGGTGAATGGAAAACAGACCACTGCTGTAAAAAGAGTGGAAAAAAGGAGAAAGTGCCTTTTTTCAAATTAATGCAATGCTTCATATGAACTCCTGTTGATAAATCCTTTACCACACAATCCTGAGTTTTAACAACCCTGACCAAGGAGAAGTGTTTGAAACATTAAGAGAAAAAGAGAAAATACTAGTAACCAGCATTCTCTCCTTTTCTCACAAGGTTTCTACATTTTCACAGACAATTACCATCACAGCTAAATTTATCATGTTGTCTGCAAATACTTTCAATTTTGACAAGTCTTACTTTGTGTCTTTTGGTAAAGAGTTAATATATTTGGAACGAATTGTTTCAGAGTTTTCTGATGCCAATATCTCAGAAGCAACGTTAAGTTCATCTCTTATGTGTGTGTGTGTGCGTGTGCATGCGTGCGTGTGTGTGTGTGTGTGAGCCATGCTCTGGCAAAAAGTGACTTAATGCATCTCCTCGATGCAATGATACCAAGCAAATCATCACATGATCATGGATCCATAAAGTCCATTTTGTCTAACAATAGACTAAATCAGGAGGTAGTCTGGTCCTTTGACGTACAGAAAATTGGCTGATAGCGAAAAGTTTTGATTCAGGTCAGCCTGCGCAATCCGCTTAGGCTGACCTGGGTTGATACGGTTCGCAGATGCATTAAGCCCCCTTTTCATAAAGCATGGCTCAGATATATATATCATTGTGTATTGAGAGAAAAGAGAATTCTCTCCCTGAATTGTTCAGATTTCTGCAGCCAGATAAAAATGCAACAGCCCTTCCATGCAAACGGGAAAAATTCTCAAGTGAAATTATGATTGCTTTACCATGTTTTAAATGTTTTATGTACTCACAAACTCCCAGCAAGAGATGGAAAATGACGCCATTTACCACTTTAGAGCTTTAAAAAAAAAAGATAAAAACAGTGTGTATTGTATAATGAACAAGTTTTTGTTTTCAGAGTTTTTTTTTTTCCCAATTATGTCTGTGATGAAATCATGAAATGAGAATTAAAAATGTCATTAATTTTTTACCCAAAACAAATTGAGAGAAAAATAGGAAAACTCCTAGAAATCTTTAACTCCATTCTTTATCACACAATGAGAAGTTTTAATGACATTGAAGAAGAAAGCAGTTGAAAACATTGTGAACAAGAGCGGCAAATTGTCGCAAGATACGCCCGTCTTACCCCAAGTTGTAAAGTTGGGGCATAATAATGATAAAGGGGAGGTATAGAAAAATAGTAGTGCAGAATATTTTTTTTACTGTTGATTGAAGATAATGGCAGTGTATTTGTGTTGACGGAACTCTTGTTTATTATTGTATTACTATCAACTCTTTACCACACAGCAAAAGTTTGGACTAGTCCAAATTGAAATCATTTGCAGTTGACAAACTAAATGTAACTCAAAAATTGAAATTTGGTTTGGAAAGGGTAGAAAACATTGTGGGAAAAGGAGAAAATGCTGGTGCATAAAAAATAAGCAATTTATATTTCATGTGCACTGCACTACCCCTTGATGAGATGTATCCAGCCCTAAAATTTCATAACCCGAGGTAGTATAGTTTGAGAGATATGCATCATACAAAATTCAAGTTTGAAAAAAAAACAAGAAAGGGCAATAACTGAAAAATTAAGCAAGCAAGAGTTGAAATTTATATGCACAGCACTTCCCGTTGATGGAATGTATCCACGCATGAAATTTCATATCCTTAGCTAGTATAGTTCTGAAGATATGCACTGGACAAAATTAAAGTTTCAAAATAAAGAAAGAGCAATAAGTCAAAAATTAAGCAAGAGTTATGGTTCATGTGCACTGCACTCCCAGTTGATGAGATCTATCTACGCATGAAATTTCATAGCCATAGGTAGTATAGTTTTGGAGATATGCTCGAGACAAAATTCAAGTATGAAAATAAGTCAAAAATTAAGGAAGGAAGAGTTATGATTCCTGTGCACTGCACTCCCCCTTAATGAGATGTATGGAGGCATGAAATTTCATAACCCTAGGTAGTATAGTTTTGGAGATATTCACCGGAGAAAATGCAAGTATGAAAAAGAAGAAAGGGCAATAACTGAAAAATTGAGGAAGCAAGAGTTATGATTCCTGTGCACTGCACTCCCCCTTAATGAGATGTATGCAGACATGAAATTTCATAACCGTAGGTAGTATAGTATTGGAGATATTCACCAGACAAAATTCAAGTATGAAAAACAAGAAAGGGCAATAACTGAAAAATTAAGGAAGCAAGAGTTATGATTCCTGTGCACTGCACTCCCCCTTGATGAGATCTATCCACTCATGAAATTTCATAACCCTAGGTAGTATAGTATTGGAGATATTCACCGGACAAAATTCAAGTATGAAAAACAAGAAAGGGCAATAACTCAAAAATTAAGGAAGCAAGAGTTATGATTCCTGTGCACTGCACTCCCCCTTGATGAGATCTATCCACGCATGAAATTTCATAACCGTAGGTAGTATAGTTTTGGAGATATGCTCCGGACAAAGAACTGGACGCCGCCCGCCCGCTTGCCCGCCACGGGTGATCCCATAATACGTCCCGTCTTCAACGGGCGTATAAAAAGGAGAAAATGCTGGTAACCAGTAATTTCATAACCCTAGGTAGTATAGTTTTGGAGATATTCACCGGAGAAAATGCAAGTATGAAAAAGAAGAAAGGGCAATAACTGAAAAATTGAGGAAGCAAGAGTTATGATTCCTGTGCACTGCACTCCCCCTTAATGAGATGTATGCAGACATGAAATTTCATAACCGTAGGTAGTATAGTATTGGAGATATTCACCGGACAAAATTCAAGTATGAAAAACAAGAAAGGGCAATAACTGAAAAATTAAGGAAGCAAGAGTTATGATTCCTGTGCACTGCACTCCCCCTTGATGAGATCTATCCATGCATGAAATTTCATAACCGTAGGTAGTATAGTTTTGGAGATATGCTCCGGACAAAATTCAAGTATGAAAAACAACAAAGGGCAATAAGTCAAAAATTAAGGAAGCAAGAGTTATGATTCCTGTGCACTGCACTCCCCCTTGATGAGATCTATCCACTCATGAAATTTCATAACCCTAGGTAGTATAGTATTGGAGATATTCACCGGACAAAATTCAAGTATGAAAAACAAGAAAGGGCAATAACTCAAAAATTAAGGAAGCAAGAGTTATGATTCCTGTGCACTGCACTCCCCCTTGATGAGATCTATCCACGCATGAAATTTCATAACCGTAGGTAGTATAGTTTTGGAGATATGCTCCGGACAAAGAACTGGACGCCGCCCGCCCGCCCGCTTCCCCGCCCGCTTGCCCGCCCGCTTCCCCGCCCGCTTCCCCGCCACGGGTGATCCCATAATACGTCCCATCTTCAACGGACGTATAAAAAGGAGAAAATGCTGGTAACCAGTATTTTCTCCTTCTCTCACAATGGTTTCTAACGTTTCCGTAAATACTCCAATAATTTGAGACATATTTGAATTTGTCGTGTGCAAATACTTTCAATTCGGACAAGTCCACAAATTTGTCATCTGGTTAACCCTTTACCACACAATCCCGACTTTCAACGACCCTAAGAAAGAAGCCTTTTGAAAACATTTTGGGAAAAGAAGAAAATGCTGGTAACCAGCATTTTCTTCTTTTTCCACAATGTTTTCTACCCTTTAAGAGACAAATTTTGTGTTTTGAGCTACCTTTTAAATTGTTGTCTGCAAATGCTTTCAGTTTGGACAAGTCTACAGTTTTGTTGTGTGGTAAAGAGTTAAAGGTTTTAACCCTTTCCCAAACGACAAATTTTGGACTGGTCCAAATTGAAAGAGTTTGCAGAAGACAATTTTGAATTTGATGAAAATGGCAGAAAGTTCTCAAAAAGGGTAGAAAACACTGTGGGAAAAGGAGAAATTGCTCGTTACGAGCAATTTCTCCTTTTCCCACAGTGTTTTCAAAAGACTTGTACTGTAGACAAGTGAAAACCAGGGCTTGTTTGGGAAAGGGTTAACAATTTCTCCAACTTTGATGTAGTAATAATTATATGTAATAATAGAGATATCATAAAATGTCAAAAGTTTTTTGCATGAAGAAGACAATGCCAGGGCTTCAATACCTTGATGTTTTTCTTTCAAAACAGCCAAGCTAAGAATCAAGTATGTCCAAGAAAACAGTCTAACTCTTTACCACACAATCCCGAGTTTTAACGACCCCAAAAAAGAATGCTTTTGAAAAAATTATGGGAAAAGGAGATAATGCTGGTAACCAGTATTTTCTCCCTTTCCCTCAATGTTTTCTACCCTTCCCAAACTAATTTTCAATTTTTGAGTCACATTTATTACGTTATCTGCAAATGCTTTCAATTCAGACAAGTCTGAAATTTTGTCATTTGGTAAAGAGCTAATTGACAAAAATCACATTTGCCTAGATTTTGGTATTGCTGTTTGAAATAATGAGTGTCATTTCTGCAATAATAATGAGTGTCATTTCTGCAATAATAAATGATAGGATTCAACCTAAATTCTGATTTACTTAAAGACGGGAAAAAGATAAAATATTTTGAGGTATATAATTTTCCAAGAATAAACTTATGAGAATATAAAAATCGATATTTCTAAGCAGCAGCTGTGGTTTTCGAGAATATTGTCTGTTACATTAAAGATTTTGAGAGTTTTAAAACATAAAAGTGAGACGGAAAAATATTTTCAAAATTTACAGTAAATAACCCTTATTTAATTCTTAAGCAAACAATCACCAGTTTTAACGAACTTTAGGAAAACAAATTTTGAAAGCATTGTGTGAAAAGGAGAAAATGCTGGTAACCAGCATTTTCTCCCTTTCACGCAATGTTTTCTACACTTTTAAAGACAACTTTCATCATCTGAGTCACATATAACATCTGCAATGCAATGAGTGTAGTTTCGACTGGTCTCTAAAAAAATTACATATTATTCTTAAGATGAAGCAATTAAATGAAATAGAACAAAAGAATACGAGAGATTTAAATGACAAGGGCTAGACAGTAAAAAAAAATAAATTACTGTAGTATTTGATTTCTCCAGATTGATTGCCTGGTGTTTTATGCTGCTCTCAACAGTACCTCAGTCATATCACAGCAACAGCTCGTTTATTCATGCGAGTCCCGGGTTTCACCAGTGATAGCCCAGTAGCAAAGTGGTTAGTGTATCCAACTCCCGACCTGGTGGTTGCAGGTTGGATACACAGTTGAGGCAAACTTTCTTTCCACCAATTTTTGGCCTCTCACCTCTTATGCATGTGAGAAAAGTACTGTGTGGCTTGGAAAGAAAGTTGTGTCAGTACTGGTGTGAGAAAGCCAGGAAACACATGTGTAGCTGCACTGACTGCCATGATATGACCAAAGCTGTTCAAACAGCTTTAAACTCCGATACAAACAAACACCAGTGCTAGGCTGGGATTCTGAAGTGTCTTGCCCAAGGACACTCTAACGAACGGAACTGTGCGACCAGCGAGGCTCAAAGCCAGGGCCTCTAGGTTACAAGTCCTACACTTTACCACTGAGCCATGCAAGATCCCAATTACTCTAGAAGAATTTCACCAGATCTGAACAGTTTTAAAAAGCAATCAGAGATTCTTGTCCATGAGAGATGAACCCTTTATCAAACGATTCCATGTTCTAATAATCCTGAAGGGCAAAGCTTCTGAAAACAATGTGGGAAAAGGAGAAAATGGTGGTAAACAGCATTTTCTCCTTTTCTCACAATGTTTCCTAACCTTTTGAAGACATTTCCCATCCTTTAAGCCACACGCTTGCAACCTGAGCATTTTCTTCTTTTTCCACAATGTTTTCTATCCTTTGAAAGGCAAATGTTATGTTTTGAGTAACATTTAATATGTAGTCTGCAAATATTTTTATTTTGGACATGTCTGAAATTTTGTCCTGTGATAAAGCATTAGAACTGTATATGAATATTAGCTACATTTCGCAGATATTCGGTAGAACTAAAGTTTCAGATGACCTCACAAAAACATCTCTCAGTCTCTTGGAAACATATGTGAAATGTTACTTAACCCTTTCCCAAACAAGCCCTGGTTTTCACGTGTCTGCAGTACAAGTCTTTAATGAAAACACTGTGGGAAAAAGAGAAATTGCTCGTAACAAGCAATTTCTCCTTTTCCCACAGTGTTTTCTACCCTTTTTGAGAACTTTCTGCCATTTTCATCAAATTTAAAATTGTTGTCTGCAAACTCTTTCAATTTGGACCAGTCTAAAATGTGTTGTTTGGGAAAGGGTTAAAAATTAAATTATATGCTACCCCAGTTAGAGGTAATAAATGCTATGAACTCCCTTTTTTTATGGGAAATGTTTTACTGGTACATTCTGATAACAGTTGTACTCCTTCTATCTCTTTACTAAATAAAGGTCAAAATTCTAGACTTATCCAAATTCAAAGCAGTTGCAGACGACAAGTTAAATATAGCTTAAACGAGGAGAATTGTCTCTGCAACAGTAAAAAACATCTGGGGAATAGTAGAAATGCTGGTTACCAGCATTTTCTCCTTTTCCCACAGTGTTTTCATAGACATCTTCCTCAGCATTGTTTAAAATCCAGATTGTTTGGTAAGCCATTAAAACTTTACCAAATGACAAAATTTTAGACTGGTCCCAATTGAAAGCATTTACAGATGACAAATCAAGTGTGGCTCAAAAATTTAAATTTCATTTGGGAAGGTTAGAAAACCTTGTGGGAAAAGGAGAAAATGCTGGTTACCGGCACTTCCTCCTTTTCCCACAATGTTTTCAAAAGCCTCCTTTTCCAGGGTGGCTAAACCATTAACATTTTTACCAAACGACAAAATTTTAGACTATCCAAATTGAAAGCATTTGCAGACATTAATCACGTGTGGCTCAAAAATTGAAATTTGATTGGGGAAGGTTAGAAAACATTGTGGGAAAAGGAGAAAATGCTGGTTACCAGCATTTTCTCCTTTTTCCACAATGTTTTCAAAAACCTTCTTTTCAAGGGTCATTAAAACTTGGGATTGTGTGGTAATTGGGTAATTTTTTTAGCCCTTTTCATACCAAGGAAGTTAATAAACAATTGTTTGCTGAAGGGTTTAACTCTTTACCATACAACAAAATTTTAGACCAGTTTAAATTGAAAACGATTGCAGACTACAATGTAAATGTCACTGAAAACATTGAAATTTGTTTTGGGAAAAGTAGAAAACATGGTGGGCAAAGGAGAAAATGCTGGTTATCAGCATTTTCTCCTTTGCCCACCATGCTTTCAGAAGGCTTCTTTGTCAGGGTCGCTAAAAGTTGGGATTGTTTGCTAAAGAAGTGATAAGAAGGCATAAGAGAAAAAGTTTGCTGATGTTTTTTGTAAAGATTTTGGGGTTCTGGAAAACTGTGACTTGCTATCTGCGGACTGATCGCTATGATAAGAGGGGGCTTATTACTTTCCCAAATGATAAAGTTTAGAACTCTTCCAATTTGAAGGCTTTACTACTGCCAACTACGGTAATCATAAACTGGATTTAAGTAACTTGAAGTTTTATAACAACGGGATAGAAAACATAGTGGGAAGAGGAGACATTACTTCTTACAAGAAATTTCTCCTTTTTTGCACCATGCTTTCACACGACTTTCTTGGATAGACACTGGACTGTAAAATTGTTAGAGACTCATGCAATAAGCTGGAATCTCAGTTATTTAAGATTTGCAGATCGTAAAGCCGTGACTGAAACTTGATCTTACAGTAAAGGTTTTTTTAAATTCTTGATACTAGTAATAAATGTTAATCTTGGAAGTGAAGTGGATGAGCATCAATAAAAATAGAAGGAACGGAGCCTTTGTTGTTTTTTTTTCTTGTCAGGTTCCCCCCCCCCCCCCCGCAACAAAAATATTTTTCATCACAGATCTTGATAATAATGTAAGGGTTTTTGCTTGTGCTTAACCCTTTACCAAACAATCCCGGGTTTTCACGACCCTAAGAAAGAAGGCTTTTGAAAACATAGTGGGAAAAGAAGAAAATGCTGGTGACCAGCATTTTCTCCTTTTCCCACAATGTTTTCTGCTCTATCAGAGAGCTTAAGCCCATTTGTTCCAAAGTTGAATTTGGCATCTGCAAATGCTTTGAAATTGGACTAGTCTAAAATGTTGTCGTGTGGTAAAGAGTTAAAATTCACTAGTAAACCTTCTCAAAAATCTATGTTATAGGTATCAATATGAATTGCCTGTGAGAGACAATTCATAACCTGTGGGTACCTACAGCATGGATTTTCATTGAGAAGGCATCAATCGTTGCTTTTTTTATCCACCTATATTCCCTTTTAAAAATATCTGGCACTTTACTCTTTACCACACAATCCCAAGCCGAGTTTTAACAACTCTGGAAAAGAGGGCTTTCAAAAACATTATGGGAAAAGAAGAAAATGCTGGTAACCAGTAATTTCTCCTTTTCCTACAATATTTTCTACACTATCAAAGACAGAAATCATTAATTGGGCCGTATTTACTCTGTTGTCTGCAAATGCTTTCAATTTGGTCTAGTCCAAAAAATTTTTGTCGTTTGGAGTATGATACATAAAATTATAATTATGGCAGTTCAACACAATAACATTTTTTAGTTCAAGGCAACATTGGCCTCAAAACCTTAACCCTGAAAGCTCCTTTAACAACTATAGTTGCTTTGGCGGCCAGTGTAAATCAAGTTCAGACTGCACAAAATGTGCAGTCTGATCTTTGATCTACACTGTCCGCTAAGCCAGGTCATTCTGGACAAAAAGAACATGGAGACTACAATTATTTGGATCTAATCTCTTGGCTGAAAATAACTGTTTTGTTTATTCAGCCCTTTAAGGGTTAAATAATATATGACAGTGTAGATCCAAGATCAGGCTACACATTATGTGCAGGCTGATCTTGATCAATCAGTCTGATAAATCACTATTAGATCCCACAGTTTATACTGCTATTACACTGTGACGGTATTTTCAATCAACGGTATATTGTCAAGGAAAGAAAAATGGGAGACAGAAACAGTCAATATGTTCCAATTCCAAAGAGACGGACAGCCAGACACACAATCTGACAAAGTTACAGACAATCTGTGAGGGTTGAATGGACATTCTGACAGGAATCATTACAACTGAGTGGCACTCTGGCACAAAGGGGTTTATTGCATCTCTGTGATGCATTTTACCAATTAACCCTTTCCCAAATGATAAAATTTAGACTGGTCCAAATTGAAAGAGTTTGCAGATGACAATTTTAAATTTGATGAAAATGGCAGAAGGTTCTCCAAAAGGGTAGAAAACACTATGGGAAAAGGAGAAATTGCTCGTTACGAGCAATTTCTCCTTTTCCCACAGTGTTTTCAAAAGACTTGTACTGCAGACACGTGAAAACCAGGGCTTGTTTGGGAAAGGGTTAAGTCACCATATACTTACGGGTCCATACAATCCATTTTGTCAAACAAATGACTGCATCATGAAGTAAACTAGTCTTTTGACAAGCAGAAAATTGACAATAGCAAAAAGTTTTGACCCAGGTCAGCCTGCACAGACTGCACAGGCTGACCTGAGTCAGTGCCTTTTGCAAATGCATCAAACCCCCTTTTTCAGAGCAAGGCTCAATTATGAGAACTAGGTTAAGCTTCTGAGAAGAAAGGCTTTAGAATACATTGTGGGAAAAGATGAAAATGCTGGTAACCAGCATTTTCTCCTGTTCCCTACCATGTTTCCTATCCTTTCAAAGACAATTAAGTCCAATCATTTGATTCACATTTTGTTTGTCGTCTGCAACTGCTTTCAGTACAGACAATTCTATAATTTTATTGTTCAGTAAAGGGTTACTCACTTTTTGGGACAAAAAAGGGCAAAATGTTCATAACATCTTAGTCTCTTTTTTCCCCCATTATGTTTTCAGTACTATTGAAAAACAAATATTTTCTTTCAAACATTTGTCATTTCTATGGTTTGTAAATGATACTATGTTAGCTCTGTAACCAGTCTGTAGAATAATTAATGGATTCAGTCTTTACCACACAACAAAATTTTAGACCAGTCAAAATTGGAAGCGTTTGCAGATGACAAATAAAATAGGGCACAAAAGACAGTATCTGTCTTTGAGATCGTTGAAAACATTGTGGTAAAAGAAGAAAATGCTGGTTACCAGCATTTTCTTCTTTTCCCACTATGTTTTCAAAAGCCTTCTTCTTCAGCGTCGTTACAACACTGGACTGTGTGGTAAAGAGTGATTGCAGGTGACAATTTAAATGCGACTCCAATCATGAAATTCGTCTTCCATAGAGTAATTTGTCATTTCTATGATTTGTAAATGATTATATTAGGTCTGTAACCAGTCCGTTAACAAACAACAAAATTTTAGACCAGTCCACCTTGAAAGCATTTGCAGACGACAAAATAAATGCGACTGCAAAAGTTAACCTTTGTTTTGGGAAGGGTAGAAAACATTGTCGGAAAAGGAGAAAATGCTGGTTACCAGCCTTTTCTCCACTTCCCAAAATGTTTTTAAAAGGCTTCTTTCACCATGTTCTTCACAGTTGTGTGCTAAAGTGTTAAATAATGCACTTGCAGGGAAGAGTACTCTGTCTAGACAAATAATTAATTACCTATTTGCTGGAAATTCATACATCTTTTTTATTTCCTGGATTGATGAGTTGATTTGACAACATCTCCACTCAATTATATAATAACATGTCCTTTGGTCAAATCACCAGATAGATCAAAATGATTATGCTATTTAATAGCTGTCTGGGAAACATCACAATTCAACCCTTTACCACACAATCCCAGGTATTAATGACCCAGAGACAAAAGCCCTTAAAAAAAAAAACATTGTGGGAAAAGGAGAAAATGCTGGTAACCCTTTACCACACAATTCTGAGTATTAATGACCCTGAGACAGAAGCTTTTTGAAAACATTGTGGGAAAAGGAGAAAATGCTGGTTACCAGCATTTTCTCCTTTTCTTTCCCACAATGTTTTCTACCCTTCCCAAAACAAGTTTCTGTTTTTTAATCACATCAATTATGTCGTCTGCAAATACTTTCAATTTTGACCAGCATAAAATTTTGTCATTTGGTAAAGAGTTAAACTTTGATCCTAGTTGTTACACATTATCACCTGCAAACAAATTCATTTTCGACTTGTTGAAGCAGACAACATTTTTGAAAACATTGTGACAAAAGAATTAAGAAACAGCTCTTTATGATCAAGTTTTCCTTTCACCAATATATTTTCACTTATCTTTATGTATCATCTGTTTTTCTGTTATTTTTCTCTTCTATAATTTACCAAATAACAAAATTTCAGGTTTGTCAAAATTCTAAGCAATTTCAGACAACAAAGCTTAGGTCAGATGTTGGTATTTGCTTCTGAAAATGGAGAAAACCTGGGAAAAGGAGAAAATGCTGGTTACCAGCATCTTCTCCTTTTACCACAATGTTATTAGTAGGCCTCTCTCTCAGGGTCATTAATCTCGGAATCATGTGGTAAAGGGTTAATGATCCCTATAATGCACAAGGAAATCATTTCAGAGTGACTGGATGCAAATCTGTAGAAGAAAACTTGCTTCAGAAGGTATAGTGGGCTAACGATATAGCTAGAACAACGAGATTCAATCGTAGATTTATGCTCGGGCTTTGTCTGTCATTTTGTACGCTAGGGATTTAATAATGGTGGCCTATTATGCAGATCAAAGTCTTATTTCTCTCCGGTACATGATATAAATTGTCCAGACAGCAAGAATAACATAATATTGCTACAGTAGTTATACAGAAATGTCACAGTAAATAATCCCAGTTCACCAACAGAAGTTAACCCTTTACCACACAATCCTGACTTTAACCCTTTACCAGATGACAAAATTTAAGCCTTGTCCAAATTGAACACATTTGCTGATGACAATTTCAATGCAACTCCAATGGTAGAATTTTTCTTTGATAGGGTAGAAAACATTGTGGGAAAAGGAGAAAATGCTGGTTACCAGCATTTTCTCCTTTTTCCACAATGTTTTCAAAAGGCTTCTTTTCAAAGGTCATTAAAAGGCAGCATTGTGCGGTAAAGGGTTAAACGACTCTGTGGAAAAAACCTTCTGAAAATATAGTGGGAAAAAGGAGAAAATACTGGTAACCAGCATTTGTCCTTTTCCCAAAATGTTTTTTTTCAGCCTTTCAGAAACAATTTTAAATTTTGGGGTCATCTTTATCTCACTGTCTGCAAATGCTTTCAATTTGGTCGAGTCTAAATTTTTTTTTTGCAAGCTACCAAGTTAACCTTTTACCAATCCCGTGTTTTATTACCCTTTGCAACACAACAAAACTTTTTTACTTTTCAGATTTGAAAGCAATTGTAGACGACAAATAACTTGTGGCTCAACAGATTGTAAAGAGTAGAAAACATTGTGGAAAAAGAAGAAAATGCTGGTAACCAGCATTTTCTCCTTTTCCCACGATGTTTTCTTCCCTATCACAGACAAGTTCCTTTTATTTGAGACACTCTTAATTTGTCATTTGCAAAATGCTTTTATTTTGGACAAGTCTAAAAATTTCATTGTTTGGTAACGGGATAAAACTTAAATGTTTTTAACATCTCTCATCAAAAAGATATGATAAACACCCTAATTGTAAACCTAATTATAGAATCCTTTGATTTATGATTTATGTTTAAATACTCTGTAAAATTAAAGAATCTTGTGAGATTTTAAAATCGAGTTTAATTCATGCTTAAGCCAAAGATAAATAGCTTTTGAGGAAAAAAAATTAACACATACAGCACAAACAGTAGCAGTATATTGAGCCAAATCTTAGTAACTGTGACTCTGTCAGCTGAGCCCTGGTAGTTCAGTCGGTAGTGTACAGGGCTTGAGAACAGAAGGTCACTGGTTTGATCCCCGGCTTGGCCAATTTCTTTCCAAGGACTGATAATGGTCATTGCTACAGAATTCATTCCTCTCTTACCCCTGACCATTGTTTTGACAATGGCTATGTGGGAAAGCAGCCAGTGGTTTGGAAAGAGTACTGTGCAAAGTACTGGTAAAAGAAATTCCAGGAAAGCATGGATAGGTTCACTGGCAGCCGCGATATAATGGAAATAATGTTGAAAACTGTGTAAAACACCATACAATCAATCAACCACTCTGTCAATTAACACTTTACCAAACGATCCTGACTTTTAACAACCCTGAGAAAGATATATTTTGAAAAACACTGTGGGAATAGAAGAAAATGTTAGTAAACAGCATTTCCTCCTTTTCCCACAATATTTTTCACCGTCAAAGACAATTTCATCAACTGAACCACATTTGTCATCTCCAAAAGCTTTCAATCTGGACAAGTCAAAAATATTGTCTCTTGGCAAAGATCTTTAACCCTTTACCACACAATCCCAAGTTTTAACCACCCCAAGATAGAAACCCAGTGCTCCAGATAATTTTCAATGACATCAGTACAGTACTGATGAAAATCAAGATTAATCAGTACCAGCATATGGGGATCAGTACCAACATTTGGTTAACGAGACTGATTCAAGTCAAAATTGGTTTTCTTGCATTTGCTTTTATATAAGCATTACTGTAAAACTACATAACATTTTACCTAGGAACAGTATGATGTTTACTGTACAAAGTGTAAAGCAGGTTTGTAGAAACAAAATATGCAACTCATAATCTTTTTTTGAAGCGATCTTTTTTTCATGCTGTTTAATTTTTGGAAAAATATTTGTGCAGGATTTGACATAAATTTGTCAAATAGGGTCGCAAATAACTTAAAAACCTGTAATTTTACGCTAGAAAAGCAGATATAAATATTTTTGAATTCACCAGTGCTTCAGTTTTGGAGACATTTTTTCTAACTTGACCCAAATTGGCGCCATTGGGGATCAACAGAGAGCCCATCTGGGTGCATGCGCTTTTTGCTTCATACTTTTTGTGCCTGATTATTCAATTTAGAGCGTGAATTATTGCACATTTATACATAAATGGGAACAGTGCTGAAGTCTTGGCCAGTCTCATTTTATCTTTCAATGATTCTCAGTTTTGTTAAGATTATTTGGTTCTGGAGATGGATGAAATAACCTAGCCAGACGTTTCTGTGTATTCCCTGACTTTTTCGAAGCGCAAACTATTCATTCGGAACATACATGTGTACATAGTACAATTATCCGCTGGTCCCACGCCGTAATCGATAAAAACTTGACTAAAGCCGAGATGCAGGGTCTAATTCCGGTCCGAGCCGATTTTCCCTTTTTATTTAACTGGAAAAAATTGGAAAATCGCTCGGCAATCCCGAAGATATCTAAATGTTTGTCAGAGAAAGAGTAAGCTCCCTTTCACTGTGTACGGATTCGTACCCTACATTTTACGTACCTGGAAAAACGTTCCGTATTGAGTACGGAATTTTGTAAAAAAAGATGCATAACAATCAGATTGTCATCCGTAAATTACGTGAATACGGACCTTATCTGGAGCACTGAAGCCTTTTGAAAATATTGTGGAAAAAGGACAAAATGCTGGTAACCAGCATTTTCCCCTTTACCAAAAATGTTTTCTACCCTCTCTGATACAATTTTCATCAATTATGCCACAATTAGTTTCTCGTTTGCAAGTGCTTTGAATTTGAAACAGTCTAAAATTTTGTTGTTTGGCAAAGATCTTTAACAGAGGCGATGGTTGTTGCATGATTCCAATCCAAAATCATTTCATTTCATTGCATTATGTCTGACAGCACGGAGATGATCTATGTCTATTTATGCTCAGATGTCATTTATCATATATCATTTTCTTTAAAAAATCAGGAAAAAACAAATACAATGCCAAAAAAACAAAGATCAATGCCACAATAACCACGCTGGAACATCTAGAAAACACATTTATTGTGATCGGTCTGCGGCTTTACCAACGCTTGCCAATTTTCTGTGGGCATTTCAGTTGACCAAGAGACAATGAAATGTTTGTTCTGGACTGACAGTCCAAATGAGCATCATATTGCATGAAAATTATCAATACATTTTTTTAACCCTTTACCACACAAACCCGACTTTTAACAACACTTAAAAAGAAAACTTTTGAAAACTTTATGGAAAAAGGAGAAAATGCTGGTAACCAGCATTTTCTCCTTTTCCCACAATGTTTTCTATCCTATCTAAAACAAATTTCTATTTTTGAGTCACATTTATTTTGCCGTCTACAAATGCTTTCAAATTGTACTAGTCTAAAATTTTTGTCGTTCCGTAAAGAGTTAACCCTTTGCCACTTTAATGATCCCGAGACAAAAAGCTTTTGAAAACATCACGAAAAAACATTGAAAAAAAAAACTTTTATTGTTGGTGTAGAGACAACTGTACTTTACTAATCAATCCAACAAACCTGAGGAATATGGCCTTTGAAAAACATGTGGAAAAAGGAGAATATGCTGGCAACCAGCATTTTCTACTTTTCCCACAACATTTCCTATCATTTATTAATGTTTTCAGCCACATTTCATATGTTCATTGTCTGCAAATGCTTTCAAAATGGACTAGTGAAGAATTTTGTTGTTGCCTTAAGAGTTAACCTCGGCCTTTACCAGACAATCCCGAGCTTTAACGACCTTGAAATAGAAGGCTTTTGAAAACATTGTGAGAAAAGGAGAAAATGCTGATTACCAGCATTTCTCCTTTTCCCACAATGTTTTCTACCGTATCACAGGCAGAAATCAACATGTTAGCAACATTTCACTTGTTGTCTGCAATTATGCTTTATGGTCCATTAAAAAATTAGGTCGTTTGGTAAAGAGTTAACTCTTTACCAGATGACACAATTTTAGACCTTTCCGAATTGAAAGCATTTGCAGATAACATGTTAAATGTTACTCAAAACATGAAACATGTCTTTCATAGGGTAGAAAACATTGTGGGAAAAGGAGGAAATGCTTGTTACATTGTATTTTCTCCATTTCTAAAAATGTCTTCCAAAGGCCTTTCCTCAAGGTTGTTAAAACCTTGAATTTTTTCATACAGGTTAAAAGCATCTTTCGTAGCCATAGTTTCCTGTGCGGCCAGTGTACATCAAGATCAGACTGCACATGTAGTACATGCAGTCTGATCTATGATCTAAACTGTCCACTGTAGACACCAGTAGATATGCAGAAATAGAAATTTTTTGGGTTTTACTGTCAATGCCTAATACTGTAGGGTTATTTGGTTTACTCTTTACAACACGATATAATCTAAGACTAATGTCACAGTTGACAGCATTTGAAGGTAAAAATTTGAATGTAGCTCAAATGATGGCATCTGCCTTTGAATGGGTAGAAAACATTGTGGGAAAAGGAGAAAATGCTGGTAACCAGCATTTTCTCCTTTTCCCATAATGTTTTCAAAAGACTTTCCTCTGAGTCATTAAAACTCAGGACTGTGTAGTAAAGGGTTAAAGGTTAACTCTGAGATTTTTGCAAACCCAATCACAGTCAGTGCTAATGTCTCATACATATATCTGTCAGGCGCCACTTACGTTGTCTTTATAAATTTTAACTGCAATAAAACGGATAATTCTATTAGAGGCACTTACATTTCTTAAGAAGTTTGGCATCATTTCAATGGTGTGTCCTTTGTAATACAGTACTTATTCTTGTAATTATAAATTTTTTGAAAAAAAGTTCCAATGAAATTCTGAAATTTTAAAGATGAGTCTATGAGTGAAGCCATGTGAATGTATAGTATGTGAAGTATAACCCTTTACCACACAATCCCAAGTTTTAACGACCTTAAGGAAGAAGCCTTTTGAAAACATCCTAAGAAAAGGAGAAAATGCTGGTAATCAGCATTTTCTCCTTTTCCCACATTGTTTTCTAACCTTTTCTAGCCTTTCAGGGACAAATTCCACAATTTGAGCCGAAGAGAATTTGTTGTCTGAAAAACCTTTCAATTTCGACAAGTCTAAAATGTTGTCGTTTGGTAAAGAGATAAGCCTTTGAGCATCCACTTTGTTTCTGATGCTATGGGGCAGATACAAGACAAGGCAGGACAGGAGGTGAGACAGAGAGCATCATGGGAAAGTGTAGAAATCATATTCCAAATGCCAAGGGTTTGACCTTTACTGGAGCCACTGGCTTTTTCACAGGAGTGTCCTTGAGTAGGACACTTCAGCGTTCTTGCCTCGTACTGGTGAAACTGAGGATATACATGAATATCTAGTAAGCTACTGCTACCATGATATGACTGATAAAATGTTGAAAGTGAAATAAAATAGTTCTATCTTTACATGTCTACTATCATCCTTATGTACCTAATCAGCATACTAGACATGTGCAAACGTCTATTAAAGTCAAGGCCTGTCAGTTCAGTATTACCTAATTATAGCAACAAAATTTTCAAAAGTAATGTCTACATAAAATCAAAGGACTCAAAGTCCTGAAAAGCAGATTTGTGGAACAATTTTAAGCTATGATATGGGGTGTCATAAAAAGTAAAATTTGCATTATAGGCATTGCATGTACATGTTTATTACAAGTAAGTGGAGTTAGCAAAGGCAAGGAAAGATGAAGTCGTTACTTTATTACATAATCATTTTTAATAACCTGTTACTTCATTACATAATCATTTTAATAAACTGCTTCTTCATTATTTTAATAAACTGCTACTTTATTATATACTTTATTATATAATCTTTTCAAGGAGTGGCAATTAGATCCATCAATCTGACACAGCTTTCTCCTGGTATAAGATTTAGGTCTATATGAATTGCATAGGACTGTATATAACATTGTGTCAAAAATAAGGTCAGGATTTGCTAGCTTAAACTGAAAGTAGAATGAGTAGAGCCCAAGCGTGTATGACAGTATTTGGTTAAGGTCAGACTGGTAACGTAGTACAGATCAGCTATTCAAAACTGAAAGTGGGCACGTATACATCATTATAGGCATGATGTATTTGGTTCCGGCCAGTTCGATCACAGTAAGCAGATTTGTTATATACAAATCTGCTAAAATATCAACCAGCATTTTCTACTTTTCACACAATATTTTCAACATCCGTCTCCCTCAGGGCTGATAAAACTCAGGATTATTTGGTAAAGAGTTGACTGAAAAAGAAAGCTTTTGAAAACATTGTTGGAAAAGGAGAAAATGCTGGTAACCAGCATTTTCTCCGTTTCCCACAATGTTTTCTGCCCTGTTAAATACATAAGTCATAATTTGAGTCATTTTCAAATTGTTGTCTGCAAATTCTTTCAATTTTGTCATGTCCCAAATTTCGTCGTTTGGTAAAGAGTTGAAGAAACAAGGACATATTTTACCTAATGGAATCTCAAATTATGATGTATGGCCTGCTGGCGGAAGGACTTCAATTTACAAGGACCTGGAGAGATATTTTCTTGTCATCTTCTAACAAAAAACTGTCATATTTATTGATAAACTTCGGCTTATATACCAGAAAATATTTTGCAGTTTGACATAAATTATTGTGAAAGAAAATGGGTTCTTGACAGAGTGTTCCTGTCTCACATAATCCCATGTTGTATAGCTTCATAAATCCATCAGGCTGGTAGATGTTCATTTAACTCGAAACTAGGCAACAAAAAATTTTTAGACTTGTCCAAAATGAAAGTAAAATGCGACATGAAAATTGAAATTTACCCACAGAATTTATCTATAGAAGGTCAGAAAACTTTGTGGGTAAAGGAGAAAATGCTAATTACCAGCATTTTCTCCTTTTTCTACAAGGTTTTCTAAAGGCTATTTTCTTAGGTTTGCTAAAACTCAAAATCGTGTAGTAAAGAGTTAAAAACCGGTAATGTAACCCTTTTATACTAAAAAGTTATTTTAACGCTTCTCAGGGAAAAAAGCCTTTGAAAACACCGTGGTAAATGGAAACTAGCATTTTCTCCTTTTCCAGTAATGTTTTCTACCCTTTCTAAGACAAATCCAACAATGTGAGCCTCACTTTTAATAATGAACAAATCTAAAATTTGTCAACTGGTAAAAAAAATATTGTCTTTCACCCTTTCCCAAACAAGCCCTGGTTTTCACGTGTCTGCAGTACAAGTCTTTTGAAAATACTGTGGGAAAAGGAGAAATTGCTCGTAACGAGCAATTTCTCCTTTTCCCACAGTGTTTTCTACCCTTTTTGAGACCTTTCTGCCATTTTCATAAAATTTAAAATTGTCGACTGCAAACTCTTTCAATTTGGACCAGTCCAAAATTTGTCGTTTGGGAAAGGGTTAAGAAAGACAACTATATCTTATTACTTTATGAGTATAGGGTCTAAGGTTTCCTAGAATATCCTTTAAGACAGGATACTATGTAGAGCTAAGATCAGACTGCAATTGGGAATTCAAACAGATGGAAACCTATTATCTTGGTGTCAGCTCAGATAATTCAAAAGCCTGATTTATTATAGGGCCTGCGACTTTGAAATCATACTAATTTTTCTCCATTCATTAAAGTATAAAGGTATCAACTGTTGTTTTCCCAGGATAAGAATTCTGGTAGTGGTTTGCTATTTTTGCAAAAAAAAATTATTGGTATGACAAAATCACAATCATAATGAATTTGTTGAAATGGCATGCTATCTTATTTTAAAATATATAATATACCGGTATGAGCCATGCTCTGTAAACAAGGGCTTTTAACCCTTTACCAAACAATAAACATGTTGACTGGTCCAAATTGAAAGCATTTGCAGACGACAATTGAAATGTGAATCAAATGATGTAAATTGTCTTTGGTGGGGTAGAAAACATTGTGGGAAAAGGAGAAAATGCTGGTTACCAGCATTTTCTCCTTTTCCCACAATGTTTTCAAAACGCTTCTTCCTCAGGATCGTTAAAACCTGTGATTGTGTGGTAAAGGGTTAACACATCTGCAAAAGTATCTACCTGACTCAGAGGTCAGCCTGCCGCAGTCCATGTTAGCTCACCTGAATCAAAACTTTTTGCCTTCGGTAAATTTTCTGTATGTTCAAGGACAATTCTACCACAGGACCCAGCCAGTCGTTAAAAAAATGGATTTTGTGGATCCATAAGTATCCCTTTCCCAAACAAGCCTTGGTTTTCACATGTCTGCAGTACAAGTCTTTTGAAAACACTGTGGGAAAAGGAGAAATTACTCGTAACGAGCAATTTTTCCTTTTCCCACAGTGTTTTCTACCCTTTTTGAGAACTTTCTGATATTTTCATCAAATTTAAAATTGTCGTCTGCAAACTCTTTCAATTTGGACCAGTCCAAAATTTGTCGTTTGGGAAAGGGTTAAGTGACGACTTGCTTGGTATAATGTATCGCGGAGATACATTTAACCCCATTTTACCAGAGCATTGCTCATACTACTTTTTTTCATTTTTTAATCCTTTAAATTACCAAACGACAAAATTTTAGACTGGTCCAAATTGAAAACATTTGCAGACGACAAAATAAATGTAACCCAAAAATTGAAATTTGTTTTGGGAAGGGTAGAAAACATTGTGGGAAAAAGGAGAAAATGCTGGTTACCAGCACTTTCTCCTTTTCCAACAATGTTTTCAAAAGCTTTCTTTTTCAGGGTCGTTAAAAGTCGGGACTGTGTAGGAAAGAGTTAAAGACTTCAAGAGCAAAATTGTTTAACCCTTAGAGCGCCGAATAAACCTGCCAGACATTTTCATCCTAGAAATATGCCCCAAATAATTGCAATTTCATGGTTGCTTTTGTCAACAGTGATTCGGCAAAGCGGACAGTGTAGATCAAAGATCAGGCTGCATGTTTTGTGCAGCCTGATCTTGATCTACACTGGCAGCAAATCCAGCTTATAATAGTTGTGAAAGGTGCTTTAAGGGTTAAAATACAAGCAAACTGAATGTGGGTATAAAAAAAAAATGATGAAATCATCCTAAAAGTCAATAGCTCCATTTCCCACAATATTTTTCATATCAAATACAAAATATTTGGATTTTCTTTCGTGAAATTCCTTGACCTTTAACCGCTCATTGCCGCCTTTCGACGTCCCTGGGAAAGAAATCTTTCGAAAACATTGTGGGTAACCAGCATTTTCTCCTTTTCCCATAATGTTTTCTACCCTATCAAAGTAAAAATACACCATTTGAGCCGGATAGAAATTGTCATCTGCAAATGCTTTCAATTTGGACAGGGCTAAAATTTTGTCGTCTGGTAAAGGGTTAAACTAGTTGATGGCATGTCTCCAGTATGGTAATTATTTAACCCTTTACCACACAACAAAATTTTAGCCTTGTCCAAATTGAAAGCATTTGCAGACGACAATTTCAATGTGGCTCAAATGGTCCAATTTTTCTTTGATAGAGCAGAAAACATTGTAGGTAAAGGAGAAAATGCTGGTTACCAGCATTTTCTCCTTTTCCCACAATTTTTTCAGAAGGCTTCTTTCCCAGGGTCGTTAAAAGGCGGCATTGTGCGGTAAAGGGTTTACCTCATACCAAACAGTCCTGCTTTTTCACAAACAATCTTGTATTTTCATGACCTAGTAGAAAAAGGTTTTATGAAAACATTGTTGAAAAAGGAGAAAATTTTGCAACCAATTTTTGTCAAGGTGCTTTGCAAATTATTCTTTCCAGTCAGCTTGCGTAACTTTCCCATATATTTGTAAGATCAGGTCCAAACAAAATTCAGCAGTCAGAGAGGAATGAATCCTGTCGCAACGTGAATCATCAGTCCCTGAAAAAAATTTGGCAAAGCTGGGAATGGAACCAGCTACCAAGGCTTTTTAAAGCCCTACGTGTTTAAATACTGACTGAGCTGCTAAACTTGGCCTTTCAACCCTTTTCCAAACAAGCCCTGGTTTCACGTGTCTGCAGGACAAGTCTTTTGAAAACACTGTGGGAAAAGGAGAAATTGCTCGTAACGAGCAATTTCTCCTTTTCCCACAGTGTTTTCTACCCTTTTTGAGAACTTTCTGCCATTTTCATCAAATTTAAAACTGTTGTCTGCAAACTCTTTCAATTTGGACCAGTCTAAAATTTATTGTTTGGGAAATGGTTAACTCTTCACTAAACATCAAGACTTTGGAGTCATCCAAATTGAAAGCATTTGCCGACAACAAAATAAATGTGATTGAAAAATTGAAATCAGTTTTGGGAAGGGAAGAAAACATTGTGAGAAGAGGAGAAAATGGTAGTTACCAGCATTTTCTCCTTTTCCCACAATGTTTTCAAAAGGCTTTTTTCTCTGGGTCATTAAAAGATTGTATGGTAAAGGTTAATTCTTTAACCAAACAACAAAAATTTGGAGTTGTCTAAATTGAAAGCATTTGCAGATAACAATTTAAATGTGGCTAAAATTATGAGATATAGCTGTTAAAAAGTAGAAAACTTTGTGGAAAAAGAAAAAAATGCTAGTTACCAGTTTTTTTTTCCCACAATATTTTCAAAAGTTTTCTTCTCAGGGTTGTTAAAACCAGGGATGATATATATGTATATATGATCCCTGTTAAAACTCTGGTTTGTGTACTAAAGGGTTAAAGAGTTAAAAAGAAAGTAGTATGTCTTATGTTATGGTGACTGTTCTATCCTAAAGCTGCACCCCGGTAGCTCAGTTGGTAGTGAACAGGACTTGAGAACAGAAGATGCTGGCTCGATCCCCCCACTCGGCCAATTTCTTTCCGCAGATTGATGATAGTCATTACAACAGGATTCATTCCTCTCTCAACGCTGACCATTGTTTGGACATTGGTTACGTGGGAAAGCAACCAGTGGCTTGGAAAGAATAGCATGCTGAGCACTGGTAAAAGAAACTCCAGGAAAGCAGGACTGGCTGTCGCAATATAACTGAAATAATGTTGAAAACAGCGTTAAACACCATACAATCGATCAATGTATCAGTTCTATCCTGAACAAATAGGGTAAAAATACCTTGGATGTTTACAAAGGGCTCTTTGATTTAGTGGATCTCAAGCTTATCTGTCAACACCACGGATAAAACAATCCCCCAAATCTCACATATATTTGTTTGACTGTTAGAAATAAGAGTATACAAACTTTGACAGAAACCTTATTGCCTCATGAAAGCAGTCTATGATTTATTACAATAGGAATTAAGAAGAGTATACAAACTTGAAAGAAACCTTATTGCCTCAAGAAGCTAGTCTATAATTTGTTAAGAGGGTGGATAAAGAGATATTTAGACTTTCATTACAGTAATTTTGTTTTTACAGATAATGATATGTAATATACATAGTAATTATGTAACGGCATATTTGTACATATCTGTTAAATTTGGGTACTATAGGTCCAGTGGGTCTTCCATAGCAACCATTCTTAACCCTTTACCACACAATCCCGACTTTTAACGACCCTGAGAAACAAAGCTAATGAAAACATTGTGGGAAAAGGAAAAAAATGCTGGTTACCAGCATTTTCTCCTTTTCCCACAATGTTTTCTACCCTTCCCAAAACAAAATTTCAAGTTTTTTTGAGTCACATTAATTTTGTTGTCTGTAATTGCTTTCAATTTGGACAAGTCTAAAATTTTGTTGTTTGGTAAAGAGTTAAATGGTTAGTGTAGTAGTACCGGCGCATGGTAACGACGTCAATATGACATTTCGATGTTGACTACTTACGTTGCAAGTCAGCACTCATCAAAGTACTCACCTCTACACTCAAAACACTTCCGAAGTCACTCCACCCATTTGCTTAACACCTGATACCTTGCTGAATGATGTCGTGTGTTGAGTATGTAAGATCCTCCAGTGATGTAAATTGAGTCCCTTGAGTTGTGCACTGTTCCCTTCCTGGACCAGTGTCGTCATTTTGATCTTTCAGTTCTCACGCACGCCTTAAATTCGCTGGCTGTATATTCTAAAGTACCCAACTGAGTTACGGATGACGCTCAAATTTGCAAGGATGTTACATATGACATCACATAAGCAGACGACGTTTGGTATAGTTTGACTTCAATTTAGGGAGCCGACAGAGATACTAACAGTATGCAGTGCAGTCAAGAAATGAGTTGCGCTGGGGGTACCTACTCAGGACCATTGAAACTTGAATTTTGTTAAGCACAAGTATAATACAACAAGGTAAACCATACCACTCTTTTAACATTTAATTGTTTAACCCTTTCAGCGCCATAGGCGAAAACAAGGAATTTTGCGGACGGCATAGATCAAGATCAGACTGCACAGAATATGCAGTCTGATCTTTGATCTATGCCCTCCACTTGTTTGCTCATGCCTATGTGAGATTGTATTTACAGCCATCAAAAGAAGCAAAGTTTGTTTATTTGGTGCCGAAAGAGTTAACATGTGTGCAAAATTTTATTGATTTATGTTCAGTAGTTTTAAAGTTATGATAAAAGTCCACATATTTTTTATTCACCCTCCTAAAACAGAAAAACTTAGCCAATTAACCCTTTACCACACAATCCCGACTTTTAACGACCCTAAGAAAGAAGCCTTTTGAAAACATTGTGGGAAAAGGAGAAAATGCTGGTAACCAGCATTTTCTCCTTTTCCCACAATGTTTTCTACTCTTCCCAAGACAAATTTCAATTATTGAGTCACGTTTATTTTGTCTTCTGCAAAAGCTTTCAATTTGGACTGGTCTAAAATTTTGTCATTTGGTAAAGAGTTAAAAAAAAAAAGATCCTGGTCAATATATTCACCAACCATTCTTGAGAATGTTCTCATACTTGCCATGGTTCTCCAGAATTTTCTAAATTTGAAAGTAACACAACTTTTGATTGGCTTAACTCATTTTGTTTAGACAATCAGAAGTTGTGTTATTTTCAAATTTAAAGAATTCTTGAGAATTAGACAAAGAATGTTCTAAGGATGGTTGGTGAATAAGGTCCACTGTGTTATAACAACCCTGGGAAAAAAGCTTTTGTAACATTGTGAAAAAGGAGAAAAATGGTGGTTACCACAAAGTTTTTCTTACAAAAACTTTCAAAGATGAAGCCTGTCATTTGAGCCATATTTCATCTACCTTCTGCAAATACTTTTAACACAAAAGAAAAAGTCTAAAATTTTGTTGCCTACGGTTTTTGTTGAACAGCAACTTAATGCAGAACCCAACTGAGAATAGCTTAACTAAATATTAAAGGGCCATCAAAAACAAGCAAAATGGATTACAGTATGTTCAGATAGTAAATGTATGTCATTAAGGTAATAAAGTAGAATAAGAACGAGCCTGCAAACTTCTAATTCAATTACGTTTTAACCCTTTACCACACAATCCTAAGTTTTAACAACCTTGAGGAAGAAGCCTTTTGAAAACATTGTGGGAAAAGGCGAAAATGCTGGTAACCAGCATTTTCTACTTTTCCCCACAATACTCTCTACACTTTCAGAAACAAATTCCATCACTTGAGCCACATTTAAATTGTTGTCTGCAAATGCTTTCAATTTGGCAATGTCTATGGTTTTTGTCAAGTGGTAAAGAGTTTAATTACCCATTTCACCATTTTCATGTCCCTGCTGTAGATATATTTTGAAACACTGAGGGAACAGAAGCAATGGATAATGTGACAAGAAAGTGCTCCTTTTTCTTCAATGTTTTCCTTACATAGAGAATTGGTATTTCGCTTTTCTTCAGTTGTTTCTTCTGCTTTAGACAACCTTTAGGCAGATCTAAAATTAAACTTTGTGATAATGGCTTAACTGTTTTGTACTGATTGTACAGTCAATTTGTTTTGCACTAAATTTTGTTTGCACTCAATGGCCAGCCCAAGCCTGACATTCTAGAAGCAACACTGTAATGCCTCAGCCAGAAATTTTATGCCACTTTAAACAGTTTAAGTCATATCCAGGTGGCATTTCATTTTATCTTTCCTAAACAATTAGGTATATTTTAATGATCAAATGACAGAGGACTTTTGAAATCATTTTGCAATAGGAAACCAACATTTTCCCCATTTCTCTGTAAGTTTTCTACGATTTCAGAAGGAAATCACATCATTAGATCCATATTCAACTTGTTGTATGCAAAGGCTTTAACTTTGGACAAGTCTTAACTCTTTGCCAAACAACAAAATTTTAGACTGGTCCAAAATGAAAGCATTTGCAGACATGATTTTAAAATTTTTAAAATTAGCTGAAATGGTGCTAATTGTCTGTGAAAGTGTAGAAAACCAGCATTTTCTCCTTTTCCCAAAAGGTTTTCAAAAGACTATTTCTTCAGGGTTGTTAAAACTCAGGACTGTGTGGTAAAGGGTTAAACAGCTTTCTAGGTTTAATGTTGTTCACGACCAGTATTAAACTTTAGTCTCAAACTATCAGTAATGACAAGAGTGTCACACCAGCCTTTGGACTATACTGACATAATTACTCATATTTACACAAACCCTCACAAACCCTCTAATTAACACTCTACCACACTGTTCAGTCCCAAGGTTGAATGACCCTGACAGAGAGGGCTTTTGAAAACATTGTTGGAAAAGAAAAAAATACTGGTAACCAGCATTTTCTGCTTTACCCACAATGTTTTGTAACCTTTGAAAAACAAACTTCATGTTTTGAGTAACACTTAACCTTTTCCCAAACAAGCCCTGGTTTTCACGTGTCTGCAGTACATGTCTTTTGAAAACACTGTGGGAAAAGGAGAAATTGCTCGTAACAAGCAATTTCTCCTTTTCCCACAGTGTTTTCTACCCTTTTTGTTAACTTTCTGCCATTTTCATCAAATTCAAAATTGTCGTCTGCAAATTCTTTCGATTTGGACCAGTGCAAAATTTGTCGTTTGGGAAAGGGTTAATTTATCATCTGCAACATTTTCGCAAGCCAAGGTGGATCTTACCCCTTGGCTGATCAAGTCGAAATTTGCTAGCTTCGCAATACGTGTAATCACTGGTTGCAGTCAGGACTGAAAGCACCAATCAAATAGTGGATAAGGATAAGCTTATAACACACAAAAAAGCTGGGGGAAAAAAACACTAGTGCCCCAAGTCTGCTATAATTAATTATGCCTTATCCTCTGATAACTCATTGTTATTTTTTGATGAACAATTCTTAGAAACAGCTGATGAAATCTTTTATAAACAGGCAGTAGATAAAAATAAACAAGTTAGCACTCCACCTGTCAACCATTCGCCTACTTGTAATTCAACAGGTGCTATTCAGATCAAGACCAGGGGCAAAAAAAATTGGATTCTGAACTTTTATCATGATTGTAAGATTGTTTTTGAGAAGTTCTGGCCAAAATATCCATGAAATTACAGTAATTTGTCCTTTTTTATCCGATTCAAAATGCTAGTTTTGTATATCAAGAAATCTAAGGGTTAAACCTGCTCATGACAAGTAAAATAACCTGAATCTGAAAACTTTGTGGCAACAATTGTATCATAATACCCTAGATAATCTAGGATTCGTATCCACCAACCATTCTTAAAATCCTTCTTTGCCTTATTTGCCAAGATTTTTCTGAATGTAAAAGTAACACAACTCCTGATTGGCTAAACCAAATGATTTAGCCATTCATAAGTTACTTTCACATTTAGAAAATTCTGGAGAATAAGAGTAAGAATGTTTTTGTGGCATTTGTCGAAGACACTGTGCACTATGAGTTCCATACGGCATTTTGAAAATCATGTATCGTAGTTTGTGTAAAAGCAAAGGAAGTAAACCCAATTAAACTCAATTTTCCTAAGACAAATAAGCGTTTCGATTGCACTCAGATATGAAAATGAAAACAGCATATTAAAATAAATTGGATTAGGCCATCGATCATGGCAATACTTCTTTTTTATTGAAAATAGCTTGATCCACTATGGTCTTCTACTGGCTTAATGATACACACAATCTTTGTTTCCTGATGACCCGACTCCATGCTTGATTGTCCAAAACCAGTTCGTTCCTGGGCTTATTCGTCCCTGGGCTTGTTTGCCAGGACTTGTTTGTCCCACAAGATTGCACCCTACTCCATTGGATTGTGCATGACTATATAGTTGGTTGACTTTCAAGTGAATATTTTTTAAACTATTTCTATGGTTTATTTTTCAAATTATTAATTCCACACCATGGCTCCCTTGACAAATGCCACACCAGTGCTTTCAATGCTTTGATTTAGAATAGTTAGTGAATACCGACCTAGCGAGCAGGTTTTTGTAGCCCTGTATACTGTAAAAAGACATTTCTCATAACTTGGGCTTTAACTCTACCAATTGACTAAACTTGGCACATCCAAACTTATGGCATATGCAGACAACAAATCACTTAGTGGCTAAAATCAAGTTCTTTGTCCTTGATAGGGTAGAAAACATGAAAAAGAGAAAATGCTGGCAGAAATTATGCTTTTTACCAGCATTTTCTCCTTTCCCCATTATGTTTTCCAAGGAATATCTAGCAATAGGAAGCAGACAGTGTAGATTCAAGATCAGACTGAATGCTCTTTGCAGTTTGATTTTGATCTACACTGCCATCATAAGCCATTAATTCAGGTTTAGTGCCGTGATTTCAATATCTTAGCCATCATTATATATAGGTGTAGGGGTACATTGCCTTTTTACATTCAGCACTTGTACAAAGCACCTGTCAGTCATAATTTGACAAGGAATCAAAACTGCCAAAGTTTATTGTACAAATATTTGAGACTTAATTGTTACACTTTGTAGTACATGTATCATTGTCAGAAAGCAAGGAAAAAAGAGAAACTGGTAATAAAGCATTTAAAGTAACAGTATACAAACCCCAAAATATTAACCCTTAGAGCGCCGAATAAATTAATCAGACATTTTCATCCTAGAAATATGCCTCAAATAATTGCAATTTCATGATTGCTTTTATCTACAGTGTTTCAGCAAAGCAGACAGTTTAGATCAAAGATCAGGCTGCACATTTTGTGCAGCCTGATCTTGATCTACACTGGCCGCAAAGTCGTGAAAGGCGCTTTAAGGGTTAGTGTTATATTTTGTAACTGCCAAAAGATTCTAAGGAAAGAAAATTTTGTTCTCAAAAATATTTTAAAAAATGTTGGAAGGAGAGCAATTGCTTATTATGCTTGTACATGCAAGGACATTTTTCAGCACTGTGAATGACTGAAGAATGAATTCAAAATTGATTTAAAGAGATCTTTTAAAAAGACTTAAAACATATTCCTAAGACAGTAATCCACAAGCAGCACCTTTCCCACAACCACATCCAACTGTACCAGACAGCTTTTAAAAATACAGTATAAATGGTAAAAGCAGAAGTTGTGACTTTTTCCATACTGTTTTGCAGTATAACTGAAAAAAAAAAAAGATTTTCTGTTTCTCAATTGCTGCTCACTGTTACATGTTGATTGATTGCAGGTGCTATATACTACTTTCAACGTTATTTTAGACATACCTGTAATTATTTATGGCAACATGTCACTCATGTGTTTCCTAGGTTTTACTAGCAGCTAGTAGGCTTGGTTTTGTAAGTGCCCTGTCTAAATGACATTCTCATTAAACATCCACTGCCTTGGGTGAAGATCAAACCCAGGACCTCTAGCTGACTAATCCAACATTATAAGCAGTAGGCAACCCATGACCCTCATTTCCCCTTTGTTCTACATGCATTGGAGAGCATTTGGTCTACTTTGTTTGTATGGTGTTTTAATACCAGTTTCAGTGATATCACAGCCACCAGTACACCATACTTCCCTGAAGTTTCTGTTACCAGTACTTCAAACAAAAATCTTTCCTACATACCGTTACATTGCCAAAACAAATTTCAACTGCAAGATGGAATGACTCCTGCTGCAATGACTATCATCTCAATCCTTAGAAAGAAATTGGCCAAGCTTTGGCATCCACAGCAGAGTCTGTATTCACCAACCATTCTTAAGAACGTTCTCAATCTCATTCTCAAGAATTTACTAATTTGAAAGTAACACAACTTCTGATTGGCTAAACCATTTGGTTTAGCCAATCAGAGGTTGTGTTACTTTCAAATACTGAAAACCTTGGAGAATAGAACAAAGAATGTCCAGTGTACCCTTGGTCTCAACCCCTTATGCTAAGGACTGAGTGACTGGTTTCAGCTCAGTTTGTCTACAATTGGCCTGTAGAGTAATGAATAAAAATCTTTTTTACATTTAGGTTTGTTATCACAGGAAAAGTCTTCTAATTGATAAATCTGTCTGACAGAACAATCAGTATTGTGCTGAGATGTCAGTAGCAATGCTCTTTAATCATGCAAATACATGTAGTTACAGGACTTCTGGAGAAACATTACTGTATTTGGATGTAAGCAGAACTGAAGTGGAAAATATTAACCTTTAAGGTGCTAAGCGCTACTAAGTGACCTTTTGTGGATAGCATAGATCAAGATCAGACTGCACAGAATGTGTAGTCTGATCTTGGATCTATACTGTCCCATAAGCAGATATTTTTCTCCAAATGTAAGATTGAAATAACATTATTCAGGTTTTTACTATTGGCTTGAAAGTTTTATTCAACTTATTTTATCACGATAAGGGTTAACCCTTTACCACACAATGCCAACTTTTAATGACCCTGAAGAAGATTTTAGAAAACACTGTGGGAAAAGGAGAAAATGCTGGTAACCAGCATTTTCTCCTTTTCCAACAATGTTTTCTACCCTATCAAAGAAAAAATCGCATTATTTGACCCACATTGAAATTGTCATCTTCAATGCTTTCAATTTGGCCAGGTCCAAAATTTTGTCGTTTGGTAAAGGGTTAAGTGGTGCCTCTTCACTCCCTGGCTGTTGATTTTGACTGAAATGAGAAAGCCTGTATTCATCTCTGAAAGAATTAACCCTTTACCGAACAATCCTGCATTTTCATGACCCTAAGGAATAAAACTTTTGAAAACATTGTTGGAAACGGGAAAAATTCTGGTAACCAGCATTTCTACCTTTTCAAAAAAATATTTTCTACCCTCTTGAAGATATTTCTCATTACCTAAGATACATTTAATTTGTTGTCTGCATAATTATGATATCAAATTGCATACGTCCAGAAGTAAGGTTTTCCACTAAACGGCAAAGAACTTCAATGTACAGTTTTACCAATAATTATTTGCCATAATCAGAGGGATGGTTGATTGATTCAAGCCATGCTCTGTGAAAATTTGGTTTAATGCATCTCTGTGATATATTAAACCAATCAAGTAATCACATGATCATTGATCCATAACATAACTTTTGTCTAACAATCAACTGAATCATGAGGCAATACTGTCCTTTGACATGCAGAAAATTTACAAATGGCGAAAAGTTTTGCCTGAGCGAACTGCTCAGGCTGACAAGGGTCGATATTTTTTGCAAATGCATTACATTCCCTTTTCACAGAGCATGGCTCGTTTTTTAAAAAAAAAAATAATGTTACACATTAAATCAGAGAAAGGAATTTCACCATTTTCATGCTTGTCTACAAATTGATGGAGTTAAACCTATGTCATAATGACATTTATGACAAAAATTAATCAATGCTCTCAGATATTAGTAATCTCATAAAGGAACTGAGGCTGGCTTCTATTCTATTTCTGTTTAGTTTTTGTTCCTATCAGACTTGATAAATAATGGCATATAGCAAAATAGCTAGAGATATTTGGTGCAAAAAAAGCCCAGTTGAGCAGTCACGTATGGGTTGTCAATATCAATCTTCACATTCAATGAAGACAAGTTTTGGAACCACGTCTGTGATTAGAGGCATCAGGGAACGGAGGGAGAAATTTATGTAAAACAAAATTTGCTAATATGACACATTTCTGCGTTTTAGTCTTTTAACCCTTTACCCCAAACAATCCTGACTATTAACACCCCCCCCCCCCCCCAGGAAGAAAGCTTTTGAAAACATTGTGAGAAAAGGAGAAAATGCTGGTTACCAGCATTTTCTCCTTTTCTCACAATGTCTTCTATCCTTCCCAAAACAAATTTCAATCTTTAAGTCACGTTTATTTTGTTGTCAGCAAATGATTTTAATTTGGACAAGTCTAAAATTTTATTGTTTGGTAAAGAGTTAATCCTTTACCGCACAATGACATGTTTTAACGACCCTGGAAAAGAAGCCTTTTGAAAATATTGTGAGAAAAGGAGAAAATGCTGGTGACCAGCATTTTCTCCTTTTCCCTCAATATTTTCTACCTTTTCAAAGAAAACTTACACCATTTGAGCCACACTGAATTGTTGTCTGCAAATGCTTTCAGTTTGGACAATGTTGCAATTTTGTCATCTGGTAACGGGTTAAGTAAGAGAAGCCAAATATACACACACAGCCATGGTAAGCATTTTGATACTGAGTAGATGGGGCTCTGGCAGTGGGTGGTTTGACGCACCTCCGTGATCCATTACATCACGCAAGATATCACACAAAAATGGACCCATACATTCCGTTTTGTCTTAAAACCGACTGAATCGTAAGGGTAGACTGGTCACTGGATATGCAGAAAATTGACCTGTAGCAAAAAGTTTCAACCCAAGTCAGCCTGCACGGACTGCTGGCCTGAATTAATACTTTCTGTAGATACTTCAATAGCTCAGATCCTTTTTTCCTGACTGACTGAAAATGTTCATCGTTGGTGACTTTAGGGTAAACCATAAACCAGAATAATTCAGTCTTTTAACAACCCTGAGGCTGATGGCTTTGAAAACATTGTGGGACAAGGAGAAAATGCTGATTACCACTTATATCTTCTTAACACTTTACCCCACAATATTGCCTTTTAATGACCCTGGGAAAGAGGTCCTTTGAAAACATTGTGGGAAAAGGAGAAAATGCTGGTAACCAGCATTTTCTCCTTTTCCCACAATGTTTTCTACCCTATCAAAGAAAAATTGCACCATTTGAGCCACATTGTAATTGTCATCTGCAAACGCTGTCAATTTGGACAATGCTAAAATTTTGTCATCTGGTAAAGGGTTAAACTAACTTTGGACACTGTGAATTAGAAAGCATCTGCAGACATTAATTTCAAACCTGATACAAATAAGCTTATGTTCTCTGACAGGGTAGAAAACATTGTGGGAAAAAAAGGATTTGTTGCTCACTAGAAGTCTTCTTCTTCAGGGTTGTTAAAACATGAGATTGTTCGGTAAATGGTTAAAATTTTGTAGTCTGGTAAAGACTTAACCCTTTACTCCCCCCCGTTCTAATGATCCTGTGAAAGAGGCATATAGAAAACATTGTTGGAAAAGAAGAAAATGCTGGTTAACAGCATTTTCTTGTTTTCCCACAATGTTTTCCAGCCTTTCAGAAATAAATTCCACAATTCGAGCGAGATATATGGCAAAAGCTTTCAGTTTCGATGAGACTAAAATTTTGTAGTTTGGTAAAAGTTTAAACATTCTACAGGTCAAGGCAAGATGCAAACAAACTCCCTCAAAGGGAACAATCACCATACATACCCTGTTTCCCAGCAGAATTTAACAATACGTTAATATTGGATTAAGCACCTATGAGACACATAATTGGTTCCCTCCATGAACTTACAGTAATATAAATCACCAGAACAATACTAAAATTACCCTAAGGTCCTTGCAGCCTGTAGCAGACAGACATAATTCTCTTCAGGTTTGGATACCATCTATCAATGCTGCAAATTGATGACTTAGCCCTGTACCACACAATCCCGAGTTTTAACGGCTCTGAGAAAGAAGGCATTTTCCCACAATCTTTTCTACCCTATCTAAGAAAAACTGCACCATTTGAGCCAAAACGAATTGTCGTCTGCAATGCTTTCAATTTGGACAAGTCTAAAATTTTGTCATCTGGTAAAAGGACAAATGAGGCAGCAGCCTGAAAACTCTGAATATGAAGAAGTGTCTTTCACTTCTTACCAAACGACAAAATTTTAGACAGGTTGAACTTGAAAGCATTTGCAAACAACAAATAAAACAAGGCTAAAAAATTGAACTCTTTACCACACGACAAAACCATGAACTTGTCAAAATTGAAAGCATTTGCAGACGACAAATTAAATGTGGCTCTAATGATGGAATTAATCTTTGATAGAATAGAAAACATTGTGGGAAAAGGAGAAAATGCTGGTAACCAGAATTTTCTCCTTTTCTCACAATGTTTTCAAAAGGCTTTTTCCTCAGGGTCGTTAAAAGTCGTGATAGTGTGGTAAAGAGTTAAAAGGGTAGAAAACATTGTGGGAAAAGGAGAATTTCTCCTTTCCCCCTTAGTGTTTTCCAATGAATATATACTGGATACTGAATGGTGTTTTATGCCGCTTTCAATATTATTTCAGTTGTACCACAGCAACAGCTCACATATTCATGCATATCCTGGGTTTCACCAGTACTAGGCTAGGGCTCTGAAGTGTCTTGCCCAAGGACGCTCCCGCGAAAAAACCCAGGGGATTGCGTGGGGCTCGAACCCAGTACCTCCAGGTTATGAGTCCCACTTTTTTTCACTGAGCCACGCAGGACCCCATGTTTTCCAATGATGTCTTATACAAGAGCATTAACACCAACAAAATTCTTTCTAGAATATAAACCTGTATAGAATACAAATTTCACTTCAAAATAGAGTTAACCCTTTACTGCACAATCCTGACTTTTGAAGAAAAAAGGCTTATGAAAACATTGTGGGAAAAGGAGAAAATGCTGGTAACCAGCATTTTCTCCTCTTCCAACAATGTTTTCTACCCTTTCGAAAACAAATTTCATTTTTCAGTCACACTTATTTTGTTATCTGCAAACGCTTTCAATTTGAACCAGTCTACAGTTTTGTTGTTTGGTAAGGAGTTAAAATGAAGAAAGGATGGCCACCACCGGGAGGCACCATTACCAAGAGGGTAAAAAAGAAGTGTTTAACCCTTTACCAGACGACAAATTTTGGACTGGTCCAAATTGAAAGAGCTTGCAGACGACAATTTTAAAGTTGATGAAAATGGCAGAAAGGTCTCAAAAAGGGTAGAAAACACTGTGGGAAAAGGAGAAATTGCTCGTTACGAGCAATTTCTCCTTTTCCCACAGCGTTTTCAAAAGACTTGTACTGCAAACACGTGAAAACCAGGGCTTGTTTGGGAAAGGGTTAAGTAACTGATACTGGGAAGCAATCATATTTCAGAAAACAAGCTGACATAAGGGGTCAATATTCTTATTTATCATCAGTCGGAACAGAACGGCTTGCCAAGTAATAATAGAGTAATTCTGTAACAATCAGCTTGCCTATTTCTGCTGTTTATTGGATGCTTTCTGACATTCAAATATGGCATGTAATCTATAACTGAAAACTGTATTCTCTTGTTTTACCTCCACAAGCACTTTTTAGCAAAGTTTATTTTTTTGGTGGGAGTGTCCTGGGGCAAGACACTTCAAAACCCCAGCCTAGTATTTGTGAAACTAAATTAGGACTTACAATGAATATGCACTTGACCTGTTGCTGTGATATAACTGAAACAAGAGCACAGCATGTGGTTGCCAACCCTTGGCTGCGGATGCTTAAATTTCAGTGAAAATCCAAAGTCTAAAAAGGGGCATAACCCTGTCAAAATACTTTGATGGTTACCTGCCCTAGTTGTATAGGTTCCCTTTTTGATAATCAACAACTTGTCCAAGTTTGAAACAAATATTTTCAGTAATAACAGTCTTTAGATATTATAAAATGTCAAAGTTTTTGCATGACAAAGCAGACAATGCCATTGCAACGCCAGTATCTTGAAGTTTTCTTCAAAAACAGTCAAGCTAAAAATGTTCAAAGCAGTATAAAGCACCATTCAATCAATCATTTAGAAAAGAGGTTTTCTTTTTTTGATTGTGTGCTCAGGCTTATTGAAGCTCTCTCCTCCCTCACTGAACTCTTTACTACATGAGAAAAATTTATACTTGTTCGAAGTGAAAGCATGTGAAGACAACACTTAAATCTGACTCCAATGATGGAATTTATCTTTGATTGGGTAGAAAACATTTTGGAAAACGGAGAAAATGCTGATTACCAGCATTTTCTCCTTCTCCTGCAATGTTTTCAAAAGGCCTCTTCCTCAGGGTCGTTAAAACTCTGTGGCAAGAGATAAAGACATTTTAGGCTCTAGAATTCAAAAGCACTTGTACAAGACAAATAAAACATGACTCAACAGATGGGATTTGTCCTAAATAAGATGATTTTTATAACTCTTTCGAAGGGTAGAAAACATTGTGGGAAAAGGATAAAAAAACAATGTTTTCAAGCCTTCTCCATCAAGGTCATTGAAACTCGGACTGCCTGATAAAAGGTTAACTCTTTACCAGATGGCAAGATTTTGGATTAGACTGAATTGAAAGCATTTGTAGACAACAGAATAAGTGTAGCTCATACGATGATTTTTGTCTCCGATAGGGTAGAAAACTTTGGGGGAAAAGGAGAAATGCTGGTTACCAGCATTTTCTCCTTTTTCCACAATGTTTTTGAAAGCCTTCTTCTTTAGGGTCATTAAAACTCAAAATTGTGTGGTAAAGAGTTAAGGGTGTTGTGGTTTTCATAGAAAATTCAGAACAGGAAGTGTAATTCACAATTATTCCACAATGGTACAAAAAAGGAACCTCGCAAAATTTTTAGCAAAGGTTAAAAAAAAAGAAGTCACGAAAATAATCTGGTTTTTTTTCTGTTACATAACCAGGCCTTGGTTTTATCTAGAACAGCCCAAGCCATTGTTAAAAAACTCAGTTACACCTTGATAGTGCCTATCTCAACACGTGATACCCCCATGCATGGCTTATCAGTATTTCTGGAACATGCAGAGGCCCATGGTTTTCTTCGAAACTCCCTTTCTGTGTCAAAAACAGAGAAGAAAAGAAAATCCAACTTTCATTCACAAAATTCACTTATTTGCTGGGAAACATTTTTTATTTCTAAAAGATTTGCATATGACAAGATAACTTCACTGTTTTAGTGGGAACATGCTGCAGAATCAACTTACAGCCGGCCAACCACAACCATCATCATCAGCAGGTTACGATCATCTACCAACCGTGCTTAACCCCTGTCCTGCTAAATAAGTGAAATGAAATTTTCAAGCCGACAGTAAAAACCAAATTTTGTAAGTTTTTTTTGTCGGAAAGATATCTTCTTAGCAGACAGTGTAGACCTAAGATCAGACTGCACATTCTGTGCAGTCTGATCTTGATCTACACTGTTTGCAAAAGGTCAGGAAGTTGCATGTAGAGCTTAAGAACATCAGTTTTATTCTAAAGAATTTTCTAAATTTAAAAGTAACTCAACTTCTGGTTGGCTAAACAAAACAGTTTAACCAATCAGAAGTTGTGTTACTTTCTAAATCTATAATTAGACGTGTACAAAGAATGTTCGTAAGAATGGTTGGTGAATACTAGCCCAGCAGGAGATCAGCTTACTCAAACTTGTTAAAGTCAAATCGTAGTCTAAACTCTGCTTATAAAAAGAACAGTCAAACAATTCTCATCAAATGCAAGCAATATCTAACTCTTTACCAGACAAAATAATTTTATAGAATTGTCCAAATGTAAAGCATTTGCAGATAACAGGTAAAATATATATACTGCACAAAAGATGGGAATTGTCTTTGAAAGGGTAGGAAACACTGGGGGAAAATGAGAAATGCTGCTTTTCCCATGTTTTTCAAAGGGCTTCTCCCTCAGGGTTGTTAAAACCTGGAATTGTTTGGTAAAAGGTTGAGGAAAGTTCTTTTAGTGATATTTAGTGATATTTAATCCTTTACCACACAATCCCAACTTTTAACAACCCTGCAAAAGAAAGATTTTGAAAACATAGTGTGATAAGGAGAAAATGCTGGTAACCAGCACTTTCTCCTTTTCCCGCAATGTTTTTTACCCATCCAACAAGTTTCAATTTCTGAGTCACATTGATTTTGTCGTCTGCAATTGCTTTCAATTTGGTCAAGTCTAGGGTTTTGTCATATGGTAAAGAGTTTACAGTGCTTAGCAGGATATTTAGGCCTCACAAAGGATAGGTTATCATCATTGTATAATAATTATATAGTAATAATTGGTCATAAAATACTAATTATAATAATTATATGAAGGTCTACCTTAAATAGATATACTCCCATCTGTATAACTTTACCAACCAACAAAAATGTAGACTTGTCCAAATTAAAAGCAATTGCAGACAACAATTAAAATGTGGTTCATATGATGGAAGTTGCCTATGATAGGGTGGAAAACTTTGTTGGAAAAGGAGAAAATGCTGGTTACCAGCATTTTCTCCTACTCACACAATGTTTTCAAAAGACTTCTTTCTCAGGGTCGTTAAACTTGCGGCTGTGTGGTATAGGGCCAAACAGTTCTGGGTATACTCTATTTACCATAAAAAGTCAATCCTTCAACAGCCAAACAACTACAAATGGTATTCTAACCTTTAGGGCTCTGAATTAACTCTTTACCAAATGACAAAATTTTAGACTGGTCCAAATTGAAACATTTACGCAGACAACATTTAATTGTTGGTCAAATAATGGATTTTGTGTTTGATCAGGTAGAAAACATTGCTGGAAAAGGAGAAAATGCTGGTTACCAGCATTTCTCCTTTTCCAGCAATGTTTTCAAAAGGTTTCTCCCTCAGGGTCATTAAAAGTCTGGATCGTGTGGTAAACGGTTAATGCAGTGAACCATTATCAAGGAGGAAAAGCAGAAAAATTCAAGGTTGTCTTGGTCAGTTATTAACATTAACCCATAAAGCGCCGAATAAACCAAATTGTGATTTTCACTCTAGAATAAAACCAGTATAATTGCAAATTCATGGCTACCTTTTGCCTGTAGTGTTTTAACATAGCTGACAGTGTAGATCAAAGATCAGGCTGCACATTTTGTGCAGCCTGATCTTGATCTACATTGGCCGCAAAGGCAACTGTATTAGTGAAAGGCGCTTTAACCCTTTCCCAAATGCCAAATTTTGGACAAGTCCAAATTGAAAGCGTTTGCAGACGACAATTTTAAATTTGATGAAAATGGCAGAAATGTCTCAAAACTGGTAGAAAACATCGTAGGAAAAGAAGAAATTGCTCGTTTTGAGCAATTTCTCCTGTTCCCACAGTGTTTTCTACCCTTTTGGACAACTTTCCGCCATTTTCATCAAATTGAAAATTGTCGTCTGCAAACTCTTTCAGTTTGGAAGGGTCTAAAATTTGTCGTTTGGGAAAGGGTTAAAACAAGAGTATCACATGCGGGTGCCAACACTCAGCTGCAGTTGTATGATTTTCAGTGAAAATTCAAAGTTGAAAATGGGGCATAACTGTGTCAAAAATACTTTGATGTTGTATGGTTTCCCCTTTTGATAATGAACAAGTTTGAGGTAAAAATCTTCAGAAATGACAAATATATTATACAATGTCAAAGTTTTCGTAAATGCCGAACTTTTCACATGACAACACCAGGGCTAAGACAATACCTCCATGTGTTCATTGACAACAGCCGGGCCAAAAATGGCAGGAAAAGGAGAAAAACCAGGTAAACTGGCTTTTCTCGTTTTTCCACAATGTTCTCTACCCTTTCAGAGGTAAATCCTATAGTTTGAGCCATATCTCATGTTTTGTCTACAAAGTAAAAACTTGTCATTTACCACTAAGACAATATTTTAGATTGGTCCAAATTGAAAGGATTTGAGACAACATAATATGTGGCTCATATGACTGGATTTGTGTCTGCAAGGTTGGAAAAACTGAGAAAATGAGAATATGCTGGTTACAAGTATTTTCTTCTCTTCCCACAATTTTTTCAAAGGGCTTTTCTGTCAGGCTCAGTAAAAATTGAGATTGTGTGGTAAAGGGTTAACTCCATACCATAAAGGCTTTCATAAGATACTGGATTGATACACCCAAGGAAAATACAGAAAAAAAGATCAAAAGTAAGTAGTATCTATCCAAATAATCAAAGGACTCAAAGTCCTGGAAAGGGGATTTGTGGAGCAGCATAAATCTGTAAAGGTTGTAATAAAAAAAAAACATCTCATGCAGCATATGTGCAATCATTTTAAAATGAAGTTAGAAAGGGCAAAGAAAGTCAAAATTGTTCTGCCTAGCGGGCTGGTAGTAACTGTTATTCTATTACTGTTTTAGGAGTGGTAATTTGATCCGCCAATCTTATGCAGTTTTTTGCTGGTGTAAGGTTTCGGAATAGGTATGTACGGTATACACGTGTAGGACAGTATATACGGTAGTTACAAAAGCGAGGCTGAGGTGTATTAGCTAAAGCTGAAAGTACAATGGTGCGAATGATAGTTTATTTGGTTCCACTCAAATCGATACCATAGTACAGTGTGAGCTCGCATGCGTCGTTATGCATGATGTATTTGGTTCCGGTCCAAACGATCACAGTACGTGGATTTGCTATACAAATCTGCTAAATAAATGTTTGCATAGCCTGTAGACAGGTTGGAAATGCATAGGGCTTGAAACTCAGCAGTTGCTGGTTTCAGCCCTTACCACACAATCCTGACTTTTAACGACCCTGAGAAAGAAGCCTTTTGAAAACATTGTGGGAAAAAGAGAAAATACTGGTAACCAGTATTTTCTCCTTTTCCCACAATGTTTTCTATCCTTCCAAAGACAAATTTCAATTTTTGGGTCACATTCATTTTGTCGTCTGCAAATGCTTTCAATTTGGACTAGTCTAAAATTTTGTTGTGTGGTAAAGAGTTAATCCCGGTCTTGGCCAAATTCTTTCCTAGGACTGATGATAATCATTGCTACAGGATTCATTCCTCTCTCAGTCTGCTGAACATGGTTTCCACGATGTTTATGTGGAAAAGTATCCACTGGCTTTAACCCTTTCCCAAATGACAAATTTTGGACTGGTCCAAAATTGAAAGAGTTTGCAGACAACAATTTTAAATTTGCTGAAAATGGAAGAAAGTTATCAAAAAGGGTAGAAAACACTGTGGGAACAGGAGAAATTGCTCGTTACGAGCAATTTCTCCTTTTCCCACAGTGTTTTCAAAAGACTTGTACTGCAGACACGTGAAAACCAGGGCTTGTTAGGTAAAGGGTTAAAAGAATGTTGTATCAAGTACTGAAAGAAGAACCTACAGAAAGTAGGGATAGGTGCATGGGTTGTTGTAATGTAACTGAAGTTATGTTGAAAAAGTCTTCAAAAACCATGTAAAGAGACGATAAATAGTGCTTAACTCTTTACCAAACGTCAATATTTGGGGCTGGTCCAAATTGAAAGCATATGCAGACGACAAATTAAATGAGGCTAAAATTATTGCATATGTTTCTGAAAGTTGGAAAACATTGTGGGAAAAGGAGAAAATGCTGGTTACCAGCATTTTTCTCCTTTTCCCACAATGTTTTCAAAAGGCTTCTTTCTCAGGATCATTAAAAGTCGGGATTGTGTGGTAAAGGGTTAAATTTCACAGGAACTTTCTTTCTGGGAGGTATTTTAAAAGCATCTATATACCATGAAACTGTAAAATGCCTGACACTTTGACTCTGAAATGAGCTGATGCAGAAACTATTTTAAGATATCGGCTAACAAAACCTGTCATTTTACTTGATGCATTAAGACATCAGCGTGCCACTTTTCCTGCAAATTTGACAATTAATGTTTCGGAATTTAGTGAAAGTGATAATACAGAGAGAATTCTTTAATCCAATTATCAGAGGCAGTCAAAAAATGAAGTAGACAAGTTACCCCTTTACCACACAATCCTGAATTTTATCAACCTTGAGGAATAAGGCTGTAGAAAACATTGAGGAAAAAGGAGAAAATGCTAGTAACGAGTATTTTCTCCTTTTCTCACATTTTTTTTATTACGGAGACAAATTGTATCATTTTAGACACATTCAACTAATGGTCTGTAAACACTATTAATTTGAACACTTCTCAGTTTTTTTTTTTTTGTTTTGTAAAGAGTTAATCTGTTGCCAAACACTCCGATTTATAAGAAGTAGGCTTCTTTACATTGTGGGAAAAGGAACAAATCAAAGCATTGAAAGCACTGATGTGGCATTTGTCAAGGGAGCCATTGTGTGGAATTAGTAATTTGAGAAATAAACAATAGAAATAGTTTCAAAATATTTGCTTAAAAGTCAACCTACTAAGTAGTCATTCACAACCTGATAGAGTAGCGTGCAATCTTGTGGGACGAACAAGTCCAGACGAATTAGCCCAGGGGCGAATAAGCCTAGAAACGAACTCAACCAGGTTTTGGGATAAACAAGAACGGAATCGGGTGGTGTATCATTATGCCAATAGAAGGTCATAGCGGATCACGCTATTTTCGATAAAAAAAGAAGTATTTCCATGAACAATGGCCTAATCCAATTTATTTAAATAAGCTATTTTCAATTTCTGAGTGCAATCGAAACACTTATTTGTCTTAGAAAAATTGAGTTCAATTGGGTTTACTGCCTTCGGTTTTGCACAAACTATGATACACGATTTTCAAAATGCCGTATTGAACTCATAGTGGCATTGTCTTCGACAAATGCCACCGAAAAAAAATGCTGTTAATTTGTCCCCTGCAATTTCCGTCAATTTGCATTAAGTCCAAGATTTTGTTTTCTGCTAAAGCCTTAACCCTTTACCAAATGATCCAGTGTTTTAATGACCCGAAGGATAAGGCTTTTAAAGCCATGTTTTCTACCCTCTCAACCACAGATTTATTATTTATTTTGTCCTCTGCAAGTACTTTCAATCTAGATTAATCTTAAGATTTTGCTGCTCTGAAAAGATGTAAGATGTCTGTACTACTTCCTATTTCCACTCATTTTAAATGTGGCTCCAATGACAGAATTTTCTTTGATAAGGCTGAAAACATTGTGGGAAAAGCAGAAAATGCTGGTTACCAGCATTTTCTCCTTTTCCAACAATGTTTTCAAAAGGCTTCTTTCTCAGGGTCCTTAAAACTCCAGATGGTGCTGTAAAGGTTTAACAATAATTGTAATCAAGATGTTGGGAAAAAAAATTATGTCTTTTGAGTTATTAATCTTATAGTATTCTATAAAACTAAAAAAAGCCTGTACAGTAATGGAATAACTTTAAAAAGTTTAGCTGCAAGGAGAGAAAAAAGGGAGGGGATGCTTCATTAATTTTTGATTGATAGATATAAACAGTTTTCATCAAGCTGTATGGTGGGGCAACGATAAGGAGCAGGAATTTTATACCAGTATGATTCCATGATTTGATAAGATGAGGAAGATGGCAGACGAGACAGGGAAAACTGGTTATTTATAAAACAAGATGGGAATTGCACACGGATTATTTTCACTTCTCAAAAGCTCATTATTTGAAAAATCATGTTTTCCCGTTCAGTTAGCTGTGGGATGCCGAAATATTTTCTGGATACTTTTTTATGATTCATTAACTCTTTACCAGACAACAAAATTTTATACTGGTCCAAATTGGAAGTACTTGCAGATGGCAAAATAAATGTTACTAAAACACTGAAATTTGTTTTGGAAAGGGTAGAAAACATTGTGGGAAAAGGAAAAAATGCTGGTTACCAGCATTTTCTCCTTTACCCGCAATGTTTTCAAAAGTCTTCTTTCACGGAGTTGTTAAAAGTCGGGACTATGTGGTAAAGGGTTAACCATTTACCAGACAACAAAATTTTAGACTGGTCCAAATTGGTACTTGCAGATGGCAAAATAAATGTTTCTAAAACACTGAAATTTGTTTTGGAAAGGGTAGAAAACATTGTGGGAAAAGGAGAAAATGCTGGTTACCAGCATTTTCTCCTTTACCCACAATGTTTTCAAAAGGCTTCTTTCATGGGGTTGTTAAAAATATGGACTGTGTGGTAAAGGGTTAACCATTTACCAGACAACAAAATTTTAGACTCATTGAAATTGGAAGCACTTGCAGATGACAAATTAAATGTGGCGTATATGATGACATTTCTCTTCATAAGGGTAGATTAGGCACCGTGTGAAAAGGAGAAAATGCTGGTTACCTGCATTTTCTCCATTTCCCGTTATGTTGTGTACTGGCCTTCTTTGTCAAGCTTCAATCTAATAACATGGGATTGTTTGGTAATGAGTAAATAAAAAAAAAAATGGAAGTTCATTTGGGTACCTTTTTTCACTAGCAGGAATGCAAGATCATTCAGGAGATTCTTCACGACGATTTTTCATGTTTTTACTGCAATATAAAAGGTGTGACCCCAGGGCAGTGTAAATTTAACCCCAGGGCTATAATGTAAACCACCTTGGTAGAGGTCCATTTGATGACACTACATGCCGAAGTTGGTAGCCCTATGTCTTATGGTCAGGAACAATATTATTTTAGTTTTCAATTTAAAAGACATTGTAAAACTTGAGACCCCCGGGCGGGGCCAAGTTTGACCCAAAGGCTACAGTTTGGACAACCCTCTTAGATGTTCAAAATAAAAGTTAATGCACAGACAGACACACATACAGTCTCAAGAACAGATGCACGAAGGACACAGGACCATGACATAAGCTTGCTGGCCTTTGGTGCTCATTAACCCTTTCCCAAACAAGCCCTGGTTTTCACGTGTCTGCAGTACAAGTCTTTTGAAAACACTGTGGGAAAAGGAGAAATTGCTCGTAATGAGCAATTTCTCCTTTTCCCCCAGTGTTTTCTACCCTTTTTGTGAACTTTCTGCCACTTTCATCAAATTTAAAATTGTCGTCTGCAAACTCTTTCAATTTGGACCAGTCCAAAATTTGTCGTTTGGGAAAGGGTTAAACAGCAATTATTTGGGTACCACTAGATTAACCCTTTACAACACAATCCCGACTTTTAACGACCCTGAAGAAGAAGCCTTTTGAATACATTGTGGGAAAAGGAGAAAATGCTGGTAACCAGCATTTTCACCTTTTCCCGCAATGTTTCATACTCTTTCCCAAAAAAATTTCAATTTTTGATTTTGTCATCTGCAAAAGCTTTCAATCTGGAAAGTGTAAAATTTTGACGTTTGGTAAAGAGTTAAATATGTCTGTTAGATTTATTCAGTACTCTATCGGTTTAAAAATAATGATGAGTCATACAATTAATCTTTTACCTAACAATAGGAGCTCTTGAAAACATTATGGGAACAGGAAAAAATGCTAGTAACCAGCATTTTCTCTATTTCCCACCATGATTTTTATTCTTTCAAAGACAAATACAATTACTTTATCCACATTTAATTTGTCATCTGCAATTGCTTTCAATTTGGACATTAAGTCTAAAGTTTTGTCGTCTGGGAAAGAGTTACGAGTACTTTTGATGTAGTGGTTATCCTAATCTTATTCATTATAATTACAGAAAAAGTAAATAAATTTTGGAAAAAGGTTTAATTCGTTTGATGTACTGATAATTCCCAAGATCTTCTGATAATTCTAGTCTACTGTTTCAAGAACAACAAGCAAGTTTGGCAAACTGTCCATTCTGATGTAGACAGAATTTATTTGGGATAGACAGAATTAATCCTTAACTCTTTACCAGACGTCACAATTTTAGACTGGCCCAAATTCAAAGCAATTGCAGGCGACAAATTAAATGTAACTCAAATGGTTGGATGTGTTTCTAAAAGGTTGGAAAACATTGTTGGAAAAGGAGAAAATGCTGGTTACCAGCATTTTCTCCTTTTTCCACAATGTTTTCAAAAGTCTACTTTCCAAGGGGCATTAAAACCAGCCATTGTGTGGTAAAAGGTTAAAATGCCATGCATTGTGAATAAGACACTTTCATTCAGCAGGAATGTAACAAACAAAACAAATGCAAGTTAACCTTTTACCACAAAATCCCAAGTTTTAACAACCCTGAGAAAGAAGCCTTTTGAAAACATTGTGGTAAAAGGAAAAAATGCTGGTAACCAGCATTTTCTCCTTTTCCCACATGATGTTTTCTATCCTTCCCAAAACAAATTTCAGTTCTTGGGTTACATTTATTTTGTCGTCTGCAAATGCCTTCAATTTGGATAAGGCTAAAATTTGTCATTTGGTAAGGAGTCAAGTATTCATCATAATTATTTACCTCAGTCTGCATCATTAATATTTGGTGTTTCAGTATGAAATTGGTGTGGCAGGTAAATCATACTGCACTGAATTGCATTGTTTTGTTTACACCGCCATCCCCATACTTTTTTAAATCAAAACATGTTTTTGGCATTAAAATGCAGTCTGAAATAAACCTTATTTTATGTATGAATAAATCTGAAAATACTGAGACAAAGAATAAATCATGCAATAAGAGTGATGACAAAAAGTGTTTCTCATAGTTGAATAACTGATTTGGACAATTATCTAAATTAAAATTTAAGCACAAGAATATTAAGATATCATCAAGTTTCATAAACATTTGGCTGAAAATGTGACCTCACAGGTGGTAACAAGGTAAATGTAGACAACTTGCAAAAAGAAACAGGCAACAAAACCAGAGGCACATGTACTTCAACAGCTGACGACACTTAACGCATATGTCACAAGGTTTCATTTTGCATGTTGCGGGCCATATAGTTTTCGTGCTTTCCGTCCATCTGTCTGTCTGGACAGACATCTAAAGTCCTGGACAAAAATTGATGAAACTCATACATGTGTTCCATATAATAGTCCTCCAATAGAGTTTTTTTTTTTTAATGCTGTGCCATGGAAAAAGGGGGCCTGATGTCTATTATGGACCAATACCTCTTAATGTACTGGACAAACTTTTATGACACTACATATTTTATTTTTTGTTTTTAAGCCAATGACAATCATTATTTGTTTTTTATTTAATGAAATACCATGACATTGAAAAAGGGGGCTTTGTATAATTTCATTATGGACCAATTACAAAAAGGCTATGTGTAATGCAAAACAATACCTCTTATATGTTTCTATCAAAAAAGGTCTTTTTTGGCAGAGGATGTCCTTTAAACTAAACAACTTGTTTTCTAGTGCCATTTCATTTGAAGTGTGATTTTAACCAATAAATGAATGAAATGAAACATGCAAATAAACAAACAAAAGTACAAATCATGAGAATCATGGATACCAAAGGTTTCTGATTGTATCCATTCTTCAGTTCATAGATGCTCTCATTCCATACAACTAATAGTTCTGGACCAAAAACAGGAAATAATCAGCTGTCAACTTAGATAAGTGTCCATCAATACAGTAAATTTCCCCTTAACCCTTAAAGCGCCTTTCACGACTATAGTTGCCTTTTTGGTCAGTGTAGATTAAGATCAGGCTGCACAAAATCTGCAGCCTGATCTTTGATCTACACTGTCCACTTTGTTGAAATACTGCAGACAAATGCAACCACAAAATTACTATTATTTGGATCATATTTCTAGGACAAACATTTCTGTTGGTTTTATTTGGAGCTTTAAGGGTTAAGTGGACAGAATGAATTTCCTAATTGGATAACCAGCAGTGCTAGGACTTGGGGATCTGAAGTCAATTGAGTCCATAAATAAACTCTCTGCTTTTCATTCAAAGAGCCAGTTGGGGCAAATATTTGGAGCCTCCTATATCAGTTAGTTAAAATTCAATTAAGTCCTTACCAAACAATCTCATGTTTTAATGACCTTGAAGGTGACAGCTTTTAAACACATTATGGGAAAAAGAGAAAATGCTAGTTACCAGCTTTTTCTCCTTTTCCCATAGTGTTTTCTGCTCTTTCAAAGACACAACCATCATTTTGTCACATTTAATTTATTGTCCGCAAATGCTTTCAACTAAAAAGACTAAAATTTTGTCGTCTAGTAAAGAGTCAAGCCTTTACAAAGAAACGATTCTGTATTTTGTGACGATTCTGTGTTTTGTGATGCCGAGGAAGAAATCTGTTGGTGAATGCTTTCAAAAAATTTTTTCTTGGGGTCATTAAACCCAGGATCATTTATTAAAGTCTTAACTCTTTACCACAAGAAAAATTTTGGACTACACCAAATTGAAAGCAACTATTGCAGATGTCAAATTAAATGTTAGCTTACAGCAAATGATGATTTTTGTCTCTGATATGGTAGAAAACATTGTGGAAAAAAGGAGATAACAGCTGGTTACCAGCATTTTCTCCATTTCCCATAATGTTTCCAAAAGCTTTTTTCTCAGGATCTTTAAACCTGGGGATCATTCAGTAAAGGGTTAACCCTTTCCCAAACAAGCCCTGGTTTTCACGTGTCTGCAGTACAAGTCTTTTGAAAACGCTGTGGGAAAAGGAGAAATTGCTCGTAACGAGCAATTTCTCCTTTTCCCACAGTGTTTTCTACCCTTCTGGAGAACTTTCTGTCATTTTCATCAAATTTAAAATTGTCGTCTGCAAACTCTTTGAATTTGGACCAGTCTAAAATTCATCATTTGGGAAAGGGTTAAAAGGTGGGATTCTTTTCTTCTCAGAGTCAGCAATAAATGACAAAAAAAAACAATATAAAGCAAAAATTGAAATAGGCAGACATATTGCGTGACCAAGAAACTACTAAAGATTACCAGATTTACCCTTTCTGCACAAAAGATAATCCAAGAATGTTTTGCTGACTTAAAGGATGAAAATCAAACTGTTTAACTCTTTACCACACAATCCCGACTTTTAACGACCCTGAGAAAGAAGCCTTTTGAAAACATTGTGGGAAAAGGAGAAAATGCTGGTAACCAGCATTTTCTCCTTTTCCCACAATGTTTTCTAGCCTCCCCAAAACAAATTTCAATTTTTGAGTTACATTTATTTTGTTGTCTGCAAATGCTTTCAATTTGGACTAGTCTACAAATTTGTCATTTTGTAAAGAGTTAATATAATGTGAAAATTGATGTTTGATCTTTGATGGCCTACTATGTTCAATTTATCTGGTCAAAAAGAAATAGCTTTGCAGTTTGGAACAGTAACTGTTGCATCCTTTTTATTCTGGATAGTATCATCAAATCCAGAAGGGTTTAACTCTTTACCAAATAACAAAATTTTAGACTTGTCCAAATTGAAAGCATTTGCAGACAACAAAATAAATGTGACTCAAAAATTGAAATTTGTTTTGGGGAGGCTAGAAAACATTGTGGGAAAAGGAGAAAATGCTGGTTACCAGCATTTTCTCCTTTTACCACCGTGTTTTCAAAAGGCTTCTTACTCATGGTCGTTAAAAGTCAGGATTGTGTGGTAAAGAAATAAATCATTTAGCAAACAATCCCATGTTTAACGACTCCAAGGGAGAGGCCTTTTGAAAACATTATGGGAAAAGGTGAGAGTGCTGGTAACCAGCATTTTCTCCTTTTCCCACAATGTTTTCTATCCTGTCAAAGAACTTCAGTTTATTTGTACCACCTACAAGTTTGTCGTCTGCAAGATGCTTTCAATTTGGAATAGTCTTACAAGTTTGTCATCTGGGGAAATGTAAGAATTCTATCCAATCTACATTCAAACAGATGCACATGTCATTTTGTCAGATCTAAAAGATTATTCCTTAGTCTGATAAAATTTAATAAAACAGACATTTTTAAGACAGTAAATAATAAAAAAAAAACGAAATCAAACAATCACAATTTCAAATCTGAGCTGAATTGATCAGCATACTGCATGTCAGACAATGTCACCCTCAGATCAGAATGAATGCTCTGTGGTAACGATCTTGATCTTCTGTAAAAGTTAAACTTTAGTTGTGCAGAGCATGGGGTTCTAAGAATTAAGTCTTTGCGAAAAAATCCCGTTTCAATGGCCCAGAAAAAAAAAACATTTGAAAACATTGTGGGAAAAGGAGAAAAATGCTGGTAACCAACATTTTCTCCTTTTCCCACAATGTTTTCTATCCTATCAAAGACAATGTCATCACTTGAGCAAGATTTGATTTGTTGTCTGTAAATGCGTTCAATTTGGACAAGTCTAAAATTTTGTCATTTGGGAAAGGGTTAAGTTGTGCAGTGCAAGGGGTTCTAAGGTTTAAGTCTTTACGAACAAATCCCGTTTCAATGGCCTAGGGAAAAAAAAACATTTGAAAACACTGTGGGAAAAGGAGAAAAACACTAGTAACCAGCACTTTCTCCTTTTTCCACATTTTCTTTTTTACCCTATTAGAGAGAAATACCATCATTTAAGCCTTGCTTATATTGCCGTCTGCAAATGCTTTCAATTTGGACAACTGTAAAATTTCATAATCTGGAAGATTTAACCCTTAAAGCACCTTTCACAACTATATATAGTTGCCTTAGCAGCCAGTGTAGATCAAGATCAGACTGTACAAAATGTGCAGTCTGATCTTTGATCTACACCGTCCACTTTGCTGAGACATTCTGCAAAAGAGCAACCTTAAAATTGCAATTATATAGGTCTAATATTTCTAGATTGAAAATGTCCGGAGGGTTATATTTGGCGCTCTACAGGTTAACAAAATTATTTACCATTTCTGTTTTTGTCTTGTCATATTTTCTCTATGAATAGGAAAATTGATGTTACTCAGGCAATAGACTACTAATCTTATTAGGGAGGAAAGTTTTCTTTGATAAAATGGTTTTTTTTCCTGGTTGCAAAATACGGATTTGTCAGGCAACGTAACTCTTTATCAAACAACAAAATTTTTAACTCGACCAAATTGAAAGCATTTGTAGATGGCATTTTAAATGCAGCTCAAATACCAAATTCTCTCTTCGATGTGGAAGAAAACATTGTGGAAAAAGGAGAAAATGCTGGTTACCAGCATTTGCTCCTCTTCCCACAATTTTTTCAAAAGGCCTCTTCCTCGGAGTCGTTAAAACTAAGGATTGTATCGTTAAAGGTGAAACCAAAACAATTTAATCAAAGTTTGCCTTGAAACATTTTTCCCTCTCGGAAATCTTATAAAAAACATGTTTCAATTTAAACAAAAAAACAGTTGATGCTAAAATACTTCAGTCTCGTTTTAGGAACTTTGAATGCAGTACGCATTTTTGTAATCGTAAAGAAAATCCTTCCTTTTTTCTTTAGAACTTTTTTCTCCTACATCCTACCTGCTCACAAACATACAGACAGCTTCAATACTATTTCTTCACTTAAAAAATGTAGAAAATGTGTTAACTATTTATCAAACGATAAAATGTAAAAAAAAGATTTAGACTTGTCAAAATCTGAAGAATTTGCATACAACAAAATAAATTTTGCCTGATATAATGAGATTTTTCTTTGATGGAGTAGAAACCATGGTGGCAAATGGAGAAAATGCTGCAAGCCTGATGTCAGTTCAACATTCATCTTGGGAACTTTTGAAAACACTGAGGGAAAAGAGGAAATTGCTGGTAACCAGCATGTTTTCTGCTTATTCAAAGACAAATTACGTAATTTGTGCAGCATTTCAGGTGTTGTCTGCCAATGCTTTTCAATTTGGACAAGTCTAAAATTTTGTTGTTTGGTAAAGAGTTCTTAAAACCCCCTTTTCACAAAGCATGGCTCATATATAATTATACTGAGGACAAATAAGATCATGCTCAAGTGATATTTGTCTTTAACTTTTTACCGCACAATGCCACCTTTTGAAAACATTGTGGGGAAAGGAGAAAATGCTGGTTACCAGCATTTTCTCCTTTTCCCACAATGTTTTCTACCCTATCAAAGAAAAATTGCACAATTTGATCCACATTGAAATTTTCGTCTGCAAATGCTTTCAATTTGGACAAGGCTAAAATTTTGTCGTCTGGTAAAAGGTTAAGAGGGTAGAAAACATGACTGGAAAAGGAGAAAAAGTCGACTACCAGGATATTGTGTTTATCTCAAAAATGTTTTCCAAATCTTTCTTCCATGGGGTCTTTAAAACAAGGGATCTTTGGGTAAAGAGTTTGCTGAGTAACTTTCCCATATTTCTACAAATGAAAATATATGAGCCATGCTCTGTGAAAAGGTGACTTAATTCATCTTTGAAAAGTATCAACCCAACTGTGCAGTCCATGCAGGCTTACCTTGGCTGAAACTTGGCCACTGGTCAATTTTCTGCTTGCACAAAGAACTATTCTACCTCATGATTCAATTGGTTGTTAAAAAAAGTTGCTATTATGGATCCATAATTATGTGATGTCTTGCTAGGTATCATGCATCACGGGGATGTATTTAGCCCCCTTTTGCCAGAGCATGGCTCATGTAAAGAATGATCATATTTTCATTACAGGTTGGCAGTTGTTAAAGCGGGTAATGAAGACAGTAATAACAGACTGATAGAGGGACTAGCTTGTCAGCATGTAGAGCCAACCCAGCTATTTTCAAACTGACTACATCTTATTAATAAAGGACAACAAGTGAACACATCAACAGCAAACAGGACAAAAAGAGGTGATACAAGACATTCAATCCACTTTTACAGTCATAGCTAAAACAACAAGCACAAACTAAACTTTACCTGCTGCATTCTGGGTAGAAATTGTTCCTTATTGACATGAATCCCTAAGTTATCTGCATCATGTGCAGTACTTTGTCCAGAATCCTTTAAGTTTTTATTTGAAAAAAAAAGAATCATTAACAAAAAGAAACAAGATGGAAAAGCTTGCACAGATCCTTAATGAGTCAAAACCAAATGTGGAATATGATGAGACGTATGTGTATCCAGATCAGGATTACAGTCTCTATCATTATTATGAATTCTACAATGACACCCACGCATATGGACGTAACTACTCCTGTGACCATGCTTACAATATGGCATCCAGTATACCAGGACACCAGCTCTGTATCCAGATCCTACTACCTATCCTCTGTGGCTTTGGAATCATTGGTATATCCCTAACGGTGATTGTCTTAAGTCGGAAAAATATGTCAACCTCTACCAATTGTTACCTGATATCATTGGCTCTTTCAGACTTGTTCTACCTGATGCTAGTAGCAACCAAATGGTTTGAGACAAAACTGACTGGTGAACAGAGCTATATCTATTTCATTGTTTCAACTTACACTCACGAGATTCTCCTTGCAGTATTACTTGCATCAGTTTGGTTAACCGTGATTTTGGCTGTGGAGAGATATATAGCAATATGTCATCCTCTGCGGTCAATGTCCATGTGGACTGTGAATAGGGCAATATGTATCAGCACCACAACTTTTGTGATATCTCTGATCTACAGGCTTCCCCATTTCTTTAAATACAAGATAGTCAGCTTTCACGACCCCTGTATTCAGAAATCGGTTCCCTGGCATGTTCTAACTTCTCTCGGCACTAATGACTTGTTTCGAGACATTTATAAATGGTCAGACTGTGTGCTACTAGTGATACTTCCATTTTCAGCGCTGCTGTTTTTAAATGGATGCCTGATACGAGAAATTCATCGCAGCACTAATTATTTGCGCTATCATCTTGCCAGTGACTCAAATGTACAGAATATTATAACAAGTGAAGAAATCAAAATAACTTTCATGCTGATCAGTGTTGTTGTTGTATTCTTCATTTGCGAGGCTCCTTATGTCACACTGAACATTGTCAGACAACTTAAACGGGAAATCTTGTTCCAAGAATACCGCATCATGACCTACATTGTAATCCTACTGCTCTGTCTTAGATCATCCTTCAACTTCATTGTCTATTGTTGGTTCAGTGAAAAGTTCTGGAACACCTTCAAACAGACTTTCTGTAAGCCCCAGTGCCTGCTGAAACGAGCTCCCAGATGGCTACGATACCATGTCAACAGTAATGCCAGTGAACACGGAAACAGCAATAATAACCGTAAGATTTCTAATTATCATACAAAAGAAACGTTTTGTTAACTTGGTCAAACAAACCTAGTTAGCAAAGGACATGCAGCCATGTTGCTTCAATAGAACAGTATATTTAGTAGAAGAGTTTTAAAGAATAATCTGTTGTATTTAGGGCTTTCTTTCAAGAGATACTGCAAAGAAGGGAGAAATGCTGGTTTGTTGATTTTGTTAGAAATAACCTAACTAATCCAATACTGTTGTTTGAAAGTTTGTAACTGTAATGATATTAATTCTAGACAATCTTCCATTTTTCATTTAGTTATACAACTGGATCATGTACCAAAAACCACTTTAACCCTTTACCAGATGACAAAATTTTAGACCTGTCCAAATTGTAAGCAGTTGCAGACGACAGATTCAGTGAGGCTTAAATGGTGTAATTTTTCTTTGATGGGCTAGAAAACATTGTGGGAAAATGAGAAAATGCTGGTAACTATTGTGTGGTAAAGGGTTTAACATGGTGAAACTTATCACACAATGTAAGAATTTTCTGGTTGGAAAGCTTTCTAAAAATCCATCAAAGAAAGTATATTTGAAAAATTATATTTCACAAAATGATAGATATTTTTGCAGAAAATTTTTAATAATAGGATTAATCTGCCTCACATGATAACAACATGTAATTTTAAAGATAGAAATTCAGCCATATTACAATGGATAAAGCCAAAGTACTGATTTACAGTTTCATTGCATCCTAAAAGCCAAGAATGGATCCAAGACATATATTTTTGTTGCCATCTTTAAGAATTTTATTTATATTTACAAAACATTTTAGGGCATTACTAGATTATAGTGCAGATTATAGCTTTGGAAAAAAATTGTGGACAAAGGAGCAGTTGTTAAATTTGAGAAAAGCCATTTCTCCTTTTCCAGCAAGATTTTCCATATTGCTCAAGACTGACATTTTTCTTTCTACATAATGTGCAATAATTCAAATTCTAGTCTTCTACATTAGATCCGAAATGTCTCAAATTTACCAGAGTTCAAACAATATAATCAATTAGGATAATTAAGATAAAAAGCAGGAAGAAAAACATCTTGTATAACTTGTGTTAGAGCCCCTTAACTCTTTACCAAATGACCAAAGGTTAGACTTGTCAATACTGAAAATATTTGCAGACAATAAATAAATGTGACTCAAACTGAAATTTGCTTCTGGAAGGGTAGAATACATTATGGAAAAATGAGACAGTGCTTGTTACCAGCAATTTCTCCTTTTTGCTCAATATATTCAAAAGGCTTCTTTCTCAGGACCGTTAAAAAGTAGGGATTGTGTCATAAAGAGTTGAGTGGATTACTTTTATGTTAAAGCCAAAGGAGTCAGCTCTTCTGCTTATTTTGTGTTGATTTGTTGTTGTACATAATCACTAACAAATAGCTAGATGTTAACTTTTCACCTGTATGGCCTAAAGATTTTTTTTCTGTGGTAGCTTTTTATTCGTGCCAAATATGAATTGTTTCTTGCCATATAAGGACATGAAATAGTTCAAGTGATTCATAATGTCTCCTTATAAAATGGTAGCAGCAAACAGTTGTATTAATGTCAACAAAAGAAAAAAAAATGAGCCATGCTCTGGCAAAAGAGGGCTAAATGCATCTCCATGATGCATTGTAATTTGTACCAATCAAGCCAATACATAATTATGGATCCATAATACTTGTTTGTTAACAAACGACTGAATCATGACATAGACTGGTCCATGGACATACAGAAAATTGACCAATGACGAAAAGTGTGGGCCTAGGTTAGCCTGCACAGAATGCGCAGGCTAACCAGGGTCAATACTTTTTGCAAATTGATCAAGCCCCCTTTTCATAGAACATGGTTCAAATATTATTTCTAAGGCAGTGACGATCTGTTTATTATTGTTTCCTAAGGCAATGACAGTCTGTTTATTATCACATGTATGATGTTAATTTAGCCTAGTCAGACCAGTAAACTTCCAAAGTACAGTAAGTTTGTCTGTAACAGAATTTTATAGACAGTCTTTCACTCTAGAAAAACTTCAAGTAAAAGACACATAAATTTCTTCTGAGCAATGATTAAAATAGCAGATAGAAATGATCTGAAACTCCAAAGTCATCGAACTTGGATATCAAATACTATAAAAATAGCACTGGCTTTCTAATCAATCAGACTTTTTTATTACTCAAATTTCCTTGAACACTGGCAAAACCCAATATCAGCTTCTCCTCAATTGGATTTTTTGTTCTAGCAAGAAGAAGTTTTAAGCTTTCATTGTTCATAGTTGATATTGTTCAATTTTTTTTTTTTGTATTGTGAAACCGCCTTGTCACTACTTTGTTTCCGTGACCTTGTTCAGTTTTTTCCGATATTTGCCGAGGCCCCTTCTAAACGGAGTTCAAATGTTAAACTCTTAGGCTGCTAAGTGCGACTGACACTGACCTTTTGCGGACAGTGTAGATCAAGATCAGACTGCACAGAACATGCAGTCTGATCTTGGATCTATACTGTTCGATAAAAAGATATTTTTTCTCCAAAAAATAAGTTTGAAATAGCATTATTCTGTTTTTTACTATCAACTTGAAAGTTTCATTTAACTTTTTTTACCAGGATAAGAGTTAATATGTTAGTATAATAAACTCATCTTGTTGTTGTGACCATGGTGTACAGGTAAAATACATGGACACATTATCCCGAAATAAACTTCCTTTAAATCGTGGATTTATCAGAGATCTATAAATAGTTCACATAGAAAGAAGCAATATTCATTAAATGACAAGTTAAAGCAGTTTCACTATACATCTTGAGCTTGTATTGTTATCACTTGTTTTGTATACATGTAAGCTTGTATAGCCTGTAAGAATTGACCTGGGAGGGCATAGCTAACCTTTGACATAAGTCAACCAGTCTATTTTTGTGGCATTTGTCGAAGACGATGCCACTATGAGTTCAATACGGCATTTTGAAAATCATGTATCGTATTTTGTGCAGAACCAAAGGAAGTAAACCCAATTAAACTCAATTTTTCTAAGTCAAATAAGTGTTTCGATTGCACTCAGATATGAAAATGGAAATGGCGTATTAAAATAAATTGGATTAGGCCATCGATCATTGAAATACTTCTTTTTTATCGAAAATAGCTTGATCCGCTGTGGTCTTCTATTGGCGTAATGATACACACACAATCTTTGTTTCCTGACCGCCCTATTCCGTGCTTGATCGTCCTAAACCAGTTCGTTCCTAGGCTTATTTGTCCCTGGGCTCGTTCCCAAGGACTTGTTCGTCCCACAAGATTGCACGCTACTCTATTGAAATGTGCATGACTATATAGTAGGTTGACTTTCAAGCCAATATTTTGAAATTATTTCTATGGTTTATTTTTCAAATTATTAATTCCAGACAATGGCTCCCTTGACAAATGCCACATCAGTGCTTTCAACGCTTTGATTTATTTTAGTGACCTTGAGCCAGTTTGAAAATGTTCTTCGTAAATCTACATAAACACATGCATCATAACAGTTTGTAAATAGTCATGGGCTGATAGTTCTTGATTGATTCATGGTTTATAAACTGTTCATGAATCAATGATTCATGAACAAAATTTCCGTGATCCATTTTCTTTATTAACTTTGACAGAGTTCATGAACAAAAAGTCCATGAATCTATTGCAAACGAATGGTTCATGAACTAACCGTGAACTATTTACAGCTTTCATGAGCACCTTGTACAGTTCATGGAAAGAACCGTTTTTTGCAGGGGTTAGTATGGCTACTAATGATGATTTCTGAATTATCTGTTTCACCCCAATCTAAAATGCAGTGGACTGTAACATAGCTCCGCCCTGCCTGGTCAATTCTTACAGCTTACACAGTTTTGAGATTCTTATTCATGTTGCTAATAAAGTTCACATATTGTATATCGACCTTGTAGAGATCACATTTCTTGTTGTATACATTCATTGTTAGCATTAAAGTGCTAGTATTATAGCATGTGTCTGATTTTTTCAATTCTTTCAACCCAATCACCCTTTGTATTTTTCTTTGTTTGGTCCCCCCTCAAGCTGTTGCTTTAGAGTTTCCCCATATTGTAAAATACTTTGGCTTTTTTTTTCTTTTTTTTAACCCTTAACTCTTTATAAAATAACAAAAGACTTTTCCAAATTGAAAAGAATTTGCAACAAAATGAGTGTGACTCAAAAATTGAAACTTGTGTTGGCAAGGGTAGAAAACATTGTGTGAAAAGGAGAGAATGCTGGTTACCAGCAGTTTCTCCTTTTCCCTATATGTTTTCAAAAGCTTTCTCACATGGGGTTGTTAAAAGTCGGGATTGTGTGGTAAAGCGTTAAACTATTAAATAAATAAGACAAAAATTTCCACTCAGTAGTGTAAAAACCCAAATATTGAGATTTCAAAGTGGATTTCAGCGGAAAGAAAATAACCTATCGGACAGTGCAGATTGAAGATCAGACTGCACATTGTGTGCAGTCTGATATTAATCTACAGTATCCACAATGGGCGAGTCGTGCTTAGCAGCTTAAGGGTAAAAACTGGCATAAAAGTTCTTAACTAACAATAATACATCATTTAACGTCACATTCGCTGGCTACATTTCCGCTTCATCATTAAAACATTTCAAAAACAAACTTCAAGATTTTCCCTCATGACTGATGGCTTTTCGGTATATACTAGGGTTTGTTTTTGTAAAATTTTCATCCATGAAACATCTAGTTATATTTCTATCCACTGACCAGGGCCATCATCTGCTATTGAAAAATGGCAAGGCAATCATTGCATGCCTTCAGCATTCCAAGAGAGACATGAATTCACAAGTCGGAGGTGATCATGAGAAGAGGTGTCTTCCAACCCCCACCCCCTCCTTGTATGGGGATTGGAATTTAAGACCTTCTGGAGTGATTTTAATTCATTTTGAGACCACGGTCTGTATTCACCAACCATTCTTAACCCTTAAGCTGCTAATCGCGACCCACTGACCTTTTACGGACAGTGTAGATCAAGATCAGACTGCATAGAATGTGCAGTCTGATCTTTGATCTACACTGTCTGATACGGTATTTTCTTTCTGGTGAAATCAACTTTGAAAGCGCAATGTTTGGGCTTTTAGTGTTGAGTAAAAATTTGTGTTTCATTTATTCAGCGTTTTAAGTGTTAAGAATATTCTTAATCTTATGCTGAAGAATTTTCTAAACTTGAAAGTAACACAACTTCTGATTGGCTAAACCATTTGGTGTGTTACTTTCAAATCTAGAAAATTCTTGAGAGTTATACATAGAATATTCTTAAAAATGGTTGGTGAATATGGATCAAGTTTTGCTTGTAAAAGAGCTAGGAGGGAAAAATAAAAAAACATTGTGCTGCAAATACCAAATTTAGCTGAAAAAGTGGATGTGCCATGACTGGATATCGCCATCCGCCTTGTTGATCTATTCTCAGTTGATACAAGGTCTGCAATACCTGATTGGTTATACCTCTTTTTTGTTCCAATTTGGCCCTTTTATTAAAATCATGTATACTTTACTAAGACAAAGGTTACAACAAAGTTTCAAGAGGAATGGAGGGAAAATGTGGCCTCTAGCGTACACACAAGTGGCTTACTTAAAGGTTTGACCTGGAACCTTTTTGACATGGAGCCTTTCTTTTAAAATGTCCCCACTCAATCCGGACTTTTAATGACCCTGCAGGAGAATGCTTTTGAAAACATCATGTTTCCCACTTTGCCTTAAACTGTAGTTCATAACTCCTACCAAGCCATAGTTAGAGCTTATATCCTGATCAAGGGAAAAAAACTCCCATTTACTTCTGACAAATACATGTACATGTAGTTTGCTACCATCTCTCTTGATTGCCTTACTGCTCTGCAACATGATTGGTGTTGCTATGGGAAATGTTCACTTTCAAGTGATAACGATTAATTTTGATCTTAATGGAAATATGCTCAGATGAGCTGAATACTTATTATAAGGTGAGGTTTGTATTATTATTTTTTTTTTTTTTCCCAAAACATAACCATTTATGCAATAGAAATGTTTTTCTGCTAATGAAGTTAAGGAAATTTTCCTGTAAAAGTGATCTTTTTGCTAGAGATATTTAATATTTGGTATGAATGATACTTAGACCTGCTTCTATTGGCTGACATCATCTTTGCATGTGAAAAAGATATGCCTTCTTGGGGGACCTAGGCTTATTTTCTGTAATAAGTTTTATTGCTGTACAGACTTCTAACTATTTAATGTCTCTCTCAGTGCCAGTTAAGTGTTTGGTACATTTATCTCAAAGACAGTGGAGCGATACAGGGCCGTTATGGCCCTCTTGGTCACCAACAATGACCTTCTTTTTTTTGACATAATATCAGAGATGTAATGAAGACAAACCTTCTTATCAAGTTTTGTAAGCAATGAATTAAAAATGTAGCCTCTAGAAAGCATACAAAGTTTTTCCAATTGGGTTGATATAGTGAGAAATGCACGTAACCAGCATTATTTCCTTTTCCAAGAATGTTTTCTACCCTTCCAAGGCAAATCATGTAATTGAATAAAATCAAATTTGTTGTATGCAAATGCTTTCAATTTAGACAAGTCTAAAATCTTGCTGTTTGGTAGAGTTAACCCGGGTCTAAGCAATAGCGAGTTTCAACAACCTTAACATTGCAGGCTTTTGAAAATATTGTGGGAAAAGGAGAAAATGCTGGTAACCAGCATTTTTTTCTTTTCCCACTATGTTTCCTACCCTACAAGAGGCAGAGTCATTATTTGAAACATATTCAATTTATTGTTTGCAAATGCTTTCAATTTGGACAGGTCTAAAATTTCGTTATTGTGGAAAAGACATAAGGGTCTTGAGTATTGACAAAATCTAACCTACCAGAGAAAATTTTAACCATATTATCACTTCATTATCAAATTTTGTGAAATAGTTCTGAGACAAACTGTCTACTTCAATATTCTAATTTTCCTGAATTCGAATGAGAAATAAGCTAATAGATTGTAAATGCTTCAGTCGGAATTATTAAAGGGAGCAATCCAGATTTTCATAATCTTAGCAAATTCAAAACAAGAGCACTGCATGCAGGTACGAACACTTGACTGCAGATGCTTTTCGTAAAAATTCCTAGTCGAAAACGGGGCAGAAGTGTGTCGAAAATATTTTGATGGTTACATGCCCTTGTCGTACTGGTTCCCCTTTTCATAGCTAACAACCAGTCCAGGGTTGAAGTAAACATCTTCAGTAATGACAGATATTATAATAGAATGTCAAAGTTTTTGAAAATGTAAAAATTTTTGCAAGTTGCCGACGACAACTACACAGATGACGCCAGGGCTAAAACGATAACCTAATGTTTTCTTCTAAACCATCCAAGCTAAATATGATTGATCTTTGAAATATGTAGGACACTAGCTTGCAAGTCATCTGTAAAGCAGAAAGACAAAAGGAAAATTCACTGGATGAGGAGAATGGGAATTTAATGTGGTTGTTTACAGCAGGGGAGGTTGTTGATTGCAGGTGGCCCTTGGAGCAGGTTTGACTATATCATATAATAAATAATTTTTACAATCAAGATGTTTGCTTTTGAGGTTATCTCACAACTTTTGGGTGAAAAAAGTTTATAAAATTCTTCACAGATATTTGTATAAATTTGAACACTGAGTGAAAACTAATAAAATCTATTTTCTGCATTTGGAATACATTTTAAACTGACAGGGACAGGTGCACGCACATACAGATGTATGCTTAGTCATTCGATGCAATCAGCTGATGTTACAGATTACCATTAAGATGTCTGTTACTCATTGAAATTATGAAATATTAGCCCTTAGGCTGCTAATCCCAACTTAAAAGCCTTTTGCAGACAGTGTAGATATAGATCAGACTGCACAGAGCATGCAGTCTGATCTTGTATCTACACTGTTCGATAAGGAAATATTTTTCCCCAAAAAATAACTTTAAAATAGCCCAATTCTAGTTTTTTACTATCGACTTGAAAGTTTCATTTAACTCTTAACCACAACAACGAGACTGGTCCAAATTGGAAGCATTTGCAGACAACAAAATAAATGTTATTGAAAAATTGAAATCTGTTTTGGGAAGGGTAGAAAACATAGTGGGAAAAGGAGAAAATGCTGGTTATGATCCAACACTAACAATACAATCAGGAGCAAACAAAAGCTATACAGAGCAATGCATTATGCCAACAGGGCTAATCAGACATTACATATTTTTAATTTCAAGAGCAGTTTACTCTATAAAAACTGGTTTAAATTTTTAGATTGACCCCTATGTGTTATAGAAATACAAGGGCTGTCCGAAAAGTATGTAGACTTTTCCTATAACTCATCTATTTATTAACAGTTTAATACCAAAATTAGTTAACACATTTTGATGCGTCATTGTTTATAGAAGGAAGAGAAGACACAATTGTCCTGCCATCTTACACAATGTCAGAATCCTGGCCCTTTGGATGCGACTTAATCTACGATGAATTGAGCAAGAGTAGAAACAGCTGACAAGCTCTGGTAAGGGAAGCTGTCTCGGTTTTAGATTTTTGGGTGCAATTTATCTATAGTGAGTCCATTAATTTTTCATAGATAGAAGAAAGATTGTGCAAACGATGGCAAAACACTATTTCATATTTCTTTGCATGGAAAAAGTTTAAGATGACTTTTCAAAGCGATTTCAAAGTGATGTTACATCGTGTGCTGGGTAGCAGTTAGTCACAAGTGGTATTTTTTAACCATTTACCAAACAATCGTGACTTTTAACGACCCCAAGGAAAAAACCTTTTGAAAACATTGTGGGAAAAGGAGAAAATGCTGGTAACCAGCATTTTCTCCTTTTCCAACAATGTTTTCTACTCTTTCACAGAAAAACAGCTGGTAACCAGCATTTTCTCTTTTTCCAACAATGTTTTCTACTCTTTCACAGAAAAACAAAGTCAATTTAGCCACATTTAAATTGTCATCTGCACATGCTTTCAATTTGGGCCAGTCTAAATTTTTGTATTTTGGTAAAAGATTAATTCATGGTAACTTTTTACTCAATTATTGTATGTTGATGAAATTTGTAGCATGTATCAATGATACATCTAATAATATGTCCCCAGATTTCAGTATAGTACTGTTGATTAACCCTTTACCACACAATCCTGACTTTTAACAACCCTGAGAAACAAGCCTTTGGAAAGCATTGTGGGAAAAGGAGAAAAATGCTGGTAACCAGCATTTTCTCCTTTTCCCACATTTTCTACCTTTCCCAAAACAAATTTCAATTTTAAAGTTGCATTTATTATGTTGTCTACAAGTGCTTTCAATTTCAACCAATCTAAAATTTTGTCGTTTGGTAGAGTTAATAGTCGAGTTACGGGAAAAGTCTACATACATTTCTGACAACCCTCGTATAATACCAAGTTTCCCATTCTGGGAAAAGAAGAAATACTTGTAACCAGCATGTTCTCCTTTCCAAATAATGTTTTCTAGGCTTTCATACACAAATCTCATCATTTGTGCCACATCTAATGGTCATCTACAATTGAAAAACAAGGGCACCACATGCAGATGGCAATGCTTGGCTGCAGTTGCTTTTAGTGAAAATTCTGAGTCAAAAGAGGGGCATAACTGTGTCAAAAATGTTCTGATGGCTACCTGCCCCTGTTGTATGGGTTGCCCTTTTGATAGTTAACAGCTAGTCAAAGTTTGGAGTAAATATCTCCAGTATAGACAGATATTATAAAACGTCAAACACGACAACGCAGATATTATAAAATGTCAAAGAAGACAACACAGACAGCACCAGGGCATGACAACACCTCAAAGCTTTCTTCAAAAACAGTCAATAATAATAGGAAGAAGAAAATTGTTTCAAACCTCGTGTTCTGGACTCAAAAGAAAATATGTACTTCATGCAAGGGTAGAGACAGAGAAGGAAAGACAAGCCAGAATGAAAATTTGATTTACAGGAATGACACTGGGACTTATTGTATTACTGAAAAGTCTCACTCCCTAAATAGATGTCTGATTCTCTAAGAGCAAAGTACTGGTGGGGATTCATTTCCTTATTTTAGTCTTTACCACACAACAAAATTTCAGCTTAGCCCAAATTGAAAGCTTTTGCAGACGACAAAATAAATGTTACTCAAAACAAAAAAAGTGTCAGTCATAGGGTAGAAAACATTGTGGGAAAAGGAGAAAATGCTGGTTACCAGCATTTTCTCCTTTTCCCACAATGTTTTCTACCCTTTTTAATGACAAATTCCAACGTTTGAGCAACATTTGTTACCTGCAATTGCTTCAAAATTGGGAGAGACTACAATTTTGTCGTTTGGTAAAGCATTATAAGCCCTTGAAATAGCTCAAATTTATTTTTTTGCTGGGAAGGTGTAAAAATTATTTGACCAATTACGTCAGATCATTAGGCTAGGGTATCCATTACAAATACAAGGCTTTCCAAAAATGGAAGCAACAGTGACACAGAGGTATCAGCAAAACCATCCAAACTACCTTATTCTTGCGACCACAGATAAAACACTTCTGAACTAAGCTCACAATTAGGAGTTGTACACTTCTTGGTTTTAATTACCCCCATCCTAAAACCTTCCTGTTACAGTGAATCATTAGAGAAGAAATGTAATAAAATCTCATTACTTTTCCTCGAACTTACCTCTTTCTTCAATTTACCATTCTATAGTTGAGCCATGCTGTGAAAAGGGGGTTTAATGCATTTGCGAAAAGGTACCAACCCAGGTCAGTTTTTTTGCTTTTGGTCAATTTTCTGCATGCCAAAGGAGGGGTGTACCTCTGTATTCATTAGGTTGCCATAAAAAACAGTAACCCTTTCCAATACAAGCCCTGGTTTTCATGTGTCTGCAGTACAAGTCTTTTGGAAACACTTTGGGAAAAGGAGAAATTGCTTGTAATGAGCAATTTCTCCTTTTCCCACAGTGTTTTCTACCCTTTTTGAGAACTTTCTGCCATTTTCATCCAATTTAAAATCGTCATCTGCAAACTCTTTCAATTTGGACCAGTCTAAAATTTATCATTTGGGAAAGGGTTAAGAATGTATAATACTGTGATGACTTGCTTTGTATCATGCATCAGAGAGATGTATTAAGCCCCCTTTTGCCAGAACATGGCTATCATATTTTAGTCATAGCACTTAGACTGCCTAGCACAACATTATCCTTAACCAAAAAATCCCATGTTTTAGCCACCCTGAAATAAAAAAGGCATTTGAAAACATTATGGAAAGGAAGGAAATGCTGGTTACCAGCATTTTCTTGTTTTCCTGCAATGTTTTCTCTCGTTTCGAAGGCAAATCTCACCATCTGCAAATGCTTTGAATTTGGACAAGTCTTAAATTTTGTCCTGCGGTAACGATTTAGTTATTTTGTCTGCCACTTAACTCTTTACCAGATGACAAAAGTATAGACTTGTCCAAATTGAAAGCATCTGCAGATGACAATTTAAATGTGACACAAATAATGAAACTTGTCTTTAATAGGACAGAAAACATTGTGGGAACAGGAGGAAATACTGGTTACCAGCAATTTATCCTCTTCCCATAATGTTTTCAAAATGCTTCTTGCTCAGGGTCATTAAAACTCTGGATTGTATGGTAAAGGGTTAAGATGGAGATAATACTGCATAGTATGTGCAGTCTGATCCTCAATTTCATTTTTTTTTTTGGCTAGATTCTGACTGGACAGATTATCTAACAAGATATCACACAGTGTAGATTGGAAATTAGAATTAAGGTTGTATTCTCTATTTGATTATCATCTTAGTCGAAATAATGTCCCTGACAGTACAGGATGGCCATTTGGTCAAGATAAAATCCTGATGTATGAACCCTTTACCTGGCAATCCTGTGTTTCAACTACGCTAAGGAATAAGCCTTCTGAAAACATTGTGGGAAAACGAGAAAATGCTTCCAACTTCTTGGATGTTATTAACCCTTTCCCAAACAAGCCCTGGTTTTCACATGTCTGCAGTACAAGTCTTTTGAAAACACTGGGGGGGGGAAAAGGAGAAATTGTCCATAACGAGCAATTTCTCCTTTTCCCACAGTGTTTTCTACCCTTTTGGAGACCTTTCTGTCATTTTCATCAAATTTAAAATTGTCGTCTGCAAACTCTTTCAATTTGGACCAGTCTAAAATTTATCGTTTGGGAAAGGGTTAAGAGACAGGGGTCCAGTGTGACCCAGTTGATAAGGTGTTGGATTAGTAATCAAGAGGTCCTGGGTTTGACCCTCATCCTTTGCAAATTGGGTTTTTCCTAGCAGTGTACCTGAACAAGACACTGCTGAGCCCCTGGCTAGTCCTGGTGAAGTCAAGGAAACATGCATAAGTGACCTGTCACAGTGATATAATTGAAATAATATTGTAAGTGGTGATCAAACATCATTCAATCAATCAAATCACTGATGTTATGACAATTAAGAAATTTTTTTGACATATACAGAAATGCTACTTTTGAGAAATTTGTCCATTTGCCACAAGGTTTTCGAACTGCATGCCTTCTCAAACTGATTCACCAGTTGATATGCTTTGATATGAAAACCCAAATTCTTTTATTTCAAAGGTACTTTTACAGAAAAGATATCTCCTTATCGTACAGTGTGGATCTAAGATCAGACTGCATGTTCTGTGCAGTCTAGCCTTGATCTACATTGTCTGCCAAAGGTCCTTGAGTCGGGCTTAGCAGCCTAAGGGTTAAGGCATAAAACAATTTATAAAGAGGTTTTTCTAAAACAGTCTCATGACACACACCGATTAGAATAATGAACAGGAAATCTTCAGGGATTATTCCTACATCTTAAACTGTCTTAGCCGTTCATAAAACCATCCCATGTTTTTATGACCTTGAGGAAAAATGCTCTTGAAAGCTTTGGGGGCAAAGAAGACAATGCTGGTTACAAGCATTTTCTCCCATGCCCATAATATTTCCTATCCTTAAGAACATAAATCTTATTATTTAACCCTTAACCACACAATCCCAAGTTTTAATGACCTCAAGGAACAGAGGATTTATGAAAACACTGTGGGAAAAGGAGAAAATGCTGGTAACAAGGCTTAGCATTTTCTCCTTTTCCCACAACGTTTTCTACCCTTTCAATGAATCATTTTCTAATTTATGCAACATTTAGTTTGTCATCTGTAAATGCTTTGAATTTGGACTGGTCTAAAATGTTGTTTGGTAAAGAGTTAACTAAAATTTTAGACTGGTCCAAATTGCAAGCATTTGCAGACCACAAAATAAATGTGACTGAAAAATGAAAATTTGTATCAGGAAGGGTAGAAAACATTGTGGGAAAAGGAGAAAATGCTTTTTCTCAGCGTTTTCTCCTTTTCCCACAATGTTTTCAACACGCTTCTTTCTCAGGGTCGTTAAGTCGGGATTATGTGGTAAAGGGTTAAGCCATATTTAATTCATAGCCTGCAAATGTTTTTAATATGGACAAGTCTAAAGGTCTTTGGATTGATAACCTTTTTCAAATCTTTCCCAAACCACAAAATCTTAGACTTGTCTAAACTGAGAGCATTTGCAGACGACAAAGGTAGAAAAATGACCAGATTTTTCTGTGAAATGCTGATTACCAGCATTTACTCATTCTTTCGGAATTTATTTTCTGTCAACTCTGTCAATGTGTGTAAACCATCAGTTTCAGTCATTATGACGTGCAAGACTTTCTTAAGCAGGAAAAAGTTGCTGTGCTCCCCCACCCTCCGTATTCACCTGACAAGTTGCCCTTTGTGACTTCTTTTTGTCTGCAAAGCTAAAAAAAATACCTTTTAGGTCGAACATTTGTTCAGCGCAAACACCTTAGTTCTGCAATATTCCAGTGTCTAGATAGAACACCTAAAAAAGACTATGAAAATGCCTTCAAAGATTGGATCCGGAGACCGAAACTTTGTATATCTGTAGGTGATCAACCCTTAAAGCGCCTTTCACGACTATAGTTGCCTTTGCGGCCAGTGCAGATCAAGATCAGGCTGCACAAAACGTGCAGCCTGATCTTTGATCTACACTGTCTGCTTTGATGAAACTCTGTAGACAGAGGCAACCATGAAATTGTAATTATTTGGATCATATTTCTAGAATGACAATGTATGATAGGTTTATTCAGCACTCTAAAGGTTAATACTTTAACCCTTTCCCAAACGACAAATTTTGGACTGGTCCAAATTGAAAGAGTTTGCAGACCACAATTTTAAATTTGATGAAAATAGCAGAAAGTTATCAAAAAGGGGAGAAAACATTGTGGGAAAAGGAGAAATTGCTCGTTACGAGCAATTTCTCCTTTTCCCACAGTGTTTTCAAAAGACTTGTACTGCAGACACGTGAAAACCAGGGCTTGTTTGGGAAAGGGTTAAGGGAACAGAATAAAAATTTCAGTGAAATCTATGAAAAACAAGTTGGAATCTTTAAAAAAGAAGCCAGGAGAGGTCAGCATCAATATTTTCAAATAGCTTACTGCTTTTAATTTCAGTATATTTTGGTACATATAAACAAATAAGTAAGGCATTATACGATCGCCGCTGTGTAAAAAGGAGAAACCTCTTACGCATTACATGACAGACACGTGACCTTTTTCCCACGTTTTCAAGTCGCGTGATCTTTTCCCGTGGTGTTCTCTTTTTTAACGAAATTCTTTTTTGTGTGTGTGTATACGTAGCTTTATTTGTTTAATGAAAAATTACAACCACTGGAAAGGTCATTTGCAATCAAATCAATATCACAAATCCTTTTTGAAATCTGTCATATAAAAACAAAACATGTCTATTTCCTATTTCAGTTTTTTGATTTCGGTTTATTTATAAAACCATGACGAAATAGACTGTGTATCAGAACGATTTCGCAGAAAAGCATGAAGTTAGGCAGGAATTTCTGAGGCAGTCTTCCTTTTAAACTCACCACTGTTGGAGAGGTCATCAGACCTCTCCAATAAAATTTAGGTGATTAGATGCATTCATATTTGAACACTCCTCGTGTAAAATGTCAAAGATTTTACACTACCACGATGCAGACACTGATGCCAATACCAGGGCTATTACGTACATTACCTCAAGGTTTTCTTTGAAAAACAGCCGAGCTAAAAATGAAAATAGGAACAGAACAAATTTGTAATCATATGAAGTAACAGGCATAATTATCAAGCATATTGAAATTCTGCACTTTTTAAACTTGCAAATTGCTCATTAGACGAATGTTATCTGTCATTTAAAATGATTTTCCAGATGAAAATTCCACATAAAATGTATCATTTGCAATATATATATCCCTTGTGCTTCAACTGATCTTTACAAAATGACAAAAATTTGGACTGGTCCAAATTGAAAACATTTGCAGACGACAAATTAAAGGTGGCTCAAATGAAAAAAGATGTCCTTTATAGAGTTGAAAACATTGTGGGAAAAGGAGAAAATGTTGGTTACCTGGATTTTCTCCTTTTCCCACAATGTTTTCAAAAGGACACTCCTCCAAAGGTTCCTTAAAAGTTGGTATTGTGTGGTCCTTTCAGAAAATATAATGTTTTGTTCAACACAACAACAGGCAGTCATAATTTAGTAATAAATCCTAAATCCTTTTCCAAACAATCTCATAATTTAAAGACCCCAAGGAAGAAGCCTTTTGAACACACAAGTGAGAAAAGCAGAAAATGCTGGTGACCAGCATTTTCTCCATATCCCACAATGTTTTCAATCCAGTCAAAGAACTCTCAGTTTTGTATTCTTCAGATGCTTTCAATTTGGAATATTCTAAAGTTTATCGTATGGAGAAGAGTCAACAGACCTTAATTAAACATGTTACTGACCCAAATAATTGCCATTCATGAGTGCTATTGGTCAGAATGAATGTTCTTATTCAGTCTGATCTTGATCTACAGAAGCAACCAGTTATTCAGGGCACTTTAACTCTTTACCACACGACAAAAATGTAGACTAGTCCAAATTGATAGCGTTTGCAGACGATAAAATGAAAGTGACTGAAAAAATGAAATTTGCTCTGGGAAGAGCAGAAAACATTGTGGAAAAAGGAGAAAATGCTGACTACCAGCATTTTCTCGTTTTCCCACAATGTTTTCAAAAGGCTTCTTTCTTAAGGTCGTTAAAAGTCGGGATTGTGTGGTAAAGAGTTAAGAGATCTACCCTGGGCTAGAAGCAACCATAGTTGTGAATAGCATTCTAATAGATAAGGGTTGAATATTTCAGCCAAACAGATAAAATTTGAAAAATTTTGCTTTTTCTGCATCTATTATGCTCATTCACCAGTCAAAGTATTAACCTGAGTGTTCATTCTAGCTTTGCTTGTAAGGGGGCCCATCAGGCCCCAAGACATTGAAATAGGGGGCCATGTTGGAAAACTGGGGGCAACACACAAAAAAAATATTTTATCACTGATTTGTTACCCTTTTTATCTAACAAGTGTTGCCGTTTCAGTTAAGAAGTGATCCGTATTCCCATTCACGTATCTATGAATAATGTGTTGATAAAACTGCAACACTGCAGAAATTATCACTGTTAATTGGCGCAACCTTATTTCCGCCATTAATTTAACCTAAACAAGAGCGGCAAATTGTCGCAAGATACGCCCGTCTTACCCCAAGTTGTAAAGTTGGGGCATAATAATGATAAAGGGGAGGTATAGAAAAATAGTAGTGCAGAATATTTTTTTTACTGTTGATTGAAGATAATGGCAGTGTATTTGTGTTGACGGAACTCTTGTTTATACACTTTATGTTGATATCCATAGATACGATAGTGTTGAATTTAAGCCTGAAAAATGACTAAGGACAATAAGAAAAAGTTAAGGAAGCAATAGTTATGTTTCTAATAATATGAGATGTATGCATCACTGAAATTTCATATACATAGGTAGTGTAGTAAGAGAGATATGCTGCTGACAAAATTTAAGTATGAAAAAGAAGAAAGGGCAATTACTCATAAGGAAGGAAGATTTATTCTTTGTGTACACTGCAGCCCATATGATTACAACAAACACAACTGTCAAATTTAAAGTTAATAGATTTTAAGATGTGTAAGTTATGCTACCTGGATGCCTGTACGCCATGGCTGATCCCATAATACATCCTGTCTTGAAAGGGTGCATAAAAAATAAGCAATTTATATTTCATGTGCACTGCACTACCCCTTGATGAGATGTATCCAGCCCTAAAATTTCATAACCCGAGGTAGTATAGTTTGAGAGATATGCATCATACAAAATTCAAGTCCGAAAAAAAAACAAGAAAGGGCAATAACTGAAAAATTAAGCAAGCAAGAGTTGAAATTTATATGCACAGCACTTCCCGTTGATGGAATGTATCCATGCATGAAATTTCATATCCTTAGCTAGTATAGTTCTGAAGATATGCACTGGACAAAATGAAAGTTTCAAAATAAAGAAAGAGCAATAAGTCAAAAATTAAGCAAGAGTTATGGTTCATGTGCACTGCACTCCCAGTTGATGAGATCTATCTACGCATGAAATTTCATAGCCATAGGTAGTATAGTTTTGGAGATATGCTCGAGACAAAATTCAAGTATGAAAATAAGTCAAAAATTAAGGAAGGAAGAGTTATGATTCCTGTGCACTGCACTCCCCCTTAATGAGATGTATGCAGGCATGAAATTTCATAACCCTAGGTAGTATAGTTTTGGAGATATTCATCGGAGAAAATGCAAGTATGAAAAAGAAGAAAGGGCAATAACTGAAAAATTGAGAAAGCAAGAGTTATGATTCCTGTGCACTGCACTCCCCCTTAATGAGATGTATGCAGACATGAAATTTCATAACCGTAGGTAGTATAGTATTGGAGATATTCACCGGACAAAATTCAAGTATGAAAAACAAGAAAGGGAAGTAACTGAAAAATTAAGGAAGCAAGAGTTATGATTCCTGTATACTGCACTCCCCCTTGATGAGATCTATCCACTCATGAAATTTCATAACCCTAGGTAGTATAGTATTGGAGATATTCACCGGACAAAATTCAAGTATGAAAAACAAGAAAGGGCAATAACTCAAAAATTAAGGAAGCAAGAGTTATGATTCCTGTGCACTGCACTCCCCCTTGATGAGATCTATCCACTCATGAAATTTCATAACCGTAGGTAGTATAGTTTTGGAGATATTCACCGGACAAAATTCAAGTATGAAAAACAAGAAAGGGCAATAACTCAAAAATTAAGGAAGCAAGAGTTATGATTCCTGTGCACTGCACTCCCCCTTGATGAGATCTATCCACTCATGAAATTTCATAACCGTAGGTAGTATAGTATTGGAGATATTCACCGGACAAAATTCAAGTATGAAAAACAAGAAAGGGCAATAACTCAAAAATTAAGGAAGCAAGAGTTATGATTCCTGTGCACTGCACTCCCCCTTGATGAGATCTATCCACGCATGAGATTTCATAACCGTAGGTAGTATAGTTTTGGAGATATGCTCAGGACAAAGAACTGGACGCCGCCCGCCCGCCCGCCCGCCACGGGTGATCCCATAATACGTCCCGTCTTCGACGGGCGTATAAAAATGATGAAATATGTCTGTCAGTAGTAGACATTCGAAATTCTGACATCCCATCACAAAGGATTTAACTTTCCCCGACCACTCAAACTATAGTTTATTTTCTCATTATAAACCAACCATCTTTGATCCAATTGTCCAAATGCCATTTTGGTCGAAACTCGCATTACTGTATTTTCATTGCTTGAACTAGGGGTAGTGACTGGCGTGATTGTGCTTTCCGATGTAATACTTTCAACAGGTTTTGCCTTTTTCGTGCCGTCGATACTTCCAAAATACTCAGAAAATCGCTTTACTGTGGTCTTATGATTAGCGGAAGCTCAAGGAATGTAAATTCTGGTACCCATTGTATCTCCTGTAACCGTCCGATACGAATATCGTTTACAGGCTACCAGTTTAATGTTAAATATAACATCCGTCAGGTTATTGATAAATTCTCATTCTCAAGCTCAATATTATATTTACTGAGCAGAAACAGACGAAAAGGACCGTAATTTGCGGAATAGTTCTTTTATAATCAAGTGCGTCCGACGGGCCCGAGGTTGGTATAAAATTGCGCCATCTGGGACTTTAGGGGGCCTAGGGCGCAATGGCATGCTCTCGACTGAACACTGATTAATTCTTTCCAAAATGACAAAATTCAGACTCTTTAAAATTCAAATTATCTGCAGACACTCTCAAAATTGGTATAAATGAGCCTGAGCCCTCTGATAGAGTACAAAATATTGTGGGAAAAGGAGAAAATAATGGTTACTGGCATTTTCTCCTTTTCCCACAATGTTTTCAAAAGCCCTTTCCCTTGGCATCATTAAAACTCCGAATTGTGTGGTGAAGGGTTAACAAATTTTCCCACAATGTTTTGAAAAGCCCTTGGGACTGTGGCATAAAGGTTTAACCCTAAATTACCACATAATCCTTACTTAACAACCCTGTGAAAGAATACTTTTGAAAACATTGTCGGAAAAGGATAAAATGCTCATAACCAGCATTTTCTCCTTTTCCTACAATGTTTTCTACCCAAAACAAATTTCAGTTTTTCAGTCACATTTATTTTGTCGTCTGGAAATGGTTCGAATTTGGACCCGTCTAAAATTTTGTCTTTTGGTAAAGAGTTACAACTCTAGAGCCATGTTTCAAATTGTTTCTTTGACACTTGTTTGGTTAAAGTAATGATTCCTTCCTACAAATCAATATGCACAAATTAGAGCAATAATCTAGTCTGATACTTAGACGGGTCTCTGTGGAAACGGTCTTGACAAGTTAACGTGACTAGATATCAAATTTCAAGATCTTCTCGTAGGGCAAAGCAGCCACATTATTATACCTTTAATGGGATTTTTGATCCGTTACAGACAGGGCTTTACAACTTTACATCAAAAGTATTTTTCTTGAATGATGTTTTAGTGTCAAATTAACTTCTGAGTTATAATTTATGACTACCCATTTAATGGTTATCAACACAACCAGTAACTTATGGTTAACAGTAATACTTCTCAAAGCTCCTTAAAAGAAGATATTGACCAATCTTTTCAACAATTCTACATGTGGAAACATACTTTTCAACAATTCTGCAAACTAAAATGAGTAGTTTTAATCTTAAATAACCGATTTTACCAAGTCTCCAGATTAACTTCAATTCCACATACAAATTTTTACGATGACTCTATGAAAACTGCAGCCTCTGAACTCTTTAACACTTCGCCCATTCAACTCTTTACCAAACAACAAATTTTGGACAGGATTAAACTGGAAGCATTACCTCTAGTTGACTTTTTGCCAAGCCCCGTAGCTCAGTCGGTAGCGTACAGGACTTGAGAACAGGAGGTCGCTGGTTCGATCCCTGGCTTGGCCAATTTCTCTCCGAGGATTGATGATAGTCATTGCAACAGGATTCATTCCTCTCTCACTGCTGACCATTGTTTCGACAACAGTTATGTGGGAAAGCAGCCAGTGGCTTGCAAAGAACATTGTGCGGAGTACTGGTAAAAGAAACTCCAGGAAAGCATGGATAGGTGCACTGGCCACCACAATATAACTGAAATAATGTTGAAAACGGCATTAAACACCATACAATCAATCAATCAATCTAGTTGACTTTTTGCCAAACAACAAAATTTTATACAAAAGACTTTCTTGTGCACTGTACAATCTTAAGTCCATCATGAATTTTACTGGGAGATTTAAAGTTACAGCACTGTTATGACTCTCTGTTTCGTCAGTTTAATCTGTATTGCAGTGAAATGCAGTTAATTTTTAGTGACACAAATGACCAAGGACAAATCATTAAAGGTTCCATTACCTAAAGCTCCTTTAGGTATCTTTTTTAACATATAAATAAAAAAACAAGAGGGGCCATGATGGCCCTGTATCACTCCAATGGACCAGTTTTGACACCCGGGCTATAACTGGTATAAGGCCATATGGTTTAGGACAAGATGACTTTAAGTTTTCACTATATAAACTGATGTAAAACTTGTGACCTGCAGGTTAGGGCCAATTTTGACCACAGTTTTTTGTAGAGGTCCATTAGTTGAAGCTACATGCAGAATTTAGTAGCCCTGGGCCATAAGGTTTACAACAAGAAGATATAAAAAATTTTCACTATATAAACCTATATAAAACTTGTGACCTCTGGGGCAGTGCAAATTCTGGCCTCCGGGCTATAATTTGAAGAGTTTTCGTAGAAAACTATTAGACAAAGCTACATGCCAAATTTGGTAACTTTGGGTCAAATGGTTTAGGACAAGAAGATATTTGAAGCTTTCACTATATAAACCTATGTAAAACTTGTGATCCCTCTGGCTGGGCCAATTTTAGAAGTCCATTAGATGTAGTTACATGCAAAATTTAATAGCCCTAGGCCATATGGTTTTTGGACAAGAAGATAGGGAAGATAGGCCATATGGTTTTAGGACAAGAAGATATTTTAAAGTTTTCACCATAGAAACCTATGTAAAACTTGTGACCCCCGGGGCAGGGCCATTATTTTTGACCACGGGGCTATAATCTGAATGGTTTTTATAAAGGTCTATTAGGTGAAGCTACTTGGCAATTTTGGTTTCCCTAGGCCTTATGATTTCAGACAAGAAGAATTTTAAAAATTTTTAATATTTTTCAGTCTTTGACCCACGGGGCAGGGCCAATTTTGACCCTGAAGCTATAATATGAAGGATTTTTGTTGAAGTCCATTAAATCATTTCTGTGAAGTTTCCTTAAAATCCGATGGGTAGTTCCAGAGAAGAAGATGTTTGAAATAAAAGTTAACGCACGCACACATGCACAACAGACACAAGGCCATAACATAAGCCTGCTGGCCTTCAGCCAGTGGAGCTAGAAACTAACAAAATTTATGGTGTTTGGCAGCCATTTTGTATCTATTTTGGGAAAGGTCATCGTCTTGAGTAAAAGATGCATTAAACTGTCTTTTGTTACGTTTAGCATTAAATTGAAAATAATTGTTTTTAAAACTGAGGTTTATTGAATACCCAAGCTACAGGTATATTCAAATTCTAGTTTTGGCATCATTTTGTGAAAATATAAGAGTTTTAATGTGCGCAACATATCTGTGCAGAGATTTGTCCCACTTTTTATGCTATTGTGTCTTTACCATGGTGTGATGTGTCAAAAACTAAAATCACATTCGAGGACAGCTATCTCTACTATCAGATAAGATGAAAATGTATTCACATAGATAATTTATGGATTTTTGACAAGAGCACGGCATGCAGGTGCCAATGCTCAGCTGCTGATGTTTTACATGCAAATTCAAAGTTGAAAAAGCGGGGCACAACTATGTCACAAATACTGATGGTTTCCTGCCCCTGTTGAATGGGTTCCCTTTTTGATAGTTAACAAATAGTCGAAGTTTGAAGTAAATGTCTTCAATAATTACAGAGATATTATAAAATGTCAAAGTTTTTACACAACGTCGCACACAACATCAACGTCAGGGCTATGACAAGACCTTGGGGTTTTCTTTGAAATAGCCAGGCTAAAAAAAAACACGAAAAGAATAACAAATGGAAGATAAACATCAAGCAGTGACAGATAAGAAGTGCGAAATTAGTTTAGCTTCATCAGTATCATTGGGTGTCAGAACAATTTATTTTTTTCTCACCTACTTTAGGGCCCAAGTCTCACATGCAAACTTAGTGATACTAGCCTGTTCCCCTCCTTTATAAAAGTAACCCCTGTGGATGACTTTTCCATGTTGCATGCAAACTGTTTTTGAAAGCATTATGGGGGAAAAAAAGGAAATTGCCTGGAATAAGTAATTTATCCTTTTACTTCAATGCTGTCAGAGGTTTTCCTGTATTTAACTTTTACAATTTGCTTTTTGCAAAATTAATGTGTTTCAGGAGGCAATGAGTGAAAGAAGCAAAAACAACATCAGTTTTGTCCCTTTACCGCACATCAAAAGTTCCAACTTTTCCATACCCAAAGCTTATGCTGATACCAATTAAATGTGGTTAAAATTGTGCAGCAAGTTGTCTTTGATAAGGAAGAAAACATTGAGGGACAAGGAGAAAATGCTGGTTACCAGCATTTTTTGCTTTTCCCACAATGTTTGCAAAAGTTTCTTTTTCAAGATCATGGAAAGTCTGTAATGTGGTTAAATTAACCCAAAATCATTCCCTCGATCTGAAGCTCTGAAACAAATGGTTAAGATCAAGATAGAACTGGCTAAAACTGTGGAAGCTGGCTTTGATGGGTTAGAAAACATTGTGGGACAAGAAGAAAATGCTGGTTACCAGCATTTTCTCCATTTCCCACAACATTTTCAAGAGACTTCTTTTTCCAGATCATTAAACGTTGAAACTGTGTGGTATAGTGTTAATGGTTTAGATCAAGATAAAAGTATGGCTAAAACTGTGGAAGTTGTCCTTGATAGGGTAGAAAACATTGTGGGACAAGGCTACAATGCTCGTTACCAGCATTTTTTCTTTTCCCACAATGTTTTCAAAATTCTCCTTTCTCAAGGTCATTAAAAGTAGGGATTGTGTGATAAAGAGTTTCAAGTTTAGATCAAGATAAAACTTTACAAAATTATGCAATTTAATCTTGTGTAAACATCATTATGATATTTTGTCAAAAGCAACCTTGAAACTGAAATGCTCCAGATCTTTTTACCGAATTAAAAATGAAAATTTATATAGCACACTGAGTATCAGTTAAGCCTTTACCACACAATCCAGAGATATAATGACCCTGAGGAAGAACTTGACACCTTTTGAAAATATTGTAGGAAAAGGAGAAAATGCTGGTAACCAGCATTTTCTCCCTTTCCCACAATATTTTCTAACCTTCCTAAAACAAATTCTAATTTTGTCAGTGACATTTACTTTGTCATCTGCACATGCTTTTAATTTGGACAAATCTTAAAATTTGTCGTTTGGTAAAGAGTTAACCCTTTCCAAACCAATCCTGAGTTTTAATGACCCTGAAGAAGAAGCCTTTTAAGCAACATCATGGTAACTAGCATTTTTTCCTTTTCCTACAATATTTCTAAAAGTCTTCTTTTTCAAGGTCATTAAAGGTCGGGATTTAGTAGCAAAGGATTTATTCTCCTTTGACTCCTAATGCGTGATACCAGACAGTTAACTCTTTACCACACAATCCCGACTTTTAACGACCCAAAGAAAGAGACCTTGTATCCTGATAACCAGCATTTCTCCTTTTCCCACGCTTTCTACCCTATGGAAGACAGAAATCATCATATGAGTTACATTTAATTTGTCATCTGCAAATGCTTTCAATTTGGTCGAGTCGAAAATTTTGTCATTTGGTAAAGGGTTAAACAGTGTCAAACTAAACCTCTGGTGACACCAAAATCTAATCAAAGTGTCAATAGTTCCACCACAAAATATGCATATTAAGACAACATGATGATCTAAATCAATAGGATGTTCACTAATGTAAGAATATGGTTCACTAACATTTGAGGTCAGCAAGAAGCCAGCATCCTTGAGTGTCCCTGGTCAATTCCAATGACCATTGTTCTCTATGGAGAAAATGTAAGGGTGCTCCAAATATCTCCATCATTGTAAGAATGGTTCAACACTTGCTATTCAATCCTCAATTTAACCTGTATCCTGCTAACTTAAAGAAATTAAAATTTCAAGCCGATAATAAAAAACAAAATTTTCCTATTTTCAACGGTATTTCTGGAGGAAATATATCTTTCTTATCGGACAGTGTAGATCCAAGATCAGACTGCACATTCTGTGCAGTCTGATCTTGGTCTATGCTGTCTGCAAAAGGTTAGTGAGTTGCGATTGGCAGCCTAAGGGTTAATATTAGCAGTAGCCACAATCTGCATCTGATTGCTGACAGATCAAGATAAGACGGTACAAAACACAGTCTGATCTTTGAACTGCAGTAACCAGAGTCTGTCAAATATTCAGAAAAAAATCAAACACCCTGATAAATTGGACTACTTAGGTTTGGTTTTCTCAACATTAAATACTGTATATCTTTTTTTAAACAACCCCGGGTGCATTACATTTTCCGAAAGGCGGGGCAATTAATAGAATTTTCCTGGTTTTGGTCAGTACTGACTTTGCTGATTACGAAGCGATCACAATTTGAGAAACCAACTGTAGTAATGCAGAATATTGATTTTACCAACGATCATGATTCATTTGGACATTAAATATGATTCACATTTAATATGGGACACTCGTCTTTGATACTTTCACTTATTTGTAATTTTTCCAAGTTAGCTGATAAATTTTGTGTTACTGGAAGCTCATAATGTTATCAGAAGTGTATGTATATGCTGATAGCATAGGCCTTTGAAGGTCCATTGGTCCCCTACGGAACACTAACATTTTTCTTGGTTGATTGTCGAATACTTGCGAACTGGTGCATTGCCTGTATATCAGGGAATACTCAAATTTTCATTTACATTGTTACTATAAATGGCACATTGGTGACTGCCTCTATGTTGTATATAATAAGACAAGGTGTGCAACGAAATCTAAGAAAATTTTTACACCTGTCCCCTTTCAGAGATAATATTTAACCCAAAACGGAAAAATAAACCTAGTTACCATTGCAGATGGGTTCACAAATGATTTTTCTTGAGTACCCTGACCTTAGAAAGTTCCAAATGGCTCTTGCGATCAAGCAATAGCTCTGATCTTAAAAAATTTAAAAAGATTCTACATTTCCTGGATCGCCATCCGCTGACGTCACACAATTCATTATGATGCAGCGAATTATAACTCACGTGAATTTGCGATCAAAAGACACGCCAAAGTTTTTTACCAATAAACAGTAAATACGCATTTGAAAATATATGAAATGGAAGATGAAAATCGTGATACTGGATTAGATGAAAAGATGAATTATAATAGACGAAATATTAATTTGATAATTTCATCAATATATCAACAAAAAATTTTAGATCTTTGTTTGAAAAAAAATATTTTAGTTATAATTTGCTGCAGGATTATAAATTGTGTGACGTCAACGCATGGTGATCCGGAAAATGAGGAAGCTTTTTAAAATTTTTCAGATCTGAGCTACAGCTTGATCGCAAGAGCCCTTTGGAACTTTCGAAGGTCAGGGTACTCAAGAAAAATAATTTTTGAACCCATCTGCAATGGTAACTAGCTTTATTTTTCAATTTCGGTAACATGTTATCTCTGAAAGGGTACAGGGGTAAAAATTTTCTTCAGTTTCGTTGCACACCTTGTCTTATTAGTTATATACAATATAGAGGCAGTTGCCAATACGCTATTTATAGTAACGGTGTCTGATAAGGAAAATTTCGTTGTCCGGTAATAGACCAATGGAGCTTCAGTGGCCTATGCTGATAGTCAGGTGTTCATGACATCCATTTTTGAAGAAATTAGGATTATGCTGATGCTGTAAATGTATTCCAGCTCATTTCTCTCAACTTCAATTGCTCGTATAGGCCGACTCGTAAGCCCATTTTTGGTTAGAAAAAAGCTGGGGTAGCAATAATAAAAGGAGGAGCAATAATAAGCGACATTATCCCTTTACCAGGCAACAAAATTTTAGCCTTGTCCAAATTGAAATCAGTTGCAGACGACAATTTCAGTGTGGCTAAAATGACGCAATTCTTCTTTGATAAGGTAGAAAACATTGTGGGAAAAAGGAAGAAAATACTGGTTACCAGCATTTTCTCTTTTTCCCACAGTGTTTTCAAAAGCCTTCTTCCTCAGGGTCGTTAAAAGTCGGGATTGTGTTATAAAGGGTTAAGGTATTTGTTTCATTCATGTAGCTCTCTACATTTTAACAGCACCATGGAATTGATTGATGTTGTCTTGCATCTTTTCCTACTGGGCATGAGCATGCATGCACTTCCAACGATTTTCTTTCTACAAAATTTATTCTCTATGTACAGATTTCACAGAAGTATTTTGCTTTGACCCTATCTTTTTCTCAGTATCTCTCTGAATCTTCTGAATAGGTAAAATGTCATGCACAATCCCATAATTTTTTTAAACCATTACCACAGGACAAAATATGTTTAAACAGTCCTAACTAAAAGCATTAATTTGCAGACAATTATTTCATTGTAGCTAAAATGACACAATTTTTCTTTAATAGGGTAGAAAACATTGTGGGAAAAAGGGGAAAATGCTGGTTACCAGCATTAAAATTTTCTCCTTGTCCCAAAACGTTTTCAGAAGGCTTCTTCCCCAGGGTCGTGTTAAAACTCGGCATTGTGTAAAGGGTTTACCCCTTTACCAAATAATCATGAGTTTGAATGACTCTTAGGAAAACTGCTTTTGAAAACATTGTGGGCAAAAGGAGAAGGTACTGGTTGCCAGCATTTTCTCCTTTTCTCCCAATGTTTTCTGTCCTTTTAGAGATAAATCTCATCATCTAAACTTTATTTGATTTGTTGTCTGCAACTGTTTTGAGTTTGGACAAGTCTGAATTTCTTTTCACCTGGTAAAGAGTTAAGACAAAATTTAGGTATCCATTACATCAGGAATTCCAAAGCATCAAGAAATTTCATTGACTCTTTACCAAACGACAAAATTTTAGACTGGTCCAAATTGAAAGCATTTGCAGACGACAAATTAAATGTGACTCGAAAATCGAAATTTGTTTTGGGAAAGGTAGAAAACATTGTGGGAAAAGGAGAAAATGCTGGTTACCAGCATTTTCTCCTTTTCCCACAATGTTTTCAAAATGCTTCTTTCTCAGGGTTGTTAAAAGTCAGGATTGTGTGGTAAAGGGTTAATTTGATCTTTAAACTCTTAGAACATCAAATAAACCAAAAAAACAAATTTCAGAGACCTTACCAGGGTCTTCTAAGAGCACAAGCCACAACATGGCTCTTGATCAAGATCTGCACAAAACATGCCATCGATTCTTAAATCCACCGAGTTGAATTATGCTGGCAAACAACAGCCTTTGACCAAACTTTCAACCAAACATCCCCAGAGAAGAATGCTTTTTAAAAATTCTGTTGGAAAAGGAGAAAATGCTGTTAAACACCAACATGATCTCCCTTTCACAAATGTTTTCCAACCTTTCAACGGAAAATCCCGTCATCTGAGCCACATTTAGATGTTCAAATATTTTCATGACAAGTCTAGTCATGCCCCAATAGCTCAGTCAGAAGTGCACAGGACTTGGGAACAAGGGGTCGCTGGTTCGATCCCCAGCTCAGCCAATTTCTTTCCGAGGATTGAAAACAGTAATTGCAACAGGGTTCATTCCTCTCTCACTGCTGACTGTTGTTTCACCTATGGTTATGTGGGAAAGCAGCCAGTGGCTTGAAAAGAATATTGTGCATAGTACTGGTAAAAGAAACCACCACGATATGACTGAAGTAACACTGAAAAGGGCATTAAACACCATACAATCAGTCAATCTATCAATGTACAAGTCTAAAATTTTGTCATCAGATCGAGAGTTAAATATCACCTTATGTCTTTTATGGCTGATGAAAAATGTCCATATTACTGTAATAGGGTTTTATCATTTACTCAAGAATAGAGTTTTCAGCCAGTTCTTATACTTATTATTCAGACATGCTTTTCTTTATTTTACAGCCAATGGTTTCGGGGAACTGGTGGTGACCACAACAAACGGAGAAAATGGACATATAAAATCTAACTTTACAGAGGAGATCCAAGTGTGAAACTGCATTGTTACAACCTGGAACAAATTTACAGTCCAGGGTCCGTATTCACCAACCATTCTTAAGAACGTTCTTAGACTTATTCTTCAAGATTTTCCAAATTTGAAAGTAACACAACTTCTGATTGGCTAAACCATATGGTTTAGCCAATCAGAAGGTGTGTTACTTTCAAATTTGGAAAATTTTGAAGAACAAGACCAAGAATGTTCTTAAGAATGGTTGGTGAATACGGACCCAGGACTTTGAAAATACCCTGGTAAAATGTGGATACTACAAATTACTATTCAATACATGAATAAGAAATGAATACATTTGAACAAAAGGAAACACTGCTGTAAGCTATTGCAATTTTCCCTCTGTCACAATGCCATAGGAAGTCATCCCCTGAAGGATTAAAACTGTCAGTTGCAGAAGGTAATTCATTTAGATGATAATGAAGATGTACAGGACACTTGGCAGAAAATACCCAAGTTCTGCTAACAAATCTTGACAAAAATCTTGAATAGTTTAAATCCAATTGCTACAAGCTCAGATCTTGCTCTATGGTGTCAGCAATAGCCCCTGAAAATGTATAGCAGTCCATGTCACATGACAAGACTGTACTAATTCCTGTTATATAAAGTGTCTGTTTTCTGTTACCCTAACAGTGTGGAATAAACCTATCAGATGTTTTCATCTTAATAATTGCAATTCCATGACTGCTTTCGTCTACAGTGTTTCACCAAAGCAGACAGTGTAGATCAGAAATCTTGATCTACACTGCCTGCAAAAGCTACTTTAGGCGTGTAATGCAATTTCATGATTAAATATGTGATAGTTTGTTGAATTGGTTCATGACAAGTAATACAAAAACCTTCAAAACTGGCAATTAATCCTTTACCACACAATCCCGAGTTTTAACGACCCTAACACAGAAGGGTTTTGAAAACATAGTGGGAAAAGGAGAAAATGCTGTAACCAGCATTTTCTCCTTTTCCCACTATGTTTTCTACCACATCTAAAACATATTCCATCATTTGAGCCACACTGAAATTGTCGTCTGCAAATGCTTTCAATTTCGACCAATCTAAAATTTTGTTGTTTGGTAAAGAGTTAAGGCTGCACCATTTGGCCTCATGGTAATTGATGTAGAAAGCACAGCAACTGGCCCTCCCATGTCAGGATGATGTTACTGGTTTTCAAGGAAGCCTGTTGAGCTTTTGAGCTTATTGACTGGTTAGGGGTAAATACTAGACATCAAGTAAACTGTACCAAAGGCCTATCTGACAAAGTCTCTTAATATCTAAACATGTGATGGATTGTGGAAGCGACCAAATACCAAATAAATGGAAGGCTCCACTGCTTGGCAATAGATGTTAACAGGGTCAGACACCAATCAAACTGTACCATTGGCCTATTGAACAAAGTGTCTATTACTTGAATATGTGACTAGGTTTGAGTTTGACCAAATACCAAAATCAAAGGAAGATTTGTGAAACACTATTAAGCTATGATATGGTGTTATGAAAAAATACAAATTCTGTTATATGTTATGCATGTACATGTAATGGGTTAGTGGAGTTAATCAAGGGCGAAGAAAGTTGAAGTTGTTCTGCCAAGCAGGACATGCAGTAACTGTTATTTCATTACTCATTAGATCCATCAATCTGATGTGGTTTATGCTAGTATAAGATTTAAGAGTGTATGTGCACACAGAACTGTATTTACATGGTAGTGACGAAAACGTGGTTGGGGTGTACTAGCTAAAACTGAAAGTAGAATGAGTAGAGTCCAAGGGTATATGACAGTTCAGGTCAAACGGATAACATAGTACAGAATAGCTATTCAAAACTGAAAGTGAGCATGCAAGTGTGGTTACACATAACGTATTTGGTTTCGGCCAGTTTGATCACAATGAGCGGATTTACCACACAAATCTGCTGAAAATTGGATGGCAGGGCTCCACTGCATGGCTTCAGTGGTGAGGGATGCTAGTGTCTGAAATCAATTTACATTTAGATTGCTTAGCGCAACTAAAGGACCTTTTGCGGACAGTGTAGTTCAAGATCAGACTCCACGAACATGCAGTCTGATCTTGGATATACACTATTCAATAAGGAAATATTTTTCCCTAAAAAAAACTTTTGAAATATCAAAATTTACGTTTTTACTATTCACTGGCTTGGAAGTTTCATTTCACTTATACAGCAAGTTAAGTACTAAACAAGTACCTCTGGTCTATTGGACAAAGTTTGTTTTCAAAATAGGTGATAGATGATGGATTTTGATTTAGGGAAATGGCCAACCAAAGACTCAAGAACTGGAAGTAATGGCTTCAATGGTAGGTCACCATAGTGATAAATGTGAATTATATGACAACTGGCCTACCCATGTTAGGATAATGTAACAGGCTCAACACTACAAAATTCCTAGAAATGTAAATTTGTCAGCATGATGAATTGCTAAACACATTTCAGTTATTACCTAGGTATTTATTTTTCTTATTTTGCACAAGTTTTGAAAACATCTAGGAAAGGAGGCACAATAATAATTTTGGCAATTCAGGGGCAAAAAAAAAAAGAAATTGTCTCGCTAAAAATATGGAAATATCTGTAATATTTTACCGATCAGCCTATGTTGTTCATAGAATTTTATTTCTAACAAACATTTTGCACAATATGCTCTATCGACTTGGAGGCATGATAAACAGACAGCAGTGAAGCAAATTTTCATATAAAACATTTGTCTCTATCAAGCCAATTTTTATTTGGAAATTTGTCTTTCAAAATACACATAGATAAAATATTTGTTTATCTCTTTACAGGCTCTTCTGTATAAATACTCGTCTCCTTCAAACATACATTAACCCTTTACCACACAATCCCGACTTTTAACGAACCTGAAAGGAAAGGCTTTTGAAAACATTGTGGGAAAAGGAGAAAATGCTGGTTACCAGCATTTTCTCCTTTTCCCACAATGTTTTCTACCCTATCAAAGACAAATTCCATGATTTGAGCCACATTTAAATTGTCGTCTGCAAATGCTTTGAATTTAGACAAGTCTACATTTTTGTCGTGTGGTAAAGAGTTAAATGAGTATGATATATATTTGTCTAGAAAAAGCTAGAAAACTGTTTGAACCTTGTAAAAATATTTACAAAAATCATTGTTCTCAAACAATCGCATAATGAGGTATCAAGAGCAACTTTTGGGAACAGTATAGATCATAATAACACTGCAAAAAAATGCTGTCTGATCTTGGATGTAGTCCTTTAATTATGCTTATTTATTTCACACTTTTTGTTAGTTTATTAGGAAATAATGGTGGATTATGGTTTGATAAATTCACCTTTTTGACAAGAGAATTTACCGATTGATAAAACTCACTGGTACGGAAATACAGAGAGCTCCCCTGTATTTTGAAAGTTCCAACATGAAAGGGGTTAGAAGCATGAAATAAATACTGTAGAATATTTGTTTTTCTCAGTGAAGATCGAAATTTATTTTATCTTGTGAACATCATACAGTAATATTTTTACAGTACTCATGGTTGTGCCACTCATGAAAATATAACCAATGATGTCCACTCATTGAATAAATTTCAATCTTTCACAAAAAAAAATCCTCTATATAAGTTTTACCAAAGAAAGCCTTGAAATAATGTTGTTTCTATTTCTTTACTTCTTTACAATGTGGAAAAGTTCTTTTTCCTTCTTTTTTTTTATTCATACAGGACTTACCAGACCATCACATTGCTCAAATTGAGCAATATCTTCAATTGCCATTTTATCAATGGTCTATTTCTGTATTTATTTTCATGAGGTATCTAGGTATTTGATACTTACTGTTACATAATGGTTGTTATAGATGATAACTGTACTCTTGTTATATATTAACAATTATTATTGTTATTATCATTATTAAAATATACACTGAACAACTTACTGCAGTGTTTTCCACTTCTATATAATTATGCACTTTAATCTTTTACCACATTATCCCAAGTTTTAACAACCTCAAGGAAGAGGCCTTTTGAAAACATTTTGGGAAAAGGAGCAAATGCTGGTAACCAGCATTTTCTCCTTTTCCCACAATGTTTCCTACCCTTTCAAAGAAAAACTTTCTAATTTGTACAGAATTTAGTTTGTCATCTGCAAATGCTTTCAATTTGGACCAGTCTAAAATTTTGTTGAGTTAACTTGTTACCAAAATGACCAAACTTTTAACTTGTCCAAACCCAAAGCATTTTACAGTTGACAAAATATAATGACTCAAATGGTGGGATCTGTCTTTGAAGGCGTAGAAAAATTGTGAGAAATGAAGAAAATGCTGTTTACCAGCACAATGTTTTCAAAAGCCTTCATCCTCAAAGTGGTTAAAACTTTGGATTACATGGTAAAGGGTTAACAAGGGGTAGAAATTTCAGCCTGTTCTGGTTATAAAAATTGTACTGTATAAATTATGCAAAAAATTGGCCATTCTGAGGGCCATACAAACCAACACACAGAAATTGTGTACAATGAAAATACAAAAGTTAGAAATAAGCACAGTGAATAATAATGCATTTATTACCTGTTTACCTTTAAGTCTTACTTCATACACAAATTAAGAAATTTGCTAACATGTATTAACCCTTTACCAAATGACAAAATCTTAGACCAGTCCAAATTGAAAGCATTTGCAGATGACATAGTAAATGTGACCCTAAAATTGAAATTTGGTTTTGGAAGAATAGAAAACATTGTTGGAAAAGGAAAAACTGCTGGTTACCAGCATTTTCTCCTTTTCCACAATGTTTTCAAAAGGCTTCTTTCTCAGGGTCGTTAAAAGTCAGGATTGTGTGGTAAAGGGTTAAATGCATAAGATCAAAATATTTGAAGTCATACTGTTTATCGATACTTCTGGTACAAATGAGACAAATGTAATAAGCATAATACCAGTGCAAAAAAAAAGTAACCAGCTGCTGCATTTTACATTGCATTCTCATTCTAAATTCAGAAAGCCTCATAGTTTAGAATAGTTCATCAATTTGGTTTAGCAAATCAGAAATTTCAGCACTTTGAAATCTACAATATTCTCTTTAGAATTAACCCTTTCCCAGACGACAAATTTTGGACTGGTCCAAATTGAAAGAGTTTGCAGACGACAATTTCAAATTTGATGAAAATGGCAGAAAGTTATCAAACTGGGGAGAAAACACTGTTGGAAAAGGAGAAATTGCTCATTACGAAGACTTGTACTGCAGACACGTGAAAACCAGGGCTTGTTTGGGAAAGGGTTAAAAGGCAACTCAGAATTCAATGGTTGAATGAATATGATCCCTGTGACTAACATTGAGCCAGTTCTGCTAAACAATACTTAAGCTGTATCTATTTGTCACAATGTTCTACTATAATATCTGAAACAGCACATGCCGCAAACCTGGGTCCATACTAACCAACCATTCTTTGGAACATTCTCTGTCTTGTTATCCAGAATTTTCTAAATTTGGATGTAACAAAACTTCTGGTTGGCTGAACTTTAGCCAATGAGAAGTTGTTCTTTTCAATTAGTGAAAATTTTTGAGAATAAGACAAAGAATGTCCTGAACTCTTTACCAAACGAGAAAACTGTGAACTTCTCCAAATTGAAAGCCTTTGCAGACGACAATATAAATGTGGCTCAAATATTGAATCTGTCTTTGAAAGGGTAGAAAACATTGTGGGAAAAGGAGATAATGCTGGTTACCAGCATTTTCTCCTTTTCCCCCACATAGTTTTCAAATGGCTTGTTCTTCAGGGTTGTTAAAACTCGGGATTGTGTGGTAAAGGGTTAAGAATGGTTGGTGAATACAGACCCTATTCAAATGAAGTGAATGACTAAGTTGTCATATTTAGCAATTTTCTTCTTTGCTCCAGTCACTTATTTTTCCAGTAAGAAGCAAGTCTAGAAGTAGCCTAAATGCTAACATATCAAAAGGCATGAAACAATACCACATGGCCTGATACAATGTGATAAGATCAAATAAATCAGTTTAAAAATGAAATATCTAGCCATTGAGGAACCACAATCACAAAATTAAAGGTTGTATTACTGCCATTTGTCAGAGGCAAGATATTTTATGATATAGCTGTTGGCATAAATGCAAAATGAAATAAGAAATTTGCAGAGCAGAAATTTCATTGAATAATCTTTTTTGGATTAAAGCTTCAGTATGACACGAAAGGATTTCACCACACACTTGCGACTTTTAACGACCCTGAAGAAGAAGGCTCTTAAAAACATTGCAGGAAAAGGAGAAAATGCTGGTAACCAGCATAATCTCGTATTTTCTACAACATCAAAGACAGAAATCATCATTTGCCCAACATCTAACTTGATGTCTGTGAATGCTTTCAATTTGGTCAAGTCCTGAATTTTGTCGATTGATAAAGAGTTAATAGTAGCTACAGAATCCTGCTTTTGCCATAAAATTTTTTTACTTATTTAGCGCAAGTTGATATCTAGAGATTACATACTTTGAGATTTTCAGGTAATTTTTTTCACAAACTTCCATTTTTCTAATTAGAGAAAATTGTTTATTTAGGAAAGTGAAATTTTAGGTGCCTAATTACTAGTGTTCAACATTGTTATGGTCCAACAAGTTTGTGGCAGGAACAGCATTCCAGAAAGTCCACATTAAACTCATAGTACTTAATTGTAAGGAAATTATTGTCAAGATGACAATCTTTTATCTGTGTATACAGTACGTCACAAGCAGGTGGTCAAAATATTATGACCATGCAGCCATGGCAGATCTTCCATGGCCACAGCAAGCATCTCTGATTTCATGGAATTATTACCCCCAGTTCCATGACATAGAGCAAGTTGACTGGGGCACAAGGTCCTATTCAGATTCCCATAAAAGAATTTGACTTTATTCAGAACTCTGGTTTTCATAGCAACAAAACTGCAAAACATTGAAATTGTTTAAAGATTCCCTTCTTAAAAACACAGGGTAGACTTCTCTGCAAATTGACGGAAATGATTCTTTGGTGCACCTCTTTGATATTAATTATCAGTTTTCTCCAATGATTATCGTAATCCAAAGTATCACTACTACCAGGCATCCTGTACTTACATTTTCTGGGCAGAAACTTTTCAGTATTCAGTAATTGTTTTTGTTAGGGTTGTTTATCCATCTGTCTGTCTTTCATAATTATGTTGGTGTGTCACTTTTCCTTGATAAGATGAGGTGCAAAACGGAGGTTCAAATGATACAGGCACTTGAATCCTATCCATTCCACCTCTTCTTGATTATGTAAATATTTGATATGAGTCATGCTCTGGCAAAAGGGGGCTTAATGCATCTCCGTAATGTATGACACCAAGCAAGATATTACATGGTCATGGATCCATAAAGTCCATTTTTGTCTTACAACTGATTGAATCGTGAGGTAAACTGGTCCTTGGACTTGCAGGAAATTGACCTATAGCGGAAAGTTTTGGCCCAGGTCAGCCTGCGCAGACTGCAACGGCTGACCTGGGTCGATACTTTTCGCAAATGCATTAAGCCCCCTTTTCACAGAGCATGGCTCATATATTTGTCTCATTGATGAGATGATGTTCAGAGTATTGCTCTCATGTGTCTTTCTTACATGCAGAGCAGAAGATTTCTAATACCAGTCTCCAAGGTTAAGTCACAACAGGTTTTTAAAGATCACATGTACCGGAATTGTGCCAGGTTTTTATCTCCTAAACCCTGTTTGAGTTTAACCCTTAGAGTGCCGAATAAACCTGCCAGACATTTTAATCCTAGAAATATGACCCAAATAATTGCAATTTCAAGGTTGCATTTGTCTACAGTGATTCATCAAAGCAGACAGTGTAGACAAAGATCAGGCTGCACGTTTTGTGCAGCCTGATCTTGATCTACACTGGCCGCAAATGCAACTATAGTCGTGAAAGGCACTTTATGGGTTAAAAATATTTCACACACTTATCAAACTTGATGAGATGGCACACAGAGCAATGGGTTCATATGCCAGTCTCTCAGGTCAAAGTGACAGTGGGTATTGACAGGTAACATGCAGTAGTTATGTTTCTTCACTATTAAACCCCTTGTTGGAATCTAAAAATATTTCACACATGAGCCAAGTTGATGACAGGATGTGCAGAGTGGAGACTTCACAAACCAGTCACATGGTCAAGGTCACAGTGAGGGGTTAAGAGTCACATACCCTTGACCTTCTGCTATTTCATTGACAGACAGTTCAAAAAGCTTTTGGGATGGCATCTATTTTTGACCTAAGAAAAACCTATCTAGCTAAGCATCAAGCCCAGAATGATGTGTTAACTCTTTGCCAAACGACAAAATTTTAGACTGGTCCAAATTGAAACCATTTGCAGATGACAATTTCAGTGTTGCTCAAATGGTGCAATTCTTCTTTGACAGCATAGAAAACATTGTGGGAAAAGGAGAAAATGCTGATTACCACCATTTTCTCCTTTTCCCACAATGTTTTCAAAAGGCTTCTTCCTCAGGGTCGTTAAAAGTCGGGATTGTGTGGTAAAGGGTTAAATATCAAACATGACCCAAAAAAACCCACTTTTTGTCAGTGTGTATTGAATTCAGTATAAATGTCCCTTGATTAGACCTTATTCGTTTTCAATGCCATCATCCCCGGAAGTAAAAAAAAAATACTTTTCTGGGCTTGGCTTATTTTGATATTTTACTTCTGGAATGTTCTTGCAGTATAGGCATCTTAAAGACTAATGTCAATTATGGTTCAATTAATTACAAGGCAGTGGGACAATACAGGGCCATCATGGTCCTCTTGTTCTATCACTCTCTTGTTATACTCATTCCCTAATGCACATCCACTTTTCAATAATTTCAGCCCTTTGATTGTGTTAAGTGCTGAATACTCAATGTCCATTTAACGAATGTGCGAGCTATCTAGTTTCACTAGAACAGTATTAAAATAGTACTCTAGAGGCATTAAGGTCACAATCCTCTGACATTCTATAACTACATTTTATTTGCTGACGGAATTATCTTTTGAATTCAAGTTGGCTACAATAAATCCATAAGTTATGTCTGACAATGATACAATCACCTCACCCTGTTGAGTGCTTTCATGCAATCAGGTGAACATAGAATACTTAATGATTATAAGAGAATTGTCAGTAAGTGAGTCATGCTCTGTGAAAAGGGGGCTTAATGCATCTCCGTGATGAATGATACCAAGCAAGCAAACACAGTATTACCCATTCCTAAAATCCATTTGGTGTAATATCCAAATGCATCTTGAGGTACAATGGTCATTTGACATGCAGAAAACTGACCAAAAGCAAAAAGTTTCGGCCAAGGTCAGCCTGCATGGACTGCGCAGGCTGACCTAGGTGGACACGTTTTGCAGATGCATTAAGCCCCCTTTTTACAGAGCATGGCTCAAATGTTTATGAACCTTCATAAATAATTATCAAAAAGTCTTCTGAACTTCCTTGTACCAGTTCATGACAAATGGTTGGTTTTTGATTCAAGCACAATGCATCAGATCAGATCATGAAAATAAATTTATCAACATTATTTCATGGTCCAGTTTATGACTTCTTAACCCTTTAAACATTTTGGAAAAAAGGACAAAATGCTGGTAACCAGCATTTTCTCCTTTTCCCTAAAATTTCTACCTTTCCCAAACAAATTTCAGTTTTTGAAGCCTGTTTATTTTGTCTTCTGAAATTGCTGTCAATTTGGACCAGTCAAAAATTCTACTATGTAGTAAAGAGTTAATAAAAAAGATTCATGTTTATTATTTAAAATGAAAACAGGTTTTCCCATTTTTTTTTTAAACTAAAATCTAGTTCCATGTCGTATTCAACTAAAGACAATATGAACTGCAATGAGCAATGATGTTATATATTGTGAACAGTGTAAACCAAGGTAAGCCTGCACAAGCATGCAGTCTGATCTTGATCTACATCATTTTCTTTTCCATCAATGGTTTTAATGTTACAATAGCCGTATTCAACTGGTCAACTTTCATGAAGCACGAAAATAAATATTAGGCTACGCCTACCTACAAGGTGCCCTTTCATGCTCCACAAACATTACAACGATAAGAAAGCGTAAGGTTTATACTTCACGAAAGTTTACGAAATTATGACATTTACCAGTTGAATACAAATATGCAATGCAAAAAATCGTAATTACAAGTCAAATACTGCTAATGTGACAGCATTAAATGAAGGAAACAGTTTCCAGCTGTATTGTACAGACTACGGGAGAGACATGATTGTTTGTTGTAAACAATTGCTCTTTTTCTGACGATGCTTTATAAAATTGTCAAAGGCAGTTTCCCCTGAAAGTTGTATTTGTAGAGTAACCCAAACTCTTTACCTCACAATGCCGCCAACGACCCGGGGAAAGAAGCCTTTTGAAAACATTGTGGGGAAAGGAGAAAATGCTGGAAACCAGCATTTTCTCCTTTTCCCACAATGTTTTCTACCCTATCAAAGAAAAATTGCACAATTTGAGCCACACTGAAATTGTCATCTGTAAATGCTTTCAATTTGGACAAGTCTAAAATTTTGTCTGGTAAAGGGTTAAAGTTATGTCACAGTGTAAGAAATCCTTGAATTGTAAACAGATACAGAAAACGGGTACAGGCGTGGTTACATCAAGATAGCGCTGATTAGATAATCTGGACAAAGGTCAGGTGACATCTAAGGAATGCGGAACCAATGCCAGAAGTTTTACCATTACAGGGCGGAAGAAATGCAACTGACATGTTTAGTCTAAAGATAAAGGCAAAATAAATGCATTTTCAAGGTCGTTTCAATCAAGAAAGTCCCAGGGAAGCAGACAGTGTAAATCAAACATGTTTTATGCAGCATGATCTTCATCTACCCTGGCCAAAGAAGAAAAATAAAGTTGTCAACCCTATACCGCACAATGCCGCCTTTTAAAAACCCTGGGAAAGAAGCCTTTTGAAAACATTGTAGGGAAAGTAGAAAATGCTGGTAACCAGCATTTTCTCCCTTTTCAACAATGTTTTCTACCCTATCAAAGAAAAATTGCACCATTTGAGCCCCACTGAAATTGTCTTCTGCAAATGCTTTCAATTCGGACGAGACTAAAATTTCGTCATATAGTGAAGTGTTACTAGAGCTGAAACCCTTTACCACACATTCTGAAGTTTTAACGACCTTTGGGAAAGACAGCTTTTGAAAACACTGCTGGAAAAGGAGAAAATGTTGTTCACCAGTATTTTCTACTTTTTCCACAATGTTTTCTACCTGTAAAACAAGAAATCTTAGCATTTCAGCTACATTTGTCAACTGCAAATACTTTGATTTTTAGACAAGTCTTAACCCTTTTCCAAACGATAAATTTTAGACTGGTCCAAATTTGCAGACGACAATTTTAAATTTGATGAAAATGACAGAAAGTTCTCCAAAAGGGTAGAAAACACTGTGGGGAAAAGGAGAAATTGCTCGTTACGAGCAATTTCTCCTTTTTCCATAGTGTTTTCAAAAGACTTGTACTGCAGACATGTGAAAACCAGGGCTTGTTTGGGAAAGAGTTAACTCTTTCACTACTGATGATGACTTGATAACCTTTTGCGGGCAGCGTAGATCAGATCAGACTGCACAGAACGTGCAGTCTGATCTTGATCTACACTGTCCGCTACTCTATTTTTAAACTATGACCAAAGTCGTTTTCAATAGAGGTGGAAATCTATTTTTAGAGCTCGGAAAGAAAGTGGAATTTCCGGAAGCCAAATAGTAAAAACCATAATTTTGCTATTTCAAACATTTTTTTTTTTTTTTTTTTGGGGGGGGGGGGGGGGGGGGGGGGGAGGAGGGGGGCGGGAAATGGTGTCTCCTAATCGGACAATGTAGATCCAAGATTAGACTTCATGTTCTGTGAGGTGTGCAGTCTGATCTTGATCTACACTGTCCGCAAAACTTCCTTGAGATGCACGTAACAGCCTATGGGTTAAACATTACCTTCTGGTAGAGAATCAGGGTTGAAAGACAGAGTGAAATTATCAAGCCAGTTCTTTTGGAAACTCTACAGGTTAAACATGAAAAACTGGTTAGAAAAAAAAAAATATGTCATTGATAAGAAATTCCAAGATTTATCAGTTTAACCGATTTTGAGTTACTATGGTAACAAAAAATTCCAACGCAAAAATTGATATTTCTTTCAACTCACTACCAACTGCAGACATTTTTTTATGACATGACAAGCGATTTCTCCCTTTAACCCTTTACCGCACAATGACGCCTTTTGACGCCCCTTGGAAAGAAGCCTATTGAAAACATTGTGGGAAAAGGAGAAAATGCTGGTAACCAGCATTTTCTCCTTTTCCCACAATGTTATCTACCCTATCAAAGAAAAATTGCACCATTTTAGCCAAACCGAAATTGTCGTCTGCAAATGCTTTCAATTTGGAGAAGGCTAAAATTTTGTCGTCTGGTAAAGGGTTAAACAAAAATGTTTTCTCACATGTGCTAAACTTTTGTAGATGATCCCTATTTGTTATGAAGGTTTTGATTTGTTTTATGTTTATTTATTATCGCCTCCACCGGTTGCCCAAATGGACCATGCCCCCCAGAAGACTGTTACCGGTAGTTTTGTTACAGGGGATAGTGCAAGATACAGGACAGAACTCATCCTAATTTACACAGTTCTTTAACTTGCTTATAGCATCATCACACAGGAGCAGATTTAACATCTCATCCAAAAGACTTTTTAGTAATTTTAGATGGTCAGCCCAGGGGATCACAGCGTCGAAGGTTGTCTACTGCATATTTGTACAGGATGTAATCAGTTTAACCCCTCACCAAACAATTTGTGTTTTAACAACCATGACATAGCAGGGTTTGAAACATATTGGTTAAAGGAAAAAATGCTGGAAATCCGCATTTTCTCTTTTTCCCACTATGTTTTCTACCATTTTAAGACAATTTTAACCATTTGAGCCATAATTAATTAGCTGTCAGCAAAATGCTTTGGATTCGGATGAATGTGAATTTTGTTGTTTGGTAAAAGGTTAACATCCTAAAGAATGAATGACTGAGACGTTATTATGTTACAAAGACAACTTATTTACATTTTTTAACCAGATGACAAAGTTTTAACCCTTTACCACACAATTCCGACTTTTAATGACCCTTAGAAAGCGGCCTTTTGAAAACATTGTGGGAAAAGGAGAAAATGCCTGTAACCAGCATTTTCTCCTTTTCCCACGATGTTTTCTAACCTATCGATGACAAATTTCATCTTTTGGGCCACCTTTAATTTGTCGTCTGCAAATGCTTTCAATTTGGACCAGTCTAAAATTTTGTTGTTTGGTAAAGGGTTAAACTTATATAATTAATTTTGAAAGCACTTGCAGATGACAAATTATATGCTGCTAAAATGGTGGTCTTTTCCTTTTAAACCTTTACCACATGAAAAATTTTTACACTTGTCCAAATTAAAAGCATTTGCAGACAACAAGTTAGATATAGCTCATATGGCCAGGTATGTCTTTAAAAGGACAGAAAACATTGTGGGAAAAGGAGAAAATGCTGGTTACCAGCATTTTCTCCTTTTCCCTCAATGTTTTATAAGGCCCCTTTCTCACGGTCTTTAAAACATGGGACTGTGTGGTAAAGGGTTGAATAGTAGAATGCATTGTAGGAAAATAACAAGATGCTGGTTACCAATTTCATTTTTTCCTTTTCAAACGTCCCAACACAGAACTGACTTGTAAATGATTAACTCTTCCACTGCCAACAATTTTTTTTTTTCAAAAGCCAACAGTGGGGTTCTGATGAAATTAGGGATATTATGTCAATCATATTTTGGCATCAGAAGAAAGAACAAGAGATGTTTGTAAAACATGTATGCCCCCCTAATGGCATCCAATTCTAAATATAACGTGATTATAAACTGTTAAGTTCAAAGTGTAAAAACGAACAAAGGGTAATTACTCAAAAATTATTAATGATGAATTAACAATTCTTGGGCACTGCACTTCCCATTTATGTGAACTATCAACTTATAAGGTTTCATGATTTTACCTCACATACTTTTTGAGTTATGCTCCGGACAAAAATTAAGTACGAAAATCAACAAAGGGCAATAACTGCAAAAATATAATGGGCAGAGTTATGGTTCTTGTGCAATGCACTTCTCCTGAATAAGATCTATCCACATGTAAAGTTTCAAGATGATATCTGAAAAACCTTTTGAGTTATGCTCCGGACAAAAATTAAGTACGAAAATCAACAAAGGGCAATAACTCCAAAAATATGATGGGCAGAGTTATGGTTCTTGTGCACTGCACTTCTCCTTAATAAGATTAATCCACCTATGAGGTTTCAAGGTGATATCTGAAATAATTTTTGAGTTATGCTCCGGACAAAAATTAAGTATGAAAATCAACAAAGGGCAATAACTCCAAAAATATGATGGGCAGAGTTATGGTACTTGTGCACTGCACTTCTCCTTAATAAGATCTATCCACCTATGAGGTTTCAAGATGATACCTGAAATACTTTTAGAGTTATGCTCCGGACAAAAATTAAGTATGAAAATCAACAAAGGGCAATAACTCCATAAATATGATGGGCAGAGTTATGATTCTTGTGCACTGCACTTCTCCTTAATGAGATCTATCCACCTATGTAGTTTCAAGATGATACCTGAAATACTTTTTGAGTTATGCTCCGCACAAAAATGTGGTCTACGGACCGACCGACCGACCGATGGACCGACCGACAAGTGCAAAGCAATATACCCCCGCTTCTTCGAAGGGGGGCATAATTAAATGTTACAACAGTGGACAACTTTAAAAAAGGATATTGTGGGAAAAGAAGACATTGCTTGTTCAAAGAGTTTCCATTTCATTCTTTGGATATATTCCTTACTTTCATAATAATTCTCCTTTAAGTTTAACCCTTGACCATACAACCACCTGTTGAAAAAGATTCTGAAGACTCAAGCTGCTCAACATTGTGGAAAAAGGAAAAAATGCTGGTAACCAACATTTTCTCCTTTTCCAACAATGTTTCTATCCTGTAACACTCATGAGCAGGAAAACAATGGCATGGAAAAAATGCTTCAAAAACTACTGTTCCAAGGTTTTGAAATTAACTCTATACCAAACGACACAATCTGTGCTCAAACAAACTGAAAGAATTTGCATAGGACCAATTGAATGTAGCTCAAATAATGGCTTCTATATTTGACAAGATAGAAAACATTGTGGGAAAAGGAGAAAATGCTGGTTACCAGTTACCAGAAATATCTCTTTTTACCACAATGTTTCCAAAAACATTCTTTTTCAGGGTTGTTAAAACTCAGGATTATGAGGTAAAGGATTGAGCTGTTACTGCTATATCATAAATCATACAAGAAACAAATACCATGACGGTATAAGAACAAAACTCTATTTGGAATAGTTGGCAGACATGTCGAATTGAAACAAAGAGTACGATTCCATGTCGATTGCATGATTGCAACATTAGTGAACTCTTTACCAAACAACAAAGTTTTAGACAAGACCAAATTGAAAGCGTTTGCAGACGACAAATCAGATGTAACTTATACGGTGAGATTTATCTATGATTAGAAAACATTTTGGGAAAAGGAGAAAATGCTGGTTACCAGCATTTTCCCCTCTTCCCAAAATGTTTTCAAGAGGCTTCTTTCTCACGGTCTTTAAAAGTCGGGATTATGTTGTAAAGGGTTTACTGAATATTTTTTCTCATTGGCTGTTTATTTTTATGCAAGAAAAGAATACAAACTATGTCCTTATAGGTTTGATATTGATGCAAATCTGGCTGAACCGACGTCATCATCACAAATGACACCACCACATGCAAATTTCTCTTTTCGCTTTGCCTAGAGGCTTGTGGCTAATTCAATACAGAAATAGATTGTTGTATAAATACTCCGAGGCTTCAAACAAATCAACCATTAAACATTGAAACAGAAGGTACCAGTCTAAAAATAATCTAATTTCTCACTGTATTTTTTACATTTACATTCTGTTGTTCTACAAAAAGCCATATTTAGAGGGTTAAAGACTTATTTGGAAATTGGCTTCTGTTTCAAGTCGGGCATACTTCTTTACCAAACGACAAAAATTTCAGACTGGCTCAAATTGAGAGCATTTGCAGACGACAAAATAGATGTTAATGAAAAATTGAAGTTTTTTTGGAAAGGGCAGAAAACAAAAGGGCTTCTTTCTCAGGGTCGTTAAAAGTTGGGATTGTGTGGTAAAGAGTTAACCCTTTACCGCACAATACCACCTTTTAGTGACCCTGGTAAAGAAGCCTTTTGAAAACATGGTGGAAAAAGGAGAAAATGCTGGAAACCAGCGTTTTTTTCCTTTTCCCAACATGTTTTCTACCCTATCAAAGGAAAATTGCACCATTTGAGCCACACTGAAATTGTCATCTGCAAGTGCATTAAATTTGAACAAGGCTAAAATTTTGTCATCTGGTAAATGGTTGGACTCTAACAAAGAAGGTTTCTGAAAACATAGTTTATAACAAGCACTGGCTGCTTAAGATGCATTTTCTCCCTTTCCCACTTTTCTATAGCCTATCAAAAACAAATTCCATCCCTTGAGCCACTTTTAAATTATTGCTTGCAAATGCTTTGAATTGGAGTTGTCCTAAATTTTGTTGTTTGGTAAAGAGTTGAGAATTTTTTTTTTTAATGGAATGCCATTTTCTCTAAAAAATTGTGAAACATCAACCATGTTTTGGAGATCGATTCATGATCAAAGCCATGCTCTCATGGAGAGAAAAGAATATAGAAGTCAAATATCCACACACTATTCTATGCTTTAACCCTTTCCCAAACGACAAATTTTGGACTGGTCCAAATTGAAAGAGTTTTCAGACGATAATTTAAAATTTAATGAAAATGGCAGAAAGGTCTCAAAAAGGGTAGAAAAGACTGTGGGAAAAGGAGAAATTGCTCATTACGAGCAATTTCTCCTTTTCCCACAGTGTTTTCAAAAGACCTGTACTGCAGACACGTGAAAACCAGGGCTTGTTTGGTAAAGGGTTAATGCTCTAATCAAAGACCTGCTACATGATTGGCTGAAAGACTGTATTAGGCTGGATGATTGCTTGAACTAAGCATTTGTTGCCACCACTGATCATAACAAAAGTACCGCATGTGGGTACCAACGTTTGGCTACAGTTGCTCGATTTTCAATAAATTTTTTGGTTGAAAAAGGGGTATAATTGTGTCAAAAATACCGGTACTTTGATGGTTATCTGCCAGTTTTTAGGGTTCCCCTTTTGATAGTAAACATTTTTGTCCGATTCTGTCTTCAGTAACAACACAAGATATTTTAAAGGGTCATAACTTTTGAAAATTCTAAGTTGCAAAAGGAGCATTACAGTGTAAAAATATTTTGATAGTTGCCTGCCCCTGTTATATGGGTTCCCCTTTTGATAGTTAATAACATGCCCAAGTTTGAAGTAAATGTTAACCCTTTACCAGACAATCCTGACTTTTAACGACCCTGAGGAAAAAGACGTTTGAAAATAATGTGGGAAAAGGAGAAAATGCTGGTAACCAGCATTTTCTCCTTTTTCCCACAATATTTTCTTCCCTATCAAAGACAAATTCCATCATTTGAGCCACATTGAAATTGTTGTCTGCAAATTCTTTCAATTTGGACAAGTCTACATTTTTGCCGTGTGGTACAGAGTTAAGAAATAACAGATATATTACAAAATGTCAAAGTTTTGCACAACGATGACACAGGTGATGACAATATCTCTATGTTTTCTTCAAAACTGCTGAGCTAAAAATGCACTAGCTGATTCAATAACACTTAACTCTTTCAGCACAAGTTGTACATGTACCTCCTTAGAGAGCTGAAAATAAATTTCTTTCAGCCTTGGCTAAGTAAGCAGAGTCTGTATTCACAAGCCAATACTAATTTTGTTCTTTGCCAAATCTAGATTTTAACAGTAAACCAACTTCTGATTAGCTAAACCATTTTGGTTTGGCCAATCAGAAGTTTTGTTACTTTCAAGTCAAGTAAATTCATGAGAATAAGACTTAAGAGAATGTTCTTAAGAAAGAAGACAGATGGCATATATCCAAGATCAGAATGCATAGAAATTGTAATCTGATCTTGACTATACCTTCTGCAACAGCCTAATTTTGCCTATGGTGATTAACTGTTTACAGTGCTCAATATGTTAAATGGAAATTTCTAGTCAGTAGTAAAAGACCCAAAATAGTACATCTTTATGAACACTCTAAAGGCCACATATTTCGTCCAGTGCTGATGAAATTTGGTGAGAATGAGTGTATTGATCATATTTCAAATGTTAGAATTTAGGTCATGTTAGTTCTGGTAGCTACAATTCTATGTCCAGTGCTTGGTCAGAATGTCTTTCTTGATATCATCTCAGAGAGAATGCCATTAACTCTTTCCTTACCATACACAACAAGGGTTTTTGTTGACAGTGTAGATCAAGATCAGACTACAGAATATGTTTTGAATAGAATTAAATATTGTATTTGCATCATGAAATGATATCAATTTATACTAACTAATCAAAGCTGTGAATACTCAGGTGAGTGATCAAGGGCCATAATGGCCCTCTTGTTTCAAGAAAAACGGCACAGTAAAGCTCATTCTGTCTGGATTGGCTGGGGACTGGCCTTGTTTAACCTTTTACCAAACAATCACAGGTTTTCATGACCCTAGGAAAGTAGGCTTTTGAAAACATTGTGAAAAAAGGAGAAAATGCTGGTAACCAGCATTTTCTCCTTATCCCACAATGGGCCAGTATTTTCTCCTTTTCCCACAATGTTTTCTACCCTATCAGAGACCAAAAGGTCATTTGTACCGATTTTGAAATTTTTTGACTGCAGATGTTTTGAATTTGAAAGAGCCTAAATTTGTCGTTTGGGAAAGGGTTAACTCTTTACCACACAAACCTGAGTTTTAACAGCCTTGAAAGAGAAGGCTTTTAAAAACATTGTGAGAAAAGGAGAAAATGCTGGTAACCATTTTCTGCTTTTCCCCTCAATGTTTTCTACCCTATCAAAGACAGAAAATCCTAATTTTACCAATATTGAATTTGTTGTCTGCAAGTTCTTTGAATTTGGTCCAGTCCACAATTTTGTCGTCTGGAAAGAGTTACCTCCTATGTACTGCTTTAACTCTTTACCACACATCTAAATTCAAAGCACTTGCAGACAACAAATCGAGGATGGCTCAAAATGATGAAATGTGGCTTTAACTGGGTAGAAAACATTGTGGGAAATGGAGAAAATACTGGTTACCAGCACTGTCTCTATTTCCCACAATGTTTTCAAAAGCTTTCTTTCTCAAAGTTGTTTGTTGTTCAATATTCTTAGGGAAATCAATCCAGTGACTCACATTTCAAGGCTATTAGTGGCTTGAAATGTTCACTTTACATGGACAGTGTAGAATCAACATCATGCTGACATTTTGTGCTGTCTAGGAACGGTGAAAGACAACCTATTGGTTAGAATTTACCTGCAAATAGGGGAAGTCTTAATACACTTAATTTTTATGATACGTGGCTTATGAAAGATCTATAAAACGAGCAAAATACAGTTAAACATTAAAACTTTTATCCAATAAATGCAGACTGCATCTGAAAGCATCAAGAATATGATTAGTTGCAGAGGAACACACCCTTTTTAACCCTTATCCTGCTAGGTAAGTGAAATGAAGCTTTCAAGCCAACAGTAAAAACCCGAATTTTGCTATTTCAAAGGTATTCTACAGGTAAGATTATAATCTCCTTAATCAGACAGACTGCATGTTTTGTGCAGTCTGATCTCAATCTACGCTGTCTGCAAAAGGTCCTTGAGTCTGCTTAGCAGCCTAATGGTTGACTCTTTACCAGACAACATAATTTTAGACTCCTCCATAGAGAAAAATTCACAGACAGCAGTATTAACCCTTTACCAAACGACAACATTTTAGACTGGACCAAATTGAAAGCATTTGCAGACGACAAATTAAGCAAAGCTTAAATGGTGATTTATCTATTGGATAGGGTAGAAAACATTGTGGGAAAAGGAGAAAATGCTGGTTTCCAGCATTTTCTCCTTTCCCCACAATGTTTTCAAAAGGCTTTTTCTTCAGGGTCGTTAAAACTCAGGATTGTGTGGTAAAGAGTTAAAACATCTCAAATGATGGAATTTATCTTAGAAAGGGTAAAAAAGTATTGTTGGAAAAGGACAAAATGCTGGTTACCAGCACTTTATCTTTTTCTCACAATGGTTTTAAAGGCCTCGGGATCACAAAAATATTTTGGTAAAAGGTTAACCCTTTACCAATCAATCCCGGATTTTCACAACCCTTGGAGAGAAAGCTTTTAAAAACATTGTGGGAAAAGCTGAAAATGGTGGTAACCAGCATTTTCTCCTTTTTGCACGAAGTTTTCTCCCCTATTAGAGAGCTTAACCCTTTACCACAGAATCCAAAGATTTAACGACCCTAAAGAAGAAGCCTTTTGAAAACATTATTGGAAAAGGAGAAAATACTGGTACACAGTATTTTCTCCTTTTCCCACAATGTTTTCTATCCTATTAAAAATAAATTCCATCATTTGAGTTACATTTAAATTGTTGTCTGCAAATGCCTCCAATTTGGACAAGTCAGTATTCTGATCGTGCGGTAAAGATTGTTAAGCTCATTTGTATCGATTCTGAATTTGTCGTCTGCAGATGTTGGAATTTGAAAGAGTCTAAAATGTGTCGTTTGGGAAAGAGTTAAATATCATATCTATAATGAACCAAATATTTTTTGTTCTTTTTGTTTCCTGGAACGAATGCATCTTATGAAAATGACAGAAGTAATCTAAAATCTTGGTTAAATTAAAAACTGGCTCCAGATAATTACAAGTGCATTAAATGCTAGACAAATGATCAAAAACACAGAAAATGAGAATTTCGACAAAAAATTATGCTCTTTGTCTATTTTCTAACTACATGACCTGTATTCATATTTGATTAATAAGAATTTCAAGAATAAAGATGAAACAAATTTCGATATGTTCCATTCGGTTTAGTGCTATATACTGGTACTTTTCAAGGGCGTAGCACCCATTACGCATATGCACATGAAAAAAGAGTGGTTGAAACATATTTCTTTTTCAAAAAATGGCAATAAAAGTGACAAAATTATTTTCAAGGAAAATGCTGTCAAGCAGTGCAAGAGCCTACCATTTGGCATTTAAATTCTCAAAATTTTCCAGACCCCCACCAGCTGGAGGGGGACACCCCCTCCCATTGCCTCCCCCATTGGCTCCCTCCACCATATGTGCCTCGACAATGTGCGTATAAACATTTTAATCCTGGCTATGCTTTTGATCTTGAAAAAAAGAGAAGCAGATGCACAATACTAGATCTGTGACAAACAGTAACTTAACTGTTTACCACACAACATAATCATAAATTTGTCAAAATTCAAAGCATTTGCAGACGGAAATATAAATGTGGTTCAAATAAGCGACTTTGTCTTTGATAGGGTAGAAAACAATGAGGGCAAAGGAGAAAATGCTGGTAACCAGCATTTTCTCCTTTTCCCTCAATGTTTTCAAAAGGCTTTTTCCTCATGGTTGGCAAAACTCGGGATTGTGTGGTAAAGGGTTAATACACCCACAAGTGCACTGAAAGTGAAGACAGACTGATGTTCAAACTCATGTGCTAAAGGTTCTGGCTTTTTCATGTGAATACCCCAAGGCATTTAGACAGTTCACTGCATAACACCTCTCAATCAATCAATTAATCAACTGTGAAGCACAACTTGCATTGTTTCCATAGATAGTCTCAATTAACCCTTTACCAAACAATCCCGAGTTTTAACGACCCTAAGGAAGAAGGCTTTTGAAAACATTATGGGAAAAGGAGAAAATGCTGGAAACCAGCATTTTCTCCTTTTCCTACAATGTTTTCCACCCTATCAAAGAGGGAAATCATCATCTAAGCATCATTTAATTTGTCGTCTGCAAATGTTTTGAATTTGGTCCAGTCAAAAATTTGGCGTTTGGGAAAGATTTAACCCTTAGAACACCAAATAAACCCAACAGACATTTTCAATCTAGAAATGAGATCCAAATAATTGCAATTTGATGGTTGCTTTCGTCTATAGTGTTTAACCTTTACCACACAATCCCAAGATTTAATGACCTTAAGGAAAAAGGACTTTGAAAATATTACGGGAAAAAAAGGAGAAAATGCTGGTAACCAGCATTTTCTCCTTTCCCCATAATGTTTTCTAGCCTTCCAAAGGCCAATTTCAGATTTTGAGTCACTTTTACTAAATTGCCGTCTGCAAATGCTTTTGATTCGGACCAGTCTAAAATTTTGTCATTTGGTAAAGAGTTAAGCTTTTGATTCGGACCAGTCTAAAATTTTGTCATTTGGTAAAGAGTTAAGCTTTTGATTCGGACCAGTCTAAGATTTTGTCATTTGGTAAAGAGTTAAGCTAAGTGGAAGTGTAGATCAAAGATCAGAATGCATGGTTTGTGATCTACATTGACAGGTCACAAAAGCAACTATAGATGTGAAAGGCGCTTTAAGAGTTAAGGTCATACTGCAATAGAAATGCTGTCTGATTTGAACTATAAACTTAGATATTTTGTGACATATTCTGGCACAAGAAGCTTTGAAATCTAAACACGTAATGAGCCATGCTCTGTGAAAAGGGGGCTTAATACATTTGCAAAAAGTATCAACCAGGTAAGCCCGCGCAGGCTGACCTGGGCCAAAACTTTTCTGCATGTCAAAGAAGCAGTCTACCTAACAATCTAGTCAGTTGTCAGACAAAATGGTCTTGTCTTTAGGGATCTATAATTAAGTGATGACTACAGTACACTCCTCGCGGATTTTGCTATTTTCGCTGTCCGCGATGTATTTAGCGCGGACCCAACGCGGCGATTTTAGACCATAGGTGAACGCGGACTAACCCGGACCGATGTTAAACGCGGCGATCCCTGGCGGACCGCGGCGGTCTGATTACGCAATAAATTCGACCGCGATGATACCGCCGCGATCAGACAGGTAAATTTTTTTAGTTCGGTTAGCAAATTACTCCAGAATTAACCCAAATACCCTATAAGTTTACTCTTTTAAAAAGTAATTTTATGTATTTTCGTGAGAATCGTTAAGAGTTTTTAAAAGACAACAGATAATATTCAGCACTGCAAAGCGATTTATCGGCTATAGAATTAAAACATTTAAACCTTTTACCATATATCTCGGGTTTTAACTACCCTGAGGTACTTTTGAAAATAAAGTAGAAAAGGAGAAAGTGTTGATTACCAGCATTTTCTCAATATACTTTACTACTATGTTTTCTACCCTGTCACAAACGAATTCGACAGTTTGTAAGCCTGTCAACCTCCCTGTCTATTTGTGTGTGGGGTTTTGCTCGTGAAGACTACCAACGATGATAAAGGTCAGAGCACACATAACGTACATGTTCATTTTTGGTCCACAAAACCTGCAGATCACTTTTGTCTTTTCAGTGGTATGCAAGATTCTTTTATTTCACGTAAATTCTGAAACTTTAGTAAAGAGTTTGCGACCTTCCCTCTCGCCTCGATATCCAAAAGCAATGAACAATTTTCTCCAAATGGGCATCAAACGCCGAGTTTTGTTTTCCCTTCTTCCATTTATTCCCTTCTTTATAAAATTTCTCTCTTTCCCTCTTACACATTTTTGTTATTTATTCCGTATCTCTTTCTCGCTCCTTCTCTTTGTCTCGGTTTCTACGATGGAATCTTACTGATTGTGGCATAAGTTTTGTAAAGTTTTATTTGCCATAACTTTTCTCTACAACCCTTGGAAGACTTGAACGACTATTAAGTTCTACTAGCATGCTGAATGGGTGTTTGAATAGACTGCAGGAAAAACCGGAAAAAAGTAGCAGGGGAAAAAGTATCGGTTGACAAAGAGACTAATCTTATTAAAGCACATGTATGTGACTTGAAAATTTTAGCGTTAGTTGATAAGTTAAATTGACTTTGTTCAAGAAATGTTATTTTTTTACTTTTTGTGACCTGAGATATGGAAGAATTGTGCAAACTGTATAATCCTAATTGAGGTCTAATAGTGTTCACTTTAATTTTTAAAGTCAATGATATTGCCAAACTGTTAATGATATACTGTCTTTAATCATCCTTTTAATTACATTTCTGAAATTATCTTAAACTATCGCTTTTCTTACAATATTCCCAACTCTTACAAAATTACATTTTTAACAACTTGAGAACGTAGAAAGTCTTTAAAAACGTGATAAGAGAAACAAATTGTTTCCATCTCGCACTTAAAAAAAGTTTAATCATATCATTTACAATAATTGTTTGAAAGAAACAGCTTTGACAAAAACCGAATCTTTTTTCGCGATGCTTGCTTTTCTGGCAAAAATTGATACTTTTTTCCGATTCCTTCCATTTATACGTTCTTTCCGGTTGCCGTTCGAATACACTGTAATATTATCTTGCTATGATGGGGCCAGTCATTGTTCTCATGATTTTTCTTTCAAAAACCAACTTCTGTTAACTCTTTACCAAACGACAAAATTTTAGAATCGTCCAAATTGAAAGCATTTGCAGATGACAAAATAAAGGTGACTTAAAAATTGAAATTTGTTCTGGGAAGGGTAGAAAACACTGTGGGAAAAGTGTTTTCAAAGGCTTCTCTCTCAGGGGCGTCAAAAGTAGGGACTGTGTGGTAATGGGTTAAGAATGACAATTTATCACCTCCACAAAATCTTAGTAACTTGGTATTAGACATATGATGCCTTATCAGCGATAGGAAGTGACAGTGTCATGTAATTAATGCCAGAAGGTGTAATTGGCTCTATGATAAAAAATAGTGAACGAGTCAAAAATTGCGTGGGCGAGTGTAAGAAGGAAAGAACGAATGGATTTCAATGTCTTCATTCCATATACATTTATTTACTATAGTAGTCTCTTTCATTTATCTAAAAAAAAAAATGAAGCTAATATTATTTTCGGTTATCATTTTTTTCTCTGCTATAAGCGTCATCTCTTTAATGATTGCATTGGTTGTTTACACAGAATGAATTTCGTAGATCCATAATTTTGTAATGCCTCGCTCAATCATTAGATAGAGTACGCTTCTGACATATTGTACAGAAAATTGACTTGTAGCGAAAAGTTTTGGCTCAGGTCAGCCTGCGTGGACTGCACGGGCAGACCTGAATCGAAACTTTCCGCAGAGGCATTTAGTCCTCTTTCTACAGAGTATGGCTCTTATTTAAAGTTCAATTTTCTCGGTAAACACCTGGTTATTTGCTAGAATGACAAGAGAAAAAATATCTTATGCACTGAAACGGGCAAAAAGAGAATCCCCCGAGAAAAGCAAAATATCCACTGCTAGTATTTACTAGGAAGTAAAAATCAAAGGCAAGCATGTTGAAAATCAAGATATATTTATACTCGGACATGTTATCAATCGTTTTAACCCTTTCCCAAACGACAAATTTTAGACTCTTCCAAACTGAAAGAGTTTGCAGACGACAATTTTAACTTTCATAACAATGGCAGAAAATCACCCGAAGGAACAGAAAACACTAAGAGAAAAGGAGAAATTGCTCGTGACGAGCAGTTTCTCCTTTTCCCACTGTGTTTTCAAAAGACTTGTACTGCAGACACGTAAAAACAAGGGCTTGTTTGGGAAAGGGTTAAAGCACACTTTTCAGCAGAAAATTCCCGAAAAGCAAAGAAGGTTGCACTATCTTTTCCCACATTTGACTTTGAGGATTAAATTGTTATTAGTTATGTCAACAAGTAGTATACATATACAAAAAATTATTGTAATGCAAATGATATTGAAGGTTTATACAAGTTAAAATTATTCACTCTGTCTCCGAAGAATATTGAATGGATTTAATATTAAAGGTTTATATAATGTTTAAATGACGCTTTAAACATTATATATGTTTGTACCTGGGTGAATAAAAGGGTCGTTCTGTTCTGTTTAAATTTCCTTTTCCCCCATGCAGACATTCACCAATCCTTAACCTGTTATGCACGATTTAACCCATTACCAAAGGACAATCTTTTAGACTAGTCCAAACTGAAAGCATTTGCAGACGACAAAATAAAAGTGACTGAAAATTTGAAATTTTGTTTTGTGAAAGGTAAAAAAAAAATTGTAGGAAAAGGAGAAAATGCTGATTACCAGCATTTTCTCCTTTTCCCACAATGTTTTCTATAGGCTTCATTCTCAGGGGTGTGAAAAGTAGGGATTGTGTGGTAATGGGTTAAGGACTGTTAATAGGCAGTATAGATCAAGAGCAGACTGCATAGTGTATGCAATCTGATCTTGGATCTACACTGTCTGTATTAGGAATGAAATTTACCCACTAAACCAACTTTTTCATTTCATTGTGGCTGGAGGTAATCGGAAAGAAAGTATCAGGAAAAAAAGTATCGGAAAAAAGTATCAATTTTTGCTAGGAAAGAAAGTATCAGGAAAAAAAGAATCGGTTTCTGTAAAATTTATGAATTTCCACAAGTCAAAAACATTTGACTATTGTTATTGCCTAACCCTTTGTAGGTATCAACAAACACAAGTGTTTGCACATTTCTTCTCAATCTAAGGCCAGAAAAAGTAAAAGATATACAAATATCCACATTTTTTTGGACAAAATCAATATAACCTATCAACCAAATATCTACGATAAATAACATATTAACTTAATTTCTTTTTTGAGAACTGATGCTTTTTTTTCCTGATACTTTTTTTTGTGATACTCTTTATCCTGATTCCTTTTTTCCTGATACTTTTTTTTTCTACAATCGTGGCTAGAATGGTACAATTGTTCTTTGATAGGATCAAAAACTTTGTACAATAACAAATGCATAGCGAATAATATAGAGATATTATCAGGATATAATTTCCCAAACTTATGAATGAACGATTGCTTAGATAAAAGTTCAAAATAATCGTGTTGTCTAAGGAACAAATAACCATAACGCAGCTGAGAGCTACAGAAGGGCTTTATAAATCAAGATCATACTGCACAGAATGCCCTTAATGATATTGGGTCCATATTGTAAGAGCAAATGCTGCAAAGCCGTACAGATATGTCGGTTTTTCCTCATACTGTAGGAGTAGTATCTGAAAAAACCGAAGAGAATTTTGGAAATGGGAAAATTACACTTAATTTTTTCTTCCGAAAAAATCATTCACACTCGGAATTACTGGGTAAAGGGTCATAAAGGGTGTCTAAGCGTATATTATGATTTTACGAGAGTGCACTATGACCGAAGGCGCACACTGGGCAATCTCAGCGGGTGTCGGAGATTAAACGACATTGCGTATTCCCGACACAATGAGGGAGTCCTTCCAAACAGTTACCGAATTTACAGTACCGTTTTTCAAGCACGAGTAAACCCTTTATGTTACAGAAGACGACTAAAATTTGAACGCTGTGATGAGGCTGTCCAAAATATGTAGTTTGATCTAATCCCAAACCATAAATTCAATGAATGAATAAGAAATACAATATCTAGTGTAGAATCGGCTGTTGGCTCTCATTTTATGGCACAATTCCGAGTTATATCGACCCTTAGATAAACAACTTTTGAAAACATGGCGGAAAGAGAAGAAAAAAGTTACGAATATTCCGGAATATTTCTTTGAAACGGTCGAATGTATTGTGAAAAGAGAGGGGAAAAAATGTCGAAAGCCCGCTGTAACATCATATTCGAAGACTCACCATCAGGGTCATTAACCCTTTACCACACTGACGACTTATGACACCCCTGAGGAAGACGCCTCTTGAAAACATTGTGGGAAAAGGAGAAAATGCTGGTAACCAGCAATTTCTCCTTTTCTAACAAAGTTTTCTACCCTATTAAAACAAAATTACACCATTTGAGCCACCTCGAAGTTGTCGTCTGCAAACGCTTTCTGTTTGGATAGGTCTAAAATTTTGCTGTGTGGTAATGGGTTAAGGCACAGAACTGATTTGTGAAAGGTTAAAAGATTGACCTGTCCGCAGTGAAGAAATATAAATCATATGCTGGTGCGCAAAATTTGAGATTTTCAAATCTTTAACACATCGTCCCAGGTTCAACGATGCTGTTAGGAAAAAAAATCACGTGAAGGGAAAAGAAGAACATTTTGGTAACCATCATTTTCCATAAATTTTGCACAATGTTTTGCACCCTTTCACACAAAAAAAAAAGCTGAAATGGATCCATGTTTTGTGATAGCTTGCTTGGTGCATTGAGGATATGCATTAGAACCATTTTTCACAGAGTATGGCTCATTTCAATTTGCACTCAACGAGAAAATAACTCACTGTATGGTTGTTTTCGTAGGTCATCCGATTACCAGTTCGAAGGGAAACGGCTTTATTTAGTGCAATGGTGATTTTGTTTTTTGTTGTAACAATTTCTATTGACATATTATTTCATATATAGGTTTTTTTCCCAAAACGATGATGAAATAGAAATAATATTGTGTATCCAATTGAGTTCACTCCTTTTAGTAGACATTTTAATCCATTTCCTTCTTCTTTAATTGCCTGTTAGTTTAAACATATTTATTTTAAATCGATTGAGAAACAAGTCAATCTCTCTCGAATCTGCCTTCTGGGAACTTGAATATAATAAAAAGTCTTTCATATTCTCAGACAGTTAAGTTCCAAGATGTGAACGCATTACGTTTTCTGATCTTGGTCTTCTCTGCAAAAGCAGCTTTATGCTGAAAGGTTTGAGATGCTGAAGAGAACCCCAGTCTCGTTTTCGAAAACTACCAAAGTGCCGAAAGTTAAACCCCATTACCACACAATCCCTACTTTTGACACCCCCGAGAAAGAAGCCTTTAGAAAACATTGTGGGAAAAGGAGAAAATGCTGGTAACCGGCATTTTCTCCTCTTCCCACAATGTTTTCTACCCTTCACAAGACAAATTTCAAATTTTCTGCCACTTTTATTTTGTCGTCTGCAAATGCTTTCGATTTGGACAAACCTCAAATTTTGTCATTTGGTAATGAGCTAAATCTGTTGCGATATGGCGAGATATTCTAGCCGGGATAACCTTCAAGTCCAAAAGATAACACTATGTTCAGCAAAGTTGATGGGATGGGATCCGCCAATATCTAGGCCTAATGGCAGCAAAATGACGAGAGGGAAATGTATCCGTTTTTTCGGTTTAAAAATAACTTTGGTGAAAAAAAAAAGGAGAAAATATTCCGGACATTTTAAGCGACATATTTCTAGACATTCGCTGCTATTCGAATATTTTTTAATTTCTTACAGAAAATTAAACAGATCTATAGTTATTTTGACTTACCAAATGGACTGGTATAAATCCATCATCGGAATCTAAGTCGTAAATATTAAGAAGGGTTAGATAAGGTCGTATAAAAAAGTGTCAGTCGGTTTAGTATGACACGTGCATATGGAACTAACAACTGGGACAGTACTTCACACTGCCGGAGTGCTATACCCAACATCAAAGAAATACCGAGTTAACCCTTGTCTCTCTTTTGTGTTAAGTTTGCATATGTTATTTTACCCTTTACCAAACAACAAAAGTTTAGACAGGTCAAAATTGAATGCACTTGCAGACGGACAAAATAAATGTTACTCAAAAATTGAAATTTGTTTCTAGCAGAGTAGAAAACATTGTGGGAACATGAGAAAATTCTGGTTACCAGCATTTTCTCCTTAGCCCACAATGTTTTCAAAATGCTTCTACCTCAGTGTTTTAAAAAAAACCAGGGAATGTTTTGGTAAAGGGTTAGAAGGCAATGAAAAGAGCGGGTTTTTATTTAAGAGAACAAGAGGATCATTTTAGTTCAAAATGTGGACCGATGTTTTGTTTTTCTGACGATCCAGCCTGCATTTTGAAAAAGCTAAATATAATATGTACAGTTTTATTCGTTACCCTTTGGTTTCCTTACACCCAGAGACTGAGAAAATGACGATAAACAGTGTGATAATATACATGTACAGGGTAGTATAATTTTTAAGTTGTGTTTAAGTTTTTAATTATCATCAGAATAAAAAAAAGGAATGGCTAATAACTGCTCTATCTGTTTCATTTAATGAAGGGTAAGAAAGAATGTGTGATGAAAATATACCTGGAGCCTGTTGTACACGAACTTTAAAATAGTGCTTTTTTTTTTCCTAGTGTGCAGTTTCAGACCGCGAGTGTACTGGTAAATTTTCGTGAATGCTACATTGTAAACACGTTTTTGCTCCATTAAACGGCATTCACAACAATAATTGCCTTTGCGACTTACATAAATTAAGTTCAGGCACGAAATGTGCAGTCTGATTTTGGATGTACACCTTGCGCTCTTGTAGGACGAAAACAACATGGAAAAAATGCTGGTTCTTGGGTTTCTTTTTTTTTTTCAAATTAAATTGTAGATTATGTTATGGATTTTCGGCACTCTATGGGTTAAGTTATTCATTGGAATTCCAGTCGGAGTTTTTCCTCTTTTAAAGTACACGCTTGTGAGTCACAAACAATCAAGAAGTAGTAACTTTGGTTTTCGGTTTTTGGAATCCAGCATGAAATTGCACTTTTAATCCGAAATTCGAAATTTCATATCGCTAACACTAAATATGGGATAGGCCTACAAATTTGTAACTTAGCGAATAGCTGATTAAAATGATATATAATGTTTCGTGGCATCCTAACTTAAGTAATCCCTGTTGGCAAAGCTTATATCCGCATTTAATGGTACGAAAATGTTGCAGTCGTAATGGAAGAATTAGTTTCTGGTTCCCAAAACAGTGGGGAAAATTACAGATATTTATGTATAAAAATTCACAGTCATCCTTGCGAATTTTCCCCCGCGATCCCTCGCACAGTCGCCGCGATCCACCGCGTTTACCTCCTGCTGTGAAGTTGCCCGATATTTTCTGAGGCCGCGGTGACACGTCCGCCGCGTTTCCGCGGCCGATACCTGTACAGCAGATTTGCCGCGGACAAATTGGTCCGTCGCGGCTCGCGGACTTGAGCAAAAAACGCGAGGAGTGTACTGTAGCATAGTATCATGTGTCAGAGATGCACTAAGCCCCCTTTTCCCAGAGCTCACACACACACACACACACACACACACACACACACACACACACACACACATATATATAATTTGCTATCTTACCTCATTACCAGAAGACAAAGTTTGGGACGTCCATATTGAAAGCATGTGCAAACAATGAATGTGGCTCAAATGGTGGGGCTTGTCCTTGCAAGGGTAGATAATTTTGTGGAAAAAAGAGAATGCTGGTAACTAGAATTTTCTCCTATTCCAACAATGTGTTTATAAGCCTCCAGCCTCAGGGCCACAAAATATTTCATATCACTCAGAGGGCGTGATTTTGATTTCAAAATTAAAAAAATCAATCACTCTCCCCTAAACCCTGTGTTAAGGGTACTCATCGAGACGATTCTAATGAGTACCCACTACACAGGGTTTGGAAGAGAAATAATGGATTTAGAATACTATCACTCCCTTTTATCTGGAGGTCTGATATCACTAAAGTGTTGATTAAATTCCATTCAAGTCACCTCCTGATGGGAGACCTATCATGACACCTTCTTGTATTTACAGTGTCCATTGAGTATTTTGAAATCTCACTTTTTTGTATGCAGAAAATAGAGATTTACTGGATTTAGTATTAATGGTACTTTCACAATCAAGCATCAATCCGTTAGATTTTTCTTGCTCCAAATTGAAAAAAAAAACAAACAGCTGCTGTATTGTTACATCACATCTTATATCATTTGTGCCCACTCGGGTAGCTCAGTGCACAGGTTAGCGTATCTGACTTGTGACCTGGTGGTTGTGAGTTCAATACCCGGTTGAAGCCAACTTTTTCACCAGCGATTTTTCGTCTCTCACCTCTGATGCATGTGAGAAAAGTAGTCAGTGGCTTGGAAAGAAAGTTGTGCCAGTACTGGTGTTAGAAAGCAAGGAAACACATGGGTGCATCACTGATCGCCATGACATGACCTGAGCTGTTAAAATGGTGTTAAAATCCAATACAAACCAAACCATATCATTTGTGTATGTATTTTTTAATAGAATATGCATACAAAATAATGTCTTCCCCCTAGAAATCTGAACAGGGGACCTATTTTGTGTAAATTAACTATTTGGATGTTGTGATGATTTGAAAATTTCCAAAGAAAATGATCTACAATTATGTGTGATCATATATGCGCCATGTTCTGGCAAAAGGGGGCTTAATGCATCTCTGTGATGCATGATACCATGCACATCATCACATAATTACTGATCCATTGTATCCATTTTCTCTGACAAATGACTGAATCATGAGGTAGATTTGTTCTTGGACATGCAGAAAATTGACTAAAAACAAAAAGTTTCGGCCAAAGTCATCCTGCGTGGTTTGCGCAGGTTGACCTGGATTGATACTGTTTGCAGATGCACTAAGCCCCCCTTTCACAAAGCTTTGCTCAATAGGTAAGGCAGAAATTCCAGAAAATTATACAGAAATGTCTTGAAAGGGGAAGTAGACACCTTTCTTTCTCAGGTAATTTCGCTTTAGTACTTCTATTATCAATATTATCAAACAAGAATTTCCAATGATCATTTACGCATTTTCTACTCTTTGTTTTTAGACTTTTTCCAAGATTATGAAAAAAAAAGGAAAATAGATTTCATTTTAGCATCAAATCAAGCTGTAGTATTCTGTTAACCCTTTACCACACAATTCCGACTTTCAACGTCCCTGAGAAAGAAGCCTTTTAAAAACATTGTGGGAATAGGAGAAAATGCTGGTAACCATCATTTTCTCCTTTTCCCACTATGTTTTCTACCCTTCCAAAAGCATATTTCAATTTTTAAGTCACATTTATTTTGCTGTCTGCAAATGCTTTCAATTTGGAATAGTCTTAAAATTTTGTCCTTTGGTATAGAGTCAGACCTTTACCAAACAATCCTGTGTTTTTTATATATGACCTAGCATAGGATTTTGATAACATCATGGAAGAAAAAAACAAGGGCAAAGCATGCGGGTGCCAACACTCGGCTGGGGCTCCTTGATTTTCAGTGAAAATTCCAAGTTGAAAAAGGGGCATAATTGTGTCAAAAATACTTTGATGGTTATCTGCCCTTGTTGTATAGCTTCCACTTGTGATAGTTAACAACTTGTTTAAATTTGAAACAAATATCTTCAGTAACAGACATATTCTAAAATGTCATAGTTTTCACACAGCGACTCAGATACCAGTGCTACAACAATGTGTGGTACAGGATTAACCACATTTTCTACCCTGTGAAAGGCAAATTTCATGTTTTGACTTACATTTGGCATCTGCAAAATTTAATATATTTTCAATTTTTACAAACCTTGACTCTTAAGCAACTAAGCATGACTCACTGATCTTTTATGGGCAGTAAGGATCAAAATCAGACTGCTCAGAAAATGCAGTCTGATCTTAGATCTACACTGTCCAATAAGGAGATATTTTTCTCCAAAATATAACTTTGAAATAACATTATTTGGGTTTATACTATCTGCTTAAAAGTTTTATTTTACTCATGAAACAGGATAAGGGTTAAATATTATCAGCTGAGAAATGGTTGGTCAATGGTTTTGTGGGGCCAATTATCGAATTCGAAACTGATTATCAACTCATCAAATATTCCTTTCACACATACAAAGTGCAATGACCTGACATCAAGAAATCTAATTTGGGAGTTCTGTACGCCCCTAATTTTCTATCTTGCCAAAATACAAAACAAATTATCGAAATAACTCTAATTTGCAGGACATTTGTTAGTATTTCACCATACAGACACCTGATTCCATGCTGAGAATGTTGTATTCTTTATGCTACATAATGCCACCTTTTAATGACCCTGGGAAAGAAGCCTTTTGAAAACATTTTCGGAAAAGGAGAAAATGCTGGTAACTAGCATTTTCTCCTTTTCTCACAATGTTTTCTTCCCTATCAAAGAAAAATTGCACCATTTAAGCCACACTGAAATTGTCTGCAAATAGTTTCAGTTTGGACAAGGCTAAAATTTTGTCGTCTGGTAAAGGGTTAAATATAGATTTGGAGGTCTTAGCTTTAAAATGTAAAAGAAAATTTTAATGTTTGATGCTATACAACCAAGCAGAAATCATTTCATCTTTTGCCATTACCATCAGTGGCATAGCCATGCATATGTATACATGCAAATGCTTAATATCGACCTACCTGTGCATGCCTTCAATCAAAAAAAAAAATTATGATTTACAAAATGTCAAACCTTTTAACACCACAAATTGAAAACAATGCAGATTTTTTTCTTGTAAAAGATTAAAATCATGTACCCACAAAGCCAATTTTTGAAGTTCAAGAATGACCAAATTTGTTTCCCTCATGGGGCTTTGCTGCAACCACCCCTCTTCCACATTTGAATAACTCTTTACCACATTATTCCGACTTTAAATGACCTTAATAAAGAAGTCTTTTGAAAACATTGTGGGAAAAGGAGGAAATGCTAGTAACCAGCATTTTCTCCTTTTCCCACAATGTTTTGTACCCTCGTAAAGGCATATTTCTATTTTTCAGTCACATTCATTTTGTCGTCTGCAAAAGCTTTCATTCTGGGCAAGTCTAAAATTATGTTGTTTGGTAAGGGGTTAACCATTTCATACTATTCAAATATCCCTTAGGAGGTTTTAGCTGTAGACTTTACCCTTGAGAATTTTCAAGCCTAACCAATTACTGTACAACTTTAACTGTTTACCAAAGAACAAAATTTTAGACTTGTCCAAATTCAAAGCACTGGCAGACGACAAAATAAATGTGGCTAGAAAATTGAAATTTGTTTTCAAAAGAGTAGAAAACATTGTGGGAAAAGGAGAAAATGGTGGTTACCAGCATTTTCTCCTTTTCCCACAATGTTTTCCAAAGGCTTTTTCTTTAGGGTCGTTAAAACCCGGGATTGTGTGGTAAAGGGTTAAATTCTTACACCCCTGCATTTTAACTCGTTACCAGAGAACAGAATTTAAGACAGGTCCAAATTAAAAGCATTTGCAGATGACAGCTGGGTTACCAAGATTTTCTCTTTTTCACAATGTTTACTACCATTTCAAAACCAAATCCCATCGTTTGTGATACAGTTACTCTCTTGTAGGTGAATGCTTTCAAGTGAGACAAGCCTAAAATTTTGTCTCTGGTAAAAAGTTATTTCTTTAGTACACAATACAAGAGGGCATTGATGGCCCTACATTGCTCCACTTCCTTTTAAATGAATGTATCATACCCTTAATTAGCATTGACAGAGACATGAATTGTTAAAAGTAATCAATAAGAAAATTCTCAAAGATTTTCAATATTTTTCAGTGTTGCAGCCATGGCAACCAGACTTTTTACTGGAATCAAACTCTTTGAAGAAATTCTGAAGAGGGCTATGGCAGGGACTCTGAAGTGTCTTGCCCAAGGACACACCCATGAAAAAAAAAACAGTGTTTCTAGTGAGACTCAAACCCAGGGCCTCCAGTTTACGAGTGCTACACTCTACCACTGAGCTACACAGGAGCCCTACATCATTTTAGAATCTACTGTTAATGTAGAAGTTATGACCCTGACAAGCTCTGTTACATCTGTTGATCATTTGACATACAGGTGTGATCTCAGCTGCCAATGATTCTATCAAAACTAATGATTTTGCCACTTCTCTTCACAGTGTAGATCAAATAATTGTGCTAAAAATTTTGAAATCTATCAAGAAACATGAGGTTTTAGCGAGGAAAAGCTTAATTTAAAACTATTCTATCATTTGACCTTCCAGTATGACCTTGCCCTTTAACCTACTTGAACAAATGTTGGATTTTAAACTTCCTTGTTTGTTTGCTGTTTAATGCCATTTTCAACAATATTTCTGTTACCAGTATAACGTGGCAGCCACTGCACCTGTCCATACTTTCCTTGAGTTTCTTTGATCAGTGCTCTGCACAATATTTTTTCCAAGCCACTGGCTGCTTTTGCAAATAAACATCGTCAAAACAATGTTCAACTGTGAGCAAGAAATGAATCCTGTAACATAAACTATCATCAATCCTTGGAAAGAAATTGGGCAAGTTGGGCTCCTGGGCCCATAGTCACCAACCATTCTTAACCCTTATCCTGCTACATAAGTCAGATGAAATTTTCAAGACAACAGTTAAACTATAGAGGCTCTTGCGAGCCTGAAATGCTCTACTGGCACTGATTTTGCTTTTTTTTCCCTGCAAGTTTCAAAGAAGTGCAACTACTAACGTGGACTGTGTTGAGTAAATAATACTAAGTCAACGGCTGCTTTTCCTAAATTAATTGCTAGATTTTTTTCATTCTTAATAGAGATCAATCCCTTGATGATACAAATAATCTTTGCAAGTTTCAAAAGAATTTAATAAAAAATGTGACTTAATTGTGTAAACAAGAAATGTACATTTTCAACTTTAAATGGCTCCTTTTCCCATACTGATTGTCATTTTTTTTTTTCAAAAATCAATAGGGTTCAAGCTATTGATAATATAAAGCAACTGTGCAAATTTCACGAAAATCAAACCACAAAATTAATGAGCACTTTATCACGTAAACAAGAAATTGAAATTTTGAACTTTAAATGGCTACTTTTCCACACAGATTGTCAGATTTTTTTCCAAAATCAATAGGGTTCAAGCTATTGATGAGATAAACAAACTGTGCAAGTTTCACAAAAATCAGACCACAAATGCAGACTTTATTGCGTAAACAAGAAATTGAAATTTTGAACTTTAAATGGCTAATTTTCCCACACTGATTGTCAAGATTTTTTTTCAAAATCAATAGGGTTCAAGTTATTGATGAGATAAACAAACTGTGCAAGTTTCATGAAAATCCAACCACACATGTAGACTTTATCGCATAAACAAGAAAAGACCAACAGACCTATGGACAGACAGACAAACAGACAAACAGACACCATGCCATGACATAAGCTCTCCTGGCCTACAGCCAGCAGAGCTAAAAACCTGTTAGTTGTTTTAAACTTATTTTTTTGGAGAAAAATATTTCCTTATCGGACAGTGTAGCTCTAAGATCAGACTGCATGTCCTGTGCAGTCTGATCTTGACCTACACTGTCTGCAAATGGTCAGTGAGCCACGCTTAGCAGCTTAAGGGTTAAGAATATTCTTCTTTTTATTCTCCAGCATTTTCTAAATTTGAAAGTAACACAACTTCTGATTGGCTATACCATTTGGTTTGGCCAATCAGAAGTTGTGTTACTTTCAAATTTAGAAAATTCAGGAGAATTTGGCTAGGAATGTTCTTAAGACCCTGGTTTCAAGCCCTGTAGGTTACTCAAAGCTACTGAGCTTAGTTCCATGCTTCCACTTGTCAAGCAAACAATTATTTTGCCAATCAAGTCAATTTTCCACCAACCTAATTATGAATACACATAAAGAAAATTATGAATGGAGAGTAAATAAGCAAGACAACTAACAGCCTCCATAAACATTATGCTTGGCTTGCAATATATTCATACCAAAGGTTTGTGGTACATTAAAAGCCTTTGGAGTATAAAGCAAACTATTTAGTGATGTGGCAATTACATGTGGCGTGCAACACACGAAAAGGGGCCTTCGGACATATGCGTAAAAGTGCGTCATCTGCGCAGGCTAATCTGAGACGACACTTTACGCAAGCGTCCGAAGGTCTCATTTGGCATGTTGGAGGCCATATTATGAACTGATAATATCTCCATGTAACATCAACTCTTTACCAAATGACAAAATTTCAGACTAGTCCAAATTGAAAGCATTTGCAGACAACAAAATAATTGTCTCAAAAATTGAAATTTGTTTTGGGATGGGTAAAAAACATTGTGGGAAAAAGGAGAAAATGCTGTTTACCAGCATTTTCTCCTTTTCCCACACTGTTTTCAAAAGGTTTCTCCCTCAAGGTCATTAAAACACGGGATTGTGTGGTAAAGAGGTAAACTAGCATAATCTATTCCTCCCATTAGTTTGAATTTCATAGAAATAATTTATAGTTTGTTTCATAATCTACTGGGACACAAAGATTCATGATGTGTGATGTAATCTCAGCCAGACAAGCCATACAGTCTTGGGTTACATTCACCACAACAGGGTCTGTATCACCAACCATTCTTAACCACATTCTTGGTATTATTTTCAAAATATGTTCTAAATTTTGCAGTAACACAATTTCTGATTGGCAAAACTACCCAATAAATGGTTTAGCCAAACAGAAGTTGTGTCCTTTCTAAATCTGGAATAAGACTAAGAATGAAAATAGGAATTGTTCATGAATGCAGGCCCAGGGTCGGTATTCACCAACCATTCTTACAAACATTCTTAGCCTTATTCTTAATAATTTTCTAAATTTGAAAGTAACACAAGTTCTGATTGGTTAAACCATTCAATTTAGCCAATCAGAACTTGTGTCACTTCCTAAATACAGACATGTTAAGACTCCCGGAAATGCCGTGAGTACCACGGAAAATAACAGCGGCAAACAGCTCACATATTTTTGGAATAAACTCCCGAAAAACAAACTCCAATTTTTTTTTTAAGGCCACAACTTGTATCCCGGAAAAAATACGACGAGACCGGTAGGGTCCGGAAATCAGATCTCCGCGAACGCTTTATTCATTGCTACCGGATGTCTAACTATATAGAGCGTTTACAGGGACTTGATCAGACATGCGCATTAAACAAAATTGAGAAAAGAGAAAAGATGTTGAAGCGTGCCCTTTCACCAGGGCCATTAACGCCGAAAAAAAGACAGAAAAAACTCCAGTACGACACAAAATACAGCATCGATTTTGAGAAAAAGTATGACTGGGTTCGGAAAAGCGATTGCTCTGCTACACAAGCGTTTTGTACGGTATGCCAGCGGCATTTCAGTGTAAGCCATGGAGGCACTGACGATGTAAGACGCCATGGTGAGGGAAAGAAACATTCTGAACTTTACGCCGCTAGAAAAAACAGCAAAGATGTGAGTTCGTTTTTTATGGGAAGCAAACACAACACAGAATTGGACACCAATGTAATAAAGGCTGAGACGTTATTTTCTATTATGACAGCTGAACATAATGCACCCTTCTTGCTGGCAGACCATTTTAACAAGATTGTAAAGCGAATGTTCCCCGACTGAGATTGCAAAGAAGTATGCATGTGGCCGGATGAAAACAACGCAAATTGTAAAGAGGGCCTTAGATCCCATCCAAAGATCTGCAGTTATAGAGCACTGCCAGGTGAGGTCATACTTTTCATTTAATGATTAAAAAACAAGCAAATAGGTCTTTTTCAGTCAGAAAAAACATTAAACAGTCACATGATGTTGGTCACGCAAAGGAAGATAATTTCTTACTTGCACAAAGAATTTAGAGACTGGGACTGGCATGATCGGTCGATTCTGGGCCAACCAAATTTGAAACTTTTATGTTTAGTTTGCACATAGTCCTGGAACTTATTTTGTCGGAGAAGATATTGTTTTCTGTTATCAATCTTTGCATTTTCTTGTTCTCAAATTTTCTTTTTGCACTCTTTAAGTTTCTGTTTTTGGTTTCAGACTGAGAGGTTTTCGTTGTTGATTGATGAAAGCAATGACCACAATGACGACAAGGGCCTAGTTATTCTTCTGAGGGTGACAGAAGCGGCTGGAGTAGTTACCAGGTTTTTGGACATGCCAATAGTCAATATTGGGACTGGGGAAAATATTTTCAACGCTATTGATAATTGCTTCAGGTACAGTTAATCGAATTCTTAAACAATCCTAATCTGTGCAAAGAAAATGGCAGATGACACAGGCCATTATCAGAGCAATAAACAAAACAGCATTTGGCTGATTCACAGCTTAACCCTTTAACAAACAATCCCTGGGGAAGAAGCCTTTTCCTCGAGAGAAACCCCCTTATGAAATGAGGTCCTTTTTGCATTGGATCAATTTTAGCTCCTCTGAATACATCTAATACATCTTTCTGCCATCTAATGTTGAGATTATTCATTTTCTTTTTGTGTTTCAGAAAAAACAACATACCATGGAATAACTTAATAGCCTTCACCAGTGACAACTGTAATGTTATGATGGGAAAAGGCGAGAACTCAGTCTTAGCCCGGATCAAAAGGGTAATTTGTTATTTATCTTTGTCACTATTCCGTTACAGAAGCTCTTTACAGATCGAAACCTCAAAAATGATTTAAAAACAATACATACTAAAACAGCCAGTACCTCATTTTATAATACAGTTTACCTAGTTAACCCTTTCCCAAACAATCCCTGGTTTTTACCACCCTGAAATGCATGTGTTTCATACTTTCTTTCAGGTCCAGCCAGCTGTTCTTGATATTGGTTGCATCTGTCATCTGGCAAATCTGTGTGCTCAAGCTGCTGTTAAAACACTACCAGTGAAAGTTGATGACCTTCTGATAGACATTTTCTATCACTTTCAAAACTCATCTAAACGCAGAGAAAACTTAAAGGAGTTTGAACATTTTACTGAAACAGAGCCCCTGAAAATTCTGAGGCATGCAACTACCCGATGGCTGTCATTTGAGAGATGTGTTAAGAGAACACTGTTGCAGTGGAATGCTTTGTCATAGTTATTTTCACAGCCATCCGGAAAGTGAAAAAACTGGGAGAGTAAACAGGGTAGCAGAGCTATTAGGAAGACATGATGTTAGACTTTTCTTCATATTTCTGTCCTTTATATTAGGGCCACTAAATGAATTCAATACAGCCTTTCAAACTAGTGAATGCAGCATAGGCTCCCTTGTGTCTGAGATGAATAGACTGCTGAGGAAATTCCTAGCTAAATTTGTCAAAATGGACGTAATAAAACAACATGTTGCAGACTTGACAACAGTGCCATTCAGGGACAGAAGTCTTCAGCATAACAATGAATTATTGGCTGTTGGTACACAGGCACGACTGTACTTGAGTGAGATAAAAGAGAATCTGACTATTGCTGAAGAAAACAAGTTCTTTTCCTCTGTTCGTGTCTTCTATGAGGCTGTGGTTGGCAAAATGATTGAAAAATTTCCATTTAGAGATGAAAGCATTACACATCTGGGGGTCCTAAATCCCCATAGTGAACTGAAAAGAGAGGCTGTGATTAGTCTTGCAAAGAGATTTTCACTGGTGGAAGATGAAGATATTGATAACCTGAATGAAGAATTACTAGACTATGAGCTTACACCAAAGAATCAACTCCCAGCTTTCAAAGAAGACGACCGTGTAGATATATACTGGCTTTCCATCTCAAAAATGAAAACTGGTGCAGGAAAATTAAGATTTCCCTTGTTAGGAACCCTCATGAAGGCATTAATCACGATACCAAACAGTAATGCTGATTCAGAGAGGGTGTTCTCCATGGTGCGAAAGATTCACACCGACTTCAGGTCTGAACTTGAGAATGACACAATTTGTGCACTGTTATCAGTGAAAATAAATTTAGATGGAGACTGCTATGATGCAGATATAACGAATGAACATTTGAAAGCAGCCAAGAAGGCAACGTGGGGCTATGTTCAGGATCATATGAGCGCAGGTCTTTGTACAAAAGCCTGATATTTTGATCTAGTTTCTTTTTTCTTGTTTCATATGTTTTCTTTTAACATGAAAGACATTGAAATACAATTAAATTTTTTACTTTTAATTTTTACAAATAAAGCCATGATAGTGATTTTAAAACACATTAACCCTTCCCCAAACAAGCCCTCGTTTTTGAGTGTCTAAAGAACTAGTCTTTTGAAAACACTGTAAGAAAAGGAGAAACTGCTTGTAAGAAGCTATTTCTCCTTTTCCAACACTGTTTTCTACCCTTCTGGATAATTGTACGCCATTTTCATCAATATTGAAATTGTTGTCTGCAAACTCCTTTGGTTTGGAAGAGTCTAAAATTTGTCATTCGGGAAAGGGTTAACAGAATATATTTATAAGGTATTTAGAACTTAGCCATACTTGCTGATATTTCAATACTTTGTTTTAATGTACTTGCATTTACATAAAGTTTTTCCCATACTTCAAGCCAAGGTTCTTTGTGATATAGTTGATCTCTACTACATTGATTTTAAAACACATTAACCCTTACCCAAACAAGCCCTTGTTTTTTAATGTCTAAAGAACAAGTCTGTTTGAAAACACTGTAGGAGAAGGAGAAATTGCTTGAAACAAGCTATTTCTCCTTTTCCAACACTGTTTTCTACCCTTCTGAATAACTTTCCGCTATTTTCATCAATATTAAAATTGATGTCTGCAAACTCCTTTGGTTTGGAAGAGTCTAAAATTTGTCATTCGGGAAAGGGTTAACAGAATATATTTATGAAATATTTAGAACTTAGCCATATTTGCTGATATTTCAATACTTTGTTTTAATGTACTTACATTTACTTAAAGTTTTTCTCATACTTCAAGCAAAGGTTCTTTGTGATATAGTTGATCTCTACTACAATACATTGTTACACATTTGTTTAAAGTTTTATATTTACATTTTAACCAAAACTCAGTTCTGGAGTACAATATACTGTGGTAATGTTTGTTTTAAATATATATACCAGTTTTAGCTTTAAACCTAAAAAATTCTAATCATCCTAAATTTTTTATAGGGCACACTAGTCAATGTTTTCACTGCACCCATGCTATTAACTTACCAGCATTTTTTTTTTATTCTGAAGTTGCATCTGGTTATTGTCAGTACACTTTTGTATCTTTGCTTTCTTGTTTTGTCATGTGTATTTTGAAATGTAGTTAAATAAAGTTAATAAAATCATACATGTAGATCTATTTTTTTTTATGAATTTTAATATAAGAGTAACTTGAGCTATAAATATTGATGAAAAGAAGCTCTAGGAGTGCTCACAGTGCTAGGAAAAATAACCCCCAGGACATGCCAGATGGCACCAAAAGGCACCATTTTTTTCAAAATTTTCCGGGGGAGCATGCCCCCGGACCCCCCTAGCAGATCTTCGCGCCTGCGGCGCTCACATCAAATATGGGCTGTCTCACCGATTTTTTTTCCAGGAACTTAACATGTCTGTAAATATGGAATAAGACAAAACATATTCTTAAGAAATGTTTGTGAATGCAGGTCCAGTTGTCATACCAAAAGTGCTTGTTCAATTTAGAGTATTTACAACCATCCTAAAATAGGCTTCTTTATCTAAATACAGTAAACTTGATAAAAATCGCATATTTGCATCAGCTACTGTGATTTTGTTTCTGAGATATGGAAGACAATGGTGGAACTTTAACTTGTCCAGTTTGTGTTGAAATTAAACTGAGACAATGAAGAACAACAGAACAGTTTGTTCTGAAAGTGACTTTAGACACAGGTCAAACAGCAGGTTAGTTTGCTATGAAACAGAACTGGGGCACAGGCTGAACTGCAGTATGGATCGCTCTTAACTTGAACTTGGGACATTAGTAATTGAATTGGAAGACTAGTGAAACTACAGTAAAATTTGCTATGAAATTGAAACTGGACAATGATAAAACATTTCAGTTAGCACTATAATTGAGACACTAAGTGGAACAACAGAGCAGTTCGCTCTGAAACTAAAGTTGGGCATAGGTCAAACTGGTACAGATTGCTCTGAAATTGAAGTTTGACATTTATTTTATAGAAAAACATTTCAGTCACCAATAATTGAACTAGGACATTAACAGAACAAGGAAACAAAGCAGTAACCAATTAAATTGAGACAATTGTGTACCAACAGAGCAATTTGCTCTGAAATTGAGCTAGGGCACAAGTCAACATACAGTACAGTTGGCTCTGAAAATGAGCTTGAACATGAGTGGTACTACATCACAGATTGCTCTGAAACTGAACTTAGACACTGAGTTGCACTACAGTACATTCTGCTCCAAAATTGAACAGGGAAAATAATGGAACATTTCTATTAGGACTGTAATTGAACAGGGACACTAGTTGACCAATTTTGTAGTTAGCTCTCAAATTGAACTTGGAAGCTGGTGGAACAAAAGGACAGTTTTCTCTTAAATTGAACTTAAAAGCTGGTGAATCAACAGGGCGGTTTGCTCTAAAATTGACTTGCTTGTTTGTTTTTAACATTACTTCTGTAACACTGCAGCTTTCAGTGCACCAATTTATGCCTACTTGGATTTTCTCTAAGCAGTACTTCACATAATATTCATCCAAAGCCACTGGCTGCTTTCTTACAATCCCATTGTCAAACAATGATCAGCAGTGAGAGAGTTATGAATCCTGTTCCTATGACTATCATCAAGCCTCGGAAAGAAATTGGCTGAGCTTGGAATTAAAGCCAGTGACTCCTGGTTTTGAACCCTCAACATGACCAAAAGATTATTAGCTACCGGGTTTGGCATTCTGAAACTTCAATATTCCTTAACAAGATCATGACAATGTTTTAGACTAGTCTGCCCTGCAAGCATTTGTAGATAATAAAGTTAAGCATGTCTCAAATGGTTGGAATTTGTTTTAGTCATGGTAGCAAGCTGTGTTTCCAGCATTTTCTCCTATTCCAACAAAAGTTTCCAAAAGCCTTCTTCCCCCATGGCTGTCAAAACTCGGAATTCTCCAAAGTATGACAGATAACAAAACCTCTTTCTCAATGACAGTTTGATATTATGGGAAAATTATGCTTTAAAATTTTACATATTCAGAGATTATCAAATTTCATGTTATCAGTTCCATAAGCATCCAACTTCAGTAATAGTCGCTGATCAGATGAAACATTACAGCCGGACCACTTGCGGAGGGGGCACTATGTCATAATATTCTACAGGGCTATCAGACCAGCTGGGTGATTTATGGTTCAAAGTCAAGATGTTTTCTGTATGTTTCACTTTAACCCTTAGAGCACTGAAACAATTTACCACACAATTCCGAGTTAACAACCCTGATAAAGCCTTTTGAAAACTGTGGGAAAATGAGAAAATGCTGGTAACCAGCATTTTCTCCTTTTCCCACAATGTTTTCTACCCTTTGACAGCCAAAAAGCTTAATTCCAACAACATCTAAATTGTCGTCTGTAAGTGCTTTCAACTTGGATGTTTCCAAATTTTAAGCATTTGCAAATGTGTTAAATAGACCTATATCAAGGAAAAGCAGCTGAAGTATTGCTATAATATTAATAATGTTTTTGCCAAATTATGTAACAAAGTACCAGACACTGTAGATCCAAGATCAAACTGCATGTTCTTTGCAGTCTGATCTTGGATATACATTGTTCTTAAAAGCAGCTAAATCCCATCCACTGATTGACCCTTTACCACACAAGTCCCAAGTTTAGCAACCCTATGAAAGAAGGCTTTAGAAAACATTGTGGAAAAAGGAGAAAATGCATTTTCTCCCTCTTATCGCACAATTTTTTCTATCCTTTTAGAAACAATGTTTTAGTTTTGAGGCACATTTATTTTTTCGTCTGCAAATGGTTTCAATTTGGGCAAGTCTTACATTGTGATGTTTGTTTACCGAACAACAAAATTTTAGACCAGCCAAGATTTAAAGCATTTGCACACGACAAATTAAATGTTGCTAAAATGGTAACATTGTAGGAAAAGGAGAAAATGCTGGTCACCAGCATTTTCTCATTTTCCAACAATGTTTTCAAAAGGCTTCTTCCTCAGGGTTGTTAAAACTTGGGATTGTGTGGTAGAGGCTTAAAGGGTTATTCTTTTTGTATATCTTACACCCATTCACCCTAAAAATCCATGACAAACAGGCATTAGAGGAAGCTCTGCAGGTAGAGCAAATTTCAATAATCCAAGTTCATCAGTGATTCACAGAAATTTATTCTAAATTTTAAGTGTTTCTGCATTATTGAATTTACAAAGAAAAGTTCAGTATTCTCTCTGAAGGATCACAGTGGCTATCACCATAGTCCATATACAATCTTTACCATACAATCCGGACTTTTAACCCTTTCCCAAAGGACAAATTTTAGCCCCTCCCAAATTGAAAGCATCTGCAGATGACAAATTTGAAAGTGGTACATATGAACCTAAGGTTTTTTGACAGGGTAGAAAACACTGCGGGAACAGGAGAAAATGCTGGTTACCGGCATTTTCTCCTTTTCCCACAATGTTTTCAAAAAGCCTCTATCCTGAGGGAAATAAAAACACGAGATTGTTTGGTAAAAGGTTTAACCCTGATTAAATGACAGATTTTAAACTGATTAATGTCAGAAGTATTTGCAGACAATTGATCCTCCTAAAATGACTAAATTAAGCTTTGAAAGAGTAAAAATCTTGCTGGGAAAAAGGAGAAAATGCCGATTACCAGTATTTTCTCCTTAAAATTTCCCACTATATTTTTTCGAAAACATAATTCGTCAGAATTGATTAAACAATGAATTATATCGTAAAGGGTTAATCAACAATTCAGAATATTGTCCCTTTTCTATTTTCCACAATAAGCCACCAGATTGGTCGAGACATCATGTCCCAGCCAATCTGGTGGATAGTCTTAGAATCTAAAAATAAGACTTGAACTTAGAATGAGTTCGGTGGCTCATTTTGTGTCTTGTTAAGAACTGACGATAGCAACAAGGGCAGGATTAATTTCCTCTATCATAGCTGAACATAATTTAGATATCAGCCATGCCCTGTGTAAAGGGGTTTTAATGCATTTGCAAAAAGTATCAACCAAGATCAGCCTGCACAATTCGCACACACTGACCTGGGCCGAAACTTTTTTTGCTTTTGGTCAATTTTCTGCATGTCAAAGGACCAGTACACCTCATGATTCAGTCGTTAGTTACATAATACGGATTATATGGACACACAAATAAATGATACTTGCTAGGTACCGTGCATCACAGAGATGCATAAAACCCCCTTTTGTTAAAGCTTGCCTGACATTTTTGTGGGAATCAAGTAAGAGGTTTGGAATGTATGTCATGCAGTGCATGTAAAAGAAACACCAGGAATATACAAATGGTATAATTGGTACATTATTGAAAGCTTTGTGAAACACCAAAAACAAACTAAAGATTTGTACTCCCTTCTGTTACATAAAGAGCACTTAACAGCATTGATTCACCAAATGATTAATAGGTCATATCTCCTTGCCCTATCATACCATCTGCGCCTTATCAGACTTTATTGGAACTGCCCAGGAACACCCAGTAAACCCAAAAAAAAACATTATATACGGTGTGTAAGATGTCTTAACCCTTAGGGCATCAAATAAACATAGAAATACTTAAATAATTTATTTAATTAACTTCCACTGGCCCAAAATATACACATACATATATATAGGAATCAAAAAGAAATCAGATCAAAGTTCAAGATTTTAACCCCTTACCACACAATCCTGACTTTTAACGACCCTGAGAAAGGAGCATTTTGAAAACATTGTGGGAAAAGGAGAAAATGCTGGTAACCAGCATTTTCTCTTTTTCCCACAATGTTTTCTACCCCTGCCAAAACAAGTTTCAATTTTTAAGTCATATTCATTTTGTCGTCTGCAAGTGCTTTCAATTTGGACAAGTCTAAAATTTTGTCGTTTAGTAAAGAGTTAAAACTGTGAAAAAGAGGCCTAATACATCTGAAAAAAACATAGTATTGACCCAGGTTGTAAGGGCTGACTTGGACCGAAACTTTTGGCTTTTGATAAATTTTCTGCATGTCAAAGAACCAGTGTACCTCATGATTCAGTCAGTTGTAAGACAAAATGGATTTAACCCTTTACCACAAGACAAAAATATAGACTTGACCAAACTGAAAGCATTTGCAGACCACAAGTGAAATTTATCTCAAATGATGGAATAAGTTTTTGTTAGGGTAGAAAACATTGTGGGAAAAGGAGAAAATGCTGGTTACCAGCATTTTCTCCTTTTCCCACAATGTTTTCAAAGACGTTGTTTCTCAGGGTCATTAAAAGTCGGGATTGTGTGGTAAAGAGTTAATGGGTCCATAATTATGTGACGACTTGCTTGGTATCATAGATCATGAAGATGCAATAAGCCCCCCTTTTGCAAAAGCTTGGCTCATATATTTTTGGACATTCACAATATTTAGAAGGTTGCCCAGGGGCAACACATGTCAAGTCCGCCATGTGGGGGTTAGTACAGAATCTCTTAAGTTGAACATGGAAAAAAAAAGTAACTAATCACTCAATATACATCTATCTTATTTTAGACCCTCTGTTTTCAAATTTGCATAAGGATAGGAGTATTCCCTGATTATGAACAAGAAGAAGCTTGATTTATGAATTTAAAATATGACCCTGACACCACCGACATGAATAATTCAGAGAGACACTTACTACTCATTAAGTAGAAATGTTGTAAAAAATTCTATCATTTGACCATCAAGTGTGAACTTGACCTTGGACCCACCTGAACAAATTTAGAAATGGCACATCTAATCATAAAGGAGAACAACTGTGCAAATTTATTTTGAAACCCATCCTTATGTGTACAAGTTATGGCTTGGACAGGATCTACATGTATTAATGATAACTTTATCACTTGACCTTAAAGTGTGACTATGACCTTGGACTTATATGATTCAATGTTTTCAATGGCACATCTACTCATGAAAGAGAATAATTGTGCTCAATAATTTTGAAATCCATCTAAAATGTAAAATTTATGGCTCATACATGCTCCATTAATGACAGTTTTATCATTTGACCTTCAAATGTGACCTTGACTTTAGATCTACCTGAACAAATGATTCAAATAACTCTTCTACTGGTAAAGGAGAGCACTTGCATAAAATGTTTTAATCCATTGATAAATGTAGAAGATGTAGATCCAACAAGCTCTATGTATGACAATTTTACCATTTGACCTTTTAAGAGTGACCTTGACCTTCAACATACCTAAACAAATGTTTCAAATGGCACTTCTAATGGTATAGGAGAACAATTTTGCCAAATTATCTTTAAATGTATCCATAAATATAGAAATTATGGCTCAGAGAAGCTCCATTTATGACAATATTATCATTTGTCCTTTAATTGTGACCTCGACATTGAACCTACCTGAACAAATGATTCAAATGGTAAGTCTACCGGTAAAGGAGAACAACTGCGACAAATTATTTTGAAATCCATCCATAAATGTAAAAGTTATAGCCCTGACAAGCTACATGTATGACAATTATATCATTTGACCTTCAAGTGAGACCTTGACCTTGGACTTACCAGAACAAATTTTTCAAATGGCACTTTTACTCATAAAGGTAAACACTTGCACCAAATTATTTTGAAATCCATCTACAAATGTAGAAGTTATGGTCAGGACAAATTTGGGCACACACACTAACACACACACTAACAAATGCATGTACACCAAAGTGACATTGTGGCAGCTATGTCTCGCTCACAGCAAGCAGGCTCGACAAAAATTTGGTGGGATATGAGTTCACAATGGTGACTTTTGTAGTGCAACAGCAAAAACAAAAATGCAAGACAATGCAAATGCACTCAGCACTCAATTCTAAGTTATTCAAGCAAAAAATATATTTAATCAGGAAAATAAGAGGTTATCCACAGAAAAATAATAATAACTTTATGGACTCTACAGACATTCTGGCAATGAGTATCAAGTAGAATGGCTTATCAGTTTGTTACCCTTTCTAACTGAAGTATACCCTGGTTAACTCTTTACTGAACTATCAATCCTGTGTTTCAAACACCCTGAAGACATGAGCTTTTTAAACACTGTGAGAAAAGAAGAAAATGCTGGTAACCAGCATTTTATCCCTTTTTAACAACGTTTTCTACCTTTCTTACAGACAACTGCCATCATCTGGGCCATAGATAACTTTTCAACAGCAAATTTATTCTTTTAAATTTGGCTTAGTCTAAAATTTTGTCATTTGGCAAAGAGCTAAAGAATGTTTATAAATCATATCAACATTAGGCACAGGTTAGCATATTGGTATTAATGAAATACAAATCTTACTACCAGATATTGGGCTTATTTCGTTGTTATTTCCAAGTTATGGCTATTATTGAAGGAAAAGAGCAGACATAGTTTTTCATGTATTATTTTCATGTGGAAAGGCTTTTCTCCTAAAGACAATAATATTTAGAGCTTTTTATCAAAAGAAATACTGTGTTCCAGAATGACCAAAATATTGCTTTGAGTTATGAAAACAAATAATGTGACTACACCGCAGTTGAAAAAAGACCATATCAAACTTTTCCCGAACTTTATAGGAGGTAAAAATTTCTCTCAACCATGAACAACATGACTGTGAGTTAAAAGGATCTAGATAAAAAGCCAAGATGTAGGATACAAAATGTCTATTTGACGTAAAAAGGACTGATAATCAAATATTTTCACATACAAAACTTGGAATATGTAGACAAGAACGAAGCAAAAACAATTTTGGAACTACGCCCCTTCTGATAACTGCAGTTTCAATTAACTCTTTACCAAACGACAAAATTTTCGACTCGTCCAAATTGAAAGCATTTGCAGACAACAACCTAAGTTTATTTGAAATGGTGGTGATTGTCTGTGAAAGTGTAGAAAACCTTGCTGGAAAAGGAGAAAATGCTGGTAACCAGCATTTTCTCCTTTTCCTACAATGTTTTTAAAGGGCCTCTTTCTCAGGGTCTTAAAAACTCATGATTGTGTGGTAAAGGTTTAAATGTTTCTACTGAAGGAACTCTATATAAAAAGTATGACATGGAGTCAAACAACACAAACTGGGCTCAGTAATTAATAGATAACAATAAACTACAAGAATGTTAATTCAATTTGCAAAATTTTGCATGTTTTTGCCGGTTATTTTTTTGTTCCTGAAATAATATTTGTCCCATAAAAGATGTCTGTACCTAATGATCAAAGGGCCCTTCCACAAAACATAATTATGATAATTATGGAAGACAGTAAGTTTAGTGACATAAGAAACTTAAGCAATTTGTTATTGCATCCCCGTTTAACTCTTTACCAAATGACAAGATTTTAGACTGATCCAAAATGAAAGCATTTGCAGATTACAAATAAAATGTGGCTCAAATGATGAAATTTGTCTTTGATAGGGTAGAAAACGTTGTAGGAAAAGGAGAAAATGCTGGTTACCAGCATTTTCTCCTTTTCCCACAATGTTTTCAAAAGCCTTCCACTTAAGGGTCGTCAGTAGTCGGCATTGTGTGGTAAAGGATTAATGTTAAGAATTCACATAACAGAACTACTATGGCAGCATAATGTGACCTTATTTAAAAAATATGGTTGGATGTCTACGGACCGAGACCTATTATGCCAAAATTTTCAAATTTTACCTTTGAGAAAGTAGAAAAGATAGTGGGAAAAGATACCATGCTGGTTACCAGCATTTTCTCCTTTTTTGAGAAGACTTCTCTCTCAGAATGTTTAAAAAGAGAATTGCTTGGTAAAAGGTTAAAGAGGACATTATTATGTTATTGGAAGGGGGAAACTTATTCTCTTACCATTCCTTTATTATCATGTTTTCATTTCCAATTCTCAAGTAGCTAGATTCCATTATCTAGTTGCCCTTTTGCTAATTGCATGTTTTTTAGTATCATTTTTGCCAAATATGTGCTCCCATTAGGAAAACATTAAACATGACAAAATCCTCCTGCTTGCCTTTATAACAAGGAAGGTTGATAAACAATGGGAACATTATTCTGAAACAATATTGAAATTCAAGTAGGTTTACTTGATTTGACTCTTTACCAGACAACAATATTTTAGACTTGTCCAAATGGAAAGCTTTTGTACAACAGAAACGTGGCTCAAATGATAGACTTTGTTTTGAAAAAAGGATATAAAACTTTATGGAAAAGGGAGAAAAATGCTGGTTACCAGCATTTTCTCCTTTTCCCATAATGTTTTCTAAAACCTTCCTCCTTGAAGTCTTGCTACAAGTCTGGTTTGTTTGGTTTAAAGTCAAGCCCGCTCATATTTATCACAATTTTTCTGAAAACATTCAGAAATATCCTGTCTTATCTTGCAATACACTATTTATTTCCAGTAAACAATCTTTTTAGAGTGTTTTCCTCTCAATTTTTCTGGGTTTTATTCCATGGGTATGGCAGATGGTCTTTTTCAAAGGCCAGCCATTACACTCAATATACCAAGATAATATGACAAATTCCTAGCGATATGAAATTTAATACGTAAAATAATGCTCTCTTGTACCACTGATACATCACGCTTTACAATTAATTATTAATTTCATTTCATTCATTTATTCGGCAAATCAGTGCAAAATATGCTTTTGGCCATAATTACTTATTTTGGCCATATATCACATAAATTTGGCCATCAATTACCAATCGTAAATTTTAAAAGTTCATTTTTCTATCACTGAACACTGTTTAGACAAGGTTCATGACGGAATGCAGTCAGTGACTTTGAAAAATGTTGTGCAAATGCAACTGATAAAAGGAACTCTAGGACAGCATGGATAGGTGTACTGGTCTCCTTGATAATTGAAATGTTGAAAATAGTGTTAACAAAGTGCTACCTGCTTTACAGAGCCACTGTACTCATTACCCTTGAAAAAAAAATGTAAAATTTTAGACTTATCCAAATTGAAAGCATTTGCAGACAACAAAATAAATATTGGAAATTCAATTGAAATTTGTTTTTGGACAGGTAGAAAACAATGTGTGAAAAAAAAGGAGAAAATGCTGGTTACCGGCATTTTCTCCTTTTTTACCCACAATGTTTTCAAAAGCTGTCTTCTTCAGGGTAGAGTATTGGACTGAAAATATGGCCTATAGACTGCACCAATTTTTTTCTAAGATTTGTCTCAATGACCCTCTTTTTGATGCTTTATGACCAACTTTCAAACATTTCCTAGATATAATCAAGGCAAACACTCTGACCAATTCCCACAAGTATCAAATTGACAATGTGGTCTCTACAGTGCACACAAGGTTTTTCTAACATTTGTCCCAGTGACCTACTTTCAAACCTGATGTGACCTTATTTCAAGACTTTGGACTGACTGAGTACTGGACTGAAAATGTGGCTTTTAGAGCACAAACAAGGTTATTGTTGATGCCAGCACAGTGGATGCTACACACAGCACAATCACAAAAATTCAGCCTTTGTATTTCATGCTCAGGTGAGCGAATGCATCCCATGCAGCAAGTAATGACTTGAAAAGAATTTCAGTTTTTTCCCTACAATCTCTAAATAAAATTCAAGTTCCAAATATTTTTATATCTTGGATTTGTATCTTAATCAGTCTGAGGAATTTAGTCTTATGATGACTGACGTCATGGCTTAACTCTTTACCAAACGTCAAAATTTTAGATTGATCCAAATTGAAAGTATTTGCAGATCTGATGACCAATTCGGTATTGCTCCAATGATGAGATTTGTGTTTGATAATATAGAAAACATTGTGGGAAAAGGAGAAAATGCTGGTTACCAGCATATTTTCCTTTTCCCATAATGTTTTCAAAAGGCTTCTGTCTCGGGGTTGTTAAAACTAAGTCTAGTACCAAATAAACCCATTAGACATTTTAAATCTAGAAATAAGATCAAAACAAATGCAATGTCAAGGTCTATTTTGCAAAGAATATCTCAGCAATGCCGACAGAATATAGATCAAAGATCAGACTGCACATTTTAAGCAGTCTGATCTTGATCTATGCTGGCCGCAAAAGCAATTACAGTTGTGAAAGGCGCTTTAAGGATTAATATCGCTGAAGTGATTTGGTTTCTTTTCTCAGTATCTGTTATGCAAGACTAATGAAAACAGAGTAGAGCTCCTCAAAAATGGGTCATCTTTTTGTACTTTTTGTAAATCAATTTTCAATCCTAAAAGCAACTTTCATAACTCAAGTTGCTTTTGTTGACAGTGTAGATCAAGATCAGACTGTCACAAAACATGCAGTCTTTCACTGGATCAAGAGTGTCCACTCCATTGAAAATATTCTGGTCAAAACCTGAACTTTGACAATGCAATATTTGCAATACTCTTCAAGACCAAAAATATCCATTTTTGAGTTGCCTGGTTGCATAGCAACCGGGCTCTCATTGTTATCATCCTGATCTATGGCATGACATAAGCATACCTCCGGCCTTGTACTGCTTCCTGTCCCAAGTTCCGGTTTACAAGATAAAACATAGTTTTATAATCATTTGGTAAACAACCAAGTTTTTTTTCTGTTGTAAATAACCAACAATTGTGCCTCTGTGATAATGATTTATGTATATAAAGACTAAGCTGTTTAACGGTTCAAACCTTTGAAACAATCATTTCGTTCACAAGGGTACACGATAGCCTATCGCTTATACAGACATCATTTCTTAGAATAGCGCATTATGTATGTATCTAAAAATCGCGGTTGTGACCAACAGTTTGCGGACATGCTGAAAAACACTTCAACTAAAAGCATTTTTACTAAGGCACGCTTGTATTTATGGACAATTCTTAGTGAAAATTGTTTGATAATTATTCATCAGAAGTACTCTCTAAATCTTAAAATCTGTCCTTAATTGTAAGTCTTATTTCAATTCAACACTCAACCTATGATTGGAAAGAGAAAGGCGATACCGAGTAAACATGGAAGCTTTCAATGGAGAATTTTCCCCAAAGTAGGCTAATTTTTTTTTTAACAAATTTATAATGACTTTGAATGGTTGCGTTGCCTTCTTAGACATTCTTACGCATTGCTTCTTCACAGCTTTTTATGCTAGACTTTAAATACTTTGCACACCCATATTCTAGGTATACAAGCATAGACCGTACATAGTGTGTATAATGCGCACAGTTCTAGGATGTACCATGTCATCGCTTAGCAAGTGCTTTCTGGAATGTAGCTCTGCAACGAATATAGATCTTATAATCAAGTGAGGTACAACGTCATTTACACCGCGGAATTCTTTATAAATTTACATACATTGTATTTATGAATCAGTCGCTGCACTGGCCTTCATTTTCAGCGTACACCGACCTAGTGCTTCACGATACGATCCATGCAGAGAGAATGTTTAAAGTTAATTGTGTTCAATTTATTGTTTTTCGTTTTTAAAGAGGTGGATTTGTCAAAATCTGCTGTTGTTTTTTTCAGTGTGCGATTTACCTAGATATTATGAAACAACAATTTATTAGTGCGAGTGTCAGAACGCAAGGTGCTTTCGTAACTGCCAAAATCTGAATTCACCCAGGAATTCAACTTGAAACCACACAGTTCTAACAACCAGCAGTCTGAGAACTTGACTTTTTACTCTACTATATTTCAGATATATAATAGAACAGATCAATGTTAAGCCTCTTGAACAAGTTCTTTATTGGAGTGTTTGTAATATTGTAAAGGGTTGTTGTAAAAGGTAATAGAGCTAATTGCAAACATTTAGTTTACACCAAAGCAATATACATGTAGATCTATACAATTTTCAATTGGTGTGGAAGCAGTACTAATTCCTGGTACGTTATAAAACGCAGACAAAGTTAAAAGGCTGATGATCATGCTATTGGGTTATATTGTAGCAGCCACATTCTTAGAGTCCACTGTGGACAAAACTTGAACCCAGACAACAAAAACAAATTATTTCCAAAGGACAGGTAGATTACCGAGTCAAATATTTGTGTGCGCTCCAGAGGCTACATTTCAGTCCAATGATCATGAAATGGTCCGGCTGTTTGTCTCAATAATATTTTTGACAAAACTGAATGTAGGTCACCTGGGGATAAAAGAAAAAGGTTGTCACTAGGTCAAATCAGACGAAAACCTAATAATGCTGTAGAATCCATTGTGTTCAGTCCAATAATCATGAAACTTTGTCAGACTGCATACATAAGATATTGGTGAGTTGCAAAAGGGCATTTTTGGTCTAAAAGTATGTCACTAGATCCTATACCAGAAGACAGAGTTCAATTGAGTTCCATTCTAATGTTGCCTAAATGGTCCTCTTGTAAATTGTTCAAGTGGTTCTGCTCTGTTTCTATAAACTTCACTACTTCAGAACTGAGTAGTAACATTTCAAAATCACCGCCTGTGAACTGTATAAGCAATTATACCCAAATTTCATATCCAGCATCCTGCACTTTGAAAGGACAATTATTTATGTTAACCGATATATGTTTAACCATATGGTCCAGTTATAGAAAATTTGTGTCATACAAAAACAACATGTTCTAAATCTGGAGAGAAAATTGTTTCCCTATTCTACTGAAATTATTGAGAATATTTGTTTTAGCAATATGTGTAAGAATTAAGATATACATGTAAGTTAAGTCACCTGGATTCTGCGCTAGAAAAACATTTTTATCAACTTGGAAGCCTAATTTTTGTCCACATTCTTTACAGGCATTGTTAAGCTAGGGAGGAACTGTAAATACTGATGGAACTTCGACAATTATTATGCCCCACCGAACTTTGGGGTGGTGGGGGAGGGATATAGTTTTCATGTTGTCAGTTTGTCTGCCCGTTCTTCCGTCCACAATATATTCTAAACTCGATGACAAAAGTTAATGAAACTTCACACATGTGTTCCTCATGATAGTCCGCCGATATACTTTTTTTAATGTAAAGCCTTGTCATGGAAAAAGGAGGCTTGATGTCTTCCGGTCTTCTTGTTTTGTTTTATTTTGTTTTTGTTTTTAATGCGGTGTCATGGAAAAAGGGGGCTTGATGTATATTTCCATTATGGACCAATATATCTTTAACGACTGGACAAACTTTTATGAAACTTCATATTTATGTTGTTTATTACAAGCCACAGACAATCAGTATTTGTTTTTATTTAATGAAATGCCATATCATGGAAAAAGGGGGCTTAATGTATATTTTCACCAATAACAAAAAAGGCCATTTACATACAAAACACAATACCTCTTATAATTGTGTTTTTTAAAAAGTTTTTTTTTTTCGGCAGTGGATATCATGTCAAAGAAATGTCTTGTTTTATATTGATTGTACCTTTTGTTAACAATTTTTAAATGAAGTCAACCAGGGTAAGAGAATTTGAACTTTTAAAAGCTGTTCCTGGGGCCTAAATTTTAACTCTCACCAAATACTTTTTTTTCATGTAAATTTTAATATTAACGTTTGTAATTTTAGGATGACATATAATACTGTCTTATGGTTAAGTTAATTTGCATCTTGACTGCTTTTAATAGATTTGAACAAAAAAATGTGAAAACTTCTAACCCATTGCTCTCCAGGCGACTCTCAAGACTATCAGTCCTTTGATGTTTATTCGGCCCTCTACTCGAAAAGGTTAGGATAGTGTTAGGAGAAAAAGGAAGGAATATACATAAAAGTAGCTGACGGTACAGATCTAAGATTACGCTGCACATTCATTGCAGTCTGATCTTGATCTACACTGTCCAGAAAGAGCAACTTAAGCTTGGTTCCAGTACTTTACGGGTTTATACTACATACATACCTTATTAAACGGAGCTTAAAATAGAACAATTTATGTAATGGATAATTAGAGCCACTGCTTACTTTGGAACTCTCTAATTGACTCCTTGTTACCGTCATTTTGAATCTCAAATCTTCCCATCAAATTTTCAAAACCAAACATTGAAATAATTAGTCATTCTATCTTAATTATTCATATCTTCTATCGAGAGAGCTAGTGACTTGTCTGCAGAAACAACAATCTACATCTGGGTCTGTATTCACCATCCATTCTTTAGAACATTCTTGGTCTTATTCTGAAGAGTTTTCTAAGTTTGAAAGTAACACAACTTCTGATTGGCTAAACCAAATGGTATAGCCAATCAGGAGTTGTGTTACTTTCTAAATCTAGAATAAGAATAGAATGAATTCATGGTTGGTTAATATGGACCCTGCATACTTAATACAGCCTGCTGGCCTACATTCCTTGACCCTTGTAGTAGTACTGAACCTGGATTTAATATCTTATGCAGACATTGTAGATTGAGATCAGACTACACAGAACATGTGGTCTGATCTTGAATTTACACTGACGGCTTCTCTGCCAGTTATCCTGACAAAGAAAAGGTTTGAAATTACATTATCAAAGATCTTCATCTAAAGTACAGACTGTAAATATCCATTTCATTACTTAACCATTTACCACACAATCCTGAGTTTTAACCTTTTCCGAACAATCCCGAATTTTAACAATCCTGAAGAAGAAGCCTTTGGAAAACATTGTGGGAAAAGGAGAAAATGATGGTAGCCAGCATTTTCCTTTTCCCAAAATGTTTTCTACCCTATCAAAGACAATTTCCATCATTTGAGCCACATTTTAATTGTCAACAGCAAATGCTTTCAAGTTGGACAAATCGAAGATTTTGCTGTTTGGTAAAGAATGAACAACTCTTCAGAAGAAGCCTTTTGAAAATATTGTGGGAAAAGGAGAAAATGCTGGTAACCAGCATTTCCTCCCTTTTACAAAATGTTTTCTTCCCTTTTAAAGACAGTTTTCATCTTTTAAGTGACATTTAATTTGTTGTCTGCAAATGCTTTCAATTTGAACGATGCTAAAATTTAGTTGTCTGGTAAAGAGCTAACCATTTACAAAACAACTAAATTTTGAACTCAACCAGATTGATATCATGTTGCAGACGACGAATTAGATGTATCACAAATGATGATTTCTGTCTTTGACAGTGTCGAAAACATTTTGGGAAAAGGAGAAAATGCTGGTAACCAGCATTTTCTCCTTTTCCCACAAGGTTTTCAAAAGACTTCCCTTTCAGGGTTGTTAAATCTTGGGATTGATTCACAGAGGATAATTAGAAAGGTTCTCCAGTTTTAGTATAAAATGCACCTGGTGAAATAAGCATCAGAATGATATTAAATACAAAAAAAAAACATTTCCTGTGTGTAATTTAGGTCTAAATGCTACTTTAGACAAGACAAAGACAGCAGAAATATGAATAGTTCCCTTTCTGTGCAAGCACTTACAACAACGGCAAACATTTCAAAGCAACTGTAGCCCATTATTTCATTATCTTTATCTTATATTTCTAGTAATACTTCCAGGTGCTTTTAAATTAGGTTTGTCCAATGCTCATGAAACTTAGTCACTATGTTAGTCTTGATAGTATCTTGTATGAGTTGAAAGTGGGTCACTTCAGGTCAAAAAGTACATCACTAGGTCAAATCTAAGGAAAACTGTGTGTTTACCATAGATGCAATATTTTTTGAGTAATCTCTCATGAAACATAATTAAATATTTCTCTTGTTTATATCGATCTAAGGTTGAACAGTAGGCCCCATTAAGTAAAATATAAGAAAGATCTTGTGTACACTCCAGGAGCCACAATGTGAGCCCAATCTCTATGACACTTGGTCAGAATGTTTACGCTAAAAGCTTAACAATGGGTCACTCTGTTAAAATCAAAGTGCTGTAAGCACTGTAATCGGTCGACACTGAATAATTGAAGTGGTTTGAAATCACAAATCAGATGGTAGATGTTTGAACTATGTATTGGACAAAATATCCTACACCGTTACAAATGAGCTACGTAGGATCCCTCTTTTTTAAACTGTCTTTTACAAATTAGTTGTTTAACGATTGGTTAAAATATAAGTTATGTTTGCCAGCCGACAGCAATAGAACGTAAAAGATATGTGACAATTCTGATCAGCAATACCCATTATCAAGTTTTAGATATCACTCGTCATGAACAGCAGTACCTACCAACCCTTTAAAAGAGTGAAAAAATACATATATTCTTTTCTGTAACTTTGGCAACTTTGGTAACTGTATTGTAACATATAAAAGCCGTATAACATATGTCTGCATTATAACTTTGGAATTGTTTACTTTTGGCTGCTTGTAGGCCTTTCATTTTTCCATTTTGAACAAGACATCGTATTCATCTTGACAAACTGTCCGACTTATTTTTTAGCGGGCCAAATCGCCCAGTCCAAACGTCTGCTGGCAAATTTCTCCTACATTATACTTTCAAAGAACGTAGATACCCAATAGCTCCCTAACCGTCAACTCTTTACCAAACGATAAAATTTTAGACTTGTCCAAATCAAAAACATCTGCACATGACGATTAAATGTAGACCAAATGATGATCTGAATCCTTGAAAGGGTTAAAAAACATGGGAATAGGAGAAAATGGTAACCTGCATTTTCCCCTTTTCTCAAAATGTTTTCAACTTCTTTCTCATGGGCATTAACAAAGGCCAGTTTGGTTAAGAGTTAAAACACTCAGTTGATCGACTAGCCTTTTACAGTCAGGAAAACAATATCAAACATTTGGCTTCAATTTCATGGTCGTTTTTTTTTTCCCCATATACATCCCAAATAAACAGACAATTAGATCTAAGATATGAACGTCTGTGATATTAAACTGCATTGCGTTCAAAGGACAGTCTGATCTTTATCTTTTATTGTCTTCAAAAGCGACTTTACTTGTCCATAGCCAACACAAGTAATTGTATTTGGGTCATTCTAATCAGTAAGAGCATAACTGCGGTAGCCTTGCTCTCGTTATCTGAAATGTAGAAAGGATGAGAATCGACCAATGTGGAATAGCTGATGAGACAAACATGTTGCTGAAATGTGCACGCTTAGAGCGCTAAATTGTTAAAATAGACATGTTAAGCTTGGAATAGCAGCCTAAATCTTGCAGGACCATTGCTGTTTTGAGTAAAGTAACTCGGAAAACTGGCATGACAGATCCAAGATCTGACTGCATGTTCTGAGCAGTCTGGTCTGAATCTGCATTCTCTGCAAAGACTTTTTCCCTGTTCCGTTGATTCAGATATGGAGAATGTAACAGTAAGTGAGCTTATTTGTGGGACCGTTTCAGGGTTTTTTTTATCCTCGATGAAAATGTTCTATTTGACAAAATTTCGAAAATCTTTTAAATGGGTGAAAAACGCTGTGGAAAAAAGAGAACATGCTGAATACATACAGTTTTTCCAACTATATTTTCAAAGCCACACAGGATTGTTTGGTCAAGGGTTTACAGACTGATTCCAGTCTGTAGAAACTCACCAAGAAGAAACATGTAAGTGAGTGTAAAATGGTAGTGCCATGGCTGGAAGGAGAGGAAAAGGGACTGTGAAAACAATTCAGCCCTTATCCCGCTAAAACATTGAAATGAAATTTCAAACCGGTGGTAAAACCCGAATAATTCTATGTCAAACTTATTCTTTTTTTGGAAAAAGAAATATCTCCTTATCGGACAATATACATCCAAGATCAGACTGCACGTTCAGTGCAGTCTGATCTTGATCTATACTATCCGCAAAATAGGTCAGTGAGTCGCACTTAGCAGCCTAGGGGTTAATACATCATACGCTGAAAGATGCGTAATCAGTCAGCACTGCGAATGGACAGCCTGGGTACTAAGGTTGCAAGCGATGAATCGCCAGTCCACTCTGAAAATGTTTACGTAATGGCCTCTCCGCGAGGGCCATAACCTTTACACAACTCTATACTCTTTGTCCCCACAGCTTCACACGCTTCGCCTCGCTAACATTAAACGACCAGCCGGTTACTATTTTAAACTTACGGCTGTTACGAGTTGCATTTACATCAGTTTTCTCTTAGGCAGAGCAATCTAAATTTTCAAATTCTTTTCAAGCAATGTTTCCTGTTGCGATTTTATTCCCCTCAAGACCAAAATGACCTATTATCTTTTCAACACCTGCTACATATACGGAGAGCACTCGTTACAACTCGGCCGATCCCGTAACTACGTATAACTATCAACGGATCACTCGAAATTTGCCGAATGACATGGACAGCAGACGACTACAAGATGTGTTCACATCACCCAATACACTTGATTCGCACTCGTTTCATTCATAAAGTTGCTGCTAATTACTGACCATATTTCTTATAATCGTGTTGAAAGTAAACTGCTCCAGTTTTTGCTGGCCAGAGATTTTGATAATACTGTAATTATGTCATACTTCAATACTAAACAATTTGTAACCGCCGTTTATTACATAATTGAAAAGTTATTATGGGATTACTTGACATTACTTAACGCCTGTTTACCGCTAATTACTATTCCTGCGCTTATCTGGGTCAAAAGTGCGGTTATCTGGGTCAAAAGTAGTTTTTGTAATAAGGTCATCACAGCAGGTATAAGCGTTAAAACGCTGTAAGTAAAAGCTGTTCCGAGTTGCAGTTACACCAGTTTGCCCTGAGTAGACGGGTTTCCGAAGTTTTCCATCTCTCTAATCGGTCTACCGCCCGATTAAAAATAAAAAAAATCACAAGATCTAATAAAAAATCTTGTATCAGTTTTAGATGCCACATTTTCAGATGTGCTCTTGAACTTTGGTCAGATTATGATCGTCTTGATAATATATCAAAATTTAATGAAGTTCTAAGATTGGTTATCTTGGGTCAAAATGTATGTCACTTGGTCAAATCATAAAAATCATTGCTTGTCTAGAAGAGGCTTCATTTTCTGTCCAATGTTTTGTCAAAATGTTTATCTTGACAATATCTAACAGCAGGTGCCACCTTAGTACAGTATTTGTTTGCTTAATTAGACTTTTGGTCTTGATAAAATAAATTTTGGATATATAATATATACAGAATAGATCTATCATTTATTCACTAAAACCTACAAATGCTTGGTGAGCAATCCAGGGCCATCATAGCTGTCTAGTCAGATTGACTGTTTCAAAGAAAACATCGAGGTAATGTCATAGCTCTGGCGTTGTCTTCTGTGTCGTTGTGCAAAAACTTTGATATTTTATAATATCTCTGTTATTACTGAAGATATTTACTTCAGACTTGGACAAGTTCTTGACTATCAAAAGGGGAACCTATATAACAGGGGCAGGTAACCCTCACATTGATTTTGACACCTTTATGCCTCTTTTTTATCTTAAAATTTTCAAAGACTGACATTTGACAATTTCTCTGTCATTACTGAAGATATTTACTTCAAACTTGATCTACTTGTTAACTATGAAAAGAGGAAGCCATACAACAGGGGCAGGTAACCACTTAAATATTCTTGACACAGTTATGACCCTTTTTCAACTCAAAATTTTCACTAAAAGCATTTGCACCCCCATGTGATGCCCTTGTTTTCAGATGCAACAATTTATGTCTTTGCCAGATTGATGAATGTGAAAAACACAAATTTCTGCAGATGTAAGCCTGTTTCTGAAAGTAAATATCTTTTAACACATCTGCATTCAGAGGATTTTCATAATATTTATGACAAGTCAAGATTGATGAGTTCATATTCTTACATCTAGTTTTTATTTCTTATTTCTGGATTCATTTGATATGGAGAGGTTGTTGTTCTGGATTCATTTGATTTTGATATGGAAAGCTTGCTGGGGGGGGGGGGGGGGGGGGGGGACTTAACCCTTTACCGCCCAATGCCACCTTTTGACGCCCTGGGAGAGAAGCCTTTTGAAAGCATTGTGGGAAAAGGAGAAAATGCTGGTAACCAGCATTTTCTCCTTTTCCCAAAATTTTTTCTACCCTATCAAAGAAAAGTTGCATCACTTGAGCCACACTGAAATAGACGTCTGCAAATGCTTTCAATTTGGACAAGGCTAAAATTTTGTCGTCTGGTAAAGGGTTAAATGATACTTTCAAGCCTATGGTGAAAACCAACATGTTGGTATTTCAAAGTTATGGGGGTAGGGGAAACATCTCCTTATCATACAGACTGCATGTTCTGTGCAGTCTGATTTTGATCTACACTGTCCGCAAAAGGTCAACCAGTCGGGCTTAGCAGTGTAACAGTTAAATTGTTCACCTGTTACCAAAAAATCCAGTATTCTACTAACTCTGTGGCAAAAGGTTTTTCAAATCATTGTGGAAAAGGAGAAAATGCTGGTAACCAGCATTTTCTCCTTTTCCCAACAAAGTTTTCTTCCCTTCCAAAAACAAATTTTACTTTTTGAGTCACATTTACTCTGCCATCTGCAAACGCTTTCAATATGTACAAGTGTAAAATTTTGTCGGCTGATAAAAAGTAACTGCAGATTGATGACCTGTATTTTTGACCTGAAAGCATTTACAGACAACAAAATCGGAACTTTTGCTCATGATTATGGCATGATTTGTTTTTGACATGGTGAAATATTTTATGGAAAAAGGAAAAATTGTTGCTTACCATCATTTTTTTTTCTCACTCATGTTTTAAATCTTAACCATATAACAAACTTTTAGACTTCTGAAAATGGAAAAAGGAAAAATTGTTGCTTACCACCATTTTTTTTTTTCTCAATCATGTTTTAAATCTTAACCATATAACAGACTTTTAGACTTTTGAAAATTGAAAGCAGTTGCAGACAACAACATGAATCGGACTCAAAAGTCAAAATCTGTTTTTGGAAGGGAATAAATTATCGTGAGAAAAGGAGAAAATGCTGGTTACCAGCATAGTCTCCTTTCTATTAATATTTTCAAAAGCCATCTTTCTCAAAATTGTTGAAACTCGCGATTGTGTGGTAAATGATAAACTGCTTATATCCTCAAAGTCATAAAAATACTGGACTGTTTGATAAAAGGCTATAAAGCATCAGACAAAAGTTATCACATTTTAATTTATTATTTCCTGCAGACTGCTTCTTTGTTTCAACTGAATTTTGAAAACATAGTGGTGATTGTTAGATCTATGCTGTCCATTTTTTTCAGAAATAGTTTGCACAACAGTCCTCATATTTCTACAAGGGAGTATTGTCTGCTTAATTTTTTCATTTGCACAATGGTTAAAAGATTTAGAGATTATTTATCACATTAAGACACACAGAAAAAACCTTCTAGGAATTCTATCTCTCTTTCTGGATATCATTACATGTTCAAAGATATCTCACAGACAATTGGTCACTCTGATACAAGAAATGCAACACAGAAATACAATTTCAAAGGTGCTAAATGATTTCCAGCGATACACAGAACAAGCTCAATGACAGAATTTAATGGCAACACTCATTGACCCATTTTAACCCTTTACCAAACGAACAAATTTTAGACTACTCCAAAATTAATTGAAAGCATTTGCAGATGACAAAATAACTGTGAATCAAAAACTGAAATTTGTTTTGGGAAGAGTAGAAAACGTTGAGGGAAAAGGAGAAAATGCTGGTCATCAGCATTTTCTCCTTTTCCCACTATGTTTTCCAAAGGCCTCTTCCTCAGGGTCGTCAAAAGTCGGCATCATGCAGCAAACGGTTAATTACTGTTGTACATTCACAGAAAGCTTTTATGGAGAAAATACTCATTTTGAGCAATTTCTACATTTATTGTGGTATTTCTGAACCATCTTTGCAACAAAGTACTATGTTCTTTTTTTTTCTTTTCCTAACATTCAATTTTATTAATCCATTAACCCTTTACCACACAATCCCGACTTTTAACGACCCTGAAGAAAAAGCCTCTTGAAAACATTGTGGGAAAAAGAGAAAATGCTGGTAACCAGTATTTTCTCCTTTTCACACAATGTTTTCTACCCTCCCCAAAACAAATTTCCTTTTTTAGCCACATTTGGTTTGTCGGCTGCAGTTGCTTTAAATTTGGACCAGTCTAAAATTTTGTTGTTTGGTAAAGAGTTAATACTGGAAGAAAGTTTTACCCTTGACCAAAATGAAAGGATTTGCAGACTAGACACTAAATATGCCTCAAATGAGAACAATTGTCTTTGGAGGAGTAGAAAAAACTGTGGGGAACAAAGAAAATGCTGGTTACCAGCATTCTCCTTTTCCAACAATGTTTTCAAAATCCTCCAAGAGGCATTCAACTCAGGATTGTTTGGTAAAGGGTTAACTTTCAAAAACTCTGAAAATATTTGCAATAGATGACTTTGAAAACTGACCTGTATAAAACAGGTAATCAACATGAATCTAAGTTGAACACATAAATGCAGGCAAAAAAAAGATTACGTTAACTCTTTACCAAACGATAACATTTTAGACTAGTCCAAATTGAGAGCATTTGCAGACGACAAAACAAATGTGACTCAAAGATTAAAATTTGTTTTGGGAAAGGTAGAAAACATTGTGGGAAAAGGAGAAAATACTGGTTACCAGCATTTTCTCCTTTTCCCACAATGTTTTCAAAAGGCTTCTTTCTCAGGGTCATTAAAAGTCGGGATTGTGTGGTAGAGGGTTAAAAGGAGAAAATGCTCATTGTAATCAATTTCTACTTTTGCTTTCTCTGTATGGTGTTTAAAGCCATTTTCAACATTATTTCAGTTATATAGTGGCAACCAGTGCACCTATCTATGCTTTCCTCAGATTTTTTTAACCAATCCTCTACACAATATTCTTTCTAAACCACTGGCTGCTTTCCCACATAACCATCGTCGAAATAATGATCAAGAGTGAGAAAGGAACAGATGCAGTATCAATGATAATCATCAATCCTTGGAAAGAAATTGGCCCAGCTGGGAATTAAAACTAGTGATTTTACTTTTGTCATAATGTTTTCAAAAGCAATCTTCTACAACACAAAAAAGGTAATCTGCAAGAGTTAATGAGTTTAACTTCTTCCCACAAGACAACATTTAAGACTATTCCAAATTGAAAGCATTTGCAGACAACAAAAGAATTGAGACTGAAAATTGGACCTTTTTTTTTGGACTGGGCTGAAAATATTGTGCAAAAATTAGAAAATGCTGGTTACCAGCATTTTCCCATTTTCCCAACAATGTTTTCAATAGGCTTACTTTCTCAGGATTGTTGAAAGTTAGGATTGTGTGGTAAAGGTTTAAACAATTCCAACCAGATTATTTAAGTATCCACAACATTATTAACTTTATCAGACAACAAAATGTTACACTCATCAAGATTGAGAGCATTTGCAGACAACAAATTGATTTGGGCCAAAACAATGAGATTTGTCATCCTAAAGGTCAAAACATTTTGGAAAAAGGAGGAAATGCTGGTTACCAACAGTTTCTTCCTGGTTAGCAGCATTTGCTTCTTATACCACACTGTTTTCAATGCCTTTCTTTAAATGTCACTGTGACATGCCATCATTTAGAAAAGGCTTGAAAAATGTATTTTTTTCAGCCATAAGTGTACCATATTCAAATTTGCCTGCTGTGTTGATCGAGATCCGATAGCTAAAAATCCTGCCGTCTGATATTTATCTATCCTGTAAAAATTTTTATAATACATCATCGGAATTGCAAAACCTATGTCCTTTTTACTCAAAGAAAAAAGTTAACCCTTTATCACACAATTCCAACTTTTAATGAACCTGAGAAAAAGCTTTTTGAAAACATTATGGGAAAAGGATAAAATGTTGGTAACCAACATTTTCTCCTTTTCCCATAATATTTTCTGCCCTTCCCAAAACAAACTTCAATTTTTAGATCACAATTATTTTGTTGTCTGCAAATTCTTTTGATTTGGACTAGTCTAAAATTTTGTCATCTGGTAAAGAGTTGATATTTCATTTCATTTGTTTGCCACCATAAGGGTTATAGAGAATTTCTATCTTACAGCTTTGTGTCTCAGTTTTGCAGATCAATCAAAGTACGGATACATCTTTCAAAATCAAGGAGCCATCCATGGCAAGTTACATCAACTGGAGACAATTTAACCCTTTACCACACAATCACAAGTTATAACAAACTTGAGGGAAAAGCCTTTTGACTTTTGAAAACATTGTAGGAAAAGGAGGAAATGTTGGTAACCACCATGTTCTACTTTTCCCACAATGTTTCTACCGTTTTAGACATAAATTACACAATATCAGTCACATTTAAATCGTCATCTGCAAAAGCTTTCAATTTCAACCGGTCTTAAATTTTGTCATTTTATAAACAGTTAACTCTTTCTCAACTATTTTTTTACTTGTCCAAATTGCAGCTGTATCTGAAGATGAAAAATTCACTTTGGCTGAAATGATGGGATTTGTCTAAGATAGGGTAGAAAAACATGATGGAAAAGGAAAAAAAATGCAAACTACTATTATTTTTTTCTTTTTTTAACCCTTTACCACACAATCCCGACTTTTAACGACCCTGGGGAAGAAGCCTTTTGAAAACATTGTGGGAAAAGGAGAAAATGCTGGTAACCAGCATTTTATCCTTTCTCCACAATGTTTTCTACTCTATCAAGGACAAATTTTGTCATTTGAGACACCTTTAATTTGTCATCTGCAATTGCTTTCAATTTGGTCTAAATTATTGTCGTTTGGTAAAGGGTTAACAATGTTTTCAGAAGTCTTTGTTACTTAACCCTTTACAAAAAAACAAACTTTTGGAAGACTTGTAAAAATCCTAAGTATTGGCAGAGGACAACTTAATGTGGCTCAAGTGGTGGGATTTGTCCTTGAAAGGATAGAAAACATTGTGGGCAAAGGAGAAAATACTGCTTACCAGCATTTTCTCCTTTACCCACAATATTTTCAAAAGCCTTCTTCCACAGGGGTGTTAAAAGTCTGGATTGTGTGGTAAAAGGCTGAACACAAGGCATGGTTTGGTAAATGAATAACATTACACTGCACATAACTGCAACCCCCATTATAACATGATGGTTTTGAGTTGAGAGCCATGGATAGACTAGAATATTGTGCAGCTGAAATCATAGCATGTTTTGTTCTCAGACAACAAATTAATCAACGCCCCCTTTCTATATATACCCTGTTTGATGATTTTCATTTCACAGTAAACTAAAGATGCCAGTTAACCCTTTACCAAACAACCCAGGTTTTTCATAACCTTGAAAAAGGAGCCCCTTGAAGAAATTTGAGAAATGGAGAAATGCTGGAAACTAACATTTTCTATAATGCTTTATAACAAAGACAACATCCATTATTTGAATCACATTATATTTCAAACACAAATTCTTTCATATTGGACAAGTCTAATAATTTGTTGGCTGGTAAAGAGTTGACCAAGTTTTTTCTTGATAATTAACTGTTTACAAAAAAATTTTAATAACTCAGGCAGGAAGGATATTTAAAAACACAGCTGGAAATGAAGAAAATGCTGGTAACCAGCACTGTTTTTTTATACCCACAATGTTTTCTTCCATACCAAAAACAAATCTAGTCATTCTAAGAACATCTAATTTGTCCTCCAAAAATGCTTTTAATTTTGTTGTCTGGTAAAGGGATAAACAAAGACTGCTCATTTCTATTCTATGGACTGTGTACAAAAAGGCAGATATCTTTGTTGATGCCGAAATGTCTAAATTATGTCTAATCAGACAACGCTAATTTTGTCACCAGTTTTCATGTCTCTTAACGCTTTCCCAAACGACAAATTATGGACTGGTCCAAATTGAAAGAGTTTGCAGACAACAATTCTAAATTTGATGAAAATGGGAGAAAGGTCTCAAAAAAGGGTAGAAAACACTGTGGAAAAAGGAGAAACTGCTCGTTACGAGCAATTTCTCCTTTTCCCACAGTGTTTTCAAAAAACTTGTACTGCAGACACATGAAAACCAGGGCTTGTTTGGGAAAGGGTTAATTTTGTCATCTGGTAAAGGGATAAACAAAGAGTGCTCAGTTCTATTCTATGGACTGTGTACAAAAAGGCAGATCTCTTTGTTGATGCCGAAATGTCTAAATTATGTCTAATCAGACAATGCTAATTTTGTCACCAGTTTTCATGTCTCTTAACCCTTTCCCAAATGACAAATTTTCGAACTGGTCCAAATTGAAAGAGTTTGCAGACGACAATTTTAAATTTAATGAAAATGGCAGATAAAGGTCTCAAAAAGGGTAGAAAACACTGTGGGAAAAGGAGAAATTGCTCGTCACGAGCAATTTCTCCTTTTCCCATAGTGTTTTCAAAAGACTTGATACTGCAGACACATGAAAACCAGGGCTTGTTTGGGAAAGGGTTAATTTTGTTGTCTGGTAAAGGGATAAACAAAGACTGCTCAGTTCTATTCTATGGACTGTGTACAAAAAGGCAGATCTCTTTGTTGATGCCGAAATGTCTAAATTATGTCTAATCAGACAACGCTAATTTTGTCACCAGTTTTCATGTCTCTTAATAGCCTTGACATTTCATGTGGGTAACATTTAGAAACAAAAGCATCACATGAGGATGCCAACACTCGGCTGCAGTTGCTTGATTTTCAGTGAAGGTCGAAGTCGAAAAACAGGCATAACTGTGCCAAAAATACTTTGATGGTTACCTTCCCTTGTTATATTAGTTCCCCTTTTGATAGCAAACAACTTGTCCAAGTTTGAGGTAAATATCTTCAGTAATGACTGAGATATTATAAAATGACAAACTTTTTGAAAATGTCAATGATGACGACCCAGGCGACAACGCTAGGGCTACTTTGATAACTCGTTTTCTTCAAAAACATCCAAGCTAACATTGTTTTGTTTTTGTAAATAAACATTATTCTGTGGTAACATTGTCGATATCATAACCCAACATTTTTACATAAATGTGAAAAGTATTGCAAAACAAAAAATTATTTGGGGATTTCAACTCCATTATGCATACAAGTGACTAGTCTGGAAATTCTGAAGTAGCGTCTTTCTACAATCCGAATATTTGAATGCCATAACCATGCAATGATTATGTGATAATTGTTTTATCCCTAAGGCAAGCATGATGCTGTCACAAACTGAAAAATGAAAACTGTTGTATTATTGACTTTACCATTGGAAAGTAAAGGGCTAATTAGTTTAGGTTTTGGTCTATACCATTTAATTCTTTACCAGAAGACCAAATTTTAGACTGGTCCAAATTGAAAGCATTTGCAGAGAAAAAATTATAAGGTACATGAAATTTGTCTTTAACTCTTTACCAAACGACAAAATTTTGGACTAGTCCAATATGAAAGCATTTGCAGACGACATAGTAAATGTGATCAACAATTAAAATTGGATTTGGGAAGGTTAGGGAACAAAGTGGGAAAAGGAGAAAATGCTGGTTACCAGCATTTTCTCCTTTAACCGCAATGTTTTCAAAAGCTTTCTTTCTCAGGGTCATTAAAAGTCAGATGTGTGGTAAAGGAATAAAAGGATAGAAAGTTTTGTCGGAAAGGGGGAGAATGCTGGTTACCCGCATTTTCTCCTTTTTCCACACTGTTTTCAAACATACTCTTTCCTTGGGTCATTAAAGCATTTGTAAAGAATAAATTATATGCTACACAAAAAAATGAAATATGTCTTCAAAAGGAAAGAAAACATTGTGGGAAAGGGGAAAAATGCTGGTTACCAGCCCTTTCTCTTTTTCCCACAATGTTTTCAAAAAGTCCATTTCCTTGGGGGTCGTTAAAGCTGGGGATTGTGTGGTAAAGGATTAAAGTGTAAGGAAATAAATAACATTATGTGCAATAAAGGAATCATGGGATATTAAGCCCTCTAAAGTGCTGAATTAAGGAAATGAAACCTTTTACTCTTTACCACAGGACAAAATTTTAGCCTTGTTCCAAATTGAAAGCATTTCAGGACAACAAATTAAATGTGGACAAAAAGATAAAACCTGTCTCTGAAAGAGCAGAAAACATTGTTGGAAAAGGAGAAAATGCTGGTTACCAGCATTTTCTCCTTTTCTCACAATGTTTTCAATAGCCTTCTTCTTCAGGGTCACTGAAAGTTAGGATTGTGTGGAGTTAATTAACAAAGTCAAAATATTGCTAATTCAATGAATGAATACATGAATGAATGAGTGAAATGACATTTCATAGCGCATTGACAGCTTAGGACATTTAGCGCAAATAAAGCTGTATTAATTTAACCAGCACATGCAATTGAAGAGCAGACTTGATATACACTCTTCAAAAGCATGGCCTAGGTTTTGCATTGCTGTATTTGTGGACAGTCACATTCTCACATGATCAATGCTACCATCTGAAATGAAATCAACATTTCCTGATTACATGTTCAATGCTACCTTCTGAAATGATCAATGCTACCTTCTAAAATGAAATCAAGATTTCCTGATTACATGTTCAAAGTAAGCTACTGCTACAAGAGGCCAGAATGGTTCCTGTTTATGATGATGAAATGCATAAATTATCAAAACTAGAAGGTAATGTTCAAAGGCAGATAACCCCTTCACACTTAATGATAAATGTTTCTAGTACTTCCATGTGACTGTCTACCATTCCATAAACTTGTGTTCAATAACAAAACTGATGAAAAAATACACAGCAGTATTGAAACGCCTTTGGAAACGGACATTACCTTGTGCGATTTTAAATTTCGGGGTAGCGGTATCTAGTTGTGACCTGTGAACAGGTCCCAACTAAAAAGCCAAGGAAAAAGGAAGAGGAAAAAAAAATGTGTGGGTATAATGTTTAACCTTTCCTAAACAAAACCTTTAAGACTATTCAAAATTGAACACATCTTGGGATGACAGATACTGATAGGAAGTGAAATGACCATCATCCATTCTAAAACAGAACTTGACTGAGCTTGGATCTGCTACCCATGGTATGCAAATACCTGTATAATATTGACTGAGCGACTAGGTTTGGTCATAAGACTAGGAAATTATCCTTGTAAAAAGAGGATAACAGGATTCAAATTTGATTTTTTTATCCACTGGCAAAATTTTGCCAGTGGCTTTTTTTTTCCAGCTGGCAAAGTCAATCAATGGCTGGCACTTTTTAAAAACCCTTTCAGAAGCATATTTTGATTTTGACGTTACTCTTTTTGTTAGAGCTTTAGAACAATAAGAGAAATTACAGCAAGTTCAAAGCAACTGACAACAAAATTTTAGACTAGTCCAGACTGAAAGCTTTTGAAGATGACAAAATAAATGTAGAAATTTGATTTGGGACAGGGAAAAAACATGGTGGGAAAAGGAGAAAATGCTGGTTACCAGCATTTTCTCCTTTTCCCACAATGTCTTCAAAAGCTTTCTTTCTCAGGGTCGTTAAAAGTCGGGATTGTGTGGTAAAGGGTTAACTGTATAGTTCACTGCATATTTATTTACTGGCATTGAATCTGAATGTATGAATGGTGTTTTACACCACTTTTAACATTATTTCAGTCATATCACAGCAACAGCTCACATATTCATGTATTTCCAGGCATTTCATTCTGTTGTATTTGTTTGTCATTTATATTACTCTTTTATCAACACAGGAGAAAGTCGCAATGTGTTCTGTTAGGCATACAAGTTCATAATTCAATATGCAGACAATTTTGAAAATTATTTACTCCGGAAGACTTTCAATTTACAGATGATGTGCATTCTACTGCATGCTCACTGCAGCCCGTACACCAAATTTCACCAATGTTGTAGAGTTCACTACTGTGATCTGGGGTGAAACTGAGTTTTTTCCCTCCAATTCAGTACAGTTTTAAAAAGATGCTGTAGTTTTTTAAGGATTTCTTCATCAAGTTGAATTTGTCTTGGTTTTTCCATTGACCCTGTAATTCCACATGTTATGTTGGATTTTCAGTTTGTAGAGCTCCTTTAATAGCTTTCGAACGCATCGTCATCTGATAACAATGCTTTTCGCTATTTGATTCTTCCATCTGCAAATGCTTTCAACTTGGATATGTTTAAACTTTTGTCATTTGATGAAGAGTTAACTCTTTACCACACAACAAAATTTTAGACTTGTCCAAATTGAAAGCATTTGCAGATAACAAAACATATGTGACTGAAAAACTAAAATTTGTTTAGGGAAAGGTAAAAACCTTGTGGTAAAAGGTTACCAACATTTTCTCCTTTTCCAACAATGTTTTCAAAAGCCTTCCTCCTCAGGGTCGTGAAAAGTCAGGATTGTGTGGTAGAGTTAAGGGTAGATAACCTTTGTCCCAAATCCTTTGGTGGTCTTCAGAAATCCATTATCTTCTAGACAAGCATGATGTATTTTCAGAACAAACTGTTAATGTTGTATCAGTAATGGAGATGGAATGTAACAAATTATGGCTTCTTTTTTTAAAAAAAAAATATGTAGTTAAACCTTTACCACAAAATCCAAAGTTCTAACGAGCCTGAGATAGTCATTTGAAAACATTGTGGGATTAGGAGAAAATGCTGGTAACCAGCATTTTCTCCTTTTCCCACAATGTTTTTACCCTATCACAGACAAATTCCATCATTTGAGTCACATTTGTCATCTTCAAATCCTTTCAATTTGGACAAGTCTAAAACTTTGTTGCTTGGTAAAGAGTTAAGAGGCTCAATAGAGAGTACAAAAATGTTTTTGACTTTTAACCAGACAAAAAAATTTAACACACATCCAAACTGAAAGCATTTGCAGATTATAAATCAAATGTAACTCAAATAACGGATATTTTCTTTGAAAGGATAGAAAACATTGTGGAAACAGGAGAAAATGTAAGTTTATCAGCATTTTCTCCTTTGCCTACAAAGTTGTCCTAGCTCTTTACCAAACAACCAAATTTTAGACTTAACCAAACTGAAAGCATTTGCAGACGACAAATCTATTGAGGCACAAAGGATGGGACTTTCATCAGAAAGAATAGAAAACATGTTTGAAAAAGGCGAAAATGCTGGTATACTAGTATTTTCTCTTTTTCCCACACTGTTTTCAATTGGCCTTTACCTCAGGCTTTACCACACAATCCCAAATTTTAACGACCAAAGTAGCCTTTTGAAAACATTGTGGAGGAACGGAGAAAATGCTAGTAACCAGCATTTTCTCCTTTTCCCATATTTTCTACCCTTTCAAACACAAAATGCAACTTTTGAGTCACATTTATATTGTCTTCTTTCAATTGGACAGGCCCAAATTTTGCCGTTTGGTTAAGAGTTAAAAGTGAAAAAAAAAAAGGCTTAATTCCCAGAAAAGCTGATTATCTGTCATTATTTGAAATTTATGCATGAAGTTACCCTGACAGTCACCATCATCTGAGAATTTGAGATTTAGCCATGAATAATTTATCACTTTTCTACTTCACAGTTCTTCAATAATCCCTACTTTATATGATTTATCAGCTTATTAGGGACTGGCCACCATTGACCCTTGGAGCCCAAACTAATCCCTGCAAAAAATTTTCAGTCAAGAAACAAGACTAAAATAAATTGCAGTTTCAATGTTGCTTTTGGTCCAGAATGTCTTAGCAAAACAGCATAGATCAAAGACCAGGCTGCAAGTTTTGTGCAGTCTGATCTTGATCTACAGTGCCCGCAATGACAATTACAATTGTGAAAGGCATTTTAACGGATAACTTAGAATTGTAAATCAAGCCATCACCATCACAGGCTAAATCTAGACTTAACCCTTTAGCAAAAGACAAAATTGTAGACCAGTCCAAATTGAAACCAACTGCAGACGACAAATTGAATGCTGGACAGTTTATGAAATATGGCTTTTATAGGGTAGAAAACATTGTGGGAATAGGAGAAAATGCTGGTTACCAGCATTTTCTCTTTTTCCCACAATGTTTTCATAAGGCTTCTTCCTCAGGGTCGTTAAAACCCGGTGTGGTAAAAGGTTAACAGAATGTGGTATATAAGTGACACAAGTGGAATAGCTTTGACTAAAAGGAATCTTTTCTAAGTTTGTGTTCCTATTTTTTTTTCAAATTTATAAAAACATTGAGAGACAAAAAAGTAACAATTTCTTGTCAAAAACATTTGCCCCTTTTTCTTTACTGTTTTCAAACACTGTCACCTGCAGGATTGTAAAAAGTTGGATTTGTATGGTATTAATGTTTGGTTTATCAATATATAACTGAGGTTTACATAATGTTTATGTCAGTTTATTGAATCTGTCCTGATAACAGCAATTTGCATTTATCATTGATGCATTATTTCTTTCTTTCCTTGCTATTTAATTCTACAATTTGATGAACCATGCTCTGGCAAAAGGGGGTTTAATGCATCTCCATGATGCAGGATGCAAAGCAAATTATCACATAATAAAGGATCCATAAATCTATTTTGTATAATAACCAACTGAATCATGAGGTACACACCGCTCAATGACTTACAGAAAGTTGACCAAAAGCAAAAACATCTGACCAAGGTCAGCCTGCAGTCCATGCAGACTGACCTGGGTCGACACTTTTTGCAGGTGCATAACTCTTTACCAGACGACAAAATTTTAGAATTGTCCAAATCTGAAAGCATTTTCAGAAGACAAAATATATATGAGCCATACTCTGTGAAAAGGGGGCTTAATGCATCTACGAAAAGTATCTATTCAGATCAGCCTGCGCACTCCGCGCAGGCTGACTTGTGCCAAAAATTTTTCGCTATTGGTCAATTTTCTGTATTTTCAAGGACCATTCTACCTCTTGATTGAGTCAGAGGTTAGAAATAGTTGCTATTATGGATCCATAACTATGTGATGACTTGCTTGGTATCATGGATCACGGAGATGCATTAAGCCCCCTTTTGCCAGAGCATGGCTCATATGAATCCAACGATGAAATTTGCTTTTGAAATATTTTTGGAAAAAAGGCAATGGTTGTTACCACTATTTTCTCCTTTTCCAACAATCTTGTAGTAAAGTGCTGTGCACCCTATTCACAGAGCAGGGCTCATATTTACCACATCATCACATAAAATAAGTTTTGGCAAAAGTAAACATATAAAGACATTGTTGTCTTAGATGATAAATCTCCATGCACAAATATATCTTCAATATTCATGAGATTAAACTTCCATACAGATACTGAATAATGTTTCAGATCAAACTTTCAAACAGAACAGAAGTAGTGTCAATGTCATGGAAATACGGTGGCACTGAGGTGACATGTGCATTTTTTTGTATTTATCTCGTTCCCACGAGATAATAATTTGTTTTCTCGAGTTTTTTTTTTTTTTTTTAATAAAAAATTATGCAAAAAACAAAATTCATTTGCTCGAGGTTTTTTTTTATAAAAAATTATGCAAAAAACAAAATTTGTTTTCTCGAGTTTTTATCTATAAAAAAATTATGCAAAAAACAAAATTTGTTTTCGAATTTTTTTTTTTTTTTTAAATAAAAAATTATGCAAAAAACAAAATTCGTCTTCTTGAGTTTGTTGTTTTTTTTTTATAAAAAAAGTATGCAAAAAACAAAAATCGTTTTCTCGAGTTCTGAAACAATCATGGATACAAACTACCATGTTGAATGAAACTATGAAGAACATGGACGCTGTGTAAAAATAAGAATTAGTACGAGGAATCCAATTGGATGATTATGTTGTGAGCATGACTTATAATCTTGTGCGAACGACATAATGATTGAGTTGGATTGGCTGATTATCTCGTTCGAACGAGATAGTATTTCGTTTTTTGCATAATTCTTTATATGAAAATAAATTGAGGAAATGAAAGTTGGGTTTTTTTGCAAAATTGTTTATAGAAAAAAAAAAAAAAACGAGAAAATGAATTTTGTTTTTTGCATAATTTTCTATTTAAAAAAAAAAAATCGAGAAAAATGAATTTTGTTTTTTGCATAATTTTTTATAAAAAAAAAACTCGAGAAAACAAATTATTATCTCGTGGGAACGAGATAAATACAAAAAAATGCACATGTCACCTCAGTGCCACCGTATGGAAACCTTTTTGAACTAAATTTTTCATAAAGTTGAAACACATCATCCCAAAGGCAATTTCTACGCATTCAAAAAGCAAGCACAGACAGCTCAAAGGAGAAAAGTTTTCATCTTCTTGAAAGAAAAGTCCTTTTAACTATTTACCAAACAACAAAATTTTAGACTGATCCAAATTAAAAGCATTTGCAGACTGCAAATCAAACATGGCTCAAAAACTGACATTTGATTTTGGAAGGGTAGAAAACTTTGTGGGAAAAGGAGAAAGTGCTGGCCACCAGCATTTTCTCCTTTTCCCACAATTTTTTCAAATGGCATTTTCTTCAGGGTCGTTAAAAGTTGGGACTGTGTGGTAAAGAGTGAAGTTGTTGTAATAAAGATTTTACTGAAACTTGTAACAGGTAACTAGTTTCACTCAGTTAATTAACAGCTTTCTATGATAAAGAGTGTTTACCTATAGAACTCTGAATAAACCTAACAGACATTTTCAGTCTAGAAATAAAACACAAATAATTGCATTTTTAAAGTTGCTTTTGTCCCTAATGTCTCAGCAATGCAGACAGTGTGGATGAAAGAAAGACTGCTTTTTTTTTGCAGTCTGATCTTGATCTACAGCAGCAAAGGCAATTTAAGTTGTGAAAGGTCCTTCAACCCTTTACCACACAATTCTGAGTTTTGATGCCCCTGAGAAAGAAGCCTTTTGAAAACATTGTGGATGAAGGAGAAAATGCTGGAAACTATCCTATCACAGACAAATCTTACTATCTGAACAATGTCTTATTTGTCGTCTGCAAATGCTTTCAATTTTGACCAGTCTAAAATTTTGTCATTTGGTAGAGTTAACCCTTTACCACATAACAAAATTTTACACATATCCAAAATTAAAAGCATTTGTAAATAACAAATTAGATGTGGTTTAAATAATTGAACTTGCCCTTCGACAGGAAAGAAAACATTTTGGGAAAAGGAGAAAATGCTGGTTACCAGCATTTTCTCCTTTTCCAAAAATGTTTTCAAATGCCCTCTTCCTTGGAGTCATTAAAACTGGGGATTGTGTGGTAATGAGTTAAGGGTCAAGGAGAGAGAGAACCTTTTCCTAACAGAAGTCATGAGTTGGAAACAGTTATCTCCCTTGTATGAACATTAAGCACTCTTTCATCACTTGCCCCACCCTCCATGGTCTGCTTCATCCTTAACATATTTCAACGACCCTTGGATAAAAGGCTTTTGTAAACAGTGGGGGAAAAGGAGAAAATGCTGTGATATAAGCATTTTCTCCTTTTCCCACAATGTTTTCTACTCTTTCACAGAAAAAAATTATCCTCTACAAATGCTTTCAATTTTGACTACTCTTAAATGCTGCCATTTGGTAAAGGCATTGAACTTTAGCTTGTACTTATGTAACTAAGTTCCTTTTTTTATGAAAAGGAAACATATACTTGAGCCATGCTCTGTGAAAAGGGGGCTTAATGCATCTGCGAAAAGTATCAACTCAGGTTAGCCTGCGCAATCCGCGCAGGCTGACCTGAGCCGAAACTTTTCGCTATTGGTCGATTTTCTATGTGTCAAAGGACCATTCTACCTTATAATCCAGTTGGTTGTTAAAAAAAGTGGCTATTATGGATCTATAATTATATAATTGCTAGCTTGGTATACTGCCATCACGGAGATGCATTAAGCTCGCTTTTCACAGGGCATGGCTCACTTTATATTGTGTAACAAGATGCTTCAAACAATGTTTTGAGGGAATATACTACTTAGTCCACTGGTGTCTTATACAATGACCTCACAATCAAGTTTTAGGAGCATTTTGAGAAAAAAATGTTTTCTACAATATTGGGGTTATCATGTTTCATGCAGACTTACCTTGACTACAGTTAGGTCCAAAATAGTTTTTCCTGTCACACTCGAAACAGTCAATACCGCTGAAATTTGGATCACATTTGCACACCCCTGTTGCATCATCACACTTTTAAAAAGCAAACACAGCACTGATTAGAATGTGTCTTTTAACCCTTAAGCTGCTAATCGCGACTAACTGACCCTTTGCAGACAGTGTAGATCAAGATCAGACTGCACATTCTGTGCAGTCTGATCTTTGATCCACACTGTCTGATACGGTATTTTCTTTCTGGTGAAATCAACTTTGAAACTGCAATGTTTCAGCTTTTAGTATTGAGTAGAAATTTGCGTTTCATTTATTCAGCAGCTTAAGTGTTAAAAAACCATCTTACAAGTCAATATATGGGCCATGTTCTGGCAAAAGAGGATTTAGCTCATCTCTATGACGCATTATACATGTACCAAATAACACATTATACACATACCAAATAATGCATTATACATGTACCAAGTAGCACATTATACACATACCAAATAATGCATTATACACGTACCAAATAACGCATTATACACGTACCAAATAACGCACTATACATGTACCAAATAACGCATTATACATGTACCAAGTAGCACATTATACATGTACCAAATAATGCATTATACACGTACCAAGTAGCACATTATACACATACCAAATAATGCATTATACATGTACCAAATAACGCATTATACACATACCAAGTAGCACATTATACATGTACCAAATAATGCATTATACACGTACCAAATAATGCATTATACACATACCAAATAACGCATTATACATGTACCAAGTAGCACATTATACATGTACCAAATAGCGCATTATACATGTACCAAAAAACGCATTATACACGTACCGAATAACGCATTACACACGTACCGAATAATGCATTATACATGTACCAAATAGCGCATTATACACGTACCAAATAGCGCATTATACACGAACCAAATAACGCACTATACATGTACCAAAAAAAGCATTATACATGTACCAAATAACGCACCTCATAATTGAGGATCCATAAAATCGATAATTTTTCTGTATCAACAAGCTGAATCCACAGATAGAATTGTCCTTGGACACGCAGAAAATTAAACAGAAGCAAAAAGTTTCTACACAGGTCAGCCTGCGCAAACTGCGCAGGCTTACCTGTGTTGATATTTTTTGCAGATGCAATGAGCCGTCTTTTCACAGAGCATGGCCATTATGTTTTGCCATTTATGAAAACAAAACAATGTGATACATTGACAAAATGGATATTAAAATCGAACTCCTTTCTTCAAAATTCAAGGGTGCACATAATCCCCCAGCGCCAAAACCAGAATTAATTACTGATGATCAGTAGTCTAGATCAAGATCAGACCTTGCAGACTGATATGGTTGTACACTGTCTGCTTCTTTTTCAGATATTCTGTCAAAGACAGCCTTGATATTGCAATATCTGCATCTAAAGCTCTGACTGAGAATGTTAATTTCATTTATTTAGCACTAATGATTGATTGAATGGTGTTACACACCACTTTCAACGTTATTTCAGTCATACCATAGCAACAGCTCAAATATTCATATATTTCCTGGATTTCAACAGTACTAGGCTAGGTCTCTGAAGTGCCTTGCCCAAGTATACTCCCACAAAAAAACCCAGTGCTTCCAGCGAGGCTCAAACCTGGGTCCACCAGGCTACAAGTCCTGCACTTTACCACTAAGCCACATAGGACTTATTTGGCACTAAAAGGCTTAATTACTGCCATTTACAGAAGTTTAGATGCAATAAGTATGTTGCCAATAATTGACAATTTGAACATGTTGTTTCAATGCTTTAACTCTTTACCACACAATCGCGTGTTTTAACGACCCTGAAAGAAAAGCCATTGGAAAACATTGTGGGAAAAGGAGAAAATGCTGGTAACCAGCATTTTCTCCTTTTCCCACAATGTTTTCTAACCTTCCCAAAACATCTCCTGAAACAGAACTGTGTTGGATATCCTTGAAAACATCCTTGTGAAATATGGAATTTTGACATAAAAAAAAATCCCCTACCAAACAATTCTGAATTTTTACAACACTGAGGAAGAAGGCTTCTGAAAACATTGTGAGAAAATACACTTTCTACTTTTGCTTGCTACCCTCTGAAGGACAAATCAAAGCATTTAACTCTTTACCAAATGACAAGATTTTAGACCTGTCCAAATTGGAAGCATTTGCAGATGACAAAATAAATGTAACTCAAAAATTGAAATTTTTTTGGGAAGGCTAGAAAACATTGTGGGTAATGTAGAAAATGCTGGTTTCCAGCATTTTCTCCTTTTCCCACAATATTTTCTATCATATCAAAGATAAGTTCCATCATTTAAGTCACATTTAAATTGTCATCTGCAAATGCTTTCAATTTTGACAAGACTGCATTTTTGTTGTTTGGTAAAGGGTTAAGTCATATTTGATTTGTTGTCTGTAAATGTCTTCCAATTTGGTCGAGTGAGAATTTTTATTGTTTGGTAAAAAATCAAGTTTGAATATAAAATTTGAAAACATTGTGGTAAAAGGAGGAAAAGCTCATTCAAGAATTATTATAAATTCTGTGTACAGAAACTGATACAAACCACTCCATGCCCATTACAGGGGTTCCTGTATCCACCAGGACAGGGGAGACAATCAAGTCCATAAAAACCTTTACAACAGCTGGGTGTCTGGAAAATAGTTGTTTCCTTTGTTTTTAGATTTCACTCTTTACCCAGCAATCAAATATTTTGATGACCCTGAGGAAAGAGGCCTATGAAAACATTATGGGAAAAGGAGAAAAACTGGTAACCAGCATTAATTTTTCTACTTTTCTCAGCATGTTTGTTTTAATCCATGAGAAGCCGAATTTTGTTGCACTAGTCAGATTTCATTTGTTGTTTGCAGATGCTTTCAATTTGAACAAAGCTAAAATTTTCTTGTCTGGTAAGGAGTTAAGCAAAACATATGTACCATCAATTAAACAAAAAAATTGATACAAAAAATTCATTTTCAGGAAAGAAAAAATTTCGTTAATTAACTCTTAAGCCCTTTACCACACAATCCCGACTTTTAACGACTCTGAGAAAGAAGCCTTTTGAAAACATTGTGGGAAAAGGAGAAAATGCTGGTAACCAGCATTTTCTCCTTTTCCCACAATATTTTCTGCCCTTCCCAAAACAAATTTAAATTTTTCAGCTGCATTTATTTTGTTGTTGGCAAATGCTTTCAATCTGGACTAGTCTCAAATTTTGTCGTTTGGTATAGAGTTAACACAGCAATTGCTCATACTAGCATTTGCTCCTTTCCTCACTGTTTTTAAAGCTGTCTACTGCACAAGTGGTATTGTTTTATAATAGATTAAAAGGCATTGTTCAGTTCATCTCCAGTTTCTGGTCAAAAACTGAGTATGTATCCAGTTTCAGTACAATGACAGCATAAACGACAGAGGAGTTTGCCATACAAGTACATATGAGCCATTCTCTGTGAAAATGGGCTTTACTGCATCTGCAAAAAGTGTCAAATAAGGTCAGCCTGAGCAGGTTAACCTTTGTCAAAACTTTTTGCTATCGGTCAAATTTCTGCGTGTCAAAGGACCTCGTGATACAGTCAGTTGTTAGACAAAATTAGTTGTGTTCTGTGAAAAGGGGGCTTAATGCATCTGCGAAAAGTATCAACCCAGGTCAGCCTGCGCGGACTGTGCAGGCTGACCTGGGCCGAAACTTTTCGCTATTGGTCGATTTTCCCTATGCCCAAGTACCATTCTACCTCATGTCTAAGTCGGTTGTTAAAAACATGGCTACTAGGGGTCCATGATTATGCGATGGCTTGCATAGCATCATGCATCATGGAGATGCATTAAGCCCCCTTTTGCCAGAGCATGGCCCAAATGGATTTTAGCGATGCATAATTATATGATGATTTGCTTGGTATAATGAATCACACAGATGCACTGAACCACCTTCTGCAAGAGCATGGTGCATGAATAACAATATGTATCCATGTTCATAGACACCAGGGTTCGTATTCACCAACGATTCCTAAGAACGTTCTTAGACTTATTCTTCAAGATTTTCCAAGTTTGAAAGTAACACAACTTCTGATTGGCTAAACCAAATGGTTTAGCCAATCAGAAGGTGTGTTACTTTCAAATTTGGAAAATTTTGGAGAACAAGACCAAGAGTATTCTTAAGAATGGTTGGTGAATATGGACCCAGATGACAGACTGACAGCCTAATTTCAAGTACACTACAAAAATGCTTGATATTTGGGGGTATCAAAACATATAATGAAAGAGACAGATTGTCAGAACTGGAAGAAAATTAGAGAGCAAGAGACATGGATGATTGAATTCACTGAGAAGTTTTATAAATTTATGCTATAGACCCCACTCGTACATAAAAACAGTAAAATGACACAACTTACAGTAAATGTCCTGTTACACATTGGTGCACAACCCCCAAGCTTTTTGTACTGCCCATCTTCATTTCTAGCATAGTACTCACAGACAATGGTTTCATTCTGAAATTGATAACAGCAACAGAACCATGTAAGCTCACTATTGTAGTGCTAAAATAACCCTTAGATTGCTAAGCGTGATTTGTGGTGCTTTTGCAGACACTGTAGATTGAGCTCGATCAGACTGCACAGAATATGCAGTTGAACTGTTTATCTACTCTGTTGAATACAGTATTTTCTTTCTGGTAAAATTAACTTTGAAATCATAATATTTGGGTCTTTACTATTGAGTGGAAATTTTTGTTTCACTTATTCAGCAGAGAAAGGATTAACAAGAGCATGGCATGCAGTTGCCATTGCTTGGTTGTTGTTGCTTGACATGAAAATATGAAGTCATAAAATGGGCATAACTTTGTCAAAAATATTGTGATGGTTGCCTGTCCTTGTGGTATAGGTTCCCTTTTGGATAGTTAACAACCTGTCCGAGTTTGAAGTGATTATCTTCAGTAATAGCAGAGATATTACAAAATGTCAAAGTTTTTTCACAACGATGCAAGGGCTACCACAATACCTCATCGTTTTTTTGCGAAAACAGCCAAGCTAAAAAAATCAATCTGTAGAAGGCAATGTTCTAATTTGGCAATGTTCTGCCAATTAACTCTTTACCAAATGACAAAATCCTAGACTTGTCAAAATTGAAAGCATTTGCAGACGACAAATTAAATGTGGCTCAAACCATGAAATTTGTTGCTGAAAGGGTAGAAAGCATTTTAGCAAAAGGAGAAAATGCTGGTAACCAGTATTTCCTCCTTTTCCAAAAGTGTTTTCAAAGGCCTTTTTTCTCAAGGTTGTTAAAACCCTGGATTGTGTGGTAAAGGGTTAAATAAATGGCTGCTTCTTTACATACAGTTTTCACATCTGAAGACATACACTCTGGTTCTTCCCTACAATCTCCACAAGGCCCCTGAAACAATATTAAACAATAAAGTTCCATAATGATAAAGTGGATACATTCATCAAGGAAAAAAAAAGTTGAAAATATTGTAATAGTAAGACTGCTTTAGTACAAAATATCTCTACATAGCAGATAGATCCAAGATCAGACTCCATGTTTTGTACAGTCTGATATTGATATACACTTCCCAAAAAAGAAACCAAAGTTGTGAAAGGCATTTTATAAGTCAACCCTTTGATTGCCTAAAACAGTATAGAAAACTCTATATAATCAAATTCAAGGCTGTTCATTTTTATTCTGCAAGAACATCTCACTTTAAAGGGCAGTGTAGACTGAAGATCTGACTACGAATTGAGCGGTCCGATTTTCATCTGAATCATCCAAGAAAGTTACTAAAACAGTAACTGACACTCTAGTGGTTTGTCAGAGCTCATAAATAAATAGCATTGGACTTAACATAGATCCAGAATGTTAAAAGGTACACTAAATCATCATTTACTTTTTGCATTTGAATCCACAACCAATGTATTCACTACCTTGTTTCCTTTTCAATAAATATGTTTAATCTCAACAAGGTTATATACCCTTTTCAAGGACGAATACTATTCCAGTCACATTTGAAATATCCTGGGCCAAAGCCTTCAATATGGACAAGGCTAAAAGTTTGGCATCTTGTAAAGAGGTCAGCCACTTATTGTTAACTCTTTATCATACAACAAAATTTTAGATTTGTCCAAATTAAAAGCATTTGCAGACGACAAAATAAATGTGCCTCAAAATTTAAAATGTGTTTCTGGTGGGTAGAAAACATGGTGGTAAAAGGAGAAAATGCTAGTAAACAACATTTTCTCCTTTTCCCACAATGTTTTCAAAAGCAATCTTTCTCAGGGTTGTTAACACACAGGATAGTGTGGTAAAGGGTTAAATATGTGACATTTATTTTTCAGCCAGTATGAAGAAAAGAACATTTTGATCAGGAACATTTCTTCAATCATTAAATAATGTTGATCAAAGATCAGAATGCATGTTCTATGCAGTCTGATCTTTGACTTAAATTGTTCATAAAAGCACCTACTGCTACCTTTAGCATAAAAAGGTTTAAACATGTTTTGCCTACCATTACAATTTCGTAAGTTACAATATTACAGAAGTTAGGTAGAGTTGAGATTCCATCAGGGACCAAGACAGCATCTGTTTTCATCAGAAGGCCATTCTCTACAACAATGTCTGCATTAGTAATGTGTATGCCATCATTCATGCTGAAACGGCCCTGTAAAAATAGAAAATGCTTAACTCTTTACCAAATGACAAAATTTTGGATGTGTCCAAATTGAAAGCATTAGCAGACGACAATTTAAATGTGGGTCAAATAATGGAATTTGTCTTTGTTAGGGTAGAAAACATTGTGGGAAAAGGAGAAAATGCTGGTTACCAGCATTTTCTCCTTTTTCCAAAATGTTTTCAAAAGGCTTTTATCTCAGGGTCGTTAAAAGTCGGGATTGTGTGGTAAAGGGCTAACTCTTTACAGAACAACAAAATGTTGGACGTCCAAATTGAACGCATTTACAGACGAAAACATAAATGTGACTCAAAAGTTGTTTGTGGAAGGGTAGATAACATTGTGGGAAAAGGAGAAAATGCTGTATACCACCATTCTCTCCTTTTCCCACATTGTTTTCTACCACATGACTGAAAATTTCCATCATTCTAGCTACATCTAATTTGTCTTTTGTAAACGCTTTCAACTCAAACAAACCTAGTATTTTTTTGTTTGGTGAAAAGTTAACCTACACAACTCAATTTACTATCTGTCAGCTTCTAGCAACAGGATATTCTCATTGATCACTGTATCTGCTGTGACAATGTTAGATAAAAATCACCTCATGCAGGTGCCAATGTCAAATGCCTAAGTCAAAAAAGAGGTATAACTGTGTCAAAAACATAGATGGTTTAACCTGTCCCAGATGTATGGGATCCCCTTTTGATAGTATACAACTAGTCCAAGTTTGAAGTAAATATCTTTTGTGATAACCGAGAAATCATAAAATGTCAAAGTTTTTCAATGATTCAAACAACGATGCCAGAATTTTGAAAATACCTCGACGTTTTCTTCAAAAACAGCCAGGCTGATAAGAAGAAGAGACTTTTTCCACAAAGTTTTGCAAATTCAAGGCCAAAATGACAAAAAATTTTCATAAAATACCTGCAATGTAGATTCGAGATAAGATTGCATGCTCTGAAGCAACTATAGTAACTGTTGCTCTGTGTAATAAATGCAATTTAAGAAGCAAGCAACGCCCCAAGTTGGTTCAAATGATTGGATGTTTCTTTGAAAGGGTAGAAAACATGGTGGAAAAAGGAGAAAATGCTGGTAACCAGCATTTTCTCCTTTTGCCATACTGTTTTCAAAAGGCTTCTTCCTTAGGGTCATTAAAACTCAGGATGGTTTGGTATAGAGTTAACCTCACATTGTCCACTGTGATAGTAATGAGATAGCCAGCAAGAGTCTGCAATCTTCTTATGTTGAAAAAGTCTGTAACTTCATACTGAAAACAAAAACATAAGAATAATGCTTTCAGAGAATTCTTCGTTCTATTTCTTCTATCAATCAATTTTTCTACATTTTGGCTGACCAGCAAATTATCAATCTTCTGCTGTTAAACACAGCCCTGTAGCAGTCAGTAGTGTACAGGACTTGAGACCCGGAGTTCCCTAGTTAGAGTCCAAAAATCAGCCTATTTCGTTTCAAGAATTGATGATAATCATTGCAACAGGATTCATTCCTCTCTCACCCCTGATCATTATTTCAACAATTGTTATGTGAGAAATTAGGCAGTGGTTTAGGAAGAATATCGGGCAAAGTACAGGTAAAAGAAACTCCAGGAAAGTGTGTATAGGTGTAGTCTCTGTCTCAAAATAACTGTAATAATGTTGAAAAAAACGTGAAACATCATACAAACAAAAAAACTGATGGTAAAAAGTGTGTTACCTCAAACGGACAGCATTATCAGAATTTTTTGTGCTTTTAGAGAAATTTCTTTTTATTACTTCTACCAGTCGATTTTACTACTGATTGCTTAATGATGGCCAACAGAGTTTAGATAAGGAAGCAACATGACCCGCTATTCAGTTATCTGATAAAACACATCTTATAACTGAAAATACTTATGTTTGTGTCCTATCAGCCTTTACATGCAGAGTAGCTTAACTCTTTACCAAATGACAAAATTTAAGACATATCCAAATTGAAAGCATTTGCAGACAACAAATTAAATATGCATCAAACAACAGTTCTTGTATATGATAGGCTAGAGAATGTGGTTGGAAAAGGAGAAAATGCTGGTAAACAGCATTTTCTCCTTTTCCTAACGTATTTTCAAAAACACTCTCTTCTTAGGGTTGTTAAAAGTTAGGATTGTGTTGTACAGGGTTAACCATTTAACAATCCCAAATTTTAACGAACCTGAGAAAAAAGGCTTTTGAAAACGTTATGGAAAATGGAGAAAATACTGGTTACTAGCATTTTCTCCTTTTGCTATGTTTTCTGCTTGTCCAAAAACAAATTTCAATTTTTGAGTAACAGATGTTTTGTCATCTGTGTTTGCTTTAAATTCAGACATGTCTAAAGTTTTGTCATATGGCAGAGTTACACCCTAAAATACCACTTTACATATCCTGAATCTGTTTTGAGCAACTTCTGTGATCATGAATTAAGACATGAATTTTTAATTCACAAGATTTTCTTTTATTCATAGTGAATCAAGCATCAAGTGAAACACTACTAAAAAGCTCATTTTCTTATTATATTGATCATCTTCATAAAATTTGATTGGCATGCTCATAACTGTTCAGAGGCCAAGGGCCCAGCTCATGAGTTAGATTAACCCTTTTATGAGACAACAAAATTCTAGATTTGTCAATGTCAAAAGTAGTTGAAAAATCCAAGATTTAATCATGTGTGACCAAAATGAAAGAATAGAAAACACTTTGGGAAAAGGAGAAAAGATGGTTTCCAGTACTTTCTCCTTTTCCCAAAATGTTTTCAAAAGCTTTCTTCCTCAGGGTCGTTCAATGTCAAGATTGTGTGGAAATCGGTTAAGCAACTCAGAAGCCAAGCTTTTCATATTTTAAGAGTACTCATTGATATCATTGTTTGTTTTGTAACTGTTTTGTACTTACTCTGCCATCAATGATGTGATTTTTCAAAATCTCTTCCACTTTATCTTTGTTCTGAAAAAAAAAAAGTATATCTCAATGGATTTTTTAACCTCCCACAAAAAACTTTTCACCTTGCAGTAGAACATGTTTGATAACAATCTGGCAAAAGAAGAAATCACTCATATGCAGTTTCTCCTTTTGCCATGTTTTTACATGTATCAGGGCCTAGATTGATTTATGGCATTTATGATGTTTATTGCCATTTTCAACTTGTTTCAGTTTTATATAGCTGCGATCAATGTACACGTACCTATCCATGCTTTCCTGGAGTTTGTGTTACCAGTACTGCGCACAATATCCATGATAGTCATTGCAACAGGATTCATTCTTTCTTTCACAAGTGAATATTGGTTAGAAGATTTTTATTTGGGAAAGCAGTCAGTTGCTTGTTAAGAATTTTGTGCAAAGAACAGATAAAACTAGGTCAAGACTGAAACATTCAAAATTATCTCACCCTTTACCGAAATGACAAAATATTAGACCTGTCCAAACTGAAAGCTTTTGCAGATGACAAATGTGACCTAAAAACTGAAATTTGTCTTTGGAAGGGTAGAAAACATTGCGAGATAAGGAGAAAATACTGTATACCACCATTTTCTTCTTTTTCCACAATGTTTAAAGAGGCTTTTTCTTCAGGGTCAGTAAACTTGGGATTGGTTGGTTAAAGGGTAAAAGGGATTTGATTTGCCACTTGTAAAGCTCTATAACCCACTTTCACTATCATGGGAAAGAACAAAGTTAGTAAATGTTGCTGAACAACAGTTTCAGTGTCTAATGGCGTACAGGAATATGACTCTCGCAAACTAGAGGCCTTAAATAAGATTTTTGCAAGACTTTAATTCTATAAAAAAAAATAGCAGATAGTCAAAATTAATTTTCATTCTAAGAAATTTGCAAGATTTTAAAAACCGCAAGATTTACAAATTTTGTTTCACTGCAGAATTTTTGTTACCCGTTTTTTGGAGGTTCTCAAATCTGTATTAGTGAGCGCATTCATGCTTTTGTATGCGCTTCTCCACAGATAGATTTGCTCATCCACATTTCAGTTTCAAAACCTGTGAGACACCTGACATCGGATAAATGGTCTTTAACCCTTTACCACACAGTTCAGAGTTTTAATGACACTAGGCACAAAAAGGCTTTTGAAAACATGGTGGAAGAAAAAAGAAAATGCTGGTAACCAGCATTTTCTCCTTTCCTCCTCATGTTTTGTGCCCTACTAGAGACAAAAGGCAATGTTTGACACATCCTTCATTAAAATTTTGTCATCTGCAAATGCTTTCAATTTGGACACGTCTAAAATGTTCTTGTGTAGTGAAGAGTTAAGTTACTTGATGATCCTCATTTTAACCCTTACAGCATCTTTTACAACTTTAGTTGCCTTTGCCGCCTCTTCCGATCAAAACAGACTGCACAAGACATGTAGTCTGATCTATAACCTACAGCGTCGGCTTTCCTGAGACACTCTGGACAAAAGGAACATTGAAATTACAAATAGTAAGGTCTTATTTCTAAACTTAACCACACAATACCAAATTTTAATGACCCTGAGAAAGAAGGCTTTTGAAAACATTGCGGGAAAAGGATAAAATGCTGACAACCAGCATTTTCTCCTTTTCCCCAAGATGTTTTCTACTCCATCAAAGAACAAGAGCGGCAAATTGTCGCAAGATACGCCCGTCTTACCCCAAGTTGTAAAGTTGGGGCATAATAATGATAAAGGGGAGGTATAGAAAAATAGCAGTGCAGAATATTTTTTTTACTGTTGATTGAAGATAATGGCAGTGTATTTGTGTTGACGGAACTCTTGTTTATTATTGTATTACTATTAACTCTTTACCACACAGCAAAAGTTTGGACTAGTCCAAATTGAAATCATTTGCAGTTTACAAACTAAATGTAACTCAAAAATTGAAATTTGGTTTGGAAAGGGTAGAAAACATTGTGGGAAAAGGAGAAAATGCTGGTGCATAAAAAATAAGCAATTTATATTTCATGTGCACTGCACTACCCCTTGATGAGATGTATCCAGCCCTAAAATTTCATAACCCGAGGTAGTATAGTTTGAGAGATATGCATCATACAAAATTCAAGTTCGAAAAAAAAACAAGAAAGGGCAATAACTGAAAAATTAAGCAAGCAAGAGTTGAAATTTATATGCACAGCACTTCCCGTTGATGGAATGTATCCACGCATGAAATTTCATATCCTTAGCTAGTATAGTTCTGAAGATATGCACTGGACAAAATTAAAGTTTCAAAATAAAGAAAGAGCAATTAGTCAAAAATTAAGCAAGAGTTATGGTTCATGTGCACTGCACTCCCAGTTGATGAGATCTATCTACGCATGAAATTTCATAGCCATAGGTAGTATAGTTTTGGAGATATGCTCGAGACAAAATTCAAGTATGAAAATAAGTCAAAAATTAAGGAAGGAAGAGTTATGATTCCTGTGCACTGCACTCCCCCTTAATGAGATGTATGCAGGCATGAAATTTCATAACCCTAGGTAGTATAGTTTTGGAGATATTCACCGGAGAAAATGCAAGTATGAAAAAGAAGAAAGGGAAATAACTGAAAAATTGAGGAAGCAAGAGTTATGATTCCTGTGCATTGCACTCCCCCTTAATGAGATGTATGCAGACATGAAATTTCATAACCGTAGGTAGTATAGTATTGGAGATATTCACCGGACAAAATTCAAGTATGAAAAACAACAAAGGGCAATAACTCAAAAATTAGGGAAGCAAGAGTTATGATTCCTGTGCACTGCACTCCCCCTTGATGAGATCTATCCATGCAAGAAATTTCATAACCGTAGGTAGTATAGTTTTGGAGATATGCTCCGGACAAAATTCAAGTATGAAAAACAACAAAGGGCAATAACTCAAAAATTAAGGAAGCAAGAGTTATGATTCCTGTGCACTGCACTCCCCCTTGATGAGATCTATCCACTCATGAAATTTCATAACCGTAGGTAGTATAGTATTGGAGATATTCACCGGACAAAATTCATGTATGAAAAACAACAAAGGGCAATAACTCAAAAATTAAGGAAGCAAGAGCTATGATTCCTGTGCACTGCACTCCCCCTTGATGAGATCTATCCACTCATGAAATTTCATAACCCTAGGTAGTATAGTATTGGAGATATTCACCGGACAAAATTTAAGTATGGAAAAACAACAAAGGGCAATAACTCAAAAATTAAGGAAGCAAGAGTTATGATTCCTGCGCACTGCACTCCCCCTTGATGAGATCTATCCACTCATGAAATTTCATAACCCTAGGTAGTATAGTATTGGAGATATTCACCGGACAAAATTCAAGTATGAAAAACAACAAAGGGCAATAACTCAAAAATTAAGGAAGCAAGAGTTATGATTCCTGTGCACTGCACTCCCCCTTGATGAGATCTATCCACTCATGAAATTTCATAACCCTAGGTAGTATAGTATTGGAGATATTCACCGGACAAAATTCAAGTATGAAAAACAACAAAGGGCAATAACTCAAAAATTAAGGAAGCAAGAGTTATGATTCCTGTGCACTGCACTCCCCCTTGATGAGATCTATCCACACATGAAATTTCATAACCGTAGGTAGTATAGTTTTGGAGATATGCTCCGGACAAAGAACTGGACGCCGCCCGCCCGCCACGGGTGATCCCATAATACGTCCCGTCTTCGACGGGCGTATAAAAATTGTATCATTTGAGCCACAATGAAAGTGTTGTCTACAAATGCTTTCAATTTGGAAGGGTCCAAAATTTTGTCATGTGGTGAAGGGCTAAAACGTGTGCTGGGATTATTTCGCACTGTAAGGGTTAAGTCTTTACCACATGACAAAAATGTAGACTTGTCCAAATTGAAAGCATTTGCAGACGACAATTTAAATGTGGCTCTAGTGGTGGAATTTATCTTTATTAAGCTAGAAAACATTGTGGGAAAAGGAGAAAATGCTGGTTACCAGCATTTTCTCATTTTCCCACAATGTTTCCAAAAGGCTTCTTCCTCAGGGTTGTTAAATCTTGGGATTGTGTGGTAAAGAGTTAACTTTTTTTCTGTGTCTACCTCAGGTTTAAGTAGATATTCCAGGGAGTCCCATGGCAGTTTGTCCCAAGCTTCATTCGGAGGTGCAAACACAGTCACTCCTGGCTTCTGTAGCAGTGTCCTTACTGGAGAACCTACCAGCTGAAAATAGCATATTCAAATCATCTAAGAATAACCATACAAACTCAATCCAGAGAATGGTCATCACCATTTAATCATTTTCCTCAGTGTCATTAAAACAAAGGATTGCTTTGTAAAATGTTAAACAACCAACTGCCTGAAGAGACCAGTATTGCTTTTTCCATTGGCTGTCACTTTTAAAATGGATTTTGGCATTTCTAAAAGTGTATATATGAGCCATGCAATTGTGAAAACTAAAACTGTCGCAGAGTGGACAACCCCGGCCCTGACCCTGACACCCCCCCCCCCCCCCCCCAGCCCCAAACACTTTGTCACTGAAGCAGAACAACCAGAGAATGAACTTGATTTTCAAAACAAAGATCATCAGTGACCTTGACCTTTGACCCATATGACCTAAAACAATTAGGGCACCTCCTTGGGTCATGAGCAACACATGTATTAAGTTTCAGAGTCCTAGGTCAAACAGCTATTGAGTTAGAGCATGGAAACCATTTTCAAAGTTCATCTGTGACCTTGACCTTTGACCCGTGTCACCCAAAAACAACAGGGCACCTCCTTGGGTCATGAGTAACACTTGTATAAAGTTTCAGGGTCTTAGGTCAAACTGCTTTTGAGTTACAGCACAAAGATCACCAGTGACCTTGACCTTTGACCAATGTGACCTAAAACAAGTAGGGCACCTCCTTGGGTCATGAACAACATATGTATTAAGTTTCAGGGTCCTAGGTCAAACAACTATTGAGTTAGAGCATGGAAACAAAGTTCACCTTTGACCTTGACCCATGTCACCCAAAAACAATAGGGCACCTCCTTGGGTCATGAGTAACACTCGTATAAAGTTTCAGGTCCTAGGTCAAACAGCTTTTGGGTTAGAGCATGGAAACCAAAAAGTCTACAGATGGACAGAATGACCGATAAACAGACAGACATGGTGAAACCATTATACCCCCCTCTACTTCGTAAGGTATAATGCACCTGCAAAAAGTATCGACAGATGTCAACCTGTGCAGTCCAGACAGGCTGACATGGGTCAAAATGTTTTGCTAATTGTAAATTTTATGTACAGTTCAGAAGTACAGAATTTCGTTTGTTTGCACATCGCTTGTTCGAAGCTATGTGTTGGTTTGTATGCTATCTCCAGTCCCGAAATTTATCCTTCTTTATCACTGTTAAAATCCTCCGAACACTTCAAACATCGGTGGTCTGTAGTTTGTAGTGTATTTCATGCCCCAAAAGTAGTTTTTGAACGTAAACTCCCACCTTCAATTGGTATATAATTAATCCCCTTGCAAACTTGCAAAGGTGTGAAAACCCGTAACCAAGCTTGATTTTCACACCTCTTGATTGACGATGTCGACTGGTATCATTCAGTGGTTAACAGAAAGCGAATGTAATTAAAGGCGTTATTTGGTTTGTCGCATCAATTAATCAGTCAAAACGACAAATAACAATTCCAAAATTCCTTAAAACATCCAACAAGGCATGAACGGATTACGGTCTGAAGTGGTTACCAGAAAGACCAGAAAACACTTTATGACCGGAAAACGCCAAAAAACATCGGAAAACACCCAAAATATAGCAAAATACATATCGAAAGGTGGAGGTGGGTCGAAAGGGTGGGCTTGTATGTTAAATAGGGGTATTGGGGAAAGAAGTTATCAATCTACACCCACTGAAAAATACCACTGATATTTCCTCATCCTATTCCATTTTTATCGCCGAAAATCATCATGTAGCCTCAAAAATTCGGAAAAAAAGGAAATGGAGGTGGAGGTGTTTCGTTTAATAGGATTATCTAGTCAATAGGAATATGGGGGCAGGATATTACCTTTCACTCGCCTAAACTACCTAAATATTGCAGAAAACACCACTAGGTGTTTCTACTTGTGACCTGGTCTGAAGTCCTCCGAGCGATTTGATCTCTACAAGGGGAAATCACTCTGACAGAATTCAACAAACGCAAAAATAGTGGATAAATTTGTTTCATGTGTTTATTATGATAAACATGTATTTATAGATGGATGAAAAATAAAGATAAGTAAACTTTCTTGTTTCCGACGGTCATGTGAGATTACCCCCAATTCAGAAACTTGCTCTGATGTGTTTTTTTTTTCTAAATATGTCTTTGCTAGGTGAACGGAGAAACAATCACAAAAATAACATCGGATCAAGCCTTCAAGTTGAAGGAACGGGAGATATACATGTATAATTGGTACCAGTTCAGGGTACTGCAATACATGCTGCTTAAATCTGATTATCTATTTCTGTACATATACAGCACCGAAAGTACCCGAACACAGTCATATTTTTTGGTTCGTACTATGCTTAGTTCGAATAAAATACTCTGGTCCCTTGCACTACAAACTACCGAGATTTTACAGTATGTCTAAGGACCATTCTACCCCATGACTCCATCTCTTTTAACCCTTTCCCAAACAAGCCCTGGTTTTCACGTGTCTGCAGTACAGGTCTTTTGAAAACACTCTGGGAAAAGGAGAAATTGCTCATAACGAGCAATTTCTCCTTTTCCCACAGTGTTTTCTACCCTTTTTGAGAACTTTCTGCCCTTTTCATCAAATTCAAAATTGTCGTCTGCAAACTCTTTCAATTTGGACCAGTCCGAAATTTGTCGTTTGGGAAAGGGTTAAGACAAAATGGAATTTATGGATCCATAATTATGTGATGACTTTCTTGGTTTAATGATTCATGAAGATGCATTAAACTCTCTTTTCACAGAGCCTTGGTCCTATGTTCCCATACCTTTACTGATGGCAACAAGTAAACAAGAGGGCCATGATGGCCCTGTATTGCTCCACTGGCTTATAAATATAAACCATAAATACTAAACATTTCAATTCTGAGCCAAATGGTTTCAAAATGAAGACTTACAAAGTTTTCTCTGTAAAAGCCCATGTGAAAGTTGGGACCCGCAGGGCAAAGCCATTTTTGATCCCAGAGCTATAATTATTTGAACCCTGGTAGAGGTCCACAAGATAAAGCCATATGCCAAAATAATACAAGTCTATGCTGTATGGTTATAAATAAGGTGATTTTCAATTTTTGTCCATATGAAGCCTCTGTAAAACATAAGACCCCTGATGCAAGGCTAATTTCAAAAAAAAATTATTCAAAACAGAAAGATTTCTTAAGTTGTCACTGTGTAAGCCCATGCAAAACTTGTGACCCCTGCGGCGGGGCCAATTTTGACCCCAGGGCGAAAATTCTGGCCCGCTTGGTAGAGGCCCACTAGATATAGCTACATGCAAAATTTGGTAGCTCTAGGCCTTATAGCTAGGTACAGGAAGATTTTTAAAGTTTACTCTATATAAGCCTATGTAAAACTTGTGACCCCTGGGGAAGAGCCAATTTTGACCCCAGGGCTATAATTTCAAGAAACATGATAGAGGTCTACTACATAAAGCTACATGCCAAATTTGGTAGCCCTATGCCTTATGGTTTCAGACAAGAAGATTTTTAAAGTTTTCTCTATATAAGCCTATGTAAAACTTGTGACCCCTGGGGCAGAGCCAATTTTGACCCCAGGGCTATAATTTGAAGAAACTTGATAGAGGTCTACTACATAAAGCTACATGCCAAATTTGGTAGCCCTATGCCTTATGGTTTCAGACAAGAAGATTTTTAAAGATTTCCAATATTTTTCAGTTTTGTTGCCATGGCAACCAGAGTTTTTGAAGGAATCAAATTCTTTCAAGAAATTCTGAAGAGGACCATGGCAGGATCATTTCTGTGAAGTTTCATGAAAATTGGATGGGTAGTTTCAGAGAAAAAGATGTTTGAAATAAAAGTTAACGCACAGACGGACGCATGCACGGACGGATGCACGGACAGACGGACGCACGACGGACACCGGGCCATGACATAAGCCCGCTGGCCTTTGGTTAGTGGAGCTAAAAAGCTAACGTGACATGAAAACATTTCAGACATGCTGAAATTTAAAAAACATATTGGACATCATAGTAAATTTGGATCAAATTATGGTAATTGTCTTTGAATGGCAGGGTTTTTTTTTTTTTTAACTACCTAGTTCTTTGAATTTTGACCCCAAGTGTCTAAATATCCCCTGAATTCTAAATATTTGCCTCTTTTACACAATTGGAAGGGCTCAAATAACACCATATCAAAAAGTCCAGTGAAGCCCTAAAAAGGTTAGAACACACTGCAAGAATGTTGGTAACAGGTTAAAACAGAAGTTACAAATACTCACTTCAATAAGTTGATCAAAAATACTGTAAGCATGCAAGGATGCAATGTACCGATCTGCTGTCATCTGTTGTAATAGAAAGTAAGTGTATTTTAACCCTTTCCCAAACAACAAATTTTGGACTGGTCCAAATTGAAAGAGTTTGCAGACGACAATTTTAAATTTGATGAAAATGGCAGAAAGTTCTCCAAATGGGTAGAAAACACTGTGGGAAAAGGAGAAATTGCTCGTTACAAGCAATTTCTCCTTTTCCCACAGTGTTTTCAAAAGACTTGTACTGCAGACACGTGAAAACCAGGGCTTGTTTGGGAAAGGGTTAAGATGTAAGCATTCACCACACAATCCTGTGTTTTAACCAACCTAAGAAAGAAGGCCTTTGAAAACATGGTGGGAAAAGGAGAAAATGCTGGTAGCCAGCATAACCTGCATTTTCTCCTTTTCCCACAACATTTTCCATCTTTTCAGGGACAAATTTCATCATTTTAGGCATATTTGATTTGCCTTTCTGCAAATGCTTTCAATTTGGTCGAGCCTAAAATCTGTCGTTTGGGAAAGGGTTAACTCTTTACCAAACGACAAAGTTTTAGACTGGTCCAAATTCAAAGCATTTGCAGACGACAAAATAAATGTGATTCAAAAATTGAAATTTGCCTTTGGATGGGAAGAAAACATTTTCTCCTTTTCCCACAATGTTTTCAAAAGCTTTCTTTCTTAGGGTTGCTAAAAGTCGGAATTGTGTGGTAAAGGGTTAAGGTATCCAAAAATGTCTTCTTCCATATTCCATGCTTCAGGTATTAACTTTCTATCAAGTAATCCTGAGTTTTAAAGAACTAAGCAGAGAAGGCTTTTGATAACTCTGTGGGAAAAGGAAAAAATAGTGGTAACCAGCATTTTCTCCTTTTCCCACAATGTTTTCTGACCTTTCAAACAAAATCTCATTCTTTCAGCTACATCTCATTTGTTGTCTACAAATGCTTTGATTTGGACAAGAAATAGAGTTGATAGAAAATGAATACCAGTATCTTCATAGTATATCTCCAAAAGACTATGAAAATGCCTTCAAAGATTGGATTTTTTGTGGTAAAGAGTGAATAGGTTCATGTATTTCATAGTTGTTCATGTATTTCATTCTTCAACAAGTGTCCACCAACCAGTGATTTATGGTACATAACAAAAAGGCCAAAAATTACTGTCTCCCATTTTATGTTCCTCTTAAAACCCTAACCAAATGGAAGCTTTATTGTTTGTTTCTTTGAAATATTATGTCCTATGGGCTATGAATCACAAAGGTTCAGAAAATTGTGTCTTAAACAATGGTCTTTTGTTAATTCTTAAGTGAAACCACCCTCGGAAAATCACAGTAAAAAGATGCTGTTTCTGGTTCCACATCATGTTCCATTATGTTGTCTCAGCCCTTTACCACACATTCCTAAGTTTTAATGATCCTGAGGTGGAAGCCTTTTGAAAACATTGTGGGAAAAGGAGAGAATGCTTGTAACCAGCAGTTTCTCCTTTTCCCACAATGTTTTCTACCTGATGAAAGACAAATCCCAGCATTTGCGCAATATTTTAACTGTAAATCTTAAAATGCTTTCAGTTTGGACTAGTATAAAATTTTGTTGTTTAGTAAAGAGTTTCAAAATATTCCCCAAGAATTACTAAAATTGCAACTCTGATTCATAACAAGGAGTGTTCAAATATGAATGCATCTAAGCACCTAAAAATTGATTTTTATTTTGTTCCCTCAAAGTATTCACCTCCAACAGATGTACAAAGTTTCAGTCTCTGGGTTCAATCTTTGAAGGCATTTTCATAGTCTTTTTTAAGTATACTATGAAGACACTGGAATATTGCAGAACCGAGGTGTTTGCGCTGAACAAATTTTCTACCTAAAAGGTATTCTTTGGCTTTGGAAACAAAAAGAAGTCACAATGGGCAAGATCAGGGGAATACAGAGGGTGGAGGGGGGGGGCAACAACTTTTTCCTGCTTCAGAAAGTCTTGCACCTCGTACAAAAGACAATGACTGAAACTGATGGTTTACACATGCTGAAATAGAGTTGACAGAAAATGAATTCCAGTGTCTTCATAGTATACCTCAAAAAGACGATGAAAATGCCTTCAAAGATTGGATTTGGAGACTGAAACTGTGTATGTCTGTTGGAGGTAAATACTTTGAGGGAACAAAATAAAAATTTCAGTGAACTTATGAAGAATCAAATTCTAGGTGCTGTACCAAACAATCCCGAGTTTTGAATACCCTAAGAAAGAAGGCTTTTTAACCCTTTCCCGAACGACAAATTTTGGACTGGTCCAAATTGAAAGAGTTTGCAGATGACAATTTTAAACTTGATGAAAATGGCAGAAAGGTCTCAAAAAGGGTAGAAAACACTGTGGGAAAAGGAGAAATTGCTCATTACGAGCAATTTCTCCTTTTCCCACAGTGTTTTCAAAAGACTTGTACTGCAGACACGTGAAAACCAGGGCTTGTTTCAGAAAGGGTTAAAACATTTTCAGAAAAGGAGAAAATGCCTGTAACCAGCATTTTCTTCTTTTTTCCAAACAGTTTTCCGCACTTTTAAAGACAAGTCTTATCATTTGAATTGCACCTAATCTCTTGCCTTTTATTGCTTTCAATTTGGACAAGTCTTAAATTTTGTTATGTGGTAAAGACTTCACTGTGGCATGATACCTTGTTTACAAAATTTACCTGTGGGTTGCCTAAATCTCCGAGTGAATCAACAAGTAGCCTTTTTGTGATATGAATTATGCCGTTGCTAGCGACTATGTCACTTCTCAAAATGCGGGCCTGCCTTTTACCTCCAGAAATTCCAAATGTTAGAAGATTGCGTCTCTGAAAGAAATCAGTGTTATATTTATTGAATAGGATTTAGGAAGGTATGTACAGCTTAGCTGCATAACATTGCATCAACTTTCTCTGATTACATTTGGTGAAATATGCCGACCAAACCAGCCAGATAGTTTGGTCCCTTTAAACCTTTACCACACTATCAAGACTTTCAATGACCCTGCAGAAGAACCCTTTTGAAAACATGGTGGGAAAAGGAGAAAATGCTGGTAACCAGCATTTTCCCCTTTTCCCACAATGTTTTCTACCCTATTAAAGACAAATTCAATCTTTTTGTTCACATTTATATTGTCAGTTTGGACAAGTCTACCTCCAGGTTCAGTCAGTTGTTATACAAAATAGATTTAACCCTTTCCCAAACAAGCCCTGGTTTTCACGTGTCTGCAGAACAAGTCTTTTGAAAACACAGTGGGAAAAGGAGAAATTGCTCGTAATGAGCAATTTCTCCTTTTCCCACAGTGTTTTCTACCCTTTTTGAGAACTTTCTGCCATTTTCATAAAATTTAAAATTGTTGTCTGCAAACTCATTCAACTTGGACCAGTCCAAAATTTGTCGTTTGGGAAAGGGTTAAGGGATCTATAATTAGGAAATGACTTGCTTGGTACCCTGCATCCTTGAGATGCATGAAGCCCCCTTTTGCAAAAGCATGGCTCATAATGTATCAAAACTACAGTTGTTTTTTTACCACTGTAGATCAGCATAAGAGAAATGCAGTCTAATCTTAGATCTGCACTGTCAGCTGAGCAGGGACATAAAACAGGCTTCAGGTTGCAATTATTTAGGCATTTTTCCCCAAGACTAAAACTGTCCAATTTTACTGTTTGGCACTCCAAGGCATAAACAAGAGAACAAACATACAGGTTCCAACGCTCGGCTGAAGTTGCTTTGAGAAATAGATATGAATTTCAATGAAAATTCTCAGTCCAAATAGGGGCTTAAGTGTGGAAGAAATATTTTGATGGTTACCTACCATGTTGGTATAGGTTCACCGCTTTACGACTAGTCCGAGTTTGAAGAAATGACACAGATATTATAAATTGTCAAAGTTTTTTCATGATGACAACGCAGACAACAAAAATGCAGATAATGACAGGGGTTACAATACCTCGACCTTTTTTTTCCGAAAACAGCCAACCTGAAAAAAATCACATGCAGACTTACAACATTTGCAAGAATGACCTCTGCCCCTGCACCATCCAGAGTATAAAAGATGGTCTGGTTGTGCAGATACTCCAGCATGTAGTCACCCACCAAAATATGCTGACGCAGCAAGGCTTTCACCTTGTGTTCATCCAACAGCCACTTTTGGAACTGGCAAATACAGAAAAACGTTATTTGTAATGATTAACCCTTTACCACACAATCAAGAGTTTTAACAACCCTGTGAAAGAAGCCTTTTGAAAACACTGTGGGAAAAGGAGGAAATGCTGGAAACCAGCATTTTCTCCTTTTCCCACAATGTTTTCAAAAGCCTTCTTCCTCAGGGTCATTTAAAGTCAGGATTGTGTGGTAAAGGATTATCATCCATCTTTTTAGATTTTTTTTTTAAACCTATGTCTAAGCTTTCCTCCTTATGGAAGAGTAAATAAGAAACATAAGGAAAAAGGTTACAAACAGTACCAACATCTATACTTCAATTTTATCAACAGTGAGGATGAAAAAAGGAATCTTCATGGATCAGAGAGAAGGTGTTGGATTTGCATCATTAATGGCAGCACTGAAAGTGCCCTTGAGCCTAGTACTGGTGATACCCATAAAACACAAAAGACAGCTACTGCCATATGACTGAAATAATGTTGACGGTATGGTAAAATACCAACAAGAAGCAGATAAAGAGAATGCGTACATAGTGTTGTAGTATATCAAAAATATATAACAAGGTTGGCAGAATCGATAATTGTCGAGCCTTGGCAAGCAAACTATCGATTCTCACAACTGAGTTAGATATTTCTGATATACGACAACACTATGTATGCAATCTATTTATTCTTTAACGGCTGATTTTAAACTCATTGTGAAAAAGATGTAAAAAATGTGTATGTTATTTCAAGGGAAGTATTTCCATTCAATTCAGTCTGATATGGATTAGCTGTAATAATGACGTAATGAATGATGTAGACTACATCATAAAACATGATGTTTACCAACAGAAAATTCATCCATGTTCTATAAATATATAAATATCCATGGTATATCAAAAACAAATGTCACATAGGTATTACTGGATGGATATTCAGTTAGTTGAAAGATAAAATAAGTTACATCTACTGCGCCGATGGTTTTGAAGCCTCCGTCAACTGGTACAAATATACTAATTGGTGAACTCTCCATCATTTCTTTCTTGTAAAAGGTTTCAATGGCAGTTTGTATCAAATTCAGCTGTCCTTTGAACTCTGGATCATTCATGTTAAGGTCCTCCAGTGTCTAGAACAAAGGTTACCTCTTTACCAATCAACAAAATTTTAGACTCTTAAACCTTTACCAAACAACAAATTTTGGGCTGGTCCAAATTGAAAGAGTTTGCAGACGACAATTTTAAATTTGATGAAAATGGCAGAAAGTTATCAAAAAGGGTAGAAAACACTGTGGGAAAAGGAGAAATTGCTTGTTACAAGCAATTTCTCCTTTTCCCACAGTGTTTTCAAAAGACTTGTACTGCAGACACGTGAAAACCAGGGCTTGTTTGGGAAAGGGTTAAACCTTTACCAAACTACAAAACGTTAGAGTTGCCCAAATTGAAAGCATTAAATTTTACAGATGACAAATTAAATGTGGTTCAAATGATTGATTTTGATTTTAAATGGAACAAAACATTGTGAGAAAAGGACAAAATGTTTGTTACCACCATTTTCTCCTTTTTCCCACAATGTTTTCAAAAGCCTTTTCCCTCAGGGTTGTTATAACATGGCATTGCTTGGTAAAGGGTTAAGACTTTGAATTAAAAGAAGTGGGGGATGACAAATTAACCCTTTACCTCACAATCTTACCCCAAGAAACAGGCCTTTTGAAAACACTGTGGGAAAAGGAGAAAATGCTGGTATCCAGCATTTTCTCCTTTTCCCGCAATGTTTTCTGCCCTGTTACAGACAAATCTCACCATATGAGCCATATCTACTTTGTCATGTGCAAATGCTTTCAATTCTGACATATGTAAAATTTTGTTATTTGGTAAAGGTTTAAATGGTGCATCTTTAAAAAACTTCTTGTTCTAAACCATGAGACCTATAGCAAATTTGGTTTGTAGATTAAACTCATTGACTTCTACAAAAATTATTCAATTTATAGCCCACGAATGAAAAAATTTACACAGACGTATGCGGTGAAAACTTTTAAAATACTAATCATACTGTCTAAGGCCACCAAATTTCTCAAAGACATGTACTTCAGTATAGTGGACCTAAACCAAGGTTGTTCTGATTTTAGCACTGGGGTCAAAAGTTGGCCCCCACCCTTGGCGTCACAAATTTTACATAGGCTTCAGGCTTACAAGTGACTTATCATGAAAAAGTAGGAAAAAAGTAGCAGTAAATTCAAGGAAAAAGTAGGAAAAAAGTAGGAATTTTGTGATAAAAAGTAGGAACCTTATGATAAAAAGTAGGAATTAATTAAACAAACTTCATTAAATCTTATATATAAACTCCTGTTAACGATGCAGAACAGTCCTGAACAACATGTGTTTGAAAAAACACTAGTCCCCAGATGGTAGGCAGTCGTTAATGCATGGCAAACATGGCATAACATTGTAAAAGTTTTGAACAATTTCTACAATTCATTTGATTGACTGCTTATTATCAGAAGCTAGCTTCAACTTTCTGGTAAGGATAAGAGTCATTTGACACAAACCGAAGAATTCTTAAATACTGCAATTTCAAAGTTCAATTGATCTTAACCAATGGGTAACACATAGTATCTCAATGATAATAAGCCATGTACAAAATTTTGTTTTAACCTGGTTATGAACAATTTTTTTATGTTACCAAAGACTTCCAGGATTTTTACAAAATCAAAACCCTAAACCTATTATAATTTCTACTGAATTTGTCTACAAATTCATAAACTGGAAAAATAAAGCTATGTATGTAATTAACCCTTTACCACACAATGCCGCCTTTTGACGCCCCAGGGAAAGAAGCCTTTTGAAAACATTGTGGGAAAAGGAGAAAATGCTGGTAACCAGCATTTTCTCCTTTTCCCACGATGTTTTTTACCCTATCAAAGAAAAGTTGCACCATTTGAACCACATTGAAATTGACGTCTGCAAATGCTTTCAATTCGGACAAGGATAAAATTTCGTCGTCTGGTAAAGGGTTAAGGGAAAATCTTCAGACAGATATTCATTTTGTTTGAAAAAAAAGTAGATAACTGCCTCAAAAATAATCAAGTTCAAAAAGATTAGAATGTCTTGCGTGGCACTCAATTATAAAAAATATTTGAAACTTAGAAAAACAAATTACATGAAAAATAAAGGAGGAATTACACACAGAAGCATTATATTGTGAAATCAAACAAAGGACAAAATCTACCCAGAAAATAAAAGCTTGAGAGTATTTGTTACAGCACTCATAATGATCATTGTGTGATAATTTGATGCAACAAGAGGGCCAGAATGACCTTATACTTCTCCACTGCCTAATAAATTGCTTATCCATACACATAATTGGCATCGACAGTCATCAAACTGTTATAAATCTGTGTTGCAATAGCCCCCCCCCCCCAAAATTGTTGCTTTTTTTTTAATGCATCCCAGATGATTCTAATGAATGCAGGCAATTTTTATCCAGCACCATTCCTACCACATATCTATGAACTCTTACAAAGTAACAAGGCAAGAATGGCCCTTGATCTCTCTCCACAAAACAATTTGTGACACCCCACCTCCTTCCATGGGACCAGTTTTGACCAACTAACAATAATACAAACAATCTTCATGAAGGTCTCTGATATCATGCTACATACCAAACATTTCATTCCTAGGCCAGATGGATTGAAACAAGAAGCTTCTTAAAGTTTTTCTTTAAAAGCCTGTATGAAAGTTGTAACTACCCCCTGGCCATTTTTGACCCAAGGGCTATAATAAGTTGAATCTAATGTAGAAGTTCACTAGATGAAGCTATATACATGTAGTTCGAAACCAGAAAATATTTAAATTTTCCACAATACATATAGCTCCTGTAAAACATTTGACCCTCAGGGCAGGGCCAATTCTGACTCAAGGGCTAATTTCAATCAAACTTGGTAGTGATTCTCTAGATGAAGCTACATGCCAAATTTGGTAGCTGTAAGTTTTATGGTAGGAACAGGGACATCTTTAAAATTTTCACTATAAGCTTAAGTTGAACTTGACACCCCCCGGCTGGGGCCAATTTTCACACCTGGGCTGTAATTTAAACAATCTCGATACGAGCATACTATATGGTAACACATATAGAATATAACAGCTCTAGCTCTCATGGTGAGGAACAAAAAGATTTTCAAGATTTTCACAATATAAGCCTTTGTTCAATTTGTGACCACCAGAGCAGGACCAATTTTCACCCCATGGCTATAATTTGATTTTGTTGATAGAGGTCTACTACATGAAGTTGCAAGCAAAATTTGATAGTCTTAGGCTTTTTTGTTAGAAACAATGAGATCTTTCATAATATTAGCATATATAAAACCTGTGACCCCTGGGGTAGAAGCAATTTTCACCCTACAGCTACAGTTTGAACATTCTTGATAGAACTTACTCGATAAAGCTACATGCAAAATTTTGTGGCCCTAACTATAAGAACAAGAAGGTTGTTTTAAGTTTCACACCATACACGCCAATGTAAAACTTACAACACCTTGGCCAATGTTGAACCCAGGGCTATAATTTAGAATATCGGTAGAAATCTATTAGATGAACTTAAATGCCAATTGGGGTAGCTTTATAGGAGTTGTGAGGACAGAAGCATAAAATGGTAAAATTAAATAAAGGGAAATAACTCTGCCAAAAATGACTAAATGAGAAAAGCCTGTGAATTATGCTTTACAGCACATGATACCAATAATTTTGCCAAAGTATGGTGGAAATCACATCAGAATTGTAAGAGGACAAAAGCATTAAGAGCTGAAATTTAAAAAAGGCAAACTCCCCCAAATGTAACTGAATCAAAAAGAATTGAAACAAGGTGCTTCAACGCTTGATATCATTCTGTGAAAGTTTTGTGAAAATCACATAATTCCTATGATAATCACAGGAGTAGTTGCAAGGATAGAAGCAATAAATAATAAACTTAGATAAAAGGCAAGAACTCCTTCAAATATGAGCCAGTTGTTAGCCCAAGAGTATACTCTACAGCACTCAGTATTAACCCTTTCCCAGACAAGCCCGGGTTTTCACGTGTCTACCTTATCTGGACAAACCCGGGTTTTCACGTGTCTATCTTATCCGTACAGACCCGGGTTTTAACGTGTCTACCGTATCTGAACAAACCCGGGTTTTCACGTGTGTCCTATTCAACGTAAAAAAAATCGGCAATTTACATTACCAAAACTATCTACGATGTATGAAACAATAAGTATAAGATATCGTCGTTATTTTGAAGAAAAAAAACTGGTATGGTTGTTCTTCGAAAAAAAGAGTTATTTGAAGTCAAACAGGACTGGGGTCCAGAAATATAACCGTGTACATGTGTAAATGGCGTACGTGATAAACAGCGTCGTCTGTTTCGATGGAAAGTACTGGAAAAATAACCGCGACGTCTTCACGTAGTCAAAACTACACCTTCAACAATGTTGCATATACTAATCACATTTGAACAAAAGTTTAAATCACATATTTCTTACCGTCGGAGGTGTTAATCCATCTCTTATTTACGCGTAAACTGACCCGAGAAAAATCACAAAAGATTCAGTAGGCTAGGTCTGATTTTCTGTTTACTTTACTCAGACGTAAAATGAGCCACAATGAAATAACTGTCCCAACACGACTAAATTGCGACTTACGAAATATTAGGAAAATGGAAATTTCTTTTTCTGACGTATATTTCCTTTATCAGATAAACAAATAATGAGGGAAGAACAACAGACCAGAACCTGTACACTGTACAGCCCTAAATTCAACAAAAGTTGATTAGATTTTATTACCCTCCCGATTGAATTTTTTTTTTTCGGAAGCATTGTGATATACACTTTATGGCCTTTAATTAACGATTTTTACTGTTTCTGTCTCGTGGCCAGCTGCACCGTTACATAATATTACGTAATGACACAGCGGTCATCTACGGATTATGAATGGGCGGTATAGATCTACCATGCGATCACAAGGTTGGTGAAAAAAAATTAACGGGTAAGCCAATTAAATTTCACATTCAAATTAATCAATTCAATTAGCCAATGAAATTTGAGCGATTCAATCCCCAAACTATCTATTTTCTTGCAGTTGGTTTGAGAATATGAGCTAATAAGCACCAAAATTTCCTCCTTACATTTTCGAAAATAACGGTAGCATTTGACATCGTACACTATGGTTCAGAATTCAGGGTCAGAATTTAATTTTGACACTGATATTTTGGATTTCTCTGGGTTATCGGCTGAGGAATCTTCTGATCCGACGTTGATGAGATAGATGAGGCACTGGAGGCCGATCTCGAATGGCAGTTTGCACCTCCGACAGTGTGTTTTAATTATTTATTCTGGGGTTTTTCATATAGTTGAAAGCATCTACTTGAAAATTACATTACGCCATCGTTCAGTTTTTACACAAAGTTTAAGATACACGTGACTTGGCATTTATATTTCCAAACAGAAAATTAATATCGTTAGGCGTTCTTTTCTTTTTAGACGAATGCGTACATGAGTAATAACGAAAAATATCGCTACGAATCTTATCCTTAAAAGCCGCAACATCTCGGAGTATGGACTTTTGAATAAGACGGAGTATTCCAAACATTACGTTGTCAAGGGCGACTGAAAAACAGCAACTACATTTTAAGCTTGAATTATGATCTTTTAGGCCAAAAAAAATGGCAATTTACATGTTTATCAACATTTGCATGATGTTTAATCGAAAATTACATCTTCTTAACCTTGTCCATGTTACCGATAATGTCAAACACGGCGTTTTTCCCCCTCGATCTGCTTCAATGAAAAATTATGTCGATCTACTAGCGACATGTTTTTCTGTTGCAGGTTGAAACAGAAGCCCTCTTTCTTTGGGTTGTAAAATCTCTGATTTCTTTGTTTAAGGGCTAACCCCTTATGAAACAACAGATTTTACATTTTCCATATTTAAAGAGCCTGCAGACAGCAAATCAAAACCTGTTCCTTCTGAATGTCAGCTCTCCAATTGGGTAGGAAACATTGCGGGAAGGAAAAAAAATCTTGTTTCCCACAAAAGGCTTCTTAGAATAGCTGACATCTGTCATGGATTTATTTATTAAAGGAGTCACTCACTTGTTCAGCATTTATTATTATGTTCTCTTTATTAAGAAAAAAAAAAAAGATTTCATAGATTTTTGTATTGGTAACCTACAGGAAATATGATTACTGAAACATTAAAACAATCTCTTTAGATTTTTAAACCCATTACAAAGTGAAATTTGCATTTTGACTGCATAAAAAGAGTATACAATGTGAAAGATAATCTAATTTTCCAAAGACCTTCCTATAATAAGATTTGTTTATTTATTTAACGTAATTATAAATTGCCATTTTCATGACCCTATTGCATGCAAATAAAGGAAAAAAATTGTTAAAGAAATGAGAAAAAAAACAAACACTAACTTTATTATCATTTTACTGCATAATTTGCATTAAAACTTAAAAAAAAATCATACCATGAAAAAGAGCAGCCTTTTCTCTAAAAACTTTTTATATACCAAAATAGTGTGAAATAAGAAATAATAGCTCTATTTTAACATTTTTTAGGACATGTGTGAAAAATTGTCAAGAAATTAACAAAATCCAATATTCCCTGTTCAGATAGGACCATAAAATGTCTTATCTCCATATGTGGTATAGGTTATTGATTTTCCCAGGTCACTGTTCAATAGAGGTAACAGTTTTGGCTACCTCTCCATCTGGGAAAGGGTTAATCATTATGTGACAGTTTGCTAAAATCATCTAAGAATTGAAGGAGATGATATGAGGACAAGGCAAGGAGGACAGACAGACAGCGCAACTGCTATATGCCACCCTAAAAGGGCATAAAACTCATGTCACAAAATATATGCGGTGTCTTTAGGCAGATCTTAGCTCTTACTGTACATGCTGCAGTCAAATTATTAGGCACGAATGGCAAGCGGTTGAGACACATTTCCCAGAAAGGCACCATGCACCTTACATTAGATATAAATAGTGGCATGTTAAAATACTCTGTAAAAACCTTATTAGTAGAATATGCCATCCTTTCATTCTGCAACATCTATTTTGAAAGAAAGATTTTTTAGTTTGATGTTCATGAAAAAGGTAGGAATAATAGGAATATTTTTCAAAAAAGTATGAAAAAAGTAGGCACATTACAAAAAAGTAGGAAAAGTAGGAAAAAGTAGGACTACTTGTAAGCCTTAGGCTTATTTAACCCTTTCCAAAATGACAAATCTTAGCCCCTCCCAAATTGAAAGCATTTGCACATGACAAATTGAAAGTGGTACAAATGAACCGAAAGGTTTTTTGACAGGGTAGAAAACATCGTGGGAAAAGGAGACAATGCTGGTTACCAGCATTTTCTCCTTTTCCCACAATGTTTTCAAAAGGCCTCTTCCTCAGTGACGTGAAAACACAGGATTGTTTGGTAAAGGGTTAATGGAAACTTTAATGAAAAACTTTAAGTTCCCAACTATGAGACCTAGTTCTGTGATATTTTGCATGTGATATCATCTACTAGGCCTCTACCAAGTTTTTTCAAATCATAGCCAAAATTGACTCCACCCCGGGTTACAAATCTGAAATTTGCTTATGTAGTGAAAACTTTTTTAAACAAATTTTCATTTCTATCCATAAGGTCTAGAGCTGCTAAATTTTGTATGTAGCTTCATCTAGTGAACCCCTACCAAGATTCTTAAATTATAAGATACCAACCAGTGGCTCATAGTCTTAAGGTTGTCGGTCGACATACCCAGAACAGCAAATTTGTTTGCATAGCATGGCAACCTATCCCCCTCCTTGATTTAACAGTCACATCATCTCATTATGGCCTTATCAAATATCAGAATTATTCAATAAGTAAATAATTATCTGAGTCAAAATAGATGCTTGATCTACTCAGTAAAGTATTCTACAACAAGGGAAACAAATTAGCCACACTATGTGAAAAGGGGGCTTAATGCATCTGCAAACAGTATCAATTCAAGTCAGCGTCCGCACTCCACTCAGGCTGACCTGGGGCAAAACTTTTGCTTTTGGTCAAGTTTCTGTATGTCAAATGACCAATCTATCTCATTATTAAATTGGTTTCTTAGACAAAGTGGATTTTATGGATCCATAACTAGTGATGGCTTGATTGGTACAATGCATCATGGAGATGCATTAAGCCCCTTTTTTGCCAGAGCATAGCTCAAATATTTGCAGACTAACTAGGAACACTTGAAAGTAGCCTGTTCAAAAGTAATTTGAGCCATGCTCTGTGAAAAAGGGGCTTAGTGCATCTGTGAAAAGTACCGGCCCAGGTCAGCCTGCGCTACGGATCATGTTTCTGTATGCCGAAGCACCAATCTACCCTATGAAACAGTCGGTTGTTAGCCAATATGGATTTTCAAGATCCCTAATTATTTCATGGCTAGCTTGGTATGATGCATCACAGAGATGCATTAAGCCCCCTTTTGCCAGAGCATGGCTTTTTTTTTTCTTTTTTCTAAATGATTATTATTACAACAAAAAAATACCTGCAGGATATTGCCAGTGCAGTTTATGCCATTTCCAACATAACCATCTGGACACCTACAACTGCCAAAAAAAGAGTGACAAATAAATATGGGAAATGATTCAAGTACACAATGAATGGTCTGGGCCATACCCCCCTCATCCACATCACCCAAGGAAAACTGCCATACCAAAAATTGCCACTATTGAAAATTTATCCCCAATGCCCTAAAAATAAAGAAGAATAAAGGTAAAATTTATTTATTTGAGCTATGCTCTTAGAAATGGCAGTTTAACTCTTTACTACACAACAAAATTTCAGACTGGTCTAAATTGAAGGCATTTGCAGATGACAAAACAGATTTGACTTAAAAATTGAAATTCATTATGGGACAGGAAGAAAACATTGTGGGAAAAGGAGAAAATGCTGATTACCAGCATTTTCTCCTTTTCCCACAATGTTTTCAAAAGGTTTGCTTTTTAGGGTCGTTAAAAGTTGGGATTGTGTGGTAAAGGGTTAATGTATCTGCAAAAAGTATCAACCCAGGTCAGCCTGCAAAGTCTGTGCAGGCCGACCTGTGTTGAAACTTTTTGCTATTGATAAATATTCTGCATATCCAAGGACCAGTCTCTTTTCACTACAATTTTTCAAAAGCCTACTTCCTCACATTCATGAAGACAATTGCTTGTTTGGTTAATCCTTCATCATGGAATCCCATGCTTTAATGACCCTTAAGAAGAAGGATCGAAATCACTGTAGAGAAAGGAGAATATGCTGGTAACCAGTATTTTCTTCTTTTCCCACAATGTTTTCTTCCTTTTCAAAGACAATTTCCTTAATTTGAATCCCCATCTAAATTTATGTCTGCAAAAGCTTTCTATTTGGACAGGTCTAAAATTTTGTCCTATGGTATGTGCTTACTTCTTTACCAAACGACATAAGTTTACACTAGTCCAAATTCAAAGCATTTGCAGACAACATAAATGGGACTCAAAAATTGAAGTTCAATTCGGGAAAGGCAGAAAACATTGTGGGAAAATGAGAAAATGCTGGTTACCAGCATTTTCTCCTTTTATCACATTGTTTTCAAAAGGCTTCTTTCTCAGAGTCGTTAAAACACGAAATTGTGTGGTAAAGGTTTCAATCATACCTTGTAGTAAATGGACTGATCATGGTACAAGTGGCTCGTGGGTGACAATTACTTCTGTCACAAATATCAATCAAAGAACATCCATGGTTTGGTACAAATTCATGGAAGCCATATTTACACTTGCAATTGCTCTGAAAAGAGAGAAAAAGATAGAAATGAGAAAAAACATGCATTTTCAACCCTGTCTTTTTTTTGGAAATTTCTCTTTAATTTTTGAAATCGTACATTGGTAAACCAAGTACTAGACTGTGCATAACTTAAAGATGTATAACACCATTGCCGGCACACATTTCTAGCCAGTTTGTAACCTACATTTTCACATTATTAGCATGTGGGTGTCTTCGTAAAGGAAATGTGCAAATATTCGAGAGGATTATGTAGAAATAGTACGCCGATCTCTTGACTTGTAATGACATTGACGTTATTTTTTCGCTTTTGGAGCCCGGCAGTCTACAATTACATGTGTTTTGTAATTCTCTGTTGAAAATGTATTTCTAAATGAATTCACGTGAAATTTGAAAGATGTTTCAGACATAAATTGTTTAATATGTATGCAAAATAAGACTTAAATTCGTCTCCTAGTTTTATTTTTACAACAAATTCCACGAATTTATGGAACAGCCCTCGTATAAGTGACTAAAATTGGAGAAATTGTCTTTGAAAGGGCAGAAAACATTGTGGGAAAATGAGAAAATGCTGGTTACCAGCATTTTCTCCTTTTCCCTCATTGTCTTCAAAAGGCTTACTTCCTTAGGATCGTCAAAACTTTGGTAAAGTGCTTTTGTGGCAATTGCAAGTCAAGAACTGAAAAATTTAAGAAACAAAATACCTTTCCTGGTGAAACAAAAACACAATCTGATGAGTACAGATCACACCCGCCATTGTTGATCTGACATGGATTATTGGGGCTGCAGTCGTATCCATCCCCATGAAAACCTGCATTACATGTACAGTTCTTCTCACCAAGCTCTAAATTCTGTGTACAGCTGGCGTTCACATGACATAGGGGTGGAATAACACAAAAATCTGCTTCTGAAAAGGCAAAAAAAAATTATAGTTTAATAAATCCATTACCATTACAACTTTTTGACTGACCTGCATTAGACAACTTTTTAAAACATTGTGGACAAAAAGAGCAATAGCTTGTAACAAGCATTTTCTCCTTTTCATGACCAGCATTTTCTCCTTTTCCCACAAAGTTTCAAACGCTTTCTTTCTTCTGGTTCTTAAAACTCCAGATTGTCTGTTAAAGTATTCATTAGTCTTTATATGTATACTGATGGGCTAAACCATTACCACATTGTAATGCAAAGAAAGCACTTTTCAAGTTCTCTGGGCAAAATTCATTCAGAAAAAGGTGAACTACTTGTAACAAATTACTGGTCCTTTTACTTCCATTTTTTCAAAAGCTGCGAACAGAATTTAACTGGTCAAAAGCCATGGTTCTGACTGGTCAGGCATTGACTTTCATCCTTTTAAGTGTCATATGACTGGAACTTTCCTTTTAATCCAATCATCTAATACACCCATGTTTGAAGCTGTCTAAAAAAATTGAATGAGCTAAAATAATTGCCTCTGTAATTTTACATAGAATGTGCAAACAATAAGCTACTCTGAAAATATTGGAACCGTCCTCAATTATCAACTAACATAAGGAAACTTTCATGGTTTTGAAAATATCTTATCTCAGAACATATTGTATTTACAAATTCTTAGACTTGCCCATATTGAAACACGATGCCCAAAATGTTTTTTTTTTTAATCCTTTCCCAAACAATAATTTTAGACTGGTCCAAATTGAAAGAGTTTGCAGACGACAATTTTAAATTTGATGAAAATGACAGAAAGTTCTCCAAAAGGGTAGAAAAAACAGGAGGAAAAGGAGAAATTGCTTGTTACGAGCAATTTCTCCTTTTCCCCCAGTGTTTTCAAGACTTGTACTGCATACACGTGAAAACCAGGGCTTGTTTGGGAAAGGGTTAACTCTATAAACGACAAATTTCAGGTTCTAAGTCACATTTAACTCTTTACCAAACGACAAAATTTTAGACTGGTCCAAATTGAAAGCATTTGCAGATGACATAATAAATGTGTCTGAAAATTTGAAACATGTATTGGGAAAGGTAGAAAATGTGGGAAAAGGAGAAAATGCTGGTTACCAGCATTTTCTCCTTTTCCCACAATGTTTTCTAAAGGCTTCTTTCTCAGGGTCATTAAAAGTCGGGATTATGTGGTAAAGAGTTAATTTGTTGTCTGCACTACCTTCAATTTGGACAAGTCTAAATTTTGTTGTTTGGTAAAGAGTTAATATTTTCAAGTTGTCTGATAAAAAAAGGCCAGGTAATCTGTATTTTGAGCCCTGACAAAAATTGTCTTACCTTTACAATGAATTTGTTCATCATCCTCTGAGTGGTCTACATAGGGCCATTCACACATACAAACCATCTCTCCAGCTAACTCTGCACATTTAGAATTATTGGGACATGTCACATTGCACACCAGACTCTGGATATCTGTCAACCAATTTTTAACATTTTACCCTTTACCAAACCATCCCATGTTTTAATGACTCTGAGGGATAAGACTTTTTGAAACATTGTGAGAAAAGGAGAAAGTGCTGGTTACCAGCAATACTGTCTAACATTCAAAAGATAGAAATTATCTGTTGAGCTACATAAACCCTTTACCACACAATCCCGAGTTTTAATGACCCTGAGAAAGAAGCCATTTAAAAGAATTGAGGGAAAATGAGAAAATGCTGGTAACCAGCATTTTCTCCTTTTCCCACAATGTTTGCTACCCTATCAAAGACAAAAATCATCATTTGAGCTACATTTAAATTTTTGTCTGCAACTGCTATCAATTTGAGCCATTCTGAAATTGTGTCCTCTGTTAAAGAGTTAAATACTTTCAATTTCGTCAAGTGTACACTTTTGTCACTTGATGAAAAGAAATGATAGATTCCACATCAAAAGTAAAGATCTATTGGACCAGCCTAAAATCTTGTCGTTTGATAAAGAGATGATCTTAGTACATATTATCCATTATCACAATTCGATGTCATCTCTTATTTAGTACTCGCTCTTAACTCAGAACTGTAAAAACGTGGGGTTATTTGGTAAAGGATTAGTTAGACTGCAGGAACATAAAAGACAAATGGGAAACTATATGACAAAAGTTTCTGCTCTTCTGTAAAGGCACAAAATTAATTAAACAGATTTTCTAAAATTTGGACAAAAAACAAGCAATATCTGGTGTGTGGAGTAGCCCATGACAGTAAATCTTACCAGTGCAGTTTGGATATATCAGTGAAGAATTGGTACATAATTCACAGGAGTACCCCGTCCATGGTGCCTGGAATTAGATAAAGCTCAATTTTAACCTTTCTAGAGCTAATAAATGAGCAATGCTCTGTAAAAAGGGGGTTTATGCATCTGCAAAAACTATATTGCTATGTGCCGGAATTTGTGCGACTACGCAGTTTCGCGGAAAAATAACGTCATTGTTGCTAAGATGTATACGTGTGGAAAGTTTTTGATTTTCATGTTTAATAAAAATAAAAAAAAAACATAGCGAAAGTCTTTCAAATCAACAAAATTGGGGAATTAGGTGGACCCATCCTCTCTAGAAACTGTTTCATTCTGCTTTCAGAGTAAATGTCAAAGTTCTATTTACTTGTGTACGTACACATTTGAAACCGAACTACAACGGTAAACATGGACCCGTGAATGGTGTATAGGCTAAAGGTGATGATGTAGGATATTTTTGCCTGTCATTTGTTTTATGTGATAAATAGAATCTCACATTCGTGTTCATGTATTATCATTTTTATCAAACTTGTTGACTAAAATCTATTTGACGCTCGCCAAGGCTCACGTCATACATTTTAGTCAACTCGTTGGATAAAAATGATAATACATAAACACTCATGTAAGATCCTCTGTTTATGTGATGACTTGCTTTGTATCATGCATCATGGAGATGCATTTAACCCCCTTTTGCCACAGATGAAACACACTCGCAATCAGAACTGCTTAACCTTTCACCACACAATCCTGAGTTTTAACGACCCTGAGGAAGAAGCCTTTTGAAAACATTGTGGGAAAAGGAGAAAATTTCCCACAATGTTTTCTACCCTGTCAAAAACAAATTCCATCATTTCAACTACATTTAAATTGTCATCTGTAAATACTTTCAATTTGGTCTAGTCTAAATTTTTGTTGTGTGGTAAAGAGTTAACTTTTTACCAAATGACAAAATCTTAGACTAGTCCATATTGAAAGCATTTGCAGGTCTACACCAAAATAAATGTGACTGAAAAAATACAATTTGTTCCAGGATTAGGTTAGAAAACATTGTGGGAAAAGGAGAAAATGCTGGTTACCAGCATTTTCTCCTTTTCCCACAATGTTTTAAAAAGTCTTCTTTCTCAGGGTCGTTAAAAGTCGGGACTGTGTGGTAAAGGGTTAAGCTGCAGATATTGCAATTTCAAAGCTGTTTTTATTTTTCAGAATATCTGGCAAAGAAGCAGACAGTGTAGATTTCAGGTCAGATTGCATGTTCTGTATAGCTTGATTTAGATCGACACTGTCCTCTAAGCAGTTAAATCTAGGTTCAATGCTACTATGCTTAACAGACCCTCTATAACCCCCTGTTTCTTTGAATTTGGTCCCCTGAATTTTCTAAATGGATATGTGTACCTTCTTTTATTCTTTTAAAGGGGGTCAAATGGCCCCCAAAGCAGAAAGTCCAAGTAAAACCCTGTCAGTATATTGCAGACATTTTTACATGTGGCTCAAGCAGTAAAGGTGAGATTCACCTTTAACCCTTTACTACACAATCCCGAGTTTAAAGACCCTAAGAAAGAAGCCTTTTGAAAACATTGTGGGAAAAGGAGAAAATGCTGGTGACCATCATTTTCTCCATTTCCCACAATGTTTTCTCCATTTTCTAGAGCTAATTCCAGCATTTCAGCAGCAGTTAATTTGTCGTCTGCAAATGCTTCCAATTTGGACAAGTTTAAAATTCTGTCATGTGGTAAAGAGTTAAAAGGGTTGAAAACAAGGTGGGAAAAGGCAAAAATGCAAATACATGTATCCTTGTAAAATATGGATAGACCTCCAGATAAAAGGGAGTGATAGTAATCTAAATCCATTATTTCTCTTCCACACCCTATGTTGTGGGTACTCATTAGAATCGTCAGGATGAGACGATACTAATGAGTACCCATAACATAGGGTTTAGTGGAGAGTGATTACTATTTCCAAGTTTGAAATCAAAATCACTCCCTCCATCTGAACCTCTGATTAATATGAATTCAAGATAGATACATGAATAAAACTGAAAATATTGCAACAAAATAAGATACTGCTCCACAGGAGCGACTATTTTTGGCACAATGTATGACCCTTTACCATACAAGCCCGAGTTTAACGACCCTGAAACCTTTTGTAGGAAAAGGGGTACAGGAGAAAATGCTAGTAACCAGCATTATCTCCTTTTCAACAATGTTTTCTACTCTTTAAAGACAGTTCTACTGATTTCAGCTACATCTAATTTGTTGTCTGCAAATCCTTCAATTTGGATACGTCTGAAATTTTGTTGTTACTTAACTCTTTACCAAATGAAAAATTTTAGACTGGTCCAAATTGAAAGCATTTGCAGACGACAAAATAAATGTGACTGAAAAATTGAAAATTTGTTTTAGGAAGGGTAAAAAACATTGTGGGAAAAGGAGAAAATGCTGGTTACCAGCATTTTCTATTTTTCCCACAATGTTTTCAAAAGGCTTTTTTTTTCAGGGTCATTAAAACCTGTGATTGTGTGGTAAAGAGTTTAAGAGTTAAAAGAGTGGTTGGCTGCAAGACAGAAATGAACATTATTTCAGTCACAGTTGACAGTGTACTTATCCAGGTGTGTCCTTTCTTTCACGAGTACCAGGCAAGGGCTCTGAAGTGTCTTGCCTAAGGACACTCTCTCAATAAGTCTATCACCCTGAGTAAGGTTGGAACTCTGGACTTGCAGATTGAGAGTCCTACAACTTTACATCTGTCACTGAGCAATGCAGGGTCTAAGTCATTCACATTAGATCAAAGGTAATTTATTTTGAGTTGAAAACAGATTCTGTTTTGAAAATTACCATTTATATAAGATTATGCCTTGAAAATCAGCCAAATGAATAAGACATCACTTTGATAAACCATAGGTCACTGAAACTCAATTGATCTATCACATGATACTGAAATTTATCTATCGTTGGACACCGTAACCACAGGCCTTTGAAGCTCCATTGGTCTGTTACGGAACACTAACATTTTTCTTGGCTGATCATCGAATACTTGCAAATTGGGGCATCACCTGTATATCAGGGAATACTCAAATTTTCATTCACATTGTTACTATAAATAGCACACTGGCAACTGCCTCATTATATACAATATAGAGGCAGTTGCCAATGTGCTATTTATAGTAATGGTGTCTGATAAGGAAAATTTCGTTGCCCGGTTATAGACCAATGGAGTTTCAGTGGCCTATGCCATAACTAAGATACACCTTGTCTTATTATATAAGACATAGAGGCAGTCACCAGTGTGCTATTTTAAGTAACAATGTCCGATGTTGACCAATGAAAATTTCGGTACTCTGTGACAGACCACTGCAGTATCAGTGGCCTATGGATGAACCTACCTGACAAGAGCACTGACCAGTACCATTCAAGCTATCGGAACAATTACCATGGCCATTGCAGGGTGAATCTGGACCTCCGGGACATTCTGAAAAAGAGAAAAAAGATAATCATTTTTCAATCATTTTCAGGTACACAGTTACCCATACATTAGAACGTGGCTGAATCCACATATTAACTCTGTTTCAACCTATACCACACAATTCTGACTTTAAACCACTCTGGGGAAGAGGCCTTCTGAAAACAATGTTGGAAAGGGAGAAAATGCTAGTTATCTTAAATGACAAATTCCATGTTTTAACCCTTACCAAATGACAAAATTAGTGACTTGACCAATTTGAAAGCATTTGCAGACAACAAATAACAAGTGGCTAGCATTAATATATTTGCCTTTGATTGGGTTGAAAACATTGTGGGGAAAGGAGAAAATGCTGGTACCAGCATTTTCTCCTTTTCCCACAATGTTTTCAGAACCTTTCCCACTCAAAGTTTTTAAAACTTGTGATCGTGTGGAATAAGTGGCTAAAGTGATGGAATTTGTCTTTGAAGGAGAAGAAAACATAGTGGGAAAAGGAGAAGATGCTGGCAACCAGTATTTCATCCTTTCCCCGAAATGCTTTCAGATGCTTTCCTATTTAGGGTTTTTAAAACTCATGAACATGTAGAAAAGAGTTTTTAAAGCCTTGATCAGTTCTGATACCAACAGATCTAACAAACTGTCTCAAAACAGCCATTAATTATCGAGGAAATATAAACAGGCGACCAACTGAAATTTAAACCTAAAAATTTTGAAAAAAAGATGTTTATTACGACTACTGGCAAAAAGTCTTAAAAATGCCTGTCTTTGTTGAATTAAACTTAAAGGTTTAAAAAAAAAATCAATGGCAAAATCATCCTGGATGCTTAAAGAGCGATTTTGAAAGGTGATTCAATGATGACGCCACGCTTTCTTAAATTTGGCTGGAGGTAAGATAGATCTACATCTACATGCACCTGTATTGTCCTGGTTGTGAGTATGGAGCCATTCTTCTGTGCTGGTAGATCTATGCGCTCTAACTGGCACTGCAAATTGCCATCTACATTGGCACAGTATAAAGATCTACCATTACCTTAATTTCTTGCAAGAAAAAATCAACAATCAAGTAGTGTAATAAATCTAAGCAAAAGTAGCCTGATAGAGCTAGTCTAGATCTACTTCCGCCAAATTCACATCTCCTTTCTGCATAATCAAGTCGTACTGGCTCGAAATTCAAACTTAAACGATTAATTTTGAAGCGGAAATCTACACAGTAAGCTTTAACAATTAAAATATTAGCTAGGTAGAGACTTATACAATCTATGTCAAAAATATTGCTAAAATTTGGGGGATACTACCAAATCATCACTGGTCTGCAGACGAACTTTTCTAAGCGCCAAATTCAAAGATATTCGAAAGCCTCGGCTGTCGTCCCATAGTTATCGCCCCATCAAAATTTTATGTTGAAAATGTTTTCCTCTTGAGAGGACCTCTCATTTTACACAGAAAACACTATTTAATTATTACTTCAACTAAAAAAGTCACCAATCATAAGATAGACTAGATCTAATTATCAATCAATAAAACCGCTAAGTGTGAGTAGATCTAGATCTCTAGATTCATAGATACCAAAGTTTGTAGATCTCTCTTCAGCGCTGTTAAAAACATGGCACCATTTATAATGGCTTTATTCAAAATTTCACTCTCCTCATGTATGTCGTCTCAGGTCCGCCTGTCGTCCATTGGGGAATATTCCAGAAAACTTTACCGTGGTTTTCATTTTTCAAAGACAAAAAAAAATATTGGCAGAGATTCGGCAACCAGCTGGCAGGTAAATCTACATGCTGGGTACCAATATTCTGTAAACAATGGATCGGAATGGAAAATGAAAGTAAGAAAGAATTTCTGTGCTACAAATGTGGATTGAAACAAAAGTATAACTATTTTGGAACAAAACCGTCATTTGCAAAGTCAATAGTGTAAGTAGATGTAGCCATGTATGAGTGAGTATGTAATGTGTAAACACAGCTCTAATGGTAATAAACTTGTATAGCTGTAGGCGAAATCGCCCCCTTGAGAAATCGTCCCCAAACTGAATGGGGACCAGACCTCTAGATAAAAGGAAGTGATAGTATTCTAAGTCCATTATTTCTCTTCCAAACCCAATGTAGTTGGTATTCATTAGAATCGTCTCGATGAGACGATTCTAATGAGTACCTATAACATAGGGTTTTGTGGAGAGTGATTAGTATTTTCAATTTCGAAATCAAAATCACTCCCTCTATCTGGAGCTCTGATGGGGACAATATCATAGGCGTAGCTAGGATTAAAATATGTAAATGCATAGTGAGCCGTATGGTGGTGTTTGCTGGACAGCACAAGACGTCGCACAAAACTCTACCATGTATTGTAAAGTAGAGGAATTCCCTTGTGCATCAATTTAAGCCATCTATCTAGTTTGAAAAGATTCACGGATCTAGAGAAAAATCAATACATGTATAATTTCGATATTGTTATTTACAACTTTGGTTGCCGAATTTTTGTACACACACGTGCATGTTGTCAGTAATGGGCGCGATGCCCTTGGACCTCACTATCATCCTTAATTACAATTTCTTTAAAAATCATTCACACATACATTATTCATATTCTGTATGCTTGTAATGAAAAAGAAGGTTTTGAAATTTAATTTTTTTCTGTATATGACTTTTTAAGTAGTTCGTGTTCATTAATAGATTTCATTATCATATATTGACCTGGAGTGATCATACAGTATACTAGTGTATTGTCAATAAACAAGTAGTACAGGTGGAAAATTGTTGTTATTTATACCTTTTACTAGATGGCACATAATTTTAAAATAATTTTAGATTAGGCCAAGTTGAGGCATTTGCAGACAACAAATTTTAAGTAGCTCATATGATGAAATTCGTCTTTGAGAGCGTAGAAAACATTGTGCAAAAAGGAGAAAATGCCAGTTATCAGCATTTTCTCTTTTTTCCACAATGTTTTTAAAAGCCCATTTTGCCATGGTTGTTAAAAGCCAGGTTTGTCTGGTAAAGGGTCAATTAGTATGCAAGTAGTCTTGTGCTTGGATGGCTGATCCATTCTGCTGCATGTCACAAAATAGATCTATTTGTCCTAGGCTTTTATCTGTGAAAAGGAAATTTTATGGATAACAGTAATAAGATTTTTAACATTACCCCTTTACAGAGCTCCAGATAAGAGGGAGTGATGGTATTCTAAATCCATTATTTCTCTTCCAAACCCCTATGTTGTGGGTACTCATTAGAATCTTCTCAATGAGACAATTCTAATGAGTGCCCATAACATAGGATTTATTGGAGAATAAGTAATATTTTCAATTTTGAAATCAAAATCACTCCCTCTGTCTGGAGCTCTGCTTTACCACACAATCCCAAGTTTTAACGACCCTGAAAAAGAAAGCTTTAGAAAACACTGTTGAAAAAGGAGAAAATGCTGGTAACCAGCAATTTCTCCTTTTCCCACATTGTTTTCTACTCATTCAAACACAAATTCCATCTTTTGAGCAACACTTGATTTGTTGCCTGCAAACACTTTCAATTTGGATGAGTCATAAATTTTGTCGTGTGGTAAAGAGTTACTTAGGATTTTGTTTTTCCTCCAGTTTGTTGGAAGAGACCTACATCATGAAAGATCCATTTTCCAGCGAATCAGGTATCATTTGTCTAGGCTCTCATTGCAGCTTGTGCCAGAAATCAGTCTGTGCTTCATTGGTAATGTATATACACTGTACATCTTCAATTTGTTATCAACAATATATCAGTTATATCATGGTGCCCAGTGCACCTGTCTGTGCTAACCTGGAGTTTCTTTTACCAGAACTTAACACAATATTCTTTCCAAGCCACTGGCTGCTTTAGCAGATAAACATTGTTGAAACAATGTTCAGTGGTGAGAGAGGAACGAATCCTGGACTGATGACTATGATCAGTCCTTGGATATAAATTGGCCGAGCTGGGGAACTGAATCAGCAACACCTGGTTTCAAGTCTTGTACGTGACCAGCTGAACCACTGGGATCAGCATATACATCTTTGAACTCTCTCGCCTAACTCTTTACCACACAACAAATTCTTAGACTTGTCCAAATTGAAAGCATTTGCAGACGACAAATAAAATGTGGCGCAAATGTTGATGTTTGTCTTTGAGAGGGTAGAAAACATTGTAGAAGGAGAAAATGCTGGATACTGTCATTTTCTCCTTTTCCCACAGTGTTTTCAAAAGCCTTCTTCTTCAAGGTCATTTAAAAACTCTGAATTCAATTGTGTGGTAAAGGGTTAATCATATTGAATGGCTACATTGTGTACTTCGTTTCACTTTTCACCTCCTGAGGCAAGTCTTGAGCAGACAACTGGGAAATCATCCTTGTGTTTGAAAACATTAAGGCAAAAGGAAGAAATCAATCTTCTCTGTTTTTGCTACAATTTTTTTAACCCTTTACCACTTGACAAAATTTTAGACTTGTCTGAATTCAAAGTTTTTGCAGATGACAAATTAAATTTGACTCAGTTGATGAGAACAGTCTCAGAAATGGTAGCCAGCATTTTGTCCTTTTCCCACAATGTTTTTAAAAGCCCTCTTCATCAAGGTGGTTAAAACTCTGGATTGTGTAGTAAAGAGTTAATCATATTGTATGGCTATGGTGCATACTTTGTTTAATCCTTTACTGCACAATCTTGACTTTTGACGACCCTGAAAAAGAAAGCTATTGAAAACATTGTTGGAAAAGGAGAAAATACTGGTAACCAGCATTTTCTTCTTTTCCCATAATGTTTTCTACCGTTCCTGACACAACTTTTAATTTTTGGATCACATACATTTTGTCATCTGCAAATGCTTTCAACTTGGACAAGTCTAAAATTTTGTCATTTGGTAAAGAGTTAACCCATTACTTGCTAAAAAACAAATCTGCAGCAGACTTGGAAATCATGTGATAACATTGTGGCAAAACAAAGAAATGAATCTTTTCTATTATTTCCACAATTTTACCACACAACAAAATATTAGACTTTCACCAAATTCAAAGATTTTGCAGACGGCAATGTAAATGTGACTCAAAAATTGAAATTTATTTTAGAAAGGGTAGAAAACATTGTGGGAAAAGGAGAAAATGCTGGTTACCAGCATTTTCTCCTTTCCCCACAATGTTTTCAGTAGCCTTCTTCTGCAGGGTTGTTAAAACTCAGGATTGTGTGGTTAAGAGTTTGTACAATTGAAGCTTATAACATTTGGATGCTAAACACAGGTATAACTGTCCCGTTTTCTGTCTCAGTCAATATTTCAATGTGACTTTTACTTTTTCAGGACTGTAGTCTTTTCTACAGTAAACGATTTTGTTTGACTTGTGTTGAAGAAAACATTGATGAATTTCCTATTGAAATTCAGCAGGTATGTATGATGTTGATATTCTTTTTGTAGGAAAAAAACAACTGGGCAAGACCTAGAGTATTTTTTTAGCTCAGCTGTTTTCGAAGACAGTGTCTAGGTAGTGCCATAGCACTGTGGTCATTTTCTGCATTGTTTAACTCTTTGCAAAATGACAAACTTTTTGACCTATCCAAATTGAAAGCTTTAGCAGACGACAAATTAAATGTTACTCAAAAATTGAAATTTGTTCTGGGAAGAAGAGAAAACATTGTGAGAAAAGGAGAAAATGCTGGTTCCCAGCATTTTCTCCTTTTCCCACAATGTTTTTAAAAGGCTTTTTCCTCAGGGTTGTTAAAAGTCAGGATTGTGTAGTAAAGGGTTAAGCCACATTTCATTTATTGTCTGCAAATGCTTTCACACGGGAAAAGTCTGGTAAATGGTAGAGAAAAAAAGAAATCAGCTCACCATCACAGTATGGTCCCCAGTAACCAGGGCAACAAGATGTCACATTAACTTCCTGTCTACATGTATGATGACACCCGTCCTTGGTAACATTTGGACCTGGCCCTAAACTTTGTTCGTACGTACAACCAGGAACACCGTTCATTTCCGTGATTTTCTCTGTTCCATTGGGACAGTCCACGAACATATTTATATGACATGATTTACAACGCATGTCAAACACATGATATTTCTGTTCTACGTGAAAGCAGGAGTCATTTATTTTGCTCACTAATACTGCACTGATGAAACTTGGCACAATGTTCAGTAATAAGAATCTGTACATAGATAATGCCATGATGTACTTGAGGTAAAGTCACTTGTGTACTCCTCTTTGGAAGTGAGATGACTTGTGGAGGTCCAAGCAAAGTGAAATATGGTCAAACCTGTATTTAACTCTTTACCAAACAAAAAAATTTTGGACTGGACCAAATTGAGTTCCCGGATAGCTCAGCGGTTAGCGTATCTGACTCGTGACCTGGTGGTTGTGTGTTTGAGTTTTGGCGATTTTTTGCATCTCACCTCTGATTCATGTGCGAAAAGTAGTCAGTGACTTGGAAAGAAAGTTGTGTCAGTACTGATGTGAGAAAGCCAGGAGACACATGTGTAGGTACACTGACTGCTGTGATAAAACCTAAGCTGTTAAAACAATAAAACAAATAAAACTGGACCAAATTGAAAGCATTTGCAGATAACAAATTAGCTTAAGTCTAGATTTCTGTATTTGATAGGACAGAAAACATTGTCAGAAAAGGGGTAGTAAACATTACCAGCATTTTCTCCTTTTCCCACAATGTTTTCAGAAGCCTTATTTTTCAGGATTGTGTGATAAAGAGTTAAAGAACTTCAAAGAGAAAAAAGAACTAAAAATAAGGCTTCTGAAAACATTGTGGGAAAAGGAGAAAATGCTGGTTACCAGCATTTTCTCCTTTTCCCACAATGTTTTCAGAAGCCTTCTTTTTCAGGATTGTGTGATAAAGACTTAAAGAACTTCAAAGGGAAAAAAGAAAAGTGGTGCCTTGCTATAGCTGATCTTTTGATGCAAGATCAATAAAATTTAACTACAGAAGGGATTTAGAATCAAATCAGTGGTCTCCTAACCTGTTACCAAACATTACCATGTTTTAAAGACCTGGCATATGCTCCTTTTTCCACACTGCTTCCTACCCTTTCAGAGTTAAATCTCAAAATTTGAGCAATGTTTACCTGTAGTCTGCATATGCCTTCAATTAGGACAAGTTTAAAAATTTGTCATTTGGTAAAGAGTTAAAGCTGTGGGTAGCTTAACCCTTTACCACACAATCCCGACTTTTAACGACCCTGAGGAAGAAGGCTTTTGAAAACATTGTGGGAAAAGGAGAAAATGCTGGTAACCAGCATTTTTTCCTTTTCCCACCATGTTTTCTACTTTTTCAAACAAAAATTTCTTATTTTGTGCAACATTAGTTTGTCGTCTGCAACTGCTTTCAAATTGGACCACTCTAAACTTTTGTCGTTCGGTAAAGAGTTAATAAAAGTCGTCTCTGAAACTGATTCAACTAACTGTAATTCTATTTAAACCCTTAACCCTTTACTACACAATCCTGAGCTTGTGAATGTAAGCCGTTACGTTTTTGCTGTGAACTACAGTTATCCTTTTCACGTGTTTACATAAATAATTAATTGTTAAGTCACTCACTGTTTCACAACTTACAGTCCAAGTACACAACTCACAAAATAACAAGACTGAGATTTTATTCTACTTACTCGACTCTTTACCAGACAGTCCCGTGGTTTAATGACCCAAGGACAAAAACTTATAAAACATTGCTGGAAACGGAGAAAATGCTGGTAACCAGCATTTTCTACTTTTCCAACAATATTTTCGACCTTTCACGGAAGAATCCCATTTATTGAGTCACATTTGTATTGTAACGTGCATACGCTTTCAATTTAATTTGGACAACATCTAAAATTTTGATGTCTGGCAACAAATTTATTCAAAAAACTCAAGACTGCAGATGACAAATTAAACATGGTTCACATGATGATATTCATTAAAGTGGAAGACATAAAATGCAGGTTGCCAGCAATTTCTCCTTTTTTTCCCAAGGAGTTTTCAGAAGCTTTCCTCCACATGGTTATTACAAAATGGGATTGTTTTGGTAAAGTGTTAATTCTTTACAAAATGATACATTCAAGAGCTATCCAAATTTAAAGCATCTTGCAGGCAACAAATAAGATTTAACTGTAATAAAAGCTGGAATTTATTTTTTGAGAGGGTAGAAAGCATTATGGAAAAGTGAGAAAATACTGCTTATGAGCATTTTCTCCTTTGCCCAAGATGTTTTACAGAACTTTCTACTCTGTAGAAGAACCATACAAGAACAAGCTAGTCTGGTAATGGGTTATATCTCATTACCTCATGAAAAAAATTCAGCAGGAATAAAATAGTCTGATTAAATTGCTTGGATAGAATATAGATGATTTTTTTCTTGTCAGACGTTTACTTGTTTGATTAATTTTGTGCTCTTTACCAAAGGTCAAAATATATAGACTGAAAGCCTTCACAGACATTAACTAAAGAGTAACTCAATAGAACAGAATTGTCTTTGTAAGGGTAAGAAAACATTGTAGGAAAAGGAGAAAATGCTGGTTTCCAGCATTTTCTCCTTTTCCCACAATGTTTTCAAAAGGCTTTTGACTTTCAAAGTAGTTAAATCATGTGACTGTTTGGTGTAGGATGAACAGCATGTCAAGTAGGCAAGGCATCAAAGAAATTCTGAATTGCTTGCAACAAATGCATTGCTTCAACCCATTACTTTACAACCATGACTTTTTGTGCCATTGAGGACTGCCAGTCAGTGCCTTATATAAACATTGTTGAAGCATGCAATTGGTTATCATAAAGAATTGCTTATTTTTTTTCCCTTTTCCATACTGGTACTTTCAGTTTCATTTTCTTCAGATATTTCTCCTTTTTATCTTTATAACAGCTTCTGGGTATTTTAACTCTTTCTCTGTGACCTTTAAAGTATTGCACTTCCTTTCGAGGTCTAAGTCTAACAGTCGATTTTCCCTGCAATTAATCTATTACCACACCATCCTGAGTTTTAATGACCCTAATAAACAGCATTTTCTCCTTTTCCCACAATGATTTCTACCCTGTCAGAGACAAATTCCATCATTTGAGCCACATTTAATTTGTCGTCTGCAGATGATTTTAATATGGACAAGTCTAAAATTTTGTTTGATAAAGACTTCAGTATGATTTTGGTCCAGGGCCTGTATTCACTTACCATTCTTTAAAAGCATTTTCAGCCTGATTTTCTAGACTTCACAGTAACACAGTTTCTGATTGGCTGCCCAGTTGGTTAGCCAATCAGAAACTGTGTTACTTTTAAATCTAGAACAAGACTAAGAATTGAAACAAAGATGGTTGATGAATAATATAATTATCATGGGCCCAGGGTTTAGCATCAGGTTATAATGTAGTTCCAAGATCATACTGCATTTTCTCAGAGGTCTGATCTTGATCTAGGAAGTAAGCAAAAGCTATTGACCGGTGAGTCACCGCCAACAGTGAAAGAGCTAAAGTTAGCCTATACAGTACACTAAGCCTGGGAATTATGGGAAGGATTGTTGGGGACTGGTTCGAAATTCAGGAAGTACAGACTTAATTATTTCTAAGGGCCCTTAACTCTTTACCAGACGTCAAAAAACAAGACTTGTTCAAATTGAGAACATTTGCAGACGAAAATTTCAATGTGGCTAAAATGGTGCAATTTTTCTCTGATGGATAGAAAGCATTGCAGGAAAAGGAGAAAATGCTGATTACCAGCAATTCCTCCTTTTCCCACAATGTTTTTTTAAAAGCTTTCTTCCTCAGGGTCATTAAAAGTTGCTATTGTGTGGTAAAGGGTTAACTCTTTACAAGACAACAAAATTTTACCTTTGTCCAAATCATAAGCATTTGTATACAACAAATTATATGTGAAGAAAACCATGAGTTATATCTGTTCTAAGGTAGAAAACATCGTGGGAAAAGGAGAAAATACTGGTTACTTTTTTTTTTTTTTTAAGTTTTCTCTCCAAGGGTTGTTAAAATTTGGGATTGTGGGGTAAATGGTTAACTCATAGAGTGTGGGTGGAATAAATGAAACGGATTTTTTCTGTGAAAAAGAACCAGTTGTCAAAATTTTAAAAAAGCACAAACTTCAATACTCTTTTGACTAGAATGTCTCACAAAATTTTGGACAATGTTGATCAAAGATCAAACTGCACAGAATATGCTGTCTGATATTGATTTACAGTGTCTACAAGGGCAATATATATTTCACATGGCACTCTAGGGGTTAACTCTTTACCAAACAACAAAATTTTGGATGTGACCAATTTTAAAGCCTTTGCAGGCGACATAATAAATGTAGATCTAGCTCAAAATGATTTCTGTCTTTGACAGGGTGGAAAACATCATGGGAAAAGGAGAATATGCTGGTTTCCAGCATTTTCTCCTTTTCCCACAGTGTTTTCTAAAGCTTCTTTCTTAGGGTCGTTAAATTCGGAATTGTGTGGTAAAGGCTTAAACTCACAATCAACAGTTCGATGGCTGCTTCCACAGTAACATAGCATGCCTATTAGTAGCATTGTACTGTCTCCTGGGTCTGTATTCACCAACCATTCTAAAGAACATTCTTAGTCTTATTCTCCAGATTTTTCCAAATTTGAAAGTAACACAACTTCTGATTGGCTAAACCATTTCAAATTTGGGAAATCTTGGAGAATAAGACTGAGAATGTTCTTAAGAATAGTTGGTGAATACGGACTCTGGTATACAGCCATAGGTTAATATGGACTTTTTTTTCCCACCTTTTGAGCTAACAAATAAATATGTCATGTATTTCTGCTGTCCAAAACGGCAATGTGAGAACAGCTAATTTAGGTGTAGATCATCAGACTCGCATTCAGGGTTCTGGGTTGGAATCCGTCTGATCAGCTAGGTCGATCTTCAGGGCTACCTTCAGCCCTAGTGATGATTAGGTTTCTAGTAAGTTATAGTATATAGTGATAATCATAAGCTGTAAAACTTGTTTCACAGTAAATGCGAAATAAATGGGTTTATCCGATAATCAAACAGCCCCAAGGTTTTTATTACCCTGGGCAGGAAAGCTTTTGAAAACATTGGGAGGAAAGGAAATCAATTCTGGTGACCAGCATTTTCTCACAATGTTTTCTGCACTGCTATAGATAAATCCCATTACATGTATTAGAGACATAGCTAATAAACAACTATAGATCTAGACAAGTCTACAATTTTGTTGCGTGGTAAAGAGTTAAACTGAAAACACAATTCCATGTTTTGAGTTAACTCTTTACCACACAATCCCGACTTTTAAAGACCTTGAGGAAGAAGGCTTTTGAAAACATTGTGGGAAAAGGAGAAAATGCTGGTAACCAGCATTTTCTCCTTTTCCCACAATGTTTTCTACCCTTCCTGAAACAAATCTGAATTTTTCAGTCACATTTATTTTGTCGTCTGCAAATGCTTTCAATTTGGACCAGTCTAAAATTTTGCTGTTTGGTAAAGAGTTAAGAGGTTGAACAGATTTTTTCTTTTCTTTTTCAGGAACTGAAGAAAAGGGCTCTTCAAAACAGATAGCAGTGGATCAATTACTTTGTATACAAGACATGCTCTGGCAAAAGCGGGTTCAATCCATTTCTGTGATGCATAACCAATATACCAAGCAAGTCATCATACAAGTATGGATCCATAAAATCCATATTGTCTGTCAACTGGCTGAAATCATGAGATGGAATGGTCCTTGGACAGACAAAAAATACAAATATACAAAATAGCAAAAACTTGACCCAGGTCAGCCTGCACTCACTGCACAGGCTGACATGGGTTGATACTGTTTTGCAGATGCATTTAACCCTTTACCAGACAATAAAATTTAAGCAGACAACAACTTCATTGTGGCTCAAATGGTGCAATTCTTCTTTGATAGGGTAGAAAATATTGTGGGAAAAGAAGAAAATGCTGGTTACCAGCATTTTCTCCTTTTCAAACAGTGTGTTCAAAAGGCTTCTTCCCCTGGGGCGTCAAAAGGCGACATTGTGCAGTAAAGGGTTAACGTCCTTTTCACAGGGCATGTCCCATATTTTCTGGTCCAGTGTGTATGCCTCAAGGCGAAGATATCGGAGCCATCATAGTTTTTCCTTCTGTACAAAAACTTTGGAAGTGCAATTATGGATGTGAAATCTCTACAGTCTCGAGGTCCAAAGGGCCACATTATCAAGACCCCACCTACTACTGTGTTATTGGTAAAACACTTGCAGACAGGAATTACAGTTCCAACAGTTACTAATGTATATTATATACATGTAACTTTACCAGACAGCGAAACTGCAGACTTGTCTAAATTGAAATAATTTGCAGAAGACATCAAATATGGCTCAAATAATGTCTTTAAAGTCGTAAAACACTATGGTTGGTTACCTACATTTCCTCCTTTTCCCAAAATTTTTTGCTCAAGACTTCTTCATTAGGGTTGTTAAAACACAATTGGAATTGTTTAGCCCTTTCCCAAACAAGCCCTGGTTTTCACGTGTCTGCAGTACAAGTCTTTTGAAAACACTGTGGGAAAAGGAGAAATTGCTCGTAACGAGCAATTTCTCCTTTTCCCACAGTGTTTTCTACCCTTTTTGAGACCTTTCTGCCATTTTCATCAAATTTGAAATTGTCGTCTGCAAACTCTTTCAATTTGGACCAGTCCAAAATTTGTCATTTGGGAAAGGGTTAATAAAGTGTCAATGCCACATTCTTGTTGAGATTTGGTGACAGTCGTTCTCTGAAACCATTGCCTTGCAAGTACCGTCAAACTTGTATTAGTGGGTTAACTCTTTACCAAGCGATGGGATTTTGACTTTTCCAAATTGAAAGCACTTGCAGATGACAATTCAGGTGTGGCTAAAACCTTGAGATTTGCTCAGAAAGAGTAGAAAACGTTGTAAGACAAGGAGAAAATACTCGTTACCAGCATTTTTCCTTTTCCCATAATGTTTTCAAGAGCTTTCTTCCTAGGGGTCGTTAAAATACAGGATTGTTTGGTAAAGGGTTAACTAAGGATGGGACAAAAAAATCCAAATTCATTGCACTTGCAGACGACAATTTAAATGTCGCCAAAATTGTGGGATTTGTTTCTGAAATTTGTCTCTGAATTTGTTTTTGGTGGGATAGAAAGTGTAGAAAACATGGGAAAAGGAGAAAATGCTGGTTTGTAGTGTTTCCTCTTTCTTCCACCATGTTTTTAAGAGCTTTCTTCCAGAGGGTCGTTAAAACACAGGATTGTTTGGTGAATGTGAGCTTTGCTGTGATATTGCGGACAAGGGCTACCTTGAAATTGCAATTCTTGGTTGCTTTGGTTTACAGTGTTTCACAGAAGCGGACAGTGTAGATCAAAGATCAGGCTGCACATTTTGTGCAGCCTGATCTTGATCTACACTGGCCGCAAAGGCAACTATAGTCATGAAAGGCTATGTGGGGGTTAAAATTTAATACTGTCATAACCTTGCTTAAACATGAAGGCATCCATTATAAGTTTGCCTTATACATGCATTCTATATATAGAATGTGCAGCCTGATCTTGATCTACGCTGACCGTTAAGGCAACTATAGTCATGAAAGGCGCTTTAAGGGTTAAAATTTAATACTGTCATAACCTTGCTCAAACATGAAGGCATCCATTATAAGTTTGCCTTATACATGTATTCTATATATAAGTAACACATTTGTTAGTTTTTCAAACCTTTTATTCAGAAACCAAAAAATAAAATCTTCCAAATTTATCAGACCCTAACAAAACTATTTTGTCACATAAAATATATCATTAAATGGTAACTCTAATTAATTAAATACAACTAGTTTGTGTCAGCAGATAATTCTGAATTACACAATTCAATTTTTGTGCCAATTCCTCCCAATATATTCCTTACATAACAAGAGCACCACATGCAGGTGCCAACTCTCAGCCACAGTTGCCTTTAAGTGAAAATTCTACCTAGAAAAAGGGGCATAACTGTGTCAAAAATATTTTGATGGTTACCTGTCTCTGCGGTGTGGGTGCCCCTTGTTATATTTAACTACTAGTCCGAGTTTAACTCTTTACCAAATGACAAAACTTTGGACTGGTCCAAATTGAAAGCAATTGCAGCAGACTGATTGAATGTGGCTAAAATTATGGAATTTGTGTCCGAAAGAGCAGAAAACATTGAGGGAAAAGGAGAAAATGCTGGTTACCAGCATTTTCTCCTTTTCCGACCAATGTTTTCAAAAGGCTTCTTTCTCAGGGTCATTAAAACTTGGGATTGTGTAGTAAAGGGTTGAAGTAAATATCTTCAGAAGTGACAGAGATATTATAAAATGCCAGAAGTTTTTGCATACTGAAATGCAGACGATACAGACAAAGACGGGGCTGTGACAGTACCTCAATATTTCCTTCGAAAACAGCCGAGCCAATCATGCATATCTGCTCAACAAATATTCCCTACATGATTCTCACTTCTTAACCCTTCAACCAAACAACAAAATTTTAGACTGGTACAAGTCAAGAGTATTCCCACACAAATTAACCTCTTACCTCGCAACAAAATTTAAGGCTTGTCAAAATTGAATGCATATTTGGTGATAAAATAACTACGGCTCAATGCTGAGATTTGCCTTTCAAAGAGTAGAAAACATTGTGGGAAAAGGAGAAAATGCTGGTTACCAGCATTTTCTTTTTTTCTCACAGTGTTTTCATATGCTCTTTACCTCCGAGTCGTTAAAACTCGGGATTATGTGGTATAGGGTTCACAGAATCCCAAGTTTTAAAGACCCTGGGAAATTAGACTTTTGAAAACATTGCTGGAAATGGAGAAAAGGCTGGTAACCAGCATTTTCTTGCTTTCCCACAGTGTTTTCTAACCTTCCAAAACAAATCCAATCATTGGAGCCACTTTGGAGCCATGTCGTCTGCACATGCTTTCAATTTGGACCAGTCTGAAATACTGGCATCTGGTAAAGAGCTAATGGTAAAAATGATTGTCTTTGACTGGTAATAAACATAGTAGAGAAAAAAGAGAAAACGGTAACCAGCATTTTCTCTATTTTCAACAATGTTTTCAAAAGGCTACTCCCATGGTGTTTTTAAAACACAGGATTATCTGATAATGGTTAACTCTTTACCACACAATCCCAAGTTTTAATTACCATGAGGAAGAAGCCTTCTGAAAACATTGTGAGCAAAGGAGAAAATGCTGGTTACCAGCACACAATGTTTAACACATTTCTAACAACAGATTTCAATTTTTGAGTCGCACTTATTTTCTTGTCTGCAAATGCTTTCAATTTTGACAAGTCTAAAATTTTGTTGTTTGGTAAAGAGTTAATATCTACCATAATAAGGCAGGGGACATAACTCTGCAGGAAAAGCAAAATTATGAGAGAAATAAATTAATGTTGGTTCAAGAACATCCCTGAAAAAGTAACCGATTTCCCTCCTAAAACAACTATGCAGCAGATGACTGAAATACCTTTCTAAAGTATTGATAATCACCATGAAGTAAGGCTTAACCCTTTACCACACAATCCCGAGTTTTAACAACAGTGAGAAAGAGGGCTTTTGAAAACATTGTGGGAAAAGGGGAAAATGCTGGTAACCAGCATTTTCTCCTTTTCTCGCAACGTTTTCTACCCTTCCAAAAACAAATTTAAAATTTTGAGGCACATTTATATTGTCGTCTGCAAATGCTTTCAATTTGGACCAGTCTAAAATTTTGTTGTGTGGTAAAGAGTTAACTTTTAACTATACCTTAAAAGATTGAGATTAATTATCAGAAAAAAATAATTATGGTTTTTTTTGGCATTTTGCCATTATGTCTTCTAAAGCAGTCAGCTTAAAGATGACAGAAAGTTGTCTGGTAGATGAAATAAATCAATACCATAAATCATAGCCCACTGTACAAAAGTACTGTCAATGTAAACAAACAAACCCTTTTTCAAGCCGAGATTTTCAGTCCGTACCAAACAAGCCCATGGTTCAACGATCCTGATAAATAACGCTTTCAAAAACATGGGAAAAAGGAGAAAATGCTGGTTACCAGCATTGCTGTTTCCCAGCATTTTCTCCTTTTCCAATAATGTTTTTAACCCTTTCTGAGACAAATACATTGTACAAACCACAGTTAATATATCATCTGCTAATCAATTTAATTTGGACCAGTCAAGAATTTGTGGCCTGGCAATGTTTGGTAAAGGCTTAACACCTAGGCTATGACCCACCACTCGATGCTCTTTTATTGACACTGTAGATTAAGACCAGACTGTACAGAAAATGCAGTCTAATCTTTCAAATTAAGGAAATGAAAGGTATTTTTACTGGTTTCAGTGACCTTCCAATTTCGTTAACATTTATTCAAGATGGCGCAGCACATCAATAGTTTCAGCCGTTTTAAGACTCTTCTGAATTCCAAACATCTGCAGACTTCAAATTCAAAATTGATACAAATAAGTGCAATTGTGGAAAAAGAAAAAAAAAATGCTGATTACCAGCATTTTCTCCTTTTCCCTCAATGTTTTCAGTTGCCATCCTGCTCAGTTTCATTAAAACTCGGGAAAAGGGTTAACAAATGCTTTTTTCAGAAAAAGTAAGAAATTGCTCTCCTCGTGTTACCAAAACTGGTATGACTGGCACATATCAAACTGAATATACAAGAAAAAAAATTGCAATTTGGCAGTGCACCAACTGAATAGATCATCTCAACTAACTTGTGTCCCACCTCATAACCCTTTACCAGATGACAAAATTTTAGCCTTGTCCAAATTGAAAGCATTTGCAGGCGACAATTTAAGTGTGGCTCAAATTGTGCTATTTGTCTGTGATTGGGTAGAAAACATTGTGTGAAAAGGAGAAAATGCTGGTTACCAGCATTTTCTCCTTTTCCCACAATGTTTTCAAAAGGCATCTTTCATACGGTGGTTAAAAGGAGGCATTGTGCAGTAAAGGGTTAAACTCCACAATACAACAAAAGTTCAGACATCTCCATGCTGAAAGCATTTGCAAACAACAAGCTGAATTCTAGTTCAAATGAACAAATTTGTCTTTGATGGAGTAGGAAAACATTGTCCTGATAGAAGAAAATGCTGGTTATCAGCATCTTCTCCTTTCCCATCAATGTTTTCAAAAGCCTACATAATGGTTGTCGAAACACAGAATCAAGGATTAAGGACAAAAGTTTCTACAAAGCTTTAACTCTTTACCAAACAACCAAATTTTAGACTTTCAGAGCTTTTGCAGACGACTAATTATCTTTGGCTCAAATTGTGTAATTTGTCTCTGAAAGGGTAGAAAAAATTGTGAGAAAAGGAGAAAATACTGGTAACCAGCATTTTCTCCTTTTCCCACTGTTTTCAAAAGGCTGCTTCCTCGAGGTCGTTAAAAGTTGGGATTGTGTGGTAAAGAGTTACCCTTCAGCTCATAGTAGTGCATTTCTAGCAAACTACTAATGTGAACTAACTCGGTATAACAAGAGGGTCATGATGGCCCTAAGGTCATTGTGGGAAAAGGAGAAAATGCTGGTATGTCTTCTACCCTGACAAAGGTCTTTGGTTCATGTGTACAATTTCCGAATTTTTCATCTGCAGATGCTTTTATTTTGGATTGACTGATTGATTGATTGAATGGTGTTTAACACAGCTTTTAACATTATTTCAGTCATATCACAGCAACAACTTGCATATTCATGTATTTCCTGGGTTTTACCAGTACTAGGCTAGGGCTCTGAAGTGTCTTTCCCAAGGACACACCCACAAAAAACCCCAGCGAATCAGTTGGGGCGCGAACTCAGGGCCTCCAGGTTACAAGTCCCACGCTTTACCACTGAGCCGCGCAGGACCCCCATTTTAGTTTGGAAGAATCTATAATTACCGTATTGCATTTGTTAACCCTTTCCCAAATGACAGATTTTGGACTGGTCCAAATTGAAAGAGTTTGCAGACAACAATTTTAAATTTGATGAAAATGGCAGTAAGTTATCAAAAAGGATAGAAAACACTGTGGGAAAAGGAGAAATTGCTCGTTATGAGCAATTTCTCCTTTTCCCACAGTGTTTTCAAAAGACTTGTACTGCAGACACGTGAAAACCAGGGCTTGTTTGGGAAAGAGTTAAAGAGGTAACCATCTATTAGGCCTAATACCCTGCATTCATTAAGTTGGTTTTACCCTTTAACCCTTTACCAAACGACAGAATTTTAGATTGGTCCAAACTGAAAGCATTTGCAGACGAAAAAATAAGTGCGATTGAAAAATTGAAATTTGTTTTGGGAAGGTTAGAAAACATTGTGGGAAAAGGAGAAAATGCAGGTTATCAGCATTTTCTCCTTTTCCCACAATTTTTTCAAAAGGCTTCCTTCTCGGGGTCGTTAAAAATTCCATGTTTTAGCAACTCTGTGGAAAGACTTGAACATTATCTCCTTTTTCCACAATGTTCTCAACCTTATGGAAGGCTATTTAATTTGTTGTCTGCAAAATGCTTCAAATTTGGACAAAGCTAAGATTTTGCCATATGGTAAAGCATTAAAAGTGACAATGTTAGTTGCACTTGTTTATAGCACTTGCAGCAATACTAAAGCCACACTGCAACAGCACTAGAAGGCAGTACAGGAAAAAAGGAAAAAAAATGCTTGCAATGAGCAATTTCTCCTACTGCCACTGAGTTTTTACCAGTCTTCATATATTGAACCTTAACCCTTCACCCTTTACCGTACAATGCTGCCTTTTGACGCCCCTGGGAAAGAAGCCTTTTGAAAACATTGTGGGAAAAGGAGACAATGCTGGTAACCAGCATGTTCTCCTTTTCCCACAATGTTTTCTACTCTTCCCAAAGACAAAGTTCAATTTTTGATTCACATTTATTTTGTTGTCTGCAAAAGCTTTCAATTTGGACTGGTCTAAAATTTTGTCGTTTTGTAAAGAGTTAAGTGGTTACACGTGATTGTGGTGATATACATATACCTGAGTTACCCATTCTGTGTTTTTGTTTTCGAGTTTTGTTTGTATACAAGTGACACAGAACCGCAGTTTAAGATATACATTTGTTCTGTGAGGTCAATGAGATAACTCTTAGATATTTATAACAACTTGACCCTCGCAGCGCCTTTCATAGCTATAGTTGACTTTGCAACCAGTGGAAATCATGATCAGACTGATTGTCAAGACATGTTAACTATCACCACAAATTACCCTATGCCACACATTCCTGTGTTTTAACGACCCTAGGGAATAAAGTTTTGGAAAACTTTGTGGGGAAAAAGAGGAGAAGATGCTGGTAACCTTTTTCCCCCCACAATGTTTTCAACCCTGTATAGGACAAAACCCATCTTTTTAGCCACATTCAAATTGTCATCTTCACATCCCTTTCAATTTGGGCAAATATACAATTTTGTCTTTTGGTAAAGAGTTAACCCTTTCCCAAACAACAATGTTGACTCTTTCCAAATTGAAAGTAACTGCAGATGACAAAATATGAAAAAAAAAAACAAGAGGGCCATGATGGCCCTGTATCGCTCCACTGGCTTATAAATATAAACCATAAATACTAAACATTTCAATTCTGAGCCAAATGGTTTCAAAATGAAGACTTACAAAGTTTTCTCTGTCAAAGCCCATGTGAAAGTTAAGACCCGCAGGGCAAAGCCATTTTTGATCCCAGAGCTATAATTACTTGAACCCTGGCAGAGGTCCACAAGATAAAGCCACATGCCAAAATAATACAAGTCTATGCTGTATGGTTATAAATAAGGTGATTTTCAAGTTTTGTCCATATGAAGCCTCTGTAAAACATAAGACCCCTGATGCAAGGCTAATTTCAAAAAAAAAATCAAAACAGGAAGATTTCTTCAATTGTCACTATGTAAGCCCATGTAAAACTTGTGACCCCTGCGGCGGGGCCAATTTTGACCCCGGGCTAAAATTTTGGCATGCTTGGTAGAGGCCCACTAGATATAGCTACATGCAAAATTTGGTAGCTCTAGGCCTTATGGCTAGGTACAGGAAGATTTTTAAAGTTTTCTCTATATAAGTCTATGTAAAACTTGTGACCCCAGGGGCAGAGCCAATTTTGACCACAGGGCTATAATTTGAAGAAATATGATAGAAGTCTACTACATAAAGCTACATGCCAAATTTGGTAGCCCTATGCCTTATGGTTTCAGACAAGAAGATTTTAAAAGATTTCGAATATTTTTCAGTTTTGTTGCCATGGCAACCAGAGTTTTGGAAGGAATCAAATTCTTTCAAGAAATTCTGAAGAGGACCATGGCAGGATCATTTCTGTGAAGTTTCATGAAAATTGGATGGGTAGTTTCAGAGAAGAAGATGTTTGAAATAAAAGTTAACGCACGGACGGATGGACACACGTACGGACGCACGCACGCACGCACAACAGACACTGGGCCATGACATAAGCCCGATGGCCTTCGGCCAGTTGAGCTAAAAACCAAAATGACCTGTATTTCTCAGATAGGGTAAAAAACATTGTGGGTAAAGGATGAAATGCTGGTTACCAGCATTTCATCCTTTACCCACAATGTTTTCAAAAGCCTTCTTCTACAGAGTCATTAAAACTTGGGATTGTGTGGTAAAGGTTTAAGCCCAGTGAAAAGTGAAGCACTACACGCCATTGGAGACCGAAAAAGAAGCTGATCAAGGTGAAACGTCCTCTTTGATTGGAATAATGGAGACAAGCCCCCTGGACCCAGCATGGATTTCCCTCTTAATATTGTCTATATTTAGACAAACTTATTGGAATTCTCTGAAAGAGAAGAAAGTAACAAAATATAAGCTATGTGTGAATATACATGCAGTGCGTATGCCATTGTTTCATAAAAAGTGCCATTTTTTTGGTGTGTGTTAGATGAAAGCTACTTCTACTTTTATAAAGGGGAGTATCATCTAATTACCAGACGACAAAGCTTTAACCCTTACCAAACGACAAAAATGTAGACTTGTCCAAATTGAAAGGATTTGCAGACGACAATTTAAATGTGGTTCAAATGATGGAATTTGTCTTTGATGGGGTAGAAAAACGGGGGAAAAGAAGAAAATGCTGGTTACCAGCATTTTCTCCTTTTCCAACAATGTTTTCAAAAAGGCTTCTTTCTCAGGGTCATTAAAACTCGGAATGTTGTGGTAAAGGGTTAAATTCCACCTAATCCAAAGCATTTGCAGACGAAAAAATCAAATGTGCCTAAAATGATGGAAATGATCTTTGAAATGATAGAAACCCTTGTGGGAAAAGGGGCAAATACTGGTTAACTGCCTTTTCTCCATTTCCCACTATGCTTTCGACCCTTTCAAAGACAACTTTCAGTGACAGTAATATGGACAACTCTACCATTTTGTCGTCTGGTGAAAATTGAAGTAGATTTATAAGCTATACATTAGCGTTATTGATCTTCAGGCAGTTTAATCCTTTACCACATGATCCTGAGTTTTTACAACCCAGAAAAAGAGGCTTTTGAAAGCATTTGGGAAAAAAAGAAAATGCTGATAACCAGCATTTTCTCTTTTCTCCCACAATGTTTTCTACTCTTTCACAGCTAAATCCATACTTCCAGCCACCTTTAAATTGTCGTCTGCAAATGCTTTCAATTTGGACAACTCCAAATATTCATCCTTAGTTAAGAACTAATACAGAAAGAAGCAAGCACTAAAAAAGGTGCTAGTTATGGAAAGCTAAAAAACTCAACAAGAGCACTGCATGCAGGTGCCAACGCTCGGCTGCAGTTGCTTGATTTTCAATGAAAATTTTAACTCAAACAAGAGGGCCATGATGGCCCTGGATTGCTCACCTGAGTCATTAGGCGAAACTCCACTCTAGGGTCATAATGACCCAATTTAAAACTCATCTGAGATATTATTAAGACAAACATTCTGACCAATTGTCAGGTCAATTGAGCTGAAAATGTGGCCTCCAGAGTGTCCAAAATGTCTTTCTTCAATTTGACCTAGTGACCTAGTTTATGACCCTATGTGACCATATTTCAAACTCATCCGAGACATCAAAACAACCTTGTTGACCAAGGTTCAGGTGAATTGGGCAAGAACTGTCACCTCTAGAGTGCCCACAAGGTATTTCTGTAATTTTACCTAGTGACCTAGATTATGACCCAATTTCAAATCCATTTAAGATATCATCAAGTCAAACATGCTGACAAATTTTCAGGTCAGTTGAGCAAAAACTGTGGCTTCTACAGTGCCCACAATACATTTCTTTAATTTGACCCAGTGACCTAGTTTATGACCCTATGAGACCCAATCTGTGATTGATCCGAGATATCATCAAGTCAAATATGCAGACCAATTTTCAGGTCAATTTTGCTAGCATTGTGGCCTCTAGAGTGCCCACAAGGTATTTCTTCAATGTGACCCAGTGACATTGTTTATGACCCTATGTGACCCAATTTTGAACTCCTCTGAGATATCATCAAGACAAAAAATGTGGCCTCTAGAGTGCCCACAAGGTATTTCTTTAATTTGACCTAGTGACCTACTTTATGACCCCAGATGACCCAATTTCAATCTGATCCAAGATTTAATTTAGACAAACATTCTGATAAATTTTCAAGTCAATTGAGCAAAATATGTGGCCTCTAGAATGCCCACAAGGTATTGCTTTAATTTAACCCCAGTCACCAGAGCCATGTTTTTTGACGGATCAAAATTTCGCGAACACTTTTTGAAAAGGGTCACCAACGGAACATCTCTGTGAAATTATTTCAAAATCTGACAAGCCCTTTCAGAGAAAAAGAATTTTTAAGAATTTCTTCATTTCCGTACAGTGCAAGTAGCCCCCATTCACCAGAACCATGTTTCTTGACGGATCAAAATTTCGCGAACAAGTTTTGAAAAGGGTCACCCAAGAAATATCTCTGTGAAATTATTTTAAAATCTGACCAGCGGTTTCAGAGAAGAAGAATTTTTAAGAATTTCTTCATATCCGTATAGTGCAAGTAGCCCCCAGTCACCAGAGCCATGTTTCTTGACAGATCAAAATTTGGCGAACACTTTTTGAAAAGGGTCACCTAAGGAACATCTCTGTGAAATTATTTCAAAATCTGACCAGCCGTTTCAGAGAAGAATTTTTAAGAATTTCTTCATATCCTTATAGTGCAAGTAGCCCCCAGTCACCAAAGCCATGTTTCTTGATGGATCAAAATTTCGCGAACACTTTTTGAAAAGGATCACCCAACGAACATTCCTGTGAAATTATTTCAAAATCTGACCAGCGGTTCCAGAGAAGAAGAATTTTTAAAAATTTTCTCCATGGCTGTATAGTGCAAGTAGCCCCCAGTCACCAGAGCCATGTTTCTTGACGGATCAAAATTTCGCGAACACTTTTTGAAAAGGGTCACCAACGGAACATCTCTGTGAAATTATTTCAAAATCTGACCAGCCATTTCAGAGAAGAAGAATTTTTAAGAATTTCTTAATTTCCGTTAATGCAAGTAGCCCCCATTCACCAGAGCCATGTTTCTTGACGGATCAAAATTTCGCGAACAATTTTTGAAAAGGGTCACCCTAGAAATATCTCTGTGAAATGATTTTAAAATCTGACCAGCGGTTTCAGAGAAGAAGAATTTTTAAGAATTTCTTCATATCCATATAGTGCAAGTAGCCCCCATTCACCAGAGCCATGTTTTTCGACATATCAAAATTTGGCGAACACTTTTTGAAAAGGGTCACCCAAGGAACATTCCTGTGAAATTATTTCAAAATCTGACCAGCAGTTTCAGAGGAGAAGATTTTTAAAGAATTTCTTAGAAAATTCTATTTTGTTGCTATGGCAACCAGAGTTTTTGATGGAATCAAATTTTGTGAACACTTTTTAAAGAGGACCTCCGAAGGAACATTCCTGCCAAGTTTGGTCCAAATTGGCCCTGTGGTTTAGGAGGAGATGATGTTTAAAGAATTGTTGACGACGCACGACGCCCGACAAACGATGGACGACGGACACCGGGTGATCCTAATAGCTCCCCTTGAGCACGTTGTGCTCAGGTGAGCTAAAAAGGGGCATAACTGTGTCAAAAATACTTTGATGGTTACCTGCCCTTGTTGTATGGGTTCCTCAGCTAACAGCTAGCCTGAGTTTGAAGCCATTATCTTCAGTAATAACAGAGATATTGAAAAAGGTCAAAGTTTTTGCACAACGACACAGATGATGACGACTGGGTTACCACAATATCTACAGGTTTTCTTCGAAAACAGCCAAATTAATGAAACAAACAGAAAGTAATTAACAGGTGATAAAAGTACCAGTCAAATGCATTTTTTGCTAATGACTGATGGAAATAACAACATTTGGTTAAGTTGCAACAGAAAGTTAAAGAATTACTATTATAGCCAAAACTCCTTTGCAGCTCATTTTCAACCAAGAGATCCAGTCTGATTATTTCTGAAAGAGCCTTGAACAACTTTTGTTGCCTCTGCGGCCAGTGTAGATCAAGATCAGACTAATCAAAACAGATATTCTCATCTCTGATCTACACTGTCTGCTTTGCAGAGATATTCCTGCCCAAAGCAACCTTGAAACTGCGATGATTTTGGCCTCACTTCTTAAAATGATATTGTCTTTTAGGTTTATTTGGCACTCTAAGGGCTAAACTCTTTACCAAATGACATACTTTTGGACTTGCCCAAATTGAAAGCATTTGCACGCAAAAAAATAAATGTCGTAAAAATTAAAATTTGTTATTGAAAAGGTAGAAAACGTGGGAAAAGGAGAAAATGCTAGCTACCAGCAGAGCTCCAGATGGAGGGAGTGATTTTGATGTCAAAATTGAAAACATTAGTCACTCTCCACTAAACCCTGTTATTGGTACTCATTAGAATCGTTTCATTGAGATGATTCTAATGAGTAATGAGACGATTCTAATAAGTACCCACAACATAGGGTTTGAAAGAGAAATAATGAATTTAGAATACAATCACTCCCTCTTATCTGGAGGTCTGACCAGCATTTTCTCCTTTTCCCACAATGTTTTCAAGTTTTCTTCTCCAGGATTGTTAAAAGTCGGGTTGTAGGGTAAAGGGTTAAATGAAATAGAGGAAACCAGTAAGACAATGTCAGTCTGCAGTCTGCAGGAAGACACACAAATTGCAGATTTCTTACTGCTTTTGCCAGTACATCCCCCAAAATATGGACAATGTACAACTGATTGATTGATTGTATGGTGTTTAACGCCGTTTTCAACATTATTTCAGTCATTTCACGGCGGCCAGTGCACATATCCATGCTTTCCTGGAGTTTCTTTTATCAGTATTATGCACAATATTCTTTCCAAGCAACTGGCTGCTTTCCCACATCACCATCGTTGAAACAATGGTCAGCGGTGAGAGAGGAATGAATCCTGTCGCAATGACTATCATCAATCCTCAGAAAGAAATTGGCCAAGCCAAGGATCAAACCAGGACAAAGTGCAAAGCAACGATCATACTGCACATTCCATGCAGTCTGAATGAATGAATGATGTTTTGTGGCGCATCGATAGCTTTGGTCATTTAGCGCACATATCTGTATTAAAAGATGATTGAAGTGGAATTTTTCAGCTTAAAAAGATTTAAACAAAATGATGACATTAAAAAGGGTCTAATTAAGAAGAATTATGTGCGATTGTGATATGCATTACGGACAGTATTGAGTGACAAGACAATCCCTATCTACTCATAAGTTTTAAATGATGAAGTTTAGATTGTAATAAAAAGATTTGATCAAAATGTTGAATTGATAGTAAAAAGTATTGAAATAAAGAAGGATTTCAATGTGTGTAAAATATATCACTGAGCCTGTGAATAACAGATGTAGCCTGAGCTAGATTACATTGCAATCATGCCAAGATTGTAACAATTTTTTGTCATATTAAATAATTAGTCAAATTCTCTTTGCAAAGCAAGAATCTATAAATACTATAGTTTGATTGTCAACATCTAATGAAGAGCACAAATAGCTAAATCAATAGAAAATGGGTCTTGGGCAGTTTCGATTTAAATAATGTGATAGGAGAAGAACTTTTCATCAATTACAACTACAGTATCATATTAGACAACAATCACTACCCCCTAAAATAAACTTGTAAACATTAAGAATGTTTTTGTAAAATATAAAACATGACAACAACTGTAGACTAAATGCGTGATAACGAATGATTATTTTTTTTTCTTTCCAGCATTTGCTGCGTATTTGTTCTAAAGATACATCCTTAAAACCAGAGAGGAAAAAAGCTGTTAAAATTTCAAAGACAGTAGAATGGTTCAGAATTTAGTCAGCTGTTAAAGACTTATTCAGATTGAAAGCATTTGTAGACAACAAAATAAATGTGGCTAAAACTGAAATTCGTTTTTGGAAGGGTAGGAATTGGAGGAAAAAACTGGTTACCAGCATTTTCTCCCTTTTTCCACAATGTTTTCAAGATACTTTGATAGGGTAAAAAGCATTGTGGAAAAAGGAGAAATGCTGGTTACCAGCATTTTCTCCTTTTTCCACAGTGTTTCCAAAAGCCTTTTATTCATGGTCCTTAATGGTTGGGATAAATATATATATATTGGAAACCTTCAATTTAAACCAGGAAACATCACAACTGCCATTTCTTTGATGGCCTCCAGAAAATGAAATGCATTTTCAATCGCTCGTAATCTTTGCAATCTTGCAACCGTCAGGGGTAACATTTGGCATCAAGATATAAGAATGTTTATAGTTTGATAAAATAAAGATGAAACAGGTAAATATCTGGCTGAGTACAGATGTATCTTTACGTTAAAGCACAGCCATTAAAGTGTTGAATGATGTAAATGAACCCAAACAGTATCTATTCTACACCAAATAATTATAGAAACATGCACAAACCAAAAGTGCGTGCAAAGGTGTTAAAAAAATAATGTACAAACCCAATTAACATAATACTCTGCCCTCGGTAATAAACATATCCCAAAATCAACTCTTTACCAGGTGAAAAATTAGATTCGTCCGATTTCAAAGCATTCACAGATGACAAATGAAATGTGGTTCAAATGATGATCTGTCACTGAAGGGATAGAAAGCATTGTGAGAAAAGGAGCATTTTCTCTTTTTTCCCCACAATCTTTTCAAAAGCACTTTTATTCAGCTTTATCAAAACATGGTAAAGGGTTAATAAAACAATATGCACTATAATTCAACCCTCATTGTACCAAAATGACATTTTACATCCTTGAAGGAAATGATTCCTGAAAAATTGTGGCAAAAAACAGCAAATTGGTCAAGTCCGAAACTTTATCATCTGGTAAAGGGTTGAACCCTTTACCAGATTACAGAATTTCAGACTTGTCCAAATTGAAAGGATTTGTAGACAAAACACCAAATGTAGGTCAAAAGGCAGAACTTGTCTTGATATTGGTAGAAATCTTAGTTGCAAAGGGAAGAAAATGCTGTTTGAAACCATTACATGACAACATACATATAATGAAATTAAGTCCTTGACACAAATACATTCTGATAACATCTATGTTTGAAACTGTTCTGGCAAAAGAGAGCAAGTTCTTTACATAACTCTGCTTAACTCTTTACCTAACTACACAATTCTTTGACTTTAAATGTGGTGCAAACAATGAAATTTTTCTTTGAAAGGGCAGAAAACATTGTGGGAAAAAGAGAGAATGCTCGTTATGCTTGGTTATAAGCATTTTATCCTTTTCCCTCACTGTTTTCAGAAGCTTTCTTTCTCAGGGTCATCAAAAGGCGGTACTGTGTTGGAAGGGGCTAATTTTCTACCAAACCAAAACAACAAATTTTAGACGTCTAATTTTAAAGCATATGCAGACAACAAAGAAAATGTGGTTCTAAAGTTGGAAATTGTCTTAGAATGGGTGAAAAATATTGTGGGAAAAGGAGAAAATACTGGTAACCAGCATCTTCTCCTTTTCCAGCAAAGTTTTTAAAAGCCTTCTTACTCGGCATCATTAAAACTCTGGACTGTTTGGTAAAAGATTAAATCTTGACATAAAAAAGTACCTTTTGCCTACCTGCTCCTTTCCTTTGCATTAAAGAAAAGTATCCCACTTTCTTTCAAAATTTTCTCCATTTAATCACTTTCCCCAGATTTTTTGCACTTCACAGAAAAAAAAAATTATAGACTGGTCCATTTTAAAAGAATTTGTAGGCAACAAATCAAATTTGGCTTCTACTAGCTATATGTACTTGTACCCCTTAAAAGAAATAGAAGCATTTCAAGAGAAGGAGCAATTATTTGTTATCAGAAACTGCTCCTTTCCACTCGGTGTTTTCGAAATTGGTCTGCTGTAAGACTCAAAAATCTATCTGCTGGAGGTTAAAACATTAATTCTTAACCAAACAACAAAATTTTGAACTGGTCCAAATCACAGGGATTTTTAGCGTTTTTTATGTTTTACACGTATATATAATACAAGGGATGCAACTGACATTATCGGCAAAGTCTACTTGTCATCACAAAAACACAAGTTACTTCGTCAATTTTACAGAAAATCACATAAGGTCTACTTTATCTAGCTCATTACACATTTTTCTAGCGAAAAATAACGTGGTTTCATGACTAAACGTTCAATGATTTGTGCTACAGAAGCCAGTTTCTCGACAAATAGGTCGAAATTGTTTGGTCCGACACGGGTTCGTTCAGTGCGCTTGTCAGAGTAAATCTACTATTCTGTACAAGATCATGGCCAAAATACTTACAGGTTTGATAAAACAAGTAAATATCGTTAACCAACCTTCGTTGTTTTATAATAACACGAAGAATACAGCTCCAAATCGTCCGATGTTTGATCGATTCACTCAAATTTCAAAGAAGCAGCCATAATTATTGTCACATGATCAAAATGTATCAAGGCATTTCATTGGTTGGATTTTTGGTTTCGACCAATGAAATGCCTCGATACATTTTGATCACGTGACAACAATTATGGCAGCTTCCTTGAAATTTGCGTGAATCGATCAAACATCGGACGATTTGGAGCTGTATTCTTCGTGTTATTATTAAACAACGAAGGTTGGTTAACGATATTTACTTGTTTTATCAAACCGATAAGTATTTTGGCCATGATCTTATACAGAATAGTAGATTTACTCTGACAAGCGCACTGAACGAACCCGTGTCGGACCAAACAATTTCGACCTATTTGTCGAGAAACTGGCTTCTGTAGCACAAATCATTGAATGTTTAGTCATGAAACCACGTTATTTTTCGCTAGAAAAATGTGTAATGAGCTAGATAAAGTAGACCTTATGTGATTATCTGTAATATTGACGAAGTAACTTGTGTTTTTGTGATGGCAAGTAGACTTTGCCGATAATGTCAGTTGCATCCCTTGTATTATATATACATGTAAAACATAAAAAACGCTAAAAATCCCTGTGGTCCAAATTGAAAGCATGTGCAGATGACAAATTACAATGATGATTTTTGTCTTCAATAGGGTAGAAAACATCATTGGAAAAGGAGAAAATGCTGGTCACCATCATTTTCTCCTTTTCCAACAATGTTTTCAAAAGCCCTCCCTTTCAGAGTCCTTAAAACTCCTCTTTAAAATTTTGTGGTAAATAATTAAACCAGAGAATCATTTGTTTTAGAAGACTCATTATGAACATCCTTACTCTCAATCAGAGGCTCCTGGGCTTCGATTTTAGCCTCTCTTTCGTGCTGTGATTTCATTTCCTGTCTCTTCACTTCCGTATACGCTGCAGATCCACCGAGTACTGTGAGATTACTAAACCACCACAGCGCAGATTTGACATCATGGAAATATAAACAAGCTATCACCGTTTGCGCTGCAGCTTTAGCTGTCCCTGAGATGTTGTGCGTTAACGGAGATGTGACCTGGATCTGAAGTCCCGTGATTGTTCCAATGGCAAATCCGAACACACCGCTACAACTCATTAATAGCCAAAATCTTGTGTCGAATAATAGTGGAAAATTAACAACTTCATTGTACTCCCCGAAAATAAGCATAAAAGGTAAAAACAACACTGTAGCGTTGATGTTGTTATATAGAGTAAGTCTCCAAATATTGTTGTCCACTATAGGTAGCACTTTCTTCGTGTAAATGGCATTCAAGGCAACACAACAGCTCGCACACACTCCAAACAGAACACCAGTCACCGATAGAGAACCTAGAAACACAGAACTAGAAATCTTATAAAAATAGATCTGAGCCATGCTCTGTGAAAAGAGGGCTTAATGCATCTGCGAAAAAAGTATCTGCCCAGGTCAGCCTGCGCAGTCCGCGCAGGCTGACCTGGGCAGATACTTTTTGCTTTTGGAAAATTGTCTGTATGTCAAAAGACCAGTCTACCTCATGATTCAGTTGGTTGTGAGACAAAACTGACAATGGATCCATGATCATGTAATGACTTGCTTGGTATCATGCACCAAGAAGATGCATTAACCCTTTCCCAAACGACAAATTTCGGACTGGTCCAAATTGAAAGAGTTTGCAAACGACAATTTTAAATTTGATGAAAATGGCAGAAAGTTCTCAAAAAGGGTAGAAAACACCGTGGGAAAAGGAGAAATTGCTCGTTACGAGCAATTTCTCCTTTTCCCACAGTGTTTTCAAAAGACTTGTACTGCAGACATGTGAAAACCAGGGCTTGTTTGGGAAAGGGTTAAACCTCATCTACATGTAAATACATTATCAGCTTATGGCATTGACCAGCCCAACTAGCTCAAGTTGTAGAGCATAGGACTTGTAAAAAAGTCAAATCTCGAGATACTTCAGCGCGTAGGTTCGAGCTCAATGGCTGGTCATCTAAATTACTAATAATCTCTTGGATGAGATGTTCACCATAGGTCTTGTTTGACGGTGCTATACACCAGGCATGTTAAAGAACCAGGCCTAACTTAGGATGGGTTTTGTCCTGTATCCTGCACTATCCCCCATAACATAACAAACAGCCTTCAGAGGGCATTGCCCATATGGGCAACCAGTAGCGACAATAAATAAGCTGAAATGCAATCGAAACTATTAGCAGCTTTCTTTGCTTTACCCCTACACCGAACGACAAAAGTTGGGACTCACCCAAATCAAAAGCATCTGCAGAACACAAGATGAAGGAGCTTCTCTCCAAAGGTGAAGAAGCATTGTGGGAAAAGGAAAAAGCATTTTCTCCTTTTCCCTTAATGTTTTCAAAAGTATCTTTTTCTCAGGGTTGTTAAAACACAAGATTGTATAGTAAACAGTTAAATCTTGACCAAATGACAAAATTTCAGCCTTGTGCAAGTTGTTATAAATTGCAGACAATAAACTGAATATGGCTCAAACAATGGGATTTAGCTTTAAAAATACTGACACAACTTCCCTTCCAAGGCACTGACTGCTTTTCTCACATGCATCGTAGGTGAGAGGCGAAAAATAGGTATCGATCCAGCAACCACAAGGTCACAACTCAGATACGGTAACCACTGAGCTACCCCGCAGTGCACTTCAAAATCTAACCGGTGTATCCCTGGTTTCAAGGCCTTAGGGTTACTTACTGAGTTACTCGGCTTGGCACAGGAGATGACAATTAAAGTATAAACTACCGTAATTCGCCAATGTATTCGGACACCCAAAAAGTTCAGACACCCTTAATTATTTTCAAAATAATTAATTTTTTGTCCAAACTTCGGACAGTTCACAAAATTAGTTTTCCAAACATTCGGACAGCCTTCTTCATTAACATTCCTAAAGATCGGACAGCCATTAATTATGAAAAAGTGTGCTCACCGATGATCAGTTACATTTTTTTTTTTTTTTCAAACAACTTCAAAACGTCCTGTAGATTACCGCTAAAACTCGGCGAATATTTTCGATCATATAAGCCAAGCGATCGAGCCAAACAAGTAATTTATTTCAAGGCAATTCAAAAATCCAAACATTATAAGTGTAAAAAGAGTGTGATAAACTTGTATCCAAGATACCTAGCGTGTATAACGTGTGTACCTGTACATCCGAAGTTGTACAGAGTTGACTCGCGTGCAGGTATTTCACGGTCAATCGAGTTCGTTTATAAATAGAAATCAAGGTACAGAATTCTAGTCTACCCAAGGTTTATCGATCGAAGATCGACGAACCAATCAAATTTGAGAACGGGTACTTGTCAGAGTGGAATTTACGTTGTTCGCCTTACGTACATGATTGACTAATTTACGCCACGTGAGACAAACACAGCCTGAGCCGAGCATCATCGAAAGCGCCAAAACACATTACGTCATCTTTAATTTTTGTATTGTGGTGGACAGGTGCACATGTGTTGAGAAAGTGGTGTAAATGATTAGCTTTAAATATTCTTTTTGAACTTATAAATTGATGGAAAATTATCCGGATTTTAATAAGGTACGCAATTATATATAAAAATACATGCATTTAAAAGAACACTAAAAAACCCCGCTCCGACGCTATATAACATAACTGTGTTGTCTGACTACCATAACATAATGTTACCATGAATAAATTTGTACGAGAATTTACCCTTGTTATTTCGGACACACTTTTTTTCTAGATAATTTTGAACCTTTTCTTTCGGCCACCCCCATTTTTTCACAACGGTAATTTCCTAAATATTCGGACAATAAAAAAAATAATTATTTAATTGTGTTCGAATACATTGGCAAATTACGGTACTGTATATAGAGGATATTTGTTTTCTCTGTGAAAGATTGAAATTTTTTTCATAGAGGGAACATCCTTGGTAATATTTTCACTTGATAAAATGAATTTTAATCTTTCACCAAAAAAAAAAAAATTCTATTTATTTCATGCCTCTAACCCCTTTTTTGTAGGGACTTGTGAAGTAAAAGGGAGCTCTCGGTATTTCTGTACCAGAGACTTTATCAATTGGTAAATTCACTGGTCAAAATGGTGAAATTATCGAACCACAATCCACCATTATTTCCCGATAAACAACCGAAAAGCATGAAATAAAGCTTGGTATTACCTGAAGCCCCTTCCTGATCTACACCCAGAAAAAAACCTGCTATAATGATACCACAACATACTAAGGCCTTTTTAGAGGTCGACTGCTGGAGGATAATGTATGATAGCAACTGTAAATATATAAAAAAAAATGAGCTATGCTCTGACAAAGAAGGCATAATGCAGCTGCGAAAAGTATTGACCCAGGTCAGCCTGCACAGTCAGCAGTCGGTAATTTTTGTTTTCGGTCAAAAGCCTTCTTCTTCAGGGTTGTTAACTCTTTACCAAACGACAAAATTTTAGATCAGTCCAAATTGACGACAGACGACAAAATAAATGTGACTCAAAAATTGAAATTTGTGTTGGGAAGGATAGAAAACATTGTGGGAAAAGGAGAAAATGCTGGTTACCTCTTTCTCAGGGTCGTTAAAACTTGGGATTGTGTGGTAAAGAGTTAAGACATAGGATTGTGTAGCAAAGGGTTAATTTGTTAGGATTTAGACTTTGTAGACACCCAAGTGATGACCACACGGGGCGGGGAAGGTAAGAAAACAGAAAGAAAAATCATTTAACCCTTTACCACACAATCCCGAGTTGTAACGACCCTAATGAATAAACCTTTTGAAAACATTGTGGAAAAAGGAGAAAACGCTGGTAACCAGCATTTTCTCCTTTTCCCACAATGTTTTCTAACCTATCAGAGACAAAAATCATCGTTTGCTCTACATTTAAATTGTCGTCTGCAAATGCTTTCAACTTGGACCAGCCTACAATTTTGTCGTTTGGTAATGAGTTAAGCAGTGCTCTGGTAAAAGGAGGTTAAATGCATCTCCATGACGCATTATACCAAGTAAATCATCACATAATTATGGATCCATAAAATCCATTTTGTCTAACAACCAATTAAATCATGGTCCTTTGACACGCAGAAAACTGACCAATAGTAATAAATTTTAGCCTAGGCCTAGGTTAGCCTGCACAGTTGCGCTGCTGTCCTGGGTCAATATTTTTTCTTTTTTTTTTGTTTTTTGGCATAAGCATTAAGCCCCTTTTACTCAGAGCATGGCACATTTATTACTGAATGGTATTATCTACATGAATTGAAAAAAAAGTCACTGCTTGTAACAATCAACTGCTCCAATTTTCATAATGTTTCAACAGCTCCCTATGATAGGGGCTGGGAGGGATGTAAAGCTATTGAGCCATGTTCTGGCAAAAAGGGGCTTAATGCATCACTGTAATACAGTCAAACCTGTCTTAAGCAAGCGGTCTTCCAAAATCGCTTGCTTAAGGCAGGTGCTTGCTTAAAAGAGGTCGATCACGCAAGATGTTCTCGGAGTTATCTTTTCCTAAACATTTATAAAGGGCTGGGATACATGTACATGTGCATACATACCCAAGACAAATGTAAGTACACATGTGCATGTTCATGCATATGCACATATGCCAGGGAAAAACAAAGAAACAGTTGGATCTAATTCAAACTTCATGTAATTCCAAATATGATGTTAACAGTCTCGAGTCAAAAATACAATAGACAAATCGTACGGTCAAAACATAAGAAATCTGCATCTTTGGTATAATCACCAATCAAAACAATGGAATGGTCAAAAGATGATTGGGCATAAAGATCAAACAGTCGTAGGTTTACTGGTCAATTAAAATGTGACACAGGTGTAATCGTCAATTAAAATTAATGTCATCAAAGACAATTTCTTAAACACACCAGCATAGGTAATAACCTATACTAATTTGGGTGCAATCGGTTGTTAGGACAGTTTTCTTTAATCTTTTCTCACCTTTTAGAAGTAAGCAGACAAACAAGATGTCGAGGCAGCTACACATACGTTACGTAATTTCAGATTAAATCGAAAGCAGAAAAACATTTTTGGTAGTCTGACTCGGGTAATTTACATATGATTTCTAACTTCAAAATTTTTGACAAATCGGGAATAATAGCTTACGAAATCATCAGCTGCATCAAAATAACCCGTTCTAGAGGATATCAGGTTATATGCATACACCTATTGATTGGCGACGTGTGTATATGATTGTTCGATTTTGACACTCTAGTTGTTAATCCGAAAACGGTCGGATGTGAGTACACTAAGTGTGAAGTATAAGTTAGCAGTCCGACTTACGTTGGTTACTGGCCGCTACATACCAGGTTGTTTTGAAAAATGGGACACGATTTCGGCGGCCGTTGCGTGCATTTTAAGGGTGCGTGTTGAATAAAGGTTCATATAGAGTAAAAGTAGTTGGGGGGACATTGAACTGGCCGTTAAGTGGAGGTTCACGCTGAATGGAGGTGGACGGATGACGAGGTTTGACTGTACATTGTATCAATCAAGCCATTACATAATTATGGATCCATAATAGCCACTTTTTTTTTTAACATTGGACAAAATTATGAGGTAGACTAGTCCTTTAACAAACAGAAAATTGACCAATAGCGAAAAGTTTTTGCCCAGGTCAGCCTGCGCAGACTGCGCAGGCTGACCTGGGTCGATACTTTTTGCAGATGCATTAAGCCCCCTTTTCACAGAGCATGGCTCAATTGAAATTGCATGGCAGTGGGGTAAAGAACTTCTCTGTTTACTTACCACATTAAACACTGTAGTTAATGAGCGCCCCACATTGTAGAAAGCCACTCCAACGTTTTTCAAACATAGATTATTAAAGGTTATCATTCCAACAAACACTATTGACAATGGCAGAGTCTGCAATGTAGAAAAAATAATCAACTTCAAATCTGACCTTAACTCTTCTTTACACAAGAAAAATTCAGACTTGTCCAAATTGAAAGCATTTCTAGACAAGAAATGAAATGTGACTAAGATTATTAGATTTTGTCTTTGAAAGGCAATTGGTTACCAACATGTATACCTTATGACAATGATTTCAAACGCTTTCTTCTCCAGGATTGCTAAAATTTGGGATTGTCTGGATAAGGGATAAACAACCCTAAAGAAGAAGCCTTCTGAAAACATTGTAAGAAAAGAAGAAAATGTGAGTAACCAGCATTTCCCCTTTTTTAATTTTTTTTTAAATCCTTTCAAAGGCAAATTTCATCATCTGAGCCACATTTAACCAATTACCACACAGTCCTGAGTTTTAACGACCCTATAAGAGAAGGCCTTTGAAAACATTGCTGGTAACCAGCATTTTCTCCTTTTCCCACAATGTTTTCTGCCCAATCCAAAACCAAAATCATCATTGCAGCTACATTTAATTTGTGGTCTGCAAATCCTTTCAATTTGGACCAGTCTAATTTTTGTCATTTGGTAAAGGGTTAATTCGCAAATGCTTTGAATTAGGACAAGTCCAAAATATTGCCAACTGATTAAGAGTTAAGGTGGTTTTCAGCTGTGAAAATGTTATCCGTTGTTGTGTCTACGTTATCTTTCATCTTGTGAGAGTCAGTACCCATTATGTTTTCCATATCTTTTATCTTGTGAGAGTCAGTACCCATTATGTTTTCCATAACATTTTCTACCCTTCCACAGGCAAATCTTATTTTTTTGAGCCATGTTTGATATGATCAGTGCTAGCAAATGCTTATAAAATGGACAAGTCTAAAACTTGGGACAAGACTTTTTTGTTTCAAATCAAGAGGTAGACTGTGTAGATTCACAATTAAAATTCACATTCTGTGCACTCTGATCTTCACTGTGTCATTCAAAAATCTGGATTTTCTTTTGTTTTTTTGTATAGCTGTTTTCAACTTCAACAATACTTCAGTTATTTTGTGGCAGCCAGTGGACCTATCCTGCTTTGTAAGAGTTTTTTAACAACCCTGTTGAAAAGATTGGTAACCAGCATTTTCTCCTTTTCTCACAATGTTTTCTAAGCTTTCAAAAACATGTGAGCCATGCTCTGGCAAAAAGGAGGCTTAATGCATCAGCGTTTTGCATTATACACATCAAGTCATGACCCAGTTATGGATCCATAAACTCCATTTTGACAAACAACCGACTAATGCATGAGGTAGAATTATCCTTTGACATACAGAAAATTTAAAGATGGTGAAAAGTTTCGGCCCATGTCAGCCTGTGTGGACTGCGCAGGCTGACATGGGTCGATACTTTTTGCAAATGCATTAAGCCCCCTTTTCACAGAGCACAGCTCATATCCTATCATTTGAGCCAAATTGAATCTGTCGTCTGCAAATGCTTCCAATTTGGACAAGTGTACAATTTCATTGCCTGCTAAAAGGTTAATCCTCTAAAAGAAACTGACAACACTGAGGATTCAAACCAAGAACCTCCTGGTTTCAAGCACTACACATTACAGTCTAGGCTTGATTGACTGACTGATTGATTGATTGATTGAATGGTGTTTTTACACAGTTTTCAACATAATTTTAGTCATAATCACTGCGACAGCTCACATATTCACATATTTCCTGGGTTTCATCAGTACTAGGCTAGGGCTCTGAAGTGTCTTGCCCAAGGACACTCCCACGAAAAACCCAGTGGATCCCGTGAGACACAAAACCGGGGCCTCCAGGTCATGAGTCCTAGACTTTACCACTGAGGAACACAGGACCCCTTACCAGGCTTTGCTTTTTCCTATGTAGGCAAAATAGCGAAAAAGAGGAGTAAAACTGAACTTACGCCACGACAAAGTTTTGGGTCCACTGTCATCTCTGGAAATTTGACAACGTTCGGTAGAAACTTGGCCAGGAAACTGAGGAGAAAACAGAGGATCCATGTGACAACACACTGGTACCATGTGACAAACAGTGGAGCATTTAACTGAAATAAACAGTTGTTAATGATAACAATTGGAAAAATGTTCATTTCTCTGAAATAATAAGAAGAGAAAGAAGCTTAATACCACATAATCCAAAGTTTTAACAACCCCAATAAAGAAGGCTTTTGATAGCATTGTGGAAAAAAGGAAAAATTGCTGGTGAACAGCATTTTCTCCATTTCTTCCAATGTTTTCTACCCTACAAAAGACAGAAATCATCATTTCAGGTACAGTTCACTTGTCTGCAAATGCTTTCAATTCAGTCTCATCCAAAATTTTTTTGTTTGGATAAGAGTAAAGAGAAGAGCTCCAGATTAGAGACAGTGATGGTATTCTAAATCCATTGTTTCTCCTCCAAACCCTATGTTGTGGGTACTCATTAGAATCATCTCAATGAGACTATTCTAATTAGTACCTACAACATAGAGTTTAGTGGAGAATAATCAATACTTTCACTTTTGAAATCAAAATCACTCCCTCTATCTGGAGCTCTGGTAAAGATATAAGATCAGCCAATTTTCATTGGACTTAAAAATATGTTCTTCTTAAAGCCCATGTATGATCATTTAACACCCATTACCGCATTGAGCTTGGCAGACTCACTGCTTGGAAAATCATTTTGGAACAACTTGTGACAAGAAATTGCAGAGTTTCCCACAATGTTTTCAATACAGTAAGAAAAAGATATTTCTCTATTTTTCAATTGCTTGTCTTTTCTACTATCTGTAATAGCTTTGATTGGGCCTAGAAACAGCCTGTACAGTCATGAATTAACTCTTTACCAAACAAAAAAATTTGGACTTGTCGAAATTGAAAGGTTTTGCAGATGACAAAGTAAATGTGACTAAAAATTTGAATTTTGTTTTTGGAAGGGAAGACAACATTGTGGGAAAGGGAGAAAATGCTGGTAACCAGCATTTTCTCCTTTTCCCACAATGTTTTTAAAAGTCTTTTTCCGCAGGGCTGTTAAAACTTGGGATTGTGTGGTTAGGAGTTGACCCTTTACCACACAAACCCAACTTTTAACGACCTTGAGAAAACATTGTGAGAAAAGGAGAGAATGCTGGTAACCAGCATTTTGTCCCTTTTCCACCATGTTTTCTACCCTATATGAAAGACAAACTTTATGTTTTGTGCAACATTTAATTTGACATCTGCAAATGCTTCCAATTTGGAATAGGCTAAAAAATTTTTCTGTGTTAAAGAGTTAACTCTTTACTAAATGACAAAATTTTAGACTTTTCCAAACTGAAAGCATTTGCAGACGAGAAATCAAAGACGGCTTAAATAATGATTTCTGTAATTGACTGGGTAGAAAACACTATGGGAAAAGGAGAAAATGCTGGATACCACAATGTTTTCAAAATGCATCTCCCTCAGGGTTGTTAAAACTCGGGATTGTGATGTTAAGAGTTAACCCTTTACCACAAAACAAAGTTTTGGACTAGACCAAATTCAAAGCATTTGCAGACGACAAACTAAATGTAGCTCAAATGATGATTTCTGTCTATGATAGGGCAGAAAACATTGTGGGAAAAGGAGAAAATGCTGGTTATCAGCATTTTCTCCTTTTCCCACAATGTTTTCAAAAGCCTTTTTCCACTGGGTCGTTAAAACTTGGGATAGTGTGGTAAAAAGTTAATGTATATACCTGAAGCAATGTTGTACATGTATTAATATTTATGCAAATATTGGATCAAATAAACCTATATTAACTCTTTACCAAACGACAAAATTTTAGACTGGCCCAAATTGAAAGCATTTGCAGACGACAAAATAAATGTGACTAAAACATTGAAATTTGTTTTTGGAAGGGTAGAAAACATTGTGGGAAAAGGAGAAAATGCTGGTTACCAGCATTTTCTCCTTTTCCCACAATGTTTTCAAAAGGCTTCTTTTTCAGGGTCATTAAAAGTCAGATTTGTGTGGTAAAGGGTTAACAAATATGGATCAATCAATTATTCATGTAGCATTCTGAAACTGATAACATTGTGTCAGAAGAGTTAACTCTTTACCAAACAATAATATTTTACAACAGTTCAAATTGAAAGCATCTGCAGATGACTAAATAAATGTGACTGGACATGATTTTTGTTTTGGGAAGGGTAGAAGGCATTATGGGAAAAGGAGAAAATGCTGGTAACCAGCACAATGTTCTCAAAAGGCTTCTTTCTCAAGGTCAGTAAACCTCAGGATTGTGTGGTAAAAGGTTAAAACATTATTAACACCATGTATATCTGGGGAATACCAGAATCTTCTACTGCTATATATTTTATTTGACAATCACTCATTTATACCATTTAAATTTTTGCAGAGCCCTGGGTCCGTATTCACCAAGCATTCTTAAGAACATTCTTGGTCTTGTTCTTCAAAATTTTCCAAATTTGAAAGTAACACACCTTCTGATTGGCTAAACCATATGGGTTTAGCCAATCAGAAGTTGTGTTACTTTCAAACTTGGGAAATCTTAAAGAATAAGCCTAAGAATGTTCTTAAGAATGGTTGGTGAATACGGACCCTGGATGCACAGTTGGTAGTGTACAGACTAAAGAACAGGGGGTTGCTGGTTGGACTCCAAAGCTGAACAAATATCTTTCAGAGGATTGATGAAAGTTATTGCAACAGGATTCATTCCTCTCTCACTGCTGATCATTGTTTCAACGATAGTTAGGTGGCTTGGCAGTCATATTGTGTGAGGTACTGATAACAGAAACTCCAGGAAAAGAATGCATAGGGGCACTGGCTGCTGTGTATGACTGAAGTAATGTTAAAATAGCATAAACCTTTTACCGCACAATGCAGCCTTTTGACGCCCCTGGGAAAGAAGCCTTTTGAAAACATTTTGGGAAAAGGAGAAAATGCTGGTAACCAGCATTTTCTCCTTTTCCCACAATGTTTTCTACCCTTCCAAAAACAAATTTCAATGTTTTAGTCACATTTATTCTGTCGTCTGCAAATGCTTTCAATTTGGGCCAGTCTAAAATTTTGTCGTTTGGTAAAGAGTTAAACATCATACAATCAATCAACAAACTCACCTTTAGATCTTGACTGCTCAGCAAATATTTGTTCAGAAACACCATTGATATCGAAATAACCCTGAAAAAGAAACAAGGTCCCAGATGCCATTCTCTGACTCATCGCCAGACAGCAAAATTTCAGACTTCTTCGAATTGAAAGCATTTGCAGTCGACCAATTTAATGTGACTCAAATTTTAGTCACGTCCATTTCATCTGCACATCGTCAGACATACCCAGCTTTAAACTCTTCACCAAAGGACAAAATATTAGACTGGTCCACAGTGAAAGCATTTGCAGATGACAATTTAAATACAACTGAAAAATTGAAATTTGTTTTGGGAAGGGTAGAAAACATTGTGGAAAAAAGAGAAAATGCTGATTACCAACATATTCTCCTTTTCCAACAATGTTTTCAAACGGTTTCTTTCTCAGGGTCGTTAAAAGTCGGGATTGTGTGGTAAAGGGTAAATCCTTTTTCAAAAATGTTTTCTTCAAGAATGTTTTCAACAATTATAATAGTTCTTATAATGTGTAGTTTTCCAGATGTTCATTATTCTTCTCACTACCTCAATGAAATCATGGTAACTTATGAAAAAACTGTCCCCTGTTTTTTTTTTTTTTTTCAGTAGGAGAAGTGAACCCAAGTGTAGAAGTGTCCTTAAATAGTGTTTACAATTGCTTTCAACATTATTTCAGTCTGAGTTTCGACAATTATAGGCCAGGGCTCTGAAGATTCTTACCCATGGACACTCTCACACAATAAACCCAGAGCCTTGAGTGATGATCAAACTCGGGAGTCCCAGGTTAAATGTTTCTCCTTTGAGATCTGTCAAACTTACTGTGCTTGTTAAGTTTACAGCTGTAAACTTCATTCTTTGTTAAGGTCCAGTTTGTTATCTGACATTCTTCTCTTTTTATCTGAACTTCCAAGGGCCTGGTACCTCAGTTAGTAGCACTAGTCTCAATAATGAGACATTTACAATGCTTCAGTTCATATTTGGACATTTATTGTGCACCGTAACGTCTCAAGTCCATTGTGAATTGAGAATAGCTAAAGCGCTGTACGACTTTCTGTTTCATCGGTTAAATCTGTATTGCAGCGAAATGCAATTACCATAGGGACATACATAACCAAGGACAAACTTTTAAACATTTCAGTACCTAAAGCACTTTTAGAAGTTGTTTACAACTTGTAAATCTCAAAAAATCCAAAGAAATTTATTGTGGCTGGCAGCTATTTTGTTTCTATTTTGGGAAACATAAACATATAGAGTAAAAGATGATTTAAACTGTTCTTTTTTCTTAAACCTCTATTTTCTTATTTTTAGCTTTTAAATTGAAAACATTTGTATTTGAAACTAAGGACTATTGAATACACAAGCAACAGTTACTTCAAATTCTAGTTTAGTTGTTAATTTGTGGAAATAAGAGTTTAACCCTTTACCAAACAGTTCACAACCCTAGGAAAGAAGGCTTTTGAAAACATTGTGGGAAAAGAAGAAAATGCAGGTAACCAGCATTTTCTCCTTTTCCTGCAATGTTTTCTGCTCTATCAGAGATCTTAAGCCCATTTGTTCCAAATTTGAATTTGGCATCTGCAAATGCTTTGAAATTGGACTAGTCTAAAATGTTGTCATGTGGTAAAGAGTTAAACATGTGCAAAAAATCTGTGTGGAGATTTCTCTTGTTTCTTTTGTGACTATCTCTGTACCCTGGTGTGTCAAAAACTTAGATCAGATTCAGGGACAGTTATCAGTACTATTGGTTAGACATGACTGGAAACCCTGGAATTGCCAATTCAATTTCTGAGCTATGCCAGAGTATTTATGAAAGTCATTGCCTGAGAATTAATTCCTGTCACTGCTGAACTTTGTATAGAATATGTTTTAGGAGGGACAACTGCTGCTGTAGTTTGGAATGGATTTAAAGAAAAGACAGGTAAAACAAACTACAGGTGCACTAACCGTCAAAATATAGCTCAGAAAATGATGAAAATAGTGTAAAACAAAAGCAAAAATCTACTCGAACTGCGATTTGATACCGGTATAGCTAAACAGCGTGCTAGGACCATTGAGTAATTCTGTATATCATGTTACGGAACTCACCAATATGCAGCGACCACGGCTGCTATCTTCACGGATTTGTACCAGAGCGTCTCCATCTTGTTGTGACAGGTGGCAACCGAAAAGATTACAGGTATGTCGTAATGATGACATGTGTTTAAAATAAAAATTTTGACTAAAAACGAACTATATTTTCATATTTTCGACGATGCAATTCTTATATACCCTGGTGTAATCACTTAATTACGAAACATGGGAGTTAAAAGAAAAATGCCCTTGCATTACGACATGGGGTTTTCCAAGATTCGGAATTCCCTACCATAACACGTCAACAACATTTCGCCGGTTGGACTTCAAACTAAAGTTCTTCAAGCACAGCATACGAATGGTAAATGCTGATGAAATTATTTTTGTCGTATTATGCATTTTTATAAGATATTCTATAGCTGATCGATTTAACATTGATGAAACGTCATTTGTTTTTAAGTAAAATGTGTTTGTCATTAAATTTCCCGAGTGTTAGAACTTAGGTGTTGCGTCATGCCCAAATGGACTCACCGTTTTGTGGCCGTACCAAAATACATATTACTCAAAATTTTCTGGTCAAATATACACTACATTCGCACAAAACGACCACTAGATTTGATTGAAATATCTTCCTTAATGCCCCCTACATGTTTCCCAACATAACTTAGAAACATAAATATGAGCCATGTTCTGGCAAAAGGGGGCTTAATGCATCTCTCCAATGCATTATACCAATCAAGCCATCACATAATTATGGATCCATAGTAGCTACTTTTTTTAAAAACCGAACCATTCATGAGGTAGACTGGTCCTTGGACATCTGGAAAATTGACCAATAGGGAAAAATTTCAGCCCAAGTCAGCTTGCGCGGATTGCACAGGCTGACCCAGGTCAATACTTTTCGCTGATGCATTAAGCCCCATTTTCACAGAGCATATATATTCACACTTAACTGGACTCGAGAGATCATGTGGTAGAGCATGAGGCTCGTAAATGTCAAATTTCTGGCCACTTTAGGGTGTTGGGTCTATATCCCTTGGTTGGCTACCTAAAATTACTAACAATACTTTCGGATGAGGCGTTAAACAGAGGTCATGTGTGACAGTGCTATACACTGAGCAGGATAAAGAACCAGATGTAACTTTGAATGGATTCCGTCTAGTCTCCATAATGAGTCGTTTGTGGTGCTTCTTTTCACACTTAGACATCTACTCTGCACCGCACCATCTCACGTCCATCAGGAATTTTCTTGTAGGGAAACTACAGCACTGTACGGACTTTCTGTTTCATCGATTAATCTGTATTGCAGCAAAGTGCAATTTTTAATAATACACATGACCAAGGACAAAATATTAAATGTTTCATTACGAAAAGTACCTGTAGAGAGCGGTTTATAATGTGTAATCTCAAAAAAAAAACTTTAAAATTTATCATGTTTTTATGGTGATAATGCAATACTATATTATGATGGTGAAAACCCGACAATATGACAATCCGATGATGAAAATGCGACAGTACGATGTTGAAAACACAATATTATATTGCACTATCATCATCGTACTATCATATTGTCTCGTTTTCACCTTCGTAAAATCGCGTTATCGTCATCGTACTATCGTGTTTTCATCATCATAATTTTGTGATTTCACGTTATCATCATCGTACTGTCGAATTTCGCGTTTCAAATTAACACATATAAAGGCGATGCCCCTAAGGCTATTCTGTATTTAACACCTGTGGATAAGTGAATTCAAATCTCGAGACTATAGTTGTCATTGTCACGCAAAACAGCCTTTTAGCTCACCTGAGCATGAGGTCATCAACTTTTACCTTGTGAGTGCTCCACAGACTACATTTTCTGTCAAATACTCATAAAACTTGGCCAGAATGATTGTCTTGACAATATCTCAGATTTGTTCGAAAATCGGTCACAAACTAGGTCACCAAGTCAAATCTGTGTAAAACCTTGTGTGCACTCTAGAGGCCACATTTTCTCTCAGATACTCATGAAAAAATGGTCAAAATGTTTGTATTGGTGGTATCTCGAACAGTTTTGAAAATGGGTCACATCAGGCCATCAATTAGGTCACCAGGTCAAATCTTTAAAAAGCCTTGTGTATATGCTGGAGACCACATTTTCTCTTAAATACTCACAAAAAATTGGTCAGAATGTTGTCTTAATAATATCTCGGACAAGATTGAAAATGGAACATGTTAGGTCAAAAACTAGGTCACTAGGTGAAATCTTAGAAAAACCTTGTGCACACTCTAAGGGTCGCATTTCCTGGCCAATACTCAGGAAGGTTGGTCATGATATTTATCTTCATGTTGTCTGGGTTTACTTCGAAAAAGGATCATGTTGGGTCAAAAAGGTCACCAGGTCAAATCTTTGTAAAACCTTGTGTACAGTCGAGAGGCCACATTTTCAGTCCAGTACTCATGATAGCTTGTTAGAATGTTCGTCTTAAAAGTATATTTAAAGAGGTTGGAAATGGGTCCATGGCAGGTAAAAAATGCTGAGGTACATGTAAGCATCTCAGAACCATCATGGCCCTCTTGTTTGAAAAGTTTATTGAAAAATTAACAGTGTCTTCTTTTGCCACAATGTTTTCATAGGTATTCATGTATCAAACCTTTATTAGTGATGGTTATCCACAGTTTACAAAGATGTTTATTTGCAATCATTTGCAATCCTCTTTTGAAAATTTGTTTCATGAGGTGAAGAGTTGATGTTACAACACTTTACCACAAAATCCCAACTTTTAATGACCCTAAAGAAGCCTTTTGTAAATATCGTGGGAAAAGGAGAAAATGCTGGTAACCAGCATTTTCTCCTTCTCCCACAATGTTTTCTACTTAATTAAATGCAAGTTGCATTATTTAAGCCACCACAGATTTGTTGTCTGCAAAAGCTTTGAATTTGGATAAGTCTAAAATTTTGTCGTGTTGTAAGGAGATAAAGGCTGATAATTAAAAATTAGCACACAGGTGTTTTAGATCCCCTGACATTGTTCTATTAGATACACAAGCATGAAGATGGAATATTTTAGATTCAGTAGAGCATTGGTATTATCATCAGTTTTCATTTAACCTTTACCAAACAAGTCCTGGTTTTCATGTGTCTGCAGTACAAATCTTTTGAAAACACTGTGGGAAAAGGAGAAATTGCTCGTAACGAGCAATTTCTCCTTTTCCCACAGTGTTTTTTATCCATTTTGAGACCTTTCTGCCATTTTCATCAAATTTAAAATTGTCGCCTCAAACTCTTTGAATTTGGGCCAGTCCAAAATTTGTCGTTTGGGAAAGGGTTAACCTTTACCAAACAATCCAAGCTTTGAACGACCGGAAGAAAAAGGCTTTCGAAAATATTTTGAGGAAATGCTGGTAACCAGCAATTTCTCATTCTCATACTATGTTTTCTGCCCTTTCTTAGACGAATTCCATCATTTTGGCCACATTTACTTTTTTGTCTGCAAATGCTGTTGATTTGGACAAGTCGTAATATTTCTCGTTTGGTAAAGAGTCAACTCTGTACCAAACAGCAAAATTTTAGACTGGTCCAACTTGCAAGGGTTTGCAGACAACAAATTACGACTGTAAATGTCTTTGAAATGGTGGAAAGAAGAGGGAATGGAGAAAATTGCTGGTTTGCAACATTTACTTCTTTTCCAGTGTTCTCAAAAGCTGTCTTTCTCAGCATCATTAAAGTTTGGAATTGTGTGGTAAAAGGTTACTTTTTCGTTTCTCATGTTTGTTCTTTTTTCAACTGTTTGAAGTGGTTTTTTGTCTATATGGCCAGACACAGCATTTTGATAAGGTAGAAAACATTGTGGGAAAAGGATATAATGCTGGTTATTGGCATTTTCTCCTTTTTCCATACTGTTTTCAAAAGCCCTTTTCAGGGTTGTTCAAACGTAGGATTTATGTGGTAAAAGGTTAAAAAGTAAACAAAAGATAATTATGGTATGATTTGAATTTTCGTACCTGCAGTGTTTAATTTTGGCCACTTGTGGGTCATTAACTCTACCAAACAACAAAATTTTTTACTGGACCAAATTGAAAGCATTTGCAGATGACAAATTAAATGTAGTGAAAATGATGCTTTCTGTCTTTGATTTGGTAGAAAACATTGCGGGAAAAGGAGAAAATGCTGGTTACCAGCATTTTCTCCTATTCCCACAATGTTTTCAAAAGCCTTCTTGAGGGTTGTTAAAGTTAAGAGACTTGTGACAATAGAATATTAGATGCTTACTCATTAGAATGATCTTTTTTGGTTATTATTCCATTTTAGGTTCCCAAGCTATTTCAGTGGTTGATAGGTGGAGGTGCATTTATAGCACTGTGGGCAGCAATATTGCTGGAATATATTGCCTTAGATCTCAATGATTCTACGAAAGATGTAGTCTTGTTTGTAAGTACATGTACTTCTTTTGATCATGACTAGCAATAACACTACTTTGTAAAACATATGAGTTATGCTCTGGCAAAGGGGGCTTAATGCATCTCTGTGATGCATGATACCACACAAGTCGCCATATAATTATGGATCCATAAAATCCATTTTATCTAATAACCGACTGAATCATGAGATACACTGGTCCTTTGACATGCAGAAAACTGACCAAATGCAAAAAATTTCAGCCCATGTCAGCCTGCGCAGGCTGACTTGGGTCGATACTTTTTGCAGATGCATTAAGCCCCTTTTCACAGAGCATAGCTAATATATATTGCATATTTTCATGCATATACATGTAATTTATAACTCAAAAAAGTATCACTTTGATCTTTTTATTTGTGTTCAGTGCCTTAACCCTTTACCAAACAACAAAGTTCTAAACTAGTCAAATTTTAAAGCATTTGCAGAAGACATGCAGCTCAAATGATGATTCCTGTCTTTGGAAGGGTAGAAAACATTGTGGGAAAAGGAGAAAATGCTGGCTACCAGCATTTTCTCCTTTTCTCACAATGTTTTCAAAAGCCTTTTCTTTCAGAGTCATTACAACACAGGAATGTGTGGTAAAGGGAAAAGTGTCAATGATTGTATGGTGTTTAACGCCATTTTCAACATTGTTTCAGTTATATTGTGGCGGCCATTGCACCTATCCATGTTTTCCTGGAGTTTCTTTTACCAGTACTTCGCACAATATTCTTTCCAAGCCACTTGCTGCTTTCCCACATAACCATCATCGAAACAATGGGCAGGGGTGAGAGAGGAATGAATCCTGTCGCAATGGCTATCATCAATCCTCGAAAAGAAATTGGCCAAGCCGGGGATCAAACCAGCGACCCCCTGTTCTCAAGTCCTGTACACTACCGACTGAGCTACGGGGATTGGTGGATAAGCGTCAAAGAATACTGGTCACAAGCCAGTAAGACCAACAACACACAACTGCATCGTTAATCCTTAATCACACAGTGAAGAGTTTTAAGGACCCTGAGAAGAAGATTTTGAATTTATTATGGGAAAAGTGAGAAAATGCTGGTTACAAGCGAAATCCCACCATTTGAGCCACACTTTGTAAAAAGTAAACAAAAGACAGAGCGACCAGGCAACTTATGACCTACTTTTATTTTTTTTTTTTTTTTTCGCTAATGACTAACACTTGGACCAACTGTAAATTAACAGATCATCATCTTCACAATAACTTCCATACTTTTATATGGTTTGAATGAAATTTGATTGCATTTTAACACCTGCTTTGTTTACTTTTGGCAGCTATTGGGGCTTTAATGTGTTGCTATTTAACCCTTTACCAGACGACAATATTTTAGACTTGTTCAAATTGAAAGCATTTGCAGATGACAATTTCATTGTGGCACAAATGGTGCAATTTTTCTTTGGTAGGGTAGAAAACATTGTGGGAAAAGGAGAAAATGCTGGTTACCAGCATTTCCTCCTTTTCCTACAATGTTTTCAAAAGGCTTCTTTCCGAGGGTCATTAAAAGGCGACATTGTGCAGTAAAGGGTTAAAAATCACTTTTGATACACCCCCCTTAGAGTTCACAGGCTTGGAAATTATTACTGGGAAAAAGACCACTTTATTGCTACAAGGAGTTATGCCATTTCCCTCAATGTTTTGAGCTCCAGATAGAGGGAGTGATTTTGATTTCAAAATTGAAAATATTAATAACTTTCCACTAAACCCTATGTTATGGGTACTCATTAGAATCATCTCATCAAGACGATTCTAATGAGTACCCACAACATAGGGTTTGGAAGAGAAATAATGGAGTTAGAATACTTTCACTCCCTCTTATCTGGAGGTCTGAATACTGATAAAAAAAACCAACTTTTTTTCCGGGTTTGTAATGGTTTTAGTTGTACTATATTTTTGTTTCTTTTTTTCATGTGCAGTTTCCAGTATTCATAGCTGTAGCATTCGCCGTAAGTATCCTTTTTCAGTGGTTGAGTATTTCTATCGCCCACATCATTTGACCTGACCCAGATCAACATCATTTACATAGATCAAAACTCTATTTTTACTCTCGGCATTATACAGGGCTGCCTTTGGCATATGTCCCGAATGGTCACGGAAGTATTTCGTAGGGTATGAGCAAATTAAATTGCTGACCTGTGTATATAAGTACCTAACAGAGAACAGGTTTAAGTCTTCCGTAACTTCAGTGAATGCAAACTAAACTTCCCGAATAATAGTCCGAGTTCTGTTTATATGCCTACTTACATGTTCAGCATAAAGGTCAGGGACAGGTTAACTGAAGTAGACTACATGTATCATTGTTTTTATTTTACAGGTCATTTCAAAACAATAGTATACTTAATGATACAAAATTTTAGACTCTTGAAAGCCTTTGCAGCTGATGACGTAAATGGCTATAATGATAGAAAGTGGATAGAAAACAATGTTGAAAATGGAGATTTTCTCCTTTTCTCACAATGTTTTCCAAAGCCTTTTTTCCATGGGGTCGTTAAAAGTCAGGATTGTTTGGTAAATGGTTAACTCTAAATTGCCCAGTAGATAAAACTGACATTTTCAGTCAACAAGACAGTTGTTGCCATTTCTGAACTGCTTTGGTCAGAAAACATAAAACACAAATTGTTTAGACAGTGTAAATTCAGGTTCAGACCAGTTTTTTCTCTGAAAAGTGAATGTGTTGTATATTTACCAGCGGAGCCCAGTAGCACATTAGGTAGCGTACTGGATAGCAGATTGCTGGCTGGAATCCTCAGCTTGGCAAATTTCTTTCCAAGGATTGACAATAATCATCGCAACTAGATTCATTCCTCTCTCACTGATCATTTTTGTGGAGATATCGGAAAGAAGCCAGTGGCTTGGGAAGTATATCATGTGGTGTACTAGTGAAAAAACCTCCAGGAAAGCATGGATAGATGCACTGGCTACGGCAATATAACTGAAATAATGTAGAAACACCATACAGTCTAATATTCGTTCTGAGCAGTCTGATCTTGATCTACACAGTCCACAAAAGCTACAGCGCATATTAAGTTGTGATAAGTGCTTTAAGGGTTAACCATTTTCTCAAAGGACAAGATTTGAGAATTGTCAAGTTGAAAGCATTTTGCTTCGTTTTGTATTGGAGTTAAACGACATTTTAACAACTCGGGTCATATCATGGCAGTGAAAGCATTTTGCAGACCACAATATAAATGTGACTCATAGAAATTTGATTTTGGATGGGTAGAAAACACTGACGGTAAAGGAAAAATCATAGAAATAATACTTGCTGACGATATGTAGCTTGACCCATTACAGCACAAAGCCACCTTTTAATGACTCTGGGAAAGAAGCCTTTTGAAAACATTGTGGGAAAAGGAGAAAATGCTGGTAACCAACATTTTCTCCTTTTCCCACAATGTTTTCTACCCTATCACAGATTTGAGCCACATTGAAATTGTGCTCTGCAAATGCTTTCAATTTGGACAAGGCTAAAATTTTGTTGTCGTCACCACATAACAGAAATTTAGACTTGCCTAAATTGAAATAATTAATTTTGCAGGTAGAATTAACTGTGCATCAAATGAAGGAATTTAATCTTCAAAATGGGTAGAAAACATTGTAGGACCAGCATTTTCTCCTTTTCCAACAATGTTTTCAAAAGCCTTCCTCCACGGGGTTATTTAAACATGAGATTGTTGGTAAAAGGCTAATAATTTTATTAACTCTTTACCACACAACAGAAATGTAGATTTGTCTAAATTAAAAGCATTTGCGGACGACAATTAAAATGTGGCTCAAATGATGGCATTTGTCTTTTATAGGGTAGAAAAAATTGTTGGAAAAGGAGGAAATGCTGGTACCAGCATTTTCTCCTTTTCCCACAATTTTTTTAAAGGCTTTTTCCACAGGGTCGTTAAAAAGCGGGATTGTGTGGTAAAAGGTTAATTATTTAGTAGGCTATAAGCAGAATAAATTTCTGTTGTGTTGTAAACAAACAATTTCTATTACAGTTTTATTCTGTAGCTGTAATTGGTTATAGAGTTGCCACATTTAACGATTGTTTAGAAGCTGCCGAAGAATTACAGACGGTAAGGCTATGTTTTTATGTTGCCTGAGTCTATTAGCAGGGGTGTTTTGGAAGAACGTCCAGGGTCCGTATTCAGCAACCATTCTTAAGATCATTCTCAATCTAAATCTCCAAGATTTTCTACATTTGAAAGTAACACTCCTTCTGATTGGCTAAACCATAAAATGGTTTAGCCAATCAGAAGTTGTGTTACTTTCAAATGTAGAAAATTCTGGAGAATAAGCCTAAGAATGTTCTTAAGAATGGCTGGTGGATATGGACCCCGATATTTTCATAGCCATTTGGATTACCCACATGGTTGTCTGTGTCACGGCCATGCAAAAACTTCGACAACATGTAGTATCTGTGTCATTACTGAAATAATTTACTTCAAACTTGGACAAGTCGTTAACTGTCAATAGGGGTACCCAAACAACAAGAACAGATAACCATCAAAGTATTTTTGACACAATTATACCCTTTGTTTGACTTAGAATTTTCACTGAAAATCAAGCAACTGCAGCCAAGCGTTGGCACCCGAATGTGATGGTCTTGTTTTAACACACTGTCAAATGACAAAAATGTTGACTTTTCCAAGCTGAAAGCAGCATTTTTTCATTTTTCCCCCAACCTTTCATATATAAGTTTCAATTTTCTGAGTCATATTTATTTTGTCATCTGCAATAACTTTGGGCAGGTCTTAATCTTTGTCATTTGGTAAAGAATTCAAAGGGTAGAAAACATTGTGGGAAAAAGGAGAAAATGCTGGTTACCAGCATTTTCTCCTTTTACCACAATGTTTTCAAAAGCCTCTGTCTTCAGGGTCTTTATAACTCGGGATTGTGTGTTGAAAGGTTAAACTACTTCTTTGTAGAAGATGGATGGTTGTGGTACCAAAACTTTTCAAAGCTTTTTTATATTGAGAAGCCGATGAATTTAGATATGCTTTTGTGGGAAAAATTAAAATGACAGAGTGAAATGCATCTGAATCAATTATATCATATCATATAATCATATCATAAGGGTTTTTTTTTGTCTTACATTTTCTCAAATAGATCTACAATGAACTTTTAATTTTTCAAAGTCTGCCTTTGGAAACTGATGAAGAAATAGTGATTTATAGGTGGTTGACTAATAAAAAATATGTTGTTTTATTTTACAGCAAATAAAAGAAGCAAAAATTGATTTGAAATCCAAAGGCTTCAAGTTTGACTGACATATACTGAAGATCTTCTCTACGTTTTGTATTGTTTTTATATAATATGTGATACATGTAAATTGTTGTTTGGGCTGGTTGTCATGGTGACAATTAGACAAAGTTGTTTTTGTCATTCATTTCCGTGTCAACATTTAGCAACATTTTACATACACTTTTTACTGGTGGACCAATGTGAGACAACTGGAAGATTGTTTAACTCTTTACCACACAGCCCCTAGTTTTAACAATAGTAAACAGTATTTTCTCCTTTTTCCACTATGTTTTCTACCCTGTTGAAGACAAATTTCATCATTTGAGTCATATTTTATTTGTCATCTGCAAATGCTTTCAATTGACACAAGCCCACATTTTTCTCATGTAGTAAAGGGTTTTACTCTTTACCAAACAACAAAATTTTAGGCTTGTCCGAATTTGAAGCATTTGTAGATGACATAATAAATGTGACTTTAAAACAGAAACTGCTCATTAAAAAGTGTAGAAAACATTGTGGGACAATGAAAGTTTGGACTGGTCTTATTTGAAGGTAATTGCAGACAGCAAGTAAAGTGTGGCTCCAATGGTAGGATTTGTCTTCAATAATGTAAAAATGATCATGGGATTAAGAGAAAATGCTGGTTACCAGAATGCTCCACTTTTCATACAATGTTTTCAAAAGCCCTTTTCTCCAGGGTGATGAAAATACCAGATTGTTGGGTAAAGGGTTAGGTCCCAAGCATGCAGAAGTCAACATAGGATCCTTTTGCAGACGGTATAAATCAAGAAGACCATGCTGCGGAGAATGTCAATCTGATCGTTGGCATACCCTGTCTGATAGTATGTAAAAAACTTACTAGGCAAATCTACTTTTGAAATTCAGTTATTTAACCCTTTACCACACAATCTCGACTTTTAAAGACCCTAAGAAAAAAGCCTTTTGAAAACATTGTGGGAACCAGCATTGCTGGTAACCAGCATTTTCTCCTTTTCCCAAAATGTTTTCTACCCTTCCCAAAACAAATATCAGTTTTTCAGTCTCATTTGTTTTGTCGTCGGCAAATGCTTTCAATTTGGACCAGTCTGAAATTTTGTCGTTTGGTAAAGGGTTAAGAGTTTTCTGTGAAAGAAAAAAAAAATCTTTTGTTGTAAAATAAAGACTCAGTTTAAAGGCTGTGGTTAGTTTCGCTGGTTTAACCCTTTACCACACAATCCCGAGTTTTAATGACCCTGAGAAAGAAGCCTTTTGAAAACATTGTGGGAAAAGGAGAAAATGCTGGTAACCAGCATTTTCTCCTTTTCCCACAATGTTTTCTACCCCTTGATAGACAAATTCCATCACTTGAGTCACATTTAAATTGCCTTCTGCAAACGCTTTCAGTTTTGACAGATCTACACTTTTGTTGTGTGGTCGAGAATTAACCCTTTACCGCACAATGCCGCCTTTTGATGCCCCTGGGAAAGAAGCCTTTTGAAAACATTGTGGGAAAAGGAGAAAATGCTTTCTACCCTATCAAAGAAAAGTTACATCATTTGAGCCATATTGAAATTGTCGTCTGCAAATGCTTTCAATTTGGACAAGGTTAAAATTTTCTCGTCTGGTAAAGGGTTAAGGCCAGCAAAGCTTAGTATGTCCTCGCTTGGTGGTTCTCATGCATATGTTTGCTTATGCATACATGTATGTTGACTTTTTCTCAAAGGTCTTGTCCTAGAGCTTTCAAGCAAAATTTGACCAAATTTTAGACAAGCGAGCCTATTGTGATACTCTTCAAATCCTTAACAGGTTAAAAAGATTTGTAACCATTTGAATGTCTGGTCGCCATGGAAACAAAACTGAAAAAAAAAAAGAGAAAATTTTCAGAATTCTTTTTCAGAACTTTGTGGTGGATTATTCGGCAAATAATCAAAAAGAAACTGAAGGCCTTTCTAATTTCTCTTCACAATTTTTATTTGTTGAAATAAGCAGTGCTTGTTATCTGTACGCATCCTATGACAAAGTGATTAAGTGGACAAAGGGAAATAACTCATGGTTTCTTTGTGAGGATCTTGTAACCAGTAATCTTACTCTTTCCTTTAACTGTTTACCCAATGACAAAATTTTAGACTGGTCTAAATTGAAAGCATTTGCAGACAACAAAATAAATGTGACTGAAAATTTGAAATTTGTTTTTTGGAAAGGTAGAAGACATTGTGGGAAAAAGGAGAAAATGCTGGTTACCAGCATTTTCTCCTTTTTCCCACAATGTCTTCAAAAGGCCTCTCTTTTAGGGTCGCTAAAAGTCGGGATTGTGTGGTGTTAACATGTTTAGTTTTGTATACTTTTCCAGGTGAGGAATGGTCGTTTACCATTCATAGTTCATTTCAATTTTCATATTCACCTTTATCTCAGGAGCGTTTAATTTAACTCTTTACCACACAATCCCGAGTTTTAACGACCCTGAGAAAGACGCCTTTCGAAAACATTGTAGGAAAAGGAGAAAATGCTGGTAACCAGCATTTTCTCCTTTTCCCACAATGTTTTCTACCCTATCAAAGACAAATTCTATCATTTGACCAAAAGTTAAATTGTCATCTGCAAATGCTTTCAATTTGGACAAGTCTACATTTTTGCCGTTTGGTAAAGGGTTAACTAGAAGCAGTTTTTGTGACATCATATTTTTCATTTCAAAATATTATCATTTATTCCAGAAGAAAAGTTGTTTAGCATCAAAATGTTTTGAAATCTTTATGTCAAAATCAGGTTGTCATAATTATTTCATCTATAGTTAACCCTTTACCGAATGACAAAATTTTAGACTTGTCCAAATTGAAAGCATTTGCAGACGACAAAATAAATGAAACTGAAAAATGGAAATTTGTTTTGGGAAGGATAGAAAACATTGTGGGAAAAGGAGAAAATGCTGGTTACCAGCATTTACTCCTTTTCCCACAATGTTTTCAAAGGGCTTCTTTATCAGGTCGTTAAAAGTCGGGATTGTGTGGTAAAGAGTTAACTAGCAAGAGTGATCTGTGTGTAGGCTTCTTTCATATCTCATAATGTCATCTTATTTGTGTATGAAAAAACAAACTGTTGAGGGTTTATTTTCTGTGTGAAATTTCCATTGCAATGATATTTTATGAAATACAGTCTGAAAATGTGACAACTCGAGATATTATTCATAGGTAGCCATTTCTCCATTTGCCAGTGTTCTCTTCACACTTTTTACCACACAATCCCAACTTTTAACAACCCAGTGGGAGATGGCTGTTATAAACATTGCAGGAAAAAGAGAAAATGCTGGTAATCAGCATTTTTCCTTTTCCCACAATGTTTTCTATCCTAATTACGACAAATACTGTAATTTTGCTTACTTGTGATTTGTTTTTTGCAAGTTCTTTCAATTTGGACCAGTCTAAAATATTGTCGTTTGGGAAAGGGTTAAAAATTGTTTAAAAATGTATGAAAAGATTTCATGCAATACATTTTCTCCATTATGTAGTTAGCTTCAACTCTTCACCAAACAATCAGGAGTTTTTATGACGGTTAAAGCTTTTGAAAAAATTTGGGAAAAGAAGAAAATTTTAGTAACTAGCATTTTCTCCTTTTCAAACAATATTTTCTACCCTGATTATCACAGATAAAAATTCCATTATTTAAGTTAACATTTAACTTTTCATCTGCAAATGCTTTGGAAAAGTTGGTAGAGTTTATGTCCTTTGGTAGAGTTACAAGGTGATCCCTTCAAGAATGCTTACCAGTACTACACACTAGCTGTTCTCATGCTGTCTTTAGACAGTGTAGGTCCAGATCAGAATCCACAGATATGCAGTGTGATCTTAGATCTATGCTGTTTGCTATTTTGTGAAATATTCTAGCAAAGTTAATCTGAAGATTAGTGATTGGGTCTTCCTTTTTGCCAGGAAAAAAACCAATTTGTTAATTTTACTGCTCTGTATTACTTTGTTAATCAGCCTTTATCATACAATCCTGAGTTATATCGACCCTGACCGAGGAGGCTTTTGAAAACATTGTTGGAAAAGAAGAAAATGCTGGTAGCCAGCATGTCCTCCTTTTCCCATATTGTTTTCTGACGTTCCAAAACCAACTTTCAATTTTTGAGTTGCATTTATTCCGTCATCTGCAAATGCTTTCACTTTGGACAAGTCTAAAACCTTGTCATTTTGTGGGGAGTCAACCCTTTACCACACAATCCCAAGTTTGTACGACCCTGAAAGATTAGGTCTTTGAAAACATGGTGGGAGAAGGAGAAAATGCTAGTAACCAGCATTTTTTCCTTTTCCCACAATGTTTTCTACCCCATCAAAGACATAAATCATAATTTCATTTATTGCATTTATTTTGTTGTCTGCAAAATGCTTTCAATTAGATGGAATCCAGAATTTTGCTATTTGGTAAAGGGTTAAACAAGTAGCATTCTCACTTTATTTCTATGATTTTTCCTGAAGACAAAAGGCTTTTGAAAAGATTGTGGGAAAAGAAGAAAATGCTGATAAGGAGCATTTTCTTCTTTTCCCACAATGTTTTCTACTGCTCCGGAAACAACTTTCAATTTTTGAGTAACATTTACAAGTATTTTGTTGTCTGAAAAAGCTTTCAATTTGGACAAATGTAAAATTTTGTCATTTTGTAGAGTTAAACAAGTGTTATTTGGAGTTTATTGCTATGATTTTTTCCATAAAATATGGTAGGAAAATTGGAAGGTTCTGCAAGCTACTACTTCCGTGAACATTAAATATCATTTACGTTGAAAAAAGGCAGAAATTGTTTATATATGTATTTGTAAATAAAGATGACAAATGTTGGCTTCTTGATTGTTTTAATTTGTAGTGTTGTTTTAGATGATTGGATAGGTTCAATCGTTTTCAAGAACATTCTTTTTTTCAGCCAAGAAAACAATCAGCTGTAATTCCTTATTGCCAGCAGCTGAGCTCAGGTAGAGCAGTCAGTAGTGCACAGGACTTGAGACCAGGGGTCACCAAGGGTTGCTGACTCGAATCTCCAGCGTAGCCAATTTCCTAATGAGGATTAATGATAGTCATTGCGACAGGATTCATTCCTCTCTTATGCCAGATCATTGTTTTGATGATGGTTATGTGGGAAAGTATACAGTGCTTGGAAAGAAGTGTGCGTAGTACTGGTCAAAGAAACTCCAGGAAAGCATGGATAGGTGCACTGGCTGCCGTGATTTGACCGAAATAATGTTGAAAACAGCGTTACATACCCTTCAAACAAACAAATCCTTATTGCCAGTGCTACAATGCTGATATGCTCATTAAAATGCTCTTAATTCCTTACCAAATGGCAAAATTTTAGACTGACCCAATTTGAAAGCATTAATTTTGCACATGACAAATTAAATGTGGCTCAAAAGATGCAATGTGACTTTGAAAGGATAGTAAACATTGTGGGAAAAGGAGAAAATGCTGTTTACCAGCATTTTCTCCTTTTCACACAATGTTTTCACAGCCTTCTCCAGGGTTGTCAAAACTCAAGATTGTTTGGTAAAGGGTTCAGGATGACGTATATTACAAAACTTTAGAAATTTCCTTTTTGAAATGGAGAGATCCATTTCATGTCTTTGCAATCATCTCATGCATTCTGTATGCCAAGGGCCAAGCCCCCCATAGCTCAGTCAGTAGCATACAGGACTTGAGAACAGGAGGTCGCTGGTTCAATCCCCAGCTTGGCCAATTTCTTTGAGGATTGATGATAATCATTGCAACGGGATTCATTCCTCTTTCACCACTGACCCTTGTTTCGACAATGGTTATGTGGGAAAGCAGCCAGTGGCTTGAAAAGAATATTGTGCGGAGTACTGGTAAAAGAAACTCCAGGAAGGCATGATTAGGTGCACTGGCTGCCACGATATAACTAAAATAATCCAGAAAACAGCGTTAAACACCATACAGGGATACCTTAACTCTTTACCACACGATTACAAATTTTAATGACCTTGGGAAAAAAAAAGGCCTGTTGAAAACAGTGTTGGAAAATGATGAAATGCCTCTAACCAGGATTTGCTCCTTTCCCAATAGCTTTCTACCTGTCTATCCGTCCTAAAATGAATTTAAAATTTTGAGTCACGTTTATTTTGCCGTCTGCAAATGCTATGACTTTGGACAAGTTTAAAATGTTCTTGATTGGTAAGAGTTTAGTATCAGATATCCTGACCACAGATTAGAAGCTGGCAATAACCATTGATTGTATGTGTCTTTGACAGCTGTTCACTTCAGGGTATTTATCATTTTCAGACTGGCTTTTTAAACTCCTTACCTTGCAGCAAATTTTTAGACCCGTCCAAACTGAAAGCATCTGGAGACAACAAATGTGACCCAAATGATGATTTCAATCTTTGAAAGGGTAGTAAAAGGAGAAAATGCTGGGAACCAGCATTTTTTCCTTATCCCACAATGTTTTCAAAAGGCTTCTTATCCAGGGTCATTAAAGTCAGGACTGTGTGGTAAGGAGTTAAAACTTCACGGTATTGTCATAGCCCTGTTGTCTTCTGCCCCAGTGTCATGGTACATAAACATGGACATTTTACAATATCTCTGTCAATACCAAAGCTATTTACTTCAAAATGGGACTAGTTGTTAACTACAGAAAGGTAACCCATACAACAGTGGCAGGTAACCATCAAAATATTTTTGACACAGTTATGCCCCTTTTGCAACCTTAAATTTTTACTGAAAATCAACCTATCTCTACAAGCAAATGCAGCCATGCACTGGCGCCCTCATGCAGTGTTCTTGTTATCGTGTCAAGCATTCTGCTGTTGTGGGATGCCTTTGAAGGAATAATGCTCAGCCCAAGTATTCTGCTTTTGTGGGATGCCTTTGAAGGAATAATGTTCAGCCCAAGTGTTCTGCTGTTGTGGGATGCCTTGGAAGGAATAATGTTCAACCCAAGCATTCTGCTGTTGTGGGATGCCTTTGAAGGAATAATGTTCAGACCACTGTTTAGACGATTGGCAACAGCTATGTTTCACGTATGCCTTTGATAGCACTGTCACCGTAGTGTATGTTTTATTCACTAATTTCCAGCATACAGACTTACATAGAGTTCACCCATAGAATGCCAAGCACAACTTAACCCTTTCCCAAACAAGCCCTGGTTTTCTGTGTCTGCAGTGCAAGTCATTTGAAAACACTGCGGGAAACGGAGAAATTGCTCAAGTCATTTGAAAACACTGCGGGAAAAGGAGAAATTGCTCGTAACGAGCAATTTCTCCTTTTCCCACAGTGTTTTCTACCCTTTTGGAGAACTTTCCGCCATTTTCATCAAGTTTAGAATTGTCGTCTGCAAGCTCTTTCAGTTTGGAAGGATCTAAAATTTGTCGTTTGGGAAAGGGTTAATCCTCTTTTGCTAACAGTGTAGATCAAAATGCACAGAATGTGTAGTCTCATCTGGAGTCTATACTGTTGGATGCCATGTTTTTTTTTTTCCCCATGGAAAATCTGACAAAAAGGAGTTCAATGCATCTGCAAAAAGTTTCGGCCCAGATGAGCCTGTGCAGTCTGTTCACGCTCAACTGGGTCAAAACTTTTGCTACGTGTACTTGTAAATTTCTGCATGTCCAAGGACCATTTTACCTCATGATTCAGTTGCTTGCGAGACAAAATAGATTTTATGAATCCATGCGACGACTACCTTGGTATGATGCATCACGAAGATGCATTAACCCTTTACCACACAATCCTGACTTTCAACGACCCTGATAAAGAGGCCTTTAAAAAACATTGTGGGAAAAGGAGAAAATGCTGGTAACAAAATTTCAGCCTTGTCCAAACTCAAAGCATTTGCAGACGACAATTTCAATGTGGCTCAAATGGTGCAACTTTTTTTTGACAGGGTAGAAAACATTGTGGGAAAAGGAGAAAATACTGGTTACCATCATTTTCTCCTTTTCCCCCAATGTTTTCAAAAGGCTTCTTTCCCAGAGGCGTCAGAAGGCGGCATTGTGCGGTAAAGGGTTAAACCCCTTTTGCCAGAGCATGGATCATTTACTCAGACAGTGGTTTTTCATTTACTTGCAGGACTCATCTCTAGATTAACCTCAATGGATAGATGTTGAAAACATCCTTGTAATTATTAATTAGGATATTATATACAGACACATGTGAAAATATTGAGGCGATCAGAGAAGTTGCTCATTATAGGCTACATGGGCTGCGTCACTCGTGAAAATACTACCAATGATGTTCACAAGATGAAATAAATTTCAATCTTTCACAGAAAAAAAAAAATTCTATTCATTTCATGCTTCTAACCCCTATTTTGCTGGAACTTTCATCAAAATCCATTACAGTAACTGTTGTTTTCGGTAATTCCCCAAACTTTCATCAAAATCCAGTACAGTAACTGTTGTTTTCGGTAATTCCCCCATTGCATAACCCCCGCACATAACAACGCGTTACAATATTATGTACAGAGCAAGAAATATATTGTAAAATATGTCATATTTCCCTTCATTTGAATGGCAAGCCTTCATTATCTAGGTAACTAGTGCGCGGGAACTACTGTTTTCGTTTTCAATTGAAGAGTTCGAAAATATAAAATCGGTATCTTCAGTGGTCGTAACCATGAAATATCAAACCATAATCCACCATTATTTCTTGATATACTACCAAAAAGCATGAAATAAATTCATGTATATAGTAAACCATGTTTACAAGAGGTACCTTGTATTTGGGCAACACATGCTACATCTCAGAAACATTATAGTGATGACTGACCTTACTGTAGGCAATTTAACTCCACACAACAAAACTGTTGACTTGTTCAAATTGTAAGTATTTGCAGACGACAATTTCAATGTGGCTCAAATGGTACAATTTTTCTTTGACAGGGTAGAAAAAATTGTGGAAAAAGGAGAAGACGCTGGTTACCAGCATGTTTTCAAAAACCTTCTTTGTCTGGGTCATTAAAACTCTGGATTGTAAGGTAAAGGGTTAGACCTTTCCCAAATGATAAATTTTAGACTCTTCCAAACTGAGAGCATCTGCACATGACAAATTTGAAAGTGGTACAGATGAACTTAAGTTCTTTGATAGAGTAGAAAACACTGTGGAAAAAGAAGAAAATGCTGGTTACCAGCATTTTCTCCTTTTCCCACAATGTTTTCAAAAGGCCTCCTCCTTAGGGTCCTGAAAACTCGGGATTGTTTGGTAAAGATTTAACTTCACAAAATTAAAGTTGTTTCAATTTATGATTCAAAATACTAGGTGCATATAGTTAGGTAGTATAGAAAAAACTTTTACCTTTAGAAAATGGACACCTGTTCAGTTTCTGTACACAAACTGAATTTCACTTCTCGGTAAAAGAAAGACAGACGAAGCAGTGACAGATATGTGAAACTGTTTATTTACTTTTGTTTTCTGTTTAACGTTACGACAAAAAAAAAGTAAATAAATTCTGTTGTATTTTCTGTCTTTTTCCACCTGGAAATAATGGTATTTTCTTTCTTTTTATCCAAAGACCACAGGCTATGTTCTACATTTATTCCTTGTTTGAATTCTAATTTGAATAAGTGTTCTGAACATTGATTAATAAAAGTATTTGGTCAACAACAATTAAAGATCCATCTAGAAAATTGAACTTGTTGATATTTTCAGTACTAATTGATTTCTGTTACTAAGAAAACTCTTACCTTTTCTTCTCAAAAGTCCCACGACTATATTCAGTACTCTAATTAGACAATATAGTTAAGTATGGCCAGTTCATTTCTTGAGCTTTGCACTAAAGGCCCAGTAGTGGCCAAAAAAAATCAATGCATGTGTTATATACATCTGAATTTAAATCATAACATTTGAAAATATAGAAAATGTGAAGATGACAATCTGTTAAGCTATGGCCAGTGCAAGTGTTAGGCACTAGCAGTAAAATGAATTTTAAAATTAGGAAAAAGGTAAACAAAAGATAGATCTTCATGACCTGGCAACTTTTAACTTAGATTTGAAATAAATTTCTCTGCAAGGGACTAACACTTGGACCAACCATACAATAACAGATTGTCATTTTCATAATAATTTCCATACTTTTAAATGGTATGATTTAAATTTAAATGCAGTTTAACACCCATTTTATTTACTTTTGGCAGCTATTGTTATTTATCTGTTATTGTGTGGTCAGTCTAAGCGTAAAAGCTGGCAGCAAAAAATATTTCAAAATTAGGCAAAAAGTAAACAAAAGATAGACTGACCTGGCAGTTTCAAAATTAATTTCACTGCCAGCGACTAACACTTGGACCGACGGTACAAGAACAGAATGTCATCTTCACAATAATTTCCATACTTTTAAATGGTATGATTTAAATTTAACCCTTTCCCAAATGACAAATTTTGGACTGGCCCAAATTGAAAGAGTTTGCAGATGACAATTTTAAATTTGATGAAAATGGCAGAAAGTTCTCAAAAAGGGTAGTAAAACACTGTGGGAAAAGGAGAAATTGCTCGTTACAAGCAATTTCTCCTTTTCCCACAGTGTTTTCAAAAGACTTGTACTGCAGACACGTGAAAACCAGGGCTTGTTTGGGAAAGGGTTAAATAATCTTTCTTACAGACATACACAAGCTAACGGTAAAATGTTAAAATAACTTATTGGAAGAAAAAAATACAACAATATCAAAACAAATACAAAAAAAAAAACTCTATGTTATTTTGGAATGCAAATCAAATGTAAAAGCTGAAAAGTTTCATCTTGTCTTAAAAATATGCAAGAAATCTGTCAAACTTACAAAGGAATCATGTTCTCTTACTCCTTTCTGTTTAACTCTTTATCAAACAACCCCCCGTTTTCACGACCCTGGGAAAGAGGCCTTTTTAAAACATTGTGGGAAAAGAAGAAAATGCTGGTGACCAGCATTTTCTTCTTTTCCCACAATGTTTTCTTCCCTTTCATAGGCAAATTTCAGTTTTTGAGTCATGTTTATCATCTGCAAATGCTTTCAATTTAGACAAGTCTAAAATTTTGTTGTTTGGTAAAGAGTTGCCAAACAAAGAAACTTTAGACTTGTCCAAACTGAAAGCATTTGCTGCTGATAAAACAAATGTGACTCAAAAATTGAAACATGTTTTAAGTAGGGTTGAAAACATTGTGGAAAACGGAGAAGATGCTGGTTACCGGCATTTTCTCATTGTTCCACAATGTTTTCAAAAGGCTTCTTTCTCAGGGTCATTAAAACTCGGGATTGTTTGGTAAAGGGTTCATGATTCACAAATACAAACTCAAGTTGTTCATGCATGAAATAGAGGACATTTGTTTTTTTTGGTGAAAGATTGAAATTTATTTCATCAAGTGAACATTATCGGTAATATTTTCACAAGTGGCGCAACCACGAGTGAATATATTACTGATGACGTTCACAAGATGAAGTAAATTTTGGTCTTTCACTGAAAAAAACAAATATTCTATTTTTATCATGCTTCTAACCCCTTTTTTGTTAGGACTTTCCTCAAAATCTAGTACAGTTGTTTTCGGTAATTACCTGTGGCGTACCCCCCCTCACATAAAAATGCATTACAATATTATGTAAAGTGCGAGAAATATAGCATAAATTACATCATATTTCCCTCCATTTGAATGGCACGCGCTGATTACCTAGGTAACTAGTGCGCAGGAACAACTGTTTCTGCCTCCAATTGAAGAGTTAGAAAATATGAAATCGATATTTTCATTGGTCGTAACCATGAAATATCAAACCTTAATCCACCATTATTTCTCGATAAACTACCGAAAAGCATGAAATAATGTTGCCTATTTGTTACTCAAATCTCAATATTTCTCTGTATATTCAGAATGGCAGGTGAAAAATTTGAACACCTTATCTTCAGATAATCCTCATTTGCTACAGTTTTCTCATGTTTTCATATTCTGAGTCTTTACCAAACAACAAAATTTTAGACCTGTCCAAATTCAAAGCATTTGCAGATGACAAATTTAATGTAACTCAAGACATGAAACTTGTCTTTCATAACGTAGAAAACAACATGAGAAAAGAAGAAAATACTAGTTTACAAGCATTTTCTCCTTTTTCCACAATGTTTTCAAAACTTTTTTTTCTCGGGGTCATTAACCCTTTATCAGACGACAAAATTATAGTCTTGTCCAAATTGAAAGCATTTGCAGACGACAATTTCAATTTGGCTCCAATGGTGAAATTTTTCTTTGACAGGAAAGAGAAAACATTGTGGGAAAAGGAGAAAATGCTGGTTACCAGCATTTTCTCCTTACTCACAATGTTTTCACAAGGCTTCTTCTTCAGGGGCATCAAAAGGCGGCATTGTGTGGTAAAGAGTTAAGAGTCTAAAGTGTGGGTATGCGTTAAGAGTCACTATGCAACAACAATTCTAATGAGCACCCACAATAAAGAATGAAATAATGAAGTAAGAATTAGTATAGCCAAAACAACACCTGCAGTATGCTGAACACTTCACAATATCTCTTGGCACTTAACCCTTTACCAGACGACAAAATTTTAGCCTTGTCCAAATTGAAAGCATTTGCAGACGACAATTTCGATGTGGCTCAAATGGTGCAACTTTTCTTAGATAGGGTAGAAAACATTGTGGGAAAAGGAGAAAATGCTGGTTACCAGCATTTTCTCCTTTTCCCACAATGTTTTCAAAAGGCTTCTTTCCCAGGGGCGTCAAAAGGCGGCATTGTACAGTAAAGGGTTAAGTCTTAAACCACACAACAAAAATATAGACTTGTCCAAATTAAAAGCATTAGCAGACGACAATTTAAATGTGGCTCAACTGGTGAAATTCCACTTTGATATGGTAGAAAACATTGTGGAAAAAGGAGAAAATTTTCTTCTTTTCCCACAATGTTTTCACAAGGCGTCTTTCTTGGGATCCTTTAAACTCGGAATTGTGTGGTAAAGTGTTAACCCTTTCCCAAATGACAAATTTTGGACTGGTCCAAATCGAAAAGAGTTTGCAGACGATAATTTTAAATTTGATGAAAATGGCAGGAAGTTCTCAAAAAGGGTAGAAAACACTGTGGGAAAAGGAGAAATTGCTCGTTACGAGCGATTTCTCCTTTTCCCACAGTGTTTTCAAAAGACTTGTACTACAGACACGTGAAAACCAGGGCTTGTATGGGAAAGGGTTAAACAAAATTTATTATTAAAATCTCCAGGAAGAAAAAACAAAGTATTACTCGAACATATTGACAAGAAATAAACGACCTCTTTTACCATACATTACACGCTTGAATTACTGCCCAAACTTAGCTTCAGAAATTGTCTTCTCAATGCAGAAGTATGCGAACGATTTTCAGCTCTTTGTAAGACCAATAGATTGGAGCCACGCTCTGGCAAAAGGGGGCTTAATGCATCTCCTTGATCTATGATACCAAGCAAGCTATCACATAATTGGGATCCATGATAACCACTTTTTTACTAGCAACCAACTTAATCATCAGTTAGACTGGTCCATGGACATACAGAAAATTGACCAAAAGTGAAAAAGTTTTGGCCCAGGTCAGCCTGTGCAGGCTGACCTGGATCAGTACTTTTCACAGATGCATTAAGCCCCCTTTTCACAGAGCATGGCTCATTTATTGTGTCTTTAGAGAATAGTAAAAAAAAAAATTAAATAAACTTGACTTTGTTCCTTCAACTTGGTAATAAGGGGCAGATGGCATTGATCTACACTTTCTTTGCAGTCTGATCTTGATCTATGCAATCCACAAAAGCTTCTTATTCTGACCACAGTACTGAAAGGGTCAAACCCAACATTTACCCTAAATAGAATTTCCATACTGTCCGATTATACACGATGACAAAAATATTACCATTCCAATTATTCTTTGCACAGAGGTCAATTTCAGGTCCATTTGATCAAGTAATACATGTAAAATACCTTTCCTCAGTTCTAACTTTCATTAAAAACACAACAGTTTTTAAAAATGTGAGAAACAATATGCTTGTCATCACCGGTATCTTCTTCTTCTTCTTGTATCCTTTGCAGACACTGTTTGAGTTCCACAACATGATGTTTGTGCTCTCCATATTCAGAGTTTGTTAAAAACAGCTGCATGAGCTTCAAATGAGATGTTCTGTTCTGTAAAGTATTGAAAAACACAAAGATGTGAAACTCTACAATAAAATTCAACTGGAAAATATAATACATTAAATCTCAAATTATGTTACCCTTAACTGCAACATCTCATATTTTAACAACCCTGAGGAAGAAGTCTTTTGAAAACATTATATCATTTAAGCCACGTTTAAATTGTTGTCTGCAAATGCTTTCAACTTAGACAAGTCTAAATTTTTGTTGTGTGGTAATGAGTTAAAAAGCCTGTTTGGGAGACGGACAAAATGAAAATTTAACAATCGCCTGATGCTAATCGTATGGAAACTATGCTTGTTAACTACTCGTTGTTAAATACTGGTAACCATTATTTTCTTCTTTTCCGACAATGTTTTCAATCCCTGTCAAGGACAAATCTTAGCACTTTAGAGACATCCGCCATCTGCAAATGCTTTCACCAGAGACTGCACATGAACAAAACTAGAATTGATGCAAACCATTGTGAATTGATTCCTCGCTCTCTCTGACACTGTCTACCAGGTTTATTTGGGAAAGCAGCCAGTGATTTTGAAGGAATGTGCAATAATAGACAACAGCCTTGATCAGTTGTCTGGCTACTATTGAAAATAAAAATGAGCCATGCTCTGGGAAAAGGGGCTTAATGCATCTGCGAAAAAGTATCAACCCAGGTCAGCCTGCGCAGTCCACGCAGGCTGACCTGGGCCGAAACTTTTCGCTATAGGTAAATTTTCTGTATGTCCAAGGACCAGTATACCTCATGATATAGTTGGTTGTTTAAAACAGTGGCTATAATGGATCCATAATTATGTGATGGCTTGATAGATATCATAGTTCACGGAGATGCATTAAGCCCCCTTTTCACAGAGCATGTCTGATCTTAATCTACACTGTCTGCAGAAGGATATGATCAAGTTACTGCACAGAATTAATTCTTTAAGAAACTATCAGAAACTATCCGTACTATAATTTACATGACTGACAAACATTTGAAGGAAACAGAACTTGTTATCAACAATTTGAAAATTATTGTGGGGAAAGGAGCCATTGCTTCTAACAAGCAAATGCTCTTCTTCCCACAATCAGAGCTCCAGATAGAGGGAGTGATTCTGATTATAGAATTGAAAGTATTAATTATTCTCAACTAAACCCTATGTTATGGGTACTCATTAGAATGTTCTCGATGAGACGATTATAATGAATACCTACAACATAGGGTTTGGAAGAGAAATAACAGATTTAGAATACCATCACTCCCTCTTATCTGGAGCTCTACACAATGTTTTCCAAAGCCGTCATCCAAAGGTGTGTAGAAAGTCATTTTTGTGCAGTAATGGGCTACCAAACATCAGCTGTTTTTTTTTTTCTTTTGCAGAGTTAAGATCAGACTGCCCAAATACAGAATGCATAAGACATGCAATCTAGTCCTGATCCTGTGGGTTGACAATGCCTTAGAACCTTAACCAAACAATTCTGTGTTTTAACCCTTTACCACACAATCCCGACATTCAACAACCCTAAGAAAGAGGCCTTTAGAAAACATTTAGGGAAAAGGAGAAAATGCCGGTAACCAGCATTTTCTCCATTTCCCAAAATGTTTTCTACCCTTCACAAAACAAATTTCAATTTTTCAGCTACATTTATTTTGTCGTCTGCAAGTGCTTTCAATTTGGACTAGTGTAAAATTTTGTCATTAGGTAAAGACTTAATGACCCTGAAGATTAATCGTTTTCTACCTAATTGATAACAAATACATATAGCACTAGTTTAACAGTATTTGTGCCGAGCCCTGGTAGCTCAGTCGGTAGCGTGAATAGGAGGTCGCTGCTTTGATCCCCGGCTCGGCCAATTTCTTTCCGAGAATTGATGATGGTCACTGTGACAGGATTCATTCCTCTCTCACCGCTGACCATTGTTTCGACATAGGTTATGTGGGAAAGCAGCCAGTGGCTTGGAAAGAATATTGTGCGGAGTACTGGTAATAGAAACTCCAGGAAAGCATGGATAGGTGTACTGGCCACGGCAATTTAACTGAAATAATGTTGAAAACAGCGTTAAACTCCAATCAATTAATCCATTAACAGTATTTGTCAACAGTAGACGCTTTCAATTTGGACTGGTTTAGAATTCTGTCCCCTGCTAACAGTATAAATTTCAATATTCCAGTTTCTATTTGTCATTCGAAGTCTGTTTTGTACACATCTACTTCTGACAGTAACAGATTAATCTGCATGTGCTAAAAGTTCTTTACCAAACAACAATATTTTGGACCTATCAAAGTTTAAAGCAAGAGCAGCCACAAATTAAATGGGGCTCAAATGCTAAGATTTGTCATAGAAAGGATAGAAAACAATATGGGAAAAGAAGAAAATGCTGGCAAGCAGTATTTTCTCTGTTTCCCAAATTTTTTCCCTGGGCCCTTATAACTCTGGATTGTTTGATAAAGGGTTAACTCTTTACCAAACGACAAAGATGTAGACTGGTGCAAGCTGAAAGCATTTGCAGACAACAAAATAAATGTGACCCAAAAACTGAAATTTGTTTTTGGACAGGTAGAAAACATTGTGGGAAAAGAAGAAAATGCTGGTTACCAGCATTTTCTCCTTTTTCCACAATGTTTTCAAAAGGCTTCTTCCTCAGGGTCGTTAAAACTCGGGATTGTGTGGTAAAGGGTTAACTCAAGTTGACATACCTTATCTCCGGGAGACAGATCCACTAGATGACCAAGCACTATATCTATGAGCACCTTTTCGTCATTTGTGTATATAACTGTGGACGTTCTGGGGTTGCTATACATGTCCTGCAGTAACTTCATCACCGAACTGGGAGGTCTCGGCTCATGTTCAAACATGACCACTGGATCCTCTGAAACAGAAAAGACACAATAAATTTCCAACAATGCTGAGAACTAACTCTAGGTGTTTTTGTTAGTACCTGAAAGAATCAGTATAGGTGTAGCACTTTTTCTTTAATTCTTCAAACATCCGCCTTGAAAGCTTTGCAAACAACAATGGCCTTATAAACTGACTTTAACAAGAGTTGAATGTGTCAAAGATTAGCAATAGATCAGTCCAACATCTCCTTCCCTAATAAAGAAAGACATGAGTAATTTTCAGAAATGTTAATTTGATGTTGCAATAAATTGTATCGGCCTTGTCAAACTGCTCTTGTTGAGTTATCATTGCTGTACAAATGCTTGTAGAAATTACAAAGAAATTTTCCAAACATTATCATCAAATATGCTTTTTATTACATGCAAATACTTGATGAAATTGACTATTCAGATATCATTTTATCAACCTTTGCAAAACGTGAAAAAATATTACACTTTTTTAAATTAAAAACATCTGGAGACAACAAATTCAAAATTAGTACAGATGAGCGTAAGCTCTCTGATAAGATAGAAAACATTGTGGGAAAAGGAGAAAATGCTGGTTACCAGCATTTTGTCCTTTTTCAACATTGTTTTTTAAAAGTCTTCTTTCCAACGGTTGTGAAAACCTCAGATTGTTTGGTAAAGGTTTAAAAAAGAGTGTTCATAATCTTTACCAGTTTTTTAGCTAACTACTTTTGAAAATATTTTGGACATTGCCATTTTAGTACAATGAGCAATTTCTCCTTTTGTATCCATGAATTGACCTTTATCCACACATTAATTTTATCTTTCAACTAACTGAATATGCATTCAAGAACACCTATGCAATACCTATTTTTGATATACCACAGATATTTATAGAACATGAATGAATTTTCGGCAGGTAAAGCCACATAATATTATGATGTAGTCAACATCATTTGTGACATTATTATTATGGCTAATTCATGTCCATAACATCTGTATATACTGCCAAATTCATGTTTGTCATTATAAGAAATAATTAATACAAACATATCAGACATTAAAAGATAAATATAATATGTACATAGTGTTGTCGTATATCAAAAATATCTAACTCGGTTGTGAGAGTTGATAATTGTCTCTCCAAGGCTCAACAATTATCAATTCTGCCAACCTTGTTAGATATTTTTGATGTACGACAACATTATGTATGTATTATAATAATCCTAATTGCACAAGTCTATTTTCAACTTTGTCTGATGCCAACTGTCACCTGACAAAATGATTAGATAAAATTCTCTTGACATACAAAATCCTGATAGAATGCCACAGCCCTGAACAGAGATACCTACCTCCTCTGTTAAAAAGCAACAAAATTTTTTCCGAAAAAGTTTTAACCGTGGACTTCTCAGCAATTACTTTCATGACTAGATTCTCCTTGACATAGCTAAAGTGAAGGTTGAATGACAATATCAAGTTGACTAGAAGGTCTGAGAGATGTTCCTCATGGTCGACAGTTGGAGGATTTTCCAGCGTGTCAAATATAAATCGAAGGAAATCCATATTTAGGTGATCTGGGATGAATAAAAGAGAAGCAATATGAAAATGTTCTTTTCATATTACACTAAGATTTGTTCTATATGTTTTAACCCTGTACCAGACGACAAATTTTTAGACTGGTCCAAATTGAAAGCATTTGCAGATGACAAAATAAATGTGACTCAAAAATCAAAATTTGTTTTGGGAAGATTAGAAAGCATTTTGGGAAAAGGAGGAAATGCTGGTTACCAGCATTTTCTCCTTTTCCCACAATGTTTTCAAAAGCTTTCTTTCTCAGCGTCGTTAATAGTTGGGATTGTGTGGTAAAGGGTTAATACCAGTAATTTTACTAACCCTATACATTATCGACTAATCATTCCAAATCATAAAATCAGCAGCACTTTGATTTTGTTTATCTTACAGAGAAACAGTAAAACTTTCAGACCGTATCGCACAGACTATACTCAAAGACCTATTGGTGGCCAAAAGTAAACAACGCGGCTGTCAAAATGTATATAAATTTAGTTCACACCATCTAGTATGGAATTTATTGTGAAGCTAACAATCTGTTATTGCACAGTAGGTCTAAGTGCTAATCACTGGCAGAAAAATGGATTTTCAAACCAAGTTAACAGTAAATAAAAGATAGAGTAACTTGGAAACTTTTTACCTAGTTGTAAAATTCATTATTTCTTCCAGCTTCTACCACCTGGACTGACCAGACAAAAACAGTTTGTTTTCTTCACAACAACTTCCATGCTTTTAAATCGTATAATCGAAATGCATTTTAACACCTGCCTTGTTTACTTTTGGTGATTATTGGGCCTTTACCAAAATATTCTATACATACCTCACAAATTAAATCAGTATCTATCTTGAAAACTTACCATGTATGTTAGCTGGAACAGTTTCCCCTGTAGAAAACAGCATAGCCAATGCTAGTGATACATAGCTAGATCTTTGTATATCTGTAGATAGAAACAATGACAGAAGTTTCTCTACTCATTGTAGCCTAAAACAAATTTGCAGCATAGCATCTTGAAAACTTCTTTGTATAAAATTAACCCTTTATCAGATGACAACATTTCAGACTTGTCCAGATTGAAAGAATATCCAGACGACAAAATAAATATTACTCAAATGGAGTTTTCTTTGAAAAGGTTAAAAAGCACTGTGGGAAAAGGAGAAAATGCTGGTTGTCAGCATATCGTTTTCAGCATATTGGAAAAATAATCATGCACCCATCAAAAGTAAATTCATTAAACCTTTACCACACAATCACGACATTTAATGACCCAGAGGAGGACGGCTTTTGAAAACATAGAGAGAAAAGGAGAAATTGCTCGTAACCAGCATTTTCTCCTTTTCCCACAATGTTTCCTACCCTATGATAGACAGATTCAGGATTTTAAGTTACATTGAATTTATTGTCTGCAAATGCTTTCAATTTGGACAATTCTGAAATTTTGCCGTCTGGTAAAGGGTTAAAATGATATGAAAACCAATTATAGAACATATTGAGTTTTCAGTCTCTGTTCTTACCATCAATATTGTTCTGAAGTTCCTCTGCCAGTTCCGTTGTAAGAATTGAGAACAGTAAGAGAGAAATAATCTTTCCATCTAGCACGCACATAGCATTAAATATCTTGAGTAAAGTCAGTCTTAACTGTACCCTGGTTTCCTGAAGCACACGAAGAAAGTCTATAACTCTTTAGCATACGACAAAATCTGAGTTATGCCCAAATTGAAAGCATCTGCAGACGACAATTTAACAGTAGCTCAAATAATGGGATTTTCATCTGAAAGAGTAGAAAATGTTGTAGGAAAAGGAGAAAATGCTTGCTACCAGCATTTTCTTCTGTTCCCACAATGCTTTCCAAAGGCTGTCTTCAGGTGGTAATGTGTAAATATAGCTTCTTAAGAAAGAACTTCAAATACATATTTTTCAGTGAAGAAAATCTTTCGACTATTTCGCTAACATTGGTCAACTTTTTTGTCATAGGTTGATAAATTATCATCCACTATAACTAATTTCAAAACAACATGAGACATATATTTGAGCCATGCTCTATGAAAAGGGGGCTTCATGCATCTGCAAAAAGTATCAACCCAGGTCGCAGTCCGCACAGGCTGACCTGGGCCGAAACCTTTTGCTATTGGTCAATTTTCTGTATGTCCAATGACTAGTTTACCTCGTGATTCTGTCAACTATTAGACAAAATGGACTTTATGGATCCATGATTTTTGATGACTTGCTTGGTATCATACATAACGAAAATGCATTAAGCCTCCCTTTTTCCAGAGCATGGCTCATTTATTGATATTCATACATATTTTATCCTCAGAGTTAACCCTTTACCAGACGACAAAATTTCGGCCTTGTCCAAACTGAAAGCATTTGCAGACAATTTCAATGTGGCTCAAATGGTGCAATTTTTCTTTGATAGGGTAGAAAACATTGAGGGAAAAGGAGAAAAAACTCATTACCATCATTTTTTCCTTTTCCCAAAATGTTTTCAAAGGGTTTCTTTCCCGGGGTCTTTAAAAGGCGGCATTGTGCGGTAAAGGATTAAAAGCAGTTGCATCACGAGGTGGAATGGTCCTTTGACAGACAAAATTTACCAACTGCAAAAATTTTTAATCAAGGTCAGCTTGCAGGGACTGTCAAGGCTCACCTGGGTCACTACCTTTTTTTCGCAGATGCATTAAACCCTCTTTTCACAGAGCAAGGCTCATTGGTTTTGTCCTCAGTTCTAATTACAGTACACAGAATCTTACCATTTGGTAATATTGCACTAAAGTATGAACACATTCATAATCATCTTTTGATATAGCCCTCTTTGACACAGACTGTTTAGCATTTTCCTGAAATGATACACAACCACATTCAGACCTCCAGATAAAAGGGAGTGATAGTATTCTGAATCCATTATTTCTCGCCCAAACCCTATGTTGTGGGTACTCATTAGAATCGTCTCGATGAGACGATTCTAATGAGTACCCATAACATAGGGTTTAGTGGAGAGTGATTGATATTTTCAATTTTGAAATCAAAATCACTCCCTCTATCTGGAGCTCTGCTGCACATTGCTTTATGCTTCAGATATTTTAATTAGTTACCATTCTCTAAATGCATAAGAACAGAGACAAACTCTAAAAAAAATATTAAAGCTAAAAGTATAGATCTAGTATGAAAACCAATAGAACACTACATTCAACTGTACAAATGAATCTATTTACCAGTATACACCTGTATTTCTTTTCCATCTGTAAAAGTTTGAAAGGCATCAACTTGGTATTTCATCATTTCTTCAAAAAAAGTCCAAAGTATTTGATAGAAAGTCTTAAATAGGCAGTGGAAAACTAGAACTGTCGCACAGCAGACAAATACCACCAACCAGTACCTTGTCACTGAAGCAGCACAATCAGAAAAAAACAAAGTTCACCTATGACCTTGACCTTTAACCCATGTGATCCAAAAGCAATAGGGCACCTCCTGGGGTCATGAGAAACACTTGTATAAAGTTTCAGGATCCTAGATCAACTGGCTTTTGAGTTAGAGCACAGAAATGAAAACAAGAAGGACGGACAGACAGACAGACATGGTGAAACTAGTACATGTATTACCCCTCTATTTCGTATTGTAATGTATTGTGTTGGAGTTTAACGCCATTTTAACAGCTCAGGTCATATCATGGCCATCAGTGACGCACCCATGTGTTTCCTGGCTTTCTCACACCAGTACCGACACAACTTTCTTTCCAAAGCCACTGACTACTTTCCTCACATGCATCAGAGGTGAGAGGCGAAAAATCGCCGGAAAGAAAGTTTGCCTCAACTGGGTATCGAACCCTCTATTTCGTAGGTGGGGGGGTATAATAATGGCAGGAAAGGAAATACCTTACCAAAATTGACAACATCTCTTCCAAATTACTATTAATAATCTCCTCATCTTCATGCAGGGCCCAACCTCTCTGCTGGGAATCATCCTTGCACTCTTTGACCTCATTAAAAAGCTCAGTAAGTCGTCTGTAATCAGAGCTGATTTCTCCCTCAGTTCCATCAGTCTGTGACTATACAAAATGAAAGAACATGTGAATTTATTTATTCCAATTTTCAGACCCACTGTCAGCCATTCAACCCATTACCTCTGGCAGGTGACTCTGCTTAGAAATATGCTTTAACAATAACAAAGTTGCTCTTCTTTTATGAACATGATTAACCATTTCCACAGTTAAATACCATGCTCTGTGAAAAGGGGGCTTAATGCATCAGCGAAAAGTACCGACCCAGGTCTGCCAGCATAGTCCACGCAGGCTGACCTGGGCTGAAACTTTTCCCTATCGGTCAATTTTCTGGACCAAGGACCATTCTACCTCATAATTAAGTTGATTAAAAAAAAAAAAAAAAATTGGTTGTTATGGATCCATAATTATGTTGATGGACATCATGCATAAGGAGATACATTATGCTCCCTTTTGCCAGAGCATGGCTCATATAGTTTCTAACCTATATGTCTTTGTACTACAAGTATGGACTTTGAAAACATAAAATCCAAAGTGAACATCTAAAAGTGAACTTTACACAGATTTAAAGTCATACCTGTATCTTGTACTTTAGAATTTACTTAGGAACTTACAGCATCAACATATGCAAAAATCCAACCATTGAAGAACTTTATGAAAATGTGCATTTTCAAATAAACTTACGGTATTCACAGTAGCAAATATCCGATCCAAAAATATTGACACTTTAGGTACTTTGATCCCTATTTGTCCGAGAACAGTTTCCACTGCCACAACAGACATAGGATAACTTAGTCCTGTATTTCTCCTCACATCTTCTATAAGTTCATGACCAAGACCCTCTGGAATGTTTACCACACCAAGATTAACTAATCCTTCTTCATCACAATTTGTTTCCTTGGAAGCTCCATCAACTGTCAAAAAATTGATGGGACTTGAGGCAGAATCTACTCTATTGATAATATCTGTTATATCTACACTAAACCCATCTTCAATGCTATTTTGCGCAGAGTTCCATTCTCTACTGCTTATCTCTGACTTATGGACTTCATTCCGAGCAATTCCTTTTGTAGATTCTCTTTTATTTTCACCAATACTGCTGATTCTACAAGGTGGAGCTGGCGCTGCTCTTCTGACTGACTTATTCCTCAACTGTACATCATCATCTGTAGGAATATAAAACATACACATGTACATGAACCATGCTCTGGCAAAAGGGGACTTAATGAATCTCCGTGACACATTATACCAAGGAAGTCATCATATAATTATGGATCCATAAAAACCGTCTGTATCATAAGGTAGACTGGTCCTTTGACACCGAAAATTGACAGATAGCGAAAAGTTTCGGCCCAGGTCAGCCTGCGCGGACTGCGCAGGCTGACCTGGGTCGATACTTTTCGCAGATGCATTAAGACCCCTTTTCACACAGCATGGCTCCCATGTATGCACATAAATAAATGAAAAAGACATAGCTATTAAGGCAGGGAAAAAACCTACACAATGCAACTTTTTAGGTAGTTTTGTTCAGAATGAGTCAGAATGTTCAAGGCTGTTTTGGTAGAAATATGTCACAATTTCTAAGACTAGGTAGAAATATCATACACTTATAGTCCCTTATTATCGCTTCTGAGAGTGAGACATAATAGACCCTTGACCATTTAGACCCCTTAAAAGTTTGGATTTTGGGTGACATCTAGACCCCTTTGGGACACTTGGACCCTGGACAAGCTTTAATTATTTAAAATGCTGGAAATAAATATATGTTTAAACTTTCTCAAAATGTCTTTTTTATTTATCCTTCAGGTTGCCCTTTGCCTGATAAGATTTTTTAACTTTCAATGCTTCAACCATCAGGAAAAAAGAATTAAATACACACACAATAGCTCAAAAGTGTAATGGTTCCTCTTTCCATGATGTCTCCAAAATTCTAATGACCATATTTGAAAGGTACATTTAAATGACAAAAATTTGCATGGGCCCATTTAAAGAAATTTGCGGATGATAATTTGAAATTCAGCAAAAATGGAAGAAAATTTAATGATAGGATAGAAAACATTGTGGGAAATGGAGAAATATTCGTAATGAGCAAATTGTCCTTCTTCCATAGTGTTTTCACAAGTTTTCAACTGCAGACACATAAAACGCGGGTCTTCTTCCCGTAAAAGCAAGGCTTCATCTGGTAGAGGGTTGAGACAGTCAATCCATGAGGTAACCATCAACATAGTATAGGAGGGCTTTTGTCCTAGTGGGCTTTTGTCCTAGGTGGCAAATGTCTGGATGGGCGAATGCCTGGGTGGCAAATGTCCACTTGGACAAATGTCCTGGTATGCAATTGTCCTACACACGAGAAAGAAGCCTTTTGGTGACCAGCATTTTCTCTTTATCCCATATTTTTTTGAAAAGCCTTCACCTTCAGGGTTGTTAAAACATGGGACTGTTTGGTAAAGGGTTAATTCTTTCCCACACAATCCTGACTTTTAACAACCCTGAGAAAGAAGCCTTTTGAAAACATTGTGGGAAAAGGAGAAAATGCTGGTACCCAGCATTTTCTCCTCTTCCCACAATGTTTTCCACACTTCCCAAATTCCTTTTCCCACAGTGTTTTCAAAAGGCTTCTCTCTCGTGTGTGGGACAATTGCCCACTCGGACATTTGCCCACGTGGACATTTGCCACCCAGGCATTCGCCCATCCAGCATTTTCTCCTCTTCCCACAATGTTTTCCACACTGCCCAAAACATTTTTCAATTTTTGAGCCACGTTTATTTTGTCGTCTGCAAATGCTTTCAATTTGGACAAGTCTAAAATTTTGTCGTTTGGTAAAGAGTTAAACCTTGAAATATTTTGATTATCCTTTCACCAAACAACTCATTATTCTATTATCCCTACAGGAAGTCAGCCTATGAAAATATTGTTGGAAAAGGAGTAAATGCTAGTTACCAGCTTCCTGGTTCGGAATACAACTAAACAAAATGAGTCATGCTCTGTGAAAAAGTGGTTTACTGCATCTGCAAAAAGTATTGTTGACCCACATCAGCCTGCGCAGTCAATACAAGTTGACCTGGGCTAAAAATTTTTTGCCATGAGTAAAATTTCTACATGTTAACCCTTTACCAGATCATCACGACTTTTAACGACCCTGATGAAAAAGTCTTTTGAAAACATTGTGGGAAAATGAGAAAATGCTGGTAACCAGCATTTTCTCATTTTTTTCACAATGTTTTCTACCCTGTCACAGACAAATCATAATTATGAGCTACTTTCAGTTTGTCGTCTGCAAATGTTTTCAATTTGGACCAGTCTAAAATTTTGTTCTTTGGTAAAGAGTTAATGGACCATTCTACCTCATGATTTGGCCAGTTTTCAGGCAAAAAGGATCGACATAGCATGACGGCTTGCTTTGTATGCAGCATAACACAGATACATTAACCCTTTACCACACAACAAAATTTCAGACCAGTTCAAATTTAAAGCATTTGCAGACAACAAATAGAATGGGTTACAAACATCAGTATCTGTCTTTAAGATCATTGAAAACATAGTGGGAAAAGAAGAAAATGCTGGTTACCAGCATTTTCTTCTTTTCCCACAATATTTTCAAAAGCCTTCTTCATCAGGGTTGTTAAAACTCTCGATTGTGTGGTAAAGAGTTAAAGCCCCCTTTTTCCACCACCTGAAATGAACCATGCTCTGGCAAAATGGGGCTTAATGCATCTCCATGATGCATGATACGAAGCAAGTCATCACATAATTATGGACCCATAATGGACAATTAATCCATCATGTCTAATATGCGACTGTATCATAAGGTAGACTGGTCCTTTGACATACAGAAAATTGATCAATAGCGAAAACTTTCGGCCAAGGTCAGCTTGCACGGACTGCATAGGCTGACTTGGGTCGATACTTTTTGCAGATGCATTAAGCCCCCTTTTCACAGAGTAATGCCTTAAATATAATTTCATTCAGAATTTATCATGAATCTGACCTTTTGCCTTGGTAGTATCCGAAGGTGCTGCCTGATTTCTGAAGCCATCAAGTACTGACTTTCTATGCTGCACAAGTTTACTGAAATATATCGACAAAAATCTTATCTAGGTTTCAACCCTTTACCAGATGACAAAATTTTAACCTAGTCCAAATTGAAAGCATTTGCAGACGCCAATTTCAATGTGGCTCAAGTAGTGCAATTTTTTCTTTGAAAGGGTAGAAAGCATTTTCTCCATTTCCGACAATGTTTTTAAAAGCCTCCTTTCTCAGGGTCATTTAAAGTCGTCATTGGGTGGTATAGGCTTAAGCAAACAAAAAACTAGTATAAAACCCTTAACCACACAATCCCTAGTTTTAGCGTCCCTGAAGAAAAAGCCTTTTGAAAACATTGTAGAAAACAAACAGAGAACATGCTGGTAACCAGCATCTTCTTCATTTCCCACAATGTTTTCTACCCCGGTCCCGTCCCAGAACAAATTTCTATTTTTGAATCTCACTTATTTTGTCGTCTGCAAATGCTTTGAATTTGTACTAGTCAAAAATTTGTCGTTTAGTATAGAGTTAAATGTGAAACATTTATTTAAATCTTTATCACATGACAACTTTTCAGACTGATCAAAATTGAAAACTTTTGTAGACAGCAAAACAACAAGGGCTCAAATGACAAGATTTGTCAAAATGTAAAGGTAGAAAACGTTGAGGAGAGAGAAGAAAATGATGGTAACCAGCATTTTCTCCTTTTCCTACAATGTTTTTGAAAAGCCTCTTTCTGCAGGGTTGTTAAGGACCCTTTGGAAAAGGCATAAGTTTGTAGGAAAAAGATCAAGTAGCTTGTATAAAGAATTTGCTCTTTACCAAAATTTTATAGTCTTTACCAAAGACCAAAGACATAGAGGATACTTGTTTTTTTCGGTGAAAGATCGAAATTTATTTCATCGAGTGAACATCATCGGTAATATTTTCACCAGTGGCGCAGCCACGAGTGAAAATATTACCAATGATGTTCACGAGATGAAATAAATTTTGATCTTTCACCGAAAAAAACAAATATTCTATTTATTTCATGCTTCTAACGCCTTTTTTTGTCGAGACTTCCATAAAAATCAGTACAAACTCCCCGTGGTCGGTATTCTCACTGGTCGTACCCGTGTAATATGGAAAAATATTTTCACCGCCATTTCTCGATATCCTACCGGAAAGCATGAAATAAAAAATATTTCACTCATCCAAATTGAAAATATTTGCAGACAACAAATGTGGCTATAGTGACAGAAGCTGTAGCAGAAAGGGTAGAAATAACTGTGTGAAAGCTGTGAAAATGCTGGTTACCATTTTCTTCTTTTCAGACTAGTCTATGTTTTCAAAAACCTTCTACACCTCAGCCTCATTCAAACGTGGAATTGTGTGATAAGGGGTTAAAAAACCTGTATCATGCAGTGTCATAAAACAAACCTTGTATTTGTGTTACTGTAGTAAAGGGTTAACCCTTTTCTATACAATCCTGACTTTTAATGACCCTGAAGAAGAAGGCTCTTGAAAACATTGTAGGAAATGGAGAAAATGCTGGTTATCAGCATTTTCTCCTTTTCACACAATGTTTTCTACCTTATCATGGACAAATTTTGTCATTTTGGCAACCTTTAATTTGTCATCTACAAATGTTTTTATTTTGGAACACTGTGAAATTATGTCGTCTGGTAAAGGGTTATCTGACTTACTTGAGATTTTCCCTCTGTACATGTGTGTATTGACCTCCCTTACTTCCGGCTTGGTAATGGATAGCTTCAATAGCTCTGTCTATAGACAGCAATACTTCTGACTGATCAACCTGAAGATATTTGGAAAACACTGGGCATATTAATTGAGAAATCCTAATGGACTCAAATTCAAATTCTATGCCTTTAGTAGTAGTTGTTGAATAACCTGCAGAAATTGAAGATCAAACTGAATGGAACATGCAATCTGATCTCAGATCTACAGACTCACTGCCCAATATATGAAGATATTCTAACAGTAAAAAGCCTGCAATGTTTGTTTGGTTTTTTTTTTTCATTATGAAGTCATCAGTTCCAATCAAGTGGTCTTGGTTTAATCCCTTACCTATGTTTAATGACCCTGAGGTTGGATCATAATAAAAAACATTGTCCAAAAAAGAGATATTGCTATTAACCAGCAATTTCTCCTTTTTCTGGAATGTTTTCTACCCCTTGAAAAATAAATTTCACTATTTGAGCCATATTTGTTTTGTTTTCTGCTAGTGCTTTCAATCTGAAATTTGGTCTAAAATTTTGTCATCTGGTAGGATTAAGCCTTAGGCTGTTAAGCATGACTCAAAGACTTTTTGTCAACAGTGTAGATCAAAATCGGACCACAGAGAGTCTGATCTTGAATCTACACTGTCCAGTAAAAGAGATATATTTCCCAAAAAATACCTTTAAAAAAATTTAGGTTTCTACTATCAGCTTCAAAGTTTCATTTTACTCATTAAGGAGGTTTAAACTCAAGTGCAGAGGAGCTACCGTTTATGAGTAGATTCATTTGTTGAAAAACTATAACCATGTTGCTAAACTTCCAGAGGCAACCACTACACTGAACAGGAGAAAATAGCTCTCCAGAATGGCTGTAACTAACTCATGAAAAAAGTTATACTGGTCCCAATTGAGAGCATTTGCAGACAACATATTAAATTTGGACGTAAAGATTTCTCTATGGTAATGTAAAAAACATTGTGTAATAAATAGGAGAAAACACAGGTTACAAACATTTTCTCTTCTTCCCACAACACCTTTTTATTTAGCTTTCTCCTTAATGGTCGTTAAATCTCTGGACTGTGTGCTAAAGCGTAACTTACATGCTTTGTACCGAAATGATCCCTTTAGCATTACTTTCTTCTGTACACATTAAATTTGTCTAGAGCAAGATGATTCGGCATATGATGATTCATCACAACATAGTCTACCATGTTAACTCTTTACCACACAATCCCAAGTTTTAATGACCCTGAGAGAGTAGGCTCTTGAAAACATTGTGGGAAAAGGCAAAAATGTTGGTAACCAGCATTTTCTCCTTTTTCCCACAATGTTTTCTATCCTATCACATACAGAAATTACAATTTAACCCTTTCCCAAATGACAAATTTTGGACTGGTCCAAATTGAAAGAGTCTGCAGACAACAATTTTATATTTGATGAAAATGGCAGAAAGGGCTCAAAAAGGGTAGAAAACACTGTGGGAAAAGGAGAAATTGCTCGTTATGAGCAATTTCTCCTTTTCCCACAGTGTTTTGAAAAGACTTGTACTGCAGACATGTGTAAACCTGGGCTTGTTTGGGAAAGGGTTAAGCAACATTTAATTTGTCGTCTGCAAATACTTTCAATTTGGTTCAAAAATTTAAAAAATTTTGTCGTTTGGTAAAGCGTTCAGTGATGATTATTTGAACCTTATAACATTTCCCGTATATTCACCTCCCGTATATTTACCTGTTCTCGAATCACGTAGTTTTTGGGGATGTAGCCAACTTCTCCATAACCGTTCTGTGCAAGATGCCAATCTTTTTGCTTCGAATCAATCACAGTGAACTGATCCCCACTTACAAATGACAAATAGTTTTTCGTCTCAGTCTTATAATCGTACAAAGCACGATACATGTCAGTTGTTTAAGTGTTAGTAAGGTCTAAAACTCAAATTATCATATTGACGGTTCAGTTCAGTTTCTTGACCGGTGTTATGGTCGACTTCAACCTTTACTACAGTATTGTTCGCCTATTTTCCCCACATCCTTATTCCTTAAAACCTTTGAGTATAGATCTTATACTCAATTATCGTGAATTGATACATCAATATTTGTCAAGTTCTGGGAATATCTGTAACAGACAGCCTAAAAGAACAATGATTTAATAAAAATCACCAAAACCCAAGTAAAAAACCATAGTAAAAAAAAAAATCAAACTTTTATTCCTAGCTTTAAATAAATATTTTCGTATTTTACATTTGTATGAAATTTACTTTTCAAATGACTGTATGAATCTGTCGTCGTTACAAAATTGTTTTGATTTTATATATTTTTGTCTACTGTTATTGTTACTTTTTACTTTAGTGTCATACGAACATTCGGTTGATAAAGACAGAGGCTAGCGAAATGCCAAAACAACACACTGGTCAGTGAAATCTGTCAGTAATTTGAATTTTTAGTTGGCATTCTTCAATAATGTTTGTATTAGAGATTCAAGATGATCATTTACCTGAAAAAAGAAATTGCTCGCTGCCAGTTTACTTTTTTCTCACTTTTTCTACAGTATATCCGGTTAAGACGTCATGGTCAACGCAGTCGTCCCTTACCTGTACTTTAGTTCGATCGACTTATATCTTCTGGGCAATACCCTGTAGATGTTTTTTCTGTTTCATGATTGTAGAAATGCTAGATAGAAAAGGACACAAATAACTGAACTGTCACGATGATCCGCTATTGGGGAAGATTCGTTACTTCACTGGAATTACAGTCATTGCGGCACCCGATCATTTCGACACTTCTTGGTCGTTTCGACCCCCATTGAAAATTTGTTTGCAAAATGTGGTCAGTTCGACACCCGATTTTTTTCCAAGCATTATTTATATTTGAGTTCATTAAATTACTTTAAATGTTAACTTTGTAATTTTGTTTTAAGTGCGTGTTCAAAATATGTGGTTTTGTTCTATATGAAGATTCAAATAAATGGAATAATTAATCGGCAGTGTCAATACTGCTAGCGGTCGTTGAAATGACCAAAGTGTTGCTTTTATCACCTAATTTCCTAGACAATTAGAATTACTTAAGTTTATCAATGTTCTGCTTTTGTATTGATCAGTTATTTCGCGCCAACCACTGCACCTATTCATGCTTTTAACAGTTGTTGTTGTTGAATTGGAGTTTAACACATTGTAACAGCTTAGGTCATATCACAGTGGTCAGTGCACCTACACAGTCATGTGTTTCCTGGCTTTCTCAAACCGGTACTGACACAACTTTCTTTCCGTGTCACTGACCTACTTTTCTCACGTGCATCGCTGGAAAGAAAGTTTGCTTCAACCAGGTATCAAACAACCACCAGGTCCAAGTCGGATACGCTAACCACTCAGCTACCCGGCCAGATTTTCTTTTAACCCTTTACCGCACAATGCCGCCCTTTGATGCCCCTGGGAAAGAAGCCTTTTGAAAACATTGAGGGAAAAGGAGAAAATGCTAGTAACCAGCATTTTCTTTTTTCCCCACAATGTTTTCTACCCTATCAAAGAAAAGTTGCACCATTTAAGCCACATTGAAATTGGTGTCTGCAAATGCTTTCAATTTTGACAAGGCTAGAATTTTGTCGTCTGATAAAGGGTTAAAGTACTCCGCACATTATTCTTTCCCAGCATATGATTCATAGATATAATTTGCAGTGGTCAGAGTCTCGCTAAGACTTGGTGGAATGATATACAGTGTATGAGTTAAATGCTGTTTTCAACATTCTTTCCTTTATTTTGCAGCAACCTTTGCATCTACCCATGCTTTCCTGTAGTTTCTTTTATTTATTTAAATACATGAGCAACATCACATGTAATTCTCAGCTTAGGTGCAGTCCGAGCCTTAGTTATGCCGGCAATAACTACATGTATGGTAATATGAAATTTTCCATCGAAATAGGTCTCATAAATAATTGCCTTGCGAAGCTTATTTTAGTCAGCAAAATTCAACACGTGGAACAGTGTAGAGTCAAGATAGGCCCGCAGTTTTCTGCAGTTCGATCTAGCCCCACACTGCCAGTAAAATATGGTTGTAAAATCAGTAACAGAGTCATGTTCTTTATATCAAATCTTCTGACAAGGAAGGAAATCATACGGCTGCTTTTTGAGGGTTGTGCAGAATCTAGATCAACCACACCTTTATGCATTACGTTATCAGCTCACATCTGTCGTATCTAAATGTTTATCATGTCTCCTTTAACGATTATGAAATTAATCAAGCAGGTGTCATTGTAATATTTGCATTGTTTTGCACAGTGTGTGACCGGTTGTTTTCACACCAGGTCTATTGATGGCACGAGCAACCGCTGTTGATAATTCCATCAATGACTTTCTGCACTATTGATGATGCAAATCAATAAAATCAGATAAGCACAAAAGGACAACAGGCTGATAGCATAATTGGCCTGGCCTTGCCTGTTGTCTCCTCTCGAGTACACTCAACACCGTTATCTGCCATTGCAGGATAATAAAACAATGAACCACTACCTTTACAAACTCCCGTTTATTTACAAAAACTTCAATAGTAAACAAACACAAAACAGTGTCAACAAATTCAATATTTTACTTTTTATCTTTTAATAATCAATTACACTAAAGACATTTTGTTAACAAAATATTGACGAGAACATTCAAATTAAAGCAAAAAAGCAATGAGGGGGTATAATTTGTGAAAAACAATCAACACATTCAATTAAACAAAACAATTAATGAAACTTAACCAACAGTTTGTTTCATAATTATCATTTATGAAAGCAGCATGAAAGAAAATAAAAGTAGATCCAGATATTCAATTATTACAAACAAATAACACATTATCTGTCTTCTGCTTTTAACAACCTCCTCATATAGAATTCCACTCACTGCCACTGATGTATACATCAATCAAGATAGTTGCCCATCTGCAATAGAACAACAAAAGTAGTAAACACAAAGATCGGAAAAGAGGCGACTTGCACTATATATACCGCAAAAATACACCACAATTTTAAAATCAGTGCATCTCACCACATACTGCGCAAAAAAAATACCAGGGTTTTTTTTCTTAATTTTCGGGGAGGGGGTAATCAACAGGTGTCGAAACGACCATTTTTTGCAAAAAATTTCTTTTGGATGTCGAAATGACCAAAATAGGGGTTGAAACGACCAAAAAGTGTCGAAATGACCAGGTGTCGAAATGACCGGGTGTTGAAATTACTGGATACCCTTCACTGTATGAAATATGCCAGTGTTCAATCTAGCTTTGCTTGTAAGGGAGCCCATTGTGCTCACACACGTTGAGACTAAGGCCATTTGGAAAAACTGGTGGCCACATGTAAACATTAAATTTTACTTGTGAAATGTTAACCTTTTTTTATTCATGAGGTAGAGCGTCGGCCTCGCAACCAAAAGGTCCCGCGTTTGATTCCTGGAAGCGGGCATAACTTTGGGGCTGTTTATTGGCCCACACATCAGTACTGGTGTGGTTTCCAGGAATAGGAATCAAGGGAGATTAATATAAGTTGCAAGAACTTGTTTCTCCTTTAATGAATGTAGATTTTAAATGTTACAACATGTATGAATACTCTGCTAATTGAACTGCAACACTGAAGAAATTATCATTGTTTGATATATGATGCAAAGCGTAGCTTGTATGCTAGTCTGCTTTTCAGCAAGTTAACATGGTAGATCTATGACATATGATTATGTCTGTCAAGGATAGATGTTCGAAAGTTCTGACATCCTGTCACAATGAGATTTGACTTTCCTGTTGAAGCACACAAGCTACAGCTTAACTTTCTAGTCATAAAAATGGCCAACTCTCAGCCAAATTCTCAGAAATTTGTCATCAGCGAGTTTTATTTTTCTTTCAGTGTTTGAAATAAGATGTGCACACCAGAATTATCAGTGGGGCAAGGTTGGTTTGAATAGTGAGGTTGCAAAGCTGTTATCAAGTGCTGATCCAAATTTCAAAGTTGATGAGAATGCAAGATATGCTGAGGTAAAAATAGATTTTGCATGGAACCATAATATTTATCATTAGAAGAAATGAAAATGAAAAAAACGCAGTTAAAAACTTTTACTGGGACAATCAAATTGTCGTCTTTCCTCAGAGTTTGTATTTGCCATTGATTGGCAGTGGGTCACATTCTGTGTATTTTTTTTTTCAATGGATTCTCATCCAACTTTTAAATAATTCTGTTACAAAGGCCGGGAACATTACACAGATGAAAAAAATTCAGACCAGTCCAGGTTGAAAGCATTTGCACATGACAAAGTTGACCCAAATTACAAAATTTGTCCTTGATAGGATAGAAAACATTGTGGGAAAAGGAGAAAATGCTGGTTACCAGCATTTTCTCCTTTTCCCACAATGTTTTCAAAAGCCGCCTTTCTCAGGGTTGTTAAAAATCATCATTGTGTGGTAAAGGGTTAAAGATGCACATAGACCCATTATCTGACTACATGTAAGCACAGTTCAATGGCAACATTTATGTACAATTAAATGCAACTGTCTTTACTGATGAAATACATGTACGTGTACAATCAAATGCAACTATCATTACTGACTGACGTACATTTCATCATGGCACTGTGTCTGATATGTATATTCAGGCTTTTATATCTCACTTGTTATTCTCATTATGGGTTAGTTTTGTCTCTGTTATGGGCACTGTATCTGACACATTTTTTTTCTTGCTGTCTCCCGAGACTTATTCTTTCTCTTACCAGGTATTTTAATGAGTGCTCAAAGAGGTATAGTTTTTTTGTTTTTATATATATATGTGTGTGTGTGTGTGTGTGTGTGTGTGTGTGTGTGTGTGTGTGTGTGTGTGTGTGTGTGTGTGTGTGTGTGTGTGTGTGTGTGTGTGTGTGTGTGTGTGAGCCATGGTTTGGGAAAAGGGGGCTTAATGCATCTCCATGATGCAAGAATCCCAGCAAGTATTCACTTAATTTTGGATCCATAAAAACCATTTTGTCCTACAACAGACTGAATCATGAGGTAGAATGGTCCTTTGACATGCAGAAAATTTGCCAAAAGCAAAAAGTTTGACGCAATCAGTGCAGGCTGACCTAGGTCGATGCTTTTTAACAGATGCATCAAGCCCTCTTTTCACAGAGCTTGGCAAACAAACCTTGAAATTGAAACATTTTTGGAAGTTCAAAAGGTCCCTTGCACTCACCCAGTGCTTTAGTGGATAATAATTAGAATCTCCAAAGTCTACCAAAATGCCTTTTTTGCTGTTTTCAGTTATGGATGGGAACACACCCAAATGGACCCTCCAAAGTGTTGATACCAGGCCAGGATGAACTGACATTAGAACAGTGGGTGAAAGACAATCCTGAATCTTTGGGTGATGAAGTCAGACAAACTTTTGACAGTTCTCTTCCTTTTTTGTTTAAAGTGTTGTCTGTAGACAAAGCTCTGTCAATACAGGCCCATCCTAACAAGGTAATAAAAGGAGATTAAAATTGAATTTCCCCACTTATATCTTTTTGCCAAACAATCCTGATTTTTAATGACTCTTAGGAAAAAAACTTTCAAAAACATTTTTGGAAAAGGAGAAATTTTTGCTAGCCAGCTTTTTTTTGTTTACTTTTCCTTTGTTTTCTATCCTTTCAGAGATAGATGCTGTCAGCTGAGGCATGTTTGATTTGTTGTCATTAAATGATTTTAAATTAGACATTGCTGATCTTCAAGCTGTGTATTTTATTCACAAATAATCCTAAATGTTGGTCTAATTATGCTTTATCCCAACACAAGCCATCTGATTGGCTGAGATGTTCTGTCTTGACCAGTGACATAGTTAGTCTTTGAATTTAGCATTAAAATGAATTGAAAATGGTTGTTGTATATGACATCTGACCTTAGAGCTATACTTTTCTTTTAGTGAGATACAAAGCAAAAAGTATCCACCCATGTCGGCCTGCGCCGTATGTGCAGGGTGACATAGGTGGATACTTTTTGCAGATGCTCTAAACAACCTTTTCACAGAGCATGACATGGACGCAGGTGTTTTATGTGTACTTACAGAAACATGCTGAAGAGCTTCACAAAAGAGATCCAAAGAACTACAAAGATTCCAACCATAAACCCGAAATGGCCATTGCTCTTACAGATTTCAATGGATTATGTGGATTTAGGCCTATTGAGGAAGTATCAGAATTCATGCAAAGTAAGTAGGTGCTATTCATGTTTGTCCTGTTGAGCTTTTTTGTACAAAACCTCAATTTGAACTTGCTACTTTATGAATAGATAAAGATACCAAGTGATTGCAAATAGATATAGCTCAGGATTCACTGTAAACTTGTTAAAGTAATAATAGCTGCCAAAAGTAAGCAAAGTGGGTTTATAAAATGCATTTAAATGTAAATCATATCATTTAACCCTTTCCCAAACAAGCCCTGGTTTTCACGTGTCTGCAGTACAAGTCTTTTGAAAACACTGTGGGAAAAGGAGAAATTGCTTGTAACGAGCAATTTCTCCTTTTCCCACAGTGTTTTCTACCCTTTTTGAGACCTTTATGCCATTTTCATCAAATTTAAAATTGTCGTCTGCAAACTCTTTCAATTTGGACCTGTCCAAAATTTGTCGTCTGGTAAAGGGTTAAAAGAATGGAAATGATTGTGAAGATGACAATCTATTATTGTACAGTTGGTCCAAGTGGTAGTCACTGGCAGAGATATATTATTTAAAAACTAGCTTAAAAGTTGCCAGTTCACTCCATCTTTTGTTTACTTTTTGCCTGATCTCAAAATACATTTTTTTGCCAGGGACTAACACTTGGACTGATCACACAATGACAGATTGTCATTGTCTCAATCTTTTCCATACTTTTAAATGGTATAGTTAAAATTCAAATGCATTTTAACACCCACATTATTTTTTGGCCCCTATTGGACCTTTAAGCTATTAAAGACATCCTTGTGAAACAGGGATAATCAAGATGAATGAAGATTCATGGGGGCTTAATGCATCTGCAAATAGTATCCACCCATGGCTGCCGGCGTATTCTGCGCAGGCTGACCTTGGTCAAAACTTTTTGCATCTGCAAAAAGTATCCACCCATGATAGCCTGGGCATTCTGTTCAGGCTGACCTGGGTCAAAATGTTTTGCTATTGATCAATTTTCTGCATGTCAGAGGACCAGCCTACCTCATGATTCTCCCCGTTGTAAGACAAAATATGTGTGGGCTGTTCGATAAATTCATGGAACTTTGTGGTTAAAACCATGTTTCTTGATATTGTAAACTAAAAATTTGTCAATAGTAGCATGAACATATTACAGACTTAATACAGAAATTTTGCAGTTTTAAAATATTTCAAACACAATATATTTGTATCCATAGTAACCCATGTAATGCACATTGCCAGAGTCAAATTTTCTCCCGATTCAAAACATGTAATTTGGTGTAAAATGTACATTCAGGAATGTGTAAAAATGCCGCCAATTGTGAAAACGGTCAAATAGCATAGCATCTTAACGGCATTTCTGTGAAGCATCATAGATGTGGTACTTCAAGTTACTGCAATAAGGTAATTTTAGTTTTGTCAGTGCAAGGTAATTTTTGAAGCAGTGACATCTTCATTGGATGTTGAATTTCAGGCATTAACGAAAATTTTGTGTAGGACTCAGCAAAATACCAAGACAGACTATAGAATTGAGTTAGGAGTCGATATTTTCAAGTTCCTGTAGTATTTTATTTGTCTAAAAGTGGCATGAGGGATTAAGGAATGATTCAGAACATTGCTGAAAGATGATCCTCGTGAAGGATGGCCCATTTGCATAACAGCATCAATTTTGGCAACTGCGCATGACACGGTGAATAATGACAGGAGGGTTATAGCGTGTGTCATATTGGACAACTTAGGTGTGTCTTGTTCCACTGTACAAGTATTTCCTTACACAGGACCTAGAAATCTCTGAAATGAGAAAACGTTGGGTTTTGGAGGGGATTATATAGAAAAAGAACACCAATCTCTTGACCTGTTATGACGTTGACCATATTTTTAGCTCACCTGAGCACATAGTGCTCAGGGTGAGCTATTGTGATCGATCGTTGTCCGGCGTCCGTCCGTGTGTCCGTCCGTCCGTCCGTGAACAATTACTTAAAAAATCTTCTCCTCTGAAACTGCCCAACAGATTTCAGTGAAACTTCACAGAATTGATCCTTAGGTGATGCACTTTCAAAATACTTCAAAGATTTGAATTCCATGAAGAACTCTGGTTGCCATGGCAACCGAGAGAAAAAACTTTAAAAATCTTTTTGTCCCAAACCGTAAGGGCTAGAGCTCTCATATATGGCATGTAGTATCATCTAGTGGCCCTCTACCAAAATACTTCAAATAATGGCCCGAGTGTGGAAATTGGCCCTATGTTGTGGGTTCTCGGATTTCACATAGAGATAAAGAAGGAAATCTTTAAAAATCTTCTTGTCCCAAACCGTAAGGGCCAGAGCTTTCATATTTGGCATGTAGCATCATCTAGTGACCCTCTACCAAAATACTTCAAATTATGGCCCTAGTGTTGAAAATGGCCCTATGTTGTGGGTTCTCGGATTTCACATAGAGATAAAGAAGGAAATCTTTAAAAATCTTCTTGTCCCAGACCGTAAGGGCCAGAGCTTTCATATTTGGCATGTAGCATCATCTAGTGACCCTCTACCAAAATACTTCAAATTATGGCCCTAGTGTTGAAAATGGCCCTATGTTGTGGGTTCTCGGATTTCACATAGAGATAAAGAAGGAAATCTTTAAAAATCTTCTTGTCCCAAACCATAAGGGCTAGAGCTCTCATATATGGCATGTAGTATCATCTAGTGGCCCTCTACCAAAATACTTCAAATTATGGCCGTAGTGTTGAAAATGGCCCTATGTTGTGGGTTCTCGGATTTCACATAGAGATAAAGAAGGAAATCTGTAAAAATCTTCTTGTCCCAAACCTTAAGGGCTAGAGCGTTCATATTTGGCATGTAGCATCATCTAGTGCCCCTCTACCAAAATACTTCAAATTATGGCCTTAGTGTTGAAAATGGCCCTATGTTGTGGGTTCTCGGATTTCACATAGAGATAAAGAAGGAAATCTTTAAAAATCTTCTTGTCCCAAACCATAAGGGCTAGAGCTCTCATATATGGCATGTAGTATCATCTAGTGGCCCTCTACCAAAATACTTCAAATTATGGCCCTAGTGTGGAAATTGGCCCTATGTTGTGGGTTCTCGGATTTCACATAGAGATAAAGAAGGAAATCTGTAAAAATCTTCTTGTCCCAAACCTTAAGGGCTAGAGCTTTCATATTTGGCATGTAGCATCATCTAGTGGCCCTCTACCAAAATACTTCAAATTATGGCCGTAGTGTTGAAAATGGCCCTATGTTGTGGGTTCTCGGATTTCACATAGAGATAAAGAAGGAAATCTTTAAAAATCTTCTTGTCCCAAGCCATAAGGGCTAGAGCTCTCATATATGGCATGTAGTATCATCTAGTGGCCCTCTACCAAAATACTTCAAATAATGGCCCGAGTGAGGAAATTGGCCCTATGTTGTGGGTTCTCGGGTTTCACATAGAGATAAAGAAGGAAATCTTTAAAAATCTTCTTGTCCCAAACCTTAAGGGCTAGAGCTTTCATATTTGGCATGTAGTATCATCTAGTGGCCCTCTACCAAAATACTTCGAATTATGGCCCTAGTTTGAAAATGGCCCCATGTTGTCGGTTCTCGGATTTCACATAGAGATAAAGAAGGAAATCTTTAAAAATCTTCTTGTCCCAAATCATAAGGGCTAGAGCTCTCATATATGGCATGTAGTATCATCTAGTGGCCCTCTACCAAAATACTTCAAATTATGGCCGTAGTGTTGAAAATGGCCCTATGTTGTGGGTTCTCGGATTTCACATAGAGATAAAGAAGGAAATCTGTAAAAATCTTCTTGTCCCAAACCTTAAGGGCTAGAGCGTTCATATTTGGCATGTAGCATCATCTAGTGCCCCTCTACCAAAATACTTCAAATTATGGCCCTAGTGTTGAAAATGGCCCTATGTTGTGGGTTCTCGGATTTCACATAGAGATAAAGAAGGAAATCTTTAAAAATCTTCTTGTCCCAAACCATAAGGGCTAGAGCTCTCATATATGGCATGTAGTATCATCTAGTGGCCCTCTACCAAAATACTTCAAATTATGGCCCTAGTGTGGAAATTGGCCCTATGTTGTGGGTTCTCGGATTTCACATAGAGATAAAGAAGGAAATCTGTAAAAATCTTCTTGTCCCAAACCTTAAGGGCTAGAGCTTTCATATTTGGCATGTAGCATCATCTAGTGGCCCTCTACCAAAATACTTCAAATTATGGCCGTAGTGTTGAAAATGGCCCTATGTTGTGGGTTCTCGGATTTCACATAGAGATAAAGAAGGAAATCTTTAAAAATCTTCTTGTCCCAAGCCATAAGGGCTAGAGCTCTCATATATGGCATGTAGTATCATCTAGTGGCCCTCTACCAAAATACTTCAAATAATGGCCCGAGTGAGGAAATTGGCCCTATGTTGTGGGTTCTCGGATTTCACATAGAGATAAAGAAGGAAATCTTTAAAAATCTTCTTGTCCCAAACCTTAAGGGCTAGAGCTTTCATATTTGGCATGTAGCATCATCTAGTGGCCCTCTACCAAAATACTTCGAATTATGGCCCTAGTTTGAAAATGGCCCTATGTTGTGGGTTCTCGGATTTCACATAGAGATAAAGAAGGAAATCTTTAAAAATCTTCTTGTCCCAAATCATAAGGGCTAGAGCTCTCATATATGGCATGTAGTATCATCTAGTGGCCCTCTACCAAAATACTTCAAATTATGGCCGTAGTGTGTAAAATGGGCCTATGTTGTGGGTTCTCGGATTTCACATAATGATAAAGAAGGACTTTAAAAATCTTCTTGTCCCAAACCTTAAGGGCTAGAGCTTTCATATTTGGCATGTAGCATCATCTAGTGACCCTGTACCAAAATACGTCAAATTATCGCCATAGTATTGAAAATGGCCCTATGTTGTGGGTTCTCGGATTTCACATAGAGATAAAGAAGGAAATCTTTAAAAATCTTCTTGTCCCAAACCATAAGGGCTAGAGCTCTCATATATGGCATGTAGTATCATCTAGTGGCCCTCTACCAAAATACTTCAAATAATGGCCCTAGTGTTGAAATTGGCCCTATGTTGTGGGTTCTCGGATTTCACATAGAGATAAAGAAGGAAATCTTTAAAAATCTTCTTGTCCCAAACCATAAGGGCTAGAGCTCTCATATATGGCATGTAGTATCATCTAGTGGCCCTCTACCAAAATACTTCAAATAATGGCCCTAGTGTGGAAATTGGCCCAATGTTGTGGGTTCTTGGATTTCACATAGAGATAAAGAAGGAAATCTGTAAAAATCTTCTTGTCCCAAACCGTAAGGGCTAGAGCTTTCATATTTGGCATGTAGCATCATCTAGTGGCCCTCTACCAAAATACTTCAAATTATGGCCCTAGTGTTGGAAATGGCCCTATGTTGTGGGTTCTCGGATTTCACATAGAGATAAAGAAGGAAATTTTTAAAAATCTTCTCGTCCCAAATCATAAGGGCTAGAGCTCTCATATATGGCATGTAGTATCATCTAGTGGCCCTCTACCAAAATACTTCAAATTATGGCCCTAGTGTTGAAAATGGCCCTATGTTGTGGGTTCTCGGATTTCACATAGAGATAAAGAAGGAAATCTTTAAAAATCTTCTTGTCCCAAACCTTAAGGGCTAGAGCTTTCATATTTGGCATGTAGCATCATCTAGTGGCCCTCTACCAAAATACTTCAAATTATGGCCATAGTCTTGAAAATGGCCCTATGTTGTGGGTTCTCGGATTTCACATAGAGATAAAGAAGGAAATCTTTAAAAATCTTCTTGTCCCAAACCATAAGGGCTAGAGCTCTCATATATGGCATGTAGTATCATCTAGTGGCCCTCTACCAAAATACTTCAAATAATGGCCCTAGTGTTGAAATTGGCCCTATGTTATGGGTTCTCGGATTTCACATAGAGATAAAGAAGGAAATCTGTAAAAATCTTCTTGTCCCAAACCGTAAGGGCTAGAGCTTTCATATTTGGCATGTAACATCATCTAGTGGCCCTCTACCAAAATACTTCAAATTATGGCCCTAGTGTTGAAAATGGCCCTATGTTGTGGGTTCTCGGATTTCACATAGAGATAAAGAAGGAAATCTTTAAAAATCTTCTTGTCCCAAACCATAAGGGCTAGAGCTCTCATATATGGCATGTAGTATCATCTAGTGGCCCTCTACCAAAATACTTCAAATAATGGCCCAAGTGTTGAAATTGGCCCTATGTTGTGGGTTCTCGGATTTCACATAGAGATAAAGAAGGAAATCTTCAAAAATCTTCTTGTCACAAACCGTAAGGGCTAGGGCTTTCATATATGGCATGTAGCATCATCTAGTGACCCTCTACGAAAATACTTTAAATTATGGCCCTGGTGTTAAAAGTTGACCCTATGTTGTGGGTTCTCGGATTTCACATAGAGATAAAGAAGGAAATCTTTAAAAATCTTCTTGTCCCAAACCATAAGGGCTAGAGCTTTCATATTTGGCATGTAGCATTATGGTGTTGAGCTGAGTTGCATTTCAGGTGAGCGATTTAGGACCATCATGGTCCTCTTGTTTTCTAATCTGGCGCCCAGCAATCTACAGTTACATTTATTTTGTAATTCTTTGTTGAAAATTTTTCTCCATGATTTGTATGAAATTTGGAGGATGTTTTGGGTATAGATCATTTAATATGTATGCTAAAAATGATATTAATTGGTCTCTTAGTTTTATTTTTACAACAGAATTCCACAAATTTATTGAACAGCCCTTGTATTTTGTGGATCCATAACTATGTGATGACTTGCTTCCTATAATGTATCACAGATGTGCATCAAATCCCCTTTGCCAGAGCATGGCTCAAATATTTTGCTTATTCGTGAAACTATGTATGGTTTCTTTTCACTGCAAAATTTCACATAGTATTACAAAAATTCACATTATTTGAGCCAAACTTTATCTGTTGTCTGCAGATCGCTTCAGTATGGACTAGTCTCAGATTTCAATGTCTGTTAGAGGCTTAATGTTTTCTTTTCAGAATCAGTACATAAACATTGGTATAATTACATAATGTATGATTTTATACTGATTTTCAAGTAAGTTCTTCTATTCAGATCAGAAACTGTCTAAAAATATTGTATGGAAGGAGGAAAATTTATTTTAACAAAAATTATGCATGATTTTTTAGCTCACCTGAGCACAAAGTGCTCAAGGTGAGCTTTTTGAAAATTAGCAATGTTGAGTCAAAAAGCAGGTCACTGGGACAGATCTTAGAAAACTTTTGTGTGCAGTCTCGACACATTTTCTGTCTGATACTCATGAAACATTGTTGGAATGTTTTGTCTTGATGATATCTCTGACAAGGCCAAAAATAGGTGAAAAAGTGTGTGCTTTACATCATTACATCCAGGTTCTCTTCAGCTTTATCAATCCTAGATGACTTTACTCAGGTGAACCCTTTAGGGCCAGTGGCCCTCTTGTTTAAAAGCAATTTCTCATTTTTGTCAAGGGATATGGTTGAGTGTTTGACCTAAGAAAACAAGTCATAGATCTTTTGTGGAGCAACTAATACCCAAGTGTGTTATGTGTTGAACTACTAGAGAGGAAATACATGTATAATCAATGTTTTTCTGTATTACAGAGATACCAGAGTTGCGTAAAGTTGTTGGAGATACAAATGCAGATGCATTGATAGCAGCAAGCAAAAACAGTAAACCCGAATCTAAAGTGGAAGCAACGAGGGCCTGTTTTACAGCTCTTATGATGAACAACAAGGACACAATCAAAGACTGTTTAAAGCCCCTTGTGGATAAAGTGAAAGCACTTGGTATGTACAACTAAAATTGATAATACAGTGGCTTCTGCTTATTTGTGATTCCTATTTCTGTCAGAGGAAAAAAAAGTGTGATGAACTGGTCTTTTTGATAAACAGTTATCTCTTTTTAGACTGAAAGTTAGACAAAAGATGCAGAAGCGATGTCAAAGACTGATCTGCATGACGTCATAGACTGATCACCGTATAGATGCTTCCAATTTATCATAACAATTTGAGCCATACCATTCCAACCAGACTTATATATGAAACTATTTTCTGTATTTCACACATGAACTATGGAGTCAGTTGACATAAGCTGTTGCCATCAAATTGTTTGTCAAAAATTGATTAACTCTTTACCACATGAAAAAAGGTTAGACTCGTCCAAATTGAAAGCATTTGCAGTCGACAATGTGAATGCGGCTCAAATAATATGACATTTCTTTGATAGGGTAGAAAACACTGTGGGAAAAGGAGAAAATGCTGGTTACCAGCATTTTCTCCTTTTTCCACAATGTTTTCAAAAGGCTTCATCCTCAGGGTCGTTAAAACCCGGGATTGTGTGGTAAAGGGTTAAATAACAAACCACAAACAGAGACAAAAAGTCATTCAGTAATACAATGTAAAGTGTTTATTGCCTGAAACATCATAACAATTTTTATTGCCAGAAGAAGGGATCAGCTTTTGTTTGATTTTTTTTTTTCAAGTTTATTTACAATGATTTGACAAGTGATACACTATTACAATTGCTCTCTCCCTTAAATTTTTGAAGGATTGAACTTTGCCGTAGTTGCCTGCGCAGACAGTTTAGATCGAGACCAGACACTGCATACATGTTAGACTGCACAAATGTGTGTCTGATCTTAGATTTACACTGTCCCCTTCTATTTTACATGTTATAATTAAAACATTATTGAAATAGCCATGTTTTGGCCCTTTTTACTACTTCAAAAGTAACATTTCTTTAACACGTAAAGTGCCTTTCACTACTATTGGTGGTTTTGCGACCAGTGTAGATCAAGATCAGGCTGCACAAAATGTGCAGCCTGATCTTTGATCTACTCTGTCAGCTTTGCTTAAACACTGTAGACATAAGCAACCATGAAATTGCAATTATTAGGATCATATTTCTAGGATGAAAATGTCTGATAGGTTTATTCGGCAGTGTAAGAGTTAATTCATTACTCTAAATGTTTTGTGCATATCCTGGTACCCATTGTATCTAACATAGCAGTCAGAGCTCCAGATAGAGGGAGTGATTTTGATTTCAAAATTGAAAATATTAATCACTGTTCACTAAACCCTATGTTATGGGTACTCATTAGTATCGTCTTATCGAGACAATTCTAATGAGTACCCACAACATAGGGTTTGGATGAGAAATAATGGATTTAGAATACTATCACTCCTTTTTATCTGGAGATCTGATAGCTGTCTAATACTAGTAGTTGATATGAATATAGATAACCAGTATGGTAAACTGCATTGCAAATTATGGCTACAATGCTGTCAAGGAGAGGCTGATTTAACTAACTCAGTGATAAAATGTTGTTATAGTGAAGAAGTGTGGTAACCATTATTGCATGCTTTAAAATGAAAAAGATAACATAAAACAAGGCAAGAATTTATATCTTTAATGATAAAATCATGAAAATTACAATTCTACCAAACCAACATACATGTATACTAGTCATAGGTATGGTGCTGCAATGTTTTATAGCTTTGTGTATCTTTACGCTTCAAAATTCAACTTCCATCAAGAAAAGAAAGTTATTTTTTGTGAAAAAGATTGTGTTTTTTTTTTTTTTCATTAAGTTATGAATATTAGATTATGTATCAAAACCTGTTTTATGTTCCTGTATGTATTTCTATGCCTGACAAATAAAATATTGTTTAATTGAGAGAATTTGTTCTTGATAGGACAGAAAACATTGAGAGAAAAGGAGAAAATGCTATTAACCAATGTTTCAGAAGCCTTCTATTTCAGGGTTATTAACATACGGGATTGGACTTTTTCTCATTTGTAAGATAAACAACAGTTTTCTGTTTTATCATTTATAGTTTTGCATGTTCACAGAAACTGATTGCGCTGAGTTTTCATGGTATGTTGGTGACATCCTGTTGAAGTTAGACCGTGAGTTTCCAGGAGATGTGGGAGGGTTCTCTATTTACTTTCTAAATGTTGTCAGGCTGAAAAGGGGAGAGGCAATTTTCCTAGAAGCAAATTTACCACATGCATATTTATCAGGAGGTGATGGGTTACTCTTTGTGCTTGCTTTAGAAAGCCTTTTAACCCTTTGCCACACGACAAAATTTTAGACCGGTCCAAATTGAAAGCATTTGCAGACGACAAATTAAATGTGGCTCAAATGATGGAATTTGTGTCAGAAAGAGTAGAAAACATTGTGGGAAAAGGAGAAAATGCTGGTAACCAGCATTTTCTCCTTTTCCCACATTGTTTTCAAAAACCTTCTTTCTACGGGGTCGTTATAAGTCTGGATTGTGAGGTAAAGGGTTAACTAATTATGCTTAAAACAAAAATGAAGGCTTTGAAAATGTTACTTGTGAATTAAGAACTGTAAGCAAGAAGTATAACACATGAATTCAATTAAAACATCATGGCAAAAGTGAGAACATTATCTATAATTTTCTCACATAAAATGCTGTTAAAAAGATATTTGCCTTTGTTCTCTATTTTAAAATCATCACTGCCTGTGGGACAGATGTACCTGTAGTATGAATTTACTCTTTACTACACAACATATTTTAGAGTGGTCTAAACTGAAATTGAAATAAGCAGACAAAAACCTAAATATTGCATAAGTTAGGAAACTTTTCTCTAAAAGGGTAGAAAACATTGTGGAAAAAGGAGAAAATGCTGGTTAAAAGCATTTTCTCCATTTCCGAAAATATTTTCAAAAGTCCTTTCCTCTGGATTGTGTGTATGGCAAAGGACTAGTGTGCCACATAATCTAGACAAAGAAGATTTTTGGATCCATAATAACATGACGACTTGCTTTGTAAAGCATCATCCATCACGGAGATGCATTAAGCCCCCTTTTACCAGAGTATGGCTCAAATTATGTTGAAAGCTGTGTAAGCACACCATCGAATAAAGCTGTCTTTCAGATTGCATGGAATGTATGGCCTGCTCTGACAATGTGGTGCGAGCTGGTCTTACCCCCAAGTTTATTGATACGAAGACGTTAGTGGGAATGTTAAACTATTCCGGGCGTTCTGCAGAGGACAACAAGTATCAGCCACAACCTTCTGAAGAGAATGGGTGCCACATACGTAGATTTACTCCACCCATCCAAGATTTTTCTGTCACAGAGATTCAGGTATGAGCATGCTCGGGATAACTTAATGCAAACAAACACTGTGAAAGAGCAATGTATACCTTTTTTTTTCACACAATCCTGAGTTTCTGCCTTCTGAAAACATTGTATGTCGGGTCAAAAAGTAGGTCACCGGGCTAAATCTTAGGAAAACTTTTTGTGTGCTCTAAAGGCTACATTTTCAGCCTGATACTGATGGAAATTGATCTTGTGGGGAAAGGTTAACAGCATTTTCTTCTTGTACCACAATGTTTTCTACCCAATCAAAGACAAAGACCTTGATATTAGCTACAATTCATATCTTGTCTGCAAATGCTTTCATTTTGGACAAGTCTGCAATTTTGCTGTGTGAATGAGGGTTAACTACATTTACCTTTAGAAACTAAGTTGTAGGAGAATCTGTTGAAAACGCCCTTTTAACCTTTTACTAGACGACAAAATTTTAGCCTTGTCCAAATTGAAAGCATTTGCAGACGACAATTTCAGTGTGGCTCCAATGGTGCAATTTTTTTTTTGATAGGATAGAAAACATTGTGGGAAAAGGAGAAAATGCTGGTTACCAGCATTTTCTCTTTTTCCCACGATGTTTTCAAAGGCTTCTTTCCCAGGGTCGTTATAAGGCGGCATTGTGCGGTAACGGGTTACGAGGTAAATTTTGTCATCTGGTAAAGAGTTGAAGTGTTTTCATGTATTCAGTCCTACCTCATGTTGATTATCCATAATTTAACCCATCTTACGAACATGAAAGTTCGCAACAAATGCAAAGCTGAAATAGAAACTGCTGCGGCTGGGATTCGAACCTGTGCGGCAAAGATCCTTGTTTATTGAGGTTTAAAAGACCAATACACTAACCCCTGAGCTAAAGAGAATTCTCCGTAATGCAGTTGTCAGGTATTGATTTTGTACGGGAAGAAGCTATGCTGTAGGAAGGAGTGATCTCCCGTAACGCTCCCCCTCTTAAATGAAGTCATCATTTGATGATGGAAAGCCTTATTAGGTAGGAAGTCTACTATTTTTTTTACCTTATCAAAGAAAATTTGCACCTTTTGAGCCACGTTGAAATTGTCAACTGCAAATGCTTTCAAGTTAGACAAAGCTGGTAAAGGGTTGAGCAAATTGACAGCATTTGCAGACTACAAAGTAAATGCCACCCAAAATCAGAAATTTGTGTTTGGAAGGCTAGAAAACATTGTGGGATATAAGGATAAAATGCTGGTTACCAGTATTTTCTCCTTTTCCCACAATGCTTTCAGAAGCCTTCTCCCTCATGAACTCTAAAACTTTGGTTTGTGCGGGAAAGAGTTAAAACAAAGTGGTGAATGCAGAAATTGCTTAATAAAAACAATTTTTCCTTTTCTACAATGTTTTCAAACACTCATTTGCTGGATGAACAATCTAGTGGTGACAGAAGCAAAGGAGTAGGGATTCAACGTTTTACATCAGAAGTTCTTGGTTGGGATCCTGTCATAGTTGGGGCATTCGTTTGAATTATCCATGTTGCAGCGAGGAAATTGGCTCCATTTCCAAGTATAAAGTGTGATTGATCAAAGTTGTGTGAAATTTCTTCCATATCGAAGTTAATCAAACGTGTCATGCTCTTTCAAAAGCGTGTTTAACTCTTTACCAAACGACAAAATTTTAGACCAGTCCAAATTGAAAGCTTCCACAGACAACAAAATAACTGCGACTCAAATATTGAAATTCGTCTTTGGAAGAGTAGAAAACATTGGGGGAAAAGGAGAAAATGCTGGTTACCAGCATTTTCTCCTTTTCCCACAATGTTTTCAAAAGGCCTCTTGCTCAGGGTGGCTAAAAGTAGGGATTGTTTGGTAAAGGGTTAATGCATTTGAAAAAAGTATCGACCCCAAGGACCATTCTGCCTCAAGATTCAGTTGGTTGTTGGACAAAATGGATTTTATGGATCCATAATCATGTGGTGACTTGCTTGGCATAACGCATCAGGGAGATGCATTAAATCCCCTTGTGCCAGAGCACAGCTCAAATAAGTTTGAACTATCTAAAGATTGATATTAGGCACCTGATTCATCATATATATTTCTTTCCAGATTCCAAAACATTTATCATCCACAACCCTTCCAGCAATCCCGAGTGCCAGCATTCTCATTTGTATAGAGGGTACTGGCAGTGTTTCAAACAGCTCACTATCCTGTCCCATAGATGTAAAACAGGGAACCACTCTCTTCATATCAGCCAATCAGATCACAGATCTTACAGTGAAATCCTCCAATGGAATGTTGCTTTATAGAGCTTTAGCTGGTCTATAGTTCCATTTAGTGGTGTTTTAACCCTTTACCATACAGTCCCAAGTTTTACCGAGCCTGGAGAAAAGGGCTTTTAAAAACATTGTGGAAAAAGAAGAAAATGCAGGTAACCAGCTTTTTTTCCTTTTCTCACAATGCTTCATATCCTGTCAAAGACAGAAGTCATCATTTGAACTACATGTAATTTATCGTCTGCTAATGCTTTCAATTTGGTCAAATCTAAAGTTTTGTCTTTTGGTAAAGAGTTAAATTGAAAGGTGCTATATGTGGGATAATGACTTTTTAATTTTGGTTCATATATGATTTACATTATACAATTTTATTTTTGACATCAAATTGAGGTTTATACATGGTTTATATTAAGTTTTATAGATGGAGAATTCCAAGGTTGTTTTATAGTTGTTCTTTAAAAAGTGATTGTACGGAGATAACGGGGGCAAAGATAGAAAGTAAGTTATCAGCTTTAACCCTTTACCAGATGACAAAATTTTGCACCTTTCCAAATTGAAAGCGTTTGCAGACGACAAATCCAATGAAACTAAAATGATCATCATTTTTTCTTTCCAAGGGTAGAAAACATTGTGGAAAAAGGAGAAAATGCTGGTTGTCAGCATTTGCTCCTTTACACATAATGTTTTCAGAAGGCTTCTTTCTCAAGGTCTTTAAAACTCTTGAATGTGTGTTAAGGGGTTAAATGCCAATAATCATAAGACTATGACCAGTCTTAGCCTATCACATGTTTATTTGTTAAAGAATAAATTAGAGTGACATTCCTCTCAAAATTTACTGATATTTAATAACTATTTTAATATCTACTATAATTTTGTAAGTTATGTTCAAAAAAATTGTATTAACCCTTTACTAAACACTCTTGAGTTTTAACGACTTACAGGAAAAAGGCTTTTGAAAAGAAATGTGGGAAAAGAAGAAGATGCTGGTAACTAGCATTTTTCTCCTTTTTCGACCATGTTTTCTACCCTTTTTAACTCTTTACCAAAAGACACTATTCTAGACTAGTCCAAATTGAAACCATTTGCAGATGACAAAATAAATGCGATTCAAAAACTGAAATTTGTTTTGGGAAGAGTAGAAAACAATGTGGGAAAAGGAGAAAATTCTGGTTACCAGCATTTTCTCCTTTTCCCACAATGTTTTCAAAAGGCTTCTTTCTCAGGGTTGTTAAAAGTGGGTATTGTCTGGTAAAGGGTTAAGGCAAATTTCATCATTTCAGTCCCATCTATTTAGTAGTCAGACAATGGTTTCAATTTGGACAAGTCTAAATTTTTGTTGTGCGGTAAAGATTTCACTAATCTTTTAAAGAAGGACTCAATTTTGATGCTACTCAGCACATCTTGTTTACGGGTCTCTTGTAAATGCAAACGGGAAAAGACACATTACCATGACTGCGATTTCTGTAACTCTGTGACGTAAAAATGCAAACACTGATTTTGTATATTGATTTATTGGGGGTGTATTTTGGAATGTTGTGCATGTACATCTATTTATGTATTCATTAAAACTATTTGTACTATGCCCTGTGAAAAGGGGGCTTTATGCATCTTCATGATACATCCTACCAAGCAAGACGTGACGTAATTACGGATCGTTTAAATCCCTTTTGTCTAACAGACAACTTAATCATGAAGGACAATGGTCCTTTGACATGCAGAAAATTGACTGATAGCAGAAAAGTTTGGCCCAGGTCAGCCTGCGCAGACCATGCAGGCTGACCTGGGTCAATAGTATTTGCAAGATTCATTAAGCCCCCTTTTCATAGAGCATGGCTCATTTGTATTGCTTACCCCTTTAACCCTTTACCAAACAATCTCGGGTTTTCACGACCCTGGGAAAGAAGGCTTTTGAAAACATTGTGGGAAAAGGAGAAAATGCTGATAACCAGCATTTTCTCCTTTTCCCACAATATTTTCTGCTCTATCAGGGAGCTTAAGCCCATTTGTTCCAAAGTTGAATTTCGCATCTGCAAATGCTTTGAAATTGGATTAGTCTAAAATTTTGTTGTGTGGTTAAGAGTTAAGTCCTTTGGAGATATTTTGAGACTTCTGCAGTTGGTTTTTATGCCCAGGCCATAAAATGGTGGCGGGCATCTAGTGTTACCCCTGTCTGTGTGTTTGTGTGTACATGTAAGTGTATGTGTTTGATAAAAAGTGGTGTTTATGTCCTGCCAGTAAACTTTCAGGTACATGGTCCAATTCTAAAAAAATGTGGCACAAATGATCACCATGGATAGACGATGTGCTGTGTCGCCAGCTCAAAGGTCAAGGTCACAATGCTAGGTTTTTATATGTCTTGACCCTTTACCACACAATCCCGGCTTTTAACGACCCTGAGAAAGAGGCCTTTTGAAAACATTTTGGGAAAAGGAGAAAATGCTGGTAACCAGCATTTTCTCCTTTTCCCAAAATGTTTTCTATCCTATCAGAGAGCTTAAGCACATTTTGTATTAATTTTGAATTTGTCATCTGCTGATGGTTTGAATATTGGAGATTCTAAAATTTGTTGTGTGGGAAAGGGTTAAGGTCTAAAATTAGACCATTTGGTATTAAATAGTAGGAAGGTATTTGTTGGGTTGTTGTTGTTACTAACCCTTTACCACACAATCTGATGTTTTAAAAACCTCAAGGAAGAGGACTTTTGAAAACATTGTTAAAAAAGAGAAAATGCTGATAAACAGCATTCTTTCCTTTTCCCACAATGTTTTCTAGCCTATCAAAAACAAATATCCTGATTTGAGCCATGTGTAATTTGTGGCCTGCAAATAGTGTTCAATCTAAACTAGTCTCAAAAATCTGTCATCTAACAAAGAGTTAACGCTATACTAGAAATAAATTTTGGACTTGTTCATTTTGATAGGCTAACGATGATTAAATATGAGTCAAAGGATGAAATATGCTCATGAATAGCATTTTCACCTTTACCCACATATCAATAGCATTCTTTGTCTGGGTTTCTAAGACAGGGTTGTCTGGTAAGGCGTTAAAGGTGGGCTTAAAAATTGGTTTGTTAAATTGGACTGAATTTCTTTGTAAAGAGGTTTAAATAATTTTAAATAAACAGATTAAAACTTATTCATTAAGTTTTTCTTTTTCCGGCATAGCTGAATGTGCTGGTTTTTGACCAACTTCTTGGTACTGATAAAGATTGAATAGAATGGTAATTTGGGATTGGTAAAAAATGTGCATGTTTATTTCGCGGGCCCCTGGTGGCATATTTGCTCAAACATTTATGAAACCATTATTAACAAGCGTTTCTACTACCAGTCGATACCCTGTGGCCTTGATTCATACCATAGCAAAATTATATAGTAGAGGATGATTCTTTTCTTGTGCTCTTTGGAAATCTAATATTTTCATAAGTGTTACCCAATAACCCATTACTTTCTTTCATCGAAAAGAAAAACATTGAGGAAAAGGAGGCAGTTGCTAGTGAGGTTACTTTTCATTATTTTACTTCATATTGAGCCAGAAAGGAGTTTCAATATTCATATTCCAGTATCTCTTATGCTATCTTTTTTAACCCTTTACCACACAATCCCGACTTTTACCGACCCTGTTTAAGAAGTCTTTTGAAAACAGTGTGCGAAAAAGAGAAAATGCTGGTAACTAGCATTTCCTCCTTTTTCCACAATGTTTTCTACCCTTTCCAAAATAAATTTCAGTTTTTAAGTCACATTGGTTTTGTCGTCAGCAAATGCTTTCAATTTGGACAAGTCTAAAATTTCGTCGTTTGGTAAAGAGTTAAACAAATTTCTCGTTTGTACAGGTACCAATGATAACATCAAGAGTAGAGGTGACTCTCTTGAAAGCCTTTTGCCCTTTTCATAAAATAACATTAACCCACTTCTAATTCTTCCAAGTTCAAGACAAGCCCTCTGATTGGCTGAGACATTTTGTTTCATCAAAAAACTTTGTTCAGCAGAAAGATCAATTTATAAGGGAATAAATGCAAGCAAATGAAACCCTCTACCGCAGAACATTATTTTAGACTGTTCTAAACTGAAAGCATTTGCAGACAACAAATTAAATGTGGTTCAAATGATTGGACTTGTGTCTGAAAGGTTAGAAAACATTGTGGGAAAAGGAGAAACTATCTTTTGATGACAAATTCTATCATTTAAGTCACATTTTTTTTTTAATCTGCAAAAGAGCCATGCTGTCTGAAAAGGGGGCTCAATGCATCTGCAAAAAGTATTGGCCCAGGTCACATAGGCTGACTTGGGCTGAAACTCTTTGCTATTGGTCAATTTTTTTGTATATCCAAGGCACATTCTACCTCATGATTCAGTCGGTTGTTAAAAAAAAGTGGCCATAATGGATCCATGACCATGTGATCACTTGCTTGGTATCACGCATCACAGAGATGCATTAAACCCCATTTTGCCAGAGTATGGCTCAAATGTTTTCAATTGGGACAAGTCTCCAATTTTGATTTGTCTGGTCTGGTAAAGAGTTAACCCTGGTAAAGAGTTAACCCTGTCTGGTCTGGTAAAGAGTTAAAGAGGTAACCAGCATTTTCTCCTTTTCCCACAATGTTTTCTGTTCTTTTGCAGACAGATATCCCCATATGAGCCATATCTAATTTGTTGACTGCATATGCTTTCAATTTGGACAAATGTAAGATTTTGAGTTAAACACATGATACATCTCTTCAGAAGCCAGGGGGGTCCTGCATGGCTCATGGTGGAGTGTAGGACTCGTAACCTGGAGGCCCTGGGTTGAAGCCCCACTGGATCCAACTGGTTTTTGTGGTAGTTTCCTTGGGCAAAACACTTCAGAGCCCTAATTTAGTTCTGGTGAAGCCCAGGAAATAGAAGAATATGTGAGCTGTCAGCGTGATATGACTGAAATAATGTTGAAAGCAGCGTAAAACACCATTCAATCAATCAATCAATCAAAAGCCTGTGGAGCGATACATGGCCATCATGGCCCTCTTGTTATGCTAGAATAGTAAACGTGATATGCTGAAAAAAGCTAGTTTGATCCTACGCCCCAAAGAGCTTTGGAAGGTGCTTAACTCTTTACCACACAATCCCGACTTTTAACGACCCTGAGAAAGAAGCCTTTTGAAAACATTGTGGGAAAAGGAGAAAATGCTGGTAACCAGCATTTTCTCCTTTTTCCACAATGTTTTCTACCCTTCCCAAAACAAATTTCAGTTTTTCAGTCACATTTGTTTTGTCATCTGCAAATGCTTTCAATTTGGACTAGTCTTAAATTTTGTCGTTTGGTAAAGAGTTAAAGGAAGATACACTGGGTTTTGTATTACAGGATGCGATAATGCCAAGCAATAATTAGTACTAGTCTAGTGACCATGGCATGGACACCATCCATGGTAATAAAACAGCTTAACCCTTTACCAAATGACAAAATTTTGGACTTCTAATCAAAAGCATTAGCACACAACACAGTAAATGTGGCTGAAATGGTTGGAGTTGTCTCCGAATGGGTATAAAACATTAAAAAGGAGAAAATACTGGTTACTAAACATAGCATTTTCTTCATCTCCAAAAGCCAGCTGTTAAAAGTAATCCTAAAATATCCCGGGACTATTTCACCAGAGACCTAAACTTTTGTGCACCGGGTCAAACTTCGGGTCAAAGAGGTTGCGGTGTGTGACACAAAAAATTTTTGTGGTTGAAAAAAAGATACTCCGAAAAAAAAAAAGTCAACTGAAGGGTGAAGAAGACGTAAACAACATTATCAAACTGTGCTGAGGCCACAGGATGGTCACGTAGACAAGGTAATCAATATTAGATTTGTTTTTATTATTTCTAACATATTGATGCTAGAAGTCCTGCATCTCGAGCCACTCAGCTATGCAGTAAGTTTCTAATTTGGAGGCATTTTCCTGCTTTGACATTTAGAACCGAGGACCAAGCAGCTTAGTTGACCTAAGTTAAGCACATATTGACAAGCATTAAGGGATGTTTACCTTACCTTAAACCTGAACCGATACTCCGTCATAATACTTATAGTCTTTGAAAAACAAACAAATTCATGCGCGGATCTTTATGAAAATCGGGTTTTATATATGAGCATACAGGAAAATCGGGTTCAAAACTATGAAATCTGTGTTCAATAAATACAGTGCTCTTAGTATGGTGTGCAATACTGTTGATAAATGCCCTTGTTTGGGAGATTAGCTGCGATGCTATTTGTGTGATGACAATAAACAATGTAACAGCAGATCTCCAGATAAGAGGGAGTGATAGTATTCTAAATCCATTATTTCTCTTCCAAACCCTATGTTGCCGGTACTCATTAGAATCGTCTCGATGAGATGATTCTAATGAGTACCTATAAAATAAGGTTTAGCGGAAAGTGAGTACTATTTTCAATTTTGAAATCAAAACCACTTTCTCTATCTGGAGCTCTATATCAGAAGCATTTCAAGTAGCAGTATGCCTCGATATTTTACCTTGTCAGCTTACAGTAAAGTCCTTGATCAATAGCTTACTGAACTTCACAAAGACACAGAAATAAGTAAAACATGTAACATGTAACTTACCTTCTTGCAAATATAGGTTTTCAAAATGTAAACAACAGTTGACCTACTTGCAAGGAAATTGAAAGTAGGCTTGATATTTACCGTGCACTTTCCAGCAGTCAATTTTCGTACAATAAAGTCTGTCACAGTTCATCGGTTTTTGTTTGTATTGACTTATGGATGGAAAAGGAGAATAAAATATTCTGTATATGCTGTGCTATTTCTTTTAGGTGAAATTGAATGCACAAGACTGCAGTCAACCAACCCCGACTGGGTAGCTCAGTGGTTAGCATATATCTGACTTGTGACCTGGCTGTTGCGAGTTTGATACCAGGTTGAAGCAAACTCTCTTTTCAGCGATTTTTCACAACTCACCTCTGATGCATGTGAAAAAAGTAGTCAGTGACTTGGAAAGAAAGTTGTGCCAGTATTGGTGTGAGAAAACCAGCAATTTTTCCTTAAATCTCAATGTTTTTAAAAGTTTTATACCACAGGATCATTAAAACTCTAGATCATGAGGGGAAGGGTTTGGGAAAGGAGCCCATTGACACAGCCTGGAGAGAAGTAGAGTGACCACTGTAAGTGATTGTTGGAATAGGGACCATTACTTCTGACTGAGAAGCTCTAATAAGTGTCCGGTAATGTGTCATTTTTGTTCATATAATCAGAAAAGACATGACAACAATTTTTTTTACTGTTTCAGATGTGTGTTATTGGATTATGTATTGTAATTGCTACAGTGTGGATGGTCAAGGTTGCAGAGGCAGTTGAAGCTTGTGAGTTATACTTTGTATTATTTTGAGTGTTTTTTTTTTCTATGTGAAATAGATACGAGTCATGCTATTTGAAAAGGGCAATAACCCTTTACCAAACAACAAAATTATGGACAGGTCCAAATTGAAAGCATTTGCAGATGACATATCAAATGTAGCAAAAATTATGAAATTTGTCTTTGAATGATAAGAAAACATTGTGGGAATAGGAGAAATTGCTGATTACAAGCATTTTCTCCTTTTCTAACAATGTTTTCTAAAGCTTTTTTTGTCAGGGTTGTTAAAAATCTGGATTGTGTGGTAAAGGGTTAAGTGCATCTGCAAAAAGTATAGACCCAGGTCAGCCTGCGCAGATCTGTATCAAAATCTTTTGCTGTTGGTAAAATTTCTGCATGTCAAAGGACTATACTGCCTTATTATTCAGCCAGATGTTAGATAAAAATGAAAAAATGAATTTTATGGATTCTTATGATAATTATATGGTGTCTTGCCTGATATAATGCATGACATAGATGCATTAAATCCCATTATTCCCTTCATATGGATTTATCCAAAAAATGTTTGAGTTCAAATTGACTCTACCAAACGACGAAATTGTAGACTTATCCAAATTGAAATTGATTGAATGGTGTTTTATGCTGCTTTCAACATTATTTCAGTCATATCATGGTGACAGCTCACATGTTCATGTATTTTTTGGGTTTCACCAGTACTAGGCTAGGGCTCTGAAGTGTCTTGCCCAAGGACACTCACACACTCGCCCGCCCAGGTAGCTCAGTGGTGAGCGTGCCTGACTCATGATCTGGTGGTTGCGAGTTAGATACCTGGTTGAGGCAAACTTTCTTTACGGCGATTTTTCGCCTCTCACCTCTGATACATGTGAGAAAAGTAGTAATTGGCTTTGGAAAGAAAGTTGTGTCAGTATAGGTGTCAGAAAGCCAGGAAACACATGGGTGCATCACTTACCGCCGTGATATGACCTGAGCTATTAGAATGGCGTTAAACTCCAATACAAAACCAAGGACACGTCAGTGAAAAGCCCAGTGGATCCAGTGAGGCTCACACCCAGGACCTCCAGATCATAAAGTCCTACACTTTACCACTGAGCTACACAGGACCCCTCCATATTGAAAACATTTACTGGCAACAAATCAGTTGTTGCTTAAAGGATAGCTTCCATCTTCAAAAGAGTAAAAAAACATTTTTTGAAAAGGTGAAAGTGCTAGTAATCAACATTTTCTCCTTTTTCTGCAGTGTTTTCAGAAGGCTGTTTCCTCTGGGTCTTTAAAACATGGAATGTTTGGAAAAGGTTTAATTACACAATTTCAACATTATTTCACTCATATCTTTGTAGCTACCAATCCAGGTCTGTATTCACCGACCATTCTTAAGACTATTCTTTGTCTATTTCTCAATAATTTTCTAGATTTGAAAGTAACATAGTTTATGACTGGCTAAACCAAATGGTTTAGCCAATCAGAAGCTATGTGACTGTCACTTTCAAATCTATAAAAATCTTGAGATACAAATAATTTTTTTAAGAATGGTTGGTGAATACAGACCCAGATCTTCCAGAAGTTTCCTTCAATAGTACTTTTTGAAACACCTTTTCTTAGCCACTGGCTGGTTAGGACATTAGCACCGTTTGTTATTTGGTCTGAACTGTATCCACTGTTTTTCAGTTCACCTAGATAACGGAAATGCATTTCATTCAGTGATTGACAGGATATGTCAGTCTATTGTACGGCTAGTATTGGAATTCAGATCAGAAATGGTTTTTAGAATTGTCTGTAAATAATATGAATCCTGAACTGTGATCATTATTTTCAGATCATTTGGACAATAGAAATGTATGTCATTCAACTGGTGTGATAACAAAGTGGTTGGGAGACGATGATGTGATCATTATCTACGGGAAGCTGGACCCCGACAGCTCTTTTACAGAATGTGAAATGGTGTTTGGACCGGGAACCAGTGCCACTAAGCTGTCCACAGTGGTCCAGTTTCAAACCTATTTAAATCAAGAATGCAACGTTTACTTGTTGTTAGATCAGTCGCCGTACCAGTTTTTCGACAAGGATGTATCGACAGTGGTGAGTACTTCATTGCAACTATTTGTAGCTCAGCGGTTAGCATATCTGGCTCTCTGGCTCTCGACCTGGTGGTTGCAAGTACGATACCCAGTTGAAGCGAACTCTTTTTTTTACGGTGATTTTTTGCCTCTAACCTCTGATGCATGTGAGAAAAGTAGTCAGTGACATGGAAAGAAAGTTGTGTCAGTACTGGTGTGGGAAAGCCAAGAAACATGCATAGGTGCACGGACTGCCATGATACCACCTAAGCTGTTAAAACGGTGTTAAACTCATATACAATCAGTCAATCTACAAGGTCCTGAAACAGGCAGTATTTTTGATACAGAAAGTAGTATCATCTTGTTTGTACACTTTACCCTTTACCACACAATCCCGAGTTTTATTGACCCTGAGAATGAGGCCTTCTTAAAACATTGAGGGAAAATAAGAAAATGCTGGTAACCAGCATTTTCTCCTTTTCCCACAATATTTTTTCTATTTTCAAGAGCAGATTCCATCATTTTGGTAATGTAATGTGTTGTCTACAAATTCTTTCAAAATTGGACAAGTTTGAAATTTTGTTGCCTGGTACCGATGTTGTGGGCACTCACTAGAATTGGTCAGTACCCAAAACAAAAGTTTAGATGACAAAATATTGTTTCACAGATTGTATTATCTCTACTTAGCTTGTCCTCTGATTCTATTCGTGCTCAATAGACCTCTGGGTCTGTCCATGCTCAATAGACCCCTTTTCATGCTCAATAGACTTTTGGGTCTGTACATGCATAATGGACCTACATTTATGCTCAGTGGGCCTCTTGTTCTGTTTATGCTCAATAGTTATTATGTACATGCTCAATAGACATGGCCATGCAAAGTATACCTGTTCATGCCCAATAGACCACCTGTTCTGTCCATGCTCAATAGACACCCGAGGCTAGACCCATGTACATGCTCAGTGGGCATATGTTCATGCTCAATAGATGATGCCAGTAGACCTCTGATTCTGTTCATGCCTTGAACTGTAGAACGACTCTTACATGGTGACAAGTAAAGGGAGTATTTTGGGAGTATAAATGTTTGATCATTTTTGTAGGTTTTTTTTTTTGTTTAATTTTTAAGCCTTGAGATGCAGGCCATTGAAATGTAAACTGCATTTTTTTTTTCTTTCTCAGGTGAACTTGACATGTTTTTCCACACCAGGTGCTACTAAATTTTACACAGATGCAGGAAGTAATCTCCGCATAAAACTGCACAAAAGTCGCAGCCATTTACGCAATTACAATTTCATCTTTAACATTACATTAACAGGTGAGTGATAACATAAGTAGTTTACCCTTTGCTCAGTTGAGACTCTGGGATTTCATTGGAGTGTCCTTGGGCAAGACACTTCAGAGCCTTTGTCTAGTGCTGGGGAAACCCAGGACACGCATGTATAAGTGAGCAATAGCTGTGAAATGACTTAAATAATGTTGAAAGCAGGGTAAAATACTGTATGAGCAGAAATTTTTGCGATTTGGAAATTTTTGCGATTTTCAAATTTGATAAATTCACAAACTTTTCCGTTCACATATTTTGCCATAAGTATACCAACAAATAACAAGTGTCTTGAATTCGCAAACATTTCTGTCTCCAAAATGTCTGTAATAGGTATTTCACAATTTTTTTGACATGCTTATATATCCATGTATACAGTACCTGTCAATAAACTAATTAACCCTTAACTATTGACCCTAAAAAAGAAGGCGTTTGAAAACGTAACTGCTGGCAACCATAATTTTTTACCTCTCCTGTAATGTTTTGACTCTTTTAAAGACAAATCTGCAGACCCTTGGTAATGCAGTTGGTTTGTGCAGAAGTGGAGAACAGAGTCGCTGGTTTGAATCCCAACTCAGCCAACTTCTGTCATTGTGACAGGATTCATTCCTCTTTCACTGCTGATCATCCTTTCTGTGACAGTTACATGGGAAAGGAGCCAGTGGCTTTTGTAGAATAATGTGCATAGCACTAGTAACAGAAACTCTGGGAAAGCATGGATAGGTGCACTAGCCTTAGGGTATGTCTGAAATAATGTTAAAAACAGCATCAAACATCAGTCAATCAACTAAAGACAAATCTAATAATCAGGATAAAATTTATTGATATGATTTGTCATCCTCAAATGATTTTTGGAAAGAATAAGTCTGAAATTTTTGCTGTTTGATAAAAGAGTTAACCCTTTCCCAAACGACAAATTTTGGACTGGTCCAAATTGAAAGAGTTTGCAGACAACAATTTTAAATTTGATGAAAATGGCAGAAAGTTCTCAAATAGGGTAGAAAACACTGGGGGAAAAGGAGAAATTGCTCGTTACGAGCAATTTCTCCTTTTCCCACAGTGTTTTCAAAAGACTTGTACTGCAGACACGTGAAAACCAGGGCTTGTTTGGGAAAGGGTTAACCCATTATCAAAAGATCTTCTGTTTGCTGAATGAAGAAGGAGAAAACTATAGTGTTACAGTCAGGTCTGCTTTTACCCCTAGACTTCTAAATACATGTAATTGAACTAGAGTGTATTAATCTTTATAAAGCACCAAATTATTGGATTTGAACTCAGATCTCTAAACCCTTAAAATCCATTTTGTCAAACAACCAACTGAATCATGAGGCAGACTGGTCCTTTGATAACCAGAAAACTGACGGATTTAAATTATTGGATTTGAACTCAGATCTCTAAACCCTTAGAAACCCTTTAAAGCCCTTAAAGAGCCTTTCACAATTAAAGTTGCTTTTGCAGATCAAGATCAGACTGCACAAAACATGCAGTCTGATCTCTGACCTACACTGCCAGCTTTGCTGAGATATTCCAAGTAAACTCGACCTTGATATTTCATTTATTTAGGTCTTATTTATAGGTTTAAAATGTCTTTTGGGTTTATTCAGTGTTCTAAGAGTTAACGTAATAACACAATTTTATACTTGCCCAATTACTTGCAGACAGAAAAGGTAAATGTGGCTGAAATCAAAGTACACAGTATTTTACTTTGATAGGGTGAAAAAAGTGGAAAAAAGGAGAAAAAATAAGACAGAAAAGAATCTGATTGGGGAACTTACAATTATTATTGCTGAATCCTTTACAAAACAATCCTGTCTTAATAACCCTGATGAAGAAGCCATTTGAAAACATTGTGCGAAAAGGAGAAAATGCTGGACACCAGCATTTTCTCCTTTCCCCACATTGTTTTCTACTCCAACAAGCACAAATTTAATCATTTGAGCCACCTTTGTCGTCTGCAAATGCTTTCAAATTGAACAAATCTAAAATTGTCTGGTCAAGGGTTAAGAAACAGTTCAGCATTTTAACAACCCAGATGAAGAAGCCTTTGGAAAAGATTGTGGGAAAAGGAGAGACTGCTGGAAATCAGCATTTTCTCCTTTTCCAACAATGTTTCCCTACCCTTTCTAAGACAAATCTTATCATGTTGAGATACATTTGTCGTATGCAAATGCTATGATAGTGGACAAGTTCAGTATTTTGTTTTCTAGAAAGGAGATTGTGAATTTAGGTGACTGCTTAACCCCACCCCAAACAAGCCCTGGTTTTCACGTGTCTGCAGCACAAGTCTTTTGAAAACAGTGTGGAAAAAGGAGAAATTGCTCGTAACGAGCAATTTCTCCTTTTCCCACAATGTTTTCTACCCTTATTGAGAACTTTCTACCATTTTCATCAAATTTAATATTGTCATCTGCAAACTCTTTCAATTTGAACCAGTCCAAATTTTGTCGTTTGGGAAAGGGTTAAAGACTTTACCTAACAACAAATGTTTATGGGTCCAAATTGAAAGCATTTGTGTACATCAGATTCAGTGTGGCTCATATGATGGAATTTGTCTCTGAATGAGTAGAAAACATTGTGGGAAAAGGAGAAAATGCTCGTTACCGGCATTATCTCCTTTCCCCACATTGTTTTCAAAAGACTTCCCCCTGAGGGTCGTTAAGACTCATGATTGTTTGGTAAAGGGTTGAAGCTAAGTGACCATTGGCACAGCTTTGACTATACATGTATTTTGTTATCATTTTACAGATCATAAAACAGTGACAGAAGTGTCATCTGTCATCATCATCATCATTGGTATCATCATCGCCATCACAGTCCCTCTGATTGGTTGTATTGTCTACAAAGCATTAAAAATCAAACGCTGGTCAAAACGGCATTACACGTCAGATGCTGATCTTTCACCCCAAGTCCATCAAGCTTTACAATCCTTTGATGGGCACTCAACTCCGCCGTCGGTTCGGTATTTAAGCATGCCATTAGGTGTACAGGATGGGGGAGATATCATTCACAGCCAGACTTGTATTGTTGGTATGTAGAAATATATAATGTAGATACTTTTACCAACTCTTAAAAGTAGAGTGCCAAGAGTTGTAATTTGATATGATTAACTCTTTACCACACAATCCCCGCTTTTAACAAACGTAAGGAAGAGGGCTTTTGAAAGCACTGTGGGAAAAGGAGAAAATGCTGGTAACCAGCATTTTCTTCTTTTCCCACAATGTTTTCTACTCTGTCAAAGAAAGAAATCATCGTTTTAGCAACATTTAATTTCTCGTCTGCAAACGCCTTCAGTTTGGACTAGTCCTAAATTTTGTCGTTTGATAAAGAGTTAACTAATTTTAGAAGTGATATTAAATTGTAAGCAATGAAGAAATTAATTTTCAAGAGGCATTAGAAATGAGCCATGCTTTTCCCACAATGTTTTCAAAAGTTTTTTTCTTTAGGGTCGTTAAAACGTGTGGTAAAGGGTTAATTTCAATTCATGTACTATATCTTGATTCATGTTGTTTATTCATATTTTACCAGCGTGTTTTCAAAGCTTTTAGCTGTATATATGAGCCATGCTCTGTGATAAGGGGGCTTAATGCATCTCCGTAATGCATGGTACCTAGCAAGTCATTACGTGATCATGGATCTGTGAAGTCCTTTTTGTCTAACAGCCGACTGAATTATAAGGGAAACTGGGCCTTGAACACACAGAAAATTGACCAATGGCGAAAAGTTTCGGCCCAGGTCAGCCTGCGCGGACTGCGCAGGCTGACCTGGGTCGAGACTTTTCGCAGATGCATTAAGTTCCCTTTTCACAGGGGCTGCCCCATTTGTTTCAGGCATGACCAAACTCTTTACCAGACAAGAATTTTTTGGACTGGACCAAATTCAAAGCATTTGCAGAAGATGAATGTTGCTAAAATGCTGATTTCTGTCTTTGATAGGGTAGAAAACTTTGTGGGAAAAGGAGAAAATGCTAGCTACCAGCATTTTCTCTTTTTCCCACAATGTTTTTAAACGCCTTGTCTTCCAAGGTCGTTAAAAGTCAGGATTGTATGGAAAACAGTTAAATCTTTACCAAATGACAAAAATTTAGACTTGTATTTGAGAGCACTTGCACAGAACACCTCTGAAAGAATGTGATTTGTTTATGAAAGGGTAGAAAATGATGCTGAAATGGGAGAAAATCCTGATCACCAGCAGTCATTTTTCTCCTTTACCCACAATGTTTTCAAAAGCCCCTTTTCTCAGAGATGTTCTAACATGGAATGTATGCAGTTTGATGGGGGTTAATGGCATACTTTCATTTGTATGTAAAGTATTCTGAAGTGATCATGGAATTTTCCTATATAGTCATTTTAGTTTTTTTTTTTTCAGTGTAGCTGAATGTGCTGGCTCTTTACCTACTTCTTGGAGTTGAGATATTCAACTGAATAAATAAATAATTGCGATTGGTTAAAAATGTGAACGTTTATCCAAACACACACACACACACACACACACACACACCCACCTCCTGGTAGGCCAATTTGCAGGCAACTGCAACTGTACATCATCGTTTTTTAATAGATATTTATTGTTTCCTTTTCTCCAACAATAGGTAGACAGCGAGCAGATGGTAGATGCACTGTGTGTAACAGAAGTCATGAAGATTTTGCTCATGTCGTAGATGTAGACTCCCATGGTATAGTTGTGGATGATGCACCACATGGTGGACTGTGTCACAGGAGTCATGAAGACTTTGTACATTTTGAAGAAATTAATACTAGTCACAGTCAGGTGCAAGGTGAAGGTCAAAGACTCTTAGGCAGAATTGGTGCATCCAGTGTTGGTAGCAATACAAGCAGTAGGCCTGCTAATAGACACTTAAATGCCCCTACTGGTTGTGGAGCTGACACCCGACATGATATCGATGATGACGACGAGATTGATGTCAGCGGTAATGACCTTATTCCACCGTCGTATGACCTCTGTCCACCGTCATATGATGAAGCCATTGACATGCCAACACCAGGCGGAAGAGCAACCAATACATCTTCTCAACAACAACAACCTGAAAGGGATCCACTTTATCAGAATATTGATGATATTTTAACCAACAGATAGACTTACTTTAATGGTTTTTTAACAACAAAAGTGATTTGACTCCAGATGATTACCATATGGCAAATTTTTAGACTGTCCCAAACCAAAAGGATTTGCTGACAACATATTAAATATGGCTGAAATTATAACATTTGTTTTCAACTAGAAGTTAAATATTGTGGGAAAAGGAGAAAATGCTGGCTACCAGCATTTTCTCTTTTTCCCATAATGTTTCCTACATTGTCAAAAACAAATCCCATAATTTTGAGCCACATTTTATTTATTGGCTTCACCTGCTTTCAGTTTGTAGAAGAGTAAAATTTTGTCTTCTGGAAAGGAGTTAGTTGCACTGACAATGTTTTCAGTACTATGGGTGTTTTTGAATTTTTGAGTAACATTTATTTTGTCATCTGCTAAAGCTCTCAATTTGGACTGGTCTGAAATTTTGTCATTTGTTAAAGAGTTAAAAGTAGGACTGTCTGGTAAAGAGTTAAAATTTTGTTGTTGCTACTCTTCTTTGAGTTTAACTCTTTACCAAATGACAAATTTGTGGACTAGTCCAAATTCAAAGCATTTGCAGACGACAAAATAAAACATTACTCAAAAATTGAAATTTGTTTTGGGAAGGGTAAAAAACATTGTGTTAAAAGGAGAAAATGCTGGTCTTTTCCATTTTCTCCTTTTTCAACAATGTTTTCAAAGGGCTTTTTCTTCAGGGTCATTAAAACCAGTGAGAGATAACCCCTACAGTGCTAAATAAGTGGAATAGACATTCTAAGTATGTACTAAAGAAGCCAATGTTGCAATTTCTCTTTTAAGTGGACAGTGTAGATTCAAGATCAGACTGCATGTTCTGTGCAGTATGATCTTAACCCTTTACCAAATGACAGTAATTTAGACTGGTCCAAATTGTAAGCAGTTGCAGTCGACAAAGGTGGCGCAAATGACAAAATTTGTCCTGGATAGAGTAGAAAACATTGTGGGAAAAGGAGAAAATGCTGGTAACTTGCATTTTCTCCTTTTCCCACAATGTTTTCAAAAGGCTACTTCCTAAGGGTTGTTAAAAGTCGGGATTGTGTGGTAAAGGGTTAATCTACACTGTACACATAAGCAGTTAAATCCAGGTTTAGTCATTACAAAGGTTAGAACCTAGAAAAGCATGGACCCACATACTTACATATGTGCTGGTGAATTTTTTTGTTGAAGTAAAGAGGTTGATAAAATAAGTTAACCCTAAGAGTGCCGAATGAACCCCACGGGCATTTTGGTCTAGAAATAAGACCCAAATATTTTAAATGTAATGGTTACTTTTGTTGTCTGTAGTGTTTAACTCTTTACCAAACAAGAAAATTTTAGACTTGTCCAAATTGAAAGCATTTGCACACGACAAAATAAATGTGACTCAAAAATTAAAATTTCTTTTGGGAAGAGTAGAAAACATTGTGGGAAAAGCAGAAAATGCTGATTACCAGCATTTTCTCCTTTTCCCACAGTGTTTTCAAAAGGCTTCTTCAGGGTCGTTAAAAGTTGGGATTGTGTGTTGAAGGGTTAAAATAAGTGGACAGTGTAGATCAAAGATCAGATTGCATGTCTAGTGCTATCTGATCTTAATCTTCACTGTCCACAAAGGCATACTATGGTTGTGAAAGGCACTTTAAGGGTTGACCAAGTTTTAAGTTGTTTTAACTTTAAATCACTTGTAAAGAAATCATATTTAGACATCTAGTTTTATTGCATGAAATGCTCATTTCCTTTGCATGCTGTGTATACTATTGATTGTTCATTGCAATTTGTTAGTGTTAAATCAATAACAGAATAAAAACATATGGAATATTATGTTGCAGTAACTTTCCTGGTGCTTGTATTAAATTTCGAGCAGTGTGAGAAAATTTGATATTGCGCAAGATTGAAGGTCGAGCAAGATGGCAAAATTTTTTTGCAGGGAGAAGTAAATACAAGCACCAGTAAAGTTGCTACACACATAATATTTCTTTTATTATATACCTACCACTTTCAAAGACAAAATTTTTGGAATTATTGAATTTTTATTAAATAACGGTGAAAAGAAATAATGGTAAAGTGGCCAGTAACTTTGTTTTAATGAATGGCAGATGAACATTAAAGAGAAACATATTAACCCTTTACCATACAATGGCGCCTTTCAACACCCCTCGGAAAGAAGCCTTTTGAAAAAATTGTGGGAAAAGGAGAAAATGCTGGTAAGCAGCATTTTCTCCTTTTCCCACAATGTTTTCTACCCTATCAAGGGAAAATTGCACCATTTCAGTCACATTGAAATTGTCATCTGCAAAGGCTTTCAATTTGGAAAAGGCTAAAATTTTGTCGTCTGGTAAAGGGTTAACCAATCAAATTGTGGATCAGTGTGCACGTTTTCCATGCATGACATACATCATCATACCATATTTGGAACCGTATTTCACAGCATGTAGATACAGAACTTTTTGTTGTTGTTGTTTTAATTTATCCAGGTGCAAGGCATATTTTCAGGTATATTATGAAATTGTTTATAACCTGAAGTTTACTGCTTTAGAAAGCATCTAGGGAAAAAGTAGCGAGTGCTGTTTCAAGCAATGATTATAGCTCCATTTCCCCCAATGTTTCTCGTATCATAGAAAAACCACTTCTTTCTCTTCCTTTAACCCTTTACCAAATGACAAAGTTTTCAACTTGGCCAAATTAATTTTTTTTTCAGACGACAATTTAAATGCCACTCAAATGATCTAACATGTAGAGAAAAATTGAAGGAAAGTATTGTGCTGTCCAGCATTTTCTCCTTATTCCCACAATGTTTTCTATCCTGTCAAAGACAGATTTCACTTAATGATTATTATTCAATTTGGCATCTGCAAACACTTTCAATTTTGATCAGTCTAAAATTTTGTCGTTTGGTAAAGAGTTAAACTCAGAATTGTGTGGTAAAAGGTTAATGTTTTTAATTTTTGTAACTTGAGGCTGTTTCTCTAAACTTGGTAAGTCCAAAAATAGTAAATACAGTAATGTGCCACTTGATTCTATAATGAAGTCAATCAGTGAAGTATGAAATGATCAAAGAAATTGTTTCAGATACATTATTCTCATTTAACTCTTTACCACTCGACAAAATTTTAGACCTGTCCAATTTGAAAGCATTTGCAGACGACAAATTAATTGGGACTGAAAAATTGACATTTGTCTTGGGAAGAGTAGAAAACATTGTAGGAAAAGGAGAAAATGCTGGTTACCAGCATTTTCTCCTTTTCCCACTGTGTTTTCAAAAGGCTTCTTTCTCAGGGTCGTTAAAAGTCCGGATTGTGTGGTAAAGGGTTAAACTTTCAACATCCCTGAGAAAGAAGGCTTTTGAAAACATTGTGAGAAAAGGAGAAAATGCTGGTAACCAGCATTTTCTCGTATTCCCACAATGTTTTCTACTCTATCAGAGACAAATTTTATGTTTTGAGTAATAGTTGATTTGTCTTCTGCAAATGCTTTCAGTTTGGACATAACCAAAATTTTGTCGTCTGGTTAAAAGTTAAAAAAGGCAAAAGTGGTCATTATTTTAGGCATTTCATTTCCTGCAGTGTGTTTCTGTGGTTCCTTTTAACTCTTTACCAAACGACAAAATTTTAGACTGATCCAAATTGAAAGCATTTGCAGACGACAATATATATGTAATTGCAAAATTGAAATTTGTTTTGGGAAAATTGAAATTTGTTTTGGTTACCAGCATTTTCTCCTTTTCCAACAATGTTTTCAAAAGGCTTCTTTCACAGGGTCGTTAAAAAAAGTCCGGATTGTGTGATAAAGGGTTAAATCTCTTTGTGATGTCAAATGACCTAAGCATGACTTAATTTGCTTTTGTGAACAGTAAACATGAAGATCAAACTGCACAGAATGTACAGTTTGATTTTCAATGTATGTGTTCACTATCTTAACCCTTTCCCAAACAAGCCCTGGTTTTCACGTGTCGGCAGTACAGGTCTTTTGAAAACACTGTGGGAAAAGGAGAAATTGCTCATAACGAGCAATTTCTCCTTTTCCCACAGTGTTTTCTACCCTTTTGGAGAACTTTCTGTCATTTTCATCAAATTTAAAATTGTCATCTGCAAACTCTTTCAATTTGGACCAGTCTAAAATTCATCGTTTGGGAAAGGGTTAATGAAAGAATTGTAGTCAAAACAGCCTTTATATTGTAATATTTCAGCTGTTATTTCATGCTGTATAGGTTAATCTCATTAATCCAGGTCTCTATGAGTGAAAAGTATGGTAGTGTGGGATACTAGTCAGTTATTGTATACATTGTACAAGTTTAACTCTTTACCAAACAACAAAATTTTAGACTGGCCCAAATTGAAAGCATTTGCAGACGACAAAATAAATGTGGCTGAAAAATTAAAATTTGTTTTGGAAAGGGTAGGAAAAATTGGGGAAAAGGAGAAAATGCTGGTTACCAGCATTTTCTCCTTTTCCCCCCAATGTTTTCAAAAGGCTTCTTTCTCAGGGTCATTAAAAGTCGGGATTGTGTGGCAAAGGGTTAACTCTACCAAACGACAAAAATTTGGACTTAACCAAACTATAAGCATATGCAGACAACAAATAAAGTGTTGCTAAAATGATGATTTTTTATGTTTGATAGGTTAGAAAACATTGTGGGAAAAGGAGAAAATGCTGGTTACCAGCATTTTCTCCTTTTCCCACAATGTTTTCAAAAGCCATCCCTTTCAGGGTCGTTAAAACTCGGGACTGTTTAGTAAAGGGTTAAATAGTTTTATTCCAATCGCCATTTTACTCCCTCCCATTTCCACCCTTTAATCGTTTTTTCCCCATATACATGTATATATTCTAGTCTATGTAGATATCAGTATCAGGGTCATATATATCCATTTTTAGCTCAGCTGTTTTCGAAGAAAACATCGATGATTTTCTTAGCCATTGTCGTTGTGCGAAAAAATTGACAATTTATGATATCTCCCTTATTACTGAAGATATTTGCTTCAAACTTGGACAAGTTGTTTATTATCAAAACAGAAACCTATACAACAAGGGTAGGTAACCATCTAAGTATTTTTTGAAAGAGTTATGCCCCATTTTTAGCTCACCTGAGCACAAAGTGCTCAAGGTTAGCTTTTGTGATTGTGCTGTGTCCGTCGTGGGTCGTCAGTCATGCGGTCGTCAACATTAACCTTATGTGCCACATTTTGAGCCAGATACCCATGAAACTTTGTCAGAATGTTTGTCTTGATAAAATCTTAGACAAGTTGGAAATTGGGTGATGTCGGATCAAAAAGTAGGTCACTCGGCCAAATCTTAGAAAAAGCTTGTGTGCATTCTGCTGGCCACATTTTCAGCCTGATACTCATTAAACTTAGAAATTTTGTCCGAATGATACCCTGGACAAGTTAAAAATTGGGTTATGTCAGATCAAAAAGTAGTCACTGGGCCAAATCTTAGAAAAACCTTGTTTACACTCTAGAGGCCACATTTTCAGCATAATAGTCATGAAACTTGGTCAGAACGTTTCTCTTGATGATATCTTGGACAAGGTTGAGATTGGGTCATGTCGGGTCAAAAAGTAGGTCACTGGGCCAAATCTTAGAAAAACCTTGTGTGCACTCTAGAGGTCACATTTTCAGCCTGATTCACAAGAAACTTAGTCAGAATGTATTTCTTGATGATATCTCAGGCAAGTTTTAAATGGGGTCATATCAGGTCACTAAGTAGGTCACTGGGTCAAACCTTAGAAAAAAAATTGTGAGCTTCGTAGAGGCCATATTTTGAGCCTGGTACTCATGAAACTTGGTCAGATTGTTTGTCTTGATGATATCTGGGACAAATTTCAAATTGAGTCAAGTCAGGTCAAAAAGTAGGTCTCTGGGACAAATCTTAGAAGAACCTAGTGTGCACTCTAAAGGCCTTATTTTCAGCCTGATAATTATGAAATTAGGTCAGAAAGTTTGTCTTGATGATATCTTGGATGAGTTTGAAACTAGGTCATGTTGGATCAAGAAGTAGGTAACTGGGCCAGTTCTTTGGAAAAGCTTGTGTGGACTTTAGAGGTGACATTTTCAGCCTAATACTCATGAAACTTGGTCAGATTGTTTGTCGTGATGATGTTTTAGAGAAGTTGGTTGGGTCACATTGGGTCAAAAAGTAGGTCACTTGGCCAAATCTTTGAAAAACCTTGTTTGCACCGTAGAGACCACATTTTCAGCCTGATACTCACGAAAATGGTCAGAATGTTTGTCTTCATGATATTTTGGACAAACTCGAAATTGGGTCATGTCGTGTCAAAAACTAGGTCACTTACACACATTAAAACCAGGATCTCTTCAGCTTTAACAACCATAGATGAATTTACTCAGGTGAGCGCTTCAGGGCCAATGGCCCTCTTGTCATAATTTACTGTTTTACTCTACCAACATTGTGTCGTTGGCTTTATGAAAGTTTTGACCTGGGTGAACATTGAATATAGATCAAGATCTGAGGATTATTTACCACGATATATGTAGAATCAAAAATAAGGGAACTCTTGTATTTCATCTTGAGGTAATTCTTTATTATACCCCCGCAAAACAAATGTTTTCGGGGGTATGCTGGAATCTGCCTGTCTGTCCGTCCGTGTGTCTGTGTGTCCATCTGTGTACAAAATACTAGCAATTTTGTGTCGCGAACTCCTCCTAGAGTTTTCCTTCAGTTGCATTGAAACTTTGCACATATATTGATCATATATTGAAGATTTGCAAGACGTAATTTTCAAGTGTCAACTCCCCCTGGTTGAGGAATTATCTCCCCTTGAACTTGACACTTTTTTTCTGTCAAAGTGCTGGCGGGGGTATTAAGTCACATTCAGTGACAGCCCTAGTTTTACTTAAAACATACACATATAACTGATATGGAATCCAAGTCAATACAGGATGTGACCTCCATATGCAGCAACACCTGCACGACACCCAGTGGGCATATTGGAGATGATAAAGCGTATTGTTGCACTTGGAATCTGCTAAAATATTGAGAGGTAAAGTCACCCCATCATATCATGTCAGAAGAAAACAAGTAACATGGTTCCCTTATTTGTGGGGCTACGCATATTTTGACCCAGTTACCCTCAGTTTACATTGTTTGGGATCTGACATACCTTTCAAGCATGACAGTATTCCCTGAAGTATAAAGTTTAACCTTTTACCACAGGATCCCCAGTTTTAGCAATCCTGAGGAAAAAGCCTTTTGAAACGATTGTAGGAAAAGGAGAAAATGTCACCAGCATTTTCTCCTTTTTCCACCCCGTTTTCTACACTCTCAAAGAAGAATTTCCTAATTTGTGCAGTATTTAGTTTTTCATCTGCAAATGCTTTCAATTTAGAGTGGTCTAAGGTATTGTCGTTTGGTAAAGAGTTAATGTAGTAATATCAGTTAATGTGCAACAATTAACAATTGTATTACTATTTAACCCTTTACCACATGGCAAAATGTTAGACTTGCCTAAATTGAAAGCATCTGCAGACGACAATACATGTGTCACTCAAATGAGGAAATCTGTCCCTGAAAGGTTAGGAAACATTGCGGGAAAAGGAGAAAATGCTGGTTACCAGCATTTTCTCCTTTTCCCACCATGTTTTCAAAAGCTGACCTTCACAGGGCCGTTAAAAGTAAGGGGTTGTGTGGTAAAGAGTTACTTCCCTTGTATTACCAGTACCATGCCTTCATTCTTCATACATTTTGGACAAATTTCTATATTATCCAGATTGTTGTAAATAAAATTATATGGTCCCTTTTTAAATATCCATTTTCTACTACTTTTTTTTTTTTTAGTTTTTTAGCACGGCTGTTTTCAAAGAAAACATCGAGGTATTGTCATAGCCCTGTTGTAGTCCGCATCATCTTCTGCGTCGTCGTTACGCAAAACCTTGGACATTTTATAATAACTCTGTCGTTACAGAAGATATTAACTTCAAATAAGGAATTCTTGTTAACCCTTAAGCTGCTAAGCGCAACTCTTTGACCCTTTGTGGACAGTGTAGATCAAGATCAGACTGCACGGAATGTGCAGTCTGATCTTTGATCTACACTGTCCGATATGGTATTTTCTTTCCGTTGAAATCAACTTTGGAAATGCAATATTTGGGGTTTATTAAACGTGTGGAAATTTTCGTTTCATTTATTTAGCAGTTAAACTCTTTACCACGCAATCCTGAGTTTTAACGAACCTTACATAATGAGCTTTTGAAAACAGTGGGAAAAGGACAAAATGCTGGTAACCAGCATTTTCTCCTTTTCCCACTATGTTTTTTACTCCATCAAAACCATATTTCATCATTAGATCCACGTTTAAATTGACGTCTGCAAATGCTTTCAATTTTGACTAGTCTGAAATTTTGTCATTTGGTAAAGAGCTACGGGTTAACTATTCAGAGGGCAATCCGTACAACATGGGCAGGTAACCAGCAAAACATTTTTGACAGTTATGCCCCTTTATTTGACATAGAACAGCGAAAGTCACTCTATCTCCAAAAGCAAGTGCAGCCGAGCGTAAAGCACCTGCATGCAGTGCTCTCGTTTTTCTTTTGGAATTCCTTTTATGTATCCATGTTTGACTATAAATTATTTCTACTTTGATTAATCAATAAATCTATTTGTACAGGAAGCATGTATTCTTTGTTTTCTTCCTATCCAAGCCCCCATAGCTCGGTCAGTAGCATACAGGACTTGAGAACGGGAGGTTGCTGGTTCGATCCCCAGCTTGGCCAATTTCTTTCCGAGGATTGATGATAGTCATTGCGACAGGATTCATTCCTCTCTCACTGCTGACCATTGTTTCAATGATGATTATGTGGGAAAGAAGCCAGTGGCTTGGAAAGAATATTGTGCGGTGTACTGGTAAAAGAAACTCCAGGAAAGCATGGATAGGTGCACTGGCCGCCACGATATAACTGAAATAATGTTGAAAACGGTGTTAAACACCATACAATCAATCAATCATTTGTTTTGTTCTTAGGTGAAGATGTGAGATGTGGTGTAACGGCAAAAGCATTGATACTTAGAGTGCCGAATAAACTCAACAGACATTTTCATTCTAGAAATAAAACTAAAAAAATTGCAATTTTGAGGTTGCTGTTGTCCAGAGTACGTTTTGCACATTATGTGCTGTCAGATATTGATCTACACTGGCACTTTAACCCTTTACCACACAATCCTGGGTTTTAACAAATCTGAAGAAGCACGCTTTTGAAAACATTGTGGGAAAAGAAGAAAATGCTGGTAACCAGCATTTTCTCCTTTTCCCACAATGTTTTCAACCCTTCCCAAATCGAATTTCCATTTTCAATTCGTGTTTATTTTGACGTCTGCAATTATTGCTTCGGATTTGGACAAGTCTAAAATTTTCTCGAGTGGTAAAGAGTCAAGGGTAAAGTCATTTAAATTGATGCAATCTATTATATGAAAAATATTGAAAAAAAAATGAGAATGAGGTAAGGGGACAGTCAAACTTAAAATTGTGGAAAAATGGATACTCATGACCAGTTTCCCTCTCACAAATTTACTTCAGAAGTTCTCCTTTGTGGAGTAATGAATAGCCCACATCAATTTAAAAATAACCTCTCTTTAGGTACAACAAAGATAACCTTTACCAAACAACAAACTTGTAGATTGGTCCAAAATGAAAGCATTTGCAGACAGCAAATCAGACCTTGCTCAAATGATGTGTTCTTTGAAAGGGTACAAAACATTGGAGAAAAGGAGAAAATGCTGGTTACCAGCATTTTTTCTTTTCCACAATGTTTTCAAAAGCCTCCATCCTCAGGGTTTTTAAAACTTGGGATCGTGTGGTAAAGGGTTGGGGGTGTGTTACTGGAATCAGGCTGTCCCTCTGTCAGTAAGAACAATTTTGTAATCTGTTTTCCTTAAGGTTATACTTCATTGCCATTGGTTCACTACTACCTAAGTTATGGCCCTTTGACTTTTTTTCCCTGATCTGAGAGGCTACCAGAAAAGAGGTATTTATCAGCCTGCTACAATTCTAGTTTGGTTCTTTTTAAAAAAAAAACTGAACCACATTCTATACCAATATGAATATATGGTCCTGCGAAAGAAAGCTCTTAAAAATGTGGGAAAAGGAGCCATTGCTTGTAAAACTCTATTTCTCTTTTCCAAATAATAATCTTACAATCATTAACCCTTTACTACAGAACAAAATTTTAGACCTGTCCATACTGAAAGCACCTGAAGGCAATAAGGTGAATGTGACTAATGATGGGATTGGTCTTTAAAAGGATAGAAAACATGGAGGGAAAAGGAGAAAATACTAGTTACCAGCATTTTCTCCTATTCCCAAAATGTTTTCAAAAGCATTATCTAGCAGAGTTGTTACGATTTGGAATTGTGTGGCACAGGATTAAAGAATAATAAATGTAAATGTACTTCCCTTCACTTCCAGAGCAAGTCCTTTCTGATACATGCACTTTCTGTTTTTTGTAGGTAAAACAATCAGCCTATACAATACTGTACAGAATAAGCTTTTTTAACATAGTTAGCTAAAAAGAATACAAATACTTGGTATCATTTTCTACCATCTTTATTTGCATATTCTCTACTCATTTACATTTACAGTTGAATAATAATAAAAATATACTTTTCCAGAGACAACAAAAATCATCTCAAGTCATTTGACATTGTTAACCATTTAGCTGACAATCCTTACTTTTAACAACCCTGAGAAGGAAAGCTTCTGAAAACATTGTGGGAAAAGGAGAAAATGCTGGTTATCAGCATTTTCAAATGCCAGTTACCAGTATTTTCTCAGTTTTTAATGTTTTTAAAAAAACCTTCTTAAGGGTCATTAAAACTCATTTTTGTAAGGTGCAGTGTTTATTCTGTCACTCTTCACCCTTTACCACACAATCCCGACTTAATGACCCTGAGGAAGAAGTCTTTTGAAAACATTGTGGGAAAAGGAGAAAATGCTGGTAACCAGCATTTTCTCCTTTTTCTACAATGTTTTCTACTCTTCCCAAGACAAATTTCGAGTCACATTTATTTTGTCGTCTGCAAAGCTTTCAATTTGGGCTGGTCTAAAATTTTGTTGTTTGGTAAAGAGTTCAGCAGATATCAATTTTTCAGAGTTGCTCTAATTGAAGCATTTTTACATAAAATGAACATATTATGGCTCAAAACCTGGCATTTGTCTATTAAAGGGTAAAAATCAGTGTGGGGAATGGAGAAAACTCTTATTAGCATTTTCTCCTTTTCCCACAATTTTTTTTTAAGGCCTATTAATGTAGTTAACCCTTTCCCAAACGACAAATTTTGGACTGGTCTAAATTGAAAGAGTTTGCAGATGACAATTTTAAATTTGATGAAAATGACAGAAAGGTCTCAAAAAGGGTAGAAAACACTGTGGGAAAAGGAGAAATTGCTTGTAACGAGCAATTTCTCCTTTTCCCAGTGTTTTCAAAAGACTTGTACTGCAGACACGTGAAAACCAGGGCTTGTTTGGGAAAGGGTTAATCCATGGGTATTGTTTGATAAGGGTTAAATACATGTATACAAAATATAGTAAATATAATTCTTGCTTATTTAAACATGCAGTCATATGAATATATCATTTCATCTGAAACACAGAATTGTGTACAAGCAGTTCTCATTGAGAAACTAGATTTGCTGTTTCACTATTTTTGAAGAGAAATGAATGACCAAACACCAAAGTTACAGACTTGTCCAAACTGGAAGCATTTGCAGATGACAAAATAAATGTGACTCAAAAACAGAAATTTGATTTGGGAAGGGTAGAAAACATTGTGGGAAAAGGAGAAAATGCTGGTAACCAGCATTTTCTCCTTTTCCCACAACGTTTTCAAAAGCCTTCTTCCTCAAGGTTGTTGAAACTCAGGATTGTGTGGTAAAGGGATAAATTTAACACTTTAACAAGTTAGTGATTGCTGTATTGTTCCTTTAACTCTTTACCACACAATCCCGAGTTTTAACGACCCTGAAAAAGAAACATTTTGAAAACGTTGTGGAGAAAGGAGAAAATGCTGGTAACCAGCATTTTCTCCTTTTTCCACAATATTTTCTAATCTATCGAAGTCCATCATTTGAGCCACATTGAATTTGTTGTCTGCAAAAGCTTTCAATTTAGACCTGTCTGAAATTTTTTTGTGTGGTAAAGAGTTAAATTGATCATTTCCCTATACAGAAATACAGCAAATGAATTGGAAAATAGGCTTGTCAAAGATGGATAAGCAAAAGTTCAGTATGAGCAATTCGTCCTTTTGTCACAATGGTTTCAAAATGCTGCAAGATGAAAATGGGGTCTTTAAGTGGAAATGAATGAAAAGAAATGAACAATACCCTTGAAAATTTTGTTTTTCATGCCCTCTTTTTAAACCCTTTACCAGACGGCAAAATTTCAGACTGGTCCAAATTGAAAGCATTTGCAGACGAAAAATCTAAGGTGGTCCAAGCAACGAAATTTGACCTTGATAGGGTAGAGAACATTGTGAGAAAAGGAGAAAATGCTGGTTAAGCATTTTCTCCTTTTCCCACAATGTTTTCAAAAGCCTTCTTCCTCAGGGTTGTTACAAGTTAAGAATGTGTGGTAAAGGCTTAAAGCTTCAATGGTAATAAATAAACATGTAGTCATGGATGAATCACAATTCCATGTGCATTATGCAGACAAAATTATTAAAATCCCTCTTTTGTGTTCAATATCATGATAAATTGCATAAAATTATTTTCCTAGAACACAAAATGTTGTCAAGTAATCAAAATTTGTGTTATATGATAATATAATGCATTCCCAGAGAACCAAAGTTGTCAGCCAATCAAGTACAGTCGAACCGCGTTTATCCGGGCTCCATAATTCCGGAAATCTCAGGATCCGGACAAAAACATCAGGGAACGGATATTTTCTGTACAAATTTTACTTTTTATTCAGGAAATCCGCGTTCCGGAACTGGAATGAAAAAATCGGGAACGAAGGGTTAAAAATTAGTACAAACCTTATCCAAGAAACCGGACGTGGCCTGACTGTGTACATGTGTATCACACAATTTAAACTGGTACCCGTTGTATCTCCCGTAACCGTCCGATAAATACAAAAATCGATAACAGGCTACTAGTTTACACTTGTTATTTTCCGCGGGATCATAGCAAAGGGTTAAATAGTTTTATTCCAATCGCCATTTTACTCCCTCCCATTTCCACCCTTTAATCGTTTTTTCCCCATATACATGTATATATTCTAGTCTATGTAGATATCAGTATCAGGGTCATATATATCCATTTTTAGCTCAGCTGTTTTCGAAGAAAACATCGATGATTTTCTTAGCCATTGTCGTTGTGCGAAAAAATTGACAATTTATGATATCTCCCTTATTACTGAAGATATTTGCTTCAAACTTGGACAAGTTGTTTATTATCAAAACAGAAACCTATACAACAAGGGTAGGTAACCATCTAAGTATTTTTTGAAAGAGTTATGCCCCATTTTTAGCTCACCTGAGCACAAAGTGCTCAAGGTTAGCTTTTGTGATTGTGCTGTGTCTGTCGTGGGTCGTCAGTCATGCGGTCGTCAACATTAACCTTATGTGCCACATTTTGAGCCAGATACCCATGAAACTTTGTCAGAATGTTTGTCTTGATAAAATCTTAGACAAGTTGGAAATTGGGTGATGTCGGATCAAAAAGTAGGTCACTCGGCCAAATCTTAGAAAAAGCTTGTGTGCATTCTGCTGGCCACATTTTCAGCCTGATACTCATTAAACTTAGAAATTTTGTCCGAATGATACCCTGGACAAGTTAAAAATTGGGTTATGTCAGATCAAAAAGTAGTCACTGGGCCAAATCTTAGAAAAACCTTGTTTACACTCTAGAGGCCACATTTTCAGCATAATAGTCATGAAACTTGGTCAGAACGTTTCTCTTGATGATATCTTGGACAAGGTTGAGACTGGGTCATGTCGGGTCAAAAAGTAGGTCACTGGGCCAAATCTTAGAAAAACCTTGTGTGCACTCTAGAGGTCACATTTTCAGCCTGATTCACAAGAAACTTAGTCAGAATGTATTTCTTGATGATATCTCAGGCAAGTTTTAAATGGGGTCATATCAGGTCACTAAGTAGGTCACTGGGTCAAACCTTAGAAAAAAAATTGTGAGCTTCGAAGAGGCCATATTTTCAGCCTGGTACTCATGAAACTTGGTCAGATTGTTTGTCTTGATGATATCTGGGACAAGTTTTTAATTGGGTCAAGTCAGGTCAAAAAGTAGGTCTCTGGGACAAATCTTAGAAGAACCTAGTGTGCACTCTAAAGGCCTTATTTTCAGCCTGATAATTATGAAATTAGGTCAGACAGTTTGTCTTGATGATATCTTGGATGAGTTTGAAACTAGGTCATGTTGGATCAAGAAGTAGGTAACTGGGCCAGTTCTTTGGAAAAGCTTGTGTGGACTTTAGAGGTCACATTTTCAGCCTAATACTCATGAAACTTGGTCAGATTGTTTGTCCTGATGATATTTTAGAGAAGTTGGTTGGGTCACATTGGGTCAAAAAGTAGGTCACTTGGCCAAATCTTTGAAAAACCTTGGTTGCACCGTACAGACCAAATTTTCAGCCTGATACTCACGAAAATGGTCAGAATGTTTGTCTTCATAATATTTTGGACAAACTCAAAATTGGGTCATGTCGTGTCAAAAACTAGGTAACTTAAACACATTAAAACCAGGATCTCTTCAGCTTTAACAACCATAGATGAATTTACTCAGGTGAGCGCTTCAGGGCCAATGGCCCTCTTGTCATAATTTACTGTTTTACTCTACCAACATTGTGTCGTTGGCTTTATGAAAGTTTTGACCTGGGTGAACATTGAATATAGATCAAGATCTGAGGATTATTTACCCCGATATAAGTAGAACCAAAAATAAGGGAACCCTTGTATTTCATCTTGAGGTAATTCTTTATTTTTCCTAAAACATGCACGTATAACTGATATGGAATCCAAGTCAATACTGGATGTGACCTCCATATGCAGCAACACCTGCACGACACCTGGCGGGCATAATTATTGGAGATGATATGGCGTATTGTTGTTCTTGGAATCTGCTAAAATACTGAGAGGTAAAGTCACCCTGTCATATCATGTCAGAAGAAACAAGTAACATAGTTCCCTTATTTGTGGGGCTATGCATATTTTGACCCAGTTACCCTCAGTTTACATTGTTTGGGATCTGACATAGCTTTCAAGCATGACAGTATTCCCTGAAGTATAAAGTTTAACCTTTTACCACAGGATCCCCAGTTTTAGCAATCCTGAGGAAAAAGCCTTTTGAAACGAATGTAGGAAAAGGAGAAAATGTCACCAGCATTTTCTCCTTTTTCCACCCCGTTTTCTACACTCTCAAAGAAGAATTTCCTAATTTGTGCAGTATTTAGTTTTTCATCTGCAAATGCTTTCAATTTAGAGTGGTCTAAGGTATTGTCGTTTGGTAAAGAGTTAATGTAGTAATATCAGTTAATGTGCAACAATTAACAATTGTATTACTATTTAACCCTTTACCACATGGCAAAATGTTAGACTTGCCTAAATTGAAAGCATCTGCAGACGACAATTCATGTGTCACTCAAATGAGGAAATCTGTCCCTGAAAGGTTAGGAAACATTGCGGGAAAAGGAGAAAATGCTGGTTACCAGCATTTTCTCCTTTTCCCACCATGTTTTCAAAAGCTGACCTTCGCAGGGCCGTTAAAAGTAAGGGGTTGTGTGGTAAAGAGTTACTTCCCTTGTATTACCAGTACCATGCCTTCATTCTTCATACATTTTGGACAAATTTCTATATTATCCAGATTGTTGTAAATAAAATTATATAGTCCCTTTTTAAATATCCATTTTCTACTACTTTTTTTTTTTTAGTTTTTTAGCACAGCTGTTTTCAAAGAAAACATCGAGGTATTGTCATAGCCCTGTTGTAGTCCGCATCATCTTCTGCGTCGTCGTTACGCAAAACCTTGGACATTTTATAATAACTCTGTCGTTACAGAAGATATTAACTTCAAATAAGGAATTCTTGTTAACCCTTAAGCTGCTAAGCGCAACTCTTTGACCCTTTGTGGACAGTGTAGATCAAGATCAGACTGCACGGAATGTGCAGTCTGATCTTTGATCTACACTGTCCGATATGGTATTTTCTTTCCGTTGAAATCAACTTTGGAAATGCAATATTTGGGGTTTATTAAACGTGTGGAAATTTTCGTTTCATTTATTTAGCAGTTAAACTCTTTACCACGCAATCCTGAGTTTTAACGAACCTTACATAATGAGCTTTTGAAAACAGTGGGAAAAGGACAAAATGCTGGTAACCAGCATTTTCTCCTTTTCCCACTATGTTTTTTACTCCATCAAAACCATATTTCATCATTAGATCCACGTTTAAATTGACGTCTGCAAATGCTTTCAATTTTGACTAGTCTGAAATTTTGTCGTTTGGTAAAGAGCTACGGGTTAACTATTCAGAGGGCAATCCGTACAACATGGGCAGGTAACCAGCAAAACATTTTTGACAGTTATGCCCCTTTATTTGACATAGAACAGCGAAAGTCACTCTATCTCCAAAAGCAAGTGCAGCCGAGCGTAAAGCACCTGCATGCAGTGCTCTCGTTTTTCTTTTGGAATTCCTTTTATGTATCCATGTTTGACTTTAAATTATTTCTACTTTGATTAATCAATAAATCTATTTGTACAGGAAGCATGTATTCTTTGTTTTCTTCCTATCCAAGCCCCCATAGCTCGGTCAGTAGCATACAGGACTTGAGAACGGGAGGTTGCTGGTTCGATCCCCAGCTTGGCCAATTTCTTTCCGAGGATTGATGATAGTCATTGCGACAGGATTCATTCCTCTCTCACTGCTGACCATTGTTTCAATGATGATTATGTGGGAAAGAAGCCAGTGGCTTGGAAAGAATATTGTGCGGTGTACTGGTAAAAGAAACTCCAGGAAAGCATGGATAGGTGCACTGGCCGCCACGATATAACTGAAATAATGTTGAAAACGGTGTTAAACACCATACAATCAATCAATCATTTGTTTTGTTCTTAGGTGAAGATGTGAGATGTGGTGTAACGGCAAAAGCATTGATACTTAGAGTGCCGAATAAACTCAACAGACATTTTCATTCTAGAAATAAAACTAAAAAAATTGCAATTTTGAGGTTGCTGTTGTCCAGAGTACGTTTTGCACATTATGTGCTGTCAGATATTGATCTACACTGGCACTTTAACCCTTTACCACACAATCCTGGGTTTTAACAAATCTGAAGAAGCACGCTTTTGAAAACATTGTGGCAAAAGAAGAAAATGCTGGTAACCAGCATTTTCTCCTTTTCCCACAATGTTTTCTACCCTTCCCAAATCGAATTTCCATTTTCAATTCATGTTTATTTTGACGTCTGCAATTATTGCTTCGGATTTGGACAAGTCTAAAATTTTCTCGAGTGGTAAAGAGTCAAGGGTAAAGTCATTTAAATTGATGCAATCTATTATATGAAAAATATTGAAAAAAAAATGAGAATGAGGTAAGGGGACAGTCAAACTTAAAATTGTGGAAAAATGGATACTCATGACCAGTTTCCCTCTCACAAATTTACTTCAGAAGTTCTCCTTTGTGGAGTAATGAATAGCCCACATCAATTTAAAAATAACCTCTCTTTAGGTACAACAAAGATAACCTTTACCAAACAACAAACTTGTAGATTGGTCCAAAATGAAAGCATTTGCAGACAGCAAATCAGACCTTGCTCAAATGATGTGTTCTTTGAAAGGGTACAAAACATTGGAGAAAAGGAGAAAATGCTGGTTACCAGCATTTTTTCTTTTCCACAATGTTTTCAAAAGCCTCCATCCTCAGGGTTTTTAAAACTTGGGATCGTGTGGTAAAGGGTTGGGGGTGTGTTACTGGAATCAGGCTGTCCCTCTGTCAGTAAGAACAATTTTGTAATCTGTTTTCCTTAAGGTTATACTTCATTGCCATTGGTTCACTACTACCTAAGTTATGGCCCTTTGACTTTTTTTCCCTGATCTGAGAGGCTACCAGAAAAGAGGTATTTATCAGCCTGCTACAATTCTAGTTTGGTTCTTTTTAAAAAAAAAACTGAACCACATTCTATACCAATATGAATATATGGTCCTGCGAAAGAAAGCTCTTAAAAATGTGGGAAAAGGAGCCATTGCTTGTAAAACTCTATTTCTCTTTTCCAAATAATAATCTTACAATCATTAACCCTTTACTACAGAACAAAATTTTAGACCTGTCCATACTGAAAGCACCTGAAGGCAATAAGGTGAATGTGACTAATGATGGGATTGGTCTTTAAAAGGATAGAAAACATGGAGGGAAAAGGAGAAAATACTAGTTACCAGCATTTTCTCCTATTCCCAAAATGTTTTCAAAAGCATTATCTAGCAGAGTTGTTACGATTTGGAATTGTGTGGCACAGGATTAAAGAATAATAAATGTAAATGTACTTCCCTTCACTTCCAGAGCAAGTCCTTTCTGATACATGCACTTTCTGTTTTTTGTAGGTAAAACAATCAGCCTATACAATACTGTACAGAATAAGCTTTTTTAACATAGTTAGCTAAAAAGAATACAAATACTTGGTATCATTTTCTACCATCTTTATTTGCATATTCTCTACTCATTTACATTTACAGTTGAATAATAATAAAAATATACTTTTCCAGAGACAACAAAAATCATCTCAAGTCATTTGACATTGTTAACCATTTAGCTGACAATCCTTACTTTTAACAACCCTGAGAAGGAAAGCTTCTGAAAACATTGTGGGAAAAGGAGAAAATGCTGGTTATCAGCATTTTCAAATGCCAGTTACCAGTATTTTCTCAGTTTTTAATGTTTTTAAAAAAACCTTCTTAAGGGTCATTAAAACTCATTTTTGTAAGGTGCAGTGTTTATTCTGTCACTCTTCACCCTTTACCACACAATCCCGACTTAATGACCCTGAGGAAGAAGTCTTTTGAAAACATTGTGGGAAAAGGAGAAAATGCTGGTAACCAGCATTTTCTCCTTTTTCTACAATGTTTTCTACTCTTCCCAAGACAAATTTCGAGTCACATTTATTTTGTCGTCTGCAAAGCTTTCAATTTGGGCTGGTCTAAAATTTTGTTGTTTGGTAAAGAGTTCAGCAGATATCAATTTTTCAGAGTTGCTCTAATTGAAGCATTTTTACATAAAATGAACATATTATGGCTCAAAACCTGGCATTTGTCTATTAAAGGGTAAAAATCAGTGTGGGGAATGGAGAAAACTCTTATTAGCATTTTCTCCTTTTCCCACAATTTTTTTTTAAGGCCTATTAATGTAGTTAACCCTTTCCCAAACGACAAATTTTGGACTGGTCTAAATTGAAAGAGTTTGCAGATGACAATTTTAAATTTGATGAAAATGACAGAAAGGTCTCAAAAAGGGTAGAAAACACTGTGGGAAAAGGAGAAATTGCTTGTAACGAGCAATTTCTCCTTTTCCCACAGTGTTTTCAAAAGACTTGTACTGCAGACACGTGAAAACCAGGGCTTGTTTGGGAAAGGGTTAATCCATGGGTATTGTTTGATAAGGGTTAAATACATGTATACAAAATATAGTAAATATAATTCTTGCTTATTTAAACATGCAGTCATATGAATATATCATTTCATCTGAAACACAGAATTGTGTACAAGCAGTTCTCATTGAGAAACTAGATTTGCTGTTTCACTATTTCTGAAGAGAAATGAATGACCAAACACCAAAGTTACAGACTTGTCCAAACTGGAAGCATTTGCAGATGACAAAATAAATGTGACTCAAAAACAGAAATTTGATTTGGGAAGGGTAGAAAACATTGTGGGAAAAGGAGAAAATGCTGGTAACCAGCATTTTCTCCTTTTCCCACAACGTTTTCAAAAGCCTTCTTCCTCAAGGTTGTTGAAACTCAGGATTGTGTGGTAAAGGGATAAATTTAACACTTTAACAAGTTAGTGATTGCTGTATTGTTCCTTTAACTCTTTACCACACAATCCCGAGTTTTAACGACCCTGAAAAAGAAACATTTTGAAAACGTTGTGGAGAAAGGAGAAAATGCTGGTAACCAGCATTTTCTCCTTTTTCCACAATATTTTCTAATCTATCGAAGTCCATCATTTGAGCCACATTGAATTTGTTGTCTGCAAAAGCTTTCAATTTAGACCTGTCTGAAATTTTTTTGTGTGGTAAAGAGTTAAACTGATCATTTCCCTATACAGAAATACAGCAAATGAATTGGAAAATAGGCTTGTCAAAGATGGATAAGCAAAAGTTCAGTATGAGCAATTCGTCCTTTTGTCACAATGGTTTCAAAATGCTGCAAGATGAAAATGGGGTCTTTAAGTGGAAATGAATGAAAAGAAATGAACAATACCCTTGAAAATTTTGTTTTTCATGCCCTCTTTTTAAACCCTTTACCAGACGGCAAAATTTCAGACTGGTCCAAATTGAAAGCATTTGCAGACGAAAAATCTAAGGTGGTCCAAGCAACGAAATTTGACCTTGATAGGGTAGAGAACATTGTGAGAAAAGGAGAAAATGCTGGTTAAGCATTTTCTCCTTTTCCCACAATGTTTTCAAAAGCCTTCTTCCTCAGGGTTGTTACAAGTTAAGAATGTGTGGTAAAGGCTTAAAGCTTCAATGGTAATAAATAAACATGTAGTCATGGATGAATCACAATTCCATGTGCATTATGCAGACAAAATTATTAAAATCCCTCTTTTGTGTTCAATATCATGATAAATTGCATAAAATTATTTTCCTAGAACACAAAATGTTGTCAAGTAATCAAAATTTGTGTTATATGATAATATAATGCATTCCCAGAGAACCAAAGTTGTCAGCCAATCAAGTACAGTCGAACCGCGTTTATCCGGGCTCCATAATTCCGGAAATCTCAGGATCCGGACAAAAACATCAGGGAACGGATATTTTCTGTACAAATTTTACTTTTTATTCAGGAAATCCGCGTTCCGGAACTGGAATGAAAAAATCGGGAACGAAGGGTTAAAAATTAGTACAAACCTTATCCAAGAAACCGGACGTGGCCTGACTGTGTACATGTGTATCACACAATTTAAACTGGTACCCGTTGTATCTCCCGTAACCGTCCGATAAATACAAAAATCGATAACAGGCTACTAGTTTACACTTGTTATTTTCCGCGGGATCATAGCAAAGGGTTAAATAGTTTTATTCCAATCGCCATTTTACTCCCTCCCATTTCCACCCTTTAATCGTTTTTTCCCCATATACATGTATATATTCTAGTCTATGTAGATATCAGTATCAGGGTCATATATATCCATTTTTAGCTCAGCTGTTTTCGAAGAAAACATCGATGATTTTCTTAGCCATTGTCGTTGTGCGAAAAAATTGACAATTTATGATATCTCCCTTATTACTGAAGATATTTGCTTCAAACTTGGACAAGTTGTTTATTATCAAAACAGAAACCTATACAACAAGGGTAGGTAACCATCTAAGTATTTTTTGAAAGAGTTATGCCCCATTTTTAGCTCACCTGAGCACAAAGTGCTCAAGGTTAGCTTTTGTGATTGTGCTGTGTCTGTCGTGGGTCGTCAGTCATGCGGTCGTCAACATTAACCTTATGTGCCACATTTTGAGCCAGATACCCATGAAACTTTGTCAGAATGTTTGTCTTGATAAAATCTTAGACAAGTTGGAAATTGGGTGATGTCGGATCAAAAAGTAGGTCACTCGGCCAAATCTTAGAAAAAGCTTGTGTGCATTCTGCTGGCCACATTTTCAGCCTGATACTCATTAAACTTAGAAATTTTGTCCGAATGATACCCTGGACAAGTTAAAAATTGGGTTATGTCAGATCAAAAAGTAGTCACTGGGCCAAATCTTAGAAAAACCTTGTTTACACTCTAGAGGCCACATTTTCAGCATAATAGTCATGAAACTTGGTCAGAACGTTTCTCTTGATGATATCTTGGACAAGGTTGAGACTGGGTCATGTCGGGTCAAAAAGTAGGTCACTGGGCCAAATCTTAGAAAAACCTTGTGTGCACTCTAGAGGTCACATTTTCAGCCTGATTCACAAGAAACTTAGTCAGAATGTATTTCTTGATGATATCTCAGGCAAGTTTTAAATGGGGTCATATCAGGTCACTAAGTAGGTCACTGGGTCAAACCTTAGAAAAAAAATTGTGAGCTTCGAAGAGGCCATATTTTCAGCCTGGTACTCATGAAACTTGGTCAGATTGTTTGTCTTGATGATATCTGGGACAAGTTTTTAATTGGGTCAAGTCAGGTCAAAAAGTAGGTCTCTGGGACAAATCTTAGAAGAACCTAGTGTGCACTCTAAAGGCCTTATTTTCAGCCTGATAATTATGAAATTAGGTCAGACAGTTTGTCTTGATGATATCTTGGATGAGTTTGAAACTAGGTCATGTTGGATCAAGAAGTAGGTAACTGGGCCAGTTCTTTGGAAAAGCTTGTGTGGACTTTAGAGGTCACATTTTCAGCCTAATACTCATGAAACTTGGTCAGATTGTTTGTCCTGATGATATTTTAGAGAAGTTGGTTGGGTCACATTGGGTCAAAAAGTAGGTCACTTGGCCAAATCTTTGAAAAACCTTGGTTGCACCGTACAGACCAAATTTTCAGCCTGATACTCACGAAAATGGTCAGAATGTTTGTCTTCATAATATTTTGGACAAACTCAAAATTGGGTCATGTCGTGTCAAAAACTAGGTAACTTAAACACATTAAAACCAGGATCTCTTCAGCTTTAACAACCATAGATGAATTTACTCAGGTGAGCGCTTCAGGGCCAATGGCCCTCTTGTCATAATTTACTGTTTTACTCTACCAACATTGTGTCGTTGGCTTTATGAAAGTTTTGACCTGGGTGAACATTGAATATAGATCAAGATCTGAGGATTATTTACCCCGATATAAGTAGAACCAAAAATAAGGGAACCCTTGTATTTCATCTTGAGGTAATTCTTTATTTTTCCTAAAACATGCACGTATAACTGATATGGAATCCAAGTCAATACTGGATGTGACCTCCATATGCAGCAACACCTGCACGACACCTGGCGGGCATAATTATTGGAGATGATATGGCGTATTGTTGTTCTTGGAATCTGCTAAAATACTGAGAGGTAAAGTCACCCTGTCATATCATGTCAGAAGAAACAAGTAACATAGTTCCCTTATTTGTGGGGCTATGCATATTTTGACCCAGTTACCCTCAGTTTACATTGTTTGGGATCTGACATAGCTTTCAAGCATGACAGTATTCCCTGAAGTATAAAGTTTAACCTTTTACCACAGGATCCCCAGTTTTAGCAATCCTGAGGAAAAAGCCTTTTGAAACGAATGTAGGAAAAGGAGAAAATGTCACCAGCATTTTCTCCTTTTTCCACCCCGTTTTCTACACTCTCAAAGAAGAATTTCCTAATTTGTGCAGTATTTAGTTTTTCATCTGCAAATGCTTTCAATTTAGAGTGGTCTAAGGTATTGTCGTTTGGTAAAGAGTTAATGTAGTAATATCAGTTAATGTGCAACAATTAACAATTGTATTACTATTTAACCCTTTACCACATGGCAAAATGTTAGACTTGCCTAAATTGAAAGCATCTGCAGACGACAATTCATGTGTCACTCAAATGAGGAAATCTGTCCCTGAAAGGTTAGGAAACATTGCGGGAAAAGGAGAAAATGCTGGTTACCAGCATTTTCTCCTTTTCCCACCATGTTTTCAAAAGCTGACCTTCGCAGGGCCGTTAAAAGTAAGGGGTTGTGTGGTAAAGAGTTACTTCCCTTGTATTACCAGTACCATGCCTTCATTCTTCATACATTTTGGACAAATTTCTATATTATCCAGATTGTTGTAAATAAAATTATATAGTCCCTTTTTAAATATCCATTTTCTACTACTTTTTTTTTTTTAGTTTTTTAGCACAGCTGTTTTCAAAGAAAACATCGAGGTATTGTCATAGCCCTGTTGTAGTCCGCATCATCTTCTGCGTCGTCGTTACGCAAAACCTTGGACATTTTATAATAACTCTGTCGTTACAGAAGATATTAACTTCAAATAAGGAATTCTTGTTAACCCTTAAGCTGCTAAGCGCAACTCTTTGACCCTTTGTGGACAGTGTAGATCAAGATCAGACTGCACGGAATGTGCAGTCTGATCTTTGATCTACACTGTCCGATATGGTATTTTCTTTCCGTTGAAATCAACTTTGGAAATGCAATATTTGGGGTTTATTAAACGTGTGGAAATTTTCGTTTCATTTATTTAGCAGTTAAACTCTTTACCACGCAATCCTGAGTTTTAACGAACCTTACATAATGAGCTTTTGAAAACAGTGGGAAAAGGACAAAATGCTGGTAACCAGCATTTTCTCCTTTTCCCACTATGTTTTTTACTCCATCAAAACCATATTTCATCATTAGATCCACGTTTAAATTGACGTCTGCAAATGCTTTCAATTTTGACTAGTCTGAAATTTTGTCGTTTGGTAAAGAGCTACGGGTTAACTATTCAGAGGGCAATCCGTACAACATGGGCAGGTAACCAGCAAAACATTTTTGACAGTTATGCCCCTTTATTTGACATAGAACAGCGAAAGTCACTCTATCTCCAAAAGCAAGTGCAGCCGAGCGTAAAGCACCTGCATGCAGTGCTCTCGTTTTTCTTTTGGAATTCCTTTTATGTATCCATGTTTGACTTTAAATTATTTCTACTTTGATTAATCAATAAATCTATTTGTACAGGAAGCATGTATTCTTTGTTTTCTTCCTATCCAAGCCCCCATAGCTCGGTCAGTAGCATACAGGACTTGAGAACGGGAGGTTGCTGGTTCGATCCCCAGCTTGGCCAATTTCTTTCCGAGGATTGATGATAGTCATTGCGACAGGATTCATTCCTCTCTCACTGCTGACCATTGTTTCAATGATGATTATGTGGGAAAGAAGCCAGTGGCTTGGAAAGAATATTGTGCGGTGTACTGGTAAAAGAAACTCCAGGAAAGCATGGATAGGTGCACTGGCCGCCACGATATAACTGAAATAATGTTGAAAACGGTGTTAAACACCATACAATCAATCAATCATTTGTTTTGTTCTTAGGTGAAGATGTGAGATGTGGTGTAACGGCAAAAGCATTGATACTTAGAGTGCCGAATAAACTCAACAGACATTTTCATTCTAGAAATAAAACTAAAAAAATTGCAATTTTGAGGTTGCTGTTGTCCAGAGTACGTTTTGCACATTATGTGCTGTCAGATATTGATCTACACTGGCACTTTAACCCTTTACCACACAATCCTGGGTTTTAACAAATCTGAAGAAGCACGCTTTTGAAAACATTGTGGCAAAAGAAGAAAATGCTGGTAACCAGCATTTTCTCCTTTTCCCACAATGTTTTCTACCCTTCCCAAATCGAATTTCCATTTTCAATTCATGTTTATTTTGACGTCTGCAATTATTGCTTCGGATTTGGACAAGTCTAAAATTTTCTCGAGTGGTAAAGAGTCAAGGGTAAAGTCATTTAAATTGATGCAATCTATTATATGAAAAATATTGAAAAAAAAATGAGAATGAGGTAAGGGGACAGTCAAACTTAAAATTGTGGAAAAATGGATACTCATGACCAGTTTCCCTCTCACAAATTTACTTCAGAAGTTCTCCTTTGTGGAGTAATGAATAGCCCACATCAATTTAAAAATAACCTCTCTTTAGGTACAACAAAGATAACCTTTACCAAACAACAAACTTGTAGATTGGTCCAAAATGAAAGCATTTGCAGACAGCAAATCAGACCTTGCTCAAATGATGTGTTCTTTGAAAGGGTACAAAACATTGGAGAAAAGGAGAAAATGCTGGTTACCAGCATTTTTTCTTTTCCACAATGTTTTCAAAAGCCTCCATCCTCAGGGTTTTTAAAACTTGGGATCGTGTGGTAAAGGGTTGGGGGTGTGTTACTGGAATCAGGCTGTCCCTCTGTCAGTAAGAACAATTTTGTAATCTGTTTTCCTTAAGGTTATACTTCATTGCCATTGGTTCACTACTACCTAAGTTATGGCCCTTTGACTTTTTTTCCCTGATCTGAGAGGCTACCAGAAAAGAGGTATTTATCAGCCTGCTACAATTCTAGTTTGGTTCTTTTTAAAAAAAAAACTGAACCACATTCTATACCAATATGAATATATGGTCCTGCGAAAGAAAGCTCTTAAAAATGTGGGAAAAGGAGCCATTGCTTGTAAAACTCTATTTCTCTTTTCCAAATAATAATCTTACAATCATTAACCCTTTACTACAGAACAAAATTTTAGACCTGTCCATACTGAAAGCACCTGAAGGCAATAAGGTGAATGTGACTAATGATGGGATTGGTCTTTAAAAGGATAGAAAACATGGAGGGAAAAGGAGAAAATACTAGTTACCAGCATTTTCTCCTATTCCCAAAATGTTTTCAAAAGCATTATCTAGCAGAGTTGTTACGATTTGGAATTGTGTGGCACAGGATTAAAGAATAATAAATGTAAATGTACTTCCCTTCACTTCCAGAGCAAGTCCTTTCTGATACATGCACTTTCTGTTTTTTGTAGGTAAAACAATCAGCCTATACAATACTGTACAGAATAAGCTTTTTTAACATAGTTAGCTAAAAAGAATACAAATACTTGGTATCATTTTCTACCATCTTTATTTGCATATTCTCTACTCATTTACATTTACAGTTGAATAATAATAAAAATATACTTTTCCAGAGACAACAAAAATCATCTCAAGTCATTTGACATTGTTAACCATTTAGCTGACAATCCTTACTTTTAACAACCCTGAGAAGGAAAGCTTCTGAAAACATTGTGGGAAAAGGAGAAAATGCTGGTTATCAGCATTTTCAAATGCCAGTTACCAGTATTTTCTCAGTTTTTAATGTTTTTAAAAAAACCTTCTTAAGGGTCATTAAAACTCATTTTTGTAAGGTGCAGTGTTTATTCTGTCACTCTTCACCCTTTACCACACAATCCCGACTTAATGACCCTGAGGAAGAAGTCTTTTGAAAACATTGTGGGAAAAGGAGAAAATGCTGGTAACCAGCATTTTCTCCTTTTTCTACAATGTTTTCTACTCTTCCCAAGACAAATTTCGAGTCACATTTATTTTGTCGTCTGCAAAGCTTTCAATTTGGGCTGGTCTAAAATTTTGTTGTTTGGTAAAGAGTTCAGCAGATATCAATTTTTCAGAGTTGCTCTAATTGAAGCATTTTTACATAAAATGAACATATTATGGCTCAAAACCTGGCATTTGTCTATTAAAGGGTAAAAATCAGTGTGGGGAATGGAGAAAACTCTTATTAGCATTTTCTCCTTTTCCCACAATTTTTTTTTAAGGCCTATTAATGTAGTTAACCCTTTCCCAAACGACAAATTTTGGACTGGTCTAAATTGAAAGAGTTTGCAGATGACAATTTTAAATTTGATGAAAATGACAGAAAGGTCTCAAAAAGGGTAGAAAACACTGTGGGAAAAGGAGAAATTGCTTGTAACGAGCAATTTCTCCTTTTCCCACAGTGTTTTCAAAAGACTTGTACTGCAGACACGTGAAAACCAGGGCTTGTTTGGGAAAGGGTTAATCCATGGGTATTGTTTGATAAGGGTTAAATACATGTATACAAAATATAGTAAATATAATTCTTGCTTATTTAAACATGCAGTCATATGAATATATCATTTCATCTGAAACACAGAATTGTGTACAAGCAGTTCTCATTGAGAAACTAGATTTGCTGTTTCACTATTTCTGAAGAGAAATGAATGACCAAACACCAAAGTTACAGACTTGTCCAAACTGGAAGCATTTGCAGATGACAAAATAAATGTGACTCAAAAACAGAAATTTGATTTGGGAAGGGTAGAAAACATTGTGGGAAAAGGAGAAAATGCTGGTAACCAGCATTTTCTCCTTTTCCCACAACGTTTTCAAAAGCCTTCTTCCTCAAGGTTGTTGAAACTCAGGATTGTGTGGTAAAGGGATAAATTTAACACTTTAACAAGTTAGTGATTGCTGTATTGTTCCTTTAACTCTTTACCACACAATCCCGAGTTTTAACGACCCTGAAAAAGAAACATTTTGAAAACGTTGTGGAGAAAGGAGAAAATGCTGGTAACCAGCATTTTCTCCTTTTTCCACAATATTTTCTAATCTATCGAAGTCCATCATTTGAGCCACATTGAATTTGTTGTCTGCAAAAGCTTTCAATTTAGACCTGTCTGAAATTTTTTTGTGTGGTAAAGAGTTAAACTGATCATTTCCCTATACAGAAATACAGCAAATGAATTGGAAAATAGGCTTGTCAAAGATGGATAAGCAAAAGTTCAGTATGAGCAATTCGTCCTTTTGTCACAATGGTTTCAAAATGCTGCAAGATGAAAATGGGGTCTTTAAGTGGAAATGAATGAAAAGAAATGAACAATACCCTTGAAAATTTTGTTTTTCATGCCCTCTTTTTAAACCCTTTACCAGACGGCAAAATTTCAGACTGGTCCAAATTGAAAGCATTTGCAGACGAAAAATCTAAGGTGGTCCAAGCAACGAAATTTGACCTTGATAGGGTAGAGAACATTGTGAGAAAAGGAGAAAATGCTGGTTAAGCATTTTCTCCTTTTCCCACAATGTTTTCAAAAGCCTTCTTCCTCAGGGTTGTTACAAGTTAAGAATGTGTGGTAAAGGCTTAAAGCTTCAATGGTAATAAATAAACATGTAGTCATGGATGAATCACAATTCCATGTGCATTATGCAGACAAAATTATTAAAATCCCTCTTTTGTGTTCAATATCATGATAAATTGCATAAAATTATTTTCCTAGAACACAAAATGTTGTCAAGTAATCAAAATTTGTGTTATATGATAATATAATGCATTCCCAGAGAACCAAAGTTGTCAGCCAATCAAGTACAGTCGAACCGCGTTTATCCGGGCTCCATAATTCCGGAAATCTCAGGATCCGGACAAAAACATCAGGGAACGGATATTTTCTGTACAAATTTTACTTTTTATTCAGGAAATCCGCGTTCCGGAACTGGAATGAAAAAATCGGGAACGAAGGGTTAAAAATTAGTACAAACCTTATCCAAGAAACCGGACGTGGCCTGACTGTGTACATGTGTATCACACAATTTAAACTGGTACCCGTTGTATCTCCCGTAACCGTCCGATAAATACAAAAATCGATAACAGGCTACTAGTTTACACTTGTTATTTTCCGCGGGATTATAGACTGGTTATCATAAATATCATAAATACAGTCTACTTCGAGCGATTTCGGACTGGTTCGTCGTGAATAACACGGGTATCAGTCTAAATAGTGTCAGTTGTTGCAGACGATTTTCACACGTTTTGAAAACACGCGTGTTAATTAGTACTGTTTTCGAAAACCGTTAAATGACGTTCTCGTGCCATCGACAATTGTCAACTTAACAGATTATCCATACACATGGTACTGAAGTGACAATTTCACGCTTTTGTTGTTTAATTATTACTGGATCTACTTGATTACAGTAACGATCGCTAAAAAAATAACTGAAATGTCCGCAAAGATTTTGTGGGCATGTTTAAACTTATCTTTCAAAACTAAACGCAAAACTAAAATATGAACATACCGTCTGCTTGCATATTCAATAATCCTTTGTTTCAAAAACAAATATTTTCAATTTAAATGGTAAACCATAGGAAAAAAAAAAGAGTTTGATTCATGTGTTAATTCAAGATGTTTATGTTCCCCAAAGTACACACAAAATGGCCGCCAAACACGATAAATTTCGTTAGGTTTTTCGAAAATATTTTGCTCCTAACAGACTGTAAAGATGATTGAAAATATGCCTGCCTTCGATATCGAATCAATTGGCAATCAATCTCAATTAGTCTTTGCCATTTTACCACTTTGAAAGTAAGACTATCAGAAGCCAAACAGAATGTCTATACACCAGCAAAAGACGAGTTGAAGTTTCGACTTCCGTGAAAAAAGACATTTGTCAGTACAAAGAAGACCATCCAAAAAAACACTTTTGAAGGAATTCGACAGCACGTCATGTACATTTAAAATACTGTGCATATCGTGTTTTCCTTTTGTTTCGCCCTTTTCATGGTGTTTTCAAAAGTCATAAATGTGCCGAGCTTTACAAGCGCACCTGTTTGCACAATAGGTATGCATGTGCATGTAATTAGGTACAAGTAAAAAGACATGTACAAAAACAGACAAATAACAAAAAGGCAAAATGCAAATTTATGACACCCTTTATTTTATAAACCTGAACAATCGTAGGAACAATAATGACATGTATACAAGTGCTTGTGTAAAACATACGCTGTTGTAATTCTTACGATACATGGTGTCCCTTATCAACATGGAGGTTATTGACCTAGCTTAACTTGGATGCCATGCCAGCAATCACAGTTCGTCGATCCGGAAATACGGCTGATCCGGAAACATTCATAGGAAACAGAAGTGGCCGGATAAACGAGGCTCGACTGTATTATGTTACATCATTTGAATTCCCAAAAAAAAACACTTGTCAACCAATCAAATACTGTGTATCAAGACAATTTAATGAATTCCCAAAGAACATAAGTTGCCAATCAATCAAATTTTGCGTTACATAATAATTTGTGGGTCTGGAACAGAGTCTCCGATAGCTTTATGAGGCAGAATTCTTCCTCCATTGATGTAAAGTTCATCTTTTACTGTGACATCCTCACCTAATACCGACACATTACACATTCTGACCTGTCAATAAAAAAGATTGATTGATTGAGAGACTGATGGTTGGTTGGTTGGTTGGTTGGTTGGTTGGTATGTGGCCTAGGTTTTACCAGTACTAGGCTATGGCTCTGAATGTCTAGCTCAAGGACACTCCCACAGACTGAAGGCAAAGAAAACTTAATGCTTTTTAGGTACCTTTATGCCTTCACAGATTTGGCCCTTTCCAAAACAATCCCGGGTTTTCACGATCCTGGGAAAGAAGGCTTTTGAAAACATTGTGGGAAAGGGAGAAAATGCTGGTAACCAGGATTTTCTCCTTTTCCCACAATGTTTTCTTCTCTATCAGAGAGCTAAAGCTCATCTGTACGAAAGTTGAATTTGTCATCTGCAAATGCTCTGAAATTGGTCTATCCTAAAATTTTGTTGTGTGGTAAAGGTTTAAAACACTTTTTAATCACATAAAACCTTCTCCAGCAGTGACCAAACCCATGAATTATTTTTGATATTACAATACTATGTTATACCTTTTGGTTCCTGGTCCTGGTTGATTTGTAATTATGAGCATCAGAATTTGGAAGAACTAACCAAAGCCAAGTTTTATATCAATTTGCTGATTCTCGGATTATAATTATACAATCAAATTATTACAATTATAAAATTACATTATTATAATGTACATCATGACATTATGCACATGGAAAGATATTTAGTTTAGCATATTTAACAACAAAATGGAATGCTGTGAAAGATATTCAAAGTCAAAATATTTATGAACAAGAGTCTTTTTCATTCTACTTTTGACGTAAATGTCACTGGCCATGTACACATTTCAATTTCTGTTGGAAATATGTTGCAAAAACATCAACTTACCCAGCTTCCAACGATACTTTTCCAGCCTATGATTGACGATTCGATCCAAGAATGAGATCTGATGTGAGCTCCTTTAAGTAATGTGCATCTCTTTACGCAGACGCCGTCTTCTATAACAACATTTGGACCTATCACCACATTGGGACCGATTCTACAGTTCTTTCCTATTTTGGCACTTGGGTCCTATATAAAGAATAATGGTATGTCATGTTTAACTCTACCAAATGACAAAAATGTACACTAGTCCAAACTGAAAGCATTTCCAGACGACAATTTAAATGTGACTCAAATGATGGAACATGTCTTTAACAGGATAGAAAACACTGTGGAAAAGGGAGAAAATGCTGGTTACCATCATTTTCTATTGTTCTTATAATGTTTTCAAAAGGCCTTTTCCTCAGGGTTGTTTAATTCACCCTCATCAAACAATCAAGACCTTTAATCATCCTGAGGAAGACGGGTTTTAAAAACATTGTGGGAAAAGGAGAAAATGCTGGTTTTCAGCATTTTCTCCTTTTTCCTCAAAATTGTTTGCTACACAGTAAACCCTTTACCAAACGACAAAATTTAAGACTTGTCCAAATTCAAAGCATTTGCAGACGACAATTTAAATCTGGCTCAAAAATTGACATTTGTTTTGGGTATGGTAGAAAACATTGTGGGGAAAGGAGAAAATGCTGGTTAACAGCATTTTCTCCTTTTCCCACAATGGTTTCAAAAGGCTTCTTTCTCAAAGTGGTTAAAAGTCGGGATTGTGTGGTAAAGGGTTAAAGACAAATCTGATCATCTGAGCCACACATAATTAGACTTCTACACAGGCTTTCAACTTGAAAAAGTATACTATTTTGTCATCTGAGTCTGTATTCAACAACCATTCTTAAGAACATTCTTAGTCTTATTCTCAAGGATTTTCCAAATTTGAAAGTAACACAAATTCTGATCGGCTAAACTATTTGGTTTAGCCAATCAGATTTGGTTTAGCCAATCAGATTTGGTTTAGCTAATCAGATGGTTTAGCTAATCAGATGGTTTAGCCAATCAGAGGTTGTGTTACTTTCTAAAATCCAGAATTAGATGATTGATTGTATTGGAGTTTAATGCTGTTTTAACAGCTTAGGTTATATCACAGTGATCATTGCACCTATGCATGTGTTTCCTGGCTTTCTTACACCGGCACTAACACAACTTTCTTTCCAAGTCACTGACTACTTTTCTCACATGCATCAGAGGTAGGAGGCAAAAAAAGCCGGAAAGACAGTTTACCCCAACCGGGTATCAAACTCGCAACTACCAGGTTGCGAGTCAAATATGCTAAATACTGAGCTACCTGGGCCGGGCCCAGAATTAGACTAAGAATGTTCTTCAGAATGGTTGGTGATTACGATTCCAGTAAAATGATGTAACCCATTACAATGCAGGCTATCTGGTGGACATGCTACGTACAAACTGCAGCACAAGTGATGCATAGGAGAGACATTCAAAGAAAAGAAAAAATTCCTTTTCCTGTAAAATAATACGGACAGAATTACCCCTTTTTCCACAATATTTCCAAATCTGTCTACAAATGGCATGTAAATTGTTGTGTTTAAAATCAATCAAGCAAATGAACTTTCTGCTGTACTTTTCCTACAAAATGCTCATTCCCCCCCAACACTCAACCTTTTACTACACAATGCTGACTTTTAACGACCCTGGGAAAGAAGCGTTTTGAAAACATTGTGGGAAAACGAGAAAATGCCGGTAACCAGCATTTTCTCCTTTTCCCACAATGTTTCCTACCCTATCAAAGAAACATTGCACCATTTCAGCCACATTGAAATTGTTGTCTGCCAATGCTTTCAATTTGGACAGGCTAAAATTTTGGCATTTGGAAAAGGGTTAAACAATAATTGTATTTTAGTTTTGTGTGATTTCAATCTAGCTCATTTTTTTTTTCCCCCAAGATAAGAGATTTAACCTGCAGACATCATTCCACATAACATTACAAGCACACAATTGACTGTAAAGAAGACAAATTTTGAAAACAATGTCTGAAAAGGAGGAAATGCTGGTAACCAGCATTTTCTCCTTTTCACACAATGTTTTTTACCGTTTGAATGACAAATTGAATGTTTTAAGTAACATTTGTCGCGTACAAATACTTTCATTTTGGACAAATCCAAAATTTTATTGTGTGATGAAGCACTAGCATTACTACATAAGTACCAATACTTACAACTAAAGCATTTCCAACCACCCCTTCACCTTTATACAACAGGCTGGAGTTATTCTGGCGTAATGAATTTAAATACAGGCACATTCCTGTTAGATAGTCTTTAGGCTGTCCGACATCCATCCAAAAACCTGTAAACAGGGAAATATACTGGACATGTCAAAATGGCACTAATATATCACGGTTTAAGCAGGTCCTTTCTAAGCTTGACTGACTCTTTCATTGGCAAGCTATCTAAGTTTGAGCCATGCTCTTTGAAAAGAAGGCTAAAAGCATCTGCAAAAAGTACTGGTATCAACCCATGTCAGCTTGCAAAGACCAAGTGTATTTTCAAAGGACAGATAAATCATAGATTTGTGCCATGCCCTCTGAAAATGGGGTTTGATGCATCTGCAAAAAGTATCGACCCAGTTCAGCCTGCACAGTCCACACAGGCTGACCTGGGTTGAAACCTTTTGCTTCTGGTCAATTTTCTGCATATCCAAGGACCATTCTACTCATGATTCTGGCAAAATAGTTTTCATGGATCCATAGTTATCTGATGATGACTTGCTTGATATAATGCACCATGGAAATGCATTAAACCCCCTTTTGCCAGATCATCACTCATTTATGAAGTTCTTGAAGCCAATTCTTAAGAAAATAAAAAAGCCTCCTGTAATGATAAATAATTGCATGTGGATGCCAATGCTTGGCTGCAAATGTTTTTTCAATGAATACCCTAAGTACATATAGTAAAACAAGCATAACTTTGTCAAAAATATCATGAGGATTACAGTGGCACAAGCTCTGGCTAAAATAAAAGGAGTTTTCTCTGATAGGGTAGAAAGCAATGTGTGAAAAGGAGAAAGTGCTCATTACATTGTTTTCAAAAGCCCTATTCCACACGAGTTGTTAAAACAAGGGATTGTTTGCTATAGGACTAACACAATCCCGTGTCTTAACAACCCTGTGGAAAAAAGACTTCTGAAAACATTATGGAAAAAGGAGAAAATGCTGGTTACCAGCATTTTCTCCTTTTCTAAAAATGTTTTCTACCCTTTCAGAGACAATTTCCCCAATTTGAGTCACATTTAATTTGTTGTTTCCAAATGCTTTCAATTTGGATAAGTCTAAAATTTTGTCTTTTGGGTTAAAAGTTCACCATTAGCGTTCGCATTGCGTATCTTCTGTTATGACAGAGATATTACAAGCATACCCTCCCAGGACTACAACAATACCTCAACATTTCCATCGAAAACATTAGAGAAGAAACAATTATAATCTAATAATGCCATCAACTATTCACTAAGAAACAAGCGTCACTGACATCACTGTATATGAGTTCAAGAAAACTTAATAAAACATTTACACCCTTGTTGTAGAAAATAATGCCATACCATTTAATTCCATTGCATACAATTCACCATCTTTAGCCATCCCTGGGAATGTCTCTTTTTCTATTGATGTAGGTTTGAGCTAAAAGAAAGTATAAACAAAAATTGCTATTACTTCTAGATGCTTAACTCTTTACCACACGACAAAATTTTAGACTGGTCCAAATTGAAAGCGTTTGCAGACAACAAAATAAATTCAAATGAAGAAGTAAAACTTGTTTTGGGAAGGTTAGAAAACATTGTGGGAAATGGAGAAAATGCTGGTTACTAGCATTTTCTCCTCTTCCCACAATGTTTTCAAAAGGCTTCTTTCTCAGGGTTGTTAAAAGTCGGGATTGTGTGGTAAAGGGTTAAAATAAAAACAGCTGCCCAAAGTAAACAAAGTGGGTGTTAAAATGCATTAAAATTTAAATCATACCATTCAGAAGTATGGAAATTATTGTGAAGATGACAATCTGTTTTTGTATGGTCAGTATAAGTGTTACTCGCTGGCAGAGAAATTAATTTCAAAACTAGGTTAAAAGTTGCCAGATCACGCTATCTTTTGTTTACTTTTTGCCTGATTTTAAAATTCAATTTTCTGCCAGCTAGTAATACTTAGACTGACCATACAATACCAGATTGTCATCTCCACAATAATTACTTTTAAATGGTATGATTTAAATCTAAATGCATTTTAACAACTGCATTCTTTTTTGGCCACTATTTGGCCTTTAAGCCTTTACCCAACGATCCTATGTTTTAATGACCCTGAGGAAGAGGGGGCCTTTGAAAACATTGTGGGAAAATTGCTAGTAACCAGCATTTTCTCCTACTGCCAAAATGTTTTCTCCCCTTCTAGTTTTTGTTGGCTGGTAAAGAGTTAATTGCATATTTAACCCTTTACCGCACAATGACGCCTTTTGACGCCCCTGTGAAAGAAGCCTTTTGAAAACATTGTGGGAAAAGGAGAAAATGCTGGTAACCAGCATTTTCTCCTTTTTCCACAATGTTTTCTACCCTATCAAAGAAAAATTGCACCATTTTAGCCAAATTGAAATTGTCGTCTGCAAATGCTTTCAATTTGGAGAAGGCTAAAATTTTGTCGTCTGGTAAAGGGTTAACGGTATTTCAGTCATGCCATAGTTGCAGGTGCCCCTATCCATGCATTGTAATATTCACTACACACAACACTTTTCATTGGTCGCCACTTTTTACAAAGATAAATTAACCCTTAGGCTGCTAAGGACAACTCACTGACCTTTGGTGGACAATGTAGATCAAGATCAGACTGCACAAAACATGCAATCTAGTCTTGGATCTACACTGTACGATTAGGAGATATTTTTCCGCAATGAACTGGTTTGAAATAGCAACATTCCGGTTTTTACTACCGGCTCAAAAGTTTCAATTATCTTATTTACCAGGTTAAGGGTTAAGTCCAGATGATTGGTTTCTTATAATCTGTACCAGAAAACAAAAACGTAGACTTGTCCAAACTAAAAAAATTTACAGATGGCAAATTAAAAATGTGGCTCAAATGACAGTACTTGTCTTTGAAAAGCTAGAAAACACTTTGAAGAAATGAGCAAAATGCTGACCACCAGCATTTTCCTCTTTTCCCACAATGTTTTACGAAGTCCTTTTCATCAGGGCTGTTCAGATATTGGATTGTGTGGTATAAGGTAAAAGAAGAATTACAGAAAATAAAAACAATGTTTAACCCTTTCCCAAACAAGCCCTGGTTTTCACGTGTCTACAGTACAAGTCTTTTGAAAACACTGTGGGAAAAGGAGAAATTTCTCATAACGAGCAATTTCTCCTTTTCCCACAGTGTTTTCTACCCTTTCTGAGAACTTTCTGCCATTTTCATCAAATTTAAAATTGTCGTCTGCAAACTCTTTCAATTTGGACCGGTCCAAAATTTGTCATTTGGGAAAGGGTTAAAAGTGAGAGGGAAATGACATCATCAAACTTATCTACGGCTCTTCAATCAAAGTTTTCAAAACGGATAGATCAAGATAAAGACTACACAAATGTACAGTCTTATCTTAAATTTACACTTTTGCTTATTTTGTGAGACAATCTGACAATAACATGTGTGAAACTCCAATTTAGTTGGTGTTTTGTACATACTTAGATTCAATTTACTTTGCACTCTATGGTTTATATTTATTTCTATATGAAAAGTGGGGGTTTTAGAAAAACTGTCATTATCTTACCTCAATTCTATCCAACATGGGTGGAGAGAAAATATACAATCCAGCGTTGATTTTATTGGATACATATTCCTGCGGTTTCTCGACAAAACGCCGTATTTTGCCCGTCTCGGCTTCGTACACTACAACACCATATTTGGACGGTTCTTCAACTTTTGTGACCTATTTCAAATAAATAGTCCTTCATTGTCAGCTGTTGAGCCCCTACTATTCTTATATAACAGGAACACCTGTATGCATATGAGGATCTCTCATGTAATATATATATAAAAAAAAATGTAAATAGAGACAATAAAAAATTCACATTGGTATACAGGCTGAACCAACTTGTAAACCTTAAAATATTGTATTCATGCAATACAAACATGACAAAAGAACAAGTATCAAGTAACTCAAACCTCTTTTTGTTCTGACCAGCTTTAAAAAAAAAAAATCTTTGCAAAAACAGATAATCTATATCTGTCTGCAATGATGGCTTTAACCCTACACCACACAATCCTGAGTTTTCACAGCAGAGAATGAGTTTAATGTAGCTCAAATGATGAGATTTGCTTCTGAAAAGTCGGGAGAATATTGTGGGAAAAGGAGAAAATGCTGGTTACCAGCATTTTCTCCTTTTCTCACAATGTTTTTGTACGGCTTCTTTCTCAGGGCTCTGAAGACATATAACTGTTTCCTGAGGGGTTAACTCTACCAAACATTCCTGAGTTTAAGACCCTGAGAAATAAGGCTGATAAAAACATTGTGGAATAAGAAGAAAGTGCTGGCAACAAGTATTTTCTCATTTTTCCCTTGATGTTTTCTGACCTTTCAACGGCAAATGTCATCACCTGAGGTAGGTTTAATCCTTTACCAAACAATCCAGAGTTTTAATGACCCAGAAGAAGAAGGTATTTAAAAACATAGTGGCAAAAGGAGAAAATGCTGCTAACCAGCATTTTCTCCTTTTCCCGCAATGTTTTCTACCCTATCAAAGACAGAGAATGTCATTGAGCCACATTCAAGTTGTCGTCTGCAAATGTTTTCAGTTTGCTTGAGTACAAAATTTTATTGTTTAGTAAAGAGTTAATTTGTCATTGGCAAAAAAAGTTTTCAATACAGAAAAGTTTACATTTTTTTTTTTTTTAATAGAATTTTTGCAGACGACAATTGTAAATTTGATGAAAATGGCAGAAAGTTCTCCAAAAAGGGTAGAAAACACTGTGGGAAAAGGAGAAATTGCTCATTACGAGCAATTTCTCCTTTTCCCACTGTATTTTCAAAAGACTTGTACTGCAAACACGTGAAAACCAGGGCTTGTTTGGGAAAGAGTTAAGAGAGAATGGCCAAGCTTACCATGATAGTTCCTTGTTTGCCATGATGTTTGTGAAACTGGATCATGTCTTTAAATGGGAATTCACAGATAACATCGCTGTTTAATACAAAGAATGGATCCGAGTCTTTGGTTAAATACTGTCTTGCTAGTGCTAATGGCCCCGCTGTAAAACAGATATCAGTATAGACTAGACCCTTTACACAACAATCCCATAGTTTAAGGACCCTGAGGACGAAGGCCTTTTGAAAACATCACTGGAAAAGGAGAAAATGCTGGTAACCAGCATTTCCTCCATTTCCCAAGATATTTTCTAGCCTTTCCAAGTCAAATTTCATCATTTGAGCCAAAATCAACTTAAACGATTGGCAACTTTTTAATTTCAAATCATCAAATTTTATTGGTATCTAAAGGCCACTGGCCCATCATACATTATACTATACATACAATAAATGTTCCAGAGTGCAAATATATATCAGAGTATCAGCACTGATCTTGATCAACTCTGTGAAAAAACAACGAAGGCTGTGCTTGGCGATACATACTGTTCCTACTCATACTTTTCAGCTTTCTTCTCTACTGGTAAGTGTGACCCCTGCACCTGTCTTCACCAACCATTCTACTATGCATTCTTAGTCTTCTTCAAAATTTCAAAAGTAAAACAATTTCTGATGAACGATTTAGCCAATTAGCGGTTCTGTTTAGCCAATGAGAGATTGTGTATCTCTGAAATTCTGAACATTCTTGAGAAATGTACTAAAATTGCTATTAAGTCTTAAACAAACAATCCAAACTTTTAACGCCCCTCGAAAAAAGGCTTTGGAAAAATTGTAGGAAAAGGAGAAAATGCTGGTAACCCGCATTTTCTCCTTTTCCTACAATGTTTGACATCCTATCACAGACAAATCTCACCATATGAGCATCATTTAATTTATCGTCTGCAAATGCTTCCAATTTGGACCAGTCTCAAATATTGGTAACGAGTTAAGAATGATTGCTGAATATAGGCCCTGATCATTTCACAATCTAAGCATTCAGACAAGTAAACAAGCTTGTAAGATTTTTAACACTTACCTGTTCCTAATGGTTCTGCTTCTAAAGATATAGTGATTGTGACACCAAGCTGAAATGGAACAATTGGGTATTACATATGTACTAGCAAATATAAAAGAATGTTTTGTTTTCCTTATAGAAGACTGCATATGTGGCTCTAAAGAAGTAATTGAATGGGATGTCTGTGAGGAACTAATGCAAACTGCTTATCAGAGTTCCAGACAGAGGCAGTGATTTTGATATCAAAATTGAAAAAGTTAGTTATTCTCCACTAAACCCTATGTTACGGGTACTCATTAGAATCGTCTCATAGAGACGATTCTAATGAGTACCCACAACATAGGGTTTGGAAGAGAAATAATGGATTTAGAATACTATCGCTCCCTCTTATCGGGAGCTCTGGCTTATCTTGTAAGACATTGTTAGTTTGATCTTTGTACCATGTAATCCTTGATCATGACAAGTTTGAGGAAAAAGGCTTTTAAAACATTGTAGTAAAAGGAGAAAATGCTGGTAACTCTCTCAAAGACAAATCCCATCATGGGGGCCACATTTAATTTGTTGTCAGCAAAAGCTTTCATAGTAGAGAGTTATCCTTTTACCACACCATCCCAAGTCTTGACAATCCTGATGAAAAAGGCTATCAAAGAAATTATGGGGAAAGGAGAAAAGGCTGGTAACCAGCTGTTTCTCCATTTCCCAAAATGTTTTCTACCCTATCAAAGACAAACCCATCATTTGGGAGACATTTAATATATCCTCTGCAAATGTTCTCAAAATGGATGAGTCCAAATTTTTGTCATTTGGTAAAGACTTAACTCTTTATAACACGACAACAATGTAAACTTGTCCAAATTCAAAGCATTTGCAGACAGCAATTTCAATGTGGCTCACACAATGGAATTTGTCTCCGACAGGATAGAAAACATTGTGGGAATAGGAGAAAATGCTGGATACCAGCATTTTCTCCTTTTCCCACAATGTTTTGGAAAGTCCTCTTCTTCAGGGCCATTCAAACTCAGGATTTTGTGCTGTAAAGGGTTAAAATGTACCTTTTTCTCTACTTCTTTCAGTTGCTGTTCCATCTGTTCTGCTCTGTAACTGACAGCCAGTATAATATGTGTAACACCTGCCTGTGGACAGTAATAGACTTCAAATGAAATATGTTACAAAGATAGAGAAAAATGAGAAGAAATACAAGAAAAAGAGTGTGTCTGAACATTCACTTGGTTTCCAGTTGTAAACAAATTTCCAGCCAAGCCCAGAAGTGCAGTTGGTAGTGCACAGGACTTGAGACCTTGGGGTTGCTGGTTTGAATCCCCACCTCTGCCAATTTCTTGATGATGGTCATTGCAATAGGATTCATTCCTCTCTCACCACTGACCATTGTTTCAATGAGGGTTATATGGGAAAGCAGCCAGTGGGTTGGGAAGAATACTGAGCAGAGTACTTGGAAAAGAAATATCCAGTAAAGCATGGACAGGTGCACTCTGGCTCCCAAAAAATAACTGAAATAGTATTGAAAATGGCATTAAACTCAAAATACAAACACATACAAAATAACCATTTGAAAAAACAAATTTCCTCTATTTTTTTTTTTAAATGGCAATCTGCAGACAGACTCCAAGGTAAATATGTGCCAAAAGAAAGAAAACAGGGAAAAAACTCGGCAAAATAACTCTTTACCACACAATCCCAACTTTAAAGGACCCTGTGAAAGAAGCCTTTGGAAAGCATTGTGGGAAAAGGAGAAAATGCTGGTAACCAGCATTTTCTCCTTTTCCCACAATGTTTTCTACCCTTCCCAAAACAAATTTCAAATTTTCAGTCACATTTATTTTGTCGTCTGCAAATGCTTTCAATTTGGACCACTCTAAAGTTTTGTCGTTTGGTAAAGAGATAAACAACAATTAAATGTATATGAGTCATGCTCTGTGAAAAGGGGGTTTGTGTATTTGCAAATACATGTACAAGGTAGTATCGACCCATATCAGGCTGACACATGTCGAAACTTTTTGCTTTTTGCAAATATTTTGCATGTCTGAAGACTTTACTACTTCATGATTCAGTCGGTTGTCAAACAAAATGGATTTTATGGATCCACAATTACCGTTATGTAATGACTTGTTCGGAATGATGCAGCACAGAGATCCATAATTATGTAATAACTTGTATGGAATAACGCAACACGAAGATGCATTAACTCTTTACCAAACAATCCCTACTTTTAACGAAACTGAGGAAGAAGCCTTTTGAAAACATTGTGGAAAAAGGAGAAAATGCTGGTAACCAGCATTTTCTCCTTTTCCCACAATGTTTTCTAACCTAGCAAAGGCAAATTGTACCATTTGCGCTACATTTAAATTGTCGTCTGCAAATGCTTTCAATTTGGAGAAGTCTGCATTCTGCTCGTGTTGTATAGGGTTAACGACCATGAACAAAAAGCCTTTTGAAAACATTGTGGGAAAAGGAGAAAATGCTGGTTACCAGCATTTTCTCCTTTTCCCACAATGTTTTCTATTCTTCCCAAAACAAATTTCAATTTTTGAGTGATGTTTATTCTGTTGTCTGCAAATGCTTTCAATTTAGACAAGGCTAAAATTTTGTCTTCCCAAAACAAATTTCAATTTTTGAGTTATATTTTTGTTGTCTGCAAATGCTTTCAATTTAGACAAGGCTAAAATTTTGTTGTGTGGTAAAGGGTTAAACCCCCCTTTTTGCCAGAGCATGGCTCATACATTAAGTAAGCTGGTTACCTCTACCAATGCTTCCAATTGATGAAACAGCATAGGTTTGTTGCAGAATTCTACAAGTGGTTTGGCGCAGCTGAGGGTTAGTGGCCTCAATCTGGTCCCGTAACCTCCGACTAGAATTAAGGCCTTCATGGTTCTCCCTACAAGTACAATAAAACATGAATTAAAAATTAATCCTTTACCACAAAATCTAAAGTTTTAATGACTTTGAGAAAGAAGGCTTTTGAAAACATTGTGGGAAAAGTCAGAAAAGCAAAAAAATGCTGGCACCCAGCATTTTCTCCTTTTCCCACACTGTTTTATAACCTCTCACAGACAAATCTCATTATTTATGCCACATCTATTATGTCATCTGCAAATGCTTTCAATTTGGACTAGTCTAAAATTCTGTTGTTTGGTAAAGAGTTAATAATCGGTTAATCGCAGGAAACACATACACTGTAGTCAAACAGTTGCTGTGATGTGACTGTACACAAATGTGACTGTACTATGACTGTACTGTACTATGTACTATAACTGGTTGAAAGTCGCCAGAAACATCAAAAGCTCCGTTCAGTGACATTATTTCAGAAAAATATATTTTGTTAAACCTTTTCCAAATGATTCTGTGTTTAACCCTTTAGTACATGACTGATCTGAAAAATTAGGTAACTCTTTACAAGATGACAAAATCTAAGACTTGTTCAAATACAGATTAGACAAATAAGATATGGATCAAATGATTGGATGTGTCTTTGAAAGGATAGAAAAAATTGTGGAAAAAAAAAGTAAATGCTAGTTTCAAGCATTTTTTTCTTTTTCCACATTGTTTTCAAATGCCGTTTTTTCTTCAGGACTGGTAAATGTCAAGACAGTTTTTTAAAAACACCTGCACATGTGACTAATGTGTAGATTTAGTCTGCCAAAACCTTGATCTTCACAACTATATAAGATGTTTCCAATAAATATGTCTTTTGGCAAATGGGGGTAAAAGACATGAGCCATGTTCCATGAAAATGGGATTCAAAGCATGTGCAAAAAGTATCGACCCAGGTCAACCTGCACCATCAGCACAGCTGACTTGGGTCAAAATTTTTTGCCTTGGTAAATTTCTTGTATGTCCAAGGACCATTCAACCTCAGAATTCAGCATGTTGCTAGACAAAATGGAATTTTATGGATCAACAATCATAATTATTATGACTTGCTTGGTATAATGAAGCACAGGGATGCATTAAACCCCTTTTTGCCAGAGTGTGGCTCAAATTTAATTGTTGGAGCCATTTGCACTGTAAATAGGTAAGACCAATGGATTGATTTGGGAGTTACACTAACAGCTTCTTTGTGGCATGTCTAAACCCTTTTCCAGACTTTTAATGACCCTGAGAAGAAGCCTTTTGAAAACATTGTGGGAAAAGGAGAAAATGCTGGTAACCAGCATTTTCTCCTTTTCCCACAATGTTTTCTATCCATCCCAAGACAAATTTCAATTTTTGAGCCACATTTATTTTGTGGTCTGCAAATGCTTTCAATCTGTACTCATGTAAAATTCTGTTGTTTGGTAAAGGGTTAACCCTTTCCCAAACAGCAGGGAGAAAACATCATGGGAACAGGAGAAAATGCTGGTTACCAGCATTTTCTCCATTCCCCACAAGGTTTTTTGAAAGGCCTCTTCCTGAAAGTCATTAAAACAAAGGTTTGTTTCGAGAAAGGTTCACCCTTGTTGAACCTTGAATTAATTGCTTATGTGGACATCTCAAGATCAGGCTGCACAAAATGTGCAGTCTGATCTTGGATCAACCCTGTCTGTATCTTCACCAGATATTCCGAAGAAAAAAAAAGTTTTGACATTGCATCTTTAGACATGACCTGGAATATCCATTTTATTTATTTAGCAATACAAGCATAAAATACCCTTTGTCATGAACTCTACCATACAATGAAAATGACTTGTCTAAATTGAATGCATTTGCAGACAACAAATTAACCCTTTCCCAAAAGATAAATTTTAGACTGGTCCAAATTGAAAGAGTTTGCAGACGGCAATTTTAAATTTGATGAAAATGGCAGAAAGTTCTCCAAAAGGGTAGAAAACACTGTGGGAAAAGGAGAGATTGCTCATTACGAGCAATTTCTCCTTTTTCCACAGTGTTTTCAAAAGACTTGTACTGCAGACACGTGAAAACCAGGGCTTGTTTGGGAAAGGGTTAAATGTGGCTAAAATGATGGAATTCATCTTGGATAGTGTAGAAAACATTGCAGGAAAGAGAAAATGCTTGTTACCAGCATTTTCTCCTTTTCCCACAATATTTCAAATCTGTGTTTTTTTTCCTGTATTGGGAATGGGTCCTAAACCATACAAATTGGGAAAAAAACACTATGTTTTCTCCCAAATTGGTTATTTTTGTAATAAACACAGAATCCTGTCACTGATTATTTATAAGGGAGCCTTTTCCTTTGTTACAATGATTTTAACTAAAATAAAAGCATTATGATAATTTTGGGGTCCTGTTTCTTTAATTTCTTAAAAATATGTGTCAGTGTATTTTCACTGTGCCCCCCCTTTAAAGTTAATGTATCTTTTCAATGACTCATGGTGAACATTAGACTCTTCATGTTTTTTAAATTTTTTGGTAGATCTGGTGGTTCCTGTATTTATGATTGGAGAATCACCTCCCTGTTTGTTAAGACCTAGATCTACTCCAAAAAGCATTTTTTACACAAACCATTTTTACTACAGCTGAAATACAGCCATTCAAAATTAAGTTCATATTTTGCATCAATTGTAATCTGATTTTTAGTAAGTGGGAATAAAGTTGAAGGTCCAGGTAGTTCAAGTTTACAGGCAAATAGAGTTTCTGGGAGTTGACTCGTGGATTTTGTTGATGACAAAATTGTTTGAATCCGGGCCCATTGGAATGTCTAATATCCATTTCAGACGAGGTTATTGTTGCATCGTAATCCTTACATTCATCTTGACTTGACTTGTCATTCTTCTTAAAACAAACTCTGTAAGGAGTTTAGAACACGTCGGTTTGATTTTATTTCGTTAATATTTGCTATTATGGCTTATTTCGAAGTTTAATAGCTACAGAACAAATTTTCCGCAAATACACTTGGCGTTTAGAACACTGACAATTTGCAAATTTTCCGCTACATAAAAATAGCACATTGTATCTGAATATCACTATGGAGACTGCCGAAATACATACACTGGGTGCCAACCTATATTGGACACAGGCTTAAACTTGGTAATCAAACACTGAGACCAGTTTACCGAAATAAACTGTTGATAGAGGTCGCAGGATTTTTTTTTTTTTTTCAGTACTTTGGGGAACTCCACTCTTTTCGAACAATGAAATCGCTGGTAGTTGGATGGTTACGTTTTCAGAACAATCTGCCAGGGGGAAATCCACAATTCTGTCTTCATTCTATCATAGAGTCAAAAATTTTGGAAAACCGACATTCTGTCCTTGATTTGAAATAAGTCTGTTATCCTGTGAGAAACACTTTTGTTTTGGGAATTCTCATGCGTAATTTTGGCAAAAATGGTTACTTTTTCGGATTGGGAACAGGTCCGTTTTACGGACCCATTTAAAGAAGGAAAAAAATCGCTGCAAATGTCTCACAATATTTCGAATATTTCAAAAGGTTTCTTCCCAGGGAATAATAAACATAGGATTGTGTAGTAAAGGGTTTAAATGGATAGAAATGATATGCTTAGCAACTGTCATTCACTTTCATAGACCTTTCAACCGTTGAAAAAATGCTAAAATGTGTGAAACTGGTGAGATTGAGAAAAGTTTCAGACCTCCAAATAATACTGTATCCACGTTAAATACAAGCCAAAGACTTAAAATTCCAGCAGCAAAACCGTATGAGACGCTTGATGATGCAAGAGGTGTAATTTAACAACTAAAATTGCATTGACTACTGGTTCGCTACCAGTGGCGGCCAAGTACCAGTGGCGGCCATTCTTATGATATCGCGTTAGGCGTTCATTTGCATATCAAAGCTCTCGATCATGTTGAAAAAGAAGAAATTATGTTTCAGATACCAAATAAAAATCGAAACTTGATGCAATGTAAGTAAAAATATAAACAAGTATCCCTGTTAACCCCCTAAGTGTCAAAAATTCACTTCCGGGGGATTGACCTTCATCATTTCTCCAACCGATTTAAGTCTGAAATAACCCAAAAGAAAAATGTTTCTATATCAAAAATGTCAAATACACGATGATTTTTCACTTACTACATCAATTAGTCCATTTCTTTATTTGCTTAAGCAGTAATTCCCAGATATTCACGAGAGACACAAATCACATATGACTTGCAGAAGGCACGCGTTAAATGACGTCATGCAGAGGCATAGCTATCCAGGGCATCCAGTTCAGTCAGTCACTATACTCTTTTTCATAAACCTCATTATTGCTTTTCAGGTTCCCCTTCGACGGTTGGACAAAAATGCTATAAACGGGTACAATACTAGAGTATCATAATTATAAGTTTAATTTGTTCTTATTTCATATCTTAATGTATCAATAAAAAATCTATTTAAGTAAATCCATGATATAAATTGTATTCCTGTAGGACTGGAGAAAAAAAGTATAAATTCAAGTTTTTCGATTTTTCAACAGACATCTGCCATATTCCTATTCAAAGGAAATACTTAAAATGGCTATATCTGGCGGATAATCGTCCGACAGGCAACAAAAAATACTCTATTTCAAGGAAAATTGTCAACAGTCATGGGGGTGGTATTTATGAAACACAATTTTGACCCTGCGTGTCGGGGAGGGCGGTTATAAATGAAACATCGCCCAGCATATTGAAGAAGTTGCAAATTGCATTAGTCAGGTAGATCTATCTAGAATACATGACTAGACAAGGTTTTTGAAGGAGCAATAAATTGTGGGTATCAAGGCAAAAAAGCAGTAAGTTTGTTTATAATGTGATGTTGGCGATCAAACAAATGGTTTAGATCTTTCTTTGGAAGATACTGACAGATCAAGATCAAGAATGGTAAACAATGAACAATGACTTTGATCTTCTTGAGGACACACTAAATTGAGTTGTACACACAACTACAGAATTGAAATTTTCAGACAGCCAAGTTCATCTTAAATCAATCTTACTCTTACTAGATCTACAATAAATTTTTAGCCTTGTCCATATTAAAATCATGTGCAGATAACATTACGATGTGGTTCCAATACAAAAAGCCTTTAAAGTGAAGAAGACATTGTAAGAAAACATGAAAATGCTGGTAGCATACATTTTCTTCCATCCCATAATGTTTCTAAAATCCTTCTTTTTTTCAACTTTTCACATTTTTCAAAATTAATGAGCTGAACTTACAAAAATAGTTAAACTAATAACACTTGTTTTCTTATAAAGCAAAATTCAGCTTTACTTAAGCTGAGGTTTTCATTGTTGGCTGCAAGGCTTGGTTTTATCCATGAGAATGCCATCATCAGCAAAGCCAAGTTTCCTGCAGTTTGAAGCCACACAGTGGACCATCGGTGTTCTACTTCTGTCAGCAAAGGTGTACATCTGTATAAAAAATCAGTCCCTGAGGTCTGAGACTGTAACTTTTTTTCAACATTTTCAGTGGAAAAAGTGTGAGCTTCAACACCAAAAGTGCTAAAACCTCTATGAATCTGATTATCATGATGATAATAGATTTATTTTCCAAAACTTTATTTCAAGTATCACAAACATATTACCAAATAATTACAAAGCGTTTTTAACATAATGACTTTTGCTTCCAATGGTGATTGTATGAAGCAAAGTTTTATAAATATATGTGTATTAAGGACAAAGGCTGTCATCTAGGGTTCTTTAATGAAGTGTGAAATCCTCCAAGTCAACTAAGATGCCATTGACACAACACATGTAACTCCATCTTGGTTGATATAGAGACAGATCTGGGGAAGAGAGGGCACCAACTGCAGCGGAAATATTAAGGCATATGTACCCGCAGCGAATAAAGGATCAATTTGCTTAGCATGTTGCTCTTTATTTAGCCAATCCTCTTGTCAATCCCTCCAGAATTAACTTGAGGAATTGATTCCAGAATTCTTGTCTCATGTATTTCCACCAGCTCCAGCCAAATCTGAAATTACCAGGTAAGATTTTCTGTTACAGTATTTTAAAGCTCTTTTTATACAAATTTGTACTACTCTTACCTAAATATGAAATATTAAACAGGTATTATGCAATATTCATAGATGTGTCTTGAAAGTGTCAAAATATCTATTTCAATTTAAATTACCCAATCATAAAAAATTATACTGGGAAAAAAAAAAAATAATAATAATAACATTTACATACATACATACATGTACATGCCAAATTAACGTCATATCTATTTGGGATTTCTGAATTATTTGTAGGCAACAGTGATAACATACTTAAGAGTTCACAAGAGGCTGAAAGAAAAGTGAAATGCAGAACATTAAAGAAAATGCAGATAGAAAGTAGAATAGCAGGAAGGAAAAAGAAGAAGCAACATGTGTGTAACTTCTGGATGCACTAACAAGCTTAAAAAGGCTTATAAATCAAAAACAGAAATTCATCATTTTTATTCTGTTTAACATGAAAGCATGATATGTGTTTAAGTCTTTGTTTCCAGGCATTGAACTACATATACTTGCCTTGAGTAAGAACAGACGTAGTTTCCTAAAGAGTGTGTAGGTTTATCCATGTTATGGATAATAATAGTTATTTTGTGTGTAGCAATTGTTGTCAGCGAAACAGGTTGACTGTAAAGAAATACACCTATTTCACAATAAAGATATTTATGAAATGTGACAATTCATCATTTTGCATCGTCTAATTTTCCTGTATGTGCACATCATCAACATTTTAATAATTATGTGGTGCCATTAGCTAACGGAAGTCGCCTGACATCATTCCTCTAATAAAGGCATTTGTGATTGTGTAATGCCCAAATTTGCGATTGTGAACTAACAAAATATAATTTTAATCTCTTCAATGACTCAGTTTCAACATTATCATTTTGTAATTGTATGTTTATGAAATAATACTGGCATTTTTGGTATCCTTATTGAAATAATGGGCAGTATTTTACCATCGTAACTAAGTAAAACAACAAATGAAATGCTGTTTAAAAAACAAACTGAGCTTATACTCACCTGAGTTCTGTTTTTCCCTCCGCATTTCCCCCCTTTTCCGATAGAATACCATTAAATGTTGATTAACTGACATAACTACCCTACCCCCTGTGCAACCTCAGCTGCCACAGTCCATATCTATTTTTGGCTCGCGCATGCGTGTTTGAATTGTGAAAGTAGAAAATAGACACAGTTGTAGGTTGTTCCTCATTAACTCTACGTAGGGGTCATATAAAACATTAGACTTGCTACAATATTGCAGAATTTCAAGAAAAATGGTTTTTCATTCGATATCTTCTGGCAATAGTAATATTACGGTAATTCTGTATACAAAATTCGGTTGGCCGCCACTGGTACTCTTCGTGACGTAAGTCCGTCTGTTGACCGACGGGTTATTCATATCGTGCCGAGTTTCATTTACAGTCTATTTCAGATTTCCACTCGTGACTCTTACAATATTGAACCCTAGTTTGCCCACGTAAAGTATGAGCTGTGAACTTAAAGAATATTACCTTACAGATTAGAAAAGGTTTTAAAAAATGGCCGCCACTGGTCGTGAGCCAGTATGCAAAATTTTTACAATGTATGAACTAGTGTACTAACTACATGTTATGGCAATCTATAAAAAAAAAAAACGGGACAATCATCATTAATTCTACAGTAATGGCAGTGTTGCTTACGGAGCTGAATTTACCGTGAATAACTCTGAATGTTTGTAAACAAGTATAAACAAATGACAGTCTGCCACGCTGGTCGAACACCGAGTTGTACCAAATGAGGTTTCCGGTTTCGATTTACTCTAGGAAAAGTGTTGATAACAATGCGGTGTCAGTATCCTATATAATAATGTTAAACACGTACCAAAACCAAAACGTACACAAACATCGGTACACTTAACAGTCAAATAGTAAAGGATTTTAGTGCGACATTAGGCAAGGTTCCTTGCAAAGACATGTTTCAAATAAACTGCATCTTAAATCTATATAATTTATATCTTTTTTAACTAAAATAAAGAATTTATTATTAAATAGAGGATCTTACATGAGTGTTTATGTATTATCATTTTTATCAAACGAATTGACTAAAATTATATGACGCGAGCCTGGCGAGCGTCATATACATTTTAATCAACGAGTTTGATAAAAATGATAATACATAAACATGAATGTGAGATTCTATTTATAACATAAAACGAATGACAGACAAATAAATATCTTTCATCATCACCTTCACTTATATACCGTTCACAGGTCCATGTTTACAGTTGTAGTTCGGTTTCAAATGTGTACATACACAAGTAATCAGCCCTTTGACATTTACACTGAAAATAGAATGAAAGAGTTTCCAGAGGGGATAACTCCACCTATTTCCGCAATTTTGTTGATTTCAAAAAACTTCAGCTGCATTTTTTGCTTTTTATTTCACATGAAAATGGAAAATTTTTCATGCATATATGCCTTAGCAACAATGACGTCATTTTTCTGTGAAACGGCGTAATAGTATAAATTCCGACATGTGCTGTAGCTGGTTTTCTCGGCTTCATGCGTTCATGACTAAAAACTAATCAAAACCGGGACCCAAAAAACGATAATACATTAGTGTATTATTGAAAACAAGTCATGGGTTTAATACTCTGCTGGAGGAGGTTTTATGTGATAACACATTTCATCGTTGCTTTTTGAAAACTGGACTCCCGCTGCTTTGCCCGATTCAAAAATTGTTTTAACTAGTTAGTATGATAAAAGAAATAACCTTAGAAAATAAGCGGAATGGTTTTAATGTAGCTGAGACACAATCTCGAAAATAACATCGGGGGTATAATAAACCTTGCCTTCTCAGAAATAGCCAATCATCTTTTGGCCGAAACTTCTTAGGAACGAATCTGCTGGAAATTTTTTCCCGTTCGGGTTATCCCCCTTACATTATACTCTTCGTTAATCTTTCGTGGCTAAACGTGATTGGTTTTCGTAGCGAAAACCACTGAGGAGAATGTAACGAAACATTTCTTTAATTTAGACAATTGTGAAAAAAGAAATTTGTCTCAGATTCGTACCTGGAAAGCGGTTATCACAAAACTTCTATTTAAACTTATCGGACTTCCAACAACCGACCGGCCCCCAGGCTCAGCATCCGGACCATGAAGCTGTCAAAACTCGTGCTAACTTTTGTCAGTGCAGTGTACACTGTCCTATGTTTCAATTCAGTGGGAACGACGGCGTCGAAATGTGGCGACTGTAAAACATTAGTTGATGGCTTTAAAGAGGTTTGAGTTGAAATCAAGATTTTCAGAATATTTTTCAAATAAAACTAAACACGGAAACCAACTGTAGATCAAAATTCAGTGGAAATTTCGAACCATTATTACAAACCCTTTTAATGTATTTTGTGTTCAAGTTATTTTCAATTCTGAAAATCTTGCTGTTTACTAAAGTGTAAATTTGAGTTTGGACTTCTACCTTTGATTCGAAGGGTATCTCACATGTTTTTTTCGTAATTGTTCCTCCATCCCCTTCAATTCTTTTAGAGATTCTGAAATCTTACCAGTCAGTCCCATTTCTTGAGAAATATACAATTTGTCGTCTCCAAATAATTTCTATTTACACCTATCAAAAATGATCTTGACTGGTAAAGAGTTAAGCAACAAATTTTAAATCCATCCATATTACAAAAAAAAAAAACCTGTCCACCAGACATTAATGCTTACCAGACAACTAAATTATGCACTTGTCAAATTTGGTACTATTGCAGACTACAGTGTTGTTCAAATGATAGCATTTGACTGAGAAGGTTTAAAACATAGGGGGGAAAAAGAGAAAATGCTGCTAACTAGCAGTTTTTACTCATTAAATTATATAATTTTTCTTTAAATTTATCAAGAATTAAGAAAAGAAAGAAAGACAACAGAAAATCCAGATAGAAAAAATTTTGCAAGATGATGATGTATTACTCTGCTAATGCTAAGTTGAAATTTCAAAATATACTTGCATATTAACCCTTTACCACATGATACTAAGTTTTAATGGACATAAGGAAGAAGGTGTTTGAAAACTTTGTAAGAAAAAGAGAACATTGCTAGCAACCGGTTTTTTCTCCTAATCCAACAATGTTTTCAAAATTACCAGAAAATTACAGCTCATTTGTATCATTTTCCAATATGTAGATTTCTCCTACTTTCAATTTAGAAAAATCAACTATGTGTTACTTCAGAAAAGGTTGAGTTGTTTCATGTATATCCAGTTACAAATACTTTCAGGGTCTGAAGAGCACAAGAAAGTCAAACTTTGGAGGTGGAAATACAAGATGGGAGGAGAAATCCCTTGGACCCTGGATCAGTAGGTAAGCGATCCCGTTGTCAAGTTGCCAGTAGATGAGCTATCCCTTGGTTCATAGGCCAGTGGGTAAAGCAAACCCTTAGTCCCGTGGCAAATAGGTAAGCAGTCCCTTGGCCAGTATGTTAGTAATCCCTTGGTCCCAGGCTCATCAGGTAAACAATTCCTTTCTCCCTGGTTCCATAGGTTTGTAGTCACTGGGTCAGTAGGTAAAAAATCTTTTGGCCTCAGGGCCAGTGGGTAAGCAATCCCTGATTCCTGGGCCAGTAGGTAAGCATTCTCTTGGCCCTGTGCTTACCAGAAGGTAAGCAATCCTTTGATCCCTGGCCAGCAGGTAGACAATCCTTGGTACCTGGGCCAGTAGGTTAGTAATCCCTCTGTCTCTGGCGTAGAAAGTAAGCAATCCCTTGGTGCCTGGGCCAGTGGATACTAAGAAATCCCTTGGCCCCTGAGCCAGTAGCTGAGCAATGTTGAATGATAGGTACTGGGTACATCACAGGGGCGAAACTAAAAGTTTGAATTTTGTTAATCTACCTCAGGCAGATTTTTAAGATATTTTATTGTGTGAAAGCAAATCTTAAATAAGATATTATGCTTTTTTTTTTTTCACAGATAGTTCTAACTCTTAACCCCTTTCCAGATGGCAAAATTTTAGACTCACTCAGGTTGAAAGTATTTGCACACGACAAATGAGGCTGAAATGATAGAGTTTGTCTTTCAAAAGAACATTGTTGGAAAAGGAGAAAATGCAGATAACTTCTCCTTTTCCCATGTTCTTTTCAAAAATCATCTTTCTCAGGGTAGTTGAAAAAGAGATTGTCTAGAAAGGGTTAATTTTGTGATTAAGTAATAAACACAGCATCTTGTCAATTAATAGTAACTCTTTACCAAACAAAAAAATTTTAGACTGATCCAAATTCAAAGCATTTGTAGACAACAAATTAGATGGTCCACAAATTACAGGATTTGTACCACAAAGGATTGAATAAATTGTGGGAAATGGAGAAAATGCTGGTTACCAAAATTTTCTGCTTTTCCCGCAATGTTTTCCAAAGCTTACTTTCACAGGGTTGTTAAAAATTGGGATTATGTGGTAAAAGATCAAATACATATCAGATATATTAACCAAAAAAAAGAAAGGAGTTGGACATCCTAATTAACTCTATACCACACAACAGATTTTAAGACCAGTCCAAATTGAAAGTGTTTGCAGACGACAAATAGAATAGGGCACAATCAACAGTATTTGTCTTTAAGATTGTTGAAAACATTTTGGGAAAAAGAAGAAAATGCTGGTTACCAGCATTTTCTTCTTTTCCAACAATGTTTTCTAAAGCTTTCTTTTTTCAGGGTCATTAAAACTCGAGATTATGTGGTAAATAGTTAATATGATTTAATAATTCATTGTAAATAATATATTGAATCATAACCTCTTCAAGAGTAAGAGCCTTTAACTCTTTAATGTAGACTAGTCCAAATTGAAAGCATTTGCAGACGACATTTCAAATGTAGCTCAAAAAAATAAAATCTGTTTCTTAAAGGGTAGAAGACATTGTGGGAAAAGAAGAAAGTGCTGGTTACCAGCATTTTCTTCTTTTCCCACAATGTTTTCAAAGGCTTCTTTCTTGGTGTCGTTAAAAGTCGGGATTGTGTGGTAAAGAGTTAAATCAGTAAACAAATGAATGCACCCTCAACCTACCCCGTTTCAGTTCTTTACCCTTTACCATCGAATCCCGAGTTTCAACAACCCTGCAAGAGAAGTCTTTTGAAAAAATAGAGGGAAAAGGAGAAAATGCTGGTAGCCAGTATTTTCTCCTTTTCCCACAATGTTTTCTAGCCAATTATAGAAAAACCCAGTCATTTTTAGTGACATTTAAATTGTCGTCTGCAAATGCTTTGAATTTGGGCAAGTCTAAAATTTTGTCATTTGGTGAAGAGTTAATCTCTCAAAAAATATAGAAAAGAAAGAGGGCTAGAAATCATACTCATGACAAATTTTTTAAGCAGTAATTTGCATTGACTATTTTATTTTCAGTGAAACCAGACTTATAGAAATCATGGAAAATCACCTCTGTAAACATGATTCAAAAGGGGTGAGTTTTGTTTCACTTTTTCGCTCCTCTTCCTTCATTAACCCAGACGAAATTTTTTCAGACAGGTCCAAATTGAAAGCATTTGCAGACGACAATTTCAGTGTAGCTCACATGATACAAATTTTCTTTGACAGGAAAGAAAACATTGTGGGAAAAGGAGAAAATGCTGGTTACCACTTTGTGTGGTAAAGGGTTAAAAACATGGCTCAAATGATGAGATTTGTGTTTGAAAAGGTAGAAAACATTGTGAGAAAAAAAGAAACTGCTGGTCACCAGCATTTTCTCCTTTTCCGACAATGTTTTCAAAAGCATCCTTCCTCTGGGCCGTTAAATGTTGGAGTTGTGTGATGAAGGGTTAATTTGGTATCTACACAGTCATGCTTTCACTTTGGATGAAGTGGCTGTTTAACTCTTTACCAGATGACAAAATTTTAGTTTTGTTCAAATTGAAAGCATTTGCAGACGACAATTTCAATGTGTCTCAAATAGTGCAATTTTTCTATAATAGGGTAGAAAACATTGTGGGAAAAGGAGAAAATGCTGGTTACCAGCATTTTCTCCTTTTCCCACAATGTTTTCAAAAGGCTTCTTTCTTAGGGGTGTCAAAAGACGGCATTGTGTGGTAAAAGGTTAACCCCTAAAGTGCAAAAATAAAGTAAGACAAAATTTTTTAATGGGAAAAAAAGTAAACTACCGTGGTCTCAAGGTTGCTTTTAGCCAAAATGTCCCAGGATAGCAGACAATGTAGATCTAAGATCAGACTGTTTGTCTTGTGCAGTCTGATCAGAATCTACACTAGCTGCAAAAGCAACCATAGTCATGGACAGTGCTATAAGGGTTATATACAAATACTTTGTAATTTGAGGACTTTAGAACTGAAAATGGTGGTTGTGAATTGTAGGTGGCTGCTCAATACAAGTGGATTTTAACCCATGTTAACCCTATACCACAGAATCCAGATTTTTAAGGATCCTGTGGAAGAAGCCTTTTGAAAACATTGTGGGAAAAGGAGAAAATGCTGTTAATCAGCATTTCTCTTTTTCCGACAATGTTCTTCACTCTTTGAAAGACAAATTCCATTATTTAGGCCATGTTTGAATTGTTGTCTGCAAATGATTTCAGTTTTGAAGGACTCTACAGTTTTGTTTTTAGGTAAACAGTTAACTCTTTACAAAACAACAAATTCTTGACTACACTAAACTTAAAGCATCTACAGATGACAAATTAGAAAGTGATATATACGAGCCGAAGTTCTTTGACAGTGTAAAAACATCATGGGAAAAGGAGAAAATGCTGGTTACCAGCATTTTCTCCTTTTCCCAAAATGTTTTCAAAAGCATTCTATGTAAGGGTCATTAAAACTCAGGATTGTGTAGTAAAGGGTTAACCCAGGTCAAACTCTTCATTACAGTGTCACATGCTGTTAGAGAAACACGAGGAGGACGTAGAAGAGTATTATTTCAAAGTTTATACAAAAGATGATAATGTAGATATGCATCAATGGTTATGTATAAGTAGATTAAAGGGTATGTATCAACAAAATTTGTCTGTTCAACATGGTGGGGTGCAACCACAATGGCTTTTTGTTTGATAATACTTCACAGAAAAATGGTGTGATTTTGTAGATATGTATTGCTTAAAATTTCATGACATGGTATTTGCAAAGAGAATGAATTTTTATGATTGCATTATGGTATTATTAAATCTGGACATAATTTTGCTGGAATATGATGCATGGATCATTTGATAACAGGAAGCACAGAAGACAGAAAAGACACTTAACCATGATATCTTGTCAAAATTCCACCATTTTTCAAATTCAACTTTTCTAACATTTTGTTGTCTGGTCGAGACTTAATTTATCCAGTGAAATCTTCAGTACGTAACAAAATGTTTGACTAGTCAAAATTGAAAGTATTTGAAGACAGAAGCCAAAATGTGTCCTAAATGAAAGGTTTTTGATAGGGTTGAAAATATTGTGAGAAAATGCGAAAATGCTGGTCAAAAGCATTTGCTCTTTTTCCTGCAATGTTTTGTTTTGTTTTGTTTTGTTTTTTAGCTCACCTGAGCACATAGTGCTCAGGGTGAGCTATTGTGATCGATCGTTGTCCGGCGTCCGTCCGTCCGTGTGTCCGTCCGTCCGTGAACAATTACTTAAAAAAATCTTCTCCTCTGAAACCGCCCAACAGATTTCAGTGAAACTTCACAGAAATGATCCTTAGGTGATGCACTTTCAAAATACTTCAAAGATTTGAATTCCATGAAGAACTCTGGTTGCCATGGCAACCGAGAGAAAAAACTTTAAAAATCTTCTTGTCCCAAACCGTAAGGGCTAGAGCTCTCATATTTGGCATGTAGCATCATCTAGTGGCCCTCTACCAAAATACTTCAAATTATGGCCCTAGTGTGGAAAATGGCCCTATGTTGTGGGTTCTCGGATTTCACATAGAGATAAAGAAGGAAATCTTTAAAAATCTTCTTGTCCCAAACCATAAGGGCTAGAGCTCTCATATATGGCATGTAGTATCATCTAGTGACCCTCTACCAAAATACTTCAAATAATGGCCCTAGTGTGGAAATTGGCCCTATGTTGTGGGTTCTCGGATTTCACATAGAGATAAAGAAGGAAATCTGTAAAAATCTTCTTGTCCCAAACCGTAAGGGCCAGAGCTTTCATATTTGGCATGTAGCATCATCTAGTAGCCCTCTACCAAAATACTTGAAATTACGGCCCTAGTGTTGAAAATGGCCCTATGTTGTGGGTTCTCGGATTTCACATAGAGATAAAGAAGGAAATCTTTAAAAATCTTCTTGTCCCAAACCATAAGGGCTAGAGCTCTCATATATGGCATGTAGTATCATCTAGTGGCCCTCTACCAAAATACTTGAAATTATGGCCCTAGTGTTGAAAATGGCCCTATGTTGTGGGTTCTCGGATTTCAGATAGAGATAAAGAAGGAAATCTGTAAAAATCTTCTTGTCCCAAACCGTAAGGGCCAGAGCTTTCATATTTGGCATGTAGCATCATCTAGTGACCCTCTACCAAAATACTTCAAATTACGGCCCTAGTGTTGAAAATGGCCCTATGTTGTGGGTTCTCGGATTTCACATAGAGATAAAGAAGGAAATCTGTAAAAATCTTCTTGTCCCAAACCATAAGGGCTAGAGCTCTCATATATGGCATGTAGTATCATCTAGTGGCCCTCTACTAAAATACTTGAAATTATGGCCCTAGTGTTGAAAATGGCCCTATGTTGTGGGTTCTCGGATTTCACATAGAGATAAAGAAGGAAATCTGTAAAAATCTTCTTGTCCCAAAGCTTAAGGGCTAGAGCTTTCATATTTGGCATGTAGCATCATCTAGTGGCCCTCTACCAAAATACTTCAAATTATGGCCCTAGTTTGAAAATGGCCCTATGTTGTGGGTTCTCGGATTTCACATAGAGATAAAGAAGGAAATCTTTAAAAATCTTCTTGTCCCGAACCGTAAGGGCTAGAGCTTTCATATTTGGCATGTAGCATCATCCAGTGGCCCTCTACCAAAATACTTCAAATAATGGCCCTAGTGTGGAAATTGGCCGTATGTTGTGGTTTCTCGGATTTCACATAGAGATAAAGAAGGAAATCTGTAAAAATCTTCTTGTCCCAAACCGTAAGGGCCAGAGCTTTCATATTTGGCATGTAGCATCATCTAGTGGCCCTCTACCAAAATACTTGAAATTACGGCCCTAGTGTTGAAAATGGTTCTATGTTGTGGGTTCTTGGATTTCACATAGAGATAAAGAAGGAAATCTTTAAAAGTCTTCTTGTCCCAAATCATAAGGGCTAGAGCTCTCATATATGGCATGTAGTATCATCTAGTGGCCCTCTACCAAAATACTTGAAATTATGGCCCTAGTGTTGAAAATGGCCCTATGTTGTGGGTTCTCGGATTTCACATAATGATAAAGAAGGAAATCTGTAAAAATCTTCTTGTCCCAAACCTTAAGGGCTAGAGCTTTCATATTTGGCATGTAGCATCATCTAGTGGCCCTCTACCAAAATACGTCAAATTATGGCCCTAGTGTTGAAAATGGCCCTATGTTGTGGGTTCTCGGATTTCACATAGAGATAAAGAAGGAAATCTTTAAAAATCTTCTTGTCCCAAACCATAAGGGCTAGAGCTCTCATATATGGCATGTAGTATCATCTAGTGACCCTCTACCAAAATACTTCAAATAATGGCCCTAGTGTGGAAATTGGCCCTATGTTGTGGGTTCTCGGATTTCACATAGAGATATAGAAGGAAATCTTCAAAAATCTTCTTGTCCCAAACCGTAAGGGCTAGAGCTTTCATATTTGGCATGTAGCATCATCTAGTGGCCCTCTACCAAAATACTTCAAATTATGGCCCTGGTGTTAAAAGTTGACCCTATGTTGTGGGTTCTCGGATTTCACATAGAGATAAAGAAGGAAATCTGTAAAAATCTTCTTGTCCCAAACCATAAGGGCTAGAGCTTTGATATTTGGCATGTAGCATTATGGTGTTGAGCTGAGTTGCATTTCAGGTGAGTGATTTAGGACCATCATGGTCCTCTTGTTAATCCTTCTTTTTCAGGGTCATAAAACTCAGGATTGTCTTTTAAATTATTTAAGTAGATGGGACATTGCATATCAGGTCAGCTTACCCAAATAGTGTCAATTTAGATTTACTCTTGGCCAGGAAATCTCAACATCACAGAAAGCTTAGATTCAGTGTCAGGGAGCTCACACAGTGAAGCCTGATCTTGATCTCTATTTTTTGTAAAAGCAACTTACGATGTGATAGACCTTTAGTATTGATATAGCAGAATTTTTTGCATTAATCACAACTTGTTTAGGCGATGATCTTCTCAAAGCTGGACAAGGGAGATCACTGCACTAGAGTTTTAGGTCATACTCTGTAGAGGCCCCAAAGTGTATTTATGACATTATGTATTTATGTTTTAAATGTCATCACGAGTAATCAGTGAAGAGTAGTGTTTAATGAGTTTTTTACCAAACAATCCTGTATTGAAATAACCCTATGCTAAGACGCCTTTGAGAACATTGTGGGAAAAGAAGAAAATGCTGTTAACACTTAGAGACAAAACTGATAATTTGATCCACGTTTGAATTATTGTTGAAAAATTTATTTCAGAAAGTAATCATTTAACCCTTTCCCAAACAAGCCCTGGTTTTCACGTGTCTGCAGCACAAGTCTTTTGAAAACACTGGGAAAAGGAGAAATTGCTCGTGACGAGCAATTTCTCCTTTTCCTACAATGTTTTCTACCCTTATTGAGAACTTTCTACCATTTTCATCAAATTTAATATCGTCGTCTGCAAACTCTTTCAGTTCTGACCAGTCCAAATTTTGTCATTTGGGAAAGGGTGAAGCTGTAAGTTTGTTTTCCAACATTACAGTTTGCTGTCCTCCAAACAGATATGGACCAACCTGTCAAGAGTGTAGTGGCGGAAAAGATAGACCTTGTAAAGGAAACGGAAAATGTGATGTGAGAGATTTAGTCATTTCGGCACCATATTTCAACAGAAATTCTGTGCAGACCTTCCGATATTGTCTGACATTTCCTGAAACCAAAATGAAGATGAGTCATGCGCTGTGAAAAGGGGGTTTAATGCATCTGCAAAAAGGTTTCGACCCAGGTCAGCCTGCGCAGTTCGCACTGGCTGACCTTGGTCGAAACTTTTTACTATTGGTTTTCTGCCTGTCAAAAGATCCGTCTACCTAGTGTCTCAGTTGAGTGTTAGATGAATGGATTGTATGGATCCATAATTATGTGAGGATTTGCATGGTATAATGCATTAATTAGATGCATGGAACCTCCTATTGCCAGAGCATGTTTCAAATCTTCTTGCCTGTTTTCTATGATCAAAACAATATTCTATTAAAATAGACAAAATGGTCCGTCATCAAGAATCATTGGCTGAATTCTAGCCTGGTTTCTGTGATCTAAACAATCTTCTGTTAAGATAGCTTAGGCAAAATGCTTTGTCAACAAGGATCATTGTGTGAATTTAAAGAAAGAACAAATATGTTCATGACCTAACTCTTTACCAAACAACAAAATTGTAGACCAGTCCAAATTGAAAGCATTTGCAGACGACAAAATAAGTGTGAATGAAAAATTGAAATTTGTTATGGGAAGGGTGGAAAACATTGTGGGAAAAGGAAAAAATGCTAGTTACCAGCATTTTCTCTTTTGCCCTCAATGTTTTCAAATTACTTTTTATCTCCTGGTTGTTAAAAGTGGGGATTTTGTGGTAAAGGGTTTATTGACTGAACCTATGACCACTTACAGTCAATCAAAGATTATGTTGAAAGACTATCTTTGATCATGCCATGATTTCACATGTTCATACCCTGTAGTTGTTTTCTGCCAAATTATAATGTGTGTGGACGTTATCAATTTTCAGGGAGAAGGAACCAGGGAAGGTACTGGTAAGTGTAAGTGTGATGCAGGGTACCAGGGCGACATTTGTGATGAATGTGTAGATAACTATTACGAGGAGAGCAAAAACGAAACACACACTATATGTAAGAAATGTCACGACTCGTGTAAATCAACATGCTGGGAAGCTGGTCCCAAAGGATGTGATGAGTGTAAATCAGGCTGGGAATTGTCAGAGAATGACGGCTGTATAGATGTTGATGAATGTACAGAAACACCGTGTGAGGAGAACCAGTATTGTGTTAACACACCTGGTAAATATAATTGTGCAACATGTCATAGAGCGTGTAATGGCTGTAAGGCATATGGAGCTACACAGTGTGAATCGTGTGCCGAGGGTTATAGACAGGAAGGAGATTTATGTTCAGGTATGTTGTTTGTTTTATATTAGAGCCACACTTTGACAAAAGGGGGCCTAGTGCATGTCTGTGATGCATTGTACCGAGCAAGTCATCCCAGTATCATGGATCCACAGAATCCATTTTGTTTAACAATCAAGTGGATCTAAAGGTAGAATGGTCATTTGCCATGCTGAAAATTTACAAACAGCAAAAAGTTTCTACCCATATCAGCCTGCGCAGGCTAAGATGGGTAGAAAGACTCGAAACTTTTGCAGTTGCATTAAGCCCCCTTTTCACAGAGCATGGCTCATTTACTTTGGAAGTTTAGGCATGGACAAACTACACATGGTCTAAAAATTACACAAATCTGTACTTTACTTTTTTTTTAGTTTGGTTGTTTTCAAAGAAGAGGTCAAGGTATTGTTATAGCAATGTCATTGTAGCGCAAAAACCTTGACATTTTATAATGTCTTTGTCATTACTGACAATATTTACTTCAGACTCGGACTAGTTGTTAACTATCAAAAGGGGAATTCCCAGCAGTAGGGCAAGTAACCATCAAAATGTTTTTGACACCAGTTTTGCCCCTTTTTCGATTTAGCCTCCCATGATGAGATACATTCCAGAAAAGTTCACAGAACATAATTTATCCATGTTACATTTCAGATATAAATGAATGTACAGAAGATACGGCATTATGTACAGGTGAAAAACAGTCCTGTAAGAATACAGAGGGCAGCTATAAGTGTGAGTGTGAAGGGGATAATATATATGATGCAACAAGTAAAACTTGTATACCTAAACCTAAAGGTATGTATAGATTTATTTCTGAAACTTGTCCTTTACTTTCACAATCCCAGGGAAATTGGACTTTCGAAAACATTGTAAAAATACAGAAAATGCTGGTAAAATACTGATAGCCGTTGTTACAAGATTCACTCCTCTCTCACCCCTGATCATTATTTTGATGATGGCTATGTGGGAAATAAGCCAGTTGCTTGGGAAAAATATTGTGCAAAGTACTGGTAACTGAAACTCCAGGAAAGCATGGATAGGTGCACTGACCGGTGCGATAAAAAAGAAATAATATTGAAAAAAGGTGTGAAACACCATAAAATCAATCAATCAATTGAAATGAATTAACGCTTTACCAAACAGTCCACCCCGGGAAAGAAGGCATGAAAATATTGTCGACAAAGGAGAAAATGTTTTCTATATTTTCTAAACCAAATTCCAATATCTTTGCCACAATTAATTTGTCGTCTGCAGATGCTCTCAATTTGGACAAGTCTAAATTTTTGTTCCTTGGTAAAGAATCAAGGTGTAACTTGTAGAAAAAGGGTTAATTGAGAAAAATTTCTGTTTTGCTACAATGTTTTCAAAAGTTGCCTGCTGCAAGACAGAAAATGTCTTTTGCAGCAGGTCATGGGTCAAACAGGTAATAAAAAGGTAATTTACTTCAGTGTAGAATAAGTCCTAAAAATCATCACAGTGTAGAATAAGTCCTAAAAATCATCACAGTGTAGAGTAAGTCCTAAAAATCATGGGCAAGTTATTACAAAGATTGTTTAGCCCATTACCATACAATCCCAAGTTTTAACCATCATGGCAAAATGGCTTTTGAAAACATTGTGAGAAAATGAGAAAATGCTGGTAACATTGTGGGAAAATGAGAAAATGCTGGTAACCAGCATTTTCTCCTTTCCACACAATGCTATTTTCCCTTCCAATGATGAATTTCTTTTTTTGAGTGACAGTTAATTTGTCGTCTGCAAAAGCTTTCAATTTGAGCAAGCAGAAAATTTTGTCATTTGGTAATGGGTTAACAAGGTATCACCTGTATGCAGGCCTCCCGATAAAGGGGATTGATGGTATTCTTAATCCATTATTTCTCTTCCAAACCCTATGTTGTGGGTACTTATTAGAATCGTCTCGATGAGACGATTCTAATGAGTACCCATAACATAGGATTTAGTGGAGATGTATTCATATTTTTAATTTTGAAATCAAAATCACTCCCTCTAACTGGAGCTCAGTGTATGTATAGTGTGCTTGTACACTGATGTCTCTCAATGTTATTATGTTTTTGTAACATTACTATATATGTATTATTATAGAGTTACTGGCTCAAACGTATCAAATTTTGTTCAGTCCTATTATTTGAAAACCACTGTAAAAGTCTCATATCTCAGAACCAGTCCATGCAGAATTTTTTTAGGAAGTGCCACCTGCAATGTAAAACGTACTCCTCATGAAAGGCTAAAAAGAAGAAAGATTTTTGAAAACATTGTAGGATAAGGGGGAGAAATGCTGGTAACTGGCATCTTCTCTTTTTTCCTCACATTGTTCTCTACTCTATTAACCCTTTTCCGCACAGTGCCTCCTTTTAACGACCCTGGGAAAGAAGCCTTTTGAAAACATTGTGGGAAAAGGAGAAAATGCTGGTAACCAGCACTTTCTCCTTTTCCCACAATGTTTTCTACCTTAACCAAAACAAATTTCAATACTTGAGTCACACTTATTTTTATCATCTGCAAATGCTTTCAATTTGGACGAGGCTAAAATTTTGTCGCCTGGTAAAAGGTTAAAGGTAAGCTCCATGATTTGTGCCTCTTTTGTTTTGTAGTCTGGAAATGCTTTGAATTTGGATGTGTGTAGAATAGTGTTTTCATTTAGTGCTGAATAGCTGAAATGGACATTGTTAGCGTGTGTATATACAAAAGATACGGAGATAGTAACACGGCCAATCACAGGGCTGTTTTTGGCCTCAGTGTCCGTAACAACAACACATGTTGGTTTTTCTAGCATGTTTATTGCATATAAAGAGGACAATTTTTTCATATGAGCCATGCTGTGTGAAAAGGGGGCTTAATGCATTTGCAAAAAGTATTGACCCATGTCAGCCTGCGCAGTCCACGCAGGCTGACATGGGCTGAAACTTTTCACTATCTTTAAATTTTCCGCTTTTCAAAGGATAGTTCTTCCCCATGATTCAGTCGGTTGTTTGTCAAAATGGATTCTATGGGTCCATAGTTAGGTGATGTCTTACTTGGTTCAATGCATTACAGAGATGCATTAAGCCCCCTTTTGCCAGAGCACAGCTCATATTTTTCAATACTTTGTTCAGATTTTATATATTTTTATATATTATGCAAGTATTTTACAATTGATTTTGTTAACTCTTTACCACATGACAAAATTTTATACTGATCCGAATTGAAAGCATTTGCAGACAACAAATCATATGTGCCTCAAAAATTCAGTAAAATGAGTGGATTTGTTTCAGAAAGGGTAGAAAAACATTGTGGGAAAAGGAGAAAATGCTAGTTACCAGCATTTTCTCCTTTTCCACAATGTTTTCATAAGTAATTTCCCATGGTTTTTAAAACTTGGAATTGTGTGGTAATGAGTTAAAAATATGTATGCTGTTGATAACAACCTTATGTTAGAATTTAAGATTCTCTGTAAGGATCAACATTTTGTTTTAATGTTCATACTTGTGTGTTTTGGTTTTTGTTTATTTCCTTCTTCTATCTTTTTGAGTTTGTTTTATTTGTCTTGGAGCAGTTTCCATACAGATTTTTTACAGAACAATTACATGTATTTGTTTTTAGAACCTTGTGGAGGAGGTGTTAAATAAGAGTTGAGAAAATGAAAAATGTCAAAACTACATTATTTCTGAAAAAAAAAAAAGATATGGATACCTTGTATCTACAATGAGAATAAGAATGCAGTTGAGAATTCTTGGTGAATACAGGTCTTGAGTTTTTTACCAGACAACAAAATTTTAGGCATGTCCAGTTTCTAAGCATTTGCAGACGACAAATTAGAGATGGCTTTCAAATCATTGAGATTGTCCTTGTTGGGATAGAAAACATTGTGGAAAAAGGAGAAAATGGTGGTTATCATCATTTTCTCTTTTTCTTACGATGTTTTCAAAAGTTGTTTTCGTCAAGGTTGTTAGAACTCAGAATTGTGTGGTAAAGAGTTAAAGATCAGTATGGTTGATGGGTATCTTGAATATCAGGATGTATTGATATGAATATTTGACTTCTCTATCCTATAATGACTTTGGGAGCTGTATTACTTTTTCTGTCTCTCATAGGGATCTTGCTTGGCTCAGTGGTAAAGTGTAGGTCTGGTAACCTGGAGGTCCTGTGGTTGAGCCTCACTGGAAGCAAAATTATTCAATCAATCAATTATTCTTTCTCCTATGCATACCCCTTGTAATGCTTGTGTAACATTGTGCATTTGAAAATTTAAGCAACTGCTCAATATAAGACTTTTTGTACAGTCATCAAACTTTTTTTTTCATTCTCTCTACGCTGGAGTTATTTTAAAGATCTGTTTTGTTATCATTTTATCATTGCACTAAGTACAGCTCAATGAACATGACTACTGATGCTTTTTAAGTAAAATATCATTCATTCATTCATTCATTCATTCATTCATTCATTCATTCATTCATCCATCCATCCATTCATTCATTCATTCATTCATTCATTCATCCATCCATTCATTCATTCATTCATTCATTCATTCATTTGTCGAGCCCTGGTAGCTCATTCATTAGCACACAGGACTTGACAACAGGAGGTTGCTGGTGTGATCCCCGTCTTGGGCAATTTCTTTCAAAGGATTGATGATAGTCATAGCGACAGGATTCATTCCTCTCCCACTGCTGACCATTTTTAGCTCCACTGGCCGAAGGCCAGCGAGCTATTGTCATGGTGTTGTGTCCGTCGTGCGTCCGTCCGTCCGTCCGTTCGTCCGTGCGTGCGTCCGTAAACTTTTTCTTTAAAAAACTTCTCCTCAGAAACTATTGACTGGATTTTTACCAAATTTCACAGGAATGTTCCTTTGGTGGTCTTCTTTCAAATTCCTTCAAATAATTGTGTTCCATGAAGAATTCTGGTTGCCATGGCAACCAAAGTAAAAAACCTTTAAAAATCTTCTCCTCCCAAACCACTATTTGGATAGCATTATTATTTTGCAGGAATTTTCCTTAGATACAGGTTTACAGAATTCCTTTAAAAAAAAAAAATGATCTGTCAAAAAACATGGCTTTTATGGGAGACTCATTTTCCTTTTATGGTATAAAGTAAAATCTTTGAAAAATTTCTTCTCTAAAACTATTCATTGGATTTCATTGTTGTTTTGCAGGTAAGTTCCAATGGTGGTTGTCTGCCAAATTGTTTCTATGTGGTTATATACCAAATTCCTTTTAAAAAAATGATACACCTAAAAACACATTTTTTTATAGACAAGGCTTATATTTCAAAAAAATGTTCTTCTCCAAAACTATTTATTGTGTTAGTTTTATCGACTAACAAAGAAAAAGGAAGAAAATTGGATTGACTTGACCTAGTCAGGGCTGTCCTATTTAAGCCCACACATTTTCCTTGGTATTAAGATCACAATTTACTCCAATGATATGCTATTAGTTAGTACTAGTAATAAAATATCACTGGCCATAAATAAGATAAAAGCTTGAGCACCTTTCACAACTTGAGCTTTTCAATTTTGCCTTATTACTAAGGCTGAGTAACCATGCCAAGATAAAAAAGAAAAAGTATTTTAATAACAAAACCCCCATGTTGTAGGTACTTTATAGTCCTTTTGATATAGAACAAGAGAACCTCTGCACTTTTATTAGTTCTGGTAAAGGTTTGTTGACCTACTAATGAGTAAATGCAGAGTGGACAGAAGGTGTGTAAATCCTGGTGACCTAGTACAAAGTGGGACAGGGCTTTACATTTGTGATAAGGCATTAATGTTATCCAGTCAAACTGATCCCGCAACTTCAGTACACCAGAATTAATCTGTGCCCTGGAGCAGGATATTTATGTAAATGCATTTGTAGACCATTTTGTGTTGTTTGCCACAGAAGACATTCTAACTGTGACTGTGAAAAGTTGATTATTAGGGATTAGGTGTTCATTGTATGCCAGCATATTTCATTCTATCTGGTGTATTGATGTAAGTTGATCTATATTGCTATAACATTCATTCATTTGCCCTCCTAGCTGTTCTTTTAGATTACCCCTTTACCACACAATCACAACTTTTAACGACCCTGAGAAAGACATATTTTCTATTTTATATTTTGATGTTTCCCCACCCAAAATGGTTTGTGAAAGGACCTGTTGCAGACAACATATCTTCAAATTAGTAAGACATATATAAAAAAGGATAGAAATTATTGTGGGAAACTAACAAAATGCTGGTTACCATTTTTTTCTTCTTTTCTCACAAGTTTTTTCCATACCTTTTGTCTTCAATGAGCTAAAATGCAGGATTGAATGGTAATTGTTAAAAACTTCTTTTCGCCATTATAGAAATATCAGGCCTGTGGAGCGATACAGGCGCTCAAGCGCCTCTAGTTTCGATGATGTTTATGTGGGAAAGCAGTCAGTGGCTTGGAAAAAATATTGTACGTAGTACTGGTACAGGGAACTGCAGGAAAGCATGGATAGGCACATTGCCCACCACAAAGTAACTGACTGAAATAATGTTGAAAATGGCCTTAAACACCATTCATTCATTCATTCATTCATTCATTTGTTTGTTTGTTTGATCGTTCATTTGTTCATTTTCTCTAAGGTGTAAATTTTTGTTCTTTTTATGAAGTATCAAGAATGTTTGTATTCTTAGATTTGACACATGTTTCTTTGTTATTATTAAGAAGGTGCTTGCTTTGAAGGTTTACAGCTGTATGTAGTGGTACATTGATTTGGTCTTGTTTCAGTGCCTCCTAAGCGTAGAAAAACAGAAGGTAAAGGAAAGAAAGAAGTAAACACGACAGAGAAACCCAGCTTATTATTCCTACTCGGCATGATTGTGATATATTACGTTTGCTGCTCGCTTGTGCAGTGGAACATGATTGTAGTGTTCTGTCTATCTAGTGTTCTAGCAGTATTTGTTTACTGGTTTGGTGTGCAACACGATAAATTGTGATTGCTTGTGTGATATTGACTTTGGATGGTTCGAGATTCCAAGATGGCATCTGAATGTTTGACCAATCAAAATAAGGAGGAACATACAAAAGAAAGGAAAAGCTTTAAATGGACTTTGTGAATGAAATTGGAGGAAAAGGAGCAATTGCTTGTTACATACAGTAATCGTTCCTTTCCCACAATATTTTCAGATTTTGCTGTAGGCAGGGAACACAATTGTAGCATTCTTTATATCTAATATTCTGTCAGCATTTCTGAATTGGTTTAGTGTATAATAGGATAAATTATGTTCGCTCATGTTACATGGAGCAGTCAGGACAGTGTAAAATTAACTATTTACTCTTAAACAAATTTTGACCAATCAAAAACTAATGAGAGTGACACAAAGAAGAAACATTATAAAAGGAATAAACCTGCATGGAAAACATTGTTGGATAAGGAGCGATTTATTGATAAAAACAATTGCTTCTTTTTTCCACAATATCTACAGATCTTGTCTTCTGCAGCAACATCAAATGACCTATTTACCCAGTTTATTGCTTGCACTCGGCATAATTGTGATTTATTTTATCTCCTGGTCTCATGTGCAGTGGAAGATGATTGTAGTGTTCTGTCTATCTAGTGTTCAACTTAGTGTCTGAATTGTTGTACAACATGATCAACTCTGTCTGATACTGCAGAGTTAGGAATTTTGAAAGTTAAAAATTACTACCTTTGATGATTTTGCTTTTATCACGAATTTATATAAGTGACACAAAGGAGAATCAATTAACCTTTTACCAAACAATCCCATGTTTTAACGACCCTGAAGAAGGAGGCCTTTGAAAACATTGTGGGAAAAGGAGAAAATGCTGGTAACCAGCATTTTCTCCTTTTCCCACAATGTTTTCTACCCTGTCAAAGACAAATTCCATCAGTTTAGCCACATCTAAATTGTCATCTGCAAATGCTTTAAATTTGGACAAGTCTTCATTTTTGTTGTGTGGTAAAGGGTGAAAAGAATTTTGTATTATAAAAACCACATTGAAAAAAGTGTTAGAGCTTCTTTCCTTGAGAAAGAGCCAGTGTTAGACTGATTTTTTTTTATAGAGAAATACTTCAGTATATGGTGCAATGTAAACATATGCAGTATTGAAGAGGCTCTGTTGCTGGTTAAAAGAAAATATAGTTTATGCCTGTAGCTGTTAAAAGGGGTTTGGATGGGGTTTCTAAACATTTTCAATGAATTGTTAATTACACGTATATGTACATTTGTTTATAAAAAGGACAGAAATGTCATGCTCAAATAGTGAGTAGGTTGTATAATACATGTAGTTAAATCCGTGTTCTGATTTGTATATTTTTGACGTATCAAACATGAACATGGTTGTTAAAAATAGAAATAGTGAACAAAGGAAGTTTCAAACAAAAGTTTAGATTGGCAAGAAACCATTGTTGTAAATGGAATTAATCCATTCTCTGTTAAAAAGGGGGTTTAATGTATCTTCAAACAGTATCGACTCAGGTCAGCCTGCGTAGGCTGACTTGGTTTGAAACTTTTTGATATTGGTAAATTTCCTGCATGTCCAAAGACAATTCTACTTCATGAGTCAGTCGGCTGTTAGACATTATGGATTTTATGAATCCATGATTGTAGGATGACTTTAATAACTCTTTACCACACAGTCCCGACTTTTAACGACCCCGAGAAAGAAGCCTTTTGAAAACATTGTGGGAAAAGGAGAAAATGCTGGTAACCAGCATTTTCTCCCTTTCCCACAATGTTTTCTACCCTTCCCAAAACGAATTTCAATTTTTCAGTTACGTTTATTTTGTCGTCTGCAAAATGCTTTCAGTTTGGACTGGTCTAAAATTTTGTTGTTTGGAAAAGAGATAATTTATCATGGAGAAGCATTAAGCCCCTTTTTGCCAAAGCATAGCACAGATATACATGTATGCTCATCATTTGTGTGTGCTGTATTGTAAAATTGTTGCATTTTATGAGAAGGGACTCAGAGTTATTAGAATACCTGCCACAACTACAATTGCTCATACACTGGGTATAGATTCAGATCAGACTGCACAAAATGTGTGAAAATGTTCTGGTATAACAAAAGTTTTTATATTGCAGCATTCTGGTCTTTTTGCCTGTGGCTGAAAATATAAAATCAATTATTGATTGGGCTGTTTTAGAAAAAAAAAACTTGTTGAATAGGAATAAACAGAAAAATTGTTTTCAGTAGGTCATGCAAAAAAAAAAAAAAAATGAAGACTGTTTTGGCTAGAATTGTTCATATAATGGTAATATCAGACATACTTAAGATCACAGTGCACTTACTAACCCCTTACCGGACAACAAAATTTTAGACTTGCCCAAGACAAAAGATTTTGCCAACAAAAACATAATTGTGACTCAAAAATAGAAATTCACTGTTGGAAGGGGGAGAAAACATTGTGGGAATAGGAGAAAATGCTGGTTACCAGCATATTCTCCTTTTCCCACAATGTTTTTAACCCTTTACCACACAATCCCGACTTTTAACGGCCCTGGGGAAGAAGCCTTTTGAAAACATTGTGGGAAAAGGAGAAAATGCTGGTAACCAGCATTTTCTCCTTTCTCCCACAATGTTTTCTACCTTTTCCAAAACAAATTTCAGTCTTTGAGTCACATTTATTTTGTCGTCTGCAAATGCTTTCAATTTGGAAACGTCCAAAATGTTGTTGTTTGGTAAAGAGTCAAAAGGCCCTTTTCTTTGAGTCGTTAAAAATTGTGATTGTGTGGTAAAGGGTTAATCAGTCTGATCATTGATCAACATTGTTAACAAAAGCTGTTGAGGTTACCGAGGTAGCTATCCTATCAACTCTTTACCAGAGGACAAAATTCTGGACTCATCCATATTGAAAGCACTTGCAGACGACAAATTAAACTTGGCTCAAATGATAGGATTTTTCTTTGAAAAGAAAGCATTTTTGAAAAGGAGAAAATGTTGTTGGTGACCAGCATGTTTTCCTATTGCGACAATGTTTCCAATAGCTGTATTTCTCAGGGTGTTAAACACAAGGGTGTTTGGTAAAGAGTTCATTATGAATAATATTAACAAGTATTTAACAGCACTTGCTTACAATATATCTGTTGTACAAAAAACATAGATTTATGTAACCTATGTCAAAGTTGTAGGAACAAAAAATTACTTTAACACTTAGTGCTGACCTTTTGCAGACAGTATAGATCCAAGATCAGACTGCACAGAACTGTCTGATAAGGAGATATCTTTCCCCGAAAAAAATACCTTTTGAAACGGCAAATTTTTCGTTTTTGCTATCGGATTGAAAGTCTGGATAAAGGTGAACCAACTGGCTTCTGAAATGAATTTGCAGCAGAATACAACATTAAAATCAATGTTAAAGGGGGATAGCCAACTTAAATCAAGTTTTTATGCATGACTACATTTAGAAATATTCTGACAAAAGGAGATATTGCCCATTAAAAACATTTCCTCCTTTTTGACAATGTCTTAAAAAGTGGCCTGCAGTAATATGGAAAGCATACTGTCTTAAGTTGTCTGGTGTAAATTTTATGATAGGAGGCACTGTAATTAGTTGATTGTCTATATAAATATACTTGCCTCACTGGAATCTTGTTATCAGAATTTGAGTGTTTGTTCTCTAGTTATAATTGTCCTTGCTGTTATACAAGAACAGTGTTCTGTCAAAAGGGGGTTTGATGCATTTGCAAACTGAATCAACCCAGGTCAGCCTGCGCAGTCCGCGCAGGCTGACCTGGGTCAAAACTTTTTGCTTTTGGTAAACTTTCTGCATGTCCGAGGACCAGTCTTTCTCATGATTGCATTTTATGGATCCATTTGCATGTCCAAGGACCAGTCTACCTCATGATTACATTTTATAGATCCATAATTATGTGATGACTTGTTTGGTATAATGCGACACAGAGATGCATTAACCCTTTACCACACAATCCCGACTTTTAACGACCCTGAGGAAGAAGCCTTTTGAAAACATTGTGGGAAAAGGAGAAAATGCTGGTAACCAGCATTTTCTCCTTTTCCCGCAATGTTTCCTACTATTCCCATAACAAATTTCAAATGTTGAGTCACATTTATATTGTCGTCTGCAAAAGCTTTCAATTTGGAGAGGTCTAAAATTTTGTCGTTTGGTAAAGAGTTAAACCCACTTTTGCTAGGGCATGGCTCATTTGTTATTGGTTGTTGTACCTGTATAATTGTTGTCCATTTTTTTCCTGTTTTGTAGATGAAGAAGAGAGTACTCTGCCACCTACAAAAGATACCGCAAAAGAGGAGTTATGACCCCTGTATTTTCTTAGAATTGTTATCTTTGGTCATTTGGTGTATTATCGTTTTTAACCATTAAAGCCCTGGAACTGACTTAAGTTGTTTTTGCAGACAGTGTAGATCAAGATCAGACTGCACAGAATGTGCAGTCTGATCTTTGATCTACACTGTCTTGCTATTCTTTACTTATTCTAACGGAAACAACCTTCAAATGACAATATTTGGGACTGTATTTGCATATTAAACAGGTCCAAATCATTCATTCAGGGCTTTAAGGGTTAACTTGGCTGATTTTGAAGAAAATGACAAGTTACTGTCATGGGCCTGGTGTCGTCTGAGTCGTTATCGTGTTACAAAGACTTTGATATTTTATGTCTCTGTCATTAGTGAAGGTATTTAATTCAAAATCGGAAAAATTGTTACCTGTCAAAAGGGGAACACATACAACAAGGGCAGGTAACTATCAAATGTTTTTGACACAGTTATGTGCCTTTTTTTAACTCAGAATTTTCATAAACTGATATTTTCTAATGTTTCTGTTACCACTGAAGATATTTACTCCAAACTTCGACTACTTAACTATCAAAATGGAAACTCATACAACAGGGGCAGGTAACCATTAAAATATCTTTGACACAGTTATGTTCCTTTTTCCACTTAGAATTTTCAATAAATAATATTTTATAACATTTCTTCTCATTACTGAGGATATGTACTTCAAACTTGGACTAGTTGTGAACTATCAAAATGGGAACACATACAACAGGGGAAGGTAACTATTAAAATGCTTTTGACACAGTTATGTCACTTTTTTGACTTGGAATTTTCACTGAAAATCAAGCGGCTGTAGCCGAGCATTAGCACCCACATGATGTGCTCCTACTATCATATGCATTTATTTGGTGTCTGAAAAGTTTTAGGGACAAATGTGTAGGAACTTAACCAAAAAAAATTCACGACATTCTTATTAGTTTGGGAGAAGGGAGTTTCCAATTAGGGTATTGCAGTAGTTATCTTTTTTGATGTAGCAACAATTTTTCTTTTTTCAGAAAAAAACAGATCAAAGTGCTTTTGATATATTTTGTATTCTACTTTGTGTTCAATGCCTTTCCTAACTTTGATCTTGAGTCAAAATTATGCAAGGACTCATTGTGACACTACATACTTAGCGGGTATCTATTTTACAAAGAGCAGTACTGGTGAAACCCAGAACAGATAATCATGCATACATAGTCTGTCATTGTGATATGACTGAAATAATGTTGAAAGCTTAAACCATTTAATCATTTTATGCAATTACATACACATTTGCTGTTGTCAGTGAACAGGAAAACTAATTTTCCATCAACTTTTGAGTCTATTTTCAGGGAATGACATCCTTTCATGAATAATTTAAATATTTTTTTTTATTTTCTCTATACCAGACTGCAAAAATTATAGAATATTCCATATTCATAGCAATAGGAGATGACAAACGTTAGTCAAATGATATGGTTAGTCTTAGAAAGGTTTGAAAATAACAAGGGAAAAAGAGAAAATGCTGATAACCAGTATTTTCTCCTTTCCCACAATACTTTCGAAATCCATCTTCCTCAGGGTCATAAACACATGTCATTGTTTGGTAGACATAATAGCAGCATAGTTCATCCTTTACCACACAATCCAGAGTTTTAACGACCCTGAGAAAGAAAGCTTTTGAAAACATTGTGGGAAAAGGAGAAAAATGCTGGTAACCAGCATTTTCTCCTTTTCCCACACCAAAATGTTTTCTTACCTTTCAATGACAAATTCGAACAAATGGGCCAAATTCAATTTGTCGTCTGCAAATGCTTTCAATTTGGAACAGTCTGAAATTTTGTCATTTGGTAGAGAGTTAACATATTAATGACATCTTTTTAATATTATTTCATGAACAGATTAGATTACTACTAATTACAGAGTAACCTTTAGGGTGCTAAGCACAACTTAACCCTTTACCAGACGACAAAATTTTAGCCAGGTCCAAACTGAAAGCATTTGCAGACGACAATTTCAGTGTGGCTCAAAAAGTGCAATTTTTCTTTGATAGGGTCGAAAACATTGTGGGAAAAGGAGAGAATGCTGGTTACCAGCATTTTCTCCTTTTCACACAATGTTTTCAAAAGGTTTCTGTCCCAGGGTCGTTAAAAGGTGGCATTGTGCAGTAAAGGGTTAAGGACCTGTTGCGGACAGTGTAGATCAAGGTCAGACTGCACAGAATATGCAGTCTGATCTTGGATCTAGACTGTCCGAAGAGAAGATATTTTTCCCTATAGTAATAAGTTTGAAATAGCAAAAATTTTGTCTAATGGCCGGAAAGATTCATTTAACTTATTTAGTAGTTTAACCCTTTACCACGCAATATATACTTTAAACGACTCCAAGAAGAAAGCTTTTTGAAAACATTGCGGGAAAAGGAGAAAATGCTGATAACCAGCATTTTCTCCTTTTCCCACAATGTTTTCTACCATATTGAAAACAGAAATCATCACTTGAGCTACATTTATTTTGTCTTCTACTAGTGCTTTCAGTTGATGGAGTACAAACACTTGTTGTTTGGTAAAGAGTTAAGGGATCACAATTGCTATCAGTTTCAGCCGTTATGAAAGTTTACATTTTGGAAATGGGATACATTATGAGATACATTGTGTGAATGGGATAAAAATTCAGTATTTTTATTGTCTGTTGGATGAGAGAAAGAATGGATTTAATGAATTAATTATTTCCATGTTTTATTTTTTGTTTGAAGAGACAGAATGGGAGAGCAAGTGAGAGAATGAATTTTAGTTCATGGTTCATTTCTTAATTTTATGCATTATTAATCTGACATACTTTCTGGATTAGACATTTCGTTGAAAACAGTGTAGACAGGGTTCTGATGGCTTACACAAGGAATCTGAACTGCTTTTAAACTGCTTTCTTTGTTAAGTTCACATACACATTGATACAACAGTTGGATGCCTAGTAAGTCCTTTTCCTTCAGGTACATGTATATTAAAGTTTAACCCTTTACCACACTATGTCAAACTTTAACGACCCTGAGAGAGATAGTTAGTAATCAACATTTTCTCCTTTTCCCAGAATGTTTGCTGCCGTTCAAAAAACAAATGTTAGTATTTGAGTCACATATATTTTGTCGTCTTAAATGCTATTAATTTGGACCAGTCTAAAAGTTTGTCAATTGATAAAAGGTCAACTGAACTGGTGATGTTTTGGCAAAAAAATGCTACTGAAAATATAACAAGTAACATATATTTAGGGCAAACAAGAAAAAAAGCTTTTATCTTCAACATATTTTTGGAAAAGGAGGACTTGCTCATAACAAGTGCTTGCACTATTTTCATATAATGTTTTCAGATTTTTAAAGTTTTCAACTTCAGTGGCATTAAAAGTCATACATTGTAGTTGTTTTTCATACAGATTGTTAACTACTTAAGTGTGAAGAATTTTGCTGTTCATTATCTATATAATGCCTTGATTAGCAATTTTCACTCACAGGTATTGCACCTTTAACCCCTAGAGTGCTGGATCTGACATAACTGCATTTGTAGACAGTGTAGATCAAGATTGGACTGCACAAAAAAGCAGTCTGATCCTGAATCAACACTGTCTGCTATTTTGTTACAAATTCTTACCAAAACAACCTCAAAATAACACCATTGTGACTGTGTTTCCTACTTGGAAAATCCATTTGATTAATTTAGGGCTCCAATGGTCAAGGCCGTTTTGACCAAGAATTAACATACATGTACATTGTAGATCCAAGATTAGACTGCGTGTTTTGTGCAGTTTGATTGTGATCTGCCATAGCACAAGCAACTCCAATTGTGAACTGCTCTCTGAGGATTAATTAAGATCATTTTCCAAAAGACATTCTTATCAATCCTGTATAAAACTTGTCCAAATCCAAAGCATTTTGAGAAGAAATATTAAGTATTGCTCAATTGGTGGGAGTTGTCTTTGAAAGCTTAAAAAACATTGTGGGTAAAGGAGAAAATGCTGGCAACCAGCATTTTCTCCTTTTCCCACAATATTTTCAAATTTCTTTTTTTCCTCAACATCGTTAAAACTCAGGAAAGGATTAAGTTGATTAGAGCATAAATTTCATGCACCAAAAACTTGTATTAGTGTTGGTAAAGAATAACAATGTGAAATAAATTATTAAATTTCTTTGATTTCAACAATAATTTTATTCGTTTATTTTTTATTTTCACCACCCTTAGGGTATCTGCATGAGTCTAAGAAATTCCATATTCCATAACAGACCAATGACAAGCAGCTTTTAAAAAAGGACAAAAATGAAAGAAGAGAATTTGTCTGTTACAAATAACAAAGTAAAATGGATGAAAGCGTTTGGAATTACTGTGTATTGCTGTAACATGCAAGTTTGCAGTAAGGCCTATCTCTAGATAAGTGTTATCATTTCATAAATGTATACATTTACTCTGGCATATTTTCAAAATTGAAATGCTATAACAGGAAAATGTCAGCTAGTGTCACGAAAAGTGTTGTAGAAATCTGGTTTTTATTACACAAGGCGTTTGTCTGTTACTGCACGACCGTAACCAAAATGTGTTGCCGCGACATAATACATAATGGACCATCAAAATATATTTTTGCACAAAACCGAACTCCCAGTGCTTTCAGCACTTTGATTGCACGAAGACGATTGTTAAAAATACATACATGTAAAAGTACATGTAACTATACAGATAATTCCATTAGATCGTATAGCATACCCACACCATTTTGGATAACTCGTGTATTATTCATTGGCATAATGATGTCATTCAACCACGTTTTTGACGCTTATGTACAGGGTAATGAAAAAAATCTGCAACACTTTCTAACAGCTATTCATTTAACACTTGGAGACTTTAAAAGAATGTAGTGACGTCTAAATTTTTGCTTTAACCCTTACCAAACTGTCCCAAGGATGAAAGCCTTTGAAAACACTGTGGGAAAGGAGAGAACCGGCAATTTCTCCTTTTCCCATTTTTTTTTTTTTTTTTTTTTTTTTTCCTCTCTTTTGAAAGACAAGTTTCATGTTTTGAAGTTCATTTAATTTATTCTCTGAAAATGCTTGCAATTCGGACAAGTCTAAATTTTTGTCATTTGGTAGAGTTAAATTTGTTCGCACAATAAAAGCACAGGGGAAGCATCCCTGTCATTGACGTCATCTTGTCAAGGTTGCGTCTCAAATTACGTAAGTCTATTCTCATTCATAACCTCGAAGGTGCTTGGCCCCGACACCCTATTGATTTGATCATAGATTCTTTCCTTATGTGGAAGAACATGTCATTATGGTAAGACACACGGCCTTCAACACTGCACGATTTGAAAAGCATCGACCAAGAGAATTGTTGACTCAAACGTGCCAGGGTAATCTACAACGTCAAGAAGCGTCTTTACATTGTAAACCGTGGAGAGGACGTCACATTTGCTTTAAGTGGGTACATGTATGTAAGTGTATTTTCATATTATACGACTATTTACTATTGCTGCAGCCAAATAAATTTTGAAGCCCCGTAATTACACATTCATTTATTTACTTTTCTATCTATTTAGTTAGTAAGCTAGTGGACGTTATTACTATTTGAAAGTGTGGCAGAACTTTTGGGTCACCCTGTACCATATAAGACAAGAGGTACGTTTGAAACAATCGGTAAGCTAGAGCTATGTCAAAGGACAAACTCGGCACAAAGGTTGTGTCTGCAAGATTTGATTAATCGGGTATAACAGAGGATACCCGTCATTCTGTTCCTTGACAACAATCAAATCTATTTTGGTAGCCCTCAATTCTTTACCAAACTACAAAATTTAAGACTTGTCCAAAAAGCATTTGCAGACGACAAAACAAATGTGATGCAAAAATTGAAATTTGTTTTGGAAAGGGTTGAAAACATTGTGGGAAAATGGAGACAATGCTGGTTACCAGCATTTTCTCCTTTTCCCGCAATGTTTTCAAAAGGCTTCTTTCTCGGTGTCGTTGGGAGTCGGGATTGTGTGGTAAATGGTTAAAAGATGCAAATCTTAAGCTACAGCATTACGGACTAATTAAAATGGAATATTTTGCAACGGAACTCATGGTTCTAGTTATGTTTATTGTGCCAAGACAATCAATCGCTTGTAAAAGAGACGGATGGAGAAATATGTCAATGGAAGAACTGCTGGTCAAATCTGGCGTTGTGATTTATGGGAAGGATGTTGGTCATGGCAAGTTCCGGTTACCCACAATGCTTGACGCACGCTTCGATGTTTACTGCGTCATCAAGAAAGGTCGCAACCTGATACCAAGTCAAGTGATCATCGAGGATATTTTAAATGGAGATGCGTGTTCAGCGGTCCAAAGTCAAACTGAAGTTGGTAAAGAATACATAATCGGACTTGAACGTGAACTGAGCGGCTTTATGTCTTATTCTGATGTAAATCCTCCACAGAAAACAGCGTTTCCAGTGTCGGCTGAAAATTTAAACAAACTTGCAGCTACCTGTGATCTTGACAATTGGGAACCTCCAAGCACGGGAGACCAGTTTAAATGCCCTGCAGCTAACAAACCACGATTCTGTACAAAAGTTCGAGACCCTGATGAGCTGAACGCAGGTTCTAAGGAATATCAGCATAGATTATCTGTCTTATTGTTTATTGTTCTTGTCGACTATCTGTAACTGAAAGTTTAATTAATGTAACGGCATGTCAGACATTTTTTTTTTCTTTTTACAGTAAACATTCATTTAACATTAGTAACTGAATGAAAATGGTTATTAAACAAAAGGATGGTTCTAAATTTTCAATGGTGTTTTTGCAACGGTATCTATAAAAATAAATAGACATTTCAGATCCAAGATCGGACCACACAATGTGTAGAGTTTGATGTTGATCCTAACCTACACAACCCGCGAACAATTATTTGAAGCTGTGCTTTGCATCAGCTGTGCGTTTAATGGTATCCGACAGTCGATGAAGAACAGTTCTAAGTTTCAGGAATTTTTCTGATACATCTCATTCTGCTAGATCTACATTTTTTTTGTTTTGTTTTTAGCGGATTTGTATAGCAGATCCGCTTACTGTGATCGTTCTGACCGGAACCAAATACATCATGCGTAAAGACGCATGCGCTTACTCTGTACTGTGATATCTGCTTGGCCTGAACCAAATATACATGTACTGTCATTCACGCTTGCGCCCATTTTACTTTCAGCTGTAATATGTTGTAATAAAGAAATAAAAATCAAATGCAACACATGTGCAATCACTTTAAAATGGAGTTAGCATGGGCATGGAAAGTCAAAATTGTTCTGCTGAGCGGGCCGCGCAGTAACTGTTATTCTATCACTGTTTAAGTAGTGGTACCTTGATCCGTCAATCTTACGCACTTTTTACTGGTATTAGATTTCGGACTATAGGTATACACATGTAGGACAGTATATACGGTAGTGATAAAAGCGAGGTTGAGGTGTATAAGCTACAACTGATAGTAGAATGGGCGTAAGCGTGAATGAGTACTCCACAAACCCGCTTTCCAGGACTTTGAGTCCTTTGATTAAGAAAAGGGGTTGCAAGGTTCCATGGATTTTCAAGCAGCACTTTCTAATATCATTTCGTTGGTGAATACATGACATTTGGGGGAAAATGTTACATATTTAGAAAGACAAATTGGATTTTTTTTTTTAATTGGGAAATTTTAGGAATTTTTTACCAGGAACCTTTGTACCAACTTTTTCCTTTATTCTTTTCTGATTCTAATCTGAAAGACAATCCTTCTAAATGGTAGAGACCGGTCTAAGTCAATTACATGTACATGACTAGTCTTGTAATTTATGAACTGTATTACAGAATGTAGCTCCGGAGCCACTGCCTACAAACAACTCTACGGGACTCTAATTGTTTTTAACGGCCACAGTTCTGTTCCACAGCAATCTGTCACAACAACATATGAATCATGCTCTGTGGAAAGCGGTTTTGATGCTTCTGCTAAAAGTGTAGCGCACGGGGCTACGTGTAGCTGCCTGTACGCACATACGTTGCGTGCACTTTGCAAAAAGAGAAAGAAAGAAAAGAAAGATACTTCTGCCAAAAAACGTCACCAGAGGCCACCAAATTGCATCTAAGGGAGACCCTCTAGATCATCCTGGGAAATCACTCTCCCCCTCTCAGCACTTCGCATCTAGGACAATACTTTCGATATAACTTTGCATATAAATCTACTTTTTTGGGGGCTAGCTACGCCCTTAATTGTTAATATGAATAGCCCTTTTTTTCGTCAGCAAGCGTCCTCCAGCAAACACTTTTAAAGAAATTGTAGGACAAAGGGACGACTTTTCCATCACGAATTTACTCGGCTTTTCCATAAAGTCATGTACGAGTATGTGTTTACTCTCAAACCTAATTTACTCGTAAGTTGGTTATCCGTATATCAGAAGTTTTTTTTTTCGGCGTAGCTGAATGTGCTGGCTTTTGACCTACTTTTTGATACTGATAAAAATGAATAAATAGAAATTTGTGATTGGTAAAATATGTAGACATGGTTAGTCTAGCGCCCCCTGTGGTCAAAATTGTAGAGATGGTTATTCTAAGAGCCCTTGCGGTTAAAATGTAGACATGTCTATTCTTTAAAGCCCCTGTGGTAAAAACTGTCGACATCTTTATCTTTATTCTAACAGCCCCTGTGGTAAAAAATGTAGACATGTTTATTCTTTAGAGCCCCTGTGGTAGAAATGTAGACATGTCTATTCTTAGAGCCCCCGTGGTAAAAATGTAGACATGTTTATTCTTAGAGCCCCTGTGGTAAAAAATGTAGGCATGTTTATTCCTTGAGCCCATGTGGTAAAAATGTAGACATGTTTATTCTTAGAGCCCCTGTGGTAAAAATGTAGACATGTTTATTCTTAAAGCCCCTGTGGTCAAAAATGTAGACATGTTTATTCTTAGAGCCCATGTGGTAAAAATGTAGACGTGCCTATTCTTATAGCCCCTGTGGTAAAAATGTAGACATGTTTATTCTAAGGGCCACTGTGGTAAAAATGTAGACATGTTTATTCTTAGAGCCCCTGTGGTCGAAAATGTAGACATGTTTATTCTTAGTGCCCCTGCCACTTTTGTGGCAAATTTACGCCATCTATCTTTTTTTTTTTTAAAGATATTTCTTGTTTCAAAGTCGTCTGCTGCAAATCTGTTTCGGGTGGTAAAGAGTTAACATTTTTAACTATGATCGATCCTTTGGCAGGTAAAAGCCGATCAATCAACCGTAGCGGGTCTATTTCAAAATCATTTACAACCCTTTTAACTCGCCGAAATATCAAAATCAATAATTTCAGTCAGATAAAGAAAGATAATATTCTTTTCATTTTAACCACTTTTGCCAGAAGCTCCCACGGCATATGGAATTACGTAAGAGCTAAGATCAGACTGCACAATCTTTGCAATCTAATCCTCGTCTAGATTGTTTGCCAACACGCCAAATGTCACCCCGGCATGCTAAAGATCGGGGTAGATTATGTAAATAGATCCCAACTTCAAAATTTGACAAAACCAATATTTATAATTATGTATGTGACAGGACTCTGTGAGAAATGTAAGTAGTAAACTATTTACCAAACGACAAAATATAAGACGGGTCCAAAATGAAAGCGTTTGCAGACGACAAATAAAATCATGGTATTTTGTATTTGAAAGAGTAAAAAAAGGCATTTCTCCTTCCACGATGTTTTTAACCCTTTACCGCACGAAGACGACTTTTAACAACCCATGAGGAAGAAGCCTTTTGAAAACATTGTGGGAAAGGGAGAAAATGCTGGTAACCAGCATTTTCTCCTTTTCCCACAGTGTTTTCTATCCTATCAAAGAAAAATCGCATCAATTGAGCCACATTGAAATTGTCGTCTGCAAGTGTTTTGAATTTGGATGGGTCTAAAATTTTGTCGTTTGGTAAAGAGTTAAAAGGATTCATCCTCAGGGTAGTTAAAACACAGGATTGTATTGTGTAATGCATATTTCATTTCGCTCGTAAATGAATGGTAGTTTCACAAAGGGTATGGCATAAAACATTATTTTTCTCTGTTTTGTTATTTCTCGTCCTCTTTTTCCTGTTGATCTGGAAATAGTTTCTTCTTCTTTCTTATCCACTTGTTTGCTTTTCTACCTTGAGCTTCTTTAACTTTTTACCGAACGACAAAATTTTACATTCATCCAAATTGAAAGCATTTGCAGACGACAAATCACAGGTGGCTAAAATCAAGGTATTTGTCGTTGAAAATGAGAAAATGCTGGTTTCCAGCATTTTTTCCTTTTCCCACAATGTTTTTATTAGGATTCTTCCCCTGGGTCGTTCAAAGTCGGGATTGTGTGGTAAACGGCTCAGAGTTCGCCAGTGATTTGTTGTTTTTCTTTCTTTCTTTCTTTCTTTCTTTCTTGCTTGCACACATTCATTATTTCTTTGTTTCTTCAAAACCTTGGCTTGCGAGCCATGTTATTTTTCTGTTTGTTCTATTGTCCACTTTTGTTTCTTTATCTTTTATTACCCTCCAACTTGACCATTTGCTGCGTAAGAAAGGAGTCAAGCATGCGGTCAGTTATGAAGATACATGTATACATTTTACAGGAGACCACGGGTTCGATCCCAACCCGAGGCTCTGAGTCGTTTATCTTTTTTTACAACACAACAGAGCCCTGGCCTAGTATTGGTTAAGCCCGGGCCCACGGTCCGTATTCACCAACCGTTCTTAAGAATATTGTTGGTGTTATGCTGAAAATTTGTTCTAAATTTGAAAGTAACACAACTTCTGATTGGCTAAACCATTTGGTTTAGCCAATCAGAAGTCGTGTTACTTTCAAATCCAGAAAAATCGTGAGAATTAGACAAGGAATATTCTTAAGAGTGGTTGGTAAACATGGACCCAGGACACACATAAGTCAGTGAGCTGTCGCCTTTGTATGACTATTTAAAATGTTGCTGTTCAAAACCGGCGTAAAACAGCATTCATTTAAGCCTTTCCCAAACAAGCCCTGGTTTTCACGTGTCTGCAGTACAAGTCTTTTGAAAACACTGTGGGAAAAGGAGAAATTGCTCGTAACGAGCAATTTCTCCTTTTCCCACTGTGTTTTCTACCCTTTTTGATAACCTTCTGCCATTTTCATCAAATTTAAAATTGTCGTCTGCAAACTCTTTCAGTTTGGACCTGTCCAAAATTCGTTGTTTGGGAAAGGGTTAACCAAATATTGTATCGGCGTAACTGACAATGGACAATGTCAGTACATACATGTAGTTAATTAACGTAATTGTTACAAAGACGTAACAGAGTTCATTCATCGGTTAAGATCAATGCCTGTGCAGTTAAATATTAGGATGATTGTCCATCATTGGTAAACAGGACCGTATAGACCAATCATTCTAAATTGCATTCTTGGTCTAATTCTAGATTTAAAAAGTAACTCGATCTGTGATTGGCTAAACCATTTGATTAAGCCAATCAGAAGTTGTGTCACTTTGAAAAATAGAAGAGTCTTAAAGATACATTTTTGCTCGTTTTCAGCTAGTAGTTAACCCATTTCATATATTTTTTATATTATATAAAACTATAATCACTCTTGTATCTTCACGCCAAATGTTGCCCCTGACGGCTGCAAGGTTGCACAGATTACGACCGATAGAAAATGCATTTCATTTTTTGGCAGCCTTGAAAGAAATCGCTGTAACTGGTCGTTTCCAGACAAGTTCCTTGAGTTTCTCTATCTCTTGCCGCATATATATTGGTAATTTATCTATGTCTTCACGGCTGACCAAATTCTGAGCCATTCTACACCCTTTCAAATTTCAACAGCGTTTTCTCTCTCTATTTCTCTCTCTCTCTCTCTCTCTCTCTCTCTGGCTGGGCTGTAAGGATGTATCTTTAAGAATTAGACTACAACTGCAGCTTGGAATGGTTGATGTATACAAGACGAACCCGCCACAAAAATACCCTAGTAAACGCAACACAACTCGAACATCATACAGTTTTCCATGTCTATGTTTTAGTTTGTTTTTTTTTGCCTCATGCCGTTTTCACAATCATATCAGTTATTTCATGGCGGCCTGTGCGCATGTGCATGCTTTCCTGGAGTTACTTTACAAGTACATTATACAACATTCTCTCCAAGCAGCCGGGTGCTTTCCGTCATAAACATTATTAACAACTGCGATGAGTGAGGAATGAATCCGATCCCAATGACTCATCAATCCTCGGAAAGAATTAGGCCCAGCTGGGAGTCAGTCCTCTGACTCCTGGGTTATAAGTGTTGCACAAAACAGACTGAGCTTTCGGTCTCTGCTTATGCTTAAATCTTAACCACACGACAATATTTTAGACTTGTCCAAATTGAAAACATTTGCAGATGGCACAATAAATGTGGCTGAAATATTGAAATTTGTTTTATGGAAAGGAAGAAAACATTGTGGGAAAAGGAGAAAATGCTGGTTACCAGTTTGCCGTTTGCTATCATTTCTACTGAAATCTGCTCGAAACATTTCTCTTTAATTGGCTCATGATTACCTACGTTACAGACTAACAGAAATTTCACATCAAACGTTACTACCGGGCCGGCTACGACAAACTTCTCAACACAATGGGAAGTCAACCGACACGAGAAAAGGTTATGGACACGAGACCGTATCCGTCCCAGAACAAATCGGAGCCCTTTATGTATCAACTGAATACCGGAGTCAGGGCGACGCCTTGGGCCTCAACTGCAAGAAACTACGCCCAAACTGGAGTTAGCGACCAAGCACGTGCACCAGTGTCTGGGGTAGACCAAGTATATAGCCAAACGTCAAAATTTGACGGTGTTAAAGGTTTGAATAGTCGCCCGTGAAAATATTCCCCTTGGACTTTGAAAACCTGAGTGGGGGAGTGCCATGGGCTTCAAAAGCAGGAAGGTGTATCGAAACTAGAATCAGTCGCCCAGTATACATACATGCACATGTACCCCGATGTAAGAATTAGACGGCGACAAAGATGGCAGTAGTCGTTCTCGTAAATACTTTCGTTGGACGATGAACATCATAATCAGCGCAACACCATGGGCTTCAACAGTAGGAAATGTGTCACAACTAGAGTCATTTGCCAAGTATACATAAATGTACACCACTGTATGAGATGGTGGTAGTCGTTCTCGTAAATACTTTCGTTGGACGTTGGACAACGGCCAAAGTCAGCACGATGCCATGGGCTACGGTGTTCAGAAAGAAACTGTGCCCGAAAAAGAGTCAGTCGCTTAGTACACACAAATGTACACTAATGTAAGAATTAGACAGAGTCAGACATGGTAGTAGTCGTCCTCGTAAATACTGTCTTTGGACGTTGAACAGCTGTCACAGCGACACCATGGACTTCAACAGTAGGAAGCCATGTCCAAAGTAGAATCGGTCGCCTAGTATACACACATGTGCACAAACTTAAAAGTTAGACAGCAAAAGAAATGGTAGTAGTCGTCCCCACAAACACTTTCGTTGGACTTTAAACACCAGTCAGGGCGACACCATGGGCATCAACAGCAGGAAACTGTCCAGACACACACACACGGATAGACAAACTGGATTCATTTACCAAGTATACATAAATGTACACCGATGTAAAAAATAGACGGAGACAGAGATGGTAGTTGTTGTCCCTGCAAACACTGTCGTTGGACGTTGGACAGCGGAGTCAACACGCCACCATGGGCTTCAACAGCAGGAAACCTTGTCTCAATTGCCTAGTATACATACATGGACACCAATGTAAACATTAACGGAGACAGAGATGGTGCCAGTAGTCGTCCCCGCAAGTACTTTCGCTGGACGTTGAACACCAGAGTCAGTGCCACACCATGGAATTCAATAGCAGGAAACTGTGTCCAAACTGAAGTCAGTTGCCAGGTTTTTATGGACCGCTGTCTTGTTAGACGGAGACAGAGACGGCAGTAGTCATCTACATGTACATGTATTCAAATATTTTCCTTGGACGAGAACGCCGCAGTAAGGGCGACATCTTGGGTTTCAAAAGCAGAAAACTGTGCTCCAACTGTAGTCGCTGACCAAGTTTGTTCAACAATTTCAAAATTAGACAGGGGCAAAAATGCTAGAAGTCGTCGATTAGAATATCCGTACTGGACGATAAACAACAGAGCCCAACCAAACATTTTGGGCTTCAACTGCAAGAAACTACGCCCAGGTTAGAGTAGTCGGCGACCAAGTATAATATTCATCAAGGGCACAGTGAGAGGGACACAAGATTGTGCGTATAGTTGTCGTCTTTAGAAACATTCTTGTTGTTGTTGTTGTTCTTTTCAATAATAGCCGAGTTGGGAATCTGTTTTACAAATCTGGGTCCGTATTCACCAACAATTCATGTTTCATTTCATTTACTTGCGTGTCGCTCTGGCAAAAGGGGTTTAATGCATAGATCTTTATAATGGATTATAAACAGAGAGGCGTTGCATAATATGGATACGTTATGTCAATAAACTGGCTGAGCCATGAGGTAGAATGACCTTTGACATGCAGAAAATTTAACAAATAGCAAAGAGTTTCGACCCAGGTCAGCCTGCGCGCATTGCGCAGGCTCACATGTGTTGCTACTTGTTTGCAGATACAATAAACCCCCGTTCTACGGAGCATGAGTCATTTATGTAGGCATCTATTATACCCAGACGCATTACCCACTGCAAACTGGTATCAATGCTGCCAATGACCAGAATGTTTCAGCACAGTAGCCAGTGTTATTCAAGATTAAACTGTACGTTTCGTGCCGTCTGATCTTGATCTATACTTACCGCAAAAGCAATTATTTTGTGAAGGATGCACTGGGAGTTAAATAATGTTTAGTTTTATTCTAACCTGTCAAATATGAAGATTACAGCTAAATTTTCGTTCAATTATCCAGAAAGGGACATAACTGCGTAATATTGTATCTGCTACGGAAAACAATTTTTATCCCGCTTCTATCAGTTTCGGCCAGCCATTGTCACATCACAACTCGGCCGTGACTACATCTAGCGACTCGATCAACGAATCAACCCGAGCTTTAACGAGTGCCATCGTCACAGCCATATCCTCTAACTCCGAACCACAGTGAATATCAGGAACATGGCAAGAAAAATATTAAAGGGCCCTACGACTTTTTGCGATGTACCAAAATTCTCTACATAACAATATAAATAGATAAAGAAATACATCTTCTTTGTGTTTAACATGCCTCTTTGCCTAAAACGAGCCTCTTTCTCGCACAAAGAATTTTTTCTTATGCCACAGTGTTTCCACATGGAGTCCATCCCTGTATTGGGCCATAATTAACCCTTCCTACACAATCCCGGCTTTAAACGATCTTCGGGGCAAGTGCGTTTGAAAACATTGTGGGAAAAGGAAATAATGCTGGTAACCAGTATTTTCTCCGTTTCCCACAATGTTTTCTTCTCTTTAAAGGATTATGAGTGGCATTTACCCTGTCGTCTGCAAACTCTTTCAATTTGTACAAGTCTAAAAATTTTGTCGTCTGGTAAAGACTTAGCACTTCAGCTGCTGGATAAATGAAACGCAAATTTCTACTCAATACTAAAAGTCTAAACATTGCGATTTCAAAGCTGATTTCACCGGAAAGAAAACACCGTATCGGACAGTGTAGATCAAAGATCAGACTGCACGTTCTGTGCAGTCTGATCTTGATCTACACTGTCCGCAAAAGGTCAGTGGGTCGCGATTAGCAGATTAAGGGTTTTAAGGGGTCGTAAGTTTCAGAAGTGTTTCACAGAGATTCTCAGAAAGTGGGAACACGACAACTGTCCACATGTCGAAGATTTAACTTCACCAAATAGATATGAGCTATGCTCTGGCAAAGGGGGGCTTAATGCTTCTCCGTGATGCATTGTACTAATCAAGCCGTCACATAATTATGGATCCATAAAAGCCTATTTTTTAACCCTTTCCCAAACAAGCCCTGGTTTTCACGTGTCTGCAGTACAAGTCTTTTGAAAACACTGTGGGAAAAGGAGAAATTGCTCATAACGAGCAATTTCTCCTTTTCCCACAGTGTTTTCTATCCGTTTTGAGACCTTTCTGCCATTTTCATCAAATTCAAAATTGTCATCTTCAAACTCTTTCAATTTGGACCAGTCCAAAAAAACAATCGACTTTTAATCATGATGTAAACTAGTCCTTAGACATACAGAAAATTGACCAATAGCGAAAAGTTTCGGCCCAGGTCAGCCTGCGTGGACTGCGCAGCCTGACCTGGATCGATTCTTTTCTCAGATACATTAAGCCCCCTTTTCACAGAGCATGGCTCGTATGCTTTTGGGGACAGTGTAGATCAATATCAGACTGCACAGAACATGCAGTCTGATCTTAAATCTACACTGTCCGAGACGGTGAGATTATTCCATCGTTAAGTAAACTAGAGTTTTGAACAGTCAAAAGTAGGGTCCGTATTCACCAACCATTTAAGAGCACTCTTGGTCTAATTCTAGATTGAAAAAGGAAACACAACTTCTGATTGGCTAAACCATTTGGTTTAGCCAATCAGAAGTTGTGTTATTTTCAAATTTAGAAAATTGTTGAGAATAAGACCGAGAATGTTCTTAAACCATTAGCTGCTACGGGCGACTCAGTGACCTTTTGCGGACAGTGTAGATCAAGATCAGACTGCACAGATCGTGCAGTCCGGTCACAGATCTACACTGTCCGATAAGGAGATATTTTCCTCCAAAAAATAAGTGTTGTATAACATTATACGGGTTTTTACTATGGGCCTGTAAGTTTTATTTAACTCATTTAGCAAGATAAGAGTTAAGAATGGATGGTAAATACGGACCCAGAAATTTGATTGAACTCAGTTTCCAGTAAGCACGGGCCCTTATCAATCAAACTCCGGTCTCGATAAATCAAACAGATCCGTTGCAATTTAATTCTATACTAAACGACAAAATTTTAGACTGGTTGAAATCTAAAGCACTTGCAGACGACAAAATAAAAGTGAGTTTAAAATTGAAATTTGTTGTGAGAAGGGTAGAAAGCATTGTGGTAAAAAAAGGATAAAATGCTGGTTACCAGCATTTTCTCGTTTTCCCAAAATTTTTTTAAAGGCTTCTTTTCCGGGTTCGTTAAAAGTCGGGATTGTGTGGTAAAGGGTTTAGGAGGGACCGTTCATAACAGCGAACATAATCCGCCTGTACAAATACTGTTCCCCCGATATCTATTATCTGCGTCAAAAATACAATCAAGCCTTGAAATGACTATTTCTGAGCTGTAGTGACCACTGACCCGAACCGAGATTAATCATTACAGGACACTTCAAGTTGTGAAAATGTTGACAGTGGCACAGAAAAAATGGATAGAGGGCTGTGAATCTTCTTGGTCCAAGTCTGAAATGCGAATCTTAGATAGATCTAATCAGTCCGCTTATTTTTTTTTGTATTGAAATATCGCCCAGTAGCTTATTATTATTGCTCTTTACCAAGCAGTTCTGCTTTTAACGACACTGAACAGAACAAATTTTAAGAAACATTGGTGGTAAATGAAAAAAAAAAAAACTGTCGGTAACCAGCATGTTTTCCGTACCACAAAGTTTCCTACTCTTTGTTTGTTATCGCAAAGTGTTTTTAATATGGACAGGTCTAGGATTTTGCCATCTGATAAAGGGATGGATACGAATTATTTTATCCACATATACATCCGTTTCCTACTCACCTTCTTATCCCGATCCCGAATCTATCTCAGTATAACACAGAAAATACTTGAATTTTATAATTCCCAATTTTGTTGCACCAGGATATTGGGTCGAACAAGCATGTCTGTTAAGCAACGCGTTCAAGGACTACTGCAGGCGGGAAATATAATGTAAACTGCTTTCAAAATTAAAAAAAAAAACAATGTAAATACGGACAAATAAAAAAAATCATATTAATAGCCTATCAAGCGCTGGGTTCTTACATACAAATTTATATGACACATGACACCTTGTTAGCGCCATCAAATAATTACCCAATTGTTCACTTAGATGGTGTAGGTGAAGTAGAAGCTCTGTTTGGGTTGGAAGCAGACTTTGGTTCCGTCTCAAAGTGGTATATTTGGATGATTTATAGATGATCCAGCCAAAATATGCTCTAGCATTTCGATATGATTAAAACACAGGCCTGCGGTGCGAGAAATAACCAATTCCTGTCTAGATGCATGCCGGATAAACTCGATGAAGCAAATAAACCCGCACTTTCCTTAGCCGAACAGTCGCCAGTGTTTACAGGACCCCGAGGAAGGAGGCGTTTGAAAAAAACTGTAGGAAAAGGAGAAAATGCTGGGTTACCAGCATTTTCTCCTTTTCCAACAATGTTCTCCACCCTTTCAAAGACAAACCCTATTATTTCAGATACATCTTATTTGACGTCTGTAGCTGCTTTCAGTTTAGAGAAGTGTAACATTTTGTCCTTTGGCAAAGGGTTCGACGAGAAATCTTGATAACCACGTCAAATGATAGATGGAAATACAAACATGGCCAATCACGACGGAATCTAGTCCGTATAGTAAATGGGTTTTCACGTTTATGCCGATAGATTTTCATTTGTTTCATCTCTGTAACTTCTGTCAATTTCCGCGGAAGGATACACAATGGCGCCATTTTGTATAAATTCAGAGGTTAAGATCCCATTTTGTCAATATGTCAATAATATATCACCGTCCTTAAAATTTTACGTTTGGAACTAAGATTCCCTTTAGAATCAAAACCTAGTGAAGCTGAAATTAAAGACAAGTAAAGTAATACTTGATATCTGCAGTTGCCTGGGCAGCGAAAACGTTTAAATTTAGGGTTTCCCACTTGTTATGTTATACCGTTGATGTTATACTTCACAAAGTTAACCCTTTACCACACAATCGCGGCTTTTGACGACCATGAAGGAAGGGCATTTTGAAAACATTGCGGAAAAAGGAGAAAATGCCGGTAACCAGCATTTTCTTCTTTTTTCCACAATGTTTTTTACCCTATCAAGGACTCATTTGTCATTTGGGCCACCTTCAATTTGTCGTCTGCAAATGCTTTCAATTTGGACCAGTTTGAAATTTTAGTCGTGCGGTAAAGATACAAAAAAGTAGATCTAAAATATAAGTTCACAGTCCTTTTTAGAAACGTTAAAGAAATAGGATATTTCAATATCGTTTTGGCTCTAATAGCCTAGTAAAGTTATTTGGTGCTAGTTATTTGAAAATCTGGAGGTATACTAATATAGCCTACAGTATATAAGAAGTCTATTAACGGCTTAGTGGCATGCTCCTGAATGTACGCTATCGGTTTTTGTTGTTCATTAGATCTTTTATTATGTACAGGCCTAATTAGAATAAGAACAGACTACAAATTTATCACAGAAAAAATAGGAATATGACAGCCCACTTTGACATGCAGGGAAAGCTGGTACCCGTTGTCAGGCCAACACCACGATAGACGCCACTTGTACCAATGTCAAGTGCCAGAAACTCTCACTCGTCACAACTCGGCCGATTCCGTAACTACGATTTGATCAACAGATCACCCGAGATTTGTCGAATGGTACATTTTTTTTTTTTAGATTTCTAAAATAGAGGTAAAAGAAATCTAACATGTCTATTATCCTTTTTTTTACATCAGGGATTTTGGTCAAAATGAAATCGAAGAAAGATTTGCATATATTTGATTTCAAAAGTTTTTGTATAACTTCCGCTATTGTCGTCACGTGATGTAAGAAGTTCGTCTGCTGAAAATCCATGACTGGGAAAACTTCTAAAGGTAGATTTAAGAATGTTGTGCTGTCTTGTTTCTGCAAAAAGTGAAGTCTATTGTAATACATCGCATCAAAGGTAATCTTTAATATGATTTCAATCTCCACTGGTCTAATTTTAAAAGAAAAGAAACGAGGGGAAATTTGGGACGATGGAGACGGGTTACCCGCCAGGGCCGTCATTTTAGACATATGCTGTACCGAGTAGACCACAGAAAATGGTGGGCGAGAATTTCGGTACTGTCAGCTCGTTTCTTCAAAACGTTAGATTACTTTATCGTCCTATGGACTTACAGATACCCAGTAGGTCTAGATGTATTTGGATGTCAACTGCATTTTTCATCAGGGCCTTGGAACGACGAGGTGGCCCCTGGCCATTTCTCCAAATGAGGAAGTGGGTGGGTGGAGTGGTAATTGTTTCAGGGGACCTGTTCTGGTAACATTTTTATCAAATAAAGACTCCTCCAGAAGCATATGAAATTTTGGAATAAACAAATGGTAAACTCTTGACTCTTGCATATAACTTCAGAGCACTATTGAAATCAATGTCACCAATGGAAAAATCACTTGTGATGAGCAATTTCTCAATTTTCCATATTACCTTTCTGTATCTCTTCATATATTTACCTCTTTACAACATACTACAATTTTAGACAGGGCTAATTTGAAAATACTCGCAAACGACAACCGGAATTTGGTGCAAATTATATTGGAACAGTTGAACATAATTCCAAACACCATCTAAATCTGAATTATACTTTAACCCTTTCCCAAACAAGCCCTGGTTTTCACGTGTCTGCAGTACAAGTCTTTTGAAAACACTGTGGGAAAAGGAGAAATTGCTCGTAATGAGCAATTTCTCCTTTTCCCACAGTGTTTTCTACCCTTTTGGAGAACTTTCTGTCATCTTCATCAAATTTAAAATTGTCGTCTGCAAACTCTTTCAGTTTGACTAGTCTAAATTTTATCGTCTGGGAAAGGGTTAAACACCTCACTGTATTTCCAGAATGTCTAAAGTATTGGTTTAGCCTGTTAAGGTAAGTAAAATTATGCAAGATGCAATTTTACAGTGAATGTTTCTTAACCCTTTACCGCACAATGCCGACTTTTAATGACCCTACGAAAGAAAGCTTGTGAAAACATTGTGGGAAAAGTAGAAAATGCTGGTAACCAGCATTTTCTGCTTTTCTCCCATTCTCACAATGTTTTCTACCCTTTGGAAGACAAATGTTCTGTTTTGAGTAACTTTATACTTATTATCTCCAAATGCTTACAATTCGCAGAAGGCTAAAATTCTGTTCCCTGGTAAAGAGTCAAGGTCCATGTTGTGCACTGGTGCTTGCTTTGTCTATTGTCAACCATTTTTATGGATGCTTTGACGTCGCTCTATCAAAGTCTCTTATGTCCGCAAGGCTGAGACATATTTAGCGCAATGTAGGGGTGTTTGGAATCTGAACCACCATTTTTCTTCAGGGTTTTCTTTCCGAATTTTAATAGATTTGATCAATTTTTTTAATCACTTTGTATTTTGGATATTTTGGATTATACTTACGGTTGTAAACTGCAGTTTATCAATGTCAGTAATAGATTTAAACCAGCCATTTAACCCTTTCCCAGACGACAAATTTTGGACTGGTCCAAATTGAAAGAGTTTGCAGACAACAATTTCATATTTGATGAAAATGGCAGAAAGTTATCAAAAAGGGTAGAAAACACTGTGGGAAAAGGAGAAATTGCTTGTTACGAGCAATTTCTCCTTTTCCCACAGCGTTTTCAAAAGACTTGTACTGCAGACACGTGAAAATCAGGGCTTGTTTGGGAAAGGGTTAAACTTCATTTTCATCAAAATTGTCGATATAGACCTCTGATAGGTAGACATTTTTTACTTCTTGTTTCTGGTCCTTGAATACTTCACCAACAAAGTTACACATACTTCTTATTAGAATGTACATCGATGAATTTGATCAAAATGAAGTTTCACATCTTGATTTAAATCTATGACTAACATTGAGTGGTTGTTATCTCTGACCGTAAGCATTTACTGTTTGGAATTAGAACCACTTGTGTCCGGATTTTAAAATTCCTGGGGTTTCATGACCCTGGGAAGGAAGGCTTTTGAAAACATTGTGGGAAAAGGAGAAAATGCTGGTAGCCAGCATTTTCTCCTTTTCCCACAATATTTTCTTCTCTATCAGAGAGCTAGAGCTTATCTGTACAAAAGTTGAATTTGTCATCTGCAAATGCTTTGAAATTGGTCTAGTCTAAAATTTTGTTGTGTGGTAAAGGGTTAAGACTATTTCAGAGTTGCCCAAAGTAAGTGCAACTGACTAAATGGAGAAACTTTTGAAAGAAAGAAGTCTTTTTGGACCCAAAAGCTACTAAGTGTGACTCAAGATTCTTTTGTTGAAAGTTTGGATTAAAAAAAGCCTACACAGTATATATAGTCTGATCTTGGATTCACACTATCATATATGGTGAAGTTTCTCAGGTGAAAAAAGTTTTTGAAATCACAGTATTTTAGTTTTTACTCCTGAATGAAATTTTCATTTTATCTATGTAGCACTTTAAAGGTAACTGTTTTGGAAAACATGTTGGGGAAAGGAACAACTAGTCAGTAATTGCTTCTTTTCAATTATGCTTTCAAAAAATGCCACAGAGAGAGAGATAGAGAGAGAGCGAGCGAGCAAGATTTGCAATAGATTAACTCCTTACCACACAATCCCGACTTTTAATAACCCTGAGGAAGAAGACTTTTGAAAACATTGTGGGAAAAGGAGAAAATGCTGGTAACCAGCATTTTCTCCTTTTTCCACAATGTTTTCTATCCTTCCTATAACAAATTTCAATTTTCAGTTAACATTTATTTTGTTGTCTTCAAATGCTTTCAATTTGGACCAGTCTAAAATTTTGTCATTTGGTAAAGAGTTAAATTTATCCTGTCAATGCTAATGCAGTTATTAATGCCATGTACAAAAAGTAATTTGTCATTCAGACATGTAAGGCTAGAAATCCATTGTTTTTGCTGGGTAAAGTTTGAACAACAGTTATGAGATACTGTGTCATAAATTATACATAAGCATACCCATTAGCTCATCATCTGAAACATCTTTTCAGCAGACAGCTTTGAAAACAGCCTTGTAAAATATGAGTTTCCAACATGGAATATGGTTCAACTCTTCACCAGACAATGTGAGCCATGCTCTGGCAAAATGGGGGCTTAATGCATTCTCTGTGATGCATGATACCAAGTAAGTCATTACATTTATGGATCCACAAAATCCTTTTTGTTAATCTTTTCCCAAACAAGCCCTGGTTTTCACGAGTCTGCAGTACAGGTCTTTCGAAAACACCAGGGGAAAAGGAGAAATTGCTCGTAACGAGCAATTTCTCCTTTTCCCACCGTGTTTTCTACCCTTTTTGAGACCTTTCTGCCATTTTCATAAAATGTAAAATTGTCGTCTGCAAACTCTTCCAATTTGGACCAGTCCAAAATTTGTCGTTTGGGAAAGGGTTAAAGAACCAACTGAATTATGAGGTAGAATGGTCCCTGGACATGCAGAGAATTTACCAAAAGCAAAAAGTTTTGATCCAGGTCAGCCTGTGCAGTCCCAGACCCAGGTCAGCCTGTGTGGACTGCACAGGCTGACCTGGGTCTATACTTTTTGCAGATGCATTAAGCCCCCTTTTCACAGAGCATGTTAGAGTAGTCCAGCTTGAAAGCATTCCAAGACACACAACTTAAATATGGCTGATATGATAAAATTTGTCCATTGAAGGATAGAAAACATTACATTGGAAAAATAAGTATTTTCAACAATGATACTATTTTGTGTTACAAATTGCATTAATTGAAATAAAAAAGGTCTAGAATGAGTCTTGGTTGGTATATTTTTACAATTTTTGTGCTTTGTTCACTGCAAAAACAATTTTATACACAGATTTTCATTAACCTGGAGGCCCCAGGTTTGAGTTTTTTGTGGGAGTGTCTTTGGGCAAGACACGTCAGAGCCCTAGCCTAGTAGTGGTGAAACCCAGGAAATACATAAATATGTGAGCTGTCACCATAATATAACTGAAATAATGTTGCAAGTGGTGTAAAACAATCAATCAACTCATTTCCATTCATTTTTTTTTTTTTATATATACTTAACTCTTTACCAAACGACAAAATTTTAGACTTGTTCAAATTGAAAGCATTTGCAGACGACTAGATAAATGTGACTCAAAAAGTGAAATTTGCATTGGGTGGGGTAGAAAACATTGTGAGAAAAGGAGAAAATGCTGGTTACCAGCATTTTCTCCTTTTCTCACAATGTTCTCAAAAGCCTTTTCTTTCAGGGTCGTTAAAACTCGGGATTGTGTGGTAAAGGGTTAAACCTTAATAACTCAATCCCAAGTTTTAATGACCCTGAAGAAAAAGGCTTTTGGAAAATTGTGGGAAAAAGAGAAAATGCTGGTAACCAGCATTTTCTCTTTTTCTTACCATGTTTTCTACCCAATCAAACACAGAAATCATCACATGAGTTACATTTATTTTGTCATTTGCAAATGTTTTCAATATGCACCAGTCTAAAATTTTGGTGTGTGGTAAAGGGTCAAGAAAATAAAAATTTGATTGGTGACATGAAAAATCTGTATATTATATTTTTTTTCTTTTTAGAAACCTGGATAAAACACAGACACATGGTTTGGCACATCTTTTTTGTAACATATCATTCTAAACAGGTATGCAAGACAGTTTGTCTTTATCAATTTTTGTTCAACATTGATGTTGGAAACATTGGGAAATTCAGTATAAGTTTTTCTACTAATGAAAAAAGAATGAAGAGGAAATATTCTTGCATGCTATGCTGTAGATTAGAGGAAATTCTTAGTGGGTTATATCCTCATAAGTTCCCAGTAAAATCATAATTGCAACATGGAATTAAAAGTTTACAAATGCACTGCCGATGGAGTTTGGTGCCATTTTTTATGCCTCCGAAAAAACTGTCAGGGCATACAGTTCTTGTTCGGTTCTTCTTCGGTCTGTCCATCCATCTGCCTGTCTGTGATATTTTCTTGTCATGGCCACAACTTTTTTCCCTATTACTTATTTCGAAATAACTTTGCACAAATGTTAACCACATTGAAATAACATGTCAGGAGAGAGAGAGAGGGGGTCATGTCTGTAGGTCAAAAAAGGTCAAGGTCTCAGGAAGGTCAAATGTGGTGGAAAAAAAAAATGTCTTGGGGTTTGTCGTCATGTTCAACCTGTCACTTTTTTTTCATTTTAAATTAATTTCAACTTAAGCGTGCAGAAATATCAATCACATAACCACATGTGCAAGAATCAATGTCTGTAGGTCAGTGGTCAAGATCATGGCAAGGTCAGAGGCATATGTAAGAAATGTGTCCATAGTAAATGAGCATGTTTATAGCTCACAGGAAAACTAGGGGGAGATTCAGTCGCTTAATGGTGACACACTTCTCAGAGACAGGTCTTGTTTAATGTGAACATGTATTTTGATTAGTTTAATGCGGGATTCTACACATTGATGGTGCCACCTTGTTGATGTAAAATATTCATGACCAGAGTAACACTGTTGATATCATGAATGTGACTATATATATATTCTGAAAGAAATGAAATAAGTCAGTAGGTAAAATTTCACGGTAATTCAGTTTTAAACACCAAAATTCACTTTCTTCTCTTGTGGCTTTGCCAATGGTAAAATACAAATTTTGGTGTTCAGATGTAAAAAAAAAAAGAAAACTCATTCTTACATCAAAACAACTATTTTTTTTTTGCCAAAAATATTTGATAAGAAGACAAGAAAATATAATGACAAATCAGCTATGCAATAACTGTGAAATAAATTTATTAAACCACACAACCAGCAGATAACATTTTAGACTAAAACATGAGTGATGCTAGATTAAAAAAAAAAGGATAACTGATTTTGTTTTGATATTATTATGTTAGGGAAAAATACAGTGATATGTAATCTTATGGCTTGAATATTTTCTAATTGAATAGGAAGGTTTGTGATAGATTTGAAATGAACTGTCATCGGTGTGATAGATTTGAAATAGACTGTCATCGGTATATTGCACAATATTTTTTTTCTAATGCACAGATTAATTGACACTTTACCATATGATCCCTTCTGTACATTGCCTTGTTTTAGCACCTTTCAACAGCTTAAAAACAATGTGGAAAAAGAAGAAAATCATATGGTAACCAGCATTTTCTCTTTTTCTCAATATTTTCAACCCTTTGAAAGACAACTCCTATTATGCAAGCCACATTGTTCTCTGAAAATGCTTTAAAATTGGACAAGTCTAAAATTTTTAACAAGACCCAAGGTTGAGCAAAATGTCATAGTTTTCTAACACAGCTAGAAGCAAAATACAAGCACCAGGAAAGTTACTGCAATTTTCGACAGTTTTTAAAAAAAATTGTAAACAAAATAAAAGAAATACTTGTTTAGGGGGTAGAAACCTTGTTGTTCATGAATGGCAGACGAAAAATGTAGGGTAATATTTTGACCAATCAAATTGCAAATCAGTGTGCACCTATACTGCACCCAGGATACTTCATCATACCATACTTGGAACCGTATTTGACACTGGCTTGATAAGAATTTTTTTTCTGTTGTGTGTTATTTTATTCACTTGTGATGCCTATAGTTTAGCTAGGTATATAGATATATAATAAAAGACACTGAGATAAGGTGCCATGTCTTGTAAAGGGCAATTGCTCACTTTCTCACTTTTCATCAAAAGGTGTTTGTTCCATCAAGGTCATGTAAAGTTGAATTTTTGTGGTAATGGGCCAAAGAAAATTCATTTGGTTTTTATGATTCTAGATAAAAGCTTCAGTACATGGTTTTCTGGACAACTAATTTTAGACTCTTCCAAACTGAAAGCATCTGCAGGCGACAAATCTGAAAGTGGTACAGACTAGCTGAAGTTCTTTTTTAGGGTAGAAAACATTGTAGAAAAAGCTGGTCATCAGCATTTTCTCCTTTTTCCACAATGTTTTGAAAAGGCATCTAATGCAGGATCGTTAAAACTCGGGATTGTTTGGTAAAGGGTTAAATTGTTAAGTTAAGATTGAAACTGTCTGTTTTTAGGTGTTTGTCAAGTGAAATGAGTAGTTTCCAAAATTCCAAGACTTCAAATGTGATTTGTCATGATAAAAAATCTCGGCCAATCAGGTTGCTAATCTTTTGTCAGCTAGAATAAGAAACAATTTCAGATGAGTGTTGACTAAAGATCAAGTGGTTTGGTGTTTAGGTATTGATCTTTCAGTAATAAACCAATCTGAATGTAAATATCAGAAAATATTTTGTTAAATGACTGTCACGACCTTTAACCCCTGTCAAATAACTATGCACAGCTTCCTGATTAAAGAAAGAGGCCTGTTAGCTTTGTTGGGTTGAATATTAATAATATCAGTACACCAACCATTCAGTTTTGCTACCAGATTAACCATTTACCACACAATTCTGACATTTAACGACCCTGAGAAAGAAAGCTTTTGAAAACAGTGAGAAAAGGAGAAAATGCTGGTACCCAGCATTTTCTCCTTTTCCCAAAATGTTTTCTACCCTTCGCAAAACAAATTCCAATTTTTTAGTCATGTTTATTCAATCGTCTGCAAATGCTTTGAATTTTGACAAGTCTAAATGTTTGTCATTTGGTAAAGAGTTGCACAAGAGATGAGCAGAGTAAGATCTTACTGCATTGTGAGATATATTTAGGGAAAAAAATGGGGAAAAAAAAACGAGTCCTACCATATCTGTGGAATAATTGCTGATTGGACTGACTTGTAATGTGACAGAATTCCTGTTACCAAACATGTTTTATGTGACCTCTAAGTAGAAAACTTGTGAAAATATTGTGGTAATGAAAGAAAATGCTGGTAACCATTATTTTTTACATTTACCAAAAATGGGTTCCTACTCATTTATAATTTCCAATGAATCATCATTGGTATGATTAGTCATAATTGTCCTTTGAAATTGTAATCATGTATTTCAAAGTAAAGGCCTTTCATTTTTTTTTCAGTCTATCTCTTTGCTTGTTTCACCAGCTCCCTTCTTTACAGAATGCAATGGAAAATAAAGATGTACTGTACTACTGGAAAACTTGATGCTTTTGTCAGAATGCAACACAAGTAAGATTTTAAAAAGGTAAAAAATATGCATGTGTGAAACATGAGGTAATCATCTTTGTATCGCCTTTTACAATGATATTTGCCTTTGCAGCCAGCATAGATCAAGGCCAGCCTGCGCAAAACAAGCAGTCTGAACTTTGATGTACACCGTCTGCCAGACTGAAAATGTCTGGTCAGTTTATTTTGGCACTCTAAGGGTTAAAATGTGAGAGAAAGAAATAGATAATAAAGTAGACATGCTCCCTGCTTATACAGAAAAGAAGTTAATCATTATTTCTGTTACTTCCTGGCTGTCAGTTTGAATTATCATAAACCTCCTCAAGATTCAGGAAAACAGAACCGCTCTCATTCCAAAGCTAGTCTCGGATTTCAATAATTCTGGCACATTTTGTAGACTCCGAATAAATCAAAGTAAATATAAGATGCATTCCTCCATAATTGATTGCAGGGATCAAGCCTGTTAGAATATCAGGGAACCAATTGGTTGTTGCTTATGTAAATAAATAGACTGGTTTATATAAGCAATATTTCTGATTACTTGACCTTGATCAAATTGTGTCTTGAAGTGGAAGTCATTAACCCATTAACAAGCAATTCCGAGTTTTTAACAATCCTGAGGAAGATTGCTTTTGAAAACATTGTAGGAAAAGGAGAAAATGCTGGTAACCAGCATTTTACCTTTTCCCACAATGTTTTATGCGCTATCAAAGACAAATTTTGTCATTTCAGCCATTTTTAATTTGTCATCTGCAAAATATTGCATGCAAAATGTTTTCACTTTGGACATGTAAGATTTTGCCCTTAAGTAAAGGGTTTATTCTTTACCAAACAAGATTTTAGACTTGTCTAAGTTCAAAGTACAAAGTCATGCAGATGACAAATTGAATGTAACTGCAATTACGAACATGTTTTTGGAAGGATAGAAAATATATGGAGGAAAATGAGAAAATGCTTGTTAACAGCATTTTTTCTCTTTCCCCCACAATGTTTTTAAAGACTTGTTTCCTTGGGGTCGTTAAAACATGGGATTGTTCGGTAAAAGGTTAACCCTTTTCTTTATGGTGACGCTATCTTTCTTTCCTATGAGACATAGTAAAATCTATTAGGTAAGGATGATAAGAGACAACTACAGTACTATTCTTTAGGATTCTAGGGCTAAAAAAATCATGCCCAACCAAACTGTCAATTCACATAATGTTTTAAGGCTCAGGGTAATTTAACCCTTTACGACACTATCACAAGTTTGACAACCATGAGGTAGAAGCTTTTTGAAAACATTGTGGGAAAAGGAGAAAATGCTGGTTACATTTTCTCCTTTTCCCACAACGTTTTCTACTTATTCAAAGACAAATTTTATCATTTGATAGGATGAAACTTTTGAAAATATTGTGGGAAAAGGAGAAAATGCTGGTAACCAGCATTTTCTCCTTTTCCCACAATATTTTCTAATTATTCAAAGACAAATTCTATCATTTGAGCCACATTTAAATTGTCATCTGCAAATGCTTTCAATTTAGACACGTCTAAGAATCTGTCGTGTGGTAAAGAGTTATGACCCACTCACGTCCAGTAATGGTGACAAAAAGCAGAAAACCATTCCTATTTTAATGAAACAAGAAACATACAATGTTTCAACACTATTGCATGAACATGAAGGGTCATTTTGTGTACTCTCGGAAAGCATAGATTGGTGCACTTCCGCTGCGATATGACTAAAATAATTTTGAAAGTGGCATTAAACACTATACATCCATACCAACCAACCAACCAACCAACCAACCAACCAACCAACCAACCAGTTAATTTGTGTTATATTAGATTAACTTGTATCTATAGACTTTGTGGTAATTTTTGATACCTTGAATTTTCACTGCAAAGTTAACTCAGTGATAGAGTAACTTGAAAAGCTTCAAGCAGCAAAAATTGTTTAATATTAGGGATTTTTTTGGTAAAAGAGGTCCCTTTCCTTGACTCCTCATTATTCATGTAATTCATTCTTATGGCATTCATACCCAAAGGAAATTCTGAATCTCTAGTTTTTCAAAATTTGCTGTCATTCAAGAAATGTCTGTAGACTGGATGGAACAAATTTGTTTAATGCAACATCCCAAATGAATTAGAGCTAATTTCTTGGACTCTCAAATTGAATTCTGCTTTTTGCTTCCTAAATGAATAGAATTATTATGAAATTTAATACAGAAGTGAATGATTAACCCTTTGCCTCTTGTGGCTTTTTTTATTATTTTTTTTTTGTGGTGGGGGGGGGGCTTGAAATCAGCATTTTTTTTCCATATTGGTGTAACAAGCATTTTCCCCTTTTTGAAATTTTCTGTCATTTCAAAGACATATGCTTAATTTGGGCCCTATTTATAATGTGTTGTCTGCAACTGATTACGATTTTAACCAGTCTAAAATTTTGTTGTTTTGGGGCGAGTTAACCCTTATCCTGCTATATTGTGAAATCAAATTTTCAAACCAGTAGTAAAAACCGAAATAAAGCTATTTCAAATTTTATTTTAGGTAGAAATATTTCCTTATCAGACAGTGTAGATCCAAGATCAGACTGCATGTTCAGTCTGATCTTGATCTTCACTGTCCGCAAAAGGTCAGTGAGTCGCGCTTAGCAGCTTAACCCTTTCCCAAACAAGCCCCGGTTTTCACGTGCCTGCAATACAAGTCTTTTGAAAACACTGTGGGAAAAGGAGAAATTGCTCGTAACGAGCAATTTCTCCTTTTCCCACAGTGTTTTCTACCCTTTTTGATAACTTTCTGCCATTTTCATTAAATTTGAAATTGTCGTCTGCAAACTCTTTCAATTTGGACCAGTCCAAAATTTGTTGTTTGGGAAAGGGTTAAGGGTTAACTATTGAACCACATAGGACCCTGTGGTGGTGCAAAATTTGTGTACTTAACTCTTTACCAGACAACAAAATTTTAGACTGGTCCAAATTTAATTTTTCCAAATGACTAAATTTTGGGCCAGTCCAAATCCAAAGCATTTGCATAGGATGATAAATGTGACTCAAATACAGAAATTTTTCACCTTTGGAAGGGTAGAAAACATTGTGGGAAAAGCAGAAAGTGCTGGTTACCGGCATTTTCTCCTTTCCCACAATGTTTTCAAAAAGCTTTCTCCTTAGGGTCGTTAAACTCAGTAAAGTGTGGTAAAGGGTTAAAGCATTTGCAGACGATGTTTCAAATTTAGCTGAAATGATGGTAATTGTCAGTGAAAGTGTAGAAAACCTTGTAGGAAAAGGAGAAATTGCTGGTTACCAGCACATTCTCCTTTTCCTACTAGGTTTTTGAAAGACTATTCCCTTGGTCATTAAAATTCAGGATTGTGTGGTAAAGAGCTAATCTAGCTTACTGAAATTATCACATTCAAATAAGCAAAATTTAGTGTGGAATATAATTTTTTTTACAAATTTTGGTGCTTCGACAAGTTATCATGTGATCATATATGATGCAGTCTGACTGCGTAACATAAAGAAAATTTTTACTTGGAAAACACAGAAATGCTTTTAAGTTTTAGGCTTGTACGGTAGTTCTAACCTTTTATCAAATGTTTCAATATCTGAAAGAGACTCAGGAAGAAAGCTTTTTAAACATTGTGGAAAAAGGAGAAAATGCTGGCAACCAGCATTTTCTACTTTTCTCACAATGGCTTCTAACTTTAATCAAACAAATTTCATCATTTTAGCCATATTTAATTTGCTGTCAGCAAACACTTTCAGTCATGGACAAGCCTAAAATTTTGTTGTCCGGTAAAGAGTTAACCCTTTACCACACAGTCTCGACTTTTAACGACCCTGAGGAAGATGGCTTTTGAAAACATTGTTGGAAAAAGATAAAATGCGGGTAAGCAGCATTTTCTCCTTTTCCCGCAATGTTTTCAGACCAACCAAAAGTCAGTTTCAATTTTTGAGTTACATTTAGTTTTATTATCTGCAAATGCTTTCAATTTGAACAAGCCTAAAATGTGGTCGTCTGGTAAAGAGTTAACCCTTTACCACACAATCCCAACTTTTAACTGCCCTGAGAAAGATGCCTTTTGAAAACATTGTGGGAAAAGGAGAAAATGCTGGTAACCAGCATTTTCTCCTTTTCCCACAATGTTTTCTACCCTTCCCAGAACAAACTTAAATTTTTGAATCACCTTTATCTTGTCGTCTGCTTATGCTTTCAAACTGGATATGTCTAAAATTCTGTTGTTTGGTAAAGAGTTAAACGGCATGTCTGTCTGATGGTGGCTTCTGATGCAATTTGTCCCAAGTTATTGACTCATTTGTTGCACTGCACTGAAAGCGGTGAAATAAACTTTATCCTTAGATGAATAAATATTTTCATTCAGGAGAAAAAAAACCCAGATGCTGCAGAATTCAAGGCTGATTTTGGTCAGAGAATTTCGACATGGCTGGAAGATTCAAGGATAGACTGTAAGTTTTGTCCAGTCTGGTATTAATCTATGCTGTCTGGAGGGTACCTAAAGCTTTTCAAAGGTTAATCATTAGGGCCATTTTTGTTTAACCCTTTCCCAAACAAGCCCTGGTTTTCACCTGTCTGCAGTACAAGTCTTTTGAAAACACTGTGGGAAAAGGAGAAATTGCTCGTAACGAGCAATTTCTCCTTTTCCCAGTGTTTTCTACCCTTTTTGATAATTTTCTGCCATTTTCATCAAATTTAAAATTGTCGTCTGCAAACTGTTTCAATTTGGACCAGTCCAAAATTTGTTGTTTGGGAAAGGGTTAATGATATGTAGGGATCCTGTATAACTCAGTGATAAAGTGGGACTGGGTCCGTATTCACTAACCATTCTTAAGAATGTTCTTAGACTTATTCTTCAAGATTTTCCAAGTTTGAAAGTTACACAACTTCTGATTGGCTAAACCGTATGGTTTAGCCAATCAGAAGGCATGTTACTTTCAAATTTGGAAAATTTTGAAGAACACGAGCAAGAATATTCCTAAGAATGGTTGGTGAATATGGACCCTGGTAACCTGGCCCTGGGTTTGAGCTTCACTGGAAGCACTGGGTATTTCATTGGAGTGTCCTGGGGCAAGACACGTCAGAACCCCATCCTAGTACTGGTGAAACCTGTGATATGACTGAAATAATGTTGAAAGTAGCATAAAACACCATTCAATCAAACAATCATTAATAATATGTCTTTTTGTTTGTTTGTTTTTTTGCTTGTATGGTGTTCAACACCATTTTTAACAAAATTTCATATGTATCACAGTGGCCAGTGCACCTATCAGTGTTTCTTTGACCAGTGCTTTGCACAATATCTTAGAAATAATGATCAGTGCTTTTAATTTTACACCCCCCCAGAAATTTGTCATTGGGTAAAGAGTTCAATTCTGATAGGCTCTTTCTTCAGACCTGTAGGAGTAGTTTGTTCTTTGGTAGCTGCAAGCATTATGGTTTAACTCTCTAGCAAACGACAAAAATTCTATACTTTGCCAAATTGAAAGCATTTGCAGATGACAAATTAAATGTAGCCCAAATGATGACTTCTATCTCTGAAAGGGTAGAAAACATTATGGGAAAAGGTGAAAATGCTGGTTACCAGCATTCTCTCCTTTTCCCATAATGTTTTCAAGAGCCTTATTCCTTGGTATGGTTAAAACATGGTATTACATGGTAGAGGGATCTCTCTTTACCACAAGAAACTGAAGAATTGTCCACATTGAAAGCATTTGAAGACAACTATTCAAATATGGCTCAAATTATTGAATTTGTCTTCAACAGGATAGAAAAAACATTGTGGGAAAAGGAAAAAATGGTGGTAACCAGCATTTTCTCCTTTTCCCACAATGTTTTCAAAAGCCTTCTTTCTCACGGTCGTTAAAACTGGGGATTGTGTGGTAAAGGCAGGGGCTTGGTAAACAATTTGCCAAGCCAAATGCTATCCGTTTTTGCCCTACCAGAGCAATTTTTAGGGGAAAATCAATCGAGAAAATCTAACTATCATTCCAACAATCTCAACGATCACTGATTGACCACTTGATAATCTATTTTATGCAGATGTCAAATTAGATTTACTTTTTCCTTGCTCCCAGTTAGAAGGCCATGGTTCCCTGCATTACCTCCTGAAATACATTTGCCGGTGACTTTTAAACATTGCTGTGAAAGGTATAATAATCATCATGAATCAGGTTAACTCTTTTACCAAATGACAAAATTTTAACCTCGTCCAAATTGAAAGCATTTGCAGAAGACAAATTAAAAGTCACAAAAATGACAAATTCAAACTCTGAAAGGGTAGAAAACATTGTGGGAAAAGGAGAAAATGCTGGTTACCAGCATTTTCTCCTTTTCCCACATTGCTTTCAACAGGCTTTTTCCTCAGGGTCGTTAAGACATTAATGTCATTTTCACCCGTAGCTCTGTGAAAAGGGGGCTCAATGCATCTGTGAAAAATATCGACCCAGGTCGGCCTGTGCAGTTGAAACTTTTCATTATTAGTCCCCTACCGGCAAAGCCGAAGGGGACTTTTGGTTTGCACTCCGTCCGTCTGTCCATCTGTCTGTCAGTCCGGCAATTCAGTTTTCCGGACTTTTTTTCTAAACGCTGGTGTATATTGAGCTGAGTTTTGGTGTGTAAGTCACCCACCATCACTTACAGACCAAGTTTGACTTTCGTTCCGGTCCACTGGTTTTTCACGGATTTACGGGCCTTGGACTTACAAAATTTGCTGATAAATCAGTTTTCCGGACTTTTTTCCTAAACGCTGGTAGGTATTGATCTCAGATTTGCTGTGTAACTCAACCACCATGACTTACAGATCAAGTTTGACTTTCGTTCCGGTCCACTGGTTTTTCATGGATTTACGGGCCTTGGACTTACAAAATTTCACTGATAAATCAGTTTTCCGGACTTTTTTTTCTAAATGCTGGTAGATATTCACCTGACTTTTGCTGTGTAAGTCAACCACCATTACTTACAGACCAAGTTTGAGTTTCGTCCCGCTCCACTGCTTTTTCACGCATTTACGGGCCTTGGACTTACAAAATTTCACTGATAAAACATTTTTCCGCACTTTTTTTCTAAACGCTGCTACATATAGAGCTGATTTTTGGTGTGTACATCAACCACCATGACTTACACATCAAGTTCGAGTTTCGTCATGCTCCACTGCTTTTTGACGCATTTACGGGCCTTGGACTTACAAAATTTCACTGATAAAACATTTTTCTGCACTTTTTTTCTATATGCTGCTACATATAGAGCTGATTTTTGGTGTGTACATCAACCACCATGACTTACACATCAAGTTCAAGTTTCGTCCCGCTCCACTGCTTTCTGACGCATTTACGGGCCTTGGACTTTAAAAATTTCACTGACATGCCAGCGATACATACAACCAGTAGGCGACTGTGTATTGCTATGCAATACTATCAGAATGCTTGTTGGTTAATTTTCTGTATTTCCAAGGACCAGGGTCCGTATTCACCAACCATTCTTAAGAATATTCTTGGTCTTGTTCTCCAAAATTTTCCAAATTTGAAAGTAACACACCTTCTGATTGGCTAAACCATTTGGTTTAGCCAATCAGAAGTTGTGTTACTTTCAAACTTGGAAAATCTTGAAGAATAAGTCTAAGAACGTTCTTAAGAATGGTTGGTGAATACAGACCCTGTCTTCCTTGTGATTTAGTCAGTTGTTAAAAACATGGCTATTATGGATCTATAATTATGTGATGTCTTGATTGGTATCATGCATGATGGAAATGCATTAAGTCCCCTTTTGTCAGAGCATGGCTTTTCATTATAAAATGTGGTTAAAATGATACCATTGTCCTTAATAGGGTGAAAAACATTTTGGGAAAGGGAGAAATTGCTCATAACCAAAATATTCTCCTTTTCCAACATCTGTCCTATCAAAGACAAATTCCATCTTTGAACCTTAACTTGATTTGTCTTCTGTAAACGCTTTCAATATGAACCGGGTCCATATTCACCTACCAATTTGAAGAACTTTCTTTGTCTTATTCTTCAAGATTTTCTAAATTTGAAGGTAACACAACTTCTGATAGGCTGAACCAAATCAGAAGTTGCATTACTTTCGAGTTTAGAAAATTTTTGCAGAATAAGACAAAGAACATTCTTAAGAATGGTTGATGAATACAGGCCCAAGTCATCAGATTGTTGTCTGGTAAAGAGTAATAGGCAAAAACTTTGCAAACTGGTTGAATACTGAACTGGTTGAACACTGAAATTAGGAAAAATTAATGCGAGAAATTCTGGCCATGCCTTGAGTAACAATGACTACAAGTTTTCATTCATTCATGTATTTGTCCATGCTGGGTTGATATGGCATAAATGCAAATGATGTACGTACAGACATCGAGTGTCCATCAGGTTTGACATGTTAAAAGCTAAAAACAAAAACATAAAACAAAGGTATCAGTATAGTAGATCTAATTTTGCATTCAGACTTCCTTCCTGTATATTAAATCTTAGTATTAAGTTTTACCCATATGACAAGATTTTGGATTTGTTCATGTTGAAAGCATTTGCAGATGAAAATTGAATTGTGTCAAAAATTCTTGTATTTTTATGTGCAAAAGTAGAAAGCATTGTGGGGAAAAGGAGAAAATGCTGATTACCAGCATTTTCTTCTTTTCCCAAAATGTTTTTAAAAGCCTTTTACCTCACGGTTTTGAAAATGCTAGATTGTTTGGTAAAGGGTTACATGTAAGCAATGTAAGTCTGGCTGCTGTAACTACTCCCATAGTGCAAAACCAGATCGCCAGATAAGAGGGAGTGAAAGTATTCTGAATCCATTATTTCTCTTCCAAACCCTATGTTGTGCGTACTGATTAGAATCGTCTCGATGAGACGATTCTAATGAGTACCCATAACATAGGGTTTAGTGGAGAGTGATTAATATTTTCAATTTTGAAATCACTCCCTCTATCTGGAGCTCTGCAAAACTCAACTAAATTTGCTTCAGCTGTCTCCTAACACTCAAGATCCCAACACTTTCTTTGCCATCTGATCTTGATTCTACACTGTCCAATGTTTTGTATTATAAACTCCTTCTAAAGACTGGTCCAAATTGAAAACATTTGCAGACGACAAATTGAATATTGATCAGGTGGTAAGATTTGTCTGTGATTGGATAGAAAACATTGTGGGTAAAGGAGGAAAAGCTGTTTACCAGCATTTCTTCCTTTTCCCACAATGTTTTCAAAAGGCTTCTTCCTCTGGATTGTTAAAAAGTTGTTACTGTTTATATTCTGGATAAACAACAGTAAAATTTCTGTAGCAGTGTTGCTATTACTCTGAAATCATGCCGTTCTAATTCTACCAAATTGCAAAATTTTAGACTGGTCCATATTAAAAGCATTTGCAGCTGACAGATTAAGTGTGGCTCAGATGATGGAATTTTCAACTGAAATAGGAAAAATTGTAGGAAAAAAAACAGTGCTGGTTACCAGCATTTTCCCCTTTTCTCACCATGTCTTCAGAAGCCGTGCCTCTCAGCGTTTTCATAAAACGGGATTCAATTAGTAATAGAAGTGAAACTGAGACCTTTCTGTCTGAAGGATTCATTTCTATGTTAAAATCTCATTATAAGGCTTGTATTAACCCTTTACTCTACAATACTGCCTTTTAATGCCCCTGGGATAGAAGCCTTTAGAAAACATTGTGGGAAAAGGAGCAAATGCTGGTAACCAGCATTTTCTCCCTTTCCCTCAATGTTTTCCACCCTATCAAAGAAAAATTGCACCATTTGAGCTACACTGAAATTTTTGTCTGCGAATGCTTTCAATTTGAACAAGGCTAAAATTTTTTCGTCTGGTAAAGGATTTAAATATATAATTAACTTAAATGTAAAGAAGGGCATGTCTGTCAATAGAGTTTTCTTAGAAAAGGAGTTGATGAAACTTTATACTTGACGGTCTCACAAAAATTGTGCTTTGGGTTTAGATAATCGTCTTTCATCTTACATTAGCTGGGGATCTTTGGTTCAAATCGTTAGCTTTTCCAATTTCTTTCCACAGATTGATGATGGTCATTGCTACAGGATTTATTCCTTTCTCTCCACTGATCATTCTTTTGAAGACGGTTGTTATGTGGAGTCAGTGACTAGTTGTAAAGAAGTACTGATGAAAACTTTAGCAGAGCATGGATAGGTGTACCTGCTGCCATTGCAATATAACTGCAGAGATGCTTCTAGGATGCGGGATTGTGGGAATCCCATGAAAATGAACGTTGGGGCGCAAAAATGTCATGCCTCTGCGCCCTATGTGCCGCAAACTTAAGGAGAGTCCTGCAGTTTCCGCTGTTTGTTGCGATAAATTGTTTAATTGTTTAAGCCTCCATTGTTTCCGCGAGACCTGACCTTGTGTCGCAGCGACTGGTAAGAGAATTGATTCCGCTTGGTAGCCGAACATTTGTTGATTTCGTTACAGGTTTGAAATTCCCGTATATTTCCTTGCAATATGTGAGTAAAAACTAGAGAATGTGAATTGTGGAAGATCAGTTATGCAAATGAAATAAATAATACATGCAAATATACAAGTAAAGTAATCCTTTTTGTCGTAAACAGTGGTAATATCACACTGAAAATTCCTTCGACGGCTATTTATGAATTTTCTGGGAATTTACGAGAGCTGTAAAATGGTTCTTGGTTCTACTCAATTAAATGTAAAGAGTCTAAAAAAGAACAAGAATCTTGTGAATCGCCTAGCAATGGCGGATGAATCAAACATTGATCATCGTGTCAGAAAAGATTAGCTACTCTCTTTTTATATAACATTTGTGTCTGCATAAAATAAAAGGATACCAAAGAAGTATTGTTGCCTATAAATGATTATTCAAAGACCTAAACTCCGAAATAAAACAGTATGAATCAAATGTGAAGAATGCATGCATCGCTGTTTTCACAGCTGAACGAGCTGGCCTATCATTAATAAAAAAAAAAAGTTACGGTGACGTAAATCCGCTCATCTAGAGTAAAATGACAGGTTTTGAAGTTACCTGCAACCATTATTGGCAAATATATGTAAAATCATGCTGAAATATCCACCCAAAAATTACCTGGCATGAATGATAAGACAGCAGGAAAAAAAAAAGCGCGAAAACCCATGACACAACAAAATGTCAGTTTTACATTTTCTGATCGGAGGCTCTATAGACTGTCTTTTCAGGTTTAACCCTTTGCCAGATGACAAAATCTTAGCCTTGTCCAAATTGAAAGCATTTGTAGACGACAATTTCATTGTGGCTCAAATGGTGCAATTTTTCTTCGATAGAGTAGAAAACATTGTTGGAAAAGGAGAAAATGCTGGTTCCCAGCATTTTCTCCTTTTCCCACACTGTTTTCAAAAGTCTTCTTTCCCAGGGGCGTTAAAAGGCGGCATCGTGTGGTAAAGGGTTGATAGTGACTCTAAGCAGTAAATCTACGCAAATATATCCATAAAACAATAGTTGGGCTCTAAAAATATCCCTCTTATTATGAGGAAAAAATTTGGTGGATTTTATGAATTGAAAATATTGAACAACCTACAAATAAGACAGGGGCAGTAGAGTGGGGACACATGTTGAGGAGTTATAGGACATTCACACATATAAAGTTGTTTTGTATCTGCTTTCATTCATTTCTCTCATTGGTTTTAAAACTTCAACAAAAATTAACAAAATGAGTAATGTCAAAAACAAAAACAGGCGTCTGAAAGGGTTCTAAAATAATGCCAGTCCTATAGTTACTTTGTCAGTGGAAAACAAACAAGCCACTGACGAAAAGATAAATTTGAGGGCCCCTTTTGGGGAGTGAGGGCCCTATAGGAAGTGAGGGGGCCCCAGGGCCCCACTTTAGAAAATCCTAGAAGCAACACTGTAACTGAAATAACGTTAAATACCACACAAAAAACGTTATAAACAAATGAGCCATGCTCTAGGAAAAGGGGTTTAATGTGTCTGTGAAAAGTATCAACCCAGGTCAGCCTGAGCAGTCAGCGCAGGCTCACTTGGGCCGATGGCTATTCATCAATTTTCCATGTGTCAAAGGACCATTCTACCTCATGGTTCAGTTGGTCATTAAAAAAAGTGGCTTTTATGGCTTCATAATTATGTGAGGGCTTGATTGGTACCATGCATCAGGGACATGCATTAAGCCCCCTTTTGCCAGAGCATGACTCAAATGTAAGCATGAAAACACCTGTTGGGTAGAAATCTGACTTTTATAGTTTGTTGAGACCTGGATCAGCTTGAGCTTGGTTTGCAGTACCTGTTAGGTATTAGATACTTAATTTTCATAAGTGCCTTATTTCAAATTCGAGACACTGATATGTTAAATTTCACCCTTTACCAAACAACAAAATTTTAGACTGTTCCAAATGAAAAGCATTTGCAGACGACAAAATAAATGTGATTGAAAAACTGAAATTTGTTTTGAAAAGGGTAGAAAACATTGCGAGAAAAGGAGAAAATGCTGGTTACCAGCATTTTCGCCTTTTCCCACAGTGTTTTTCAAAAGGCTTCTTATACAGGGTCGTTAAAAGTCAGGATTGTGTGGTAAAAGGTTAAAGAGGTGGTTGTAACCAATTATCATAAAACTATTTTTAGACAGACGACTTATGAGCACTAACGTAGTTAGGAGAAATTTATGTAAAAGAGGAAATACAAATGTCCGTATTAAAATGATCATCCGAACATTGTGATAAAAGGATCAATTGCTTTAACCCTTTACCGGACGACACAGATTTGTTAGTCTCGAAACATAAAATTTGTCTCTCATTGGGTAGAAAACATTGTTGGAAAAGGAGAAAATGCTGGTTCCTTTTCCCACAATGTTCTCAAAAGCCTTCTTTCTCAGGGTTGTTAAAAGTTGGCATTGTGTAGTAAAGGATGAAACACACACAATCTGTTTTTGTCTAAGTATTTTCAAAAAATAACTACTGCCAGGACATAAGATGTCATACTTGTTTGGTAATAGGTTAATGTATTACTAAACAACACTCAGTTGAATGACCTTGAGGAAGACACATTGTAGGAAAAGCAGAAAATGCAGATAACCTTAGCATCGTCTGCTTTTCCCACATTGTTTCCTACCCTTTCTAAGACAATTCCATTGTTTAAGATACATTTAACTTTAACAAAATGCTTTGAATTTTTATGAGTCTATAAAATTTTGATGATTGGTAAAGGAAAAAGTGTATGGCAGGGAAAAACATGAGAATTTTTGTTCTCAAAGGCTGAACAAATTACTTTAGATTTCAAACAAAAAAGTTGGTTTGTTATTTTGTTGTGATGGTTGTCTCATTTGAGTGCTGTTCTTTTACCACACAATCACAAGTTTTAACGACCCTGAGGAAGAAGCCTTTTGAAAGTATTGTGGGAAGAGGAGAAAATGCTGGTAACCAGCATTTTCTCCTCTTCCCACTATGTTTTCTTCCCATCCACAGACAAAAAGCATAATTCGAGCCACATCTAAATTGTCATCTGCAAATGCTTTCACTATGGACCAGTCTAAAATTTTGTCGTGTGGTAAAGAGTTAAGCTCCTTAATAAATGAGACGAAAATTTCTACTCAACAGTAAAAACTCAAATATTCAAGGTTGATTTAACCGGAAAGAAAATGCAGTATTGGACAGTGTAGATCAAAGATCAGACTGCATGTTCTCTGCAGTCTGATCTTGATCTACACTGTCTGCAAAAGGTCAGTGAGTCACGCTTAACAGCTTTTATGATGGGTTAATGTACTGAAGTAAGCTAAAGTAGTGTTTCAAGATGTCACTAGTTAATTCAATTTTTTCAGCATAGCTAGTTTTTCAGATTATTTTGTGAAACTGGATCCATCAATCTAAACAAATTAGCCATGCAGTTCTAATGGGACAATGGAAATGAATATAAACAAGAACTTAACTAATGTGATTTATAAATCTGGCATTTCAGAGTGGTAAGTCAACTTCAATTGTGACTCTGATGCTTGTTGTTTTTTTTTTACTCGAGCTTCCATAAACATTCCTCAGCAAAAGGTCAATTTGTCCTCTGAATCTTTGAATCTTTGTTTGAATGTAGTTTTGTATTATAAAAGAAAAAGAGTTTGAATTATTAATGTAAAGATACAACTTTCTTTAACCCTTTACCACAGAATCACAACTTTTAACGACCCTGTGAAAGAAGTCTTTTGAAAACATTGTGGGAAAAGGAGAAAATGCTGGTAACCAGCATTTTCTCTTTTTCCCACAATGTTTTCTACACTTTCCAAAACAAATTTCAAGTTTTCAGTCATGTTTATTTTGTCGCTTGCAAATGGTTTGAATTTGGAAGAGTCAACATTTTTATTGTGTGGTAAAGTGTTAAGTAGCAGTAGATCTAGATAGCTTTTGAAAACATTGCAGGAAAAAGAGTGACCTTTTTACGAGAAATTGCTCCTGTTCAACTTACACAAAGAAATACATTTTTAGCCTGGCAGTTTTAGAAGAAAATGCTAAGGTATCAAAGCACTTGCAGACAACAAATTAGATTTGTGTGGGAAGATCAAGAAAACATTGTGGGAAAAGGAGAAAATGCTGGTTACCATGCTAGTTTTGGGTGTGGTAAAGCATTAAAAAACAAAAACTCTCTGAATAAGTGCTGTAACAGGATGACAGAAATTAAGACTTGATCATTTTGAAAGCATTGAATTTTGCAGACAACGAAGAAAATGGGAGCTTAATAATGAGATTTTTTTGGCAGATAAGGTAGGAAGCACTATGAAAAAGGTAGAAAGAGTTGACTGCCAAAATTCTCCTATTCAAATGATGTTGTTTAACCCTTTACCATACAATCTCAAGTTTGAACGACCCTGGGAAAGAATCCTCTTGAAAACTGTGTTGGAAAAGGAGAAATGCTGGTAACCAGCATTTTCTCCTTTTCCCACAAAGTTGTCTACCCTATGAAAGACAAATATTATGTTTTGAAATGTTATTTATCATCTGCAAATGCTTTCAATTTTGATAAGTCTTAATTTTTGTTGTTCGGTATAGAGTGAACTCTTTCACTTCTCACTCCAGAAATCCCACTTTTTTTTGTCGCTTGTAAAAGTAGAATTCCACTGATACTGAAGATCGCTATTGTCATATAGAAAAGTATAATAGTGGATGGTGTAGATCAAGATCAGACCGCATGTTCTCTGCAGTCTGATCTTGATCTACGCCTTCTGCAAAAGCTACTTAAATTGTCATTGGTAATGAAGGAGTTAAAGCCTTCCTCTACAGGATTATAAAACATGGCAACAATTGGAAAAGGATTAAAAACGTGACAGTAATAGGCTATACTGTTCATTTTTATGATCATGTTTATGTTTGCACAAAGATGATTATTAGGTAATAAAATAAAGTTGATCTTAACAGTTAAATGGCCTTTCATGACTACAGTTGCCTTTGTGGCCAGTGTAGATCAAGATCAGGCTGCACAGAACATGCAGCCTGATCTTTGATCTACGCTGTCCGCTTTGCTGCAACACTGTAGATGAAAGCGACCATGATATTGCAGTTATTTGGGTCGTATTTCAAGGATAAAAATGTCTGATAGGTTTATTCGGCACTCTGAGGGTTAGGAATACTTTGGACAACCTAAGTTCCATAACCCTATATCATACAATCCCGGGTTTTCACAACCCTGGGAAAGAAAACTTTTGAAAACATTGTGGGAAAAGGAGAACATGCTGGTAACCAGCATTTTCTCCTTTTCTCACAATGTTTTCTACCTTATCAGAGAGCTTAAGTTCATTTGTGACAAATTTTGAATTTGTCTTCTCGAGATATTTTGAATTTAAAAGAGTCTGAAAATTTGTTGTTTGTGAAAGGGATGAAATGAAAATGTTATTATAGTCTCACAATAGAGGGAAACATTCCAGACATGGTGAGGTTATTGCTCCTCTGTTTACTGTGATATGATATAAAGGATACTTAAAGTTTCAACGTAAATGGAAAATTGAATTGTTGTGCATGTGAAAGGGTATTCTGTGGCTAATAACAGACATTATTACGTTGGATAAATGTTCTGCTAATGGACATTAGGATCCTGGCAAAAGCATTATGGGAAATGATAGAATTTCAGTACCATTAAATACCAACTGCAAACTTTGGTTTGGTAAATTCTTGTGAAAAAGTTTTCATCGACATGCAGGGGAACTGAACCCTTTGTTACTGTGCATGTACTTTGGTTAACCACTTAAATATGATCCATGGTCTGGCAAAAGGGGGCTTAATGCATCTCCGTAATGCATGATACCTAGCAAGTCATTACATGATCATGGATCTGTGAAGTCCTTTTTGTCTAACAGCTGACTGAATCATAAGGTAAACTGTCCTTGGACTTGCCGAAAATTGACCAGTAACACAAAGTTTTGGTTCAGGTCGGCCTGCGCAGATTTTGCAGGCTGGCCTGGGTCGATACTTTTTGCAGACGCATTAAGCACCCTTTTGACAGAGCATTATTTCTATCATGATGACCATAGCATTAGCTCTACTTTGTCATATGTCTGATGTTACTCACTGCTTATTCCTGAAATCTTTCCTCTTTACCAAACAACGAAATTTTAGACTTGTCCAGTTTGAAAGCATTTGCAGACAACAAATTAAGTGTGACTCAGAAACTGAAATTTCTGATTTGGAAGTGTAGAACACATTGTGGGAAAAGAAAATACTGGTTAACAATTATTATGCCCCCCTTCGAAGAAGCGGGGGTATATTGCTTTGCACTTGTCAGTCGGTCGGTCGGTCCGTTGGTCGGTCCGTAGACCACATTTTTGTCCTGAGCATAACTCAAAAAGTATTTCAGGTATCATCTTGAAACTACATAGGTGGATAGATCTCATTAAGGAGAAGTGCAGTGCACAAGAATCATAACGCTGCCCATCATATTTATGGAGTTATTGCCCTTTGTTGATTTTCATACTTAATTTTTGTCCAGAGCATAACTCTAAAAGTATTTCAGATATCATCTTGAAACCTCATAGGTGGATAGATCTCATTAAGGAGAAGTGCAGTGCACAAGTACCATAACTCTGCCCATCATATTTTTGGAGTTATTGCCCTTTGTTGATTTTCATACTTAATTTTTGTCCGGAGCATAACTCAAAAAGTATTTCAGATATCACCTTGAAACCTCATAGGTGGATTAATCTTATTAAGGAGAAGTGCATTGCACAAGAACCATAACTCTGCCCATCATATTTTTGGAGTTATTGCCCTTTGTTGATTTTCATACTTAATTTTTGTCCGGAGCATAACTCAAAAGGTTTTTCAGATATCATCTTGAAACTTTACATGTGGATAGATCTTATTCAGGAGAAGTGCATTGCACAAGAACCATAACTCTGCCCATTATATTTTTGCAGTTATTGCCCTTTGTTGATTTTCGTACTTAATTTTTTTCCAGAGCATAACTCAAAAAGTATGTGAGGTAAAATCATGAAACTTTAAAAGTTGATAGTTCACATAAATGGGAAGTGCAGTGCCCAAGAATTGTTATCATTAATAATTTTTGAGTAATTGCCCTTTGTTCGTTTTTACACTTTGAACTTAACAGTTTATAATCACATGTTATATTTAGAATTGGATGCCATTAGGGGGGCATACATGTTTTACAAACATCTCTTTTTTCCTTGGATTGGATACAAGGTTGCCAGCTGGAGACCATTTTGAAATTACAATAATCAGGGTCATCTGATCCCAACAACAGGTTTAAGGTCACAGTTTCTGGAAATAGGGCTTTCGGGGGGCATTGCTCTCATTCCGACAGCTCTTGTTTTCTTTTTTTGCCACAGTGTTTTCAAAAGGCTTCTTTGGCAGGGTTGTCAAAACTCGGGATTGTATGGTAAAGGATTAACAACAAATATTGTCCCACTGAATACAAAATGTTTTCATTTCGATGACAAACTTCATCATTTGAGCTACATTTGATTTGTTGTCTGGGGGTGCTTTTGATATTTACTGGTCCAACATTTTCTCATCTGGTAATAGTTTAGGTACTTAACCCTTTGCCACACAATCCTGAGTTTTAACGACCTTGATGAAAAAGGCTTTGGAAAACATTGTGGGAAAAGGAGAAAATACTGCTAGCCAGCATTTTCTACTTTTCCCACAATGTTTTCTACCCCTTCAAAGGCAAATTCAGTCTTGGAGTCACGTCAAAATTGTCGTCTGCAAATGCTTTCAATTTCGACCAGCCTAAAATTTTGTTGCTTGGTAAAGGGTTAATAAAAGATTGAACTTTTTTTCCTCCATAATGAAAATTGGAAAGCAATGCTTTCTTAATGTTTTCTGTGAAATTGAACAAGGATTTTTCTTTCAAATATTTTTTGCTTGTGTTGTTTGTACCAGCCTCAATATTGTGGGAAAAGGAGAAAATGCTGGTTACCAGCATTTTCTCCTTTTCCCTCTGTTTTCAAAAGGCTTCTTTCCCAGGGTTGTTAAAAGTCGGGATTGTGTGGTAAAGGGTTAAACCATTTACCAAACAATCCTGAGTGTTAACCAACCTAAGAAAGACAGACAGCTCTGAAAACATTGTTGGAAGAGGAGAAAGTGCTTGTTACCAATATTTTCTTCTTTTCCCACAATGTTTTCTACCTCTTCAAAGACACAAATTGTATTTTTAAGTGCATTGAATTGGTCTGCAAAGCTTTCAACATTTGTTTTGGTAAAGAGTTAAACAACAGAATTTTGGCCTTGTCCAAATTGAAGCATTAAAAATTTTGCAGATGACAAATAAATCGCAACTGAAAACATTAAATTTGTCTTTCATAGTGTAGAAAACAGTGTGGGAAAAAGGAGAAAGTGCTGGTTACCAGCATTTTTTCCTGTTCCCACAGTGTTTTTAAAAGGCTTCTTCTTCAGGGTCGTTAAAAGTCAGGATTGTGTGGTATAAAGAGTTACTATTTCGAAAACTTTGGTCAGTGTCCAAGTGTCAAAACAAGGATGGTTTGGTACCAAGTCACCTTTGGTATTTGGCAAGTTATGCAGGGTGCAAGCTGTTCTTGGTGGAATCTGGATTATAAATTTAGCTCAGTTTTAGAACGAACTTCATTAAAGCTCAGTAAGTGTGTGGGTATAATTAATCGTGAACCTTGCCCCCATGTTGTTTCCAAGATCATTAAGATGCAGCAAACATGCATCTGGTTTCCTCTGATAGCCTGTTTTAACCCTTCACCACACAGTCCTGAGTTTTAACAACCCTGAGGAAGAAGCCTTTTGAAAACATGTTGGGGAAAAAGAGAAAATGCTCATAACCAGCATTTTCCCCTTTTCCCACAATATTTTCTACCCTATCAAAGATAAATGCCATTATTTGAGTCATAGTTAAATTGTTTGCAAATGCTTTTAATTTAGAAAAGTGTAAGATTTTGTCACGAGGTAAAGATTTAATGATCTTGCTAGTTTTAATGATCTGCACCGCTGTGAAAATATAGGTATTCATTATAATCACTCAGAGACCCAGAGATGCTTTTTTCCCTCCATGTTGCTTCTGAAAGCCCTATAGATGACAGTAACTTTCTATTTGAGGAACTTGAGAAATAGGTTTGATTGATCATCAAGAGAGGCAGATCATATTCACTATTTTTTCCATTCAAATAAATGTACTTACAAATCTATACATGTATCTTTGGTTGCCATGGTAATAAAATATTAAAACTAGGGAGTTTTAATACAAAATTAAGATCCAGGGAACAAACTATTAATTTTGTATTGATGATCTCGACTTACTTTTTTGAAATTGGAGTAAAACTTGATCCTTAGCAACCCGCAGTTTATGTACTTTGTGGAAAATATGGACCAAGATCAATATGCAGATACCATATTTCACCTAATTAACGCTCCCTCCCTAATCATAGTGCCCCCACTATATTTCTTACTCCAGAGGCCTCCTGACAACCCTACCCACACCCAACCTTACCTTAAAATCAACAACTGTAGTGACAAACATCCATACACAAGATAACTTCACTAAAACTTCTCAAACACATACTTACAAAAAATCACTAATGACTGATAGTTTATAAAACTTACTAGTATGGCATCGCCATAATCCCATTATCTTCACAAATTGATGTCATTAACACCTGACTATCCAAATACATATACAGCTCCAATAACATAAACTTCCAGTAACACAAAATTTGTCAACTAACTTGGAAAAACTTTAAGAAAGTGAAGTATTGAATACCAGTGTCCCATACTAATCATGAATGATATTTAATGTGCAAATCATCATGATCGGGGGTAAAATCGATATTCTGCATTACTGCGTTACATCACGTCTTTCAGAATGGCGGTCGCTTTGCACTTGGCAGTAACTAAAACCTGGATCAAAGTACTATACATACTCTCATTGACGGCACTGAATTTTTGGAAATTGGCTATGAAATAAGAGCGCCCAGTTGCTGCTTTGCATGGAGCCCCAGTGCATTAATTAGCTGAAACACAGTATGTGCCATTTTATTGTGGCATTTGTTGAAGACATGCCACTATGAGTTCAATACGGCATTTTGAAAATCATGTATAGTATTTTGTTTAAAACCGAAGAAAGTTAACCCAATTAGACTCAATTTTTCTAACACAGATAAGTGTTTCTATTGCTTTCCGATACGAAAATGAAAATGGCATATTAAAAAAATTGGATTAGGCCATCGATCATTGAAAGACTTCTTTTTTTATCAAAAATAGCTTGATCTGCTATGGTCTTCTATTGGCGTAATGATACACACAATCTTTTTTCTGACTGCCCAATTGCATGCTGATCGTCCCAAACTACATGTAGTTCGTTCCTGGGCTTATTCGTCCCTGGATTTATTTTCTAGGGCTTGTTTGTCCTACAAGATTGCACGCTACCCTATTGGATTGTGCATGACTATACAGTAGGTTGACTTTCAAGCGAATATTTTGAAGCTATTTCTTTTTTTTTTTCAAATTATTAATTCCACACAGTGGCTTCCTTGACAAATGGCACACTAGTGCTTTCAACACTTCGATCATACACAATCTGCTTCTCCATTAAGTTAACCCTTTACCAAACAACAAATTGTACACTAGTCCAAATTGAAAGCAATTGCAGGGGACAAAATAAATGTTACTTAAAAATTGAGATGCGTTTTTGGAAGGGTAGAAAACCTTGCTGGAAAAGAAGAAAATACTGGTTACCATCATTGTCTCCTTTTCTCAAAATGTTTTCAAAAGGCATCTTTCTCAGGGTCATTAAAAGTCAGGAATGTTTGGTAAAGAGTTAGACTTTAAATTCTAATGAGATGCTTACATCATTAACAAAAAGTATTTCTGTGAAAGTCAATATTGATAAACTTAGCATTAACCCTTTACTGCATAATTTGCCTTTTAGCACCCCTGATAAAGAAGCCTTTTGAAAACATTGTGGGAAAAGGAGAAAATGCTGGTAACCAGCATTTTCTCCTTTTCCCACAATGTTTTCTACCTTATCAAAGAAAAAATTTGCACCATTTGAGCCACATTGAAATTGTCGTCTGTAAATACTTTCAATTTGGACAAGGCTGAAATTTTGTCGTCTGGTAAAGCATTAAAGTTTAGATATCTAGGAGAAGTTCCTCCTTTGGGAAGAGTTCCTGAATATTTTCAAAGTTCATGTTTTCCTAAGTGGTCTTTTATTTTAAACGATTTTGAAATTGTATTTGTTTCCTGTAATTTCTTTTTATATATCTGTGTATTGTTATCTCTTCCAGCAAATACAGAGGGCTTTTTGATCATATTTCAGGCTGAAATCAAGTACTCTTAACCCTTTACCAAACAACAAAGTTTCTCTGATCATGATTTCCTGGAAAAGGGCAGAAAACACGGTGGAAAAAGGAGAAAATGCTGGTTACCAGCATTTTCTCCTTCTGCCACAATGTTTTCAAAAGCTTTCTTCCTCAGGTTCGTTAAAAGTCAGGATCGTGTGGAAAAGGGTTAAATGAGCTAGAGCTTGTCTCTGATAGTTTAGCAAGTTAACTCTACCATTAATTTGCCGTCCACAAATGCTTTCAATTTGGTTAACCCTTTCCCAAACAAGCCCTGGTTTTCATGTGTCTGCAGTACAAGTTTCTTGAAAACACTGTGGGAAAAGGAGAAATTGCTTGTAACGAGCAATTTCTCCTTTTTCCATAGTGTTTTCTACCCTTTTTGATAACTTTCTGCCATTTTCATCAAATTTAAAATTGTCGTCTGCACATTCTTTCAATTTGGACCAGTCCAAAATTTGTCGTTTGGGAAAGGGTTAAGTACAAAAATTTGTTGTTTGGTAAAGAGTTAACTAGTTCACTCTTTACAAGATGACAAAATTATAGACCTGTTCATTTTGAAATCATTTGCAGACGACAAACTAAATGCAGTTCAAATGTTGGATTTTGTCTCTGAAAGGTTGGAAAACATTTTTGGAAAAGGAGAAAATGCTGATCATCAAACTTAATTGATTGGTGAAGCAATAACTCTCCAAAGACATCATGCCCCTTTTCCATGCAATCCTGAGTTTTTACAACCTTGAGGAAGAAGGCTCTTGAAAATATTGTGGGGAAAAAAAGAATATGCTGGTAACCAGCATTTTCTCCTTTTTTCCCCCACAGTGCTTTCTACTCTTTCATAGACAATATCCACCATTTGAGCCATATTTAATTTGCTTTCTGCAAATGTTTTGGATTTGAATGAGCTGTAGAAACAATGAGCTATCTTTCTCACCAGACAGATTTTTGAGTCTCCAAAATTCAAAACACCTGCAGATAACAAATTCAAAATTACTACAAATAAGCTAAAGTTCTCTGATAGGATAGAAAACATTGTGGGAAAAGGAGAGAATGCTGGTTTCCAGCATTTTCTCCTTTTCCTACAATGTTTTCAAAAGGCTTCTTACTTCGGCTCTTTAAAACTTGGTAAAGGGTTAACCCTTTACCGCACAATGCCGCCTTTTTACGCCCCTGGGAAAGAAGTCTTTTGAAAACATTATGGAAAAAGGAGAAAATGCTGGTAACCAGCATTTTCTCCTTTTCCCACAGTGTTTTCAACCCTGTCAAACAAAAGTTGCACCATTTGAGCCACACTGGAATTGTCGTCTGCAAATGCTTTGAATTTGGACAAGGCTAAAATTTTGTCGTCTGGTAAAGGGTTAAGAGTTAAATCTTGTCAACCAGGAACAATGGGAACAAAATTGTTTACCCATAATTATGATCTTGATGTACTGTGAGTGATGATATGACTGGCGGTGTGATGGCTTTAAATTTTGTAAAATATGAAGATTTTTTTTTCCTGAAGCAAAAGTAACAAAGTTAAAGTATAATGTAATTTAATAACTTTTTGAAATTTTCAAAGAACTGTGATATTTAGACATAATTTCAGCAGATAATAATCAGAAACTGTCCTGTTTTCCATGGAAACAATTATTATAAGTACTTTTCATGTTTTGGGTTCTTCATGTTTAATTTCATTTACAATAAAACTATTTCTATTTTATATCAAGTTATGGAATGATCAAGATATGAGCCATGCTCTGTAAAAAGGGGGCTTGATGCATCTGCAAAAATTGTCGACCAAGGTCAGCCTGTGCAGTCAGCGCAGGCTGATCTGGGCCAAAACTTTTTGCTTTTGGTAAAGTTTCTGCATGTCAAACAATCAGTGTACCACATGATTCTGTTGGTTGTAAGACAAAATGGATTTTATGGATCCACAACTATGTAATGATTTGCTTGGCATCATGGATCAGGGAGATGCAGGGTTTTCCCTTGGCAACAAAAATAGGGAGTCATTGTGACCCCCTAATAATAAATAATGGGGGTCATTCTGGACTTTTTGGGGGTCACAACAAAATGTAATTGGGTTTGAAGTTAAAGACTTCTATTTATGAAACAGTGTGTGTTTTTGTGTTTCTTAATCACCTAAAAGCTTTATATAACCTATCCATGTATTAGTGCAATATGTTAGATACATTGTAACACCAGGGATTCTCTATTGGGGGGGGGGGGGGGTCTTTACAGTCTAGATGGCATCTTTTTTTCCATACAGAGTATCTAGAGTATGCATTATTAAAAGCATGTTCCTAACAGGCAAAAATGCTCTAGCGGCAGACAAGCTGTCATACCTTTACATAATTTTAACCTTTCAATGGCATCAACGTGACCGCTAGTGTTTTGGTAATGCACAAGGGTGAATTGCACAAGTTTGTGTAGCCACACTTTGTAGTAAAATGGTTGTTGCGTTTTGTTTTTATCACAGGAACCAACCCTTTAATCGGTACTAATAGCTTGTTGTCAGCCGGAGTTGATAACCTCCATTGTTTAGACAGAGAGTATCCATCCGACAACAAACTATTTTTATCAATTAAACCGCCAATTCGTGTGTCTTGATTCACGGGTCGCATTCATGCCGCCGTTTTTGACGAATAATTAAGCACATGTCTTTCGCCAATTTTTAGTAAACCCTCGGGGCCTTGAAATGTTTTTCTCGGTGCTCGTACCAGGCGATCATCATCTGATGGTTGTTGAAGGTCTCTTTTCCTTGCAGACGGCAAATTGTTTTCGCTAGAGATCGACTGGTTGACTGTAGACAAGTCTAAAGACCGACGGTTTTCTACTAAAATCGATAGACAGTCCAGTGTTTCGTCCTATTTTCTTCTCGTACTTCAGCTTTATTATGTACTCGCTATGTAACATTGTTGGTCGCATAGATGATCGTAAGTAATCCTTATCGCATTTTTGCGTCCACAATGACACATGATTGAAAAATATACGGGTCATTTTCCTTAAATGTGCGTCAAAACGCACAAAATCGTGCGTCAAGGAAAACCCTAGAGATGTATTAACCCTTTACCAAACGACAAAATTTTAGACTTGTCCAAATTGAAAGCATTTGCAGACGACCAAATAAATGTGACTGAAAAAATAAGATGTGTTTCGGAAAGGGTAGAAAACATTGTGGGAAAAGGAGAAAGTGCTGTTTACCAACATTTTCTCCTTTTTTCACAATGTTTTGAAAAGGCTTCTTTCTAAGGGTCGTTAAAAGTCGGGATTGTGTGGTAAAGGGTTAAGGGCCCTTTTGTCAGAGCACGGGTCATATATCACAGTAATGAGACCCACAAAAATAATATATTTTCAAGGAGTTATGACAAAAATATGAACTAAAGTGAAGATATTTTATAGAAACACTGAAATAATGAAATACAAGGGATAATCAATCAGTTAAATTCTAATTTGATGACATTTTTTCTATGCCTCTTCTATAAATTTACATTTTAATTTAAAAAATTTCTGACATGGCCTTTTTTGTTTATATAATATGGTACATCTTTTTAGCCTGATTCCTTATGTCCTGGCCAAATGTAATTTACCTCACACTTGTTCAGCATGTTACTTTAGTTTGATGGTGGACAGTGTAGATCAAGATCAGACTGTATAGGATGAGAATTCTGCACTGCATCTTAGCACATTGTTTGACTATCCATGAGATATTCTGGTCAAAAATGTTTTTTACCCTTTACCACACAATGCAGAGTTTTAACAACCTGTGGGAAGAATATGTTTGAAAACATTTTGGGCAAAGGAGAAAAATGCTGGTTACTAGCATTTTCTCTTTGACCCACATGTTTTCTATCCTTTTGAGGAAAATTTCATCATTTAACGCTTTACTGCACTATGTAGCCTTTTAACGACCCTGGGAAAGAAACCTTTTTAAAACATTGGGGGAAAGGAGAAAATGCTGGTAACCAGCATTTTCTCCTTTTCCCACAATGTTTACCCTATCAAAGAAAATTTGCACCACTTGAGCCACATTGAAATTTTTGTCTGCAAATATGCTTTCAGTTTGGACAAGGCTAAAATTTTGTTGTCTGGTAAAAGGTTAACCCTTTACCAAATGACAAAGTTTTAGACTTGCCCAAATTGAAAGCATTTGCAGACGACAATTTAAATGTGGCTAAAATAATGGAATTTGTCTTGGATAGACAAGAAAACATTGTGGGAAAGGGAGAAAATGCTGGTTACCAGCTTTTTCTCATATTCCCACAATGTTTTCAAAAGACTTCTTCCTCAGGGTCATTAAAAGTCGGGATTGTGTGGTAAAGAGTTAACCTACATTTAATTTGTTGTCTGCAAATGTTTTCAATTTAGAGAAGTCTAAAATTTTATCCTTTGATAAAAGGTTATAAGGCAATGTCTTGAACTTGTGTACCATCTGAAATTTCAGTTTCTGGGAGAAGCTTTGATGAAGGTTAACACTGCAGCAAAGTAGATCTAGGTGATTAGTCCTTTCCCAAATAAAAAAAAATAAATTCGGACTTGTAAAAATTGAAGGCATTTTCGTAAGACAAATAGATCGAAATTGTGGCTTTAAAATTTGGATTGTCCCTGATGGGATAGAAAACATTGAGGAAAAGGGAGAAAATGCTGGTTACCAGAATTTTCTCCTTTTCCCACAATGTTTTCAAAAGTCTCCTTCTTTAAGGTTGCTAAGACATGACTTTGAATTTGGGGTAAAGAGTTAACTTGTGTTTTTGATACATTTTTTCCTTATCTTTTCAATTTAAAACCATAACTTAGTGACCTCATTTAAACAAAAACGTGATATTCTGGGAGGTAAAACAGGACAACAAAAATCTTACTGTTTCCGTTTTTAAAAAGGAAACAGTTTGTGTTTTTGACATCAAAGAATATTCAGTTACAAAGATTTAATTGAATGCCTTTGGGCTGATTTGCCTGTTTGATAATTACAAATTGCTAGATATTTTTAATTGCATGCTGGAAGTTTTATCTTTTACTTCTGGCTCTGGTGAAGTTATTTTTCTGCACAATTGAATTTTTCCTATGTACCCCTTTACTCAACAATTCCGCATTCAAACACAACCCGGAGGTAAAGGGCTTTTGAAAACATTTTGGGGAAAGGAGAAAATGCTGGTGACCAGCATTTTCTCCTTTTCCCACAGAGTTTTCTGTCTTTTCAAAGACAGAAATCATCTTTTAAGCTACATTAGATATGTTTTCCGCAAATATTTAATTCTTTCAATTAGGACAAGTCTTCAATTTTGTTGACTGGTATACTCTACAGTGAACTGATTGTGGACGTTTACACTTGCTATGTGGAGCAAACAAGTGTGTTGGTAGAGGTGATGCAGTCAGGGAGATATTAAAACAGTTACTTCCCTTGAAAATGGCATTGTTTTGACGATGGCCATGTGGGAACGCAGCTAGTGGCTTGGAAAAAATACTGTGCGTAGTATTGGTAAAAAAAACTCCAGGAAAACATGGATAGGTGCACTGGCTGTCACGATACAACTGAAATAATGTTGGAAACTGCAATCAATCAATACAATCCATCAACAATCGATCCCTTGAAAATGCATGTGTATAGGGTTTTTTTTTTCAGGGAGATATTAAAAAAGTTATCTCCCTTGAAAATGGACACAATGTCAGTGGATTTTTTTGGAGCTACCAGTCCTATTGTTTGATGGGCATAAAAGTCAAAGAATCCATTATTGCCCCTTCAGAAAGGGCAAATTTTGATAAGATTTTGGGCATTTTTAGCAAAATGTTGTTTAGTAAATTATTGCATGGACAAGGTGTTACACTCCACCAAATGCTGCATTGGCTAAATCATTTTTTGACCAAATGTCATGCAGCAGCCCATTTTATCCCCTGAGACCTCTCCATTTTTAAGGCCAAGAATCAGACAGGTATCCATTCTGTGACAGTTATATAACTAGCCAGTGCCCACCAACTACCCATAATAGAGTCTGGGTAACATAACAAGCAATTTCTACTCAGCCTGTCCATACATAAATCTATCCAAATATTTTTATTTTAGGTAGATGTATTAACCCTTTACCACACAATCCCGACTTTTAACGACCCTGTAGAAGAAGCCTTTTGAAAACATTGTGGGAAAAGGAGAAAATGCTGGTAACCAGCATTTTCTCCTTTTCCAGCAATGTTTTCTAGCCTTCCCAAAACAAATTTTACCTCTGGAGTCACATTTATTTTGTCGTCTGCAAATGCTTTCAATTTGGACTAGTCTAAAATTTTGTCGTTTGGTAAAGAGTTAACAACTGGGCCATACATATGGTAGTGAGTCTGCTAGTGTAATCAGGAGCTTTACCCTCTATCAAACAATCCAGTGTTTTAATGACCATGAGGAAATAGGCTTTTGAAAACATTGTGGGAAAAAGAGAAAATGCTAGTATCCAGCATTTTCTCCTTGTCCCCTGATGTTTTCTAAAATTTCAAGGACAAATTTCATTATGTGAGCCACAGGTTGCAGTCTTTAAAGGCTTTGAATTCAGACAAGTTTACAGTTTCTATGTAAGGTGAAGACTTACATGATTGTGTAGTATTCCTCAGTAACCACTATGGCTTACTTATTAGACATATACCTGCTGGTGGCAACAGTCATATAAAAGTGCTCTAGGACAATACACTGCAGAACTCCAGTTCAGTGCTAACCCAAGAAAGACATACTTAGGTAAACAGTTCCTGTGATGTAACTGAACTAAGTTTAAAAGCCTATAAATACCATTCAAGCAAACAAACAAACAAGTATTTGGCATGCATGTTACACTTATCTAATGCCACAGACTGAGTTCCCTGTTTATTCAGATGTTGCACTCTTGTTTGACACCATACATAAATCTATCCAAATATTTTTATTCTAGCTGTATCAACAGAACATAAAGATGAAGGAAAATGTTGGCCGATTATCAGCAAAATTTGTGTCTTTAAAAGATAAATGGCTGCAGGGTGGAATTTCTGTCATGGGGTACAATTAATCTACCAACAGAATTGCCACAGTCAAAGTCAAGTCAGATTGTATTAGGGTTATTGGCACATAACACTGTGTTTCACAGTACTGGTTAACCTATTTAAGATCCTGTAATGCCTTGCAATGTCTTCTATGCTCTTGACAAACAATATTGTCCCAGGCTTTTCCTTGATCCCCTGTATCTTTGAATTTGAACCCCCAAATTTTCATAAATGACCCCAAAAATTTATACGTATGCCTTCTTTTATTCATTTGAAGGGAGTCAAATGACCCCCACACCAAAAAGTGAGGGAAAACCCTGTTGTCCTTTCCATCTTGTCTTTTGTGTCATTTGTTTGGCTGCTTGATGAAAGTGACCACTAAAACAGGTTTGACTGTATATGGAAAAGTTTGCAATTTCATCCTTTAATCCTTTACCATATGACAAAATTTTAGACTGGTCCAAATTCAAAGCATTGCAGACGAAAATTTTAATGTGGTTCAAATGATGGAATTTGTTTTTTATTAGCAGTAGTTTAAAACATAGTTGGACAAGGAGAAAATGGAGAAAATTCTGGTCACCAGCATTTTCTCCTTTTCCCACCACGTTTTCAAAAGCCTTTTTTGTTAAAGTCGTGAAAACTCGGGATTCTGTTTTAAAGGGTTAAGACAATGTTTTCACTTCTAGCCATGTAATAAACCTTAGCTTATGTTGACTATCCAAATTATGAGGGCTGTTTTCATGTTCATCAACTTTCGATTCTAGCCATGCTCTATGAAAAGGAGTTAAATGCATCTGCAAAGAGTACCAACTCAGGTCAGCATGTGTAGTCAGCACAGGCTGACTTGGGTCAAAACCTTTTGTTATTGGTCAATTTTCTGCATGTCAAAGGACCAGTCTACCTCATGATTTAGTTGGTTGTTAGACAAAATTATTTTTATGGATCCATCATTATGTGATGGCATGCTTGGTATTATGCGTTGCAGATATCCCTTCTACCCCTTTTTCCAGAGCGCAGCTCATTTGTTATAGGAGGTAAGGTGTGAACTCTGTACCAGAAATCAAAACTTTACACTGGTCCAAATTGATAGCATTGGCAGATGACAAATATGGCTCAAATGGCTGAATTAGTTTTAGAAAGGGTAGAAAACATAGTAAAGGAGAATTGTTTGTTAGCTTGGCTGTTTTCAAAGAAAACGTCAAGTTATTATTGAGCCCTGATGTCATCTGTGTCATCGTCTGCGTCGTTGTGTAAAAACCTTGACATTTTATGATATCTCTGCTATTTTTGAAGATATTTGCTTCAAACATGGACAAGTTGTAAATTATCAAAAGAGGAACTGATACAACAAAGGCAGGTAATCATCAAAGTCTTTTTGACACAGTGATGCCCCTTTTTCTACTTAGAACTTTCACTGAAAATCAAGCAACCGCATGCGATACTCTCATTTTTTTCTTACAGTGTTTTTGAAAGCCTTATTCTGGAGGGTTTTAAACAGACAAGATTGTTTGGAATAAGATAAACTCATTACCATTAACAAAATTTCAGACACATCCACTTTAGTCATTAGCAGACTTTAAATTTGGCTGACTTTTGCCTTTGAAAAGTTAGAAAATGTGGGAAAAGGAGAAAATGCTGGTAACCAGCATTTTCTCTTTTTCCCACAATGGTTCAAAGGCCTACTTCCTCAGGGTTTTTACCAGAAAATCCCAACTTTTAACAACCCCGAGAAAGAAGCCTTTTGAATACATTATGGGAAAAGGAGAAAATGCTGGTTACCAGCATTTTCTTCCTTTTTCCAACAGTGTTTTCTACCCTTCCCGAAACAAATTTCAATTTTTCAGTTGCATTTTTTTTTGAATGCAAATGATTTCAATTTAGACTAGTGCAAAATTTTGTTGTGTGGTTAACCCTTCTCCAAACGACAAATTTTGGACTGGTCCAAATTGAAAGAGTTTGCAGACAACAATTTGATGAAAATGGCAGAAAGTTATCAAAACGGGTAGAAAACACTGTTGGAAAAGGAGAAATTGCTCGTTATGAGCAATTTCTCCTTTTCCCACAGTGTTTTCAAAAGACTTGTACTGCAGACACGTGAAAACCAGGGCTTGTTTGGGAAAGGGTTAAAGGAGTTAAAGACTGAGTTTGTTTTGGAAAAGGTTCACAGACACATTGACAGCTTGCATTTATTTATGGGTCCAAAAGATGCTGCACTTTGAAGGGCTAAAATCTCTCTGAAGTTGGGATATATAGGAACTAATTACTCTAGGGAATTAATTACATTGTCTGTTTTACCATGAAATATCCTACCTGTCTTTACAAATCTTGCTACATTTATAAATCTAAGGCAAATGGCTTTCTTGGAATTTCGCATGAATTTATAAGGCTCAGCTATTTAAAGGGGCTTTAAACAATATTTTGTGGGGGGGGGGTTGAAAGTTGATATTTTGTATGGAAAAGTCATAGTGAACTGGCTGTTTACCCTTAGTTGGGTAAAACAAATAAATGCTGGTAAAAAATTGCCTCTGTATGGACTCAAATCCTTGACCTTCAAAACTATAGTCAGCAGCTCTACTGCTGATCTATGAAGCCAACTTACATTTTACTGTTTTAAAAATGTATATATTGCTTACCAGCATTTTTTCCTTCTTCAGAAATGTTTTCCAAAACCTTCTTGGTCAAGGTCCTTAGAATTCTGGTTAATGTGGTAAAGGAATACTGCATAGATGTGAAGGCAGCTGAAGGTTTTTGCTGCTGGCAAATGATGCCAGAGCAGACAGTACACCAGATAGGGGCTACTAGATCTTAATTAATGGGAAAAATCAGAGTTTCATTTGCAACTCTATCTGGTAAAAAGATTCCTTTTGTTGATACAATCCAACCAGTGGCTCCTCATTAGCTGTCAGGTTATGTCTAAACTCTTTACCAAACCAAAAAATTTTAGACTGGTCCAAATTGAATGCATTTGCAGACGACAATCTAAATTTTAGCTGAAATGATGGTACTTGTCTGTGAAGGTGTAGAAAACCTTGTGGGAAAAGGAGAAAATGCTGGTTACCAACATTTTCTCCTTTTCCCATAAGGTTTTCAAAAGGCTATTTCCTCAGGGTCGTTACAACTCGGGACTGTGTCGTTGTAAATAGTTAATGAAGAAACTTGAGATTCTATCATGTCCCTGCAAACCCATGGTAATGGATATGTTCAGATCAGTTTCTGTTGATTGTAAACGAAGCTCATGTCTTGGGCTCTCTATTACTCTCAAGCCATTTCTTTAACATTGTACCTTTTGAGCCATGGTAGCGCAGTCAGTAGCATATAGGACTTGAGAACAAGGCGGTTGCTGGTTCAAGCCCCCAGCTCAGCCAGTTTCTTTCCAAGGATTGATTATAGTCATTGCGGCAGGATTCATTCCTCTGTCACCACTGGTCATTGTTGGTTATTTGGGAAAGCGGCCAGTGACTTGGGAAGAATATTGTGTGAAGTATTGGTCAAAGAAACTCCAGGAAAGCATAGGTAAGTGCATTGGAAAATTGAAACAAAAAACATTGTTGAAAATTGAAAAATTTCTGGTTACCAGCATTTTCTCCTTTTTCTACAATGTTTTCAAAAGGCTTCTGTCTCATAGGCATTAAAAGTAAGGGGTAAATCATTTTCTAAAAGTGTTTTCCAAGGCTATCTTATGCAGAGGCTTTGCAGTCGTATATTGTATGATAATGGCTTTGTAGCATAATGCATTTCCTAATTGTAATGTTTATCCTTGACCTGTGATATTGTCTTTCAGAGCAATGGTTCATTAACCCTTAAAGCGCCTTTCACATCTATGGTTGCGTTTGCAGCCAGTGTAGATCAAGATCAGGCTGCACAAAATGTGCAGCCTGATCTTTGATCTACACTCTCCGCTTTGCTGTATCACTGTACACAAAAGCAACCATGAAATTGCAATTATTTGGGGCATATTTCAAGGATGAAAATGCCTGGCAGGTTTATTTGGCTTTTGTTTGTATTGGAGTTTTAACGCCATTTTAACAGGGTAGGTCATATCATGGCGGTCGGTGACGCACCTATGTGCTTCCTGGCTTTCTCATACCAGTACTGACACAACTTTCTTTCCAAAGCCACTGACTACTTTTTCTCACATGCATCAGAGGTGAGAGGCGAAAAATCACCGGAAAGAAAGTTTGCCTCAACCGGGTATCGAACTCGTAACCACCAGGTCACGAGTCCGACTCGCTAACCACTGAGCTACCCGGGTGGGTATTTGGCACTCTAAGGGTTAACTTAATTGTCAACAGCATGGAAAAGGATACAGCTAACCCTTCCTGAAGCCCTAAACCCGGAATTAATTTTATTTGTGGACAGTGTAGATAAAGATCAGTCTCCACAGAACATGCAGTCTGATCTTGGATCTACTCTGTCTGTATTTGTGCTAGATTTTTGATAGAGACAGCTTTGAAATTGCAATATCTGCATCTTTAGTACCAAGATCATCTATTTTTCGCAATTTAGCACTACAAGAGTGAACTCTTTACCAGACAACAAAATTTTAGATGCGTCCAAAATTATTTTATAATTCCCTACGGATGTTAAGAGTTACACAAAAGACAGAATTTCAGACCTGTCCAAATTGAAAACATTTGCAGATGACAAAATGAATAAGCATCAGATTATGGGATTCATCTGTGAAAGGTTAAAAAACATACTCGGAATAAAAAACAGTTATTGCTCCTTGCTAGCATTTATTCCTTTTCCGACAGTGTTTTCAAGGGCCTTCCCTGTCAGGTTCACTAAAACAAAAGATTGTATGATAAAGGTTATTAACTCTTAGGCTGCTAAGCACGACTGGCTGATCTTTTGCAGATATTGTAGATCAAGATCAGACTGCACAGAACATGCAGATTGATCTCGAATCTACACTGTCTTAGAGGATAAGAGGATTTTTTTTCTCCAAAAAATAAATTTGAAACAACATTATTCTGGTTTAACTCTTTATCACACAATCCGGACTTTTAACGACCCTATGCAAGAAGCCTTTTGAAAAACATTGAGGGAAAAGGAGAAAATGCTGGTAACCAGCATTTTCTCCTTTTCCCACAATGTTTTCTACCCTTTCCAAACCAAATTCCAATTTTTCAGTCACATATATTTTGTCGTCTGCAAATGCTTTCAATTTGGACCCGTTTTAACATTTTGTCGTTTGGTAAAGAGTTAACTTATTTATTAGGAAAAGGGTTAACCTCTGTGTGAGGTGAGAAAAATTACTCATGAAAACATGGTAAGAGCATTTTTTTTTCATCAAAGTGCATTTCCCACAAGAGCTGCATGCAAGGGAAATTCTGAAAAAATCAGTAGCAGTCACTGCTGCAATCAGGACTTTTGAGACCCATAATTTTTTTTTCCCCAGATTGATTCAAGAACTAATATCATGGCTTTTATGTGGCATTAATTCAACAGTTTATCACTTAGTCTGCACTGAATGTGAAATGGAATTCTTGGGACCAGCCATAAATGACAGAACATATTTTCATTGCAGTGGAAAGGTGTTAGACTCCTTAACTCTTTACCAAACGACAATATTTCGGACTGGTCCAAATTGAAGGTATTTGCAGATGAGAAATTAACCCTTTCCCAAACAAGCCCTGGTTTTCACGTGTCTGCAGTACAAGTCGTTTGAAAACACCGTGGGAAAAGGAGAAATTGCTCGTAACGAGCAATTTCTCCTTTTCCCACAGTGTTTTCTACCCTTTTGGAGAACTTTCTGTCATTTTCATCAAATTTAAAATTGTCGTCTGCAAACTCTTTTAAGTTGGACCAGTCTAAAATTTATCATTTGGGAAAGGCTAAAATTATTGCATTTGTTTCTGAAAGGTTAGAAAACATTGTGGGAAAAGGAGAAAATGCTGGTTATCAGCATTTTCTCCTTTTCCCACATTGTCTTCAAAAGGCTTCTTTCTCGGGGTTGTTAAAAGTTGGGATTGTGTGGTAAAGGGTTCACAGATAGACAAAATCTAAGACAAGGGATTTGAAGACAACAAAATGTCGTTAATCAAATGATTTGATTTGTCTTTCTGAGGGTAGAAAAAACGTGCGTAAAATGGCCGAAAAGGCCGGTTGGTAAGCAGGCATTTCCCAAGTATTGTCATCAGAAGCCTTTTCCTTATTAATGTAGCGATACAGAATCATTTGGAAAAGGGTTAACCCTTTACCAAACAAGAAAATCTTGGGAAGGTTCATACTGAAAACATGATTAACAAAAAGTGGCTCAAATGATGGAATTTATGTCTGAAAGCATAGAAAACATTGTGGAAAAATGAGAAAATGCTGGTTACCAGCATTTTCTCCTTTTTCCACTGTTTTCATAAACCATCTTTGTCAGGGTTGTAAAGACTCGGGATAGTGTGGTATAGGGTTAATGCACTTTTGGGATTGGCTGAAATTCAACTGGATCCTGTTTTATACCTATTCATTTACACGTAACTTGTCAGAAATAATTTTTCTGCGAGATGTTCCATGGCAAGGTATCAGACACAGCAGAAGTTTGCCACTATGTAACTCTGTTGCCTTTTATAATTGCTGCTTTTCTGGCTGATCATTTTTTCACATTCTTTAGTACTACCAGATGAATTTCACAAATGGAAGAATGTCTTCAGACTGGAAAACTTGACAGAAATTTTACCTACATTACTTTGTTTACCAAGTCTAACCCAATATGGCAAAATCCTGAGTTTTAACAACCTTGAAAAAGAAGGCTTTTGAAAACATAGTGGGGAAAGGAGAAAATGCTGGTCACCAGCATTTTCTCCCTCCCCCTACAATTTTTTCTCCCCTTCTACAGACAAATTTCAGTTTTTAAGTCACATTTAAGTTGCTGTCTGTAAATGTTTTGATTTTGGACCAGTCTAAGATTTTGTTGTTTGGTAAAGAGTAAAACCAGTTGGCCAAATTCTGGACTTGGCCAAATTGAAAGCATTTCAAGGTGACAAAATAGATGCGTTGTGACTTTTTTTTTTTTTCAAATGGGTAGCAGATAATGTGGTAAAACCTGTACCTGTTGTATTTCCTGTGAGCCTCCAATAGACAACAGGAACACATGATTTATCAATGGCAGCTATTGGTCTTTATATGCACTAAATCCACCCAACAGACAGTGCGTAACAGAATGCTTTAACCCTTTACCAGATGACAAAATTTTAGCCTTGTCCAATTTGAAAGCATTTGCAGAAGACAAGTTAGATACAACTCAGAACATAGAATTTGTCTTTCATAGGGTAGAAAACATTGTGGGAAAAGGAGAAAATGCTGGTTACCAGCCTTCTTTCTCAGGGTTGTCAAAATTTGACATTGTGCAGTAAAGGGTTAATTTCTGTCATAAAGTAACAGAGTAAAATTCTATATTAGGCTAAAATTTTCATGACAGACAAAGATTATTTCAACCAATATCAATTTACAGACTCAATGAAGAATTTAATCTTTTTCGAAGAGAACCATCTTTGCGCATAAATAATATCACAATTTATGAATTCAAGTCTCACTTTATCTCATGAAGTCTCAAACTGGGCAGATTTCTGCCTTGTAGAAATCAGCTGTTGTTGATACAAAGATTGATAACAGGCTGCCAATTTAGTAATTTCAGAAATGGTGAAAAAGGTGGTAACCAGCATTCTCTTCTTTTCCCACTATGTTTTGAAAAGCCATTTTTGTGGCATTTGTCGAAGAGAGTGCCACTATGAGTTCAATACAGCATTTTGAAAATCATGTACCATAGTTTGTGCTAGTTTTCAGCATTTTCTCCTTTTCACACAATGTTTTGTGCTCTATCAAAGATGAATACCTTGATTTTAGTCACAATTAGTATGCAAAATTTAATGCTTTCATTTTGGATTAGTCTAAAATTTTGTCATTTGATGAATTTATTGAGTATAGGGAATTTTAAAAAATGCTATGCAAATTTCAAAGATTGCAGGAGGCAAATGAGCTGGTATTTGACGTGAGTGAAAAATGGACCGATATTAAAATACTCTGAAAATGTCAGTAATGGTTGCTACCTGATATGTCGCTCAGATGCAGACTTGATTTATAGTTTGTACTTTGTCAAATCCTGGTCTTTCTAATATGTTACATTGCCTGTGCCCATATATCTGATATCTGTAAAGGTTTCACAACCAAAAATGAGCTATGTATGAAATGTGGAAGGTAAAAGCCCGCAGAGTTCCAGATAGAGAGAGTGATTTTGATTTCAAATTGAAAATATCAGTTATTCTACGCTAAACCCTATGTTATGGGTACTCATTAGAATCATCTCATTAAGACGATTCTAATGAGTACCCACAACATAGGGTTTGGAAGAGAAATAATGGATTTAGAATTCCAACACTCCCTCTTATGTGGAGCTCTGTAAAAGGTTATGATATTTAGGATTTATTTCAGGGGAATAAAAACCAGTTTGTTTATCATTTGAACAGGCCTGCCCAGGTTGGTCAGTGGTTAGCATATCTGACGCATGACCTGCTGGTTGTGAGTTTGATACCCGTTTGAGGCAAACTTTCTTTCCGGCGATGTTTCACCTCCCACCTCTGATTCATGTGTGAAAAGTAGTCAATGACTTGGAAGGAAAGTTGTGTCAGTACTGGTGTGAGAAAGCCAGGAAACACATGCATAGGTGCACTGAATGCCGTGGTCTGACCAAAGCTGTTAAAACAGCGTTAAACTCCAACACAAACAATTATCCTTTCAACACTTTCATTGCAAAAATAAAATGAGCCATGCTCTGTGAAAAGGGGGCTTAACCCTTTACCACACAATCCCGAGTTTTAACGACCCTTTTGAAAACATTGTGGGAAAAGGAGAAAATACTGGTAACCAGCATTTTCTCCTTTTCCCACAATGTTTTCTTTCCAATCAGAGAAAAATCATATCATTTGAGACACATAGAAATCGTCGTCTGCAAATGCTTTCAAATTGGACGGATCTAAAATTTTGTCGTTTGGTAAAGGGTTAATGCATCTGCGAAAAGTATTGACCCAGGTCAGCCTGCACAGTCCGCGCAGGCTGACCTGAGCCAAAACTTTTTGCTATTGGTAAATTTTCTGCATGTCAAAAGACCATTCTACCTCATGATTAAGTCGATTACTTAACCCTTTGGTTTTCACATGTCTGCCGTACAGGTCTTTTGAAAACACTGTGGGAAAAGGAGAAATTGCTCATAACGAGCAATTTCTCCTTTTCTCACAGTGTTTTCTACCCTTTTGGATAACTTTCTGCCATTTTCATCAAATTTGAAATTGTCGTCTGCAAACTTTTTTCAATTTGGACCAGTCCAAAATTTGTCGTTCGGGAAAGGGTTAAAAGAAGTAGATTGTATGGATCAATAACCATGTGATGGCTTGACTGGGATAATGCATCACGGAGATGCATTAAGCCCCCTTTTGCCAGAGCATGACTCAAATTAACGTGGCCTCTTTCAAAGGCTAAAATTACATTCAATGAAATTAAAGAATATTTTTGCCCACCTGGGTAGCTCATTGGTTAGCGTATCTGACTTGTGACTTGGTGGTTGCGAGTTCGATACCCATCTGAGGCAAACTTTCTTTCCATCAATTTTTTGCCTCTCATCTGTGATGCATGTGAGAAAAGTGTTATTGGCTTTGGAAAGAAAGTTGTGTCAGTACTGGTGTGAGAAAGCCAGGAAACACATGGGTGCCTCACTGACTGCCATGATATGACCTGAGCTGTTAAAATGGAGTTAAACTCCAATACAAACCAAAGCAAAGAATAGTTTCATCCTACAGGCTTCACTATAAACTGGACAGTGTAGATCCAAACTTGAACTGCATGTTTGTCAAAGGCCCTGTTACCATACAGGCATGAAATATACTACGAACTAAGAAGTGGTGTGTGCAAAGTATCTGAAGGAATTTAACAATGATAAAAAAGAATAAATATTGGGACCGGAGAGAGCATGCAAACCAACACAGCTGCGAACCAGTGACATGCAAACTAACAATGTTGTACTTCATAGCTGTACACTATACACAGGAAATATCTATAAGTCTTTACCAAACTACAAAATTTTTAACTTGTCCAAATTGAAAGCATTTGCAGACAACAATTTAAATGTAGCCCAGATAATGGAATTTGTCTTTGATAAGGTAGAAAACATTGTGGGAAAAGGAGAAAATGCTGGTTACCACAATGTTTTCAAAAGGCTTCTTTCTAAGGGTCATTGGGGATTGTATGGTAAAGGGTTAAAAAAGAAAGAGGGCCTAACAAGTACCGCGATATGAATATTGAAATATATGAATATTGAAGAGAAATAACCAAGGTAACCTCGCCAGTAATACCTTCTTTTTCCAAATTGTTTCGCACATTATTTGAAAATGTATCAAATAGATATACTTTTCACAGACCTCCAGATTAGAGGGAGTGATAGTATTCTAAATCCATTATTTCTCTTCCAAACTCTATGTTGTGGTTACTCATTAGAATCTTCTCAATGAGATGATTCTAATGAGTACCCATTGCATAGGGTTTAGTGGAGAGTGATTAATATTTCTAATTTTGAAATCAAAATCAATCCCTCTGTCTGGAGCTCTGTTTTCAAGAATAGACGTTAATCCAAATTATTGTCTGAAAAGGAGCAGTTGCTGCTAAGACTGATGCTATGTGTCCTAGGATATTGATAAGCGGTAGTAATACTTGTATAAGTGCGTCTGTAAATGGGCCTGTAGGGGCCCGCAAAATAAACAAGTCAATATTTTTTAACCAATTGCAAATTAACAAGAGTTTGGTAAGGGATATAATTTTTTTCTGCACTGTTTCATAGTGAATCTGTGAGCATTTAGACAGCATTTTAGGTGATACATGAAATCATTATGCATTAATGAACCAGGGGAAACAGGCTTTTGAAAACATTGTGGGAAAAGGAGAAAATGCTAGTTATCATCATTTTCTCCTTTTTACACAATGTTTTCTGGTCCATCAAAGATGAAAACCTTGAGTTTAGGCACAACTGGTATGCAATTGCTTTCATTTTGGATGCGTCTAAAATTTTGTCATTTGATGAATTTATTGAGTGTAGGGACTATATTGTTTCCCAATTGCTTTCATTTTGGATGAGTCCAAAATTTTTGTCTTTTAAAAAATTTATTGAGTATAGGGACTATAGTTTTTACCAATTGCTTTCATTTTGGATGAGTCTAAAATTTTTGTCATTTGATGAATTTAGTGATAATAGGGACTATATTTTTTACAGATTGCAAATTAATATTTATTCATTTAGGTACATCATTGCCAAGAAGTAGTTCAAAAGCCAGTCAGCTGGGCCAAAAAATTGACTAAATTTATTTTGGTATGATGATATCACAGGGAATGACATAGGTAGGCATATAGTTGGCTGAATGTGGGGGTGGGGGCGGAGTTAGAGTTGCCTTACATTGGCATGTGTTTAGACGAAATATTTTTGTTCCTTATAAAGCATAGTGTGGGATATAAAAAAATGTTTTTTCTCCACTATCCTACCTAACCTGCTACAATATTTGCACCTGACTCTTAGAAAGTTGAATTAATGAAATAAACCTTTTTAGACTGGAAATATCATTTGACATATTGTCATTTCAAGGTTATTTTGGCCCGAATATGCAAAAAATTAGTGGACAGTGTAGATCCAAGATCAGATTGCACAGAATGTGCAGTCTGATCTTGATCTACACTGTCCGCTAAAACAACTTAAGTCGGTTCCAGCGCTTTAGGGTTAAGTTTACATAGTAAGCAAACATAGATTTCAGAAGAGGACCTCATATCAAGATCAAGATGTAGTGTATTACTATGGGTCTACACAGCTGTTGCCTGGAAATGTCTTTCATTTACTTACCACTCTAATGATGAAGAATAGAGGAAATAGAGATTACAATGTCCAGTTGGCGAACTTGCCATATAAAAAAAGCATCTTAAAGCATCTTTAACGATTGTAGTTGCCCTTGCGTTCAGTGTAGATCAAGATCAGGCTGCACAAAACATGCAGCCTGATCTTAGATCTACACTGTCTGCTTTGCTGAAGCACTGTAGACTAAAGCAGCTGTGAAAATGCAGTTATTTGGTTTGAATTTTTTAGGATGAAAATGAGAATGTCCATCAGGTTTGTTTGGCGCTTTAGGGGTTAACAACTTCCAGAGCTCAAAATAGAGGGGGTGATTTTGATTTCAATATTGAAAATATTAATCACTCTCCCCTAAACGCTATGTTATGGGTACTCACTAGAATCATCTCATCGAGATGATTCTAATGAGTACCCACAACATATGGTTTGGAAGAGAAATAAAGGATTTAGAATACTATCACTCCCTCTTATCTGGAGGTCTGAATTTACCAACTCTTCATTCATATTCAAAACTTGTTCTATACATATTTGGTCCCACATGAGTCTTACACATCAATAAGCTCACTAAATATGTCAAAAGAATGATAAATGCTGATTATCCTGAGCTAACTGGATTGCTACTGAAGCTGTAAATGCATAATAATCCAATTGAAAGAAGATATTTAACGATGATGAATGTATACAGAGAATGCTGTGAGACTGTAAACCAGCCAGAAAAATTCATTCTGGCCACTACCAGTAGATGGGAGAGAATTAAAAATCTATATTCTTATGGTTGTGATGAATGGAAACTGTTTCTGGGTCCAATTATTATGTATATGAGCCATGTGCTGAAAAAGGGGGCTTAATGTATTTGCAAAAAGTATTGACCCTGGTCAGCCTGCACAGTCCGTACAGGCTGACCTGAGTCAAAACTTTTTGCTTTTGATATATTTTCTGCGTGTCAAAGGACCAGGCTAACTCATGATTCAGTCAGTTGTTATACTAAATAGATTTTACCCCTTGGCTGGTCGAGGCGAAATATGTTAGCTTCGCGATGCGTGTAATCATTGGTTGCAGTCAAGACTGAAAGCACCAATCAAATAGTGTGTAACATTTGCTATCCAACATCAGAACGTAAATAAAAATGGCAACCACAGGAGAAAGTTGATGGATTTGCTTGGAATTATGACCAAACAAATACAGACTAACAATATTTTCTTCAACATTCACAGTCACAAATCAATTAAATGAAATTTTAGGATACATCCCAAAACACATGGACTGTCAAAGTATGTGTGTGGCTTTTGCCTCGCGAAACTTAGCAAGATTTCGAAAATAGATTTTTGGCTTGATAAATCGGCTGCCAAGTTTGTGATCTTAAAAGCAGTCAATTGTTGGTGAATTATGGAGAAAGGATGCTGAACAAACCATTATTGGACCAAACCTTACTGGCCAATTGTCAAGGACCTCTGTTAAAATAACAACACTGAAGCGCTTAATAGATCATAGGCAAACACGTAGAAAGGTAAAAAAGCCTTTGACCATATTTATCGAAATGCCGAAAGGGTTATGTTATGCAAAGTTTGATTGGTTTTTGATAACGTAAATCTAGGGGTGATAACAATCAAAATTCAGTAGGTGGCGTGTCGCCCTGCTAACAAATTTCGTCTGGATCAGCCAAGGGGTAAGATCGTCACCTTGGCTTGCGAAGATGGGAAAAGGGTTAAGTTGATGCCATGCCTAAAGTAGCCTATTCAGTATTAGCAGGATAGAGGATGGTATCTAATATGTCTGGCTTCACACTCTTGATTACATTTAAATATTGATATAGCTTTTCTGAGGACTGATTAAACATTAGAGGCAAACACAATAAGAAACTAATGTCTTATTGAGGATGATTACTTTTGTTAGTTTGTGAGAAAGAAGCGTTGGACTTTTTTTCATTTGATAGAACTGAATTTTGTGGCAATGTTGCCCTGGCAAGTTGTCGATTCTGCACATGCTTCAGAACGGTAATTTCATGAAAAAGTCTCAGGTGATAATCATGGTGGAAATAGATACTGCACGAAGACTTAAACTATAAAGAATTTATTTCTGAGGCTTTTATTTGATTGTTATACTTCTTCCAATGCTTTTGACTTGTGCAGATGTTTTTTAAGTTTGAATAAGTTATAAATGGTTATAAGCTAGCTGTCATTAAACCCTTAGCTAGATGCATGAGATTATGTTCTTTGGCACCGTAGAAACTGCAAAACTAATGTTGTGATTTCAAGGAAGTTTTGCCACACATAATATCCACACATATATCCACACTTTTCTGTAGAAATGTTAGACACTGTAGATTCAAAAACAAAGGCTCACTCTGCAATAAGGTGTTTTTGTCATTTTTCAAAAAGTTTTCTTATTGATTACAATACATCTGCTTATTTCAGAAATTTTATAGATTTACTATATGATAAATGCTTTGTGAAATTTGCAATAGAAATTTCTCATTCAGGGTAAACCCAGAAGATCAGACAAATTGCTCTGATCATGAATTATTCTGTCTCCTATTAACCCTTTACCAAACGACTAAATTTTAAACTAGTTCAGATTGAAAGCATACACAGACGACAAAATAAATCTGACTGAAAAGTTGAAATTTGTTTTGGAAAGGGAAGAAAACATTGTGGGAAAAGGAGAAAATGCTGGTAACCAGCATTTTCTCCTTTACCCACAATGTTTTCAAAAGTTTGCTATCTCAGGTTGTTAAAAGTCAGGATTGTGTGGTAAAGGATTAAGCACCTGAAGTTAGTGTTTGATCTCTGAAAGGTCACTTGTTACAAATGATATGGATAGCAATAAAAAATGGCTTGAATACAGATGGTACCCCACATATGGCACTAAGTCAGCATTTGCTCACATACTGGTTCCCAGCAGAGATATTCATTGCCAGTTTAACTGGCGGAAATCAGGTTACTGACAAAATAATAATTTTATGAATTCCCAAGATTACATTAAAATAAAGAATGAGATAATTGAATCATCAACCTTCTAGTATTTCAGCCAATAGTGAGTCCACAGTTGGGTCTTGCACAGTTACTAGTGTCCCCCTTGACAATCATAAAGCAGTACTTCACCAGAGAAGGTGGTCAATATTGCAGAGATTTTTACAGGGAGAATCTGCTTCACCAGCAATTGAGCCATGCTCTGACAAAAGGGGGCTTAAGGCATCTCCCTGATACAGAAGAATATCATTAGTTCGTATGTTGCTTGTTGGAAGCTATGTGTTGGTTCGTATGATATCTCCGGTCCCGAAATTTGTCCTTCCTTATCATTGTTAAATTCCTCCGAATACTTCGAACATCGGTGGTCTGTAGTTCGTAGTGTATTTCATGCCCCAAAAGTAGTCTTTGAACACAAACTCCTACCTTTAATTGGTATAGAATTAATCCGTTCACAAACTTGCGAAGGTGAGAAAACCCATAACCAACCTTGATTTTCACACCTCTTGATTGACGATATCGACTGGTATCATGTAGTCGTTAACAGCAAGCAAATGCAATTAAAGGTGTTATTTGGTTTGTCACATCAATTGATCAGTCAAAACGACAATTAATAATTTCGAAATTCCTTAAAACATGCAACAAGACATAAATGGATAAAGGTCTGAAGCAGTTACTAGAAAGACCGGCAAACACTTTATGACCGGACAGCGCCGGAAAACGTCGGGAAAACACCCAAAATATAGCTAAATACATACATGTTTGGAAAGGTGGAGGGGTTGAAAGGGTAGGCATATATGTTAAATAGGGATTTTGGGGAACGAAGTTATTAACCTATACTTGCCGAAAAAATACCATTGCTATTTCCTCATCCTGTTCCATTTTTATCGCCGAAAATCATCGCGTATTCCCTAAAATTCGGGAAAAAAACAAATCATTTACTGTAGGTGAAGGCGTTTTGTTTATTAGGTCAATAGGAATATGGGGGCAGGATATTACCGTTTACTCGCCTAAACCACCTAAATATTCTGGAAAACACCACCAATAGTTGTTTTCTGGTGTTTCTACTTGTGACCCAGTCTGAAGTCCTCTGAGTGATTTGATCTCTAGAAGGGGAAATCACTCTCACGGAATTCAACAAATGCAAAAAAAGTGGATAAATTTGTTTCATGTATTTATTATGATAAACATGTATTTATAAATGGATGAAAAATAAAGATAAGTAAATTTTCTTGTTTTCAACGGTCACGTGAGATTACCCCTGATTTGGAAGCTTGCTCTGATGTTTTTTTTTAAATATGTCTTCACTAAGTGAGTGGAGAAACAGTCACAAAAATAACTTCGGGTCAAGCCTTTAAGTTGAAGGAACAGGAGATACACACGTATGATCGGTGCTAGTCCAGGGTACTGCAAGACATGCTGTGTAAATCTGACTGTTTCCATATACATACGGCACCGAAAATACCCTAACAGAGTCATCCTTTTTGGTTCGTACTACGCTTATTTCGAATAAAAAACTCTGGTCCCTTGCGCTACAAACTACAGAGATTTTACTGTACGTGATACCAAGCAAGTCATCACATAATTATGAATCCATAACAGCTATTTTTTTTAACAACCAACTTAATCATGAGGTAGACTGGCCCTCGGATAAACAGAAAATTGACCAATAGCGAAAAGTTCTGGTCCAGGTCGTGCAGGCTGACCTGGGTCGATACTTTTCGCAGATGCATTAAACCCCCTTTTCTCAGAGCATGGCTCATTTCTACATTGCATTCTTAGTCTTATTTTAGATTTAAAAGAAGTAACACAGTTTTTGATTGGCTGAACCTTTTGGTTTGCCGATCAGAAATTTCATTACTTTGAAATTTAGGAAATTCTTGAAAATTAAGTTTTAGAATGTTCTTTTTTTTTAAATGGTTGAATATGCACCCTGTAACAAGTACTATATGGACTGATAAAGCAAAGTTAGGTCTTCTGTATGGACCGATGAAAACGAAGTAAAGCTTTTCCGCTGAAGGTAAAGGTCAAAGTAGGAAAGTTCCAGCTTCACGATGAATTGAGAAAGGCATTTGCAGATCAAACAACCTTAATAGGTTTAATACTTGTCACAGTCCATACAGAAGCTGAACTGGTCCCTGTTGTAGATATACATATTACAACTGGCACAGGCTATTGTGTCATTGCTTTTCACTGGGCTACATGTATATCAAAGAATAGCCAACCAGAGCAGCATACACATTTCCAGTTTGGTTGTAGAGGTAACATTGTGATTTTTTGCACAATTTGAAATTGGTAATCAAAGCTAAAAAGAATATTAGCAGACATAAACATAAAAGGTGATACCAAAAATACAATTCACTTGTGAGGTAAAAAATATCAGAAAGTCTTCTGCTCTGGAAGTGAGAGTGACCTCCCCAGAATCTCTATTAGTCTCGCGTCATGGCTGTTCTAGACGGACAGAATTCCATCCATTTTTTGTAGCCTGTACCGAGACCTATACACTTGCTGGATCAGGGGAGGTGACCAGTCTATACAGAACGTAGTCCATCCACACTTTTATTAGTTGGCTGTTTGTGAAGGAAATCTACGGTATTGTCATAGCCCTTCTGTTGTCTGTGTCGGCTTGTGCATTGTCGTTGTCATCCTTGCAGACCTCCAGATAAGAGGGGGTGATAGTATTCTAAATCCATTATTTCTCTTCCAAACCCCATGTCGTGGGTACTAATTAGACTCGTCTCGAAGATACGATTCTAATGAGTACCCTTAACATAGGGTTTTATTGGAGAGAGATTAATATTTTCATTTTTGAAATCAAAATCACTCCCTCTATCTGAAGCTCTGATCCTTGTATAAAATTTTCCACATTTTCTCATCTATCTGTCATACTGAAGATACTTACTTCAAACTTGGACTTGTTTTTAACTATCAAAAGAGAAACAAATACAGGAAAGACATGATTGAGTAACTCAAAAAAGAGTAACCCTAAAAAGTTTTGACACAATTACACCCCCTTTTTATTGTAGAAATTTCACTGATAAAGCATTTACAGTGAAGAGATGGCAACATGATAAGTGTGGCAAGAAAAATGCAACTTGCCTGCAAAAGGTAAGGAAACATTGCAGGAAAAGAAAATAAGAAAATTCTGGTTACCAGCAATTTCACCTTTCCATTATGATGGTTTCAAAAGCTTTCTTTTTCAGGGTTGTTAAAACTCAGGACTCTGTGGTAAAGGGTTAAAATTTCTAGTACATGAAATATAGTAGGCTTATTTTGTCACCAAACTACCAATAAATGTTTCACAGTCCCATTGGGAAACTTCGGTTTGTCTTAATCCAGCTTCACTAAATTTTTAAAATTCCAATATATCTTTTGACAATAGAACTTTGGCTTTAGTGTAGTTTTCATGAATATTTTATAAATACTGCCATAATTATCTCTGGAGATAATATTAGTCCATAGATCAGTTACACCACAAATTGGCACACAGGATTTTGTTGCACTGCAGAAAAATTACTTTGAAGACTGTCCATGTGATTTGTCTGGTAATGTTACTGCTTATTTAATCGTATACCACACAATCCTGACTTTAAACGACCTTGAAAAAGAAGAAATATGGGAAGAGGAGAAAATGCTGGAAACCAGCATTTATTCCTTTTCCGATAATGTTTTCTACCCTTTCAATAACAAAATGACAATTCTTGAGTCACATTTATTTTGACGCATACAAATGCTTTCAATTTGGACAAGATATTTTCAGTTTCAAGGTTGCTCTTGTCCTGAATGTCTGCAAAAGCAGACAATGTAGACTTTTCATGCAGTCAGATCTTGATCTTTACGGGCCGCAAAGGCAATTGGAGTTGTGGAAGGTTTTTAAGGGTAAATTTTCTTTGTACTACCTGATGGAAAAATGATAAAAGTTACAGAACTGTTCATAAAAGATTATTATTTTGTATGAATAGATTGGTTTATAAACAAGATTTGACATCCTGACAAATACTAAATTGTTGACTTTATCTGAAACATGCCTTGTAATAGCTTATGGATCTTTTATTGGCATTATAATTACTCACAGCTAGTGGGCACATTTTATCTGATAACTGTACAGTACCAAAAATTATTACAAGTTACACAGAAAATAAACATTTGAAACAGGAGCCTCGCAAAGTAGGACAATGGAGCCCTGACTCTGAAACCTAGTTTCTTCAAGCGCCTCATCAAGATGCACATGAGTGAAATATTCTCAAAATTAGACAAGAAGTTCAAGATACCTTGATCTATTTTGTTTGCCAACTCTGACAAGGTACCAGCTGAGCCCCCGTAGAGCAGTTGGTAGCATACAGGACTTGAGAACACCTGGTCGCCGTTTCCAATCCCTAGAGGAAATACATGCACATGTGAGCTGTTTTTGTGATACAACTAAAATAATGTTGAAAGCCGCATAAAACACCATTCAATCAATCAGTCGAACCAATCCCTAGCTTGGCAAATTTCTTTCCATGGATTGATGATAGTCATTGTGACAGGATTTATTCCTCTCTCACCGCTGATCATCGTTTTGACAATGGTTATGTGGGAAAGGAGGCAGTCGGCTTGGCAAGAATATTGTGCAAATTACTGCTAAAAGAAACTCCAGGAAAGCATGGATAGGTGCTCTGGCTGCAACAATATAACTGAGATAATGTTGAAAATAGCATGAATCAATCAATCAATCTGGCAAAGTACCAAAATAACCATGGTGCCTTGAAAGGGCAAATCTATCGCAGTAAGGCTTCTGGTAATTGATCTGGACATGGCTGCTTAGGAAATTAATTTTCGGTCAACTGGGCTAAATAAAAAGTGTACTAGATACCATCAGTTTCTGAATCATTTACTCCAGTATTTTTATGCCTAATTGACCCTGCAATAGCTTAATAGTTATTTTGGTTCTTAGTCATAATAACTCTTTACCAAATAAAATAATTTTAGACTTTTGCCATTCCAAAGCATAAAATTTTGCAGACCACAAATTGAATGTAGCTCAAATGATGGGTTATTTCTAAGGGTAGAAAGCATTGTGGAAAATGGAGAAAATGCTGGTTACCAGTATTTTCTCCTTTTTCCAAATGTTCAAAACCATTCTTCTCCAGGGTCGTTAAAATACAGGATTGTTTTGAAAAAGGTTAAACAGCCTCTGTCTGTTTTCTTTCCAAAGAATCAAAAGAATAGATACAATGGTACAACTTTACTGTAGTTGACCTCCAACAACCAAGTTTGTTTCTGTCAATTATTTTGATCTTTACTCAAGCAGACTCAAAAAAGTATGTCATAACTCACGGGCACATAGCTGCATGTAAGCAAAAAGCAATTGCGTACACTTTGCAAAAAGAAAGGAAAGAAAAGAATTGAAAACCAAGAAACTTCATCCTAAAAAAAACTCTTACTGCAGGCCCAAATGATCTTGTATACTTTCTGTGCATCAAAGCTCAGTATTACTGCCTGACCATAATGGATTGACCATTAGAATTGTTTTTGATTTAAACTTTATGCCACTTGCCTGTATCTACAGACTACTCTCTTGCACCTACGTTAATATCTTTAGTATTACTATTGGCTATACTATATTTAGGGCTAGCTATGCCCCTGTAACTGTTTAAGTATCCTTTAAATCTTTAGTTTATATTTGATAGAACTTGCCTAGTTTGTTATCTTGACCAATTTAGCTACTATTGTAGGGAGAGAGGTTCACAGTTTTTTTTTTTTCAAGGCATGTTTTTGATTATGAACTACCCAATAAACAACAGAGGCCATGGATTGTTTTTGGCATTGTTTCTGGTTACCTCTTAAGCTTTTGGCATTCTTCACTATTATGCTGGTCATGAGAAATAATTGTTGCCCAAAGTACTTTTCATGCATTGATACAGTGTACTGTGATACTGATACAATTCACTTTCTTGGCTATAACACAATAAGGGCAGTTTTAGGCAATTTTCATCAGGGCTGTGAAGTTTTTGGGCCTTACTGTTTGCGGCGGTGTTGACGCTGTGCATCAATATTTTCTTGTCTTATATTTTTGTTACTCTGCAAACTTTAGGTTTTTCACACAGAAAAATGTCCATTGTATTTATTAACCCTTTACCACACAATCCCGAGTTTTAACGACCTTGGGGAAAAGGCCTTTTGAAAACATTGTGGGAAAAGGAGAAAATGCTGGTAACCAGCATTTTCTCCTTTTCCCACAATGTTTACAACCCTATCAAAGACAGAAGTCACCATTTGAACTACCTTTAATTTGCCGTCAGCAAATGCTTTCAATTTGGTCAAGCACAACATTTTGTCGTTTGGTAAAATGCAAATGCTTTCAATTTGGTCGAGCACAACATTTTGTCGTTTGGTAATGAGTTAAGCAGTGAAAAGAAGGAAATTTTACAGTTTAATGTCATGATTAAATTTTGGATCTCCAATGTCTGTTTTTTCTGAATTACAAAAAGAAAAGCTGCAAAAATGTTAATTTTTTTACAGACACAAAATGACCAATTTATTTTTCAAACTGGAAGGATGGAAGCAAGACTTAAGTCTTTATACCAAAAAACAAAATTTAAGACATGTCCAAATTGAAAGTTTTTGCAGATGACAAAATAATTGTGACTTATAACTGGAAAATTTCTATTTGAAAGGTTAGAAAACATAGGAGGAAAATGAGAAAATGCTTGTTACCAGCATGTCTCAATGTTTTCAAAAGTCTCCTTCCTCAGGGTTGGTAAAAGTCAGGATTTTGTGGTAAAGGGTTAAGTTACTTTCGTGGAGTCTGATCTTAAATCAACACTGTCTGATACCATGTGAAGTACCTTTGAGGTTTGTGTATACTGCTAACTGAAAATGCAACATTATTTACCTGGTAAGCAGCCAAAAAGTTGCACAGTCCAAGAGATAACTTTCTACCACATGACATGAATGTAGAATTGTCCAAATTGAAAGCATTTGCAGATGACAGTTTGAATGTGGCTCAAATGATGAAATTTCTCTTTGGTAGGGTAGAAAACATTGGGGTAAGAGGAGAAAATGCTGGTTACCAGCATTTTCTCCTTTTCTCACAATGTTTTCAAAATGCTTCCTTCTCAGAGTCATTAAAACTTGGGATTGTGTGGTAAAGGGTTAACATAATATGTAATGGAAAATGAAAATAACCTTGGAAATTACTACATCTTGAATGATTTGATGGATTCTTGTATTGTAATAATGAAGAGATTGGAAGTCAAAGCACTGTAAAATAATATTAGTATTATTTATATTAAAACTAAAACTCTAGAGATATTATTTTGAAATTTGATATGGCAATCATTAGAAATTATAATTACTTGCAATAGAAGAAACTCTGTTTTGATATCTTAGTCCTGTTTCACTTCTGCAGAGTCCTGGTAGTTGTACAGGGTTGAAGGAGAAATAATTTAACTCTTAAAGTGCCTTTTAAGACTAATCTTTGATCTACACTGTTTGATCTACACTGGTCACAAAGGCATTTATAGACGTGAAAGGTGTTTTATGGGTTAGTATTTTCTTCAAACATCTCTTATGAAACTCTAGAACCATTTTTGTCCAAACTTCACAACAATGACCTTGCATTGTCTTCTACAGAATTTATTTCAAGAATTTGATTCAACTCAAAACTGTGGTTGCCATGGCTGCTATAAAAACTTAAAAAAGAAAATGATCTTGTCTGTTTCCTCCGTTATCTCTGCACTTGATAGGCAAAAATAATTGAAAATGTGAATGGAACAATGAATTATTGTAGCCAAGACTATCAGAGCAAAATGTCCCATTTTAAAGCTGTTTAAAATTGTCTGAATATTTCACTAGATTATAAAGAGGCAGTGTAGATCCAAGATTAGCCTGCATCTTCTTTGCAAATCTAATCTTTATCTTAATTTGGGAACAAATAAAGTTGGGTTCTAATTATCTGGAGACCCTATACAGTATGGACCAACGTACAGTGTCGCAAATCGGAAGCTGCTGCTACTGTACGCCCCAAATCAGTTAGCTGCGGTAAACAAGTTTTACAAAACGGGCTGACACGCGAAATCTGGCGGACAGAAATTGATCGGGTGTTGTGCATTTAAGAGGTAAGAAGTTTTTCTATCAATACATACTGTGATTTGGTACATAAACCGTGCGAGTTTTGTACAGGAAAGCTGCATCACCAAATTTTGTCGTAGGCGGCTGCCATGATCGCTAAACTTTTCCTTTTTATTCTTTCGGGAAGATCGGAAACCATTTTCTGATACTGCAGACAGATAAAGAAATCATTCAACTTCACGTATACATGTCTATGGTAGTATTCAGTGCCATATTTACTGAAATAATTCACTTTTTATCAAGGTACCATCAAAACGTTCACTGTACGGCTAGCTGCCAAACCGGATTTTTGTACTGCTCGGTTAGCTGCGATTTTCTTGGTAAGCAAATAATGAGAACTGTGTACATCTTGGATATCGCTTTATCACTGATTGAGAAAAGAAGATCAGTATCATGCCAGGTTAAGGAATGTTGCAAGAAATGACAAATACCTGTAAGGATTTACGGATGTTTCGTTAACAGACGAGTTTGATAACATAGATTTATATAGAAGAAATCGATTGGATGTTTCGGTAACAAAATAATTATATAGTGTTTATGTATCGTGACGTTCTTGACGCATGGCTTTATTTTGTTCAAACCTTCGATATTTAAAACCTTAATTTGTAATTTCCACTATGTTTCATAACTAATATTTTTGTTATGCACCTCATTCCATGCTGTATTTGTATTCTAGCCTATCTATCATGGGAAGAAGGGGAAGAAGGGTGGAAAGTGAAAAATTAAAAGGTTTGAACCTATCTATCAAGGGATAAAAGGATGAAAAGTGCAAAAGTAAAATGTTTGAACAAAACAAAGCCATGACTTAGGTGTAAAGAAGGTCGGAGAAAATAAATACAAAACGTCCAATCGATTTACTCTACGATTTACTCGTATAAGTCTATATCACCGAACTCGTGTGTTACAGAAAAATCTGTCACCCGCTGCAAGATGTGAGGTTGGCAGTGGTGAATGTATGAAGTTCGTATTCGAAATTTCCGGGTTCCATTTCCACCCTTTAAAGACAGGGTTAATCAAGGGGTCGTGAAAAGGTCTACCGTCGTCTATAAACGATCCATAGTCAGTAGTGTGCATGTCCTTTGACATTTACTGTTGAAACCCAGTACCAACACGTGTTAAAAGCGAGAAGCACGAATGGCTCATATATAGTTCATATAGTTGTAGAGACCAAATATGCTTCCTAGTGTATAAGCAAGGTGCTTCTATAGGTCCTTTTTTCATGGTCGTTTTCCTCAGTTAGATAGTATTGGTCTTCTTCGTTAACACTTCCGGATTGCACAACAATTAAAACATCTCACCACGGAATCACTATGTTAAGATTGTTACTTACACATCTTATGTACACACTAAAATTTGATAAAGCTAAAAACTGCCAACAATACTGCTGGCTTGTATTACCCCAACTAATAAAGTGCTTCAATAACAAACGGCAGTCAATAACATCAATTGTCTGAAAAACTCGGATGATCCGTCGACAAAGCCGTTTAGAGGTTAGATGTATTAACTCTTTACCACACAATCCAGACTTTTAACGACCCTAAAAAGAAGCATTTTGAAAATATTGTAGAAAAAGGAGAAAATGCTGGTAACCAGCATTTTCTCTTTTCCCACAATCTTTTCTACTATATCAAAGATGGATTGCACTATTTGAGCCACATTGAAATTATCGTCTGCAAATGCTTTCAAATTGGACAAGTCTAAAATTTTGTCGTCTGGTAAAGTGTTAAAAGAATCGGCTGCCTTTATCCCTTTCCCAAACAATCCCTGGTTTTTACGACCCTGAGAAAGAAGCCTTCTGAAAACATTGTGGGAAAAGGAGAAAATGCTGGAAACCAGCATTTTCTCCTTTTCCCACAATGTTTTCTTTCCTTCCCAAAACAAATGTCAAGTTTTTTGTCACATTAATTTTGTCGTCTGCAGATGCTTCCAATTTGGACTTGACTTAAATTATGTCGTTGGTAAAGAGTTAAGCTAGTGCTACATTATGTATGAGGTCACATCTAAATAGACTTGTAACGTACAGTCATTAATGGTCTCATACAAGGTGCGGTAGGTTCTCGGACTGTCTCTGATTGAAAGATTGGCAGCAGTTTTAGTCCATGTACCATGAATAATCAATGAATGTGCGCACATTTCTTCCTCAATACAGCAACTTAGGACTGTAAATTGGAAAGTCCATTGTTGGATAACAAATTCCCTGAAATAAGTGAATGTGACTGAGTTTTGGAATTGAAATATTAATCATGATTGGGTAAGAAATCATCCGATCACTATATATCTCTTCGACATTTTCAACCAATTTATCCTGTGATCAAAATCGTTTTGTCATTAGCTCATTAGGTACCACAGACCATGTTTGGCATCTGAGGGCCGCTTTTAGTCGAGCATTTACTAACCTAAGTTTATACTTTCCCCACAACATAAATTTCTCTTTTTTACGCACGAATTACGTCAATTGAATCAAATGTTATTTATCCTCTGCAAGTGCTTGCCACTTTGACCAAAATAAAACATTTCTGTTTGGTAAAGAGATTAATTTTTTGAAGTACTACACTGAACCTACAGTTGTGGTGGCAGTTTGTTTTAAAAGCGAATTTGCAGTTGGACGAAATCCATTTGGTCTTTCTAGGACGAAGGCAAACATTAAATGTCGGTACATGGAGTTCTATTTATAAACGTTTTGAAACAACGGACAATCGGAATTTTTCTTGAAATAGATCAAAATCCACTTTTACAATGGACCGCTTTAATTTAAAGCGGGTAAATAAAAATTTTAACGTAGCGGGTATCTTACGCGGACCGTACCCCGTGGTACTCTAGAAAACTCGTACCCACTAAGTTACAGATAATAAAAGGAAACGTTGTCTGCGCATGTCATATTCTTCGAAGATTCGACTGTCTTATATGACGCATCACTACTAGCCCCGAAAGCGGGCTGACTGTAGTATTACGCTCTATAAAGTAGCAATGTTGAAAATAGCTTTTACGTATCAATACGTTTGAGGAGAAATGAGACCTGCTTTAGCAACAGATTTCTCTAAACTGGTGATCATAGTTGAGTGAATTGCATGAGGTAGCGTTTTATTGGGTAAACCTTTTTTTTGTTTTAAATTCAAAGTAACGGTTGTCGCGTAGGAAAGTGGTTCGGTTCTGTACCCAGGATGCCCATATCAGATAGATGAGTATTTATAGAATGCCATCTAGCGGGAGATAATGTAAAAGGAAAGAACTATTTTGTATATTCATTTTTGTCATATGCATATCGTGCTATTCTTTGGAGGTCCATTCAATTCCTGAAGAGACAAACAACGCCAACCTTTAGGGGAGGTGGAGAGAGAGAGAGATTTCCGTTTTGCAAATCTTAGTACCTCATTACTATTTTCTAGGCTTTAAAAGCTTGCTTATAGTTTAGTTTACAAAGTTTATATACGGTAACCGAGTTTTTTTGGTTGTTGTTTTTCTTTTTTTTTTCATTGTTCGTGTATACATTTATTTGAATATAATTACATGTACACATGCATATAATTGTTATTATTTTTTTTTTCAGACAGCAGTATGAATGATTCTTTTGAAGTTAGTGCCTTGGACGGGTCCATTTTAGAGGAAACAGAGGAAACAGAAATAACTTCAACACTTCGTTGTGATAAATGCCATTACTCTTCCAATTACAAACATAACCTGAAAAGACATAAAATTCTCAAACACCCTGCAGAAACAACCGCAGTGGAAAATACAGAAGTATTTTATCAATTATGTGATCAGTGTGGCCTCAGGTTCAAATCCAAATTTGGTCTAAAATCGCACGTCAAATCCAAGCATGAACAGACATACCGATTCACATGCGATTCATGTGGCAAGGGCTTTCAGGGACTTTGGAATTTTAGGGGTCATCTAAGGTCACACAACGAAGAGCTAAAAGAAAAGTGTGCATTTTGTCAGAAGACATTTACATACAGATCAAGCTTGTTAAAACATGAAAGCACACATGGAGAATTTACTGCAAGACCATTGAGTGCTTGTGAACCATGTGGGACAGATTACAAAAATGAAAAGAATCGAACAGAACATGTACGAGGTGTCCATGGTGGCAAAAAGTACACATGCTCAATTTGTTTAAAGGCGTTCCGGTGGCGTAGTAGCCTGTCCTATCATATTAAACATGTTAAGCACAATTAAGGCTATTTCCAGGATTACATATAAAATCGTAGCACTATGTAAGTGAAGAATTGGGGGTTCATTTATGTTTATGGTACATGTGAAAACTTCAAACACTGTCAATGCGATATCCGACAGCAGTTTCAAAATCACCCAGAGAACATTTAGATATATTGCAAACTGACTTTTTTGTTTACACGGTTATGTGGCTGACAGGCCTAATGCATGAGAAGCAATACGTTTAAAAATTTCAAAGTATGAAAAACAACACACTTTTTTATCGAATAAGCTTGACTAAACATGCGGGCGGCTTTAATCAAAGATCAGACTGCACGTTTTGTGCAGTCTGATCTCGATCTTTACCATCCGCAGAAGTCCCTGTTTTCGCCTAGGGCACTGAAAGAGTTAAATAAACACACATGGCCGGTTTCAGAAATAAAAAAAACGTTTCTTACTTTACTAAAATCCCCTAACGGTCTCAATATTTCTGAATTAAGTTTAGTTCGTTATGTAATACGCATTTCACTAACACTTACAGACTGTAGTTACGTTCTGAAATCTTAAGTTGACACAATTTTGACCATCACATGAGCAGAATAAATGGATGCAACTCGGTTAACATACTAAAGTCCATTATTTAGCCGACTTGGGTCTTTATCGTTGCTGTCAGCTTCGGATATGATAAATGATACCCGAGTCTGTTAATGTCAGTGTAATGCATATCAAATAACGAACTCAGCTTAAGTCAGAAAGTTAGCCGGTGAGTGATTTTGAGTAAAATAAGACACATAAATGGTTTTGGTTTTTTTTGTGAGACTGGGTCCTAGTCAAATTATAAATGATAAAATAGTGCTCACAGAATTATTTAGGTTCAGTATTCAGATAATATTCTTTTTTGGCTTTTCAAAGGTAACAATAAAAGATTGTCCATTTCTTTAGAGTTTTGTGCGTATTCATTCATTTCAACCCTGAAAGACTGAAATCAGTTCAATAAGATCTCTCTCTGTCAACTCGTGATTTTGTCGTGTTGACCTACTTGTAGAAAAAGATGAGAAACGATATAGCATTTGGCAAGTCGAAGATATAGCAATTACATCGATCCTTTAAAGCCAGTTAGTATACATTTATTTATTTATTTTTGTTGAAGTCAGAAAGGCTTTGAGACAAACACTGTCGCAGATTATATGTTTTATATAATTTTATTTTATGGTTTTTATTTCGTTTCTAGTCCGACAAACGAGCCTTTTTATTGCTTTAGTAAACATGTTTTATACAGAGGTGTTTTTGTTAAATCTAGCCAGAAAGGCAAGTTTTATTATTGTTTTAAAAGTTTATTACTGTCTTAAGCGACTGATTGAAATTTTGTTTGTTAAATTTTGTCAGGAAGACACTTATTATTAATTTCTTATAATTATCCTTTTTGTGTTTTCTCTCTCTCTCTCTCTCTATATATATATATAGAGAGAGAGAGAGAGAGAGAGAGAGAGAGAGAATCTTTGACAATGAGTGGTTTGTGCAGGGCAAAACTTGTGATTATCCGTGAAAAGGATCAGTTATTTCTACACAAATTTGTGCAGGTTAAAGTCATTATTCATTTTTACATTTTTTCTAGTAACAACAAGAAGTTAGTTTTTGTATGTATTTATTTTTTATGTTTTTTACATGTACAAAAGTGTACTGTGTGAAGCATATGTACTGCTATACACATTAAAGTTTACAAATAAAAATGTACCAAAGAATCTATAGCTTTGGTTAAATGTTTCCCTTTCTTTTCACTTTAAATCTTGTCAAGTTTACCATTGGCCATAGAAGCTTCACAGGTCTATTAAACCCTTATCATGCTAATTAAACAAGAAATTTTTAGTCGATATTAAAAAATAACAAAATGTTGCTACATGTATATCAAATGCTGACTTTGGGGTAAAATATATGGGTTTATTCCCAATTCGCCCAATCCCATTTCGCCCATTCCCATTTTGCCAGAATTGTTCCCGTTTCGCCCATTCTTTTTTCGCCCTTTCCAACTTCGCCCTTTTCCCATTTCGCTAAATATCTGTCCTGCCCTTTTCCTGTTTTGCCCAAATTCATTTTCGCCCACTTTTCATTTCGCCCAGAAGCCATCTCGCCCAACATTCCCATTTGGCCCAACTTTCTCATTTCGCCCTTTTCCCACAAGGCCCCTTCCTATTTCGCCCAAACGTCGTTTTTCTGATGTCTGGGCCCAAAACTAGCCCCTTCAAAAAATGGTGTTTCCCAGTTTATCCAATCCCATATAGGCCCCCAACACACACAAACAGGCTTAAAACTGATGGGTGCAGCCAATGCCTGATATTGGTGGTAATGATTATAGGCCTGTGGTAAAGGAACAGGGTGTAGGCTACAACACGTAAGGGCCAAAATGGTGATGGGGCGAGCTGATCACTGGGCAAAATGGCATTGGGCGAAGTGGTGAAGGGGCGAAATGATAAAGGGGCGAGATGGCATTAAGCGAATCGGCAAAGGGTGAATTTGCAAAAGGGCGAAATGATAATTGGGCGAAAAGATGATTGGGCGAGGTGGCAATGGGGCAAAATGAAAAAGGGCAAAATGGGTAAGGGACAAGACGGCAAGGGGCGAAATGGGAAGAAAAGTTTGACGAAATAGGAATGGACGAAATAGGAATGGGCGAAATGGAATTGGGCGAACTGGGAAGACACCGAAATATATGTCCTTATCGGACAGTGTTGATCCAAGATCAGACTGCACGTTCTGTGATGTTGATCTACACTGTCCGCAAAAGGTCAGTGAGTCACGGTCAGCAACCTAAGGGTTAAGGAATACCAAAGAGCTTATCAGTCGACCATTGAACCGTGATACCAGAAATCTCTTCGCCTCTATAATTGGCTTGCAAAACAGGAAAAGAGGCATTCGGACATTTGCGTAAAGTGTCGTATCGGACCAGCCCGACGCAAAACAGAGAATTACATATAAACCGGAAAACATTGTTTCAGATCAGCCTGCGCCGACTGCACAGGCTGATTCGAGACGACAGTTTACACAAATGTTCGAATGCCCCTTTGCGCGTGTTGCAAGTCATATACTCTTACAATTACACGATGTTGAGGCTATGCGTCAATTAATGTTCTGCTTTTAATAAGTGTTCGATGATCGACAAAGGTAACTGAGTTGTTACGTAATAAACTAATGGGGGCTTCAAAGGCCTGTGGGTTGGCATATACTTATAACACTTTCAGCATATCTTCTAGCTTGGTGCATTAAACTAAAAACTATACGATAAATTTATCAGAACTAAAATTTTAAATTCAAGGGAAACAAATTGCAGATTTGGCTCAAATTGTGTGAACAGTATTTAACCTCTTATCACACCATTCCGATTTTTCACAACTCCCACAGAGAAGGCTTTTTGAAAACAATGTTAGGAGAAAAGCCAGAGTAGCGACCAAATGCAAACAATGCTGTTGCCAAAATTCAAACAATAATAATTTAATTCGTGTCTATTATTGCACGGTCGGTCCAGGTGTAAGTCGCTGGCAGAAAAATAAATTTCAAAACTAGGTTAAAAGTTGACAGATCGTTCTATCCTATACCTGATTTTGAAAATCATTTATCTTGCAGCAACTCACACTTGGACTGAAAATACAATAATAGATTGTCATCTTCACAATATATCCCCCTCCTTGAAAAGGATACATTACAATTTGAATGCGTTTTAACACTTTAATCGTTTTTTTTTTTTTTCTCATTTTTGGGCATTTAAGTTCCATCGAATGAGTCGTCTGTAGCAGCTTCCAACTTGTCATATCATTGTCTGGTAAACATATATAGGGTTCAACACGTTTCGATTATAAAGAAAGTGTTCTCCACCTCTTGATCTTTTATACTGGCTAATACTAGGTGTAGTATTAAGTAATAGTGAGCTTGATCCTGTTCCAGATTTCCAGCGAAATAAAAATTATTGATACTACTCCCTCAAACTTTAATAAAAACACTCCCGTTTTTAAATAACTGGAAGAAGTGGACTTCAGGAAACATTTATGGGAAAAATAAAGAATTTCTGGTTATGTCAAAGTAATGCAAAAATCCGCTTACCTTAACAAACAATATTCAACCCTAGTTCAAGCGACCTAAATAAAAGACGTTTGAAAACGTTGATTGAGGAAATTGCTTGTAATTAGTATCTTCTCCTTTTTCCACAATGTTTTCAAGCCTTTCTGATACAAATCCCATCATTGTAATATCAATTACTTTTATTTGTCGTCTTCAAGTGCTTTAAATTTGGACTAGGCTAAAAATTTGTCGTTTGGTAAAGAGTTAAAGTAAGAGCACAAAAAAATGAATGTGCACTTGTTTCCTTATTTGAACTCTGATGATTTAGGTTTCCTTTTTTCAGCAAATATCTTCTCTTGATCACAGTGATGATACTGTCGTATTGCTCTTGCACCCTTGCATGGAGCATCATAAGGATCGATAACTTGAGTGCTACCCTTCGCTTTGGTATACTTAGCTCTCTCTGGTTTGTCAAATAAATAATCCTTTGGATTTATCTCGCACACTGTCAAAGGGTTAAGATAAAAAATATTTTCTGGTACGTCATTGTCATTTATTAGTTCATGCAAGGGATATACCCGTGATTTAGATGTGTGCATGTAAAACTTTCTAGTATCGTCCATCCTATGAAACAGAAGCTCACAAGCCGTGGTTATAGCGTTTGGAACGTCATCGGGGCGGATAACTCCTGTACCTTTAGGATCCAGATCTTGAAACTGCCCAAACAAGTTTTCAGCTTCTAAACTACCAAGGGAGCGAACATTATATACGCCTTTTTTCACATAGCTAAATAGCTGCAGTCTTCTGTCAATATTCGTCATAAGCCCTTCGAACATCACAATTGGTACGCCACGGATATGGGACCCAGGTCGCGGAAAACGATTAAATTTCACTCCCTCTAAGAGCCAGTCACGCAGGTTTAGACGGTGGAGACACCTTTGTATTGAGCTAATTCCAGGTGAATCTTCAGCGGAATACCATTCTCGGATAAGAGAACAGAATTTAGCTTCCTCCATAAAACCATTTTTGATCATTTCACACTCGACAACTTTTGAAAATGTCGCCTGTGCAAACGAATTGCTCTGGCGATCAACAAGATCTTCCACAAGTGCAACGCTAAGACCAGTATTTCCATCTCTTGCCACCTTTACCCATGCTTTATTGTAAATCCCACGTTCAGTTATACCTGTATTACAGCATTTAACTCTGGCATTGGTAAATATGTGGTGGGGATCGATTAATGCAAACTGTGTCATAAATCGTCCAGGTATATATTCGGGTTTACAGTACCAGGCCATATGCTTCCCCACACCGGATATAAAGGTGTTATTGGTAAAAGGACTATCTTGCCGCCATTGCTGCAACCTTTCTTCAAATATGTATTCAGCATAAATCACATTCAGAATAGATTTAGGTAAGGAAGAAACAACACGTTGACATATTTTTTTCAAACTTTTGGGTGTTTTCCTGCTGCTAAACCTTGTCTCGGCTTTTGGTACTGCCTGTTTCTGGTTGATTAAAGTAAAGAACAACTCCACTATTCTATATTTTGCCCATGATAACCCATATTCTACATGTTTCAGTTTCAGCTTTGGAGCAACTGTCCGAAGACACGCCTGAATTTCCTTTTTTGTAAAGGAACCGTTCATACTTTCAACAGTCTGAAAACAATGAAGGAAATCTGTGTATGAGATTTTTTGCCATCGTCTTGAATCTTTGCCGCCTTTCAAAGCTGTGAACATTGCACTGAAGTCTTCTTCGTCTAAAATAGCCTTTGGCGTTTCGATATCCAAGATTGTCTCTGCTTCTTCGGTTTCTGTCCGGACCACTTGCATATATTGATCAACATCTGAATGATCGTCGGTCTGAAAAATTTCTGTAAGACCTTCGTAACCATTTGCTGTACCCTGTTGGTCTGACTTTATAACCGATTTTCGGATCTTTTCCTCCAGACGTCTTATGTCATTAAATGTTTCTTCGTCCAATTTTTCAATCACCTCATCTGGTAGAGCACTAAGGATCACGTCAGAAGAAGTAGAGTGGTCGTCATGGCTTTCGTCATCAGCCCCAAGTCCACTGTCAGAAACACAGTTCATGTCAGCACCTGAACTGTAGAAAGTCCTTATCATGTCTGCTACATGTGATGATGGTACGAATGGCTTACTGGGAACAGACATGCTTAAGCTAATGGGTCCTAATATTCGTCCGTGCGAGTCCGTGCTGTATTCAATATCAACGTATTTCCTCATTTCACTCATATTAGATACCTGGACAACATTTGTGTTGAGTATTTGTTTGATTATCACAGACTTTGACTTGGTTTAGCTTCCTGAAATACGTCTTTTTGTAACTGAAGCACCGTGAGAGGCGCTTCATTGTGGTCCCTGATGGCTAAACGATACCACTGCCCGTCAAAAGAGACAACGGGGCAATACAACCCGTTTTCATAACAAACTTGCATTACATTATCTAACAGCAGTCTCATTATTTTTGTGTTCATGCTATATCCCTTGAATGCATATGCAATTGGTGAGGCGTGCTGTGATTCTGGTTTTTTAATCCGATCTAAATTAGAAACTAAGAACCCCAACACTTCGGTAGCTTTCTGTCTACAAAGGCCCCAGGAGGTTTTAATACATACTGAACAATTATGAGCAATATTTTGCAATTCTGGTACCTTCTCGTCAAATTCATTCTCTGAAATGAAATACCGGTGTCCTAAGCGTCGACTCTGTGAAGGGCTTTCCGTATCATGAGAACATGGAATGGCTTTCACTGACTGTACTTCACATACAAATGTAACATTCTTATCCTTAAAATGTTGTAAGTCTTTTCTGATGGTTTTCAATCTTGGATGAAGTCGTTTTGGAGCTGTTGGGTTCGAAATAGGATAAATATCTGCTGCAACTGACATAAGATTCTTCCAAAGATCATTGTCAAACTCGACCTTTAAAAGCACAGTACTCTTCTCGGAATAGCTGATATACAGCAGTGTTAAAACTTGCAATGCAACCATTTCAGACAAAACCTGCGGTATATAATATATAGGCAATTTATAGTGTACATCCGTTGTGAACAATTTACCAGGATACGGGCACTTAATTTCCACAGCTGCGATAGGTTTTCCAACACCAGACTTTCTGTCATCAGTAGGTTCCCTTAAACTTCTATCTGGGCTCACAATAAATCGACCGGTATCAGGTTCTGGTAAAAGATAACATCCTTCTTCGGCAAAAACCTTTCCGGGAAAGTAGATAGGCATAATCTTTGACACCAAAGTTGCTACAGCATTTATTTCGTTTCTGCTCCCATGTTCCATACGTTTTAAAGTTTCACTATCTATGTCACTAGGTTCTTTACCCTGGAATACCTTCTCATAATGTGTTTCTTGCTTTTTTAAGCCTTCAAATCCGAGAGCTTTATAACAGGTGCTACCAGTTAACACAGCTGATTTGCGCACAAAAAACCATGCAGAACTCCTCTGACTTACAACTGATAAAACACGGTTATCATCCATGGATTCGACCATTGCGGGCTCAGTTATACCTTTGAGACAAACGAAATTCGATTGAAAATCCATTTGCACAATATCTGAAATACTAAACTGGCGCACACTTCCATTTAAAACAGTAAAAGCTTTGCAAAGTTTATCTATGGAACTGAGAGTCATATATGTACACGAATCCATCTCACATATCTTTGTTCTAATACCACTTATAGCAAAACCATATCTTGACAACCTCCAATCACCTGAAACTTGTCCCATCAACTTTTCAAGCGCTGTTTTTTGGCCGACCCTTCCAATTCGTAGGTCTTGAAGTCTCTTGGATAAGATAAGAATACATTCTTGCAACAACTTTAATAGTCTTTCTTTTCTACTTCCTTCAATATCTATACATAGTTCCACATCTATCAGCTCCAATAACTCTAACTCTGTCTTTAGTGAATCTACTACTGATAATTCTTGTTTCAATCGTAGACTTCTCTCTTGAAGATTTGGTGAATCTTCAAATCCCCAAAGATTTACATCACCCAAATTTTGCCCACGAACCCCAGCATTTATTTTTTTACCATCTACACATACTTTAAAAGTATCAATCTGATCTGGATCCGAAGAGCTGATTTTCTTTATCATGTTCGTCAAGATCCCAGGAAACGATGTTTGAACTGGAGATACCATTTTTTCTAAAACTGTTCTTTTAGGTACGGCAAAATTAACTTTGGAATCCATTGGACAGTAATTACCTGAATATTCCCCACCGTTAATGTCTTGTCCAGCATTTTTCAACTCACTCATAAATCGTATGAATTTGCCTTTGAACAATTTCATACCAATGCGCCAGAATAATTTTGTTTCTTCAGAATATCTCATTTGGGTAGTTGAATCTTTAGAAAACCACTCGACAATATCTAAGAATAACAAATATGCGATGTTTGTCATTGGGAAAGTTCCTTCGGCAACCATTCTGTTGAATTTCAAAAAAGTATCTTTCTGGTTATTTTCAGCTAAGTTTTCTAAAACATGTGGCATTAATGCCTGTAGTTCTGTTAGATCCTGGCCTTCTTCTCTTTCCTCGTCAATGGACAAATCACTAAATTCTGTGGATAAATCTTGTTCCATTTGGCTTTGAAAACCAACTCCTTCTTCTGTTTTAAGGCTCTTGCAACATTTATTTGGTGTTGATGTTAATTTCAGTTTCTTTGAAACCGGACTCTTGAATGGAGATTCGTCAAAGCTATATTCCATTTTCAATTCACTTTTAAGATTTTCGGGAGTTTCAAAATCGCTAGTGGCCGTAAGTCGGGCAATTTTTATGTTTTCTGTTGATGGTTCACTATATATAAAACATCCGTTGTCTTTGAGTAGAGAAGGGACCACACGAAAGTTTTTGGTCTGCCATATTGTCGACTCGGTCGAGCCCTTTTCCATAAGCCTTCTAAAACTTAATTCATTGCTTGGATGCCGGATGATCATGTGGTCAATAATCTCTGCGAATTGGCAACAGGCAAATTCACACAATTTGCACTTGAATCTTTTATTGCCGCTCATTTTTCGATAATTGTCTGAAAATATATATAAAAGAAGATTCGGTGTATTGAATACTAAGATTCTCATAAAGTTTGTAGACAAAAAGTACTTCTGTGCAATATTTTGATTTCAAATATACATGTGGCTCTGAAAACGTGATTAATTCGAAGCGTTATGGATCCCAGTTGTGCACAGTTTTCTTTGTCCTGCTTGACCTCATCTTTCTTAATCCGCTTTCACGGATATTTAAGAAAGTTATAATCAAGTTGATTAAGTTATAATCAAAATTGAGCTAAAAAAATCGAGTTTTATCATATGGGCTGAACCTTTTTGTTCAGTACCATGATGCAATTATGCAGCTAGGCGTACAAATTTTTTATTGTGAATTGCAGCTAATCATTGCGTACAGACGCAGCTAGCCGTACAGAGAACGTTTTGATGGTACCTTGATAAAAAGTGAATTATTTCAGTAAATATGGCACTGAATACTACCATAGACATGTATACGTGAAGTTGAATGATTTCTTTATCTGTCTGCCGTATCAGAAAATAGTTTCCGATCTTCCCGAAAGAATAAAAAGGAAAAGTTTAGCGATCATGGCAGCCGCCAACGACAAAATTTGGTGATGCAGCTTTCCTGTACAAAACTCGCACGGTTTATGTACCAAATCGCAGTATGTATTGATAGAAAAACTTCTTACCCCTTAAATGCACAACACCCGATCAATTTCTGTCCGCCAGATTTCGCGTGTCAGCCCGTTTTGTAAAACTTGTTTACCGCAGCTAACTGATTTGGGGCGTACAGTAGCAGCAGCTTCCGATTTGCGACACTGTACGTTGGTCCATACTGCTATAGTGAGGTAAAAATGTTTTCAGTCAATGAATGACAACCATTAATAGCAGTTTAAGACCTTTGACCAAAATGTCTTTCAAAAAAACTGACAGATCATGATAAAGCTTGACTTTCTGTGCAGTCCAATCTTGATCTTCACTGTTTCCAATCTGTCTTATTTTGTCCTAAGTGTGCCAGGAATTAACTTTTTACTAGACAACAAAATTTTAGAATTGTCAAAATTGAAAGCATTTGCAGACAATAAATTAAATATGACACATGTAATGGGATTTGTCTTGGAAAGGGTAGAAAACATTGTGAAAAAAGGAGACAATGCTTGTTACCTGCATTTTCCACTTTTACCCCATACTGTTTGCAAAAGCTGTCTTTCTCAGGCTTGTTTAAACCATTGAGTCTTTGGTAAAGGGTCACCTCTTTACTAAACAATGAAATTTTAGACTTGTCAAAATTGAAAGCGTTTGTAGACAATAAATGTAGCTAAAATGATGTCTGTGAAAGTAAAGAAAACTTTGTGGGAAAAAGAAAAAATGGTTACTAGGTTTTCAAAAGGCTATTTCTTCAGGGCCGTTAAAAATACGGGATTGTGTGTTGACCCTTTACCACACACTTGTACTGACCCTTAGACAGAAAAGCTTTTAAAAAACATTGCGAGAAAAAGGAGAAAATGATGGTACCCATCATTTTCTCATTTTCCCACAATATTTTCTCCCCTTCCCAAGACAAGTTTCAATTTTCGAGTCACATTTTTTTTTTGTTGTCTGTACATTATTTCAATTTGGACAAGTCTGAATTTGTTGCCTGGTAGAGAGTTAACTCTTTACTACACTATCTTGACTTTTAACGACCCTGAGAAAAAAGCCTTATGGAAACATGGGAAAAGGAGAAAATGCTGATAAGCAGCATTTTCTCCTTTTCCCACAATGTATTTCACCCTTTAAAAGACAGGCTTCATAATTTGTGCAGCATTTTTCTAGACAAAAATTTAGACTTGTCCAAATTGAAAGCATTTGCAGACAACAATTTAAATGTTACTCAAATGATGGAAATTGTCATTGATAGGGTAGAAAACATGGTGGGAAAATGAGAAAATGCTGGTTACCAGCATTTTCTCCTTTTCCCACAATGTTTTCCAAAGGCCTCTTTCTCAGGGTCGTTATTAGTCGGGATCGTGTGGTAAAGAGTTAAAGAGTTAAGGATTTTGATGCAAGTATAATATTTACAGGAAGCAGCTGCAGAAAACCTCTCATACTTCAAGACATCAACCCTTAGTTTGCTCAATGTGACATAAATTGCTTTTGTGTACAGTGTGGATCAAGATCAGACAACAAAACATTGTTGATCTTTACTGTCTGCACACTGTTTGGATATTCTAGCCATAACTGGTTATAAAATCAAGAATTACCAGTAGTTCTGTTTACAGACTGAAGATGTCCGTCTTCTTCAGGCAGTACAAGATGGGAATGCTTTTTCAGTACACAGTTCTAGAACTGTCCAAATGGATAGCATTTGCAGACGACAAATTAAATTGTGACTTAACTGTTGAATACTGGTCTTGAAAAGGGTAGAAAACATTATGGAAAAAGAAGAAAATGCAACTTACCAGGACTTTCTTCCCTTTCCACAATGTTTTAAAACTCTTTCTTTCTCAAGGTTGATAAAACATGGGTTTGTGTGGAAAAGGCTTGATGATGATTGCTTTATGATGTAATCAGAACATGCAATCATGTGGTTGGAAAAAAAATAACAGGACACCTGTAAAGTATGCTTTTTAGCCATGAAAAAAAGCTGCTTCCTGTTCTCTAAACCCATTACCAAACTATTGTGTTTTTTAACCCTTTACCAGATGACAAAATTGTAGCCTTGCCCAAATTGAAAGCACTTGCAGATGACAACTTAAAAGTTACTTAAAACATGAAATTTGTCGAAAGGTAGAAAACATTGTGGGGAAAGGAGAAAATGCTGGTTACCAGCATTTTCTCCTTTTCCCACAATGTTTTCAAAAGGCTTTTCACTCGGGGTTGTTAAAAGTCGGTATTGTGTGGTAGAGGCTCAACAACTCTGAAGATGACAGGTTCTGAAAACAATGTGGGAAGTGAGAAAATGTTGGTTATTAGGGGACAAACTCCATCAATTGACATGTTGACATAATTATCCCTTTACCAAACAACAAAAATGTAGACTTGTCCGAATTGAAAGCATTTGCAGACAACAATATAAATGTGGGTCACATAATAGAATTTGTCTTTGCTGGGCAAGAAAACATACTGGGAAGTGAGGAAATGTTGGTAACTAGGGGAGAAACTCCATCAGTTGATACGTAGAGCCAATTTTCATTTGACATAATTATCCCTTTACCAAACGACAAAAATGTGGACTTGTCCAAATTCAAAGCATTCGCAGACAACAATTTAAATATAGGTCAAATAATAGAATTTGTCTCTGATTGGGTCTGAAACATTGTGGGAAGTGAGAAAATGTTTGTAACTAGGGGACAAACTCCATCAGTTGACATAATATTTACATGTTGCTATGACATGTTGAGCCAGTTTTCAACAATTTTGACAATTTAAATGTGGGTCAAATAAAAGAATTAATTTTGTCTTTGATAGGGTAGAAAATATTGTGGGCAAAGGAGAAAATGCTGATTACCAGCATTTTCTCATTTTCCTACAATGTTTTCAAAAGGGTTCTTTCTCAGGGGAAAGGGTTATGCCAATTCTGTCAACATTGAAGAGTCCAAAATTTTGTCGGCTGGTAATGAATTAAGCGTTTACCAAATAATCCAGAGTTTTAACAGCCCTGAGGAAGAAGCCTCTTGCAAAAATTTGGGGAAAACAATGACCAGCATTTTCTCTTTTTCCTCACAATGTTTTCTACCCCTTGAAAAACAAGTCACATCATTTGAATTACATGTAATTAAAATTTTGTCATCTGCTTATTCTTTTGATTTGGAAAAAAGTCTGTTTTCTCATTAATGGTAAAGACTTAACCCTTTACCACATGACAAAATTTTAGCCTTGTCCAATTTGAAAGCATTTGCAGACGACAAAATGAATGTAAATCAAAAATTGAAATTTGTTTTAGTAGGGATAGTAAACATTGTGGGAAAAGGAGAAAATGCTGGTTACCAGCATTTTCTCCTTTTTCCACAATGTTTTTTAAAGGCATCTTTTCCAGGGTCATTAAAAGTCGGGATTGTGTGGTAAAGGGTTAATCAAAAGTGGAAGCATTTGTAAACTAATCCAGTAAGGACTAACATCACATTTTAACATTAATTTTATGACAGAAGGATAAAAAAGTGAAATACATGTAATACTTCAAGTTAACTCTTAATTTCTGTATCTGAATCATACTCTGTGACAAGATGCTTTAACCCTTTACCAAATGACAAAATTTTAGACTGGTCCAAATTGAAAGCATTTGCAGACAAAATAAATGTGACGAAATAAATGTGACAGAAAAAATTAAAATGCGTTTTGAGAAGTGTAGAAAACATTGTGGGAAAAGGAGAAAATGCTGGTTACCAGCATTTTCTCCAGTTTTCCCACAATGTTTTCAAATGGCTTCTTTCTCAGGGTCGTTAAAAGTCGGGATTGTGTGGTAATGGGTTAAATTGTCATCTGCAAAAAGTATCAGCTCATATCAGCCCACTCTGTCAGTGCAGGCTGACTCGAGTTGATCTGTTTTGCTACTGGTAAATTTCTGCATGTCAAAAGGACCACTCTACCTCATGACGTGGTTGCTTTTAGACAAAATATGTCCAGATAGGTCCAGATTATGCAGCAAGTTAGTTGGTAAATTGATGAAGATCTATTATGAAGATAACCCATATACCAAACAACAAAATTTTAGACTTGTCCAAATTGAAAGCATTTGCAGACGCCAACATATATGCAACTCTAGAACTGAAATGAATCTTGGGAAGGGTAGAAACCATTGTGGGGAAAAGGAGAAAATGCTGGTTACCAGCATTTTCTCCTTTTCCCACAATGTTTTCAAAAGCTGTCTTTCTCAGTGAGGTTAAAACTCGGGATTGGGTGATAAAGGGTTAAATCGCTTGTTCCAGAATGCTTCTCATCTCTTTGATATCTGACAGATGTTGCTTCATTGTGTCGAGGGTTCCAGTTTCAAAAATTTCCAACAGATTATTTTATGTTTTTCTTTTTAAACTCTTTACCGAACAATAAAATTTTAGGTTTGTCCAAATTGCAGGCATTTGCAGACGACAAATTTGTCTCTGAAAGGTTAAAACACATTGTGGTAGAAGGAGAAAATGGTGGTTACCAGCATTTTCTCCTTTTCTCACATTGATTCCAAAAGCCTTCTTTTTAGAGGTCATATAAACATGGGATTATTTTGTAAAGGGTTAATCCTTTACCAATTTGATCAAAAGTTTTAATGACCCAGAGGCAAAAAATTTATGAAAGAAAATCTTCGGAAAAGGAGAAAATGCTGTTTTCCCAGCATTGGTAACCAGCTGGTGACCAGCATTTTCTCCTTTTCCCACTTTGTTTTCTTTGCTCTTTCAGAAATAATTCCCACCAGTTGAGCCATATTTAAATGGAAGAGTCTAAAATATTTATGTCTGATAAGTCTTTACTACACTACAAAAATGTAGACTTGTCCAAATTGAAAGAATTTGAAGGCAACAATTTACATGCAGCTCAAATGATGGAATTTGTCTTTGATATGGTAGAAAACTCGCGGGAAAAGGAGAAAATGCCGGTTACCAGCATTTTCTCCTTTTCCCACAATGTTTTCAAAGGGCTTCTTTCTCAGGGTCGTTAAAAATTGGGATTGTGTAGTAAAAGGTGTACCAGCTGCTTTTGGTGCTTTTCATTTTTTTTTTCTTCAGATATTTTTTTGATGGCCAAAATGTTTGAAAAGATCAGTAATTTCTGATTTTAACAAATAGTATATTTCTGACCGAAAAAAATCTCTATTTAATAATTCCCTTTTCTAAAACTTAAGTTTGTAAAAATGGAAAAATCTCTATGTTATCATTCCCTTTTTTAAAGCTTTAGTTTGTTAAAATGATTTGTATTGCACACTGAACTTCTAGACAAGGTAAACCGAGTGTTGCATGCTTTGGTTCGTTTTCAATGGAGACGTGATCATTTGTTCGATTTGTTGCATAAAAGTGGTTTCGTTTACCTTCTGTTCGGAAACCCTGATTTGGATTGTAGATTGTAAGCACTAATGATGGAATCCGAGACTGACTGAAATTCTACAATTTCAAATCAAACTTTTTTGGCGTCGGAAAGGGTTTTGGAGGTTAAGGGAAGGCTGAACTATGGCAGAGTAATTAGGGTCTGAGTCAGACATCTTGGCTCGGGTCTCAGATTTCCAAAGGAAAAAAAAATCTCAAAGGAACTGAAATTAATTTTTAGGTCTGTACATATAACATATTATTGTCTGATGATGGGAGCGGCTGAGTCTCTTTATGGAGCCCTGCAGCAATGGTTAACTCTGTCAACAACCAATAAACGAATTCAACATAATTTCCATATTTTACACAACAATAGTTGCCTCTGCAACCTGTTTACATCAAGATCAGGCTGCACAAAATGTACAGTCTGATCTTTGATCCACAGTGTCCACTTTGCTCACTCTTCTATACAAGACCAACCTTGATATGGCAATTCTTTTGGTCCTGTTCCTCACTGAGAAAGAATGTTGGGCTTATTAACCCTTTCCCAAACGATAAATTTTAGACTGGTCCAATTTGAAAGAGTTTGCAGATGACAATTTTAAATTTGATGAAAATGACAGAAAGTTCTCCAATAGGGTAGAAAAGACTGTAGGAAAAGGAGAAATTGCTCGTTACGAGCAATTTCTCCTTTCCTCACCGTGTTTTCAAAAGACTTGCAGACACGTGAAAACCAGGGCTTGTTTGGGAAAGGGTTAAGTGTAAACTCTCACCAGATGACAAAATTTTAGACTTTTCCATATTGAAAGCATTTGCAGGTGACAAATTAACCCTTATCCTGCTGAATAAAAGAAACGAAATTTTCAGATCAATAGCATAAAGCCAAATCTTCGTATTTCAAAAGTAGTTTTGAAGGAAAGATATCTCCTTATCGGACAGTGTAGATCCAAGATCAGACTGCATGTTCTGTGCAGTCTGATCTTGATCAACACTGTCTGCAAAAGGTCAGTGAGTCACGCTTGGCAGTCAGAGTGTTGGTAACTGTTCTGCAGTAGATTTGATTGTTCTTTGATGGGGTAGAAAAAAATTGTGAGAAAATGCTAATGAACACTATTTTCTCCTTTTCCCACAATGTTTTCAAAGGCCTTGGTTCAGGATTGTTAAAACTTGGGAAGAGTTAAATGATGAGTCTTTGATCTTTTGCAACATTATTTCCCCCATAAATTCAAGGGCAATTATTATTTTGCTTGAAGCCATGTCAGAGGGTGGTAAAAGAGCAGGCTTAAAGTCATGCTTTCTAATTGTTCTTCCCTGCCTTAACTCTTTACCACACGATCCCGACTTTTAATGACCCTGAGAGAAAGGCCTTTTGAAAAAATTGTGGGAAAAGGAGAATTTTCTCCTTTTCCCACAATGTTTTCTACCCTTTCCAAAACAAATTTCAATTTTTCAGTCACATTTATTTTGTCGTCTGCAAAAGCTTTCAATTTGGACTGGTCTAAAATTCTGTCGTTTGTTAAAGAGTTAAATGGAGTTTTACTTTATCCTTTACCACACAATCCTGTATTTTAGCAAGCCAAAGGTACAGGCATTTTAAAAATATTGTGGAAAAAGAAAATGCTGATAGCCAACATTTTCCCACAAAGTTTTGAGACTTTCAGACAAATTCTGGCATTGCAACCACACTGGAATTGTCATCTGCAAATGCTTTCAAATTTCTGTACAAAATGACAGGATTTTAGTCACGTCCAAATTCAAAGCACTTGCAGACAACAAATCAAATGTGACTAGAATAATGAAATTTATCTTACAACAGGTAGAAAACATTAGAAAAGGAAATCGAAGCATTGAAAGCACTGGCGTGGCATTGTGTGGAATTAATAATTTGAAAAATAAACGACAGAAATAGTTTCAAAATATTGGCTTGAACATCAATCTACTATAATTTTATTAGTCATGCACAATCCAGTAGAGTAGCGTGCAATCTTGTGGGATGAACAAGTCCTGGCGAACAAGTCCAGGAACGAATAAGCCTGGGAATGAACTGGTTTGGGACGGAATTGGGCAGTCAAGATTGTGTGTATCATTATGCCAATCGAAAACCATAGAGGATCGGGCTATTTTCGATAAAAAAGAAGTATTTCCATGATCAATGGCCTAATCCAATTTATTTCAATACACCATTTTTATTTTCATATCTGAGTGCTATCGAAACACTTTTTTGTCTTAGAAAAATTGAGTTTAATTGGGTTTACTTCCTTTGGTTTTGCACAAAATATGATACATGATTTTCAAAACGCAATTTTGAACTCATAGTGGCATTGTTTTCGACAAATGCCACAAAAATGCTGGTTACCACCAATTTCTCTTTTTAGCTTACCTGATCACGAAGTGCTCATGGTGAGCTATTGTGATCGTGCTGTGTCTGTCGTCCGTCATCCGTCGTGCGGTGTGCGTTGTGAGTCGTCCGTCGTCAACTTTTTACCTTGTGTACGCTCTAGAGGCCACATTTTCAGTCCAATCCTCATGAAACTTGGTCAGAATGTTTGTCTCGATAAAATCTCGGACGAGTTCGAAATTGGGTCATGTGGGGTCAAAAACTAGGTCACTAGGTCAAATCTTAGAAAAACCTTGTGTACGCTCTAGAGGCCACATTTTCAGTCCGATCCTCATGAAACTTGGTCAGAATGTTTGTCTTGATGAAATCTCGGACAAGTTTGAAATTGGGTCATGTGGGGTCAAAAACTAGGTCACTAGGTCAAATCTTAGAAAAACCTTGTGTACGCTCTAGAGGCCACATTTTCAGTCCGATCCTCATGAAACTTGGTCAGAATGTTTATCTTGATAAATTCTCGGACAAGTTCGAAATTGGGTCATGTGGGGTCAAAAACTAGGTCACTAGGTCAAATCTTAGAAAAACCTTGTGTATGCTCTAGAGGCCACATTTTCAGTCCGATCCTCATGAAACTTGGTCAGAATGTTTGTCTTGATAAAATCTCGGACGAGTTCGAAATTGGGTCATGTGGGGTCAAAAACTAGGTCACTAGGTCAAATCTTAGAAAAACCTTGTGTACACTCTATAGGCCACATTTTCAGTCTGATCCTCATGAAACTTGGTCAGAATGTTTGTCTTGATAAAATTTTGGACGAGTTTGAAATTGGGTCATGTGGGGTCAAAAACTAGGTCACTATGTCAAATCTTAGAAAAACCTTGTGTATGCTCTAGAGGCCATATTTTCTGTCCAGTACTCTTGAAAGTTGGTCAGAATATTTGCCTTGATAATATCTCTGACTAGTTTGAAAATGGGTCATGACGGGTGAAAAACTAGGTCACTTGGTCAAATCTTAGAAAAACCTTGTGTATGCTCCAGAAGCCACATTTTCTGTCAAATACTCTTGAAAGTTGGTCCGAATGTTTGTCTCGATGATATCTCAGTAGCATTTGAAAATGGGTCATGTGGGGTCAAAAACTAGGTCACCTGGTCAAATCTTAGAAAAACCATGTGTACACTGTTGTGGCCACATTTTTTGTTCAATACTCTTAAAGTTGCTCAGAATGTTTGCCTTGGTAATATCTTGGATGAGTTTGAAAATAGGTCATGTTGGGTCAAAATCTAGGTCACTAGGTCAGATCTTAGAAAAACCTTGTGTACGCTGTAGAGGCCACATTTTCAGTCCAATACTCTTGAAATTTGGTAAGAATGTTTGTCCTAATGATATCTTGGACCAGTTTGAAAATGTGTTATTTTGGCTGAAAAACTAGGTCACTAGGTGAAATCTTAGAAAAACCTAGTGTATGAATGACTCTCACAAAGAAGCCTTTTGAAAACACTCTTTGAAAGTGAGAAAATGCTGGTATCCAGCATTTTTTCCCTTTTTCACAATGTTTTCTACCCCTTTGAGAAACCAGTCCCACAGCTTGATCCACATATTATTTGTTTTATGCAGAAGGTTCAGACTGATGAGTTTAAAATTTTATTGTTTGGTAATACATATATCTCACAAGACGTTGGAAATTGGTTGTGCTTGGTCAAAAGGCTCAGTTGAGCGACTCCAGGGCCATCATGGCCCTCTTGTTCTGATTATGTTTTCAAAAATCATCTTTCTTAGGGTTGTTCAAGCATGGAATTGCTAGGTAAGGGCAAGTCTTAAAATTTGCGGTCCGGTAACAAATTTACGGGTTTTGGCTTCTTTTCTCCAGGTGAAAGCAAAATAGAAGTATTGGAAAAGTTGCAAGTGTGCCTTGAATATGGCCCGCAACATGCGAAATGAGACCTTTGGATATTTGCGTAAAGTGCCGTCTTGGATTAGCCTGCGCAGTCCACGCAGGCTAATCTGAGATGGCACTTTACGACTACATACGATTTTTTTATACAGTAGACTTTCGAGAAACAGAAAATCACACAAAAACGGGAAGTGTCGTCTTGGATTAGTCACAGAATGCTAAGGCATATCTGGGACGACACACTTTTACGCATATGTCTGAAGGCCCCTTTTCGTGTATTGCATGCCATATGTGGATCTGTCTGTGAAATGGTTACATCATTGTAGCAAAAGGAGGTTAAAAAACAGGATTTTTCTATGAAGGATTGATAATATGAATTATGAGATTGAATTTTAGCCTAAGTGAATCTTCTACTCACAGTACTGTCTGTTTCAACAAGGTCTCTGTCAGTGCAGAGGAACATAAGGCTTTTTACCATCAGCTGGTCCTGAGGTATTCAAGGGGTGTATCTTTTCCTGTTACCCCTTGAAAATGATTTGCAGCAAACAACCAATAGAAAACATAAATTGAATTTTGAGAATAAACATGAATTACGATGAAAATATGTAAACATATCTGGTAACATTACGGCAAGAGGAGAATGTGACCGTTACTACAAAATATGTTTTCAAAATAGTCTTCTGCAAGACAAACAAAGTTGTCTGCAGATGGTAAGGGAGTTAATCTAGTTAATCTTTTACTTCCTGCTTAATTGATGTTTAGATGAAAAACATAAACAGAAGCTTTGATCCTATAAAATAATCGTAAAAAAACATTATTAACTGTGATGAATTAATCAGGTATGAAATCACTTGTCTCTTTCATTTACAGTGATGCCATTAGTTTCACTCTTTATCTCAATGTTATATGGTTTGGTGTTTGACTTTACCACAGAATCCCAAGTTTTAACAAATCTGAAGAAGAAGGCTGTTGAAAACATTGTGGGAAAAGAAGAAAATGCTGGTAACCAACATTTTCTTCTTTTCCCACAATGTTTTCAACAATCTCAAAGACAGATACTGTCGTTTGTGCCCCATTTTATTTGTCATCTGCATATGATTTCAATTTGGACTGGTATAGAATTTTGTTGTGCGGTAAAGAGTTAAATGATGCAGAAGTAACAGTCCAGAAGAAGACTTCTTTTGAAAACATTGTGGGAAAAGGAGAAAATGCTTGTAACCAGCATTTTCTCCTTTTCTCACAATGTTTTCCCAGCCCTTTAAAGTAGCAATAGCTGCCAAATCATACCATTTAAAAGTATGGAAATTATTGTGAAGATGACAATCTATTACCGTAAATTGCGTAAGTTTTGGGACAGTAAAAAATAATTAATTTTTTAGATGTCCCAACATTTAGGTTGACGAAAAATAATTATTTTCCGTGGTGTCCCAAAACTTATGGTCAAAACAGGGATTGTATATTACACGTAATATACGATCCCTGGGTCAAACAAGACAAGCTGTCAAATTGTTTGTCACTGACCACTTACCCGTCGAATATTAGCGCTGCGATTTCAATAAAACCGCGATCACATGCTGGTCTGTCTATTTTTAGACAAATTGGAATTCCTGTAGTCGATTCGTGTAGTAGGAATTTAAAACTTCGTATTTTTTCATTGTTTTCGTTACTGATAAACTAAATGCTTTCAGTCATTTTTGTATGCATCCCGGAAAAGCAATCAGCATTGGTGTTTTACGCTTATATAAATACTTTTACAACATATTTTACCTGTTAACGTGAGGTAAACAACGATTTGATTTCCGTTCTGAAACTACCTGCTCGGCCCATTCTCAAATTTGATGGGTTGACAATCTTCGATCGATAAACTCCAGTTAGAATATAGGATATCTTGATTTCTATTTTTATACAACGAACCCTATTGACCGTGAAACACACACACACACTACTTGTCGGCTTCGGATGTACGTATACACATGACATGAACCTTTGCCCTTTGGTACAAGTTAATCACACCCTTTTTACCCTTATTTAGGTTCTTTTTTTACAAATGGGTTCTTTAATTGTCTGTCAGGGTGATTGGATTTATTTGCCTTGAAACGGGAGATTCCCGATGATATCGAGAGGGTTTGGAAGCAATGCTTACGTGCAGAAATGAAACTGCGCGAAGCAAATGCTTGTAAACAAAGGTTATCAAGCATATTAAGCGGAGTAGATATTCACTGTCCCAATTCTTTGGTACAAAAAAATACTGTCTTATTTTGCAATTTTTAGTATGGCCCAAATCTTTGGGTCATGAAAAATAATTATTTTCACGTTTTTTGATGGTGTCCAAATTTTTTCGGTGTCCCAAAATTTAAGCAAAATACGGTATTTTATGGTCTGTCCAAGTGATAGTCGCTTGCTGAGGAATTAATTTCAAAACTGGGTTAGAAGTTGCCAGGTCACTCTGTCTTTGTTTACTTTTGGTCTGATTTTAAAATTTATTTTTCTGCCAGGGATATCAGAGTGTCATCTTGACAATATTTTCCATATTTTTCAATGGTATAGTTTGAATAATTAACATTTTAAAACATGCGGTTCTTTTTTACTGTTAACGGGCCTTTAACCTTTTACTAAAGGACAAAATTTTAGAATTGTCCAAATTGAAAGCTTTGGCATCGACAAATTAACTGTTGCTCAAAACATGAAAATTGTCTTTCAAAAGGTAGAGAATATTATGGGGAAAGAAGAAAATGCTGGTCACCAGCATTTTCTTGTTTTCCTGCAGTGTTTTCAAAAGCTTTCTTTCTCAGGGTTGTTAAAACTCGGGATTGTGTTGTAAAGGGTTAAAGATATATGACAACTTTGAGCAACATTTAACCCTTTACCACACAACCCCGAGTTTTAACGACCCCGTCACTTAAGCCTTTTGAAAACATTGTGGAAAAAGGAGAAAATGCTGGTAACCAGCATTTTCTCCTTTTCCCAAAATGTTTTCTACACTTTCTGGTACAAATCCCATCATTTGAGTATCATTTTATTTGTCTTCTGCAAATGCTTTGAATTTGGACTAGTCTAAAATTTTGTCATTTGCTCAAGAGTTAACTTGTCTGCAAATGCTTTCGATATGGATGAGTCTAAAACGTTAACAACCAGAAGAAAAGAGTTTTGTTTTGTAACAAGAACTTTCCTCTGAACTCTTAGTCCATGTATCCAAGACAGTGTATGCATGCCCATTATCAAGCCAGGTGCTTAAATTACCTTTTTGGATCTCAAACAAGGGGCATTGTTCAGTAATACTCCTAAATACTGTTTTCATTCCAAGTTATAAGTCTACTTACCTGACATGTCTTGGCCAATCAGATAGTTTGTCTTGGAGTAATGAGTTAAAATTGAATTAAGAATAGTTGGTGACGATCAGGGCCCAAAGTGCACAGAGTGTACAGATCCATCTTGAGCCTACATTGATGTTTTTGAGACTTGAAATTGCAACTAGCATTTTGTCCTTTTCCCACAATGTTTTCTACCTTATCACAGCCAGAAATCATCATTTTAACTCTTTCCCAAACAACACATTTCAGACCCTTCCAGACTGAAAGCATTCTGCAGACGACAAAATTGGAAAGTGGTACAAATGAACTATAGCTTTTTGACAGGGGAAAAGGAGGAAATGCTGGTTACCAGCATTTTCTCCTTTTCCCACAATTTTTTCAAAAGGCCTCTTCCTCAGAGTTGTGAAAACAAGGGATTGTTTGGCAAAGGGTTAACTACATTTAAATTGTTGTCTGCAAATGCTTTCAATGTGGTCTTGTCCAGAATTTTATAGTTTGGTAAGGAGTTGGGCATAATTTGTTTTTGTCTGGCATGTCCTTCAAAAAAGTAATGCAGTAAAGATAAGATATGGGCAACTTATTATCATAGTTTGAAAGATTTTCCTATGCCCCTGTAACCTAGTTAGAAGTAATGGCACATTTCTATTCTTCTAATATTGTGATAAATTAGAGAAAAGGAAGTTGAAGGCCAAAATCATTTCATGCTATTATGATAACAGATTGGAGGTGATTATTTTGCACCTGTGAGGTTGTTTATACCTCATCTTGACCGCTGAGTTTGGCCATTACTGTATTTTCATTGGAATCCCAGAGCAGATAGAAAACAAAATATACTGGAATTAATCAACAGTTTGCACTATGCTACACAATCCCATGTTTTCAAGGCCATGAGTAAGATGTTTTTTGAAAACATTCTGTGAAAGGAAAGAAATGTTGATGATCAGCATTTTCTCCTTTTCCGACAATGTTGTCTAGACCTTCAAAGACAAAATCCAACTTTTGAGCCAAATTCAGTTTGTTGTATGCAGTTGCTTTTAATTTCTTCAAATCTGAAGTTTTGTTGTATAGTGGGAAGTTAAATGTTTACCTCACAATCCTTAGTTTTAACGACCCTGATGAAGAAGCTTTTTGAAAACATTGTGGGGAAAGGAGAAAATGCTGGTAACCAGCATTTTCCCCTTTTTCCAGTGTCTCCTTTCCTTTCAAATACAATTTTCAATTTTAAGTCGTTTATTTTGTCGCCTGCAAATTCCTTCAATTTGGACAAGTCTTAAATTTTGTCTTTTGGTAAAGAGTTCAACAACACTTTGCTTTGCAGATAAATAGTTAGATGTTGCCTTTGAAATATTTTTATGACTTGTTTTTTTTTATGCACAGATACAGTCCCTGTCAAACTTTACACATTGATACAATTTGCAACTTCTGCTTAACTCTTTACTTTACGGCAAAATTTTAGACTTGTCCAAATTGAAAGCATTTGAGATGACAAATAAAGTATGTGGCCCAAATGATGAAATTTTTCTTTGAAAGGTCACAAAACATAGTTGAAAATCGAGAAAATGCTGGTAACCAGCATTGATTCCTTTTCCCTCAACATTTTCAAAAGCAAATTTTCCTTGGTTCATTAAAACTTCGAATTGTGTGGTAAAGAGTTATATTGTGTTGGCGCTTGAAATGCTTATTATAAGTAAAGTGTTTTTGTGATTCATGCTTGAAGTATTCATTTCAGAGTGTTTAACTCTTAACATAACTACAAAATTTTAAAATGGTCCAAACTGTTTTAGGCATTTGCAGACAACCAATAGATAGTGGTTCAGATGAGGATATTCATGTGGAAAAGTTTAAATCTTTACCAAACGACAAAATTTTAGACTGGTCCAAATGGAAAGCATTTGCAGACCATAAATAAATGTGACTGAAAAATTGAAATTTGTTTTGGGAAGGGTAGAAAACATCATGGGAAAAGGAGAAAATGCTGGTTACCAGCATTTTCTCCTTTTCCCACAATGTTTTCAAAAGGCTTCTTTCACAGGGTCGTTAAAAGTCGGGATTGTGTGGTAAAGAGTTAAATAACATCATGACATGTGCAGAGGGAGGACATGCTTGTTACTAACGTTTTCTTTTTTTCCTATAAAATTTTTGGAAAGCTTCTTTTCTACCCAAGTGTCACTCAAACAAGGGATTGTGTGGCAAAGGGTTAAGTCATTTCATTCTTCTGTTTACTTTCAATTTTATAGAAGACCTCTTATTTTAAAGTTATTATGAAACTTGTTCCACAACTAGATCTATCAAATGATTTTTAACAACAACTTTGATATAAGTGGCTGGTATTTAACTAATTAACCCTTTACCACACAATTCTAACTCTTTAAGACCTTGAGGAAGAGGCGTTTTGAAAGCATTGTCGGATAAGGAGAAAATGCTGGTAAGCAGCGTTTTCTCCTTTTCCCACAGTGTTTTCTACTCATTCAGAAGACATTTTTCACCATTTGAGCCACATTTGTCATTTGCACATGCTTTCGATTTAGACATGTCTAACATTTGTCTTCTGGTAAACGGTTAACCTGCATATTAAGTTTTTGCTGTTGGGTGCTTTACAGGAAGTTACACGCAAAAACCTCCAGCTTTCAGAATTTAAATAAATTGTTATGACTTGTATGTTATTTGTAATTTACCTATTATAGGAATGTTTTTGATAAAGACTTTGAATTAATCTAAATTAGAATTTCGGTTCCAAATGTTTTTTCAGTATCATTAAAAATTGAAACAGAATTGATTGTAAGGATATGCATAGGATAGACAACCCTACAGGATAGATAACCCAGCCTATATTAGGGTTATTTATGTGATAAAGACATGAGCCTTAGCAAAGGTCAATATCACATAGACATTCCGGTGACCTTTGTCTTTCTGACTTAGACCACATGGAATGATGAAGCATTGTATAATGTGATAAATACAGACCAAATACTGAGCAATTAATAGGATATTTTTCTCTGAACTATGGTCTGAAAAACTTTATGTTACTAATAATAATCACTTGTGATTCTTTGTAATCAGTTTGGGGAAAAAGAATCTGGTGGGACTTAACCCTTTCCCAAACGATAAATTTTAGACTGGTCCAAATTGAAAGAGTTTGCAGACGACAATTTTAAATTTGATGAAAATTGCGGAAAGTTCTCCAACAGGGTAGAAAACACTGGGGGAAAAGGATAAATTGCTCATTACAAGCAATTTCTCCTTTTCCCACAGTGTTTTCAAAAGACTTGTACTGCAGACACGTGAAAACCAGGGCTTGTTTGGGAAAGGGTTAACTAAAATTTTGCCAAAACTGACCTCAGCCATGACCGTTGTTTACACAAGTTTCTTTTGATTTTTGTAAATCTTAATGAGATCTGCCTGCAAATTTGACAAGATTTTGTCCAAATTGTTTGTTTTGTGTTTGTCTCTTTGGTGAGACACTTTCACAGTGGTTGTTTTTTAAGAGGCTATATTGCTGGCAATGCAAGTCTGAACATTTTGTCTGAACATTTTAGAATCTGACTTGACCCTTTACCAGACAACAAAATTTTAGCCTTGTCCAAATTGAAAGCATTTGCAGACGACAATTTCAATGTGGCTCAAATGATGCAACTTTTCTTTGATAGGGTAGAAAACATTGTGGGAAAAGGCGAAAATGCTGGTTATCAGCATTTTCTCCTTTTCCCACAATGCTTTCAAAAGGCTTCTTTCCCAGGGGCGTCAAAAGGCGGCATTGTGCAGTAAAGGGTTAACCCTGTATGAAACGGTTGTGAGTTTTCACGACACTAAGGAGAAAGAATTTTGAAACATTGTGGGAAAAGGGGAAAATGTTGTTATCTCAATACAGAAGACAAAATTTTCGTTTGACTAGTACAAATTGAAAGCATTTGCAGACAACTCATTAAATGCTGCACAAATTCTAAAATTTGTTTTTGAAAGAGTAGAAAACATTGTGGGAAAAGAAGAAAATGCCTGGTTACCAGCATTTTCTCCTTTTCCCACAATGTTTTCAAAAGTCCTTTTCCTTGGGGTCGTTAAAACTAAGGATTGTGTTTTAAAGGGTAAACCATCATTGTCTCTTTTTCCCACAGTATTTCTTGTATTTTCAATAGCAAATCCCATCATTTTAACCACCTTGAGTTTTTTGACAGCAACAGTTACTGCTTTCAATTTGGACAAGTCTAAAAATTTGTCATCTTGCAAAGAGTTTCACCCTTTACCTCAAAATCCTGAGTTTAAACAACTCTGAAAATAAAGAGGGCTTTTGAAATCATTATGGTTAGAGGAGGAAATGCTGATAACCAGCATTTTCTCCGTTTTCAACAATGTTTTCTGCTCTTTCCAAAGTCAATTTTAAGTTTTGAGTCACATTTATTCTGTCGTCTGCAAATGCTTTAACCCTTTCCCAAACAAGCCCTGGTTTTCACGTGTCTGCAGTACAAGTCTTTTGAAAACACTGTGGGAAAAGGAGAAATTGCTCGTAACGAGCAATTTCTCCTTTTCCCACAGTGTTTTCTACCCTTTTTGAGACCTTTCTGCCATTTTCATCAAATTTAAATTTGTCGTCTGCAAACTCTTTCAATTTGGACTAGTCCAAAATTTTGTCTTCTGGTAAAGGGTTAATGTGCATCATGCACCTGGGTTGACTAAATGAGAGATACATAAAATTGTTACTTACATAATGATATTATTTGAAGTCTAATTAATATAATCTTATAGAAGTTAGATGAAATTTTTGATGGGATGCTAATTATCACATCATAAAAAATCTACTGGCATTGCCAGAGGCAACAAACTATCTTGTTCCTGTTTTGCTACTAACATGTTTCACTAATTTTCATGCAAGTAGTTGACTTTTTGTTCTATATACATGGATGCATAAGCAACTAAGGGGTTTACAGCAGGGAAATTTTTAATCAACAAATTTCAATGGAGTTGTTTGACAAAGAATTTGTCAGAAATGAGCTATGCTGTGGCAAAAGGGGGTTAAAAACATCTGTGTGATCTATTATACAAAGCAAGTCATCACTTACTTATGGATCCATAAAATCCATTTTGTCTAGCAATAGACTGAAACTGGGTCCGTATTCACCAACCATTCTTAGGAACGTTCTTAGTCTTATTCTCCAAATTTTTCCAAACTTGAAAGTAACACAACTTCTGATTGGCTAAACCAAATGGTTTAGCCAATCAGAAGTTGTGTTACTTTCAAAACTTGAAGGTTTTGGAGAATAAGACTAAGAATATTCTCAAGAATGGTTGGTGAATACGGGCCCTGGTAGTAGAATGGTCAATTGACATGCAGAAAATACCAGTATACAAATAGCAAAGTTTCGACCCATGTCAGCCTGCGCAGACTGCCTAGGTTGACAATGTGTTGATGTTTTTTTGTAGATGCATTAAGCCCCCTTTTCACAGAGCATAGCTCAAATATATTAAACTATATCCTGCCAAATTTATGATGCAAATTATCAATAAACAATATTTTATTGAATGTTTTCGCTTCTAACCCTTTACCATACAATCCAGTGTTTAAATAACCTTTTGGAAAGGGCCTTTTATGTATGTCATTTATATGACTTTCTATGCTTGTCAACATCTTAGCAATAAACAAAGAGACAAGATTGACTATTTGAATGTAAACATTGTGACAGGACTGTTGAGAGCATATATTTGCACACTCTGATAGACAGAACAGACAATTTATCTTTTGTTCACAATTTTTTGTTCAAAAGATTTGTGCACATGAGTGACAAATATTATCATGATTGTAAGAGTTTAGATTGACTACTAGTAAATGATTACAAGTTAGCTTCTATAAAAAAGAAGCCAGGAGAGGTCAGCATCAGTGTTTTCAAATAGTTTATTGGCTTTTAATTTCAGTATATTTTGGTAGATGTAAACAAACAAGTTAGGCATTAAATGAATGAGAAAACATTTTTTTTTTTTTCAATTTTGCAGGTGTAAAGGCACAAAACAGTACATGTTCCACATTTTTATAATATTCTAGGAACAAGAGGCCTGTAAGGACTGAAAACAGCTCTACTTGTATTTAAATACAGACTTTGGGTTTTTTACAAAGAGTTGTGGAGGTATAATGAAATTGAGAGCTGATATGAGCAAAGCTATTCTTTTTCATGTTAGTTTCCAAAAATATATGCGGTAAGCTCTTGACAAGCTCAAAATGCATTTTTTTAAATTTAAGGGCAAGGAATTTCTGACCCAATAATCCGACAGTTTGCAAAAGAATCCAGCTCCTATGAATATCTATAAACTGTGTGGGTTTTGTGAAGACTGAAAGTAAAATGAAGGCTGTAAACTGTTTACAAGCTAAAAAATGTTGTTGTTTTTTTTTTTAAAATTCAAGAGCATGTAATTTGTGACTCCATGACCCGATTCTGTTCAATTTTGAAAGGACCCAAGCTCTCATAAATATCCAACAACTCAGGTTTGGTAAAGACTTGAAGAGATTTTAGGCCATATGCTATTGACATGCTCAGAAATGCATATTCTTTCAAAATTCAAGGACACAAAATTGAAGATGATGATCCGATTTGGCTCATTTTCAAAAGGAACAAACCTGTAATGAATGTCTGTAATGAATGTGCTCAGATAAGCCAAAATATTTTTGGAAAGGAGAAATCGTTCAATCAAGATTTAATACAATTTGCTAATTCCACTGAATAGGCAAGAATCTTACCTGATGACAATAAATAAAGGTGGCCTATACATAATACTAGTTCCAGACATGTTAAAAATAAATGTAACATTTTTTAAATCTTTTAACAAACGGCAATTTTTGGACTGTTCCAAACAGAAAAAGCATGCAGACGACAATTCAGACTTTGATAATTTATGTGGAAGATGGTGCTTTGATGTGATGGAAACCATTGTGACAAAAGGAGAAATTGCAGTGACTAGCAGCTTCTCCTCTTCCCACAATATTTTGAAAAGTTGTCTGCTGCAGACATGTAAAATGAAGAGGTTGTTTGTCTAAACGTTAAAAATTTAAGAAAGTAGATAAATGAGCCATGCTCTGAGAAAAGGGCACTTAATGCATCTGCATAAAGTATTGACCCATGTCAGCCTGTGCAATATGCCCAAAACCAAAGGACCACAGACTCTTTTGAGGTGAGCGGTACGTAGGGCGAAGAGGCACGACTTTTTTTGTGCTCATAAGTTGATTTTTGCGGGATTCTCGCAATCCCGCATAATAGAAGCAACCCTATGTGCTATTCCATCAAATCTGTATCATTATAAATCCATAGAATTTTTGTATAAAACTGATAAAAATGCTACAGTCTAGTCAGTTTTGAAAATTAGAACTTGAAAACATACTGATCAACCTATTTATATCTAGTTGTGGGGTACGAGTTCTCCAGAGAACTCGTGCTCTTGGGATTAGGTTACGAGTTCTCCAGGGTACAAATTCTCCAGATAGTATCAAGTCAGGTGATCTTTTCCCGCGGTGTTCTTTCTCTTTTTTTAACTATTTTTTTTTTTCTTTTTGCTTAAGATTTATTTGTTTAATGAAAAATTGCAATTATTGGAGAGATCATTTACAATCAATATAGTATAATAAATATTTTTGGAAGTCCGCCATATAAAAAAACATGTTTATTTCCTATTTCAGTTTGTTGATTTCGGTTTATTTATAAAACCATGATGAAATAGACTGTGTACCAGAACAATTTTGCAAAAACAAATGGATTTAGACAGCGATTTCTGTGGCAGTCTGCCTGTTAAACTCACCATTGTTGGAGAGGTCTGATGACCTCTCCAATAACTTGTGACATTTCCACTTCATCCCAATCTCTTTTCCTGAGGACAAAAATTAGCAGATGCCTTGTAAGATATGGTTCAAATAATACCATTGTCCCTCAACTCTTTACCAGATGACAAAATTTTGGACTTTTCCAAATTGAAAGGGTTTGCAGATGACAAAATAAATGTGACTCAAAAGCTGAAACTTTTTTTGGCAAGGGTAGAAAACATTGTGGGAAAAGGAGAAAATGCTGATTACCAGTATTTTCTTTTTCCCATAATGTTCTCAAAAGGCTTCTTTCCCTGGGTCATTAAATGTCGGGATTGTGTGGTAAAGGATTAAGGGAACACAACATTGTCAGAAAAGGAGAAAATACTAGTAGCAAGCTTTTTCCAACATAGTTTGCTTACGCTTTCTTGCTGAATGTCATGAAAACACAGGATTGTTTGGTATAGGGTTGAAAAAAAAAAAATCATTTCCAAGATGATGCACAAAAACAGTAGCTGTTATCTCTGTGATTCATTATGTGCAATGTTTTTGTGATGTTGTCTTTCCTTGCTCTTTTATCCTTTCGTTGAGCAACAGTTGTACATTACAATGCTGTGTATTTGACAACTATGTGCCTGTAGATTAGCAAAAAAGATCTATGTAACATGAAAGGCTTGCCAGGAATTATAACTAGTTACAAGCCACACATGCACAGACAGATAGTATATCAGTTCCTTTTATTTTGTGATGATTGTCTCTGGTGTTTTACACAAAGATCAGATTTTCCATTATGATATGGTTCGTTGTATAAGCTAGAACTGAAAACATTTTCCTCTCACTGATACATACGAAAGCCTACAAAGGTCAACATAAACATAGAAGAAAAATATGTGAGTCATGCTCTGTGAAAAGGGGGCTCAGTGCATCTGCAAACAGTTGTGATTCATGTCAGCCTGCGCAGTCCGCGCAAGCTGACCTGGGCAGAAACTTTTTGCTGTTGGCCAATTTTCTACATGCCAAAGGACTGAGTTTGCCTCATGATGCAGTTGTTTGTTAGATAAAATGTATTTTATGGATCCATAGTTATGTGATGACTTGCTTGGTGTCAAGCATCACAGAGATGCATTAAGCCCCCTTTTCACAGCATGGCTCATATACAAAATCACACTAAGGTAAAAAGTAACATGAGATCACAAGATGTCAATTAACACAAGTTCATAATATGAAATAAGGCGCAAAAAGACTCACTTGAGCAAACAATTTGTTAACTGATAAGCTCAGTCGGAAACATGGATAATAACCTGAAAATGGTTGTGCACAAAAAAAACTTATAATAAAGTGAATCTAAAACGCATCATTACATACAAAGAGTTACACTAATGGGAAAGAAAGTTGTAATAATGTGTTTTATGTTTTACATCCACATTATTACATGTTTTTGAAGTTCTCTTGCCTTCATCACAGGTTTTAAGAACCCTAACAGAGAACATTTTTGAAAACATTGTTCGTATAGGAGAAAATGCTGGTAGACGGCATTTTCTCCCTTTTCCACAAAATTTTTTACCCTTTCAAAGACAAATCTTATTTTTAGGGAGAGTACTGTAGGCTCTCTTAATTCATGGAACTATCGTGAATTCAACAAAAGATGAAAGAATAGGTCTAAAATACGTTTCTGATGTTGATTTGATTCATTTGCTAAGAAAGTGAGTGGAATATTTCGCTTTATTTTGGGGAAGTATTTAGTGTCTATTGAGTCAAGACGCATGGTCTACAACCACTAAGGGTGTCTGTTGACTCCGAAATTCTGAGGGTAGTTTTGTTTCAGGAATACGGAATAGCAAAATATTTCATTGCTCATGGTGCCACTGTCTGTATATTTTTGGTAAAGTCCATTGACGTATCAGAAATAAACAGCGAAATTCCACTTTGTCTGGGAAAGAGTAGCAGGGCGTCAAAGAGAGTGATTTTAAAACTGGTGATCATAAGATCACTTGTCTATTGCCATCCGTTGAAGACTGACCCAGAGCCACTGTTGCTAGATACTGCCCCTCAGAAAATAATTCTTTGTCATAGAAATCATCATTTTGTTAAAGTCCCAATAAAGTCCAAAATTAGAATTTTTTTATGCTTGAAAAAAGGCATGAATCTGTTAGATTTACTCTTATTTTGTCGCCAAGGGGATAGGGGCGTTCATAGCAGCATCGGTTCATGTCACAGAACCATACAAAAATCCTAATTTTTTTTCATCAATTCTCCCAACTGACGTTACTACGCACTATTCGGAATCATTCTGGTGTCCTATTTGTAGACACCATGTGACCGATGACGTATTACACAGACGATGTGCTTTCTCTCCTTAGAAAACGTTGCGAAACTTCGGTAAGTCTTTAATTTTCATTAAATTACCTGCGCTCATCGTATCTAATTTATTTGTATGCATTTGATTGGTAAATCGGAGTTGTGTTATATTTATTTCGATCATGATATGCCTATTCCTTCTTGTCAAGAGTCGTCCAAACATCGAATGACGTCTCGGCCTATAACACTTTCGGCCTATTACAATTTCGACTAGTAAGAAATTCGGCGCATACAAAATCGAATGTCTACACAAGGTATAAAGGTTTGTAATATGAGCCATGGGGAATAAGTCAAACAAAATGCGGACGTTTTTTAACGAAGATCAGACTTTACATTATGTGCGATCTGATCTCGATCTTCGTAGGTAATGAAAAAGTTAAGAATGTTGTGGGTTTTTTTTTTTCGGGTCTGTAATTACTAGCGAACTTTGACCTGAGTTTAGCATCAGGTGGTGGACGTTTTATATCAAAGGTCAGACTTCTTACTAGGTGCAATCTGATCTCGATCTATGCTGTCAACAAAGGATATTTCTCAACTTTCAAGTGTTTAGTAAAACACATTGCTTATTGATATTTTTACTGCTAGTTTTTGAAGACAGAGTTGATGTTACTTCATCAATCAAGTTATTGCATGCAGATAAACCATACTTTTCAAAATTATAGATACATATTCCAAAGCTGATAAATACATGTACTTCAAGTTGTTGGAGTGCATGACAATTGAAGACAAAAGTAGAAGTTTACTATTACTCAAGTAATATTTATCTACCACATTGTGATTAAGAAAAATAATTTTTTATGTCATTTTTTACTGATCTCTTTTCTTTCCAATCTAAAAACTGTATTTTTTTAGGGTGTGATACAGAGAGACCAAGATGTTTGTTAACCGCCAAATAGATATTCCAGTCTGGTGTTATATCTCTGCTGTACGACAATTTTTTTTCACAGATTTTAGCACAGTCCATGTCAACAGGTATTTGATATTTAGATCTACATCTATTACACATTAATGTTAGAACTTTGAAGTCTATTATATTTCAAGCTTAGAAAGGATCAGCTGCTGAAGGGATAATTGATCATATACAACTTTTTTACACCCTTGCCATAAATTTTTGAAAGGAGCAATTGTTTGCTACAAGCAACTGCTCCTTTCTCACATTCCTCCATTTAGTTGATTTTTTTTTTTTATGAACATTCCCCAGTTGTCGGTTGTTTAATGCCATTTTCAACATTATTTCAGTTTTATCACGGCAGCCAGTGCACCTGTCCATGCTTATCAAGAGTTTCTGTTTCCAGTACTTTGCATAATTTCCCACTGTCTGCTTTTCCACGTAATCGTTGTCAATACAATGATTAGCATTGAGAGAGGAATGTATCCTGTTGCAATGACTATCATCAGTCCTGAGAAAGAAATTGGCTGAGCTAGGGATTTGAAGCAGCAATCCCCCAATCTCAAGCCCTGTATGCGACTAGCTGCACCACTAGGGCTTTGCAGTAGTATTTCGTAAAAGTAATGTACTCTTGAGAGAGAAAAAGGCATGCATTGGGGCTAAAACAAATTAAAGTCCCAACTTTTAGTAAGCAAGCACAAAAGGTACACTCAAAAGCTGCTTTGTATTAAGCCAGCACCAAAAAGACTCTCAAATTGTGTTTTTTTTTTTACCTTGAAAAAGAAGGCTTTTGAAACATAATGAAAAAAGGTGAAAACCAACATTTTCTATTTCCAAAAGTGATTTTAGCTTTTTAAACAAGTTCCGTCATTTGAGCCACATTCAATTTGTTGTCTACAAATGCTTTCAGTTAGGACAAGTTAGAAATTTTATCAGCTTGAAAAGAATTAGTATAAAGGTGGCCACAGGGCAGGGTTTACTGTATAAAGAAATGAGCATATCTTGTAAAATAATTCTAGAGATACAATCTGAGACTAGTAGATTAAAAATACATGTGTTTTTCAATCTAAATTTACTTGATTGATTGAATGGTGTTTAATGCGGCATTCAACATTATATCAGTCATTTCATTGCCTCAGTTTGCTTATTCATGTATACCCTGGGTTTTAATGGTACATGGCTCTGTAGTGTTATGCCCAAGAACACTCTTATGAAAAACCCATTGCTTCCAGTGAGGCTCAAAGCTCGGACCTCCAGGTTATGAGTGCTACACTTTACCACTGAGCCAGGGAGACCTTAAATAAATTTGTATTTCAGACTCAAAATGCAAATGCAGTCTCAATGGCAGTGTAAGATACAAGGACATAGTTGTTAAATGGCCTCTTTAGGATTTCATTTAACTCTACTAAACAACAAAGTTTTGGTCTAGTCCAAATTCAAAGTATTTGCAGCCCAAAATTTAACTGTGGCTCAAATGATGGAATTTGTTTTTAATAGGGTAGAAAACATAGTGTGGAATCAAGAAAATGCTGGTTACCTGCATTTTCTCCTTTTCTCATAATGTTTTCAAAACACCTGGAGATGCATTAAGCCCCCTTTTGCCAGAGTGTGGCCCATACATACTTTGCATTATTTAACTCTTTACCAAACGACAAAATTTTAGACTGAACCAAATTGAAAGCATTAATTTTGCAGACGACAAATTAAGTGTTGCTAAACTGATGATTTCTCTTTTTAATAGGGTAGTAAACATTGTTGGAAAAGGAGAAAATGCTGGTTACCAGCATTTTCTCCTTTTCCCACAATGTTTTCAAAAGCCTTTTCTTTCAGGGTTGTTAAAAGTCGGGATTGTGTGGTAAAGAGTTAAAAAGAAATTTATGTTCTTGTCATTTCAGTGTCTCATTTTGAACAGAGTGACGTGACATTTGAACAGTGTGGACAGGGAAAAAAATCATTCTCAGTTTATAGACAAATATGGACAATATTAGTGCATCTACTAACTTAACAGTATACCAGTAACATCGGAATGGACTTCTGCAGTGATTGGTGATCGTAATATTAGAAATTTTGGATCAAAATTGTGGATTTTGGAGGTTTCTTTTGGAATTCAGTCAAGGACTTGAGAACTGGGGGTCAGTGGTTTGATTCCTGGCTTTTCCAATTTCTTAGAATTGATGATATTCATTGTGACATGTGGGAAAGCAGCCAGTGGCTTGGAAAGATTATTGTGTGAGGTACTTTAAAAAGGGTTTTTGTCGGTTTAACCCTTTACTAAACAATCTTGAGTTTTCACGACCCTAGAGATGAAGACTTTTGAAAACATTGTTGAAATTCTCTGGTTACCAGCACTTTTTTTCATTTTCCCATATTTTCTACCCTTCCAAAAACAAATTTCAATACTTGGGTCCCATTTATCATCTGCAAATACTTTCAAGTCTAAAATTTTGTTGTTTGTCAAGAGTTAAAAACTATGTGCAGAAATGGGTTAACCGTTTACCAGATGACAGATTTTGGACAAGTCCAAATTGGAAGTGTTTTTTGACAACTACTGTAATTCAGTGTGGCGTAAAGGATTAGATTTGTCTTTGAAATGGTAGAAATCATTGAGGGAATAGAAGAAAATGCTGGTTACTAACATTTTCTCCTTCACCCACGAAGTTTCTAAAGCTGTCTCCCTGGGGGTCATTAAAAGACGAGATTGTTTGCTAAAGGACCATTGTATACTTGATTTAAAAGCTTGAAAATATGTAGATAGTGAAAACAATTGCAGTTTGCTCAAATGTACTTTTTATTGGTCTCGAACTTTGTAAGATATGGTTTTGTTTTAACATTCATAAACATGAATTAAAACTGTAACCCTTTACCAAATGACAAAATTTTATGCTAGTCCATATTGAAAGCATTTGCAGTTGACAAAATAATTGTGACTCAAAAGTTAAGATTCTATTTGGGAAGGGAAGAAAACACTGTGGGAAAAGGAGAAAATGCTGGTTACCAGCATTTTCTCTTTTTCCTACAATGTTTTCGAAGGGCTTCTCTCTCAGGGCTGTTAAAAGCTGTGAGTGTGTGGTAAAGGCTTAAACTGGAAGTAGAGTTTAGTATCTTTCAATAATTTTCTTTTTAGTAATAAAAAACAATGGTCACAAAAATATCACACTCAACTCTTTACCACACAATCCCTGGTTTTAATGACCCCTGAAGAAGAGGGCTTTTGAAAACATTGTGGGAAAAGGAGAAAATGCTGGTAACCAGCATTTTCTCCTTTTCCCAAATTGTTTTCTATCCTTCCCAAAACAAATTTCAATTTTTCAATCATATTTATTTTGTCGTCTGCAAGTGCCTTCAATTTGGACCAGTCTAAAATTTTGTCGTTTGGTAAAGAGTTAATCATATTGGTAATCTTAATTCAATATTCTTCATGACTGTTGTAAAAACTTAATACTGGCTATCTGTATCTTGGGTAAAAATACTGTTCACGTAAAACTTTCCATCATAGAGCACCTAAGGTAGGAAGAGAAACAGAAACAAGTAAATGTATTTGACTGATATATGTCACAATGCAATAAATCTATTTTCAACAGCATTTCAACTGTATAGCAGTAGCTGTACACTTACTCATGTTCACTGGGTCAATAACTGATATCCCTTTACCACACAGTCCCGACTTTTAACGACCCTGAGAAAGAAGCCTTTTGAAAACATTGTGGGAAAAGGAGGAAATGGTGGTAACCAGCATTTTCTCCTTTTCCCACAGTGTTTTCTACCCTTCCCAAAACAAATTTCAATTTTTCAGTCACATTTATTTTGTTGTCTGCAACTGCTTTCAATTTGGACCAGTCTGTTTTGTTGTTTGGTAAAGAGATATTACTGGCAATAAAGCTGGGGGAGGTTACTTTTTGTAGGAAACTACCTATCAAGCTCCAGCTACAGTTGAATTTTGAACACATGTTTTACAAATCATATTAACCAAAAGGCCATGGTGGGCTTGCAAGCATCTTCACGTCCTTGTTTATTAACCCTTAACCACACAATTCCGGGTTTAAACGAACCTATGGAAGATGCCTTCCGAAAACATTCCGGGAAAAGGAGAAAATGCTCGTTACCAGCATTTTCTCCTTTTCCCACTGTCTTTTCTACCCTACCAGAAACAAATTTAAATTTTGAGTCACATTTATTTTGTTGTCTGTAAATGCTTTTAATTTGGACCAATCTAAAATAGTGCTGTGTGGTAAAGAGTTAAGTGTCATTGCAACTGGATTTGATCCTGTCAAACTCCTGAACATGATTTGGGTTTGCTCATGGGGGAAACAGCCAGTGAATTTTAGAGAATTTGCTGAGAATTACTAGTATATGAAATAGAGGTAAAAGGCGCATTATTAAATTTAAACCTTTTTCAAACAATCAAAGTTTTAACAACTCTTAGTAAGACAGCCTCTCCAAATATTGTGGAATAAAGAGAAAATTTTGGTACAATATAGCCTGTAGAAAAAGCAGAAAATATTGGTAGCCTGCATTTTTTTCTTTTTTCCCCCACACTGTTTTCTACCCTTCCAGAGAGACATTTATTGTGTTGAGTTATATGTACTTTTTCATCTGCAAATAAGTTTCAATTTAGACAAGACTAAAATGTTCTTCTCTTTTAAAGATTGGGTGTTTATTTGTTGGAGCATTTTGCACCACTTTAAACATTATTTCAGATTTTTATTCATGTCAGTGTGACAACTCATTACTGTCTTTTCTGTATTTCACCAGCACAAAGCTGGGGCTCTGCAATGTCTTGCCTAAGGACATTCCTTAACCCTTAAAGCCCTGGATTGATTGATTCTATGGTGTTTAATGCCATTTTCAACATTATTTCAGTTATATCGTGGCGGCCAGTGCACCTATCCATGCTTTCCTAGCGTTTCTTTTAGCAGTGCTTTGCACAGTATTCTTTCCAAGCCACTGGCTGCTTTTCCCACATAGCCATTGTCAAAACAATGGTCAACGTTGAGAGAGGAAAGAAATTGGCCGAGCCAGGGTTTGAACCAGCGACCTGTTCTCAAGTCCCTTACGCTACAGACTGAGCTACAGGGTGCAGCTTAAAGCCCTGGAACCAACTTAAGTTGTTTTTGCAGACAAAAGTTGTTTTTGCAGACAGTGTAGATAAAGATCAGACTGCACATAATATGTAGTCTGATTTTAGATCTATACTGTCTGCTACTATGAAACAAGTTTTGTCAAAATAAAGCAAGACGGCTACCATTTTCTTACTTTCCAAGCAGGCGCGCAACCCTTTACCAGTTGGTAAAATTTTAGTTCAATTGTTCAAACTGGAAACAATTGCAGATGAAAAATTGGACGTATTAGCTCAAATGAAAAGATTTGCTTCAAGAAGAATAGTATTATGGAGGAAAAAATACCGGTAACCGGCAATTCTGCTATTTCCATAATGTTTCAAAAGTATTTTTCTTTGTTAAAATGATTAAATAGTGCTTTACATAATAACTTGGATGTTTTGGTTAACCCTTTACCACACAATCCCAACTTTTAAAGACCCTGGGAAAGAAGCCTTTTGAAAACATTGTGGGAAAAGGAGAAAATGCTGGTAACCAGCATTTTCTCCTTTTCCCACAATGTTTTCTACCTTTCCCAAAACCAATTTCTGCAAATGCTTTCATTTTGGAAATGTCCAAAATATTGTTGTTTGGTAAAGAGTTATGGGTTGAGGGAAAGCAGTAGCTTCTTACATTGCTCTGTATGTATGAATATATTTTTTTATTTTTTGTCCACAAATTCTTCTTGTAAGACTATTGTGATTGTACATGTATTTAAAATAATAAAATAATATTACATTATATTGCCTTGATTGTTGCATGAAACATATCTGTCTTTGTAAGAGCTGTGATCTGAACCAGCCAGTTTTATATCGTAGTACTGAAGGCCAAGTATTCACAAGCTACATATTCTTCAGCAACACCACAGAATATGTCTTTGGAAATCTGATTATTCTGCTGTATATCTGAAAAATAAAAAAAAGACGTATTCTCTTTTTTAATTTATCTAAATCTGAAACTGTAAAAAAAACAAAGACAGCAGTATAGTAATAGGTGTAGGTTTACTCCAACTTCATTCCATTTGATAACAGAATTGATTGCAGCATTTGTCCAGCATGTGGTTGAACTAATGTTGAAAACTGTACATGTATGAAGTCATAACTGTACAAATACAGCTTTTAACAAACCTGTTTCGAAACAGCATTGGTAATTACTTACCATTTGTAGGGAAGAAAACATGTGTTCCATCTTCCACAATGTTACTTTTCCATATGGATCAAAATTGACTGCTGCTGCATTTCCAACCTTTTACTAATTTTCTTCACATGTTCTTTACTCTAGTATGGCATATGTCTCAAAGCCCGAATAGTAGCAAAAAGTACACAAAAAGTAGGTCAGCAGTTGCTATGCTGCTCTATTTTTTGTTAACTTTTTACTTGATTTCAATTTTTTTTTGCCATTGACTTACACTTGGATTGACTGTACAACAACAGATTATCATCTTCCCAACAATTTCGTACTTTCAAAAGGTATGACTTAAATCAAAATGCATTTTAGCACCCACTTTGTTTACTTTTGGTGGCTGCTGGGCCTTTAAACAGTAGTACATACAATCATGGGTATGGGCTATACATCAAACAAATGAATGTAGTTTTTAGCCTTTCAATTTCTGACAATCATTCTGTTTACATGTATGATACATGTAAATTCTAGAACAGTGTAATGCAGTATCTTTTACTCAATAATCAGCACTTTTGCAAATGAAGCCCAGTTTGATTGACTGAGTGATACATACATGTAGCTTTCAACATTATATCAGTCATACCATTTTGATAGATCGTTAATTCATATGTTTCCTGAGTTTTAACAATATCTGAAGTAACTTGCCCATGGACATCCCAACAAAACCCAGTGAGAATTGAATCTGAGTCATGGATTACTTACATTATGCATTTACCACTGAGACATGAAATAATCCTTGAGCCCTTTTACATCTGTTCAGTTGAATAAAACTTGTGGCATTACTAGTATCACAAGGGTCAGCTCAAGTAATATAGGAGAACTGTGAAGCCCTATGTGACAAAACAAAATTCAGTCGCATAAGCACAGTAGTAGCTTAATCAGCGGTCTACCAGTATTTTGTCCAACAGCATATTTTCAAGAATTCTGCTCCATTTTCATCCTGGCCTATAATAAGGGTTTCATTTAAGATCTAGCAAAATGAGACAGCAAAAACTTCTTGCAGTATACCAGTAATCTTGAATCTACACTGCTTCTTTAAAGGTATAGCCCATGTGGTGGGTTGAGGTGAATCCCTGAAACTGCAATACATTGTTTTGAATTTTCATTACTTTACCAGTCATGTAAATTTTGTGAATTTGGCTATTGAAAATAAAATTTGTTTTATCTGATTGAGACACATGTACCTGAAAAGTGGTTGCCAAATTCTGAATCTACTGGAATGGAATCACAATCATGACAGAGTCAGAAACCAAGGCTCATCTGCATCTGCACAGTCAGTATAATTTAGTATGTGTATCATCATGTAGGAGGATCCATTCACATTGGCCAGAGATGTGTAAAGTAATTATCTCCATACTCTTGAATATCATTTACATATCATTTAACATTCTGTGCTAGAAATTTAATGGTGTTTTACTCCGCTTTCAACAGTATTTCAGTCATATCATGGCAGCATCACACAAGTTCATGTATTTCCTGGGATTCACCAGTACTAGGCTAGGGCTCTGAAGTGTCTTGCCCAAAGACACTCCCATGAAAAAACCAGCAGATCGAACCCCAGACCTAACAATGTGCAAATTCATCTTTTACTCTACCAAACGACAAAAATTTAGACTTGTCAAAATTGAAAGCATTTGCAGATGACAATTTAATGTGGGCCAAACGATAGAATATGTCTTTGATTGGGGAGAAAATATTGTGGGAAAAGGAGAAAATGCTGGTTACCAACATTTTCTCCTTTTCCTACAATGTTTTCAAAAGGCTTATTTCTCAGGGTCGTAAAATCTCGAGATTGTGTAGTAAAGGGTTAACATACAATCCAGTGCTGTAAATGACCCAGAGGCATAAACCTTTTCAGAACATTGTAGGAAAAGGAGAAAATGCTGCTGGTGACTAGTATTTACCTTTAATTCAACAATTGTTTCTCCTGTTTCAAATACAAATCATGTAGATCCAATACAAGCTATGTCGTCTACAAATGTTTTCAATCTAGACAAGTCTAAAATTTTGTCATCTGCTAAAAAAAAAAAACACACCAAGATTCCATTGATATGTGCACTGACCAGATTAGGGAAAGATAATTGGGTTCTACGTTCAAATTTGTGTCACCCAAGAAATTCAGCCAATTTTTTTTAAAAAATGGTGCAGATTTAACATATTGAGTTTCAATTGCATTTCTAAAGTGTTATACAACCCCCCCCCCCCCCCCCCCCCCCCAAATACTTAGCCTTGTCCAACACTAAGGCATTTGCGGAAAAACAAATATTTCTCAAATAATGAAATTTGTCTGTGATACAAGAAAAATATTGTGGAAATAGGAGAAAATGTCGGCTACCAACTTTTTCTCATATTTCCACCATGTTTTCAAAAGCATTTTTTCAATATCATAAAAACTAGGGATTGCTAGGTAAATGGCCAGTCTCCGAATAAATATGCGTCGCGTATATCCGAGGTTCAGACTACATTCATGCACATTTAATCATTATCTGCATTCTCTGCGAAGAAAATGGGTCAATCGGGTGCTGCGCAAAAATGAAAGATCATTTTCATCTCACAGGTGCCCGGCGAGCGACAGTATAATTCATGTATTACACATTAAGTAATAGTAAATTAGTGTGTAATATATGAATTATACTGTCGCTCGCCGTTCACCTGTGTTTCATCTTACTAGCCGATATTCATTAATCAGAAAGTGCTTACGTATCCTGATCCAACAGTAAATGCGGAAATCAATACAGATATAGCGATAAATCTGTTTTTAACACAATAAATATAAGATGAACGTAAGGCGACTTACTGATTCGAGAATGCGAACTGAAATCTGCCTCAGTTTTCAGACAGTTCGCTCATTCTGTATGTTTACACGGAGCTTCTTGTTCAAAACGAAAGAAACAAATCCTAAAATACACGCCCGTTTGTTCTTTCTGTGTCGCTCTTCGGCAAATTCGGTAAACGAACTTGGTTTTCTGTCGAATATGATTCTCACGACCGTCACACCGTCCTCCATTTTGTTCTTCGTTTACCTTAGCTCCAAGGTATCACGTGGTGTAACTACGTCATCGTTATTGATGTAAACAAAAGTTAGAGATACCTGGTAGTATTTCTTGTAGTTTTGAAAGTAATTCTTTTGCCAGCGAATGGAACTTTGACCAATCGCACATTAAGAGAGTGTCATCGTTATATTAATTTACATAGTTTTAAATGGTATGATTAAAATTTAACTTCATTTTTTTCCCCGCATTGTTTACATTTGGACTTTATTGGGACTTTAAACATGACAATGTTGACATGACCTACAAAATCACAACCACTCCAATTTGAATGATGTCTGCTTAAAAAGTTATAGTCTGAACTGTTGAAGATGTAATCTATAAGGTACAAAATGTTTGCTTACATGTATACTAAGTCGGTGACCTGTGCAAATCAGGCTCATCTTTTCTTATCCCAATGCAACCTTTTACTTCCTCATGGTTTATGGCAGGTGTTGTAGCTCAAATGTCTAGCTATGAGTTTGTACAACCAATAAAGAAAAGAAAAAGCGTGGAAAGTTCATCTGAAAGTGAACTCTAGGAAATATTCAAAATTAATGCCAAATCATCAAGTTGATTATTTTCTTTATTTGCTATTTTGAATTTAAGATAAACAGAAATTTTTAATTTGTTTGCTATTGTGACAAGTGAATGGCTCTGTACAGTGGATATATAGTCACTGGATTGAACCAGATTGGACTTAATAACCGGATTGGACCGGGTCAAACTGGAGTGGGCTTAATAACTGGATAGGCCCCAATCAAATCAGAATGGATTTAGTAGCTTGATTGGGACAATGTTTCTTCAGTCTTGTATGGACCAACTAAGTTTCATTTTTATTAGCTCCACTGGCCGAAGGCCAGCGGGCTTATGTCATGGCCCGGTGTCCGTCGTGCGTCCGTGCGTGCGTGCGTGCGTCCGTCCGTCCGTGCGTTAACTTTTATTTCAAACATCTTCTTCTCTGAAACTACCCATCCAATTTTCATGAAACTTCACAGAAATGATCCTGCCATGGTCCTCTTCAGAATTTCTTGAAAGAATTGGATTCCTTCAAAAACTCTGGTTGCCATGGCAACAAAACTGAAAAATATTGGAAATCTTTAAAAAATCTTCTTGTCTGAAGCCATAAGGCATAGGGCTACCAAATTTGACATGTAGCTTTATGTAGTAGACCTCTATCAAGTTTCTTCAAATTATAGCCCTGGGGTCAAAATTGGCTCTGCCCCAGGGGTCACAAGTTTTACATAGGCTTATATAGAGAAAACTTTAAAAATCTTCTTGTCTGAAACCATAAGGCATAGGGCTACCAAATTTGGCATGTAGCTTTATGTAGTAGACCTCTATAAAGTTTCTTCAAATTATAGCCCTGGGGTCAAAATTGGCTGTGCCGCAGGGGTCACAAGTTTTACATAGGTTTATATAGAGAAAACTTTAAAAATCTTCTTGTCTGAAACCATAAGGCATAGGGCCACCAAATTTGGCATGTAGCATTATGTAGTAAACCTCTATCATGTTTCTTGAAATTATAGCCCTGGGGTCAAAATTGGCTCTGCCCCAGGGGTCACAAGTTTTACATAGGCTTATATAGAGAAAACTTTAAAAATCTTCCTGGACCTAGCCATAAGGCCTAGAGCTACCAAATTTTGCATTTAGCTTGATCTAGTTGGGGTCTACCAAAAGTGCCCAAATTATAGTCCTGGGGTCAATTTGGCCTCATTTTTGGGGGGGGGGGGTTCACAAGATTTACATAGGCTTACATAGGGAAAACTTTTAAATCTTGGTGTACATAGCCATAAGGCTTAGACTACCAAATTTTGCATAATTATAGCATTATCTAGTGGACAACTACAAAGAGGGCCCAAGTTACAGCCTAGGATCAAGTTTGGCCCTGCACCAGGGGTCACAAGTTTTACATGGGTTTATGGAGTGAAAAGTTCAGAAACCGTCTTGTTTCTAGCCATAAGGCCAAGAACTCCCAAATTTGGCATGTTATTCTTCTAATACATATATTCCCCATTTAGTCCGACTGTAGCCCTGGGGTCAAAGTTTTATAAGGGCTTATATAGAGAAGACTTCTCTTCATGGTTTATATTTATAAGCCAGTGGAGCGATACAGGGCCATCATGGCCCTCTTGTTCCACATTGGCTAGTCTGTCAATACTTTCGGTACTTTTATCACCTATATAAGAAATAATTTGTTATGACCCTTACAATACAATTCCCAAACACACTGTCCAGTGGAGAAGACTGTTTAACTCTTCACCAAACGACAAAATTTTACACTTGTCCAAATTGAAAGCATTTGCAGACGACAAAATAAATGTGACTCAAAAATTGAAATCTGTTTTGGGAAGGTCAGAAAACATTGTGGCAAAAGGAGAAAATGCTGGTTACCAGCATTTTCTCCTTTTCCCACAATGTTTTCAAAAGGCTTCTTCATCAGGGTCGTTAAAACCCGTGATTGTGTGGTAAAGAGTCGACTCTTCACCAAACAAAATTTTGGACCATTCCAAATTCAAAGCATTTTCAGATGACAAGTTAAATGTGACTCAAATGATAGAATTTGCATTGGATGTGGTAGATAACATAATGGGAGAAGGAGAAAATGCTGGTTACTAGCATTTTCTTCTTTTCCCACTTTGTTTTGAAAGCTGTCTTCATTAGGGTCTTTAAAACTCGGGATGGTATAGTAAAGAGTTAAATCAAAGCGCTGACGCACTGAAGGCAGTGGGTTTGTGCCAGCTACAGATCTTATTACTTTCTTTGCACAGGTTTTCTTTATACATGACTTGAAGTAAAAAGGTGCCTTAATCGATCTGCAAACAGTATAGACTTAGGTCAGCCAGTGCAGGCAGTCAGTCTGTGCAGTCTTCACAGGCTGACCTGGGCTGAAACTTTTCGCCATTGGTCCATTTTCTGTACATCGAAGGGTCGGTCTATGGATCAATAATTATTTATGTCTTGCTTGGTATAATCCATCACGAGAATGCAAGAAGCCCCCTTTAGCCAAAGCACAGCTCATTTGTTTGTGGCTAAAATAAAGATAAAATCTAGTACATGAGCACAGGCAGAAAACAAGACTTGAATAAATGATATTAATCCTTTCCAAAACAATCCCAAGTTTTTATGACCCTGTGGAAGAGGCCTTTAAAGATATTTGTGGAAATGGAGAAAGTGCTTCTAACCAATGTTTTCTATTATATCAATCCGTAACATTTATGAAATTCTTGAAAGGTATCTTAAAGTACTGAAAACCAGTCTTAGTATAATTTTGAGGTTTTACACCTCGAAATCCTTGTAGGCCAAATAATGTGCTTTTATAAAAGTTTTGCCGATCCCTTTTAAGGAGTTTGTAGCTCAAAGACTTGAAGTTGGTACCGCTGGTTTAAATTTCCAGCATGGTCTTCTTTCTGATCCACTTATCATTTATGCCATGTTGTTATTCAGTGCATGACCTTAAGGAAATAGCCAAGAAACGCATGCATAGGTACACTGGCAGCTGTTATGACCCAAGCTGTTTAAATTTCATTAACTGCTAATAAATTATACTGAAAGAAGCCATTTGCAGACAAAAATTGAAACATGGCTCAAAAACAGTGTACATCTTTGATAGGGTAGAAAACATTGTTGGAAAAGGAGAAAATGCTGCTTACCAGCATTTTCTCCCATTCCTACAATGTTTGTAAAAAGTTATGTTCTAAGGGTCGTTAAAACTTGAGATTGTGTTGTACAAGTAAATGCATAATATAATTTGCAGTTATAACTACTTTTAACTCTTTACCACTCAATGCCGACTTCTAACAACCTTGAGAAAAAAGCCTTGTGAAAACAGTCTGGGAAAGGAGAAAATGCTGGGAACCAGCATTTTCTCTATTATCCACAATGTTTTCTATCCTATAAAATAAAACTTGTACCATTTGAGCCACAATGAAATTGTCGTCTGCAAATGCTTTCAGTTTGAACACAGCTGAAATTTTGCCGTCTGCCAAAGGCTTAATGGGTGACTTTTCGTGTAACATCGCCTGTCATAGCCGAATCCGTACGACTTTGGCGATAAAAGGCGATTTTACACGAATCCCATTACGATGCCCTATGCTCAAAATTCATCATGCAAACAAACACCGACAAGAAAAAGTCGATGCAAAGAATCAAAGTCGCCGCAAATTTTTTTATTTAATGCTTCAAGAAAGCCAGGGCAAATAAGTAAATGTCAGTTTTCATCAGCAGATTTTTTAACACATTATGAAATTGATGTGACTGTGAATCTATATCAAAAGTTGTCTTCTGTTACAGTATCTAATACCCTCGCATAGCGCTCTCTGAACTCTTTTCCAAACGAAAAATATCAGACTCTTCCAAATTCAAAGAGTTGACAGACGACAATTTAAAAAGCTGCAAAAATGGTAGAAAATTCGCTAGTAGTGGGGGGAAAAGTATTTGTTAAAGGAGAAATTGCTTATAACGAGTAATTTCTCCTTATCCAACATGTTTTTCCAAAAGAATTTGACAGTGCACGTGATAACCCGCGTTTGTTTGGGAAAGTGTTGAAAACAGGGACAAGTTACTAAAATGTTGCTGTCCTAGGATAGTATGATTCAAGAGAACGTAAGTTTGCAAGGCATGCTTTCAATTTAAACAAGTCTAAAACTATACTGTTTGGTGAACGCTGTTAATAAAGAATATTGGTTTTGCATTGCGATTTATGAACAACACAGCGAAAAACTGGTCTCTCTCCAGATTTTTTCCAACAAAGTACATTGTAAATTTATCTAGAACTTGGTGAGAAATAAACAAAAGGGTTCTAAACAATCTTTGTTTTAAAAACTAAACTTAGAAAGAAGTAACCAATAATGGTTAGATACAATCATAACCATCATACTCGTTCTTCGGCGGAATTTAACACAATTTCAGCAATGTACAATTTTAGCAGTGGTCATTCAACAAAAAACACAAATAGTAGGAAAAACTAGGTACTAAATAATCAAAATGATAATTAAACCTGTGTACGAAATGACGAAAGTGGATACGAAATGACCAACTGGATACGAAATGACCAAAATAGAAAATATAGGTAGGTACGAAATGACCAAAATCGTATCTACGAAATGACCTAGGTACGAAATTAACTAGGTACGAAATGACTGGAAACCTGTACAGCCTTGACCAATGGAAACAAGGCATTTATTTGGATGAGTCCATTTCTCGCGAATAGTGAAAATAAAAGTAATACTTGGGCGGATTTTTTGATGTTGTAAGTATTAACAGAGCAAAAATAGTATCGTATTGTATATACTTCGTAGTTTAAGAATGAATTAAAAAGCCAGTTTAAGGCGAAGTAGAAAGATTCCTTGTTAACCTTAACACCCCTATAAAAAAGAAATTCCCATTGTCCATTTCCTAACTCGAAAAACTATTAAAAATATAGTCGCGTGCTTCTGCGTGGCGACTAATAAAAACTTTTGCTCTGAAAATATTTTCTTTTGCACTTTTTCGGTCTATGTAGATACCGACGCCCTCTTTCCGTTTCTATTCTACAGTAACATTACGGATGAACTCGTAAGGTGTAAGGCAGTTTTGAAAGGGTGTCGTCTGCGCGAGTAGCGCATATTTATACATGATCGTTTGTGTATTCATGGAGGAACTATTTAGTCAAGTGTAGGAATCAAGTTTTGTTTACCTCGCGTATCCAGGAAAAAGCTGCCGGATGCAAGAATTCTCGACCTAGATAAATATCGTAAGCGTTGAAAATCAGTAACTCATACCTGGGGACTATGACAGCGGGTTTCACCCGCTGCCAAAAACATTGTGAAAAATTATAAAATGCTGTTAAACATCATTTTCTCACTATGTTTTTAACCACATTAAAGACAAGGTACATCATTTGATTTACAGAAAAGGCAGGTAAACAGCATTTTCTCCATTTCCCACAATGTTTTTAATCCTGTCTAAGATAAGTTCAATCATTTGAGTTACAGAAAAGGTTGTTAACCAGCATGTTCTCTTTTTAGCACAATGTTTTTTACCCTATTAAAGACAGTTCCGTCTTTGGATTCAGGCTTAAATTGTTACCTGCATATACTTTCGTTTTGGGGGAGTCCTGCATGGTCAAGTGTAGGACTCATGATCTGGAGGCCCTCGGTTCGAGCCTCACTGGATCCACTGGATCTTTTGTAGGAGTGTCCTTGAGCAGGACAATTCAGAGCCCAAGTCTTGTACTGGTGAAACCCAGGACATACATAAATAAGAATGCTGGAGAAATCGGCCCCTGGAGAAATCGGCCCCTGGAGAAATCGGCCCTAAAACGCTTGGGGCCGATTTCTCCGGAGAAATCGGCACCTGGGGCCGATTTCTCCGGAGAAATCGGCACCTGGGGCCGATTTCTCTGGAGAAATCGGCCCCAATAGAAATTTTGGAGAAATCGTCCCCAATTCTCATTGTTCTAATTTTTGTGTACTGTCTCATAATTTTTCTATATGTACTATTCATACTTTAATGAAATAATATATAAACATTTGATATACATGTATGTGTTTTCTTTTTGTTTATTTGAATTCTACCCATAGAGTACATTCTTCTGCAAATGCATCCTTTTTTTCGATGAAATAAAATCGAGTCCACAATGGCCTAATTATCAGTTATATCACTCTTTTATATACAGCGTCACAATGATTCATAATCTCGTTGGAGAACTCTTTCGTTGATCGAACCAATGATCGATTAACTTAACCCATTAACACACAATCCCGAGTTTTAATAAACCTGTAGGAGAGGGCTTTTAAAAACATAGTGGGAAAAGGAGTAAATGTCAGCACTTTTGCACTTTCTCCTTTTTCCAAAATTTTTTTCCCTCATCAAAAACAAAAACAAAAACAATTCTTCCAGTTATATTTAATTTGTTGTCTGCAAATCCTTTGAATTTGGACCCGTCTAAATTTTTGCCGTTTGGTAAAGAGTTAATTACACAAAATAACTGAGTCACTAGTAGTACTATGAAAAATGATAGAAAGAGAGAGTCAGAAAATGCAGCGGAAGTATACAGTGTGAGAGAGCGAGTATAATACTCGATCGAGAATGAGAGAGAGAAAGAGAGAGAGAGAGAGAGAGAGAGAGAGAGAGAGAGGGGAGACATACATAGAAAGACACAAAAGGTTGGAGACAGACATCTGATGGTTCTAAAAACCATTCTGTAACATGAACAGTATTCATAAACAGAGAGAGAGACAGAGACAGAGAGAGACAGAGAGAGATCTGATACGACGAAGAACAACAATATGAAATTGATAACAATTACCTATGCCGAACATGCAGAAAGGGAGAGAGAGATCGAGAGAGAAAGGTGGGAAAAAAAAAAAAAAAAGGTTTTAATTACATGACAAATACACATATATGCATCGTGAGCATTTATATTTCATAATTCGTTCAATATCAAATTCAAACAAACACAAACATTCAACAATCTTACAGGTGTAGGCTACCTGTGTGAAGGTGTGAAAAAAAGAACAATCAGTGTGAAAAACTGAAAATTGCCATAAAAACAACAAAGAAGGTGTAATCAAATACAACTTGAAACAAGACATGGCTTACACAGTGTATGTGTTAAATAAAACCTAAATGGAAATTATATTTTCTGAAAAAGCAACATCTATATATATAAAATTTGACATTGGGGACGATTTCTCCAAAATTTCTATTGGGGCCGATTTCTCCAGAGAAATCGTCCCCAGGGACCGATTTCTCCGGAGAAATCGGCCCCAAGTGTTTTGGGGCCGATTTCTCCAGGGGCCGATTTCTCCAGGGGCCGATTTCTCCTGACACCATAAATAATGAGCTGTCGCTATGATATGACTGAAATAATATTGAAAGTGGCGTAAAACACCAATCAATCAAGTCTTCATTTTGGACGTGTGTACATTTTTGTCATTTGGTAAAAAGCTAATTCTTTACCACGGAATCCTGAATTTTGACAACCAGTTCAGGAAAAGGCTCCTTTGAAAACAGTGTGGGAAAAGGAGAAAATGCTGGTAACCAGCATTTTCTCCATTTCCCACAATGTTTTCTACCCTTTCAAAGATAAATTATGTCATTTGTGCAATATTTATTTTGTTGTCTGCAAATGCATTCAATTTTGAAAGGTATACAATTTTGCAGTGTGGCCAAGTGTTAAAAGAGGCAGTACAATGGTTTATCTGTTTGAAACAAGACAAAAACCAATTTGTCACCTACATTTTCTCATCTGTCATCCGTGCATGCATGTACTTACAGTCTCTCTGCTGTCTACTTTCTGGTCCACAGAGTTCTTCAATGCAGATTATAAGATTTTCTCTCCAAAAACATACAAGCCTGAGGATATTTGCTTTTACACAAAATGTCGTAATTTCCTTTGTGCATTTAAAATAGATCTACATGCCTGTTCAGTCAGAAAATTAAAAAGCAGATATTACAGTTTCAAAACTTTTTGTTCAGAACATCTAACAGAATATCTTACCTTGTACATTCAAGATGCTATAAGACACCAGGATCTGTACAATCTATCTTAACTCTTTACCACACAATCCCGACTTTTAAAGACCCTAAAAAGGAAGCCTTTTGAAAACATTGTGGGAAAAGGAGAAAATGCTGGTAACCAGCATTTTCTCCTTTTCCCACAATGTTTTCTACCCATCCCATAACACATTTCAATCTTTAAGTCACATTTCATTTGTCGTCTGCAAATGCTTTCAATTTGGACTAGTCCAGAATTTTGTTGTGTGGTAAAGAGTTAATCATTTAGCAGAAAGCAACTTTTTGCCATTATTGAGCACATGTTTTTAACTCTTAAATCTTTGAGAAGGGTAGAAAACATTGTGGGAAAAGAAGAAAATATTTTTTACCAGCATTTTTAGCTCCACTGGCCAAAGGCCAGCGGGCTTATGTCATGGCCCGGTGTCCGTCGTGCGTCCGTCCGTCCATGCATCCGTCCGTGCGTCCGTCCGTCCGTGTGTTAACTTTTATTTCAAACATCTTCTCTGAAACTACCTATCCAATTTTCATGAAACTTCACAGAAATGATCCTGCCATGGTCGTCTTCAGAATTTCTTGAAAGAATTTGATACCTTCAAAAACTCTGGTTGCCATGGCAACAAAACTGAAAAATATTGGAAATCTTTAAAAATCTTCTTGTCTGAAACCATAAGGCGTAGGGCTACCAAATTTGGCATGTAGCTTTATGTAGTAGACCTCTATCATGTTTCTTGAAATTATAGCCCTGGGGTCAAAATTGGCTCTGCCCCAGGGGTCACAAGTTTTACATAGGCTTATATAGAGAAAACTTTAAAAATCTTCCTGTACCTAGCCATAAGGCCTAGAGCTACCAAATTTTGCATGTAGCTATATCTAGTGGGCCTCTACCAAGCAGGCCAAAATTTTAGCCCTGGGGTCAAAATTGGCCCCGCTGCAAGGGTAACAAGTTTTACATGGGCATACATAGTGACAGCTTAAGAAATCTTCCAGTACCTATCCATAAGGCCTAGAGCTACCAAATTTTGCATTTAGCTTGATCTGGTGGGGGTCTACCAAAAGTGCCCAAATTACAGTCCTGGGGTCAATTTGGCCTCATGCTGGGGGTGGAGGGGGGGGCGAAGGTTCACAAGATTAACATGGGCTTATATAGGGAAAACTTTTAAATCTTGGTGTACATAGCCATAAGGCTTAGGGCTACCAAATTTTGCATAATTATAGCTCTATCTAGTGGACAACTACAAAGAGGGCCCGAGTTACAACCCTAGGGTCAAGTTTGGCCCTGCACCAGGGGTCACAAGTTTTACATGGGTTTATGGAGTGAAAACTTCAGAAACCGTCTTGTTACTAGCCATAAGGCAAGAACTCCCAAATTTGGTCATAAACATGTGCTTATAGGGTGAAAATTAAAAAAATCCTTTTGCTCCTAACCGCAAACCCAAGGGCTACCAAATCCGGAGCACTTTTGATTTTTTTTTGAAATTAGCCTTGCATCAGGGGTCTTATGTTTAGCTCCACTGGCCGAAGGCCAGCGAGCTATTGTCATGGCGTTGTGTCCGTCGTGCGTCCGTCCGTCCGTTTGTCCGTTCGTCCGTGCGTGCGTCCGTAAACTTTTTCTTTAAAAAACTTCTCCTCAGAAACTATTGACTGGATTTTTACCAAATTTCACAGGAGTGTTCCTTTGGTGGTCCTCTTTCAAATTCCTTCAAATAATTGTGTTCCATGAAGAATTCTGGTTGCCATGGCAACCAAAGTAAAAAACCTTTAAAAATCTTCTCCTCCCAAACCGCTATTTGGATAGCATTATTATTTTGCAGGAATGTTCCTTAGATACAGGTTTACAGAATTCCTTTAAAAAAAAAATGATCTGTCAAAAAACATGGCTTTTATGGGAGACTCATTTTCCTTTTATGGTATAAAGTAAAATCTTTGAAAAATTTCTTCTCTAAAACTATTCATTGGATTTCATTGTTGTTTTGCAGGTAAGTTCCTATGGTGGTTGTCTGCCAAATTGTTTCTATGGTGGTTGTATACCAAATTCCTTTTAAAAAAATGATACACCTAAAAACACATTTTTTTATAGACAAGGCTTATATTTCAAAAAAATGTTCTTCTCCAAAACTATTTATTGTGTTAGTTTTATCGACTAACAAAGAAAAAGGAAGAAAATTGGATTGACTTGACCTAGTCAGGGCTGTCCTATTTAAGCCCACACATTTTCCTTGGTATTAAGATCACAATTTACTCCAATGATATGCTATTAGTTAGTACTAGTAATAAAATATCACTGGCCATAAATAAGATAAAAGCTTGGGCACCTTTCACAACTTGAGCTTTTCAATTTTGCCTTATTACTAAGCCTGAGTAACCATGCCAAGATAAAAAAGAAAAAGTATTTTAATAACAAAACCCCCATGTTGTAGGTACTTTATGGTCCTTTTGATATAGAACAAGAGAACCTCTGCACTTTTATTAGTTCTGGTAAAGGTTTGTTGACCTACTAATGAGTAAATGCAGAGTGGACAGAAGGGGTGTAAATCCTGGTGACCTGGTACACAGTGGGACAGGGCTTTACATTTGTGATAAGGCATTAATGTTACCCAGTCAAACTGATCCCGCAACTTCAGTACACCAGAATTAATCTGTGCCCTGGAGCAGGATATTTGATTTATGTAAATGCATTTGTAGACCATTTTGTGTTGTTTGACACAGAAGACATTCTAACTGTGACTGTGAAAAGTTGATTATTAGGGATTAGGTGTTCATTGTATGCCAGCATATTTTATTCTATCTGGTGTATTGATGTAAGTTGATCTATATTGCTATAACATTCATTCATTTGCCCTCCTAGCTGTTCTTTTAGATTACCCCTTTACCACACAATCACAACTTTTAACGACCCTGAGAAAGACATATTTTCTATATTTTGATGTTTCCCCACCCAAAATGGTTTGTGAAAGGACCTGTTGCAGACAACATATCTTCAAATTAGTAAGACATATATAAAAAAGGATAGAAATTATTGTGGGAAACTAAGAAAATGCTGGTTACCATTTTTTTCTTCTTTTCTCACAAGTTTTTTCCATACCTTTTTTCTTCAGTGAGCTAAAATGCAGGATTGAATGGTAATTGTTAAAAACTTCTTTTCGCCATTATAGAAATATCAGACCTGTGGAGCGATACAGGCGCTCAAGCGCCTCTAGTTTACAGAGGCTTCATATGGACGAAACTTGAAAATCACTGTATTTATAACCATACAGCATAGACTTGTATTATTTTGGCATGTGGCTTTATCTTGTGGACCTCTACCAGGGTTCAAGTGATTATCACTCTGGGATCAAAAATGGCTTTTCCCTGCGGGTCTCAACTTTAACATGGGCTTTTACAGAGAAAACTTTGTAAGTCTTCATTTTGAAACCATTTGGCTCAGAATTGAAATGTTTAGTGTTTATGGTTTATATTTATAAGCCAGTGGAGCGATACAGGGCCATCATGGCCCTCTTGTTTCCTTTTCCCACAATGTTTCCCAAAGCTTTCTTTCACAGGGTCATTAAAAGTTGGCATTGTGTTGTAAAGAGTTAACTCTTAACTTGCTAACTTACTTCTTGCCCATGCTGAATGCATTTTATGGACTACGAATTAGATTGTAACTCAAATGATAGGATTTGTCTTCAGTGTTGAAAACATTTTGGTAAAAGGAGAAAATGCTGATAACCAGCATTTTCTCCTTTTCCAACAATGTTTACAAAAGTCTTTTAATCAGGGTCATCAAAACATGGGATTGTTTGGTAAAGAGTTGATTGTCAGGATATTTTGTGTTCAATATGGCGCAGAGATTTTTGGATGTATTCACCTACCAGTCAAAATTGTATTCACGCTCAAATTGTAAGGAATTTTCTGCATAGCAGGGTCCGCTGGCTTTCGACTTACTTTTGGTACTGATAACATATGAATAAATAGAGATATGTAATTGGTCAAAAATGTAGACATGTTTATTCTAAGGGCCCCTGTTATAAAAAATGTAGACATGTTTATTCTGTGGGCCCCTGCCTACTTGCTGTCAAATTTTTGCCATCTTTCTTTTTTAAAGATATTTCTTGCTTTCAGTTTCAAAGAAACACAATTTGTAATTGCCAAAACCAAATGGTTCAACAAATCAGACATTATGTTACTTTCTCAACCCATTACCACACAATCCAAACTTTCGACGACCCTGTTGGAGCAGATCGACTTTTGAAAGCAATGTGGGAAAGGAGAAAATGCTGGTAACCAGTACTTTCTCCTTTTCCCACAGTATTTTCTACCATGTCAAAGAACTTCGGTTTATTTGTATCACTTTCAAAATTGTTGTCTGCAGAAGCTTTCAATTTGGAAGAGTCTAGAATTTGTTGTTTGGTAAAGAGTTAATTTAGTATTAGACTAAGAAAGTAATCAAGAATGGTTGGTGAAAACTAAGCCCTGGAGAGGCTCTGAAGTACTGACAAAATACTCATTTTGTTTGCAAGACAACAGTAATTTATATTTTAGTAATTTAGATGATATATTGGAATATAAGTGGCCATGTTGTCTGAAATTAGCACCCTGTGGAGCTACTTAATCAGGACTACAAAATTCCAGTACATGAGAAATATTGCAGGTTTAGATTATTAATTAACAGCAAGTCACATAGAGATGTCTCTGGGGCCCATTACAATAATATTTCCATTACATTATGACAGTGAGGGATGATGGGACAGAAAATTTAGACTGGACTACAGCTGGCTTTTATCATGTGATACCACTGGATGGTACTTAACTTCTTTTAACCAGATGACAAAAAGCTCGTCTGTATTGAAAGGATTTGCTGACTTAAAATCAAAGGTGGTGCAAGTTGTTCTAACTTTCTAACAGAGAAAAGAAAGTATCTGGAAAAGCAGGAAAATTCTGGTTAATGGTGTTTTATGCCTCTCAAACAGACTGTTTTCATATAGTCCTCTTCCTCAAGGTCGTAGACATGGAATCATTAGGTAAAGGGTCAATGCAAATGTACTTTTGGACAGTCCAGTCACCATTGACCTTAACAATTACCCTGTGAGAGTCCACCAATTTCATCTTTGGTTAAGTTTGAAACAATTGGATGCTTTCATTTAGACTATTACCCCAGTATAAATGTTGCCTGGTTTTTCAGTGTAACTTGTTACCACACAATAAAAAGTTTTAAAGACCCTGAAGAAGAGGCCTTTTGAAAAAATAGTGGGAAAAGGAGAAAATACTGGTGCCCAGCATTTTCTCCTTTTCCTACAATGTTTTCTAACCTTTCCAATACTGAAATCACCATTTAAGCTACATTTAATTTGTCATCTGCAAATGCTTTGAATTTGGTCCAAAATTTTATCGTTTGGTAAAGAGTTAAATACTGTTTTTACGATTCTTTTGCGATGTTTGATATTTCAAGATTATATTCTTTCCAAAATAGCTGCATTGTATTGAAATGATTATATATATTCTACTTATCTCTTGACCAAACATTTTAAACTTGTCCAGATTGTGTCCAGATTGAAAGCATTTACAGACGACAAATGTAGCTTGGAAGTTGGGATTTGTCTTTGAGAGTTTGAAGTATTGTGCGAAAAGGAGAAAGTGCTGGTTACCAGTATTTTCTCCTTTTCCGATGGTGTTTTTAAAAGTCTTCTCTCAAAGGGCTGTTAAAATTCCAGATTGTGTGGTAAGGGGTTAAAGTCACTCCATGACATTTGTTCAGGTCAGAATACCCAACATGTTGCATTTTCAGACTTACTTAACCCTTTCCCAAACAAGCCCTGATCTTCACGTGTCTGCAGTACAAGTCTTTTGAAAACACTGTGGGGAAAGGAGAAATTGCTCATAAGGAGCAATTTCTCCTTTTCCCACAGTGTTTTCTACCCTTTTTGAGAATTTTATGCCATTTTCATCAAATTTAAAATTATTGTCTGAAAACTCTTTCAATTTGGACCAGTCCAAGATTTGTTGTTTGGGAAAGGGTTAAGACTTACTTTCACATGCAAGAAAGAACATTTTAGTACAAGCAAAAAGTATTTAACTCTTTACCAGACACAAAAAAATGTAGATGTGTCCAAATTGAAAACATCTGAAGACAATAGTATAAATGTGACTTAAATGAGGAAATGTGCCTTTGATAGGATAGAAAACATTGTGGGAAACAGAGAAAATGGTGGTTACCAGCATTTTCTCCTTTTCCCACAGTGTTTTCAAAAGCCTTTTACCTTAGGGTCGTTAAAAGTTGGGATTGGGTGGTAAAGAGTTAAACACCTGACCTGCTTGCCCACCAAAGCTTTTGTTGTTGGAGGGCCCGGGCGCCTGGCACCTGCTGCTCTGCTTTCCTAGCTTGCTTCCTTCTCTGTAGAGTTAGGTACCTCTGGTATGACAAGGCACAGAAATTTTGTGGCTAGGTTTTGCATCATACTTTTACTTGGCTTAAAATCAGAAAATTTGATCAGTAATTTATTCCACAAGGGTATACAAATACTAATTGTTTTGGGAAACCTGAGAGAGTCTAATCCCATTGTCATTGAAGCTTTGTTGTTTCTGTGAAATATTATCCTGAGTCCACACTGCTCTTCTACTTCATTCAGTTAACAGACAGTGAAATTAATGCTACACCCTAGAGAAATCTACTTCTTTCCTCTGAAAACTGTTCATTTTATGCCTGGTTAATACTAGAAGAACCCCAGTCTATCTTCAGGGAAAAGTCAGTGACCTTTTGCATATAGTTCATATCTATTGTGACCTTGACCTTTTATGGTTTATAAATTTCATTTCACCTTGATCTCTTCTTCGTAATTCCAGAAAGTCAGGCATTTAGTCACTTTTATTGATGTCTACTTTTCCAAAGTATTTTTAGACTGGAACTCATTACTAAACAACAGTATTTTGGATTGGGCAGAATGAAAGCATTTGCAGACAACAAATTTTATAAATGTGGCTTAAAAAATGATTCCTGTCTTCGATAGGGTAGAAAACATAGTGGGAAAAAGAGAAAATGCTGGTTACCAGCATTTTCTCCTTTTCCCACGATGTTTTCTGTAGCCTTCCACCTCAGGGTTGTTAAAATTTGGAATTGTGTGGTAAAGAGTCAATAAAAGAAGTGTTGTCATACTTTTATGGAAATGGCTGTCCAAATTAGTTGTGTAAACAAATTATTTGTGCTTTTTAGGTCCTAATAAACCAGTAATGAAAGTAATAAACAGGTTATCTTTTCCAAACTTCTCACACAGGTTGTATGGCTTACATTTTTTGTGAAATAGAATATGTTGTATTTTATGTTAAACGGTCTTTCATATGAAACTAATTATAGCATACCCAGCAAGCAATAAGCAAACAAAATGCTTTGAAAGAAAGCAAGAACATTATTTTTTTCTTTTCAAACTGTATCTTGACCTTTATATGTGTAGAAATGTACTAAACAGAATGAAGAAAACACCTCACAAGAACAAATATTCTGTAGACTAAAGTCAGTAAAAGTGTTGTGTTTCGTTGAATATTAGAGTGGAAACAGAGTGCTTTTGTAAAGTTTAACTCTTGCCCAAACAAGCCCTGGTTTTCACGTGTCTGCAGCACAAGTCTCTTGAAAACGCTGTGCGAAAAGGAGAAATTGCTCGTAACGAGCAATTTCTCCTTTTCCCACAGTGTTTTCTACCCTTATTGATAACTTTTTACCATTTTCATCAAATTTAATATTGACGTCTGCAAACTCTTTCAATTTGGACCAGTCCAAATTTTGTCGTTTGGGAAAGGGTTAAGGGGGTTTAAACCTTTAACACAGAATCACAAGTTTTTAACGACCCTGACTAAGATGGATTATGAAAACATTGTGGAGATAGTATTATAGTATAATACATTAAAAGGAATAACTGGTAACGTTTTCCACCCTTTAAAGACATATTGCATCTCTGAGCAACATCTATTTGAGCATACTCTGCGAAAAGGGGGCCAAAACCTTTTGTTATTGGACAATTTTCTGTATGTTCAAGGACAGTCTACCTTATGATTCAGTCGGTTATTAAAAAAACGTGGCTATTATGGATCCATAGTTATGTGATGGCTTGATTGGTATCATGGATCATGGAGATGCATTAAGCACCCTTTTGCCAGAGCATGGCCCATTTAGTAGTCTGCAAATCCTTTCAATTTTGAACTGTCAAAAATAGCGTCATTTGGTACAGAGATAATAGAGATGGATTTGCCTCTATGTTATTGCATGGATATCATGAGCTGTAAGCCTTTTGTAGAAAATGAATGTGTCAGGATTTTTTTCGGAAATATTAATAAAGTCCCGTACACTTGCCCCTTTGGCATTATCACTCTTCATTACCAGTGACAGGATATCGCCTCCCCTTAAGGTGACATTTTAATCCATTGTAGGGGTTGAATCAGGGGACGGAATTATTGCCACAAAGGGTTTAATTAAAGGCGCTATTTTCTACACCAGTGAACATCCAAGATTCCAGATATTTGATATAACCCTCCCTGGGCAAAGTAATCAAACAACCATTTTGGTCATAAATTAACATTGGGCAACTGTACTTCTGCTAGAATGAGCAATTCTGATTCTCCCTTTTTTGACTGGTACCAGTAGAATTGGTAGTTCATTGTATCTCTAAGGGCAACAAATAAACCCAAAGTACATATGACGAGGAATGAGACCTAGTCGCTTGTAATTTGATGCTTGCTTTTCTCTATAGTGTCTAAGCTAAGTGGTCAGTGTATATTAAAGATCACACCACATGCTTTGTGCAGTCTGATCTTGATCTACAGTGACCGCAAAAACAACTACAGTTGTGGAAGGCGCTTTAACCCTTTACCACACGACAAAATTTTAGACCTGTCCAAATTGACAGCATTTGCAGGTGACAATTTCACTGTGGCTGAAATGGTGCAATTTTTGTTTGATAGGGTAGAAAACATTGTGGGAAAAGGAGAAAATGCTGGTTACCAGCATTTTGTCCTTTTCCCACAATGTTTTCAAAAGGCTTCTTTCCCAGGGGCATCAAAAGGCGGCATTGTGCGGTAAAGGGTTAAGGGTTACAATGAAAGATTATTAAGTTTGATATCATCTCTCTTGTTGCAGTTGAGGAATGTTTCAGTATCTCTTTTTTTAACTTGGTGATGACAGTATAGATCAAAGATCAGACTGCACATTTGTGCTATCTGATCTTGATCTACACTGGCCACAAAAACAACTTTAGTTGTGAAAGGGACTTTAAGGGTTAAAATGGTGTGCAGAAAGATATTTGGTATCATCTCTCTTGTGGTTGCAGTCCAGGAATGTTTCTTTATATCTTCTTTCAAGTTTGTGATGACAATTTAAAATCTAGACTTGCCAAAATAGTAAAAAAATTGTTAGGATTGCCTTGGATTATGACTGAGTCTGAAACATTTGGAAGGAGGAAAAGGGTAAAACCCTTATAATTCTTGGCACAATACCTAACTCTTTATCAGACAACAAAATTCTAAATTTGTGCATATTGAAAACATTAACCCTTTAGCAGACAACAAAATTTTAGCCTTGTCCAAATTGAAAGCAATTTTAAAGTGGCTCAAATGGTACAATTTGTCTTTGATAAGGTAGAAAACATTGTGGGAAATGGAGAAAATGCTGGTTACCAGCATCTTCTCCTTTTCCCATAATGTTTTTAAAAGGCTTCTTTCCCAGGGTCTTTAAAAGGCGGCATTGTGTGGTAAAGGGTTAATTTTGGCAGACCACAAATTCAATGTTGCTCAAATGATGGAAGTTGTCTTAAAAATGGTAGATTAAAAAACACTGTAAGCATAGGAGAAAATGCTGGTTACCATGCACGTTGTACGACAACGTTTGCAAAACCAGTCTACCTCAAGGCCCTTAAACAGGATATTGTCTGATAAATTGTTTAGTCTTGATTATGGTTTGTCATCCGCAAATTCTTTGAATTTGGTCAAGTTTAAAATTTTGTAGTTTGGTAAAGAGTTAATCTCGAGTTTTAACAATTCTTGGGGAAGAGGCTTTTGAAAACCTGGTGAGAAAAGGAGAAAATGCTGGTAACCAGCATTTTCTCCCTTTCCAACAATGTTTTCTACACTTCCAAAGAAAAAAATTCAGTTTTTGAGTCATATTTAGTTTGTCATCTGCAAATGCTTTTAATTTGGACCAGCCAAAAATTTTGTCGTATGGTAATGAGTTAAGGCGGCCATAAGGTTAACCTATAAGGATGGAGCCACTGTGGATTGTCATTTGTTTTTCCATATATTTTTCCCATTATAATGGTGTTCCTAGACCCAAGAAATGATCATGATTGAAAATTAGTCTGCGAGATAGTGCCTAGATTGAAGTTTCCGTCTGCAAAAAAATCCAAATTTAACCCGTAACACACTATTCTGAGTTTATAGACCCTTGGAAGGCTTTTGAAACCATTTTGGGAAAAGAAGAAAATGCTGGTAACCAGCATTTTCTCCTCTTTCCACAATGGTTTATATCTGTTCAAGGACAAATACTATCATTTGAAAACTGTTTTAGTTGTCGTCTGTGAATTTCTTCTATTTGGAACATTTGCCATATGGGAAAGGGTTAACTATAGACCCTGAGAAAGAAGGCTTTTGAAATCATTTTGTAACCAACATTTTCTCCTTTTCCCTTAATGGTTTCTATCTGTTTAAAAACAGATACTATCATTTGGAAAACATTTGAATTGTCGTCTGTAAATTCTTTCAATTCGGATTTGTCTAAAATTTTGTCATGTAGTAAAGGGTTGACCAATTTTTCAGGGGGTAAAAAAATTCATGACTACTAAATAGTATGATTGAATATTTGCCTTCTGCCTGGTCTCTTTTCCAGATGATCAGAGAATTCTTGAAAAAAAAAATAGAGTTGGAAAAATACATTTAAAGCATTAAGTAGTATCAAAAAGGAAGGGAAAAATGGCATATAATCATGAACTGGTCCTCCATAAATGGTGTATGTAATAATTATGTCGCTCTACCACAGAAAATTAAAGGAAGAGCTTTTATACCAAAATTCTGAACCAACAACCTGATTTGGTGATATGTAACACTGTTAACCCTTTACCACACAATCCTGACTTTTAATGACCGTGAGGAAGAAGGCCTTTGAAAACATTGTAGGAAAAGGAGAAAATGCTGGTAACCAGCATTTTCTCCTTTTCCCACAATGTTTTCAACTCTTTTCAAAACAAATTTCAAGTTTTGAGTCACATTTATTTTGTCGTCTGTAAAAGCTTTCAATTTGGACTTGTGTAAAATTTTATTGTTTGGTAAAGAGTTAAATGTTGATTATTCAATCTATCAAGATGTTAGTCATTATGTGTTAACCCTTTAAACAGTTTTAATATCTTAAGTTGAATCTGCAGCCAGTGTAGATCAAGATCAGAGTGCACAAACAAGCAGCCTGATCTATGATTTATACTGTCAGCTGTGATTAGACATTATGAAGAAGAGCTACATGTACATTGAAATAGCAATTATTTAACCCCTTTACCACATGATCCCAACTTTTAATGACCCTGAGCAAAAGGCCTTTTGAAAACATGGGAAAAGGAGAAAATGCTGGTAACCAGCATTTTCTTCTTTTTCCCCACAATGTCTTCTACCCTATCCAAGACAAAGTTCATCATTTGAGCCAAACTTAGATTGTCGTCTGCAAATGCTTTCCATTTGGAAAAGTCTACATTTCTTGTTGTGTGGTAAAGCATTAACAGACTGTATGACTGTCTTCCTTTTTACCCATCAGCCAGGCCATAAATATTGGCTTGTATTACATATTAATATCAGTAACCACATCAATTTGGGCTTCACTAACCCATAATAAGTCTGTGACGATACCTTTGGGACTCGCTAGAAAATGGGAGAATTGTAAGACAAGATTCGAATTGCACATTCTTGTCCAGATCGAATGACCCTAAATCATCCCATAAATGGGCGTTTATAGTAAAGTCCGGGCCCTTGAGGGTAGTCAGTAGGAGAAATACACCTTGCCTTTACTCAATGATTCATGAGGATGAGAAGAAGTACTGAAGGATTCTGTTGGCATAAAAATGATTACCGATGATTGTTAAATTGATGTTTATGATGATGGTTTTGCATGAGAAAGTTTTGCATGAGTCTTCTGTAACTTGATTAACTCTTTACCACACAATCCTGAGTTTTAACGACCCTGATGGAGAAGGCTTTTGAAAACAAGTTGGGAAAAGGAGAAAATGCTGGTAACCAGCATTTTCTCCTTTTCCCACCATGTTCTCTATCCTGACATAGAACTTCAGTTCATTTGTATCACTTACAAATTTGTTGTCTACAGATGCTTTTAGTCTGGAAGAGTCTAGAATGTGTTTTTTGGTTGACAGTCAGCCCTTATCTACGTAACAAATTTTAGTCTCTTGTTTTCAAAACATCACTCTGCAGATGACATATTCATTCAAAATTAGTATTAGTTCTCTGATAGGGTAGAAAACATTGTAGGAAAAGGAGAAAATGCTGGTTACTGGCATTTTCTCCTTTTCCCATGTTTTCAAAGCCAGGGTTGCAAAAAGTGATAACCGATGATTATATTGATGTTTATGATGAAGGTTTGCATGTTCTAAATTTGAAAGTAACACAACTTCTTATTGGCTAAACCAAATGGTTTAGCCAAGCAGAAGTTGTGTTACTTTCAAATTTAGAAAATTCTAGAAAACAAGTCTAAGAATGTTCTTAAGAATGGTTGATGAATACAGACCAAGTAGATAAGGGTCTGTATTCACCAACCATTCCAAAGCACGTTCTTAGTCTTATTCTTCAGAATTTTCAAAATATGAAAGTGACACGACTCCTGGTTGGCTAAACCATTTGGTTTAGCCAATATGGGAGTTGCGTTACTTTCAAATTAAAGAAAATCTTGGAGAATTAGACTAAGAATATTCTTTAGAATTATTGATGAAAACAGACCCTGATGATGAGATGAGAGTTATTTCTGACACATTTGTCTTTTCCTGTTAGATATAAACGCTCACCTGATTTCTCAAGTGTGTCTGTGAGTGCACTTCAATTTTGCTTTCTTCTTTCAAGTACTTCATAACTGTTTTATTATAGAGTGGTATTTCTATCAATTGATATCAAGTGTTATAAGAAAGTGAGCAATCATTCATTATGAGCAATATATATTTAATCCATTAATGATTTTCTTGTTTTCTTAATTGTTAATTAGCCCATTACCAGATGAGAAAATGTTAGACTTGTGCAACGGAAGCATTTGCGGATGACAAATTATATCAGATTATAGAATTTGTTTGTAGAAAGGGTAGAACATTTTGTGGTAGAAGACGAAAATGTTTGTTACCAGCATGTTTCTCAAATAATAGCTTTCTAAGGCCTTCCTCCTCGTGGGTCCGTAAAAGTCAGGATTGTATTGTAAAAAGTCAGAGCAACTGATGTTTTTCTGTCTGTGTTGAATGATAACCCTTAAAGCACTTTCACTTCTATAGTTGGCTTTGCAGCCAGTGCAGATCAAGATCAGATTGCACAAAACATGCAGTCTAATCTTTGATCTACACTGTCTCAAGCCTTTTTTCCTAGAAACAAGTTTGATAAAATTTTATCGCATACGCCAACAATTGTCAGATTCTTTTTTTCACATAACTGTATCCCAAAAATTACCTGAAAAATTATTAGATCCCTAAGAGAACACTACATATTCATGAATGAGACCTACTTACTGCTTTGTACATAGGTATATGTTCGGAACCAAAATAGTTCAAAAGGAGCTGACCTATAATTACTTGATCTTAAGCCTAAAAAGAATACAAACCTTAGCTTTACCAAAATCATCAATTTTTCTGTTAAATTGACCGGGAAGTTGATGTCAGAGGTTTTTGGAACAGACAACAATGTAATGCTTTAACCCTTTACCACAGAATCCCAACTTTTAATGACCCTGAGAAAGAAAGCTTTTGAAAACATTGTGGGGAAAGGAGAAAATGCTAGTAACCAGCATTTTGTCCTTTTCCCACAATGTTTTCTACCCTTCCCAAAACAAAGTTCTATTTTCGAGTCACACTTATGTTGTCGTCTGCAAATGCTTTCAATTCGATCTAGCCTAAAATTTTGTTGTTTGGTAAAGAGTTAACATGATGTCACATAACTCTCCTATATGATGTCACAAGATCTTATATCAAACCTTGTTAGATAAGAAAATTTGTAATGGCAACATTATATTGCAAACAAGGAAGGTTATGTGATAAATATTTACCCTTTACCAAACAATCCCATGTTTTAAAAACTATGAGGAAAAAAGGTGTGGAAAACAATGTGGAAAAAAGAAAAAATCCTTGTAACCAGCATTTTCTCCTTTTCCTACAATGTGTTCCATCCTATCATAGAGCTTTAAGCTAATTTTAACCAATTTTGAATTTGTCATCTGCAGATGTTTTGAATTTGGAAGAATCTAAAATTTGTTGTTTGGGAGGGTCAAATCATACAGGATAGAATTTAGAGAAGCCTTTGCCTAAAAGAGCAGTTGTGACTCAGTGGGTAAGATTTAATTAGAAATTTTCATTTGTAAATCCTCAAAAAATGTCCTGACAGTAGATTGTCAATGGTATGAATATCCAAGTACACGTCTAGGAAAATAAGTATGGCACGCGTAGAAAACCCGTAGAAAAACCGATGATGGGGATCAAGAGGGCAGACAGTTTGTAAACTTATGATGACTTGGATCTAATTAGCCATCCAATCTCTTCAGACAGCTTTTGACATATCCGGAATTACGCAACTATCATCCCAGGCCCAGCAGTGCCGTCAATATGTAAATGAGGTGCTGAAAGTCGATGGTCTCCCAAAAACTAATATCTTGTAATTTCCTTATTTCGGAAGGAAAAGTTTACGGTAATTGACATTTTCTGGCTCAGGAAAAATCTCTTTAACTCTTTACCGAAAACTAGATTTTGGACTTGTCTGAATTCAGTGCATTTGCAGACGACGAAATAAAATGTAACTCAAATATTGAAACTTGTTTTTGGAAAGGCAGAAAATTTTGAGGTAGAAGAAGAAAATCTTAGTTACCAGTATTTTCCTTTTTCCACAATGTTTTCAAAAGTATTTTTCTTTTGGGTAGTCAAACCACAGGATTGTTTGGTAAAGAGTTAACTCTTTTACTGTCACTATATAAATGAATTTGTCTCTTTTGAGATTGACAGTATAGAACCACTCAAGAGGGAGACCTTAAAAATGGTCATGCCTTCGAATCAAATGTTGAAACAGGATCAGAACTTGCTTTTTTGCTGTCTGATCTTAATCTGTGCTGTGTGCAAAAGCTGGTAATGTCATTCATAATAGTTAAATCGTTAACCCTTTCAGCAAACAACAAAACTTTTCACTTGTCAAAATTGGTAGCATTGGCAGACAACAAATGTGGCTCAGATGGTGGAATTTGTCTTCTGTAGGATGGAAATCATTGTGGGAAAAGGAGAAAATGCTGGCTATCAGAATGTCTTTAAAAGCCTTTTTCCTCAAGGTAATGAAAACTGGACTATGTGATAAGAGGTTAACCCTTTACCACACAATCCCAAGTTTACATGACCTTGAGAAAGATGCCTTTTGAAAACAATGTGGGAAAAGGAGAAAATGCTGGTTACCAGCATTTTCACATTTTACCATAATGTTTTCTACCCTGTCAAAGAAAAATTCTATCATTTGAGCATATTTGAAATTTTGTCTGCAAATGCTTTTTATTTGGACATGTCTACATTTTTGCCCTTTGGTAAAGTCAGTTACCACACGATGACGAGTATTAACGCCTCAGGGAAATCAGACTTTTGAAAACATGGTGGGAAAGTGTCCAGCATTTTCTCCCTTTCCCATGATGTTTTCTAACCTTTCAGAAAAAAATCCAGTCATTTGAGCCACATGTACCGTAATTTGTCGTCTGCAAATGCTTTGAATTTGGGCCGGTCTAAAATTTTGTCATCTGGTGAAGAGTTAAACAGAGAGAAAAATTGAAGCTTTTGAATAATTTAACAGCTCATCCTTCAAAATATTATATCTCTGTCCTATCTATTTTTTTCTTCTTGAAAATACTGGTCTGTAATTTTGTAGAAAAATACAGAACAGATTTCTCATAGCAAAACACAATTTCCATTCTCTTCTTTACACTAGTAAATAACAACCATGTGTTTTGTTTACTGCTTTTTGCAGCAGACTTCAGTCTTGTCAACATAATCAGTGCAAGTATTCTTGTTTTCTGGACACGGTTTCACAAAAAAATTGAAGGTAATTATTTTGATCAAGTCTGCTGATTTACAGCTTGGAAGTTGAGTTTTTTACTCGAGACGCATTATACTAATATTAACCCTTAAAGCGCCTTTCACGACTATAGTTGTGTTTGCGGCCAGTGTAGATCAAGATCAGGCTGCACAAAATGTGCAGCCTGATCTTTGATCTACACTGTCCGCTTTGCTGAATCACTGTAGACAAAAGAAACAAGGAAATTGCAATTATTTTGGTGGTATTTCTAGGATGAAAATGTCTGACAGGTTTATTCGGCGTTCTAAGGGTTAACAGACTTAAGAAACATTTTGAATTCCTAATTTGACACAACATTTCACTCTCAACTCAGCAAAATAATGGACTGAAGTCTTAAAATGACCTAAGTCCATTCTTTTCTTTGCTGAGCTGAGTCTGAAACGTTGTGTCAACTTAGGATTTGAAAATGATTCTTTGATCTGTTAATGTTAGTGAAATGTGTCTAAAATAACAAAGTAAACTTAAGTTGGAAAATGGGTCTGCTAGCAGGCATAAACAAAACAAGAGAATCAAGTTTTTTCATGAAACAGGGCCCTGATTTTTTCCCAGTTCCCTGTTACATCGCTGGCTGATTTCCTACATTTAAAAACTAAAGTAAGAACAATGTTCCATGGTGAGAGAAGAAGAAATTCTGTCTCAATGAGTTTCATGAAATTTTAAGAATTTGGTTTTAGGTGGAAGTCCAGCTTGCATCCTGTGTTTAACCCTTTACCAAACGACAAAAATTTAGACTGGTCCGAATTGAAAGCATTTGCTTACAACAAAATAAAAGTGACTTAAAAATTAAAGACTGATTTGGGAAGGATAGAAAACATTGTGGAAAAAGGAGAAAATGCTGGGTACCAGCATTTTCTCCTTTTCCCACAATGTTTTCAAAAGCTGTCTTTCTCAGGGTCGTTAAAAGTAGGGATTGTGTGGTAAAGAGTTGACCCATAACCTTTTTGCAGGCCACTTTCCTTGCCTTTTGCCTTAGAAACATAAGGTAATATTTCCTTTGCCATAATGTTTTCATGTTTATTTTTTCAGATGTTTGATGCAAATTCGTATCGGAAGATAATGAGTAAATGAGCCTGTGCATTTCTGACAGTTTTTGGTACAGCCAAGTAGTGTTATGACCTGTCCAACTTCTCTAAAACACACTCTGGACAGTGATGTCAGCAGTTACAGAAAGCCATAGAGAGGTCTCTGTGGATCTTTCACAGGTATGTTGAATATCAAAGTACTAAAAGTACTAACAGACTAGAGAATTTGATTGATTGTTTGTATGGTTTTTAACCGTTTTCAACATTATTTCAGTTATGTAGCAGTGGCCAGTGCACATATCCATGTTTTCCTGGAGTTTCTTTTACCAGTACTACAATACTCAATATTCTTTCCAAGCCCCTGGCTACATTCCCACATAACCATCGCCGAAACGTGAGAGAGAAATGAATCTTGTCACAGTGACTAATCATCAATCATTGGAAAGAAATTTGCCGAGTCTGGGATCGAACCAACGACCTCCTGTTCTCAAGTCCTGTATGCGACCGACTGAGCTGCCGGGGCTATGCATGCCAATGGTTAACTATAACCCAGTTTAAGTTTAACCCTTAAAATGCAAAAAAAAATTTTAAATGAAACTTTTAAGCTGATGGTAAACACCTGAATATTGCTATTTCAAAGTTACATTTTGGAGAAAATATATTCTCTTATTGGACAGTGTAGATCCAAGATCAGACTGCACGTTCTGTATAGTATGAACTTAATCCACACTGTCCTCAAAAGGTCATTCAGTCACAGTAGTGCTGGTAAAAGAAACTTCAGGAAAGCCTGGATAGCTGCTCTAGCCGCCGCAATATCACTGAAATAGTGTTGAAAACAGCGTTAAACACCATGCAATCAATTAGTATATATCCAATTGCGCAAGACGTAGTTAACTATTTAACTCTCTTTACAAAATGAAAAATTTTACAATCATCCAAATTCAAAGCTTTTGAAGACCATAAATTAAATGTGGCTGAACTGATAAAACCTGATTCCAGAATGGCAGCAAACAATGTGGGACAAGAGAAAATGATGGTTACCAGTGTTTTTTCATTTTCCCGCAATGTTTTCAAAGGGATTCTTCCCTGGTATTGTTAAAACTTGGGATTGTTTGGTAAAGGGTTAATATTCAAGATGTAAAATAACAGTTTAAGATAACAGTTTAACTGTACACAATGATCTAAATAATGAATGACTGAAGGAATGACAAGGGTTCCCTTTCCACTGAGGGTTCATACAGCTGGGATTTGCTACAAGTTACCTAGGTAATATCTATCTATAGATTCATTCATAATGTTACAATGGTGTAGGAATAAGTGAATCTCTGCTTTCCGTAGGTCACTTAATTTACATATAAGCAAATATCTTGTACCTTGTAAATAGCAACTTGTTCAGTTTATTATATTGTAACACGACATGTTCAAATTGGAATGGTAGAGATTAAGTGGTTTTTGTAAAAATTGTCATGTGTAACAGAATTAAGATTTTTAACAGAAAGAAGTATTTTCTGTGAGGCAGTATTTGGCAACTGTGGGGTTTTTTGTTTACTTTGACTCTAGGTCAGTCATGATGCCTATAGACTAGAAGCTAGTCTAACAAGACTGTCTAAACCCTTAGGCTGCTAAGCACGACTCAGTTACCTTTTGCAGACAGTGTAGATCAAGATCAGACTGCACAGAACATCTCTAAATCTCCATATCAGACAGTATAGATCCAAGATCAGACTGCACAGAATGTACAGTCTGATCTTGGATCTATACTGTCGGATACGGAGATGTTTTTTCCTCCAAATATACCTTTGAAATAGCAATATTTGGGTTTTTGCTATCAGCTTGAAAGTTTAATTTCATTTATGTAGCAGGCTAAGGGTTTAAATCCTAAATCAAATCCTGAATTAAATCCTTATAAAGAACAAAGTCTGTGCAGGCTGGCCTGGATTGAAACTTTTTGGTATCGGTCAATTTTCTGCATGTCAAAGGGCCAGTGTACCTCATGATTCAGTCAGTTGCCATATGAATAATATAAATGAATTTTCTGGATCCATAATTATGTGACGACTTGCTTGGTATCATGCGTCACAGAGAGGCATTAAACCCCCTTTTGCTAGAGCGTGGCTGTTATGTATTCTTTCAGTCCTGCAAGGCATTATAAATCCTCAACATTTTCATCGAGAAAGGTGTTGCTCTAATGGTCCTAGACTTTGCGTAAATGTCTTTTTTCAGTCCTCATTAACAACTTGAAGATGGAACCTGTAAGGATTTGCAGGGATACAGCCTGAATTTCTTTTATTCAAATGACAGTGAAAAGTAATTTTTACCATCTGAAAATTTTTTAACCCTTATCCTTCTATGAAGTACTTTTTAGCATTCAAGCTTTCGTCCATTCTACTTTCAGTTTTAGCTAATACACCCCAACTTCACTTTTGTTACTACCGTATATACTGTCCTACATGTATAGTCTGAAATCTAATACCAGCAAAAAACTGCGTAAGATCAATTGATGGATCAAATAGCCACTCCTTAAACAGTCATAGAATAACAGTTATTGCGCGGCCCGCTCGGCAGAATAGTTTTGACTTTCCCTGCTCTTGCTAACTCCATTTTAAAATGATTGCACATACGTTTGCATGTGATATTACTTTTCTCTAACAACATTACAGTTTTATGCTACTCCACAAATCCGCTTTTCAGGACTTTGAGTCCTTTGATTGGTGAATGATATCTCATCAGTGTAGATCCAAGATCAGACTGCACATTCTGTGCAGTCTGATTGTGATCTACGTTGTCCATTAATGCTTTTTGTGTCGTGTACAGTAAGGAAAGAGTTAAGGTACGTAAAGGAACCTTTTTATGAGAGGGCTAAATTATATTGCTAGTTTTAACTTTTAATCTGGTGACAAAATGTTAGACTTGTCCAAATTGAAAGCATTTGTAGATGACAAAATGAATGTAGCTCAATCGATAGAATTTTTCTGTGATAGGGTAGAAAGCATTTAGGGAAAAGGAGAAAATGCATTTTCTCCTTTTCTCACCATGTTTTCAAAAGTCTTTTCCCCCAGGAATAATAAACACAGAACTGTTTGGTAAAAAAGGTTAATTGTGGAATTGGTCAATCATTGGCCCTTATGGTCTAACAAAGATTAAGGTGCTGAGTCATTACTCATGCCATTACATAGATAAATGAGGGCACCCTTATAACTCTCCAAATGCTGAATGAACACAATAGGCATTTTAAGCGAAGAGAAATACCTCAAATATGCCAAATCTATGCTACCTTTGAGCAGAATATCTGGTCATGACAGATTGTGAAGACCCAAGATCAGATGGCACAAAATGTTCTATCTGATCTTGACCTATGCTGTCTGCAAAGGCAACTATAGCAGTGATGGGCTTTGTAGGAGATAATTTGTGGCATTTACATTCCACATTTATCATCCAAGTTGAGATGTTGCTGTCATAACATAATGATACCTAATGGTATCATTGTTTTTGTACTGAAACATGCTTTGTGTCCTAACTCTTTACCACATGACAAAATTATAAACATATAGGAATTTAAAGCATAATTTATGCAGACAACATTTTACATGTGGCTCAGATGATGGAATTCATCATTAGAAAGGTAGAAAACATTTTGGGAAAAGCAGAAAATGCTGGTTACCAGCATTTTCTCCTTTTCCCACAATGTTTTCAAAAAGCGTCTTCATCAGGGTCGTTAAAACTTGGGATTATGTAGTAAAGGGTTAAGCACTGAATAAACCCAACATACGTACATTTCAAATATAGAAATAAGACGCAAATAAATGCAGTGTCAATGTCGATTTTGTCTAGAATGTCTCTGCAAAGCAGACAGTGAAGAACAAAGATCAGACTGCACAAATGTGCAGTCTGATCTTGATGTACACTGGCCACAAAAGCAACTATAATTGTGAAAGACACTTTAAGGGTTAAGGTTTTGTGTACTAAAAATTGCAATAATCAGGTTCCCAATGGCTGGTAGTTAGGGCAATGGATTTGTAACAAAAAACCCTGGTTCAATCCTTGCTGATGGCGTTAAATCACATGGGAGTGTTTTGGGGTAAGGTACTGCAAAGGGCAAGTCCAGTGCTGGTTGAAGGAATGGTTGCTGATGGCATTGAGTCACATGGGAGTGTTGTTGGACAAGGCACTGCAAAGGCCAAGTCTAGTGCTGGTTGAAATAATGGTAGTTGATGACATTGAGTCACATGGGAGTGTTTTTGGACAAGGCACTGCAAAGGCCAAGTCTAGTACTGGTTGAACTAATGGTTGAATACTCCTTGCTGATGGCGTTAAATCACATGGGAGTGTTTATGGGTAGGGTACTCCAAAGGCAAAGTCTAGTGCTGGTTGAACTAGTGGTTGCTGATGACATTGAGTCACATGGGAGTGTTTTTGGGTAACGCCAAGTCTACTGCTGGTTGAACTAGTGGTTGCTGATGGCATTGAGTCACATGGGAGTGTTTTTGGGTCAGGTGCTCCAAGGTATTGCAAAGGCAAAGTCTAGTGCTGGTTGAACTAATGAAAGACATGAATGAGTGTGTGCTGTAAAATGAGTAAATTGACAGTTAACCCTTTACCACATAATCCCGAATTTTGATGACCATGAGGAAGAAGGCTGATAAAAACATTGTGAGAAAAGGAGAAAGTGATGGTAACCAGCATTTCTCCCCTTTCCTGCAATAATTTTTACCCTCTCAAAAGCAAATATCAATTTTTAAGTCATAGAGATTTTTATACCCCCGCAAACGAAGTTTGTGGGGGGTATACTGGAATCAGCCTGTCGGTCGGTCGGTCGGTCGGTCATGCGGTCGGTCGGGCGGTCGGTCTGTTCGCAAAATCTTGTCCGGACAACTCCTCCTACAGTTTCTGTCTGATTCACTTTAAACTTGGCAGAAGTGTTCATTAGGAGCTGTAGATGTGCAAGACACACATTTTGTAAAAATTCCATCAAGAATTACTGAGTTATTGCCCCTGATTTGACTTAAAAATGCTTGTCCGGACAACTCCTCCTACAGTTTCTGTCTGATTCACTTTAAACTTGGCATAAGTGTTCATTAGGAGCTGTAGATGTGCAAGACACACATTTTGTAAAATTTCCATCAAGAATTACTGAGTTACTGCCCCTGATTTGACTTAAAAATGCTTGTCCGGACAACTCCTCCTACAGTTTCTGTCTGATTCACTTTAAACTTGGCAGAAGTGTTCATTAGGAGCTGTAGATGTGCAAGACACACATTTTGTAAAATTTCCATCAAGAATGACTGAGTTATTGCCCCTGATTTGACTTAAAAATGCTTGTCCGGACAACTCCTCCTACAGTTTCTGTCTGATTCACTTTAAACTTGGCATAAGTGTTCATTAGGAGCTGTAGATGTGCAAGACACACATTTTGTAAAATTTCCATCAAGAATTACTGAGTTATTGCCCCTGATTTGACTTAAAAATGCTTGTCAGGACAACTCCTCCTACAGTTTCTGTCTGATTCACTTTAAACTTGGCATAAGTGTTCATCAGGAGTTGTAGATGTGCAAGACGCAACTTTCGGGAAAATTCTATGAAGAATTAATGAGTTATTGCCCCTGATTCACATTTAAAATGCTTGTCTGGACAACTCCTCCTACAATTTCAGTCCGATTCGCTTTATACTTGGCAGAAGTGTCCATTTGGAGTTGTAGATGTGCAAGACGCAAATTTTGTGAAAATTCCATCAAGAATTACTGAGTTGTTGCCCCTGATTTGACTTAAAAATGCTTGACCGGATAACTCCTCCTACAGTTTCTGTCTGATTCACTTTAAACTTGGCATAAGTGTTCACTAGGAGCTATAGATGTGCAAGACACACATTTTGTAAAAATTCCATCAAGAATTACTGAGTTATTGCCCCTGATTTGACTTAAAAATGCTTGTCCGGACAACTCCTCCTACAGTTTCTGTCTGATTCACTTTAAACTTGGCATAAGTGTTCATTAGGAGCTGTAGATGTGCAAGACACACATTTTGTAAAAATTCCATCAAGAATTACTGAGTTATTGCCCCTGATTTGACTTAAAAATGCTTGTCCGGACAACTCCTCCTACAGTTTCTGTCTGATTCACTTTAAACTTGGCATAAGTGTTCATCAGGAGTTGTAGATGTGCAAGACACACATTTTGTAAAATTTCCATCAAGAATTACTGAGTTATTGCCCCTGATTTGACTTAAAAATGCTTGTCCGGACAACTCCTCCTACAGTTTCTGTCTGATTCACTTTAAACTTGGCATAAGTGTTCATCAGGAGTTGTAGATGTGCAAGACGCAACTTTCGTGAAAATTCTATGAAGAATTAATGAGTTATTGCCCCTGATTCACATTTAAAATGCTTGTCCGGACAACTCCTCCTACAATTTCAGTCCGATTCACTTTAAACTTGGCAGAAGTGTTCATTAGGAGCTATAGATGTGCAAGACACACATTTTGTAAAAATTCCATCAAGAATTACTGAGTTATTGCCCCTGATTTGACTTAAAAATGCTTGTCCGGACAACTCCTCCTACAGTTTTTGTCTGATTCACTTTAAACTTGGCATAAGTGTTCATTAGGAGCTGTAGATGTGCAAGACACACATTTTGTAAAAATTCCATCAAGAATTACTGAGTTATTGCCCCTGATTTGACTTAAAAATGCTTGTCCGGACAACTCCTCCTACAGTTTCTGTCTGATTCACTTTAAACTTGGCATAAGTGTTCATCAGGAGTTGTAGATGTGCAAGACGCAACTTTCGTGAAAATTCTATGAAGAATTAATGAGTTATTGCCCCTGATTCACATTTTAAATGCTTGTCCGGACAACTCCTCCTACAATTTCAGTCCGATTTGCTTTATACTTGGCAGAAGTGTCCATTTGGAGTTGCAGATGTGCAAGACGCAAATTTTGTGAAAATTCCATCAAGAATGACTGAGTTATTGCCCCTGATTTGACTTAAAAATGCTTGTCTGGACAACTCCTCCTACAGTTTCTGTCTGATTCACTTTAAGGAGGTCTTTTCTGTCATATGTATAGTTGGCCAACATTATGCGAAAAGGCACCTTTGGACGTTTGCAACAAGCGTGGATCCAGACCAGCCGCTGTGTCTCAGACATTTTGTCAGATCATGGTCTACACTTTTTTACACTCATTTAGTTTTGTGTCCAATTAAATTGATACTTTGCATAAATATTCACCAGGAGCAGTAGAGGTTCAAGATGTATTTTTCTCAAATGTTTGCCAAATTAATTACCCCTGAATTTACTCAAAACTTCTTGTCCAGAGAACTATTTCTTCAGTTTAAGTCTTATTCACTTGGTATTTGTCATGATATTCACCAGGAGCAGTAGATGTGCAAAGCACAAATTTCATGAGTGTTGGCCTAATGATTACGGAGTTATTGCCCCTAAATTGACATTGCAGAGTTATTGCCCCTGTGACATGAAATATAGGGGCGGGGGTATTTATCACCTTTAGTGATAGTTATTCTAGTTTTTTTTGTCTGCAAATGCTTTCAATTTGGACAAGACTAAAATTTTGTCGTTCGGTAATGATTTAAAACTTTCATAAAGACATTCGAGTACCATGGAAATTCATATTCAGACCTTTGCTGTTTATATTATTTAACTCTATAACAGATAGGGTAGAAAACATTGTGGGAAAAGTAGAAAATGCTGGTTACCAGCATTTTCTCCTTTTCCCACAATATTTTCAAAAGGTTCCTTCCCTAGGGTCGTTAAAGGTCCAGATTGTGTGGTAAAGGGTTAAGCACATATTTGATATATTATCATCCCAGCAGTAATATTCTAGTAAAGTCTTTGTAAATGAGTAATATTATATTCAGAATCGTGTAGTATTTTTTACAGTTTCATGTAATTTCTCCGTTTCCAGTCAAATCTCTTTACCACATATAATCTTGACTTTTAACGACCTTGAGGAAAAGGGCTTTTGAAAACATTGTTGGAAAAGGCAAAAATGCTGGTAACCAGCATTTTCTCCTTTTCCCACAATGTTTCCTATGGTTTCCAAGACAAACTCCATCATTTAAACCACAAGCAATTTGTCATCTGCCAATGCTTTCAACTTGATAAGTCTAAAATTTGTTGTTCAGTTATGAGTTAATTCTGACAGCGCCTAAACCCAGTGAACATTTTCATTCTAGAATGAGACTCGGATAACTTCAGTTTCGTGGCTGCTTTTTGTCTGTTCTGTTTCAGCTAAGCAGCCAGTGTTGATCAAAGATCAACCAGCAGGTTTTATGCAGTATGATCTTTACAATGGCAGTAAAGGCAACTATAGTTGTGATAAGTACTTTTAGGGTTAACCCTTTACCAGATGACAAAATTTTAGCCTTGTCCAATTTGAAAGCATTTGCAGATGACAATTTCAATGTGGCTCAAATGGTGCAATTTTCTCTTGATAGGGTAGAAAACATTGTAGGAAAAGGAGAAAATGCTGGTTACCAGCATTTTCTCCTTTTCCCACAATGTTTTCAAAAGGCCTCTTTCCCAGGGTCGTTAAAAGGTGGCATTGTGCGGTAAAGGGTTAAGGGGAAAAGGTTTAGGTAGGTCATAATTAGCTTTTGATTTGTTGATAGGAACCCAATATTTTTTATGTTGCTCTTGAAGTCATTCTCTTAATGAGAGTCTACTTGACTTTGCATCTGGATACTACTCATATATATATATATGAGCTATGTTCTGTGAAAAAGGGGTTGAACTCTTTACCAAACGACAAAATTTTAGATCAGTCCAAATTGAAAGCATTTGCAGATGACAAAATAAATGGCACTGAAAAATTGAAATTTGATTTAGGGAAGGGTTGAACACTTGGTGGGAGAAGGAGAAAATGCTGGTTACCAGCATTTTCTCCTTTTCCCACAATGTTTTCAAAAGGCTTCTTTCTCAGGGTCTTTAAAAGTTGGGATTGTGTGGTAAAGGGTTATCTCCTAACTCATTACCAAACAAGAAAATTTTGGCCTGGATCAAATTGAAAGCTGTAACAGATGACATATTCAGTGTAACTCAGATGATAATTACTCTCTTTGATCGGTTAAAACGTTGTTGGGAAAGGAGAAAGTCCTGGTTACCAGCATTTTCTCCTTTTTCTACAATTTTTTTTTAAAGCCTCCTTTTTAGGGTTGTTAAAACTTGTGATTGTGTGGTAAAGATTTAATGCATCTGCAGAAAGTATCAACCCAGGTCAGCCTGCGCATTCCGCGCAGGCTGACATGCATAAAAAATGTTTGCTTTTATTAAATTTTCTGCATTTCCAAGGACCAATCTACCTCATGATCCAGTCATTTGTTAGACTAAATGGGTGTTATAGATCCATAATTATGTGATAACTTGCATGTGATAATGCATCACAGAGATGCATTAACCCTTTCCCAAACAAGTCCTGGTTTTCACGTGTCTGCTGTACAAGTCTTTTGAAAACACTGTGGGAAAAGGAGAAATTGCTCGTAACGAGCAATTTCTCCTTTTCCCACAGTTTTTTCTACCCTTTTTGAGACCTTTCTGCCATTTTCATCAAATTTAAAATTGTCGTCTGCAAACTCTTTCAATTTGGACCAGTCCAAAATTTGTCGTTTGGGAAAGGGTTAAGTCCCCTTTTGCAAGAGCATGGCTCTTATTTATATATACCTTATTCTTTTTGCAAATGTATGCAAGATTAATTGAACTTTCATTTAGTGAGAAGGTCTAAGCACATAAGTGACTTGCAGATGAGTCGACAAGCAAGTATTTGTTATCGTTAAAATGGTAATTTTTACGCCACTTTTACCAGGAATTACACTATGGTGGCAACTCACTTATTTATAATGTTTCCTGTGTTTCACTGGTACTGTGCTTTGGCTCCTTCAAAGAGATGTAGGTAATTGCCCAATGAGACTACACTTCAATCAGGGCCACAAGCACGAAAGAGACATCTGGTAAAGAATTAACCCTTTACAACACAATCCCGTGTATTAGCCACCCTGAGGTAGAGGCCTTTTGAAAACATTGTCCAAATTGAAAGCACCTGCAGAAGGCAAAATAAATGTAGATCTACCCCAAGTGAAGATTGCTGACTTTGATAGGGTAAAGAACATTGTGGAAAAAGGAGAAAATGCTGTTTAGCAGCATTTTCTCCTTTTCCCACAATGATTTCAAAAGCTTTCTTCTTCAGGGTCGTTATAAGTCGGGATTAGCCTAATCCAAATCCAAAGCATTTGCAGCTGACAAATTAAATATCACTCAAAGGATTGAATTTATTTGTTATTGAGTAGAAAACATTGAGGGAAAAAGAGAAAATTCTGGTTACCAGCATTTTCTCCCTTTCCTACAATGTTTTCAAAAGCCTTCCCTTTCAGGGTCGTTAAAACTCGGGTCTGTGTTGTAAAGAGTTATCCTTAGCAGACTTTCAACGCCTTCAGTTACTATTGCAGTACAGTCTAAGATAAAGATCAGACTGCAGAAAAGACAACCTAATCTTGGATCTACCTTGAGGCTTGTGATCATAAGATAACTATAGTCTGTTGCCATCAGGGGTGACCCAGATCCAAAGTAAAAAAAAACCTACAGTCACCTACCAGTTGAATATGGTAATTTTGATATATGTCAGTGACTTATGCAAGTGAGGCCCATCTTTACTTATCCCAATGCAAGCTTTTTAGTCCTCTTAATTTTTGCAGATATTGTAGGTTTTGTCTAGCTATGAGTTCGACCGACCAATGATTTATTCTTTATTCTACTTCTTTATTCTTTTCAATTGAAGATCAAAAACAGAATTGTTTCATGCTATTTCTGATTGTGACGAGTAAATGGCTATGAGTGGTAGGTAAAGTCACCAGCTCGTCTTGGGAGCTAACCAGATCAGACTTTATAACTGGACTGGAAAAGGCAGAACCAGCTTTGACTTGATAACTGGATTGGATAGGTTCAAACTGATTGATCTTAATAACTGGATTGCATTGACCAAACAAGTTTTGTGTTTACCATCAGGCCTCTTATTCCTCATTCTTCACAGCCCTAGCCTAGTACTGGTGAAACCCAGGAAAAACATGAATATGTGAGCTGTCACCGTGATATGACTGAAATAATGTTGAAAGAGACATAAAACACCAATAAATCAATCAAGTATTCCTCATTCACCAGGCTGTCAGTACTTTCAGCACTTTTATTTAAAATATTCATGACCATAAGTCAAAGGGGTGCTATGAAGTTGAGATTTTTTTTGCTGATCAAAACGGCCCATTTTTTGTTGGCTCACTATAAATTTCTATCAGAAGTTTGCAGTGTGTGGAAACCAGAGCTCCAGATAAGAGGGAGTGATGGTATTCTAAATCCATTATTTCTCTTCCAAACCCTGTGTTGTGGGTACTCATTAGAATCGTCTCAATGAGACGATTCTAATGAGTACCCATAAAATAGGGTTTAGTTGAGAATAATAATTTGATATTTTCAGTTCTATAATCAAAATCACTCCCTCCATCTGGAGCTCTGGAAATACAATTACAGGAACACAAGAAAAGGCCAAGTCTTGAAGAGAGATTAGCTTAGAAACTTGTGTGGCTGCTTTGAGCTGTTAAATTAGATTTCATTGCTGAGATTCAGTGAGAATCAACTCATATTTTTTTCTCATGAAAATCGTTTTCTCTTTACAAGGGGGCAAAATTCAACTCTCATTCAAATTCAGGGCATTTGCAGACAACAAATTAAAAGTGGCGTGTGGCTCAAATGATGCTTTATGTTTTTAAAAGGATAGAAAACATTGGAAAAGAAGAAAATACTACCTACCAGCATTTAGTTCTTTTCTGGTAATTTTTTGAGAAGCGTTCTTCCATAAGATGTCAAAATACACGGGATCACAAGGTTAACTCTTTACAAAACTACAAAATTTTGGACTTGTATATTTCAAAAGCATTTGCAGACTACAAATTACATGAGGCTCAAATGATGAAAATTGTCTATGAAAGAGTAGAAAACATTATGGGAAAAGGATAAAATGCTGGTAACCAGAAATTTCTCCTTTTTCCAAAGTGTTTTCAAAAGCCTTCCACAGTGTTGTCAAAAGTCTTGACTGCTTGGTTAACCCTTTACCATACAATGCTGAGTTTTAACGACCCTTAGAATGAAAGCATTTGAAAACATTGTGGGAAAAGGAGAAAATGCTGGTAATAAGCATTTCTCCTTTTCCTACAATGTTTTCAACCCTACCCAGAACTAATCTCAATATTTGAGTCCCATTTATTTTTTTGTCTGCAAATGCTTTTGATTTGGACTAGTCTCCATTTTTGTCGTCTGGTAAAGGGTTAACCCTTCACTAAACAACAAATTTTTAGACTAGTTTAAATTGAAAGCCTTTGCAGACGACAAAATAAATGTAACCCGAAAACGGAAATGAGTTTTTGGAAGGTTAGAAAACATTGTGGGAAAAGGAGAAAATGCTGGTTACCAGCATTTTCTCCTTTTCCCACAATGTTTTCAAAAGGCTTCTTTTTCAGGGTTGTTAAAAGTTGGGATTGTGTAGTAAAGAGTTTAAGGGTTTAGACAGCAATGTGAAAGCTGATGATGCTGATATGCAATGAAGATTGTATTGTTCTTTTTACTGGTAGAGATAGCAGTAATAGAATTAAAACGGGGTTCAATGAAAACCTGCACTGCACCAAAGCTGCGAAAATTAATTTTGTGTGTTGTTTAGGTTTTCGCCCCAAGGAATTATGGGTAAATCTGATTTTCGCTCAGATGATTTCATTTGTGGGGATTTCCAATATCCTGTCTGAGAAAGGGAATCCAAAATTAAAAATAGCATGGTGTCAACAGGTCATTCCGCCACTGTAAATGTGCCGTTTAAACAGATAATAGGATCATGAATGTTTTCAGGCATTACTTAGTCTTAGAGAATGATTTCCACTTTTATCAGTTTGAGTCATTTTTTTAACCCTTTATTGCGCAATGCCGCCTTTTAACGACCCTGGGAAAGCAGCCTTTTGAAAACATTGTGGGAAAAGGAGAAAATGCTGGTAACCAGCATTTTCTCCTTTTCCCACAATGTTTCCTGCTGTATCAAAGGAAAATTGCACTATTTGAGCCACATTGAAATTTTTGTCTGTAAATGTTTTCAATTTGGACAAGGCTAAATTTTTTTTCATCTGGTAAGGGCTTAACTCTTTCACCACCAACTCAAGAAATTGAACTTTTTGTTTTGAGGTCTAAAAGAAGATTTTCACAGCTATCGAAGATGACTTGAGTCATAGTCTAGCATTGGGTTGCGGATGATGTGGATCAGCCATCAGACTTCACATTCTGTGCAGTCTGACCTTGATCTACACCACCCGCAAAAGCTACCTGTGTCATCAGTAATAGTGAAAGAGCTTTAATCAGAGTGACAAAAGTACCATATTTATTCAAGATAACAGACCAACATGTAATTTCAAGGTTATTCTTTGCCAGCATGTTTCAACCTAATGGATAGCACAGGGTTCAGATCAGACAGCACAAAACATCACAGTGGCACTAGAACTGGTTCAATCCCTGCTTATGGCAGGTCAAATGGGAGTGCTGTAGGGCCAGACAAATTAATTTAAGACTTGAGTGTGTTTGCAGACTACAGATGAAACTTTTGGTGTCGGTTGTTGTGAGGTAGAGCATTGGCCTTGTAACCATAAGTCCCAAGTTCGATACCTGGGAGCAGACTTGAGTGTGTTTGCAGACTACAAATGAAACCTTTGGGGTCGGTTGTTTTGAGGTAGAGCATTGGCCTTGTAACCATAAGGTCCCAAGTTTGATACCTGGGAGCAGGTGTCAACTTTGGAATTGAGAGTGCTTATTGGTCCACACATTCGGCGCAAGTACTGATGTAGTTTCCAGGAAGAAGAATCAAGAGAGATTAGTATAAGTTACGAGAACTTGTTTCTCAATGGAAGAAAGATTACTATCCAGTAAACTGAACTAAACTCAATGAAACCTATTTCAAATGATGGGATATGTTTATGAAAGGATAGAAAACATTGTCAGAAAAGGAGAAAATGCTGATGTCCAGCATTTTCTCCTAACCTGACTAATGTTTTCCTAAAGATTTAAAACACAAAAATGTTTTGTAAAGGTTTTTCACACAATCCCGAGTATTAGTGACCCTGAAAGAAAAGGCTTTTGAAATCATTTTGGGAAAAGGAGAAAATGCTGGTAACATAAGGTTGACATACGTAGTACCGGAGAAGTCAGTCACAGCTGCTGTTGTTATAGAAACAATAGATCAAGAACATACAACTAAAAAAGTCATGCAATAGCAGTTTAACAGTTCATTTTAAATCTTCAGAATTGTCTGGTTTTAATTTTATTACGATAAGCAAGACTTTGTTTGCTATTGCATACAGTATAGATCTGAAAAATAGCAGCAAGTTTTCCTACAGTTTATGTGAATTTGATCATTGTTCTATTGCAAAACTAGTTGCCACACTGCAATTTTGTGAGGAGCTACTTTACCATGAAATTGCTATCCAGTAACTTTAAATTTTTTTCACCGGACAATGGTTATCCCTCAAAAGGGGTAAAATGTGAGGAGCATAACTATAAGTAGATCCTTAAAGCACTGAAACCGACTTACGTTGTATTTTCGGACAGTGTAGATCAAGATCAGACTGCACAAAATGTGCAGTCTGATCTGTTATCTACACTATCCACTTTGCTGAAAAACTAGAGACAAAAGCAATGACAATGTTGCGATAACTAGGGCCTTATTTCTTAATGGAAAATGTCTGTTGGGTTTATTCAGTGCTTTAACTCTTTACTGAACGACAAATTTTTGGACTGGACCAAATTCAAAGCATTTGCAGACGACAAATGAAACTAAAATGATGATTTCTGTCTTTTATAGGGCAGAAAACTTGGTGGGAAGAGGAGAAAATCTGGTTACCAGCAGTTTCTCCTTTTCTATCAATGTTTGCAAAGGCCTTCTACCTCAGGGTCGTTAAAACTCGGGATTGTTTGTTAAAGGGTTAAGGATGGAATAACACTGCAGATGTATTAACCCTTTAACCCTTTCCCAAACGACAAATTTTGGACTGATCCAAACTGAAAGAGTTTGCAGACAACAATTTTAAATTTGATGAAAATGGCAGGAAGTTCTCAAAAAGGGTAGAAAACACTGTGAGAAAAGGAGAAATTGCTCGTTACGAGCAATTTCTCCTTTTCCCACAGTGTTTTCAAAAGACTTGTCCTGCAGACATGTGAAAACCAGGGCTTGTTTGGGAAAGGGTTAAGCAATATATTAACCTTTAAAGCTCATTTTAGACTATAGTTGCCTCTCTGGCCGGTGTAGATCAACATAAGGCTAGACAAAAGAGGCAGTCTGATCTTTGAACTAAACTGGCTGTTTTGTGCTGAAACACTGTGGACAAAGGCAACCATAAAATTGAAATTATGTGGGTCGTATTCTAGACTGAAAATGTCCACTGAGTTTATTTAACGCCTTCAGGATTGATCCATCCATTCACTGAGGGTAATTTCTCTGTTTGTCACAATGTTTAGTTTAGTTCCCCAGAGAAATTAATAATGCATCACAATGTGCATACAATCATGCAGTAGGGGTCCTCCATGTATGATTTGTAATGTGGAGGCCCCAGGTTTGATCCCTTCCCAAAGCATTGGGTTTTTCTTCAGAGTGTCCTTGGGCAAGACATTTCAGAGCCCTTGCCAAGTACTGATGAGACCCTAGACATACATGAACAAGTGAGGCAGTGCTGTGATAGGACTGAGATAATATTGAAAGCCACATAACCACCCTTCAGTTAATCAAATATTTGTTGTGAAAGAGTCGCATTTGCATTTTGTTGTTTATCTCTTAAACTTAACAATCCTGTACTGTAAGGACCCTGAGGAAGAAGGCCTTTAAAAACATAGTGGGAAAAGGAGAAAATCTGGTAACCAGCACTTTCTCCATTTCCAACAATGTTTCAATGATAGATGCAATCATTTGCGCACTATGTAACTTTTTGCTTTTTTGCTTGCAAAATTTTGTTTTCAAATTAAACAAGTCTAAAACTTTACAGTTTGGGAGCGTGATAAGTTGATAAGTTGGCAGACAGTTTATGGCAGCCAGGGCATGCTCCATCATTACCAATATTGTTAAGTGTCCCATAGTTTAAATCTTAATTACTGACATACATGGAATGATTTAAGGAGGGAATTCCTGTAAATGACTCTAATTTCCTGCTTAGACCGCTTAACCACTTGACAGCACCAATAAATTGAGGTCACATACAGGTTTTCTCCTATAATCAATAGCTTTTCTAGCCTGTGCAATTATAGTCCCATAGCCCACTACCAAACCATTTAGCGGTTTATGGCCCAGAAGAAGAAGCCTTTTGAAAACATTGTTGGGGGAAAAAAGAGAAAATGCTGATAACCAGCATTTTCTCCTTTCTCTCCCCCCCCCCCCCAACATTTTCACAATGTTTTCTACCCTTACAAAGTCAAAATCCCTCACTTGAGCAGCATTTTAATTTTCCCTCTGCAAATGCTTAATGCACTCCCTTATTATGCATGATACCAGGCAAGTCATCACATAATCATGGCTCCATAAAGTCCATTTTGTCTAGCAATTGACTCAATCATGAGGTACTCTGGTCCTCTGACATAAAGAAAATTGATCAATAGTGAAAAGTTTCGGCCCAGTTCAGCCTGCGCGGAGTGCGCAGGCTGACCTGGGTTGATCCTTTTAGCAAAAGCATTAAGCCCTCTTTTCACAGAGCATGGCTCATATATTTTTTTAATCTAAGTTTCTGTCGTGTGGTAAAATGACTAGACGGCCACTTCAGAAACTGAAAATGTACAGACTTTACCCTTTACCAAACAAAACTTTTCCCCTCTTTCAAATTGAGAGCATCTGCAGACTACAAAATCAAAATTGGTACATACGATAACTACATGTTAGCCAAAGATCTCTGATGAGCTATAAAAGATTCTGGGAAAAGGAGAAAATTTTGGTTACCAACATTTTCTCTTTTTCCAATAATCTTTTCCAAAGTCTCTTTTTCTCTCTTCTTCCCCCCCCCCCCCCCCCCCTTTCAGGTTTATTAAAACTTGATTTTCAGGTGGTGATGACATACATCATCACCTTATTTGGTAAAGAATAACCTTTCTGTAGTGTTTTCATAACACAACTACTGGTAAATATGGAATACTTAGATCATTTTCAAAACAGACTGTGAAATAAGTAAATAAGTTACCTCTAAGATTTGCAAAAGCTTCTGTCTCGCAATTCTCCTAAACAATATTATTCGGTTTTCAAATGTATGGTTCTTTTACTTCAATGGGAAAAAAAATGAAAATACAAGAAAAACAAATATATATGAGCCATGCGCTGTGGAAAGGGGGCTTGATGCATCTGTGAAAAGTATCGACCCAGGTCAACCTGCGCAGGCTGACCTGGGCCAAAATTTTTTCGCTATTGGTCAATTTTCTATTATGTCCAAGGACATTCTTCTTCATGATTAAGTTGATTAATAAAATAGATGGCTACTATGGATCCATGATCATGCAATGTCTTGCTTGGTATCATGCATCAAGGATATGCATTAAGCTCCCTTTTGCCAGAGCATGGCTCATATGTAAAGAATACATGGTTGGCGTCTTGGAATGGGAAAATTCAGCTGTCAAGCCCGGTAACTTTTCACATCCAAGATACCAAGAATCGATTCTATTTATCCTGTTTTCTCATGTATAATACAGTTTGGACTAAATTGGACATTTCACTTGAAATATTGCACAATTTTATCATCTTTTTCACTATCAGGGAAGCTGAAAAAACTTAAAAGTGTTTTTATACTTGTTATGCAGGTGCAGAATTGATGTCATGAATGATATTATGTCATGATTGTGCTATTAACCCACGGAAAAATGTTTTATGATGAAGGAGACATAATTATATCGCTTTGGTTTTAGCATTTTAACCTGACGGAAAATGTAAAAAAGAGAGTTCAAACGTTGAAACTGCAACATGTTAACTGATAATTAACATTCACAGACAGCCTTCCTGACAATACTTTTATTCACATATTGAGATGCTTACTTAATCCTTTACCACACAATCCCGACTTTTAACGACCCTGAAAGAGAAGGCTTTTGAAAACATCGTGGGAAAAGGAGAAAATGCTGGTAACCAGCATTTTCTCCTTTTCCCACAATGTTTTCTAACCTATCAAAGACAGAGATCAACAATTTAGTAACGTTTAATTTGTCATCTGCAAATGTTTTGAATTTGGTCCAGTCGAAAATTTTGTCGTTTGGTAAAGAGTTAAAAGTAGTCCTTGGAGGCATGTGTGCAGTTCTACTGTCATGTGACCAGCTGAGGGATAACATAAGAAATATATGGCAACCTGTTACTGGCCATAATTATTGCAAGTGACAAGATAAAACTTTTTCTGTTTATAGTGATTTCAATTTAAGTATTCAATATATAGCAATGGTATGCAAATATTTTTTTTCCCAAAATCCTTCTTTCATCCTGTACCACACAATCCTGTGTTTTAACAACCATGAAAAAAATTCCTTTGAAAACTTGGGAAAAGGAGAAAATGCTGGTAAACGATGATCTCTTCCCTTTCCACCAAAAATTGCCTCCGAGTTGCACCCCATTTGTCGCCTGCATATGCTTCCAATTTGGACAGGTCTTAACTTTCGTTGTTTGGTAAAGTCTTGAGTTCAGTTAAAAGTGACTTTGATGAAATTTTGCACCTTTCTGAATGATTTCCCATGCCACATTGGTTATGGTCATGGCTTTGCACGGAGAAGGACAGAGGCCAGTCTATGTATGCACATGTCTTGGCTAGTGCTAGCTAACTTTATTTTAGCAGACATGAAAATATTTCAATGATAACTCATTGCCAGCTGACTCTTTAAACATGTGTTATGATAAAATTTTGGACTCTACCAACTTGAAAGCATTTGAATACGACAAAATAAATGCAGTTCAGATGATGTTTTCTGTGTTTGATAGGAAGAAAACATTGCAGGAAAAGGAGAAAATACTAGTGACCAACATTTTCTCCTTTTCCAAAAATTTTCTAAAAAGCCTTTTTCTCCAGAATCATTAAAACTTGTGATTTGGGTAAAGGGATGAACCTCGAAGCATTTTGATTATGGCTATTTTACAAGAAAGTTTTTAGAATTGGCTTACCCTCTACCACAGAACCTCAACCACAATTTTCTTTTTTCCCACAATTTTTTCTACCCTTCCAAAACAAATTTGTAATTTTTGAGCACATTTATTTTACTTGCAAATTCTTCTCTCAATTCGGACTAGTCTAAAATTTTGTCATTTGGTAAAGAGCTAAGTCACATTCATTTTGTGCTCTACAAACGCTCTCACTGTGGACTAGCCAAAAATTATGTTGTTTGCTAAAGAAAGAGTTTAGCAACATTGATTTGTCGTCTGCAAATGCTCTCATTTGGATAAGTCAAAAATTTTGTCCTTTGGTAAAGAAAGAGATTATATTATTCACATTTGTCGTCTGCAAATGCTCTCAATTTGGACTACTCTACAATTGTGCCACTTGGTAAAGAGCTATGTCACATTTATTTTGTCGTCTGCGAATTCTGTCAGTTTGGACTAGTCTAAGATTTTGTTGTTTGTTAACTCTTTACCACACAATCCCGACTTCTAATGACCCTAGGAAGGAAGCCTTTGAAAACATTGTTGGAAAAGGAGAAAATGCTGGTAACCAGCATTTTCTCCTTTTCTCAAAATGTTTTCTACCCTTTCCAAAACAAATTTCAATTCTTGAGTTGCATTTAGAATGTCATCTGCAAATGCTTTCAATTTGGACTGATCTAAAATGTTGTCATGTGGTAAAGACTTAAAAGAACTCACAGTACCTTGTTCCAGGAAGTTATGAGTGTGACAGCAGGGTTTGGGTTTGAATGACATTTTCTCTTTTGTTTCAGAGGAAAAGGAGATAATTTGTCATCAGAAAACTTTATTAACATTTCAGGTTGACATTTTTCATGTCTCAGGTAGCAGATAGGCTTCCTGTTTGCAGAATTTTTAATGTGTTTTTTTCCTGTGACATTAGAACATTATTAGTAACTTTACACATTGACAGATGGATGTTTCTTTAATGAGCACGCTTCTGTAATTGAATGGTGTTGAAGAATCAACTGATTACACGACATAATTATAGAAACTTTACCCACAGTCCTTTGTAATGTTGTTTTACCTGTTCATGTTACAGATGATGAAAAAAATCCACTGAAATTTTAGACATAGACATAAGGCCTTTTGCAGACAGCGTAGATCAAGATTAGACTGCACAGAACATGCAGTCTGATCTTTGATCTACACTGTCCGATAAGGAGATATCTTCCCTCCAAAAATCCCCTTGAAACAGGAAAGTTTTGGGTTTATACTATCGGTTTGAAAGTTTCGTTTCTTTTATTCAGCAGGATAAAGGTTTAGAGAGTGATGTCAACTAATTAAATGCTACGCAATAGTATTTTCAAATTTAACCCTTAAGCTGCTGATCGCGACCCACTGACCTTTTGCTGACAGTGTAGATCAAGATCAGACTGATCTTTGATCTACACTGTCCGATACGGTATTTTCTTTTCTATTCAGCAGGATAAGGGTTAACAAATCTAATTCATGTAGTTTTCTCAGTGGCTATTTGTAAAAGTCTAATGCAGATACCTCTGAGTGTATTTGAATGAAGGATTTGAATAATTATGTAACATGAGCCCATTTTTCCAGGAAAATTGACAAACTGTTCCTTAACCCTGTACCACACAATCCAATTATAATGACCCAAAGGAAGAAGCATTTTGAAAACATTGTGGGGAAAGGAGAAAATGCTGGTAACCAGCACTTTCTTCTTGTCCCACAGTGTTTTCTACCCTGTCAAAAACAAACAACATCATTTGAGCCACATTGAAATTTTTGTCTGCAAAGTTTAATGATTTCAGGTTGGATAAGGCCACATATTTGTTGTGTTTTAAAGAGTTAAACTTACAAAAAAAAGATACTGACATTGTCAGTCAGAAAAGACTGAAATGTTACTTTTTGAAGGCTCTCTAGACAGAATATCTAGCTAAAAATCTGACATTGAAGATCTTAGATAAGACTTCAGTTTTGTATGAGATGTCAGTTTAGTGCGGTAATTTTTTTGTATTGTACCTAAAGTTTTGCTGTTAAGCATTCAAAGAATGAAGGATTTTTCCCTTAAAATAATAATTCTAAATAAACAATTGGTGACAATCACCTGTCATAGTGATAAATTTAACCATTAAATATTCCAGCATATCCAGCAGTGATACATTTCTTGTTAGTTCTTTTTGTTAAGCCTATCTTTTGTATTTCAATAATAGACTGCAAACAATAATGGAAATCCAGTCATGCCATTGTTTTTAACCCTTTACAAACAATCCTGAGTTTTAATTACCCTGAGGAAGAAGCCTTTTGAAAATAATATGGGAAAGGAGAAAATACTGGTAACAACCATTTTCTCCTTTACCCACAATGTTTTCTACCTTTTAAAGACAAATATTATCGTATGATATAAACATTTGACTTGCCTTCTGTAAATTCTTTCAATATGGACAAGTCTAAAATTTTGCCATGTGGTAAAGTGTTAATGCATGGACAGTGCCATGTCTCCTTGCTTCCTTCCATTATTTATTTAACACTTACGCCGTGAGAACGTAAGTTTAGTTGATTTTCGGAGAGACTTGATTAAGATCAGGGTGCACAGTATAGGTAGGCTTATCTTGCTTTTTAAGACCATGGCTCTAGATCTGCCAACTCTTTTACACTCCAAAAGATGAATTTCACAATGTTTTTGTAGCCTTTCGGAGACAGATCCCATCATTTGTGCCACTTTCATTTTGTTGACTGCATTTACTTTCATAGTACAGACAATTTCAAAATTTTGTCACGGGGTAAAAGATTAAATTTGGATAAAATTAGATTTTAATGCTCAAAAATCTTTTTAAGAAGACAGTTGACATTTTGTAAAGAAAATCCAATTTGATAAGAACTTTTGCCATTGGTTTGAGAAAATAAAAGACACAAAAATTATTTACCAACCCTTTCACTTGAGCATATTTAAAATTGTATGAGGCATGCACTGGCAAAAGGGGGCTTAATGCATCTCTGATGCATGATACCAAGCAAGTCATCACATGATCATGGATCCATAAAGCCCATTTTGACCACCAACCAACTGAATCATGAAGTAAACTGGTCCTTAGACATGCAGAAAATTGACCAACAGCAAACATTTTTGGCCCAGGTCAGTGTGGCCAAAGTGCGCAGGCTAACCGTGATAAATACTTTTTTCCAGATCCATTAAGCCTCCTTTTCACAAAGCACAACTCATATATTCCGTTTTGCACAATAACGGCTAGCTGGTGACATACAGAATAAGAAATTTTACAGTTTAAGCCTTTGAAAGATGATAAAATTTCATACTCGTCCATAATAAAGCAGTTGCAGATGTCGAAGTAAATGTGGCTCATTTGATTGTATATGTCTTTGAAAAGATGGAAAGCATTGTGGGAAAAGGAGAAAGTGGTTACAACCACATTTTCTCTTTCACCCACAGTGTTTTCTTAAGCCTTCTTTCTCAGGGTCGTTGAAACTAGGGATCTTTTGGGAAAGATTTAAATACCAAAATATAGGACATTCACAAGTTTTTTGACATCTTTATCTGTTTCTCAAGTTTGAGGGCCAATTCCTTCATTGCACACTCATACGCATGCACACACACATACAAAAAAAAATATTAGTTTACAAAAAGATTTTCTGTAAAACTTGTGAAATGAAATCGCGGTTGTATGCCTTTTTAACCCTTTACCACCTAATCCCGACTTTAAATGACCCTGAGATAGGGGCCCGTTAAAAACATTGTGGGAAAAGGAGAAAATGCTGGCAACCAGCATTTTCTCCTTTTCCCTCAATTTTTTCTACCCTTCCCAAAATAGATTTCAACTTTAGAGTCACATTTACTTTGTTGTCTGCAAATGCTTTGAATTTGGACACGTCTAAAATTTTGTTGTTTGGTTAAGAGTGAAAAGGGGTAATAGCAGGGAAGCGGTCTCATGTTTAGCTCTTCAGAAAATGTAGCAGGAGGCTCAAAAGGTCTTGTATGTTCATTATTATTTTCTATGAATAATTAAGCATGTGGTAGAATGGCGCTGTTTTTCTGGATAATCTGCGATAATATCGTTGACAATGTTGGATTACATGGCTTATGATGGATGAGTACATGATGGCTTGTGGTATTGTACGAGAGCCAGATTCCTGGACTGGCCTCACTTTGATTTATTTGAAAAAGATTAGGGATTGAGTATGGAACAAATCCTCTGTGACAGAATTTCAATAATTTGGAGTCAGACTTTGACAGCATGGGATTAAAATATTTTCCGTTTTCTGAAAGTTTCTGAACAATCCTCAATAAAAACGCAAAAGCGATGTCTGTTTTGTTCTCCTTTTTGCCTCTGTATGGGTATTTTCTTCCCAAATTTGTATGAACTTCATTTGATTTTTCCATCAATCATTTCTGTATGAAATAAGATCATATTGATTCTTTTTCATTTTTTGACCACATTTCTGACAAAGTTGATTTTAATGTTATTCAATGTAAAATAGAAATGTTTGCCCTACAAAATCTGAATTCTTCCATTATACTAATCAGTTGAGAAAAAAATCCTTTTCACAATTCAACTGCCCCAGCCTATAACTCGTTACCACACGTCAAAATTTTAGACCAGTCCAATTTGATAGCTTTTGCAGAGGGCAAAATAAATGTGAATCAACAATTGAAATTTGTTATTGGAAGAGTAGAAAACATTGTGGGAAAAGGAGAAAATGCTGGTTACCAGCATTTTCTCCTTTCCCTACAAGGTTTTCAAAAGGCTTCTTTTTCAGGGGTGTTAAAAGTCGGGATTGTGTTGTAAAGGGATAAACGTTGATATTTTACACTTTAAAAAAAATTGATGTTTTTTTTTTTATTACAATAATTGAAAAACAGTTTGAGGGAGAAGAAGAAATAAATGTAATAAAACCTTTCTTAAGCAACCTCTCATGTAAAGAAACAACAACAAAAGACTCTTCTGTACTGCTTTTCCCACAATGTTTACTACATTTTTAAGACAAATTTTACTAATTGAGCCACATTGAATTCGTTGTCTGCAGAATGAATGCTTTCAATTCGGACAAGCAATTTCGAGGTTTGGTAAAGAGTTCAAGGTAATTTACTCTTTCAGCAATCAGATTTACCAAGGAACATTACTCATTTTAATTCCTACACACAACAATTCTGAAATATTGAGGAGAATTTCAATTGTAAATTAGTCTGAAGTTTTGTTTGAAGAGATTCTCAACAATTTCTGCATACACATACAATGTTATAGATAAAGCCTCCAGTCCAGACTGACTGGAAGCAGAGCTCCTCTGTGACCCTGATTAATTCTTCACCAAACTATCCTGGGCTTCAACAACATTCAGGAAGATGGCCTTTGGGGGAAAAAAACTTTGAGGAAAAAGGAGAAAATGATGGTAAACAGCATTTTCTCCCTTTTCCTTAAAGTTTTCAGCCCATTCAGAAACAATTCCGTCATTTTACCCATACTTGAAGGGTCATCTGCAAAAGCTCTAAATATGGACAAGTTTAAAACTTTGTCCTCTGGTGAAGAGTTAACCTTTTACTACACAGTCTCGAGTTTTAATGAGATAGATCCTGATGAAAAGGTTTTCGAAAACATTGGGGGAAAAGAAGAAAAAATGTTGTTGTCAGCATTTTTCCTTTTCCCACCACATTTTCTTCCCTTTCAAAAACAAATCCCACCATTGGAGCATCATTTTGAATTTTTGCTTGCAAATGCTTTCAACATGGATGAGTCTAAAACTTTGTTGTCTGGTTGACTCGTTACCAAACGACAAAATTTTAGACTTGTCTAAATTGGAAAGCATGTGCAGATGACAAATTAAAATGTGTTGCAATTGGGGACATTTTTTCTTAAAAGAGTAGAAAACATTTTGGTAACCAGCATTTTCTTCTTTTCCTAAAATGTTTTCTAAAGCTTTCTTCCTCCATAAGGTCATTACAACTCGGGATTGTGTGCAAAATGATTAAGAGTAAACTTAACTATTTTCCAATGTTTCAGACTATTGGAGCCTGTAATATGAATGTAACTTCTGCCATGTTGTCTTCCACTTCATAAGCATATAGGTCCCACAGGGAGCTGACATTTTCTGTTATTTTTATCCTCCTGATATCTATGCAAGTCCTGTTTCAGGAATTACATGTCATGCAATTTAATAATAACTTTGATCAAAAGCAGTAAAGGCCCCTTTCAACTCTTGAACTGGTAAAAAGATTTACTCTTTGCCAAATGACAAAATTTTAGACTCATCCAAAATGAAAGCATTTGCAGACGACAAAATTGATGCAACTCGAAAAGTGAAATTTGTTTGGGAGGGATAGAAAACATTGTGGGAAAACCGCATTTTCTCCTTTTCCCTCAATGTTTTCAAAAGGCGTCTTTCTCAAGGTCATGAAAATACGGGATTGTTTGATAAAGGGTTAAATGAAATTTTCCAGTGAATGGTAACAAAAATGAATTAAAATTTCTTTTTGATGAAAAATAAAAATTCAGTGTATCATCTATTGTAGATCAAGGATCAGATTGCATATTCTTTGCAGTCTTATCTTAATCCACATGGTCTGCTAAAACATTCAAAGTCACACTTGGAAGCCTAGGGGTTAAGACCCATTATTGTACAATTAGGACTTTTCCAGCCCATTCCTTAAACTGTTTGAAAACATTGTGATATAATGAGTAACTGCTTGCACTAAGTAATTATTGTTCCTTTTTCCTACGTTTTCCAAATTGTTATAAAATGGTATCTGGAAAACTGCCCCAGGGAATTTTTTAACATTGTGACACAGATGCTGATGTTGTTGATTATTATTTCAATGCATTTCATTTTCATCGATTGAATTTATTCTACTTGAATGCACATTTCTTGAGACATTAAGATTCCTGTTGAAAGGTTTAACCTAGTTAAGGAGAAGTGATTCCTTCGAAAGTTTTGTCCTATTAAAGCTAATTGATTGCTTTTAAGTATTTACTGTAAAGAATTTTGCACTTAAAAGTGCACTGTGAATGCTAAATGTGTACTGTGAACATTTAGAAATGCATCGTAAATATAATGTTTTATAAAGATGATAGTAGGTACTAAAAAAGGAAAGAAGAGATGTGTACATTGCTAAAAAAAAAGATGTACTGATTTAGAAATTACAAAATAAAAGGTAGATGCACCATATCATTCTTGAAAAGTGCTTCTATTTCTTTGTTTATGTATGTTCCATTTTGTTTAACCCTTTCCCAAACGACAAATTTTGGACTGGTCCAAATTGAAAGAGTTTGCAGACGACAATTTTAAATTTGATGAAAATGGCAGAAAGTTATCAAAAAGGGTAGAAAACACTGTGGGAAATGGAGAAATTGCTCGTTATGAGCAATTTCTCCTTTTCCCACAGTGTTTTCAAAAGACTTGTACTGCAGACACGTGAAAACCAGGGCTTGTTTTGGAAAGGGTTATGCCCCCGTTACACCAAACTAGTTCGCAGAACGTTCAACTCCGTCCTGACAATATCTCAAAACGGGTTGTGGTCGGGATTGAACGTGTTGTTTCAGCCGTACAATGTCTATATTGTGATCATAGTAAGTTCATTGTAAGTTCGTAAACAGTTCCAAGTACGTGCATCCCGTTCTTATTCCGTCTGCAGTCCGTCTTTATCAAGTTCAAATCTGGTAAAATTACCCGTTCTCGTACTAGGGACACCGTTCTCAACCAGTCTATACCCGTCTGCAGTCAGTTTGAGCCCGTTCATAACTAGTTCCTCGACGTACCTTGTACGTCCGAATCCGTTCTAACTAGTTCGTAACACGACCATTTCGTTCAAGGACAGTTGTACTCGTTCCAATCACGTTCTTACTACGTTCCTGGTGCGTTCAAAACGTAATTGCAATCACGTTCTGACCAGAGGGCTATAAAAACCCATTGCGTTTTTGCCAGTTTTCATTCCCGTTCGCGGCTTCAGACAGCAAAGACAACATATTTGACTTGCATTTATACTTCATATTTGAGAGTACCATGCCTCCGCGCAAGAGAAGAAATACACAGATGTTGCACATGAAAGCAGCGCCTACCAAGTCCCAAAGTACCTGCTCATCTGAAGCCACTCCAAATCACCCCCAAGATTCCGAACCTTCTGAACCTATCGCTGAAAATAGATCTGAAGAGAATGAGCGTGCTGTTTCCCCTGAACCTTCTGATGACTCTTCCTCCAAGTCAGAAAGTCAAATGTCAGAGGGAAATGCAGAGCAGAGTCAGAAGCCAGCACTTAAGAAAACCAAGACATACACCAATCTCACCATGGATCAACAGGAAGCCATGGTTGAATGGCTCAAGACCCATGAAGTACTCTACAATAAGAAGCTAGAGTCCTATAAGGACACCAAGAAAAAGGCCTTCCTTTGGCAACAGCAAGCAGAAGTAATTGGTGTGGACGCTGAAATGCTAAAAATTTGGTACAACAGCCTGAGGACCCGCTACACCAAGCTCAAGAAAATGAAGTCTGGCAATGGTGCTCCTGAACACTCCGAAAGAGATCAGTGGGTGCTGAATAACTTCTCCTTTTTGGCCCCATTCACGTATGAAGTAAAGAAAAGGACACTTATAAGTGTAAGTACATCTTTGCATTTTTATAACAATTTATATTATATGCACTGTGCCTTACATTAGTTTTGTTTGTTGTAATATGCACTGATGTTATTGATAATTAAAACTCGATTGCATTAGCAAAATACTTACTATTTATTCCTTTCTTTGCAGCTCAAGTCCAAGTTACCTCCGCCTACAACTACAGATACAACTCCCGATCCAATAGACGAAGAAGACATCATCTCACCTTCCGGACACATAAGTCAGAGATCTGATAATCAACAACATCTTAAGTCGAGCACAACAACAGCTTCCGTTAATACCTCCAGTTCCTCCACACCCAAACCAAGTGACCTCTTCAGCTCAGCCATCAGCAGCAGGATTGACCAATTCATGGAAATGCAGAATTGTCTCATGCAGAAAATGGTCAGGCCCAACACAGATCGGATGAAGGAGGTCTTCGTTGATTACATTAGAGAGACTGTCTACAAAATCCACCCAAACCTGTGGGAAGATATGCATAGAGACGTAATGAAGACTGTTCTAATGTATAAAGACAAAGATAATGAGCTGAAAAGAACCCAACAGCATACAGCTACAGCTACATCTGAACCTGTTATGTCATCAGATGGTTGGCAGCCACCTCCTCATATGTGGCCATCAACTGTGCAGAACCCAGTGAGTGTTTGGGGGTCAACAAAGTCTGCCTGGATGAATCAACAATTTCCGCAGCACCAGCATTTCTCTCAGCAACAACAATCACAGCAATTATCCACCATGTCGCACCAGCAGCACTCACAGCACGTCTTCCAGCCACAGTCGCAAACCTCTTCGATGCAGCAACAGCAACAACCGAACACCAGCTTCTCCACTGAGCTTACAACGCTACTGGTTTTGCCCCCACCAGATGATGAGCAACAGGATGACCACTAATAATAAGGATACTGGCGACCAGGAATTGATTTATTGGGACTAGTACCATGATCTTTGGATAATTTAGAGTTTATACAGCCTAAGATTTGTTCATGTATTGTTTAGTTGTGCTGATACCGTAAAACCTCTCAAAATCAGCAACTCATCGACAAACCATTGGATTTGTACAAAAACAGCTGGCCGCTAAATGCAGGGTGACAGTAATGCAAAAGCTAATGTTGGAGCTTTCTGCATTACTTTCAGCTTACATTAAGCTGTCAACTTATCAAGACCTACAGTGCTGAAACTCAGGAAAGCAACTTTTTATGCTTTTTCGCTTCGGTTTCGCTCCGGTTTTGGTGCATTCCATTCTTTATTACAAAGGAGGAAAACACTGTGAAAAAGAAAGTCATTCCTCGTATGAGCAATGGCTTCCTTTTTCACAGTGTTTTCAAAAGATTATAACGGTATTTCTCTCATTTCACATGACATTGTGAAGTTTAGGCACGGGCTTTTAGTTATTGATTTTCCGGTTTCGGTTCGGTTCATTCGCGGTTTCGCTTCGGTTCAGAGGTTGTTTTCCTGAGTTTCAGTACTGTAATGAGTCGTCCTTTGTTTGGCCGCTGCAGGAAGGTTTTCCTTTAATCTTAAAATTTGTGTTTTGGTTGAGTTTAAACATAAAGTAATGTTTTTGTGCGCAGGAAGGTTTTACTTTCATCATGTAATTTGTGTTTTTGTTGGAACAGTATAAACATAAAACAATGTTTTTGTGACCGTTGCAGGATGGCTTTACTTGATCATATAATTTGTGTTTTTGTTGGAATAATATAGATATAAAACAATGTTTCTGAATTAACCATTACTTGTTTTATTTATATATGTACAAGGTTACAATGAATCGCAAAATACAATCATGGTGATCATTTATAGTGTTGCATTTTCTATAAGTCTCAATTACACTGAGCTTGCTATTTTCTTTTTCCCAAAGATCAGATATCGCACAACCAAATTTACAAATCAGTGTTCTTTAATCGTCCCCTTATATCCCAATCATCCTGTCCTGCCATGGCACAAGTCCTGCTGGGCTGTTGAAATAATCTCTTAAATAGTCTCTTTGTCTCTTGGCCAAAACTGTGTCTCTGTTTCCTCCCTGTGGCACGTCCAAGTCTGGCAGGTTGACATCCTGTCTCCAGGCACCCGGAACGAGGTTGTGTGCACCATCTTCATAATCTAATTGAATGTTCTGAATGGCTGCGTTTCGGAGACGCATGAAGTTATGAAGGCACACACAAGTTTCAACGATGGTCTGGATAGTCTCTGGCATCTGCTGCATCGTTGACAAGAGGACTCTCCATCGTTGTGCCATAATACCAAAGGCATTTTCGACCACACGTCTGGCTCTGGAGATCCTGTAGTTGGCAATCATTTCTTTTCTTGTCAGGTGACGGCCTGAGTATGGCTTCATGAGGTATGAGCGAAGACCGAATGCTTCATCTCCCAGCACAAAGTAAGGAAAGTCCTGGACATCGTTTGGCAAGGGTGAAGGAGGAGGGAATCCAATTGAGCCATCTTCTAAGCATTCTTTCAGTTCTGACTGGTTGTAGATCTGGGCATCGGACTGGCTTCCAAAACCACCAACATCAATCCACATGAACTTATAGTCCGCATCTACCAGGGCCATTAGGACTATTGAATGAAAGCCTTTGTAGTTGTGATACATAGTTCCAGCTTTAGGAAGCTTCCTGATGGCAACATGTTTCCCATCTAGAGCACCACAGGTATGTGGGATATTCCATCGCATCATGAATTCTTCAGCAATATGTTCCCATGCGTCTCTGCCAACAGGACAAGCGATGACTTCATTCTTGAGCTCCATCACCAGTGCACTACAGACTTCTCTTACCAATAAGCTTATTGTACTTCTTGCTACCCGGAAATCATATTGAAGGGTAGCATAGGAATCTCCTGTTGCCAGATGACGAAGAGTGATGGCTAGCTTCAGTCCAGGTTCCAAAGCCTTTCTGTAGTTGGTGTCATCTTTTCGAATATGGTGGGTGATGCGTTCGAGAAGTTCATCAAACATGGCTGGTGTGACTCTTAAAAAGTTGAAAAAGGACTCCTGGTCATCCAAGCGGAGCTCCTCCATCAGCTGATGATAATGTCCTACAGCTAATCTTCTCTCCGGTTTTAAATACTTCCTCACCCAGCAGGTTCTTGGTTTTCTCCTTCTCTCTTGTTCCAACATCTCATTGTATTGGTGCTCTGCTTCCAGCAAAAAATGCAAAAAGCCAAAATTCAGAACATTCAGAGCTTGAACATTATCCATGGTCCGAAATATTCTATGCCCAAATGGCGAATCGGCGGGAAAACGCAAGTATTTATACCATATCTTGTCAGAACGTACTGCAGACGAGGTGAACGTTGTCAAAACTGCACGAAATCGCAATAAACGTACTTAGAACGAGTAGAGCGTACTTAGAACCTTTTGCGAACTTTTGAAACTGTAGGAAAACGTGTTGCAATCTGTCTAGACGTTTTTATTTTGCTTTTTTGTATTCAGACGGAATAACAACGCACTAAGAACGTAATTTGGTCGAGTTTAGTCTGTCTGAGAACGGGATGAACGGGCTACAAACGGACCCGGTCGGTGCGCACACGTACTGCTTATTGAAGCCCGATCGCCCCACGTCAAGGCACGTCCCTAATACGGTTCAAGTACGGCAATTCCGTTCGTAGCACGTCAATTCCGTTTGAAGTACGTTGTCACTGCGTCTAAGCGCAGAACGTGATGGTCGCCCAAAAATTTTGAACAGGCCCAAAGTTCTGAAACACCAATCCCGATCAACCCCGTCTAAGCCCGTCCATCAAGTTCGTAAACAGACTGAGATACGTTGATACTCCGTCCACTCCGTCTGAACACAGTTTGAGCCCGTTCGGTTACATTTTTCAGATCGTAGTGAGAACGAGTTTGGTGTAACGGGGGTATTAATGTTTCCATAACAGTATTGAACTAAAACAATAAAATAAGATAATGAAAAAAATACTTGAAAAAGCACGGATATCTATGGCAATTTCTATCTTTTTGATAGAACTTACCATCACCGCCTGATGAGGCTTGTAGATGAACCAAAATAGTCTTTTTTTTTTTAAAACAAGAAATACACATAAAATTTGGGTGGGGGGGGGGCAGGGCAGATTTTCAGGGAGCACTTTTCAGGGGCATGGGGGGGGAGTTTCCCTAGAACCTTATAAAACGATATCAGTTCATTTTGTTCAAATGCTTCTTCTTTGTATTACTTAGTTTTGTGTTATAGTAGTAAGTCAATCTAGTCTTGAAAAATTTGTGAAAAACTAACCCATGAGCGGCTGCAAAAGAACTGAATGTGATTTGGATGATTGTTATGTGAAAATAAACTAAAATTTCTATGGCTCCTTTTCTTTGAATGTCTGGAATAGGGTTGATTGTAATATTTTATCTTCAATTTCTCTGTACTCTTCTCAAATGCCAATTTTTTTTTGCTCTTTCAAGACCCATCACAGCCAAAGTTTCTTTTGCCAACATTACAAATTAAAATCAAACTGCACATAACAGGTAATCTGATCTTTGTAGAGTCTGATACATGTATTTAACCCTTTACCACACAATCCTGACTTTTAATGACCCTTAGAAAGAAAGCTTTTGAAAACACTGCATGTAGAAAAAGGAGAAAATGCTGGTAACCAGCATTTTCTCCTTTTCCCACAATGTTTTCTACTCTTGCCAAAACACATTTCAGTTTTTGATTTGCATTTATTTTGTTGTCTGCAAATGCTTCCAATTTGGACTGGTGTAAAATCTTGTCATTTGGTAAAGAGTTAAAGCCCTAATATCTGCCAAAAGTAAACAATGCAGGTGAAAAAATTGCATTTATATTTAAATCCTACCTTGTAAAAATACACGTCCATGTACGGAAAATATTGTGATGAGAACAATCTGTTATTGTACGGTCAGTGCATGTGGATAGTCACTTTACTCTTTACCACACAATCACATGTTTTAACGACCCAGAGAAAGATGCCTTTTGAAAACATTGAGGGAAAAGGAGAAAATGCTGGTAACCAGCATTTTCTCCTTTTCCCACAATGTTTTCCTCCCTATCAAAGACAAATTCCACCATTTTAGCCACATTTATGTTGTCGTCTACAAACTCTTTCGATTTGGACCAGTCTACGTTTTTGTTGTGGCAAAAGGGCAATCTTGCAACTTTTAACCTAGTTTTGAAATTCATTTTTCTGCCAACAGCTAATGCTTGGACCATCCATGCAATAACAGTTGTCATCTTCACAATAATTCATTACTTTCAAATGGTATGATTTAACCCTTTCCCAGACGACAAATTTTGGACTGGTCCAAACTGAAAGAGTTTGCAGATGATAATTTTAAATTTGATGAAAATGGCAGAAAGTTCTCAAAAAGGGTAGAAAACACTGTGGGAAAAGGAGAAATTGCTCGTTATGAGCAATTCTCCTTTTCCCACAGTGTTTTCAAAAGACTTGTACTGCAGACACGTGAAAACCAGGGCTTGTTTGGGAAAGGGTTAAAGTTATATGCATTTTAGCACTGGCACTGTTTACATTCGGCCTCTACTGAGCCTTTAATGAGATATTCTGGACACATCAGCCCTAAAATCACCAGCCAAGGGTATTTCTTTTGTCTGAAAATGTTCATGTCTTTTTTTTTTGCAGCTCTGAGCAAAATGATATAAGTGCCTGGCAGGGGCACCCAAGCACTTTGTTATGATTTACAAATCTAAATATTATAGTTCCATTCATTTCAGTCATATACTTTGGGTAGACATTGAAGTACATTTCAAGAGAAAAGTGTGGGGGGGGGATACAAATCGTAGTGTGGACATAGAGCTATTAATAGGGAAGGAGTGAGAAGACAAAGTCAACTTTGTGTGTCTTAACCCTTTACCACACAATGAGGATTTTTAACGACCCTGGGAGGAAAGAAGCCTTTTTTAAACATTGTGGGAAAAGGAGAAAATGCTGGTCACCAGCATTTTCTCCTTTTCCCACAATGTTTTCTACCCTATCAAAGAAAGATGGCTTTGAATTTGGATGAGGTTAAAATTTTGTTGTCTAGTAAAGGGTTAAACACTTGGAAAATGCCTCTCCTTACAAAAGCTTTCTTTTTTCTCTCTGTCATGCTTTTATCTTTGCAGTAGTTTTCTCAAACATATAGCAGGCTTTTTACCAATGATTGACATGCTCATATATTTAATGTTATTGTAAATATCAGCAGAAATCAGTGAAGAAAGAGTATTGAAATATTTGAGCCATGTTCTGGCAAAATGAGGCTTAATGCATCTCCGTAATGCATTATGCCAATCAAGCCACCACATAATTATGGGCCAAGCCCCCGTAGCTCAGTCGGTAGTGTGCAGGACTTGAGAACAGGAGGTCGCTGGTTCGATCCCTGGCTTGGCCAATTTCTTTCCAAGGACTGATGATAGTCATCACGACAGGATTCATTCCTCTCTCACCGCTGACCATTGTTTCGACTATGGTTATGTGGGAAAGCAGCCAGTGGCTTGGAAAGAATATTGTGCGGAGTACTTGTAAAAGAAACTCCAGGAAAGCATGGATAGGTGCACTGGCCACTGTGATATAACTGAAATAATGTTGAAAACAGCGTTAAACACCATACAATCAATCAATCATAATTAAGGATCTATAACAGCAACGTTTTTTAACAATAGAATGAGTCATGAGGTAGAGTGGTCCTTTGACACACAGAAAATTAGCCAGTGGCAAAAAGTTTCGGCCCAGGTCAGCCTGCGCGGACTGCGCAGGCTGACCTGGGTCGATACTTTTCGCTGACGCATTAAGCCCACTTTTCACTGAGCATTGCCCATTTCCATTGTTGCAGTAACAGATTGTTCTTCCAGAAATCTCATACTTTTCCACTTTCAGTTATATTACAAGGCATTCTTTGGATGACACTGACAGAAATACATGAGAGATATAATTATATGAGCCATGCTGTAGCAAAAAGGGGGTTTAATGCATCTCCATGATGCATTATAGCAAGCAAGTCATCACATACATATAATCATGGATCCATAAAATATATTTTGTGTAACAATGGGCTAAATGCTTAGATAGAATGATCTATAGACATACAGAAAATTGACCAAAAGCAAAAGGTTTCGACCCGGGTCAGCCTGCGCTGTTGCAGATGCATTAAACCCCCTTTTCACAAAGTATGGCTCAGATATACAGAAAAATTGTGCTCTCCCAGAAATTGATTCAGTTACTGCCACAATCAGTAAAGATTGGATTGGACAATCAATCAATAGAAAGTAGATATTTCATGTGTGGCATATCTGTGTGAATTGCAGGGTATTTCTGGAAATTACAGCCCACAAAGTGGCACAACTGATGAATAATGTGCCTTTCTGTAGCTAACATTTATAGTACCTATTCTCCCAGATATGTGCATAGTAAATAATAGCTTTGTAAAATTGTACAAGAATACAAAGTAGAGGTGTCATGCACTGAAACTGTGGATTTCCTTTTTTAGCTTGCTGTATTTTATTTTAAAGAAAATGTCAAGGCATTGTCATAGCCCTATTCAGTAATTATTCTTAATTTCATTTTTATTCTAGATTTAGAAGTTAACAAAACTTCTGATTGGCTAAACCATTTGGTTTAGCCAATCAGAAGTTGTGTCAGTTTCAAATTTAGAAAATCTTGGAGAGTAAGACTTAGAACTTTCTTAAGAATGGTTGGTGAATATAGACCCTGCAAAACTTGTTTCATCTTGATTAACTTTTTACCAAACAACAAAATTTTAAGATTCCTCTTAAATGAATGCATTTGCAAGCAACAAATTTAATACAACTCTAATGATGGGATTTGCTCTTGGAAGGGTTGAAAACCTTGAGAGTAGATTTTAAGAAAGGGTGGAAAATATTGTGGAAAGAGGAGAAAATGCTGTTTACCAGCATTTTCTTTTTTTCCCCCACAATCTTTTCAAAAGCCTTTCTCCTTGGGCTTGTTAAAACTGGGGATCATATGGTAAAGAGTTAACCCTATACCACACAATCCCGAGTTTTAACGACACTAAGAAAGAAGCCTTTTGAAAACATTGTGGGAAAAGGAGAAAATGTTGGTAACCAGCATTTTCTCCTTTTCCAACAATGTTTTCTACCCTATCAAGGACAACTGCCATCGTTTGAACCACATTTAAATTGTCATCTGCAATTGCCTTCAGTTTGGACAAGTCTACATTTTTGTTGTGTGGTAAAGAGTTGAGGTAGGTTAGGGTAGCACCCAATAATGTGCTTTTGTAAAAGTATGGTGGGCATGTGACAACAAGTGTCATTCTGTCAAACAATAAGAGAAAACTGGCATTCAGCCTACAGAACACCATAAGATATCTACAGATGCTATTAAGCATCCTGGTATCAAAGTTTTCCAGTTGACTGACAGCTTGTGATTGTGGGATATTGCATCTTGTAGAAATCACCATCTGTATCCAGCATTCATTACAATGGCAGGATACTACTCATGAATAGTCCCACAAAAATGTGTCACACAATCTATTAGAGTAACAACAGCTTCCAAAAGTCAAAGCAGGTGTTAAAATGTATTTTAAATTTAAATCATACTGTTCAAAAGTAGGGAAATTATTGTGAAGATGACAATCAGTTATTGTATGGTTGATCTGAGTGTTAGTAGCTGGCAGAGAAATTAATTTCAAAACCAGATTAAAAGTTGTCACTTTGACTTTTTTCACATTTGCTTGATTTTAAAATTAATTTTTCTGCCAGGGACTAACACTTGGACCAACCACACAATAACAGATTGCCATTTTCACAATATTTTTCACACTTTTAAATTGTATGTTTTAAATTTAAATGCATTTTAACACCTGCATTGACTTTTTGGCTGCTAATGGGCCTTTAAGCTCCAGTCAAGAATTCATGTCACAGTTTTCAAAATGTAACAATATAAATTACAAAATTTCATAACATCTGGATTCTGTTTACTTTCTTTTTAACTCAGACTCTTTCCAACCATGCCATTTGTCAGACTGGTTGCATGGCTGTTGTAACACCTATAACACACAATGGGCAATATGTAACAAAAAAAGGGCGAAATTATCACTATGTCAGGATGGGAAATGGAGTTTAGGGGTTGACATTATGGCTTTTACAGTGTGTTTCTATCCATGAAATATTAGCCTCAATATCTGTCTCAATACTGGATGTATACAGGTTCTTCAGTCCTGGTTATGCACTTGTACTTATGGTAGCTCGGTCCATATGCACCAGCCATTCTTAAGAATGGTCTTTGTCTTATTCTCCAAGATTTTCTACATTTGAAAGTAACACAAGTCCTGAAAACGCTACAAAACCGAATGGTGTTGCCAATCAGAAGTTGTGTTGCTTTCAAATGTAGAAAATTCTGGAGAACAAGACAAAGCACGTTCTCAAGATCGTTTGGGGAATACGGACCCTGATACTATTTATCTGTAAAGGATCAATAGTCATATCATTATGCCCCCGCCATGAAATGGGGGGGGCATATAGAGTTACCTGTGTCCGTCTGTGTGTGTTAGTGTGTGCGTGTGCGTTAATGTGTGTGTCCCATTCTTGTCCGGAGCATAACTTCTACATTTATCAACAGATTTCAAAATAATTTTGCACAATTGTTCTCCTTAACATGTACTAGTGACACACCTATTTCTAGTTTATTACTAAATGTTACAATACAAAATTCTTATTATGTGAGCCATGCTCTGTGAAAAGGGAGCTTAATCTATCTGCAATATGTATCAATAAAGGTCAGCATGCCCAGTTTGTGCAGGCTAACCAGGGCCGAAACTGTTTGCTACTAGTCAATTTATGCATATCAAAGGACCAGTCTGCCTCATGATTCAGTCGCTTGTAAGACAAAGTAGATTTTATGGGTCCATGATTAATTGATGACCTCCTGATTCAGTCGTTTATTAGACAAAGTAGGTTTTATGAATCCATGATCAAGTGATGACTTGCTTGGTTTAACCCTTTCCCAAACAACATATTTTGGACTGGTCCAAATTGAAAGAGTTTGCAGATGACAATTTTAAATTTGATGAAAATGGCAGAAAGGTCTCAAAAAGGGTAGAAAACACTGTGGGAAAAGGAGAAATTGCTCGTTACGAGCAATTTCTCCTTTTCCCACAGTGTTTTCAAAAGACTTGTACTGCAGACATGTGAAAACCAGGGCTTGTTTGGGAAAGGGATAATGTATTACGGACATGCATTAAGCTCCCTTTGGCCAGAGCATTGCTCATTATGTTTAAACATATTCATATAAATTTCATTTAAACTTCAACTTAAGCTTTTCACTGATTTTACTGAAAATGACCTTAGAATAGCATTAATCAATTGTGCTTTTCATGGCTTGCTAAAGAAGACTTCTTTTATGAAGTTTCAAGGGAAAAAGGGCTAATGCCCAGCAAGTAATCAAGGATATGGAGCTAATGCTATGTTTTGACAAGAACAATCAGAACAAGGTTGGCACTGAATATGTTTTGATCTTTAGATGTAATCTTGACTGTTTGCAATGCTACTGATCTGTCATAGCATTGAAGCCTAAACAATTGTTGTGTAGGTGATTAATAGTGCTCCTATTCACATGTTGATGAATATGTTGCCTGTTGATACTTGATGTGACGCACTGTTCTACGCAATCTCTTGTCCTGGAAAACATTCCCTGTTAAAAAGAAAACCCTTTACCACATACTCTAGACTTTTAACGACCCTGAGAAAGAAAGCTTCTGAAAAGATTGTGGGAAAAGGAGAAAATGCTGGTAACCAGCATTTTCTCCTTTTCACCACAATCTTTTCTGTCCTTTTACAGGCAAATTCCATCATTTGAGTCACATTTAATTTGTCTTCTGTGAATGCTATCACTTTAAACCAGTCTAGGATTTGTTGTTTGGTAAAGAGATAAAGTGCAAATAGTGGCCAAAAGTAAACAATGTGGGTGTTGAAATTGCATTAAAATTTTAATCATACCATTTAAAAGTATGGAAATGATTATGAAGTTGACAATCTGTTATTGTACGGTCAGTCCAAGTGTTACATGCTGGCAGAAAAATGAATTTTAGAAGTAGGTCAAAAGTTTCCATATTGCTGTATCTTTTGTTCACTTTTTACCTGGTTTTGAAGTTCATTTTTCAGTCAGCGACAAACATTTAGACTACTGGGCTTTTGAAGAGATTTCTTTAGAAATGGTGATTATGTATGCGATATTGAATATATTGAAGAATATCTTACTGTTGAGTTTTTTGTATTCTGAGGAAGCAAAGTTACATATTTCTGCAAAACACTGTATTTTATGGTGTCTGTCTAATATTCTGTCTTTGAACTCTTCATTCGGAAAAAAGGCCTGCTCTAAGCCTCAAGTTGTTGAGGAGATTGTTTTTTAGTTCGACTGTTTTTGAAGAAAATGTTGAGGTATTTTGTAGCCCTGGCATTGTCTGCTTCGTCATGCAAAAACTTTGACATTTTATAAAATCTGTGTCATTACTGAAGAAAATTACTTCAAACTCAGACTAGTTGTTAACTATCTAAAGGGGAACCCATACAACAGGGGCAGGTAACCATCAAAATATTTTTGACAGTAATGCCCCTTTATTGACTATGAATTTTCAAAAAACTTAGACATTTTATTATGTCTCTGTCATAACTGAATATATTAACTTTAATCTTAGACTACATGTAAGTTATCAAAAGGAGAACTCATACAACAGGGCAGGAACTCTGGTTTATGTGCAGAATGTGGAGTCTGATCTTGTTCTACACTGTCTGCTTCTTTGCTAGATGTTCTGTCAAAAACAGCTTTGAAATTACAATAATTCTATCTTTAGTACTGACTGAGAATATCCATTTAATTTATTAGCTCCCTTGTTTTTGAAAACAGTGTCGGGGTACTGTCATATGATAAGCCCTGATGTCATCTTGCAAAAACTTTGGCATTTGATAATATCTCTGTCATTAATGAAGATATTTACCTGAAACTTGGAATAGTTGTTAACCATCTAAAGGGGAACCCATACCAGTATGGCAGGTAACAATCAAAATATTTTTGACACAGTTATGAGCCCTTTTTTGACATACTTAAAATCAAGCTATCTTTAAAAGCAACTGCAGTTGAGCATTTGCACCCCCATGTGGTGCTCTTGTTCAGCATTACAAGGATAATCAACGATAGCCATGTTGTAAGTTTACCATATATTTCATGTGTAAAAAGCAAATACAAAATATAAAAGCAAATAGATACCATTGATTCTGTCTGTTTGGACCAAGGCCATGGAATCCATTTTGTGACATAATGTTTTGTTTTTATTATGGAGAAAAATATCCTCCTATCATTTATATGCTTGTTGATCCTGTGCCAGATGTTCATAAAAATACAGTAAGGAGCAATTTGTCAAGAGTGCTTTAACGCCTTGCCAAAGAATTCCTGGTTTTAACGACCCTCAAGAAATGAGGCCTTGGAAATGATTGTATAACCAGCATTTTCTCCTTTTCCCACAATGTTTTCTACCAAATCAGCAAGAAATCTGATGATTTGACACATATTTCATTTGTCATCTGCAAATGCTTCCAAAATGGACAAGTTTAAAATTGTGTCGCCTGGTAAAGGGCATATCAGCTTCCATAGAATCTATGCCTGTCTACAGTTACGGCATTCGTGACCTTCTGAGAAACTTTACAACAAAAGACTTGAAACAAATCTCTCGTCTTGTCTTGAATTGTCCAAATTGAAAGCATTTGCAGACAACAATTTAAATGTGGCTCAAATGATGGAATATGTCTTTGAATGGGTAGAAAACATTCTGGGGAAAGAAAAGGCTGGACAACCTTATTTTCTACTTTTCCCTAATGCTTGTAAAAGGCTTCTACCTCAGAGTCGTTAAAACTCTGGATTGTGTGGTCTAAGCCCTTTGGCTGTATTACCTGTGACTTAACCCTTTCCCAAACAAGCCCTGGTTTTCAGGTGTCTGCAGTACAAGTCTTTTGAAAACTCTGTGGGGAAAAGGAGAAATTGCTCGTAACGAGCAATTTCTCCTTTTCCCACAGTGTTTTCTACCCTTTTTGAGAACTTTCTGCCATTTTCATCAAATTTAAAATTGTCTTCTGCAAACTCTTTGAATTTGGACCAGTCCAAAATTTGTTGTTTGGGAAAGGGTTAAGAGTGTTTCTTTATAATGTTTTGCAGCATACTGAAGAAGTCATTTGTAAAAGACAGTGTATTTCCTGAGTAATTTCATTACCAGACAACACAATTTTGGACTGGTCTAATTTGGAAGCATTACTGTAAGTAACCTTGAAGTTGGTACACTATTTCTGAACTTTCATCATATCATCATACAATATTTTAGACAGTATGTACTGTCTTAACCCTATACCAGACGACAAAATTTTAGCCTTGTCCAAATTGAAAGCATTTGCAGACGACAATTTCAATGTGGCTCAAATGGTGCAATTTTTCTTTGATAGGGTAGAAAACATTGTGGGAAGAGGAGAAAATGCTGGTTACCAGCATTTTCTCCTTTTTCCACAATGTTTTCAAAAGGCTTCTTTCCCAGGGGCATCAAAAGGCGGCACTGTGCGGTAAAGGGTTAATCAGTTAGTTATATGCAGCACTTACGCATTAACCCTTTACTGCACAATGACGCCTTTTGACACCCCAGGGAAAGAAGTCTTTTGAAAACATTGCGGGAAAAGGAGAAAATTTTAACCCTATTAAAGAAAAGTTGCACCAATTTAGCCACATTGAAATTGTCGTCTGCAAATGCTTTCAATTTGGACAAGGGTAAAATTTTGTCGTCTGGTAAAGGGTTAACCCATTACCTCACAATCCCGTGTTTTAACGACCCTGTAAGAGAAGGCTTTTGAAAACATCGTGGGAAAAGGAGAAAATGCTGGTAACTAGCATTTTCTTCCTTTCCCACAATGTTTTATACCCAGTCCAAAACAGAAATCATCATTTGAGCTACATATGATTTGTTGTCTGGAAATCCTTTCAATTTGGACCAGTCTAAAATTCTGTTGTTTGGTAAAAAGTTGATGCAATTTTGGACATACCCACAAACAGCAAAGCTTTTTCAATGAATGTCATCAAAGAAAAACTTACTTGTTGATGCTGATATTATTTGCATTGGTTCATTTTGTTGAAGTGTTGTACCACCTTTATTCATATTTCAGTCATATCTCAGGGACATTTGTGTTTATGTCTTTACTTGCTATCATCATTACTAGGATGGGACTCTGTGCACAGTGCCTTCATTGTCCAGGGACATGCCAACATAAGGAGTTCCATCAGGGAGCAGAGAACCAGAATTTCTTTATTACAAATTACAAACCCACAATCCTAGGGTTTTAAAAACCCTGAAGAATACTGGTGAGGCTCTTGAAAATGTTGTTGGAAGACACGAAATTGTTAGTAACCAACATTTTCTCACACATTTTCCCCCACTTTCCTAGAAAATCCTACCATTAACTCTTTACCAAACGACAAAATTTTGGACTCATCCAGATTCAAAGCATTTGCAGATGACAAAGTTAATGTGACTTAAAAATCGAAAAATTTGTCTTGGGAAGAATGGAAAACATTGTGGGAAAAGGAGAAAATGCTGGTTACCAGCATTTTCTCCTTTTCTCACAATGTTTTCTAAAGCTTTCTTTCCCTGGGCCGTTGAAAGTCGGGATTGTGTGTTAAAGGGTTAAAAACCCTGAAGAATAAGGCTCTTGAAAATGTTGTTGGAAGACAAGAAATTGTTAGTAACAAACATTTTCTCCATTTCCCACATTCTCCACGCTGTCCTAGAAAACCCTACCATTAGACAGGTATTTCGTTTGTTGCCTGCAGATGCATGCAATTTAGACATGCCTAAGATTTTGTCATCTGGTGAAGAATAAAACACCAAGAGTACCTTGGTACTTCTTGAAACTATTGCAATTAGCAGATATGATCGTGTTCAATGCAATATGTCAGACAGCTTTCCATTCAGTATTCCATAAATCTTGTATTATTGTTGATCTAAAGGCGACAACCTTGAGATGAAATATGTGTCTATATGTAGATCTATGCAAGACATTATAAGAATTTGAATCTAAAATAATTTGTCCTGTCTGATACAAAATAATATGAATATCCAAGTTGCTGTGTGAATTATTTCAAGCTGACAGGGGATTGACAACGTATTTTATTCTGATTTTGTCTTAGCGTCTAGGTGGTGTGATTTTGGTGGTGAGCACGGGGTTTGATACATCATTTAAATTACGCATCGTCATGATACATGATACCAAGCAAGTCATCACATAATAACAGATTCATAAAATCCACTTAGTCTAACAATTGAGTGAATTTAGAGGTGAAATGGTCCTTTGACATTTAGAAAATTCAAAGACAGCAAAAGGTTTCGGCCCATGTCAGCCTGTGGAGGCTGACATGGGTCGATACTTTTTGCAGATGCATTAAGCCCCCTTTTCATGGAGCATGACACAACGATATTCAACAATACTTTGTCTATAGTATGGCTTCCAGTGTAACTGTCATTGTATGTCTAAATCTTATTGTTGGAGGGAAGGCATGGCTTGACCCGAAAGTGTAAGAAAAAATAAATGAGCCGTGCTCTGTTAAAGGAGGGCTTAATGCATCACCGTTACCCATGATACCAAGCAAGTCATCACTGTTATGGATCAATAATATCCATTCTGTATAACAACCGACTGATTCATGAGGTTCACTGGTCCTTTGACATGCAGAAAATTGACCCAATAGCGAAAAGTTTTGGCCCAGGTCAGCCTGCGCAGGCTGACATGGGTTGATACTTTTCGCAGATGCATTAAGCCCCCTTTTCAATGAGTGTGGCTCAAATGCATATTTTCATGATGTAAATATAGACATGTGTCTCAAATGATTGATTTTGTCTTTGAAGAGGTAGAAAACAATAAGGGGAAAAGTAGAATATCCAGATTACCAAATAATTCATTGTTTTAACAAACCTGAGCAAGAGAGTTTCAAAAAAAAATGTGGGAAAAGGAGAAAATGCAGATTATTAGCATTTTCTCCATTGTACATGGTGTTTCCAATGGCATTCTTCTTCAGGGTTTATAAAAACAGAGTATCTGTTTTGTCAAGGGTTAATTATTAATACCTAATAGCACCTTGCCAAACGACAAATTTTAGAATGGCCAGAATTAAAAGCATTTGCAGACGACGTATTGAATTTTGCTGAAATGATAGTAATTTGCTTTGAAAGTGTACGAAATCTTGTGGGAAAAGGAAAAAAATGCTGATTACCAGCATTTTCTCCTTTTCTTATAAGGTTCTCAGAAGGCTATTTCCGCAGGGTCATTCAAAACTGTTGGTCTATTTTGTTATGCGCTGAACAATTTTTTTATTCCAGACCTTCCTTGGAAAATTAGATTACTCTTAAACATGTAGATGACAAATCATTTTACAATTGTCTTATCAAATTGTCTGGCCCTATAATAACATTTATTCAGTACATCAAATTGCCATTTGGATAATGTCCGTAAAATGAGCATTCGGAGTTCATTAGATAATTGGCAAAATATATAGATTGAATAAAGTAAGCTTTGATTAAATTAGTCATTGAATATATATAAATAATTCAGAGTTCAGACAGAGGGAGTGATTTTAGTTTCAAAATTGAAAATATTACTTATTCTCCACGAAACCCAATCTTATGGGTACCCATTTGAATCTTCTCATAGAGATGATTCTAATGAGTACCCACAACATAGGGTTCGGAAGAGAAATAATGGATTTAGAAAACCATCACTCCCTCTTATCTGGAGCTCTGTATAATGTATAGTATATTAACTCCCTAAATTTCTAATTTGCATTAGTGAAACTCTTCAAGTTAGAGGCGTGTTTCGACTACAGTGCGTAAACAAAAATGGATGACATCATAATTATATGAAGTACAATCAAACACAGCCATCTTTACTAACGGAGGCACATTTCATTGTGATGCACTGTCTAATAGGTACATCCTGGCTATCATATCTCAGTTTTAAAACAGAACTGGAAAAGTAGCAACTGCTTGCTACAATCAATCACTATTTTTCCCATTACTTTTTGCAGACCATTTAGGGAACTTTCTTGGCGTAGTGATTAAGCCTTTTGATTGATAATTAGAAAGTCCATAGATTGATTCCTGCTTTCAGCAATGGTCACAGGTAAGTGTCTTTTGGCCAGACACCGTAGAGCCATTGCCTAGTGTGGTTGATTCCGAGGACAAACAAGTAAGTGAGATGTTACAAGGATCTTCCTTGACCCTTTACCATACAATCCCGAGTCTTAACAATTCTGGGAAAAAAAGAAACCGTTTGAAAATATTTAGGTAGGGTTTGAGACTTCAGTGACTTGGTTCTGTATTCACCAACCAGAACATTCTTAGTCTTTTTGTCAAGAATTTTCTAATTTGAAAGTAACACATCTTCTGATTGGCTAAACCAAATGGTTTAGCCAATGAGAAGTTGTGTTACTCTGTAAATCTGTAACTAGACAAAGAATATTTTTAAGAATGGTCGGTGAATATGATCCTGGACGTTCTGTCTTCGACAATTAGATGACTAGTTTTGGAGTTTTAAAATTAGGAATGTCCACATCATGGTTCAAATAGTGGTTAGGCTTTTAGGGAGCAATCATTAAGAGTGACTGATAGAAGAACTTGTTGATACAAATCCATGTAAAATAAATAGGTTTAATCTTACCCTAAACCCAGTTCTAGCACCATACATCATGGCCTGATTTTCATGAGTCACTGTAGATAAAGACTATTTCATGTAATGAGATATGCCCAGCAGGTATGTTGTTTGGTCAAGAAATACATGTTGATGAATAATTAACAACTTAATAACGCCACCATCAGATCAATAAGCCCCAATCAGAATACTGGAAATGAGAAATTGAGGACTGCTCCAGGCAAAGTGATGGGACAAAACATGGGAAATTAACCAATCTTGGCTTTCAGCAGATTTTTATCTCTATAAATTATCAGGAAATGGTACCAAATTGAAATAACGGTAGTACGGAGAGGTCTTGTATCTTTTTATACCCCCGCAAAACGAATGTTTTCGGGTCCCCCGCAAAACGAATGTTTTCGGGGGTATACTGGAATCGGCCTGTCTGTCCGTCGTCCGTGTGTCTGTCTGTGTACAAAATACTAGCAATTTTGTGTCACGAACTCCCCCTAGAGTTTTCCTTCAATTGCATTGAAACTTTGCACATATATTGATCATATATTGAAGATTTGCAAGACGTAATTTTCAAGTGTCAACTCCCCCTGGTTGAGGAATTATCTCCCCTTGAACTTGACACTTTTTTTCTGTCAAAGTGCTGGCGGGGGTATTAAGTCACATTCAGTGACAGCTCTAGTTTTTTTAGCATTAAGATATTGTAGACCTGCTATTATGGGAAAAAAATGTTCACTCTTTTTCCCTGGATATTTTAGTTTTTGAAAACCAAATGTTGCTGGCCAGCTAATTTGTTACTTTGTAGATTGGGCAATGCAGAACAACAGAAACAGTTTATGGCTATGTCCATGCATATTTGAGATGGTTTCTGCAATAAACATAAACAAATACAAGTGCAAATCCTCACTAAACACTTAGTTTTCAGAGCTCCAGACAGAGGGAGTGATTTTGATATCAAAATTGAAAATATTAATTATTCTCCACTAAACCCTTTGTTATGGGTACTTATTAGAATCATCTCATCAGGACAATTCTAATGAATACCCACAACATAGGGTTTGGAAGAGCAATAACTGATTTAGAATACCATCATTCCCTCTTATCTGGAGCCTTGGTTCATACATGCATGAATACTTCAACATATGAATATGCAACAAAATTATACGAATAGTTACCTGAATTTATATAAGCCAAGCCCCCATAGCACAGTTGGTAGCGTACAGGACTTGAGAACAGGAGGTCGCTGGTTTGATCCCTGGCTTGGCCAATTTCTTTCTGAGGGTTGATGATAGTCATTGTTACAGGATTCATTCCTCTCTCACCGCTGACCATTTTTTGACGATGGCTATGTGGGAAAGCAGCCAGTGGCTTGGAAAGAATATTGTGTGGAGTACTGGCAAAAGAAACTCCAGGAAAGCATGGGTAGGTGCTCTGGCCGCTGCGATATGACTGAAGTAATGTTGAAAACGGCGTTAAATACCATACATTTATTCATTCATTCTGAATTTATATAAAGGTATAATATATACAATGGCATGAAGATGATAAAAACTAGTCATGTATAAATGAAAATGGAGGGTAATATGATTGGTGAAATCAATTACTGATAACTAAATGGTTGGTTTTAGTAGGTAAAGAGTATATCAGATAATAGAACTGGTCCTCGAGAAGTAGTGTTGTGGTGATGTAGTCAGATAACTATGGTAACAAATGGGTTTACAAACAAAACATGACATACTTTAAGATTTTCTAGTAAATTTTATTACATCCCTGCTTTCACTTTTTGACAATGACTTGGGACTATTATGGTTAAACCTGTAAACAGAGACAAACCAAGTATAGCTAGAAAAGTGGCCTCTAACAGCAGGTGGTCTTTTCATACAATTCCAAATTAGTGGATTTAAGCTGCACAATCTCATGTTCTTGAAAACATAGTGAGCCAACAATTTTTACCTCCAGAATATCAACTGTAATGGCATTTAACCCTTTCCCAAACGATACATTTTAGATGGGTCCAAATTGAAAGAGTTTGCAGACGACAATTTTAAATTGGATGAAAATGGCAGAAAGTTCTCAAAAAGGGTAGAAAACACTGTGGGAAATGGAGAAATTGCTTATTACGAGCAATTTCTCTTTTTCCCAGTGTTTTCAAAAGACTTGTACTGCAGACACGTGAAAACCAGGGCTTGTTTGGGAAAGGGTTAAGTTAGTTCATTGTGCCATTTAGTGAAAAATCCTGGGTCCATATTCACAAGCCATTCTTACGAACATTCTTGGTGTAATTCCTCAAGATTTTCTAAATGATGAAAATGAAGTGTGAAAGAAAATGCTGCTAACTAGCATTTTCTCCTTTTTTTTCACAATGTTTTCTACTCTGTCAACTACAAATTCCATCATTGGAACAAAACTTTATATAATTGTTTAGAGATGTTTGCAATATAGATAAGTCCAAAATTTTGTTGCTTGATGATGCCTTGACATATTGACCGACTTTTTAAAAGTATTGTTCTAATTTCAAATTCCAAGACTAGCCATATCATTGCCGAGACACTTGGTCTGACCCAATCAGATAACCAGTCCAGGAATTTCGAAATAGATTTGAATTTGGGAATGGTCTGTGAATACGGACCCAGGAATGCCAATAAAACAGACTGTGATGTATCTATAAATGGTAAAAAGCATCACATTGGCTCAGTTTGCAATCTGATAACCATGAACTGTTAACTGCTTAAGTGACTGGTTTATAGAAAGTGTTATTGATTATTTGTCCAATGATGTCTGCTCCATCTACCCTTAGAATGTCGAAGACAATGCATATTTCTGTCATGCACAGTGTATATTAAGATCAGTTGGAATTTTGATATGCAGTTTGATTTTGGATCTCACACTGTCCAGTATTTTGTGAGATACCATCACCAAAACAGTCCTTAAATGGCAATGTCTAGGTCTTTTCAATTGATTTGAAATTTCCAGTTTATACGTTTGGCAGTTTAAGGGTTAATTCATGTTGTAATCAGTTGATGATTCAAACCTTCCTGGTCCAGGAAAACTATTTTCAGTATTGTTCATCACAGTAGTTATTTGAGCATAATAATCATGTTTCCTTCAGAGAGTTAATTCTTTACCATACAATCATGACTTTTAACAACCTTGAGAAAGAACACTTATGAAAGCATTGTTAGAAAAGGAGAAGATGCTGGTAGCCATCATATTCTCCTTTTTCCAAATTGCTTAACCTATTAAGACAACTTCTACAATTTGAACCGCATTTGATTGGTCGACAGCAACTACTTGAAATTGGCTTTGACAAATGTAAAATTTTGTAGTGTGGTAAAGAGTTAACCATTTACCTGATACAGTGCTGAGTTTTAAAAACCACGAAGAAGTCTTTGGACAACATTGTTGGAAGAGGGGAAAATGCTGGTACCAGCATTTTTTCCTTTTCCCACAAATGTTTTCTACCCTATCAAAGACAAATTCCATTTGAACCATATTTTACTTGTGGTCTGCAAATGCTTTGAATTTGGACAAGTATAATATTTTATGGAGTGGTCAAGGGTTAAAAGAATGCTTCAAATTTATCTACCACTTAAATCAAGCTAAAGTTAGTGGACTGTTTTTGATTATCTGACAACATGACAAATTGAAGGATAATATCTTCAAGTAGATACAGTCAAGAAAACATGGAAAAAGAAGATATTGTCCAGCAAGAATGTTTTATTGGTTAGTCATACCACATTTACAGCCACAGCGGCTTCCATATTTGGTTGAGAGTAAGGACAGAATATTCTTAAAATTGAAGGAAGATCTCTTGGTTTCATTGTAATGTCTTGAGCACTTTTAAATATTTATTTTATTATGGTCAAAGTTGATAAGCCTTGAAATCTCAATTTTCATGTTGCTCCAATGATTAAAAGTTCTTTCTCATAATCATTTTGTAGACTTTTACAGAAGTCTGAATTGCTTTTCTGTCAATAAGATTTTTTCGAAATAATTTGTTTTGAAGTGGTTTTATATCACGTGATAAATGCAAAGCATTAATTGATGTATAAATGGAACAACATCTCACTGTTGGTCTAAACAGACTGTAAACAGGCTATGTCACAACAGGTTTGGTGTAATAAATTTCATGGTTCTGTATATGCACAAGTTTGAATAAAGTCTGTATTGCATGGAGCAGATCATTTGTAATGATTTGATTACACTGATTAAACCATTAATGGTAATAATTGTTTATTGATGATTATTATGCCCACAGTATGTCCTGATAAAGTAACCAGGAAATAACCTGTACTGAAATGTGTATGAACAGTTCATGACAATACAGTGTTTTGATGAATCTGAAGAAATTGATTGATGTTATGGTTTTTTAACGCCATTTTCAACATTATTTCAGTTATATTGTGGTGGCCAGTGCATCTGTCCATACTTTCCTGGAGTTTCTCTCACCTGTACTATGCAAAATATTCCTTCCAAGCCACTGGCTGCTTTCCCACATAACTGTTGTCGTAACAATGGTCTGCGGTGAGAGAGGAATGAATTCTGTCACTGTGATTATCATCAGTCCTTTGAAAGAAATTGGCTACCAGGGTTTGGTGAACCTGAAGAAAAGCACTTTCAAAAACATTGTTGGAAAAGGAGAAAATACTGGTTGCCAGAATTCCCTCCATTTTCCACAATATTCTCCACCATTCCTAAAAGAACAAAGACATCGTTTGGACCACATTTAATTTCTTGTCTGCAAATGCTTACAAGTATGGCATTTTGTGATCTGGTAACGTTTTAATTTAGATGTACAGTCGAGCCTCATTTATCCGGACCCTTCTGTTTCCTATGAATGTTTCCGGATCAGCCGTATTTCCGGATCAGCAAACTGGGATTGCTGGCATGGCATCTAAGTTAAGCTAGGTCAGTTCCCTTCATGTTGATAATAAACTGGTTATGTTGATAAGGGACACCGTGCATCGTAAGAATTACAACAGCGTAAGTTTTACACAAGCACTTGTGTACATGTCATTATTGCTCATACGATTGTTCAGATTTATAAAATAAAGGGCGTCATAAATTTGCATTTTGCCTTTTTGTTATTTGTGTGTTTTTGTACATGACTTTTCCTTGTACCTAATTACATGCACATGCATACCTATTGTGCAAACAGGTGTGCTTGTAAAGCTCGGCACATGTATGACTCTTGAAAACACCATGAAAAGGGGCGAAACAAACAAAAAGAAAACACTACATGCATAGTATTTTAAATGTACAAGGCGTGTTGTCAAATTCCCGCGATAGTGGTTTTTTGGATGGTTTTCTTTGTACTGACAAATGTCTTTTTTCACAGAAGTTGAAACTTCAACTCGTTGTCTTTGCTGGTGGCGTAGACATTCTGTTGACCTCTGATAATCGTGCTTTCAAAGTGGTAAAATGGCAAAGAGTAATTGAGAATATTGATTGCCAATTGATGCGATATTAAAGACAGGCACATTTTCAATCTTCTTTATAGTCTGTTAGGAGTAAAATATTTCCGAAAGACCTAACGAAATTTGTCGTGTTTGGCGGCCATTTTCAGTGTACTTTGGGGAACATAAACATCTTGAGTAACGCATGAATCAAACTGTTTTTTTTTTAATTGTTTACAATTTAAATTGAAAATGTTTGTTTTTGAAACGAAGGATTGTTGAATATGCAAGCAGCCGGTATGATCATATTTCAGTTTTGCCTTTAATTTTGTAAGATGAGTTTAAACATGCCCACAAAATCTTTGCAGACATTTCAGCTATTTTTTTAGCGATCTTTACTGTAGTCAAGTAGATCCAGAAATAATTAAACAACAAAAGCGTGGAATTGTCACTTCAGTACTATGTGTATGGGTAATCTGTTAAATTGACAATTATCGATGGCATGAGAACGTCATTTAACAGTTTTCGAAAACACTACTAATTAACACATGTGTTTTCAATACGTGTGAAAATCGTCTGCAACAAATGACACTAGTTAGACTGATACCCGTGTTATTCACGACGCACCAGTCCAAAATCGCTCGAAGTAGACTGTATTTATGATATTTACGATAACCAGTCTATGGTACCGGGGAAAATGACAAATCTAAATTGTGTGTAAACTGGTAGCCAGTTATCGATCTTTGTATCTATCGGACGGTTACGGGAGATACAACGGGTACCAGTTTAAATTGTGTGATACACAGTCAGGCCACGTCTGGTTCATCAGATAAGATTTGTACTAATTTTTAACCCTTCGTTCCCGAATTTTTCATTACGGTTCAGGAACGCGGATTTCCGGAATAAAAAGTAAAAATTGTACAGAAAATATCCGTTCCCTGATGTTTTTGTCAGGATCCTGAGATTTCCGGAATTATGGAGCCCGGATAAATGCGGCTCAACTGTATTTTCTGTAGTTACTGCAAAGAGTTTTGGTCAAGCTATGATTTAAAGATTCAAGCTTAAGCCAATGGAATAACAGAGAAAAAAAGGTTATTTTCAAGCAATTTTGTCTCCTCTTCTTTTACAGTTTTCTACAGTTTTTTTTAGAAGTTTTAGTGGAAAGCTTCCTTCCATTGGAACAGTTTTCATCATGATTTGTCCCTTGTCACAGAAGTCATGGTCCTTGAATGTTTTCCAGATCCAGTCATTTGAAATGATTTGACCCCTGTCACAGGAGTTATGGCCATTGAATTTTTAGCTCCACTTGCCGATGGCCGGCGAGCTTATGTCAAGGCCCTGTGTCTGTTGTGTGTCCGTCAGTCCATGTGTCCTTGCGTAGGTGCATTAGCTTTTATTTGAAACATTTTCTTTTCTGAAACTACCCATCTGATTTTGACCAAACTTCACAGAAATGACCCTGCCATGGTCCTCTTCAGAATTTCTTAAGATAATTTGATTCCTTTGGTTGCCATGGCAACAAAACTGAAAAAATACTGAAAATCTTTGAAAATCTTGTCCAAAACCATAAGGCCTAGAGCTACCAAATTTGGCATGTGGCTTCATCTAATGGACCTCTACCAAGTGTCTTCAAATTATAGCCCTGGGGTCAAAATTGACTCTGCCCCAGGGGTCACCAGTTTTACATGGGCTTATATAGTGCAAAACTTTTAAAACCTTTTTGTCCAAAACCATAATGTCTAGGGTTTCCACATTTGGTATCTAGTGGACCTGTACCAAGTTTCTTCAAATTGTATAGCCCTAGGGTCAAGATTGACCCGGCCTCAAGGGTCACAAGTTTTACATAGGCTTATGTAATGAAAATTTTTAAATTCTTCTTTTTCTAAACCATTAGGCCAAGGGCTACCAAATTTTGCATGTAGCTTCATCTAGTAGACTTCTACCAAGTGTCTTCAAGTTATAGCCCTGGGGTCAAAACTGGCCCGTCCCAGGGGTCACAAGTTTTAAAATAGGCTTATAAAGTGAAAATTTTATAAGTGTCCTGGTTCTAAAGTAGAAGGCTTAGGGCTATTAAATTTGGCATGTAGCTTCATAAAATGGACCTCTACTACAGTACTACAAATTATAGCCCTGGGGTTGAAATTGGCCCTGCCCCAGGGGTTACAAGTTTTACATTGGCTTGGCTTATATAGTGAAGACTTTAAAAATCTAGTTCCTAACCATAAGGCCAAGTGCTACCAAATTTTGCTTGTAGCTTAATCTAATGGGCGTCTACCAAGATATCCCAAATTATAGCCCTGGGGTCAAAATTGACCCCACTTGGCAGTCACAAGTTTTACATGGTCCTATATGCTGAAAACTTTAAAATTCTTCTTGTTCCTAACCAGAAGACATAGGGCTGCCAAATTTTGCATGTATATTTATCTGATGGACCTCTACCAAGAGTGTTCAAATAATAGCCATTGGGTCAAGATTGGCCCCACCCAAGAAGTCACAATTGTCACATAGGCTTATATAGTGAAAACTTTAAAATATCTTCTTGGTCCTGACTTTGAAATACACCTGTAATATTTTGTGAATACTATCATTTAACCGGCCACTTTCAAAATTGTTAAAATTAAAGCCATGGGTCATAAATTTAACATGTGCTTATAGAGCAAAATTTCTAAAAATTTTCCTGCTCCTTTGCCATAAGTCCTAAGGCTACTAAATTTGGATTATTTGTTCAACATTTAGCCTTTTGATAGAAGTTAACCCCACCTCCAGGGTCTCATGTTTTACAAGGGCTTCATATTGAGAAAACTTTGAAAACCTGCTTGCTTTTGACCATAATGCCCCAGCCAGTATTATGTGGCTTTATCTTGTGGATCTCCAGCAGGATTCATTAATTTATATTTCTATGGTCAAAATGGCTTTGCCCTGGGGTCACAACTTTCACATGGGCTTTTGTTAGAGTCTTCTTTGTTGAAACCATTTGGCCTAGATTTGTAATGTTTGGTATGTATGGTTTGTACTTATTAGCCAGTGGAGCCATACAGGGCCATCTTGGCTCACTTGTTTCCAGATTCAGTGAAAAAGCAACTATGACAGTTCTGGTAACCATGGACCTACTCAGAGGCTCAGCATGTCGAAAGGTGACAGATCTGTTAATAAAAGCATAGTATTTCTGTAATTTTTAGCTGAGCAGTTTTAGCAGAAAATGTTGAGGAATCATCATAGCTCTGTCTTTGTTGTTGTCTGTGTTCTTGTAATGCAAAAACTTTATTATTACTCTGTTATTATTGAAGATATTTACTTCAAACTTGGGTGGGTTGTTTACTATTAAAAAGGGGAACGAATACCAGAAAGGTAGGTTACTCTCAACACATTTTTGGCACAGTTATGTTCCCTTTTCTATTTAGAATTTAACTTAAAAACATATAGAGGATATATTTTCTTCTTTTTTTGTGAAAGATTGAAATTAACTTCATCAAGTGAACATAATCGGTAATATTTCCACAAGTGGGGTATGAGTTGATGTTCAATCTTTCACTGAAAAAAAGAATTCTATTTATCTCATGCTTCTAGCCCCATTTTAGTTGCGATGTGTGAAGTACAGTAGAGCTCTCGGTATTTCTGTACAAGTGAGTTTATTAATTAGTAAATTCACTTGTTGAAACGCTGAAATTATCAAAGCATGATCCACCGTTATTTCCCGATAAACAACCAAAAAAGCATGAACATGTGAAATAAGATTTTGTAAATGTTTGTGTTAAGATTCTTCCTGCTTTCAGTACCTTAAGGACTTTCTTGATATCTTATATCTTCAAGAAATATATTGACAATAATTATTTTCTTGAGCGTTATTACAAAAAAAAATAAATCATAGATTTCTTTATCTGACTGTAAAATAATAATTATTTAGACCATACAGCGAGGTACAATAGATTTTCATTCATCCTTGGAAACTATTGGTAATAAAAATCAATTTGGTCGTCTTTGTTTTCTTGAAAGACTGGATGAGGGCTATATCAAATGTCAGACTTTTTCAGTATTTTATAATGGGCTTGCATTAACCCTTAGGATGCTAAGCGCAACTCAGTGACCTTTTATGGACAGAGTAGATCAAGATCAGACTGCACAGAATGTGCAGTCTGATCTTGGATCTACACTGTCCAAAAAAGGAGATCTTTTTTCAGCAAAAAAATACCTTTGAAATAACAAAATTTGGGTTTTTGATATTGGCTTGTAATTTTAATTTTGCATATTAACACTTAAGCTGCTGAATCAGTGGAACCCAAAGTTCTACTCAATATTAAAAGCCCAAACATTGTGGTTTCAAAGTTGATTTCACTGGGAAAAAAATACTGTATCAGACAGTGTAGATCAAAGATCAGACTGCACATTCTGTGCAGTCTGATCTTGATCTACGCTGTCCGCAAAAGGTCAGTGAGTCGCAATTAGCAGCTTAAGGGTAAAGCAGATTTAGAGTTTACAGAGTGGAACGGTTTTCTGGTGATTCCACCTGATAAAGCAGTACCTTGTGACAATAGACTGTCATTCTTCTTTATTATATCCCCCACCTACGAAGTAGAGGGGGGTATACTGGTTTCACCATATGTCTGTCTGTCTTTCTGTCCATTGATCTCTGTCTTGTCTTGGTTTTTGTGCTCCAACTCAAAAGCCGTTTGACTTGGGACCCTGAAACTTTATACAAGTGTTGCTCATGACCCAAGGAGGTGGCTTATTGTTTTTTTGTCACATGGCCTTTTTCAGCATATATCACTAAACAGTACTAGTTACATATTTGAGAAATATTTGAAAGAAAGGGGAAAATGTTTCTGTGCAAAGTGACAAATTTACTGACCCAGCAGTAACTGTAGTCAGCTTTGAAAGCTCATTCTGGAAAGATGTTGTTGCAAGCAAATTGTTTCTTGTCCCATAATGAATTTGATACCATCAAAAATGTCCATTGAATGTTTATATCTTTCATGTAATTTTAAAAGTTTTTACTTGTGATTTATAAAAGTAGCTTGTAATGTAATGAATTAACTCTTTACCATACAATCCCGACTTTTAACAACCCCCAGAAAGAAGCCTTTTGAAAACATTATGGGAAAAGGAGAAAATGCTGGTAACCAGCATTTTCTCCATTACCCACAATGTTTTCTACCCTTCCCAAAACAAATTTCAATTTTTCAGTCACATTTAATTTGTCGTCTGCAAATGCTTTCAATTTAGACGAGTCTAAAATTTTGTCGTTTGGTAAAGAGTTAAGCCTTCAACACACAGTCTTAAGTTTTGACAACCCATAGAAAGAAATGCCTTTGAAAACATTATGGACAAAGGAGAAAATGCTGGTATCCAGCATTTTCTCCTTTGCCCACAATGTTTTGTGATATTTCAGTAACAACAAATCTAGTCATATGTGTCACTTCTAATTTATTGTTGGTAAGTGCTTTCAGTTTGGACAAGTTTTGAATTTTTTCCTCAGTTGTAAAGGACTAAGAAATAGAGATATGGGAACTTCTGTCATCAGTGCTGTCTGGGTCAAATAACCATGTTTTATTGAGGAAAGTAAAAACAATATTTCCTACTCAATGTTGTTATTAGTTTTGTTTTATTTCTTGTTTGTGTCTGAAAGGCCAGTGATTATTTTGTCATTATTCCAGTCCTCTAACAAAGATACATTTGAATTGGACTAAGTCTGCTCAGTCTAGTGTAGAGGAACCGGTAAAAGAGGGTGCTGTGAATCTCAATTCTTTTCAAGAAGGGACACACATTGATCACAGATACTTTTTTGTCTTTGTCCTGGGTTCATTATAATTATCTTACAGACATGGTCCTGTTATTTCTTATCCATTGTGCATCACTGGTTCTATTGAGGGTAATCTTAACAGTTAATTTTTTGCTGCCAGGTCTTAACCCTTTCCCAAACGACAAAATTTGGACTGGTCCAAATTGAAAGAGTTTGCAGACGACAATTTTAAATTTGATGAAAATGGCAGAAAGTTATCTAAAAGGGGAGAAAACGCTGTGGGAAAAGGAGAAATTGCTCGTTACGAGCAATTTCTCCTTTTCCCACAGTGTTTTCAAAAGACTTGTGCTGCAGACACATGAAAACCAGGGCTTGTTTGGGAAAGGGTTAAAGTACTTTTCAACAGTTAGTAAAGATCCTCTTTACCAAACAACAAAATTTTAGACTGGTCCATATGGAAAGTATTTGTAGATGGCAAATTAAGCATGGACAAAAAATAATGGGATTTGTCATAAAATTTTGGAAATAGAAAAGGAAAAAAAAAAGCCACTGCTCATGAATCATTACATTCCGTCAAGATAAATAATTGCAGATATATCATGGTTGTAAAACATTGTGAGAAACCAAAACATGGAAAATAAGTTTAAAAGACTGATTTTTTTGGACCATTATCAAGGCTTGCTTGAGTATAAATATTTCATTTAGATCAGGCGGCTTAACTCTTTAACACACAAACAAAATATAGACTTGACCAAGTTGAAAGCATTTGCAGACAACAATTTAAATGTAGCTCAAAAGATGGAATTTGTCTTTGATAGGGTAGAAAACATTGTGTGAAAAGGAGAAAATGCTGATTACTAGCATTTTCTCCTTTTCCCACAATGTTTTCAAAAGGCTTCTTTCTTAGGGTCCTTAAAACTCATCATTGTGTGGTAAAATAATGGGATTTGTATTAGAAAGGGTAGAAAGTATTGTGGGAAAAGGAGAAAATGATGGTTGAGAGCATTTCTTCATTTCCCACAATGTTTTCTAAAGGCTTCTCCTTCAGGGTCATAAAAACTCGGGATTGTGTGATAAAGAGTTAACCCAAGCAAGGCATCACATAATTATGGATCCATGAAATCCATTTTATGCTACAACCAACTGAATCACAGGGTAGCATGGTGGTCTGACATGTACATTGATTGTGCAGGCCGACTTGACTTAATACTTTTTGCAGATGCATTAAACCTCCTTTTCATGACTCACATGAAAGGCTTTTTTTTTTCAGTGGAGAAAGAAGACCTAGATATAAGAAATTCAAGGCTTAGCTTGAAAAAACTGTCATAAAGCTCATATAATAGTGGATAGTATGACCTAGATCATACTGCATAGTTTTGGTGCAGTCTAATCTTGATCTATACTATCCACAAGTGCAGTTTTGCAACTTTTGGCCTTGTAAGGGTTAAAGCCCTTGGAGGACTTTGGAATCAGATTGATCAGTCTGCCGGTCTGTAATAAAACTTAACTCTTTACCAAACAACAAAATTTTGGACTGGACCAAATTGAAAGCATGTGCAGTCTAACTACAAATTATATGTAGTTCAAGTGATGTTTTCAGTCTTTGATAGGGTAGAAAACATTGTGAGTAAAGGAGAAAATGCTGGTGACTAGCATATTCTCCTTTTACTACAATGTTTTCAAAAGCCTTCCTCTTCACAGTTGTTAAAACTGAGGGTTGTGTGGTAAAGGGTTAAGATGCAATCAATGATGTAAGGTCTGATGTTCTTGCCGAAAATTAAGAACAAAGAATACAGACTGCACAGAAGGTGATCTCTGATCTACAGATGTCCAGCACTCATTGAGATATAATTGGGTCTTGCTCTGTGAAAAGGGGTCTTAAGGCATTTGCTTAAAGTATCAACCAAGGTCAGTCTGCGCAGGCTGACTTGGGCTGAAACTTTCTGCTGTTGGCCAAAGGACCGGTGTACCTCATGATTCAGAAGGTTGTTTCACAAAATGGATTGTAGGGATGTATAATAGTGTAATGACTTGCTTGGTACAATGCATCATGGAGATGCATTAAGCCCCCTATTCATAGAGCATGGCTCAATTACAAAATTTTATGTTGTATTACAGTGTCAGTGATAACAGAGATAAACGAGAAAATGTCAGACTGACTTCAAACTTGGCTAGTTGATCATTCACTAAAGGAGAACCAATCCAGAATGGCAGGTAACTCTCAAAATATTTTTGACACAGTTATGCCCCTTTTATGGCTCTTACTGAAATAAATAGTTACTGCACCTGAGCATTGGCACCTGCATTATTAAGAGTGCTCTTATTTCAATTATAAATTCAGAACAGTTTTATTCCAGTTACGTTTAGTTATTATCCCTGACTTGATTTTTTTTTTTCATTCTAATAATGCCAAACTTGTCTCCAAAGCTACTATACGTGTATGATTTATTGGTTTGGAACATGAGGCTGTAGTGTTCACCTGCCATATCGGGAAATATTATACATGAAAAGCTTCATTTCTACACAGTAATTAGAATACCTCTAATTGTGGGGTGACTTCCAATAACCCAGGAAATCCCTTTGTTTGAGACTTCAGCAGCACATGCAATGAAAAGATTAATCCTTAACCCGTTATAATGCTGGAACCAGCTTGAGTTGCTTTTGCGGACAGTCTAGGTGAAGATCAGACTGCATAGAGCATGCAGTCTGATCTTTGATCTGTCTGCTTCTTTGTTACATATTCTGGCCATATTTTGGCCAAATCAACCCTAAATGATCTTTACTCTATGGTTAGGCTCTTTAATTCATTAACTCTTTACTAAACATCAAAATTTTGAACTTGTCCAAGTTCAAAGCATTTGCAGATGACATATGAAATGTGGCTAAAATGGCGGAATTTGTCTTTGAAAATTTTGAAAACATTGTGGGAAAAGGAGAAAATGCTGGTTACCAGTATTTTCTCCTTTTCTTACAATATTTTCAAAAGCCATCCTTCTCAAGGTGGTAAAAAGGCTGGATTATTTGGTAAAGGATCAAAGGCTTAACTTTAGTTACTTTTCAGGCAGACTAAATCAAGAACATTATGCACAGAATTTGCTGTATGATTTGTTTATGTACACCGTCCAACAGTTCATGAATTATTCTGACCAAAACACTGTAAAAAATGGAACTGTAGGGTTTGGTACTGACTGAGAATGTCTGTTTGGTTTATTTATTCTATAGCACACAATCCTGAATTTTAACGCCCCTAAAGAAAAGGCCTTTTGAAAACATTTTTGGGAAAGGAGAAAATGCTGCTAAGCAGCATTTTCTCCTTTTTCCAAAATGTTTTCTACCCTTCAAAAACAAATTTAAGTTGTGAGTCACCCTTATTTTGTCATCTGCAAATGCTTTCAATTTTGGGTAAAAATAAAATTTTGTCACCCGGTGAACAGTTAAAGCATCAGGCTGAACTTTAGTTACTTTCAGGCGGAATAAGTCAAGCCCAAGGTTGGTATCCACCCACCATTTTACGAACATTCGTAGTCTTATTCTTCAAGATTTTTCAAATTTGAAAGTAGCACAACTTCTGATTGGTTAAACCAAATAGTTTAGACAATCAGAAGTTGCATTACTTTCAGATTTAGGAAATCTTGGAGAATAAGACAAAGAATGTTCTTAAGAATGGTTGGTGAATACGAGCCCAGTATGCACAGAACTTGCTGTATGATCTTGGATTTACAGAGTGCAGAATTTTATCATATCATGGTTGTAAAACATTGTGAGGAACCATAACATGGAAAATAAGTTTAAAGACTGATCTGAAGTATAAAGGCTTGCTGGAGTATAAATATTCAATTATATCAGGCAGTTTAACCCTTTACCAGACGACAAAATTTTAGCCTTGTCCAAATTGAAAGCATTTGCTGATGACAATTTCAGTGTGGCTCAAATGGTGCAATTTTTCTTTGATAGGGTAGAAAACATTTTGGGAAAAGGAGGAAATGCTGGTTACCAGCATTTTCTCCTTTTCCCACAATGTTTTCAAAAGGCTTCTTTCCCAGGGGCGTCAAAAGGCGGCATTGTGCGGTAAAGGGTTAAAGCAAAGATCAAACTTTAAGTCCAGGTGACAAAACTTGTCCAAATTTGAAAGCATTTTCAGAAGACAACTTAAATGTGGCCCAAATGATGGAATTTGGTTTCTGAATGAGTAGAAAACTTGTAAGTAAGTTTTCCCGCAGTCTTTGCAAAAGTTTTAGTCTTCTGGATCGTTCAAACTCATAATTGTGTGGTATAGGGTTAAAGTTACATGTCAACAAAATGTTCTGCCTGTAGTCTCCAGCATGCTAAAAGTTAGGGACATAATTTTAACGTCTTAGGGTCTTAGGCCAAAACAAGTGCTTTTTGTGTATGGCATAGATCTACATCAGACTGCACAGAACATGCAGTCTAATCTTAGTCATAAATTCTACCTGCTTGCTTATAAGATAAAAATTTGTTCTGAGTAACGGTATAAAGCACATTACATTTGAGCCATGTTCTGGCAAAAAGGGGGCTTAATACATCTCCTTGATGCTTTGTAGCAAGCAAGACATCACATAATTAGGCATCCATTAAATTCATCATGTCTGTCAACCCACTGTATCATAAGGTAGGCTGGTCCTTTGACATACAGAAAATTGACAAATAGCAAAAAGTTTTGGCTCAGGTCAACCTGCGCAGGTTGAACGGAGTGGATGCTTTTCGCAGATGCATTAAGCCCCCTTTTCACAGAGCATGGCTCATTTTCAGCTATTGAAAGAGGTTGAGTTTCAACCCTTAGGCTGCTAGGTGCTACTCGGCATGCTTTAGTGGACAGTGTAGATCAAGATCAGACTATAAAACATGCAATCTGATCTTTGATCTACACTGACCCATAGGGTATTGTCTCTCCGATGAAATCAACTTTGAAATCGGGATATTTGGGTTTCTACCATTGAGTGGAAATGTTCGTTTCATTTATGAAGAAGCAGAAGGATTAACACATAAGCTGCTGAATAAATGAAACACAAATTTCTACTCAATACTAAAAACCCAAACATTGCGGTTTCAAAGTTGATTTCACTGGAAAGAAAACACCGTATCGGACAGTGTAGATCAAAGATCAGACTGCACTTGATCTTGATCTACACTGATCTTGATCTACACTGTCCGCTAAAGGTCAGTGGGTCGCGATTAGCAGCTTAAGGGTTAATGTTTAGCCCTGACAGAGTTAACCCTTTACCAAACGACAAAATTTTAGACTGGCCTAAATTGAAAGTATTTGCAGACGACAAAATAAATGTGATTGAAAAATTGGAATTTGTTTTGGGAAGGGTAGAAAACATTGTGGGAAAAGGAGAAAATGCTTGTTACCAGCATTTTCTCCTTTTCCCATAATGTTTTTAAAAGGCTTCTTTCACAGGTTCGTTAAAAGTTGGATCGTGTGGTAGAGAGTTAAATAGGAACCTGAAATTATGTCAAAAGGGTGAGTCATAAATGGATGAAATTGGAGAAGTCATTGATGTTACAGACCTTCATTTTGTGTAATTCCAGATTTTTTTTTACTTCTGCTGCTGAATGATCTCACTTTTGACCCTTTTATAGTTATGGCATGAAATGATTTGTTACTCATTATATCCCCCCACCTACGAAGTAGAGGGGGTTATAATTTTTCACCATGTCTGTCTGTCTCTCTGTCTCTCTGTCTGTCCATCCATCTGTAGACCCTTTCATTTCCATGCTCTAACTCAAAAGTTGTTTGACAGTTAGGACCCTGAAACTATATACAAGTATTGCTCATGACCCAAGGAGTTGCCCTATTGTTTTTGGGTCACAGGTCAAAGGTCAAGGTCACTGCTGAACTTTGTTTTTTTTTTCTTTATTCTGCTGCTTCATTGAGAAGGTGCTGGTGGGGGTATGTGTCTGCTTTGCAACAGTTCTAGTTTTGTGATTGATTAGTGATGTGTGAACTCTGAGGAAAAAAAAAGTAACCATCAGAACTTTGTGGACATTTGAGAAAAATATTTATGACTGAACAATCATAATGATCACATTCATCGATGTAAAGCTGTATTATGTGGCAATGCAGATTTTAAACACTGGAAAGACACCCATGATCTAAAGAATACAGACACCCATAATCCTAATTATATAGACACCTTTTAGCTAAGTAATATCAATAAAATAATTGCAACTCCATACGCAAAACTTACTATTAGTGCTGGATGAAACTTTTGACACTAGGTGCCTTAAAATATTGGACAAGGGAGATCAAGAACAGATTATATAATGTGGTTTGAGTTTGGACTTCCGATGAGATTGTGTACTTCATGTAACATTCAGCTCATCAACAAACTGGACAGAAATTCGGAAAAAAAAAATGTTTTGGAGCAGTTTTGCAGAGTTACATAGTTGCCCCCTTTTGGAAAAATTGTAATGCCCCAGGGGGCATTAGATAAAGATTATTTGGTAGCAACTCAAGACCCATTGTTAGCAGGAAGTATGGATAGGAAGGATGACATAGACAGCCATGAAAACATTGTGTCAAATGGAGAAATTGTTCCTCATTGCATATTTAGGAACACTTGTTTGTCAGATAAGGGTTGATGGACTTTTTATCAGCCCGTCTGGAACACCACTCATGAAACAGATCACCAGAGTGCTTAACCCTTTACCAAACAATCTTGAGTTTTATTGACCATGAGGAAGAAGCTGTTTGAAAACATTGTACGAAAAGGAGAAAATGCTGGTAACCAGCATTTTCTCCTTTCCTCACAATGTTTTCTACCTTGTAGGGTAGAAAATATTGTGGGAAAAGTAGAAAATGCTGGTTACCAGCATTTTCTCCTTTACCCACGATGTTTTTAAAAGTGATCTTTCTTAGGGTTGTTAAAAGTCAGGCATTGTGCAGTAAAGGGTTAAATCAAATGTGGCTCATAACTCTGTTCTAAACAATGGAATTTTTGACTTGTCCAAATTGAGAGCATAAAATTTTGCAGATGAGAATTTAAATATGGCTTAAATGATGGTACTGATTTCAGAACAGGAAGGATACTTTGGGAAAAGTAGAAAATGCTGATTCCCAGCATTCTCTCTGTCTCACAATGTTTTCAGATGCCTTCTTCTTCAGTGTTGGTAAAACTTGGGATTGTGTGGTAAATTTTGATATTTGGTAATGATATTTGCCGAGTACCAGCATTTTCTCTTATGCCCCAAACATGTTTTCAAAAACCTCTTTTCTCAGGGTCTCAGAGAAGAAACTGATAGTTCCGTTCCGTAAAGGGTCAAAATGGCCAGATAACAGTTTTCCATGTAATGCAGGCTCTCTACAGGAAGTTCACCTGGTTTGGATGTTTCCTGTTGTGTCTGATATTCTTACCTCCATGTTCATGGTTGTTTCTCTCTGTAACCCATAGAGTACTGAATTTATGAAATGGACCTTTTCAATAAAGAAAAACGTCTGAAATATTAACCTTTCATGGTTGTTTTAGCCAGAAGATGTAATGAAGTAGCTGACTGTAGATCAAAGATCAGATTGCACATTCTGTGCATTCTGATCTTGATCTACGCTGTCAGCAAAAACAACTTAAGTTGGTTCAAGCGCTGTCAGGGTTAATGTTACGTTTGCCACATTTCCGACAACCCTGGACGAAACGGGATTTAAATAAAACAAGCTTGTCATAGATACCATGAAGTACCTAAAAGAAACCTATTTAGACTTAACTGAACTTGGTAAATGGAGAAAAAAACCACCAAAATCTCATGGCACACTATGTTTCAGACAGACCGTGGTCGCCAGGAACATGGTGTAAACATAGCATTAGCAACCTTTAACCCTTTACCACACAATGACGCCTTTTAACGACCCTGGGAAAGAAGCCTTTTGAAAACATTGTGAGAAAAGGAGAAAATGCTGGTAACCAGCATTTTCTCCTTTTCCCACAATGTTTTCTGCTCTATAAAAGGAAAATTGGACCATTTTGAGCCACATTGAAATTGTCGTCTGCAAATGCTTTCAATTTGGACAAGGCTGAAATTTTGTCGTCTGGTAAAGGGTTAAAGATAAACCACAAACACTGTCACAAAAATGTACTTAAGTCAGCAAAAGTTTTAGAGTGGTCCAAATTGAAAGCATAATGCAGACGACAAATTAAATGTTACTCGAATCAGAGTTTTTGATTGAGTAAAAGCAGAAAACATTCTGGAAAAAGGAGAAAATGCTGGTTACCTCCAGTGCTGTCAATAAAATTATTTATTTTATGCTTCAAAAACTAATTCTGTTACTATCAAATTGCCAAATTTGATTCCCGTTTTTGAGTTTTATCAACTGAAATTGAGAAAAAAATGGCCAAAGACAATAGTTTCAGCAGGTTACAGAAATTTACAGAAGCGCATGAAAACTCCCAAGTGAACTGATATGCGCCAACCGTACTGAAATATGTATCGTTTCTAAAAGATATATACATGTATTGGCATACAAATAATACTGTGCACCACTAGCATTCACCAACCATTCTTAAGAATATTCTTAGTCAAGTAAGAAATTTAAAAAGTAACACAACTTACGATTTGGTAAACAATTTGGTTTAGCCAATCAGAGGTTGTGTTACTTTCAAATTTAGAAAATTCTTGGGAATAAGACAATGAATGTTCTTGAGAATGGTAGGAGAATAAGGACTCTGGATTAGGGACATGTGTTACCTGTCCTTTCAGTTAGTGTCTAGCACTGCAAAAATGTATTAATAATTATAAAAAGGTTTATGAAGTAATAAAACTGATGATCTTATTAAGTTGTTATCACATCTGTAATTACACTGTGTTTGTATTTAAGAATTCTTGTGGGGAAAAGAAACAAACAAATTGCGTGTGATTATTAATTTTCCTCATTTGCCAAATTAATTATCAAAACTGTCTTAAACCCTTTATACCACACAATCCCCAATTCTAACAACCGTAGGAAGAGGGCTTTTGAAAACATGATGGGAAAAGGGGAAAAAAAATGTGGTAACCGGCATTTCCTCCTTTTCCAACAATGCTTTCTGCCCTTTCAAGGACATTTTCCACAATTTTAGTGATATTTGATGTATTGTTTGGAAGTGTTTGGAATAATGGGCCAACCCCAAATTTCATTGTTTTGTAAAGGGTTAATATCAAGCAACATATAATACATGAGCCGTGCTATGGCAGAAGGGTGCTTAATGCATCTCCGTAATGCATAATACCAATCAAGCCATTACATACATGTAATTATGGATTCATAAAAGCCCCTTTTTTCAAATAATCAACTTAATTATGAGGTAAACCTGTTCTTGGACACATGGAAAATCGACCAGTAGTGAAAAGTTTTGGCCCTGGACTAACACTGATCGATACTTTTCGCATATGTATTAAGCCCCATTTTCAGAGAGCATAGCTCATGCTTTATAGGGTTTTTTTATTTCTTTCATATCTTTTATTTAGGAAGGATAAGTATTGCACATTTTGTACAATATAAATCTTAACCTAGATAGGATGTCATACATCATGGTAATCAAAATGCTTTCAACTTTGTTGTTGTTTGGTTAACCCCTAGGCTTATAAGTGCGACTCGCTGACCTTTGTCGCTCAGTTTAGATCAAGATCAGACTACACAGTATGTGCAGTCTGATCTTGGATCTACACTGTCCGATAAGAAGATATTTTTCTCCAAAAAGTAAGTTTGAAATAGCATTATTTGGGTTTTTACTATTGGCTTGAAAGTTTAGGTTTTCCTATTTAGCGGGATAAGGGTTAAGACTTGAAATGCTTTTGTAAATACAGCCCCAGGAAAAAAGTCCAGTAAAAAGAAATAGGAAAATAAGCAAGATTTTCGGGGGGAAAAAAAGCCGGTATGGTAATCAAATTGATCACAGTGGAGCTTCCCTCGTCCAATATATCACCCACAATTGTATGTATATAAGTATTCACTCAGTGTATTAGAAATAGATAAATTGTCTGCCGAAAGAGAAGCAATTATGCAAATGGGTCCACATCAAAATCTACTTTCTCAGAAATTTAGGATAATTTAGACTTCGGTTATTGAAGTGTTTCTCAAAGTTTTATTGGACAATTTCTAGAGTCTGCATTTTTATCTGATCTCAATGAAACTTGGCCAGTATGTTTGCCTTCGTGAAGCAGGGTCAGTGTTTGAATTGTGGGTCACTCTTGCTAGAAAAATAGGTCATCAGGTCCTGTATTCACCATCCAATCTTTGAGAACATTCATAGTCAGACTTTTTCTAAAGAATTTTCTAAATTTGAAAGTATCACAACTTCTGATTGGCTAAACCAAACGGTTAAGCCAATCAGAAGTTGTGCTACCTTCAAAATCTGGGCCAAATTTTAGAAAAATCTTGTGTGCAGTGTAGAGGCCACATTATCTGTGTGATACTCATGAAACATTGTCAGAATGTTTGTCTTGATGATATCTCTGACAAGTTCAAAATTAGGTCAATTTGGTCAAAAAGTAGGTCACTGACACTCATGTTGTTACATCATTACAACCAGGATCTCTTCAGCTTTATCAGCCCTGGATGACTCAGGTGATTGATTTGGGGCCAATGGCCCTCTTGTTTCACATAATATTACAAACTAGTATGAGCCATGGTCTGTGAAAAGGGGTCTTATGCATCTGCAAAAAGTATCAATTCAGGTCAGCCTGCACAGACTGACCTGGTTCAATACTGCGCCTGCACAGGCTGACCTGGTTCAATACTTTTTTTCCAGATGCATTTTAACCCCTTTTTCACAGAGTATGGCTCACAAATAGTTTCAATATTCATGTATAAGTATCTGTTATGCCCTCTACCTTTTATAGAGGTACTTGAATAGTTTTTGCTTTCAGCTCTAGGAGCATTAAAGATGTTCTGTGTGAGGGAAAGGGGTAAGACAATGCCCTGTATGTGCACAAACAAATTTACTGCTAATGAGTTTAAGTTGGCATGGTAATAAATTTAACAATTTGCAGTTATTGCATTTTTCACTTCCCAGAAATCTCAGCAATCCTGTTAATAATTGATTACAAAAGAGAGAATGTCTCAAAATCACTGTGATCACGTCAAAGGAAACAGCCATCTTAAATCTATTTCCAGAATTTCAGAAACTTTGACATGCTTTAACCCATAAAGCGTCTTTCACAACTACAGTTGCCTTTGCAGCCAGTGTTGATCAAGATTAGACTGCACAAAATGTGCAGTCTGATCTTTGATCTACACTATCTGCTTTGCTGAGACATTCTTGATTACCCTTTCCCAAATGACAGATTTTAGCCCCTCCCAGATTGAAAGCATCTGCAGATGACAAATTTTAAAAGTGTTACGAATGAACTTTAGGTTTTTTGACAGGGTAGAAAACATTGTGGGAAAGGAGAAAATGCTGGTTACCATCATGTTCTCCTTTTACCACATTGGTCTGAAAAGTTCCTTCCTCCTCAGGGTCTTTGTAATATGGCATGCAACACACAAAAAGGGACTTTCGGACATTTGCGTAAAGTGTTGTCCCGGATTAGCCTGCACAGGCTAATCCGAGCCAGCACTTTACGATTACATAAGATTTTTATACCCCCGCAAAACGAATTTTTTGGGAGGTATACTGGAATCAGCCTGTCTGTCTGTCTGTATGTGTGTCCATGTGTCTGTGTACAAAATACTAGCAATTTTGTGCCGCGAACTCCTAGAGTTTTCCTTCAATTGCATTGAAACTTTGCACATATATTGATCATCATATATTGAAGATTTGCAAGATGTAATTTTCAAGTGTCAACTCTCCCTGGTTTAGGAATTATCTCCCCTTGAACTTGGCACTTTTTTTCTGTCAAAGTGCTGGCGTGGGTATTAAGTCACATTCAGTGACAGCTCTAGTTTCTAACAGTAGACTTTCGTGAAGCAGAAAAATCACACAAAAACAGGAAGTGTTATCTCGGGTTAGTCACAGACTGCACAGGTTGATCTTGGACGACACACTTTTCATGTGTTGCACGCCATGTAGGATCTCTTGGTAAAGGGTTAAGTCTCTTGTAGGCAGTGTCCAAATGCTAAGCATTTTCAGGCAACAAAATGAATGTGACTCAAATTATGGTATTTGTCTTTGAAAGGATTGAAACATTGTGTGGCAAGGAGAGATCAGTTTCTCCTCTTCCCACTTTGCTGCAGAAAGTATTCTGCCTCATGGGCATTAACCCTTTACCAGAAGACAAAATTTAAGCCTTGTCCAAATTGAAAGCATTTGCAGACGACAGTTTCAATGTGGCTTAAATGGTGCATTTTTCTTTGATAGGGTAGAAAACATTGTGGGAAAATGAGAAAATGCTGGTTACCAGCATTTTCTCCTTTTCCCACAATGTTTTAAAAAGGCTTCTTTCCCAGAGGCGTCGAAAGGCAGCATTGTGTGGTAAAGGGTTAAAACACAGGATTTCTTTGTATGGTGTCAAGTTTTCCATAGGCCATATTCACTAACCATGCTGAATTCTAATTCTACAATCCTAAAGCTAAAATTTTTTCTCTTAGCTGATCAGATCACTCTCTTGCACTACGGATCATTCCCATTCACCTCTGTATTTGGGTCAGAAAGTAGTCCGTCATTACATGATATTTTCATCACATGACCATAACTCAAAATGGCGACACAAACTCCAGTGAAAGAAAGACCAATCAATTGTTTTGTGTGCTGTTCAAACAGCATACGGCCAATCAGACTTAGTGGTAGGAAATGTGAAAAAGAGGGATTTTCTGAAAAGCTTAAATGTCTTTTAAAGGACGATAACTTGTTTTTTAATCTTAAAAACTTAGATCCATCGGCGTGTCAAATAGTCATCATTCATGGGCGCAGTCATTTTTTTTACAATTGGTGTAAGATTCTGATCAGTAAAGAAGCTTGAAAAAATAGTTCCATTGTATACAGGTAAATTCATCAGTTTGAATGCACCTATAATGTATCCGGAATCGTATTTCCTTTGTCTACTTTATTATGTTACACATGAAACAGTTAAACAGTAACAAAACATGTTTTCCTCAGTTTGACAAGATTCTTGTCATTTAGCCAGTTGCAGAGATGTATGGTGACAGTAACGAACGACAACTCTGCTCGGAGATTGTGATCAGACGGCTATGCATGGAATTAACCCAAAACCAGACGACCAGATCTTTGACTTGTCTAAATTGGAAGTATTTGCAAATGACAAATTAATTGTTATTCAGAACATGAAATTTATATTTCAAAGGGGAGAAAACATTTTGGGAAAAGGAGAAAATGCTGGTTACCAGCATTTTCTCCTTTTCCCAAAATGTTTTCAAAGGTTTTCTTCCTCAGGGTTGCTGAGACAGGATTGTGTGGTAGAGTTAAGAATTAGAACAGCTTTGAAATTGTTATGAGCATTTTCTCATTTTGCTAGAAACTTTTAGCTTGGCTGTTAAAAAAAAAGAATGAGGTATTGTCATAGCCCTGGCGCCATCTTGACCTTTACGTGCAAAAATTTTGACATTTTATCATATCTCTGTCATTAATGAAGACATTACTTCAAACTTGGACTGGTTGGTCACTATCAAAAGGGATACCCATACAACAGGGGCAAGTAACCATCAAAATGTTTTTGACCAGTTATGCTCCTTTTTTGACTTAGAATTTTCACTGCAAATCGACTAACTGCATCCAAGCTTTGGCACATGCATGCAGGGCTTTTTCTCCATTTCTGAGTAGTGTTCTGCTGTAAAAAGCAAAAAGTTATCTGCAGGGGCTAATGGGTAGAAGGAAAGGAGATTTATCATGTGTAGCACACAAACAATCTACCTTTTATGGCCTAGAAAAGTCAGGTTCCTCTCCTCAGTGACCACATTGTGAACATTAACATGAATAATTAATGGCAACCTACTAAAAACATGAACTAATTGTCTTTTGGGGGCAGACTAATGTTTCTCGATTGCTAACCCTCATGCCAATTCTATAGAACTTCTGTTCCCGGTAAAAACATAATCATAACTCCATTACAAAGCAAATTTAATGATAACAGATGTAACTATTTAATTGTTCAATATGTTTTCGACCTCTTATATGCTGGATATAATCGTGGAATGACAAACTCAGGCTTTTCTATCCCTTAACCCTGTACATTAATATAGAATTTCTGTTCGCGGTAAAAACATAATCATAACTCCCATTACGGAGAGAATTTAATGATAACAGATGTAACTATTTAATTGTTCAATATGTTGGACCTCTATGTTGGAGATGATTATGGAGTGACAGACTTTGGCTTTTCTAACCCTAACCTCTTAGAGAACAGTCCAGGGTTTTCACACCCTGGAAAGGAAGGCTTTTGAAAACATTGTGGGAAAAGGAGAACATACTCGTGTTTTCTACCCTATCAGCTAAACCTTTTTTTGTACCAAAGTTGAATTTGTTGTTCATGATTGTGAGGAAGAAGCGGGTCTCAACTTTGGGACTGTTCATTGGCCTGACAATCAGCACGAGTACTGATGTAGTTTCTGGGAAGTACAATCGAAAGAGATTAGTATAAGTTGGAAAACTTCTATCCCAATCTGTGGATAACAAATATGTTTAAACTGACTTTTGGGAAAAAGGCTTTTGAAAACATTGTGCGAAATGGAGAAAGTGTTGGTAACAAGCATTTTTTCCATTCCCCAACCAAAATGTTGGTCTTGTTGATATTTTCAGCAAGTATGAAAATGACAGACTTTGGGTCAGTTAGTAGGCCAGAATATTGAACATCGAGGTGGTGGTGAAAAGGGGAGGGGGAGGGGGTTTAACCCTATACCACACAATCCCGAGTTTTAACGACCAGCATTTTCTCCTTTTCCCACAATGCTTTTCACCTTATCAAAAACAATTTCCATAATTTGATCCACATTTAAATTGTCGTCTGCAAATGCTTTCAATTTAGACAAGTCTACATTTCTGTCGTTTGGTAAAGAGTTAAGGGTGTCTTATATAAGGGCATCATCAATCTGATTGGTGAAATTCCATCCTGAAAGTATATTTCATTGACAATAAACACAAAGTGAGACTTCGATCTGCCGATCAAGTCACCATCAAGACAGTCATGCTGATGTAAAGCTCTTAGGTGTATCAGTGCAATGATGATTAAAAACTTACTACAAGACGACAAAAAATTTGACTACCTGTAGTCCAAATTGAAAGCATTTCCAGGTAACTCAAATGATGAAATGTGACCTTGGAAGGCAAGTTAACATTGTAGGAAAAGGGAGAAATGCTGGCAAGTAGCATTTTCGCCTTTTCACATGTTTTTAAAAGCATTTTCCTTCAAGGTCATTAAATCATAGCATTGTTTGGTAAATGGTTAATTAATACATAAATACTTGCGAGAAGAAACTACTCCTTGTAATATTAACAGCTTTCCTGGCTCTAAACTGCTTTAACCCATTACCACACAATCTCGAGTTTAAACTGACGCGTAGAAAGAAGTCTTTTGTAAACATTGTAGGAAAAGGAGAAAATGCTGGTAACCAGCATTTTCTCCTTTTCCCACAATGTTTTCTACCCTAATGAAGTACAAATTCCATTATTTGAGCCACATTTGTCATCTGCAAAATGCTTTCAATTAGACAAGTCTTTATTTTTGTCATGTAGTAAAGAGTTAACTCTTTATTAAACAACAGAAGTTTTAAATGGACCAAATTGAAAGTATTTGCAGACAACAAAAGTAAATGTTGTTAAAATGATGACTTCTGCTTCTGACAAGTTAGAAAACATTATGGGAGAAGGGGAAATGCTGGTAACAAGCATTTTAATCCTTTTCTCACAATGTTTTCCAAAGGCTTCTTCCTCAGGGTTGTTAAAACTTTGGACTATGTGGTAAATGGTTAACTCTTTACCGCACAATGCCGCTTATAACGACCCTGGGAAAGAGGCCTATTGAAAACATTGTGGGAAAAGGGGTAAATACTGGTCACCAGCATTTCTTCCTTCTCCCACAATGTTTTCTACCTTATCAAAGAAAAATTCCATCATTTGATCTGCATTGAAATTGTCGTCTGCAAATGCTTTCGATTTGGAAAGAGCTAAAATTTTGTCGTCTGGTAAAGAGTTAACCACTTTTGCAAATTACCAATAATGCAACATTTATTGGTAAGACTGGTAATTCAAACATCTGAATTGATAAAAAGAAAGCATTATAACAAAGAACTATATCAATGAAAACTGAAGAAAATTTGACGTTATTGTTCTATCAATCAAAGTAATTTGTATGACTCTTTACCAAATGACAAAAATTTGGAGTCGTCCAAATCGAAAGCATTTGCAGACGACATTTCAGATGAGGTTGAAATTACGCTTTTTGGCTGTCAAAGGGTAGAAAACATAGTGGGCAAAGGAGAAAATGCTGGTTAGCAGCATTTTCTCCTTTTCCCACAATGTTTTCAAAGGCTTTGTATACCAGGGTCGTTAAAACTGAGGATTGCGTGGTAAAGAGATAATAGGCAGTTAGTGGGTTATATTGTTGGATTTTCTTCATTTTATTGTAGCCAATTATGCAGATGAGTTCCTCCAGCTGGAAGACATGCAAATGAAGTAACTGCTGGCCAGATTTGACCTAATGTCAGAGTATTTGTCGTGCTTCAAGGTCGACCTTGGATGAAAGGACAAATTATCAGGTATTGTGTGAGATCAAACAGTTTGTCTGGAAGCCAGCATGTAGCCAATCATGTCTGCCTAATATAATGATGTTCAATAGCAGATTAACTCTTTACCAAATGAAAAAAATTTAGATAGGTCCGAATCGAAAGCATTTTGCAGAAGACAAATGTTGTTGTGGCGTGATTTGTCTTTGATAGGATAGAAAACATGTGGGAAAAGCATATGTTTTCCACAATGTTTCCAAAAGCTTTTTTTCCAAGTGTCCTTAAATGTCGGGATTGTTTGATAAAGGAGTAACTCTTAACTCTTTACCAAACAACAAAATTTTAGACCGGCCCAAATTGAAAGCAGTTGCAGACGACAAAATAAACGTGACTGAAACATTGAATTTTGTTTGGGGACGGGTAGAAAACATTGTGGGAAAAGGAGAAAATGCTGGTTACCAGCATTTTCTCCTTTTCCCACAATGTTTTCAAAAGACTTCTTTCTCAGGGTCGTTAAAAGTCGGTATTGTATGGTAAAGAGTTAACCAAACAACAAACTTTAAAGTTGCTATAATTGAAAGCATTTGCAGACGATGAATGACGTGAAGCTAAAATGATGGATGTTGTCCTTGATAGGGTAAGAAACACTCGGGGAAAAAGAAAAAAAGTTTTTTACCAGATTTTTCTCCTTACTCACAGTTTTTTGAGGTTTCTCCAGGATTGTCAAAATCTGGGATCGTTTGGTGAAAAGTTTACTCATTGCCTCCTGCATTAGACAAGTTTTTCAAGTTTCCTGATATAAGATTTGATCGGTGAATACACATGAAAATCGTCTCCTTTTGCCACAGTAATTTCAAAACGGTCATCTGCTGTATATAATGAGTTAAGTCATTCCAAAATACAGCCTATCCATAACTTCTTTTGCACCAAGTACCGGTCAATAAATTTTTTTTTTCAGTGCAGCTGATCATGCTGGCTTTTGACTTACTTTTTGGTACTGAAGAAATAGAAATTTGTGATTGTTCAAAAATGTAGCCATGTTTATTTTAACCCTTTCCCAAATGACAAATTTTGGACTGGTCTAAATTGAAAGAGTTTGCAGACGACAATTTTAAATTTGATGAAAATGGCAGAAAGGTCTCAAAAAGGGTATAAAACACTGTGGGAAAAGGAGAAATTGCTCGTTATGAGCAATTTCTCCTTTTCCCACAGTATTTTCAAAAGACTTGTACTGCAGACACGTGAAAACCAGGGCTTGTTTGGGAAAGGGTTAAGGGCCCCTGCCTATTTGCTGGCAAATTTACATCATCTATCCTTTTTAGGGCTGGTATGATTTAAATTTAAGCACATTTTAACACCTGAATTGTGTACTTTTGGCGGCTATTGGGGCTTTAATCACACCAATTATGTTTCCCATTCATGTCATTGTACTTGTGTATGGTTAGTATAGTAAAGAAAAATTATGTATAAAAGTAAAACTTCAATCAGACAAATAATTAATTTAGAGTTTGAAGTGTCAGCTTTAATCTTTTCATGTTACCATCTGCATCCTATGTATACAAAGACATTAAAGCTTAGAGCTTATGCCAATATAAGAATGGAAGCATTGAACTATGGAGATATCCTGCATATTGAAACTGGTTTGCCTTTGAAATTCACAGCGATTTAGTGGCTGGTTTTGCATGATGCAAGTGCAAAAGTCTTGCTGAAGTAATTTCCGTTTTTGCCGTACTTCCATGCTAAACTGACTTAGATCAATGGGTTGAAAATTCTGGGTATGTCCAACGTTTTTATGCCCCTGAATTTTTTTCCAAGTTTTTGTTTAGTCTGTCCATTCCTCTGTCAGTCAGTCCATTTTAGTGTCCGAGCCATAACTTTTTTTCCCTATTTTTCAATTTCAGTATAACTTTGCATGAATGTCAACCACAAAGAGACAATGTGTCATGCACAAGAGGTATGTCCATTGGTTAAAGGTCAAGGTTACAGCAAGGTAAAAGTGTTTTGGAGGGTAGTAATCGTGTCCTGCCAGTAACTTTTTAATTATGGATGAATTTCAGTATTACTTGGCAGAATTGTTAGTAACATGAAGACGATGTGTCATGCGCAAGACTCGTGTCCATGGAATATAGGCCAAGGTCACAGCAAGGTCATATGTGTTTGGGGGTCAAGGGGGGGTGTCATTTTAATGTCTGGGCCATTTTTCCTTCTGACTTAATTGGAAAACAACTTTGCAAAAATGTTAATAACATTTAGACAATGTGTCCTGCACAAGATATATTTCCATTGGTTAAAGGTCAACGTCACAAGGTCAAATGTGGGGGGGGGGGGGATAGAATTCGTATGCAGCCTTTACTTTTCTGATTATGAATGAATTTTAGTGTAAGTTTGCAAAATTGTTAATTACATAACATAAAGACAATGTGTTGTGCGCAAGAGTTGTGTCCTCTTAGATTAAAGGTCAAGTTCACAGATGGGTCACATGTGTTGTGTGGGTAGCTGTTTTTGTGTCGGAGTCATAACCTTTTTCCCTTTGACTTAAATGCATAACTTTGCACAAATATTAACCTCACTGAGATGATGTGTCATGTGCTAGAGTCATGTTGTGGGGTCAATGTCAAGGTCACAATAAGCACAATAATATCAAAGATGTTTGGGGGGCTATTATTTGTGTCTGGCCTGTAGCTTTTTTAATTATGAATGAATATCAGTACAACCTTGCAGAATTGTTAACCACATAAAGATGTGTTGTCATGTGCATGAGTGATGTCCTTGGATTAAAGGTCAAGATCACAGCAAGGTCAAATGTGTAAGGGGGGGTAGCTGTTTTTGTGTCATGGCCGTAACATTTTTCTTTATGACTTAATTTCAAAATAACTTTGCACAAATGTTAACCACAGTGAGACAATGTGTCATGTGCAAGGGTCATGTCTGTAGGGTAAAGGTCAAGGTCACAGCAAGGTCATGTGTATTTTCAGGGGCATCAGTCACTTCTCAGTGACACATCTTGTTATAGCAAGATAAGTACTATTTGCATCTGAAGTTGCTTAAATATGGTCTATGTATGTACAGAATAATCAAGGTCAGACTTCACATTTTTTGCAGTCTGATCTTCCCTAAATCACTAGACACTCAGATTCTTACAGCAAAACAGCTATGATGTCACATTATTGTAGCCTTATTATTGAAAGACAAGGCCGTCGGCGGCAGTCAGTTCAGACAGGCCATGGCCACTTGTTTTTTGGCTGTTGCACTTTTTTTTTTCATTTTTCCTTCTTTACTATATGTGTTAAAGGAGGTGATTAAAGGTCAAGTGATAATGAGAGTTTCACTACCAACAATGGTCTCAAAATTCAGAAGAATGGTGAAATTCTTAAACCCAACTATCTTTTCAGGGAAGGTACCTCGAAGCCCCTTAACCCTTTCCCAAACGACAAATTTTGGACTAGTCCAAATTGAAAGAGTTTGCAGGCGACAATTTTAAATTTGATGCAAATGGCAGAAAGGTCTCAAAACAGGTAGAAAACACTGTGGGAAAAGGAGAAATTGCTCGTTACGAGCAATTTCTCCTTTTCCCACAGTGTTTTCAAAAGACTTGTACTGCAGACACGTGAAAACCAGGGCTTGTTTGGAAAAGGGTTAAGAGAGTGTTGTCCACCCCCACCCAAACTTCCTGTGCTCGGGGGAAAGCAAGAGGTGCCCCACGGCGCACAACTTTTCAAAAGCCCACTACGGCCCTGACTGAAAAATGTTCATTTCACTTATGTGGTGCTCCATTCCTTAACAAGATTTATTGTTTCTGCACAGTAAGCACGCCAAAAATTGTCATGATCTTAGTTCTGTCCCAAAAGGCAAAATTTTAGATTGGTCAAAATTCAAAACTGTTACAGATGACAAATTAAAACACTGGCTTAAGTCTTTACCACACAATCCCGAGTTTTAATGACCCTAAGAAAGAAGCCTTTTGAAAACATTGCGGGAAAAGGAGAAAATGCTGGAGACCAGCATTTTCTCTTTTTCCCAAAATGTTTTCTACTTTTTACAAAATGATTCTAATAATTTTAGCTTCATTTAACAGGACATCTGCAAATCCTTTGAATTTGGACTGGTCTTAAATTTTGGCGTTTGGTTAACTCTTTACTAAACAACAAAATTTTAGACTTGACCAAATTGAAAGCATTTCCAGATGGCAAAGTAAAAAATACTGAAAAACTGAAAGTGTTCAATGGAAGGGTAGAAAACATTGTGGGAAAAGGAGAAAACGCTGGTTACCCGCATTTTCTCCTTTTCCCTAAATGTTTTCAAAAGGCTTTCTTCTTTGGGGTCGTTAAAACTTGGGATTGTGTGGTAAAGGGTTAAATGATGAAATTCGCCTCTGAAAAGGTAGAAAACATTGTGTTTCCAGCTTTTACTCCTTTTCCCACAATATTGTCAAAAGTACTCTTGCTCAAGGTCATTTAATTAAACACAGGATTGATTGATAAGAGCTAAGAATGCCTGTGGTATTATGCAAGAATTGTGGGAAAAGAAGAAAGAAAACTTATTGTCTCTGACAAACCATTAGGTAGCATGACTTTCTGGCTGTCAGACTGCTGACATTTTGACTTCTGTTTCCATTTATATCCCAAAGACCACAGATCCAGTAATGATCATCTATCCTTTGTTTCACAGATGGTAACTCTTTACCAAACAGCAAAATTTTAGACTTGACAAAATTGAAAGCAAATTACAGATGACAAATTCGAAGTAGCATAACCCTTTACCGCACAATGCCAAGTTTTAACGACCCAGAGAAAGAAAGTTTTTGAAAACATTGTGGGAACAGAAGAAAATGCTGGTAACCAGTATTTTCTCCTTTTCCCACAATGTTTTTTTTTTATCTTTCCATGACAAATTTCAACATATGAGCCAAGTTTGATTTGCTTCCAATTTGGACAAGGCTGTTAATGACCCTGGGAAATTAGAGGTTTGAAAACAACGTGGGAAAAGGACAAAATACTGGTAACCAGCATTTTCTCCTTTTCCTACAACCACAATGTTTTCTTACCTTTCAGAAACAAATCCAGTCATTTGTGCCACATTTACTTTCTGGTCTGCAAATGCTTTTGTAGTTAAATCGGTCTAAAATATTGTCGTCTGGTAAAGAGTTAGCAGCTTTTGGGACTGACCCGTGCCCACTGTGGGACTGACCAGGACAATATCCATCATTCCTGGACAATAGATCGTATACTGATTGATAGCCGGGTGTAATTAAACAATACATCATCAGAAATGATTCTAGATTCTGTCATACATGGAGACATAACCCATTATCTCAAAGGGTTTTTGCTTTAAGATGGTATCTGCTCTCTTGTTCCACATGCAGTTGTTACCTTTCTACATTAGTCCAATGAGACATATTTTGTTTTGTGAGTATAAGAATATATTGATGGATAAATTTATGATTAAGTGGCAGTATGACAAAGTAAGATATTGTTTATTATGAAACGTTCCTCCATCAGTTATTGAAACTGTACCAGAACAATTGGTACCTTAACCCTTTCCCAACGAAGCCCTGGTTTTCACGTGTCTGCAGTACAAGTCTTTTGAAAACACTGTGGGAAAAGGAGAAATTGCTCGTAACGAGCAATTTCTCCTTTTCCCACAGTGTTTCCTACCCTTTTTGATAACTTTCTGCCATTTTCATCAAATTCAAAATTGTCGTCTGCAAACTTTCAATTTGGACCAGTCCAAAATTTGTCGTTTGGGAAAGGGTTAACAGTTTGTGCCTAGACAACTGGTACCATACAGTATCAAGGGCAATTTGTACCTAGGATAACTCAGAACAGTTGGTACTTAGACATCTCTTACTAGGGACAATTTGTACCAGGGCAATTGGTACCTAGGACAATTTGTACCCAGGACAGCAACTGCACCTAGGACAATTTGCACCCAAAACAACTCACAGCCATTCATATTCGCCATTTTAGACCCACTCCTCCTCTAACTACTGTTAGAAAGTTTAATGCCCAAACTGAAGCAAACTAACAGATTCTTTAATTTTGTTGAAGGGTTGAAATCACCACTGGTATGGTTGTCTGTGGTATAAGTTATCCTGGAATGCATTGTTCTTACTGCAAATTGTCTGGATACAAATTGTCTTGGTTACCAAGTATCCTGGTATGAATTGGCCCAGGTATAGGTCGTCCTCAGACTATCAGTTTTCATAGGTAAGAGTTATCATAGTTTAAAAATGTCCTGGCACCAACTGTCCAGGTATGAATTATCGTTGAACCCATTGAATCCAAAGCCTTTTTTTGCAAACAATTATTGAACTTTTTACTGCATGATGGAAAGAAATGAATATTTATTGTTGATTTCTTATAGTAATGGGTAATAGATATTACTCGGATCTTATTCATACTTTAAATGAAAAGTTTAGATATACACAAATACTGGTAACATAACTTTATTGCCTTCTTTTGGTACAGAGCATTTGAACTAAAAAAGGTTTCAATTTGCATACTGGTTTCTATCCTTTCAAAAACGGATCTCATAATATGAGGCCAGCCCAGGTAGCTCAGTGGTTAGCGTATCTGACTTGTAATCTGGTGGTAAGGTGAGTTTGATATCCAGTTGAGGCAAACTCTCTTTCCGGCGATTTTTCGCCTCTTACCTCTGGTTCATGTGGGAAAAGTAGTCAGTGACTTGGAAAGAAAGTTGTGTCAGTATTGGGTTTGTATTCACCAACCATTCTTAGACTATTCCTAGTCTTATTCTCCAAGATTTTCTACATTTGAAAGTAACACAACTCCGGATTGGCTAAACCAAATGGTTTAGCCAATCAGGAGTTGTGTTACTTTCAAATGTAGAAAATTCTGGAGAACAAGACAAAGAACATTCTTAAGAATGGTTGGTGAATATGGACCCAGGGTCCGTATTCACCAACTATTCTTAAGAACGTTCTTAGACTTATTCTTCAAGATTTTCCAAGTTTGAAAGTAACACAACTTCTGATTGGCTAAACCAAATGGTTTAGCCAATCAGAAGATGTGTTACTTTCAAATTTGGAAAATTTTGGAGAACAAGACAAAGAACATTCTTAAGAATGGTTGGTGAATATGGACCCAGGGTCCGTATTCACCAACTATTCTTAAGAACGTTCTTAGACTTATTCTTCAAGATTTTCCAAGTTTGAAAGTAACACAACTTCTGATTGGCTAAACCAAATGGTTTAGCCAATCAGAAGATGTGTTACTTTCAAATTTGGAAAATTCTGGAGAACAAGACCAAGAATATTCTTAAGAATGGTTGGTGAATATGGACCCAGGGTCCGTATTCACCAACTATTCTTAAGAACGTTCTTAGACTTATTCTTCAAGATTTTCCAAGTTTGAAAGTAACACAACTTCTGATTGGCTAAACCAAATGGTTTAGCCAATCAGAAGATGTGTTACTTTCAAATTTGTGAGAAAGCCTGGAAACACATGCTCTTGTGCACTGGGCACCATGATATGACCTAAGCTGTTGAAATGGCATTAAACTCCAATACAATTCAATTAACCAGCATTTTCTCCTTTTCCCAAAATGGTCCCTATCCTTTTGAAAACGAATTCTGTCATTTGAGCCAGATTTAATGTGTCATTTCTGAATGCTGTAAATTCATTGTAATTACGTATATGTGCTGTCACAATGCATAACTTGTATATGTCAAAAAATAAATGTCAGTTCAGTTCTAAAATTTTGTAATCTGATAAAAACTTAAATGATAGAAATCTCAGAAATCCTGGATGTTCTTTTTTTCTGGAGTTAATTCAAATTTCATTGCTAATTAATGACTTGCTTTTTCAAGAACTAAAGTGAAAAACATATCCTTGAGGGGGTAAAAATTTTAGTAGAAACTAGAAAATAATTAGGAAATACCAGCATGGTTTTAAAGTTAATTGACTGATAAATAGTGTGTTTTAATTACTCTAGGGAGTATGTTTATGGTTGGGAAAAAATCAGTTACCAACATAAGTAATGAAACTAAGACTAATTGGGGTACCAAATTGCTTACTTACTGATGCAATAAAACCTGTCTCAGTTTTTGGGAACACCTCTATCTTTTTTAATTTGATGCCTAAAAGCTTGTGTGGGCATCAAAAATAGCCATGAGAAAATTTAATAACTGAAAAAGTACTTGTCAAAGAAAAGGAAATAAGGGCATGATCAGTGTTTTAACCTTTTCCCAAACAACAAATTAAAGGATCTTCCAAATTGGGTGCATCTGCAGGCAAAAAATCTGAAAGGGGCGCAAATGAACCAAGTTCTAAGACAGGGTAGAAAACATTGTGGGAAAAGGAGAAAATGCTGGTTACCAGCATTTTCTCCTTTTCCAACAATGTTTTCAAAAGGCCTTTCCCTCAGGCTTGTTAAAACACTGGACTGTTTGGTAAAGGGTTAAACCTTAGAGCACCGAATAAACTCATTGGATACTTTCAGTCTAGTGTAGAACCCAAATGATTTATACGAGCCATGCTTTGTGAAATGCTTAATGCTTCTGCAAAAAGTATCGACCCAGGTCAGCCTGTGAAGTCCACGCAGGCTCACCTATGTCTAAACTTAATGTCAAAGGACTAGTGTACCCCACAGTTCAGTCTGTTGTCGTACAAAATGGATTTTGTGTATTCATAATTATGTGATGACATGCTTGGTATGATGCAACGCAGAGATGCATTAAACCCACCTTTGCCATAGCATGGCTCATGTTGTCTGCATATGGTTTTTTTTATGGACCAGTCCAAAGATTTTAACCCTTAGGCTGCTAAGTACGACTCATTGACCTTTTGCGGACAGTGTAGATCAAGATCAGACTGCACAGAATGTGCAGTCTGATCTTGAATCTACACTGTCTGATATTGAGATATTTTCCCCAAAAATATATCTTTGAAATAACAATGTTTGGGTTTTTACCATTGTTTGTTGTCTGATTAAGAGTTGAAGAGCAAAGGCTCTGTTAGAAAGATACAAAACAAGTCAGTGCTGTGTCAGCTTCTGGATCCATCTACTGTTTGACAAAGCTTGTTCTAGAGATTTCAAAGCCTTGTTCCCATGTTTTTTTTCTTTTGCATAATTTTTGTTGCAAAATCAATAAGATTGGCTGTCGAAGTCAGTAACCAGGACTTGGATATTGTAATTTATTTCATGCTTTTTGGTAGTTTATCAAGAAACAATGGTGGATTATAGTTTGATATTTCATGGTTTGACCAGTGAATAATGCCAATTTTATACTTTCTAACTCTTCAATTGAAGGTGGAAACAGTAGTTTCCGTGCACTAGTTACCAAGGTAAACAGCGCATGCCATTCAATCAGAGGGAAATATGATGTAATTTATGGGCATTTACCCTATATTTCTGGCACTTTACATAATAGGATGTTGCTCTGTGAGGGGGGGTATGCCACGGGGAATTACCGAAAACAGCTGTTCTGGATTTTGATGAAAGTCCAGCAAAAAGGGGTTAGAAGCACGAAATAAATAGAATGTTTATTTTTGGTGAAAGATCGAAATTTATTTCATCTTGTGAACATCATCGGTAATATTCTCACTCATGGCTGCACCACTCATGAAAATATTACCGATGATGTACACTCAGTGAAATAAAGTTTGATCTTTCACCGAAAAAAACATATCCTCTAAATCAATGCCACTGTTTGGTAAACTTCTCACAAACTGTAAGTATAGCAAAGTTCATCACTAAACGAATGCTTGTGGCATAGATCCCACACTTAGATTCATGATCAGACTATATTCTTTTGTCAGACTGCATGATTTTTTACCAAACAATCTCGTTTTCACTACAGAAGAAGGCTTTTGAAAACATTGTAAAAACAAGAGAAGATGCAGGTGACCAGTACTTCCTTTTTTTCTATAATGATTTGTGTCCTTTACAAGACAAAATTTATGTCAAAAGTTTTGACAAATTTAGATTTTTTTTTTGTTCTTGTCTACAAATGCTTTCAACTTAAGACTTGTGTAAAATGTTGTCATTTGGTAAAGAGTTAGTTGTGTAAAGATTACAGAATACATCCATTCTAGGTTTTCTTGAAAACAATGTAGTTAATTGCTAACAGTATTTTCAAATTAATTCCTCATTTTCATTTGATTAGAGGCAAATGAATGAAAATCTTGTTTCAGTGATTTGCTTTTCATGCTGTTTGATGGATTTAGGTACCCTTTGGCTGCTAGGCCAGACTTATTGTCCTTTTATGGACAGTGTAGATCAAGATCAGACTGCACTGAACATGCAGTCTGATCTTGGATCTACACTGTCCCATAAGGAGAAATTTTTCTCCAAAGACTTAGTTTGAAATAGCATTATGTGGGTTTTTACCATCGGCTTGAAAGTTTCATTTAACTTAATTCGCATGATAAAGGTTAAGTGGAAAATAAATGAACCTTGCTTTTAGCTTGAAATGCCATTGTGGAAAAGAGTGTGAATGAATTACATGCATTTTGATTAACCCTTTACCACACAACAGAGAGTTAGACTTGTTCAGATTGAAAGTATTTGCTGATTACAATTTCAATGTGGCTCATATGGAGGAATTTGTCTTTGATATGGTTGAAAACATTATGGGAAAAGGAGAAAATGCTGGTTACCAGCATTTAATCCTTTTCCCACAATGTTTTCAAAGGGCCTTTTGCTCAGGGTTGTAAAAATTTGGCTTTGTGTGGTAAAGGGTTAATTGATTGATAAAAATGTTTAGCCTGAAACTGCCTACCATATAATTACATAATTCAATTGTGAATTTACCTCTTGACCACTCAACTAAAATGTGGACTTTTCCAAATTGAAAGCAAATTTTGCAGACAACAAATTAAATGTAGCCCATAGGATGATTTCTGTCTTTGATAGCGTAGAAAAAAGTGCGAAAAGGAGAAAATGCTGATTACCAGCAATGTCTTCTTTTTCTACAATGTTTTCAAAAGTCTTCTGTTTTAGGGTCATTAAAACTTGGGCTTGTGTGGTAAAGGGTTAATTGATTGATAAAAATATGTAGCCTGAAACTGCCCACCATATAATTACATAATTCAACTGTGAATTTAACTTACCGTATTTCTCCTAATGAATGCACGGGGGCGCCATGCAAAATGCTGACAGGGCACTTCTATTTCATAGCCAATTTCCCAGAATTTAAGTGCAGTCATATAGTAAAGTAAGTACCATACTTTGATGTGGGTTTTAGTCAGTGCGAAGCAATCGCCTTTTGAAAAATCCACTGTATTAATGCAGAATATCGACTTTACCCCAGATAATGATTCATTTGACATTAAATAGCATTCACACTTAATATGGGACACTTAATTATTTAACTTTCTTAAAGTTTTTCAAGTTAGTTGACAAATTTTGTTTAGCCAGACGTTTGTAATGTTATCATAAGTCATAGTCTATATATTCGGATAGTCAGTTGTTAATGACATGGATTTGTGAAGTAATTAGGATTATGCAAATTATGTATCGGTAAATTTGAAAAGTTTTAGTGAAATTATGTTGCATTTGGAAGTTTGTCACTCCAGTCCATTTTAAGCCTAGGTTGGTTTGTGGGTGGAGGTTGTCCGAAGACCTCTGGAGAAAGTAATATGGGGGGGCGCAACTATTAGGGAGGGAGTGGTAATTAGGTGAGGTGTGATATTTCCTCACGAAAAATGTAGTGCAAATTCATCTCTTGCTGCCATGTTTTCAGCATTTTTCTGCTGCAAGACAATTTACTGATGCTAATAGGTTATAAGTAAACCCAAACTACATAGCTATTCACAAACAGACGATTCTAGACCTTGTAGACAACAAAATTCCAATGTGGCTAAGACAATGAGATTTTTCACTGAAAGGATAGAAAGCATTGTAGAAACGGAGAAAATGCTGGTTACGCACATTTTCTTCTTTTCCAACAATGTTTACGAAATCTGTTTACCTCAGGGTAGGTAAATGTAAAAAAAAAAAGGTTTTTCACAAACTGTTGTCTACTACAGACTCAACAGAAGTTTTTCAGCCCTATTCTGTTCAGGCATTTTAGGTGTGAGTGAGAAAGTATCATTAATAATAAAGTTAATAAAGAACATGAATTAATGTAATTATCACCAACAACTTCATTTATTGTAATCCAATAAACGCTGGTGATCTGATGAAGCTTGCAGCCATTGGTGGCTGTCACAGCAGGGTATCTGTCACATGAAAGTGAGACCCATAATTAGATACCGTATGAGTAATGGTGCATTGGATTCAATCTGAACTTTATGTAGATTTTCATAGTTTTGAGGCATCTGAGGGCTTCAGAAAAAATTGTTGCACAATGAGAAATTAATATAAGAGAAACTATGCCTTGAATTGTCATGTTCTTATTCTTCCATTATATGTATTACTATCAGCTTTGAAGACATTGTAACAAATAAAAAACAGATTTTTGTAATGAGAGTTTTTTCTTTGCCAGACTGTTTTCTCTGATGTATATTGATGTTTTAAAGCTTAATTCATGTGATACTTGCGTGACATGTGTATCACCATTTTTCAAAAATGGTCTGCTACAACACAAAAGTCAAAGGACTCAAAGCCCTGAAAAGCTGATTTGTGGAACATTATTATGCTATGATATGGTGTAATGAAAAAAAAAAAAGTTTCCATCATGTGTAAACAAAACTGAAAGTAGAGCAAGCAGAGGGCACATGTTTATGACAGTATGTGATTCCAGTCAGACTGATCACAGCAGATTTGCAATACAAATCGGCTAAGAATTGTTTTCAGGTTGTTACAGAAGTGTTATAAGGTTGATATCAGATGGACCCTCTCTATATTTGTGATAATATCCTTTGACTGATGGGTGACAGTAGTGAAGGGCTAGAATTACTGCGTTTCACATCAAGAGTTTCTGTGTTTTAATCCCTTGATGAGTATGGTCAACTTTTGGATCTACACACATCATGGTGCAAGTACATTTGGCAAACCTCAGGTGATCCGGTGATCAAGTCCCACGGCTGTGTCGCGTAACTTGATATGCACCTACACAGTACATTTCTTGGACCAAAGTACACAGATTTGCCGGTATTAAAATTGTAAGGCTCCTCTTAAAACAGAAAGCATGAGTCACAATTTTCTATCAATATCTATCTAAGAATACTTTCGTCTGCAAACAGTTTGTACATTCAGTTTTCAGCATGGGCTATTGATTCTGTTGGGAACTTTCATCGACAGATCGATTGATGTGAATGACTTCACCATGGTTGTTCGTGTCGTTGCTTAATGATTTACAGTGGCACCGCCATGTGTAAGATCATGTGATTGGTAGTTCAGATTGGAAACCTTTATACAGACGAGGTTAAATGTAGGTACGGAATGGCCAGAGTTGTGACAAGTGGGTGAAAGTACTGGTTGGCTTTCCAGGAAGCATTCGTTGAGAGTACATGCATAACTTGCTTCACAGTGGATATAAGATATGTAGGTTTCCTCTTTACCAAACAACAAAATTTTAGACTTGTCCAAATTGAATTGCAAACCAATAAATACCGTATTTCACTTAATTAATGCTCCCTCACTAACAGTAGCAGGCTGCCGCCCCCCGCTATATTTCTTACTCCAGTGGCCTCTGGACAATCCTCACTCACATTGACCTTACCTTGACTGGAGTGACAGACTTCCAAATGCAAGGTGACTTCACTGAAACTTTTCACATGCAGACTTTCGAAAATCACTTATGACCACTATTTTATAAATAGACTTACTGGTACCGCGTCTACATAATCCTAATTACTTCACAAATCAATGTCATTAACACCTGACAATCTGAATACACATACAGTTCCAGGAACATTATAATCTTCCGGTAACACAAAATTTTTCAGTAACTTTGAAAAACTTTAAGTAAGTGAAGTATTGAATGCCAGTGTCCCATTATACTAATCATGAATGATATTTAATGTCCAAATAGATCATGATCAGCAGTAAAGTCGATATCTGCATTACTGCACACTACATTGAGTCTTTCAAAATGGCGACCGCTTTGCACTTCGCACTAACTAAAATCTGGATCAAAGTATTATAGTTACTCTAAGTGACAGCGCTTAAATTTAGGGAATTGGCAATGAAATAGGAGCGCCCTGTTGATGTTTTGCATGGTGCCCGGGTGCATTAATTAGGTGAAATACGGTAAATGTGACTGAAAAATTAAAATTTGTTTTGGGAAGGGGAGGAAATATTGTTGGAAAAGGAGAAAATGCTAGTTGCCAGCATTTTCTCCTTTTCCCATAGTGTTTTCAAAAGGATTCTCTCTCAGGGCGGATAAAAGTCGTGATTTTGTGGTAAAGGGTTCATGAGCTTTTCCAGACAGTGTAGATCAAGATCAGACTGCACAGAATGTGATCTCTGATCATTTCTAACAGCTTTGTTGAGATCGTTCCATCGAAAAGGACTTTGAAATGGGAATATCTTGGTTAAATGACTATTTGCTTGAAATTTCAATGTAATTGATATACCTACATCATTAAGCTTTTTATGGGTTAACTTCGTGAACTTTACTTCCTTTTGAAGGAAGAAATGAAAATCAAAAAAACTGACAAGAAAGCTTGTGACAACTGCCAAATTTATAGTTTCAGTGTTGTTAAGTACCTGCAATTATTGAGTGTTAATTAGTTACTGGAGTTCTATTTTGAGTAACTTTAAGAGCTAGACTGCAGTGAAATAGCACCATAACTGTGGTGTAACGAGAGTTGTGCTCCCAGCTTCCCATGTTATTGATTGTCTTGTAATTGAAAAGAACAATGTCTTAATTTGTAATGGTGGTAATTTGCACAGGATGCCTTCTTCATAAATTTTATCTCTGATTATTTTTTGCAACATGGTAAAATTGTAAATTTGGGCCATTTTTGGACCTCGGGTTTTATTTTAAAGCTTTACGGCACATTGCTGCTTTTTGACGCCCCTGGGAAAGAAGCCTTTTGAAAACATTGTGGGAAAAGGAGAAAATGCTGGTAACCAGCATTTTCTCCTTTTCCCACAATGTTTTCTACCCTATCAAAGAAAAGTTGCATCGTTTGAGCCACACTGAAATTGTCGTCTGCAGATGCTTTCAATTTGGACAAGGCTAAAATTTTGTTGTCTGGTAAAGGGTTAATGTAATACTTGATCTTTCTTTGAAGGGGAAGGTTTAACACTTTGGACAACAAAGTTCAGATTTGTCTAAAGTCAGTATATTTGCAGGTGACAATTACTTTGTTGCACAAGTGCACAATAAAATATTTTTCCTTTAACTCTTTACCAAACGGCAAAATTTTAGAGAGGTCCAAATTGAAACCAGTTGCAGACGACAAAGTAAATGTGACTGAAAAATTGAAATTCATTGTGGAAAGGGTAGAAAACTTCGTGGGAAAAAGGAGAAAATGCTGGTTACCTGCATTTTCTCCTTTTCCCACAATGTTTTCAAAGGGCTTCTTTCATGGGGTTGTTAAAACTCTGGATTGTGTGGTAAAGGGTTAAAAGGGTGAAAAACACTACAGTGGAAGAAGAAATTTCAGTAATTTTCCCTTTTTAGCTCACCTGAGCACGAAGTGCGAAGGCGAGGTATTGTGATGGGTCTTTGTCTGGCGTCCATCTGTCCGTCTGTCCACAATTCCTTTATACATATTCTCCTCCTAAATCGCTGGGCCAATCTTGAAGAAACTTGGTAGGGATGTTACTTGGGTGAAGCTCTACCAAAGTTGTTCAAGAGATTGAATTCCACCCAAAACTCTGGTTGCCATGGCAACAGAAAGGCAAAAAATAGGAAAATCTTTGAAAATCTTCTTCTCTGATTCTAGAAGGTGTAGAGCTTTGATATTTAGTATGTAGCATCTCCTAGTGGACCTCTACCAAGTTTGTTCATATGATGCCCCTGGGGTCAAAACTGGCCCTGCCCCGGGGGTCACAAGTTCGAACATAGGAACAAAGAAGGAAAACTTTAAAATTCTTCTTCTCTGAAACTGGAAGGCGTGGAGCTTTGATATTTGGCATCTAGCATCTCCTAGTGGACCTCTACCAAGTTTGTTCATATGATATCCCTGGGGTCAAAACTGGCCCCGCCCCAGGGGTCACAAGTTTTGAACATAGGAACAAAGAAGGAAAACTTTAAAAATCTTCTTCTCTGATTCTAGGAGGCGTAGAGCTTTGATATTTGGTATGTAGCAACTCCTAGTGGACCTCTACCAAGTTTGTTCATATGATGCTCCTGGGGTCAAAACTAGCCCCGCCCCGGGGGTCACAAGTTCGAACATAGGAACAAAGAAGGAAAACTTTAAAATTCTTCTTCTCTGAAACTGGAAGGCGTGGAGCTTTGATATTTGGCATCTAGCATCTCCTATTGGACCTCTACCAATTTTGTTCATATGATGCCCCTTGGGTCAAAACTGGCCCTGCCCTGGGGGTCACAAGTTTCGAACATAGGAACAAAGAAGGAAAACTTTAAAAATCTTCTTCTCTGATTCTAGAAGGCGTAGAGTAGAGATATTTGGTATGTAGCATGTCCTAGGGGACCTCTACCTACTTTGTTCATATGATGCCCTTGGGGTCAAAACTGGCCCTGCCCCGGGGGTCACAAGTTCGAACATAGGAACAAAGAGGGGAAACTTTAAAAATCTTCTTCTCTGAAACTGGAAGGCGTAGAGCTTTGATATTTGGTATGTAGCATCTCCTAGTGGACCTCTATCAAGTTTGTTCATATGATGCCCCTGGGGTCAAAACTGGCCCTGCCCCGGGAGTCACAAGTTCTAACATTGGAACAAAGAAGGAAAACTTTAAAATTCTTCTTTTCTAAACCTTGAAGGCATAGAGCTTTGTTATTTGGTATGTAGTGAACCTGTTCTAAGTTTGTTAGCCCACCTGAGCACAACATGTTCAGTCAGTTCGAAATTGGGTCACCTGGGGTCGTAAGCTAGGTCACTAGGTCAAATTAAAGAAATACCTTGTGGGCACTCTAGAGGCCACTTTCATTGCTCAAATGACCTGAAATTTGGTCAGAATGTTTGTCTTGATAAAATCTTAGATGAGTTTGGATTTGGGTCACCTGGGATCGTAAACTAGGTCACTAGTTCAAATTAAAATAATACCTTGTGGGCACTCTAGAGGCCACATTTTGGGCTCAATTGACTTGAAAATTGGTCAGAATGTTTGTCTTGATAAAATCTCACGTGAGTCCGAATTTGGATCATGTGGGGTCTTAAATTAGGTCACTAGGTCAAATTAAAGAAATACCTTGTGTGCACTCTAGAGGCCACATTTATTGTTCAGTTGATTTGAAAATTGGTCAAATTGTTTGTCTTGATGAAATCTAGGATGACTTAAAAATTGGGTCACCCGGGCTCATAATCTAGGTCACTAGGTCTAATTAAAGAAATACATTTAGGGCACTCTAGAGGTCGCATTTCTTGCTCAATTGACTTGAAAAGTGGTCAGAATGTTTGTCTTGATGAAATATTGGGTGAGTTTGAAATTGGGTCGGCTGGGGTCATAAACTAGGTTACTGGGTCAAATTTAAGAAACACTTTGTGGGCACTCTAGAGGCCACATTTATTGCTCAATTAACTTGAAAACTGTTCAGAATGTTTGTCTTGATAAATTTTTTGATGAGTTCTAAATTGGGTCACGTGGGATGATAAATTAGGTCACTAGGTCAACTTACGGAAATTCCTTGTGGATGCTCTAGAGGCCACATTTTAAGCTCAATTGACCTGACAATTGGTCAGAAATTGAATTATGCACGTTGAGTTAATTTCGCGTATTGACTCAGGTGAGTGTCCAGGGCCATCATGGCTCTCTTGTTTTTCAAATGTTTTCAAAGACATATGTTCATTCAGTAAAGTGATAAACTTGCAGCATTTAGGTCCTTTTTCTTACCTAAAAACATTTGTCTACATTATTCTAAAATTCTATAGGGTTGATTCTTTAGCAAATAACAAAACTTTGGTCCTGTTTCATTTCAGAACTTTTGCAGACAACAAATGAAATGTGGCTCAAATTTTAGGATTTGTCATTAAAATTAAATAAAATGTTTTGGGAAAAGGAGAAAATGCTGGTTACCAGCATTTTTTCCTTTTCCCACTATGTTTTCACAAAGCTTTATATAATAAAAGTAGGGGTAGTGTAGTGAAAGCCTAGTTCTCAAGAACTCCTTGCAGAATCTATAATTTCTATCTATCTTGAAGGCTAGTGAGAAGATTCATTGGTATGGAATATAGATATATGCCAATCTAAGGACAGACAAATTACTCAGGAATATAACGGATAGGTTCAGTTTGTGACAAGGATAAATATATCACTTCAACCTTCTAGTTTTCTTTCGTTATTTCCTTTGGAAGACAGAGACATTTCGAGTTTGAAGCAATTGGTAAAAATAATGGCAAAGTTTATTGCCTTTGTTGGGTTTGCAGAAATTGTCAAATTGTGGCAGACTTTATTTGTTTGGTAAAAATCCCATCAAAAGCTTTATTTGTTTGGTAAAAATCCCATCAGAAGCTTTTGGTGCTCAATTTTCTCTTTTCATATTTACATGTATGATTGTTTTCTCCGTTTGTGATTCTTTTTAGTGGATTTGTAAAGCAAATCTGCTTACTGAGGTCAGTCTGATCGGAACCAAACACTGTCGCACATGCATGTACTCTACTTATTCTACTTTCAGTTTTAGCTTGTATACTGTACCTCAACCTGAGTTTTATCACGACCGTGTATACAGTCCTAAACATGTATAGTGTCCAACTCTGATACCAGCAGAAAACTGCATCAGACTAATGGATCAAATTGTTACTTCTTAATAAGTAATGAAATAGCAGATACTGCGTAGTCCGCTTGGCGGAATAAGTCTGACTATCCTTGCCTTTGCTAACTCCATGTGTTGCATGCGACGGAAATTTAAGTTTTTATTACACCATATTATAGCTTAATACTGTTCCTCAAATCCACTTTTCAGGACTTTGAGTCCTTTGATTTATTGTTTGTCGCTACATATAATTATGTTCAAGCATAACTTTTTCACATTCTTTTTTTTTTCCTCACAGATGAAAATTAACTCTTTACCACACAATCCAGAATTTTTACGACCCCAATGAAAAAGCCTTTCAAAAACTTTGTGGAAAAAGGAATAATTGCTGGTAACCAGCATCTTCTCCTTTTCCCACTAGGTGTTTCTACACTTTCACAGACAATTACCATCATTTCCGCTGCACTTGATTTGATGTCTGCAAATACTTTCAATTTCTATAAGGCTAAAATTTTATCATTTTCTGGTATAGAGTTAAAAAGATTTCAAACTTTGAATTTGAAAAAAGTGCTTTATGGAGTATACAGCATTATCAGAAAGTTTTGGTTTTCCAATGTGACAAAGTGATGTAAGCTTAGACTTTGCTTGTTTTGTATTCTGTTAAGTTAAACAAATTGCCGCAGGTTTTATGTAAGAGCTGTTTATTTACTAGGAAAACAGCCTCAGCTAACAATTTTACTTCAACCAGGTAGACCTGACGCTTTCACAACATCTGTTTTAGATGATTGGCATAGCAGTACAAATGCCAAGCATAATATCCAAGTGTCCAAAAAGACCAGTTGGTGATAATAATGGTACACTGATTTCACCCTCATTCTCCCACTATAAAACCTTTATCCCTTTTCCACACAATCCCAGAATTAAGCGATCCTGAGATAGAAGCCTTTTGAAAACATTATTGGAAACGGAGAAAATGCATGTAGCCAGCATTTTCTCCGTTTCCCACAATATTTTCTACTCTATTATTACCTGGTTGGAGCTTCATTTGTTGTCTACAAATGCTTTCAATATGGATGAGGCTAAAATTTTGTCATCGTGTAAAGGGTTGAGGAAATATAGAAGATAGACCGAAAGTTAAATTAAAAATTCATTGTGATAAGCAGAGAAATTTTTCGTTGTGTGGAAATAGATCCATTTCTCCATGTTGTCATCAAACTTGCTTCCAAAGATTGATCAAACCCATAGAAAAAGGTTGTTATTGAAAATAAGGCAGATCTTGATTTCCAGAACAATAAAAATCAATGTAAACATTCACTCTTGAAGATTTACCTGCACTGAAAATTTTGGAGACTGGCTTATGCTGCCTTAGATTTTGATCTATTCAATAATGCCTAATGTTGCCCATAGCAATCTAATGGTCCAACAGCTATCTATCAGTTTGGGCAAAGAAGAATTTTAGGCCAAGAATATTTCGCCATCTTGGATCTATTGATCTAAAGTCACTTTGCAAATTGGCTTGTGCAGTCTGATCTTTATCTATATAGGAGCGCCCAAAGTTGCCCATAGCAATGTAATGGCTGTTTATCAGTTTGGACAAGGAGGAAATGTCGTACCTCCCAGGTCTACTGAGTACCAGTTGGTATTTATAGGAAATACCTTGTTAACACTTTTCCAGACTGCAAAATTTTAGAGTTATCAAATTTTAAAGCTTAGATTTGGGGATGACAAATTAAATCTGGCTCCAATATTTGAATTTGTCTTTGGAAAGGTAGAAAACATTGTGGGAAAAGAAGAAAATGCTGGTTACCAGCTGTTCTCCTTTTCCCAGAATGTTTTCAAAATTCTTCAGGGTCAGTTAAAAACATGATTCTGTGGTAAAGGGTTAATAGTCTAGTCAGATGGCTATTTTATGATGAATCCCACTGACTTTGGGTATGCCCTTTACTTCCACCTTCCTGTTGTAAACAATTACCTCTTTCACTTATATACAAGTTCAAGATGTTGCACTCAATTGATATCAGACATGGAATGATGGATAACAAGGTTCACAAGCTTTACTTACAACTCTTTAGAGGAAAACAATCAAAGCATTGAAAGCCCTGGTGTGGCATTTGTCATGGGAGCCATTGTGTGGAATTAATGATTTGAAAAATAAACCATAGATATAGTTTCAAAACATGCGCTTGAAAGTCAACCTACTATAAAGTCATGCACAGTCCAATAGAGTAGGGTGCAATCTTGTGGGACAAACAAGTCCCGGCAAACAAGCCAAGGGATGAATAAGCCCAGGAACAAACTGGTTTGGGACAATCAAGCACTGAGTTGGGTGGTCAGGAAACAATGATTGTGTGTATCATTAAGCCAGTAGAAGAACATATTGGATCAAGCTATTTTCGATAAACAAGAAGTATTTCCATGATCGATGGCCTAATCCAATTTATTCTAATACACCATTTTCACTTTTATATCTGGGTGCAATCGAAACTCTTATTTGTCTTACAAAAATTGAGTTTAATTGGGTTTACTTCCTTTGGTTTTGCACAAATTATGATACATGATTTTCAAAATGCCATATTGAACTCATAGTGGCATTGTCTTCGACAAATGCCACAAAAATTCAGACTTTTCCAAATTGAAGGCCATGCCCATGATCTTAAGGTTCAAGGTCACAGTTTCTGAAATTCCATATTGAAGTTTTTCTAGAGCTCTTATTTTCCAGGCTGAATGATGATTCGGTTCATATTTAGTACGATGATGGATATACTAGGTCCACAGTTTCATTCAGCTATACCCCTGCTCATGCCTGTGGCCAAAAGGTCAAGGTCAAGCTATTGCACTAACCCGGCGTTGGGTCTTCTGTCCTAGGCTGGGACCTTGTTATTGTTTCAAGGCACTGCAAACCCTTAATAATTGATTTTTTTTGGCCAGCTGTGCTATCTGATGACAGGTCTTGCTTGTTTTGTTAAAATGTGAATTTTGTTGGAATTGAAGAACTTTTATCACGTTGGTTGTTAGTTAATGAATACCTGTACAATAATGTTCTGAAAAAAGTATAAAGAGGAAATAGTCACAGTACTAGATGCATATTTTATTGAATGATTAAAAAGTTTAGTAGGTATCATGTTTTTATGATGAGAAGCTGATAGGGTTGGTTTTGACTGTTTGATGGATTCAGAAATACTTAATAACAATCATAAACCCATAGAAATACAAGAAACAAACCACATGTAAAGGATATGAATTGCTGGAACTGTGGCACAACAAGTTGTTGCCATACAAACCAGAAGCACTAACCTTTTATTGAACAGTCCAAAATTTTATTGACCCTGAAGAAGTTGATCGATTGATTGTATGATCTTTAACGCCGTTCTCAGCATTATTTCAGTTATATCGCGTTGGCCAGTGCGAGTATCCATGCTTTCCTGCAGTTTCTGTTATCACTACTATGCACAATATTTTTTGCAAGCCACTGGCTGCTTTCCCACATAACCATCATTGAAAAAATGGTCAGCGGTGAGAGAGGAATGAATCCTGTTGCAAGGACTATCATCAATCCTCGGGAAGAAATTGGCCGAGCCGGGGATCAAACCAGCAACCCCCTGTTCTCAAGTCCTATATGCTACCAACTGAGCTAATGGGGCTCGAGGAAGACATGAGAAACTGTTGTGGGAAAAGGAGAAAATGCTGGTAATCAGCAGTTTTCCTTTTGCCAACAGTATTTCCTACTCTTTGGTAGACAAATGCAATAATTTGAGCCTGGTAACCAGCCTTTTCTCCTTTAACCCACAAAGTTTTCTGCCCCTTCAAATATGAATCCCATCATGTGAGCCACACAATTTGTTGCAGCAAATGTTTTGAATTTGGACAAGTCTAAAATTTTGGTGTTTGTTAAAGAGTTAACCCTTTGCCAAACAATTGCAGATTTTAATGAGCCTGAAGAAGAAAGCTTGAGAAACCTTGTGGGAAAAGGAGAAAATGCTGGTAACCAGCAGTTTCCCCTATTCCAACAGTATTGCCTACCCTTTGGAAGACAAATCAAATAATTTAAGCCAGTTATTTCTTTATTGTGTGCAACTGATTTCAATTCGGAAAAGTAAAAAAAAAATGTCATTTTTAAAGAGTGACTGGTCTAGAATGTTTTCATTTTATACAAAGTTACTTTAAAGTTTACTGATTGTAAAGTTAGATCAAATTATTTTGAATCTATGACATTGTTTTCATAAACATCATAACTCACCATAACTCACTCTGAAATAATAATCAACTTTTCATAGGGCGACCTACGAAAGATCCTTATTAATCATGAATCATGAACAAAATGGTTATTAAAGGTTTAATATACATCTATACTTGCAAAACCACTGTGGCAGTAGATATTATTATTTCTCTGCTAGATACATTGCCGTAAAAGTACGAAAAAAGAAAGGTTTTAAGAACAATGGGCTAATTAAAATGTGTTCATAACTTCTTGCCTCCCCCCTTTTGCATGGCTTTCTTTCCATATACAATTTATCTGATCACTGATGTTGGAATACATGTAGACCTGGTTTTTGTAGACATTAATGGCTTGTTCATGAATGACAATTTTATTACTTTTACCAGAACTCACAGGGTTTCTTCTTCTGAAATGGCTATAACCCTATATCAAACAGTTCTGACTTTTTTTGACACCTTGAAGAAGGCTTTTGAAAACACTGTTGGGAAAAGGAGAATATGCTGGTAGTCGGACACTTTCCTTTCATTTAATGATTTCTACCCTTTCAAAGACAAATCCCATCATTTGAACTCTTGGTACATTTAATTTGTTGTCTAGTAGTGTTCTGAATATAGACAGCTCTATTGTTTTGTGATCCAGTAAAGAGTTAAGCCTTTACCAAACAATCCCGAGTTTTAACGACCCTGAGAAAAAAGCCTATTGAAAACATTGTGGGAAAAGGAGAAAATGCTGGTAGCCAGACTTTTCTCCTGTTACCACTATGTTTTCTACTGTATAAAAGACAAATTCCATTATTTGAGCCACTTTTAAATTGTCATCTGCAAATGCCTTCAATTTGAACCAGTCTAAAATTTTGTTGTTTGGTAATAAAAACAGTTAAGACAGTCAAATCTTGTTGTAGGTATATGGCAGCTAATTATGCTGCTGCTAATCTTTACCTTTCAACACATAAATCTACCAGGAATTATTCTATTTTACTTTTTTCCCCTTTTTTCCTGAACAACTTCAGGATGTTCCCAGAGAAATGAAGATGAAAATTAGATTAATAGTGAAAGACAGTGATGGGCTAATTCAAATAAACTTAATGCTGTACCACATGCCAAAATTTTAGCCTGGTCCAAATTGAAGGCATTTGCAGACTGCATTATTCAGTGTAAACATGAAATCTGGTTATCAAAGGGTAACAATCATCGTAGGAAAAGGAGAAAATGCTGTGTACCAGCATTTTCTCCATTTTCCACAATGTTTTCAGAAGCCTTCTTTCTCAGGGTTGTTGAAAGTTGAGCTTGTGTAGTAAAAAGGTTTCTAAGTGAAATTTTTCTCGGGAAGTACTAACGAAATTTAAGTTAAGCTAGAAATGTTTTTAAAAAAAAGATAGAGGGCATAAATTTGCCAGCAAATAGGCAGGGGCCCTTTGAATAAACAATTGCCTACATTTTTTACCACAGGGGTGCCCCTTAGAATAAACATGGCTACATTTTTGACCAATCACAAATTTCAGTTTATTCATTTTTTTATCAGTATCAAAGCAGGTCAAAAGCCAGCACATTCAGCTACACAGAAAATAGTTATGAGACAGACAAAGATTGCCAACCTTACTATATTTATCAAAACACTTTACATACTGTATCTTCTCTTTTAGAACAGGAAGCTAGATGGCATTGAAACTTGGCATGGCTAATAAGTATCAGAAGTACTACAGATTGTGTAAACAAGATTGGTAGAGGTTGACCCTAGACCTTATTTTGGTAGGTCCATCTCTTGGTGACTATGTTTTACTGATTTCTTTAACCCCTAAGCTGCTAAGCACGACTCACTGACCGTTTCCAGATAGTGTAGATCAAGATCAGACTGCACAAAAAGTGCAGTCTGATCTTGAATCTACACTGTCCGATGAGGAGATATTTTTTCTGCAAAAAAAAATTTGAAATAACATCATTCGGGTTTTTACTATTGGCTTGAAAGTTTCATTTAACTTGTTTAACAGGATAAGGGTTAGGGAAACCTTCAAAGATATTAACTGAAAAGCAAGGCCTACATTGTTTGTATTTTGTATGTAGCATCATCTATGGATCTTTTATTATCTTGATTGTTCAAATTAACTTCCTAGGGTTTAAACCAGCCCTACCCCAGGGCTCACATCTTTTACAATTTTCAGAACCTGTTCTAGGAAAAGACATATAGGATCTGACACCAGTTGGCGTTTGAGATAAAATTTTATTAACCCTTTCCCAAACAAGCCCTGGTTTTCACGTGTCTGCAGTATGAGTCTTTTGAAAACACCGTGGGAAAAGGAGAAATTGCTCGTAACGAGCAATTTCTCGTTTTCCCACAGTGTTTTCTACCCTTTTGGAGAACTTTCTGTCATTTTCATCAAATTTAAAATTGTCGTCTACAAACTCTTTCAATTTGGACCAGTCTAAATTTTATCATTTGGGAAAGGGTTAAATGAGGCTAGGAAAAATGTTTTTAAGTGAGCCTTTGGTGAGCTTAACTCTCTACCAAGTGACAACATTTTAGACTAATCCAAATCGAAAGCATTACAGACGACAAATTAAAGGTGGGTCAAATGATGAAATTTGGCCTTTATTGGGAAGGAAACATTGTGGGAACCAGCATTTTCTCCTTTTCCCACAATGTTTTCAAAAGGCCTCTTTCTCAGGGCTGTTTAAACTCGGGATTGTGTGGTAAAGGGTTAATAATATTTTTCCTGATGAGTTTGATGAAATTTTGTCTCAAATGCCAACAACAGTCACATCATTTTTATCACATTACCGTATTTCTAGAATTATTGGAAAAATCGTTAGATCTCTATGAGAAACCTACATATTCATGAATGAGACCGACTCAATGCTTTGACATATGTGTATGTTCAGAGCTTAAAACAGTTCGAAAGAAGATGACATCACAGGCCTTTGAAACTCTATTTGTCTATCACGGAACACCAAAATTTTCCTTGGTTGATCATTGCAGATTGGTGCATCACCTGTATATCACGGATTACTCAAATTTTTTTACACTGTTACTATAAATAGCACATTGGCAACTGCCTCTATATTGTATATAATAAGACAAGGTGTGCAACAAAATCGAAGAAAATTTTTACCACTGTCTCCTTTTAGAGATAATATTTAACTGCAAACGGAAAAATAAACTTAGTTACCATTGCAGATGGCTTCACAAATGATTTTTCTCGTGTACCCTGACCTTAGAAAGTTCCAGACAGCTCTTGCAATCAAGCAATAGCTCTATCTAAAAATAATTAAAAATAATTAAAAATATTCTACATTTTGCGGATCGCCATACGCTGATGTCACACAATTCATTATGACGCAGTGAATTATAACTCGCGTGAAAAGACGCGCCAAAGTTTTTGACCAGTAAACGGTAAAAACGTGTTTGAAAATATGCGAAATGGAAGATGAAAAGAATGACATTGGATTAGATGGAAAGATAGATTATAATAGACAAAATATTATTTCAATAATTTCTTCAATATATCAACAAAATAATTTTAGATCTTTGTTTGAAAAAAATATTTTAGTTTTAGTCCGCTGCGGGATGATAAATTGTGTGACGTCAGCGCATGGCGATCTGGAAAATGTGGAAGCTTTTTAAAATGTTTTAGATAAGAGCTATTGCTTGATTGCAAGAGCCGTTTGGAACTTTTGAAGGCCAGAGTGCACAAGAAAAATCATATGTGAACCCATCTTCAAAGGTAACTAGGTTTAGTTTTCCGTTTTCTGTTAAATATCATCTCTGAAAGGGGAGAAGGGTACCAATTTTCTTCGATTTCGTTGCACACCTTGTCCTTCTATATACGATATAGAGGCAGTCGCCAATGTGCTATTTATAGTAACGGTGTCCGCTCAGGAAAATTTTGTCATCCCGTCACTCCCGTGATAAATCAATGGAATTTCAGTGGACTGTGCTGACTTGATCTTAAACCTGAAAATAATACAAACAGCTTTACCACAATCATCAATATTACAGTTGAATTGAACAAAAAATTGGTTGTTTTTGGAAATAGAAGGCAAGAATATGTGTTAACAACTGACCTCGTGTATTGCTCTTATACGACATCACAAAATCTTGTATTATGTGTAACATCAGAAAATTCTTAACCCTTTCCCAAACGACAAATTTTGGGCTAGTCCAAATTGAAAGAGTTTGCAGACGACAATTTTAAATTCGATGAAAATGGCAGAAAGGTCTCAAAAAGGGTAGAAAACACTGTGGGAAAGGAGAAATTGCTCGTTATTTCTCCATTTCCCATAGTGTTTTCCAAAGACTTGTACTGCAGACACGTGAAAACCAGGGCTTGTTTGGGAAAGGGTTAAAGGCTATATTACATTGCAAACAAGTGAGGTAATGCGATAAATAATGTTTTGTCCATGTGAATGGCAATTGATAAAAAGTGCAAGACACCTGACTCTTGCACAAAATGTTGGTCTATCCCTAGATTGTTATCAGTACGCGGCTGAAATAGAGCATTTTCATTTAAAAAAAAAAGTCATAAAATAAAACTGCAAAACAAATACACTCGCATAATGTTCTGAGGACCTGATTTAACGAACTGGGGAAAAGGCCTGAAAAGAGCAAGTAACAACATATATTTGTGAGTCTACAGTAGTTGTGTACTTTGTTTATTAGAATGACTCAAATGCAGGGCCTGAATGCCAGGCTAGTCTACCCCTACAGAGGACAGTTTTTAATGACACTGTGGGTAAAGGAAAACTTGCTAATGTCCTTTCCATATAACTCGTGGAAGAAGCTGTCCTTTCAATCATTATGTTTCTCCTTTGTGTTGCTTTTACTGTCTTCTTTTCAGTATGCTAAAGAATAACTTTGCGGTAATGGGTCAATTAGTATTGCTTTCTCAGAGCAATGTAAAGGAGCCCCTCCAAAGCCCCAGTTTTATAAGTCTATTTGTGAAGTGATGGTTTAATTTGTAGTGGCTGTCAAAGTGGTGTGATGCCGAGATTGATTAGAATGTTGATTTATTGGTGCAGGGAATCAGAGGGGGTCATGTTTGAATGACCTTCAGAGATATCCAAACATTTGTCAATATTTTTATAGCCTTCTCTGGTATCTCAAAACATCTGATAAAACAAGCTTCATGGGGCTGCAAGAGATTAACATTGCAATCAAAGAAATGCTGTCGATCTTTCAAAGATTTGAAAAATTTTGCTGGTGATGTCCATGGATGACTGAACACTTATCTAGACAACAGACCTATCATTCACATCTCGAGACAATAGACTTGCCATCCTATGCCTCATCTACTGTCTTTAACCCATTCCCAAACGACAAATTTTGGACTGGTCCAAATTGAAAGAGTTTGCAGACGACAATTTTAAATTTGATGAAAATGGTAGAAAGGTCTCAAAAAGGGTAGAAAACACTGTGGGAAAACGAGAAATTGCTCGTTACGAGCAATTTCTCCTTTTCCCACAGTGTTTTCAAAAGACTTGTACTGCAGACACGTGAAAACCAGGGCTTGTTTGGGAAAGGGTTAATTAATATATTTCTGTTTTCAGGCTAGACAAGATTAACTCTTTACTGAATGATCTTCTATTTTTGAGGAGTCTGAGGGAGAATGCATTTGAAAGCACTGTGGGAAAAGGAGTCTGAGGGAGAATGCATTTGAAAGCACTATGGTAACCAGCATTTTCTTCTTTTTCCAACAATGCTTTTAATTCTGTTCATTGACAAATCAGGTCATTTTAACCACGATTTATTTTCTGTATGCAAATTCTATCACAATGATGAGTCTAGAACTTTGCTGTCTGGCAAAGCAGTCCGCACAGGCTGACATTGATCGAAACTTTTTGCTACATTTCAGAGAAATTGGATCGGATGATTTTTGCAAAAAGCTACAAGTGTATTTATACAAGCACTCTTGTAAGATTTGCTCAGTGTAAGTTTTTATAGGCACTCCATTGGTTAAAAGGGTTTTTTCCCAGCACTATTCCCTATTTGAATAACTTTACCCATTGACAAAATTTAAGAACTTGTCCAAATTGAAAGCATTTCTAGACGAGATACATATTAAATGTGGCTTAATGATGAAATCTGTCTTTGAGAGGGTTGAAAACATAGTGAAAAAGTAGAAAATGCTGACAACCAGCAACTTCTCCTTTTTCCACGATGTTTTCAGAGGCCTTTTTTTCCAGGGTCATCAAAACATGGGATTGTTCAGAAAAGGATTAACCCTTTACCACGCAATCCTGAGTTTTAACGACCCTAACGAAGAAGGCTTTTGAAAACAGTGTGTGAAAAGGAGAAAATGCTGAACCAGATTTTCTCCTTTTCCCACAATGTTTTCTGCCTCATCAAGGACAAATTTCTTCATTTGGGCCCCCTTAATTTGTTGTCTGTGATTGCTTTCAATTTGGAGCAGCCTAAAATTTTGTGGTTTGGTAGAGTTAACTCTTCACCACACAGTCCCGACTTTTAACAACCCTGAAAGAGGAGGCTTTTGAAAACATTGTGGGAAAAGGAGAAAATGCTGGTAACCAGCATTTTCTCCTTTTCTCACATTGTTTTCTACCCCTTTGAAGGTCACATTCCTTGTTTCGGGTAACATTTGATTTGTTGCCTGCAAATACTTTTAGTTTGGGCACGACTAAAATTTTGAGGTTTGGTAAAGAGTTAATCCTGACTGACAATTTTGATCCATTACACTGTACTTTATCAGTGATGAAGTATGTATCAGCACTGTGGTTTACCAGCCATGATGGCGATTGACATGGTCAAATGCTTCTTGTTGAGGGGAAAGAATTCAAGCAATGCCTGTATTGCTTTTCAAGAGGGCCAACATTTGGGCAAGTGCAATGAGCTTGAAAGATAATAAAGGTTAAAGCCTGGTTGTTTGGTTTTCTGGCAGGTATAAGGTGCTAGTTATCCCAGACAAGCCAGTAGCTCTGGATAAAGTCCATTACTCTATACCAAACGACAAAACTTTTTAGACTGGGTCAAATTGAAAGCATTTGCAGATGACAAAGGTGGCCCAAATGTCGAAATTTTTCGTTAACTCTTCACCAAACGACAAAATCTTAGACTAGTCAAAATTGAAAGCATTTTCAGACAACAAATGTGACTCAGATGATAGAATCTGTCTGTGATAGGGTAGAAAACTGTGGGAAAATGAGAAAATGCTGGTAACCAGAATTTTCTCCTTTTCCCACAATTTTTTCAAATGTCGTCTTTATCAAGGTCATTAAAAATCGAGATTGTGTGGTACAGGGTTAATCAGGCTTTAATATAAATTTTTCAAGTATGCCATTTTAAAGGAAAGAGCCAAAGGTGTGTGCTCACACCGTAACTCCTTACCACACAATCCCGACTTTTAACGACCCTGAGAAAGAAGCTTTTTGAAAACATTGTTGGAAAAGGAGAAAATGCTTGTAACCAGCATTTTCTCCTTTTCCTACAATGTTTTCTACCCTTTCCAAAAAGAATTTCAATTTTAAAGTGACTTTTATTTTGTCGTCTGCAAATGCTTTCAATTTCAATCAGTCTAAAATTTTGTCGTTTGGTAAAGGGTTAAGCATAGCTTCGTCCTTACTACTACTACTACTATGTCTTGGTGTTCTGCCAAGATATGGTTTCTAGGACATTGTTCCATTATTGTTCCATTGAATGTGAGAAAAATGATCCATCTAAATGCATACTTGTTGAACTTGGTCCCTGTCATATATATTTGAAAATATGTCCTGAGTGCATTTGTCTTCTTTTGAAAAAAATCCTCTGCAGAATTAATATTTAATCACTGTTATGATGTTTAACCCTTTACCACACAATCCCGACTTTTAACGACCCTGAGAAAAAAGCCTTTTGGAAACATTGTGGGAAAAGGAGAAAAAGCTGGTAACCAGCATTTTCTCCTTTTCCCACAATGTTTTCTGCCCTATCAAAGACAAATTCCATTATTTGACCCACATTGAAATTGTCGTCTGCTAATGCTTTCAATTTGGACCAGTCTGAAATTTTGTCATTTTGTAAAGAGTTAATGAGAAAGGGACCATTGTTTATCTTGCTGTAATATGACACCATTCAGAAAATGTTTCATACTGATATAGTACAGCGCCAATAGTGTGTCTTTTTGAAAAGGTTAACTCTTTTCCAGACGACAAAAATGTAGACTGGTCCAAATTGAAAGCATTTGCAGACATTAATTGAACTGTGAATCAAATGATGTAAACTGTCTTTGATAACGTAGAAAACATTGTGGGAAAAGGAGAAAATGCTGGTTACCAGCATTTTCTCCGTTTCCCACAATGTTTTCAAAAGGCTTCTTCCTCAAGGTCGTTAAAACTCGGGATTGTGTGGTAAAGGGTTAATCCTTAGAGCGCCGAATAAACCCATCAGGCATTTTCAATGAAGAATTAAGATCCAAATAATTGCACTGTCATTTTTGTTTTTGTCTATTTTAGAGTTTTGCCAAAGCGGACAGTGCAGATCAAAGATTAGACTGCACATTTTGTGCTGACTGATCTTGATCAACACTGGCCTCAAAGGCAATTATGGTTGTGAAAGGCACTTTAAGGGTTAAAACTGGGTTTTGAGAGTGGAATGTATGAAGTGAAACAAAATCTTATGAACAATAAACTACATTTTGTAACCCTTTACCACACAATCCCGACTTTTAACAACCCGGAGAAAGGAGTCTTTTGAAAACATTGTTGGAAAAGGAGAAAATGCTGGTAACCAGCATTTTCTCCTTTTCCAACAGTGTTTTCTACCCTTTCCAAAACAAATTTCATTTTCAAAGTCTCTTTTATTTTGTCATCTGCAAATGCTTTCATTTTCAACCAGTCTAAAATTTTGTTGTTTGGTAAAGAGTTAATAAATACATATGTACAGTAATTTAGAAATTCATAAAACTTCTTCTATGTTGTTTTGGACTCTTTACAATTATACACCTGACACAATACTGAGGTTTCAGTTAACCTCAAAAGGGGGTTTGAAATGTCTTCTGCAATTAATGAATGTTACTGCATTCATGGGATTATCAGCGAAGAAACCAGTTCACACTGAGAATCAAATTATACTACCAATGAAAGAAGGTTACATTGATGTATGCATAAAATTTACAAGCCAAATTGTTGGAGACATTTTTCACCCTGTCTTAGTCCACATCTGTTACTGTAAGAATACCATTAATTAACATGGTAAGTTAATGTTTATGCATCAGTTTTAATTAGAATGTGTTTGAGACACAGCCACTTGATAGGGCACTGGCGTCAACCTAAAGGCATGCAACACTGTTTGTTTCTAAGCATGGAGCGAAGGTCAGAACTACACTGCCTGATATTAAACTAGGATAATCCAAACTAAAAAGTTTTGGAAGTACAATATTTTGAGCATGCTAATATCTTAAAATGTTCAGCAATGGTTACAGCACATATCATTTTCCAAGAACATAAACTGGGCTGACAAACTGACTGGTGTTTTGTTACCATGACAGATGCTGACATAACTGTGTGCTGACAAAATGGTGCGTGTTGATCCCAATAAATCATGGGACAAAAACAAGTCTGGAAGCTCTTCTTTTAGAAACTTAACCCTTTACCACACAATCGCAAGTTTTAACAACCCTGGAGAAGAAGCCTTTTGAAAACACTGTGGGAACAGGAGAACATACTGGTAACTAGCACATTCTTATTTGCCCACAATGTTTTCTCTAACTTCTTAGAATCAGGTTTCTTCGATTTTAATCACATTTGTTATCTTCAGCTGCTATGAATTTGGACATGAGTAAGATTTTGTTGTTTGGTAAAGAGCCCTAAAGCCCAGAATAAACCCAATAGATAGTTTCAGTCTAGAAATAAGACCGAGTTTATCACAATTTCAAGGTTGCTTTTTAGTTCACCTGAGCACAAAGTGCTCCAGGTGAGCTTTTCTGATCGTGCTATGTTCGTTGTGCATCATGCGGTCGTCAACATTTACCTTGTGTGCAATGTAGAGGCCACATTTTCAGTCAGATACTCATGAACTTGGTCAAAATATTTGTCTTGATAAAATCTCGGACAAGTTCAAAGTTGGGTCATGTCGGGTCAAAAAGTAGGTCACTGGGCTAAATCTTAGAAAAAACCTTGTGTACACTCTAGAGGCCACACCTTCAGCCTGATACTCTTGAAACTTGGTCAGAATGTTTGTCTTGATGATACCTCAGACAAGTTTGAAATTGGGTCAGGTAGGGTCAAAAGGTAGGTCACTGGGCCAAATCTTAGGAAAACCTTGTGTGCACTCTAGAGGCTACATTTTCAGCCTGAACTCATGAAAGTTTGTTGGAATGTTTGTCTTGATGATATCTCGGACAAGTTTGAAATTGGGTCATGTCGGGTCAAAAAGAGGGTCGCTGGGCTAAATCTCAGAAAAACCTTTTCAACCTGAAACTCATGAAAGTTGGTTGGAATGTTTGTCTTGATGATATCTCAGACAACTTTGAAATTGGGTCAGATCTGGTAGAAAAGTAGGTCACTTGGCTAAATCTTTGAAAAAAAGAAAAAACCTGGTGTGCACCATATTAAGAGGCCACATTTTTAGCCTGATACTCATGAAACTTTGTCAGATTGTCTGTCTTGATGGTATCTCAGACATGATCGAAATTGGGTCATGTCAGGTCAAAAAGTAGGTTGCAGGGTTAAATCTCGGGAAAACCTTGTGTGCACCATAGAGGCCACACTTTCAGCCTTATACTCATAAAACTTGGTCAGAATGTTTATCTTTTTGATACCTCAGACAAGGCAGAAATTGGGTCATCTTAGGTTAAAAAGTAGGTTACAGGGTCAAATCTTAGAAAAACTTTGTGTGCACTCTAGAGGCAACATTTTCAGCCTGATACTCTTTAAACTTAGTCAGAATGTTTGTCTCAATGATATCTTGAACAGGAGCCAAATTGGGTCATGTTGGGTGAAAAAGTAAGTCACAGGGCAAAAACCTAGAAAAGCCTTGTGTACATTCTAGAGGCCACATTTTCAGCCTGAAACGCATGAAACTTGGATAGAACGTTTGTCTTGATGATAACTTGGACAAGTGTGAAATTGGGTCACATTGGGTCAAAAAGTAGGTCACAGGACCATATCTTGGGAAAACCTTGTGTGCACCCTAGAGGCCACATTTTCGGCCAGATTCTCATGAAATTAGGTCAGAAAGTTTGTCTTGATGATATCTTGGACAATTTCCAAAGTGGGTCACATCTGGTCTCAAAGTAGGTCACTGGACCAAATCTTAGAAAAACCTTGTGTGCCACATTTTTAGCCTGATACTCGTGAAATTTGGTCAGAATGTTTGTCTTAATGATATCTTGAACAAGTTTGAATTCGGGTCACATTGCTTAAAACAGTAGGTCACTGACACTCATGTGTTTTACATCATTAAAAACAGGATCTCTTCAGCTTTATCAACTGTAGATGACTTCACTCAGGTGAGTGCTTTAGGGCCAATGGCCCTCATGTTTCTAGAATGTCCTAGCAAAGGGGACAGTGTAGATCAAAGATTAGACTGCATGTTTTGTGTAGTCTAATCTTGATCTACATTGCTTGCAGAGGCGACTATAGTTTAAATATAAATGCACTTTAACCTTTACCATATGGCAAAATTTAAGGCTTGTCATGGAAAGCATTTGCAGACAACAAGTGTGACTCAAAAATAGAAATTTGCTGATGGAAGGATACAAAATGTTGAGGAAATGGAGAAAATACTGGTTACTAGCAGTTTCTCCTTTTCTCACAAGGCTTTTAAAAGGCCTCTTTTTTCTTTAGGGTCATGTAAATGACTCTGAAAAAGAGGCCTTTTAAAAATATCGTGACGCAGTTTTAAAATATTTGTAATTAGCAGTAAGGAGTAAAATGTATTATTTAGAAGTGGGAAACACAGCATTCCGTCACCAATATCTGTCTTTCTGGCATTCTCAATTTAGTTTAACTGAAAGATAGATGTTTGGCAAATTTGTTTGTTTGGTTGGTTTTTTGGTGTTTTACACTGCTTTCAGTAGAATTTCAGTGATATTGTTCAATGTATATGTGAGAATAAGTATTGCAATCTTTCTCTCTCTGTCTCTCTCTCTCTAATCCATTTAAGGCCCTTTTTGGTAAATCCATTACCATACAAACAAAGGCTTTTATCTCACCTAGAGTAGACAGCTTTTGAAAGCAATGTGTGAAAGGTCGAAGACATTTTCATGCTGCTGAAAAAATTGGGGGAGGGGGGAACATATAGTTTTTTGTTTGCTTTGTCTGCCCTTTGTCTACCCATCAGTGACAGTTTTCGGATCACAATATTTGTTTATAGCACTCAATTTCAAAATAACGTTACAGAGATGTTAACCACATGAAAAGGATGAGGCATCAGCAAGGGTCATGTCTGTAGGTCGAAGGTCATGGTCACAGTAAGGTCAAATGTGTTTGTGGAGGGCAGTGTTCATGTCTGGCCTTTAACATTTTTAATTGTTGATGAATTTCAATACAACACAGCAGACTCGTCAACCACATAGAGACCATATGTCACACACAATAACCATGTCTATTGGTCCAAGGTCAAGGTCATAATAAGGTGGAATGTGTGAAAAATATAAATTCTTTTTTTCAAGGGGTGGGGGGAAGAGGTATACTCATGTCTTGCATAGAACATTTTTATTTACCAATTAATTTCAGCATTACCTTGCTACATTGTCAACCCCATAAATATATGTTGTGGGTAAGAATCATGTCAGTTGGTCAAAGGTCAGGGTAAGGTTGCATGTGTATAAAAATGGAAAGTTTAAAGGGCTATGGTTGTGAAGGGCCTGTAACTTCTTTCTAAGAAGCCAAAAACTGGAAAAAAGATAGGAGCCATCAGCTATTTCTCAGTGACACTCTGGTTATGATAACACTTAAAAAGAAGACATTTTCTTATGTTTGTGCATCCAGTACTTTGTTACATATTCTTGCATGTTACCTTAAAATAGCACTTAGTAATTAGGCTGATTTTCCTAATCTGTAAAGCTCCATTCCAAAAATTCAGCATTCTGTAGCTTAAAATCAATGATGCTTTCCTTGGGAAGATTTACACATTATTTGCAATGCACTGTAGTTGTGATACTTCTCTAATGGGTCAGGGGTACCAACTTCTGTTAGGTGGGACAAAACACATCACTCAAGATAGTCTTAGCCCTTAGAGGGGCACATAGACAAAATGGGCATTTTCCAATCTGGTTTGAAAAGCTGATATTGCATTTTCTAGCCTATTTCTTGTAACAATATCTCAACAGAGCAGACATTGTTGAGCAGAGACATTCTGTACAGTCTGATCTTGTTCTACACCTCCTGCAAGAAGCAACTGAAGATGTGACAGGTCAGAAAGGGTTAAATCTATACCACACAGGCCCAACTTTTAACAATCCTGAGAAAGAAGCCTTTTGAAAACATTGTGGAAAAAGGAGAAAATGCTGGTTACCAGCATTTTCTCCTTTTTTCCTCATTGTTTTCTACCCTTCCTAAAACAAATTTAAGTTTTTAAGTCACATTTGCTTTGTCGTGTGCAAATGCTTTCAATTTCAAACAGACAGGATTTGTGTCGTTTGGTAAAGAGTTAAAACCATTAGAGTTCTAACATATTCACAGACATCATGTGATCAATCTAAAAAATTTTGACATCTACTATGTGTACATAGCATTTTGCTTTTAGTTTCTGAAAAAAGAAAAATGGAGAAAAAAGTAGTGAGAAATTTCAATTTTTCATATATAACATGAAAATTCCATTCGGTGCCTCTCTTTACTCTTTACCATAAGACAGAATTTCAGACTTTTCGAAATTGAAAGCATTTGCGGATGACAATTTAAATGTGGCTCAAATGACAAAATTTGTCCTTGATAGGGTAGAAAGCATTATGGAAAGGGAGAACATGCTGGTAACCAGCATTTTCTCCTTTTTCCACAATTTTTTCAAAAGTTTCCTTCCATAGGATTGTTAAAAAGTTGGGGGTCATGTGGTAAAGGGTAATTTTGACAATGTCGATCAACCTCGTCATTAAGACTGCAACTGTCAATTTATTTGCTGCTTTAATTTTTTTTTTCTCCTTTTGCCGAAGTACTTTCAAAACTTGTCTTGCTGCAAGATACAAAATGTCAGTTGGAATTTATGAGCTAACCCTTATGCCAATTTATATGAAATGGATGATGGAGAAAAAGCCCTAAACAATGAAATGGTTGTTTTTGCCAGAATGCATAATAAAATATCAGACATTGTAGAAAATAGATCAGCATGCATAGTCTCTGCTATGATCACGATCTGCTCTATACCCAAACGCAACTGAAATTATTTTCAGTGCTTTAACCCCTTTACCACATAATCCAGAGTTTTAATGAACACCGACGGGAAATGCTGTAAAACATAATGTAGGAAAAGGAGAAAATGCTGGTAAACAGCATTTTCTCATTTCCCTGCATTATTTTCTACCCTTCCATGAATAAATTTCAATTTTTGAGTCACATTCATTTTGTCATGTGTCAATGCTTTCAAACTTGACAAGCCTAAAATTGTCATTTGGTAAAAAAGACTTAACTCTTTACCAAATGACAAAATTTTGGACGTGTCCAAATTGAAAGCATTTGCAGACTACAAAAAATATGTGACTCAAAAATTGAAATTTGTTTTGGGACGGTTAGAAAACATTGTGGGAAAAGGAGAAAATGCTGGTTTCCAGCATTTTCTCCTTTTCCCACAATGTTTTCCAAAGGCTTTTTCTTCAGGGTCGTTAAAACCTGTGATTGTGTGGTAAAGACTGAAGGGTTAGTTTCTTAACCTGTTACCACACAATCCCAAGTTTTAATAAACCTGAAAAAGAAAGCTTTGAAACATGCAGTCTGATCTTTGATCTACACTGTCCACTTTAATGAAACACTGCAGTTAAAAGGCAGAGATGAAATAGCAATTGTCTAGGTGTTATTATTGACTGAAAATGTCCATGGGGGTTTATTTGGTGGTTTATCCCATTACCACACAATGCTGACTTAATGACCCTGTGAAAGAAGGCTTTTGAAAACATTCTGGAAAAAGGAGAAAATGCTGGTAGCCAGCATTTTCTCCTTGTCCCATAATGTTTTCTATCCAGTCAAAGACAAATCTTATGTTTTGAGTAAATTTATATTTGTCGTCTGCAAATGCTTACAATTTGCAGAAGGCTAAATTTTGTTGTCTTGTAAAGAGTTAAGGGTTAAAATTTGGCTTGTTTGGTAAAGGGTTAAAGTCAAGACTGATAGGATCAGTATTATAAGCTGACAGAAAACCCACAATCAGCACCCATGGTCCCCTAAATTTCCCTAAAATCAGCCAAGCAATGCTACTGTCAGATAATGGGTGTGACCTCACAAAAGATGGAAATGTCCAATTCATTTTGTAAATGAATTATGGCTTAGTTATAGGTTCAGGGATTAGTTTCTATGGCAAAACACTTTGATTTATTAGTAAAGCAATTACTGGGCATTTGAAATATCGAAGAAATTGAAATAAAAGTCATCGCTGATAGTTTTCTTTGTCCATCTAAGACTTATGAATTGCCATTTATTTTTACTGCATGCTGCACAGGAATAATGCATGGCAGAAAATTGTCTTTGGTGTCATTGTTATGGAACGGAGCAATAAATTAGGATATTGTTCAGTTCTAGCCACTGTTTCAATTCCTTCTGGTGGTTTTGATGCTCCCAGCAAATCTTTGTGACCCTTAACCTTGACTAAACAGCCCCAAGTTTTAATGACCCTGAGGAAGTAGCCTTTTGAAAACATTGTGGGGTAAAAATGAAAAAGTTGGAACCAGAGTTTTCTTCCTTTTTCTGACAATGTTTTCTACCCTATCAAAGACAAGTTCCATCATTTCAGTCACAAACTGTCTTCTGTCAATGCTTTCAATTTGGACCAATCTCATATTTTGTTCTTTGGTTAGCTCTTTACCACACAAGAAAAATTTAGACTGTTCCAAATTGAAAGCATTTTGCAGCCAACAATTTCAATTTGGCTAAAATGATCAAATTTATCTTTGATAGAGTAGAAAACATTGTGGGAAAAGGAGAAAGTGCTGGTTACCAGCATCTTCTTCTTTTCCCACAATGTTTTCAAAAGGCTTCTTCTGCAGGGTCTTTAAAATATGGGATTGTGTGGTAAAGGGTCAACTCATTATCACACAGGCTTTTTTTATGAATCAAGAAAGGAACAGAAAATGTTGAAGAAAGCAGGTTAAAAAAAAGGATAGTAGCAATGAAAAAGCTATGAGATGAATAGAAAATGTTCACTTCTGTGCTAGAATGGCCAAAATAGGTTATTAGTGATGGTTTTATGAAGATGCTGCCATGGTTTAACTTTTATAACAAAAAGTACCCTTGTTATTTGCAGTGCTTCTGCTAGCTCATGAATTTTGGGGGTCATCTGTGACTTCTGTTTGGAATTTTGGGGGTCATTCAGAAATTTTATGCCTCATGGCCTTTAACCTTTCTTTTCACATGTTGTTTGCCTTTGCCAGTTTGTAGATCTATGTCACATAATGCTTAAAGTTTTAAATGACAGTGTGGTATTAAAGGTAAAAGTTGAAAACAATGACCTTATAGAAACTGTCATCTGTCATCCCGATTACTCCAGCAAGTCAGTGACCATGACCAAGCAGGGTCTGAAATGCAGACAAAAAGTTTAAGTACAGATTCCATTCAGTAATATAGGTGAAACGACAGCGATAGCACAGAATAATGTTGCATTTTAGACGGATTCGGTGTAAACTGGAAACCTATAATTCAGTGTTAGAAAGCGGGTTCAATATGATTCTGCAGTTGTAAACTTGACGATTTTGTAAGATATATTAATTGAATCAATCCTTTATGCTCCTTCTTTAGTTCTGAATTAGGTTGCGTGAAGGAAGGCACAATGTATTAATTTTGTTGTGTCAGGCTTTCATTTTGTGCATCAAAAAGGCAAAAATGCAGACTTTCTGAAACATGGTATTTGTGGTAAGCAAGTAATGCTGTGATTGTTCTAGGATAGAGGCATTATCCCAGTCTGTTCCTTACAGTGATCATCATTCACCTTGGTTTTCATCTCTTGGTAGTATCAACATATCTTTCAACCCTTTATAATGATAGAATGAGTTATGTGTTCCTTTATCAAAATACAACATTCCCAAATGTTGTATGGGTCTGCCCGGCTAGCTCAGTGGTTAGAGTATCTGAATCGTGACCTGGTGGACATGAGTTTGATACCTGGTCGAGGCAAACTCTCTTTGTGGCGATTTTTCCCCTTTCGCCTTTGATGCATGTGAGAAAAGTAGTCAGTGACTTGGAAAGAAACTTGTGTCAGTACTGTAGTGAGAAAGCCAGGAAACACATGCATGGGTGCACTGATCACCATGATATGACCTAAGCTGTTAAAACGGTGTTAAACTCCAATACAACCAACCAAATGTTGCGAAGTTGCACAGATTACTAAGTTGCACAGGTTACGGTGGATATAAACGCATTTTATTTTTGGGCATCCTTCGAAGAAATCACTGTTGTTGTTTCTGGTTTTATTTTAAATGTGGACAAATGCCTCGAGTTTCCCTATCCCTTACGCAATATATACATGTATATTCATAATTTATCTGACCCAATTCTGAGCCATTCTATACACTTTCAAGTTTTGACAGCTTGTTTTTCTTTGGCTGAAAGGATGTATCTTTAAGGGAAAGGGTAGATGAATGACCAATAAATCACAACATGCACACTGTCCACTGCACTGTTTATTAAATTATTGCTGGCAATTGTGGAAGCATGCAGCACTAACCCCCCTGTAGAGATAACGATGTTCCTTAATTAGGGATCTGTTAAGGTCAAATGAGGATTGACCTGAGAAGTAATGACCATACAATGCCCCTTTGAAAAATCCTGAGAAATGCAAGAAAGATTGTTGGGGGTATTGCCATGCTACACATTAAGTGTTAGTTCTGGCACTTTTATTTTTGTTTTGTTATTTATGAATCAGTTATTTCAGTGTAATCATATTACCGAGGCTTGTTCTAGAAATAGCTGCAAATTATAGAAAGTTAGGAACGTGGATCAGTGATCAGCCCTGTACAAAGCAATCCTGTGTTTTAAAGATGCTGAGAAAACTGTTTCCGAAAACACAAGGAAAAAGGAGACAATGCTTTCTCCTTTTCCCAGCATGCTTTCAACCCTTCCATAGACAAAAACTATTGTTTGAGCAGCCATTTGATCTGTCTTTTCAATTTGGACAAGTCTAAAATTTTGTCATCTTTACCAAACAATCCTGTGTTTAAATGACCCTAAGAAAAACAAGGAAAAAGGAGAAAATGTTGGTAACTAGCATTCGCTTCCCCTGTTCCCACCATGTTTTTAACCCTTCCATAGGCAAAAACAATCATATGAACAATCATTTGATTTGTTGTCTGCAAAATGCTTTCAAGTCTGACAAGTGTAAAATTTTGTTATCTTGTAATCTTATTCCAGACTGATTACAGCTCAATTGATGGAATTGGTCTTTAACCTTGGAGAAAAAATGAGGGAAAAGGATTAATCACTGGTTACCAACATTTTCTTCTCTTCCCACAATGTTTCTGAAAGCCATCCTTCTTAGGGTAAAAAAAAAAAGAATCATTTGGTAAAGAGCTACCTTGAATTGAAAAAAAAACATTTTTCTCAGTGAAAGGTTAACCCTTAGGCTGCTAAGCACTACTCACTGACCTTTTGCAGACATCGTAGATCAAGATCAGATTGCACAGAACATGCAGTCTGATCTTGGACCTACATAGTCTGTAAAGGATAAATCTTTCCCCCAAAAAAGTGTCTTTGAAATGGGAAAATGGGGGTTTAAACTATCGGTTTGAAGATTTCATTTCTTTCATTTAGCAGGATAAGGGTTAAAAAATGTGGAAAACTTTGAAGGAAAAAGGAACAGTTGCATTTTACAAGCATTAGTTTTCCCACAATGTTTTTCAAAGTGATGCACTTAAAGTAACAATAGCTGCCAAAAGTAAACAAAGCAGGTATTAAAATGCATTTAAATTTTAATTATACCATTTAAAAGTATGGATTTATTGTGAAGATGACAATCTGTTATTGCTCAGATAGTCCAAGCGTTAGTTGCTGGCAGAGAAATTAATTTCAAGACTAGGCGAAAAGTTGCCATGTCATTCTGTCTTTTGTTCACTTTTTGTCTGTAAAATACATTTTTCTGCCAGCAACTAACACTTGGACCCACTACTTAACCATAGATTGTCATCTTCACAATATTTGGTATAATCTAAATGCATGTCAACATATGCATCATTTTTTGGGGGGGCTGATATTGAGCCTTTCAGGGGACTAAAAAATTTTTTGTGGTCATTGCAGGTGAAGAGGGTCAGAAAGCTAGGATATAATGGTATCTTTAAGTACAAATTAAGATCACTTGGTACATAGATAAAACAGGTTCACATGGAAATCTGCAGATTCTCAAACTCTGATAATTAGTGGCATGTTTCATGACCTCTCAACCTCTTTGAAGCATTTTAGATTTTTTGTTTATCTGCTTTATTATCATGCTGATTTGATGTGGGGTAACTTTTGAAATTTTTTGGCAACAGAAGAGGAAAACTTGGCAACTATTTTTGTTCTCATGTATGTGGACTAGATATTTAATTTCATTTTGTAAGACATGTTGGTGTGTGCAGGAACTTTGTCATGGAATGTTACCCAGTTATAATGAGTGTAAATATCGATTATAATCTTTTGATACCAATTTGGTCATTGACCAAGTATCTAAATCATAAAATTCGGTTTTTGGGCCCTTTCAAATATAGTTTCTATCCTTGACAATAACATTGAAATTTTATGCAATTTTGGAACATAGAAGAAAAACAACATAGTAAAATTTCCCACCACCAAATTAATCTGGACACTTAGTTATTTTGTGCAGCATCTATTTTCACAGACAAGAAAAATCAGTAACTCATGGGGCGTTGCTGCCTGTAAGCAAAACCACAGTTGCATATACTTTGCAAAAAAAAAAGACATATTTGCCAAAAAGTGTGACCAAAGGCCACCAAATAGCTTCTACAATTAAAATATTTTGTTGGGGGAGGCCCCCAGACCATCCTAGGAAATGCCCCTCCCTTCTCTAGGCACTTTGCGAGTCAGGTAATACCTTTGTTTTAAAAATTGTGTACACTTTATTTTGGGCTAGGTATGCCTCTGACTCGGCATTCTCTCTCTCTGTTAGTACTGTTGTTTATTTGATCACCAGAGCATTGATATCATCAAAGAAACGCAGCATTTTAACAGGGAGATATAGATTATGTAGTCATTAAAGATATTTTTTACCTGAAAAGTTGGTTTCTGTAACAGAAAAAATGATAGACTATCAGTCCTATGGAAACTGTATAGAGAGCCTTAGGAGTGAGTTCTCAAATTTCAAAAACGGAGTTCCTCCATCTCTAGAATACTTTTACAACTTCTTTGATATCAGGAAACGGGTTGTAAGAAAAGGTTTGACCGTTTATCAAACAATCCCGTTTTTGAACCACTCTGACAAAAATTGCCCTTTAAAACACTATGGGAAAAGAAGAAAATGCTAGTAACCAGCATTTTCTCCTTTTCCCACAATGTTTTCTAACCTTTGAAAGAAAAATCCAATCATTCAAGTGACAGTTAATTCGTGGTTTTATATCATTATGCTTTCAATTTGACAAGTCTGAAATTCTGTTGTTTGGTAAAGAGTAAAACTTCCTTAGCCAAGTGATCTTGAAGAAAATTCTATTCACCTCTGCTCACATAATTTTACATGACAAGTAACAGACTTTCTCTACACTTCTGAAATCATTATTAATGTCAATACATGTCATGATTGTTGAGAGAAAATGGGAACCTAAAAAGAACTCTTGAAAGTGTAAAAAGTCGGCCTATGTCTGTATTCAGTAGCTTCTGTCATCTTTGGTTTGTAAACAGTTGGTAGATTCATGAACAGAATAGCAAACACTTGTTGTGAATGGTTAATCCTTTGCCACGCAATCCCGACTTTTAACGACCCTGAGAAAAAAGCCTTTTGAAAACATTGTGGAAAAAGGAGAAAATGCTGGTAAACAGCATTTTCTTCTTTCCTGCAATGTTTTCTACCCTTTCCGACACAAATTTCGTTTTTTTAGCCACATTTATTTTGTCATCTGCAAATGCTTTCAATTTGGGCCAGTCAAAAATTTTGTCATTTGGTATAGAGTTGATTTGACTGACTGTTACAAAAATTTCCAAGGAAGGAAGCTGTTAATATGTATACAATCGACAGACATGCAGATGGATAAAGTGGGTCTGAGATAACGGTATCTAATGGGGATTTGTAAATAATCTCCCTGGACATGTGTTCTTACTGATATCTATCTGTTTGTTCAAGGAAATGGAAGGTGAGGACCACATGCCGATGGGACTACTTTATCAAGACTGTATCCCTACGCCTTGGGTAGACTGAGGCTATTTTATTCAGATTTGATATTTTTATACGCCCGTCGAAGACGGGACGTATTATGGGATCACCCGTGGCGGGCTGGCGGCGTCCAGTTCTTTGTCCGGAGCATATCTCCAAAACTATACTACCTACGGTTATGAAATTTCATGCGTGGATAGATCTCATCAAGGGGGAGTGCAGTGCACAGGAATCATAACTCTTGCTTCCTTAATTTTTGAGTTATTGCCCTTTCTTGTTTTTCATACTTGAATTTTGTCCGGTGAATATCTCCAATACTATACTACCTACGGTTATGAAATTTCATGAGTGGATAGATCTCATCAAGGGGGAGTGCAGTGCACAGGAATCATAACTCTTGCTTCCTTAATTTTTGAGTTATTGCCCTTTGTTGTTTTTCATACTTGAATTTTGTCCGGTGAATATCTCCAAAACTATACTACCTGCGGTTATGAAATTTCATGAGTATATAGATCTCATCAAGGGGGAGTGCAGTGCACAGGAATCATAACTCTTGCTTCCTTAATTTTTGAGTTATTGCCCTTTCTTGTTTTTCATACTTGAATTTTGTCCGGTGAATATCTCCAATACTATACTACCTAGGATTATGAAATTTCATGAGTGGATAGATCTCATCAAGGGGGAGTGCAGTGCACAGGAATCATAACTCTTGCTTCCTTAATTTTTGAGTTATTGCCCTTTGTTGTTTTTCATACTTTAATTTTGTCCGGAGCATATCTCCAAAACTATACTACCTACGGTTATGAAATTTCATGCATGGATAGATCTCATCAAGGGGGAGTGCAGTGCACAGGAATCATAACTCTTGCTTCCTTAATTTTTGAGTTATTGCCCTTTCTTGTTTTTCATACTTGAATTTTGTCCGGTGAATATCTCCAATACTATACTACCTACGGTTATGAAATTTCATGTCTGCATACATCTCATTAAGGGGGAGTGCAGTGCACAGGAATCATAACTCTTGCTTCCTCAATTTTTCAGTTATTGCCCTTTCTTCTTTTTCATACTTGCATTTTCTCCGGTGAATATCTCCAAAACTATACTACCTAGGGTTATGAAATTTCATGCCTGCATACATCTCATTAAGGGGGAGTGCAGTGCACAGGAATCATAACTCTTGCTTCCTTAATTTTTGAGTTATTGCCCTTTCTTGTTTTTCATACTTGAATTTTGTCCGGTGAATATCTCCAATACTATACTACCTACGGTTATGAAATTTCATGAGTGGATAGATCTCATCAAGGGGGAGTGCAGTGCACAGGAATCATAACTCTTGCTTCCTCAATTTTTCAGTTATTGCCCTTTCTTCTTTTTCATACTTGCATTTTCTCCGGTGAATATCTCCAAAACTATACTACCTAGGGTTATGAAATTTCATGCCTGCATACATCTCATTAAGGGGGAGTGCAGTGCACAGGAATCATAACTCTTCCTTCCTTAATTTTTGACTTATTTTCATACTTGAATTTTGTCTCGAGCATATCTCCAAAACTATACTACCTATGGCTATGAAATTTCATGCATAGATAGATCTCATCAACTGGGAGTGCAGTGCACATGAACCATAACTCTTGCTTAATTTTTGACTTATTGCTCTTTCTTTATTTTGAAACTTTAATTTTGTCCAGTGCATATCTTCAGAACTATACTAGCTAAGGATATGAAATTTCATGCGTGGATACATTCCATCAACGGGAAGTGCTGTGCATATAAATTTCAACTCTTGCTTGCTTAATTTTTCAGTTATTGCCCTTTCTTGTTTTTTTTTCGAACTTGAATTTTGTATGATGCATATCTCTCAAACTATACTACCTCGGGTTATGAAATTTTAGGGCTGGATACATCTCATCAAGGGGTAGTGCAGTGCACATGAAATATAAAATGCTTATTTTTTATGCACCCTTTCATGACAGGATGTATTATGGGATCAGCCATGGCGTACAGGCATCCAGGTAGCATAACTTACACATCTTAAAACCTATTAACTTTAAATTTGACAGTTGTGTTTGTTGTAATCATATGGGGTGCAGTGTACACAAAGAATAAATCTTCCTTCCTTATGAGTAATTGCCCTTTCTTCTTTTTCATACTTAAATTTTGTCAGCAGCATATCTCTCTTACTACACTATCTATGTATATGAAATTTCAGTGATGCATACATCTCAGATTATTAGAAACATAACTATTGCTTCCTTAACTTTTTCTTATTGTCTTTAGTCATTTTTCAGGCTTAAATTCAACACTATCGTATCTATGGATATCAACATAAAGTGTATAAACAAGAGTTCCGTCAACACAAATACACTGCCATTATCTTCAATCAACAGTAAAAAAAATATTCTGCACTACTATTTTTCTATACCTCCCCTTTATCATTATTATGCCCCAACTTTACAACTTGGGGTAAGACGGGCGTATCTTGCGACAATTTGCCGCTCTTGTTTGTATATTGTTTTAGGTTTTTCCCACTCTTCAGTTTATGTTTTATGGATGCTTTGGCATGCTTAACCCTTCACCAGATGACAAAATTTTAGCCTTGTCCAAATTGAAAGCATTTGCAGACGACAATTTCAGTGTGGCTCAAATGGTGCAAATTTTCTTTGATAGGGTAGAAAACATTGTGGGAAAAGGATAAAATGCTGGTTACCAGCATTTTCTCCTTTTCCTACAATGTTTTCAAAAGGCGGCATTGTGCAGTAAAGGGTTAAATGTTACCAGTATTTTGTTAAGGATGGTATAACTCTTACTAGTATGCATTATGCTGTGCTTTGCCATGGTCCAAGGTCCCTATTCACCTTACCATTCTTAAGAACACTCTAAACCCTCTTGCTGCTAAGCGTGACTTGCTGACCTTTTGTGGACAGTGTAGATCAAGATCAGACTGCACAGAACGTGCAGTCTGATCTTGGATCTACACTGTCCGATAAGGAGATGTTTTTCTCAAAGAAATAAGTTTGAAATTGCATTATCCTGGTTTTTGACTATCGGCTTGAAAGTATCATTTAACCCATTGCCACACAATCCCGACTTTTAACGACCCTGAAGGAAAATGCTTTCAAAAACGTTATGGGAAAAGGAGAAAATGCTGGCAACCAGCATTTTCTCCTTTTCCCATTATGTTTTCTACCTTGTCAAGGACAGGAATCATCAATTTAGCGACATTTGTCGTCTGCAAATGCTTTCAATTTGGCAGTCCAGAATTTTGTCGTTTGGTAAAGAGTTGAGTTATTTAGCAATATAAGGGTTAATGGTCTAGCCAAATGATTTAGCCAGTCAGGAGTTGTGTTACTTTCAAATTAGGAACATTCTAGAGGATGAGACTATGAACATTCATAAGAATGGTTGGTGAATACGGACCCCAGACTAGTCTTGATATATTTCACACTTTGACATCTATATAATAACTTCTAATTTCATTTTAAACTATTCATGATTGTTGCATTTAAAACTTCCTGTATTAATTGTGGGCCACTTGCAATGTTAATACTTACAAAACAAAATGAATAATTGAAAATATTTTAGTTTGGGTAGGTGGGTGTCAAGATCCAAATGAAGCAGTTTCAGATTGTTTTGTTGTCAGAATGTCCGAATGTATGGGGCCAACTTAATTTAACCCTTTACCGCACAGTGACACCTTTTAACGCCCCTGAGAAAGAAGCCTTTTGAAAACATTGTGGGAAAAGGAGAAAATGCTGGTAACCAGCATTTTCTCCTTTTCCCACAATGTTTTCTACCCTATCAAAGAAAAATTGCACCATTTGAGCCATCGCAGAAATTTGTCGTCTGCAAATGCTCTCAATATGGACAAGGCTAAAATTTTGTCATCTGGTAAAGGGTTAAAGATAAAACTGCAGGTCTTGTGAAGTCTGATAATGATCTATACTCACTGCAAACACAGTTACGATCGTGCTTGCATGTGTCAGGGTATGGAAAAGGTTTGTTCCTCCTCCTAATTCATCTCAAGGGCTAGAAGTGAAGGGGTAGCTGTCAAGATTAGCAGCTCACCAGGCTGTTCTATTGACCAAATGTTCAAGTGGAGAGTATTTGTATTTGGCTAGTTATCAAGGGTTGATTAGAGCCAAGACAAACAGAAAATCCTGTCTCTAATTAAAAGGGAATGAGCTGTGTAAATACTGGTCATTTGAAACATTTGTAAAAGCCTTTACCACACGACAAACTTTCCTACTTGTCCAAATCAAAAGCATTTGCAGACAACAAAATAAGATTGAAATTTGATTTGGGAAGGGTAGACAACATTGTGGAAAAAGGAGAAAATGCTGGTGACCAGCATTTTCTCCTTTTCCTCAATGTTTTGATTCAAGAGCTTTCTTTCTCAGGGTCGTTAAAAGTTTGCACTATGTGATAAAGGGTTAAACCCTGTGTTTTGTTTCTGTACCAGAGGGCAAAATTTTAGACTGATCCAAATTCACAGAAATTGCAGACAGCAATTCAGATGTGACTCAAAAAGAAATGTTGGTAAGGTAGAAAATTACAATGGGAAGAGGAGAAAATGATGGTTTCCAAGATTTTCTGATTTTACCATAATGTTTTCAAAGCCTTTTCCTTAGGATCAATAGAACACAGGAATGTTTGATAAAGAGTTAAACATTGGATACAGAAAGGCAGAGACCTTTGTTTCATGGCTCCACTGGCCACAAGCTTATGTTATGGCCCTGTGTGTGTTGTGAGCCTATGTGTGCTGGGTACGTATTCACCAACCATTCTTGAGAATATTCTTAGTCTTACTCTCCAAGATTTTCTATATTTGAAAGTAACACAACTTCTGATTGGCTAAACCGAATGGTTTAGCCAATCAGAAGTTGTGTTACTTTCAAATATAGAAAATTCTGGAGAATAAGACTAAGAACGTTCCTAAGAATGGTTGGTGAATACGGACCCTGGTGTTAACTTTTATTTCGAACATCTCTGAAACTTCCCAACTTCGACAAAACTTCACAAGCATGATCCTGGTATGGGCCTCTTCAGAATTCCTTCGTAGAACCTGATTCCAGTAAAATCTTTGGTTGCCATGGCAACAAAGCTAAAAGTATTGAAAATCTTTAAAAGTCTTCTTGTCCAAAACCATATGGTCTCAGGCTGCTAAATCTGGCATTTAGCTTCTTATAATAGACCTGTGCCAAAGTTCTTGAAAATTAAGCACTTGGCATAGAATTGGCCCACCCCAGGGACACAAGTTTTACATGGGCTTTCTGCCCTTTCAGAAATGGCTGAAATTTTACTGTGTGGCAAAGAGATAATAAGAAACCTATATTAACACTTTATCACATAATTTTATGCTTTAGGAACCTTGAGAAAGAAGCCTTTTGAAAATATTGTGGAAAAAAGACTAAATCCTGGTAACCAGCGTTTTCTCCTTTTCAAACAAAGTTTTCTACCCCTTCAAAGACAAATACCATTATTTCAGCCACAGTGAATTTGCCGTCTGCAAATGCCTTCAATTTGGACAAATCTAAACTTTTGTCATTTAACCCTTTACCATGCCATCCCAACTTTTAACAGCCCTGTGAAAGAAGCCTGTTGAAAACATTTTGGGAAAAGGAGAAAATGTTGGTAACTTAATCAGCATTTTCTCCTTTTCCCACAATGTTTTCTAGCCTTCCCAAAACAAATTTCAATTTTTGAGTTACATTTATTTTGTCTACTGCAAATGCTTTCAATTTGGACTAATCTAAAAATTTGTTGTTTGGTAAAGAGTCAATAAGGAGTTAATATAGACTTGACTGTATTTTGTAAAGCTTTTTACCAAACATCAAAGTTTCAGACTTGTCCAAATTGGAAGCATTTCCAGATGACAAACTAAATATGGCTCATAGGATCAAATTTCTATCAAAAGGAGAAGAAAACATTGTGGGAAAAAGAGAAAATGCTGGTTACCAGCATTTTCTCCTTTTCCCACAATGTTTTCAAAAGTTTTCCTTCTCATAGTCATTAAAACTTGGGATTGTGTGGTAAAGGGTTGATGTCTCCAATGTACGACATGTTTTAGCTAAATGGTCTGGCCAATTTCAGTCTAAGTGGTAGTGGGTTAAAATCAGTGTGGCAGGACGTGATCTGACATCTGCAGAGATAAAACAATCAGATCAGGCAGTCAGGTAACAAACGTGGGTTGTTATGCTTGTATGCCATTGTCACCAAAGAACAAACTAATTTTCTCTAAGTGAAAAAAACTTTTATATAACCCTGTACCACATAATTCCCAGTTTTAACGTCCTTGAGGAAGAAGGCTTTTGAAAACATTTTGGCAGTCTGCATTTTCTCCTTTTCCCAAATATTTTCTACCTGTTCAAAGACAATTTTCACTGTTTTAGCCATAGTTGATTTGTTGTCTGCAAATGCTTTTGATTTGGACAAGTCCAAAATCATATTATTTGGTTAGGAGTTAATACTATTACTCTTTCTTTCTTCCCCCCTCCCCCCCCCCCCCCCCCCCTTTTCACCCACAAGATATTTTATTTGGCAATGGAATTATAGGCTCATGAGAAAATGGTAATAAAAGGAGAAATCACTTTCCACTATATTTTCTATCCTTTCAGAGATAAAAATTCTCATTCATTTAACCATGTTTTATTTCTGTTGTACAAACTTTGTCAATTTTGACAAGCCTGAAATTTTGTTGTCCAGTAAAGAGTAAAAATTCGCAAAAAATTACCTCATCAGTCACAAAGGATTTTCTGTCAATTTTTATCAAGAAAATCTTGCCTGTTTAAATGATTTTTATTGTTGATAAAATGACTACTGCATAATTTATACTCTGACAATAAAGGCTAAAATTATTACGGAAAAGATCAATAATCTGTTTCTTTGGTTTTTTCATTGAGATTGAGTTGCATGTCTGTTGTGAGTGTTCTTTTTTATAGTAGCCAATTGGCGCCTTGCAGGAATGAGGATTAATTCTTTACCAGACGACAAAATTTAACCCTTATCCTGCTAAATAAAAGAAATGAAACTTTCAAACCGATAGTATAAACCCAAAGTTTCCTATTTCAAAGGTATTTCTGGAGGAAAGATATCTCCTTTTCGGACAGTGTAGATCCAAGATCAGACTGCACATTCTGTGCAGTCTGATCTTGGATTTACGCTGTCCCCAAAAGGTCAGTAAGTCGCGCTTAGCAGCCCAAGGGTTAGAGCATCTGCAGATGAAAAATGTCACTCTAATGATGGTCCTTGTTTTGAAAAGGGTAGAGAATATTGTGGGAAAAGAAGCATTTTTTTTTTTCTCACAGTGTTTTTAATAGTGTACTTTCTCAGGGTCATTGTACATTGAAAAGGAAAGTTGAAACATGCATTGAAATCACTTTAGTTCAGATAAATCCTTCCTGTAAACTGTTCATTACTTTTGAATTTTATTGTATTTGTCTTTGTTGTCACTTTCTTTCAATGTAATTTTTTTAATGGATTGACGCTTTGATTTTTTTTTTTAATGTTTTATGATTGTATCTGGTTGAAGTGTTTTGCAGTCATTTTCAAAAAGCTGTAGTAACGAAGGTAGCCGTGATTCATCTCATGCAAGGTCAGACTATACCCGTTATTCTTTGGAGATTGACTTGTCTGCTATGATATATCAAGTGGAAAATGTCTATAAATAAAACGTTGGTGGAGAAACCAAGCCTGTTGTTTGTTCCAAATTTCTTAGAAATAAAATAATTTCAAATGGGGAAAAATGATTTTAAAAAATACCATTTTTTTTTAACAGCAAATTTTTGTATACAGTTTTTAAATATAGACATGGGGAAAATTGGGATTGGTGAAGGGCTTTTCACAGACTTTGACAAAAGAAAATCTCCACCATGCTGGGCTTATATCGGGTTGTTTTTCAAGGCCTCTTGGGGCTGTGTTTATAAATGAGTGGTGAATAGGTGATTTGCTAGCAAACCATGGCTGGATGAATAATACCAGTTAGTATTGTTTTGAATAAATGTATATATTATTCTGAGATATTTTTTGCCTTGATTGCCATCTTGAAAAGTAGTTCGGTTCTGTAACCAGAATGCCTGAATCAGATAGGTATGTATTTGAAAAAGAAAAATTCCAGCTATCGGAAGACAATGGACCATACCAACACAGCATGACTTGTGACTTCAGGTGCTAGATTCAATTAGTGCCCACTTATGACATTGATTGACCTGATCGTTTTCTTACTGTGGAATTAATTATCAGTCATAAGTGCTTAAGCAATTAGTGATGGACATGATTCATGCTAGTCAGTCTGTATGTCTAGTTGTAGTAATTTGGTCCAGAAGTCATTGGTTAACCCTTAACCCTTTACCACACAATGATGCCTTTTGACGCCCCTGGGAAAGAAGCCTTTTGAAAACATTGTGGGAAAAGAAGAAAATGCTGGTAACCAGCATTTTCTCCTTTACCCACAATGTTTTCTGTCCTATCAAAGGAAAACTGAACTATTTGAGCCACAATGAAATTGTCGTCTGCAAATGCTTTTCAATTTGGACAAGGCTAAAATTTTGTCGTCTGTTAAAGGGTTAAGCTGTTATCTGTTAAAGGGTTAAGCTGTTATATAAATGAAATGAAACTTTCAAGTTGATTGTAAAAACCACAATTTTGCTATTTCATAGGTATTTTTTGGGGAAAAAAATATCTCCATATTGGACAGCGTAGATCCAAGATCAGACTGCACGTCTTGTGCAGTCTGATCTTGATCTCTGCTGTCCACAAAAGGCCATTGAGTCGGGCTAAGCAGATTAAGGGTTAAAGATTGATTTGTATCCAATTCAGTATACCAGTATACAGTGGAATGCCAGTTTCATGGTTTTAACCCTTAGAGCGCCGAATAAACCTGCCAGACATTTTAAGCCTAGAAACATGACCCAAATAATTGCAATTTCATGGTTGCATTTGTCTACAGTGATTCATCAAAGCGGACAATGTAGATCAAAGATCGGGCTGCATGTTTTGTTCAACCTGATCTTGATCTACACTGGCCGCAAATGCAACTATAGTCGTTTTAAAGGCGCTTTAAGGTTAATACTGAATTCCATCCAAACTGGACCAACACATGCCTCGCAATATGTCTGAATGTTGGCCATTTAAATTTGGTATGAGATTTTCACTTATTGGTCAGTTATTTTAAAATACCATTGCTGACTGATTGTATTATTACGCTGGCGTTTTGGAATATTTCAACTTGTATTGTACATGTAAATTATACAGAGGCAGGCTATGAGGATCGTAAGTCACTATCAAAAGACAAAGTTTAACCCTTTACCGCACAGTCCCGTATTTTAATGACGCTGGCGAAATGGGCTTTTGAAACAATGTGGGAAAAGGAGAAAATGCTGGTAACCAGCATTTTCTCCTTTTTCCACAGTTTTTTCTATCCTATCAAAGACACAGGTCATCTTTTGAGCTACAGTTAATTTGTCATCTGCAAATGCTTTCAATTTGGTAGACGCCAAAATTTTGTTGTTTGATAAAGAGTTAAGACTAAACAAAATGCAAGGCATTTTTAGACGGAAATTTATGTAGCTTTAAAGATCATTACTGCTTTTGAAATGTTTTCAAAAGCCTTTTACAACAGGGATTTTATGGTAAAGGTCAAACATGAATGTTGTCAAGTTCTTTGTACATTTTTTTTTGTTCAAGTTCTATCTGTCTCACATAACATTATTTCAATGTTGTACAAATTATCTTTGAAATTTTAAACATAAACAGATGTCGGAATCACTTTTTTTTTCATGGATGTAGGTTTAACCCTTTCCCAAACGACAAATTTTAGACTGGTCCAAATTGAAAGAGTTTGCAGCCGACAATTTTAGATTTGATGAAAATGGCAGGAAGTTCTCGAAAAGAGTAGAAAACACTGTGGGAAAAGGAGAAATTGCTCGTTACGAGCAATTTCTCCTTTTCCCATAGTGTTTTCAAAAGACTTGTACTGCAGACACGTGAAAACCAGGGCTTGTTTGGGAAAGGGTTAAAAGGCCCTCAATCAAAATGGCCTATTACCAAGATATGTCTCTTGTGATGATGATGATGATTGGGCAGTAACGAGAAATGATGATGATAATCATGATGATGATTCTGTGTCATGCAACTCTTGGACACATCTTTGATCTTCATAATGTGTGTATTTTGGGCTTATGGTCTTTATTTACAACAAATGATTTGATAGATTCTTGTAGTATTTTTTTTTATATCATTTTTATATGCCCGAAGGGTCATATTATGTTATACCCCCGGTCGTCTGTCTGTCTGACTGTCTGTCTGTCCGTCCGTCCGTTAGCAATTTCTTGTGTGCGCAACTCCTCCTACAGTTTCCATCGGAATTATTTGAAACTTGCCACAATGAATGTCCATGATGTTTAGTTGTGCACCTGACTCTTAGAATTTGGATCGCTGTTTGCGTTCTAAAATTATCTGCCCTTGATTTCTGAAATAACCAACTTTTCACTTTGAATTTTTGTTTAGGCCATAACTTCCATACCATAAAAGGTATCAACTTGAAACTACATACACTGATAGAACACATTATGGAAAAAAGCAGTGCACAAGAACCATAACTCTGCTGCTCTTGTTTTTTGAGTTATTGCCCTTTGTTAATTTCCAGTTTGAATTTTTGTCCAGGCCATAACTTCCAAACTATAAAAGCTATTAACTTGGAACTTCATACACTGATAGAACACATTATGGAGAAGTGCAGTGCACATGAACCATAACTCTGCCACCTTTATTTTTTGAGTTATTGCCCACTGTTAATTTTCAGTTTGAATTTTTGTCCAGGCCATAACTTCCAAACTTTAAAATCCATCATCTTGAAACTTCAAAGACTAATAGAACACATTATAAAGAAGTGCATTGCACAAGAACCATAACTCTGCCATCCTTCTTTTTGAGTTATTGCCCTTTGTTAGTTTTCACTTTGAATTTTCGCCTGGGCCATTATTTCTAAATTATAAAAGCTATGGTCTTGAACCTTCAAAGACTGATGGAACACCATGTGGAGAAGAGCAGTTCACAAAAATTGTAACTGTGCCACCCTTATTTTTTTAGTTATTGCCCTTTAATATTTTTCACGTTAGATTTTTGTTTTGGCCAGATCTTCCAAACTATAAAAGCTATCAACTTGAAACAATATACACTGATAGAACAGATTGTGGAGAAGTGCAGTAAACAAGAACCATAACTCTGTCACCCTAAGTTTTTGAGTAATTGCCCTTCAATAACTTCACTCTGAATTTTTGTCCTGGCTACATCTTCCAAACTAGAATAGCTATTAACTTGAAACTTCATACACTGACAGAACACATTATGGAGAAGTGTCATGCACAAGATCCATAACTCTGATACCCTTATTTTTTGAGTTATTGCCCTTTATTTATTTTTAAATTTTTACTTTGAATTTTTGTCTGGGCCATAACTTCCAAACTATAAAAGCTCTCAACTTGAAACTTCAAACACTGATAGCAGTAGAGGATTAAATGCTTTTTTTTTCCTTCAATAAACTATTACAGACAATCAAGACTTACTTTCTTTATCATGGAGAATAACCACTCTTCATTCACGGCCCATCCTTCATTTAAACTCATTTCACTTCTCTCTGCGAAGCTCTTGTTACTTTTGTCTTCCTTCTTTCTTGATGCTTTCCCTGCTATTGCCTTACTTAATTCAATGATATATCATTTTTGAAGTTTGATCAGATTATAAAAATCTGAATGTCTGCGTATAAAGATCCACAGACATGTAAAATAACACCAGACATAAAGGGTTACTGCATTTGAAAAGAAGGAAATGAAATAAAGAACATTCATCAGAGAAAATTTTAAGTTTACAGCCAGACACATCCATAATCACCCAGTTTAAATTCTCATAATGTCTGTCTTGCCAAAAACCAGATGACAGGGTTGTCAGAATTTGATACTTAAACCATAAAGTTGACTTTTTGACTATGTCCCTCATGGCTTATTGCTGGCTCCAACAGCTTTGAATTTTTATTTTTTGCTGACTGTTTTGGATGACCATCTGAAGTAGAATGACTTCTTTCTGTCATATCAATGACTTTTAACATTTTATCAAACAATCCCATATTTAAATGGACCTATAAAAGAAGGCTTTTAAAAACATTTTGAGAAAAGAAGAAAATGCTGGTAACCAGCATTTTTATATTTTCCCACAATGTTTCTGGTTTCTACTATTACAAAGATTCATCATCATTTGACCCACTAAGTTACTTTGATGTCTGCAAATGCTTTCAACTTGGACAAGTCAATAATTTTGTCATTATGGTAAAGAGAAATTCCTTTAACCCTTTATCACACAATACCCACTTATAATAACCCTATAGAAAAAAAAAAAACTTTTGTAAACATTGTAGGAAAAGGAGAAAATGCTGGTAACGAGCATTCTCTACTTTTCCAACAATGTTTTCTTTGCTGTCAAAAACAAATTTTAATTTTTGAGTCACAATTATGTTGTCGTCTGCTAATACTGTGGATTTGGACATGTCCAACATTGTGCTGTTTGGTAAAAAGTTAATTACTGAGCTTAAATAGTATTATTAACAAACAGTGTAGACGAGATAGACCTCCCATCCATTATCCCTACACCACACAATCCAGAGTTTTAACAACCCTGAGGGAGAAAGCTTTAGAAAACATTATGGGTAAAGGAAAAAAATGCTGGTAACCAGCATTTTCTCCTTTTCCCACAGTGTTTTATACCCTTCCAAAAACAGATTACAAGTTTTGATTCACATTTATTTTGTAGTCTGCAAAGTGCTCTCAATTAAGACAAGTCTAAAAAATTTTGTTGTTTGTTACAGGGTTATAAGAGATTTTATTTGATTTAAAAGTAATTTTCTGTAGTACCAGAAAGCTTCTTTAAAATTTGCAATAAGATAAGAGCAGAGTTTGTCTGTTATTTAAAGAATTTAGAGAAAAGACTTTCAAATTGCTTCCTTTAACCCTTTATCACACAATCCTGACTTTTAACGACCCCAAGGAAAAAGCTTTTTGAAAACTTTATGGGAAAAGGAGAAAATGCTGGTAACCAGCATTTTCTCCTTTTCCCACAATGTTTTCTTCCCTATCAAAGACAATTTTCATCATTTTAGCCACACTGAAATTGTCGTCTGCAAATGCTTTCAATTTGGACAAGTCTACATTTTTGTTGTGTAAAAGAGTTAAAAGGTAAAAAAGTGTAAGAAAATTATGGGGAAGTATGGGGAAGTTCAGTTTTGTTTAGTATTTCTGCACTTAATTGGGGTGTGTGAAGTTAGCAGTAAGTTCGATAATCGGAGTTCGATATTCAATGTCGAAATGAATATGCGGATGAGTTGAATTTCATGCCGCAGTAAATTCACTTTTTTGTCAAACTCAAGGGATAGTTATGAATATTTATGAATCCCGATTTGAATATCGAAATGAATTTCATGCCAGCAGCAAATTCGCTTCTTTTATGTATGGGTATGTGGATGTTATGAGATTGAATATAGATTTGAATATCAAAATGAATTTCATGCCGGCAGCAGATTCGCGTTTTTTTTTTGTACGGGCTTATGGATGGTGTAGGAGGTCGATTATATATTTGAATATCGAAATGAATTTCATGCCAGCAGCAAATTCGCGTTTTTTATGTATGGGTATGTGAATGTTATGAGATTGAATATAGATTTGAATATCGAAATGAATTTCATGCCAGCAGTAGATTCGCGTTTTTTTTTTTGTGTGTGTGTACGGGCTTATGGATCGTGTAGGAGATCGAATATAGATTTGAATATCGAAATGAATTTCATGCCAGCAGCAGATTCGCAATTTTTTTTATGTATGGGAATATGGATGGTGCAGCAGATCGAATATAGATTTGAATATCGAAATGAATTTCATGCCAGCAGCAGATTCGCAATTTTTTATGTATGGGGGTATGGATGGTGTAGGAGATCGAATATAGATTTGAATATCGAAATGAATTTCATGCCAGCAGCAGATTCGCGATTTTTTATGTATGGGAATATGGATGGTGTAGGAGATAGAATATAGATTTGAATATCGAAATGAATTTCATGCCAGCAGCAGATTCGCGATTTTTTATGTATGGGAATATGGATGGTGTAGGAGATAGAATATAGATTTGAATATCGAAATGAATTTCATGCCAGCAGCAGATTCAAATTTTTTTATGTATGGGAATATGGATGGTGTAGGAGATCGAATATAGATTTGAATATCGAAATGAATTTCAGGCCAGCAGCAGATTCGCATTTTTAGCTCCACTGGCCGAAGGCCAGCGGGCTTATGTCATGGCCCGGTGTCCGTCGTGCGTCCGTCCGTCCGTCCGTCCGGTCGTCCATCCGTCCGTCCGTGCGTTAACTTTTATTTCAAACATCTTCTTCTCTGAAACTACCCATCCGATTTTCACGAAACTTCACAGAAATGATCCTGACATGGTCCTCTTCAGAATTTCTTGAAAGAATTTGATTCCTTCAAAAACTCTGGTTGCCATGGCAACAAAACTGAAAAATATTGGAAATCTTTAAAAATCTTCTTGTCTGAAACCATAAGGCATAGGGCTACCAAATTTGGCATGTAGCTTTATGTAGTAGACCTTTATCAAGTTTCTTCAAATTATAGCCCTGGGGTCAAAATTGGCTCTGCTCCAGGGGTCACAAGTTTTACATAGGCTTATATAGAGAAAACTTTAAAAATCTTCTTGTCTGAAACCATAAGGCATAGGGCTACCAAATTTGGCATGTAGCTTTATGTAGTAGACCTCTATCAAGTTTCTTCAAATTATAGCCCTGGGGTCAAAATTGGCTCTTCCCCAGGGGTCACAAGTTTTACATAGGCTTATATAGAGAAAACTTTAAAAATCTTCTTGTCTGAAACCATAAGGCATAGGGCTACCAAATTTGGCATGTAGCTTTATGTAGTAGACCTCTATCATGTTTCTTGAAATTATAGCCCTGGGGTCAAAATTGGCTCTTCCCCAGGGGTCACAAGTTTTATACATAGACTTATATAGAGAAAACTTTAAAAATCTTCTTGTCTGAAACCATAAGGCCTAGAGCTACCAAATTTGGCATTTAGCTTGATCTAGTTGGAGTCTACCAAAAGTGTCCAAAGTATAGTCCTGGGGTCAATTTGGCCTCATACTTGGAGGGGGGGGTTCACAAGATTTACATAGGCTTACATAGGGAAAACTTTTAAATCTTGGTGTACACAGCCATAAGGCTTAGGCTACCAAATTTTGCATATAATTATAGCATTATTTAGTGGACAGTTACAAAGAGGGCCCAAGTTACAGCTCTAGGATCAAGTTTGGCCCTGCACCAGGGATCACAAGTTTTACATGGGTTTATGGAGTGAAAAGTTCAGAAACCATCTTGTTACCAGCCATAAGGCCAAGAACTCCCACATTTGGCATGTTATTCTTCTAATACAATATTCCCCATTTAGTCAGACTGTAGCCATGAGGTCAAAGTTTTATAAGGGCTTATATAGTGAAGACTTTTCTTCGTGGTTTATATTTATAAGCCAGTGGAGCGATACAGGGCCATCATGGCCCTCTTGTTTGATATATGGGCTTATGGATAGTGCAGGAGATCGAAAATAGATTTGAATATCGAAATGAATTTCATGCCGGCAGCAGATTCGCATTTTTTTTATGTATGGCCTTATGGAAGGTGCAGCAGATCGAATATAGATTTGAATATCGAAATGAATTTCATGCCAGCAGCAGATTCGCGATTTTTTATGTATGGGCTTATGGAAAGTGCAGGAGATCGAAAATAGATTTGAATATCGAAATGAATTTCATGCCGGCAGCAGACTCCTGTTTTTTTTGTGTGTGTACGGGCTTATGGATCGTGTAGGAGATCGAATATAGATTTGAATATCGAAATGAATTTCATGCCAGCAGCAGATTCGCGATTTTTTATGTATGGGCTTATGGAAAGTGCAGGAGATCGAAAATAGATTTGAATATCGAAATGAATTTCATGCTGGCAGCAGACTCCTGTTTTTTTTGTGTGTGTACGGGCTTATGGATCGTGTAGGAGATCGAATATAGATTTGAATATCGAAATGAATTTCATGCCAGCAGCAGATTCGCAATTTTTTTATGTATGGGCTTATGGATAGTGTAGGAGATCGAATATAGATTTGAATATCGAAATGAATTTCATGCCAGCAGCATATTCGCGATTTTTTATGTATGGGAATATGGATAGTGTATAAGATCGAATATAGATTTGAATATCGAAATGAATTTCATGCCAGCAGCAGATTCGCGATTTTTTTATGTATGGGCTTATGGATAGTGTAGGAGATCGAATATAGATTTGAATATCGAAATGAATTTCATGCCAGCAGCAGATTCGCGATTTTTTATGTATGGGAATATGGATAGTGTATGAGATCGAATATAGATTTGAATATCGAAATGAATTTCATGCCAGCAGCAGATTCGCGATTTTTTTATGTATGGGCTTATGGATAGTGTAGGAGATCGAATATAGATTTGAATATCGAAATGAATTTCATGCCAGCAGCAGATTCGCGATTTTTTTATGTATGGGCTTATGGATAGTGTAGGAGATCGAATATAGATTTGAATATCGAAATGAATTTCATGCCAGCAGCACATTCGCAATTTTTTTATGTATAGGCCTATGGATAGTGTAGGAGATCGAATATAGATTAGAATATCGAAATGAATTTCATGCCAGCAGCACATTCGCAATTTTTTTATGTATGGGCCTATGGAAAGTGTAGGAGATCGAATATAGATTTGAATATCGAAATGAATTTCATGCCAGCAGCAGATTCGCAATTTTTTTATGTATGGGCTTATGGATAGTGTAGGAGATCGAATATAGATTTGAATATCGAAATGAATTTAATGCCAGCAGCAGATTCGCAATTTTTATGTATGGGCTTATGGATAGTGTAGCAGATCGAATATGGATAGTGTAGGAGATCGAATATAGATTTGAATATCGAAATGAATTTCATGCCAGCAGCAGATTCGCAATTTTTTTATGTATGGGCTTATGGATATGTAGGAGATCGAATATAGATTTGAATATCGAAATGAAGTTCATGCCAGCAGCACATTCGCAATTTTTTTATGTATGGGAATATGGATAGTGTAGGAGATCGAATATAGATTTGAATATCGAAATGAATTTCATGCCAACAGCAGATTCGCATTTTTTCATGTATAGGCCTATGGATAGTGTAGGAGATCGAATATAGATTAGAATGTCGAAATGAATTTCATGCCAGCAGCAGATTCGCATTTTTTTTATGTATGGGCTTATGGATATGTAGGAGATCGAAACAAGATTTGAATATCAAAATGAATTTCATGCCAGCAGCAGATTCGCAATTTTTTTATGTATGGGAATATGGATAATGTAGGAGATCGAATATAGATTTGAATATCGAAATGAATTTTTATGCCAGCAGCAGATTCGCAATTTTTTTATGTATGGGAATATGGATAGTGTAGGAGAACGAATATAGATTTGAATATCGAAATGAATTTCATGCCAGCAGCAGATTCGCAATTTTTTATGTATGGGCTTATGGATATGTAGGAGATCGAATATAGATTTGAATATCGAAGTGAATTTCATGCCAGCAGCAGATTCGCAATTTTTATGTATGGGCTTATGGATAGTGTAGGAGATCGAATATAGATTTGAATATCGAAATGAATTTCATGCCAGCAGCAGATTCGCATTTTTTTATGTATGGGCTTATGGATAGTGTAGGAGATCGAATATAGATTAGAATATCGAAATGAATTTCATGCCAGCAGGAGATTCGCGATTTTTTATGTATGGGCTTAATGATAGTGTAAGAGATTGAATATAGGATTGAATATCGAAATGAATTTCATGCCAGCAGCAGATTCGCAATATTTTATGTATGGGCTTATGGATTATGTAGGAGATCAAATATAGATTTAAATATCAAAATGAATTTCATGCCAGCAGCAGATTCGCAATTTTTTGATATATGGGCTTATGGATAGTGTAAGAGATCGAATAAAGATTTGAATATCAAAATGAATTTCAGGCCAGCAGCAGATTCGCCATTTTTTTTATGTATGGGCTTATGGATAGTGTAGGAGATCGAATATAGATTTGAATATCGAAATGAATTTCATGCCAGCAGCAGATTCGCAATTTTTTTATGTATGGGAATATGGATAATGTAGGAGATCGAATATAGATTTGAATATCGAAATGAAGTTCATGCCAGAAGCAGATTCGCGATTTTTATTTATGGGAATAAGGATCGTGTAGGAGATCGAATATAGATATTAATATCGAAATGAATTTCATGCCAGCAGCAGATTCGCTTTTTTTTGTATGGGAATATGGATAGTGTAGAGCGATCGAATATAGATATGAATATCAAAATGAGTGGGATTGCATGTCTTTTGTTTGGACTTGTGGATGTCTATGAGATTGAATCTAGATTTGAATATCGAAATGAATTTCATAGCAGAAGAAGATTCGCGTTTTTTTATGTATGGGCTTATGGATAGTGTTGGAAATGGAATAAAGGTATGATTATCAAAATAAATATCATGCCAGCAGCAGATTTACGTTTTTAATGAATGGGCTTATGGATAGTGTAGGAGATCGAATAAATATTTGAATATCGAAATGAATTTCATGCCAGCAGCAGATTCGCGATTTTTTTATGTATGGGAATATGGAAAGTGTAGGAGATCGAATATAGAGTTGAATATCGAAATGAATTTCATGCCAGCAGCAGATTTGTGATTTTTTATGTATGAGCTTTTGGATAGTGTAGGAGATCGAATATAGATTTGAATACCAGAATGAATTTCATGCCAGCAGCAGATTCACGTTTTTTTTTTATGTATGGGCATGTGGATGTCTATCAGATTGAATATAGATTTGAATATCGAAATGAATATCATGCCAGCAGCAGATTCCCCATATTTTATGTATGGAAATATGGATAGTTTATGAGATCGTATAAAGATATGAATGTCGAAATGAATTTCATGCCAGCAGCAGATTTGCGTTTTTTATGTATGAGCTTTTGGATAGTGTAGGAGATCGAATATAGATTTGAATACCAGAATGAATTTCATGCCAGCAGCAGATTCGCGTTTTTTTAATGTATGGGCATGTGGATGTCTATCAGATTGAATATAGATTTGAATATCGAAATGAATATCATGCCAGCAGCAGATTCCCCATATTTTATGTATGGAAATATGGATAGTTTATGAGATCGAATAAAGATATGAATGTCGAAATGAATTTCATGCCAGCAGCAGATTTGCGTTTTTTATGTATGGGCTTATGGATAGTGTAGGAGATCGAATATAGATTTAAATATGGAAATGAATTGCATGCCAGCAGCAGATTCCCGTTTTTTTATGTATGGGCATGGTAATGTCTATGAGACTGCATATAAATTTGAATATCGAAATGAATATCATGCCAGCAGCAGATTCTTGATTTTTTTATTTGGGCATGTGGATGTCTATAAGAATGAATCTAGTTTTGAATATCGAAATGAATATCATGCCAGCAGCAGATTCGCGTTTTTTTATGTATAGTGTAGATATTTTATGATTGGGAATATGGATAGTGTATGACATCAAATATAGATATGAATATCGAAATGAATTTCATGCCAGCAGCAGATTCGCCAGTTTTATTTATGGGCTTATTGATAGTGTATGAGATCGAATATAGATTTGAATATCGAAATGAATTTCATGCCAGCAGCAGATTCGAATATACACGAACGATAACGACGGCGTCCGTGAAGTCGACAGGCTTCTCTATGGGTCCCTTCTCCATGCTTTTTCGCACATGTATGGCAACCAATGCAGTAACTGACACGTTCAGGTTTGTTCCTGTCTTACATGTGTGTGCTGTGATGGGGAATCCGTTATTTTCGAGTTTTAAACAATGCAAAGTACCTATTTTTGACTTTACTGCAGTTTAAGGTTAAATTAGACGGTTTATAATTTATGTAGTTGCACCATCATATCAAACGAAAAATTATTCCAATTCGGTCTAGGCAGATTGCGGAGCGGCCTAGCAAACTGGAACCATATTTTGATCTAGGTAGAATTACAGTTTGGTCTAGACAGATTCCTGATCTGCCTAGATTCCAGTTTGGACTACAACATATACGAGCACATGCAAAAGGTGTATAAAGTCGAATCACGATTTGAATATCAAAATGAATTTCATACTGCAGTAGGATACACAAAAATTTCAACGCGGACATAAAGGTGGTATATGCAATTGAATATATTTGGACAAGTGGTTTCACCAAACAAACTAGTTATGAAATGAAATCAAACAACATGCCGACGGCCACATCAGATATAAAGCTTTTGACAAACTGCCTTTATGAATTGGACCTGTCCGAATTTCTCAGGCGTTAGAGCGCACCTGAATTGTAAACGTCAACTCTTTGGCTATTATACAAGGAGACCGTTCAAGCCACACGGCTGACCATCTATAATTACCAATAGTCTTTCGGATAAGACGTATAACCAATTTCCCGCGTGATGATGCCATAAATCGAGCAGTTTAAAGAACAGGGCGTAACTTATGGTGGTTGTAACCTGCATGTGGCACTATTTCTCGGAACAAAACTAAGTCTCCAGGGGACGTCGCCCATATGGGAAACCGGTGGTGGCAATAAACGTAAATTATATCAATCTTTCTGAGTTGACCAGCCGGCAAAGCGCGACTGGTAGAGCGTAGGACGCGTAAGCATCAAGTCTTGAGTCTCCTGAGGGTATGGGTTCGAGCCCCACGGCGGGCTGTCTAAAAATACTAATAGCATTTCGAACGAGACGTTAAATTGAGGTCTCGTGTGGCAGTACTTTACACTGAGAGAACAGGCTCAACTCAGTGTGGGTTCGTTCTGTATCCTGCAATATGCCCTGTAACAAAATAAATAACAAAATAAAAAAAGTCTTCCAGAGCTAGGCCCGGAAACATCCGTCACTAGAAGGGATATCCCCTGTTTAGATACCCCCCTCTCTCCACACACACACACACACACACACACACACGCATACATACACATTTATGCCTTTGGCTGTCAGGGAAAGCCAAATGTATTCCATTGCATTGCATTCCCTAGCCGTACCACTTTCAAAAAAATTGACGACGGCCGTGATTTGTAAAAATATAATCCTTGCGCCTGCATGTTTCCATGATTTTTGAAATGCGACCAGCTGCAGGGTCGTAAGAAGTCGTATTTGTAAAGTAATAGTAAAATTTGATATTGAATTCAAATTATTACATATGTCTTGAATGGGTCAGAAATACTGTAGGAAAAGGCGAAAGTCCCTCTTACCAACATTTTCACATTTTCCCACAAAGGCCATTTCCTTCAGGATCGCAAAATTTTTAATTATATAGTTAAATGTTAATTACATACATGTATACCTCTCCCAATCGAGCAATCTCACTACGATGTTTCATGAATCTACAAGGTCTTACTAGCGTATTCTCTATGATTTCACTAGAAATGAAGGCGAAACAGCTTGCCTGCAGCTCCAAAGACGTGTTTTAGATAGCAAAGAACCATGAATATGTGAACTGTCGCCGTTAAACAGGTATAGCATGGCATTATTCACCACACATTTGTAGACCTCTATCTTGTTAAGGCCCCTGTCACACTAAACTAGTTCATAGAACATCTTACCCCGCCCTAACATAATCGGGAAACGGGTTGCGGGTAAAACGTGCAATTTTGTCTGGAAATGCCTGAAGCCCCTGTCTCACCAAAGCTGTCCATAGAAAATCTTAACTCGGTCAACAGAAATCGTACAATGGTCTCCGGTAGAAAATCACAAGGTTTTGGGAGTATAAGTATTATTTTTTGTACATTTGTAAAATTTTCGTCCCAGGATTTGAAGGGCCACCTTTAAACCACTCATCAGATTTTGAACTATTTTCACAGAAATGTTCCTTGGGTGTTCCTTATGAAAACTTGTTTGCGACATTTTGGTCGTCAAGAAATATGGCTGTGGTGGTGGTAGGGTCGGCTAGTTGCATTGTACGGACATTCTAAGTAATTCTTCTTCTCTAAAACCACTGTTCAGATTTTGAGATAATTTCACAGAAATTATCCTTATATTATGCCCCTTTCTTAGTTCAGCTGATTTTCAGAAAAAAAAATCGAGATATTCTCATAGCCCTATTGTAATCTGCGTTGTTGCCGTTGTCGCTACGCAAAAACTTTGACATTTTGCTATATCTCGGCTTCCACTCAAGACAATTGTAAACTTGAAGCTTTGTTCACTACTAAAAGAGCAACCTGTAAAACATGAACAGATAACTCTAAAATCATTTGTCCAAATTATGCCCGTTTTTTGGTATAGTATTTAAACTTACTATACAGCACCCAACAACAAATTGTTTGTACCCACATATGTTGCTCTTGTTTGACTTAGAATTTTAAGCCACTACTGGGCATGTGCTCTTGTTCAAGAAACGCTCCTTGGGTGACTTATCCCAGAATTTATTTGCAGAATTCTCCTTCGTCAAAGGAGGTGTGTTGGTAAATTTTGAAATGACTTTTACAGGTGATATTTTCAAAATTGCTAGGTAAAATAATGATTTGTTTCCAAAATTCCAGTGGTTCACAAAAAATGCCTATTGTCCTCTTGTAAGATCAGGAGAGCGATCGAGGGCCATTTTGGCTCTCCGATTTATGCTTTATTTGTATTCGTACTCGTGACTTTTTTTTTACTTTCGGTAATGGTACTTTTCTCCTGTTTATTTCTTATTAGCATTTTGCGTGGGCTAATGCTTTGTGCAGCTGCATTAAGTCCCCTATTCCAGAACATGGTTCAAATGAGAGAGATATTCTCAGTAAAAAAAATTGGGACCGTTTCAGTTTAAGGAAGCAATTCAACACTAACATCTCTCTGATATTTCTGATTTTGACAAGTTCCATTACAATAATGGTCCTAGAACCCTTAGGGTGCCTCTCACAGCCGTAGATTCCTTTGCAGCTAGTGTAGATCAAGATCAGAAAATCCAGACCCGCACTGTGATCAAATGAACTATGAAATAACATGTTTATTGCTAAATTCCTAGACTGACCGTTTGGTTATTCAGTACTTGAAGAGTTAACACTTTACCAGACAATCACAATGACCCTGGGGAAGAAAGCTTTTCGAAAATATTGTAGGAAAAAGAGGAAATAGTGGTAATCTGCCTTTCCTCTTTCACCACAATATTTTCTAACCCATCAAGGTCATATTTCGTCAGTTGGGCCACCATTGTTTTATTTCTTAAAATAATTTGAAATTGGGACAGTATAAAACTTTGCTGACTGGGAAAGAGTTAAATGGGGTGAAAGGAAAACATGACTTTTGCAAAAATCCATTGCATGTATAATTTCCTTTTGTTTCCATGAACTCCGTCTTTAAGTTGGAAAGTTAATGTCTGGTTTTCAGCCAGCAATATCAGGGAGACAAATTATTATATTCGTTCAAAAATGTTAGCAATGGATGCCATTTTAATGTTTCATTATTATCATTATCTTTAGCTCATATGAGCACGAAGTGCTCAATATGACCTTTTGTGAATGTGCTCTACCCGTCGTCTGTAAAGCGTGGCAACTTGTCAAAAGTTTCCGTGTTCGGACTCCAGAAGCGGCATTTTCCGTAATATACCCATGAAACCTAATACGAATGCTTGTCTTGCGAATATGTCGGACAGTTTCAAAATTAGATCATGTTAGGAAGAAAATTAGGTCACTGGTGCAAAACTTCGAAAAACCTTGATTACACTTTACCGTACTCTAGATGTCTTATTATAGTGTGATAATCCTTTTACCTTATCTGAATAATGGTTTTTATTGGAATTGGGTAGGAAATTTGTCTTCATGATATCTTGAATGATTTTGATATTAGTCACATTTGGTCATACAAATAGGTAATCAGGATTAATCTGTGAAAACCTTGTGTAGGCTCAAGAGGCCTCAATTTCAGTCCGGTAATCTTAAAACTTGGGTCATAATGTTTGCTTTGATGATAACTTAGACGAGTTTGAAAAGGCGTCATGTTGGATTGAAGAACTATGTTAGGGGGTCAATTTTGTGGGGGGGGGGGGATGTACACTCTTCGAGCAATGTTTTTCTCAAAGGTGGTCAGAATGTTTTGATAATTTCTACAAATTGAAAAAAATAAAACAATGTTGGGCTTTAAACAAGGTCATTGCGAAAATTCTAGAAAACGCTTGTGAAGACAAGACTCCCTCACTAATAAAGAATTGTCAGAATGGTTGTCAGTATGTCTCGGAAGAGATCGAAAATCGGTCGTGTATGATCAAGATGTTAGGTAAGCGAAATCGATGCCATCATGTCCCTCTTTTCTTTTCATTCATGTTTTGTTCATTGTCTTTTGTCCAGTGTTTGTGTTTTTAAATGTGGAACATGCTTATCGTTTCAGTTATTCCTCCTTGAGTTTTTATGAAGTAGCATAATTTTCTAGAAGGCTACCCTATACTGATATCCACAATTACTTTGTTACTAATTTCATTTACTTGATTTGATCCAGTAACAGGCTCTTTACTAATAATTCAGCAACTTAGAAGTGGAATCCAGATTCACCGAAGACGTCTTAAGTCAATAAAAAATAATTGCTACAGAGTTCCTTATTTTTTGTTTACGAAATGAAACTGATTTGCCTAACAAGACTTGGAAAGTTATAATTTCTTCAAAGAAGAGGAATGATTTTTGCCATTACAAGTGAATGAATGAATGAATGAATGAAATTTAACGGCCCGTGGACAGCGAAAGTCATATTGGGTGCCTATAATAACGATCAAAATTGATACTGTGAAGTACTAAAACAGAAGTCTATAAAATAGTGTACGTAAACAGTGAAAAATACTCGTTACCGACGCTTACTAAGTTAAGTTTTACGATAGATGGGCCAAAAAAAGCGCACTCCATGACGAAAAGTAAGTTACTTGTATTGAATCGGCCAGTGCACATACCGATTCTTGCTTTCAGCTTGTAATTCAATTTTGCAACACATGTCTTCACAGCTCTTGGCTATTTAAATATGTGGCTAAATAAATACGTGCGAAAGAACGTGGTGAGCAATCAATGAATTTGGATGAACTTAGAATCAAACCTGTGACAATCAGCATTGGTAAGTATGAAGGAAGTTCAAACATGAGTTAATTTTAGTTTTATTGATTTTTATAAATGCAAAGTGTCAGTTTTGAAATCGTGTTTTCTATTTTTTGTCGACTAATCCTCTTTTTACAATTGATACCAATTTATACTGTTACAATTTTATAACCGAACAGAACAGATGCGTTGCAGACAGAGAGAGTTCCTCGACCATGCTGCTAGCATGAAAATCGCTTCGATATTCAAATCTACATGATATTAAATGTACAGTCTTTATGCACTTAAAGATATTTTAGAAATTTGCTGCTAGCATGATTTCAGTGCGATAATTATACAAACATTCGATTTCATTCACATTCTATTGTTAGTAAAGACATTTGGCGATTCTGCTGTTAGCATGAAATTTATTTTGATATTCAATCCAACACTCACTAACATACACAGTCGTTATGCCAGTCCAGAAATTTAAGCAAATCTGCTATTAACGTGAAATTGTGTTCGGTTCTCAAATCTAAATTTGATTTCATATAGAATAAAAAGGCCAACCCAATGAAAATTCCGGAATCAGCTGCTAGTATTAAATAAAATTCGATATTCAAACCGAAATGAAATTTTCAAATGTCCTCCATATGCCATAAAAAATACGCGAATCTGCTGCTGGCATGATATTCATTTCAGTGTTCGAATTGACATTCGATTTCATACACCATCAATATGCTCATACATAAAAAAAGTTTGTTTGCTGCTGGCATTATTTCGACTTTCAATTACATTCGGTTTCATACACAATCCATATGCCATACAAAAAAAAAGAAAAAACGCGAATCTGCTGCTGGCATATTAGTCATTTCAATATTCATATCGACATTAGATTTTATACACTATCCTTTGCCTAAACATTAAAAACAAACAAACAAACAAACAAACAAACAAACGTGAATCTGCTGCTATCATAAAATTATTTCGATATTCAAATCTGCATCTAATTTCATAGATCATATTTATACAAAAAAAAAACAGAAAAAAACCGAAAATCTGCTGCTAGCATGAAATTCATTTCGATATTCAGATCTACATTCGATTTCATACCCAATCCATGTGCCCATACATAAAAAACGCTAATTTTGCTGTATGCATAATATTCATTTCAACTTTCAAACCGATAATCTATTTCATACACCATTTACATGCCAATAAAGAAAAAAAATTGAATCAGCTGCGGCTATGATATTCATTTTGGTATTCAAATCAATATTGGATTTCATAAACCATCCTAATGGCCATACATGAAAAAATCAGAATCTGCTGTTGGCATGATATTCAGTTCATTATTCAAATCGACCTTCGTTTTCATACACCAATGTTATGTCCATACATTAAAAAAACGCGAATCTGCTGCTAGCATGAAATTTATTTCGATATTCAAATCTATATTTAATTTCATAGACCATTCATATACCTATACATGAATTTTCATTTCGATATTTAAATCGACATTCTATTTCATAGGCTATCCATGTGCCTACACATAAAAACGGAAGAATCTGCTGCTGGTATGATATTCATTTCGGTATTCAAATTTACATTCGATTTCAAACCATTGTTATGCCATCGTTATGCCCATACATAGAAAAGCGAATCTGCTGCTGGCATGAAATTCATTTGGATATTCATATCTACATTCACTTTCATAGACCATCCATATGCCTATAAAGGACAAGACGCAAATCTGCTGCTGGCATGATGAAATTCATTTTGATATTCATATCTTCATTCACTTTCATAGATCATCTGTATACGTATACAGGAAAAAAACGCAAATCTGCATGCTATTCATTTTGACGTTCAATTTGATATTCCTTTAAATACGCCAAATTCATGCTAAGACATAAAAAAAACGTGAATCTACTGCATGCATGATATTCAGTTCGGTATTGAAAACCACATTCTATATCATACACTATCCTAATGCACCTACATGAAGAAATGCGATATTCAAATCGACATTCGGTTTCATTGACTATCGAAATGCCAATTCATAAAACCAGACAAATGTTCTGTTTTTATGATATTCATTTCGAAATTCAAATCGACATTTGATTGCATACAACATCCACATGCCCATACATGAAAAGAAAAACAAACAAACGCGAATCCGCTGCTGCATATTCATATCGATATTCAAATTGACATTCGATTTCATGCGCCATTTTTACCCTCATATTAGAAAAAAAAAAAAATCTGCGGCAAACATGAAATTCATTTCGATATTCAAATCTACATTCGAACTCATACACCATCCATATGCCTATACATGAAAAAAAAAGGTAATCTATTGCTGGCATGAAATTCATTTCGATATTCAAAACTACATTCAATCTCATACAACATCCATATGCCCATACATGAAAAAATCGCGAATCTGCTGCTGGCATGATATTTAATTCGATATTCAAATCTATATTCGATCTCATAAACCATCCACACACCCGTACATAAGAAATACGTGAATCTGCTGCTGGCATGAAATTCATTTCGATATTCAAATCTATATTCGATTTCGTACACCATCTACATGCCCATACATAAAAAAATGCGAATCTGCAGCTGGCATGATATTCATTTCGATATTAAAATTTATATTGGATGTCATACTCCATCCATATACCCTTACGTAAAAAAACCGAATCTGCTGCTGGCATGAAATTCATTTCGATATTCAAATCTATATTTGATCTCATACACCATCCATATGCCCATATATAAAAATAATGCAAATCTGCTGCTGGCATGAAATTCATTTCGATATTCAAATCTAAATCAATCTCATAGACATCCACATGCCCATAAGAACGCGAATTTGCTGCTGGTACGAAATTCATTTCGATATTCAAATCTATATTCGATCATATATAACATCCATTTTCCCATACATAAAAAATTGCCAATCTCCTGATGGCATGATCTTCATTTCGATATTCATATCCTTAGACAATCTCATAGACATCAACATGCCCATACATTAAAAAACGTGAATCTGCTGCTGGCATGATATTCATTTCGATATTTAAAACTATATTAGAATTCATACACCATCCATAAGCCCGTTCATGAAAAAAAACGCAAATTTGCTGCAGGCATGAAATTCATTTCAATATTTAAAGCTATATTCGATCTTATACACCATCCATACGTCGATACATGAAAAAAAGCAAATGTGCTGCTGGCATGAAATTCATTTCGATATTTATATCTATATTCGATCTCATTCACCATCCACAAGCCCATACATAAAAAAATTGCGAATCTGCTGCTGGCATGAAATTCATTTCGATATTCAAATCTATATTCGATCTCCTACATATCCATAAGCCCATACATAAAAAAATTGCGAATCTGCTGCTGGCATGAAATTCATTTCGATATTCAAATCTATATTCGATCTCCTACACTATCCATAAGCCCATACATAAAAAAATCGCGAATCTGCTGCTGGCATGAAATTCATTTCGATATTCAAATCTATATTCGATCTCCTACACTATCCATATTTCCATACATAAAAAATCGCGAATCTGCTGCTGGCATGAAATTCATTTCGATATTCAAATCTATATTCGATCTCCTACACTATCCATATTCCCATACATAAGAAAATTGCGAATCTGCTGCTGGCATGAAATTCATTTCGATACTCAAATCTATATTCGATCTCCTACATATCCATAAGCCCATACATGAAAAAATTGCGAATCTGCTGCTGGCATGAAATTCATTTCGATATTCAAATCTATATTCGATCTCCTACACTATCCATATTCCCATACATAAAAAAATTGCGAATCTGCTGCTGGCATGAAATTCATTTCGATATTCAACAAAAAAATGCGAATCTGCTGTTGGCATGAAATTCATTTCGATATTCAAATCTGTATTCGATCTCCTACACTATCCATAAGCCCATACATAAAAAAATCGCGAATCTGCTGCTGGCATGAAATTCATTTCGATATTCAAATCTATATTCGATCTCCTACACTATCCATAAGCCCATACATAAAAAAATGCGAATCTGCTGCTGGCATGAAATTCATTTCGATATTCAAATCTATATTCGATCTCCTACACTATCCATATGCCCATACATAAAAAAATTGCGAATCTGCTGCTGGCATGAAATTCATTTCGATATTCAAATCTATATTCGATCTCCTACACTATCCATATTTCCATACATAAAAAATCGCGAATCTGCTGCTGGCATGAAATTCATTTCGATATTCAAATCTATATTCGATCTCCTACACTATCCATATTCCCATACATAAGAAAATTGCGAATCTGCTGCTGGCATGAAATTCATTTCGATACTCAAATCTATATTCGATCTCCTACATATCCATAAGCCCATACATGAAAAAATTGCGAATCTGCTGCTGGCATGAAATTCATTTCGATATTCAAATCTATATTCGATCTCCTACACTATCCATATTCCCATACATAAAAAAATTGCGAATCTGCTGCTGGCATGAAATTCATTTCGATATTCAACAAAAAAATGCGAATCTGCTGTTGGCATGAAATTCATTTCGATATTCAAATCTGTATTCGATCTCCTACACTATCCATAAGCCCATACATAAAAAAATCGCGAATCTGCTGCTGGCATGAAATTCATTTCGATATTCAAATCTATATTCGATCTCCTACACTATCCATAAGCCCATACATAAAAAAATGCGAATCTGCTGCTGGCATGAAATTCATTTCGATATTCAAATCTATATTCGATCTCCTACACTATCCATATGCCCATACATAAAAAAATTGCGAATCTGCTGCTGGCATGAAATTCATTTCGATATTCAAATCTATATTCGATCTCCTACACTATCCATAAGCCCATACATAAAAAAATGCGAATCTGCTGCTGGCATGAAATTCATTTCGATATTCAAATCTATATTCGATCTCCTACACTATCCATATGCCCATACATAAAAAAATTGCGAATCTGCTGCTGGCATGAAATTCATTTCGATATTCAAATCTATATTCGATCTTATACACTATCCATATTCCTATACATAAAAAAATTGCGAATCTGCTGCTGGCATGAAATTCATTTCGATATTCAAATCTATATTCGATCTCCTACACTATCCATATTCCCATACATAAAAAAATTGCGAATCTGCTGCTGGCATGAAATTCATTTCGATATTCAAATCTATATTCGATCTCCTACACTATCCATATTCCCATACATAAAAAAATTGCGAATCTGCTGCTGGCATGAAATTCATTTCGATATTCAAATCTATATTCGATCTCCTACACTATCCATATTCCCATACATAAAAAAATTGTGAATCTGCTGCTGGCATGAAATTCATTTCGATATTCAAATCTATATTCGATCTCCTACACTATCCATAAGCCCATACATAAAAAAATCGCGAATCTGCTGCTGGCATGAAATTCATTTCGATATTCAAATCTATATTCGATCTCCTACACTATCCATAAGCCCATACATAAAAAAATTGCGAATCTGCTGCTGGCATGAAATTCATTTCGATATTCAAATCTATATTCGATCTCCTACACTATCCATAAGCCCATACATAAAAAAATCGCGAATCTGCTGCTGGCATGAAAATCATTTCGATATTCAAGTCGGGATTCATAAATGTTCGTAACTATCCCTTGAGTTTGAAAAAAAAGCGAATTTACTGCGGCATGAAATTCAACTCATCCGCATATTCATTTCGACATTGAATATCGAACTCCGATTATCGAACTTACTGCCAACTTCACGCACCCACTTAATTGTTCATCTTTTTTTTTCCCCCAAAAGTAGTGATGACCAGAATTGTAATCAAAGCGCTGACGCACTGAAGGCAGCGGGTTTGTGCCAGCTACAGATCTTATTACTTTCTTTGCACAGGTTTCCTTTATACTTGACTTTAAGTAAAAAGGTGCCTTAATCGATCTGCAAACAGTATAGACTTAGGTCAGCCTGTGCAGGCAGTCAGTCTGTGCAGTCTTCACAGGCTGACCTGGGCTGAAACTTTTCGCCATTGGTCCATTTTCTGTACATTGAAGGGTCGGTCTATGGATCATTAATTATTTATGTCTTGCTTGGTATAATCCGTCACGAGGATGCAAGAAGCCCCCTTTTGCCAAAGCACAGCTCATTTGTTTGTGGCTAAAATAAAGATAAAATCTAGTACATGAGCACAGGCAGAAAACAAGACTTGAATAAATGATATTAATCCTTTCCAAAACAATCCCAAGTTTTTATGACCCTGTGGAAGAGGCCTTTAAAGACATTTGTGGAAATGGAGAAAGTGCTTCTAACCAATGTTTGCTATTATATCAATCCGTAACATTTATGAAATTCTTGAAAGGTATCTTAAAGTACTGAAAACCAGTCTTAGTATAATTTTGAGGTTTTACACCTCAAAATCCTTGTAGGCCAAATAATGTGCTTTATAAAAGTTTTGCCGATCCCTTTTAAGGAGTTTGTAGCTCAAAGACTTGAAGTTGGTACCGCTGGTTTAAATTTCCAGCATGGTCTTCTTTCTGATCCACTTATCATTTATGCCATGTTGTTATTCAGTGCATGACCTTAAGGAAATAGCCAAGAAACGCATGCATAGGTACACTGGCAGCTGTTATGACCCAAGCTGTTTAAATTTCATTAACTGCTAATAAATTATACTGAAAGAAGCCATTTGCAGACAAAAATTGAAACATGGCTCAAAAACAGTGTACATCTTTGATAGGGTAGAAAACATTGTTGGAAAAGGAGAAAATGCTGCTTACCAGCATTTTCTCCCATTCCTACAATGTTTGTAAAAAGTTATGTTCTAAGGGTCGTTAAAACTTGAGATTGTGTTGTACAAGTAAATGCATAATATAATTTGCAGTTATAACTACTTTTAACTCTTTACCACTCAATGCCGATTTCTAACAACCTTGAGAAAAAAGCCTTGTGAAAACAGTCTGGGAAAGGAGAAAATGCTGGGAACCAGCATTTTCTCTATTATCCACAATGTTTTCTATCCTATAAAATAAAACTTGTACCATTTGAGCCACAATGAAATTGTCGTCTGCAAATGCTTTCAGTTTGAACACAGCTGAAATTTTGCCGTCTGCCAAAGGCTTAATGGGTGACTTTTCGTGTAACATCGCCTGTCATAGCCGAATCCGTACGACTTTGGCGATAAAAGGCGATGTTACACGAATCCCATTACGATGCCCTATGCTCAAAATTCATCATGCAAACAAACACCGACAAGAAAAAGCCGAGGCAAAGAATCAAAGTCGCCGCAAATTTTTTTATTTAATGCTTCAAGAAAGCCAGGGCAAATAAGTAAATGTCAGTTTTCATCAGCAGATTTTTTAACACATTATGAAATTGATGTGACTGTGAATCTATATCAAAAGTTGTCTTCTGTTACAGTATCTAATACCCTCGCATAGCGCTCTCTGAACTCTTTTCCAAACGAAAAATATCAGACTCTTCCAAATTCAAAGAGTTGACAGATGACAATTTAAAAAGCTGCAAAAATGGTAGAAAATTCGCTAGTAGTGGGGGGAAAAGTATTTGTTAAAGGAGAAATTGCTTATAACGAGTAATTTCTCCTTATCCAACATGTTTTTCCAAAAGAATTTGACAGCGCACGTGATAACCCGCGTTTGTTTGGGAAAGTGTTGAAAACAGGGCCAAGTTACTAAAATGTTGCTGTCCTAGGATAGTATGATTCAAGAGAACGTAAGTTTGCAAGGCATGCTTTCAATTTAAACAAGTCTAAAACTATACTTTTTGGTGAACGCTGTTAATAAAGAATATTGGTTTTGCATTGCGATTTATGAACAACACAGCGAAAAACTGGTCTCTCTCCAGATTTTTTCCAACAAAGTACATGTAAATTTATCTAGAACTTGGTGAGAAATAAACAAAAGGGTTCTAAACAATCTTTGTTTTAAAAACTAAACTTAGAAAGAAGTAACCAATAATGGTTAGATACAATCATAACCATCATACTCGTTCTTCGGCGGAATTTAACACAATTTCAGCAATGTACAATTTTAGCGGTGGTCATTCAACAAAAAACACAAAAAGTAGGAAAAACTAGGTACTAAATAATCAAAATGATAATTAAATCTGTGTACGAAATGACGAAAGTGGATACGAAATGACCAAAATAGAAAGTATAGGTAGGTACGAAATGACCAAAATCGTATCTACGAAATGACCTAGGTACGAAATTACTGGAAACCTGTACAGCCTTGACCAATGGAAACAAGGCATTTATTTGGATGAGTCCATTTCTCGCGAATAGCGAAAATAAAAGTAATACTTGGGCGGATTTTTTGATGTTGTAAGTATTAACAGAGCAAAAATAGTATCGTATTGTATATACTTCGTAGTTTAAGAATGAATTAAAAAGCCAGTTGAAGGCGAAGTAGAAAGATTCCTTGTTAACCTTAACACCCCTATAAAAAAGAAATTCCCATTGTCCATTTCCTAACTCGAAAAACTATTAAAAATATAGTCGCGCGCTTCTGCGCGGCGACTAATAAAAACTTTTGCTCTGAAAATATTTTCTTTTGCACTTTTTCGGTCTATGTAGATACCGACGCCCTCTTTCCGTTTCTATTCTACAGTAACATTACGGATGAACTCGTAAGGTGTAAGACAGTTTTGAAAGGGTGTCGTCTGCGCGAGTAGCGCGTATTTATACATGATTGTTTGTGTATTCATGGAGGAACTATTTAGTCAAGTGTAGGAATCAAGTTTTGTTTACCTCGCGTATCCAGGAAAAAGCTGCCGGATGCAAGAATTCTCGACCTAGATAAATATCGTAAGCGTTGAAAATCAGTAACTCATACCTGGGGACTATGACAGCGGGTTTCACCCGCTGCCAAAAATAGGATGAAAGGATGGCAGTATATGTACTAGTATTCTTTTAACTCTTTACAAATTACTTAACTCTTTACCAAACGACAAAATTTTACAATGGTCCAAATTGAAAGCATTTGCAGACAACAAAATAAAAATAAATGAAAATTTGCAGTATCTTTTGGGAAGGGTAGAAAACTTTGTGGGAAAAGGAGAAAATGCTGGTTACCCGCATTTTCTCCTTTTCCCACAATGTTTTCAAAGGGCTTCTTTTACAGGGTCGTTAAAAGTCGGGATTTATGGTAAAGAGTTAATAATTCTTTACAAATGGCTGAACTGGAAGCATTTGCAGATGATGATCTTAATGATATTTATCTCAGAAAGGGTAGAAAACATAGTGGGGAAAGGAGAAATGCTGGTCATTTTTTCCTAGTCCAAGGATGTTTTCAAAAGCCTTCTGCCTTAGGGCTGAGCCAGGTAGCTCAGTCAGTAATGCACTGGAATTAACCCTTTACCAGACGACAAAACTTTAGCCTTGTCCAAACTGAAAGCATTTGCAGACGACAATTTCAATGTGGCTCATATGGTGCAACTTTGCTTTGATGGGGTAGAAAACATTGTGGGAAAAGGAGAAAATGCTGGTTACCAGCATTTTCTCCTTTTCCCACAATGTTTTCAAAAGGCTTCTTTCCCAGGGGCGTCAAAAGGCATCATTGTGCAGTAAAGGGTTAAAACCAGGGGATTACTGGTTTGAATCCCCAGCTCGGCTGATTTCTTTCCAAAGATTGATGATAAACATCGCAACAGGATTCATTCCTCCCTCACTGCCGATCATTGTTTTGATAATGGTAATGTGGAAAAGCAGCCAGTAGATATGGAAGAAAACTGTGTGAAGTATTAATGGTGTAAAGAAACTCGGGGGGAAAGCATGTCGGTGCATATATATTTAACTGAAATAATGTTGAAAACAGCATCATACACCATAAATACACACCCATACAATAATTATTGAGATCAGCGGTGAGAGAGGAATGAATCCTGTTCCAGTGACTATCATTCAGTCCTCAGAAAGAAATAATGGCTGAGCTGGAGATTTGAACGAGCAATCCCTTGTTCTCATGTTCTATACGCTACAGACTGCGCTACTGGGACTCGGCCAGGTTCTTTAAAATACCATTTAATTTAAGATGAGTAATAAGTATTCCTGTAAAATGCAGATAGTGAACAAGAAATAGGGTTTGATACCTGAAAACATGCAATCGAGTGATTGAGGCACAATGAGAAATTGCTTTTTCATCATTTGTCATCTTTTTCTGACAATTTTTTGGAACCCCTTCAAAGACAAATTCCATCATAATGGGCAACAAACATTTTTGTTGTTCATCTGTAAAATACTTTCCACATGGACTAAATCAGAAAAGTTGTCTCATGTGGTAAAAGTATAACAACCAGAATAAAACTAACAGACATTTTCAGTCTTTAACTCTTTACAAAACGACAAAATTTTAGACTGGTCCAAATTGAAAACATTTGCAGACGGCAAAATGAATCGGATTAAAAAGTTGAAATTTCTTTTGGAAGGGTGGAAAACATTGTGGGAAAAGGAGAAAATGCTGGTAACCAGCATTTTCTCCTTGTCCCACAATGTTTTTAAAAAGCTTCTTTCACAGGGTCTTTAAAAGTTGGGATTGTGTGGTAAAGGGTTAAATAAAACCCAAATAACAGCAATTTCAAGGTTGCTCTTGTCTGCAATGTTGTACCAAAGTCTGATCCTGATCTACACTGTCCAAATAGGCAACTTAAATTGTTGAAGCGCCTTAACCCTTTACTGAATGACAAAATTTTGGACTGGACCAAACTGAAAGCATTTGCAGACGACAGATCGAAAGTTGTGTAAATGGTGATTTCTATATTTAGCATGGTAGAAAACATTGTGGGAAAAGGAGAAAATGCTGGTTACCAGCATTTTCTCCTTTTCCCACGATGTTTTCAAAAGCTTTCTCTGTCAAAGTCATTAAAAGTTTGGATTGTGTGGTAAAGCGTTAAAGGTGAAGTTTCTTCATATATCGCTTTTGTTTACCTTTTCTTTCTGCAGATTCATAATGAGTGAAAGGGTTAAGTCAGGTGACCAGCAGCTGAGGTAATTTTTGAAATTGCACAATGTCACATAAGAGTTTTTATGAAGTTTTTAAAATGCAAGATAATTACCTGAGATTAGACCAGTTCTGACAGATTTCTACAAGCTGTTGACAAAGTTAATGTAGCATATGGATATCGGGAACATCTCTAAATCTGTACTAATTTCTTTTTTCAAACCCTTAAAGCCCCAGTAACAGCCAAAAGTAAACATTGCTGTTGTTAAAATGCACTTGAATTTAGGTGATTCCTTTTAAAGGTATTGATAAAATTGTGAAGATGACAATCTGTTATAGTACGGTCGATGCAAGTGTTAGTTGCTGGCAGAAGAATAAATATTCAAAAAATAGAGTGACCTGGCAACTTTTCACCTACTTTTAAAATTCATTTTTCTGCCAGCTAATATTTGGATTGGCCATACAATAGCAGATTGTCATCTTCACAATGATTTACATACTTTTAAAAGGGATGGTTTAAATCTAAATGCATTTTAACATTTTTCTTTTCTTTTGGCTGCTATTGGGCCTTTAAGTTTGTGGTTTTGCTCATTCTTGTTATTGAAAAAGTCATCAGCTAAATTTGGGAATGTTGTACTTGTGTGTGTGGGCATCCATACTTAGGATTTTGCCTCTGTATGTTTCTGGTTTTGTCTGGACATGACTGTGATCAATCACATTCTTTGAATGATTTGAACATTTCTTGACATACTTGTTGTAGAATTCGTATCTCTGGCTGGTAAATGTGAATCTTCTGTGCATCAGCCACTCAGGGCCTTGATCAGTATCTAACTGTAGACTGTAGGTGACATTTAAGAGCATAATGACAGGGCTGTTAAATCAATGAAATGGTTATTTAAAGTCTGCATAAAAGCCTGGTCCAAAAGTATTGCATTTTCAATGCATGTTTTGCCAAGATATTTCTTAATATACATTGTAGATCCTACACAAAAAAAAAACAGTACATACTGTTTAATCTTATTTTGATTTATCCCTTTACCACACAACAAAACTTTAGACCAGTTTAAACCCAGAACATATGCTAATGCCTATTAAATATGGCAAAAATTGTGCAACTTGTCTTTGATAGTGTAGATAACATTGTGGGAAAAGGAGAAAGTGCTGGTTACCAGCATTTTCTCCTTTTCTCACAATGTTTTCAAGAGTCTGCTTTCGAAATTTCATTTTCAAAAGTCAGGATTGTGTGGTAAAGGGTTAAGAACTAAAGCCTGTGCTGGTATGCGTTGGATTTTTTCGGCATAGCTGAATGTGCTGGCTTTTGACCCACTTTTTGGTACTGATAACAAATGAATAAATAGAAATGTGTGATTGATAAAAAATATAGACATGTTTATTTTAAGGGCCCCTGCCTATTTGCTGGCAAATTTACACCATCTTTGTTTCTTGTTTCAAGCTGTTTGCAGTACCACATGAATAAGACAGACAATTCTAAAATCAGTTTTATACTTGTATGAATAATTTACTCGACATTCAGCTAAATACATAATTACAGCTGGGATAATAAATTAACCATTTAGCTATGCAATGACAGATTTTTACTTCCAATTATGACCAATAAACAGTTATAAAGGCCGCCACTGCCAGACACATACAGGGCTTTGGAAGTTACTGGGTCCATCAGTGATTGCCCTTAACCCTTTGAGCGCTGAATAAACCTATCAGACATTTTCATCCTCAAAATATGATCCAATTACCTAATTGCATTTTCATGGCTATGTTTGCAGTGTGTCGGCAAAGTGGACAATGTAGATGAAAGATCAGACCACATGTTTTGTGCAGCCTGATCTTGATCTACACTGGCGGCAAAGGCAACTATAGTCATGAAAGACACTTCAAGGGTAAAACCCTGCTTTCTTTTGAAATGTAAAAGTTTAAAAATAACTGCTTATTATTTCTTGATAAGCCACTTTAAGCTTTTTACTCTAAATCCTGTCTTTTCACTCTTTCACTACCAATGATGACTTAAGTTGCTTTTGCAGATGGCATAGATCAAGATCAGACTGCACAGAACATGCAGTCTGATCTTTGATCTACACCATCTGCTATCTGATGCTAGACAATGGCCAAAACCAACTTGAACAGCACTTGACATCTTTAGACCATAAAAAAAAAATTGGTTTCCCTGAGTCAGTAGTGAAAGAGTTAAGCACCCCAAAGAGGAAGGCTTTCGATAATTTTGTGGGAAAAGGAGAAAATGCTGATAACCTCCATGAGACAAATCCCATCATTTCATCCATATCAAATTTGTCTGCTGATAATTAATCTTTTCAGTTTGGATGGACCTGAAATTCAGACATTTGGTATTGAGGTGACAAATTTGGTTGCATAATTTACAGAAGAAAAAGTAGCTGATTTCAGTCCTCTTTAACTCTTTCCCAGACGACAAATTTTAGACTGGTCCAAATTGAAACAGTTTGCAGACGACAATTTTAAATTTGATGAAAGTGGCAGAAAGTAATCAAAACGGGTTGAAAACACTGTGGGAAAAGGAGAAATTGCTCGTTATGAGCAATTTCTCCTTTTCCCACAGTGTTTTCAATAGACTTGTACTGCAGACACGTGAAAACCAGGGCTTGTTTGGGAAGGGGTTAAGTGATGTATCATCATGAAGTATTGACCTATATTTTACCTTTCACTGACAATTTCATTATGGTTCATCAACTTGTCTTGTAATCAGGAGAGTAAATCCTTATATCCGTGTTGTCAGTATCAGAATTCTTCCCAAATAATAATAAAACGTGTAATAAAAAAAATGCTTGAAAGTTTTGGCCTTGCTGCCAAATAAAATTCATATCAATAGAATGTGAAGATGGTGAAATAGAATGAAAAATATATGTTTTATGACATTTAATGTCAAATAGAAGCTTGAAGTATTATTATGTTGTGACTAGACTGTGAGAGAGGGTAGAAGACTGTAAAATGTTCATTAGAAATGATGTTGTGCAGTGTTATGTAACACATGGCCATCTGTGAGGGTCTGTTATGCATAATGCACAGGTTTGCCTTTCAATGTTAACCCTTTTGTCATGTAAAAACCTCTTTGATATAACAGCAGATAAAGACCTAAAAACATTGGACATTTAAGGAAATTATTTGCACTTAGCAAATTCTCCACCTATCATAATTTTTAGCTTGGCTGTTCTCGATGAAAACATCAAGTTACTGCTGTAGCACTGTCATCGTATGTCTGGGTCGTAATCCTTGTTGTCATTGTTGTGCAAAAATTTTGACATTTTGCAATATCTGTGTTATTACTGAAGATATTCTCTTCAAACTTGGACGAGCCGTTAACTGTCAAAAAGGGAACCTATACGACAAGGGCAAGTAACCATAGGTATTTTTGGCACAGTTATGCCCCTTTTTAAACTTAAAACTGTCACTCAAAATCAAGCACCTACAGCCAAGTGTTGGCACCAGAATGCAGTGCTCTTGTTTTCTTGTTTGACTCTGCAATCATGTTTTGTTTATTCATGCATCCATATATTGGATTATGTTTTTCAGCAGCCTTTTGAATAAAGGAAGGATAACTCTGCTAAAGAAATGAAATGATCACTTTTAATCAGTTTAAGAAAGATTCAAAATGGCAGTTTTGAGGCTGTTCAGGCTACAGTATCACACAAAATAGAGTGTAGATCAAAGATCAGACTGTATGTTCTGTGCAGTCTGATCTTGATATACATTGCCCGCAAAATGATTCCAGCACTTTTACTCTTTATTAGATGACAAAATTTTGGTCCTGTCCTACTTAAAAGCATTGGCAGAGGATAAGTTAGCAGTGGCTCATATGACAAGATTTGTCTTTCTAAGTGTAGAAAACTTTCTGGGTAAAGTAGAAAATGCTGTTTACCAGAAAAACAGCATTTTCTTATTTTCCCATAATGTTTTCAAAGGGTGTTTGCCATAGGGTCCTTATAACATGGCATTGTTTTGTAAAGCGTTAGGAGTTAATAACTGCATGAGGAGAACTAGGTTACTGCCTAAATAACTGCATGAGGAGAACTAGGTTACTGCCTAAATAACTGCATGAGGAGAACTAGGTTACTGCTGAAATAACTGCATGAGGAGAACTAGGTTACTGCTGAAATAACTGCATGAGGAGAACTAGGTTACTGCCTAAATAACTGCATGAGGAGAACTAGGTTACTGCCTAAATAACTGCATGAGGAGAACTAGGTTACTGCCTAAATAACCGCATGAGGAAAACTAGGTTACTGCCTAAATAACTGCATGAGGAGAACTAGGTTACTGCCTAAATCATGTAGAATTAGGTTACTGCCTAAATAACTGCATGAGGAGAACTAGGTTACTGCCTAAATAACTGCATGAGGAGAACTAGGTTACTGCCGAAATAACTGCATGAGGAGAACTAGGTTACTGCCTAAATAACTGCATGAGGAGAACTAGGTTACTGCCTAAATAACCGCATGAGGAGAACTAGGTTACTGCCTAAATAACCGCATGAGGAGAACTAGGTTACTGCCTAAATGACCGCATGAGGAGAACTAGGTTACTGCCTAAATGACCGCATGAGGAGAACTAGGTTACTGCCTAAATAACCGCATGAGGAAAACTAGGTTACTGCCTAAATAACTGCATGAGGAGAACTAGGTTACTGCCTAAATCATGTAGAATTAGGTTACTGCCTAAATAACTGCATGAGGAGAACTAGGTTACTGCCTAAATAACTGCATGAGGAGAACTAGGTTACTGCCTAAATAACCGCATGAGGAGAACTAGGTTACTGCCTAAATAACCGCATGAGGAGAACTAGGTTACTGCCTAAATGACCGCATGAGGAGAACTAGGTTACTGCCTAAATGACCGCATGAGGAGAACTAGGTTACTGCCTAAATAACCGCATGAGGAGATCTAGGTTACTGCCTAAATAACCGCATGAGGAGAACTAGGTTACCGCCTAAATAACCGCATGAGGAGAACTAGGTTACCGCCTAAATAACCGCATGAGGAGAACTAGGTTACCGCCTAAATAACTGCATGAGGAGAACTAGGTTACCGCCTAAATAACCGCATGAGGAGAACTAGGTTACCGCCTAAATAACCGCATGAGGAGAACTAGGTTACCGCCTAAATAACCGCAAGAGGAGAACTAGGTTACCGCCTAAATAACCGCATGAGGAGAACTAGGTTACTGCCTAAATAACCGCAAGGGGAAAACTAGGTTACTGCCTAAATAACTGCAAGAGGAAAACTAGGTTACTGCCTAAATAACTGCATGAGGAGAACTAGGTTACTGCCTAAATAACTGCATGAGGAGAACTAGGTTACTGCCTAAATACCTGCATGAGGAGAACTAGGTTACTGCCGAAAGTTCTGAATATGGAGTGTGATGTTTTATTCAGCAAAGAGAGGTGACTGAATATATGTGTACTCACATGTAAGTTTGGCTCCGATTGGACATACCATAAAATTTCAGAAAATGTGGACCAAAGATTAGAAAAAATATTCTGCACTCTGATCTTGCTATACACTGCAAAGCACCTGAAATTATTTGGGGCAAGCAGAGGGTTATTTATTTCTTGACCAGACAAAAAAAGAAATTATATGCCCATACTGAGGCTGGCAAATGAGATAGGGCTCTGGTGGGATTTGTTTTAAAAAGGGTCGTAAAATAGTGGTGCAAGAAAAAGGGAGAATGCAGATTACTGGGATTTTCTCCTTTTACAACACTGTTGTAATTTGAGTTCTTTCCTAGGGGGTGGTAAAAATACAGGATCTTTTGGCTAAGAATTATCCTTTTACGATTTTAAACCGGTCCAAAATGACAGCATTTGTAGATAACGAGTTAATTGTTGCTCATGTTAATAAAGAAATTTTCTTTGAAAGGGTAGAAAAAACATTGTTGGAAAAGGAGAAAATGCTGGTTACCAGCATTTTCTTCTTTTCCCACAATGTTTTTGAAAGGCCTTTTGTTTAGGGCCACTACAACTCTGAATTGTGTGGTAAATAATTAAGATGAGGGTGACCTTGCACAATAAATTGCACAAAGTTCTTATGCAAATAACCCTACCTGTATTCGTTGAATTTTTAATAATGAGTATCATATGGGTAGGACCAATGTCTGCTATAATAATAATATCTGTGTTGAATATGAGAGAAATTAACATTTTGTATGGAATTCACAGTAGTTGAGTCTTCATAAAAGTTGTAATTTAGATCTGTAGCATCCTTTATGGGTAAACAAAGAAGCGAGCCATGCTCTGTGAAAAAGAGGGCTTTAACCCTGTACCAGAAGACAAAATTTCAGCCTTGTCCAAATTGAAAGCATTTGCAGACGACAATTTCAATGTGGCTCAAATGGTGCAATTTTTCTATGATAAGGTAGAAAATATTGTGGGAAAAGGAGAAAATGCTGGTTACCAGCATTTTCTCCTTTTCCTGCAATGTTTTCAAAAGGCTTTTTATCCCAGGGTCGTTAAAAGGCAGCATTGTGCAGTGAAGGGTTAAGCATCTGCAGGCTGACCTGGGTCGAAACTTTTGCTTTTGGTAAATTTTCTGTGTGTTTAAAGATGGACTCTACCTTAGGATCGAGCTACTTTTTAGACGCATTGGAATGTGTGGATCCATGCTTGGTATAATACATCACAGAAATGCAACCCCATTTTGCCATAGCATGGCTCAAGTGTATTTTATCCAAGCACTAAAGCATTTATAGGTCAGCTGATTTCTATAGTGAGAAAGATTTAACTATCTGACGAACATGAAAGATCGCAACAAATGCATAGCTCACATACAAACCGCCACGGCTGGGATTCGAACCTGTGTGGGCAAAGGTCCTCTACCCCTACCCACTAACCCATGAGCTAAAGAGAATTCTCCCTAACGCAGTTGTCGGGTATTGATTTTATACAGGAAGAAGCTATGCCGTAAGGAAGGAGTGATCTCTCGTAACACATCCCCTCTTAAGAGAAGTCATGATTTTGATGACTGAAAGCCTTATTAGGCAGTAAATCAATTATTTAGACAACAAATGGCTCAATGGCCAATAACGGGCAGACAACAAATGGCTCAAAGGCCAATCTCAGACGAGCCCCCATCTTACGAACATGAAAGTTCGCAACAAATGCATAGCTATACACAAACCGCCACGGCTGGGATTCAAACCTTTGCTGGCAAAGGTCCTTGTTTATGGAGTTTAAAAGACCAATACACTAACCCCGGAGCTAAAGAGAATTCTCCCTAACACAGTTGTCAGGTATTGATTTTATACAGGAAGAAGCTATGCTGTAAAGAAGGAGTGATCACCCATAACAAGTATCTAAAGGGAAATCTATACTAGAAGGGCAGATAACCCTCAAAATATTATTGACATAGTTATACCCATTTTTTTCATCCTATAATTTTCACTGAAAAAGCAGCTATAGTCAAGCATTTGCACCCCCATGTGATTCTCTTCTTTTGCTTGACTGCATTGTAAAATAGAAAATCCAATAGTTCAGGTAATATTTTGGGTAATTTAAGTTTAATTATGGAAATAATGCCAATGATGGAAAATTTGCTTTTTCATTTTGTGCAGTTTCCCTCCATTTTTAGCTGGGCTGTTTTCAAAGAAAATGTCGAGTTATTGTTATAGCCCTGCGGTAGTCAACTGCATCGTCGTGCAAAAACTTTGACATTTTATAATATCTTAGTTATTATTGAAGATATTTACTTTAGACTTTGAAAAGTTGTTAACTATCAAAAGGGAACCCTATACAATAAGAACAGGTAACCATCAGAACATTTTTGACACAGGTATGCCCCTTTAACGACTTGGAATTTTCACCGAAAATCAAGAAACAAAGCCAAGTGTTGGCACCTGCATGCAGTTATACCCATTTTTTTCACCCTATAATTTTCACTGAAAAAAGCAGCCACAGCCAACATTGACAGCCCCAGTGTGATTGTCTTCTTTTGTTTGACTGCATTGTAAAAGTTTCTAAAGAATAGAAAATCCAATATTTCAGTAATATTATAGATAACATGGGTATAATTATGGAAACAATGTCACTGATGGAGAGTTTGCTGTTTCATTTAGGTCAGTTTCCCTCCATTTTTTTTAACAATGCTTCATTGAGGACATGTATTTCCTTGCCAAAGAAATAATTCAAATGTACAAAATAGTCATCCATAGATATCAAAGTTAGTGGATGGTATAGATCAAAGAATATATAAGCTTTAGAGCTGTATGCTAAACGTAATGTTGATCTATATTGTCTGCTAAAACCTGTTCAATTCTTTACCTGAAAACAAAATTTTAGACTTGTCCATATTGAAAACTGTTGCAGTTGACTAGTTGAATGTGATTCAAATGCTAGCATTTGTGAGAAACACAATGTTTCAAATACCTTATTGTCCAGTTATAGAATGACTGGTTTGTGATGGGTTTTGGCACGATCTGTCATCTCTTTGTCTGCAAAATAAAAAGATTAATATTTTTACAGGCTTAACATGCAAGTTCAGTAGAGCTGAAGAAACTTGTTGGTCAAAGATTATGCTGAAAATGCAGACAGCATAGATCCAAGGCCAGACAGCATTTTCTCTCCACCCACGACACCACGTAATACACCTGCTTCTGCATCAAGCTGTATCTGTCTATGGAAGTGAATAGTTTGGTAAGAGTGACATAATCAAAGAGTCATTAGGCTTGTAATTACATGTATTGACTCTTTACCACACAACAAAATTTTAGACCCGTCCAAATTGAAAGCATTTGCAGACAATTTCAGTGTGACTCAAATGATGGGATTTGTCTCTGATAGGGTAGAAAACATTGTGGGAAAAGGAGAAAATGCTGGTTACCAGCATTTTCTCCTTTTCCCACAATGTTTCCTTGAGCCTTCTTTCTCAGTTTCGTTAAAACAAAGGATTGTCAGGTAAAGGTTTAACAAAATAATTATCAACATAATTGTTATTTCACTGCATGAATTTGCAGATAAGCAAAATTGATAAGCTTAATTTTAAGAGGTACATTGCTGCTGAACCAGTCTACAGACAACAAGAAGGGGTGGGGGTGGCTGCAGAAGGATCGGTTTTGGTCTAGACAAGTTAATTTAACAATTTTCTTTGTGCAGATATGTTTACCGTTCTTGTACCTTAATTGACGTTTGAAAACAGTTTGAGAAATTTGGAAAATACTAATTGTAATCCTTTATGATCCTGAGTTTTAACAACCCAGAGGACAAACACTATTGAAGACATAATGGAAAATGCTGGTTACCTGCATGTTCTCCTTTCTTTACATTGTCTTCTACCCTTTCATTGTAAACTTCCATCATTTGGGCAAGATTTAACTTGACCTCTTTGAACGCTTCAATACAGACGGGTGTGAAATCTTGTCATCTGGTAAAGGGCAAAGCAATGCCTTCCCTTTGTCACATTATTTTCTTACTCTTTGTAGAACTATGTGCCATGCTTTGGGAAAAGGGCACTTGGTACATCTCTTTGATGCATGATGCCAGGAAAGTGGGTTGTCATAATTGTGGGTCTATAAAATCCATTTGGTCTAACAATCAACCTGAATTGTGAGGTAGAATGGTCCATGCAGAAAATTTACAAATAACAAAAGGATTCAACCATGTCAGACTGTGCAGACTGACATGAATTGATAATGTTTGCCGATGCATCAAGCCCCCTGTTCACAGAGCATGGCTTAAAATGAAGTGGACATTCTCAATCAGTACAAAACCATGCAGTCCTTGTATTTTCATAGCTCTATTTGTCAATTGTTGTGACAAAAAGATAGACAGTGTCAATCCAAGATCAGACTGCTTTTTCTGTGCAATTTGATATTGATCTACACTGTCAGCAATAGGGACTTAATCTGCATTCAGAGCAATGAGGATCGAATTCAGTCGTTTTAGTGGCATTTGATTTGTTGTCTGCAAATGCTATCAAGTAGGACAAGTCTAAAATTTTGGTCTTCTGGTAAAGAATTAAGGGTTATAACCCTTTACCACACAATCACAAACCTTGAAGAAGACGCCTTTTGAAAACATCGTTGGCAAAGGAGAAAATGCTGTTAAACAGTAATTCTCCTTTGCCAGCAATGTTTTCTAACTGTTAAAATACAAATTTCACTTTTTGATCACATTAATGTTGTCATCTGCAGAGGCTTTCAGTTTGGACAAGTCTAAAATTTTGTTGTCTGGTAAAGACTTAACCCTTTACAACACAATCCTGACTTTCAACAACCCTTAGGAAAAAGCCTATTGAAAACCTTGTGGGAAAAGGAGAAAATGCTGGTAACCAGCATTTTCTCCTTTTCGTACAATGCTTTCTTCCCAATCAAAGAAAAATTCCACCATTTGAGCCACATTGAAATTGTCGTCTGCAAATGCTTTCAGTTTGGACAGGTCTAAAATTTTGTTGGCTGGTAAAGACTTAAGGGTTAAATTAGATTTGCAGAAAGTTGCAAATGGGAGGATAGGTCTACATAAGCGGAATTTCTTATTGTCTGTCTGCTGTAGCTTTGTTCCAGCAGACAGCAATTTACTAGAAAGGATGGAAAGAGTAACTGATACTATTTAGCTTTTATGTTTGAGAGAAATCATGAAAGGAAGAGGGAAACAGCAAGAAATTCTTGCAAAATTCAGATGAGTTACCGATTTAAACAGCAGACATGTTTGCAAAACTTCCACCAACCCTTTTGTAGCTTTGCTGCTCTGGAAAAAAATACGAAAGTAATGTTAAAGCCATGCATTGTCTGTTCAGTATTGTCAACTGTTGTCGAGGAAATACTTTGCCATTTTCTGATATCTATCTTGTTACTTCAAACATATAAATCAACTTAGGCTAGTTGTTAATTATTATAAGGGAACCCACACCAAATGGGTAAATTATCTTAGATATTTTTGACACAGTTATGCCCCTTTTTTAGCTTGGCTATTTTTGAAGAAAACGTTGAGGTATTTTCATATTCCTGGCCTTGTCTGCAGTGGTGTCTGTGGCATCTTTTTGCAAAAACTTTGGCATTTTGTAATTTCTCTGTTACTATGGAAGATAATTACTTCAAACTTGGACAAGTTGTTAACTATCGTAAGGGAAACCCATACAACAGAGGCAGGTAACCTTCAAAATATTTTCGACACATTTATGCCCCTTTTTTCAACTTAGATTTTTTAAAAAAAATGACGTTTCATAATACCTCTGTAATAACTGAAAATATTTACTTGCACCAGTTCTTAAATATCAAAAGTGGAACCTATACAACAGGGACAGGTAACCATCAAAGTATTTTGACACAGTTATGCCCCTTTTGGACATACAGATTTTCACTGAAAATCAAGCATTTGCAGCCAAGCGTTGGCACCAGCATGTGGTGCTCTTGTTTTCTTTAGAATTTTCACTGAAAAAGCAGCTGCAGCCAAGCCTTGGCATCCTCATGTGGTGTTCTTGTTTGATTTTTGCAGCTTCATAATCATAATACAGATCTACAGAAATGATAGAAACAATTATGTAACTAACCTGAAGGCCAGATTATGTTTGCTGCTCAAATCCCACTTGCAACAAAAGTTTCTCATTTCTTAGTCTTGCTGATTTATAGATTTAGAACAGACACCTTTTTTTGCATGACATCCAGTAAAATGTCAAATAACTTAACAAGAGTGTGATTTTAGAGAAAATAATTATTGGGGTAGAAAATTGCAAAATTTTTGTACAAGCATAAGTTGTATCAAGGAACAAGAATATCAATGATAATTATTTCAATTTTTACCCAGAACCCTTCATAAAACAATCCTTAACTCTTTACTAAATGACAAAATTTTAGACCAGTCCAAATTGAAAACTTTTGCAGAGGACAAAATAAATGTGACTAAAAAATTGAAATTTGTCTTGGGAAGCGTAGAAAACATTGTGGGAAAATGAGAAAATGCTGGTTGCCAGCATTTTCTCCTTTTCCCATAATGTTTTCAAAAGTCTTCTTCCTCAGGGTCGTTAAAAGTCGGTATTGTGTGGTATAGGGTTAAGGAAGGAGGCTTCTGAAAACATTGTGAGAAAAGCAGAAAATGCTGGTAACTACCTGTAAACCACAATCTTTTATAGCCTTTCATAAAAAATCCCATTATTGAGCTACATTTATTTTCATCGTCTGCAAATGCATTCAAATGCTTTCAATTGCAAAAAGTCTGAAAATTTTGGTTTGGTATAACTCTTTACCAAACGACAAAATTTTTGGAATGGACCAAATTGAAAGCATTTGCAGATGACAAATTAAATGCTTCTAGATGATGGTTTCTCTCTCTGATTGGGTAGAAAACAATGTAGGAAAATAGAAAATGCTGGTTACTAGCATTTTCTCCTTTTCCCTCATTGTTTTTAAGACTTCTTTTATAGGGTTGTCAAAAGTCGGGATTGTGTGGTAAAGGGATAAGCAAAAGCTCTGACAGGCAAGTCAGCAAAAACTCAGCCTTGCTTGCATGTAAGTTACCTGTAGAGTTCCCTTCACGACAAAAACAAGGTCATTTGAAGACGGCATAGATCAGATACAGACTGCATAGAACATGCAGGCAGATTGTCAGTTTATGTTGTCTACTATTTTAACCCTTAAAGCGGCGAATAAACCTATTGGGCGTTCTCGTCCTAAAAAAATACAACCCAAATAGCTGCAATTTCATGGTTGCTTTTGTCTACAGTGATTCAGCAAAGCGGACAGTGTGGATCAAAGATCAGGCTGCACGTTTTGTGCAGCCTGATCTTGATCTACACTGGCCGCAAAAGCATCTATAGTCGTGAAAGGCGCTATTGGGCACTAAAGGAGTTAACTCTTTACCACACAATCCGGACTTTTAATGACCCTAAAAAACATTGTGGGAAAGGGAGAATATGCTGGTAACCATTTAAATCACATTTAATTTGTCGTCTGCACGTGCTTCCAATATGGACTAGCCTAAAATTTTGTCAATTTGTAAAGAGTTAACCCTTAACTTTCAGTCTAGAATAAAACCCAAATAATGGCAATTTGAAGGCTGTTCTTTTCCAGAATGCCTCAACAAAGCGGACTTTGTAGATCCAGGATCAGAGTGTATGTTCTCTGCAGTCTGATCTTGACCAATACTGGCTGCAAAGGCAACTATGGTCGTGAAAGGCACTTTAAGGAATAACTCTACCAAATGACTAAATTTTTTTTGGAGGCAAAATTGAAAGCATTCACAGATGACAAAATAAATGTAACTCGAAAAGTGAAAAATTGTTTTTCCGAGGCATTGAAGACACTTTTGGGAAAGGTGAGAATGCTGGTTTTCCAACATTTTCTCATTTTCCCATGGTGTTTTTAAGAGCCTTTTCCTCCATGAAGATTAAAACTTGGGACTGTGTGGTAAAGGGTTAATAAAATGGAGAAGAATTTCATCACAAGGTTGCAAAAGAGAAATGATCACTGAACATATCCAAACTATTCTGCTTATTTCTATTTTATGTTGCCTGGATTCTGACAAAGTGATGGCTGTTTTATGACCAACATCACCTTTACATAAGTTTTTATAGTGCTTTATGTCATTAAGTATTGATGGAAATTGATCTGTAAATACTTATTACTAGAGCATATCTCCTGCTAATTAATGGGTAGATGAACATTCCTAGAGAATGTTTTCTTCATGGAAAAAAGAATTTAAAATGTAAGGTTGAATAAGTTCCCTTTTTATGAAGAAAACATTGAAGTATTGCAATAGCCCTGTCATTGTCTGCATCTGCATCATCGTGCAAAAGCTTCGACATTTTTAGCTCACCTGAGCACCAAGTGCTAAGGTGAGGTATTGTGATGGGTCGTTGTCCGGTGTCCATCTGTCCATCTATCCACAATTCCTTTAAACATCTTCTCCTCCTAAACCCCTGGGCCAATCTTGATGAAACTTGGCAGAGATGTTCCTTGGGTGAAGCTCTACCAAATTTGTTCAAGAGATTGAATTCCACCCAAAACTCTGGTTGCCATGGCAACAGAAAGGAAAAAAATAGGAAAATCTTTGAAAATCTTCTTCTCTGATTCTAGAAGGCGTAGAGCTTTGATATTTGGTATGTAGCATCTCCTAGTGGACCTCTACCAAGTTTGTTCATATGATGCCCCTGGGGGTCAAAACTGGCCCCGCCCCTGGGGGTCACAAGTTTCGAACATAGGAACAAAGAAGGAAAACTTTAAAATTCTTCTTCTCTGAAACTGGAAGGCATGGAGCTTTGATATTTGGCATCTAGCATCTCCTAGTGGACCTCTACCAAGTTTGTTCAAATGATCCCCCAGGGGTCAAAACTGGCCCCGCCCCAGGGGTCACAAGTTTCGAACACAGGAACAAAGAAGGAAAACTTTAAAAATCTTCTTCTCTGATTCTAGAAGGCGTAGAGCTTTGATATTTGGTATGTAGCATCTCCTAGTGGACTTCTATTAAGTTTGTACATATGATGCCCCTGGGGTCAAAACTAGCCCCGCCCCGGGGGTAACAAGTTAAAACATAGGAACAAAGAAGGAAAACTTTAAAATTCTTCTTTTCTAAACCTTGAAGGCATAGAGCTTTGTTATTTGGTATGTAGTGAACATGTTCTAAGTTTGTTAGCCCACCTGAGCACAACATGTTCAGTCAGTTCGAAATTGGGTCACCTAGGGTCATAAACTAGTAGCCGGTTCGTTTGGGCTCTGCTAAGAAGAGAATGCTATTCTCAGAAGCAATTAGAATAGAAAGCCAGTCGAACGAATTTAGAATCATTCAACATGGCGGCTTTTTACAACAACCTGCTGTTGTTTGTAGAAGAATGGCTATTTGATGAGAATGACGCTAGCTTCTTCTGTCTAAACAGGCCTTGAACAATCCCCAAAATAGCAGCTTTGTATTCATCAGTGTAAGTCGAATAAGTGATAAAAATGTATACACTTTTTTATACCAATTCGAGAAATATTAGAACGTTTCGAACCCAAGCCATTTCGCCCCTAAAAATTCTGAGGGTGATTCAAGACATGCGGAGGAATTAATCAGTATTTACCGTATATTTACCACCGCAAACTGGATACTGAGCAAGAGCAATCTTTTCAGCAAGTAAAAACATGAATATTTGCACATGACAACAAAAAAACAAATGTCAACTGAAAAGAAACCATTCTTCAACTCGCGTTTCGTTGGCCGCTTCCGCCATTTTGTTTCGAATCTCTGCCTGCTCTTCCAAATATCGAGTGGAAGAGACGGCAGAGCTTCTAAAAGCGGAAGACGCCCAATCGAATGCACCGGAATATCTCCTCCAATTCTGGCAGCTCTACCATTGGCCCAAACGAACCGGCTATAGGTCACTAGGTCTCTTGTTTAATAATTCTCAGTTATTGTTGAACATATTTGTTTCACATTTATACTAGTTTTCGACTATTAAAATGGGAACCCATACAACAAGGGTAGGTAACCATTGAAGTATTTTTGACACAGTTATGCCCCGTTTTCATCATAGAATTTTCACTGAAAATCAGCAATTGCAGCCAAGTGTTGGTACCCGCATGTGGTGCTCTTGTTTTATCAAGTTTTGAAAGGATGCCATTTATTGACCCTCTACTAAACAATCCTGTGTTTTAACAACCTTGTTAAGTTGGCTTTTGAAAAGGTTTTAGAAAAGGAACATTTTTTTCTTACTGGAAGACTAACCCTAACAAATAAGTCCCATTTGACGTCTACTAATGCTTTCCATTTTGGACAGGTCATAAATATTTGTTCCAATGATCAAAATATGGCCTGTGTTCACGTCCACAACTCATACATTTGTTCTGCACAATAGAGCCATGTTCTGTGAAAAGGGGGCTTAATGCATCTCCAAAAAAGTATTGCTCCAGGTCAACCTGTGTAGTCCGCGCAGGCTGACACGGGTGGAAACTTTTTGCTTTTGGTAAATTTTCTGTATGTCAAAGGACAATTCTACCTCAAGGTTAACTCTTTACCACACAACAAAATTTTAGACTTGTCCAGATTGAAAGCATTTGCAGACGACAAAATCAGTATGACTGAAAAATTTGTTTTGGGAAGGATAGAAAACATTGTGGGAAAAGGAGAAAATGCTGGTTACCAGCATTTTCTCCTTTTCCCACAATGTTTTCAAAAGGCTTCTTTCTCAGGGTTGTTAAAAGGCGGGATTGTGTGGTAAAGGGTTAAGTTATTTATTAGAGAAAATGGGATTTAATGGATCCACCATTACACGATGACTTGCATGGGTATCGTGGATCACCGAGATGCATTAAGCCCCCTTTTGCCAGAGCATTGTGCAATTGTTTTGATGCATCAGAGGCAGATATCAACCTTCATAGAATAAAATGAGACACCTTGAAATATAGAGTAATAACTGACAACTTCTGTCTTACTACATCATGAAAAACAAGAGCACTTAGACTAATCTAACACAATTCCAGACAAATTTTGAAACATACTGACAAATGAAATGTAGTCTAAATGTCCTATGTTAAACCTTAGGCTGCTAAGCGTGACTCACTGACCTTTTGCGGACAGTGTAGATCAAGATAGACTGCACTGAATGTGCGTCTGATCTTGGATCTACATTGTCTGATAAGGAGATAATCTTTCATTCAAAAATACCTTTGAAATAGAAAAATTTGGGTATTTACCATAGGCTTTCTTTTAATATAGCAGGATAAGGGTTTAACCCATAGAGCACCGAATAAAACCAACTAACATTTCCATTGGAGGAAAAAGGGCCTAGAGCAATGTCAGGGTTACTGTTGTCCAGAATTTCTAAGTAAAAGTGGACAGTGTAGATCAAAGATCAGACTGCATGTTTTGTGCAGTCTGATCTTGATCTACACTGGCGGCAAAGGCAACTATAGTCGTGAAAGGTACCCTAAGGGCTCAGCACTAGGTTGAACGGTGAAAGGTGCCCTAAGGGCTAAGCACTGGGTTGAACCAGGGATATTGAAACAATGTGAAGGTGAGGAGTCTCCATACCAAAGAATCTATTATTATACCCCCCATCAACATAGTAGAGGGGGGTATACTGGTTTCAGCATGTCTGTCTGTCCCTCCGTTCATCTGTTTGTCCGTCAATCCGTCCATCTTTTTGTCTCCGTGCTCTAACTCAAAAGCCATTTGACCCAGGACCCTGAAACTTGATACAAGTGTTCTTCTTTACCCAAGGAGGTGCCCTATTGTTTTTGGGTCACATGGGTCAAAGGTCAAGGTCACAGGTGAACTTTGTTTTCTTTAATTGTGCTACTTCAGTGACAAGGTGCCAGCGGGGGGGTATTTTTGTCCGCTTTGCGACAGTACTAGTTTTTACTGCCCTGAGAAAAGGGAGAAAATACTGGTAAACAGCATTTCATCCTTTTGCAGCTATGTTTTCTACCTTTCTAATGACAAATTCCATTATTTGAGCCACATTTAAATACATAAGTTTCGGTCATGATATCATTTCTAAGGCAGAGCCCTAAACAGTCCTCATTTTTTGCTCTAGGAACGCCCCTGATTGTCTGCTCATCACATCTAAGAAAAGAATAGTAATGATACAAACAAATTGCAGGATAGAATCTGTTTTCCTGACTGAAAAATGTCCATTCCATTTACTTAGTTATCCAGGGGTAAATTAGTGCAATGGATGAGATAAGTTGAGTTCAGTACAGATTCCCCTCTAGTTCTAGTTAGAAAGTCAGCGATGATAAAACATAACTGCTGGAAACATCCTCATCAAATATTCAACAATAAATCCTTACAGCCAGAGAGAATAAAATGCTGTTAAAACTTGATAGTGTGTAGAATAGTTCAGAATTTAGTCAGCTGTATAAACATAGGTAAGTTATACTTGTTAGTGTGTAGAATAGTTCAGAATTTAGTCAGCTGCATAAACATAGATAAGTTACTTATATACTGGTATAAGAGATAAAGTAACTTAACCCCTTTACCAAATGATAAAATTTTAGACTGATCCAAATTGAAAGCATTTGCACACGACAAAATAAATGTTGCACAAATTATGGAATCTCTCTTTGAGACGGTAGAAAACTGTGTGGGAAAAGGAGAAAATGCTAGTTACCAGCATTTTCTCCTTTTCTCACAATGTTTTCAAAAGCGTTCTCTCTCAGGGTCATTAAAACTCGGGATTGTGTGGTAAAGGGTTAAGGGATTTGTCTTCGATTTAAAACCAGACACAACTTCTAATTTCTTTGACGGCCTCAGGAAAATAATGCATTTTCTATGGGTCGTAATCTGAGCAATCCTGCAACCATCAGGGGCAATATTTGGCATGAACATGCAAGAATGATTATAGTTCTATAATGTAAAAATGAAATGGGTGAAAAGTTGGCTGGAAACTAGTATAGATGTATCTTTAAAAATCATATGATTTTACAACAACGAGGAAAAGGGCTTTGAAAGTATTGTGGGACAAGGAGAAAATGCTGGTAGCTAGCATTTTCTCCTTTTCCCACAATATTTTCTACCCATTCAGAGACAAAGTCAGTCATTTGACCTTTATTATCGGATTTGCTGTCTGAAGATTTCTATCAGTGTTGAGAAGTTTAAAATTCTGCAGTCTGTTAGAGAGTTATTCCTTTACCAAACAATCCCGTGTTTTAACCCTTTACCTCACAATCCTGAGTTTTAGCAACTCGGATGGAGATAACTTTTAAAAACATTGTGGAAAAAGGACTAAATGCTGGTGACGAGCATTTTCTGCTTTTCCCACAATGTTGTCTGCCCTATCAGGGACACATTTTGTGATTTGAGCCACCTCAAATTTGTTGTCTGCAAATTCTTCCAATTTGGACCAGTCTACAATTTTGGTAAGAATTTAACTCTTTACCAGATGAGAAAATTTTACATTGTTCCAAATTGAGAGCATTGGCCGACAACATTAATTTTAAATGCGGCTCAAATGATGGGAGTTGTCTTGACAAGAATAAAAAACCTTGGGGGAAATGGAGACAATACTGATACTAAGCACAATCATTTCTCCATTTCCCACATTGTTTTCAAAGATGCTCTTCCTCTGGGTCATGAAAACTTGGGATTCTTTGGTATAAAGTTTACCCATTACCCAAACAGTCCTGGAATCTAAACAGCTATGAGTAAGAAAGCTTTTGAAAATTTTGTGTGACGAGGAGAAATGCTGATAACTAGCATTTTCTCCTTGTCACACAATGTTTTCTATGTTTCTGTTCCAGTCAAATGTGATACGACATTTGCAAATACTTTCAGTCTGGACAAGTGTAGAATTATGTTGTTTGATGAAGAGTTAACCCTTTACCAGACAATTCCGTCTTTGAACAACCCTGAGGAAGATGACCTTTGAGAACATTGTGGAAAAAGGAGAAAATGCTTGCTACCACCATTTTCTCCTCTTCCCCACATTGTTTTCTAACCCTTCAGATATTAATGTCAATTTTTGAATCCCATTTATTTTGTCATCTGCAGATACTTTCAATCTGGATGAGTCTAAAATTGTGTCCGTAAAGAGTTCAACAACCCTGGAGTCTTTGTTTGAGCTCAGTTCTTGTCAACAGTGGGATTAATTTTGCACCGTTAAGTAGTTAGAATGAAATATTCATGCTGCTCTCAGACTGGCCGTCTTTCAAGAGATATGTGATATTTGGAGAGTATTTTCAAACATTTGGTTATTTCTAGTGAAAGTTTTATCCATGTTAGATAGATGGTTCTTGTCGATATTTTCCAAAGAATGATTTTCAATATCTTTGATATTTTTTAACACTTCAGAGGTATTTCAGTTCTCAACCCTATACCATGCAATGCCAACTTTTAACGATCTTGAGGAAGGAGCCCTTTGAAAACATAGGGGAAAGGAAAAAATGAGAGTGACCAGCATGTTTTCCTTTCCCAAGAATGTTTTCTACCCGTTCAAAGACATATTCCATCATTTGAGCCACATTTAAAATGTCAGCTGCAAATGCTTTCAATTTGGACAAGTCTGAAATTTTGTTAAGTGGTAAAGAGTTAACCCTTTACCACACAATCCCGGTTTTTAATGACCCTGAGAGCCTTTTGAAAACATTGTGGGAAAAGGAGAAAATGCTGGCAGCCAGCATTTTCTGTTTTTCCCACAATGTTTTCTACCCTTCCTAAAACAAATTTCAATTTTTAAGTCACAAATATTTTGTCGTCTGCAAATGCTTTCAATTTGGACTAGTCTGAAATTTTGTCAGGTGGTAAAGGGTTAATGTTCAGATGGGACTTTTGGAGCCCTTACCTTAGACTTCTTGAAAACAATGTGATACAAGAACAATGGCTTGTACCAAGAAAAACATGGTCCTTTTCTCTGTAATTTTTATCATGATTAACTTTTTACCAAATAAATAAATCTTATACTAAGTCCAATTTGAAAGAATTTCAATTATTCCTTTGTCAGCAAATGCTTTGAACTTGGACAAGTCTAACATTCTGTCGTCTGGTCATGAGTTATAATGTCAGATTTTGACACGAAATAATGTATATACTTACCTTTTCTGTAAAATATCATAATCCTTTCTGTTGCAGGTTAGGGTAACAAGGCATGCATGCATTTCCAACACTCCTGAGACTTAGTTATGTGGATGGCCCTGTCTGTGGACCATGGTTTTGAATGTCTCAAGTTGGAATGCCAGTCAAGGCAAATATTTTGGTGGTAAAAATTGTAACATCCTTGACCAAGCCCCGGTAGCAGGGTCTGAAGCGTACAGGACTTGAGAACAGGGGAGGTGCTGGTTCCAATCCTGCCAATTTCTTTCAAAGGATTTATGATAGCCATTGCAACGGGGTTCATTCCCCTCGCACAGCTGACCATTGTTTCTATGATGGTTATGTGGGAAGGGCAGCCAGTGGCTTCAGAAGAATATTGTGCGAAGTACTGGTAAAAGAAATTCCAGGAAAGCACATAGATAGATGCACTGGCTGCCATAACATCACTGAAATAACAATGAAAATGACGTTAAACGCCATACAGTAAATCAATCCGGACATCCTCGTGATTTCTGCTTGCCAGATATCCACTTTCTTCTAAATCAGATTTTGGTCTCAATCCAGTTTGTGCAGAGCGAACTATTAGACTGCTTAACCATTTACCACAGAAACCCTGTTCAAAACCCAGAAGGAGAAGACTTAAAAACATTGTGGCAAAAGGAGAAAGTGGCAGTAACCAGCATTTTCTCCTTTTCCCACAATGTTCTTAACCCTTTCTGATGCAAATCCCATCATTTGAGTCTCATTTAGAATGAAGTCTGCAGATTCTGTCATTTTGAACCAGTCTAAAATGTTGTCATTTGGTTAAGAATAAATCCTTTACCACATGACATATTTTAGACCCGTCCAAATTCAAAGAATTTGCAGATGACAATTCCAATGTGGCTCAGTTGATGCGATTTTTCTTCGATAGTGTAGAAAACATTGTGGGAAAAGGAGAAAATGCTGGTTACCACCATTTTCTCCATTTCCCACAATGTTTTCAAAAAGCTTCTTCCTCAGCGTTGTTAAAAGTCGGGATTGTGTGGTAAAGGGTTATATGCGTAAAGGACTCTATCACAAATTGAAAATCAACGTAGCTACTACAGTAAAACTGTTACAAGGTTGATTTTGATTGCCAAGAAAAATTTCAGACAGTGATGATTCCAGATGAGCCTTCTGATCTTGGTGAAAGGTATCTACAAAAGAATTTCAAGTTGTTTTTGGCTTTCAGCAGATTCATTTCAGGTTAAGTTATTTTTTAAGTGGCCCTCTGGAAAGAAAGGGTTTGATTTGTTACTCTTAGCAGCAAGCAGCTTGACGCATATCATGGATCCGTTTTGTCTAAAAGCTGGCTGAATCATGAGGTAGAATTGTCCTTTGACATGCAGAAAAATTTACCAAAAGTAAAATGTTTCGACCCAGGTCAGCCAGTGGGGACATGGGTCAATACTTTTTTCACATGCAGAAAACTATTGATATGATTCATTTGTTTTCAGATAGTAAGTTATGTGTTTTAATCCTTTACCACACGCTGCCGGCTTTAACGATCCTGGAAAGGAATTAAGCCTTTTGGAAACATTGTAGAAAGATAGAAAATGCTGGTAACCAGCACTTTCTCCATTTCCCACAATGTTTTCTACCCTATAAAAAAAAAATTGCTCCATTTGAGCCACATTGAAATTGTCTTCTGAAAATGCTTTCAATTTGGACATGGCTAAAATTTTGTTGTTTGGTAAAGAGTTGATATAGGGTTAATTCACGTTTTTGAGGTCATTAACATTCACAGAGGCCCGAAAAATGGTTTAATGCCAGAGTGCGAAGCACGAGGGTGTTTAACCATTTTGAGGGCCTTTGCGAATTAAAATGACCGAAAAAAAAGTGAATTAACGCTATTATTGCATAAAATAAATGTATTTTAGCAATAATTTGTATCGAAAGCAAACAATATTTCCATAGAAATGCAAAGAAACGGACTTGAAATGTACCGGACTTGTACTGGTCAAAACCGGAATTTGACGAAATTTTTGTTATGCGTAGTGAAGGGCCGTAGTCCTGTGCCACTGTTTTGGATTCTCGCTATAATTCACTTCTAATGATATTTAATGCATAGCGGACTTTGGTAGGATTAGCTTGCACAATTTTTGGATCTATTACAACTAGGATAAATGAGTGAATATGGAATTTCTGTAACTGAAAGACGTCAAAAGGATATATATAAAGCGAAGGAATTGCCGACCACGACCACGTTAGGAAAGTAGGTGGGATGTAGAATGCATTACGATTGATTTTTTGCTCATATCTCAATAATACTGAGATACTGAATAAGATTTCGTTTGTGGTGTACTAAAATCATCAAAGACAAGCCATAATAAGGATCTAACATGGTGTAAGTTCCTACAGCTTAGTTGGTCGGAGTCTGGGATTGTATGACAAGAACAAACGTTCAGTGTACATTGTTTACAAGGTAGGCTCTGATCGAGGATATTGAAAGTACAAAGCCGGGCGTTAACAGCGCGTGATTTTACTGATTAATACACATTTTCTTCTGTTAACGCCCGTTTTTTTCCCCGTTAATGCATGCTTATAACGGCCAGGAAACTTACATTTTGTGCAATAATAGATTCAAAATGGTTCATAACATTTGTCATTTCAGTTGGACATCAAAGTATATCAGCGGCAATCCTTAATGTTGTTCCAACTTTAAATACATAGACAAGTCATGTGATTGACTGAGACAGTCAACTGGACAGCTAGTTTTTGGAATTTACTGGTAGAAGGAATATTTAAATTGGCTGTTGAATGCTTCAGAAAACATTGAGAGAAAAGGAGGAAATGCTAATAACAAGCATTTTCTCCTTTTCCGACAATGTTTCCTTCCTCTACAAGACAGGAATCGTATTTTGATCTACGGTGAATTTGAATTGTCTGCACATACTTTTAACCCTTTCCCAAACAAGCCCTGGTTTTCACGTGTCTGCAGTACAAGTCTTTTGAAAACACTGTGGGAAAAGGAGAAATTGCTCGTAACGAGCAATTTCTCCTTTTCCCACAGTGTTTTCTACCCTTTTTTAGAACTTTCTGCCATTTTCATCAAATTTAATATTATCGTCTGCAAACTCTTTCAATTTGGACCAGTCCAAAACTTGCCGTTTGGGAAAGGGTTAATTTGGTTGAGTCTTAAAATCTGTTGTCTAGTCAAGGGTTTAAAAAAGGTACATGTAATAAAAATTTTGATATGTCAAAAGTAGATGTTAATTCCTACTATCATAGGGTTATTTACAATCTTCTATGCTTTCCCCCCCACCACTCTGTTTTCAACAGCATCCATTTAGAAAGAATTAGGACTTGCTCTACAACAAGGAAAGATAATGAGCCCCACTTACAAGAGGGTATAAGCTCAGTTGCTAGTTTAGTGTAAGGAGTCTGGTGGCCAATATTGGTCTGACTCCACTTCTGTAGCAGTTTCATTGGGACATTGGACTAGTGAGCACACAGAGGAGGGCACAAAACACCTCCCTTCAAAAAAAATACACACATTTATTTTATGTGTTTTGTGCAGTATTTCATTACAGTATTGATTCAGAAAATAGGATGTTTACAATATTTTGACTGCAAGTTTTCTGCAGGAGTAACTCTGTTAGAGCCAGGATTTATCTTTAAATTCTCACAGAGTGTTGTTCACATGAGATATTTTAGGGGACTTGAATTCGGATATTTGACAGGTCTTACATTCTAAGGTAATTTCATTTATTTTTGTATGTTGTCATTTGAAAAGCCAGATTCACATTTAATAAGTTTTTTATATTTATTTTTTTAAAACTCTTTGCAACATGATCTTGAGTTTTGACGATCTTTTAGAAAAATGCTTTTCTTTGAAAAGGAGGAAATGCTGGTAAGTTTTTCCCACAATGTTTACTAACTTTTCACAGACAAATAGATCTATGATCAGTTGAGTCGCACGTAATTTATAATATGCAGATGCTTTCAGTATGAATCAGTCCAAAATTTTGTTATGTTGTAAACACTGAACAGCTCATTTTGTGCCCCTTGTCCAAGCACATAATAGTTATAGTACATAGAATATGTTAATTTATACTCTTTCAAATTTGTATAGTTTTTCAGAGTCTTGTTACAAAGATGAAAATTCATGGTCTGTGAAATAATTATCGGATAATCAGAGCTCCAGATAAAAGGGAGTGATATATTCTAAATCCATAATTTCTCTTCCAAATCCTATGTTGTGGGTATTCATTGGAATCGTCTCGATGAGACAATTCTAATGAATACCCATAACATAGGGTTTAGTGGAGAGTGATTAATATTTTCAATTTTGAAATAAAAAATTACACCTTCTATCTGGAGTTCTGGATAATAATTGTAATTTCATGCAGCTGTTAGCACAAGAGTAGGAGTAACTTTTTGATTTATTGCTTAGAATTTTTATAGAAGGACAGTCTTATGTGTATAAAATTATGAGAGATTGTCTTTAAAAATTAGATAGATTAGGGTTTTACCAAACAATCTTGTATTTTAACAATCCTGATGAAAAGGTCTTTTAAAAATGTTGTGGAAAGATAAGAAAGTAACAACCAATTTCTCATTTTCCCAATTTTCCTTTTTCATTTCAAAGACAAGTTCCATTATTTTATCCACTATTAACATTTAACTTGTCATCTGCAAATGCTTTCTATCTGAAGATGTCTGACTCTACAGCAATTTATCCCATACCCAGAAGGTTTACATAAGCCTGATTCCTCAGAGTTGTAAAATCAATTGATTGTTTTCCTACTTTTCCTACCCTGTCAGAGACAAAATTCATCCATTTAGCCACAGTTAACTCTTTACCCAACTACAAAAATCAAGACTTGTTGAAACTGGAAGAATTTGCACATGACAAATGAACCCTTTACCACACAATCCTGAGTTTTAACGACCCAAAAACGCTTTTTAAAACACTCACAGTGGGGAGTAGAAAAGAATGCTGGTAACCAGCATTTTCTTCTTTTCCTGCAGTGTTTTCTACCATTTCTAAGACATATCCCATCATTTGGTCAACAGATAATTTGCTGTGCAAATTCTTTCGATTTGGACGGGTCTAAAATTTTGTTGTTTGGTAATGAGTTGAATGTGGTTCAGATGATGGTATTTGTCTTTGATAGGGTAGAAAACATTGTGGGAATAGGTTATTGGTTACCAGTATTTTCTCCATTTCCCACAATGTTTTCAAAAGGCTTCTTACTCAGGGTCATTAAAACTCGGGAATGTGTGGTAAAGAGTTAATTGGTCATCTACAAATGCATACAACATGGACAAGTCTAATATTGTGTTGTCTGGTACAGGGTATTTGACTCCAAGTTTTAACGACTGTGAGAAAAATGTCTTTTGAAAACAAAGAATATGGGATAAGAGAAAATGCTGGTTACAAGCACTGTCTTCTTTTTCCACATTTTTTTCTACCCCTCCCAAAACAAATTTCAATTTTTGAGTCACATTTATTTTGTCGTATGCAAATGCTCTCAATTTGGACATGTCTAAAAATTTTGTTGTCTGGTGCAAGGGTATTTAATAACCATAATTATTCTCTTATAACACTTTACCAAATGATTTGGTAGGATAAAATTTTAGACTGGACCAAATTGAAAGCCTGTTGTAGATACCAAATTTGGTGTAGTTCAAATGATGATTTCTGTATGTGATAGGATTGATAAAATTGTGGGAAATGGAGAAAATGCTGGTTTCTGGCATTTTCTCCTTTTTCCTATAATGTTTGCTAAAGCCTCCTATTTCAGGGCTGTTGAAATTGAGATTGTGTGGTAATAGCTAAAACTAATGAAAAGTAAATTACAAAACACATTCTGGTTAAACAAAATTGGAAAGGAAGAAGTAATAATTAGACTTATTGCTAGTGTCATTTAACTTTTTCCCAAACGAAAAAAACTGAGGCTTGTCCAAATTGAAAGCATTTGCAGATGACAAATTAAACATAAATGGTGATTTTAACATTTGATAGGGTAGAAAACATTGTGGTTACCAGCATTTTCTCCTTTTCCTACAATGTTTTCAAAAGGCTTCTCCCTCAGGGTTGTTAAAACTCGGGATTGTGTGGTAGAAAGTTAAGAGACTGAGGAAATGGACCATTGGTCTAAAACTAGAAATTGCTCATTTTCTCTCAGTGTTTTCAAAAGCTGTCTTCTGGAGAGTGTAATAAATTGTAATTCTTTAGTTTTTGGTGGAGGAAACACTTTAGACCAGAGGAATAAGTGGTCTGTCTCACAGGGGTAATTGCTACAGTAATTATCAATGAAATGCTCTGGAATTTACAGAAAAAGAAACAGGCTTTTATTTCTAAAGCTTAACCACATCATCCAGAGTTATAAAGACCCTGACAGAAAAAGCTTATGAAAACAATGTGGGAAAAGAAGAAAAGGATGGTTACCAGCATTTTCTCTTTTTCCTACCATGTTTTCTACCCTAACATTAAGAAAAAAAAAATCTCATCATTTGAGCAACATTTTATTTATCATCTGCAAATGCTTTCAAGTTGGATGAGCCTATCCAGTTCTGTGGTAAAAGATTAGCATTGAAGGAAAAAAAAAAGCTTGATATTGCAATATCATGGTCTTTTGAACAAATTGAACATATTTTCCATTTATTTTGGCTTAACTCTTTACCACACGGCAAAGACGTAGACTAGTCCAAATTGAAAGCATTTGCAGACGACAATAAAAATGTGGCTCCTGGAATTTCTCTTTGATAGGGTAGAAGACATTGTGGGAAAAGGAGAAAATGCTGGTTACCAGCATTTTCTCCTTTTCCCACGATGTATTCAAAAGGATTCTTCTTCAGGGTCGTTAAAAGTCGGGATTATGTGGTAAAGAGTTAATGTTGGGGGTCAATTCAAATACACAGTTGGAAATTTTGATCCGGCCTTCCCTTTCCCCGACTGTTTACCATGCGTAGTGTTTTCAAAACATAAGCAGTGAAGTAATGGATTACATTTGGTCCAGAATACCCAGAGGAAGATGTATATATTTGTAATGGTGTTTCATGATTATTTTTCCTGTTCTCAGTTTCCAACCTCATGTGGGTTGGCATATGTGAGCTCCCTACCATATGTGATACATACGTATGGTACATGATTCTATATCTTTATGTTTGTATTAAACATTGAATAAATCTTTACCAAACAATCCTGTGTTATAATGACCCCTGGGAAGAAGTCTTATGAAAACATTGAGGAAAAAGGAGAAAATGCTGGCAACCAGCATTTGCTCCTTTTCCCATAATGTTTGGTTTGTAACCTTTCAAAGACAGCAATCATCTTATGCGCTACATTTAACGCTGTACCACACAATCCCGACTTTCAACAACCCGAAAGAAGAGGCCTTTTGAAAACATGGCGGAGAAAGGGAAAATGCTGGCGAGCAGCATTTTCTCCTTTTCCCTCAGTGTTTCCTGCCTTTTCACAGACAAATCTCACCAGAAGAACCATAGGCAATTTATCATCTGAAAAATTTTAATGCTCTCAATTTGGACAAGTGTAAAATTTTTTCATGTGGTAAAGTATTGTCTTCTGCAAGTGCTTTCAATTTGGTGGTGTCTATAATTTTCTCTTTTGGTAATGGGGTAGCAGCCTTTTCCCTCAGGTATATGGTTTCTGATTTTGTTACCTTTTGCTGCTATGAAGTATAAGATTTTCATCGTCTTTTTTGTTTTTCAAAGATAAAGAAGAGAAAGCATGAAATGTTTAGTTCATGTATATCATTAATTCTTGAAATATTTACTATATGGCTTGTCAGAGTCAGTTTTGCACTGGAAATAGTGTTATTATTCTGTGTATATAATATAAAAGAAAAAGGTTCACAGATAATTTTTCCATCTAACTCTGGCCCACAAAATGTTTGAAAGCCATTTATCCGTAATAACACATGGCACTGGCAAGTTTAACTCTTTACCAAAAGACAAAATTTTAGACTTGTCCAAATGGAAAGCATTTGCAGACAACAAAATAAATGTGACTCAAAAAATGAAATTTGTTTTGGATAGGGTAGAAAACATTTTGGGAAAAGGAGAAAATGCTGGTTGCCAGCATTTTCTCCTTTTCCCACAATGTTTTCAAGTGGCTTCTTTCTTAGGGTCGTTAAAACTGGGGATTGTGTGGTAAAAAGAGTTAAAAAGCAAGGAAATGAAAGAGTTTTCCTACTGTGTGACAAACTGAGAGATCTAATGGTGCATGTAAACAGAAGTTTGGTAAAGTGTAATTGGATTTCTCATCTGAAAATCTAGGGCTTGAGAGTAAAATTAGGACACTGCTGACATTCAACTTGTGTAGCTACTACTGCCACTTGATTTTAACCCTTAAAGCACCGAATAAACCCAATGGACATTTTCAGTCTAGAATAACAGCAAGATAATTACAATTTCGTGGTCACTTTTTATGTCTGGTGTCTCAGCAAAGCGGACAGTGTAGGTCAAAGATCAGGCAGCAGGTTTTCTGCAGCCTGATCTTAATCTACACTGGCCGCAAAGGCAACTATAGCCGTGAAAGGCACTTTAAGGGTTAACTATTTAGTGCACAGTCCCGAGTTTTAACAACCCTGGGAAAAAAGGCTTTTGAAAACATTGTTGGAAAAGGAGAAAATGCTGGTAATCAGCATTTTCTCCTTTTCCAACAATGTTTTCTTTTCTATCAAAGGCAAATCTCACCATATGAGCAATATTTTACTCTTTACCACATGACAAAGTTTTAGTCAGGTCCAAGTTGAAAGCATTTGTAGATGACATGTCAGTGTTACTCAAAACATAAAATTTGTCTTCGGAAGTGTAGGAAACATTGTGTGAAAAGAAGAAAATGCTGGTTACGAGCATTTTCGTCTTTTCCCAAAATATTTTCAAAAGGCCCCTTCCCCAGGGCTGTTAAAACTCTTGATTGTGTGCTAAAGAGTTAAATTGTTGTCTGCAGATGCTTTCGATTTGGATCAGTAAAAAAAATTGCCATTTGGTAAAGAGTTAATCCATTCAGCACCATAGGTAAAAACCGTGGCTTTTGCAGGCGGCATAGATCAAGATCGAACTCTGCAGAGAGTGCAGTCTGATCTTGGATCTGTTCCGCCTGCTTGGTTAGTCAAGCTTGTAAGATATACATCGTTCTTAATTTTCTTAATTTCAGTGGATCACATTTTTCTAGTTTATATATTTGATGTTGTAAGAGCTAACCCTTTACCACACAGTGCTGATCATTAACAACCCTGTAGAAGAAAGCTTTAGAAAACATTGTGGGAAAAGGAGAAAATGCTGGTAACCAGCATTTTCTCCTTTTCCCACAATGTTTTATACCCTGACCAAAGACAGAAATCGTCATTTGAGCTACATTTGTTTTCATCTGCAAATGCTTCCAATTTGACGAGTACAACATTTTGTCATTTGGGAAAAAATTAATGGGGGCTTTTCAAGTACTATTTTCCTAAATTTGGCTACTTTAGAAATTTGTATTCTTTAAATTTTCATCATTTTCAGAGGGACGATTAGCTGTTGCCCTGTATAATGAACTGTTTTATTGTGTAAAGTCTAGTAAACCTAGTGTGAAAAGCGATAATTATAGACCTGGCATAAATGGAATTAGTGCTGACAATTAATGGGTTTTAATTCCCAAATGATGTATTGATGGATGAACAACACTTTTTTTCCTGGTGGATTGAAATATAAGGTTTGTTGGATACTATACTGTGTGTTTATATATCAGCCTGTATCTGTTGATATATTATTTTTTTTAACATTATTTCAGTTATATCGCGGGAGCAAGTGCACCCATTCATGCTTTCCTGGAGATTCTTTTACCAGTACTATGCACAATATTCTTCCCAAGCCACAGTGGCTGCTTTCTCGCAAAACCATCATCAAAATGGTGGTCAATGGTGAGAGAGGAATGAATCCTGTCACTATGACTATCATCAATCCTAGGAAAGAAATTGGCCAATCCGCAGATAGAACCTAGGTCCTGTATGCTACCGACTGAACTATCGGGGCTTGTATCAGTATATATTACCCTGCAAGATCAGTAACATGCATTGGCTTGGCCAAGCCCAGCCAGGCAGCTCAGTGGTTAATGTATCTGACTCTTGACCTTGTAGTTGCTTGCTCAATACCTGATTGAGGAAAACTTCCTTTTTGACGATTTTTTTCCCCTCTCATCATCTGGCAACAAAGTCTAGTAGGCTTCAGCCTATTTTCTGCTCTGAAAGAAAAAAAAAATGTTTTCATTGCGAGAAAGGATTACAGGTTATGAGTGAATGGGGAATAAATCATTCTGTTATCATGTGGCATCATCATAAACAATTTCAGTAAGGCAAAATTGGTTTGGTTTACTCCAGTTTCTTATCTATGAAACCTTATACCTTGAAGAAAGTGCTGCAGATGAAGATTAGCAGAGAATGAATATCATCATTATTAGGATTTGTAACATATAGAAATAGAAAGAGGTATTCCTGAGTTTTAGGTCTTTACCAGCGGTTCTAAGTTTTAACAATGCTAAGGTAGAAGGCTTTTGAAAACACTGGGGGAAAAGGAGAAAATGCTGGTAACCGGCATTTTTTTCCTCTTTCCACAATGTTTTCTAACCTATCAAAGACAGCAATTACTATAAGAGCCATATTTAATCTGTTGTCTGTTGAATGCTCTCAATTTGATAAAGTCCAAAAGTTTGTCACTCTGGTTAAGAGTTATGTACAGAGACAGAAAGAGGGATTCCTGGGGTCTATCCTGAGGTAAGCTTTTACCATACAGTTCTAAGTTTTAACAATTCCATGGTAGAAGGCTTTTGAAAACATTGTGGGAAAATGAGCATTTTCTCCTTTTCCCACAATGTTTTTTTGCCTGTTCAGAGACAGATTTCACCATTTAAACCAAGTTTCACATTTGACTGAAATTGCTTTTGAATTGAATAATTATAGAATTTTGATTTCTGGTTAAAAGAATCCTATTATTGATCTGGATGTAGAAGGCTTTTGAAAACAGCATTTTCTCCTTTTCCCACAATGTTTTCTGCAGCTTTATTCTTCAGGGTTGTTAAAACTGGGGATTGCATAGAAAAGGTTTAAGGTTCACATAAATACATTTGAAAACATGGTGGCAAAAGTAGAAATTGCTTATTATGAGTAATAATGGTTGCCATGATGGTCTCGAAAATTAGCAGTTGTTGAAGGAAATATACCATATTTCACCCAATTAATGCGCCATACAAGAGGCCAACAGGGTGCTTCTGTTTCCTAGCCAATGTCCTGAAATTTGAGTTCCATTATATAGAGTAAGTATGGTACTTTCATTCAGGTGGAGGTTGTATGGAGGGCCTCTGGAGGAAGTAATATAGTGGGGGCGCTACTATTAGCGAGGGAGTGTTAATTAGGTAAAATACAGTAATGTGCAGGATGTAATGAGAGAAGCATTCATGGCTTGTGTGGTCCCCATACACGGGTGGCCTCTTTACATGGGTATTAAATTTTGATGTACTATTAAACTTCAAAGATTATCAGGGAATCTACATTTTCAATTCTCACAAGGTCCTTTTGAGACATTTGTCTGTTATAATGGTTTCTATTGCTTTTTCCTATTCAGTCTTCAAACTCTGAATTTATTTGAAGTTAACGCTTTACTACATGACAAAATTTTAGTCTCATCCATATTGAAAGCATTTGCAGATGACAAATTCAAGCTAGCTCAAATGATAATTTCTGTCTTTGAAATAGTAGAAAACAATGTGGGAAAAGGAGAAAATGCTGGTTACCAGCATTTTCTCCTTTTCCCACAATGTTTTCAAAAGCCTCTTTCCCTGGGCTTATGTGGTTAAGGGTTAAATAGGATGCAGATTTGTCCGTTGTTACCATGGGGTCTTGTGTGGCCCAGACTGGTAAAGTGTAGGACTCGTAACCTGGAGGCCCCAGGTTCGAGCCTCACTGGATCTACTGGGTTTTTGTTGGAGTGTCCTTATGCAAGACACTTCAAAGCCCTAGCCTAGTACTGGTGAAACCCAGGAAATACATGAATATCTGAGCTGTTGCCGTGACCCGACTGGAATATTGTTGAAAGTGGCGTAAAACACCATTCAATCAATCAATCATTGTAACAATGATGATCATTTTGAAATAATTCTACAGGCCCAAAGTAAGGAAGAGAAAAAAAGTGTGTATCCTAAGGAAGAAAGCTTTTGAAAACTTCAGGGGTAATGGAGAAAATGCTGGTAACCAACAAGTCAAAAATTTTGTTCTTTGGTTATTCCATTGTTACTGCATGAACACATTACTAGAGCTTATAAGCCAATTTTATTGTCTATTCTCAGAGCTGCAACCTCTGAAAACATTGAAGCTAAAGCAAAGATTTTTGTGTTAGGAGCAAAACATACTTCTCCATTTGCCTCAGTGAAAATCGATTTTCTGTATTCTGCATATTTTCAGTTTTTTATCCTCCCCAGAATGCTCTATCATTCAATAGTGTTTCATGGGTACAAGAAAAGAGCAGAAAACATTGTGGTTACCAGCATTTTCTCCTTTTCCCATAATGTTTTTGATAGGCTTCTTCCTCAGGGTCATTAAAGAGTGGGATTGTTTGTTAACCCTTTACCACACAATCCTGAATTTTACCGACCCCGAGAAAGAAGCCTTTTGAAAACATTGTGGGAAAAGGAGAAGATCCTGGTAACCGGCATTTTCTCCTTTTCCTCCACATAGTTTTTCTATCCTATCACAGACAAATCTGACCATCCAGACAATATTTAATTTGTCATCTGCAAGTGCTTTGAATTTGGACCAGTCTAAAAATTTGTCATTTGGTAAAGAGGTAAAGGGCTAACTAAAAGGCAAGGCAAGGCATACAGGATGATTACAATTTGTTTCTGGAGAAGAGATTTTTTATATACTTTCTTTCCTCCTTATTTTATGAAGATTTATGGAGATGATGTGCATGCTTGATGAGCTAGGGAACCTGCCGGATAATTTGCCTCTATTAATACAAAGAGATGGTAATTCAGAATGAAGTGGATCCATGTGTGAGATAATGAGATAAAATGTGTAATCAAGGAGTTATCTCCCTAAATCTCTATCTTATCATATATCTTGTCACTGGAGGTGTGAACCCGTGGGATGCTCATATGTATACAGACATTTTGGGCAGTGACTCGTCTTGACATTCTTAGTCCAAAAAGGCAAATTAATTCTTTAGCACAAAATCCCGAGGTTTAACGACCCTGAAAGAGAGGGCTTTTGAAAATATTTTGGGAAAACGAGAAAATGCTGGTAACCAGCATTTTCTCCTTTTCCCACAATGTTTTCAAAAGCCATCTCACAGACAAGTCTCATCATTTGAGACATTTGTCATCTGCAAATGCTTTGAATTTGGACAAGTCTAAAATTTTGTCACACTTTACCAATCCACAAAATTTTAGACTTGTCCATGTTAAAAGCATTTGTAGACAAGAAGATAAATGTGACTCCAATATTGAAATTTGTTTTGGGAACAGTAGAAAACAATGTGGGAAAAGGAGAAAATGCTGGATACCAGCATTTTCTCTGTTTCCCACATTGTTTTCAAAAGCATTTTTCCTTAGGTTCATTGAAAGTCAGGATTGTGTGGTAAAGGGTTAATACAAATATCATCAAAGTCAGTCTGCGAATCCTTGACAACAATTCTGCCCGACAGAAAGGATACAAAGTGATTATTCATGACTTGAGGCAGTTATTGTTACAGAGAACACAGATCCTGTAGATAAGCCATTGATACTTACAACAGATAAGCCCAGCCCTCACACTTTGGCTGTCTATGATGGTCTGTCTTGTGTATAAGAGTTATTATCCCATTATCTGTGTTTTTAAACATATCAATGTCTTGTCTTTTAAGTGGGCAATTTACAGTAATTTCCTGTTCTCTACCTTTTCAGCCCCAGCTCTTTAGCGTGAAAACACTCATAGCCCTGTTGTTGTTCGCATCATCCATATTCACCAACGATTCTTAAAAATATTCTGAGTCCTATTCTCAAAAAATTTCTAATTTGAAAGTAATGCTACTACTCCAAATGATTTATCCAATCAGAAGTAGTGTTACTTTCTAAATCTAGAACAAGTTGGCTTCTTTCAAAAAGAAGCCAGGAGAGGTCAGCGTCAGTGTTTTCAAATAGTTTATTGGCCTTTAATTTCAATATATTTGGGTACATTATAAACAAACGTGTAAAGCAGCCGCCGCGTAGAAACCTCTTTTGCTTTACATGACGGTCATTTGATCTTCTTTCCGCCTTCTCAAGTCGCATGATCTTGTCCAGCGGTCTTCTTTCTCTTTTTTAACAAAATTCTTCATACTTTTTCTTCTGCTTAGATTTATTTGCTTAATGAAGAATTAAAGTTATTTGAGAGGTCATTTGTAATCATGGCTAATTAATGTAACAAATCTTTTCTGAAATTCGTCATATCTAAAAGTGGGTGCAGGACAACTAGCCCCAAAGATAACTCGCCCCAAGGCAACTCGCCCCCAAAAAACTCGCCACAAGGCAACTCGACTCACCTTCAGAAGACAACTAGCCCCAAGTTATGAGACAACTCGCCCCACATATAAGACAGCTCGCCCCGCTCTTATTACTATCACCTGAACGTTATTTATAAAACCGAGACCTGTGTAAACTGTTATGATTTTTATCGACCTTCTTTCTTTCTTTTTTATCTATATATCTTTCTCTTCTTTCTTTTGTTTAAGTGATTGAAGATTACATTCTTTCGTTTACACCAAGTGAACATTGAAGTTAGCATAAATGATGCTGACTTGACCAGTTTGACATCCCTGACATATTCAGTTCATGGAATGAATTTTCTATTACTGGTATACTGTTAACATATACCCATTCTTTTCAATCAATCAATCAATCACATCGATCGTTAGACACAAAGAAAAAACAGATGGATAAACTGATGATACTTAAGTCATTCATGATTGCTTTTATCTGGAAGATCTATAGGTACATAAAATTTTGAAGATAAGCCATTTAAATAATGTCTTTAAATCCTAGATAATTACTTTTGTATTTCAGTAAATTACCTGTATTGTAATAGATTAGCATCAAAAAAGTTGTTGTTTTCATGAGTTGAGAACCAATATGTAAGGAGTTTATGCTCAGGACGAAAATTTTGCTTGATTTTAGGATTTTTTTTTTAACGTGGGCGCGATTATTCAAATTCTGTGAACTAGCCCATGTTTCATAAACTTTTGACGAGTTTTCTTCTGCGTGGGCGAGTTGTCTTCAGTTTGGGGTGACTTGTCTTCACAATGTGGGGCGAGTTGTCTTCGGACGATTTTTTTGTGGGGCGAGTTGTCTTTTTGGCGAGTTGTCTTTGGGGCGAGTTGTCTGTCATTCCTAAAAATAGAACCACGTCTATTTCTTATTTCGGTTTTTTGATTTCGCTTTATTTACAAAACCATGACGAAACAGACTGTGTACCATACTAATTTCGCAAGAAAAATGGATTTAGACAGCGAATTCTGTGGCAGTCTGCGTTTTAAACTCACCACTGTTGGAGAGGTCTGATGACCTCTCCAATAAGACTAAGAATGAAATTAAAAATGGTTGGTGAATTAAGAGGGGCAGGGTCCGTAGTTGCATAATCTGCTCTAGAAATAGACATGTTTGATGTTGCAATGATAGCATTTTATTATTCCGGCTTAGCCCTTTACCAAACAACAAAATTTTAGATTGGTCCATATTGAAAGCATTTGCAGATGATAAAATAAATGTGACTCAAAAATTGAAAATTTAAATTTGATTTGGGAAAGGTAGAACACATTGTGGGAAAAAGAGAAAATACTGGTTACCAACATTTTGTCATTTTCCCACAAAATTTTTTAAAAGCCTCCTCTCTCAGGGTTGTTTAACTCTTTACCAAATGATGAAATTTTAGACTGGTCCAAATTGAAAGTATCTGCAGATGACAATTCAAATGTGGCGAAAAAAGTAAAATTTGTTTTGGGAACGGCAGAAAATGTTTTGGGAAAAGGAGAAAAAGGTTGGTTTCTCCTTTTCCCACAATGATTTCAAAAGGCTTTTTTCTTCAGGGCCATTACAAGTCGGGATTGTAAGATAAAGAGTTAACCCTTTCCCGAACGACAAATTTTGGACTGGTCCATATTGAAAGAGTTTGCAGACAACAATTTTTAATTTGATGAAAATGGCAGAAAGGTCTCAAAAAGGGTAGAAAACACTGTGGGAAAAGGAGAAATTGCTCTTTACGAGCAATTTCTCCTTTTCCCACAGTGTTTTCAAAAGACTTGTACTGCAGACATGTGAAAACCAGGGCTTGTTTTGGAAAGGGTTAAACTTATGATTGTTTGGTAAAGGATTAGGCTCCTATCAGATGCTGTAAAATTACCCATCTAGTCCTGGTCACACCGTCACCAAATTTTTCTAGGAATAGAGATATTTGTCTTCAGCAGGACCTAGACTTTGCAAAGGAATGCTGATGTCACCATGATAGCATTTTATTATTCAGGCTTAATCAGGTTAATGTCTGAATCTTCAACACTTGATTACACTTGATTACTTTGGATTATATACTTTGGCTGTAGATGCATAGAAAATTATAGTACTTGATTTTTTAAGAAAGAATATGCCTTCTCTCGTAACCTATTTCAGCTTTAACACTTTACCTCACAATCCTGAATGCCAAGCCCCTGTAGCTTTGTCGGTAGTGTACAGGATTTGAGAACAGGAGGTCGCTGGTTCGATCCCTGGCTTGGCCAATTTCTTTCTGAGGATTGATGATAGTCATTGCGACAGGATTTATTCCTCTCTCACTGCTGACCATTGTTCAGACAATGGTTATGTTGGAAAGCAGCCAGTGGCTTGGAAAGAATATTGTGTGGAGTACTGGTAAAAGAAACTCCAGGAAAGCATGGATAGGTGTATTGGCCGCTGTGATATAACTGAAATAATGTTTAAAACGGCATTAAACACCATACAATTAATCAATCAATCAGTCAGTCACAATCCTGAGTTTCAGCAACCCAGACAGAGAAGGCTCTGGAAAACATTGTGGGAAAAGGAGAAAATGCTGGTTACCAGCATTTTCTGCTTTTCCCACAATGTTTTCTACCCTTACCATTACAAATACTTTCGTCTGAGCCACATTCAATTTTTTGTCTCCAAAGGCTTTCAGTTGGGACGAGCCTACAACTTGGCTGTGTGGTAAAGAGTTGAATAATTATGTATGGTAATTTTCTTGGAAGTTTTTTAACCCCTCACCTTTTCAATTGGTCCCTTGTTCTTTCTGTGGACAAACCTAAAACCTTGATGTCTGGTAGAGAGTTAAATCTGATGTTCCCAGCCGGGTAGCTCAATGGTTAGCCTATCTGACTGGTGACCTGGCGGTTACGAGTTCGATATCTGGTTGAGACAAACTTTCTCTATGGTGATTTTTTGCCTCGCACCTCTGATGCATGTGAGAAAAGCAGTCAGTGACTTATAATGGAAAGAAAGTTGTGTCGGTACTGATGTGAGAAAGCCAGAAAACATTTAACTCAAATACGTGCAACACAAAAACTGATGTAATAATACCCATGGTAACTCATTGGGCTCCTGTTTAAAACTCAAGATCCATTTTTAAGGTCTTGAAATTTAGCCATAATGTTTTTTTATGGCTAATTTTCAAGACCATAAAAACGGATCTTGAATTTTTAAGAAGAAGAAAATGAAGGTTTCTAGCATTTTCTACTTTCTGAACAAAATTTTCTACCCTCTCAAAGAGAATTTCTCTTCAGTTTGGCCAAAATTAATTTTTTGTTTGCAAATGCAGTAATAATGGCCTTGTAACAAAATTTTGACTTAACTCTTTACCAAACAACAAAATTTTGGGCCAGATAGAATTCAAAGCATTTGCAGATGACAATTTCAAATGTGGCTCAAATGATGATTTCTTTCTTTGATAGGGTAGAAAACATAGTGGGAAAAGGAGAAAATGCTGGTTACCAGCATTTTCTCCTTTTCCCACATTGTTTTCAAAGTCCTTCTTCTTCAGGTTGTTAAAAGTTGGGATTGTGTGGCAAAGGGTTAAACTTTGTTGTCATTAGAAGAGTTATACTTGATTTATTATTTATCATCATTTCCATCTAGCAAACAAAGAGCAAGTGTGTAGTTTGAAATCCATGGTAACATTTTGAGCTCCTGACTGAAATTCAAGATTTCTCAAAACACCTAATTTAGCCCTTTACCACACATTCGCAACTTTTAACGACCCTATAAAAGAAGCCTTTTGAAAACATTGAGGGAAAAGGAGAAAATGATGGTACCCAGCATTTTCTCCTTTTCCCACAATGCTTTCTACCCATCAAAGAAAAATTGCACCACTTGAGCCACATTGAAATTGTTGTCTGCACATGCTTTCAATTTGGGCCAGGCTACAATTTTGTCGTCTGGTAAAGGGTTAACAGTACATTGTCATTCAGATTAGGACAAACGGGTGTATATCAAGTTCTCATGATGGTGGTCTTCAAAATCATTAAAAGCCACATTAAGCAGTTTGAAATGAAAAATTCAACACCAGGAGTCAAGCCTTTGTATTAAGTTTCAAGCACTTAAAATGAAAAAACAGTTGGTTGTCTGTCATGATCCCTTTTCTCCATTGTGCAGTTTTGTGGATGTTTTCCTTGTAGGAGACAGAGGCAAACAATCAAAATTGTGTGACAAAGGGTTACCTCTTTACCAGAAGACAAAATTTTACCTTTGTCCAAATCGAAAGCATTTGCAGACCACAAATTACATGTGTCAAAAAAGATGGAATTTGTAGGAAAAAAAGGTAGAAAAACATTATCGGAAAAAGATAAAATGCTGGTTTCCAGCATTTCCACCTTTTCCCAAAATAACTTTTTAAAGCCTTCTTTTTCAGCATCCTTTAACCCTTTCCCAAACGACAAATTTTGGACTGGTCCAAATTGAAAGAGTTTGCAGATGACAATTTTAAATTTGATGAAAATGGCAGGAAGTTCTCATAAAGGGTAGAAAACACTGTGGGAAAAGGAGAAATTGCTCATTACGAGCAATTTCTCCTTTTCCCACAGTGTTTTCAAAAGACTTGTACTGCAGACACGTGAAAACCAGGGCTTGTTTGGGAAAGGGTTAAAACTGTGGTAAGCAACATTTTCTCCATGCTCCACACTGTTTTCAACTCTTTCAGAGACAAACACCTTCATTTAACAACACCAATTGTCTTCATAACTTTCAGTATGTAAGAGTCTGAAATTTTGTTGTTAGTTGAAGAGTAAAAACATGGTAAAGGGGGTTATCATTGAAGCACACAAAGAGTGCCAGGTGATGTGCAAGGTTAAGGGTTGAATGTCAACATTAGGAAACTCTCCCGATTCAGTAGCCCTTAACCCTTTCCCAAACAACAAATTTTGGACTGGTCCAAATTGAAAGAGTTTGCAGACGACAATTTTTAATATGATGAAAATGGCAGAAAGGTCTCAAAAAGGGTAGAAAACACTGTGGGAAAAGGAGAAATTGCTCATTACGAGCAATTTCTCCCTTTTCCCACAGTGTTTTCAAAAGACTTGTGCTGCAGACACGTGAAAACCGGGGCTTGTTTGGGAAAGGGTTAAAGCGCCATTTACTACCATAGTTGCATTTGTGGGTAATGGAGGTCATGATCCAACTGAACAAAACATGCAGACTGATCTTTGATCCACACTGTCTGCATTTGTTGAGACATTCTCGACAATAGCAATATTGAAATAACATTCATAAGGCTCCAACTTTTTAATTATACATGAACTTGGGTTTATTAAGGGCTGAAACCCTTTACCAAACGACAAAATTTTAGACTTGTCCAAATTGGAAGCACTTGCAGTCGACAAATTAAATGTGGCTAAAATGATTGCATTTGTTTCTCAAAGGTTAGAAAACATTTTGGGAAAAGGAGAAAATGCTGGTTACCAGCATTTTGTCCTTTCCCACAATGTTTTCAAAAGGCTTCTTTCTCAGGGTGGTTAAAAGTGGGGATTGTGTGGTAAAGGGTTAAACCCTTTACCACAATATCCCAAGTTTCAAACGACCCTGAGAAAGAAACCTTTTAAAAACATGGGAGAGAATGCTGGTAACTGACCAGCATTTCTTCTTTTCCCTCAATGTTTTCTAACTTTTCAAATATAAATTTCAAGTTTTTAATTTGTAGTCTACAAAAGCTTTCAATTTAGTCAAGTCTAAAATGTTGTTGTTTCGTTAAAGGATAAAACCCTCATACATTACTGTAGTGGAATTTGTGGTCGGTGTAGATTAAGATCAGACTGCACAAAACATTTCAAATGAATCAGTGTGAAAAGGATATAACCCTATACAAAATTCTAGACTGGTCCAAATTGAAACCTTTTTTGGAGGACAAAATAATTTTGTCTCAAAATTTGACATTATTTCAGTTTTTGAAGGGTAGAAAATATGGTGGGAAAAGGAGAAAATTCTGGTTACCAGCATTTTCCCCTTCTTCCACAATATTTGCTACCATTTCAAAGACAGCAATGGTATTTTCACCTACTCGGCTACATCAAATTTGTAATTGCTTTTAATTTGGATGAGTCTAAAATTTTGTCCTGTGGGAAAGAGTTAATGTTTCAAAATAATTGGATTTTGTGTCTGAAAGGCTAAAAAAGCATTATAGGAAAAAAAAATGCTGGTCACCAGCATTGTCTTCTTTTCCCACAGTTTTCAAAAGGCCTTTTCCTCAAGTTCGTGAAAACAAGCGAATGTTGGGTAAGGGATGAAAGAGAGAGGAAAAAAACTACTGGAAATATCAAAGCCATTATTATCCTCACTATTTATGGACACAATAATCTGTGTAGATTTTGTTACAGTCATATAAAATGTCAGGCCTTGTTCTGGATTGTATTTTGAAACAAAAAAAAAAAGATATAAAAATACAAAAAATCACATTTCTGCAGTAGCTGTATTATGGCTCCCAGAGATTTCAGTCTTGAAATTTTCATGTTTTATGTTCATCTTGAGAGTTAACTCTTTGCCACACATTCCAGAGTTTTAACGACCTTGAGAAAGAAGCCTTTTGAAAACATTGTGGAAAAGAAAATGCTGGTAAACAGCATTTTCTCCTTTTCCCACAATGTTTTCTACCCCTTCAAAGACAAAAATTATCATTTGAGGTACATTTAATTTTTCGTCTGCTAATACTTTCAGTTTGGACCAGTCTTAAATTGAGTGTTAACTCTTCGCCAGAAGACAAAATTTTAGACTTGCGTAGTTTGAAGGCATTATAGTTTTGCAGACAACAAACAAAATGAGGCTAAGAAAATGAAATTTTAAAAAGGAGAAAATTCTGGTTACAAGCATTTTCTCCTTTTTCGGGAATGTTTTCTTTCTCAGGTGCATCAAAGTTAATCCTTTACCAAACAATCACAAGTTTTAAGGAGCCTAGTGGAGAAGCTAGGGAAATCAATGCGGAAAAAGGAGGAAATGCTGGTCACCAGAAATATTACCAGAAATAGGTTTGATGTTTTCCATATTTTTCCCCCAAGTTAGTGTAATATGGAGATCGGACAAAATCGTGAAAAGGATGGGTTTCAGGCAGCAAAAAGGGTTGATACAGAGATGGAGAACTTTTAAATGGAACTTTATTCCTCTGAAAGGATTTTAGATCTGAAAAGTCATTTTGACCGCAGCCATAGCTGAATAAATAATCTACAATCTAATTTGAAAGTTTGGTTTTGCTCAACAGTTTACCAAACGACAAAGTTTCAAAGTAGTCTAAATTGAAAGCATTTGCTGACGACAAAATAAATGTTACCGAAAAAGTGAAGTTTGTTTTGGGAAGGGTAGAAAGCATTGTGGGAAAAGGAGAAAATGCTGGTTACCATCATTTTCTCTTTTTACCACAATGTTTTCAAAAGCCCTCTTTTTCAGGGTCGTTAAAAGTCAGGATTGTGTGGTAAAGAGTTAAACACAAGCAAATGAAGAAGACAGATTATGAAACACTTAGAAAAGACAATTTTGATGGCAAAATAACACTTTTTGACTAACAGTGATGATTTCCATTTCCACAATATGTTTTTGTTGATATTTTGTTAATTCAAGTGTAAGTTGCTGGCAGAAGAATGAAATTTTAAAACCAGGTAAAAAGTAAACACAATGTTTTCTATCGGATCAAAGACAAAATCAATCATTGGAGCCAAATTTGAATTGTGGTCAGCAAATGCTTTCAATTTGGACCAGTCTAAAATTTTGATTTTGGGTAAAGAGTTAACCCTTTACCACACAATGCCGCCTTTGAACAACCCTGGGAATTCGAAAGAAGCCTATTGAAACATTATGGGAAAAGGAGAAAATTAATGCTAGTAACCAGCATTTCCTCCTTTTCTTACAATGTTTTCTATCCTATCAAAGAGAAATTCAATCATTAGAGCCAAATTTGAAATGTCATCTGCAGATGCTTTAAATTTGGACTGTTCTAGAATTCTGTCTTTTGGTAAAGAGTGAAAGATTGATTGATGATGTAGATTGGTGATGGCCATGGAATGGGTCAATGTTTCAACTCTTTGCATGTCTGATATTATAAATAGAAGTACCCTTGAATATGCAAAAGAGATTATTACAAATTGAGTACAGATTAATAGCCAATAACCAAACAATTCCGATTTTTAGTGATCCTGAGAAAGATGTCTTTTGAAAACATTGGGAAAAAAGAAGAAAATGCTGGTAACCAGCATTTTCTCCTTTTTCCACAATGTTATCAATCCTATCAAAGACAAATTCAATCATTAGAGCCAAAATTGAATTATTGTCTGCAAATACTTTCAATTTGGACCAGTCTAAAATTTTGTCGTTTGGTAAGGAGTTAAGAATTGATTGATTATGTAGACTTTAACTAAATGAATGGTGATGGCTATTGAATGGGTCAGTGTTTCAAATCTTTGAATGCCTGATTTTATAGATAGAAGCATCCTCGAATATGCAAAAGAGATTATGACAGATTGAGCACAGAATAGCCCTTTTCCTCACAATTCAGAGTTTAAACAACCCCGAGAAAGATGTCTTTTGAAAACATTGATGGGAAAAGGAGAAAATGCTGGTAACTAGCATTTTCCTTTTTTCCCACAATGTTTTCTCTCCTATCAAAGATAAATTCAATCATTATAGCCGAATTTGAATTGTCATCTGCAAATGCTTTGAATTTGGACCAATCTAGAATTTTGTCTTTTGGTAAAGAGTGGAAGATTGATTGATCATATAGACTTTCTGCATGGTAACCAGCATTTTCTCCTTTTCCCACAATGTTATCTATTCTATCAAAGACAAATTCAATCATTTTAGCCAAATTTGACCTGCTGTCTGCAAATGCTTTCAATTTGGACAGTCTAAAATTTTGTCATTTGGTAAGGAGTTAAAGACTGATTGATCATATAGACTTTCACTAAATGAATTGTGATGGCCATTGAATGGGTCAATCTTTCAACTCTTTGAATGTCTGATTTTATAGATAGAAGTACCCTTGAATATGCAAAAGAGATTATGACAGATTGAGCACAGAATAAACTGATTTGCATGAACAGAGATTGATTATGGAAGAAGATAAAGCACATTTATTGATTGTAGAAGTGTGGCCGTATCAATGTTTAGAAATGTCATATGAAGCCTTGTAAGGCTATTACCCTTGTAATGGCTGCCAAACACAACATCAGTGTCTGTTGTAGAGTGTAGATTAAGATCAGATAGCCTGGGTCCAGGCACTAACAATCATGTAATCACTCCCTATCTTGGTCTCCTTTCACGGTCCATACAGATCTGTGGCAAAAACGGTTTATCACTTCTGTAATTTTTGACAAAGCGTCCGAATATATAACAGGAGAAAATGATCAGGTTGAAACCCAGGCTAAGATCAGACTGCAGAGAAGGATAAATTATGTTTTTTTCCATTTGTCACACTGTTTTTGACACTCGAAATCCCTACAAATTATTTGGGAGGGAAAAAATCATCAAGAAGACCAGGTACCTACAATCCAAAAGCCTGTAATGTTTTTTACCGAAAGATCCTTGGTTGTAACATCCCCATGGAAGACAGCTTTTTGAAATGTTTTGGAAAAAGGAGAAAATGCTGGTAGCCAATATTTTTAGCTCACCTGAGCATGAAGTGCTCAAGGTGAGCAATTGTGATCGTGCTGTATTCATCGTCCATCATCCAGGCGTCAACAATTACCTTGTGTGCACTCTAGAGGCTACATTTTCAATCATATACTCATGAAACTTGGTCAGAATTTTGTCTTGGTAATATCTCGGACAAGTTCGATATTGGGTTGTGTCGGGTCAAAAAGTAGGTCACTGGGCTAAATCTAAGAAAAACCTTGTGTGCACTCTATAGACCATATATTCAGCCTGATACTCTTAAATCTTGGTCAGAATGTTTGTCTTGATAATATCTTGGACAAGTTCGAAATTAGGTCATGTCGGGTCAAAAAGTAGGTCACTGGGCCAAATCTCAAAAACCTTCCAAGTTTGGAATTTAGTCAAATTGGTTCAAAAAGTAGGTCACCAAAGCTACGCTTACACAGAGCTTGCGATTGCGATGCGACTGCTCTGCGACTGATTTATCGGCGATTGGGTCTGCAACTGATGAGACCGCTGCAACTAATCTATGCCCGTATATGGAATACTGACATGATCGCCGATCAGTCAGCGATAAGGTTTGCAACTAGTCAGCGATTGTGCAGCAATTAGTCGGCAATTATTCGCCGCATATTCGGTGATTGTTCTGCGAATTGTTGAGACCGTTTGGTGAGTAGTCGGCGAACCTCCGGTGACCGGTTCGATTCTGAATGGCGATTTATACATGTAGGTGATTAAAATCTATCACCCACCTCCAATGCTAAAATATCGGTATTTGAAACATCGTCATCAGGCCTCGGACGCTTTTCTTTAGGGGCTGCGGAGGTCTTTTCAGCGGGCGCTTGTTGCTCTTCAGCTGTCTCTTTTCTCCTTACAACTTCCTGCTCGGATATTTCAAGAGGTGGTGAGGTTTCAATGTTTTTCTTCCCTGGTCTACAGCCCATGATGAACTGTTGTTGACTGGTCAAGTGCCAAACGAAAAGTGACGATGTTGATCATGCTGAGGTCGGTGACCGATCTGTGCATGCTTGAAACTGTGTTGCAACTTATCGGCGACTAATCACCGCAAGTGCGCAGATTGTTCACCGCATCTTCGCCAATTAGTTGCAGACAGGTCGGCGTAAGGTTTCCAAGAGTATTTGGCGAAAACAAACGCCGACAAATCGCCGATCAGCCGGCAACTAACCTGTGATGAAGTTGAGACCGTGTTGCGACCTCTCTGCGACCAAATAATTGCCGCCAGGTTTTTGTGCATGTTCAAAATACTGGCTGTGATTAATTTAGTCCCGCAACCTTTCGGCGATGCCATTGCAACCTCTCGGAGAGCTTTGCAACTTCACTGCGATTGTCATTTTTTTCAGTGGCAGTGAAGTCGCATCGCAGTCGCAAGCTCTGTGTAAGCGAGGCTTTACACTCATGTGTTTTACATCATTAAAACCAGGATCTCTTCAGCTTTATCAACTGTAGATGACTTTACACATGTGAGCACTTTAGGGCCAATGGCCCTCTTGTCTCCTTTTCCCACAATGTTCTCTACCCTTTCTTAGACAAACCTCGTCATTTGAGCAGTATTTGATTTGTCATCTGCCAACACTTTCATTTCGGAAGAACTTATAAGTGGCTTCACGTAAGGAGTTACATTATCACTTTAGGGCACAGTCCTGAGTTTTAACAACTTTTTATCACTATACCACACAATCCTGAGTTTTAACCCTTAACTCTTTACCACACAAGCAAAATGTAGACTTGTCCAAATTGAAAGCATTTGCAGATGACAATTCAGATGACGTTCAAATGATGGAATTTGCCTTTGGTAGGGTAGAAAACATTGTGGGAAAAGGAGAAAATGCTGGTTACCAACATTTTCTCCTTTTACCACAATGTTTTCAAAAGTTTTCTTTCTCAAAGTCGAGATTGTGTGGTAAAGGTTTAAACTGCAATATAAAGGAAACAAAACTTTCCACGCAATAGGAAAAGCCCAAATATTGCGATTTCAAAGTTGATTTCAATGGAAAGAAAACACCATATCGGACAGTGTAGATCAGAGATCAGACTGCACGTTCTGTGCAGTCTGATCTTGATCTGTACTGTCTGCAGAAGGTCAGTGAGTTGTGCTTAGCAGCTTAAGGGTGAACAACTCTGACAGACAGAGAAGGTTTTTGAAAACAGTGTGAGAAAAGTAGAAAATGCTAGTCACAAGCATATTTGTACTTTTCTCTCACTTTTCTAGCCTTTGGTGTAAAAAAAAGCCATCATTTCAGACACATTTAATTTGTCGTCTGCAAATGCTTTGAATTTGGACCGATCTACAATTTTGTCGTTTGGTAAAGAGTTAATAAGGGAGAGCATAGAAAAGTAATTAAGGATTATCCCTTTTTGGTTCATTAAGTTCTGCTATGGAGATGAAACAGAGTTCACTATTAATCTGAACTGTTATTTATCTTTTACCAGCTGTACTGTCACGCTAAATTGACTTTGAAATTGTGCATACTGCTGGCATATCACCCTGTGGCCGGCGGAGAGATGCAGTTTTATGTGCTGGTTTAAAAGGAGGATGCTGTGAACTCATATGGTCTAAAAATGACTGGAATTATTGATTGGTTCTTGTGTTACTTTCCAAATCTCCCAACTTAAACTCTTAAAGCGCCCTTCACTACTACTGTTGCCTTTGCGGTCAGTGTAAAAGAAGGTAAGACTGCACAAAATGTGCAGTCTGATCTTTGATCTACACTGTCTGCTTCGCTTAGACATTCTGGACATCAACAACTTTCGCACTGCAGTTATAAGGGACTTATTTGGAGAATGAATGTGTTGCCTGGGTTTATTTGGCGGTCTAAGGGTTAAACTCTTTGCCAAACAATTCTGTTTTTTTTTTTTATGACTCTGGGCCTTTTTAAAACATTGTGGGAAAAGGAGAAAATGCTTTTTCTCCTTTTCACGCAATGTTTTCTACCCTTTTCAAAGGCAAGCCCTGCCATCTGAGATATGTAAAATGAGTCATCTGTAAAGGCTTTCATTATAGAATTATAGACAAGTCTAAAATTTTGTCTTCTGCTGAAGAATTAAGTCTTTACCACACAATTCTGAGTTTTAATGACCCTGAAGAAGAAACCTTTTGAAAAATTGGGGGAAAAGGAGAAAATGCTGGTAAGCAGCATTTTTGTCCTTTTCCTACAATGTTTTCTACCCCTTTAAAGACAAATCCCACCACTTAAGCCACACTGAATTTTTCGTCTGCAAATACTTCCAGTTTGGACAAGTCTAAAACTTTGTTGACTGCTAAAGAGTTAACTCTTTGAACTATCTCCTGCAGACGACTGTGTTTCTTGTTTTTTGCAAGAGACCAATTTAGAACACTTTGTCTCAAAATGACAAAGTTCTTAATAAGGAAAATTCCTCATTTTGTCACTAGTCCTGTACGGAGCGATAACAAATGAGGGGGGCTCTGGTAAAAGTGGGTTTAATGCATGTTCATGATGCATTATACCGAGCAAGTTATCACATGATTATGGATCAATGAAAGTCATTTTCGTCCCACAACTGACTGAATCAGGAGGTAGAATGGTCTTTGATCATGCAGAAAATTATCCAGTAGCAAAAATTTTCGACCCAGGTTAGCCTGCGAGGACTGCGCAGGCTGACGTGGGTTGATATTTTTTGCAGGTGCATTAAACCCCCTTTCACATAGCAGGGCTCACTCATTTAATCAAAGACCTTTTGAGTTGTCTGCATTGATCTTGTTTCAGGAGATAGTGGGTAAAGTACTGAACTAATAAGCATATTTCAGTTAAAGCAATATCCTTAAAAATGATAGCATAAATTTGCGCGCAAATAGGCAGCGGCCCTTAAACAGGCCTACATTTTTTTACCAATTACAAATTTCTGTTTATTCATTTGTTATCAGAACCAAAAAGTAGGTCAAAAGCCAGCACATTCATCTTTCCCCAAAAATCATTGGCTCATATACTCAAGTTAGAGGCTTTAACTGTCAGAATATCTGACAAAAAAATCAGACACCATAGATACAAGATCATAATTGCATATTCTGTGCAGTTTAATGTGGTCTACTTTGTCTGGAAGAATAAAACCTAAATCTTAGGGCATGTAACTATCACAATATTTTTCACACAGTTATGCCCCCTTTTTAAGTTAGAATTTTAAAAAAATTTGACATTTTATAATTCTCTCGTCAATCCTGAAGATATTTACTTCAAACTCAGAATAGTTGTTAACGATCACAAGGGGAACCAGTTTAACAAGGGCAGGTAACGATCAAAATATTTTTGACACAGTATACCCCTGGTCTTAGAATTTTTAGCTTGGCTGTTTTCAAAGAAAATGTTGAGGTTTTGTCATAGCCAGTGCATCATTGTTTGTGTGTTGTAGTCTGCGTTGTCATTGTCTGTCTTGTCATGGGAAAAGTTTGACATTTTATAATATCTTTGTTATTAATGAATATATTTGCTTCAAACATAAACAAGTTGTTAATTATCAAAGGTGGGGGGGAACCAATACAATGAGGGCAAGTAACCATCAAGGTATTTTTGACACAGTTATGTCCCTTTTTAGCTCTACTGGTTGAAAGCCAGCAGAGCTTATGTCATGGCGGGGTTTCCGTCGTCCGTCCGTCCGTCCGTCTGTCTGTCCGTCTGTCCGTCCGTCCGTCCATTAGTCTTTTTCTTGTTTACGCGATAAAGTCTGCATTTGTTGCCGGATTTTCATGAAACTTGCACAGTTTGTTTATCTCATCAATAGCTTCAACCCTATTGAATTTGAAAAAAATCCAACAAACAGTATGGGAAAAGTAGCCATTTCAAGTTGAAAATTTCCAGTTCTTGTTTACGCGATAAAGTCTGCAAATAACTTCAGATTTTCGTGAAACTTGCACAGTTTGTTTATTTCATCAATAGCTTCAACCCTATCGACTTTGAAAAAAATCCAACAAATAGTATGGGAAAAGTAGCCATTTAAAGTTGAAAATTTAAATTTTCTGTTCTTGTTTACGCAATAAAGTCTGTATTTCTGGTCAGATTTTCATGAAAATCACACAGTTTGTTTATCTCATCAGTAGCTTCAACCCTATTGATTTTGAAAAAAAAATCGAAGAAACAATGTGGGAAAAGTAGCCATTTCATGTTGAAAATTTCCATTTCTTGTTTACATGATAAAGTCTGCATTTGTAATCAGATTTTTGTGAAATTCACCCAGTTGTTTTGTCTCATCAACAGCTTGAATCCTATTGATTTTGAAAAAAAATCCAAGAAACAATGTGGGAAAAGTAGCCATTTTTTTTGTTGAAAATTTACATTTCCTGTTTAAGGGATTAAGCTTGTAGTTTGGGTTGGATTTTGGTCCCTACCAGTAGAGCATATTCAGGCCCTTCAGGGCCTTCTAGTTCTAATTTTCACTGAAAATCAAGCAACTGCAGCCAAGTGTCCGCTGCGGCATACTGTGCTCTTTTTACTGCAAGCAACTTCAGCAGAGCATTGGCAACCGCATGAAGTGGCCTCCTTTTTTATCTCAGGCCATACTGGAGAAGGTAGAAAATGAAATGAATCAGGCACACAACATTGGTTGATTGACTTTTGTAGAGGCATCATTGGTTCTAGAGTGTCTAGTGGAGATTAGTAATTTAATCATCTAATGTTTGCTCTTATTCTAGACTTAGCAGCTCTCTGGAGCTCTCTGAAATTAGATTGGTTGGTGACCTTTGAGAGTTATGTTATTCTTTACCAAACTGCAAAATGTTAGCCTTGTCCAAACTTAAAGCATTTGCAGATGACAAACACAAAACATGAAGTTTGCCTTTCATAGGGTAGAAAACATTGTTACCAGCATTTTCTCCTTTTCCCACATTGTTTTCATAAGCCTTCTTCCTCAGGGTCATTAAAAGTCAGAGTTGTGTAAATTGCTTTTACCAAACAACTAAATCTAAGTGTAGTCCAAATTGAAAGCACAGTTCCAAATGAAATGTTTCTTAGATGATAGAACTTTAATTTGAAAGGGTTGAAAACATTATGGAAAAGGAGAAAATGCTGTTTATCAGCACTTTCTCCTTTTCCAATAATGTTTTCAAAAATCTCAGGATTGTTTTAACACAAGATTGTTCGGAAAAGTGTCAGAGGGTTTGACGTGTGCTAAAACGGTTACCATCTGGAGCAGACCATTTTTCAATGGGTTCGGTTTAATCCTTTACCACACATTATCCTAAGTTTTAAAAAAAAACTTGAGGAAGAAAGCATTTGAAAACATTGTGGGAACAGGGGAAATTGCTGGTGATCAGAATTTTCTCCTTGTCCCACAATGTTTTCTACCTTTCCAAAAGCAAATTTCAATTTTGAGTCACATTTATTTTGAGGTCTGTACATGCTTTCAATTTGATTTAGTTCAGAATTTTACTGTTTGCTAAAGGGTTAAAGACAATTGCTCGTAATGATTTGAAACAGTGTAAATCAAAGGACTCAAACACCTGGAAACCAGATTTTGTGGAACATTATTAGGCTATATGTTGTAATGAAAAGTAAAGATATCCATCACATGTAATACATGTATAGGTTACAGATTGGTGCCTTTATTAGAGTTAGCAAGGGCAAGGCAAGTTGAAGTTGTTCTACCAAGAGAGTTACGCAGTAACAGTATCCATCGATCTGACATGTTTTCTGCTGGTATTAGATTTAGGACTGTATACACGCATAGGACAGTACAATGGAGACAAAAGCGAACTTGGGGTGTACTAGCTAAAACTGAAAGTAGAATGAGTAGAGGGCAAGGGTGGATGACAGTATATGGTTTTTGTCAGAAAGATCACAGTGAGCGTATTTGCTATACAAATCTGCTAAAAGTTTCCTGCAAAAGGTAGTGTGATAAGCAATGCAAGTTAGCACAACAATCAGATAAAGAAGTTCTCAACCATGTTGAGGTCAGGGCTAACGCATTGACTTTCATATTTCTCCGCCTGGGCAAACAAAATTTGAAGGTTTTTAATCTGCATATGTTTCTAATTTTGTGGTGAGCAGACGGAAAGACTTGATTCCTATTTTGATCTCCCAAAAGACTCTTGTAATCTCTTTCTTCAACTGGTCCTTCCAACACCTGTTCCCCTTTTATATTAACCCTTTACCACACAATCCTGACTTTTAATGACCCTGAGGAAGAAGCCTATTGAAAACATTGTGGGAAAAGGAGAAAATGCTGGTAACCAGCACTTTATCCTTTGCCCACAATTTTTTCTACTCTTCCAAAAATAAATTTCAATTTTTGATTCATATTTACTTTGTCGTCTGCAAAAGCTTTCAATTTGGACTGGTCTAAAATTTTGTCCGTTTGGTAGAGCTACCGGTAATACCATTTTTAATCAAATTTTCTTTATTAAAAAAAAAAAAGATAATAGCAAAGGCCTCTTTTTTGCACATAACACCTTTTATATTCATGCTTGGAAAGAACAACCCTCTCATTTTTGTATAAAAATCTGAAGCTAAGCCTGGCTGGCTTGTGACCCCTTGGTTAATTTCCATCTTGCAAGAAGAATGATAATTTGAAAGAATTACAACATAACAACCAAGTAACATTATTACCAATTTCCTCAACTTTTTTACCACACAATCCAGACTTCTGTTATGACCCTAAAAACATTGTTCGAACGGGAGGGGTGAAAATACTGGTGACCAGCATTTCCTCCTGTTCCCACAATGTTTTCTACCCTTGCTGAAAGAGATTTCAATTTTTCAGGCACTTTTTTTGTGGTCTGCAAAATTGATGCTTTCAGTTTGACGTAGTCAAAAATTTTATTATCTGGTAAAGATTTAATAAATATTGTTTTAGGCACAGGTCTGCCTGGGAGCAAACATCTCTCTTTACAAACTTTGTGTAACATTTGAAGAAGTCACTTGCGTAATAAAGTGATGGCAACACGTGTCGGATAATGCCAATTTTTTTCTGTCACATGGTAATGTAAGCTAAAAGACAAAAGGTGCTCAGGGTTTTCTTTGTTTCCAGCAATGTTTTTGAAACGTCTTCCTCCTCAGGGCTCAGGGTTAGTTAATTGACCAACATTCCTTTACAGAAATAAATTGCCTTTTTTGGGGAGAGGAAAAATGTACTTCACATCTCAAAGTGTGAAGAAATTTGAAATGTTTTAAGTGTGGGAATGTTGAAGGGGATCTTAATTTAAATAAATGATTTTCTTGGAGTGTTTCCTGAGCCCATTACTGTTGTTGTGATTAATGTAAATCATGGATGGAGAGAGAGCTTTTGCCTTACTTTGACACAGATAGATGTTCATCTTGTATGGAAACATGGAACAGATTTAAATGACTTTATTTAGCCTGTTACGAAACAATCCCGTGTTTTAATGACCTTGCAGGAAAAGCCTTTTGAAAACATTGTGGGTAAAGGAGAAAATGCTGGTAACCAGGATGAAGGAAAAATTTTGTCATTTTAGCAACCTTTAACTTGTTGTCTGCAAATGCTGTAAATTTGGACTAAAGTAAAATTTTGTCGTTTGTTAGAGCAGTCAATGTGGAAAACTTCCGTAGACAGCAAATTAAATGTGGCTGAAAGGATTTGGTATATTTTTAACCTTTTACCACATAATCCACAATTGTAACAACTCTGCCAAAGAAGGCTGTTGAAAACATTGTTGGAAAAGGAGAAAATGCTGGTTACCAGCATTTTATCCCGTTTCTGAAAACATTTGCTACCAATTCAGTGATGGAAATAACATTTTGAGCAAAGTTGAATTGTTATCTGCAAACGCTTTTAATTTGGTCTAGTCTAAAATTTTGTGGTTTGATAGAGTAAACTCTTTAAAAAAAAAACATTGAGTGGTTAACCCTTTACCACATGACAAAATTTTACATTTGTCCAAATTGAAAGCATTTGCCAACAACAAAATAAATGTGATTGAAAAATTGAAATTTGTTTTGGGAAGGGTAAAATACATTGTGGGAAAAGGAGAAAATGCTGGTTACCAGCATTTTCTCCTTTTCCCACAAGGTTTTCAAAAGGCTTCCTTCACAGGGTCGTTAAAAGTCGGCATTGTGTGGCAAAGGGTTAAAGAGTTGAAAACGTTGTTAGAAATGTGCTGATTACTAGCATATTCTCTAATTCCCACAATGTTTTCCAAAGCTTTACTGGTAACATGTTACTCATGTAACAGTTCCGAAATTGCAATTAACCTTGATAAAGTGTTAAAATAAATGAGCCATGCTCAGGCAAAAAGGGGCTTTATGCATCTCTGTGATACATGATACCAAGCAAGTCATCATATGGCCGTGGATCCATAAAGTCCATTTTGTCTAACAACCGACCGAATCTTAAGGTAGACTGGTCTTTTGACATACAGAAAATTGACCTAAAGCGAAAAGTTTCGGCCCAGGTCAGCCTGTGCAAACTGTGCACAGAAACATTAAGCCCCCTTTTCACAGAGTATGGCCCAAATGAAATGTGGTTTCTTAGTACCAAGGATGCAAATACTGCAATATCTAGGTTACTTTTGTCATGGTATCTACCTAAGAACAAACATTGTAGATCCAAGAACAGACTGCACATTGCATGCAGTTCCATCTTGATCTACATTGTCTGCATAAACAATCAAATCCAGGTTCAGTGCTACAAGGATTAACTCTTTACCAAACGATACAATTTTAGACTTGGCCAAATCAAAAGCATTCGGAGACAACAATTTAATTGTTGCTTAAATAGTGATTTCCGTATTTGATAGGTTCAAAACATTGTGGAGAAAATGCCGCTTATCAGTGGTTAAAAGGCTTATCAGGGTGGTTAAAACTTGGGTTTGTGTGGTAAAGACTTAACTCTTTACCAAACGACAGAATTTTAGATTAGTCCAAATTCAACGCATTTGTAGACAACAACATTTTTTTGCGACTCAAAAATAGAAATTTGTTCTGTGATGGGTAGAAAACATTGTGGGAAATGGAGAAAGTGCTGGTTGCCAGCATTTTCTCCTTTTCCCACATTGTTTTCAAAAGTGTTTTTCTTCAGGGTCATTAAAACTTGGGATTGTGTGGTAAAGTGTTAACCCTTAGAGCGCCGAATAAACCTATCAGACATTTTCAACCTAGAAATACGTTCCAAATAATTACAATTTCATGGTTGCCTCTGTCTACAGAGTTTCATCAAAGCGGACAGTATAGATCAAGGATCAGGCTGCACGTTTTGTGCAGCCTGATCTTGATCTGCACTGGCTGCAAAGGCAACTATAGTTGTGAAAGACTCTTTAAGTGTTAAGATAATCTCCAGTTATAACAGAGTATTGTACGTAAAGACATGCATATTTCAGTTAACTCTTTGCTGAAAAATTCTGGGTCCATATTCACCAACCATTCTTAAGAATATTCTTAGTCTTATTCTCCAAGATTTTCTACATTTGAAAGTAACACAACTTCTGACTGGCTAAACCAAATGGTTTAGCCAATCAGGAGTTGTGTTATTTTCAACCGTAGAAAATTCAGAACAAGACAGCGTTCTTAAGAATGGTTGGTGAATACGGACCCCGAGTTTTAACGACTCTCAAGAGGAAGTTTTTTGAAAACTTTATGGGAAAAGGAGAAAATGCTGATGACAGCATTTTCTCCTTTTCCCACAATGTTATCTACTCTTTTAGAGACTGATTCCAATTCTTGAGCAATATTTAATCATTATCATCCAAAATTTGGTTGTTTGATAAAGAGTTAATCTGGTGGATACTGACTGAATAAATGGTCTTTTTAATTATACAGTTCAAAGTCATTTATGCATAATTCTCAGTTAATTATGCAAATCTGACCACTAAATGCATCCCTAATTGACAAATTGAATTCATTATCTCATGTTTGAGGGCAATGATGGCATGAAAGGGCAAGTACAGGTTCTTGTTAAATAAGTTAATGTAGATCATGATACATGTACATATCCAAAGTCAAAGACTGGTCATGACCAATCCTGCAATCATCTTTTCCCTTCAACTCTATATATACCAAATGACAGAATTTTAGCATGGTCCAAAGTGAAAGCATTTGCAGATGACAAAATTATTTGGTTGGTTGTATGGTCTTTAAAGCTGTTTTCAACATTATTTCAGTTATATTGCGGTGGCCAGTGCACCTATCCATGCTTTCCTGGAGTTTCTTTTACCAGTACTATGCACAATCTTCTTTCCAAGCCACTGGCTGCTTTCCCACTTAACCATCGTCGAAACAATGGTCAGCGGTGAGAGAGGAATGAATCCTGTCGCAATGACCTTCATCATTCCTCGGAAAGAAATTGGCCAAGCCGGGGATCGAACCAGCGACCTCCTGTTCTCAAGTCCTGTACGCTACGGATTGAACTATGGGGGTTTGGCTATGACAAAATTAATACGACTCAAAAATTGACATTTGTTTTTGGAAGGGTAGAAAATATTGCGGTGGCCAGTGCACCTATCCATGCTTTCCTGGAGTTTCTTTTACCAGTACTATGCACAATATTCTTTCCAAGCCACTGGCTGCTTTCCCTCATAACCATCGTCGAAACAATGGTCAGTGGTGAGAGAGGAATGAATCCTGTCGCAATGACCTTCATTGATCCTCGAAAAGAAATTGGCCGAGCCGGGGATTGAACCAGCGACCTCCTGTTCTCAAGTCTTGTACACTACCAACTGGGCTACGGGGGTTCGGCGATGACAAAATTAATGCGACTCAAAAATTGACATTTGTTTTTGGAAGGGTAGAAAACATTGTGGGAAAAGGAGAAAATGCTGGTTACCAGCATTTTCTCCTTTTCCCACAATGCTTTCAAAAGGCTTCTTTCGAGTCGTGAAAACCCAGGATTGTTTGGTAAAGGGTTAACTCTTTACCAAGCAACAAAATTTTAGACTGGTCAAAATTGAAAGCATTTGCAGACGACAAATCAAATATTATTTGGATGGTGACGTTTGTTCCATGACAGGATAGAAGCTGGTTACAAGCATTTTCTCCTTTTCTCACAATGTTTACTGAAGGCTTCTTCCTCAGGGTCGTTAAAACTCGGGATTGTGTGATAAAAGGTTAACAGATGACAAAATTTGTCCAAATTGAATTGTTTACAGACGACGTTGAATTTGGTTAAAATGATAGAATTTGTCTTTGAAAGGGCAGAAAGTCATGTTGGAAAAGGGAAAAAAAATGCTGGTTATCAGCATTTTCTCCTTTTTTTGCAAAGTTTTCAAGTCTTCTCTATCAGGTTGGTTCAATCTGTTATTGTACAGAAAGACTCAGGCAGAACAATTGATTTTAAAAACAGGTAAACAGCAAACAAGAAGTAGAGTGACTTGGCAACTTTTTTGCTAGTTTTACAATTTATTTTTTTGTCATCAACTAACACTTGGACCACCTGTACAACAACAGATTGTCATCTTCACAATAATTTCCAATTTTAACTCTTTACCAAACGACAAAATTTTGGAATGGACCAGACTGAAAGCATTTGCAGACGACAAAATTAATGTGTCTAAAATAATGATTTCTCCTTTTGATAGGGTAGAAAACATTGTTGGAAAAGGAGAAAATGCTGGTTACTAGCATTTTCTTCATTTCCCACAATGCCTTCAAAAGCCTTTTCTGTTAGAGTCGTTAAAAGTTGGGATTGTGTGGTAAAGGGTTAATGGTATGATTTAAATTTGAATGCATTGTTAACATTTGGCAGCTACTGGGTCTCCCAACTGGCTGGAGTATACTGCCCCTTGGTATACTGACATAGCTTTCGCTCGCCTCAGAAGCTTGTCTTCTGAGGCTCAAAGATGGCTGGTTTTTAAAAGTTTTGTACCCTGGTCTTCATAAAGAGACAAAGACAAACTCATCCTCACATTAAAAAAAAAAAGTTCACTTAACCCACAGCTGCAGATAGAGGATTTTGATTTCAAAATTAAAAATATTAATTATTCTCCACTTGACTTTATGTTATGGGTGCTCATCAGAATCACCTCATCAAGGCGATTCTAATGAGTACCCACAACATAGGGTTTGGAAGAGAAATAATGGATTTAGAATACCATCACTCCCTCTTATCTGGAGCTCTGTTCACCTATGAGTTACTATGGTAACCTTATTTTTTCTGCTTTTAATCGAATCAGAGCCCATTGGCTGCTGTCAAGCATGCCTTCAGATTGTGTGTCCCTGGTGGTTTTGGGTTACAGGGCAAACAAAAGGGGCAAATTACTGGACTTTGTGAGTGACAAGATGATGGCACATAATGCTGACATGAGCAAAGGAATCATCTTCTACAAGTGTGACTGACTGTCACCTCCCTGGTCCCAGTGGAGTTCCCTTCCCTTAACTCTACACCGCACAATCCCAACTTTTAACGTCCCTGAGATAAAAAGCTTTTAAAAACATTGTGGGAAAAGAACCAGCATTTGCTCCTATTCCCACAATGTTTTCTACCCTGTAAGAGACAAATTTCATGTTTTGAGTTACATTTAATATTTCGTCTGCAAATGCTTTGAATTTTGACAAGTCAAAAATATTGTCATTTTGTAAACAGTTAACCAAATGGTATCATGTTTTTATGACCCTCAAGAAGAATACTTTTGAGAACATTGTGGGTAAAGAAGAAAGTACTGGCAAGCAGGCATTTGCTCCTTTTCCCACAATGTTTTTTATCCTTATTTCCTAGAAAGAAAGCCCCAGATTATTGAAGAATTTCATTTGTTGTCTCTATCATAATTTCAATACGGACTGATCTAAGATTTGGTTGCATTTCAAAGAGTTGAGTGGATTCCATGAAAATTTGATTTGGATACTTTAACATATTTGCTGATGTTGATTTAACTCTTTACCAGATGACAAAATTTTGGACTGGTCCAAATTGAAAGAGTTTGCAGACGACAATTTTAAATTTGATGAAAATGGTAGAAAGTTATCAAAAAGGGTAGAAAACACTGTGGGAAAAGGAGAAATTGCTCGTTACGAGCAATTTCTCCTTTTCCCACAGTGTTTTCAAAAGACTTGTACTGCAGACACGTGAAAACCAGGGCTTGTTTGGGAAAGGGTTAAGCTTTGTTCCTGTTTGTAATTAGGTTCTTTGTTTTAGATTAAGTAATCTTTTGAAGTAGTTATGATTCTGTGAAAAAGGTACCTGTACTGTCTGCAAAATCATGCAATCATCCTGATCATGAGTCTTAATTGATGGGTCAAAAATAAAATGCATAGTGTTAATTACTTCTTTACCAAAGAATCTCATGTATCTATTACACATACGAAAAAGGCTTTCGAAAATACATCTAGGAACAAGAAATATGTATCTTTAACTCTTTACCAAACGACAAAATTTAAGACTACTCCAAATTGAAAGCATTTGCAGATGACAAAATAAATGTGACTGAAAAAATGAAATTTGTTTCAGGAAGGATAGAAAACATTGTGGAAAAGGAGAAAATGCTGGTTACCAGCATTTTCTCCTTTTCCCACAATGTTTTCAAAAGGCCTCTTTCTCAGGGTCGTTAAAACTCGGGATTGTGTGGTAAAGTGTTAATTAAAACAGGTAGATAGCATAAATTTGGCTCAAATAGGCAGGAGCTATTACTATAAACATGTATGCATTTTTGCCACAGGGGCCCTCAGAATAAATATGTCTACATATTTGACCAATCACAAATTTCTATTTATTCATTTTTTATCAGTACCAAAAAAAGTAGGTCAACAGCCTAAAAAGGAAAAGAGGCTGCTAGGCCTGTGTTATTAAGAGCATGGTGATAACCAGCATGTTTTCAAAAGGCTTCCTCTGCAGTGTTGTGAAACACAGAGGTGGAGAGGGGTGTTGTTTGATAAGGGTTACAGCAGGTAATTATCTCTGTCTAAGAGTGCCAGAGTGATTCAAAGTTGTTGTTTATCCATAAACTGTGGTGGCTACAAAGTCTTGTTTTTTGTAATGGGAAAAGAAGATGATTTTTGTATCTTTTACTGTACCATACAAAATACGACTTTTGGCATCCCTGCAATCGACAGCAAGCTATCAATGATATTGTTGGAAAAGGAGCAATTGCTTTTATGACACCATTGCTGCTTTTCTCATAATGTTTTTGTTGAGTATGTATTAAGTAATATTCCACCTCTTTAACCCTTTATTGCACCATGCTGCCTTTTGACGCCCCTGGGAAAGAAACCTTTCGAAAACATTGTGAAAAAAGGAGACAATGCTGGTAACCAGCATTTTCTCCTTTTCCCACAATGTTAACCCTTTATTGCACCATGCCGCCTTTTGACGCCCCTGGGAAAGAAACCTTTCGAAAACATTGTGAAAAAAGGAGACAATGCTGGTAACCAGCATTTTCTCCTTTTCCCACAATGTTTTCAGCCCTATCAGAGAAAAATTGCACCATTTGAGCCACATTGAAAGTAGTCTGCAAATGCTTTCAATCTGGACAAGGCTAAAATTTTGTCATCTGGTAAAGAGTTAAATATTTCTTCCTTATGTAGTGCTCGTATTGTTTGTGGTATGTGTAACCCCTATCCTGCTGAATAAGTTAACCCTTTCCCAAACAAGCCCTGGTTTTCACATGTCTGCAGTACATGTCTTTTGAAACCACTGTGGGAAAAGGAGAAATTGCTCGTAATGAGCAATTTCTCCTTTTCCCACAGTGTTTTCTACCCTTTTTGATAACTTTCTGCCATTTTCATCAGATTTAAAATTGTTGTCTGCAAACTCTTTCAATTTGGACCAGTCCAAAATTTGTTGTTTGGGAAAGGGTTAAATGATACCTTCAAGTGGATAATAACTTCACTAAATGAAAAAAAAAGTCAGCACGTCTAAGTTGAAAGCATTTGCAGACAACAATATGAACATGACTGAAAATTAAAATTTGTTTTGGGAAGGGTAGAAAACATGGTGGGAAAAGGAGAAAATGCTGTTACCAGCATTTTCTCCTTTTCCTACTCTGTTTTCAAAAGGCTTCTTTCTCAGGGTCGTTAAAAGTCGGGATTGTGTGGTAAAAGGTTATAACCCAAATGTTGCTATTTCAAATTTACTCTTTGGGGGAGAAATATCTTCTTATCGGACAGTGTAGATCGAAGATCAGACTGCATGTTCTGTGCAGTCTGACCTTTATCTACAATGTCTGCAAAAGGTCATTGATGTGCACTTTGCAGCGTAAGGGTTAAGATACGCCAGTGTGATAAAGAACTAATCAAGTGGATTCTTCAGGAACAGACATTCATAACCATGGAATGTCACATCATTCAAGAATCGATTCGGTGCCAGGAAAAAGGCCGTCATTTTATCTATCTAAACATACGACATTGTATTGATTGATTTTTGCTGCCACAACGGTAATGGTACAGTTTTGTGCACGGTCTTACATCGGGCAGATAATGACCTTATATGGGAAAAGCATATAAATGGCATCTGTTTTGTTAGAAAACCAATATCTCATCGGGGAAATGTTTATGGCCGGCCAGAGAAGTCTAATTTGACGCTTAGAGCACTAAGCCAAGCTTTCTTGATAGTGTATGCCAAGATCAGACTTCACAAAAAGTGCTATTTGAACTTTGATCCACACTTTTGGGTATTTCAAGAGGTATTCTTGCTAAAACAGATTTGAATTGCCATATGTGAAGATGTTCTTGACTAAAACATGCATATCATTTATCACTGTACCAGACAACAAAATATCATAGACTTAACCATATTGACAGTATTTGCAGAAGGCAAATTAACTCTTTAGCAAACGACAAAATGTTAGACTTGTCCAGTTTGAAAGCATAATTTGCAGACTACAAATAAAATGTTTCTCAAAGGTTGGACTTTGTTATTGAAAGGGTAGAAAACATTATGGGAAAAGGAGAAAAAGCTGGTTACCAGCATTTTCTCTTTTTCCCACTATGTTTTCTACCATTTCAAAGACAACAATCTTCTTTTGGGCCTCACTTTGCTTTGTTGTCTGGAATTGCTTTCGATTTCGATCCAAAATTTTGTCATTTGGTAAAGAGTTAACCCTTTACCACTCAACCAGATTGTAGACTCGCCTAACTTGAGGGCATTTGCAGACAACAAATACATTGTTGCTCTCCTTTTTCCACAATGTTTTTGAAAACTGATTTTTCAGGGTCTGTAAAACCCAGGATCGTGTGGTAAATGATGGGATTTGTCTTTGTAAAGATAGAAAACATTATAAGAAAGGAGAAAAGGAAGGTTAGAAGAGTTTTCTGCTTTTCCTACAATAATTACAAAAGCGTCCTTTGTCAGGGTTCTGTTGTCACGGTATCATTTGGTAAAGGGTCAAAATCCTTTATATGGAAAGTAAAGGTTAACTGTGATAGGGCCATAAAAATGCCCATCAGGTCTTGTTAGATGATTGGGGCTCTTATGTATTTTCTTGGCTTTTTGTTTTGTCCTTTGCTAAACTCACAGGACTGGTGCTGTATTTTCCAACTGTTCAAACTATTGTGGTCTTTCTTAATTCCAAGACAAGATATCTTATTGGCTTAGAATTAACATAAATTATCTTAAACACAGAACAGAAATTGGACTGTTTGACAACCAGTTAGCTACTGGCAGAAAAATGAATTTTAAAAATAGGTTAAAAGTTTCCAAGAGGAATGAATTTTAAAATTAGGTTTAAAGTTTCCTAGTTGCTCCACTGTTGTTTAAATTTTACCTGGTAAAAAAAAAAAAATGAATTTTTCTGCCAGCGACTAACACTTGGACCAACCATACGAAAACAGATTGTCATTGTCAGAATATTTTCCATACTTTTAAAAGGTATGACTTAAATTTAAATGCATTTTTAGGATCCCCCTTATTTACTTTTGGCTACTACTGGGCCCTTATCCCATAGAGCATTTTGATAGAGACACTTTCACTCTTAACCCTTTACCAAACGACAATATTTCGGACTGGTCCAAAATGAAAGCATTTGCAGACAACAAATGTGTCTAGAATGATTGCATTTGTTTCTAAAAGGTTAGAAAACATTGTGGGAAAAGGAGAAAATGCTGGTTACCAGCATTTTCTCCTTTTCCCACAATGTTTTCAAAAAGCTTCTTTCTCAGGGCCGTTAAAAGCCGGGATTGTTTGGGAAAGGGTTAAAAATGCTAAAATTTTAGAGCTGATTTTGCTAGAATATGAAGTCAAAGGTACTTTACAGACTAGATCCAAGATCATACTGCATATTTTATGCAATCAGGTCTTGATCTGGGCTTCATCCAAAAGCAATTTTTAATCGGGCGGTAGCTCGATTAGAGAGATGGAAAACTTCGGAAACCCATCTACTCAGGGCAAACTGGTGTAACTGCAACTCGGAACAGCTTTTACTTACAGCGTTTTAACGCTTATACCTGCTGTGATGACCTTATTACAAAACTACTTTTGACCCAGATAACCGCACTTTTGACCCAGATAAGCGCAGGAATAGTAATTAGCGGTAAACAGGCGTTAAGTAATGCCAAGTAATCCCATAATAACTTTTCAATTATGTAATAAACGGCGGTTACAATTTGTTTAGTATTGAATTATGTCATAATTACAGTACTATCAAAATCTCTGGCCAGCAAAAACTGGAGCAGTTTACTTTCAACACGAGTACAAGAAAAATGGTCAGTAATAAGCAGCAACTTTATGAATGAAGCGAATCAAGTGATGTGAACACATCTTGTAGTCGTCTGCTGTCCATGTCATTCGGCAAATTTCGAGAGATCCGTTGATAGTTATACGTAGTTACGGGATCGGCCGAGTTGTGACGAGTGCTCTCTGTATATGTAGCAGGTGTTGAAAAGATAATAGGTCATTTTGGTCTTGAGAGGAATAAAATCGCAACAGAAAACATTGCTTGAAAAGAATTTGAAAATTTAGATTGCTCTGCCTAAGAGAAAACTGATGTAAATGCAACTCGTAACAGCCGTAAGTTTAAAATAGTAACCGGCTGGTCGTTTAATGTTAGCGAGGCGAAGCGTGTGAAGCTGTGGGGACAAAGGGTATAGAGTTGTGTAAAGGTTATGGCCCTCGCGGAGAGGCCATTACGTAAACATTTTCAGAATGGACTGGCGATTCATCGCTTGCAACCTTAGTACCGAGACTTTCCATTCGCAACACTGACTGATTACGCATCTTTCAGCGTATGATGTATTAACCCCTAGGCTGCAAAGTGCGACTCGCTGACCTATTTTGCGGATAGTATAGATCAAGATCAGACTGCACAGAATGTGCAGTCTGATCTTGGATGAATACTGTCCGATAAGGAGATATTTCTTTTTCCAAAAAAGAATAAGTTTGACATAGAATTATTCGGGTTTTACCACCGCTTTGAAATTTCATTTCAATGTTTTAGCGGGATAAGGGTTGAATTGTTTTCACAGTCCCTTTTCCTCTCCTTCCAGCCATGGCACTACCATTTTACACTCACTTACATGTTTCTTCTTGGTGAGTTTCTACAGACTGGAATCAGTCTGTAAACCCTTGACCAAACAATCCTGTGTGGCTTTGAAAATATAGTTGGAAAAACTGTATGTATTCAGCATGTTCTCTTTTTTCCACAGCGTTTTTCACCCATTTAAAAGATTTTCGAAATTTTGTCAAATAGAACATTTTCATCGAGGATAAACAAAAAACCCTCAAACGGTCACACAAATAAGCTCACTTACTGTTATATTCTCCATATCTGAATCAACGAACCAGGGAAAAAGTCTTTGCAGAGAGTGCAGATTCAGACCAGACTGCTCAGAACATGCAGTCAGATCTTGGATCTGTCATGCCAGTTTTCCGAGTTATTGTACTCAAGACATCAATGGTCCTGCAAGATTTAGGCTGCTTTTCTAAGCTTAACATGTCTATTTTAACAATTTAGCGCTCTAAGCGTGCAAATGTCAGCAACATGTTTGTCACATCAGCTATTCCACATTGGTCGATTCTCATCCTTTCCACATTTCAGATAAAGAGATCAAGGCTACCGCAGTTATGCTCTTGCTGATTAGAATGACTCAAATACAATTACTTGTGTTGGCTATGGACAAGTAAAGTCACTTTTGAAGACAATAAAAGCCAAAGATCAGACTGTCCTTTGAACGCAATGCAATTCAATATCACAGACGTTCATCTCTTAGATCTATTTGGGATGTATATGGGAAAAAAAAAAACGACCATGAAATTGAAGCCTAATGTTTTATATTGTTTTTCTGACTGTAAAAGGCTAGTCGATTAACTGAGTGTTTTAACTCTTAACCAAACTATCTTTTGTTAATGCCCATGAGAAAGAAGTTGAAAACATTGTGAGAAAAGGGGAAAATGCAGGTTAACATTTTCTCCTTTTCCCATGTTTTTTTTTACCCTTTCAACGATTCAGATCATCATTTGGTCTACATTTAATCGTCATGTGCAGATGCTTTTGATTTGGACAAGTCTAAAATTTTATCATTTGGTAAAGAGTTGACGGTTAGGGAGCTATTGTGTATCTACATTCTTTGAAAGTATAATGTAGGAGAAATTTGCCAGCAGACGTTTGGACTGGGCGATTTGGCCCGCTAAAAAATAAGTAGGACAGTCTGTCAAGATGAATACGATGTCTTGTTCAAAATGGAAAAATGAAAGGCCTACAAACAGTCAAAAGTAAACAATTCCAAAGTTATAATGCAGACATGTTATACGGCTTTTATATGTTACAATACAGTTACCAATGTTGCCAAAGTTACAGAAAAGAATATATGTATTTTTTCACTCTTTTAAAGGGTTGGTAGGTACTGCTGTTCATGATGAGTGATATCTAAAACTTGATAATGGGTACTGCTGATCAGAATTGTCAGATATCTTTTACGTTCTGTTGCTGTCGGCTGGCAAACATAACTTATATTTTAACCAATCGTTAAACTACTAATTTGTAAAAGACAGTTTAAAAAAGTGGGATCCTACGTAGCTCATTTGTAACGGTGTAGGATTTTTTGTCCAATACATAGTTCAAACATCTACCATCTGATTTGTGATTTCAAACCACTGTAATTATTCAGTGTCGACCGATTACAGTGCTTACAGCACTTTGATTTAGAATGCAAGGTTAAACACTGTACTAGAGGACAAAAATTTAAGACTGGTCCAAACTAAAAGCATTTGCAGAAGATAAATTAAATGTGGCTCAGATGCTGAGGTTTGTCTGAGAAAGGTTAGAAAATATTGAGGGAAGAGGAGAAAATGCTGGTAACTAACATTTTCTCCTTTTTCCCACACTATTTTCAAAAAACCTTCTTTTTTAGGGTCGTTTAAACTTGGGATTGTGTTGCAAAGGGTTAACCCTTCACCAAACAATCCAGGGTTTTCACTACCCTGGGAAAGAAGGCTTTAGAAAACATGGTGGGAAAAAGAGAAAATGCTCGTAACCAGCATTTTCTGCTTTTCCCACAATGTTTTCAATAATCTCAAAGACAGATGCTGTTGTTTGTACTCCATTTTATTTGTCATTTGCAAATGCTTTTCGCAGTGTTTTCTACCCTATCAGAGAGCTTTTGCTCATTTGTACCGATTTTGAATTTGTCGTCTGCAAATGTTTTGAATTTGAAAGAGTGTAAAATTTGTCATTTGGGAAAGGGTTAAACAAGCAACAATGATTACAGACATGTATTTTATGGTGCTATCAATCACTTCAATGCTTTTTATTGACTTGAAATAGCTTTCTCAGAAAATTTGTTTGATTTATTGGGAATGATAGTATTGGCATCCGAAGGACTTTTAAATCTGCATATCAATGACTGGAATAAATTGAGTTCGGATGAATTTAACCCTTTCCCAAAGGACAAATTTTGGACTGGTCCAAATTGAAAGAGTTCGCACACGACAATTTTAAATTTGATGAAAATAGCAGAAAGTTATCAAAAAGGGTGGAAAACACTGTGGGAAAAGGAGAAATTGCTCGTTACGAGCAATTTCTCCTTTTCCCACAGTGTTTTCAAAAGACTTGTACTGCAGATACGTGAAAACCAGGGCTTGTTTGGGAAAGGGTTAAAAGAAATTTTCCTTTATATTTCAGGTTAAAAAGCGAGTGATGCACAGAACCACCTTGCCTGTTGTGAAGGAGAAGCTGCATTGAATGGGATGGATGAACAGAAAGGTAAAATTCTGACTGTATTGGAATGATCTAAATCTTTTCCAGTCAATTCCTGTTACACTTGTTTAACTCTTTAGCAAACAACAAAATTTTAGACTGGTCAAAATTGCAAGCATTTGCAGACGACAAAATAAATGTGGCTGAAAAATTGAAATTTGTGTTGGGAAGGGTAGAAAACATTGTAGGAAAAGGAGAAAATGCTGGTTACCAGCATTTTCTCCTTTTCCTACAATGTTTTCAAAAGACTTCTTTCTCAGGGTCGTTAAAAGACGGGATTGTGTGGTAATGGGTTAACCCACTACAACAAAATTCCATGTCTCAACAACTCTGAAGAAGTCTTTTGAAAACATTGTGGGAAAAGGAGAAAATACTGGTAACCTGGTTACCAACATTTTCTCCTTTTTTACCCACAATGTTTTTAGCTCATCTGAGCACATAGTGCTCAGGGTGAGCTATTGTGATAGATCGTTGTCCGGCGTCCGTCCGTCCGTGAACAATTACTTAAAAAATCTTCTCCTCTGAAACCGCCCAACAGATTTCAGAGAAACTTCACAGAAATGATCCTTAGGTGATGCACTTTCAAAATTCTTCAAAGATTTGAATTCCATGAAGAACTCTGGTTGCCATGGCAACCGAGAGAAAAAACTTTAAAAATCTTCTTGTCCCAAACCGTAAGGGCTAGAGCTCTCATATTTGGCATGTAGCATCATCTAGTGGCCCTCTATCAAAATACTTCAAATTATGGCCCTAGTGTTGAAAATGGCCCTATGTTGTGGGTTCTCAGATTTTACATAGAGATAAAGAAGGAAATCTTTAAAAATCTTCTTGTCCCAAACCATAAGGGCTAGAGCTCTCATATATGGCATGTAGTATCATCTAGTGGCCCTCTACCAAAATACTCCAAATAATGGCCCTAGTGTAGAAATTGGCCCTATGTTGTGGGTTCTCGGATTTCACATAATGATAAAGAAGGAAATCTGTAAAAATCTTCTTGTCCCAAACCGTAAGGGCTAGAGCTTTCATATTTGGCATGTAGCATCATCTAGTGGCCCTTTACCAGAATACTTCAAATTACGGCCCTAGTGGTGAAAATGGCCCTATGTTGTGGGTTCTCGGATTTCACATAGAGATAAAGAAGGAAATCTTTAAAAATCTTCTTGTCCCAAACCATAAGGGCTAGAGCTCTCATATATGGCATGTAGTATCATCTAGTGGCCCTCTACCAAAATACTTGAAATTATGGCCCTAGTGTTGAAAATGGCCCTATGTTGTGTGTTCTCGGATTTCACATAGAGATAAAGAAGGAAATCTGTAAAAATCTTCTTGTCCCAAACCTTAAGGGCTAGAGCTTTCATATTTGGCATGTAGCATCATCTAGTGACCCTCTACCAAAATACTTCAAATTATGGCCCTAGTCTTGAAAATGGCCCTATGTTGTGGGTTCTCAGATTTCACATAGAGATAAAGAAGGAAATCTTTAAAAATCTTCTTGTCCCAAACCATAAGGGTTAGAGCTCTCATATATGGCATGTAGTATCATCTAGTGGCCCTCTACCAAAATACTTCAAATAATGGCCCAAGTGTGGAAATTGGCCCTATGTTGTGGGTTCTCAGATTTCACATAGAGATAAAGAAGGAAATCTGTAAAAATCTTCTTGTCCCAAACCTTAAGGGCTAGAGCTTTCATATTTGGCATGTAGCATCATCTAGTGGCCCTCTACCAAAATACTTCAAATTATGGCCCTAGTTTGAAAATGGCCCTATGTTGTGGGTTCTCGGATTTCACATAGAGATAAAGAAGGAAATCTTTAAAAATCTTCTTGTCCCAAACCATAAAGGCTAGAGCTCTCATATATGGCATGTAGTATCATCTAGTGGCCCTCTACCAAAATACTTGAAATTATGGCCCTAGTGTGGAAATTGGCCCTATGTTGTGGGTTCTCGGATTTCACATAGAGATAAAGAAGAAAATCTGTAAAAATCTTCTTGTCCCAAACCTTAAGGGCTAGAGCTTTGATATTTGGCATTTAGCATCATCTAGTGGCCCTCTACCAAAATACTTCAAATTATGGCCCTAGTTTGAAAATGGCCCTATGTTGTGGGTTCTCAGATTTCACATAGAGATAAAGAAGGAAATCTTTAAAAATCTTCTTGTCCCAAACCATAAGGGCTAGAGCTCTCATATATGGTGTGTAGTATCATCTAGTGGCCCTCTACCAAAATACTTCAAATAATGGCCCTAGTGTGGAAATTGGCCCTATGTTGTGGGTTCTCGGATTTCACATAGAGATAAAGAAGGAAATCTGTAAAAATCTTCTTGTCCCAAACCGTAAGGGCTAGAGCTTTGATATTTGGCATGTAGCATCATCTAGTGGCCCTCTACCAAAATACTTCAAATTACGGCCCTAGTGTTGAAAATGGCCCTATGTTGTGGGTTCTCGGATTTCACATAGAGATAAAGAAGGAAATCTTTAAAAATCTTCTTGTCCCAAACCATAAGGGTTAGAGCTCTCATATATGGCATGTAGTATCATCTAGTGGCCCTCTACCAAAATACTTGAAATTATGGCCCTAGTGTTGAAAATGGCCCTATGTTGTGTGTTCTCGGATTTCACATAATGATAAAGAAGGAAATTTGTAAAAATCTTCTTGTCCCAAACCTTAAGGGCTAGAGCTTTCATATTTGGCATGTAGCATCATCTAGTGACCCTCTACCAAAATACTTCAAATTATGGCCCTAGTCTTGAAAATGGCCCTATGTTGTGGGTTCTTGGATTTCACATAGAGATAAAGAAGGAAATCTTTAAAAATCTTCTTGTCCCAAACCTTAAAGGCTAGAGCTCTCATATATGGCATGTAGTATCATCTAGTGGCCCTCTACCAAAATACTTCAAATAATGGCCCTAGTGTTGAAATTGGCCCTATGTTGTGGGTTCTCGGATTTCACATTGAGATAAAGAAGGAAATCTGTAAAAATCTTCTTGTCCCAAACCGTAAGGGCTAGAGCTTTGATATTTGGCATGTAGCATCATCTAGTGGCCCTCTACCAAAATACTTCAAATTATGGCCCTAGTTTGAAAATGGCCCTAGTTTGAAAATGGCCCTATGTTGTGGGTTCTCGGATTTCACATAGAGATAAAGAAGGAAATCTTTAAAAATCTTCTTGTCCCAAACCATAAGGGCTAGAGCTCTCGTATATGGCATGTAGTATCATCTAGTGGCCCTCTACCAAAATACTTGAAATAATGGCCCTAGTGTGGAAAATGGCCCTATGTTGTGGGTTCTCGGATTTCACATAGAGATAAAGAAGGAAATCTGTAAAAATCTTCTTGTCCCAAACCTTAAGGGCTAGAGCTTTCGTATTTGGCATGTAGCATCATCTAGTGGCCCTCTACCAAAATACTTCAAATTATGGCCCTAGTGTTGAAAATGGCCCTATGTTGTGGGTTCTCGGATTTCACATAGAGATAAAGAAGGAAATTTTTAAAAATCTTCTTGTCCCAAACCATAAGGGCTAGAGCTCTCATATATGGCATGTAGTATCATCTAGTGGCCCTCTACCAAAATACTTCAAATAATGGCCCAAGTGTGGAAATTGGCCCTATGTTGTGGGTTCTCGGATTTCACATAGAGATAAAGAAGGAAATCTGTAAAAATCTTCTTGTCCCAAACCGTAAGGGCTAGAGCTTTCATATTTGGCATGTAGCATCATCTAGTGGCCCTCTACCTAAATACTTCACATTATGGCCCTAGTTTGAAAATGGCCCTATGTTGTGGGTTCTCGGATTTCACATAGAGATAAAGAAGGAAATCTTTAAAAATCTTCTTGTCCCAAACCATAAGGGCTAGAGCTCTCATATATGGCATGTAGTATCATCTAGTGGCCCTCTACCAAAATACTTCAAATAATGGCTCAAGTGTTGAAATTGGCCCTATGTTGTGGGTTCTCGGATTTCACATAGAGATAAAGAAGAAAATCTGTAAAAATCTTCTTGTCCCAAACCGTAAGGGCTAGAGCTTTCATATATGGCATGTAGCATCATCTAGTGACCCTCTACCAAAATACTTCAAATTATGGCCCTGGTGTTAAAAGTTGACCCTATGTTGTGGGTTCTTGGATTTCACATAGAGATAAAGAAGGAAATCTTTAAAAATCTTCTTGTCCCAAACCATAAGGGCTAGAGCTTTCATATTTGGCATGTAGCATTATGGTGTTGAGCTGAGTTGCATTTCAGGTGAGCGATTTAGGACCATCATGGTCCTCTTGTTTACCCTTCCCAAAACACATTTCAGTTTGTTAGTCACGTTTGTTTTGTTGTCCGCAAATGCTTTCAATTAGAATTAGTCTAAAATTTTGTTCTTTGGAAAAAAGTTAACTCTTTACCACACAATTCTGAGTTTTAAGGACCCCTGAAGAAGAAGGCTTTTGAAAACATTGTGGGAAAAGAAGAAAATGCGGGTAACCAGCATTTTCTTCGTTTCCCACAATGTTTTCAACAATCTCAAAGACAGATGCTGTCGTTTGTTCTCCATTTTATTTATCATCTACAAATGCTTTTGGACTGGTCTAAAATTTTGTTGTTCTGTAAAGAGTTGAGGTACATCTACAGTAGCAAAAGTAGAAAGACTGGAAGTATGTGTTCAATTCAGCAATTAACCCTTTTCACACAATTTCAAGTTTTAATGACCTTGTGGAACAATGCATTTGAAAACAATGAGGGCAAATGAGAAAATGCTGGTAACCAGTATTTTCTCCTTTTCCAACAACGTTTTTTTCCCTATCAAAGACCAAAGGTGTCAAGTGAGCTGTATTTAATTTGTCGTCTACAAATGCCTCCTATTTGGTCTCGTCCAAAATTTTGTTGTTCAATTAAAGAGTTGAAAAAAGATGATTTTTTAGCTCCACTGGCCGAAGGCCAGCGGGCTTATGTCATGGCCCGGTGTCTGTCGTGCGTCCGTGCGTCCGTCCGTCCGTCCGTCCGTCCGTGCGTTAACTTTTATTTCAAACATCTTCTTCTCTGAAACTACCCATCCGATTTTCACGAAACTTCACAGAAATGATCCTGACATGGTCCTCTTCAGAATTTCTTGAAAGAATTTGATTCCTTCAAAAACTCTGGTTGCCATGGCAACAAAACTGAAAAATATTGGAAATCTTTAAAAATCTTCTTGTCTGAAACCATAAGGCATAGGGCTACCAAATTTGGCATGTAGCTTTATGTAGTAGACCTCTATCAAGTTTCTTCAAATTATAGCCCTGGGGTCAAAATTGGCTCTGCCCCAGGGGTCACAAGTTTTACATAGGCTTATATAGAGAAAACTTTAAAAATCTTCTTGTCTGAAACCATAAGGCATAGGGCTACCAAATTTGGCATGTAGCTTTATGTAGTAGACCTCTATCATGTTTCTTGAAATTATAGCCCTGGGGTCAAAATTGGCTCTTCCCCAGGGGTCACAAGTTTTACATAGGCTTATATAGAGAAAACTTTAAAAATCTTCTTGTCTGAAACCATAAGGCATAGGGCTACCAAATTTGGCATGTAGCTTTATGTAGTAGACCTCTATCATGTTTCTTGAAATTATAGCCCTGGGGTCAAAATTGGCTCTTCCCCAGGGGTCACAAGTTTTATACATAGGCTTATATAGAGAAAACTTTAAATATCTTCTTGTCTGAAACCATAAGGCCTAGAGCTACCAAATTTGGCATTTAGCTTGATCTAGTTGGAGTCTACCAAAAGTGTCCAAAGTATAGTCCTGGGGTCAATTTGGCCTCATACTTGGAGGGGGGGGGGTTTCACAAGATTTACATAGGCTTACATAGGGAAAACTTTTAAATCTTGGTGTACATAGCCATAAGGCTTAGGCTACCAAATTTTGCATATAATTATAGCATTATTTAGTGGACAGTTACAAAGAGGGCCCAAGTTACAGCCCTAGGATCAAGTTTGGCCCTGCACCAGGGATCACAAGTTTTACATGGGTTTATGGAGTGAAAAGTTCAGAAACCATCTTGTTACCAGCCATAAGGCCAAGAACTCCCACATTTGGCATGTTATTCTTCTAATACAATATTCCCCATTTAGTCAGACTGTAGCCATGAGGTCAGAGTTTTATAAGGGCTTATATAGTGAAGACTTTTCTTCGTGGTTTATATTTATAAGCCAGTGGAGCGATACAGGGCCATCATGGCCCTCTTGTTTTATAATAACTTACAGTGTTTGGCTAAGGTTTTCTCATTGAGGGGACAACTGTATGAGACACTTTCATAAATAGGTTACTCTTCTCCACAAAGGTGAGACACTCATTAGGCTAATCATCAAATGCAGAGTTCCAGATAGAGGGAGTGATTTTGATTTCAAAATTGAAAATATTACTTATTATCCCCTAAACCCCTTGTTAGGGGTACTCAATAGAATCGTCTCATCCAGACGATTCTAATGTGTACACACAACATAGGGTTTGGGGGAGAAATAATGGATTTAGAATACCATCACCCCTTCTTATCTGGAGCTCTGTAAATGAATTTGAAAGTCCCACCTGTGTTCAATACAAAGGGACATTTTTCTTATGCAGAGGACATAATGTCTCAGAATCTCCTCCATGGCAAAACACTGAACTTATGGTACTGGTGACATACAGTTAGTGGCCATAAATATTTCATCCAAGTCTGAATCCCCATTGACTTACATGTTTTTCCAACTTTACTTCTTAATTTATTGTGGCTTAAAAACTAAAACTATAGTTATGAAACTTACATGAAAATAACACTAAATGAATTTTACACTGCATCATGTAATTTCGGACTCGATTACAGTGTGATATCATAAATGTTTAAAAAGTGATCAATATTTTCAAAAAATGTTTTCACAATGACGTCAATGGCAAAGTCGCCAAAATTAACCCTTTACCGCACAATGCCGCCTTTTGACGCCCCTGGGAAAGAAGCCTTTAGAAAACATTGTGGGAAAAGGAGAAAATGCTGGTAACTAGCATTTTCTCCTTTTCCCACAATGTTTTCTACCCTATCAAAGAAAAAATGCACCATTTGAGCCACATTGAAATTGTCGTCTGCAAATGCCCTCAATTTGGACAAGTGTAAAATTTTGTCGTTTGGTAAAGAGTTAAGCAAAAAAACAACACCTGTCTGTTTTAGAGAGCGACGAGCACTAACAAAATACTAGTGTAAATTTGATAGGAACAATAACCTTACTTTCTACCTGTATAGTTTTTCTTGTGATTGCATGATCAGGAGCAGCATAATTTTCTTGCACACTGGAAAATACATGCAAGTCAATCGGAATTTGATGAAATATTTATGGCCACTCGTAGATTCCCCCTTGGCAGCACACTGAGTGTTGTGCACTAAGAGTGAGTCTACAATGAAAAGAGCAGAAAATGAGACAGTTTGGTTATGTGATTTTCAAAGATAGATCTCAACATGTAAATAGGTTGACTTTTTTAGCAGATTTGTATATCAAATCCACTTAATGTGATCATTCATACCGGAACCAAATACTGTCACATACGCTTGTGCTCTACTCATTCTACTTTCAGTTTTAGCTAGAAAATCCAAACCTTACTGTTGTCACTACAGTATATACACTCCTACATGTGTATACTGTCCTAAATCCAGGAGAAAACTGTGTCAGATTGATGGATACAATTACTACTTCTTAACTCTTTCACTACTAATAACGACTTTACTACCTTTTGCGGACAGCGTAAATCAAGATCAGACTGCACAGAATGTGCAGTCTGATCTTGATCTATGCTGTCCGCTACTCTATTTTTAAACTATGATGAATGTCGTTTTAAATGGCAGTGGAAATCTATTTTTAGAGCTCGGAAAAAACATGTAATTTCTGGAGTTAGTAGTGATTAATAAGTAATAAAGTAATTGGTGCTGCACAGCCATGCTTGGCAGACTTTTCTTGCCCTTGTTGTTTCCACTATTTGATTACATATACATGTACATGCATGACATGTGATGGAAATTTTATTTTTCAGTACATCACAATTATTATTGTAGCAAAATACTACTCCACAAATCTGCTTTTCATGACTTTGAGTCCTTTGATTTGGTAATAACTTTGTTGTATATATAAGTTACATAGATTTTCCTAAGACAGCACACAGTGTGTTATGCACCAAATGATGGAAATATGCAATCCCCTTGGTGCACATCAAACTGTTTATTTACAAATCAGTTCTGATAGCCCTGTAATGAATTCATAAAACATTCCTATGATATTGGGTTCCCCAGTGACAAGTGAAATTGTTCTATAGGAACAGTCCTTGCATAAGCAATTTTATTGTATTTTGTGAATCCCTGTTTTTGCCTGAGAGAGAATTCTGAACTCTTTTTTTCATGGAAGATTTAGCCCTTTAAGTGCCTTTCATGACTGTAGTTGTCTTTTGCGGCCAATGTAGATCAAGACCAGACTGCACAAAATGTTCAGTCTGATCTTTTATCTACATTGTCAGCTTTGTTGAAGCTTCATAGACAAATGGAACCTTGAAAATGCAGTTATTTTGGTCTTTTTTTCTGGACAGAAAAAGTCAGTTTTGTTTCTTTGGCTCTCTGAGGGTTAATGCTCAAAGAGAGGTTTAATACTCTGCGAATATCTAGACTTCTTTTTCCAAGGCATTTTTTTAGTTGTAATAAGTGCTTGGTTGAATATTTGTCAGCTGTTCTTTAGAACAACCATTATTTCATTAGTTGGATGTGTTGATGATTATTTAGAGTGGGTAAATAATTCTATGTAATTTTAAAATCACTGTTTTTACCTGTTATGACCTTTGTGCCAGACAGTTGTAGAATGGCTAATGACCATGGTGCTAGACACAGAACTCCAGATAAGAGGGAGTGATGGTATTCAAAATCTATCATTTCTGTTCCAAACCCTATGTTGTAGGTACTCATTAGAATCGTCTGGATGAGACGATTCTAATGAGTACCCATAACATACCTGGGTTTAGTGGAGAATAAATATTATTTTCATTTTTTAAATAAAAAACACTCCCTCTGTCTAGAACCCTGCAGACAATTGTAGGATAACGATTTTGAATAGTTATGATAATTTTGCATCAAAAACTACCATTTCAAAGACTTTAACCCTTTACCACACGACAAAATTATAGCCTTGTCCAAATTGAAAGCATTTGCAGACGACAATTTCAATGTGGCTCAAATGGTACAACTTTTTGTTGATAGGGTAGAAAACATTGCGGGAAAAGGAGAAAATGCTGGTTACCAGCATTTTCTCCTTTTCCCACAATGTTTTCAAAAGGCCTCTTTCCCAGGGGTGTCAAAAGGCGAAGGGTTAAATAATTGCACTAGACCATTGTAAAACTCTCTTTTCAAAATGTTTTGACCATTGTGCTGAATCACTGTAAAACTGCCATTTCAAAGAGTGTTGACCATATTTCCAGACCGGTATAGAACTGCCATTTCAAAGAGGATTGACAATTTTGCTAGACAACTGTGAAAATGCCATTTCTTCACAGAGTTTTAACCATTGTGCTAGACCATTGTGAAACTGCCATTTCAAAGAGTGTTGACCACTTTATTATAATAGACTTTAAAGTTTTCATTCAAAGAGTTTTAACCATTTTGCTAGACCATTGTGAAACTGCCATTTCAAAGACTGTAGACCACTTTGTTATAATAGACTTTAAATTTATCATTCAAAGAGTTTTGACCATTGTGCTAGACCGCTGTAACACTGCCATTTCAAAGACTGCTAGACTACTATAAAACTGCCGTTTTTCCATACGACTGTAAAAATGCCATTTCAAAGAGTTTTGACAATTTTGCTAGACAACTCTGAAAATGCCATTTCTTCAAAGCGTTTTAACCATTGTGCTAAACCATTGTGAAACTGCCATTTCAAAAAAGTGTGGACTGCTTTCTTATAATAGACTTTAAAACTGGCATTCAAAGAGTTTTGACCTTTGAGCCAGACCACTGTAATTATGCCATTTCAAAGTTTTTTTACCGTCATGCCAGACCAATTTTATAGAGTTTGAACCATAATGCTAGACCACGGATAAACTGGTATTTTACAGAGTTTTGACCATTGTGGTATACCAATGTAAAACTGCCATTTTAAAGAGTTTTTAGCTTTGACATTGTGACATATCATGCCTTTTTCAGAACTAACTGAGAATATCTCGTTAACTCTTTAGAAAATGACAATTCTAAGGCATCCAAATTGAGCACATTTTCAGAGGACAAATTCATTGTGGCCGAAATGATGGGATGCTTCTATGAAATGGCAGAAAACATTGGGGGGAACGAAGAAAATGCTGGTTTCCAGCATTTTCTTCTTTTCCTACAAGGTTTTTAAAAGCCTTCTTACTCGCGGTCCTTAAAACTCAGGATAGTGTGGTAAAGGGTTAAACTATTCATTAATACAAGGGTTAAGTCATTACCTCTTGAAACAAACTTGCAATTGATGACTTCGGAAACATTCTGACAAAAAAATTGGAAAGCAACAGTTTTTACTTCAGTTAATGCATCACCACACAACAAGGTTTTAGACTTTTCAAAATTGAAAGCATTTGCAGACAACAGTTTAATTGTTGCTCAAATGATGGGATCTGTCTTTTGTAGGTTAGGAAAAACTGCAGGAAAATGGTTACCAGCATTTCTTCTTTTCTCCCAAATTTTTCAAAAGCATTCCTCTTGAAGGTAGCTAAAATCCAGAATAGCATTGTAAAGACTTCAGGTATGAAACATGAATGTGCAAGAGAAGATTGTGGCAGTCTGGAGAAGTTGTTGTTAAAGCAATTTCTTCATTTGCTACACTGTTTTCAAAAGTGGTCAGTCAGCTTTCAGGCAAAAAAAAAACAATAGGTTGTCTGTAGAAGAAAATTAGCTGAAAGAGTTGTTTCTCAATGAGAGAGCAAGAAAAAATAACATGTATTGATGAATCTATAACTCTGTTTACTGGAGAGCTATCCCGCGTGCCCAGAATTTCATATCACATATTAGACGGAACGAAAAAATGGCATGTCAGAGATACAGATTGTAAACTTGATTGACTCGTATTTGACAACGGAGTGGGATGAGGCAGGAATAAAGATGATTTCATTTGTACAAGTTTCCTATCTCTCGGTGCTCCGTTATTGAAAAGTCTTCCGTCTCTAGCTGGGACGTCATGATTCATATAGGAACCTTCTTTCAATTTTCTGGTTGGGTTAGTTTGGGTGTTACTCATATTATGTAGTACTTTGACTATATTGAATTCGCTTAGACTGTCTTACAGCAATTATTGTCTAAGATCTGAAGTGTTTCTTTGTTAAGTCATTCACATTCATTCAACATGAAAAAAAAATGAATTCCAAAATGGGAATTGAATTTCCAAATAGGTTACAATAGTTTTAGACAGACTGAAAACAAAAATGAACTTCATTCGTTTGATTTTAGTATTGTTGGGATTGTTTTTACATGCTCACAACATTGCAAAAGCTGTGTATTGAAAAAATTCAAAGATTGTTAATTAACTCTTTACCACACAATCCAGACTTTTAACGACCCTGTGAAAGAAACCTTTTGAAAACCTTGTGAGAAAAGGAGAAAATGCAGCTAAGCAGCAATTTTCTCGATTTCCCACAACGTTTTCTACCCTTCCCAAGACAAATTTCAATTTTTCAATCACAATTATTTTTTTCATCTGCAAATGCTTTTAATTTGGACCGGTCTAAAACTTTGTCGTTTGGTAAAGAGTTAACCCTTTCCCAAACGACAAATTTTGGACTGGTCCAAATTAAAAGAGTTTGCAGACGACAATTTTAAATTTGATGAAAATGGCAGAAAGGTCTCATAAAGGGTAGAAAACACTGTGGGAAAAGGAGAAATTGCTCGTTACGAGCAATTTCTCCTTTTCCCACAGTGTTTTCAAAAGACTTGTACTGCAGACACGTGAAGACCAGGGCTTGTTTGGGAAAGGGTTAAAGCGGTACCTCAATAATAAATTCTAATTTTGTGAAACAGTAGGGGACGGTGTAGGGGTAGAATGTCTCTAGGAGCTGGCATGGGTAGGTAGTCAGATTTAAACCTTTGTAGCACTGACCATATGGTTAATTGCCTGTGCAGACAGTGTAGATCAAGGTCAGACTGCACAGAACATGCAGTTTGATCCCAGATCTACAGTAACACTGTCAGCCTCTTTACAAATTCAGCTTTCAAATTGTATTATCTGCATCAATAATGCTGAATTAACCCATTACCACGCAATGACAAGGTTTAACACCTCTGGGAAATTTGACTTTTGAAAACATTGCGGGGAAAAAGGAGAAAATGCTGGTAAACAGCATTTTCGCCTTTTCCCACCATGTTTTCTTACCTTCAAAAACAAATCCAATCATTTGTCCTCTGCAAATGCTTTGAACGAGGACCAATCTTTGTTGTGGGGTAAAGAGTTGAAATGTCTATTGATGAGCCATGCTCTATGAAAAGGGGGCTTAATACATCTGCCAAAAAAAAAAAAAATGGACCCATGCTGAAACTTTTTGCTATTTGTAAATTTTCTGCATGTCAAAGGACCATTCTACTGCCAGATTTAGTCAATAGTGTTAGACTAAATGGATTTTATGGATCCATACTTTACCCTTAAGCTGCTAAGCACGACTCACTGACCTTTTGTGGACAGTGTAGCTCAAGATCAGACTGCACAAAACATGCAGTCTGATCTTGGATCTACATTTTCCGATCAGGGGATATTTCTCTCCAAACAATAAGTTTGAAATGACATTATTCTGGTTTTTACTATCGGCTTGAAGGTTCCATTTAACTTATTTAGCAGGATAAGAGTTAATTAATTATTTGCTTGACATAGTGCATCACAGAGCATTTAATCCCCTTTTTCGAGAGCATGGCTCCTTTCATTTATGTAGCAATGGAAAGGTTGAATCTCTACCAACAACAAAACTTGTCAAATTTGAAAGTATTTGCTGGCCAGCCACAAATTTAACCCTTAACCAGATGACAAAATTTTAGCCTTGTCCAAATTGAAAGCATTTGCAGATGACAGTTTCAATGTGGCTCGAATGGTCCAATTTTTCTTTGATAGGGTAGAAAACATTGTGGGAAAAGGAGAAAATGCTGGTTACCAGCATTTTCTCCTTCTCCCTCAATGTTTTCAAAAGTTTCCTTTCCCAGGGTCGTTGTTAAAAACCTGCATTGTGCGGTATAAAGGATTAAGAGGCTGAAATGGTAGGATTTTTCTTTGGAAGAGCTAGAAAACATTGTGGAAAAAAAAAGCTGGTTACTAGCAATTGTTCTTCTTTTTTCACATAGTTTCCAAGTCTTCTTTGTCAGGGTCATAAAAACTTGGGATTGTTCTGTAAAGGGTTTAGAAATTATTGCAGAGAGATTATGTGACGGCGGGAAAAAAGGTTAAATTGTATCTTTGCAAAACTGAACTTTGGAAAAATAAAAAAGGGGGAAGACGAAATAATAACAGGAAGACAATTTAGAAAATAAAATTAGATCATGTCAAAGTTGGTGAAAGAGTGTCTTTTCAGACTCGCAGAAAAATGTCATTAATTCTGTATATGAGTTCTGAATGGGAAATAGCAACCAAATTGTTTCATAAACATAATGGACGTCACACAGTCTTTGAAATTTGACAGAATTCAATTTGATCCTTCTGGAGACATAATTATCTTCAAATCTTCTCTTAACCATTTACGACACAATCCACAGTTTTAATGACCCTGACGAAAGAGACTTTTGAAAACATTGTTGGGAAAAGCAGAAAATGCTGGTAACCAGCATTTTCTCCTTTTCCCACAATGTTTTCTACCCTCATTATAGACAAATTCTATCATTTGAACCTAATTTGAATTGTTGTCTGCAAGTGCTTTCAATTTCTACATCTACAGATCATGCAGTCTGATCTTGGATCTACACCATCCACTACCTGATGCAAGACCATGAACCAGTTCATCTTCATTGGCAGTGGATGTCTACATGTAGACCTCGAAAAAAAAAAATTCTTGAGTTGGTATTATTTCTGTACCAGATGACAAAATTTTAGCTTTGTCCAGATTGAAAGCATTTGCAGACGACAATTTCAGTGTGGCTCAAATGGTGCAATTTTTCTTTGATGCTGTAGAATACATTGTGGGAAAAGGAGAAAATGCTGGTTAGCAGCATTTTCTCCTTTTCCCACAATGTTTTCAAAAGGCTTCCTTCCCAGGGTCGTTAAAAGTCGGGATTGTTTGGTAAAGGGATAAAGAGTTGACTTTTATTCAGGTTTTCTCTTAGACAGTAGAGTTGATTTCTGTTACATTGTTAGGTTTGTTTGTATTGGAGTTTAATGCCATTTTAACAGCTTGGGTCATATCATGGTGGTCAGTGACACACCCACGTGTTTCCTCGCTTTCTCACACCAGTAGTGACACAACTTTCTTTCCAAAGCCACTGACTACTTTTCTCACATGCATCAGAGGTGAGGGGGGAAAAATTGCCGGAAAGTAAAGCTTGCCTCAACTGGAAATTGAACTAGCAACCACCAGGTCACGAGTTGGATACGCTAACCACTGAGCTTACCTGGGCAGGTAGTTGGTAGTGAAAGAGTTATTATAACTTTTATTCAGGTTTTTGTGGCATTTGTCGAAGACAATGCCACTATGAATTCAATACGGGATTTTGAAAATCATGTATTGTAGTTTGTGCAAAACCGAAGGAAGTAAACCCAATTAAACTCAGTTTTTCTAAGACAAATAAGTGTTTCGATTGTACTCGGATATGAAATTAAAAATGGCGTATTACAATAAATTGGATTAGGCCATCAATCGTGGAAATACTTCCTTTTTATCGAAAATAGTTTGATCCTCTATTGCCTTCTATGGTGACGTAATGATACACACATACCGCGCTTGTTCGTCCCAAAACCAGTTCGTTCCAGGGCTTGTTCGGCCGGACTTGTTCGTCCCATAAGATTGTACCCTTCTCTATCGGATTTTGCATGACTATACAGAAGGTTGACTTTCAAGCGAATTATTTGGAAACTATTTCTGTTGTTTATTTTTCAAATCATTAATTTCACACAATGGCTCCCTTGACAAATGCCACACCAGTGTTTTCAACACTTTGATTTTCTAAGAGTTGGTTTCTGTAACATTGTTAGGCAGTGGAAAGTAGTATAGAAGTTGGTAGATCCCTTCTCAAAAGGATTTAACTCTTTACCACATGACAAAATTCTAGACTGGTCCAAATTGAAAGCAGTTGCAGACGACACAGTAAATGTGACTGAAAAAACTGAAATTTGTTTTGGGAAGGGTAGAAAACATAGTGTGAAAAGGAGAAAATGCTTGTTACCACCACCTTTTCCCACAATATTTTCAAAAAGCCTTCTTTCTCAGGGTCATTAAAAGTCTGGATTGTGTGGTAAAGAGTTAACTCTTTTCCAAATGTACAAATTGAAAGCATTCACAGACAACAATTTTGATGGGGCTGGAAGTGTGCTCTTTGGCTGTGAAAGGGTAGAAGGCATTGTGGAAAAAAGAGAAAATGCTGGGCTAGCAGCATTTTCTCCTTTTCCAACAATGTTTTCATGAGTTTTCTTTATCAGGATCATTAACCCTTCAAGTTCCTTTCATGACTATAGTTGTTTTTGTGACTAGTGTAGATCAAGATCAGACTGCACATTTTGTGCAGTCTGATCTTGATCTACACTTTCCATTTTGCTGAAACACAATAGACAAAAGCAACCATGACATCACAGTTGTATGGATTTTATTCTAGATTGGAAATTTCTGCTTTTAGGGTTAAAAGTCGGAACTGTGTGGTAAAGGGTTAAGTAAGCCCAGAAAGATTGGTAGATTTAGGCTTCCCACAAAATGCTTATCAATACATGCTGTCAATATAGGAAAAAAAAAAAATTCTGTACAGATATGGAAATTAGAGGATGTTTGTTGGGGTTGGAATATTTATGAAATATCTTGCTTGTCATACTGGAGATACTGTAGATTGATATAAGGAATTTCTGGAACATCCTTTTACCTTGTACCATACAATTTCTGGTTTCTACAACTCTTTGACCCTTTACCAGATGACAAAATTTTAGCCTTGTCCAAATTGAAAGCATTTGCAGACACCAATTTCTAGTGGTGAAACGGTTTACCGATTAACCGATTAACCGCGGTCTATTCAAAGAAAAAACCGAAACCGGTTCGAATTTTACCGTATCGGTATTTCTGCAATATGTCAACTTCTCTTAATTGCATCAGAAAGTCCGGTTTTCCCAAAAATTCTGTCAGAAATCGATCGTTTTTCAACTTACAGTTCTAAAGATTTCCGAAAGCGAAAGTTGTTTATTTTTTTCCACAGGCGGTGTCACCGGTGTTTAGGTAAAACTATGACCACATAAAATTCACGACACGAACTCCAAATAAACGTCGAGGTTTAATGCTTTTGGATCAATGGAGTTTGTATGTTATTCATTTCTTATAACTTTGCTCACACTTATTTTTGCGTTTTCCAGTAGTTAAGCGGCAAAGTATTAGTGTTAGTGCAGTAAGCAACTGAGTAAGTTAGTGCATCGCACTGTCTACTCTGTTGAGCCATGTCCCGAAGTTCGGTATAGTATCGCTGGTTTTTATATAAACAAGTACGCTCTTGAAGAAAAAAAAATGGCAGACGAAAATCGTCAAGATAGCGAGTGTTAAAGACTAGTCAATTTCAGTTTGTTTTTATTTGTTCATGCGAAACAATTGCTTTTTGGTTCATTATCTTGAAAGAATGGAAGAGTTCCAAGCACATGTACTAGTTTTCTTTATCACCTTTTGAGCATATGCTACCCTAACAGTGACTACAAGTGGTCAGATATGCTAAATGTCAGCATATACAGCATATTGCAATACGTATTGCAATACGGGTCAGACGTATTGCAATATATTGCAATACGCTTTTTACCGTATTGTTTCACCTCTACCAATTTCATTATGGCTCAAATGGTGGAATTTTTCTTTGATAGGGTAGAAAACATTGTGGGAAAAGGAGAAAGTGATTGTTACCAGCATTTTCTCCTTTTCCCACAATGTTTCCAAAAGGCCTCTTTCCCAGGGTTGATGAAAGGCAGCATTGTGCGGTAAAGGGTAAACCCTTAGGCTGCTTAGCGCTACTCACTGACATTTTGCAGACAGTGTAAATCAGGATCAGACTGCACAGAACGTGCAGTCTGATCTTGGTTTTACACTTTCCGTTAAGAATAGTCTTTTTCCCAAAAAAATACATTTGAAATAGCAAAATTTGGGTTTTTACTGCTGGCTTGAAAGTTTTAATTTCATTTATTTAGCAGGATAAGGGTTAAGGCAATATGAAATTTGAAAATAATTTTGTAATGGAGAAAATGCTGGTAACCTGCATTTTCTCCTTTTTTCCCCACAGTATCTTATAGCCTTCTAAATACAAATTGCACCATTTGAACAAATTCTAAGTTGTCATCTGCAAATCCTTTGAATTTGGACAAGTCTAAAATTATGTCAGACTTAATCAACTTGAATCTAGGGTGAATTTTTTGGAAATCTCTATCCATAAACTTTGCAGAACCGTATGAAATACTGCTGTAGAGAAGGAAAATTATCGAACATGGAAAAACATGCCTTAGAGCACAATCAAAATTTTCAAGTAATTTTTATACCAATTTTACAGAGCATTATAAAAAAAGTTTTAAGTAAACCATTTGCAATTGCTATTTGTGAAGAACAGCTGAAATACATATGCTATTATCTTAACCCTTAGGCTGATAAGCGCAACTCGGGGGCACTTTTGTTGACAATTTAGATCAAGATCAGACTGCACAAAACAGGGGTGCAGTCTGATCTTGGATCTACACTGCCTGATACAATATTTTCCCCCTGGTGAAATCAACTTTGAAATGGTGGTACTTTGGTTTATTAACCCTTAAGCTGCTAATCGCGATCCACTGACCTTTTGCGGACAGTGTAGATCAAAATCAGACTGCACAGAACGTATAGTCTGATCTTTGATCTACACTGTCCGATACAGTATTTTATTTCCGGTGAAATCAACTTTGAAACCGAAATGTTTGGGTTTTTAGTATTGAGTAGAAATTTACGTTTCATTTATTCAGCAGCTTAAGTGTTAATATTGAGTGGAAATTTTTGTTTCATTTACTTACCAGCTTATGGGTTAAGAGCATTTGGGCCAGGGAATGTAAAAATATAGGGAGCAGTGTAGATCCAAGATCAGACTAGTCTCACTACAGTCTGATCTTGATGTACACTGTCTTCTAAAGCAACTTTGTGCTTTCAGGGTAGAATCATGGAGGCAAGGAATGCAAATCCAGACTAATGTTCATGATAATGCAATAATGAATGGCTCTTGCTTTGTTGAACACTTTACCCTCTTACAGACTCCAATTTCATTAACTCTTTACCACACGGCAATTTTTAGACCAGTCCAAATTGAAAGCTATTGCTGATGACAAAATAAATGTTAATCAAAAATTGAAATTTGTTTTTGGAAGAGTAGAAAACATTGTGGGAAAAGGAGAAAATGCTGATTACCAGCATTTTCTCCTTTTCCTTCAGTGTTTTCAAAAGGCTTCTTCCTCAAGGTCGTTAAAAGTCGGGATTGTGTGGTAAAGGGTTAAATAGAGCAGACCACTGGAAATAATGTGGTTGAAGAATATATTGCTCTTAATGAACAATACATCCTTTCGCCACAATGTTTTCATCTGTATTCATGCATTGAGAATAAATTCTTGGAAATTATCCATATTTACAGGGATGCTTTCAGTATCATTTGCTGCTAAGTTTTTTCAGGGGGTAATGAATTTTATAGAAAAAAAATCCCTGTAATTGAAACCTTGGAATGCTGTATGGAATTCTATGCAGTTTTTTTTATTGAACTTTAACAAATTTTATAAATTTAGTCAAGTTAGCGGAGAAACAAAAAAATGTTGTTTCAAAATGTGTGGGATTTCTTCTTTTGTAACTGAAAGACAGTCGGAATATTTAGGAAAACCAATTTTTTTGACTGTCCGGAGTTAGGACTAGAAATATATTTTTTTTGAATATTATTCAATGGGTGCGAACTTTTAGGATGTCCAAATTGAATTATGGTACCAGTAATTTGAAAAAAAGAAATGCAGCTTGTAATGATTTATTACCTTGGGTACCAGTTAACTCTACCAAATACAAAATTTCTATACTAGTCCAAATTGAAAGCATTTGCAGATGACAAAAGTGAGTAAACAGTTGTAGTTTGTTTGGGAAGGGTAGAAAACATTGTTGGAAAAGGAGAAAATGCTGGTCACCAGCATTTTCTCCTTTTCTTACAATGTTTTCGAAAGGCTTCTTTCTCAAGGTTTATAAAAGTAGGGATCGAGTGGTAAAGAGTTAACACTTGCAGAGTTGAAATAGGAAATTTCTCTTGATCTAAGCAAAGTTCTTTTGTCTCGTATGAACTAATCTCTGTAACCCCTTTCCACACAATCCCAAATTTTAACAACCCCAAGAATGAAGCCTTTTGAAAACGTTGTGGGAAAAGGAGAAAATGCTGGTAACCAGCATTTTCTCCTTTTCCCACAATATTTTCTACCCTATGTAAGACAAAATCAATCATTTGAGCAACATTTGAATTGATGATTGTTGATTGTCTACATTTTTATGGTGTGGTAAAAGATTAACTTAGAAAAGAATAGAATTTTAATTACACAAAATTTTCTGTGAAGATTAGAAAAAAACACTGTCGTAAAACTGTTTCTTGAATGAAGGGTATTATACACTAATTCTTAGAGCACCAAATTTAAAAAAAGAAAAGAATCTTACTCAAGAAAATACTGGCAAAATAGATGACTATTAAAAGATTTCTTTCGTCACTAGGTTTCATTATAATAAATTGTTTTAACATTTTACTAGCTTGTCCATATTGCAAGCATTTGCAGACAAATGGATTACATTTGAAATTGGTCATCACAGATTCGTCTTTTGAAGGATAGAAAAAACTATAAACCGGTCTTCCATGAGCTGTTTACCAAACAAATCCCTCTTTTTTACAACTCCAAAGGGCTTATGAAAACATTGTGGGAAAAGGGGAAAATGCAGACACCCAGCATTTTTTCTTTCACCACAGTGTTTTCTACTAGCCCAAAGACAAATTTCGTTTTATAGTCTCAGTTGTCTTGTTGTCTGTGGAGACAAGAAAAGCCTTTTTTCTTTATCTGAGAAACAGAAACTAAGAAAAAATGGATGATATTATTTTCTAAATGAGGGAATGGGTTAATTGAGGAGGACTTGGAGAAGTATAATCTGATAATGGTCTGGTGTAGGAAGGTTTTACTAGTTTATGTTTGATCAATCAATCCATATTCTCTGTAAGACCCTTTTTCTGTCATCTAGGAATACTGTCTGGGTACCTTTGTGACTTTACCCATTACCGTACAATGCCGCCTTTTGACGCCCCTGGGAAGGAAGCCTTTTGAAAACATTGTGGGAAACGGAGAAAATGCTGGTAACCAGCATTTTCTCCTTTTCCCACAATGTTTTCTACTCTATCTATGAAAAGTTGCACTATTTGAGCCACATCGAAATTGTCATCTGCAAATGCTGTCAATTTGGACAAGGCTAAAATTTTGTCATCTGGTAAAGGGTTAACCCGGAAATGGCCTTTCACAACTTCAGTTGCCTTTGCAGCCCAGCCAGTGTAGATCAGAGCATTCCAAGTGCGTAGGCAGGTGGAAGCCTTGAAGTACTTAGGTACTGGCTTCAACAACAATCTTAGAAAGTCTGCTTTTCCAATTTAATAGTAGTAATGAAAAATCAAAGCGTTGAAAACGCTGGTGTGGCATTTGTCAAGGGAGCCATTGTGTGGAATTAATAATTTGAAAAATAAACAACAGAAACAGTTTCAAAATATTCGCTTGAAAGTAAATCTACTATATAGTCATGCAAAATCCGATAGAGAAGGGTGCAATCTTGTGGGACGAACAAGTCAGGACGAACAATCCTGGGACGAATAAGCCCAGGAACGAACTGGTTTTGGGACGAACAAGCACGGTATGTGTGTGTCATTACGCCACTATAGAAGGCCATAGTGGATCAAGCTATTTTCGATAAAAAGGAAGTATTTCCACGATCGTCGGCCTAATCCAATTTATTGTAATACGCCATTTTCAGTTTCATATCTGAGTACAATCGAAATACTTATTTTTCTCAGAAAAATTGATTCTAATTGGGTTTACTTCCTTCGGTTTTGCACAAAATACGATACATGATTTTCAAAATGCCGTATTGAACTCATAGTGGCATTGTCTTCGACAAATGCCACAAAAATGAGAAAGACAAAAAAATAGGTGGTACTTCGGCCTAGGCTTTGTCATGGGCTTCATGTTTGCTACAATCCTGGCTATGCCACTGGTGCAGTGTGACATTTGATTCACACTGTTTGATGTCCTTAGATCATTCAGACAGAAACAACCAAATGGCTTTTTTTTTTTCACTTTTCAGATTTTTTTTTTTTTGACCATTTATCAGATGACTAAAATTTTAGACTTTTCTGTACTGAAAGTATTCAGAGATAACATTTTAAATGAAAGCCATCTCCGAGATGGTATGAAAAAAAAAATGAGAATAGGAGGAGATGCTGGTTGCCAGCATCTCCTTTTCCCACGATGTTTTTGAAAGCCGCCTTTCTTCTGGGTCATTAAAACAGAGACAGGATTGTTTGGTTAACTCTTTACCAAATGACAAAATTTTAGACTGGTCCAAAAAAAAGCTTTTGCAGATGACATATTTTACGCAACTCACTTAGTGAAACTTGTTTATAGAAGAGTAGAAAACATTGTGGGAAAAGGAGAAAATGCTGGTAACCAGCATTTTCTCAATTTCCCGCAATGTTTTCAAAAGCCTTTTACCTGAAGGTCATTAATACTGGGGAGTTCAGAGTTAAATGCAAAGTCTTCTAATGTGAATATTTGAGAAATTGTGTGTGAAGGAAAAGGTTTAGGAATGTTCCAGTGTGCCGGGAAAAATATGCTCTGATGGTGAACAAAAGAGATCAAATTGTACATGTATCTGTGATTGGTTTTTGTTGTAAGTCCATCATGCTACAGTGCCCGATTGTTTCCTCTTCTCACATTATTTCAATGGCTTGATTTGATTGGTTCCTCTTTGAGCATGTGACCATAAGGCTTTGAGGCATAAGACCCTTTTCAATGCATTTTAAGTGTGAAACTTTGCCTCTATCTCTTTGCCAAACGACAAAATATTACACTGGTTGAAACTGAAAGAATTTTGCAGATGACAAAATAAATGTTGCACAAAGTACAAAACTTGTCCTTGAAAGGGTAGAAAACATTGTCTGAATAGGAAAAAATGCTGGTTTTACAAGGATTTTCTCCTTTCCCATACTGTTTTCAGAAGTCCTTTTTCCATGGGGGTTGGTAATATTCAGGATTGTTCGGTAAACAGTTAAAACTAATGTCTTAGATCAGCTTAAGTTGACTTTATAGGCAGTCCAGCTTTTAGCCGGGGTTCGAATTTTCTGCAGACTGATCTTGACCTACAGTTTCTGCAGGAGCAACTTGTAGCTGTTGTTGGTACTCAAAGTGTAACAAAAATTGAAATTAACCCCTTAAATCTTTACCAAACACCAAAATATCAGACTGGTCCAAATTAAATGCATATGCAGACAACAAGCTAAATGTGGCTCAGATGATGAAATTTGTGTCTGAAAGTGTAGAAAACATTGTGGGGAAAAGGAGAAAATGCTAGGTTTTGTCCACAACCTTTTTGAAAGCTGTCATTCCTCAGGATGGTCAAAACTCAGGATTGTGTGGTGAATTGTTAACCCTTTACCAAACGACAAAATTTTAGGCTAGTCCAAATTGAAAGCATTTGCAGACGACAAATTAAATGTGACTGAAAAATTGAAATTCATTTTGGGAAAGGTAGAAAACATTGTGGGAAAAGGAGAAAATGCTGGTTACCAGCATTTTCTCCTTTTCCCACAATGTTTTCAAAAGGCTAAAGGGTTAACCCTCTGACAAATGCGTTGGACTTGATAAGTCAAAAATCTTAACGTGTGGTAAAGGGTTAACTCTTTACCACACAATCCTTAACTTTTAACGACCCTGAAAAAGAAGCCTTTTGAGAACATTGTGGGAAAAAGAGAAAATGCTGGTAACAAGCATTTTCTCCTTTTCCCACAATGTTTTCTACCCTTCCCAAAATGAATTTCAATTTTTCAGTCACATTTCTTTTGTCGTCTGCAACTGCTTTCGATTTGGACAAGTCTAAAATTTTGTTGTTTTGTAAAGAGTTAATGGAAGATTTTTCTGTATTTTCCTCAGTGTATTAAGTCTGGATTCTGATGAATGTATCTAACCCGTGGTTTGTGTTTTAGTAAGATGGGAATACAATGGATTTCTATGTGATAATAATTTCCATTTACTTAATGTTATTTGCAGGCATTCCTATATGTCTGGTGATGTGTTTTGCCATTTAATATCCGTAGTAAATTACAGAACATCTAGACAAAGGTTCCTTTTCTTAGCCCTTTATCACACAATCCAAAGTCTAACGACCCTGAAAAAGAAGCCTGTTGAAAATATTGTGGGAAAAGGAGAAAATGCTGATAACTAGCATTTTCTCCTTTTCTCACAATGTTTTCTATCATATCGAAGACAGAAATCACCATTTTTGCAACATATAGTTTGTTGTCTTCAAATGTTTTCAATTTGATCACGTCGAAATATTTGTCGTTTGGGAAAGAGGTATGATGACTATCAAACATAGGTCTTTGTTTTGCTTTTCATACATTTGATACCATATTTATTGACTAATAGCAGAATATGGCTACTCACGATAATTTCAGAATAACCAAATTTACCTCGATCTAAAATGGAGTGAATTTTAACATAGTGCCATCCTGCCAGGTCAATTCTAAGTACAGCCAGTAATGAGCATTTTCTCAAAAGTCTCCTTCCTTAGGATCATCAAAACACTGGATTGTTTAATAATGGGTTAGTGAGCTTAAGCCCATACATTTGATCGTTAGGGGTTTTCTTAACCCTTTACCACACAATCCTGACTTTTAACGACCCTGAAGAAAAAGTCTTTTGAAAACATTGAGGGAAAAGGAGAAAATGCTGGTAACCAGCATTTCCTTCTTTTCCCACAATGTTTTCTTCCCTATCAAAGGCAAATTCCATCATTTTAGCCACATTGAAATTGCTGTCTGCAAATGCTTTCAATTTGGACAAGTCTACATTTTTGTTGTGTGGTAAAGAGTTAAACCAAGGGGTCAGTGGTCTCATTCCTAGCTCACAGTCTGCTCAGTCAAATTCTGTTTGAGGATTGATGATAGTGATTGCATCAGAATTAACAATTCTATTGTCTCTCACTGCTTAACAATTTTTCCACAATGTTAATGTGGGAAAATAGCCAGAAATAGCTTTGAAAAAATTTTGTGCAACACCATGTATCAGCAGTCTCTCCTTTTCCCACATGGTTTTCAAATGAGCCTTAACCTCGGGGTCATACTAAAACAATATATTGGATTGTGTGGCAATGCGTTTTTAGCTTACCAGAATTTAGAGATTATGAATGTTCAGTGAAAAGAGGCTATGTTCCCGATCATCACTTGTTGTTTTTGATGTTAATCTGTTTTAAACCTCATGAACTTTCAGCCATATGGTATATATAATTGCTCTCTGCTTTGTTTGGGGAGCAGTTTGGAGCTCTACCCTTATCCTTGTTGAGAAGCTTACCAAACGTTCCTCAGTGCTTCAATGACCCTTTTATATAACATGATGAGAATTGAAGAAATTAGGGTAACCAGCATTTTCTCCATCACCGACTCTATAGCCCTATCCTGGTACCACAGTTAGTAGTGTGCAGGACTGGAGACCAGGGGTTGCTGGTTCAAATCCCCAGCTTGGCCAATTTCTTTCTAAGGGTTGATGATCGTCATTATTTCAGGATTCATTCATCTCTCACCACTAATCAATGTTTTGAGGCTGGTTTTGCAGGAAAGCAGCCAGTAGCTGGGGAAGAATATTGTGCAAATCACTGGTGAAAAGAAACTCATGGAGAACATGGATAGGTACACTGGCAGCCATGATATAAATGAAATAATGTTGAAGAAGGTGTTAAGCAGTATACAATCAATCAGTCATTACCTGTATTGTATTTCCTACTTTTTCAAAGAAATAAGTAGATTTCTCTCTAACATGCTTTTTACTCTGCAAATGCCTTTATTATGGATATGCCTGTAATTTTCGTTCCTGGTAAAAAAAGAGTACAGTGGCAAGGCCTGTTTCACACAGCAAATTTGTGACTTCAAAATGGAAAGCACATGGGGGACAACAGATTAAACATTGGTATAAACAAAAAGAAAGTCTTGGTAAAAAACATTGTTGGCAAAGGAGAAGATACTGTTTACCAGCATTTTCTCCTTTTCCTATAATACTTTCAAAAGGCTCCGTTCTCAGAGGTGTCAAAACATAGGATATGGTTAACCCTTTACTACATAGTCCCAAATTTTAATGATCCTGAGGAGAAAAGGCTTTTAAAACTTAGTGGAAAAAGAAGAAAAAATGCTGGTTACCAGCATTTTCTCACCATGCTTACTACCCTCCCAAACAGAAAATTAACTCTTTACCAAACGACAAAATTTTAGACTTGTCCAAATTGAAAGCATTTGCAGAAGACAAAGTAAATGAGACTCAAAAATTGAAAATTGTTTTGGGAAGGTTAGAAAACATTGTGGGAAAAGGAGAAAATGCTGGTTACAAGCAATTTCTCCTTTTCCCACAATGTTTTCAAAAGGCTTTTTCTTCTGGGTCGTTAAAACCCATGATTGTGTGGTAAAGAGTTAAACATGTTTATTTTGTTGTCTGCAAATGCTTTCAATTCAGACTGGTAAAGAGTTAAATGTTTTTAATTAGCACTGTATTAAGATTATGGTCAGGAAATTGCATGTTGCATCTTCATAATGTGTTTTATGGCATGGAAAAGTTCAGCCCTAGCTTTTATTATTCTTTTGCAATACTGAAGCAGAGCTCCAACATGCCATTGTCATTCAAGTAGTATCGGACCAATCAGATGCATTCTACCATGTTCATTTATCTCTTTACCGAACAACAATATTTTCAACTGGTCCAAATTGAAAGCATTGGCAGACGACAAAAATAAACATTACAAAATTTAGATTTTTTTTCTTTGAACAGGCAGAAAATATTGTGGGAAAAGGAGAAAATGCTTGATACCAGCATTTTCTCATTTTCCCACAATGTTTTCAAAAGACATTTTCTTCGAGTTCGTTAAAACCGGGGATTGTGTGGTAAAGGATTATACGGGAAATATGAAATATGGCAGGTGTTAGTTTATGACTAATTTATCTGATTATCTTTTAATAACTTTATTTTTATGGATTTTCAGCTAAATTTCAAATTTACAAAGATAATTCTGTGCTTTTGTACATCTTTGGGTAAGACTCCCAACTGCCTGTATCAAAAATATCTTTTTAACCCTTTACTAGATGACAAAATGTTAGCCTTGTTCAAATTAAAAGCATTTGCAGACAAAAAAATAAATGTAACTCATAAATCAAAATTTGTTTTGGAAAGAGCAGAAAGCATTGTGGGAAAAGGAGAAAATGCTGCTTTCCAGAATTTTCTCCTTTTCCCACGATGTTTTCAAAAGCTTTCTTTCTCAGGGTTGTTCAAAGTCAGAATTGTGTGGTAAAAGGGATAATGCACAGGCTTAGTCCTCTACCACACAATCCTGAATTTTAACCCTTTACCAGACGACAAAATTTTAGCCTTCTCCAAACTGAAAGCATTTGCAGACGACAATTTCAATTTGGCTAAAATGGTGCAATTTTTCCTTGATAGGGTAGAAAACATTGTGGGAAAAGGAGAAAATGCTGGTTACCAGCATTTTCTCCTTTTCCCACAATGTTTTCAAAAGGCTTCTTTCCCAGGGGCGTCAAAAGGCGTCATTGTGCGGTAAAGGGTTAACAACCTTGACAAAAGAAGGGCTTTTAAAACATTGTGGGAAAAGAGGTGAATGCTCAGGTAACTAGCATTTTTTTCTTTTCCCACAATGTTTTCTACCTTTCAAGAACAGGAACCGTTACATGAGCCTGCAGATGTGATTCGTTATCTGCAAGTGTTTTGAATTTGGACTGGTCTAAAATTTGGTCACTGTAAAGAGTTAATTCCTTACCAAAGCAATAAAGTTTTAGACTTGGCCGTACTGAAAGTATTTGTAGAGAGCAGATGCAGATACAGCGTGGCAAAAAAGATGAGATTTGTCATTTAAAGTTCAGAAAACATTGAGAGAAAAGGTGGGGATGTTGCTTAGCAGCATTTTCTCCTTTTTCCATGATTTTTTTAATCTTGTCAGGATCAGAATTGTTTGGTGAGGGTATATTTTCTTGGCTATAGTCAACAGATGAGACCTTGTATTTTTTTTTTTCCCAAGTCTCTTTATGCAAGATTTTCTGGAAGTTTTTCATCTTGATATTTTTTCCCAGAAAATCAATAGAACATAGCTAAATAATGGTTTAACCCTTCACCACACAATCCCGAGTTTTAACTTCCCTGAGAAAGAGGGCCTTTTAAAACATTGTTGGAACAGGAGAAAAATGCTGGCAACATTTTCTGTGAAAACAAAACAGTGGGCTGAACTTTTTTTCCCTTTCTTCTTTGCATTTTGCTTTTTTAAACCCTATACTACATTATAGTTCTGAATTTTCATGACTGTAAAAGAAGCCTTTTGAAAACGATGTGGGTAAAGGAGAAAATGCTGGTAACCAGCATTTTCTCCTTTTCCCACAATGTTTTCAATGCTATTAAAGAGAAATTTCATGTTCTGATCAACGTTTATATTGTCGTCTGCAAATGCTTTCAATATGGACAAGTCTAAAATTTTGTTGTTTGGTAGAGAGTTAAAAGATTATAGATGAACATATTGGTAACCAGTATTTTCTCCTTTTCCAAAAAGGTTTTTTATGCTTTCACAGAGAAATTTCATGTTCTGATCAATGTTTATTCTGTCATCTGCAAATGCTTTCAATTTGGCCAAGTCAAAACTTTTTTTCGTTTGGTGAAGAGTTAAAACAGTGTAGATGTATACAGATGATATTTAACCCTCTACCACACAATCCCGATTTTTAACTACCCTGAGAATGAAGCATTTTGAAAACATTATGGGAAAAGGAGAAAATGCTGGTAGCCAGCATTTTCTCCTTTTCCTACAACATTTTCTACCGTATCAAAAAGAGAAATCATCAGCAACAGTTAATTTCTTGTCTGCAAAATGCTTTCAATTTGGACCAGTCTAAAATTTTGTCATCTGGTAAAGAGTTAAACAATATGCAGCTATAAAACATAGCTCTGTGGGAGAACCTTTAACTTCTGTCATTATGTTTTTAAAACTCATACACTGAAATTGCTTCAACAGCCATGCTCATGAGAGACAGAGTTGAAAGATCACTTTTGTAACAAATGCTGACTGGAGCTGTTTTTTCCAGAAGAAAAATGTAAAAAGGGCTGGGTGAAATGTTACAAATGGTTTCTTGTTTCTTGTTAACCAGAGCATGTTGTGATGTATCTGCACTTTAACTCTTTACCAAACGACAAAATTTTAGGCAAGTCCAATTTGAAAGCATTTGCATACGACAAAATAAATGCGACTCAAAAATAGAAATTTGATTTGGGAAGGGGGAAAAACATTGTGGGAAAAGGAGAAAATGCTGGTTACCAGCATTTTCTCCTTTTCCCACAATATTTTCAAAAGCCTTTGTTAAAAGTCAGGATTGTGTGGTAAAGGGTTAATTCAGGATAAAAGGTTTCAGGAGAGAAAGCAGTACAGAATATCACAGAGTTTGCACTACTTTTGATATCTTTGTGGGCTTACCAGAGCTCTTTGGGAATTTATAGGGTAAATATACAGTCTGATCTTTTGATCTCCATTGTATGCTTTGTTGAGATGCTGTTGGCAAGAGCAGTCTTGAAATTGCTTTCATTTGAGCCGTTTTTCTAGACTGGAAAAGCGTCATTGGTTTATTTGGCGCTGTAAGTGTTAAATATGGTTCAAATGATAGGATTTTTCAGTGACAGGGTAGTGTCATTGGGCAAGACAACTCAAAGCCCTAGCCCAGCATACCTGTTTAAATCCAGGACATACATGAAAATGTGAGTTGTTGCTGTAATATGACTGAAATAAAAAAAAAGTTGGAAGTGGCATAAAACACCATTAACCCTTATGCTGCTAAGCGCAACTCAACAACCTTTTACGGATAATGTAGATCAGTATCAGACTGCGTAGAATGTGCAGTCTGATCTTGGATCTACACTGTCCCCATAAGGAGATGTTTTTCTGCAAAAAATACCTTAGGAATAGCTAAATTTGGGTTTTTACTGTCAGCATGAAAGTTTCATTTCTCTTATTTAGCAGGATAAAAGTCAATCAATCAATCCATCCATCAATCAGTTTTATCACATAAAACCACCTCCAGCAGTGTATTAAACCCATGACTTATTTTCGATAATACACTAGTGTATTATCGTTTTTGGGTCCTGCTTCTGTAAAATCTGTAGATATGAGTGCGTGAAGCCAGTGAAACCAACCACAACACATGGTTGAATTTGTACCACTTCGCCATTTCGTGGGAAAATGACATCATTGTTGCTAAGGCGTATAAGCGTGAAAAGCTTTATGGTTTTCATTTTTGATAACAACAGAAAATGCAGAGAAAGGTATCTAAATCCACTAAATTGTGGAAATCTTCCGATTTACTCGCTCTATATAGACTGTTTCATTCAATTTTCAATGAACATGTCAGATCTATCTTCGTATGTATGTGCACAATTCAAACTGAACTACATTTGTAAACATGGACCGGTGAACGGTAAATTACTATGTAGACTGAATGTGATGATGCAGGATACTTGTTTGTCTGTCATTTGTTTTACGTGATAAATAGAATCTCACATTTGTGTTTATGTATTATCATTTTTATCGAACTTGTTGACCAAAATGTATTTGACCCTCACCAAGGCTCGCGTCATACATTTTTAGTCAACTCGTTTGATAAAAATGATAATACATAAACACTCATGTAAAATCCTCTATGAATAGCAGTGTCTAAGAAAATCAAGTAAGAAGGTAATGGTTAAATTTAGTTTGATTGTGGCCTGTCTTCAACAGAGTTAACTCTTTACCACACAATCCTGACTTTTAACGGCCCTAAAGAAGAAGACTTTTGAAAACCTTGCAGGAATTGGAGAAAATGTTGGTTACCAGCATTTTCTCCGTTTCCCACACTGTTTTCTACCCTTTCCAACACAAATTTTAATTTGAGTCATGTTTATTCTGTCATCTGCAAATGCTTTTAATTTGGTTGAGTCTAAAATTTTGTTACTTGGTAAAGGGTTAAATTGCATTAGTAGCCATATTCTATATTTGGAAAGTAATAGTATTTCTTACTGGCCAAATTATTTGGTTCAGCCAATCAGAGATTATGTTACTTTAACATGTTGAACATTCTTAAAGACATAATATAGAATGGCCGCAGACATTGCAAGGCTTTAACTCTTTCACTACTAACTCCAGAGATTACGTGTTTTTTCCGAGCTCTAAAAATAGATTTCCACTGCCATTTAAAACGACATTCATCATAGTTTAAGAATAGAGTAGCGGACAGCATAGATCAAGATCAGACTGCACGTTCTGTGCAGTCTGATCTTGATCTACGCTGTCCGCAAAAGGTAGTCAAGTCGTCATTAGTAGTGAAAGAGTTAAGGATTTTTACCAAAACGGATATTGTGGCCTGTACCAAAGAAGTTAATGACTGAGTGGTAAGAATTTTAACAAGACTCTGGGAATGTGGCTGCTCCTTCAAGTGATGACATTTCTTGCATAGAAAACATTACTGAAGTCTCCCCTTACATAGATTGACCTAAACCGTTGGATTGCTCATTAGCTTTCTAGGGCATTCACCATTACACTTTGCTTAATCCTTTACCTCACAATGCTGCCTTTTAACGATGCTGAGAAAGAAGGCTTTTGAAAACATTGTGTGAAAAGGAGAAAATGCTGGTAACCAGCATTTTCTCCTTTTCACACAATGTTTTCTACCATATCAAAGACAAACTTCATCAGTTGAGTAACATTTAAATTGTCGTCTGCAAATGCTTTCAATTTGGACAAGTCTAAATTTTCATCATGTGGTAAAGAGTTTTATTTTATACAACTGGACATAATTTTGGACTGGACCAAATTTAAAGCATTCGCATACAACAAATTAAATGTTGCTAAAATGATTTCTCTCTTTGATAGGGTTAAAAACATTATGGGAAAAATGAGATAATGCTGGTTACCAACATTTTCTCCTTTCTTTTTCCTAAAATGTTTTCAAAACGCTATTTCCTCAGGAAGGTTAAAACTCAGGATTGTGTTGTAAAAGGTTTAACTCTTTACCACTGAACAAAATTTTAGCCCAATCCATTTTATAAGTTTTTGCAGTTAAATAAATAAAATCTGGTCGTATGCTGGAATCTGTCCTTGAAAAAGGGGAAAATATGGTAAAGGGAGGAAATGCTGTTGATGCAGCGTTTTTTCTTTTTTCCCCATATGTTTTCAAAAGGCAATTTTCTCAATATCATTATAACTCCGGGTTGTGTGGAAAAGGGTTGAACTTTTCTTGTGCTTGTGTTCTTGGTTGTTCATTGTTTTCAGCTGTGTTTACCGGCAAGTGAACATGTCTGTGCATTTCTTGTTCCTCCCTATTATTACTGTGTTGCACACTTTTCCGAAGCCACTGGCTGCTTATCCATTTAAACAAAGGAGATTCCAGACTGGGTCTAATGAAGGCATGCTGTGAAGCTATTAACCCTTTACTCCACAGATACTCATTTCTACGCATTGCTTGTAGGAGCCTTTGGAAAACATTGTGGCAAAAGGTGAAATTGCTCGTGACGAGCAATTTCACCTTTTGTCACAATGTTTTCTATGCTATCAAAAGGTGTCATATACACATAAGAATTGGCTTCATCCTTGCTGTTATTTAGGTTCAATTAGAGATACCATACAAATGTCTTATGGGGTAAAGGGTTAAACTGTTACACCATGCTTGGGTGAGTCTTTATTGATGGTTCACTTAACACAGTTTGCTAGGTATCAAGTCTGCTTCTAATTACAACTTCATTAACACATTTACTGTTTTCAGAGGGCTTTTACTGGCTTGCTGCAGAATACTTTTGAAAACGTAGTGGTAGAAAGAGGAATTGCTCAAAATGGGCACTTTCTCCTTTCACCACATTGTTTTCATATGTATTCATGTATTAAACCTCAGTTCATGTTTTTTTTCTCCTTTGAAGTTTTCAGAGTTGTTTGCAGTAAAGTTTGTTTTAGGAGTTACTGAGTGTAGGCTTTCTAATAGGTTTTAAAATTTACTAGCATGGTGATTCAAAATTTCAAATCCTGCAACCTTGATATAAATGACCCCACATACAACATTAATTTTGTGGACTAAGCTAACAGAAATTTGAACTTTAATACAATCAAGAAAACATCATGATGGATGGAGAAATTAATACATTTCTTTTCCATTGACTAGCATGGTCAGTGTTTCCATTTGAATAAAATTTTACTAAATCCATGGGACCCAGTGCAACTGCAAAAGTTGAGTCCCATTGCGTTCCTTCTGCATAAATCGTCTGTTTATTAAGACCAAATTTTGTAAGTGGATAAAAAGAAGAAGCTATTTCAAATGACTTCTTTAAGGAAACCTTTCCCAGATTTAATGTTCTGTGCATGCCGGTGACCGTCGCTCGAAATAGTCTGAATCTTACATCACGATGGAACTTCTTTGAAAGTCGATGCAACCTGTTGTAAAAACCTTATTTCTGCTTAGTTTCATAATAAATACCTTTACACAAATAGAGGAATATAGATAAATTTCTCTTAGCATCTAATCTTGGAAGGCAGGATCTTTCAGCCATTGGTCTTGGAAAGATCGCGAATGCTTTTTCTTTCTGGCCCTGGAAGCCATCTTCAGGAAAGAATGCTAAACAACAGCTGTAACAGTGTTTTCCTATGACCAGTTTGCCGGAAAAGACAATATGAGCACAACGCGGGTAACCAGTCAAAAGTCGACGAAATCTTTTTTATGTTTCTCTGTTATAATCTTTTTATAGACACTTTGGAATTCCGATGGTCAGTTTGTACAAGAAATATTAAATCTTCATTCCGGTATTTTGCATTGTTTTCATTATTGATGTAGATTTAGTTAAATCATGATTTTGACTCATTTTTGACTGCGTCCAAGGGACTCGATCAGCTTTGATATTTTGTGTTCGAGCTGTTTTTCGTGCGTATCTGGATACTTTTTTTTTGTCGTACACGGAAATCCTGATGGTGATTCAAACCCTGCAGCCTCTAATTATAATTGACTTAACAACATTAGCGGACTAAGCTGATAGAAACTTGAACATAAATATAACAGAGAAAACATGACAGATTGAGAAATTTACACTTTCTTTTTCAACTTGTTCTTTTGTAACGGTGTTTAGTTAAGCCTTGTTCTGTAGAGGTATTTAATTAAGTGAACCATGCTCTGGCAAAAAGGGGCTTAATGCATCTCCATGATGCTTCATACCAAGCAAGACACCACATAATGAGGGATTCATGAAAATTATAATATCTAACAAATATGACTGTATCACAAGGTAGACTGGTCCTATGACATACAGAAAATTGATCAGTAACGAAAAGTGTCAGCTCGGGTCAGCCTGCGCAGACTGCGCAGGCTGACCTGGGTCTATGCGTTTCGTGGATGCATTAAGACCCCTTTTCACAGAGCATAGCTCAAGTATATGTACATGAGGGAATATCAGATGATTAAGGCAACTAATGAAATTCAGAGCTGTTGAATTAAGTATTCAGTGGCCTCTTTGTGATTTCTCATACTAAAAATTATGGAAAGCAGCCAAAGGGTGTGAAAGGGTGTTATTACAGGTAAATAGACTCCAGGAATGTATGGATGGGTGCACTGAATCAGCCCTAATAGAATTGAAAATTTGAAATGGGACTATTTTCCAAATGATACCATGTTTGAATGGACTAGCCAAAGATGCCTTTTGAATTCAATATGGTTAAAGGAGAAAGTGCTGGTAATCACAATTTCTCATTTTCCTACCATGTTTTCTACCCTTTCAAAGACCAAAAAAAGAGTCAAGTAAGTCGCCTACAAATATATTTAATTGGACATATGTAAAATTTTTTGTATGTTAAAGACACAAAATGAACTGAACAGGGAGATGAAAATTTGCTTGTACAAACTGAATGCGGTCACAAAGTAAAGCTTCAGAAATGTGTGGGGAATAAATGTCTGTTTTTGTGCAGGAAAGCAGTTTATAAGCCCCAATTTATCATCCTATTTTCTGGAATTAACTCTTTACAACACAATCCCAAGTTTTAATGACCCTGAAAAAGGCTTTTGAAAACATTGTGGGAAAAGGAGAAAATGCTGGTAACCAGCATTTTCTCCTTTTCCCACAATGTTTTCTATCCTTTTAAAGACAGAAGTCATCTGTTAAGCTACATTTGATATGTCACCTACAAATGCTTTCAATTTGGTCTATTCCAAGATTACCCTTTGGTAAAGAGTGCACCCTTTCTTCTCATTCATGACAATGTTTCTTTGACTTTTTCGCCCTTTAGCAGACATCAAAATTTTGGACTTACCTGTATTGAAAGCACTTGCAGACAACAAATGAAATATGGCTCAAATTAAGAGATATGTCTGTTATAGGGTAGAAAACATTGTCAGAAAAGTAGGAGATGCCGGTTATCAGCATTTTCTCCCTTTTGGACAATGTTTTCTTAAGCCGTTGCTCTCAGGTTCCTTAACTCTTTACCATACAAGAAAATTTTAGCCTTGTCCAAATTGAAATATTTGCAGACAACAAATTGTATTTCTCTCAAATAATTGGGGATTTGCTATGAAAAATTAGAAAACATTGTGGGGAAAAAAAGAAAATCCTGGTTACCAGCAATTTCTTCTATTGCCACAATGCTTTTAAAAGTCTGTTAGAGCCATAAAAACAAAGGATTGCTTGGTAACCGGTTATGTTCTTTGAAAAATTGGGATTCTGTGACTTTTCCCTAGAAATTTTTTTTCTTTGTGAACAGCATGTGCCAGGGTTAACTCTTTACCAAACAACAAAATTTTGGACTTTTCTAAATTGAAAGCATTTGCAGACAACAAAATAAATGTGACTCAAAGATCGAAATGTGTTTTTGGAAAGGTAGAAAACATTGTGGGAAAAGGAGAAAATGCTGGTTACCAGCATTTCCTCCTTTTCCCACATTGTTTTCGAAAGGCTCCTCTTTCAGGGTTGTTAAAACTGGGGGTTGTGTGGTAAAGGGTTAAGTCCTTACCTCCTATAGACATCATTTTCCTGTCAGAGCAGACGACTTTTGAAAACATGAGAAATATTATTACATTTACCCTTTGCCACACAATCCCAAGTTTTACCAACTCTGAGGAAGAAGGCTGTTGAAAACATAGAGGGAAAAAAATGAAATGCTGGTAACCAGCATTTTCTCCTGTTCCACAACATTTTCTACCCTTTGAAAGACAAATATTATGATTCTGGGTTACATTTAATTTGTCGTCTGCAAATGCCTTCATTTTCTACCATGATAAAATATTGTCGTGTCGTATGTGTCTTAGACTTGTCCAAATTGGAAGCATTAGCATTTGACAGAATAAATGTGACTAGAAAATTGAAATTTATGTTTGGCAGGTTTTAAAACATTTGGGGAAAAGGAGAAAATGCTGGTTATCAGCACTTTCTCTTTTTCTCACAATGTTTTTAAAAGCTTTTCTCCTCAGGGTTGTTAAAACAAGGGATTGTGTGGTAAAGGGTTAACTCTTTACCAGTCAACAAAATCTACCTCATAATTCAGTCAGTTGTTTGACAAAATGGATTTTATGGGTTCATAACTACTTGAAGACTTAGTTTGTATAAAGCAAAACGGAGATGCATTAAGCCCCCTTTTGCCAGGGTATGGCTCATATGTAGAAGAAATGACTGCATTTGTCATTAACAGGGTGGAAAACAATGTGACAAAAGAAGACAATGTTTGTGTCTTGCATTTTATTCCTTTTACTACAGTGTTTTCAAAAACCCCTTTCCTCTGGGTTATGAAACCAAGGGGTAGTTTGGTCAGCCACATTTAACTCTGTATGGCATAAGGGTGTAGCGCCCATATATGCACCATAGGCACATGTGTGGTACAAAATTTCGCAAATAGGTTGGAGTTTAACCCTTAACCAGACGACAAAATTTTAGCCTTGTCCAAATTGAAAGCATTTGCAGATGACAATTTCAGTGTGGCTCAAATGATGCAACTTTCCTTTGATAGGGTAGAAAACATTGTGGGAAAAAGAGAAAATGCTGGTTACCAGCAATTTTTCTTTTTCCCACAATGTTTTTAAAAGGCTTCTTTCCCAGGGGCGTCAAAAGACGGCATTGTGCGGTAAAGGGTTAAGAGTCCAGTATCGGCATCTTTAGAAATAACTGAGAAAGGCACTGTCGGCGTTTAACGCACCTATGTGATGTATCATACCAAGCAAGTCAATACATAACAATAGATACATAAGGTCCATTTTGTCCGACAACTCACTGAAGTATGAGGTAGAATGCTTCTTTGACATGCAGAAAATTTAACAAAGGCAAAAAAGGTTTGACACAGATCAGCCGGCACGGACCACACAGACTGACGTGGGTCAATACTTTTTTGCAGAGGCATTAAACCTCCTTTTCACAGAACACAAGTCCTTTTAAAGCGCTACTCAGGTAAAAAAAGTGATCCACCAGCAAATTCCAAGGGTAAAGGAGAGGAATAAAATCATCCATTATTGCTTGTTTAGTGGGTCTGAGTGACAGAGGCAAAACATCCAAAGGGAATTACTGTAATGAAAATTGAAAAAATGAATGAACGACATATAAGTCTAATGAATTGCTATGATTTTCTTAGAGATAGATCATTAACTCTTTACTAGATGATGAAATTTTCAGAGTTATACATATTGAAAGCATTTGCAGACAACAAAATAAATGTGTCTCAAAAATTAAAAAAAAAAATGTGTTTGTGGAAGGTTAGAAAACGTTGTGGGAAAAAGAGAAAATGCTGGCTACCAGCACTTTCTCCTTTTTCCTACAATATTTTCAACCCTAGCACAGACAGATTCCATCATTTGAGCCAATGCAATATTTTGAAACGCCTTTTTCTTTAGGGTCTTTAAAACTTGGGATTGTGTAGTAAAGGGTTAAATCTTTACTAGATAATAAAATTTTCACACTTTATCCATTTTGAAAGCGTTTGCAGGAGACAAATTTAAATATAGTGTGGCTTAAACGATGGAAATCGACTTTGAAAGGGTAGAAAACATTAAATGAAAAGGAGAAAATGCTGTTTACTAGTATTTTTTGCTGTTGCAACACTGCTTTCTGAAGCTGTCTACCTCGTGCTTCTTAAACACAAGATTTATCTGGTAATGGGTTAATTCTAAGCGTAGTAACTCTATCCTAAACATCAAACTATTAGTATTAGTGGAGTTGTAAGCCTTTGCAGTTGGCAAATTAAATGTAGCTCAAATGATTTCTATCTGCTCCGGTAGAAAACAATGTGGGAAAAGGAGAAAATGCTGGTTACCACCATTTCCTCCTTTTTCAAGAATGTTTTCAACTGCCTTCTTCAGGGTCATTAAAGCATAGGTAATGGGTTAACTCTAAGCATGATGTGTATAGTTTTACATTGAAACACAAAATTTATTTTGAACTGGTGTCTGTGTGTGGTTACAATGTTCCCTGGAACTATTGCAAAGGTCAAACTGGAGTTCCATAAAGTAATGGATGAAATGGAAGGAGAAATATTGATCTAGCCTGCAGGTAGAATGTCATTATTATGGGAGGTAATGTGTAGATGCTGATGTTAAGTTTTTGTCACTCCTTGGGGCTGAGAAGCATTTGCAAATGACAAAATAAATGTAGCCCAAATGATGATTTTGGTCTTTGATAGGGTAGAAAACATTGTGGGAAAAGGAGAAAACGCTGGTTACCAGCATTTTCTCTTTTTCCCCACAATGTTTTCAAAAGGCTTTCCTTTCCCATAATAGGTTCAAAAGCCTTCTTTGTCAGGGTCATCAAAACTCAGGGTTTTGTGGTAAAGGGTTAAGCTGCCTATGGTCATTACTATGAATTATTTCTTGGAGAAAGGTAAATTTCTGCTGCACTACTACCATATTGTCTCTTTTTAACGCCCTCAGGGGCGTTACATTTTCCGAAAGGGGGACGATTTATAAATATGACAGGATTATTTGGAGGACAACCATAACATAGGATTCTAGTCAATGCCTATTGTGAAGTGATCGCCATTTGGGAAACTGGCTGTATTTATCGCCGAAAATGATCTTACCACCAATCATGATTCATTTGGACATTAAATAGCATTTACGATTAATATGTGACACTGGTCTTCGATACTTTCACTTTCTTACATTTTTCCAATAACTCAACAAATTTTGTGTAGCCAGAAGTTTATAATGTGATGGGAAGTGTATTAATATTCAGATAGTCAGGTGCTAGTGACAACAGTTTGTGAGGTAATTAGGATTATGTTGATGCCATAAGTTTATTCCAGCTGATTTATTTCAACTTTGTCGATTGAGTCTGCTAAGCGCATTTTTAGCTACAAAAACGCTGGGGGAGCGTCAATTAGAGGGGGAGCGTCAATAAGGGACAATATGGTATGTTAGTGTCGGACATTTCTTTACATATGGCCAGCAAAATGCAAAATGAGACCTTCAGACATTTGCATAAAGTGTCCTCCCAGATTAGCCTGTGCATTCCACGCAAGCTAATCCGAGACTGCACTTTACGACTACATAAGATTTTTTCATATGGTAGACTTTCGTGAAACAGAAAATCGCACAAAAACGGGAAGTGTCATCTCGGATTAGTCACAGACTGCACAGGCTCATCTGGGACGACACACTTTTACGCATATGTTCGAAGGCCCCTTTTCGTGTGTTGCACGCCATATTGAAGGCACATTTCCCTGGATCAGTTAGAGAGAATAGTGCTGGTTATGAGCATTTACTCATTTTCCCTCAGTGTTTTCAATATTTTTTTTCTTCAGGTGGTTAAAATGCGGGATTGTTTGATAAAGGATCAACAGGAATTTTTGTGACTGGATTCCTAGTGTATGTATGGAATATAACAGACTATTTCCAAAAAAGTAGGACACTTGCTTCATCTTATATATACATATTTTTGGTCAGTATCTTGTCAAAAGCAAATCACTGCTGGCAGATATGGCTGGTTTTCCATGTGTCCAACTGTGTTATCCATTTGCAACAGTGTGGTTTCTGGACTCATGTTATTCAATATTTCATTATGAACTTTTTCCACAGATCCAACTGCGTTGTCCGTCAGTGCAACTGTTTGATTGCGACAAAAAAGTTTGCTACATGCAGCATTCTCTTTAATCGCAACAGACCATCGGACGGCATTTCAAGTAGAAATGAAAGCGAAAGGCATTGTTTTGCACTAATTGACTCTCTTGCTGTCAATCTTCTTGTAATTTCGGCAAATTGGGCTCAGTTCAGTCTAAAGTAACATGGCAAGTATTCCTCACTTTTAAAATTTTTATTTGCGTACTATATGATAGTATGTGATATAGTTTTTTCTGTTGCTTATGATATGGTTACCCCTCACTCACCATCTGTGTTTCTGTTTTCTATAAAATATTTGGCGCCAGCCATTAACAAGAAACTATCATCTGTTACATCTGACATGTTGTTTGCTGTTCATGATCCAGTTTCAAAAGACAAATCATGTGCTCGGCTTGTATATATCGAGGGTTGAATGCGAAACTTAATTCATTTGCATTTTGGAAAATATTACAGGGGAGGGGAAAAAAACTCAATTCCATGAAAAGCTTGTTAGATCGTCTTGTTTAATTATGTTGTGCTGAATTCATGCTCTCAGCTCAACACAACATATCTAAACAAGATGATCTAACTATCCTTTTCACAGAAATGAGAAGCATTTTTCCCTCCTGTAAAATTTTTCGAAACGCAGATGGAATAGTTTCGTATTCACCCCTGGATATGTAAAAGGGCTTTCAATGGCAATAAATGGACATGCCAATTGCAAACAGACGACACAGTTTCATAGTTTCATAACGACCATATGGGAAACCAGCCTAATGATTATAAAATTTTGAGAAGATTTTTTTTTTAAACTTTTCCAAAGTCAAATCTAGAAATGCTAGTCAACTTACTGGTGACAGGAAATGTTACGTTGACACCCACAATGTCTGCTGTAAAAAAGCAATCTGTGATCCTTGATTGAGCAGGAAGGAAATGAAACCCAGCAAAGAATTCTTCTTGCCCCAAAACTCTTGTGTGGTGAAGTACTTCACAGCTTACAGCCTACTAATAATGCCCCAAGTAATCTCTTTCCGCCAATTAATTTGCCATAAGTCGACTTTGTTCCAGTACCAATTACTCACGCAATAAATTTTTAATGCTATGGTGGAGAATTGCTGACTATCTGGCGCTTTAACAGGAACTAATGCAGGAAGTAGGTGCTTAACGCAGCCCCAGAAACATCATGATATTTTCCCAGTGTGCCAAAAATCAAATGTAATTCAACCCTTTACCAAACAGTTCAGATTTTGTGCAACCCTTGGAGGAAAGCGTTTGAAAACATTGTGAAAAAAGGAGAAAAAATGCTGATCACCAGCATTTCCTCCTGTTTTCTAACCTGTAGAAGACATATGCAGTCATTTTATCCACATTTCAGTTGTCATCTTCAAAGCTATTTTGGGCTCCAACTTTATGCCTATGCAATAATTATTGTTTTCAAACATGTAGAAATATTGTTCAATGAAATGGACTTTCCCAGATCATTGGGAAACAGACCCATCTATTAAAATATTTAGATACCTTGTACAAGGGACTGTTGTAAGTAGCTGTATACATCAAGAATATTCTTGTAAGTAACTAGCTGTGTACATCAGGAGTATTTCTGTAAGTAAATAGCTGTGTACTTCAGGAGCATCCCTGTAGGTAACTAGCTGTGTACATCAGGAGCATTCCTGTAGGTAACTGGCTGTGTACTTCAGGAATATTCCTTTAACTCATTACCAAATGACAAAATTTTAGAATGATCAAAACTGAAGGAATTTGCAGATGACAAAAAAATTTTTACTCGCAATTTGAAATTTGTTTTAATAAGGGTAAGAAACATTGTGGGAAAAGGAGAATATGCTGGTTACCAGCATTTTCTCCTTTTCCCACAATGCTTTCAAAAGTTTTCTTTCTCAGGGTAGTTTTGATTGTGTGGCAAAGAGTTAAGTAACTAGCTGTGTACTTCAAGGAGGTTCCTGTAAGTAGCAAGATATGTACATCAGGAGCATTCCTGTAAGTAACAAGCTGTGTACATCAGGAGCAAAAACTGAAATTCTGTTTGGGAAGAGTAGAAAACATTGTGGGAAAAGGAGGAAATGCTGGTTATCAGCATTTTCTCCTTTTCCCACAATGTTGTCAAAAGGCTTCTTCCTCAGGTTCTTTAAAAGTCGGGATTGTGTGATAAAGAGTTAGGAGTAAGTTATGCTAGGGGCATTGTTGGTCTTACCTTTCAGCCAAATGGTCAAAAATGGACCAGTTTGTAGGAAATACTCTGTTGTAGGAAATGGATTAGTTTATAAGAAGAATCCTGTTGAAGTAAAAGTATATTTTTTGAGAAAATCATTTACAAAATGACTAATAAATACCTCAGATTCCTTGTTCATTGGTTGAAGGTTGCTTGTGGCATTTTTCCTCAAATTTTGAAGGCTCATAAAACAAATGTAGGGAAGTTTCTCCTTACACATTGTAATGATATTAGACTGTTATGGATTTCAAATTACACTCGTTTATGCTGTTAATCTTTTAGTCAGATGGGGATTCTTTGTTTGAAAAGTCACCCTGCATTTCTAGATAATTAATTTTTGGGATGTTTTGGTATTTTCTTCCATATCTTGAATAACTTGCACCTATACAGCTGCTGTGCCAGCTAAGCCTTAGTTGCTTTTAAAACCCTCTAAGGGCCATGATACGAGAGGCTTTTGCAGACGGCAAAGTTCAAGATCAAACTGCACAGTATATAGTCTGATCTGTACTATCCACTTGTTTAGTTAAGCCTGTTTATCCCATAATATTGATACCAATCATAAGACATATTCATTGAGACATAACTGCATGTTAGTTGTATATTTAGAGTTTAGAGGTAATTGAGCCAGAAATGATGTTCATGGCTTGGTTTGTGTTGGAGTTTAACACCATTTTAACAGCTCAGGTCATATCATGGCAGTCAGTGATGCACCCATGTATTTTCTGGCTTTCTCACACCAGTACTGACACAACTTTATTTCCAAAGCCCCTGACTACTTTTCTCACAAGCATCAGAACTGACAACAGCGAAAAATCACTGGAAAGAAAGTTTGCTTCAATCAGGTATCGAACTCGCAACCACCAGGTCACGAGTCGCATACGCAAACCACTTAGCTACCTGGGCTGGAAGAAATATGTTCAAGCAGAGCCCCTGTAGCTCACTCAGTAAGCATACAGGACTTGAGAACATTTGGTCACTGGTTCGATCCCTGGCTAAGCCAATTTCTTTTCGAGGATTGATGATAGTCATTGCAACAGGAATCATGCCTCTCTCACTGCTTGTTTTGATCGTTAAGTGGGAAAGCAGCCAATGGCTTGGAAAGAATATTGTGCATGGTAAAAGAATCTCCAGGAACACGTGGATGTGTGCACTAGCCGCCTGATATAACTGAAATAATGTTGAAAATGGCGCTAAACACCATACAATCAATCAATCAATGATGTTCAACCATTTGTCATGCAATCACGAGTTTTAATGACCCCCAAGGAAAAAGACTTTTGAAAACATTTTGGGAAAAGGAGAAACTGCTGATAACCTGCATTTTCACTGTTGCCCACAGTGTTTTCGTCCCTGTCAAAGACAGAAATCATCATTTTAGAAACATACTGATTTGTAGACCACAAATGCTTTCAATCTGGATTAGTCTTAAATTTGTTGTCTGCTGAAGAGCAAAAAACTTAAGCAAATTTGGTCAAATTTGTGGAAACTTCATCTGAAAATGGAGAGGTAAACAGATTAAAACACCAGAAATATCTCAAACGGGAACCATAAGTGCTACTAAAAGCTATTATTCACAAATTATTCCCATACTGTTTTACATAATTTCATTTTGAAATGCTAAGCACATACAGTTTTGTTTTGTAGCACACCACAAGTGAAACACAGCATGGCAAGGTGAGAAGTTGCTTGTAAAAACCCTGTCATCTTTTGCCACAGTGTTTTCGGGTGTATCAATTCATGATGATTATCTGTAATCTTCATGGATAATTTGTAAGGGTTTTACAGCAGAACTTTATTTCAGGAGATGTAGCTAAAATATGACTCGTTTATTCCATGTATCTGTTAATATTTGACAAATTTTGCCTCAGTGAAAGTTCGCTGTTGTTGTCAAACTCAGTCTTCCACAGAGAGCAAATCATAACCAACGGGTTGGGGAAATTCAATTTTATTGTAATGCTCACTTCATTTACTGACATTATTATGTTAACTCTTTACCAGACAAAGAAATTTTAGACTAGTTGGAATTGAAAGCATTTGCAGATGACAAAGTCACTGTAGCTCAAATGTTGCAATTTCTTTTGAAAGGATTGAAAAAATTGTGGGAAAAAGAGAAAATGCAGGTTACCAGCATTTTCTCCTTTTCCCACAAAGTTTTCAAAACGTTCTTAGCTTAGAGTTGTTAAAAGTTTGGGCTGTCCATCCTCAGTGTTTGTTTGGCCAGAATATGCCTACAATAGAGGACAATTATTCAAGATTTCATGGACTCAGGTGCCGGTATTACCAACCATTCACACTGCATACTTGGTCTTATTTTACTTTGAAGGTAACACAATTTTTGTTAGGCTAAACCATTTGGTTTATTTAGAAATTTTGAAAATTCTTGAGAATTAGGCTAAAAGTGGAATGATAAATGAATACTGGCTCCATATTCACCAACCATTCTTAAGAATATTCTTAGTCTTATTCTCCAAGATTTTCTAAATTTTAAAGTAACACAACTCTTGATTGGCTAAACCAAATGCAGAGCTCCAGATAGAGGGAGTGATTTTCATTATAGAACCGAAAATATTAGTTATTCTCCACTAAACCCTATGTTATGAGTACTCCCCAGAATCGTCTCATTTAGACAATTCTAATGAGTACCCACAACATAGGGTTTGGAAGAGAAATAATGGATTTAGAATACCATCACTCTCTCTTATCTGGAGCTCTGCAAATGGTTTAGCCAATCAGGAGTTGTGTTACTTTCAAATGTAGAAAATTCTGGAGAACAAGACAAAGAATGTTCTTCTAAAGAATTGTCGGTGAATAGGACCCTGGTGATTTTGTTCTACACTTACTGCAAAATTTTGGAAGATGCACTTGGCTCCCTATTGTTGAAGGAATTTGAAAGCAAAACAAAACATAAGGTAAAGTCTCTGGTATGTGGAGAAGCTCAGACCAATCTTGTATGAAAGATTACTTTGAGAACTTTCCAGGATTTGTGAAAAATAATGGTTAGCTACAGCACAAAAACAGTAGAATCTGTCAGCACTACACGGTTTGTTTAATACCCATGCTGACAGTTACGCTGTGTCATATTCATGCTTGCAGGTGTTTTTTGTTGTCGGAAATTGTGCATCAGGTGTAACTCTAGCGCCATAATGAAGTTTTCTGCCATATCTTCTTCATTTGTTGAATTGTTTCATGGAAAGAGCCCAATAAAAATTTCGGAAGATCCTTGATTAGGCGATGGTGATGGCTAATGAGTTTCGCAGAGAAGAAATTTGTGTTTGTTCTTGAGAAGGCCAACGGGTGCCAAATGTTATGAAATGAGTTAGAGAGAATTCTTCAGTTTATTACCATCATAATCAGGAGCCTTTTTCTTGGCTTAACCCTTTACCAAACAAAATGGGAAGGGGGCTTAACTCTTCACCTAATGATGACATTTTTAGTGTGGCTGTTTTCAAAACAAACATCAAGGTATTGTCGTAGCCCTGATGTCGACGTCATCTGTGTTGCTGTGATGCAAAAGCTGGGACATTTTCAAAAACTTTGACACTTTATAATCATCCTGTCATTACAGAAGATATTTACTTCAAGCTTGGACTAGTTATTCACTATCAAAAGGGGAACCCATACATCAGGCCGGTGACCATCAAAATATTTTTGACACATTTATGCCCCTTTTTCGACTTTGACTTTTCATTGAAAATCAAGCAACTGCAGCTGAGTGTTGACACTTGCATGTGGTGCTCTTGTTTACCTAAATAAGTCCAGAGCATTTTAGATGACAATTTCTGTTGGGCCCAAATAGTGGAAATTGTCTGTGAACTGGTAAAAAACATTGTTTGGAAAAGGAGTAAAGGCTGGTTAACCCTTTACCACACAATCCCAACTTTTAACGACCCTGCGGAAGAAGCCTTTTGAAAACATTGTGAGAAAAGGAGAAAATGCTGGTAACCAGCATTTTCTCCTTTTCCCACAATGTTTTCTACTCTTCCCAAGACAAATTTTAATTTTTGAGTCGCATTTATTTTGTTGTCTGCAAAAGCTTTCAATTTGGACAAGTCTAAAATATTGCCGTTTGGTAAAAAGTTAACTGCATTTTCTCCTTTTTCCTACAGTGTTTTCTAAATTTTTCTTTAGGATCATTAGTAATAAGGGATTGTTTGTAAACGGTCAACTCTTTACCAAATGACAAACTTTTGCCGAGTCCAAATCCAATTGATTTAAATGCAGACAATGTGGCTCTTACGATGAAAATTGTGTTTGAGAGGGTTGAAAGTTTTGTGGGAAAAGGAAAAAATGCTAGTTACTAGCATTTTCTCCTGTACCCACATTGTTTTCAAAAGGCTTCTTTACCAAAGTCATGAAAACTCAGAACTGTGTGGTTCAGGGGTAAAATATCAGAATGCCAAGAAGCAAGGAAAAGTAAGTTCTACTCATTGTTTTGTTTACATAGAAAATGTGTTTTGCATCATACATCTGACATGCTAGCCTGCTGTGTGACCTTTCTTTCTTTTTTCCACAGAAAAAATACTTTAAAAATGGATCCATGCTCAGTCAAAAGGGGTCTACATGCAACTGCAAACAGTAGTCGACAAGCCTACATTTTTGTAGTTTTGTAAAGAGTTAAAACCCAAATATTTTGCTGAAAAAAAATCTTTTGAGGGGGTGGGGGATGGGGGTTGGGTGTTAACATCCTATGCAGTCTGGTCTTGATCTGCACTTTCTGCAGAAGGGCTTCAAGTTGTCCTGAGCACCCTAGATATTTACCCTTGGTGTGCTACAATTTTATCCCTTGACCAAACAATCGCATGTTTTAATGAACCAGAAGAAGACTAAATGAAAATAGTGTGGAAAAAGGAATAAATGCTCCTAACCAGCTTTTCTCCTTCTCCCCACACAATGTTTTCTACCATTCAATCACACAAATCATCTTTTAAGCTACATTTAATTTGTCATTTGAATTTGCTTTCAGTGTGGTTGAGTTAAAAATTCTGTGGTTTGGTAATGAGTTAATTGAAAGCCCACTGAGACACATACTGGTCAAAACAACCTTGAAAGTGTCATATTGTAATTTTTTTTGTTTTTCTGTAGATATAATGAGTACCATGTCATGGAATCATGTCGCCAAGCACTAAAATTGCAGTCAAAATGTTGATTTGGCCAGAACATTTCGCAATTGGTCATACAAAATAGATTTAAGAACATTCTGTGCGGTCCAATCTTGATGTACTCTACCAACAAAAGAGATTCAAGCCCAGCCACTAAATCCCAAGTTTTAACAACCCTGAGCAAGGTTTTTGAAAATGCTGTGAGAAAAAGAGAAAATGCTGATGACTAGCATTTTCTCCTTTTTCCACAATGTTTTGAAAAGCTTTATTCCCTATGGTCGTCAAAACACGCAATTGTGTGGTTTAGAGTTAATTCTTTACCACATGACAAAATTCAAGACCGGTCCAAATTGAAAACATTAAATTTTGCTAATGATAAAATAGATGTAACTAAAAAATTGAAATTGGTTTTGGGAAGGGTAGAAAACATTGCGGGAAAAGGAGAAAATGCTGGTTACCAGCATTTTCTCCTTTTCCTATAATGTTTTCAAAAGGCTTCTTTCGCAGGGTTGTTAAAAGTCGGGATTGTGTGGTAAAGGGTTAAACATGGCTGCAGAAAGGAGAAATTTGTATGAACAAGCCATTTTTCCTTTTCACTTATATTTGTAAATTAGGATGTTTTATTAAAGTCAATTTTAATTTACGTTAAAATTATGATTTCACGTTTTGTCTACTGCAAATCTGTTTCAGGATGTATCATGTAATTCGTTGTGGTGTAAGCTAGTAACATTTTCTCTCTAACTTCAGGCTGATGCAGAGGAAATCTGAATGAATCACCAACCCTGATCTGGTTTCTGGCAAGGAGAAGCGCTACCACCTCTGTGTTTACAAGAACATTTTGTCGGAGATGTATACAAAATCAACTTACAAAAGAACTCTCAAAATCCTGAACATATGTTGTGGCCCTCATGATGTAGAGTAAACATTCTGGACAAGTTATTCCAAGTCAGAGTTTCCATGTTTTGTATTCTGTGTCAGGATTTCCATACTTTGTATTCGTACACAGCTCTAGAATGTCTGAATCTGATGTTCGCAAATTAGATTACGCTTAATGTAATAAGAGAATTATACGCCAACTTTGGAGAACACTGGAACTGTAGTAGAAAAAAGGGACAGGTTTGTTATTTGTGTAAATATGAATCTTGTAATGGGTTCCTGAGTGACATGTGGGTTTCAAATTTGTTAGAAAATCTGAGGTTAATATAATTTGTGGTAATGATTGAACAATAAGGCAGAATCTTGGTTACTCGAGGTGGAAATGTCACTTATGTTACGATATGTGAGGAAATATTTACGGGAAAGTTGGTATCAGTATTGAGTGGAGTCTTATAATACTGCAAATACTGAAAATGGAAGATGTGCATTCACATCAAATATTCCTTACAGTTGTTCTGTTTTGCCTGGTGACGTTGAGTACCAGTGTCATTAGTGTATTTCCTAACAGCAGATATGATGAATATCTTGATGGTATTGTCAGAGAGAAAACCCTTGGCGATGGGGTTCAAGCCAGGCAATTTGAGCTCAATCACATGGTCATCACGGACTGGGGTCGGGTGTTTGTGGGTGCAGTGAACAGAATTTATGAGCTAGACCCAGACTTAAATATAATGACTGAGGTAGAAACAGGACCAGTCAATGATAGCAGAAAATGTCTTCCTGTCTCCAATGAAGTGGAATGTGCTTATTCTAAAGACTTAACTGATAATTACAATAAAGTCTTACTGCATTACAAAGGACTGAAGGATAAGATACTGACTTGTGGTAGTGTTTATCAGGGTGCATGTGAAGCCCGAAATATGCGAAACATTTCTCGTGCACACATGTATTACCAATCCAGATATGGTTCTATGTCAGATTATGCACTTGCAGCCAACACACCAAATTCATCTACAGTAGCTTTTATAGCATCGGGGCCTCCAGATGTCCAGTCTGAAGTGTTGTATATAGCAACCACCTTCTCAGGTGGACAAGAGGAGATTACAAAGCAGTTAAGAGACCTTGTGCCAGCCATAAGTACAAGGAGCTTGGGTAAAAATAGGTTTGAATTTTATGAAAAAACTGACAGTATACTGTCTAAACTCTCAGGAATTTATATTAAGAAAAATGTACGTTCAGAATATTTAATCAAATATGTGACTGGTTTCAGTTCCAATATCTACAGTTATTTTCTAACACAACAATACGAAACTCCTTTTGCAACGGGAGTAGGAGCTAAAAAGATATCCAAGATAGTTCAGATATGCCAAGAAGATGTGTTCTATTATTCCTACATGGATATGCCAATTTCATGCAAGTCAGACACTACAGGACAGGAATACAATTTTATTCAGGCTGCACAAGTTATTAAAGCCTCTAAAAATATGCAGTTAAGTTTCGGTTTAAGATCACCTGACGATATTTTGATCGGACTGTTCACGGATGATGAAGGCAGTGAACATTCGAATTCTGCTATCTGTGTATTCACCATGCAATTTATTCGCAAAAAATTCCTGGAAAATGTGAAACTTTGTTACAGCGGACAGGATGTAAGTGGTGGTGGTTATCTGAACAAGAAACGCTGTCAAAACCTAGTGGGTATATTTTCTTTGTATCTATAAATTGGACTATCTCTTTACCACATCCCAACAAACCCTTAGGAAGAAGCCTTTTGAAAACATTGTGGGAAATGGAGAAAATGCTAGTAACCAGCATTTTCTCCTTGTCAAACATTGTTTTCTACACTTCCTAATAGAAATTCCAGTTCTTTAGTGACAATTAATTTGTCATCTGCAAATGCTTTCAGTTTGGACAGTCGCTAAAATTTTGTCATTTGGTAAATACATCAAGTAAAAGTGTCACAATTTCTGAATTTCTTAAATTATGTACTCTTTTCCAAATGACAAAATTTTGTCCTCAACCAAATTGAAAGCATTAATTTTGCCGATGACAGATGTAGCTTAAATGATGATTTTTGAGTCGCCTGGTTGCGTAGCAACCAGGCTCTCATTGTTATCATCTTGATCAATGGGGTGACGTAAGTATACCTCCGGCCTTGTACTAAGCTTCCTGTCCCAAATTCCGGTTTACGAGATAAAACATAGTTTTCTAATTATTCGGTAAACAACCTAATTTTTCTGTAGTAATTCACTTACAATTGTGCCTTTGTGATAATGAATGTGTCTATAAAGACTGAGCTCTTTAACGGTTTAAACCTTTGAAAAATCATTTCGTCCACAAGGGTACACGATAGCCTATCTTTTACACAGACATCATCTCTTAAAATAGCACATTATGTATGTATCTAAAAATAGCCATCGTGAACTGAACAAGTTAGCGAACACACGGCAAAATACTCTTCGACAACAAACGTCTTCACTACGGCACACTTCTATTTGTGGACAGTTCTCAGTGAAAAAGGTTTGATAATTACCCATTACAAGCACACTCTAAATCTTACAATCTGTCCGTAATTGTAAGTCTTATTTCAATCCAACATTCAACCTATGATCGGAAAGAGAAAGGTGATACCGAGTTAACGTGGAAGCTTTCAATGGAGATTTTTCCCAAAAGTAGGCTATTTTTTTAACAAATTTATAACGACTAGGAATGGTTGCGTTGCCTTCTTAGACATTCTTAATCGTTGCTTCTTCAGAGCTTTTTATTCTAGACATCAACTACTTTGCACACCCATATTCTAGGTGCACAAGCAGAGATCGTACAATAGCGTATGTAATGCGCACGATTCTAGACTGCACCAAGTCATCGCTTAGCAGGTGCTTTCTGGAATGTAGCTGTGCGACAAATATAGATCTTATAATCACGTGACATATAACGTCATTTGCACCACGGAATTCTCTATAAATTTACATATTTATGAATGAATCAGTCGCTGAAGCGGTCTTTATTTTCAGAGTACAGCGACCTAGCGCCTCACCGATCCATGCAGAGAGAGCGTTTTAAAGTTTACTGTGTTCAGTTAATTGTTTTTCATTTTTAAAGAGGTGAATTTGTCAAAGTCTGCTTTTGTTTTTTTTTTTTTTCAATGTGCGATTGACCTAGATCTAGATCTAGTATTTATGTAACAATTTATTAGTGCGGGTGTCAGAACGCAAGGTGCTTTCGTAACTGCCAAAATATGAAGTCACACGGGAATTCGACTTGAAACTACGCAGTTCCAACATCCAGTCAATCTGAGAACTTGACTCTTACTTCACTATATTTCAAATATAATAGAACAGATCAATGTTAACCCACTGGAACAACAAGGTCTTTATTGGAGCGTTTGTAATCTTGTATATGGTTGTTGTACAGGGTACTAGAGCTAATCGCAAACATATGTAGTTTAAACCAAAGCAATATACATGTAGATCTCTACAATTTTCAATTGGTGTGGAAGCAGTACTAATTCCTGGGCCGTTATAACACGCAGACTAAGTTAAAAGGCTGATGATCATGCTTTTGGGTTACTATATTGTTTTTCTTGAGCTGTAGCAGCCACATTTCTAGAGTCCACTGTGGACAAAACGTGAACCAAAGGACAGGTAGATTATTGAGTCAAATATTTGTGGGTGCTTCAGAGGCTACATTTCAGTCCAATGCTCATGGAATTGCCCGGCAGTTTGTCTCAGTAATATTTTTGACAAAACTGAATGTAGGTCACTGGGGGTTAAAAGAAAAAGGTTGTCACTAGGTCAAATCATGTAATAGATCTAGTGCTGTAGAATCCATTTATGTTCAGTCCAATACTCACGAAACTTTGTCAGACTGCTTAGATTAGATATGGGTGAGTTTCAAAAAGGCAATTTTGGTCTAAAAGTATGTCACTAGATCCTGTGCCAAAAGACAAACTTCAGTTGAGTTCCATACTAATGTTGCCTAAATAGCCCTCTTGTAAAATTGTTCAAGTGGTTCTGCTCTGTTTCTATAAACTTTACAGAAGCTTCGGAACTGAGTAGTAACATTTCAAAATCACGGCCTCTGAAACTGTATAAGCAATTATACCCAAATTTCATATCTAGCATCCTGCTTTTGGAAGGGACAATTATTCAATTTAATAGATATATGTATAATCACATGGTCCAATTTTAGAAAATTTGTGTCATACAAAAACAACTTGTTCTAAATCTGGAGAGAAAATGTATGCCCTATTCTACTGAAATTATTTAGAATGTTTGTTTTAACAATATGTGTAAGAATTAAGATATACATGTAAGTTAAGTCACCCAGTTTCTGTGCTAGAAAAACATTTTTTTATCAACCTAGAAGCCTGATTTACAGGCATTATTACGCTGGGAAGGAACTGTAAATATTGATGGAACTTCGACAGTTATTATGCCCCGCTGAATTTCGGGGTGGAGGGATATAGTTTTCATGTTGTCTGTACGTCTGTCCGTTCATGGACCCGATCTTCCGTCCATCCAGACTGATATATTCTAAAATCGTTGAAAAAAGTTAATGAAACTTCAAACATGTGTTCCTCATGATAGTCCGCCGATATACTTTTTTTTTTAATGTAATGCCTTTTCATGGAAAAAAGAGGCTTGATGTCCTTCGGTCTGCTTGTTTTGTTTTATTTTGTTTTTAATGCAGTGTCATGGAAAAAGGGGGCTTGATGTATACTTCCATTATGGATCAATATCTCTTTAACTACTGGACAAAATTTTATGAAACTTCATATTTATATTGTTTATCATGAGCCACAGACAGTCAGTATTTGTTTTTAGCTCCACTGGCCGAAGGCCAGCGAGCTATTGTCATGGCGATGTGTCTGTCGTGCGTCCGTCCGTCCGTTTGTCCGTTCGTCCGTGCGTGCGTCCGTAAACTTTTTCTTTAAAAAACTTCTCCTCAGAAACTATTGACTGGATTTTTACCAAATTTCACAGGAATGTTCCTTTGGTGGTCCTCTTTCAAATTCCTTCAAATAATTGTGTTCCATGAAGAATTCTGGTTGCCATGGCAACCAAAGTAAAAAACCTTTAAAAATCTTCTCCTCCCAAACCGCTATTTGGATAGCATTATTATTTTGCAGGAATGTTCCTTAGATACAGGTTTACAGAATTCCTTTAAAAAAAAATGATCTGTCAAAAAACATGGCTTTTATGGGAGACTCATTTTCCTTTTATGGTATAAAGTAAAATCTTTGAAAAATTTCTTCTCTAAAACTATTCATTGGATTTCATTGTTGTTTTGCAGGTAAGTTCCTATGGTGGTTGTCTGCCAAATTGTTTCTATGGTGGTTGTATACTAAATTCCTTTTAAAAAAATGATACACCTAAAAACACATTTTTTTATAGACAAGGCTTATATTTCAAAATAATGTTCTTCTCCAAAACTATTTATTGTGTTAGTTTTATCGACTAACAAAGAAAAAGGAAGAAAATTGGATTGACTTGACCTAGTCAGGGCTGTCCTATTTAAGCCCACACATTTTCCTTGGTATTAAGATCACAATTTACTCCAATGATATGCTATTAGTTAGTACTAGTAATGAAATATCACTGGCCATAAATAAGATAAAAGCTTGAGCACCTTTCACAACTTGAGCTTTTCAATTTTGCCTTATTACTAAGCCTGAGTAACCATGCCAAGATAAAAAAGAAAAAGTATTTTAATAACAAAACCCCCATGTTGTAGGTACTTTATAGTCCTTTTGATATAGAACAAGAGAACCTCTGCACTTTTATTAGTTCTGGTAAAGGTTTGTTGACCTACTAATGAGTAAATGCAGAGTGGACAGAGAAGGGGTGTAAATCCTGGTGACCTGGTACACAGTGGGACAGGGCTTTACATTTGTGATAAGGCATTAATGTTACCCAGTCAAACTGATCCCACAACTTCAGTACACCAGAATTAATCTGTGCCCTGGAGCAGGATATTTGATTTATGTAAATGCATTTGTAGACCATTTTGTGTTGTTTGCCACAGAAGACATTCTAACTGTGAAAAGTTGATTATTAGGGATTAGGTGTTCATTGTATGCCAGCATATTTCATTCTATCTGGTGTATTGATGTAAGTTGATCTATATTGCTATAACATTCATTCATTTGCCCTCCTAGCTGTTCTTTTAGATTACCCCTTTACCACACAATCACAACTTTTAACGACCCTGAGAAAGACATATTTTCTATATTTTGATGTTTCCCCACCCAAAATGGTTTGTGAAAGGACCTGTTGCAGACAACATATCTTCAAATTAGTAAGACATATATAAAAAAGGATAGAAATTATTGTGGGAAACTAAGAAAATGCTGGTTACCATTTTTTTCTTCTTTTCTCACAAGTTTTTTCCATACCTTTTTTCTTTAGCGAGCTAAAATGCAGGATTGAATGGTAATTGTTAAAAACTTCTTTTCGCCATTATAGAAATATCAGGCCTGTGGAGCGATACAGGCGCTCAAGCGCCTCTAGTTATTTAATGAAATACCCTGTCATGAAAAAAGGGGGCTTAATGTATATTTTCACCGATGACAAAAAGGTCATTTACATGCAAAACACCATATCTCTTATAATTATGTTTCTATCTAAAAAAAAAATTTTTTTTTTCGGCGGTGGATAACATTTCAACGAATGACTTGTTTTGTGATGATTTTACCTTTTGAAAACCATTTTTTAAATGAAGTCACCCGGGGTAAGAGACTTTGAACTTTTTAAACCTTTTCCTGGTGCCTAAATGTTTGCAACTTTAGGATGACAACCAAGAAACATGCTTGCATATAATACTGTCTTATGGTGAAGTTATTTTGTATCTTGAATGATTTTAATAGATTTGAACAGAAAAGGGTGAAAAGTTCTAACCCATTACCCTCCAGGCGACTCTCAGGACTATCAGTCCTTTGATTGTCTTTGATACAGGGTAGAATACATTGCTAGAAATTAGGAAAAATGCTGGTTACCAGCATTTGTCTCTTCCCACAGTGTTTTCAAATTCATCTTCCCCTGGGTCTTTTTAATACTCTGGATTAGGTGGTAAAGGGTAAAATGTTTTTCAATATTAACCCTTTACTGCGCAATGCCGCCTTTCGACGCCCCTGGGAAAGAAGCCAAAATGCTGGTAACCAGCATTTTCTCCTTTTCCCACAATGTTTTCTACCCTATCAAAGAAAGTTTGCACCATTTGAGCCACACTGAAATTGTTGTCTTTCAATTTGGACAAGGCTAAAATTTTATCGTCTGGTAAAGGGTTAAATTACTGGAATGATTGAATGATGTTGACAAATACTTGTTTCAATAGCTTCCTTTTGGACATCTGACCAGTGCCCATAATAAGAGTGCTGGTTGTCAAAAGTCAAAAGGGGTTGTTGACCTGGCTCAAAAGCAACATGAAACTTTTGGATAATAGTTGGGATGCCCCAAGAGTAAAAGTACCAGCTACTACAAGCTACTACTCAGAAAAACACATCTGTAAATACAGAACCTGGATTGACAAAATTTAATGGTCCCCATGTCATTTTGTCAATTATTGTTGTTTTTTTCTCCTTCCTTCTCTTCCTCCTTTCCCCTGACCAGGGCTGAAAGTTGTTGCTATCGGTTAAATTTCTGCATGTCAAAGGACCAGTCTACCTCCTGACTCAGTCACTTGATACACAAAGTGAATTTTATGGATTCATATTCATGTGATAACTTGCTTGGTACAATGCATTTTGCAGATGAATTAAGCCCCCTTTTACCAGGGCATGGCTCATGTATATGAGCCATGCTCTGTGAAAAGGGGGGTTAATGCATCTGCGAAAAGTATCGACCCAGGTCAGCCTGCGCAATCCGCGCAGGCTGGCCTGGGCCGAAACTTTTCGCTATTGTTCGATTTTCTGTATGTCCAAGGACCAGTCTACCTCATGATTGAGTCAATTGCTAAAAAAAGTGGCTTTTACGGATCCGTAAGTACGTGGTGGCTTTTTTGGTACCATAGGTCACGGAGATGCATTAAGCCCCCTTTTGCCAGAGCATGGCTCCTATATTAATGTATTTGGGGGCAAAAGGGGTTAACTGTAACCGTTTCAATATTATTTCATTTGAAAACTCATCAGTGTTATCTGCTGTAATGCTTTTTTCACTTACTGTTCTTTCAGACACCATTTTACCAGGACAAAGCTTATTTGTGTAACAGTGAATACGAGTCCATTGGAAATATTGTAGGAACTATTTCTGCTAGTGCTAATGCAATTCTGGAGTACAAATCCGCCTGGCTGACCGCAGTGGCTTTGACAATGACCACTGACCACACTGTGGCTATTGTTGGAACTTCAAGTGGACACTTGAAAAAGGTAGGTTTTAGACTCATCTGTTTAACCCTTTACCACACAATGCCGACTTTTAACGACCTTGCGGAAGAAGTGTTTTGAAAACATTGTGGGAAAAGGGAGAAAATGCTGGTAACCAGCATTTTCTCTTTTTCCCACAAAGTTTTCTACCCTATCAAAGAAAAATCACATCTTTTGAGTCATTTGAAATTGACATCTGCAAACGCTTTCAATTTGGACTTGCCTAAGATTTTGTTGTGTGGTAAAGGGTTAAAGCTTATTTTTTCCTCTTTGGATGGAAGGTACTTGTTTGTCTGTAGCAGACCAGAGACAAGATCAATATTCTGAAATAAGGAAAAAAGTAGTTGTGATGGTTTTCTTTAAATTTGTGTGCATTTCTGCATAGTTCTTTTGTACCCCCACCCCCTTGAAATAAATCATTTCTGTATGGAAAATTGATGATTTCTTTTTGCCATATTTTACATGTTTTTCTGAAGCTGTCTTCTTGAGAATTGAGTGAAAAGGTAGAAGAAAGGTTTACCATAAACAGAAACCTAGCAGATGCTACTAAGTTTGTATTATCTCTATACTAAACAACATTTTAGACTTGTCCAGATTGAAAGCATTTGCAGGTAGCAAATTGCATGTCGCCCAAATGATGATATCTTCCTTTGAAAGCATAGAAATGGTTGTGGGAAAAGGAGAAAATGTTGTTTACCAGCATTTTCTCCTTTTCCCACAATGTTTTCAAAAGGCTTCCTCTCCTGAAAACATGGGATTATTTGGTAGAGCATTTACAGACTGTAGATGTGTCAGAGAGAATGGAATGTTGGAACAGGGGTACCATCCGTTTATTGAAATATGTTGAAAGTGTCTGGTTCTCTTAATTGACAGATTTTGCTCTTAACAATAGGATTAAGTAACAAAACCAGACAGGCAACTGTTATCAGTGACCTCATAATTTAATTAACCCTTTTCCCTTTATGGAGGCTGCATCTGCAACCAAAAATCTCTTGGAAACTGCTTACATCATTTTCCTTTTTCTACAGTCTTTTAAAATGCCTTTTTCCTCAGTGTTGTTGAAATTCGGGATTGTTTCCTAAAGGGTTATGCAAGTGTCCACAACATGCACACGAAAAAAAAAAACACAACCTTGATTTGTGGTGTACCTTTTAATATATAGTTTTGTAATTAACATTCTGTTGTACTGAATGGATAAAACCATATTTTTTTTTTGCAATGGTAAAGAAAAAATTGAGTTAGTGTCATATTTTATGGATTCCAGATTTAACTACTCATGCAGTCTTTTTTACAAATATGATACCAAAAATTTTACAGTGTAAAACAGTATTTTCTGTCTGAAACAAAGAAATATCAGATACAGAACTTTGCAAAGGACATGCAAGCATATTGTAAACAATAATAACTGAGGTGATTAGAAAAAAATTATGTGCATGTAGCATTTCATAGTTAATACCGACCTCACTAAAAACTTTTATAAACATGGTAGGAACAGTTTGAGCAGATGAGATTACACTTTACCACACAATCCCGACTTTTAACGACCTGAGAAAGAAGCTTTTTAAGAACATTGTGGAAAAAGGAGAAAATGCTGGTAACCAGCATTTTATCCTTTTCCCACTATGTTTTCTATCTGTCCCAAAACAACTTTTAAATTTTCAGCCACACTGATTTTGTCAACTGCAAATGCTTTGAATTTGGTCCAGCCTAAAATTTTGTTGTTTGGTAAAGAGTTAAGCATATTTTTCCTGAATTTTTTTTTACCACAACAAGAAAAGGGTTTCCAGGGTTTTTCAAAGCCATAAAAGGACAAAAATCAATAAGTAATAAGGTGACATGTGCTAGGAGAGATTCGAAAGATCATTGCCGCCAAGATCTAAGCAAAACAGGAACAATTTAACTCTCTACCACATGACAAAATTGTAGACTGGTCCAAATTGAAAGCATTTGCAGACGACAAAATAAATGTGACACAAAAACAAAATTCGTTGTGGGAAGAGTAGAAAACATTGTGGGAAAAGGAGAAAATGCTGGTTACCAGCATTTTCTCCTTTTCCCACAATGTTTTCAAAGGCTTCTTCCTCGGGGTCATTAAAACTCAGGATTGTGTGGTAAAGGGTTAACTCTTCTACTGAATGAGAAAATAATAGACTTTGTCCAACACAAAGGTATTTTCAGAATGTAAATTAAATATGGCTCATAATTATGACGGAGTTTTTCTTTGAAAGGATAGAAAAAATTGTGGGTATATGAAATGCTGATGACCAGCATAACTCCTTCGCCTCAAATACTTTCAAAAATCTTCCCCAGGGTTATTAATACACTGGATTGTTTAGTAAAGAGTTAATTTTCCCCCTCTACCAAACCGACGCAGCCGTGGAATTAAAGTAGAATAAAACTTGTGTCAACAGAAACATTAAGGGATTGCTTACAAATTCCTGGCAATTAAATCCTCCTCTCCCTAAAAGGCACACATTTTATTCACTACTAAGAGATTGTTTTGTACTAGAAAAACAGTAATGTAGAAATTCTAATTGCTGAAAATGATAACATAGAAATTCTAATTGCAGAAAATGATAATTCAAAAATTCTAATTGCTGAAAATGATAATGTAGAAATTCTAATTGCAGAAAATGATAGAAAAAAGGTTTTAGAGATACACTTTTTTGTAGTATCAGTAAATGAGCAATGTTCTGTAAAAAAGGGGTTTCATTTATCTGCAAAAAGTATTGATCCATGTCAGGCTGTGCAGTCAGAGCAGGCTGACATGGGTCAGGTAGGTGTGGATAGGTGCACTGGCTGCTGTAAAAAATAACTGAAATAAGGTTGAAAACGGCATTAAACACCATATAACCAATATAATTCATGGGTTTCACCTGTACTTAGCTTGGAATGACAATGCCTTGCTATGGTAAGTAATAGATGAAAGTACAGGCTCAGATATAATGAGCAAGCAAATCTCAGTCTCAGTTCACTACTTGCTCTTGCACTACTAACTCGGGAAATTCAACTTTTTTCCGAGATATAAAAGTAGATTTTTACTGCCTTTGAGGATGAATTGGGTCATAGTCTAGCATCAGGTAGCCAATGGTGTAGATCAAAGATCAGACTGCTTATTCTGTGCAGTCTGATCTTGACTTATGCCATCCGCAAAAGCTGCTTAAATCGTTATTGGTATCAATAAGACTTAATAGTACATTTTTCTTGTGTGAAGTTTCATAAAGAATTACACCTTTATGTTCTGAAAACTGAGGGTGGAATTACTGTGTTTGATGTATTGAAAACATGACTCCGTGAAATGCATGATTGCATGTGCCAACCTTTCCAGGGATTATTCTCTGTGTCATGCCCCTGTGACAGGGCTGTAATAAGGGAGACAGTATAGATTTTTTGGTCTTTGGCTTTAATTAAACATCATGGAACCAGACTTCTATATAATTAAGATTGAACACTACACATTTTTTTTTGTTACTCCTTTGATTATATGGCAAGGCAAAAGTCAATTTTTCTGTCAGATCATGGTGACAGCTAACTTTATTCATTTCGTTAGGAGCTTAGCATGGATTATTGAAGTATATTTAAAGGAGAAACTTTCTCCACAGGGATGAACCGATTGCTCTGGCCTGCATCTGATTCATTCATCAATTCTTCTTGAAAAAGCATACCTGCATAATTGATGTTGAAGCCTGGGCTTCCTGGTTGTGTATTTACCAACCATTCTTTAGAATATTGGTAGTCTTATTCTCAAGAATTTTCCAAATCTAAAAGTTATACAGAAGTTGTGTTGCTTTCCAAATCTATAATTTGACAAATGGATATTCTTAACCCTTAGAGCGCGGAAAAAACCTATCAGACATTTTCACCCTAGAAGTACAACCCAAATAAATTGCAGTTTCATGGTTGCGTTTTTCAACAGTGTTTCAGAAAAGCGGATATTGTGGGTCAAAGATCAGGCTACACATTTTGTGCAGCCTGATCTTGATCTACACTGGCTGCAAAGGCAACCATAGTCGTGAAAAGCACTTTATGGGTTAACAACAATTGGTGAATACATGCCCAGGTCTTGACAAGTTAGCTATGCGACTGACATGGTTTTACCAGCACCAGGGAAGGGCTTTGTAGTTTGGCTCAAGCTTAACTCCTGACATTGCAACCCCAAGTTTTAATGACCCTTAGGCATTTGAAAACATAATGGGAAAAAGAGAAAACACTGGTTACTAAAATAAATTCCATCGTTTGAGCTACAAATGCTTTCAATTTTGTCAAGTCTGTATTTTACTCATGTGGTCATGTTGTAAAGGATTTAGGTATCAATGAATTCCCCTCCTGTGATGTTTTCAAATGATTTGCATGTACTCATAAAGAAGAATCAAGGTTTTACTTGCCAAAAAATAGAGTGTTAATTACATGATGGATGCATTAGGATGTTCATAATTATACCTTGGGAATAATACTGTCTGCAGGCCATACAATGCAGGTATTATCATTATTAAGGATCGTTTCATTCTGTCTGTAGAGACACAGATCATATATGGCGAGCAACACACGAAAAGGGGCCTTCGGACATATGCGTAAATGTGTGTCGTCCCAGACCAGCCTGTGCAGTCTGTGACTAATTTCTGTTTCACGAAAGTCTACTGTATGAAAAAATCTTATGTAGTCGTAAAGTGCAGTTTCGGATTAGCCTGCGCTGACTGCGACACTTTACGCAAATATCCGAAGGTCTCATTTCGCATGTTGCGGGCCATATAATCATAGGCCAATTTTCCACTAACACATGCGAGTAATTGCTTATTGTTCACCTTTGAAAGCTGCAAAAAATATTAAAGATGCATCTATACTCCTTTTCAGCCAGTTTAACCCATTTCATCTTTATAATCATTTTTTTATCCTCATGCCAAATGTTGCCCCTGACAGTCACAATGCATAGATTACAACCATTAAAAAATAAATTGTGTTTTCTGGATGCCATCAAAGAAACCACCGTAGTGACATTTTCGGTTTTAAATAATAGGTTATCAGTATATGTATTTATCCCTTACACCATAATATATCAGTAATTTATCTATATTTACACAGCTGACTAAATTCGGAACCATTCTAGTCATTCAAATTTTAACAGTGATTTTTCTCTCTGGTTGTAAGGATGTATCTGTACCATTTTAATCTTAACAAGATTCATGAACCCTTTTCACCTCCATAACCCTTTACCAGATGACAAAATTTTAGACCTGTCCAAATTGAAAGCATTTGCAGACGACAATTTCACTGTGGCTGAAATGGTGCAATTTTTTTTTGATAGGGTAGAAAACATTGCGGGAAAAGGAGAAAATGCTGGTTACCAGCATTTTCTCCTTTTCCCACAATGTTTTCAAAAGGCTTCTTTCCCAGGGGCGTCAAAAGGCGGCATTGTGCGGTAAAGGGATAAGCAAAAATAGTGGTGCAAAAATTGCAATAGTGGATGGAAATTTCAGAAAATTGGGCATCAGATGCTTGAGTTCTAATGACCCTTAGAAAAAAAGGCTTTGAAAACATTGTGAGTAAAGAAGGACATGCTGGTAACCAGCATCATCTCCTTTTCCTACAATGTTTTCTACCCTATCAAATTTCACCTAGACAAATTTCATCACTTAAGCCACCTTTGTCTTCTGCAAATCCTTTCAGTACTGCCAAGTCTAAAAATCTTTGGTAAAGAGTAAGGTTCCTTTATTGTCATTTGATACTACAACAAATCTTTAGGCATCAGTCTGAATCAGCAGATGTTGTGACAGAATGATATTTACTTTAAAAAAAGGACCGAAAAGACTTGAGTCCTTTACAAGAACAAAGACACTAAAACTAAATGATCCTACAGAAGTAGTGATGGCTGAACAAAGATATGTTAACTCTTTACCATACAATCTTGAGTTTTGACAACCCTAACAAAGAAGGCTGTTGAAAACAGTGGGAAAAGGAGTAAATGCTGATAACTTAGCATTTTCTCCTTTTCCCAGTATGTTTTCTATCCCATCATAAAAGTATTCCATCATTTGAGTCACACATAAATTTCATCTGCAAATGCTTAGAATTCTGACTTGTCCAAAATTTTGTCATTCGGTAAAGAGTTAACCCTTTATCACACAATCACAACTTTTAGCAACTCTGAAAGAGAAGGCCTTTGAAAACATTGCGGGAAAAGGAGAAAATGCTGGTAACCAGCATTTTTTCCTTTTCCCACAATGTTTTCTACCCTGTCAAAGACAGAAATCATCATTTTAGCAGCATTTTATTTGTTGTCCTCAAATGCTTTGAATTTGGTCCAGTCTAAAAATTTATCATTTGGTAAAGAGTTGATGATGATGTGGCTGGCAGTAGAGTGGTTGAGCTTAGATTGAATTTTAATGATTTTATGGATGGATTGGAAAAAGCTTGGAAATTTGATAACCTTGAAGTATTGTTGTATTTTCTGCAAAAAATACCAAGTTTTGTCAGTAGATCTCATTTCACATAATTGTTTTGAATAATTGCTACCAGGAAGACTGACCCCTGTATTTCTTTTTCTGAAACATAAACAAAGTTTTATTTGGTTTCGTAAATTGACTTTGGCTTGATTCTTTTTTTTTTCTTGTTTATGAATTTAAATGTAACAAGAAATCATGGTTATTAATTTTTTAGCTCACCTGGGCTATGAAAGAAAGTTGTGTCAGTACTGGTATGAAAAAGCCAGGAAACACATGCATATGTGTACTTACCGCCATGATATGACTTAAGCTGTTAAAAAAGCATTTAACTCCACTACAAAAAAATTATCCAGTTTCAGATATTTTACTCAGGTGAGCACTTCAGGACCAATGGTTCTGTTGCCATTTAAAGAGACAGGTAAAAAGGTATCTAAATTAATCAACTTCTAGTTAAAGGAAATGAGTGTAATAATTTGGCAATTCTTGTAAAAGAAGGCAGCTGAGGTTTGTAAAAATCCTTGGCTCTAAAATAACCCATTTTTTACAGTGTCATTTGATCATTTTCCTCTTAAAGTCAATATAATTCATAAATCCAATTGCAACAGCAATGAAAAGATTAATCAGTTCATTTTCAGTTGTCTGCTACAAAGTGCATCCATGTGAGGAGCCTTGAAAGATTGAGTGACTGAAAATGGATGGATTCCCTGAATGAAGCTAACTGTATGATGCATGACAGTGGAAAGATTTGATTTGATGGAAATGTTAGGCAGGGTCAGAAGCAGAAGATAAAATAACTCTTTACCAAATGACAAAATTTTAATCTGGTCCAAATTCATGGCATTTGCAGACGACATATTGAGAGTAGCTTAAATTATGATTTCTGTCTTTGATAGGATAGAAAACATTGTTAGAAAAGGAGAAAATGCTGGTTACCAGCATTTGCTCCTTTTCCCATGAGGTTTTCTAAAGGCCTCTTTTTCACTGTTGTTAAAATTCAAGATACCACATGATCAAATTGCGATATGCTATTGCATCGCGCATTATCACGATATATCAATGCATTAACGATATCGCCCCAGCTCTAGTATTTTAAGATCAACTGGTAAGAGGTATGCAAATCATTCTTAAGCATTATTCTGTCCTGTTTAGTTTGTTCAAGTGCTTTTCAAAATGTACAAAGCCTGAATGCTGCTACACTCGTTTCCAAAAACACGACTTTCCCCATGAGGATTCGGTGTTTTGCACAAGTCCTCATGGGCATCTCTGAAACAATGAAACACCATGCAGAAAGACTTCCTGTCAGGCAAACGCAGAGATACAGGGTGATAATTGAAGCCCCTCTCCAGGCTCCATCTAATTAGTCAAAACAATGCTATGATTAATCTGTTATCCATTTATCTGCTTCCGCAGACTTCGTTTTGTTTTTTCATTCATTAATCTCAAAATTAAAATGGAAAAAAAAAAGGAAAAGAAATTTCATGATTTTATGGATTGTTTCACATTTTCATGTTTGGAGTCCTGAATCTGTCTGTGAAATTATTTATGTGAAGGTAACATGTTTCCCTTCAAGTAGGGTCTGTTGTTTGTTCATAGATTGTGGAAACATGATCGAGATTGTTAACCCTTTACCGCACAGTGACGCCTTTTGATGCCCCTGGGAAAGAGGCCTTTTGAAAACATTGTGGGAAAAGGAGAAAATGCTGGTACCCAGCATTTTTTCCTTTTCCCACAATGTTTTCTACCCTATCAAAAAAAAAAGTGCACCATTTTAGCCAAATTTAAATTGTCGTCTGCAAATGCTTTCAATTTGGAGAAGGCTAAAATTTTGTTGTCTGGTAAAGGGTTAAATGTTGCTGTTAGATATTATCTTGTTTGATACAATCAACTCATGAGGCAGAAAACTTTATTCATCTTGCAGATCAACCTTTTTAAAGCATTGTTACAAATCTAAAGGATAAAGTGTTCTGCTGCAAATTTGTTTCAAAAAGTACATCATAGTATATTAGCAATGCTCTGTGAAATGCATCTGCAAAAAGTATTTGGGCTGACCTGGGTTGAAACTCTTTGCTATTGGTCAATTTTCTGTATGTCAAAGGACATATTAGTTTACCACATGATTCTGGAGTTGCTGGACAAAATGGATACAATGGATCAATAACGTTCTATGTGATGACTTGCTTGGTGTTATGGATGTGACCAGTGCTCTGGCAAAAGGGGGCTTAACCCTTTCCCAAACGACCAATTTTGGACTGGTCCAAATTGAAAGAGTTTGCAGACGACAATTTTAAATTTGATGAAAATGGCAGAAAGGTCTCAAAACGGGTAGAAAACGCTGTGGGAAAAGGAGAAATTGCTCGTTACGAGCAATTTCTCCTTTTCCCACAGTGTTTTCAAAAGACTTATACTGCAGACACGTGAAAACCAGGGCTTGTTTGGGAAAGGGTTAATGCATCTCCGTGATGGACTATACCAAACCATGAAATCCACGTTGTCTAACAACTGACTGAATCATCAGGTAGACTGGTCCTTTGACATACAGAAAATTGCCAAATTGTGAAAAGTTTTGGGCCATGTCAGCCTGCGCAGACAGCGCAGGCTGACCTGGGTCGATACGGTTTGCAGATGCATTAAGCATCCTTTTCACAGAGCATGGCTCATATATTATGATGCATTAAACCCCTTTTTCCCAAAGTGTCAGTCAATATGTTAAACAGTATACGGAGTACTTTGATAAGGAAGAGGTCTTTGTTATTTTCTGTTAATCAAGACACACCTATGTGGCAATTCCAACAATAATTGCCTAGCGCAGCAGGGCGTTCAGGACTTGAAAGCCAGGATACACTTGTTTGATTCCAAGCTTGGCCAAATTTTTTCCAAGTGTTAATGATAGTCATTGGCACAGGACTCATTTCATTCTCATTACCGAATGTTGTTTCATCCATGCTTATGTGGGAAAGCAGCTAGAGGCTTGGACAGAAGTACCTGTAAAAGTGCTCCTTGGAATGATGGATAAGTGCTCTTACCATTAAACACCAATCAAATGAACAAATTGAACAATGTTTATAGTAAAGTCATATTTTTTTAACTGTTCAGAATTCAGATTGATAACAGTAATCCATTTATTTATGCCTGTATAGCATGTGTGTGTGTATGAAGTAATTTAGGTTGGGTTGTTGGATTCCTGTAAAAGGAAATTGATTGCAAGACTGATTAATTTGTCTGTATTGCTCCATTTTGTCTAAACCCTTTAAGTGCCTTTCACAACACTAGTTTCCCTTTGGGCCTGTGTGAATCAAGATCAGAATGCTCAAAACGTGCAGTCTTACCTTTGACCTACTCTGTCGGCTTTGCTGAGCCATTCAAGATGAGAGCTGTCTTGAAATTGCAATTAATTGGGTCTTACTAGACTTAACTCTTCACCGCACGATGCCGCCTTTTGACGCCCCTGGGAAAGAAGCCACGTGAAAACATTGTGGGAAAAGGAGAAAATGCTGGTAACCAGCATTTTCTCCTTTTCCCACAAGGTTTTCAACCTTACCAAAGAAAAGTTGCATCATTTGAGCCACATTGAAATTGTTGTCTGCAGATGCTTTCAGTTTGGACAAGGCTAAAATTTTGTCGTCTGTTAAAGGGTTAAAAGTCTCAGTTTGGTTTGTTTGGCACCCTGAGAGTTAACTCATTAGGTCTAGAATTACTTTTGTAGCAGATGACCTGAAAACATCCTTTTAAAAATATGGTGGAACCCCTTGCTTGACGGATTGCCAACGGGCTTTTCTTTTTAGTGAAGCATCATGAATGTTCTTGGAAAACTGAATGTCTTACAAAGTTGGCAGTATACCTTGCCTTTTGATGATTTGGTTGACAAATGCAGGAAAACTAATAGCTGTTCTGGCTGGCTTTAGTTTTCTTATAGGGATGCCGGCTGGCTCTTGTGTGATGTTCTCTTAGTGGCAATTGGAACTGATCGCTGATCATTGGCTGATGGCCGACAGGAACTGAATGTAATATCAGACTATGGAAAATCTGTTTAATTACAATTAAAACGGAAAAAGATTTGGGAGTGTAAGATAATAGGAACCTTATTCAGCTAGACATGGGAGAGAGCAATGTTTTTTGTGTCCTTTGAAACTGCTAAAAAGAAAAGTGCACTACATGATTTGCATAATGAAAAATCAGAAACTGTTATGGATATTCTGTTACTCTGTACCCCACAAGAAAATTTTAGACATGTCCAAATTCATAGCATATGCAGACAACAAATCAAGGGTGGCTGAAATGATGAAACTTTCCATGAATAGAGTAGAAAACATTGTTGGAAAAGGAGAAAGTGCTGGTTACCAGCATTTTCTCCTCTTCTCATAGTATTTTCAAAGTTGTTAAAACTTGGTTGTGTGGTAAAAGGTTGAAAAAGGATGACTTTGTGTATGGCAAGATTGGAACTTCAAAACAAACCTAAAGTGGTTATGTTCATGATTCAATCTAAATTTTGTTATTATTCTAAATTCCAAGATGTGGCATGTGATGGGCTGACAATTCTTTTATCTCAGCCAATCCAATGGCAATTCTTGGAAAATTGACTTGGAATTCAATTAAGATTGGTTGGATAAGGGTTTTTTTTTTTTTTCAAAAGCTTGTGAAATTTAGACATAATCAATAAGGCAACGAAATTACATGTCACCCATTTGTCCCTGAAATTGCCCAATATTAAGTTAAATGTTTGATTCTCGTGATACTGCATAGAAATGCTTTTGTTTTCCGACAAATTTTCATTTGTCAGCAGGTTGTAGGATGTGACATTTCTGTCATGAAGATAATTAATAATGTTTCCCTGCAAGTCCTATGTTTTGCTAACCCTTTGTTGAAAGCTTTTGAAAATATCATGGGAAAAGGAGGAATTGGGGTTAACCATCATTTTATCCATTTTTCTCAGTGCTTTCCACCCTTTCAAAGACAAAATCCCTTCATTTAACTCTTTAACACACAATCCTGATTTTAAACGACCCTGAGAAAGAAGCCTTCTGAAAACATTGTGGGAAAAGGAGAAAATGCTGGTAACCAGCATTTTCTCCTTTCCCCACAATGTGTTCTTGCCTTCCCAAAACAAATTTCAGTTTTTGAGTCGCATTTATTTTGTTGTCTGCAAATGCTTTCAATTTGGACTAGTCTAAAAATTTGTCGTTTAGTAAAGAGTTCAACTACCTTCCACATTGTGGTGTGCTAATGCATTCAAAATGGGAAAGTCTAGAATTCTTGTTGTGCTGGTAAAGAGTGGATCCTGTTTCCCAGCTCGCCCTCATCCATCATGCTGGTTCCTTGCAAACAAAAGCGCTATAATGTAGCTAATGTTGCTTTTATTGAATCCGGAGATCAGGTTATAGGAGAAAGTTGTAAAATCTCCATTAAATTAATAAACTTTTATGTCCTACTTGTGTTTTGTAAAATAATCTTCACTGCCGTCTTGCCAAGCGTAATTGTTTCGAAACTAAAGTGCAAACTAAGGAAAGAAATTTGTGTTAAAGAAAACGATAATTGGAACCTTTTGATATGAGATTTGTTGCTTTGAACAGCAATAAATTATGGATAAATAGGTTTATCATAAGTTGTCATGTATCTTTACATCTTTAGGCAATAATCTGTAGTTGCACTATAATTTAACTCTTTACCATACAATAAAATTCTAGATTTTTCTATATTGAAAGCATCTGCAGACAGCAAATTAAAGGTGGCCAAAAGGATTAAATTTGTCCTTGATTGGGTAGAAAACATTGTGGAAAAAGGAGAAAATGCTGATAACCAGCATTTACTCCTTTTTCCGACAATGTTTTCAAAAGGCCTTTTCCTCAGGGTCGTTCAAAGTTGGGATTGTTTAGTAAAGGGTTAACTCTTTATGAAACAAAAATTTTTTTAGACTGGTCGTAACTGAAAGCATTTGCTGTCTTTAACCCTTTCCCAAACGACAAATTTTGAACTAGTCCAAATTGAAAGAGTTTGCAGACGACAATTTTGAATTTGATGAAAATGGCTGAAAGTTATCAAAAAGGGTAGAAAACACCGTGGGAAAAGGAGAAATTTCTGGTTACAGGCAATTTCTCCTTTTCCAACAGTGTTTTCTAAAGACTTGTACTGCAGACACGTGAAAACCAGGGCTTGTTTGGGAAAGGGTTAAAAGGGTGGAAAACATAGTGGGAAAAGGAGAAAATGCTGGTTATCAGCATTTTCTCCTTTTCCAACAATGTTTTCAACAGTAATTTTCCTTGGGGATCGATAAAACTCAGGATTGTGTGGTAAAGGGTTAAGAAAAAACACCACATAAATTCAAGTCAGTATTTTCTTTTTGTATAGATGAAAGAGAAATATTTTTGTTTTATAAAATTATTATCAACAACTGTTTTTTGACACATTATTTGTGTTTTAAACGCTTTACCTAACAATAAAATTTTAGATATGTCAAAATTGAAAGCATTTGCAGACGGCAAATTAAATATAGCTGAAATTATGGTAACTGTTGCAGAAAGGGTAGAAAATCTTTAAAGGAAAAGGAGAAAATGCTGGTTACCATTTCTTCTTTTTTTCACAAGGTTTTCTGAAGGCTATTTCCTCCAGGTTGTTAAAACTCGGGATTGTGTGGTTAGAGTAATGAGCATTTTTTATCTGTGGAAAGAGATTATATAAGTTCGGACTTCTTGCTTTTATAATTGCATTCATTTGTTTTAACCCTTTCCCAAACAAGCCCTGGTTTTCACGTGTCTGCAGTACAAGTCTTTTGAAAACACTGTGGGAAAAGGAGAAATTGCTCGTAACGAGCAATTTCTCCTTTTCCCACAGTGTTTTTTACCCTTCTGGAGAACTTTCTGTCATTTTCATCAAATTTAAAGTTGTCGTCTGCAAACTCTTTCAATTTGGACCAGTCTAAAATTCATCGTTTGGGAAAGGGTTAAGCCATCTTGGATATAGAGGGAAATCAACAGTTACTGGTAACCAGCATTTTCTCCTTTTCCAACAATGTTTTCTACCCTTCCCAACACAAATTTCAATTTTTCAGTCACATATATCATGTTGTCAGCAGGTGCTTTGACTTTGGATGATTATAAAATTTAGTTGTGTGGTAAAGGGTTAAGAGAGATGTCATTAGTGTGATGAAGAAAAGCGAATGTGGATATGTGGAAATGGATAAACCAAAACCTGGCTCCCTAGGGATGAGGATTCTCCAGGAAAAAAAAATGTGTGGCCATTATCTAAGACAATTTCCTTTTCTGTTTCATTAAGTAGATGTATAGGTGTCTGTGACTGTGACATCCATTGATTGGCTTCATTGCTTGTCCCTGGCTTTGTCCAATTTTAGACCAAAAGATTTTTGTAACAAAGTACATCATGCAGATGACCTTTTTAGCCAGGCTGCTTTGGAAGAATAACATTGCGGTATTGTTGTAGCCCTGTTGCTGTCTTCATCGTCGTCGTGTAAAAACTTTCACACTTTGTGATATCTCTGTTATTACTATGATATTTACTGGACTAGTTGTAAGCTCTTTACCATACAATCCCGTGTTTTAACGACCCTGAGGAAATAGCCTTTTGAAAACCTTGTGGAAAAAGGAGAAAGTGCTGGTAACCAGCATTTCTCCTTTTCCCACAAGGTTTTCTACACTTTCACAGACAATTGCCATCATTTCAGCTACATTTAATTTGTCATCTCCATATGCTTTCAATTTGGACAAGTCGTAAATTTTGTCATTTGGTAAAGAATTAACTATCAAAAGGGGAGTCCATTATGACAATGGCAGGTAAATGTCAAAGCATTTTTTCGACTGAAAATCAAGCAAATGCAGCCGAGCGTTGTTATCCGCATCTGGTGCTCTTGCTCTTTCTTCCAGCAGATCACATTTAGAAAACATTGGCAAAAAGCAGAATTACTCTTAACCCATTTCCAGTCCTACGTACAAGCCCACATCCGTCCTCAGATTTGAGGACAGCGGTACTTTTGGATACTGTTATGCTAATAGCCTGATAATCACTATAATGGGCCATCAATGTCATGGTCAGCCCCTAATCTATACAGTCCAGTGTTTCTGACCCCATCCCCTGGGAGCAGTCTGAAGATAAACTGAGTGGTTCTGGGGCCTAGCTTTACCATGTAACTAACCCTTTTCTACCTGTAAAACTTTTCCCTGTATCAAAAAGTTCTAAAAAGTAAAAAAAAAAGCAAGATCAATAAGATCAGAATAAATTAAAAGAGAGCCAAAAAACAATATTTTTCACATGCTTCAAAATTTGATGAAAATCTACCAAAAAAGAGTTTAGAAATACAGTTGGTTAGAGAAATTAATAATTGTTGTCATCAACAACATTCTGTTCTGTGCATTATTTCTGGAAAATCAAAGGACTGAAAGTCTTGAGAAGCAGACTGTGTAAAAGCTTCTTGTCAGGCTTTGCAATACTTTGACAATTATATGAGAAGTTTTGAAAGGACGAATGCCGTTTAATTATCTTCATTTGTAAAGCTTCAGCCTGCATTCACCTAGAAGGCCACAGTTGTACCAAGTGTGTCAATAAAACTTGTTCCGATTGTCTGTATTGATGATTTTGGACAAGATTGAATTTGTTATCTAATACTATGGCTCCATTCACATACACACATTTCTTTACATAAGTGAAGATACTTATGTAGGTAGTTTCACCTATGCTGTCATGTGAAAACACCTACTGACATAAGTATAAGTTCTCTGTGAGAAAAATGGGTGTAACTGGAGGTATATCTGCACTACTTCTACTCTGTAAGCAATGTATGTTATAAAGGTGAACATATCCATATTCAATAAGCAAAGTATGTTATAAGAACAGACCCCAACTTTAACATGAAAGCAAACTGATGTCTCTTTACATCTAGGATGCTGTAGGAATCCATGAATAGTATATTAGAATCATTCCATTATTCTGCCAAATGCACATACCATTAAATTGTAAGATGTTATACAACAAAAAGTGGCTCTGGTTTATTTGTTTGGAAAATCAAAGCACTGAAAGTCTTGAAAAGCAGACTGTATAAAAGCTTCTGGTCAGGCTTTGCAATACTTTGACTATATGTAAAAAGTTTTGAAAGGATGAATGCCATTTGTTTATCTTCTTTTGTAAAGCTTCGTCTTGCATTTACCTGGGAGGTCACAGTTGTACCAAATGCATCAGTAAACCTTGTTCTGATTGTCTGTATTAATGAGTTCTGGTCATGACTGAATAATTATCTCATCATACACTATGACTCCATTCACATGCACATATTTCCTTACATAAGTAAAGATACTTATGTAAGAGATTTCAGCAGTGCTGTCCTGTAAAAACACTTGCTGTCATAAAGACAAATACTCTGTGAGTAAACTGGTGTAACCAGAAGTACATAATTATTTACATTAACTTCTGGAGGTCATACAAAAGTATGTTTACTTAAAGCCCCAATAGCTGCCAAAAGTAAACAAAGCAGGTGTTAAAATGCATTTAAATTTAAATTATAATATTTAAAAGTGTAGACATTATTGTAAAGCTGACAGTCTGTTACTGTATGGCCGGTCCAAGTGTTAGTTGCTGGCAAGAAAATGGATCTTAAGTAGGTCATAATGTGCCAGGTCCCTTTTTTATTTCCTTTTTACCTGATTTTAAGATTCACTTTTCTGTCAGCAACTAACACTTGGACAGGACATATTTTACAGAATGTCATCTTCACAATAATTTCCATACTTTAAAAAAATACAATTTTAATTCAAATGCATTTTGCTTTGTTTACATTTTACTGATTTATGAAGACATTTTTAGAGAGCTTAATGAAACAATAAAGTTTCAGGCTGTACTATTTACCTAGACACAAAGCCTACATGATTTATTTATAAACAAAAAAAATAACCCAGTGATTTCTTTGATCCCCATGTTTTGTTTAATTTTGACTTTTTCACATCAGGCTCACAGACAGTTCTTTTTGGATCCAAATTTGACCATGGACATTGTTGCTTTCCCATTATATTTTGTTTGTTGGTATGTTACATGTCATTTTTTATGAACCTTAGAATATTCAGCTGATAAAATTAATAACTGCTGAGTTTTTTCAGTGGTTCAGTAATTAAACATTGTAGAACCTTTGACATTTGATTTCATACATAAATCACTCGAAGAAAGGACCTTCATGGTCTGAATTTCTTTACAATGTACATGTAGTTAGCAATTCTAGTAATAAAACTGCAAATTAATTTCGTTGTCATAGTAAAAACTCTACTCAGTATTTTAAAGAGTTTTCCATTGAAACATAAGATTGAATTGCTGGAATACCTACTGTATTAGCGCATGAAAATTTATGAAAAGAAGGTTTTTGCAGTCATATATCCCACAGGAACAGAGAGATTTGTGTGAGGGCAAACAGTGGATGACTTGGTCATTAAGTCAGATTTCAAAGAAAGAAAAAAATGCAAATAAAGTTACGGAGCTCATGCAAGCTTATGTTGTATCATCATGGTTCTTATTCAATTCATTAATGAACACAAATTCTATTGAAGTAAGACCAAGACATATTATGAGTCACCGTGTGTGTCAAATACAATGTAAATCTTACTAATACATCTGAATCAAAACATTGAAATACCACTAAAACATGGAAATATCTTTACTTTATTTTTATGCCCCTGAATTTTTTTTGGGGGGGCATATGGTTTTTGTTTAGTCCGTCCGTCTGTCTGTCCGTTCATCTATTTTAGTGTCTGGGCCATAACTCTTTTCCCTTTTAACTTAATTTCAAAATAACTTTGCACAAATGTTAACCACATTGAGATGATGTGTCATGCACAAGAATCATGTCCATAGGGTAAAGGTCAAGGTCAAGCAAGGTCATATGTGGTATCAGTCACTTCTCAGTGACCCATTTTATTTTAGAATTAAGATAAGTGAATTTCTAGCTTTTGATACTACTCGTGTTTATATTGTTGAAGGAAGGTTAGATTAGTTTTAAACCCTAATGATAAAATTACAACATGCCATTGAGGGCCTCCATGAAGAAAGTGCACTGGAATACCCCCTCAATGTTGTTGATTCTACCTCTTACTACAGTAGCTTTTGTACAAGTTTGATGTGTCCGATCTAAATTCATCTGTATGTGAGAAAACTGTTCTTCCTTTTCAAAATTAGGAGTATGCCATATAAAAAAGATGGTACTGAATCAGAAAGCTGGCAGCCATCTAAATTTTGATATTGATGTCCAAATTCGATACATAATATTATGCCCATGTAAAACATGTTTGAAGTTGACTTTATAACAACTGAAAACATAAAGGGAAAAGCAGAAAATGCAAGATCTGGTATATCAGTGCGTAAAAGAATGGACATGCTCTTGTTTTACAGTGATAATCTAAAAATATATGTTTTTTTTATTTTGATGATTTGTCAGACCGGACATAAGCAGAATGTATGAGAATAAAATGTAACTTGAAGAAAGGCCTATTTCAGTGTGTAAAATTATGTGAGAAAAAAATCCTGAAGCATGAGAGTGACTCATTACAGTGTGACAAAATCAGTTTGAAAGCATTTGCAGACGACAAATTCACTGTAGCTCAAAGGATGACTTTAGTCTTTGAAAGGGTACATTTAAACATTGTGGGAAATATAGAAAATGCTGGTTACTCCAGATTTCTCCTCTTTCCACAATGTTTTGAAAGGCCTTCCTTTTCAAGATCTTAAAACATGGGATTGTTTGGTATCGGTTAAGTCCTTTAAACTATCTTCACGAACATTATTTTCGAGTGCACTGAGTAGCAAATTTGTCTTCTTGTTTCAAAATGTTTACATAGAAATTTCTCCGAATTTCCTACATTTGAGACAATAAAGATACAGTATCAAAATTACCAAAAGTGTATTTAAAGTACACTGTACTTGGATAATCAACATTTCTGCAATGAATACCCAATTTAATTTTTAAGTGCATACAAACTTCAAAAGCTTTTGATATATGAAACAATTAATACATTCTACCAGCTCACAAGCCTAGCATGCAAGAAGTTGAAACATGTTCAAAACTATTCCTTGGAACTGGACACAGATTTCCAGTGCTATAAATGCAAGATTCTGCAGGGCTTATCAGTTTTAGGATCAAATTTCACACAATGACCCAGAGAACAGAGTTTCTGGTCAGACTGATTCGGACTAATTAAATGTAATAAATTATGCTGCCCTATCAGGGTGCTTGACAAGGTAACTGTACCACCAGAATCTGAGATTTTCAGAGAAAGTGGGCTTGTACGTAGGACTGTTTCCTGGGAGTTGCCTTGGGCAAGACACTTTAGAGCCCAGGCCTACTACTGGTGAAACCCAGGACAAACATGAATATGTGAGCTGTCACCATGGTATGACTGATATAAGGTTGAAAGTGGCATAAAATTACTTTTAATCAATCATTGAATCAGCCTTAACCCTTTCCCAAACGACAAATTTTGGACTGGTCCGAATTGAAAGAGTTTGCAGACGACAATTTTAAATTTTATGAAAATGGCAGAAAGTTCTCAAAAAGGGTAGAAAACACTGTGGGAAAAGGAGAAATTGCTCGTTATGAGCAATTTCTCCTTTTCCCACAGTGTTTTCAAAAGACTTGTACTGCAGACATGTGAAAACCAGGGCTTGTTTGGGAAAGGGTTAAACCAGTACCAAAGAATCCAAACTTTTAATGACCCTGAAGAAGATCTACACTGTCTGATACGATATTTTCTTTCCAATGAAATCTACTTTAAAATTGCAGTATTTGGGGTTTTACTGCTAGGTGGAAATTTTCGTTTCATTTAATCAGCAGTTTAACTCTTTACCAAACAACAAAATGTTGGACTTGCCCAAAATGAAAGCATTTGCAGACAACAAATTAAATGTGGCTCAAATGATGAAATTTGTCCTTATTAGGGTAGAAAATATTGTGGGAAAAGGAGAAAATGCTGGTTACCAGCATTTTCTCCTTTTCCCACAATGTTTTCAAAAGCCTTCCACCCCCATGGTCATTAAAAGTCAGGATTGTGTGGTAAAGGGTTAGGGATTAAAAAGTTAAAAATCTGTACCATAGTGTCTATAGGTTTGAGCAAGCTAATTTTTGTTTCAAGAAATTTTTACCTTGCAATGCTGCATTTGTGGCATTAAAGTAATGTAAGTACACATAATTAGAAGGGACAAAAAAGGTTTCCATAGTAACCTGATAGAACTAAGAAAATCAAAGATCTAATGAGATTAAGACAGAAGAAAGATCAGTTAATATATTAATCCCTGAAGCTTTTATTCAGCAAATTCTGGTTGTTGTCATGACAAAGTAACAAACCTTTTCTGTCAAGCATAAAAACATTTTTTTTGCCTGTTTTTGAGGTTGTATATCAAGTTTGGATTCTATTGGCAGTATTCGTCTGTAATTAGCCTAGCACCAGAAAGTTAACAATATTTTAGACACCTACAGTTGGCAGATACCGAATTTAAGAAAAAAAAATCCTAATCAATTTTAATCAAACAATTGAAAAAATAAGTCTCCCTGTTTTACACATTGTTTACATGTATTGCATTTGTGCCACTTGGTATTTTCTGCAAGGCAAGGTAAATTCTTTGTTTTGGGACTTTCAATCGTTTATTTTTTACGTGGGATTCATGTATTATGCGGAATCTGTAAAAGATTAGCATGATTCCAGCAAGGGCACATCCTAGAATAGACACTGTGTAATCAGGACATCCTGGTATGGTCCCTGCTGATGCTGCCTGTCCTGAGGGCAAAAGAAGTGCCTCGGCCTTTAAGTGCTTGTGAAACTCAGGGAAGACATGAACTAGCTACATGTTGCAGTGAGTTGACTAATGTTCTGTTGAAAGCAACATTAAAGCTTGTTTTAACCATTTCCACAAATTTCCAAGTTTAAAGGACCCTGAGGAAGAAGGGTCTTGAAAACATTGTTGGAAAAAGAGAAAATGCTGATAACCAACATTTTCTTCTCCTTCAAAAATGCTTTCCATCTTTTCAAGCATAACTCCCACCTTTTGAACATATTTGTCCACAACAATGCTTTGGATTTGGAGCAGCCCAAAATTTTGTTTGGTAAAGAGTTTAAAAAAAAAATCTCAATGTTCAGAAAAAGATAGCTCATGAAGTTTCATCTCTTTAGTTTTATGAGTTTCTGTTACACATATATGTGATAGTTTTTATATGGTGGAGAGAGATAAAAGTCTGTTAAAAAGTGATACCATTGTCATAATTACAAAGAAGCTTTTAGTTAAACATACAAAATGTTTTTCATTATGGGAGAAATCATTAAAGGGCCTAGTACTTCCAAAGAAGAGTTTCAACAAATATGACTATATATTGTACTGATGTTTGTTGTCCTACCTTCAGCTCTTTAACTTGTAACCTGAAGAAAAAATTTTAGACAGGCCCAAATTCAAAGCATTTGCAGACGACAAACTAAATATGGCTAAAATGATAGGATTTGTTTCTGAAAGGTTAGAAAACATTGTGGGAAAAGGAGGAAATGCTGGTTACCAGCATTTTCCCTTTTCCCATGATGTTTTCAAAAGTCTAATTTCCCAGAGGCATTAAAACTTGTCAATGCATAGTAAAGAGTTAAATCAGAAGACAAAATTATAGACTTGTTCCAGTGTTCTGCCAAGGCTGCATATTTGCAATTTTCTCACTGAGAAATACAGAATGTTGCAGAAAAAATCAGTAGAAAGTAATTCCTGTCGCAAGTCAAAAATTGCGGAACTGCTAGGATTGAGTGTTTTTCACGGTTTTGGGTACATGCAAAATAAAATTTGATTAGACGCAGGTGGACAGTATCAGTCAGGTATTTATCGCGTGATTTATTTTCATGACATTAGTGTCTTTTGCAATCTTAGTTGAAAAATGTCTTAGATGCCAATAAAGAAATACCCACTAACCGTCCTTGGTTTCTTTGGTCAGCCAGAGCAAACAAACAGTGAGAGCCAAAAGTCCAATAATGTTCCAATGCCTGGTAGCCTTCCCACTCAACATCGTTTGATGATCAGAGCTCCAGATAGAGGGAGTAATTTTGATTTCAAAATTGAAAATATTAATCACTCTCCACTAAACCCTATGTTATGGGTACTCATTAGAATCTTCTCATCGAGGTGATTCTAATGAGTAACACAACATAGGGTTTGAAAGAGAAATAATGGATTTAGAATACTTTCACTCCCTCTTATCTGGAGGGTTGGATGATAGTAAGAAAATACCTACATGACAATTCCATGTCAAGTTGTTATGAGAATATTCTTGGTAACCAGCATTTTCTCCTTTTCCCATGATGTTTTCTACCCTTGCCGAAACAAATTTCATGCAGTTATTCAGTCACAGTTATTTTGTCGTCTGCAAATAGTTTGAATTTGGAATGGTCTACATTTTTGTGGTGTGGTAAAGAGTGAAACAAGTATTTCAGTGTGTCCTTTTACAACAAAGGAAATTTTAGATAAGTTATTTTTAGGAGCTTTTAAAAACTTGTGTAAGTTTATCAATAGATTGGAACTGGGAAAGTTTGATAAGGAAATATGATAAGGATATAAAAAGTCTGGTATGGTTTAACCTGTCATTATATAATAGGTTTTTATTCAATGGATGGATTTTGAACCAGCAGGATGAGATTTTCCCCTAGATAAAATGCTAAGTGATAAAGCACCTCTCTTAGCGTTTTTTGCTTGCCTTAACCCCTTACTACACAATCCCGAGTTTTAATGACCTGAGGAAGAAGCCCTTTGAAAACATTGTGGGAAAAGGAGAAAATGCTGGTAACCAGCATTTTCTCCATTTCCCACAATGTTTTCTACCCTATCAAAAAACAAGTTCCATCATTTGAGTTACACTTAAATTGTTGTCTGCAAATGCTTTAAATTTGGACTAGTCTGAAATTTTGTCATTTGGTAAAGAGTTATATTTGGTTCTTTGAGATTGTTATTGTATGTGACTTGCCACTGTTTCTAGTACAAGCAATACAGATAAAGAAATAATTAAGGCTCTACCAAACGACAAAAATGTAGACTTGTCCAAACTGAAAGCATTTACAGACGAAAAATTAAGTATGTCTCAGATGACGAAATTTGTCCTTGATAGGGTAGAAAATGTTGTGGGAAAAGGAGAAAATGCAGATTACCAACATTTTCTCCCTTTCCCACAATGTTTTCAAAAGTTTCTTGGGGTCATTAAAAGTCAAAATTATGTGGTAAGGGTTAAGGAATAGATGTTTATTTACTGATAAGAAAAAAAAGTTGTTGAAAGGTGTAATTGCTCATTACAAGCAATTGCTCCTTGTCATACAACTCCATACTATTGGGATAGAAAAATTATTTTAGCAAGCTCTGGTAAAAGGAGGTTTAATGCATCTCCGCAATACATTATACCATGCAAGTCATCAAGTCATTCCAGATCATAAAATCCGTTTTGTCTGACAATCCACTGAATGATTGCATGAGGTAAACTAGTCCTTTAACTCTTTACCACACGACAAAATTTTGGACTGGACCAAATTGAAAGAATTTGCAGACGACAAATTAAATATAGCTAAAATGGTGATTTATATATTGGATAGGGTAGAAAACATTGTGGGAAAAGGAGAAAATGCTGGTTACCAGCATTTTCTCCTTTTCTCACAATGTTTTCAAAAGCCTTCTCTTTTAGGGTCGTTAAAACCCAGGATTGTGTGGTAAAGAGTTAAGTGTCTGAAAATTGAACGATGGCGAAATGTTTCACCCCAGGTCAGCCTGCACAGTCCGTGCAGGCTGAACTGGGTCTATACTTTTTGCAGATGCATTAAGCCCCCTTTTCATAGAGCACATATTTGTTTGGTTACTGGTTACCTTTCTCCCACATGAGATGACTGTGTTCTTACAGAGCTGCTGTTGATCACATTTCGAAAACAAAGCGAAAATAGCAAAACTTGCGCACAAAATGAGTGATTTCAGTATTTTCCAAAAGCTTTGTCTCTTGTAAGTTTATTGAGTGATTGTATTGGGGTTTAACGCTGTTTTAATAGCTAAGTTCATGTCATAGCAGTCAGTGCACCTATAAGCATGTGCTTCCTGGATTCTTTCAAAGTCACCAACTACTTTCCTCACATGCATCAGAGGTGAGAGGCGAAAAATTGGCAGAAAGAAAGTTTGCCTCAACTTTGTATCAAACTCATAACCACCAGTCAGGAGTCAGATATGCCAACTGAGCTACCCGGGCGGGCGTCTCTGGTAGAACAGTTTGGCATAGTGTCCAAGATAGCTGTATTCATAAACTTAAGAGGTCAACCATCGTTTGATCATTCTATGTTCATCGTTACAGGCTTACTTGGTGAGAGTCTCAAATGTCTAAAGCCTGGTGGAAATTCAAAATAAAGATTACATGATGTGAGATTGTCAGAACTTTTTCCTTTTATCTCTTTGATACCTAGACTGTTATCTTTATTACTGTAGATAAAGCATGATTTCAAATAGGATAGAGAGACTGTTTATGCAAAAGCTTTCAACAATGATTTCACAGTCTACTAGTGTTTTTTTCATGACTGATAAGAATTATGCCTTCCTCACTTAACCCGTACCACACAATCCACAATCCTGACTTAAATTTAACGAACCCAAGAAAGATTGATTGATTGCATGGTGTTTAACACTGTTTTCAACATTATTTCAGTTATATTATGGCGGCCAGTGCACCTATCCATGCTTTCCTGGAAATTCTTTTACCAGTACTCTGCACAATATTCTTTTCAAGCCACTGGCTACTCTCCCACATAACCATCGTCAAAACAATGTTCAAGGATGAGAGCAGAATAAATCCTGTTGCAATGACTATCATCAGTCCTCAGAAGGAAATTAGCCAAGCAGGGGATCGAACCAGCAATCTCCTGTTCTCAAGTCCTGTGCGCTACTGACTGAGCTACTGGGGCTTGGCGAACCCAAGCTTTTGAAAAGATTGTTTGAAAAGGAGAAAATGCTGGTAACTGCCATTTTCTCCTTTTCCCGCAATGTTTTCTACCTTTTTACAGTCAGGTTTCATTGATTGAGCCACATTTGATTTGTTGTCTGTAACAGCTTTGAAATGGGCGAGTGTAAAATTTTGTTGTTTGGTGAAGAATTAATGCCTTTTTGTCGTTTGGTAAAGAATTAATGCCTATAGTTTCACAACTATAGTTGCCTTTGCGGCCAATGCAGATAAACATCAGACTGCACAAAACGTCCAGTCTGATCTTTAATCTACACTGTCTGCTTTGCCGAGACATTCTCAAGGAAGCAACCTTGAAATTACTTGCTTCTTATTTCAAGACCGTTTCGTTTATTCAGTGCTTTAAACCTTTACTACACAATCCCGACTTTTAACAACCCTGAGGAAGAAGCCTTTTGAAAACATTTTGGGATAAGAAGAAATTGCTGGTAACCAGCATTTTCTCCTTTTCCCACAATGTTTTCTACCCAGTCAAAGTCAACTTTCCTCATTTGAGTCACCTTTGAATTGTCGTCTCTAATGCTTTCAATTTGGACAAGTCTGCATTTTTCTCGTGTGGTAAAGAGTTAAGAGTTAAGATGTGTAATTGGGCGTTCTTGTTTCAGTCTTTAGCAAATAAAACTAAGTTTAACACTTGTCAATATTAAAAGCAGTGGTAGCCTCAGTGAAGATTGCATAAATAATGGGATAGGTCATTGCTAGGGTGACAAAAACATTAACTCTTTACCAAACGACAATATTTCGTACTGGTCCAAATTGAAAGCATTTGCAGACGACAAATTAAATGTGGCTAAAAAGATTGCATTTGTTTCTGAAAGGTTAGAAAACGTTGCGGGAAAAGGAGAAAATGCTGGTTACCAGCATTTTCTCCTTTTCTGCCAATGTTTCAAAAGGCCTCTTTCTCAGGGTTGTTAAAAGTTGGGATTGTGTGGTAAAAGGTTAAAAAAAAATGAGAAAATGCTGGTAACCAGCATTTTATCCTTTTCCCACGATGTTTTCAAAAGCCTTTTTTTTTAGAATCATTGCAACACATGGGGATAGAGGTAAACCCTGTACTAGAGGATTCCAAGTTTTAACCACTCAGGGGAAAGGCTTTAAAAAAGTTCGTTGATAAAGGAGAAAAAAGCTAGCTGTTCATTTCTTTTCCCACAATCTTTGGTACTCTGTAAGGGAAAAATCTCGTCATTTGGGAAACATTTGTCCTCTGCAAATACTTTCAAATTGGACAAGTCTAAATTTTTGTCGTCTAGTAAAGAGTTATGTTTCCTGGAAACATATTAAATTTGTGATTTATGAGTGGAGGTGATTTTTAATGGCTTTCTCTGCATAAATAAAAATGTAGAAACTGCCAACAATCTCAGGATGTGGTCGTCAAAAAGAAACAGCTTTTCATGGGCCCAGCTATACCTACCTAGCCTATTTCGTTGTCTATTTTGATAGCTTTTTGGACAATATTAATGAACTAAGGATGTTTTATTTTTTAATACATACAAACCTGTTAATGATAGTGTTTAACCTTAGTTAAACCAAATGTTTTAGCTAGTCAGAAGTTGTGTTACTTCCAAATTTAGAAAATTCTTCTGCATAAGACAAAGAATATTCTTAAGAATGGTTGGCGAATATCGACCCAAAGGCTGAAATATAAAAAGGATACAGTTAAAAAATATATCTCCTGTTGGAGCCATGTGTCCTACAGACAAAATGTCAAAACTGAGTCATAAAGGGAACTTAAAAGGTAGCAAAAGTAATTCTAAATGGTTATTTTACTGATTGAACATTATCTCCTAGTGGAGTTATGAATTTTTTTATGACTTTTGAAATCTGTATGGTAGATGGTAACCTCATAGATGAAGTAACCTGTTTTTTCTATTTCCTGTTGTGTAAGCATAATTTTCAGGTTCACAAAAAGGAACCCTGGTGCTTTCCGGCTTTCGTGATCCTAGAATAATCCTGGAACAATCCTTTTTTTAAATGCTGTTGGAAGCGGTTTTGGAAACATAGTGGGAAAAGGATAAAATGCTGGTAGCCAGCATTTTCTCCTTTTCCCACTATGTTATCTACCCCTTGAAAGACGAATACCATCACTGGAGCCACATTTCATTTGTTGTCTGCAAATGCTTTCAATTTGGATGAGTGTAAATTTCAGTTGTTTGATATAGAGGTAAGTTTAGGTCCAACAGGGAACACAGGGTACCATGAAATTGTGTGGTACTCTCTACTGATGAACCACGATAACTCTTTACCACACAATCCTGACTTTTAACGACCCTGTGAAAGAAGCCTTTTGAAAACCTTGTGGAAAAAGGAGAAAAAGCTGGAAATCTAAAATGGCTAAATTTGTGCAAAGCCAGGGAACTGCTGGATCATTTGGGCATATCTAGATCTTAATCTTGCAATAACATCATAAAACATTATAAATTTAGTTGTGATTCTCTTGGCTCATTTTGACTAGCGTAAAATTGGTCTGCATAGAGATGGTGACAACTTCATTATAGGCTCATGTGCAACCAGTATTGTTGGTCATTGGGGTTGGTGCCTCATTTATACCTAACAAGGTGAAGAAGAGTTTTTAGCTCCACTGGCCGAAGGCCAGCGGGCTTATGTCATGGCCCGGTGTCCGTCGTGCATCCGTGCGTCCGTCAGTCCATCCGTCCGTGCGTTAACTTTTATTTCAAACATCTTCTTCTCTGAAACTACCCATCCAATTTTCATGAAACTTTACAGAAATGATCCTGCCATGGTCCTCTTCAGAATTTCTTGAAAGAATTTGATTCCTTCAAAAACTCTGGTTGCCATGGTAACAAAACTGAAAAATATTGGAAATCTTTAAAAATCTTCTTGTCTGAAACCATAAGGCATAGGGCTACCAAATTTGGCATGTAGCTTTATGTAGTAGACCTCTATCATGTTTCTTCAAATTATAGCCCTGGGGTCAAAATTGGCTCTGCCCCAGGGGTCACAAGTTTTACATAGGCTTATATAGAGAAAAACTTTAAAAATCTTCCTGTACCTAGCCATAAGGCCTAGAGCTACCAAATTTTGCATTTAGCTTGATCTAGTGGGGGTCTACCAAAAGTGCCCAAATTACAGTCCTGGGGTCAATTTGGCCTCATGCTGGGGGGGGGGGGCGCAGGTTCACAAGATGTACATGGGCTTATATAGGGAAAACTTTTAAATTTTGGTGTACATAGCCATAAGGCTTAGGGCTACCAAATTTTGCATAATTATAGCATTATCTAGTGGACAACTACAAAGAGGGTCCAAGTTACAGCCCGAGGATGAAGTTTGGCCCAGCACCAGGGGTCACAAGTTTTACATGGGTTTATGGAGTGAAAACTTCAGAAACCGTTATGTTACTAGCCATAAGGCCAAGAACTCCCAAATTTGGCATGTTATTCTTCTAATACACATATTCCCCATTTGGTCCGACTGTAGCCCTGGGGTCAAAGTTTTATAAGGGCTTATATAGTGAAGACTTCTCTTTATGGTTTATATTTATAAGCCAGTGGAGCGATACAGGGCCATCATGGCCCTCTTGTTTTTTTCCCATCTACCTTTGACCACACAATCCTCAAGTGTGGCAGCCATGAGAAAATGAGCTTTGGAAAACATTGTGGGAAAAGAAGCAAATGCTAGTTACCGGCATTTTCTCCTTTTCCCACAGTTTTCTATCCTTTCAGGGACAAATCTCATAATTTGGGCGACATTTATTATGTTGTCTGCCAGTGCTTTCAATTTGGACAAATCTAAAATTTTATGGTTTGGTAGATTCATTTCCACTCATTTATTCATTAACTTCAGTGTAATATACAATACAATACAATACAAAGCATTCCTGAACCATCATTACCCCATAAAGCACTTGGACCGACATAAGTTGTTTTTGGGGACAGTGTAGATCAAGATTAGACTGGGGGACAGTGTAGATCAAGATTAGACTGCACAGAATGTGCAGTCTGATCTTGGATCTTCACTGTCCGCTAATTTTTTACACATTCTGGCCAAAACAAGGTTGAAATGACAACATTTCAAATGGTATTTCCTGTTTAAAGAGGTCCATTTCATTAATTCAGCATTCTAAGAGTTACAGTGTTTGTTGCAAGATATAGAAAACATAGATAAGAAACAGAGAGCATGGGTGGACTCTGCAGGCTGACATGGGTCGATACATTTTACAGATGCATTAAACTCGCTCTTCACAGAGCATGGCCCATATGTATATATGATTGGCACAATTGCATGCAAACGAATTAAAAGTATGTCTATCTCAGAGCTTTCAAAATAATTAGAACTGTAAATCCAATCCATTCATTGTGTGGAACCAGTTACATTTTCATCTGTGGGAACTATCAATTATAACTCTTTGCCGAACAATGAAATTTTTGACTCATTATATTTGATGGTATTTGCAGACCACAAAAACTTTTTGTTCAAATGATTGGATTTGTTTTTAAAAGATCAGAAAACATCATAGAAAAAGGAGAAAATGCTGGTAACCAGCATTAATTTTTAGCTCTTCTGGCTGAAAGCCAGCAGAGTTTATGTCATGGCGGGGTTTCCGTCATCCGTCCGTCTGTCCGTCCGTCCGTCTGTCTGTCCGTCCGTTAGTCTTTTTCTTGTTTACACGATAAAGTCTGCATTTGTTGCCGGATTTTCATGAAACTTGCACAGTTTGTTTATCTCATCAATAGCTTCAACCCTATTGAATTTGAAAAAAATCCAACAAACAGTATGGGAAAAGTAGCCATTTCAAGTTGAAAATTTCCAGTTCTTGTTTACGCGATAAAGTCTGCAAATAACTTCAGATTTTCGTGAAACTTGCACAGTTTGTTTATTTCATCAATAGCTTCAACCCTATCGACTTTGAAAAAAATCCAACAAATAGTATGGGAAAAGTAGCCATTTAAAGTTGAAAATTTAAATTTTCTGTTCTTGTTTACGCAATAAAGTCTGTATTTCTGGTCAGATTTTCATGAAAATCACACAGTTTGTTTATCTCATCAGTAGCTTCAACCCTATTGATTTTGAAAAAAAAATCGAAGAAACAATGTGGGAAAAGTAGCCATTTCATGTTGAAAATTTCCAATTCTTGTTTACATGATAAAGTCTGCATTCCCTGCCAGTAGAGCATATTCAGGCCCTTCAGGGCCTTCTAGTTCTCTTTTTCTATCAATGATTTCAAAAGCTTTCTCTGTCAGGGTCAGTTGAACTCGGGTATGGTTTGGCAATGGGTGTACTGACGTTGAGTTTGAAGACAGATCAAGAACTGTTCTTCTTTGCATATGATTTATTCTTACCAAAACAACATTTAACCCTTTACTACACAGTCCTGAGTTCTAATGACCTTGAGGAAGAAGGCTTCTGAAAACATTTTGGGAAAAGGAGAAAATGCTGGTAAATAGCATTTTCTCCTTTTCTCAAAATGTTGTCTGTTTTTTCAAAGACAATTTTAACCATTTGAGTCATATTTAAGTTGCTGGCTGCAAATGCTTTGGATTTGGACAAGTACAAAATTTTGTTGTTTGGAAAAGAGTTAAGTTTCAGTAACTCTGTCTTTTTTACCAATTTCATTTATATGGCAGCAGTAAGTGTTAATCTGTGGGAAAAAAAAACATATCCCAATTGTAAAATAAATCATTTCTTTATTCCAGTCATCTGACATGATACCACGAGGCTTGATACTGCTCTTACATCAAATAGCATTTATATGTCAGGGATAGTGTGTCAAATCTATCTTGCTCCAATTGTGTTGTACGTTCTTCATTTATCATTTCATATTTCCTTTTTTTCTATAAAAACTATAGACAGAATTCTGTGGCTAAACATCAAAATTAACCCTTATCCTGCTAAGTAAGTGAAACGAAACATTTAAGCTGACACTAATAACCAATATTCTGCTATATCAAATGCAGTTATAGGGAAAAGATATCTTCCTATTGGACAGTGTAGATCCAAGATCAGAGTGCATGTCCTACACAAATCTATGCTGTCCATGAAAGGTGCTGGAGTGGCACTTGCCAGTCTACGGGTTGATACAACATATAAGTAGAATCCTAGAAGGCAGCGATTGTCTTAATGGTAAAGTGTTGGATTTGCTTCTTTGAATGATCCACTTTTTATCATATTTTAGACAGCCCAATTATCAGTGTTTTTCCTAGGTTTTACCAGTACAAGGCTAGGTCAAGCAGAACTTTTGTAAACTCAAGGATAAGTCATGTGACAGATACGTACCTAAAAGTCAAAGGTATGGGAATATCAAGCGTACTTCCCTATGATGAGGCAGCTCCAGATAAGAGGGAGTGATGGTATTCTAAATCCATTCTTTCTCTTCCAAACCCTATATTATGGGTACTCATTAGAATTGTCTCAACGAAACGATTCTAATGAGTACCCATAACATAGGGTTTAGTGGAGAATAACTAATATTTTCAATTTTGAAATTCAAATCACTCCCTCTATCTGGAACTCGGATGAGCTATAAATTGCTTATATCCCGGTACTACATTTATGAACCACCATGAGAAGGATTTTATCAAAATATAGAAATTAATAGTCAGTAATATATGATAAATATTAGAAAATTTTGTCACAGTCTTTTGGGATGGGTAGCAATACAAAAAAGAAATATTTCTAAAGATTAAAGATTACAGTAGTGTTTTACACCAAAATTATTAGAAAAAAGACAGTTTATTTCTGTGGCACTCCATTGTTGACAGGATTATGGGTCCTAGTCTAGACTATTTTATTCATTGTGTATTATTTTGGTGTTACAGTACTGGTATCAACTCTACCAAACGACAAAATTTTAGACTGGTCCAAATGGAAAGCATTTGCAGATGACAAAATAAATGTGATTGAAAAATTGAAATTCGTTTTGGGAAGGGTAAAAAACCTTGTGGGAAAAGGAGAAAATGCTGGTTACCAGCATTTTCTCCTTTTCCCACAAGGTTTTCAAAAGGCTTTTTTCACAGGGTCGTTAAAAGTTGGGATTGTGTGGGAAAGAGTTAAAGGGACATCACTGTTCTATCATATTAGAGGAAAACAAAAAAGTTTCTATTATTGCTCAACCCTTTACCACACAGTCCCAAGTTTTAAGGACCGTGCAAGAGAAATCTTTTAAAAACATTGTGGGAAAAGGAGAAAATGCTGGTTTTCAGTATTATCTCCTTTTTGGCACAGTGTTTTCTACCATATCAAAACCAAAATCATCTTTGGAATAAAATACAATTTGTTGTCTGCAACAGCTTTCAATTTGGTAAAGTCCAAAATTTTGTCGTTTGGTAAAGAGTTAACCCTTTATCAGTCAAAAGGAGAAAGGAAGTTGGTGAAAACATATGGAACCAGCATTTTTTCCTTATCCTACAGTCTTTTCTATCCTTTCAAAGACAAATTCCATCATTTCAGCCACGAAATTTGTTGTTTGCAATTGTTTCCAATATGGACCAGTCTAAAATTTTGTTGTCTTGTAAAGAGTTACCCCTATGGTCTAGTATTTTGATGCTGGACACTTTTGTAAATAATATGCCTTTGTAATCTATGGTGTTAAATGTGGTTTTCAACATTATTTCAGGCATATCAGGGCAGCCAATGCACCTATCCTTGCCTTCCTGGAGTTTCTTTTCGCATTACTTTGCACAATATTCTTCCCAAGCTAGTGACTGACTGCCTTCCAACGTAACTGTTGACAAAAGACATCAAATTAGAATAGGGGTTCTGAAGGGGTTTGATATTTACTCGATGCCGGCTGTGTCCTTGGACAAGATACTTTGGAGCCCTAGTTTAGTAATGGTGAAACCCAAGATATGCATGAATAAGTACATGTAAATTGAAACTTGAGACTGAAATAATGTTGAAAGCAGCATAAAACAGCATTCAATCAATCAATCAAATTTAAATATTCCTAAAGGTGTATTTACACTGACATACTGAGGGAATACTCTGATTGAACTGCAAAGCTTGAATGTGCACACACTAACCTTACAAAACAAAAACCTGACACATCTCTTCATGATGGCGGGTAAACATAACAAACTGAAAACAAATTTGAAACAACACCAGAACCAGAGCATTACATTATGAGTAACCACATATAAACAAACCACAACAAAACCAAACAAAAAGCAATCTCTCAACAATTGTCTAATATGCTGTGCTGCTCCCTGCATGCACTCTGAATCAGTGTGTACAAAGAATGTCGAAAGAATGTTTTTGTTCGTAAGTGAAACATTTAAATTTGTAAAAGAATTTGGTTGGACGAATACCACCATAGAGGTAACAAAACGTTCTACTGTGGTCAACAAACAGTTTGCATCGCATTCATTTAACTCTCTACCAAACGACAATATTTTGGACTGGTCCAAATTGAAAGCATTTGCAGACAACAATATAAATGTGATTGAAATATTGAAATTTGTTGTAGGAAGGGTAGAAAACATTGTGGGGATAGGAGAAAATGCTGGTTACCAGCATTTTCTCCTTTTCCCACAATGTTTTCAAAGGCTTCTCTAACAGGGTCGTTAAAAGTTGGGATTGTGTGATAAAGAGTTAACAAACCTGCCGCATATGGTTTGTCCATTGGCGTAAGTCTAAATTTAATTTGCACAAAATTTTTTGGATGCAGTCTTATGTATGACACACATAAGCATACTTCAGAGTTTTCCCAGACCCCCCCTGTTTCCTTGCAGTTGGACCCCCAAATTTTCTTGACCCACAAAATTTAATTGTTTGCCGCCTTTAATTCATTTGAAGGAGTCAAATGACCCCCATATAAGAGAGTCCAGGGAAAACCCTGCCTCTATGACCTTAACCCTTTCCCAAACGACAAATTTTGGACTGGTCCAAATTGAAAGAGCTTGCAAATGACAATTTTAAATTTGATGAAAATGGCAGAAAGGACTCAAAAAGGGCAGAAAACACTGTAGTAAAAGGAGAAATTGCTCGTTACAAGCAATTTCTCCTTTTCCTACAGTGTTTTCAAAAGACTTGTACTGCAGACACGTGAAAACGAGGGCTTGTTTGGGAATGGGGTTAAAACAATGAGCATAAGATAGTGCATGATACACATGGCACTCATTAGCTACTAAACAAATTTACAGCATGTGACTTTAGAAACTTCCATTTTAAATGTGGACAAGATCTGAGACATGCAGAAAATAGTGTTTCACCAGGATCAGTCACTCATCAATAGCTCAAAACAGAGGTTGTCTGCAGGAGTCCCTGGCTCATTTTGATGATAATGCTGATAAATGTCATGGATGTGGCAGTATTGATATTCCAAGATAATAAGTACTGCTCAAAATAACAACAGTCCATTTGGGATTGAGATGTTGATGCATTGGTTTTCATTGGCTGAGGAATTCATATAGGTCTCATTATATGCTGTTGTGTAAGGTCTGTAATCATTAACTCTTTACCAAACGACAAAAATGTAAACTTATCCTAATTGAAAGCATTAATTTGCAGAAGAGAATTTAAATTTGGCTCAAATGATGGATTATGTCTTTGATAGGGTAGAAAACATTGTGGGAAAAGGAGAAAATGCTGGTCACCAGCATTTTCAACTTTTCCCATAATGTTTTCAAAAGGCTTCTTCTTCAGGGTCGTTAAAACTCGGGATTGTGTAGTAAAGGGTTAATGATCTTTGTAAAATATGGATACCCAACATAAGGTTAGAGTTTGGTACAGGGAGACTTGTGAAATTGTAGAGGTACATGAAAAAAATACAGCCTGTTTCTCCGATTGCTACAATGATTTAACCCTAAGACATTACCAAATGACAAAATTTAGTTCAAATTGAAAGCATTTGCAGACATCAATTTAAATGTTGGTCAAATGAGGGAACTGGTCTTCGATAGGGTACAAAACATTGTGGGAAAAGGAGAAAATGCTGGTAAACAGCATTTTCTCCTTTTCCCAATATGTTTTCTACCCTATCAAAGACATAATCCATCATTTGATGATGAATTAAAAAAAAATTGATACTCAAAAAGCTTCCGTCTCAGGGTTGTTAACCCATTACCACCAAATCCCGACTTTTAACGACCCTGAGAAAGGAAGCTTTTGAAAACATTGTGGGGAAAAAGGAGGAAATGCTGGTAACCAACATTTTCTCCTTTTCCCACAATGTTTTCTTTCCTTCCCAAATCAAACTTTAATTTTTGAGTTACATTTATTTTGTTGTCTGCAAATGCTTTCAATATGGACTATTCTAAAATTTTGTCGTTTGGTAAAGAGTTAAAAGTTGAAATTGTATGGTAAAGGGTTAAGAAGTAATCAGCAGGAAAATGATGCTGTCACACTGAATTTTCATAGATAACAGTATTTATAATGCCTTAGTATTTTAACTCTTTTGTTATGTTGAAATACTTTGGTAGCCCCACAAAAAATGGATGTTTAAATGAAAATTCAAGGACAACTGATGAGCTGCTCCAGTAAACCATCAGAAATTGTGCTAAACTGTTGTCTGAGAAAAAATAGTGTCATTCAAAGTTCAAGACTAAATGAAATGGATGCAGTAAAACTGTTGTCAATTAAAAAAAAAAACTGAAGTTTGGAAGCATGTTTTTTGAATGTCAGTTTACTTTGTATTTCAGACCAGTTTCTTGGTACCCCTTCTAGTCTACTATTATATCAGCAGCTCTGTGATGCACTATACCAAGCGACTGACATCACATAGTTATGTATCCATAGAATCCATTTTGTCTGACAACCAGCTGAATCCTGACCGGTCCTTTGACACGCAGAAAATTTAGAAAGAGCAGAAATTCTCTACCCATGTCAGCTGGCATGGACAGGCTGACGGCTGACATGGTTCGATACTATCATTTATAATGCTTCCTGAAAGAAGTCCTCTTTTTATCCTCTGTGCATTGATCCACTTGTAATTTTGTGTCGAATTGCGGAGAATTTACCGGGTTTTTTATCACCATTCTTGTTTTGTCCATAAGTGCTTTCAATTTGAATCAGTCGAAAATTTTGTCATTCGTAAAGAGTTGACAGATAATCCACAAGTTGAACATGGGATTGGAGTCATGGACTTCTGTATTGGAAGTATAGGCTCTACTGCAGGGCTCCAACATAAAAAGCTAGTATAACTCTTTGCCAGACGACAAAATATTAGACTGGTACAAACTGAAAGCATTTGCGGACGACAGAATGATTCTGACTCAAAAAATGAACTTTGTTCTGGGCAGGGTAGAAAACATCGTACTATGTTTTCAAAAGGCTTCTTTCTCAGGGTCGTTAGAAGTCGGGATTGTATGGTAAAGAGATAAGCTGACAAGTACCAGAATGAAATGCTACTTTTTTTATCTGGATAGATATTTAAGATACTATTCACCTAATTAGAAACAAGAGGATAAAGATGGCCCTGTCTCGCTCCATTGCCTTATTAATTCACTGTAAAGATGGGCATGATCTTCACTCTCTATGATGTAGTTATGTTTCTTAACTTCAGATTGTATTGGAGACCCATGAGAGAGCCAGGGAGTACGATGAAATACTGATTGATCAGGGATCACCTATCAACTCTGATATCGTGTTATTTAACAACTACATCTATGTCATTAGCAAACAAAAGGTAGGTAAACTTCAAGACATTTTCAAATTTTATTTCAATTTTGTAAAATTTAGTTGTCTAAATCACAGCGTGACCTCCATGATCGATTTAGTGACCTATTCAAAATATTGCAATTAACCCTAAACCGCACAATGACACCTTTTAACGGCCCTGGGAAAGAAGCCTTTTGAAAACATTGTGGAAGATGGAGAAAATGCTGGTAACCAGCATTTTATCCTTTTCCCACAATGTTTTTTACCTTATCACAGAAAAATTGCACCAGTTGAGCCACATTGAAATTGTCATCTGCCAGTGCTTTCATTTTGGACAAGGCTATAATTTTGTCATCTGGTAAAGGGTTGACTCCATACTACATGAAAAAAAATAGCCTTGTCCAAAATGTTTCTACCATGTCAGAGACCTTCCTTATATTTTGACATATTTCAAATTTTTCATCTGAACTCCAAGTGCTTTGAATTTTGAGAAGTAAAAAATTTGTCATTTTGGAAATGGCTGGTAATTAACTCTTGACTAGACAAAGAAATTTTGGACTTGAAAGCGTTAGCAGATGACATATTAAACTGTTTTTTCAACATGAAATTTGTGTTTTACCAATGGTAGAAAATATTGTGGGAAAAGGAGAAAATGCTGGTTACCAGTATTTTCTTTTTTCCCTGCAATGTTTTTGAAACCTAAACTTTGTAAGGGTTGTTATAAGTCAGTATTGTGCAGCAAAGGGTTAACGCATTACCGGATGAAAATTTTTTAGACTTGTCCGAATTGAAAGGACATGCAGATGACAAATTCATCATAGCTCGGAAGATGATTTCTGTATTTGAAATGGTGGAAAACATTATCAGAAAAGGAGAAAATGCTGGTTACCAGCATTTTCTCCTTTTCCCACAATGTTTTTAAAAGCCTTACTTTTTAGGGTCGTTAGAACTCAGGATTTTGTGTTAAGAGGGGTTAACCCTATACCAGACGACAAAATTTTAGCCTTGTCCAAATTGAAAGCATTTGCAGACGACAATTTCAGTGTGACTCAAATAGTGCAATTTTTCTTTGATAGGACAGAAAACATTGTGGTAAAAGGAGAAAATGCTGGTTACCAGCATTTTTTCCTTTTCCCACAGTGTTTTCAAAAGGCTTCTTTCCCAGTGGCGTTAAAAGGCGGCATTGTGTGGTAAAGGCTTAAAAGGGTTGATGTTGGGCAACAGTACTTAGATTTATACTCCGATAGTCAATGGAATGTGGCTGGAATTAGAGAAAGCTCATTAGTTGCCATATAATTGAAAATTTCCTGTCTCAATCTCAAGGGTTTTCTACTTATTGGTTTTCGTATTATATATTAAAAAGGTCTTTGTTTTGTATTCATATCTTTCCGTACTAAATTTATTAATATCTTTTCCTGCAAAGGACTTGGTTTTTTTTTTAGTGTGTAGAAGCTTTTTGTTAGTGTGTAGAAATTCAGTAATAGAAGTCAGAAGAAGAGGTTTTGTCTAATCCCATGTTTAAACGATCCTGTGGAGGAAAGCCTTTGAAAACATTGTTTGAAAAGGAGAAAATGCTGGGAACCAGCAAACTCTTTCAAACACAAATTGCAGAAGTAGACAGCATTTTCACCTTTGCCCACAGTGTTTTATCTCTTGCAATTCCCATTAGAGGCATATTTCATTTGTCATCTCTGAATGTTTTGAATTTGGACCGATCCAAACAGTTTGTTGTTTGGTAAGCGCCCACAGTTAAACATTTTTCTTAAATCAGTGGCCTACTGAACCGATTTTTTGTTACTCTGGCTAAAGTTTGTGACTATCTATGGTTTATTGAGATCTTACCTTTAAATAGCAATGCCTCCATCTGTCTCAGTGTTTTGTCTGCATCAAAAACCTGAAATTAATGAGGCTGAAGAGGCAAGCTAATGATGAAGACGATTTTTCTGCAGATTGAGTGTTTCTTGATTGATGAGTAAGGCTTAATCCTTTTACCATACAGTCCTGATTTTTTGCCTGGTTGAGGTAAAAAACTTTTGAAAACATTGTGGGAAAAGGAGAAAATGCTGGTTGCCAGCATTTTCTCCTTTTCCCACAATGTTTTCAACCATATTAATGACAAATTCCAATCTCTGAGCCACATCAGATTTGTTGTCTGTAATTGCTTTCAATATGTCTGAATTTTTGTCTATTGGTAAAAGAGTGAAAAATTTCCCGCCATAGGTGCCATGCTCTGAAAAGGGGGCTTAATGCATCTGCAAAAAGTATCGACCGAGGTCAGCATGTGCAGTTTACGCAGGCCGAGTCTGGGTCAAAACTTTTCACCATTGGTCAATTTTCTGTATGTCCTAAAGGACCAATGTATCTCATTAAGTCGGTTGTTTAGAAAAGTGGCCATTATGGATCCATGATTATGTGATGGCTTGCTTGGTACAATGCATCACAGAGATGCATTTAGCCCCCTTTTTGCCAGAGCATGGCTCACTTATACCATTGCTTTTTGTAATATTGCTCAGTCAATAAATACAACTTTCATACATTTGTAAAGGTCAAACAGAGGAACAATTCAAGTATTGGACCAACTAATTGGATACATTATATCAAAGCGAATAATCAATTAATAAGTTTTTAAGCCTCTGTTTATTTTTCTCCCTCTCATAAATAGCTGTAATGGACTGATTGTGAAAATATATCCAGTTGGGCGCCCAGTATCCATTAGTGATTTGAAAGGAAGTAATTATGTCAAATAACCCATTACCGTACATACCTGACTTTTTAATATGCCTCTGCATAAGAAAGTTATGAAAAATATTGTAGGTAAAGGAGAAATTGGTTGTCATTAATATCTGCCTTTTTTCCACAATGTTCAGCGCAGCTGAGCTTGTCAGAGTATGCCTTTGTCTGTGATCCTTGTGTGTGTCTGCCAGTTTTACTTTAACCCTTTACCAGACGACAAAATTTTAGCCTTGTCCAAATTGAAAGCATTTGCAGACGATAATTTCAATGTGGCTCAAATGATGCAACTTTTCTTAGATAGGGTTTCCAGCATTTTCTCCTTTTCCCACAATGTTTTCAAAAGGCTTCTTTCTCAGGGGCGTCAAAAGGCGGCATTGTGCGGTAAAGGGTTAAATGACTTCTTCTGTAAAATTTGTGGACTAATTTTGCAAATAGTTTCACAGGAATGATCCAAATGGGTGACCCTACACCAGAATTGCTCTGATGAACAAGATGGACACTAGAGCTAAAAATAGAAAAATCAGGTCTTCTGAATTAACCCTCTACCACACAATCCTGAGTTTTAACGACCCTTAGAAAAATGCCTTCTGAAAACATCATGGGAAAAGGAGAAAATGCTAGCATTTTTCTCCTTTTACCACAATGTTTTTTACCCTTCCCAAAACAAATTTCAATTTTTCAGTCACATTGATTTTGTCATCTGCAAATGATTTCAATTTGGGTAAGTCTAAAATTTTGACGTTTGGTAATTAGATAAATTTTGCAGAAGGATTTTGAATTAATTTCACAGAAGTATTCCTTCGATGATCTAGCATCAAAATTGCTCAAACCATTCCGCACCCCTGACCAAGGTTTCCACCAGAGCTGAAAATAGAAGGGAGAAAAAAATAAACATCCTCATGCATCTGCCTGTCTGTGTGCATCAACTTGTGTTTTAAACATTTTGTTTCTCTAAACCACTGAACTAATTTTGACCACAAATCACCTGAATGATCCTGCCACTTTTCCTCTTAAGTATTCTCTACAATTGCCATGTTGCCATGTCAACAAAATTGAAATTTAAAAAAAAAACCTTTTAAGATGTTCTCCAAACTGACATGCTTGAATTTGCAAGAAATTTGCATTTATATTTTAAGATCCTTTTGAGGACTTTCTCCAGATCTCTTGATAGAATTTTAATCACTCAAAAAAAAGGGGGCGGGGGGGACAGTGAGCTAGACTCCCTCAATAAGAACTGATGAGTTAGCGTCATAATGGTCAAAGGGAACTAACTCTTGTTTGTATGATTAATATTTGTAACTTTTTAATCTCCCTTGAGAATTAGTATTTAACTGCAGCATGGTCAGTATCATGAACTTTCAAGCTTTTTGGGCAGGGAATGTTTTTGGTAATGATGATGCTTTACATGGAAGTTGAATGTGTTTACTTTTGGACACAAATGAACATAGGTAAAGTTCTATATGTTGTAATCAAACTACCATGCATGCTTGAGAAAAACGTTTTTCAGCAACAAGAATTTTTGAATGCTTTTGGAAGGGTGGAAACATTGTCAGATAAGAAGAAAATGCTAGTCACCAGTATTTGCTCCTTTTCCCACAATGTTTTCGAAAGGTCTCTTCTTCATTGTCTCTAAATTTAGGGATTGTGTGTTGAAGGGTTAATAACTATTATTGACAATTATTGCTCACTTGTCTGTAAGGCTATAGAGCAAGACAGGGTCATCTTTACCCTCTTGCTTGTAATTAGGTAGATGGTATCTAAAATATCTGTCCAAATGAAAAAGCATCTCATTCTGGTACTACTCTGAACTTACACTATTTATGTAGAAGCCAGGGTACCTGTGGTAGAGACTATACTTCCAATACCAAAGGTCCAAGATTCAAATCCCATGTTCAAATTGTTGATTATGTTTTAACCCTTAAAGCGCCTTTCACTACTATAGTTGCATTTGCGGCCAGTGTAGATCAAGATCAGGCTTCACAAAACGTGCAGCCTGATCTTTGATCTAGACTGTCCTCTTTGCTGAATCACTGTAGACAAAAGCAACCATGAAATTGCAATTATTTGGGTCGTATTTCTAGGATGAAAATATCAGGCTTATTCGGTGCTCTAAGGGTTAATGGGCTGGACCTTAATGGGCTGGACCCAACCTAAGTTGTATTTGCAGAACATGCAGTCACAACACATTGTCAGCTACTTTGTTAACTGTTCTGACCAAACAGTCTTGAAATTGCAATGCTTTGGTTGTTTTTTTCCTACTTGAAAAAGTCCATTTCATTAATTCGGTGCTTTAAGGGTTCATTGAGCATATTAATTCTTGCTTGATATTATAGAATGTCTTATTAATCTTGAAGCCATTTTCTAATGTCTTTTTCACCCTTTACCAAATGACAAAATTTAAGACCAGTCCAAATTGAAAGCATTTGCAGACGACAAAATAAACGTGGCTTATGAATTGAAATATGCTTTTGGAAGGGTAGAAAACATTGTGGGAAAAGGAGAAAATGCTGATTACCAGCATTTTCTCCTTTTCCTGCAATGTTTTCAAAAGGCTTCTTTCTCAGGGTTATTAAAACTCAGGATTGTGTGGTAAAGGGTGAACTAAATCTTGTAACACTTTGCTTAACAAATAAATGAAATGTTTGTTTTTAGTCAGATCAGTGAAAAGACTGGGTATTGCAATGCCAAAGCTTATTTTGCCAATGATTGATTGATTGATTGTATGGTGTTTAATGCCGTTTTCAACATTATTTCAGTGCACCTATCCATGCTTTCCTGGAGTTTCTTTTACCAGTACTCTGCACAATATTCTTTCCAAGCCACGGCTGCTCTCCCACATAACCATCGTCGAAACAATGGTCAGCGGTGAGGGAGGAATGAATCCTGTTGTGAATACTATCACCAGTCCTTGGAAAGAAATTGGCCAAGCCAGGGATCGAACCAGCAACCTGTTCTCAAGTCCTGTACGCTACCGACTGAGATACAGGGGCTTGGCTTATTTAGCCAAAGTACCTCAGTAAATAGTTGAAAGGGTACATTCAAGATCAGACTGTAAGTTTTATTCAGCCTGGCCTTAACCATTTACCACACAGTCCTTACTTTAAGCAAGCTTGAAGGCTTTTGAAAACAATGTTGGAAATGGAGAAAAATGCCAGTTATCAGCATTTTTGCCCTTTTCCACATTGTTTTTTCCCCATTCAAAGAAAATTCCATCATTTGAGCTACACTTAAATTGTTGCCTGCAGATGTTTATAAGATTTGAACAAATCCAAAATTCAGTTGTTCAGCACAAGCTAAATTGTGAGGTAGAGGGCTGGTCTTTGAACCATAAGGTCCCAAGTTTGATTCTTGGGAGCGGCGCCAACTTTGGGACAGTTTTTTTTCCCCACAGATTTGGCGGGAGTATTGGTGTGGTTTCAAGGAAGCAAAATCAAGAGAGAACTTTCAATCTGTGTAGAATAAATACGTTTAAACGTTTTAACTCGTAAGCATCTTTATTTTACAAAGCCAGTGTAAGGGTTATCATACACATAGGGAAACTTTGTACAAAATGGAGGGGTTAACAAGGATAATTTCCCTTGGAAATGAGGCTTTAAAGCAAGATAAAATAATAATTAGGTTTAGACATTCCAATCTTACAATCTTTTGCATGTCCAAGGTTCATTGAGTTTGGTCAGCATTCAGTCTACCATCAGAGACTGTCTGCTTGTATGTTCCCTTTTACATGTATTGCTGAACGTTGAAAGGAAATTCCTTGCCAGGTCCTGAGGCACTGTGGTGAAGATTAAAGGCCCATCTACACTGGCAAACATTTCTTTGCAAACACCACCAAACTTTTGTTTGGTCGTGTTCGTTTGTAAGTTGTCTACACTACAACAAAGAATGGCAAAGGATGTTTGGTAATAATAAGAGATGTGAATCATCCATCACATGATAAAAAGACAGCTTCTGACTGGTATCTATACCTAGACACCACCAAACATCACCAAACAGAGCAAACAAAAATTTACGTGTTCAAACATCACCAAATAGTGTTTGGTGATGTTTGCTTGTGTTTGCTGACTGGTCTACACTTGCAAACTTTAGTTTGCAAACATTGTGTTTGGTGATGTTGGCAAACAAATGTTTGCTAGTGTAGACGGGCCTTAACCCTTTACCAAACGACAAAATTTTAGACTAGTACAAATTCAAAGCATTTGCATGTCAAAATAACTGTGACTTAAAAACGGAAATATTCTTTTGAAATGGTAGAAAACATTGTGGGAAAAGGAGAATATGCTAGTTACCAGCATTTTCTTCTTTTTCCACAATGTTTTCAAAAGGCTTCTTTCTCAGGGTCGTTAAAAGTCGGGATTGTGTGGTAAAGGGTTAAGGATTCATAATCTTGCGGTCTTGGGTTTGATCCATACTAAGGCTAGTGAGTTTTGTTGGACAAGAGACTGAGAGCCCTAACCTAGCACTGTTGAAACCCAGGACACACATGAATACCATATTTCATCTAATTAACGCTCTCTTCTAATAGTCATGCCCCCACTGTATTACTTACTCCAGAGGCCTCCAGGCAACCCACACTCAACCTTTCCTTAAAATTGACAACTAGAGTGACAAACTTCCAAAGGCAAAAATAGTTTTCACTAAAACTTTTCAAATGCAGACTGACGAAAATTACTAATGACCTATATTCTATAAATAAACGTACCAGTATTGCATCGACATAATTCTAATTACTTCACAAATCAATATCATTAACACCTGTCTGTCGGAATACCCATACACTTCCAATAACATTACAAACTTCCAGTGACACAAAATTTGTCAACTAACTTGGAAAAACTTTAAGAAAGTGAGGTATCAAATACCAGTGTCCCATACTAATCACGAATGATATTTAATGTCCAAATAAATCATTTATTGGAGGTAAAATCAATATTCTGCATTGATATAGCGAGTCTTTCAAAATGGCAATCGTTTTGCAGTCCATTGGCACTGACTTAAACCAGGATCAAAGTACTGTACTTACTCTAAGTGATGGCCTTTGAATTTTGGGAAATTGGCTATAAAGTAAGAGCACCCTGTCGGTGTTTTGCACGGCACTTTGCACGTTTATTGGGTGAAATATGGTAAATGATTTGTCACCTTGATATGCAGTATTGTTGAAAGCGGTGTAAAACACCATCCAAACAAGGAACCTTGCCCTCAGAAACAAATTTTCAGCACTAACCAACTTACGCATGGAATTGTTGGCTGTCTTAAATCTTTACTACACAATCTTGAGTATTAACAACCTTGAGGTAAAAAAAAAGCCATTGAAAACATTGTGAGAAAAGGAGAAAATGCTGGTAACCTTTAACTTCTTTTCCTACAATGCCTGACAAATCTATCATTTTGTTGTGTGGTAAACATTTAAAGAATGAAAAAAAAAAATGTGAAATGGGTATACACTTGACATGTCAGTAAAAAGGTGCCAGACATTGCAATTTCAAGGCTGTTTTGGTCAGGTCGTATGGGAACATATTAAACCTTAGCATGCTATGTAACTGAAATGAAACTTTCAAGCCAATAGTAGAAACCAGAATAATGCTATTTCAAACTTTTTTTTTTGAGACAAATATCTTCTCATCGGACAGTGTAGATCCAAGATCAGACTGCACATTCTGTGCAGTCTGATATTGATCTACATAGTCCGCAAAAGGTCAGTGAGTCGCGCGTAGCAGCTTAAGGGTTAAGAATCCATACTGTCTAATCCGATCAGCCTGATCTTGATCAACATTGCCTGCAAAAGAAATTGTGCTGTTACACTTGTTAGAACAAGAATCTATTACCCAAGATATTTCCATTGAATCCTTTATCTGCACCTCACAGAAAACTGATAAGCCTTTCTGCACCGTGTTTTTGGGGGAAATAGTCTAATTCTCAACAGATTGTTTATTTCAAGGAAAAAAATTTAACACATGATTTAAGTTTTTCAGTTGGACTGACTTCATATTAAGTTCTCTGATGTAGTTAAAATTTAGAGAATATTTCCCTCTTTGCTTATTTGACTGATGAAGATTAAGATTAAGATCAGATTGCACATACAGAGCAAGCTGATTTTTGGTCTACATTGTCTTCTATGTTGAGTTACTCTGGCCAAAGAGATATTTCTGTTTTGTATGTTCATTTCTTTCTTATTTAACACTCTATTTTAAAATTCTAAGTCTTTAACTAAGTTTTAGTTCTATATTAAATATTAATAAATGATAAATTTTAGACCTCCAAACTAAAAGCATTTGCAGAAAACAAATTAAGAGGTTACCCAAATGATGAAAATTTGTCCTTGAAAGAGTAGAAAGCATTGTGAGAAAAGGAGAAAATGATTGATGTTTACCAACATGTTCTTCATTTCCCACAATGTTTTCAATGTTTTCTTCCGTTGGGTCATTTGTACACAATTCAGATTGGAGTCATAAATTGGAGAGAAATTGGCTGATCTGGGGATTCAAACCTGCGATCCTCCATTCTCGAGTTCTGAAGGCAATAGACTGCTACACAGGCACCTGACCAATTAACTCTTTACCAAACGATAACATTTTGGTATGCACAAAATTGAAAGCATTTGCAGACAAAAAATATAAGGATTCTAAAATGATGATTTCTGCCTGTGATGGACTCGAAAACAATGTGGGAAAAGAAGAAAATGCTTGTTACCAGCATTTTCTCCTTTTCCCTTAATGTTTTCAAAAGGCTTCTATTTCAGGGTTGTTAAAAGTCGGGATTGTGTGGTAAAGGGTTAAAAGGAATGTATGGATTATAGTTGACAATCAGTCACAAACACCTGAACCCTTTACCAAACATTCCAGTGTTTTAATGGTCCTGAGAAAGAGGGCTTTTGAAAACATTATGGGAAAAAGTAAAAATGCTGGTTTCCAGCATCTTTTTTCTTTTTTGAACAATGTTTTCCATCATTTCATAGGTGGAAATCATCTTTTGGCTGTTTTATTTTGTCATTGGCAAAATGTCTTAGTTTGGACTAGTCTAAAATTTTGTCATTGTGTAAAGACTTTCCAAAAATTTGTAGCAGACTATTTCAAAACATCCTAAAATATGAAAAATCAGTAAAGATTAAGGTTTGGTACCTGAATTCCTGTAGATACATTGTTGCAACATTTTTATTGCTTAATTTGAGCAGAGTTTCCTTTTTGCCACTATGTTTTCAAAGGTCATAGTCTGCAGCGATATGGAAAAAAATGGTGCCCGAAGGTGGTAACATGTAACAGAACAGAATTGTAAAGCAATGTCAAACATGGAATTCCAATTTTAAGCAAGCCAGTATAAATCAGCCATATTTGACCGAGTGAAATGTTAGAACGAAGATATATAGGCGCTATTTTTTGCCATTTGGCATATTCAGTATTCCGTTTTCCTCTTTGTGGGAGAGAGATAACATGCAAAATCAATAAGCATTAGTGTTCATTCATTATCCTACAATTCTCAATAAGTGATGCAAAAATAATCACGATGCTGTAGACAGACTGGTATTGTGCAATGGAAGAAAGATATTTTGCCCTAATTCTAGTGGCTGCAGTATTATAGACTGGTTGTGTTTTGATTTCTTATTCCTTTATTGAAAAGTCCTGTTTATTTATGATGTTGAGGAAAAGAAGGCTTTTGAAAACATTGTGGAGAAAGGAGAAAATGCTGCATTTTCTGCTTTTCCCACAATGTTTTCTACCATATCTAAGACAAATTCCATTATTTGAGTCGCATTTAAATTGTCGTCTGCAAATGCCTTCAATTTGGACAGGTCCAAATTTGTCTCGTGCGGTAAAGAGTTAACTTCATGTCAAGCCCTAATATAAATAAATGAATGCAAATTGTACTTCAAAAGAAGATGGCTAATTGTCTTCACTGTTGACATGATTTCATACTTATGTAAGCTTGTTTGTCTGTATTTCAAGTCTATGTGATTTAATTAATCAGGAGAAAACAAGAATTGACTTTGGTCATGAAATTTTCAGTCTGGAAATTGGATCCATGTAAGAAATTGGAGCCGTATCATAAATTGGATTTACATTATTAGTTGCTGTCGTATAACTTATTGGAATCTGGCCATAATAGCAGACTTCTGTTTTTTAGCTCACCTGAGCACAATGTGCTCAAGGTGAGCTTTTGTGATCGTCCTGTGTCCGTCGTCTGTCCTACGGTCATAAACATTACCTTGTGTGCAACCTAGAAGCCACATTTTAAGTCAGTTACTCATGAAATTTGGGTAGAATTGTCTTGATCATATCTTTGACATGATCGAAAATGGGGTACCTATGGTCAGAAAGTAGGTCACTGGGCCAAATCTTTAAAAAGAAAAAAAAAAAAAGAAAAGAAAAAATTGTATACACTCTAGAAGCCAATTTCCAGTCAGATACTCGTGAAACTTGGTCAGAATGTTGGTCTTGATCAAATCTGAGACAAGTTTGAAATTGGGTCACATAGGGTCAAAAAGTTAAGGTCACTAAGCTAAATCCTAGAAAAACTTTGTGTGCACTCTAGAGGCAGCATATTCAGCCTTATGCTCTTGAAGATTGATCAGAATGTTCGTCTTGATGATATCTCAGACAAGTTGGAAATTGGGTCATGTTGGGTGAAGAAGTAGGTCACAGGGTCATATCTTAGAAAAACTTTGTGTGCACTCTAGAGTCCACATTTTGAGTCAGTTACTTATGAAACTTGCATAGAATGTTTTTCTTGACGATATCTTGGACAGGATGGAAATTGGGTCACATAGGGTCAAAAGGTCAGTCACTGGGCCAAGTCTTAGAAAAACCTTGTGTACACTCTTGAGGCCACATTTTCAGCCTGATACTCATGAAACTTGGTCAGAATGTTTGTCTTGGTGATATCATGGACACATTTAAATTGGGTTACATCGGGTAAGAAGGAGGTCATGGGGCCAAACCTTAGGAAAACCTTTGTACATAGTAGAGGCTACATTTTCAGCCTTATACTCGTGAAACTTGGCCAAAATTTTTGTCTTGATGCCATCATGGACAAGGTCTAAGTTTTGCCATGTCAGGTCTAAAAGTAGGCCACATACACTCATGTGTTTTACATAATTAAAAACGAGATCTCTTCCGCTTTATCAACTGTAGATAACTTAACTCACTTGAGCACTTTAGGGCCAATGACCCTCTTGCTTACTTATTTTAGTATGAATGAAAAATGGCTAGAGAATAGTTTAGATGTAGATACAGAGCAAAAAAGTTGTTTGCTATGTGAAATATTCCTCATTACAGTCCCAGCATTTAAGTGTTGTTTATCAATTACAACTTTACATTATCACAATGAATTTTCCAAAAATAAACAGTTTACTACATCTTTATTTCTTTGTATCTGCATTGTCAAGGGGTTTTCTTGAAAAGTCCTTTTTAAATGAAATATGTTTCATAAGAATCAATTATTGCTTGCCAAACGACAAAATACTGGACTTGTCCAAATTTAAAGCATTGGCAGAAGACAAAAATAAAACAAGGCTCAAATTGAGACATTTATTTTTGAAAGGATAGGAGTTAGAATATGCTGTTTACCAGCATTTTCTTCTTATTCTACAATATTTTGGTTGTTAAAACTCATGTTCATGTGGTAATGTGTTAATTGAGAATCGTTGGAGAATGGGATAGAGATATTTATTTCATGCTTTCCGGTAGGATATCGAGAAATAGCGGTGAAAATATTTTTCGATATAACATGGGTATGACCAATGAGAATACCGACCACGGGGAGTTTGTACGGATTTTTATGGAAGTCTCGACAAAAAAAGGCGTTAGAAGCATGAAATAAATAGAATATTTGTTTTTTTTTTTCGGTGAAAGATCGAAATTTATTTCATCGAGTGAACATCATCGGTAATATTTTCACAAGTGGCAGCCACTTGTGAAAATATTACCGATGATGTTCACTCGATGAAGTAAATTTCGATCTTTCACCGAAAAAAACAAATATCCTCTATTTCTTTTCTCATCCTCTTGGTCACTGAAACAACAACATGCAGAGAAATCTGAGGAACTATTTTTTAAGCCTTGATCACACAATCTGCAGTTTTAACAACCCTGACAGAGAGACCTATTAAAAATGTTTTGGGTAAAGAAGAAAATGCTGTTAACTATATAGCATTATCTCCTTTTCCCAAAATGTATTCTACTCTTTCAAAGACAAATATCATCATTTGAGCTACATTCAGTTTGTCATCTGTAGATGCTTTCAATTTGGACCAGTCGAAAATTTTGAGGTTTGGTAAAGAGTTAGCTCTTTATTAACCCTTTACCACACAATCCGGACCTTTAACGACCCCAAGAAAGAAACCTTTTGAAAACATTGCGGGAAAAGGAGAAAATGCTGGTAACCAGCATTTTCTCCTTTTCCCACAATGTTTTCTATCTTTCCCAAGACAAATTACAATTTTTCAGTCACATTTTTTTTGTTGTCTGCAAATGCTTTCAATTTGGACTAGTCTAAAATTTTGTCGTTTGGTAAAGAGTTAAGACACAATTTTAGACTTGTCCAAGTTGAAAGTATCTGCAGACAGCAAATAAAATGTGACTCAAAAAGTGATATTTGTGTTGAGAAGGGTAGAAAACATTCTGGGAAAAGGAGAAAATGCTGGTTGCCAGCATTTTCTCCTTTTCCCACAATGTTTTCCAAAAACTTTCTTTCTTGGGGGTCGATAAAAGTCGGGGTTGTGTGGTAAAGAGTTAAGATGTCCTGTGACGCAGTAATAAGCATAGTAATAGTGGGAATGTCAAGGATTTGTGTGACTGGAATATCAGGATTTCTTTGACGGTTCACCAACTATCGGGGGGGAAAACCACAGCGTTGTAATAATACTGAAATCAAGCCAGACATACAATTTTCTTTTCTGCTGTATTGCAGTTCAGGGAAGTGTGACAAGCTAATGATAATTTGATTAAATTCATCTAACGATTCAAAGGAACCATCTTGGATTCTAGCTATTTCAGAATCTGTCTCTTTCTATAAACATTTTATTTTTGAAATTTTTTTTGTGTCTACTTGGCTACCTTAACCCTTAAAGCGCCTTTCATGACTTATCATAGTTGCCTTTCTGGCCAGCGTAGATCAAGATCAGACTGCACAAAAGGTGCAGTCTGATCTTTGATCTAGACTGTCCACTTTGTTGAATCTTTATAGACAAAAGCAACTTTAAAATTGAAATTATTTGGGTCTTCTTTGTCAACTGAACATGTCTAGTTTATTTGGTGCCATAAGGACTAAAAAAAAAAAAACTTTAAAAATCTATCAGTCCAAAACCATAAGGCAATAATGATTTTGATACTGACATGAGTACTGTATCAAGAGTATATTTCAGCCTTTGGTAATATCCCTGCTCATAATCCAGATTTTCAATTTTGAAAAAGCCACAGTCAATTCAAAACAACAATATCACCAGAGCTTTGATACTTGGTACAGGGTGATTCATAATATTTAACATGGTTTTCAGTGTAAACCTTCACCACACAATCGTGACTTTTAACAACCCTGAGGAAAGACGCATTTGAAAACATTTTGGGAGGAGAAAATGCTGCTAAGCAGCATTTTTTCCTGTTCACAAAAAGTTTTCTAACCTTTCTGAGTAACAAATCTCATCATTTAAACCATTTTTAGTTTCTCTTCCATAAATGCTTCCATTAGAGATGAGTCACAAAAGTTGTTGTGTAGGTATCAGTGCTTTTTGAAATGTTTGTACATACTCTCAGTAAAGTAATTCTGGAAGCCTGTAGGTTGTGTTTGATAGTAGAAACATGACCCGCATATTATTGTAATGGTCTGTATCTCAATGTTTTATGCCCATGAAAAACAAAGTTCAAAGGCATATAGTTTTTGTTTGGCCTGTCCATCCATCCATCTGTTTTTCCTGTCCTGTCTGTAACTTTTTTCTCTGTTACTTGAATTTCAAAATAACTGCAGAAATATTAACCACATTGAGACAATGTGTCATGTGCAAGTCATATCTAGGTTACAGGTCAAGGCTTTTATGTGTGTTTTTATGAATTTCTATGTAACTTTGCAGAATTGTCTACCACATATAAATGATGTATAGCGTGCAAGAACATTGTCTAAATATTGCTCTGAATATAAATTCCAAGGGTACCCATAAGATTAAAAATTTTGCATAGCCATTCCGAATTGGAGTGTAGTGGTGAACAGGGTACTAGAATTTGAAATTATCATTTTATTATAAAAGACATTCAAGTTTCCCATCCATTTCTGTTATTTCAGATCGCCAAGTTGTTGCTAAGCAGCTGTGAATCCAGATCCAGCTGTAGTAGCTGTCTGGCTGATGGTGACCCATTTTGTGGCTGGTGTGTCTTAGATAACAGGTAAATATTAGATTAACACTAAACTACACAATCCCAAGTTTTGATGACCCTAGAAAAAGAAGCCTTTTTAAAACATTGTGGGAAAAGGAGAAAATGCTGGTTACCAGCATTTTCTCCTTTTCGCACAATGTTTTCAAAAGGTCATTTCCTCAGGGTTAAAACTCGGGATTGTGTTAAATAAGTAAAGAAGGGTTAAATAAAAGAAGGAAAGTAGATTTTGCTTGGTTTTGGCCTAAACTTAACCCTTTCCCAAACAAGCCCTGGTTTTCACATGTCTGCAGTACAAGTCTTTTGAAAAAAGACTAATCGAGACTCGTAACGAGCAATTTCTCCTTTTCCCACAGTGCTTTCTACCCTTTTTGAGAACTTTCTGCCATTTTCATCAAATTTAAAATTGTCGTCTGCAAACTCTTTCCATTTGGACCAGTCCAAAATTTGTTGTTTGGGAAAGGGTTAAATGCTTTCCTAGAAAAAAAGAAATTTTATATGAAGACTTTTTACTTGACCTCAAAAAGTTTTAACAAACGCTGAACACAGATGAAGGTGACAGATTATTCAACGTGGCTTAAATGATTGGACTTTTCATCGAAAAAGGAGAAAACATTATTGGCAAAAAAGAAAATGCTGGTTATCTGTATTTTCTCCTTTTCCACAATGTTTTTCAAAAGCCTTTTCTCTTTTAGGGGATTGTTTTAATAAAGTGTTTATTCCCTTCTACAGAAATGTATCCTTTGGTAGTATACATTATGAAGTATATAGGACATACTTTGTGTGTGCGAAGGCAATGGGAAAAGGGAATTATACTCACTAAAGATATAACTCTGGAAAATATGAAATCAGTGGCATGGAAAAGCCTGTTAGGAATTTACCTAACATAATTTCCTAGATCGAGCTAGAAGCTACAATCAGCTAACTTGCCGGATGTCCAAGTGACCTGCTTCTGAAGGATCATTTAGAGAGTTAGTGAAGCGTTCTTGATTAAGTTTCATCAGGACTCTCCCAAGGGACAGAACTGAGGCATTGTTTTTCCAAGTTCATTATCCCTTGGTCCTCAGATCGTAAGGCTGGTGTCTTGATACTGTAGTTGAAAATTTGCGTTAGATTCGTTGTTTGATTAACCCTTAGGCTACTAAGCTTGACTCATTGACTCTATGCGGGCAGTGTAGATCAAGATCAGACTGCACAGAATGTGCAGTCTGATCTTGGATCTACACTGTCCGATAAGTTGATATTTTTCTCCAAAAATTAAGTTTGAAGTAGCATTGTTTGTGTTTTTACTATCAGCTTGAAAGTTTCATTTAACCTATACAGCAGGATAAGAGTTAATACTTTTCCAAACAATCCAGAGTTTTGATAACCCTGAAGAAGAAAGCTTTTGAAAACATTGTTGGTAACCAGCATTTTCTGCTTTGCCCACAGTGTTTTCTGCCTTTTCTAGGACAAATTCCAACATTTGAGCCACATTTATTTTGAGGTATGCATGTGCTTGCAAATTGGACCAGTCGAAAATTTGTCGCCTTGTAAAGAGTTAACCCAATACCTCCAGCAGATAACTATTCTCGTCTTGTAGCCAAACCACTTTTAACCCTTTATCAAACAATCTTGGGTTTTAACAACCCAGACAACGAAGGCTTTCATAAACATTGTGAGAAAAGGAAAAAATGCTGATAACTACCATTTTCTCCTTTTCTAACAATGTTTTCTACCATTCTGACAAGAAATCAATTTTTTCCAGCCATATTTAACTCTTTACCAAACAACAAAATTTTAGGCTTGCCAAAATTGAAAGCATTTGTATACAACAAATGAAAGGATACTCTAAGTTTGAAAACATTGAGGGAAAAGGAGAAAATAGTATTTTCTCCTTTTCTCACAATGTTTTCAAAAGGCTTCTTCCTCAGGGTCATTAAAACCCAGTATTGTATGGTAAAGGATTAATTTGTGGTCTGCAGAAGCTTTCAATTCGGACGAGTCTAAAATTTTTTTCAATTTGGGCGGATCTAAAATTTTGTCGTCTGATAATAGGCTGACTCTTTTTTTACCGCCTCCTGCAGATGGCTATTTTTGTCTAATGCAGCAGACGACATTTGATAATGTGGAGAAAAAGAATAATTACTTGTATGAAGCAATTTCTCACTCAGCAGCCATTTTTCACATAATATTACATACAAGCCATGCTCTGTGAAAATGGGTTTTAATGCATCTACAAAAAGTATTGACCCAGGTCAGCCTGTGGAGTCAGCGCAGGCTGACCTGGGCCCAAACTTTTTGCTTTTGATAAATTTTCTGCATGTTGAAGGACCTGTCTACCTCATAATTCAGTCGGGTTGCGGGACAAATTTTTCTGCAAAAAGGGGATTTTTCTTTGATAGGAAACCCTAGGAAAATACATGCTGTATACAAGCAAGTTCTCCTTTTCTCCTATGTTTTTTGCCAAGCCCCCATAGCTCAGTCGGTAGCATACAGGACTTGAGAACAGGAGGTCGCTGGTTCCATCCCCGGCTTGGCCAATTTCTTTACGAGGATTGATGATGGGCATCACGACAGGATTCATTCCTTTCTCTCCGCTGACCATTGTTTTGACGATGGTTATGTGGCAAAGCAGCCAGTGGCTTGGAAAGAATATTGTGCGGAGTACTGGTAAAAGAAACTTCAGGAAAGCATGGATAGGTGCACTGGCCACCGTGATATAACTGAAATAATGTTGAAAACGGCGTTAAACACCATACAATCATACAATCAATTCTCCTATGTTTTCAAAAGACTTCTTCTGTTATGACATAAGAGCACTGAATTGTTTGGTAAGGGGTTACACACATGGTTGCTGTTACTCTCAGACAAAGAAAATTTTACATTTTGTACAAATTTGCAGGGTTAGATATACAATTTTTAACATTTATTTCATTAGCAGAAAATACACTTTGCTACATAGTCACAATTTTAATGGCCCTAAGCAAGGAGGCATTGGAAAACATTGTGGGAGAAGGAGACAGTGCTGGTAATCAGCATTTTCTCCTTTTCCCATAATGTTCTCTAACCTTTCAAGGACAAATTATACAATTTGAACCACATTTTGATAAGTTGTCTACAAGTGCTTTGGATTTGGACCAGTCTAAAATTTAGTGATGTGGTAAAAGGTTGAAAAATTATAAGTGTTTTTTTTTCTTTTTAACTCTTTACCACAAAATCTCAAGTTTTAATGATCGTGAGGAAGAAGCTTTTAGAAAACATTGTTGGAAAAGAAGAAAATGCTGGTAATGAGCATTTTCTCCTTCTCTCACAGTGTTTTCTACCCTATCAAAGACAAAAGTCATCACTTTAGCTACATTTATTTTGTCGCTTGCAAATCCTTTCAATTTGGTGGAGTACAAAAAATTGTCATTTGGTAAAGAGTGAACGCCCATGAAAGAATTATTCACAATTATTTCTTAGTATTTGCATCTAAGTTACATAATTAATAAACCAAATTAACCCTTTACCAAACGACAGAATTTTAGACTGGTCCAAATTGAAAGCATTTGCAGACGACAAATTGAATGTGACTGAAAAATTGAAATGTGTTTTGGGAAGAGTTGAAAACATTGTGGGAAAAGGAGAAAATGCTGGTTACCAGCATTTTCTCCTTTTCCCACAATGTTTTCAAAAGGCTTTTTGTTCAGGGTCATTAAAACCTATGATTGTGTAGTAAAGAGTTAATACATTCAAATTTATATTGCCTATTGGATTTTAGCGTTGTTCACATCGACACATTTTCCTTGGGTAGGAAACACTTTTAACTCTGCTGTTTTTGAGCAGAAATTCAATTTTTAACCATCAACAGGGAACGACAAAATAAATTAGGTTCAAATGACGAAACTTGCCATTGAAAAGGTGGAAGATATTGTGAAAAAATCTGAACTATTTTCTTTCTTTCCAACAATATGTTGAACAGCTTTTTTTCCTGAGCGTTAAAAAAAAAATATTAGAATCAGGGTTAATGTACTGGTTTGGAATGCATCGTATTTCATCAAGTGGAAGGAAGGCAGTTCAAGACAATGTGCATATCTTATCAACACATACATTATATGATATGACATAATATGTAAATATTTATGTTAAATCTGCATTTTCCCATGATTTTTTAGCATACTGTAACTGAAATGTTTTCTAATTTGATGCCTAAATTGTTGCCTTGATACACTGTTTTTTATAAGCTGTCTGAGCTGTTTACTATACTCTTTAGATCTGTTGCTGAAATCTCTGCAAGTTTATTACATACGTTGAGGTGATATTGTGGACTCTAGCAATATTGATTGCCTTATTTTTTTGCTTTCTGTAAAAAAAGGTTACAACTCTATTTCCAGGTGTACACAGAGAGACAATTGCCCCGTGAGTTCCTCTGATCGTTGGCTGTTTGGACCTCCTGGACAAACTTGCGTAGCGATCACCGATGTATCACCTAGAACTGTGTCTGTGTCAGAGAGAGCTTTGGTAAGGATGTTATGTTTACATTGCTTTTACTTTCCTGAAATAAATCTGGGGCAGAGAGGTTTGGAAATGTTTTTGTAAAAAATAGATAATGAATGGATGTATGAATTCTGGTATAACTCATAAGGCCAGGGAAAAAAAAAATACCTGTGTTTCAGGAAACCTGACTGACCCTACCCAATGCCCACCAACTGGTAATCTTTTTTTTTTAGTTTTGCCTATTTTGCACCATGTGCTTTATCCCTAGCAGTTTCATTCCATTTCAGGAAATAGTGTGATCACCGCAGTTGCCTTTCAGATAGTAGGTCTAAAATAGCATTGGAAATTTTTTGTTTAACCATCAATTTCAGACCTTGGCAATTTCCATTTTGATTTCAATATCGCCTGTTTTGTCGAAAAAATTCTTTCACACGCTTGAAATCAGCATCTGCATGATTTTTGCCTTCCTTCAAAATGGCGACTGCCATTATCTCAGCCATTGTGAAAAAGTGTCCCCATTTCGGGGGGATTTGTAAGCTTAGATCCTTTTCCAAAACTTTGTCCATGTGCAGTATTTGGCTGCAGTACCACCCACCACCAATGAAGTATACTGCCGTCAAAAGAAGAGACAAGAAAAAGAAGACAGGTAAAAATAACTAGATGTCACATGGAATTTGTAAACAAATCATCTAATGTTTTTTGTTCCATCAGGTTGTTTTGCAGTTGTTAGCTATGTTGTATTTATATCAGAGAAAAGAATTGCTGGATTTCTTTGATATTACATTAATTTGAAAAAGGAAAAAAAAGTTTCTGACCTACCGACCCTGTCTTTTTTCCAAGGGTCGCCTGAAACACAGGTACTTTTTTTTTACTGGCCTTACCAAACAATCCTTTGTTTTAATGACCCTGAGAAAGATTTGAAAACGTAAAGGGAAAAGGAGAAAATGCCAGTTACCAGAATAATTTCTTCCCATTTCATAACACATGCCACCAATAGAGCCTCACCTATTAAATTTGTGGTATGCAAATCCTTTCAATTTGGACAGACTTGGGACTTCTTTCTGTTAACCCTTTACTGCACAATGATGCCTTTTAACACCCCTGGGAAAGAGGCCTTTTGAAAACATTGTGGGAAAAGGAGAAAATGCTGGTAGCCAGCATTTTCTCCTTTTCTCACAATGTTTTCTTTCCTTCCCAAAACAAAATCCAATTTTCGAGTCACATTTATGTTGTTGTCTGCAAATGCTTTCAATTTGGACTAGTCTAAAATTCTGTTGTGTGGTAAAGAGTTAAAGGTATGATACATGAATACAAGCTAGTAATAGGTACAAGTCTGATATAAGTTTGACTCTTTCTTATCACCTTATGAAAGATATTCTGCAGAAGACAGAAAAACTGATTTGACTTGATGAATGGAGGATTGAAATGTTCCTATTGAAAAGGTCATTGTTTCCTGACAGGCTGCAGACATACAGTATCGGAAAGATTGAAATTGTTTTCTTCAGATGACACTTTACGTCATAGACCATGAATGGAGATGATGCTTCATTCTCAAACAGTTAACTCTTTACCAGATGACAAAATATCATACTGGCCCAAATTCAAAGCATTTGCAGACCAAAAATTAAATGTGGCTCAAATGACAGGATTTGTTTATGAGAGATTAGAAAACATTGTGGGAAAAGGAGAAAATGCTGTTTACCAGCATTATCTCCTTTTCCCATGATGTTATCAAAAGGCCTCTCTCTCAGGGGCATTAAAACTCAGGATTGTTTGGTAAAGATTTAAACACAATGAAAAAAAAACTTGGACATTTTGTCTTCAGCTTGGTGGATCCAACATCTTCAAAAAGGGGATACATGAGTTACTGTTACTTTCTGAAGGCATTTTCTAACTTATGGAATCCAGTCATTGAGTGTACATTGTGATATATATTTTATCTGCTCTCAAGAAGTAAAAGAAAATTGTTTTTGAAGAGGGTTTGAAACTCATCTGATGGTAGACAGATAGCTTTGTCTTTGTCATATATCAATGTAAATTCAAGTGTTTCTTGTAGACACTTTGCCTCCTGTGGGAATTCACTAAAAACATGGGCATGCTACTCTCAGCTTTCTTTATCTAAATTTTAACCCGTAGGCACTTAGCGCAAACATGAGGCGCTTTTGTGGACAATGTAGCTCAAGATCAGTCTGCACAAAACATGCATTCTGATCTTTGATCCACACTGTCTGATACTGGATTTTCTGTCAGACGAAATCATCTTTTAGATCAATATTGGGTTTGTTTACCATTAAGTGGAAATTTTTGTTTCATTTATTTAGCAGTTTAAGGATTAAGTCAAAGAAATTGGGTGTATGCTTTTGTTCTATACTCAACAAAAATGAAAACCACATTGCAATGGCCTGTAATTTCTCTAGTATTATAGTATATACCATAAACCAAACCATGTAATATGACGTACTGTCCTGACAACGTACATGAAATCTGGGGCAACATTTCCAACTGTACACTTTGTACAAGCTGCACAGTGCTGAATTTCCGGTTTTCAACACAGCATGTGCACAAGTACTGTTACCTGTCTCTGTAAGTGTCTGTACCCAGAGTGAAAAACTTGTTTATCACAGACAAACAAAAAAAATCAAATTCGTTTGGTTATGGGACTTTGTAAAGAAATGCCACACCTCCTAAACGATCAGCGTAATCAAGCTATCAGAATGGTGCAGGCATCATTAATAACGTCACAAGTCAATTTTGATGCTGTGGACAGACTATCCACAGTTTCTGCACCTGTTGATACAGGATTTGTTGGTGACTGCCCAACGCATAACAACATTACGTGATGACCCCGTCATTACATAAACACACTATAGTAATCGGTTTTGCCAGCAACAGTCACTGCTCGCAAGCTAGGGATCACTGGGCAGACTGTCAGAAACCGTCTGCATCAACAAAATGTCCCTGTTTATGCCCTAAGGCCTCATACCAGGCGATTATGAGACCCCATCATAAGGTTGCCAGGCTAGCCTAGGACACGGTACCAATGGAACCAAGTCAACATCTTGCCATGGCTGGCTGTATCTCCAGATCTAAATCCGATTGAGCACATTTGGGATGAGCTTGGACTAAGAGTAAGGGCAAACCACTAGATCAGCGATGTCAGTGATCTGATACAGGTTCTTCAGGTTAAATGGCAGGCTCTCCCTTCTGCCCTTATCAGACATTACCTCAACTCCATGAGGAATCACATTCTTGAATGCATTCGAAAAAATGGTAGCTACATATGGTACTGAATTTGTATCAAGCTCTCAGTGAACAGATATTGTTTGAAAATCTTCTTGACCCATTTTGTTTTCGCTTTTCAATTCTTAAGAGTTTTTATTAGCTCCACTGGCCGAAGGCCAGCGAGCTATTGTCATGGCGTTGTGTCCGTCGTGCGTCCGTCCGTCCGTTCGGCCGTTCGTCCGTGCGTGCGTCCGTAAACTTTTTCTTTAAAAAACTTCTCCTCAGAAACTATTGACTGGATTTTTACCAAATTTCACAGGAATGTTCCTTTGGTGGTTCTCTTTCAAATTCCTTCAAATAATTGTGTTCCATGAAGAATTCTGGTTGCCATGGCAACCAAAGTAAAAAACCTTTAAAAATCTTCTCCTCCCAAACCGCTATTTGGATAGCATTATTATTTTGCAGGAATGTTCCTTAGATACAGGTTTACAGAATTCCTTTAAAAAAAAATGATCTGTCAAAAAACATGGCTTTTATGGGAGACTCATTTTCCTTTTATGGTATAAAGTAAAATCTTTGAAAAATTTCTTCTCTAAAACTATTCATTGGATTTCATTGTTGTTTTGCAGGTAAGTTCCTATGGTGGTTGTCTGCCAAATTGTTTCTGTGGTGGTTGTATACCAAATTCCTTTTAAAAAAATGATACACCTAAAAACACATTTTTTTATAGACAAGGCTTATATTTCAAAAAAATGTTCTTCTCCAAAACTATTTATTGTGTTAGTTTTATTGACTAACAGAGAAAAAGGAAGAAAATTGGATTGACTTGACCTAGTCAGGGCTGTCCTATTTAAGCCCACACATTTTCCTTGGTATTAAGATCACAATTTACTCCAATGATATGCTATTAGTTAGTACTAGTAATGAAATATCACTGGCCATAAATAAGATAAAAGCTTGAGCACCTTTCACAACTTGAGCTTTTCAATTTTGCCTTATTACTAAGCCTGAGTAACCATGCCAAGATAAAAAAGAAAAAGTATTTTAATAACAAAACCCCCATGTTGTAGGTACTTTATAGTCCTTTTGATATAGAACAAGAGAACCTCTGCACTTTTATTAGTTCTGGTAAAGGTTTGTTGACCTACTAATGAGTAAATGCAGAGTGGACAGAGAAGGGGTGTAAATCCTGGTGACCTGGTACACAGTGGGACAGGGCTTTACATTTGTGATAAGGCATTAATGTTACCCAGTCAAACTGATCCCGCAACTTCAGTACACCAGAATTAATCTGTGCCCTGGAGCAGGATATTTGATTTATGTAAATGCATTTGTAGACCATTTTGTGTTGTTTGCCACAGAAGACATTCTAACTGTGAAAAGTTGATTATTAGGGATTAGGTGTTCATTGTATGCCAAAAGACATATATAAAAAAGGATAGAAATTATTGTGGGAAACTAAGAAAATGCTGGTTACCATTTTTTTCTTCTTTTCTCACAAGTTTTTTCCATACCTTATTTCTTTAGTGAGCTAAAATGCAGGATTGAATGGTAATTGTTAAAAACTTCTTTTCGCCATTATAGAAATATCAGGCCTGTGGAGCGATACAGGCGCTCAAGCGCCTCTAGTTTTGACCCCCTATGTCATTCTCCCATCAATATAAATGTTTCATTGAATATCTAAACCAAATTTTCGATCATCAACAGAAATTGCTTTCATCTTGTCGTGACAATAAAAATATCTGTGCCAAAAGTATGAGAGAAACGGAATATCTAGTACTGAATATCATGTAAAGTTTTCATTTTTGCTGGGTATAGTTTAGTATTTCAGTGGACTGAGAAAAATAATTCACCCAAATCAGTCCCTAAAAATATAAGGATTTTCTCATGCCTCTTTAGAACTTTTTCCTAAACATGCACCTTCCTTTGTATGATGTACAGTGCAGTTGATCTGTTACCCAGAAATTTTCCCAGACTGTTGACAAATGTCTGTCTCTCTCCACAGTAACTCATTCAGTATCTCAGAACCCTGCAATTCCCATCAGTTTGAAAATAGCTTATGTCATAACTGATCAACAGACACCATTATATCCTTCCAGTGAAGACTTGATGATACATGGAAAAGTTCTTTGTATGTGTATATAGGTCATGTGACTTCTGTACACTTCATTCTATACCAGAAAACAAAATTTTAGACTTGTCTGTGTTGACAGCATTCACAGAAAACAATTTGACAGGCACTAAAGAAGGGAATTGTCTTGTTAACCCTTCACCACAAAATCCTGACTTCTAACGACCCTGAGAAATAAGCCTTTTGAAAACATTATGGGAAAAGGAGAAAATGCTGGTAACCAGCATTTTCTCCTTTTTCCACAATGTTTTCTATCCCTCCCAGAACAAATTTCAATTTTTCAGTCACATTTTTTTTTGTCACCTGCAAAAGCTCTCAGTTTGGATTAGGCTAAAATTTTGTTGTCTGGTAAAGAGTCAAGGGGAAAAAAAAAACATGGGAAATATAATCTTAGACCAAACAATGGCAGTTGTAAGTTAACTCTGCCAGGCAACAAAATTTGAGACTCAGCTAATCTCAAAGCATATGAGGACAACAAATTAGATGCAACCCAGATGATGGGATTTCAGTAAAAAATTGCCAGACAATGAGAAAATGCTGGTGATCAGCATTTCCTCCTCTTCTTCTAATGTTTTCAAAAGATTTTCTTCCTGCAGCCTTTGGAATGCATTTGTGAAGGGTTAAGCCTGTCCCAAACATTCACATTTCCACCACCCTGAAGAAGACATCTTTTGAAAACACTTTTCGAAAAAAGAGAAAATCCTGGTAACCAGCATTTCCCCAAAGTTCCTACAATGTTTTCTACCCTTTTAACTCTTTACCAAAGAACAAAATTTTAGACATTTCGAAATTGAAAGCAGTTGCAGACATCAAAATAAATATGACTCAAAATTTGAAATTTGATTTGGGAAGGGTAGAAAACATTGTTGGAAAAGGAGAAAATGCTGGTTACCAGCATTTTCTCCTTTTCCCACAATGTTTTGGAAAGGCTTCTTTCTTAGGGTCATTAAGACGCGGGATTGTGTGGTAAAGAGTTTAGTCTTTTTATGAATATTTTCAAAAGGCTTCTTCCTCAGGATGGTTGAAACTCAGGATTGTATGGTAAAGGGTTAAGGGAGAAGTTCTCAGGTGAACATGGGCAATAGCTTACCTAATGGTCCCCAAGTAATGCCTTAACCCTTTATCAAATGACAAAATTTTAGACTTGTCCAAATTGAAAGCATTTCCAGACAACAAAATAGATGTGACTAAAAATTAAAAATTTGTTTTGGGAAGGTTAGAAAATATTGTGGGAAAAGGAGAAAATGCTGGTAACCAGCATTTTCTCCTTTTCCGACAATGTTTTCAAAAGGCTTTTTTCTCCAGGTTTGTTAAAACACATGATTCTGTTGTAAAGAGTTAGTATATATTTTTTCTTTGCAGTTGTACTTGACCATCTACCAGCTACCTAATGGCAGTAACTACACTTGTGTGTTTCCGGAATTAAATCAGACTTCTCCCGCAGATATCTGGTCGTATGGGGTGAAATGTGCCGCCCCAGATATCAGAAACACTGGATTCATTATTTCAGGTAAAGGTCAAACATACCAGACATCAAGCACATCACTAGCAAACTCAACAGCACCCAATGGACAACATCATCCCAAACACTTATCAAATGTCATATCATTTTCATCACAAAAGTGAATATAGAAATGCATTTGTTATATCTATTAAATCTATATAATGCAGTATGAAATAAATTAAGAACAACCTCAGGGTTGCAACTACAAGAAATATAATGGAATTTCTGTGTTTCACAACTTTCTTGCAAATTGGTAAGTACCATTGGTGCACTTGTTTTCAGAGATAAAATTGAGATACTGGTTCCCACGATAACACCTAGACTAAAGCAAATATACTGAGATACTGTTTTCCAGGATCAAACCCAGAGCAAAGCAAATACAGCATTTTAGGAAGGTCAAAATAGGAATGTAGCACTCGCTGACTCTGCTTGTCTTTATCATTTTCATTCTGTTCACACGAAGAAATAGAGCAAGTGTCTGGGAAATAGTTGTTTGTAGTACTGGTTAACTCTTTACCAGATGACAAAATTTTAGACCTGTCCAAACTGAAAGCATTTGCAGACGACAATTTCAGTGTGGCTCAAATGGTGCAATTTTTTGTTGATAGGGTAGAAAACATTGTGGGAAAAGGAGAAAATGCTGGTTACCAGCATTTTCTCCTTTTCCCACAGTGTTTACAAAAGACTTCTTTCCCAGGGGCGTTAAAAGGCGGCATAGTGCGGGAAAGGGTTAACTCTACCGAACGACAAAATTTTGAGCTCTACCAAATTGAAAGCATTTGCAGACAACATAAAAAATTAAGTTGAAATGATGGTAATAGTCTGTTAACCCTTTCCCAAACAAGCCCTGGTTTTCACGTGTCTGCAGTACAAGTCTTTTGAAAACACTATGGGAAAAGGAGAAATTGCTCGTAACGAGCAATTTCTCCTTTTCCCACAGTGTTTTCTACCCTTTTTGAGACCTTTCTGCCATTTTCATCAAATCTAAAATTGTCATCTGCAAACTCTATCAATTTGGACCAGTCCAAAATTTGTCATTTGGGAAAGGGTTAAAGAGTAGAAAACCTTGTAGGGAAAGAAGAAAATGCTGGTTACCAGCATTTTCTTCTTTTCCCAAAAGGTTTTCAAAAGGGTATTTCCTCAAGGACGTTGAAGCCTGGGATTGTTTGCTAAAACGTTAAACATTTACTAGATGTCTAAGTTCTGGACTTGTCAAAATTGAAAGCATTTGCAGACAACAAATGTACTGTGGTTTTACTGATCAGACTTATTTTTGAAATGGTAGAAAACATTTTTGGCAAAGGAGAATATGCTGGATACCAGCATTTTCTCCTTTTCCTAAATTGTTTTCGAGAGGTTTGTTCCTTAACCCTTTACCACACAACAAAGGTTTAGACTAGTCCAGATTCAAAGCATTTGCGGACTACAAATTAAATGTGACTCAAAAATTGAAATTTGGTTACCAGCATTTTCTCCTTTTCCCACTATGTTTTCAGAAGGCCTCTTTCTCAGGGTCGTTAAAACTGGGGATTGTGTGGTAAAGGGTTAAAACAAAGAATTGTTTTGTATAGGGTTAAAGAGACAATAGTAATGTATTATGTAAGCTACAGTCAAATACAACTGAAGTCAAAGGACTCAAAGTCCTGGAAAGCGGATTTGTGGAGTAGCAAAGCTGTAATATGTTGTGATTAAAAATAAAATAACATCACATGTAACATATGTGCAATCATTTTAAAATGGACTTAGCACAGGCAGGGAAAGTCAAAATTGTTCTGCCAAGCGGGCCGCGCAGTAACTGTTAATCTATAACTGTTTAACCCTTTCCCAAACGACATATTTTGGACTGGTCCAGATTCAAAGAGTTTGCTGACAACAATTTTAAATTTGATGAAAATGGCAGAAAGTTGTCAAAAAGGGTAGAAAACACTGTGGGAAGAGGAGAAATTGCTCGTTACGAGCAATTTCTCCTTTTCCCACAGTGTTTTCAAAAGACTTGTACTGCAGATACGTGAAAATCAGGGCTTGTTTGGGAAAGGGTTAAGGGATGGTAATTTGATCCTTCAATCTTAGGCAGTTTTTTGCTGGTATTAGATATCGGAAAAAATATGTATACACGTGTAGGACAGTACATGCGGTAGTGATAAAAGTGATGTTGAGGTATATTAGCTAAAACTGAAAGTAAAATGGGCGGAAGCGTGAATGACTATACATTTGGTCAAACAGATATCATGGTACACTGTGAGCGCGCATGCGTCGTTTCGCATGATGTATTTGGTTCCGGTCAGAACGATCACAGTAAGTGGATTTGCTATACAAATCCGCCAAAAAGTGTTCATCACCAGACAAAGAAATAGACTGTCTCATGTTTTATTTCAGGGAGTCAAAATATGACTGTAGCACTCAACTCCAGTGAGACCGGGAAAGTCTTTCTGGCACAAAACTTCACTTATTTTAACTGCAGTAGCTTTTCAAGGTAAGTGCTTCTGTTGTGTGGCTCTCAAATCCTTTACCAATTGACAGAATTTTGGACTAGACCAAATTGAAAGTATTTGCAGACGACAAATCAAATGTAGCTTGAATGATGATTTCTGTCTTTGATAGGATAGAAAACATTTTGGGAAAAGGAGAAAATGCTGAAAATTGAAAGCATCTGTAGAAGACAATCTCGAGTTTTAACGAACCCCAAGGAAAAGGACTTCTGAAAACATTGTGAGAAAATGCTGTAACCAGCATTTTCTCCTTTTCCCAGAATGTTTTGTACTTAAAGGTTCTTCCAACATTGTTCTCCAAGGCTGTACTGCAGTTTCTTAGCTGATTCCCAAATTGTTGACTTTTCCAAATTAAAATTAAGTTAAAGACGACAAAAATGAAAGTGGTACAAATGAGCTGTTGCTCTCTGACAGGATAGAAAACATTGTTGAAAAAGGAGAAAATGCTGGTCACCAGAAATTTTTCATTTTTCAGCGGTAAAGAGCTACACTGTCCTTCCCTAGTTCTGGTACTTATGGATGTTCCACAAAGCATGGATTGGTGTTTTTGATCACCACATTATGACTTAACTCTTTACCTAACGACAAAATTGTGGATTGGTCTAAATTGAAAGCATTAATTTTGCAGACAGCAAAATAAATGTGATTGAAAGATTGAAATTTGTTTTGGGAAGAGTAGAAAACATTGTTGGAAAAGGAGAAAATGCTGGTTACCAGCATTTTCTCCTTTTCTCACAATGTTTTCAAAAGGCTTCTTTTACAGGGTCGTTAAAAGTCGGGATTGTGTGGTAAAGGGTTAACAGAAATTTATATAACTTCTTTTCCAGTTGCACACAATGTACCAATAACTCCTGGTCATGTGACTGGTGTGTCTATGACAACCGCTGTGTTCACGACCCAGCAAGTTACTGTCAGTCCCTGGCTGGAGTGGTGCTTAGTAAATCGGTATGAACTTTTTATCTATTTATAATTCTTTCGGTCAAACTTTGCCAGACCACTCAGATCAAGTTTATATTACTTGAGTGTGTAAAGCTGAAATTTTAACCGATTTCTTATCTTAAAACATACCACTTGCCAGCCTATTTGAAACATTGGGGAAACACTTTTTGTGAACAGTTAATTGAAAAATGCCTTTTGTAAATAGTATTGAAAGTATTTTGAAAAAGGAGCAATTGCATGTAACAAGCAATATCTCCTTTTCCCACAGAATGTGTAAAACTATGATTTGCAGAGATATTTTAACCTTTAAGCTGCTAAGTGCGACTCACTGACCCTTTGCGGACAGTGTAGATCAAGATCAGGCTGCACAGAATGTGCAGTCTGATATTGGATCTATACTGTCTGATAACAAGATATTTTTCTCAAAAAGATAAGTATGAAATTTGAGAAAAAGTAAAGTATGAAATAACATTTTGGTTTTTACCATCCACATGAGAGGTTCATTTAACCCTTTACCAAACAATCCTGGGTTTCACGACCCTGAGAAAGAAGCCTTTTGAAACCATTGTGGGAAAAGGAGAAAATGCTGGTTACCAGCATTTTCTCCTTTTCCCACAATGTTTTCTTCCCTTCCCAAAACAAATTTTAATTTTTGAGTCACGTTAATTTTGTTGTCTGCAAAAGCTCTCAATTTGGAGGAGTCTAAGATTTTGTCGTTTGGTAAAGAGTTAACTTATTTAGTAGGATAAGGGTTCAGTGTTTTTGAATGGATAAAGACTTCATGGAATACTAGACACCACATGCCATGATTGAAATTTTTTGTTAGCTGGTATGATTAATTAACCCTTAAAGCGCCTTTTACGACTATAGTTGCATTTGCGGCCAGTGTAGATCAAGATGAGGCTGCACAAAACGTCCAGCCTGATCTTTGATCTACACTGTCTGCTTTGCTGAACCACTGTAGACAAAAGCAACCATGAAATTGCAATAATTTGGGTCATATTTCTAGGATGAAAATGTCTGACAGGTGTATTCGGCGCTTTAAGGGTTAAGTTTTTTGGAGAAATTTGTGGCAGATATTTGGAAAGAAAAATTAATATGATAATATATAAGATCAGGTTTGGAATAAAATAGAAGCTGCTTTGGCTTGGCAATATGTTGCAGAAAAAAAAGAAAACTTTTGTCTCCATTGCTTTGTGGATTTATAGAAATTTAAAATGAAAAAAGAAAATTAATTGTTTTGTAAATTTAACTCATGGTTAGCAGCATCTCCATTTTTTGGCACTGTTTCATCTAGGGTGGCAATGGTCTGTACATGACATTGTGTCACTAACTCATTACCAAACTACAAAAGTTCAGACTTGACAATTTGAAAGATTTTAGATGACAGATGAAAGGTGGCTCAAAGGATTGACTTTGTCTTTGATAGGGTTGAAAACACTGTGGGAAAAAGAGAAAATGCTGGTTACCAGCATTTTCTCCTTTTCCCACAATGTTTTCAAAAGCTTTTTCACTCAGGGTCATTAAAATTTGGGATTGTGTGGTAAAGGGTTTAAGGACAAGAAATATATGCTGTTGTTTAACCCTTTACCAAGCAATCCTGAGTTTTTACAATCCGTAGGAAGAAGCTTTATGAAAACATTGTGGGAAAAGGAGAAAATGCTGGTTACCAGCATTTTCTCTTATTTCCCATGATATTTTCTACACCTGATGCAAATCCCATTATATGTGCCACTTTTAATTTGTCATCTACAAATGCTTTTAGTTTGGACAAGTCTAGTGTTATTTTGTCATCTGGTAAAGAGTTAAGCACATAACATATAATCTTAGATAAGATTTGATCATTAGACTTAAGTAAGGTGCTAATTTCCTGGGTGGTCTGGTCAAAGTATAGACTTGTATTTGGTAATGCATCCTTGGAGACTGCAATTGAGAAAAAAATATGTTGTAGTGTCCTCTCTCCAGCATTAGTTCATTGCATGGTACTGGCAGACAAACTCAGAAGTCAGGTTTAGACAATAGGCAAAGCTAAAACTATGGTAGATAGCAAAAGCTTTTCATTAACTAAAACTGTTATCAATATGGAAAGTTTAGACAATAAACAAAGCAAAAATGGGTCAGTTGTTTAAACAAAAGACATGGGTAAAATTGTGTTACATAGTGAAAGCTGAAACAGAACTAAAACTTTTGTCAATAGCCAAAAGTTCATACAATAGACATAGCTAAAATGGTTGTCAGTATCCAAGGTGTAGACAATTAAACACAGCTTAACCTTATGTCATTATCAAATATTGATAATAAGCAGAGCTGAAAGTGTTGTCAATAGGGAAAGTTTAGACAATAGACATAGTTGAAATTGTGGTAAAAAGGGAAAAGTTAGACATAACTAAACCTATGGTCAATAGGAAGAGTTCAGACAAAAGACACATAGCAAAAGTTGTGGTAAGAAGGAAAGCTTAGATATAATTAAAGCTGTTGTCAATAGGGAGACTATAGACAATAGACACATGGCTAAAACTGTGGTCAATAGTGAACGTTCAGACAACAGAAACACAGCTAAAACTTTGGTCAATAGGGAAAGCTTAGAAATAGCTGAAACTGTGGTCAGTAAGGTTCGAAGGGTTAGACAATAGACACATAGGTAAAGCTGTGGTCAATTGGGTAAGCTTAGACTTAGCTAAAACTGTGGTCAATAGGGAAATTTTTTAGATGAGAGACACTATGCTAAAACTGGTCAGTAGCAAAAGTTTACACACAGCTAAAACTGGTCAAAATGGAGAGTTTAGACAATAGACACATAGCTAAAACAGGTTAACAGGGAAAGCTTAGACACAGCTGAAACTGTGGTCAATAGGGAGAGCTTAGACAATAGTCACAGCTAAAACAGTGATAAATTTGGCAGACTTTAGAAAACAGAAATAGCTGAAACTGTGGTCCTGTAAGATATGGGTTTAAAACATACCATCACTAAATAGTTACTTCCCATTTAGAATAGTTATATGTCCCTATGTTTATAACCAGTTTAGTAATAGATAAGTGGACCATTTTACTTGAAAATCTGAAAGTTTAGGTCAAAATTTAAGCCTACTTCTTCTGTGCAGTTTGAATTTGATGTACACAGTCTGCAAAAGCCAGTAAAGTTAACATCATGGGGGTTGAATTTGGTCAGAATGTGTTAACTCTTTACCAAAGGGCAAAAATGTAGACTTGTCCAAATTGAAAGCATTTGCAGACGACAATTTCAGTGTGGCTCAAATGCTGGAATTTGTCTGTGATAAGGAAGAAAACATTGTGGGAAAAGGAGAAAATGCTGGTAACCAGCATTTTCTCCTTTTCCCACAATGTTTTCAAAAGGCTTTTTTCCTCAGGGTTGTTAAAAGTCGGGATTGTGTGGTAAAGTGTTAAGTTACATCAGTCTGAGCTGACATTAGGTATGTCATCCTATATGTAATTAGTGTCACATTTAAATTTTCCACACTGTTTAGTTTTTCCACATTAAAGAGTGTGTTCTGAAAGATCTGCTTATCAGAGAACAAACTCACTGTTCAATATGTTCTTGTTAAATTATGAAGGATGGGAAATAAAACTCCTCTAAACATGATGACAAAAAAGCATTCCATTAGATGCATGGAAAGCATAATCCATCTCAGCATGCATGTGAAGTACACTCATCCTATAGGTAATTAGTGCATATTAGAGAAAACCCTTGATATTCTATAAAAGACCCATGCTCTGTGAAAAGGGGGGCTTAATGCATCTGTTAAAAAGTATCGACCCAGGTCAGTCTGTACAGTCCACCTAGGCTGACCTGGGTATAATATAGTTTTGCTGTTGGTCAATTTTCTGCATGTCAAAGGACCAGTGTACCTTATAATATTCATTCTTTTGTTACAAAAACTGGATTTTGTGGATCCATGATTATGTAATGATTTGTTTGGTATATCATGGAGGTGCATGAAGCCACTTTTTGCCAGAGCATGGCTCATATCTGTTTTCTTTGATTCCAATAGAAATTAAAATCCATTTTTACAATACAGTCAAAGAATTTTTTTCATTCCAAATTTTTCAGACCAGGTTTTTGGTTTGAAGGGATTTTTACAAAAGTCCGCCATTAAAAGTGCAGGGATATTAATGCTGATTAACCCTTTATCACATAACAAAATTTTAGCCTTTTCCAAAATTGAAAGCATTTGCAGATAACAATTTCAGTGTGGCTCAAATGGTGGATTTTTTCTTTGATGGGGTAGAAAACATGGTGGGAAAAGGAGAAAATGCTGGTTACCAGCATTTTCTCCTTTGCCCACAATGTTTTCAAAAGGCCTCTGTTCCAGGGTCATTACAAGGCGAGATTGTGTGGTAAAGGGTTAATGTCCTGGCAAATAAGAGTGCAGAAATAAAATGTCTAAAAAATCCGAATCTTTGGATAACATATGTCTCTGCCAAAAGCGGTGTGGTAATGGCCAAAGGAAGAAACATACTTTTTCACAATAAAGTCGTTTTGGGAAATTGAAACCTGACGGTGCAAAAGATCACAGAACTAGATTAGTTTGGAAACTCAAGTCCTAAAACATTATTTCTTTGCTCAAACCTATGATGTGGGTTCACATAAGAATTGTCTGAATGAGACAATTCGAAAGTGTGCCCACAACGTAGTCTCAGCAAATTTCAGAAGTACATTGTATGTGTATTACTTTTTGAAATCTGGTATTCTGGGCTTATCTTATTCCTCTGCAAGATCTAATTGCAATTAGGTATGTATCTACGAAATTGTCTGCCAGACCATCAAGGAGTTTAATTGATGGATTTATGCCATGTTTGAAAATTTTTCTGCTTTTTTTTTTATCCTGGAATGTTTTTTTTTTCAAATCTGAGAAGAGGGTTTTTATTTTTTTTTTTGTATCAATCTCTCCTTTATCCAAAGCATGAAAAAGGTATATCTTGTTTGGATTGAATTCAAGCTGTCTCTCTATTGACATTCTCTCTCTGTGAACTCTTTACCAAACAACAAAATTTTAGACTGGTCTAAATTGAAAGCATTTGCAGATGACATATTGTATTTAGCTGAAATTATGGTACATGTACTTGTCTGTGAAAGTTTAGAAAACTTTGTGGGAAACAAAGAACATGCTGATTACCAGCATTTTCTCCTTTTCCCAAAAGGTTAACTCTAAAAGGCTATTTCCTCAGGGTTGTTAAAACTCGGGATTGTGTGGTAAAGACGTAACCCATAAATGATTGTTGTCAAAATTGGACAACAGTAGAGACTGTACCAAGATCAGATGTAGCAAATCATGGTGTCCTATACAGGTCCGCTATATTTGCCCAGAGACATCTGCAGTATGCACCAGAATGATGTACTCACAGTAAATGCAAGGCATTCCCATAATGGCTATACTCATCGGATTACAGAAAATGTATTGATTAGGCTGAAATCAGATTCACTGCAATAGTTTTTTTTTTAGGTGTTTAAAAATGAAAGCAAACTTCTGATTTTTTTTTGTGTGTGTGTGTGTGTGTGTGTGTGTGTGTGTGTGTGTGTGTGTAAAACAAGGCTTACAATCTTTTATTGGACAAAATAGAAAGTTTGTAAGGCCTAGATCTGTATAAGAAACAAAAATTGGAAGAAAAAGTTTCAGTAACTAACTTGTATGTTTCAAAATTGACTCTTTAACCCAAAGAGTGCCAAATAAATGAAATAGATCGGTATTTTCCATCAACAAAAAAGGTGCAAATACTGGTATTTTAAATAAATTTAAAAAAAAAAAAGGTGCAAATACAGGTATATTCAATTTTGGGAAAAAAAAAAGGTGCAAATAAAGATACTGTATTTTCAGTCAATAAAAAAGGTGCAACTATAAATATTTTCAATCAATAAAAAGTGCAAATACATGTATAGATTTTTTCAATCAGAAAAAAAAAACAAATTTAAAAGACAGACAGATGATAAGGAACCTTCTAAGTACCAACTGGATTTCAGGATGTATGAAATATTAACATTAAATAATTGAAATTCTTTTGAAAATTATGTTGATTATAATTAAAAAAGTAAAAGGAATGCATCTGTAGGTTTTTCTAACTGATCCCTTTAACCCTTTCCCAAACGATAAATTTTAGACTGGTCCATATTGAAAGAGTTTGCAGACGACAATTTTAAATTTGATGAAAATGACAGAAAGTTCTCAAAAGGGTAGAAAACACTGGGGAAAGGAGAAATTGCTCGTTACGAGCAGTTTCTCCTTTTCCCACAGTGTTTTCAAAAGACTTGTACTGCAGACACGTGAAAACCGGGGCCTGTTTGGGAAAGGGTTAATATATTTATAGAAACAAAAATAAGTACTCTTTAATTGAACTCAGAGCTCTTTAATAGTTTAGACTGTATTATTGAAAGAATGCAGAGACCAGCATGTTACTTGGAATACAAAAAATTAAATAAGGCTTATATTTCTTTGTCATCTTTCTTCTATATGTTGTCTTCTATCTGTTGACATTTTGTCTTCTCTCTGTTGACATTTTGACCTCTATTTTAATTACAGTATACAGATCTAGCTCGTAATCAGGTAAACATGGCTTTGTGTGAGGCTGTTCTTTTGTTTTAGAAGGTTATCACTTCTTTCACATATTCCTGGCAGCAGGATTTCTTTATAACATTTACTGAATGGTCCAGGCTTTTACTGACTCCAAGGAAAAGGTTTTTTGAAAAGAAAATGTTGGCATATGAGATGTTGGTTACTGGCAATTTCTATTCCTCTATCAGTGTTTCAAAAGCCTTCTTCCTCAGGTATGTTTAACTCTTTACCAAACAACAAAATTGTAGACAGATCCAAAATGAAAGGATTTGCAGACGACAGATTAAGGGTGGCTCAAATGATGAGATTTGTCCCTGATAGGGTCGAAAACATTGTGGGAAAAAGAGAAAATACTGGTTACCAGCATTTTCTCCTTTTCCCACAATGTTCTCAAAAGGCTTCTTTCACAGCGTTGTTAAAAGTCGGGATTGTGTGGTAAAGGGTTAAACAGGGTCATCTGGTAAATGTTTAACCTTCATTGTTGTGTTCAGTCATACAGTAACTGATTACAATCGTCACAGGTTTCCTCAGAAATGTAATGAGGTGGTAATCTTCTGTTTCTACAGCTCTCCCATTTTACATGACATTGTACCATATCTGATAACAAATGACACTTTCTTTTGTATTATTGCTTAAAGAAAAAAATCATCTAACTAGCATTTATGACATCAAGTTCTATGAATATGCAAACAGTCAGTACCAGTACATGACATGTTTAAAATCATAGAACCCCAAATAAAGCCAATATACATTTTCAGTCTAGAAATTTGATTGAAATAACTGCAGTTGAAAGTCAAGAATGTCTCAGGAAATAGCGTATATCAAAGATTAGACAGCATACTAGTATTTTGTGCAGTCTTATGTTGATCTACAATGGCCATAAAGGCAATTATAGTTGTGAAAGGTACTTTTACAGATAATGTGTATAAGTGTTTTGAAATACCTGGTATCATAGCTCTTAGTACCATAGCATACAATTCTTGTAGGAATCATGTAATCACAGTCAGTTTTAAATTTTCTAAGACATTCTGGTGTGACAGATGTTTGAATTGCCTGTCACATTTTCTGATTTGTTTCATCCCAAACATAAGCAGTATACTTTATTCTATTTTCATTGTTTTATTGAAAACCGATGTGCTATTTATATCACTGGAACATATATAAAATAGCTTCTGAAATGTTCCTTTGAAATGTTAATAAATGCAGCGTAGATGATTTCTTGAAAAAAAGAATAAATATCAGTGTGTTCAATGTTCTACCAGATGTTTTTCTTTATTTATTTTAAAGCTTATTACTTAACTCATATTTCAACATTTTTTTTTCAGCTATATGTGTGTTTTATTATACATAAAATGGTTGTTGTAGCATTTATTTGTATTTGATATGTTAATTCATTTTAAAACATATTGAAGGGCTAGAAGAGAAATTTAAGTGCATTTAAAAGTTTCATTCCACAGACATAATATCCATAGCCGTGTATGTTTATATTCCCCATATGGACAATAACCAAGCTTCTCCTAGATCTTCTCTTTAGTATCTATCAAATAATCTAAAAAATACAGCAATATAATAAAGACAATTCTGGGTCTGTATGCACCAAACATTCTTAAGAAAGTTCTTAGTCTTATTCTCCAGAATTTTCCAAATTTGACAGTAACACAAGTTGTGTTACTTTCAAATTCAGAAAATCTCAAATATAAAGACTAAGGCTGTTCTTAAGAATGGTTGGTGAATATGGACCCAGGTCTTAGAAAGATTTTTTTTAAAGAAACCCATTTTGTTATTGCCAGTCATTTGTTAAAAATATTACCTGCAAAGTTTTCTTTTTTGGGATAGTTACCTTTTATAATGATTTAAAAAAAAAGAGGGGAGTTTTTAAATGTAGATACCAATTTATGGTAATGCTTTTATCATTATTTTATATCATTTACTTTTCAACTATTTCAAATTGATATCACCTTCCTAAAGTAGAAATTAAGACAAATAGAACTAACAAGATTTTCTTAATGAGAACAGAACAACAATAGCAAAAACTAGTATTGTGACAGATGTCAATTGTAAGATTGGTATCATTATTTTAGCCAACCGCTTCTTTTTGTCACTTTTTTTTTTTTAGCTTGGCTATTTTCAAAGTACTGTCATAGCCCTGGCATTGTCTGAGTCGTTGTGTGAAAACTTTGACATTTCATAATATCCCTATTATTATTGGAAATAATTGCGTTAAACTTGGACAAGTTGTTAATTATCAAAAGGGGAACCTTTACAACAAGGACAGGTAACAACTCTGATATACCCTATTTTGACTTAGAATTTTCACTGAAAATCAGACTTATTATTTTCACTGAAAATCAAGCAAGGGCAGCTAAGCATTGGCACCGGCATGTGGTGCTCTTGTTTCACTAAATACATCATAGGTGCTTTTGTTTCACTAAATACATCATAGGTCGCACTCTCAGAAAAATGATTAATGAATGCATTCACAGACCCACAAAAATAGCATATCTAATAAGAGATTAGGTTGTTTAGTATTAAAAATGTGTTTGATGTTTAGTTATGGCTCCTTTAACTCTTTTACCAAACGACAAAATTTTAGACTGGTCCAAATTGAAAGCATTTGCAGATGACAAAATAAATGTTGCTGAAAAATTGAAACTTGTTTTGGGAAGGGTAGAAAACAATGTGGGAAAAGGAGAAAATGCTGGTTTACCAGCATTTTCTCCTTTTCCCGCAATGTTTTCAAAAGGCTTCTTTCACAGGGTCGTTAAAAGTCGGGATTTTGTGGTAAAGTGTTAATGATGTTGATCACAGAGATTAATTACAGAATAAATGATCTAAATATCAGACAGCTTTGTTAGAGATATTTTATGATGTCGGGCTCCTTAACTAGTCTCTAGGGAAAGGGCTGCACATGTACAAGTTTATAGAAAGGTAACCCAGTACAACTGTGTTCCTTGCCCTTTCTTCTTATGCTTACTGCTTACCCCATTACCAATCAATCCCATGTTTTAACAACCCTGAAGAAGAGAGCTTTTGAAAACATTGCAGGAAAAGGAAAAAAATGCTAGTAACCAGCAGCATTTTATCCCTTTTTTCACAATGTTTTCTCCTCTTCGAAAGACAATCTCATCATTTGAGTCACATTTTATTTGTCACCTTCAATTTCTTTCAATTTGGATGAGAATGAAATTTTGTTTGGTAAAGAGCTAAGTGGTTGAAAAAATTGAAACGGTTTTGCCGCCTAAAGCACATTATCTATGCACATTTTGATGCATTTGTTCAGTTGTTTTGTAACATGTGCCATTTGTCAACATTGAGACAAACCAAGCCCAGTACCCTAGATGCTAACATACCATGCTTGAAACCAAGGGGCCACAGGTTTAGTTCCAGCCTGGCAAAATTCTTAACGAGGTTTGATGATTGCAATTGTGATATGAACATTATTGAGATTGTGTGTTTATGGGCAAGCAGTGAGTGGATTTGAAAGAATTTTATGCAAAGTATTGGTAAAAGAAATACCAGGAATGTATAGAAAGGTGCTCTGGACACAGTTATGTTTTAAGTAAACAGCATTCTCTCCATTCTCTTAACCTTTTACCACACGATGCTGCCTTTTATTGCCCCTGGTTAAAAAGCCTTTTGAAAACAGTGTGGGAAAAGGAGAAAATGCTGGTAACTAGCATTTTCTCCTTTTCCCACAATGTTTTCTATTCTATCAAAGACAAATTGCACCATTTGAGCCACACTGAAATTGTCGTCTGCAAATGCTTTCAATTTGGACAATACTAAAATTTTGTCATCTGGTAAAGGGTTAATGTTTTCTACCCTGTCAAAGACAGATCCCACCATTACAGTAAAACTTAATTATAATGAACTCTGATAATGCAAATTTTCGCTTAGTACAAATTGAAATCAATTCCCCGGCAAAAGCCTTCTTTCGCCTTTGTAAAAATTAATTGTTAAAACAAATTTGGATATAACGAATTTTTGCATATTGCAAATCAAAAATCAGGTCCGCAGATATCCATTTCAACTGAAAATACCGTGGTTACACTGAAGTCGCATCTAAGGGTCTTTAATTACCAAGTCCGTTATTCACACCTTCCCGCTTGCCCAATTAACACGTTGATGCTAGAGGCGTTGATCTACACAACATAAACTGACTGCGTTATCGATCGATAATTATTGTGGTAAGGTATAATTTGCCACAAGTAGAAAATTGTCGTCTGCAAATGCTTTCAATTCCTACCGGTATAAAATGTGTTTTGAATGATTAACATCGCTCACTCCATTAAATAAATACGAAATCGGCTACTAGTTTTTCCTACCTGTCATAAATGTCATTAGATACTATAAATATAACACATATTTGTCGAAGTGTGTTAGAAAAACATTTTCCTGGTAAATAAATGTTAGACTGCATGTACATGTGTCCACCTTTGAGTCCCGAAATATAACGAAGTTCGTACTATCAATAAAGCGAATTATGCTTATAGCGAATTAAATCTGACGGTCCCGTGAAATTCGCTATATCAGAGTTTTACTGTATAGGTACCTTTACTTTATTTTCTGAAAGACGTGGTGTTTTCATTTTTATGAGTCTAGAACTTCGCTCTATTGCAAAGAGTTAATTCTCAAATCCCATAATCAACTTACCACAACATAAATTTTTATCTTGTTATTCATTTAATACTGGATTACTCATCAAAGAATTTAGTACATCTTAGGAAATTTTCATGAGTATAAAGTGTAATAGATGTATTAAAAGGATATGAAATTAAACATATAACAAATTTTCATCCTTTGAAATCCAAGATGCAAGCAGTTGTAAAAGAAGGTGTCTCATTATTATCATTTAGTCTTTTACTAACGAGCGCTTTTCACACATACCATTAACTCTTTACCACACAACAAAATTTTAGACCAGTCCAAATTGAAAGCATTTGAAGGTGACAAATCAAATGCAACTCAAGAATTGAAATTTGTTTTGGAAAAGGTAGAAAACATTGCGGGAAAAGGAGAAAATGCTGTTTACCAGCATTTTCTCCTTTTCCCACAGTGTTTTCAAAAGGCTTCTTTCCCAGGGTCGTTAAATCCCATGATTGTGTGGTAAAGGGTTAAGCTGTTTCCATACAATTGTGTGTTTTAATGACCTGAAAGGAGATGGCTTTTGAAGCATTGTTGGAAAAGGAGGGAAACATTGTTGGAAAAGGAGAAAATCCTGGCTACCAGCTTTTTTTTCCTTTTTACACAATGTTTTCTACTCTTTCAAAAGATGCATTCCATCGTTTTTGGCTACATTCACTTAGTTATAGGCAAAATGCTTTTAATTTGAATAGTCTAAAATGTTGGTGTAGAGTTGACTGGACAGGTCTAAATCACAAAAAAAACCCCAATTTTTTCAAGAAAATGAATATGTCAGTTTTGAATGAAATGGAAAATATGCTAGCAAAAGGAGAAATTGCCTTTAACAATCAATTTGTCATCCTCTTTCTGTGTTGTTTTAACTCATTACTGCACAGTGCCGCTTTTTGACGCCCCTGGGAAAGAAGCCTTCTGAAAACATTGTGGGAAAAGGAGAAAATGCTGGTAACCAGCATTTTCTCCTTTTCCCACAATGTTTTCTAACCTATCAAAGAAAAGTTGCACCATTTGAGCCACTTTGAAATTGTCGTCTGCAGATGCTTTCAATTTGGACAAGGCTAAAATTTTGTCGTCTGGTAATGGGTTAAGGAGCTGTAAGCTGTAAAATTTATATGTAATTGTCATAGGCAAAAGATTTTTGGTACAAGTTCACAAATACATGTAAACTTTAAAATTAGGAAACATTTTTCCCCCTTTGTTTTTCATTTTAATTTCTTTATTATATGAGCACCACATATAACCAATTGTTGTTTTGTGTTCATTTATAATTTCTTTTAAAAGAACCAGATAGCCTTGAAAAAAGTTTTTCTTCATCTTTAACTATATTTTATCATATGAGTCAAATTCTGAAATACCTATGTAGTTCAGTTTATGTACATTATGTATGTAACAAACTTGTACTGTTTAAAAAAAAAGGATATTTAGGAGCAAAATGCCTCTTGAGTAAGGAAAAGATGATGAACTTTTAACCCTTTCCCAAACAAGCCCTGGTTTTCACGTGTCTGCAGTACAAGTCTTTAGAAAACACTGTGGGAAAAGGAGAAATTGCTCGTAACAAGCAATGTCTCCTTTTCCCACAATGTTTTCTACCCTTTTTGAGACCTTTCTGCCATTTTCATCAAATGTAAAACTGTCGTCTGCAAACTCTTTCAATTTGGACCAGTCCAAAATTTGTCGCTTGGGAAAGGGTTAATGTTTTTATGTGTTAGCCCACTGTATACCCTGTCACTGAATCCATGTATAATGGCGTCAGTACTGTTGTTGTTGAACAAACATGTTGTCCCCTGTCCCAGTATATAAATGTACTGTATAATTGTTGTCTTCAGAAAGTAAATACCGGTACATTATTAATTGTCCGGTCAGGTAGCAGGGCACTTGGAAACTTGTTCACGGCTGTGGCCAGTCATGTCGCCCTGAGCTGAAGGGGAGGTGGCGACATAACTCGCCACAGCCATGAAGAAGTTTTCAAGTGCCCTGCCACCTGACCAGACAACAAATTTTCAAAGTTTTACCATTCCTATGTGTATTAAATTGAAATTTCCCTGTTTCATGGTCTCAAGAATTTAGTATGTCCTTTCGTCTGTTACTTAGGTTCAGTGTGTTTGGTTATTTGGTCAAAGATGTTTTGAACAAATTCTTTCATTTTAAAAGATTATGTAAGGTTGTAGACATAGAAGGTACACAATTTGCATAGCCAATCATGATTGGTAACATAATTTTTTTTTGATACTACATTAACTCTTTACCAAATGACAAAATTGTAGACATGTCCAAATTGAAAACATTTGCAGTCAACAAAGTAAACTTGGCTCAAAAACTGAAATTTGTTTTTGGAGGGTAGAAAACATTGTGGGAAAAGGAGAAAATGCTGGTTACCAGCATTTTCTCCTTTTCCCACAATGTTTTCAAAAGGCTTTTTGTTCAGGGTCGTTAAAACCTGTGATTGTTTGGTAAAGAGTTATACAAGAGAAGTTCAAGTGCCTGTAGCCCTTTACTAAACAATCCCAAGATTTAACAACCCAGAGAAAAAAGGCTTTTGAAAACATTGTGAGAAAAGGAGAGTATGCTAGTAACCAGCATTTTACTCTTTTTCCCCCTGTGTTTTCTACCTATTCAAGGACCATAAATACCATCATTTGAATCGTTGTCTGTAAATTCCCTCAAGATGGATGAATCTGAAAATTCGCCTTATGGTAAAGTGTCTAAACACGCTTATAGGTGACCTTAATTTATTTTTTCAAAATATATATAAACATTATTAATCGAAATGAAGATTTACAGTCAGTATGAAAGACCAAGATAAGATTGCAAGGCTACTTTTGTAAGAAAGAATAAATGCTCCTCAATGCATCATACAATATTGTACATTACAGAGGACTTCCTCCAAGACTGGTACCCGGGGGCCTCTCCACTGCCCTATGGTTGACAGTGACAGAACTGGACCCAACTATATACCAGAGGGAGTAGAAAAGAGTGTTGTTCTGCAAGGCATTAACTTTCCTCAGGTATGCACAGAAAATTTTTCTGTAAACTGTAATCATTTGTTGAAGGATTTTCTCTTTTGGCTTTGATGGTATTTTAGCTCTAGCAAAAGCTCACTACCGTATTCACGTATTTTCCAAGGACTAGGCTTGGGGATGGTTGCCTTTAAGTCCCTGCATGTGACAGATGCCACCAGTGTAGGGTTTGAATCCTGAACCTCTAAATTGCAAATGCAGTACATTATCTGTGGAATCACATAGGATCACTCAGTTCCATTTGCTAAAACTTTAAAGAGACATAACTTTTTAATCTTACGAAGTTCAAGGCAATTTAATTATGTAGTGTGTATGTAAAAGAAAGCTCATACATTCTGTCTTTGAATTGTGTTGTTCCAATATCATTACTTAATACAGAGCTCCAGATGGAGGGAGTGATTTTGATTTCAAAATTGAAAATATTAATCACTCTCCACTAAACCCTATGTTATGGGTACTCATTAGAATCGTCTCATAGAGACGATTCTAATGAGTACCCACAACATAGGGTTTGGAAGAGAAATAATGGATTTAGAATACTATCACTCCCTTTTATCTGGAGGTCTGCTTAATACTTCATTTTTTTTTTCTCCAGCCAACATTGAACCATGGATATATATGTGTTGTCAGAGTTGGAAACAAGGAATATATAAGCAATGGGACACTTCGATATGGCAATATAATATGTCAACTGAAAAGTATGGTGAGTGCCTTGGTAATGCTGTTCCAAATCGACCAACCCAAACAGAGCCAAATAAATGAGTTTTTTATCCTTTGAGTGTCTTAACCCTTACCCTCACAACCCTTACCCTCACAAAACTCCAGAGTTTTAACGACCCTGAGAAAAAAGGGTTTTGAAAACATTGTTGGAAAATGAGGAAATGCTGGTTACCAGCATATTTTCCTTTTCCCACAATGTTTTCTTCCTATACAAGGACAAATACAATCATTTGAAAAAACTTTTGAATTGTTGTCTGTATATTCCTTCAGTATGAACAAAGGTATAATTTCTTTATGTTGACAAAGGGTTAAACTACTACCGTATATTTCCATTTTGGAAAGATTAATCAGGATCATACTTCACAATTTTTCATCTTCAAAATCTTTCAAATTTTGTCTTTCTAAAATTTTATCATCTGGTAGAGAGTAATCTCTTTACCAAATGACAAAAATGTAGACTTGCCCAAATTTAAGGTGTCTGCAGATGGCAAATTAATTTTGACTTAATGGATGGAACTTCTCTTTGATTAGGTAGAAAACATTTTGGGAAAAGGAGAAAATGCTGGTTACCAGCATTTTCTCCTTTTCCCAACAGTGTTTTCAAAAGACTTCCTCCTCCTTTTGTTTGATTAGATTGAAAACATTTTTGGGAAAGGAGAAATACTGGTTGCCAGCATTTTCTCCTTTGCCCAACAATGTTTTAAAAAGACTTCCTCCTCAGGTTCATTAACTCGGGATAGTGTGGTACAGTATAGGGTTATTCAAGTGCAACTGTCATGAATAGTTGACATAATCATGGCATTCATGAAACTCTGTTTCCTAGTCCATTCAAGCTCTGAAAAAGAAAACACTGAAAGAAATTACTACTTTACTTTCGAAAAAAAAAATGAAGTTACAAACAAGATATGAAAAGTCATTTCATATGCTTTGTATGCATGGAAAATATCAAGTGGCTTCCGCAGCATGCACTGGTAAAACCTAAGGTAATAGATAGTGAGTGTTGATTGTACCCTTGTTCTAAATTACATTTGAGCCATGCTCTGGCAAAAGGGGGCTTAATGCATCTCTGTGATGCATTGTACCAATCAAGCCATCACATAATTATGGATCCATAATAGCACCTTTTTGACCCTTTACTGCACAACAAAATTGTTGATTTGTCCTGTAGAAAGCATTTGCAGATGACAATTTAAAAGTGGCTAAAATAATGGATTTCTTCTTTGATAGGGTAGAAAACATTGTGGGGAAAAAGAGAAAATGTTGCTTACCAGCATTTTCTCCTTTTGCCACAATGTTTTCAAAAGGCTTCTTTCTCAGGGTTGTTAAAACTCGGCTTGTGTGGTAGAGAGTTAAAGAACCGACTGAATCATGAGGTAACCTTGTCCTTTGACATACAGAAAATTGACCAATAGCAAAGTTTCATCCCAGGTCAGCCTGTGCAGATGCTTTAAGCCCCCTTTTCACAGAGCATGGCTCATTTATAGTTCACAGGAATAGTTTGGCATATCTGCATTTGACATGTTATTGTAACCATGCCAACTATTTTAAACAATTTGATGGGGGAAAAAAAATGATAAAGGAAGCACTGGTTAGAATAATCAGTTTCCTATCTAGGGTTTGTTGTTTTTAAAATGTTATTTTATCTGTATCTTCTTGCCATGGGTGTGCTGTATAGAAACATATGGATAAACAGTTCCCATTGCCTTGCGGGTTTTTTTTTTCTTGTTTTTTTTTGTTAATGATTGCGAAATAGGTTAGTGTAGAAAAATTATTGATAAGAATAAAGAAGTATTATGTCAGTTTTGTTTTTATCCAGTTTCTTCTTTAACTCTTTACCACACAATCCCAACTTTTAACGACCCTGTGAAAGAAGCAGTTTGAAAACCTTATGGGAAGAGGAGAAAATGCTGTTAACCAGCATTTTCTCCTTTTCCCACAATGTTTTCTACCCTTCCCAAAACAAATTTCAATTTTTCGATCACATTTATTTTGTCGTCTGCAGATGCTTTCAATTTGGACCAGTCTAAAATTTTGTTGTTTGGTAAAGAGTTAATTGACCTGAAGTCAAAGCTTTCAGAATATAGTAAATGTGGACAGAGCTTTTTTACCATTGAAATTCCATGGTCTGCAATTAAATCAGCTGGTTTCAAAGAAAACGTCAAGATAATTGTGATAGCCCTGCCGTCATCATCATCTTTCAAAAACTTTGACAATTTATAATATCAGATATTTACTTAACTTGAACCAGTTGTTAGCGATCAAAATGGGGAACCTATATAACAAGGGCAGTTATCCATCAAAATATTTTTGACACAGTTATGTCACTTTTTTACTTAGAATTTTCAATGAAAATCAAGCAACTGCAGCAAAGCATTGGCACCCACATGTGGTACTCTCAGCGTTAGCGATAAGGGGGAAAAAAGTTGAGTTTAATTGAGTGTACATTGCCATGCTCTGGCAAAAGGGGCTTAATGCACCTCCGTGACTCATGATACCAATCTAGTCATCATATAGTTATTGATGCATAACAGCCAGATGTTTTAGCTCACCTGAGCACAAAGTGCTCAAGGTGAGCTTCTGTGATTGTGCTGTGTCCGTCGTCCAGGCATCAACAATTACCTTTTGATGCACTCTAGAGACTACATTTTCAATCATATACTCATGAAACTTGGTCAAAATGTTTGTCTTGATAATATCTCGGACAAGTTCAAAATAGTGTCATGTCGGGTCAAAAAGTAGGTCATTGGGCTAAATCTAAGAAAAACCTTGTGTGCACTCTAGAGGCCATATTTTCAGCTTGAAACTCTTGAATCTTGGTCAGAATGTTTGTCTTGATAATATCTGGGACAAGTTCGAAATTGGGTCATGTCTGGTCAAAAAGTAGGTCACTGGGCCAAATCTCAGAAAAACCTTGTATGCACTCTTGAGGCCACATTTTCAACCTGAAACTTTGAAAACTTGTCAGAATGTTTGTCTTGATAATATATTGGACAAGTCTGAAATTGGGTCATGTTGGGTCAAAAAGTAGGTCACTGGGCCAAATCTTAGAAAAACCTTGTGTGCACTCTAGAGGCTGCATTTTCAGCCTGAAATACATGAACGTTGGTCAGAATGTTTGTCTCGATGATATCTAGGACAAGTTCGAAATTTGGTCATGTTCAGTCAAAAAGCAGGTCATTGGGCTAAATCTTAGAAAAACCTTGTATGCACTCTAGAGGCCACATTTTCAGCCTGAAACTCATGCCAGTTGGGTATAATCTTAATTTTGATAATATCTGGAACAAGTTTGAAATTGGGTCATGTCTGGTCAAAAAGTGGGTCACTGGGCTAAATCTTAAAAAAACCTTGAGTGCACTCTAGAGGCCACATTTGTAGTCGGATACTCATGAAACTAGGTCAGTTTGTCTTTCTTGATGATATCTCAAACAAGTTTGAAATTGGGTCATGTTGGCTGAAAAAGTAGGTCACAGGGCCAAATCTTAGGAAAACTTTGGGTGCTCCATAGAGGCCACATTTTCAGCCATATACTGATAAAAATTGGTCAGAATGTTTATCTCGTTGATATCTTAGATAGGTTTGAAAGTGGGTCATGTCGGGGCAAAAAGTAGGTCACATGGTCAAATCTTATATAAATCTTGTGTGCACTCTAGAGGCCACATTTTCAGCCTGATTCTCATGAAACTTGGTTAGAAAGTTTGCCTTGATGATATCTTGGATAAATTTTCAAGTGGGTCACATATGGTAAAAAAGTAGGTCACTGGACCAAATCGTAGAATAACCTTGTGTGCACCATAGAGGCCATACTTTCAGTCTGATACTCATGAAACTTGGTCAGAATGTTTGTTGTAATGATATCTTGGACAAGTTTGGAATTTAGTCTCATTGGTTCAAAAAGTAGGTTACTTACACCCATGTGTTTTACATCGTTAAGACCAGGATCTCTTCAGCTTTATCAACTGTAGATGACTTTACTCAGATGGCCCTCTTGTTTAAGAACCGACTAAATCCTTTTCTGAGAGCACAGTTCTTATTGTTATATACAATTTTCAAAAAGAGCGCTTGAGAAATAAGTGACGGATCAACTTTCTCAGTGCCTTTAGACAATTCCTCTAGATTAGATCAGCAAAAACTTGATGGAGTGGGGAGACAAAATAATAATTTTTGTCATGGAATTTTTCTAAGAAGCAGTTACTGTACTAATCTTTCTCAGCCATGCAGTAATATAACTGTCATGTAATCTTTGAACAATTTTGAGGGAAATTCTACAAATATTTCTTTACGGTTAACCCTTTCCCAAACAAGCCCTGGTTTTCACGTGTCGGCAGTACAAGTCTTTTGAAAACGCTGTGGGAAAAGGAGAAATTGCTCGTAACGAGCAATTTCTCCTTTTCCCACAGTGTTTTCTACCCTTTTTGATAACTTTCTGCCATTTTCATCAAATTTAAAATTGTCGTCTGCAAACTCTTTCAATTTGGACTAGTCCAAAATTTGTCGTTTGGGAAAGGGTTAAACCATCACATCTTACCTTGAATCGTTAAACAAAGTAAGTGTAATTCAAATTTAGGATTTTTTGATGTCTTTTGAAAGGCTGTTAGAGCTCTAATGAGTTGTAAATAGTAATGTATGTCTGGTTGATTCAATTGTCCTTTTGGGAGGTAAGATTACCAAAATGTACTTTGTCCAATTGGTTTTAGTTTTATTTATGGATTCCTTCGAGTTTATGCCCACCCAGGTAGCTCAGTGGTTAGCATATCTGACTTGTGATCTGGTGGTTGTGAGTTTGATACCTCTTTGAGGAAAACTTTCTTTCCGCTGACTTTTCGCCTTTAACCTCTGATTCATGTGGGAAAAGTAGTCATGACTTGGAAAGAAAGTTGTGTCAGTACTGGTGTGAGAAAGCCAGGATACACATGGGTAGGTATCTTGTGTATAAGAATTTACTGTGGCAATGAATAAGGTGGTTATCAAACGTTATGCTCTTTGATTTCTGCTTACAAAGATTAACTGAAAGCAAAAGTCATCAAAATTCATGTATTTAAATGAATTGTCCCACTATAATTGTAACTAATGGTATTGATCAGATTTATAATTGCCCATGTCATTCACAGACCTTAAACCTTTTATGGAACAATCCTGAGTTTTAATGACCCTGAGAGAACAGGCTTTTGAAAATGTGGGAAAAGGAGAACATGCTGGTAAACAGTATGGTAAAGAGAGTTAACCCTTTCCCAAACAACAAATTTTGGACTGGTCCAAATTGAAATAGTTTGCAGACGACAATTTCAGATTTGATGAAAATGGCAGAAAGTTATCGAAAAGGGTAGAAAACACTGTGGGAAAAGGAGAAATTGCTCGTTATGAGCAATTTCTCCTTTTCCCACAGTGTTTTCAAAAGATTTTTACTGCAGACACGTGAAAACCAGGGCTTGTCTGGGAAAGGGTTAAAGCATAACAGTATTTCCAAATCAAAGTCATCTTTTGTAAAGAAAATAAATCTAGTTTTACTGAGAATGTTGGAGTTCTGAGAAAGCTGGTAACCAGCATTTTCTCCAATTCACACATCGTTTTCTATACTCTTTCAATGACAAGTCCGGCCAAATGAAGGGGGTCCAGCATGGCTCAGTGGTAAACTGTGGGACTCATAGCCTGGAGGCCCCGGGTTCAGGAGGCCCACATGATCCACTGGTTTTTTATGGGTGTGTCCTTGGGCAAGACACTTCAGAGCCCTAGCTTAATACAAAAAAACCTAGGAAATACATGAATATGTGAGCTGTCGCCTTGATATGACTGAAATAATGTTGAAAGTGCGTAAAACACTATTTAATCAATCAGTGAAAAACCGGCCAAATGAGCTACACTTAATTTGTCATCTGCAAATGCTCTAAATGATGAAAAACCAAACAAACAAGCCCGGGTTTCAATGACCCTGGGGAAGAAGCATTTTGAAAACATTGTGGGAAAAGGAGATAATACTGGTAACCAGGATTTCCTTCTTTTCCCGACAATGTTTTCTAACCTGTCAAAGACAAATTCCATCTGAGACCCATTTAAATTGTTATTTGCAAGCGCTTTCACTTTGGACAATTCTATACTAATGTTGTGTGGTAAAAAGTTAAAACGAGATTTCAGTGAGTAAGCAGTTTTGGCCATTTCCTTTTCATGAGGTAATACTATATTTTCATGAGGCGATTGATATTTCATACATTATAAAAATGTCAGTAATAAAACAGATCTCATGGACGTACAGCTTTGGCATTCTTCCACATATTTTTACATAGAAATCCCTTTATAGTTCCAATATCCGGTGTACCCTTAAGTAAGAGAGATTTTTTGTTCTTCCCATCCAACTAGGGTGAACTAGTAAGAAGTTTTGGTGTTTGCTTTGCATTGTATTAGTGTTTTAACCCTTTACAATCTGGAATATTAGGAGCTGGAAGAGGAATATCTTTGGAAACATGGCAGGAAAAGGGGAAAATGCTGGTGTTCAGCATATTCACTTTTTTCCTACAATGTTTGCTATTCTTTCAAAGGTGAATTCTTTAAATTGAACAATGTTGTCTGCAACTTCTTTCAAACTGGACATTTAGTGTTAAAATTTTGTCAAATGGTAAAGGGTTAAATATGCTCATAAAGAAGAAAGGGGTCTCTCTAAGCTCATTGGAGAGGTCATCAAACCTCTCCAACAGTGGTGAGTTTAAAAGGCAGACTGCCACAGAAATCGCTGTCTAAATCCATTTGTTTTTGCGAAATTGTTCTGATACACAGTCTATTTCGTCATGGATTTATAAACAAACCGAAATCAAAAAACTGAAATAGGAAATAAACGTTTTCTTTTATATGACGGATTTCCAAAAAGATTTATTATACTATATTGATAGTAAAATTAATGATCTCTCCAATAATTGCAATTTTTCATTAAACAAATAAATCTAAGCAGAGAGAAAAAAATTTTGTTAAAAAAAAAAAGAGAAAGAACACTGCGGGAAAAGATCACGTGATTTGATACTGTGTGGAGAATTTGTACCCTGGAGAACTCTTAACATAATCCCAAGAGCACGAGTTCTCTGGAGAACTCGTACCTCAAAATAGATATAAATAGGTTGATCAGTATGTTTTCAAGTTATGTTTTTCAAAACTGACTAGACTCTAGCATTTTTCTCAGTTTTATACAAAAATTCTATGGATTTATAATGATATAGATTTGATGAAATAACACACAGAGTTGCCTCTATTATGCGGGATTGCGAGAATCCTGCGAAAATCAACTTATGAGCGAGAAAAAAAGTCGTGCCTCTTCGCGCTACGTACCACACACCTCAAAAGAGTCTGTGGTCCTTTGGTTTTGGGCGGATTGCGCAGGCTGACATGGGTCGATACTCTTTGCAGATGCATTAAGCGCCCTTTTCTCAGAGCATGGCTCATTTATCTACTTTCTTAAATTTTTGAAGTTTAGACAAACAACCTCTTCATTTTACATGTCTGCAGCAGACAACTTTTCAAAATATTGTGGAAACAGGAGAAGCTGTTAGTCACTGCAGTTTCTCCTGTTGTCACAATGGTTTCCATCACATCAAAGCATCATCTTCCACATTAATTATCAAAGTTTGAATTGTCGTCTGCATGCTTTTTCTGTTTGGGACAGTCCAAAAATTGCTGTTTGTTAAAAGATTAAAAAATGTTACATTTATTTTTAACATTTCTGGTACTAGTATTATGTATAGGCCACCTTTATTTGTTGTTATCAGGTAAGATTCTTGCCTCTTCAGTGGAATTAGCATATTGTATCAAATTTTAATTAAACGATTTCTTCTTTCCAAAAAAAATTTGGCTTATCTGAGCACACATTACAAACATTCATTAGAGGGTTGTTCCTTTTGAAAATGAGCTAAATTGGATCATCATCTTCGGTTTTGTGTCCTTGAATTTTGAAAAAAAAAATACGCATTTCTGAGCATGTTAATAGCATATGGCCTCTAGTTCTTAGAATATTATAATAATGTGGAACATGTACTGTCTTGTGCCTTTACACCAGCAAGATTTGAAAAAAAAAAGTTTTTTCTCAATCATTTAATGCCTAACTTGTTTGTTTACGTCTACCAAAATATATTGAAATCAAAAGCCAATAAACTATTTGAAAACATCGATGCCGACCTCTCCTGGCTTCTTTTTTAAAGAAGCCAACTTGTTCCAAACAATACTGTGTTTTAAGGAATCTTGAGAAAATGTCTTTCTGAAACACTGTAATCAGCATTTTTGCCTTTTCCAACAATGCTTTTTGAAAAAAAGAATATTTCATCAGGATTGTTGGTGCCAGATTATGAAAACATTGACTTTAAAATTAAAAGAACAAGTCTTAGGTGTTTAACTCTTTACAAAGCGACAAAATTTCATACTTGTACAAATTCAAAGCTGTTGCAGATGACAAATTAAATGTGGCCTAATTGATGAAACCTGACTCTAAAAGGGAAAAAAAACATTGTGGGAAAAGGAGAAAATGCTGGTCACCAGCATTTTCTCCTTTTCCCATAATGTTTTCAAAAGGCTTCTTCCTTGGGGTCGTTGAAACTCGGGATTGTGTGGTAAAGGGTTAAACAGGAACAGGAAAATCTTACAAAAGAATGAACATCATAGATCCAAGATCAGACACCATTATCTCTATTATCTGATCTTTATTAAATTGGTCCTCAAAAGCTCAAAGAGTTGCCATAAGCAAGCTTAACCATTTATCACACAATCCCGGCTTTTACGGACCCTGCGTAAGAAGCCTTTTGAAAACATTGTAGGTAAAAGAGAAAATGCTGGTAAACAGCATTTTCTCCTTTTCCCACAATGTTTTCTACCCCTTCAAAAACAAATTACAATTTTTTAGTCACATTTGTCATCTGCAAATGCTTTCATATTGGACCAGTTTCTAATTTTGTCATGTGGTAAAGAGTGAAAGAAATTAATGCAAACATTTTCTTCCTGGCAACAATGTTACAGTGCAAAGAGAAATGGTCTGCTGTGAGCCCACAAAACCTGCAGGTGTTAATAAGTTAAAAGGTAGTCTCTTAGGCAACAGGGGGGAAAAATTCAAAAGTAATTTTAGAAGATTTAGTAATGGCCATAAAACACCCAAAGCTATCCAGTTTCAGTATGAGGGTTTAATGATTTAACATTGATTACCAGGTTATCTTGCCAAAGATAAAACTTGCCATTATAAAGTATGTCTAACTTGGCATTATGAAGTAGATCTATGTCTATCTTCTTGTTAACTGTGCACCACACAATCCCAAATTTTAGCAAATCTTAGAAGACCTTTGGAAAACTTTGTGGGAAAAGGAGAAAAATGCTGGTAACCAGCATTTTCTTCTTTTCCCACAATGTTTTGCTACCCTTTGAAATGAAAATTTCATGTTTTGAATTACAGTGGATTTGTCACTTGCAAAATTTTATGCTTTTAATCTAGACAAGGCTATAGTTTTGTCCTGTGTTACAACAACCCTGAGAAAGAAGGCTTTTGAAAGAATTGTGGAAAATGGAGAAAATGCTTGTTATACTCCCTACCTACGAAGTAAAGGGGGTATACTGGTTTTACCTTGTCTGTCTGTGTCCTTCTGTCCGTCTTCTTTTCATTTCTATTCTCCTACTCAAAAGCTATTTGACTTAGGACCCTGAAACTTTATACAAGTGTTCCTCATGACCTAAGGATGTGCCATTTTTTTTTTGGTTACATGGGACAAAGGTCAAGGTCACAGGTGAACTTTGTATTCTCTGACTGTGCTGCTTCAGAACAAGGTGCCAGTGGAGGGTATTTGTCCACTTTGCAACCAATCTAGTTACCAGCATTTTCTCCTTTCCACAATGTTTTCTACCCTGTGGAGGACAAATTATTGAGCCACATTGAATTTTTTGTCTTAAGAATGCTTACAGTATGGACTAGTTCTAATGTGTTGTCTAGTAAAGAGTTAACTTACAGATCAACTTAATTGATTCTTTTTTTCCAATGAAGGCATCTTTAGCTAAGCCAGACAACAAAATGTTAGGCTTGTCCAAATTAAGAGCATTTCCATATGACAAATTCATTTTTTGTTTAACTCTTTACCAAACGACAAAATTTTAGACTAGTCCAAGTTGAAAGCATTTGCAGACGACAAATTAAACGTGGTCCAAATGATGAAATCTCTTCTACTTAGGGTAAAAAACATTGTGGGAAAGGAGAAAATGCTGGTAACCAGCATTTTCTCCCTTTCCCACAATGTTTTCAAAAGCCTTCATCTTTAGGGTCGTTAAAAGTTGGGAATGTGTGGTAAAGGGTTAATCCTGTACCACATGACAAAATTTTAGACCAGTCCAAATTGAAAGCATTTGCAGATGACAATCTCAATTTGGCTCAAATGATGAGATTTTTCTCTGATAGAGAAGAAAACATCGTGGGAAAATGAGAAAATGCTGGTTACCAGCATTTTCTCCTTTTCCCAAAATGTTTTCAAAAGGCTTGTTCCTCTGTGTCGTTAAAAGTGGGCATTGTGTGGTAGAGAGTGAAATGAAGGATGTTTGTCTTTGGTAGCATAGAAAACATGGTGGAAAAAGATGAAAAAGCTGGATACTGGCATTTTTATTCTTTTCCCACAATGTGTTCAATTACCTTTTTCCTTGATGTTTTTGAAATAATGGTTTGTTTGGTGAAAGTTTGAAAAGACGGTGAAAAGAGTGGGTATGATTACATTCTTATCAATATGCAGAAACCAGAACTTTCAAAATGCTTTGTTGAGTGTAAGAGAACCCTCCCTATCAGGGTATTCAACCCTGACATTCTTATCATTTATCTGACAAACTTTGAAATTAAGCCCATTCGTACTCATCTGTTTGTCTTAAAATTTGGGTTTTTTTGTAAGTTTATTAGATATGATTTGGGCAGATGTATTTTATTGTTAGATAATGGAAGTCCGCCTGGGTAGCTCAGTGGTTAGCATGTCGGACTCGTAACCTGGTGGTTGCGAGTTTGATACCCGGTTGAGGCAAACTTTCTTTCCGGCGATTTTTCGCCTGTCACCTCTGATGCATGTGAGAAAAGTAGTCAGTGGCTTTGGAAAGAAAGTTGTGTCAGTACTGGTGTGAGAAAGCCAGGAAGCACATAAGTGCGTCGCTGACCGCCATGATATGACCTAAGCTGTTAAAATGGCATTAAACTCCAATACAAACCAAGCCAAACCAAGATAATGGAAATATCCATTTTGTTAGTATGGAATGTTTCTATATACGCTAGTATGGAATGGTTCTATATATGCTTATCTTGGTTTATGGACCATGTTTTGTACAGCGAACATTACCTCCTGAACTGAAATTGCTGCAAATAGCTTAAAATACAGCAATGTTCATTATGTTTGTAAACATTGTGACAACAAGAGAATTTGTTTGTAAAAGGTAACATGCAATTGTACTCTTTTAAAAAAAAAAGGTGTGATGCAACATGAAAAATTGTCTATACAACAAGAGGGTAAATGACCTTAACAGTGTGATTTCCAGTGTATGATAAATACCCACATATGATTTGGGCCATGCTCTGGCAAAAGGGGGTTTAATGCATCTCCATGATGCATTATACAATGCAAGTCATTATATAATTAGGGATCCATAAAATCCAGTTTGTCTAACAGCAGATTGAATCCTGAGGCAGAATGGTCATTGGAAATGCAGAAAATACACAAAAAGCAAAAACTTTGCAGGTCAACTTGGGCAGAGTGCACATGCTGACCTGGCTCAGTACTTTTCCAGATGCATTTTAAAATCGCCTTTCCAAAGAGTGCAGCTTACTTTTCTGTGAGAAATACATTTACATGTATGTTAACCCTTTACCAAATGCCAACATTTTGGATGAGACCAAATTAAAAGCATGCACTGACAACAAATTAAGTTTGGCTTGAATGATGATTTCTGTCTTCGATAGGGTGAAAAACATTGTGGGAAAAGGAGAAAATGCTGGGTACCAGCATTTTCTTCTTTTTCCACAATGTTTTCAAAAGCTTTCTTTTTCAGGGTCATTAAAACTCTGGATTGTGTGGTAAAGAGTTAAACTAAAATAGAAACAAAAAAGAATTCCTTCTCCTACAGTATAATGTGTTTGATGAATAGAGCATATCATGTGTTATTTATCTGTCTCATGCAATATGTTGTATTTTTCAGAGAATACCCTCCTACTACCTAGATGGACTATATAGAGCTCATATATCTGTGATCTGGGGTGATAATTACGTGATAGAAGATACCCATCAGTCAGTTGGTAAGTTTTGACTTTTCTAGTTAATTTGCAAAGATACGTAAATGGATTTCAAAAAATGGACTTCTTCATAAATAGTCTTCTAAAATTTGTTGTGTGGTAAACAGTTAACAGTTAACTCCTTACCAAACGACAAAATTTTAGACTGGTCCAAATTGAAAGCATTTGCAGACGACAAACTAAAAGTTACACAGATTAGGAAATTTTCCTTTAAAAGGATAGAAAACATTGTAGGAAAAGGAGAATATGCTGGTCATCAGCATTTTCTCCATTTCCCAAAATGTTTTCAAAAGTACTTTTTCTTGGGGTTGTTAAAACTCGGGATTGTGTGGTAAAGGGTTAAGCAGTCAGTAAGCCTTCAATTATCACCACCCCAATCCAGGAATATAAGAAACAAGTGGACCATGCTTTGTGAAAAGGGGGTTTATTGCATTTGCAAAAAGTATCAACCCAGGTCAGCCTGTGCAGACTGCGCAGGCTGACATGGGTTGAAACTTTCTGCTATTGGTCAATTTTCTGAATGTCAAAGGATTGCTACCTCAAGATTCTGTTGGTTGTTAAACAAAGTGGATTTTATGGATCCATAATGATATGATAACTTACTTGGTACAGTGTATCCCAAAGATGCATTAAGCTCCCTTTTGCCACAGCACCACACAAATGTAAATAAGCAAAAATATAACAAAAAACTTGAAGATGAACTAGTATATTTGTTTTCTTTAACCCTTTCCCAAACAAGCCCTGGTTTTCACATGTCTGCAGTTCAAGTCTTTTGAAAACACTGTGGGAAAAGGAGAAATTGCTCATAACGAGCAATTTCTCCTTTTCCCACAGTGTTTTCTACCCTTTCTGAGACCTTTCTGCCAATTTCATCAAATTTAAAATTGTCGTCTGCAAACTCTTTCAATTTGGACCAGTCCAGAATTTGTCGTTTGGGAAAGGGTTAATCTCCTTAATTGTTCATAACTAAGACGAGAGATTTCTTCATGTCTTGTAGCAAACTGCTTTCAAAAGCATTGTAGGAACAGGAGAATGAGTACTCTTTGCTTGCACCATCATGATATTCACATTGTATTCCATTAACACTTTTCTGGTTTCCTTTCAGTAACCATCTACAGATGCGATGTTCTTGCGCGGGGTGAATGTGGACTTTGTCACAGTATCAACTTTACCCGGCCACAGTTACAGTGTAGTTGGTGTGACAGTAACTGCAAGTACCAGTCCTTCTGTAACAATGTTATCTCAGAGCCCTGCCCGCCTCCGCAAGTCCAGACAGTAAGTGGAAGTTTTTCAGAAAAGTTCAGTGGTATAAACTCTTAACTCTTTACCACACAATCCCGACTTTTAACGACCCTAAGAATGAAAGCTTTTGAAAACATTGTGGGAAAAGGAGAAAATGCTGGTAACCAGCATTTTCTCCTTTTCCCAGGATGTTTTCTACACTATTAAATTGAGAAATCATCATTTCAGCAACATTTAATTTGATGTCTGCAAATGCTTTCAGTTTCGTCAGGGCCAAAATTTTGTTGTTTGGTAAAGGGTTAGAGTAACATTTCTATAAGGTGTCATCTTTACAAAACAGAAGAGTGGAGCTATTGCCTTTAATAGTCAGGTGAAGGTAAAGCCTTTGTGCTTCTTTTTAGCTCACCTGTTTTCAAAGAAAACATCGGGGTATTGTGGTAGTGCTGGCATCATGGTCTGTGTTATCATACAAATAAAAACTTTTTATAATAATATCTCTGTCATTACTGAAGATATCTACTTCAAACTTGGACAAGTTGTTTACTATCAAAACGGGAACCCATACAATAAGGGCAGGTAACCATTAAAGTGTTAGGATACAGTTACACCCTTGTTTCAACTTTTTAATTTACACTGAAAATCATGCAACTGTAGCTGAGTGTTGGCATCTGCATGTGTTGCTCTTGTTCTGTTTTTATACCCCTTTACAACCCCATGGTGGGGGGCGCACTGGAATCAGGTTTTCAGTCCTTCAATAGACACAATTTGTGTCCTCTTCTCATCCCCCATCTATCAACTATTTTGGCTGAATACCCCCTATTTCTTTTGTGCTTTAGCAAATGCCAACATTTAAGATATTGCCAAAATTAAAAGCATTTGCAGATGACAAATGTGGGAATTTGAAAGGGTAGAAAACATTTTGGGAAAAGGAGAAAATGCTGGGTACCAGCATTTTCTCCTTTTCCAAAAATGTTTTCAGAAGCCCTCTTCCACATGGTCGTAAAAACTCAAGATTGTGTTGCAGAGGGTTAATTTGTCCTCCGTACCATAGAGATTGACATTTTTCCTTTTTGCACCAATTACAGGTATATCCCTTGTCTGGACCAATAGCTGGTGGTACATTTGTGAACATTTCCGGTAAAGATCTCGGGTCCAAATATGAGGAAGTACAGAATGCTATCAGTATTGCCGGAGTGAGGTGTGCACCTCTTAGGGAAAGGTACCAGCCTTCACAATGGATTGTTTGTAAGCTGGGAGCCAGCGTGAAACCTAAAAGTGGTATTGTGACTGTTGCCCTGCCCAATAGACCAGCTGTGAACTTTCATCAGAAATTTTATTATCAGGTAGGTCTTTTTGATTAACTCTTTACCAAATGACAGAATTAGGAACTCTACCAAATTGAAAGTATTTGCAGACAACAAAAATGTAGTTTAACCCTTTACCACACAATCCCGACTTTTAACGGCCCTGATAAAGAGGCTTTTTGGTAACCAGCATTTTCTCCTTTTTCCATGATGTTTTCTACCCTACCCATGTCAATTTTTGATTCACATTTATTTTGTCTTCTGCAAATGCTTCCAATTTGGACAGGTCCAAAATTTTGTTGTTTGGTAAAGAGTTAAACGATAATTTTTGTCGTTGATAGGGTAGAAAACATTGTGGGAATAGGAGAAATATGCTGGTTACCACATTCAACCCTTTTCCAAGCGATCCCTTGGTGTTTTGATCAACTGGAATCAGAAGACTTTTTGCAAACATTGTGGGGTGAAAGATGATTTTTGTCTTTCACAGGGTAGAAAACACTGTGGAAAAAGGAGAAAATGTTGGTAACCAGTTTCCCCCTTTCAAAGACAAATTTCATCCTTTGAGCTGTATTTTGTTGTTTGCAAATGCTTTAAATTGTGAAAAAATCTAAAATTTTGTTACCTGGTAAAGGTTTAACAATTAGTGTTTTAATTCCTTACCACACAGTCACAAGTTACAATGACCCAGAATGAAAATACTGGTAACCAGCATTTTCTTTTTTTCCCACAGTGTTTTCTACCATGTTAAAGACAGAAATCATCTTTTGAACATATTACTTTTTGGATACCATTGTTAGCTCACCTAAGCACAAAGTGCCCAAGGTGAACTTTTGTGGTCGTTTTGTGTCTGTTATGCATCATGGGGTGTCAACATTTACCTTGTGTGCACTCTAGAGGCCACATTTTTAGTCAGATCCTCATGAAATTTGGTCAGAATTTTGTCTCAGTAAAATCTTGAACAAGTTTGGCATTGGTTCATGTACAGTCAAAAAGTAGGTTACTTGGCCAAGTCTTAGAAAAACCTTGTGTGCACTCTAGAGGCCACATTTTCAGCCAGATTCAAAATTTGAAAATAGGTCAATTCATTCAAAGAGTAGGTCACGTACACTAATATGTTTTACTTCATCACGACCAGTATCTTTTCAGTCAATCCTAGATGACTGTACTCAGGTAAGCACTTTAGGGCCAATGGCCCTCTTGCTTTAGTAACTACTTCTGCATTTGCAATAGAGATGTTGACTATTATTTTATATTTGATTAACTGTTGTGGAAAAATGGCCCAAGATAAAAAGGCTTTTTACTGGTAAATTGGTGGCTATTTAGAGGAAACTTCATGGTGGTTTTATTAGACGTTTATGGCTTTAGAAGGGGCAGTTTTAGAGATGAACCATGACAAACTAATTTTTTATAGCCTTGAACATCTCCCTGAGCCATAACTCATTTCCCAGTACCATAGAAATATTTACTATAACCCTTAGAGCATCAAATAAACCCTACAGTCATTTTCAGTCTAGATATAAAAGCAAAATAATTGCACTTTCAGGGTTCCTTTAGCAAAGAATGTCTTGGCAAGGCAGACAGTGTAAATCTAAGTTCAGACTTCACATTTTGTGCAGTCTGATCTTGATCTACACGGGCTGCAAAGACAAGTATTGTTGTGAAAGGTGCTTTAACCCTTTCCCAAACAAGCCCTGGTTTTCACGTGTCTGCAGTACAAGTCTTTTGAAAACACTGTGGGAAAAGGAGAAATTGCTCGTAACGAGCAATTTCTCCTTTTCCCACACTTTTTTCTACCCTTTTTGAGACCTTTCTGCCATTTTAATCAAATTTAAAATTGTCGTCTGCAAACTCTTTCAATTTGGACCAGTCCAAAATTTGTCGTTTGTGAAAGGGTTAAGGGTTAACATCCTTGCTGCTGACAACTGGTGGGGAAAAAAAAACATTGTAGAAAAAGAGCAATAATTATTGCATGTAGCAAGTGTTGCCAAGTAACTGCTTCTTTTAGAACAGATTTCTTAGTTATCATTTATCCACAATAATTTCTTGTTTTTAACTATTTACAGAAGTTAACAATCCCATGTTTTAACTATGCAAAGAAGAACAGCTTCTTAAAACTAATGGGAAGAGGAGAAAATACATGTTTTTCCTGTTCTTACAATGTTTTCAACCTTTTCAAAGGCAAATCCTATCGTTTGAATTGGAGTTGATTCATTGCCTGTAAATGCTTTCAAGTTGGAAAAGGCTGCCGTCTGGTAAAGATTTGACCCTCTACCACAAAATCCCGTGTTTGAATGACTCTGGATAAGAAGGCTTTTGAAAACTTTGCGGGAAAAGGAGAAAATGCTGCTTCTCCCTTTCCCAAAATGTTTTCTGCCCTTTGGAAGACATACTTCATATTTTTAGTAACATTAAATTTGTGGTCGGCACATGCTTTCAATTTGGATGAGTACAAAATTTTGTCATGTGGCAAAAACTTTACCTTTAAAGCTCTGGAACCACCTTAAGTTGTTTTCTTCACAGACAGTGTAGATCAAGATCAGACTGCACAGAATGTGCAGTCTTGATCTTTGATCTACTCTGTCTGCTACTTTATTACATATCCTGATGGAAACAGCCTTGAAATAGCAATAATTCGGACCTTTTTTCGACATTAAAGTTAAGTTTCAAATCATTTATTCACGCCTTAAGGGTTAAAGACCCTTAATGTATGCAGGTCATATTTTTACTGTAACAGGTTACAATTTGTATTACTTTAGGACCCAGTGATCACAAGCATAAAGCCAAGCATTGGTCCTATTGCTGGAGGGTCCACCATCACCATATATGGAGAATTTCTGGATACCGGCAGAACAATCACTGCCTCTGTAGGCAGCGAGGAGTGTTCCATTTTAAGGTATGAATAATATTTTTAGTCTGTACAGTTTGGTACAGGTTCAGGATTTTTATGGGCAAGAGTAAGACCATGGGGCCTGTATTCACCAGCCATTCTTAAGAACATTAACATATGTTAAGATTTTGAAAGTAACACAACTTCTGATTGGCTAAACCATTTGGTTTAGCCAATCAGAAGTTGTGTTTCTTCCAGATTTAGAAAATTCTTGAGAATAAGACCAAGAATGTTCTTAAGGATGGTTGGTGAATACAAACCCAGATTGTTCAGAATGTATAATAATGTTGATTGATTTACGAAATACCAGTTTCTCTTGAATAAATGTTTAGGTCTAATGTGTTGATTCATTCTTTCCTAGATGATCCTATGTTTTTAAGATTCAATGGAAGAAAAGCTCTAGAGAAAATATTGTGAGAAAAGGAGAAAATGCTGGAAAATAGCATTTTCTCCTTCTTCCCACATTGATTTCTATCCTATCAAAGACAACTTTTTAGCTTGGCTGTTTTTGAAGAAAATGCTGAGTTATTGTCATGGCCCCAACATCGTCATCCGCATCTGCCTTGTCGTTGTCTGCATCGTTATGCAAAAAACTTCAACATTTTATTATATTTCTGTAATTGCTGAAGGTTTTACTTTAAACTTTTAAATTGGGAACCCATACTATAGGTGCATGTAACCATCAAAATACTTTTGACACAGTTAGGCCCCTTTTTCGACTTGCAATTTTCACTGAAAAGCACCTGCAGCAAAACATTGGCACCGACATGCAGTGCTCTTGTTATCATTTACAGTAAACCAAATTTGTCGTCTGCAAATGTGTCATTTTTGTATTTGGAAAAGGGTTAACCCTTTTCCACAAGACAAAATTTTACACTTTTCCAAATGAAAGTATTAGCAGAAGACAGATTACATATGGCGCACATGGTGAGATTTATCTGTAAAAGGTCAGAAAATGTGGGAAAAGGAGAAAATGCTGGTTGCCAGCATTTTCTCCTTTTCCCGCAATTTTTTCAAAAGGCCTCTTTCTCAGGGTCGTTAAAACTCGGGATTTTGTGGTAAAGGGTTAAAGATGCTTGTTTCTTTACCATAAATTTGCATTGAAAACTTGTCAGCAAAAGAAAAGCTATTGCATAATGTTTGTATAATCCAGTTGTCAAGGGGATTGAATGAGAAAAACTTCATCTTTGTCCATCTCCGTTGACATCATAGAAAGTTTGTAAATTCTGAAAAAATGATGATGAAGTCTCAGTCATGATAATTTAATCTAGATTATTTTCTCCTGTAATATTATTTTGTTTTCGTATTGTTCTGATATTGTATTTCAGTAAGCTGTTTCATCAGCTTAAAACTCCTTTACCAGACGACAGAATTTTAGCCTTGTCCAAATTGAAAACACTTGCAGTCGACAATTTCAGTGTGGCTCAAATGGTGTTTTTTCTCTTGATAGGGTAGAAAACATTGTTAGAAAAAGGAGAAGATGCTGGTTACCAGATTTTCTCCTTTTCCCGCAATGTTTTCAAAAGGCTTCTTTCCCAGGGTCGTTAAAAAGTGGCATTGTGCAGTAAAGGATTAAAACCTTTGGCCAAACAGTTCTGAGTTTTAACAACATTGAGAAGGAATGCTTTTGAAAGTATTCTGGGAAAAGGAGAAAATGCTGGAGACCAGCATTTTCTCCTTTTCTCACAATGTTTTTTATCCTTCTAAGGCAAATTCCAATACTTAAGCCCCATACAATTTGTTGTCTGCAAATTGGAATGTTTTCAATTTTGATAATTCTAAAATTTTGTTGTTTAGTGAAGACTTCATGATTAAGTCAGTCATTAAATGATTTATAAAACAAAAGGATATTAATTACAACAAATCAGCTTGCAATATGACTTGTGATTTCTCGTGGGAACTACAAAGAGGAATAAAAAGGATAGATTCTTTTTTTTTAAGTTGCAGGTCAAAGAATGGCTTGTTCTTGTTCTTAAATATCTTCTCTTAAATTGGAACTACTTTTGAATAATTCTGGGTTTGTATTCACCAACCATTCTTAAGAATATTCTTAGTCTTGTTCTCCAATAGCTTTTTACATTTGAAAGTAATACAACTTATGATTAGCTAGACCAAATGGGTTAGCCAATCAGAAGTTGTGTTACTTTTTTCAAATGTAGAAAATTTTGGAGAATAAGACTTAAGAACTTTCACAAGAATGGTTGGTGAATACGGACCCTGAACTCCACTCTTATTTCTTCTTCTCATTTAAGACTTTTAAGTACAGAACTATTCATAAACTCTTTACCAAACGACAAAGTTAGAGTTGCCTAAGTGGGTCCTATCCATATCTGTAGGGGTCTTTCTAGATTTTTGTCATGAATGAACATTTTAGTTTAACTCGTTTCCCTACAATCCCGACTTTTAATGACCTCGAGAGAGAAAGCTTTTGAAAACAATGTGGGAAGAGGAGAAAATGCTGGTAACCAGCATTTTCTCCTTTTCCCACAATGTTTTCTACCCTTCCCAAAACATGTTTCAATTTTTCAGTCACATTTATTTTGATGTCTGCAATTGCTTTCAATTTGGTCCAGTCTAAAATTTTGTCATTTGGTAAAGAGTTAACACTGTTAAAATCAATGAAATATGACTCTCTGTGCAAGCGAAAAGAAAGTGGGTGGTTACAATCAGCAGAAGGATGAAATGTTGATGTTAATGATCATTTTTCATTCCCAGATGCCATTGCAAAATTCTGGTACAAAACTGGAAATATCTGGGAAGGATAGTAGCCCATAAAAGCATTTACTGACAGCAAATTAGATCAGCATAGCTCAAATGATTTGATTTGTCTGTGAAAGGGTAGAAAACATTGTGAAGGAAAAAATTTGGAAAATGATACTTGTTGCTATTTCTCTAGGGATTCTGAGTTTTAAGATGTTCATTTATTGAAAACATGCTACACAATCCCAAGTTTGAATGACTCTGGGAAATAAGACTCTCTGTAAACAATGTGGGAAAGGAGGAAATCCTGGTAACCAGCATTTTTAGCTCCACTGACCAAAGGCAAGCGGGCTCATGGCCCAGTGTCCGTCATGCATCTGTCTGTGCGTGCTTGCATTAGCTTTTATTTCCAACATCTTCTCTGAAACTGCCCATTGGATTTTGTCGAAACTTCACAGAAATTATCCTCCCTTAGCCCTCTCCAAAAACTCTTTAAAGAATTTGATTCCTATAAGAACTCTGGTTGCCATAGCAACAAAACTGAAAAATATTGAAAATCTTTAAAAATCTTCTTGTCCGAAACTAAAAGGCCTAGGATTACCAAATTTGGTTCGTAGCTTCATCTAATGGACCTCTACAAAAACTCCTCAAATTATAGCCGTGCAGTCAAAAATGGCCTGCCCTGGGGATCACAAGTTTTTCATAGATTTATATGGTGAAAACTTTAAATATCTTCTTGTCCTAAACCATATGGCCTAGGCCTACCAAATTTCGCATGTAGCTTCATCTAATAGACCTCTACAATAACTCCTGAAATTATAGCCCTGGGGTCAAAATTGGTTCCGTCCCAGGGGTCACAAGTTCTACATAGGTTTATATTTTGAAAACTTTAAATATCCTTAAAAAACTTTAAATAAATGGCCTAGAGCTATCAAATTTGGCATGTTGCTTCATCTAATAGACCTCTACAAAAACTCATCAATTTATAGCCCCAGGATCAAATTTGGCCCCATCTGGGGGGTCACAAGTTTTACTTAGGTTTATATAGTGAAAATTTTAAATATCATCTTGTCCTAAACCATATTGCCTAGGGCTACCAAATTTGGCATGTAGCTTTATCTAATGGACTTCTACAAAAACTCATCAACTTTTAGCTCTGGGGTCAAAATTGGCCCCACTTCTGGGGCCACAAGTTTTACATAGGCTCCTATGGTGGAAACTTAGTTTTCTAGTCCTAAATGATATGGCCTAGGGCTACTAAATTTGGCATGTAGCTTTATCTGATAAACCTTTACAAGAACTCTTCATACTATAGCCCCAAGGTCAAAATTGGCTGTGCCCTACAGGTCCAGTGGAGCGATACAGGGCCATCATGGCCCTCTCGTTTTCTGTTTCCCACAATGTTTCCTAACCCTTCAGAAACAAATCCAACCATTTTAGGCACATATAATTAGTTACCTGTAAATGCTTTCAATTTGGACTAATCTAAAATTTTGTAATTAACTTTTTACCAAATGAAAAGATATCAGACTGGTCCAAATTGAAAGCATTTGCAGAGGAAACACTAAATGTTACACAAATTAGGAAATTTTTCCTTGAAAGGGTAGGAAAACATTGTGGGAAAAGGAGAAAATGCTGGTTGCCTGCTTTTTCTCTTTTTCCCACAATGTTTTTAAAAGTCCTTTTCCTTTGGGTTGTTTGGTTTGTGTGGTAAAGCGTAACCAAAGGTAACTTTCACTGATCTCACCATTATATCCCACAGAAACATGGTGACTGCTATGATAGCATTCTGTGAGACCCGGGCTGTGCTATACCCAGATGACAGACCCCAGCCATTCAGGATGTTCTTTGATGGATATGAAAAGATGAGTTTAAGTGTGAACTTTCAGTACATGCCAAACCCTGTTGTATATGATATTTCACCTTTGCGCAGTTTTGTCAGGTGTGTATAAGAGTCTTATTCGTAGAGAAATGCTTATCAGAGATATTTTTGTTGTCTAGATATATATGTACCATGCTCTTTGAAAAGGTGGTTTAACCTTTTACCACACAAGAAAATTTTACACTTGTCCAAATTGAAAGCACTTGCAGACAACAAATTACATATGGCTCATATGGTAAGATTTATCGGAAAGGTAAGAAAACATTGTGGGAAAAGGAGAAAATGCTGGTAACCAGCATTTTCTCCTTTTCCCACAATGTTTTCAAAAGGCTTCTTCTCCAGGATTGTTTTAACTCAGGACTGTGTGGAAAAGAGTTAATGCATCTGGAAAAAAGTATAGACCCAGGTCTGCCTGTGCAAGTCTGCACAGGGTGACTTTGGTTGAAACTTTTAGCTTTTTGTCAATTTTCTGCATGTCAAAGGACCTAATGATTCAGTCTGTTGTTAGGCAAAATGGATCTTATGGGTCCATAATTATATGACAACTTGCTTGGTATAATAGAGATGCATTAAACCTCCTTTTGCCAGAATGCAGCTCATATTGAAAATACAACACAAAGGACTTTTTTCTCTACAGAAACAATTGCAACTATAGACAACTTTCTGGCTCGACTGTTTTCAAAGAAAACCTGGAGGTATTGCCTTAACCCTGGCGTCATCATAGCCCAGGCGTCATTGTCTGCATTGTCATGCAAAAAATTCGGCATTTTCAAAAACTTTGACATTTTATATTAATATCTCTGTCATTACTGAAGATATTTACTTCAAACTTGGGCAAGTTGTTCACTATCAAAAGGGGAACCCATGCAACAAAGGCAGGTAACCATCAAAGTATTTTTGACTCAGTTATGCCCCTTTTTGACTTTGAATCGTCACTGAAAATCAGGCAACTGCAGCTGAGCGTTGGTACCCGCATGCGTTGCTCTTGTTTCTTCATGTTGTAGACTATACTTTTGAATACTATGCTTTCAAAAGGAGAAGTTAGCTGCAATAAGGGATTTCTCCATTTGCCACAAAGCTTTCTCTTCAGTTCATATCTTAACCCCTTACCAAATGACAAAATTTGAGACTCGTCCAAATTGAAAGCAGTTGCAGACGACAAAATAAATGTGACTGGAAAATTGAAATTCATCTCAGGAAAGTTAGAAAATATTGTGGGAAAAGGAGAAAATGCTGGTTACCAGCATTTTCTCTTCCCACTTTTTCAAAAGGCTTCTTTCTCAAGGTCGTTAAAAGTCGGGATTGTGTAGTAAAGGGTTAAAGCTGTCCTTTGTAAAGATATATCACAATGTTTTTGAAAGCCCTCCCCCTTTTGATCATTGAAACATGAGACTGTTTGGTAAAGGGTTAACCCTTTACCACACAATGCCGCCTTTTGACGCCCCTGAGAAAGAAGTCTTTTGAAAACATTGTGGGAAAAGGAGAAAATGCTGGTAACCAGCATTTTCTCCTTTTTCCACAATGTTTTCTACCCTATCAAAGGCAGAAATCATTATTTCAGTAACATTTATTTTGTCATCTGCAAATGCTTTCAAAATTGGATCAGTCTAGAATTTTGTCGTATGGTAAAGGGTTAAGAAGGTAATAAGTTAACCAGACTTACTTTTTTGCAGTGGCGGAAGAATGATCACAGTATCGGGTAACAATTTACACACAGTGCAGCAGTCGAAACTCTTTGCTAGATATACAGACATGCATGGGAATATGAAAAGCACAGACAAACAGGTATGGAAATCCTGGTCATGATAGGTCATTTTGTCCTTTGATTTTAATTTGAAGTAAATGTGTCTATTAGTATAGCTTTGCATTCTTTATTGTATGGTGTACAAAGCTGTTTTCAACATGATTTCAGTTATATCGCAGTAGATAGTACACCTGTCAATGCTTTCCTGGAGTTTCATTTTACCAGTGCAGTATTTTTCATAAGCCACTGGCTTCACACAATATTCTTCATAAGCCACTGGCTTCCCAACATAACCATCGTTGAACTTACGATCAGCGGTGTGAGAAGAATGTCCCAATGACTATCATCAATCCTCTGAAAGAAATTGGCCGAGCTGGGGATTCGTGTGCTTTACAGTTTTCAAATCTTGTCATAGTTGAGAAAGATATAACAGTTCCTTTTGCTTAATTCTTTACAAGGCTACAAAATTCGAGACTTATCCAAAGTGAAAGCTGAAGTGAAAGACAAATATGGCTAAAAGGATCAAATTTGTCTTTGTATCGGTAGTTAACATTTTAAGGAAATAAATTATGGAAATTCTAGTTACCAGCATTTTTATATTTTTCCTATATTGTTCTATATTCCTCAATGTCATCGAAACACATGGTTGTATCATTAAAGGGTCAACTCTTCATTAAACAACAAAATTCTAGACCTTTCATGATTGAAAGCTTTTGCAGAAGAGAAAATGTGACTCAAAAATTGGAATTACTATTTGAAAGGTTTGAAAAAACTGTGGGAAAAGGAAAAAATGCTGGTTTCTAGCATTTTCTCCTATTCCCTTGATGTTTTTGAAAGACTTCTTTCTCAGGGTAGTTAAATTCAGGATTGTATGGTAAAGGGTTAAAGATTAATCAGCATCAGTAACTAAATTTCACTCTTTACTCTGTCACAGGTTTGTACCAATGTCACCCCAACCCAGATGGTTTGTCCAACTCCACACATCCCAAGAGGGTCCTTTCACAGTCAGTTTTACAGATCTAAAAGATCCACGCATGTTGAGGTTGACCTCGGGTTCATCATGGACAACGTAGAGACAGTGAGGAACTTGTCCAGAAGCGGCATCAAGTCTAAGATGAGATACTATCCAGATCCAGTAGTCTACAACTTCACAGAGCCCAACTCTGTCAAAAAATTTAAGGGCGAGGTTCTGGTCTTTGAGGTAAGTAAAAGTGTGCAATTCTTTAACTTTTTACCACATAATCCCAACTTTAACCCTTTCCCAAACAACAGATTTTGGACTGGTCCAAATTGAAAGAGTTTGCAGACGACAATTTTAAATTTGATAAAAATGGCAGAAAGTTCTCAAAAAGGGTAGAAAACACTGGGGGAAAAGGAGAAATTGCTCGTTACGAGCAATTTCTCCTTTTCCCACAGTGTTTTCAAAGGACTTGTACTGCAGACACGTGAAAACCAGGGCTTTTTGGGAAAGGGTTAAATGACCCTAAGGAAAAGGGCTTTTCACAACATTGTGGGTAGAGTAGAAAATGCATTTTCTCCTTTTCCCACAATGTTTTCTACCCTATCAAAGACTTTTAAAGACCCTAAGGAAGAAGGGTTTTGAAAACATTGTGGGAAAAATATAACATGCTGGTAACCAGCATTTTCTCCTTTTCCCACAATGTTTTCTACCCTATCAAAGACAAAGTCATCATTTTAACATCATTGAATTTGTGGTCTGCAAAATGCTTTCAATTTGGTTCAGTCTGAATTTTTGAATATAACTTTAAATCTGTCCAAATTGAAAGCATTTGCAGATAGATTTGTTGTCTACAAATGCTTTTGATTGGGATAAGTCTAAAATATTGTGATCTGGTAAAGAGTGAATACCTTTCTGCGAGGCAGGTGCCTTGTCATACCTTTGCATAGAACAAGTGTTCTGGGAAAAAGTATGGAGGGGGTAGAGTGCCTGACTTTCACATCTTTTGTTTAGGTGCAAGGAAGCAGGTATTGATTATGGTTTAAACTAGTTCTGGAACTACTTTCTCAATTAACCCTTTACCGCAAAATGCTGCCTTTTAACGAACCTGGGAAAGAAGCCTTTTGAAAACATTGTGAGAAAAGGAGAAAATGCTGGTAACCAGCATTTTCTCCTTTTCCCACAATGTTTTCTACCCTTCCCAAAACAAATTTCAGTTTTTGAGTCCCATTCATTTTGTTGTCTGCAAATGCTTTCAATTTGGACTAGTCTATAATTTTATTGTTTGCTAAAGAGTTAATGTAAATCAAGTAAGTTTGATTCTTTACCCAACCCCAAAATTTTTTAATGGACCAAATTGAAAGCATTTGCATATGACAAAATAAAGTTTGTTAAAATGACAATTTTTGTCTGTGATAGGATAGAAAACGTGGGAAAAGGAGAAAATGCTGGTTACCAGCATTTTCTCCTCTTCTCTAAATATTTTCAAAAGCCTTCTCTTTCAGGGTTGTTAAAAGACGGGACTGTGCGATAAGGGGTCAAAAGAAAAAAAAAAATGTTGCCTCAGTATCTTTACGTATGAGCTTTGTTAATTTCAGGGTAAAGGACTGAACTTGGCAGCATCCAAAGATGACATTAAAATTTCCATTGGAGGACAGAAATGTAATGTGACAAACCTATCGGAGTCACAGATATTTTGTACCCCACCCGGAACGCAACCAACCGGCAGAGATGAGCATGGCAATGATGATTCTTCATATCCAATTGTTGTGGTAAACTACTCTTTGTTTTGTTCATTTATATATTGAAGGCTATTTTTTGTAGCCGAGCCCCCATAGCTCGGTCGGTAGTGTACAGGACTTGAGAACAGGAGGTCATTTGTTCAATCCCCTGCTTGGCCAATTTCTGTTCGAGGAGTGATGATAGTCATTGCGACAGGATTCATTCCTCTCTCACTGCTGACCATTGTTTCGATGATGGTTATGTGGGAAAGCAGCCAGTGGCTTGGAAAGAATATTGTGCAGAGTATTGGTGAAAGAAACTCTAGGAAAGCATGGATAAGTGCACTGGCCGCGATGATATAACTGAAATAATGTTGAAAACGTTGTTAAACACCATACAATCAATACAATCAATCTATTTTTTGTACATTTAGCAGCAGCCAAATTTTGAGTATATGGCAAAAGGACAAAGTACTGGCAGTGAGCAATTTTTTTTCCTTTTGCAGCAAATTTTTCTCGTATCCATTTTTTAATTTTAAAACTTATTTAAGAACTTGTATTTTTAAAAGCATGATTATGTGTTACAAGGAAATGGTCTTTTTCCTTGAGTTATATCCTTATTATTCAAGAAAGGTCTCTTATTTCTTCATTAATTTTTGAAAACTTGTTTTTCTTCTTAACTCTTTACCAAATGACAAAATCTTAGACTGGTCCAAATTGAAAGCATTTGCAGACGACAATTTAAATGTGGCTCAAATGATGGAACTGTCTTTGATAGGGTAGAAAACATTGTGGGAAAAGGAGAAAATGCTGGTTTCCAGCATTTTCTCCTTTTCTTACAATGTTTTCAAAAGGCTTCTTCCTGAGGGTCATTAAAACTCGGGACTTTGTGGTAAAAGTTAAGTAAAAAAATAGCACCAAATGTATGATTGCACTCATTATCAATTTATATTGTTAACACTTTACCAAATTACAAAATTTTAGACTTGCCCAAAGTGAAAGCATTGGCAGACAACAAAATAAATGTGAGTCAAATATTGTAACTTGTTCTGGGAAGGGGAAAATAACGTTATGGGAAAAGGGGAAAATGCTGATTACCAGTATTTTCTCCTTTTTCCACAATGTTTTCAAAAGCATTCTTTCTCAAGGTCGTTTTAAAATTGGGATTGTGTGGTAAAGGACGATAATGTTGTTGAATGGAATTAGAAGTAGTTCAGAGCTATATTAACCCTTAACTCTTTACCAAACGACAAAATTTTAGACTTGTCGAAATTGAAAGCATTTGCAGACAACAAAGTAAATGTGGCTCAAAAATTGAAATTTGTATACAGTAGGACGGAAAACATCGTGGGAAAAGGAGAAAATGCTGGTTACCAGCATTTTCTCCTTTTCCAACAATGTTTTAAAAAGCATTCTTTCTCAGGGTTGTTAAAAGTCAGGATTGTGTGGTAAACAGATAATCACATAATTCCAAGTTGTAACAACCCTGAGAGAGAAAGCTCTTTGAAAACATTGTGAGAAAATGCTGGTAACGAGCATTTTGCTCCCATTCCCAGTATGTTTTCTCAATTTGTGAAATCCCTTTTTTTTTTGAGACACATTTACCTTGTTGCCTGCAAATGCTGCCATTTTGGACAAGTCCAGAATTTTATCATGTGCTAGAGCAGAATTCCAGATAGAGGGAGTTATTTTGATTTCAAAATTGAAAATATTAGTTACTCTCCATTAAGCCCTATGTTATAGGTGCTCATCAGAATCGTCTCATCGAGATGACTCTAATGAGTACCCCACAACATAGGGTTTCGAAGAAAAAATAATGGATTTAGAATACCATCACTCGCTCTTACCTGGAGCTCTGCTAGGGAGATTTAAAAGAAATGTAAATTGTAATATTATAGGTTCAGATTGGTAATTTGGAATTCCGCGTGGGAAGGTTGGAGTATGAGAGGATAGCTATGATGAAATTCCCAACTGAGTACATCATGGGAACAGCAGCAGGGCTGGGATTTATGCTAATAATCATTCTAATGATTCTGATCATCTGTCGACGACAAAGTCACAAAGCCGAGAGAAATTACCGTAAAATGCAGCTTCTATTGGATAACCTAGAGAGTAATGTCAGAAATGAATGTAAGCAGGGTAAGTAAGGGTGATTTGAATAAGCTTTGTTTGTATTGGAGTTTATTGTTGTTTTAAAAGCTGGGGTCATTTCATGGTGGTCAGTGCACCTACGCATGTGTTTCCTGGCTATCTCACACCAGGACTGACACAACTTTCGTTCCAAGTCACTGACTACTTTTCTTACATACGTCAGAGGTGAGAGGGGTAAAATTGCTGGAAAGAGTTTGCCTTAACCGGGTATCAAACCTGCAACCACCAGGTCACAAGTCAGATATGTTAACCTCTGAGCTACCTTGCTGGGCCTTTATCGAAATATCCAGAGGGAGAAGGCGTTTGAAAACAAGGGAAAATGATAGAATATAGGTCGCCAGAGTTTTTGCCTGTTTCCACTAATTGTTATCCTTTTTAGGAAAATTCCATCCTTATTGTTCTTAATTCGTTATCTTCAAATTCCCACATTTTTCTTTTTCATTTAATAAAAGAATTGTATTTCTTTCCCTTGACATGTTTGTTATTCCCTTAATTTTTAATTGTTTCTGTTAGATCTGAAGTAAACCTCTATGGTAATTGATGAAGCATATTTTGACACTAACAAGATTCTGTACAACATTTTCATGGAAAATAGATCTGATTAAATCTTTTGATTGATGAATTTCATTGGAAATAAACCCAATTCGATAGCAAATAATTAAAAAATCAGAGGAAAAAGTTATTAAAAAGATATTATTTTTTTCCTAAAAAGTTGCTGTATACATTGTACTTTTGACAAATATAACTCTTTACCAAACAACAAAATTTTAGACTGGTCCAAATTGAAAGCATTTGCAGACAACAAAAATAGGTGACTTTAAACTTAGAATTTAGTTTGGGAAGGTTAGAAAACATTGTGGGAAAAGAAAAAAATGCTGGTTACTAGCATTTTCTCCTTTTCCCACAATGTTTTCAAAAGCTTTCTTTCTCGGGGTCATTAAAAGTCAGGATTGTGTAGTAATGGGTTAACTCTCTAGCAAACAGTTTGATATTTAACAACCTTGTACAAGCTTTTTAGAACATGGAGGGGAAGGGAGAAAAGTTCGTATCTTGACAAAAAATGCAGCAAAAAGCTATGGAAACATTTTTGTGAAACTATGTATAATCAGTATGAGCTTAAAATTAGTACAGGAGTGAATTTAAAATTGTGAGCACAGAGAAGAAATTACACATTATGCACAATTTCTCATTCAACTGCAATGTTTTTGAGTCATCTGCTGCAGAAGGCAAAAAGTCTGGTACTGGATGAAATTACTTAAGTTTTTGTTGCTATTTTCAGCTTTTGCAGAACTACAGACAGATATCACAGATCTGACGACGGATTTGGAAGGTGGGGGTATACCGTTTTGGGACTATCATACATTTACATTCAAAGTTCTGTTTCCTGGACTATCAGATCATGTGATACTTCATCCCCCAGTTTTAGAGGTAATGCAAGTCTGTCAGAGTTCTTTACCAATTGTGTATTCATTGTGCGGGAATTTACAGTCTTAAGTCTTCATCAAATGACAAAATTAACTCTTTACTAGACAATCCCGAGTTTTAATGTCCCCCAAAGAGATGGCTTTGGAAAACATCGTGAAAAAAGGAGAAAATGCTGGCAACCATTTTACTTTATCACGCATAGATTTAATCCTTTACTGCACAATCCTGACTTGCTGTGTCTCTGACTGAGAAGTCTTTACCACACATTAATGAGTTTTTACGAGCCTGAAGAAGAAGGCCTTTTGAAAACATTTTGGGAAAAGAAGAAAATGCTGGTAACCAGCATTTTCTCATTTTCAAACAACGTTTTCTTCCCTTCCAAAATCAAATTTCAATTTTTCAGTCACATTTAATTTGTCATCTGCAAATGCTTTCAAATTGGACATGTCTAAATTTTTTTTGTTTAGTAAAGAGCTAATTTATCGTCTGCAATCGCTTTCAGTTTGAGCCAGTCTAAGAATTTGTCATTTGGTAAAGAGTTAGACACTCATTTTAGTATTTTGACCAACAACTTCTGTCAAAAAGAAAGGGTAACTTATTGAATCTACAGATAAACAACGACATAAGTTACTTTTTTCATTGATTACAGTCATTAAATTGTTTGCGTTTGTCACAAATCGTGATCGTTTTTCTGTATGATAAAATGGAAATGCCCCCGCATATTGCTTATCTTGGAGCTTCAAACAATTTTTCTTTTGCAAAGGCTATTTCCAAGCCTGCAAGATGTTACTGATAATTTGTGGGAAATTTAAGTAATTTGATTTTGGGACGAACACATACCAGTGTAATCCATTTGTTTCTATTTAAACTTATTGATGTTACATTAATTTGATTAAGAAGTGGGTTTGATAGAATACGGACAGATATTACATTTCAGGCTTTCTAAACTATAGATCTAGAGGCCTTTTTTCCGAATTTGGACAGAAAACATTCGACTCTAAAAAGTCCTTTTACGTCAATTCTTTTTTAATACACCCCCATGTTTTAATGCCCTTGAAGAGAAAGGCTTTTAGAATCATTGTGAGAGATGGAGAAAATGATGGTTACCTTCAATTGATTCGTATTTGTCATTTGCTTAAGCTTTCAATTTGGGCAAGTCTAATATTTTGTCATTTGGTATAGGTTGCTAAGTACAACTGTATTGTTGATAGTGTAGACCAAAATAATACTGCACAGAACATGCATGCTGATCTTGGATTTACACGGTCTGATACTTTGTACAATATTCCTTCTTAAATAAGAGATTCTATTATCTATGCTCATCTTGATGAGTGAATAAATTGTTGGAACACTAGAAATGCTGTCTGCAAATGTGCATTAGGTTTTCTATGACAGTGATCAGTTTTAACTCTTTACCAAACTACAAAATTTTGAACTTGTCCAAATTGAAAGCATTTGCAGACGACAAATTTATTGTGGCCTAAATGACGAAATCTGTCTCTTACTGGATAGAAAACTTTGTGGGAAAAGGAGAAAATGCTGGTTACCAGCATTTTCTCCTTTTCCCACAAGGTTTTCAAAAGCCCTCTTTGAAAGCATTTGCAGATAACAGATTAGTTGTGGCCTAAATGACGAAATCTGTCTCTTATAAGATAGAAAACATTGTGGGAAAATGAGAAAATGCTGGTTACCAGCATTTTCTCCTTTTCCCACAAGGTTTTCAAAAGCCTTCTTTCTCAGAGTCATTAAAAGCTGGGATTATGTGGTAAAAGGTTAACAAATATTTTCTATTTCTCCCAGAAGGGTGGCAATGCTGGGTTCACAGAACATGGTTTACAACACTTCTACCATCTCCTTAGCAACAAGTTTTTCCTATTGACGCTGATACAGACACTGGAAATCCAGAAATCTTTCAGTATACGGGACAAGTAAGTGAAATCCATTAAAGGCCCAATAGGTGCCAAGAGTAAACAAAGCAGGTGTTAACATGGATTTACATTTAAATTGTATCATTTTAAAGAATGGAAATTATTGTTAAGATGACAATCTTTTATTGTACTGCCCATCTAGGGGTTAATTGCTGGCAAAAAAACGAATTTAAATCCAGGTCAAAAGTTGCCAGGTCACTCTGTCATTTACTTTTTACCTGATTTTAAAATTCATTTTTTTGCAAGTGAATTGCATTTGGACTAACCGAATAATAATAGATTGTCATCCTCACAATAATTTTCATGCTTTAAAATGGAATGGTTTTGATTTAAATATTGTATTTAACACCCATATTATTTAATTTGGGCCACTACTGGGCCTTAAAGTATTGATATAAGTGTATTTGGTCAAACAGGGAAATTTATGAAAAATAAGGGGGAAGTGTCTTCATAATTTGATCGAATCCTTACCATATAATCTCATATTCTTAAGTCCCTGAAGAGAAAGGCTTTTGAGAACATTGAGGGAGAAGAAGAAAAGGTTAGCAACCAACATTGTCTCTTTTTTTTCTCACTATGGTTTCAGCCTTTTCAAAGACAAATCCTATCTTTAAAGTCATATTTAATCTGTTGTCTGCTAGTGCTTTCAGTTTGGAGCCCAAGATTTTGTTGTTTGATCAAGAGTTATATGAAGATTGCTTAACCCTTTACCACACAATCCCGAGTTTTAACGACCCTAAGGATGAAGCCTTTTGAAAACATTGTGGGAAAAGGAGAAAATGCTGGTAACCAGCATTTTCTCCTTTTCCCACAATGTTTTCTACCCTATCAAAGAAATATCATATTATTTGAGCCACATTGACATTGTGGTCTGCAAATGCTTTCAATTTGGACGAGTCTTAACATTTTTTCATGTGGTAAAGGGTTAATCACACAAAATCATGGAATAAAAAAGTCAAATAATTTGGACCAACAGATTATAAAGTTAAATCATTATTTCCTTCAACATTGATGAGACCTAGTTCTTAATGTCAAATTTAGAAAAAGATTTTTCTTGTATCCTAGAACATATCTCAATTTAGATGAAATTGAAACATAAAATTTAGAGGAACTAGTTAATATAATATTTTGAAAAAAGCTTAAATACAACCAAAACAAAAGACGTTTTTTCAAATAAAAAAAAAAAAGGCTTGAATCTTTTCCCTGTTTTGTAGGGTGAATGTAGCATCATTGCTAACAGTGATTTACCAGGACAACATGGAGTATATTACAGAGTAAGTGCTCAATTTTTAGCTCGGCTATTCGGGGAAAAAACATCAAGGTATTGTCATAGTCCTGTTCTCGTCATTGTCTGTATTGTCATGCAAAAACTTTGATATTTTATAATATCTCTGTCATTACTAAAGATATTAATTTCAAGCTTGGGCAAGTTGTTAACTATCAAAAGCGGAACCCATACAACAGGGCAGGTAACCATCAAAATATTTTTGACCCCATCATGCCACTTTTTTGACTTGGAATTTTCACTGAAAATCAATCTATTTCTCAAAGTGTTGGCATCCACATACTCGTACACTAGTCTTGCAGAGATTGAGATTTTCCAAGATAAGACTTCTGTTGTAAGATATTATATTCTTTCATTGGCTGTGATCATGTTAACTGTTACTGTAAATTATGCTGGAGTAATTTGGAGTCAAGGGCTAAACTAAGACCAAACATTGAAGAAAAAAGCTGTTTGACCTATAATTTCATGCTTTTTCTGTTTAGCCACAATTATTTTCAGATTTTTTTTGTTTGATGAAATGATGTAGTAAAACCTGTTTCTGAATAAATGATTATTCATGCTGTATGTGAAATTTTACATTTCAGAATTCTGAAATCTTTAATGAATGAGCTAGTGGAGAGATCTGTCCTTGGTAAACACCCTAAGCTGATGTTGAGAAGGTATGTACATTATGTATCTAGAAATACATGACAGCAATTAGAATACAAATTATAATATTTAGCATCTGGTTTAACTCTTTACCACACAATCCCAACTTTTAACGACCCTGAGAAAGAAAGCTTTTGAAATCATTGTGGGAAGAGGAGAAAATGCTGGTAACCAGCATTTTCTCCATTTCCCACAATGTTTTCTACCCTTCCAGAATCAAAAAACAAAATTTCAACCACATCTAATTTGTCGTCTGCAAATGCTTTCAATTTGGATGACTCCAAATTTTTGTCATTTGGTAATGAGTTAACCTTTTACCACATGACAAAATTTTATACCAGTCAAAATTGAGAGCAGTTGCAGACGACAATTTCACTGTAGCTCAAGTGATGTGATTTTCCTTGGATGGGGACGAAAACATTGTGGAAAAGGGAGAAAATGCTGGTTACCAGCATTTTCTCGATTTCCCACAATGTTTTCAAAAGGCTTCTACCTTAGGGTCAGTAAAAGTTGGCATTGTGTGGTTAACAGTTAAATGTTCAGCATCTAATTCTACATTTAGATGTTTTGCTGAGAAAGTGCTGTGGTGGTAACATGCTGTCCTTTAACATGAAAGACCAAGGTGTCAAATGATGGAACAACATTGTTAACCCGCAGATACCTATTTCCAGTAGTGGAACTCTTCAGGTTAACCCTTTACCGCACAATCCAGACTTTTAATGACCCTGGGGAAGAAGCCTTTTGAAAACATTGTGGGAAAAGGAGAAAATGCTGGTAACCAGCATTTTCTCCTTTTCCCAAAATGTTTTCTACCCTTGCCAAGACAAATTTTCAGTTTTTGAGTTACCTTTATTTTGTCGTCTGCAAATGCTTTCAATTAGGACCGTTTCAAAATTTTGTGGTTTGGTAAAGAGTTAAAGGTGTTTTGAGACCTACTACTGGGACCATGCTAAAACAAAATTTAATATCAATGACATCATATATGAAGTACAACCTAACAAAGCCATCTGTACGAACAGGGCACATTTCATTACAATGCAGTGTCTAATATGTATATAAAGGCTTTCATTTCTTTAATTTCTTTTCCTGATATGGGCTAGTTAACAATTTGGCTATGTTACAGGCAACTTGCAGGCTCCAATAATATTGAACTGTCTAGCAAGACTTGTTAATTTTCTTCCTATTTATGCGCAAGGTTGCTGAAAAAGAGATCATAACAGTATCAGATTGATGATGATAAGTATTTGCAATAATGGTTAGGAAATGATTTTGATGTACGGAACATCTGTTGCAAAGAAAGAAACTGCTTGTATTGTTGCTTGTTTAGAAAAAGATTTGCCATTTGGCAGTAAAAGCTGTTTGCAGACACATTGAATCGAAGTCTAAGCAACTAATTACTTCGCGGTTTCATACAGTGTGATTAGGGTTTTTTTTTTCATACCTCCATGAAAAAAAAATAATTCTCTTCATTCCTTTAATTTAATATTACAGACAACATACACCCGCGGAAATAATTCAAACTGCATTCATTTTCTTTATTTTTAAATGTAACGTTGGAGTTTCTAAAGCCCCTTCCACTCATATTTGTATGGCGCAAGAATACAATAGGGAAGCAGTTTTCAGATCCCCAAGACTAACGTGTCCTGAAAATCAACCAATAAAATGAAAGTAAGTTAACACGGCAGTGTGTAGGACCCGCAATGTGTAACCTTCACTCTGAGTAGAAGCATGGTGAATATTGCAGTGGGAATTCATGATGGATGACTCTCGTAACTTTCATTGTTGAATTGTTATATTATTTTTTTTCTTTGTAAAATGATACTCAGGGCAAAAAAAAAGCTAACTAATAAACTTGGGACTCTATATAAAATTCTTAAAAAAAAAATGTGGAATATTGTATACATGTTTGTTTACATTAGTTTGACAGCTAAAGTAGTTACCGTGCGTCATTTTTTTTTTCATGGAGCTGTGAAAAAATCTTTTCAGCCAATCAGAACTCGCCAATATTCATGAAAACAATTGATATTAAATTATTTCAGGACAGAGTCAGTGGTGGAGAAGTTGTTGACAAACTGGCTGTCATTATGCATGTATAAGTACCTGCGGGTAAGAACAGTTCACAGTTTACTTCAGAATGCTAATTTTTTAATTCTGTACCACACAATCCCGACTTTTAACGACCTTGAGAAAGAAGCCTTTTGAAAACAATGTGGGAAAAGGAGAAAATGCTGGTAACCAGCATTTTCTCCTTTTCCCACATTGTTTTCTACCCTTCCCAAAACAAATTTCAATTTTTGAGTCACATTTATTTTGTAGTCTGCAAATGCTTTCAGTTTGAACTAGCCTAAAATTTTGTCATTTGGTAAAGAATGAATTAATGAATCATCTTTGCCTTTGCACTCAAGTCAGTTTAGGACAGGTTTTTTTTCATGGAATGGTACCCAAGATGATTAACCCTTTAGTGCACAATCCTGACTTTTACTGACCTGGAAAAAAAAGTCTTTTGAAACTATTATGGGAAAGGATTTTCTCCTTTCCCCACAATTTTTTCTACCCTATGAAAGACCAAAATCATAATTTTTGCAACATGTAATTTTTTGTCTGCAAATGCATTCAAATTGGACCAGTCTAAAATTCTTTTATTTGGTAAAGAGTTAATAAACAAATGTACACACTGGAGTTTTGGTTACTGTGGTTTTCTAAAGATCTGGAATATTTTTCAAAAGTAGAATAAAGATTTATACCTCATTCAAATTGAAATCTCTGTAAGCTCGACTTTTTTCAAAGAAGATTGGTGAAACCTGGAAACCAGATAAGACTTAAATTTTGAAAGTACCAGCGCGGTCTTAATAGAGGGGTCATACTGTATAATTGCTTGGATCAAATTTTTATATTCCCCAAACTCAGTTGCTAGCATGCAGGACTTGAGAACAGGGGTCATTGGTGCGTTCCCCAGCTCGGCAAATTTCTTCCAGAGGATTGATGATAGTCATTGCAACAGGATTCATTCCTCCCTAACTGCTGACCATTGTTTAGAACATGGTTAGGTGGGAAAGCAGCCATTGGCTTGTATATATATTGAATATTGTTGGGAGTACTGGTATAAGAAACTCCAGGGAAGCATGGATAGGTGGACTGCCTGCCGCGATACAACTGATACAGTGTTGAAAAAGGTATTAAACACCATACAATGAATAAATTAAACTAAATTCTTTATTGCATCCTTTTTTTTGCAGGATCTGTGTGGATCCAGTCTCTATGTCCTGTACAGAGCCATCAAACTACACGTGGAGAAAGGCCCTGTGGACTGTATGACGGGTGATGCTAGATACACGCTGTCAGAGGACAAACTGTTACGAGACAAAGTTGATGCAAAACTGCTGGTAAATAGGATAGAATCCTGCCTTTGGCTTTATTGCGTCTAAGGCTTATCTTGCATATCTTTCATCTCAAACAGGAGAACATTGTGGAAGAAAAAAATTGAATGAGGAAAAAGTTAAACTATAATGATGATCACAAGGACATAATAGTGGGGTAAAACTAGTCATTGCTCATCTGTAGATTTTAATTATGGTCAAAAACCAGTTACCATTCAGTGTATATTCAAACATAAAACTTGATCCTATCCCACACAATTCTGACTTTTAACATCCCTGAGGAAGGAGATTTGAAAACATTGTTGGAATTGGAGAAAATGCTGGTAACCAGCATTTTCTCCTTTTCCCACAATGTTTTCTAACCAATCAAGGACAAATTTTATCATTTTGGGCCACCTTTAGTATTTCGTCTGCAGATGCTTTCAACTTGGAACAGTCTAAAATTGTGCCGTTTATTAGAGAGTTAAAATTTCATAGAACAGGTGACACTTGGAAGAAATATTTGAAATAAAGGATAAAATGACTTTTGAACTTCATGTGAGAAAAGGAAAATTGCTTGTAACCAGGGATTTTTCCTGTCTCCATGGTGTTTTCAAGAGCTGCCTGTTGCAGGTAAGGATTTCAGTGGTAATGAATCAGACATTTTCTGAATATGTATTTTCTTCTTTTATCTTTTTTCCAGACATTACATGTTTTCTATGAGGGAGAGGTGACCCAGTGCAAATGTTTAAACTGTGATACTATAACACAAGCTAAGGAGAAAATCATTGACCAGATGTATAGAAACATTCCATTTTCTAATCGCCCATGGGCTTGTGACCTTGACCTTGGTAAGTTTGGGCATGGATAAGTAAACTTACATGCCTTGACTTGTAAGGTTTTATAGAGAGTGTGCAATAAGCAATTAAATAGAATTATTTGTTTATTGAAAAAAGAAGGATTTTATTTTTAGGTGGGCTGTCACACTGTTCTTGACAAAGACATCTATAGGACATCAGAGCATGTTATGAAAAATATTATTAACTCTTTACCAAAAGCATAATTTATGCAGACAACAAATAAAAGGTGGCCCAAATGAAAAAAAATTGTCCCTTATAGGGTAGAAAATGTTACAGGAAAAGGAAAAAATGCTGGTTGCCAGCATTTTCTCCTGTTCCCACAATGTTTTCAAAAGCCTTCTTCCTCAGGGTCAGTAAAAGTCAGGGTTGTGATGTAAAGGGTTAAATCAATTTTATAGCTTTAATTATAGAATTTTAAATTGTGTTATGTCAAAAGGAATTTCAGATTCGATGTAAGGAAAAAAAATAACAAGGTGTCAACATACCTCTCCAGCAAGCTACAAAATTTTGGACTTGTCAAAATCCAAAGCTTAAATTCAAAGCATTTGCTGAAAACAAATCGAAATGTGGCACAAATTGTTAGATCTATCTGTGAACAAGGTTTAGAATGACTGGTTTTTACCAACCAAGATGTGTTCTTTTTTTCAGAATGGAAGAAAGGCACAATACCAGTTCTACTGCAAGATGAGGACAATTCTACCCAGAAAATAGACAGCTGGAAGAGAATTAACACATTACAGCATTACAGGGTGTTTGATGGGTCAGAGTGTGCCCTAATAAGGAGATACCAGACAATTAAGTCACCAAATGGTTCCCTAGACACTTCTGTTATTTCAGTGAATTCTTCTTTTCCTATTTTACGGAGTGAGAGTGATACAGGAACCAAGTTCTTTCATTTGGTATGACTAACATATATGATTTAGTGTTTTACTAAATTCTAATTGGTGACAATAGCTCGTCAAGGTTCAAGCAACATTGACCACCAAAGGCAAATGGCTGTTTTGCACAAGGAATATTCCAGTTGCAGCATATTTGTCTAAGCTCCAAAGTTGTTAAAATGGATTAACCCTTTCCCAAACAAGGCCTGGTTTTCACGTGTCTGCAGTACAAGTCTTTTGAAAACACTGTGGGAAAAGGAGAAATTGCTCGTAATGAGCAATTTCTCCTTTTCCCACAGTGTTTTCTACCCTTTTTGAGACCTTTCTGCCATTTTCATCAAATTTAAAATTGTCGTCTACAAACTCTTTCAATTTGGACCAGTCCAAAATTTGTCGTTTGGGAAAGGGTTAATTCTTTACCATACCAGACACGAAAAAAGAAAATTGTTCTTCAAAGTTATACATAAATATTGATATTATATTTTACAAAAAAAAAAAGTCTTTAACAGAAAAATTTGTAGGATCATAATATGTTTTGAACTGGAGTGAATGTTTTGCTATAGAAAATAACATAAGATTACTGATAATAATTATGAGGTAATCTTTCAGAGGTGAAATCAGGAGTCTAAATCTGTTACAGTTGGGAGGAAAGGGGGGGGGGGGGGGGGGGTCCTGAATTTTGCATTTTCATGATTCACTATATTTTTTGTTTTTATACACGAGATAACCTAAGACTTAACTTTTTCATTGAGTTTCTGTCTGTCAGTTTAGTTAATTCAAATGTGTCTTAAAAATTTTTCACAGGTTAAACATGATGATATAACAACCAAAGATGGCGGGGTAAAAATGGTGCCTGAAGTTTTTCTGCCTCGGCTTCTGGCATCCAAGGTTTGTATTATTTCATGCATATATTTTTCAATAACTCTTACATAAAAAATGATACCATATCTAAATTTACAGACAGTGAAAGAAAAAACATTGCCCCTCACTCATTTACTTCTTTAAACAGATTTTTTTTTTTTTTCCATCTTGCAGTTCAATCTTGAAAACATGCCAAAAGGAAAATGTGCTTGTGATGAACAACTACTCCTTTTTAGCTCCACTGGCCGAAGGCCAGCGAGCTATTGTCATGGCGTTGTGTCCGTCGTGCGTCCGTCCGTCCGTCCGTTCGTCCGTGCGTGCGTCCGTAAACTTTTTCTTTAAAAAACTTCTCCTCAGAAACTATTGACTGGATTTTTACCAAATTTCACAGGAATGTTCCTTTGGTGGTCCTCTTTCAAATTCCTTCAAATAATTGTGTTCCATGAAGAATTCTGGTTGCCATGGCAACCAAAGTAAAAAACCTTTAAAAATCTTCTCCTCCCAAACCGCTATTTGGATAGCATTATTATTTTGCAGGAATGTTCCTTAGATACAGGTTTACAGAATTCCTTTAAAAAAAAATGATCGGTCAAAAAACATGGCTTTTATGGGAGATTCATTTTCCTTTTATGGTATAAAGTAAAATCTTTGAAAAATTTCTTCTCTAAAACTATTCATTGGATTTCATTGTTGTTTTGCAGGTAAGTTCCTATGGTGGTTGTCTGCCAGATTGTTTCTATGGTGGTTGTATACCAAATTCCTTTTAAAAAAATGATACACCTAAAAACACATTTTTTTATAGACAAGGCTTATATTTCAAAAAAATGTTCTTCTCCAAAACTGTTTATTGTGTTAGTTTTATCGACTAACAAAGAAAAAGGAAGAAAATTGGATTGACTTGACCTAGTCAGGGCTGTCCTATTTAAGCCCACACATTTTCCTTGGTATTAAGATCACAATTTACTCCAATGATATGCTATTAGTTAGTACTAGTAATGAAATATCACTGGCCATAAATAAGATAAAAGCTTGAGCACCTTTCACAACTTGAGCTTTTTAATTTTGCCTTATTACTAAGCCTGAGTAACCATGCCAAGATAAAAAAGAAAAAGTATTTTAATAACAAAACCCCCATGTTGTAGGTACTTTATAGTCCTTTTGATATAGAACAAGAGAACCTCTGCACTTTTATTAGTTCTGGTAAAGGTTTGTTGACCTACTAATGAGTAAATGCAGAGTGGACAGAGAAGGGGTGTAAATCCTGGTGACCTGGTACACAGTGGGACAGGGCTTTACATTTGTGATAAGGCATTAATGTTACCCAGTCAAACTGATCCCGCAACTTCAGTACACCAGAATTAATCTCTGCCCTGGAGCAGGATATTTGATTTATGTAAATGCATTTGTAGACCATTTTGTGTTGTTTGCCACAGAAGACATTCTAACTGTGAAAAGTTGATTATTAGGGATTAGGTGTTCATTGTATGCCAGCATATTTCATTCTATCTGGTGTATTGATGTAAGTTGATCTATATTGCTATAACATTCATTCATTTGCCCTCCTAGCTGTTCTTTTAGATTACCCCTTTACCACACAATCACAACTTTTAACGACCCTGAGAAAGACATATTTTCTATATTTTGATGTTTCCCCACCCAAAATGTTTTGTGAAAGGACCTGTTGCAGACAACATATCTTCAAATTGGTAAGACATATATAAAAAAGGATAGAAATTATTGTGGGAAACTAAGAAAATGCTGGTTACCATTTTTTTCTTCTTTTCTCACAAGTTTTTTCCATACCTTTTTTCTTTAGTGAGCTAAAATGCAGGATTGAATGGTAATTGTTAAAAACTTCTTTTCGCCATTATAGAAATATCAGGCCTGTGGAGCGATACAGGCGCTCAAGCGCCTCTAGTTTCACATTGTTTCCTCTGACATTCATGTATTGAAACCTTATTTGTGCTGACCATCCATATTTTTAAGGACGTTTCCGAAGGTATTTTTGTCAAATTTGTGCAGGGGTTGAATTAGTTGAATTGGTTTTCATATTAATCCCAAGGATTTCAGAAAAAACATCATGAGGAAAAAAGATACATTGCTTGTAAAGTAAAAACAACTTTTATTTTAGAGAAGGATTTGGAGTTATATCAAAGGCAGATGTTGGATATATTTTGTTCACAATTTTGGAATAGTTTCTCTAGATTGTACATATAGGCTATACCTGAGATTTGTTAAGAATAACCTTCAAATAGTTATGCTTTTGTAAGTTTACTTCATAATATTAACCCTTTACCACACAATCCTGAGTTTTAATAACCCTGAAGAAGACAGCTTTTGAAAACATTTCGGAAAAGAAGAAAATGCTAGTAACCAGCATTTTCTTCCTTTCCCACAATGTTTTCTAAAATTTCAAAGACAAACACAATTATTTGAGCCAAATTCGATGTCGTCTGCAAATGCTTTCAATTTCAACAATTCTAAAAGTTTGTCGTTTGGTAAAGAGTGAAACCTTTTAGTTTCTGGGTTGTAAATCTTCTGTTTTGTAAAGTAGACAGTTAAAACTTTATTACATACACATTTACAAATAGACAAATGATGTATATCATTTTTGATATGATAGGAATTCTTATGTTGTTGAAAGTTTTGCAGAAAAGATTACTGTTGATTATATTTTCAGGGTACTTTGCAAAAGTACATTGATGACTTCTTCCGCACTATATTGTCTGTGAATTCCTTCATGCCCCCTGTTGTCAAGTATTTGTTTGATTACCTGGACGAGACAGCTGTCAGATATGGCATCAATGACCCTGACGTCATACATACATGGAAATGTAACAGGTGAATATTTAAACTATTACATCACAAACGTGACAGTTTTTATGCCCTGGCAGCAGAACAGTTTTACAAATATTTAGCAAAAAGGAATAATTACTTCAAACAGAACAACTACTTCTTTGCAAAAATGTTTTCCATACTGGCGAAAAACCATTTTTTCCTTTCCGTTCAAAACATGTATTCTTTGGTTAACTCTTACACCAAACAACAAAATTTTATGATTGTGTGGTAAAGGGTTGATTTATGGTAGAACTTGGTAGGTTTGATAAAAAGCCCTCACCATAGTAAGTAAAGTCATACTAAACTTCCAACTGTAAGCATCTTTTAAAAAGAAGGGTAGGTGTGAACGACAATTTTCAGATATATGCTTTTAACCCTTTACCACACGTCCCGACTTTAAACGACCATGAAAGAGAAGCCTTTTGAAAACATTGTGGGAAAAGGAGAAAATGCTGGAAACCAGCATTTTCTCCTTTTCCCACAATGTTTTCTACCCTTTCCAAACCAAATCTCAATTTATGAGTCAGATTTATTTTGTTGTCTGCAAATGCTTTCAATTTGGACCGGACTAAAATTTCGTCATTTGGTAAAGATTTAAGCATCCAAGAAATTGTCCCCACTTTTAACCTAAACTTTTTTGTGAAATACGCATTTTAGGTTTGAAAAGTGTTCCTCATGGAAGCACTTGGAAGGAGGATGATTTTTTTTTTGTGATAGATCTAGTTCCAATTTGTTTTTGTGCTTTTTACAGCCTTCCTCTCCGTTTCTGGGTGAACATTGTAAAGAATCCGGATTTTGTGTTTGATATTCACAAACCAGTGATAGTGGACTCCTGTCTCTCTGTTGTGGCTCAGACGTTCATGGACAGCTGTTCAACCTCGGAACATAGACTGGGCAAGGTAAGACATTGTAGTATGTTCACCTTTATTTAACCCTTTACCAGGCGACAAAATTTTAGCCTTGTCCAAATTGAAAGCATTTGCAATTGATAATTTCAGTGCAGCTCAAATGATGCAGTTTTTCTTTCATAGGGAAGAAAACATTGTGGGAAAAGGAGAAAATGCTGGTTACCAGCATTTTCTCCTTTTCCCACAATGTTTTCAAAAGGCTTCTTTCACAGGGTTGTTAAAAGTCAGGATTGTGTTAAAGGGTTAAACATCTAGCTAAATACTTTGCTGTTTTCAGGATCCTAATGAGAAGGCTTTAGTAAAATGTTGCGGGAAGAGGGTGAAATACTTGTAACCAGCACCTTTCCGTACAATGTTTCTCATCCCTTCTAAGACATTTCATCATTTGAGTCATGTTAACCCTTTACCACACAATCCCAGCTTTTAACAACCCTGAGGAAAAAGCCTTTAGAAAACATTGTGGGAAAAGGAAAATTGCTGGTAACCAGCATTTTCTCCTTTCCCCACAATGTTTTCTTCTCTTCCCAAAACAAATTTCAATTTTTGAGTAACATTTATTTTCTTCTCTGCTAAAGCTTTCAATTTGGACTGGTCTAAAAGTTTGTCGTTTGGTAAAGAGTTAACCCTTTACCAGATGACAAAATTTTAGCCCTGTCCAAATTGACAGCATTTGCAGAAGACAATTTCAGTGTGGCTTAAATGATGCAATTTTCTCTTGATAGGGTAGAAAACATGGTGGGGAAAAAGGAGAAAATGCTGGTTACCAGCATTTTCTCCTTTTTCCACAATGTTTTCTAAAGGCCTCTTTCCCAGGGTCATCGAAAGGCGGCATTATGCAGTAAAGAGTTAAAGTCATTTTTCAAACCTTCCATTAATGATAAGTCAATCAGTTTGTTCCCTTGTTAAGAATCAAGTGTGTTAGTGTTTTAGTAGGAATAGAAAATTCAAGGCACTTTAGCATTAAGATCAAAATGTACAGAAACTGCAAGCTGATCTTTTATCTACTATCAGTCTCTGATAAATAATGGTTGAGATGTTCTCACCGAAATATGATTTTCTGTTAACATTTTAACAATTAATCCATTTCAACAAAATGATAATGTCCATTTCATTATTTAGCTCTCTAGGGTTAAATAAATAAATGCCTTTTCCATTGATTTCTTTTGATTAACATCTTTCTGCACAATACTTTAATGGTTTTCATTTCTCTCTCTGTTTCCAGGATTCTCCATCAAACAAACTATTATTTGCCAAAGATATTCCAAACTACCGAAAGATGGTAGATCGCTACTTCCGTGAAATTCATGAGATGAAAGGCGTCAGTGACCAGGAAATGAATGCTTTCCTGGCGTCAGTGTCTAGGGTATGCCATGAAAATTATTACCTCGTAAGTGCATGATTTATCCTTGCTAACAGCCTAACACCTGCCTGTTAACCCTTTACCACACAATCCAAAGTTTTAACAACCCTTATGTAGATGGCCTTTATTGTGGGAAAAGAAGAAAATGCTGGTAACCAGCATTTTATCCTTTTCCCACAATGTTTTCTACTTGTTCATAGACAAATCCCAGCGTTTGACATATATTTGATTTGTCTTCTGCAAATATTTTGGATTTAGGTTAAGTCCAAAATGTGGTTGTATGGTAAAGGGTTAATCCTTAGAATGCCAAATAAACCTAGCAGACACTTTACATCTAGAATTAAAACCCAAATATGTGCTGTTTCAAGTCTGTTCTTGCACAGAATGTCTCAACAAAGAGGACAGTGTAAATCAAAGATTAGGTTTTTTTGTGCTGTCTGATCTTGATCTACACTGGCCGCTAAAAGCACTTTAGGTGTAAAAGGGGCTTGAAGAGTTTAATATTAATAACTAGCTTAAATCTGTCGCTTATAATTTTTATATACAACACCTTTTGAGACCTCCCTCTTATATGGCTCTGTATAATCCTTGTGGGAAATTGCCCTTAACCATTTACCACACAGTCCCGACTTAAAATGACCCTGAGGAAGAAGCCTTTGAAAACATTGTTGGAAAAAGAGAAAAATGCTGGTAACCAGCATTTTCTCCTTTTCCCACAATGTTTTCTACTCTTCTCAAAACAAATTTCAATTTTTGAGTCGCATTTATTTAGTTGTCTGCAATAGCTTTCAATTTGGAAGAGTATAAAATTTTGTCGTTTGGTGAAGAGTTAATGGAGCACATTCTTCCCCAGCCGAAATCGCATTTCTATATGATATGTCTTCATATAAAACCCATACATGCTGGTGCATTCTGGTGTTTAGAAATGGGTCCCATTCAATGCTTGTTTTGAAAGTAATAGATGGAATGAACCAGGTATTATGACCTTGCTTGCTAAGTCTTTGATAGAACTGGAGCCATAATCACCAATCAACCATTCTTAGTTTTATTCTTAGTCTGATTTTGGATTTAGAAAGTAAATGGTTTGCACAATCAGAAATTGTGTTACATTTAAATTTAGAAAATTCTTGACAATATGGCTAGGAATCTTCTTAAGAATAGTTGGTGAATATGGACCCAGGTCACGTTTCACACAACTAAAGAGAGGAAAGGTTGATAATTTATGGAAAGAGCATGAGTTTTAGAATTTGAATGTGAACAGCAATGCTAGTTAGTTGGTTCTAAAAGCTTGAACAGAGTTGTTTGCCATGATTCAGTTACAAGTGTATGTTGCACCATACTTACATGCTGCATGGACAGTGCTATCTAATCTTCGATCAGCACCAGTTATTTTTCGAGAAATATAAACCTGTAGGGGGCTGAATAAACTCAACACATTTTCAGTGATGAGAATAATTCCATTTAATTGCAATACCAAGCTTGCTTTTGGCCAGAATGTCCCACCAAAGCGGACAGTGCAGATCAAAGATCAGACTCTGTATTTGTACAGTCTGATCTTGATCTAGTGGCTGCAAAGGCACCTATAGTTTGTGTCAAGAGCATACTAGGATATCTCAAATTTTTTTCATGTACAACAGAAATAAATTAAACAAGTTAGCTAAGTAGAATACTTAGGAAAAAAGGCCTTGACAGTAATATTGAAATCAATTCTATAATGTATACACAATTTATAAGAATTGATACATGAACAAATTTGAAAACATTCAGGCAAAACCAGAAGTTGCACACTGCAATTGATCTATCTTTCTGTCCAAAAATTGAACAAACTGTCTGCTTTGAGATTAGAAAATTGCCTGTATTACATGAAGTACTTTGAAATGGTTTGCTGTATCGAAATAAACTAATTCACATGCATGTCTGTAGTACAGGAGCTTGTTCATAAGAAAAAAATGTACATTTTATGAAATTTAGCTTTTACTGTTGGCTCGTTTTTAGCTCAGATGTTTTCAAAGAAAACATTGAGGTATTGTTCACTCGTCACAACTCGGCTGATTCCGTACCTACATCTAACCTCGTCTGTATAAAGGAGGCTTCCATTTTGAACTACCAATCACATGATCTTAAACATGGCGGTGCCCCTGTAGATGGTTTAGCAACGACATGAACAACCACTGTGAAGTTATTCACTTCTATCGATCTGTCGATGAAAGCTCCTAATGGAATTGATAAACCACGCTAAAAATTGAATGTACAAACTGTTTGCCGACTGAAATACTCTTAAAAAGATAACGATAGAAAATTTACTCATGTGCTCTTTCTAAAGAGGAGCCTTACAATTTCAATAACAGTAAAGCGGTGTGCTTCTGGAGATGTGCAAAATGTACCGTGTAGGTGCATATCAAGCTACGTGATACAGCCGAGGGATTTGATGACCGGATCACCCAAGGTATGCCGAATGAGGTATTGTTGTAGCCCTGGCATCATGTGCATCGTCATGCAAAATCTTTGACATTTCATATCTCTGTTACTACTGAAGATATTTGCTTCAGACTTGGACAAGTTGTTGATTATTAAAAGAGGAACCTATACAACAAGGGCAGGTAACCATCAAAGTATTTTTGACAGAGTTATGCCCCTTTTTGTCTCGGATTTTCACGGACACTTTGTTGTTACTGCCTATGGTTAAAGTTGTTAAATAGGGATGTGTACACGATGTGCATTGAATGTCTTCAAATTTATTTGCCCATTTATGTAAATTTTTCAGGCATACCCAGGAAAAGTGTACAAGTCTAGTGCTTTGAAGGAACTCTATGCCTATATCTCTAAATACAGTACAGAGGTAAGGAATTTTAACACTTGAGGCCCTGAACCCATTTTCCACCTAATCCCAAGTTTTAACAACCCTGAAGGAGAAGGTCTATGAAAACATTGCGGAAAAAGGAGAAAATGCTGGTAACCAGCTTCCCATTTCAAAAAGAGCAATCTTCTTTTTAGCACCATGTATCTTGTCAGCTTCAATGCTTTCAGTTTGAACAAGTATGAAATTTTGTCATGTGGTAAAGGATTAAGTGCTTATTTGGACCATGTAGATTAAGATCAGACTGTGTAATCTGATCTTGGATTTACACTTACTTTGTAGCTCTGCTTTTTCCCCAATTTCCAAAAGACAGAAAACTTTTGGAAAATACTGTGAAGAGCATTAACCATACCATATCCCACAATGTTTTCTGTATAATCAAATAAAATTGCTTTAAAGTATATCTTTACACATTTTCAGCCCATTTCATCTTTATTTTATCAAACTATAGTCATTCTTGTATCTTTATGCCAAATGTTGCACCTGATTGCAATGTTGCATGGACTACAACCAATAGAAAATGCATTTCATTTTCTTTGGGCTATCAAAGAAATCCCTTTTGCCATGTTTCTAGTTTTAAATCAAAGATTTCCAATATTTGTATTTATCCCATAGACCATATATATGGGTAATTTATCCATGTTTACACAGCTGACTAAATTTTGAATCATTCTACAGTCTATCAAATATTAACAGTGCTTTTCTCTGTGGCTGAGGATGTATCTCTAACTTTCAGCATACTTCTTTGATTTCTGGTGTGTTATGAAATGATCTGTTTCATAGTTTATAAATGCATGTTAACCCTTAACTACACAATCCTGAGTTTTTATTACTGTAAGGCAAAGGCCTTTTGAAAACATTGTGGGAAAAGGAGAAATTACTTGTAACCAGCATTTTCTCCTTTTCCCACAATGATTTCTACCCTTCCACAGGTGAATTTCTTATGAGTCACAATTATTTTGTCATTTGCAAAAGCTTTCAATATGGGCATTTTAAAATTTTGTCGTTTGGTAAAGGACTTACCCTTTACTTCTTTACCAAATGACAAAAAACTTGACCCTCTCAAATTGATAGCATTTGCAGACAACAATTTATATGTAGCTACAAGGATGATTTTTGTCTATGAAAGGGAAGAAAACATTGTGGGAAAAGGAGAAGATGCTGGTTACCACCATTTTTTCACTTTTCCACAATGTTTTCAAAAGGTCTTATCCTGAGGGTCATTAAAACTCAGGATTATTTGGTAAAGGGTTAACAGGCATTTCATTTATTTTCTCCCCTAGTTGATGGAAGTGTTGGAGCAGGACCCAGTTGGTGTGCGAATGCAACTGCCTGCAAAGTTAGGAACTGTGATTACAGCTATGGATGGACCAAATTCAGGGAGACAAGCGTTTGTGTGACAAGGAGTGTTCAAAATGCAAGCATTTGTATGACAAATTGTATTAAAAATGCAAGCATTTATGTGACAAAGTGAAAAATTCAAGCATCTGTGTGACAAGTGTCAAAAGCATGCATATGTATGAGAAAGACTGTAAGATGGAAAAGCCGTTGATAGATATATAGGGCCATTTTAGGCTTAGGAAAAATGGTATGGCCCTATGAGGAGAAAGAAAAGTTTTTAATCTTTTCCACACTATCCCGACTTTTAGCAACTCTTAAGAAAGAATGCCTTTTAAAAACATTGTGGGAAAAGGAGAAAATGCTGGTAAGCAGCATTTTTCTACTTTCCCTCAATGTTTTTCCAGCCTTTCAGAGACAACATCCACATTTTGAGCCACATATAATTTGTCATCAGTAAAAGCTTTCGATTTCAACAAGTCTACAATTTTGTTGTTTGGTAAAGGTTTAATTCAAAACATCTCTAAAAGCAATTCAAAATCATTTTTGGACCATTTTTGCTTTCTTCCAAGATGTCCAGTACTTGATTGAGCATTTGCTATATATCAAAATGGGAAAATTTAATACCACATTTAACAGAGAAGTGGTCCAGTCATGGCTGGACAACTGAGGGTGGTTTTGATGAATAGTGAAGAAACTGTTTTTGCAAGCAAATGCAGAGTTTTATCCGTCTGTAGACAAATGGTTTTTAGCTCCACTGGCCGAAGGCCAGCGAGCTATTGTCATGGCGTTGTGTCTGTCGTGCGTCCGTCCGTCCGTTCGTCCGTGCGTGCGTCCGTAAACTTTTTCTTTAAAAAACTTCTCCTCAGAAACTATTGACTGGATTTTTACCAAATTTCACAGGAATGTTCCTTTGGTGGTCCTCTTTCAAATTCCTTCAAATAATTGTGTTCCATGAAGAATTCTGGTTGCCATGGCAACCAAAGTAAAAAACCTTTAAAAATCTTCTCCTCCCAAACCGCTCTTTGGATAGCATTATTATTTTGCAGGAATGTTCCTTAGATACAGGTTTACAGAATTCCTTTAAAAAAAAATGATCTGTCAAAAAACATGGCTTTTATGGGAGACTCATTTTCCTTTTATGGTATAAAGTAAAATCTTTGAAAAATTTCTTCTCTAAAACTATTCATTGGATTTCATTGTTGTTTTGCAGGTAAGTTCCTATGGTGGTTGTCTGCCAAATTGTTTCTATGGTGGTTGTATACCAAATTCCTTTTAAAAAAAATGATACACCTAAAAACACATTTTTTTATAGACAAGGCTTATATTTCAAAAAAATGTTCTTCTCCAAAACTATTTATTGTGTTAGTTTTATCGACTAACAAAGAAAAAGGAATAAAATTGGATTGACTTGACCTAGTCAGGGCTGTCCTATTTAAGCCCACACATTTTCCTTGGTATTAAGATCACAATTTACTCCAATGATATGCTATTAGTTAGTACTAGTAATAAAATATCACTGGCCATAAATAAGATAAAAGCTTGAGCACCTTTCACAACTTGAGCTTTTCAATTTTGCCTTATTACTAAGCCTAAGTAACCATGCCAAGATAAAAAAGAAAAAGTATTTTAATAACAAAACCCCCATGTTGTAGGTACTTTATAGTCCTTTTGATATAGAACAAGAGAACCTCTGCACTTTTATTAGTTCTGGTAAAGGTTTGTTGACCTACTAATGAGTAAATGCAGAGTGGACAGAAGGGATGTAAATCCTGGTGACCTGGTACATAGTGGGACAGGGCTTTACATTTGTGATAAGGCATTAATGTTATCCAGTCAAACTGATCCCACAACTTCAGTACACCAGAATTAATCTGTGCCCTGGAGCAGGATATTTGATTTATGTAAATGCATTTGTAGACCATTTTGTGTTGTTTGCCACAGAAGACATTCTAACTGTGACTGTGAAAAGTTGATTATTAGGGATTAGGTGTTCATTGTATGCCAGCATATTTCATTCTATCTGGTGTATTGATGTAAGTTGATCTATATTGCTATAACATTCATTCATTTGCCCTCCTAGCTGTTCTTTTAGATTACCCCTTTACCACACAATCACAACTTTTAACGACCCTGAGAAAGACATATTTTCTATATTTTGATGTTTCCCCACCCAAAATGGTTTGTGAAAGGACCTGTTGCAGACAACATATCTTCAAATTAGTAAGACATATAAAAAAGGATAGAAATTATTGTGGGAAACTAAGAAAATGCTGGTTACCATTTTTTTCTTCTTTTCTCACAAGTTTTTTCCATACCTTTTTTCTTCAGTGAGCTAAAATGCAGGATTGAATGGTAATTGTTAAAAACTTCTTTTCGCCATTATAGAAATATCAGGCCTGTGGAGCGATACAGGCGCTCAAGCGCCTCTAGTTTAAGATTAACTTACCACCAAGTGACAAATTTTAGGCTCGACAAAATTCAAAGCAATGCAGAGTTTTATCCATTTGCAAGCAAATAGTTTTTAAGATTAACTTGCCACCAAGTGACAAATTTTAGGCTTCGCAAAATTCAAAGCAATGCAGAGTTTTATCCATTTGCAAGCAAATAGTTTTTAAGATTAACTTGCCACCAAGTGACAAATTTTAGTCTCCGCAAAATTCAAAGTATCTGCAGACGACAAATTTGAAAGTAATACAAATGGACCAAATTTCTTTGACAGGGTGGAAAACAGGGTAAGAAATGGAGAACAGTTGCTGGTTACCAGCTTTATCTTTTCCCACCATGTTGGTTGATCTTAGTAACACTGGCCACAGAAACAACTACATTAGTGAAAGGCACTTCGAGAGTTAACCCTTCACTACACAATCCCAAGTTTTAACGACCCTAAAAGAGAAGGCTTTTGAAAACATTGTGGGAGAAGGAGAAAATGCTGGTAACCAGCGTTTTCTCCTTTTCCTACAATGTTTTCTACCCTATCAGAGACAGAAATTATTATTTTGGCAACATTTAATTTGTCGTCTGCAAATGCTTTGAATTTGGTCTAGTCCAAAAATTTGTTGTTTGGTAAAGATTAAACAGTTGCTTACTGTGACCAATATGGATTCTTTGTACATAACTACTGTATGTGATACTTCTTATCTTATTCTGATGTGTTATCAGTGAAATGAATATGTAAAAGAAAAAGCTGTATAATAAATTGAGTAAGACGGATATAATTATGTAGATGTGGATGGAAGAGAGTGTTTTTGTTGTAAGTCACTGGTTCTAATTCACTAAATCTGAACACAGAGCCTGAAGTAAATATTCAAACTGTTTTTGTAACTCTTTTAACTCCAAAACTGGCCAGCTTATTGGTTGAGACATTCTGTTTGAGCCAATCAGATTGCTTGTCTTGGAACTAAAAATTAGAACAGTGTTTATAACTGTTGGTGAATGCAAAACCAGTTAACCCTTTACCACATAATCCCAGGTTTTAATGACCCTGAGAAAGAGGCCTTTTGAAAAACATTGTGGGAAAAGGAGAAAATGCTGGTAACCAGCATTTTCTCCTTTTCCCACAATGTTTTCTAGCCTTCCCAAAACAAATTTCAATTTTTGAGTTACATTTATTTTGTCATCTGCAAATGCTTTCATTTTGGACTGTTCTAAAAATTTGTCATTTGGTAAAGAGTTAACCCTTTGCCACACAGCAAAATCTTAGATTTGTCTTTGATGAAAGCATTTCCATATAACCAATTAATTATGGCTCATTTCATGAAAGCTGTCTTCTGGAGGGTAGAAAACGTTGTGGGAAAAGGAGAAAATGATTGTTACCAGCATTTTATCCTTTTCCCCATAATGTTTTCAAAAGCTCTTTTTCTCAAGGTAATTCAAACTTGGGATTGTGTAGTAAAAGATTAATGCAAGACAGCAGTTCATCTCTTCTGTAGATTCTATAGGCAATTTGTTGCTGTTTGGAAAAAAAAGGGGGGCATTCTCTGTTAAAAGGGGGTTTAATGCATCTGCAAAAAGTTTCGAAAAGTTTGGTTGTGCAGTCCGAGATGGTTGACCTAAGGGCAAACTTTTTTGTTTGTGGTCAATTTTCTGTATGTCAAAGGACCAGTGTACCCTATGATTCCTTCTGTTTGTCGTACAAAATGGATTTTATGGATCCATGATTATGTGATGACTGAAAATGAGGCTTAAAAAAGTATCAACCCAGGTCATCCTGCGCATTTTACTCAAGCTGACCTGAGACGAAACTTTTTGGTATTGGTCAATACATGTCAAAGGACCACTGTAAATTCATGATTCAGTGTGTTGTTATACAAAATGGATTTTATGGATCCATAATCATGTGATGACTTGCTTGGTTTCATGCATAACGGAGATGCATTAAGCCCCCTTTTCCCAGAGCTTGACTTGTATAAAATTTGGTGCAATGAAAAAAATGTGTTATGAAAGAAGTAATGCCTAGGCGCCAATATTAAATTCATTATGCATGTATTGTTTGTATTTCTTGTGGTCAGATGCTGGATTCCAGATCTCTTGTAACTCTTTACCAAACAATTCTGCCTTATGACAGACCTTGGGAAGAAAGCTTTTGAAAACATTGTGGGAAAAGGAGAAAATGCTGGTGACCAGCATTTTCTACCTTTCCCCCCAATGTTTTCTGCCCCTTCCCAGATGGTCTTTATTATTTGAGGCACTTTCTATTTTTCATCTGCAAATTCTACCAGCTTGGACGAGTCTTGAATTTTGTTGTTTGGTAAGGAGTAACTCTCTACTGAATGACAAAATTGTAGACTTGTCTAAATTATAAGCAATTGCAGACAACAAAACAATTACGATTCAAAAATTAAAATTTAGTTTTGGAAGGGGAGAAAACATTGTGGGAAAAGGAGAAAATGCTGGTTACCAGCATTTTCTCTTTTTTTCCACAGTGTTTTCAAAAGCCTTTTTGTGTAGAGTTGTTAAAACCCAGGATTGCGCGGTAAAGGATTAACTCATTTTCTCCTTGTATACTATGGATGATCAGTCAAATTTAAATACCTGAATGCGTAGGGAAACATGACAAGCAATTTTGCCACAGTGTTTTTTCAAAAAATGTCTCCTGATAGACAAAAAAAAAAGTCAGCCGATGGTGCAGCGTGATCTTTCTAGTCTGTAAATAACATGTAGAACTTAATATGGAAACTTCAGAATGATTCTTCATGCAGTTATTTTACAAATGACTGACAATCACAATATGAAGTGGGATATTTATAAGCAAACATGTAGGCTCAAAGCAATCTGCAAGAAATACTGTTTTTTTGAACTGGCAGACAGAGCTTCAATAACTCCGACTTAAATAGGGTAAATTATATTTGAGCCTTGCTCAGTGAAAAGGGGGCTTAATGCATGTGCAAAAAGTATCGACCCAGTTCAGCCTGCGCAGTCAGCGCAGGCTGACCTGGGCCAAAACTTTTTGCTATTGGTCAATTTTCTGCATGTCCAAGGACCATTTACCTCGTGATTCAGTCAATTGTTTAACACTTGGACTTTATGGATCCATGGTCATCCGATGATTTGCTTGGTGTCATGCATTACGGAGATGCATTAAGCCCCCCCCTTTGCCGGAGCATGGCACATTTGTTTCTGACAATCGTTGCTATTGGTGTTCTTGTCCATTGAATTTCTGTACATGTAATAATTGATTTAGGCTTTTTCTAGATATTGGAGTTTATAAGACGTAAGGATCATGAACCTCATGTAGACAGAACTTCCAGCATCTAGGCTGTCTGCAGTGTCATATTTGGATAGTAATTCATTAACCCTTTACGAAACGTCAAAATTTTAGACCAATCCAATTTGAAAGCATTTGCAAACGACAATTTCAGTGTGGCTCAAATGATATGGTTTTTCTCTGATAGGGTAGAAAATATTGTGGGAAAAGGAGAAAATACTGGTTACCAGCATTTTCTCCTTTTCATACAATGTTTTCAAAAGGCTTCTTCCTCAGGGCCGTTAAAAGTTGGGATTGTGTGGTAAAGGGTTAAGTAACTATACTAAGTTCACATAGATACAGTGTAAATCTTCATTCTTTTAGTGCCAAACAAGATGCTATTCATAAACTGGACTTTTTTTTAATCCACTAAAATTGGCAAATCAAAGGAATAGTGTAGATCTAAGATCAGACTGCACAGAATACTTAACATATTGTTTAGTCTTATCTTGATCTCTGCAGTCAGCTGAAGCCCTTTGTAAACGATGCTGCAAGGGTTTTCAATTTTTTTGTGGCATTTGTTGAAGACAATGCCACTGTGAGTTCAATATGGCATTTTGAAAATCATGTATCATATTTTGTTTAAAACGGAATGAAGTAAACCCAATTAAACTCAATTTTTCTAAGACAAAATGTGTCGATTGCACCCAGATATAAATTGGATTAGGCCATCGATCATGGAAATACTTTTTTTTATCGAAAAAAGCTTGATGCGCTATGGTCATCTATTGACGTAATGATACTATCTTTGTTTCTTGACCACCCGACTCTGTGCTTCATTGTCCCAAACCAGTTTGTTCCTGGGCTTATTCGTCCCAGGGCTTGTTCACCAGGACTTGGTCGGCCCACAAGATTGCGCGCTACTCTATTGGATTGTGCATGACTATATAGTAAGTTGACTTCCAAGTGAATATTTTGAAACTGTTTCCATGGTTTATTTTTCAAATTATTAATTCCACACAATGGCTTCCTTGACAAATGCCACACCTGTGCTTTCAAAACTTTGATTTTATCAAGAAAAAATATACAATGAAGACAGTTTAAGCTGAATAAATGTGAAAAGAGATAACCTGTTTTTGTACAGGCTATTTCCGGTAACCCTTATCCTGCTGAATAAGTTAAATAAAACTTTCAAGATGATAGTAAAAACCTGAATTATGTTATTTCAAACTTATTTTTTTCTTTTGCACAATATCTCCTTATTGGACATTGTAGATTCAAGATCAAACTGCACATTCTGTGCAGTCTGATCTTGATCTACACTGTCCACAAAGGGTCAGTGAGTCGCGCTTAGCGGCTTAGGGGTTAGAAGTCATAATTTTACAGGATTACAATAGAGAAAGAGAAGTATTAATGGCAGTATTAAGGTATATGTACATGTATTTGTAAAGGAAACTTGTATTAAATGTAAATCATTTTATGGCATTGTTTCATTGGTATTTATTGTTGGAAATGTTGAGTGATTGTACAGCCGTCTATCATTAATCTATTTTTACTTGTATTATGTAAGTCTCTCGTTGGCTTATTGTATGTTAATTCAGAGTCATTGTAAATAGAAAATACTTTATGCACATCATGCAAACAAAATAAATTTTATGAGATAAATTGCATAAATTATGAATTATCTTTAGAGTTTTTTTTTTTTTTCTGTCCTTATAGCAAGAATCCTCTAATGCTTAACCCTTAACTCTTGACCACTCAACAAAAATTTAGACATGTTCTGATTGAAAGTAATTGCAGATGACAATTCAGACATAGCTTAAATGGTGGAGTTTGACTTTGATAGGGTAGAAAACATTGTGGGAAAAGGAGAAAATGCTGGTCACCAGCATTTTCTCCTTTTCCCACAATGTTTTCAAAAGGATTGTACCTTAAGGTGGTTAAAACTTGGGAATGTGTGATAAAGCATCTTTCACAACTAGCTGCCTTTGTGGTCAGCAGTGTAGATAAGATCAGATAGCACAAAATATGCAGTCTGGTCTTTGATCTACACTGTCTGCTCTGCTGAAACAATATGGGAAAAAAGCAACCATGGCGTTGCAGTTACTAGCTTCTTATTTTTAGAGTGAAAATGTCTGGTGGATAAACGTTTAACCCTTTACCACACAGTCCCGAGTTTTAAAGACCCTGAAGAAGAAGCCTTTTGAAATCATTGTGGAAAAAGGAGAAAATGCTGGTAACCAGCATTTTCTCCTTTTCCCACAATGTTTTCCACCCTAATAGAGACAAATTCCATCATTTAAATTACATTTAAATTGTCATCTGCAAATGCTTTCAATTTGGGCTATTGTAAAGTTTTGTCATGTGGTAAAGTGTTAACTCTTTATCAGAATGATAACAAAATCTAAGACTTGTCCAAATTGAAGGCATTGCAGGCGAGAATTCAGACAACTGGGATTTGTATTTCAAAGAAAACATTATGAGGAAAGGAGACTGCTGGTTACTAGGATTTTCTCCTTTTCCCACAACATCTTCTGAAGCTCTCTTCTCTGTTGGGTTGTTTAAACTTGAGATCGTGTAAATAAAAAGCTAAACCACTAAATAAGTAAAATGGTCATTTTCAGTCAGCAAAATAAGGTCCAGAAATACTGCTCAGTCACATAGCTGGTTTGGCCAGAATATCTGACAAAATAGCAGACAATCTAGATCACAGATCAGGCTGCACGTATATTTGAGTATTTGGGTCGAAACTTTCTGCTTTTGGTAAATTTGTAGCATGTCCAAGAACCATTCTTTTTCAGGGTTCAGCCGGACAAAATGGATTTTATGTATCCATAGCCATGTAATGACTTGCTTAATATGATGTATCAAGGAGATACATTAACCCTTAGGCTGCTAAGCGCGACTCAAAGACCTTTTGCGGATAGTGTAGATCAAGATCAGACTGCACAAAACATGCAGTCTCATCTTGGATCTCCACTCTCCAATAAGGAGATATCTTTCAGCAAAAAATCCCGTTGCAATAGCACAATTTAGGGTTTTACTATCAGTTTGAAAAGTTTGGTGTCAATTATTTAGTAGGATGAGGGTTAAACCTTTGCCAATAAAGGTTTGCCCTTTTGCCGGAGCATTGCTTAATATATATCATATGGAAATATTGATAGTGTGAATGACAGTTTTTAGCTCGACTGTTTTCAAAGAAAATGTCAAGAAATTGTCGTTGCCAAAATGTCGTGGCCTGTGTGGTGCGAAAACTTTGACATATTATCTCTACTCGGACTAGTTTTTAACTATCAGTAGGGGAACCCATACAACAGGCAGGTAACCATCAAGATATTTCTGACACTTAACTGTTAAGAATATTTTGACGGTTACCTGCCTGTTGTATGTTTCAACCCAGGCAGACATATTGTCCCTTAACTCTTTACCACACAATCCAAGGTTTTAACGACCCTGAGAAAGAAGCCTTTTGAAAACATTGAGGGAAAAGGAGAAAATGCTGGTAACCAGCATTTTCTCCTTTTCCCACAATGTTTTCTACTCTCCCCAAAACAAATTTCATTTTTTGAGTCACATTTATTTTGTCGTCTGCAAATGCTTTCAATTCGGTTTTTTCGTTTAAAATTTTGTTGTTTGGTAAAGAGTTAAACAACTTAAAATTTTCACTAAAAGCAAGTGCAGCCCAGCCTTGGAACCTGCATGCGATGCTCTTGCGTTTATCTCCACTGACCGAAGGCCAGTGAGCTTATGTCATGGCCCAGTGTCCGTCCGTCTGTGCAGTGGAGTAAACAACGTCAATATTCTAAAACTATTGTCTACCGATCTAACGGCTTACTTTGATTTTTTTGTCCATTTTCTTTTTTCATCAAAGAGGGCTCTTGGGGATTTAATAAATCTGCAAAAAGCGTCAAACTATGTCTGTCTGCACAGTCCACGCAAACTGAGATGGGTTGAAACTTTTTGCTCTTGGTAAATTTTCTACCTGCTAGAGAACCTTTCTACCCCATAATTTGGCCAGATTTTTTTCTTAACAAAATGAATCCATATTAAGCAACGACTTGCTTGGTAGGCCTTCAGTTTCTTACCTCTTTCGCTACTAACGACGACTTAAGAAGCTCTTGCGGATGGTGTAGATCAAGATCAGACTGCACAGAACGTGCAGTCTGATCTTGATCTACACCATCCGCTACCCAAATGCTAGATTATGATGCAGTTCATCTTAATCTCCTTTTAGACTGCGAAAAAAGGTGGAATTTCTTGAATTAGTAGTGAAAGAGTTACGAAAATGCATTAAACCCCCTTTCCCAAGAGCGTCGCTCAAATTTAGGAAAAAGTTACAGATAGTTCTGTGTCTTTCATATTGGTGGGCCACGTAAGATTGATCTTTTTAGAGTAAGTTTAAAGTATTCTCTAGCAAATATGTTCGTTCAACTTCTGTAGACAATAAGGAAGTTATGATTAATCTAAAAAGAGCATATTAAATACTTAATCACATCCGGAAATGGTTTTATTTCTCATATAAGAAATGTAAAACTGATACAGGCTACGGATACATAAATGTAAAAAAAAATATGGGTCCTTTTAAGGAAGCATTGCTGTATTTCATATTAGATATGTGCAAATGTGTTGTTATGGCTTCAATAGCAAAAAATAATGGGTTAAAGAAATGTCTTTGCGTTTCACATTATCTCCTGTCCTGTAAAGGTATCACCTCATAATTCGAAGCGTCAATCAATTGTTTTGAGGCGTCTGTCTTTTGTTTATTTGCTCTCATTTCATTTACAGGTATTGGTAAATAACTTCCTCTTATTGGTTTATCCGCGTCACGTGATATTTGCTTCATTTCCGTTGAGTCTGGTGATGTGTCATACCACTGTTCTTCGTCATCAGACTTGTTCTCGTTATTATCCTCCTCCTCCTCGTCCTCATATTCTGCATCATCATCTTCAGTCTCCTTCTTTTTATTTGGATCTGCCTCTTGGGCTGATATGTCTTTGAAAAGCTTCACGTCTTCGATTTTTGGTTCTTGTTTCTGTGAATATAAAGATCCCAATAAATTGATGGATTAATTGCAAAAATCGCCAAGCCCCGGTAGCTCAATCGGTAGCGTTCAGGACTTGAGAACAGGAGGTTGCTGGTTTGATCCCCGACTAGGCCAATTTCTTTCCAAGCATTGATGTTAGTGATTGCAACAGGATTCATTCCTCTCTCATTGCTGACCATTGTTTCGACGATGTGGGGCTTGGAAAGAATATTGTGTGGAGCACTGGTAAAAGAAACTCCAGGAAAGCATAGATAGGTGCCATCGCATTACAACTAAAATAATGTTGAAAATGGCGATAAACACCATTTAATTAATCAATAGCGACAATCGGCTGTTTTATAACAACTCGGACATATTTTTCAAAGTAAGGGACGTTTAATTTTTTGCAGAAAAAGTTCTCCAGTTATCAATGAAATAAAAGACATGTAGTAAATCTACACTTCAGTGAGTAGAAGGACCAAAAAGTAAATCTACACTTCAGTGGGTAAAAGGACCAAATAGAATATCTACTCTTCAATGAGTAAAAAGACAAAAAAGTAAATCTGCACTTCAGTAGGTAAAAATACCCAATTGTAAATATACACTTTAATTATGAAGCAAAAAGACCGAACAGTAAATCTACATATCCGTGAGAAACAGGACCAAAAAGTAAATCTAGACTTTTAAAGAGTAAAAAGACCAAATAGTAAATCTTTTCAGTTACTAAAGAATCTAAATAAGTAAATTCACATTTAAATGAGTAAAGAGACCAAATAACTAATCTGCATTTCAATCATTGAGTAAAAAGGCCAAATAGTAAATCTACACTTCAGCGAGTAAAAAGACAAAAAATAAATCAACACTTCAGTGAGCAAAAAGACCAAACAGTAAATCTGCACTTCAGTGAATAAAAAGACCAAATAGTAAATCTACACTTCAGTCAGCAAAAGGACCAAATAGTACTATCAACATTTCAATCATGAAGTAAAAAAGCAAATAGTAAATCCACACTTCAGTCATGAAGTAAAAAGACCAAATTGTGCGCCTTAATCATAAAGTAAAAAGACCAAATGTTAAATCTACACTTCAGTCAGGAAGTAAAAGTACCAATCAGTACAAATCTACACTTCAGTGAGTAAAAAGACCAAATAGCAAACCTACACTTCAGTGATTGAAAAGACAAAAATGGTAAAAATTACACTTCAAATGTGAAGTAAAAAGACCAAATGGTAAATCTACATTTCTGTGAGTAAAAAGACCAAACAGTAAATCTACATTTCCAGTGAGTAAAAAGACCAAATAGTAAATCTACACTTCAGTGAGTAAAAAGACCAAATAGTATATCTACACTTCAGTGAGTAAAAAGACCAAATAGTATATCTACACTTCAGTGAGTAAAAAGACCAAATAGTAGATCTACACTTCAGTGAGTAAAAAGACCAAATAGTATATCTACACTTCAGTGAGTAAAAAGACCAAATAGTAGATCTACCCTTTAACACAATTCCGACTTAGAATGACCCTGAGGAAGAAGGCTTTTCAAAACATTGTTTGAATAGGAGAAATGCTGGTAACCAGCATTTACTTCTTTCCTCACAATGCTTTCTATCATTCCAATGGCAAATTTTACTATTATTATTTTCATTTTGGACACAATTAATCTGTCGTCTGTAAATACTTTCAATTTTGACTAGTCTAAAATTTTGTTGTCTGATAAAGAGTGAATCGTTAGACTACGAGACTTGGACTACTAAGTAAAAGACAAAAAACATTTCATCCCATTCTTTCTACTGAATATCTTATTCTAAACCGTTCGCAAAACACCTAACGTTGGTATGGTGAGAGCCTGTAACCATAAAGGCTATGTAAGAAAACAAACAACTACTACAAATTACATCTGCAGGAAGGGAAATATATGATCTATGCTATGGCAAAAGGAAGATTTATCTTCGTGAAGCATGATATCAAGTCATCAAGTCAATCAGCAAGTCATCACATAATCATGGAGTCATAAAATCTATTTGTCTAGCTTCTAACTGGACCATGAGATAGAAATGTCCTTTGACATGCACAAAATTGACCAATAGGAAAATGTTTCAACCCAGGTCAGCCTGCGCGGACTGCGCAGGCTGACCTGGATCGATACATTTTGCAGATGTATTAAACCCCCTTTTCACACGTGCAAGGGTCATATCTTTTCTTGTAATGGCACAGAAAACATTCGGAAAATCAAGCTTTTGCTTGGTACCTGCAACAGTTTATCAGAGAGTTTTCAAAGGCCGTCTGCCCAGCCCCGGTAGCGCAATCGGTAGCGTACAGGATTGCTGGTTCGAATCCCCAACTCGGCCAATTTCTTCCCGAGTATTGATGATAATATTTGCGACAGGACTCACTCCTCTCTCACCGCTGACCGTTGTTTCAACAATGGCTATGTGAGAAAGCAGCCAGTGGCTTGGGAAGAACATTGTGCTAATTACTGGGAAAAAGAACTCCAGGAAAGCATGGATAGGTGCAATGGCAGCCGCGATATAACTGAAAAAATGTTAAAAACGGCGTTAAACACCATACGCACAATCATTCAAATGCCGTCTTTGGCAAGGGCATTAATGTCGTTCTGAAGTGTATGTACAAAGAGTCGTACCTTGATTTCTTCGTCCACAATTTCCTGTCCAATAACCACCGCTTCATGAACGGTAAAGTACAGACAGGTGTAGGCCACGTTTTTGTTAAAGTCCGCATTGCGCAGCATCTCTCGTACTTCAGCTATCGAGAAAAGAATAACAAACATTACAGTACATTCATTTATATTTCATATGCCTTTATACCAAATGGTATTATTTGCACGAGTAGTACAAATTAAACGTTGAATTCTTGAATTTTTGTTCGAACAGAAACAATCTCTAGAGCTCGCATTACAGAACCGTCTTCGTTAGTTAATTGTACAATCTTATAATTTCATTGAAAAAGTTACAATTCACAGTGAAAGTTAAAATTAAATGCTTATAAATTCACAGTTCGTGGTATTTGTCTCCTTTTCTTTGACAATTTCAGTCCTTTGTACGTAATATCGACACTGTAACACTGTTGACGTCAGTAACGGAATCACGTCATAAGCGATGACATTGGTTTAATTCCGAGAAAATAACATGGATAGGATATGTGCTTTCAGTTTGATTTATGCATGCTACTGATATTGAGGATATTTGGGTTTTCTTTCGGTGAAAGATCGAAATTTATTTCAACAAGTGAACATAATCGGTTATATTTTCTCGAGTGGCGCAGTCACGAGCGAAAATATTACCGACGATGTTAACGAGATGACATTAATTTCAATCTTTTATCGAAAAAAAAAAAAAAAACCACACAAATATTCTATTTATTTCATGCTTCTAACCCTATTTTGTTTGAACTTTCATCAAAATCCAGTACAGTTGTTTTTCGGTAATTCCCCGTGGCGTACCCCCCTCACATAACAACGCATTACAATATTACGTAAAGCGCGAGAAATACAGCGTAAATTACGTCATATTTCCCTCCATTTGAATGACACGCGCAAATTACCTGGGTAATTAATGCGCGGGAACTACTGTTTCCACCTTCAATAGAAGAGTTAGAAAATATAAAATCGGTATTTTCACTGGTCGTAACCATGAAATATCAACCCATAATCCAACATTATTTCTCGATAAACTACCGAAAAGCATGACATCAAAAAAAACCTTTCTTGTATTTACCATATGATCGAACTACTAATCTGTTTTATACTAGGCACAAAATTTAATATTTTCACTCGTTTTTTCACGAAAGTATACATTTAGTTTCTTGGACTACACTTTGCAAAGTGATACCGGATCTTAGTCAAAACTATGTTCTACGAATTTTATTCCAACTAAATGTATGAAAGTTTATATTTTAGTAAATGAATCTAGATTATTGAAATATTATCTTTCACGGTACAGCTTTTTCTTATACATTTTTTCTCATATACGGTTGTTACCTATTGCCAATATCAAATCTATAATTCAGGTACTAGTCTGTAAAAATGAAAGGTTATATTCCTTTCTTGAATAATTATGGCAGGGATCCATAAAAAGGAATATCTCTAAAGGAATTTAGCATAACAAAATATGAGCAAAGCTCTGTGAAAAGGGGGTTTGATGCATCTACAAAAGGTACCGACTCATGTCAGCCTGCGTAGTCCGCGCAGGCTGATATGGTTCCAACTGTTTGCCAGTTGTAAATTTTCCACAGGTCTAAGGACCATTCTACCTCATGACTCTGTCGGTTATAAGATAAAAAGTTGATTTTTGGGGGTCCATAATAATATGATGACTTGCTTGGCAGAATGCATCATGGAGATGCATTACATTCCCTTTTCCCAGAGCGTCGTTATATGTAGATGTTGGAAATAAGCATCAGTACTCACGTTTACAACCGGCAAGGAAAACTTTGATCCCAACCTCTTTGTAGTCCTGAACAACCTAAACAAAATCAGACAGTACCATTTAAATACGGTGTATTATTTATCTAAAGTGGGTGAAACAATTTGCTTTCGATTAATTTCCTGCATGTCAAAGGACCATTCTACCCCCAGATCATGTCGATTGTTAGAAAAAGAAAAGGATGTTATCGATCTAAAATTATGTGATGACTTGCATTGTATAATGAATAAACGAAGATGCATTAAGCCCCCTTTTGTCAGAGCATGGCTCATTTATAGGTACCTACATGGAATTTAACACAATATAGGTTCTTTTAACACTTAAGCTGCTGAATAAATTGAACGCAAGTTTCTTCTCAATACTATAAGCCCAAACATTGCGGTTTCAAAGTTAATTTCACCGGAAAAAAAAAAATACCGTATCGGACAGTGTAGATCAAAGATCAGACTGCACGTTCTGTGCAGTCTGATCTTGATCTACAGTGTCCGCAAAAGGTAAGTGGGTCGCGATAAGCAGCTTAAGGGTTAATCTGCACACAATATTTTTGTGCGCCTCTCATTCGACAATAAGACGAAAATCCCAACTCATTAAAAAGGAGAATGATTTACTGAACACTGCTTTGACAAAGCAGAGCTAGGAGTATTTCATCTTATGTCTCGAATCCATGGCCATGCAAATACGACTTTTTACCAATATTTGTAGACAAAGCTTTTGGGGAAAAAAATTTACAAGCCACTGCTCCTTTCCTAACAATGAGAGCTGTTCTTTTCAAAAGTCATTTTTTAAAGATACATCTAACCTCGTTTTCAGCCAGTTTTTAACCCATTTCGTCTTAATTTTATTGAACTATAATCATTCTTGAATCTTCATGCCAAATTTTGCCCCAGATGGTTTCAAGGTTGCGTAGATTAAGACATAGAAAATGCATTTCATTTTTTGGAGGCCATCAAAGAAATCACCTTTGTGATAGTTCCGGTTTTAAATCCATGATTTCCGATATACATATATGTATTTATCCCTCACACCATTATATATCGGTAATTTATGTATGTTTACACAGCTGACTAAGTTTTGAACCATTCTGCAACCTATAGAATTTCAACAGCGTTTTTTTTTCTCTCTGGCTGAAAGGATATATCTTTAAATTTCCTTCACGTATTTGTCGTTAGTGTCATTTGCGCAAGCTAGTCGGATGTCTAAAAATAGCCTGTACAGTAACGGGTAATTGCTATATAGCATGTGAACCTTTTGCTAAGCGCGATTCAAGGAACTTTTGCGGACAATGTAGATCAAGATCAGACTGCACAGAACGTGCAGTCTGATCTTGGATCGACCCTGTCCGATAAGGGTATATCTTTGTCCCAAAAATACCTTTAAAATGGCAAAATTTGCGTTTTCTTTTTCATAACGGCTTGAAAGTTTCATTTCACCTATGTAGCATATAAAGGTTAAAATTTGATACATGATAATCGAAAATGAATCGGCGAAGAAAAATAATGTATCACAATGACTGAAACGCTCACATATAGATTGTGGGAGCTGATGCTACCCAACACATTGTGGAATCTTACCGCGTTGAACATTTTCACAGCTACCGTGTCTACATAATTCACGACTGACAAATCCACAATAATAATTTTGATTGGTGGTTGCCATGCCTTGGCAAATCTTTCTAGGATCAGTTTGTTTTCCGCCGTTTTCTTCAACTGCTCTTCGTAAGTGTCCACTGGCTGTGTTTTGGGCACCACAACTAGCTCTATAGATCGACGTCTGTACTTGTTGGCGTTCTGTTGATCATAGACAATAGTTTTATTTAGGCACTAATTGAATGTTCCGTTCCGTTTACGACATTTACCTTTTCCCAGCGTCAAGTATATCAACACCTCAATTTCTTTCGATGGCTCGTAATACAATCCATTGAAACTCAGAAAGATATTATAAAACAAGCGGAAAGTACAGATTATGAGAGAGAGAAAATATGTTATTCTGTCAATGATATCAATCATATTGACTGACTGAAAATCAAACAAAAATTGTTGTGCATTGTCTCCCTTGCTTAAGACAGTGTTGACTGATACCAGTTTTGACTGATGCTTATTGTTTTACATTGGGAACTGCAGCAAATTATATGAAATAGTTGCAGAATGTTAGAATATTTATTTATTTTTGAAGAGATGCATAAAAGCTGCATTTGGAAACAGATTTAATAGATTATAAAGAATTTGCTATTCCTTTACAACCACAGGAAACTGAAAATTTTCGTAAAACGCTTAAAATATTTCTTTGGCGTTCAGGAAAGATTGGAAAACATTTTTCATGAAGTCAAATACTATTTCACTCACCTCCTTTCTCTTTCTTTCTAGTTCTGCCATTTCGAGTTCCTGTCTGCGAGTTTGTAATGTTTTGTGCATAGCTTTGCGTTTTTTCCTGAGAAGTTTTCGTGGGTTGAAACCGGTCTTTTCATATAAACGATCTCGGAAGTGTTCGGCATTGGCAAAATATACCGACGATTCAAATCGGAAAATTTTCATTCCTGGCACATCTATAACCTAAACAAAGAGTGAAATATATATGAACCATGCTTTGTGAAAAAGAGGCTTAATGCATTTGCGAAAAGTATCGACCCAGGTCAGCTGACCTGGACCTAAACTTTTCGCTATCGGTCAATTTTCTGCATGCCCAAGGACCAGTCTAGCTCATGATTTAATCAGTTGTTAGACAAAATAGACTTTATGGATTCTTGATCACGTGGTAACTTCTTTGGCACCATGCATCAAAGAGATGTATCAAGGCCGCTTTTGCCAGAGCACGACTCATTAATCAAATGTCAGGATAATAGTAACACAAGTTTTGAATATTTGTCTAGCTAAAACATTCAAAACAATCGCGTAAAAATATGAAAAAAAATACAGAATAAACTGACAGATAAGCAAGCATAATGATCTTGTAATGCCTATTCATATTGTAGTAATATACATTGTATCACGTTTTTGTTGTAAATGGTGCTTTTTGCTCGAGCTTTAGAGTGAAAAATGCTCTATTTCAACACCCAAACTGCCCTAAAATCGAAATATATAGATATCTACAAACTATTCTATTTCAATACCGAAACTGCCCTAAAATTGAGATATATAGATATCTTCAAACTACTCTGTTTCAATACCGAAACTGCCCTAAAATTGAAATACATAGGTACATATCTACAAACAACTCTATTTCAGTACTGAAACTGTCCCAAAATTGAAATATACAGGTATCTACAAACTACTCTATTTCAATACGGAAACTGCCCTAAAATTGAAATATATAGGTATCTACAAACAACTCTATTTCAATACCGAAACTGTCCCAAAATTGAAATATACAGGTATCTACAAACTACTCTATTTCAATACCGAAACTGCCCTAAAATTGAAATATATAGATATCTACACAACTCAATTTCAAGACCAAACTGTCCTAAGATTAAAATATATAGGTATTTACAAACTATTCCATTTCAATACAGAAACTGCCCCAAATTTGAAATACATGTATATAGGTATATATCTACAAACTACTCAATTTCAGTACCGAAACTGTCCTAAAATTGAAATATATAGGTATGTTCAAACTTATCTATTTTAATACCGAAATTGCCCTAAAATTGAAATATATAGTTATCTACAAACTACTTTATTTAAATACCGAAAGTGCCCTCAAATTGAAATGTATAGATATCTACAAACAACTCTATTTCAGTACCGAAACTGCCCTAAAATTGGAAATCATAGGTATATATCTACAAACTACTCTATTTCAATACCGAAAGTGCCCTAGAATTGAAATATATAGATATCTACAAACTGCTCTTTTTCAGAACCAAAACTGCCCTAAAATTAAAATTTATAGATATCCAGAATTACTCTATTTTAATAGCTAAACTGCCCTATATAGATATCTACAAACAACTCTATTTTAATACTGAAATTGCCCTTAAATTGAAATATATAGGTACATATCTACAAACTACTGTACTTCAATACCCAATCTGCCCTAAAGTTGAAATACATAGATACATATCTACAAACAGCTCTATTTCAATCCCAAAACTGAAATATATAGATATCTACAAACTACTCTATTTCGGTACTGAAACTGGCCTAAAATTGAAATATATAGGTATCCTCAAACTATTCTATTTCAATACCGAAACTGCCCTTTAATTGAAATATATAGATATCTACAAACTGCTTTATTTCAGTACCGAAACTGCCCTAGAATTGAAATATAAAGATATCTACAAACTACTTTATTCAGTACCAAAAACTGCCCTAAAACTGAAATATATAGATATCTGCAATCTGCTCTATTTCAGTACCGAAACTGTCCTAAAATTGAAATACATAGGTACATATCTACAAACTATTCTATTTCAATACCGAAACTGCTCTAATACTGAAATATATAGGTATCTACAAACAACTCTATTTCAAGACCAAAACTGCCCTAAAATTGAAGTCTATAGGTATCTACAAACTATTCTATTTCAATACCGAAACTGCTCTAATACTGAAATATATAGATATCTACAAACAACTCTATTTCAAGACCAAAACTGTCCTAAAATTAAAATATATAGGTATCTACAAAGTACTCTATTTCAATACCGAAACTGTCCTAAAATTGAGATTTATAACTATCTACAAACTACTCTATTTCAATACCCAAACTCCCCTAAAATTGAAATTTATAGATATCTACAAACAACTCTTATTCAATACCGAAACTGTCCCAAAATTGAAATATGTAGGTATCTATGTTTTTCTTTACTTATTCCAAGTAACTAAATATCTATTCTTTTTGCCATAAAGATATTTACTTTAGTGCCATAGGTAGATACTCCTCGAGAAATGCTCTTGAAAAATAAAGTTGACCGAAAGAATCTGATTTTTTTTTCTTTAATTTCAGCATGTTGTCTTTTGTAATTCTTCGTGGATAGTTTACCTCGGACTCTGAAAGCTTTGCAACCTTTCAACTAAGTTACGGTACATTAGTCTTGCACCTCGCTTTCTTTTGGAGTTTATATTTTCGACTAGTATTCAGTTTGAATATTCAGCCCGTAACCTACTATTTGGGCCAATCAAGTCAAGTGCGAGGAAAGCACACCAAGATGAAATAGTACATACTGGTTGGCTCAACTAATTATCATGTTTTATGTCAACAGGATAAAAAAATTAAACTTTGAAAAGTTATATGTTTTATCTTAAGTGTTTTGTATACCCTTTTCGAAGTTTTCACGTCTTTATATGCCCCGGTACCCGGCAGCTGACCCATCTGACTCATTTGTGGTCTGGAAAAAAATCTTATTTGTAAGTACAAAGCTATCAAGGAAAACTAATCATGATAGAAATAGGCAATGCTTTTTTCTTTTCTTCAAGTTCGTGTTTCTTGAAGTCTGATATTAGTCAGTTCTCTAAGATGTCAAGTAAGTTAAGATTTACTTTTCCATTTAAATGAAAAAAAAAAAAAGATGAATTATGAACACCAGTCGGTTCGATTAATACTTTCAAACTAGCGCGATAAAGGTTCTGTTGCTGATGCATAGAGTAGATCGGTATTATAATTTTTTTTTTTTTTTCTTTTACGTACAACTGCAAAATAGTACAGCAAGCACTTCAAATGATAGAAGGCTTAATACTGCAAAGAGACCATCAGAATCGATTCTTTCAGACGTTGATCGTGTCCATCAACCGTTCTCAATTCAATTCGAATTCTAAATTCAAAGCCTAGTCGTCTGATTGACTAAGACCTCAAGCTATATTCAAAGTTTAGTGGAATATTTACCTTATATGAAAGTTTCAAAGTGTGCGATTTAATACTACTTGAAAATAACAAAAGTAAAACAACCCTCAATATGAATTTCCGGCCGGGCAGCTCAGTGGTTAGCGATATCGAACTCGTGACCTGGTGGTTGCGGGCTCGATACCCGGTTTAGGCAAACTTTCTTTCTGGATTTTCTCCTCTCACCTCTGATTCATGTGAGAAAAGTTGTCAGTGGCTTGGAAAGAAAATTGTGTCAGTACTGGTGTAAGAAAGCTAGTAAACACAAGCGTAGGTGCACTGGCCGTCGTGATATGACCTAAGCTAATAAAACGGCGTTAAACTCTAATACAAACAAAAAAAAAAAAAATATTATGACTTACTTCTGTGAATGCCTCAGTACAAAATAAAGAGAAAATACGATTCCTATGAGAAGTCCAAGAGCAACATCGAGCACCACCACAGCAACAAAGGTTACAAGCCATACAGCCTACAATGTAAAAACAAGCAAGCGTTGCAGGTACCCAATTGCCGTAACACCCCGTTTACACAGAGCTATCGCTGATAAATCGGTGGTCTTTTTTACCAAAGTAGGGATGGAACCGACGAAAACCTATTTACCTCGGATGTCACATATTGGTCACCTATTCTCAACCTATCAAAAGCTATTGGAAAAAGATGAGTTTCATCGGTGAAAAGTTACCGATTTAGATTTTTAAACATGTTTAAAATTCTCGATCGGTGAAAATATTACAAAATAACCGATTGACAACATGTCTATCACCGATATCACCTATAGACCACCGACAAGCCACGGAAGAGCCAGCGATGAACTGATATTAATCACCGATGAAAAACGCTGAGAATTGAAATGTGGAATCCAATGAGACACACTGTTACATGCACACCAGACATTTTGATTCAGTTTCCACAATCATTGACCAGCGTCATATCTGACTGATTCTGTAACAATTCTCTTTTGGTTTGTCTTAGTATGTCTGTCAAAGGGAACTCCCAGAAATCTGTCGGCAAAGGCAAAACCCTCACGTTTGTCTCTGACGAAGTCTCGGAAGTCCGAGAAGACTCCATCGTGAAGGGAAGATGTCGTGGCCGTGGTAGCAGGGTTGCAGGCGGTGGTGTAGGTCGACATGGCAGCGGTCGAGTTGGTAGAAGCCGATCCAAGCAGCTGGATCCCTCAGAGAACTGCACAGTGGATGTCCTTGAATCTCGTAGATCTACAATGGCTCCTACGAAGAGCAGTACTGACAGCACAGTGGTTGCTGAAGAATCTTGTGATTCCATCGATGATACTGCCTCCCATCAGTCTGATGGTGGAGAGAGCCAGGCAGATGACACACAGGCATGTGATACCCAGGAAGATGGCACCCAGACAGGTGAAACCCGTGCAGGTGGCAACCAGGATACCGGATCAAGGTCAAAAACCAAGAGACCCAGGAGTCGCATAGTGTAAGTATTTGTTTGCGTACATGCAATATTCAAGTTGACATGTATTTTTGAAAGTCATAAAAGATAATAATGCAAAATTAAATTTAGCCATTTACATGTTTCATTCCCTTCTAGATCGTGGTTAAATTGATAATAACTTTCAAAATTAAACAAATCGGATATTAAAATGCACTTGAATTCAAATAATTTCAAAGTATGAAAGTTATTATGGAGATAATCTGTTTTTGTAAGGTAGGTCCAAGTGCTAGCTGCTGGCAGAGAAAGTAATTTCAAAACCAGGTTAAAAATTGCAAGGTCACTCTATCTTCTATGATTTTATTCTTTGCTTGATTTTAAAATTCATTTTCTGCCAGCGACATACACTTGGTCCGACGACACAATAATAGTTTTCATGTAAACAGTATTTTCCCTACTTTGAAATGGTATGGTTGACTTTAAGTGCATTTTAACACCTGCAGTGTTCTTTGCCGCTATTGGGCCTAATGGTCAGAACAAAAAAATTCAAACAGTTATGATAGGAAAAATATGTCTATCCCCGAGGAGATATAATGGAAAATGTATGTCTGCTCATGTGTTTTATTAAAAAATACCCTTTTTATATACTTTAAGTGTCATCTCAGAGGAAGCTCAGGAGCAGATACGTGAGTTCTTGATGGCCAATGACTTCCTGTACAACAAAAGCAGAGACCAGTGGCGGGACACACCAGCCAGGGATAAGAAATGGGAAGAGCTAGGCGAACTCCTAGGCCGTGATGCCAGGGACATGAAACAGTGGTATCAGTCTACAAGGTCCAAGCTGAGTGATATCAAGAACAAGAAAGTCACTCCATCTGGGAGTGGTTTTGACGTAGAAGGGGTCACCGATAAGGCAAGAAGACTGTGGGAACGTTTCCAGTTTCTCCTTCCCCACGTTGGTGAGGTCAAGTCACGAACTGTCCGCAGCGTAAGTAAAACAAATAAGCCACACTCTGTGAAAAAAGGGGCTTAATGGATCTGCAAAAACTATCGATCACTGTTTCAGGCCGACATGGGTCGAAACTTTTTGGTATTGGTATTGGTCAATTTTCTACATGTCAAAGGTATTGTGTACCTCATGCTTAAAAACCAGTTGTTCTAAAATATGTTTAAGGATCTTCTATAATGTGATGACTTGCAGGGTACAATGTATCACGGAGATGCATTAAGCCCCCTTTGTCAGAGTATCGCCCTATTGTTTTCATGATTTCACTCAATTAATTTTAAAACAATATTTTAAGATTGCATATCGCTTAAAGTTATTTCTTATATGTTTGACAGTTGAAACAGAAGAGAGAAGCCAGACTTCATGTCCAGCTACCCAGCCTTGATGATGAGGGCCAGGCAGACCAAGCTCCCCACACACAAGAAGATGCAGACGATGCCCCTATGGCTGCTGCATCGTTAGAGAGACAAGATGATATCCTTACCACCTCAGGGGCGAGCACATTTGCATCTTCAGACCAGGTCCCCGACATCCGAAATCCACCTGCCCGTGACACCAAGAGAACCACAACCACTTCTACAGTGCCTGATGAGGGTGTTCAAGCCCTTGTTCAGTGTAGCAGACAGTTGATGGAAGTAGGAGAAAGGTTGGCCAAGTACCTCCGACCGGAGAGTACTCCCCAGGAGCGACAGAGGCAACACTTCGCCGAGATGAGTGGGAACATCCTGCAAAAACTGCCTGAGGACCTCTACAGGGAGGCATCTGACCGCATTTGGACTGTTCTACAGGAAGTCCAGCGAAAGGCCCAGGCACGCCGTTACACTTCAGCTCCATACCCACCCCAAGCTCCAGTTGCAGGCAGTAGCAGGTCATACCAGCAACCCCAGTGGCAGCCTGATCCAGCACAGTGGACCAGCAACCCACCTCCAGCCAGCGTGTGGGGTTCCATGGAGAACGAGTACATTCGCCAATCAAATCCAGGTTACTTGCAGCCACAGTCAGACATGCATCAATCAACCAGTGACACCTGTAACCAGAGGCAGCAACGGGAACTGCACACCCCTCAGCAATCCTTGTATGAGGATATTTGCAAAGCTAGTATGATTGCTGGTGGTATCCCCACTTTTTCGCAGGATGAGGAAGACACAATGGACTCTTAGAAAGAGGACATGAGGAGGACAAGAGGTCCTGTTTGTTTGTAGTGCTTTTATGTTAGTTTGAATGAATGTGTGTATGACTGATCAGGTAATCTTCTGTATGAAAGGTTGTTTGATTTTTTTTTTTCATGTACCAGTATATTTGTTTCAAATAAACAGTTGTTAATGGAATAATTCTTTTCGTTTTTGATTGCCACAGAATTCATTCCTCTCCCACCGCTGACTGTTATTTCGAAGATGGTTATGTGGGATAGCAGCCAGTGGCTTGTAAAGAAAGTTGTGCGGAGTACTGGTAAAAGACACTCCGGGAAATCATGGATAGGTGTACTGGCCGTCGCAATATAACTGAAATAATGTTGAAAACAGCGTTAAACACTATGCAATCAACCAATCAATTTTCTTTTTTGAGCTCACCCAAGTATTGAGAGCGGGAGGAGCGTTTATGATTTCACTCTGTCTGTCTGTCTGTCGGTCGGTCTGTCTTTGTCAACAATTTCTTAAACATTTATCTTCTCCTATAACCTGGATCAATATGAACTCTCAACTTGGCAACCGATTTGTAATAAGACAATATGGCAAAAACTAAAATTGTTGGTTCCGAGCAATTTTTACTTTATTCCACAATGTTTTTCAAAAGCTGCTTTCTTCAAAAGTAATAAACTAAGTAAATATAAGGGAAAGGGTCAATTGATACTGTAATTTAATGAACAAGATAGTGCAATTTGCCCTTTTTATAATTACAATAAAAAGAAATCGTATGACAAACAGAAATTCGTGTACTAACATCAAAACACCGATGAAATAAACAAAATTTAAATGAGCACATACTCTGTGAAAATGGGGCTTAATATATCCACGAAAAGTATTGTTTCAGGTCAGCCTGTGCAGTCCGCGCAGGCTGAACAAGGTCGAAACTTTTCGCTTTTGGTCAATTTTCTGTACGCCCAAGAACTAGTCTACCTCAGCATTGAGTCCGTTGTTAAAAAGGTGGCTATTACGGATCCATAAGTATGTGATGGCTTGCCTAATAATATGGATCACGGAGATGCATTAAGCCCCCTTTTCACAGAGCATGGCTCAATTTTTTTTTTTCCCTAGAAAATCATTTTACTGTCTCTCCTCCTCCTCCTCCACGGCAACTGGGTCCCAAGACTACTTCACCATCCTGTCTTGCCAAGGCACAGATCCTGCTGGACTATTGAAGTACTTGGACAAGTACTCTCTCTGCTGCTTGGCCTCGGTTGTGTCACGGTTGTGTCCTCTAACTTGCTGAACAGCAGCCAGCATTTCTTCCGTTCTCCAGGCTCCAGGAACTAGGTTATGTTGTTCATCTTCCTGGTCTAGTTGAGCTTGTTGTAGGGCAGGATACCTCATCCTCATCAAGTTGTGAAGGCACACACAGGCTTCAACCATTGTTGCAGCAACCTCTGGTGTTTGCTGCATGGTGGTGAGAATTACTCTGAATCTGGCCGCCAGGATGCCAAAGGCATTTTCGACCACTCTTCTTCCTCTAGATAACCGGTAATTGGTGATGAGTTTCTCCCTTTCCAGGCCACGTCTCCCGTAGGGCTTAATTAGATAGGTCCTCAATCCAAAGGCGTCGTCACCAAGAATAAAGAACGGCACATCACGGTCATCATTTGGAAGTGGTTCAGGAGGTGGGAATCCAATGGTTTCATCTTCGAGCATCTCGTGGAGCTCTGAGTTGTTATATATCTGGGCATCAGACATGTGTCCGTGGCCTCCAACGTCAATCCACAGGAACCTGTAGTTGGCATCAACAAGGGCCATAAGCACAATTGAGAAAAAACCCTTGTAGTTATAGTACTCCGAGCCAGAATGTTTAGGCTTCCTCAGTGCAATATGCTTGCCATCAAGTGCTCCGCAAGCATGTGGAACGTTCCACCTCCTTTCAAACTCTTCAGCTATAGGCTTCCATTCTTCAGGGGTGTTTGGGATGGGGATGACCTCTTCACTAAATTCTTGTATTACGGCCTGGCAGACTTCAGGCACGAAGAGGGATATCGTTGACTTGGCCACTCTAAAATCATAGGAGAGGGAAGGGTAAGAATCTCCTGATGCCAGGTGCCTAAGCGTCACTGCCAGCTTCAATCCGGGATCCAAGGCTTTTCTCCAGTTAGTGTCTTGCTTCACCAGTCTGGGAGTGAGGCGTTGCAACAGCTCGTCGAACATTTCTGGGGTCATCCTCATATAGTTCTGGAAAGAGCTGGTGTCACCTTCTCTTAGCTCAGTAAGAATGGTATTGTACTGTCCGAACTGAAGCCTTCTTTCCTGAGTTAGCCATGGCCTAGTCCACCATCTCCTTTGTCTCCTACGACGGCGCGTGTGTTGTCCTCTGGGCTGCTGGACTAACTGAATAGCCTGTCTGACATTGAGAAGGGCCTGCTGCTGCAGCAGAAGGCCAAACTGCTCGATTGCTCTTCCATCCTCCATGACGTCAGTCGGTGAACTGCATGAAATTAATCGGTTCTCATCACTTATACACATTTTTTGTTGAAAGAACCGACAACAACTTATGATAAGAGATATGGAAGCTCTATAACACCGATATCACCGATCTGCGACGGATTACCACATATGTACCACCGTCCACATACGACGGAAAATGTTTGACCACTGATCAAACACCGATCGATCACTGACATGCCCGACTGAACACCGATTTACAAGCTGTGAGAACCGACGGCATTTTAGTATTTCAAGCGATTAAAAGATCTTAATCACCGGTCAGACCCCGATAGGGCCTGTACCAGCGCCAGGTGAAATATTTTGTAGACCGATTGAACTCCTGTTTATCGCCGATACCCGTTTACACTAAAAGCTTGACGTAAAGTCACCTATGACAACCGATGACAAAGGCGACAAATTTGAAATAATTAGACCGATTTGGAATGGATGTAGGCCCGACCGCTTGTGTAACCGGGGTGTTAAGCAGCAGAGTTAACGGAGCTACAACGCAAAGTATAAAGGCCATATGAATATTAATGTTCGTTCCAAAAAGTCTTAATAAGAGCGACCTATATCTGATTTTGACGGAAAATACAAACTATTTCGGCCAACGCAGAAGTTTACATCGAAATGTAAAAATTTGTTCTTCAGATGGGATATGAGCCGTTGAAATACTTTAAAGTAATAGAAATGAGCAAATTACACGTAGTTGCTCAATTGTTTTCATGAAATTTGGATTCGGATCATATAACCAAATAATGACGTAATTCATCACGGCACCTGAAACCACATTGTCACATGGAATCACTGAAAATTATAACCAAGCTTTGCACGACAAAATCGCTCAGTACCTGGAACACATATCCGTCTAAAAACGTTTGTCAGTAAAGCTTTGAAAATTTAAAAAAGAATCATAGTAACGCTGGGGCTATGTAAAAAAAAAAAAACATACAGTTTACAAAAATACATGTTTTCGTACCTCTTGGTCCTTCATATTCTGTGCTGACAAACATCATATATAATCAGATCTATATACACCTCGGGTCTAGATGAATGCATCCAAAGGTAAGGTTCATTATCATGCTCAAACCAAAAGGTTTGTGAGCCGTTTACAAGTACTGTTTTGTAGCCGACGTCGGTATTCATACTTTTTTATCGTACAAACATTCATTGCATATATAGTGTACATGTAACAAATTCATTTCTTACGAAATCCATTCATTTTCTTTTTCCGTACTAAAACAATCAAGATGCTTGTTTGTTGTCAAAAAATGTTCTGTAAAATTTAAAGTAAACGCGTGAATGAGAGCTCACTATATAATTTTTAGAACACTCAATAAGTTTAAGGTCATTTCATTTTGTTTGTCTGTACCACATACAGCGCGTGTACCAATCTTTTCCATTATTCGTTTCAAATAATAACATTAACAGTAATTCGTTTGCTTTTCGGACTGTAATCTAATCCAAGAAATTCGAACGTAATTATGCTTATCACACGGATACATGTATATCCATTCCACATGTTTATAGCTTTCACAAATCTTCATAATGACAATATGGTATTGGTTTCAACTGGCGTAAGAATGATACCCGAAACAAACTCATAAACTTGATTAATTACCCTTTACTACACAATCACGACTTTTAAAGACCCTGAAAAAGAAAGCTTTTGAAAACATTGTTGGAAAAGGAGAAAATGCTGGTAACCAGCATTTTCTCCTTTTCCCACAATGTTTTCTACCCTTCCCAAAACAAATTTCAATTTTTCAGTCACATTTACTTTCTCGTCTGCAAATGCTTTCAATTTGGCCTAGTCTAAAATTTTGTCGTTTGGTGAAAGAGTTAAAAATTTAAACTCCGGCCTTAACCAGCTAAATTACCATGCTGTCAACAATACGGGTTGATTTGCTGATAGCAGAATCCTTTCCGCCGAAAAGGCAAATTCATTTGATCCATGCTGTTGCAAAAGGAGGTTTAGTGCAATGTACCAAGCGAGTCATTACATAACTATAGACCCATAAAATCCATTTTTGTCCGACAACCGGCTGAATTCTGGGGTACCATGGTCCTTTGACATGCAGATTATTGACCTGTAGCAAAAAGTTTCGACTCAGGACAGGCTGCGCGGACTGCGCAGGCTGACCTGAGTCGATACTTTTTGCAGATGTATTACACCCCCTTTTCACAGAGCATGATTCATTTGATTTTGTGAACATAGTAAATTAAGATCAAGCTTTACATAACATACTGTCCGATCTGAAACTGAATTGTCTGATTTTTTGGTGGCGTTTTTCAAGCCAAAAAAAGCCTTGATAATGGAATATCGGAGTTCTCGTAAAAGATTCAAAATATCAATTTTACTTCTTGTTTTCTAAAGATTTTGAACGAAACCTGCAGTGTGCTCTAGAATCTGTACCGTCGAATATCTATCAAGGTATCAAAGTATTAACCAATCAAGCAACCGTTTGTCGCACAAAATATCCGTTTTATACAAGTTAAACAAATTAATGAAAAAGTAACTGGTATCTTTTTTTATGCACTTCACTTGTACATATGTACCACTCCAAATTTTTTCTTATCTCTATCTATATTCCACGCCGATAGTTTTAAGTCATAGACCAAACATGGTGCAATAAATTATTCATAAAGCTTAGAGTTTCTAAATTCACCCTGTATCTTTATGATGGGTATTCAAGGAAAAAATTCTATTTCAGTTAGTATCTGATCTTACGAATCTGCAAATATCCCCATAGGGACTTTATGGACGTAATCACTGACAGAAAATTAGATAAAAGTTGAAGTTATCAAAGAATTTGCCGAAAGAAAAAAATGCAAACAAGATACAATTACAAACATATGAGGCCTAATCAATAGGTATTTTGTTCAGAATTTTAAAATGTTCCCTAGAGGAAACGTCAGCTTACACTGGTTCTATATAGTTCGGTTACAGCCCAGCTCACTTGTTGTCAATAATTCAAGCAATCCGTTCACACTTCATTGCCGTCGTTAGAACAGTTCATTTTCATAGTTTTTTTTCATAAATTTATTATAAATCGCATGAACGTGTGATACGCTCAGGTGGATTTTCTACAAATTAGATATATCATCGGTATATACCATAGTATATACATTTATATTGTACTTGCAACATATTAAATTTCGATATATCAGTTGCCCTATCATTGCTTGACATAAATATGAGTCATGTTCTGTGAAATGGGGGCTTAATGCATCTGCAAAACAGTATCGACCAGGTCAGCCTGCGCAGTCCGCGCAGGCTGACCTGGGTCGAAACTTTTTGCTATTGGTCAATTTTCTGTATGTCAAAGGACCAGTGTATCTTATGATTAAGTAGGTTGTCAGGCAAAATATATTTTATGGATTCATAATTATCTGATGTCTCGCTTGGTATCATGCGTCAAGGAGATGCGTTAAATCCCCTTTTGCTAGAGCAAGCCTCATATTATTATCTGTTGAAACAATTTGATTTTTGTCTACAAGAAAGACGATCCTTGTCAGAGGTTTTAAATAAAATCATTTCATCGATTAAAATATCCATAAAAGAATACTTAATAAATACCACACAATCCCGACTTTTAACGACCCTGAGGAAGAGGCCTTTTGAAAACATTGTGGGAAGAAGAGAAAATGCTGGTAACCAGCATTTTCTCCCTTTCCCACAATGTTTTCTAACCTATCAAGGACAAATTTCATCAGCTGGGCCACTTTTATTATGTCGTCTGCAAATGCTTTCAATTTGGACCTGTCTAAAATTTTGTTGTTTGGTAAAGAGTTAATAAATACCACACAATCCCGACTTTTAACGACCCTGAGGAAGAAGCCTTTTGAAAACATTGTGGGAAGAGGAGAAAATGCTGGTAACCAGCATTTTCTCCTCTTCCCACAATGTTTTCTACCCTATCACAGAAAAATCACATTATTTGAGCCACATTGAAATTGTCGTTTGCAAATGCTTTCAATTTGGACACGTCTAAAATTTTGTCGTCTGGTAAAGAGTTAATGGGTTTCCATGAACTATGTTTATAGGCCATTTTTATAGTAGGTCTTACTGCAGAGACAAGATGGATGAGCTGAAAAACGCTTTTTGGTAAACGAAAGTTTGTCAAGAGAGGGTATAAATTTGTCCAGTTTATATTTACAACTAGTAACAAGTATTTCATCTGAAACATTGGAGAATTTTTAGAAGGAATCGAAATTTATACTTTCTGAGTGCATAAAAAGAGCAATACTTGCTCGTAACAAGCAACTGTTCGCGTGCTCCCGATATTTTCAAAAGTTTTCTGATTGAATGACGTTTCAACTCACATTTTGCAAGGATGTGAGGAAAAAAAAAAAACTTACAAAGTCTTTCCGATTCAGTCTCCATAAACGTGTAACCTCTCTAAACTGTAGAAACATCCCCTTCAGTGTGACGATGACGATACAAGCCAGAATACACTGAAATATAGAAGGACAATAATGTTTAGTCAAAAATTTACAAACGATTCTAAAGATTGACCAGATTCTATATTCAACGACAATGGTTTGGTGTACATGTGGAGACAGAGAGCTTCTTTTGGTCGAGAAGCAATTCAGAATTGTGTTCTACCATGTTACATCGAAGTAAATGCTTCTCTTCGTCAAAATAATTTATAGCTTGCTATCAAAGTTAATAATTATGTTACTTTTAGGTATTTATCATTGGGAAGTCTGCGAAAAAATCCATCCGTCCAGATGGGTGAAATATTTCACTTTAAGCGAAATAGGCTACAAGTGCACATACTCCTTGCATAATAGCATAACATAAAAAATGTAATGCTGTCTTGGTGATGTAGCATTTCAATTGATGTAACAAAAAAACTCTCGATATGTCTTACTTTTATTAAGGTAAGACATGGGTGAATGGGTAACAACTAACAGTATGTCTGACAAAAGGCTTTTTCATCAGGATCGCTAAAATTCGGTATTGTGTGATAAAGTGTCAAAATGAATTTAGTAAAAAGAAAAACAAAAAGTTAATTGCTCTATTCCTGTGAATAAATTCAATCAAATTACTTTTTAAGCAGTGTGCCAGTTACGTTACCCGTGACCTTTCTAAATATACAACCTTGAATAAACCCTAAGTTTGTAGTCATTGCCAGTAAAGAAACGTGCCTTCCTCGGTGCGTCAGTGCTTTGATCCACTATGTTAGGTATTCCTTTTCTATTATCAATGTGACTGTGAGTAGCCTTGGTCAAGGCCGTAATAATCTTTTAATCACTCCTTATTGCGGTCTGTTTTTACGTTCTCTACAGAACTTGTAGCAAAATTGCAAGGGCGTAGCGCCCATTACGCACAATACGCACGTACGTATAAATAATTCCGCGACCGAAGTTGTAAATCACAGTATCATATACATGTATGATTTTTCTCTAGATCTGCGGACCTTTCAAAAGAAATAGATGGGTTAAGTTGATGAACTGATGACTTGGGAAATCCTCTATGCTTTGCAACAAATGGTGAGGTTTCAGCTTTCCCCCCGCCCCTCCGTTGGCCTCACTGTGAGTATAAATATTCTAATCCTGGCTACTCCTATGAATTGTTTGTCGGTTCCGTAATTATTACCTCTTTTGACAAAGTCAACGCCCGTACATAAAAGGGAGAAAAATGACGGAACTGGAAACCAGGCTACTTTATGAGGTACTCAGACAATATGTTAGCTATTTAACCATTCATGCATTTTCTTCCGCTAGGAGGCATTTTTCAAACACATACATATCAGATATGGGCATTCTGGGTACAGAACCGGACTACTTTTCAAGGCGGCAATCAATGCAGCGATTTTCAAAATAAGATATAAGTATACCAACTGAAACCTACCTTGTAGGATTCATCCAGCCGTGGTCAGCCAGTATATAACCTATGCACCAACCATTTATAAACATAGCCCCTATAGGCTTGGGAAAAAGCCCCGGTACAAGCCAAACAAGGTGGGGACGTTAGTTTTGTTGTCAGTCTATCGCTTAAATCCTGGTTTTCCTCATGTCTATATTTAGAAAATGTCTACATAGATTTGCAGTAAACAATCGCATTTTATACAATTATATCCCCCCTTTGAAATCATTATATTTAAAAAAAAAAAAAAAATGTAGCGAAAAACTGGCTTGCATTTTCCACATATGTATTATTTATAGCCAGTTTTCGTTTGCTATTTGTAGCGTCAATTTACACACCGCGTAGAAATATCTATCCTGTACAGGATAGTGATGCGCCATGGCAGACTGGTCTAATCTGCGAAGAATATTAGCATGCGCAGAGAACGAACATTCATTTACTTACCTCAGGTAGGGATTCGAATAGTGGACCGATATACAGCAAAACTACCAGTACGATCATTGACGAAATAAGCCCAACAACCTAACAAAATAGAATAGATGTAAAAGTATCAAACCTGACAATGAATATGATAAACAAAGCAAAAAAAAAAATCGTCGAGTGACAACATTTGATTTTCGATAGTTTTGACAATCTGTTCATAGGACACTCGTTATCGATTGAATGAATGGTGTTTTACGCCGCTTTCAACATTATTTCGGTCATATCATGGCGAGAGCTCACATATTCATGTAACAACCAACACTCTACTATTTCAAAGGTATTATTTGAAGAAAGATATCGCTTTATCGGACTGTGTAGATCCAAGATAAGACTGCACGTTCTGTGTAGTCTGATCTTGATCTACATTGGCTGCAAAAGGTCGGTGAGTCGCGCTTAGCAGCCTAGAAGTGTAAATGAATTTATAAAATCTGGCTTCAAATATGTTTAAAAAGTATCATGCCGAAGCCAAAGGCCTATCTGCTTGAATGACAATTCAAAGGACATGTTACTTTTCACAAACAAAAAATGTAATACATTTTGCATTCATGTGAAACTATGTTCACTGTTGCAGCAACTGTACTTGTATGCCACGTGGGTCTATGACCTTCTGATATAAAACTAAAAAACTTGAAACTTAAATTACTTTTCACAGATAAAACGTTAAATGACAGACTATGTAAGCATACCTGGGTCTTCCCCCCTACGGAATCCTGAACTAAACTGTCCATTAAAGACCCAACACAAACTGTGGACGAGGCTATAGACCCAAACATGTTACAAAGTCCGTATGCAATCAGCTCCTACAAATATAGAGAGCGGTGGAAGATAAAGAGATTCGTACCTGTGTCTTTCCGCCCGCCGTGTCCTGGACCAGGCTGCGAGAAAGTGAGGCGGCACAACAGTATGATTGGAAAAAGGAACTGACGAAGTTACAGACGCCTAACGCGACAAGCTCCTACAAAGATATGTAATCAGCATATACTGTATAATCTAAAGGTTCTTGTATGACAGCGTCTTGTAATTAAAGCATCGGTAGCTGCCAAAAGTAAACAAAGCAGGTGTTACAATGCATTTAAATTTCAATCATGTCATTTAAAAGTATGGAAATTATCGTGCAGATGAGTGTTCAAGTGTTAGTCGCGGGCAGAAAAAATGAATTTTAATTTCAGGCAGATAGTAAACAAAAGATAGAGTGACCTGATACTTTTTTACCTAGTTTTGAAATTAACTTCTCTGCCAGCGACTAACACTTGGACCGACCGTACAATAACAAATTGTCATCTTTACAATCATTCCATACTTTTAAATGATATGATTTAAATTTAAATGCATTTGAACATCCGCTTTGTTCACTCTTGCCAGCTATTGTTACTTTAAACTTCTATTTTACTACGATATGGGCCTAAAACGAACTAGCATTAGGACATATTTAATGTTATTTAACCCTTTACCACACAATCCCGACTTTTAACGACCCTGAGAAAGAAGTTTTTTGAAAAAAAAAATGTGGGAAAAGGAGAAAATGTTGGTAACCAGCATTTTCTCCTTTTCCCACAACGTTTTCTACCTTTCTCAAAACAAATTACAAATTTTCAGTCACATTTAATTTGTCGTCTGCAAATTCTTTCAATTTTGACAAGTCTGAAATTTTGTCGTTTGGTAAAGAGTTAAAACGAATGCGGTATTCATTAGACATGGAAGAAAAAAAATAAAGTTAAGACCGCACCGCAGATTGGTCTCCGTCTGCTGTCTTCCCGAAAAGATTCAAAGCTTCTGACTGCACAAAACGGGTAAGGTATGGCAACCATCTATTTTCATTAATTCACATTGATTTGCATGACTTGATTTTATGAGAATACGTTACTATTTAAACGATATAAAACAATAGTTAAAAATGATGAATCAAATACAATGTATAACAACAACTGTAACAATGACGTTGACATAGGCCTAGATCGATAAACCCGTGTACTGTCATCTAAAGCGATATGAGCCTTACTCTCACTCGTCACAACTCGACCGATTCCGTACCTACATCTAACCTCGTCCGTATAAAGGAGGCTTCCATTTTGAACTATCAATCACATGATCTTAAACATGGCGGTGCCCCTGTAGATTGCTTAGCAACGACATGAACAACGACGGTGAAGTTATTCACTTTTATCGATCTGTCGATGAAAGTTCCCAACGGAACTGATAAACCACGCTAAAATTTAAATGTACAAACTGTTTGCCGACTGAAATATCCTTAGAAAGATAACAATAGAAAATTTACTCATGTTTTCTTTTTTAAGAGGAGCCTTACAATTTCAATAACGGTAAAGCGGAGTGCTTCCGGAGACGTGCGAAATGTACCGTGTAGGTGCATATCCATTCGGCATACCTCGGGTGATCTGGTGATCAAATCCCTCGGCTGTATCACGTAGCTTGATATGCACCTACACGGTACATTTCGCACAACTCCGGAAGCACGCACCTTAACCGTTATTGAAATTGTAAGGCTCCTCTTAAAAAAGAAAACATGAGTAAATTTTCTGTCGTTATCTTTCTAAGAATATTTCAGTCGGCAAACAGTTTGTACCTTCAATTTTTAGCGTGGTTTATCAATTCCGTTGGGAGCTTTCATCGACAGATCGACAGAAGTGAATAACTTCACCGTGGTTGTTCATGTCGTTGCTAAGCGATCTACAGGGGCGCCGCCATGTTTAAGATCATGTGATTGGTAGTTCAAAATGGAAGCCTCCTTTATACAGACGAGGTTAGATGTAGGTACGGAATCGGCCGAGTTGTGACGAGTGGGTGCATATCAAGCTACGTGATACATCCGAGGGATTTGATCACCGGATCACCCGAGGTATGCCGAATGCCTTACTCTGGCAAAAAGTGGCACGGGCGTAATACACCTCCGCAATGCATTATACCAGGAAAATCATCACATAATGATGGATCCATAAAAAAATCCATTTAGTCAAACAATCGACAGAATCCTGAGGTGGAATGCTTCTTTGACATGCAGAAAATTTAGAGACAGCAAAAAGTTTCGGCCTGTGTCAGCCTGCGCAAACTGCGCAGGCTGACATAGGTCGATACTTTTTGCAGATACTTTTCACCGAGCATGGCTCAATCATGTATTCAAATATAATAAAAGTTCCTACAATTCCACTCTATTGCCCTGAATGTTCCATTTGTTGTATGCTAAGAGCATATTTCTAAAGTATGGCTTGAATTTTCCAGAATGTTTTTACAGAAGGTAAAGAAGAAAACCCTTTAATGATATTGAATAAAGATACAAACAAACAGAAAAAAGTTATAACTGTATTTTTTTTCAAAAGAGAGAAGTGTTAATATCTACCTGATTGCCGTTAATTCTGTAACCATGGCGATCGGCAAGGATTTTTGCCATCGAGAAGGAAATGGCATAAGCTATGAACCCAATCGTTAACCCATCGCCAAGTACCGAGGGTATATACTTGAAAAACGACACCGTGGGACTTGGTAGCCTGTAGAATAATAGAAAAGGGAAATTTGATTTGGATTTGATGGTATTTCAGTCATATCACCAAATGCCAATGCTTCATAAGAAATCTACACAAGATAATGTAAAAGGAGACAGGAAACACTGAATTACAACTAAATTTATAGAAGCACGGACAAATATTTTGGCAAAGGATCAAAACTTGCTTTAATAACTCTTCGAATAAAAAAGGGCAAGACAACTGTTAAAAGTCCTCACCCTGAGGGAATATCCCCAACAACGTGCACTCCAAATTTGGGTCCGAGTTTAGTGTAGAAGGATACTATGGTACTGACCGAAATCTGCAAAGAAAATTGTAACACAGGTGTATGCAAGGCTCTGGTCAAATACTACAACAGTGCTGTATAACATTTGAAAGAATAATCACTGAATTTAGAAAATTCTCTATCTTAGAAAAGGGAAAAAAACGTTTCCATGGTTCTCTCCAATACTTTTGATATAGATGTGAGCCATGCTCTGTGAAAAGGGAATTTAATGCATCTGCAAAAAGTATCGAAACATGTCAGCCTGCGCGGATTGCCCAGGCAGACCTGGATCGAAACTTTTTTTCTTTTGGTAAATTTTCTGCATGTCCAAGAACCATTCTACGTGAGGATACAGCCGGTTATAAGACAAACTGGATTTTATGGATCCATAGTTGTCTGATGGCTTTCTTGATATAATTGAGCTGAGTTCAACCCCTTTTGTCAGAGCACGGCTGATATCATAAATGTTGGATACACTCAAATGTATAAATAGTTTTCTTTAATTAAGGCTAGGACTGTAGGCTCTCTGTACAAAATAATAAGAGCTATGAAATAGACAGTTCAAAAATGAACCTACCACAATAAGTTCTATCGGGATTGGCATAATAAGATGCGGACGGCAATCTTGGTTGTTGTTGATACCTTCTTTGATGAGGACGAGAACCAACAGACACGTGATCGAGGCTGTAAACGTCACCATATTGGTAGTGTGGATATTCACAAAGAACTCCGAATAGAACTGGTGAAAAATATTGAAAAAAAAAAAACTATTGAAATACATTGAATGGAAGTTTGAAAAACATTCAATAGAACTGTTGAAAATTTGATACTGATGAAATGTTATTCAAATATAAGAGAAGCAAGAAAAGCAAATAAAGGGTAAAATTTTGATTTTTTGAATTGTTATTCAATATAAGAAAGCGAATAAGGACCCCAATTCGAAATGTTTGAACTGTTATTCAAATATATAAGAAAGCAAGAAAAGCAAAAAGGTGTAAATTTGGATTTTTGAATAATTATTCAAAATAATAAAAGCAAATAAGAAGTAATATTTGAAATTTTTGAAATATTCAAAATTCAAATTCAAATTCAAATATTATGCAAATATAAGAGAAGCAAGAAAAGCAATAAGGTGTGATTTTTTTTTTAAATTGTCATACAGTATAAGAAAAGCAAGATAAGGAAATAAGAGTAAATTTAAATAGTTTGAATTGTTATTCAAATATAAGAAAGTAAGAAAAGCAAATAAGGAATAAAGGGTAAATTTAATTTTTTTGAATAATTATTTAATTTAGAAAAGCTAGATAAGGAAATCAGAGGTACTACTTGAAATTGTTGCACTGTTATTATTCAAGTAAAAGAGAAGCAAGCAAAGCAATTTGGTTGATATTTTTTTATATTGTCATTAAGTATGAGAAAAGCAAGATAAGCAAATAAGGGGTAAATTAGAATATTTTGAATTTTCTTTTTATAAAAGAGAAGCAAGAAAAGCAAATAAGGTGTGAAACTTGACATGTCTGAGTTGTCATTCAATATAAGGAAAGCAATTATGGTGTGTGACAGCTGAAAGTTTTGAACAGTCTTTCATCATAAGAAAAGAAAAGCAAATAAGGTGCAGAAGTTTAAATTTTTGAATTGTTATTCAAATATAAAATAAGCAAATATGAAGTAAAATTTGATACTCTTTATTTGATATTCAATATCAGAAAAGCAAGAAATGCAAATAAGGGGTAAAATTCGGAATTTTTGAACTGCTATTGAAATATAAGAGAAACAAGAAAAGCAAATAGGGTGTGAAATATGAAATCAGTTGAGGATACTGGGTTTAGGACTCTTTAGTTTCAACTTACTGGGAACTTCATAGGTCTGCTTGCTTGGTACGGGTTGCTTGTTTGATCCTTTACCGAGTGACACAATTTCAGAACCTTTCAACCTTTTAAGCACACAATCCCGAGTTTTAACGACCCAGAGAAAAATCCTTTCGAAAACATTGTGGGAAAAGGAGAAAATGCTGGTAACCAGCATTTTCTCCTTTTCCCACGATGTTTTCCTCCCCTCAAAATACAAATTTCAACTTTTTGAGTGAAACTTACTTTGTCGTCTGCAAATGCTTTCAATTTGGATAAGTCTAAAATTTTGGCGTCTGGTAAAGAGTTAAATTGTAACCATTCTCAGTCGAGAATTCGAAATTGAGATACATGATTGATTGATTGATTGTATGGAGTTTAACGCCGTTTTCAACATTATTTCAGTTATATCACGGCGGCCAGTGCACCTATCCATGCTTTCCTGGAGTTTCTTTTACCAGTACTCCGCACAATATTCTTTCCAAGCCACTGGCTGCTTTCCCACATAACCATCGTCGAAAGAATGGTCAGCGGTGAGAGAGGAATGAATCCTGTCGCGATGACTATCATCAATCCTCGGAAAGAAATTGGCCAAGCCGGGGATCGAACCAGCGACCTCCTGTTCTCAAGTCCTGTGCGCTACCGACTGAGCTACGGGGGCTTGGCTTGAGATACATGAGCCGTAAATCAGCTGAAGTTCGTCTGTTAAAGATTTAGGGGTTAATTTTTGTTCTAAATTTAAACCTATTTCTTTTACATAGATTTAGAAACAAGTTCTTGCGACTTATACTAATCTCTCTCGATTCTGCTTGCTGGAAACTACACCAGTGCTCGGACCGAATGTGTGGGCCAGTGAACCCTCCCAAAGTTGACACCTGGTCCCGGGTATCGAACTCAGGACCTTACAAGGCCTAAGATCTAGCTCACAACCACGGACACCACAATAATCTTTGTATTGTATGGTCGTAGTAACTAACATATCCGGCTGCCATGATAAGAATGGACTTTGTCGTCTGCAAATGCTTTCAATTTGGACACGTCTAAAATTTTGTCGTCTGGTAATGAGTTAAGGGCTATTTGCTATTGTACGTATATGATTATAGTAACTTATACATGTACAATGTATATACGGCTGCCAGAAGTCCATGATAAGAATGGACTTTGTCGTCTGCAAATGTTCTCAATTTGGACACGTTTAAAATTTTGGCGTCTGGTAAAGAGTTAAGGGCTAATATTTGCTATTGTACGTATATGATTATAGTAACTTATACATGTACAATGTATATACAAGTGCCAGTGGTCCATGGTAAAAATGGACTTTGTCGTCTGCAAATGCTCTCAATTTGGACACGTTTAAAATTTTGGCGTCTGCTGATAAAGAGTTAAGGCTAATATTTGCTATTGTACTTATATGATTATAGTAACTTATACATGTACAATGTATATACAAGTGCCAGTGGTCCATGGTAAAAATGGACTTTGTCGTCTGCAAATGCTCTCAATTTGGACACGTTTAAAATTTTGGCGTCTGCTGATAAAGAGTTAAGGGCTAATATTTGCTATTGTACTTATATGATTATAGTAACTTATACATGTACAATGTATATACAAGTGCCAGTGGTCCATGGTAAAAATGGACTTTGTCGTCTGCAAATGCTCTCAATTTGGACACGTCTAAATTTTTGGCGTCTGCTGATAAAGAGTTAAGGCTAATATTTGCTATTGTACTTATATGATTATAGTAACTTATACATGTACAATGTATATACAAGTGCCAGTGGTCCATGGTAAAAATGGACTTTGTCGTCTGCAAATGCTCTCAATTTGGACACTTCTAAAATTTTGGCGTCTGCTGAAGAGTTATATGTTAATTTTCGCTAATGTACGTATATAATAATGATAACTTACATATACGAGTGCCAGAGGTCCATGGTAAGAATGGACCTCCACGTCAAATACGTGTTTGATCTGACTCGAAAACACGTGGATTGCCGCCCCTGTGGTGAACCCGCTGATAAAGGGATCTGACATAAATGACGACATGAACCCCATGCGTAGTGTGCCTAAGACCAGCTGAAAATATATTGAGCAATGCTCTGTGGAAAGGGGATTTAACGCGTCTGCAAAAAAGTATCGACTCATGTCAGCCTGCGCGAAATGCGCATTTCGCGCAGGCTGACATGAGTCGATACTTTTTGCCTACATGTGAATTTTTTGCGTGTACAGGGACCATTATACCCCATGATAAAAGGATCTGACATAAATGACGACATGAATCCCATCCGTAGTGTGCCTAAGACCAACTGAAAATATATTGAGCAATGCTCCGTGAAAAGGGGGTTTAATGCATCTGCAAAAAGTATCGACTCATGTCAGCCGTCGATCACAGTTATACTAGAAACTCTTTCTTTACCGTTATAGACGGCACCAGGAGCTTTTTTGGACGGTGAAGATCAAGATCAGACTGCACAGAACGTACAGTCTTGATCGTGGATCTATACATACCATCCGCTTGCTAATTCAAGCCTATAGGATGAAACAATTTCTGAGTTTCTGTGGAGTGTATTTTAAAGCGTCGAAAGATATAAGTCATGCTCTGTGAAAATGGGGCTTAATGCATCTCCGTGATGCGTTGTACCAAACATGGCATCACATAAGTAAGGATCCGTAAGATCGACTTTATCTAACAACTAACTGAATCATGAGGCAGATTAGTGTTTTGACATGCAGAAAATTGACCAATAACAGAATGTTTCGGCCCAGTTCAGCCTGTGCGGATTGACCTCGGTCGATACTTTTGCAGATGCATTAAGCCCCCTTTTCACAAAGCTCAGATTATTGTTGGCATTGAAAGAGTTAAAAAGAAAGTCGAATCCGGAAAATAGTATTTGGATGAAGATACAAATTAGAAAATACTGTGACAAAAGGCAGAAAATGATCGTTTCCGGTAATTTCTCAATTTTTCGGAATGTTTTTTAAAAGCCACCAACCTTAATTAATAGCGACAAAAGACATTTGTTTAATTTGGGAGGCAAAATTTGAAACATTACAAAAAAAAAAATGCATACCTGTAAGGCCCCAACAACAAAAGTCACAGACAGGGCGTAGCCCAATTTGACCGGGTTCGCATACCCATCCGTGACTAGGGGCTGTATTTGAGGGTTCATACTGTGGTTTGAGACATTGGCTTGTCGCGGAAGGGTCAGAACCGTGTTACCCACGTGCTCCTGGTACCCTCTGTTCACAACTTGACCCACCATCAAACTAACGACAGCAAAAGTTCCTGCGAAGATTTATTGTACAAAGCGTTACCACTGACATACTTTTTTTCGTCGTAGATGAATGTCCTGGGTGCTGACCTACTTTTTATTATTGATAGCAATTGAATAAATAGAAATTTATGATTGGTTAAAAAATGTAGACATGTTTATTTTAAGGGCTACTGCCTGTTTGTTGGCAAATTATCCAGTCTATCTTTTTTAAAAGATATCTCTTGTTTAATCTTTAACCCTTTCGGCGCCATGGGCGAATACAGGGACTTTTGCGGACGGCATAGATCAAGATCAGACTGCACAAAACGTGCAGTCTGATCTTGGATCTATACCGTCCGCTTGTTCCTTTAAGCCTATAAGATAAAAATGTTTCTAAGTATGAGTGGATTGTATTTTTAACCGTCTGAAGAGATCGAGTAAAAATATTTGGCGCTGAAAGGGTTAATAAACCCTGTACTACACGATCCCAAGTTTTAACGATGCTAATGGAGTAGGCTTTTGAAAACATTGTGGGAAGGGAGAAAATGCTGGTAATCAGCCTTTTCTCCTTTTCGCACAATGTTTTCAGAAGTTTTTTTGAATAATTTTGTTAAAACATGGGATCGTTTTGTAAAGGGTTTACCTTAATTTGCGTTGTACCATTTCGGTGATTGTTTTCACGACGAAAGGAACTATACAGTGTTGGAAAGAAGGGTAAATATAGCCGCGTCACTTGTGGTAAGTTGATGAGGATTGTTAAATATAAATTGTCACTTACCCACGGACACGTGTCTTGAAGAACCGAAGAAAAAGTAGAGCAGTACAGGAAAGAAGGATGTATACAGGCCGTAGATTGGAGGTAGGTTGGTCAGGAATCCATACGCCATACCTGTCAAATAGTTCAAATGACGATGGATATAATCGGACGGTGGAAAAAAAAAGCTCGTAAAAATTAGTTGTCAATATGTTGTGTTGTTCCCTTGCTTACCGACTTTTTCTTTCTATTCTAATACATGCACTCTAGAATTATATCAATAGATGTTATAAAAGGTGCAGTAGCGACCAAAAGTAAACAATACAAGTGTTAAAAAGCATTTAAATGTATAGTCACACCATTTGAAAGTATGGAAATTATATGAAGGTGACAACTGTTATTATACGGTCAGTTCCATTGTTAGACTTTGGCAGAAAAAATGAATTTTGTAACTAGGTAAAAAGTTGCCAAGTTGTTAAATCTTTTGCCTACTTTTTACTGATTTTAATGTTAGGATTTTTGTCAGCGACTTACACTTGGACCGACCGTACGACCGGGCTCAAACGTGGGGCCTCTAGGTCACGAGTTCTGCTCTTTACCACTGAGCCACGCAGGACCCCATGGAATTTGAAAGTTAGGACAAACTCAGTTGGTTATGAACATAATTTCTATCAGTAGGCAAATTAAACCAAACTATTACTTTCTACTAGCATGGTAAATTCATGTAAAAGAGCACCAAAAATAGAGAAAGGTGGTAAAATTAATTGGGAAAAAAAGTCACACTTTCTTAAATAGAAAAACACCATGTAAATGTAATAACACAGATGAAAAAAACAGACAAAGTTTTTGGTCGACAGAAAACAGTTCTCAATCGAAAACTTGTAAAAAGCAACTTGTAGGGGAGATATTCACGTAGATCTCCTGATTCGCTCATATTTTTATATTTAGATATCGGACAGTGCAAATACAGAACATGCAACCTGAAACTGATCCGATCACATCGTAATAATAATAATTTGTAGGTGTCTCTAATCAATGATGGATTATGATAATTTCTCTTTGCATCATTTACTTATTTATACATTTAAATGTATTTGAGCCACACTCTGGCAAAAGAGGGCTTAATGCATCTCCGTGATCCATGATACCAAGCAAGTCATCATATAATTATGGATCCATAATAGCCACATTCCTTAACAACCGACTGAATCATGAGGTAGACTGGTCCTTGGACATACAGAAAATTGACCCATAGCGAAAAGTTTCGGCCCAGGTCAGCCTGCGCGGACTGCGCAGGCTGACCTGGTCGATACTTTTCGCAGATGCATTAAGACACCTTTTCACAGAGCATGGCTCATTTATTTATTGTCATTGTCTGCCCGTTAAGGATTAAAAAAATACTTGTGTGCCGATTATATCACTTAATATATTTTGCCTACGGATCAAAAAACTTATCTGACATATTGAATAGAAAAGAAAGTTTACAAACCTTGAGGAATATGCATAATTCCTACTGTCAGTCCAGCCACTACGTCCTGTAACAAATTCCGTCGAAAGCTATACCGTCGCATGATTCTGAGAAAGGGAAATATTTCATGCACAACATCTTTAGCACATCTCTTGGAGCAGACGATCTTTGGACAGCATTTCTTACTTTCTTCAATCAATGACTTCGTCTTTTGTTTCAAGTGTAAATTGTCTTCAATGCTTGCTCTAAGTAGCTTCTGCGATTCATTTAACATGTGCACTCGAAACTTTCTTTTCTTTGTTTTGGCAAGAAGCGCTTCTCGAAGGTCTTGATTAATCGACATTTTGGCACCGTTAAAATGTTTCACAGTCTTTTAAGTTGTTCGTGTAAAAATGTTCACTGGGGTTACAGAAAGATGGTTAGTGAATTCCTAACTCATGCACAGATAAAATGTCTTGTCCTTGTTAGAGATCCTGGTCAAACAGCGATGTAATTGTAGACATATCCAAATTTTCCCAACAATATTTCACAATTCCAAATAAATACTGCATCGTTGTAGACATCCATAAAGCAGCCATAAAAACCAACATTTTTCTCTGTTAAAAATATTACTAATAGAAAAAGCTGAAGTTTTCAAAGCAAATAGTCAGTCTCTCTGCAAATTTTGTCAATTCACGAATCCCCAAATTTCTGATAAATAAGTCGAAAACGGCAGAGGTAGGTTCAACTGATAAAATGAAACGTGTGTGGTTTATGTTCAGAGATTTTAAAGCACTAAGATCGACGGCAAGAATGATTGACACGTGTCGATAATCGATCACCTAGGTCGTATGATATCGATGGATTTAAAAAAAAAATACAATTGTCTTTCAAAAGTGCCTGGAGCAATACTGTCATTGATCTTACATGTGTACATGATGTTTTTTGGCATGTATAGTAAGTAAGTTACAAATAACTCTGTGACAGTAATGCCTTCGTCATGAAAACATGGTTTTCAAGGAAAAATGCCAACCCCCCCCCCCCCCGTAGCTCAGTCGGTAGCGTACAAGACTTGAGAACAGGAGGTCGCTGGTTCGATCCTCGGCTTGGCCAATTTCTTCCGAGGATTGATGATAGTCATTGCGACAGGATTCATTCCTCTCTCACCGCTGACCATTGTTTCAACGATGGTTATGTGGGAAAGCAGCCACTGGCTTGGAAAGAATATTGTGCGGAGTACTGGTAAAAGAAAATCCAGGAAAGCATGGATAGGTGCACGGAATATATATAACTGAAATAATGTTTAAAACGGCGTTAAACACCATACAATCAACCAATCAATCCATTCAAGGACAAAAAATACCCCAAAATAGACTTTTTCTCTCCCCTAAAAATTTATATATGTAGTATTTTCATTATTATTTTCCCCAGAACGACACATATAGATCAGTATTTGAGAATTAGATGTTTTATCAGATTTTATTTTTCTCTAGATGAAATCACACGCTGTTGATTGTTTCAATCTAATTTCATATAATTGGCCTGCAACATGCGAAATGAGACCTTCGGACATTTGCGCAAAGTGTCGTCCCGGATTAGCCTGCGCAGTCCGCGCAGGCTAAACCGATACGGCACTTTACGACTACATAAGATTTTTTCATACAGTAGATTTTCTTGAAACAGAAAATCGCACAACAAACGGGGAGTGTCGTCTCGGATTGGTCACAGAATGCACAGGCTGATCTGGGACGACACACTTTTACGCATATGTCCGAAAGTCCCTTTTCGTGCGTTGCACCCCTTATACAGTAACTATATACGCTTTGTTTTTTACCAATTAAATTCACAGCATTCTTTGGTAAACGTATTGTACTTTAGCACAAAAACAACAGTCACGAGTTTTTCTGTTGGTTTAACTAAACTTTAGAGTGATCGCTTTGTATCAATCAAAAATTATCACGTACGGGTTACCACTCGCAGACCATTTTAATTTTCGGATGGAGAAGACCACTTTGAAGAAGGAGAAAATGGTCGTTTTGCAAATTAATTATAACTCTTTACCAAACGACAAATGTTTAGACTGGTCCATATTGAGAGCATTTGCAGATGACGAAATAAATGTAACTCAAAAATTGAAATTTATTTTGGGAAGGCTAGAAAACATTGTGGGAAAAGGAGAAAATCCTGGTTACCAGCATTTTCTCCTTTTCCCAAAATGTTTTCAAAAGGCTTCCTTCTCGGGGTCAAAAGACGGGATTGTGTGGTAAAGGGTTAAAAATATTTCGTCGGTTACACTGGTACTTTTCAAAACACGACAATATTTTTGACTTTTCCAACAGAACACGATATGTTTGAATGCCAAATTACGTAAGGTTCAAATGCTGAGATTTTTGTTTGAAAGGGGAGAGAACATTGTACGAAAAGGAGTAAAGAGTTGTTATCAACAACTGACGATCCCATTATTTCAAGGACGTTTTGCTCTGTGAAAAGGGCACTTAATGCATCTGCAAAAAAGTGTCGAAACGTGTCAGCCTACGCAGTTCGTGCAGGCTGACATGAGTCGAAACTGCTTGTTATTTGTAAATGTTATGTATATCCAAAGACCATTCAATCTCCAGATTAACTCTTTACCACACAATCCCGACTTTTAACGACCCTGAGAAAGAAGCATTTTAAAAACATTGTTGGAAAAGGAGAAAATGCTGGTAACCAGCATTTTCTCCTTTTCCCACAATGTTTTCCACCCTTCCGAAAAGAAATTTCAATTTCTGAGTCACATTTATTTAGTGGTCTGCAAATGCTTTCAAATTGGACAAGTCTAAAATTTTGTCGTTTGGTAAAGAGTAAAGTTAATCATCAGACTAGATGGATTTTATATATTCCTAATTTTAATTGAAGACTTGCTTGGTATAATGCATCACAGAGATGCATTAAACCCCCTTTTTGCCAGAGCGACGCTCAAATATTCTATAAATGTAGGACTCTGTAAAATCGCAGTGAAAGAGTTTCCGAACTTGAACTCTAGTATAATGTATCAATGTCAGTGTGAACGTAGTGACAGGTTATTGTCGATCATCATTTGTCACAATGAATCTACTTATTGTGTTACAAATTACCTTGAAGGTGTTGTAAAACATTTTAACTCTTTACCAAACTACAAAATTTTAGATTGGTCCAAACTGAAAGTATTTGCAGACGACAGATTAAAGGTGGCTCAAATGACAATATTGGTCATTGATAAGGTAGAAAACATTGTGGGAAAAGGAGAAAATGCTAGTTACCAGCATTTTCTCCTTTTCCCGTAATGTTTTCAAAAGCTTTCTTTCTTAGGGTCGTTAAAAGTCGGGATTGTGAGGTAAAGGGTTAAATCCCTGTCGAGCATGACATTTTTTTTTTCACCGTAAGCAATACGAAGCATTTCTTTCTTTTGACCTCAAGAGATAGACCTCTCAGTTAGATTCTCAAGTCTTAACCCTTAACCTATCAATCTCGTGTTTTAACCTTTAGGTTGCTAAGTGCGACTCAAAGACCTTTTGCGGACAGTGTAGATCAAGATCAGATTGCACATAACGTGCAGTCTGATCTTGGATCTACACTGTCAGATAAGGAGATATTTTTTACGCAAAAGGATACCTTTGAAATTTAGCAACATTTGATTTTTTTACGATCGGCTTGAAACTTTCATTTCATTTATTTAGCAGGTTAGGGTTTAACGACACTAACAAAGAATGTTTCTCAAAAAATTGAGAGAAAAGGAGAAAGTGCCGATACCATATTATATTCTTAGGGACACTATTATAACAGACAAATTTTGTCCATTTCCAATTCCTAACGTTAACTCTTTACCAAACGATCACACTTTTTTACAATCCTAGGGATGAAGGTTTACAACAGAACAGTGTAGGAAAAGAAGAAAATAATGGTAAACAGTACTTTCTCCTTCTCCCACAAAGTTTTCTTTTTTTTTTTACACTTTTAACCCTTTACCAAACGACAAAATTTTTGACTTGTCCAAACTCACTGCGTTTGTATACGACAATTTAAATCTGACTCAAATGATGGAATTGTGACGGGGAAAGGGCAGAAAACTTCTATGGTACAAGGACACAGCGAAATGCTAGTTACCATCATTTTCTCCCATTCCTACAATGTTTTCCAAAGCCTTCTCCCTCGTGGTCGTTAAAACTCGGAATTGAGGCGTAAAGAGTTAATCAAAGACTATTCCAGTCAGTTTAGCCACATTTATTTTCTCGTCTTCAATTCCATTAATTTCGACCAGACCCAGAAAAACTTCTAACCGGCTACGTTTGTTTCTCCTATAACTTTGACCAGGAAATAGGCAGGTAAATAAAAACAAACTGTAACATATTTCTGGACGTTAGCCATGGTACTGTACTGTAATGTTTCTCGATTTTACCAACATAAGGCATCTCTTTTAAAAAAAAAACACACACATTTTTTTTGCGCATACATAGTGTCTATCTGCCAAAACAGGTTAAAAAGAGAACCATGAATTACTGAATCACGGCAAGAAGGAAAAACATGAAAATCATTTTCTGCACAACAGAAACCGAAGGAATGAGCGTGAAGTTTTCATTTCAATTTCCAGTGTTCAGTAAATGAATGTTAAATCCTTTTAGTAAGTTCTTTTCAAAAGAACCAGTCAAATAAATTCTTTTCAGACCCTGCCTGAGGTAGGCCTGTGCTTTTACACTGGCCAACCCCCCCCCCTTGAAAAAAAAAAAAAAAAAAGAACTGTCTCGTTTCTGGACAGTGGATGCCAAAAAACGGTCTACGAGGAATTCCAGCTTATAAGTGGCCGTTTAGAAGTTTTGTTTAGTTTAGACTAAAATTTTGTCGTCTGGTCGCCCGTTAAAGAGTTAATTTGATACACATCTTCTGAATTTTGACAGACTTGGTTACGCTTTCTTCCTAATAAATAAGCCATGCTCTATGAAAAGGAGATTAATGCATCCGCAAAAAGTATCGACCCAGGTCAGCCTGCGCAGTCCGCGCAGGCTGACCTGAATCGAAACTTTTTGATATCGGTGAATTTTCTCTACGTCAAAGGACCATTCTCCCTCATGATTCAGGGGTAACCAGCATTTTCTCCTTTTTCCCCCACAATGATTTCTACCCAACCAAACACAAATTTCAGTTTTTGATTCACATTTATTTTGTGGTATGCAAATGCTATCAGTATGGACAAGTCTAAATTCTACCGTTTGGTGTGTGTTATATATATATATATATATATATATATATATATATATATGGGGGGGGGGGGGGGAAGGGGTAGCTATGGTATTTAACGCTTTCAAAACGTTTTCAAAATACTTGTTAAACCAGTGCAATTAACCAGTTCTTCCCAAGCCACTGGCTGCTTTCCCACAAAATCATTGCCGAAACAATGATCGGCGTTGAGACAGGAATGAATCCTAAAGAGCTCAAGAGTTGATGACGTCGACAAAACACACCTGCTAATTGATACTGGAGGATTGCTGTGCCTAAAGTCGTTCGTCTGTCTGAAGCCACTTATCACCAAGAAAGACTGTTAACCAGAAAGAATATCGACCGATATGTTACCATAGTAACATGGTCTTCTGTCCTTCCTTATAATTTTACTTGAAAAAGTGTCCAACAGGTGAGTGAAAATATGCGAGCTGGTATGGTGGCTTTTATGGGCTGTAATGATTGATCATTTTAATATTTTCTTACGAACATGAACGTTCGCAACGAATGCATAGCTCAAATGCAAACCGCCCCGGCTGGGATTCGAACCCGTGCGGTAAATATCCTCGTTTATTGAGGTGTAGAAGACCAATACACCAACCCCACGGGATAAAGAGAATTCTCTCTAACACAGCTGTCAGGTGTTGATTTTTATATGGGAAGAAGCTATGCTGTAAGGAAGGAGTGATCTCCCGTAACAATTTACATTGGAGAAATTACTTTTGCGACAGTGCTGAGAACTGAAATCGGAGAATTTGCAGTACTCGTCATAAATCAGTTGAGTCGACTGCTTGACAATTTCGGCTACTATACTATAAATCATGAAATTGTAGAATAGATTTGCCTCCTCATAAAACTTTGAAGCCAGGCCCCCGTAGCTCAGTCGGTCGCGTACAGGATTTAAGAACAGGAGGTCGCTGGTTCGATTCCCGGCTTGGCCAATTTCTTTCCGAGGATTGATGATAGTCATTGCGACAGGATTCATTCCTCTCTCACCCCTGACCATTGTTTCACCGATGGTTATGTGGGAAGCAGCCAGTGGCTTGGAAAGAATATTGTGCGGAGCACTGGTAAAAGAAACTCCAGGAAATCATGGATAGATGCACTGTCCGCCGCGATATAACTGAAATAATGTTGAAAACGGCGTTAAACACCATACAATCAATCAATCAATCATGAAACTTTGAACTCTTGTGTCTGTTGGTCTGTAATTTCCTCATAAGTCAGGCTAGAAGTGCCCAAATCTCTGAGGGTTAACTCTTTAATACCAACCCGACCCTGGGAAAGAAGGCTTTTGAAAACATCGTGGGAAAAGGAGAAAATGCTGGTTACCAGCATTTTCTGCTTTTCCCACAATGTTTTCTATCCTATTTCAGTCACATCTGGCCATTTGAGCGATATTTAATTTGTCGTCTGCAAGTGCTTTGGATTTCGACCAGTCTGAAATTTTGTCGTTTGGTAAAAAGTTAAGGAAAAGTCACCATCGAAAATTAAGAGTAAAAGAATCGAAGACATTGATTTTTTGATGAGTTCTTTGTTGCCAAGGCAACAATTAGCAAGTTCTTTCCAACACGTCTAAAGACCAAAAACAACGACGCTCAACCAGTTTTAGTTCTTTCCGAGTTTTTCTCTTAGGAACAACATCACAGATTCAAAATTTTCAGTAGAATCGGTTGTGGTAAGAATTTTGTCGTTAACTATTTCTTCTGTCATTGTCATATAATTCTCTAATATATATAATTCTAAAGCTATTAATGGAGATTACTTCTGAGATTTACACCAAAATGTTATTTTTCCAGTAACAAAAAAATAAAAAAACACACACACAATAATATAAATAAACACATACAAAAAATATAAATAGTGTAATTTTCATTTCCTTATTTTTTTTTTTACATTTGTTTCATTTTAAAAAAAAGTAACCAGCTGTATGTCAGGAATGTCTAGAAAAGATTAAATAATCAGCCATGTTGTTTAAATTATCGAAAGTTTGTTTTTAAAACAACAACATCACCACCAATTAAAAAAAAAAAACACAGCTAAAACATTGTATAAATGTAATAATAGACCATACTTTGTGTGAATTTAAACGTATCTTGTAACATATTTTTTAAAACGGCTTGTTTCACCATGGGAGAATGGAACAAATATGGCACAAATAAACACAGTGTACGCGCGTTTACACGCTATTCGGTGGAAACGTATAATACTTGTTGTAAATTCTAATTTGATAGTAATATAGGGAATTTCTTGCTATATGATACCGTATTTATTTATCAAGGATATTTCTTTTCAGTAAAAAAATTGCCAATTTTTGTTGAGATTTTGTGGTCAACTTTATAGCCTGGTACCCCGTCGTACTACAAGAGTACGTCAGGCAAAGCGCAATTATGGCGTCCCCGTTGGTAATATGAGACGGGATATTATTATTTCATATGATCAAATCGGATCATAGGCTGAATTCAAAACAGATTGATGGCTATAAAGTCATGGCAGTGAGTTTTTCTACATGTCGTTCTTAATTACCGAGAAAAACTACGTGTCAGAAATGCTTTAAGTATCTGAAATGTCAATGGACCTATATAACGTCCTAAAACAGGGCTACTTTTAAAATGATTCATGGTCGAATTTATATTCAAACCATACCCCAACAGCACGTTTTAGATTCGGTAATGTATTTTTTGTACAAAACTGATCTCTTTTAATTAACTGATCATACTGGATCACATGAAATTGGGGAAAACGGGGAAGCATGTAGGGGTACGCTTGAGGGCGACTAGGAGGCCGCCATTATTTCCCGATAACGTAGTGGTAGGGGCAGGTAATCCAGACCATCAACTTTACTGTATACATTTGTTTGCTGTTACGTAATCATCAGTTGGTACAATTTCATTTCAAAATGAAAAATAGTGTAGACCTTTTCTCAGACTCTTCAGTTAAGCTGTAATATATCACACAAAATGACTAGTGCACAAACACAAACACACCCAAAATAACAAAAATTTAGCGAACGACATAGAACGAAACGTGTGCACAGTAATTTCATGGAAGCTTTATGTTGTAACTCACAACTCATTCATCAATACCGCTGCAGAAAATCGTCTTCACCGGGTATGATTGTTTTTTACTATTTCAGATCAAAGATCAGAATGACCTTGTGGAAGAAGAAGAAGGGATCCGTTTGTCCGGAGAAGCCAAACCCGCATGCATCAGTCTCCATCTCTATGGCGTCACTGTCACCATCGCAACTGAACGCCGCCATTATGGAGATGCTAAATGTGGGGAGTACCGGAAACTCCTGTCAAAATGCATGCAGAGGTAACGTTTTCATTGCCAACATGTTTCTATCTATTTGATTCGTTTATAATGTTAGTTTATAGCATAATATTTTCGAACTCATAGCATTATATAATAGCGCACGAAATTACAGAAAAATACACCATAAACACTATGAAAAACAACACTTTAGATATATATCGTTCGATATTTCGGCTTTTTCTTCAAGGGTCCGAAACAAATTTTCCTCTAGAACATTTTTAGCGCGAATTACTGCAGCCATATTGTTTACAAGAAAGAAGTCTTCATTACTGAACAAACTCTTATGCAATGTGAGAAAAAAAAAACATACAAATTTGGCAACCTGATTTCCCCCCGTTACAGGTGATCCTATAACAACAGCTGGACAGCGAAATCAGATGATAAAGATGTTGGCAATTATCCTGATTCCCGTCCTTATCCTTGTGGGGCTAACCGGAAATTCATTCGGAACAACTCTGAACAACTATCTGTATTCTAATTCCATACGATCTACTTTACTGTTCAGGTAAGAATTAACATTATTTTTCCTTATAAACTTGTAGAATTTACATAGTTTGTGAAGAGGATTCATGACTTCAAAAGAACAAATTTAAAGGCCCAATAGTGAAAAAATTAAAAAAAGCAATGCAGGTGTTAAAATGCATTTGATTTTAAATCATGCCATTTAAAAGCATGTAAAACATTGTGGAGATGACAATCTGTTATTGTGTGGTCGGTACAAGCATTCGTCGCTGGCAGAAAAATGAAATTTAAAATCATGCAAAAAGTAAACAAAAGATAGAGTGACCTGGCAACTTTTAACCTAGTTTTAAAATTAATTTCTCTGCCCTCGACTAACACTTGCACCGACCATACAGTAAGAGACTGTCATCTTCACAATAATATCTGTACTTTTAAATAGAATGATTTAAATCTAAATGCATTTTAACAACTGCTTTGTTTATATTTGGCAGCTATTATTTTTTTTTTTTAGATTTTAGATTTTACTAATTATTTATGCATACACATGCATTTCGTAATATACTCATATATAATACACATTAAAGGTCACTACAAGTGTTGAAATAGATAATGAAATGACGTAACACAAAAAGAAAAGAGAGAGAAAAACAGAAAAGAGAAAGGAATCAGGAAATAGAAGGTGGAGAATGAGCCCTAACAATTTCAGGTTCGAATTACAGTACAAGTATGATTATACATGTTCCTTGCAGGTGGCAATCGTAAGAGTTGCTTCTGCATTTGTCAGACGGTCAAATACATAAGCAACTCCATGGACCAGCCACATTACTAAAGTGTGGATACTTTGGGTTAAACACTCAACCCAGTATTCTATAGATCTTTTCAAAAATAGACCTGTGAAACCATTGCGTGAAAAGCAGAAAAAGCCGGCGATAAACTGGCATTTTCCTCCATTCCCACAATGCACTACTTGAGCAATAATTAACACTTTAAGACAGTGTAAATTTTAGACTTGTCCATATTTAAAGAATTTACAATGACTCACATGTTTTTAAATGATCGTATTTGTCCTTGAAAAGGTAGAAAACATTGCGGGAAAAGGAGAAAATGCTGGTTACCAGCATTTTCTTCTTTTCCCACAATGTTTTCAAAAGGCATCATCATTCAGTGTTGTTACAACTCGGGATTGTGTAGTGACTTTAATGGGTTAAAAGAGTAAGAGAGACAGACTATCATCGGCATTAATGGGATTGTAATTCATTATTATTGTTCATGATGCACTTCATTTTACATAAAAAATGATGATTACATATGGACAAATGAAACGCTTGCAGCCAACGAATAAAACTGCGATGAAATATTTGTTACCAGTTAACTGAACTGGTGATGCAATATTTGCTATTAATAAATGAAATAATAATTACAACAGTTACTGTGCTTTTTAGCTTGCACTGCCTTTTTTCGGCTGAATGCTCTGGGTTTTAAACCTAATTCCTGATTATTCGAACGAATAAATTGAGATATGCGATTGGTAAAAAATCTATTCTGCGGGCCCCTTTAAATGCGGCCAAATTTATGCCGTGTACTTTAAAAAAAAAAGATATTTCTTGTTATATAAAGATACTTCGGCTTTTTAACTATTTCACACGTTTTGTTTTAGTCTGGATATGGCCTACATGATTCGTGCCCTTCAGAGGGAACGCGACGGGAGCGCCCTCTACCTCAGTTCTATCAGACCGGAAACTAAAGGTTTCTTGCTAGAACGTTACCAGGATACGGACGAAGCAGTCCAAACACTCCCGTATTGGCCGACATCGCTCAGTGAATCCCGATCTGAATTTGATTCAAGCGAGAACTTTCTGAAGACCTTGAACAGACACAGGTATGTGTTTGCTTGTTTACTGGTATTTGGTATTTAACGGCATGTTTTCAACAATAGTAATAAAGTTATATACCTATCACGTTGACCAGTTCACCAGTTAATGAACTTTTTGCCTTTTTTGAATAAATGCCATGTATGACACGATTTCCAAGCCACTGGCTGCTATATTACACAAACGATGTAGAAATTATTATCAAGGGTGCGAGAGGAGTGAATCTTGTAGCGATGGCTTTCATCAATTTCTGGATAGATTTTTTTTTTTTTGGCCCAACGAATTTAGATGTCACAACCCAGAGACAGTTGAAAGTGGCATGTTTAATTTATAAACAAATACTTCTCATGCATTTTGATAATTTCTGAAAATATTCATAAACGAGAATTGATGTTGATCGCCTTTTGAAATCAATTCTCCAAAAGGACAAAAGTGAACGGATATGTGTTAATAATAGTACCTTACCAAATATCGATTTTATTTTTTCATAAGTTTTTTTTTAGGGGGGGGGTTAATATCTCCGTATCGGACAGTGTAGATGCAAGTTCAGACTGCACGTTCTGTGCAGTTTGATCTTGATCTACACAGGCCTCAAAAGCTCCTTGAGTCGCGCTTAATAGCTTAAGGGTTAAAAAAAAAAAGAGGTTAAAACTCAGTGTTATCGATGTGAATATAACCAAGTTTTACATTTCATATTTTCGTCTTTTAAGTTATAAAGATGCATCCTTACAGCCAGAGAGAAAAACCGCTGTTAAAATTTGATAGACTGTAGAATGTTTCATAATTTAGTCTGCTATGTAAGCATAGATAAATTACCGATATGCATGGTGTAAGGGATAAATACATATATTGGAAATCTACGATTTACAAGAATCGGAAACATCACAACAGTTATTTCTTTGGTGGCCTCAAGAAAATGAAATGTATATTCTATGCAACTTTGCAACATTCAGGGGCAACATTTGGCATGAAGATACAGAAATGGTTATAGTTCAATAAGATAAAATTAAAACGAAAATGACAGAGCCAGCGCTTTTACTGAAATTCTTTTTTAAGATATGAACTGGACACCCTTAAGGTAACATTCCACGACGAACTGATCACATATTCTGACTGGATCGAGGTATTCATCAAATGGTTTTATAAGTCCATCACCGAAGCCAGGGCTGAAAAGGTAACTCAATATTGACCCTTTAACCTTTAACCAAATAACCCCGTGTTTGCACGACTCCGAGGAAGAGGAAGAGTTTTGAAAACATTGTGTTAAAAGGAGAAAATGCTGGTAACCAGCATTTTCTCCTTTTACCACAATGTTTTCTACCCTTTCAAAGAACTTCAGTTGATTTGTACCACATTGAGATTTGTCGCTTGCAGAGTTATCTCAATTTGGAAGGGTCTAAAATTTGTTGTTTGAGAAAGGGTTAAGATGCTTATCATTACCTTTACTTATCCCACACGAGCCGCCTGGTACATAAGGCCTCAATGTTAGCCTTTCTTTCGGTCCTTTCTTTAACACAAACTTTTGCATGTGCCAATATTTTTCTTTCAAGTATTTTCTTACCTTTTAAACTGTTCCTCTTAATATTTTTGGTGGGCCTTTAGACCTTTTCAGTCGATCTTGCTGCCATTTTTAGGACGACTGTTTTCGAGGTACAGTCATAGCCCTAGTGTCATGGTCGTCCTCTGCGCTGTCGTCGTGCAAAACCTTTGACATTTTGTAACATCTCTGTTATTACTGAAGATATCTAATTCAAACTTGGACAAGTTGTTAACTATCAAAAGGGAAACCCATATGGCATGGGCAGATAACCATCAAAACATTTTGACCCTTTTTCGGCTTATAATTGAAAATAAACCTTTGGCATTTTATCATATTTCTTATCTCTGTAATTATTGAAGTTATTTACTTAAAACTTGGACTATTTATTTACTGTCAAAAGGGGAACCCATACAACAAGGGCAGGTAGCCATCAAAATATCGTTGTCACAGTTATGCCCCTTTTTCGACCAGGATTTAAAAAGAAACTGACATTTTATCATATCTCGTAGCTCTGTAATTACTGAAGACATTTACTTCAAACCTGGGCGAGAAGTTAACCTATGCAACAGGGGCAGGTAAGCATAAAATATTTTGACAGAGTTATGCCTCTTTTTTGACTTGGAATTTCCACTAAAAATCAAGCACTTGCAGTCGGGCCATTGGCTCTGATAAGAAAATGTTGTGTTGGTCTTCCGGCTCCGAAAATATCGCACCACAACAAGGCAAGAAACAGGTAAGTTTGTCCTTATTTGTATTGCGTATTACGTATTGTTGAAATTTGAAATAAAAAAAGGGAGAATATGATAGAATGCTCTGGCCTATCAATCTGTTTTCTACACTACGAAAAGTTGTAGCATGTGTACAGTATTGTCTGAATCGTTTGTGCCGTGTGTTGACAGCAGTCGAAGTATTACTTCAAGGATCTAAATTCAGGCTGAAATTGCCATTGAATTAGTAAATTAGAGAAAGTTCTGCTGTCTTAAAGGTGTGAATTATTCTCTTAAACTTTTCTTTTCCATTCGCTGCTGGTAAAAAAAGAAAAAACCTCTCTCGTGGGGATGTGCGGTGGGGAAGGTGTGTCGGGGACAGGGCCATTGGTCAAAGTAAAGGAGCACCTATTTTGCGGAGCTCAACTTTTTGCCATTTACAACGCTTGCAAGTATGCTAGATATGCGGCTTTTATTCACAGTTTACAAAACTTCCCTACAGGTGTGTCCATTTTGAAAATGAAACAGAGGTTCATCGATACCTCTACAGATATTTACAAATTATAAATCTGTCTCTTTATAACAGGCTTTCACGATTCTTTGGATCCAAACGATATAAGACAAAGGATCAGTTAGAAAAAGTTACATACTCCCCTCTGTCTCTAAAACTAAGCAGTTGTGCAAATTCTGTTTTAAATAATGCAACTAAAAGTATTTTACCCCACGACTATAAATAGAATAGAAACGTTAAGCTCTTAGTACCCGTGTCGGTGAGCTGGTTGACATAGCCCGGGGGTTCTAACTGTTTCCACGGCTAAATCAATATGTTTGACTCACTCATTGCTCTTCATTTTATTTCCAGTCCTTTTAGCAGATTTAAAGAATCATGACGCACTCCGCATGAAAACTTCTATTTAACAAAATTATAGACATGTCCATATTGAAGGCATGTGCAGAGGACAAATTCAAAAGTAGCACAAATGATGATATTTGTCTTTGAAAGAATGGAAACCGCCGTGGGGTAAGGTTATCAGCGTTTCCTCCTTTTTCCAACACTGTTTTCAAAGGTCTTCTTCCCAAAGGTCGTTAAAAAACGAAATCGTTCGGTAAAGAATTATCAATGTTAATGAAATCATTCCTAAAATGACAAAACGCTTCACATTTCCCTTTTTTTTTAACATTATACAGCTTTATATTGTATGTTATGGGCGCTCTGCCCTTCCCTTTTCTATTAGTTCATTCAACCAAAAAAAAAAAAAAAAAAATTAGTACAGATATTGTAATATCAAACTTCTTTCACGTACTTGCGTATTGTGAGTTATGTGCGCTATGCCCTGCGTTTTCTATTATTTCAGTCAAAAATGGTAAAAACACAAATGGTGAAATGTCAAAGTCCTACTATGCACTTGCTCATGGTGCGTAATGGGCGCTAAGTCTTGGCATTTTCTATTATTTCAGTCAAAAATGGTAAAAGCACAAACAGTGCTATGTCAGCCTACAGTGCGTTATGGACGATTTGCCCTTGTGTGCTCTACTGTTTCAGTCAGACATACTAAAGAACACAAATATTATTGCTTTGTCGAAGTTCTTTTTGTGGTTTAAGTTCCCGCCATACTGGACAGTGCAGAGGAGACCAGCCCCAATAACTCATGGTGGTATTTAAAGCATTCGACTTGTGAATATCAATTATAAAGGCTCTTGAGGGTACAGGTTCAATCCCAACGGCTTGTCATCTAAAATTCGACCTAAAATTAAACCTAGGTCTCGTGTGACATTGAGCACATTAAATAACCAGGCAAAACTTAGGATTGGCTTAATCTTGTATCCTGCACTATCCCCCGTAACATAACTAACTGTCTTCTAGGGGCGTTGTAAATATGTGCAACCAGTGGCGACGATAAACAAACGAAAATCAACAACAACATTGCAGAGGCCAAATCAGACTTTACATTCTGTACTGTCCGAAAGAGTGCATTGGATTGAACTTATGCTACTATTCCACACAGATCACGAATTGCCACGAATTGATGAATTACTGTGTTCTTGGAATTTTGTAGACCTTCTTTTCCGATTCGTGATCTTCTACGACTCAGTTACGATACAAGTACGATAGTGTTACGAATATTCTTGGGATTCTACTGGATTCGGTTGGAATCGCACACTTATTGATAGATAGATTGATAGAAGATATCACTACAATTGATAGAGTATTATACCACTACAATTTACAAAATAATAATAATGATAATAATAAAAAAAAATTGGGAAATACTACACCAGCGTTTGAAATCAGTTACAAACCAGTTAAGAAAACGTCAAATGCACGTGCGAATCCGAAACGTATGAAACAAATTCGTGGCTATTCTTGGTAATCCGTCGGATTTTCTCTCAACATAGGTATTAAAATGCCTTGGCATTACGAATCCCCGTATAAGTTAACCCTATAGCTGCTAAGCGTGACTCACGGACCTTTTGCGGACAGTTTAGATTAAGACCAGACTGCAGTCTGATTTTGGATTTTACACTGTCCGACAAGGAGATTTTCTTTCTCTTAAAAGAAAGTTTGAAAGAACATTATTCAAGTTTTTAGTATTAGCTTGAAAGTTTTATTTAAGTTATTTAGCATGATAAGGGTTAAGAACACATTCTCATACCTCCGATTTTATGACAATTCAGTTACAATGCATAGGAATGCACAACGAATTTGTTACGACTTAACTACGATTTTTTGGAATCGGGAGTTCGTGACCAAGATTTGAACAGCTAAAAACTTTTACCACGAATGCACAATTGCGTAAGAATTGCAAGAACTAACTACGAACCCGCGATTCAGTAAGGCATTTCACGAACTGATTACGATCCATCTATTACCCCTAAAATTTATCAATTTGAGGGGTTCGTGGTCTGTGTGTATTAACTGCATAAGGCGGGGTTCTTTTTAATACTTAAGTAGAGATTTCGCCTCTCACATCTGATGCATGTGAGAAAAGTAGTCAGTGACTTAGAAGGAAAGTTGTTTCATTACTGGTATGAGAAAGCCAGGAACCACATGCACAGGTGCACTGATCGCTGTGATATGACCTAAGCTGTCAAAACGGCGTCAAACGCCAATACAACCAAAACAAATGGACGGGAGTGGCTTTTGAAAACAATAAAGGGAATGGAGAAAATGCTGGTTTTACCTTTTCTACAATGTTTTCTACCTTTCCACGGATTCCAATCCCTCATTTTAGCCAAATTTAGTTAACTGGCTGCAAATACTTTTGAAATGGTTCAGTCTAAAATTCTGTCTTGTGGTAAAGGGTTAACCATAGCAAAAGCAAGATGTTTTCCTGCCTTGGTCAGTGGTAAAGTGGAGGGCTCCTACATTGGAGATCCCGGGTTCGAGTCTCACTGTAAGCACTTTTTGTTGGAGTGTCCTTGGGCAAGACTTTTCAGAGCCTTAGCCAACTGGTGAAACCTAGAACATACATGAGTATGTGAGTTGTTGCTTCGATATAAATGACATAATGTTGAAAGTGGCGTAAAACACCAATTTTACCAGACGAGAAAGTTGTAGACTGGTCCTCATTGAAAGCTTTTGCAGACGACAAATTAAACGTGGCTCAAAAACTGAAATATGTCACAGAAAGGCAGGAAAACGTTGTTGAAAAAGGATAAGATACTGGTTATCAGTATTTCTTCTTTTCCTATTATTTTTCAAAGGCTTTTTTCCTGAAGGTCGTTCGGGTTTGTGTGGTAAAGGGTTAACAAGAACTTTTTGTGGACAGCATAGATCAAGACCAGACAGCACAGAACGTGCAGTCTAAACTTGGATAATCGTCTGCATGTTTATTCGAGCTTATTAGATAAATATCCTTCGTTCAAATGTATTATTCCAGAGAGAGAGAGAGAAAAAAAAGGAAATGCAGCACACTTATAAAACAAGAAACATAAAAGTGATTTTTTTTTCTCCTGTTTTACTATGTTTTTAACTTGAAATGATCTTATGTATATTAACCCTTTTTCACATAGATCCGAGTTTTAACGACCCTGGGAAAGAGTCCTTTTGAAAATATGTGGAAGAAGGAGAAAATGTCCGTCACCAGCATTTTCTCCTTTTCCTACCATGTTTACCATCTTTAAAACTAAAATTTTTGGTAAAGAGTTAAATAGACGTATTGACTCTTTACCAAACGGTAACATTTTGGACTAGACCAAACTGTAAGCATGAGCAGATGACAATATAAATGAAGCTCGAATGATTTTTTCTGTTTTTGATAGCGTAAAAACATTGTGGAAAAAATAGAAAATGCTGGTTAATGCCGTTTTTGATTTTAATTTCAGTCACATCGAGGCGACCAATGCACCTTTCTTTTAACTAGTTGCTTTTCACCAATTCTTTGCATAAGATCCTTTCAAAGCCGCTAGACCCTGTTTGACATTAGAGCCTGGTGAAGAGAGAGAGAGAGAGAGAGAGAGAGAGCGCATCTGCAATAACTAGCAAATGTTAAATGAATAAAGTATTGAATACCCATTTCCCTTCATGTCGCTTCTTAAATAGTTACTAAACAAATTGGAGTAAATGGAGGTATATGTTAGATTTTCATTAATCTATGTTACCCAATTTATCATTGGGACAGAGGCAAAAGGTGCTACATTTATGTGTGTAGATACCATTCCCTACCATACAAAATCATGAGCGGTGAAAGTGGTTATCTACATTTTTGCCCATTTATGGGTAAACTGTGGACTTTTTTAGACTGTGTTGACTTGCAATCAAAAGATATAATTGTACCCTACAACATTCCCAAATATCACGTTAATTGAAAAAAAACCTGATTTATTGGAAAGATTCAAGTTTTTTTTTCAGTTTCCCCAAAGTTTTGAAAAATGCAGATACCCTCTTTTACCTTCAACCCCTCGAAATATTTATTATACTTAAAAAAACTGACTTTTCGATGAGCATGAGGTTTCATTTTCAAAATGGACACACCTGTAAGGAAGTTTTGTAAACGGTGAATAAAAGCCGCATATCTAGCATACTTGCAAGCCCTGTAGATGGCAAAAAGTTGAGCTCCTCAAAATGGGCGCTACGCCTTGCATTTTCTATTATTTCAGTCAAAAATGGTAAAACACAAATAGTGCAATGTCAAAGTCCTATTATGCACTTGCGTATGATGCGTAATGGGCGGTACTCCTTTCATTTTCTATTGTAAAATTGTAAAAGCTCAAATAGTGTTATGTCAGCCTACGGTGCGTTATGGTCGATTTGCCTTTGTGTGCTCTACTATTTCAGTCAGACATACTAAAAACCACAAATACTATGGCTTTGTCAAAGTTCTTTTGAGACCAGCCGCAATAGCTCATGGTGGTTTTTAAAGCATTGGACTCGTGAGTATCAATTATAAAGCCTCTTGAGGGTATAGGTCTCTCTCTCTCTCTCTCTGGGGGAGTGTCTCGGGGACAGGGTCATTGGTCAAAGTAAAGGAGCACCCATTTTGCGGAGCTCAACTTTTTGCCATTTACAACGCTTGCAATATGCTAGATATGCGGCTTTTATTCGCAGTTAACAACGCTTCCCTACAGGTGTGTCCATTTTGAAAATGAGACAGGTTCATCGATACTTCAACAGATTTTTACAAATTATAAATCTGTCTCTTTATAACAAGCTTTCACGATTCTTTTAACGATATAAGACAAAGGATCAGTTAGAAAAAGTTACATACTCCCCTCTGTCTCTAAAACTAAGCAGTTGTGCAAATTCTGTTTTAAATAATGCAACGAAAAGTATTTTACCAGACGACTATAAATAGAATAGAAACGTTAAGCTCTTAGTACACGTATCGGTGAGCTGGTTGACATAACCCGGGGGTTCTAACTGTTTCCACGGCTAAATCGATATGTTTGACTTATTCATTGCTCTTCATTTCATTTCCAGTCCTTTTAGCAGATTTAAAGAATCATGACGCACTCCGCATGAAAACTTCTATTTAACAAAATCTCGTATAGACATGTCCATATTGAAGGCATGTGCAGAGGACAAATTCAAAAGTAGCACAAATACATGTAATGATATTTGTCTTTGAGAGAATGGAAACCGCCGTGGGGTAAGGTTATCAGCGTTTCCTCCTTTTTCCTACACTGTTTTCAAAGGTCTTCTTCCCAAAGGTCGTTAAAAAACGAAATCGTCCGGTAAAGAATTATCAATGTTAATGAAATCATTCCTAAAATGACAAAACGCTTCACATTTCCCTTTTTTTTTAACATTATACAGCTTTCTATTGTATGTTATGGGCGCTCTGCCCTTCCCTTTTCTATTAGTTCATTCAACCCCCCCCCCCAAAAAAAAAGTAAAATTAGAAATATTGTAATATCAAAGTTCTTTTTGTGGTTTAAATTCTCGCTATACTGGACAGTGCAGAGGAGACCAGCCCCAGTAGCTCATGGTGGTATTACACTTGTGAACATCAATGTCAGGGCCTCTTGACGGTACAGGTTCAATCCCCACGGCTGGTCATCCAAAATTCGACCTACAATTAAACCTAGGTCTCTTTTGACATTGATCACATTAAAGAACCAGGCAAAACTTAGGATGGGCTTAATCCTGTATCCTGCACTATCCCCGTAACATAACTAACAATCTTCTAGGGACGTTTTCAATATGTGCAACCAGTAACGCCGATGTTTAAACGAAAATCAACAACAACATTACAGAGGCCAAATCAAACTTTACATTCTATACTGTCCAAAAGAGTGCATTGGATTGAACTTATGCTACTATTCCACACAGATCACGAATTGCCACGAATTGATGAATTTCTGGGTTCATGGAATTTTGTAGACCTTCTTTTCCGATTCGTGACCTTCTACGACTCAGTTACGATACAGGTACGAAAATTTTACGAATATTCTTTGGATTCTACTGGATTCGGTAGGAATCGCACAATTATTGATAGATAGACTGATAGAAGATACTACAACTGATAGATATCACTGCAATTTACAAAAAGAAAATAATAATAATAATAATTGGGAAATACTACACCAACGTTTGAAATCAGTTACAAATCAGTTAAGAAAACGTCAAATGCATGTACGAATCCGAAACGTAATGAAACAAATTCGTGGCTATTCTTGGTAATCCGTCGGATTTTCTCTCAAGATAGATATTAAAATGCCTTGGCATCACGAATCCCCGAATAAATTAACCCAGTTAAGAAAACGTCAAATGCATGTGCGAATCCGAAACGTATGAAACAAATTCGTGGCTATTCTTGGTAATCTGTCGGATTTTCTCTCAAGATAGATATTAAAATGCCTTGGCATTACGAATCCCCGAATAAGTTAACCCTATAGCTGCTAACCGTGACTCACGGACCTTTCGAGGACAGTGTAGATCAAGAACAGACTGCACAGAACGTGCAGTCCGACTTTGGATTTTACACTGTCCGATAAGGAGATTTTTTTCTCTAAAAAGAAATTTGGAAAGAACATTATTCGATTTTTTACTATTGGCTCGAAAGTTTTATTTAAGTTATTTAGGATGATAAGGGTTAAGAATACATTCTCATACCCCCGATTTAATGACAATTCAGTTACAATGCATAGGAATGCAAAACGAATTTGTTAGGAGTTAACTACGCTTTTTTGGAATCGGAAGTTCGTGGCCAAGATTTGAACAGCTAAAAACTTTTACCAAGAATGCACAGTTGCGTAAGAATTGCAAGAACTAACTACGAACACGCGATTCAGTGAGGCATTTCACGAACTGATTACGATCCATCTATTATCCCTAAAATTTATCAATCTGAGGGGTTCGTGGTCTGTGTGTATTAACTGCATAAGGCGGGGTTCTTTTTAATACTTAAGTAGAGATTTCGCCTCTCACATCTGATGCATGTGAGAAAAGTAGTCGGTGACTTAGAAGGAAAGTTGTTTCATTTGTGGTATGAGAATGCCAGGAACCACATGCATAGGTGCACTGATCGCTGTGATATGACCTAAGCTGTCAAAACAGCGTCAAACTCCAATACAACCAAACAAACGGACGGGAATGGCTTTTGAAAACAATAAAGGGAATGGAGAAAATGCTGGTTTTACCTTTTCTGCAATGTTTTCTACCTTTTCACAGATTCCAATCCCTCATTTTAGCCAAACGCAGTTAACTGGCTGCAAATACTTTTGAAATGGTTCAGTCTAAAATTCTGTCTTGTGGTAAAGGGTTAACCATAGCAAAAGCAATATGTTTTCCTGCCTTGGTCAGTGGTAAAGTGGAGGGCTCCTACATTGGAGATCCCGGGTTCGAGTCTCACTGTAAGCACTTTTTGTTGGAGTGTCCTTGGGCAAGACTTTTCAGAGCCTTAGCCAACTGGTGAAACCTAGAACATACATGAGTATGTGAGTTGTTGCTTCGATATAAATGACATAATGTTGAAAGTGGCGTAAAACACCAATTTTACCAGACGAGAAAATGTTAGACTGGTCCTCATTGAAAGCTTTTGCAGACGACAAATATGGCTTTGGAAAGCAGGAAAACATTGTTGGAAAATGAGAAAATACTGGTTATCTTATTTCTTCTTTTCCTACAATTTTTTCAAAAGCCTTCTTCCTGAAGGTCGTTGGGGTTATGTGGTAAACAACAAGAGTTAACAAGATTTTTTTGTGGACAGCATAGATCAAGACCAGACAGCACAGAATGTACAATGTGAATTTGGATAGTCGCCCGCACGTTTATTCGAGCATATGAGATAAATATCCTTCGTTCAACTGCATTTTTCCAGAGTAAAAAGAATTAAATGCAGCACACTTAAAAAAGCAAGAAACATAAAAGTCACTTTTTCGTCCAATTTTACTTTGCTTCTTACTTGTAATGCTCTGATAACCTTTTTCACACGGTCCCGAATTTTAACGAACCTGGGAAAGAGTGTTTTTAAAAAATATAGTGGAAAAAGGAGAAAATGTCCGTCACCAGCATTCTCTCCTTTTCCTAACATATGTACCACCTTTTACAAAAAGAAATATCATCTTTTTTTTTGGTAAAGAGTTTAGTAGACGTGTCAACTCTTTACCAAACGGCAATAATTTGGACTCGACCAAACTGCGAGCATGTGCAGATGACAAAATAAATGTAGCTCAAATGATGTTTTCTGTTTATGAAATGGTAGAAAACATTGTGGAAAAGGGAGAAAATGCTGATTAATGCCGTTTTGATTTTAATTTTAGTTATATAGAGGCTACCAGTGCACCAATCCTGTAGTTTCTTTTCACCAATATTTTGCATAAGACCCTTTTAAAGCCGCTAGACCCTGTTTTACATTAGAGCCTGGTGAAAAGAGAGAGAGAGAGGGGGGGACAGACACAGAGAGAGACAGGGAGAGGGAAATAGCTTTTAAGGGGTACACTAATGAATTGGGACAAAATAATAAGATAGCAGAACGGATAAAAGAATGGATAAATAGATGAATGATTTGGAGAAATAAGCTGCTTAAAGAAGAATTTTATATTAGATATCAGGTAGGCATATTGGTAATTCTTTTCTTTTGATAGCCTAAACAGTTAGTATCCCCGGGCTACGTCTATTAACACACAAATAGGGGCCTCCATGGCTTAGCGTTTTGACTCTATATATAGATGTAGTGATAGAATACTTTTATGTTTCATTTTTAAAACAGATATAAATGTTTGTTAGTTTCAGAAGCAGATGAGCATATGTAACTTTTTTCTAAATGATTGTTTAATTCAAGCAATTTGCTGCAACGAATGAAAGCAACCTGAAGAAAAGAAAAATAATCATTATAATTAAAAAAACTGCTGAATTATCGATGAACCGCTGTTCATTTCAAAATGGACACAAGTTTTGTAAACTGTGAATAAAAGCCACATATCTAGCATACTTGCAAGCCCTGTAGATGTAAAAAATTTGAGCTCCGCAAAGTTGGTGCTTCTTTACTTTGTCCAATGGTCCTGTCCCCGACACAGAGAGAGAGAGCGCGCAAGCGCCAGAGCGAGCTAGCTTTACGCATCTGCAAAAACTATCATCCCATTACATTTTTTTGGGCCTAAGCAGATTTGGAGAATCATGACGCAGGAAGAATTCTATTTAACAATATTATAGACATGTCCATATTGAAAGCATCTACAGACGACAAATTAATAGTAGTAGACATAATGATATTAGTCTTTGAAAGAATAGAAAACGCCGTGGGGGAAGGTTATCAGCATTTTCTCCTTTTCCAACAGCGCTTTCAAAGGTCCTCTCCCCAAAGGTCGTTAAAAAGCGAAATGGTTCGGTAAAGAATTATCAATGTGAATGAAATCATTCCTTAAATGACAAAACGCCTCACATTTCCCCTTTTTTTAGCATTATACAGTTGTATATTGTATGTTATGGGCGCTCTGCCCTCCCCTTTTCTATTAATTCATTCAACCAAAAAAAGAAAAAATACAAATATTGTTATATCAAACTTCTTTCACGTACTTGCGTATTGTGAGTTATGTGCGCTACGCCTTGCGTTTTCTATTATTTCAGTCAAAAATGGTAAAAACACAAACAGTGCAATGTGAAAGTTTTATTACATACAGTACTTGCGTATTGTGCGTTATAGGCGCTACGCCTTGCGTTTTCTATTATTTCAGTCAAAAATTGTAAAAACAAAAACAGTGCAATGTCAAGGTCCTATTATGCATTTGCGTATGGTGCGTAATGGGCGCTAAGTCTTTGCATTTTCTATTATTGCAGTCAAAAATGGTAAAAACACAAACAGTGCTACATGTATGTCAGCCTACAGTGCGTTACAGGCGATTTGTCCTTGTGTGCTCTACTATTTCAGTCAGACATACTAAAAAACACAAATATTATTGCTTTGGTCTTTTTGTGGTTTAAGTTCCCACCATACTGGACAGTGCAGAGGAGACCAGCCCCAATAACTCATGGTGGTATTTAAAGCATTAGACTTGTGAACATCAATTCTAGGGCCTCTTGACGGTACAGGTTCAATCCCCACGGCTGGTCATGTAAAAATAGGCCTACAATTAAACCCAGTGCCTTATGGGCGATTTGTCCTTGTGTGCTCTACTGTTTCAGTCAGACATACTAAAAAACACAAATATTATTGCTTTGTCGAAGTTCTTTTTGTGGTTTAAATTCCCGTCATACTGGACAGTGCAGAGGAGACCAGCCCCAATAGCTCATGGTGGTATTTAAAGCATTAGACTTGTGAACATCAATTATAAAAAGCCTTTTGACGGTACAAGTTCAATCCCCACGGCTGGTCATGTGACATTGAGCACATTAAAGAACCAGGCAAAACTTAGGATTGGCTTAATCCTGTATCCTGCACTATCCCCCGTAACATAACAGTCTTCTAGGGGCGTTGCCAATATATGCAAACAGTGGCGACGATAAATAAACGAAAATCAACAACAACATTGCAGAGGCCAAATCAGACTTGACATTCTATACTGTCCCAAAGAGTGCATTGGATTGAACTTATGCTACTATTCCACACAGATCACGAATTGCCACGAATTGATGAATTTCTGGGTTCGTGGAATTTTGTAGACCTCCCTGTCCGATTCTACGACTCATTTACGATACAGGTACAATAGTTTTACGAGTATTCTTGGGATTCTACTGGATTCGCACAATTATTGATAGATAGATTGATCGAATATATCACTACAACTGATAGATATCACTACAATTTACAAAAAAAAAAAAAAAAAAATAGTTATAATAATAATAGTAATTGGGAAATACTACACCAACGTTTGAAATCAGTTACGAATCAGTTAAGAAAACGTCAAATGCACGTACGAATCCGAAACGAATAAAACATATGCGTGGCTATTCTTGGTAATCCGTCGGATTTTCTCTCAAGAAAGGTATCAAAATGCTTGGGCATCACGAATCCCCGAATAAGTTGACCCTTTAGCAGCTAAGCGCGACTCACTGACCTTTTGCGGACAGTGTAGATAAAGATCAGTCTTCACAGAACGTGCAGACTGATTTTGGATCTACTCTGTCCGACACGGAGATTTTTTTTCTCTAAAAAGAAAGTTCGAAAGACACTATTCGAGTTTTTACTTTCGGCATGAAAGTTTTATTTAAGTTATTTAGCATGATAAGGGTTAAGAATACTTGTATAGATTTCGCCTCTCTCATATCTGATGCATGTGACTTGGAAAGAAAGTTGTGTCATTACTGGTACGAGAAAGCAAAGAGAAAGATAAAACAGCAAAAAAATGCATAGGTACACTGACCGCTGTGATATGACCTAAGCTGTGAAAATGGCGTCAAACTCCAATACAAACAAACAAGCCGACGGGAATGGCTTTTGAAAACAATGCAGGGAATAGAGAAAATGCTGGTTTTACCTTTTTCACAATGTTTTCTACCTTTTTACAGATTACAATCCCACCATTTTATCCAAATTTAGTTAACTGGTTGCAAATACTTTTGAAATGGTTCAGTCTAAAATTTTGTCTTGTCGTAAAGGCTTAACCATAGCAAAAAAAAGATGTTTTCCTGCCTTGGTCAGTGGTAGAGTGTAGGGCTCCTACAGTGGAGATCCCGGGTTCGAGTCTCACTGTAAGCACTTTTTGTTGGAGTGTCCTCGGGCAAGACTTTTCAGAGCCTTAGCCAACTGGTAAAATCTAGAACATACATGAGTATGTGAGTTGTTGCTTCAATATAACTGAAATAATGTTGAAAGTGTCGGAAAACACGAATTTTACCAGACGAGAAAGTTGTAGACTGGTCCTCATTGAAAACTTTTGCAGACGACAAATTAAACGTGGCTCAAAAACTGAAATATGCCTTAGGAAGTCAGGAAAACATTGTTTGAAAAGGAGAAAATACTGGTTATCAGTATTTCTTCTTTTCCTACCATTTTTCAAAGGCTTTTTTCCTGATTGTCGTTCGGGTTTGTGTGGTAAAGGGTTAATAAGAGCTTTTTGTGGACAGCATAGATCAAGACCAGACAGCCCAGAGAGAGAGAGAGAGAGAGAAGGAGAAGGAGAGAGAGAGAGAGAAGAGAAGAGTATACCAGCGGACTGTATTAAATTCAGCAACTACCCTGTTTGATATTAGAGCCTGGTGAAGAGAGATCGATAGCGTGAGAGAATTGAGAAGCTAGTAGCAAAGTCCAACTTGTGGCCCTTTTGACATTTGAAATGAGCCATGCTCTTTGAAAAGGGGACTTAATGCATCTGCAAAAACTATCGGCTCATTATGTTTTCATGGACCTGAACAGATTTAAAGGATCCTGACGCACTCCGAAAGAAGACTTCTATTTAGCAATATTATAGACATGTCCATATTGAAAGCATCTGCAGAGGACAAATTAAAAGTTGCACAAATAATGATATTTGTTTTTGAAAGAATAGAAAACGCGGTGGGGAAAGGTTATCAGCATATTCCCCTTTTTCCAACAGGTCGTTAAAAAACGAAATCGTTCGGTAAAGAATTACCAGTGTGAATGAAATTATTCTTTAAATGACAAAACGCCTCATATTTCTCTTTTTTAAAACATTATACAGTGGAATATTGTGTGTTATAGGCGCTCTGCCCTTCCGTTTTCTATTCAATTCAATTCAAAAAACTTAATTAGGCTCAAATCTTAACAAAGATTTATGAGCATTACCAACATTTCTTATTAATCTTTATGTGACGACGAGGGGATTTCTTTTCCACAGTAGGGGAAGTATGAATAACTAAAGTATAACGGGTATTTCCATGAGACACCATGACTAGTTTATGAGCATTTTAAATCTTTACTCCGCATCCCAAACAATATTAGGAGACGGACTAAAGACACAAAATGCTTGTGAGAAGATCCCTATGACGTTATTTAACCTTGACATTGTCGGCAGCCGAATTTTCGCTTACATCTTTATTAATAGAGAATAAGGAACACGTGAATTTGGATACATTAATTAAAATTCGTGAAAAAAAAGAAAGGAGTAAGTAATTTGTGTGCAATAGTTATATTAAACATCAAAGAGTGTACTTTTAAAAATACTGTTACGTTCTCAAATTTTAAAAACACTTTCAGGGTCTAAATAACAGATTTGTGCGCTTTGAACAGTGATATTGTCCTTTGAAACATTTTAAAACTCAGGATTAATTGTGCTCAATTAACAGTATTTGGTTTGTATAGACAAATATGCTGTTTTTCTTCACTCCTTCAAATGTTGGGCACAGCTGTAATTAATTTGATTTATATCTTTTGATCGCAGAGCAGGTTATGATCTGACAGCATGATTTAGTGTTGTGTTGTCTGATCCCGAGGTGCAGTGTCTGATAATTAGGAAATAATGCTTAATTTCTAAAATAATTAGTAATAGTGTTAATTAACTTACACAAGTTTTTTAATTGCTTAACTGATTTGCAACTCATTAATTGCTGGAATTTAATAATATTTGGCCTAGTGTAGTAATACTTTTTTATGAGTGAAACTCGACTTATTTTAAAGAAGGGACATTTTCAGAGATAATGCAGTTCATCACCAGTGTCATTTTGGGTACAAAGTGGACATTTTCTGTCACTTATATGAATATTGTTCCATCTTCCAGTTTCAACAGGTAAATGATGATTAGATGTACTAAATTTTGCCAAGGTTAGGTAGTCCTTTTTAGGTAAAGAAGTGAGATAGGTTTTAAACTCTATTGTATCCTTAAATATGCTATAGTTAGTGCCAAGGTTAGGTAGTCCTTTTTTGGTAAAGAAGTGAGATAGGTTTTAAACTCTATTGTATCCTTAAATATGCTATAGCTCGTGCCTTTACTGGACTTCTGTAGAGTATTATGCCATTGTTGTTGATACTGATCAGTTAAAATTTTTTTCACCATCTTGTGTGTATCTTTATTTATATATGTAAACTGATTAATCCAAATGTCTGGTCGTCCTATTCCGTTTAGTATACTTTGTATATGGTCAATCCACTTGGACTTTAAATTAGTAATATGAATCATAATTTGGTATAGTTTGTATGCAATTTTACTCTGATTTCTTGAAACTAACCTACTCCAATAAGCTATCATTCTTGTTTTTATTACAATTTCCAAAGGGAACCTTCCTGTTCCTGCATATAGCATACAATGCGGGGTACTTTGTTTTAAGAGTAAGATTTTCCTAAGGAATGCACAATGTATTTTTCAAGAAGTTTATGATCTTCATATCCCCATATTTCAGCCGAGAATGTTAAAAAATACATTGTTCATTCAACCAAAAAAAGAAATGGAAAAGGAGAAATATTGTAATATCAAAGTTCTTTCACCTACTTGCGTATGGTGCATTATGGGCGGTACGCCTTGCGTTTTCTGTTATTTCAGTCAAAAATGGTAAAAACACAAATAGTCCAACGTTAAGGTCCTATTATGCACTTGCGTATGGTGCATTATGGGCGCTACGCCTTGTATTTTCTATTATTTCAGTCAGAAATGGTAAAAACACAAATAGTCCAACGTCAAGGTCCTATTATGCGCTTGCGTATGGTGCATTATGGGCGCTACGCCTTGCGTTTTTTATTATTTCAGTCAAAAATGGTAAAACACAAATAGTGCAATGTCAGAATCCTATTATGCACTTGCGTATGATGTGTAATGGGCGGTTCTCCTTTCATTTTCTATTATTTAAGTCAAAAATGGTAAAAGCACAAATAGTGTTATGTCAGCCTACGGTGCGTTATGGTCGATTTGCCTTTGTGTGCTCTACTATTTCAGTCAGACATACCAAAAACCACAAATACTATGGCTTTTTCAAAGTTCTTTGGAGACCAGCCGCAATAGCTCATGGTGGTTTTTAAAGCATTGGACTCGTTAATATCAATTATAAAGCCTCTTGAGGGTATAGGTTCAATTCCCACGGCTGGTCATCCTCTCTCTCTCTCTCTCTCTCTCTCAGTAAAAGAGCACCCATTTTGCGGAGCTCAACTTTTTGCCATTTACAACGCTTGCAAGTATGCTAGATATGCGGCTTTTATTCACATTTAACAAAGCTTCCCTACAGGTGTGTCCATTTTGAAAATGAAACAGAGGTTCATCGATACCTCAACAGATTTTTACAAATTATAAATCTGTCTCTTTATATCAGGCTTTCACGATTCTTTGGATCAAAACGATATAAGACAAAGGATCAGTTAGAATAAGTTACATACTCCCCTCTGTCTCTAAAACTAAGCAGTTGTGCAAATTCTGTTTTAAATAATGCAACTAAAAGTATTTTACCCCACGACTATAAATAGAATAGAAACGTTAAGCTCTTAGTACCCGTATCGGTGAGTTCATTGACATAGCCCTTGGGTTCTAACTGTTTCCATCATAAACACAACGGCTAAATCAATATGGTTGACTAGAGAAGACTTTTTTAACGACAATAAATAAACCGAACACATTAAGAGAATGTTGTGAATATCAATAATAACATTCACTTAAATAGGAGGGAAAACAACATCAAAAGGGTGGTAGTAAAAGAAAATCTTGGTGTCAGTCGATAAGAGGGCAGATCGGATTTTGGTGCTGCAAAGCAAACTATTTATCAAACCTCTTTGTATCCCTTATAAAATTTTGAACTGAGTTAAATATAAATGAATTTTCACCATAATCGAGGTTGTCAGAACCAAACAGCAGGAGCTGTAAAGAAAGTGGGTGGAAACGGCGTAATTCTCGAAACAATTTTATACGCGGTTCAGTGAAATTAGGACACTGAAAGAGAAAGTGTTCGGCATCTTCAGCAATGTATCCACAACTACATGTAGGGAACGGGGATAAGTGGTTCGAATAGAGATCGAAGTTCAAATTACTACAATTATTCCGGAGTCTTGTGTGTAAAACAGATAGTCTCCTCTGTCCTACAAGATAATGTCGCGGTACAGGAGGCGCAGAGAAACGTTGTAAAATGCGAGATTTAAAAAGTGATATGGAAGTTATGGATTTCATATCATCCGGAAGTTCATTCCAAAGGGAGACAGCAGAAGGAATAAAGGAACTTGCAAACAGCTCAGTGCGGCAGCCAACTATATCAATATTATCAGCGTTTCTTAAAGAATAATCAGTTCTAGTGCTGACATTCGTTGGAAAAATATCTCGTAAGTAGTCCGGAGTAAGGCCGTTTATAATTTTGAATACGCAAATAAGTTTTTGATACCTACGCCGATCTTCAAGAGTCAACCAACCAATTTCCTTGTATAAATTATCGAGAGATGCGGATCTGGTGATACCAGTTACTAGTCTTGCGGCCTCGATTTGGATTTTTTCAATAGTTTCCTTTTCACGGGAGTGCAATTATCCCAAACTATTGAAGCATATTCAAGAATAGGACGTAAAAGAGAGATGTTAATTTGTTGAAGTGAGTCTCGTTTAACTATGAATCTTAAGTTTCTCATGATGCCTAGTAATTTTGACGCTGATTTAGAAATGTTATTTATATGTTCAGCCCACTTTGCATTACTGCTCAAAATAACTCCTAGATGTTTATGGCTATCTACAAATTGAATTTGGACATCATTGAACAGTAAGTTAGGGGGAGAGACAGTTTTGTTCGTGAATAGCATTGTAACTGTTTTAGAAGGATTGAATGTAACAAGCCAACGTTCAGCCCATTCGGATATCATTTGTAAATCATGGTTAATAATGCCTTCAATATCAGGAACATGTGAGGCAGAGCACGCCAAGGATGTATCATATGCAAATAGTCTAGATATGCTTAAGAAATTGTCAGAAATATCATTTACATATACAAGAAAGAGTAATGGGCCGAGTACAGAGCCTTGAGGAACTCCGGCATTAATTGACAGTGACCTTGACCTTGCCGTTTTTACGATTACAGATTGCTTGCGGGAAGATAGATAATCTTTAAACCAATCTAGAAGAGAGCCGCTGATCCCTAGTTGACGTAATTTAAAAATAAGACCTTTATGCCAAACTCTATCAAATGCTTTTGATATATCGCAAAATACCATACAGGTGCTTTGTTTGGCATCAAGCGACGATACGACTTGGTGATATATCTCAAGCAGTTGGTGGACAGTGGAGTGGCCTTTTAAAAAGCCTGACTGTTTTTCGTAAATCAATCGATTAGAGAAAAGATAATTATAAACGTGTTTATGAACACATCTTTCCATAAGTTTACCTAAACAACTAAGTAAAGAAATAGGACGATAATTGCTATTTTGCTAAGTTTTATTACACGCAGTACTTGCATATAATGCGTAATGGGCGCTACGCCTTTGCGTTTTCTATTATTTCAGTCAAAAATGGTAAAATCACAAATTGTGCAATGTCAAAGTCCTTTTATGCACTTGCTTATGGTGCGTAATGGGCGCTACGCCTTTTCATTATCTATTATTTCAGTCAAAAATGGCAAAAGCACAAACAGTGCTACATGTATGACAGCCTACAGTGCGTTATGGGCGATTTGCCCTTGTGTGCTCTACTATTTCAGTCAGACATACCAAAAAAACACAAATATTATTGCTTTGTCGAAGTTCTTTTTGTGGTTTAAATTCCCGTCATACTGGACAGTGCAAAGGAGACCAGCCCCAATAGCTTATGGTGGTATTTAAAGCATTAGACTTGTGAACATCAATTATAAAGACTCTTGAGGGCGTAGGTTCAGTCCCCACGGCTGGTCATCTAATACTCGACCTAAAATTAAACCTAGATCTCGTGTGACATTGAGCACATTAAAGAACCAGGCAAAACTTAAGATGGGTTTAATCCTGTATCCTGCACTATTCCCCATATCATAACTAACAGTGTTCTGAAGGGTTTGCAAATATGTGCAACAAGTGGCGACGATAAATAAACGAAAATCGTCAACAACACTGCAGAGGCCAAATCAGACTTTACATTATATACTGTCCGAAAGAGTGCATTGGATTGAACCTATGCTACTATTCCACACAGATCACGAATTGCCACGAATTGATGAATTTCTGAGTTCGTCGAATTTTGTAGACCTTCTTTTCCGATACGTGATCTTCTACGACTCAGTTACGATACAGGTACGATAGTTTTACGAATATTCTTGGGATTCTACTGGATTCGGTTGGAATCGCACAATTATTGATAGATAGATTGATAGAAGATATCACTACAACTGATAGAGTATTATACCGCTACAATTTACAAAATAATAATAATGATAATAATAATAAAAATTAGGAAATACTACACCAGCGTTTGAAATCAGTTACAAACCAGTTAAGAAAACGTCAAATGCATGTGCGAATCCGAAACGTATGAAACAAATTCGTGGCTATTCTTGGTAATCCGTCGGGTTTTCTCTCAAGATAGGTATTAAAATGCCTTGGCATTACGAATCCCCGAATAAGTTAACCCTATAGCTGCTAGGCGTGACTCACGGACCTTTTGCGGACAGTTTAGATTAAGACCAGACTGCAGTCTGATTTTGGATTTTACACTGTCCGACAAGGAGATTTTCTTTCTCTTAAAAGAAAGTTTGAAAGAACATTATTCAAGTTTTTACTGTCGGCTTGAAAGTTTTATTCAAGTTATTTAGCATGATAAGGGTTAAGAATACATTCTCATACCTCTGATTTTATGACAATTCAGTTACAATGCATAGGAATGCACAACGAATTTGTTACGACTTAACTACGATTTTTTGGAATCGGGAGTTCGTGACCAAGATTTGAACAGCTAAAAACTTTTACCACGAATGCACAATTGCGTAAGAATTGCAAGAACTAACTACGAACACGCCATTCAGTAAGGCATTTCACGAACTGATTACGATCCATCTATTACCCCTAATATTTATCAATTTGAGGGGTTCGTGGTCTGTGTGTATTAACTGCATAAGGCGGGGTTCTTTTTAATACTTAAGTAGAGATTTCGCCTCTCACATCTGATGCATGTGAGAAAAGTAGTCAGTGACTTAGAAGGAAAGTTGTTTCATTACTGGTATGAGAAGGCCAGGAACCACATGCACAGGTGCACTGACCGCTATGATATGACCTAAGCTGTCAAAACGGCGTCAAACGCCAATACAACCAAACAAACGGACGGGAGTGGCTTTTGAAAACAATGCAGGGAATGGAGAAAATGCTGGTTTTACCTTTTCTACAATGTTTTCTACCTTTCCACGGATTCCAATCCCTCATTTTAGCCAAATTTAGTTAACTGGCTGCAAATACTTTTAAAATGGTTCAGTCTAAAATTCTGTCTTGTGGTAAAGGGTTAACCATAGCAAAAGTAATATGTTTTCCTGCCTTGGTCAGTGGTAAAGTGGAGGGCTCCTACATTGGAGATCCCGGGTTCGAGTCTCACTGTAAGCACTTTTTGTTGGAGTGTCCTTGGGCAAGACTTTTCAGAGCCTTAGCCAACTGGTGAAACCTAGAACATACATGAGTATGTGAGTTGTTGCTTCGATATAAATGACATAATGTTGAAAGTGGCGTAAAACACCAATTTTACCAGACGAGAAAATTTTAGACTGGTCCTCATTGAAAGCTTTTGCAGACGACAAATATGGTTTTGGAAAGCAAGAAAACATTGTTGGAAAAGGAGAAAATACTGGTTATCTTATTTCTTCTTTTCCTACAATTTTTTCAAAAGCCTTCTTCCTGAAGGTCGTTGGGGTTATGTGGTAAACAACAAGAGTTAACAAGATTTTTTTGTGGACAGCATAGATCAAGACCAGACAGCACAGAACGTGCAACGTGAATTTGGATAGTCGCCCGCACGTATATTCGAGCATATGAGATAAATATCCTTCGTTCAATTGTATTTTTCCAGAGTAAAAGGAATTAAATGCAGCACACTTAAAAAAGCAAGAAACATAAAAGTCACTTTTTCGTCCATTTTTACTTTGTTTCTTACTTGTAATGCTCCGTTAACCTTTTTCACACGGTCCCGAGTTTTAACGAACCTGAGGAAGAACGCTTTTGAAAATATGGTGGAAAAAGGAGAAAATGTCCGTCACCAGCATTTTCTCCTTTTCCTAACATGTTTACCACCTTTTACAAAAAGAAATATCATTTTTTTTTTTTGTAAAGAGTTCAACAGACGTGTCAACTCTTTACCAAACGGCAATAATTTGGACTCGACCAAACTGCGAGCATGTGCAGATGACAAAATAAATGTAGCTCAAATGATGTGTTTTTTGTTTATGAAGTGGTAGAAAACATTTTGGAAAAAGGAGAAAATGCTGGTTAATGCCTTTCTGATTTTAATTTTAGTTATATAGAGGCGACCAGTGCACCAATCCTGTAGTTTCTTTTCACCAACATTTTGCATAAGATCCTTTCAAAGCCGCTAGACTCTGTTTTACATTAGAGCCTGGTGAAAAGAGAGAGAGAGCGAGCGAGAGAGAGAGGGGGCAGACACAGAGGGAGACAGGGAGAGGGAAATAGCTTTTAAGGGGTACATTAATGAATTGGGACAAAATAATAAGATAGCAGAACGGATAAAAGAATGGATAAATAGATGAATGATTTGGAGAAATAAGCTGCTTAAAGAAGAATTTTATATTAGATATCATGTAGGCATATCGGTAATTCTTTTCTTTTGATAGCCTAAAAAGTTAGTATCCCCGGGCTACGTCTATCAACATACAAATAGGGGCCTCCATGGCTTAGCGTTTTGACTCTATATATAGATGTAGTGATAAAATACTTTTACGTTTCATTTTTAAAACAGATGTAAGTGTTTGTTTGTTTTAGAAGCAGATGAGCATATGTAACTTTTCTAAATGATTGTTTAATTCAAGCAATTTGCTGCAACGAATGAAAGCAACCTGAAGTAAAGTTAAATATTTATTATACTTAAAAAACTGCTGAATTATCAATGAACTTCGGTTTCATTTCAAAATAGACACACCTGTAGGGAAGTTTTGTAAACTGTGAATAAAAGCCACATGTCCAGCATACTTGCAAGCTCTGTAGATATAAAAAAGTTGAGTTCCGCAAAGTTGGTGCTCCTTTACTTTGTCCAATGGCCCTGTCCCCGAGAGAGAGTGAGAGTGTCTTTGAAAAGGGGACTTCATGCATCTGCAAAAACTGTCAGCCCATTACATTTTCTTGGGCCTAAGCGAATTTGAAGAATCATGACGCAGTCCGCATGAAGAATTCTATTTAACAATATTATAGACATGTCCATATTGAAAGCATCTGCAGACGACAAATTAATAGTAGCAGAAATAATGATATTAGTACTTGAAAGAATAGAAAACGCCGTGGGGGAAAGGTTATCAGCATTTTCTCCTTTTTCCAACAGTGCTTTCAAAGGTCCTCTCCCCAAAGGTCTTTAAAAAGCGAAATCGTTCGGTAAAGAATTATCAATGTGAATGAAATCATTCCTTAAATGACAAAACGCCTCACATCCCCCCCTTTTTTAAAGCATTATACAGTTGTATATTGTATGTTATGGGCGCTCTGCCCTTCCGTTTTCTATTAATTCATTCAACCAAAAAAAAAAAAGTACAAATATTGTAATATCAAACTTCTTTCACGTACATGCGTATTCTGAGTTATGTGCGCTACGCCTTGCTTTTTCTATTATTTCAGTCAAAAATGGTAAAAACACAAACAGTGCAATGTCAAAGTTTTATTACATACAGTACTTGCGTATTGTGCGTTATGGGCGCTACGCCTTGCTTTTTCTATTATTTCAGTCAAAAATGGTAAAAACACAAATAGTGCAATGTCAGAGTCCTACTATGCACTTGCTTATGGTGCGTAATGGGCGCTAAGTCTTTGCATTTTCTATTATTTCAGTCAAAAATGGTAAAAGCACAAACAGAGCTATGTCAGCCTACAGTGCCTTATGGGCGATTTACCCTTGTGTGCTCTACTGTTTCAGTCAGACATACTAAAAAAACACAAATATTATTGCTTTGTCGAAGTTCTTTTTGTGGTTTAAATTCCCGTCATACTGGACAGTGCAGAGGAGACCAGCCCCAATAGCTCATGGTGGTATTTAAAGCATTAGACTTGTGAACATCAATTATAAAAAGCCTTTTGACGGTACAAGTTCAATCCCCACGGCTGGTCATGTGACATTGAGCACATTAAAGAACCAGGCAAAACTTAGGATTGGCTTAATCCTGTATCCTGCACTATCCCCCGTAACATAACAGTCTTCTAGGGGCGTTGCCAATATATGCAAACAGTGGCGACGATAAATAAACGAAAATCAACAACAACATTGCAGAGGCCAAATCAGACTTGACATTCTATACTGTCCCAAAGAGTGCATTGGATTGAACTTATGCTACTATTCCACACAGATCACGAATTGCCACGAATTGATGAATTTCTGGGTTCGTGGAATTTTGTAGACCTCCCTGTCCGATTCTACGACTCATTTACGATACAGGTACAATAGTTTTACGAGTATTCTTGGGATTCTACTGGATTCGCACAATTATTGATAGATAGATTGATCGAATATATCACTACAACTGATAGATATCACTACAATTTACAAAAAAAAAAAAAATAGTTATAATAATAATAGTAATTGGGAAATACTACACCAACGTTTGAAATCAGTTACGAATCAGTTAAGAAAACGTCAAATGCACGTACGAATCCGAAACGAATAAAACATATGCGTGGCTATTCTTGGTAATCCATCGGATTTTCTCTCAAGAAAGTATCAAAATGCTTGGGCATCACGAATCCCCGAATAAGTTGACCCTTTAGCAGCTAAGCGCGACTCACTGACCTTTTGCGGACAGTGTAGATAAAGATCAATCTTCACAGAACGTGCAGACTGATTTTGGATCTACTCTGTCCGACACGGAGATTTTTTTTCTCTAAAAAGAAAGTTCGAAAGACACTATTCGAGTTCTTACCTTCGGCATGAAAGTTTTATTTAAGTTATTTAGCATGATAAGGGTTAAGAATACTTGTATAGATTTCGCCTCTCTCATATCTGATGCATGTGACTTGGAAAGAAAGTTGTGTCATTACTGGTACGAGAAAGCAAAGAGAAAAAAACATAAAAAATGCATAGTACACTGACCGCTGTGATATGACCTAAGCTGTCAAAATGGCAAACAAACAAGCCGACGAGAATGGCTTTTGAAAACAATGCAGGGAATAGAGAAAATGCTGGTTTTACCTTTTCTACAATGTTTTCTACCTTTTCACAGATTACAATCCCACCATTTTAGCCAAATTTAGTTAACTGGCTGCAAATACTTTTGAAATGGTTCAGTCTAAAATTTTGTCTTGTCGTAACGGGTTAACCATAGCAAAAGCAAGATGTTTTCCTGCCTTGGTCAGTGGTAGAGTGTAGGGCTCCTACATTGGAGATCCCGGGTTCGAGTCTCACTGTAAGCACTTTTTGTTGGAGTGTCCTTGGGCCAGACTTTTCAGAGCCTTAGCCAACTGGTAAAATCTAGAACATACATGAGTATGTGAGTTGTTGCTTCAATATAACTGAAATAATGTTGAAAGTGGCGTAAAACACCAATTTTACCAGACGAGAAAGTTGTAGACTGGTCCTCATTGAAAGCTTTTGCAGACGACAAATTAAACGTGGCTCAAAAACTGAAATATGCCTAATGAAGTCAGGAAAACATTGTTGGAAAAGGGTAAAATACTGGTTATCATTATTTCTTCTTTTCCTCCAATTTTTCAAAGGCTTTTTTCCTGATTGTCGTTCGGGTTTGTGTGGTAGAGGGTTAACAAGAGCTTTTTGTGGACAGCATAGATCAAGACCAGACAGCACAGAACGTGCAGTCTAAACTTGGATAATCGTCCGCACGTTTATTCGAGCTTATGGGATAAATATCCTTCGTTCAAATGTATTATTCCAGAGAGAGAGAGAGAGAGAGAGAGAGAGAAAGGAAATGCAGCACACTTATAAAACAAGAAACATAAAGGTGATTTTTTTCTCCCGTTTTACTATCTTATGTATATTAACCCTTTTTCACACAGATCCGAGTTTTAACGGCCCTGGGAAAGAGTCCTTCTGAAAATATGGTGGAAAAAGGAGAAATGTCACCAGTAATTTCTCCTTTTCCTACCATGTTTACCATCTTTAAAAAAATTTTTTTTGGTAAAGAGTTAAATAGACGTGTTGACTCTTTACCAAAAGGTAACATTTTGGACTAGACCAAACTGCAAGCATGAGCAGATGACAAAATAAATGTAGCTCAAAGGATTTTTTTCTGTTTTTGATAGCGTAAAAACATTGTGGAAAAAAGAGAAAATACTTGTTAATGCCGTTTTTATTTTAATTTCAGTCACATCGAGGCGACCAATGCACCTTTCTTTTCACTGGTTGCTTTTCACCAATTCTTTGCATAAAATCCTTTCAAAGCCGCTAGACCCTGTTTGACATTAGAGCCTGGTGAAGAGAGAGAGAGAGAGAGAGAGAGAGAGAGAGAGAGCACATCTGCAATAACTAGCAAATGTTGAATGAATAAAGTATTAAATACCCATTTCCCTTCATGTCGCTTCTTAAATAGTTACTAAACAAATTGGAGTAAATGGAGGTATGTGTTAGATATCACCCTTTTCATTAATCTATGTTACGCAATTTATCATTGAGACAGAGGTAAAAGATGCTACATGTATGTGTGTAGATACCTTTCCCTACCATACAAAATCATGACCGGTGAAAGTGGTTATCTACATTTTTGCCCATTTATGGGTAAACTGTGGATATTCTTGGGATTCTACTGGATTTGGTGGGAATCGCACAATTATAGATAGATAGATTGATCGAAGATATCACTACAACTGATAGATATTACTACAATTTACAAAAAAAAAAAAAAAAAAAAAATGATAATAAAAATAATCATAATAATAATAACAATTGGGAAATACTACACCAACGTTTGAAATCAGTTACGAATCAGTTAAGAAAACGTCAATTGAATGTGCGAATCCGAAACGAATAAAACATATTCGTGGCTATTCTTGGTAATCCGTCGGATTTTCTCTCAAGAAAGGTATCAAAATGCTTGGGCATCACGAATAAGTTAATCCTTTAGCAGCTAAGCGCGACTCACTGACCTTTTGCGGACAGTGTAGATAAAGATCAGTCTTCACAGAACGTGCAGACTGAATTTGGATCTACTCTGTCCGACACGGAGATTTTTTTTTCTCTAAAAAGAAAGTTCGAAAGACACTATTCGAGTTTTTACTTTCGGCATGAAAGTTTTATTTAAGTTATTAGCATGATAAGGGTTAAGAATACTTGTACAGATTTCGCCTCTCTCATATCTGATGCATGTGACTTGGAAAGAAAGTTGTGTCATTACTGGTACGAGAAAGCAAAGAGAGAAAAAAAAAAAAAAAAAAATGCATAGGTACACTGACCGCTGTGATATGACCTAAGCTATGAAAATGGCGTCAAACTCCAATACAAACAAACAAACTGACGGGAATGGCTTTTGAAAACAATGTAGGGAATGAAGAAAATGCTGGTTTTACCTTTTTCACAATGTTTTCTACCTTTCCATAGATTCCAATCCCACCATTTTAACCAAATTTAGTTAACTGGCTGCAAATACCTTTGAAATGCTTCAGTCTAAAATTCTGTCTTGTCGTAACGGGTTAACCATAGCAAAAGCAATATGTTTTCCTGCCTTGGTCAGTGGTAGAGTGTAGGGCTCCTACATTGGAGATCCCGGATTCGAGTCTCACTGTAAGCACTTTTTGTTGGAGTGTCCTCGGGCAAGACTTTTCAGAGCCTTAGCCAACTGGTAAAACCTAGAACATACATGAGTATGTGAGTTGTTGCTTCAATATAACTGAAATGATGTTGAAAGTGGCGTAAAACACCAATTTTACCAGACGAGAAAATGTTAGACTGGTCCTCATTGAAAGCTTTTGCAGACGACAAATTAAACGTGGCTCAAAAACTGAAATATGTCACAGAAAGGCAGGAAAACGTTGTTGAAAAAGGATAAGATACTGGTTATCAGTATTTCTTCTTTTCCTATTATTTTTCAAAGGCTTTTTTCTTGAAGGTCGTTCGGGTTTGTGTGGTAAAGGGTTAACAAGAACTTTTTGTGGACAGCATAGATCAAGACCAGACAGCACAGAACGTGCAGTCTAAACTTGGATAATCGTCTGCATGTTTATTCGAGCTTATTAGATAAATATCCTTCGTTCAAATGTATTATTCCAGAGAGAGAGAGAGAAAAAAAAAAGGAAATGCAGCACACTTATAAAACAAGAAACATAAAAGTGATTTTTTTTTCTCCTGTTTTACTATGTTTTTAACTTGAAATGATCTTATGTATATTAACCCTTTTTCACATAGATCCGAGTTTTAACGACCCTGGGAAAGAGTCCTTTTGAAAATATGTGGAAGAAGGAGAAAATGTCCGTCACCAGCATTTTCTCCTTTTCCTACCATGTTTACCATCTTTAAAACTAAAATTTTTGGTAAAGAGTTAAATAGACGTATTGACTCTTTACCAAACGGTAACATTTTGGACTAGACCAAACTGTAAGCATGAGCAGATGACAATATAAATGAAGCTCGAATGATTTTTTCTGTTTTTGATAGCGTAAAAACATTGTGGAAAAAATAGAAAATGCTGGTTAATGCCGTTTTTGATTTTAATTTCAGTCACATCGAGGCGACCAATGCACCTTTCTTTTAACTAGTTGCTTTTCACCAATTCTTTGCATAAGATCCTTTCAAAGCCGCTAGACCCTGTTTGACATTAGAGCCTGGTGAAGAGAGAGAGAGAGAGAGAGAGAGCGCATCTGCAATAACTAGCAAATGTTAAATGAATAAAGTATTGAATACCCATTTCCCTTCATGTCGCTTCTTAAATAGTTACTAAACAAATTGGAGTAAATGGAGGTATGTGTTAGATTTTCATTAATCTATGTTACCCAATTTATCATTGGGACAGAGGCAAAAGGTGCTACATTTATGTGTGTAGATACCATTCCCTACCATACAAAATCATGAGCGGTGAAAGTGGTTATCTACATTTTTGCCCATTTATGGGTAAACTGTGGACTTTTTTAGACTGTGTTGACTTGCAATCAAAAGATATAATTGTACCCTACAACATTCCCAAATATCACGTTAATTGAAAAAAAACCTGATTTATTGGAAAGATTCAAGTTTTTTTTTCAGTTTCCCCAAAGTTTTGAAAAATGCAGATACCCTCTTTTACCTTCAACCCCTCGAAATATTTATTATACTTAAAAAAACTGACTTTTCGATGAGCATGAGGTTTCATTTTCAAAATGGACACACCTGTAAGGAAGTTTTGTAAACGGTGAATAAAAGCCGCATATCTAGCATACTTGCAAGCCCTGTAGATGGCAAAAAGTTGAGCTCCTCAAAATGGGCGCTACGCCTTGCATTTTCTATTATTTCAGTCAAAAATGGTAAAACACAAATAGTGCAATGTCAAAGTCCTATTATGCACTTGCGTATGATGCGTAATGGGCGGTACTCCTTTCATTTTCTATTGTAAAATTGTAAAAGCTCAAATAGTGTTATGTCAGCCTACGGTGCGTTATGGTCGATTTGCCTTTGTGTGCTCTACTATTTCAGTCAGACATACTAAAAACCACAAATACTATGGCTTTGTCAAAGTTCTTTTGAGACCAGCCGCAATAGCTCATGGTGGTTTTTAAAGCATTGGACTCGTGAGTATCAATTATAAAGCCTCTTGAGGGTATAGGTCTCTCTCTCTCTCTCTCTGGGGGAGTGTCTCGGGGACAGGGTCATTGGTCAAAGTAAAGGAGCACCCATTTTGCGGAGCTCAACTTTTTGCCATTTACAACGCTTGCAATATGCTAGATATGCGGCTTTTATTCGCAATTAACAACGCTTCCCTACAGGTGTGTCCATTTTGAAAATGAGACAGGTTCATCGATACTTCAACAGATTTTTACAAATTATAAATCTGTCTCTTTATAACAAGCTTTCACGATTCTTTTAACGATATAAGACAAAGGATCAGTTAGAAAAAGTTACATACTCCCCTCTGTCTCTAAAACTAAGCAGTTGTGCAAATTCTGTTTTAAATAATGCAACGAAAAGTATTTTACCACACGACTATAAATAGAATAGAAACGTTAAGCTCTTAGTACCCGTATCGGTGAGCTGGTTGACATAGCCCGGGGGTTCTAACTGTTTCCACGGCTAAATCGATATGTTTGACTTATTCATTGCTCTTCATTTCATTTCCAGTCCTTTTAGCAGATTTAAAGAATCATGACGCACTCCGCATGAAAACTTCTATTTAACAAAATCTCGTATAGACATGTCCATATTGAAGGCATGTGCAGAGGACAAATTCAAAAGTAGCACAAATACATGTAATGATATTTGTCTTTGAGAGAATGGAAACCGCCGTGGGGTAAGGTTATCAGCGTTTCCTCCTTTTTCCTACACTGTTTTCAAAGGTCCTCTTCCCAAAGGTCGTTAAAAAACGAAATCGTCCGGTAAAGAATTATCAATGTTAATGAAATCATTCCTAAAATGACAAAACGCTTCACATTTCCCTTTTTTTAACATTATACAGCTTTCTATTGTATGTTATGGGCGCTCTGCCCTTCCCTTTTCTATTAGTTCATTCACCCCCCCCCAAAAAAAAAGTAAAATTAGAAATATTGTAATATCAAAGTTCTTTTTGTGGTTTAAATTCTCGCTATACTGGACAGTGCAGAGGAGACCAGCCCCAGTAGCTCATGGTGGTATTACACTTGTGAACATCAATGTTAGGGCCTCTTGACGGTACAGGTTCAATCCCCACGGCTGGTCATCCAAAATTCGACCTACAATTAAACCTAGGTCTCTTTTGACATTGATCACATTAAAGAACCAGGCAAAACTTAGGATGGGCTTAATCCTGTATCCTGCACTATCCCCGTAACATAACTAACAATCTTCTAGGGACGTTTTCAATATGTGCAACCAGTAACGCCGATGTTTAAACGAAAATCAACAACAACATTACAGAGGCCAAATCAAACTTTACATTCTATACTGTCCAAAAGAGTGCATTGGATTGAACTTATGCTACTATTCCACACAGATCACGAATTGCCACGAATTGATGAATTTCTGGGTTCGTGGAATTTTGTAGACCTTCTTTTCCGATTCGTGACCTTCTACGACTCAGTTACGATACAGGTACGAAAATTTTACGAATATTCTTTGGATTCTACTGTATTCGGTAGGAATCGCACAATTATTGATAGATAGACTGATAGAAGATACTACAACTGATAGATATCACTGCAATTTACAAAAAGAAAATAATAATAATAATAATTGGGAAATACTACACCAACGTTTGAAATCAGTTACAAATCAGTTAAGAAAACGTCAAATGCATGTACGAATCCGAAACGTAATGAAACAAATTCGTGGCTATTCTTGGTAATCCGTCGGATTTTCTCTCAAGATAGATATTAAAATGCCTTGGCATCACGAATCCCCGAATAAATTAACCCAGTTAAGAAAACGTCAAATGCATGTGCGAATCCGAAACGTATGAAACAAATTCGTGGCTATTCTTGGTAATCCGTCGGATTTTCTCTCAAGATAGATATTAAAATGCCTTGGCATTACGAATCCCCGAATAAGTTAACCCTATAGCTGCTAGGCGTGACTCACGGACCTTTCGAGGACAGTGTAGATCAAGAACAGACTGCACAGAACGTGCAGTCCGACTTTGGATTTTACACTGTCCGATAAGGAGATTTTTTTCTCTAAAAAGAAATTTGGAAAGAACATTATTCGATTTTTTACTATTGGCTCGAAAGTTTTATTTAAGTTATTTAGGATGATAAGGGTTAAGAATACATTCTCATACCCCCGATTTAATGACAATTCAGTTACAATGCATAGGAATGCAAAACGAATTTGTTAGGAGTTAACTACGCTTTTTTGGAATCGGAAGTTCGTGGCCAAGATTTGAACAGCTAAAAACTTTTACCAAGAATGCACAGTTGCGTAAGAATTGCAAGAACTAACTACGAACACGCGATTCAGTGAGGCATTTCACGAACTGATTACGATCCATATATTATCCCTAAAATTTATCAATCTGAGGGGTTCGTGGTCTGTGTGTATTAACTGCATAAGGCGCTGTTCTTTTTAATACTTAAGTAGAGATTTCGCCTCTCACATCTGATGCATGTGAGAAAAGTAGTCGGTGACTTAGAAGGAAAGTTGTTTCATTTGTGGTATGAGAAGGCCAGGAACCACATGCATAGGTGCACTGATCGCTGTGATATGACCTAAGCTGTCAAAACGGCGTCAAACTCCAATACAACCGAACAAACGGACGGGAATGGCTTTTGAAAACAATAAAGGGAATGGAGAAAATGCTGGTTTTACCTTTTCTGCAATGTTTTCTACCTTTTCACAGATTCCAATCCCTCATTTTAGCCAAACGCAGTTAACTGGCTGCAAATACTTTTAAAATGGTTCAGTCTAAAATTCTGTCTTGTGGTAAAGGGTTAACCATAGCAAAAGCAATATGTTTTCCTGCCTTGGTCAGTGGTAGAGTGTAGGGCTCCTACATTGGAGATCCCGGGTTCGAGTCTCACTGTAAGCACTTTTTGTTGGAGTGTCCTTGGGCAAGACTTTTCAGAGCCTTAGCGCACTGGTGAAACCTAGAACATACATGAGTATGTGAGTTGTTGCTTCGATATAAATGACATGATATTGAAAGTGGCGTAAAACACCAATTTTACAAGACGAGAAAATGTTAGACTGGTCCTCATTGAAAGCTTTTGCAGACGACAAATATGGCTTTGGAAAGCAGGAAAACATTGTTGGAAAAGGAGAAAATACTGGTTATCTTATTTCTTCTTTTCCTACAATTTTTTCAAAAGCCTTTTTCCTGAAGGTCGTTGGGGTTATGTGGTAAACAACAAGAGTTAACAAGATTTTTTTGTGGACAGCATAGATCAAGACCAGACAGCACAGAATGTACAATGTGAATTTGGATAGTCGCCCGCACGTTTATTCGAGCATATGAGATAAATATCCTTCGTTCAATTGTATTTTTCCAGAGTAAAAAGAATTAAATGCAGCACACTTAAAAAAGCAAGAAACATAAAAGTCACTTTTTCGTCCAATTTTACTTTGCTTCTTACTTGTAATGCTCTGATAACCTTTTTCACACGGTCCCGAATTTTAACGAACCTGAGGAAGAGTGCTTTTGAAAATATGGTGGAATAAGGAGAAAATGTCCGTCACCAGCATTTTCTCCTTTTCCTTACATGTGTACCACCTTTTACAAAAAGAAATATCATTTTTTTTTGTTTGGTAAAGAGTTCAATAGACGTGTCAACTCTTTACCAAACGGCAATAATTTGGACTCGACCAAACTGCGAGCATGTGCAGATGACAAAATAAATGTAGCTCAAATGATGTTTTCTGTTTATGAAATGATAGAAAACATTGTGGAAAAAGGAGAAAATGCTCGTTCATGCCGTTTTGATTTTAATTTTAGTTATATAGAGGCGACCAGTGCACCAATCCTGCAGTTTCTTTTCACCAATATTTTGCATAAGTTCCTTTCAAAGCCGCTAGACCCTGTTTCACATTAGAGCCTGGTGGAGAGAGAGAGAGAGAGGGGGGACAGACAGAGAGAGAGACAGGGAGAGGGAAATAGCTTTTAAAGGTTACACTAATGAATTGGGACAAAATAATAAGATAGCAGAACGGATAAAAGAATGAATAAATAGATGATTGATTTGGAGAAATAAGCTGCTTCAAGAAGAATTTTATATTAGATATCAGGTAGGCATATTGGTAATTCTTTTCTTTTGATAGCCTAAACAGTTAGTATCCCCGGGCTACGTCTATCAACACACAAATAGGGGCCTCCATGGCTTAGCGTTTTGACTCTATATATAGATGTAGGGATAAAATACTTTTATGTTTCATTTTTAAAACAGATATAAGTATGTAACTTTTTTCTAAATGATTGAAGTCAAGCAATTTGCTGCAACGAATTAAAGCAACCTGAAGTAAAGTGAAATATTTATTATACTTAAAAAACTGCTGAATTATCGATGAACCTCTGTTTCATTTCAAAATGGACACACCTGTAGGGAAGTTTTGTTAACTGTGAATAAAAGCCGCATATCTAGCATGCTTGCAAGCCCTGTAGATGTAAAAAAGTTGAGCTCTACAAAATGGGTGCTCCTTTACTTTGTCCAATGGCCCTGTCCCGCCCCAGAGAGAGGAGGAGGGAGAGAGGAGGAGGAGAGAGAGAGAAAAGGTGAGAGAGAGAAAAGGTGAGAGAGAAAAGGTGAGAGAGAGAGCGAAAAGGAGAGAGAGAGAGCGAAAAGGAGAGAGAGAGAGCGAAAAGGAGAGAGAGAAGGAGAGAAAAGGAGAGAGAGAGAGAGAGAAAAGGAGAGAGAGAGAGAGAGAGAGAGAGAGAGAGAGAGAGAGAGAGAGAGAGAGAGAGAGAGAGAGAGAGAGAGAGAGAGAGAGAGAGAGAGAGAGAGAGAGAGAAGGCAGATTTGAAGAATTCTATTTAACAATATTATAAACATGTCCATATTGAAAGCATCTGCAGACGACAAATTAATAGAAGTAGAAGTAATGATATTAATCTTTGAAAGAATAGAAAACGCCGTGAGGAAATGTTATCAGCATTTTCCAACAGTGCTTTCAAATGTCCTCTCCCCAGAGGTCGTTAAAAAGCGAAATGGTTCGGTAAAGAATTATCAATGTGAATGAAATCATTTCTTAAATGACAAAACGCTCCATATTTCCCCCCCCCCTTTTTTTTAGCATTATACAGTTGTATATTGTATGTTATGGGCGCTCTGCCCTTCCGTTTTCTATTAATTCATTCAACAAAAAAAAATAAAGTACAAATATTGTAATATCAAACTTCTTTGAAGTACTTGCGTATTGTGAGTTATGTGGGCTACGCCTTGCGTTTTCTATTATTTCAGTGAAAAATGGTAAAAACACAAACAGTGCAATGTCAAAGTTTTATTACATACAGTACTTGCGTATTGTGCGTTATGGGCGCTACGCCTTGCGTTTACTATTATTTCAGTCAAAAATGGTTAAAACACAAATAGTGCAATGTCAAGGTCCTATTATGCGTAATGGGCGCTAAGTCTTTGCATTTTCTATTATTTCAGTCAAAAATGGTAAAAGCACAAACAGTGCTACATGTATGTCAGCCTACAGTGCGTTACAGGTGATTTGTCCTTGTGTGCTCTACTATTTCAGTCAGACATACTAAAGAACACAAATATTCTTGCTTTGTCGAAGTTCTTTTTGTGGTTTAAGTTCCCGCCATACTGGACAGTGCAGAGGAGACCAGCCCCAATAACTGATGATGGTATTTAAAGCATTCGACTTGTGAATATCAATTCTAGGGCCTCTTGACGGTACAGGTTCAATCCCCACGGCTGGTCATCTAAAATTTGACCTAAAATTAAACCTAGGTCTCGTGTGACATTGAGCACATTAAAGAACCATGCAAAACTTAGGATTGGTTTAATCCTGTATCCTGCACTATCTCCCGTAACATAACTGTCTTTTAGGGCGTTGCAAATATGTGCAGCCAGTGGCGACGATAAATAAACGAAAATCGACAACAACATTGCAGAGGCCAATACAAACTTGACATTCTATACTGTCGGAAAGAGTGCATTGGATTGAACTTATGCTACTATTCCACACAGATCACGAATTGCCACGAATTGATGAATTCTGGGTTCGTGGAATTTTATAGACCTTCTTGTCCGATTCGTGATCTTCTACGACTCATTTACGAAACAGGTACGATAGTTTTACGAATATTCTTGGGATTCTACTGGATTCGGTGGGAATCGCACAATTATTGATAGATAGATTGATCGAAGATATCACTACAACTGATAGATATCAGCACAATTTATAAAAAAAAAAAAAAAGAAAAAAAAAAAAAAAAAAAAAAAATTAATAATAGTAATTATAATAATAATAAAAATTGGGAAATACTACACCAACGTTTAAAATCAGTTACGAATCAGTTAAGAAAACGTCAAATGCATGTACGGATCCGAAACGAATAAAACATATTCGTGGCTATTCTTGGTAATCCGTCGGATTTTCTCTCAAGAAAGGTATCAAAATGCTTGGGCATCACGAATCTCCGAATAAGTTAACCCTTTAGCGGCTGAGCGCGACTCACTGACCTTTTGCGGACAGTGTAGATAAAGATCAGTCTTCACAGAACGTGCAGACTGAATTTGGATCTACTCTGTCCGACACGGAGATTTTTTTTCTCTAAAAAGAAAGTTCGAAAGACACTATTCGAGTTTTTACTTTCGGCATGAAAGTTTTATTTAAGTTATTTAGCATGATAAGGGTTAAGAATACTCGTACAGATATTGCCTCTCTCATATCTGATGCATGTGACTTGGAAAGAATGTTGTGTCATTACTGGTACGAGAAAGCAAAGATAAAACAGCAAAAAAATGCATAGGTACACTGACCGCTGTGATATGACCTAAGCTATGAAAATGGCGTCAAACTCCAATACAAACAAACAAGCCGACGGGAATGGTTTTTGAAAACAATGTAGGGAATAGAGAAAATGCTGGTTTTACCTTTTTCACAATGTTTTCTACCTTTTTACAGATTACAATCCCACCATTTTAGCCAAATTTAGTTAACTGGTTGCAAATACTTTTGAAATGGTTCAGTCTAAAATTTTGTCTTGTCGTAAAGGCTTAACCATAGCAAAAAAAGAGATGTTTTCCTGCCTGGGTCAGTGGTAAAGTGGAGGGCTCCTAAACTGGAGATCCCGGGTTCGAGTCTCACTGTAAGCACTTTTTGTTGGAGTGTCCTCGGGCAAGACTTTTCAGAGTCTTAGCCAACTGGTAAAATCTAGAACATACATGAGTATGTGATTTGTTGCTTCAATATAACTGTAACAATGTTGAAAGTGGCGTAAAACACCAATTTTACCGGACGAGAAAGTTCTAGACTGGTCCTCATTGAAACCTTTTGCAGACGACAAATTGAACGTGGCTCAAAAACTGAAATATGCCTTAGGAAGTCAGGAAAACGTTGTTGGAAAAGGAGAAAATACTGGTTATCAGTATTTCTTCTTTTCCTACAATTTTTCAAAGGCTCTTTTCCTGAAGGTCGTTCGGGTTTGTGTGGTAAAGGGTGAACAACAACTTTTTGTGGACAGCATAGATCAAGACCAGACAGCACAGAACGTGCAGTCTAAACTTGGATAATCGTCTGCACGTTTATTCGAGCATATGAGATAAATATCCTTTTTCAAATGTATTATTCTAGAGAGAGAAAAAAAAAAAAAAAAAGGAAATGCAGCACACTTATAAAACAAGAAATATAGACTTATTTTCTTCCGTTTTACTTAGTTTTTAACTTGAAATGAGCTTATTTATATTAGCCCCTTTTTCACATTGTCCTGAGTTTTAACGACCGTGGGGAAGAGTCCTTTTTGAAATAAGGTGGAAACAGGAGAAAATGTCCGTCACCAGCATTTTCTCCTATTCCTACGATGTTTGCCAGCTTAAAAATAATCATTTTTTGTAAAGAGTTAACTAGACGTATCAACCTTTTACCAAACGCTAACCTTTTGGACTAGACCAAATTGCAAGCATGTGTTGATGACAAAATAAATGTACGTCAAAGGATGATTTCTGTTTTTGATACGGTAAAAACATTGTGGAAAAAGGGAAAATGCTGGTTAATGCCTTTTTGAATTTAATGTGAATTACATCGAGGCGACCCATGCACCTATCCTGTACTTTCTTTTCAACAATATTTTGTATAAGGTCCTTTCAAAGAGAGAGAGAAAGAGACAAAGAGAGGGAGATAGCTTTTAAGGGGTACACTAATTAATTGTGTCAAATTAATGAGATGGCACAACGGATTAAAAATAGATAAATAGATGACTGATTTGGAGGAATAAGCTGTTCAAAGAAGAATTTATATACGATATCAGGTAAGTATATTGGTCTTTCTTTTGTTTTGCAAGCTTAACCTTTTACCAGACGACAAAATTTTAGCTTCGTTTAAGTTGAAAACATTTGCAGACAACAAAATAAATGTGACTCAAAAAATGAAATTTGATTGGGAAAGGGTACCAGCATTTTCTCCTTTTCCCTCAATGTTTTCAAAAGGCTTCTTTCGCAGGGTCGTTAAAAGTCGGGATTGTGTGGTAAAGGTTTAAGCAGTTAGTACTCCCGGGCTACGTCTATCAACACACAAATACACGTCTCCATGGCACAGCTTTTTGACTCTATATATAGATGTAGGGACAAAATACTTTTACGTTTCATTTTTAAAACAGATTTAAGTGTTTGTTTAGTTTCAGAGGCCGGCGAGCATATGTAACTTTTTTTCTAAATGATTGTTTAATTCAATCAATTTGCTGCAACGAATAAAAACAACCTGAAGTGAAATGAAATATTTATTATACTTAAAAAACTGCTGAAGTATCGATGAACCTCTGTTTCATTTCAAAGTAGATACACCTGTAGGGAAGTTTTGTAAACTGTGAATATAAACCGCATATCTAGCATACTTGCAAGCCCTGTAGATGGCAAAAAGTTGAGCTTCGCAAAATGGGTGCTCCTTTACTTTGTCCAATAGCCCTGTCCCGCACGCACAGAGAGAGAGCATCATTCTTTGAGCGACATTTAGTTTATCGTTCGCATATTCAATCTGATCGAGTCGGGTAAAGAGTATACACGTTCATTAAAATCTTTACCAAACGACAAAAATTTGCAACAAAAAATTATTTCCGAATTTAAAGTATTTGTAGACGAAATAAAACCGTTTAACTGTTTCTAAATAAAAAATGAAATTCGCTTTGGAAAAGGTGGTATCGTATATTATAGGAAAAGGAGAAAATGCCGGACCCTGGGGAAGAGGACATTTGAAACACGGTTCGAAAAGGCTAATAACCAGCATTGTCTCCTTTTGCCACAGCGTTTTCTATTCTTTCAAAAACAAATATCATTATTTGTGCTACTTTTAATCTGTCCTCTGCAGATGCTTTCAATATGAACATGTCTATAATTTTGTTAAATGGAAGTTTTCTTTCGGAGTGCGTCACGATTCTTTAAACCCGCTCAGGCCTCTGAAAATATAATGGGGAAAGGGAGATATTGCTTGATGAGAGAATTTTCCTCTTTTTGTGTGTTTCCTTTTCTGTTCGTTTATTTGTTTGGTGTACAGAATTTTTTCAAGCCGATCTTTCATTTTTCAAGATCTCATGGATCCTCATCTTTTCCCACAATGTTTTCTTATTTTTTTTCCCACACGATTATTTTGTGATTGTAAAATAGTCAAATAGTCATTTGTATTTTCAGAAATTTGGTCGCGTTTCATCGTACAAACGTATACTTAACTTTTGAACTGAAGGGTATTAACGGGAAAGCAGAGCTCATGTCTTAAGTAAGTTACCGACAACTAAAGTTTTAAAAGGAGCCCTCACCAATCGATGGCGACCGACACATTCAAAACCAGTCCACACAATCGGAGCTTTTGTTTTGTATGTCAGTTTTGTATTATGACTATTCAATTCTTTATCATCAGCAAATGGAAAAGTTCAAGATAACAATTCACGCTTTAAGGGCTGCAAAACTCTCTCTAATTACCTAATTTAATGGTAGTATCAACCTGAAATTAAGTTGTTGACGTGTTATTTCGGCTACGGTCAACACGCGGCTTAAATGATTCAGACAATACTGTGCACATGTTACAGCTTTCCGTAGAGTAGAAAACAAGTTAAAAGACCAGAACGTTGCATGGCATTCTCCTTTTTTTTTCAAATGTCAAGGACATAATAACACATAAGTAGAAAGAATGACAAGCTTATCTTGTTCTTGAGTTGTTTTAAGTCGATATTTTCGGAGCCGGAAGACCAACACAACATTTTCTTATCAGAGCTATTGGCTCCCGTTATAAAGTTTCCTACACGTGGAGTCGGAGCGGTGACGGAAACTAAGATTTTTGGTTTCATGAAAAAAAAAGCGGTCGGCGAATCGGTAAAACGAAAAAATAATAAACTGTCGCCTGTCTAGAACGGTCAAAAACGTTTTAGTTATTGATCTTGTTCTTAATGCTATCAGTAGTCGGTATACATGACCCGTGTGCATGGTCTTAAAGTCATAACAGAATAGTTTAGCTGTCGCCGTGATATGACTGAAATAATATTGAAAGTGGCGTAAAACACGATTCAATCGATCAATTTATTGATCCATAAAATTTCATTTTGTCTGACAACCAACTGAGTCCTGACGTAGAAAGGTCCTTGGGCATGCAGAAAAAAATGACCAAAGCAAAAAGTTTGGACTAAGCCTGACCTGAGTCGTTTTTTTTTTTTTTTTTTGCATTTGCATTGGCATTAAACCCCTTTTCAAAGAGCATGGCTTCTATGTTTTTCTTTACCATATATAGGTATGGAAAGCCTTCGTGGCCTATCAGGAACTTCTAGTTGCGTCGGAGTATCTAGGTCGTGAACGAGCAATGGGTGTCATCTTTTACACCCTTGGGGAATTTCCCACCCGCGAGGAATATCTATACTTTGTAGAGAGCCAGGACACCTCTAACTCGTCATTTGCCGCAGCCAGACAATACTCACAAATAGCCAAACGTATCTACGACCAAAAGATTAAGGACAACCCTGATATTATGAAGACCATCCGAGACAAAAGGGCAGAGATCCGATCTAGAAATACTGGTGTGGACGACAACACAGCAGGTTCCTTAGAAGAGGCAAAATTCTGGTTCGAAAACATGACGTACTTTCAGGTGTGTTAATTTTTGTTTGGCTAAAGTTTGTTGGTTTTTTTTTGCTCGAATAAACTCACTTTTTTCATACGAATAACAAACGAATAACGAAATTTGTGGCCTCCTTTTTTCATACGAATAACAAAATTTGTGGCTTTCTTTTTTCATACGAATAACAAAATTTGTGGCTTTCTTTTTTTAAAAACAAATTACAAAATTTGCGGCTTTCTTTTTTTCAGCCAATAACAAAAATTTTGACTGTCTTTTTTTAATCCGAACATAAAGATCTGGGGCTTTCATTTTTTTAAAATGAATAACAAAATTTGTGGCTTTTCTTTTTTTTTTTTGTTGTTGTTTTTTTTTTATACCAATAACAAAATTTGTGGCTTTCCTTTTTCATTCAAATAACAAAATTTGTGGCTTTCTTTTCTTCATATGAACAACAAAATTTGTGGCTTTTTTCCATACGACTTACAAAATTTGTAGCTTTCTTTTTTTTTTCATACAAATAACAAAAGTTGTGGCTTTCTTTTTTCATATGAAGAACAAAATGTGTGGCTTTCCTTTTTTCATTAGAACAACAAACTTTGTGGCTTTCTTTTTTTTTTTTTTTTACACAAATGATAGAATTTGTGGCTTTTTTTTTTTTTTTTTTTAATACGAATAATAAAATTTGTGGCTTTCTTTTTTCATACGAATAACAAAATTTGTGGCTTTCTTTTTTAAATATGAATAACAAAATTTCTGGCTATCTTATTTTGTTTAAAGTGAATAACAAAAGTTTTGAGTGACTTTTTTTTAATCCAAATAGCAAAATTTGTAGCTTTTTTTTTTTTTTAAGAAAAAACTTTGTTTTCATTCGAATAAGAAAATTTGTGGCTTTCTTTTTTCTATTAAATTACAGAATTTTTGGCTTTCTTTTTTTCATACGAATAACAAAATTTGTGGCTTTCTTTTTTTTCTCACACGATTAACAAAAATTTGTGGCTTTCTTTTTAGCTCACCTGAGCACGAAGTGCTCGAGGTGAGCTATTGTGATCGGTCAATGTCCGTCGTCCGTCTGTCCGTCCGTCCGTCCGTTCACAACTACAAAAAAAATCTTCTCCTCTGAAACCGCCAATCAGATTTCAATGAAACTTCACAGAAATGATCCTTAGGTGATGCCCTTTCAGAATACTTCAAAGATTTGAATTCCATGAAGAACTTTGGTTGCCATGGCAACCAAAAGAAAAAACTTTAAAAATCTTCTTGTCCCAAACTGTAAAGGCTAGATCTTTCATATATGGCATGTAGCATCATCTAGTGGCCCTCTACCAAAATACTTCAAATTATGGCCTTAGTGTGGAAATTGGCCCTATGTTGTGGGTTCTCGGATTTCACATAGAGATAAAGAAGGAAATCTGTAAAAATCTTCTTGTCCCAAACAGTAAGGGCTAGATCTTTCATATTTGGCATGTAGCATCATCTAGTGGCCCTCTACCAAAATACTTCAAATTATGGCCCTAATGTTGAAAATGGCCCTATGTTGTGGGTTCTCGGATTTCACATAGAGATAAAGAAAGAAATCTTTAAAAATCTTCTTGTCCCAAACGGTAAGGGCTAGAGCTGTCATATATGGCATGTAGTATCATCTAGTGGCCCTCTACCAAAATACTTCAAATAATGGCCCTAGTGTGGAAATTGGCCCTATGTTGTGGGGTATTGGATTTCACATAGAGATAAAGAAGGAAATCTTTAAAAATCTTCTTGTCCCAAACCGTAAGGGCTAGAGCTTTCATATATGGCATGTAGCATCATCTAGTGGCCCTCTACCAAATTACTTCAAATTATGGCTCTAGTGTTGAAAATGCCCCTATGTTTTGGGTTCTCGGATTTCACATAGAGATAAAGAAGGAAATCTTTAAAAATCTTCTTGTCCCAAAGCGTAAGGGCTAGAGCTGTCATATATGGCATGTAGTATCATCTAGTGGCCCTCTACCAAAATACTTCAAATAATGGCCCTGGTGTGGAAATTGGCCCTATGTTGTGGGTTCTCGGATTTCACATAGAGATAAAGAAGGAAATCTTTAAAAATCTTCTTGTCCAAGCGGTAAGGGCTAGAGCTTTCATATATGGCATGTAGCATCATCTAGTGGCCCTCTACCAAAATACTTCAAATTATGGCCCTGGTGTTAAAAATTGGCCCTATGTTGTGGGGTATTGGATTTCACATAGAGATAAAGAAGGAAATCTTTAAAAAATCTTCTTGTCCCAAACCGGAAGGGCTAGAGCTTTCATATTTGGCATGTAGCATCATCTAGTGGCCCTCTACCAAAACACTTAAAATTATGGCCCTGGTGTGAAAATTAGCCATATTTTGTTGGTCTCGGATTTCACATAGAGATAAAGAGGGAAATCTTTAAAAATCTTCTTGTCCCAAACTGTAAGGGCTAGAGCTTTCATATTTGGCATGTAGCATTAGGGTGTTGAGCTGAGTTGCATTTCAGGTGAGCGATTTAGGACCATCATGGTCCTCTTGTTTTCATACCAATAGCAAAATTTATGGCTTTCTTTTTTTCATACGAAAAACAAATTTGTGGCTTTCTTTTTTCATACAAATAACAAAATTTTTGGCATTTTTTCATACAATTAACAAAATTTGTTGCTTTCTTTTTTTCATAAGAATAACAAAATTTGTGGCTTTCTTTTTTTTTTATCCAAATAACAAACTTTATGGCTTTCTTTTTTCATACGAATAACAAAATTTGTGGCTTTCTTTTTTCATACCAATAACAAAATTTGTGGCTTTCTTTTTTTATATGAATGAATAAATTTGTAGCTTTCTTTTTTTTATACGAATAACAAACTTTATGGCTCTCTTTTTGTCATACAAATAACAAAATTTGTGGCTTTCTTGTTTTCATTAAAACAACAAAATTTGTGTCTTTCTCTTTTTTTTTTTTTTTTTTTTCATACGAATAACAAAGTTTGTGGCTTCCTATTTTTATTTTATTTTTTGCTTTCTCTTTCTTTTTTTTTCATCCAAATAACAAACTTTGTGGCTTTCTTTTTTCATACGAATAACAAAATTTGTGGCTTTTTTTGTTTTTATATGAATGAATAAATTTGTGGCTTTCAATTTTTTTTTTATACGAATCACAAACTTTATGGCTTTCTTGTTTTCATACAAATAACAAAATTTGTGGCTTTCTTGTTTTCATCCAAACAACAAAATTTGTGTCTTTCTCTCTTTTTTTTTTTTTTTTTCATACGAATAAGAAAGTTTGTGGCTTCCTATTTTTATTTTTTGCTTTCTCTGTCTTTTTTTTTCATCCAAATAACAAAATTTTTTTTTTTTTGTTTTTTTTTTTTGTTTTGTTTTGTTTTTGTTTTTAAATAAATAACAAAATTTTTGACTCTCTTTTTTCATATGAATATCGAAATTTGTGACTTTCTTCTTTTCATACGAATAAGAAAAGCTTATGTCTTTCTTAAACGTTGACTATTTGATTTGGTATTCATTTAAATCGGGCTGTTTTTATGAACGACTTGTCACACCTTTTGACTCTTAGAGAAATTAGAATTCTTGGATACCTGCTGATCTTCAGCATGGAGCGAGGCTGGGGGATGGGGTAGGGGTGGGGACTTTGTACCTACTTTCCCACACTATAACCCTTTCGGCGTCCAGTAATTAGAGTCGATTTTTTTTTTGATGGCTGAAAATACAATTCACTGAATCTGAGCGAGTTTATTATTTTTTCAGGATTAACTAAACAAGCGGACGGTATAGATGCATCTATGCATTCTGATCTTGATCTATGCCGTTGGCAAAAGTCCCTATTTTATCCCATAGTATTAAAATGTACAAATAAGCCTAATACATCTATGTAAAAACTGAACGCGATAATTTTCACATTGACCTGGATTAATCGATATTCAAAGGTGGGGAGGGTCGGTGGTGCAAGTGTATTATCGGATAATTATCGATTATCACTCAACGGTTTCGAATCATAGCTATAGGTCCAGTGTCGGCCGAAAGTACATTAAATTTTGAAACTGTGGAAATTATTTTGAAGCTGACAACCTGTTATTGTATGGTCGGTCCAAGTGTTAGTGGGTTGTAGAAAAATGAATATTAAAACCAGAGAAAAAGTAAACAAAAGATAGAGGGACTTGGCAACCTTTTCATCTAGTTTTAAAATTCAATTTTCTGCCGGAGACTAACGCTTGGACCGACCGTACAATAACACATTGTTATCTTCACAATACTTCTAAATGGTATGAATTAAATTTAAATTAACACCCGCATTGTTTACTATTGGCAGTTGCTGGTCTTTAAGTTACATTGAATTTAAACTGCTGTGTTTATGTTTATAACATGGAATGGACCAGTAAGCTAGTGGTATTATCTCGTTCGCATTATACATATCTATATTTTTAGGACATCATCAAGGAAGCGCAGGTGTCTCTGGCGTTGACGATTGACGGGTTGTTGGAAGCGAGACAACAAACAGATCTTACGAACATCATCATCATTTGCATCATCTTTAGCGCCGTGCTTATCCTCTGTCCAATTATTATTTATGCAGTTTACAGTTTAACAGTGGAAATTCAAAGGTGTTCCATTCATATTGCAGACAGGTACGTCCTAGTGACCTCTTATTAATTAAAAAAAAAAAGTTTTGGAAAATATGGTTTGCCCTCTACGTTCTTGACCTTTGTTTCATCAGTTTACGCAATTAGCAATATGTGAAATGATAAGTTTATACTTTTTAACAATGGTGAAAGCTGTATAAACACTGAATTTTATGTTGTATACCTAATAACTTTTCTTGTGCTTGAATTTGGTTCCAGCAGCGTGAGAAAATTTGATATCGCACGAGACCGAAAGTCCACCGAGAATCCAAGTTTTCTTACACAGCGGAAAGCAAATGCAAGCACCAGGAAAGTTACTACAACATTCCCTTTTGCCGGAGCATGGCTCAGTTATTGTAGGTCTGACAAGCCAATGTGATGTTGCAGCTAAAAGATAGATGTATTATCATTGTAATATTTGTAATATTGTGATGATTTTCCTGTAACTTTTCTTGTATTAGTATTGTTCTTCTACACAGAGTTTTCTACAAAACAATCTGCGTATTCATCAACCATTCTTAAGAACACGCTTACGTCTGATTATGGATTTAGAAATAAATACAACTTCTGATTGGCTAAACCAAATGGTTTAGCCGATCAGAAGTTGTGTTACTTTCAAATTTAGAAAATTCTGGAGGATAAGACTAAAAATGTTCTTAAGAATGGTTGGTAAATACAAACCCTGATTTCAAAGAAGGTACCGAAAACGGGGACTTTTGCTAGAGAGTTTCCAAGTGGTCTTGCCTACCACATTCTTTCGAATGCCATAACACGATACCATTAGAAAAGATGCATTTCTCCACGTTGTACAGTGATAAAATCAGGGTCCGTATTCACCAACTGGTCTTCAGGATATTCTTAGTCGTATTCTCCATGATTTTTTTAATTTAAAAGTAACACAAGTTCTGACTGGCTTAACCATTTGGTTTAGCCAATCAGATGCTGTGTTACTTTCAAATTTAGAAAATTTAGTAGAATAAGACCAAAAACGTTCTTAACAATGGTCGGTGAATATGGACCCTGATTTCCAAGAAGGTACCGAAAACAGAGACTATTATTTCAAAGTAGTCGTGTCTACCACATTCTTTCGAATGCCATAATATGATACCATAAGAAAAGGTGTATTTCTCCACATTGTATACTGATGAAAACGGTTCCTATTCACCAACCATTCTCATGAACATTCTTTTTCTTCAAGATTTTCTAAATCTGAAAGTAATACAACTTCTCATTGGCTAAACAAAAGGGTGTAGCAAATCAGGAGCTGCGTTACTTTCAAATTTAGAAAATTCTGGAAAATAAGACTAAGAATGTTCTTAAGAATGAGTGTTGAATACTTACCAGACATTTTCATTTCATTTCTAGGACAAAAGCATTAAGCAAGGAGAAGAAGCGGACAGATACCTTGTTATATCAGATGCTGCCAAAACAGATAGCCGAACAGTTAAAACAGAATCAAGAAGTTGTTACAGAAGAGTTTATCCAGGCTACCATCATGTTCAGTGACATTGTTGGCTTCACCCAGATCTCATCCAGGAGTTCTCCTCTACAAGTTTGTACAGTTTATTACATGGTTTTTGGTGGTTTATCGGGAAATAATGGTGGATTAAAAAGTTTGATAATTCATGGTTACGACCAGTGAAATTTACTGTAAATGTTTCCGTAACTCTTCAATTAAAGGCAGAAACAGTAGTTCCCGCTCACTAGTTACTTAGGTAAACAGTGCATGTCATTCAACATGAGGGATATATGACGTAATTTACGCGCAAAAATTTACCCAATATTTCTCGCCCTTTACATAATATTACATACGTTGTTATGTGAGGGGAGGCTACGCCACAGGGAGTTACCGAAAACACCTGTGCTAGATTTTGATGAAAGTCCAAACAAAGGGGCCAGAAGCATGAAATAAATAGAATATATATATATATATTTTTTTTTTTCGGTGATGATAGCAATTTATTTCCCGCTTTTCTGTAGTTTATCGAGAAATAATGGTGGATCATGGTTTGATATTTCATGGTTACGACCAGTGAAAATACCGATTTCATATTTTCTAACTCTTCAGTTAAAGGCACAAACAGTAGTTCCCGCGAACTAGTTGCCTAGGTAATCAGCGCGTGCCATTTAAATGGCGGGAAATATGGCAAACTAACGCTATATTTCTCGCGCTTTACGTAACATTGTAATGCGTTGTTATGTGAGGGGGGAATTACCGAAAACAAGTGTACTGGATTTTAAGGAAAGTTGCAACAAAATAGGGGTTAGAAGCATGAAATAAATTGAATTTTTTTTTTTTTTCGGTGAAAGGTCGAATTTTATTTAATCTCGTGAACATCATCGGTAATATTTTCACTCGTGGCTGCGCCACTCGTGAAAATATTACCGACGATGTTCACTCGATGAAATAAATATCTATCTTTCACCGAAAATTAACAAATAACCTCTATTTTTTGCATCGAGTGAACATCATCGGTAATATTTTCCCGAGTGGCGCAGCCACGAGTGAAAATGTTGCCGATGATGTTCACTCGATGAGCTAAATTTCGATCTTTCACCGAAAAAACCAAATATCCTCTGTTTTTTTTTTTAACTCTTTGCCAAACGACAAAATTTAACACTTGTCCAAATTGAAAATAATTGCAGACGACAAATCAAATGTGCCTCGAATGGTGAGATTTATCTACGATAGGTTAGAAAAGATTGTGGGAATAGGAGAAAGTGCTGAAAAAAAATTATAGAAATCAAAATCTGTCATTAGTGTTTTATGTACGAGATAATGATGCCGAATATCTAAAACTTTAATGACATTTAAAGATACATCCGTACAGCCAGAGAGAGAAAAAAAGTGATAGACTGTTGAATGGTTCAGAATTTACTCAGCTCTGTAAACAATGATAAATTACCATATAATATATTGTGTAAGGGATAAATACTTATCGGAAATCTTCGATTTAAAACCGGAAACGTCACAACAGTGATTTCTTTGAAGGCCTCCAGAAAATGAAATGCATTTTCCATCGGTCGTTATGCAACCTTGCAACAGTCAGTGCCAACGTTTGGCATGAAGATACAAGATTGATTACAGTTTGATAAATAAAGATGAAATGGGTTAAACATTGGCTGAAAACGAGTATAGATGTATCTTTAATTGTTTATCAAACACCAATATTTGGACTTTCATATTCTGCAAACTGAATGCATTTGCAGACGACAAATTAAATGAGATTCAAATATTAGAAAATGTCTTTGAAAGGGCGGAAAACATTAAGGGAAAAGGAGAAAATGCTGGCTATCAGCAATTTAACCTTTTTTCCTAAATGTGTTCAAAGAACTTTTACGAAAGGGTCGCTAAAACTCTGAATTGTTTAGTAAAGAGTTACTCTGTCCATTTGTCCGCTTTCAGATTGTAGAGATGCTGAATATGATCTATTCGTGTCTAGATGACCGCATTGAAATGTATGACGTCTACAAGGTGGAGACTATCGGTGACGCATACCTCGTTGTGTCTGGTAAGAATACTACTCTAGATAACCCTCCCAGAATGCGATTTTAGGTTTCGGTAGGTCGCATGCGGGTACAAGCACGATCGCCAAAAAAAAAAAAAATGGCTGAAATCTCCGGGCAGATTTTGTGCGTACGTTTAAACTCTCATATTTCCACAAATTGACGATAAAACCAGACTTTGAACATACCTGTTGCTGGCGTATTCAATGATCCTTCGTTTCAAACACAAATGTTTTCAATTTAAACGCGAAACATAAGAATAAAAGAGTTTGATACATCTCGAGATGTTTACGATTCCAAAAATAGGCACAAAATGGCTGCCAAACACAATGCATTTCGTTAGTTTTCGAGATTTACAAAAAAATGAACGCCTTCTAAAAGTACTTTAGGTAATGAAACGTTTAATAATTTGTCCATGGTCATGCTTGTCACTAACGATTGGTTCTATTTCGCTGAAATACAGATTGAAATCATGAAACATAGAGGCAGAACAGCTCTGTACATAGCCTTTTTACCGAAAAATTCACAATGGACTTGAGGCGGTACAGTGCACAATAAATGCCTTAAGTATGAAGAGAAGCATCGCAAACGTCTCATTAATAAGAATACATATCGCATCTATTTGGTTTACACCAAATCTGTTGTCGCTTATGGAAGCCACATCCTTTGCAATGTTAAGTTAGCGACAACGTGCTTTTGGCATCCAAGGCTTTGGTTGAAGGCCGATTTGTTATAATACATGGCATGTAGCTAATGAGAGTTACATGTATCATCTACGTGCACTTATCGTGTTAGGTAATTTAGCGCTTCTGTTGTGCACATGCTTTGTTTATACTTTGGTGTAACCTTTTTTAACTCAAACAGAAACTTGTCATAGAAACTAAAGCTTATTAGAAATGAGCCATGTTCTGGCAAAAGGGTGCTTAATACATCCCCATCATGATGATACCAAGCAAGTCATCACAGTATTATACATTTCTAAAATCCGTTTTGTGATAACAACCTACTGAATTATGGGGTAGACTAGTCGTTTAACATGCAGAAAATTTACCAAAAGCAAAAGGTTTCGGCCCAGGTCAGCCTGCGCAGGCTGACCTGAGTCTATACGTTTTGCAAATGCATTAAGTCCAAGTTACATAGAGCATGGCTCAAATATATTCATGAAATAAATGATACAGTAACTGTAATTTCGAATGAAATTAATTTGCCTAATGCTTTGCAGGTGTCCCAAATCCGAATGGTAAACTGCATGCCTCGGAGATTGCCTCCCTTTCGTTGGACATTCTGGAACACGTGAATCGAATGGAAATTCCCCACATACCCGGAACTTACGTCAGACTGAGAATAGGATGCCATACAGGTTTGTTGCATTGTTTGCGCATGTCATATTCTTCGAAGATCGACCTGTCTGCTATGACGCTTAGCTATCTTGTACATGATGAATATCAATACGCTGCGCGTGAACTAAAAACTCTGCCGCCAAAAATAGAAAGCGGAAATGGCTCTAAATAATACCTCTATGGAGAAATCAAGGCTGTTTTTACCGCCAAATTTCTTAAACAAATACAATGATTTCAAATGGGGATAATAATTTTAAATGATACAGTTGTTTACTGCAAATCTATGTAAACAATTTCTTAATATAGACATGGGAAAAACCGGGGTTTGTGCAGGGGTTTTTTTGTACGCCTCTGACAACAAGATGTCTCCACCATGTTGCACTTATTTCGTGGCTATTTTCCAGACCTATAGGGGCTGTGTTTATAAATGTCTGATGCATAGGTTATATGCTACCTAACCATGGCTGGATGAACAGTTAACATTGTTATGAATTAACGTGTTATTTTTAAATTCGCTGCATCGGTTGCCATCTTGAAAAGTAGTGCGGCTCTGTACCCAGAATGCCAATAACAGATAGGTAAGTATTTGAAAAATGCCACCTAGCGGAAGATACTGGTTTATTGGCGTGCTAAAGCTATATCAAACAACCACTCTGAATTAAGTTTGCATTTTAAATTGCAAGACTAGTCATCTAATTAGCTGAGACGTTCTGCCTCAGTCAATCAGATGTCTAGGCTTGAAAATTTATAAATAGAAAAGTATTTACAATGGACGATAAATGCGGCTTCTGATATTCTAAACCAAAGAAAATAAGCCATGCTCTGGTAAAAGAGGGTTAATGCATCTCCAGAATGCCTCAGACCAAGCAAGTCATCCCATAATATTACAGGTCCATAAAATCCATTTTACCTAACAATCGGCTGAATAATGAGGTAGAGTGGTGCTTGGACATGTATAAAATTTGCAAAAAGCAAAAAGCTTCGACCCATGTCAGGCTGAGCGGACTGCGCAGGCTGACATGGGTCGAAACCTTTTGCTATTTATAAATTTTATGCATATCCAAGGACCATACTTCCTCCATATCAAGTCAATTTTTAGACTAAATCGATTTTTTTTATCCTTAATTTATGTAATGTCCTGCTTGGTTTAACCCTTTCCCAAACGAAAAATTTTGGACTGGTCCAAATTGAAAGAGTTTGCAGACGACAATTTTAAATTTGATGAAAATGGCGGAAAGTTCTCAAAAAGGGTAGAAAACACTGTGGGAAAAGGAGAAATTGCTCGTTACGAGCAATTTCTCCTTTTCTCACAGTGTTTTCAAAAGACTTGTACTGCAGACACGTAAAAACCAGGGCTTGTTTGGGAAAGGGTTAATGCATCAGGGAGATGCATTAAACTCCCTTTGGCCAGAGCATTGCTCATTTTACTCTTGGTGTACACTTCAGGCCCTGTTGTTGCCGGTGTGGTGGGAACAAAGATGCCACATTACTGTGTGTTTGGAGAATCGGTGAACATCGCTCAGAAGATGGAATCGCTTGGACAGCGTAAGTAATCTTTGGAGAACCACTGTGGTGGTAGAACTCTATCAGTGTCAAATATATGACTAAGTGAGCCGAGCTCTGGCAAAACGCGTCTTATGCATCTCCCTGACGCCCTTTACCATGCAGGTCATCACATCATGGATCCATAAATTCCGTTTTGTCTAACAACCAAGTCTGACCTATGTCGGAACTTTTTGTAGATGCATTAAGGCCCTTTTTCACAGAGCGAAAAAAGCCCCTATGACGCTGATAGGGTTAAAATTTCTTTGGGATTCCGTTGTCTTAAAAAGAAACCAGATTTTCTAAAGGAACAGAACTTACCAATGATAACAAAGGGAAACCGAACAAGAAATTTCGGATTACAAATCCCTTTCTACTTATCAGCATTTTCTCTTTTTCCAACAATGTTTTTAATATGAGACCCATTATTTCTTGATTGTTTCTTTTCTAGCGTTGTATGGGTCGGCTGTAAATGATAGAACCACCATTTATTTTTTACCTTCATCGAAACTTTCTCTTGAACTGAAAAAAATTATCGTAAAACACGTTTACGTTCACAAAGCTATGATTCGTTCACGTAATACTTATTATCACCAGTTTGATAGAGTTATCTCTCTGTGAGTACTCTTCTGTATATCTGGTAAGAAAATGAACGAGTCCCGTGAGACAGCGCGATATCATTAGGTCACATACGGGACCCGTAACGCAGACAAAGCATTAACTAATCCCAAAGGGAGAATTTGAAATGAGTAATAAACAGCCTGCGTATACTTATTCGACATTGCATCGTAATGAAATTTATCCTCGTTAGTAAAGATAGTTGCATTTGATTGCAGTTCGAATGTACTCCCATTGATTTTTGTTTACGCGTGGTCCCAGAGACAGGTCTAAATGCGCCTTTAACTTGAAGAGTTCCACTAATGGAAATAAGAAGTATTAATATTGTATTTTCTCTACATTCTAAGCCTGCAAGATACAGATCAGCTTATCGACAGCCACTGTCCTTCAAGAACTCGGCGGGTACCTTCTCAAAGAACGAGACAACTTCCCGGAAAAGGTTTGTAGACATTTATTTGAAACGTTGGAATTGTAATTTTAACTGCTTGTCATATTTTTTTCACGTTTAAAGATATAATCAAAGGTCATGTTCTGGCAAAAAAGGTTTTCATACATCTCCGTATTGCCATAGCCTTGTCGTCGCCGTCATCTGCGGCTGCGTTGTTGTGCGAACACTTTGACATTTGTTAATATATCGGTTATTACTGAAGATATTTACTTCAAACTTGGACTAGTTATTAACTATCAAAATAAGAACCCATACAACAAGGGCAGATAACCATCAAAATATTTTGACACAGTTATGCCCTTTTTTCTACTCAGAACTTTTCACTGAAAATCGAGCAACTGCAGTCGAGCGTTGGCACCCACGTGCGGTGCTCTTGTTTTCTTTACAGAGGGACCACGATCTGATGATGGCATTTAAAGGGAATGTCCGCACTTACTGGCTGATCGGCAAAGATGGTGGTGCAACTGTCGACTCGGATTATTCCATGGTCTCCCAAGAAGCTGTAGACCCAGATAAGCCGCCGATCGAATAGAGTTGTAAACTGCAGTTACGTTGCATGTGTCGCACTGATTGGCATATCTAAGTTTTGATTTCGACAGTATCGAAGATCTGCTTTTTATGCCCCCGCAAAAAAATCGGGGGCATGTAGTTTTTGTTTAGTCCATTCATCCGTCCGCCCGTCCGTCTGTATTTGTGTCCGAGCTAAACTTTTTTCCCTATTACTTAATTTCAGAATAACTTTTCACAAATGTTAACCACGTCTATACAATGCGTCATGGGCAAGAGTCATGTCCGTAGGTTAAAGGTCAAAGTCACAGCAAAGTTAATTCCCTTTTTTGTCGTGTCCGGCCTTAACTTTTTTTTAATTATGAATGAATTTCAGTTGTAGAATTGTTAATCGCATGAAGACAATGGGTTGTGCGAAAGCACCATGTCCATAGGTCAAAGGTCAAGGTCACGGCAAGGACAGAAGTGTCTGTAAGAGTCGTATCCATACTAGAGTTTTATATTGACAGCTCAAAGGAAAAGGTTATATTATTTTCGGGGGCATCAGTCACATGTTTGTGAAACGTCTTGTTGTTTTCATTTTGATGTCGTAGTTTTCAATACATTTATAAAAGTTGGCTCTAATTCACGATAGCCCAGCAAATAATCTGAATTTCTTTTTGGCATGAAAAGATCAAATTTGACCCACACTCTGGCAAAAGGGGGCTTGATGCATCTCCGTGATCCATGATACCAATCAAGCAATCACATAATTATGGATCCATAATAGTCACTCTTTTTAACAACCGAAATAATCATGAGGTAAAATGACAAACAGAAAATGACCAATAGTGAAAAATTTCGGCCCAGGTCAGCCTGCGCGGACCGCGCAGGCTGACCTGGGTCGATACTTTTCGCAGATGCATTAAGCCCCCCTTTCAAAGAGCATGGCTCATTTCAATTAATTATACTAAAGATATTTCTTCCATTTGATATTTGGGCTAAAGACTTATCTAAAGACGGTAAAAAGACCTTGGTTTTTAATCAACATATTCAAAATTATACATCTTTATTTCTAGTGATATTTCTCACACAATGAGAAATTTTGGTATCACTCTTAAAATTTAATGATTCGCGATGCTTATGATTTAACCCTTTACCAGACGATTAAAATTTTGAACTCGACCAAATTGAAAGCAATTGCAGAGGACAAAATTAAATGACGCTGAAATGATTATTTCTGTCTTTGATGGGATGGAAACTATTGTGGGGAAAGGAGAAACAGCATTTTTTTCCTTTCAGCGCGATGTTTTTAAAAGCTTTTTTGCTATCAGGGTCGTTCAAACTCTGCTTTGTGTGGCAAAGGGTAAAAGAAAGAAATTTTCCAAACCAAATGACAACGATTGAAATAAATTTTCCTCGTCACTTTTCTTTGTCAACTCTTTCGCAGGCGACAAATTCAAATGTGGTGCAAATGAATTGAAGTTTCTTGACAGGGCAGAAAACATTGTAGGAAAAGGAGAAAATGCTGTTCACCGGTATTTTCACCTTTTTCCACAATGATTTCAAAAATCATCTCCGTCAGGGTCGTTAAAACTCGGATGTGTGTGGTAAAGGGTCGAAACATGAATTTTCATCGAAAATGATTGTCAGAATTTTCTTTTTCCATCATGATGAAATTATTATACTGAAATCTGTGTATTAAACTTTGCGGAAAAAATCTACTCACTTCATTCCTTCATTTCTTATGGTTAACAGCGTCGCATCTGGCAAAATTTTCTTTTTCCATCATGAAGAAATCATTATACAGAAATCTTGGTATTAAACTTTGGGACGAATTCTACTCACTTCATTTACTTTATTTCTTTTGGTTAACAGCGTTGGATCTGTCAAAATGTTCTTTTTAAATCATGACGAAATCTTTATACATAAATCTGTGTATTAAACTTTGGGGGAAATCTACTCACTTCGTTTCTTCATTTCTTTTCATTAACAGCGTTGGATCTGTCAAGTTGTTTTTTTTTCCATCACGAGTAAATCTTTAGATCTCTAAAGAAATCTGTGTATTAAACTTTGGGGGAAATCTACTCACTTCATTTCTTTTCATTAAGAGCGTTGGATCTGTCAAAATGTTCTTTTTCCATCATGATGAAAATATTATACTGTAATCTGTGTATTAAACTTTGGGGAAAAATCTGCTCACTTCATTTCCTTGGTTAGCAACGTCGCATCTCATAAACTTTGTTTATTTTTTATTTTTATTTTTTAATTCATCAGCCCGCAAATAATAGAAATAAATCTGCTTAATGTAGTGGCAAATGTTATCTGGATCCGTATTCACCAACCATTCTTAAGAATATTTTGGTCTAATTCTAGATTTAGAAAGAAACACAACTTCTGATTGGCCAAACCATTTGGTTTACTCAGTCAGAAGGTGTGTTACTTTCAAATTTAGAAAATACTTGAGAATAAAACTAAGAATGGTCTTAAAAATGGTTGGTGAATATGGACCCCGAATTAGCCTCCTTGGTTGGGTAAGATTCTGCGGTATCAGGAAAACTGCACCCTGAAAAACTGCCCTTCCCCGGAAAACTGCCCTCGGGAAATCTGCCTCCCCTAGGTAAACTGTCCCCTAGGAAAACTGCGCCCCCCCCCCCCCGGAAATTTTTAACATCGTGATACTGATGCTGATGTTTTTGATTATTATTTCAATTTATTTCATTTTCATTGATTGAATTTATTCCACTTGAATGCACATTTCTCGAGACATTAAGATTCCCTTTGAAAAGTTTAACCCTATTAAGGAGAAGTGATTCTTTTAAAAGATTCAATCCTATTAAAGGTAATTGATTGCTTTTAAATATTTACTGTAAAGAATTTTGCGCTTCAAACTGTACTGTGAACATTTTAAAATGCATTGTAAATATAATGTTTAATAAAGATGATAGTACTAAAAAAGGAAAGAAATGTGTATTTTGCCCAATAGCAAAAAAGGTGTGCTGAATTAGATAGAAATGAAATAAACAACAACAACAACAACAAAAAAAGAAAAAGGTAGATGCACCATATCATTCTTGAGAAGTGCATATATTTCTTTGTGTGTGTGTGTTCCATTTTCTTTAATGTTTCCATAACAGTATAAGAACTAAAACAGTAAAATAAGATAATTTAAAAAAAAAAAAATGATAAAGCGGGGATATCTATGGTAATTTCTATTTTTTTTTTATAGAACTTGCCATCTCTGCCTGATGGGGCTTGTAGGTGAGCCAAAATAGTTTTTTTGGTTTGTAAAACAAGAAATACACAGTATGGGCGGGGGCAGTTTTCAGGAGGGGGGCGGGGGCAGGTTTTTTTTTTGGGGGGGGGGGGGCAGATTTCTAGGGGGCACTTTTCGGGGGGGGGGGCACATTTCCGGGAGGGAGGGGGGGGGGGGGAGTCTTCCTAGAACCGGATTCTGCCCATTCTTCAACAATAGAGTGACGAGAGCGGCGCACCGAAGATATTCCTAGGATCCTGCGTGGCCCAGTGGTGAAGTGTAGGGCTCGTGACCTGGAGGCCCCGGGCTCTAGCCTCACTGAATCCACTTGGTTTTTCGTGGGAGTGTCATTGGGCAAGACACTTCAGAGCCCTAGCCTAGTACTGATGAAACCCGGGAAATATATGAATATGTTGGCTGTCTCCGTGATCTGACTGAAATAATTTTGAAAGCAGCGTTAAAAAATACTAATCAATCAATCAATGAAGATATTCCATATCATTTGCATTTGTGTGTGAAACATGTACACAAAGAAAAGACGTTTGTCGTTACTTCTTTACAAAACTTCATAATGTTAGACTTGCACATATTAACATCTGTCATAGACGACAAATTAAACGTAGCTAAAATGATGGAGTTTGTCTTTGAAAGGATAGAAAACATTGTGAAAAAGGGAAAAATGCTTGTATGTTGCATTTTCTCCTTTTCCCACACTGTCTTAAAAAGTGTTCTTCTTCGGGGTCGGTGAAACATGGAACTGCTTTGTAAAGTCTTCTTGTCAGCAACAAATTGGCACCAAAGTAAACCATGCTTGTACATAGGATTACTGACCAATCCAATCTTTTAGTAGATAAAATTGCATTTCCATGGATTGACTTCAAGTTCTTTTTCCATAATATGAAGAAAAAATGGGGGTTGAAGTTAAAGAGCATATGAAGGGGTGGTGCTGGTCTCAGAAAAAATGATCGGGCCAGCTCGGGTACGGTTCTTCTGTATTCCGTCACTATAGAATGCCACTTGTCACAACTCGGCCGATTCTGTACCTACATTTAACCTTGTCTGTTTCAAGAGGGTTTCCATTTTGAAATACTACCAGTCACATGACCTTAAACATGGCGGCACCCAAGCAAATCGATTAGCAACGGCAAAAACACCCGCACGGTGATAAGCAACTTGTTGCTGTAAAATGCCTACGGAATTGCTAGACAAGGTTAGGGTATAAATGTACAAACTGTTTGTCAATGGAAATATATTAAAAAAGATTATGATAGAAACTGTGACCAGGGTTTCCTTTTTCTAAGTGGATTATTACAATTCATCACTGGATTTCCGGCGAAGAAATGTACCGTGTAGGTGTATATCACGCTACGTGGGACCGGCCCTCCACTAGGACCCCGAAAGGTTCCCGATCGTAAAAAAGACAGGAACTGGATGCTTCGGCACATCTTCGCAATGATCGGGAACCGTTCTTGGTGTTTCTTAAACCCATCTGGAAACATTCTTAGTGTGTCGGGGCCTATTCGGGATCAAAAAAGCTTCGGGATCCAAATTTTAAAAGTTTTAAAATTTGGACGCCGATCGTTGAGTTCGGGGAAGCGTCGGGACCGTCGGCATCCCTTCGGGGAACCTTCAGTGATCATTCCGGACGTTCTGAAACACATCGCGCATAATCCGACAGCATTCGGCGAGGTTTCTTATTCCAACAGTCTCCTGTTGCCATGTATCTCAATGTCAGTGCAAGCTTAAGACCAGCTGGAATGGCGTTGCGGAATCTAGTGTCGCTTTTCTGGATGCGAGGCGCAAGACGCCGAAGTATGTCGTCAAACATTGTCGGGGTGATTCTCAAGTACCCCTTAAATGATGAAACATCCTCGTCCCGTAATTCCTGCATCAGTGTGTTATATTGGCCTTATTGCAACCTTCTATCGTCAGAAAGCCAAGGTCGGACCCACCATCGACATCGTCGTCTTCGCCTCCTACGTAAATGTACGGCCAAAGCAAGCATTGCGGCCTGGTCGGCTTGAACTTGATACTGTAGAGCCAAAGCAAATTCTATGTCTCTCGCAGCCATGATTTACGTGAACTGAAACTGAACCCCTCAAATAACTCGCCTATGTATACCTTGGCACTCACATCGCCAACATGTCGGCATTGATTCTTAAACGCTTCTGTATGTTCTGCAAGTGAACTGCAGCCATTCTGCGTGATCGGGAAACACTCGGTCAACAATCCTGGACCGATCGGCATTTTTCAGTACTGGATCTGCATACTTCGGTAAGATTTCGGCAACCTTTCGCATACTGTTCCGCGTATCACTGCCGAACGAGCCCCGTTTGCCAAGCTCCGCCCATTTTCATCCCGAAAGCTCCCCGAAATTAGCCATTTTTCATCTGCAACCCTTCGACAAGCAATCAGGGTTGTAGTGGAGGGCAGGCCTCATGATACAGCCGAGGGACTTGATAAACTGATCACCCGAGGTTTGCTGAATGTATTGAATGCCAGCTGAACCGAGTGGTTTTCTAGAGCGCTGTATGATAACAGACCCATGACAGTCTAAATGCTCACTGTACAAAATATTTCTTCTTCTTATGACCTGTGTCAAAGATCTTGCCCCCTCTTGTTATAAAATAGTTTACCCAAGGTCAGATGCCGGTCATAAACGCAAAGAAAGGGCGACAGACAAATTGGTTTCGTTGACTTCCCAGGCATTTTTGGCAGGTACAGACGAACTGATAAGTAATCAAAAAGGTGATTTAACTCTATACCAAACGGCAAAATCTTAGACTTGTCCAAACTGAAAGCATTTGCAGACGACAAAATAAATGTAATTTAAAAACTGAAATTTGTTTACGAAAAGGTAGAAAACATTGCATGAAAAGAAGACAATACTGGCAATTACATTTCTGCTCGCTGTCGGCTTCCTTTGTCTTGCAGACCACATTGTGGCAAAAAGAGAAATTTCTCGTGACGAGTAATATCGTTTTTTTTTTTTTCGATAATGTTTTCGTGCATTAAACCCTATTACTGGTTGACAATATTTAACTACAGGCCTTCGAAGCTCCATTGATCTATCACGAAACACCGAAATTTTCATTGCTCAACCGTTGGACACCGTTACTAAAATAGCATATTAAGGCATCGCCTCTATATCGTATATGCTAATGTGAATATACGATTTAGAGACGATGCGCCAGTCTGCTATTTTTAGTAACGGTGTCTGATGATCGAGCAATGAAAATTTTGGTGTTGCGTGATAGACCAGTGCGATTTGAGTGGCCTATGATTTAACGGACACCTGCATACTGGTAGATCGTGAACTCTTCTTCGGTACAGCTCGTCTTCCTAACTAACTAGTGCACTATTTCTATCTGGCCCTGGTGAAACTACCATTCCGCATACCTCGGGTATTCCGGTGATCAAATCCCTCGGCTGTATCACGTAGCTTGATATGCACCTACACGGTACATTTCGCACATCTCCGGAAGCACATCGCTTTACCGTTATTGAAATTGTAAGGCTCCTCTTTAGAAAGAACACATGAGTAAATTTTCTATCGTTATCTTTCTAAGAGTATTTCAGTCGGCAAACAGTTTGTACATTCAATTTTTAGCGTGGTTCATCAATTCCGTTAGGAGCTTTCATCGACAGATCGATAGAAGTGAATAACTTCACAGTGGTTGTTCATGTCGTTGCTAAGCGATCTACAGGGGCGCCGCCATGTGATTGGTAGTTCAAAATGGAAGCCCCCTTTATACAGACGAGGTTAGATGTAGGTACGGAATCGGCCGAGTTGTGACGAGTGGTGAAACTACATGAAACGTGTCTTTCACAAAGAGCGTCATAAAGTATAATTTGCCTCAGTTAAGAAATACAACACTATAACTAGTCCTTTCAGTTTTTAAACAAATTATTTATTTAACCCTTTACCACACCATCCCGATTTTAACGACCCTAAAAAAGAAAGCTTTTGAAAACATTGTGGGAAAAGGAGAAAATGCTGGTAACCAGCATTTTCTTCTTTTCCCACAATGTTTCCTATCCTTCCGACGACAAATTTCGGTTTTGGAATAACATTTATTTTGTTGTCTGCAAATGCTTTCCATTTGGACAAGTCTAAAATTTTGTCGTTTAGTAAAGAGTTAAAACGCACCCTTACAACGTCTGTTAACACAAAATTATCTTGGCCAAATGATACCGCCCTATTTTTTGGTATATAAAAAACAGTAAATTTGCAAACAAATACATGTTTATAATCCACTTCAACAATGATATGACACGTCAGCTGTAAACTTTACTCGTCCAGGGACGAATTTCCTCCAGTTCACCTTAATTGTATGAAATTGATGGAAAGGTGTTTTACGCCGCTTTCAACATTATCTCAGTCATATAACGGCGACAGTTCACATATTCATGTATGGCCTGGGTTTCAGCAGTACTAGGCTAGGGCTCTGTTCAAGTGTCTTGCCAAAGGATACCACCACGAAAAATGCAGCGCTTCGAGTGAGGGTCGAACCCGGGGCCTCCAGGTCACCAGCCCTGCACTTTACCACTTGGCCACGCCGGGCTCTCAGTTCACCTTGAAACATCCCTGTAAACCATGGGTCATTAACATAGACTAGAATTCAACACAATAGTCATGAAAAGAAGCGAATTATTTCGGCAAACGAAACAATTTGCTTTTAAAAGCAGCTTCTCGTTTTGCCTAAGTACTTTCGAAAGAGGTCAGCTACAAGCTGACAAAAAGTCGTATAAAAATTCTCACTGAATATTTTTTTTCGACGATATACTTTTTATTGGGGGGAGGGGAGGGGGAACTAATTTTGGAAAAGCGTTTGCAGGGCACAGGTTTAAAAAAAAAAAACTCTACAAAGATATGGATGCTGCACTGGTTGATGTGATATGAATGAAATGATATTGAAAACGGCGTATATCACAAACAAAAAGGTCAACAGTTACTGATCTCTTCCAGTAGTAAACGAATTTTACATTTTGAATTAGTTGACGACAACGTCTTGAAGCGATTCCACGGATCTTTTGACCAGGATAAATCTTCATTTACTGATTTTGATCTATACTTAATCATTTTTCTTTTTCATGCCGTGTCTAACTCTTTACTACACAAGCCCGAGTTTTAACGACAATAAGGAAAACGGATTTTGAAAACATTGTGGGAAAAGGAGAAAATGCTGGTAACCAGCATTTTCTCCTTTTCCCACAATGTTTTCTACCCTATCAAAGACAAATTCCACCATTTGAGCCAGAATGAAATTGTCGTCTGCAAATGCTTTGAATTTGGACAAGGCTAAAATTTTGTCGTCTAGTAAAGGGTTAAAGCGATGGATTCGTAACCAAGAAGTTCAGGGTTAGATCCCAGCGAGCAGGACTAGTGGCACTAGAGTTGCTCCTGGCATATTAATGAGGAAAGACTAGTATCAGTTAAATTGCAGTACAGTCTGCTGTTCTATTGGACTGGCAGAGGTCCGACCACTTTTTCTTGTTACAAAATGGTTAGACCTCAAAACTGAGTTTTGCAACAGAGCTGATGCCGCGAATCATATCAGATGCCTTCTCAGCAATCATGATCGTCGGAGCGTTTGTGTTTCCAGAGGTGACATTAGGCATAATGGAAGCGTCTACAACACGCAGACCAGCAATTCCACGAACTTTCAGTTCCGGATCAACAACAGCGGAATTGTCACTAACACTGCCCATTTTACATGTTCCTGACGGGTGATAAACAGTGTAGGCCAGATGTCTCACGACACACTCCCAGTATTCATCCGATTGAAACACGTGGTCAGCACAAAATGATAACTTCATAGCGCTTACACTTGCTCCGATCTTTTGCATTGCAGGGGTTGCTATGAACTTTTCCCAGATTCTAATTCCCCGAATGAAGGTTTCTATATCTCGTCGATCTGTTAGATACTGTGGATCAATCAATGGGTAGTCAAAAGGATCTTTGGACTGAAGTTTAATCGATCCCACACTTCTTGGATCATTATTGATTATTTTGGTGTCAAAACCTAAAGAGTCTGGTTTTCCGAGATACTCTTCGGCAACATCATCCCTAAAGTTGAAGTTATTGTTGTGTAGATACATACCGTGGAGGTTAAACTGTATGTCAGGTGCGCAGTCCTTCTTGTCTGTGGCATACGTGCAAAAGAAAGCAGTGGTATCGATACCCCCTATTGATTTAATACCAGTACCAAATAGATCGTACAACAGGTTTGTTTTAAGGCTCTTTATTTTTTTCTCAGTGATGCCGATATCTTGATCTATTCCAGTAAACGCTTGTATGAACTGGTGATCTTGCAGATTTTCACCAACAGGTAGATCTGCTTTTACGGGTATACCAAGATCTTTGAGATGCTGCCGGGGACCTATCCCAGAGAGCATCAGCAACTGTGGAGAATTTATAGAACCAGCAGAAACGATAATTTCTTTTCTACTACTAACGTAGTGTTTTTTATTGTTTTTAATAAAGGAAACACCTACAGCTTTACCACCTTCTATTTTAATTTTAGTTGCGTGGCTTCGAATGCTTACATGTAGATTTTCTCGTCCACGTGCTCGTTTCCCAAGAAATTCTACCGATGTGCTACTTCTTACTCCATTTCTAACAGATAGTTGCATTCGACCAAATCCTTCCATCGTGGCACCGTTAAAATCAACTATATTGTAACCAAGTTCTTTACTGGCCTGTAACCATTTTTCAGTGATATCTAAAACATTTCCAGTGCTAACAGCAAGGTTACCACCCGTACTGTGATACTTAGAATCTTTCAAATTATTGATCAACATATCTTCAGACTTTAGGAAATATGGAAGAACATTTTTATATTCCCAACCTGTGCACCCGGCTTTAGCCCAATCATCATAATCATGGCGGCTACCACGTGTGTGCTGCATGGCATTAAAAATGCTAGAGCCTCCCAATACTTTCCCACGTGGCCAATAGCATTTATTGCCTTTAAATCCTTGCATTGATTTGTTCTGTGGTACGGTATAGTATTCCCAATCTGCAGAAGTTTTTTGTAGATCAAACCAATATATAGGTACATGATAAGTTTGATTTTCTGTGTAGTCTCCCCCTGCTTCCAGCAACAGCACCTCGACATTTTTGTCCTCTGACAGACGAGACGCAACAACAGAACCTGCCGATCCCCCTCCAATTATGATATAGTCATAACTATCCTTAACTTGTTCAACAGGATCGATAGATGGTACAGTATTGCGGAAAACTCCTCTGTAGTAAAATAAGAATGCGAATACTACCACCAGGCCAACCGATGTTTTAGACGTAAGCATGATTTCTGGAATAAAAACAAACTTTTTAATCCCTGAAAATATAAAAGAACACACCTGTCTGTATTAAAAGCATTCGACAAATTGGATGTCGCTTAAATGACGATAAATTGGATGTAGCTATGAAAAGATGATATTTATCTCTAAAAGGGTTAACAAAAAATATGGGGGAGAGGAGAATGCTAGTTATCAGCAACTTTGTCCTTTTGATCAGCTTTCTCCATGTATGTAAAAGCACGTGATCATTTGATGAACCGACATTCTAACAATAATATGGTCTAAACCTTGGTGGCAAACCAAAGCCTTGCATTAACTGAGGAAGACATTATGGAATAATAGGGCAAATGAATGTAGATATGATGAGAAACAATCCCCATTTTACATTTCATTAATCAGAGAACAAAAATACTAAATAGAACCATATTCGTGTAAACACTTTTTTTTTTTTTTAGACATCAATCAATCAATCAATCAATCAATCGTTCATAAGTAAATAAAGGCCACGGGCCAACAATACAACAAAATATACATATATAACCATAAATATATTAAGTTGTACCCCTCAATAAGCATGATATAACAGAAATTCTTATAATGACACATTATAAACATTTATGATAGCATAGTATTTAGCGAAAATGTAAATGTGTTTTTTGCCTCTCTAATTCTCTCAATGTCATAGGCGATACTATAGTGCTTTAGCGGATGATAAAGATCAAGATCAGACTGCAAAGAATGTGCAGTCTGATCTTGAATCCATACCGTCTACTTGATTAACCAAGCCTTTAAGTGCCCAGTAGCGGCCAAAATTAAGCGATACGGGTTTTGAAATGCATGTACATCTAAATCATACAATTTAAAAGTATGGAAATTATTGTGGAGATGGCAATCTATTATTGTACAGTCAGTCAATGTTAGTCGCTGGCAGAGAAATTAATTTCAAAACTAGGTTAAAAAGTTACCAGGTCACTCTATCTTTTACTTTTTGCCTGATTTTTTATTCATTTTTCTGCCAGCGACTTACACTTGGACCGACCACGCAATAACAGATTGTCATTTTCACAATAATTTCCATACTTTTGATTGGAACGACTTAAATTTATATGCATTTTAACACCTGCACTTTTTTGGCAGCTATTGGGCCTTTAACTGTTCATTTAAAACACTCTGGAAAATACATATATAGCATAATTTTGTTGTATAGCGTATATCAATCTTTTCAACTCCGTATCACGCGATAAAATTTTCCTACTGGAAGAAATTGAAAGCACTTGCAGACAACAAATTAAATGTAGCTGAAGTGATGATTTCTGCCCTTGATAGGGGTAGAAAACATTGTGAGAAAATGGAGAAAATGCTGGTTACCAGCATTTTCTCCTTTTTCCCACAATGTTTTCAAAACACGCGAACCTTGTGGTTCAGAATTATCATTGATAGTACGTGTATATACTGCTTACCGAAATCTTGTTATGACCACGATCACTGAACTGAAGATGCGAAATGAGCTTACCAGTGTATAATAAGCTAGTGTTAGAAATATGCGTTATCTTTCAAATGGCCAACCCAGTTTCTACCCTTCTAATAATGATGACGTGGTTGGAAGCGTTTACGGACAATAAAGATCAATAACCTGTAAAGAACGTAGTGTTTGATCTGGATCTTTCATTGTTTGATATATAATGTAACCAGGGCCTTTATTCACCAACCGTTCTTAAGAACATTCTTTGTCTTATTCTCCAGAATTTTCCAAATTTGAACGTAACACACCTTCTGATTGGCTAAACCATTTGGTTTAGCCAATCAGAAGGTGTGTTACTTTCAAATTTGGAAAATCTCGGAGAATAAGACTGAGAACGTTCTTAAGAACGGTTAGTGAATACGGACCCAGGTCTTCTATATACAACGTCTATTGCCTGTGTGGTATTTAACACCGTTTTCAACATTATTTCAGTTATATCGCGGCGTCCATGCAGTGCATCTATCCATGCTTTCCTTGAGTTTCTGTTACCAGTACTTCGCACAAAATTATTCCAATCCATTGGCTGCTTTCCGAAGTAACTATCGTCGAAACAATGATCAGTGGTGAGAGAGGAATGAATCCTGTCGCAATGACTATCATCAATCCTCGGAAAGGAATTTGCCTGGCTGGGTATTTGAACCAGCGACCCCCTGTTCTTAAGACCTGCATGCTAGCGGCTGCGATACCAGGGCTCGGCTCGATATACAATGTATCCAAGGCCAGTATTCACCAACCTTTAAAAATTGAATTCTTAGTCTTATTCTAAATTAAGAAAGTAACACCATTTCAGATTGGCTAAACCATTTACTATCAGAAATAGCGTTACTTTGAATTATAGAAAAAATTGAGAATTAGACAGGGAATTTTAATATGAATGGTGGGCTAAAAGCGGCAGTCTGATCTTGGATCTTGACAATACGTGCGGTCTGATCTTGGATCCATACCGTCCTCTTGTTAAGTCAAGCCTACAGCACTTCAGGGGCCATTGGTGATGCCTTTGAACTTTTGCGGACGGCATAGATCAAGATCAGACAACATAGTACGTGCAGTCTGATCTTGGATCCACACCGTCTGCTTGTTTAGTCAAGCTTAAGATAAAAAAAATCTGAGTTTTTAGTGAATTGTACTTTCAATGGTGAAAGAGAAGACCTTTAAAAACATTGTGGGAAAAGGAGAAAATACTGGTAACCAGCACGTTCTCCATTTCCCACAATGTTTTCCTACCCCATCAGAGACAGAAGGCACCATTAGAGCTACATTTAATTTGTCGTCTGCATGTGCTTTGAATTTGGTCTAGTTCAGAATTTTGTCGTCTGGTTAAGAGTTAGAGTTAAAATGACAGAGCGGCGCTCTGGGAAAAGGGTGTTCAACTCTTTACTAAACGACACAAATTTTAGATTTGTCCAAATTGAAAGCGTTTGCAGACGACAAAAAAAAAAAAAAAAAAAATGTGAATCAAAAAGTGAAAACTGTATTTGAAAAGTTAAAAAACATTGTGGGAAAAGGAGAAAATGCTGGTTACCAGCATTTTCTCCTTTTCCCACGATGTTTTCAAAAGAGCCTTCTTCCCCAATTTCGTTATTATGTGATAAAGGGTTAAGCGTGTATGAACTCTTTACCAAACAATCCCGTGTTTTAATGTCCCTGAAGAGGACGGTTTTTTAAAATATTGATGGAAAAGGAGAAATGCCTAGTTACCAGTATTTTCTCCTTTTCCCATGATGTTTTCAAAAGCCTTTCTAATTAAAGTCGTTTAAAATTCGGGATTGTGTGGTAAAAGCATCTTCGCAATGCATCAGACCAAGTTGCTACTTAACATGGATCTACTAGTATTGGTCTAAAAACAGACCGAACCATGAGGTAAAATGGTCCTTTAACACGCAGAAAATTTATTAACTCTTATCCTGCTATGTAACTTAAATGAAACTTTCAAGCCCATGGTAAAATCCAATACGTTGATACTTTAAAGCTATGGAGGTTGGGTAAATATCTCCTTATCGGACTGTGTGGATCCAAGATCAGACTGCACGTTCTGTGCAGTCTGATCTTGATCTACACTGTCCGCAAAGGGTCCGTGGGTCGCGATTAGCAGCCTAAGGCTTAAAAGCAAACAATTTCGACCCTGGCATTAAACCACCTTTTCACAGAACATGACTGAGTTGCAAATGAAAATCGGGGTCATACAGAGAGAAATATGCCCAGTTACATTCTATGTGTCCGTACTGTAAATGTTAAATCTAAATGCATTATGCGTGAGCATGCATTTCGGCAAGATGTTGCAATCAAAGCTCTAGAGTGCAGGGAAGTCACCTGCTTTGTGAAACTGGCAGCTTTTGATAGTACAATTATTTCGCGGTTACTATGACATTATTTTATTGTGTATTTAAAAGCAGCAATATGTTACGAGAGGGAGAAGACGGGGAGAAATACAGACAGAGAGACAGACGGAGAGAGAGAGAGAGAGAGAGACGGACGGACGGAGGCAGAACGGGCTTCTTTTACATCACGGGTTCTGGGCTCAAATCTCGTGATGAGCAGCGTTAACATTTCTAAATAATCTAGGGCCGTCAACGGTTTCAAAAAAAAAACATTGGTACGGCTATTGGACGCGAAAGAGTACCATGGGTGCCCATGCAATGACTTTTTCGAAAAGAATATAGCAAGAAGGGGTCGAGGAACTCCCACAAAGAATGTTTGAATTGAATACGTCGTGGGAAGCGATTGTCATGCATTTTTCTAAGTAGAACTCAATTAGCTGTTTGATTATTTGCTGGATTTTAAAAAGAGGTTACCATCTTCAACACAGAAAGTAGTCCGGCCATGGCTGGGCCGCCTTCGTCCGCCGTCAGCCGAAATCCTTGTGCCTACCATGCTTAGTTTCATTCTTGGTCTTATTAAAAATTTAGAAAGTAACACAAGTTCTGATTGGCTAAACCCTTGGGTTTAGCCATTCAGAAGTTGTGTTACTTTCAAATTTAAAAAAATTCTTGAGAAGAAGACTAAAATTCTTTAACAATGGTTGGTGAACACGGACACCTGATTATGTTTTCAGTGTTATAACTTATTTAACAATCGATTGAAAATTAGCGGGTTAAATAATTCATAAATTCATAAACAACAACTGTTTACTTTTGGATTGAAAACATCCAGTTAAATACAATTCAGCTTGCTTTAACTAAAAATCCAGTAAAGGATGTGTAGAAACCTTTATCTGCCAGGACTTTCTTCGAGTCTGACGGTGTTGCGTGCTGTACCCATACGTCATTTCCGGCGTCCAGATAGAGGTTGATAATGTTCGTACCTACGTCACGATATCCGTAGGCACCCGTCTTAATCCGACCAACAACAGTTCCGTCTTTTACAAGGTCGAGACCAATAAACATGCTAGATGTACCTTGTAAAACAGAAAAGGCGAACTTGTATATTCCTGCAACAGGTGCGCGGAAAGATCCATATCTGGCGTCATAAGCTCCACCCACATTTGTGATCACGCGATCAAAGATGATTGGCTGTTTCGTTCCAAAGTTGCTTATATCACTGGTTAGTGTTGCCGTGAAAGCGACTGCAGTTTTGTTGGGACACTTGCAAGTTGCTGAAAAAAAAAAAAATCAACTGGTATACATTTCAAACGCTGTAACAGCGTCTTACGATTGAGCCATGCTCTGTGAAAAGGGGGCTTAATGCATCTGCGAAAAGTATCGACTCAGGTCAGCCTGCGGAGTGCGCGCAGGCTGACCTGAGCCGAAACTTTTCGCTATTGGTCAATTTTCTAAATGTCAAAGGCCCAGTGTACCTCAGGATTCAGTCGGTTGTTAGACAGAATGGACTTTATGGATCCCTAATTATGTGATGACTTGCTTGGTATCATGCATCACGGAGATGCATTAACCCCCCTTTTGCCAGAGCATGGCTCAATTGTATGTGTGAGTTTGTGTTTAAACATTCAGTTACACCTGAGTATTTTTGATTGGGAAAAATGCGTTGTAACCTAAACTGAATACAGTAAAGAAATACAGCAAAGCTCTATAAGATGAGAAGCTACTCAATGATTTTCACTATATTTCAGTTATACTGTCTAATTCTGGAACTTCAGTTTCAGTTGAGTTAAAGATGCATCTATACTCATTTTCAGCCTGTTTTTAAACACAATTTTATTTTGACTATATGAAACTATAATTATTCTTGTATCTTTATACCAAACGGTGCCCCTGAAGGTTGCAAGGTTGCACAGATTACGACCGATAGAAATTCCCTTTTCTGGAAACCTTCCAAAAATCACTGTTGTCGTTTCCGGTTTTAAATCGAAGACAAATCCCTTGAGATTCTTTATCCTTTACAAGCATAGATAACAGTAATTTATCTATGTTTACACAGCTCACTACATTCTGAGCCATTCTACACAATGTCAAGTTTTAAAAGCATTTTTCTCTCTGGCCGTAAGGGTGTATCTTTAAGCATGGAAGAAGTTTACACATGTTATTACTTGTTTCGTTATGAAGCTTAGAGTTATGGGATATTTTCACGACAGTCTCCAACTCACTTCGTGAAAAGACTAGACACATTCACACAGACACAACACGAACAATAAGGCGTCACATTTTTAAACGAAATGCTTAATTTAATTCATTTATGTTTGAAAGTGTACTTGACGGCCATTACAAAATCATCTATGCGGTCATGAGAAACCTTGGACAGTAGTCACCAACAATTTAAAGTATTATTCTTATTTCAAATTCCAAGACTAGCTATCTGATTGGCCTTGACGGAAGATCTCGACCAACTGGATTACTGGATATGGAATTTAAAATCAGAATTGGATTAGACCTTTTCCTACACAATCCCGAGTTTTAACGACCCCAAAGGAAATGACTTTTGAAAACATTCTGGGAAAAGGAGAAAATGCTGGTTACCCGCATTTTCTCCTTTTCCCACAATGTTTTCTACCCTTAGAAAGAAAAATGTCCTACTTTGTGCAACATTAATTCTGTCGTCTGCAAATGCTTTGAATTTGGGCAAGTCTAAAATTTTGTCATTTGGTAAAAATACGGTTCCTGACAGTGCAGTATAATGTAGAATTCTTACATGCTTCATGACGAGCTCTGACTTGCGCTATGTTTGACCTCAGGTTCCCGATTTCCGTTTCCAGTGAGGCTCGCAGTTGTTTCTCATCCGAGATCAGTGTCAGCAGACTTTGTACAGAATTATCGTCCAGCAGGAACCCAAAACTAGCCACAGCAGACGTAAGCAATAAAACTGTCTTTACTAGTGCTGCCATTTTTCCTCTCTCTAAATTCGATGAAGGTTCTCTACCACACTGACCATGTGCAAGTTGAAAACGGTAACGAGTATTTCGGCGTAGCTGAATGCTCTGGCTTTTGACCTACTTCTTGGTATTGATAAAGAATGAATAGATGGTAATTTGTGATTGGTCAAAAAGGTGCACCTGTTTATTCGGCGGGCTCCTGCAGGCATATTTGCTAACACATTTATGAAACCACTATTAACAAGAGTTGCTACTGCTAATCGATACCCCGGGTCCTTGATTTACACCATAGCAAAATAATGTAGTAATTAGAGAGTGATTCTTTCCTTGTGCTATTTGGAAATTTCATATTTTCGTAAGCGTTACCCAATAACCCAATACTAGTTTTCAACAAAATGAAAAGCAGTGAGGAAAAAGAGGCAATTGCTTGTGAGGTTACTTTTCATTATTTTACTTCTTACTGAGCCACAAAAGAGTTTCAATATTCATATTCCAATATCTCTTACGCTGTTTATCTTTTTTACAGATATTTCTTGTTTAGCCTACCAAGATATCAGTCGGACCGTTTTGAGACTTTCAAATGCAGACAATGGCGCTACCAGCTCTTTGTTTACTTTTATTCCTTTTCCTTTTAGAGTAAGGGGTTTAAAGTCAGTACAGCACTTAACGCTTTGCCACACGACAATTTCTTTCTGGTCCAAATTGAAAGCACTTGCAGTTCATAAATTGGATATGGCGAGATTTGTCTGTAAAAGGACAGAAAATATTGTGGGAAAAGGAGAAAATGCTGGTTACCAGCATTTTCTCCTTTTCCCATAATATTTTCCAAAGGCCTCTTTTTTCTCAGGGTCGTTAAAACTCGGGATTGTGTGGTAAAGGGTTAAAGAAATATTGTAGGAAAGAAAGGACACACTCTCCATAACCCACCAAGAAAACTTTGTCCAAATGTGGAAACGATTTTCGTAGACTTACAAGTTTTTATCAGTGTAAGGTGACCTTACGCTAGTCTTATCTCAAAGCAAGAAATCTTCTGTGCAAACCCTTGGCACGAATGCCACAATTTTTACCAACACTGCAGACCCGAATTAAGACCAGTCCCCATTGAAAGCCCAGTCTAATCTTTGATTCACAATCTCCGATATCTTGCTAAACATTCAGGCCAAAACAGCCTTGTAAAAGTAGCGCCATTGTCTGCTTTTGCCTACCTGAAAATGTCTCTATCTCATATTCTTAGAACTCAAAGGGTTGGTTAACTCTTCACCATGCGACAAAATTTAAACCTGGTCAAAATTGAAAGTATTTGCAGACGACAAATTAAATGTCACTCAAAACATAAAATTTGTTTTTCATAGGGTAGAAAACATTGTGGGAAAAGGAGAAAAGGCTGGTTCACTATCAGAAAATGTCTCTATCTCATATTCTTAACGTTCAAAGGGTCAACTCTTTACCAAACGACAAAATTTAAGTCTTGGCCAAGTTGAAAGAATTTGCAGATAACATATTAAATGTTACTCAAAAGATAAAATTTGTCTTTCATAGGGTAAAAAACATGGTGGGATAAGGAGAACCAGCATTTTCTCCTTTTCCCACAATGTTTTCAAAACCCCTTTTTCTCAGGGTCGTTAAAAGTCGGCATTGTGCAGTAAAGGGTTAACCCATTACCGTGCAGGCTAGTTCTAGTCCGACCAAAAAATATTATAAATCACAAAAAAAGGGACATTAAATTAAAAGTAAGGAAAACTTCATGGTCAAAGTCTTTTTTTAGGTCTAACAATTTGGAAAAAAGGAACGATTGCTTACTACTATCAATTGCTTTTGCAATTTCCACCCTTTTTCCCCCTCTAAAATGTTTTCAAATAATTCCAACTGTAGGGAGATAAAAAGTCAAATTTGCAAGGCAATGGGAAAAATATTTCTTGATGTCAAGTGATAAGGCAAGGTCTATCCCTACAAGTGAAGTGTAGCTTTATGCACCAAAACAAGCATATGAACCATGCTCTGTGAAAAAGGGGGCTTAATGCACCTGCATAAAAAGTATCGACCAAGGTAAGCCTGCGCAGTCCGTGCAGGGCCGAAACGAAAATTTCTGCTATAAGTCAATTTCCTGCAAGTCTAAGAACGAGGGTCCGTATTCGCAAACCATTCTTAAGCATATTCTTAGTCTTATTCTCCAAGATTTTCTATGTTTGAAAGTAACACAGCTTCTGATTGGCTAAACCAAATGGTTTAGCCAATCAGAAGTTGTGTTACTTTCAAATGTAGAAAATTTTAGAGAATAAGACTAAGAATATTCCTAAGAATTGTTGGTGAATACGGACCCTGGTTACCTCATGATTCAGTCGCTTGTCAGACAAAGTTGATTTTATCGATCCCTAATTATGTGATATCTTGCTCGGAACAATAAATTACGAAGATGCATCAAGCCCCCTTTTGCGAGAGCATGGCTCATACACAGTTATGCATATCGGTGCTCGGTGAGGTCTGATGAAACCTTTACCAAACAGTCCCGTGTTTTAAAGACCCAGGGAAGTCAGCCTGTTGAAAACATATGAGCCATGCTCTGGCATAAGGGGGCTTAATGTGATGCATTATTACACAGAAATCATCATATAATTATGGATCCATAAAATCCGTTTTTTTCTAACAACCGACCAAATCTGGAGGAAGAAAGGTCCTTTGACATGCAGAAAATAGACCGATGGCAAAAGGTTTTGACTGCGCAGGCATGGGTCAATACGTTTTGCATATATATATATATATATATATATATATATATATATATATATATATATATATATAATAAACAAGAAAAACATCACATGGGAACATAGAATATAACATTTATTGCAAACCGGTTTCGCTTTACGCTCATTAGGGCAACAATAACAATGATGAGCGTAAAGCGAAACCGGTTGGCAATAAATGTTATATTCTATGTTCCCATGTGATGTTTTTCTTGTTTATTATGTAATATCCTTGAACCGGCACTAGTTGAACTTTGCATATATATATATATATATATATATATATATATATATATATATATATATATATATATATATATATATATATATACTCTCCGTGGAAAGGGGGCTTAATGCATCTACGAAAAATACACTAAGGTCAGCCTGTGCAGTCCGCCCAGGCTGACCTGGATCGAAACTTTTCGCTACTGGTCAATTTTCTGTATGTCAAAGGACCATTGTACTTCATGATTCAGTCAGTTGCTGGACAAAATGGATTTTATAGATCCATAATTATGTGGGGATTTCCTTAGTATCACGGGGATACATTAAGCCCCCTTTTGCCAGAGCATGGCCAATACGTATAAACACTCTGTATACGATCCCTGATATTTAGGTCTATATATACGATCTCTACCTTATGTAAATACATGTGAAAACATTATGGCAGAAGGGTTAATTGCTCGTCACGAGCTATTTTTTTAAAACAATGATTGTAAAAGGTGTCTCAATATATGAGCCATGCTCTGGCAAAAGGGAGCTTAATGTATCTCAATGATCCATGATATCAATCAAGCCATCACAGAATTATGGATCCATAATGGCCACTTTTTATTTTATTATTATTATTATTTTTTTAACAACCGACTTAAGCATGAGGTAGACTGGTCCTTGGACATACGGAAAATTGACAAATAGCGAAAAGTTTCGGCAAAGGTCAGCCTGCGGGGACTGCGCAGGCTGACCTGGGTCGATACTTTTCGCAAATGCATTAAGCCCCCTTTTTCACTGTGCATGGCTCATAGTTATAATGTCATGGCGTGGAATTAACTCTTTGCCAGATGTTGAAATTGTAGACGCGTCCAAATTGAAGGCACTGACAAACAAATGTTGATTTAAATAATAATTTCTGTCTTGGAAAGCGTAAAAACATTGTGGGAAATGAAGGACATGGTGGTAACCAGCATTTTCTCCATTTCCCACAGTGTGTCCTACACTTTCAAAGAGAAATTTTTGTTTTTAAGTCACATTTAAACGGTCGTCTGCAAATGCTTTCATTTTGGCAAAGTCAAATTTCTGTCGTTTAGAAAGAGCTAAGGCTTTCATACAAGAATTTCTACCTTAATTCGGAACACGCTACTTTTCAGAGAACGCTATTTTCGTACTAGGCTATGTAGCCATGGTGGCGCAATAGGTAGCGTACAAGACTTGAGACCAGAGGATCGCTGGTTCGAATCCCAAGCACGGCCAATTTCTTTCCAAGGATAGGTGATTGTCATTGCGACAGGATTCATTCCTCTCTCATCGCTGATCGTTGTTTTGACGATGGTCATGTGGGAAAGCAGCCAGTGGCTTCGGAATAATATTGTGCAAACTATTGGTAACAGAAACTCTAGGAGAGCACGGATAGGTGCACTGGCCGCCGCAATATAAAACAAAAGGGCCATGATGGCCCTGGGTCGCTCACCTTAGTAGAGTGCCTTAAAGGTATTTCTTTAATTTGACCATGTGACCTAGTTTTTGACCGCAGGTGACCCAATTTCAAACTCAAATTTCATGAAGACAAACATTCTGACCAATTTTCAAGTCAATTGAGCAAAAAATGTGGCCTCGAGTGCCCTAAAGGTATTTTTTTAATTTGACCTAGTGACCTAGATTATGACCCCAGGTGACCCAAATTTGAACTGGTCTTGGACTATATCAAAATAAACATTTTAACCAGTTTTCAAATCAACTGAATAATTAATGTGGCCTCTAGAGTGCCCACTAGCTATTTCTTTAATTTGACCAAGTGACCTAGTTTATGACCCCAGTTGACCCAAATTCAAACTCATGTGAGATTTTATAAAGACAAACATTCTGACCAATTTTCAAGGCAATTAAGCAAATAATGTGGCCTCTAGAGTGCCCACAAGGAATTTCTTTCATTTGACCTAGTGACATAATTTATGGTTCCAGGTGACCCAAATCCAAACTCATCTGGTATTTCATCAAGACAAACATTCTGGCCAAATTTCAGGTCATTTGAGCAATAAAAGTGGCCTACAGAGTGCAAACAAGGTATTTCTTTAAATTGACCCAGTAAACTAGTTTATGACCCAAGTTGACCCAAATTAATCTTATGTGAGACTTTATAAAGACAAACTTTCTAATTTTCAAGGCAACTGAGCAAATAATGTTGCCTCGAGAGTGCCAACAAGGTATTTCTTTAATTTGACCTAGTGACCTAGTTTATGACCCAAGATGACCCAATTTTGAACTCAATGAACTTGTTGTGCTTAGATGGGCAAAGAAACTTAAAGAATCACTACATACCAAATATCAAAGCTCTACGCCTTCCAGTTTTAAAGAAGAATTTTAAAGTTTTCCTTCTTTGTTCCTATGTTCGAAATTGTGACACCCAAGGCTGGGCCAGTTTTGACCCAAGCAGCATCCTTGGAACAAACTTGGTAAAGGTCCACTAGGAGATGCTACATACCAAATATCAAAGCTCTACACCTTCCCGTTTAAGAGAAAAAGAAATTGAAAGTTTTCCTTCTTTGTTCCTATGTTCGAACTTGTGACCCCTGGGGCGGGGCCAGTTTTGACCCAGGGGCATCATATGAACAAACTTGGTAGAGGTCCACTCTGAGATGCAACATACCAAATATCAAAGCTCCACAACTTTCGGTTTCAGAAAAGAAGATTTTTAAAGTTTTCCTTCTTTGTTCCTATGTTCGAACTTGTGACCCCAGGGGCTGGGCCAGTTTTGACCCAAGCAGCATCCTTGGAACAAACTTGGTAGAAGTCCACTAGGAGATGCTACATACCAAATATTAAAGCTCTATGCCTTCCCATTTAAGAGAAAAAAAAAATTAAAGTTTTCCTTCTTTGTTCCTATTTTTAAACTTGTGACCCCCGGGGCTGCGCCAGTTTTGACCCCAAGGGCATCATATGAACAAACTTAGTAGAGGTCCTCTAGGCGATGCTACATACAAAATATCAAAGCTCTACGCCTTCCAGTTTCAGAGAAGATGATTCTTAAAGTTTTCCTTCTCTGTTCCTATGTTCGAACTTGTGACCCCCGGGGCAGGGCCAACTTTTGCCCCAAGGGCATCATATGCACAAACTTGGTATAGATCCACTAGAAGATGCCACATACCACATATCAAAGCTCCATGCCTTCCTGTTTCAGAGAAGAAGATTTTTAAAGTTTTCCTTCTTTGTTCCTATGTTGGAAATTGTGACCCCCGGGGCGAGGCCAGTTTTGACCCCAGGGGCATCATATGAACAAACTTGGTAGAGGTCCACTAGGCAATGCTACATACCAAATATGAAAGCTCTACGCCTTCCAGTTTCAGAGAAGATAATTTTTAAAGTTTTCCCTCTTTTTTCCTATGTTTGAACTTGTGACCCCCGGGGCAGGGCCAATTTTGACCCCAAGGGCATTATATAAACAAACTTCGTAGAGGTCCACTAGGAGATTCTTCATGCCAAATATCAAAGCTCTATGCCTTCTAGTTTTAGAAAAGAAGATTTTTAAAGTTTTCCTTCTTTGTTCCTATGTTGGAAATTGTGACCCCCGGGGCGTGGCCAGTTTTGACTCCAGGGGCATCATATGAACAAATTTGGTAGAGGTCCACTAGGAGATGCTTCATGCCAAATATCAAAGCTCTACGCCTTGGCAAGTTTCAGAGAAGATTTTTAAAGTTTTCCTTCTTTGTTACTATGCTCAAACTTGTGATCCCCGGGGCGGGGCCAGTTTTGACCCCAGGGGCATCATATGAACACACTTGGTAGAGGTCCACTAGGCAATGCTACATACCAAATATGAAAGCTCTACGCCTTCCAGTTTCAGAGAAGATGATTTTTAAAGTTTCCCCTCTTTGTTCCTATGTTGGAACTTGTGACCCCCGGGGCAGGGCTAGTTTTGACCCCAAGGGCATCATATGAACAAACTTGGTAGAGGTCCACTAGGAGATGCTTCATGCCAAATATCAAAGCTCTATGCCTTCTTGTTTTAGAGAAGAAGATTTTTAAAGTTTTCCTTCTTTGTTGCTATGTCGGAAATCGTGACCCCCTGGGCGGGGCCAGTTTTGACCCCAGGGGCATCATATGAACCAACTTGGTAGAGGTCCACTAGGAGATGCTACATGCCAAATATCAAAGCTCTACACCTTCAAATTTCAGAGAAGAAGATTTTTAAAGTTTTCCTTCTTTGTTACTATGCTCAAACTTGTGACCCCCAGGGCGGGGCCAGTTTTGACCCCAGGGGCATCAAATGAACAAACTTGGTAGAGGTCCACTACGAGATGCTACATACCAAATATCAAAGCTCTGCGCCTTCTAGTTTCAGAGAAGAAGATTTTCAAAGATTTTGCTTTTTTTTCCTTTTTGTTGCCATGGCAACCAGAGTTGTGGGTGGAATTCAATTCTTTGAACAATTTTGGTAGAGCTTCACCCAAGGAACATCCCTGCCAAGTTTCATCAAGATTGGCCCAGTGGTTTAGGAGAAGAAGATGTTTAAAGAAATTGTTGACGAACAACAGACGACGGACGACGGACGCTGGACATAGGGCGATCACAATAGCTCACCTTTAGCACGTTGTGCTAAGGTGAGCTAAAAATGTTGAAAACGGCATAAAACACCATACAATCAATCAATCAACCAATCTGTTTAAATATGGTGCTTATTTCCCTTTTCCGCTTTTATTACATGGCAGGTCAAATTGTTGTTTTAGATCACTCCAAGCCATCTCTTCACAGCAATCATTTGTAAATAATAAAGAGTTATGATAAGCCGTGAGTTCTATGGAGGAATGATACACTCTTTACAAGAAAACCAAACTTTTAACTTGTCCAAATTAAAAACATCTACAGCAGCGAAATGAATTTGACCTAACACTGAAATTTGTTTTTGGAAGCGTAGAAAACGTTGTGGGAAAAGGAGAAAATGCTGGTATCCAGCATTTTCTCCTTTTCCAACACTATTTTCAAAAGTCTTCTTCTTCAGGGTTGATCAAACTGGGGATTGCTTGGTAAGGGCTAATTCTTCTCTTCTTGTTTGAGAGAGAGAGAGAAAGAGAGAGAGAGGGTTTCTTCTTCAGGGTTGATAAAACTGGTGATTGCTTGGTAAGGGTTCTCTTCTTGTTTGAGGGAGAGAGAGAGAGACAGAGAGAAAGGGAGAGAGAGAGAGAGTGAGAGAAAGAGAGAGAGAGAGAGATACTGAGAAGAAGAGGTTTCTTCTGTAAACAACATAGTAAATATAATAAAAATCGCATGTTACAAAATCATCTTTTTTTTAATTTAATTTTGAAACATGCAACATTCAATAGTATAACAAAGTGATTAACAAGTAAACATGCATAAGTATTAGTATCGAAAGTAGTGCATATAACAACAACAAAAAGTGATCTTCTGTGCACAATTGGTTAATTGTCATCCTATTGGCCAAATTTCTTAACCCATTACCACCCCAAAGAATTATAGACTTGTTCAAAATGAAAGCATTAAAGACATTATATTACATGTGGCTTACAAGATGATGGCTGTCTTTGAAATGGGAGAAAAAATCGTGGGACAAAGAGTAAATGGTGGTTACCAGCATTTTTTTCTTTTTCCCACGTTGGTTTCAAAAGCCTTCTCCTTCAGGGTCATTTAAAGTCGGGATTGTGTTGTCACAGGTTAGGCGTTAGAACGCAAAAATAAACCCGTGACATTTTCAGTCTAGAAATAAAACTCAGTTTCAACTAGAGCTATCACTAAAAGTGATCATACCCCCCCACCAGCTCCTTGTCACAAAACAGCTGTTTGTCACAGAATGCAGAATGGTTTCGTAAAAAAAATAAGAGTTGAAAAAAAAAGTGGGAAAAGAGTTATGGTACTTGTAAACTGCGCTTCTCATTAATGTGGTCTATCTGTATATGAAGTTTGATGTCACTAGCTTAAATGATTCAAAAGTTATGCCCCGGACAAATATCCAAAGTTACAACTTACAAAGGGCAATAACTCAAAAAATAAATGGAACAGAGTTATGGTTCTTGTACACTGCACTTCGCCTTATAGTGATCCATCTGTGAAGTTTGAAGTCATAAGCTTCTATATTTTGGAAGTTATGCCCTGGACAAAAATCCAAAGTTAAAATTTACAAAGGGCAATAACTCGAAAAATAAATGAAATAGAGTTACTGTTCTTGTACACTGCACTTCTCCTTAATGTGATCTAACTTTGTGTGAAGTTTGAAGTTCCTAGCTTCTATACTTTGGAAGTTATGCCCTGGACAAAAATCCATAGTTAAAATTTACAAAGGGCAACAAACTTAAGGGGAGATAATTCGGCAACCAATGGCAGCAAGGTCGTGAAAATTGCACATGCACAATTTCATATGTACCCAAACATTATGTGTAAATTTCAGTGCAGTACTTGAAAAACTGTAGGAAAAAAGCTCCAGAAAAAATTGTGTCTACAGACAGATGGACGGACGGACTGACAGACAGCCATGGCGATTCCAGTATACCCCCCTCTACTTCGTTGTGGGGGGTATAATCAAGGTTGATTTCCTTTACAGTTTAAAGATGGCACATTAAATGTTGATCAAAAAGAGGAAAATTCTTTCTTTGAAAGGGTAGACAAGGGAGACAGAATGGCCCTTAACGCTTTGCCAAATGACAGAATTTTACACTGGTCCCAAAGAAAACATTTGTAGACAACAGATTAAAGGTGGGATAAATGACGAAAATTGTCCTTGATTAGGCAGAAAACATTGTAGGAAAAGGAGAAAATGCTGGTTACACAAGAGCAGATATTTGAGCCGTCTTCGTAGAGATCAACTAGATGAAGATACATGCCACATTAAGAAGCCCTAGGCCTAATGCTAAGGAACAAAGAGATTTTCTAAGTTTATATCATATAAGCTGTGTAAAACTTATGACCCCTGGGGCAGGGCCAATATTGACCCTACGGCTAAAATTTGAACAATATTTGTAGGTATCCAATGTATGAAGCTATATGCCAAATTTTGTCGCAATAAGCTTTACAACACAATCCCGGCTTTTAACGACCCTGTGAAAGAAGCCTTTTGAAGACATTGTGGGAAAAGGAGAAAATGCTGGTAACCAGCATTTTTCTCTTTTTCTCACAATGTTTTCTACCCTCCCCAAAACAAATTTCAATTTTTCGATAACATTTATATTGTCGTCTGCAAATGCTTTCAATTTGGACCAGTCCAAAATTTTGTCGTTTGGTAAAGAGTTAAAGTTTTCACTATGTATTACTCTATATTAAGCTTGTGACCCTCAGGGTGGGCCAAAATTTTGAACCCTGGGCTATACTTTGAACAATCATTTTTCTCCCTTTACCAAGTTTTAATGCCACACAAGGAAAAGGACTTTTGATAACTGTGTGTGAAAAGCAGAAAATGCTGATAACCAGCATTTTCTCCTTTTCACACAATGTTTTATATCCTTGCCAAAACAGATTTCATAATTTGTGCAACATTTCATTTGTCCTCTGCAAATGCTTTCAATTTGGACCAGTCTAAAATTTTGCCTTTTAGTAAGGAGTTATACAAAATCTGCACCTTCATGACTGAAAACCTGAGCACCCAATGTGGGTGCCAATGCTCCAATGCAGGCACTTTGTTTTAGTGAGAATTCTAAGTCACAAAATGGGCATAACTGTATCGTACATGTGTTGAGAGTTGTCTCCCCTTCTGGTAAGGTTTAACTAATTGCTTTAGCCAATCCGATGATTGTGTTACTTTCAAATTCAGAAGATTCTTGAGTGAAACTGAGAATGTTATTATAGATATATGTATACTCATTTTCAGCCATTTTTTTTACCCATTTCATCTTTATCAAACTGTAATCATTCTTGCATCTTTATGCCAAATGTTGCCCCCTGATGGTTGCAAGGTTGCATAGATTACGACTGATATAAAATGCATTTCATTTTCTTGGGGGCCATCAAAGAAATCATTATTGTGATCTTTCCGCTTTTAAATCCAACACAACATATATCAGTAATTCATCTATGTTTACACAGCTGACTAAATTTTGAACCATGCTACAGTCTATCAAATTTTTATAGTCTTTCGTTTTTCTCTGGCTGTAAGGATGTATCTTTAAAAATAGTTGGTGAACACAGGTCCAGGTTATTATGTAAATGGGTTCAACCAGTGAAACCGAAGTATTTTTTCACAATAATATTCAAATGCTAGGGATCTAGAACAAAAAAACCCCAAAGCAAGTCATCGGGTCAAAACATTCCTAGGTCAAATTCATCATCACTATTGTCAGAGATTTCTGGCGAGGACATGCCGAGGTTGAATATAAGATCTGTGAGGTCATCTTCTAACAACTCTAATAATAACATTCTCTGTACCCTATCTTCTCTTTCTTGTAAGAAATCCCACAAAAATATATTGTCCATAAGAGATAAATCTCCATCTGCATTCTGACGGCACCTGCGTTTCCGAGGTTTTGGCGATGCTTTTCTCCCGTCTGGGTAGGCATGGAGGTAGAAGCATTTGTCATTAAAGGGACACTCGCCACGACCTTCATCAAAATACTTACATTTCTTCTCACTGTAAAAAAGATTACAAGATGCTTTTAAAAATAGTGAAGGTACGCTTACTGTTCTTCACCAAATAATACCCTGTTGTAATGATCCTGAGGAAGATGACTTTAGAAAACATTGTTTTCTATTCATTCATAGACAAATCCCATTAGTTGACCCACATTTACTTTGGTATTTGGAAGTGCTTTCAATATGGACTGGTCAAAAATTTTGCCATCTAGTACATATTCAGGGTTTATTCTACAGCATGCCCTTGAGCCATGGGCGCTTATTTTTGATGTCTGGCCCATCAGAAATCTTATCTTAGGGCCAAATCGATGCACATTTTTACAAAATATACAGTATTTTGTGCTGTAAGCACAAAAGACAGATATGCTGACTGAAGCTTACACAATTTCTCACATGTGTAAGGTATTCAAAGGAAAAAGGTCATTAGGGCAATAATAGAAGTAAAATTTACATTTTGTTGCAAGAATAAAATTAAAACCCATTAGTTAAGGTAGTATTCCTGTGAATGGGGATTTATGCCACCTTCAACAATGTTTCAGTAGTTTCACAGAAACAGCTCGCTTATTCATAATGAATGTCTTTCCTGTATTTAAAACAGTTTTAACTCTTCACCAAACAATCCTGCTTTCTAACCAGCCTAAGAGAGATGGCTTTTGAAAATACTGTTGGAAAAGGAGAAAATGCTGGAAACCAAATCTACCCATTCATAGACTAATCCCCTCATCTGAACCACAATTGATTTATGTGAATAAAAGAAATCAAACTCCAAGTATTATTAAAAAAATACATATTTCAATTAAAAACATCTTCATTTCAAACCACATTTAATTAGTCATTTCAAACTGCTTTTAATATGGACAAGTCTAAAATTGTGTTGTTTTGTCAGGACTGTATTGTTTATTTGTTTGAATACACTTTTAACCCTTTCCCAAACAAGCCCTGGTTTTCACGTGTCTGCAGTACAAGTCTTTTGAAAACACTGTGGGAAAAGGAGAAATTGCTCGTAACGAGCAATTTCTTCTTTTCCCACAGTGTTTTCTACCCTTTTGGAGAACTTTCTGTCATTTTCATCAAATTTAAAATTGTCGTCTGCAAACTCTTTCAATTTGAACCAGTCTAAAATTTATCGTTTGGGACAGGGTTAATCATCTTCTGCCTAGCCCCTGTAGCTCAGATGGTAGCGTACAGGACTTGAGAACAGGAGGTCGCTGGTTTGATCTCTGGCTCGGCCAATTTCTTTTCGAGGACTGATGATAGTCATTGTGACATGATTCATTCCTCTCCCACCGCTGACCATTGTTTCGACAATGGCTACATGGGAAACCAGCCAGTGGCTTGGAAAGAATATTGCGCCTATTATTGGTAAAAGAAACTCCAGGAAAGCATGGATAGGTGCACTGGCCGCCATGATACAACTGAAATAATGTTGAAAACAGCATTAAACACCATACAATCAATCAATCAACATCATCTTCTATATCACATATTTCAGTTTTACCACAGTAATAGCTTACTAATGTCTTTCCTGTATTATTGTACTCCAGCACTAACCCTTAGACTGCTAAGTGCAACTCAATGAGCTGTTGTGGACAGTGAAGATCGAGAGCACAGAATGTGCATTCTGATCTTTGATCTACATTGTCAGATAGGTAGATATGCCAAGGACACTCCGACATGACAAGTGCCATTACTGAAGATCAAACAAGGATTGTCTGACTACAAATCAAATACCTCAACCTTTGAGCCGGGAAGGACCCTGCCTGTAAATATCATTTTTAAACACTTTAGGAAAAAGAGAAGGGGTGATGGCTTGTTTGACTCTTTATCAACAACAGAATTTTAGACTTGCCCAAAATTGAAAGCATTTGCAGACACAAAATAAATGTGACTAAAAATTTGAAATTTATTTCTGGAAGGGTAGAAAAACATTGTGGGAATAGGAGAAAATGCTGGTTACCAGCATTTGCTCTTTTTCCCACAATGTTTTCAAAAGTCTTCTTTCTCAGGGTCATTGAAACTCAGGATTCTGTGGTAAAGAGTTAAAGTAACAAGTTATTTCATTGAAATGATATCCCCTGCTGAAAAAAAGCCCCCCTTTTTCCATGACGAGGCACTGAATTTAAAAAAAAAAAAACAACACTTTATCAGTGGACTATCACAAGGAACACATGTATGAAGTTTCATAAATTTTTGTCAAGGATTAAGATATCTGTCTGGATGGATGAATGGACAGACGGACAACGCAAAAACCATATCCCTCCGCCCTCGGCAGGTGACAATTACTCTTTATTCCTGCTTTTTTGAAAAGCCCTAAACAGCATGAAAACTTATTTGTTGAGAAATGTATGAAGTCTACATTATTACCTTAGAGCACTTTTGTAACCTTCTATAAGTTTGATTTTTTCTTCTTTTGTGTCAACCCAGTATTTACTTGGCGTCACAAAGTCTGACTGGACTCGACACTCCGGGCAGGATCTGAAAGATATAATGAACATCAAACAGAAATTTGCTTGAATTGTTGCAAAATATATGAGCCATGCTCTGGCAAAAGGGGGGCTTAATGCATCTCCTTTATGTATGATACCAAGCAAGTCAACGCAAAGTTATTGGTCCATAAAATCTATTTTGGTTAACAACCTACTGAATCATGAGGTAAACTGGTCCTTGGATCAGGGTTTTCATTTTGAAATGAAGCAACAGATTGATTGACAATTGGGAGGCAAGGGGGCCGCCTAGGCTTTGGCATCCATGATTACCAAATGGAGATCGGAGAAGCATATCGTCGCCTACGATTGGATAATTGGATGCAAGTATCCAATGAATGACCGCGTAACATTCATAAACCAATTGTTTCTGGTTTCGCGGTAAAATTGAACCGGTGTCGCAGTACAGTTACCAATGCATGAAATATTTTTGATGTAAACAATGTGATCGATTTTTCAAAGATCCAGCAAAAACAACCGATTAAAGGCTGATTTCAACCGATGTTTTTGATCGGCAATCGGCTTTAAATGAAAACCCTGCCTTGGATGTGCAGAAAACTGACCAAAAGCAAAAAGTTTCGGCCCAGGTCAACCTGCCCAGACAGCACAGGCTGACCTAGGTCAATACTTTTTGCAGATGCATTAAGCCCCCTTTTCACAGAGCATGGCTCATCTTAGTTTCACATTTAAAAAAAGCTGGAATTTTCCTTAATGCCCTTTACCAAGCAATCCTGAGTTTAAAAGACCCTTAGCCAGAGGATTTTGAAAGCATTGTGTGAAAATGAGAAAATGCTAGTAACCAGCATTTTCTCCATGTATAACATTGTTTTCAACCATTTCAAACACAGAAGTCATTTTTTAAGCTACAAGGAATTTGTCATTAGCAAGATAATGCTTTCAAAATGGAGTAGTCCAAAATTTTGTCATCTGGTTAAAGTTGAGCAAACTTTTGAAATGTTAGTGATTAGCAAACCTGGTGCTTCAGATATGAATTAACTCTTTACTAAACGATAAAATTTTAGACTGATCCAAACTGAAAGCATTTGCAGACAACAAAATAAATGTATGTAACTGAAAAATTGAAATTTGTTTTGGGAAGGGTAGAAAACATTATGGGAAAAGAAGAAAATGCTGGTTACCAGCATTTTCTCCTTTTCCCACAATGTTTTCAAAAGGCTTCTTTCTTCGGATCATTCAAAGTCGGGATTGTGTGGTAAAGGGTTAAATAATTGTTTACCTTGGTTGGAAAGTGGGATTGCATCCTGATCAAAAAGTAAGTTAACAGCTCTTTGTACAGATTATATGCCATTGACATCATCAATATCTAGCATATTCATTTGTGTTTTACAACATTTTCAACAATATTTCAGTAATGTCAAAGCAGCCACTGCACCTTGCATGCCTTGAGATTTTTCACTAATACTCCACAAAACACTCTTTCTAAGCTACTGGTTACTTTCCAAACATAAATGACTCGTGCTCTATGAAAAGAGAAGTTAATGCATCTGTGAAAAATATTGACCTGAAACTTTTTTCTTTGCTAATAATTAATTTTCGACATGTCAAAGGATCAATGTACCTCACAATCAATTCGGTCGTTTGTTATACAAAATGGATGTAAGAGATCCATAATTATATAACAACTTGCTTGATATCATGCCTCACGAAGATGCATTTAAGCCCCTTTTTGCCAGAGCATGGCTCATTAATAGATGCAAAAATTTTCAGCATAGAGAGAGGAATCAGTCCTGTTGCAGTAACTTCCATCAGTTTTTCCAAAAGGCTTTCAAAGAGCCAGCATTTGACACTTTACCAAACGAACATATTTTAGACTAGTCCAGATTGAAAGCATATGCAGAAAAGAAAAATGTGACTCAAAAATTGAAATTTGTTCTGGTAAGGTTAGAAAACATTGTGGGAAGAGGAGAAAATGCTGGTTTACCAGCATTTTCGCCTTTTCCCACAATGTTTTCAAAAGCTTTCTTTCTCAGGGTCATTAAAAGTCGGGATTGTGTGATAAAGGGTTAAACATGTGAACCTTGAATTACACCCCCTTCATCACTAATCCACTCTGGCTTGGCCAGGTTCTATGATATCCTTACCTTATAGTTTTGTTATCAAATTGTTTCGAGGACCTCCATTTTCGTATACAGGCCAAGCAAAAACAATGCGAACAGTCTGACATTATTCCAAATCTCCGCTCTGTGGCCGGCTCCTTCTCGTAAACTACATCCATACATATACTGCACTGTTTATCCTTACTGCGAGCTACGGCAAACGAAATTTCCATGTCCTTTTCATGCTGGGCTAGGCATTCCTACATGGAAGCATAATAAACCATTAGTCTAAATTTGATTCAACCTTTTACTAAACCACAAAACTTTAGACCCATCCAAATTATTAGCAGTTGCAGAAGTCAAAATTATTAATGTTGTTCAAATGGTTACCAGCATTTTCTTCTTCTCCCACAATGTTTTCAAAAAGCTCTCTTCCTCAGCGCTGTTAAAACATGGTTGTTTAACTCTTTACCAAACGACAAAATTTTTGACTGGTCCAAATTGAGAACATTTGCAGACAACACAATAAATGTGACTAAAAAGCTGAAATGTGTTTAGGGAAGGGTAGAAAACATTGTGGGAAAAGGAGAAAATGCTGGTTACCAGCATTTTCTCCTTTTCCCACTATGTTTTCAAAAGGCCTCTTTCACAGGGTCATTAAAAGTCGGGATTGGTTAATAAAGGTTTCATGGCATTTAGCACTCCTCTCCTACAGGATTTAGTCAAATTGCCGCTACAGTGCCTATATCCATGCTTCCATGGTCATCCTGCAGTCATAACAAATAGCTGTTTACATGAGTATGGCAACCAGGAACAAAGATAATACTGCCAACTATAAACTCATCTTGAATCCATACAAAGTAGTAAAAAAATATGACAAAACTGAAGTAAACACATATGTACAGTCTGCTGTTTGTCATCACCAGGTTTAACCCTTTACCACACAATCCCAAGTTTTAACAATCCTGAAGAAGAAGGCTTTTGAAAAAATTGTGGGAAAGGGAGAAAATGCTGGTAACCAGCATTTTCTCCTTTTCCCACAATATTTTTTAATTCTATCAAAGACAGAAATCATCATTTGAGCTACAATTATTTTGACATGTGCAAATGCTTTCAATTTGGTCTAGTCCAACATTTTGGCATCTGGTAAAGGGTAAAACATAGCTGAACCATACAGTTCACAGATAAACCATGGATATACTTACAGTCCTCACCTTACGGTGCTCTTTGTGGGCAGAATATGGACACAGTAACTATCCATACATCAAGAAAAAATTACAATATGTAACAACATTAAAAATACCTTTCTGTGTACACTCCGCTGGTTGTCATCACCAGTTTCAGCACAGCCAAACCACAAAGTTCACAGATAGGAGATATCCCCATGGATAGACATGCAGTGGTCACCATAGGGGCGCATTTGTGGGCAGAATTATAATGCCAAACTAACTGTCTATACAAGCAAATAGTTTAACCCTTTCCCAAACGACAAATTTTGGACTGGTCCAAATTGAAAGAGTTTGCAGACGACAATTTTAAATTTGATGAAAATGGCAGAAAGTTATCAAAAAGGGTAGAAAACACTGTGGGAAAAGGAGAAATTGCTCGTTACGAGCAATTTCTCCTTTTCCCATAGTGTTTTCAAAAGACTTGTACTGCAGACACGTGAAAACCAGGGCTTGTTTGGGAAAGGGTTAAAGATACTACAACATTTAAAATACCTCTCTATGTATGCTCTGTCGGTTCTCATCAACAGGTTTAAGCACAGCCAAACCACGCAGTTCACAGATACACTAGGGATATACTCACAGTCCTCAGCATAATGGTACTCTTTGTGGACAGAATATGGACTCAGTAAGTATCCATACATGAGACAATGTCACATAGTTACAAAATATAATAACATTAAAAATACCTTTTCTCTGTACACTATGCTGACTGACATCCAAGGTTTAAGCACAGCCAAACCTGACAGTTCACAGATATCCCACTTATACACATAGAGTCCTTACCATAGGAACACACTTTGTTGGCCGAATTATAATGCCAAACTATTTGTCTATACAAGCAAATAGTTGAAAGATACAATAACATTAAAAATACCTTTCTAAGTACACTTTGTTGGTCCTCATCACCAGGTTTAAGCACAGCCAAACCACAAAGTTCACAGATATCCCCATGGATATACTCCCAGTCCTCACCATAGAGGCACATTTTTGGTTGGCAGAATATGGACACAGAAACTATCCATAAAAGGGAAATAGTTACAAAATATAACAACATTAAAGATACCTTTCTATGTACACTCTGTTGGTTCTCAATACCAGGTTTAAGCACTGCCAAACCACAAAGTTCACAGATATCCCCATGGATGTACTCATAGTCCTCACCATAGGGGCACATTTTTGGTTGGCAGAATATGGACACAGAAACTATCCATAAAAGGGAAATATTTACAAAATATAACAACATTAAAAATACCTTTCTAAGTACACTTTGTTGGTCCTCATCACCAGGTTTAAGCACTGCCATACCACAAAGTTCACAGATATCCCCATGGATATACTCACAATCCTCACCATAGGGGCACATTTTTGGTTGGCAGAATATGGACACAGAAACTATCCATAAAAGGGAAATATTTACAAAATATAACATTAAAAATACCTTTCTATGTACACTCTGTTGGTTCTCATCACCAGGTTTAAGCACAGCCAAACCACAAAGTTCACAGATATCCCCATGGATATACTCACAATCCTCACCATAGGGGCACTCTTTGTTGGCAGAATATGGACAAAGTAATTGACTGGAAGATAATGCTTCGGTTTCTGTTTCAACTGATCGTACACTATCCACTCCTGTGTGGGCAGCATCAGCGTAGGAACTTGGAACTGCATAAAAATTTATTAACCATTTACCATACAATCCCATGATCTTTTGAACCCAAGGAAGAGTCCTTTTTAAAACATTGTTGGAAAAGAAGAAAATGCTGGTCCATCACTTCAGCCATATTATTTAACTCTTTACCAAATGACAAAATTTTAGACAAGTCCAAATTGAAAGCATTTGTAGACGACAAATATGGCTGAAAAATTGAAATTTGTTTTGGGAGGGGTAGAAAACATTGTGGGAAAAGGAGAAAATGCTGGTTACCAGCATTTTCTCCTTTTTCCACTATGTTTTCAAAAGGCTTCTTTCTCAGGGTCATTAAAAAGCCAGGATTGTGTGGAAAAGGGTTTTGTTGTCTGCAAATATTTTCAATTTCGACTTGTCTAAAGTTTTATAATCTAGTTCTGTATTCATCAACCATTCTTAAGAATGTTCTTAGTCTTGTTCTCCTGAATTTTCTAAATTCGAAAGTAACACAACTTCTGATTGGCTAAACCATTTTCAAATTGTTAAAATCTTGGAGAATAAGACTAAGAGCGTTCTTACGAATGGATGGTGAATACAGTGGTGCTTCTAGGATTTTCTTAAGTGGGGCCCTGGGGCTCCCTCACTTCCTAAAAAGGGGCCCTCACTCCCCAAAAAGGGGCCCTCAAATTTATCTTTTCGTCAGTGGCTTGTTTGTTTTCCATCGACAAAGTAACTATAGGACTGGCATTATTTTACAACCCTTTCAGACGCCTGTTTTGTTTTTAACATTACTCATTTTGTTAATTTTTGTTGAAGTTTTAAAACCAATGAGAGAAACGAATTAAAGCAAATGCAAAACAACTTTATATCTGTGAATGTCCTATACCTCTTCAACAAGTGTTCCAATTCTAGCATTGTAAGACAAGGTGGCCTAATCCCCACCCTACTGCCCCCGTCTTATTTGTACGTTGTTCAATATTTTCATTTCATAAAATCCACCAAATTTTTCCCTCATAATAGGAGGGATATTTTTAGTGCCCAAGTATTGTTTTATACATATGTTTGTGTAGATTTACTGCTTAAAGTCATTATTCAACCTGAACAGGTAGTCTAAAGAGCCTCCGATCGGACAATGTAAAACTGACATTTTGTTGTGTCATGGATTTTCGCGTTTTTTTTTTTCTTGCAGTCTATTTTTTATGTCAGGTAATTTCTGGGTGGATTTTTCGGCATAATTTTACATAAATTTTCCAATAATGGTAGCAGGTAACTTCAAAACCTGTCATTTTACTCTAGATAAGCGGATTTACATCACTGTAACTTTTTTATTAATTAATGACAGGCCAGCTCGTTCAGCTGTGATAACAGCGACGCGTGCGTCCTTCACGCTTGATTCATAGTTTTATTTCGGAGTTTAGATCTTTGAATAATCATTTATAGGCAACGATACTTCTTTTGCATCCTTTTATTTTATTCGGACACAAATGTTATATAAAAAGAGAGTAGCTAATCTTTTCTGACACGATGATCAATGTTTGATTCATCTGCCGTTGCTAGGCAATTACAAGATTTTTTTTCAGACTCTTTACATTTAATTGAGTAGAGCCGAGAACCATTTTACAATTATCGTAAATTCCCAGAAAATTCATAGATAGCCGTCGAATGAATTTTCAGTGTGATATTACCGCTGTTTACGACAAAAAGGATTACTCTATTTGTATATTCGCATGTATGATTTATTTCATTTGCATAAATAACCTTCCACAATTCCCCTTTTTCTAGTTTTTACTCGCATATTGAAAGTAAATATACGGGAATTTCAAACCTGTTACGAAATCAATGAATGTTCGGCTACCAAGCGGAATCAATTTTCTAACCAGTCGCTGCCGTCGACACAGGTCTCACGGAAAAAATGGAGGGTGCACTGCGCTAATAAAATTTATCACACTACGCGCAACAAACAGCGAAAATTGCGGGACTATCCTTAAGTTTGCGGCACATAGGCCGCAGAGGCATGACATTTTTGCGCCCTGACGTTAATTTTCGCGGGATTCCTGCAATCCCGCATCCTAGAAGCATCTCTGTGAATACAGCCAATGGTTAGAAGTTAAGCTATTTATCTACGGGCTATTTCCTGCCTTTTTGTTGCTTTCTTGATGGTAATGGTCATTTACAACATTATGGGTGGGCGGCCAGTATACTTATCAAATACACCATTAAGTTGAATTCATAACAATCTTCCTAAGTTACTGGCTGCTTTCTCATACAAACAAAGTCAAAACTATCATCATGTTTAACTCTAAACCATGTTACAAAATTTAGGACTAGACCAAATTGAAATCATTTGCAGATGACAAAACAAATTTAGCTCAAATGATGATTTCTGTCTTTGATAGAGTAGAAAAAATAGTGGCCAAAGGAGAAAATGCTGGTTGTCAGCATTTTTTCCCTTTTCCTATAATGTTTTCAAAAGCCTCCTTCTGCAGGATTGTTAAAACTCAGGATTGCTTGGTAAAGGTAAAGGGTTTAACAACCCTGAAAAAGAGGGCCTTAGAAAACATAGTAGAAAAATGATCGGTGATTGAACAGTGTTTTCCCTGCTTTCAACATTATTTCAGTTGTATCATGGCGACAGCTCACATATTCATGTATTTCCTGGATTCTATCAGTACTAGCTAGGGCTCTCAAATGTCTTGCCCAAGGACATGCCCATGAAAAGCCCAGTGGATCCAGTGAGGCTCGAACACAGGGCCTCCGGGTCACGAGCCTTACACTTTGCCCATGGTGAAAAAAGGAGAAAATGCTTGTGACTAGCATTTTCTCCTTTGCCACAATGTTTCCTACCATTTCAAAGACAAATCCAACCATTTGAACTATGTTCAGTTTTTCTCTGAAAATTCCTTCAATTTGGATTAGTCTGAAATTTAAACTCTGGTAAATAAGTTAAATGAAACTTTCAAGCCGATAGTAAATACCCAAATAATGCTATTTCAAACATTCTTTTTTTTTTTTTTTTTTTGAGAAAACTATCTCCTTATCGGACATTGTTGATTGGAGATCTTACTGCATGTTTTATGCAGCCTGATCTTGATTTACACTGTCTGCAACTGGTCAGTGAGTCGCACTTAGCAACGTAACTGTTAACAGAACCTACTTGATGCACAATAATATGGTTGACCAGGGATGAATTCCGATGCTTTAACCCATTCTTCCGGGGACTTCTGTGTACCGGGTGATTTCTTTTTACTCGAGCCTCCTCGAAGCATTTCTTTCAGCGAAACCATGGTCGATGTATCATCATTGGTTGTTGTTGTGACCACTGGAGTCTTAAGTGGTTCTCGAGGACTTGTGTATATACCTTTCCCAGCTGGACCAGTTTTGGGTTTAACATGGTCGTATCTGAAAAGCACGAAGAAGCTGACTCTAGGTTTTCTTCACACATGAAGTTGTCTGAAATAAAGCCTTCATAATCTAGGTATTAACCCTTTACCACACAACAAAATTTTAGACTGGTCCAAATTCAAAGCATTTACAGATGACAAAATAAACATGACTGAAAAATTGAAAGTTGTTTTGGAAAGGATAGAAAACATTGTGGGAAAAGGAGAAAATGCTGGTTACCAGCATTTTCTTCTTTTCCCTCAGTGTTTTCAAAAGTCTTCTTTCTCAAGGGTGTTAAAAGTCGGGATTGTGTGGTAAAGAGTTAAGCATTTACCAAGCATTCCCAAATTTTATGGACCCTAAAGAAAAGGACTTTTGAAAATATTGTGGAAAAAGGATAAAACGCTGGTCACCAGCATCTTCTCCTCTTTCCACAATGTTTTCTACCTTCCAGAAAACAAATTTCAACTTTTGAGTTACATTTCTTTTATCGTTTGCAAATGCTTTGAATTTAGAAGAGTGTAGAAATTGTCATTTTGGAAAAGGATTAACGCTTGGACAAAATTTTAAATTTGTCTAAAATAAAAGCATTTACAGATGGGGTTCAAATTGGCAAAGTAGTCTTTGAAAGGGAAGAAAACATTGTTTGCTGGTTACCAGCATTTTCTCCTGTCCCCACATTGTTTTCAAATCCCTCATTTCTCAGGATTATCAGAACTTGGGATTGTGTGGTAAAGGGTTAAGCAAGAAGAAACTCATATCTTAACTGTTTACCAAATGATAACATTTTGGACTGGTCCAAACTGAAAGCATTTGCAGACGACAAATTAAATGTTACTATATTGATCATTTCTGCCTTTGATAGGGCAGAAAGTATTGTGGGAAAAGGAGAAAATGCTGGTTACCAGCATTTTCTCCTTTTCCCACAATGCTTTCAAAAGCCTTCTCTTTCAGGTAAGTGAAAAGTTGAGATTAGGGTTAGCAATAAACAGAAGTTAGGAAGTTAGGCGCTTGTAACCCTGACCACAGAGTTGCTGAATTAAAGGCCCAGTGCTGGCCAAAAGTAAACAAGATGTTAAAATGCATTTAAACCTTATATCATACCATTTAAAAGTACGGAATTATTATGTAGAGATGAAAATCTGTTACTGTATGCTTGGTCCAAGAGTTAACTGCTTGCAGAAAAATGAATTTTCAAACTAGATTAAAAGTTGTTAAGTCGCTCTATCTTTTGTTTACTTTTTACCTGCCTTATTTTTCTGCCAGCGGATAACCCTAGTACGGACTGTACAATAACAGATTATCATTTTCGAAATACATATTCTATTTATACGACTAATAACGCAAAATTCACCTGCATTTATCACCATATGTACAGCATCCGAGAAGATAATATTTACACACTGTACTCATAGCATTTTCTCTGTTATGAGAAAATCTGCAGTTGTCCCCAAGTCTGCATGCTCCATGTACATAATACCTTGAATAAATGAAGAAATAATGATTATAAAAATTTGCCCATTAACCCTTACCACACAATCCCACGTTTTGAACGACCCTGTAATAAAAGGCTATTGAAAACATGGTGGGAAAAGGAGAAAATGATGGCAACTAGCATTTTCTCCCTTTCCCACAATGTTTTCTACACTATCAAAGAGAAATTCCATCAGCTGATCCACATTTAAATTGTCACCTGCAAATGCTGTCAACTTGGACAAGTCTACATCTTTGTGGGAAAGCAGAAAATGCTGGTAAGCAACATTTTTTCCTTTTCTCACTATGTTTTCTGCCCTTTCATGGAGAGTCCCAGCATTTTAGCCAAATATAATTTATTGTTGCCAATGCTTTCAAACTGGTCCAAACAACAAAATTTTGACAAATCCAAATTGAAAGCAGTTGCAGATGACAAAATAAATGTGAAGGAAAATTTTGAAATTAGGTTGGAAATTACCAGCATTTTCTTCTTTTCCTAAAATATTTTCAAAAGCTTTCTTCCTCAAGGTCATTAAAAGTCGGGATTGTGTGGTAAAGAGTAAGACATGAAAGAACAAAAGCCATCACAGACCCACAAGTTTTAGTCATTACATAGAAGTGCATCAGACGAGAAAAGTGTGCCCGACATGGGACTTGAACCCATGACCCCTGGAACACTAGTACGGCAGCTCGACCAACCGAGCTAGCCAGGCAAGTGGTCGTGAGTCTACCCAACACTAATTACAACACTCCTCCCTCTCCTGATTTCTTGGGAGTCAACAACTCCCCCTCCGATCCCCACGGACCGCTGGTGCGGCATACCCACGCTCACCGATTGACCTTATCGCCAATGAGGTAAATCAGAGGAGAAAAGTGTGCCTGACATGGAACTTGAACCCCTGAACTCTAGTATGGCAGCTCTACCAACTGAGCTAGCCAGGCAACTGGTCGTGAATCTACCCAACGTCGATTACAACAACATTTCTAAAATGATAATTTCTTCAATAATACCTATGTCCATTTTTGTGGGCACTCCTTAGTATTATGCTGAGAACAAAATATTTTCTTCTCTTTGGAAGTCAAATTTTGTTTCTTGAGCTAGATCTACATTTAATTTGTCGTCTGCAAAGGCTTCCAATTTGGACAGGTCAAAAATTTTGTTGTTTGGTTGTGCCTAAAGGGTCAAAGACAAATATAATGGGTCATCTTGTCTTTTGTATTTGAGAGCATTTGTCCAAGGACGAGTTGTGTTCTTTCAATGAAGCTCATTCAGATGTCTTAGCCATGTATCACAGAGTATGCAGCAATCAAACTGTTTATGACCTACAAGAGCTTTTACGATCGCGAAAACACATTACATTTTGAATAATCATCCTTTATGCCAACAATCCCGCATAAAATTGCACTTTTCTTGTATTATACATTTCACCTGCATAAAATATTAGAAGTTGGAAAAGTAAATCCCTCTGCCATTTTTCTTTCGCTACATGATTTGCCCCCGAAATCCGACGTATTGTGAAATCTGAGGTTGGACTCGGCAATCAGTCGATTTATCCCCAAAGATACCCAAAGACACACCACAATACCCAAAGACACTCCAACACACCATGCAACGTAGATATTACATCAGTGGTCACTTCATATCGTTTTTATCGAACGATTTATTTTTAAAACGATTGAAAAAAAAAAAAAAAATAAATAAATAAAGTCCAGCTTATTGATTTTAAAATGATGATTTTTTTTTTTTAAATTTTGATAGATGTACTGATCGCTTAAAACTTCATGACAAGGTGTTTGCAAACAGTCTGATTTTTTTAATGAAGTGATTATGGTATCATTAAATCTGAACATAAGTTCACTGGAAAATGATGCATAGATATCTAACAAATATATTTCTTGCAAATTGCCTTTGCTTTAGGGCAAGAATTGAAGAGTCCATGAATTCCTTTTTGCAGTTAGAACAATCATAATATTGCATTTGATAATACTACTAATAATAATAATCATCATCATCATCATAATAATAACAACACCAACAACAATAACAATAATAATAAAGTGTTTGGCCAGAAAGATGCATCTTTTGAGATCAGAGATTAAAATGGACTTAGCACATTGCAATTTCAAATCCTACCAATCTTTAGGAATTATCAACATTTGGGTGAAGGCATAGATCAATACTTTATTACATATGCGTGTCACGGTTAATCTGCGCCTAGCACATGTATATATTAAGTACATTTAAAAATGCAACACTTGTTGTAAGTTGAAAATCAGCCAGAAAATAACAAGTTTTTATTGAATTTACATTTTTTGTAATTCATTCTTATACCATTTAGTGATTCACAAAGTTTCCTTAGAATCCTGTACTATTTTCAAATTGAAAATGGTAAGAAAAGTTCATTACCGCAAATTAAAATGTCACATGAGTCTGGCCACTCCTTGCATTTTTCAAAACTTGCCTGCTTCATCTCATTCACAAAATTATGAGGTTATTCCATACTGTGGGATTTTGTCCGGTTCCTCCAGAAGGGCACTGCAAAGTTTCGGAACTGTTGTCGGGGATTAACACTGGTATGCAAACATTTTTTCAAAGCATCCCAGCCATGCTCAGTTAATTTTATATTGGATGATAATGCACCAAGTCAAACAATTAAATATTGTTTTGATCAAGAAGGTTTCTAGTGAAAACACCTGTATGTGTGAAGTCCAGCACTCTCATGCTGTGACCTATTGTAAGCTTGTCTAGTCTTTTGACCTACAAACGATGGAACAAAACACAACTTAACTTCTTTGATAAAGCCAATTTTCATTTAGAAAAAAGTGTGAGTCTTGATTTGATGAATAAGGTTCTGCCTGCCTATAAACAAAGTGGTCAACCAGCTTTTTGGTCATGCTCAATAATGCAAACATTACTTTAAAATGCTCATTCTGCCAACACAGAATTCTACTATGACTCTCAAGGTTACATAACCGACAAAGGCATAAGATAGTTGAAATATAAGCTTTGGTGTAAAATGAAATTTGTTCGTATTCTTAAACAAAGCACCCATTGCTTTCAGTGCTTTACCTCAAACTACCTGTTGATGTTGCTGAAATGATCCATTATAGTCTAAAAGAACACCTAGATAAATAAATTCATCTACAAGTTCAATATTTTCATCGTCATAATTATGTCCATTGCTTGTTTCGTCGTGACCATCCTCACTTTCTAAATACCATTACCTTTGTCTCTTCGGTATAAAGTGTTAAATCCCAAGTATTCACAGCAAACTTTCAGATTTTGTAAGTCTGACACTGTCCCACCAAAAATAATCATATTGTCTGCATAAATGTAACATACCAGTGATAATTCATAGATGCTTATTCCGTGGCTTCCATTGGATGACAAAAATGGTTCCAAGTCATTCACAAAAAAAGAATATAATATCACTGAGCACAATGCTCCCTGTTTTGAGCCAACCACTATTTCATAGAACTGGGATAAAGCATTACCATGATAAACCCTGCATTCAACAGTCTCTTAAATTTTTTTCAACGTTCGCAGCATTCTTTCCTTCTAATGCCTGTATGAAAAAGTTTGTACCATAAACCATTTCTTCATGTCTATAAATGCACAGTATAACCGTTTACCATTAATAACATATGTTCTACTAGACAATGCAGGCTAAAAATAGCATCGGTTGTGGAAACACCTTCTTAAAACCAAACTGGTCATCGGATATGATGTCATTCTCTTCGCTTCTTCCACGACTTAGCCTCTTATTAAAAATGCCATTACATGTATATATTTTTGACAAACAACTTGTCAGCATAATTCCGTGATAATTGTTAACATCACCCTTTTCACCCTTTTTATGTAATGGGACGATGATACCTTCCAACATGACAAGTTCCAATAACACTTTTCGGAGATAAGTGGAACAATAGTTGGATTTGTATTCCACACTACTCTGGTTCAATCCCCGCATTTCCATGGTTTTATTGCCATAGCCTTGCTGGACCCTAACTCAATTCTAGATAATGCTAGACATATATGTACATAGCTGAACACTTTTCTTTGTTGTAGATATGTTGGAAGGAATGTTGTATAAGTAATATCTTGGAGAAATCCCACTCATACATGTTTTAGGCCTAGGGAATATGTAGGACTTCGCTAGGGTTTGGTATCTTTTCAAAAGGAATGTGGCTGACGCAGATGTACCCAGTATACTTTGAAGAACATGTACTTGTCAAATGAAGAGTTCAAACCACATTTCTAGATGTGAATTCTGGGGACAGTAAAGACATTACTCATAACAAACCTACAACCAAGTTATCTCAGCAAATGATTTACCAATATACATGTATAAAATACATGTTAATAGATTTGCAGACAAGACAGACAGATTGTCTATATAGGATCCCTAAGGAGAGATCTCTAGAGGAGTTGGGAGATTTGGAAATCTACATAAGCAAATTTCAACTTGTCATAAGTTACAGAAATCAGACGATAACTTTGAAAGGTTAGTCGGAGAAGAAATGTGCTTAACTGACAAGGTTTTATTCCTCTTCCTGCTCGGAGCATATCAGTCACATGTCTTCGGCTCACTTTGCAAAACCCTTCAAGTTGGGGCTTACCTGACAGCCATGGTACGGTGAAAGACGAGCGTCCAACAGTTTTACACAATCTTCTCTCTTATATCTTTTAAACTCAAGTGATATTTGCAGATGGTTATACATCAAACTGAAAAAAAAAACGTGCTTGAAAAAATTGAAAGAATAAAGGATAGCTTTTCACGAAATGGTCGGTTGTCACTCAGAAAGTAGCCTAAATATATAAGCAAAGGCCTCTGTATTTAACATGCAACATGTGCAATTATGAATCTAGAATTTTGCTTGCCTCCGCTTGTTTCATCATTGCAATTTGATGGAAAAAAATGAAATTCTCATTTCCCCATACCACTGAGAAAAAAAAAACCTTTCATTCATAATCCAGCACAAATTCCCATAAATCAGAACTACCAGTCCTTTGATTCTGTAAGCGAATGAATTTGAGCGACTTCGACTGGTACTACTGTTGTATGGAGAAACCAAGCAATATATCTGTCCCGCGTTTGAATTTCAGTAGATATTTGTATATTTTCTGACCAAAATGTACATGACATATTACGATAGAGATTTGTGTTTCATTTGATACCCATTAGTTATGGCTAAAAACACCATGAATATCAGGAGGCGTTAAGATACCTGGCCACCTTTACTCCAGTTGTGGAAATGAATAGCGTTCGAAGTTACACTCAACTGAAGGAAAGTCGATCAAGGACGTAGTTGTCATTTCGAAAGATCATTTCACAGGTACGAATCATAGAGACCCACGATGGCAGAACAAGCTGCGAGGAGAATTCTCATTGCCGTCGACGCTAGTGAAACTGCAAGACACGCCTTTACTTGTATGTAGCTTTTTCTATTACCATATATCGTTCGGCAAGTTTATTAGTGAGGCCTATCCACCTCGGAATGCGGGAGATATCGTCCCCTGGAAAAATCGTCCCTAAACTGAAAACATTTTTGGAGAAAATCATCCTCAATTACAACATTCGACCCCAATATACTTTTTATTTAATCTTGGAAATAACTCTTATTTTCCTTGCTCTAATAAGTAGTTTGTGATTGTTTAACTCTTAACCAAACGACAAAAATGCAGACTGGTCCCAAAAGCATTTGCAGACGACAGTTGAAATGTGAATCAAATGATGTGAACTATCTTTGATAGGGTAGAAAACATTGTGGAACAAGGAGAAAATGCTGGTTACCAGCATTTTCTCCTTTTCCCACAATGTTTTCAAAAGGCCGCTTGCTCAGGGTTGTTAAAACTTGGGACTGTGTGGTAAAGGGTTAAACTAGTGACAGCAGTAGGCGAGTTCAGCAGATTGGACTTAGCCAGACATTCGAGTTGATAGCATGAATATTTTAATTGGTCTTCCTATTTTTTTAATGGTCATGTCCAGCGGTATGACAGTATTTTGCCATGACTGAAGTAAGATGAGTTTTTAATTTTTATGAGTTTCAAAATTGCCAAATTTTTTAAGAATGTCTGTCATATATTGAAATAAACTCTTTCAAATTGAATAAACACCATGTAAATTTGGAATACCCTGGAATTTCATCATTTCGTAATACAGAAGATGTAGCATTAACTCTTTCACTACTAATGACAACTTGACTACCTTTTGCGGACAGCGTAGATCAAGATCATACTGCACAGAACGTGCAGTCTGATCTTAATCTATGCTGTCCGCTACTCTATTTTTAAACTATGATGAATGTCGTTTTAAATGGCAGTGGAAATCTATTTTTAGAGCTCGGAAAAAACATGTAATTTCTGGAGTTAGTAGTGAAAGAGTTAAGGTTTATACAATTTGCACAGGTGAATGTATTTAGTTGTTTTAATAGGTATTTTGCAAGAAATTTGATTTACAGCATAGAAACTTTAAGGCCACCTTTTAAAATCAAAGCGCTGAAGGCACTAAAGGCCTGGGCATCAGAACGGATGAAGAGGTAGGAAATTGAGGGCCCAGAAGCTCAAAGTTGCCATCACATTTGTACAGGCTTAAAAACTGCTATCACATTTGTATCACTAATAAAAAAATATCTTCTTGTCTCACACTGACCGTCTGTGGAGTTGAACAGAATGGAAAAACATAACTTTGTAAAGGCTAATATAATGAGTATTTTTGTATAGCCTTGGTCTCATGGTCTTTATGGATTGAATGGAGACAATTTTCAAAGGATTTTCTGCTTCTTTTACGTTGCTTTGGCAACAAATCATGGTAGCAAACCAAAATGAGCAGCGTGCAACAGCAGGGAATATTTCTGGAAAGTGCAAAAATCCACTATGACCAAGCAGTGAATCATATTTTTCTTTCATTTTACCACACTCAGTCTATAGGTTGAAATAGTAACCATGTCCTTTGAGCAATGACAAGGAAAAACACAAAGTCTTTAAAGGCTAATATCACAGAGCACAATTTTGTGTTTGGGAAGATAATCTTTTACATATTTCTTTTTATTTTTAAGTTTTGGTTTCTATGGCAACAGACGTCCGCATTTGGACGCCAATGCTCGGTTGATTTTCGGTGAAAACACAAAGTTGAAAAAGGGGCATAACTTGATAGTTATTTACCCTTATTGTTTATGTTTCCCTTTTGATAGTTAACAACTTGTCTAAGTTTTAAGTAAACATTTTCAGTAATAACGAAGATATTGTAAAATGTCAAATATTTTGCATGACAACAACACAAACGATGAAGATGATGACACTAGGGCTATGAAAATACCATGTCTCTAAAAACAGCTGAGCTAAAAGTTCTCAGTCGAAAAAGGGGTATAACTAATTACTTGGCCAAAAATATTTTGGTGGTTACCTACCTCTGTTGTACTTATATAAATTCCCCTTTTAATAGTTAATGAAAAGTTCAAGTTTGAAGTAAGTATGTTCATTAATGACAGATATGATAAAATGTCAAAGGTTCTGAAAATTTAAAGCAATAAAAAAAAAAGGGCGTAACTGTGTCAAAAATACTTTGATGGTTACCTGCCCTGTTATATGGGTACCCCTTTTGACAGTAAATAACTTGTACAAGTTTGAAGTAAATATCTTCAGGAATAACAGAGATATTAAAAAATGTTGAAGTTTTTGCACGATGACAACGACGCATGGGCTTTGACAATAGCATGACGCTTTCTTCGTAAACAGATGAGCTAAAGACTACCAGTTGAATAAAATCATATGGATGATAAAAGACTGCTCAAGGTACATTTCTGTAAAATTTTTGTCAAAATATCTGCTGTAAATGCCACTTTTCAACTTTTGCATTGAAAGTCTCTGGAATCTCTAAGTTGCCATGATCAACCAAGTTGGAAAGCCAATTTTCATGAATAAAAGGGCTGTTGGACCTAAAGCCCTCATCAGAGTAAAGTCATATAGGATTGATAAATTTGAAGAGCTCCTGGTTGTGAATATGGAAAACACAAGCCATGCTCTAGCAAAAGGGGGTTTATTGCATCTCCGTGATCCATCAATCCAAACAAGCTATCATATATTAATGGATCCATAAAATCCATTTTGTGGAGCAACCGACTGAATCATGAGGTACACTGGTCCTTTGACATGCAGAAAATTTGCCAAAAAGCAAAAAGTTTCAACCCATGTCAGCCTAAATACCTATGGAGATCAAGATCAGATTGCACTGAATGTCAAGTATGATCTTCGATATAAAACGCCCATGAGTTACTGAACTCTTGACCACACATTCTCAAGTTTTAAGGACTCCAAAGATATTGCCACATGAAAACCTTTTGGAAAAAAAAAAGAAAATGCTCTCTTTTTTCTCTACAAGGTTTCCTGCACTTTCACAGCCAATAATCAAGATTTCAGCTAAATCTACCTTGCCGTTCGCAAATGTTTTCAATTTCGACAAGTCTAAAATTTCATTGGTTTTCAATGGCTCAAGTTACCAACTTTAATACATATTTGGTATTGTATGCTCCAAGTTTGCTATGGGTTGAAATAGTTATGGGCCGAGATGTCATATCTAGACAATTCTGACAGGAAGAAATAAGGCATATATACCAATCAAATACATACTTATAACTTCAGACACAAGGTGCACAGAATTTTACAAAAATTAAAATCTTGCCAAGCTTTTGAGACACCTTTTTCAGAGAAAGAGCACATCATCTATGTAAAATACTCTATCATTAGTTGTCATTCACATGGTGTGTAGAAAAAGGACAAACAAACAATCCCGATTAGTGCTCGGCAACAGCACTCATCACAACTCGGTCGATTGCGTAACTAAATCAAAACATTTGATCAACGATCACCCAAGGTTTGCCAATTGTTTCTTTCATTGTTAAGTGCACGAATTTGCAGTTATGAATAACCTCACGAGGGCCCCAAATTCTCGGTCAGCACTTTCATATGATTAAAATCACACGTCTATCAAAGTTTGTTGTGAAAGTAAACCTTACTGTGATGTTCAAATCGAAATATTTTATTATTTAAAGGGGTTGTTTCCTTCAGCGTATTGAGATGGATAGCAGGCGGTACTTTTCACTTTTACTTGGGTTTTTCCGTAAATGCTTGACTTGGGTTTTTCCGTAAATGCTTGGATGGGGTTGAAATTTTGATATACGATTCCTATGGCCTTGGACTTGCCAAGCCCAGGCCAAAAATTGCTACAGAAATACGAATAACTTCATAAAAGCTAGTGATGGGACGATGATAGGGAAAGATTGATTTACTAAGTTCGTAACAACTAACATGGATATTCCCTTCATTTCTATTTTAGGGTATTTGAATGAATTATGGAGGCAAGGGGACTATGTTTATGTGATCACCGTGCCAGAGTATTCATTGAAAGGTATCACAGGTAAGGTATTACATGGTTTATATATGCACTGGTATTCATGGTGATATGTTACTCATGAATTCTTTAGATGACGTCCCAGATGACTTTGAGAAAACATTGTTGAAAAATTTGGGAAATCAACACGAATCATCCCTTTACCAAACCATCCTGTGGTGTGATGACCCCATGAAAACATTGTGGTAAAAGGAGAAATGCTGTTAACCCTTTACCAAACGACAATATTCTAAGCCATTCAAAAGCATTTGCAGACGACAAAATAAAGGTGGCTCAAAAATTGAAATTTGATTTGGGAAGCGTAGAAAACATTGTGGCAAAAGGCTTCTTTCTCAGGGTTGTTAAAAGTTGGGCTTGTGTGGTAAAGGGTTAAACAGCATTTCTCCTTTTTCCTTCATGTTTTTATAGCTCTCTTAAAAAAATCATTACAGACATATTTCATTTTGTCAACAGCAAATGCTCAGTTTGGACAAGTAGATAAGATTTTGTGGTATGGTAAAAAGTTTGGGTTCAATGCCTGAAACATCGTGGCATAAATAGAAATTGTGTTTTTTAAGTAATTTTTCCTGTGCAATACTAGAAAGTTGTTTGTAGGTAGTATTTGGTCTAATTGTATTTCGCTTGTAGCATGACAGTTAACTTTTTCACTACTGCCTTCGAAAATTCCACTTTTTTCCGAGATCTAAAAATAGATTTCCACTGCTATTGAAAACAACTTCTGTCATGATTTGAAAAACAGTGTAGTGGACAGTGTAGATCCAAGATCAGACTGCATGTTCTGTGCAGTCTAATCTTGATCTGTGCCATCCACAAAAGCTACTCGAGTTGCCATTTGTAGTGAAAGAGTTAACAGATGTACTTTTTCATCACATTTATATACATGTACATTTTGCCAGTTTTACTGATATGGTATTTGTCTATCGTGAAACCTATAAATCAGACAGAAAAATATTGTAAAATGAGTAAATTTTCCTTTTGCCACTTAATTTTCTCTTCACCTCATCAAATTATAACAATATCATTCATTTCAAGTTCTTCTGTCTGTCTTTGAAGCTGCTGTTTCCACAGAGCTGCAGATAAGGTTTTTGATTTTGTACTACATAATTCTGAATTATAAAGACCTGCAGAAAGAAAGCATCTGAAAATATTATGGATATTGTGGAAAATTAGTATGTGGAAATATTGTGGAAAAACATTTTGGAAAGAGAGGAAAATGCTTGCAAGCAGCATTTTCTCCTTTTCCCACAGTGTTTTCTATTTGCTGTCTTGCTAATGCTTTCAATTTTGACAATTCTGAAAATTGTCCTCCAGAAAAAACATACAGTAATTGATACTTCTATCCCTCGATATTTCTTCGATATTTTGCAGACTTGGGTATTGGGAAAATATAACTAGTATTTGGTATTAATCCTTAGACTGCTAAGTTCGACTTTCTGACAGACAGCGTAGATTAAAATTAGACTGCACAAATAGTGTATGTGAAGTGCTGTTAACTCTATACTGTACAGCAAAATTTTAGACCATTGCAAATTGAAAGCCTTCGCAGACAACAAATAAAATGGAGATCATTGAAAACATTGTGGGAAAAGAAAAAAATGCTTGTTACCAGCATTGTCTTCTTTTCCCACAGTGTTTTCAAAGGCCTTCTTGGTCAGGGTTGTTAAAACGCGAGATTTTGTGGTAAAGGGTTAAATCTTTACCAGACTTATAAAACTTAAGCCTTGACAAAATTGAAAGCATTTGCAGATATCAAATTAAAGGAAACTCAAAGCATGAAGTTCATCCTTCATAGAGTGAAAAATATTGTGGGAAAAGGAGAAAATGCTGGTTACCAGCATTTTCTCCTTTTCCCACAATGTTTTCAAAAGGGTTTTTCCTCAGGGTCGTTCAGAAGATTTGGGATTATGTGGCTAAGGGTTAACAACACCTTTTCATGAAGCACAGTCAAGCAAGGTCTTTCTAATTTCATCTATGGGACTGGGAGCAAAATTTATGTAACTAATCCAAGAAACTCGAGATGAAATAAGATGGTTCATACATGATACAAACTCAACAAAATACAGGTACTTCAGTACATTTAACCTTTCACCAAACAGCAAAATTTCAGCCATGTCGAAATTCAAAGCATTTGCAGACGACATATTCAGTGTTACGCAAAACATTACTTTTCATTTTCAAGGGGTTGAAAAAATTGTGGGAAAAGGCGAAAATGCTCGTTACCAGCATTTTCTCCTTTTTCCCACAATGTTTTCAAAAGACTTCTTCCTTAAGAGTCATTAAAAGTCGGGATTGTTTGGTAAAGAGTAAACTGGTTTGCAGCCATTGTGGTAATTTGTATGCTAATGAATCTATTTTAAATTAACTCTTTACCAAATGATTGAGTGCTTTTATAATCTTTAGAAAGAAGGTATCTGAAAAGTTGTGGAATAAGGTAGCCAGCATTTCCTCCTTTTCCCGCAATTTTAAATCCACCTTTTCAAAGATAAATCATTGTCTTTTGACCATACATGTATTTGAATTTTTGTCTGCAAATTCTTTCAATATGGAAACGTCTGAACTTTGTTGTTGGGGAAAGGAATTAATGAATCATGATGATCTCTTTACCACACAATCTCAAAATTGTGGGAAAATAAGAAATTTCCTTTCTCAAAATGTTTTCTACCCTATCAGAGACAGAAATCGTTTAGTTAAGCTACATTCAAGTTTTCATCTGCAAATGCTTTTAATTTGGTTAAGTACAAAATTTTGCCATGTGGTAAAGAGTGAAGCATTTACCAGATGACAAAAATTTAGAGTGGTCAGTTATGAAAGCATCTGCAGACGAGTAATTGCTTGTGGCTCAAAAGTTAAGGTTTGTCATTTACATATCAGAAAACATTGGTGGAAAAGGATAAAATGCATGTTAGCAGCATTTTGTCCATTTCCCACAATGTTTTTGAAAGCTTTCTTGAGCAAGGTCATTAAAACCCGAGATTGTGTGGTAAAGGTTAGACATTAAATGTATGCAAGGTCATGAATTTAACTTTCCAGTTTCGATAACTTTAATCAAAAACTGGTAAATTAAATCTCACTTTGTGCGAAAAAAAATTCTGGCAATGACATAGAATTTGACATACTAAACATTCTCAATAAAGTGGTTTATCAAAATACATGTAAATGGATGTGTTAGAAAAACATTTTGGTCAAAATTTCTCCTCTTCACTTAATATTTTCAAAAGATGATGTTCTCCAAGGGGTAAAAAAAAATCTGCAGATTTTACTAGATAATTTTCTGTGAAAGTAATTTGATAAAATCAAAAAGAGAAGATTTTTACAAAACAAAATAATTCAGATTGGAAGGAATTTTGCAGACAACGAATTAAATCTTGGGCACAGTAACCCTTTACCACACAATCCCAAGTTTCAATGACCTTAAGAAAGAGGCCTTTTGAAACAGTGTGAGAGAGGAGAAATCTCACTTTGTGCGAAAAAAAATTCTGGCAATGACATAGAATTTGACATACTAAACATTCTCAATAAAGTGGTTTATCAAAATACATGTAAATGGATGTGTTAGAAAAACATTTTGGTCAAAATTTCTCCTCTTCACTTAATATTTTCAAAAGATGATGTTCTCCAAGGGGTAAAAAAAAATCTGCAGATTTTACTAGATAATTTTCTGTGAAAGTAATTTGATAAAATCAAAAAGAGAAGATTTTACAAAACAAAATAATTCAGATTGGAAGGAATTTTGCAGACAACGAATTAAATCTTGGGCACAGTAACCCTTTACCACACAATCCCAAGTTTCAATGACCTTAAGAAAGAGGCCTTTTGAAACAGTGTGAGAGAGGAGAAAATGCTGGTAACCAGCATTTTCTCCTTTTCCCACAATGTTTTCCACTCTGTCAGAGAACTTAAGCTCATTTGTACTGATTTTAAATTTGCCATCTGCCTATGTATTGAATTTGGAAGAGTCTAAACCTTGCTGTGAGAGAAAGGGTTAACCCTTTACCACACAATCCTGACTTTCAATGACCCTGAGGAAGAAAGCTTTAGAAAACATTGTGGGAAAAGGAGAAAATGCTGGTAACCAGCATTTTCTCCATTTCCCACAATGTTTTCTACCCTTCCTAAAACAAATTTCAATTTTTCATTCTCATTTACTTTGTGGTCTGCAAATGGTTTCAATTTGGACCAGTCTAAAATTTTGTCGTTTGGTAAAGAGTTAAGAGATTTGTCTGTGAAGGGGTAGAAAACATAGGGAGAAAAGAAGAAACACAAGTTACCAGCATGGTCTCCTTTACCCACAATGTTTTCAGAAACCTTTTCAGAGTCTTGAGAACATGGGCTTAGAATTTATTTGGAAATGTGTGAAAGCACATCCGAAGTGCTTACAACACTGAGATAGTAAATCTTTGAAAGCTTTTGGTTAAAGGAGAAAACGATAGTAGCCGCAATTTTTTTTCGCTTCTGTAATAGACAAATCCCATAATTTTAGCCATATTTATTTGAGCCATGCTTTGGCAAAAGTGGGCTAAGTGCATCTCCATGATGTATGATACTAAGCAAGCCATTACATAGTTGTGTATCCATAAAAACATATTTTGTCTAACCATCGACTTTATCATAAGGTGCACTGATCTGTTGACATGCAGAAAATTGAATGGTAGCGAAAAGTTTCGACCCAGGTCAGCCTTTGTGGACTCCACAGGCTGACCTGGGTCGATACTTTTCGCAGATGCATTAAGCACTGATTTCACAGAGCATGGCCCATTTGTTTAATTATGCAGTTACTTTAAAATTTTCTAAAATTTTCTTGTCTGGTAATGAGTGAAAGCATACTCAAAGAAGATTTAATGCCCCTGCAGTTTACCTCATTCTTTTGAAGTGTTGTAGGAAAACGAACATTTGTGCTTAGTTACGGAATTATTCACCTGCTATGATGAATTTTACTGAAAGTTTAAATTAAGATTGGCCTGCATAATAATTATGCACTTACTTGGAGACTTTTTATATTGATCTTTAATATCTTCTTGCATCAGTATCCTTTTTTTTCTGTGTTCACTTCAGTTAAGCATGATCGATGATTAAGAATAATATTCTTAAAGTGATTTGTTAGTTTTTATTAGTCATTTTGTTGTAATTTCTTTTTTTTTTGTCAGAGAGTTTACATGTAGCATACCATCTTTGTCCTTTTAGTTTACAATACAGTCTTGTTACCAGAGCCCCAGATAGAGGGAGTGATTTTGATTTCAAACTTAAAAAAATATTAATCACTCTGCCCTAAATCCTATGTTATGGGTACTCATTAGAATTGTCTCGATGAGACGATTCTAATGAGTACCCACAACATGGGGTTTGGAAGAGAAATGATGGATTTAGAGTACTATCACTCCCTTTTATCTGGAGGTCTGTGTTACCAGCTATAAGAAAATGATTTTGCTCAGGTTGTCAGGATATCGAGGAACTCTAATAGAGAACTCATGTAGCTTAACCCTTTACCAAACAATTCCAAGTTTTAACAACTCTGAGGAAAAAAGCCTTTTGAAAAGATTGTGGGAAAAGGAGAAATTGCTGGTATCCAACATTTTCCCCTTTCTCTAAAATGTTTACTATTCTTTCAGAGATGAATTTCATCATTTGACCCATGTTTGATAATATGTCCTCTGCAAATGCTTTCAATTTGGATGGGTCTAAAATTCTAATGTTTGGTAAAGAGTAAAACGGTTTCAAAGCTTAAAAAGGGATTTTGATCCAGATTTTTTATTGATGACATCAGTTTTTATCAGATGAAAAAACACTAGACTCATCTGTATTGAAAGCATTTGTACATGACAAATGGAATGTTGCCCAAACACCCTGTTACAAGATTTATCTTGGAAAGGGTAGAATTGCTTAGAAACATGTAAAAGATCTGAGCATAGCCTGAAAATGGATTTCAGCATTACATGTACATGATTCCTTGTGATATGGCAAGATGGTACTTCACCAGCAGTCACAAGGTTTGCTTAACCCTTTGCCGTCCAATCCCGAGTTTTAACGAGCCTCGAAGAGTGGACTTTGAGAACATTTTGGGAAAAGGAGAAAATGCTGGTAACCAGCATTTTCTCCTTTTCCCACAATGTTTTCTACCATTCCCAAAGCAAATTTCAATTCCTTAGTAATTTTTGTCATCTGCAAATGCTTATAAATTTGGACAAGTCTAAAATTTTGTTGTGTGGTAAAGATTTAACTCTTAATAGCATTTACAGACGAGAAATTTAATGTGGCTCAGGTGTTGAGATTTGTCTTTGAAAGGTAAGAAAACATTGTGGGAAAAGGAGAAAATGCTGGTAACCAGCTCTTTCTCCTTTCCCCAAAATGTTTTCAAAACCCCTTTTCTTCAGGGTCGTCAAAAGTCGGAATTGTGTGGTAAAGGGTTAAGTTATAAAAAATAACACATATTTGCCATTCCATTATGAATAAAAATCATATAGGACGATTTTTTTTTTTTCATCAGAAAAATTTCAATATACAACCAGAATGCTATAGAAATATAGTCTTAGTACCACGTTTCAAAACTGAGAGTAGAACATTGCTTAGTTATAGCATATGTGATATTTTGATAGAAATTTCATTTTTTGCTTTGTTTTTTATTTCAAGCATTTAAATTAGGTTGTTTTTATATTTCTAGCATTTAAATTAGGTAAGTCATATGTTCTGCATTTGTGAGTAAGCATGGAGGCAGGCATAGACTCTTAACATCTTAACAATAACTGATATTGCTTTATTTCTGTACTGTAAAATTATAGACAATATTGCACTCAGTGACCTTCAGTCAGAAAAGAGTGGTAAATTCTATGTACAATCGTACAGGTTGAGACATACATAGCATCAAATTAAATGGGTATCTTTATTTATCTATGGATTCTAATGAGCTCACTTGTCTGTAACATTCATTGATGTCTGTACTTGTGTCATACCAACAGCCACTTGATACAATGATCTAATTTTTGTTGAACCGGCTTTCTGTGATCAAGTCATAGTTGACATCACTTCTTTTCAGTGTCTGTGCATTCATGTGTGTGTCTGTCAAGACTTGAACTGACTATAACTTCTACATTTACAGATGGATTTCAAAAAATTTTTTTGTAATTGCTTTCCTGGATAACTGTTTTTTTGAAACTTTAGTTGAGCTAGGGTGAAGGTCAAGGTCATGGTTGAAGGTCATGTGATTACATTTTGTTGATGGATTTCAAAATAAATTTGCACAATTGTTCTTGATGAGCAGAAGTGCTATGTAGTAAAGTTATTCATGAAGATTGGTGACAGTGTCACACTTTGAAGCCAGATAACGAATTAGTCATACATTGTTTATTTTACTGTTAGACATTTTTGCTTGGATCTCAAAATAATTTTGCACCACTTCATGAGTATGAGAGACAGGTTAAAGGTCAAACTGTGTTGGTAAAATCATGAAACTCTGTTAAGTTGAGCTTAGCCCAATAAATACTTTCACAATTATTACGCATGAATTTCAAACTAGTGTAGCAAAGCTGTTTCCTGTCTGTCATGAGTGTTGTATGAAATATTTATCCAGATAGGTCAAACCACACCAAGGCACATGATAAAATAGTGAAAAATCGGCTCATCCAAGACGTTTCTTTGTTTTGTCCATAATTAGCAACTGATCCTTTCCTCACATTTTTCAAATGAAATAGAATTTAGATGTCATAGAGTATGCATGTGAGAAAGGTAGTCCTAGGCTTTGAAAGACAGTTGTATCAGTACTGGTGAGAGAAAGCCAGGAAACACCAGCATAGGTGCTCTGACTGCAGGGATATGGCCTAAGCTGTTAAAACCGTGTTAAACTGCAATACAAAGAAATACAAGATGTCAAAGAGTGACTGGTTAATCTGTTTTCCTTGTTCAGTGTAGAAAATTAATATACTTCAAGGTACTTTTCTGTAACTATATCGCTGTACTACCATCTCTAATACATGTATTTCATTAAATCATCAAAATCTAGTAGGTTCCAGTGCATACACTTGGTATAATTTTACAGTATTTTAGTATTTTATCCCTCATAATCTATATCCTTCTCTTTCCTGCTTTGTCATGCAAAGGCTTTTAGCTCTCTTGGCCAAAGGCAGGAAGAGTTCATGTCATGGTGAGGTTCCTGCTGTTTGCAGTTATGCAGACAAGCCATGCTCTGGCCAGAGGGGGTTTAATGCATCTCTGTGATGCATTATACCAAGCAAGTCATCACATAATTATGGACCCATAAAATGCATTTTATGTAACAACCAGCTGAATCCTGAGGTACAGTGGTCCTTTGACATACTGACAATTTACCCAAGAGCAGATATGTATGACACAGGTTAGCCCGCCTGCCATTGGGCTGTGCAGGCTTACCTGGGTCTATACTGTTTGCAGATGGATTAAACCCCCCTTTCAAAGAACATGGCATGAATGTACTAGTCTGTTGTACAGACTTCTCCCCTAGTCAGTTTATTGAAACATTGTACAGCTAGGTATTCTCCAGAAACTGTAGGTGTAGAAAATGTCTTTTTCCAATGTTTGCTATTATGCACTGAAGAATGATCTCCCTTTGGACTGAACCACTGCAGTGTTGGAAATCAGTGTTCTCTTGCTGTGTTCTATAGCAAAGCGCTTGGAAGGGATAGTAACATTTGTAGTTTAACCCTTTACCAGACGACAAAATTTTAGCCTTGTCCAAACTGAAAGCACCTGCAGACAACAATTTCAGTGTGGCTCGGATGGTAAAATTTTCTCTTGATAGGGTGGAAAACATTGTGGGAAAAGGAGAAAATGCTGGTTACCAGCATTTTCTCCTTTTCCCAAAATGTTTTCAAAAGGCTTCTTTCCCAGGGTCGTTAAAAGGCGGCATTGTGCAGTAAAGGGTTAACGCCACGCCAAACGACAAAATTTCAGACTGGTTCAGATTGAAGGCATTTCCAGGCAACAAATTAAATATACTTCAAAAACTGAAATTTGCCAAGGGAAGGGTAGAAAACATGGTGGGGAAAGGTGAAAATGCTGCTTACTATAATTTTCTCCTTTCCCCACAATGTTTTCAAAAGCCTTCTTCCTCAAGGTCATTAAAATTTGGGATTGTGTGGTAAAGAGTTAATTAAATAGTCACTTAACACTATCTTTGAACAATTTTAGATTAATTAACTCTTAACCAAATGACAAAATTTTAGACTTGTCAAAATCAAAAGCATTTGCAGACAGTCATTTAAATTTTACTCAAATAATTGGATTTCTCTTTTAAAGTGTAATTTAGAAACCATTTTGGGAAAAGGAAAAAATGCAGGTAACCAGCATTTTCTCCTTTTCCTGCAATGTTTTCAGAAGCTTTGTTCTTCAGGGGCCTTGAAACTCAGAATTGCATGGTAAAGGGTTAATCTTTTGAAAGCATTGTTATTGAATATGCAGTTTCTTTTTTTGTTACATTTGTACACCAAAAAGTCAAGTTGATTCTTTAAACAGAGTTGTTCTCAAAGTGTTTTGTGATAGCTTTAGTTCAGGAGGTACCTAATGAGTTAAAAAAAGCTACATTATATGAAGTTTTGATGAATGTTTAGAGTAGTTTATTACTAAGTTTAATTTGTTTTTTAACTTTTATATTTTTCTCTAGACATCTCTTCATGTAGTTTTCACATAACAGGTTTTTAGCTCCACTGGCCGAAGGCCAGCGAGCTTATGTCATGGCCCGGTGTCCGTCGTGCGTCCGTCCGTCCGTCCGTCCGTGCGGTCGTCCGTCCGTCCGTCCGGTCGTCCGTCCGTCCGTCCGTGCGTTAACTTTTATTTCAAACATCTTCTTCTCTGAAACTACCCATCCGATTTTCACGAAACTTCACAGAAATGATCCTGACATGGTCCTCTTCAGAATTTCTTGAAAGAATTTGATTCCTTCAAAAACTCTGGTTGCCATGGCAACAAAACTGAAAAATATTGGAAATCTTTAAAAATCTTCTTGTCTGAAACCATAAGGCATAGGGCTACCAAATTTGGCATGTAGCTTTATGTAGTAGACCTCTATCAAGTTTCTTCAAATTATAGCCCTGGGGTCAAAATTGCCCCAGGGGTCACAAGTTTTACATAGGCTTATATAGAGAAAACTTTAAAAATCTTCTTGTCTGAAACCATAAGGCATAGGGCTACCAAATTTGGCATGTAGCTTTATGTAGTAGACCTCTATCATGTTTCTTGAAATTATAGCCCTGGGGTCAAAATTGGCTCTTCCCCAGGGGTCACAAGTTTTACATAGGCTTATATAGAGAAAACTTTAAAAATCTTCTTGTCTGAAACCATAAGGCATAGGGCTACCAAATTTGGCATGTAGCTTTATGTAGTAGACCTCTATCATGTTTCTTGAAATTATAGCCCTGGGGTCAAAATTGGCTCTTCCCCAGGGGTCACAAGTTTTATACATAGGCTTATATAGAGAAAACTTTAAATATCTTCTTGTCTGAAACCATAAGGCCTAGAGCTACCAAATTTTAGCTTGATCTAGTTGGAGTCTACCGAAAGTGTCCAAAGTATAGTCCTGGGGTCAATTTGGCCTCATACTTGGAGGGGGAGGTTCACAAGATTTACATAGGCTTACATAGGGAAAACTTTTAAATCTTGGTGTACATAGCCATAAGGCTTAGGCTACCAAATTTTGCATATAATTATAGCATTATTTAGTGGACAGTTACAAAGAGGGCCCAAGTTACAGCTCTAGGATCAAGTTTGGCCCTGCACCAGGGATCACAAGTTTTACATGGGTTTATGGAGTGAAAAGTTCAGAAACCATCTTGTTACCAGCCATAAGGCCAAGAACTCCCACATTTGGCATGTTATTCTTCTAATACAATATTCCCCATTTAGTCAGACTGTAGCCATGAGGTCAAAGTTTTATAAGGGCTTATATAGTGAAGACTTTTCTTCGTGGTTTATATTTATAAGCCAGTGGAGCGATACAGGGCCATCATGGCCCTCTTGTTTTTTTCACCTCACCTTAGCATGAAGTGCTCAAGGTAAACTATTGTAGTCAGTCAGTTGTTTGTCATCTATTGCATGTAGGTTGAATATAGGTCACCTCAGTAAAATATATGCATAGGATACTTGGTCAATATTACAGTCATGAAACAATATTACAGTCATGGCAACAAAGCACATCTGAAATACAAGTTGCTGGGATTCTAACCAATTCTTACCTGTGTGGCAAAGATCCTCATTTATCAAGGCTTAAATGACAAATACACTTACCACTGAGCTGAGGAGAATTCTTCCTAGCGCAGAAATGTTGCTAGGTATTGATTTTATACCGGAAGAAGCCTTGCTCTAAGGAAGTAGTTATCTCCCGTAACACACCCCCTCTTAAAGGTCATCATTTTGATGACATGAAGATATATTATGGATTAAGTCTATTTTTTTAGACAACAAATGACTCAATGAGCCAATCCCAGATGAGCCCCATCTTACGAACATGAAAGTTTGCAACAAAGCGTAGCTGAAATGCAAACTGTCCTGGCTGAGATTTGAACCCTTGCGGCACGGATTCTCGTTTATGAAAGCTTAAAAGACCAATACGCTAACCACTGAGCGAAAGAAAATTCCCACTAACACATTTGCTAGGTATTGATTTTTTATGGGAAGAAGTTATGCCGTAAGTAAAGAGTGATCTCTTGTAACAGTTGAATTTCAGGAAAAACCTTGTACTCAAAAAGTTTGATTTTCTGTCTAATATTCATGGAACTTTGTTAGAACATGTGTGCTGGTTATCTGTTTGAGAATGTCAAATATTGTTATCCTTGGTTAAAATTTAGTAGGTCACCAGCAGCATAGATGAGCAGCCCAGGGCTACCATTGCCCTCTTATTTTCAATCAGTAAGATTTTTAATATTCTTTTTTGTCTATATCTTTGTCATAATGCAAATGTCTGTTCCTGTCTTATCTATGGAAAGTATTAGTTTTGCCTATTTTTTTTTTCCTATCAAGTTTTACACAACCTTGCTTTTTGTAATTTATGGCATGTGGCTATAGACTGTTAGTTTCTTATCAATTTTTGTTGACCTTTTTCTAAATTAGCCTGCTTAGGATATTGTTTATTATAGTCACTTCTTTTTCTGCTTTTTGAAGTTAAAACTGTTTGGTTTTCTTATCTCCTCCATTGTTTATGCATCAGCTTTTTGCTAGGAATTGTATTTCCCAGTTTCCATTATTGTAAATCTTTGAATTTGCAAGGGGGAATTATTAGTTTAAATTTTGGGTGTATTTTGTATGCTCTGAATTGATTGTTTTTAAGAAAATGTAATCAATAGTTTTTTCAATTGTTAACCCTTAAAGCACCTTTCATGACTATAGTTGCCTTTGCGGCCAGTGTAGATCAAGATCAGGCTGCACAAAATGTGCTGCCTGATCTTTGATCTACACTGTCCGCTTTGCTGAATCACTGTAGACACAAGCAACCATGAAATTGTAATTATTTGGATTGTATTTCTAGGTGGAAAATGTCTGATAGGTTTATTCGGCGCTCTAAGGGTTAAAATTTCAGTATTGTATACATCATTTCATGCATGTATACCCCTCATCTTATGTCATTATTTTCATTCTATTGTACCAGCCAAGTCTAAATCCTTCTTTATATATATGTAACCCTTTACCACACAATCCCAACCTTTAATGACCCTGGGGAAAAAAGCTTTTGAAAACAGTATGGGAAAAGGAGAAAATTCTGGTAAGCAGCATTTTCTCCTATTCCCACAATGTTTTCTGTCCTATCAAAGACAAATTCAATCACTTGAGTCACATTTATTTTGTCTTCTGCAAATGCTCTCAATTTGGACAAGCGTAAAATTTTGTAGTTTGGTCAAGAGTGAAAAAAAGAATAACAATAATGTAATATCATTACCGTCCTCTTTCATGACATTCTAGCTATTTCTAGTCTCTGTGTATTTTAACATGATAACATATGATGTAAATATGATACCGTGTTTCACAATTTCCTTCAGTCATATGGTACTTTTTTAAAACGTAGAATTATTTTAACTCTTTCCCAAACAAGCCCTGGTTTTCACGTTTCTGCAGTACAAGTATTTTGAAAACACTGTGGGAAAAGGAGAAATTGGTTGTAACAAGCAATTTCTCCTTTTCCCAGAGTGTTTTCTACCCTTTTTGAGACCTTTCTGCCATTTTCACCGAATTTAAAATTGTTGTCTGCAAACTCTTTCAATTTGGACTAGTCCAAAATTTGTTGTTTGGGAAAGGGTTAATGTATCTTAATTTTTGAGAATCTTTTTTCTTGAGTTCTAAAGATTTTGACCACTTTCTAAAAACTTAATTGATCATAAAGAAAATACATATGTTGCAAGGTGTAGACTGTTAAAATTGGTCAGAATATCGTGCAAAATGTCAGATATTAGTAAGCTTAACTCATTACACTTTAAAATTTAAGATTTGTCCATATTGAAAGCAAATCCAGATGACAAAATAAATATGGTTCAAATGATTGGAATTGCATCTGACAGGTTAGAAAACATTGTTGGAAAAGGAGAAAATGCTGGTTACCAGCATTTTCTCCTTTTCCAACAATGTTTTGTACTGCCTTTCTTTCTCAAAGTCATTAAAACTAAGGAATGTATTGTAAGGAGTTAACTCACTCTACATTTTCCGTTTATCAAACAATCCCTTGGTTTGTTGACCATAAGGAAGAAGGCCTCTGAAAACATGGGAAAAGGAGAAAATGCTTGTGACCAGCATTTCCTCCCTTGTCCAATGTTTTCTATTTTGTTAAAGATAAATCTCATCATTTGAGCCGTACTTAATTTGTCGTATATTAAAGATACACATATACTCGTTTTCAGCCGGTTTTTAACCCATTTCATATTTATTTTATTAAACTATAATCATTCTTGTATCTTAATGCCAAATGTTGCCCTTGACAGTTGCAATAGATTATGAGGGATAAAAAATGCATTTCATTTTCTTGAGGCCTTTAAAGAAATCACTGATGTGATATTTCAGGATTTAAATAGATGATTTCTGATAATTTATATGTAGGGGTATTTATGCCCTACACATATATGTTGGTAATTTATCTATGTTTACACAGCTATTTCTGAACATTCTACAGTCTGTCAAATATTAACAGCGTTTTATCTCTCTGGCTGGAAGGATTCATCTTTAAAGCTTTCAGTTTGGAAAAGCCTAAAATTCAGTCATCTGGTAAAGAGTTAACTCTTTACCAAATGATAAAATTTTAGACTTGTCCAAATTGAAAGCATTTGCAGACGACAAAATAAATGTGACTCAATAATTGAAATTTGTATTGGGAAGGGTAGAAAACATTGTGGGAAAAGGAGAAAATGCTGGTTACCAGCATTTTCTTCTTTTTCCACAATGTTTTCAAAAGGCTTCTTGCTCAGGATCGTTAAAAGTCGGGATTGTGTGGTAAAGGATTAAAGTTGGCTAACAACTGTTTAACAGACACCAAAGTTTAGGCTTGTCTGTATTTGAAACTCTTATAGATAATTAACTCTTTACCACACAATCCTGACTTTTAACGACCCTGAGAAAGTAACCTTTTGAAAACATTGTGGGAAAAGGAGAAAATGCTGTTAACCAGCATTTTCTCCTTTTCCAACAGTGTTTTCTACCATACCAAAGACAAAGTTCCTCATTTGAGTCACATTTAAATTGCTGTCTCAAAGTGCTCTCAACTTGGACTGGTCTAGATTTTCCTCGTGTGGTAAAGGGTTACGGTCACTTTAACCCTTTACCAAACAACAAAATTTTAGACTGGTCCAAATTGAAAGCATTTACAGACGACAAAATAAGTATGACTCAAATATTAAAATTTGTGTTGGGTAGGGTAGAAAACATTGCGGCAAAAGTAGAAAATGCTGGTTACCAGCAGTTTCTCCTTTTTCCACAATGTTTCCAAAAGACTTCTTTCTCATGGTCGTTAAAAGTCAGGATTGTGTGATAAAGGGTTAATTAATTTGATCTGTTTTTGAAAGGGTATAAAACGTTGAGGGAAATGGAGAAAATATTAGATACTACCATTTTGTCCTTATCAGTCGAGCCGCAGTAGCTCAGCCGGTAGCGCACAGGACTTGAGTATAGGGGCTTCCTGGTTCAATACCCGGCTCAGCCAATTTCTTTGAGCAATGATGATAGTCATGGAAACAGGATTCATTCCTCTCTCACTGCTGCCCATTGTTTCGGCGATGATTATGAGGGAAAGTAGCCAGTGGCTTGGAAAGAATATTGTACCAAGTACTGGAAAACATGGATAGGTGCACTTTGGTTTAATTGTTACTCACCATACATTCAAATAGTCAACCATTGTCCTTTCCTGTGCATTTTTGAAAAAAAAAAAAGCCTTCCACAGCATGTGCAGGATTGTTGTTAGATGAATTTAGGTTAACAAGTATCTTTTGCCCAAGGTTATGAGTTGAAATGTCACAGCTCATAAAGTCTTTGGTAGTTAATTCTTTACTATACCATCCCGAGTTTTAACGACTCTGAAAGAGAAGGCTTTTGAAAACGTTGTGGGAAAAGGAGAAAATGCTGGTAACCAGCATTTTATCCTTTTCCCACAATGTTTTCTACTCGATCAAAGATAGAAATGATCATTTGAGCAACATTTTATATGTCGTGTGCAAAATGTGTTCAGTTTGGTCGAGTCCAAAATTTTGTCGTGTGGGAAAGAGTTGACCCTTTTATACCAAACATTCAAATGTTTCACATCCCTTTAGAAAAAAACTTCTGAAAACTAAATTGTCGGAAAAGAAGAAAATGCTGATAAAACAGTGTTTGCTCTTTTTCCAAAAATGTTTTCCATGCATTCATAAACTAATCCTATTTTACAAGCCACGTGTTAATTTGCCATCTGTAAATGCTTTTATAATGAACAAGTGTAAAAAATATTTTGCCTTGAAAAAGAGTTAAAAAGTTTTATTTTCATACCTTTTGTTATGCAAATCATACAGCAAAGGTCTTTGCCAAATTAAATGTTTTTTTTTCATTGCATTTCCTTCTCTTGTTTTGCTGCCTATTAAAAAGCAAGGGCTTTTTCAGTGGGTGAAAAGTAGTTAAGCTGTACCATAAATGAAGATAGTTTTTTTTTTTAAACCTGCGTGGAAGCAACAGATAATGAAAATTCTGGATCATACTGCATGGTCTTTGTTAGTGAGACTTTGATTGGTTCAATGTGGCTCAGGCCTGGAAGCTCAGTGGTTAGTGTATCTGACTCATGACCTGGTAGTTGTGAGTTTGATACCTGGTTTAGACAAACTTTTCTTTTTGGCAATTTTTTGCCTTTCACCTCTGATGCATGTGAGAAAAATAGTCAGTGGCGTGGAAAAAGGTTGAGTCCGTACTGGTATGAGAAAGCCAGGAAACACATGTGTAGGTGCACTGACTGCCTTGATAGTCAGCTTCAAACTCCTGGTAACCAGTATTTTCTCCTTTTTTCCCACAGTGTTTTCTACCCTATCAGAGACAGAAATCATTATTAGAACAACACTTATATCGTCGTCTGCACACGCTTTCGAGTTGGTTAAGTCTAAAATTTTATTGTTTGGTAAAGAGTTAATTCTTTACCGCACAATAAAAATGTAGACTTGTCTGAATTGAAAGTATTTGCAGACGACTATTAAAAGGTGGCTCAAACCATGGAATTTGTCTGTGTCTGTAGAAACATTGTGGGAAAAGGAAAATGCTGGTTACCAGAATTTTCTCCTTTTCCCACAATGTTTTAAAAAAGCTCCCTCAGGGTCATTAAAATTCGGGATCGTGTGGTAAAGGGTTAACTCTTTTCCAGACTATAAAATTTTACACTTGTTTAAATTGAAAGCATTGGTAGTAGGACATACTTGTATTCATGAGATTTTCCTCTCAAAGCTGAGCCTGGTAGCACTGTTGATAGCATACAGGACTTGAAACCACTTCAGATAATTTTTTTTTGGGGGGGGGGGGGGGTTTCAAAGGGGTTCCGTCTTCATAGTCGTTAAAATAGTGATTATTTGGTAAAGAGTTAACCCATGACCTTCTAAACAGTTTTGCAGCTGACACCTTTGAAAGCATTCTTGTAAACTGTGGATACTCAGCATGAGTTATGGGCAAATAAATGAATACATGTCAAATCATTGCAGCAAAAGAAGAAACTACTTAATAAAAGAAGTAATTTCTCCCTCTTTTCCAGTGTCTTTTAAGATGTTTTATTGCAAGATCAAAACAATTGTAGGCAGTCAGAGATGTGTTAAGATGATTGATTTTCTCTTGCCTGATAATGAATTCACTTTAATTTGTAGGATAGATAAAAAATGTCTCAAGTTCACAGCAAAGCAAGGGGCAACATTCAGTGCTTCTGTATAGTTACAGTGTGGGTCAAGATCAGACTTCATAGAACTTGTCTGATCAAAGCCCATATTGACTGGAGATGTGTTGAGATCATTGATTTTTTCATGCCTGATTATAAATTCACTTGATTTTTAAAGGATAGATAAAACAGTTTCTCAGCGCAGACTCAGCAGAGGAAGGGACAACATAAGGTGCTTCTGTATACAGTGTGGGTTAAGATCAGACTTCACAGAACATGTAGCCAGATCAGAGTCCATATTCACCAACCATTCAAATTTGCATAGTTCGCTGTTGTCCATTTTCTCAAGAAATGTCTTGACTCTTTACCCTTTACCACGCAATCCTGGGTTTTAATGACCTTACAGAAAAAAGGCTTTTGAAAACATTGTGGGAAAATGAGAAAATGCTGGTAACCAGCATTTTCTCCTTTTCCCACAATATTTTCTACCCTTTTGACAGCAAACTTCAATTTTTGAGTCACATTTGTTGTCTGCAAATGCTTTGAATTTGGACAAGTTTAAAATTTTGTCATTTGGTAAAGGTTAAAAGTGCAGAATAAACCCAGCATACATTATCAATCTAGAAAAACCCAGGTACAGGCAATGGCGATTTCATGATTGCTTTTGTCTATAGTGTTTCTGCATAGATCACAGTGTAGATCAAAGATCAGACTGCATGATTTATGCACTCTGATCTTGATCCCAAAGTTGTCCCAAGGGCAACTATAGTCGTGAAAGGTGATTTAAGGCTTAACTCATTACCACACTACAAAATTTTAGACTCATCCAAATTGAAAGCATTTGCAGACGACAAAATAAATGGGACTGAAAACTTGAAATTTGTTTTGGAAAGGGTAGAAAACATTGTTGGAAAAGGAGAAAATGCTGGTTACCAGCATTTTTTCCTTTTCCCACAATGTCTTCAAAAGGCATCTTTAACAGGGTCGTTACAAGTCGGGATTGTGTGGTAATGGGTTAATTGCAAATTACCAACATTTTCTCCATTTTGCACAATCCATTCAAAAGCCTTTTTCCTCAGGGTCATTAAGCATTGTATTGTTTGCAACCATCATTTCTTCCTCAAACCTTTCCTCACAATATTTTGTACCCTTTCAAAAAAAAAAAATTCTTTTGAACCTCAGTAAATGTGTCCTCTCCAAATGATTTCACTTTGAACAAAGTCTAAAATTTTGTTGTCTGGTAAAGGCTTAATGAAGTTAGATGGAAATACCCCCTCCCCCCCCCCCCCAACACACACACACACACTCACTAGTTACATTCAATTTCAGCATATTTATTTATTATTTTACATTTATTGAGTAGGAGTAACCAGTCCAACAACTTGTTAATCACTGTCACTGATTACTTTCTGTGTTAATGACTGTCACTGATTACTTTCTGTGTTAATCACTGTCACTGATTACTTTCTGTGTTAATCACTGTTACTGATTACTTTTGGAAAACACTAATTCTTGACAAATAAAATTGAAGGCTTGTCCAAATTGAAAACATTTGCAGAAGACAAATTGAAAGTTGCTCATATTATAGAATTTGTCTTTGAAATGGTAGAAAACATCGTGGGAAAAGGAGAGAATGCTGGTTACCAGCATTTTCTCCTTTTCCCACAATGTTTTCAAAAGTCCTTTTTCCAAGGGTTATTGAAAATCAGGATTGTTTGGCAAAGGGTTAGCCAGTGCTCTTTTAAGGACGTTGGGAGTGTCAGACTCTGCCAGTCTTGTGATTAAAACTTGGCACCTCTGATTTGAGAGGCTAGCCTTCTACCTGTACAGAAGTGTTTTCCAACCCTCTTTAGCTTGACTTAGTACTCACTTGCAGTACTCTCAAAATATTTTCTCGTTACAGTGGGACCAATGGCTAACACCGAAAACTTGATGAAGCAATTTACCGAGCATCATACCAAGGTAGAAGCTATGAAAAATGAATATGTGGATACTCTCAGATCAAAAGGAGTAAGTTTCTGTGGGACTTCCCTTTCACAGTTTTTATATCAAATCTGATCCTTTGCTAAAATGGTCCTGTTTTTTCCCGAACCCAAGGAAGATGGAAAACAGCATTTTCTCTCTTTTCCCACAATGTTTGTTACCTATACAAAGACAAAGGGCATTGTTTATGATGCTTATTATTTGTCATCTGCAAATTTTTTTTTTTCATATTGACAAGTCTTAAACTTCAGCTTGGTAAAGATTTAACCTTTTCCTACACAATCCCAACTTTCAACGACCTTGAAAAAAAAAAGCTTCAGAAAACATTGTGGGAAAAGGAAAAAATGCTGGAAATCAGCATTTTCTCCTTTTCCTGCAATGCTTTCCACCCTTCCCAAAACAAATTTCATTTCTAGAGTAACATTCATTTTTTTGTCTGCAAATGTTGTCAATTTGGACTACTAGTCTAAAATTTTGTCGCTTGGTAAAGAGTTATAACTCTTCTTAACCAGAAGTGAAAACCTAAGACCTGTCCAAATTGAGAGCCTTTGTAGACAAGAAACTGAATATTTACAATTAATAGGATTTATTTAGACAGGGTAGAAAACATTGTGGAAAAAGGAGAAAATGCTGGTTACCTTTTCCCACGATGTATTGCAAAGTGTTCTGTCTCAAGGTGGTTAAAACTTGGGATTGTTCGGTAAAGGGTTAATGAAAAAAAATTGTACAAATATTACAGTTATGTGCCCTTGAACTTACCATAGATGAGCACAGGCTTGAACACTTGACTTCCCTATAAACCCTTTATCAAATACATGTAATTCCATGTTGTAACAACCTGAGGGAAGAAGGCTTTTGAAGACATTCAAGGAAAAGGAGAAAATGTTGCTAACCAGCATTAAGGTTGGTAATGATTTAACCCTTTACCACACAATCCTGACTTTCAATGACCTTGAAAAAGAAAGCTTCAGAAAACATTGTGGGAAAAGGAGAAAATGCTGTTTTCAGAAGGCTTCTTTCTCAGGGTCGTTAGAAGTCGGGATTGTGTGGTAAAGGGTTAATTGAGGTTCTTAGGAATTGGTAACATTTTTCTAGACTGCTTTAACTCTCTCACTTGATTACCTTTTGCAGACAGCATAGATCAAGATCAGACTGCACAGAACATGCAGTCTGATTTTGATCTACACCATCCGCTACTCTGGTTTTAAACTGTGATGAAAGTCTTTTTCAATAGCAATGAAAATCTATTCTCAGAGCTTTGAAAAAAGTGGGATTTCCAAAGTTAGTAGTAAAAGAGTTAATAAAATTTTTTATCTCAAGGAGCCAGCAAATATCGGATTCTTTTTTTTCACAAGATAAAACCTTTTGGATTGTTGGTCAGAGTATGCAAACCCGTACATCATGCATGATAGAACTTTATAAAGTGACTTCACATAATGTTGTTACACAAACACAATGCATATCTCAAACATCTGTAAGAGGATAAAAGTTGTAATGATTTTGTGATAAGTTTACACAATCCCGAGTCGTAATGACCCTGAAAGAGAAGGCTTTTTGAAAACATAGTGGGAAAAGCAGAAAATGCTGGTACCAGCATTTTCTGCTTTTCCCACTTTGTTTTCTATCCAATTGTGGACAGTAAACGTCAAGTAAACTGCCGTTTAAACAGGGATCATGAATGAGATGTTATATACGATCCCAGCTTTAACCCTTTACCACACAATCCTGACTTTTAATGACCCTGAGAAAGAAGCCTTTGGAGAAAATCGTGGGAAAAGGAGAAAATGCTGGTAACCAGCATTTTCTCCTTTTCCCACAATGTTTTCTACCCTTCCCTAAACAACTTTCAGTTTTTCAGTCACATTTATTTTATTGTCTACAAATGCTTTGAATTTGGACTAGTCTAAAGTTTTGTTGTTTGTTAAAGAGTTGAAGTGTTGTCTGCAAAATTAATGCTTTGCGATTGGATTAACCCTTTACCACACAGTGCCGACTTTTAACAATCCTGAGAAAGAAGCCTTTTGAAAACATAGTGGGAAAAGGAGAAAATGCTGGTAACCAGCATTTTCTCCTGTTCCCACAATGTTTTCTAACCTTTCAGAAACAAATGTACTGGTAATCATTTTAGCCTTATTTAATTTGTCATCTGCAAATGTATTCAATTTGAACCAGTCTAAAATTTTGTCGTTTGGTAAAGAGTTAAAGGCTGCTTCCAGACGACAATGTTTTCTATACTCTTTTATTTGGAAGCACCTGCAGCTGACAAATGTGTCTCAAATGCTGGAATTTGTCTTATAACTCTCTAGCAAAGGAAAAAAATTTTAGTGATGTCAAAATTGAAAGCATTTCTAGAGAGCAAGATGAGTGTGACTCAAAAATTGAAATTTGTTTTTGATAGGGTCATTAAACTTTGGATTGTGTGGTAACGAGTTAACCCTTTACCAGACGACAAAAATTTCAGCCTTGTCCAAACTGAAAGCATTTGCAGACGACAATTTCATTGTGGCTAAAATTGTGCAATTTTCTCTTGATAGGATAGAAAACATTGTGGGAAAAGGAGAAAATGCTGGTCACCAGGATTTTCTCCTCTTCCCACAATGTTTTCAAAAGGCTTCTTTCCCAGGGTTGTTAAAAGTTGGGATTGTGTGGTAAAGAGTTAAAGGGTAGAAAATATGATGAGAAAAGGAGAAAATGCTGCTTACCAGCTTTTTCTCTTTTCCCCAGCATTGTTGTCAAAAGCCTTGATTTTCAGGGTCCTTAACTCTTTACCACACAATCCCGACTTTTAACGACCCTGACGAAGAAGGCCTTTGAAGACATTGTGGGAAAAGGAGAAAGTGGTGGTAACCAGCATTTTCTCCTTTTCCCACAATGTTTTCTAATCTATCAAGGGCAGATTTCATCATTTGGGCTACCTTTAATTTGTCGTCTGCAAATGCTTTCAATTTGGACCAGTCTAACATTTTGTCGTTTAGTAAAGGGTTAAAACCCAGGGTTGTATGGTAAAGGGTTAACCTGGTGTTTATTTTTTCAGTTCTGCTTATAAGTCATTCTTATTTTTATAGATCAAAGGTCAAGGAGACATTATTCCAGGTGATAAACCAGGCCCAGTGATTGTCGATCAAGCCAAAGCCCTTGGAGTCGATATTATTGTTATGGGGACCAGAGGTTTGGGGCCTTTCAAACGTTTCATGAATGGAAGTGTCAGTAATTATGTTGTACAGAATGCTGAATTACCTGTTACGATCGTTCCATTTAGTCAGTAAAGGGGATGGGGAGAATAATAGTAGAAAGGGAATGGATGCTGCAATTTTATTATCGTTTCATGTATCTTTTTTCCTTCTTAACAAAAGCGGCTTCTCTCTGATGCATTCATGTCTGATGAGATTCTTTCAGATGCTTCATTTTCAGAGCTTAATCCTTTACTGCACAATGTCGACTTCTAACCACCCTGAGAAAGAGCGCTTTAGAAAACATTGCAGGAAAAGGAGAAAATGCTGGTAACCAGCATTTTCTCCTTTTCCCACAATGTTTTCTACTCTTCGTAAAACAAATTTCAGTTTTTGAGTTACATTTATTTTGTCGTCTGCAAATGCTTTCGATTTCAGCTAGTCAAAAATTTTGTCGTTTGGTAAAGTGTTAATGAATCTCTGAAAACAAACAATACTGGCAATACTGGCTGCTGTTTTCTTACAAGCCTGAGAAGAGTGATTAAATGTCTTTTTTAACCTGTTACCAACTTTTTTAATCTTTAAATGACCCTGATGATAGCTCTTTAAAACATGCTTAGAAAAAGAGAAAGTGCTGGTAACCAACACTTTCTCCTTTTCAAACAATATTATCAACCCTTACAATTGTGCCACATTTTTATTGTTGAGAGTAAAAACACTTCCAGTTTGGACAAGTCTTAATTTTTTCTGCTTGGTGAAGAGGTAACCAACAGGGCGGGCTGTGATCAACATTTCTTAATTCAGTTTTTCATTCAAAATTCTACGACACAGTGTAGGCAAGTCAGAAGGCTTGTTTGGAATTTAAAAGTAAAAAAGGATACAGAAAAACAAATCTAGGGCTGTATTCACCAACCATTCTAAATTGAATTTAATTTCCCAGAGTTTTCTAAATTTCAAAGGAACTTAATTTCTGACTGGCTTAACTAATTGTTGTAGCTAGTTAGAAATTGTGTTTCTTTCTAAATCTAGAGTTAGACAAAGAATGCCATTTAGATTATTCAGCGAATATTGGTCCTGGACTCAGATATGAATTCATCACATTGGCTGATGTTACAGTTCTTTAACCCTGTACCAAACAACAAAATTGTAGCCCTGTCCAAATTGAAAGCATTTGCAGACGACAATTTCAATGTGGCTCAAGTGGTGCAATTTTGATTTGATAGGGTAGAAAACAATTGTTAAAAGGCTTCTTTCTCAGGGTCGTTAAAAGTTGGGATTGTGTGGTAAAGTGTTAAATCTAATTCTCTTTTTTTTTACTTCTGAATTTTAATTCTAAGTTTTCTATTTTTTGGCTTGAAATTCCTGTATTGGCCAAATTTTCTTTTACACATTTTCTTGTTAAGAAATTTAATTTTGAAATGAAAAAACGACAGCTGAAAAAAGAAATATATATGTTAAAGTTACTCATTTGTTTTACCGGTGTATACTTAACTGAGTACCAATAATACAAAAGTTTCAGTATCTGGTTTGAGGTATTCCTTGACTTCTTACCACTTTTATTTTACAGTGGACCAAATTACCTTTCACAACACCTTGTTTGTAATGATTGTAACATTTTTTGTACTCTCACAGAGCTCCAGATAGAGGGAGTGATTTTGATTTCAAAATTGAAAATATTGATTTTTCTCTCTAAACCCTATGTTATGGGTACTCATTGGAATCGTCTCGAGACGACTCCAGTGAGCACCTACAACTTGGGGTTTGGAAGAGAAATAATGGATTTAGAATACCATCACTCAGTTTACCTGGAGCTCTGCTCTCAGTTACAGTAGTCAGTTACCAATCCCAGAGAGCATGGAATTAATGGACTGGACCTTTTCAAAAACCCTTTACTAAAGAATCCCCCGCTTGTATCGACCCAGTAGGTTTTTGAAAACGTCGTGGGAATGGAAAAAAATGATGGTAACCATCATTTTCTTCTTTTCCCAAGATGTTTTTTATCCTTCAAAAATTAAATTTCAATTTTGAGTAAAATCCATTTTGACCTCTGCTAATGCTTTCAGTTTGAACTAGTCTAAAATTTTGTCGTTTGGGAAAGAGTTAACCCTTTCCCAAATGACAAATTTTGGACTAGTCCAAATTGAAAGAGTTTGCAGACGACAATTTTAAATTTGATGAAAATGGCAGAAAGGTCTCAAAACGGGTAGAAAACACTGTAGGAAAAGGAGAAATTGCTCATTACGAGCAATTTCTCCTTTTCCCACAGTGTTTTCAAAAGACTTGTACTGCAGACATGTGAAAACCAGGGCTTGTTTGGGAAAGGGTTAAGGAAAAAAACCAGCTGTACCGGTACATGTATTATTGTTGTACCAAGGCTGTTTTGGCCAGAATTTGTAACAAAGTAATGGACAGTGTAGATCCATGATCAGACTGCACAACCTCTATAACCCATAGAATGCTTATCATTAGTTTTTGCTTTTACAGACCTACTATAGATCAAGATCAGACCGCACATCCTGTTCAGTCTGATCTTAGGTTCACACTGTGAGTGTCCAGTATTCTAAAATATCCGGCAAGTCTGATTTTTGTAAATTCCGTCTATGCTTTGCTTTTCCTAGTTGTTTGATAGAAGTCATAGCCACTTTTCCCACAGTGTTTTCAGCGTGATTCAGGGATTTAAAACATTGTTTTTCTGTGGTAGCAGTTATACTGTTTACCAGACGACAAAATTTTAGACTTGTCCAAATTGAAAGCATTTGCAGACGACAATTGAGTGTGTTGTAACCCTTCACTAAACGACAAAGTTAGAGACTGGTTCAAATTGAAATCATTTGCAGACGACAAATTAACTATTGCTCAAGTGGTGAGATTTGTCTTTGATAGGACAGAAAACATTGTGGGAAAAGGAGAAAATGCTGGTTACCAGCATTTTCTCTTTTTCCCACAATGTTTTCGAATGTCTTCTTTCCCAGGGTCATGAAAACCAGGGATTGTTTGGTAAAGGGTTTAATGATGGGATTTGTCTTGGAAATGGGTTGAAAATATTGTTGGAAAAGGAGAAAATGGTGGTTACCAGAATTTTCTCCTTTTATATCAATGTTTTCATAAGCCTTTTACCTTAGGATCATTAAAATAGGGGATAGTTTGGTAAAGGGTTAAACAGCGTAGCTTTTGTTATTGTGGTTTCTTGTGAATCTCCAACGTTCACCATTTTGCGCATCTGTCCAGCCTCTGTTAGTATTTTTTTAATATTTGTATTTGCATGTTTAGTATAAGTCAGTAGTTAACAATAGAGCAATAATTGTACATGATTTTTATATCAAGAGATTTCTGTAGTTGTAAATGGTTATGAACTGTCAATAATATAGACTGAAAACTTGCTGTAAATTTTTTATTACAATATAATGTATTTGAATATAAGGGGATATACAGTCGTTCACTTTCATCTTGTTTCGTCAAAATGCTGTAGTACTTTTTCTCTTTATCTGTATACAAAAATACTTATGAAATGGAAGTTTGAAAGTCAACACTTTAGACTACTTTAGATCACTAAATAAAGGACACTGAGGAACTTTGCTTTTTGATATTTACACAGACATTTTATTTCTTCTTTTTTAACGCTTGTAGTGCTGAACCCAGATTTAATTGCTTTTGCAGACAGTTTAAGATCAAGATCAGACTGCACAGAATGTGATCTTGGAGCTGCTCTGTCTGCTTTCTTGCCATATATTTTGACATAAACAGCTTTGGAATTGCAATATATGTATCTGTAATTCAGACTCGGTATTTCAATTTTATTTATCATGCATTACATGTGTTAACTTCTTCAGTATAGAAAGTTGGTCTGTCAAATTGTGCTTATTAAGATATAACCTACAAGCTTATTATCAATTTGCATTTTTTCACCAGATTAAAAAAAAAACTTCATTTGACTTTACATGTACGTGTTTGTAATACATGTATTATCGCAGTTTGAACACCTTATTTCTAGTCCTCATGCACTTTTCTTCTGTGACTGAATACAGTGTTTTTCAAGGGCTAGCAAAAAGAAATTAGAAATAGATGGCCGACTTCTGTTTTGGATGAAAGAATCTCATAATTAACCCTCACCGTGCAAAATTAACTCTTTACCTAACAGCAAAATCTTAGGTCGGATTTGAGAGTGATTGCAGACAGCAAATCAAACATGACTCAGTCAGTGGGATTTGTCTTTGAAAGGGTAGGAAGTACTGTGGAAAAAGGAGAAAATGCTGGTTACCAGCATTGTCTTCTTTTCCCACAATGTTTTCATAAGCTTTTGACGGCAGGAAAAATAGGCATTTTAGCCTGCAGAAAACAATTACACTTTCATGGTTGGTTTGGCCAGAATATTTTGCAAAATAATGGATAGCGTATATCCGAGATCAGTCTCTGTTCTATGAAGTATGATCTTGGTCTGTACAGTTGGTAAATATAAATGAGCCATGCTCTGGCAAAAGGGGGCCTTATGCATCTCCGTAATGCACTATATGAAGTAAGTCATCATATAAATATGGATCCATAAAATCCATTTTGCATAACAACAGACTAAATCAGGAGGTACACTGGTCCTTTGACATACAGCTTATTTCGTAACCTTGCAGTACATCAAATAAAAAGCATTGCATTAATTGTAAGTGCGCCCAATATGACCTTTGATGTCGACAGGCCATGAAACTTCATTCATTCATTCCTTTGACATACAGAAAATTGACCAATAGCAAAAAGTTTCAAACCAGGTCAGCCTGCGCGGACTGCACAGGCTGACCTGGGTCGATACTTTTTGCAAATATATTAAGCCCCCTTCTAGCAGAGTATAGGTCAAATAAAGTTGTGCTCATCACTGTAAGGGCGAATGCCAAGAAGCTTGGTTTTGTGTGTTCATTTGTTGGACTTGAGTTTACTTTCGTACATCTTGAACTCTCATGCAGATTATTTTTCATTCACACATCTTGAACACCCATGCAGTTTATTTTTGTAAGTTTTATATGAGATTCGGAGATACACTGTCCCGGTAATGCTCAATACCTCTGTTTTAGCTGTGCTAGAGTGTGTTCATTGTGTAATATAATACATTTTTTACATTGTTTGGTGTAATAGGCTTCAAATACCTCACAAATTGAAACGAAAATCTTTTACATAAATCTTACAGATATCCTGTAAATGTTTCAAGTATCAATAGAAATTTTCTAAGCAAGTCTGAATGTATGTAGATAATTAAGATGAACCAATATGGAATAAAGTGATAACTCTTTTAGACAAACATTTACTAATTCATCTTTTTGTGTGACATTTCATGATTTGTAAATCTGACATAATGTTTTGTTTGGCCTAAAAAACATGTTTAACATGGTTGTTTCTAACATGAATGTGTAACTTGTTCCCGTCTAAAACATATTTACAGTGGACAAGTTTGGTAACATCCTTGTAAAAGGGGAAGGATGAACATGAAATATGGTTTTACCCTTTACCACAAAATCCGGAGTTTTTAAGACCCTGAAGGACAAGGCTGGTAACTAGCATTTTCTTCTTTTCCTACAATATTTGCTACCCTTTCAGAGACAAACCCCATAATTTGAGCCACAGTTTTGAAGGAGAGTAGCTTTAAGATCAGACTGCACACTTTGTGCTGGGAATGCAGTCTGATCTTAGTATGCTATCTAGATGATAAATTGACCTGAACAACCTTGAAATGGTGATATTTTTAGATGGGCCCTGTTTCACAGGAAAACCTCGACACATTACTGCACATGCTATTTTTAGACCAACAAAAACTACATGTATAACAAATTATGAAAAGGACGGGCAGTTGAAAGACAGAAGCAAGTCTTACGAGCTATTGCTTTTCCCTCAGTGTTTTCCAGAGCGATTTTGAAGGGGCATTAATGACATATTTGGACAGTAATGGGTTAAAGTGTTCAAAAGCCTGAAGGTTAAACAATGTCACACTATAAATCAAGAGAAGCAATTACTGCATTGTACCATGTTGACACTTTAACATGTTAGGCAAGATTTTGTTACCTTTGCTGATGGTCAGGTCTAGATCAAGATCAGACTATACAAACTGTGCTGTCTGATCTTTGATGTGAGCTGTTGACAGCCAAAAGTCTCTTTACATTTCAATTTTTGATGTCTTTGTATAAACTCTATACCAGACAGAAAAATTTCAGACTTTTTTTCAAATTGAGAGCACCTGCAGACAACATATCAAATGTGGTTCTAATGATGTGATTTATCTTTTCATAAGGTGAAAACATCATGAGGAAAGGAGAAAATGCTGGTTTCCAGCATTTTCTCCTTTTCCCAAGATGTTTTCAAAATTAGCAGGACAATTTTGTGAAGGTTTGAATTGAAGGGTTTAGATTGAAGACCCTCATTTGTGTATTACATACATGAAGGATTAACTCTTCACCAGACCACAAAATTTTACACTTGTTCAAATTGAAAGCATGTGCAGGCGACAAAATAAATGTGAATCTAAAAGCTAAATTTGTTTCTGGTCGGGTTGGAAACATTGTGGAAAAAGGAGAAAATGCTGGTTACCAGCATTTTTTCCTTTTCCCACAATGTTTTTAAAAGGCTCCTTCTGCAGGGTTGATAAAACTCTGGATCGTCTGGTATTGAGTTAAGAAAACATAATGCGTTGTTACATGTACATGCAAAATTTGATGTTACATTTTGCTTTAGGCTTTAATAGTATAATTATGTGTAGTTTGCTTACCTGTCCTGGGAAAAGATTAAAAAGAGCTTATGTGGAAAAAAGATTACATTCTTCTCACCTGTGTTTTCTCCTGCACTTTTATTGTAAATTTTTTTACCCTTAAAGCGCCTTTTACTAATATAGTTGCCTTTGCGGCCAGTGTAGATCAAGATCAGGCTGCACAAAATGTGCAGCCTGATCTTTGATCTACACTGTCCGCTATGTTAAAACACTACAGGCAAAATGTAGCCATGAACTTGCAATTATATTGGTTTTATTCTAGAATGAAAATGACCATTGGGTTTATTCGGCGCTTTAAAGGTTAAATTGCAACCTGCAGCCATGCAGTTTTGTTCATGAATGATAGTCTGTTACAGTGGTTATGGTTGTTTATATTTGAGCCATGGTCTGGCAAAAGGAGGCTTAATGCATCTCCATGATGCATTGTACCAAGCGAGTCATCACAATTATGGATCCATAAAATCCATTTTGTCTTGTAACTGACTGAGTCATGAGTTATACTGGTCATTTGACATACGGAAAAATGAGCACTAGCAAAAATTTTCGACCCATGCCAGCCTGGGCAGACTGCACAGGTTGACATGGGTTGATGCCGTTAGCAGATGCATTAAGCCCCCTTTAGACAGAGCATGGCCAATTTTTTTTTTCCTACCAATTCACATGTAAACCATGTAAGCATATCAGATTATGTGTACCTTTTTAGCAATGGGTTTAGTGTTGTTGATAATTTATTGTGCCCTTTGGAATATGCTTGGTCCCTTTTGAATCTGCACTTATTAAATCATTGCCTTTTTTAAATCAAGTGCAATACAGTAGATCATCCATTTTGAATTTGTGTTGTGAAGACATGTAGAAAATAATGAATAGGTAAATGGAGAAATATAATAGTAAATGGAGAAAATTTCAAGTACTGTATGGTAACTCATAAAGCTGTCTGCGAAAGTTGAATCAGTACTGGTGTAAGAAAGCCAGGAAACACATGGGTGCGTCACTGACCGCCATGATATGACCTGAGCTGTTAAAATGGCTTTAAACTGTTTCCACACAACGAAAGACTTCTCCAAATTGAAAGCATTTGCAGACAAAAATTTAAATGTGGCTCAAATGATGGAACTTGTCTTTGATTGGGAAAGCATTGTGGGAACAGGAGAAAATGCTGGTTTCCAGCATTTTCTCCTTTTCCCACAATGTTTTCAAAAGGCTTAGGGTCAATAAAACTCGGGATTGTGTGGTAAAAGGTTAAACTCCAATACAAAAAAAACAAACAGAAAGCTACCTACTGCACAAAAGTCTAAATATGTCAAGATGAAGCAAGGAGATTATAAAATGTGTGCTCTTGACATTGGTTTACAAACTTTGCAATGCCTTTATTTCAATTTCTACACTGAAAATAGGTTTCCAACTTCAATAATTGTATTTTCTGCAGATGTACTAATTATTAAGCCTAATACAATGTATTTTTAGATACCTTACTGATTTGGTGCAGTGCTAGTGATGCAAAATAGACAATTTTGAGGGAAGGAAAAATTAATTTTTTTTAATGATTTGGACAACATAAGGAAAAAGGAGCAATTGATTGTAAGAAGCAATTGCTTTTTTTCCAGCAATGTCTTCAAAAGCGGTCTACGGCAGGTCATGTTTGTATAAAGTTGATAATTTAAGCTGACCAAAGTACATGTAATAAAAAGTGTGGCTGTAGCAATTCCAGTACTTTGATTATCTGTTTAAATATAGCACGTTAATTATTATATACCCATAACGCACATCTATTACGCACATGCAAGTTATTTTGAGATCTTCTACTTTTGTACAATTTATGTTTGTATCTCACCTGTAACCAAGTATAGACATTAGATTTTACACAGATATTGAAAACAGTTTGTTCTTTCTTTATCCAAAAACTATTTCAATCTTCTGCTTGTTTATTTAACTCTTTACCAAATGACAAAAGTTGAGACTGGACCAAATTGAGAGTATTTGCAGAGGACAAACTGAATTTACCTCAAATGATGATTTCTGTCTCTGATAAGGTAGACAACATTGTGGGAAAAGAAGAAAATGCTGGTTACCAGTATTTTCTGCTTTTTCCACAATGATTTGTACCCTTTAAAAGACATTCAAATCCTTTCAAATGCACATTCTGTTATCCGAGTTGTTTAGGTTGTCATCTGCAGATGCTTTCAAATTGGACATGTCTAATTCTTGTTTGGTAGGAGTTGACACCCTACATGTACTTATTACAGACAGTATAGATCTCGGATCAGATAGGCCAGCCCAGGTAGCTCAGTGGTTAGTGTATCCGACTCGTGACCTGATGGTTGCGAGTTTGGTACCCGGTTGAGGCATATTTTCTTTCCGTCGATTTTTCGCCTCTCACCTCTGATTCATGTGAGAAAAGTAGTCAGTGGCTTTGGAAAGAAAGTTGTGTCAGTACTGGTGTGAGAAAGCCAGGAAACACATGGGTGCGTCACTGACCACCATGATATGACCTGAGCTGTTAAAATGGTGTTTAACTCCAATACAAACCAATCAGGTCAGATGGTATATTCCTTATGGTCTGCATTTGTTCTATACTGTCTGCAAAAGTAACTTGTAGAAGGCAATCTAAATGTTGACCCTTTACCAAAGAAATCCTATGTTTTCACGACCCTAAGAAAAAAGGCTTTTGAAAACATTGTGGGAAAAGGAGAAAATGCTGGTAACCAGCATTTTCTCCTTTTCCCATGTTTTTTACCCTTTCACAGATTTACTTCATAATTTTAGACACATTTTGATTGTCATCTGGTAACCAGAATTTTCTCATTTTCCCACATCATTATCTAACCTTCCACAGATTTCTATCATAATTTTAGACATATTCTAATAGTCATCTGCAAAAACATGTACTTTGAATTTGGATGAGTCTCAAATCTTATCATTTTGACGAGAGTTAAACTAGAAAGAAAAAAAAAACAGGTTTGACAGCCCTGGTAGCTCAGTCGGTAGCGTAGAGGACTTGAGAACAGGGGGTTGCTGGTTTGATCCTCGGTTTGGCCAATTTCTTTCCGAGGATTAATGGTAGTCATTGAGACAGGATTTGTTCCTCTCTCACCTCTGCCCATTGTTTCGACAATGGTTATGTGGGAAAGCAGCCAGTGGCTTGGAAAGAATATTGTGCATAGTACTGGTAAAAGAAACATGAATAGGTGCACTGGCATCAATAGGTGCCCCGGCCACCGTGATATAACTGAAATAAAGTTGAAAACGGCATTAGACACTATACAATCAATCAATCAAACATGCTTAATAGCTCCTTGCTACAGTAATTTTTAATCACATCATGAAAATCATATACTGGATCTGATTTAAGTTGGTTTTTGATACAACATTTTATTACATAAGTCTAGGAGGAGGTAGGTGAGTTTGTTAATGCATTTATTTTATTAGACTACATTAACCCTTTACCAGACGACAAAATTTTAGCCTTGTCCAAATTAAAAGCATTTGCAGACGACAATTTCAGTGTGGCTCAATTGGTGCAACTTTTCTTTGATAGGGTAGAAAACATTGTGGGAAAAGGAGAAAATGCTGGTTACCAGCATTTTCTCCTTTTCCCACAATGTTTTCAAAAGGCTTCTTTCCCTGGGGTGTCAAAAGGCGTCATTGTGCGGTAAAGGGTTAACTCTTTACCACATGACAAAATATTAAATTTTGACTGGTCCAAATTGAGAGCATCTGCATACAACAAATTAAATGTGACCCAAATGATTGGATTTGTTTTTGAAAGGTAAGAAAACATTGTGGGAAAAGGAGACAATGCTGGTTTCCAGCGTTTTCTCCTTTTCCCACGTTGTTTTCAAAAGTCCAATTTCCAAGGGTCGTTAAAAAAGCAGGATTGTGTGGTAAAGGGTTAATAAAATTGTATGCTAAAAGCCAACTTCTTATTGTCACATAATTACAGCTCATGAATTTTAGTTATTCCTTTACCAAATTATTCTGTGTCTTCACAACCCAGAGGAACAAGCCTTTAGAAAACATTAGGCGAAGTCGGACTTGCAGATAAAAGGAACGATTCTGATTTCAAAATGGAAAATATTAATCACTCTCCACTAAACCCTACGTTATGGGTACTCATCAGAATCGTCTCATCGAGACGATTCTTATAAGTACCCACAACATAGGGTTTGGAAGAGAAATAACGGATTTAGAATACTATCACTCCCCTTTATCTGGAGGTCTGGGAAGTGGAGAAAATGCTGGAAACCAGAATTCTCTCCATTTCCTGCAATGTTTTATAAACTTTCAAACACAAATACTATATATGAAACACATTAAATTTTTCTTCTGCAATTCCTTTCAAATTTTACTAGTTAGAATATTGCAGTCTGGTAGTGGGTTAAAAATTACAAAAACATTTATGCATGTGTGAAAATTTCCATGAATCAGACAAAATTATTTCCTTTAGAGGTGTGTTAACCCTTTACCAAACAATCTCATGTTTTAACAACCCTAAGATAAAAAGCATTTGAAAACACTGTGTGAAAAAGAGAAAAAGTGGTAACCAGCATTTTCTTCCATTTCCCACAATGTTTTCTACCTTTTCTGACACAAGTCACATTATTTTAGTATCATTTTATTTGTCGTCTGCAAAATGCTTTTAATTTGAAAGAGTCTGAAATTTTGTCGTTTGGTAAAGAGTTAAGCATTGTTGTGCATGAAAAATAGTTCAAAAGAAAGTTACATAACTATTTGATTTGAACTCTAACTACAAAAGAAATCTCAGCTAAGGAACTATTCAATTTTGCCTGTTGGGTCGACAGTGAAATGTAGGTCAGCTATGATAGAATCAAAGTACTGAAAGTACTGACAGACTAGCGAATTTGATTGATTGATTGTATGGTGTTTATTAACCCTGTTTTCAACATTATTTCAGTTATGTTGGGGTGGCCAGTGCACATATCCATGCTTTCCTGGAGTTTCTTTTACCAGTACTCCGCACAATATTCTTTCAAAGCCACTGGCTCCTTTCCCACATAACCATCGTGGAAACGTGAGCAAGAAAGGAATCTTGTCGCAATGACTATCATCAAACCTCGGAAAGAAATTTGTTGAAGATCAAACCAGCGACCTCCTGTTCTCAAGTCCTGTATGCTACCGACTGAACTGCCGGGGCTATAAGTGCTATTGGTTAACTATAATCCAGTTTAAGTTTAACCCTTAACCTGCTGAAAAATGTTAAATGAAACTTTCAAGCTGATGGTAAACATCTGAATATTGCTACTGCTATTTCACAGTTACACTTTGGAGAAAATGTATCCTCTTATCAGACATGTAGATCCAAGATCAGACTGCACACACTGTCTGCAAAAGGTCATCGAGTCGCGGTAGTGCTGGTAAAAGAAACTTGAGGAAAGCATGGACAGGTGCTCTGGCCGCCGCAATATCACTGAAATAATGTTGAAAACAGCGTTAAACACCATGCAGTCAATTTAGCCTGTTTCACATCAGCTTTACGACAGCCGTACGGGTACATCTTTTGACAAATCGCAGGACTTCGCGCGGACTCCGCAAGACTGCCGTACAAATTCGCAACGCCGCAGACGTCGCAAGCTGGTTTTTCAACATGCTCATTTTCTTAGCGATTTCTTTGCGATTTTTGAAGTTCGCACGGCAACTGTACGGTTGCCACACGGCAGCCGTACGGCAACCTTGAGACCATCGCACGTCAATCGTACGATTTCATACTTGCTTTTGTCCTGCGAAGGCTGCACGGTGATCGTACGAACATCTTGCGGCTGTCTTGCGAATGCCTTGCGTTTGGTGAAAGTCTGTCTAAAGACTGCTGCGGAACGTACGAACAATGTATAGATTCGCACGGCTGCCCCACAAATGCCTTGCGAAAAGTTAGCGTCATCCCTCCACTTTAAGAAGTTTGTCTCTTGTTCGTCATCAGTCGCTGTCGAGATTTTAGAAAGAGAAGCTCATGCCTCCAAAACAAAGATCTCAGAAGGGAAAGGGGAAGGCGGGTTGCTGAACCCGCCATTGAACCCGAGACAACCGAGGTACCACCAACCGAGGATTCAGATGAAGAAGGCACGTGCTTGTACAGGAGTGACAAATATGCCTTTACTTCACAGCAAGAGAATACAGTCACTGATCTGGGCTAGAAGGCAGAGTGAAAACTTCCTCTTTATACTCGTCATATATGGCTCGACACACCTCGGGAACAAAGCGGGAGATAGTGCAGAAAGCGAACACAGAGTTATCACTAACTTCTCTCCGGGCTTAATAGATCCACGACCCCTGAAATTGGAAAAAATATAACAAATGTAAAAGTTTAAGGGCCCGTAATGCAATTTGGCATTTGCAAACAACATGGATCCAGCTCAGTCGTGGCATAAAGACGCGTCTGATTGGGATCCATATTGTTTGCTGTTGTGATAGCAAAATGAAAAATAAAATACATCTGCTCTGTACATATATACAAGTATATATATTTAAAATGCAACATATTTATTGGAAACTAAAGAGGTAGTCAAATGTTTAACTTGCCTGTTGGACGTGGTGATACGAGGACCAACTCGTAGAAGTAGCTCGGCAAACATGTTCGAGCTCATTCTTATGTAGCTCAGCTCTGTTGGGCTCTTCCGCGTTGACGCTCACGGACAAGCATTAAAAAGATAGCGTCGTCCCGTTCTTCATCTGCGAGTATCCTGTTCTTCATCTGCGAGTATCCTGTTCATGGCTGCAATACGCAACCTATGTGCCTGGGTAGCCGTAGTTTACTCAGTGAAGGCCTGCTGCAGAATGAAGCTGTTGCCGCATACCATTGTGTATATATATATCCAAATCTTGACAACAGGAGATAATTCCTCCTCCTAATCGCGATCGCACGAACACCGTACAGCTGTCTTGCAAATTCGTGCTTGCCGTGCGGTGGTCGAAAGAAACTTTGCAAATTCTTACGGCAGTCTTGCGGGTGCCTTGACAATTTGTGCGGCAGCCTCACGATAACCGCATGACAGCCGTGCGAACACGTCGCTTTGTTTTCTTCGTACGTTCAACCTGCGAACACCTTACGGTTCGTGAGTCAACTGTGCGAACAACGTACGGAGATCGCTTTGCAAATTTGCAGTATGTGCGACGGGTGCGAATAGGTAGCGATTGTATTTGCGGCGGAAATCGTACGACGAAAAAATCGCACGGCTGATGTGAAACAGGCTTAAGTCAATATCTAATAGCACAAGATGTAGTTAACTATTTAACTCTCCTTACAGAATGAAAAATTTTACATCCGTCCAAATTCAAAGCTGTTGCAGACCATTAATTAAATGTGGCTGAACTAATGAAACATGATTCCAGAAGGGTAGAAAACAATGTGGGAAAAGGAGAAAATGACAGTTACCAGCATTTTCTCCTTTTCCCACAATGTTTACAAAGGGACCCTTCCCCAGTATCGTTAAAACTTGGGACTGTTTGGTAAAAGGTTAATAGAGTAACAGTTTAACATAATAGTTCAACTGTACACAATGATCCAAATAATGAATGACTGAAGGAATGACAAGGATTCCCTGTCGAGTGGGGGTTGATATAGCTGGGATTTGCTACAAGTTTACCTAGGTGTATCTATTAATAGATTCATTAATAATGTTACAGTTGTGTAGGAATAAGTGATTCTCTGCTTTGCATAGGTCACTCAATTTACATATAAGCAAAGACCTTGTACCTTGTAAATGGCATCTTGTTCAGTTTATTACTTTGTAAGACGACATGTGCAAATTGGAGAGGTAGAGATTTAGTGGTTTATGTCTAAATTGTCATGTTTAACAGAATTAAGATTTCTAACAGAAAGAAGTATTTTCTGTGTGGCAGTATTTGGCAACTGTGGGGTTTTGAATCTAGGTCAATCTTGATACCTATAGACTAGCTTCGCTTGTCAAAAAAGGCGTAGGAACATGGTACATTATTTCAAGGTATAACATCAAATAATGCTAATCTAAAACACTGTGAGAGTAAGGGAATAAACCCTTTACCACACAACCTGGAGCATTAGTAACTCCAAGATCAAAGGCTTTTGAAAAGAAAAACAGTGCAGATAACCAGATTGTTCTAATTTCTCTCCAATGTTTTACTCCCTTTAACAGACAAAAAATCCATCATTTGAGCCAAATTTAATTTGTCGTCTGCAAAGCTTTGAATTTGGACAAGTTTTCTCTTCTGTTGTTTGGTAAAGAGTTAATAACGGATAAATCACTCTTTACACTTTACCACATGACAAAACTTTAGACAAGTCTAAATTGAGAGCATTTGCAGATGACAAAATAAATGTGACTCCAAATTTAGAAATTTGATTTGGGAAGGGTAGAAAACATAGTGGGAAGAGGAGAAAATGCTTGTTATCAGCATTTTCTCCTTTCCCCACTGAGTTTTCAAAGGCTTTCTTTCTCCAGGTCGTTAAAAGTCCAGATTAAGTGGTAAAGGATGACAATTTACATATATAACACCCATCAAAAATGCTAATTAAATGTAAAGTACTCTAAAATAAAATAGTCTTTGCATTGATCTTAACCCATTTCCACACAATCCCAAGTTCCAACGACCCTTAGAAATTAGACTTTTGAAAGCATTGTGGTAACCAGCACTTTCTCCTTTTCCAACAATGTCTTCTAACCTTTTAGAATATGACCAATTATTTGAGCCACATTTGTCATCTGCTAATGAACAGTCTTAAATATGTCATTTGGTACAGCGTTAATTAAGAATTAAGTCAACAAATGACAATATTTAAACTTGTCCTTACTGAAAGTTTCTGCATACAAAAAATTAAATGTGGATCCAATGATGAGACTAGTCTTTGAAAGTGTTTAAACCCTGTTGGAAAAGGAGGAAATGTTAACAGCCAGCATTTTCTTCTTTCCCAACAATGTCTTATAACCCTTTACCAAAAAAGTCTAGACATGACCAAATTAAAAAAATATGCAGGCAAAAAAGTCAAGCCTTTTCACCCTTTACCACATAATCCCAAGTTTTATCGACCCCGAGATAGGAGGCTTTTGAAAACATTGTGAGAAAAGAAGAAAATGCTGATATCCAGCATTTTCTTCTTTTCCCACAATGTTCTCTCCCATTTCAGGGAAATATCCTGTTGTTTGGGCTGCAACGAATACACCATCTGCAAATGTGTTCAATTTGGATGACTTAGAATTTTTGTTGTTTGGTAAAAAGTTAAATGATTTTTGTCTTTGAAAAGGTAGGGAACATCAGGGGGAAAGGAGAAAATGTTGAATAACAGTATTTTCTTCTTTTCTCACAAAAGCCTTCTTTTTCAGGGTTGTTAAAACTCGGTATTGTGCTGTAAAGGATAAAAAAATCCTTTTCCTACAAAAAAATCATTTGGTGAAAGAGTATCATTTATACGCTGTAATCTGAAGAGATCAGTGGCCTTTATAAACAGGTTTTCTTTTCTCCTTGAAAGCTGTTAGCCCTTCTATTCTGTCTTTAGTTGGAATGACCTGAAAAGAGATCAGTGGCCCTTATTAACAGTTTTTTCTTTTCTCCCTAAAGACCCTATCTCTGCCAAAAGTAAACAATGCAGATGTTAAAATGCATTTAAACTTAAATCATTCCATTTAAAAGTATGTAAATTCTTATGAAGATGACAATCTGTCATTGTATGGTCCGCCCACGTATTAGCCACTGGCAGAAAAATGAAATCTAAAACTAGGTCAGAAGTTGCCAGGTCACTCTACCTTATGTTTACTTTTCACCTGATTTGAAAATTATTTTTTCTGCCAGCGACTATTACTTTGACCGACTGTACAATAAGAGACTGTCATCTTCACAATCATTTCCATACATTTAAAAGGCATGACTTAAATGCATTTTACCTCCCCATTATTCACTTTTGGCAGCTAAAGGGTAATTAACCATTCATCATACCATCCCACTTATTAACAACCCTGAGGACTAAAGCTTTTGAAAACAGTATGGGAAAAGGAGAAAATGTTGGTAACCAGCATTTTCTCCTTTTCTCCCCTACAATGCTTTTTACTTTTTGAAATAAAAATGGCATCATTTGAGCGTCATTCAATTTGTCATCTGTAAATGCTTTCAATTAGGACTACTCCAGAATTTTACCAAGCAACAAAGAGTAATTTAGAAACTATTAGCCCTTCTATCCTTTCTGTTGTTGGGATAAGCTGAAAAGAGAAACAAATACAAAGTCCATAATCTGTCCTCATATTTGGCGACAGCTGCACTTTGGAAAACTATTTTTAGCAACAGAATGACTGTCATGGGCTTTCAATGTCAAAATGTAAATTCTCTAACCCTGTACCAAGCAATCCCCTGTTTTACATTCTTAACCCTTTACCACACGACAAAAATTTATGCCAGTCCAAATTGAAAGCTTTTGCAGATGACAATTTCAATATGGTTCAAATGATGTGATTTTTGTTTGATATGGTACAAAACATTGTGGGAAAAGGGGAAAAGGAGAAAATGCTGGTTACCACAATGTTTTCAAAAGGCTTCTTTTTCAATGGTGGTAAAAGTCGGGATTGTGTGGTAAAGAGTTAAAGCACCCGAAGGGGTCCCGCATGGCCTATTGGTAGAAAGTGTAGGATTCGTAACCTGGATGCCCCCAGTTCAAGCCTCACTAAATCCACTGGGTTTTTCATGAGAGTGTTCTTGGACAAGACACTTCTGAACCCTAGCCTAGTAATAGTGGAGTCCAGGAAATACATGAATATGTGAGCTGTTGCCATGACATGACTGAAAAATATTGTCGAAAGCAGCGTAAAACACCATTCAATCAATCATAGAGTACCGGAAAAATCTCAATGGACATTAAATCTAGAAATAAGATCAAAATACTTGCAATTTAACGATGCTCTTGTTGAGAGAGCCTCAGCACAGAGACAGCGTAGATCAAAGATCAGACAGCACAATTTGTGCAATGTGATCTTAACTCTTTACCACACAATCCCGACTTTTAATGACCCTGAGAAAGAAGCCTTTTGAAAACATTGTGGGAAAAGGAGAAAATGCTGGTAACCAGAATCTAGGTAAAAAAGCCAGAGGTAAAAAAGCCATAGGTAAAAAGGCCATAGGTAAACAGGCCATAGGTAAAAAAGCCAGAAGTAAAATGGTAAAAAAGCCATAGGTAATAAGGCCAGAGGTAAAAAAGCCAGAGCTAATTTAGTATAAGAAAATACCACACACACACACACACACACACACACACACACACACACACACACACATATATAATTTTTTTAATAAAAATGATTTATAATGATTTGTGCATTAATTTTAACATTTATTATGTAAATTAAAAGAATTAACCATACTCTATGTAAAGAATATGTGGTATCTAAATAAAGATTAATTTTGTATTATCAAAAAAGATGGGCAATAAAATAATTTGTATTTAATAGAAATTATATTTGTTTGTTTATTACAAGTACTTGTTGATAAATTAATTGAAACCAATAATAGGTGCAGGAAATGCCCTTATACATAATTTAACGGTATTATTTTAAACTGGTATTGACCAATTTCATAATTATGGTTAAAAGTTTGACTTGTAAAATAACTGTTTGCACATGTTTGTAATTAGTTTGTTTTTGTATTGAAAGTTGGTTCCATAGAAACTTTTAAAGTATAAGATAATGGTATGCAATGATTGCAATTAGTTTATTTGCTTCTTTAATGATACCAATAATAAACATTAGGAACTCCCAATATCAGTCAAAAGTATGTATGTGAAGAAATTTACATTGAACTACATCAATTATTATTTCTTTGTATGCAATCTTGCTAAAACTGTTAAACATCCTTTGATTTAACGTCTATATATTTATATATATCAATATAACAGCATTTATCTTCTTTCATTCTGTACTTGGTTATGATTGTTTTGGAATATTAAAAGTATCGTGCATTTTTTGAAAGGATTATAAGTGTTTGATACAAAATGGATATAAAACATTGTGGGAAAAGGAAAAATTTGCTTCTCCTTTTCCCAAAATACTTCTAAAGATTTTCTGAAATAAATAGCTTTTTCTATATATACTACTAAATTAGCTCTGGCTTTTTTACCTCTTGCCTTATTACCTATGGCTTTTTTACCGTTTTACTTCTGGCTTTTTTACCTATGGCCTTTTTACCTATGGCCTTTTTACCTATGGCTTTTTTACCTCTGGCTTTTTTACCGCACACCTGGTAACCAGCATTTTCTCCTTTTCCCACAATGTTTTCTACCCTATCAAGGGAAAATTGCACTATTTGAGCCACATTTTCCCACCATGTTTTCTTTTTTTCCCCAAAACAAATTTTAATGTTTTAGTCGTCTTTTACTAGTTTTAATGATACTGTCGTCTGCAAATGCTTTGAATTTGGACAAGTCTAAAATTTTGTTGTTTGGTAAAGGGTTAATCAGCACTAGCTGCAAAGAAAACCACAGGGGTTTTATGGCTTAACAGTCATCATTAACAAAAATTTTGATAAAATAGATGAAACAAGACAAAATGCTGGTAACCTGCATTTTCTTTTTTTTCCAAAATGTTTAAAAAAGTTTTTGTCTCTAAGGTTTCTAAAACATGGCATTGTTTTGTAAAGGGTCAATTTCATTACAACATAATGTCCTAAGGCTTAGATCCATAACAAATGGACATTATTATAAATGACTGTGGTCACTTGGTGACAATTAGAGCTTGTATTTTGTAAACTCCTTCACACTTAAACCCTTTACCAAACAACAAAATTTAAGACTTGTCCAAACTGAAAGCATTTACAGATGACAAAATGAATGTGACTCAAAAATTGAAATTTGTGTTGGGAAGGGTAGAAAACATTGTGGGAAAGGGAGAAAATGCTGGTTACCAGTATTTTCTCCTTTTCCCAAAATGTTTTCAAAAGCTTTCTTTCTCAGGGTTGTTAAAAGTCGGGATTGCGTGGTAAAGAGTCAAACCCTTTACCAAACAATCCTGATTTTTTTATGATGCTGTGAAAGAAAGTTTTTCAAAACATTGATGGGAAAAGGAGAAAATGCTGGGTATCAGCATTTCCCACAATGTTTTCTACTCTATTAAAGACACATTCCATCATTTCATCTACGGTTAAATTGTCGTCTGCAATTGATTTCAATTTGGACAAGTCTAAAATTTTGTCATTTGGTAAAAAGTTAATCATCTGTTTTCTTTACTTGCTTTCCCACTTTATTAATAAAAACATTGTTGTAAATGGAGAAATTAATCAGTGAGACCCACTGAACAAACTGTTTTGAAAATGGTCTGCTGCAAGATGGGAAGGTCATCTGCTGCAAGTAATCAGTAAACCATTAATCGAACCATTCAGAGTTTTCACGACCCTTGGGATTAAATCTTTTGCAAACATTATAGGAAAAAGAGAAAATGCTGGTAACCAGCATTTTCTCTTTTTTTCAAAAAATTTTTTCTACAACTAGATTTTAAAGACGATTCCCATCATTTGAACCATGTTTTATTTGTCGTCTGCATAATATGCTTTCAGCTTGGAAGAGTCTAAAACTTGTGGTTTGAAAAAAGGGTTTTAATGACATAGCTTTGTAACAATTTTCTGCCATTACATCAAAAAAGCAAGTACATGTATGTGGTTGAATAGAAGAATGAATAGACACAACAGCAGTAGAATATTTTCCATATTGTTTTTAAACATTTTGGAAAAGAACCTATACATTTAACCCTTTCCCAACGACAAATTTTGGACTGGTCCAAATTGAAAGAGTTTGCAGACGACAATTTTAAATTTGATGAAAATGGCAGAAAATTATCAAAAAGGGTAGAAAACACTGTGGGAAAAAGAGAAATTGCTCGTTATGAGCAATTTCTCCTTTTCCAGCAGTGTTTTCAAAAGACTTGTACTTCAGACACATGAAAACCAGGCTTGTTTGGGAAAGGGTTAAAGATTATACATCTATGGTATGATGAGAACTTGTGGCCAGACCCCTTTGCCTAACTTGTATCTTTTTTTTTGTAAGTCATGTACGTATATGGTATGATTTGTATAAAGATGACAATAAAATATGTTTAACTCTTTACCACACAATCCCGACTTTTAACGACCCTGAGGAAGAAGACTTTCGAAAACATTGTGGGAAAAGGAGAAAATGCTGGTAACCAGCATTTTCTCCTTTTCCCACAATGTTTTCTGCCCTCCCTAAAACATATTTCAATTTTTCAGTCACATTTATTTTGTCGTCTGCAAATGCTTTCAATTTGGACTAGTCTAAAATTTTGTCGTTCGGTAAACAGTTTAACTAAATATTATGATATGTTATATTTTAGGCTGTATTTTCAAGACACCAAGATTAACACCTAAGTACTAAATAAACCCAAAGTATATTTTCAGACTAGAATTAAGACCCAAACAATTGCAACTTTATGGTTATCTAAAGTTTTTTGGCAAAGTGGACAGTGTAGATAAAAAATTAGACTAAATGTTTTATGAAGTCTGATCTGCAAGGGCAACTATAGTTGTGAAAGGTGCTTTACGATTAACCCTGGAAAAAAAAAATCCTGCCTATTTTCACTCAATGTATCTTCGTGCACATACATGATTAATTGTTCTCATTGCACAAAAAGCGCATTGTTTACCACAGCAATCCTAGTCATAAAAAAGGTCAAACCTGTTAACCCTTTCCCAAACAAGCCCTGGTTTTCACGTGTCTGCAGTACAAGTCTTTTGAAAACACTATGGGAAAAGGAGAAATTGCTCGTAACGAGCAATTTCTCCTTTTCCCACAGTGTTTTCTACCCTTTTTGAGAACTTTCTGCCATTTTCATCAAATTTAAAATTGTTGTCTGCAAACTCTTTCAATTTGGACCAGTCTAAATTTTATTGTTTGGGAAAGGGTTAACTGCAGAGGTCAAAAGGACATTCAGCTACATTGCTGGATGTTTAAGTAACTTAAACCTTTAACCAAACAATCCTATGTTTAACCCTTTACCAAACAATCCTGGGTTTTCACGACCCTGGGAAAGAAGGCTTTTGAAAACATCATGGGAAAAGGAGAAAATGCTGGTAACCAGCATTTTCTCCTTTTCCCACAATGTTTTCTGCTCTATCAGAGAGCTTAAGCTCATCTGTACTAAAGTTGAATTTGTCCTCTGCAAATGCTTTGGAGTTGGTCTAGTCTAAAATTTTGTCATGTGGTAAAGGGTTAAACAACCCCATGGAGGACAGCTTTTGAAAAAGTTATCAGATAAGAAGAACATGCAGATAACAGACATCTCCTTTTGCCACAATGTTTTCTACCCTCTGGATGATATACATGTATTCCATAATTTGAACCATATTTAATTTGTTATTCTGTGAATGCTTTCAATTTCGTTGACTGTATGGTGTTTAACGCCATTTCTAACATTATTTCAGTTATATCGTGGCAGCCAGTGCACCTATACATACTTTCCTGGAGTTTCTTTTACCAGTACTATGCACAATATTCTTTGCAAGCCACTGGCTGCTTTCCCACATAACCATTGTCGAAACAATGGCCAGCATGTGAGGAATGAATCCTGTCGCAATGACTATCATCAATCCTCAGAAAGAAATTGGCAGATCTGGGGATTGAACCAGCAACCCTCTGTTCTTAAGTCCTGTACGCTACCAACTGAGCTACTGGGGCTCAGCTTTTCAATTTGGACCTGTCTGAAATTCTGTCGTATGGTAAGGGTTAAATCTTTACACAGGAAAAACTTTGAAATTTAAAACTCATCCAAATTAAAAGCTGTTGCACACAACAATTTCAGTGGAGCTCAAAGGTAATTTGTATCTTGAATGGTAGAAAACCTTGTGGGAAAAGAAGAAAATGCGGGTTACCAGCATTTTCTTCTTTTCCAACAATGTTTAAAAGCCCCTTTCCTAAGGGCCATTAAAAAATTGACTGTTTGATAAAGGGTTACCCCATAATTCATAGACACTAGTCTGTCTTTTGTTTCTTATGTTACCAAATACTTATTATTAAGTTAACCTGATGGCTGATACATTTATCGTTAGCAGATGGCTTTTGTCTTGCAGCACACCAATATAAAAACATTGTGGTAAACTGCAAGCAGATGAATTGCTCACAACGAGCAGTTGCTGCTCACTGTATTTGTGGCAAAGTATCTTAAAGTATCTTAACAACAGAGAGAGAGAGAGAGAGAGAGAGAGAGGGAGCAAGTGCTTGTAATTAGCATTGTAATTAGCAACAATCAATTCTTTCAATGCCATGTTTTAAAGAAAAAGCAGGATATGCAAGGCAAAGGCTTCTTTCTCCACACTGTTTCAGAATGCTAACTCAGGGGTTTTAGAAGTCAAATCCCAAGGTTATCCTCCCCCTCCCCTCCTTTGATATGCTTTGTGCACTTTGAATTAACTTTGAAGTGTATGGACTTCCTGTGCTGTCTGATCTTGGCTTCTTTTGTTAATCAGGACATTTTGCTATAATTTACAGCATTGCTTCTGAAGTGTGATAAGTCCACCATACCTATCTTGCAGTCTCTTTGTTAGATGAGAAAACATTATGCTCGTTTTTTGAAAATTTTATGATGATCACCTAAGATGACAAGATTTTCGACTTGCCATTGTTGAAAGCGCTTGAAGAGGACAAATTAAAGAAAGCTTTAAACCTTTCCCTAATGACAAAATTTGGACTGGTCCAAACTGAAAGAGTTTGCAGACAACAATTTTAAATTTGATGAAAATGGCAGAAAGGTCTCAAATAGGATAGAAAACACTGAGGGAAAAGGAGAAATTGCTCATTACGAGCAATTTCTCCTTTTCCCACAGTGTTTTCAAAGACTTGTACTGCAGACACTTGAAAACCAGGGTTTGTTTGGGAAAGGGTTAACTCTTTACAACATGACAAAAATGTAGACATGTCCAATTTGAAAGCATTTGCAGACTACAATTCAAATTTGGCTAAATACATGGAGTAAGTCTTCCATGGGGTGGAAAACATTGTAGGAAAAGGAGAAAAAGCTAGTTACCAGCATTTTCTCCTTTCCCACAAGGTTTTCAAAACGCTTCTCCTTCAGGGTCATTAAAACTCTGGATTTTGTGGTAAAGGGTTGAAACAGTAAAACCATGGTGGGAAAAGTACGAAATGTTGATTACAAAAATTTTCATTCTTTTCAAAGCATATTTTGGAAAGCCCTCTTCTCCAAGACCTGAAAAAACTATCGATAATTCACCCATTTCCAAACAATAAAGTGTTTTAACAACCCTGAGGGGGAAAGCTTTTTCAAAACATTTTCCTCCTTTTCCCACATTATGTTCTACTATTTCATATACAAATACCTTATGTGTACATAATTCTTTTAATTTGGACTGGTCTAAAATTTTGTCATCTGGTAACGAGTTCCCGTCAAATGTTTCTCTTTTGTGTCACTTGAGCAATGTTTCTAAAACTTGCATCTATATTGCCTTTTAACCCTTTCCCAAACAAGCCCTGGTTTCCACGTGTCTACAGTACAAGTCTTTTGAAAACACTGTGGGAAAAGGAGAAATTGCTCGTAACAAGCAGTGTTTTCTACCCTTTTTGAGACCTTTCTGCCATTTTCATCAAATTTAAAATTGTCGTCTGCAAACACTTTCAATTTGGACCTGTCCAAAATTTGTTGTTTGGGAAAGGGTTAACCAAATGGCAAAATTTTAGACTTGTTCAAATTGAAAGCATTTGCAGACAACAACTTCAATGTGGCTAAAATGATGAAATTTATCTTTAAAATGGTAAAAAACATCGTGGGAAAGGGAGAAAGTGCAGGTCACCAACATTTTCTCCTTTTCTGCCAGTGCTGACAAAGGCCTTTTTCCTCATGATGGATAAAACTCTGGATTGTTTGGTATAGAGCTAATGGATTGAACAACCAACCTGTGCATAGCATGCCTCCTCAAATTTCATTCCACTTTCCAAATCTACCTCTGACCCCTTGTTTATAGCTACTTTGGCCATCTTTAGAGCAATAGGTCCCTGAAATATAAATTAAGCCTTTACCAGACGACAAAATTTTAGCCTTGTCCAAATTGACAGCATTTGCAGACGACAATTTGATTGTGGCTCAAATGGTACAATTTTTCTTTGATTGGTTAGAAAACATTGTGGGAAAAGGAGAAAATGCTGGTAACGAGCATTTTCTCCTTTTCCCACAATGTTTTCAAAAGGCTTCTTTCTCAGGGTTGTTAAAAGGCGGCATTGTGCGGTAAAGGGTTAATGGATAGAAGATGGGGTTAATTTACATGTACACTGTTTACTCTTCTTCCATCTAAACATAACCTTTAACTCTTTACCAAACGACAAAATTTTGGACTGGCTGAAATTGAAAGCATTTGCAGACAACAAAATAAAGTCGAACCAGCAACCCTCTATTCTCAAGTCCTGTACGCTACCAACTGAGCTACTGGGGCTCGGCTTTTCAATTTGGACCTGTCTGAAATTCTGTCGTATGGCAAGGGTTAAATCTTTACATAGAAAAAATATTGAAATTTAAAACTCATCCAAATTAAAAGCTGTTGCACACAACAATTTCAGTGGAGCTCAAAGGTAATTTGTATTTGAAAATTGAAATTTGTTTTGGAAAGGGTAGAAAACATTGTGGGAAAAGGAGAAAATGCTGGTTACCAGCATTTTCTCCTTTTGCCACAATGTTTTCAAAAGGCTCCTTTCTCAGGGTCGTTAAAACCTGGGACTGTGTGGTAAAGGGTTAATATCAAAGTCAGTCATTATGACTGAGCATTTTCTACCTAGAAAACTTTATATTACACAAAGGTAATTGGTTGATTGGTTTTCACTTATTCATTGTAGCCATCTCTTGTTCATATGGTCTCATGTTATTGCTGAATAGTGCACGATAAAGGATGAAACCCATTCAAGTTACACCTGTTTTTTTTTACATTCTTGGTCTATAGCACCGTTACATAGGACCCAGGTTTAATGTCTCAGCTGAAAGACTTTAAGTGATGTTAGATGGCCAGCCATGGGAATCAAACCTACACCCTCAAATGGCCCTAGACTTGTCCTTCACATGTCTCATGCACTACCACTTGAGCTATTTGGACTGGTCCCACAAGGCAACCATGTTCCAGTGATGTATCAATCAAGGGAAATAATTGAAAACGTGTCATGAACCACATGAGTTACTTCCCTTTGATCATGATATATTGTTGATTAATATTGTACGGTGTTTTAATGCCATCCTTAAAATTATTTCAGAGATTCCACAGTGGCCAGTGCATCCATCTATGCTTTCCTGGAGTTTCTTATTACCAGTAATTTGCACATTTTCTTTCCAAGCTACTGGCTGCTTTCCCATATAACCATTATCCTAACAATGATCGGCGAGGAATTAATCCCATCACAATGACCATCACCAATCTTTTGAAAGAAAATGGCCCAGCCAAGAATTAGAACCAGAGACACCTGGTTTCATTTCCTGTACATTACCAGCTGAGCTACCAGCCTCAGTTTAATTGTAATAAAGCTTTATAGATGAATATGTGTAAAAAAGAAAAATGTGCAAAAGGAAGCCACAAGCCATTTAGTTTTTGCCATAGTGCCTTAGCTATGTAGTCTTGCCCCAGAAAAAAAAATGTCTGCCACTGGTTTTGTTTTATCTATTCTAAATGAAGATGTAGGAACAGAAGATAAACAGTAACTTGAAAGTTTTCAAAAAATACTTAGCAATTTGCCTTTAAAATGCAGATCAGACATTTTAAAATATAAAATTTTTTGCACCACAATGGCGAGGCAGACAACATCCTAAACACAGACGATGACAAGGCTCTGACAATACCTCAGCTGCTTCTTTGGAAAACAGCCGAGCTTTAACTCTTTACCAAACGACAAAATTTTAGACTCCTCCAAATTGAAAGCATTTGCAGACGACAAATTAAATGTGACTCAAAAATTAAAATTTCTTTTAGGAAGAGTAGAAAACACTGTGGGAAAAGGAGAAAATGCTGGCTACCAGCATTTTCTCCTTTTCCCACAATGTTTTCAAACGGCTTCTTCCTCAAGGTCGTTAAAAGTCGGTATTGTGTGGTAAAGGGTTAAATGGCCTTTTCATTGTGTTTGCTACAATAAATATGCATGCTTATTTTCCTAAAACATGCATTTAGTTTGATATACGTTAGCTTCAAAACAAATCTGATAGAAATTAGCAACAGATTTGCAGCAGAAGACTTGGAAAACCTTCACATAACAGATAGATAGATGATCATAATGACTTGAGCTTCAGACCTTTACCAAACCAACAATTTTAGACTGGTCCAAATTGAAACCATTTGCAGATGACAGATTCACATAATGGAATTTGTCTGCGAGAGCAGAAAACATTGTGGGAAAAGGAGAAAATGCTGGTTACCTGCATTTTCGCCTTTTCCCACAATGTTTTCAATAGATTTCCCCCAAGGGTCATTAGAGCTCATGGTCATTTGGTAAAGGGTTAATTCTGTTGTAAATGAAAAAACACTGTGTTAAATGGAGAAAATGCCCCTTACAAGCAATCTGTCCTTTAGTCGGTTGTATGGTGTTTAACGTTGTTTTCAACATTATTTCAGTTATATATGGCAGCAGCCAGTGCACCTGTCCATGCTTTCCTGGAGTTTCTTCTACCAGTACTTCGCATAATATTCTTTCCAAGCCATTGGCTGCTTTCCCACATAACAATCGTTGAAACAATGGTCAGCGGTGAGAGAGGAATGAATCCTGCTGCAATGACCATCATCAATCCTTGGAAAGAAAGTGGCCTAGCTGGGGATTAAACCAGCGACCCCCTGTTCTCAAGTCCTACACGCTACTGACTGAGCTACCAGGGCTCGGCTCTCCTTTAGTCAGCAGACCAGGTAATGAGTTATCTTGAATCAAAATACAGATATTATGAAAAACAAACCTGAGGTGCTATCTCCTTTGCAAGCTCTACGGCCCTCTGATAAGCCGCATCTCCCGCCTCATTTTGTGGTACAGAGTGGTTTACCAGACCAATCTCTTTAGCTTCTAGTCCGTCTATAATTCGACCAGTAAATATAAGTTCCTTGGCTAGGGACGGTCCTATGATACGGGCCATAGTTTGTGTACCTCCTGTAAAATATAGGCATGAAATATATAGAGCATATCTATTATCAGTAATATTTTCACTTGTGGCATGCAGCCATGAGTGTAAATATTACTGATGATGTTCACGGGATGAAATAAATTTCAATCTTTCAGTGAAAAGAACAAATATTCTTTTTATTTCATGCTTCTAACACCTTTTTTGTTGGAACTTTCATCAAAATCCAGTATAGTTGTTTGCGGTAATTCTCCATGGCGTAATCTACCATTTTTTTTCGCTAAACTACTGAAAAGCATGAAATAAAGGCATGTTATATTAATTTCTGTTGTCTAAAAAATGTTGTGAATATGTCGGTGTATTTGCTTTTTATCAGACAACAAAACTGCAAAACGATGAAATCCTTACTTTTCAGAGGATAATTGGTGAGAAAAAAAAACAGTCTTCTGATTTAGATAAGCAATATAAGACAGGTATTCGGAAAGTATCTAGAAAAGTGCTGTAACCTTTTCAGCTCTTTTCCACACGACAAATTTTTAGACTTGTCCAAAAAAAAAGCATTTGCAGATGACAAATTAAATGTGACTCTAGTAATTGAATTTGCCTTTGAAGGTGTAGAAAATATTGTGGGGAAAAAGAGACAAGTGTAAAGCATGTGGGTGCCAAGGCTCGACTGTGGTTGCTTGCCTTTAAGTGAAAATTCTTGATTTTCGACTGAAAATTTCAAGTCGAAAAAGGTACATAACTGTGTCAAAAACACTTTGATTGTTACCTGCCCTTGTTGTATAAATTCCCCTTTTTCTAGTAATAGTTAACGACTTATCCAAGACTGAAGCAAATATCTTTAGCAATAAGAGAGATATTACAAAATGTCCAGGTCTTTGCATGTTGGCAACAACAACAACAACAACAACTCTGTATGCCAGGGCTATGGCAATACCTTGACCTTTTACCCGAAAATGACCAAGCTAGTAAACCCTTTGATTCGAGCCACATTGAATATGTTGTCTGCAAATGCTCTCAATTTGGACAAGTCTAAAATTTTCTTGTGTGGTAAAGAGTTAACTCTGCTCCAAACAACCCCAAGTTCTAACAATCCTTAGGAAGAAGGCTTTTGAACATGTAGGAAAAGGAGAAAATGCTGGTCACCAGCATTTTCTTCTTTTCCCACAATATTTTCTACTCTTCCCAAAACAAATTCCAATTTTTGATTCACACTCATTTAAATTCTTTGAATTTGGACCAGTCTGAAATTTTGTCGTTTGGTAAAGGGTTAGTACAGATGTTCAATCTTTACCAGACTTCAAAATTTCGGACTTATTTGGCGTGAAAGCATTTTGGGGGTCACATATTAACCCTTAACTCTTTACCGCACAATGCCGCCTTTTGACGACCCTGGAAAAGAAGCCTTTTGAAAACATTGTGAGAAAAGGAGAAAATGCTGGTAACCAGCATTTTCTCCTTTTCCCACAATGTTTTCTACCCTATTATGAGTAAATTGCATCATTTGAGCCGCATTAAAATTATTGTCTGCAAATGCTTTCAATTTGGACAAGGGTAAAATTTTGTCGTCTGGTAAAGGGTTAAAGCACCAAATATACCCAATGGACATTTTCTTTCTAGAATAAGCCCAAGATGATTGCTAATTTATGGCTTCCTTTTGACTGTAGTGTTAAAGCAAAGCGGACAGTGTAGATCAAAGATCAGACTGCACATTTTGTGCAGTCTGATCTTGATCTACACTGGCCACAAAGGCAACAATATTTGTAAAAAGCATTTTGATGGTTTACTCTTTACCATGACAAAATTTTAGACTGGTCCAAATTGAAAGCATTTGCAGACGACAATTTAGATGTGGCTGGAATTACGCTTTTTGGCTGTGGAAGGGTAGAAAACATTGAGGGAAAAGGAGAAAATGCTGGTTACCAGCATTTTCTCCTTTTCCCACAATGCTTTCAAAAGACTTCTTCTTCAGGGTTGTTAAAACCTGTGATTGTGTGGTAAAGTTAACTCTTTACCAAATGACAAAATTTTGGACTTGACCAAAACCAAAGCATTTGCAGACGGCACAATAAATGTGGCTCAAATGGTGCAAAACTTCTTTGAAAAGGTAGAAGATATTGTGGGGGGAAAAAAAAGGAGAAAACGCTGGTTACCAATATTATATTTTTCCTAAAATGCTTTCAAATGCTATTTTCCTCAAGGTTATTAAAACTTGTGATTGTAAGGTAAAGGGTTGAATATCAAATGACTGAAGGTTTCTTTGATAAGGTAGAACACATTGAGAGAAAAGGAGAGTCGACAATAACATTTTTTCATATACTCACAATGCTTTTGAAAACCTTTACCTCGAGGTCATTAAAACATGAGATCAATTAGTAAAGATTTAACCCTTTCCCATACAACAAATTTTAGACTCATCCGAAATTCAAAACATCTGCTGAAAATAAATTATGAATTGCTAGAAATGAGCATTTGTTCTCTGATAGGGTTGAAAACAGTGGGTTACCAGCATTTTCTTCTTTTCCCACAATGTTTTCAAAATCTTTAAGGCTCAGGATTTTAAGTGTACAAACCTCCTCCAGGGATAATAGCCAGTTTTGTTTCTACCAGCCCCATCTTTGCAGTATCAGCTGAAAATAGAAAGACTTGTTATGAAAAATCAATCATTTCAAGTTCAGCCTTTTATAAAACAATGCCATATCTTAGCGACCCTGGTGAAAAAAGCTTGGAAAACAATGTGTGAAAAGGAGAAAATGCTGGTAACCAGCATTTTCTCCTTTTCACACAATGTTTTCTACCTTCAAAAGGTAAACCAAATCGTTTGAGCTACATTTGTCCTCTTATTATGCTTTCAATTTGGACAAGTCTACAATTTTGTTGTAAGGTAAAGAGGTGAATACTTGGGTCCTTATTCTGAACCTTGTCAATGACAGTTTGACATTGAAAAATTTGTTTATTTCTTCTGAGCAAAAAAGGTAAAATCTTATACATGTATCATTAAAACTTAGAAGAAATCAGACTGAAATCATTAGCACCTTTAGATAATCAAAAAAAATCAACGTTTAATCTGTCATATGTAGATAAATGCAAAAACATCCCAAGTTGTCATATATAATCTAGGCTATGGTAAGGCAAAAGGGGGCTTAATGCATGTCCATGATGCATAAGATCAAGCAGGTCATCATATAATTATGGATCCATAAAATCCATTCTGTTAAGTCCTCTACCACACAATCCAAACTTTTAACGACCCTGAGAAAGTAGCCTTTTGAAACCACTGTGGGAAAAGGCGAAATGCTAGTAACTTGTGATTGTGTGGTAAAGGGTTATATGGGTAAGAAAAAAATTAAATTCAAACATAACAATAATCAGAACCTGCAATCCTGATGTCACAACCAAGAGCCATTTCAAGTCCACCACCTACAGCTGTACCATCCAGTGCTGCTATGGTGGGCACAGGTAGATTTCTCAACTCTGTCAAAGATCCCCGAAGCCTTGATACAAATGGCCCAACTTCCTCTAGGGGCATTTTGGCTCTCTCCTTTAGATCTGCCCCTATACAACAAATAGACAACATTATTTTTTTGGTCCAAAATACATTGAAATGATAGAAAGAATTTGCTCTTTACAGCATGAATATAATGTAGAATGGTCCATATAGTAAGTTTTTGTAGAAGACAAACTGAACATGATTTAATGATGAGATTTGTTTCTGGCAGGGTAGAAAAGAATATGGGAAAAGGAGAAAGTGTTAATTACCAGCATTTCTTCATTTTCTAGCCCAAAATCCCAACTCCATGTTTTAAAATTTTGGTTCTTGATGGAATCAAATGGGACAAAAGGCAATGATATATGGTCCAGTTGAGCTAAAAATGTAACAAGCTCTCTCACCTTCAAATGGTCAAAACTGTATAAATATCCTTATATGTAATTCAAATCTTTTCTTTTTTTCCGCTTCTCATGGTAAAAGATACATTAGGGAAAGAAGAGCAACAGTGAAGCCTTCACTAATTTTGTGGAGAGACAATAAAACACAATTATGCATTCTGTCAAAAGTCATTAGGGCAGAAGTGAGAACAACAGGGCCATGATGGCCGTTAAACACTCGACTTGCTGTTTGTTAACGATGCTAATTTCAATCCTTTTATAATGGACAACATATTTAGACTAGTCCAAATTTACAGCATTTTCGGACAATAAATTTAATGATGGGAATTGTCCTTAACCCTTTCCCAAACAAGCCCTGGTTTTCACGTGTCTGCTGTACAAGTCTTTTGAAAACACTGTGGGAAAAGGAGAAATTGCTCATAACGAGCAATTTCTCCTTTACCACAGTGTTTTCTACCCTTTTGGAGAACTTTCTGTCATTTTCATCAAATTTAAAATTGTCGTCTGCAAACTCTTTGAATTTGGACCAGTCTAAAATTTATCGTTTGGGAAAGGGTTAAAAGGGTAGAGCACATTGTAGGAAAAGGAGAATATGCTGGTTACCAGCATTTTTCTCCTTATCCAAAAATGTTTTCAAAAAACCCCTTTCTCAGGGCTGTTAAAACTGGGAATTGTTTGGTGAAGACTTGAATGATTTTGTTTAATATATGAAATGAAATGCACTTTAATGGTTAACTCTTTATCAAACAACTAAAGTTTAGACGGGTCCAAATTGAAAGCATTTGCAGCCGACAAAATAAATGGTTTGATGTCTTTTAAGGGATAGAAAACCAGCATTTTCTCATTTTCCCGTGATGTTTTTGAAAGGCTCTGCTGTCGGGGTCATTAAAACTCTGGATTGTTTTGTAAATGGTTAAAGATAACACTGCACAAATTACCTGCACAAAACACTCCTGGCACTTCACTCCTGAGAATAACAGCTCGCAGATTGTTATCAAACTTACTTTTCTCGATGGCCTCATACAGCTGAAATTCAAATGTACATGAATCATCTCTTTACAAGTTTTAGGAACCGTAAGGAAGAAGGCTTTTGAAAACATTTTAAAAAGCATTGTGGGACATGGAGAGAACGTTGGTAAGCAGCATTTTCTCCTTGTCCCACAGTCTTTTCTAGCCTCTTAGACAAATTACACCATTTGAGGCACATTTAAGTCTTTACCACACAATCCTGACTTTTAACAACCCTGAAGAAAAAGGGCTTTTAGAAACATTGTTGGAAAAGGAGAAAATGCTGGTAACCAGCATTTTCTCCTTTTCTCACAATGTTTTCTAACCTTTCAGAAACAAATGCTATAATTTGAGCCACATTTAATTGGTCATCTGCAAATGCTTTGAATTTGGGCCAGTCTAAAATTTTGTCGTCTGGTAATGCGCTAAAGAGTTAAATTAATTCAAACCTTTGAGAGACAAATAAATGAAAGGGGAAATTCTAATCAGAACTTGTTACTGTGTTGAACTGGTAACCAACTCCTCATTCATACTGGACCTCATGAACCAACAGAGACTGGTTGATTGATTGTATGGTGTTTAACACTGTTTTCAACATTATTTCAGTTATATTGCTGCGGCCTGTGCACCTACCCATGCTTTCCTGCAGTTTCTTGTACTGGTACTCCGCACAACATTCTTTCCAAGCCACTGGCTGCTTTCCTACATAACCATTGTCGAAACGATGGTCAGCAGTAAGATAGGAATGAATCTTACCGCAATGACTATCATCAGTCCTCCGAAAGAAACTGGCCGAGCCGGGGATCGAACCAGCGACCTCCTGTTTTCAAGTCACGTACGTTACCGACTGAGCTACTGGGGCTTCGCGACCAGCAGAGAAACAGAAAACACTAAAACAATATCCCTCGACCTTTTGACCAGGGGTTATAAAGGGGTACAAAATGAAAAACAGTGGGATATAAATTTGGCTGAATGCTACGGTAAACTTACCTTATTTAACAGATTTTTGCTAATGGCATTTCTTGCATGACCTCTATTCATAGAAAATACAGCAATTGCTCCTGTAAAGTGTAATTTATAATTATGTATAATTTCAAAAGCATCTCTCCCGATTAACCCTTTACCAGAGAATCCTGAGTTTTAATGACCCCGAGGATGAGGACTTTTGAAAATATTGCAGAAAAAGGAGAAAATGCTGGTAACCAGCAATTTCTCCTTTTCCCGCAATGTTTTCTACTCTATCAAAGACCGAAATAATTATCTTAGCAACGTTTAATTTGTCGTTTGCAAATGCTTTCAATTTGGTCTGATCATAACTTTTGTCGTTTGGTAAAGAGTTAACTCTTTACCGCATGGCAAAACTTTAGACTGGTCCAAATGGAAAGAATTTGCAGACGAGAAATCAAATGTAGGGAAAATAATGATTTCTGTTTTCAACAGATGTAGAAAATATTTGGGGAAAAGAAAAAATTGCTGGTTACCAGCATTTTCTCCTTTTCCCACAATCTTTTCAAAAGCCCTCTTCTTCAGGGTCGTTAAAAGTCAGCATTGTGTGGTTCAGGATCAAAGAAATGTGTGCATTAATACAATCTTCGGAGAAATGACAAAGAAAGAGACAACCACTCTCTTGATAGCAGTTTGCCTTTCAATACAGTTTCATCTGCTAGATTCATCAAATGGCATCTATAAAATTCCTATTTTGAGTTTACCAACATTTTTAATGGTATTTCCATAACCTCACTAGTATAGTGAATCAAGGGAATAAAGTGTGCCCAACATGGGACTCAAACCAATGACCCCTGAACACAAGTACCGCAGCTCTGTCAACTGAGCCAACTCCTGATTTAGTGGGAGTCACCAACAACTCCCCCCCCCCCCCCCCCCCCCGCCGTCTACACTCACCAATTGACCCCGTCACCCTGTCGCCATTATAAGTAAATCAAGGAAGATAAGGGCAACTTAAAAAAAATGAAGCAAAAGTGTGACATTGGGGGTCAAATTTCAAACCAGTTTTATCATGACACTTTTTCTATTTTTTGAATTAAGAGACATCAAAGTTTAAGAAACAAGTACTGGTATAAGGAAAAACAATGTACAAATTTACCAAATTTAATGTTTTAATCATTTTTTCATCAATTTTTTTCAATTTGTTAGTTGATAAAAGACTTGATACTACATACAGTTATTAAGAAGAATGCCACATTTTTTTAGCTTAACTTTAGGGGGACATGTTTAGGGCACCATTATAACACATTTTTTCTCACATATTTCTATTTTTTTTTTTTTTAAATAGGATTTTTTTTTTTAGTATTTGAGCCATATATTTTCATTCAACACATCCAAAAGTTTTTTTACTGGAAAAATAAGCAAGATAAAGTGAAAAAACATATAAACATATATGTCATTATTAATGAAGGTATTGCCAAAACATATGTAAAATTTCAATTGATTATGATGAATATTAGGGTTGTTAGGGCTGTGTTAGAAACAGGACATTATTTAGTAAAAATGTTACACTTGTGACAGCTTCAACACTGAGGCTTTTTGTTTAAATTTTGCTTTCCAAGACCAAATTCTTCTCACATTTGGAATCTTATGGTAATGAAAAATGATTAAAGAGCAATTTGCAAGTAACTTGTCAACTTTAACAAAAACAGTGAAGAAAAATGATAAGAGAGTCTAGTCTTATCTATAATGGCAACAGTTCTTTTTCACAAATGACTCTAAAAGTGGTGGAATCTATCATTCTGCAAACAGTTATTCATTATCACATCATAATAAAACAGTTTGTTAAAAGTTTAAAGCCCTTGCCATAACCTGTAGGCTAGAATTAAAGGTACCTTACATGTTACACTTGTGACGAAAGTAGTACATGTAGTTACAATTATGATGAAAATATTTTACTTCAGTACCTGGTTTTTATTTTAAAGTTCTTTACCATACAACAAAATTAAAGACCTGCTCCAATAGAAACTGCAAACGACACATTTAAGGTGTGTAAAATTGTGGAATCAGACATTGATAGAGTAGAGAACATTGGAGGAAAAGAATAAAATACTGGTTACCACCATTTTCTCTCTTTTTAGAGGAGTGAAACTGATTAAAATAACATATAACTATCAACAAACAAACTCATTGAACAGAACTATCTCTATGAAACTGTTAGTAATAAATCCACCATTTGACTTTGAACTCCTTCACTTGATCGCGTCAGTTTGCTTTAGCTTTAGAAATTTCTTTTGCTTTTTGTGTAATAGCAGCCATTTTCTTTCTGTGTTTTGTTGCCTCAGCCTTGCTTTTGCCTTAACCTCTTCATCAAATGATGGATCATTTTTTCTCTGCTCTTTTATTTTCTGTTGATAGTTCTTGTTTTCTACAGCCTTCTTAACTTTCGGATGCTCTAATTTCTGCTTTAGTTCTGGGTCAGTTTTAAGTCTCTCTCGATACTTTCTTACCCCTTCTTTGGAGCTTGAAGACTTCTTTTCACATGTATTGGCAAAGGATTTGCCTTTATATTGTAACTTAACAACAAGTCTCATGTTTAATTTTCAGTTTCTGTGACTAGCTGTGGAATAAAGAAACTTATAATGATTAATCCTTGAAACGTGATTTTTGTCACAAGTGTAACACTTTAGGGCATCATACTGATTTTGACAAAAAAATACCAGTTTTCCTCAGAAATTAGTTGTAATCTTTTGACTTTTAGATACATAAATGATGGAACATTATATTTGACTGAAAAAAACTGAAATTAATATGTAAAATGAAACAGATATCAAGTACTAAATTCCTACTATATCCAAATTTTACAGATATGTTAAAACTGCTTTCACAGAAGTGCTAAAATCGTTATGAAAGTGCATGATGGAAGAACTTGGATGCTTCATAAGTACTAAAATGACTATTTAAGCAATGTAGGTATTTAAATTTGCCCTGAGCATGTGTTTGTTATATGTGCTCAAAGTGTGTTACACTTGTGACATCAGTTGAGACCTGCTGGTGAGGTCCACTGCTCAATCATTTCAATAGAATTGACATCACTGCCATCTTTGACCTTCCTGGACCTGGGAAATAGCAAAAAATGATTTATTATTCATAGATTAAAGAAATGCTGATGTCTGAAACATCAAACGTTACACTTGTGACGTTTTTGGGTCATGTTGATCAATCCAGGCTGTACAACGGGTGTTGTGTTTGTCTGTTAAAAAGATATTTTTTTAATGTTTCTAATACATTGCTGTTTACAAAACAAACATACCCAGAATGTTAATTTTCACCTGTTCTCAATGGCAGCTTTAGGAAATTAAATCACATGAAAAATTGTGCTCCTTTAAGCTCAAGGGATGTGTGTGTATAAATACCAAGATTTTTGATGTAACAGTTATAAAGTGGGTGAAAATGAATTCAACTTGTAGCTAATGTAACTAAGTACACTTAGTGTGAACCTTGGTAAAGTACACTAACAACTGTAAGCAATATTAACAAATGAAGAACAGGGTATTTTTAAAATGTCACACAAAAAGTGTTACACTTGTTACATTTTTTAGTACATTTTGGCCTGTAACTCTGGAACGCACAACGCTAAAGTAATACAACTTGGCAGGATTATGGAAAACCACAATCTACACATGATAAGATAAAAAAAATATGAATTTTGTCTGTTGAATTTACAAAATCCTATGTTAAAGAAAAGGCTTCATTTTTTTTGAAGTTGCCCATAAGTGTGTCAGATGTGAGACTTGAACCTACGACCCCAGAACACTAGTACCACAGTTCTAGTGGGCAACTAGTCATGAGTCTAACAAATGTCAACTAAAGCACTAAAGCCAGTGCACATTCCCTTTTACAAAACCATTCATTGTTTTAACATCCCTAAGAAAGTTTACCAGCATTTTCTTCTTTTCCCACGAGGTTTTCTATCCTCTCAAAAACAAACTTAATCATTTTAGCCACATTGAATTTGCTGTCTGCAAATGCTGTCAATTTGGAGAAGTCTAAAATTTTGTCATGTGGTAAAGAGTTAATTAAAAGGCCAACATGGTGTCATGGAGATAAAGATGATAGAAAACTCATTATCTTCGGAGCGACCTAGTCCAAATATTTAGACGTATACATGCTTATTTACCTTTCAACATTTATCATCGGACATTTCACATTTGATTTTTCTTATTGCATGTAACGTCTAAACGGGTCCCATTCAGTTCTATGTAGCAAATCCGATCTTCTTTAAAACCAGAATTATACCAAAAGAGAACTTCATTTACCTGTAGATAGAACTTTTTTTTAAAATATTCAGCCGCTGTCTTGATAAATAATGGGCAGATTCATTCAGAATTCAATAAAATCACTCGCAAGTTGGATTGCCGACAGAGTCGCCGCCATGTTTTTCATTCATGCAGACGGTTGCATAACAAATAAGAATTGACTTTAAGTTTATGAACGAAATCTGTTCCAATAATCAAACACGACCGAAGCGAACAAAATTTCCTTTTAAAAAAAGACATAATACCATTCTGTAAGTTGCATTGACCCGCACATGACGATTCATTCGGAACAATCATATCTCTTCCACGGCAATTCATAACAAAACAGAGTGGTGTTGAATCGGAATGGATTTAGCTCATAAATAGGCAAGTTTTGGACAAATATCCTTTTTCAATAGAGAAATTATTCATTTATCTTACTTCTGATGTATATTTTATGAAACAAGTTCACTTCAAAGTATCCAACTTTGCTGTTCAAACAGCGACAAAATTCGATGTCGGAGTTTGCTAAAGGAAACTATGAAGGAGCCGATAAGACCCTACGTACACGATGAATGTCAGAATGAAAAATAACGTACGTAGGGGCTTATAAATAGGACTACGGAGCGACCCAACACATCACTGGTTAGTTCAATTTATAAGCCCCTACGTATGTTATCTTCCATTTTGACATTCACCACGTTACATGCAAAAGAAAAATGTACAGTACGTCTAAATATTTGGACTAATCAGTGGGTAGTAGATAGCTTATTCAGATAGATAAGATATGCCAACAAGTCTGATTAAAGTACCATCTTCAAGATATTTGAGCATGAACTCTTCTGCTGCTTGCGTGGTACTCATACGCATGGCATTTATGTGTTGACATGTTCTAAAATGCCCTTTAAACACAACAGCAACTTTCCTCGCGAAAGGCGTTGTTGACATCTTTGCAGCTAGGATCAACTTTGACAATCTCTTAGAGTTATTTCCCTTGATGTAGAAATTACTTTTCGTCCCATACCCATTTAGCGTCTGTGACGTTTGTATCATTTTGCATCGATCTTCTGTGATTGGTTAATGACGAGAAAGATTTCTTGACTTTATTCTTTAAATTCAAAACAGTTAGGGCCGAAAACTTTTCAGATGAATAAAGGGCGTGCAAACTCACTGCACCACCTCCTTTTACCTAATTTTAGATAGAGGACAACCAACTTCGATTCTTTGATTTTTGCTTTCAAACACCATATATTGACAACAGTCAAATACACGGATATCGGTCATTGGGATTACTTCGAATATATGGACGATTTCGAAGTTCTTCTTGAAGCTGATGTGCCTTCAGGAAGGAAACAGAGTAGGATCCCAGAGCAGGCAGTTAATCTTTTTAGCAGGGGACAAAATTTTAGACTTGTCCACACTGCAAATGAAAAGCATTTGCTGACAACAAGTTGAAGGTGGCTCAAGTGATCAAACGTATCTTTGACAGGGTAGAAAAAAAAAACATTGTGATAATAGGAGAAAATGCTGGTTACCAGCGTTGGCCTCTTTTTTCAGTTATTTCAAAAGCTTGCTACATAAGGGATGTTAAAACTCGGGATTTGTTTGGTAAAGGGTTAAAGTACACTATAACACTTAACACATAACGCAGAACTATTGAAAACAGAAAAAAGAGTGCTTTAACTCTTTACCAAACGACAACATTTTGGACGCTTCCAAATTGAAAGCATTTGCAGACGACAAAATAAATGTGACTCAAAAACTGAAATTTGTTTTGGAAAAGGTAGAAATCATTGTGGGAAAAGGAGAAAATGCTGGTTACCAGCATTTTCTCCTTTTCCCACAATGTTTTCAAAAGTCTTTTTTCACAGGGTCGTTAAAAGTCGGGATTGTGTGGTAAAGGGTTAATAAATGAGCCATGTTCCGACCAAAGGGGGCTTAACGCATCTCGGTGACGCATGCTACCCGCAAGTCATCACATGATCATGGATCTTTTAAATTCATTTAAAAAAAAATCTTACGACTGACTGAATCATGAGGTAAACTGGTCCTTGCACTTGCAGAAAATTGACCAACAGCAAAAAGGTTCGGCCTGGGTCAGCCTGTGTTGACTGCGCAGGCTGACCTGGGTCGATGTTTTTCGCAGATGCATTAAGTCCCCTTTTCACAGAGCATGACACAAATTGAAACACTCTTTTTCTCTGTTTTCAATATTTCGGCGACAATCCCGAAATAAACGACCTTGGGAAAGAAAACTTTTGAAATGAGTGTAAAAAAAAAAAATGCAGACAACCAGCATTTTCCCCTTTTCCCACAATGTTTTCTACTCAGTTACAGGCAAGTTTTCATCATTTGAGCCACCCTTGAATTGTCGTCTGCAAATGCTTTGAATTTGGACAAGTCTAGAATTTTGTCGTTTGTCAAAGAGTTAAGTTTTAATTACGTGTCATTGTCTTCATATAGCCTGTTAACCGACATACTGACAAAAGAGTCACAACGGTTTTAAACCTTTACCATGCAATCCCGTGTTTTAACCACCCTGGTGAAGAAGGCTTTAGAAAACATTGCGCGAAAATGAGAAAATGCTGGTTAGCAGTATTTTCTCCCTTTTCTATTATGCTTTCTATCCTTTCAAAGACGAATTACATTATTTGAGATGTCTCTCTGTGTTTACATAGCTTTTGAGGTGTATGTAAAGAATTAAATGTAAGAGAAAAAAATCACGATATTTTTTGTATTTATTTTTTGCTAAATGTTTTACAGATCAAGGATCATACACCGAAGATCCCTGGCTAAACCCAACACCGTTTTTACAATATCATGTTACAAATAATAACTTATGTATAGTAAAATTGGGAAAAATAACGTTTGGTTTATCTGTGCATATTTACAGAGAGAGAGAGGCTCGACATTTTCAGTTTGGACAGAGACGAAACAACGGCTGTTTAAAACTCTTTACCAAACGACAAAATTTTAGACCATCCCAAAATGAAAGCTTTTGCAGACGACAAATTTAATGTGACTCAAAAATTGAAATTTGTTTTTGGAAGAGTACAAAACATTGTGGGAAAAGGGGAAAATGCTGATTACCAGCATTTTCTCCTTTTCCCACAATGTTTTCAAAAGGCTTCTTTTACAGGGTCGTTCAAATCCGTGATTGTGGGTAAAGGGTTAACTTCAAAATCAGACTGGTATAACTTTGATCTACGCTTTCATTTGTGCCGATAGTAAACTGTGGATTAATCACTTCACATTATCTTTAGCTGGGTGGCATTTTTCAAATACATAATCTGTCTGATATGGGCATTCTGGGAACAGGACTACTTTTCAAGGCGGCAATCAATGCAACGAATTTCAAAATAAGATATACGTTTACTCACTTAAACCTACCTTGTACGATTTATCAGCCGTGGCTAGCTAGCATATAAACTAAGCACCAGCCATTTATAAACGTAGCCCCTATAAGCTTGGGAAAAAGCCCCGGTATAAGCCGAGTAAGGTGTGTTGCACAAATCCCGGTGTTCGCCATGTCTATATTAAGAAACTGTATACAGAGATTTGTTGTAAACAATTGTTATTATACAAAGAAATATTTTCCCCGTTTAAAATCTTTTTTTTTTTTCTTGAGAAATCTGTAGCGAAAAAACTGTCTTGATTTTTCCACAAACGTGTCATTTAATGCCATTTTCCGCCTGCACTTTTTAAGCGGCAATTTACGCACTCTTATTAATATTTATCCTGTACATGATAGTGATACGTCATAGCAGACAGGTCAAATCTTGGAAGAATATGACATGCTCAAACAACGAACCACTTCAAAATTACCAACGAAAACGCGATGAAAATATAGCTTACTGGAGAAATCGTACCCTGGAGAACTTGTTCTCTGGTGAATTTGAACCCTAACATCGGATATGTAGGTATAATATTTATTTTTGTCTAAGACACGACTTTTCTGTAGAACTAGTACCCTTGAAATTACGGTGCAGGGTCGGATTCCCCATGATAAGACCTCTCCTGATACCGAAATTCGTACACATGGGCAGAGATATCTAGGGGAAAAAAATGAAATGGAAACGAAGTTAGTGAAAGGGACAGCAGCTACTCACTCTTACCCTGCCGTACCATGAATGTTTCTTGAAGACAGTTTAGGTCAAGTTCAGCCTGCATATACATGCTGTCTCAATCTAATCTACAATCTCTGATTCTTCAAGAATGGTTTCATTGATGCCATTCCAGAAACATGCCAATAAGTTTCACAAAATATATTTTCGTATAACTCACTGATAGAAATTTCACAGACTATATGAGTCACGCTCTGTGAAAAGGAGTTTAATTCTTTACCAAACGACAAAATTTTAAACCAGTCCAAATTGAAAGCTTTCGCAGACGACAAAATAAATGTGAATCAAAAATTGAAATTTGTTTTTGGAAGAGTAGAAAACATTGTGGGAAAAGGAGAAAATGCTGGTTACCAGCATTTTCTCCTTTTCCCACAATGTTTTCAAAAGGCCTCTTTCTCAGGGTCGCTAAAAGTCGGGATTGTGTGGTAAAGGGTTAATGCATCTGCCAAAAATATCGTCCCAGGTCAGCCTGCACAGTCTGCAGACCTGGGTCGGGGACCTTTTGCCATTGGCCAGTTTTCTGCATGTCAAAGGATCAGTCTACGAGTATATCATGATTCTATTGGTCGCCAGACAAAATGGAATTTTGTGGATACATTATTATGATGATTTGCTTTTTATAAAGCATCACAGAGATGCATTAAATCCCTTTTTGCCAGAGCGTGGCTCAATATTATATTGAAATCGAAAGAACGATTTAACAGACGACAAAAAACAGACTTGTCCAGACAGAAAACGTTTGCAGACGACAAATTCAATGTGACTCAAAGGAATGGATTTGTCTTTTGTTGAGTATAAAATATTGTGCGAAATGGAGAAAATTCTGAATATCTACATTTTTTTTTTCTTCTTCTTCTAATTATGTTTCCCAGACCCTTTTGTTAAAATAAAAAGGAAAAGGGCCTTTTTTTTTTTTTTTTTTTAAATAAAAAGGAAAAGATCAAAAAAGAAAGGAAAATAGCAAAATGATAATAAGAATAATGAAAAACATACAGAGTTAAATAAACACGTGCAGGTCTAAAGAAATAGATAATAATCTATCCATGTTCTGTCAAAAGGGGGCTTAATGTATTTGCAAAAAAGTATCAACCCAGATCAGCCTGCGCGGAGTCCATGTTCTGTCAAAAGGGGGCTTAATGCATTTGCAGAAAGTATCGATCTACGTCAGCCTGCGCGGAGTCCATGTTCTGTCAAAAGGGGGCTTAATGCATTTGCGAAACGTATCAACCCATGTCAGGTTGCGCGGAGTGCATGTTCTGTAAAAAGGAGGCTTAATGCATTTGCAAAAAAGTATTGACCCAGGTCAGCCTGCGCAGTCTGCGCAGGCTGACCTGGGCCGAAACCTTTTGCTTTTGGTCAACTTTCTGCATGTCAAAGGACCAGTTTACCTCATAATTCAGTGCGCTTTTGTACAACAATAGTTTATTCAGCAGGTTAAGGGTTAAATTAATAACGATTAAAAAGAGCGTTGCAAAGTTTCGTTTCTTGACCCACAGGACGGCAGAGACTATTCCGGAATCAAAGTCACTATCTGAAGAAGTTGGAACAAGACGGTGGCACATTCATAGAACAGAGAAAAGGGAGTTTTTGTCATTCTTGTCCATTGATATATTCTGCTGTTTTAGATTTGCACAACCACTATTTTGAATCATATATGAGCCATGCTCTGTGAAAAGGGGGTTTAATTCATCTCCGTGATGAATTATACCAAGCAAGTCATCACATAATTATGGATCCATAAATCTATTTAGTCTAACAATCGACTAGATCTGGAGGTACAGTTGTCCTTGGACATGTAGAAATTTTACCAAAAGCAATGGGTCAATACTTTCAGCAGCTGCATTTAGCCCCCTTTTCATAGAGCATGACTCATATAGAAAATGGCATTCAACACCACTGAAAATGTCGCACTGATACTTCAGGTAAAAATTTATGAAGTATGTAAAACGGATTTCCTTTTGTGCGTTTCAGTATACTTCTCTCTGTGATGAGCAGAACTTGGAATATTCGATTCCCCTCCATGTAGACGTTCGATCGTCCTCACAAAGATGGGGTTTATAGTTGGTCTTCTTTCTGGTATACAGTATGGCTTGCATTCGGGAACGGGGGATATAGTCATAAGTGCATGATCTGGTCCGACCCACTGATTTTGTCTAGGATTTGGTTCTTGCACTGGATTGTCTGCCTTCCATGTAACTTCCGTTTTCGGAAAAGTCAAATATTCTTGTGGTATTTCTTCAACGTTAAGATCTGGATCAGCTGTCTTAGCAATGCGTTTCATCAGCCTGACTTCCTCTTTGTCGAATTCGATTGAATACCCTGTTCGATAAAGAGCCCGTACTCGCTTGTCTCGAATGTCACTTGGGCTAAACCCCTCCCAGTTTACAATGACGATATCTTTCTGTTTATCTTTTAGAAAAGTTTTCCATATGGCGTCAAATTCGGCCAAAGATACAGGATTATCCAGATACATGTGACATGGAAGCACAATAAAAAAGTTACTTTCCGATACCGCTTGACTGACGTGGGTTTCCCTCTTCTCACCAAAAACGACATCATACCAGGGGGTTTTTACATGAAGTTGTAGGTGTTTTAATGAACGTCGCAAACAGTAGTGAACTAATGAAAAAATCTCGTCGTTCTCGTCACACATTGATATAAACACGATGGGATTGCTACATCTTGATCGTCTCAACAGCTTTCGCTTCATCAATATTATTTCGGTTTTAAATTTTATTGCAAGACAGATGAGAAAAATTGCGGTTAAAAAAGCCACCAAAATAACAATCAACAATTTCCAAATGTCATTTTCCTTGTCAAGACAGTCCAGTGTTTCAACTGTTACGAGCTCTGCAAGCATTTTTGTGCCTTCGGCATCACAATAAAGTCTTTCTGTAGCGCCATGTGCTCGAATCCAGTTTCCTATCCACAGATTGTCGCATGTACACTGTATTGGATTAGAACCGAACTGTACTCTGTGTGGATTAAGTTGTGAAAATTCTTCCGGAAGATAAGACAACCTTTGATCTTCGATATTTATTTCTGCACCACTTAAGTCAGTCACAATAGAGTTATCTATGAAAATAATGTCATTATCAGGCATCTGGAGATATCTTATTCTATCTAAATCTTCTCTGTAATCGATTGATGTAATAAAGTTACCATCTAGGAGTAGTTCTATGTGTAACCTATCAAACGAACCTCTAGGGAACAACGCAGGGAGGGACTCAAGGCTCCTATTTCTGCAGTCCATGGTGATCACATCTTCGCTAGGTCTGTCTGTGCAAGTACACATGTCTGTGCAGTTCTCAACAATGTCGCATGTAAGTTCGCCGAAGTTGCCAGAATCATAGATATTTTTCAAATTCGTACCGTTCAAACGTTCTGGAGTGACGCAAGTGAAGTCAAGGCCACCATTATCACCCAGGTTTGGCCAATAATCAAGAACACGATCGCCAAGTCCTTCAAATAACGGATAAATACTGCAATCACAATGTATGGATGCTGCATCTATATGTATCTGACCCTTAAGAAAGAGTCCGACAGATGTATAATCCTTTATACCAAGCCTACTTAAGTCATAGAACTGTCCAATGTTAGTGTTATTGAGGTATGTATCACCCGGGCCGTACTCCCTATCGATGTCAATCATGAAATCATTTAGATTCGTTATATTACCCAAATTGTTATTTTCGTATATCAGTTCACAAAAGAATCCTTCCCGAAACATATTTGTCACATCCACTTTCGTCAGTGAATTATTGGAAAAGTCAACAGAATGGATATTTCCGTTCAAAATTGAGATCGTGTCGGGGTCTAACACTTCGATTAGGTTATTTGCAAACCTTGCAATTCTCAAGTTCTCCATGTCCGAAAACGTTGAGCTGTTAATACTTGTGATTAAGTTATTGTCAAGCAGCAGTGTGTCCAACTTCCTCAAACACTTGACTTGGTCGATGTTCCTCAGACGGTTGTACCTTAGATCTAATTTCGTAAGCGTGGCATTGTACTCACAGAGATTTGTAGGCAGGCTGCTCATAATTCCGTTGGTGTGTTCAAGTACATGAACATCGACTTGGTCTGTGTTATTTGCTAAGATGACTGAAGTACCAAATATATCTGTATACTCAAGGCCAAGATAAGCGACTCTGATACCACAAGCTGTAGCGTTAATTTCCCAGCACGGTTTGGCTTTGCAAGCGCAGCATCTGTCATATATTACATCAGCATTATCGCAGGAATCTTCGCAGAACATGTCATCACGCGGGTTTGATGGGATTGTCCAGCGCTTGTACCCAGTCAGTGTCACGTTCTGGCAACGTACACTTGTGCCAATTGACACGACGACGAGCAGAAGAAATACTGAGCGTGCTTTAGTCGTTGACATTGTATCCTTCCGCACTGTTTACTGAAATATACAAAATACATGTATACCTCAATTTAACTCTCACTACCATCGGCAAATTACAAACGATTTGCGAACGGCCTAGATCTAGATCAAACTGCACGGCACGTGCAATCAGATCTCGGATCTACACCGTCTGGTCACAGGTCTACCAAACTATATGAGTCATGCTCCTTTAAAGGGGGATTAAAGCATCTGCAAAAAGTATCGAACCATGTCAGCCTGCCATTCGCAAAGTAAGCCACGATTCACAGCTATTGAACTTCTGAGCTACTGGGGTTATACCCAGCCTGTTATCAATTCTCATTCATAATCGGGACAAATAAGTTAACCCTTAAGCTGCTAGGCCCGACTTACTGACCTTTCGCGGACAGTGTAGATCAAGATCAGACTGCACAGAACGTGCAGTCTGATCTTGGATCTACAATGTCCGATAAGGAGATATTTTTCTCCAAATAGATAAGTTTGAAACAACATTGTTCCAGTTTTTACTATCGGCTTGAAAGTTTAATTTAACCCTTTCCCAAACAAGCCCTGGTTTTCACGTGTCTGCAGTACAAGTCTTTTGAAAACACTGTGGGAAAAGGAGAAATTGCTCGTAACGAGCAATTTCTCCTTTTCCCACAGTGTTTTCTACCCTTTTGGAGAACTTTCTGCCATTTTCATCAAATTTAAGATTGTCGTCTGCAAACTCTTTCAATTTGGACCAGCCCAAAATTTGTCGTTTGGGAAAGGGTTAACTTATTCAGCTGGATAAGGGTCAAACTTGAATTAGGACAGTCCCGGTTTAAAGGCTCAAAAGCGGACAAAAGGAAAAAAATGCAGGTGTTAGAATGGATTTAAATTCAAATCATACCATTTAAAGTAAGGAATCTACATGTTGTGAAGATGACAATCTGTTATTGTACGTTCGGTCCATGTGTTACACGGGTGGTAATCAGTGGAACTAGCTCCAAAACGAGTCAATGGAATTTTGTTCCCTCGACACATCCGGGAACTCTCGAGCTAGCATCCTCGACCGAAAAAAAAAAAAAACAGTAAACAGAGGTGTGTCTCGAAGAATTTTATCAATATTTACTTCTTTATTAGCGATCTATGGAATAATGTGGCAATGCTATCGTGTGTAGATACAGTCTAACTTTATTCCTTGTTAGGATTGGTCGTAGAAATATACAGGGTTTGAATATAATTTTGCCAGAACTTTAGAGCAGCGAACTGAAAATCAACCAATTTCTGTCAACATGGAGATTTTAGACCACGGTTTTTCACTTTTATTTTTTCATTTTCCGTCATATCTATAGCGTTCAGACGCCCGAAGCACCATCCCTGATAAAATCAAGCATAAAAAAAAAAGATAAATAGCAAAAAGTTACCGGTGAAGAAATCGTTCCGAGAAAGTATTGACAAAATTACTGTTCCCGATTGTGTCGAGGGAACAAAATTCCTTTCACTCTTTTTGGAGCTAGTTCCACTGATTACCACTAGTGTGTTAGTCGATGGCAGAAATAATTAGGTTTAAAAGTAGGTCAAAAGTTGCCAGTTCGCACTATCTTTTGCTTACTTTTTGCTTGGTTTTAAAATAATTTTTTTCTGCCGGCGACCAAAACTTGGACCGATTGTTGGTATAATGTATCTCAAAGATGCATTAAATCGCCTTTATCAGAGCATGGCTTAACTTAGTATATTTAACGCTGGAATAAACGAATCTTTTCCCGCTAAATTCCAATTTTATGTTGTAACCAAAGAAAGAAAGAAAGAAAGAAAGAAAGAAAGCAGACAGACTTACAGACAGACAGACAGAGAAACAGACATACTGACTGACAGTAAGAAATAAATAAATAAAGAAAGAAAGAAAGAAAGATAAAAAGAAAGAAAGAAATCAGACAGACTTACAGACAGACTGTCAGACAGACAGACAGACAGACTGACAGAAAGAAAGAAAGAAAGAAAGAAAGAAAGAAAGACAGACAGACAGGCAGGCAGGCAGGCAGGCAGACAGACAGACAGACCGGACGAAAGAAAGAAAGAAAGAAAGAAAGCAGACAGACTTTCAGATTGACAGACAGACAGACTGATAGAAAGAAAGAAAGAAAGAAAGAAAGAAATATATAGCAATGCTAGTACAGATCAATATGATTCTACCTACCCGTTGTTAAACTTGTGCCCAATGAAAGGATCATTAAGTAGGCTCTTGATATAAATAGCAAGCCCATGATTGGTTTTTTTTTTGGGGGGGGGGGGGGTAGGCGGGGAAATCCCCGTACCATTCCAACATTTTGAATACCCAGAAAAAAATTACATTGTCTGTCAATAGCAAAGGCTACATTTTTGTACTGACCCTTTTGTTTACATGACGCACTTATACTGCGTTTTGATTGGCTGATATGAACTGTCAATCAAAATCGGCAGAAAGGTCAATTAAGATAATCCTGTAAATTAACCCAAAGGCTGCTAAGCGCGACTCACTGACATTTTGCCAACAGTGTAGATTAGATAAAGGTGGTCCTGAAAGGGTCGTTTTCGGCTGTCAGATAGACATACTTTTTATTTAGCCCTTTTCATATTTTATTCCCTTTTTTAAACCGTGGAGTGTTGCCGTCTGATTAATGGAAAAAACACATATTAATCTAAACCCAATTGTCTCTAAAATTAATGGAAAAAAGACCAATAGCTGCTCGCCACATGGCCTTATGCCGCATGCCGAGGGTAAAAAAGACAAATGATGATGATGATGCATTTAGCCCTCTTTTCACAGAGCATAGTTCAAATATAAAAAGGCAATAGCAATTCTATTTAATTAAATTTAGTGAGGGGTTTTATTAAGACTAGAAGGCATGCTTTGTTTTACTGGGATGTGTTGTCAATTTACTTTAGAATTTTATATCTTTTAGCGATCGGTCAATTTTCTGCATGCCGAAAGACCATACTACTTCGTGAGTCACTCGGTTGTTAAACAAAAATGGATTTTAACCCTTAAGCTGCTAATCGCGACCCACTGACCTTTTGCGGACAGTGTAGATCAAGATCAGACTGCACAGAACGTGCAGTCTGATCTTTGATCTACACTGTCCGATACGGTATTTTATTTCCGGTGAAATCAACTTTGAAACCGCAATGCTTGGCTTTTTAGTATTGAGTAGAAATTTGCGTTTCATTTGTTCAGCAGCTTAAGTGTTAAGGATTCATAGTTAGTCATAGTCATGTCATGACTTGCCTGGTATATAGTGCAACACGGAGATGCTTTAAACCCCTTTTTGCCAGAGCATGGCTCATATCATCTCTGAGGGCAATGCCTTTATTTGGTTCTAGTTGTTAAACTTTTAACCGCGCGATACAGTGATTCTACGATCCAGAGTAACAAAAGGCCGTTGAAAACATTATGGGAAAAGGAGAAATGCTGGTAACTAGTTTTGTACTTTTTCGAAAACAACTTTCACCGTTTGATTTGTATTGGGTTTTATTGGAGTTCAACGCTATTTTAACAGCTAAGGTCATATCATGGCGGTCAGTGACGCACCCATGTGTTTCCTGGCTTTCCCACACAGGTACTGACACAACTTTCTTTCCAAAGCCACTGACTACTTTTCTCACGTGCATCAGAGGTTAGAGGTTAGTTTGCCTCAACCGGGTATCGAACTCGCAACCACCAGGTCACGAGTCAGATACGTTTACCACTGAGCTACCCAGGGGGGAGGGGGGCTTCACCGTTTGAGCAGCATTCGGTTTGTCGTCTGCAAATGTGACAAACTGAAAATATGAAGACGTCTAAAATCACGTTGCCTGACAAATCATTATAAATAATGGTCTTCACGCCGCTTTCAACATTATTCCAATCATATCACGGGAACAACTAACGCATTCATGTAGGTCCTTGGTTTCACCAACTAGTATTAAGCTAAGGCTCTAATGTGTTTTGCTCAAGGACACTCTTAAAAAAAGACCCAATGCTTCCAGTAAGGCTCGAATCCGGGGCCTGCAGTTTACGAGTCCTTCACTTTACCATTGAGCCACGCAGGACCCCTTGTCTGGCAAAGACTTGAAGAAAACTAGCTCACACGCGAAAAAGGACAATTTAATCCTTTACCAGACGACAAAATTTTAGCCTTGTCCAAATTGAAAGCAGTTGCAGATGACAATTTCAGTGGTGCTCAAATGGTGCATTGAATTTTTCTTTGATAGGGTAGAAAACATTGTGGGAAAAGGAGAAAATGCTGGTTACCAGCATTTTCTCCTTTTCCCACAATGTTTTCAAAAGGCTTCTTCCACAGGGTCGTTAAAAGTCGGGATTGTGTGGTAAAGGGTCAAGTGTACATGTACATGTTGTTCAAATGTTCATTTCCCCTACCCAAAATACCCCGCATTTACAATTTACCAGAGGTTCAAAAAATAGACTCATTCATATCAAAAGTATTTGCAGACTTTAGAATAACCCTTAACCTGCTAAATAAGTGAAATGACACTTTCAAACCGATAGTAACAGCCCAAAATTTTGCTATTTCAAAGATACTTCTTGAGGGAAGAATATCTCCTTATAGGACAGTGTAGATCAAAGATCAGACTGCACATTCTGTGCCTAATCTTGATCTACACTGTCCGCAAAAATTTCCTTAGTCGTGCTTAGCAGCCGTAGGGTTAAACGTGGCTTTTAAAAAAGGATGGGGTTTATCCGGGAAAAGTTAAGGGAACATTGTAGGAAAAGGAGACATCATTTTCTCCAATTCCAACAATGTTTTCTAAAGTCCCTTTTTCTGGATCGTGAAAAAAAACACTGGATTGTTTACTTAGGGTTGAACAAACACTCTGAGCCTGCCTACCGCAAGTTCTTACACAATTTGAAAACAGATTGATTGATTGTATGGTGTTTAACGCCGTTTTCAACATGATTTCAATTATATTGCGGCGGCCAGTGCACCTATCCATGCTTTCCTGCAGTTTGTTTTACCAGCACTTCGTACACTATTCTTTCCAAGCCATTGGCTGCTTTGCCTCATAGCCATTGTCGAAACAATGATTAGCGGTGAGAGAGGAATGAATCCTGTCGCAATGACTATCATCAATCCTCGGAAAGAAATTGGCTGAGCCGGGGATCGAACCAGTCCTGTACGCTGAGCTACGGGGCTCGGCTTTGAGAACAGAATAGACCAAGATAAAAACTGCAGAAGGAATGCAGGCGGAAGCTGATCGGTACAGTTCGATATCAAACTTAATACCAAACTTTTTCGCTACAACCTGGTGAATCCAACACGGTTGGAAGCTAAACTACGATTCAGTTGCGAATGAGAGACGTTTCAGTCAATTACAAATCAAGCAACGAACCATGGAAATTTATACAAGATCTGACTATATGAAGGTAGATCTTGATCTACGCCGCCCGTGAAGACTTAATTTTATGCCGTCGATAGCAGTGAACGTTAGGCATTTCATATTCTTCAACAAGAAAATATCTTAAAAAAATAATAGACAGCGAAAGGCGTACTTAGGTAGGCCCGCAGGGGCCCGCAGAATAAATTAATCCATATCTTTAACCGGTTACAAAATACATGTACTATTTATTCACCCGAATATATCAATATCAAGAAGTAGGTCAATAGCCAGCGCATCTAGCTACGCCGAAAAGAAATGATCAGGAGATCTAAGAACTAGCCGTGCATTCCTATTTTTTTGGCGCGGCTGTTTCTGGTAAAAAAATCTTTTTCTACTCGTCACAATTCGGCCTATTCCGTAACTACATCTAACATCAACAGATCCACTCGTCACAACTCGACTGATTCCGTACCTGCAGCTAACCTCGTCCGTATAAAGGAGGTTTCCATTTTGAACTACCAATCACACGATTTTAAACATGGCGGCGAACATGAACGACCATAGTCTGGATGACCTGCCCCTACCACTACGTTATAGGGTCAGGAAAAGCGCAGTAATGGCGGCTTCCATGGCCCTACATGCTTTCCTGTTTTCCCAATTTCATGTGATCCAGTTTGATCAGTGAATAAAATGAGATCAATTTTGTACAAGTATACATTACCGAATCTAAAACGTGCTGTTGGGGTATGGTTTAAATATAAATGACTATGAATCATTTTAAAAGTAACCCTGTTTTCGGACGTTTCGGACGTTATATCGGTCCATTGACACTTCTGATACTTGAAGTATTTCTGATTTGTAGTATTTCTCGCTAAAGAAGAACAACAGTTAAGAAAATTAACTGCCATTACTTTATTGCAACCGATCTGTTTTGAATGCAGCCTATGATCCGATTCAATCAAGTGAAATAACAATATCCCGTCTCCTCTGCATATTGTCAACGGGTGCCGCCATTATTGCGCTTTGCCTGAAGTACTCTTGTAGTAAGGCGGGGTACCAAACTAGATAGATGACGGAGAAGTTATTCACATCTATCGATCTGTCAATGAAAGCACCCAACGGAATTGATAAACCATGCTAAAAATTGAATGTACAAACTGTTTGCGGACGGAAGTATTCTTAGATAGATATCGATAGAAAATTGTGACTCATTTTTTCTTTTTTAAGAGGAGCCTTACAATTTTAATAACGGTAAAACGGTGTACTTCCGGTGAAGAAATGTACCGTGTAAATGTATATCAAGATTTAAGTGATACAGCCAAAGGACTTGATCACACGATCACTTGAGGTCTGCTGAATGCAACGGATTATCCGAGGTTTGCCGAATGCGCCATAGCACGGTCGCAGGCTGCGTCTGCGTTGTCTTCATAGTGCGAAAACTGACAAATTCTGGTATCTCCGTCATCACATTCTGATATCTCTGTCATTACTGAAGATCTTTACTTCAAACATGAGCTAGATGCAACTATAAAAAATTTAGAATCTTTTTACGGAAGGACAGGCAACCCTCAAAATATTTTTGATTCAGTAATGCCTCTTCTTGAACTTAGACTCACGTCTCTTTTTCACTGTGTGTGTGTGTGTGTGTCTCTCTCTCTCTCTCTCTGGCTCAAAACCCAGTTATAAAAATTCGCATAGATAAAATACTACATTTTGGTGGAAACAGATTCTTTTAAAGTAACAATAGCTGCCAAAAGTAAATAAAATTGGTGTTAAAATGCCCTTGAATTTAAATCATTTGAAAGTATGGAAGATAACAATGTGTTATTGTACAGTCGGCCCAAGTGTTAGTCGCTGGCAGAGAAATTAATTGCAAAACTAGGTTAAAAGTTGCCGGGTCACTCTATCTTTTGTTTGCGTTTTGCCTGATTTTAAAATTCATTTTTTAGCCAGCGACTAACGCTTGGACCGACCTAGATCGGTCACTTCCCCTGATAAAGCAAGTGTATAGGGATCGGTACAGGCTACTAAAAACGGGCGGAATTCTGCTAGTCTAATAGAGATTCATGGGAGGTCATTTTCACTTCCATATCAATACATTTTCCGATATGTTTGACCCGCGAATAAGTGAATTGTGTTTTTGGTATCACCTTTTATGTTTATATCCACTAATATTCTTTTTAGTTTCGATTACCGATTTCAAATTGTGCAAAATATCGTAGTGTTACCTCTACAGCCAAACTGGAAATGTGTATGCTGCTCTGATTGGCTATTCTGTGATACACATGTAGCCCAATGAACAGCAATGACACAATAGCCTGTGCCAGTTGTAATATGTATATAATACAATGGGGACTAGTTTAGGACCGACCACACAATAACAGGTTGTCATCTTCGCAATATTTTCCATACTATTAAAGGTACATTTTAACGCCTACGTTTCTGGGCCGCTATTGGACAATAATTCCGTTATCTCCTTTATCTGCAAGACGCAATCAGACTTGGCTTTTACAACGTATATAGATAATTGGTCTTTCTTTTTTTATTTGTTCCATTTGTTCGAAAGAAAATCTTTTACAAAAACACATTTGGTTTTTCGACAACATTTATCAATGGTTTAGATGAATCACCTAAAATAATTGTTTAAGTTTTGACGTTGTTTGTTTGAGTTTATAATGCGTTGTATAATGACATAATTTACTGACAGGGACACAAAAAAATGAGCCATGCTCTATGAAAATGGGACTTAATTCATCTGCAAAAAGTATCGACTCATGTCAGCCTGCGCAGTCCGCGCAGGCTGACATGAGTCGAAACTTTTAGCTACTGTCAATAATTTTCAACCCGCCAAAGGACCGGTGTACCTCATGATTCAGCCGGTTGTCCTACAAAAGGGATTTTATAGGTCACAATCATGTAATTACTTCCTTGGTTATAATGTTTCACGGAGAAAAGCCCCTTTTGCCAGAGCATGGCTCCATTGATAAAAGAGGAAGACGAACAATTTTATGCATGATACCAGATCAAAATAGCAAATTACAAGAAAGTCTTGTCGCCCCAATTATCTGTATTGCACACCTTTTGTATCATTATTATGTCAATGGATGCAACCAAATGAAATGACATAAACAGAAATACTAATCTAGCAACTGATTGCTTAAACTGGTACCCGTTGTATCTCCCGTAACCGTCCGATAGACAACAGGCAACACCTGATTTATCGGTTGGTTGGTTATTTCCGTTTATTTATCGTCGCTACCGGTTGCCCATCTGAGCGACGCCCCCAGAAGACGGTTAGTTGTTACGGGGGATAGTGCAAGGATACAGGTCGAAACTACTGAGAGCTTCGCCTGGTTCTTTAACGTGCTCGGCGTATAGCACCGTGACACGGGACCTCGGTTTAATGTCTCATCCGAAAGACTATTAGCAAGTTTTAGTTGGCCAGCCGGGGATACGAACCCACAATCTGTAGGACATTGTGTTCACGAGTCCTACGCTCTACCTACTGAGCTATATCGGCTGGTAACCTGATTTATCGACGGCAGCTATTGGTTTTTATATGTAGGTATACCAAATCCACCAATCAGACAGCCCGTAACAGAATGCTTTAACTTCTGTTTTAAAATAACCGAGCAATATTCTATGTTCGGCTAAGATTTAATGAGAGACAAAGAATTTTCTGACCACGATCATTTTAACAAACTCGCTAAAGAATTCAATGTTTATCGATAAGGTCTGTCTATGTGCATAAACACTATCACAATTTAAATATCCAAGTCTCGCGTTATCTCATGAAATCTCGAACCGGGCAGAAACTTGATCTGACTTGTAAACATTGGATGTTACCTGTTGTTGATACGACAACAGGCTGCCAGTTTATTGATTGCTTCAGAAATCATCGGAGGAGCAGAAGCAACTGCTTGCAAAACGCTTTTGCTTGGAACATGCAATTGCTTCTTTCCCAACAATGTTTTCCATTAGGTTGAGGGGAAGTACTTATCCTATCCTAAGAAGCCCATTTATTAAAGGACCTATAGCTGCAAAAAGTAAACAGTTGGTGGATGAAATGCGTTTCAATTTAAATTATACAACTTAAAAGTATTGAAAATATTGTGAAGATTACAATCTGCTATTGCCCGGTCGGTCAAAGGTGTTAGTCGCTGGTAGAAAAACGACTTTTAAAACTAGGTCAAAAGTTGCCAGGTCACTCTATCTTTTGTTTACCTTTTATCTGGTATTGAAATTCATTTTTCTGCCGGCCGGCGACTAATAATTTAACCGAACGTACAATAATTGTCGTCTTCACAATGATTTCCATTCTTTTGAATTATATTTAGATGCATTTTAACACTGCATTGTTTACTTTTGGCAGCTATTGTGACTTTAATTTGTAATAATTTTGAGGCAGGTTTCAGATAAAGCAAACAGCAATGGTTTAAGTCATGTCGCGGGCATCATTTCGAGGGGGCAAAGTTTTACCTGTTAGGCCACTTTAAAGAATGCTCTTTCTTATTCTTTCAGTGCCGGAGTCGAAAACAGGGACTTCTGCGGACGGCACAGATCAAGATCAGGCTGCACAGAACGTGCAGTTTGATCTTGGATCTATACCGTCCGCTTGTTTAGTCAAATCTATCAGATAATATATTCCGTGTCTCAGGTGATTTTACTGTCAGCCGTCAGACTCCGAGTTTACACAAAGTTAGACGCTAAAATGGCTGAGGATCGTTTATCAAATTTCAAATACAAGTTTGATCACAATCAAGTAAACACATTTTCTGCGTATTTTTCTGACTAAACAGTAGATTATATATTTTGATGAGTCATTCATCTAACAACTCGCCCCTTGAAACATATGCTTGCAGCAGATGACTGTGAAAAGATTGGTAAACATTGTCCGAAATTATGGGTAATCAACACGAAATATGGGTTAACCTTTTCTTTACAAATGGAAATTAAGGTTGCTTTTGTGGGTCTATCTGTCCGTCTGTCCTACCCTCCTTCCTTCATCTTTCTTTAAGGCAATGATTCGCCTCTCACCTCTGATGCATGTGAGAAAAGTAGTCAGTGGCATTGGAAAGTTGTGTTAGTAGTGGTGTGAAAAAGCCAGGAAACACATGGGTGCGTTACTGACCGCCGTAATATGACCTGAGCTGTTAAAATGGCGTTAAACTCCAATACAAACCAAACCAAATCAACCCAAACCAAATCCTTCTTTCCTTCCTTCCTTCCTCCCTTCCTTCCTTTCTTCCTTCCATTCGTCTATTCCTTTAAGCGCGTATTCTTTCGTCAAGTAAGCAAAAACTCTAATAAGCTATTTCTTCTTTTCTTGCCATGTTACGTAAGAGGTGTACAGCGGTGGCGTTAAAAGCCGTATCTGTACAGAACTGGCATAAAATAGCCTACTATTGTCACTCATTACCAAACGATAAAACTTAAGACAAGTCCAAACTGAAAGCAGTTGCAGACGACAATTTAAAGGTAGTTTGAATATTGGAATTTGCCTGAGAAAGGGCAGAAACCATTGTGGTAAAAGGAGAAAATGCTGGTAACCAGCATTTTCTCCTTTTTCCACAATGGTTTAATTAAAACGACTTCTTTCTCAAGGTCGTTAGACCTCGGGATCGTGTGGTAAAGGTTTGAGAGATTATTTACATTTTTACAATTTTGTCCACAGGTATGTAAAGACAGTCAACTCTTTTATCATCATTCGCCAACATTTGAAATATATTAGACCCTGTGAAAAGAATTCGCAGATTATACAATAAAGGTGATTCAAATACTGGTGTGTGTCTAAGAAAGGATAGAAAACATGGTGAGAAAAGAGAAAAAAAAAAAAACAAGGCTGTCTCTTGCGGTCCAGCCGGCATTGGGCCATACCACTTTTTTTTTTTCATTTTTTTTCCTTCTTTGCTTTTTCACAGGCAAAAAACTGTCTCATAATGCATAATGCAAAGAGAGTCTTTAACCCTTTCCCAAACAAGCCCTGGTTTTCACGTGTCTGCAGTACAAGTCTTTTGAAAACACTGTGGGAAAAGGAGAAATTGTTCGTAATTAGCAATTTCTCCTTTTCCCACAGTGTTTTCTACCCTTCTTGAGACCTTTCTGCCATTTTCATCAAATTTAAAATTGTCGTCTGCAAACTCTATCAATTTGGACCAGTCCAAAATTTGTCGTTTGGGAATGGGTTAATTCAAACTTTCTCGGGAGAGACCCCTCAGCCCCAGCTTGGCCAAGTTCCAACCCGATCTTTTTTTTTTCATATTATATATTCTGACGTTACTTTGTTAAAAATGAGGCGTCATTTTTGACAAAGTAACATCCAAATATACAAAAAAAAAGGAAAGAAAAAAAGACCGGACTGGAACCCAGGCTACGTCACCCCTTGTGCGGGGGATACCCTCTCTGCACCCCCCCCCCCCGACATGTCTTCGGCACTCGGGGAACGCCGACACTCATGACCGTACAGATTTTCATAGGCCGACGAAGGCCCTGCAAAATACTGGCTACTAGCATATTCTCCTTTTTTCCCACATTTTTTTAAATAGCCTTATTCCTTTGGGTCATTGAAACACGGGATTGGTTGGGAAACGGTCAAAGCAGGAAGTTATAATTCACTCTGAATTATTGTGACTGTAAATAAACTTTGCTAATTGACACATATCGGATTTGATAAACGATTATGACGTGCTTAACTCGAAACCCAATGAAATTGTATTTACATAAATCATTCGACCTAACCTTTTACCTGACAGCATTCTTAGACTTGTCGAAATTCAAAGCATTTGCAGACGACAAATTGAGTTGGATCAAATGAGAGATATTTTAAAGAGTTGAAAACATTGTGGGTAAAAAGAGAAAATGCTGGTAACCAGCATTTTCTCTTTTTACCCACAATGTTTTCAAAAGCCTTTCTTGGCAGACTTTTCTCAGGGTCGTTAGAGGTCCAATAGCGGCCCAAAAAATCAATGTAGGTAATAAAACGCATCTAAATTAAAACAAGAAAATATTGATGCTGAACATCAATGGCGCCGCAAACTAGTTGTTTCTGTAACAGGGCACAATGCATTGGGTTATTTCCTAATACGCATCTCTTGCACAATCTTCGTAGAGGTCCAAGTGGTGATACTGTATTTAAACTCTGGGCCATCTGGTTTTTGACAAGATTTTTAAATTTCATATCATTGAAGGCTATTTGCAAACTTCTTATCCATGGACTGGGCCATTTCTTTATCCACAGGACATCATTTGGACACAATTGGTAGATAGAAATGTTAGAGCTGTTGCCTTTCTGATATTTGATAGAAGATTTTGAAAAGTGTGCAACAAATATGGCTATGCGCAAATTTGTGACATCTGGGTGGAGGGGAGCATATGGCAACTTTTGACCCGAAGGCCACCATTTGAACATACTAGTACTTGGTAGAGGTCATTGTAGCGATACTACACATGAAATATCAAAACTCTCGACCGTCTGATTTTGAACAGGAAGATTTTACATTAACGAAAGAAAAGTCTGCCATCGGATTGTGCTAAATCTGACACTCCAACACATATGTCTGGTATCATACAACCCCTCTTTATTATAGATATAATAAGGACTTGAATGAAGTCCTTATATCTATATAGACTAGACGGGTTGTATGATACCAGTCATGTTAGGCGCTCCAACATTGATTTACGGATGTTTCGGTAACAGACGAGTTCGGTAAATTGGACTTATAGAGTAAATTGATTGGATGTTTCGGTAACAAGGCAGTAATATAGTGCCGTGACGTTTTTCACACCCATGGCTTCTGTTTGTGCAAACGTTTTTTCTTTTAATTTGCAATTCTCACTCGTTTTCTGACGTAAATATATTTGTTGTTCTTTCCATGCTGTATAGATAAATACCTGAAATTAGTAAATTTTGATCACCATATCTTATTTTCGTCTTGCACCCATAGCTGATTCATGTAATGAATAATATACGATCCCTGATAAAACGCAGCCCTAAGCTTGAACCCGTATTACTTAATCGTCCTACAGATAACAGACTCCAACTTTAAGCCAGTCCTCAAGTTTTTTAAAAATGTTTGATTAAAAATGACGCTATTCTTGCCAACGTTTTCTGTGTGAAAAATAATTTCTTCCGGAAACAAATTGGTCAACTTCCAAACCAGCCATTTACCCTCAGAACACCTTTCACTCTTGTTGCCCTTGCGACCGATTCAGACAAAGATCAAACTGCAAAGCAAAAAAAAAAAAAGTCTGATTGTTGGTTTACGCTGCCAGCTTTTCTAAGACATTATGAGGAAGGACAACTTTGCTTTGAAATAGCTAATATTAGACCAGGGATCGTATATTGTAATATATATATTGTTCTGTTTCTAAAATGAAAATAGCCTTTACTTTTTTCGATGCTCTAAGGGTTAAAATTATGGATAATTAACGTGAATTCAGAAATAAAGATAATACATTTGAAACATTGTGGCAAATGAAGAGAGGGAGTGAGAGATAGAGAGAGAGGCCTTGACAATAATGCTTTCGTGCATACTTCTTGTGATTTTGACCATGAACATTTGTGCCCATCTAAAAAATATCTGTTCTGTATTGTTCCTCTCCATTTTCCACACAGTTTTCAAATCTGGTCTGGTGCACAAAAATCGGCGTCTGCTGGTTTTAAAGTGCGTTCATCAATACAACACTGCATAAAAAATCATATGCGTACTATTTGAGAGCGAAGGGAGTACTGTATATTGTATATAGACGCGTTTACAGCCTGTTTTCACACCTCCCATTGCCAACAAGATAAAGAAGTTTCCCGTAGATCTTAAAGATTAACCCCGGTTTATGAAAACCTGAAACACCAATGGACAAGAAGAAACTCGCAGATCAGACTGCATGTAAGAGTTAAAGGGATTGGGCATGTTTAAATCACGCACTGCTCGTGCAGTTTGAAAAAAGTATTTGTCAAAAAAAGTATTTGCTACTATCTATCTCTCGCGCTCACTCTCTTCTTTTACCACAATATTTTTACCTGTATTACCTGTGTTTCTGAACTAAATTTACCTATCCATAATTTTAAATCTAAGAGCGTCGAATAAACCAAACGGTCATTTTCATTCTAGATATAAAACCTATTTTTAGCAGTGTCAAGGTTTTCTTGTTCAGAATGTCTTGCAAAATTGATAAATGAAGATCAAAGATCAAACTCCGTGTTTGGTGTACACTGATCTCGATCTGCACCGGCCGCAATGGCAACAGCAGTAATGACAGACGCTCTAAGGGTTAATGGCTGGTTTGAAAGTCTCTCAGTAAGAACATATTTTCACATTGAAAGGATCATAAAGCACTGATTTAAAAGGAGATACAACGTGTTTCAAGTTTAGGATTGGGTGTTGTTATTCGTTACCTCAACTTTGATTCGGGTATCATTTTACGTACACCATGACAGTAGAAACATAACAAAAATATTATGTCTTAAAGTGTGTGGAAGAAAAAAGAGAAACATTGAACGAATCAGAACCAAGACTTTATTTGGTGTGAAAAACGTCAAGGTGCATTACCACTATATAATTACCTTGTTACCGAAACATCCAATCGATTTACTCTGTAAGTCCAATTTACCGAACTCGTCTGTTACCGAAACATCTGTAACCCCCAACATTGACCTAGTTACAGTTAGCTGGTCTTAAAAACACGATCGCGAAAGGAAAACAATATTTCTACAATCCATACAATACTAGAACAAAAATATAAGTGGGGTCACAAGTACCACATAGGGTGCTCTAGGGTCAAAGAGCTTGAAAATGCCTCTTAACCTTTTCCAGCGTAAGATATTTAAAATGGTGACTTCGAAAATTTGTGACAGATAATTTTTGATCACGTGAGTTATTATTCGAAATGCATTTTTTATTTTTCGAAAGGAAAATGTTATGTCTACGATCCGTGTTTTTATCCATCTAACAATGAAAGTGCAATATACAAAAACAAAAAAAAAATCCCCACAAATAAATAAAAAAGTTATTATGCACCCCGATCTGGTAATCTAAGTACAGTAGATATAGGTGGATGTTAAAACAAAGCATGGAACCAATTCATTATGGCTGCCTCCATAGGCACTTTACAAAACCGAATAAAAATATAGTGCCGCCGCTCATGCGGCGCCACAATCATACCATTTAAACGTACGGAAAAATATTGTGAACATGACAACCTGTTATTGTGTGGTCGGCCCAAGTGTTAGTCGCTGGCAGAAAAGTACATTTTAAAATCAGGCAAAAAATAAACAAAAGATAGAGTGACGTGGCAACTTTCAACCTAGTTTTGAAGTTAATTTCCCTGCCAGCGACTAACGCTTGGACCGACAGTACAATAATAGATTGTCATCTTCAATCTTCAAATCTTCACAATAATTCAAAATCTTCACAATAATTTCCATACCTATAAACGGTATGATTTAAATTCCAGTGCATTTTAACTCCTGTTGTGTTTACTTTTGGCAGCTATTGATACTTTAACCCACGAAAATGTTTTATAAAGAGCTATACAGTTATTGCTTTGACTGATATTCGACCTGGCGAAATTCGTTTCTCGACGTAATAAGATATGACACTTTTCACGGGTAGGATACTTCATAATCGGAGTCAGTATTGTGTTGGTCTTCCGGCTCCGAAGATATTGTCCCAACACAGCGCAAGAAACAGGTAAGCTTGCCATTCTTTGTACATATGTGTTCTTAAGTCTTTGAAATTCGAAAAAAAAGAGAATGTGATCCATTGTTCTGGTCTTTCAACGTGTTTTCTACACTAGGGAAAGTTGTAACATGTGTACAGTGTTGTCTGAGTCATTTGTACCGTGAGTTGGCCGAAGCCGATTTTTACGTCAAGAAACTAATTTCAGGCCGATATTTCCATCAAATTAGTGAATTACAGTTTTGCTGTCCTAAAGGTGTGAACTGTTGTTTTGAACTCTTCCATTCGCTGCTCGCAAAGATTCGAAACTAAATAACACAAAATTGGTATAAATAAACAAAGGCTCCGATTATGTGGACAGGTTCTGAGTATGTCGGTCAGCACCGATGGATGAGGGCTTCCTTTCAAACATTTATTTGTAGGTAACTTACTTAAGACATTAGCTCTGCCATCATTCTTCCAAACAATGCTGATTCGATTGCTTTTTCGAAATTCATATACATGTACTATACCTATGTTAGAGCGAGATACTCCAAAAACCACATGATTTTCTCCTGTTCCCACAATGTTGTTGCAATTTGGACAAGTCAGAATATTTATCGTCTGGTAAGCTCGGTATCTCACGCAAATACATAACAGGCTTGCAATGGGGGGGGGGGGGAAGGCTTTGGAGCTCAACTTTTTTCCCTGTATAAGGCTTAATTGTATATGGAGTATGCAGGTTTTATTCAAAATTTATAAACCCCCTCGACGGCTTTGTTGATATCGACATTTAGACAGGAGTTTATCGACACCTCAGCAGATTTTTACAAATGATAAATCTGTCTCTTTATGACAAGACTTGCACGATTCTTTGGGGCAAAACGATGTAAGACAAAGGATCAGTAAGAATAAGTTACATACTCCCCTCTGTCTCTAAAACTAAGCAGTTGTTCAAATTCTGTTTTAAATAATGCAATTTAAAAGTATTTCATCCCTTCGACTATAAATAGAATAGAAATGTTAAGCTCTTAGTCTTCGTATCGGTGAGTTGGTTGATATAGCCGGGGGGTCCTGTTTTCACTACAAACACAACAGCGGAAATCACTGAATATGCCTGACTTCTTCCTCATTTTTACATTTTCATTTCTCTTTATTTCTTTTTCATTCGTTTTAGAACAGAATACATCGCCAAGCATGTCATTCATTCATTCATTCATTCATTTTTCTTTTCCGTATTTCTTTCTTTCAGTCAATTACAACTTAACACCGTATTAAAAAAAAAAAAAAAAAAACATTGTGGGAAAAGGTGAGGATCCGTGAGATCTTAAAAGCAAAGGACCGATTTGAAAGAGTTGCAATACCAAACCCAAAAACGAACGAAAAAGAAACAAACAAATTCACAGCGACAGAAATTGACTTGAGCAGCAACAAGAAGTGGGCATCAGAATGCAAGTTCCTACCTGTAACCCTTTCGACATTTGAAATGAGCCATGCTCTGTGAAAAGGGGACATAATGCATCTGCAATAAGTATCGACCCATATATAAATATATTGTAACTTATAGAGAGAAAGAGCAGAGACAGAAAAATAAGAGAGAGGGAGGAAAAGGGGGAGGAGAGAGAGAGAGAGAGAGAGAGAGAGAGAGAGAGAAAAAAAAAAAAAAAAAAAAGATGTGAGAGAAAGAGAGGAGAGAGAGAGAGAGAGAGACAGATTTGTATCATGTAGGATATACTGAAAATTTTAGGTTGTAATTGACTATGTACAGTATATATAAGTCAATAAAGTTATTCAGTCATTCACCTCAACCTGCGTTATCCGCGCAGACTGACATGGGTCGAAAGTTTTTGCTATGTGTAAATTTTCTGCATGTCAAAAGACCAATCTACCTCATGATTCAGTCAGCTGTTAGGCAAAATAGATTTTATGGATCCTTACGTGATCACTTGCTTGGTATAATGGATCACGGAGATGAATAATTATTAAACCCCCTTTTGCAAGAGCATGACTCAATAGTTTGCTCTTAACATTTTGGATAAAACTGCTTGCATCAAGCAATATCTCCCTCTCCCCATTACGTTTTCAGGGACCTGAGCAGTTTTAAATCTGCCTGCAGATACTTTTGAAATGGCCAAGTCTAAAATTTTTTCATATGGTAAAAGATTAACCATATGCGAAAATGCAGATGTTTTCCTGTCTGGCTCAGTTGTAAAGTGTAGGGCTCCTAAACTGGAGGTCCTGGGTTCGAGGCTCCCAGTAAGCACTTTTTGTGAGAGTGCCCTTGGGCAAGACACTTCACGGCCTTAGCCGACTGGTGAAACCCAGAACGTACATGAGTATGAGAGCTGTTGCTTCGATATGACTGAAATAATGTAAAATAATGTAAAATACCACTTAACTCCTTAGAAGACGAGAAAATTTAGACCGGTCTACATTGAAAGCTTTTGCAATCCACAAATTAAACGTGACTAAGAAACTGAAATATATCTTTGGAGGGCAGCAAAACATTGGTGGAAAAGGAGAAAATGCTGGTTATCAGCATTTTCTCCTTTTTCCCAGTCCTTCTTTCCTAAAGTTCGTTCAAACTCGGAAATGTGTGGTAAAGGGCTAACAAGAGCTTTTTTTTGACGAAATAGACCAAGACCAGACAGCACACAACGTGCAGTCTGAACTTGGATATATATATATATATATATCGTCTGCATGTTTATGTGAGCATATATTTAAGATAAAATTCTTTCGTTAAATTGTATTTTTCTAGAGCGAAAAGAATTAAATGCAACACACTTAAAAAATAAGAAAGATAAAAGTAACTGTTTTTTCTTCCTATTTTACTTTGTTTCTTACTTGTAATGATCTTATGCATATTAATCCTTTTTCACTCGGTCCCGAGTTTTAACGACCCTGCAGAAACGTCCTTTTGAAAATATGGCAAAAAAAAAAAGAGAAAATGCTGGTGACTAGCATTTTCTCATTTTTTTACCATGTTTACCACCTTTTAAAAACAAAGTTAATTTTTTTAGAAACTTTTTTGTTTCTTTTTCTCTGCAAACACTTCAAATTTGGACAATTTTTTGTGTGTGTGACACTTTGTCGTTTGGTAAAGACTTAAACAGACGTGTTAACTCTTTACCAAACCGTAACGATTTGGACTCGACTTGATTGAAAGCATGTGCAGACGACAAAATATATGTAGCTCAAAGGACAGCTTCTGTCTTTGATAGGGTAGAAAACATTGTGGACAAAGGAGAAAATGCTGGTTAATGCCGTTTTAGCACCTATCTTGTAGTTTCTTTCCAACAATATTTTGCATAAGAGCTTTTCAAAGCCTCTAGACAGTATCTGACATTAAGGCCTGAAGGAGAGAGAGAGAAGGGGGAGAGACGGGTGGACGGACGGACGGACGGACAGAGCTAATAAGGGGTAAACTAATGAATAAAGACGAAACGATAAGATAGCGGAACTTATAAAAGAATGGATAAATAGATGAATGATTTGAAGAAGAAAGCTGCTTAAAGAATATTTTTATATCAGATATCAGGTAAGCATAATGGTCATTCTTTTGTTTTGATAGCTTGAACGGTAGTATTCCCGGGCTACGTCTACCAACATACCAATACGGGTTTCCAGGGCTAAATGTTTTGATTCTATATATAGATGTAGGGATAAAATACTTTTACGTTTCATCTTTAAAACAGAATTTAAGTGTTTGTTTGGTTTCAAAGACAGACGAGCGTATGTAACTTTTTCTAAATGGGTGCTTAATTCAATCAATTTGCTACAACGAATAAAGACAACCTGAAGTAAAGTGAAATATTTATTATACTTAAAAACTGCTGAGGTATCGAGGAGCCTCTGTCTCATATTCGAAATGGACACACCTGTAGGGAAGTTTTGTAGATTGTGAATAAAAGCAGCATGTCTGTCATATCTGTAAGCCCTGTAGATAGCAAAAAGATGAGCTTCTCTAAACGGGTGCTCCTTAACTTTGACCAATAGCCCCCCAACCCCTTTCAGAAGAGAACTCTCTCTAATAAAATATTTCTCTTTCATGGCAACGTCAGCCTGAATTTAGGTGCTAACACATTTTTCGGCTTGAGTCATCCCACGGCACAAATGATTCAGGGAATACTGTACATATGTTACAACTTTTCTTAGCGTGGAAAACACGTTGACAGACTAGAATATTCCATCACATTCTCTTTTTTCGAATTTCAAAGACTTAAGAACACATATGTACAAGGATTGACAAGCTTACCTGCTTTCTGAGTTGCTTTTGAGGCGAAATTTTCGGAGATGGAAGACCAACACAACATTTTCCTATCACAGCCTTTGACTCCGATTTTGAATTTCGTACCCGTGCTTTCGCTCGCTTTTATGGTATTCAACGCCGTTTTCAACATTATTTCAGTTATAACACGGCGCCCAGTGCACCCATAGATCAATGCTCTCCTTGAGTTTCCGTTTCCTTTACCAGAACTCCACACAGTAGCCTTCCCAAGGCACTGGCTGCTTTTCCTCAAAACTGCCGTTGAAACTATGATCAGCAGGATGAGTGAGAAACAACCCTTGTCGCAATGACTATCATCAATCCTCGGAAAGAAATTTGCCGAGCTGGGGAATCGAATAAGCGACCTTCACATTTTTCAAACCACATGCGTTACCAACTGAGCTACCAAGTTCGGCTCAAAGATAACATTGTGGAATATCAGCGGTCATCATTTGTGTCATCGTTTACCGCAATGTTTATTATATACAACAATAGACGCAATGCCCCAATGTCCTAACTTAGTAAATTAGTGTTCGATATTCGACCTATGAAAACGTTCATAGTTCCGACATCCGTGGTAGACCACAGATATTCGTTTTGTGACGAACTTCGCCATCTACATGTACATGTATATAATGTAATATATAAGATTTATATATAACATTGTAATATAATAAGGTAGCGAAGTTCGTCACAAGACGCACGCCTTTGTGGTAGACCAATGTACTCGTAGTTTCAAAGATCTGTGATTTAACATATAAACCACACTCTGGCAAAATGGGTTTAATGTAATTTAACCGTGATGCATTATACCAAGCAAGTCATTACATAATTATGGATCCATAAAATCAATTTTATATAACAACCTACTGTATCATGAGGTAGAAAGCTCCTTTGACATGTAGGAAAATGGACCGATAGCAAAACGTTTCGATCCAGTTCAACCTGTGAGGACCTGCGCAGCCTGCGTAGGCTGACATGGATCGATACTTTTTGCAGATGCATTTTCACAGAGCGTAGCTCAATTTCTGTGAGTAGCCATTCATCTTTAGAAGCTAAAATAACATAAAAAGGAGTAAGAGAGTGGATTGTATTGTATGCATAGACAAAGTTTATTTAAGCATTGAGGCCGTTGGCCCATGAAACATTTAAAAGATAAAGCAAAATTTGAAAAAAAAAAATAAAAATAAAAATAAACAGATAAATTAATTAAAATAATCTTTCTCTAGGAAACGCGATATTGTAGGAAAAATTTTAAAAAGCTATTTATTAAGATGAAGGTATTTGTGGTAACTTAAAAACATTGCGTGCCGTTTCCGGAATTTGGACTTGGTAAGGGCTCTAATTTGATCTCACTTGCATCGGCGTTGAACCCGGAAGTCATTTTTTTCAGTGAAACTTCCTAAATACCAGGAACAAAAAAAAAGACAAAAAAAGAAATATTCTCATACGTTAACCTAGTGGGGGCTATGTGAATTTTGCATTGTTTCCATTTTATTCGATTGGATGATTCCTTTGAATAATTGCATACCTCGGACTTTCAAAAGCTATATGGTTACAAATATCTTCCATAAGCGTTCGATCGTCTGTTATACCTAGGTCTTTCAGCCAAACCCTGGTAGCTCAGTCTGTGGCGTACAGGAGGTCGCTGGTTCGATCCCCGGCTCGGCCAATTTCTTTCCGAGGATTGATGATAGTCATTGCGACAGTATTCATTCCTCGCTCACCGCTGATCATTGTTTCGTCTATGGTTATGTGGGAAAGCAGCCATTGGCTTGGAAAGAATATTGTGCGGAGTACTGGTAACAGAAACTCCAGGAAAGCATGGATAGGTGCACTGGCCGCCGTGATATAACTGAAAAAATGTTGAAAACGGCGTTAAACACCATACAATCAACCAATCAAACCTAACCCTTTCGGCGCTATAGGCGAAAGCAGGGATTTTACGTACTGAATAGATTAAGATAAGACTGAACAGAACGTGTAATCTGATCTTGATCCATTCCATCCACTTGTATATTCAAGACTGCAGGATAAAATTCCTTCTGAGTTTTGGTTGATTGTATTTTCAGCCGACGAAAGCGGTCTAGTCTAGTTTGACGCTGGGTTGAATCTTAACCAAACGACAAAATTTAGAGTTGTCCAAATTGAAAGCGTTTGCAGACGACAAGTTAGAGGTTGCCCAAATGTTCAGATTGTTTTAATGATAGTATAGAAAACATTGTGGAAAAAGGAGAAAATGCCGGTTACCAGCATTTTATCCTTTTCTCACAATGTTTTCAAAAGCCTTCCTTGTCAAAGTCGCTAAAACTCAAGATTAGAGGTTGCTCAAATGATCCGATTTTCTTTATGATAGCATAGAAAACATTGTGGGAAAAGGAGAAAAGGCTGGTTACCAGCATTTTCTCCTTTTCTCACGATGTTTTCAAAAGCCTCCCTGGTCAGGGTCGTAAAAAAGTCGGGATTGTGTGGTAAAGGGTTAATACGAAGATAAATAACAGTTTACCAATATCATTCAAAATTAGTGACCAACCCTAATCCGGTGGCAGAGCCTGAGACTTGGGAACGTCAAATCTCGGGCCACTTGATGGTGTGGGTTCGATCCCCACGGCTAGACATCTAGACTTAGTAAGATATCTTTCGAGTGAGACGTTAAACCGAGGTACCGTATGGCAGTGATACACTGAGCACGTTTAATCGAAGTGCTGTAAGCACTGTAATCGGTCGACACTGAATAACTACAGTGGTTTGAAATCACAAATCAAATGGTAGATGTTTGAACTATGTATGGGACAAAAAATCCTACACCTTACAAATGAGGCACGTAGGATCCCCCTCTTTTTTAAACTGTCTTTTACAAATTAGTAGTTTAACGATTGGTTAAAATATAGGCTATGTTTGCCAGCCGACAGCAATAGAACGTAAAAAATATGTGACAACTCTGATCAGCAATACCCATTATCAAGTTTTAGATATCACTCATCGTGAACAGCCGTACCTACCAACCCTTTAAAAGAGTGAACAAATACAAATATTCTTTTCTGTAACCTTGGCAACTTTGGTAACTGTATTGTAACATATGAAAGCCATATAAAATACGCCTGCATTATAACTTTGGAATTGTTTACTTTTGGCTGCTTGGGGGCCTTTCATTTTTCCATTTTTAACAAGACATCGTATTCATTTTGACAAACTGAATGTAGACCAAATGATGATCTGAATCGTTGAAAGAGTAAAAACATTGGAAAAGGAGAAAATGGTAACCTGCATTTTCCCCTTTTCTCACAATGTTTTCAACTTCTTTCTCATGGGCATTAAAAAAGGATAGTTTGGTTAAGAGTTGAAACACTCAGTTAATCGACTAGCCTTTTACAGTCAGGAAAACAATATCAAACATTAGGCTACAATTTCATGATCGTTTTTCCCCCATATACATGTACAGCCCAAATAAACAGACACCAAACGACAGACGATAGATCGCTCCTCCCACTGATGTCACGTGACCCGCGAATCTAAAAACCTAGACAAACAATACCCAGACTCGAGTGCTGAGGTAGGAGACATGTGCAAGTTACCATAAGATATTTTAACACTAATTGTTCAAGATAAAATAAACATGGGAACAATTTGAGAAAAGGTAGTTACATCTTTTGAATTTAGGTTTTTCGAAGTTTTAGAGGTGAAAATTGAAATAGAGGCTGTTTATTTCGAAGTCAGTTGACTTACACCTCTAACACCACTTACATTTGATAATGTAGGTATAATACGTGGACATTTAACTCGTGCTCCCTAAATATTTCTGAAAGTCATTGGTCTTCTAATTCAATTCAACTTTTGCCTGAACAAAAATAAGCTTTTTTTCAAAGTTCAGACTTCAATTAAAGAGATTTTTCCATTACTTAGTCCGTGATATATGCTTCAATAATTTCACCACAATTGCAAGACTTTTACATTACCAAACAAAATATACATGATTTTAACAGGGTAATATGATTACCAGATGTTTGAATCGAAATTAGAAGCTACATAAACAAATGATAGGTTACCAAATTGGTTTTTTCAAGTTCGAGAGAAAAACCCGAGGAGAAGAATGAAAAGAATGAAAACATGAATATATTTCTAAGCATTCGCAGGTAAATACTATTCCGTAAGAGTAATAGAAAAATAAAGTGACTTACACATTGAACATATATAATCCAAATTTCAATCACTATTAATCGTTGAATGGGGTTTGGATGGTCATAAAGTGTCAGACTGATATGACACGTGCGTGTAATTTTACAAGTAGGGCAGTACTGGGTGCTTTTGGGGTGGTATACCGATATCAAAGGAATACCGCATTTATATAAACCCTTGCTCCACGTTTTGCGTAAAAAGGGGCAAAATGTACAACAAATCAAATGAAAACGGCTTTGATTTTCGATACATAATAATAGTTTGAGGTATATTAAAAGACTGAAAATAAAGGGAGGGGGAAGATGATAATATATAGGGTGGCATATCGTCCTTAATTTAACAGGCTTTAAGTTTGCATTCATAAATGTGTTAACATATAGAGACCAATGAGATCAACGTCTTCAATGGTTTACTGATGGAGGAAGATGGCATTTGTTTTTAAACAAACTTCTAAAGTGTGCCTACATTGCATTTTATTTTAAAAGCGTGGGGGGGGGGGGGGGCTGTTTAGGTTTGACTTCCATGAAGACTATATGAAAAACATTTTCGAGGAAATTAACTATTTTTACGCGAATTTTGTCGATTCAAAATTTATTTAAGGATAATTTGCGAGAAAAAAATCAACAAAAGAGATTACCAGCATTCAAAATAACAAGTCAACTCGATTTTGGTAAGAAAATGAATTATAGAGTATATATTTATATGATAAATAAGGTAAAGGAAATGAATAAGTGAACATGATAAAATCCAATCAGCTGTCTAAAATACTTTCTTTACATTTCTTTTAGTAAAGAACCGGGTATCTGATGCTAAGATTGAAATTGTGGAAAACTTATGACAATATAACAGCAGATTTACGAGAAGTATTCATTTATTTTTCTCCTTTTCAATCTGAATTTTGTCTTCTGCAACAATAATTTTACCTGGTATAATTCTGCATCTTGAAATTGCAGTCCTAAGGATTAATAATGGATATCAAGTTTACAGTTATTCATCAGTTTTTTCTCATATACATGTATACTATACATTTATATATAATTATAACTCCTGATGATTGAAAATGTCTAGGTTTTGTAACGGTAAGACGGCTTCCGCTCTGAATGGTAAAAATGCTGATCGCTGATTGGCTTATTGATTTTTTTGATTGACAGCTGTCGTTTGATCAATTAGATAAAGATATGAACGTCTGTGATATTGAATTGCATTGCCTTCAAAGGACAGTCTGATCTTTATTTTTTATTGTCTTCAAAAGCGACTTTACTTGTCCATAGTCAACAAAGGTCATTATATTTGAGTCATTCTAATCAGCAAGAGCATAACTGTGGTAGTCTTGATCTCTTTATCTGAAATGTGGAAAGGATGAGAATCGACCAATATGAAAAAGCTAATGAGACAAACATGTTGCTGACATTTGCACGCTTAGAGCGTCAAATTGTTAAAATAGACATGTTAAGCTTGGAAAAGCAGCCTAAATATTGCAGGACCGTTGGTGTCTTGAGTAGAATAACTCGGAAAACTGGCATGATAGATCCAAGATCTGCATGTTCTGAGCAGTCTGGTCTGAATCTGCACTCTCTGCAAAGACTTTTTCCCTGGTCTCTTGATTCAGATATGGAGAATATAACAGGAAGTGAGCTTAGTTGTGTTACAGTTTCAGGGTTTTTTATCCTCGATGAAAATGTTCTATTTGACAAAATTTTGAAAATCTTTCAAATGGGTGAAAAACGCTGTGGAAAAAGAAAAGAACATGCTGAATACATGCAGTTTCGCCAACTGTATTTTCAAAGCCCCACAAGATTGTTTGGTGAAGAGTTAACAAACTGATTCCAGTCTGTAGAAATTCACCAAGAAGAAACATGTAAGTAACTGTGAAAAATGGTAGAGCCATGGCTGGAAGGAGAGGAAGAGGGGCTGTGAAAACAGTTTAACCTTTACCCAGCTAAAACATTAAATTGAAATTTCAAACCGGTAGTAAGACCTGAATAATTCTAGGTCAAACTTACTCTTTTTTGGAAAAAGAAATATCTCTTTATCGTACAGTGTAGATCCAAGATCAGACTCCACGTTTTGTGCAGCTTGATCTTGATCTACACTATCCGCAAAAAGGTCAGTGAGTCGCGCTAAGCAGCCTAAGGGTTAATACATCATACGCTGAAAGATGCGTAATCAGTCAGTATTGTGAATGGACAGTCTTGATACTAAGGTTGCAAGCGGTGAATCGCCAGTCCATTCTGAAAATATTACGTAATGGGCTCTCCGCGAGGGCCATAACCTTTACACAACTCTACACCCTTTGTTCCCACAGCTTCACGCGCTTCGCCTCACATATACGACCAACGACCGGTTACTATTTTAAACTTACAGCTGTTACGAGTTGCATTTACGTTAGTTTTCTCTTAGGCTGTGCAATCTAAATTTTCAAATTCTTTTAAAGCAATGCTTCCTTACAAACTCCTTTCTGTTGCGAATTTATTTCTCTCAAGATCAAAATGACCAAACATCTTGCTACATATACGGAGAGCACTCGTCACAACTCGGCCGATCCCGTAAATACGTATAACTATCAACGGATCACTCGAAATTTGCCGAATGATATGGACAGCAGACGACTACAGGATATGTTCACATCACCCGACACACTTGATTCACACTCGTTTCATTCATAAAGTTGCTGCTAATCACTGACCCTATTTCTTATAATCGTGTTGACAGTAAACTGCTCCAGTTTTTGCTGGCCAGAGATTTTAATAATACTGTAATTATGACATACTTCAATACTAAACAAATTGTAACCATTATTATATAATTCTAAAGTTATTATGGGATTACTTGACATTACTTAATGCCTGTTTACCGCTAATTACTATTCCTGCGCTTATCTGGGTCAAAAGTGCGCCTATCTGGGTCAAAAGTAGTTTTTAGCTCATCTGAGCACAAAGTGCTCAGGATGAGCTATTGTGATCACTCACCGTCCGTCGTCGTCCGTCCGGCGTCCGTCGTCCGTCCGTCCGTCGTCCGTCCGTCCACATTTTTTTGTTTACACTCTAGTATCTACAAATATTAACCAATCAGCACCAAACTTGGTCAAAATGTATATGACCATAAGATCTCGGATGGGTTTGATTATGGGTGTAATCGGACCAGAACGCCTGGAGTTATTTGTCCTTGAATTAGAAAAATTGCTATATTTGACTTTATTTACACTCTAATCTACAAATATTAACCAATCAGAACTAAACTTGGTCTAAATATATATATGACCATAAGATCTCGGATGAGTTCGATTATATGTCCAATCGGACCAGTTATTGCTGTGTCATGGAAAAAGGGGGCTTGACGTATATTTTCATTGTGGACCAATATTTCTTTAACTACAGGACAAAATGTCATGCAACTTCATCTTTTCATTGTTTATTGCAAGCCACAGACAATAGTTATTTGTTTTTATTTCATGAAATGCCATGTCATGAAAGAAGGGGGCTAAATGTTTAATTTCGTCATGGACCAATGACCATCTGTTTGTCCATCTTTCAGGACAGATATCTTCTAAAATCCTTCACAAAAACTAATAGAAATTCATACAGGTGTTCCTAATGATGTCCGCTGATATTTATTGTTTTTTTTTTCCTTTTTGATATCAAATACTGTCTCATAGGAAAAAGGGGCTTCATGTATATTTCTGTTAAGGATCAATATACATCTATCTTCAACGCAAAATCCTGGACAAAATTTGTGAAACTTCATACATGTGTTCCTTATGATAGTCCGCCAATATCATTAGTTTAGCTTTTTTTATTAAATGTCGTGGCATGGAAAAAGGGGGCTTCACATATATTTTCATTATGGATTAATATCTCTTTAACTACAGGACAAAATGTTATGAAACTTCATCTTTATGTTGTTTATCACAAGTCACAGACAATGGTTAGGCCTATTTGTTAGCTCACCTGAGCACGAAGTGCTGGGTGAGGTATTGTGATTCGTGGTTGTCCAGCGTCCGTCTTTCCATAATTCCTTTAACCCTTTCCCAAACAAGCCCTGGTTTTCACGTGTCTGCAGTACAAGTCTTTTGAAAACACTGTGGGAAAAGGAGAAATTGCTCGTAACGAGCAATTTCTCCTTTTCCCACGGTGTTTTCTACCCTTTTTGAGACCTTTCTGCCATTTTCATCAAATTTAGAATTGTCGTCTGCAATCTCTTTCAGTTTGGACCAGTCCAAAATTTGTCGTTTGGGAAAGGGTTAAACATCTTCTCCTCCTAAACCAATCATGTTGAAACTTGACAGGCATATTCCTTGGGTGAAGTTCTACCGAAGTTGTTAAAAGAATTGAATTAACCCTTTAACTCCAGGGGTCACAATTTTGGGCAAAATTGTATATAGAGCAAACGTTAAAAATGTTTTTGTCTGAAACTAGAAAGCCTAGAGCTTTGATATTTTTTATGTGGCATTTCCTTGTGAACTTCTACCAATTTTGTTCAAATGATGCTCCTGGGTCAAAACAGGACATAAAGGTATACAGAATGAACTTTAAAAGTCTTGTTCTGTTTAACCCTTCACCACACAATCCCAAGTTTTAACGCCTGTGAGAAATAAGGCTCTTGAAAATATTGTGGGAAAAAGAGGAAATACTTGTAACCAGCATGTTTTCCTTTTTCCACAATGTTTTCCACCCAACCAAAATCAAATTTAAATTTCTGAGTCGCATTTATTTTGTTGTCAGCAAATGGTTTGAATTTGGACAAGTCTTAACCCTTTAAGCGCCTTTCACTACTATAATTGTCTTTAGTCTAATGTAGATCAAGATCAGACTGCACGAAATGTGCAGTCCGATCATTGATCAATACTGTCTGCTTTGTTGAAACACTGCAGACAAAAGGCATCCACAGAGTTGTTATCATCTCGCACTCATTCTGGAATGTAAATGGCCTTTGGGTTTAAGGATTAAATTTTGTTGTTTGTTAATGATTTGAGCCAAGCCTGTTAGCTCGAGCTCATTACCTACAGGGCTAGCTATGCAGGGATTGCAAGTTTAAATCTCAGTTGGGCCAAGCACTCAGGTAACCAGGATTTTTTAAAACTTTTTCCATAATGTTCTCTACCCATCCCAAATCTATGTTCATTTTTTGAGACAAATTTATTTTATTGTCTGCAAATGCTTTGAATTATAGACAAGTCTAAAATTTTTGTTTGGTAAAGAGATAAAGATAGACCAAGTAATATGCAGTTCAAGACTGTGTTGTAGGCAATACTATCTTGCAGAATATAAGGCATATATATCCAAGATCCAAGTGCAGTCTGATCTTTATCTACATTGTCTGATAAAACATCCTGTCTTGTGTACCCCTAGCCTTGGTTCCCACCTGATCATTTTTTCCCTTTATCTATTCAGGCTGGATAGACGGATGCAGTTTAAATTTGACATGAAGCCCCCTTTTTCCATGACACAGCAATAAATTCTAAAACCCTGACAATATGCGCTAGGTCACTTGATGTGTGAAAATTTCATCCAAATCTGTTGAGATATGTCCAGTAATTAAAGAGATATTGATGAAAAATGAAATATAACATGAAGACCCCTTTTTCCATGATGTAGCTATAAATTGCAGAACCTTGACAATATGCGCTAGGTCACATGATGAAAAACATTCTGTGAAAACTTTTGAAAACATTGTGGGAAAAGGAGAAAATGCTGGTAACCAGCATTTTCTCCTTTTTCCCACAAAGTTTTCTACCCTATCAAAGAAATATTGTGTCACTTGAGCCAATATGAAAATGCTGTCTGCAAATGCTTTCAATTTGGACAGATCCAAAATTTTGCCGTGTGGTAAAGGGTTAAAGGCTTTGACAGCATTTTTCTCTCTGGCTGTTAGGATGTATCTTTGAACATTGTGTTCATTGTATTTTGAGTTCATATTTGTTCATTCATTTAACTCTGTAGTACAGATTTTATCTTGTAAATCTTAGAAGTCAGTATAATTTTTGTTCTTCACTTTGTGGTGTTTGCCTTAATTTATAGATAAGTTTATGATCCCCCCTCCCCCCATAGATTTTGGGCATATACTCCACCATGAATTGAAGTACCATTTGAAAGATCTGTTCAGGTAGGGCCAAGGTCAATATCACACTTGAAGTTCAAATTTTTGTAAGCTGGACGCATTGAAAGGTTGGTGCAAGACTATTGCAAGTGTAAATACATTGTTTATGTGTTTACAATAGCAATTACCCATGAACGTGTCCCTGGACAACCACTGTAGTTGTTGGTGTATTTAACAACATTATAATACTAACTTCTATACAAAGTCTTGAATCGACAAACATTCTCTACTAAGTTTGTTCAAATCAGGCAACTTTTATTTTTCAACAACTATTGGACAAATATCATTCAAACTTCTCACAAATATTTATATAACCGAGTTTGGTTAAGAAAGATTATCTTCTTGTCTAAACCAAGAAGACCTAGAGCTTTGGCCTTGCACTTCGATATTTGGTATTTATCTTCATTGTAGACCTTTACTGCTTGGTACTCAGGTGAGCGATATAGGACCGTCATGGTCCTCTTGTTGTAATAAGGTCATCACAGCAGGTATAAGCGTTAAAACGCTGTAAGTGAAATATGTTACGAGTTCCAGTTACATCAGTTTGCCCTGAGCGGACGGGTTTCCGAAGTTTGTCATCTCTGTAATCGGTCTACCGACCGATTAAAAAACCGGGCGTAACTTAGGATGGGTTTTGACAATTTGCATGAAATTTGGAGGATGTTTCGGGTATAGATTGTTTGATATCTATGCTAAATATGATATTAATTGGTCGCCTAGTTTTATGTTTACAAGAAAATTGCACGAATTTATCGAACAGCCCTCGTATTTAAGATAAAATTCTTTCGTTCAATTGTATTTTTCTAAAACGAAAAGAATTAAATGCAACACACTTAAAAAATAAGAACGATAAAAGTGATTGTTTTTTCTTCCTATTTTACTTTGTTGCTTACTTGTAATGATCTTATGCATATTAACCCTTTTTCACTCGGTCCCGAGTTTTAACGACCCTGAAAACATCCTTTCGATAATATGGTGGGAAAAAAAAAAAAAAAAAAACGGAGAAAATGCTGGTGACTAGCATTTTCTCCTTTTTCTACCATGTTTACCACCTTTTGAAAACAAAGTTAATTTTTTAGAAACTTTTTTGTTTCTTTTTCTCTGCAAATACTTTAAATTTGGACAATATTTTTTGTGTGACACTTTGTCGTTTGGTAAAGACTTAAACAGACGTGTTAACTCTTTACCAAACGGTAACAATTTGGACTCGGCTTGATTGAAACTTTGATAGGGTAGAAAACATTGTGGACAAAGGGGAAAATGCTGGTTAATGCCGTTTTAGACATAATTTTAGTAATATCGAGACGACCAATGCACCTATCTTGTAGTTTCTTTCCAACAATGTTTTGCATAAGAGCCTTTTAAAGCCTCTAGACAGTGTCTAACATTAAGGCCTGGTGGAGGGGGGGGGGGAGAGACGGACGAACAGAGCTAATAAGGGGTAAACTAATCAATAAAGACGAAACGATAAGATAGCGGAACTTATAAAAGAATGGATAAATAGATTAATGATTTGAAGAAGAAAGCTGCTTAAAGAATATTTTATATTAGATATCAGGTAAACATAATGGTCAATTCATTGGTTTTGAGACCTTAAACGGTAGTACCCCCGGGCTACGTCTACCAACGTACCAATACGGGTTTCTAGGGCTGAATGTTTCGATTCTATATATAGATGTAGGGATAAAATACTTTTGCGTTTCATTTTTAAAACAGAATTTAAGTGCTTGTTTGGTTTCAAAGACAGACGAGCGTATGTAGCTTTTTCTAAATGGATGCTTAATTCAATCAATTTGCTACAACGAATAAAGACAACCTGAAGTAAAGTGAAATATTTATTATACTTAAAAACTGCTGAGGTATCGAGGAGCCTCAGTCTCATTTTCGAAATGGACACACCTGTAGGGAAGTTTTGTAGATTGTGAATAAAAGCAGCATGTCTGTCATATTTGTAAGCGTTGTAGATAGCAAAAAGTTGAGCTCGTCAAAATGGGTGCTCCTTAACTTTGACCAATAGCCCCCAGCCTCTCCCTCCCCCACAGAGAGAGAGAGAGAGGCAGGCAGGCAGGCAGAGGCGTAGTAACGATAACAAAGAGCTTAGTTACCGACAACTGAAATTGTAATGGAAGGCCCAGCAATCGTGTCATTTTCTGTGTGTTATTTCTTTTTCAATTCTTTGCCAGCAGCGAATAGAAAAGTCCACCCTTTAGCAAAACTTTCTCTAATTACCTAATTTAACACTTAAGCTGCTGAATAGCTGCTTAATAAATGAAACGCAAATTTCTACTCAGTACTATAAGTTCAAACATTGCGGTTTCAAAGTTGATTTCACCGGAAAGAAAATACCGTATCGGAGAGTGTAGATAAAAGATCAGACTGCACGTTCTGTGCAGTCTGATCTTCATTTACACTGTCTGCAAAAGGTCAGAAAGGCAATGTCAGTCTGAATTTAGGTCCTTGACATATTATTTCGCCTACAGTCAACTGGAGCACAGATGACTCAGACAATACTGTACACATGTTACAACTTTTCGTGGTGTAGAAAACACGTTGAAAGACCAGAGTATTGCATCACATTCTCCATTTTTTTAAATTCAAAGACATGATAACACATAAGAACATGTACAAAGAATGACAAGCTTACCTGTTTCTTGAGTTGTTTTTTGAGTCAAAATTTTCGGAGCCGGAAGGCCAACACAACATTTTCCTATCAGAGTCATTGGCTTCGATTATGAATTTCGTACCCGTGCTTTTGTTCGCTTGTATGGCATTCAACGTCGTTTTCAACATTATTTCAGTTTCTCACGGCGCCTAGTGTACCATAGATCCATAGATGCTCTGCTTGAGTTTCCTTTACCGGTACCCCATACAGTAGCCCTTCCCAGGCACTGGCTGCTTTTCCCCAAAACCACCGTCGAAACTATGATCAGCGGGATGAGAGAAAAATAGCCCCTGTAGCAATGACTATCATCAATCCCTGGAAAGAAATTTGTCGAGCTGGGGATTCGAACTGGAAACCTTCACTTTTCAAGCCTCATGCGTAACCGACTGAGCTACCGAGCTCGGCCCAAAGATAACATTGTGGAATAGGACCGATCATAGTTTGTGTCATCGTTTACCGCAATGTTTATCACATACGATATATAGGCAATGCGCTAATGTGCTATTTAAGTAATTCTGTGTTCGATTATCGGCCTATAAAAAAGGTTATGGTCCCGACATCCGTGGTAGACCACAGGCTTTCATTTTGTAACGTACTTCGCCATCTATATAATGTAATATGTAAGACTTATATATTGCTTACATCATTTAAACTGGCCCAAGTCAACATCATTTACATAAATTAAAATTTTATTTTAACCCTAGGCATCGTACGAGGCTGCCTTCGGCATATGTTCCAAATGGTCACGGAAACATCTCGTAAGGTCTGCGCAAACTAAATTGCTTACTTGTGTATATAAGTGCCTAACAAAGAACCAGCTCAAGTCTTCCGTAACTTTCCGAATGAAAGTCAGAGTTCTATTCATATGCCTACTTATGTATTCAGCATAAAGTTCAGGATCAGGTTAAATGAAGAAGGCAATATTACATTATATAGATGACGAAGTTCGTCATAAAACAAAAGCCTGTATGGTAGACCAATGGAGCTTCAAAGGCCTGCGGTTTAACATATGAGCCACGCTCTGGAAAAAATGGGCTCAAAGCATCAGTGTGATGCATTGTATCATGGAAGTCATCACATAATCATGGATCCATAAAATCCATTTTTGTACAACAACCGACTGGATCATGAAATAGAATCGTCCTTTGACATATGGAAAATTAACCGATAGCAAAAAGTTTCGATTCAGGTCAGCTTGTGCGGACTGCGCAGGCTGACATGGGTCGATACCGTCTGCAGATGCATTAAATCCTCTTTTTACAGAGGGTAGTTCAATTTCTGTGAGTAGCCAGTCGTTTTTAGAAGCTAAAATAACATAAAAAGAAGTAAGAGAGTGGATTGTATAGTATACATAGACAAAGTTTATTTAAGCATTGAGGCTGTTGGCCCATGAAACAGTTAAAAGATAAAGCAAAATTTGAATAAATAAAAAAATAAATAATTCTTTAGAAAATGCAGTATTGTAGAAAAATCTTTAAAAAGCTATTTAAGATGAAGGCATTTGTAGACATTTAAAAATAAAGCGTTCCATTCCCGAAGTTTGGAGTGTAATAAGAGCGCCAACTTGATCTACATGTACCTTGCAAATGAGTTGAATCTCGAAGTCAAATTTTTCAGTGAAACTTCCTCAATACCAGGAAAAAATATTCTCATACTCATACGTTAACCTAATGGGGCTATGTGAATTTTGCATGGTTTCCATTGTATTCCATGATTCTTATGAATAATGGCGTACCCCGAACTTTCAAAAATAACAGTTACATGTGTCTTCCATGGGCGTTCGATCGTCTGTTATACCCAACCCTTTCAGCCGAGCTGCGGTCGGTAGCGTACAGGACTTGAGAACAGGAGGTCGCTGGTTCGATCTCCGGCTCGTCGAATTTCTTTCCGAGGACTGATGATAGTCATTGCGACATGATTCATTCCTCGCTCGCCGCAGGAAAATTAACTTCAAAACTAGGTTAAAAGTTGCCAGCTCATTCTATCTTTTGTTTATTTTTTGCCTGATTTTAAAGTGCATTTTTCTGCCCGCGACTAACACTTGGGCTGACCACACAATAACAGGTTGTCATGTTCAAGATATTTTCCGTACTTTTAAACGGTATGATTTAAATTTAGATGCGTTTTAATACCTGCATTTTTTCGCCGCTTTTGGGCCTCTTACGACTCTGAGAAAAGTCTACCAAGAAACGCTTTTGAATATATTGTGGGTAAAAAGAGAAAATGCTGGTTACCAGCATTTTCTGTTTTTCCTACAATGTTTTCATCTCTTTCCTTGAAAACAACTTTCATTTGATCCAATTCCGTTTGTCATCTGCAAATGCTTTCAGTTTCGACAAGTCGAAAAAAAAAGTTTTGTCTGGTAAAAAGTTAGGTTGAATGATTTATATAAATACAATTTCATTGGCTTTCGATTTTTACACGTCATAATCGTCGTTTATCAAATTCGATATGTGTAAATAAGCAAAGTTAATTTACAGTCACAATAATTCAGAGTAAATAATAACTTCCTGCTTTGACCGTTTCGCAACCAATCCCGTGTTTCAACAACCCAAAGGAATAAGGCTATTTAGAAAAAAGATGTGGGAAAAAAGGAGAATATGCTAGTAGCCATCGGTGCCGACCGACATACTCAGAGCCGGTCCACATAATCGGAGGCTTTGTTTAATTATACCAATTTTTGTGTTATTTATTTTCAATTCTTTGCCAGCAGCGAATGGAAAAGTTCAAGACAATAGTTTAGGACAACAAAACTCTCTGTAATTTGCTATTTCAGTGGCAATATCAACCTGAAATCAGGTCTTTGACGTAAAAATTCGGCTACGGTCAATACACGGCACAAATAATTAAGACAATACTTCCCAAGTATGATATATTTTATAGTCTCGGTTAAAGAATACCGGTGACACTTTATAAAACGCAGCTGAAATATGCCGGGAGATTTTTTAATCGAATGATGTTCGTTCATAAATTCATCATCGCCAAATATTGCACATATGCGCGTCTCCCTTCCCCCTAGAAGACTGTAAGTTATGTTACGGCCGATGGTGAAAGATACGGAACGAAACCCATCCTAAGTCACACCTGGCTTTTTAAACGTGCTCAGTGTATCACTGTCACACGATACCTCGGTTTAACCACAGACCTTTGAAGCTCCATTGGTCTGTTACGGAACACTAACATTTTTCTTGGTTGATCATTGATTACTTGCGAATTGGTGCATCGCCTGTATATCAGGGAATACTCAAATTTTCATTTAAATCGTTACTATAAATAGCACATTGGCGACTGCCTCTATGTTGTATATAATAAGACTTATTATATATACAATACATGTATATAGAGGCAGTTGCCAATGTGCTATTTATAGTAACGGTGTCCGATAAGGAAAATTTCGTTGTCCAGTAATAGACCAATGGAGTTTCAGTGGCCTATGGGTTAACGTCTCACCAGAAAGATATCTCTTACTAATTCTAGATGTCCAGCCTTGGGGATCGAACCCACACCAAGTGACCCGAGATTTGACGTTCCCAAGTCTAATGCTCTGTCACCTGATTAGGGTTGGTCGCTAATTTTGAATGATATTGGTAAACTGTTATTGATCTTTGTATTAAACCTTTACCACAAAATCCCGACTTTTAATGACCCTGACAAGGAAGGCTTTTGAAAACATTGTAGGAAAAGGAGAAAAATGCCGGTAACCAGCATTTTCTCCTTTTCCCACAATGTTTTTTACAATATCGTAAAGAAAATCGGATCATTTGAGCAACCTCTAATCTCGAGTTTTAACGACCTTGACAAGGAAGGCTTTTGAAGACATTGTGGGAAAAAGAGAAAACGCTGGTAACCAGCATTTTCTCCTTTTCCCACAATGTTTTCTATACTATCATAAAAAAATCTGATCATTTGAGCAACCTCTAAATTGTCGTTTGCAAATGCTTTCAGTTTGGACAACTCTAAAATTTTGTCGTTTGGTTAAGGTTCAAGCCAGCGCCAAACGGTACACTCGACCGCTTTCGTCGGCTGAAAATACTATCAACCAAAACTCAGAAGGAATTTATCCTACAGGCTCGAATATACAAGTGGATGGAATGGATCAAGATCAGATTGCACGTTCTGTTCAGTCTTATCTTGGTCTATTCAGTACGGAAAATGTAAAAGTCCCTATGGCACCGAAAGGGTTAGGTTTGATTGGTTGATTTTATGGTGTTTAACGCCATTTCAACATTAGTTCAGTTATATCACGGTGGCCAGTGCACCAATCCATGCTTTCCTGGAGTTTCTTTTACCATTACTCCGTGCAATATTCTTTCCAAGCCACTGGGTGCTTTCCTACATAGCCATCGTAGAAACAATGATCAGCGGTGAGCGAGGAACAAATTATGTCGCAATGACTATCATCGATCCTCGGAAAGAAATTGGCCGAGCCGGGGATCGAACCAGCGACCTCCTGTTCTCAAGTCCTGTACGCTACCGACTGAGCCACCTGGGCTCGGCCGAAAGGGTTGGGTATAACAGACGATCGAACGCCCATGGAAGACACATGTAACTGTTATTTTTGAAAGTTCGGGGTATGCCATTATTCATAAGAATCATGGAATACAATGGAAACCATGCAAAATTCACATAGCCCCATTAGGTTGACGTATGAGTATGAGAATATTTTTTCCTGGTATTGAGGAAGTTTCACTGAAAAATTTGACTTCGGGATTCATCTCATTTGCAAGGTACATGTAGATCAAGTTAGCGCTCTTATTACACTCCAAACTTCGGGAATGGAACGCTTTATTTTTAAATGTCTACAAATGCCTTTATTTTAAATAGCTTTTTAAAGATTTTCCTACAATGCTTTATTATTATTATTAATATTTTATTCGTTTATTTATTTATTTTTCAAATTTGGTTTACCTTTTAACTGTTTGATGGGCCAACGGCCTCACGCCCATTCTCAATAAAACTTAACATTTCAGCAGAAGAAAAATCTAAAAAATGAACTCTGCAAATTTGAAAACTTTGCACCTTGTTTCAAAGATACATGTATGTACAACAATTTTCCAAAATATCGTGAACATCATTGATTCCATTTCGGAAGAAATAATAATTCACGTGGAGTACCCTAATATGTGGGTATTGTATGTTTCTTTAACCACGTAAGTGTTTCTTTTGTGAAAATAGTCGAAATGGCACTAGAATTCTCAAACAAGGGTTCTTTTTCTGTAAAATTAAGACGTCAACGACGCAGAAATGAAATAGCAAGATATTTTACCCTTTCCCTTAAAATAGCAGACGTTAAAGAATCAGGGTCCATATTCACCAACCATTCTTAACAACGTTCTCAATCTTATTCTTCGGAATTAACTCTCTCCTCTTCTCTTCTCTCTCTTTCTCTCTCCTCTCTCTCTTTCTCTCTCTTTCTCTCTCTCTTTCTCTCTCTCTTCTCTCTCTCTCTTCTCTCTCTTCTCCTCCTCTCCTCTCCTCTCCGGGGAAGGGGTTGGGGACCATTGGTCAAAGTTAAGGAGCTTTTGAGCTCAACTTTTTGCCATCTACAAGGCTTACAAGCATGCCAGACATGCTGCTTTTATTCAAAATCTACAAAACTTGCCTATAGGTGTGTTCTTTTCGAAAATTAGATAGAGGTTCCTCGATACCTCAGCAGTTTTTAAGTATAATAAATATTTCACTTTACTTCAGGTGGCCTTTATTCGATGTAGCAAATTGAGTGAATTAAGCATCCATTTAGAAAAAGTTACATACGCTCGTCTGTCTTTGAAACCAAACAAACACTTAAATCTGTTTTAAAAATGAAACGTTGAAGTATTTTATCCCTACATCTATATATAGAATCAAAATATTTAGCCCTGGAAACCCGTATAAGTATGTTGGTAGACGTAGCCAGGGGGTATTTACTGTTTAAGCTATCAAAACAAAAGAATAACCATTATGCTTACCTGACGTCTGATATAAAAATCTTCTTTGAGCAGTTTTCTTCTTCAAATCACTCATCTATTTATCCATTCTTTTATAAGTTCCGCTATCTATCATTTCGTCTTTATGCATTAGTTTACCCCTTATTAGCTCTGTCCGACTGTCCGTCCGTCCACCCGTCTCTCCCCCCCCCTCTCTCTCTCTTTCCACCAGGCCTTAATGTCAGACACGGTCTAGAGGCTTTGAAAGGATCTTATGCAAAATATTGTTGGAAAGAAACTACAAGGTAGGTGCACTGGTCGCCTCGATGTAGTTGAAATTATGTCTAAAGCTCGGTAGCTCAGTCGGTTACGCATGGGGCTTGAAAAATGAAGGTCGCTGACTGAATCCCCAGCTCGACAAATTTCTTTCCGAGGATTGATAATAGTCATTGCGACAGGAGCTATTTCTCTCACATCTTGCTAATCAAAGTTTCAACGGTGGTTTTGAGGAAAAGCAGCCAGTGCCTTAGGAAGGCTGCTGTGTGGAGTACTGGTACAAGAAACTCAAGAACATCTATGGGTGCACTGTGCACCGTGATATAACTAAAATAATGTTGAAAACGGCGTTGAATACCATACAAGCGAACAAAAGCACGGGTACGAAATTCATAATCGGAGCCAAAGGCTGTGATAGGAAAATGTTGTGTTGGTCTTCCATCTCCGAAAATTTCGCCTCAAAAACAACTCAAGAAACAGGTAAGCTAGTCATTCTTTGTACTTATGTGTTATTATGTCTTTGAAATTCGAAAAAAGGAGAATGTTATGTAATGCTGAATCATCTGTGCTGCGAGTTGACTGTAGCAAGGGTCTAAATTCAGGCTGACACTGCCATTAAATTAGCTAATTAGAGAAAGTTTTGTTATCCAAAAAGCGTGGATTATTGTCTTGAAATACTCCATTCGCTGCTGGCAAAGAATTGAACAGAAATAACACAAAAATTGACATTTGAGCAAAGGCTCTAATTATGTGGACCGCCTCTGAATATGTCAGTCGGCATCGATGAATGAGGGCTTCCTTTAAAATTTTAATTGTCGGTAACTTTAAGCTCTTTTTTCCCGTTAGTACGCTTCACGTCAAAAGTTAAAGAGTATACGTTTTAACGATGACATGTGACCCCGAAAATCCGTGAAATTATTCTCTATCTCTCTCTGTGTCTCTGTCTCTCTGGTAACCAGCATTTTCTCCTTTTTTCCACCATACTTACAAAAGCAATCTTCCTCAGGTTCGATAAAACTCGGAAACTCGGGACCGTGTAAAAAAGGGTTAATATGCATAAGATCATTACAAGTACGAAAAGAGTAAAAATGGAAGAAAAAAAAAATCACTTTTACCTTCCTTATTTTTTATGTGTGTTGCATTTAATTCTTTTTGCTCTAGAAAAATACAATTTAACGAAATAATTTTATCTTTAATATATGCTCACATAAACATGCAGACGAATATATGTATCCAAGTCCAGACTGCACGTTCTGTGCTGTCTGGTCTCGATTCCGTCAACAATATGCTTTTGTAAACCCTTTACCACACAATCTCGAGTATGAACGACCTTTAGGAAATAGACCTTTGAAAAAAAACTGTGAGAAAAGGAGAAAATGCTGATAACCAGCATTTTCTCTTTTTTCATCAATGTTTTCCTGCCCTCCAAAGTTATATTTCAGCTTTTGAGTCACGTGTCGCCTGCAAAAGCTTTCAATGTAGACCGATCTAAAATTTTCTCGTCTTCTAAGGAGTTAAGTGGTATTTTACGCCACTTTCAACCTTATTTCAGTCATATCGAAGCAACAGCTCTCATACTCATGTATGTTCTGGGTTTCACAAGTCAGCTAAGGCCCTGAAGTGTTTTGCCCAAGGACACTCTCACAAAAAGTGCTTACTGGGAGCCTCGAACCCAGGACCTCCAGTTTAGGAGCCCTACACTTTACAACTGAGCCAGGCAGGAAAACATCTGCATTTTCGCATATGGTTAATCTTTTACCATATGACAAAATTTTAGACTTGGCCATTTCAAAAGTATCTGCAGGCAGATTTAAAACTGCTCAGGTCCCTGAAAACGTAATGGGGAGAGGGAGATATTGCTTGATGCAAGCAGTTTTATCCAAAATGTTAAGAGCAAACTATTGAGTCATGCTCTTGCAAAAGGGGGTTTAATAATTATTCATCTCCGTGATCCTTTATACCAAGCAAGTCATCACGTAAGGATCCATAAAATCTATTTTGCCTAACAGCTGACTGAACCATGAGGTAGATTGGTCTTTTGACATGCAGAAAATTTACACATAGCAAAAACTTTCGACCCATGTCAGTCTGCGCGGATAACGCAGGTTGAGATGAATGACTGAATAACTTCATTGATTTATATATACAGTACATAGTCAATTACAACCAAAACTTTTCAATATGTCTCATCTGATACAAATCTCTGTCTCTCTCTCTCTATCTCTCTCCCCCAACACCCTTTTTTCTCTCTTTCTCCCGCCTCCCCTTCCCTCTCTACTCTCTCTTATTTTTCTGCCTCTGCTCTTTCTCTCTATAAGTTACAATGTGTTTATATATGGGTCGATACTTATTGCATGTGCATTAAGACCCGTTTTCACAGAGCATGGCTCATTTCAAATGTCGAAAGGGTTACACGTAGGAAATTGCATTCTGATGACCACTTGTTGCTCAATTCAATTTCTGGCGCTGTGAATTTTTAGCTCACCTGAGCACAACGTGCTCAAGGGGAGCTTTTAGGATCACGCTGTGTCCGTCGTGCGTCGTCCGTCGTGGGGCGTCAGCAATTTTTAAACATCTTCTCCTCCTAAACCTCTGGGCCAATTTGGACCAAACTTGGCAGGAATGTTCCTTGGGAGGTCCTCTTTAAAATGTGTTCACAGATTTTGATTTCATCAAAAATTCTGGTTGCCATGGCAACCAAATGGAATTTGCTAAAAATTCTTTAAAACTCTTCTCCTCTGAAACCGCTGGTCAGATTTTGAAATAATTTCACAGAGATGTTCCTTGGGTCCCCCTTTTCAAAATTTGTTCGCGAAATTTTGATCCGTCGAGAAACCTGGCTCTGGTGACTGGGGGCTACTTGCACTATACGGATATAAAGAAATTCTTAAAAATTATTCTTCTCTAAAACGGCTGGTCAGATTTTGAAATAATTTCACAGAAATGTTCCTTGTGTAACCCTTTTCAAAAATTGTTCGCGAAATTTTGATCCGTCAACAAACATGGCTCTGGTGACTGGGGGCTACTTGCACTATACGGAAATGAAGAAATTCTTAAAAATTCTTCTTCTCTGAAAAGGCTGGTCAGATTTTGAAATAATTTCACAGAGATGTTCCTTGGGTGACTCTTTTCAAAATTGTTTGCGAAATTTTGATCCGTCAAGAAACACATGGCTCTGGTGACGGGGGGGGGGGGGGGGGGGGAAGGGAGGGCTACTTGCACTATACGGCCATGAAGAAATTTTTAAAAATTCTTCTTCTCTGAAACGGGTGTTCAGATTTTGAAATAATTTCACAGAGATGTTCCTTGGGTGACTCTTTTCATAAAATATTGTTCGTAAAATTGTGATCTGTCAAGAAACATGGCTCTGGTGGTGGGGGCTATTTGCACTATAGGGACATGAAGAGGAATTTCTTAATTCTTCTTCTCTGGAACGACTAGTCAGATTTTGAAATAATTTCACAGAAATGTTCCTAGGGTGACCCTTTTTAAAAATTGTTAGGGAAATTTTTATCCGTCGAAAAACAACAGCCAATTGTTGGCACCTGCATGTGGTGCTCTTGTTTGACTTATGTTTTTAGTCACTATCGAGTATGTGCTCTTCTTCAAGAAATTGTCCTTGGGTAATCTATTCAAAAATGTATTTGCAGAATTTTGATTCATGAAAATCATTGCTGTGGTGATCATTGTAGGGGTGGTGACAGATTTTGAAATGACTTTTATGGTTGACCTTTTCAAGATTGTTTGGCAAAATAATGATTTTGTTTCCAAAGTTTCAATACCTCAAAAAAAAAATGGCTATGGTTCTCTCAAAAATTCAGGTGAGCTATCCAGGGCCATCTTGGCCCTCTTGTTTTGTTTCTTTTTTCGTTCATTTATGCGTTTGGTATTACGACTCTTTCAAATCGGTCCTTCGTTTTTAAGATCTCACGGATCGTCACCTTTTCCCACAATGTTTTCTTATTTTTCACTAGTTTTTTTTCTAACACGGTTGTTAAGTTGTAAATGACTGAAAGAAAGAAAAACGGAAAAGAAAAATGAATGAATGACATGACATGCTTAGCGAAGTATTCTGTCCTAAAACGAATGAAAAAGAAATAAAGAAAAATGAAAATGGAAAAATGAGGAATAAGTCAGGCATATTGATTCGGCTGTTGTGCTCCACATACAATAAAGCTTTATACAAAGCAAAAAGTTGAGCTCCACAGAATGGATGCTCCCTCATATTGGTCCCCGGAGTGGGGAGAGAGAGAGAGAGTACAAACGTATACTATAATTGACGTAAATTTTAAAGGAAGCTCTCATTCATCGATGCCGACCGACATATTTAGAGCCGGTCCACATAATTAGAGATTTTGTTTATATGTCATTTTTTGAGATATTGCTTTTCAATTCTTTGCCAGCAGCGAACGGAAAAGTTCAAGACGATAATCAACGCTTTTAGCATAGCAATAACAAAACTCTCTCTAATTAGCTAATTTGATGGCAATGTCAACCTGAATTTAGGTCCTGACATATTATTTCGGCTAAAGTCAACCCACGGCACAAATGATTCAGGCAATGGTGTACACATGTTACAACATTTCGTAGCGTAGTTCTAAAACACGTTGACAGACTAGAATATTCCATCACATTCTCTTTTTTCGAATTCCAAAGACTTAAGAACACATATGTACAAGGAATGACAAGCTTACCTGTTTTCTGACTTGCTTTTGAGGCGAAATTTTCGGAGATGGAAGACCAACACAACATTTTCCTATCACAGCCTTCGACTCCGATTATGAATTTCGTACCCGTGCTTTCGCTCGCTTTTATGGTATTCAACGCCGTTTTCAACATTATTTCAGTTATATCACGGCGCCCGGTGCACCCATAGATCAATGCTGTCCTTGAGTTTCCTTTACCAGAACTCCTCACAGTAGCCTTCCCAAGGCACTGGCTGCTTTTCCTCAAAACTGCCGTTGAAACTATGATCAGCAGGATGAGAGAGAAACAACCCTTGTCGCAATGATTATCATCAATCCTCGGAAAGAAATTTGCCGAGCTGGGGAATCGAATAAGCGACCTCCACTTTTCAAACCACATGCGTTACTGAGCTACCAAGCTCGGCTCAAAGATAACATTGTGGAATATTAGCGGTCATCATTTGTGTCATCGTTTACCGCAATGTTTATTATATACAACAATAGACGCAACGCCCCAATGTCCTAACTTAGTAATTTAGTGTTCGATATTCGACCAATGAAAACGTTCATAGTTCCGACATCCGTGGTAGACCACAGATATTCGTTTTGTGACGAACTTCGCCATCTACATGTACATGTATATAATGTAATATATAAGATTTATATCGTCTGTGGGGGGTGAAAACCTCGTAACTCCATATTTTTCAGAAAATGACTTTTTGACATAGCGGATTTCAGTGAGAACTAACACACCATCCCCTCAAATCCTCGTAGCTTTACGCCAATCGGTTCATGAGTTATGATCACATGATAAATTCTCGTATACGGTTTGCAACATAAGGAGGCTCATCAAAAAATCGTATCTCATGGGTTGAGCCATCTTGACACATTGTGACACTGCAATGTGAGTTTTAAAGTGTTTTTGATGCGTATAAGTACACTAAAAAGCATTTTGTAACATTTTCTAATATTCCTGTTTCCACATTTAGATGTCAGATGATGAACTTTACACTAGATAATTATTATTTTGTTTTTTCATAGGAATCATCACATGTCCCGACTTTAGTGTTCAGTAGTTTGCACATACTTTCAGAATCCCAGAGTAAATTGTAAAATAAGTATCAAAGATGTGGTGCTGAGCATCTACGTCCCACAATTTGAGCCAAACAGCTTTTAAATTCCATTTTTTTTTTTTTTCGTATTTTTATGAAATACGAGATTTTCATAATTTAACCCTATTGATCAAATCGGCTGAGCTACGATGTTTTAACTACAGCCGTATTTTTATGATTCTGTGAGATAAAGGTCATTCTACAGTGAAAAGACCATTTTGTATTTTTACAAGAGCAGGCAGTCGCAGTTGGACCTACAAGTCTAAAATCATTTATTCATATAGTCTACTAGCATCAAGGTCCGCTCATATTGCATTTTGCAGCCATGCCTAACCTATATTAAAGTTGATCTGCACGTAGATATTTTTCACGCATTACCTCTTTACACATTTTCGGGTAGATGTGATCTTTGTATCTTAATTATTAATCATCACAAATTTAAGTCACGAGGACTGTCAGAAAATTTAGATGAATTATGATAACAGCCATCAAGTAGTGGAAAGTGGGGATAAAGATCAGACTGCACAAGTCATCAGACTGATCTTTGTACAAACAAAATTAATCAAAGCATGTGTGGTTATGAATAGGAAGATGCAAAAATTGAATTTGAAGACTGTACAATAATGCCAATGATTCAATTTAAGGTGTATAATGTATTTCAGATATGTCTTACTCGGGAGTCATCCAGTGAGACAAATTTTCAGCAGTGTAAGTGTCACCTATGTCAATACAAGCCCTTCTTCACATTTCTTGTATGCACTATATCGCAGATTCTAGAACTAGGTTCATTCTTCATAAGGTTACCAAACAGAGAGTACTACGTTAGGTATCATTCTGAAAATTTGTAAGCGGTATTATCATTTAAGATGTTTCCATTCAACTTTTCCAGACGATAACCTGAACCATTTTCGCCAACCTGATATACAGGAAAACAGAATCCACTATCCTCTCTGTAAGCCAGGGCACGAAACCAGCAACTACTAGTAATAAAATGGCATTGTCTAGGGGACAAAATTTAGTTCAACTTTCACTTTAAAATCAGAACATCATGATTCAAAATACCACTCAGCATGTCCCAAATGAAGATTTAAGTGATGATTTTGAAGGCGATGACAGTGTGCATGACCCTAATTATGAACCTGACAAAACCCATGAACAATCGTCTGACAAGGAAATAGGAGTTAATTTCGATCATGACAAAGCCACAAATTCATAGAGAAAAAAAAGTATTTTACATCAATCAATCCGCAAGAAATACTAATGATAATAATAATGATAATGATAATGACAAATTCATTGGTAAACACACACTGTATAGTTGCAATCGCATTTTATAAATACGACATTATCACATTTTCATATGTATCACACTTTAGTTTATCACAGTGTTGCTATACAAATTACACTTACAGAAATTAAGTAAAAGAAACATCTTTTCGATGTTTTCAAAAGTAAAAATGGACAGCATGAATAACTAAAAAAGGTGTTTGCTGTTTAAATGCCGTTACCCAAACGACGAATATATTCAGTCTCTGCAAAAACAAATGGCTAGCCTTAGATTTCTGAAACTGAATTAAATTCAGAGACATTGGTGAATAATTATGGCCCCTGGTACTAGTATTTATTTACTAGCGGCCCCTGGTACTAGTATTTATTTACTAGCTTACCTGATTACTTTCAGGTGAGAGAACTTTTAATAATGTTTCATGTTTATAGTTTCCTGTCTGTCTTTTTCGTGGTACCAATTTACGCTAGTGCAGAGTCCATGGAATGGGTGGTACCTATTTGCGCTAGTGCAGAGCCCATGCAATGGGTGGTACTAATTTACGCTAGTGCAGAGCCCATGCAATGGGTGGTGCCAATTGACGCTAGTGTAGAGCCCATGGAATGGGTGGTATCAATTTAGGCTATTGCAGAGCCCATGGAATGGGTGATACCAATTTACGCTGGTGCAGAGCCCATGCAATGGGTGGTACCAATTTACGCTAGTGCAGAGCCCATGGAATGGGCTAAGTCAAAGTTTCAAAGAGATTGTTTATTTGCCAACGGTAATGTTTTCCTCTTGTACATTTAAATATCACTCTGTGAAGAAAAAGCTTAAAGTATTTGCGCTGGGAAGTATCGATTCGGGTCCACCATAACAGTTAATGCAGGCGGATCCGTGAAGAAACTTTCCTTTATGGTAGATTTTCCGCCAAAAATGATGTTTATCCAACAAATATGGAGGACTTGATCATTTTTTATCACAGATAACGTCCATTATCATCACAGATGCATGTTCTCTTTTTGTCACAAAGCATGAGAATTATTATATAATAATTTAAGTGGCAAAATCAAAAGTCCATAGAACCATGCAAGTACTATAAAAGTGCTGAGGAATCACAATTTATTGTGCTTTATCTGAAACTTTGTTTAGGTAACTATGTACAGTTATTGTTGTTAGACGGAAATTGTTTTCTATTGCAATCTGATCTTGATCCATTCCATCCACTTGTATATTCGAGCCTGTAGGATAAAATTCCTTCTGAGTTTTGGTTGATTGTATTTTCAGCCGACGAAAACGGTCGAGTCTATAGTTTGACGCTGCGTTGAATCTTAATCAAACAACAAAATTTAGAATTGTCCAAATGGAAAGCATTTGCAAACGACAAGTAAGAGGTTGCCCAAATGTTCAGATTTTTTTATATATAGAAAACATTGTGGAAAAAGGAGAAAATGCCGGTTACCAGCATGTTCTCCTTTTCTCACAATCACATTGTGAATTAACGCAGAATTAAAATTCGTAGTCAAATCGTCTACTGTTGCTTCGACCTATTTGCTTGAAAATAATGAAAAAAATCCCTTCTAGTTTTGATAAGCAACAAATTTTTGCCTACAAGTAGTAAGTTTCCTGGAAAAGGTTGGCAAATAAATGGCTATGGTTATACATGTATTTGTGCATCTGATGCCATAAGGAACTGAAAAAGGAGGAAAAGTGTTTTGAAGTTTCGTCAGCATTTGTGACTATTTGTCGTAACTCAACATAAATTTGTACCAAAATCTCGTAAGTCACGAAGCCGTTGATACAAGATTGGAAGCAAACTCCGGATATATCAGAAAAAAATACATATATAATAAAGTTTTTATGCAAGAGATATGGTGTTGATACATGATGTACGATCGGAGTAAAACAGTTTTTTCCTTCTCCTGAAAAGTCGTAAAACCTCGAAGTCATTTTTTTTCAGTGAAACTTCCTAAATACCAGGAACAAAATAAAAAAGAAATATTCTCATACGTTAACCTAGTTGAGGCTATGTGTATTTTGCATGGTTTCCATTTTATTCGATTGGATGATTCCTTTGAATAATTGCATACCTCGGACTTTCAAAAGCTATATGGTTACAAATATCTTCCATAAGCGTTCGATCGTCTGTTATACCTAGCCTTTTCAGCCGAACCCAGGTAGCTCAGTCGATGGCGTACAGGACATGAGAACAGGAGGTCTTCCAAATGTTCAGTTTTTTCCGTCTCCTGAAAAGTCGTAAAATTTCAGATACGACAATTTGACTCCCCACCGACGTTATGCATATTAACCCTTTTTCACTCACTCCCGAGTTTTAACGACCCTGCAGAAGCGTCCTTTTGAAAATATGGTGGGGGAAAAAATAGGAGAAAATGCTTATGACTAGCATTTTCTCCTTTTTCTACCATGTTTACCACCTTTTAAAAGCAAAGTTAATTTTTTAGAAACTTTTTTCTTTCTCTTTCTCTGCAAATACTTTAAATTTGGACATTTTTTTTTTTGTGCGTGTGTGACACTTTGTCGTTTCGTAAAGACTTAAACAGACGTGTTACCTCTTTACCAAACGGTAACAATTTGGACTCGACTTGATTGAAAGCATGCGCAGACAACAAAATAAGTGTATCTCAAAGGATAGTTTCTGTCTTTGATAGGGTAGAAAACATTGTGGACAAAGGAGAAAATGCTGGTTAATACCGTTTTAGACATAATTTCAGTTACATCGAGGCGACAAATGCACCTATCTTGTAGTTTCTTTCCAACAATATTTTGCATAAGGGCCTTTCAAAGCCTCAAGACAGTATCTGACATTAAGGCCTGGTGGAGAGAGAGGGGGGAGAGACGGGTGGACGGACGGACGGACGGACAGAGCTAATAAGGGGTAAACTAATGAATAAAGACGAATCGATAAGATAGAGGAACTTATAAAAGAATGGATAAATAGATGAATAATTTGAAGAAGAAAGCTGCTAAAAGAATATTTTTATATTAGATATCAGGTAAGCATAATGGTCATTCTTTTGTTTTGGTAGCTTGAACGGTAGTACCCCCGGGCTACGTCTACCAACATACCAATACAGGTTTCCAGGGCTAAATGTTTTGATTCTATATATAGATGTAGGGATAAAATACTTTTACGTTTCATTTTTAAAACAGAATTTAAGTGTTTGTTTGGTTTCAAAGACAGACGAGCGTATGTAACTTTTCCTAAATGGATGCTTAATTCAATCAATTTGCTACAACGAATAAAGACAACCTGAAGTAAACACACACACACACACACACACAGAGAGAGAGAGAGAGAGAGAGAGAGAGAGATCCATCCTAGCTTTCAGGATAGCAGAACTATCTCTACTTAGATAATTTCACGGCAATGTCAGCCTGAATTTAGGTCCTGACATATTATGACATATTATTTCAAATAAAGTCATCCCACGGCACAAATGATTCAGGCAATACTGTACACATGTTACAACTTTTCTTAGTTAGCATTTAAAACAGGAAAATTGTCTATATTATTTATGTACAAAACAATCAGAAATAAGATTAATAATATGAAAAAACATGCAAAACAAAATTTCTTTAATTCACTTGAGCTCAATATATGTGATTTATAAAGGAACGACAAAAAGGGTTTTTGGCGTCTTATCCGCTACTTTGTTAAAAACAATGATTGCTCATTGAACATTCCGCCTTTAATTAGTATGTCTCCAGACGGTGAGACCTCAGCATCCATATCTGACCTGGAAAAAGTTGAGTGCTTGAATAACTTTTTCACCTCTATATCATCTGTAAATGAAGAACTCGCCTCTCTACCTCTTTTTACTAAAAAAACTAATAATAGTCTCTCTCAATTTACTGTTCTTGAATCTGAAATTGAAGACCTCATCCGATGCTTTAACCCAAATAAGGCAAGTGGGCCAGACTCTATCAATCATAGAATGTTTATAGGTGTAGCAGACCAAGTGTCTAAACCCCTAGCAATACTATTAAATCGATCACTATCTGAAGGTGTTTTTCCTAATTTATGGAAAACGGCCAATGTAATTCCTGTCTACAAAAAAGGGATAAATCATCAGTTACTAATTATAGACCTGTTTCTCTTTTAAGCTGTTGCGGAAAATTATTAGAAAGGATAATCTTTAAGCACATGTATAACTTCTTCCTTGAAAACAATCTGTTGTATAAATATCAATCTGGATTCTTGCCAGCGCATTCAACAACTTTCCAACTTGTTGATATCTACCACCACATATGTCAATTGTTCGATAGCAAACAATTTTCATGCATGGTTTTCTGTGACATTTCTAAAGCCTTTGACCGAGTATGGCACAAAGGTCTTCTTTTTAAACTCAAACAAAACGGTATCGAAGGGATTCTTCTCGAATGGCTTTCAAATTACCTCTCAAACAGGTGTAAAAAAGTTGTTTTACAATCCGCCACTTCGTCTCCTAAACAGATAACAGCTGGAGTACCCCAGGGCTCGGTCCTAGGTCCGCTGCTTTTTTTGATTTATGTTAATGACATTACTGACTCCTTATTAAGTTTAACCAGACTATTTGCAGATGATAGTTCCTTCTATTATTCAGCATCATCCATTCGTGATATTGAAGGTATAATAGACCATGACCTTAATCTAATATCTTCATGGGCAAAACAGTAGCTCGTTACGTTTAATCCACAAAAGACCGAAGCTATCCTCTTTTCTTTGAAAACAGTAGACGAACTACCTAAGCTGAAATTCAAAAACACTGATGTTATCTTTGTTGAAAATCATAAGCACATAGGGATAACTTTTAGCCAAAATGGCCAATGGAACGCACACATTGATAATATTTTAAAATCTTCGTCTAAAGTAATTGGAATTATGAGAAAGCTGAAATTTACACTGAACAGAAAATCATTAAACCAAATTTACCTATCTTATGTAGCACCATTACTAGAGTATGCGTCAGTTGTTTGGGATGGTTGTTCTGACTCATGTGCAAATTCTCTACAAAAAATTCAAAATGAAGCTGCCAGAATTGTAACTGGTCTTACCCGTTCTGTTTCCTTAGAAAACTTGTTCTTAGAATGTGGGTGGCAATCTTTGAGAGACAGGCGGGAAACCCAAATAATGTATTTTATGTATAAAGCCACCCATCAGATGGTTCCCCAATACATTTTAGACTTAATTCCACCACTTATTGCAGACACTACGCAGTACGCCCTTAGAAACAATAAAGATCTAAGAAACATATCTACTCGCACTACAATCTCTCAAAAATCCTGTATCCCTTCTTCAATATACATTTGGAATAATTTAAATGATAGCCTGAAGAATGTTAATTCGTTTTCAACTTTTAAAAAGGTAATTTCAAGTAGGTTCCCATTACCCGCTGTTCCCGCCTATTACCTTGAAGGCAATCGTTTTTTATCAGTTTTGCATGCCCGGATTAGGAATAAATGCAGTGGACTAAATTGTGATTTGTTTCATAACTTCCTTCGCAATAGTCAGCTCTGCATGTGCTTCGTAGAATCTGAAGATGCTGAACACTATTTTTTCAGATGCAATCTTTTTGTTAGACAAAGACTGCACTTGTTCAGTTCTATTCAGCATCTTAATCCATTAAACGTAAATGATCTACTTTTTGGTAAACAATCCTTAACAGAACGAGAAAATTCGGAATTATTTGTATCAGTCCAGGAGTATATTCAACAAACTGGCCGATTTACTTGATATATTTTGGAATGATCTGATGTTTCTTTTCTATTATGCAGGAGTAAATGGACAAATCCTATCTCTCTCTTTCTCTCTCTGTCTGTCTGTCTTTCTGTCTCCCCCTCTCTCTCTCGCGTGCATTGTAATTAGTTGTGTGAACACTTGTATATTTACATTGTAGGGGGAGGGTCGATCTCTAAGTTGTTATAACTTGTGACCCAACCCCATTTCCATGTAAACTTGAGGGAAAATAAATATGTTTAACTAACTAAACTTTTATTGGCGTAGAAAACACGTTGACAGACTAGAATATTCCATCACATTCTCTCTTTTCGAATTTCAAAGACTTAAGAACACATATATACAAGGAATGACAATCTTACCTGTTTCTTGAGTTGCTTTTGAGGCGAAACTTTCGGAGATGGAAGACCAGCACAATATTTTCCTATCACAGCCTTTGGCTCCGATTATGAATTTCGTATCCGTGCTTTTTGCTCGTTTTTATGGTATTCAACGCCGTTTTCAACATTATTTCAGTTATAACACGGCGCCCAGTGCACCCATAGATCAATGCTGTCCTTGAGTTTCCTTTACCAGAACTCCACACAGTAGCCTTCCCAAGGCACTGGCTGCTTTTCCTCAAAACTGCCGTTGAAACTATGATCAGCAGGATGAGAGAGAAACAACCCTTGTCGCAATGACTATCATCAATCCTCGGAAAGAAATTTGCCGAGCTGGGGAATCGAATAAGCGACCTCCACTTTTCAAACCACATGCGTTACCAACTGAGCTACCAAGCTCGGCTCAAAGATAACATTGTGGAATATTAGCTGTCATCATTTGTGTCATCGTTTGCCGCAATGTTTATTATATACAACAATAGACGCATTTCCCCAATGTCCTAACTTAGTAATTTAGTGTTCGATGTTCGACCTATGAAAACGTTCATAGTTCCGACATCCGTGGTAGACCACAGGAGTTCGTTTTGTGACGAACTTCGCCATCTACATGTACATGTATATAATGTAATACATAAGATTTATATATATCATTGTAATATAATAAGATGGCGAAGTTCGTCACAAGACGCACGCCTTTGTGGTAGACCAATGTAGTTTCAAGGGTCTGTTGTTTAACATATAAACCACACTCTGGCAAAATGGGTTTAATGTAATTTAACGGTGATGCATTATACCAAGCAAGTCATTACATAATTATGGATCCATAAAATCCATTTTATATAACAACCGACTGTATCATGAGGTAGAAAGGTCCTTTGACATGTAGGAAAATGGACCAATAGCAAAACGTTTCGATCCAGGTCAACCTATGAGGACCTGCGCAGCCTGCGCAGGCTGACATTGTCGATACTTTTTGCAGATGCATTTTCACAGAGCGTAGTTCAATTTCTGTGAGTAGCCATTCATCTTTAGAAGCTAAAATAACATAAAAAGGAGTAAGAGAGTGAAATGTATTGTAAGCATAGACAAAGTTTATTTAAGCACTGAGGCCGTTGGCCCATGAAACATTTAAAAGATAAAGCAAAATTTGAATAAATAAATAAATAAATAAATAATCTTTCTCTAGGAAACGCGATATTGGAGGAAAATCTTTAAAAAGCTATTTATTAAGATGAAGGCATTTGTGGTAACTTAAAAACATTGCGTTCCGCTTTCGGAATTTGGACTTGGTAAGGGGACTAATTTGATCTCAATTGCATCGGCATTGAACCCCGAAGTCATTTTTTTCAGTGAAACTTCCTAAATACCAGGAAAGTAAAAAGAAATATTCTCATACGTTAACCTAGTTGAGGCTATGTGAATTTTGCATGGTTTCCATTTTGTTCGATTGGATGATTTCTTTGAATAATTGCATACCACGGATTTTCAAAAGTCATATGGTTACAAATATCTTCCATAAGCGTTCGATCGTCTGTTATACCTAGCCCTTTCAGCCGAACCCTGGTAGCTCAGTCGGTGGCGTACAGGACATGAGAACAAGAGGTCGCTGGTTCGATTCCCGGCTCGCCAATTTCTTTCCCAGGATTGATGATAGTCATTGCGACAGTGCTCATTCCTCGCTCACCGCTGATCATTGTTTCGACTATGGTTATGAAGGAAAGCAGCCAGTGACTTGGAAAGAATATTGTGCGGAGTACTGGTAACAGAAACTCCAGGAAAGCACGGATAGGTGCACTGGCCGTCGTGATATAACTGAAAAAATGTTGAAAACGGCGTTAAACACCATACAATCAACCAATCAGTCCTAACCCTTTCGGCGCTATAGGCGAAAACAGGGACTTTTACGTACTGAATAGATCAAGATAAGACTGAACAGAACGTGCAGTCTGATCTTGATCCATTCTATCCACTTATATTCGAGCCTGTAGGATAAAATTCCTTCTGAGTTTTGGTTGATTGTATTTTCAGCCGAAGAAAGCGGTCGAGTCTATAGTTTGACGCTGGGGTGAATCTTAACCAAACGACAAAATTTAGAGTTGTCAAAATTGAAAGCATTTGCAGACGAAAAGTTAGAGTTTGCCCAAATGTTCAGATTTTTTTCCTAATAGTATAGGAAACATTGTGGAAAAAAAAAGGAGAAAATGCCGGTTACCAGCATTTTCTCCTTTTCTCACAATGTTTTCAAAAGCCTTCCTTGTCAAGGTCGCTAAAACTCGAGATTACAGGTTGCTCAAATGATCCGATTTTCTTTATGATAGCATAGAAAACATTGTGGGAAAAGGAGAAAAGGCTGGTTACCAGCATTTTCTCCTTTTCTCACAATGTTTTCAAAAGCCTTCCTGGTCAGGGTCGTTAAAAAGTCGGGATTGTCTGGTAAAGAGTTAATACGAAGATAAATAACAGTTTACCAATATCATTCAAAATTAGCGACCAACCCTAATCAGGTGACAGAGCCTGAAACTTGGGAACGTCAAATCTCGGGTCACTTGATGGTATGGGTTAGATCCCCACAGCTGGACATCTAGAATTAGTAAGATGTCTCTCGGGTGAGTCGTTAAACCGAGGTACAGTGTGACAGTGATACACTGAGCACGTTTAAAAAACCATGCGTAATTCAGGATGGGTTTTGACAATTTGCATGAAATTTGGTGGATGTTTCTTGTATAGATTATTTGATATCTATGCTAAATATGATATGAAGTGGTCGCCTAGTTTTATTTTTACAACAAAATTGCACGAATTTATCGAACAGTCCTCGTATTTAAGATAAAATTCTTTCGTTCAATTATATTTTTCTAGAGCGAAAAGAATTAAATGCAACACACTTAAAAAATAAGAAAGATAAAAGTGATTGTTTTTTCTTCCTATTTTACTTTGTTAATTACTTGTAATGATCTTATCGTCGGTAGGGGGTGAAAACCTCGTAACTCCATATTTTTCAGAAAATGACTTTTTGACATAGCGGATTTCAGTGAGAACTAACACACCATCCCCTCAAATCCTCGTAGCTCTACGCCAATCGGTCCATGAGTTATGATCACATGATAAATTCTCGTATATGGTTTGCAACATATGGAGGGTCATCAAAAAATCGTATCTCATGGGGTTGAGCCATCTTGACACATTGTGACACTGCAATGTGAGTTTTAAAGTGTTTTTGATGCGTATAAGTACACTAAAAAGCATTTTGTAACATTTTCTAATATTCCTGTTTTCCACATTTAAATGTCAGATGATGAACTTTACACTAGATAATCATTATTTTGTTTTCTCAAAGGAATCATCACATGTCCCGTCTTTAGTGTTCAGTAGTTTGCACATACTTTCAGAATCCCAGAGTAAATTGTAAAATAAGTATCAAAGATGTGGTGCTGAGCATCTACGTCCCACAGTTTGAGCCAAACAGCTTTTAAATTCCATTTTTTTTTTCGTATTTTTATAAGATACGAGATTTTGATAATTTAACCCTATTGATTAAATCGGCTGAGCTACGATGTTTTAACTACAGCCGTATTTTTATGATTCTATGAGATAAAGGTCATTCTACAGTGAAAAGACCATTTTGTATATTTTTACAAGAGCAGGTACTCGCAGTTGGACCTACAAGTCTAAAATCATTTATTTATATAGTCTACTAGCATCAAGGTCCGCTCGTATTGCATTTTGTAGCCATGCCTAACCTATATTAAAGTTGATCTGCACGTAGAGATTTTTCACGCAGTACCTCTTTACACATTTTCGGGTAGATGTGATCTTTGTATCTTAATTATTAATCATCACAAATTTAAGTCACGAGGACTGTCAGAAAATTTAGATGAATTATGATAACAGCTATCAAGTAGTGGAAAGTGGGGATAAAGATCAGACTGCACAAGTCATCAGACTGATCTTTGTACAAACAAAATTAATCAAAGCATGTGTGGTTATGAATAGGAAGATGCAAAAATTGAATTTGAAGACTGTACAATAATGCCAATGATTCAATTTAAGGTGTATAATTTATTTCAGATATGTCTTACTCGGGAGTCATCCAGTGAGACAAATTTTCAGCAGTGTGTCACCTATGTCAATACAAGCCCTTCTTCACATTTCTTGTATGCACTATATCGCAGATTCTAGAACTAGGTTCATTCTTCATAAGGTTACCAAACAGAGAGTACTACGTTAGGTATCATTCTGAAAATTTGTAAGCGGTATTATCATTTAAGATGTTTCCATTCAACTTTTCCAGACGATAACCTGAACCATTTTCGCCAACCTGATATACAGGAAAACAGAATCCACTATCCTCTCTGTAAGCCAGGGCACGAACCCAGCAACTACTAGTACTAAAATGGCATTGTCTAGGGGACAAAATTTAGTACAATTTTCACTTCAAAATCAGAACATCGTGATTCAAAATTCCACTCAGCATGTCCCAAATGAAGATTTAAGTGATGATTTTGAAGGCGATGACAGTGTGCATGACCCTAATTATGAACCTGACAAAACCCATGAACAATCGTCTGACAAGGAAATAGGAGTTAATTTCGATCATGACAAAGCCACAAATTCATAGAGAAAAAAAGTATTTTATATCAATCAATCCGCAAGAAATACTAATGATAATAATAATGATAATGACAAATTCATTGGTAAACACATACTGTATAGTTGCAATCGCATTCTATAAATACGACATTATCACATTTTCATATTTATCACAGTTTAGTATATCACAGTATGATTTATCACAGTGTTGCTATACAAATTACACTTACAGAAATTAAGTAAAAGAAACATCTTTTCGATGTTTTCAAAAGTAAAAATGGACAGCATAAATAACTAAACAAGAGGACCATGATGGTCCTATATCGCTCACCTGAGTACCAAGCAGTAAAGGTCTACAATGAAGACAAATACCAAATATCGAAGTGCAAGGCCAAAGCTCTAGGTCTTCTTTGTTTAGACAAGATAATCTTCCTTAACCAAACCCGGTTATACAAATATTTGTGAGAAGTTTGAATGATATTTGTCCAATAGTTGTTACAAAATAGGGAGAACAAGAAATTTCATCAAAGAAAAATAACTTTGTAAAAATTGAATGAACCTTCACCAAAATATAATATGCACATTCTTGCTTGGCACCGAGTCTCTCTAAAATTTGAATGAAATCTGTCCCGTAGTTGTTGAGAACTAGCTCTGACAAGAAAATGCTACAGAAAGACTGATGGATGGATGTATGGATGGATGTATGGATGGACCGACAAACTGACTCCTATATACCTCCAGAACAGAGTTTTGAAGGAATAATAACAAAGCTCTAGGCCTTTTGGTGTGTGGCAAAAAGTTGCCTGATTTGAACAAACTTAGTAGAGAATGTTTGCCGATTCAAGACTTTCTATACAAGTTAGTATTATAATGTTGTTAAATACACCAACAACTACAGTGGTTGTTCAGGGACATGTTCATGGGTAATGGCTATTGTAAACACATAAACAATGTATTTACACTTGCAATAGTCTTGCACCAACCTTTCAATGCGTCCAGCTTACAAAAATTTGACCCTCAAGTGTGACATTGACCTTGGCCCTACCTGAACAGATCTTTCAAATGGTACTTCAATTCATATGCCCAAAATCTAACAGGGGAGGGGAGGGTCAGGGGTCATAAACTTATTTATAAATTAAGACAAACACCACAAACTGAAGAAGTCCCCTTTTTGGATGGATGGATGGACCGACAAGCTGACTCCTATATACCTCCAGAACAGAGTTTTGAAGGAATAATAACAAAGCTCTAGGCCTTTTGGTGTGTGGCAAAAAGTTGCCTGATTTGAACAAACTTAGTAGAGAATGGGGGGGGGGGGATTCATAAACTTATTTATAAATTAAGACAAACACCACAAACTGAAGAACAAAAATTATAAAGACTTCTAAGATTTACAAGATAAAATCTGTACTACAGAGTTAAATGAATGAACAAAAGTGAACTCAAAATACAATGAACACAATGTTCAAAGATACATGCTAACAGCCAGAGAGAAAAATGCTGTCAAAGCCTTTAACCCTTTACCACATGGCAAAATTTAGATCTGTCCAGATTGAAAGCATTTGCAGACAACATTTTCATATTGGCCCAAGAGACACAATATTTCTTTGATAGGGTAGAAAACTTTGTGGGAAAAAGGAGAAAATGCTGGTTACCAGCATTTTTTCCTTTTCCAACAATGTTTTTGAAAGTTTTCACAGAATGTTTCTCATCATGTGACCTAGCAATACAATACAATAATACAATAATTTTATTCAATATCAAAGGCCTCCGGCCCATAATACTTTACAGATACATATATACAAAATATCTGGAGTGACACAACTTTATAGATATCAAGACATGAAGACATGTGTAGCCATATCAAAATAAAAATCAAAGTTATCCAGCCCAATGTACAAGACTAACACATATGAAAATTACAAAGAAAGAAAAGTATGCGACAGGAATCACACATAGAATAATGGACTAAACTACAAATACATAGACTTCTGTTTTCAGATAAAGAACTGAAAACTGGACTATGCTAAAAAATACGTAGGCTCTTATTTTCAGATGAGGAACTGAAAACACTGAAACCACTTATAGATAGTCCAAAGAAATGAAATGAACATAACATATAGAAATTCCAAACAAACTAGGAATGACAAATACAAAATGGATAATCCAATCATAAAACTGCTACACACACACGCACACGCCACACACACACATATATATTTTCAATATAATTCATTCAGGATCTCTTGTCTCAAGTTAAAAGCTCTATATAAGAATTTGGAGACAGCGATTATAATACTGTTTGTTTTACATCCCAAAATCCAGTAGAATAGATCTTTATTTCTACTGTTTAACCAACTTTCAGCGAAATAAATTCTTCTTAACTCTTCATGAACTCGACATTCAAAGAAAAAATGATACTCATCTTCAATTACATAGATACTATTTTTTTCACAAATTGGGCAAAATCTATATTTTCTGTCGATAGATAAATGTCTTCCTCGTTCAATCATTAAAGAGTGAGAAGAACAGCGGAAATTTGATAAAATTCTTTTATGGCTATAACTAATATCTACATTTAGATATGTTTCTGGAGTTAAAAGAGATTTAAAAAACTTATAGTGCAAAGTTTTAGATGATTCATCAACGAATCTATGCCATTTTTGTGTAAAACAATCCTTAATTCTTTGGCCAAAAATTTTCATAAATTGGTTTTCGTCACCTACATACTGCAGTATCCAGACATGTCCAAACCCGTAACTAAACAATAGCGCATATTGTCAAGGTTCTGCAATTTATAGCTGCATCATGGAAAAAGGTGTCTTCATGTTATATTTCATTTTTCACCAATATCTCTTTAATTACTGGACATATCTCAACAGATTTGGATGAAAATTTCACACATCAAGTGACCTAGCGCATATTGTCAGGGTTTTGGAATTTATTGCTGTGTCATGGAAAAAGGGGGCTTCATGTCAAATTTAAACTGCATCCGTCCGTCCTGAATAGATAAAAGGAAAAAATGATCAGGTGGGAACCAAGGCTAGGGGTACGCAAGACAGGATGTTTTATCAGACAGTGTAGATAAAGATCAGACTGCAGGTGGATCTTGGATATATATGCCTTATATTCTGCAAGATAGTACTGCCTACAACACAGTCTTGAAATGCATATTACTTGGTCTATCTTTATCTCTTTACCAAACAAAAATTTTAGACTGGTCTATAATTCAAAGCATTTGCAGACAACAAAATAAATTTGTCTCAAAAAATGAACTTAGATTTGGGATGGGTAGAGAACATTGTGGAAAAAGTTTTTAAAAAATCCTGGTTACCTGAGTGCTTGGCCCAACTGAGATTTAAACTTGACATCCCTGCATAGCTAGCCCTGTAGGTAATGAGCTAACAGGCTTGGCTCAAATCATTAACAAACAACAAAATTCAATCCTTAAACCAAAAGGCCATTTTCATTCCAGAATGAGTCCAAGATGATAACAACTGCGTGGGTGCCTTTTGTCTGCAGTGTTTCAACAAAGCAGACAGTATAGATCAATGATCGGACTGCACATTTCGTGCAGTCTGATCTTGATCTACACTAGACACAAAGGCAACTAGTAGTGAAAGGCGCTTAAAGGGTTAAGACTTGTCCAAATTCAAACCATTTGCTGACAACAAAATAAATGTGACTCAAAAATTTAAATTTGATTTTGGTTGGGTGGAAAACATTGTGGAAAAGGAAAACATGCTGGTTACAAGTATTTCCTCTTTTTCCAACAATATTTTCAAGAGCCTTATTTCTCACAGGCGTTAAAACTTGGGATTGTGTGGTAAAGGGTTAAATAGAACTAGACTTTTAAAGTTCATTCTGTATACCTTTATGTCCTGTTTTGACCCAGGGGCATCACTTGAACAAAATTGTCCACAAGGAAATGCCACATACCAAATATCAAAGCTCTAGGCCTTCTAGTTTCAGACAAAAACATTTTTAAAGTTTGCTCTATATACAATTTTGCCCAAAATTGTGACCCCTGGAGTTAAAGGGTTAATTCAATTCTTTTAACAACTTTGGTAGAACTTCACCCAAGGAATATGCCTGTCAAGTTTCAACATGATTGGCTTAGGAGGAGAAGATGTTTAAAGGAATTGTGGAAAGACGGACGCAGGACAACGACGAATCACAATACCTCACCCAGCACTTCGTGCTCAGGTGAGCTAACAAATAGGCCTAACCATTGTCTGTGGCTTGTGATAAACAACATAAAGATGAAGTTTCATAACATTTTGTCCTGTAGTTAAAGAGATATTAATCCATAATGAAAATATATGTGAAGCCCCCTTTTTCCATGACACGACATTTAATCAAAAAAGCTAACCTAATGATATTGGCGAACTATCATAAGGAACACATGTATGAAGTTTCACAATTTTTTTTTAGGATTTTGAGTTGAAGATACATGTATATTGATCCTTAACAGAAATATACATGAAGCCCCTTTTTCCTATGAGACAGTATTTGATATCAAAAAGGAAAAGAAAACACAGTAAATATCAGCGGACATCATTAAGAACACCTGTATGAATTTTTTGTCAAGGATTTTAGAAGATATCTGTCATGAAAGATGGACAAACAGATGGTCATTGGTCCATGACGAAATTAAACATTTAGCCCCCTTTTTTCATGACATGGCGTTTCATGAAATAATAACAAATAACTATGTATTGTCTGTGGCTTGCAATAAACAATAAAAAGATGAAGTTTCATGACATTTCGTCCTGTAGTTAAAGAGATATTGGTCCACAATGAAAATATACGTCAAGCCCCCTTTTTCCATGACACAGCAATAACTGGTCCTATTAGACCTACAATCAAACTCATTCGAAATCTTATGGTCATATATAATTTGACCAAGTTTGGTGCTGATTGGTTTAAATTTGTAGATGCTAGAGTGTAAACAAAGTCAAATATAGCAATTTTTTTAATTCAAGGGCAAATAACTCCAGTCGTTCTGGTCCGATTAGGCACATAATCAAACTCATCCGAGATCTTACGGTCATATATATTTAGACCAAGTTTGGTGCTGATTGGTTAATATTTGTAGATGCTAGAGTGTAAACAAAGTCAAATATAGCAATTTTTCTAATTCAAGGGCAAATAACTCCAGTCGTTCTGGTCCGATTACACCCATAATCGAACTCATCCGAGACCTTATGGTCATATACATTTTGACCAAGTTTGGTGCCGATTAATTAATATTTGTAGATGCTAGAGTGTAAACAATGTCAAAATATAGCAATTTTTCTAATTCAAGGGCAAATAACTCCAGTCGTTCTGGTCCGATTACACCCATAATCGAACTCATCCGAGATCTTATGGTCATGTACATTTTGACCAAGTTTGGTGCCGATTGATTAATATTTGTAGATGCTAGAGTGTGAACAAAGTCAAATATAGCAATTATTTTAATTCAAGGGCAAATAACTCCAGTCGTTCTGGTCCGATTACACCTGTAATGGAACTCATCCGAGATCTTATAGTCATATACATTTTGACCAAGTTTGGTGCTGATTGATTAATATTTGTAGATGTAAGAGTGTAAACAAAGTCAAATATGGCAATTTTTCTAATTCAAGGGCAAATAACTCCAGTCGTTCTGGTCCGATTACATCCATAATGGAACTCATCCGAGATCTTATAGTCATATACATTTTGACCAAGTTTGGTGCCGATTGGTTAATATTTGTAGATGCTAGAGTGTAAACAATGTCAAATATAGCAATTTTTCTAATTCAAGGGCAAATAACTCCAGTCGCTCTGGTCCGATTACACCCATAATCGTACTCATCCGAGATCTTATGGTCATATACATTTTGACCAAGTTTGGTGCCGATTGGTTAATATTTGTAGATGTTAGAGTGTAAACAACAAAATGTGGACGGACGGACGGACGGACGCCGACGGACGGTGAGTGATCACAATAGCTCATCCTGAGCACTTTGTGCTCAGGTGAGCTAAAAAGCTAAACTAATGATATTGGCGGACTATCATAAGGAACACATGTATGAAGTTTCACAAATTTTTGTCCAGGATTTTGAGTTGAAGATACATGTATATTGATCCTTAACAGAAATATACATGAAGCCCCTTTTTCCTATGAGACAGTATTTGATATCAAAAAGGAAAAGAAAACACAATAAATATCAGCAGACATCATTAGGAACACCTGTATGAATTTCTATTAGTTTTTGTGAAGGATTTTAGAAGATATCTGTCCTGAAAGATGAACAAACAGATAGTCATTGGTCCATGACGAAATTAAACATTTAGCCCCCTTTTTTCATGACATGGCATTTCATGAAATAAAAACAAATAACTATTGTCTGTGGCTTGCAATAAACAATAAGAAGATGAAGTTTCATAACATTTTGTCCTGTAGTTAAAGAGATATTGGTCCACAATGAAAATATACGTCAAGCCCCCTTTTTCCATGACACAGCAATAACTGGTCCTATTAGACCTACAATCAAACTCATTCGAAATCTTACGGTCATATATATTTAGACCAAGTTTGGTGCTGATTGGTTAATATTTGTAGATGCTAGAGTGTAAACAAAGTCAAATATAGCAATTTTTTTAATTCAAGGGCAAATAACTCCAGTCGTTCTGGTCCGATTACACCCATAATGGAACTCATCCGAGATCTTATAGTCATATACATTTTGACCAAGTTTGGTGCCGATTGGTTAATATTTGTAGATGCTAGAGTGTAAACAAAGTCAAATATAGCAATTTTTCTAATTCAAGGGCAAATAACTCCAGTCGTTCTGGTCCGATTACACCCATAATCGAACTCATCGGAGATCTTATAGTCATATACATTTTGACCAAGTTTGGTGCTGATTGGTTAATATTTGTATATGCTAGAGTGTAAACAAAAAAATGTGGACGGACGGAAGGACGCTGACGGACGGTGAGTGATCACAATAGCTCATCCTGAGCACTTTGTGCTCAGGTGAGCTAAAAAGGTGTTTGCTGTTTAAATGCCGTTACCCAAACGACGAATATATTCAGTCTCTGCAACAACAAATGGCTAGCCTTAGATTTCTGAAACTGAATTAAATTCAGAGACATTGGTGAATAATTATGGCCCCTGGTACTAGTATTTATTTACTAGCGGCCCCTGGTACTAGTATTTATTTACTAGCTTACCTGATTACTTTCAGGTGAGAGCACTTTTAATGTTGTTCATGTTTATAGTTTCCTGTCTGTCTTTTTCGTGGTACCAATTTACGCTAGTGCAGAGCCCATGGAATGGGTGGTACCTATTTGCGCTAGTGCAGAGCCCATGCAATGGGTGGTACTAATTTACGCTAGTGCAGAGCCCATGCAATGGGTGGTGCCAATTTACGCTAGTGCAGAGCCCATGGAATGGGTGGTATCAATTTAGGCTATTGCAGAGCCCATGGAATGGGTGATACCAATTTACGCTAGTGCAGAGCCCATGCAATGGGTGGTACCAATATTCGCTAGTGCAGAGCCCATGGAATGGGCTAAGTCAAAGTTTCAAAGGGATTGTTTATTTGCCAACGGTAATGTTTTCCTCTTGTACATTTAAATATCACTGTGAAGAAAAAGCTTAAAGTATTTGTGCTGGGAAGTATCGATTCGGGTCCACCATAACAGTTAATGCAGGCGGATCCGTGAAGAAACTTTCCTTTATGGTAGATTTTCCGCCAAAAATGATGTTTATCCAACAAATATGGAGGACTTGATCATTTTTTATCACAGATAACGTCCATTATCATCACAGATGCATGTTCTCTTTTTGTCACAAAGCATGAGAATTATTATATAATAATTTAAGTGGCAAAATCAAAAGTCCATAGAACCATGCAAGTACTATAAAAGTGCTGAGGAATCACAATTTATTGTGCTTTATCTGAAACTTTGTTTAGGTAACTATGTACAGTTATTGTTGTTAGACGGATATTGTTTTCTATTGCAATCTGATCTTGATCCATTCCATCCACTTGTATATTCGAGCCTGTAGGATAAAATTCCTTCTGAGTTTTGGTTGATTGTATTTTCAGCCGACGAAAGCGGTCGAGTCTATAGTTTGACGCTTAATCGAACAACAAAATTTAGAATTGTCCAAATGGAAAGCATTTGCAGACGACAAGTTAGAGGTTGCCCAAATGTTCAGATTTTTTTATGATAGTATAGAAAACATTGTGGAAAAAGGAGAAAATGCTAGTTACCAGCATGTTCTCCTTTTCTCACAATCACAATTTATTGTGCTTTATCTGAAACTTTGTTTAGGTAACTATGTACAGTTATTGTTGTTAGACGGAAATTGTTTTCTAGTTTTATCGGCTGCATTGAATTCTACACTGCATGTGAATTAACGCAGAATTAAAATTCATAGTCATATCGTCTACTGTTGCTTCGACCTGTTTGCTTGAAAATGATGAAAAAAATCCCTTCTAGTTTTGATAAGCAACAAATTTTTGCCAACAAGTAGTAAGTTTCCTGGAAAAGGTTGGCAAATAAATGGCTATGGTTATATTTGTGCATCTGATGCCAAAAGTAACTGAAAAAGGAGGAAAAGTGTTTTGGAGTTTCGTCAGCATTTGTGACTATTTGTCGTAACTCAACATAAATTTGTACCACAATCTCGTAAGTCACGAAGCCGTTGATACAAGATTGGAAGCAAACTCCGGATATATCAGAAAAAATACATATATAATAAAGTTTTTATGCAAGAGATATGGTGTTGATACATGATGTACGATGGGAGTAAAACAGTTTTTTCATTCTCCTGAAAAGTCGTAAAATTTCAGATACGACAATTTGACTCCCCAACGACGTTATGCATATTAACCCTTTTTCACTCACTCCCGAGTTTTAACGACCCTGCAGAAGCGTCCTTTTGAAAATATGGTGGGGGGGAAAAAAAAGGAGAAAATGCTTATGACTAGCATTTTCTCCTTTTTCTAACATCTTTACCACCTTTTAAAAACAAAGTTAATTTTTTTAGAAACTTTATTGTTTCTCTTTCTCTGCAAATACTTTAAATTTGGACATTTTTTTGTGTGTGACACTTTGTCGTTTGGTAAAGACTTAAACAGACGTGTTAACTCTTTACCAAACGGTAACAATTTGGACTCGGGTTGATTGAAAGCATATGCAGACGACAAAATAAATGTAGCTCAAAGGATAGTTTCTGTCTTTGATAGGGTAGAGAACATTGTGGACAAAGGCTGGTTAATGCCGTTTTAGACATAATTTCAGTTACATCGAGGCGACCAATGCACCTATCTTGTAGTTTCTTTCCAACAATATTTTGCATAAGGGCCTTTCAAAGCCTCAAGACAGTATCTGACATTAAGGCCTGGTGGAGAGAGAGGGGGGAGAGACAGGTGGACGGACGGACAGAGCTAATAAGGGGTAAACTAAGGAATAAAGACGAATCGATAAGATAGCGGAACTTATAAAAGAATGGATAAATAGATGAATGATTTGAAGAAGAAAGCTGCTAAAAGAATATTTTTATATTAGATATCAGGTAAACATAATGGTCATTCTTTTGTTTTGATAGCTTGAACGGTAGTACCCCCGGGCTACGTGTACCAACATACCAATACGGGTTTCCAGGGCTAAATGTTTTGATTCTATATATAGATGTAGGGATAAAATACTTTTACGTTTCATTTTTAAAACAGAATTTAAGTGTTTGTTTGGTTTCAAAGACAGACGAGCGTATGTAACTTTTTCTAAATGGATGCTTAATTCAATCAATTTGCTACAAAGAATAAAGACAACCTGAAGTAAAGTGAAATATTTATTATACTTAAAAACTGCTGAGGTATCGTGGAACTTCTGTCTCATATTCAAAATGGACACACCTGTAGGGAAGGTTTCTAAATTGTGAATAAAAGCAGCATATCTGGCATACGTGTAAGCCTTGTAGATGGTAGAGAGAGAGAGCTCGAGAGAGAGAGCTCGAGAGAGAGAGAGAGAGAGAGCGAGCTCAATCTATGTGATTTACAAAGGAAAGACAAAAAGGGTTTTTGGCGTCTTATCCGCTACTTTGTTAAAAACAATGATTGCTTATTGAACATTCCGCCTTTAATTAGTATGTCTCCAGACGGTGAGACCTCAGCATCCATATCTGACCTGGAAAAAGCTGAGTGCTTGAATAACTTTTTCGCCTCTATATCATCTGTAAATGAAGAACTCGCCTCTCTACCTCTTTTTACTAAAAACACTAATAATAGTCTCTCTCAATTTACTGTTCTTGAATCTGAAATTGAAGACCTCATCCGATGCTTTAACCCAAATAAGGCAAGTGGGCCAGACTCTATCAATCATAGAATGTTTATAGGTGTAGCAGACCAAGTGTCTAAACCCCTAGCAATACTATTAAATCGATCACTATCTGAAGGTGTTTTTCCTAATTTATGGAAAACGGCCAATGTAATTCCTGTCTACAAAAAAGGGATAAATCATCAGTTACTAATTATAGACCTGTTTCTCTTTTAAGCTGTTGCGGAAAATTATTAGAAAGGATAATCTTTAAGCACATGTATAACTTCTTCCTTGAAAACAATCTGTTGTATAAATATCAATCTGGATTCTTGCCAGCGCATTCAACAACTTTCCAACTTGTTGATATCTACCACCATATATGTCAATCGTTCGATAGCAAACAATTTTCATGCATGGTTTTCTGTGACATTTCTAAAGCCTTTGATTGAGTATGGCACAAAGGTCTTCTTTTTAAACTCAAACAAAACGGTATCGAAGGGATTCTTCTCGAATGGCTTTCAAATTACCTCTCAAACAGGTGTAAAAAAGTTGTTTTACAATCCGCCACTTCGTCTCCTAAACAGATAACAGCTGGAGTACCCCAGGGCTCGGTCCTAGGTCCGCTGCTTTTTCTGATTTATGTTAATGACATTACTGACTCCTTATTAAGTTTAACCAGACTATTTGCAGATGATAGTTCCTTCTATTATTCAGCATCATCCATTCGTGATAATGAAGGTATAATAAACCATGACCTTAATCTAATATCTTCATGGGCAAAACAGTGGCTCGTAACGTTTAATCCACAAAAGACCGAAGCTATCCTCTTTTCTTTGAAAACAGTAGACGAACTACCTAAGCTGAAATTCAAAAACACTGATGTTATCTTTGTTGAAAATCATAAGCACATAGGGATAACTTTTAGCCAAAATGACCAATGGAACGCACAATTTGATAATATTTTATAATCTTCGTCTAAAGTAATTGGAGTTATGAGAAAACTGAAATTTACACTGAACAGAAAATCATTAAACCAAATTTACCTATCTTATGTAGCACCATTACTAGAGTATGCGTCAATTGTTTGGGATGGTTGTTCTGACTCATGTGCAAATTCTCTACAAAAAATTCAAAATGAAGCTGCCAGAATTGTAACTGGTCTTACCCGTTCTGTTTCCTTAGAAAACTTGTTCTTAGAATGTGGGTGGCAATCTTTGAGAGACAGGCGGGAAACCCAAAAAATGTATTTTATGTATAAAGCCACCCATCACATGGTTCCCCAATACATTTTTGACTTAATTCCACCACTTATTGCAGACACTACGCAGTACGCCCTTAGAAACAATAAAGATCTAAGAAACATATCTACTCGCACTACAATCTCTCAAAAATCCTGTATCCCTTCTTCAATATACATTTGGAATAATTTAAATGATAGCCTGAAGAATGTTAATTCGTTTTCAACTTTTAAAAAGGTAATTTCAAGTAGGTTCCCATTACCCGCTGTTCCCGCCTATTACCTTGAAGGCAATCGTTTTTTATCAGTTTTGCATGCCCGGATTAGGAATAAATGCAGTGGACTAAATTGTGATTTGTTTCATAACTTCCTTCGCAATAGTCAGCTCTGCATGTGCTTCGTAGAATCTGAAGATGCTGAACACTATTTTTTCAGATGCAATCTTTTTGTTAGACAGAGACTACACTTGTTCAATTCTATTCAGCATCTTAATCCATTAAGCGTAAATGATCTACTTTTTGGTAAACCATCCTTAACAGAACGAGAAAATTCGGAATTATTTGTATCAGTCCAGGAGTATATTCAACAAACTGGCCGATTTACTTGATATATTTTGGAACGATCTGATGTTTCTTTTCTATTATGCAGGAGTAAATGGACAAATCCTATCTCTCTCTTTCTGTCTGTCTGACTGTCTGTCTGTCCCCCTCTCTCTCTCGCGCGCGCATTGTAATTAGTTGTGTGAACACTTGTATATTTACATTGTAGGGGGAGGGTCGATCTCTAAGTTGTTATAACTTGTGACCCAACCCCATTTCCATGTAAACTTGAGGGAAAATAAATATGTTTAACTAACTAAACTTTTCGTAGCGTAGAAAACATGTTGACAGACTAGAATATTCCATCACATTCTCTCTTTTCGAATTTCAAAGACTTAAGAACACATATATACAAGGATTGACAATCTTACCTGTTTCTTGACTTGCTTTTGAGGCGAAACTTTCGGAGATGGAAGACCAACACAATATTTTCCTATCACAGCCTTTGGCTCCGATTATGAATTTCGTATCCGTGCTTTTTGCTCGTTTTTATGGTATTCAACGCCGTTTTCAACATTATTTCAGTTATGTCACGGCGCACAGTGCACCCATAGATCAATGCTGTCCTTGAGTTTCCTTTACCAGAACTCCACACAGTAGCCTTCCCAAGGCACTGGCTGCTTTTCCTCAAAACTGCCGTTGAAACTATGATCAGCAGGATGAGAGAGAAACAACCCTTGTCGCAATGACTATCATCAATCCTCGGAAAGAAATTTGCCGAGCTGGGGAATCAAATTAGCGACCTCCACTTTTCAAACCACATGCGTTACCAACTGAGCTACCAAGCTCGGCTCAAAGATAACATTGTGGAATATTAGCGGTCATCATTTGTGTCATCGTTTACCGCAATGTTTATTATATACAACAATAGACGCAATGCCCCAATGTCCTAACTTAGTAATTTAGTGTTTGATATTCGACCTATGAAAACGTTCATAGTTCCGACATCCGTGGGAGACCACAGACATTCGTTTTGTGACGAACTTCGCCATCTACGTGTACATGTATATAATGTAATATATAAGATTTATATATAACATTGTAATATAATACGATGGCGAAGTCCGTCACAAGACGCACGCCTTTGTGGTAGACAATGTAGTTTCAAAGGTCTGTGGTCTAACATATAAACCACACTCTGGCAAAATGGGTTTAATGTAATTTAATCGTGATGTATTATACCAAGCAAGTCATTACATAATTATGGATCCATAAAATCCATTTTATATAACAACCGACTGTATCATGAGGTAGAAAGGTCCTTTGACATGTAGGGAAATGGACCAATAGCAAAACGTTTCGATCCAGGTCAACCTGTGTGGACCTGCGCAGCCTGCCCAGGCTGACATGGGTCGATACCTTTTGCAGATGCATTTTCACAGAGCGTAGTTCAATTTCTGTGAGTAGCCATTCATCTTTAGAAGCTAAAATAACATAAAAAGGAGTAAGAGAGTGGATTGTATTGTATGCATAGACAAAGTTTATTTAAGCATTGAGGCCGTTGGCCCATGAAACATTTAAAAGATAAAGCAAAATTTGAAAAAATAAATAAATAAATAAATAAATTGAAATACTCTTTCTCTAGGAAACGCGATATTGTAGTAAAATCTTTAAAAAGCTATTTATTAAGATGAAGGTATTTGTGGTAACTTAAGAACATTTCGTTCTGTTTCCGGAATTTGTACTTGGTAAGGGGACTAATTTGATCTCACTTGCATCGGCGTTGAACCCCGAGGTCATTTTTTTCAGTGAAACTTCCTAAATAGCAGGAACAAAAAAAAAAAGAAATATTCTCATACGTTAACCTAGTGGGGGCTATGTGTATTTTGCATGGTTTCCATTTTATTCGATTGGATGATTCCTTTGAATAATTGCATACCTCGGACTTTCAAAAGCTATATGGATACAGATATCTTCCATAAACGTTCGATCGTCTTTTATACCTAGCCGTTTCAGCTGAACCATGGTAGCTCAATCGGTGGCGTACAGGACATGAGAACAGGAGGTCGCTGGTTCGATCCCCGGCTCGGCCAATTTCTTTCCGAGGATTGATGATAGCCATTGCGAGAGTATTCATTCCTCGCTCACCGCTGATCATTGTTTTGACTATGGTTATATGGGAAAGCAGCCAGTGGCTTGGAAAGAATATTGTGCAGAGTACTGGTAAAAGAAACTCCAGGAAAGCATGGATAGGTGCACTGGCCGCTGTGATATAACTGAAACAATGTTGAAAACGGCGTTAAACACCATACAATCAACCAATCAAACCTAACCCTTTCGGCGCTATAGGCGAAAACAGGGACTTTTACGTACTGAATAGATTAAGATCGGACTGAACAGAACGTGTAATCTGATCTTGATCCATTCTATCCACTTGTATATTCGAGCCTGTAGGATAAAATTCCTTCTGAGTTTTGGTTGATTGTATTTTCAGCCGAAGAAAGCGGTCGAGTCTATAGTTTGACGCTGGGTTGAATCTTAACCAAACGACAAAATTTAGAGTTGTCAAAATTGAAAGCATTTGCAGACGATAAATTAGAGGTTGCTCAAATGATCAGATTTTTTAATGATAATATAGAAAACATTGTGGGAAAAGGAGAAAATGCTGGTTACAAGCTTTTTCTCCTTTTCCCACAATGTTTTCAAAAGCTTTCCTTGACAGGGTCGTTAAAACTCGAGATTAGAGGTTGCTCAATTGATCCGATTTTCTTTATAATAGCATAGAAAACATTGTGGGAAAAGGAAAAAAATGCTGGTTACCAGCATGTCCTCCTTTTCCTACAATGTTTTCAAAAGCCTTCCTTGTCAGGGTCGTTAAAACTCGAGATTAGAGGTTGCTCAAATGATCTGATTTTCTTTACGATAGCATAGAAAACATTCACGGTGGGAAGAGGAGAAAATTCACGTAACCAGCATTTCATCCCTTTCCACAATGTTTTCAAAAGCCTCCCTTGTCAGGGTCCTCAAAAAGATCCGATTTTCTTTATGATATTATAGAAAACATTGTGGGAAAAGTAGAAAATGCTGGTTACCAGCAATTTCTCCTTTTCCTAAAATGTTTTCAATAGCCTTCCTTGTCAAGGCTGTAAAATTCGAGATTAGAAGTTGCTCAAATGATCCGAATTTCCTTACGATAGCATAGAAAACATTGTGGGAAAAGGAGAAAATGCTGGTTACCACCATTTTCTCCTTTTCCTACAATGTTTTCAGAAGCCTTCCTTGTCGGGGTCGTTAAAACTCGAGACTAGAGGTTGCTCAAATGATCCGATTTTCTTTATGATAGCATAGAAAACATTGTGGGGAAAAGGAGAAAATGCTGGTTACTAGCATTTTCTCCTTTTCTCACAATTTTTTCAAAAGCTTTCCTGGTCAGGGTCATTAAAAAGTCGGGATTGTGTGGTAAAGGGTTAGTACCAAGATCAATAACAGTTTACCAATATTATTCAAAATTAGTGACCAACCCTAATCAGGTAGCATAGCCTGAGACTTGGGAACGTCAAATCTCGGGCCAGTTGATGGTGTGGGTTCGATCCCCACAGCTGGACATCTAGAATTAGTAAGATGTCTCTCGGGTGCGACGTTAAACCGAGGTACCATGTGACAGCGATACACTGAGCACGTTTAAGAAACCAGGCGTAACTTAGGATGGGTTTTGACAATTTGCATGAAATTTGGAGGATGTTTCGGGTATAGATTGTTTGATATGTATGCTAAATATGATATTAATTGGTCGCCTAGTTTTATGTTTACAACAAAATAGCATGAATTTATCGAATAGCCCTCGTATTTAAGATAAAATTCTTTCGTTCAATTGTATTTTTCTAGAGCGAAAAGAATTAAATGCAACACACTTAAAAAGTAAGAAAGATAAAAGTGATTGTTTATTCTTCGTATTTTACTTTGTTTCTTACTTGTAATGATCTTATGCACAATAACCCTTTTTCACTCAGTCCCGAGTTTTAACGACCCTGCAGAAGCGTCCTTTTGAAAATATGGTGGGAAAGAAAAAAAGGAGAAAATGCTGGTGTCTAGCATTTTCTCCTTTTTGTACCATGATTACCACCTTTTAAAAAGAAAAATGCTTTTTTAGAAACATTTTTGTTTCTTTTTCTCTGCTAATACTTTAAATTTGGACAATTTCTTTTTTTCTGTGTGACACATTGTCGTTTGGTAAAGACTTAAACAGACGTGTTAACTCTTTACCAAACGCTAACAATTTGGACTCGACTTGATTGAAAGCATGTGTAGATGACAAAATAAATGTAGCTCAGAGGATAGCTTCTGTCTTTGATAGGGTAGAAAACATCGTGGACAAAGGAGAAAATGCTGGTTAATGCCGTTTTAGACATAATTTCAGTTACATAGAGGCGACCAATGCACCTATCTTGTAGTTTCTTTCCAACAATATTTGCATAAGAGTCTTTCAAAGCCTCTAGACAGTGTCTGACATTAAGGCGTGGTGGAGAGAGAGGGGGGAGACGGGTGGACGGAAGGACGGACAGAGCTAATAAGGGGTAAACTAATGAATGAAGACGAATCGATAAGATAGCGGAATTTATGAAAGAATGGATAAATAGATGAATGATTTGAAGAAGAAAGCTGCTTAAAGAATATTTTTATATTAGATATCATTCTTTTGTTTTGATAGCTTGAACGGTAGTACCCCCGGGCTACGTCTACCAACATACCAATACGGGTTTCCAGGGCTAAATGTTTTGATTCTGTACATAGATGTAGGGATAAAATACTTTTATGTTTCAATTTTAAAACAAAATTTAAGTGTTTGTTTGGTTTCAAAGACAGACGAGCGTATGTAACTTTTTCTAAATGGATGCTTAATTCAATCAATTTGCTACAACGAATAAAGACAACCTAAAGTAAAGTGAAATATTTATTATACTTAAAAACTGCTGAGGTATCGAGAAACCTCTGTCTCATATTCGAAATGGGCACACCTGTAGAGAAGTTTTGTAAATTGTGAATAAAGGCAGCATGTCTGGCATACTTGTAGGCCTTTGTAGATGGCAAAAAGTTGAGCTCCTCAAAATGGGTGTTCCTTAACTTGGCCCAATGGCCCCCTATCCCCCGAGAGAAGAGAGATATCTGTGCCAGCAGCGACTGGAAAAGTTCAAGACAACAATCCACGCTTTTAGGATAGCCATACTCTCTCTAATTAGATAATTTCATGGCAATGTCAGCCTGAATTTAGGTACTGACATATTATTTGGGCGAAAGTCATCCCACCGCACAAATGACTCGGGCAATACTGTACACATGTTTCAACTTTTCTTGGCGTAGAAAACACGTTGACAGACTAGAATATTCCATCACATTCTCTCTTTTCGAATTTCAAAGACTTAAGAACACATATATACAAGGATTGACAATCTTACCTGTTTCTTGAGTTGCTTTTGAGGCGAAACTTTCGGAGATGGAAGACCAACACAATATTTTCCTATCAAAGCCTTTGGCTCCGATTATGAATTTCGTACCCGTGCTTTTGCTATTTATATATATTTATAGTATTCAACGCCGTTTTCAACATTATTTCAGTTATGTCACAGTTCACAGTGCACCCATAGATCAATGCTCTCCTTGAGTTTCCTTTAACAAAACTCCACACAGTAGCCTTCCCAAGGCACTGGCTGCTTTTCCTCAAAACTACCGTTGAAACTATGATCAGCAGGATGAGAGAGAAACAACCTTTGTCGCAGTGACTATCATCGATCCTCGGAAAGAAATCTGCCGAGCTAGGGAATCGAATAAGCGACCTCCACTTTTCAAACCACATGCGTTACCAACTGAGCTACCAATCTCGGCTCAAAGATAACATTGTGGAATATTAGCGGTCATCGTTTGTGTCATCGTTTACCGCAATGTTTATTATATACAACAATAGACGCAATGCCCCAATGTCCTAACTTAGTAATTTAGTGTTTGATATTCGACCAAGGAAAACGTTCATAGTTCCGACATCCGTGGGAGACCACAGACGTTCGTTTTGTGACGAACTTCGCCATCTACATGTACATGTATATAATGTAATATATAAGATTTATATATAACATTGTAATATAATACGATGGCTAAGTTCGTCACAAGACGCACGCCTTTGTGGTAGACAATGTAGTTTCAAAGGTCTGTGGTTTAAAAAGCTAAAATAACATAAAAAGGAATAAGAGAGTGGATTGTATTGTATGCATAGACAAAGTTTATTTAAGCATTGAGGCCGTTGAGCCATGAAACATTTAAAAGATGAAGCAAAATTTGAAAAAAAAAAAAAAAAAAAACGAATTAAAATCATCTTTCTTTAGGAAACGCGATATTGTAGGAAAATCTTTAAAAAGCTATTTATTAAGATGAAGGTATTTGTGGTAACTTAAAAACATTGCGTTCCGTTTCGGGACTTTGGACTTGGTAAGGGCATTAATTTGATCTCACTTGCATCGGCGTTGAACCCCGAAGTCATTTTTTCAGGGAAACTTCCTAAATACCAGGAACAAAAAAAAAAACAAAAAAAAAAACCGAAATATTCTCATACGTTAACCTTAAGTAATTCTGTGTTCGATTACCGGCCTATAAAAAAGGTTATGGTCCCGACATCCGTGGTAGACCACAGGCGTTCGCTTTGTAACGAACTTTTCCACCTATATAATGTAATATGTAAGACTTATATATTGCCTACATCATTTAAACTGGCCCAAGTCAACATCATTTACATAAATTAAAAATTTATTTTAACCCTAGGCATCGTACGAGGCTGCCTTCGGCATACGTTCCAAATGGTCACGGAAATATTTCGTAAGGTCTGCGAGAACTAAATTGCTTACTTGTATATATAAGTACTTAACAGATTGCTTGCTCAAGTCTTCCGTAACTTCGGCGAATGCGAACTAAACTTTCCGAATGAAAGTCGGAGTTGTATTCATATGCCTACCTATATATTCAGCATAAAGGTCAGGATCAAATTAAATGAAGAAGGCACTATTACAATATATAGATGACGAAGTTCGTCATAAAACAAACGCCTGTATGGTAGACTAATGGAGCTTCAAAGGCCTGTGCTTTAACATATGAGCCACGCTCTGGCAAATTGCAAAACCGTGATGCATTGTATCAAATCATCACATAATCATGGATCCATAAAATCCATTTTGTACAACAACCGACTGGGTATTTACTCTTTAAGCTGTCAAAAAAAAAAAAAAAAAAAAATAGAATAACCATTATGCTTACCTGACATATGATATAAAAATCTTCTTTAAGCGGTTTTCTTCTTCAAATCATTCATCTATTTATCCATTCTTTTATAAGTTCCGCTATCTTGTCATTTCGTCTTTATGCATTAGTTTACCCCTTATTAGCTCTGTCCGTCCGTCGGTCCACCCGTCTCTCCCCCCCTCTCTCTCTCTCTCTTTTCACCAGGCCTTAATGTCTTATGCAAAATATTGTTGGAAAGAAACTACAAGGTAGGTGCATTGGTCGCCTCGATGTAACTGAAATTATGTCTAAAGCTCGGTTGGTTACACATGGGGCTTGAAAAGTGGAGGTCGTTGACTGAACCCCCAGCTCGACAAATTTCTTTCCGAGGATTGATAATAGTCATTGCGACAGGAGCTATTTCTCTCACATCTTGCTAATCATATTTTCAACGGTGGTTTTGAGGAAAAGCAGCCAGTGCCTTAGGAAGGCTACTGTGTGGAGTACTGGTACAGGAAACTCAAGAACATCTATGGGTACACTGGGCGCCGTGAGAAACTGAAATAATTTTGAAAACGACGTTGAATACCACACATGCGAACAAAAGCACGTGTACGAAATTCATAATCGAAGCCAATGACTCTGATAGGAAAATGTTGTGTTGGCCTTCCGGCTCCGAAAATTTCGCCTCAAAATTAACTCAAGAAACAGGTAAGCTAGTCATTCTTTGTTCTTATGTGTTATTATGTCTTTGATTCAAAAAAAGGAGAATGTTATGTAATGCTGAATCATCTGTGCTGCGAGTTGACTGTAGCAAGGGTCTAAATTCAGGCTGACACTGCCATTAAATTAGCTAATTAGAGAAAGTTTTGCTATCCAAAAAGCGTGGATTATTGTCTTGAAATACTCCATTCGCTGCTGACAAAGAATTGAAGAGAAATAACACAAAAACTGACATTTGAACAAAGGCTCTAATTATGCGGACCGGCTCTGAATATGTCAGTCGGCATCGATGAATGAGGGCTTCCTTTAAAATTTTAGTTGTCGGTAACTGTAAGCTCTTTTTTCCCGTTAGTACGCTTCACGTCAAAAGTTAAAGAGTATACGTTTTAACGATGAAATGTGACCCCGAATATCTGAAATTATTTTCTCTCTCTCTCTCTCTCTCTCTGGTAACCAGCATTTTCTCCTTTTTTCCACCATACATTCAAAGGAATTTTCCTCAGGTTCGATAAAACTCGGAAACTCGGGACCGTGTAAAAAAGGGTTAATATGCATAAGATCATTACACGTACGAAACAAGTAAAATTGAAAGAAAAAAAATCACTTTTATCTTCCTTTTCGCTCTAGAAAAATACAATTCAACGAAAGAATTTTATCTTTAATATATGCTCACATAAACATGCAGACGAATATATGTATCCAAGTCCAGACTGCACGTTCTGTGGCACAGTGCTGTCTGGTCTCGATTCCGTCAACAATATGCTTTTGTAAACCCTTAAACCACACAATCTCGAGTTTGAACGACCTTTAGGAAATAGACCCTTGAAAAAAAAAAAAAAAAAAACTGAGAAAAGGAGAAAATTCTGATAACCAGCATTTTCTCCTTTTTCATCAATGTTTTCCTGTCCTCCAAAGATATATTTCAGTTTTTAAGTCACGTGTCGCCTGCAAAAGCTTTCAATGTAGACCGGTCTAAAATGTTCTCGTCTTCTAAAGCGTTAAGTGGTATTTTACGCCACTTTCAACATTATCTCAGTCATATCGAAGCAACAGCTCTCATACTCATGTATGTTCTTGGCTTCACAAGTCGGCTAAGGCCCTGAAGTGTCTTGCCCAAGGACACTCTCACAAAAAGTGCTTACTGAGAGCCTCGAACCCAGGACCTCCAGTTAAGGAGCCCTACACTTTACAACTGAGCCAGGCAGGAAAACATCTGCATTTTCGCATATGGTTAATCTTCTACCATATGGCAAAACTTTAGACTTGGCCATTTCAAAAGTATCCGCAGACAGTTTTAAAACTGCTCAGGTCCCTGAAAATGTAATGGGGAGAGGGAGATATTGCTTGATGCAAGCAGTTTTATCCAAAATGTTAAGAGCAAACTATTGAGTCATGCTCTTGCAAAAGGGAGTTTAATAATTATTTCCGTGATCCATTATACCAAGCAAGTGATCACGTAAGGATCCATAAAATCTATTTTGCCTAACAGCTGACTGAATCATGAGGTAGATTGGTCTTTTGACATGCAGAAAATTTACACATAGCAAAAAGTTTCGACCCATGTCAGCCTGCGCGGATAACGAAGGCTGACATGAATGACTGAATAACTTTATTGACTTATATATACTGTACATAGTCAATTACAACCTAAATTTTTCAATATGTCTCATGTGATACAAATCTCTCTCTCTCTCTCTCTCTCTCTCACCTTTTTTCTCTCTTTCTCCCTCTTCCCCCTTCCTTCTCTACTCTCTCTTATTTTTCTGCCCCTGCTCTTTCTCTCTATAAATTACAACGTGTTTATATAGGGGTAGATACTTATTGCAGGGCATTAAGACCCGTTTTCACAGAGCATGGCTCACTTCAAATGTCGAAATTGTTACAGGTAGGAACTTGCATTCTGATGCCCACTTGTTGCTCAATTCAATTTCTCGCGCTGTGAATTTGTTTGTTTCTTTTTCGTTCGTTTATGCGTTTGGTATTACGATACTTTCAAACCAGTCCTTCGTTTTTAAGACCTCACGGATCGTCACCTTTTTCTTATTTTTCACTAGTTTTTTTTTTTTCTAACACTGTTGTTAAGTTGTAAATAACTGAAAGAAAGAAAAACGGAAAAGAAAAATGAATGAATGAATGAATGAATGACATGCTTGACGAAGGATTCTGTCCTAAAACGAATGAAAAAGAAATAAAGAAAAATAAAAATGTAAAAATGAGGAATAAGTAAGGCATATTGATTCAGCTGTTGTGTTGGTGGTGAAAGCAGTTAGGACCTTATGTCCACGAACTGACCGATACGGGTACTAAGAGCTTAACGTTTCTATTCTATTTATAGTCGTCGGGATGAAATACTTTTAAATTGCATTATTTAAAACAAAATTTGAATAACTGCTTAGTTTTAGAGACAGAGGGGAGTATGTAACTTATTCTAACTGATCCTTTGTCTTACATCGTTTTGCTCCAAAGAATCGTGAAAGCCTATTATAAAGAGACACATTTATCATTTGTAAAAATCTGTTGAGGTGTCGATGAACCCCTGTCTAAATGTCGATATCAACAAAGCCGTCGGGCTGTTGTATAAATTTTAAATAAAACCTGTATACTCCGCGTACCACTAGGCCTTGTACAAGGCAAAAAGTTTAGCTCCACAGAATGGCTGTTCCCTCATATTGGTCCCCGGACTGCCCCCGTCGCGAGAGAGAGAGAGACTTATGACGTAATTGAGAAAGGAAGCCCTTATTCGACTGACTTATTTAGAACTGGTCCACATAATTATAGAGCCTTTGTTTAAATGTCATTTTTGTGTGTTATTTCTTTTCAATTCTTTGCCAGCAGGGAATGGAAAAGTTCAAGACAATGATCCACGCTTTTAGGATAGCAAAACTCTCTCTAATTAGATAATTTAACTGCAATGTCGGCCTGAATTTAGGTCCTGACATATTATTTCGGCTAAAGTCAGCCCACGGCACAAATGACTCAATACTGTACACATGTTACAACTTTTCGTAGCGTAGAAAACATGTTGACAGACTAGAATATTCCATCACATTCTCTCTTTTCGAATTTCAAAGACTTAAGAACACATATGTACAAGGAATGACAAGCTTACCTGTTTCTTGAGTTGCTTTTGAGGCGAAACTTTCGGAGATGGAAGACCAACACAATATTTTCCTTTCACAGCCTTTGGCTCCGATTATGAATTTTGTAACCGTGCTTTTGCTCGCTTGTATGGTATTCAACGCCGTTTTCAACATTATTTCAGTTATGTCACGCCGGTGCACAGTGCACCCATATATCAATGCCTTCCTTGGGTTTCCTTTATCATAACTCCACACAGGCACTGGCTGCTTTTCCTCAAAACTGCTGTTGGAACTATGATCAGCAGGATGAGAGAGAAACAGCTCCTGTCGCAATGACTATCATCAATCTTCGGAAAGAAATTTGCTGAGCTAGAGAATCAAATTTGCGACCTCCACTTTTCAAGGCAAACGTGTTACCAACTGAGCTACAAGCTCGGCTCAAAGATAACGTTGTGGAATATTAGCGGTCATCATTTGTGTCATCGTTTACCGCAATGTTTATTATATACAACAATAGACGCAATGCCCCAATGTCCTAACTTAGTAATTTAGTGTTCGATATTCGACCTATGAAAACGTTCATAGTTCCGACATCCTTGGTAGACCACAGGAGTTCGTTTTGTGACGAACTTCGCCATCTACATGTACATGTATATAATGTAATATATAAGATTTATATATAACATTGTAATATAATAAGATGGCGAAGTTCGTCACAAGACGCACGCCTTTGTGGTAGATCAATGTAGTTTCAAAGGTCTGTGGTTTAACATATAAATTACACTCTGGCAAAATGGGTTTAATGTAATTTAACGAAGATGCATTATACCAAGTCATTACATAATTATGGATCCATAAAATCCATTTCGTATAACAACCAACTGTATCATGTGGTAGAGAGGTCCTTTGACGTGTAGGAAAATGGACCGATAGTAAGACGTTTCGATCCAGGTCAACCTATGAGGACCTGCGCAGGCTTACATGGGTCGATACTTTTTGCAGATGCATTTTCAGAGCGTAGTTCAATTTCTGTGAGTAGCCATTCATCTTTAGAAGCTTAAATAACATAAAAAGGAGTAAGAGAGTGGACTGTATTGTATGCATGGACAAAGTTTATTTAAGCATTGAGGCCGTTGGCCCATGAAACATTTAAAAGATAAAGCAAAATTTGAAATAAATAAATAAATAAATAAATAAATAAATTAAAATAATCTTTCTCTAGGAAACGCGATATTGTAGGAAAATCTTAAAAAGCTATTTATTAAGATGAAGGTATTTGTTGTAACTTAAAAACATTGCGTTCCGCTTCCGGAATTTGGACTTAGTAAAGGCACTAATTTGATCTCACTTGCATCGGCGTTGAACCCCGAAGTCATTTTTTTCAGTGAAACTTCCTAAATACCAGGAACAAAAAAAAAAAAAAAAGAAATATTCTCATACGTTAAACTAGTGGGGGCTATGTGAATTTTGCATGGTTTCCATTTTATTCGATTGGATGATTCTTTTGAATAATTGCATACCCCGGACTTCCAAAAGCTATATAGTTACAAATATCTTCCAGAAGCGTTCGATCGTCTGTTATATCTAGCCCTTTCAGCCGAACCACGGTAGCTCAGTCGGTGGCGTACAGGACATGAGAACGGGAGGTCGCTGAGTCGATCCCCGGCTCGGCCAATATCTTTCCGAGGATTGATGATAGTCATTGCGACAGTGCTCATTCCTCCCTCACCGCTGATCATTGTTTCGACTATGGTTATGTGGGAGAGCAGCCAGTGACTTGGAAAGAATATTGTGCGGAGTACTGGTAACAGAAACTCCAGGAAATCATGGATAGGTGCACTGGCCGTCGTGATATAACTGAAAAAAATGTTGAAAACGGCGTTAAACACCATACAATCAACCAATCAAACCTAACCGTTTCGGCGCTATAGGCGAAAACAGGGACTTTTACACACTGAATAGATCAAGATAAGACTGAACAGAACTTGCAATCTGATCTTGATCCATTCCATTCACTTGTATATTCGAGCCTGTAGGATAAAATTCCTTCTGAGTTTTGGTTGATTGTATTTTCAGCCGACGAAAGCGGTCGAGTCTATAGTTTGACGCTGGGTTGAATCTTAATCAAACGACAAAATTTAGAGTTGTCCAAATTGAAAGCATTTGTAGACGACAAGTTAGAGGTTGCCCAAATGTTCAGATTTTTTTATGATAGTATAGAAAACATTGTGGAAAAAGGAGAAAATGCCGGTTACTAGCATTTTCTCCTTTTCTCACAATGTTTTCAAAAGCCTTCCTTGCCAAGGTCGCTAAAACTCGAGATTAGAGGTTGCTCAAATGATCCGATTTTCTTTATAATAGCATAGAAAACATTGTGGGAAAAGGAGAAAAGGCTGGTTACCAGCATTTTCTCCTTTTCTCACGATGTTTTCAAAAGCTTTCCTGGCCAGGGTCGTTAAAAAGTCGGGATTGTCTGGTAAAGGGTTAGTACGAAGATCAATAACAGTTTACCAATATCATTCAAAATTAGCGACCAACCCTAATCAGGTGGCAGAGCCTGAGACTTGGGAACGTCAAATCTCGGGCCACTTGATGGTGTGGGTTCGATCCCCACGGCAGGTCATCTAGAATTAGTAAGATGTCTTTCGGGTGAGGCGTTAAACCGAGGTACCGTGTGCCAGCGATACACTGAGCACGTTTAAAAAACCAGGCGTAACTTAGGATGTGTTTTGACAATTTGCATGAAATTTGGAGGATGTTTCGGGTATAGATTGTTTGATATGTATACGAAATATGATATTAATTGGTCGCCTAGTTTTATTTTTACAACACAGTTACACGAATTTATCGAACAGCCCTCGTATTTAAGATAAAATTCTTTCGTTCAATTGTATTTTTCTAGAGCGAAAAGAATTAAATGCAACACACTTAAAAAAAAAAGAAAGATAAAAGTGATTGTTTTATCTTCCTATTTTACTTTGTTTCTTACTTGTAATGATTTATCGTCGGTGCGGGGTGAAAACCTCGTAGCTCCATATTTTTCAGAAAATGACTTTTAGACATAGCGGATTTCAGTGAGAACTAACGCACCATCCCCTCAAATCCTCGTAGCTCTACGCCAATCGGTTCATGATTTATGATCACATGATAAATTCTCGTATACGGTTTGCAACATAAGGAGGCTCATCAAAAAAGCATTTTCTAACATTTTCTAATATTCCTGTTTCTACATTTAGATGTCAGATGATGAACTTTACACTAGATAATTATTATTTTGTTTTTTCATAGGAATCATCACATGTCCCGACTTTAGTGTTCAGTAGTTTGCACATACTTTCAGAATCCCAGAGTAAATTGTAAAATAAGTATCAAAGATGTGGTGCTGAGCATCTACGTCCCACAATTTGAGCCAAACAGCTTTTAAATTCCATTTTTTTTTTTTTTTTTCGTATTTTTATGAAATACGAGATTTTGATAATTTAACCCTATTGATCAAATCGGCTGAGCTACGATGTTTTAACTACAGCCGTATTTTTATGATTCTGTGAGATAAGGGTCATTCTACAGTGAAAAGACCATTTTGTATATTTTTATAAGAGCAGACAGTCGCAGTTGGACCTACAAGTCTAAAATCATTTATTCATATAGTCTACTAGCATCAAGGTCCGCTCGTATTGCATTTTGTAGCCATGCCTAACCTATATTAAAGTTGATCTGCACGTAGAGATTTTTCACGCAGTACCTCTTTACACATTTTCGGGTAGATGTGATCTTTGTATCTTAATTATTAATCATCACAAATTTAAGTCACGAGGACTGTCAGAAAATTTAGATGAATTATGATAACAGCTATCAAGTAGTGGAAAGTGGGGATAAAGATCAGACTGCACAAGTCATCAGACTGATCTTTGTACAAACAAAATTAATCAAAGCATCTGTGGTTATGAATAGGAAGATGCAAAAATTGAATTTGAAGACTGTACAATAATGCCAATGATTCAATTTAAGGTGTATAATGTATTTCAGATATGTCTTACTCGGGAGTCATCCAGTGAGACAAATTTTCAGCAGTGTGTCACCTATGTCAATACAAGCCCTTCTTCACAGTTCTTGTATGCACTATATCGCAGATTCTAGAACTAGGTTCATTCTTCATAAGGTTACCAAACAGAGAGTACTACGTTAGGTATCCTTCTGAAAATTTGTAAGCGGTATTATCATTTAAGATGTTTCCATTCAACTTTTCCAGACGATAACCTGAACCATTTTCGCCAACCTGATATACAGGAAAACAGAATCCACTATCCTCTCTGTACGCCAGGGCACGAACCCAGCAACTACTAGTACTAAAATGGCATTGTCTAGGGGACAAAATTTAGTTCAACTTTCACTTCAAAATCAGAACATCATGATTCAAAATACCATTCAGCATGTCCCAAATGAAGATTTAAGTGATGATTTTGAAGGCGATGACAGTGTGCATGACCCTAATTATTAACCTGACAAAACCCATGAACAATCGTCTGACAAGGAAATAGGAGTTGATATCGATCATGACAAAGCCACAAATTCATAGAGAAAAAAAGTATTTTACATCAATCAATCCGCAAGAAATACTAATGATAATAATAATGATAATGACAAATTCATTGGCAAACACATACTGTATAGTTGCAATCGCATTTATAAATACGACATTATCACATTTTCATATGTATCACAATTTAGTATATCACAGTATGATTTATCACAGTGTTGCTATACAAATTACACTTACAGAAATTAAGTAAAACAAACATCTTTTCGATGTTTTCAAAAGTAAAAATGGACAGCATGAATAACTAAAAAAGGTGTTTGCTCTTTAAATGCCGTTACCCTCACGATGAATATATTCAGTCTCTGCAAAAACAAATGGTAGCCTTAGCTTTCTGAAACTGAATTAAATTCAGAGACATTGGTGAATAATTATGGCCCCTGGTAATAGTATTTATTTACTAGTTTACCTGATTACTTTCAGGTGAGAGAACTTTTAATGTTGTTTCATGTTTATAGTTTCCTGTCTGTCTTTTTCGTGGTACCAATTTATGCTAGTGCAGAGCCCATGGAATGGGTGGTACCTATTTACGCTAGTGCAGAGTCCAGGCAATGGGTGGCACTAATTTACGCTAGTGCAGAGCCCATGCAATGGGTGGTGCCAATTTACGCTAGTGCAGAGCCCATGGAATGGGTGGTATCAATTTACGCTAGTGCAGAGTCCATGGAATGGGTGGTACCAATTTACGCTAGTGCAGAGCCCATGCAATGGGTGGTGCCAATTTACGCTAGTGCAGAGCCCATGGAATGGGTGGTACCAATTTACACTAGTGCAGAGCCCATGGAATGGGCTAAGTCAAAGTTTCAAAGGGATTGTTTATTTGCGAACGGTAATGTTTTCCTCTTGTACATTTAAATATCACCCTGTGAAGAAAAAGCTTAAGGCATTTGCGCTGGGAAGTATCGATTCGGGTCCACCGTAACAGTTAATGCAGGCGGATCCGTGAAGAAACTTTCCCTTATGGTAGATTTTCCGCCAAAAATGATGTTTATCCAGCAAATATGGAGGACTTGATCCTTTTTTATCACAGATAACGTGTATTATTATCACAGATGCATGTTCTCTTTTTGTCACAAAGCATAGAATTATTATATAATAATTTAAGTGGCAAAATCAAAAGTGCAGAGAACCATGCAAGTACTATAAAAGTGCTGAGGAATCACAATTTATTGTGCTTTATCTGAAACTTTGTTTAGGTAACTATGTACAGTTATTGTTGTTAGACGGAAATTGTTTTCTAGTTTTATCGGCTGTATTGAATTCTACACTGCATGTGAATTAACGCAGAATTAAACTTCATAGTCAAATCGTCTACTGTTGCTTCGACCTATTTGCTTGAAAATGATGAAAAAAATCCCTTCTAGTTTTGATAAGTAACAAATGTTTGCCTACAAGTAGTAAGTTTCCTGGAAAAGGTTGGCAAATAAATGGCTATGGTTATATTTGTGCATCTGATGCCAAAAGCAACTGAAAAAAGAGGAAAGTGTTTTGGAGTTTCGTCAGCATTTGTGACTATTTGACGTAACTCAACATAAATTTGTACCACAATCTCGTAAGTCACGAAGCCGTTGAGATAAGATTGGGAGCAAACTCCGGATATATCAGAAAAAATATATATATAATAAAGTTTTTATGCCAGAGATATGGTGTTGATACATGATGTACGATCGGAGTAAAACAGTTTTTTCCTTCTCCTGAAAAGTCGTAAAATTTCAGATACGACAATTTGACTCCCCAACGACGTTATGCATATTAACCCTTTTTCACTCACTCCCGAGTTTTAACGACCCTGCAGAAGCGTCCTTTTGAAAATATGGTGGGGGGGAAAAAAGACGAAAATGCTTATAACTAGCATTTTCTCCTTTTTCTACCATGTTTACCACCTTTTAAAAACAAAGTTAATTTTTTTAGAAACTTTATTGTTTCTCTTTCTCTGCAAATACTTTAAATTTGGACATTTTTTTATGTGTGACACTTTGTCGTTTGGTAAAGACTTAAACAGACGTGTTAACTCTTTACCAAACGGTAACAATTTGGACTCGGGTTGATTGAAAGCATGTGCAGACGACAAAATAAATGTAGCTCAAAGGATAGTTTCTGTCTTTGATAGGGTAGAGAACATTGTGGACAAAGGCTGGTTAATGCCGTTTTAGACATAATTTCAGTTACATCGAGGCGACCAATGCACCTATCTTGTAGTTTCTTTCCAACAATATTTTGCATTAGGGCCTTTCAAAGCCTCAAAACAGTATCTGACATTAAGGCCTGGTGGAGAGAGAGGGGGGAGAGACGGGTGGACGGAAGGACGGACGGACGGACAGAGCTAATAAGGGGTAAACTAATGAATAAAGACGAATCGATAAGATAGCGGAACTTATAAAAGAATGGATAAATAGATGAATGGTTTGAAGAAGAAAGCTGCTAAAAGTATATTTTTATATTAGATATCAGGTAAACATAATGGTCATTCTCTTGTTTTGATAGCTTGAACGGTAGTACCCCCGGGCTACGTCTACCAACATACCAATACGGGTTTCCAGGGCTAAATGTTTTGATTCTATATATAGATGTAGGGATAAAATACTTTTACGTCTCATTTTTAAAACAGAATTTAAGTGTTTGTTTGGTTTCAAAGACAGACGAGCGTATGTAACTTTTTCTAAATGGATGCTTAATTCGATCAATTTGCTACAAAGAATAAAGACAACCTGAAGTAAAGTGAAATATTTATTATACTTAAAAACTGCTGAGGTATCGTGGAACTTCTGTCTCATATTCAAAATGGACACACCTGTAGGGAAGGTTTCTAAATTGTGAATAAAAGCAGCATATCTGGCATACGTGTAAGCCTTGTAGATGGCAAAAAGTTGAACTCCTCAAAATGGGTGCTCCTTAACTTTGATCAATGCCCCCCAACTGCACACACACACACACACACACACACAGAGACACAGACAGAGACACAGACACATACACACAAACACAGAGAGAGAGAGAGAGAGAGAGAGAGAGAGAGAGAGAGAGAGAGAGAGAGAGAGAGAGAGAGAGAGAGAGAGAGAGAGAGAGAGAGAGAGAGAGAGAGAGAGAGAGAGAGAGAGAAGAGAGAGAGAGAGAGTCCTTCTGTCTGTCTATATTATGTAAGTACAAAACAATCAGAAATAAAATTAATAATATGACAAAACATGCAAAACAAAATTTCTTTAATTCACTTCAGCTCAATCTATGTGATTTACAAAGGAACGACAAAAAGGGTTTTTGGCGTCTTATCCGCTACTTTGTTAAAAACAATGATTGCTCATTGAACATTCCGCCTTTAATTAGTATGTTTCCAGACGGTGAGACCTCAGCATCCATATCTGACCTGGAAAAAGCTGAGTGCTTGAATAACTTTTTCGCCTCTATATCATCTGTAAATGAAGAACTCGCCTCTCTACCTCTTTTTACTAAAAAAACTAATAATAGTCTCTTTCAATTTACTGTTCTTGAATCTGAAATTGAAGACCTCATCCGATGCTTTAACCCAAATAAGGCAAGTGGGCCAGACTCTATCAATCATAGAATGTTTATAGGTGTAGCAGACCAAGTGTCTAAACCCCTAGCAATACTATTAAATCGATCACTATCTGAAGGTGTTTTTCCTAATTTATGGAAAACGGCCAATGTAATTCCTGTCTACAAAAAAGGGATAAATCATCAGTTACTAATTATAGACCTGTTTCTCTTTTAAGCTGTTGCGGAAAATTATTAGAAAGGATAATCTTTAAGCACATGTATAACTTCTTCCTTGAAAACAATCTGTTGTATAAATATCAATCTGGATTCTTGCCAGCGCATTCAACAACTTTCCAACTTGTTGATATCTACCACCACATATATGTCAATCGTTCGATAGCAAACAATTTTCTTGCATGGTTTTCTGTGACATTTCTAAAGCCTTTGATTGAGTATGGCACAAAGGTCTTCTTTTTAAACTCAAACAAAACGGTATCGAAGGGATTCTTCTCGAATGGCTTTCAAATTACCTCTCAAACAAGTGTCAAAAAGTTGTTTTACAATCCGCCACTTCGTCTCCTAAACAAAGAACAGCTGCAGTACCCCAGGGCTCGGTCCTAGGTCCGCTGCTTTTTCTGATTTATGTTAATGACATTACTGACTCCTTATTAAGTTTAACCAGACTATTTGCAGATGATAGTTCCTTCTATTATTCAGCATCATCCATTCGTGATATTGAAGGTATAATAAACCATGACCTTAATCTAATATCTTCATGGGCAAAACAGTGGCTCGTAACGTTTAATCCACAAAAGACCGAAGCTATCCTCTTTTCTTTGAAAACAGTAGACGAACTACCTAAGCTGAAATTCAAAAACACTGATGTTATCTTTGTTGAAAATCATAAGCACATAGGGATAACTTTTAGCCAAAATGGCCAATGGAACGCACAATTTGATAATATTTTATAATCTTCGTCTAAAGTAATTGGAATTATGAGAAAGCTGAAATTTACACTGAACAGAAACTCATTAAACCAAATTTACCTATCTGATGTAGCACCATTACTAGAGTATGCGTCAATTGTTTGGGATGGTTGTTCTGACTCATGTGCAAATTCTCTACAAAAAATTCAAAATGAAGCTGCCAGAATTGTAACTGGTCTTACCTGTTCTGTTTCCTTAGAAAACTTGTTCTTAGAATGTGGGTGGCAATCTTTCAGAGACAGGCGGGAAACCCCAAAAATGTGTTTTATGTATACAGCCACCCATCAGATGGTTCCCCAATACATTTTAGACTTAATTCCACTACTTATTGCAGACACTACGCAGTACGCCCTTAGAAACAATAAAGATCTAAGAAACATATCTACTCGCACTACAATCTCTCAAAAATCCTGTATCCCTTCTTCAATATACATTTGGAATAATTTAAATGATAGCCTGAAGAATGTTAATTCGTTTTCAACTTTTAAAAAGGTAATTTCAAGTAGGTTCCCATTACCCGCTGTTTGCGCCTATTACCTTGAAGGCAATCGTTTTTTTATCAGTTTTGCATGCCCGGATTAGGAATAAATGCAGTGGACTAAATTGTGATTTGTTTCATAACTTCCTTCGCAATAGTCAGCTCTGCATGTGCTTCGTAGAATCTGAAGATGCTGAACACTATTTTTTCAGATGCAATCTTTTTGTTAGACAGAGACTACATTTGTTCAATTCTATTCAGCATCCTAATCCATTAAACGTAAATGATCTACTTTTTGGTAAACCATCCTTAACAGAACGAGAAAATTCGGAATTATTTGTATCAGTCCAGGAGTATATTCAACAAACTGGCCGATTACTTGATATATTTTGGAATGATCTGATGTTTCTTTTCTATTATGCAGGAGTAAATGGACAAATCCTATCTCTCTCTTTCTGTCTGTCTGTCTGTCTGTCTGTCCCCCTCTCTCTCTCGCGCGCGCGTTGTAATTAGTTGTGTGAACACTTGTATATTTACATTGTAGGGGGAGGGTCGATCTCTAAGTTGTTATAACTTGTGACCCAACCCCATTTCCATGTAAACTTGAGGGAAAATAAATATGTTTAACTAACTAAACTTTTCTTGGCGTGGAAAACACGTTGACAGACTAGAATATTCCATCACATTCTCTTTTTTCGAATTTCAAAGACTTAAGAACACATATATACAAGGAATGACAATCTTACCTGTTTCTTGAGTTGCTTTTGAGGCGAAACTTTCGGAGATGGAAGACCAACACAATATTTTCCTATCACAGCCTTTGGCTCCGATTATGAATTTCGTATCCGTGCTTTTGCTCGTTTTTATGGTATTCAACGCCGTTTTCAACATTATTTCAGTTATGTCACGGTGCACAGTGCACCCATAGATCAATGCTGTCCTTGAGTTTCCTTTACCAGAACTCCACACAGTAGCCTTCCCAAGGCACTGGCTGCTTTTCCTCAAAACTGCCGTTGAAACTATGATCAGCAGGATGAGAGAGAAACAACCCTTGTCGCAATGACTATCATCAATCCTCGGAAAGAAATTTGCCGAGCTGGGGAATCGAATAAGCGACCTCCACTTTTCAAACCACATGCGTTACCAACTAAGCTACCAAGTTCGGCTCAAAGATAACATTGTGGAATACTAGCGGTCATCATTTGTGTCATCGTTTACCGCAATGTTTATTATATACAACAATAGACGCAATGCGCCAATGTCCTAACTTAGTAATTCAGTGTTCGATATTCGACCTATGAAAACGTTCATAGTTCCGACATCCTTGGTAGACCACAGGCGTTCGTTTTGTGACGAACTTCGCCATCTACATGTACATGTATATAATGTAATGTATAAGATTTATATATAACATTGTAATATAATAAGATGGCGAAGTTCATCACAAAACGCATGCCTTTGTGGTAGATCAATGCGTATAAGTACACTAAAAAGCATTTTCTAACATTTTCTAATATTCCTGTTTCCACATTTAGATGTCAGATGATGAACTTTACACTAGATAATTATTATTTTGTTTTTTCATAGGAATCATCACATGTCCCGACTTTAGTGTTCAGTAGTTTGCACATACTTTCAGAATCCCAGAGTAAATTGTAAAATAAGTATCAAAGATGTGGTGCTGAGCATCTACGTCCCACAATTTGAGCCAAACAGCTTTTAAATTCCATTTTTTTTTTTTTTTTTTTCGTATTTTTATGAAATAGGAGATTTTGATAATTTAACCCTATTGATCAAATCGGCTGAGCTACGATGTTTTTACTACAGCCGTATTTTTATGATTCTGTGAGATAAAGGTCATTCTACAGTGAAAGGACCATTTTGTATATTTTTATAAGAGCAGACAGTCGCAGTTGGACCTACAAGTCTAAAATCATTTATTCATATAGTCTACTAGCATCAAGGTCCGCTCATATTGCATTTTGTAGTCATGCCTAACCTATATTAAAGTTGATCTGCACGTAGAGATTTTTCACGCAGTACCTCTTTACACATTTTTCGGGTAGATGTGATCTTTGTATCTTAATTATTAATCATCACAAATTTAAGTCACGAGGACTGTCAGAAAATTTAGATGAATTATGATAACAGCTATCAAGTAGTGGAAAGTGGGGATAAAGATCAGACTGCACAAGTCATCAGACTGATCTTTGTACAAACAAAATTAATCAAAGCATGTGTGGTTATGAATAGGAAGATGCAAAAATTGAATTTGAAGACTGTACAATAATGCCAATGATTCAATTTAAGGTGTATAATGTATTTCAGATATGTCTTACTTGGGAGTCATCCAGTGAGACAAATTTTCAGCAGTGTAAGTGTCACCTATGTCAATATAAGCCCTTCTTCACAGTTCTTGTATGCACTATATCGCAGATTCTAGAACTAGGTTCATTCTTCATAAGGTTACCAAACAGAGAGTACTACGTTAGGTATCATTCTGAAAATTTGTAAGAGGTATTATCATTTAAGATGTTTCCATTCAACTTTTCCAGACGATAACCTGAACCATTTTCACCAACCTGATATACAGGAAAACAGAATCCACTATCCTCTCTGTAAGCCAGGGCACGAACCCAGCAACTACTAGAACTAAAATGGCATTGTCTAGGGGACAAAATTTAGCACAACTTTCACTTCAAAATCAGAACATCATGATTCAAAATACCACTCAGCATGTCCCAAATGAAGATTTAAGTGCTGATTTTGAAGGCGATGACAGTGTGCATGACCCTAATTATGAACCTGACAAAACCCATGAACAATCGTCTGACAAGGAAATAGGAGTTGATATCGATCATGACAAAGCCCACAAATTCATAGAGAAAAAAAGTATTTTACATCAATCAATCCGCAAGATGATAATAATAATGATAATGACAAATTCATTGGTAAACACATACTGTATAGTTGCAATCGCATTTTATAAATACGACATCACATTTTCATATGTATCACAATTTAGTATATCACAGTATGATTTATCACAGTGTGGCTATACAAATTACACTTACAGAAATTAAGTAAAACAAACATCTTTTCGATGTTTTCAAAAGTAAAAATGGACAGCATGAATAACTAAAAAAGGTGTTTGCTCTTTAAATGCCGTTACCCCCACAATGAATATATTCAGTCTCTGCAAAAACAAATGGCTAGCCTTAGATTTCTGAAACTGAATTAAATTCAGAGACATTGGTGAATAATTATGGCCCCTGGTACTAGTATTTATTTACTAGCTTACCTGATTACTTTCAGGTGAGAGAACTTTTAATGTTGTTTCATGTTTATAGTTTCCTGTCTGTCTTTTTCGTGGTACCAATTTACGCTAGTGCAGAGCCCATGGAATGGGTGGTTCCTATTTACGCTAGTGCAGAGTCCAGGCAATGGGTGGCACTAATTTACGCTAGTGCAGAGCCCATGCAATGGGTGTTGCCAATTTACGCTAGTGCAGAGCCCATGGAATGGGTGGTATCAATTTACGCTAGTGCAGAGTCCATGGAATGGGTGGTACCAATTTACGGTAGTGCAGAGCCCATGCAATGGGTGGTGCCAATTTACGCTAGTGCAGAGCCCATGGAATGGGTGGTACCAATTTACGCTAGTGCAGAGCCCATGGAATGGGCTAAGTCAAAGTTTCGAAAGGGATTGTTTATTTGCGAACGGTAATGTTTTCCTCTTGTACATTTAAATATCACCCTGTGAAGAAAAAGCTTAAGGCATTTGCGCTGGGAAGTATCGATTCGGGTCCACCGTAACAGTTAATGCTGGCGGATCCGTGAAGAAACTTTCCCTTATGGTAGATTTTCCGCCAAAAATGATGTTTATCCAACAAATATGGAGGACTTGATCCTTTTTTATCACAGATAACGTGTATTATTATCACAGATGCATGTTCTCTTTTTGTCACAAAGCATAGAATTATTATATAATAATTTAAGTGGCAAAATCAAAAGTGCATAGAACCATGCAAGTACTATAAAAGTGCTGAGGAATCACAATTTATTGTGCTTTATCTGAAACTTTGTTTAGGTAACTATGTACAGTTATTGTTGTTAGACGGAAATTGTTTTCTAGTTTTATCGGCTGCATTGAATTCTACACTGCATGTGAATTAACGCAGAATTAAAATTCATAGTCAAACCGTCTACTGTTGCTTCGACCTATTTGCTTGAAAATGATGAAAAAAATCCCTTCTAGTTTTGATAAGCAACAAATTTTTGCCTACAAGTAGTAAGTTTCCTGGAAAAAGCTGGCAAATAAATGGCTATGGTTATATTTGTGCATCTGATGCCAAAAGTAACTGAAAAAGGAGGAAACGTGTTTTGGAGTTTCGTCAGCATTTGTGACTATTTGTTGTAACTCAACATAAATTTGTACCAAAATCTCGTAAGTCACGAAGCCGTTGATACAAGATTGGGAGCAAACTCTGGATATATCAGAAAAAATACATATATAATAAAGTTTTTATGCCAGAGATATGGTGTTGGTACGTGATGTACGATCGGAGTAAAACAGTTCTTTCCTTCTCCTGAAAAGTCGTAAAATTTCAGATACGACAATTTGAATCACCACCGACGTTATGCGTATTAATCCTTTTTCACTCGCTCCCGAGTTTTAACGACCCTGCAGAAGCGTCCTTTTGAAAATATTGTGGGGGAAAAAAAGGGGGGGGGAGAAAATGCTTATAACTAGCATTTTCTCCTTTTTCTACCATGTTTACCACCTTTTTAAAACAAAGTTAATTTCTTAGAAACTTTTTTTATTTCTTTTTCTCTCTAAATACTTTAAATTTGGACAATTTTTTTTTTTTTGTGTGTGTGACACTTTGTCGTTTGGTAAAGACTTAAACAGACGTCTTAACTCTTAACTTTACCAAACGGTAACGATTTGGACTCGACTTGATTGAAAGCATGTGCAGACGACAAAATAAATGTAGCTCAAAGGATAGTTTCTGTCTTTGATAGGGTAGAAAACATTGTGGACAAAGGAGAAAATGCTGGTTAATGCCGTTTTAGACATAATTTCAGTTACACCGAGGCGACCAATGCACCTATCTTGTTGTTTCTTTCCAACAATATTTTGCATAAGGGCCTTTCAAAGCCTCAAGACAGTATCTGACATTAAGGCCTGGTGGAGAGAGAGGGGGGAGAGACGGGTGGACGGACGGACGGACGGACAGAGCTAATAAGGGGTAAACTAATGAATAAAGACAAAACGATAAGATAGCTGAACTTATAAAAAAATGGATAAATTGATAAATGATTTAAAGAAGAAAGCTGCTTAAAGAATATTTTTATATTAGATATCAGGTAAGCATAATGTTCATTCTTTTATTTTGATAGCTTGAACGGTAGTACCCCCAGGCTATGTCTATTAACATACTAATACGGGTTTCCAGGGCTAAATGTTTGGATTCTATATATAGATGTAGGGATAAAATACTTTTACGTTTCATTTTTAAAACAGAATTTAAGTGTTTGTTTGGTTTCAAAGACAGACGAGCGTATGTTACTTTTACTAAATGGATGCGTAATTCAATCTATTTGCTACAACGAATAAAGACAACCTGAAGTAAAGTGAAATATTTATTATTCTTAAAAACTGCTGAGGTATCGAGGAACCTCTTTCTCATATTCGACATGGACACACCTATAGGGAAGTTTTGTAAATTGTGAATAAAAGCAGCATATCTGGCATACTTGTAAGCCTTGTAGATGGCAAAAAGTTGAGCTCCTCAAAATGGGTGCTCCTTAACTTTGACCAGTAGCCCGCCAACCCCCTTTCCCCCCCCCCCCCCCCCCAGAGACACACACACACACACACACACACTGACACACACACACACACACACACACACACACACACACACAGAGAAGAGAGAGAGAGAGATGTCAGCCTGAATTTAGGTCATGACATATTATTTCGGATAAAGTCAAACCACGACACAAAAGATTCAGGCAATACTGTACACATGTTACAACTTTTCTTGGCGTGGAAAACACGTTGACAGAATTTCAAAGACTTAAGAACACATATGTACAAGGAATGACAAGCTTACCTGTTTCTTGAGTTGCTTTTAATAAATACCAGGAAGAAAAAAAAAAGAAAGAAATATTCTCATACGTTAACCTAGTGGGGGCTATGTGAATTTTGCATGGTTTCCATTTTATTCGATTGGATGATTCCTTTGCATAATTGCATACCTCGGACTTTCAAAAGCTATATGGTTACAAATACGAGTATCTTCCATAAACGTTCGATCGTCTGTTATACCTAGCCCTTTCAGCTGAACCATGGTAGCTCAGTCGACGGTGTACAGGACATGCGAACAGGAGGTCGCTGGTTCGATCCCCGGCTCGGCCAATTTCTTTCCGAGGATTGATGATAGTCATTGCGAGAGTATTCATTCCTCGCTCACCGCTGATCATGTTTCGACTAGGGTTATATGGGAAAGCAGCCAGTGGCTTGGAAAGAATATTGTGCAGAGTACCGGTAAAAGAAACTCCAGGAAAGCATGGATAGGTGCACTGGCCGCTGTGATATAACTGAAGCAATGTTGAAAACGGCGTTAAACACCATACAATCAACCAATCAATCCTAACCCTTTCGGCGCTATAGGCGAAAACAGGGACTTTTACGTACTGAATAGATTAGATCGGACTGAACAGAACGTGCAATCTGATCTTGATCCATTCTATCCACTTGTATATTCGATCCTGTTGGATAAAATTCCTTCTGAGTTTTGGTTGATTGTATTTTCGGCCGACGAAAACGGTCGAGCCTATAGTTTGACGCTGGGTTGAATCTTAACCAAACAACAAAATTTAGAGTTGTCAAAATTGAAAGCATTTGCGGACGATAAATTAGAGGTTGCTTAAATGATCAGAATTTTTAATGATAATATAGAAAACATTGTGGGGAAAAAAGAGAAAATGCTGGTTACCAGCTTTTTCTCCTTTCCCCACAATGTTTTCAAAAGCTTTCCTTGACAGGGTCGTTAAAACTCGAGATTAGAGGTTGCTCAATTGATCCGATTTTCTTTATAATAGCATAGAAAACATTGTGGGAAAAGGAAAAAAATGCTGGTTACCAGCATGTCCTCCTTTTCCTACAATGTTTTCAAAAGCCTTCCTTGTCAGGGTCGTTAAAACTCGAGATTAGAGGTTGCTCAAATGATCTGATTTTCTTTACGATAGCATAGAAAACATTCACGGTGGGAAAAGGAGAAAATTCATGTTACCAGCATTTCATCCCTTTCCACAATGTTTTCAAAAGCCTTCCTTGTCAGGGTCCTCAAATGATCCGATTTTCTTTATGATATTATAGAAAAAAACATTGTGGGAAAAGGAGAAAATGCTGGTTGCCAGCAATTTCTCCTTTTCCTAAAATGTTTTCAATAGCCTTCCTTGTCAAGGCTGTAAAATTCGAGATTAGAGGTTGCTCAAATGATCCGAATTTCCTTACGATAGCATAGAAAACATTATGGGAAAAGGAGAAAATGCTGGTTACCACCATTTTCTCCTTTTCCTACAATGTTTTCAGAAGCCTTCCTTGTCGGGGTCGTTAAAACTCGAGACTAGAGGTTGCTCAAATGATCCGATTTTCTTTATGATAGCATAGAAAACATTGTGGGGAAAAGGAGAAAATGCTGGTTACTAGCATTTTCTCCTTTTCTCACAATTTTTTCAAAAGCTTTCCTGGTCAGGGTCATTAAAAAGTCGGGATTGTGTGGTAAAGGGTTAGTACGAAGATCAATAACAGTTTACCAATATTATTCAAAATTAGTGACCAACCCTAATCAGGTAGCAGAGCCTGAGACTTGGGAACGTCAAATCTCGGGCCAGTTGATGGTGTGGGTTCGATCCCCACAGCTGGACATCTAGAATTAGTAAGATATCTCTCGGGTGAGACGTTAAACCGAGGTACCATGTGACAGTGATACACTGAGCACGTTTAAGAAACCAGGCGTAACTTAGGATGGGTTTTGACAATTTGCATGAAATTTGGAGGATGTTTCGGGTATAGATTGTTTGATATGTATGCTAAATATGATATTAATTGGTCGCCTAGTTTTATGTTTACAACAAAATAGCATGAATTTATAGAATAGCCCTCGTATTTAAGATAAAATTCTTTCGTTCAATTGTATTTTTCTAGAGCGAAAAGAATTAAATGCAACACACTTAAAAAGTAAGAAAGATAAAAGTGATTGTTTATTCTTCGTATTTTACTTTGTTTCTTACTTGTAATGATCTTATGCACAATAACCCTTTTTCACTCAGTCCCGAGTTTTAACGACCCTGCAGAAGCGTCCTTTTGAAAATATGGTGGGAAAGAAAAAAAGGAGAAAATGCTGGTGTCTAGCATTTTCTCCTTTTTGTACCATGATTACCACCTTTTAAAAAGAAAAATGCTTTTTTAGAAACTTTTTTGTTTCTTTTTCTCTGCTAATACTTTAAATTTGGACAATTTCTTTTTTTCTGTGTGACACATTGTCGTTTGGTAAAGACTTAAATAGACGTGTTAACTCTTTACCAAACGCTAACAATTTGGACTCGACTTGATTGAAAGCATGTGTAGATGACAAAATAAATGTAGCTCAGAGGATAGCTTCTGTCTTTGATAGGGTAGAAAACATCGTGGACAAAGGAGAAAATGCTGGTTAATGCCGTTTTAGACATAATTTCAGTTACATAGAGGCGACCAATGCACCTATCTTGTAGTTTCTTTCCAACAATATTTGCATAAGAGTCTTTCAAAGCCTCTAGACAGTGTCTGACATTAAGGCGTGGTGGAGAGAGAGGGGGGAGACGGGTGGACGGAAGGACGGACAGAGCTAATAAGGGGTAAACTAATGAATGAAGACGAATCGATAAGATAGCGGAATTTATGAAAGAATGGATAAATAGATGAATGATTTGAAGAAGAAAGCTGCTTAAAGAATATTTTTATATTAGATATCATTCTTTTGTTTTGATAGCTTGAACGGTAGTACCCCCGGGCTACGTCTACCAACATACCAATACGGGTTTCCAGGGCTAAATGTTTTGATTCTGTACATAGATGTAGGGATAAAATACTTTTATGTTTCAATTTTAAAACAAAATTTAAGTGTTTGTTTGGTTTCAAAGACAGACGAGCGTATGTAACTTTTTCTAAATGGATGCTTAATTCAATCAATTTGCTACAACGAATAAAGACAACCTAAAGTAAAGTGAAATATTTATTATACTTAAAAACTGCTGAGGTATCGAGAAACCTCTGTCTCATATTCGAAATGGGCACACCTGTAGAGAAGTTTTGTAAATTGTGAATAAAGGCAGCATGTCTGGCATACTTGTAGGCCTTTGTAGATGGCAAAAAGTTGAGCTCCTCAAAATGGGTGTTCCTTAACTTGGCCCAATGGCCCCCTATCCCCCGAGAGAAGAGAGATATCTGTGCCAGCAGCGACTGGAAAAGTTCAAGACAACAATCCACGCTTTTAGGATAGCCATACTCTCTCTAATTAGATAATTTCATGGCAATGTCAGCCTGAATTTAGGTACTGACATATTATTTGGGCGAAAGTCATCCCACCGCACAAATGACTCAGGCAATACTGTACACATGTTTCAACTTTTCTTGGCGTAGAAAACACGTTGACAGACTAGAATATTCCATCACATTCTCTCTTTTCGAATTTCAAAGACTTAAGAACACATATATACAAGGATTGACAATCTTACCTGTTTCTTGAGTTGCTTTTGAGGCGAAACTTTCGGAGATGGAAGACCAACACAATATTTTCCTATCAAAGCCTTTGGCTCCGATTATGAATTTCGTATCCGTGCTTTTGCTATTTATATATATTTATAGTATTCAACGCCGTTTTCAACATTATTTCAGTTATGTCACAGTTCACAGTGCACCCATAGATCAATGCTCTCCTTGAGTTTCCTTTAACAAAACTCCACACAGTAGCCTTCCCAAGGCACTGGCTGCTTTTCCTCAAAACTACCGTTGAAACTATGATCAGCAGGATGAGAGAGAAACAACCTTTGTCGCAGTGACTATCATCGATCCTCGGAAAGAAATCTGCCGAGCTAGGGAATCGAATAAGCGACCTCCACTTTTCAAACCACATGCGTTACCAACTGAGCTACCAAGCTCGGCTCAAAGATAACATTGTGGAATATTAGCGGTCATCGTTTGTGTCATCGTTTACCGCAATGTTTATTATATACAACAATAGACGCAATGCCCCAATGTCCTAACTTAGTAATTTAGTGTTTGATATTCGACCAATGAAAACGTTCATAGTTCCGACATCCGTGGGAGACCACAGACGTTCGTTTTGTGACGAACTTCGCCATCTACATGTACATGTATATAATGTAATATATAAGATTTATATATAACATTGTAATATAATACGATGGCTAAGTTCGTCACAAGACGCACGCCTTTGTGGTAGACAATGTAGTTTCAAAGGTCTGTGGTTTAAAAAGCTAAAATAACATAAAAAGGAATAAGAGAGTGGATTGTATTGTATGCATAGACAAAGTTTATTTAAGCATTGAGGCCGTTGAGCCATGAAACATTTAAAAGATGAAGCAAAATTTGAAAAAAAAAAAAAAAAAAACGAATTAAAATCATCTTTCTTTAGGAAACGCGATATTGTAGGAAAATCTTTAAAAAGCTATTTATTAAGATGAAGGTATTTGTGGTAACTTAAAAACATTGCGTTCCGTTTCGGGACTTTGGACTTGGTAAGGGCATTAATTTGATCTCACTTGCATCGGCGTTGAACCCCGAAGTCATTTTTTCAGGGAAACTTCCTAAATACCAGGAACAAAAAAAAAAACAAAAAAAAAAAAAAAAAAACGAAATATTCTCATACGTTAACCTTAAGTAATTCTGTGTTCGATTACCGGCCTATAAAAAAGGTTATGGTCCCGACATCCGTGGTAGACCACAGGCGTTCGCTTTGTAACGAACTTTTCCACCTATATAATGTAATATGTAAGACTTATATATTGCCTACATCATTTAAACTGGCCCAAGTCAACATCATTTACATAAATTAAAAATTTATTTTAACCCTAGGCATCGTACGAGGCTGCCTTCGGCATACGTTCCAAATGGTCACGGAAATATTTCGTAAGGTCTGCGAGAACTAAATTGCTTACTTGTATATATAAGTACTTAACAGATTGCTTGCTCAAGTCTTCCGTAACTTCGGCGAATGCGAACTAAACTTTCCGAATGAAAGTCGGAGTTGTATTCATATGCCTACCTATATATTCAACATAAAGGTCAGGATCAAATTAAATGAAGAAGGCACTATTACAATATATAGATGACGAAGTTCGTCATAAAACAAACGCCTGTATGGTAGACTAATGGAGCTTCAAAGGCCTGTGCTTTAACATATGAGCCACGCTCTGGCAAATTGCAAAACCGTGATGCATTGTATCAAATCATCACATAATCATGGATCCATAAAATCCATTTTGTACAACAACCGACTGGATCATGAAATAGAATCGTCCTTTGACATATAGAAAATTGACAGATAGCAAAAATTTTCGATTCAGGTCAGCTTGTGCCGACTGCGCAGGCTGACATGGGTCGATACCCTCTGCAGATGCATTAAATCCTCTTTTTACACAGGGAAGTTCAATTTCTGTGAGTAGCCATTCGTTTTTAGAAGCTGAAATAACATAAAAAGGAGTAAGAGAGTGGGTTGTATTGCATGCATAGACAAAGTTTATTTAAGCATTGAGGCCGTTGGCCCATGAAACAGTTAAAAGATAAAGCAAAATTTGAAATAAATAATTCTTTAGAAAATGCAGTATTGTAGAAAAATCTTTAAAATGCTATTTAAGATGAAGGCACCGTGATATAACTGAAATAAAGTTGAAAACGGCGTTGAATACTATACAAGCGAGCAAAAGCACGGGTACGAAAATCATAATGTCAAAGGCTTTGATAGGAGTGTTGGTGTTCCATCTCCGAAAATTTCGCCTCAAAAGCAACTCAAGAAACAGGTAATCCTGTCATTCCTTGTACATATGTGTTTTTAAGTCTTTTAAATTCGAAAAAAAATCTCTCTCTCTCTCCCTCCTCTCTCTGTGTGTGTCTGTGTGTTGTTGTGATGTGGTTGGGGGCCATTGGTCAAAGTTAAGGAGAACCGATTTTGAGGAGCTCAACTTTTTGCCATCTACAAGGCTTACAAGAATGCCAGACATGCTGCTTTTATTCACAATCTACAAAACTTCCCTACAGGTGTGTCCAATTCGAAAATGAGACAGAGGTTCTTCGATACCTCAGCAGTTTTTAAGTATAATAAATATTTCACTTTACTTCAGGTTGTCTTTATTCGATGCAGCAAATTGATTGAATTAAGCATCCATTTAGAAAAAGTTACATACGCTCGTCTGTCTTTGAAACCAAACAAACACTTAAATTCTGTTTTAAAAATGAAACGTAAAAGTATTTTATCCCTATATCTATATATAGAATCAAAACATTATGTTGGTAGACGTAGCCCGCGGGTATTTACTCTTTAAGCTGTCAAAAAAAAAAAAAAAAAATAGAATAACCATTATGCTTACCTGACATATGATATAAAAATCTTCTTTAAGCGGTTTTCTTCTTCAAATCATTCATCTATTTATCCATTCTTTTATAAGTTCCGCTATCTTGTCATTTCGTCTTTATGCATTAGTTTACCCCTTATTAGCTCTGTCCGTCCGTCGGTCCACCCGTCTCTCCCCCCCTCTCTCTCTCTCTCTTTTCACCAGGCCTTAATGTCTTATGCAAAATATTGTTGGAAAGAAACTACAAGGTAGGTGCATTGGTCGCCTCGATGTAACTGAAATTATGTCTAAAGCTCGGTTGGTTACACATGGGGCTTGAAAAGTGGAGGTCGTTGACTGAACCCCCAGCTCGACAAATTTCTTTCCGAGGATTGATAATAGTCATTGCGACAGGAGCTATTTCTCTCACATCTTGCTAATCATATTTTCAACGGTGGTTTTGAGGAAAAGCAGCCAGTGCCTTAGGAAGGCTACTGTGTGGAGTACTGGTACAGGAAACTCAAGAACATCTATGGGTACACTGGGCGCCGTGAGAAACTGAAATAATTTTGAAAACGACGTTGAATACCACACATGCGAACAAAAGCACGTGTACGAAATTCATAATCGAAGCCAATGACTCTGATAGGAAAATGTTGTGTTGGCCTTCCGGCTCCGAAAATTTCGCCTCAAAAACAACTCAAGAAACAGGTAAGCTAGTCATTCTTTGTTCTTATGTGTTATTATGTCTTTGATTCAAAAAAAGGAGAATGTTATGTAATGCTGAATCATCTGTGCTGCGAGTTGACTGTAGCAAGGGTCTAAATTCAGGCTGACACTGCCATTAAATTAGCTAATTAGAGAAAGTTTTGCTATCCAAAAAGCGTGGATTATTGTCTTGAAATACTCCATTCGCTGCTGACAAAGAATTGAAGAGAAATAACACAAAAACTGACATTTGAACAAAGGCTCTAATTATGCGGACCGGCTCTGAATATGTCAGTCGGCATCGATGAATGAGGGCTTCCTTTAAAATTTTAGTTGTCGGTAACTGTAAGCTCTTTTTTCCCGTTAGTACGCTTCACGTCAAAAGTTAAAGAGTATACGTTTTAACGATGAAATGTGACCCCGAATATCTGAAATTATTTTCTCTCTCTCTCTCTCTCTCTCTCTGGTAACCAGCATTTTCTCCTTTTTTCCACCATACATTCAAAGGAATTTTCCTCAGGTTCGATAAAACTCGGAAACTCGGGACCGTGTAAAAAAGGGTTAATATGCATAAGATCATTACACGTACGAAACAAGTAAAATTGGAAGAAAAAAAATCACTTTTATCTTCCTTATTTTTTATGTGTGTTGCATTTAATTCTTTTCGCTCTAGAAAAATACAATTCAACGAAAGAATTTTATCTTTAATATATGCTCACATAAACATGCAGACGAATATATGTATCCAAGTCCAGACTGCACGTTCTGTGGCACAGTGCTGTCTGGTCTCGATTCCGTCAACAATATGCTTTTGTAAACCCTTAAACCACACAATCTCGAGTTTGAACGACCTTTAGGAAATAGACCCTTGAAAAAAAAAAAAAAAAAAAAAAAAAAAAAACTGAGAAAAGGAGAAAATTCTGATAACCAGCATTTTCTCCTTTTTCATCAATGTTTTCCTGTCCTCCAAAGATATATTTCAGTTTTTAAGTCACGTGTCGCCTGCAAAAGCTTTCAATGTAGACCGGTCTAAAATGTTCTCGTCTTCTAAAGCGTTAAGTGGTATTTTACGCCACTTTCAACATTATCTCAGTCATATCGAAGCAACAGCTCTCATACTCATGTATGTTCTTGGCTTCACAAGTCGGCTAAGGCCCTGAAGTGTCTTGCCCAAGGACACTCTCACAAAAAGTGCTTACTGAGAGCCTCGAACCCAGGACCTCCAGTTAAGGAGCCCTACACTTTACAACTGAGCCAGGCAGGAAAACATCTGCATTTTCGCATATGGTTAATCTTCTACCATATGGCAAAACTTTAGACTTGGCCATTTCAAAAGTATCCGCAGACAGTTTTAAAACTGCTCAGGTCCCTGAAAATGTAATGGGGAGAGGGAGATATTGCTTGATGCAAGCAGTTTTATCCAAAATGTTAAGAGCAAACTATTGAGTCATGCTCTTGCAAAAGGGAGTTTAATAATTATTTCCGTGATCCATTATACCAAGCAAGTGATCACGTAAGGATCCATAAAATCTATTTTGCCTAACAGCTGACTGAATCATGAGGTAGATTGGTCTTTTGACATGCAGAAAATTTACACATAGCAAAAAGTTTCGACCCATGTCAGCCTGCGCGGATAACGAAGGCTGACATGAATGACTGAATAACTTTATTGACTTATATATACTGTACATAGTCAATTACAACCTAAATTTTTCAATATGTCTCATGTGATACAAATCTCTCTCTCTCTCTCTCTCTCTCTCTCCCTCTCTCTCACCTTTTTTCTCTCTTTCTCCCTCTTCCCCCTTCCTTCTCTACTCTCTCTTATTTTTCTGCCTCTGCTCTTTCTCTCTATAAATTACAATGTGTTTATATAGGGGTAGATACTTATTGCAGGGCATTAAGACCCGTTTTCACAGAGCATGGCTCACTTCAAATGTCGAAATTGTTACAGGTAGGAACTTGCATTCTGATGCCCACTTGTTGCTCAATTCAATTTCTCGCGCTGTGAATTTGTTTGTTTCTTTTTCGTTCGTTTATGCGTTTGGTATTACGATACTTTCAAACCAGTCCTTCGTTTTTAAGACCTCACGGATCGTCACCTTTTTCTTATTTTTCACTAGTTTTTTTTTTTTTCTAACACTGTTGTTAAGTTGTAAATAACTGAAAGAAAGAAAAACGGAAAAGAAAAATGAATGAATGAATGAATGAATGACATGCTTGACGAAGGATTCTGTCCTAAAACGAATGAAAAAGAAATAAAGAAAAATAAAAATGTAAAAATGAGGAATAAGTAAGGCATATTGATTCAGCTGTTGTGTTGGTGGTGAAAGCAGTTAGGACCTTATGTCCACGAACTGACCGATACGGGTACTAAGAGCTTAACGTTTCTATTCTATTTATAGTCGTCGGGATGAAATACTTTTAAATTGCATTATTTAAAACAAAATTTGAATAACTGCTTAGTTTTAGAGACAGAGGGGAGTATGTAACTTATTCTAACTGATCCTTTGTCTTACATCGTTTTGCTCCAAAGAATCGTGAAAGCCTATTATAAAGAGACACATTTATCATTTGTAAAAATCTGTTGAGGTGTCGATGAACCCCTGTCTAAATGTCGATATCAACAAAGCCGTCGGGCTGTTGTATAAATTTTAAATAAAACCTGTATACTCCGCGTACCACTAGGCCTTGTACAAGGCAAAAAGTTTAGCTCCACAGAATGGCTGTTCCCTCATATTGGTCCCCGGACTGCCCCCGTCGCGAGAGAGAGAGAGACTTATGACGTAATTGAGAAAGGAAGCCCTTATTCGACTGACTTATTTAGAACTGGTCCACATAATTATAGAGCCTTTGTTTAAATGTCATTTTTGTGTGTTATTTCTTTTCAATTCTTTGCCAGCAGGGAATGGAAAAGTTCAAGACAATGATCCACGCTTTTAGGATAGCAAAACTCTCTCTAATTAGATAATTTAACTGCAATGTCGGCCTGAATTTAGGTCCTGACATATTATTTCGGCTAAAGTCAGCCCACGGCACAAATGACTCAATACTGTACACATGTTACAACTTTTCGTAGCGTAGAAAACATGTTGACAGACTAGAATATTCCATCACATTCTCTCTTTTCGAATTTCAAAGACTTAAGAACACATATGTACAAGGAATGACAAGCTTACCTGTTTCTTGAGTTGCTTTTGAGGCGAAACTTTCGGAGATGGAAGACCAACACAATATTTTCCTTTCACAGCCTTTGGCTCCGATTATGAATTTTGTAACCGTGCTTTTGCTCGCTTGTATGGTATTCAACGCCGTTTTCAACATTATTTCAGTTATGTCACGCCGGTGCACAGTGCACCCATATATCAATGCCTTCCTTGGGTTTCCTTTATCATAACTCCACACAGGCACTGGCTGCTTTTCCTCAAAACTGCTGTTGGAACTATGATCAGCAGGATGAGAGAGAAACAGCTCCTGTCGCAATGACTATCATCAATCTTCGGAAAGAAATTTGCTGAGTTAGAGAATCAAATTTGCGACCTCCACTTTTCAAGGCTAACGTGTTACCAACTGAGCTACCAAGCTCGGCTCAAAGATAACGTTGTGGAATATTAGCGGTCATCATTTGTGTCATCGTTTACCGCAATGTTTATTATATACAACAATAGACGCAATGCCCCAATGTCCTAACTTAGTAATTTAGTGTTCGATATTCGACCTATGAAAACGTTCATAGTTCCGACATCCTTGGTAGACCACAGGAGTTCGTTTTGTGACGAACTTCGCCATCTACATGTACATGTATATAATGTAATATATAAGATTTATATATAACATTGTAATATAATAAGATGGCGAAGTTCGTCACAAGACGCACGCCTTTGTGGTAGATCAATGTAGTTTCAAAGGTCTGTGGTTTAACATATAAATTACACTCTGGCAAAATGGGTTTAATGTAATTTAACGAAGATGCATTATACCAAGTCATTACATAATTATGGATCCATAAAATCCATTTCGTATAACAACCAACTGTATCATGTGGTAGAGAGGTCCTTTGACGTGTAGGAAAATGGACCGATAGTAAGACGTTTCGATCCAGGTCAACCTATGAGGACCTGCGCAGGCTTACATGGGTCGATACTTTTTGCAGATGCATTTTCAGAGCGTAGTTCAATTTCTGTGAGTAGCCATTCATCTTTAGAAGCTTAAATAACATAAAAAGGAGTAAGAGAGTGGACTGTATTGTATGCATGGACAAAGTTTATTTAAGCATTGAGGCCGTTGGCCCATGAAACATTTAAAAGATAAAGCAAAATTTGAAATAAATAAATAAATAAATAAATAAATTAATTAAAATAATCTTTCTCTAGGAAACGCGATATTGTAGGAAAATCTTAAAAAGCTATTTATTAAGATGAAGGTATTTGTTGTAACTTAAAAACATTGCGTTCCGCTTCCGGAATTTGGACTTGGTAAAGGCACTAATTTGATCTCACTTGCATCGGCGTTGAACCCCGAAGTCATTTTTTTCAGTGAAACTTCCTAAATACCAGGAACAAAAAAAAAAAAAGAAATATTCTCATACGTTAAACTAGTGGGGGCTATGTGAATTTTGCATGGTTTCCATTTTATTCGATTGGATGATTCTTTTGAATAATTGCATACCCCGGACTTCCAAAAGCTATATAGTTACAAATATCTTCCAGAAGCGTTCGATCGTCTGTTATATCTAGCCCTTTCAGCCGAACCACGGTAGCTCAGTCGGTGGCGTACAGGACATGAGAACGGGAGGTCGCTGAGTCGATCCCCGGCTCGGCCAATATCTTTCCGAGGATTGATGATAGTCATTGCGACAGTGCTCATTCCTCCCTCACCGCTGATCATTGTTTCGACTATGGTTATGTGGGAGAGCAGCCAGTGACTTGGAAAGAATATTGTGCGGAGTACTGGTAACAGAAACTCCAGGAAATCATGGATAGGTGCACTGGCCGTCGTGATATAACTGAAAAAAATGTTGAAAACGGCGTTAAACACCATACAATCAACCAATCAAACCTAACCGTTTCGGCGCTATAGGCGAAAACAGGGACTTTTACACACTGAATAGATCAAGATAAGACTGAACAGAACTTGCAATCTGATCTTGATCCATTCCATTCACTTGTATATTCGAGCCTGTAGGATAAAATTCCTTCTGAGTTTTGGTTGATTGTATTTTCAGCCGACGAAAGCGGTCGAGTCTATAGTTTGACGCTGGGTTGAATCTTAATCAAACGACAAAATTTAGAGTTGTCCAAATTGAAAGCATTTGTAGACGACAAGTTAGAGGTTGCCCAAATGTTCAGATTTTTTTATGATAGTATAGAAAACATTGTGGAAAAAGGAGAAAATGCCGGTTACTAGCATTTTCTCCTTTTCTCACAATGTTTTCAAAAGCCTTCCTTGCCAAGGTCGCTAAAACTCGAGATTAGAGGTTGCTCAAATGATCCGATTTTCTTTATAATAGCATAGAAAACATTGTGGGAAAAGGAGAAAAGGCTGGTTACCAGCATTTTCTCCTTTTCTCACGATGTTTTCAAAAGCTTTCCTGGCCAGGGTCGTTAAAAAGTCGGGATTGTCTGGTAAAGGGTTAGTACGAAGATCAATAACAGTTTACCAATATCATTCAAAATTAGCGACCAACCCTAATCAGGTGGCAGAGCCTGAGACTTGGGAACGTCAAATCTCGGGCCACTTGATGGTGTGGGTTCGATCCCCACGGCAGGTCATCTAGAATTAGTAAGATGTCTTTCGGGTGAGGCGTTAAACCGAGGTACCGTGTGCCAGCGATACACTGAGCACGTTTAAAAAACCAGGCGTAACTTAGGATGTGTTTTGACAATTTGCATGAAATTTGGAGGATGTTTCGGGTATAGATTGTTTGATATGTATACGAAATATGATATTAATTGGTCGCCTAGTTTTATTTTTACAACACAGTTACACGAATTTATCGAACAGCCCTCGTATTTAAGATAAAATTCTTTCGTTCAATTGTATTTTTCTAGAGCGAAAAGAATTAAATGCAACACACTTAAAAAAAAAAGAAAGATAAAAGTGATTGTTTTATCTTCCTATTTTACTTTGTTTCTTACTTGTAATGATTTATCGTCGGTGCGGGGTGAAAACCTCGTAGCTCCATATTTTTCAGAAAATGACTTTTAGACATAGCGGATTTCAGTGAGAACTAACGCACCATCCCCTCAAATCCTCGTAGCTCTACGCCAATCGGTTCATGATTTATGATCACATGATAAATTCTCGTATACGGTTTGCAACATAAGGAGGCTCATCAAAAAAGCATTTTCTAACATTTTCTAATATTCCTGTTTCTACATTTAGATGTCAGATGATGAACTTTACACTAGATAATTATTATTTTGTTTTTTCATAGGAATCATCACATGTCCCGACTTTAGTGTTCAGTAGTTTGCACATACTTTCAGAATCCCAGAGTAAATTGTAAAATAAGTATCAAAGATGTGGTGCTGAGCATCTACGTCCCACAATTTGAGCCAAACAGCTTTTAAATTCCATTTTTTTTTTTTTTTTCGTATTTTTATGAAATACGAGATTTTGATAATTTAACCCTATTGATCAAATCGGCTGAGCTACGATGTTTTAACTACAGCCGTATTTTTATGATTCTGTGAGATAAGGGTCATTCTACAGTGAAAAGACCATTTTGTATATTTTTATAAGAGCAGACAGTCGCAGTTGGACCTACAAGTCTAAAATCATTTATTCATATAGTCTACTAGCATCAAGGTCCGCTCGTATTGCATTTTGTAGCCATGCCTAACCTATATTAAAGTTGATCTGCACGTAGAGATTTTTCACGCAGTACCTCTTTACACATTTTCGGGTAGATGTGATCTTTGTATCTTAATTATTAATCATCACAAATTTAAGTCACGAGGACTGTCAGAAAATTTAGATGAATTATGATAACAGCTATCAAGTAGTGGAAAGTGGGGATAAAGATCAGACTGCACAAGTCATCAGACTGATCTTTGTACAAACAAAATTAATCAAAGCATCTGTGGTTATGAATAGGAAGATGCAAAAATTGAATTTGAAGACTGTACAATAATGCCAATGATTCAATTTAAGGTGTATAATGTATTTCAGATATGTCTTACTCGGGAGTCATCCAGTGAGACAAATTTTCAGCAGTGTGTCACCTATGTCAATACAAGCCCTTCTTCACAGTTCTTTTATGCACTATATCGCAGATTCTAGAACTAGGTTCATTCTTCATAAGGTTACCAAACAGAGAGTACTACGTTAGGTATCCTTCTGAAAATTTGTAAGCGGTATTATCATTTAAGATGTTTCCATTCAACTTTTCCAGACGATAACCTGAACCATTTTCGCCAACCTGATATACAGGAAAACAGAATCCACTATCCTCTCTGTACGCCAGGGCACGAACCCAGCAACTACTAGTACTAAAATGGCATTGTCTAGGGGACAAAATTTAGTTCAACTTTCACTTCAAAATCAGAACATCATGATTCAAAATACCATTCAGCATGTCCCAAATGAAGATTTAAGTGATGATTTTGAAGGCGATGACAGTGTGCATGACCCTAATTATTAACCTGACAAAACCCATGAACAATCGTCTGACAAGGAAATAGGAGTTGATATCGATCATGACAAAGCCACAAATTCATAGAGAAAAAAAGTATTTTACATCAATCAATCCGCAAGAAATACTAATGATAATAATAATGATAATGACAAATTCATTGGCAAACACATACTGTATAGTTGCAATCGCATTTATAAATACGACATTATCACATTTTCATATGTATCACAATTTAGTATATCACAGTATGATTTATCACAGTGTTGCTATACAAATTACACTTACAGAAATTAAGTAAAACAAACATCTTTTCGATGTTTTCAAAAGTAAAAATGGACAGCATGAATAACTAAAAAAGGTGTTTGCTCTTTAAATGCCGTTACCCTCACGATGAATATATTCAGTCTCTGCAAAAACAAATGGCTAGCCTTAGATTTCTGAAACTGAATTAAATTCAGAGACATTGGTGAATAATTATGGCCCCTGGTAATAGTATTTATTTACTAGTTTACCTGATTACTTTCAGGTGAGAGAACTTTTAATGTTGTTTCATGTTTATAGTTTCCTGTCTGTCTTTTTCGTGGTACCAATTTATGCTAGTGCAGAGCCCATGGAATGGGTGGTACCTATTTACGCTAGTGCAGAGTCCAGGCAATGGGTGGCACTAATTTACGCTAGTGCAGAGCCCATGCAATGGGTGGTGCCAATTTACGCTAGTGCAGAGCCCATGGAATGGGTGGTATCAATTTACGCTAGTGCAGAGTCCATGGAATGGGTGGTACCAATTTACGCTAGTGCAGAGCCCATGCAATGGGTGGTGCCAATTTACGCTAGTGCAGAGCCCATGGAATGGGTGGTACCAATTTACACTAGTGCAGAGCCCATGGAATGGGCTAAGTCAAAGTTTCAAAGGGATTGTTTATTTGCGAACGGTAATGTTTTCCTCTTGTACATTTAAATATCACCCTGTGAAGAAAAAGCTTAAGGCATTTGCGCTGGGAAGTATCGATTCGGGTCCACCGTAACAGTTAATGCATGCGGATCCGTGAAGAAACTTTCCCTTATGGTAGATTTTCCGCCAAAAATGATGTTTATCCAGCAAATATGGAGGACTTGATCCTTTTTTATCACAGATAACGTGTATTATTATCACAGATGCATGTTCTCTTTTTGTCACAAAGCATAGAATTATTATATAATAATTTAAGTGGCAAAATCAAAAGTGCAGAGAACCATGCAAGTACTATAAAAGTGCTGAGGAATCACAATTTATTGTGCTTTATCTGAAACTTTGTTTAGGTAACTATGTACAGTTATTGTTGTTAGACGGAAATTGTTTTCTAGTTTTATCGGCTGTATTGAATTCTACACTGCATGTGAATTAACGCAGAATTAAACTTCATAGTCAAACCGTCTACTGTTGCTTCGACCTATTTGCTTGAAAATGATGAAAAAAATCCCTTCTAGTTTTGATAAGTAACAAATGTTTGCCTACAAGTAGTAAGTTTCCTGGAAAAGGTTGGCAAATAAATGGCTATGGTTATATTTGTGCATCTGATGCCAAAAGCAACTGAAAAAAGAGGAAAGTGTTTTGGAGTTTCGTCAGCATTTGTGACTATTTGACGTAACTCAACATAAATTTGTACCACAATCTCGTAAGTCACGAAGCCGTTGAGATAAGATTGGGAGCAAACTCCGGATATATCAGAAAAAATATATATATAATAAAGTTTTTATGCCAGAGATATGGTGTTGATACATGATGTACGATCGGAGTAAAACAGTTTTTTCCTTCTCCTGAAAAGTCGTAAAATTTCAGATACGACAATTTGACTCCCCAACGACGTTATGCATATTAACCCTTTTTCACTCACTCCCGAGTTTTAACGACCCTGCAGAAGCGTCCTTTTGAAAATATGGTGGGGGGGGGGGGGAAAAAGACGAAAATGCTTATGACTAGCATTTTCTCCTTTTTCTACCATGTTTACCACCTTTTAAAAACAAAGTTAATTTTTTTAGAAACTTTATTGTTTCTCTTTCTCTGCAAATACTTTAAATTTGGACATTTTTTTATGTGTGACACTTTGTCGTTTGGTAAAGACTTAAACAGACGTGTTAACTCTTTACCAAACGGTAACAATTTGGACTCGGGTTGATTGAAAGCATGTGCAGACGACAAAATAAATGTAGCTCAAAGGATAGTTTCTGTCTTTGATAGGGTAGAGAACATTGTGGACAAAGGCTGGTTAATGCCGTTTTAGACATAATTTCAGTTACATCGAGGCGACCAATGCACCTATCTTGTAGTTTCTTTCCAACAATATTTTGCATTAGGGCCTTTCAAAGCCTCAAAACAGTATCTGACATTAAGGCCTGGTGGAGAGAGAGGGGGGAGAGACGGGTGGACGGAAGGACGGACGGACGGACAGAGCTAATAAGGGGTAAACTAATGAATAAAGACGAATCGATAAGATAGCGGAACTTATAAAAGAATGGATAATAGATGAATGGTTTGAAGAAGAAAGCTGCTAAAAGTATATTTTTATATTAGATATCAGGTAAACATAATGGTCATTCTCTTGTTTTGATAGCTTGAACGGTAGTACCCCCGGGCTACGTCTACCAACATACCAATACGGGTTTCCAGGGCTAAATGTTTTGATTCTATATATAGATGTAGGGATAAAATACTTTTACGTCTCATTTTTAAAACAGAATTTAAGTGTTTGTTTGGTTTCAAAGACAGACGAGCGTATGTAACTTTTTCTAAATGGATGCTTAATTCGATCAATTTGCTACAAAGAATAAAGACAACCTGAAGTAAAGTGAAATATTTATTATACTTAAAAACTGCTGAGGTATCGTGGAACTTCTGTCTCATATTCAAAATGGACACACCTGTAGGGAAGGTTTCTAAATTGTGAATAAAAGCAGCATATCTGGCATACGTGTAAGCCTTGTAGATGGCAAAAAGTTGAACTCCTCAAAATGGGTGCTCCTTAACTTTGATCAATGCCCCCAACTGCACACACACACACACACACACAGACACACACAGAGACACAGACAGAGACACAGACACACACACACACACACACACACACACACACACACACACAAACACAAACACAGACACACACAAACACAGACAGACACAAACACAGAGAGACACAAACACAGAGAGAGAGAGAGAGAGAGAGAGAGAGAGAGAGAGAGAGAGAGAGAGAGAGAGAGAGAGAGAGAGAGAGAGAGAGAGAGAGAGAGAGAGAGAGAGAGAGAGAGACTGTCCTTCTGTCTGTCTATATTATGTAAGTACAAAACAATCAGAAATAAAATTAATAATATGACAAAACATGCAAAACAAAATTTCTTTAATTCACTTCAGCTCAATCTATGTGATTTACAAAGGAACGACAAAAAGGGTTTTTGGCGTCTTATCCGCTACTTTGTTAAAAACAATGATTGCTCATTGAACATTCCGCCTTTAATTAGTATGTTTCCAGACGGTGAGACCTCAGCATCCATATCTGACCTGGAAAAAGCTGAGTGCTTGAATAACTTTTTCGCCTCTATATCATCTGTAAATGAAGAACTCGCCTCTCTACCTCTTTTTACTAAAAAAACTAATAATAGTCTCTTTCAATTTACTGTTCTTGAATCTGAAATTGAAGACCTCATCCGATGCTTTAACCCAAATAAGGCAAGTGGGCCAGACTCTATCAATCATAGAATGTTTATAGGTGTAGCAGACCAAGTGTCTAAACCCCTAGCAATACTATTAAATCGATCACTATCTGAAGGTGTTTTTCCTAATTTATGGAAAACGGCCAATGTAATTCCTGTCTACAAAAAAGGGATAAATCATCAGTTACTAATTATAGACCTGTTTCTCTTTTAAGCTGTTGCGGAAAATTATTAGAAAGGATAATCTTTAAGCACATGTATAACTTCTTCCTTGAAAACAATCTGTTGTATAAATATCAATCTGGATTCTTGCCAGCGCATTCAACAACTTTCCAACTTGTTGATATCTACCACCACATATGTCAATCGTTCGATAGCAAACAATTTTCTTGCATGGTTTTCTGTGACATTTCTAAAGCCTTTGATTGAGTATGGCACAAAGGTCTTCTTTTTAAACTCAAACAAAACGGTATCGAAGGGATTCTTCTCGAATGGCTTTCAAATTACCTCTCAAACAAGTGTCAAAAAGTTGTTTTACAATCCGCCACTTCGTCTCCTAAACAAAGAACAGCTGGAGTACCCCAGGGCTCGGTCCTAGGTCCGCTGCTTTTTCTGATTTATGTTAATGACATTACTGACTCCTTATTAAGTTTAACCAGACTATTTGCAGATGATAGTTCCTTCTATTATTCAGCATCATCCATTCGTGATATTGAAGGTATAATAAACCATGACCTTAATCTAATATCTTCATGGGCAAAACAGTGGCTCGTAACGTTTAATCCACAAAAGACCGAAGCTATCCTCTTTTCTTTGAAAACAGTAGACGAACTACCTAAGCTGAAATTCAAAAACACTGATGTTATCTTTGTTGAAAATCATAAGCACATAGGGATAACTTTTAGCCAAAATGGCCAATGGAACGCACAATTTGATAATATTTTATAATCTTCGTCTAAAGTAATTGGAATTATGAGAAAGCTGAAATTTACACTGAACAGAAACTCATTAAACCAAATTTACCTATCTTATGTAGCACCATAACTAGAGTATGCGTCAATTGTTTGGGATGGTTGTTCTGACTCATGTGCAAATTCTCTACAAAAAATTCAAAATGAAGCTGCCAGAATTGTAACTGGTCTTACCTGTTCTGTTTCCTTAGAAAACTTGTTCTTAGAATGTGGGTGGCAATCTTTCAGAGACAGGCGGGAAACCCCAAAAATGTGTTTTATGTATACAGCCACCCATCAGATGGTTCCCCAATACATTTTAGACTTAATTCCACTACTTATTGCAGACACTACGCAGTACGCCCTTAGAAACAATAAAGATCTAAGAAACATATCTACTCGCACTACAATCTCTCAAAAATCCTGTATCCCTTCTTCAATATACATTTGGAATAATTTAAATGATAGCCTGAAGAATGTTAATTCGTTTTCAACTTTTAAAAAGGTAATTTCAAGTAGGTTCCCATTACCCGCTGTTCGCGCCTATTACCTTGAAGGCAATCGTTTTTTTATCAGTTTTGCATGCCCGGATTAGGAATAAATGCAGTGGACTAAATTGTGATTTGTTTCATAACTTCCTTCGCAATAGTCAGCTCTGCATGTGCTTCGTAGAATCTGAAGATGCTGAACACTATTTTTTCAGATGCAATCTTTTTGTTAGACAGAGACTACATTTGTTCAATTCTATTCAGCATCCTAATCCATTAAACGTAAATGATCTACTTTTTGGTAAACCATCCTTAACAGAACGAGAAAATTCGGAATTATTTGTATCAGTCCAGGAGTATATTCAACAAACTGGCCGATTACTTGATATATTTTGGAATGATCTGATGTTTCTTTTCTATTATGCAGGAGTAAATGGACAAATCCTATCTCTCTCTTTCTGTCTGTCTGTCTGTCTGTCTGTCTGTCCCCCTCTCTCTCTCGCGCGCGCATTGTAATTAGTTGTGTGAACACTTGTATATTTACATTGTAGGGGGAGGGTCGATCTCTAAGTTGTTATAACTTGTGACCCAACCCCATTTCCATGTAAACTTGAGGGAAAATAAATATGTTTAACTAACTAAACTTTTCTTGGCGTGGAAAACACGTTGACAGACTAGAATATTCCATCACATTCTCTTTTTTCGAATTTCAAAGACTTAAGAACACATATATACAAGGAATGACAATCTTACCTGTTTCTTGAGTTGCTTTTGAGGCGAAACTTTCGGAGATGGAAGACCAACACAATATTTTCCTATCACAGCCTTTGGCTCCGATTATGAATTTCGTATCCGTGCTTTTGCTCGTTTTTATGGTATTCAACGCCGTTTTCAACATTATTTCAGTTATGTCACGGTGCACAGTGCACCCATAGATCAATGCTGTCCTTGAGTTTCCTTTACCAGAACTCCACACAGTAGCCTTCCCAAGGCACTGGCTGCTTTTCCTCAAAACTGCCGTTGAAACTATGATCTGCAGGATGAGAGAGAAACAACCCTTGTCGCAATGACTATCATCAATCCTCGGAAAGAAATTTGCCGAGCTGGGGAATCGAATAAGCGACCTCCACTTTTCAAACCACATGCGTTACCAACTAAGCTACCAAGTTCGGCTCAAAGATAACATTGTGGAATACTAGCGGTCATCATTTGTGTCATCGTTTACCGCAATGTTTATTATATACAACAATAGACGCAATGCGCCAATGTCCTAACTTAGTAATTTAGTGTTCGATATTCGACCTATGAAAACGTTCATAGTTCCGACATCCTTGGTAGACCACAGGCGTTCGTTTTGTGACGAACTTCGCCATCTACATGTACATGTATATAATGTAATATATAAGATTTATATATAACATTGTAATATAATAAGATGGCGAAGTTCATCACAAAACGCATGCCTTTGTGGTAGATCAATGCGTATAAGTACACTAAAAAGCATTGTCTAACATTTTCTAATATTCCTGTTTCCACATTTAGATGTCAGATGATGAACTTTACACTAGATAATTATTATTTTGTTTTTTCATAGGAATCATCACATGTCCCGACTTTAGTGTTCAGTAGTTTGCACATACTTTCAGAATCCCAGAGTAAATTGTAAAATAAGTATCAAAGATGTGGTGCTGAGCATCTACGTCCCACAATTTGAGCCAAACAGCTTTTAAATTCCATTTTTTTCGTATTTTTATGAAATAGGAGATTTTGATAATTTAACCCTATTGATCAAATCGGCTGAGCTACGATGTTTTTACTACAGCCGTATTTTTATGATTCTGTGAGATAAAGGTCATTCTACAGTGAAAAGACCATTTTGTATATTTTTATAAGAGCAGACAGTCGCAGTTGGACCTACAAGTCTAAAATCATTTATTCATATAGTCTACTAGCATCAAGGTCCGCTCATATTGCATTTTGTAGTCATGCCTAACCTATATTAAAGATGATCTGCACGTAGAGATTTTTCACGCAGTACCTCTTTACACATTTTTCGGGTAGATGTGATCTTTGTATCTTAATTATTAATCATCACAAATTTAAGTCACGAGGACTGTCAGAAAATTTAGATGAATTATGATAACAGCTATCAAGTAGTGGAAAGTGGGGATAAAGATCAGACTGCACAAGTCATCAGACTGATCTTTGTACAAACAAAATTAATCAAAGCATCTGTGGTTATGAATAGGAAGATGCAAAAATTGAATTTGAAGACTGTACAATAATGCCAATGATTCAATTTAAGGTGTATAATGTATTTCAGATATGTCTTACTTGGGAGTCATCCAGTGAGACAAATTTTCAGCAGTGTATGTGTCACCTATGTCAATATAAGCCCTTCTTCACAGTTTTTGTATGCACTCTATGGCAGATTCTAGAACTAGGTTCATTCTTCATAAGGTTACCAAACAGAGAGTACTACGTTAGGTATCATTCTGAAAATTTGTAAGAGGTATTATCATTTAAGATGTTCCCATTCAACTTTTCCAGACGATAACCTGAACCATTTTCACCAACCTGATATACAGGAAAACAGAATCCACTATCCTCTCTGTAAGCCAGGGCACGAACCCAGCAACTACTAGAACTAAAATGGCATTGTCTAGGGGACAAAATTTAGCACAACTTTCACTTCAAAATCAGAACATCATGATTCAAAATACCACTCAGCATGTCCCAAATGAAGATTTAAGTGATGATTTTGAAGGCGATGACAGTGTGCATGACCCTAATTATGAACCTGACAAAACCCATGAACAATCGTCTGACAAGGAAATAGGAGTTGATATCGATCATGACAAAGCCCACAAATTCATAGAGAAAAAAAGTATTTTACATCAATCAATCCGCAAGATGATAATAATAATGATAATGACAAATTCATTGGTAAACACATACTGTATAGTTGCAATCGCATTTTATAAATACGACATCACATTTTCATATGTATCACAATTTAGTATATCACAGTATGATTTATCACAGTGTGGCTATACAAATTACACTTACAGAAATTAAGTAAAACAAACATCTTTTCGATGTTTTCAAAAGTAAAAATGGACAGCATGAATAACTAAAAAAGGTGTTTGCTCTTTAAATGCCGTTACCCCCACAATGAATATATTCAGTCTCTGCAAAAACAAATGGCTAGCCTTAGATTTCTGAAACTGAATTAAATTCAGAGACATTGGTGAATAATTATGGCCCCTGGTACTAGTATTTATTTACTAGCTTACCTGATTACTTTCAGGTGAGAGAACTTTTAATGTTGTTTCATGTTTATAGTTTCCTGTCTGTCTTTTTCGTGGTACCAATTTACGCTAGTGCAGAGCCCATGGAATGGGTGGTTCCTATTTACGCTAGTGCAGAGTCCAGGCAATGGGTGGCACTAATTTACGCTAGTGCAGAGCCCATGCAATGGGTGTTGCCAATTTACGCTAGTGCAGAGCCCATGGAATGGGTGGTATCAATTTACGCTAGTGCAGAGTCCATGGAATGGGTGGTACCAATTTACGGTAGTGCAGAGCCCATGGAATGGGTGGTGCCAATTTACGGTAGTGCAGAGCCCATGGAATGGGTGGTACCAATTTACGCTAGTGCAGAGTCCATGGAATGGGTGGTACCAATTTACGCTAGTGCAGAGCCCATGCAATGGGTGGTGCCAATTTACGGTAGTGCAGAGCCCATGGAATGGGTGGTACCAATTTACGCTAGTGCAGAGCCCATGGAATGGGCTAAGTCAAAGTTTCGAAAGGGATTGTTTATTTGCGAACGGTAATGTTTTCCTCTTGTACATTTAAATATCACCCTGTGAAGAAAAAGCTTAAGGCATTTGCGCTGGGAAGTATCGATTCGGGTCCACCGTAACAGTTAATGCAGGCGGATCCGTGAAGAAACTTTCCCTTATGGTAGATTTTCCCCCAAAAATGATGTTTATCCAACAAATATGGAGGACTTGATCCTTTTTTATCACAGATAACGTGTATTATTATCACAGATGCATGTTCTCTTTTTGTCACAAGGCATAGAATTATTATATAATAATTTAAGTGGCAAAATCAAAAGTGCATAGAACCATGCAAGTACTATAAAAGTGCTGAGGAATCACAATTTATTGTGCTTTATCTGAAACTTTGTTTAGGTAACTATGTACAGTTATTGTTGTTAGACGGAAATTGTTTTCTAGTTTTATCGGCTGCATTGAATTCTACACTGCATGTGAATTAACGCAGAATTAAAATTCATAGTCAAACCGTCTACTGTTGCTTCGACCTATTTGCTTGAAAATGATGAAAAAAATCCCTTCTAGTTTTGATAAGCAACAAATTTTTGCCTACAAGTAGTAAGTTTCCTGGAAAAAGCTGGCAAATAAATGGCTATGGTTATATTTGTGCATCTGATGCCAAAAGTAACTGAAAAAAGAGGAAACGTGTTTTGGAGTTTCGTCAGCATTTGTGACTATTTGTTGTAACTCAACATAAATTTGTACCAAAATCTCGTAAGTCACGAAGCCGTTGATACAAGATTGGGAGCAAACTCTGGATATATCAGAAAAAATACATATATAATAAAGTTTTTATGCCAGAGATATGGTGTTGGTACGTGATGTACGATCGGAGTAAAACAGTTCTTTCCTTCTCCTGAAAAGTCGTAAAATTTCAGATACGACAATTTGAATCACCACCGACGTTATGCGTATTAATCCTTTTTCACTCGCTCCCGAGTTTTAACGACCCTGCAGAAGCGTCCTTTTGAAAATATTGTGGGGGAAAAAAAGGGGGGGGGGAGAAAATGCTTATAACTAGCATTTTCTCCTTTTTCTACCATGTTTACCACCTTTTTAAAACAAAGTTAATTTCTTAGAAACTTTTTTTATTTCTTTTTCTCTCTAAATACTTTAAATTTGGACAATTTTTTTTTTTTTTTTTGTGTGTGTGACACTTTGTCGTTTGGTAAAGACTTAAACAGACGTCTTAACTCTTAACTTTACCAAACGGTAACGATTTGGACTCGACTTGATTGAAAGCATGTGCAGACGACAAAATAAATGTAGCTCAAAGGATAGTTTCTGTCTTTGATAGGGTAGAAAACATTGTGGACAAAGGAGAAAATGCTGGTTAATGCCGTTTTAGACATAATTTCAGTTACACCGAGGCGACCAATGCACCTATCTTGTTGTTTCTTTCCAACAATATTTTGCATAAGGGCCTTTCAAAGCCTCAAGACAGTATCTGACATTAAGGCCTGGTGGAGAGAGAGGGGGGAGAGACGGGTGGACGGACGGACGGACGGACAGAGCTAATAAGGGGTAAACTAATGAATAAAGACAAAACGATAAGATAGCTGAACTTATAAAAAAATGGATAAATTGATAAATGATTTAAAGAAGAAAGCTGCTTAAAGAATATTTTTATATTAGATATCAGGTAAGCATAATGTTCATTCTTTTATTTTGATAGCTTGAACGGTAGTACCCCCAGGCTATGTCTATTAACATACTAATACGGGTTTCCAGGGCTAAATGTTTGGATTCTATATATAGATGTAGGGATAAAATACTTTTACGTTTCATTTTTAAAACAGAATTTAAGTGTTTGTTTGGTTTCAAAGACAGACGAGCGTATGTTACTTTTACTAAATGGATGCGTAATTCAATCTATTTGCTACAACGAATAAAGACAACCTGAAGTAAAGTGAAATATTTATTATTCTTAAAAACTGCTGAGGTATCGAGGAACCTCTTTCTCATATTCGACATGGACACACCTATAGGGAAGTTTTGTAAATTGTGAATAAAAGCAGCATATCTGGCATACTTGTAGGCCTTTGTAGATGGCAAAAAGTTGAGCTCCTCAAAATGGGTGCTCCTTAACTTTGACCAGTAGCCCGCCAACCCCCTTCCCCCCCCCCCCACAGAGACACACACACACACACACAGACAGACAGACAGACACACACACACACAGACAGACAGAGAAGAGAGAGAGAGAGATGTCAGCCTGAATTTAGGTCATGACATATTATTTCGGATAAAGTCAAACCACGACACAAAAGATTCAGGCAATACTGTACACATGTTACAACTTTTCTTGGCGTGGAAAACACGTTGACAGAATTTCAAAGACTTAAGAACACATATGTACAAGGAATGACAAGCTTACCTGTTTCTTGAGTTGCTTTTAATAAATACCAGGAAGAAAAAAAAAAGAAAGAAATATTCTCATACGTTAACCTAGTGGGGGCTATGTGAATTTTGCATGGTTTCCATTTTATTCGATTGGATGATTCCTTTGCATAATTGCATACCTCGGACTTTCAAAAGCTATATGGTTACAAATACGAGTATCTTCCATAAACGTTCGATCGTCTGTTATACCTAGCCCTTTCAGCTGAACCATGGTAGCTCAGTCGACGGTGTACAGGACATGCGAACAGGAGGTCGCTGGTTCGATCCCCGGCTCGGCCAATTTCTTTCCGAGGATTGATGATAGTCATTGCGAGAGTATTCATTCCTCGCTCACCGCTGATCATTGTTTCGACTAGGGTTATATGGGAAAGCAGCCAGTGGCTTGGAAAGAATATTGTGCAGAGTACCGGTAAAAGAAACTCCAGGAAAGCATGGATAGGTGCACTGGCCGCTGTGATATAACTGAAGCAATGTTGAAAACGGCGTTAAACACCATACAATCAACCAATCAATCCTAACCCTTTCGGCGCTATAGGCGAAAACAGGGACTTTTACGTACTGAATAGATTAGATCGGACTGAACAGAACGTGCAATCTGATCTTGATCCATTCTATCCACTTGTATATTCGATCCTGTTGGATAAAATTCCTTCTGAGTTTTGGTTGATTGTATTTTCGGCCGACGAAAACGGTCGAGCCTATAGTTTGACGCTGGGTTGAATCTTAACCAAACAACAAAATTTAGAGTTGTCAAAATTGAAAGCATTTGCGGACGATAAATTAGAGGTTGCTTAAATGATCAGAATTTTTAATGATAATATAGAAAACATTGTGGGGAAAAAAGAGAAAATGCTGGTTACCAGCTTTTTCTCCTTTCCCCACAATGTTTTCAAAAGCTTTCCTTGACAGGGTCGTTAAAACTCGAGATTAGAGGTTGCTCAATTGATCCGATTTTCTTTATAATAGCATAGAAAACATTGTGGGAAAAGGAAAAAAATGCTGGTTACCAGCATGTCCTCCTTTTCCTACAATGTTTTCAAAAGCCTTCCTTGTCAGGGTCGTTAAAACTCGAGATTAGAGGTTGCTCAAATGATCTGATTTTCTTTACGATAGCATAGAAAACATTCACGGTGGGAAAAGGAGAAAATTCATGTTACCAGCATTTCATCCCTTTCCACAATGTTTTCAAAAGCCTTCCTTGTCAGGGTCCTCAAATGATCCGATTTTCTTTATGATATTATAGAAAAAAACATTGTGGGAAAAGGAGAAAATGCTGGTTGCCAGCAATTTCTCCTTTTCCTAAAATGTTTTCAATAGCCTTCCTTGTCAAGGCTGTAAAATTCGAGATTAGAGGTTGCTCAAATGATCCGAATTTCCTTACGATAGCATAGAAAACATTGTGGGAAAAGGAGAAAATGCTGGTTACCACCATTTTCTCCTTTTCCTACAATGTTTTCAGAAGCCTTCCTTGTCGGGGTCGTTAAAACTCGAGACTAGAGGTTGCTCAAATGATCCGATTTTCTTTATGATAGCATAGAAAACATTGTGGGGAAAAGGAGAAAATGCTGGTTACTAGCATTTTCTCCTTTTCTCACAATTTTTTCAAAAGCTTTCCTGGTCAGGGTCATTAAAAAGTCGGGATTGTGTGGTAAAGGGTTAGTACGAAGATCAATAACAGTTTACCAATATTATTCAAAATTAGTGACCAACCCTAATCAGGTAGCAGAGCCTGAGACTTGGGAACGTCAAATCTCGGGCCAGTTGATGGTGTGGGTTCGATCCCCACAGCTGGACATCTAGAATTAGTAAGATATCTCTCGGGTGAGACGTTAAACCGAGGTACCATGTGACAGTGATACACTGAGCACGTTTAAGAAACCAGGCGTAACTTAGGATGGGTTTTGACAATTTGCATGAAATTTGGAGGATGTTTCGGGTATAGATTGTTTGATATGTATGCTAAATATGATATTAATTGGTCGCCTAGTTTTATGTTTACAACAAAATAGCATGAATTTATCGAATAGCCCTCGTATTTAAGATAAAATTCTTTCGTTCAATTGTATTTTTCTAGAGCGAAAAGAATTAAATGCAACACACTTAAAAAGTAAGAAAGATAAAAGTGATTGTTTATTCTTCGTATATTTACTTTGTTTCTTACTTGTAATGATCTTATGCACAATAACCCTTTTTCACTCAGTCCCGAGTTTTAACGACCCTGCAGAAGCGTCCTTTTGAAAATATGGTGGGAAAGAAAAAAAGGAGAAAATGCTGGTGTCTAGCATTTTCTCCTTCTTGTACCATGATTACCACCTTTTAAAAAGAAAAATGCTTTTTTAGAAACTTTTTTGTTTCTTTTTCTCTGCTAATACTTTAAATTTGGACAATTTCTTTTTTTCTGTGTGACACATTGTCGTTTGGTAAAGACTTAAACAGACGTGTTAACTCTTTACCAAACGCTAACAATTTGGACTCGACTTGATTGAAAGCATGTGTAGATGACAAAATAAATGTAGCTCAGAGGATAGCTTCTGTCTTTGATAGGGTAGAAAACATCGTGGACAAAGGAGAAAATGCTGGTTAATGCCGTTTTAGACATAATTTCAGTTACATAGAGGCGACCAATGCACCTATCTTGTAGTTTCTTTCCAACAATATTTGCATAAGAGTCTTTCAAAGCCTCTAGACAGTGTCTGACATTAAGGCGTGGTGGAGAGAGAGGGGGGAGACGGGTGGACGGAAGGACGGACAGAGCTAATAAGGGGTAAACTAATGAATGAAGACGAATCGATAAGATAGCGGAATTTATGAAAGAATGGATAAATAGATGAATGATTTGAAGAAGAAAGCTGCTTAAAGAATATTTTTATATTAGATATCATTCTTTTGTTTTGATAGCTTGAACGGTAGTACCCCCGGGCTACGTCTACCAACATACCAATACGGGTTTCCAGGGCTAAATGTTTTGATTCTGTACATAGATGTAGGGATAAAATACTTTTATGTTTCAATTTTAAAACAAAATTTAAGTGTTTGTTTGGTTTCAAAGACAGACGAGCGTATGTAACTTTTTCTAAATGGATGCTTAATTCAATCAATTTGCTACAACGAATAAAGACAACCTAAAGTAAAGTGAAATATTTATTATACTTAAAAACTGCTGAGGTATCGAGAAACCTCTGTCTCATATTCGAAATGGGCACACCTGTAGAGAAGTTTTGTAAATTGTGAATAAAGGCAGCATGTCTGGCATACTTGTAGGCCTTTGTAGATGGCAAAAAGTTGAGCTCCTCAAAATGGGTGTTCCTTAACTTGGCCCAATGGCCCCCTATCCCCCGAGAGAAGAGAGATATCTGTGCCAGCAGCGACTGGAAAAGTTCAAGACAACAATCCACGCTTTTAGGATAGCCATACTCTCTCTAATTAGATAATTTCATGGCAATGTCAGCCTGAATTTAGGTACTGACATATTATTTGGGCGAAAGTCATCCCACCGCACAAATGACTCAGGCAATACTGTACACATGTTTCAACTTTTCTTGGCGTAGAAAACACGTTGACAGACTAGAATATTCCATCACATTCTCTCTTTTCGAATTTCAAAGACTTAAGAACACATATATACAAGGATTGACAATCTTACCTGTTTCTTGAGTTGCTTTTGAGGCGAAACTTTCGGAGATGGAAGACCAACACAATATTTTCCTATCAAAGCCTTTGGCCCCGATTATGAATTTCGTACCCGTGCTTTTGCTATTTATATATATTTATAGTATTCAACGCCGTTTTCAACATTATTTCAGTTATGTCACAGTTCACAGTGCACCCATAGATCAATGCTCTCCTTGAGTTTCCTTTAACAAAACTCCACACAGTAGCCTTCCCAAGGCACTGGCTGCTTTTCCTCAAAACTACCGTTGAAACTATGATCAGCAGGATGAGAGAGAAACAACCTTTGTCGCAGTGACTATCATCGATCCTCGGAAAGAAATCTGCCGAGCTAGGGAATCGAATAAGCGACCTCCACTTTTCAAACCACATGCGTTACCAACTGAGCTACCAAGCTCGGCTCAAAGATAACATTGTGGAATATTAGCGGTCATCGTTTGTGTCATCGTTTACCGCAATGTTTATTATATACAACAATAGACGCAATGCCCCAATGTCCTAACTTAGTAATTTAGTGTTTGATATTCGACCAATGAAAACGTTCATAGTTCCGACATCCGTGGGAGACCACAGACGTTCGTTTTGTGACGAACTTCGCCATCTACATGTACATGTATATAATGTAATATATAAGATTTATATATAACATTGTAATATAATACGATGGCTAAGTTCGTCACAAGACGCACGCCTTTGTGGTAGACAATGTAGTTTCAAAGGTCTGTGGTTTAAAAAGCTAAAATAACATAAAAAGGAATAAGAGAGTGGATTGTATTGTATGCATAGACAAAGTTTATTTAAGCATTGAGGCCGTTGAGCCATGAAACATTTAAAAGATGAAGCAAAATTTGAAAAAAAAAAAAAAAAAAAAACGAATTAAAATCATCTTTCTTTAGGAAACGCGATATTGTAGGAAAATCTTTAAAAAGCTATTTATTAAGATGAAGGTATTTGTGGTAACTTAAAAACATTGCGTTCCGTTTCGGGACTTTGGACTTGGTAAGGGCATTAATTTGATCTCACTTGCATCGGCGTTGAACCCCGAAGTCATTTTTTCAGGGAAACTTCCTAAATACCAGGAACAAAAAAAAAACAAAAAAAAAACCCGAAATATTCTCATACGTTAACCTTAAGTAATTCTGTGTTCGATTACCGGCCTATAAAAAAGGTTATGGTCCCGACATCCGTGGTAGACCACAGGCGTTCGCTTTGTAACGAACTTTTCCACCTATATAATGTAATATGTAAGACTTATATATTGCCTACATCATTTAAACTGGCCCAAGTCAACATCATTTACATAAATTAAAAATTTATTTTAACCCTAGGCATCGTACGAGGCTGCCTTCGGCATACGTTCCAAATGGTCACGGAAATATTTCGTAAGGTCTGCGAGAACTAAATTGCTTACTTGTATATATAAGTACTTAACAGATTGCTTGCTCAAGTCTTCCGTAACTTCGGCGAATGCGAACTAAACTTTCCGAATGAAAGTCGGAGTTGTATTCATATGCCTACCTATATATTCAGCATAAAGGTCAGGATCAAATTAAATGAAGAAGGCACTATTACAATATATAGATGACGAAGTTCGTCATAAAACAAACGCCTGTATGGTAGACTAATGGAGCTTCAAAGGCCTGTGCTTTAACATATGAGCCACGCTCTGGCAAATTGCAAAACCGTGATGCATTGTATCAAATCATCACATAATCATGGATCCATAAAATCCATTTTGTACAACAACCGACTGGGTATTTACTCTTTAAGCTGTAAAAAAAAAAAAAAAAAAATAGAATAACCATTATGCTTACCTGACATATGATATAAAAATCTTCTTTAAGCGGTTTTCTTCTTCAAATCATTCATCTATTTATCCATTCTTTTATAAGTTCCGCTATCTTGTCATTTCGTCTTTATGCATTAGTTTACCCCTTATTAGCTCTGTCCGTCCGTCGGTCCACCCGTCTCTCCCCCCCTCTCTCTCTCTCTCTTTTCACCAGGCCTTAATGTCTTATGCAAAATATTGTTGGAAAGAAACTACAAGGTAGGTGCATTGGTCGCCTCGATGTAACTGAAATTATGTCTAAAGCTCGGTTGGTTACACATGGGGCTTGAAAAGTGGAGGTCGTTGACTGAACCCCCAGCTCGACAAATTCCTTTCCGAGGATTGATAATAGTCATTGCGACAGGAGCTATTTCTCTCACATCTTGCTAATCATATTTTCAACGGTGGTTTTGAGGAAAAGCAGCCAGTGCCTTAGGAAGGCTACTGTGTGGAGTACTGGTACAGGAAACTCAAGAACATCTATGGGTACACTGGGCGCCGTGAGAAACTGAAATAATTTTGAAAACGACGTTGAATACCACACATGCGAACAAAAGCACGTGTACGAAATTCATAATCGAAGCCAATGACTCTGATAGGAAAATGTTGTGTTGGCCTTCCGGCTCCGAAAATTTCGCCTCAAAAACAACTCAAGAAACAGGTAAGCTAGTCATTCTTTGTTCTTATGTGTTATTATGTCTTTGATTCAAAAAAAGGAGAATGTTATGTAATGCTGAATCATCTGTGCTGCGAGTTGACTGTAGCAAGGGTCTAAATTCAGGCTGACACTGCCATTAAATTAGCTAATTAGAGAAAGTTTTGCTATCCAAAAAGCGTGGATTATTGTCTTGAAATACTCCATTCGCTGCTGACAAAGAATTGAAGAGAAATAACACAAAAACTGACATTTGAACAAAGGCTCTAATTATGCGGACCGGCTCTGAATATGTCAGTCGGCATCGATGAATGAGGGCTTCCTTTAAAATTTTAGTTGTCGGTAACTGTAAGCTCTTTTTTCCCGTTAGTACGCTTCACGTCAAAAGTTAAAGAGTATACGTTTTAACGATGAAATGTGACCCCGAATATCTGAAATTATTTTCTCTCTCTCTCTCTGGTAACCAGCATTTTCTCCTTTTTTCCACCATACATTCAAAGGAATTTTCCTCAGGTTCGATAAAACTCGGAAACTCGGGACCGTGTAAAAAAGGGTTAATATGCATAAGATCATTACACGTACGAAACAAGTAAAATTGGAAGAAAAAAAATCACTTTTATCTTCCTTATTTTTTATGTGTGTTGCATTTAATTCTTTTCGCTCTAGAAAAATACAATTCAACGAAAGAATTTTATCTTTAATATATGCTCACATAAACATGCAGACGAATATATGTATCCAAGTCCAGACTGCACGTTCTGTGGCACAGTGCTGTCTGGTCTCGATTCCGTCAACAATATGCTTTTGTAAACCCTTAAACCACACAATCTCGAGTTTGAACGACCTTTAGGAAATAGACCCTTGAAAAAAAAAAAAAAAAAAAAAAAAAAAACTGAGAAAAGGAGAAAATTCTGATAACCAGCATTTTCTCCTTTTTCATCAATGTTTTCCTGTCCTCCAAAGATATATTTCAGTTTTTAAGTCACGTGTCGCCTGCAAAAGCTTTCAATGTAGACCGGTCTAAAATGTTCTCGTCTTCTAAAGCGTTAAGTGGTATTTTACGCCACTTTCAACATTATCTCAGTCATATCGAAGCAACAGCTCTCATACTCATGTATGTTCTTGGCTTCACAAGTCGGCTAAGGCCCTGAAGTGTCTTGCCCAAGGACACTCTCACAAAAAGTGCTTACTGAGAGCCTCGAACCCAGGACCTCCAGTTAAGGAGCCCTACACTTTACAACTGAGCCAGGCAGGAAAACATCTGCATTTTCGCATATGGTTAATCTTCTACCATATGGCAAAACTTTAGACTTGGCCATTTCAAAAGTATCCGCAGACAGTTTTAAAACTGCTCAGGTCCCTGAAAATGTAATGGGGAGAGGGAGATATTGCTTGATGCAAGCAGTTTTATCCAAAATGTTAAGAGCAAACTATTGAGTCATGCTCTTGCAAAAGGGAGTTTAATAATTATTTCCGTGATCCATTATACCAAGCAAGTGATCACGTAAGGATCCATAAAATCTATTTTGCCTAACAGCTGACTGAATCATGAGGTAGATTGGTCTTTTGACATGCAGAAAATTTACACATAGCAAAAAGTTTCGACCCATGTCAGCCTGCGCGGATAACGAAGGCTGACATGAATGACTGAATAACTTTATTGACTTATATATACTGTACATAGTCAATTACAACCTAAATTTTTCAATATGTCTCATGTGATACAAATCTCTCTCTCTCTCTCTCTCTCCCTCTCTCTCACCTTTTTTCTCTCTTTCTCCCTCTTCCCCCTTCCTTCTCTACTCTCTCTTATTTTTCTGCCTCTGCTCTTTCTCTCTATAAATTACAATGTGTTTATATAGGGGTAGATACTTATTGCAGGGCATTAAGACCCGTTTTCACAGAGCATGGCTCACTTCAAATGTCGAAATTGTTACAGGTAGGAACTTGCATTCTGATGCCCACTTGTTGCTCAATTCAATTTCTCGCGCTGTGAATTTGTTTGTTTCTTTTTCGTTCGTTTATGCGTTTGGTATTACGATACTTTCAAACCAGTCCTTCGTTTTTAAGACCTCACGGATCGTCACCTTTTTCTTATTTTTCACTAGTTTTTTTTTTTTCTAACACTGTTGTTAAGTTGTAAATAACTGAAAGAAAGAAAAACGGAAAAGAAAAATGAATGAATGAATGAATGAATGACATGCTTGACGAAGGATTCTGTCCTAAAACGAATGAAAAAGAAATAAAGAAAAATAAAAATGTAAAAATGAGGAATAAGTAAGGCATATTGATTCAGCTGTTGTGTTGGTGGTGAAAGCAGTTAGGACCTTATGTCCACGAACTGACCGATACGGGTACTAAGAGCTTAACGTTTCTATTCTATTTATAGTCGTCGGGATGAAATACTTTTAAATTGCATTATTTAAAACAAAATTTGAATAACTGCTTAGTTTTAGAGACAGAGGGGAGTATGTAACTTATTCTAACTGATCCTTTGTCTTACATCGTTTTGCTCCAAAGAATCGTGAAAGCCTATTATAAAGAGACACATTTATCATTTGTAAAAATCTGTTGAGGTGTCGATGAACCCCTGTCTAAATGTCGATATCAACAAAGCCGTCGGGCTGTTGTATAAATTTTAAATAAAACCTGTATACTCCGCGTACCACTAGGCCTTGTACAAGGCAAAAAGTTTAGCTCCACAGAATGGCTGTTCCCTCATATTGGTCCCCGGACTGCCCCCGTCGCGAGAGAGAGAGAGACTTATGACGTAATTGAGAAAGGAAGCCCTTATTCGACTGACTTATTTAGAACTGGTCCACATAATTATAGAGCCTTTGTTTAAATGTCATTTTTGTGTGTTATTTCTTTTCAATTCTTTGCCAGCAGGGAATGGAAAAGTTCAAGACAATGATCCACGCTTTTAGGATAGCAAAACTCTCTCTAATTAGATAATTTAACTGCAATGTCGGCCTGAATTTAGGTCCTGACATATTATTTCGGCTAAAGTCAGCCCACGGCACAAATGACTCAATACTGTACACATGTTACAACTTTTCGTAGCGTAGAAAACATGTTGACAGACTAGAATATTCCATCACATTCTCTCTTTTCGAATTTCAAAGACTTAAGAACACATATGTACAAGGAATGACAAGCTTACCTGTTTCTTGAGTTGCTTTTGAGGCGAAACTTTCGGAGATGGAAGACCAACACAATATTTTCCTTTCACAGCCTTTGGCTCCGATTATGAATTTTGTAACCGTGCTTTTGCTCGCTTGTATGGTATTCAACGCCGTTTTCAACATTATTTCAGTTATGTCACGCCGGTGCACAGTGCACCCATATATCAATGCCTTCCTTGGGTTTCCTTTATCATAACTCCACACAGGCACTGGCTGCTTTTCCTCAAAACTGCTGTTGGAACTATGATCAGCAGGATGAGAGAGAAACAGCTCCTGTCGCAATGACTATCATCAATCTTCGGAAAGAAATTTGCTGAGCTAGAGAATCAAATTTGCGACCTCCACTTTTCAAGGCAAACGTGTTACCAACTGAGCTACCAAGCTCGGCTCAAAGATAACGTTGTGGAATATTAGCGGTCATCATTTGTGTCATCGTTTACCGCAATGTTTATTATATACAACAATAGACGCAATGCCCCAATGTCCTAACTTAGTCATTTAGTGTTCGATATTCGACCTATGAAAACGTTCATAGTTCCGACATCCTTGGTAGACCACAGGAGTTCGTTTTGTGACGAACTTCGCCATCTACATGTACATGTATATAATGTAATATATAAGATTTATATATAACATTGTAATATAATAAGATGGCGAAGTTCGTCACAAGACGCACGCCTTTGTGGTAGATCAATGTAGTTTCAAAGGTCTGTGGTTTAACATATAAATTACACTCTGGCAAAATGGGTTTAATGTAATTTAACGAAGATGCATTATACCAAGTCATTACATAATTATGGATCCATAAAATCCATTTCGTATAACAACCAACTGTATCATGTGGTAGAGAGGTCCTTTGACGTGTAGGAAAATGGACCGATAGTAAGACGTTTCGATCCAGGTCAACCTATGAGGACCTGCGCAGGCTTACATGGGTCGATACTTTTTGCAGATGCATTTTCAGAGCGTAGTTCAATTTCTGTGAGTAGCCATTCATCTTTAGAAGCTTAAATAACATAAAAAGGAGTAAGAGAGTGGACTGTATTGTATGCATGGACAAAGTTTATTTAAGCATTGAGGCCGTTGGCCCATGAAACATTTAAAAGATAAAGCAAAATTTGAAATAAATAAATAAATAAATAAATAAATAAATTAATTAAAATAATCTTTCTCTAGGAAACGCGATATTGTAGGAAAATCTTAAAAAGCTATTTATTAAGATGAAGGTATTTGTTGTAACTTAAAAACATTGCGTTCCGCTTCCGGAATTTGGACTTGGTAAAGGCACTAATTTGATCTCACTTGCATCGGCGTTGAACCCCGAAGTCATTTTTTTCAGTGAAACTTCCTAAATACCAGGAACAAAAAAAAAAAAGAAATATTCTCATACGTTAAACTAGTGGGGGCTATGTGAATTTTGCATGGTTTCCATTTTATTCGATTGGATGATTCTTTTGAATAATTGCATACCCCGGACTTCCAAAAGCTATATAGTTACAAATATCTTCCAGAAGCGTTCGATCGTCTGTTATATCTAGCCCTTTCAGCCGAACCACGGTAGCTCAGTCGGTGGCGTACAGGACATGAGAACGGGAGGTCGCTGAGTCGATCCCCGGCTCGGCCAATATCTTTCCGAGGATTGATGATAGTCATTGCGACAGTGCTCATTCCTCCCTCACCGCTGATCATTGTTTCGACTATGGTTATGTGGGAGAGCAGGAGCAGCCAGTGACTTGGAAAGAATATTGTGCGGAGTACTGGTAACAGAAACTCCAGGAAATCATGGATAGGTGCACTGGCCGTCGTGATATAACTGAAAAAAATGTTGAAAACGGCGTTAAACACCATACAATCAACCAATCAAACCTAACCGTTTCGGCGCTATAGGCGAAAACAGGGACTTTTACATACTGAATAGATCAAGATAAGACTGAACAGAACTTGCAATCTGATCTTGATCCATTCCATCCACTTGTATATTCGAGCCTGTAGGATAAAATTCCTTCTGAGTTTTGGTTGATTGTATTTTCAGCCGACGAAAGCGGTCGAGTCTATAGTTTGACGCTGGGTTGAATCTTAATCAAACGACAAAATTTAGAGTTGTCCAAATTGAAAGCATTTGTAGACGACAAGTTAGAGGTTGCCCAAATGTTCAGATTTTTTTATGATAGTATAGAAAACATTGTGGAAAAAGGAGAAAATGCCGGTTACTAGCATTTTCTCCTTTTCTCACAATGTTTTCAAAAGCCTTCCTTGCCAAGGTCGCTAAAACTCGAGATTAGAGGTTGCTCAAATGATCCGATTTTCTTTATAATAGCATAGAAAACATTGTGGGAAAAGGAGAAAAGGCTGGTTACCAGCATTTTCTCCTTTTCTCACGATGTTTTCAAAAGCTTTCCTGGCCAGGGTCGTTAAAAAGTCGGGATTGTCTGGTAAAGGGTTAGTACGAAGATCAATAACAGTTTACCAATATCATTCAAAATTAGCGACCAACCCTAATCAGGTGGCAGAGCCTGAGACTTGGGAACGTCAAATCTCGGGCCACTTGATGGTGTGGGTTCGATCCCCACGGCAGGTCATCTAGAATTAGTAAGATGTCTTTCGGGTGAGGCGTTAAACCGAGGTACCGTGTGCCAGCGATACACTGAGCACGTTTAAAAAACCAGGCGTAACTTAGGATGTGTTTTGACAATTTGCATGAAATTTGGAGGATGTTTCGGGTATAGATTGTTTGATATGTATACGAAATATGATATTAATTGGTCGCCTAGTTTTATTTTTACAACACAGTTGCACGAATTTATCGAACAGCCCTCGTATTTAAGATAAAATTCTTTCGTTCAATTGTATTTTTCTAGAGCGAAAAGAATTAAATGCAACACACTTAAAAAAAAAAGAAAGATAAAAGTGATTGTTTTATCTTCCTATTTTACTTTGTTTCTTACTTGTAATGATTTATCGTCGGTGCGGGGTGAAAACCTCGTAGCTCCATATTTTTCAGAAAATGACTTTTTGACATAGCGGATTTCAGTGAGAACTAACGCACCATCCCCTCAAATCCTCGTAGCTCTACGCCAATCGGTTCATGATTTATGATCACATGATAAATTCTCGTATACGGTTTGCAACATAAGGAGGCTCATCAAAAAAGCATTTTCTAATATTCCTGTTTCTACATTTAGATGTCAGATGATGAACTTTACACTAGATAATTATTATTTTGCTTTTTCATAGGAATCATCACATGTCCCGACTTTAGTGTTCAGTAGTTTGCACATACTTTCAGAATCCCAGAGTAAATTGTAAAATAAGTATCAAAGATGTGGTGCTGAGCATCTACGTCCCACAATTTGAGCCAAACAGCTTTTAAATTCCATTTTTTTTTTTTTTTTTCGTATTTTTATGAAATACGAGATTTTGATAATTTAACCCTATTGATCAAATCGGCTGAGCTACGATGTTTTAACTACAGCCGTATTTTTTTGATTCTGTGAGATAAGGGTCATTCTACAGTGAAAAGACCATTTTGTATATTTTTATAAGAGCAGGTACTCGCAGTTGGACCTACAAGTCTAAAATCATTTATTCATATAGTCTACTAGCATCAAGGTCCGCTCGTATTGCATTTTGTAGCCATGCCTAACCTATATTAAAGTTGATCTGCACGTAGAGATTTTTCACGCAGTACCTCTTTACACATTTTCGGGTAGATGTGATCTTTGTATCTTAATTATTAATCATCACAAATTTAAGTCACGAGGACTGTCAGAAAATTTAGATGAATTATGATAACAGCTATCAAGTAGTGGAAAGTGGGGATAAAGATCAGACTGCACAAGTCATCAGACTGATCTTTGTACAAACAAAATTAATCAAAGCATGTGTGGTTATGAATAGGAAGATGCAAAAATTGAATTTGAAGACTGTACAATAATGCCAATGATTCAATTTAAGGTGTATAATGTATTTCAGATATGTCTTACTCGGGAGTCATCCAGTGAGACAAATTTTCAGCAGTGTGTCACCTATGTCAATACAAGCCCTTCTTCACAGTTCTTGTATGCACTATATCGCAGATTCTAGAACTAGGTTCATTCTTCATAAGGTTACCAAACAGAGAGTACTACATTAGGTATCCTTCTGAAAATTTGTAAGCGGTATTATCATTTAAGATGTTTCCATTCAACTTTTCCAGACGATAACATGAACCATTTTCGCCAACCTGATATACAGGAAAACAGAATCCACTATCCTCTCTGTAAGCCAGGGCACGAACCCAGCAACTACTAGTACTAAAATGGCATTGTCTAGGGGACAAAATTTAGTTCAACTTTCACTTCAAAATCAGAACATCATGATTCAAAATACCATTCAGCATGTCCCAAATGAAGATTTAAGTGATGATTTTGAAGGCGATGACAGTGTGCATGACCCTAATTATTAACCTGACAAAACCCATGAACAATCGTCTGACAAGGAAATAGGAGTTGATATCGATCATGACAAAGCCACAAATTCATAGAGAAAAAAAGTATTTTACATCAGTCAATCCGCAAGAAATACTAATGATAATAATAATGATAATGACAAATTCATTGGCAAACACATACTGTATAGTTGCAATCGCATTTATAAATACGACATTATCACATTTTCATATGTATCACAATTTAGTATATCACAGTATGATTTATCACAGTGTTGCTATACAAATTACACTTACAGAAATTAAGTAAAACAAACATCTTTTCGATGTTTTCAAAAGTAAAAATGGACAGCATGAATAACTAAAAAAGGTGTTTGCTCTTTAAATGCCGTTACCCCCACGATGAATATATTCAGTCTCTGCAAAAACAAATGGTAGCCTTAGCTTTCTGAAACTGAATTAAATTCAGAGACATTGGTGAATAATTATGGCCCCTGGTAATAGTATTTATTTACTAGTTTACCTGATTACTTTCAGGTGAGAGAACTTTTAATGTTGTTTCATGTTTATAGTTTCCTGTCTGTCTTTTTCGTGGTACCAATTTACGCTAGTGCAGAGCCCATGGAATGGGTGGTACCTATTTACGCTAGTGCAGAGTCCAGGCAATGGGTGGCACTAATTTACGCTAGTGCAGAGCCCATGCAATGGGTGGTGCCAATTTACGCTAGTGCAGAGCCCATGGAATGGGTGGTATCAATTTACGCTAGTGCAGAGTCCATGGAATGGGTGGTACCAATTTACGCTAGTGCAGAGCCCATGCAATGGGTGGTGCCAATTTACGCTAGTGCAGAGCCCATGGAATGGGTGGTACCAATTTACACTAGTGCAGAGCCCATGGAATGGGCTAAGTCAAAGTTTCAAAGGGATTGTTTATTTGCGAACGGTAATGTTTTCCTCTTGTACATTTAAATATCACCCTGTGAAGAAAAAGCTTAAGGCATTTGCGCTGGGAAGTATCGATTCGGGTCCACCGTAACAGTTAATGCAGGCGGATCCGTGAAGAAACTTTCCCTTATGGTAGATTTTCCGCCAAAAATGATGTTTATCCAACAAATATGGAGGACTTGATCCTTTTTTTATCACAGATAACGTGTATTATTATCACAGATGCATGTTCTCTTTTTGTCACAAAGCATAGAATTATTATATAATAATTTAAGTGGCAAAATCAAAAGTGCATAGAACCATGCAAGTACTATAAAAGTGCTGAGGAATCACAATTTATTGTGCTTTATCTGAAACTTTGTTTAGGTAACTATGTACAGTTATTGTTGTTAGACGGAAATTGTTTTCTAGTTTTATCGGCTGTATTGAATTCTACACTGCATGTGAATTAACGCAGAATTAAACTTCATAGTCAAATCGTCTACTGTTGCTTCGACCTATTTGCTTGAAAATGATGAAAAAAATCCCTTCTATTTTTGATAAGTAACAAATTTTTGCCTACAAGTAGTAAGTTTCCTGGAAAAGGTTGGCAAATAAATGGCTATGGTTATATTTGTGCATCTGATGCCAAAAGCAACTGAAAAAAGAGGAAAGTGTTTTGGAGTTTCGTCAGCATTTGTGACTATTTGACGTAACTCAACATAAATTTGTACCACAATCTCGTAAGTCACGAAGCCGTTGAGATAAGATTGGGAGCAAACTCCGGATATATCAGAAAAAAAATATATATAATAAAGTTTTTATGCCAGAGATATGGTGTTGATACATGATGTACGATCGGAGTAAAACAGTTTTTTCCTTCTCCTGAAAAGTCGTAAAATTTCAGATACGACAATTTGACTCCCCAACGACGTTATGCATATTAACCCTTTTTCACTCACTCCCGAGTTTTAACGACCCTGCAGAAGCGTCCTTTTGAAAATATGGTGGGGGGGAAAAAAGACGAAAATGCTTATGACTAGCATTTTCTCCTTTTTCTACCATGTTTACCACCTTTTAAAAACAAAGTTAATTTTTTTAGAAACTTTATTGTTTCTCTTTCTCTGCAAATACTTTAAATTTGGACATTTTTTTATGTGTGACACTTTGTCGTTTGGTAAAGACTTAAACAGACGTGTTAACTCTTTACCAAACGGTAACAATTTGGACTCGGGTTGATTGAAAGCATGTGCAGACGACAAAATAAATGTAGCTCAAAGGATAGTTTCTGTCTTTGATAGGGTAGAGAACATTGTGGACAAAGGCTGGTTAATGCCGTTTTAGACATAATTTCAGTTACATCGAGGCGACCAATGCACCTATCTTGTAGTTTCTTTCCAACAATATTTTGCATTAGGGCCTTTCAAAGCCTCAAGACAGTATCTGACATTAAGGCCTGGTGGAGAGAGAGGGGGGAGAGACGGGTGGACGGAAGGACGGACGGACGGACAGAGCTAATAAGGGGTAAACTAATGAATAAAGACGAATCGATAAGATAGCGGAACTTATAAAAGAATGGATAAATAGATGAATGGTTTGAAGAAGAAAGCTGCTAAAAGTATATTTTTATATTAGATATCAGGTAAACATAATGGTCATTCTCTTGTTTTGATAGCTTGAACGGTAGTACCCCCGGGCTACGTCTACCAACATACCAATACGGGTTTCCAGGGCTAAATGTTTTGATTCTATATATAGATGTAGGGATAAAATACTTTTACGTCTCATTTTTAAAACAGAATTTAAGTGTTTGTTTGGTTTCAAAGACAGACGAGCGTATGTAACTTTTTCTAAATGGATGCTTAATTCGATCAATTTGCTACAAAGAATAAAGACAACCTGAAGTAAAGTGAAATATTTATTATACTTAAAAACTGCTGAGGTATCGTGGAACTTCTGTCTCATATTCAAAATGGACACACCTGTAGGGAAGGTTTCTAAATTGTGAATAAAAGCAGCATATCTGGCATACGTGTAAGCCTTGTAGATGGCAAAAAGTTGAACTCCTCAAAATGGGTGCTCCTGAACTTTGATCAATGCCCCCAATTGGACCCCCCACACACACAAACACACAAACAAACACACAAACAAACACACACACACACACACACACACACACAAAGACAGACACACACAGAGACAGACACACACAGAGACAGACAGACACACACACACACAGAGAGAGAGAGAGAGAAGAGAAGAGAGAGAGAAGAGAGAGAAGAGAGAAAAGAGAGAAGAGAGAAGAGAAGAGAAGAGAAGAGAGAGAGAGAGAGAGAGTATTATGTAAGTACAAAACAATCAGAAATAAAATTAATATTATGACAAAACATGCAAAACAAAATTTCTTTAATTCACTTCAGCTCAATCTATGTGATTTACAAAGGAACGACAAAAAGGGTTTTTGGCGTCTTATCCGCTACTTTGTTAAAAACAATGATTGCTCATTGAACATTCCGCCTTTAATTAGTATGTTTCCAGACGGTGAGACCTCAGCATCCATATCTGACCTGGAAAAAGCTGAGTGCTTGAATAACTTTTTCGCCTCTATATCATCTGTAAATGAAGAACTCGCCTCTCTACCTCTTTTTACTAAAAAAAACTAATAATAGTCTCTTTCAATTTACTGTTCTTGAATCTGAAATTGAAGACCTCATCCGATGCTTTAACCCAAATAAGGCAAGTGGGCCAGACTCTATCAATCATAGAATGTTTATAGGTGTAGCAGACCAAGTGTCTAAACCCCTAGCAATACTATTAAATCGATCACTATCTGAAGGTGTTTTTCCTAATTTATGGAAAACGGCCAATGTAATTCCTGTCTACAAAAAAGGGATAAATCATCAGTTACTAATTATAGACCTGTTTCTCTTTTAAGCTGTTGCGGAAAATTATTAGAAAGGATAATCTTTAAGCACATGTATAACTTCTTCCTTGAAAACAATCTGTTGTATAAATATCAATCTGGATTCTTGCCAGCGCATTCAACAACTTTCCAACTTGTTGATATCTACCACCACATATGTCAATCGTTCGATAGCAAACAATTTTCTTGCATGGTTTTCTGTGACATTTCTAAAGCCTTTGATTGAGTATGGCACAAAGGTCTTCTTTTTAAACTCAAACAAAACGGTATCGAAGGGATTCTTCTCGAATGGCTTTCAAATTACCTCTCAAACAAGTGTCAAAAAGTTGTTTTACAATCCGCCACTTCGTCTCCTAAACAAAGAACAGCTGGAGTACCCCAGGGCTCGGTCCTAGGTCCGCTGCTTTTTCTGATTTATGTTAATGACATTACTGACTCCTTATTAAGTTTAACCAGACTATTTGCAGATGATAGTTCTTTCTATTATTCAGCATCATCCATTCGTGATATTGAAGGTATAATAAACCATGACCTTAATCTAATATCTTCATGGGCAAAACAGTGGCTCGTAACGTTTAATCCACAAAAGACCGAAGCTATCCTCTTTTCTTTGAAAACAGTAGACGAACTACCTAAGCTGAAATTCCAAAACACTGATGTTATCTTTGTTGAAAATCATAAGCACATAGGGATAACTTTTAGCCAAAATGGCCAATGGAACGCACAATTTGATAATATTTTATAATCTTCGTCTAAAGTAATTGGAATTATGAGAAAGCTGAAATTTACACTGAACAGAAACTCATTAAACCAAATTTACCTATCTTATGTAGCACCATTACTAGAGTATGCGTCAATTGTTTGGGATGGTTGTTCTGACTCATGTGCAAATTCTCTACAAAAAATTCAAAATGAAGCTGCCAGAATTGTAACTGGTCTTACCCGTTCTGTTTCCTTAGAAAACTTGTTCTTAGAATGTGGGTGGCAATCTTTCAGAGACAGGCGGGAAACCCCAAAAATGTGTTTTATGTATACAGCCACCCATCAGATGGTTCCCCAATACATTTTAGACTTAATTCCACTACTTATTGCAGACACTACGCAGTACGCCCTTAGAAACAATAAAGATCCAAGAAACATATCTACTCGCACTACAATCTCTCAAAAATCCTGTATCCCTTCTTCAATATACATTTGGAATAATTTAAATGATAGCCTGAAGAATGTTAATTCGTTTTCAACTTTTAAAAAGGTAATTTCAAGTAGGTTCCCATTACCCGCTGTTCGCGCCTATTACCTTGAAGGCAATCGTTTTTTTATCAGTTTTGCATGCCCGGATTAGGAATAAATGCAGTGGACTAAATTGTGATTTGTTTCATAACTTCCTTCGCAATAGTCAGCTCTGCATGTGCTTCGTAGAATCTGAAGATGCTGAACACTATTTTTTCAGATGCAATCTTTTTGTTAGACAGAGACTACATTTGTTCAATTCTATTCAGCATCCTAATCCATTAAACGTAAATGATCTACTTTTTGGTAAACCATCCTTAACAGAACGAGAAAATTCGGAATTATTTGTATCAGTCCAGGAGTATATTCAACAAACTGGCCGATTACTTGATATATTTTGGAATGATCTGATGTTTCTTTTCTATTATGCAGGAGTAAATGGACAAATCCTATCTCTCTCTTTCTGTCTGTCTGTCTGTCTGTCTGTCCCCCTCTCTCTCTCGCGCGCATTGTAATTAGTTGTGTGAACACTTGTATATTTACATTGTAGGGGGAGGGTCGATCTCTAAGTTGTTATAACTTGTGACCCAACCCCATTTCCATGTAAACTTGAGGGAAAATAAATATGTTTAACTAACTAAACTTTTCTTAGCGTGGAAAACACGTTGACAGACTAGAATATTCCATCACATTCTTTTTTTTCGAATTTCAAAGACTTAAGAACACATATATACAAGGAATGACAAGCTTACCTGTTTCTTGACTTGCTTTTGAGGCGAAATTTTCGGAGATGGAAGACCAACAACAACATTTTCCTATCACAGCCTTTGGCTCCGATTATGAATTTCGTATCCTTGCTTTTGCTCGTTTTTATGGTATTCAACGCCGTTTTCAACATTATTTCAGTTATGTCACGGTGCACAGTGCACCCATAGATCAATGCTGTCCTTGTGTTTCCTTTACCAGAACTCCACACAGTAGCCTTCCCAAAGCACTGGCTGCTTTTCCTCAAAACTGCCGTTGAAACTATGATCAGCAGGATGAGAGAGAAACAACCCTTGTCGCAATGACTATCATCAATCCTCGGAAAGAAATTTGCCGAGCTGCGGAATCGAATAAGCGACCTCCACTTTTCAAACCACATGCGTTACCAACTGAGCTACCAAGCTCGGCTCAAAGATAACATTGTGGAATATTAGCGGTCATCATTTGTGTCATCGTTTACCGCAATGTTCATCATATACAACAATAGACGCAATGCCCCAATGTCCTAACTTAATAATTTAGTGTTCGATATTCGACCTATGAAAACGTTCATAGTTCCGACATCCGTGGTAGACCACAGGAGTTCGTTTTGTGACGAACTTCGCCATCTACATGTACATGTATATAATGTAATATATAAGATTTATATATAACATTGTAATATAATAAGATGGCGAAGTTCGTCACAAGACGCACGCCTTTGTGGTAGATCAATGTAGTTTCAAAGGTCTGTGGTTTAACATATAAACCACACTCTGGCAAAATGGGTTTAATGTAATTTAATCGTGATGCATTATACCAAGCAAGTCATTACATAATTATGGATCCATAAAAATCCATTTTATATAACAACCGACTGTATCATGAGGTAGAAAGCTCCTTTGACATGTAGGAAAATGGACCAATAGCAAAACGTTTCCATCCAGGTCAAGTTGTGAGGACCTGCGCAGCCTGCTCCGGCTGACATGGGTCGATACTTTTTGCAGATGCATTTTCACAGAGCGTAGTTCAATTTCTGTGAGTAGCCATTCATCTTTAGAAGCTAAAATAACATAAAAGGGAGTAAGAGAGTGGATTGTAATTTATGCACAGACAAAATTTACTTAAGCTTTGAGGCCGTTGGCCCATGAAACATTTAAAAGATAAAGCAAAATTTGAAAAAAAAAAAAAATAAATAAATAAATAAATAAATTCAAATACTCTTTCTCTAGGAAACGCGATATTGTAGTAAAATCTTTAAAAAGCTATTTATTAAGATGAAGGTATTTGCGGTAACTTGAAAACATTGCGTTCCGTTTCCGGAATTTGGACTTGGTAAGGGCTCTAATTTGATCTCACTTGCATCGGCGTTGAACCCCGAAGTCATTTTTTTTTCAGTGAAACTTCCTAAATACCAGGAACAAAAAAAGAAAAGAAATATTCTCATACGTTAACCTAGTGGGGGCCATGTGAATTTTGCATGGTTTCCATTTTATTCGATTGGATGATTCCTTTGAATAATTGCATACCTCGGACTTTCAAAAGCTATATGGATACAAATATCTTCCATAAACGTTCGATCGTCTGTTATACCTAGCCCTTTCAGCTGAACCATGGTAGCTCAGTAGGTGGCGTACAGGACATGAGAACAGGAGGTCGCTGGTTCGATCCCCGGCTCGGCCAATTTCTTTCCGAGGATTGATGATAGTCATTGCGAGAGTATTCATTCCTCGCTCACCGCTGATCATTGTTTCGACTATGGTTATATGGGAAAGCAGCCATTGGCTTGGAAAGAATATTGTGCAGAGTACTGGTAAAAGAAACCCAAGGAAAGCATGGATAGGTGCACTGGCCGTCGTGATATAACTGAAAAAATGTTGAAAACGGCGTTAAACACCATACAATCAACCAATCAATCCTAACCCTTTCGGCGCTATAGGCGAAAACAGGGACTTTTACGTACTGAATAGATTAAGATTGGACTGAACAGAACGTGCAATCTGATCTTGATCCATTTTATCCACTTGTATATTCGAGCCTGTAGGATAAAATTCCTTCAGAGTTTTGGTTGATTGTATTTTCAGCCGACGAAAGCAGTCGAGTCTATAGTTTGACGCTGGGTTGAATCTTAACCAAACGATTTAGAGTTGTCAAAATTGAAAGCATTTGCAGACGATAAATTAGAGGTTGCTCAAATGATCAGATTTTTTAATGATAATATAGAAAACATTGTGGGAAAAGGAGAAAATGCTGGTTATCAGCTTTTTCTCCTTTTCCCACAATGTTTCCAAAAGCCTTCCTTGACAGGGTCGTTAAAACTCGAGATTAGAGGTTGCTCAATTGATCCGATTTCTTTATACTAGCATTGAAAACATTGTGGGAATAGGAGAAAATGCTGGTTACCAGCATTTCCTCCTTTTCCTACAATGTTTTCAAAAGCCTTCCTTGTCAGGGTCGTTAAAACTCGAGATTAGAGGTTGCTCAATTGATCCGATTTTCTTTATAACAGCATAGAAAACATTGTGGGAAAAGGAGAAAATGCTGGTTACCAGCATTTCCTTCTTTTCCTAAAATGTTTTCAAAAGCCTTCCTTGTCAGGGTCGTTAAAACTCGAGACTAGAGGTTACTCAAATGATCCGATTTTCTTTATGATAGCATAGAAAACATAGTGGGGAAAAGGAGAAAATGCTGGTTAGTAGCATTTTCTCCTTTTCTCATAATGTTTTCAAAAGCCTTCCTGGTCAGGGTCATCAAAAAGTCGGCATTTTGTGGTAAAGGGTTAGTACGAAGATAAATACCATTTTACCAATATCATTCAAAATTAGCGACCAACCCTAATCAGGTGGCAGAGCCTGAGACTTGGGAACGTCAAATCTCGGGCCACTTGATGGTGTGGGTTCGGTCCCCACGGCTGGACATCTAGAATTAGTAAGATGTCTTTCGGGTGAGGCGTTAAACCGAGGTACCGTGTGCCAGCGATACACTGAGCACCTTTAAAAAACCAGGCGTAACTTAGGATGGGTTTTGACAATTTGCATGAAATTTGGAGGATGTTTCGGGTATAGATTGTTGATATGTATGCGAAATATGATATTAATTGGTCGCCTATTTTTACTTTTACAGCAAAATTGCACGAATTTATCGAACAGCCCTCGTATTTAAGATAAAATTCTTTCGTTCAATTGTATTTTTCTAGAACGAAAAGAAATAAATGCAACACACGTAAAAAATAAGAAAGATAAACGTGATTGTTTTTTCTTCCTATTTTACTTTGTTTCTTACTTGTAATGATCTTATGCATGTTAACCATTTTTTACTCGGTCCCGAGTTTTAACGACCCTGCAGAAGCGTCCTTTTGAAAATATGGTGAAAAAAAAAAAAATGCTGGTCACCAGCATTTTCTTCTTTTCCTTCCATGTTTATCACCCTTTGAAAACAAATTTATTGTTTTAGAAACTTTTTGGTTTCTTTTTCTCTGCAAATACTTAAAATTTGGACAATATTATTTTTGTTACACTTTGTCGTTTGTTAAAGAGTTAAATAGACGTGTTAACTGTTTACCAAAAGGTAACACTTTGGACTCGACTTGATTGAAAGCATATGCAAACGACAAAATAAATGTAGCTCAAAGGATAGTTTCTGTCTTTGATAGGGTAGAAAACATTGTGAAAAAAGGAGAAAATGCTGGTCAATGCCGTTTTAAACAAAATTTCAGTTACATCGAGGCGACCAATGCACCTATTAGAGAGAGAGAGAGAGAGAGAGAGAGAGAGATTTTAATGGAAGCCCTCATTAATTGATGCCGAGCGACATATTCACAGCTGGTCCACATTTTTTGTGTTATTTCTTTTCAATTCTTTGCCAGCAGCGAATGGAAAAGTTCAAGACAATAATGCACCCTTTAGCAAAACCCTCTCTAATTAGCTAGGTAGTTAGGGTCGTTAAAAGTCGGGATTGTGTGGTAAATGGTTAGTACGAAGATCAATAACAGTTTACCAATATCATTCAAAATTAACGACCAACCCTAATCAGGTGGCAGAGCATGAGACTTGGGAACGTCAAGTCTCGGGCCACTTGATGGCGTGGGTTCCATCCCCACGGCCGGACATCTAGAAGTAGTAAGATGTCTTTCGTTTAAGACCTTAAACCGAGGTACCGTGTGACGATGATATACGCTGAGCATTTGTAAAAAAAAAACACAGGTGTAACTTAGGATGAGCTTTGTCCTGTATCTTGCACTATTCCCCATAACATAACTTACAGTCTTCGGGGTTGGGGGAGGGGGACGCGCATCTGGGCAACGTTTGGCGATGATAAATTTATGAACGAAAATCAGTCGATTAAAAATCTCCCTGCATTTTTCAGTTGCGTCTTATAAAGTGTCACCGGTATTCTTGAACCGAGACAATAAAATATATTATACTTCAGCATATTTAAATCGTTCAAATTTTGTTCCTGGCATCAAGACCAGCCCGCATAGCTCAGGTGGTAGAGGGTAGGACTTGTAAACATCAAGTCTTGGGTCACCTGAGGGTGTGGGTTCGAGCCCGACGGCTGGCCATCTAAAATTACTAATAGTCTTTCGGATGAGACGTTAACCGAGGTCCCGTGTGTCGGCCGTTATACACCGAGCACGTTAAAGAACTAGGCATAACTTAGGATAGATTTCGCCTAGTATCTTGCACAATCCTCCGTAACAAAACTAATAAACTTCGGGGGGGGGGCTCGCCCATATGGGTAACCGTTGGCTACGATAAATAAACGCAAATTCAATCAATCAATCCTGGCGTCAAAGCTTGATCTGCCGCCGAGGTCATCAATCTTCCCAAAGAGTGTTATCACTAGGTAAAGAATTTAAAAGTCAATCAATCTTTTTTCTATGTTGACAGTATTTGGTTAGTAGAATCAACGAGTGGTTTGTAGTGTCAGCTTGTAGATTCCTGTACATATCTGATCAAACGTCAAACATAGTTTAAGAAAAACTGCCATGTTTGCAAACTCGTTTAGAACTACTAACTCAGTTGAGGGTCCTCTTGTTTCATATTTATTTATTTATTCATTCATTTTATACGCAAATGCTTATATCATTGAGTTTGTAGGCTTTAAACCATAACTGAATGAAACGGGCATTTTCAACCAAGAAAAAGAAGCCTACGCTTTGTGTTTGACAGAATCTTTCACAAAGGATAAAGAGCGTATGATAAGGGGAGGCAATCGTACACTACTTAAGCTGAAATAATTTTCTATTTGTCTCCCTTGTTAGTTAATCGAACGCGAATTGATGTACACACGGATCGAGATGGTATGTAGTCACTTCGTACCATAACCATTTCGTACCATTTCGTTTATAACCATTTCGTACCATAGATTTACCATTTCGTACCATAAATTTACCATTTCGTACCATAGCGTTACCATTTCGTACCAGGGTAGAACCTTCTCATACTATGACCAAACATGTAATTTAATGTGACAAAAAGTGGTATTTAATCTATTTACTTGGTATAGACCAATGCTTTGGACCTTATGTTATTTAGGGAATATTATTATAAATCAATTTAAAGAATCAGTATGCGATTGAGAAGATAGGTGTTTAGTCTGTTTGTCTGTAATGTTTGGCGCAAGTTGGATAATCAGAATTAGGAACAAACTGATCTCATTAAATTGAAGAGTTAATCAAAGAATTATAATTGTTTGATTACTCTTGATTTTAAATTGTCTATTTCCTTTTTGTCTTCTTTTTTGTATGTTTGTTTATGAGTATGTTTTGAAATTAGGTGGGCCTTGTATGATGCCGTGACAGGGACAGGGTCAAACGTAAAGGTTAATATGACGATTTTTTTTCCTTGTAAATACATCATTTTGCACAATATTCATTTACTTAAATTACACTCCTTACAAAAGCAGTTCGTTCTTCAACGACTCGGAGAAACTGCTATGAAATCATCTTGGGAAAAGGAGATAATCAGAAAGTGTTATTGTACATAACTTTTTGAATATATATCTAACTTGAATAAATAGCGTTTTTTTTTTTTTGTCTTCTTCTTCTGATATCTTCATAGTGAAAGTTTTTCATAGTCGAAACTTTGTCATAGGTCTAAAAAGAAAACACGGTGCGAAATGGTATGACTATGGTACGAAGTGGAAAAATTATGGTACGAAATGGTATAATCTATGGTACGAATTGGTAAAATTATAGTACGAAGTGACTGGTACGAAATGGTTATGGTACGAAACGTCCGTAATTCATCGAGATTATTTATCTAGAATTGAAATTGAAATTTATGTTTGAAAGTAGATAATCTATACATTTGTCAGTTAAAATGTAAATTTAGATATTGATAGTCACGTTTAAACAGTAAAGTATGTTGAAAAGTTTTTATTCTATTTTTATTACTTTTCATGGAATTCGAATAAACGAGTAGGTCTATAAGTGACCAATAGAATTTCTTGTTACAAGCAACTTTGGAACGCCAGGCAAAATGGCGTCGGGTGAAAAACAACAACACCGAATCAATTTTCGAAACCTTGTTTTTAGTTCTTGTACATTTGCTTCTTCATCAACAAAATGATATGTAGTCTCACGTTCTCCTATCGAAGATTGTATTTTTTACCCGGTGTGTGTTTAAAAGTTTAAAAGTACTGCATGCCCCACTATTAACCGCAGATAAGAAAAAGACCCTTCAGGTCACCTTAACCAAATGCAGACATTGAACTCTGAGATTTGTTCAGGTTTGTTTACCTGTAAACTATATCGCCAACTATTTTTTTGAGCAATGGAGGAAGCACCTACGCAATAGTTTAGGCTAGCTTTCACTCTAGCGGGTGCTTTCCTCCACGCAGCTGAGATTAGAGAAATAAATGAATTTCCTATTGTCGTGGTACTAAAACATTCCACTGTGTGTTGAAAAATAAGTGACTTGCCTGATATATTTCTGTTGCAAAAAACATGCAATGATACCTCATGTATATTTCTATGATAACTGATTTTCTGTTTGTCAGTTAAGGATTCTAAATCATGGCAAAGCAGGGGACAGCATTGACCAACTTTCAAAAAGGCTTACTTCTGGTATTATTGTGGCATTGAGATGAGGCCCTGGAAGATTTACATGCTCACCCTATGTATGTTCAAAACTATGGCAAATGAAAATCAAGTTATTTCCAAAGTGTTGAGATGATTTTATCAAGAATTTTGAGCAACATTTATAAATAAATTCTCCCTGTCATTTTATACACGAGGTTTTACTTTGCACACTGTAAAAATGGAGGGAAAAATGACGTCTACAGATCTTTGATTAAAATAGCAACAAATACCCCATTTTGAACCTCTTTTGTGGATATAAAAGTGAATATATAATTTCTAGAGTATTCTTTCATTTCAATAGATGGGAACTCAATTAAAAAAAAAAATGTAGTGCTTTGAGAAGAAGATTTTTATAACTAGCATGTCAAAAATTTTGTCAGGGCCTCTTATTTTCATTCCCATATTTGGAAAGCGGTGATGTTATCATTTAATGGTCGTCTGAAATTTACTTTCCCGTTTGATAAACTTCAGTGACAGGAAAACAAATTTTACAGGACTGTTATAATGATACTGATTTTGTTACACAGAGAAGATCATCAACTTTATTTAGGGGATAGAGGTGATTTTGCAAAGAGCCAAGTTTTCTTACTATTCGGATGAAAACTCGATTTTACCTACCATTTTTGGAAAATTTGCCGAAGTAAGTTTGTAAAGTGTTTTGACTGTATCTGACCTACAGATGCTCATGTGAGGACATCCTCAAGGAGGTGCATTTCAGTCTCACTTTTAGAAATTGTAAATACCACGATATTGAAGAACCCACGATAATACCGGAATTGACTATAATTTAGATCTGTATTTTCGCAATATGAAGTCATCTTGGCTCTCAATAAGGGATGGATGTCAAAATTCATGTATATTGGAGCCTGTTGAAATCCAGTTTTCCCACAGTTTCAGGGTTTTCATTTAAAGCCGATTGCCGATCAAAAACATCGGTTGAAATCGGCCTTTAATCGGTTGTTTTTGCTGGATCTTTGAAAAATCCATCGCGTTGTTTATATCGAAAATATTTCACGCGTTGGTAACTCTACTGCGACACCGGTTCAATTTTACCGCGAAACCAGATACAGTTGGTTTATGAATGTTACATGGTCATTCATTGGATACTTGCATCCAATTATCCAATCGTAGGCGACGATACGTTTCTCCGATCTCCATTTGGTAATCATGGACGCCAAAGCCTAGGCAGCCCCCTTGACGCTCGGCCTGTTGTTTTTGTCAATCAGTCGGTTGCTTCATTTCAAAATGAAAACCCTGCAGTTTTGGATGCAGGGTTCAATTTTTAGACAGACTACAACTCTTTTCCATGTGGTTAACAGTGTTTCTGCCAGCCCATAATTTTGGAATCATTCAGGAATGTTACGTGTCATGGTCTTTAAACTTTTTTGTAATTGTCTTTGCTCCCATGTAGATGTCCCATAATGCTAAAAGTTTTATGACAGTGTGGTGTTAAAGGTAAAAGCTGAAAACAATGACCCCATAGAAACTGTCGTCTGTCATCTCGATTACTATAACAGGTTGGTGACCATGACTGAGCAGGGTCAAAAAATGGGTACAAAAAGTTCATAGTACAGATTCCATACAATAATATAGGCAAGATGACAGCGATGTTACACACAATAATGTCGCATCTTAGACCGATACAGTGAAAACCGGAAACAAATTATTCAGTGGTACGTAAACTGGTACCCATTATATCTCGCGTAACCGTTGATGTGAAGATTTATAACAGGCTGACAGTTTAAGTGGTAGAAAGTGGATTCGATACGATTCTGCAGTATGAATTTTGTAAGATATATTAATTGAATCAATTTTTTATGTGTTCTTTTTAGATCTGATTTATGTTGCGTCAAGGAAAATGAGATGTATTTATTCTATTGCGTTGGCCTTTCACTTTGCATGTAAAAAACACAAAAACTTGGACTTTCTGAAACTCTGGGTTAATCTTATGCCAAACGTGAGGCTCAAACATGCCCAGTCCATTTCCTTTGTCAGTTCTATTCTAAGAAATGTAAAAACCCTCTTTATATGGTTTCAATGCCAAGGTGAAAGTTTAAAGCATTTTCAGATGAAAATTTACATGTGAATCAATTGATGAGATTTTTTCCTTGAATGAGTAGAAGACATTATGAGAAAAGAAGAAAAAATTCTTCTTTCTATACAATGTCAGGGTTTTCCCTGACTGACCCCCCTGTTTCTTTGAATTTGGACCCCCAAATTTTCTAATTGACCCCCTAAATTTAAAATATTTGCCTTCTTACATTTATTTGAAGGGAGTCCAATGATCCCTAAATAAGAAAATCCAGGGAAAACCCTGAATTTTTTCAAAAACCTTTAACTTCAAGGTTGTTAAAACACAGGATAGTAGGTTGTTAAAACACAGGATAGTTAGGGAAAGCTTGAATTTGTAGAGGTGATAAATTGTATTATGATTATTAGAGGAATAATAAACCGTGCAACATTTTCACCAATTTGTGTGGCTGACACCCCAAATATGATTATTGACCTACCTTATGGATGTTTGGAGTTTATTGCTCGCAACAGTAACTTGATACCACAGTGACAGGACTATAAAATTTATCTTTAAGGAAGTATAACACTATTATTAGGGTCATACAATTTTAAGCATTTGCTAATATTTCAAAATTGGATACCAAAAGTGTCATCTGCCTCATTAGAAATGGAAATAGATGACAAAGCCATCCTTCCATATTGGGGAAAAAAAAAAATCCAACATCTGCAATTTCATTGTTAAAATCAGAATCAGACAATGTAGATCTGAAAATCTGATTGGAATCCACATTTGTGTAATTTACTTTCTTTAACCCTTTCCCAAACAAGCCCTGGTTTTCACGTGTCTGCAGTACAAGTCTTTTGAAAACACTGTGGGAAAAGGAGAAATTGCTTGTAACGAGCAATTTCTCCTTTTCCCACAGTGTTTTCTACCCTTTTTGAGACCTTTCTGCCATTTTCATCAAAGTTAAAATTGTCGTCTTCAAACTCTTTCAATTTGGACCAGTCCAAAATTTGTCGTTTTGGAAAGGGTCAACTCTTTACCAAATGACAAAAATGTAGGCTTGCCCAAATTAAAAGCATTGGCAGTTGGCAGGCAAAATTCAAATGTGGTTCAAATGATGGAATTTTTCTTTGATAGGGTTGAAAGCATTTGGGAAAAGGAGAAAATGCTGGTTACTAGCATTTTCTCCTTTTCTCACAATGTTTTCAAAAGGCTTCTTCCTCAGGGTCGTTTAAACTCAGGATCTTGTGGTAGAGGGTTAAAAGCAACTGAAATTGGTAAAGGGAGTTAGGATTCTTGGAAAGGATGAATAACTACAGTTCAAATTATAATTCTATTCTAGATTAATACATGGGAAGTGCTGAACAGCGACATATTCATAAATGATGACAGATTGCAGAGACATTATGGTCAACTTTAGAAGGAAAAAGATCTTGTTTGTCCTACTATTACTGTTGGGTATTGCTGTTATTGTCATCAAAAAATATCTAATAGTTCACATAAAGAGACATTTTTCCTCTAACCTTGATGTAAACTCTTTGTTGAAATCAAGGTATGAGGCATGTAATGGACATTTTACTGGGTATGGCCATAAGTTTGCAGTGCTGAAAAATGTTACAATAGTACCAAAATTAAGTGAGTGGTGTCTCCCTGTGACATGCAAATCTAAATTGTCAGACTATTCTTTTGAATTTGGCAAAGAAGGAACTCACATGAATGAATGGCTGACTAAAGTGAAACAATGTGATAGTGTTCCATGGTGGTCTTCAAACATCGTGAAGGATGGTGGAATTGCAGTTGCCGTAAAACGTTATGAGTATTTAAATCTTTATCACACAATGACAGACTGGTATAATGTCTTTCTGACAGTAAAACTCTTAAACTATTCAGCTAGTGAAGTAACTGTGATTTTGTTAGATCAGCATCCACCAGGCTATTTTGATACAGTATGGGAAACTTTATTCAAAAGAGTGGTTTACTGGAATAGCAGTAAGCCTCTTTTTTTCAACACAGTGGTCTGGAATATTTTAGGCTATGAAAGTCCACTGAATTATCACAGTCTAAATTCCATTCCTTATACAGAAAGCTTTAGACAATATTTTCTTCACAGACATGGTATTTTTGATTCAAAACATCTAAGTTGTAAAAATATTTCCACCCTGATTTCATTTCGTAGAAATTACTACTTTGCTCCAGGTACACCTATTCGCATTTTGACACGTAAAATCAAGAATGAAATGGAACTAGTTGAATATTTAAAAAACAATTACAAAAGTCTGAACATAACTGGTTTTCAACTTGATCAGCTACCTTTTATTGATCAATTGAAATTAATTGCAAAAACAGATCTGTTGATCTCTATGCACGGTGCAGGTTTAAGTCACATACTGTTTCTTCCTAAACATGCAGGAGTAGTTGAACTTTTTCCATTGTATTGGTTGAAATACAGCACACCACACTTCAAAGCATTTTCAAGATGGAGAAGATTGAAGTACTCAGTGTACCAAAATTGGAATTCAGCAAATGAGTTGGACGACTACAAGACATACATTCCCCCAGTTTCACTAGCTCAAAATATTGAAGATATTACCTCACGGATGTGTGAAAATGTTTGATACAGAATCTAGAAATACATGGATTGTTCTGTCCCACCTTGTGACATGTTTTAACCCTTTACCACAAAGTTCCGACACTTAACAGCCCTGAGGTAAAAGACTGTAGAAAATATTGTGGGAAAAGGAGAAAAAGCTGGTTACTAGCAGTTTCTCCTTTTCCCACAATGTTTTCTACCCTGTCATAGAACTTAACCCTTTACCACACAATCATGACTTTTAACAACCATGAGAAAGAAGCCTTTTAAAAACAATGTGGGAAAAGGAGAAAATGCTGGTAACCAGCATTGTCTCCTTTTCTCACAATGTTTTCTAACCTTTCAGAAATAAATGCAATCATTTAGCCATATTGAATTTGTCATCTGCAAATGCTTTCAATTTGGACCAGTCTGAAATATCTTCGTTTGGTAAAGGGTTAAGCTCATTTGTACCAATTTTGAATACGTCACCTGTAGATGTTTCACAATCAGAAGTGCTAAAAATTTGATGCATGGGAAAGGGTTAACTTGTTGAAATTGAAGGCATCTGGAGATGGCATTAAATTTGGCGCAAATGATTGTATTTGTCTTTGAAAGGTTAGAACATATTGTTGGAAAGGGAAAAAAATGCTTGTTAACAGCATTTTTCCTTTTCCAGCAATATTCAAAAGGGTTCTTCCTCAGGGTTGTTAAAACTCGGGATTGTGTGGTAAAGGTTTGTTAACATCTGTGCAATAGTCTTTTGCAAAACATGGTGAAAGAAGGAGAAAAGGCTTCGTGTTATTGCTAAAAATTGGTGCATGACATTTTGTCAAAAGGGTGTTTTGTTAAAATCCATGTATGTTTTAAAATACCTTCTGCTTAATTCTTAGATTTATTTCATGAAAGGCTCTGTCTTGGAGAAAGATTTGAGCCACAATTTTGTCTGGGTTAGGGTAACTAAGGCTCAGGGCTAGGGAATCATTTTTGATGAATGTGGTTTTCGATGAAATACTGCGGATCTGCAAATAATATCCTCCATAACAAAGTGGGAGGGAGGTTTACTGGAATCAAGTTGTCCTTCTGTAGAGTTGTCCTCTTCTTCCCCTAAAGTTTTCAATTAACCCATTGTACCACAGTCCCATTTTTAAATGACCCTAAGGATGAAGGCTTTTGAAAACATTGTGGGAGATGGAGAAAATGCTGACAAGCAGCATTTTCTCCTTTTCCACAATGTTTCCTATCCTGTCACTGGCAAATTCCATCATTTGAGCAACATTTTATTTGTTGTCTTCAAATGCTTTCCAATTTGGACAACTTTCCATTTTTGTAGTTTGGTAAAGGGTTAATTTGGCTGAATTTTCATTGAAAGATTCCTACCATGGGAACTTGTGTACGTGCAATTTTTATCATGTTTGGTCGATTATCATAGGAGTTATTGTTTTTTAAATGTATTTTCAAATGAAAGTTTCCTACCAATTTTTACTATTTTTATTTATGTTGACAAATCAAATTTGTCCTTGAATAGATAGAAAACATTGAGGGAAAAGGAGAAATGCTGGTTACCAGCATTTTTCCCTTTCCCCCCACAATGTTTTGAGAAGCTTTCTTCTTTACGATTGTTAAAACATGGGATTGTGTTGTAAAGGGATGATAATGGTATGTATTTCCTCTTAACCCTGTACCACACAATCCCGACTTTTAACGACCCTGAGGAAGAAGCCTTTTGAAAACATTGTGGGAAAAGGAGAAAATGCTGGTAACCAGCATTTTCTCCATTTCCCACAATGTTTTCAACTCTTTCCAAGACATATTTCGAATTTCAAGTCACATGTATTTTGTCATCTGCAAAAGCTTTCAATTTGGATTGGCCTAAAATTTTGTTGTTTGGTAAAGAGTTAAGCCAGTTAAAAATAAAGTCCAGAAATTGGAAAGGGACTAATGTAAATGTGATGAACTTTGTTTATAATAATTGTTCTCTAAGTCTAGTCATTATGATATTAAGACAACTATTTTAAGCTCACCTGAGCAAAACTATTCTTAGCTCACCTGAGCATGAAATGCAGCTTTATGCTCAAGGTGTGGTTTTGTGATCCTGCTGTGTCTGACATCTGTTGTAAAGGTGTGCGGTATGCATGTTCTATAGGCCAAATGTTCAGTACTCATGAAACTTGATCAGAATGTTTAAATATTGGCAGAATGATTTCAGAAATGGGTCACCTGGGATCAAAAAGTTGTTTACAATGTCAGAATCTTTAGAAAAAAATAATAATAAAAAAAAAACAGTGTGTGCATTCTAGAGGTCATATTCTTGATCCAGTGCTCATTATACATGGTCTTTATATTTACCTTAATAGTATCTTGTAGGAGTTGGAAAATGGGTTAGGTTAGGTCAAAAAGTAGATCATTAATTAACTCTTTACCACACAATCCCGACTTTTAATGACCCTGAGAAAGAAGCCTTTTGAAAACATTGTGGGAAAAGGAGAAAATGTATGTAACTAGCATTTTGTTTTCTAGCCTCCCTAAAACAAATTTCAGTTTTTAAGTCACATTTATTTTGTTGTCTGCAAATGCTTTCAATTTGGACTAGTCTAAAAGTTTATCATTTGGTAAAGAGTTAAATTCTTAGGAAAACCTGGTGTTCACACTGATGCCTAATTGTCAGTCCTATGCTCATGAAATTTGGTCAGAGTATTTATCTTTATAATACATATATGAACCATACTCTGTGAAAAGTGGGGTCCTGCATGGCTCAGTGGTAAAGTGTAAACCTCATGACTGGAAGTCCTGGGTTCGAGCCTCACTGGATTCATTGTTTTTTTTTTTTGTGGTAATGTCCTTGGGCAAGACACTTCAGAGCCCTAGCTTAGTACTGGTGGAAACCAGGAAATGCATAAATATTTGAGCTGTTGCCGTGATATGACTGAAATAATGTTGAAAGCGGTGTAAAACACCATTCAATAAATCCGTCAGTCTATGAAAAGGGGGCTTAATACATCTTCAAAAAGAATCGACCCAGGTTAGCATGCACAGTCAGCGCAGGCTGATCTGGGTCAAAACTTGTTGCTATTTGGTCAATTTTCTGTATGTCCAAGGGCCAGTCTACCTCAAGATTCAGTTGGTTGTTAAAAAAGTGGTTTTTTATGGATTTATGATTATGTGATGCCTTGACTGGTGCAATGCATCACACATATGCATTAAGGCCCCTTTTGCCAGGGTGTGGCTCATATACATTTACTAGTATCTTGTACATATTTGATTTCAAATTAGGTTATTCTTAATTGAGGTCAGTAGGATAAATCTGTAAAAATAATTGAATGCATTCTGGTGGCTACCTTTTCAGCCCAATGATGACAAACTAAATGAGAATTGTTTGTTAAAGAGTAGAAAACATTCCAGGAAAAGAAGACAACATGGGTTACTTGCATTTTTTCTCCTCCAGAAATACATGTATTTTCACAGGCCTTCTTCTTCAGGATTGTAAAGACCCAGTGTTGTTTGTAGTAGGGTTTACTCTTTACCACTTGAGCAAAACTTTGACATTCCCAAATTGTGAGCATTTGCAGATAACAATGTACCAGTGTATGTGGCTCACATGATAGAGTTTGACTTTGATAATCAAAGTGGAAAACATTGTGGGAAAAGGAGAAAATGCTGGTTACCAGCATTTTCTCTATTTCCCACAATGTTTTTAAAAGGCCTCTTCCATAGGGTTACCAGCATTTTCTCCATTTCCCACAATGTTTTTAAAAGGCCTCTTCCTTAGGGTGTTTAATCTTGGGATTGTGTGTGGAAGCTATGGTTGCTTTTGTGAATAGACTGTATCAAGATCAGTCTGCGCAGAATAAGGAATCTGATCTTGGATCTACACCATGGTTAAACAGCCTTCAAGGGCATAGCCAGATGTTCAGAATCAAGAGTGCCGTTTCACCCTTAGGCTTCTAAACGTGACGCTGAGAGCTTTTTTGGATAGTGTAAATGAAGATCAGACTGCTTTATCCCTTTACCACACAATCCCGACTTTTAACAACCCTGAGGAAGAAGCCTTTTGAAAACATTGTGGGAACAGGAGAAAATGCTGGTAGCCAGCATTTTCTTCTTTTCCAATAATGTTTTCTACTCTGTCAAGGAGAAATTTCGTCATGCAAGCCACCTTTAATTTGTCGTCTGCAAATGCTTTCAATTTGAACCAGTCCATATTTCAGTCGTTTAGTAAAGAGTGAAAGCATGCAGTCTGATCTTGATCTACATTGTCTAATACAGTCAGATTTTCCACCCTAAAGAGATGGGATGAAATTGCAGTATTTTGTGCTTTTACTCTAGGTTGGAAATTTTCATTTTTAGCTCCACTGGCCGAAGGCCAGCGGGCTTATGTCATGGCCCGGTGTCCGTCGTGCGTCCGTCCGTCCGTCTGTGCGTTAACTTTTATTTCAAACATCTTCTTCTCTGAAACTACCCATCCGATTTTCACAAAACTTCACAGAAATGATCCTGACATGGTCCTCTTCAGAATTTCTTGAAAGAATTTGATTCCTTCAAAAACTCTGGTTGCCATGGCAACAAAACTGAAAAATATTGGAAATCTTTAAAAATCTTCTTGTCTGAAACCATAAGGCATAGGGCTACCAAATTTGGCATGTAGCTTTATGTAGTAGACCTCTATCAAGTTTCTTCAAATTATAGCCCTGGGGTCAAAATTGGCTCTGCCCCAGGGGTCACAAGTTTTACATAGGCTTATATAGAGAAAACTTTAAAAATCTTCTTGTCTGAAACCATAAGGCATAGGGCTACCAAATTTGGCATGTAGCTTTATGTAGTAGACCTCTATCATGTTTCTTGAAATTATAGCCCTGGGGTCAAAATTGGCTCTTCCCCAGGGGTCACAAGTTTTACATAGGCTTATATAGAGAAAACTTTAAAAATCTTCTTGTCTGAAACCATAAGGCATAGGGCTACCAAATTTGGCATGTAGCTTTATGTAGTAGACCTCTATCATGTTTCTTGAAATTATAGCCCTGGGGTCAAAATTGGCTCTGCCCCAGGGGTCACAAGTTTTATACATAGGCTTATATAGAGAAAACTTTAAATATCTTCTTGTCTGAAACCATAAGGCCTAGAGCTACCAAATTTGGCATTTAGCTTGATCTAGTTGGAGTCTACCAAAAGTGTCCAAAGTATAGTCCTGGGGTCAATTTGGCCTCATACTTGGAAGGGGGGGGGGTCACAAGATTTACATAGGCTTACATAGGGAAAACTTTTAAATCTTGGTGTACATAGCCATAAGGCTTAGGCTACCAAATTTTGCATATAATTATAGCATTATTTAGTGGACAGTTACAAAGAGGGCCCAAGTTACAGCTCTAGGATCAAGTTTGGCCCTGCACCAGGGATCACAAGTTTTACATGGGTTTATGGAGTGAAAAGTTCAGAAACCATCTTGTTACCAGCCATAAGGCCAAGAACTCCCACATTTGGCATGTTATTCTTCTAATACAATATTCCCCATTTAGTCAGACTGTAGCCATGAGGTCAAAGTTTTATAAGGGCTTATATAGTGAAGACTTTTCTTCGTGGTTTATATTTATAAGCCAGTGGAGCGATACAGGGCCATCATGGCCCTCTTGTTTCTTTTCCATTTTGACTAGATTGTTTGCCTTGAACTACTGTCTTTGGCCAATCTTTTTCACCATTCTTGAGAAATTCTGGACTTTCTTAGTATTCTGCCTAGTGGGACGCAGATAGATAACCAACTACATGTTTGGATGATAATCTAATTGATGATGTAGATATAGCTTGCAGTCTAAAGTACTGATGTATAACCATAACCATATAGCATAACCATATAGTGTGATGGTAAAAAACTGAAAAGTATACAAAGAATATGCTTAATACACCGCACTTTCCAGAATTCATTTTGACTTGAACCAGAACATTGTTAAAAAGGCAGCAACCCGTTCAAAAAAAAAAATACCACATTGCTTCCCCGTCAACAATGCACTAAGACAATATTCTCTATTAAGCTTTATGAAATGCTAATTTGATACTAATCGATAGAAAACTAAATACAGTAAGACTTCCATTAAGCGACCAACCAAGGGACCGCCTAAAAGTGGTCGCCAATGCAAGATTTACTGTATCTTCACTAAGAACCTCTGTAGTAATAATATTAATACTGCACTGTTAATAGACATATTGAAATCTATCAAAACGGTGCTCCCAGAAATCAAAGTTAAAACACCTCAAAATTTAAGATTAATGAAGAATTAATTCTAGTAAATTGAATGACAGTGAATAATGACCTCTAGAATAAACTTAGAACAATTAATTCAATTAGAAATGAAATTACTACTTGAATGTAAATTGACTAGTGACGAATCGATTCAAACCAGGTTCCAAGTGATGACAAAATTGCAGCCTGTATGAAAATTGCAGCTAAACACTGATTAACACAGACACTATGCTACTCAAAGACATAGTACTATAATGCAAAAGCTTCACTTACTCCGTGGTGGGCTCCTAAAATGTCAAAAATCTACTAAACTTGCAAATGGCTGACTTTCACTGTCAAATTCATGTGCTTTACCAAAGAAAATCGGAATTACGTAATCAAAGTACCCGCGGTAATATTTTCATCAAAGTGCGGAGAGTACTGCAAGTTCACGGACCGTGAAATAATTCTAATACGCTATACTGATTCTAAGCACTAAGACTAGTAATCTAATTGACTGAGCTAAATTTCACAGCCAATCAGACTGCTGTTCCAGCACACTTAGTCTTTCATTTTTAGCTCCACTGGCTAATGGGCAGCGAACTTATGTTATGGCCCTGTGTCTGCTTTGCGTCCTTCCATGCGTGCTTGCGTTAACTTTTATTTCAAACATCTTCTCTGAAGCTACCCATCTAATTTTGACCAAACTGAATAGAGATGATCCTGCTATGATCCTCTCCAGAATTTCTTAGAATAATTTGATTCCCTTCAAAACTCTCACACACATATTTATATGGGCGGATGTACTACTCAGACACGTGCCAATCATACAACATACTAGGATCACATATTTCCCCTGATACCCAGGATATGTATAGAACTCATCTTTAAATATGTCAGGCTGCATGTACATACCTATGCCTAGAGGTCATAGTGTTACATCCGTCCCTTTCTCATTTTTTTGTTGATTGTCTATCGTTGTATCCTTTATAGTGGTTGCCCGTCGCATTGAAGCATTTTCTTCGCATAGTAGGTCCTGGCTTGTTGTACCGTCAGGTTTTCTTCATAGATTGCAGAAAAGTCGCCAGTTGTTAATCTTGTCGCTGCTTCTACGGCAGTATCAACTGACAGTTTGGTCAGTTGTTCCGCATCCACATATCGTTGGCGTCGTTCTAAAATGACGAATCTGCAAAAGTTCACCTTTTCAGGAGAAAGAAAAAACTGAATGTTTTCTTTTCTAACAACACGTTATTTAACCTTCTTTGGTTGTAAAATAAACTAGTTAAACCTTTTCACATACAGACTTCTTGAATACGATAACAGATCTCGCGTTTGAAATAAAGTGTAATGCAGCTTTTTCTCACTAGAAATTCTCGGAAAATTCAAGATACGACATTATTGCAGTCTGATTATGATTTATGTTATGACTAATTAGGTTAAACCTGTGATCATTCACTAAACTTTAAAAAATGGATTTTAAATCGGTCATCATGTTAGCTTTTATAAACACATGTGCAAACAATTTTTATTTCTCTACCAAATGACAAAATTTTAGCCTTGTCCAAATTGAAAGCTTTTGCAGATAAATAAAATGTTGCTAAATTGATGATTTCTGTGTTTGACAGGGTAGAAAGCATTGTGGGAAAAGGAGAAAATGCTGGTTACCAGCATTTCCTAATTTTCCAAAAATATTTTTAAAAGCATCGCCCTAAAGGTTGTCAACACTCAGGATCATGTGGCAATCGGCTAAAAAAAAGTATTTCTAGCCCTAAGAATGTGGCAGGTTATCGTAGAACGCATGGTAATCTCTAGGGACCACTGACTTTAATTGTTGTAGGTGAAGAAATTTGTTCTTTTTCAGGGGTATACTCCCGCTATACAACTTTTCTGGTGTGTTGTTTTCAACAGTTGATACCTTCTGCGGTTTTGGTAACTCTTGATACTCTGAGCTCATCATGGTTTTGTACATTATAACACCATCACCATATCTGAGTGATCGTATGTCGTTGACAGTGTCTGTGCCAACACCGGTTCCTGGTCGAATTGACGAATAATTTCCGACATTGGAAAATTTAAAAAAAAAAAATTATAATCTACGTATTTTACGTCATAAGGGACCCCTTTTCTTGCACCTTGTATGCATTCTACATACTGCTGGGGTACGTAAATTGGCTTATTCTTATGCTTCTTTCAGTTACACTGTGCACACTATCACACTCCATCTGAGTGTGGCCACTTTTGAGATACTTTTGTTCAACAATGATCTTGTGGTCACTTGAAAACTGAAGAAGAGCGTTCGAGAGAGTTACGTTACGGTTTTGATATCCACATCCATCCGAATATATAATTACGTGGTTTATCTCATGAGAATTGATTTTAGATAAGTAATCTAAAAGGCAAGTGGTGAATATGTTTGCTGTTAGCTCTCCATCACATTCATGCCGAAAATAACATAACCTGAGGTGAGGCCAGGCCGAATATCTTATAATTATGACACGACAGCTTCATTTTGTAGTAAAGACAACAATAAGTAAACTCTGCAAGTCTACAGTGATCACTTTTTAAGGTTCTTCTCAGTTTGGGTTCTCTCTTTGTCTCTCTCTCTTTTGAGGTACGTGCCTCATCTTTGCGTTTGATGTGCTGTGCATATTATGTATCAGAAATCGTTTTAGCTTCATGACCACAACACGTATCGCATAGATCCTTCTTAGGTCTATACAAACTTAAATTCAGATCATTAAAGGCTTTTGTGAACTGTGTTATTTTCAATACTGGCTTTTCTTCCGCAAGCATCTTTCGCTTGCACTCTGACTACACATCACGCAGCATAACAAACAATGGCTCTAAATACTGCTTAGTTGTAGAGGTCCTACAATAGTGAGATGGTAGCTTGGGTAAATCTTTATGATACTGACAGGCTTGTTCAAATGTAGGAGAGGATCAAGATTTATGTTTATTTGCTAGTATTCCAATATTTGTATCCGTAGGAATACCGGATTCACCACCTTGTATCCACTGATAAACCATCTTCTCATTTAAACCAAGGGTAGATAAAAATATTTCACGGCATACTAATACCCTCTGATCATTAAGCTTTAAGAAGTACTTGTGTGAAACCTTCTTTCTACTGTCTTCTTTTGATCGTCTTCTGACTTCACATTTGTCTACCAGGCTCACAACATAAACCCTATTCTGATTCAAATCCATTTTACGCCAGAACAATTCATATATATATTTTCTCTGGTGCTTTCATCTATCTCTCTGCATCTTCGGCCACCAACTCTCTTTTGACACTTTGTAGAACACTTGCTTTGATGCAGAATCCTCTCGGTTCTTTCTCTTTAATAATGTTTTTTTCCATCTTGATTTTTGACTACACCTTTATATTTTAGCCCTGTCATTCTCAATCTTTTATTTTTAAGCTTTGTGATCTTTGTTGATTTTTCGATCTGTAGTCTTAAATGTTCTTTCTCACTTTCTTTCTCTGTAATTACTTCCTCGTACTCAGCCATTAGCTGTTGTTCATTCATCTCTGTTTCTCCGACATCAAGTGCTACATCTTGAGGCTCAACATTTTCTAAATGCGAAGAAATATTACAGTCTTTAGGTGCACTTAAGTCTTAAATAATGTGTCTATCATTTGATTCGAACTCGTTGCTTGAAATCCGAAGATGATGTCAGTTACAAAATCTCATGACAAATCAAAAGATCAGAATAGGAAATGACTGTCCGCTCCCAGACTGTTCGGGGGTTGTAAACCCAACATTTTGTTCATGAATAAGTGAACTTTTCATGGGCTTAACAGAGGAGACAGCTGTAGAAGTACAGGGTTTTTCTGAAATACATTCAAAGTCGCTTTCATCACTCGAACGTTCCCTCCTACGCTTCGGTGGAAGAAAGTCAGGATCTTTTACCTCGTAATCATAATCCGATATATCTATATCGGAATTGGCATTTTTGTTGTTGTTATCGTCCGTTGTGCAAGTGTCCACACTAGTATGGTCATCTGTGTGTCTCTTTAAAGCTAGTTCAATTAACCTTTTTCCTCTAGACAACATGGTGTTTTGGTGGTATTTTATGTATATTGCAGTTTAAATGCCTTCTGCGCAGATTGTAGATGTCGGTATCCTCAACATGTTCAGGAAACGAGACAAAAAGCTGTATTAGCCACTCATCAACAAGCATATCACAAGTACCCGGCTCAATGAGTACTCCAGACAAGTCTAAAACAGTAAGTCGTAGGTGGGCACAGATAGTTACGACTGTCCCAGGAGATATGTGTGTGAATGAAAGGTAAAGTTGGTCAAAATTCTTACAGTTATCTATCACACCAAAGTCTGTATCAACTAATTACGGCACTCAGATAAGTTCAGTATAACCAGTGATGGTGTCTGTTTCAAGAAACACAGTGTTGAAATAGTACTGTGGCTTATGTCTAGCCAATATAAGAACTCAGAATAGAAAAGTCTTGGACAAAACAATAGGTCTAAGTCAAACGAGTTTAAGCCTTTCAGAGCTAATGGAACAAAAAATTTTTGAAAACATCAGGAATGTCTCAGTATACGTCTTAGACACGGTGGTTGAATTTCTGTATAGAAGTCTATATCAGTATTTCTCCATAGAAATGAATTATATTCAGTCACGTCCATCAGCTGTTTACATGTTCTATTCACACACCGGATTAGTTCTATAAGAGGAATGTATGACAGTATTTTGACAAGAACACACTCTGGTAATGACAGTAGGGAAGCCATCCATCTCCTCGAAAATAGCTTGTCTGCAATTATAGAGGTAAAAAATGTGCATCAGTTACGTTCGAAAATGACGTACTTGAGTAATCACGCCAAAAACTGGAATAATTACATAGAAATTCAACATTTTCTTCGCTTTTGGATTAATTCCTCGTAGAGACAACCTCTTTCAGGCATCTATGTGTTGCAAAAGAAGTCGTTTTCTTAAAAAATCATGTAATCAAGTGAATATCACTTTTCAAAATTAATATTTCATGGATAATTTGATACAACATAACGTGCAAGCTCGCATTCATTGTTTTACAACATTCATATTTTCGAATGATGCTCAAAAAGAGATTTTAACAAGAAAAATGGGAATAATACTTACATGTGACAGGTCCCAGTGTTTACATTGCAAATACAACGGAAAATTGCTCATACGACATCTTTGAACGCCGGCCGACGATATGGTAGTTCCTTTTTTTAAAATAAATTCTGATGTTTTTGAGACCTCATGTACTATTTTATTCCAACTGCTAGAATTAGCCAACTTGAACAACATTTTGATGAGCTGTTTCCTTTTTCTCAGGCTTTTTAAATGTTGATTAGCATTTTTAGCTCTACTGGCTGTAAGCCAGCAGAGCTTGTGTCATGGCGTGGTTTCCGTCGTCCGTCCGTCCGTTTTTCTAGTTTACGCGATAAAGTCTGCATTTATGGTCGGATTTTTGTGAAACTTGCACAGTTTGTTTATCTCATCAATAGCTTGAACCCTATTGATTTTGAAAACAAGAGGGCCATGATGGCCCTGTATCGCTCCACTGGCTTATAAATATAAACCACGAAGAAAAGTCTTCACTATATAAGCCTTTATAAAACTTTGACCTCATGGCTACAGTCTGACTAAATGGGGAATATTGTATTAGAAGAATAACATGCCAAATGTGGGAGTTCTTGGCCTTATGGCTGGTAACAAGATGGTTTCTGAACTTTTCACTCCATAAACCCATGTAAAACTTGTGATCCCTGGTGCAGGGCCAAACTTGATCCTAGAGCTGTAACTTGGGCCCTCTTTGTAACTGTCCACTAAATAATGCTATAATTATATGCAAAATTTGGTAGCCTAAGCCTTATGGCTGTGTACACCAAGATTTAAAAGTTTTCCCTATGTAAGCCTATGTAAATCTTGTGAACCCCCCCTCCAAGTATGAGGCCAAATTGACCCCAGGACTATACTTTGGACACTTTTGGTAGACTCCAACTAGATCGAGCTAAATGCCAAATTTGGTAGCTCTAGGCCTTATGGTTTCAGACAAGAAGATATTTAAAGTTTTCTCTATATAAGCCTATGTATAAAACTTGTGACCCCTGGGGAAGAGCCAATTTTGACCCCAGGGCTATAATTTCAAGAAACATGATAGAGGTCTACTACATAAAGCTACATGCCAAATTTGGTAGCCCTATGCCTTATGATTTCAGACAAAAAGATTTTTAAAGTTTTCTCTATATAAGCCTATGTAAAACTTGTGACCCCTGGGGCAGAGCCAATTTTGACCCCAGGGCTATAATTTGAAGAAACTTGATAAAGGTCTACTACATAAAGCTACATGCCAAATTTGGTAGCCCTATGCCTTATGGTTTCAGACAAGAAGATTTTTAAAGATTTCCAATATTTTTCAGTTTTGTTGCCATGGCAACCAGAGTTTTTGAAGGAATCAAATTCTTTCAAGAAATTCTGAAGAGGACCATGTCAGGATCATTTCTGTGAAGTTTCGTGAAAATCGGATGGGTAGTTTCAGAGAAGAAGATGTTTGAAATAAAAGTTAACGCACGGACGGACGGACTGACGGACGGACGGACGACCGGACGGACGGACGGACGGACGCACGACGGACACCGGGCCATGACAAAAGCCCGCTGGCCTTCGGCCAGTGGAGCTAAAAATCTGACAATCAGTGTTGGAAAAGTAGCCATTTAAAGTTCAAAATTTCAATTTCTTGTTTACGCGATAAAGTCTGCATTTGTAGTCAGATTTTCGTGAAACTTGCACAGTTTGTTTATCTCATCAATAGCTTGAACCCTTTTGATTTTGAAAAAAATCTGACAATCAGTGTGGGAAAAGTAGCCATTTAAATTTCAAAATTTCAATTTTTTGTTTACGCAATAAAGTCTGCATTTGTGGTTGGATCTTCATGAAACATGCACAGTTTGTTTATCTCATCAAAAGCTTGAATCCTATTGATTCTGAAAAAAATCTGACTATAAGTGTGGGAAAAGTAGCCATTTAAATTTCAAAATTTCAATTTCTTGTTTACGTGATAAAGCCTGCATTTGTGGTTGGATTTTCATGAAACTTGCACAGTTTAGCTTGAATCCTATTGATTTTGAAAAAAATCTGACAATCAGTGTGAGAAAAGTAGTCATTTAAATTTCAAAATTTCAATTTTTGTTTACGTGATAAAGTCTGCATTTATCGTCAGATATTCGTGAAACTTGCACACTTTGTTTATCTCATCAATAGTTTAAATCCTATTGATTTTGAAAAAAAAGTCTGAGAAACTGTGTGGGAAAAGTAGCCAGTTAAATTTCAAAATTTCAATTTCTAGTTTACACGATAAAGTCAGCATTTGTGGTCTGATTTTCGTGAAACTTGCACAGTTTGTTTATCTCATTGATAGCTTTTACCCTATTGATTTTGAAAAAAAAAAAAAAATCTGACGACCAATTTGGGAAAAGTAGCTATTTAAAGATCAAAATGTCCTATTCTTGTTTGCACAATAAAGTCTGTATTTGTGGTCCGATTTTCATGAAACTTGCACAGTTGCTTTGTATCATCAACAGCTTGAATTCCATCTATTTTGAAAAAAATTCAATAAGTAGTATGGGAAAAGTAGCCATTTAAATTTGAAAACTTACAATTCTAGTTTAATGTCGGCATTTGTGGTTGAATTTTCATTGAACTTGCATAGCTGCTTTATATTATCAATAGCTTGAACCCTATGGATTAAAGAAAAAAAAAAAAAAAAAAAAAAAAAATGAAAATCAGTATGGGAAAAGGTGCCATTTAAACTTGAATTTTTTTTATTTCTTGTTTATGCAATTAAGTCACATTTTTGACTCAATCTTTTGAAACTTGCAAAGATTATTTGTATAATCAAGGGATTGAACTCTATTAAGAATGAAAAAAAAACTAGCAATCGGTTTAGGAAAAGCAGCCATTTGATGACTTAGTATTGTTTACTCAACAAAGTCCACATTATTGGTCACATTCTTTGAAACTTGCAGGGATTGTTTAAAACAGTGAGTACTGAAACCGTATCAAATTTGACTGGATTCCAAACAATTGGTTTTGAGAAATTGTACTTCAGGTTTTTTTTTTACTATTAATTTTGTTCAATTCACCATGCCTACTTTTTGCTGTGTTAGTGGGTTCAAGCCCAATTGCAACAACCCTTTCCCCCAATTTTTTTGTGTGCTTGCTTTTTTTTTTTTTTCTTTTTGCATCATGAATTAGTAGCATATGCTCTAAAAACAGCACACTCATGTCAGTGGAGCGATTCAGGCCCTCAAGGGCCTCTAGTTTAACTCAACTGAGTACAAAGTGTTCAAGGTGAGCTTTTGTGATCGTGCTGTGTCTGGCGTCCGTTGTGCATCGTGCGTTGTCTGGGTCGTCAACATTTACCTTGTGTGCAGTTAATCGGATAGTCATGAAACTTTGTCAGAATGTTTGCCTTGATAAAATCTTGGACAAGTCTGAAGTTGGGTCACATAGGGTTAAAATGTCGGTCACTGGGCTAAATCTTAGAGAAAACCTTGTGTGCACTGTAGAGGCCACATTTTGAGCCTGAAGCTCTGAAACTTGGTCAGAATGTTTGTCTAAATTATATGTTTGACAAGTTCAAAATTGGGTCATGTCGGATCAAAAAGTAGGTCACCCGGCCAAACCTTAGAAAAAACTTTGTGTGCACTCTAGAGGCCACATTTTCAGCCTGATACTCATGAAAGTAGGTCAGATTATTTGCCTAAATAATTATCTCGCTCATGTAAATTGCAAATTTACACTAGAAATAGGTGTGTCAGAGACACGGATGCACCCGCTAAATGATCTTGACCTTGAACCCATCAGAAGAAAATTCTTGCATGACACTAGTACTTGTTAAAGAGAACAAGTTTGCCAAGTCATTTTGAAATTCATTGATAAATGTAGAAGTTATGCTCCGGACAAGGTCAATTTTATCATTTGACCTTCAACTGTGACCTTGACCTTGGGCGTATTGAAACAAACTTTTCGCATGACACTAGTACTTGTTAAGGAGAACAAGTGTGCAAAGTCTTTTTGAAATTCATTGATAAATGTAGAAGTTAGGCTCCGGACAAGGTCAATTTAAACGTTTGACCTTCAACCGTGACCTTGACCTTGGGCGTATCGAAACAAACTTTTCGAATGACACTAGTACTTGTTAAGGAGAACAATTGTGCAAAATTATTTTGAAATCCATTGATAAATGTAGAAGTTATGCTCCGGACAAGAGTGGGACACACACACTAACGCACGCACACACACACGCGCACGCACACACACACGCTCACACTAACACACTAACACTCACACACAGACGGACACAGGTAACTATATGCCCCCCCCCATTTCATGGCGGGGGCATAATTAAAATTCTCATTTTTCAGTTACTTATTCAGTTCAAAGGCTATGTATAACTTATACATGAAGAATTGTTAAAAGAACGATAAACATTGCAGGAATCAACAACTTGCCACTTTCCTATGATGGATTTCGAAATCATATGTTTCCAGAACTGTTAACCACCGGGCTATCATTCCCTCTGGGTCTTAAAATTCCTGAGACAAGTCAAAGAAGCATGATCTGTTCTTACAAAAAAATGTCTTCATCAGAGATATTATCTAAAATGTCTAATAAATGTTACTACAGCCAATAATTCAATGAAAGTGGTGCAGTGTTGTTGCTGGGCTTTATTGAGACTTATACTTGCCTATGCAATGACACGTTCCTCGCCATTCTGAATCTGAGACAAAACAGCGCCAATTCCAAATTGGCTGCCGTCGGTATCTAATATAAATTCCCTTTCTGTTTCTGGATAGCCTAGAATTGGTGCCGAAACAAAATTGTTTTATGGTTTCAAACTGTCTTGGTATTCATTATCCCAGGAAAAGACTTTTCTTTTCTGTGTTAAACGTGTCAATGGATATGCAATAGGGGCAAGGTCCTTAATGTATCTCCTATAGTAATTAACAAGGCCGAGAAAGCTTGTTAACTTAGTCTTACTAGTAGGAACAGGCCAATTCAAAACAGCCTTTACCTTGTCTTGTGGAGAACAAATGCCTTCTTCAGAGACAGTGTGACCTAAGTACTCAATAGACTTCTTGAATAAATGAAATTTCTTTGATTTCGGTGTTACATTTACTTCTTTAAACCTATTCAAAACCAATCCAAGGTTGTGTTACGTTTCTTTAAATGTTTAACTGAAAACAATTTTATCAAGGTAGCATAAGCATTTTTCCCATTGTAAACCCAACAAAACTTTTTCGGTCAGCTTTTCGAAGGTAGCAGGCACATTTGTGAGACCATAAGGCAAAACTTTAAATTGATGTAACCCTAAATGAGGGCTAAATGGTGTGTACTGCTTATGGTTTTCAGCCATTGGTATTTGCCAATATCCAGAAGTTAAGTCTAAAGTATAGAAGTACCTGTAAGAAGATAAAGTTTCTAGAGATTCATTAATGTTTGGTAAAGGATATGCATCCTTTCTAGTAACAGCATTAAATTTTAATTCTCTATAATCCACACAAAATTTTATGGACTTATCAGCCTTAATTACTAACACAACTGGTGAAGCCCAAGGGCTGTTACTTGGCTCAGTTATAGCATCTTCTCTATGTCTTTTCGTATGACATCTTTCTGTGCTAATGAAACTCTACAAGGTGGAATTTTTATGGGTTTAGCATCTCCTACACCAATGGTATGCTCAGCACAAGATGTTTGACCTATTTTCGCAGAGCCATCAGTGAAAATGTCACTGTATTCATAGTAAAAGATCCCTGACTTTCTCAACCTCAAGGTCATTTAATGAAACTGAGGCCCGTCCAATAATGGGTGTAAATGTTCTGGAAGACTTTGGATTTTTCTATTTTTGTTATCTGACTTCAGAGTTGAAACAGCACTTGCATCTTGAAGACTAGCAACAGGTGTACCTTTCCTAATCTTTAACTTCCTATCTGTGATATCGATGAAAGATAAAGGAACTTCAGCTTGATATGGGTTAACTATTGATCTTGACAGCAATACACGTTTTTTAGACAGATTTCTGAAAGGTTCGACAAGGCATGGTCTTTGACCAATTGAATTATCTACTGATCCTCTAACAATTATCTCCTTGTTTGGTGGTATTGAAACCCTTTCGCTTACTCTAATTCTACAGACACTGTCCTGCTTATGCTGCTCAAGTTTGATTTTATGTTTCCCTATTTTCATAACCCCTGTCCCGAAACTGATTGAAACATCAAAATCTTCCAAAAAATCATTTTCTGGCAAACAGCCTAAACCTTCAAGTTCTGCAACTAGGAATTCATGTTGAAAACTTCCATTTTCTATCTCAAAATTCAGAATTATCCTTCCATTAATAGAAATTTCTCTTCCATTTGCGGTTGTGAACTTAACACAATTGCATTTTATTTCATCAGAATTAAGTAGAAGGTGTTCAAATGCCTTTTTGGAAATAATGGAAGTAACAGGTCCAGAATTTATTAATGCATTGCAAAATGAGCCATATGTGACAAGCTTTGTAAAGTGACATGCTTTGTAAAGTGACATGCTTTGTTTGGATTACTTTTATGTTTTTGCCCATTTATAAGTCATGTAAGGTTACACTGTCAGCCCTACTAGAATGCTTTTGGGATTTAGTGTGCTCTGAAGATTTAAGAGAATTTTTTTTTTGTCCATCAACCTCAAAATGGGGCGTCCTTAATATACCATGGGAGCCCTCAAAGGCCTCAAATTCAATCGCTAAAGCAATTGCTGCATCAGTTGATGTAGGCTTGCGAAACAGAACATGGCTTTGGAGTTTTGGGCGTGCAAGTGCATAAATAAACTGATCTATTAGATAAATTTCTCTTACTTCCGGGTTTATTTTGGGAAATGCTTGCACACAAAGCCTTTGTAGTGCATAACCAAAGTCAGGGGCAGATTCTTGCCTTTGTTGCTTAAGACTACGAAATTCACACCTATATGCAGGTTCACGCTCAAAGGGTTAAATCGTCTACCAATAAAGTTTTTCACTTCTTGATAACTTTTGCATTGTTCCAAATTTAATTCCCCTATTATTTTCTTAGCCTGCCCCCTTAAACTCATAATTTATTGCTGCAGTTTCTCAAAATCATTCCAGCCATTCCAGGAAGCAACACTCAAAATGTATAATATAGTCACGCCAGTCGCATGACTTTCCATGAAAAAATACTTGGATCTTTGCAATTCTGCCATAATGGCATGTCTTGAATAGACAGTGTACTTTTGAAATTTGGAGACTGGAATTCCCTGTCTCTAATGCTTTGAAATGGCGGCAGAGTATTGTTGTGTTCACCCTTTGTGACACCCTGTACTTGAAATGTGTTTATCAGGCTTGCGGGACCAAAACCTGTAACCGGCTGTAGTTTTATCTGCACTATTAGACGGACTGGCAGATGACAGGAAGGTTCCTTTGGATAAAGACACTAAGCAAGCTTTATTACAAAGAATAATTATAATTTATTTCGCAATTGCAGTTTTCTTCAAAAGAAAACAACAATACACATTTAACTAATTAAACCCTACATTATGGGGCCGGAATGATCTGAAAGAGAGACAGAGAGTGACAGACAGACGGAAAGACATAAAGAAAGGAAGGAAGACTCAGCGAGTTTAGCTTGAAAGTAGACGCTACCTGTATTGCTCTGTTTAACTGAGTGACGGTTCAAGCTAAAAGTCGGCTTGGGTGCCCGGCTGAAGTGACAATACAGTTAGATGTCAATACATTGGCAGTGGAATGCAGACTGCCAAACACCACCATGTTCTCGAAAATGCATGCAATATTTCCACTGAAAGAATCGGATAAATGCGTAAGTGATAAAAGGGAGTAGAAAACGGCATGAACATAGCGCAGAAATGAGTGTTGTAAGACAACATGGGCAGAGGGAGAGATATACTGCCAAAATATAAAGTATGACAGTACTTATAATGCATAGTAAGGACATTGAGAAAACAAAACATGTGTACGGGACCATAAAAAATAGAGTTTTTAATACAAGTAGTGAATCACTCCCGTTACACATGCATTAGAGGTGAGAGGGAAAAAAATGACAGAAAGAAAGTTTGACGCAATGTTCGAAAATTTGAGGTTTTTTGAAATGAACATATCGATGGCTCAGCGCGAAAGGGTTGTAACTAGGTTTTACAAAATTTTACAGGAGAGACAAAAAACTAATTATTTTTGTCAACAATAAATTTTATTGACTGAAAACAGAGAAACATAATTATGAACTGTAAATAAACATGATTAAAACAGTCATTTCAAAATATTTTGTCCAAGAAAGATTATTTTGACAAAAGTTTGAGTTACAACCTTATTCCCTCTGAAAAATGGATATTGCCTCAATATTTTTCAGCGTGAAACCTTTGTAACTCCAAGTTACAACTGTTTCACTCTGAATATTTATTCCAGCTCTACCAAATGAAATACTTTGGACTGTACCAAACTGAAAGAGTTTGCGGATTGTAACCATAAATTCAGTGAAAATGGTGGAAGTCCACAAATAGGGTAGAAAACATTGTGGGAAAAGGAGAAATTGCTCTCTACGAGCAAATTCTCTTTTTCTACATTTTGAAAGACATATGTCAAAAGATCAATTTTCTTAACCTTCATCCTACCAACATATTTTTCACCTAAATCCTACCAAGTGGGGTCCATTTGGACCCCAGCCATAAAACACTGCATTGAAGCATGAAAAGGAAGAACAAACTCAAGTAATTGTTTGAAATGGTGAATTTAAGCAAAACTCTACATATGAGCAAATAAAAAAGGATTCTCTGGATATAATGAAACCTCTCCTGGTTTAGAGTATCTTCAGAACATTGTTAAATTCGAGGTAAAAAACAAAAAAATGTCCAATTATGCACCGAAATAGTTCATAGTTGTCATTAACCAAATCATTTTGGATACCCCCTTATTAGTAATACACTTCCCAGTCCATGATATGTGTACTTTTTTATGTACAATTATCTACAAGCAATCTTCACAGATGGTGTGCTGGACACTGTGCTCAGGGCAAACTGGGCGTCTACATGTGTCGCATGTCACACGGACCTTTTTGTCGCAAGTGCGTGGACATATGGCACACCTCTTCCTTGTAGAGTCTCGTGGAGTGTCTTCTGGACGAGGATGTACATCTGCTTGCACACCAACCATCTGCATGGCCATCCTGATTGGCTTCTGCAGAGTCGCAGCTGTTGCGGCCCGCCGCTGTATCTGAGGCATTACTAACGCATCTCCAAGCTCACGAAGGAAGATACGTCTGCGACGCCTACCTTCACTACTTTTCCACTCTGGAAATCTAACGACCCAGACAATGAAAGCTGCTATAGCTGCAACATCGACACAATTTCCAAATAAAACAACAGGCCACCGGTTTACCTTTCTTCGTGCAGTGTACATGGTTGAGAGATGATCCAAATTGTCAACACCACTCTTAGTGGCATTGTAGTGCAGGATGATTTCAGGTTTTCGGTCATCACCCTCAACGTTGTCATTGTGATGCATAGATGATAATGCCAGCACACATTTGTTCTGCTTTGGCATGTATGACACGAGAGTCAGTTGGTCTTTGAATGCAAATATTGAACTATATTGTTCTCTGTTGGTGTTTACTGGCCTCATAGCATCTGGAATATCGGGCTTATTAGAACGAAGAGTGCCAACATACGTAAGCCCGCTGTGTAGAAGATCCTGAACTAATGGAATAGTGGTGAAAAAGTTGTCAGCTGTAACGTTTCGCCCACTTCTGTACCAAGGTGAAACCAGATCTTTTACAACTCGAGCACCTTGTCCTACCTCACGCTGTTCACCAGGCTGTCGACCAAGGTAAACTTCACCCTTCAGCGGGTAGCTAGTATCGGCATCACAACACCACCAGATCTTGATTCCATATTTGGCGGGTTTTGATGGTATATACTGACGAAAACCACATCGTCCACGAAAAGGCACCAGCTGCTCATCAACACACAAGTCGGTTCCAGGAACATAAAACTTTGGAAGCTGCGTCTGGAAAAGGGTCCAAAATTCCCTAAATGCAGCCATCTTGTCAGTAGCTTGTCTTGCTGGCCTAGTAGCTCGATTGTCAAACCTCAGATACCGTAGTATATCAGTAAATCTTGACCTTGACATGGTTGCAGAAAAGACTGGTCGACCTTCCTTTTCTGACCACAGGGACGCAACTGACTCATGATTTGATTTGTGAATGCCAGCTAATATGCACAAACCAATGAAAGCAATCATCTCCATCTCATCAACTACCTTCCATGCCTTCTTGTTATCTGGATGGTCAGTGTTCCAAATGGCAACTTGGCGCCTTGCCTCCCGATTAGTTTCCAGCACAATAATGTCAATCATAGCTGGTGTTATAAAGAATGCGAATGCATCCATAGGGCTGTCACAATTTACAGCGTTTGTAATACCGGGCTTTTGCCTGATAATGTCTTGCTGTTGTCTGCGACCAACATCTGGAGGGTGTTTCTGCCAGACAGTTCCATTGCGAGCTACATAAGTGTCTTCCCGGGCATCTGGTGCTTGTTGCTCAGGTCGGGCCACAGGCTGGTCAGCGTCAATTAGTTCTGGGGCATTTGGTGGACCGTCCCCTCTACCCCAAGCTCTATTTCTAGGCCTTCCTCTGGCTCGGCCCCTCGTCAAGCATCTGCCTCTGGGAGGAACTGGGGATTCTTCACCGGCAGCCATGATAGGTTGAGGCTGCAGCAGGTCCGTTGCTTCAACTATGTCCGTGTCACTGTGATCTGATGGTTCAGAGATATGATCCACTTCACTATCTGATGATTCAGGATCTTCCATTTCTGATTCATCATCATCTTGTAATATGGCCCTCAGAGCCTCCACAGCTGTGTATCTTGCCTTTCTAGATGCTGCAGCCATGTTTGTTCTGAAAGAGTGATGGAATAAAAGTCACATACTGGAATTTGATTTTGGGGTCCAATCGGACCCCAAATCAAAATATTTAGAAATTTGCAAGTAAATGGAAGGAAAACATCAGCAACCCCGTTCTTATGGCAAAAAAACATGTTCCGACAAAGTCATAAAGCCTCGTGACCTTAGGGCCAGTACTTTGCAAGTGGCTTCATGAAAATTACCGCTGGGGTCAAATTGACCCCAGTTGGTAGGATGAAGGTTAAATATTACATCATTTGTAAAATTGATTTACAACTCATTTGATAAATTCAAGATCAAAATACAATTTCATTAAAGTAAGTCATATTTCAGTGATGTCAAATGATGCTGATGATGCTGAAAACATTGTGGGCAATAGGGAAAAAGCTCATTCAGTAAGTTGGCTACTGTAGAGGTGCTGCAGTTTGTTTTAAACCTAAACCTGTTGTAAACCTAAAAATGCCCAAATCAAGTCTTTTACATTATTGTCGTGCAACAAAAATCAATGAAACACACTAAAAGTGATGCACTGATTTACATAATGGCTTATTCATGTGGCAACAAAAGATAAAAACTGTGATGAACTCTGGGAATAATTTGCTTCTGACATAACTTAAGCAAATCAAGATACTTATCTTTTGAGACTTGATGACTACCTCTTTTATGTAGAGATTGAAGATTAATTCTTGTAGGCAGAGGAATATCTCTTAGGCGCAGTTTTTCAAAGAGATCAACAACAAATACTTTACCATCTTAATCAGTTTGATACTGATACTGATTTGGAAATTCAGCTTAATTTTTTGCCAATACACTTTTGTATTTTCACTATTATTGTCAAAATTCTTTATCAGTTGTGCTAGATTTTTGAAATCATAGAAGTCTGCATGACTTAATTCATGCAAAATGTAAGGCCTTTTAGGCCTTGCTGAACGCATAACAGTAGCCCACTGTAAAGTGGTGTTTACAAATCTTGACGTTCTTGGATGCATTTTCTATTTTAGCATGAATAGCATCTCCCTCATTTTGGGTATGACCCTTTTCCGTGTATTTTTGTGTAATGCTGCTAAGTTTAAACTTTTGCAAACAATACCACAGCATAGTTAGAAAAAATCTATTTTTATTTTGAGATGCACAGTTGTCAGAATAACATATAAATTTCTTCTGTCCTTTTTTTGACATAGTTTCAAAGAAGATGAATAAGCGTGTGGCAATTTCACAGGCTCCTCTGCCAGCCATTGCTTCATTCCAAACAAAGCAATGGCCGTCAGTTGAACCCATATCATAAATTGTAAAATTATAAGTATTCAATCTTCTTGAATAATACACGCAAGACTCAAATGAGTGTGGGGTCAATAATGTCATGTCTGGAAAGGTTATAAGCCAGCCATTTTACACGAGTTAACATTTTATTATAAAACCCCGGATGTTACAGAATACAGGGTAAATATACAAAACTAAAATCACTATCGTCCATATATTACATCTCCCCTCTCAAAATATTTGTAAATGTTCTTCAGTGTTCTCTTCAGTTTTTCACATTAAGAAGGGAGATAACCAATGATATACTAAAGTTTCAAGTTCACAGTTTTCCATATTTGTTCCTCTTTATATATGAATGGTTCGACTCGTGTGAAAGTTTTATAGACTAATAAAAATTGTTAAACAATGCTACCTTACATTTTATTGTAATAAACAGTGACTACAACTTACTCAATACTGATTGTTATTTTTACTTATCGGACGACTTTAGAATGTCTGTACTTTGGAAAATGCAACTGTATGACTAGAATTATAAAAACTCTCACAAGGACTAAATCAGATAATAACATGTGCAAATAATATGTATTAGCTGATACAGACAATAAGCCCATGCTGAGACTTGCATTCATACTGACTTTCTGAATGATCTCAAATTTAAAACTAAATAATTAAAGAATGAAAACTTTAAATCACTAATTTGGTGGTTTCACGAGGATTATTGTGCCTCTTAAACACAGTGAATACCACATATGGTCGGATTACCAAATATCTATGTAAAAATGTTTACATATATGCAATGCATGCCATATGATCTGACTCCACATTTCTTTTGATCTTCCTGAAGTGCAAAAATCAGTATACTGCAGACTGGAATCTGATCTTGACCCACACATTCTATGAACTAACTTGAAAATCATTATATTTTGCTGGCATTTTAACAACTCTTCCTGATCTTGTCATACTTGTTTTTTCTTTATCAAAATTATTTTGATCAGATGGCTTACATTGCTCTAACCCTATTGTTTCATGAATATCACCACACTCTTGATCACTTTCCTTGATGTTGGCTTTTGTTGGGAGAATGTGACTCCTTTTTCGTCTGTACGTCTATCCGTTCTTTTTCTCTAGAATATAGGATCTCGGACTAGAATGTTTCTCGACCACTGTTGCTGGTTCCCATTTTGTTGAATGTTCACGACGCATTAATACCTCATCTGTTCTGAGTTGTTTTTGCTCTTTGCCACAGTGTTTGTCAAAATAGAGTTTCTGCTTTATCTGAGAATACTCTTTTCTAATTTGTATCAAATCAGGACTATGTTGGTGTGGTTTCAACAAAGGTGTAGTAACTGGCAACGTAGTCTTCAAACGTCTTCCTAAAAACATTTGTGCTGGTGACAAGCCTACTTCTTGGATAACAGTATCTCTATATATCATGATAGACATATATGGATCTATTGCTTTTTTCAAGAGTGATTTAACCGTTTGTACGCCCCTTTCAGCCAGTCCATTTGATTGTGGATACATTGATGAACTGGTAATATGCTGAAAGCCGTAATCTTTTGAGAATTTTTTGAAACTTTCAGATGTGAACTGCGGTCCATTATCACTGTATACTTTGTCAGGAATTCCATATCTGGAAAACTGACTTTTCATATATGTAATAGTATTGTCACTTGACAGGTTATCTAACTTTGCAATTTCTGGCTATGAACTGTATTTGTCTACAGTAAGTAAATAGTTGTTTCCGCGAAAACTAAATAGATCCACGCCTATCACTGCCCAAGGCCTATCAGGAAGTTCAGTTTTGATCAGAGGCTCTTTTGGATTCTTATTCTGGTTCACAGCACAAATTTCACATCCTGAAACATGATTTTCTACATCTTTCACCATTCCTGGCCAAAACAATGCTTCTCTGGCACGTGATTTACACTTCACAATTCCAGTGTGAGCTTCATGCACTCTTTGTAACATTTCTGGTCTAAGTTTCTGTGGCACTATCAGTTTATGACCTTTGAATATCATTCCGTCAATGCATGTTATTTCATCACGAAAGTTCCAGTATGGCTTTAATATTTCTGGAATTAATTCTTGTTTATCTGGCCAACCCTGTTCAACAACTTTCGTTAGAATGTTCATTTCTTCATCCTTTTCAGTTGCCACTTGAAATTCTTTGCGTTTCTCTTCGGATACAGGTAAGTATGTTAACAAGTTGACTGATAGTTCTTCAGAAACTGAGATCTTCCTTGGTTTCATCTAGATATGCGCGACTAAGACAGTCGGATATGTGCATTTCCTTACCCGGTTTGAATTTCACATTCAGATCATAACTCTGTAGACTCAATAAAATTTTTTGAAGTCTTGGAGGAGCTTGATGCAAAGGTTTTGCAAATATGGATTGAAGTGGGCGGTGGTCTGTTTCGACAAGAACTTCCTTTCCAAACACATATTGATGGAATTTAGTACATCCATACAGGATTGCCAACGCCTCTTTTTCAATTTGAGCATAGTTTCTTTGTGAGTTAGTCAGTGCTCTGGACCCATAGGCCACTGGTTGCTCATTCTGGAGGATAAGAGCCTCAAGACCTCCTTGAGATGCGTCTACTTGAAGAGTTATTGGTTGGCTCTGGTCATAATACTTGAGCACAGGTGCTTTAATGACAGATTCTTTCAGGCATTCAAAAGCTTCATCTTGTTCTTTTTCCCAGTGCCACTGGATATTCTTTTGAAGTAATCTTCTGAGTGGTTCACTCTTTTCTGACAAGTTTTTAATGAATTTTCCCAGATAATTGACAAAACCTAAAAAAGTCATTAACTCCTTTACATTCTCAGGTTTTTTCATATCCTTGACTGCTCTAATTTTCTCTCCATCAGGTTTCAAACCTTTATTTGTAAGAGTGTGACCCACAAAACTTATTTCTGTCTTTCTGAATTGACATTTCTCTTTGTTCAATCTGAGATTGTTGTCAATTTTTCTGTGGAGGACTTTGTACAGTCTTGAATCATGTTCTTCTCTGTTTGATCCTCAAACAGTTATGTCGTCCACAATTGACTCACAGCCTTCCAAGTCTTGGACCATGTTTGAAATCAGTTTTTGGTAAACCTCTGGTGCCGACTTGATTCCATAGGGTAACCTCAGAAATCTGTATCTGCCTAGGGGAGTATTCATTGTGCACAGTTTCTGTGAATGTTCATCTAGTTCACACTGCCAAAATCCACAGCTGGCAACCAGTTTACTAAAGATTTGAGCATTTGACATTAACGGCAAAATCTCCTCAATGGTTTTCATTGGGTAATGCTCTCGCTTAATAGCCCTGTTCAAATCTTTGGGATCCATACAGATTCTCAATTTCCCGTTAGGCTTTACTACAGTCACCATTGAATTAACCCAATCCGTTGGTTTATCTTGTTTGACGATAACTTTCTGCTTCTCCATTGATTGAAGTTCTTTTTTTATTTTTTCTTGTAATGCAAAAGGCGTTTTTCTTGGAGGATGTACAACTGGAGTGACATTTTCATCCAGAGTTATTCTATGTTTTGCAGGTAGTTTCCCTAATCCTTGTAATAACTTTGGGAATTGTGCATGTGCAATTTTCACGACCTTGCTGCCATTGGTTGCCGAATTATCTCCCCTTAAGCTTGTTGCCCTTTGTAAATTTTAACTATGGATTTTTGTCCAGGGCATAACTTCCAAAGTATAGAAGCTAGGAACTTCAAACTTCACACAAAATTAGATCACATTAAGGAGAAGTGCAGTGTACAAGAACAGTAACTCTATTTCATTTATTTTCGAGTTATTGCCCTTTGTAAATTTTAACTTTCGATTTTTGTCCAGGGCATAACTTCCAAAGTATAGAAGCTTATGACTTCAAACTTCACACACAGATAGATCACTATTAGGCGAAGTGCAGTGTACAAGAACCATAACTCTATTCCATTTATTTTTCGAGTTATTGCCCTTTGTAAGTTTTAACTTTGGATATTTGTCCGGGGCATAACTTTTGAATCATTTAAGCTAGTGACATCAAACTTCATATACAGATAGACCACATTAATGAGAAGCGCAATTTACAAGTACCTTAACTCTTTTCCCACTTTTTTTTTCAACTCTTATTTTTTTTTACGAAACCATTCTGCATTCTGTGACAAAGAGCTGTTTTGTGACAAGGAGCTGGTGGGGGGTATGATCACCTTTAGTGATAGCTCTAGTTACATTTAGCACACTGTTTTCCAAATGCAGGACATTTATCTTTTACATGCGTTTTACCACATCTTGAGCATTGAACTTTTTCAGCCTTTTCAAATTTTTTCTTAGTTTTGGGTCGAGCTCCGTTTTTAACAGTGTTTACCTTTTCCGTTTCTGAGAGTTCCATGCACTTTGTTTGTGTTTTGGAAATTTCATTAGCTCTGGCAATGTCAAGTGTTTTTTCAAGAGTCAAGTCCGAGCCGATATTGATGAATTTCTCCCTCACTTTATTATTTCGTACACCAAATACTACGCGGTCACGAACCATTTCGTCAGGTTTGTCATAACTACAGTCTTTGACAAGGATCTGTAGGTCTGTCACAAACTGGTCAAATGTTTCATGCTCATTTTGTGTTCGACTGCTGAACCGGTATCTATTGTACACAATGTTTGACCTAGGTTTGACATATTTTTCGAAATTATCGGTGTAACTCTGCAAGATTTTTTTTCTCATCATCGCTCAACTCCCATGTTTGGTAGATCTTTCTGCCTTTTTCCCCAGCCCAGGTCATGAGGTAATTACATTTTTCCTCTTCTGTCTTCTGTTTCAAAGGACCGTTGAAAACGAAAGTATAATGTTCCCAAAATCTTTTCCACGCAGATTCTAAATCTGGGGATTCCCAGTCCATTACAGGGGAATTCATGGCAAGCCCGTCCATCTTAAATATTTCTTCTTACAAAATATGTCGATGGTTATGCGTGTCTACCTACTGACTTCCTAATATTGTCGATTTTTGACACCATGTCATGTCTGGAAAGGTTATAAGCCAGCCATTTTATATGAGTTAACATTTTATTATAAAACCCCGGATGTTACAGGATACAGGCTAAATATACAAAACTAAAATCACTATCGTCCGTATATTACAAATAACACCTCTTCCAGGTCAAAGCAGCAAACTACAATATCTTTATCAAGATTTTTCTTTGGCATTTTTTTATCTATGGATTTATTTAAACGTGCAAGTTCTCTCTTCCTCAGATGGTTTTCAAACATAGCCTTCATTTTAACTTTTTCTCCCTCACATGCACTATCAAAAGACACACAGATATCACATTGGTCTTTCAGTGGCTTGTGAAAAGCTAGGTTAAATTCATTATCACAAGATGGCTAAAATTCTAAAACATAGTCAAGAGAATCATATTAACATCTTTATTTGGTTAACTTGATCACAATACAAGTACCCACAATCGATCAGATACACAATTTGTGGCGGTAAGGTCACAACCTGGGTAGCGGGAAACCCCGGAGCGGGAGGCCACAACCTGAATGGCAGCAGCACATCCAAAACACCTCCACATCAACCACTGGTAAGACACAACATGTGGTTGGGCAAAAATTGCACCTCCACACCAACCACCGGTAATACACAACATGTGGTTGGGCAAGTCCTCCCCCGGTGAGACACAACATGGGGAGAATAATTGTACCTCCACACCAAACTAACAGTTCGGGCAAATTCCCCCCTGGTGAAACACAGCATGGTGGGAATAATAATGTTTCGCACCTCCACACCAAATCTATTTGGGCAAAAAATTGATTTTGCCAAAAGATTCGGGCAATTGCAGATATATTGCTGCCATTCACACCAACCTGCCATAACTCACACCGGTATTATAACCTCCCACCCCGGAATTTTCCGCCACTCGAAGTATTCGCCCCAAAATTCCGGCCTACTGGAGTCTTTCTAAAGCATCTTTAAAATGTAATATTAAGATATCTGATCCAATGTCAGACAAGTGCACTCCATCCTTAAAGTATAGACTAGGTGTGTCTGCTGATATTTCCTCATTGGCTAAAAACTGACCATTAACAACACCCATGAACCTCCTAATGCGGTCATTACAGTGCCCGCGTTTTTTGTCAATTTTGACAGGTGGTATAATTGTCCTGGACCATATCAACCGAGGTAGTAAACTAGAGAAAATAATTTTTGCATTGGGAAATAATGTCTGCAAATTCATCAGTTCTTTTTTAATAAAACGTTCCAAATTACAACTGTTATTGGCCTCGCCCATGTCGTTAGATCCCAAATGGATGAAAATGACTTTTTGGGATGAGTTATGAAGAATGATGTGCTGTAATTTGGTTGGGAAGTCTTTCCACCTCATTCCTCTTGTCCCAAACCAAGCGATGTTACGATTCTTGACTCCCAAATCCCTCTCAACTTTCCGCTGGATGGCCCGCCTTTCCATCCAATGGATATACTAGTCTCCTATACACCATACATCTGAAATGAACTTGGATTTTGTTAGAAAATGCCCGGTAATAAACATCAGTTAGTACACCTGTAACTTTTTACTTATTCAAACATGTTTCTTTAATCAAGATTAGGTAGGAAGATTATGAATACGAACTCAAAATGCTTCCCATTTAGATCAATTCCTAGTGTTTACTATTACTATGAAAATTTTATTATCATTATTATTATTGTTGTTGTTGTTACTGCTCTAAACGCACTTAAAGCCTAATATATTTAAAAAATGCTTTGGAAGACCAACGCCCCATTCTTTTGATGGTGTCGTGGTCGATTCCTTTTGAAGCCAGCCAGCTCGCTGCCCCAATCCTGAACGAGTGTGTCCGATAGCTCCCATCACAGCCCTGAAGCGTTTTTAAAATTTTAGACAAGACTGCACCAAACTGATACCTAGAGAAAGCTGACCCATTTTCATGGCAAAATAAGTAGATTGAATTAGCACTTTTTCTTGCTTTTAAGTAACTCAACATCAGTTTGACTGGGCACACTTCTGTGCCAACTGGAGAAACCTGAATGGTTTGTGCTTTCCCAGATTGGTTTGTTTTAGATTTACGCAGTCGAATGGTTAACATTTGTGACGTGACATTGACGTCCGATAGAAACAAAGGCCTATCCCACATATCATCAGCTGTGAAAGCGAGCTCGCTGACTCTAAAGAGGCCGAAAAATGCTGTCGAGAATGCAGTTTGAAATAACAATGTCTCATATTCATTATAACATACCAGGCCAAGGTTTCTATGAATTTTTACCAAAAGTTCATACATTATTGGTTGCCTTGTGTCAGTTGATGACCTGAGCCTTTGAAACCCTTGTAACCGACTAGTGACTGAAAAAGCTTGAGTTGTATCTGTAATATTATTGACCTTATGATTATAACTAATAGCTGATAGGTAAGTTGAAACTGTTTTAGAGGCATAGTTTCCTTCAAACAGATGAGCCAAAAATAATTGAAGGTGTGTTATAGGTGCAGGCCATTGCAACTCCAATTTGTGGCCGACCCTGAAATTTTGGAAATTTACTAGTGCATTACTGTAAACTTTCCGTGTATTTATAGACAGCCCTGCATTCAATAACTGTGAGGCTCTAGACTGAAGATGTTCCAGAGATGTGCTGGCATTGGGACTGGGTATTTCTCTGCAGTTGGTGCCAACGGGTGAAACCTGTCCATCTGCAAACGAGACAAACTGTCGGCTATTTCGTTTTTTGAGCCAGGAGTATGTTCTGCCTTGAGCACTAAATTGTACTCAAGGCATTTCAATGTCAGTGCTCTAACTAAGACCATGATTGCTTTATCTTTAGACGTTTGTGAATTTATTATTGTGACAACTGAAGCATTATCACACCTAAAGTTCACTTTCTTGTTACGAAATTGCTCTCCCCAATGTAGATTGCTACTAAGATTGGAAAATATTCCAGTAAAGTTATGTTTGCGGTCATGCCTTTTTCATGCCAAAAATCTGGCCAAACACCCACAGTCCATTTGCCATTGAAATAAACTCCAAAACCCTTCCCTGTGGCTGCGGAGCTATCTGTGTAAAGTGTAAAATCTGCATTGCTATACCAAAATGTGTCATGAAACACTGAAATACCGTTACATTTGTCGAAGAAGTTCAACCAAACTTTCAAATCTTGTTCGATTTCTTTTGTAATTCTAATGTGGTGGAATGGTTTAGTTATGCCACAAGTAGCATTTATCAAACGTCTGCTAAAGGGGCGTCCCGGTACAATGGCCCGGCACATGAAATTAAGTAACCCAATAATTGACTGCAGTTCTTTTAATGTTACCTTATTTTTTGTGAGTGTTATTTTAATCAATAGTACTATCTCCTGAAGCTTATCAGTCGGTATTCTAACTTGTAATTTTATAGAGTCCAGTTCGAGGCCAAGAAATAAAATTGTTGTTACGGGCCAAACAGTTTTGTCCTGCGCTATTGGAACACCCAGGCGTTCACAAAGATTGAAAAATTTAGACATTGTTAGCCAACAGTGATTTGTACCCGCTTTACCACCAAAAAGGAAGTCGTCTAAATAATGTTCTATATTATCATCCATTGATTCTCTCCTAGCAGCCCATTCCAAAAAGGTTGAAAACATTTCGAATGTTGCACATGAGATGCTACATCCAAAAGGCAGGGCTTTATCAAAGTAAAATTTTGCATCGAATTTGAAACCCAGCAAATCGAAATCTTCTGGCCGTATTGGTATTAACCTAAATGCAGATTTTATATCTGCTTTCCCTAAGAGTGCACCCTTACCTAATTGCTGTATCATTTGTACAGCCTTGTCAAATTTTGTGTAATTTACAGAGCATAGCTCGGGGTCAATGAAATCATTAAACAGAATTTCCTTGAGGATAAGACAAATGGTGTATAAGTCGAAAATCTCCCCCCTTTTTAGGAACCAAACCTAGCGGGGAAATTCTTAATTTAGGTAAGGGTCTGTGTTCGAAAGGTCCCGCCACCCTGCCTTCCTGTACTTCTTTTTGATTTTTTTGTTTCACATTGTGCTGATTTTGTAGAGCAGACTTCAAATTTGTACAGTTAAATTCTTGTCTCGCTCCTTTGTAATGCAGTGGGAAACCCTGTCTGAACCCTTGATGCAGCTGCCAAGCCGCCTCAGTATTGGGATAGTTTGCCAAAAGCTGCTCAAGAACATGTAACTGAATGGGTGAATTCATTGATTTAAATTCTGGCTTGTCTGTTTTGGTTAAGTTGGCTGTTGTTGGACCGAAAATTACTAGTGCATTTGAATTCCGGATGCTCCTTGTTACATGACAAGCATCTATGGGCAAACTTGCAGATCCTAAAATTACAGCCTTTTAAGCTATTAAAGTCCAAACAGATACCCCTAGGTTTCTTGTCCAATTTGCTACTTTGCGTAAGAGTTCGGCCCGCATATGATGTTTGTGCAGCTGTTTGGTGGTGGGTGGGGAAAGTCATACATCTCAACCATAAGTCTGAATTTATTTTATTCCAAGGCTGAGGTGAAACTGCTTGCCTCATACGAAAATTTTCATCATATGCAAGCCAAGCAGCCGATCCACAACGCTGTTCGGCGTCACGGATAGTTTGCATATATTTAATCATCTCAAAAACCGAACCTGGGTTCTTTTTTAAATAAACGGACATATAAATAAGAAACGCATCTGTCCATTCCCTAATCTCCCTTATAGACCGAGTACTCTTTGGTTTTGTCACAATTAGACCCTGTTCATTTAAACATAGGCTCTGTTCGCCCATTTCCTGAGTGTTTCGTTTGAGTAGATCACCCAGCCGGACGAACTCGCCCAGCCAGATTTTCTTGATCAAGTCTGGAGAGACGTGCAGAGTCATCTCGTCATCTGCACAAGAAATAGCATTGTCGGGCAAGGCAAAATCATCCTTAGCCTGACTTGTACCCAATAAATCAGCGCTAGGTTGACTGAGGATACTTGAAAAAACCCGCGCATCACTACCACTCTTACCCGCCGCCGAATCCGACATCGGGGCTAAACTAACCACCTCCGGTGACTCGTCTGTGCTTTCAGCCTCGGTCCTGCGCCTCTAGGGTTGCTGCCTTGCCTTGCTACCCGCACGGCCCTTCGATTTAGGCATTTTATTGTGATTAGTGAAAGCAAGCAATTTATTTTTCGATGATTATTCACGTGTTCTATTTCGCAGTTAGAGTAATCTCCCTTCAACATCCGGGCGGTGTTCACATAAAAAACTCCCCCGATGCATCGATATATGTAAACAACAATGTTGCAAGCATCAACTCTGAATAGTGGTTCGTTTGAACACATAATCAGCGACCTTGCAAGAAGCATTATAAGGAATAGTGTTGCTAAGCATAGAAAATATGCTGCTTGCAGTCGGATGAACGTAAATGCTAAAAGGCAGCATTTACCAACACCATCGACGGATTTTACCCTGGTGATAAATTTGCCTATTGTACAGCAATACTCTTCATTATTAAAGATGTCCGTGTACACATATATACTGACAGGCATGGTATTTAAACTAATGCAATATTCACAATACAGCCTATACAATTTGGCCTGGTTCAAATTTGCAGGAAGATATTCCTTTTTGGTGTCTTTGCGACAGTAATGACTAGTTACCTTTTCTAATGCACATACATGTTCTCGTACAATGTTAAATTGAGTTTCAGGAGTTTTATTTGGTCTATTTTTATACAACCCCCTTCTGTCATCTTCACACACTCCAAACATTATTTTCTTAAATGTTGTAGTCACCATCTTATCAGATATACCTAAGGTATTTAAGAAAAAAGTTTTACAGATTCTAATGGCTGGCTGAGTATGTGTATTTGGATTTTGCGGAAGAGACCAATTAATGGAAAATTGCCTTCTACTGTTCTCTACTGAAATTTGCTTTTTTGTTTCCCTGTTGGCATACATTTGCAGATATTGTCTTTGCTTAGTTATTTCACCAAGTTGCCAGAAATGATGAAAAATCTGTTCTCTTTCAGACTCCTTAGAATTAAAACAGCATTTGTATCTGCATGTCGGTCCACGTGCTGTTTTCATTTTACATGGAGACCTTTCGTTTCCAAATTTATCAATATAATTCAGACCTGAATTACATCTCCTTTTAGATATTGTTCTCTTCCATGTTGCAATATTTCTGTTTCTCTTTCTGCTTCTAGAAGGTTCATCAGTACATAAATTAATTTCAGTGCTTTGGCTTTTTTGTTTCTCAGTGTTCTCACTCTGATTGGTAATAACTGAAAGGGGAGCCCTGGCATTTTTCTGTCTTACATAGCAAGCCAATGGAATATTGTCACTGTCCGAATCTGATTCAAAAGTTGAGATTTGGCTAGGGTGATAGTCTGAATCATCAGTATTATCACTTCCACCAATATCCACTTCTTCTTTGTCACTATCAGTTGAATCTACTGAATTGTTACTATGATGAAATTGATCAAACAGATTTTCCTCAATATTTTGCAAGAATGAAAAACTATTCTATGTATCTACAATACCATTTTCAATGATTGAACTATCTAAATCACTGAAATTGTCAAAATCAGAAACAGAGGAAACTTCTGAAAGACTTGGAGATTCATTGACAGCTTTGGTTACTAATTCCTCAGCTATGAACATCTACATGTATATTCCCCCTCTGACATTGAGTCAAATCCAGAGAAATCAGACTCTGATTTTGACTCACTGTCAGAGCAAAAATCTGTACTAAAGACTGGCTTAAATGGTGTTGCCTCAAATAATCATGATTGTTCCAATAGCAGACACTTTGCTAGGTCTTGAATAAAACAAAACTGTGTTTTTAAATCAATGAAACTGCTCAAACAAGCTTTCTTATCAGGACATGATAACCCATTGTATCCTCTACTGTGTGAATTAAAGAAGAAGTACTGTCCATCATAATGCATGACAGCAGAGGTATAAAATGGGACACATCTCCCCATTGTAAATAAACATGCAGTTTCATTTATTTTAGGGCACACTGAAGAGCATCATATAATGAATATAATAGTCCTTCAGTCTTGCCATCAACCATACCGTTATAACTGGGATAGAGGGTTGCAATACGATTTGGTAGGTCCTGATGAGTTAGATATTCCAAATTGTGATTTTCTAGTGTCATGTAAAGATCATCACCAGTAGTAAGTATGAAATCAAGAAATTTTGTGTTCCACAATTTAGGTGGGACTTTATAGGACTGTATGATTGCAGTGGCAGCATTGGCAACACACTGGCGCCCTGAGCCCTTAAATCTTTCATGTCCCTGGTGCACCGATGCCTGGATAATCATTTTAAATCTGGAAAATATGGAAATAATATGTTGGAATTCATTCATTGTATTATAACTCTTTCAAAACTTGACCCCTTCCCAAATGATAAATTTTAGTGCTAAGAAGCTGGCTTTGGGATGAAGTTTTGCAAGTTTAAATCCTACTGGAACTATTGGAATTCTACCAGACCAATAAAAATCCCATATTGCACCTCCCTACACAGGTACATAAATAGGAACATGACTGTGAGCTGTGGCTGCATTTTATACCATCATTTCTGTAACCTTTTCATCATGGGTTAGCTCTTTACCATACAAAACATTCTAGAATATCGAAATTTGCAGACGACCATTTCAAATTTAGTAAAAATGACACAGTTCTAAAATATAGGAGAAAACAGTGTGTGAAAAGGTTGAATTACTTGTTACCATAAATTTATCCTTTTTCCACAATGTTTTCAAAAGACTTCTATTACAAAATGCTTAAAATACTGTTTCCACCGTTTGTTCATTAAAGGGTTGAAGTGGGAGAGAAGTAGATAAATAGAGAGACAGACAAAAATGAGAGATTTTAAAAAAATGAAGGAAGGAAATGCGACTGAAGAACAAATTAAATAGAAATAATACAGATCTAGAGACTTGGACCTACCTTCGAATGAAGTATCATTCATCCAAAGGCTTGGAAAAAATATCTTTATGTACTAGTTCGTCATAAGAGGGATCTACATAAAAACTCTATGAATTTCTGGAATTATTTCCAAGTCAAAACACTATCTACAGTTCAATGTCGATTTAAATAATTGTTTAGTACATGTCTGCAGACAGATAAAGGAAATATTGATTTTATAATACACTATCTTCTTTTTATCAAGTGAGTTGTAGCATCATATGATAAGTGCAGTATCTTAAAGTTCAGCGTAAAATGGTTGTAACTTGAGTTACAACCCTTTCACATAAATGCCCAAGTTCAGTTTGAGTTACAACCTTTGGACAAATATTAAAATATAAGAATTTCTGGCAATTTCCCAGACTTCTCTTTTTTACAGTTTATGTATCAATGTTTATGGATGTGTTTTATGCAAAAAAGTGGATTTTGAAAAAAATCATAGTTACAACCCTTTCGCGCTGAGCCATCGATATATAGTAACCTGAAAATAGCAATAGACCTACTTTTTATTACATGTAGTAGTAAAGTAGATATATTACGAGAATATAATTAGTTTATCTAAATATAATAGATGTACATGTATATGAATATTTGAAGAGACAAATGCAACTGGTAGTAAAATAAACAATATATCACAGTAGAACAATGTAAAATACCCGTTTATGTAGAATGTATATAAATGAAAATGTTTGTAATTATGTCAAACCAGCTAACACCTGCATGTAATTCTGTCCCTCCTAATAACTGGTTACCACCCCATGTATGAACAGGGCACTCGTAGTGTAATAGTTACATAAAAGGCACAGAAATTTACTCCTTTATTGTAGTTTAATTGTCAGTGTCTTTGTGTTAATTTTTCTTTTGATTTGGTTCGGCTTTTTACCATGTGTCTTTGGTGCTATGACAGTCGTAAGTACTTCTATAGGTGTCATTTGACCTTTTTAAAGATTGTGGTGTGACCTAAAACATTTGTACAATCTATTACTATGTCCTTCAGTAATAGAAATCCATGCAGTTTTTGAGACCTTTAGATATTCATGGGTTTTGGAGAGTCTATATTCGCCAATCCGGAGCAGAGCACTTTTCAAGTCTGCATACTGTATGTCTACTGAAGATCTTAAGATCACGACCAAGTTCAGTGAAGGATTTTGTTTTCCAGTCAAAAGACTGTTTCAGGACGTGATTTACAGACTCGCAATTATTGTTGGTCCTGTTCTCATCTACTATGTCCTGGTCTGTAAGGGTGGTTGACAAAATGGCATACTTGAGGCTTCAGTCTATTTCTGAAATAGTCTATTAAAATATTTCAAGCAACAGTTGACAAGAATCTCGACGAAATTTTTAGACTGTAAAAATTTCGACGAGATTCTTGTCGACTGGCACTCCAGTTTGTTGCACCTGTCATCAAAACATATGGTATCATGAGATGCTGTTATGCCCATGTCTCCATAGATTTGTCTTAGTATGTCATTCCTTCTTTCAAGACCAATAGCGTCATCAGTCAGCTTCTGTCTTGTATTCTGATGCATTTGATGGGTACAAAGAACATGTGTACTGTCATGGAATATTGTCTGCGGGGTCTTGACAAATCAACTTTGCATCGTTGGATCCTATAATTAGTTTGTTAGTGGGTGCATTCATTGAAACCAGTTTTGTTTTAATGTGGCAGAAAAACTGACAGTAGCTCTCAAAGTCACTGTTGTCGGGTATAAACATAGGGCCGATGAAAATTGGGGACTGTCCAGTCTGTGGTCAAGTTACTGACGATTGTTTAAAACAAGTGACCATGGCATGCATGTCACATAGGTTAAAGATCTTGTCAGCTCCCAATACTGTTGACCAGAGCAGCAGATATTCGTTGGCGTACAGTACAAGTATACTGAAAGGAGTTTTGCTGTTTGTCCTAACAACTGAACGAACAAGTTCGTCATTAGCCGACACCAAGTTTTCCAAAATTACAATGTTGCCAGCGACATTTTTTCTGGATCCTAAGGTGGATTTGTCCTTTCTTTCATTGTATTTTTGTGTCACATATATGTGATATACTTGTCAGTCTTGATATCTCGTCATACTTTTTTGAAGGAAGAGTCACATACACTTTATGCGCTTTCATTTTTTTGGATAGGTCGCATGCTTCGTCAAGTACTTAGTCAGGACTCTTGAGGTATTTGCTGTTTGTTTAGGCCTGTAAATGTTCCTAGATATTTGGCTATAGTATAGGAACTTCTTAATCTCCCTTCACCAAGCCATGTCACTATTCTTTGGTAATTGTTAGATAGTTTTAAGGTTGTATAATACCTATGGAGCATGACAACTTTGTCAGAAGCTGGTTGTGGATCCATTGTATAAAAACTCTTTTTATTTATTATTGTCTTGGAGACAGTACATCCCACCTTGTAAGAAAATGTTTGTCAACGACTGTCATTTCCCAGGCAATAGTAGAATTTTGGAGTAGCACCTTTGGACGCACTCCAAGTGCCAAAATCATTTGAGAAACATTACTTTCTATTCATTTCCCTCTTCTCCATATAAAAATTGTTATTAAGCATAAGAGCACCAAACCTTTTAAACAAAATTTCTCGATGTTTGTGGGCTACCTGGCAAGTTATTCGTGAAATACACAAACAGTGTGTAAATATAAGCATGTGTGAACGACTCATCGTAATCAAGAACAACTTTTTATTCTGTGACGTTCTCGAATTGAATTTGTCACTAAAGGACACACTTGATTTGTAGTGCCTATTTTTAACCGAATCAAAAATCAACTTTGTGCAGTGGTAATGGAACAAAGTTCTATTCCATTTAGGGAGACCGCAAGGATAAATAAACGGAATTTCCCATCCTTTTCACACGTCCGTAGGTGGAGGGGGTGGTCAAACATTTTTTTTTTTTTCCAAACCCTTACTATATATATATAATTTTAAAGAGCTCATTAAGAGGAAGACAGAACTGGTTTGATTTTTAAAATCGGACGTTGCATTCAGGAGTAATGCCCCTTTATTTTTCTTGAAAAGTGGAGATAATTCTGCCAGGACTAACGCTTCTTCATTTTGTACCCAATTTTTAAGTGTGATATATCATTTTACACGGCTAGGTGAGAGGAACACATAAATGATGCATTTTGATTGCTACAGTTAAGTTATCAAGAGTTATCAGTCCCTGAAAACAACAACAACAACAGAAGAAATCCACTTTTTTCCCAAGATACTCTCACTCACATTATTTAGTATCCACCATCCTAGAGAAAACCAAATAAAATGAACATGTCATTCCTTACCTGTAGAGAACAATTATATTAACAAATCGACACTTTACACCAATATTCGATTTCCCAAGGCTGACCATACAATTATTGATAGTCTTTCGGATGAGACATAATACCAAGATTCTGTGTGATAAATGCCATACACCGAGCATGTTAAAGAACCAGGTGTAACTTCGGATGGGTTTGGTAATGTATCTTGCACTATCTCCAGTAACATAACTAACTAACAAATGGGCAACCGGAGGCAACAATAAATAAAGGAAAAAATGATTAAGCCAGTATTCTTAGATCAACACTGTTTAAGTCATCTTCCAGTTTGTTGCAAGTGTAAACGCTGCTGTCATTGTCATTAGCTCACCTGAGCACGAAGTGCTAAGGTGAGGTATTGTGATGGGTCGTTGTCCGGCGTCCATCTGTCCGTCTGTCCACAATTCCTTTAAACATCTTCTCCTCCTAAACCGCTGGGCCAATCTTGATGAAACTTGGCAGGGATGTTCCTTGGGTGAAGCTCTACCGAAGTTGTTCAAGTGATTAAATTCCACCCAAAATTCTGGTTGCCATGGCAACAGAAAGGCAAAAAATAGGAAAATCTTTGAAAATCTTTTCTGATTCTAGAAGACGTAGAGCTTTGATATTTGGTATGTAGCATCTCCTAGTGGACCTCTACCAAGTTTGTCCATATGATGCCCCTGGGATCAAAACTGGCCCCGCCCCGGGGGTCACAAGTTCGAACATAGGAACAAAGAAGGAAAACTTTCAAATTCTTCTTCTCTGAAACTGGAAGGCGTGGAGCTTTGATATTTGGCATCTAGCATCTCCTAATGGACCTCTACCAAGTTTGTTCATATGATGCCCCTGGGGTCAAAACTGGCCCCGCCCCGGGGGTCACAAGTTTTGAACAAAGGAACAAAGAAGGAAAACTTTAAAAATCTTCTTCTCTGATTCTAGATATTTGGTATGTAGCATCTCCTAGTGGACCTCTACCAAGTTTGTTCATATGATGCCCCTGGGGTCAAAACTAGTCCCGCCCCGGGGGTCACAAGTTCTAACAGGAACAAAGAAGGAAAACTTTAAAATTCTTCTTCTCTGAAACTGGTCGGCGTGGAGCTTTGATATTTGGCATCTAGCATCTCCTAGTGGCCCTCTACCAAGCTGGTTCATATGATGCCCCTGGGGTCAAAACTGGCCCTGCCCCGGGTGTCACAAGTGTCGAACATAGGAACAAAGAAGGAAAACTTTAAAATTCTTCTTCTCTGAGACTGGAAGGCGTAGAGCTTTGATATTTGGTATGTAGCATGTCCTAGCGGACCTCTACCTACTTTGTTCATACGATGCCCCTGGGGTCAGAACTGGCTCCGCCAGAGGGGGTTCACAAATTTCGAACATAGGAACAAAGAAGGAAAACTTTAAAATTCTTCTTCTCTGAAACTGGAAGGCGTAGAGCTTTGATATTTGGTATGTAGCATCTCCTAGTGGACTGCTACCAAGTTTGTTCATACGTTGCCCCTGGTGTCAAAACCCGGGGATCACAAATTTCGAACATAGGAACAAAGAAGGAAAACTTTAAAATTCTTCTCTTCTAAACCTTGAAGGCATAGAGCTTTGTTATTTGGTATGTAGTGAACCTGTTCTAAGTCTGTTAGCCCACCTGAGCACAACATGTTCTGTCAGTTTGAAATTGGGTCACCTGGGGTCATAAACTAGGTCACTAGGTCAAATTAAAGAAATACCTTGTTGGCACATTCATTGCTCAAATGACTTGAAATTTGGTCAGAATATTTGTCTTGATAAAATCTTAGATGAGTTCGGATTTGGGTCACCTGGGATCATAAACTAGGTCACTAATTCAAATTAAAGAAATACCTTGTGGGCACTCTAGAGGCCACATTTTTGGCTCAATTGACTTGAAAATTGGTCAGAATGTTTGTCTTGATAATATCTCACATGAGTCCGATTTTGGGTCATGTGGGGTCTTAAATTAGGTCACTAGGTCAAATTAAAGAAAAACCTTGTGTGCACTCTAGAGGCCACATTTATTGTTCAGTTGATTTGAAAATTGGTCAAAATGTTTGTCTTGATGAAATCTTAGATGAGTTTGGATTTGGGTCATCTGGGCTCATAATCTAGGTCACTAGGTCTAATTAAAGAAATACCTTTAGGGCACTCTAGAGGTCACATTTCTTGCTCAATTGACTTGAAAGTTGGTCAGAATGTTTGTCTTGATGAAATATTGGGTGAGTTTGAAATTGGGTCAGCTGGGGTCAAAAACTTGGTTACTCGGTCAAATTTAAGAAACACTTTGTAGGCACTCTAGAGGCCACATTTATTGCTCAATTAACTTGAAAACTGTTCAGAATGTTTGTCTTGGTAAATTTTTTGATGAGTTCTAAACTGGGTCACGTGGGGTGATAAATTAGGTCACTAGGTCAACTCACGGAAATTCCTTGTGGACGCTCTAGAGGCCACATTTTAAGCTCAATTGACCTGACAATTGGTCAGAAATTGAATTATGCACGTTAAGTGAATTTCGCCTATTGACTCTGGTGAGCGTCCAGGGCCCTCTTGTATATAATATTGAACTAGTCTGGAAAACCTGGCACCTGAAATATATTAATTCTTTTAAGTATACTGCATATTGTTTTAAGGTAATCCATCCGTCATTAAATAATGTTTTACCATATCTCAAGAGGCATTTTTCTTATTGCAATTTTCTTTTTCGCCTTTACTACTGATATATATAGATAACTTACCGGCAGAGTACTGCAGTCACTGTCAATGGTTGAGTCAAAAAGATCTTGACTGCTGTCGAACAAATCTTGACTGCTGTCGAACAAATCTTGACTCATGTCTGTCCATGTTTGTTTCATCAAAAATTCTGTGGATGGAAAAAAGGGAACATATAAAACTTTCATACAAGTTAAATTACTCACAAACTCATAGAAAAACCAATATTCATTATACTACAGTCTTAAAAACAAACAGAGAATTGTAATTCCAACAATATGTCAATAATTGACAATTGTGAATATCGCACGTCGAATGACAGAAAAACTGAGCGTGATTTTCGAAATGTAAACAAACAACATGAAGCAACGGAGTAAAAAACTAAATGTCCTTTAAAAACAATTTCAATATTTCACATTTACCTACCTTTTACATAAAATGATGCTGCAATAACGCTGTAACAACGTCTTTCACTTTTTGGCGGAATAAACAAGAAAGTAAAAGCGGAAACGGAAGATCATGATTAGCAGTAATTTGATTGGACACCGATGCCTTACGGAAGACACCGATGCCTTACGGAAATTACCGAACGGATACGGAATACGACTGAATACCAGCCCTCTCTAAATTCCTTGTGCTGAAATGCGCTCGTTTAAAAGCATTTGGTAAATAATTTTCTAAAGAGTTATGACCTTGAAGAAGGTGTATATGCTTTTCTAGATTTTTCTGCCATTTCGATCATATCATTTAAGTCCAGAGAAGATGGCTAAATTTCTAAACAAAATTTCATGGCTCAGTCTAAATTCACATCGGATTTGCTGATAGAGTTGGAAAGAGCTTTTTCTCCTCTTTAAAAGCGTATGCGGTTTTTGAATATTCATTAGGTAATAACTGTGACATAGCCAATTAAACCCGCCCACCCTTGTGTGATTCCATGATGGCCACCCGGTCATGACAATTGCTCGTAGAAAGACTTGCAATTTTATACACCAAATTACGTCAATCAAAAATTCGATGTAGAGATAATGCTGACATGGGTAAAAAATATAATCCTTTTTGCTTCCACTGTTTCACTGTATGCTTGAATACATTGAGTATTAATGCCATTCTCGCCATTTAAAAATTGCACGTATTGATACAGAGTCAGATAGAAATCAGAATTTGAGATCGAGGATCCGACCTCGTAGGCCAGCTGATAAGGGATTTGTTGGTCATTATGACATGGTTCTGCATCGTTGACGCTATTGTTAGCGAGGACAAGAGATTTTTAAGGTATTATGGAAACTATATAAAACTATATATCAAATAAAAGGCCTTTTCAAGAGAAAAACAATGGTATAAAGCTTTTAATCATATCTTTTAAACTAACAGAACTATGCCCCTTTAAAGAAGCTACCCACACACATTTTTTTCTGCCAAAAAAGTGCCATATGACAGCAAATTTGTTCTACATGTGATAACAGTGTATACTACTGTAGAAATGGTACAAAGCATTAAGACTATATATCATTTTAAAGGTCTTTTAATGTGCTATAACATAGTACAAAACTTTTTTTGATATCTTTCTTATATAAAAAGCTACAATCCTTTAAAAGTGATATAGGTATGCGATACTGCTCACCAAATTTTTGCCTTCTGAGAATTTATTTATGATGCGTAATCAATATGTTGAAAAATGTTTTGCAAGCAAGATACATATCTTAAAAAAGAATATTGCAGTGCTGATGTATGTCATAAATGATTTGGTCATATTATAGCAATCATGTACTGGAGTTATGCCCCTTTCAATACTTCATAGAATAAAATTTGTTGTCTATGCGATTAAATGTTTAATCAGTAAAGTACCTGTAATGACCCACGCACAAATTCTGAAGGTACTAACTTTAATCTGTAGCATACAATATTTGGATATCCCCTCTCTCTAGATCTTCTCCAAGCCTATATGTATAAATAGCATCATCATCCTTGTACTTGACATTAAACCACGCTGGATACCCAGTCACCAGAATCAAAAAATAAGGTTTTATATTAAATACTGAAAATCTTCATTTCATGTATGATTATCAAACAAGGTTGTAGTCATTATAAATCAAATACCTTTGCAAGACTGAATTATTTGCATTTTTGATGCAGATAACATCCTTTTTGTATTAAAGAAGCAAAAAAGTACATTAAACATACATTTTGGACTAGCTCAATTTCAATATAGGCAAGTCATTGACTTGGTCCATTATAAACAGTGGTAAACCTGGACTGACACATCAACATTATACAGGAGAAAACAATTACATGTATTCCAGAATGAATATGAATTGAAAAACAATAATGTGCATATCTGATGATAAATAAGGGATACTTTGCCTTACTTCTCCATAAAAACCTATGGTGGGTGCTCATTAGAGAGATGATTCCAATGATCACCCATAACATGAAATAATTATGTCCTAAACTGAGCAAAAGCTGTTTCGAGCAAAGGGCTACAGGTGGCTTGCTTATATTTTTCCTCTGTTTCGTTCCTTTGTTGGTGTTCATTAAAGGGGCAATTCTAATGAGCAACCACAATATAGGTTTTATTGAGAAATATGAAAAAATATTTTTCAGTTATAATAAAATATGCACCTTATATGGCTTATCTGGTCTTCTATATGGAAAGTTGAATTATTTTGAAATCAAGCTTGTCTGTAGTACCTTAAAGCACTGCTTAAGTACATAACATGGTTTAGGTTGTTTTGAACATAGTTTAACTGTTCATGAAACGACAAAATTCTAGAATGGTCCAAATTGAAAGCATTTGCAGACGACAAATTAAACATGGCTTAAATAACAAGATTTGTTCTTGAAAGGTTAAATTGTGGGAAAAGGAGAAAATGCTGGTAACCAGCATTTTCTCTTTTTCCCACAATGTTTTCAAAACCCTTCAACCTCAACAGTGTTAAAAGTCGGGACTATGTGGTAAAGGGTAAGTTGTCTAAAAGCACCTTATATGTTCAAAAAGATATGGACTTTAGTGTAATACCTGTGAACAAACTTTGCCCTCAAACCATTTAAGACTTTTGATGCCATTTTGCTCTGTCTCCTGCCTGTGCCTAATCTTTTTCCCCACAAGCATATGCCTTTCAGAATTCACAACTGTAGACCCAGCATCTTCAATCAGTTTTTTAGCTCCACTGGCCAAAGGCCAGCGGGCTTATGTCATGGCCCGGTGTCCGTCGTGCGTCCGTCCGTCCGGTCGTCCGTCCGTCCGTTAACTTTTATTTCAAACATCTTCTTCTCTGAAACTACCCATCCGATTTGCACGAAACTTCACAGAAATGATCCTGACATGGTCCTCTTCAGCATTTCTTGAAAGAATTTGATTCCTTCAAAAACTCTGGTTGCCATGGCAACAAAACTGAAAAATATTGGAAATCTTTAAAAATCTTCTTGTCTGAAACCATAAGGCATAGGGCTACCAAATTTGGCATGTAGCTTTATGTAGTAGACCTCTATCAAGTTTCTTCAAATTATAGCCCTGGGGTCAAAATTGGCTCTGCCCCAGGGGTCACAAGTTTTACATAGGCTTATATAGAGAAAACTTTAAAAATCTTCTTGTCTGAAACCATAAGGCATAGGGCTACCAAATTTGGCATGTAGCTTTATGTAGTAGACCTCTATCATGTTTCTTGAAATTATAGCCCTGGGGTCAAAATTGGCTCTTCCCCAGGGGTCACAAGTTTTACATAGGCTTATATAGAGAAAACTTTAAAAATCTTCTTGTCTGAAACCATAAGGCATAGGGCTACCAAATTTGGCATGTAGCTTTATGTAGTAGACCTCTATCATGTTTCTTGAAATTATAGCCCTTGGGTCAAAATTGGCTCTTCCCCAGGGGTCACAAGTTTTATACATAGGCTTATATAGAGAAAACTTTAAATATCTTCTTGTCTGAAACCATAAGGCCTAGAGCTACCAAATTTGGCATTTAGCTTGATCTAGTTGGAGTCTACCAAAAGTGCCCAAAGTACAGTCCTGGGGTCAATTTGGCCTCATACTTGGAGGGGGGGGTTCACAAGATTTACATAGGCTTACATAGGGAAAACTTTTAAATCTTGGTGTACATAGCCATAAGGCTTAGGCTACCAAATTTTGCATATAATTATAGCATTATTTAGTGGACAGTTACAAAGAGGGCCCAAGTTACAGCTCTAGGATCAAGTTTGGCCCTGCACCAGGGATCACAAGTTTTACATGGGTTTATGGAGTGAAAAGTTCAGAAACCATCTTGTTACCAGCCATAAGGCCAAGAACTCCCACATTTGGCATGTTATTCTTCTAATACAATATTCCCCATTTAGTCAGACTGTAGCCATGAGGTCAAAGTTTTGTAAGGGCTTATATAGTGAAGACTTTTCTTCGTGGTTTATATTTATAAGCCAGTGGAGCGATACAGGGCCATCATGGCCCTCTTGTTTACATTAATTATCATTTGTTCAAGACTGACAGACTTGAGAAACAACTTTTTGTCAGCTGGCTTTTGCCCTAAAACATGTTCCCTAAAATATATTTGTGCTTTAGCAGCTTCAAGTTTCTGACTTTTTGTTTTGTATAATAAAAGCAGCTCATCAACTTGTTCTAGTGACTGCCACAACCCGTGAGTAATAACAGCATCAATATAGCACTCTAGCTTCCTCAGTCTATCTTGTCTTTTGCGTTCTTCCTCTTGCTGTTTTCTTAAAGTCTCTAAACGTCTTGCTTCTTTAATTTCTCTCTGTCTCCTTCTGAATTCTTGGGAAACTTTTTCCCTGGATTTTCTTGCATGTGCAAGGACAGCAGCCATGTCTTTCTCTCCTTTTTCAGTCAACCACTCTGCGGTTTTATTTTTGGCAAACATGATTAAAGCTTCACAGGTTAGCAGGCTTACATTCGGTTTTGCCTTCATGAGGCAGTCCATATACGCAAATATACTTTCTGCAAATTTGTTGTGTTTTGGAACACTCTTTGTTTTTTTGTATAAATCTGAGTCTTGTTCTACATTCCCAAATTTGCCACTAGTAAGGTGATCAGCAAACAGCTTTTTACAAAGTTTGATCACGGTCGGAATGATTACTAATAATATTGATTGCACAATATTGTCATGTTGAAATGGTTTCAGAAGTTCAGCTAAACAGCTATTCCTATTAATTGGTGTACTATCGCCAAAAACCAGAATCTTGCCCTCTAGGAACTCATTTATATGACTAAAAGCATATTCAAGAGATTCTCCTAATTTTTTGTAATGTTTTGACATGTCCATAACATGTATTGGCTTGTCTTCAATAAGAGACCACAATGGTGTAGTCACATATTTTGATATCAGCCCCAGTGCTTTGCAGCCTGAAATGAATTCAGGACATTTCAGATCATGTAAGACAGACTTCAGAAGGCTATTATTCTCACGCCCGTTGAGAAATGTAAGAAATTGCATCCTGAGAAAGAAAACATGACTGGCATTAGCGAAAAGTATGTTGAAGTGGTTACCTCTATATGGTGCAAGAGGCAGAGTATGGAGTTTATTTTCCTTCAAAAATGGTTGCACATACGTATGCACTAAATTCTAGATGAATGCCATTTTTGGCATCACTGCCACGGGCAAAAGCTTTTGAACAAGTCCACACAAGGCGACATGTTGCTGATTCATTGGTTTTGATCATAAAAGGGTCAGTTGTTGGCACTTTTTCTGGAAACATGCCTTTCTCTGCTTCCATCAAGCTAACATTGCAGCACTCTGCAAAATGAACCAAACTGTGTAACCCACATGAAAATACCAGCAACTGTCCAACATCAGATTTCTCATCATCATCTAACTCTTCATATCCAGTCATGACCTCTGGTAATATTTCTTTTCTAACATCTTCTATTAAATTTCCAAGTTTAATTTCTCTTGCTGCTCTATCAGACATTTTTGCGACTATGTGTCCCAGAATATTTTTTGACTTTTCATTGTTTGCAGCTTCTGATCTCACATCTATATCGTTTAATAGCTGTTTAAATGTTTTCATTACATTGTCTGCGCTCTTTGTTTCAATTTCTCGTAATCCAAGAACCCATTCTCTCCCTCCTACATCCGCAGCATGAATACCTTCAACTCTTTTATCATATTTTGTCATTTCATCACTTAAGAGGGTTGTATTTTGTTCCTCTGAAAACTCCTCTCCAAGCTGATTTTGAGATAATGACAACATTTGAATACTCATATTATTAATACAACTTCTCTTTGGTATGTGACTTACCCTTTTTCCCAGTAACTTAGATACAGCATTTATTACAACAGGTATTTTGCGTGTGTTGACATGACATGACAAAAGTTCAAAAATTAATGTTTGGATACCAGTAGGATATTTGTAACCATCAAAAGTCACCACTTCGTCAGCAATCATTTCTCTGAGCCAATCATTTTCAGCTAAAGTGTCATCTTTTAGCTCCACTGGCCGAAGGCCAGTGGGCTTATGTCATGGCCCGGTGTCTGTCGTGCGTCCATCCGTGCGTCCGTCTGTGCGTCCGTCCATCCGTCCGTGCGTTAACTTTTATTTCAAACATCTTCTTCTCTGAAACAACCCATCCAATTTTCATGAAACTTCACAGAAATGATCCTGCCATGGTCCTCTTCAGCATTTCTTGAAAGAATTTGATTCCTTCAAAAACTCTGGTTGCCATGGCAACAAAACTGAAAAATATTGGAAATCTTTAAAAATCTTCTTGTCTGAAACCATAAGGCATAGAGCTACCAAATTTGGCATGTAGCTTTATGTAGTAGACCTCTATCAAGTTTCTTCAAATTATAGCCCTGGGGTCAAAATTGGCTCTGCCCCAGGGGTCACAAGTTTTACATAGGCTTATATAGAGAAAACTTTAGAAATCTTCCTGTACCTAACCATAAGGCCTAGAGCTACCAAATTTTGCATGTAGCTATATCTAGTGGGCCTCTACCAAGTGGGCCAAAACTTTAGCTCTGGGGTCAAAATTGGCCCTGCTGCAGGGGTCACAAGTTTTACATGGGCGTAGATAGTGACAACTTAAGAAATCTTCCTGTTTTGATTTTTTTTTTTAAATTAGCCTTGCATCAGGGGTCTTATGTTTTACAGAGGCTTCATATGGACAAAACTTGAAAATCACCATACAGCATAGACTTGTATTATTTTGGCATGTGGCTTTATCTTGTGGACCTCTACCAGGGTTCAAATAATTATAGCTCTGGGATCAAAAATGGCTTTGCCCTGCGGGTTCCAACTTTCACATGGGCTTTTACAGAGAAAACTTTGTAAGTCTTCATTTTGAAACCATTTGGCTCAGAATTGAAATGTTTAGTATTTATGGTTTATATTTATAAGCCAGTGGAGCGATACAGGGCCATCATGGCCCTCTTGTTTCAGTATACAATATTTTCACCTGTTCACTAATTTGTTCTGTCTCATTCTGCAATGCTCCAATTACACCCAGTTTTTCTTTGATTTTATTTCTCAAATCAACTACAAGGTTTTGATAGTATTTTAATTTCAGTGATGTTTGTTTAATCACTTTGATTTTTGTGTTTAATCTTGCCTTTAAAGCTTTATTTAGTAAATGAAGGCATTTGTTTTCTTTTTAGCTAACCTGAGCACAACGTGCTCAAGGGGAGCTTTTAGGATCACCCGGTGTCCGTCGTTCGTCATGCGTCGTGCGTCTGTGCGTCGTCAACAATTCTTTAAACATCATCTCCTCCTAAACCACTGGGCCAATTTGGACCAAACTTGGCAGGAATGTTTCTTGGGAGGTCCTCTTTAAAAATTGTGAAAAAAATTTGATTCCATCAAAAACTCTGGTTGCCATGGCAACGAAATGGAATTTTCTAAGAAATTCTTTAAAAATCTTCTCCTCTGAAACCACTGGTCAGATTTTGAAATAATTTCACGGAGATGTTCCTTGGGTGACCCTTTTCAAAAAGTGTTCGCAAAATTTTGATCAGTCAAAAAACATGGCTCTGGTGAATGGGGGCTACTTGCACTATACAGATATGAAGAAATTCTTAAAAATTCTTCTTCTCTGAAACCGCTGGTCAGATTTTAAAATAATTTCACAGAGATGTTCCTTTGGTGACCCTTTTGAAAATCTGTTCGCGAAATTTTGATCCGTCAAGAAACATGGCTCTGGTGAATGGGGGCCACTTGCACTATACAGCCATGAAGAAATTCTTAAAAATTCTTCTTCTCTGAAACGGCTGGTCAGATTCTGAAACAATTTCACAGAGATGTTCCTTGGGTGACCCTTTTCAAAAAGTGTTCACGAAATTATGATCCGTCAAGAAACATGGCTCTGGTGAATGGGGGCTACTTGCACTATACAGACATGAAGAAATTCTTAAAAATTCTTTTTCTCTGAAACTGCTGGTCAGATTTTGAAATAATTTCACAGAAATGTTCCTTTGGTGACCCTTTTTATAAATTGTTTGTGAAATTTTGATCTGTCAAGAAACATGGCTCTGATTGCGGGGGGGGGGGGGGGCTACTTGCACTATACCACTATACACACATGAAGAAATTCTTAAAAATTCTTCTTTTCTGAAACGGCTGGTCAGATTTGGAAATAATGTCACAGAAATGTTCCTTGGGTGACTCTTTTCAAAAAGTGTTCACAAAATTGTGATCTGTCAAGAAACATGGCTTTGGTGGTGGGGGCTATTTGCACCATAGGGACATGAAGAGGAATTTCTTAATTCTTCTTCTCCGAAATGGCTGGTTCCAAGGGTGACCTTTTTCAAAAATTGTTAGGGTAATTTTTATCCATCGAAAAACAACAGCCAATTGTTGGCACCTGCATGTAGTGCTCTTTTTTGACTTTTGTTTTTTAGCTCACTTGAGCACAAAGTGCTCATGGTGAGCTATTGTGATCGTGCTGTGTCCAGTGTCTGTCGTGCGGCGTGCGTTGTCCGTCGTCAACTTTTTACCTTGTGTACACTCTAGAGGCCACATTTTCAGTCCGATCCTCATGAAACTTGGTCAGAATGTTTGTCTTGATAAAGTCTGGGACGAGTTCAAAATTGGGTCATGTGGGGTCAAAAACTAGGTCACTAGGTCAAATCTTAGAAAAAACCTTGTGTGCACTCTAGAGTGACCCTGGAGTGAAATTTCGCCTATTGACTCAGGTGAGCGATCCAGGGCCATCATGGCCCTCTTGTTTGTTATCCCGTGATTCCAATTTAAGTTGCTTTATTTTTGCTGTCAGGGTAGGAATCTTTGTCCTGGCTATCTCATTCTTCACACTTTTAACATCTTTCTTTAAACCTGTGTTTTGTATTTCAATTTCACGGTTTTTTTCAGTTAATGCCATATTTTCCACAGCAAGTTTTTGTGTAGTCAGCTTTAGCGCTGCATTTTCAAATACACTGTTACCATAATCAGGTAATACAATTTCAGTTTTACTTTTTTTCACACAAGTGCTTGCAATGGGTATATTAAATGTAGCTTTATCAAAATTCTGTTGTTCCAAAGAGGATGACCTATTTTTATTCTTTTTGAAAAGCTGGTATGTTTTGTTCAAATTACTAAGTTTGTTATACACTGCTCCATTAGAGGATGGAACTTATGGTTTTTCTTTGGATAACTCTATTAAATGATTCACTGTGGCAGCTTTGCCCTCTATCCTCATAAATTCAAACACTTCCAAATTACTCAACATTCTTGTCTTTTCTAGTACATGTACTGAAAAATACTGGTGACTGAGATCTCTGTTCCTGTGATAAAGAAATATTTACCCAGAGCAAAAGAACAAAGCAAAAATGAGACTTGGTGGTTAACTTATCTGTCTGATCATCATTTGAGCTGCACCTCAACAAAGCAAGTTTTCTCATGATGAGGCTCATTTATGATAAATGCTATGCAAGTGCTGTAGCCCATCATGTATTTCTGTTTTGTTAGAAGTGAACAACAAATAACTGTCAATTTCCTTTTTAGTATACTACTGCAGTAAGCAAGTTATGGTTAATAATACTAGCCTAGACATGCCAAAGCTCTAGATTAGGAAGGTGTTATAAAATGCACTAGTGAAATTACTACATATAAATCCTAAAAAAGGGCTATCCCGGGACAGTGTGGCTCATTGGAAAAGAGCCTGCCAAAACAGAGCTTATAAAAATATCAAGCCACATAGGGATGCACCCCATCAATTAAATGTCATCTTCAGTGTACATTGTAGACCCTGATCAGACTCTTCTTCTGATATGGATCTGCACTGTTTGCATTTACCTGACTGTCCCAAAATTTAAGATCATCTCAGAATGATGACAGATGTATGTGTGCCATGCAAAATTAAATGTTTATGTGTTAGAAAAATGAGAAGTTATTCCAATATCTTTCATACAGAAGAAGTTTTAAAAAAATCTCTCGTCAGACTGAAGAAGAGTTTATGGTTTTGTTAAAGTTACCATTTAAATGTTTTAGAAAAACTATATTATAAAAAAAAAATAATGCTAGCCTCAATCAGATCTCGTTATGCAAAAGGTGTCTACACAGTACAAGCCCATATTTATTAAAACAAGCTTAGAAGTAAGAGTTTTATGATCTAAATGCAAAGAAAAGCTGCAAGTACTATTGGAATAAGTTTCAAGTGTGAATTCAAAACTACTCTATGTCTACAGACTAAGTTAGATTTACTATAAGCATGAAGGAAAAGAAGAGATTATGGTATGGGAAACAAACATGGTTTGTTAATACATTCTACTTAGTTCGAGACTTAAAACTGAGCAACATTCATGTCTTACTTTCATAAACTGTTTCAGTTCTTCCAGTTCTGAATGAAGAAGTGCTATTTGTCTGTCTTTTTCTTCAAGCTGTTTATCTTTCACCTTGCAGTTAGAACATTTTTCCTAAAAATGGTATTACATTTGAATAAAAGCAGGTTATAGGATCATAGGTAACTTTGATAAATTTAGAGAATATACAGAAATTTAGCCTTAGGCGAGTCATAATTTAGTCTGTTCAACATGTTGGTGGCATTACTACCCATTAATATGATCCCCCAATCAGTACAAGAATGCTCAATCTCAATTCTGGCTACTCACACTTCTAAACAAAACAGGCATTACCTTCACCATGACAAAACCAGCAATGTGGCATTTGCACAAAACAATATGACTAGCATAGGCATCAGACCAGTCTGGTCAGTCTTTGCTTTGGGCTATCTGGATAGCTAAGGACCTAAGTTTTCTCCATTACGGGCTAATCTGAGTTTTTCCTAGGCTCAAGTACCACAGTGTTTGTTCAATCAGACTCAACTCTAGCAGACAAAATTAAACGATTTTGCCATTAATTTGGAAAGTAATTTGAAATAAAACTGAAACATTGACAATCAGCTTTTCACAAATGTAAAAAATAATTACCTCAGTTCTACTTGACAAGGAGCCAAAATACTGTGATGTCTCCGGCTGTGATGAAAAAAGGTCTTTTTGGGAGTCCAACAACAGCTCCTCTTCCTCTGGGGACTGACTTAGACTAGAAAAAAAAAAGAAGTCTTTAATTCTCTTTGAAAATTAAAATAAAAAATATCACAGTCTCCACTATTTACCATCCTATCTGCATCTTTTGAACACATCAAAACAAACTACAGCTATCATTAAATGTATTTATACCCCCCCACCAGTTCCTTGTGACAAAAACAGGTCTTTGTCACAGAATGCAGAATGGTTTAGTACAAAAGAGTTGAAAAAAGTTCAAGGGGAGATAATTCCACAACAAATCGCAGCAGGGTCATGAAAATTGCACATGCACAACTTCATATATATAGGGACCCTGTGTCTTAATTCGAGTTCAGTAGGTGAAAAACTGTTGGAGTAATATTCCGCACAAATTTGTCGCCCCCAGCTGGTCGGGGGGATAGAAATTGTCCAGCTGCTGTCCTGCAGTAGTGGTAAGACCCCACCAAATGGACCCGCCTGTTTGCCGTGGGTGGAGACTCGTAAGCAGGAAAAGAGGGTCCTGGCAGTTGAGGGGAGCCCAGGGATCTCCAGCTCTCCAACACACTGCTTTGGCCTCGGCTTCTGTATAAACGAGAGCCTAGATGGGCCCGGTCTAGCGCAATTGGCTGGTCGTTTTAGGATTGGGCGTATTTTATGTAAAATTGTCTTGTGTTGGGGGAGTTGTATGGGGGGAGGACATCTGTATCCAGTGTGCAGATGCCTCCTTCCTGCATACGTCTCTCAATACATCTTGAAATCCAAATTTGTGATTTTGAAGCAAACTTGGAATATTGGACCTTTTTTCCTCTATTATTTACATAATTCACGTAGTCTTTATTCTGGAAGGAATAATCCAACATGTATGTCAAACCTCTATTTAACGTTTGCTCAAAAAGTGCCAGTTTTTACCTTTTACTTTAGTTGGTATTTACTTGTAAGTCCCTGTCTTATATAGGCTTATGGGCTAATTGGGTGTTATGGATTTTTCGTTGAGGCTTTGACTGCCATGGCAAATCCCTGATCTGGGGGACAACCCATGTTCTTTTCTTTGTCGCTCCAACTTATTCATGACATCTGAGTATACCATCTGGGTAACCCTGGCATGGGGAGCTGGTTAGCCGCTCCATACTCCATGTCCCCTCGTAGGGCTCTGGGGTGGGCGGGGGCCACGGATGACAAAACTTGAAAACCTAATCATGGATCATCTAAATAAAAAACGAACACGTGACCAACTAGATGCAGACTCAGACAACTCTGAACCAACTTCGACTTTTCCTCGCTTTCTACTAATAGAATCAACTGCTCCTGAACAGCCATTGAGTAAACTGTCTCCTTTTGTTATCCAAAAAGTTTTAGTTTCAACTGCTGGTTCACCAAAATCAGTGAAAAAGTTGATTTCTGGTGCCCTTTTGGTAGAGGTTGAAAAACCAAAACATGCAGAAAACCTTTTGAAAATTAACAGTTTTTTCCAAATACCTGCAAAATGCTCACCGCATACCAGTTTAAATTCCTCCAGGGGAATAATTCGTTGTCCGGATCTAGCAGGTGTTAGCGAAGAAGAAATTGTCCAGGAGCTTTCGAATCAGACTGTGACAGGTGCCAGACGTATTACAGTCTTCAGAGACAGTGTCAAGAGGGAAACTAACACAATAGTGCTCACTTTTAACTCGGCTATTTTGCCCAAAACTCTGAAAGTTGGTTACTAAAATGTTGGAGTGGAGCTTTACATCCCAAACCCACTCCAATGTTATTCATGCTTCAAATTTGGCCACCATGAACGTAAATGCAAGAAGCCCACAATTGAAAGTTTGTGTAAACACTGTGGAGAGCAGGCAAATACACATGATTCGAACAACTGTAAGAATAAAATTAAATGTGTAAACTGCAATGGAGAACACATTGCTACCTCACGAGCATGCCCTGTCTGGAAGCGAGAGAAGGAAGTTGTAACTATTAAGTACAAAGAGAGTCTCTCGTTCCCAGGAGCAAGGAAAATAGTTAATAGCCATCATGTTCTGACAAACTCTTACTCCACCATTACTAAATCCAGCATGAATACACAAAAACAGGTAAAAGATGCTTTTACACATACTACCGATGTAGCCATTCAAACATCCAGCCAAAGCAAACAAGACACGAATGTTGAAAAACCTACAACTAGTAAAGCAAATAAAGGTTCTGCATCTACACGTACACAGGCAAAGGCTCCAAGCAGCCCTAACCAAAGGAGAAATAAATCTCCAAATAAGGTCACTTCGGATCGCCTTCCAAAGGGATCTGATGACCAAATCCAGCAACACAACTGCTTTGAATGTCTCGAAGACATGGAAGCGGAAGATCTACAAGCAGATCAAAGTGTGAATAGGCAAGGCCGAATTATCAACAAAAAATGATCGAGTACATACTTCTATTATTCTGTGGTATTTTCCTTACTCTTAACTCTACCATGAGTAACAACATTCTGCAATGGAATTGTCGAAGTATTAAAGCTAACTTTAAGGAATTGAACCTTTTGGTCAATGAACAGAAACCAGTGGCAGTTTGTTTACAGGAGACCTTTCTTAAAGACTCCGACAAATTTACTTTAAAATATCATTCTTGTTACTCCAAGAATTTTAGTTGTAATGATAAAGCTTCAGGAGGTATTGCCTTAATTGTGAACAACAATGTTCTACACCATTTTGTCAAGCTTGAAACTACACTTCAGGCTGTCGCGGTAAACATTTCCTTTAATAAGACAATTACATTGTGTTCTATTTATCTCCCACCTAGCTCACCAATAGATGTGAAAAAACTTGATGATCTAGTTAGCCAACTTCTGAAACCTTTCATTTTAATGGGAGATTTCAATTCCCACCATACATTATGGGGATGTACGAATACAAATGATAAAGGTCGAACCATGGAAGACTTTGTAACTAAGCACGACCTCATTCTGCTAAATGATAAGTCGTCAACCTATCTTCACCCTGCCACTGGTTCTTATTCATCTTTAGACTTAACTATATGCAGCCCTGAAATTGCTCCGGACTTTAACTGGAAGGTTGGTGATGACCTTCATGGAAGTGATCACTTCCCAATCCAGGTGTCGGAGGTGGGACCTTCAGTACAACAACGTCCAGAACGTTGGAAACTCCATAAGGCTAACTGGGAACAGTTCAAGGTCCACTGCGAACAATCAATTTATCCCAGTGCTTTTGATGCCTGCGAAAATCCTGCAGAGCTTTTCACTTCCTTACTTTATTCGGCCACTGAAAAATCAATTCCTTGGACATCGGCAAATCCAAAGAATCCAAGCAAGCCATGGTTTAACGATGATTGCAAAAAGGCTATAGCTGAGCCAAAGTCTGTTCTCAGACATTCAATCTGCGACCAACTCAGGAAAATCTTTCAAAGTTCAAAATTGCACGTGCAAAAGCACAACGAACTATCAAGCAAAGTAAACGTGCATCTTGGCGACAGTACGTATCTAGATTAAATTGGAGATCGTCTGTCAAAAAGACATGGGATATGATTAGAAAAATTAATGGGAAAAGCTCCTCGTTAAATGTCGGGCACTTAAATTCGGATGATGATGTTGTCACATCCAAAGCAGATATTGCCAATGTCTTGGCAGAAACTTTTGCAGAGAAGTCGTCTTCCTCAAACTGTACGACTACATTTCGAAAATTCCAAGACACTAAAGAAAAAACTAAACTGAATTTCAAATCAAATAATACAGAGCATTACAATAAGGATTTTACTTTGAAAGAACTCAAAAAGGCTCTAAAGAAATGTCACGATACTGCTGTTGGATGTGATGACATCCATTATCAGTTTGTAAAACATTTACCGTTTCGATCCCTTGAATGTTTACTGAATATATTTAATCAAGTCTGGCATACTGGTACTCTTCCAGATTCCTGGAAGGAAGCAATAGTAATTCCCATACCAAATCCAGGTAAAGATTCTACGAATCCAGCAAACTATCGCCCTATAGCCTTAACAAGTTGTATTTGCAAAACCATTGAAAGAATGGTTAATGACCGCCTTGTTTGGTTTCAAGAGAAAAACAAACTTATTGCTACCACCCAGTGCGGCTTTCATAAACAAAGAGGCACTCTCGACCACGCAGTTCGCTTCGAAACTTTCATTTGTGAAGCTTTTATCAAAAAGGAACATGTTGTTTCTGTATTTTTCGATCTCGAGAGTGCGTAATCTATGATACCACATGGAAGTGTGGAATCATGAATGACCTCCATGATTTCAGTATAAGAGGTCGCCTTGCTTATTTCATTTCGGCATTTTTGAATGAACGTCAGTTTAGAGTCCGGGTAGGAAATACTTACTCCAACCCCCATGAACAAGAAATGGGTGTTCCCCAGGGAAGCATTCTTTCTCACTCAAGTGTTGGCTTTACTGAAAACAACTTGTTATATTGGTTCACTGGGTCATTCCAGGATTGCTGCCATACATTTTGAATAAAATCATTTATTAATGGTTTAAAATCATTAAAAGGAATTCTAAAAGGCAAAACTTCAAGTGACAATGCCTCCTTGGCAGCTTTATCTGCCTCTTCATTGCCGCTGATACCAATATGGCTAGGGAGCCAACAGAAAACAATATCGGCTTTTTCACAGATTCCGGATAATTTTTCGAGGAGACTTACAATTGGCGAGTGGCTTCTGGGATCGCGGACAAGTCGCCGTGAAGAAATTATTTTGGCCCGTCTTCGCATTGGTCACACATATATGACACATTCTTATCTCCTCAAAGGAGAAGAGGAAACACAATGTATTCCCTGCAATATGTCTCTAACTGTTAGACACATACTCACAGATTGTGTAGACCTTGCACCTATAAGAGACAGGTTTTTTCAAGTCGACAGTCTGAGCACTTTGTTTGATACTGTAAAGTTCGAATGTATTTTTGAGTTTTTGATAGAGGTAAATCTCTATAAAAAGATATAATGTTAGGTTCTATTGACTCTTCGTATTTTTAGACTTTATGCCACTAACATCATTTATTCTTTTTTAGTGTTTACACAGCTGAGATTTTAATTTTTGTTCGTAACATTACAGTATGACAAGTTAAACGAATTTCATTAGTTGTTAGTGCGCCCAATATGACCTTTGGTGTCGACGGGCCTTAAAACTTCATTCATTCATTCATTCCGCACAAATTTGTGTCTACTGACAGATAGACGGACAGACAGCCATGGTGCTTCCAGTATACCCCCTCCACTTCATTGTGGGGGCTATAATAAAGAAATTAAAATGAGTATGACAAATACCAGACACTGCACGAAAACATACCTAAATTCAGTTTCAGTTTCAAAAAACTGGCTTGGCGGGCCACACTGGCTTGTCGGGGCCCAAGGGTGGAATGCCGACTCTCCGCACCGACACCATGGAGATTCAGATTCTTTTAATCTAGGCAAAAGGATAAAAACACCAACATTAAGATAAAGGCATTTTAATCACTGTTTTTGTTCACTAATTGAAAGCAAAATAATTATCAGTGACTGATCTGTGATCTATAAACATAAGGACGTCTTTATGGAACTGCACTCATTTGACTCCTCCTGAGGCTCCTCTACACAAGCCAATACGACAATAGCAATAACATATAGAGATGGGTGGAGCAGAACAAATATAAATGTACTTTTTCTGCACAGTTATTTGTTTAAAATCATTATTTTCAAGAAAGAATCAGCCAGTTTATGACATGGACAGTTTCAACTGGATTAGATCTATTTACCGATTTACTTTTACACATATCTATCCAATTCAACACCACTGTGTGGCATACTTTATCTTCATTTTCACTATTATTTTTTGTTGTTGTTGTTCACCTGTTCAAGGCTTTTTCTTTTTAAATAAAAAGTTCAAAAGTTCTTGCTGGGTAAAAACACAACAAAACAATAATGATTATACAGATAAATCAGTAACCCAAAACACAGGTGTTGGATAGAAGTTTACCACATAATACACCAAGGGCAAGGCTGCCATATTGAAAAAAAAGGCCCCGAGTTGTGGAAAATCTGACATAGTGCAGGTACAAAATTACGTTGCGCGCATTTGCGCTAACCCCAAACTGAAAACAAACTTCGTTTTCTTATTCAAAAATGACTGTATTTTACAAAAATTATAGTGAGCACATAGTGAGGGGATCTCCTTCATACTGAAATACTGGCCTGAACTTTGCACAAGTTTAGACAGCTGTAAAATAGTTAATTTTCATCAGAAAGCCGAGTCTTCCAGCTTGAATTGCCGCTGAAAACTGCTCAAATTTTGATGACGTAGTCAACATGTGATCCCATTTATCACCTGACCTGTCCCAAAATGGCGACTGTTATCGCAAAAAACTGTCAAAACATGCGTTATATCGGCCGCGATTCACGGTTTATTTTGTTGTGAAAAAACTAGTTTATTCACTTATTTTCATAACAGTCCTTTAGAAATATAATGAGAAGTCATTATAGATTATTATTAAAATAGTTTATTTTATCCTATTTTCTGCACAGAAAAGATTATTAAACCAAGGCACTTTTCAACGGTGGCAGATACAGCTGCCATTATTGGAAATCTCTTGTCCTCGCTACTATTGTCAAAGGGTAATTAACAGTTAGACATGTAAATGGGTTAATCCTATAATTGACACATGCTGTGATGTCTTGATTAGGATAAATCAGAGGTTGTTATCATAATATATACTGTCAATTAAGGATCCACAATTTTGATTACTAGTGTTGATGGGTCGCTTAATGAAAGAAATAGTGGTCTTTGGGACCTTAAATATGTGGTCGTTGGTCACGTAGTACAAAAGTCGCTTAATACAACATGTAATTAGAGGAAAATAGCTTGGGCGTACTTAAAAACGGTCGTTTAGCACAAAAGTTGCTTAAAACACGTGGTCGCATGTACAAGATTGACTGTAAACCCAAAGAACACTTTCATTTTCCAAATAAGATCATTATAATTCAATGCCACGGTTGTTTTTGTCCAGAACAGACTGCACATTTTGTGCAGTCTGATCTTGATCTATGCTGCCCACAAAGGCAACTATAGTCGTGAAAGGCACTTTAGGATTAAGAATAAAATTTTCTTTATTTTTTCCTTGTGGAACGCTATCAAAATCCTTGTGATTTGGCAAGAGGAGATGCACTGTCTCGTTAACATGTGAAAAACCAGGCTGAAGCCTTGAGTTCTTCATTGGGAATACAGTTTTCTCCACCAACATTTTCTTTATCAGATAAGTCAGTCTAAAAGATGTCAGATTCTGTTTGATACTGATCTTGATATGAATCTTGCATAATATTTTGTGGTTTCCATTGTAACAGATGGAACGAATTGTCTTCAGTTTTTTCCAATAAAGGAAAAAAGTGGTTTGGTTGGAAAAGGTTCAGAATGGGTACTGTAGAGGTCCACATGATTCTAAATGATGCATCGGGTATGCAATCTTTCACTTTTCTGATACGAATCTTCCATATTATTTTGAGGTTTCCATTGTAACAGATGGCAATGGATTGTCTTCAGTTTTTTCCAATAAAGGAAAAAATGTGTTCAAATGGGTACTGTAGATGTCCACATGATTTTAAATGATTCATCGGATATGCAATCTTTCACATTTCTTCCTACTATTCCCCTTGTAAGCACATCAGATGTATAATCCAAGTATACCTGAAGAGGACAGTAGGAATGTAATGGGATCGTCAGTGTGGAACTCAGTGCGTAGAAATGAGCCAGTTCAGAGTATGAGTTATGCAAATTGCATCATGCAGCAGTTTGTCACAGTCCCTTGTCATAGTTTATGCAAATTGCATCATGCAGCAGTTTGTCACAGTCCCGTGTCATAGTTTATGCAAATTGCATCATGCAGCAGTTTGTCACAGTCCCTTGTCATAGTTTATGCAAATTGCATCATGCAGCAGTTTGTCACAGTCCCTTGTCATTATTCTTGTGTCATTAAGAAGGTTGTTGTGAACTGCTCCAGTATCATAAGTCTCTTTTCTGGATTAATTCAAGTTATACAAACAGACACAGCAGTGAGTGATATTTTTCTGACCCAGCTATAGCACAAGACATAGGTCTGTATAAACAATTCCTGTCACCCACTACCTTTGCTGGAATGTAGTGTCGCAGCATGGGCCGATGGAAATACTTCAGTATGTTATTATTGCTGTATCATCTGCATTCGAAGGTTTCATTTTTCATTTTGGTATGTTAATGTTGTAATGTTTCATAAGTTTAACTTCCGAATTTGCTTGTTGTTGAAGTGACTTTGTTGTTTTTTCTAGGGATTGCTGAAGGCTGAACGGACAAAATGAGTTGTAGAGTAAACTCTTTACTAGACAACAAATTGAAAGCAAGTGCAGACAACAAATGAAGGCAGAACTCGGGACATTTTAATTTGTAGATGAGGCCTCCGGCCCATATTACATAGCATGCACTTTATAAATATTTGTTATCTCCTCTCTTCTTGCCCAGTACAAAACTACAGTCGATTTTTAACAATAAATATATGGACAATGGTCATACACACACACATACACACACAAACACACAATATAAAATTGACAATTCCTAGATCAAGCACCAAATTTGTCCAAGGGGCTATGTGGAGAATAGGGAAACACTTGTAGCGAGTATTTTCTCCACCCTCCACAATGTGCTCTATTCCCATTATTTAAACTTCAATTATTTTGTTCTCTGCAGATGTTTTCAATTTAGACTAGCCCGAAATTTTGTTATCTTGTTATGAACACACATATTAAGACCTTTTGAAAAGAATTATATATACAATAGTTGCACACGATAATAAATATATGGACAAAGGTCATACACACACACTTACACATACAAACACACACGGCTAGAAAAGGGGCCTATCCCACAATGATTTCCAAGGTCTTCTTATGAACATTAAAGTTTGCAGCAAATGCATAGCTCAAATACAGACCACCCTGGCTGGGATTTGAACCCCATTTATCAAGGTTTAAAAGACCTTACCCTAACCCCTGAGCTAAAGAGAATTTTCCCAAACGCAGTTGTCAGGTATTTATTTTATATGGGAAGAAGGTATGCTGTAAGGAAGGAGTGATCTCCCTGAAGAAAGGATCTCCTGTAACATACCCCCCGCTTAAGAAAAGTCATCATATGATGACGGGAAGCCTTATTAGACACGAAGTCTATTATTTAGACAACTAATGGCTCAATGGCCAATAACAGGCAATTTATAGACAACAAATGGCTCAATGGCCAATCCCAGACGAGCTCCCATCTTACGAACATGAAAGTTTGCAATAAATGCATAGCTCAATTTAAACAGCCCCAGCTGGGATTCGAACTCGTGCGGCAAAGTTCCTCGTTTATTGAGGTTTAAAAGACCAATACACTTACCACTGAGCTAAAGATAATTCTCCCTAATGCAGTTGTCAGGTATTGATTTTATATGGGAAGAAGCTATGCTGTAAGGAAGGAGTGATCTCCCTGAACAGTCTTAAAAGCCAGGGTGTATCCTAGTCAAGTAAATGCTTAACCCTCCACCACACCCAGTATTTTGTTTTCTTTCCACAGTTTGTTCTACCCTTTCAAAAGCATATTTCAGCATTTGAGTCACATTTCATTTGTTGTCTGCAAGAGCTTTTAATTTTGATTACCCCAAGATTTTGAGATGTGGTAAAGGGTTAATAGATTTGCAAACAAAGTTTATTAAGTTGCTGTATTATACATTAGTTGATTTGAATACCTTCGTTTCCAGCATTGGTTTCTTGATATTATTTCAAAAATATCATAGTTTTCCAGCAATGTTATACATTTACAATTACTTCTCATTTTCTGTCAGTGTTAAAGAACCCTTGTATGCACTCCAAATGCCACATTTTCAGTCCAGTACTCAGGAAAAAATGGTCAGAAGGTTTGTCATAATGATACTACAAAGAGTTTGAAGTGAAGTGAAGTTTTGTCCAAAATTAGGTCAGTGGGAGAAATCTTTAAAAGACCTTGTGCACATTCTAAAGGCCTCATTTTTTGAGCTCCACTGGCCAAAGGCCAGGAAGTTTATGTAATGGTACTGTGTCAGTGTGTGCATCAGTGTATTCGTCCATCTGTTAAATTTCATTTCAAACATCTCAGAAACTTCCCATCTAATTTTGACCGAACTTCACAGAAATTATCCTAAACCATGGTCATGTTCAAAATTTTTTGAAAAAAGTTTGATTCCTTTAAAAACCTTGGTTGCCATGGCTACACAACTGAAAAATATTGAAAAAAAGAGCAAATCTTCTTGTCCGAAACTGTAAGTATTAATTTGGCATGTAGCTCCATCTAATGGAGCTTTACCAAAATTCTTCAATTTATAGCTCTAAAGTAAAAGTTGCACCGCCTCGGTGGCCACAAGTTTTATATGGGCTTATGTTGTGAAAACTTAAAAAATCTTCTCATTCCTAACCATGAGCCCTAGGGCTACCAGACTTGGCACTAGGCTTTATCCGATGGACCTTTCCCAAGATTTTTCGAATTATTGCCCATGGGTTAAAGTTTGCCCAGCACGGGGGTCACAACTTTTACATGTGCTCATATAGTGAAAACTTTAAAAAATCTTCTCATACCTAACCATAAGGCCTGACAAATTTTGTGTGTAACTTTATCAAGTTGACCTCTACCAAGGTTGTCCAAATTATAGCCCTTGGGTCAAATTTGGCTCCATCCTGACATCACAAGTTTTACATGGGCTTACATTGTGAAAACTTTTAAGATATTCTCATTTCCTAACCTTAAAGACGTAGGGCTACCAAATTTTGCTTGTATATTGATCTAGTGGACCTCTATGAAGATTGTTAAACTTTGTTAGCCCTGCTTAAAAAATGGCCATGCCTCGCATGTCACAAATTGTACATACATGTAGGTTTATATAGTGAAAACGTTGAAAATCTTTTCGTTTTTGACAATAAGCAACAGCTGTAATATTTTGGGAGTATTATCATCTAGTAAGCCTCTTCTAAAAGTGTTCAAATTAAAGCCCCAGTGTCAAAATTGGACCCACCCCATGGGTCATAAATTTAACATGTGCTTATAGAGTGAGTTTGTTTAAAAATCTTCTTTCTTCTAACCATAAATCCTAGGTCTACCAAATGTGGCTCATAGTTTCATCAATTGGATCACTGCTGAATTTGTTCAAAATTTAGCCCTGGGACCAAAAATAGCCCTACGTCAGGTCTGATCTTTTACATCTTTATATTGAGGAAACTTTGAATACCTTCTTATTTATAACTATACAGCCTAGACCTTTATTATTTGGTAAGTTGCTTTATTGTCTGGACCTCTACCAGGATTCAAGTAATTGTACCTGTGTGCTCAAAAATGGCCTCATCCTGGTGTCACAACTTTTACATGGACTTTTATAGAGAAAACTTTTAAAACCTTGATACAGGGTCATCATGACCCTCTTGTCCAATTCTCATATCTATGGAACAGAGTGTTTGCTTTCATAATATCTCTGACGAGTATGAAAATGGATCACACAGGGTCAAAAAGTAGGTCACTAGGGAAAATCTGGAAGGCACTGTAAAGGGCACGTTTTCAGTCAAATTATTATGAAAGTTCAGGCTGCACTCAGGTCAGTTAGTGTTACACAGTTGTTGTATTTGCGCCCCCCCCCCAAAAAAAAAAAAACACCTTTTTTCCCAGTGTGCTCTCTAAATATATTTTGTATGTGTTTTACATCATCACCACTGGGATCCCTTCTACTGTATGAAACCTAAATCTCTTTACTCAGGTGAGCGCTTTAGGGCCAGTGGCCCTCTTGTTCATAAAATCTTTCATTTTGTTTGCTTTGGTGCGGTAATTATTAAATGCTACTTTTACTTAATTTAATGGGTATTACAATTACTTTAGGTATACATGTACATGTATATTTGTGTTACTTGTATTTAATCTTTTTCTATTGTATTTTATTATTTATATTATTTATAGCCCTTCACTGATACATATTGTTAACCTTTAACCCTTTACCAAACAATCCCATGTTTTAACAACCCTGAGGAGGAAAGCTTTGGAAAACATTGTGGGAAAAGGAGAAATTGGATGTTTGTGGGGAAAAAGTGATATTTCTTTTAACAAGCAGTTTCTCTTTTTCTTACAATGTTTTCTACCCAATCAGAGAATTTTAGTTCATTTGTATGAATTTCAAATTTGTCATCTGCAGATGATTTCAATTTTGAAGTGCCCATACTTGTTGCTATGGAAACGGTTAACTCTTTACCACACAAAATTTTAGACTTGTCCAAATTAAAAGCCTGTGCAGACGACAAATATAATGTTACACAAAACATTAAATATGTCTTTCAAAGGGTAGAAAACATTTTGGGAAATGGAGAAAATGCTGGTTACCAGCATTTTCTCCTTTTCCCAAAATGTTTTCAAAAGCCTTCTTCTTAAGGGTCATTTAAACCAGAGATTGTTTGGTAAAAAGTTAAATAGCCTGTACTAAGTCTTGTCATTTTGCCATTGTGTTCATTATAAGGGTAGCATTTTTAGCACAAAATTAATTGATTGAACAGTGTTTTACCTCGCTTTCAGCATTATTTCCTTTATATCACTATGACAGCTCTCTTGTTCAAGGGGTTCCGCGTGGTAAAGTGTAGGACTCATGACCTGGAGGCCCCAGGTTCGAGCCTCACTAGATCCACGGGGTTTTTCGTGGGAGTGTCCTTGGGCAAGACACTTCAGAGCCCTAGCCTAGTACTGGTAGAGTCCAGGAAATATATGAATGTGTGAGCTGTCGCCGTGATATGACTGAAATATTGTTGAAAGCAGCGTAAAACACCATTCAGTGCAATGCAGTCTCTTATTCACATCTTTCTGGGATTTCCCCAGTGCTAGGCTTGCAAGTACCTTATCTCAAGAACACATCCCGAAAAAGGCTGCAAATTAATATGAAACCAATGGAGTCTCAAACCAGCATTTTCCACTTTTCTTACCATACATTGTTTTCTATCCATTCAAAAGGCAAATTACTTTAACCAAATTCAATTTGTTATCTACAAATGCTTTAAAAATTGACAAGTGTAAAATTTTGTTTCCTGTTAACCCTTTACCACAAAATCCCGAGTTTTAATGACCCTGAAGAAGGCTTTTGAAAACATTGTTAACATTGGTAACTGGTAACCAGCATTTTCTCCTCTTCCCACAATATTTTCCATCCTCTCAAAGACAGAAATCATCATTTGAACTACATTTATTTTGTCGTCTGCAAATGCTGTCAGTTTGGTTGAGTCCAAAATGTAGCTGTTTGGTAAAGGGTTAAAGAGTTAGGCAAAGTCATTAATTAATCTCTTTCATTTAACTCTTTACCAGATGACAAAATTTTTTGATTTCCTTCTTCCACTTGGTCGTTAAAACTCGGGATTGTGCAGGAGAGTTCATTTTTTCATCATTACCTGTATGTATATTAAATTTTGTTCAGAACTGTGCCATTTCTTTGGCCATAAAATGCTAGGTATTATTTTACAAGGGTAATTATATAACATGGTGAGAGGGAGTTTATAATGTTTTTCTTTGTATCAGTCTCTTTCCATTATATCGGTCAAATCAGAGTGACAGCTCACATATTCATGTATTTCCTGGGTTTCACCAGTGCTAGGGCTAGGCTAGGGCTCTGAAGTGTCTTGCCCAAGGACACTCTCATGAAAAACCTGGTGGATCCAGTGAGGCTCGAATCTGGGGCCTTAAGGCCACAAGTCCTACACTCTACCACTGAGCCAAGGACCCCTGTTGGTACAGGAGCAATTAAAACGAACAATTACTGTTTGTCCACAGTGTTTTCCCTAGCAGCCAAGTGCGACTCGCTGACCTTTTGCAGGCAGTCTGATCAAGATCAGACTGCACAGAACGTGCAGTCTGATCTTTGATCTACACTGTCCGCTAAGGAGATATTGTTCTCCTAAAAAGTAGTTTTAACCCTTAACCACACAATCCTGACTTTTAACGACCCTGGGAAGGAAGCCTTTTGAAAACATTGTGGGAAAAGGAGAAAATGCTGGTTACCAGCATTTTCTCCTGTTCCCACAATGTTTTCTACTCTTCCCAAAATAAATTTCATTTTTTGTAGCACATTTATATTGTTGTCTGCAGAAGCTTTCAATTTGGACCAGTCTAACATTTTGTCATTTGGTAAAGAGTTGAATAGGTAGACAAGAGGAAAGATGGTATGCCAAAGTCTAAAAACACAATGTAAGCCTTAATTTGCAAATAAAAGACATATTACTGGTATAGAAAAAAAAAAGTGAGATAAAAACAAACATTGTAATACAAATAAACATTTTTTTATTTCTTTTAAGAAAATATTTCATGAACATTTAAATGTACAAGAGCCAATTCACGAACAGCAAACACAGTTTATGATAGAATGAGATGATCATTTATTATACAAACTTATGAACAATGCTTCAGCAATATCTTCTTTTAACTCTTTACCAAATGACAGAATTTTAGACTTGCTTAAATTGAAAACTTTTGCAGATGACAAAATAATTGTGATTCAAAAATAGAAATTCTCTTTTTGAAGGGAAGAAAAACGTTGTGGGACAACGAGAAAATGCTGGTTACCAGTATTTTCTCCTTTTCCCACAATGTTTTCAAAAGGCCTTCTCCTTAGGGTCATTAAACTTAGGGATTGTGTGGTAAAGGGTTAACTCCAAAGGTGCCAATCTCAAATTCAACTCAATTTTCTAATCATAATCAAGCCATCATAAGTAGATTGCATGTAAAAATGTGAACACCGAACCAAGGTTTCCTTGACTGAAAATGTCTGTTTATGTCGCACACTCTAGCAGTAGTGGTCAAATTTTCCTCTTAGATCAACCAGCAACAACATGCAAAGAAGTTTCGACTCTGCAAACATGCGATCTAAATGTGAAAGCTGGACAAAGTGAATTAAGTCATACTCTTTGAAAAGAGTAAGGCATGCACTGACGGGCGTTTTATGTTGCTTTCAACATTGTTTTAGTCGTATCACTGGAGCAACTTACATCTTAATCTGTGTCCTTAGTTTCAGTACTAGGCTAAGGCCCTGAAGTATTTTGCACAAGGACACTCCTGCGATAAGCCCAGTGCTTTCAACAACACTAAAACAAACCCTGGGTCTCCAGGTTTGGAATTCTACACTTTACCACTGAGCCATGTAAGACATGTAATATTTGATGAATCATAATATGAGCCATGCTCTGTGAAAAGGGGGCATAATGCATCTGCGAAAAGTGTTGGGCCAGGTCAGCCTGCGCATACTGCACAGGCTGACCTGGGTCGATACTTTTTGCAACTGGTCAATTTTCTGTATGTCAAAGAACCAGTGTACATCATGAATCAGTCGGTTGTAATACAAAATGGATTTTATAGATCCGTAACTATGTGATGACTTGCTTGGTTATTATGGATCACGGAGATGCATTAAGCCCCCTTTTGTCAGAGCATGCCTTGTGTACTTATCATTTCAAGTCAGAGGGAGAGGAGAAAAAAAAACAGAAAGTTGATAATGAAACATCTGCTGTCATCAATCAGAACTTTGCATATCATTATAAACTTTATGAAACGTAACATCATTACGAATGAGACATAAATATATTTACAAATATTCTGTTCTTCAGTTACACCTATGTGACCAACCACTGTATTTTTTTTTTACAATCCCAGCAATCAATCCATGCTTTTATCAAAATTTTATTAAAGAGTAAAATTACAAGTAAGTACCCCCTCCTATTAACCCTTTACCACAAAATCCTGACTTAACGACACTGAGAAAGAAAGCTTTTGAAAACATAGTGAGGAAAGGAGAAAATGCTGGTAACCAGCATTTTCTCCTTTCCCGACAATGTTTTTCTACCCCTCCCAAATCAAAGTTCACTATCTGAATCACATTTATTTTGTCGTCTGCAAATGCTACCAATTTGGACAAGTCCAAAATTTTGTCATTTGGTAAAGAGTTAAGGAGAAACAACAACAAAAAAACGGGGGGTAAAGATGAACTATACAATAATTTCTGAAGTCAACACACTTTTAATGCAACGAAAGAATTTCAACCCACAGAACTCCAAATAAATGAAACGAGCATCTAAGTTCAGTGAGACAGATTCAGGTATTACAATTTTCAAGATGATTTCATGCAGAAGATCTCACAAAATGTGGATTAAAGACCAGATTGTATGTTTTGAGCGGTCTGTTTCTGATCTGCACTGTCAACTGAATTTATGATTGGCTTGTCTGTTGTCAGTAACAAGTAGTTTCTACAGTTCTCTCCATTGTCATGTATCAAAACATTCTCTTAGAAATCAGTGAGAAATAATAACTCTTTTCCAAGCAATGCAATGTCTTGACAACGCTCATGAAGAAGACCCTTAGTCATCAGTATTTTCTCCTTTTCCCACAATGGTTTTTTACCGCTTCACAGAATGTGCAGTCTGATCTTGGATCTTGCCCGTCAGGCACTTTTCCCGATATAATTACTCAAACAGCTATCAATTTACAATATCTGAATCTTTTACACCGTCTGAGAATGTCTATGTTACTTATTTAGCACTTTGATTCTTAACATAGGACAAAAAATGTAGACCTGTCCAAATTCAAAGCATTTGCAGACGACAATTTAAATATGGCTCAAATGATGGAATTTGTCTTAATAGGGTAAAAAACACTGTTGGAAAATGGAGAAAATGCTGGCAACCAGCATTTCTTCCATTTCCCATAATGTTTTCAAAGGCTTCTTTCTCAGGGTCATTAAAACTCGGGATTGTGTGGTAAACAGTTAAACCTTTCCCAAACAGACTCTGCAGAATAGAAAGCATCTGCATCAGACAAATTCAAATATGGACAGAAATTCTCTTAAGGTGTAGAAACATTGTGGGAAAAGGAGAAAATGCTGGTTACCGGCATTTTCTCCTTTTTCCCCACAATGTTTTCAAAGGCCTCTTCACCAGGGTCATTAAAACACAGGATTGCTTGGTAAAGGGATATGATTCTTAGTCTTACATAGAAGTCTGCAACAAAGTCAGATACATCCTTTAATCTTGCTCTCACTTCAGCTAATATGCATTCATTTTAACCCTCAGCTGCTAGGCATGACTCACTGACCTTTTGCAGACAGTGTAGATTAAGATCAGACTGCAGAGAACATGCAGTCTGATCTTGGATCTACACTGTCCATTTAGGAGATATTTTTCTGTAAAAAATAAGCTTAAAATAGCATTATTCATGTCTTTAATATCGAATTGAATTTTTCATTTAACTTAATGAAATAGCTACATAAGGGTTAAACTAACATATTCAACCTAAATCAGCACACACATCAAAGCTCTTCCCTCTGCCGTAAAGCTTCTGCAGCTTTCGGGTCGTATTTGGGTATAAGTTCTTTTACGGCTCTAACAAAATCACTCTTCTCCGTGCACCCTCTGCATGCATTTTCCTCACCCCAGATGGCTAGAATCTTCTTTAAATCTTTGACCTTCAATTTCTTAAAGTTCAGTGTGCTTAAGTCTATTTGTTTCTCTGAAATCAAAAAGTAATAAACTTATTATTGAACACAATAAAAGAGAAGGATCGAAATCTTTTGCAAAGAAAGCACGAACAAGAACACACAAGCTGAGTTCTATCCAAATTGTTCTTGTATCAAACATACAATGGAATTGAGCCGTGCTCTGTAAAAAGCTGGCTGAATGCATCTGGAAAAAGTATCAACTCAGGTCAGCCTGCACACTATGCATGGGCTGACATGAGTCTAAACTTTTTTGCTATTGGTCAATTTCTGCATGTGAAAGGACGATTCTATCACATGATGCAGTCAGGTATTAGACAAGATGGTTTTATGGATCCATAATTAACTCTTTACTAAATGACAAAATTTTAGACTGGCCCAAATTGAAATTATTTGCAGACAACAAAGTAAAGGTGGCCCAAATGATGAAATTTGTCATTGATAGGTTAGAAAACATTGTGGGAAAAGGAGAAAATGCTGGTTACCAGCATTTTCTCCATTTCCCACAATGTTTTCAAAAGGCCTCTTTCTTAGGGTCATTAAAAGTCGGGATTGTATGGTAAAGGGTTAAGCGATTACTTGCTAGGTATAACACATCATGAAACCCCCTTTTGCCAGAGCATCGATCAATTAAAAACTCTGGTTCAGCACTACACCAGCTGACAAACACATTACACACTGACGCGTCAAAGGTCCAGACAATACAAGGGTTTTTAAAATTTTTCATTTCCAATGAGACGATTCTAAAGAGCACCCATTACATAAATTTTCGTGAAGGACTTTAATTCTATACAAAGCAATACTATGTTTTCATGAGAAGTAAGACTTTTTAACTCTTTCAGTGCCAAATAAATGAGTCATGCACTGGCAAAAGGAGGCTTAACCCTTTCCCAAACAAACCCTGGTTTTCACGTGTCTGCAGTACAAGTCTTTTGAAAACACTGTGGGAAAAGGAGAAATTGCTCGTTACGAGCAATTTCTCCTTTTCCCACAGTGTTTTCTACCCTTTTTGAGAATTTTCTGCCATTTGCATTAAATTTAAAATTTGTCGTCTGCAAACTCTTTCAATTTGGACCAGTCCAAAATTTGTCGTTTGGGAAAGGGTTAAGTTACCACGATGCATGACACCTTACAAGTGATCACATGACCATAGAACCATAAAGTCCATTTCGTCTAATGAGTCATGCTCTGGCAAAAGGAGGCTTAAGTTACCACGATACATGACACCTTACAAGTCATCACATGACCATAGATCCATAAAGTCCATTTCGTCTAAACGCTCACTGAATCATGAGGTGAACTGATCCTTGAACACGCAGAACATTGACCAATAGCAAAAAGTTTTGGCCCAGGTCAGCCTGCCCAGACTGGGCAGGCTGACCTGGGTCAATACTTTTTGCAGATGAATTAAGCCCCCCCCCCCTTTCACAGAGCACTGCTCAAATATATTCGACCCCTTTCGATGACTGAGAATATAATTCATTGAAACTCGGAGAGATTTTTTATCTTATAAACTTGACTGCACAAGTGGACAGCATAGATTAAAAATCAGACTGCACATTCTGTGCAGTCTTATCTTGATCTATGCTGTCTTCAAAAACTCCTTTTTATTACCTTTGGCACTGAAAGGGTTAAACCCATGGAGAAAGGAAAAAATGCTGGTAACATCAACTTTCACCAATCCACGGAACAAACTTTGGTCTGGATATTTGAATTCAAAATCCTGCATGACTAGCCCTTGATTAATTCTTTATAACTGAAGAAATTTTAGACTTGTCCAAATTGGAAGTATTTTCAGATGACGAATGTCACCTAAAAATTGTAATTTATTTTTGGAAGTGTAGAAAACATTATGAGAAAAATGTTACCAGCATTTACTCTATTTTCCACAATGTTTTGAAGCTTTCTTCTTAAGGGTCCTTTAGACTCTAATTATTTGGTAAAGGGTTAATCACTTGGCTACTTAGGCTTGGCTAAATGCAGACAGAGATAGCCCAACACTCCCTGACTCTTTTTTCAAAATGGGGTTCAAATGATTCAACTTGTCTTTGAAATGATTGCATTGGAACCATGCTCTGGCAAAACTGGGTTTAATCTGGGTTTTCCATTACCCCCTGTTTCTTCGAATTTTGACCCCCAAATTTTCAAAATGACCCCCAAAATTTACAAGTGTGCCTTCTTTTATTCATTTGAAGGGGGTCCAATGACCCCCAAATCAGAAAGTCAAGGAAAAACCCCGAGTTTAATGCATTTCCGTGAAGCATTATAGTTTTATACAAAGCAAGTCATCACATAATTATGGATCCATAAAATCCATTTTGTCTAACGATAGTAGAATTGTCATTGGACATGCAGAAAATTCACCTGAAGCAAAAAGTTTTGACAAACGTCAGGCTGCTTGGACTGCACGTGCTGACCTGGGTCGATATTTATAGCAAATGCATTAACTCTTTACCACACAATTGCAACTTTTAACGACCCTAAAAAGGTAGCCTTTTGAAAACACTGTGGGAAAAGAAGAAAATGCTGGTAACCAGCATTTTCTCCTTTTCCCACAATGTTTTCAAGCCGTTCCATAACATACTTCAACTTTTAAGCCACATTTAATTTGTCGTCTGCAAATGCTTTCAAATTGGACTGGTCTAAAATTTTGTTGTGTGGTGAAGGGTTAAACCTGTTTTGTACAGAGCATGGCTCATTTTTCTTTGAAAGTGAAAAATACATATTGGAGGAAGAAATGTTGATTACCAACACTTTCTTTTTTTTTTCTTCAATGTTTTCAAAAGCTTTCTCCCTCTGTGGATCATCAGTAAAGACTTAACCCTTTCCCAAACAAGCCCTGGTTTTCACGTGTCTGCAGTACAAGTTTTTTGAAAACACTGTGGGAAAAGGAGAAATTGCTCGTAACGAGCAATTTCTCCTTTTCCCACAGTGTTTTCTACCCGTTTTGAGAACTTTCTGCCATTTTCATCAAATTTAAAATTGTCGTCTGCAAACTCTTTGAATTTGGACCAGTCTAAAATTTATCGTTTGGGAAAGGGTTAAGAAGATCATTATGAACTTAAAAACAACAAAGATTCATTGGAACCTACCATATTTCAGGTCACAAATCTGTGGATCCATTTCAAACAATTTTTGACATAACTTGAGTGTAGGTAAATAATTTTTAAAAGGCTTGGACATTACTCCAAGGATATAGGTTGCTGATGTTTCAAGTCCTCCTATGTAGTAACACTGAAATAAGAAAAAAAATTGCAAGAGATTAATCCTTGAAGCCACAATAGAAGTCAAAAGTAAACAAAGCCGGGATTAAAATGCATTTAAATTTAAATCATACCATTTAAAAGTTTGGAAAAATTGTGAAGATGACAATCTGTTACTGAACGGTCTGTCCAAGTGTTAGTTACTGGCAGAAAAATGAATTTTTAAAGAAGGTCAAAAGTTGCCAGCTTGCTCAATTTTTTCTTTACTTTTTAACTGGTTTTAAAATTCATTTTTCTCTAGGCAACTAACACTTGGACCAACTGTACAATAGCATGTTGTCATCTTCACAGTGAGGCTTTAACAAAACAGTTCAGTGTTTTAATGACCCTATGAAATGAGGCTTTTGAAAACATGGGAAAATTCCAAAATGGAGAAAATGCTGGTAGTCAGCATTTCCTCCTTTTCCCCCAATGTTTCGTACCATATCTCAGAATATTCAATGTTCAGTACATCATCAGGAAAAGCTTTCAGTTAAGACCAGTGTTATATTTTGTAATCTGGTAAAGAGATACTCTTTTTTATTTCAGACAAAAAGAATCTAGACCCTGCCATATTGAAAGCATTGCAGTTATAAAATGAACGGGTTTTCTTTCGAAAGGTGGAAACAAACTTGGTAGGTGTAAATAGAGGAAATGAGAAATGCTTGTTACTGACATTTTCTCCTTTTCATCCTTTGAAAGCCTTTTGTCCCTGGATTGTTAAAGGCTAACTTGCTGCCAAATGTGAATAATTCTGGGGTCAAATTGCAGAAAAAAAAAAACAATTTACACCATTAAAAAGTATGGGTATTATTATGATTGATTGATTGATTGTTTATGGGTATTATTATGGTTGACTGATTGGAAATGGTGTTTAATGCCATTTTCAACTTTATTTCAGTTATATTAAGGTGGCGAATGCATTTATACATGCTTTCCTGGAGTCTCTTTTACCAGCACAGTATTATTTCCAAGCCACTAGCTGCTTTCCCACATAACCATTGTCGAAACAACAGCCAGCGGTAAGAGAGGAATCCTGTTGCAATGACTATCATCAATCCTTGGAAAGAAATTGGCTGGGATGGGGTATTATTTTGAGTCTGATAATGTGTTATAGTGGCATCTGCCAAAGTTCCAGTGGTTGGAAGAAAAATGTATTGTAAAACTAGAACAGTAGTTGGCAACTTGCAAACCTTTTGTGTACAAACAGCATTTTTCAAGAGAAAGATCTTGTTTGTCTTTGAAAGACTGCTACATTTTTGGATTATATCATCTCTACATTTTCCATAACTCTTTAACCCTTTACCAAACGACAAAAGTTTAGATTAGTCCAAACTGAAAGCATTTGCAGACGACAAAATAAATGTTAGTGGAAAAAAGGAAGTTTGTTTTGGAAAGGGTAGAAAACACTGTGGGAAAAGGAGAAAATGCTGATTACCAGCATTTTCTCCTTTTCCCACAGTGTTTTCAAGAGGCTTCTTTCTCAGGGTCGTTAAAAAGTTAGGACTGAGTTAAAGGAATTAGCTTTGGCTAATAACGTAATAATGTTATCTCTTCAGTTCCCCACTAAAACCTATGCTGCATGTACTCAATAAAATTTTCTTGCAATGCAACAATTCTGTTTAGAACCTAGTAGAACTTGAGTGTTCCAAGAGAACAATGATTTTAGAATTTGATCGCCTTCCACATAAATCTGGACCTCTGCTTCTCTTCTCAATGAAAATACTGAAATATACAAAATACTTACAAATCTCTCTTCCTTGCCTTTCAGTCCTTTACAAAACTTTTTAAATGCAGCTTCTATGTCTGGCATACTTTTGCTCCGATATGACTCATGATCCTTTTCAAATTTGCTCAGTACATCATGACACACTGTAAAATAAATAGAAGACGTTCAGAGTCCAAGAAATTGTTAACCTTTAAAGCTTTTTTAATGACTATAGTTGCCTTTGTGGCTGGTGTAGATCAAGATCAGACTGCACAAAACATGCAGTCTGATCTTTGATCCACACTGTCCACTTTGCTGAAGCAATGTCAACAAAAACAACCATAAATCTGCAATTATGTGGACAGTGTTCCCACTCACATCTCTTTTTGGGGGTGCATGCTCTCCCTGGAATACAAGTTTGGGAGTGCAAGAGAAATTCTAGGAGTGCACTTAATATTGACAATTATAAAGCATTTATGGTGGACAGTAAGGGTCTGCTGTATTGAAAATTTATTTTGATGAGTTTAACTCTGCAGTCAGCTGCTCTTGAAAACAATATGGGTAATTTAAAAAAAAGAAGATGCTTGATATAATTTCCTTACTCACGGGACCAGTTTCAGAGGGACAACTTACAGCCTAACGGCCAGTAGAATTTTCCATTTCAATGTCAATTTCAGACACTAATTAGCTTTCACTTATTGTTTTATAGAGATATTTATGTAAATTTATTGTTTAAAGTCATTGATAAAGCTGAACAGACAGTTTGAAATACCTGTGATCTGACGATGTCAAACCAATTTTTGTTGTGTCATGAGTTTTCATGTTTCTTGCAGCGATCTTTTTTTCATGCCTGTTAAGTTTTGGAGTAGTATTTCCGCATGATTTGACATGGATTTGTCAATAAGAATAGCATGTAACTTCAAAACCTTTAATTTTATACTAGAATAGCGGATTGATACCAAGTTTGATCAGCGGTGATATAAAGTGCCTTTCACACTTGATAACTTGTCCCAACTGGCACCACTGGTGATCGTAACGTGATTGACAACGGGAGCCCCGAAAGCTGTGCGTGCTTGCACGTTTCACTTCATATTTTTGTGTGTGATTATTCAATTCAATGAGTGAATCACGCACATATGTGCGTGAATGGGAACCCTGGTGGTTCCTTTTTGTAGACTGAAAATGCCTGTTGAGTTTATTCCATGCTTTAAAGGTTAAAGATAACTCCCTACCTTCCAAAACAAATTTAGAGCGGCAAATGTGTTTGAAAGCATTTTCTCCTTTCTCCATAAGGTTTCCTACCCTATACAATACAAATTCCATCATTTCAACCACAATTAATTGTAGTCTACAAATGCTTTCAATTTGCACCAGTCTGAAATTCCATCCTTTGGTCAAGAATTATTAAGCAAATTTGATAAAAACAAGCTGCAGATGCCTGTAGTTGCATCCCCTTTTCTTTCTGCAGACCACTTTTGAAATGTGGCAAAATGATACACCTTTCACAAAAATGTCTATACAGTTTTTATAGACTATTAGTCCATTAGTGTTTTATTGGCATGATACCTGGAACTTTCCACCATTGATTTTGTTTGGCAATTTTAGGGTGACTACAAATGACTGACACATTCACTATTTCAACATTCATTCTGTACAATTCTTAATTTATTCTCCCGAAAGTGCCAAGCAAAATGCATGTAGGGGATTTCAGGGGATCATGCTACTTTCAGTCTGAAGGGTTGCTCCGATGTTATTTTGTGATTGGGTCTCTGGTATCAAGACAGTTCCCCGACAAGACAATTCCCCGATACAAGTTTTCGAGACAGTTCCCCAACAGATTTGAAGACAGTTCCCCGACAAATTTGAAGACAGTTCCCCAACACTTTTGATTCACACCAAATAACCTGTTACTGATATTTATGATTGATAATCATTGAAAATTGGAAATATTTTCGTATAACTGATGTATTGTGATGGGATTCTCTGCACGTTGTAATAAAGAATTCTACTATACAATGATGGGTACTTATTCTGTCATGGGTGAATTCACGATTATTAACGATTGTTATAAAAACAAAACTTTAAAAAAAAAGGCGGGGACTGTTCGCCAGTTAATCCTCTGAATTATTTTGATAACTTTTTTGTTTTTGTGTGCATATTTCTTTGTGTGTTTTGGAATTACACTGGAAGGAGCAGGGATTGTATCATTTACGATACCTGGAAAAGGCGAGGGGGGGGGGGGCACCTGAGTGAAGTATTTTTCCGTTTATCTTGTAAACTCTGTCCATAATCCCGCTGTTTTAACATACGTGTATATTGTATCTAGCATTACGAAAAATATAGTGTATTTTGATAATTGTTTGGTATTTGACAACAAAATGTCATCGAATGGTCCCGTCAAACAAAGCAGAGTTATAGAAATTTATGGACATTTCACATTGCAATCATAGAAAATTATGGTCAATGTCACGGTGACTAAATGTACTCATCAGTCACGGGTACAAACCTTTCAACCAATCACAAAACATCATTAATCCATACAATCCTTCATCAACCACTTTTACAGAGTTAATTTCCGTTTGACGTAGAACAAAAGTGTCGGGGAAGTGTCTTCAAATCTGTCGGGGAACTGTCTCGAAAACTTGTGTCGGGGAACTGTCTTGTCAGGGAACTGTCTTATTCCCGGGTCTCTGGAGAAACAGGGACAGAAATAACGTCGGAGCGAACCTTCAGACTGAAGGTAGGGATCATGCCATTTTTATAAATCTGCCTTATTTTTGTTTTATCAATGTTGTATGAGGAAATTTACAATTTTTTCTCTTCCAATTGACAATAGTAAAACATTTGAATGAAAGAGGATAATGTGGTCGAAATTGGTAGATCTGTGAATTTTTAGGTAAATAAAACATCCGAACAGACTAGGAAAAAAGATTGAGCTTTACCTTCACAATCCTCCCTGTCTTTTAGGATCTTTGCCCAGATGACATTCACTATAATCAGTGAGAGTCCTAACACAGCAGCAACCTTCATATTCTGTAACAGTCAACCCCACCAGATTCTCTTCTGTTAAAAAAAATGATCTAAAATGGGAGAATCAGATGAAACTTTGAATGACAGTTTCTTCAAAACTTGATGGAATTACTTGTATTTACTTCGCTGGTCAGTACGGTCAAAAAGTCATTATCAGTAAATCACTGCACAACATTTAGTCTTGCTTTTCTTTTCAATAGAAAATTCTCACAACGTGTTAGTCGAACGCCTATGCTATTTGGCGAGGTATGATTGGTCGACTGATTTGTGTTCGTATAACTTCCGGGTATATGCCGGTTTCTCACATCCGGTTTTAAATTCCCGCGAGAACGAATGAGATTCAAGATGTCAGCCGCCTATGGTGTGCATTTTGGATGCAGTTCAGCGTGTATCGCCGTGAATAAGGTGATTATTCCAAAGTTTTGTCTGTCATTCGATGTTTCTTCCTGAAATACTTGCCAAAGTTAGAAATCATCTACAATATGCCTTGAAAGTTGTTTATTTTTCGGTTAAACATGCTGCCATGGTCGCGGATTGGTTCGTCCCGGAATTGTTTCGGACCTCAAGTCACATCCATCTCGAGTAATTTCAGCCAAATCAAGCGAAGGGTTCGATGTTTGGCCTCTTTTCGTAATCTGATTTGGCTCAAAGACTCCATGGGAAGTTTTACTTTGTAATTGACAAATCTTTGGAAAGTGGTTGGAAGAAGATTCAGCCCTATAAAATTCTACCCACGTAAGGAGATTTTTTTGCATGGCAAAATTTTTAAAACTTTCTGTGAATCTGACAATCACTTCTACTGACACATTTCAGACACATCCAAACTGAAGTTGATCATTTACATAATCAGTCTTGCAATTAACAACTCGTCTTAGTCGCTGTCTATACTCCTTGAAAGGGCTAAACTCTAAACATTATCTGAAGTATATATATAGACCAAGAGTGCATGATGAATGTAACATTAACCCATGTATTTTTGACCAGATAAAGGGGAATTTTTCCACACTGTAGGTGAAACTAAAAATTTTTATGCTTCAAAGTTCTTTGCACCCCAGAATCATCACAGTATTGGACTTGTTCTGTGCAGTCTGTTCTTCATCTACAGTGTCACAAAAAGCATTTATTTATGTCTGACATGTATCTTGTCTCCATTCTTTTCAGGATGAGAAAACCGATGTTATTGCCAATGATGCAGGTGACAGAACAACACCCAGCGTTGTTGCCTTCACTGATCATGACCAGGTGCAGTTTACTGTCTAGGAATATCATTTATTGACCTTCATTCAGAAACTGGACTACAAAACTGAAAACAGATATGAGCCATGCTCTGGCACAAGGGGTTTAAAGCATCTGTATGATGCATGATACGCAGCAAGTCAAGACATAATCATGGACTCATCATTTTGTCTAACAACCGACTGAATTAGGGGGGTACACAGGTTCTTTGACATGTAGAAAATTGACCAACAGCAAAAAGTTTTGAGGTCAGTCTGTGGAGACTGAGTACTGACTTGCGTCAGTACTTTTTGCAGATGCTTTAAGCCCCCCTTCACAGAGCATGGCTCGTATATACATGTGTGATGGACAAATGAGTATTACAGCCAAGATTAAATTAGTGCTTTGTCTTACTCCACTTTACCAGACAACAAAACTTCTAGTATTACGCACATTCAAAGCATTTTGCAGATAATAAATCAAATTTTGCTAAAGTTACGGGATTTATCTCTGAAACGGTAGAAATTTCGAGAAAAATTTACAATCGTATTTCAAGTGCCTTTTGTATAACCCCAAAATGTGTTGTAAAGAGTGCAGTCTCTCTTCATTTCTTTGTATATCTCTGTGTTTGCATTTTTGTTCACGTGTACTGCATGCATAATTACAGTGTTCCCACTCACATCTCTTTTTGGGAGTGCATGCGCTCCCTGGAATACAAGTTTGGGAGTGCAAGAGAAATTCTAGGAGTGCACTTAATATTGACAATTATAGAGCATCTATGGAGGACAGTAAGGGTCTGTTGTATTGAAAATGTTTTGATGAGTCTTACTCTGCAGTCAGCTGCTCTTGAAAACAATATGGGTAATTTAAAAAAAGAAGACACATGCTATGATTTCCTTACTCACCGGACCAGTTTCAAAGGGACAGCTTAGAGCCTGACGGCCAGAAGAATTTTCCATTTCACTGTCAATTTCAGACACTAATTAGCTTTCACTTATTGTTTTATAGAGATATTTATGTAAATTTACTGTTCAAAGTTATTGATAAAACTGAATAGACAGTTTGAAATGCCTATGATCAGATGATGTCAAACCAATTTTTGTTGTGTCATGGGTTTTCACGTTTCTTGCAGCGATTTTTTTTTCATGCCTGTTAAATTTTGGAGTAGTATTTCTGCATGAATTGACATAGATTTGTCAATAAGAATAGCATTAACTTCAAAACCTTTGATTTTACACTAGAAAAGCAGATTGATACCAAGTTTAATTAGCGGTGATAAACAGTGCCTTTCACACTTGTTAACCTGTCCCAACTGGCGCCACTGGTGATCGACAACGGGGGCCCTGAAATCTTAGCGTACATGCATGTTTCACTTCATATTTTTGTGCGTGATTATTTAATTCAGTGCGTGAATCACGCATATATGTGCGTGAATGGGAACCCTGAATTATACATGTATTTGGAACTTCAAAAGTTTAAGTTAACCCTTTCCCAACGGCAAAATTATAGACTGGTCCAAATCGAAAGCAGTTGTAGACGACAAATTGAATGCGCCTCAGAAACATTTCTCTTTTGTAGTTTCTTCTTTCTCCTCAATATTTTCAAAAGCCTTCCTCAAGGTTGTTAAAACTCAGGATTTTGTGGTAAAGGGTTAAAGGAACTTTATGATAATTGTCCTTTATAAAAAACATCTGTTTACCATATGCAAAACAGTCCTGAGTTTTACATGTAACAACCCTGAGAAGGAGGGGTTTTGGAAATATTATGGAAAAAAGGATAAAGTACTTGTAACAAGCACTTTCTCCTTTCCCACTATTTTTATTGTAATTTCAAAAACAAATCCCATCATTTGAGCAACACTCAATATTCAGATGCTTTCAATATGGTAGCCAACATTTTCTCCTTCTCCCACAATGTTTTCTACTCTCTGATTTGTAGTCTGCAAAAGCTTTCAAATTTGAAAAGTCTGAAATTTTGTTGTTTGGTAAAGGATTAAAGTTTTAGTTACAAATTTTAGGTTGTTGGGCTTTCTGCCAGACAAGGTATGATAAGGAACCACCAGAACACAGTGTGCCATGTGAAACAGATTCTAGGTCTTCGAAGTGACAATCGGACAGTTACAGAATACAAAAGAAACTGTTCAGTCCAGGTAAACTAAAATTTAAATAATTAAATGTCTTTTACATAGTTTTGTTAAAATGCTTCAATAAAACTTGCTACAAGTTTAGCTCCTTTTCCCACAACTTTTTACATGTTCAGAAAAGATTTCTTGACCAAAAATATTTCTTTCGTCACACATTAGCTAGTGGAATGAACAGAAAATTCTTTTAATGGGCTTAGTACTCATGCTGTCAAACTTTTACTAAACAACCCTTTGTCTGAAGAACCTGGAGATAGAGGGCTTTTGAAAACACAGTGGAAAAGAGGAGAAAATGCTGAAAATCAGCATTTTCTCCATATCACTCAATGTTTTCTTCCTTTTCAAATCCAAATTCCTTCCTTTTAGCGTGATTTGAATTCTGCTCTTGTATGCTTTCAAAATGAACCAGTGTTAAACTTTGTCGTTTGGTAAAGAGCCATTCATCCCTTTGCCACAATGTTTTGACCTATGATAGCATATTAATTAAACCTCATTTTATGACAGTTGTCCACATTTAACAAGAATATTTTTAAAATTGTCCTCTGCAAATTTTTTTAGAAGGTAATAAGTTAATTGGTAAAATTTGGACTCTAGGCAAAACTCCACAAACAAGCTCAGTAGCTCAGCCATTAATTCGTTAATTCATTACCAGACAACAAAATCTTAGACTGGTCCAAATTGAAAGCATTTGCAGATGACAAACATTGTTCAGATGGAGAGATTTGTCTCTGGGATTAAAAACATTTTGGGAAAAGGAGAAAATGCTGTTTAGCAGCATTTTCTCTTGTCCCACAATGTTTTCAATATCCTTCTCTTTCAGGGTTGTTAAATTCCTATATTGTTAACATAAGGATTTGAAACCAGCCTTTTACCAGGGGGTGCTGGTTTGAATTCCAAGCTCGGCCAACTTCTTTTCAAGGATTGATGTTGGTCATTGTGATAGGATTCATTCCTCTCTTATACCTGATCATTGTCTCCATAACAGTTATATGGGGAAGCAACCATTTGCTTGGGAAGAACATCGAAGTACTCAAGAAAAGCATGAATAGATGCACTGGCGGCAACGATATAACTAAAATAATGTTAAAAACTGCATTAAAAATCATACAAAAACCGATACTCAACAGGTTTCTGCCTGTAAACAATCTTTCTCCATTATAGGTAAATGACAACAAAGGAGACCCAGTCTTTGAGGTGGATTATAAAGAGGCCAGAAAAACATTTACACCATCCCAGATCACCACAGCTATATTTAAGAGTATCTCAGGTAAATTATCAAGAGCTTCAGAATATTTTGTGTATCAGTGAAGAGTTCTTACCACCTAATTCTGAGTATGAAGGAGAAGGCTTTTGAAAACATTGAGGGAAAGGAGAAAATGCTGGTAACCACAACGTTTTCTACACTTACAGAAACAAATCGAACCATTTGAGCCACATTTAAGTTGTTGTCTGCTAATTCATTGGATTTGGTGAAATCTAAAATTCTATAGTTTAGTATTACTATTAAATTAGAGTGTATCGTCTCTTATGTCTATTTTACAAGGATGTCTTAAAAGTCATTTGCTTGACAAATTTGTTTTGAGTCATACCCACACTAGAGAGACTCGATTTAGTGAATTTGCATGTGCGCCTGGTGCGGCATGGGTCGATATCCGGTGGAAGAATCTGACCGTACCGATTGACCGGTAATAAGTCACAATCGAATAAAATCATGCAAAAGCAAGTAAAAAAAAATGCCAAGATTAAATAATGATCAACGAAACCAAGCTATTGGGATGCTGAATGCAGGTACGTCAGTAACTGTAGAATCACGGCTGTGTGGTTGTACTCGCAAGGTGATAGAGCGTTTACGGAGACAATTCCGGGCTACGGGAAACGTCCACGACCGTCCCCGGAGTTGTAGGCCACGTGTGATGACTGCTGCCGACGATCAGCACATCATCATGCAACATCTCCGCAACCAACGCCTTACTGCAACAGCAACTGGGAAACAGCAGGGTATTCACCCAAAGACTGTCAGGAATCGGTTGCGACAGAATGTCCAACGGATTCGCACGTATCAGCCGTATTTTGGCCAAATTCTCACACACCGCCACTGGGCCGCAAGGGGCGACTGGTGTCACTGTCATTTGCGCTGGTGGGAGTAATGACTGGAGATTAGTGTTATTTTCAGATGAATATCGGTTTAAGATCAGTCATGCCAACGGTCTTGAAAGAGTTTACCGCTGTCGGGGAGAGTGTTTTGCCGACGCGTGCGTCATTGAGAGGGACCGTTTTGGAGGGGGGTCGGTATTAATCTAGGGTGGAATTATGGGTGGAAACAAGTCTCGCCTTATTGTGATTAACAGGAATAGCAATGCTCAGAATTACATCAATGATGTTCTAACAGTAGAAGTTATCCCTTTCCTTCAACGCCATGGTCCAAAGGTCACTCTAATGCATGATAACACCCGCCCCCATATGGCTCCAGCAACTCAGCAGTTTTTGGCGGCTCATAACGTCGACGTCTTAGACTGGCCTGTGAATAGTCCCAATTTAAATCCAATAGAACACGTGTGGGACGAGCTAGGATGTCGTGTTCGAACAAATCACGCACGCAATCAACATGCTAAATGACTTGGCAGCATCGTTACAAGTTGAATGGAACAATTTGCCTGCGCCTTTTATACAGCGTTACATAAACAGTATGCACTGCCGAATCACGTCGTGCATTGGACAAAATGGTGGACACACTCCGAATTCAAAATTTAAAACCCATTTTGGGTGCTTAAACCCCATTCAAAATGAAATTAAACCTTTCTTGTTGGTGAACCCAGTATTATGGAAGAAAGTGTCATTTTTGAAATCAACCCCTATGTCATTTCTCTCAATATTTTTCAATGAAAGAAATATCGCATCAACTACAAATTTTCACAGAATGTCAGAAAGGAATTGTTCTTTAATACAGATTAAAAAAATAGTCACAATATAATTATGCTAGTTCCTATTAAATAGGTAAAAATATATGATGGGTACTTTCTTTTTTGGCTGAGTATATATACCTTCAACTTTTAATGACAAAATAATTGCAACTATTGGCATTGTATTTGAAAACTGCAAACAAAATAAAACAATGATTTAAAGAGAAAATATTTATTGTTTATGAATGGCTGATAAATATTATAGAGTTTTGACCAATCAATTTCATAGCTTCACATATAGTCCAGCTTAAAAGTTTGTTGTTTGCGAAAAATGTAGACTTGTCCAATTTGAAAGCATTTGCAGACGAAACTTTGAATGTGACCCAAATAAAGAAATTTGTCTGTAATGGGATAGAAAACATTGTGGGAAAATGAGAAAATGCTGGCTACTAGCATTTTCTCCTTTTCCCACAATGTTTTCAAAAGGCTTCTCCCTCAGAGTCGTTAAAAGTTGGCATTGTGTGGTAATGGGTTAACCCTTTACCGCACAATGACGCCTTTTGACGCCCCTGGGAAAGAAGCCTTTTGAAAACATTGTGGGAAAAGGAGAAAATGCTGGTAACCAGCATTTTCTCCTTTTCCCACAATGTTTTCTACCCTATCAAAGCAAAATTGCACCATTTTAGCAAGTTGAAATTGTTGTCTGCAAATGCTTTCAATTTGGAGAAGGCTAAAATTTTGTCATCTGGTAAAGGGTTAAAGTATGGGATTGCTTGCTGACAGGTTGATGTTTTATGATTACAGAGACAGCTCAGAGTCACGGAGGTAGTGGAATACAAGACACTGTGATAACTGTACCGCTGCACTTTACTCAGGAACAGAAACAGGCTCTCAGGTTCACAGTCGTTTTAGTTTATTGCTCTACATCCTCCTTACAAGGTTAGTGTATCTGACTTGTGACCTGGTGGTTGCGAGTTCGATACCTGGTTGAGGCAAACTTCCTTTGCGGCGATTTTTCGCCTCTTACCTCTGTTGCATGTGAGAAAAGTAGTCAGTGGCTTGGACAGAAAATTGTGTCAGTACTGGGGTGAGAAAGCGAGGAAATGCATGTGTAGCTGCACTGACCGCCATGATATGATCCAAGCTGGTAAAAACAGAGTTAAATTCCAATACAGTACTCCTAACACATTATCTTTTGAAACAAATTTGCAGCAGACAACTCACAGTTCCTCTGATAATTGTGGATGATAAGTTTTGCTACATGAGTAATCACATAAACACTGATATTAGATGAAAAATGCCTTGTTACAAACTATTTGTGCTTATGCCACATTGTTTTCAGTTGTAGTCTGCTGCAGAAATAAAAAAGTTGCTCTTTTAATTGTAAAATGATTTTGAAGATATTTGCATTTACAAATACAGAAAGCTGTTCATAGCATAACTGACCATTGTAATCTTAATAGTTAATGTTTGTCATTGGTTCAAGTACATCTTTCAGTTGTAAACTATCAGCAGTTGGTTCTGATCCAATTACTGGGCACTCCATCTGTAGCAGTTCTAGTAAGATATGGTCTGAAATGAATGTCACTGTAAATTTCTTTTCTGTTATTTTACAAGTTTTAATATGGTGATAGACTTGCTTGAAGAAATGTATTAATTTTAGACTTTTCCTTACTTAAACAGTTCTGCAGCTACCAAAGCAGGGTTTAATATTTTACGAATGATCCAAGAGCCCACAGCAGCAGCCCTGGCCTATGATGTAGGACAGATTGATCACACAGAGTCCAGGTATGAAGTGTTTACAGTCCACCATGTCCTTTACTTTTATCTTGTGGCTTATAATGTTGCTGAGATAAACTTTCTCACCTCCCTTTTTATACCCCCCAAAACTCTGTTTGGGGGGTATATAGGAGTCAGCTTGTCGGTCCGTCCGTCGGTCCGTCTGTAGCTTTTTGTCCGCTCTATTTCTCATAAACTATTGGACGAATTTTATTCAAACTTCACAGGTAGACTCAGTATCAAGCAGAGATGTGCATATGAAATGTTGGTTATGGTTCATTGATTTTTCACTGAGTTATGGTCCTTTCATGAAATTTCTTGTTCTTAGTTAATTAAATAAAATTTCCAAGAGCTAAGCCCTTTTTTGTCGTTCTCTTTATGACGGTGCCCTTGCTGAATTGATGAAAATAAATTATACTTTTGATAGAATACTTTTAACACAGCTTCTATGTCATGCTTACTTTCACTATTACACCAAATAATTATACCCCCCAAAACTCTGTTTGGGGGGTATATAGGAGTCAGCTTGTCGGTCGGTCCGTCCGTCCGTCTGTAGCTTTTTGTCCGCTCTATTTCTCATAAACTACTGGACGAATTTTATTCAAACTTCACAGGTAAACTCAGTATCAAGCAGAGATGTGCTTATGAAATGTTGGTTATGGTTCATTGATTTTTCACTGAGTTATGGCCCTTTCATGAAATTTCTTGTCCGCTCTTTTTCTCATCAACTATTGGACAGATTTGGTTCAAACTACACAAATAGACTCAGTATCAAGCAGAGATGTGCATATCCTATTTTGGTTATGGTTTATTTAGGTTTCATGGAGTTATGGCCCTTTGATGATTCTGGACAAATTTCTTTCAAACTTCATGGATAGACTTTGCACTCAGCAAAGATGTGCATATCATAAATTGTTCTTAGTTAATTAAATAAAATTTCCAAGAGCGATTCGGTTCGGAGGTTGCTTTCGTTAGTTTCCGTACTGTATAAGTAAGATGTAGAGTCTGGTCAAAAACATTGCATGAAAAGACATTTGTTGTCTGCAAAACCTTTTCATTTAAACCAGTCTCAATTTGTCCAACTGGTAAAAAAAAATGTATCAAGTAAGTTTTATTCTCTCCAAGTCTTCAGTCTGTAACAAAGAGTAATTCTTTGGCAAGAAGCCATTGCAGGATATTCATCACCTTCAGTGATAGCTCTGGTATAATTGACTCTCCAGTCACTTATTTTGCATTCCTGTGACATTAATCTGTTTTGTGACAAGGAGCTGTTGGGGGGTATGATCACGTTTAGTGATAGCTCTAGTTATACATGTCAGTCCACCCTGTACTTTATATCTTATGGTATATAAAATTGATGACATACGCTTTCTTGTCGCCTTTCTTATACATGTCAGTCCAACCTGTCCTTTACTTTATCTCATGGCGTGTATCATACTGCTTAGATAAACTTTCTTACCTCCCTTTTGATACATGTCAGTCCACCCTGTCCTTTACTTTATGGCTTATAATTTTGCCGAGATACACTTTCAATTCCCTTTTCATATATGTCATTCCTCCCTGTTCTGTACTTTATCTCATGGCTCATAATATTGCTGAAATAACATTCTTACCTCCTTCTTTATACATGCCAGTCCACCCTGTCCTTTACTTTATCTTATGGCTTATCATATTGCAGAGATAACACTCTGTTGGCTCTCTTTATACATGTTAGTTCACCCTGTCTTTTACCTTATCTCATGGCTTATCATATTGCCGAGATACACTCTGTTGGCTCTCTTTATACATGTTAGTTCACCCTGTCTTTTACCTTATCTCATGGCTTATCATATTGCCGAGATACACTTTTCTTACCTGCCTCTTTATATATGTCTGTCCAACCTCTCCTATATATTATCTCATGGCTTATCATTTTGCTGAGATACATTTTCTTTCCTTTTTTTTGTACATGTCAGTCTACTCTGTCCTTTACTTTATCTCAGGGCATTTCTGAGATACACATTCTTACTTCCCTTTTAATACATGTCTTGTATGACTAAATGAGTCCAAACAGTACAGAGTGTTAGATTATTTTTATATAGGTAAAGCTGACGGTGAAGTACTTAATATATACTTAACTCTTTCCCATACGACAAAATCTTAGACTTATCCAAATTGAAAGCGTTTGCAGACGACAAAGCAAATGTGATATTAGATGGATGGATTTGTGTATGATCGTGTAGAAAACATTGTGGGAAAAGGAGAAAATGCTGGTTACCAGCATTTTCTCCTTTTCCCACAATGTTTTCAAAAGGCTTCTTATTCAAGGTCATTAAAAGTTGAGATTATGTGGTATTATGTTTATTATGTAGCAAAATGCTAGACTTGACAGTTGAAAGCCAGTAGCAGTAACATACAGGGCTTGAAACTTAGGGCTTGCTGGTTCAAATTCCTGTCTAGGCCAAGTTCTTGAGGATTTACGATAGTCATTGTGACAGGATTCTTTCATCTCTCACCACTCATAATTGTTTTGACAAAATGGTTATGTGGGTAAGCATTCAGTGGCTTGGGAAGAATATTGTGCAGAGTATTGGTAAAAGAAACTCTAGGAAAGCATGGATAGGTGCACTGGCCACCACAGTATAACTGATAATGTTGAAAATGGCATTAAGCTCCCTAAAAACAAAAAATGAAACAAAACTGAAAAAAAGTTAAAAGGGTTTGCAGACAAGAAATCAGTTTGACTGAAAAGATAACACATTGTGGAAAAAGGAGAAAATGCTGGCAATTAGTATTTTGTCCTATCCAAACAATTTTTCCACCTCTCAATTAAGAAAGGTCTAAGAATGTTGTCTTGAAAGGCAACAATGAGTTGGGGCTGGTAGAAAATTTCTAGACATGTAACATCGTACATGATTTAGGTTAATATCATTGATAAGTCATATTCCTTTTCTTTTTTTTAAATTTCAGCAAGATTCTGGTTTTCCGACTTGGAGGTTTAACTTCCGACGCCTGTGTGATAAATGTACAGAATGGGATGTACCAAGTTGTTACATCAGTGCCAGACAACAGCTTAGGAGGAGATAGGTTTACAGCTGAAATTGCCAAAGTCTTGACTGAAAAATTTAAAAGGTAGATCAATGTCTGTTTTTATGTGTCTGAATTTTTTTTTTTCAGCTTTTTAACGAAAAAAAAACCCAAACTTTTTTGCTAGTTTTAGAGTATAGTATCGGGGTACTTTTTATGACATACAGTCGCATTTTGACAAAGAAATTGCCGAAAATTGCTTTCTGTATTTGTCTTTCAGTGTAAATAGTCAAATAACTGGGTCTTTCTTGAACTTTTTACCAAACTTCAAAAATGTAGACTTGTCCTAATTGAAAGCACTTGCAGATGACAAATTAAATGTGGCTTAAATGATGGAAATTGTCTTTGATAGGGTGGAAAACATTGTGGAAAATGGAGAAAATGCTGGTTACCAGCATTTTCTCCTTTTCCCACAATGTTTTCAAAAAGCTTCTTTCTCAGGATCGTTAAAATTTTGGATTGTTTGGTAAAGGGTTAATGGTATAAATTTCTAATCTTTCCAATCCCCCGCCCTTTTTTTTACCAAACAACAAATTCTTGACACTTCCAAATTGAAAGCATCTGCAGACGACAAATTTGAATATGATACAAATGAGCCAAAGTTCTTTGATAGGGTAGAAAACATTGCGAGAAAAGGAGAAAATGCTGGTCACCAGCATTTTCTGCTTTTCTCACAATGTTTTCAAAAGCCTTCACCTTCAGGGTTGTTAAAACTCGGGATCGTGTGGTAAAGGGTTATATTTACTGCAAATTTAAGATACAGTCAAATATCACCATAAAAGCTGACACATATCCACACAAAGAAGACTTTTTGTTCTACAGTAGAAGACAGATATTTTGAAAGCAAATGGTTTTTCCATCACCATTATGTGCAATTCACCGGAAGTAATTTCTTTTCCTAAAACGTTTCTGCCGAGTGTCAGTAGCACAGTCGGTAGCACACCAGACTTAAGAACACTGGTTACAATCCCCAGCTGTGCCAATTTCTTTCTGCGGATTGATGATAGCCATTGTGACAGGATTCACTGCTGATCATTGTTTCGACGATGGTTTTGTAAAAAACCAGCTGGTGGCTTGGGGAAAAATATTGTGCCAAGTAATAGTAAAAAAAAACTTCAGGAAAGCGTGGATAGGTGCACTGGCCACTTGGATATAACTGAAAAAGTGTTGAAAACCATACAATTTATCAATTAATTAATCAACTAAAATATTTCTCCAATGTGTCTAAAATACCATTTTGTTGATAATTAGGCTTTGATAACATGGGCTAAGATTTAGAAAAACTCTCTTCCAGTGAAAGAAAACAGGACCTTAGTGATAATAAAAGAGCCCGGGCCAAAGTGTTGAGGGCAGCAGAAGGTCTAAAACATACATTGTCTAAACTTGATACAGCCAGGTGTGCCATTGAATCTCTCCATGAAGGTATCGACTTTGATACCAATTTATCAAGGTGAGTCTTGATTCATGTTTATGAAAGCTTTTATGGTAGATATAGAATTTTTTAACCCTTTACCACACAATCTGGAGTTCGAACGATGCTGAGAAAGAAGCCTTCTGAAGACATTGTGGGAAAAGGAGAAAATGCAGGTAACCAGCATTTTCTCCTTTTTCCCACAATGTTTTCTTCCCTATCAAAGACAGATTTATCATTAGAGCTACATATAAATTGTTGTCTGTAAATGTTTTGAACTTGGACAAGTCCGCTTTTGTGTTGTGGGGTAAGGAGTGAAAATATTGTTGAATACATCATTGGAATGGTGGAGATGTTAGTCATGAGCATTTTCTCCTTTTCCCACAATAATTTCTTCCCTTTTAACCCATTTCCAAACAACATAATTTTAGATGTGTCAAAATTAAAAGCATTTGCAGGCGACAAAATAAATTTGACTCAGAAAGTGAATTTTTTATTTGTAGAGAATGAATTTTACATAGTGGAAAAGGGAGAAAGTGCCGCTTACCAGCAGTTTCTTCTTTTTCCACAGTGTTTTCAAAAGTCTTCTGTAGGGTCATTTAAGCCCGGGACTGTTTGGTACAGGGTTAAAGACAAATTTCATCATTTTAGCCACATTCGTTTTGTTGCCTGAAAATGCCATCAGTATGATTAGTGAATCTGTGATTTCACGCTCTGAAATCTTTTGAATATGAAAGTTTGTAACACATGCATAGCTCAAATACAAACTGCCCCGGCTGGGATTCGAACTCGTTCAGCTAATATTCTCATTTATTGAGGTTTAAAAGACCAATACATTAACCACTGAGCTAAAGAGAATTCTCCCAAACGCAGTTGTCAGGTATTGATTTTATACAGGAAGAAGCTATGCTGTAAGGAAGGAGTGATCTCCCGTAACACACCCCCTCTTAAGAGAAGTCATCATTTGATGACAGGAAGCCTTATTAGGCAGAAAGTCTTTTATTTAGACAACAAATGGCTCAATGGCCAATAGAGGGCAATTTTACAGACAACAAATGAATCAAAGGGCAATCTCGGACAAGCCCCCATCTTACGAACATGGAAATTCGTTACAAATGCATAGCTCATCCCGCCCTGGCTGGGATTAGAACCTGTGCGACAAATATCCTCGTTTATTGAGGTTTAAAAGACCAATACACTAACCCCTGAGCTAAAGAGAATTCTCCCTAATGCAGTTGTCAGGTATTGATTTTAAATGGGAAGAAGCTATCCTCTAAGGAAGGAGTGATCTCCTATAATAGAAATTTGTTTTTGTGTCTTTCATGTAATGAAAAGTAATGAATCCAAGTTTCTGTTGTATAATGATTGGATATTGTTCTCAAAGATTTCTACAGATCCAGATTTTCTATCGTGAAGAAGGAAGATTTTTCCACAATGTCAACAGAAATTAATGCATGCTGTAACAGACATGGCCACACTATAAAAACATTTTGTATTTTTCCTATGTGAGCAGAGAATATATATTAACCTTTTACCAGACAACAAAATTTCAGCCTAGTCCAAATTGAAAACCTTTTTAGATGATAATTTCAGTATGGTTCAAATGGTGCAATTTTTCTTTGACAGGGTTGAAAACATTGTGGAAAAAGGAGAAAATGCTGGTTACCAGCATTTTCTCCTTTTCCCACAATGTTTTCAAAAAGCTTCTTTCCCAGGGTTGTTAAAAGTCGGCATTGTGCGGTAAAGGGTGAAGCTGGAAAATTTAATTATATGAGTCATGCTCATGAGTCTGGCAAAAGGGGGTTTAAATGCATCTTCATGATGCTTTATACAAAGTAAGTCATCACGTAAATATGGATCCATAAAATCCATTTTGTTGAACGAACGACTGGATCAGGAGGTAGAATGGTCCTTGGACATGCAGAAAATTTACAAATAGCAAAAAGTTTTAACCCACACGAGCCCGTGCAGACTGCACGGGCTGAAACTGGTTGACACTGGTTAACAAATGCATTAAAGTCCCTTTTCACAGAGCATGGTTTGTTAAAAAATTTGTTTCATTTGAAATTTGCAAAATGATTGAAACTTTTTATAACTTTCAGTACTTTTTATTACTTTCATATCTGTCTAATTATGATTACATCATGTAATCTTGTACATCATATAAGTACAATTGTATTTTTAGCTCAGATGTTTTTGAAGAAACCTTTGAGTTATTGTCGTAGCCCCGTCTTCGTCTGCGTCATTACCCTAGTGTAAAAACTTCCACATTTTATAATATCTCAGTTATTACAGAAGATAATAATTATTATTTACTACAAACTTGGACAAGTTGCTAACCATCAAAAGGGGAAACCCATACAACAAGGGCAAGTAACAATTGTTGTATTTTTGACACAGTTATGCCTCTTTTTGACTTAGAATTTTCACTGAAAATCAAGCAACTGCAGCTGAGTGTTGCCACCCGCATGTGGTGCTCTTGTTATACTGTGTTGTTATTTCAGGGCAAGATTTGAGAGTTGTGTCTCAGAGCTAGTACAAAGATGTACGCAGTTAATAGACCAAACTTTGAACCAAGGAAATATATCAAGAGACAGCATAGATAAGGTGACATCTTTTATCCCAATACATGTATCAGTTAACCTCATATTTCAACAACACTAATGATACAGACTTTACAAAAATATTGTGGGAGAAGGTTTTTCAGTCTTTGAAAAACAAATCCATTCAACTGAACTACATTTGATTTGTTGTCTGCAAATACCGAACAAGCCTGTGTTTTACGACCCTGTTGAAGAAGCCTTTTGAAAACATCATGCGAAAAGTAGAAAATGCTGGTAAACAGATGCCAAAATTAAATGCCACTGCATTGATTAAATTTGCTCTTGGAAATAGAGAAAGTACTATGGGAAAAGGAGAAAATGCTGGCTACCAGCATTTTCTCCTTTTAAGCTAACCTGAGCTTGAAGTGCTCAATGTGAGCTTTTATGATTGTGCTGTGTCCGTCATCTGTCTTGCATCATGCACTCTCCGGGTCTTCAACATTTACCTTGTGTGCACTCTAGAGGCCACATTTCTTGTCAGATAGTCATGAAACTTGGTCGGAATGTTTTTCTTGATGAAATCTTGGACAAGTTCGAAATTGGGTCATGTTGGGTCAAAAAGTATGTCACTGGGCTAAATCTTAGTAAAACCTTGTGTGCACTCTAGAGGCTAAATTTTCAGCCTGATGCTCTTGAAACTTGGTCAGAATGTTTGTTTCAATAATATCTCAGACAAGTTTGAAATTCTGTGATGTTGGGTCAAAAAGTAGGTCACTGGCCCAAGTCTTAGAAAAACCTTGTGTGCACTCTGAAGGCCACATTTTCAGCCTGATACTCATGAAAGTAGGTTAGATTATTTGTCTTGATATCTCGGACAAGATTGGAACGGATCATGTCAGGTCAAAAAGTAGGTCACCAGGCCAAATCTTAGTAAAAGCTTGTGTGCACTCTAGAGGCTACATTTTTAGCCTGATACTTATGAAATGAGGTCAGATTATTTGTCTTGATGATATCTCAGACAAGTTTGAAATTGGGTCATGTTGGGTCAGAAAGTAGGTCACTGGGCTAAATCTTAGAAAGACCTTGTGTGCACTCTGGAGGCCACATTTTTTAATGGGTTACTTATGAAACTTGGTCAGAATGTTTGTCTTAATGACTCGATCAAAATTGTGTCATGTTTGGTCAAGAAGTAGGTCACTGGGCCAAATCTAAGAAAAACCTTGTGTATGCTCTAGAGGCAACAATTTCAGCCTGATACTCATGAAACTAGGTCAGAATGCGTGTCTTGATGATATCTTGGACAAGTTCAAAATTGGGTTACATTGGGTCAGAAAGTGGGTCAGTGGGCCAGATATTAGAAAAACCTTATGTGGACTGTAGAGGTCTCATTTTCAGCCTGATACTCTTGAAACTTGGTCTTAATGTTTGTCTTGATGATATCTTGGACAAGTCCGAAATTAGGTTATGTTGGGTCAAAAAGTAGGTCACAGGGCCAAATCTTAGAGAACCCTTGTGTGCACCGTAGAGGCCACATTTTTAGCCTGATACTCATGAAACTTGGTCAGAATGTTTGTCTTGGACAAGTTTGAAATTTGCCCATGTCAGGTCCAAAAGCAGGTCACTTACACTCACGTGTTTTACATCATTAAAACCAGGATCTCTTCAGCTTTATCAACTGTATATGACTTTACTCAGGTGAGCACTTTAGGGCCAATGGCCCTCTTTTTCCACAATGTCCCCTTTTTAAGTATTGTTCAGGATTGTGTGGAAAAGAGTTAGCAGATTTCTGATGGTTGCAATAATAATATCAATGAAGTGATTGTAATTATACCCCCCAACTATGAAGTAGAGGGGGGATATACTGGTTCCACCATGTCTGTTTGTCCGTCCTTTTGTTTCAGTTCTCCAACTGAAAAGCGGTTTGACCTAGGACCCTGAAACTTTATATCGGTGTTGTTCATGACCCAAGGAGATGCCCTATTGTTTTGGGGTCACATGCGTCAAAGGTCAAGGTCACAAGTGAACTTTGTTTGAAAACCATTTCCATGCTTTGATTGAAAAGCTGTTTGACCTAGGAGAGGGAAACTTTATACAAGTTTTGCTAATGACCCAAGGAGTTGCCCTATTTTGATTGGGTCACATTGGTCAAAGGTCAAGGTCACAGGTGAACTTTGTTAAGAAAATCATTTCCGTTCTCTGATTGTGCTGCTGCAATGACAAGGTGCTGGTGTGGGGGTATGGGTATTTTTCTGCTTTGCGACAGTTCTAGTTTGGATTGCTTTGATTTTTCAGGTCATTCTTTGTGGAGGGGGTGCCAATATGCCAGTTGTACAGAAAGCTATAAGTGATATGTTCTCTAATGTTGAATTGCTCAACACATTAAGTCCAGAAGAAGTCATTGCTATAGGTGCTGCTAAACAGGTAATGTGTGCTTGTAAATAAGATTAAGTCTTTACCAAACGACAGAATTTTAGACTAGTCCAAATTGAAAGTTTTTGCAGACGACAAATTAAGTGTGACTTAAAAATTGAAATTTGTTATGGGACGGGTAGAAAACAATGTGGGAAAAGGAGAAAATGCTGGTTACCAGCATTTTCTCCTTTTTCCACAATGTTTTCAGAAGGTTTCCTTTTTAGGGTCGTTAAAAGTCCGGATTGTGTGGTAAAGAGTTAAGTCTTGACCAAATGACAAGATTATAGACGAACTTTACACACCAAAATTTTAGACTATGAAATAAATGTAGCCTAAATTATGATGTTAATCTTTGAAAGAGTGGGAAACTTTGCGGGTAAAGGGGAAAATAGTGGTTACCATCATTTTGTCCTTTTTCCGCAATGTTTTCAAAGGGATTCTTCCTAAGAGTCAGTAAAACCTGTGATTGATTGGTAAAGGGTTAAAAACTCTCCATAGGGTTCAAAACAAGTTGCGGTATACATGTGAGATAGATTTATTTGATCTTAAGTAATAAAGTGAAAGATAACCAAATTTTGAAACTTCTTCGGTCAGAACAGCACACTTAATTGGACAGTGTAGATCCAAGACCACTGAAGTTTTACATCTTTATGCTAATGTCAACATTCCAAGGAAGAGAAAAAGCAGAATTATTGAATGTAGAGTTTCAGGTCAAATAGATATCAACCTGTAGAGTGCAAAATTTAGAAAGTAAACTTTTCCATTTACTCGATAAAACCTCTCAAAATTGCACTTTTTACCGTTTATCAAACAATTCCAAATTTTAACAACTGTTACGGGAGATCACTAACCACTGAGCTAAAGAGAATTCTCCCTAATGCAGTTGTCAGGTATTGATTTATATGGGAAGAAGCTATGCTGTAAGGAAGGAGTGATCTCCCATAATACAGCCCCGAGAAAAAGGGTTTTATAAAACATTGAGGAAAAAGGAGAACATGCAGTCTGATCTTTGATCTACACTGACTGCTATCCTGAAACACTACAAACAAAAGTAAACATAATTGTGCAATTATTTAGGTCTTATTTTTAATTTTAAAAAGTCTCTTGGGTTTTATTTGGCACTTTGTGGGTTACAACTTTTTTACATATTTATTATAGGCTGGAATTCTGGTTGGATTAGATGAAAGTGATATTAAACTGAATAACTCAGAAAACAGTATAGATTGTATATCTAAAGCTATTTGCATCAAGGTAAGTATAGTGGACTCACACCCTGGCTTAGTAGCCCAGGTGCATGTTAACAAATGCCCTACAGGCAATATTTTCATGAATTATTATGGAGTAGGAAACAGTTTGGAAAAGGAAAAAAAAATTTTCCCACAATGTTTTCAAGTGCCCTCTTTAGGAATGTAGAAAGGAGTTGTTAAGTCCAAATCAGACTTGACCAGAATTCTTTCAGAGGCTTGATGAAAGTCCTTGTTACAGGATACATCTGTCTTTCACTGCTAAAAATGTTTTCACTTTATGCGGGAAAGTGGCTAGTCTATGGCTGTTAACCCTTTGCCAAACAATCTCATGTTTTGATGACACTTAAGAAGACCGCTTTAGGAAAACGTTTTGGGGATAGGAGAAAATAATGGTCATGAACATTTTCTCCTTTTCCCTAAGTGTTTTCTATTATTTAAAGAAAATCATCTTCTAAGAAATATTGAATTTGCAATGTGAAAATGCTTTGAATTTGGTCAATTCTAAAAATTTATGGTTCGATAAAGAGTTACTATAGGTAATTACAACATTTTGTGTTGTTGAAGAACTGATTGTTTAGCAACAAAATACTTCTTACAGTTACTTGAGCTTCTGTTTGGATATAACAAAGCATAGCCTACTAACACAATGTTGTGGGATTTTGCATCTGGGAACCCATACAACAGGGGCAGGTTATCATTAAAATATGGTTGTCACTGTTATGCCCCTGTTTCACCTTGGAATTTTCACTGAAAACAGATGCAGACAAGTGTTGGCACCCGCATGTGGTGCTCTTGTTTATACTCCAAAGAAATTCACAGAATCCTAAATAGATGATTCTTGAAGGAAAGAAGCAGAAAATACAACTTGCAGCAGTTATTGTAAAGACTGTGAGGATATTTAGAAATTGCCAGTTTGTTGATCTCTGCAAGTTCGATTGTATAGAATTTGGCCAAATGCAACACAGTCTTTTACTACGAGATTTTGAAGTTTGTTAGTAAGCTGACTTTCATCAAGTGATAGTGTACACAACCTAGAAATTTTCAGTGTGTGGAAAACAGACAATTATTGAAATGTTAAGGCTGATTTGACTAGATTATTTAACAAAAGATGTGACAGTTTAGATCCAAGGTCAGGACCCATATTCACTCACCATTCTGAAAATATTTTCTTAGCCTAATTCTCAAGAATTTTCTGAATCTGAAAGTAACACATTTCTGGTTAGCTAAACCATTCATGATTGGCTGAACCATTTATGATTGGCTAAATCATTAAACCAATCAGAAATTTGTGTTAAGTTTTAAATCTCTAATTAGTCTAAGAGGGCAATTTAAATAATTGTGAATTGGTGAATACAACCCTTGATTGCAGTTCTATCCTGACCTACAATACAAATGAGCCATGCTATATGAAAAGAGGCTTAATGCATCTGCGAAAAGTATCAATCCAGGTCAACCTGCACAGTCTGCGCAGGCTGACCTGGGTTAAAACTTTTCAGTATTGGTCAATTTTCTATATGTCCAAGGACCAGTGTACCTCTTGATTCAGTCGGTTGTTAGACAAAATGGGTTTTATGGATTCCTGACTATGTAATGTCTCGCTTGGTATGATACACTTCGGAGATGCATTAAGCCACCTTTTGCCAGAGCATGGCTCAAAATTTTCAAATATATTTGCAAAATTACCAATACTTGTCCTCACTCAGCCGTGGAAGAACTATGTCTACATTTTAAATGTATATGTCCAGGTGCCTTCAGAGACTGGTTCAGAGTACCACCCTGTGTTTACAAAGTCAACTCCCTTACATACAAGAAAGCATGTAGACTTTGACCTCTCAGAAGATCAGACAGCTTTTATATTAGAAGTTTGTGAAATGGACAGCGAGGACACAGGCAGTACAGTAGCAAAGGTATTATCTCAAATTTATTGTGATATATGTTTTCTATGACTGATATTGTATGAAGACTTTTAACCTTTTACCAGTGACAAAATTTTGCACTAGTCCAAATTAAAAGCATTTGTAGATGACAAATCACATGTGGCTCAAATGATGATAAGTGTGTTTGATAGGGTAGAAAACATTGTGGGAAAAGGAGAAAATGCTGGTTATCAGCATTTTCTCCTTTTCTCAAAATGTTTTGAAATTCTTTCTTTCTCAGGGTTGTTAAAACTTGGCATTGTTTGGTAAAAGGTTAAACAAATAACTTCCTGCAGATTATTTTTTAGCTCAGCTGTTTTTGAAGCGTCATATGAAAACTTTGACATTTTATATAATATCTCTGTTATTACTGAAGATATTTGCTTCAAACTTGAACAAGTTGTTAGTTATCAACAGAGGAACCTATACAACAAGGAAAGTTAACCATCAAAGTATTTTGACAGGGTTATGGCCCGTTTTCAACCTAGAATTTTCTCTGAAAATCAAGCATCCACAGCCAAGCGTTGGCACTCGCATGTGGTACTCTTGTTTGGTCTTGCAGCAGACCAGGTTTGAGAACATTGTAAGGAAGGGATAAATAGTTGTAAATGAGTAATTCCTCATTTTACCCTCATATTGTTTCTTGTGTATTTCAGTGGATGTATATTTATACCCCCATCTACGAAGTGGAGGGGGGTATACTGGTTTCACCATGTCTGTCCGTTCGTTCATCTTTTCATTTCTGGGCTCTAGCTCAAAAGCCATTTAGCCTAGGACCCTGAAACTATACAAGTGTTGCTCATGACCCAAGGAGGTGCCCTGTTGTTTTTTTTGGTCACATGGGTCAGAGGTCAAGGTCACAGGTGAACTTTGAAAATCGTTTCCTTGCTCTAACTTAAAAACCGTTTGACATAGGACCCTGAAATTTTGCACGATTGTTGCTCATGTCCCAAAGAGGTGCCCCACTGTTTTGGGGTCACATAAGTCAAAGGTCAGGGTCACTGGTGAACTTTGTTTTGAAAATTATTTCCATTCTCTGATTGTGTCGATTCAGTGACAAGGTGCTGGTGGGGGGTATTTGTGTGCTTTGCGACAGTTGTAGTTAAATACATGCATTGTACAAGGATATTTTCAAAGTATTCTGTTGAAAATTTGTTTCCGAGGTTACTCTTCTCAACTCTTCAGTGAGAATTATTGAGGAAAGCACCAGGAAATGTACACATGAATACAAAGATTGAAAAGATGCTTTAATACAGAATATGCTCACTTCATTACGTTTTGTTTTTAATTCAAGTGATTTTTTCATCCTTCTATACTGTAACTTATGCAAAACAGTTTAGATAAAGATCTGATTGCTCAGAACATGCAGTCGAATGAAGGAACTAAATTGTTTGTCATGCAGAGACATTCTGGCCACTAGGAGATTCAGAACATTAGCAAATATTTTGGTATTTCTTAAGAAATGAAGGAAACTTCTTTTGTTTTCATAGAGATAATGAAAACAAAAAACCTAATCACACTGATTAGGGTTTTTTGTTTTCATACCTCCATAAAATATTAAAAAACCTCTTCATTCCTTATAATTTAATGTCACAGACATTAAACATGTATTAGTCTTGGCAACAATGACATCAATTTCCTGTGAAATGACAAAGAAAAACAAATTGCAGCACGTGGTGTGGTTGGTTTCACCGGCTTCACACACTCCTAACTGAAATAATAATTAGAATCGTAACCAAAGAAACGATAATACACTAGTGTATTATCAAAAATAAGTCAACTCAAGGGTTGAAAACACTGATAAAGAAGGTTTTATGTGATAAAGTAAATTAAGTTAGCATAAAATTAGAAATAAAAACATTATGAAATCTCGAATACATGTGTGTTTACATTTGTTTGACAGCAAAAGTAGTTCAAGTACCGTTTGTTTTAACCCTTTACCTCACAATTCCGACTTATAACTCCCCTTAGAAAGAAGCCTTTTGAAAACATTGTGGGAAAAGGAGAAAATGCTGGTAACTAGCATTTTCTCCTTTTCCCACATTTTCTACCCTTTCAAGGACAAATTTTGTCAATTAAATTTGTTGTCTGCAAATGCTTTCACTTTGGACAAGTCTAAAATTTTGTTGTTTGGTCAAGAGTTAAAGTCAAGATACCATCAAGATACTGATAATCAAAATATTGAATTTCATTTCAGATTGTGATGAGAGATTTACCAAGCGCTTGTAAAATCAATTCAACATTTCATCTTCGCAGGTATAAGTTGGCCATTCCTTTGATTTTCCTTTGTAATGTTAACTCTTAACCACACAGTTCTTAGTTATATCGAGCCTGAGAATGGGGGCTTTGGAAAGCACTGTGGGAAAAGGAGAAAATGCTGCTACCCAGCATTTTCTTCTTTTCACACTGTGTTTTCTACACTACCAAAGACAGAAGTTCTCTTTTGAGCTATATATATCTATATATTTGGGGAAGTCCAAAATTTTGTTGTATGGTAAAGAGCTAAATAAATGAAATAATTATTCTCAGTCAGTGCAAAAGAAGCTGATACAACAATCTAAAAAGCTAGCAAAGAATTGGTGGCAGTGTAAACCAAGATCAGACTGCATGCTCTGACAATCTATTCTTGAACTACACTGTCACGGTCACATGGAGGTGTCCTTTGACAGTGCACTGCAGAGACCCAGCTATGTACTCATGAAACCCAGGTAAGACATGAGGAATAAGTGAGCTTTTATAGTGATTTGACAGAAATTCTGTTGAAACTAGTATAAAATGGATGAGCATTACCAACAAATGGTATTGAAATTTGTTGTTTTAATTTATACAGTATGAATATTTTTTCAATTGAAGCATTATGAATTAAAACAGCTTTTGAAAGCATTTTTGTAAAAAGGGGCGGTGGCTAGGTAAGAGCAATCAATTTCTCTTTTTCGTGCAATGCTTCAGTTACTTTAAAAAAAAAATCTGTCTCCTTCAAATATTTCTCGGATGCATCAGTTGACCAAAATTACATGTGTATTTTGAACGAATGAACAAATGAACGAACGAAGGAACGAATGAATGATGTTGCATGGCCCAAATCTAAAAATAATCTGTATGGACATAGGTTTAATACATTTGTTCAGACACAAACGTAAATGTATTCTGAAGGTTTCGGTTTCATTTACACATTCATATGTGCATAAACACAAAGATTTCAAGGAAACACACAGATCATTGCCAAAATTATTGTTTGGAAACATAGCTAATGATGACCATTGGTATTCTTTGGCTATTTAGTCATTTGATCCTTTACCAGACGACAAAATTTTAGCCTTGTCCAAATTGAAAGCAATTGCAGATGACAATTTCATTGTGGCTCAAATGGTGCAATTTTTCTTTGATAGAGAAGAAAACATTGTGGAAAAAGGAGAAAATGCTGGTTACCAGCATTTTCTCCTTTTCTCACAATGTTTTCAAAAGGTTTCTTTCCCAGGGTCATTAAAAGGCGGCACTGTGCGGTAAAGGGCTAAAGGTGCTTTACACTGTGGAGTCCTGGCTTTTCATCGGAGAAGCCTAGGAAACGCAAAAAAGTAATATGTCACCATGGTGTAAATGAAAAGAATGTTGAAAGCTCTTTAAGTCTTTACCAAACGACAATATTTCGGTCTGGTCCAAATTGAAAGCATTTGCAGACGACAAATTAAATGTGGCTAAAATGATTGCACTTGTTTCTGAAAGGTTAGTAAACACCGTGGGAAAAGGAGAAAATTCTGGTCACCAGCATTTTCTCGTTTTACCACAGTGTTTTCAAAAGGCTTCTTTCTCAAGGTCGTTAAAAGTCGGGATTGTGTGGTAAAGGGTTAAAGCACCATTGTAACAATCGAAGATCAATTAACTATATACCACAGGTTTGAGAAAGAAGGCTTTTTAAAAAATCATGGGAGAAAGAGAAAATGCTGGCTACCTGGCTCCTTTTCCCATAATGTTTTCTACCCTTTCAAAGACAAATTCCATCATTTTAAGCACATTAAAATGGTTGTCTGTATTTTTTTAGCTCACCTGAGCACGAAGTGCTCATGGTGAGCTATTGTGATCGTGCTGTGTCCGTCGTGCGTCGTCAACTTTTTACCTTGTGTACGCTCTAGAGGCCACATTTTCAATCCGATCCTCATGAAACTTGGTCAGAATGTTTGTCTTGATAAAATCTCGGACGAGTTTGAAATTGGGTCATGTGGGGTCAAAAACCAGGTCACTAGGTCAAATCTTAGAAAACCCTTGTGTACGCTCTAGAGGCCACATTTTCAGTCCGATCTGCATGAAACTTGGTCAGAATGTTTGTCTTGATAAAATCTCGGACAAGTTCGAAATTGGGTCACGTGGGGTCAAAAACTAGGTCACTAGGTCAAATCTTAGAAAAACCTTGTGTATGCTCTAGAGGTCACATTTTCAGCCAGATACGTGTGAAATTTGGTCAAAATGTTTGTCTTGATAAAATCTCGGACGAGTTTGAAATTGGGTCATGTGGGGTCAAAAACTAGGTCACCAGGTCAAATCTTAGAAAAACCTTGTGAATGCTCTAGAGGCCACATTTTCAGTCATATACTTGTAAAATATGGTCTGAATGTTTTTCTTGATAAAATCCCGGACAAGCACAAAATTGGGTCATGTGGGGCCAAAAGCTAGGTCACTAGGTCAAATCTTAGAAAAACCTTGCTCTAGAGGCCACATTTTCAGTATGATCCTCATGAAACTTGGTCAGAATGTTTGTCTTGATAAAATCTCCGATGAGTTTGAAAATGGGTCATGTGGGGTCAAAAACTAGGTCACTAGGTCCAATCTTAGAAAAACCTTGTGTACGCTTTAGAGGCCACATTTTCAGTCAGATACTTGTGAAATTTGGTCAAAATGTTTGTCTTGATAAAATCTCAGATGAGATTCAAATTGGGTCATGTGGGGTCAAAAATTAGGTCACTAGGTCACTCTTAGAAAAACCTTGTGTGCGCTCTAGACACCACATTTTCAGTCAGATACTTGTGAAATTTGGTCAGAATGTTTGTCTTGATAAAATCTAGGATTAGTTTGAAATTGGGTCATGTGGGGTCAAAAACTAGGTCACTAGGTCAAATCTTAGAAAAACCTTGTGTGTGCTCTAGAGGCCACATTTTCAGTCAGATACTTGTGAAACTTGGTCAGAATGTTTGTCTTGATAAAATTCGGACAAGTTTGAAATTGGATCATGTGGGGGCAAAAACTAGGTCACTAGGTCAAATTAAAGAAATGCCTTTTGGGTACTCTAGAGGCCACATTTTTTGCTCAATTGACTTGAAAATTGGTCAGAATGTTTTTCTTAATTAAATCTCAGAAAACTTGAAATTGGGTCACCCAGAGTCATAAAGTAGGTCACTAGGTCAAATTAAAGAAATACCTTGTGGACACTCTAGAGGCCACATTTTTCACTCAATCAACTTGAAAATTGGTCAAAACATTTGTCTTAATTAAATCTTAGATGAGTTCGAAATTTTGTCACCTGGGGTCATTTTGCCTATTGGCTCAGGTGAGCGATCTAGGGCCATCATGGCCCTCTTGTTTTTTTTTTTATCAACCCGCCACCTACATAGTGGGGGGGGGGGGGGGGCTATACTGTTTCACCATGTCTGTCTGTCTGTCTGTGTGTTTTTGTTTCTGTGCATTAACTCAAAAGCCATTTGACCCAGGACCCTGAAACTTTATACAAGTGTTTCTCATGACCCAGGGAGGTGCCCTAACGTTTTTGGGTAACATGGGTCAAAGGTCAGGGTCACAGCTGAACTTTTATTTCTCTGTTTTTGTGCTGCTTCAGTGACAAGGTGCTTGTGGGGGGGGGTGTATTTATCAGCTTTGCAACAGTTCTAGTTATTATTAGGGAAAGTCTAAAATTTTGTCATCTGATGAAGAGTTAAACAGAGATACTTTTGATGAATTCTCAAAAAAAATTTTTTTTTTGTTCTTTTCAGAGATGGGCATTTACACATCACTTGTACAGAACAAACCACAAACAGAACAGAAAGTGTTACAATAGAACCAAGTTGATGAAGGCCTTTTGTCCTGATAGTAAATAATTAGTAATAAATGAACTTTTCACCTCTCTGACAACATTGTTGGATTTGTTTTTTGAAAGGGTAGAAAACATTTTACAAAAAGGAAGAAAATACTGCTTAACAGGATTCTCTCCTTTTCTCACAATGTATTCAAAAGCTGTCTTCTTCAAGGTTGTTTAACTCTTAAGCTGCTAAGCGCGACTCGCTGACCTTTTGTGGACAGTGTAGATCAAGATCAGACTGCACAGAATGTGCAGTCTGATCTTGAAATACACTTTCTGATCAGGAGATATTTTTTCAGCGAAAAGTAACTTTGAAATAGCAATATTTAGGTTTTTATTATGGACTTAAAAGATTGATTTAATATATAAGGGTTAAACTTGGGCTTGTTTTTGAAAGGGCTAATTTGATATTTCACTATTCTATGCATCACTTGTAAGATTGATATATTTAACTCTTTCCCTAACAACAAAATTTCAGACTGGTCCAAATTGAAAGCATTTGCAGATGACAACATAAATGTGACTGAAAAATTGAAATGTGTTTAGGGAAGGGTAGAAAACATTGTGGGAAAAGGAGAAAATGCTGGTTACCAGCATTTTCTCCTTTTTCCACAGTGTTTTCAAAAGGCTTCTTCCTCAGGGTCATAAAAGTCGGGATTGTGTGGTAAAGGGTTAATAAAGATTCAGGGTCTGTTTTACAAAATTCAGCAGCCAGAAGGCTTTGAAAGAATACTGTGTATAATACTGGTAGGAGAAACCCTAGAAAAGCATGGATAGGAGCACAGGCTGCCGTGATATAACTGAAATAATGATGAAAATGGCGTCAGAAACCATACAAACAATCAGTCATGGTACAAACTTCTGAAGTGGAAAAGGTCAAAAGAAAATGGACTTACTGTACAGTTGCAGTAGAATGACAACGACTCATCCAGCGGTCTAAAGTTGTCTTCGCGATTATAAATTTAACCCATTACATTGCAAAAAGTATGCTTTTTGTAAGTCCCTGCAGCTGAAAGCTTTCCTGATAGCATTTTTGGAAAAAGATAAATACCATATCTTGTAATATTACATCTTATATCTGGTAACCAGCATTTTCTCCTTTTCCCACAATGTTGTCTAACCTTTCTAAGACAAATCATTTAAGCTACATTTATAGTCTGTAAATGCTTTCAGTTTGGACAACTCTTAAGATTTCGTCATCTGGTAAACAGTTAAATGTTTGACTGGTGTAAATTGTAATAGTTGTTGGGAGGTAGGAAAATTACCTGTACGATTACACCTGTATGATAATGGGTAGACAGATTTATATGAAACCTAAGATGTTTAAATAATCCATGTTTTCTTTCCTCCTCACTTACAAATGTCAAAAAGGGGTGTATTTGTAAATTTCAAAGTACTTTATCAAGTGTTGATGTTCCTTTTATGAATTGAAGAGTTAAATGAATGCATCATTACATTTTGTATTAAAAGATAATAAAACATGCTATTTACATGTTTTATACATCTTTGTCTCATTTTCAGTGTTTTTATTTTAGTATGTTTGAATTATTCAAAATAATGAAGCTTTAACTCTGTACCTGGTCCAAATTAAAAGCATTTGCAGACAACAAATCCAATGCGGCTCAAAAATCAAAATTTGTTTTGTGAAGGGTAGAAAACATTGTGGGAAAAGGAGAAAATGCTGGTTACCAGCATTTTCTCCTTTTCCCACAATGTTTTCAAAAGGGTTTTTCTTCAGGGTTGTTAAAAGCTGGGATTGTGTGGTAAAGAGTTAAAAGTCCTGAACTGAAATGGATAAATTCCAAATGTATAAACACTAAGAATTTCCTCATGCAAACTCCAAATTTATATTTATGTATATGGGACACAATGACTGGCAAAGTGTGCTTGCCAAATATAGATAGAAAGAATTTCTTGACCCTTAAGCCCCGGAACAGACTTAAATTGGTTTTGCAGAGTGTAGATCAAGATCGGACTGCACAGAATGTGCAAACCCTGTTTCCCTTAGGTGAGCTCATATAGCTGACTGATGTCCATTGACATCTTGTCCATGTGGATAGCTTGTGATATTTTGTATGTAGCACTACTATATAGAAGCCATGCTCTGGCAAAAGGGGGCTTAATGCATCTCTGTAATGCATCATACCAAGCAAAGCATCACATAATTAGGGATCCACAAAGTTCATTATGTTTAACAACTGAGTGTACCATAGGGTAGACTGGTCCTTCGACATACAGATAATTGACCAATAGCAAAAATTTTCAGCCCAGGTCAGCCTGCGCGGACTGTGCAGGCTGACCTTGGTCGATACTTTTTGCAGATGCATTAAGCCCCTGTTTCACAGAGCATGTCATTGTTTCACAACTGACTTTATCATAAGGTAGAGTGATCCTTTGACATACAGAAAATTTACTCATAGCGAAAAGTTTCGGCCCAGGTCAGCTGGAGCGGACTGCGCTGGCTGACCTGGGTCGATACTTTTTCTCAGATGCATTAAGCCCCCTTTTCACAGAGCATGGTTCATATTTAAGTAATAGGTCAAAGCTGGCACTACCCACTTTGTCAGATAGTTTACATGGATCTCAACTCTGACTACCAACTAAATGAGTTTTGACTCCTTTAGGTCTAAAATACTTGAAGTAACTCCTTTTGCAGTTTATTGTGATTTTTGTCGATGTTTAGCACCAGTTAGTTTACATTCAAGATAAGACTGCATATTCTGTGCAGCCTGATCTAGATCTTCACTGTCTGCAAAAACTATTTGAGTGGCCATTGGCAGTGGAGATTTTCAGGTCCATATTCACCAGTCACTCTTAACCCTTTATCACACAATCCTGACTTTTTAACGACCCTGTGAAAGAATCCTTTTGAAAACATTGTGGGAAAAGGAGAAAATGCTTTTCCCACAATGTTTTCTACCCTTTCCAAGACAAAATTTAATTTTTCAGTCATCTTCATTTTGTCATCTGCAAATGCTTTCAATTTGAACCAGTCTAAAATTATGTCATTTGGTAAAGAGTTAAGAACATGCCTAGTCTTATTCTCAAGAATTTTCTAAATTTGAAAGTAACACTACTTCTGATTGGTGGTCCTGCGTGGCTCAGTGTTAAAGTGTGGGACTCGTAACCTGGAGGCCCCGGGTTCAAGCCCCACCCGATCTGCTGGTTTTTTCGTGGGTGTGTCCTTAGGCAAGACACTTCAGAGCCCTAGCCTAGTACTGGTAAAACCCAGGGAATACATAAATATGTGAGCTGTCGCTGTGATATAATGGAAATAATGTTGAAAGCGGCGTAAAACATCATTCAATCAATCAACTTCTGATTGGTGAAACCAATGGTTTAGTCAATTAGAAATTTTGTTACTTGATAAATCTAGAATAAGAATAAATCTAGGAATGGTTGGTGATTATGGGCTTGAGTTTAGGATGCTGAAATCTAAAGCAAGCATTTCATGGTCATCATGGCCCTTTTGTTGTTTAACCCTTTTCCACACAATCCCGACTTTTAATGACCCTGAGGAAGAGGCCTTTTGAAAACATTGTGGGAAAAGGAGAAAATGCTGGTAACCAGCATTTTCTCCTTTTCCCACAATGTTTTCTACTCTATCAAGGACAAATTTCATCATTTGACCCACCTTTAAATTGTAGCCTGCAAATGCTTTCAATTTGGATCAGTCTAAACTTGTATTGTTTGGTAAAGAGTTAAATATTTACCAAACAATCCTGACTTTTAATCACCCTGAGGAAGAACGCTTGTAAAAAAAACATTTTGGGGAAGGGAGGTAACCAGGCTTTAAAAAAAAAAAACACTGGGAAAGGGAGGTAACCAGCATTTTCTCCTTTCCCCTCAATGTTTTTTACCATATCAGGGACAAATTTCGTCATTGGAGCTACCTTTAATTTGTTGTCTGCAAATTCTTTCAATTGGGACCAGCCTAAAATATTTTCATATGGTAAAGAGTTAATTCTCCACCAAATGATAGAATATTAGATTTGTGCAAATTGAAAGCATTTGCAGACAAAAAATTGATTGTGACTCAGAGATCAGCATTTATTTTTGGAAGGATAGAAGACATTGTAGGAAAAGGAGAAAATACTGGTCACCAGCATTTTCTTTTTAGCTCACCTGAGCACAAAGTGCTTAAGGTGAGCTTTTGTGATTGTGCTGTTTTCAGCTTGCGTCGTCCATTGTCCAGGCATCAACGATTACTTTGTTGGATAAGTTTGGAATTTAGTCTCATTGGTTAAAAAAGTAGGTCACTTACACTCATGTGTTTTACATCATTAAAACCAGGATCTCTTCAGCTTTATCAGCTGTAGATGGCTTTACACAGGTGAGTGCTTTAGGGCCAATGGTCCTCTTGTTTCTCAACATTTTCTAAGTCTTCAGGGTTATTTAGTTAAGGATTACGAAAGATGGATCAAACACATAAATCATCCTGTACAAACAGTTTTAATTGGAAGTAAACAAAAATAGGTCAACTCAACACATGGATTCTTGTGTATATAGGAAAGACATAAATGATAATTCTTATGAACAAATATGTGAAACACTTTCAAAATAACACAGATCTACTGTACGTGTAATAAAGATTAAACATGCAGATAAACTTATAAATACTAATAAGTTAAACACAAAATCCAAAATAAATATGGAATATTATGATGTAGTAACTTTCCTGGTGCTTTTACTGATTCAAGCAGTGTGAGAAAATTTGGTATCGTGTGAGAACGGAGGTCAAGTGAGATGTCAAAATTTTCTTAACCAGCAAGAATTCAAGCATCAGTAAAGTTACTACAACATAATATATCCAGTTATTTACATTTCATTCATAAATTAGTGAACAAAATAAAACAATGACGTAGTGGCTAGTAACTTCGTTTTTATGAATGGCGGATAAATATCATTGCGTCAATTTTGACCCATCAAATTGGAAATCAATACATATGTTTTCCGCATGTGAGTTACATCATCATACCATATTTGGAACCATATTTGACACTTTTTTTTCCTTTCCTGTGTGTCTTCAATAATAATGCTTTTTTTTTTTCTGTCATGGCATATGCTTTTTTTTCCTGTCATGGCATATCATATTGATCTGAGTAACACAAACAAAAATAAAGTTTTCTATTACATACAGGTAAAAGAGACCAAACTAGGTGGAGATTCTAAGGTGAAAAGATCAAATGTCGGCTTAAGAGACAAACACATGTTTAACAAGAATTTGGGAAATGATAAAAATTTGGATACAGGAACAATGATAGAAATAATAGCCCAACATGTCCATCTCTCCATAGTAGTATTTCTTGTAGTTACTATTTACCACAACCGTACATTATACAAAACAGAGCGCTAGACAAAAATGTCTTATTGCACAAATTTTTATGCTCATAAACAATAAAAGTTTTGGGGAAAGTCAATGTCTTGCTGTGGTAATAAACATAAATTATATGGTAAATATTTCTCTTTAATTCTTCCCGAATCCTGTGAGAAGAGTTTTGATGTCTGAAAATAACTTAAAAATTTACAAAAAGTCACAACATGATGATAAGTTACAAAGGAAACAGTATACATATTTACAATGTGATCAAACAACCTGTTTTCCCAATAAACATTTGTATCCCTTAACTCTTTACCACACAATCCCAACTTTTAATGACCCTGTAAAAGCAGCTTTTTGAAAACTTAGTGGGAAAATGAGGAAATGCTGGTTACCAGCATTTTCTCCTTTTCCCACGTTTTCTACCCTTCCCAAAACAAATTTTGATTTTTCTATCACATTTATATTGTGTGCAAATGCTTTCAATTTGGACCAGTCTAAAACTTTGTTGTTTGGTAAAGGGTAAACCCTAGCTAATGACAAAATTTTCGGAAAATGAGGAAATGCTGGTAACCAGCATTTTCTCCTTTTCCCACGTTTTCTACCCTTCCCAAAACAAATTTTGATTTTTCTATCACATTTATATTGTCTGCAAATGCTTTCAATTTGGACCAGTCTAAAACTTTGTTGTTTGGTAAAGGGTAAACCCTAGCTAATGACAAAATTTTCTTGTCTGGTGAAGAGGTCAGTGCTATAAGGGTTTAACAAATCAAGTACTAAATAGAAGACAGTTGATTTAAACACTTTACCACACAACAAAATTTCAGACTTGTCCAAACTGAAAGCATTTGCAGACAACAAAATACATGTGACTCAAAAACTGAAATTTGTGTTGGGAAGGGTAGAAAACATTGTGGCAAAAGGAGAAAATGCTGGTTACCAGCATTTTCTCCTTTTCCCCCACTGTTTCCAAAAGGCTTTTTGTTCAGGGTCGTTAAAACCCCTGACTGGGAGGTAAAGAGTTAACCCTTACAATGCTGAATAAACCCAGTATACAATGTCAGTCTAGGAAAAAGACCCAGATATTTGCAACATCAAGGTCAGTCTTCTCCAGAGTGTCTCAGTAAATCTGGCAGTGTAGATCAAAGATCAGACTGCACATTTTGTGCAGTCTGATCTTGATCTAGACTGGCTGCAAAAATCAACCATAGTTGTGAAAGGTGCTTTTAACCCTTTCCCACACAATCCCAAGTTTTAACGACCCTGAGAAAGTGGGGTTCTGAAAACACTGAGGTAAAAGGAGAAAATGCTGGTTACCAGCATTTTCTCCTTTTCCTACAATGCTTTCTACCCAATCAAAGACAGAAATCCTCATTTGAGCTACATTCTATTTGTCGCCTGCAGATGCTTTCAACTTACAACAGTCTAAAATTTTGTTGTTCGGTAAAGATTTAAAGGTCAAAATAAAATATCAATAATTTCCTAAAGGAAAAACAAAAACTCCACATGATTCAATACCTATGCCATACAAAAGGAAAAAGTATATCATCAAGAGCTATCCAGAATGGTATTACACAACTATATATTTACATGGGAGAAACATATGAAAGACAAGGGTTTTACACATATTTACACAACTGGGCTGCTTTACACTAATCTGTGTATGTGTGAAATTTGAGTACTAAGTTCAGGTAAACAAGCATTAACCCTTTACCGTACAATGCCGCCTTTTGACGCCCCTGGGAGAGAAGCCTTTTGAAAACATTGTTGGAAAAGGAGAAAATGCTGGTAACCAGCATTTTCTCCTTTTCCTACAATGTGTTCTACCCCATCAAAGAAAAGTTGCACCATTTGAGCCACACTGAAATTGTCGTCTGCAAATGCTTTCAATTTGGACAAGGCTAGAACTTTGTCGTCTGGTAAAGGGTTAAGTCTGAAAACAAGTTTCACTAACTACCTAACTTCTCAATTTGAGTAAATATTTACCTAACTTTACACCAAGTCATACCTATGGGAAAAGCAGGGATCGTATGTGTGCATATTCACTTCCAAATAATTTATGTAAATCTACGCAGTTCAGTGAAAGACAGCCCTGGAGACCTCTTTACCAACCAAATCAAATATTCTTGTAACTTTGAATTCCTAGACAAGCTGTACGACTGATCAAGATAAAATGTCCATACAAATCAGGGTCCATATTCTTCAGCCATTCTTAAGAACATTCTTAGTCTTATTCTACATTTGGAAAGTCACACAACTTCTGTGTCCGTATTCACCAACCATTCTTAAGAACATTCTTTATCATATTCTCCAGAATTTTCTTAGTTTGAACCCAACACTACTTCTGACTGGCTAACCCAGTTTGGTTTAGCTAATCAGAAGGTGTGTTACTTTCAAATTTAGAAAACCTAAGACTAAGAATGTTCTTACGAATGATCGGTGAATACAGACCCTTTTTGAATAAATCAAATAGTTAATCAGAAGCCGTGTTACTCTCAAATTTAGAAAACTCTATAGAAAAAGACTATGAATGTTCTGAAGAATGGTTGGTGAATACAGACCCATATGGCTAGTCCTTAGAATTTAGAATTAGAATAGAACTTAGAATGGTGGGTGAATAAAGCCCCTGGATATTCATGTGGTTAAAACAAAACAATCTTAGGATGAGGCTTCTAGCATGCAACTAAAAAATCACAAGGTACACAGACTGATTAAAAATAATTCCTCGTTACGAGGAAATCCAACCCTACATCTTATTCCGTAAAGTGCCAAAATGTGGAAACAAACAGATTCGCTCATCAGGCAAATGCAGCCATTTCAGGGCATCCCATGGTTTGAACATCTGGCACAATGTAACTGAGCCACGCTCTGTGAAAAGGGTGCTTAATGCATCTCCGTGATGCATGGTACCAAGCAAGTAATCACCGTATTATACATCCATGAATTCCTTTTTGTATAACAACCCACTGAATCATGCAGTACACTGGTCCTTTGACATGCAGAAAATTTACTAGTAGCAAAAAGTTTCGGCCAGGTCAGCCTGCACGGATTGCACAGGCTGACCAGGGTTGATACTTTTTGCAAATGTATTAAGCCCCCTTTTCTCAGAGCATGGCTCATAATAATGCTGACCCAAGATCAGGCTCCATATCCTGTGCAGTCTGATCTTGATCTAGGCTGTCAACAACAGCATCTAATGTTGTTCTAAGCATTCTATTGCTTAACTCTTTACCACACAATCCCGACTCTTAACGACCTTGTGAAAGAAGCCTTTTGAAAACCTTGTGGGAAAAGGAGAAAATGCTGTTAACCAGCATTTTCTCCTTTTCCAACAAAGTTTTATAGCCTTCCCAAAACAAATTTCAATTTTTCAATCACATTCATTTTGTCGTCTGCAAATGCTTTCAATTTGGACCAGTCTAAAATTCTGTTGTTTGGTAAAGAGTTAATCTGTCTTACCCCTTTAACAACCTTGAGGAAAGGATGTTATGAAAACATTGTGGGAAAAGGAGAAAACGCTGGTAACCACCATTTTCTCACATTGTTTTCTATTCTTTCAGAGACAAATATTTTTATTTAACTCTTTACCACACAGTTCCGAGTTTTAACGGCCCTGTAAAAGAAGCCTTTTAAAAAAACCTTGTGGGAAAAGGAGAAAATGCTGATAACCTTCATTTTCTCCTTTTCCCAATGTTTTCTACTCTTCCCAAAACGAATTTCAATTTTTCAATTTTGTCGTCTTCAAATGCTTTCAATTTGGACCAGTCTAAAATTTTGTCGTTTGCTAAAGAGTAAATCTGTCTTACCCCTTTACCAAACAGTCTCAAGTTTTAACAACCTTGAGGAATGGATGTTATGAAAAAATTGTAGGAAGGGGAGAAAATGCTGGTAACCACCATTTTCTCCATTTCACACATTGTTTCTATCCTTTCAGAGACAAATATTTTTATTTAAGCCAGATTTAATTTGTCGTCTGCAGACACTTTGAAATTGAAACCATTCTTCCTCGTCGTTTGGTAAAGATTACCAAACAGTCCCAACTTTAACCCTTTATCAGACGACAAAATTTTAGCCTTGTCCAAACTGAAAGCATTTGCAGACGACAATTTCATTCTGGCTCGAATGGTGCAACTTTTCTTGGATTGGGTAGAAAATATTATGGGAAAAGGAGCAAATGCTGGTTACCAGCATTTTCTCCTTTTCCCACAATGTTTTCAAAAGGCTTTTTTCCCAGGGTCATTAAAAGGCAGCATTGTGCTGTTAAGGGTTAAACAAAGTAAATCAACATTTTTTATTCTTGTTCTTACAATGTTTTCTGCCCAATAAAAGATTAATCATATCATTTGGACCACATTTAGTTTTTTGTCAACACAGACTTTCAATTTGGACATTTCTAGAATTTTGTCATCTGGTGAAGGATTAAAACTCAAGTTCTTGTGAAACTTTACACATGTTGCGAAGTTCACATTTGAGTCATGCTCTGTGAAAAGGGGGCTTAATGCATCTGCGAAAAGTATCGACCCAGGTCAGCCTGCCCAGGCTGACCTGGGCCGGAACTTTTCGCTATTGGTCAATTTTCTATATATAAGGACCAGTCTACCTTAGGATAGTCGGTTGTCAGACATAATGGATTTTCTGGACCCTTATCATGTGATAGCTCATTTGGTAGCATGCATTACCGAGATGCATTAAGCCCCCTTTAGCCAGAGCAGTTTTTTTTTTTTTTTTTTTCACTTACCAAACCTTCACATTTTACTCTACCAAGTGACAAAATTTTAGAATCTTGCAAAATCAAAGCAAAGATGGGTAAGTAAATCTGACTCAACTAAAAGGTTTTGCCTTTGATAGGATAGATAACATTGCCAGCTCCCAGCATTTTCTCCTTTTCTCGCAATGTGTTGGAAAGCCTTTTTCAGGGTCGTTTGACCATAGACTGTTTGCAGTGTTCTGTAAAATGTTGATAGAATTTGTGCAAAAGTATCTTAGTAAAACAAACCCCAGAACTATTTTAACTACAACATTCAACTAAAGTAGAATTCAAATTCCTCTTGAAGGTAATATTGGCAAAAATAAAGGATATTAAAATAAAAATGATATTCCAATCAACAAATCAATATAGAATGATATTTCAACCAGACAATTTAGTACAGAATATACTGTAAATGTCCACAACAAAAATATTCAATGTGAAAAATAAAAAAAGATGGAAATGATATTTTAACCAAAGAATTTAGCAATAAAATCTCAGAAAACCATGATTTTTGTGTAACCTTGACACATCCCCTTCCCTTTTCCAAAGAAAAAAAGAAAAATCGAGGATATGTCAAATTTCTAAGACATTCCTATAGATCATCAATTACGTATGAAGAAAAACTCCAACAAATTGCTTTAGCTTAACCCTTTACCACACAATCCCGGCTTTTAACGACCCTGAGAAAAAAGGCTTCTGAAAACATTGTGGGAAAAGGAGCAAATGTTGGTAACTAGCATTTTCTCCTTTTCCTACAATTTTTTTCTACTCTTCCACAAACAAATTCCAATTATTTTTATTCACATTTATTTTGTCATCTGCCAATGCTTTCAATTTGGAATGGTCTAAAATTTTGTCGTTTGGTAAAGAGTTAAAAAAATCAAAATTAAAAAAAATGTTTTTTTACTGTAAATAATAAGACTTAGACTCAAAGCTCCTTGCTGCAGTAGACTTGTTTAAAACAACGTAGCAAAAGGAAAAATTGGTCTACACAAGAAATTTCACCTTCTGCCACAATGTTTCACACATACTTATGTACTAACCCTTCACTACACAATTCAAGATTTAATGACCCTGTAGAAGATACCTTCTGAAAACATCTTAGGGAATGGAGAAAATGCTGGTAACCAGCATTTTCTCCTTTTCCTACAATGTTTTCTTTCCTTTCAGAGCCACATTTCATCAATTGAGCCACATTTAATTGGTTGTCTGCAACAGCTTCTGACAAGTGTAAAATTTTGTAGCAGTCTATATTGGGAAATGACATTTTCAAAGTCAAGCATAGCAAATTATTTCCAGGATTTAATGAGACTGCATGTTGTTATGTATTCCATTATTAACCCTTAACCTGCTTAATGAAAATGAAATGAAACTTTCAAGCCGACGGTAAAAACCCAAATGTTATTATTGCAAAGGTTTATTCTTGGGAAAAAATATATTCGTATCGGACAGTGTTGATTCAAGATAAGACTACTGAACATTCTAAGAAGTCCGATCTTGATCTACACTGTACACATAAGTCCTTTGAGTCGCCCTAAGCAGCCTACGGATTAACACTGCAGTTGGCAGACAGGCACGGGCTAAATGACATTCTCTCTCTCTCTCTCTCTCTGTGTCTTGTCTAATTTTCATTCGTAAACCACCACATTCCTTCACATCAATGTCCCCTTTCATCAATGCATGCAGGTCATCTATGGATAAATAAAATTGTGAAAATAGCCACAAGGAAGACAGCTGTATACGAAACTGGATGTGTTAGAGAACCAGTGCACTGGGTGTCATCTTCCTACAGTAACAAAATACAGAAATTAACCTTCTACTAAAGGATCAAGTGTTTTAACCCTTTACCAAACGGCGAAAATTCCGACTCATTAAAATTCAAAGCCGTTGCAGACAAAAAATTTGGTGTGGCTTTAATGGTGAAATTACTCTCTGACAAGGTAGAAAACATTGTGGGAAAAGGAGAAAATGCTGGTTACCAGCATTTTCTCCTTTTCCTACAATGTTTTCAGAAGGCTTCTTCTTAAGGGTCGTTAAAACTCGGGATTGTGTGTTACAGGGTTAATGAGCCTGCGCTAAAAAAAGTTTTGAAAAGATTGTTGGCGAACAGCATTTTCTCCTTCTCTCACAACATTTTCAAAAGCTCTCTCCATCAGTGTCATTAAAACTTGTCATTGTTTGGTATGTTATCAAACCAAGCTTCATAAATGAAGAAATCTAAAAATTTTGTCGTTGGGTAAAGATTTACCACACAACAAAATATTAGACTGGTTCAAATACAAACCATTTGCAGATGACAAAATAAATGTGACTGAAAAATTGAAATTTGGTTTGGAACGGGTAGAAAAGACTGTGGGAAAAGAAGAAAATGCTGGTTACCAGCATTTTCTCCTTTTCCCACAACGTTTTCAAAAGGCTTCTTCCTGATTGGTATAGGGTTAACCTGACAAGTATTACATATATCATCAAAAACAACAACAGACCAAGATACTGACATCAAAAGATGGAATATAAATGTGAGTTTCCATTTTTTTTTTTTTTGGTAAGTCTTACCAGAAGACAAAACTATAGACTTGTCTATATTCATAGCAATGTTTTCTCCCATTTTAAAGATAGAAATCATCTTCTGAATTACAATGAATTTGTCATTGCCAAGCATATTTAATTTAGACATGCAGACCTCCAGATAAGAGGGAGTGCTAGTATTCTAAATCCATTATTTCTCTTCCAAACCCTATGTTGTGGGTACTCATTAGAATCGTCTCAATAAGACAATTCTAATGAGTACCCATGACATAGGGTTTAGTGGAGAGTGATTAAGATTTTCAATTTTGAAATCAAAATCACTCCCTCTACCTGGAGCTCTGACAGGTCTAAAATTTTGTTGTATGGAAAATGGTTAAGTCAATAACTCTTGATGATTGGTTTTTGGAAGCCTAACCAATACTAGTACTCTGATGTGGGCCATTCCAAAGCTTTAACAGCTCATCCCAGGATTCAAACCTGGATCCCCTACACTACTATCTCCCAGAAAAAAATTGAGCCATGATCTGGCAAATCAGGTTTCATGCATCTGCAAAAAGTATCAACCCAGGTCAGCCTGCGCAGGTCAGCCTTCGCGAACTTTTTGTTCTTGGTCAATTTTCTGCATGTCAAAAGACCAGTCTACCTCGCCAATGATTTGGTTAGTATAAAGCATCATGGCGATCCATTAACTCTTTACCAAACGACAAAATTTCAGACCAGTCCAAATTCAAAGCATTTGCAGTCGACAAAATAAAGGTGAATCAAAAATTGAAATTTGTCTTTGGAAGAGTAGAAAACATTGTGGAAAAAAGAGAAAATGCTGGCTACCAGCATTTTCTCCTTTTCCCACAATGTTTTTAAAAGGCTACTTCCTCAGGGTCGTTAAAAGTCGGGATTGTGTGGTAAAGAGTAAACCTTTTACCACACAATCCCGACTTTTAACGACCCTGAGAAAGAGACTTTTGGAAAACATTGAGGAAAAATGATGAAAATGCTGGTTACCAGCATTTTCTCCTTTTTCCTCAATGTTTTCTACCCTATCAATGACAATTTCCATCATTTGAGTAACATTTAAATTGTCGTCTGCAAATGCTTTCAATTTGGACAAGTCTACATTTTTGTTGTTCGGTAAAGAGTTAAACCCCTTTTAGACAGAACATGTCTCAGTTGGTTTCATACCCTATCATCGTGATCATAGCACATCTCTGTGGGTCGTCTGTATCTCGGTTTCATGTCACAGAACTCGGGATTCTCTGCGATGAAAAGAATTTCAAGAAATTTTATACATATTCACATGTGGGTACCAATGCTTAGGTGCAGTTGGTTTTACAAACATTGATTTTCAGTGAAAATTCAAAGTGAAGAAAGGGGCATAACTACGTCAAAAATATTTCAATGCTTACCTGCCCTTGAAGTATGGGTTCCCCTCTTAACAGTTAACACTAATCCGAGTTTGAATTTAATATCATCAGTAATGACAGAGATATCATAAAATGTCAAAGTTTTTGCACGACGATTCAGAAGCAAACAAAGACGCAGACAACTGTACAGAAGAAGGGACTATGACAAAACCTTGAAGTTTTCTTCGAAAACAGCACAACTAAAAATGCAGGCTATCAGCATTTTCTCCATTTCCCACAGTGTTTTCAAAAGCCCTGTTCCCTGAGTTCGTTTAAACATGATAATTTTGATAAAGAGTTAAAGTAACTGTAACTGATGAATTGGCTTTGTCTCTTAGAAGTAAAAAACATTCAGGGAAAGGGGGAAAATGCCAGTTTCCAGCATTTTCTCTGTTCCTATAATGTTTTTAAAAGCCCTCCTCATCAGAGTTGTAAAAATACTAAATCTTTTGGTAAAGGGTTAACTCTTTACCAAACGACAAAATTTTAGACCAGTCCAAATTGGAAGCATTCGCGGGAGAAAAATTAAATGTGACTCAAAAAATGAAATTGTTATTGGACGGGTAGAAAACATTGTGGGAAAAGGAGAAAATGCTGGTTACAAGCATTTTCTCCTTTTCCCGCAATGTTTTCAAAGGCCAGCTCTCTTGAGGTCGTTAAAACCCAGAATCATGTCGTAAAGGGCTAAAGAAACACCAAGAAAGTAAAACAGAACAGAAAGATAATAAGACTGAGAGTCACACCTTCTATAGGTTCCTGTAACAAAGGTTTGACTTTAGCCCTGCATTCCTCACAGTCCGGCTTGTCTGTCTCCACAATCACAAACAACAGGTTTGTTCCTTTGATAGGAACTGTTACATAGCCTCTGGAAAAAAAAAAAAAAATTGTCACAGTATTTTCTTTTTTTTCTCATTTTAACATGTTTAATCCTTGACCAAACAATCTTGTGCTTTAACAACCCTGAGTATTTAGGTGGTTGAAAAACACTGTTGGAAAAGAAGAAAACATCTGCATTTGCAGATCAAAAATCAGGGCCCATATTCAACAACCGTTCTTAGGAATATCATTAGTCTTATGCTGCAGAATTTTCTAAGTTTGAAAGTAACACAACCTCTGATTGGCTAAACCACATGGTTTAGCCAATCAGAAATTGTGTCACTTTTAAATCTATAAAATTCTGGAGAATTAGACACAGAACATTCTTAAGAATGGCTGGTGAATACGGACCTAGGTGGCACATTCTGTGAAGTCTGGTCTTGATCTAAACTATCCCCCAAACCACTTTATGTTGCATTTAACATATCGTTAGTTCACTAACCTTGAGCACGGAATATTGCGAACTTCACACTCCACTGATCCGTCCATCACAGATAAGTTATCATCAAAGTAATACTGGGCTTGTTTCTTTATACACATTCTGGGCTTTTCTGGTACTGCTGCATACACTGTAATGTCAAACAAATCAAAAGGAGAAATTGCACGTTACTGAAGCTGTCTGCAGGGGGCAATGCCTGAACTCTTTACTAAATGACAAAATTTCAGTCTGGTCCAAATTGAAAGCATTTGCAGACAACCCAGTAAATTTGACTGAAAAGTTTAGATTTGTCTTGGGAAGAGTGGAAAATATTGTGGGAAAAGGTGAAAATGCTGGTTACCAGCATTTTCTCCTTTTTCAACAGTGTTTTCAAAAGGTTTCTTTCTCGGGGTCATTAAAAGTCAAGATTGTGTGGTAAAGGGTTAACTCTTTGCGACACAAGCAAAATATAGACTTGCCCAAATTAAAAGCATTTTCAGAAGACAAATTAGATATGGCTCATATGGTAAAGTCTGTCTGTAAAAGGACAGTAAACATTGTGGTAAAAGGAGAAAATGCTGGTTACTAGCATTTTCTCCTTTTCCGAAAATGTTTTCAAAAGGCCTCTTTCTCAAGGTCGTTCCAACTCTGGATTGTAGGGTAAAGGGTAATAATTTACCTCGTGTTGACCCATCAATATAGGTTTCTTTCATAAAATATTGAGGGAAGAGGAACAGGGTGTATGCAGAGCTAAACTTTTGACATACTTAACATTAATGAGCCATGCTCTGTGAAAAGGGAGCTTAATGCTTCTGCAAAAAGTGTCGACCCCCAGTCTGACCTGGGTCAGACTTTTTGCTAGTGGTAAATTTTCTGCATCTCTGAGAACCAGTCCACTAAATGATTCAGTCTGTTGTGAGACAAAATGGATTTTATGGAATCCATAATTAGGTGATGACTTAGTTAGTAAAATGCATTTAACCCCTTTTTTACAGAGCATGGCTCATTTTTTTTTCATTCGTTCAAACATTACCTCTTTGTGGTCAATAATTTCTTAAAACTCACCTTTGGTAGGAGGACTAGGCGTCATCAAGCTGGAAGAGAAAAACAAAAATTTTATCCTCAAGAGTCCCAAATAAAGGAAATGGACACTTTCAGTGTGACAGTAACAAACTCTAAACATTGCTACTTCGTTGCTGTTTATTGAAGAAGATTTCACAAGCTCAACTGGAATATTTGTAAAACCACCAGTATATTTGTCTCAATTTAACTCTTTACCAAACGACAAAATTTTTGACTCAACCAAATTAAAAGCATTTGCAGATGACAAGTTAAATGCAGCTAAAATGATGATTTCTGTCTTTGGCAGGGTAGAAAACATTGTGGGAAAAGGAGAAAATGCTGGTTACCAGCATTTTCTCCTTATCCCACAATGTTTTCAAAAGCTTTCTTTCTCTGGGTCATTAAAAGTCGGAATTGTGTGGTTAAAGAGATAAATGCACAGAGAAACAACAATGTGGAAAATGATACAATTCTCTGCATAAACCAGCTTTTTGATTTTCAATATTTTTTTCCCATGATCTTCAATGTTTTCTATTCATCTATAGCAAAGATACAACTGTGCGTAGGTTTACGATTACTCTTTTTTTCATAAACTTTGTATAGACATAAGCTACTTCACACAGTGCTCCCAGCTAGGCCCTTTTGGAAGGGTGCCGCGCCCTGCCCTCAGAAACCAGCGCCCTGTCCTTTTCTACGACGCCCTGCCCTAAAAACGATCATGAATTTCATAACACGCATCCCAAATCGGCAATTACCTTTTGATTACAGCTTTTGTTTGATAAATCACTTGACTTCGACGTGATCACCGATGCGTAAATCCAATACCTGGGTGATAATTAAAGTCGGGCACTAGAAGAGGAAGGCGTGGCTAATATCGACAAGTACAACCAATCAGAATGCGCGATTTGTTACCGATCGAGCAGTTCCCAATAATCTATGGATGACAAATGGCACATGCCCGTTTATCGTTTTTGACACTTGTATACAAACACCAATTAAAGGATTCAGACAGCTATGACAAGACTGCTGGGGTGATGTTCGAAATTGACACCCTTCTAGCAGAAAACCTCGATTATAGATATGGCGTAATAGCGCTCGGCAGAAGTGTAAAGTCGGAAAATGAGTGTCCGTTGTACCCTTACCGACTATTTATTTTTGTCCTCGGGAATCATGCCCTTTCGACCCACATTGTATTTTTTATTTAAATTACAATTTGTGGCAGCTGCGATTAGCTAATTTCGGTTTGAAATATTAATTCTTCATGAAAACTAAATGCGTGGAAATCATCAACTAGAAATAGATTCGTTTTGTAGTTTTGCAGGCGCTTTGTTTCCCGATCGTATTGCAACTTACAAATATTTAGATCTGTTTAATAAAAAAATGGCTTCTTTCAACTGTAGCAGGGGATTATCTGCAGTGTTTGTTTTCGAAAGACTTCTACTGCCACCTGCCTGATGAGACCAATGGAGGGGTTGAAACACTCTTTTTTTTTTAAAAAAAAATAAAACTCAAATTATCTCTCAAAAACCCACCTGAGCCCATCTTTAAGCACTATATTTGCAAAATTTTCTTGGGGGAGGCCCCCCAAACCCCCTCAGTAGGAGGGGCACACCCCCTCCCACACCCTCCCCCCGACTCGTCGCTTTGCGACTCCGAGTGCCCTTTCAGGGCACTAGCACCCTGCCCTTTTCCAAACCTAGCTGGAGCACTGTCACATTAATAAAGATTTAAGGCAAGGAAACATCATGATGGTAATCATGATAATGACGTGGAGATATTTAACAAAACATAGTGGAAATAGAGAAATTGTCTATTAAAAATGAACTCTCTATTTGCCAGTCCTTTAATACATAATCTTTGGTAGAGGCACCATAGAATGTCTACTTGAAGATAAAACCGACACTGAAATGAGTTTATTAAGAAGGAAAGTGTTAAGTAAAGATGATCTCTTTATAAAAAGAAGTAAGCTCACTGTCTGAGCTGTTCAAGATATTTGGGGATCAGAGGCTATTGAACATAGAATAACAACACATATTACCTGATAAATACATTGAGTACTTACTTGTACAGGTTGAAATTAGTAAATGCCCTACAAAAAAAAAATAAATAAATAAATAATACATAAAAGAAATAGAGGATATTTCTGTTTTTCAGTGAAAGATTGAAATTTATTTCATCCAGTGAACTTCATCAGTGATATTTTCACGAGTGGTGCAGCCACAACAGGAAATATTACCGATGACATTCACAAAATCTAGTACAGTTGTTTTCGGTAATTCCCCATGGTGTATCCCCCTCACATAACAATGCATTGTAATATTACGTAAAGCGCACGAAATATAGCGTATTTCCCTCCTTTTGAATGGCACACGCTGATTACCTGGGTAACAAGTGCAGGGGAACTACTTTTTCTGCCTTCAATTGAAGAGTTAGAAAATATAAAATCGGTATTTTCACTGGTGGTAACCATGAAATATCAAACCATAATCTACCATTTTTTATTTCTCGATAAACTACCGAAAAGCATGAAAGAAGGATTCATCTTTTCAATACATGTTCAAACAGTATGTTCATTACATTACATTCATCCTTTCTGTAAATAATATTCAGTCAGAGTTGAAAGCGGTCAGTTTATAATTTGGTTAAACACTGAGGAAACAAAAACGGCAGCCTGTTCGTGGATTTCAAGTTTGCTACTCTGTGAAATAATTCTGTACTAAACCAGCCATGAAACTGCATTGTATATGTCTGTTTTGCTGACAGAAAAAATCCATTTTATTCACTTGGTGCTCTAAGGGTTAACTTTAATCAGATCTGTAAATAGTATAAAATCCAAATGGAAGTGTAGATAGTCTGATTTTTCATGTAGCACATATTCTTTCAAATATGACACTTCTTGTACCAAGATCATGCAGTGCATCTATCTAAATGCGCTACTGACTCTGCAACATGTTTGGGTACAAGAACTATCCATACAAATGACAATGCTCCATTGTGGTTACTTGATTTTTAGTGAAATTTCTAAGTTGAAAAGGGGCATAACTCTGTCAAAAATACTTCAATGGTTACATGGCCTCGTTGCATTGGTTCCTCTTTTTGTGAATCAACAACTTCTACAAGTTTGAAGCAAAATATCTTCAGTAATAAGAGAAATATTTTAGAATGTCAGAGTTTTTGCACGACGATGATGATGCACATGCCAGGGCTATGAAAATACCTTGACACTTTCTTCAAAAACTGCCAAACTAAAAATGTAAACAATAAGAGCAAGGATCATGGTCAGGAGATTGCTTATTTATTTGAAGGGTGGTTAATACTGCTCTAAACAGAATTTCAATTAAATCATACTGACAGCTCACTTAATGCCTTAACCTTTTACCACACATTCCTAAGTTTTAACGCCCCTGAAAAAGAAGGCTTTTGAAAACATTGTGGGAAAAGAAGAAAATGCTGGTAACCAGCATTTTCTCATTTTCACACAATGTTTTCTACTCTATAAAGACAAACTCTAATAAGATGAGTCACAATGAATCTGTCATCTACAAATACTTTTGGTAACATACAGGACTTGAGAACAGGAGGTCGCTGGTTTGATCCCCGGTTTGGCCAATTTCTGTCCGAGAATTGATGATAGTCATTGCTACAGGATTCGTTCATCTCTCACCGCTGACCATTGTTTCGACAATGGTTATGTGGGAAAGTAGCTTGGAAAGAATATTGTGCGGAGTACTGCTAAAAGAAACTCCAGGAAAGCATGGATAGGTGCACTGGCCACAGTGATATAACTGAAATAATGTTGAAAACGGTGTTAAACACCATACATTCAATCAATCAATCAATGTATATAAATCTACAATCCCAGTAATGAAAAAAAAATATAGTCAACTTACCAGGACACTATGTTTGTCCACCAGTTCAGAGTTATAAACTCGAAAAACACATTTATTGACGGCTGGAAGTAAATACATATTGGTAAATTTATTTGAGCAATGCTCTGGCAAAAGAGGGCTTGATGCATCTCTGAGATGTATGATTCAAAGTAAGTCATTACATGATCACGGATCATTAAAATCGAATTCGTCTAACAACCAACTGAATCACGAGGTAAACTGGTCCCTGGACACGTATAAAATTGACCAATAGCAAAAAGTTTTGGCCCAGGTTAAGCTAGCGTGGACTGCGCAGGCAGACCTGCGATGATACTTTTTGGATATGCCTAAAGCCCCCTTTGCACAGAGCATGACTCATTTCATAATTGGTTAGCTTTGCAACTCATAAATTAGAATGATGAAGAAAGAATACGAGTACTTGTAATAAATCTTTCCTTTCTAATGATGAACTGTTTAACTCTTCATCAAACGACAAAATTTTGGACTCAGCCAAATTGAAAGCATTTGCAGACGACAAATTAAATGCTGCTGAAATGATGACTTCTGTCTTTGATAGGGTAGAAAACATTGTGGGAAAAGGAGAAAATGCTGCTTACCAGCATTTTCTCCTTTTCCTACAATGTTTTCAAAATTTTCTTCTTCAAGCTCGTTAAAACTCCGGATTGTGTGGTAAAGGGTTACAAAAAAAAACAAAAAAAAAACAGAAAATCGCTTTTCTCTCATAACCACATCAACTACAATGTAATTAATCTCTTCAATAAGAACAGTAAAAATACCATTTACAACTTATCTTACTATTGTGGAAAGTTTACACTGAGACAGGACTGCAGAGATCATGCAATATTATCTTGGATATCACTGTCCATAATTTTTTTTTTTTTAAATGTTCTGATCAAAACAACATAAAGGTCATATTTACTGACTGTGTATGTCTATAGTATTTATCTAATGACCCAGACTGACCTTTTGCCAGCAAAGACTTTCTGCTACCACAATGTTAAATACACACAGTTTGAAGATTTAACTCTTTACAAAACGACAGAATTTTGGTCTGGACCAAATTGAAAGCATTTGCAAACGACAATTTAAATGTAGCTCAAATGGCGATTTATGAATTGTACAGGGTAGAAAACGTTGTTGGAAAAGGAGAAAATGCTGGTTACCAGCATTTTCTCCTTTTCCCACAATGTTTTCAAAAGCCATCTCTTTCAGGGTCCTTAAAACTCAGGATTGTGTGGTAAAAAGTTAAGAAAATAGTAAAGTGAGTAAAGCAAGGAATTTACAATGCGGAAGGACAAGGATCCTGCACTTGTATGTCCCTCTGCTTCAGAAGGTGGTGGACCGATACATGTAGCCTGATAGTCAAACTGCTCAGTACTGAAATGTAACAAAGATATATTGGCTGACTTTAGAAACCCATCACTTACATTAACTCTTTCCCAAATGACAAATTTTGGACTGGTCCAAATTGAAAGAGTTTGCAGACGACAATTTTAAATTTGATGAAAATGGCAGAAAGTTCTCAAAAAGGGTAGAAAACACTGTGGGAAAAGGAGAAATTGCTCGTTACGAGCAATTTCTCCTTTTCCCACAGTGTTTTCAAAAGACTTGCACTGCAGACACATGAAAACCAGGGCTTGTTTGGGAAAGGGTTAAACCCTTAAAATGTACCCTTTTGTATGAAATTTGATCTTAATGATACATAAGAACTAAGTTCAAGACTCTTTCAACATTTTATTGGCATTCACATCGAAATCGATTTTTCATTGACTTTGTTAGAGCCACTTTCCTAATGTTGTGATCTGCTTAATATTTACAATGAGAGAAAAAAATATTTAACGAATAAAGTGATGAGCTTCTAAAGTCAGTCAGTGTATTTAACCCTTTACCACACAGTCCCGACTTTTAACCATCCTGAGACAGAAAGCTTTTGAAAACATTGTGGGAAAAGGAGAAAATGCTGGTAACCAGCATTTTCTCCTTTTCCCACAATGTTTTCTATCCTATCAAAGACAGAAGTCATCATTTCAGCAGCATTTTCTCCTTTATGACATTCCAAAAACAAATTTCAACTTTTGAGTTACCACTTTCTGTGGTCTGCAAATGCTTTTCAATGTGGACTAGTCATTTGGTAAAGAGAACTGGTCTTTTCCTTGAAATTAAAAGTCTAAAACTATATTAGAAACACATTAAACCTTTACCAAATGACATATATTTAGACAAGTCCAACTTGAAAGCATTTGCAGATGTCATATTAAATTTTGCTGAAATGATTGTTATTGTATGTGAAAGTGTAGTAAACCTAGGATCATTCATCCCAATTATATTCTTGTTCCACATTCCAAAAGAAATCATCCTCTGAAACCCTAAACTTTGTAATTGTGTGACAAGAGGGCCATAATGGCCCTGAATAGCTCACTTGAGCCTGCGTACCTTTGAGAACATAAAAAGACGAGTAGTCTGTGTCTTTCTTTATGACATCATCAACAGAGCTCCAGATAGAGGGAGTGATTTTGATTTCAAAATTAAAAATATTAATTACTTTCCATTAAACCCTACGTTGTGGGTACTCATTAGAATCGTCTCATTGAGACGATTGTAATGAGTACCCACATCATAGGGTTTGGAGGAGAAATAATGGATTTAGAATTCTATCACTCCCTCTTATCTAAAGGTCTGATCAAGACATACTTTTTGACCAACTCTTATAAGTACTGGACTGAAAATGTGGCCTTAAGAGTACACACAATCTTTTTCAAAGGTTTGACCTGATGACCTTCTTCTTCGCTTAAGCTGACCCATTTTCGAACTCATCAAAGGTACATGTATCATAAAGATAAACATCCATACCAAGCTGAATGAGGATTTGAACCATTTTTTCGTTCAAGCCCCAGGTTTGAGACTCACTGGAAGCACTGGGCTTTTCCTGTGAGTGTCCTTAGGCAAAACACTTCAGAGCCCTAGCCTAGAACTGGTGAAATCCAGGAAATACACGAATATGTGAGCTGTGATATGAGTGAAATTAGGCTGACAGCAGCGTAAAACACCATTCAATCAACTGTTCAATCAATCCAGAAAAGTTGTGGAAAATGGAGCAAAATTACTCATAAAAAGCAACAGCTCCTATTTTCTTAAATTCAAAATCCATGTAATGCAGATGTAAGAAAATCATGTTTGTTTATCAATGAGTACAAAAAGAGTGCAGTTGTTCTCACCTTTTGTAGACAGATCTGTTGTATAAATCGTTCATAACCTCTGGATCAACTTTACCAAAGAACCTTCCAACCTGTGGGATAATGAAAAAGATATCAACTATATATGTAAGCCATGCTTTGTGAAAAGGGGGCTTAATGCATCTGCGAAAAGCATCGACCCAGGCCAGCCTGTGCAGTCCGCGCAGGCTGACCTGGGCCGAAACTTTTCGCTACCGGTCAATTTTTTGTATGTCTAAGGACCAGTCTACCTCATGATTAAGTCTGTTGTTTAAAAAAGTGGCTATTATGGATCCATAATTATGTGATGGCTTGCTTGGTATCATGCATCACAGAGATGCATTAAGTCCCCTTATCACAGAGCATGGCTCATATAATATGCACAGGATAATTACTTATTTTCACGTAAGACTGTGGTATCACGTCTCAGGTGACGTGTCTATTTCTGATTTTAGATCTCCAGCAGATCAAAGATCATATTTCAAAATATGTGAAACAGACACATTAAAACAGTAAGATGACCCAATGTTCAAATTTCACAGTTTTAAAACAGAATATAACAACAAAACACAGAGCAGTGTAGCCGAAAGTGAGACGGCATGTCCTGTGCAGCCTGATCTTGATCTACTCTGTCCTAAAAAGCAATTCAGCAATGCTCTCTGAAAAGGAGGCTTAATGCATCTGCAAACAGTATCGACCCAGGTCAGCCTGTGCAGTCCAAGCAGGCTGACCTGGGTCGAAACTTTTTTGGCTATGGTAAATTTTCTGCATGTCCAAGGACCAGTTCACTTCATGATTTAGTCCATCGTCAGACAAAATGGACTTTATGGATCCATGATCATGTAATGATTTGCTTGGTATCATACAGCACAGAAATGAATTAAGCCCCCTTTTATCAGAGCATAGCTCCATCATAGTTGCCATTGACACAGAAAGGATTGACTCTTTGGTAGAAAACAAAAAAATCGTGGTGTCCTTGGTTGTAAGGTAAAGTGTTGTCCTCGTAACTGTAAGGTCCCAAGTTTGATACCCGGGAGCAAGTTCATTGGTCCATACATTCGGCACGAGTACTGGTGTAGTTCCCAGAAAACAGAATCGAGAGAGATCAGTATTTGTTGCTAGAACTTATTTCTCAACTGATGTAACATAAACATCTTTAAACTATAAACAAAATATATACTTGTTCCCATTTGCAGCAGAGAGCATTTGCAGACAATAAATTGACTTTCGCTCAAATGATGGAATTCATATTTCAAAAAGTAGAAAACAGTGTGGGAAGAAGAGTAAATGATGGTTACCAGCATTTTCTTCTATACCCATAAAGTTTTTTGAAAGTAAACTTCCTCAGCAATTGTTGAAATCACTGGGTTGTCTGGTAGAGAGTTCAGTCCTGCTTACCCTTTACGTCACAATCCTGTCTTTCAACGACCCTGAAAAAAGGAAGCTTTAGAAAACATTGTGGGAAAAGGAGAAAATGCTGGTTACCTGCATTTTCTCCTTTTCCCACAATGTTTTCATACGGAATTGTGTGGTAAAGATTTCATAGGTTAAAAATGCAGTGGACAGCATGGAACATGCGCACTTACACTGGTGCTGTATTTATCCTGGTTCGTAGCGATCACAAAAGCCCCATCATCCAGCAGGTAACAGGCTAGAGCTTCAGAGTCTCCGCAATCATAAAACCCGTGAGTATTACGTGTAAGGTCCACCATGGTCGTCTTCAAGCTCTCTTGTTGGAACACCAGCCCAATGACTGCAATACACAGATGTCTTTCTGATAGACTGATATTCTAACAAAGTTACTGACTTGTTATCTATTCCCACAACAATTAGATCTTTTCCATGCTTGCATTGTACACCTTTTGCAGACATTAACCCCTTACAACACAACCCTGAGTTTTAACGACTCTGAAAAAGGAAGGCTTTTGAAAACATTGTGGGAAAAGGATAAAATGCTGGTTACCAGCATTTTCTCCTTTTCCCACAATGTTTTCTATCCTTTCAAATACAAGTTGAAAGTCTTATTTAACTTATTTAGTAGGATAAGTGTAAAGCAAAAATGAAACTTCCAAGTCAATAGTAAAGACCCGAATAATGCTATTTCAAAGTTAAGTTCTGGACAAAAATATCTCCTTATCGGACAGTGTAGATCCAAGATCAGTCTGCACATTCTGTGCAATCTGATCTTGGATCTACCCTGTCCGGAAATGGTCTGTGAGTCAGGCTTGGCAGCCTGAGGGTTAAACTTTACCAGCAGCCCTGTAGTCCACTCTGACACCTCGCTGATCATAGTCTATAGGTATAGTACGAACAGCAGCTACATCCCCAACTGTACCATTCTCTGGAGGTTCTGGGTCTGAAACAATAAAAGCGCACCTGCTAACAAATTACCAACCAGCAGATATTCAACAGGGAAAAAAAAAACAAAACTACCTGTGTACAGTATGGGAAACATCATTGGAAAAAAAATAATTCTTAACCTTTGTCATCTGGTTAAGAGGTAACTACCTTAGGATTAAGAAGGAAAACCCTGTTTTACCCTTGACCACACAATCCTGTTTTAATGACCTGATGAAACTTAATTAGTTGTCTGTGAATGCTTTTAATATCAAAAAAGTCTACAATTTTGAGGACTGAGCAACTCAAGATTAGATTGAATAGAACATGCAGTTAGATCTTGCATTGACAGTGTCTACCTACCTAACCCTTTACCAAACGACAAAATTTTAGAGATGTCCAAATTGAAGGCATTTACAGATGCCACTTTTTTTGGAAGGATACAAAACATTGTGGGAAAAGGAGAAAATGCTGTTTACCAGCATATTCTCCTTTCCCCACAATTTTTCAAAAACCTGTGTTCCTCTGGGTCGATAAAAGCCATGTTTATATAGTAAACGGTTAAATCTAAAGCTCTATCTCAGACTAAATACCAGACATAAGACTTTGAGATGTACAATCTAGTATAGAAGTCATCGAATTCTTCCACATATAAAAACAGCTGCCAGAAACAGAAATAGAGGATAACTGTCTATTTCAGTGTATTATTATAATTTTGTTCATCAAGTGAAAAGCAAAAGCTATATTTTCATGAGCGGCTTCACCACTTGGGAAACTAGAGCTGTCACTGAATGTGACTTAATACCCCCGCCAGCACTTTGACAGAAAAAAAGTGTCAAGTTCAAGGGGACATAATTTCTCAACCAGGGGGAGTTGACACTTGAAAATTACGTCTTGCAAATCTTCAATTATATGATCAATATATGTGCAAAGTTTCAATGCAATTGAAGGAAAACTCTAGGAGTTCGCGACACAAAATTGCTAGTATTTTGTACACAGACGGACACACGGACGGACAGACAGACAGGCTGATTCCAGTATACCCCCGAAAACATTCGTTTTGCGGGGGTATAAATATAGCCTTTGCTTTTCACGAGATGAAAGAAGTTTCAATCATACATTAAAACAGACAATTATTCTATTTCTTTTATGCTCTTCACTTTAACCTTTCTTTTCACATCTAATTTTTGCTCATTGTGAAAAAATATGTGCGTTTTTCAAGCGAAATAGATCTATTCAATCTAGTCGGATATGGACTGGCTGTAATGATGACATCATGAGTGGTGTTGACTATATCATAAAATGTGACGTTCACCCACTTAAAATTCATTCATGTTTTATAAATACCTGTAGCATGTCCAAAATCAAAGTTATAACATTCACTGGTGAATCATAAGGATATAACTAACCATTAGATTTCTATAAACTACTATACTGCATAAAAGAAATACCTAAAACATAGGGGGCACTGAACATCCAGTCTGGGGAATCCACAGCTCTCTTGAAATAATCGGCATCCCATGTTGATCTCTTGTCCATGAAACTTTCAACAATGTCACCACTAGAAAACACACAAATATATACAAATGAGCCAGGCTCTCTCAAAAGGGGGCTTAATGAATCTCTGTGCTGCATTATACCAAGCAAGTCATCACATAAATATGGATCCATATGATCCATTTCCTCAAACAACCAATTGAACCTTGAAATAGACAAGTCCTTTGACATGCAGAAAATTTACCCACAGGAAAAAGTTTTGATCCAGGTCAGCCTGCGCAGACTGCACAGGCTGACCTGGGTGGATACTTTTTTGCAAATGCATTAAGCTCCCTAATCACAGAGCATGGCTCAAATTGTTTTTTTCATCACAACTATAAAATCATACCTAAACCCTTTACCACACAATCTCAACTTTAACGACCCTGAGGAAGAAGGCTTTTGAAAACATTGTGGGAAAAAGAGAAACCATCATTTCCTCCTTTTCCCACATGTTTTCTACTCTACAAAAGTCAATTTCATGTTTCGAGCCACCCTTAATTTGTCATCTGCCAATCCTTTTAATTTGGACAAGTCTAAAATTTTGTTATTCGGTAAAGAGTTCAAGATTAACTCATCACTCCATAAAATAAATTTGTAGCCAACTTTCACAGTATAGGATATAGAAATTCTACATCAAGGTTAAAACATACATGTAAACATCATGGCAAAAGGGAAAATTGATCATAAAGAGCAATTTCTCTTTTTGCTACAATGTTTTGCAAAAACAGTCTGCTTTAACTCTTTACCAAACGACAAAATTTTAGACTAGTCCAAATTGGAAGCATTTGCAGACGACAAAAAGAATGTGATTGAAAAATTGAAATTTGTTTTGGGAAGGGTAGAAAACATTGTGGGAAAAGGAGAAAATGCTGGTTACCAGCATTTTCTCCTTTTCCAACAATTTTTTCAAAAGTCCTCCTTTTTCGGGTCGTTAAAAGTCGGGATTATGTGGTAAAGGGTTTAAGATGCATCAAGCCCTCTGGAGCAGGTTGCCAGTTGAAAGGAAATTTAAAATTGGCGTGAAACATGAGCCATGCTCTGGCAAAAGGGGGTTTAATGCATTATATCAGGCAAGTTGCCACATAATTATGGATCCATAAAACCCATTTCGTCTGACAATCGACTGGATCTGGAGGTAGAATGGCCCTTTGACATGCACGATATTTACCCATGGCAAGAAGTTTCGACCTAAGTCAGGCTTCGCAGGCTGCACAGCCTGACCTGAGTCAATACTTGCTGCAGATACATTAAGCTCCCTTTTCACAGAGCATGGCTCATATGCTTGTGTTAATGAATAAGTCAACGAAGGGCACAGCTCATATGTTGGTGAGAATGAATAAGTTAATACTGTCTCAATAATTGCACAGCACAAAGACTCCTTAACCCTTTACCGTACAATGCCGCCTTTTAACGCCCCTGGGAAAGAAGCCTTTTGAAAACATTGTGGGAAAAGGAGAAAATGCTGGTAACCAGCATTTTCTCCTTTTCCCACAATGTTTTCTAGTCTATCAAAGAAAAATTGCACCATTTGAGCCACACTGAAATTGTCGTCTGCAAATGCTTTCAATTTGAACAAAGCTAAAAGTTTATCGTCTGGTAAAGGGTTAAAGGACAAGATTTCTATTTTCACCTTGATATACCTTTTGAAAAACAATGTGACAATACCAACTAAATTGACCAATTGAGTTATTAAGATATTGTTAAGAAAAACAGAGTTTCAATAATACTGCCTCATATATTTTCTTTTCCAAAAGAAGTGTTTTTACTACACTGAAGGTAATTTTGCAAAAAAAACCTTATCTAAGGTACCATAAAGTGTTTTTGTCCCACATGCAAAGGGCTGATATTGTAAAATCTACATTTCCAAACCAGATGGCATAACATTTTTTCTAAATAACATACATGCAAGAGACCCAGCACATAGCTTGATTTAACCAATCTCATTTTTCTTCTCTATTAACTCTTTACCAAATGACAAAATTTCAGACTAGTCCAAAATAAAAGCATTTGCAGGCGACAAATTAAATCTGGCTTAAAAATTGAAATTTGTTATGCAACAGGCAGAAAATATTGAGGGAAAAGGAGAAATGTTGGTTTCTCCTTTCCCCACAACGTTTTCAAAAGGCTTTCTTTTTCGGGTCATTAAATGTCGGGATTATAATGTAAAGGGTTAATGAATATATGTAATTAATGCAAAATATTCAACTTTATTTTGTAACTACTCTACTATTGGTGCATTAGAAAAATCAAGAGAATGACATAGCAGTAAGAGATATCATGCAAACAGGAAAAGAAAAGAATCAAAATAGTCTGTGTGTAAGAATATTATGCGATACAGACAATTCAAAATTGTCCCTGGTAGTGAGAGCTTTCTGATTTTTGCAACTATAATCTGACATGCGTTAATGTACAAAATATTAAAACTCAGTTCAAATTGACTATCCATATTTCACATGGATGTTTCTATTCAGGTATCTGCTGTTAATTAAACTTCAAAAGATTAAAAAAGTTAACATACACACAAAAAAAGGAGACCTTAAAGAGTAAAAGAGACAGTTTACATTATGTGAGTCATGCTCTGGCAAAAGGGGGCTAAGTGCATCTCCCTGATGCATGATACTAAGCAAGTCATCACATAATCATGGATCTAACAACTTACTGTATCATAAGGTAGACTGGTCCTTTGACGTATAGAAAACTGACGAAAAGCAAAATGATTCGGCCCAGGTCAGTCTGCGCAGGCTGACCTGGGTCGATACTTTTCGCAGATGCATTAAGCCCCCCTTTTTCTCAGAGCATGGCTCATATCTACTTATATAAACAATTCTTATCATATGATTGTGCAAACATCTAAGAAATGAGAACTGCTCAAGGACTGAAATTTATTTCATCAATCAAAGTCAGTGAGGTCTGCAGTGAACATACTGTAGGTATTCTAACAAAAACCCAAAAAAAGAATCAAAAGAAACACAGGTTCTATTTATGAAAGACAGAGACTATTCATGAACCATGAACACTGAAAATGCTATCCGGGCCTTTTACTGGGATTTTTTCCTCAGTCTTTACCAGACCACAAAGTTTTAGTCTTGTTCAAATTTAAAGTTTTTATGTACAGCAAATTCAACGAAGCTCAAAACGTAACACTTGTCTTTCATAGGGTAGAAAACACTATGAGCAAAAGGGAAAAAAAACTGGTTACCAGCATTTCCTTCTTATCCCACAATGTTTTCAAGAGCCTTTTCTCTTAGAGTCATTAAACTCAGAATTGTATGGTATTAAGGGTAAATAACCATTAACAGAACTCATTACTTCAAAGAAATGTATGACTGATGAACAAATCTTAACCCTTTCCCAAACGACAAATTATGGACTGGTCCAAATTGAAAGAGTTTTGCAGACGACAATTTTAACTTTGATGAAAATGGCAGGAAGTTCTCAAAAAGGATAGAAAACACTGTGGGAAAGGGAGAAATTGCTCGTTACGAGCAATTTCTCCTTTTCCCACAGTGTTTTCAGAAGACTTGTACTGCAGATACGTGAAAACCAGGGCTTGTTTGGGAAAGGGTTAAAGATACACCTATATTCGTTTTCATCCATTTTTTAATCCATTTCATCCTTATTTTATCAAACTATAATCATTCCTGTATCTTCATGCCAGATGTAACCCTTGATGGTTGCAGGCTTGCATAGATTGCGAACAATAGAAAATCGATTTCATTTTCTGGTGGCCATCAAAAATGCCCTGTGATGTTTCTGGTTGTAAATCGAAGATTTCGGATGTATGTATTAATCCTTTACACCATATACGTGTATATCATAATTTATCAATGTTTACACAGCTGACACAAACCTGAACCATTCTACAGTCTATGTAATTCTAACAGCGTTTTTTTCTCTCAGGCTGTAAGGTTGTATCTTTAAATTCCTATGTCAATATTTAACATCTTTAAATGAATACATGTATTTTATTTGTGTGCCGAGCCCCGTAGCTCCGTCGGTAGCGTACAGGACTTGAGAACAGGAGGTCGCTGGTTTGCTCTCTGGCTCAGCCAATTTCTTTCGAGGATTGATGATAGTCATTGCGACAAGATTCATTCCTCTCTCACCGCTGACCATTGTTTTGACGATAGCTATGTGGGAAAGCAGCCAGTGGCTTGGAAAGAATATTGTGCGTAGTAGTGGTACAAGAAACTCCAGGAAAGCATGGATAGGTGCACTGGCCGCTGTGATATAACTGAAATAATGTTGAAAACGGCATTAAACACCATACAATTGATCAATCAATCATTATCTGTGTGCTATGAAAGTTGTCATTTCTAACAGGAATGTACATATGGCTACTCCGAGACAAAAATCAGCAACAATTCATGCAAAAGCTGCATGATGCACTAGAAACAAAGGTTTTAACCCTTTACCACACAATCCCAACTTTTAACTACCCTGAAGAAAATGCCTTTTGAAAACATTGTAGGAAAAGGAGAAAATGCTGGTAACCAGCATTTTCTCTTTTTCCCACAATGGTTTCTACCCTTCCCAAATCCCATTTCAATTTTTGAGCAACATTTCATTTGTCGTTTGCAAACGCTTTCAATTTGGACCAGTCTAAGAATTTTGTCATTTGGTTTAGAGTTAATCAACTATAACATTTACTGCAGAATATCTCAGAACCAAAGTATTACTTTTGGATTAGTATATTGTTATCTTAAAAATGAAGAAAAAAAAAAACATGCTGTAACAATTACAAGAACAGCTTCTGCCTCATTCCAATTCATTAAAACGACTTGACCATGGTTTGATCTGGGTATCATCCCAATAAGTGCTTATGTCCATTAAAGAAAAAATAAATGTTTTGTCAACTATGCTAACTGAAGACAAGAGTTTTGCGTAGATACTCAAATACTATCAAAATCAAAAATGCTATTGTAATGAAAAGAAGTACTATCAACAACAGTTTAGACATAATTATCACACTGTATTAAATGACTTCGACGTTGTGTTGCTAAAAATACCTGGCTGGGATATTGCTACATTTTATAGCATTCATTTCCTTCTGATAGGGCGTGTTTCTGGCTGTACCATGGGTTGCTAGGTCCTTGTATGTACAACTAGGAAGATTGGGAAGCAATAGACAACCTTATAAACAACTACAGTTGATGTCGATACATTAAGTGCCTTTTCATGAGAATCAAGATAATCAAGCCATTCTCTGTGAAAAAGGGACTTAATGCATCTTTGTGACGCATTGTACCAAGCAAGTTATCACATAGGTAGGGATCCATAAAATCCACTTCATCTAACAACCGACTGAATCATGAAGTAGACTGGTCCTTTAACATACAGAAAATTGACCAAAAGCGGAAAGTTTCGGCCCAGGTCAGCCTGCGCGGACAGCGCAGGCCGACCTGAGTCAATACTTTTCGCGGATGCATTAAGCCCCCTTTTCAGGGAGCATGGCTCAATTATATTGATGTGATAAATACATTAAACTTGTGCAAGCTTGTTTTTTGTGTTTGGATTATCCCCTTGATGATCAAATAAATACTACACCATTTTGTTTTGGCCGTAGCTTTTTAAAAGGGGGGGGGTTCAATGAATATGCAAAAAGTATCAACCCAGGTCAGCCTGCACGGTCCACACAAGCTGACCTGTGTCGAAACTTTTTGCTGTCGGTCCATTTTCTGCATGTCAGAAGACCATTCTATTTCTAATTCTGTCAGCTGTTAGACAAAATGGATTTTATGGATCTATGATTATGTGGTGACTTGCCAAACAACATGGCAAAGTTTTCGACTCATCCATATTGATGGAATTTGCTGACCAAAAATAAAATGATTTTCAAATGGTATTTTTTGTTCTTGAATGGGTAGGAAACACTGTGGGAAAAGGAGGAAATGCTGGTTACCAGCATTTTGTCCTTTTCCCACAATGTTTTCAAAAGGCTTCATTCTCAAGGACGTTAAAACTCAAGATTGTGTGGTAAAGGGTTAATATAACACATACAGGAGATGCACTAAATCCCCTTTTGCAAAAGCATGGCTAGTTTATTTGTGTAGGCCATCAAAACATGCTAAGAAACATCTTTCAGGCAGGCAAAGTGCAAGTTCAGGTCTTTACCACATAGCAAAATTTTATACTCTGCTTTATTGAGGGTAGGTGCATATGACAAGTTTAATGTGGGTCAAACAAAGGAATAAGAGTCTGAAAGGAAAGAAAACATTGTGGAAAAAGGAGAAAATGTTGATTACCAGCATTTTCCCTTCACTACACCAAGTTATCGAAAGCCTTTGTTCACCGTTGTATAAACTCAAGATAACTGATAAAAGGTTAACTCATTACCAAACAATCCCAAGTTTTAAGAACCTGGAGAAAAAAGGCCACTATGTTTTCTGAACTTCCAAAGGCTAAATTCAGTTTGTCATCTGCAAATGCTTTCAATTTCGGCCAGCCTAAAATTTCTTTGTTTGGTATAGAGTTTAGTAAGATCTTATAGTATATTTTACAATTATAGTAAGCGAGACTAGAGACCATTTTCATCAACCATTCTAAATTTGATTCTATTAGATTCTAAATTTCAAGACCAGTCATCTGATTGGCTGTTACATTCTGTCTCTGCCAATCAGAATGCTAATCTTGATAATCAGCACTAGAATTCAGTTAAACTCTTTATAACAATACAAAATTTTAGACTGGTCCAAGTTGAAAGCATCTGTAGATGACAGATGTTGCACAAATATAAAATTTGTCTTTGAAAGGGTAGAAAACATTGTGGGAAAAGGAGAAATGCTGGTTACCAGGATTTTCTCCTTTTCCCACAATGTTTTCAAAAGCCTTTCTCTTCTGGGTCATTAAAACTCAGGATTGATAAAAGCCTTTCTCTCCAGGGTCATTAAAACACAGGATTAATTAATAGTTACCAGCATTTTTTACTTTTCCCACAATATTTTCAAAGGCCTTTCTCTTCAGGGTTGTTAAAAGTCGGGATTGTGTAGTAAAGGGATAAAATGGTTGGTGAATACTGCCCCTGGATAAGTAATGGATGAAATTTCAGCAATAGCATATTTTGTAGAAAAGCATCATGGCGTGTCCAAATTAAGATATCCTATTTGGTTAAAAGGATTGTTTAACATTTTAATATCGGCATTTGGGTCAACGTCAGCCAAGCAATAGGGATAGGAAACATATGACATACATTTATATTCAGTTCAAGGACATACCTTTTTGGATAGATTCTTGTCAGGCCACCATTGGTACCAACAAACACACCTTTGAACATAGATCTGGAATATGATGATAAATACACTTAAATGTCTAAGTTTGAAGTAAATATGAACCATGCTCTGGCAAAAGGGGGTTTCATGCAACTCCATGATGCATTATACAAAGCAAGTCATCTTGTAATTAGGGATCCATAAAATCCACTTTGTCTTACAACTGACTGAATCATGAGGTAGACTGGTCCTTCAACATTCAGAAAATTGCCCAATTGCGAAAAGTTTTGGCCCAGGTCAGCCGGCACGGACTGCACAGGCTGACCTGAGTCAATATTTCTTGAAGATGCATTAAGCACCCTTTTCACAGAGCATGGCTCATATATTTAGTAATGAGATATTACAAGAAAGTTGATTTTCAGTGAAATTCAAGTTGTCAAAAACATTTCGAGGCTTTTCAGTATGGGTTCTCTTTTACAATTAGAAGCTCTACAGCTGCCAAAAGTAAACAATGGGGTGGCAAAATGCATTTTACATTCAAAGCATTCCATTTTTAAAGTATGAAAATTATTATGAAGATGACTATCTGTTATTGCCCAGTCGTACAAAGTGTTTGTCGCAGGTAAAAAAATGGATTGTCAAATCAGTTAAAGAGTAAAAGATATGGCGGCCTGACAACTTTTAACCTACTTTTAGATTTCATTTTTCTGCCAGTGACTAACACTTGGACTGACCGTACAATAACAGATTGTCAGCTTCACAATAATTTCCATACATGATTTAAATTTAAACACATTTTAACACTGTTTACTTTGGGCACCTTTAGAGCTTTTATAACTAACCCGAGTTTGAAATATGAAATACCTTCTGTAATGTTACACATATAAAAAATATCTGTTTTTTTTTTTTCTTTTTTGCACAAACAAGATAACACAAACAATAGGTCTATGAAAATACCTTGATGTTTTTTTCACTAAAAATGAAAATCAATGTCATTTCATTGCATTACAAGGATCCTTATTGTGTTAAAGACAAAAAGAAATGCTGAAGAAATTATATATGTGATTTCCACATATCATTCTGAAAATTTCTATAATGGTGTCTATCCAAAATAAAAATTACTGTCTTTCTTTGTTGTGTCAACATGATGATAATAAGCAAACTGTTCTATCGCTAAAGGCAAGCTATAAACTAAAAATTTGAATATGTCAAAATAATGATTTTCTCACTTGAATTTACACCAAGAATAGCATGGATTGTTGAAGATATAATGTATGCAAGTTTATATTGATAGGCTGATGTGTGCTGGAAATCATCCCACTTTCCCTGTCTATAACATATCATGAAATCTGTCACAGGACCTAGAACTAGTTGATGAGTGTACTGTTAACCCTTTGTGTGCCAAATAAACCCGGCAGACATTTTCAGTGAAGAAACAAGACCCTTATGATTGCAATTTCAAAGTTACTTTTATCTAGTGTTTCAGCAAATCAGACTGTAGATCTAAAATTCGACTGCATGTTTTGTGCTGTCTGATCTTGATCTACTCTGCCCACAGAAACAACTATAGTCATGAAAGACAATCTTAAGCCTTTACCACACAATCCTGAGTTTTAACGACCCTGATAGAAGAGACAATTGAAAACATTGTGGGAGAAGGACAAAATGCTTGTAACCAGCATTTTCTCCTTTTCCCACAATGTTTTCTACTCTTTCAGAGACAAGTTCCATTCTTTGAGCCGCATTAAATTTGTCGTCTGCAAAAGCTTTCAATTTGGACAAGTCTAAAATTTGTCTGATAAAGGATTAAGGGCTGACATCGTCCACTCATTAATAATGCATGTACATGTTATTATGCTGTCTGATTTAGATCTACACTGCCTCATCAGCAACTTCAATTGAGTTTTTTGTATTGGAGTATAATACTGGTTAACAGCAAAGGTTATATCACAGTGGCCAGTGCTCCTACGCATGTGTTTCTTGGCTTTCTCAAACCAGTGATGGCAAAATTTCCTTTCGAAGGCATTAACTACTTTCTCACATGCATAAGAGGTGAGTGGTAAAAAAGTGCTGCAAATAAAATTTGCCGCAACCAGATATTGAACCCACAAACACCATGTCATTAGTCAAATACACTAACCACTGAGCTACCCCGCCAGGCTCTTCAATAGAGACTGGCATCCTAGAAACTATCACACAGATGAATTTGTGAGCACCTAAACACAGCAATGGCAAAATTTATCTCAAACGAAGCTATGCCTGAGGTAAAAAGGAGACAAGGGGTCCTCATGAGCCTGGCATGCTCTACTGGCCATAGCTAAGGAAGATGTCACGATATATAGGGACATAATTTCAAGTTCCTTTTTTCAAAACCAAAGGTAAGAAATCATTCAGTTGCAACATGCTTAAAAATGTCCTGAAGGATGCAAATGATCAGTGAAATTTCCGAATTTCAACAGAATGTGAAGGAAAGTAGGGACTAAATTACATTAAAAAAAAAAAAAGAGCTTATGAGGCGACTTAAACAAAGTAGTGCAACTTGGATCTTGAAAGGGTTGAAAGCATTGTGAGAAAAGGAGAAAAAGCTGGCTAGGCGTATTTTCTCCAATTTTGCATATTTTTTTTTTTTTCAAAAGCCTTTTCCCTCAGAGTCATAATATTATTTGGTAAAATTTTAATGATAGTTAAATTCATTCAAAATAAAATTGAGCAATCTATGTGAAAAGGGGACTTAATGAAACTGCGAAAAGTATCAACCCAGGTCAGCCTGTGCAGTCCATGCTGGCTGACCTGGGCCAAACCTTTTTATTATTGGTAAATTTTCCGTATGTCAAAGGACCAGTGTACCTCATGATACAGTGTGTTGTTAAAAAAAGTGGCTAGTACAGTTCCACCATTATGTGATGGCTTCCTTGGTATCATGCATCACAGAGATGCATTAAACCCCCTTTTGCCAGTAGATGGCTCATATTGTATTAGCATGTTAGTACATTAAACCCCCTTTTGCCAGTAGATGGCTCATATTGTATTAGCATGTTAGTAAGGTATAAACCATCCCATGTTAGTATGGTATAAACTGTCCTTGTTAGTAATGTATAAACCACCCCATGTAAGTAAGGTATAAACCATCTCATGTTAGTAAGGTATACACCATCCCATGTTAATAAGGTAGAAACCATCCCATGTAAGTATGGTAGAAACCATCCCATGTAAGTAAGGTAAAAACCATCCCATGTTAATAAGGTAGAAACCATCCCATGTTAGAAGGGTATAAACCATCCCGTGTAAGTAAGGTAGAAACCATCCCGTGTAAGTAAGGTAGAAATCATCCCGTGTAAGTAAGGTAGAAACCATCCCCTGTAAGTAAGGTAGAAACCATCCCGTGTAAGTAAGGTAGAAACCATCCCATGTAAGTAAGGTAGAAATCATCCCATGTAAGTAAGGTAGAAACCATCCCGTGTAAGTAAGGTAGAAACCATCCCGTGTAAGTAAGGTAGAAATCATCTCATGTAAGTAAGGTAGAAATCATCCCATGTAAGTAAGGTAGAAACCATCCCGTGTAAGTAAGGTAGAAACCATCCCATGTAAGTAGAAACCATCCCGTGTAAGTAAGGTAGAAACCATCCCGTGTAAGTAAGGTATGTAAGTAAGGTAGAAATCATCCCATGTAAGTAAGTAAGGTAGAAATCATCCCATGTAAGTAAGGTAGAAACCATCCCGTGTAAGTAAGGTAGAAACCATCCCATGTAAGTAGAAACCATCCCGTGTAAGTAAGGTAGAAACCATCCTGTGTAAGTAAGGTAGAAACCACCTCATGTAAGTAAAGCGTAAACCATCCCATGCCAGGTTATGCAAGACTTCATTTAGGTCTCACCCATATTTGCTAGATGAATTATCAGTATCATTTGAACTGCTAGTTGCATTAGTATCAACTGTACCATTGGATCTGTAAGTGTCAACAAATGAGAAAGTTTAAAAACCTATAAAATTAAAGAAAAAAAAAAAAAAAAACTTTTGAAAAAGTTTTTCTTTTTACAAAACCTATAGTTTCTAGCATATACACAGATAGTTTGTTTGCTTTATCTCTTAATTGACATGAGAAACCGGTCTGTTATTCTGTTTGCAAACTACAGTTTTATTCATAGTTTCTGGTCTTTCAAAATTAAAAATCTGCATAAAAGTATTGAAAATTTTTTAACGACAAAGATTTGTTTGTTTATATTGGAGTTAAACACCGTTTCAACAGCTTAGGTCATATCATGGCAGTCCGTGCACCTTGGCATCTGCTTCCTGGCAAAATATTGCCGCAGAAAGTTTGCCTCAACATCATTTTTTCTGAGACAAATAAGTGTTTCGATTGCACTCAGATATGAAATTGAAAATGGTGTACTACAGTAAATTGGATTAGGCCATCGATCGCTGAAATACTTCCTTTTTATCGAAAATAGCTTGATATGGCCTTCTATAGTGGTGTAATGATACACACATACCGTGCTTGTTTGTCCCAAAACCAGTTCGTTCCTGGGCTTTTTCATCCCAGGGCTTGTTCGCTGGGACTTGTTTGTCCAACAAGATTGCCCCCTTCTCTATCGGAATTTTGCATGACTATATAGTAAGTTGACTTTCAAACGAATATTTTAAACTACTTTTAAACTATTTCTGTTGTTTATTTTTCAAATTTTTAATTCCACACAATGGCTCCCTTGACAAACACCACACCAGTGTTTTCAAAGCTTTGTTTTTTTTTTATTTTGCTTGCTAAATCTTTTGACATAACTGTTTGATCGGGCAATTTTAGACCTTGGGTATCAAACAATTTTGTTAAAGGTCTTATGCAGTTTTACTATTGCTCAAATATCCAACCTGTAGGCCTCTTCATTAACCCCTTAACACACATTGACAAGTATCATGAAAACATTGTGGGAAAAGGAGAAAATGTTGGTAACCAGCATTTTCTTCTTTTCCCACAATGTTTTCTACCCTATCAAAAAAAAAAAAAAAAAAAAAAAAAATCACATTATTTGAGCCACACTGAAATCATTGTCTGCAAATTCTTTCAGTTTGGACTGGTCTAAAATTTTGTCATGTGGTAACGGGTTCAGGGCAAGAAGATCTTTTTGGTGTTCTTCATAAAATGAATTTTTGCCCCTTTACAAAAACTCATAGGAAAAAAGTCAGTTGTGCTACATACGCCATTTTTTGTGATCGATTTGTATTCATGAAGACCTGCCAGTAGTCATTACGATCGGATGTCATTTTAAGATCCCATAGTAAGTGGCTAATTAGTTCTTCATTCCCTGAAAAAAAAAAAAAAAAAAAAAAAGGAATCATAAAATTATGGTTTATAAAAAGATCATCTAAAACATTGATTTGAGCCATGCTCTGTGAAAAGGGGGCTTAATGCATTTGCGAAAAGTATCAAACCAGGTCAGCCTACGCAGGTTGACCTGGGCTGAAACTTTTTGCTATTGGTCAATTTTCTGTATGTCCAAGGACTAGTCTACCTCATGATTCAGTCGGTTGTTGAAAAAAGTGGCTGTTATGGATCCATGTATGTAATGGCTTGCTTGGTTCAATGCATTCCAGAGATACATTAATTCCCCTTTTGCCAGAGCATGGCTCATTTATTTTGCCACTTTAACCCTTTACTGCACAATGATGCCTTTTGACACCTCTGGGAAAGAAGCCTTTTGAAAACATTGTGGGAAAAGGAGAAAATGCTGGTAACCAGCATTTTCTCCTTTTCCCACAATGTTTTCTACCTGATCAAAGAAAAATTGCACCATTTAAGCCACATTGAAATTGTCGTCTGCAAATGCTTTCAATTTGGACAAGGCTAAAATTTTGTCGTCTGGTAAAGGGTTAAATCATAACTTGTAAAAAAAGCAAAGTCCCATTTCACTACAAATTTTATCACACGTCTTAAAAAGCTAAACCTTAAATCACTTTACACGGTAATTTCTCCACACTTTACAACATATTTTCCAAGTTGCCCTCTGCAAATTTATTTCAAGACACTGCAGTCATAACCTTTAAAGTGCTTTTTACTACTTCTGCTTCCTCTTTGGCATGTGCCAATCAAGATCACACTACGCAAAACATGACGTTTGAGCTTTGATCTACACCTTTTGTTCTGCTGAGACACACTAACAAAAGTGACCTTGGCATCCCACTTCTCTGGGTTTTCATTCCAGGCTGAAAATGTGTGTTGGGTTTATATGGTGTGTTAACCCTTTACCACACAATCCCGACTTTTAACGGCCCTGAGGAAGAGGCCTTTTGAAAACATTGTGGGAAAAAAAGAAAATGCTGGTAACCACCATTTTCTCCTTTTCCCACAATGGTTTCTACCCTATCAAAGACAAATTGTATCATTTGAGTCACACTTAAATTGTCGTCTGCAAAGGCTTTCAATTTCGATGGATCTAAAATTCTGTCATGTGGTAAAGAGTTAAGGGCTAAAATCCCCAAGAATATCTGATACTTGTCTAGATCTAAGTCTTCTTTCCTTTGTAAATGTTTTTAAAACTGAAACAAGGAAATTATTTGTCTATTCTTTTTAAAAAATAACCAGTTTTGCACACAATTTATTAAAAACAATGAACGAAACTAAATGAGCCATGCTATGTGAAAAGGGGGCTTAATGCATCTGCGGAAACTACTGACCCAGGTCGACCTGGGCCAAAACTTTTTGCTATTGGTTAATTTTCTGCTTGTCAAAGGACCTCATGATTCATGCGATTGTGAGACAATATGGACTTTATGGATCCATGATCATGTGATGACTTGCTGAGTATCATGCATCACAGAGATGCATTAAGCCCCTTTTTGCCAGAGTGTGGCTCAAATTTAATTTTCTCACATAAATGGCTAGAAGTTTTCTTCCCTGACACTTTGCAAAACAGAGTTATAATCACCCTCAGGAAGAACGCTTTTAAACCCTTAACTAACAACAAAATTTTGGACCCGACCAAATTGAAAGCGCGTGCAAATGACAATTCAAATGTGGCTCAAATGATGGAATTTGCCTTTGATAGGGTAGAAAACATTGAGGGAAAAGGAGAAAATGCTGGTAACCAGCATTTTTTCCTTTTCCCTTAATGTTTTCAAAAGTCTAATTTCAAAGGTTCGTTAACGCCAGGATTGTGCAGTAAAGGGTTAAAACATGGTGAGAAATGGAGATTCTCCTTTTTTCCACCATGTTTTTACTCTTTCAATGACAAACACAATCGTGTAAGCACTATCATAATTGACATCTGCAAATGCTTTCTATAGCAAGAATTTGTTGTCCTGTAAATAATAATGACCACATGTTCATGAACTGATTTTCCATACAACTGTTCATCCTTTACAAGCATAAATCTCAGAGTAAATCGTAAGATACATGCATATTCGTATTACAGTTTGTTACTGGAGATCACTCTTTCCTTACAGCATAGCTTCTTCCCATATAAAATCAATACCTGACAACTGTGTTAGGGAGAATTCTCTTTAAACTCAGTGGTTAGTGTATTGGTCTTTTAAACCTCAGTAAACAAGGAACTTTGTCCAACAGGTTCAAATCCCAGCCGGATCGGTTTATATTTGAGCTAGGCATTTGTTGCGAACTTTCACGTTCATAAGACGAGGGCTCGTCTGAGATTGGCCTCTGAGCCATTTGTTGTCTATAAAATTGCACATTATTGGCCACTGAGCAATTCTAATTGATAGACCTACTGCCTTAAAAGGCTTTCCATCATCAAATGCTTTCTTCTCTTAAGAGAAGGGTGTGTTACAGGAGATCACTCCTACCTTCTTCTCATATAAAATCAATACCTGACAAATGCATTAGGGAGAATTCTCTTTAGCTCAGTGGTTAATGTACTGGTCTTTTAAACCTCGATAAACGAGGTTTAAACTTTGCCGCACAGGCTCGAATCCCAGCCGGGGCAATTTATATCTGAGCTATGCATTTGTTGCAAACTTATGTTTGTAAGAAGTTATATTTGTATAAAGTAAAATAATTTTGTAAGTCATGAAACTGCATAGTATACATCAAATAAAACTAGAGCTGGCACTGAATGTGACTTAATACCCCCGCCAGCGCTCTGACAGAAAAAAAGTGTCAAGTTCAAGGGGAGATAATTCCTCAACCAGGGGGAGTTGACACTTGAAAATTACGTCTTGCAAATCTTCAATATATGATCAATATATGTGCAAAGTTTCAATGCAATTGAAGGAAAACTGTAGGAGGAGTTCGTGACACAAAATTGCTTTATTTTGTACACAGACGGACACACAGACGGATGGACAGACAGGCTGATTCCAGTATACCCCCGAAAACATTCATTTTGCGCCCCGAAAACATTCGTTTTGCGGTGGTATAATAATGCCTAGTGTCTAATTGACACAAGTAACACAAGAGCACCCCATGTGGGTACAAACACTTGGCTGCAGCTGCTTTTAGAAATAGATACATGTAAAGGGGAATAACTGTGTCAAAAATATTTGATGGTTACCTGCTGTAATGGTTTGGGTTCCCCTCTTGTTAATTAAAAACTAATCTTAGTCTGAAGCAAATATCTTCAGTAATGACAGAGATATTATAAAATGTCAAAGTTTTTGCACAACCATGACACAGATGACACCACATACAATGACAGGTCTATGACAACACCTCCATGTTTTCTTCGAAAACAGCCGAGCGTAAGATTGAAAAACCTACATTTGTAATTGTCTGGGTTCTCCAGTGCCTCCAGAAGGTCCATGATTGTTCCATTCCGATTACTGTTACCAGTAAAATTGTCATAATAATCCCTGTATAAATTAGTAAAACAACAAATACAGACAAAATGTACACAATAGGTCATTCAAAATTTGAATCTAAAAATCACCTTTTATACAGAGGATCCATTTTTAATATCATGATAACTGTCAAAACAGTATGAACGAGCGGTAATTGTTAACAACAATTCACAATATCATCTACGTAATCTCTATGTTATTGCTTTGTATAGATTTTACATTCCTCTGAAAATGAGATCTTAATTCTTTATATGCTACATAAAAGAGCTAAGCCCTGTCAAAAAGGGACTTAATGCACCTCCATAATGCGTTGTACCAAGCAAGACATCACATAATTAAGGATCCCTAAAATCAATTTTGCTTCACAAGCGACTGAATCATGAGGTAGACGGGTCCTTTGACATGCAGAAATTTGACCGATAGTAAAAAGTTTTGAGTGCAGACTGCGCAGGCTGACCTGGATCAATATTTTTTCTGTAGATGCATTATACCTCCTTTTCACAGCGCATGGCTCCTTAAAAAAAAAACCTTTTACTTAACAATCCAAGGTTTTCATGACCCTGTGGAAGAAGACTTTTGGAAATGTTGGAAAAGGAGAAAATGCTGGTAACCAGCATTTTCTCCTTTTTCCGTAATGTTACTAATCTTTTAGAAGACTTACTGCATTTGATTTGTTATTTGAAAATGCTTTCCATATGGAAGAATCTCCCATTTTATTGTCTCATAAAGAGATGAACATTTTCTGTCTGGTAAAAGTAGATTTAAGTATTGTAAATCAGAGCTACTTTGGTCAAATTATCTCACAGTATGGCGATGATACATTCTAAGACATATCCTCACATTGTGTGCAGTCTGATTTTAATCTTCAATGTCCAAAAAAAGTTCTAAAGTTGTGCTTTGCATACTACTGGAGAACAGTTCCGAAAAATTGCACATACAGTGAAGAATTGAGTAAATGTTAGAGCTATATTACGAACATTCATTCACAGATTCACATAAACACTTGACTTACCAGTCAGCTATCAGAAGGGCAGTCTCGCCAGCATGAAGCAATTTGGACTCTGTAACAAAAAGAGATGTGCTAAAATAGAAGTTAAAAGAGTGCATATAGCATGAAACACACAAAGAGGGGCATTCGGACATATGCGTAAAAGTGTGTTGTCCCAGATCAGCCTGTGCAGTTTGTGACTAATTCGAGATGACACTTCCTGTTTTTGTGCAATTTTCTGTTTAATGAAAGTCTGCTGTATGAAAAAATCTGACTTAGTTGTAAAGTGCCGTCTCGGATAAGCCTGCATAGTCCATGCAGACTAATGCCATATGACACCTTAAGCAAATGTCTGAAGGTCTCATTTCGCATCCTACGGGCCATATAGTCTTAACTCTTTACCAAACAACAAAATTTTGGACTAGACCAAACTGAAAGCATTTCAGACGAAAAAATAAATGTAGCTAAAATGATGATTTCTGTCTTTTATAGGGTAGAAAACATTGTGGAAAAAGGAGAAAATGCTGGTGACCAGCATTTTCTGCTTTTCCTGCAATGTTTTCAAAAGCCTTCTTCTTCAGGGTCGTTAAAACTCGGGATCGTGTGGTAGAGTTAAAATCAACGTATAAGCCAACATCCATTATTAATCTATTACACCTCTGGTTAACGCACAGATGCACGACAGACACAGGGCTATGACAATAAGTTTGCTGGCCTTCAGCTAGTGAAGCTAAAAACTGTTCACTGCATAAACATACAATGTCGTATTTGTGTATTAATAAGGCCATAGGCTTGAGAATGAATTCCTGCATCCTGTTTCATACAAAAATTTGTTTTACAAAAAGACTAAGCTATTCCATTAACTCTTTACCAAACGACAAAAATTTTAGACCAATCCAAATTTTAATGCATTGGCAGACAACAAAATGAAAGTGACTCAAAAATAGAAATTTGTTTTGGGATGGGTAGAAAACATTGTGGGAAAAGGAGAAAATGCTAGTTACCAGCATTTTCTCCTTTTCCCACAATGTTTTCAAAAGGCTTCTTCCTCAGGGCTGTTAAAGTCGGGGTAATGTGGTAACGGGTTAAAGAAATCTGAGAACCTTTGCAAAGTACTCTAAAAATCATTCTTGGTATTAATTATACAAAAAACACAAAACAACAAAAAATCCATTTTTATCTTTACATTATTTGAAAGGGGATGATAGTGCTTTTTTTAGTAAAAAGAGGTTCCTAAAATTAAAGTTTATTTATATTCATAAATGTTTGTCTGCAAAATGGGTTACCCTCTTCCATGAATTTCTTGATATTTGCCTTTAACTTCAGGTGATAATGGTGATAAGCTGGTAAACTAACACCCAAACTGGAAATATAAGGGAAAAGCAACATGTAAAATCTATTTTGAAAACTTACAAGAAATTTTTTAAGATTTTGAGATTTTTATCAGAATATTCTGCGGGAGAAACTCTGTTGAAGAGTTGGTTCTGCCCTGGGCAGTTCTGTATTTATTAATCACTCCATGTCCCATTACCACAATACAAAGTAAAATTATCCAAAACTAGCCCAAGTAAGAGTAACTTTTCTGACAAAAAAAAACAAATAGAAGAGAATATACTTAACTCTGCACTAACCAAACCAAAATATTTCGGAATTGTCATTACTGAAAATAATTGCATATAACATACTAAATATGGCTCAAATGAAAAAAGTTGTCTTTGAAATAGTAGAAAACGTTGTGGGAAAAGGAGAAAATGCTGGTTACCAGCATTTTCTCCTTTTTCCACAGTTTTTTTCAAAAGTTTCTGTCCTATGGTGTTTTCAACATTATTTCAATTATATCATAGCAGCCAAACCACCTATCCATGAGTTCCTGAAGTTTCTTTTACCAGTACTACACACAATTTTCTTTGCAAGCCACTGGCTGCTTTCCCACATAACCATCATCGAGACAATGGTCACCAGCGAGAGAGGAATGAATCCTGTTGCAATGACTACCCTCAATCCTTGGAAAGAAATTGGCCAAGCCCGGAATCGAACCAGCGACCCCTTGTTCTCTAGTCCTGTACACTACCAACTGAGCTACCAGGGCTTGGCCATTAAACTGAATAACAAAAGTTTGTGAATTCACGTTACATAATAGGACATGGATAATGCCAACAGCTATGCATACTACGTTACAATTTTCCCTACCTAAATGTTGTATTAGCAATCTCTTTGTAGGAGAATCTTCGCGCTCTATCTCCCTTCTCAACATCTACATGGTGCTGTTAAACATAAATTGATCAGCTATTTGGTATTGGTCATTGTTAAAAAGAAAAAAAAAAAATTTAAACGGCTAAAACAGATCATAGAATATTTTGTCTCCGCAATCTATACTTCTTTCTGCCATACAAAAGACAGAAAATGGGAAAAACTAAGCAAATTGACAGATTTTCACTAATTTTTCATGCATGAAAATGTTTCAATTTTCAGTTTCCTAATATGTACAGGGCTGAAAAATAGTAATAAAATTATCTGGGTCTGGGACCTTTTGGTCCTTATAACAGGAGGTTCCAAAGTACACTTGGGCATGTCCATGCTTTTTTTCAGTCATTATAAAGAGCAATGTGGTATCTCAAAAAAACCTTATCAATTCAATTTGCCATTATCATGGTACAGCTTCGATGCAAGAAAGATGTTCAAAAAATTAAATAATTAGCATTATTATGTACACCAACAGGAAATTTATAATATTTTGATCATGCTAGTCTTCTTATGGTGCCACTCAGTTGAATGGTTGCATCATGGAATGAAACCCACAACAAAGTTTCCTTACAATGTTGTTGGAAGGTCCCAGCCCACTTTAAGTTCTCATATTTTCTGTCTCTCTCCAATTTTGAAAGCTTTGTTTTATTTTCCTCTGACATTTTCCATTTCATAATAGATGAAAACACAAATTTAAATAAACTCTTTTTGGTAAACTTTTGGAGAAAAACAATAGATGATGAATCACTCACAGATTTTAACTGACTTCACCACATGTACCCATTACTCATTGTACACAAATCGGGAACCTGGGAAAACTGTTGATATACGATGACTTAAATAAGTTTATGCGGTAGCGTACGTAAATTTTTCGAAGTAGTTCACTTTTAACATGAAGATTGTCCTAAACAATCAGACTTGAATAATCTTTAGAATGATTATTCTAAATGTAAGTCATTTTGAATTTATTTTCAGGCTTCAGGCTTTTTACGTTGACCACTGAACAGGTCCGACCTCCATCTTGCCAGGTCCGTCAGGCCACCTTCTTTTTTTTCAGTGGGTCAGATTGCCATTTCAGTAGGTCCCAGACCTCGGACCAGCACTATTTTTCAGCCTTCATGTATGTAAAAAAAAAACCTTTTCTTTTCATCTACTTTTTATTGATAACCTAAATATATTTCCTTTTGAAATGTGAAATATTTTTCAATAACTCATTTGCGAGGTATTTTTCAATAACTCATTACTGTAGAAATATGCATCAGAATTTTGACACAAAGTGCCCTTTTCTTTGTATAAGTTTAGAAATGTGTAATTTTTTTCACAATTTTCTTGAACTATAAATAGTCTTTACAGTTCTGGTTTAAAGTTATACTCAGATACAAGCAAACAAAAAGTGAAGAAAAGCAGTACCAGGAAAGTTTTAATGAACCAATCAAAAAATAAAATTTCCACACAAAGAAACTTGCTTTGTTTTAAATACATACTTGATCATCAGAGACCATGTACATTTCCAGCTCTACACTGCCTGTTTTGCCATCTATCATATCTTTTCTCAACTGAAATATGCAAATACATGTAGATTATCAAATAGGACAAGATACAAGTAACATTTTATTAATACATGCAATAGCTTACACAATTACAACATCATTTGTGTACATTTTTTTCCAGATGTAAGGAAAGTGGAAACAAGAAATATCTTTAAAAAAAGATAGATGGCGTAATTTTGCCAGCGAATGGGTAGGGGCCCTCAAAATACACACGTCTACATTTTTAACCAATCATAAATTTCTGTTCATTCATTTTTTCAGTAACAAAGTGTAGGTCAAAAGCCAGCACATTCAGCTAAACCAAGCCAAAGGCAGTAAAGAGGAAAAATGCATGTAAACAAAGAACTCCTTTTCAAATGTTTTATCAAAACATCCCTGCCTAAATTGATGAAGAAAAAAAAAACACCACTGTTTACTTGCTATACATCTTTAGACATGCGAAGTTTATATATAAGATGTTATATAAAACGTTGTTTAACCCTTTCCCAAACAAGCCTTGGTTTTCACGTGTCTGCAGTACAAGTCTTTTGAAAACACTGTGGGAAAAGGAGAAATTGCTCGTAACGAGCAATTTCTCCTTTTCCCACAGTGTTTTCTACCCTTTTTGAGAACTTTCTGTCATTTTCATCAAATTTAAAATTGTTGTCTACAAACTCTTTCAATTTGGACCAGTCCAAAATTTGTCGTTTGGGAAAGGGTTAACCCTTTACCATACGACAAAATTTTGGACCAGACCAAATTGAAAGCATTTGCAGACTCAAATTAAATTGTAACCTAAATGATTATTTCTGTCTTCATTTGGGTAGAAAACATTGTGGGAAAAGGAGAAAATGCTGGTTACCAGCATTTTCTCCTTTTCCCACAATGTTTTCAAAAGGCTTCTTTCCCACAATGTTTTCAAAAGGCTTCTTTCCCAGATTCGTCAAAAGGCAGCATTGTGCGGTAAAAAGTTGATATTTGCCAATTTGTTTGAATGGGGGATTCATGCTGCTTCTGACTTTCTGTCATATCCTGCATGCAGTTTACACAATCATGTCGATCTTTCATTTTAGGCTCTGCAGTGCCTTTCCCAATTTTATAGAATAAACCAATAAATCTGTATTTTGCTATGACAACAAAAATCATACATATGTTCTAGTGCTTTTTCACAATCAATGTCATGAAAATCTAGGAAATGAAATGGAAAAATGAAAAAGAAAAAAAAAAAAAAAAACTGTAATATCGACATACCTTTTCTGTTCCCTCATTTTCTACTTCCACATCTAGGAAATCAACATTGGGTGGATCTTTCAATATGGTCTACAACAAAAAAACACAAAACAATTGTTTGTAAAATAGCCACACTGATAAATGCATGTATACATATGTATGCTGATAAATCCACAGTCAGACACTTTTGAAGCATAACTAAATGGAGAAAATGTTCTGTCCAAGTTTTTTGAATATGAAGATAAGACGAAGGACCACACTGCATGAGTAACTGTAAAACCAAACAGGTAATTCCAATATATCCTGACAAACCTGATTCTTGAAGGATTATATTGCCCTTTACCAATCTATACCTTCTCCTTTGACCCTTTGAAAGAATGCAAACACTGTGAGAAAAGTAGAAAATTTTGCTTACCATAATTATTATCCTTTCAAAGACAATCTCATTTTTTCAACAACATCAATTTCGTCCTCTGCAAAAACCTCTATCATGACGAGTCAATATTTTTGTCTTCAAGCAAAAATCAAGGAACAACAGGGAAATATTGCTATTTTGACAATTTCAAGGAAATAAAATGTGTTATGCAATTAAGCTTACCCTCAGTTTCAGTTTTGGATGAAAAACAATATACCCGTTGGCATTGATAGCGAATGGATATCCATTTGGTCCAAACTGTGAATAAAAAAAGAAAAAATTGAACTGACGTTGCTCCAGACTGTTTGAATGTTCCATCAAAATACATATGAGCTATGCTCTGTGATAAGGAGCCCTAATGCATTTGCAAAAAGTATCGACCCAGGTCAGCCTGCGCAGATGCGCAGGCTGACCTGGGCCGAAACTTTTTCCTTTTGGTCAATTTTCTGTGTGTCAAAGGACCAGTCTACCTCATGATTCAGATAGTTGTTAGACAGAATGAACTTTATGAATCCTTGATCAGGTGATGATTTGCTGGGCATCATGAGATACATCAAGGCTCCCCCCCCCCGTCTGCCAGAGCATGGCTCATAGATGACTTTATTCAACAGATTCAAATAAAGTATTCATATTTCAACAGAATTTTCTTATAAACCCATCACTGCATGAAACAAATTGTTGGAAGTGAAAAAATAACCTGCTAAAATATGGACGATAAGATGAATTTATGTTCAATACATGAATGTGACAATACTGTAAACAACTCAAATTTTGCTAAGCACTCAAAGTGTTAAAATCTTAACCCTTAGAGTGCAAAATAACACCAATGGGCACTTTCATTCTAGAAATAAGAATAATTGCAGTTTTTCATGGTTGCTCTTGTCCACAATGACTCAGCCAAGCAGACAGTGTAGATCAAAGATCAGACTGCACGTTTTGTGCAGTCTAATCTTTATCTACATTGACTGCCAAGGCAGCTGTAACAGTGAAAGGCACTTCAAGGGTTAAAAAATACAAGTGATGTGATGGGTCAAAGATACCTTTCTAAGAGGAGCATACTTCAGCATGGCATCTGTGGTGACATCGATCCCCATCACGCCCAGTATTGTTTGGTTTGTCTGAAATTCATGAAGTAGAATAGAAATGGTAAGATTCAGTAATCTATCTCGTGTTTAACCCTTTACCAAACCATAAAATTCTAGACAAGTCCAAATCCAAAGCATTTGCAGAAGACAAAATAAATGGGAGTCAAAAACTTAAATTTGTTTCCAGAGGAGTAGAAAACATTGTGGGCAAAGGAGAAAATGCTGGTTACCAGCATTTTCTCCTTTTCCCACAATTTTTTCTAAAGCTTTTTTCTCAGGGTCGTTAAAAGTAGGGATTGTGTGGTAAAGGGTTAAACTACTTGGAGGATGAATGCTTTTGAAAACATTGTGGTAAAAGGAGAAAATGCTCGCAACCAGCATTTTCTCTTTTTCCACAATGTTTTCTACCACCTGAGTCACATTGAATTTGAAATCACTTTCAATATTTTGCAAGTCTAAAAGTTTGATGTTTGTAAAAATGTAGACTGGTCCAAATTCAAAGCATTTGCAGACGACAAATTAAATGTGGCTAAAACAATGGAATTTGTGTCTGAAAGAGCAGAAAACATTGTGGACAAAGGAGAAAATGATGGTTACCAGCATTTGTTCCCCCCCCCCCACAATGTTTTCTAAAGCTTTTTTCTCAGGGTCGTTAAAAGTCAGGATTGTGTAGCAAAGGGTTAAACAGCTTGGAGAATGAAGGCTTTTGAAAACATTGTGGTAAAAGGAGAAATTGCTGGCAACCAGCATTTTTGCCTTTTTCCACAACGTTTTCTACCACCTGAGCCACAAATCACTTTCAATATTTTGCAAGTCTAAAATTTTGATGTTTGTAAAGATTTAAATGAAATGGACATTTATGCAGAGCTCCAGATCAGAGGGAGCGATGGTATTCTAAATCCATTATTTCTCTTCCAAACCCTATGTTGAGGGTACTCATTAGAATCGTCTCGACGTGACAATTCTAATGAGTACCCATAACATAGGGTTAAGTGTGGGGAATAATTAATATTTTAAATTTCAAAATCAAAATCACTCCCTCTATCTGGAGCTCTATTTATGGCTGTTTCCGGAAGTTTATAATATTATCCAAAGCGTATGTATATTCCAATAGTCAGGTGTTAATGACATCAATTCGTCAGGATTATAATGATGCTGTAAGTTTATTCCAGCTAATTTATTTTAACTTAATCGATGGATTGGCCTTTCAGTAAATCCAGTTTCAGCTAGGAAAAAGCTGAGGGAGCGATAATTACAGGGAAAGCGTCAATAAGGGACATTACTGTATACAAAGGTAACTCACCGACCCATCAGTGTTGTTATAAACGGGTAAAGTAACTGTTGTCATCATACCAAGACCCTATTTAGAAATAGAAAGTAAACAAATTACACAACATCTCAGGAAGGGAAAAGAAGCATTCGTTTGGACAAGATTAAACTGCCAGCCAATAGCAAACAGCCATACACAAAACTGGTACATCTTTTGTACAAGATTTTTTTTCTTTGATAAAAAATCAATCTACAATGCCCTCAAATTGCTTTGAGTTGCCTTAGTGGGCTTTGGAACCTTAACACTTTACCAAAATTTTAGATTGGTCCAAATTGAAAGCATTTGCAGACGACAAATTAAATGTGGCTCAAATAATGGAATTTATCTCCGAAAGGTAAGAAAACACTGTTGGAAAAGGAGAAAATGCTGGTTACCTGCATGTTCTCCCTTTCTCACAATGTTTTCAAAAGTCTTTACTCTCAGGGTTGTTTAAAACTCGGGATTGTGCGGTCAAGGATTAAGGTTAATTCGGCAAATGATGTCAGTAGAATTTATTCATGAACTTCTATTTAGCAAATACATTTTTCCAAGTGTTTAGAGTGTCTTTGCCTTGATTAAATTATGAAAGAGAAAAAAGATATGGAAATATGCACATAAGATTATTAAGCACTTAAATTAGAAATAATGCAGAATATTTAAAAAAAATAAAATATTTCAAAGGAATGGTTAAATGGATTCTCACAATTATACGGATGAAAAATCCAATTATAGGTGACTTAACCCTTTACCACACAATCCCGAGTTTTACCGACCCTGAGGAAGAAGGCTTTTGAAAACATTGTAGGAAAAGGAGAAAATGCTGCTTACCAGCATTTTCTCCTTCTCCCACGATGTTTTCCACCCTATCAAAGACAGAAATCATCATAAGAGCTACATTAAATTTTGTTGTCTGCAAATGCTTTGAATTTGGTGGAGTCCAAAATTTTGTCATTGGGTAAAGAGTTGAATATTTACTCTGCTTCAACTGACCAGTTCCTTAACTATTTACCAAATAACAAAATTTTAGACTAGTCCAAATGGAAAGCATTTGCAGACAACAAAATACATGTGACTCAAAAATTGAAATTTGCTTCGTGAAGGATAGAAAACACTGTGGGAAAAGGAGAAAATGCTGGTTACCAGCATTTTCACCTTTTCCCACAATGTTTTCAAACGGCCTCTTTCTCAGGGTCGTTAAAACTCAGGATTGTGTGGTAAAGGGTTAACATAAATTTATCTTGAAGAGTACTATATTCAATAGCTTGCTTTAGCACAAATTCTACAATTATCTATAAAATTTAAAAAAAAAAAGCAACTTAACAGGAAAAAGTTTCCAATCTACATTTATTTGTATTTATATCAAAACTTTGAAGATGGAAGTGAATTTTACACAAAATGGAACAAGAGATGTAAACTGTAGTTTGGCAACAATACTGAATAAATACCTGGTAGAGATGAGAACTGCCTAACCCTTAGACTGCTAGGCACGATTCACTGACATTTTGCATATAGTGTAGATCAAGATCAGGCTGCACAGAACATGCAGTCTGATCTTGGACCTACATTGTCCAATAAGGAGATAGTCTTCTCAAAAAGAAAGTTTGAAACTGCATTGTTCAGGTTTTTACTATCGGCTTGAAATGTTCATATAACTTATTCAGCAAGATAAGGGTTAAGCTTTTTAACCACTGTTGCAGCTTCAACCCTTTATTAAACAATGCCATGCTTTAGGAACCTTGAACAAAAAGGCTTTTGAAAACATTGTGGGAAAAGGAGAAAATGCTGGTGGTAACCAGCATTTTCTCCTTTTTCCCACGATGTTTTGTTCTCTTTTACAGATAAATCTCATTATTTGACCATATGATGTCTGCAGATGCTTTCCATGTGGATGTGTCTAAAATTTTGTTGTCTGGCAATGACTAAAACATATAAAAGAAAGGGAAAATAGAGAAGAGTTGAAATTCTAGGTTAACAATAAGAAAAACATGCATTTCACTACATCTGATCTAACTCTAGCAAAGATAGCTCAATTAGGTATACATGCAAAGGTAGAGGTACATTGCCAAAATGCAGTATTGTCAGATCATGCAATGTTTATAATGCATACAATATATATACAGCCAAAGCATATCCTAATTAACATAAGAACAATCAAATAACACTATCAATGTATCAATTATACAAAATATTATGAGATTTTGATTGGGAAATCTATAATTAAAATCTGATCAAGTACTATTTTCCTGCCATCCATTTTAACAGAGAGAGTAAAAGAGTCTTGCTGTCATATTCAAAACTTACCTTTAATTTTCGATCTGCAAGATTTATATTAATTTATAAAGATTTCTTTGTTCATGTTAAATTTTTTATAACCTTTAACTGCACACATGTGTTAGAAACACTCTGTAAATTAAGAATCTTATTTCAACATTCAGTAAAAGACTCAGATGTACTGCCAAGCAAAGGCCCTATTTCTTCTAAAAGTCCTCTCAACATATAGTGCAAGTATTTCTAAGTTTAAAAAGAAGGACATGATGACAGTTAAAACTTGCACACGAAAATATAAATGTGACTAAAATAATGGAATTGGTCTTAGAGTAGAAAATGTTGTGGGAAAAGGAGAAAATGCTGGTACCAACATTTTCTCCTTTTCCCACAATGTTTTCAGAAGGCTTCTTCCTTAGGGTTGTTAAAAGTTGGGATTGTGTGGTAAAGAGTTAAAGCACTCTACTGTTCGAATACAGAGTAACTTAATTCACATCTTTGCATACACCTTCCCATGAAATTTTAAGTGACAAGTATGACAAGGTGTTTGCAAAGAGTAAGGCTAAATCTGGACATAAGTGTGCTGGAATATATAAATAAATCAACATCCATCTGGAAAATGGCTTTTCAAACCATTGTGTAATGTGAGAAAAAAGGGGGAATGATGGTAAATTCTCCTTTTCCTACATTTTCCACCCTTTCACAGGCAAATTTCATCAACACAATCACATCAAATTTGAAGTCTGAAAATTCCGTCTATTTCTACAAGTCAAAATTTTGTTGCAGGGTGAAGGGACCTGAAAAAGAAAACTTGTTACAAAGGGCACACTGATACTTAAAGCCACTCATACAGCCAGAGGTGTGGAATTCCTCTTTCCTAACATGTCCATCTTCCCCACATAGTCCCTGGGTTAGTAGATTTTCACATTTCACTTTGTGGCATGCAAGTAATATCAGAACTGAAAAGAACTTTATTTCCTCAACAACAAAAAGAAGTCAAACCAAACCCTTCTTTTCAATGTATATATTTTCATATTCTATACTAAAATGATGAAATTATGGCAAAATGAAATGCAGATAAACTTTGTACACCTAAACTTCATAAACCTGGGCAAGCTGAGTATTAGAGAAGTTGGAATTTCCACATCCCTGATATAGCTAACTATACTTCTGACGAAGATATCCTTCAGGTTTTACATATAAGCTTACAAGACTGACTAAATATAGATGAGTCATGCTCTGAGAAAAGGGGGCTTAATGCATCTGCAAAAACTATCGACCCATGTCAGCCTGCGCAATCCACACAGCCTGATATGGGTCAAAACTTATTGTTATTGGTCATTTTTCTGCCTGTCAAAGGACCAGTGTACCTAAAGATTCAGTTGGTTGTGACCCAAAATAAATTTTATGGATCCATAATTTTGTGATGAATTGCCCTTTTCCCACAGCATGGCTCATTTGTAATCACAACAAAAACTTGGGTTTTGATTCTAAATCCTTAAATACTGAAGGCTACATGTGCAGTATAGATCACGCAGACTGCTCGCAACAAGTAGTCTGATCTTTGATCTACACTCTACAGTATTTGGGATATTCCGACTAAAATTATCACTCTCTAATGAACACTTAACCCTTTACCACACAATCCCGACTTTTTACAACCCTGAGCAAAAAGCCTTTTGAAAACATTGTGGGAAAAAGAGAAACTGCTGGTAACCAGCATTTTCTCCTTTTCCCACAATGTTTTCTACCCTATCAAAGGCAGATTTCATCATTTGAGCCACCTTTAGTTTGTCGTCTGCAAATGTTTTCAATTTGGACTGGTGTAAAATTTTGTCGTTTGGTTAAGAATTAATTCCATGGCAATATAACTTTACACTATGGGTGCCATGAGCAGTAATTTAATGAGTGTCTTTTTTTTTTTTTTTTTTTAAAATCATATTGGAATGATTTATGGGAGCAATAAGGAAAACAAGTAACAACCAATTGCTCATGTTTATACAATGTTTTCAAAAGCTATCTACAGCATAGGTAATTTTCTGGCTGTAGATACAAAGCTTTGCACAGGGATAAAATATCACACACGACAGAAAAAAAATCCATATCTACACAGTGTCCAATAGGGTTCCGAATATGGTATCTCACAGGCGGAATGCATACATTCTGATTTGTGATTTGATTGGTCAAAAGTGTTATGCTATGATATTCATCCGCCATTCAAAAAAGTTACTAGCCACTACACCATTATTTGTTTCATTTTGTTTACCTTTTTCAAATATGTTTATAACAGCAAAATTTTGGTGTTGAGAGTTGAAAGTATATAATAAAAGGAATACTAGGTTGTAGTAACTTTCCTGGTGCTTGTATTTCCTTCTTGCTGCATAAGAAAATTTCGACATCTTGGTTCACCTTTGGTCTTGCACGATGTCAAATTTTCTAACGTTGCTCAAATCAAATACAATACAAGAAAAGATACTACAATATAACATTCCGTATATATTTGTATGGTAAGAAATTTTATTGCCGAACCTCTCTATTGCTGTGAATACCGATATATAGGGCAGAGCACCACAAAATGGAAGAATTCAACTAGCAGGTGTTCCTTCCCCACAGTTTAACTCTTTACCACATGACAAAAATTTATACCTGTCCAAATTGAAAGCATTTGCAGACAACAATTCTAATGGGGCTCAAATAATATGATTTTTGTTTGGCAAGTTAGAAAACATTGTGGGAAAAGAAGAAAATGCTGATTACCACCACTTTCTCCTTTTTCCACAATGTTTTTAAAAGGCTTCTTTGTCAGGGTCGTTAAAAGTCGGGATTGTGTGGTAAAGAGTTAAGACACAAAAGTGTACATATTTTACTAAAGCAGGTTGTACTTTTATCAGCAGATACCTCATCTAGTTTTCAAAAAAAATTCTCCGAGGAACAAGTATTTTTTACGATGTGTACAGTGGCAGGCCTCCAGATAAGAGGGAATGAAAGTATTCTTAATCCAGTGTATCTCTTCTAGACCCTATGTTGTAGGTACTCATTAGAATCGTCTCGATGAGACGATTCTAATGAGTACCCATAACATAGGTTTTAGTCGAGAGTGATTAACATCCCCAATTTTCAAATCAAAATCACCCCCTCTATCTGGAGCTCTGCAGTGGGCTACAAAACTTGCCTAATTCTCTACACAACAAGGTCACACAAAATGTTGAACTAAACAATACTAGGTTTTGGAACAATTACTGATTAGAGTACAGCTGTGGGAAATTAATGGATGCAAAGATTTATACGAAATATTACTATGTTTGCTCAGATTTTTTGCAGTTTTTCTAATTTTGTCTGAGGTTTTTCTAATTGAGTCAGATCCAACTGCATGATCTGTACAGCCTGATCTTAATCAACACTGCCAGCAAAAACAAGAACAGGTGTGATAAGACTCTGTAGAGATTATCACAATATCAATGCATCCATTAGTTGTGACCCTGCTCTTGACCTTCATAAATAAGGAATCAGACAAACTATTTGAGTCATGCTCTGTGAAAAGGGGCTTAATGCATCTGCAAAAAAGTATCGACCCAGGCCAGCCTGCACAGTCCACACAAGCTGACCTGGGTCGAAACTTTTCGCTATTGGTCACTTTTCTGTATGTCAAAGGACCAGTCTACCTTATGATACAGTCAGTTGTTAGACATAATGAATTTTATTGATCCCTATCTTTGTGATGACTCGCTTGGTGGAATGCATCGCAGAGATGCATAAAGCCCCCTTTTGCCAGAGCATGGCTCATTTTGTTCATTATTAAACCAGAAAAATGTACATTTCTCTCTGCTCAAAATTATCTTACTTTACAAGTAGTTCTGCAGTAGCATTTTGCCTTCTAATCTAAAATGCACAGTGTTTTCTACCTTTTCCAAACCAAATTTCAATTTTTCAATCACATTTATTTTATCATCTGCAAATGCATTCGATTTGGACTGGTCTAAAATTTTGTCGTTTGGTAAAGAGTTAACGGTTGGCTATTAACCCTTAGAGCGCCGAATAAACCTGTCAGACATTTTCATCCTAGAAATACAACCCAAATAATTGCAGTTCATGGTTGCTTTTGTCTACAGTGATTCAACAAAGCGGACAGTGTAGATCAAAGATCAGGCTGCACGTTTTGTGCAGCCAGATCTTGATCTACACTGGCCGCAAACGCAACTACAGTAGTGAAAGGCGCTTTAAGGGTTAAAATATTACAGGATGTTTTTTTTAGATGTACAGGAGCCTTCAGAAAGGTATCATGAATGCCAGTATAATTACGTAGCTACAAATCCATTTGTGCACAACATTTAATAAGAGAATTCTGGAAGAATACAATGTATTCTTGGGAACCTGAGTTTGCAATTTTGAAATGAGTCTATCCAAAAGTTAATCACTTGATTGAATGGCATTTTACACCCACTTTCAACATTATTTCAGTCATATCATTGCGACAGCTCACATATTCATGTATGTCCCGTATTAGGCTAGGGCTCTGAAGTGTCTGAAGTGCCCAAGGACGCTCCCATGAAAAACAAAGTACTTCCAGTGAGGCTCAAACCCGTGGCCTCCAGTTTATGAGTCCTATACTTTATCATTTAGCCACGCATGACCCCCTAAACATAACTCTAAATAATTTGTAGAGTGAAAAGTACCACTTAGCACGTATCTAATTGTAAATGACTTTTGCAGACCACATCTATAAACATTTTGGCAGAAGAATCAATAGAAAATGAAGCAAGCAATTTCATCTCTTACATGTCTGCGAATATAAAACCTAAATTTATGGTCACTGGCAACCATTAAAAACAAGTTAATCTACTTCAAATTTGTTTAGGAGATAGTGAGCTCAGAATATACCATTCAAGTTCCTGACAGAGAAGGAGTTCAAAGTAGTAGTTGAAAAAAAGAGCCGTTTCTTCTAACAAGTAAAATTCTTTTTCTCCCTAGGATTTCTAAACATATCAGAAAATTACCATTCGATTCTTTTTCTGAAAATATGTCTCGGTTGCATGAATTGTACTGGGTTTTTCATTGTCAAAAGGTAGCCTGTGCCATAATGGTATAACCATGCAAAAACTAATTTTTGTGTGAATTTAACTCTTTACCAAGCAATAAAATTTTAGACTTGTCCCAATTAACCTTTATCCTGCTAAGTAAGTTAAATGGAAACTTCCAAACCGACAGTACAAACCCAAATAATGTTATTTCAAACTTATTTTTCGAAGAAAAATATCTCCTTTCCGGACAGTGTAGATCCAAGATCAGACTACATGTTCTGTGCAGTCTGATCTTGATCTACACTGTCCGCAAAAGGTCAGTGAGTCGTGCTTAGCAGGTAAAGGGTTAAAAGCATTTGCAGATCATAAATTAAGTAACTCAGAAGTTGAAATTTGTTTTTGGAAGCAAAGAAAACATTGTTGGAAATTGAGAAAATGCTGGGTGAGAAAATGCTGGGTACCAGTGTTTTCTCCTTTTCCCATAATGTTTTCAAAAGTCTTCTACCTGGGGGGTTCGTAAAAACTTGGAATTGTGTGGTAAAGGGTTAATAAGTCATTTTTCTGTGGATTTACTGTCCGATTCCTTTATCTACAGTACAGGAAAAAATGGGTCTGTGTTATACCAGATAATCCAAATAAATATTGCCCCACTTGTATTCCCCTTTGTTTAAAATTGCCTGGGGTCTGCCGACTACTGGAACATATTCCTTTAATAAAATGAAAACACTGTTAAGTTCTTAAATCTTCCATCTTTCTTGATCCTTTCCCTCTGTACAATAACAAAATGCATCACCCTGTATTTTCTAAAAGTATATCAGACAAAAATACAAAAATACAAATATGTAAAAATAACTGGAGCCCTGCTCTGTGAAAAGGGGGACTTAACCCTTTCCGAAACAAGCCCTGGTTTTCATGTGTCTGCAGTACAAGTCTTTTGAAAACACTGTGGGGAAAAGGAGAAATTGCTCATAACGAGCAATTTCTCCTTTTCTCACAGTGTTTTCTACCCTTTTTGATAACTTTCTGCCATTTTCATCAAATTTCAAATTGTCGTCTGCAAACTCTTTCAATTTAGGCCAGTCCAAAATTTGTCATTTGGGAAAGGGTTGATGCATCTGCAAAAAGTATCTACCCTGGTCAGCCTGACCTGGATCGAAACTCTTTGCTTTTAGTATATTTTCTACATGTCCAAGGACTATTCTACATCAGAATTTTGCCAGCAGTTTTACAAAAAAAAAAAAAATATATGGGTGTTACGGATCCATAATTACAAAATGATTTGCTTCGTGTAAGGCATCACAGAGATGCATAAAACCAACCACCTTTTGCCACAGCATGGATCATCTTTATAAACACCTTATGATTTCGGAAAGTATACCTAGGAAAAGACATACAACAGTTAAGTTGTCATCAATACACTGTAATCACTTAACTGTTGAAAACATAATTATGAGCCATGCTCTATGAAAAGGGAGCTTAATGCATCTGCGAAAAAGTATCGACCCAGGTCAGCCTGCGCAATCCGCGCAGGCTGACCTGGGCCGAAACTTTTCGCTTCTGGTCAGTTTTCTGTATGTCAAATGACCAGTCTACTTCATGATTCAGTTGGTTGTTAAGAAAAGTGGCTATTATGGATCCATGATTATGTGATGGCTTGATTAGTATCATGCATCACGGAGATGCATTAAGCCCCCTTTTGCCAGAGCATGGCTCATATAATATAATTTTTACGAGTTAGCTTGCCTACCAGTCAGTGTTGTATTAGCACATACATAATTCATGTCATATCCACATGCATCCCCATCACCTAGTAATCAATCAGAACAAGCAGAAAGTGCTTACAACAGTGGCTCATTTTTTAAAATCTTTGTCTAACTTGTTTTTCACAGTCAAAGATCAGGGTCTGTATTCACCAACCATTCTTAAGAACATTCTTAGTCTTGTTCTCCAAAATTTTCCACATTTGAAAGTAACACATCTTCTGATTGGCTAAACCATTTGGTTTAGCCAATCAGAAGTTGTGTTACTTCCCGACTTGTAAAATCTTGAAGAATGAGTCTAAGAATATTATTAAGAATGGTTGGTGAATGGTGATACCTTACAAATAAGCAAAGAAAGTCTCTGCCACTAGTTAGCAGAAAATATTAATTCCTTCAATACAATATTTGAAACTTTTTTGGTTAGACTAAGCCAGGGCTGGAGCAAAAGCTCACTTAATATAACTGAACCATGCTCTGTGAAAAGGGGGCTTAATGCAACTGACACATATCAGCCTGCGCAGTTTGCCCAGGCTGACAGTGGTCGAAATGTTTTGCCATTTGTAAATTTTCTGTATGTCGAAGCACCATTCTCCAGATTCAGTCAATCTTTAGACTAAACAGATTGTATGGATCCATAATTAAGTGATGGCTTGCTCGGTATAACGGATCACAGAGATGCATTAAGCCCCCTTTTGCCAAAGCATGGCTCACATAAATCTCTTCAACTGCATGTGTTCATTTTGACGAAGTGCAGGAATATTAAAACCAACACCCTTCATGGGGTAGTTTCAATTAAACAAAACGAAATTATCTTGAAATCCGTATTACTTGGCCTGTCCGTCAATTGAAAGTTTCCATTATAAATATAGAATTGAAATGAATACTCTAACCCATACCCCAACAGTCTGTTTAACTCTTTACCACACAGCAAAGTATCAGAGTTGTCCAAATTGAAAGCATTTGCAGACGACAATTTTAATGTGGCTCAAGTGATGTGATTTGTCTTTGATAGGGTAGAAAACATTGTGGGGCAAGGAAAAAATGCTGGTTACCAGCATTTTCTCCTTTTCCCACAATGTTTTCAAAAGGCTTCAGTATCAGGGTCGTTAAAAGTCAGGATTGTGTGGTAAAGGGTTAAGACATATCACTACCTAAATCAACAGACATAATGGAAAATCATATGAGGATAGCGACAATGCCTTTCACAAATAAATGTGGGAGCAGCAGTTGCTTGTAACGAGTTATAACTCATTTTCCCACAATGTTGTCAAAAACTGTGTGCTGCAGCATCTAAAGCCATTTCTGTAAGGGTCAGTGCTAAAAAAACAAATTATAAAGAAAGAACTAAACCATGCCAAAAGATTTGTCAGTAAGTTAGCCTTTTATAACTGTATGAGTAAGAATATTTAACATGAACAGGCCTGTTAACAGTGACCGTTAAAAGAGGCCACTAATAAGCTTTCTTTGAGACAGGTGACAGTTTATAATGAAGATCAAAAAAAAATAATGTTGAAATCTCCAACAAGAGCTTTCAACATTACATATGATCTGCATTAAGCTGTCACCTGTCTTCAAAGGCCAACATGCCTTATTCAATGAATGACTGTTCAAGACAGGTGTGACAGTAATCATAATGCATGTTGTTTAATACAATGTGCATCAAACTGGTTCAGAAACTTCATTCTATGAACAATGTGTGTGTGTGTGTGTGGGATTCAATCTAAAAATTGTATTAGGTTACTGCAAACTTGAAATAGCACATTTACATTTCTTCTGCCAAAGAAGCCTGTTTGTTTTTTGTTTTTTTCTTTAAAAACATGTTTCTTTTCTTTAAAAACATGTTTCTTTTTCTACACTTAAGTCTTTTATTTTGCTGTGGGATCCGAAAAAAAAAAAAATTTCAGTCATACATGATTTAGCAAATTATCAGACAAATGTCTTTTACAACTCTGCAGAAGGGTCCTCTTAACCCTTTCCTGAACGACAAATTTTGGACTGGTCCAAATTGAATGAGTTTGCAGACGACAATTTTAAATTTGATGAAAATGGCAGAAAGTTCTCAAAAAGGGTAGAAAACACTGTGGGAAAAGGAGAAATTGCTCGTTACGAGCAATTTCTCCTTTTCCCACAGTGTTTTCAAAAGACTTGTACTGTAGACACGTGAAAACCAGGGCTTGTTTGGGAAAGGGTTAAAAAAAAAAAAAAAATAAAAAAAATGCAATGGCTCTTTTCCTATTATGTTTTCAGTTCCATCCCATTATGCTCCTTTCCTTTTTAGGCCACCTCTACCTTCAATGCTTCTTTGGTAAAAGAAATATAACACTGTGGTAAATTCCACAACATATAACTTGTTTTGATACAATTATTTCTACATAGACGAGATGTATAGAAACACATTTTTAGATAGGCTTCAATCATTCAGATCTTCACCTAACAATTCAGCTGAAAAGTATTGAATATACAGTCTTGGAAAGTATCTAAATTTACAGTGTTGGGAAGTATCCATTTACCTCAATCAATTTCATTTAGCAGCAGTCAGAAGTCAGAAGATCAGATAGAATGAAGCTGCAATTTAGTAAACAGGGAAAACATCCATTCCTTTCATTTCTTTTGGTATCAAACATGTCATATGTTACTTTAAGTAAGCATTCATGATTATGTTATATAAGAGCATGTTTTAAAGTGTGTATTCATTAGAAGGCTTATATTCATTAATGCAATATCTCATTCATAATCCTGTATATTCAGCTAAAATTATCAGGAATTCCTCAGGTATCTTCAATCATTATTGTTTGGACAATAAGCAACACATGTTAGTTATTTATTTCATGCTTTCCAGTAGGATATCTAGAAATAGCGGTGAAAATATTTTTCGATATTACACGGGTACGACCTGTGAGAATACCGATTTGTACTGATTTTTATGGAAGTCTCGACGAAAAAAAAGGCATTAGAAGCATGAAATAAATAGATTATTTGTTTTTTTCGGTGAAAGATCGAAATTTATTTCATCTCGTGAACATCATTGGTAGTATTTTCACTCGTGGCTTGAAAGATCGAAATTTATTTCATCTCGTGAACATCATCGGTAATATTTTCACTCGTGGCTGCTGTGCCACAAGTGAAAATATTACCGATGATGTTCACGAGATGAAATAAATTTCGATCTTTCACCGAAAAAAGCAAATATCCTCTATTTATATCATAAAGGCATGATGCACTATACAGTTCAATGCCACCAATAACATGAAAGCTATACGAGCCATACTCAGTGAAAAGGGGGCTTAATGCATCTGCAAAAAGTATTGACTCAGGTCAGCCTGCGCAGTCCGCGCAGGCTGACCTGAGTCGAAACTTTTTGCTACTGGTCAGTTTTCTGTATGTCCAAGGACCATTCTATCTCATGATACAGTCCGTTGCCAGACATAATGGATTTTATGGATCCGTGATCATGTGATGACTTCCTTGGTATAACGGATCACGGGGATGCATTAAGCCTCCTTTTGCCACAGCATGGCTCATATACATTTACGAATCTAATTCCAGACAAACTTCAGTGCTGTTATGTGTTTCATGTCATGGGTGACGCAAAGAGCAAATACAAATTTCCGCAAATTTTGTTCTCTTTTGCCCACAATGTTTTATTCCCTTTCAAAGACATGTCATATTATTTCAACCACATTGCATTTGACATTTGCAATCGCTTTTGATTCGAGCATGTCTAAAATTTTGTCATCCGGTAAAGGTTTAACTCTTTAAAGCATAATACTGAGTTTTAACAACCCTAAAGAAGGAGATTTTGGAAACATTTTGGGAAAAGAATGCTGGTAACCAGTATTTTCTTCCTTTCCCCACAATGTTTTCCACCTTGCCGAAATACAAGAACTTGGTTAAAGCCGTATTTAATATGTTGTGTGTTAATGCTTTCAATACAAATTTAAAATTTTATCATGTGGTAAAGAGCTAAGATGTTCATGAATGTAGTTGTATGTAAACTGACATAAAAAACACTACTAAATGGGCACAAAGTTCATAGAACTTCCTTCGTCAATAACCATGTCTTTCTTTCCAAAACTGAGATTTCTAATTGCATATGACTGTGTTTTTTGTCTTTTTGATACATATAATTTCAGAATAATTTAAAATTCATGCCTCAATTTTACAAATGCAATGAAAATTATTTTTTTTCTCTCAAATTTTTCATGACAGCTTTGAAAAACTGACTTTGTTGAGAAAAATTGTAGGTCACTTAAATTAATATTACTTGTAGTATACATACTTTACAACATGCTCTTTTCCCTTAGATTATCAAACACAACTTCCCTAGATAATCAAGCACAACAGTTACTACAGTTGTATTTGTGGACAGTGTAGATCAAAATCAGACTGCACAGACTATGATCTGATTTTCAACTGCACTATCTAAAATTTTTGTAAATTAAACAGCCTCAAAATTTGTATCATGCTGACCTTTTTAACCCTTTACATCACAATTCCAAGTTTTCAAAAACCCTGAGGGAGGAAACTTTTGAAAAAACTTTGTTGGAAAAAGAGAAAATGCTGGTAACCAGCATTTTCTCCTTTTCCCACAAGGTTTTCTACAATTTAAGACACAAATCTTATCACTTGAAAACTTCATTCAATATTGTCAGCAAATGCTTTCAATTTGGATGAAACTAAAATTTTCTCATCTGGTAAAGGGTTAACTGACTAAAACTTAAAATATCCTTTTCGTACACTTGGCTATCTAAGGGTTGAATTTCTAGATTTCAACTGCAATGCCACATCTCAGCCTGTCTGAAATTCTGTATAATACAGTTCAGCATTAGTAGAAACTGAGTGCTACCTTAACCCTTTACGGCACAATCTCGACTTTTAACGACCCTGATGTTGAAGCCTTTTGAAAACACTGTGGGAAAAGGAGAAAATGCTGGTAACCAGCATTTTCTCCTTTTCCAACAATGTTTTCTACCCTATCAAAGACAAATCGCATCATCAAATTGTCGTCTGCAAATGCTTTCGATTTGGACAGGTCTAAAATTTTGTCGTGTGGTAAAGAGTTAATACCAATCCTTCATAATCAAATGATTTCCCTTTTCTTCTTTGCATTAGTTTCTCCTTTAAGCCTTAAAGACAGTTCGAAAGAAATGTTCTTTTTGTTGACACAAAAATATATCCCAATGAGTTATTCTTGTTATATGGTCATTCATAAGCCACGGAGCATGTTCACATACCATGAAGAACTTCAAACAGGAATGAAATCGAGATTTAGAGCAATTTTGAAAGTGACATAACTTCATTTCATCTTGAAAGTTGAACTAAATTTTTCTATGGACACTTTGAGTACGACTTCAACATAATTTGTACCAAAAAACTGTATCAATTATTTGCAAGAATTTGCAGCAATGGTGATACCTTTAAAAGAGAGTGAATCATTTGTTACTATTACTTGCACTATTAGCAACTTCATCAGCAATATTGAAAACTGTTCAATTACTATAGACCTCACAAACAGGTGCTAAAAGTGTCAACCCAGGTCAGTTTGCGCAGCCCCCACAGGCTGACCTGGGTCGAAACTTTTCGCTACAGGTCAGTTTTCTGTATATCCAAGGACCAGTCTACCTCATGATTGAGTCAGTTGTTAAAAAAAAGTGGCTATTATTGATCCATAATTATGTGATGGCTTGATTGGTATGATGCATCACAGAGATGCATTAAGCACCCTTTTGCCAGAGCATGGTTCATATATTGAAGATGAAACTTTTTTCAGTAATCTAGAAACAATGATTTGACTACTTTCTTGGTGCCACTCATTTTTGTGCAAGATTTTACAGTTCTGACCAAATAGAGAAATCCAAACAATTATGAAGGATTCCCATATTTTAACCAAAATAGATGATAAATTACAAGCATACAAACAAAATTTTGAAACTGTGTTATATAACAATGAACTTCATTCCATCTCGAGTGTGTTAGACAAGCCTCAACTTGTGATTACCCTTGGGTCATATTTAATGGAATAATGGACTAAATCTTCTATGTCTAGGCTGTAGGTTTCCAGAGCTTCAGCCGTCTTTTGCAAGTACTTCTGTATGACAACAACAAACAGAACATGTATAACATATAATAAAATAAATATAATCAGACCTCCAGATAAAAGGGAGTGATAGTTTTCTAAATCCATTCTCTTCCAAACCCCATGTTGTGGGTACTCATTAGAATCATCTCGATGAGACGATTCTAATGAGTACCCGTAACATAGGGTTTAGTGAAGGGTGATTAATATTTTCAGTTTTGAAGTCAAAATCACTCCCTCTGTCTAGAGCTCTGTATAATTATGATCCAGAACGATGAACTTAAAAATCAAGTCATAAACATTGAATCAAACTCAACATGTTCCATACAGTGGACTGGTGTACCTGAAAAATAAAGTATTAACCCTTTCCCAAACGACAAAATTTGGACTGGTCCAAATTGAATGAGTTTGCAGACGACAATTTTAAATTTGATGAAAATGGCAGAAAGGTCTCAAAAAGTATAGAAAACACTGTGGGAAAAGGAGAAATTGCTCGTTACGAGCAATTTCTCCTTTTCCCACAGTGTTTTCAAAAGACTTGTACTGCAGACACGTGAAAACCAGGGCTTGTTTGGGAAAGGGTTAATACATGTCATCCTTCAGTTCCTTCTTAGCCTACATAACAATTCCTTCCACTCTTTTCCACACAATCCCTACTTTCAATGACCCTGAAAAAGAAAGCTTTTGAAAACATTGTAAGAAAAGGAGAAAATGCTGGTAAACCAGCATTTTCTACTTTTCCCACAATGTTTTCTGCCCTTCCCAAAACTAACTTCAATTCTAGAGTTGCATTTAATTTGTCGTATGGAAACACTTTCAATTTGGTACTGGTCTAAAATTTTGTTGTGTGGTAAAGAGTTAAAATGATCTGTAACATCTCACAATCTCATCTCTAAAGATCTATGTTTACATGTGACCCATTCACATCTGTTCCTCAGTGGAAATACTATTTGGCTGTTCCAACTGTCACTCTTGTGACAATTTCTTCAGATATTTAGAAATGTCCCATTCCTTGGCAAATATAAATGAGCCACACTCTCACAAATGGGGTCTTAGTGCATCTCCCTGATGCATTGTATGAATCAAGCCATCAGATAATTATGGACCCATAATTGCCACTTTTTGTGACAACTGACTGAATCATGAGGGAGACTGCTCCTTGGACATATAGCAGTGCAAAAAGTTTCGACCCTTGTCAGGTCAGCCTGCGCAGGCTGACATGACAAGGATCGATGCTTTTCGCAGATGCATTAAGCCCCCTTTTCACAGAGCATGGATCAAACCTGTCGAGGCAGTGAATAACACATATTTATTTTCACTTGCTACTAATATGGCAGTGATTAAGCGAGGCAGTATCTGAATACATACGTGTTGACTGCAGTCATAAAGGCCACACTGTTTTGTTAGAAAACTGTGTTTGCCAAATAGTGCTGCCAAATATCATAAAGAAGACATTTTGCTACCTGTTCTAATCTAAAAGTCTCACAGAAATATTAGAGAACGACAAGTCTGCCAGAGCAAGTGATGTACAGAGAAGGAGAGAGCGGAAAACAGCGGAAGAGATTAATCAATCACACTTCAAAATTCAAATGTACATGAGCCATGCCCCGGCAAAAATCTATTTGTGCCATACTCTGGCAAAGGGGGGCTTAATGCATCTCCGTGCTGCATCATACCAAGCAAGACATCACAAAGCTAGGGATCCTTAAAATTCATTATGTCTTACAACCAACTCTATCATAAGGTAGAATGTGCCTTCAACATACAGAAAACTGACTAATAGCGGAAAGTATTGACCCACGTCAGCCTGTGCAGACTGCACAGGCTGACCTGGGTCGATACTTTTCCCCAGATGCATTAAGCCCCCTTTTCACAGAGCATGGCTTTTTTTTTTTTTTTTTTTTTTTTTTTTTTTTTTTAAACAACCAGTTGAATCCTGAGGTAGAATGGCCCTTTGACTTGCACAAAATTTACAAATAGCAAAAAACTTTGACCCATGCCAGCCTACTCTGATTGCACAGGCTGACATGGGTGGATACTTTTTGCAACTGCATTGAGCCCCCCTTTTCCACAGAGCATGGCTCATACGTACTTTAAGAAAGTATGGCATTTAAAACCTATACAATGACAAATTCAGAAAAATATAGTCTGATAATCACTGAAGCTTGAACTGATAAATATGAGCCATGCTCTGGCGCGGTTTAATGCATCTCCGAAATGCATGATATCAATCAAGTCGTCACACAATTATGAATCCATAAAAGCCCATTTTTTAAGTAATTGATTTAATCATGAGGTAAACTGGTCCTTTGACATACAGAAAAATTGACCAACAGCAGAAAGTTTCAGCCCAGGTCAGCCTGCGCAGACTGCGCAGGTTGACCTGCGTCGATACTGTTCGCAGATGTGTTAAGCCCCCTTTTCACAGAGCACGGCTCATATAAGTTGATATCAATCTCGTGCTAAACAATTTTGTATATCATGAAACTCATCTTTACATTTTTACATAATCTAAACATCATATAATCATTACAGAACCATGTGTGCCTTTGATGATGAATTGTGACTAAGCATGAATATCTACAATCTTAAAATCTATCCATGGACAATTCTTGTATAAAATAATCATCCACTGACCACACAAAAAAAGTTGTCCATGATCCAATGTATATCATTCTCTGGACATTCACTGATGCCAAATCAAAGCAGCAAATATCAAAAGCTCAATTCAAAGGTGCCAGCCAGGATGTTTAGAAGTGGACATGAAAAAGCATTTGTGAAGTTTTTGCGTGAGGTAAACTTTGAATAGCATTTTTATCCAAATACTTTATACTATAACAATTTTACAGTCAAAATAATGCCAAAAGGAGTAAAGTAATTAAACAGATCAAATAAAAATGTACTAAAGACAAAAGAGATTACTGAAAGAACAGAGTAGAATTTCTTTCTTCATTTAATATGTAGATTCACTGAAAACATTTGTAATATTTTACAGAATATTTTGGTTAGAGCCGTAATTTTTTTTTTTATTTGATTAGAAGATAAAAAGTTATGACCAAGATAAAAAAATAATTATATGTTAAGAAAACCTGATATGCACTAACTTAAAGATTAATCTAATGATGAGAAAAATAGAAGACAAAGATGAAGAAGAATGAAAAAGACCTCAATAAGAGTCAAAACACCAGTGAGACAACTATCCAAACCCACAGCTAAATAATAGAAAAAAGAATCAATCACCAAATTGAGAAAATTACTGCTATATAAATAAGATTAGCATTCCACTTGAGGCAGAAACTTTTCAGACAGACACAAAATTATCAATATTCTTCAAATAGTATGCCTATTTCTACAATCTGTCATGAAAAAGTACTCCTGATTTCTCATAGTAACACTGCATAGAAAGGATTTTCAAATCCTTAATTTTAACTTAACCCTTTCCCAAACGACAAATTTTGGACTAGTCCAAATTGAAAGAGTTTGCAGACGACAATTTTAAATTTGATGAAAATGGCAGAAAGGTCTCAAAAAGGGTAGAAAACACTGTGGGAAAAGGAGAAATTGCTTGTTACAAGCAATTTCTCCTTTTCCCACAGTGTTTTCAAAAGACTTGTACTGCAGACATGTGAAAACCAGGGCTTGTTTGGGAAAGGGTTAAAGACTTTTTTAAATTCAGAGCTGACTTTGTGCTTCTTTCATACAAAATACAGAACGATTTTCAAATTCTGTTTTAGTGAACTCTTTTGTCACCTAATGTGGTTCTGTAAATGTTTACATTTTCAACTTGAAACAAGAGGGCCATGATGGCCCTGGGTCGCTCACCTTAGTAGAGTGCCTTAAAGGTTTTTCTTTAATTTGACCATGTGACCTAGTTTTTGACCGCAGGTGACCCAATTTCAAACTCATATTTCATGAAGACAAACATTCTGACCAATTTTCAAGTCAACTGAGCAAAAAATGTGGCCTCAAGTGCCCTAAAAATATTTCTTTAATTTGACCTAGTGACCTAGATTATGACCCCAGGTGACCGAAATTTGAAGTGGTCTTGGACTTTATCAAAAGAAACATTTTAACCAATTTTCAAATCAAATGAATAATAAATGTGGCCTCTAGAGTGCCCACTAGCTATTTCTTTAATTTGACCAAGTGACCTAGTTTATGACCCCAGTTGACCCAAATTCAGACTAATGTGAGATTTTACAAAGACAAACATTCTGACCAATTTTCAAGGCAATTAAGCAAATAATGTGGCCTCTAGAGTGCCCACAAGGTATTCCTTTATTTTGACCTAGTGACCTAGTTTATGGTTCCAGGTGACCCAAATCCAAACTCATCTGGTATTTCATCAAGACAAACATTCTGGCCAAATTTCAGGTCATTTGAGCAATAAATGTGGCCTCAAGAGTGCAAACAAGGTATTTCTTTAATTTGACCCAGTGAACTAGTTTATGACCCAAGTTGACCCAAATTAATCTTATGTGAGACTTTATAAAGACAAACTTTCTAACTAATTTTCAAGGCAATGGAGCAAATAATGTGGCCTCGAGAGTGCCAACAAGGTATTTCTTTAATTTGACCTAGTGACCTAGTTTATGACCCAAGATGACCCAAATTCAAAGTCAATGAACTTGTTGCGCTTAGATGGGCAAACAAACTTAGAAGAGAATCACTACATACCAAATATCAAAGCTCTACGCCTTCCACTTTTAAAGAAGAATTTCAAAGTTTTCCTTCTTTGTTCCTATGTTCGAACTTGTGACCCCCGGGGCTGGGCCAGTTTTGACCCAGGGGCATCATATGAACAAACTTGGTAGAGGTCCACTAGGAAATGCTACATACCAAATATCAAAGCTCTACATCTTCCCGTTTAAGAGAAAAAGAAATTTAAAGTTTTCCTTCTTTGTTCCTATGTTCAAACTTGTGACCCCCGGGGCGGGGCCAGTTTTGACCCAGGGGCATCATATAAACAAACTTGGTAGAGGTCCACTCTGAGATGCAACATACCAAATATCAAAGCTCCACACCTTTCGGTTTCAGAAAAGAAGAATTTTAAAGTTTTCCTTCTTTGTTCCTATGTTCAAACTTGTGACCCTAGGGGCTGGGCCAGTTTTGACCCAAGCAGCATCCTTGGAACAAACTTGGTAGAAGTCCACTAGGAGATGCTACATACCAAATATCAAAGCTCTATGCCTTCCCATTTAAGAGAAAAAAATAATTAAAGTTTTCCTTCTTTGTTCCTATATTTGAACTTGTGACACCCGGGGCAGGGCCAATTTTGACCCCAAGGGCATCATATGAACAAACTTAGTAGAAGTCTACTAGGTGATGCTACATACCAAATATCAAAGCTCTACGCCTTCCAGTTTCAGAGAAGATGATTCTTAAAGTTTTCCTTCTCTGTTCCTATGTTCGAACTTGTGACCCCCGGGGCAAGGCCAACTTTTGCCCCAAGGGCATCATATGCACAAACTTGGTAGAGATCCACTAGAAGATGCTACATACCAAATATCAAAGCTCCATGCTTTCCTGTTTCAGAGAAGAAGATTTTTAAAGTTTTCCTTCTTTGTTCCTATGTTGGAAATTGTGACCCCCGGGGCGGGGCAAGTTTTGACCCCAGGGGCATCATATGAACAAACTTGGTAGAGGTCCACTAGGCGATGCTACATACCAAATATCAAAGCTCTACGCCTTCCAGTTTCAGAGAAGGTGATTTTTAAAATTTTACCTCTTTGTTCCTATGTTCGAACTTGTGACCCCTGGGGCAGGGCCAGTTTTGACCCCAAGGGCATCATATGAACAAATTTGGTAGAGGTCCACTAGGAGATGCTTCATGCCAAATATCAAAGCTCTATGCCTTCTAGTTTTAGAGAAGATGATTCTTAAAGTTTCCTTCTTTGTTCCTATGTTGGAAATTGTGACCCCCGGGGCGGGGCCAGTTTTGACCCCAGGGGCATCATATGAGCAAACTTGGTAGAGGTCCACTAGGAGATGCTACATGCCAAATATCAAAGCTCTACGCCTTCAAGTTTCAGAGAAGAAGATTTTTAAAGTTTTCCTTCTTTGTTACTATGCTCAAACTTGTGACCCCCGGGGCGGGGCAAGTTTTGACCCCAGGGGCATCATATGAACATATTTGGTAGAGGTCTACTAGGCAATGCTACATACCAAATATCAAAGCTCTACGCCTTCCAGTTTCAGAGAAGATGATTTTTAAAGTTTCCCCTCTTTGTTCCTATGTTCGAACTTGTGACCACCGGGGCAGGGCCAGTTTTGACCCCAGGGGCATCATATGAACAAACTTGGTAGAGGTCTACTAGGAGATGCTACATGCCAAATATCAAAGCTCTATGCCTTCAAGTTTTAGAGAAGAAGATTTTTAAAGTTTTCCTTCTTTGTGACCATGCTCAAACTTGTGACCCCCGGGGCAGGGCCAGTTTTGACCCCAGGGACATCAAATGAACAAACTTGGTAGAGGTCCACTAGGAGATGCTACATACCAAATATCAAAGCTCTGCGCCTTCTAGTTTCAGAGAAGAAGATTTTCAAAGATTTTGCTTTTTTTTCCTTTTTGTTGCCATGGCAACCAGAGTTGTGGGTGGAATTCAATTCTTTGAACAATTTTGGTAGAGTTTCACCCAAGGAACATCCCTGCCAAGTTTCATCAAGACTGGCCCAGTGGTTTAGGAGAAGAAGATGTTTAAAGAAATTGTTGACGGACGACGGACGCCGGACATAGGGCGATCACAATAGCTCACCTTTAGCACTTTGTGCTAAGGTGAGCTAAAAAGGAACATAACCACAACAAATCTGATTGATTTGATTGAATGGTGTTTTAAAACACTTTCAACATTATTTCAGTCATATCATGGCATCAGCTCATATATTCATGTATGTCCTGGGTTTCACCAGTACTAGACCTAGGTTCTGAAGTGTCTTGCCCAAAGGCGCTCCCACAAAAAACCTAGTGTGTCCAGTGAGGCTCCAATACAGAGGCTCCCAGTTACAAACCCCACACTTTACCATTGAGCCACACAGGACCCGTATAACAAACCTGACATATCATGCCAACACACAGTGCTTCCAAACCTTCCAATGATTCTGAATCACTTTGGAAACAAAGTGCTTCATCAACTTTTATACAGGGGACAAAATTTAAGTTTGGTCCATATCAAAAGCACTTCCTGACAAATTTTATGTGGCTTAAATGGCATGATTCTGTCATTCCAAGAATAAAAAAAAGCATTATGCAGGGGAAAAAGAGAAATTCTGGTTATCCCTTTTTTTCACAATAATTTAAAAACCTGGGTTGTCTTTGTTTTTTTCCTCAAGTCTGTATTCACCAATCGTTCTTAAGAACATTCTTTGTCTTATTTTCCAAGATTTTCAAAATTTGAAAGTAACGTTATTTCTGATTGGCTAAACCAAATGGTTTAGCCAATCAGATGTTGTGTTACTTTAAAAAAATTTAGAAAATTCTGAAGAATAAGACCGAGAACGTTCTTCAGAATAGTTGGTGACTACCGACACAGAAGACTGGTACGGGCTAAGCCGACCTGTATCACCCTAATACTTGTGCATTGCGTACAAATCACTTTGCAAACATAATTTGTGTATTTCAAAAGAATCTGCACCAAGTTTGGCTAGTTTGGCCCAATAAGTACCACAGACTGGTACAGTCCTGGATGGATGCTCGTCCATAGCTCATGTTCCACATGGTTCAAGGCCAAAGGTCGCGATATCACATCAAGGTATGCCTACATGTACGTAAACGGTCAGGTTAAAATTTAATACAGATATTTAACAAACAAATTACTCATTATCCTGCTGAAAAAAATAAATCACACAATTTTTTAGACTATTAAAGTAACATGAACATATTCAATACGAAAGAAAGTTGATTTCTAAATTCCTACAGGCTTACATTTGAGAGAGAATTTCAAACCATGTACTTTAATATGAGCCATGCTCTGTGAAAAGGGGGCTTAATGCATCTGCAAAAAGTATTGACCCAGGTTAGCCTGTGCAATCAGCGCAGGCTGACCTAGGTCGAAACTTAGCTATTGGTCAATTTTCTGCATGTCAAAGATTTAGTCAGTTGTTAGCCACAATGGATTTTATGGATCCATTATCATGCGATTTTTTAGTTGGTATAATGCATCACAGAGATGCATTAAGCCCCCTTTTGCCTGAGCATGGCTCATATCTATCTTTTAATGAGCAAAAGAAATGGTTCATGCTCTGTGAAGAGGGGGCTTACTGCATTTGCAAAAAAAGTATCGACCCAGATCAGCCTGCGCAGTCCGCACAGGCTGACCTTGGCCAAAACTTTTTGCTGTTGGTCACTTTTATGCATGTCAAAGGACCAGCCTACCTGATGATTCAGTTGGTTGTTAGGCAAAATGGATTTCATGGATCCATAATTATGTGATGACTTTCTTGTTTTAATAAATCACAGAGATGCATTGAGCTCCCTTTTACCAAGCACGGCTCAAATTTTTGTGACCAAAAAAAAAAAGTTCTCCTTCCCTTTTTACAGTGGTAATGAGATCACAAAGCTGTAAACAATCTATGGAATAAAGATTGAAACTAACACCTTAACCCTTTACCACACAATCCAAACTTTTAATGACCCTTGGAAAGAAGCCTTTTAAAAACATTGTGGGAAAAGGAGAAAATGCTGGTAACCAGCATTTTCTCCTTTTCCCACAATGTTTTGTACCCTGTCCACCTTTAGTTTGTCATCTGCAAGTACTTTCAATTTGGACCAGTCTATAATTTTGTCGTTTGATACTGATACAGTCATGCCTAAGTCAATCAAAATTTCATTTCCAGTCATATTTGAAGGAAACCCATTGTTAAGTTCCAAAAAAGAATCTCTATCAGAGGGCTGAACTATAAACACATACCTGAACTTTTGATCTAATGGCTCCCATCGCAGGAATCTGAGAAAAGTACCCTAAAACATAAAAATCAAACAGAATGAACCTATTTCATTTCATGCTTTTCGGTAGTTTATCGAGAAATAATGGTGGATTATGGTTTTTTATTTCAAGGTTACTACCAGTGAAAATACCAATTTCATGTTTTCTAACTCTTCAATTAAAGGCGGAAACAGTAGTTCCTGCGCCCTAGCTACCAAGGCAAATGGTGCATGCAAATCAACCAGAGGGAAATATGACATAATTTACCCTGTATTTCTTGCACGTTACGTAATATTATAATGCACTGCTATATGAGGGGGGTATGCCATGGGGAATTACCGAAAACAACTCTACTGGATTTGATGAAAGTTCCAACAAACAAGAGGGCCATTGGCCCTAAAGCGCTCACCTGGGTAAGATTATCTAGGATTGATAAGGCTGAAAAGATCCTGGTCATGATGATGTAAAATGAATGATCTACTTTTTGACTGCTTTAGCCTATTTTTTAATTTCTAATCTGGCTCAAAATGTGGCCTCCAAGGTCACACAAGGTTATTCTAAGATTCGGCCCCATGACCAACATTTTGACCTGACGTGACTTGATATCATTCTTTTCCGAGATTTCATCTAGACAAACATTCTGACCAAGTTTCATGAGTATCAGGCTCAAAACATAGCCCTTAGAGTGCATACAGGGTTTTTCTAAGATCTGGCTCAATGACCTACTTTTTGACCCGACGTACCTGAATTTCAAACTTGCCCGACATTTTATCCAGACAAACAGGCTGGAAATGTGGCCTCTAGAGTACACACAAGCTTTTTCTACAATTTGGCCCTGTGACCTACTTTTTGACCCAGCATAAGCTGATTTCGGACCTGTCCAAGATTTTATCCAGACAAACATTCTGACCATGCATGTCAGGCTGAAAATGTGGCCTCTAGAGTGGACGCAAGCTTTTTCTAAGATCTGGCCCCTTGACCCACTTTTTGACCCAGCATGACCCAATTTCAAACTTGTCCAAGATTTTATCCAAACAAACATTCTGACTCAGTTTCATGTGTATCAGGCTGAAAATGTGGCCTCTAGAGTGTACACAAGGTAAATGTTGATGACGCACGACAGACAACGGACACAGCACGATCACAAAAGCTCACCTTGATCACTTTGTGCCCAGGTGAGCTAAAAATAAACAAGAGGGCCATGATGGCCCTGTATCGCTCCACTGGCTTATAAATATAAACCATAAATACTAAACATGTCAATTCTGAGCCAAATGGTTTCAAAATGAAGACTTACAAAGTTTTCTCTGTAAAAGCCCATGTGAATGTTGAGACCCGCAGGGCAAAGCCATTTTTGATCCCAGAGCTATAATTACTTGAACCCTAGTACAGGTCCACAAGATAAAGCCACATGCCAAAATAATTCAAGTCTATGCTGTATGGTTATAAATAAGGTGATTTTCAAGTTTTGTCCATATGAAGCCTCTGTAAAACATAAGACCCCTGATGCAATGCTAATTTCAAAAAAAAAAAAATCAAAACGGGAAGATTTCTAAAGTTGTCACTATGTAAGCCCATGTAAAACTTGTGACCCCTGCGGCGGGGCCAATTTTGACCCCAGGGCTAAAATTTTGGCCAGCTTGGTAAAGACCCACTAGATATAGCTACGTGCAAAATTTGGTAGCTCTAAGCCTTATGGCTAGGTACAGGAAGATTTTTAAAGTTTTCTGTATATAAGCCTATGTAAAACTTGTGACCCCTGGGGCTGAGTCAATTTTGACCCCAGGGCTATAACTTGCAGAAACTTGTAAGAGGTCTACTACATAAAGCTACATGCCAAATTTGGTAGCCCTATGCCTTATGGTTTCAGACAAGAAGATTTTTAAAGATTTCCAATATTTTTCGGTTTTGTTGCCATGGCAACCAGAGTTTTTGAAGGAATCAAATTCTTTCAAGAAATTCTGAAGAGGACCATGGCAGGATCATTTCTGTGAAGTTTCATGAAAATTGGATGGGTAGTTTCAGAGAAGAAGATGTTTGAAATAAAAGTTAACGCACGCACGCACGGACGCACAACGGACACCGGGCAATGACATAAGCCTGCTGGCCTTTGACCAGTGGAGCTAAAAATGATGGTCTTATCTGTCAAATTGTTTTCCACCCCTTACAAAGACCAGTTCGATCATCTGAGACACATTTTATTTGTTATCTGCAAATGCTTTCAATATGGACTTTTTATCATATGGTAAACAGAGCTCCAGATAGAGGAAGTGATTTTTATTTCAAAATTGAAAATATCAATCACTCTCCACTAAATCCTATGTTGTGGGTACTCATTAGAATCATCTCATTGAGACGATTCTAATGAGCACCCACAACATAGGGTTTGGAAGAGAAATAATGGATTTTGAATATTATCACTCCCTCTAATCTGGAGGTCTGGGTAAAGACCTCAATATAATAAACAAAGCTGTAATTAATATTCAAATTAAATTTTTCTCCAATTATTACTCAAACATCTTCCTCTTGAAGTTTAAATATAACAAATTCATAGCAATACAACATAATAATTACGAAAGTCATATAGCACAAACCTCTATTTACACAGGCCATCCATCTAATTGCTGGCACAGGATTGGCTGTTGGTCCAACTGCGTAAGTAAACACTCTGTACGTCTGTGAAAGAGAATGTAATTAATCTACAGGCCTAGTGGCTGCTAAAAGTAAACCATGCAGGTGCTAAAATGCATTTACATTTAAAATCATACCATTCAAAAGTATGGAAATTATTGTGAAGATGACAATCTATTATTAGTCCAAGTGTTAGTCATTTGCACAAAAATTGAATTATGAAACAAGGCAAAAAGTTGCCACCCTAGGTCAATATGTAGAGATTATTTGTTTTTTTCGGTGAAAGATCGAAATTTATTTCATCTAGAGAAAATCACCAGTAATATTGTATATCAAGAGTGGCACAGCCAGCGTAAAAAAATTACTGAAGATATTCACAAGATGAAATAAATTTCGATCTCTCACCGAAAAAACCCAAATATTCTTTTCATTTCATGCTTCTGACCCCTATTTTGTTGGAACTTTCATCAAAATCTAGTAGAGTTGTTTTTGGTAATTCCCGTGGCATATCCCCCCTCACATAACAATGGATTACAATATTATGTCAAGCATGAGAAATATAGCTTAACCCTTTCCCAAATGACAAATTTTGGCCTGGTCCAAATTGAAAGAGTTTGCAGACGGCGATTTCAAATTTGATGAAAATGGCAGAAAGTTATCAAAAAGGGTAGAAAACACTGTGGGAAAAGGAGAAATTGCTCGTTACGAGCAATTTCTCCTTTTCCCACAATGTTTTCAAAAGACTTGTACTGCAGACACGTGAAAACCAGGGCTTGTTTGGGAAAGGGTTAAATTACGTCATATTTCCCTCCTTTGAATGGCACACACTGATTACCTAGATAACAAGTGCACGGGAACCATTGTTTCCACCTTCAATTGAAGAGTTAGAAAATATAGAATCGGTATTTTCACTGGTTGTAAAGATGAAATATCAAACCATAACCCACCATTATTTCTTGTTAAACTACCGATAAGCATGAAATAAATATCAGTAATATCTGGTTTTGCTTCAAATAAACTTATATCAAACATTATAAGGGTGGAAGAGTCCAACTTTTAGATAAGAAATCTATGTGTACATCGCTTTATTCAGGCACTGCACCACAGTTCTTTTTGCCACCCAAATGCTGCATAAGCTCTTTACCACACAATCCCGAGTTTTATCAACCCTGGGAAAGAAAACCTTTTAAAAACATTGTAGGAAAATGAGAAAATGCTGGTAACCAGCATTTTCTCCTTTTCCTACAATGTTTTCTATTCTTTCAAAGACAAATTCCATGTTTTGTGTAACATTTAAATTACCATCTGCATGTGCTTTCAATTTTGACAAGGCCAAGATTCTGTCGTCTGGTAATGGGTTAACTGATATAATATCTACCACAGCTTTATTTGGCATGCAGTGTAGATGAAGATCATACTGTAGAAAATGTGCCCTCTGATCTTGGATCACCACTCTCTAGTATTTCATGAGATACCCTAGCAAAAACAACCATCAAACTGTGGACCCATCTTTTCTCCCTGACTAAAAATGTCTATACTATAAAACAGTCCAACAGCTATGCTCACACCCGACATTTACCTTATTTCCTTTAGGATTGTACTTCTGAAACACTTCCTCAGCCAGCTCTGACCCACCATCCGTTAATAACATAATCATCCTGTTACAGTTAGCGCCTTGTCTTCCTTCAGGTTCTGCCTTCAACTGGGAAAATACATGCAAAGAGAGATAAGCCATGCTCTAGAAAAAGGGGATTTATTTCACCTCCATGATACTAAGCTAGTCATCACATAATTATGGATCCATACAGCCCATTTTGGCTAACAACCTACCAAATGATAAGGTACACTGGTCCTTTGACATGCAGAAAATCGACCAACACCAAAAAATTTTGACCCAGGTCAGCCTGCGCCGCCTGCACTAGCTGACCTCGGCTGATACTTTTTGCAGAAACATTAAACCCCCTTTTCACCGACCATGGCTCAAATGAATTTGTGGAACATTCAAAACTTAAATAAACCAAACGGATATCTTCATAAAAAGTAATTAATTAATATCATGTTTACATTCTACCATGCAAAAGTTAGAAAATAATTAACATTGATTTTATGAACCCTTAAAGCCTGAAATAAACCCAATGGACATTTTTAGTTTAGATTAAGGCCCAGATAATTACAATTTCATGGTTGCCCTTTGTCTGTGGTGTTTCAGCAAACCTGCTGGTGAAGATCAATGATCAAACTGAATGCTTTTAGCTTTTGTGAAGTCTGTCTTTGATCTATGCTGCCCCTGCAAAGGCAACTAAAGTTGTAAAAGGCCCATTAAGGGTTAATGTTCTACCATGAAAAATTAGAATTTGAGTTTCACTTACTTTTTCAAACTGCTCAAATGCAAATGTCAGGCCACGTTTAAAGTCAGCCATTCCAGCAGCCTCTATCTTCTCCACATCTTGCATCAGAATCTGTAAACAAAATCAATTAACCCTTACATTGTTCAATAAATTCAATTAAACTCTCAAGCAGATATTGAAAACCTAAATAATGCTACTTCAAACTTATTTTTCGGAGAAAAACATCTTCTTATCAGACAGTGTGGATCCAAGATCAGATTGCACATTCTGTGCAGTCTGATCTTGATCTACACTGTCTGTAAAAGGTGAGTCATGCTTAGCAGCCTATGGGTTAACTCTTTACCAGATGACAGAATTTTAGACTTGTTCAAATTGAAAGCATCTGCAAACAGTAAATTGCAGACAACAAATCAAGTGATGGGATTTGTCTTTGAAAGGATAAAAAAGATTGTGAGAAAAGGAGAAAATGCTGATTACCAGCATCTTCTCCTTTCCCCAAAAGATTTTTTAAAAGATTTCTTTCTCAGGGTCATTAAAACTCTGGACTGTATGGTAAAGGTTTAATGTTCTCTGATTATTTTGATTACATTTATCTCTTTACCAAATGACAAAAGTGAAGACAACAAATTAAACTTGGTTCAAATGACGGAATTTGTCTTTGAAAGAGTAGAAAACATTATGGGAAATATAGAAAATGCAGGTAACCAGTATTTTCTCTTAATCCTATGATGCTTTCAAAGCCCTTTATCTGAGGGTCGTTAAATTTGGTTTGTCTTGGAGTTTAACAACTCAGGTCATATCATGGCGGTCAGTGATGTAACCATGTGTTTCCTGGCTTTCTCACACCAGTACTGACACAACTTTCTTTCCAAAGCCACTGACTACTTTTCTCACATGCATCAGAGGTGAGAGGCAAAAAATCGCCAGAAGGAAAGTTTGCCTCAACCGGGTATTGGACTCGCAACCAGGTCACGAGTCAGATATGCTAACCACTGAGCTACACGGGCGAGCGGGTCGTTAAATCTTTGGATTGTGTGGAAAAGGGGTAAATCAGTGTTTTAGCATAAGTATAGTTAACATGTAGTCTGGTCATTCTAGTCTGGTCATTCAAGCATAACAATAATTATTCTCATACAAGTTACAGTTAATTCTATTTCACTTTTTTTTGTATGCATGTAAGTGGTTTTATGCAATCATATCATATCAACCAAACCTATTCCAAGTCTTCCCCACACAAGATTTATTACCTATTTAACCCTTTACCACGCGATCCAGACTTTTAACGACCTTGACAGGGAAGCCTTTTGAAAATATTTTGGGAAAAGGAGAAAATGCTGGTAACCAGCATTTCCTCCTTTTCCCACAATGTTTTCTACCCTATAAATGACAGAAATAATCATTTTAGCAACATTCAACTTGTTGTCTGCAAATGCTTTCAATTTGGTTCAGTCCAAAACTTTGTTATTTGGTAAAAAGTTAACAGAGGCAACAGACATCTAATGAACATCTTTGTGCAACAGAATATACTTCATGTTGGGCCTAAGGCCCCTTCTTTTTCATCCTCTCAATGTACAGAAGGTGCTATCTGATTCTGATTTTACACTGTCTGGTGTTTTGTGATAGAGTCTTGTAAAAACAAAGTTGCAATCATTTTTTTCTAACTGAAAATATCTAAACCAACTATATGGGTCTGTATTCACCAACCATTCTTAGAAACATTCTCAGTCTTACTCTCAAGAATTTTTTACATTTGTAAGTAACACAACTTCTAATTGGCTAAACTATTTGGTTTAGCCTATCAGAAGTTGTGTTACTTCTCCAATCTAGAATTAGACTTAGAATGAAATTAAGAATGATTAGGGAATCAGACCTTGGTGTCTTAGAGACAAGAAAGTATGGTTGATCGTATTGACAGTATGGTGTTTCACGCCGTTTTTAACATTATTTCAGTTATATCGCGGCGGCCAGTGCATCTATCCATTCCTTCCCGGAGTTTCTTTTATCAGTACTCCACACAATATTCTTTCGAAACCACTGGCTGCTTTCCCACAAAACCATCGTAGAAACAATGGTCAGCATTGAGAGAGGAATGAATCCTGTCCCAATGACTATCATCAATCCTCAGAAAGAAATTGGCCAGTGACCTCCTTTCCTTAAGTCCTGTACGATACCGATTGAGCTGCCGGGACTTGGCAAGAAAGTATGGAAAACAATGCAAGTACAGTACATGTACTGAAGAAACTGCTTGTTTGAAAGTAGTAACACTTCTCACTGACCTTGTTCTAGATCTTTATTTTACATCAGACCTTTTCTTGACACTTTCAAATTCTTCTTCGGCTATTCTCATGACCAGACAGTAAAACAATTAGTAGCAGATAAAAATCATATCAAACAGTGTTTTGTAAAACCTGTTCTAATCAATTTGTGTTAACTATTTACCACACAACAAATCTTAGACATGTCCAAATTGAAAGCATATGCAAACAACAATTCCAATGTGTCTCAAATAATTGAATTCATTTCTGAAAGGTTAGAAAACATTGTAGGAATAGGAGAAAATGCTGGTTTCCAGCATTTTTTTCCTGTTCCCACAATATTTTTAAAAGGCTTCTTCCCCAGGGTCATCAAAACTCGGGCTTGTGTGGTAAAGGGTTAAACATAAACAAATGGTGTCATTCTTAAGAACCAACCTGTTTATTCCGGTAGTTGGCTTGCACAAAGGATCCATTGAAGCAATCTGACACAAACTTGGCTGTATCATTAAACTGTAAAGAAACAATATAAATATGGACTTACGGCATAACTTGCTCTATCACTGCTAATGGTAACTTCAGTAACTTTAGTGGGTAGTGAAGATTCAGACCAGAATGCACAGCAGTCTGACCTTGAATCTGCACCCGCCACGACCAAACAAGAGGGCCATGATGGCCCTGGGTTGCTCACCTTAGTAGAGTGCCTTAAAGGTTTTTCTTTAATTTGACCATGTGACCTAGTTTTTGACCGCAGGTGACCCAATTTCAAACTCATATTTCATAAAGACAAACATTCTGACCAATTTTCAAGTCAATTGAGCAAAAAATGTGGCCTCGAGTGCCCTACTGATATTTCTTTAATTTGACCTAGTGACCTAGATTATGACCCCAGGTGACCCAAATCTGAACTGGTCTTTGACTATATCAAAAGAAACATTTTAACCAATTTTCAAATCAAATGAATAATAAATGTGGCCTCTAGAGTGCCCACTAGCTATTTCTTTAATTTGACCAATTGAACTAGTTTATGACTCCAGGTGACCCAAACTCAGACTCATGTGAGATTTTACAAAGACAAATATTCTGACCAATTTTCAAGGCAATTAAGCAAATAATGTGGCCTCTAGAGTGCCCACAAGGTATTCCTTTATTTTGACCTAGTGACCTAGTTTATGGTTCAAGGTGACCCAAATCCAAACTCATCTGGTATTTCATCAAGACAAACAATCTGGCCAAATTTCAGGTCATTTGAGCAATAAATGTGGCCTCCAGAGTGCAAACAAGGTATTTCTTTAATTTGACCCAGTGAACTAGTTTATGACCCAAGTTGACCCAAATTAATCTTATGTGAGACTTTATAAAGACAAACTTTTTAACTAATTTTCAAGGCAATTGAGCAAATAATGTGGCCTCGAGAGCGCCAACAAGGTATTTCTTTAATTTGACCTAGTGACCTAGTTTATGACCCAATATGACCCAATTTTGAACTCAATGAACTTGTTGTGCTTAGATGGGCAAACAAACTTAGAAGAGAATCACTACATACCAAATATCAAAGCTCTATGCCTTCCAGTTTTAAAGAAGAATTTTAAAATTTTCCTTCTTTGTTCCTGTGTTCAAACTTGTGACCCCCGGGGCTGGGCCAGTTTTGACCCAGGGGCATCATATGAACAAACTTGGTAGAGGTCCACTAGGAAATGCTACATACCAAATATCAAAGCTCTACACCTTCCCGTTTAAGAGAAAAAGAAATTTAAAGTTTTCCTTCTTTGTTCCTATCTTCGAACTTGTGACCCCCGGGGCGGGGCCAGTTTTGACCCAGGGGCATCATATGAACAAACTTGGTAGGGGTCCACTCTTAGATGCAACATACCAAATATCAAAGCTCCACACCTTTCGGTTTCAGAAAAGAAGAATTTTAAAGTTTTCCTTCTTTGTTCCTATGTTTGAACTTGTGACCCCAGGGGCTGGGCCAGTTTTGACCCAAGCAGCATCCTTGGAACAAACTTGGTAGAAGTCCACTAGGAGATGCTACATACCGAATATTAAAGCTCTATGCCTTCCCATTTAAGAGAAAAAAAAAATTAAAGTTTTCCTTCTTTGTTCCAATGTTTGAACTTGTGACCCCCGGGGCAGGGCCAATTTTGACCCCAAGGGCATCATATGTACAAACTTAGTAGAGGTCTACTAGGTGATGCTACATACCAAATATCAAAGCTCTACGCCTTCCAGTTTCAGAGAAGATGATTCTTAAAATTTTCCTTCTCTGTTCCTATGTTCAAACTTGTGACCCCCGGGGCAGGGCCAACTTTTGCCCCTAGGGCATCAAATGCACAAACTTAGTAGAGATCCACTAGAAGATGCTACATGCCAAATATCAAAGCTCCATGCCTTCCTGTTTCAGAGAAGAAGATTTTTAAAGTTTTCCTTCTTTTTTCCTATGTTGGAAATTGTGACCCCCCGGGGAGGGGCCAGTTTTGACCCCAGGGGCATCATATGAACAAACCTGGTAGAGGTCCACTAGGCAATGCTACATACCAAATATCAAAGCTCTACGCCTTCCAGTTTCAGAGAAGATGATTTTTAAAGTTTCCCCTCTTTGTTCCTATGTTCGAACTTGTGACCCCGGGGCAGGGCCAGTTTTGACCCCAAGGGCATCATATGAACAAATTTGGTAGAGGTCCACTAGGAGATGCTACATGCCATATATCAAAGCTCTATGCCTTCTAGTTTTAGAGAAGATGATTCTTAAAGTTTTCCTTCTCTGTTCCTATGTTGGAAACTGTGACCCCCAGGGCGGGGCCAGTTTTGACCCCAGGGGCATCATATGAACAAACTTGGTAGAGGTCCACTAGGAGATGCTACATGCAAAATATCAAAGCTCTATGCCTTCAAGTTTCAGAGAAGAAGATTTTTAAAGTTTTCCTTCTTTGTTACTATGCTCAAACTTGTGACCCCCGGGGCGGGGCAAGTTTTGACCCCAGAGGCATCATATGAACAAACTTGGTAGAGGTCCACTAGGCAATGCTATATATCAAATATCAAAGCTCTACGCCTTCCAGTTTCAGAGAAGATGATTTTTAAAGTTTACCCTCTTTGTTCCTATGTTCGAACTTGTGACCCCCGGGGCAGGGCCAGTTTTGACCCCAAGGGCATCATATGAACAAACTTGGTAGAGGTCCACTAGGAGATGCTCCATGCCAAATATCAAAGCTCTATGCCTTCTAGTTTTAGAGAAGAAGATTTTTAAAGTTTTCTTTCTTTGTTCCTATGTTGGAAATTGTGACCCCCGGGGCAGGGCCAGTTTTGACCCCAGGGACATCATATGAACAAACTTGGTAGAGGTCCACTAGGAGATGCTACATGCCAAATATCAAAGCTCTACGCCTTCAAGTTTTAGAGAAGAAGATTTTTAAAGTTTTCCTTCTTTATGACTACGCTCAAACTTGTGACCCCCGGGGCGGGGCCAGTTTTGACCCCAGGGGCATCAAATGAACAAACTTGGTAGAGGTCCACTAGGAGATGCTACATACCAAATATCAAAGCTCTGCGCCTTCTAGTTTCGGAGAAGAAGATTTTCAAAGATTTTGCTTTTTTTCCCTTTTTGTTGCCATGGCAACCAGAGTTGTGGGTGGAATTCAATTCTTTGAACAATTTTGGTAGAGCTTCACCCAAGGAACATCCCTGCCAAGTTTCATCAAGATTGGCCTAGTGGTTTAGGAGAAGAAGATGTTTAAAAGAAATTGTTGACGGACGCCGGACGCCGGACATAGGGCGATCACAATAGCTCACCTTTAGCACGTTGTGCTAAGGTGAGCTAAAAACTATTCATTTGCAGTGAAAGCAATCCACATTTTGACCTTGATAACAGCTGAACTTATTAAACCCTTTAACACACAATCCCGAGTTTTAATGACCCTGAGGAAGGACCTTTTGGTAACCAGCATTTTCTCCTTTTCCCACAATATTTTCTACCTGTCCGAAAACAAATCTCAGTTTTTGTGTCATTCATCGTCATCTCCAAATGCTTTCAATTTGGACCAGACTAAAATTTTGTCGTTTGGTAAAGGATTAATAGGCAACAAATGAGTTTAGGGCAAAACATATGAGCCATGCTTTGTGCAGATGGGGTTCAAAGCATCTGCAAAAAATGTTGACCCATGTCAGCCTGCGCAGTCCAAGCAGGCTGACATGGGTCAATACTTTTTGCTAAATGTAATTTTTTTTGCATATCCAAGGACCCTTGTACCTCTGAATTTTTTTAGGTTTTTAGACAAAATGCATTCTAGGGATTCAGAATTATGAGATAACTTGCTTGGCATGATGCTACACAGAGATGCCTTAATATCTAAAGCGCTGGAACCAACTTAAGTTGTTTTTGCTGACAGTGTAGATCAAGATCAGACTGCACATAACGTGCAGTCTGATCTTTGATCTACACTGTCTGCTAATTCATTATATATTCTGTCCAAAACAACCTTGAAATGACAATATTTTGGATGTTCAAAATTGAGAAGGTCTCTTTCATAAATTTAGGACTCTAAGGGTTAAACCCCCTTCTGCCACAGTGCTGCTAAAATAATAGGACAATCATGGTCCCTTGCTCAGCTATAAGCAGTATGCCTATAGATACATGCAATGCCTCAGGACATTTCCTCCATAACCAAACCAGCATACTATATTTCTTCTAATTAACGCGCCCAGGCACCATGCAAAACACCGACAGGGTGCTCTTATTTTATTACCAGTTTGCCGAATTTTAAGTCCTGTCACTTAGAGTAAATACGGTACTTTGATCCGGGCTTTAGTTAGTGCTGAGTGCAAAGCCGTCACTATTTTGAAAGACTCGATGTATTCTACAGTAATGCAGATATCCATTTTACCGTAGATTTTGGACACTAAATATCATTCATGATTAGTATAATGGGACAGTGGTATTAAGTACTTCACTTTCTTAAAGTTTTTCAAAGTTAGTTGACAAACTTTGTGTTACCGGAAGATTATAATGTTACTGGAAATGTATGTGTATTTGGATAGTCATGTGTTAATGACATCGATTTGTGGAGTAATTAGGATTATGTAGACACCCCACTGTTACGTTTATTCATAAAATATTGGTCATTAGTGATTTTCCTAAGTATGCATTTGAAAAGTTTTAGTGAAGTTATCTTGCATTCGTAAGTTTGTCACTCCAGTCATCAATTTTAAAGTAAGGTCAATGACGGTGGGGGTTGTCTGGAGGCTTCTGGAGTAAGAAATATGGTGGGGCACTACTATCGGAGAGGGAGCGTCAATTAGGTGAAATACAGTACATCAACTCATGTGCATACTTTGAACTTTATCTTTCAATTCCTCCATGACAAGAACAGCCTGTATCAACTCTAGTATACACTGAATTTATCTCTGCAACAAAATCTTAGCCTGGCTAAGCTTTTACAAATTAAATGTGGCTTTAATGACAAATAAGATGAGACTTTAACATCATGTTCTGTCTTTGAAAGGAAAATTCTGTGGGTAAAGGAGAAAATGCTGGAGACCAGCAATTCCTCCTTTTCCCAAAAGATTGCATAAGCACTCTATGTTCACAGTATTTCCAGCCTAATGTTTTTACCAATTTGAATCATTCACAAAGGCATTAACTCTTTATCAAACGACAAAATTTTAGACTTGTCCAAATTGAAAGAATTTGCAGACAACAAAATAAAAGAGATTCAAAAATTGAAATTTGTTTTGGGATGGGTAGAAAACATTGTGGGAAAAGGAGAAAATGCTGGTTACCAGCACAGTCTCCTTTTCCCACAATGTTTTCAGAAGGCTTCTTCCTCAGGGTCGTTAAAAGTCAGGATTGTGTGGTAAAGAGTTAACCCTTTACCACACAATCCCAACTTTTAACGACCCTGTGAAAGAATCCTTTAGAAAACATTGTGGGAAAAAAGAGAAAATGCTGGTCACCTTTTGCCATGATGTTTTCAATCCTTCCCAAACCAAATTTTAATTTTTCATTCATGTTTATTTTGTCATCTGCAAATGCTTTCAATTTGAACCAGTCTAGAATTATGTCATTTGGTAAGGAGTTAATAACCAGCGATTTTTTTCCGCCGCTGTAATATCAAAAATGATATACCTGAGCAATGTTTACGAAATCATTTTCACCGAGGGTATCTAGTAATGATTTCACAGACACCTTTATCAACTCTAACGTCTGGCCATGGACACTCCCACTCCTGAAAATAAGACAGGAATTATTCTGTAATTCTGGGCTGTCTCTCTCGTGGCATTCATGAAGTCTTTCAACCCTTTACAACACAACCAAGAGTTTTAACAACCCTAAGGAAGAAGCCTTTTGAAAACACTGTGGGAAAAGGAGAAAATACCGGTAACCAGCATTTTCTCCTTTTCCCACAATGTTTTCTCCCCATCAAAGACAAGTTCCATTATTAGATTCACATTCAAGTTGTTGTCTGTAAATGCTTTGAATTTGGAAAAGTCTAGATTTTTGTTGTGTGGTAAAGAGTTAACCCTTTACAACACAACAGTGAGTTTCAAACCCTTTAGGAAGAACCCTGTTGAGCCAAGGCCCAGTAACTTAGTCAGTAGCATACAAGACTTGAGAACAGGGGGTCGCTGGTTTGATCCCTGGCTCAGTCAATTTCTTCCCAAGGACTGATGATAGTCATGGCTACAGGATTCCTTCCCCTCTCACAACTGACCATTGTTTCGATGATGGTTATATGGGAAAGCAGCTAGTAGCTTGGAAAGAATATTGTGCATTGTACTGGTAAAAAGAAACTCCGGGAAAGCATGGATAGGTGAAATGGCCGCACAGGTATGACTGAAATAATGTTGAAAACAGCCTTAAAGACCATACAATCAATAAATCAATCAAGAACCCTGTTGAAAACATCGTGGGAAGAGAAGAAAAACATGCCGGTCACCAGACCATTATTTTCTCCTTTTCCCACAATGTTTTCTACTGTTTCATAGACAATATTCACCTTTTGAGCCACATTTGATTTGCAAATGTTTTGGATTTAGATGTTCCCAAAATTTTGGCGTTGGCAATGAGTTACTTAGCTAATTATAAAGACTTAAAATCATATCAAACCTAAATCTATGACAGAGTTGGCATAAATTAAATCAGAAGAGTTAAATTAGATAAGATATAGAGGATGTTTTTTTTGTCGGTGAAAGATCAGAATTTATTTCATCGAGTAAACACCATCATAATATTGAAGTATTACCGATAATGTTCACGAGATGAAATAAATTTCGATCTTTCACCGAAAAAAAAAAACAATTTCTTTTTATTTTATGCTTCTAAACCCTATTTTGTTAGGACTTATATAGCGTAAATTACTTCATTTTTCCCTTTATTTGAATGGCACACGCTGATTACCTAGGTAACTAGTGCATGGGAACTACTGTTTCCACCTTCAATTGTAGAGTTAGATAATATAAAATCAGTATTTCCACAAGTTTTAACCATGAAATATCAAACCATCATCCACCATTATTTCTCAATAAACTTCTGAAAAGCATGAAATAAATAGGCATATATAGCATAAGCTCTGTATTGTAAACTCATGATGAAGTGGCACTAACGCAGAAAGGAAGGTTTGGTTTCCTTTGTATTGGAGTATAACGCCGTTTTAACAGCTGAGGTCATATCATGGCAGTCTGTGCACCTACACATGTGGTTCCTGGCTTTCTCACACTACTGATTTCCAAGTCACTGACTACTTTTCTCAAACGCATCGGAGGTGAGAGGCTAAAAATTGCCCGAAAGAAAGTTTGCCTCAACCAGGTATCTAAGTCACAACCACCGGGTCATGAATCAGATATGCTAACCACTGTGCTACCCGGGTCGGCAAGAAAGAAAGGAAAGTGGAAGTAAAAGAACTTACATGTCTATGAGTATAAACATATCTTTTGGAGAGCTGGCTCCCTGAGTATACCTGAAAAATAAAAATAAACTATGTCAAATATAGCTTTAGAATTTAATGTGAAGAGAAATTGTCTAAAAGTGAATAACAGGCTACCCTTCCCTGCAGACTCTAATCAAAACAGAGGGTTTTTTTTAACCCTTCACCAAACAATCTCAGGTTTTCACGACACTGGTGAAAAGGTCTTTTGAAAACATCTTGGGAAAAGAAGAAAATGCTGGTAACCAGCATTTTCTTCTTTACCCACAATGTTTTCTTCTCTTCCAAAGGCAAATTTCAGTTTTTGATTCATGTTCAGTCTGTTGTCTCCAAATACTTTCAATTTAGAAGAGTACAAAATTTTGTCGTTTGGTAAAGAGTTAACTCTTTACCACCTAACAATGTAAGTCAAAAAAACGTAGTGGGGAAAAAAGGAGGAAAAGCTGGTTACCAGCCTTTTCTCCTTTTCCCACCATGTTTTCAAAAGTCTTATATCTCAAGGTCATTAAAACTCAAAATCTTAGACTTGCCTAAACTCAAAGCATTTGCAGACAGCAATTCAGTTGTGGTTCAAACAATGAAATTTGTCTTTGATAGGGTAGAAAACATTGTGGGAAAAGGAAAAAATGCTGGTTACCAGCATTTTCTTCTTTACCCGCAATTTTGTGGAAAGGCTTCTTCCTCCGGGTTCTTAAAACACAGGACTGTGTGGTAATGGGCTAATGCCAATAATTTCTTCTTTTGCCACACTGATTTCCTAAGAGGTCCGCTATAAGAGAAGACCAGTCACTTGAAAGAGGCACTGAGATCGATATGAATGATCAACAGCATCATCACGTACCATGATCTTCTTCTAACATCATACAGGTCGACAGACTGGGGTTCGGTTTTCCATATACTGGCTGAAATAAAATTGGAATTTGCAAAATCATATTGAAGACAATTAAGACATACAGTGACTCCTGGAACTGTTTACCAAACAATCCTGAGATTTAAAGACAGCTTTGACAAGGCCTTCTGAAAACATTGTGGGAAAAGAAGAAAATGCTGGTAACCAGCATTTTCTTCTTTTCCCACAATGTTTTTGTTCCCTTTCAAAAACAAATCCCTTTATTTGACAAATGTGTAAGTTTTTGTCTGTAATGCTTCCAATCCTGAAAAGTCCAATTTTTTTTAGTTCGGTAAAGAGTTCAGTTCTGTATTATACCAGAATTTGTTTTGGGAAAACAACATGTTTTCAGAGATGAACTTAATTTCTTCATATTAGCTTTCCAGAGACATCAAAGTAAAATAAAATGAGCCATGCTCTGGCAAAAGGGGGCTTAATACATCTCCGCGATCCTTGATACCAATCAAGCCATTTCATAATTATGGATCCATGATAGCCACTGTTTTTAACAACCGACTTAATCATGAGGTTGACTTGTCCTTTGACGTACAGATAATTGACCAATAGGGAAAAGTTTCCGCTGAGGTCAGCCTACGTGGACTATGCAGGCTGATCTGGGCAGATACTTTTCGCAGATGCATTAAGCCCCCTTTTCACAGAGCATGGCTCAAATGTCTATAGTATAAACAATGTAATGAAGCAAAAATTATACCAAAAGCATAAATAAAAATTATAGACTCTACTGACTCATGAGGGCAAATGCAAAACAACTACATTTTGAAAACATTGCTACAAAACCAGTCTTTTCATTCCATGTCTGCCACTCTTCAAAATATTTTAAGACATCCCGTCCAATCCACTTCCATGCACTAATGGATCTACAAGACTCAAAATATGGCTGTAAATATTTATCGATTTTGTTTTGTCTTTTTCATACACAAGTATCTGAACACCATCCCAATATGAGCATACAGGACTTGAGAACAAGGGGTCACTGGCTTGAATCCCCAACTCGGCCAATTTCTTTCAGAGATTTGATGAGTTACTGCAACAGGATTCATTCCTCTCACCGCTAATCATTGTTTGCACAATTATTATATGGGAAAGCAGCCAGAGGCTTTGGAAGAATATTAACGGCAAGTACTGGTAACAAAAACTCCAAGAAAGCATGGATAGGTGCACTGGCCACAGTGATGTAACTAAAATTAAGTTGAAAACCAAGTTAAACATCGTACAATCAACCAACCATATGAAGGAAAGATTTGTGATACAGGGCCCGGTTTCACAAAAAAAACTTTTAAGTCTCTTATTATGCTCAAATCCGTTGGTGGACTCAATTTCTGGCTCAAATTTAGTTCATTATTTGAGCCGCATTTGACTAATATTAAGAGACCTTAGAAACATCCTGAAATCCTAGATTAACTTAATGTTTCAACTCGACAAAATAAATGGACTTCACTCAATTAACAGACATAAGTCCATTATTTTGCTGAGTTGAGCCTGAAATGTTGTCAACACAGGATTCCGGAACGTGACTAAAGTCTGTTAGTGTTGGTGAAATGCATCTCAAAAAAGAAACCAAACTAAAGCCAGAAAATGGGTGTCTTAGTAGATCTGAGCTAAAAAAGATACTGAAGTTTTTGGTAAAACCAGGGTCCGTATTTACCAACCATTCTTCAGAACGTTCTTTGTCTTGTTCTCCACAATTTTCTACATTTGAAAGTAACACAACTTCAGATTGGCTAAACCAAATGGTTTGGTTTAGCCAATCTGAAGTTGTGTTACTTTCAAATGGTTAAGCCAATCTGAAGTTGTTTTACTTTCAAATGTAGAAAATTTTGGAGAATAAGACTAGGAATATTCTTAAGAATGGTTGGTGAATACGAACCCAGGCCCAGCTCTGAATCCTATTTTCTAATACAAAAATCAATATATCTCCCATCACCTGCTTTCACCTTCAGTCTGATTATGTAATCTGATGGATATTGATCATTTTACACTGTAACATACAATATTGATTGCAATCTCCTGGCTCTCATTTTCAAAGCCTGTCGGTTCATGCTGGCCCATACTTTATCTTCGTGATAAAGATTAACCCTTTGCCAAATAATCCCCAAGTTTTAATGAACCTGACAAAGGAGCCTTTTGAAACCATTGTGGGAAAAGGAGAAAATGCTGGTAACCAGCATTTTCTCCTTTTCTCACAATGTTTTCTACTCTATCAAGGACAAATTTTGTCATTTGAGCAAAATTTAATTTCTTGTCTACAAAATGCTTTCAATTTTGAAAAGTCTAAACTTTTGTCATTAAGAGGACAGTTAACCCTTTCCCAAACGACAAATTTTGGACTGGTCCAAATTGAAAGAGTTTGCAGACGACAATTTTAAATTTAATGAAAATGGCAGAAAGTTCTCAAAAAGGGTAGAAAACACTGTGGGAAAAGGAGAAATTGCTCGTTATGAGCAATTTCTCCTTTTCCCACAGTGTTTTCAAAAGGCTTGTGCTGCAGACACGTGAAAACCAGGGCTTGTTTGGGAAAGGGTTAAGGCAATAGTTATGAATCAATCATCAGATTGTTATAGATTTTAAATTGTTACCAAATGAAAAGATTTTAGATGTGACCAAATTCAATGCAATTGCAGACGTCAAATTAAATGCCGATCAAAAAAATACCTCCGTCTTTGAAATGGTAGAAAAACTTGAAAAACTTTGTGGGAAAAGGGAAAATGCTGGTTCCAAGCACTTTCTCCTTTTCCGACAATGTTTTCAAAAGCAATCTTCTCCAGGGTCATTAAAACACAGGATTGTTTGGTAAAGGGTTAAGATGCATTAAGACTGCCTTATAACTACATGTAGCTGGAATCTATCTTCTACAAAATACAGGCCATATTTCTATGCATAATTAATGATTCAATTAACTTCATTGCATCCTACTGCCATAAGAATAACTCATCTGTATCACTAAGTCCTCTTTCAGGACCTATAGGTATGCTCATTGTCTCCATGGCATAAGGATTTGTGTAAATGAGCACCTTTGTCATAACTTCTCGTGTTCAGAGTATTTCAATCACTACTAGTGAAAGCTAGTTCTTACAGTATTGCTCGACACTCAGATATATCCCATCAGAAGACAGCTAATGAAATTGGTGCAGGAAAAGGGGCCATTGTGTGATACAAGAAATTGCTTCTTTTCTTTTTATATATTAACCGTTTCTTCCCCCTCCTTTAAAGACTAAGTAATGACTTGATTTTCTTGTAGATTCTTCTCTTTGTGCTATTTGTACCAGTTTTCATTTGAACATAAGCCTAGTTGATAAAAGTGTTATGTTTAAGTTTAAATGGAGCTCCAGATAGAGGGAGTGATTTTGATTTCAAAATTAAAAATATTAATTATTCTCCACTAAACCCTGTGTTATGGGTACTCTTTAGAATCATCTCATGGAGACAATTCTAATGAGTACCCACAACATAGGGTTAAGAAGAGAAATAATGATTTTAGAATACCATCACTCTGGAGTTCTGTTTAAACATTATATATTTAACATGGATGTGAAACAAGTTTGTAGACTTCATATCAATCAATCTCTATGATTGCTTTCTAAAAGCCTTTAACCAGTACTGCATTATGATAAACTGTTCCTTACCTGGTAAGGTTCTCATGAACCCAGTCTGGCTGCCAAAATACTGCCACAGTATTTCTGGGTCCTTTTCATAGTTTTCTTTAAACACTTTATCCAGAGCTGCTGACCACTTCAGACCATTGAGAATTTTTTCATCTGTTGTACGAAAAGAAAATAGTAATTGAATCATGCTCTGTGAAAACTGGGCTTCATGCATCTGTAAAAAGTATGGACTCATGTCAGTCTGTGCAGTCTGCAGACCCTGAAGAAATGCTTTTGAAAACATTGTGGGAAAAGGAGAAAATGCTGGTAACCAGCATTTTCTCCTTTTCCCACAATGTTTTTCATCATTTCAAAGACAGAAATCTTCTTTTGGGCCAGTTTCAATTTGTTGTGTGCAAAATTAAATGCTTTCAATTTGGTGGAGTACCCAACACAATACTGAGTTTTAACGACCCTGAAAAAGAAGCCTATGTGAAAACATTTGAATTGCTCTCTGTAAATTGCTACAACATGGACGAGACTATAAAAATTTTGCCATATGGTAAAGAGTTAAATGGGACCATAGTTACAAGTTTCAATTTATTTTTTACAAACACATAGAAGATGAATTAGGTAACAATCAATTATCACTTTACCACACAATCCTGACTTTTAACAACCCTGAGAAAGAAGCCTTTTGAAAACATTGTGGGAAAAGGAGAAAATGCTGGTACCCAGAATTTTCTCCTTTTCCCGCAATGTTTTCTACCCTATCTAAGACAAATTCCATTATCTCAGTTATATTTAAATTTTTGTCTGGAAATGCTTTCAATTAGGACCAGTCTAAATTTTTCTTGTGTGGTAAAGAGTTAAATTATAACAAAGCATAATTCATAACTTTATGCTACTATAAAATTACTGCTACAGACTCAAACCAGTCAGAAGATGGAGGCAGAATATATTAAAGCCCCAGCAGCGGCCAAAAGTAAACAATGGAGTGTTAAAAAATATCTGTATGTTGGTTTAAATTATACCACTTAACTCTTAACCACACAATCCCGACTTTTAAAGACCTTGTAGAGGAAGACTTTTGAAAACACCGTGGGAAAAGGAGAAAATGCTGGTAACCAGCATTTTCTCCTTTTCCCACAATGTTTTCTACCCTTTTTAATCCAAAATTTCATCATCTGGTCCACTTTAAATTTGTCGTCTACAAATGCTTTCATTTTGGACAAGTCTAAAATTTTGTCGTTTGGTAAAGAGTTAAAAGGATGGAAATTATTGTGAAGATAACAATCTGCTATTGCATGGTCGGTCCAAGTATTAGTCACTGGCAGGAAAATGAATGTTAAAACTGGAAAAAAGGAAACAAAAGACAGAGTGACCTGGCAACTTATGACTCTTATCTTAAAATTCATTTTCCTGCCAACAACTAACACTTGGACAGTAACAGATTGTCAGTTTTCACAATCATTTCCATACTTTGAAATGGTATTTAACTAAAATTCATATGCATTTTACCATCCCCTTTGCTTACTTTTGGCCAATATTGGGCCTTTAAGACTCCTTCCTCTTGTAAGCATTTGTATGTCACAAATTATATTCTACTTTTTGACTGGACTTGCCTTAAACTCTTTCACTACAAAACAAATAAATTACATTTCTTCAACACCAATAAATACAGTTTTGCTGAAAAGTGAAGAGAGTTTTGTCATGATTGAGCATAAAGTAGTGGACAGTGTGAATAACAGATCAGACTGCATGTTCTGTGTTGTCTGATCTTGATCTACACTTTTCAACTCTTGTATCATCTATTGCAATGAAAAAGTTAACAGTGTAAAAAATATCTATGAAAAAGGATTTTCTCCCTTTAACCCTTTACCACACAATCCCGACACTTGATGACCCTGAAAAAGATGCCTTTTGAAAACATTGTGGGAAAAGGAGAAAATGCTGGTTACCAGCATTTTCTCCTTTTCCCACAATGTTTTCTAACCTATCAATGACAAATCTCATCATTTGGGCCACCTTTAATTTATCATCTGCAAATGCTTTCAATTTGGACCAGTCTAAAATTTTGTCGTTTGGTACAGAGATAATGCTGATTTCAAAAGCTATCTTCCTCAGGAAAAAAAAAACCCACAGGATCAATTAGTAAACTGGATTCATTAATCTAGACAGAGCAGCCTGCATGTTCCCTGATCTATTAACAAATTGTGTGTCTAGACAATCTTCGATCCTGTGAGAATCAAAATAACAGATTCTAGATCCCTGACCTAATGTATATAACCTTTTCTATGAGTCTCTCCTTTATACAAAGGGGAGCAAAATGGCACCTTTGTTTTTATCATTTGACCAAAATTTTAAATGACTAATAAATCATAAATAAATCTCCTAATTCTACAACAGTTGCAAACAACGTTCTATCTAGAATGAATAGATTTGTCTAGGAAGGGGTACAAAAAACATTGTGGGAAAAGGAGAAAATGCTGGCAACCAAAATTTTTTTTCATTTTCTCTCAATGCTTTAAAAAGCCTTAATCCTACGGGTCATTAAAAGATGGGATTCTTTGGAAATGCTTGAAGTCAAGACTTTCCAAATACCAGTAAGTTTTTTATGCCCCTGCATTTGACAGAGTTAGAAAAAAACATTTTGTGAAAAAGAGCAAAACTTTATTGCTTTTTTTTTTAATACTGTTACAACACAAAACTTGTCTTCCTTTCAAAATGTCTGCACTTTGTATTTATAACCAAATATCACACACAAAATTTTAAACTTGTCCAGATTGAAAGTGTTTGAATATGACAAAATTACATGTAGCTAAAACAATGCTGTATTTGTAATTAGAGAAAACATTCCGGGAAAAGAAGAAAATGCTGGTTACTAGCATTTTCTCCTTTTCATACAATGTTTTCAGAAGCTGTCTCCTTCAGGGTTGCTAAAACTTAGGACTGTGTGGTAAAGGGATAATTTGTTCAGGTTTTAGGTTGTTCTAAATACAGCTTGCACAGTGAAGGGTTAATCATAAATGACAATATTTGTATTATCATGACAAAGGCTTTTTCATATTGAAAGTAAATTTATCCCCTGGATCAGAATTAACATGGGAAAAAGAAATATATGAATAATTATTGGGATTTTACACCTGTTTTGTATTACTAGATCTACTATGCTTTTGACAATTCAAGGTATCAATTCAACGAGTCTCGTTAGTATGACAAAAGAAAAGGATCGGTTTTGTTTGTATTTGAGTTTAACACTGTTTAAACAGTTAAGGTCATATCACAGCTGTCGTTGCACCTACACATGTGTTTCCTGGCTTTCTCACACCAGTACTGACACAACTTTCTTTCCAAGTCACTGACTGCCTTTCTCACATGAATCAGAGGTGAGAGGCAAAAGATTTTTAGTTTGCCTCAATCGGGTATCAAACTCACAACCACCAGGTCACGAGTCAGATACACCAACAACTGAGCTACCTGGTGGGCAGAAAAGGATCAGTCCCTATACAATATTTCTTTGTCGTTCATTATTGGGTTCAGGGTCCGTATCCATCAAGTCTTTCTTAAGAACGTTCTTTGGCTTATTTTCAAGAATTTTCTAAATTCTCCATTCTTAGACCCACAATGCTTTCAACCCTTTGAAAGAAAAATTTCAGCTTGAGATTATCTTTTCCTTTGTTGTCTGCAACTGCTTTTAGTTTGGGCAAGTTTAAATTTTTGTTGTATGGTAAAGAGCTAAGTATAGATTTATTTTAAAGAAAATTTCAAGGATCTGTAGCAAGTACAGGATATAGAGTTATCTTAAAAATGATAGAGAACAGAGTATGATTATAGTTATCTACATAAAAATCTATTCACTACTCTGTAAAAAAATAATAAACTCTAACATTGTGTTAACCCTTTCCAAAACAATCCAGTGTTAAAGTGACCCTACTGACAAAGTTTTTGAAAACATGGTTTAGAAAGGAGAAAATGCTAGTAACCAGCATTGTCTCCTTTTCCACCGTTGTTTTTCATCCTATTAAAAAACAAATCCCATCTTTACAGCCGTGTTCAATTAACTGTCTATCAAAGCTTATATCCTGAACAAGTCTAAAATTTTGCAATCAAGTAAAGAGTTAACACTTTACCAAATGACATAATTTTACACTTGTCCATACTGAAAGCTCCAGTGATGGAATATGTTTCTGAAAGACTAGAAAACATTGTGGGAAAAGGAGAAAATGCTGGTTACCAGCATTTTCTCCTTTTCCAGCAATGTTTTCAAAAGGCTTCTTCCCCGGGGTCATCGAAAGTCTGGATTGTCTGGTAAAGAGTTAATTCATCAAGGCAACAAGGACAACAATGAAAGGTTTCATATATCTACACATACAATGGTGACAGTCATTCCCTTTAAAATGGAATACAAAAGCAAGCTGTTTAACCAGTTATGAGAGAGAATCTTCAATTTTTTCTACACCATAGTACATTAATAATACATTTTCACTACAAGTAGTTTGTAACCTCCCTGTTTCTATCTACATTTTAAATGGGAAGGCTTAACTGTTCTCCAAGCAAAGATAGGACCATAGCACATGACATAAATACATGTACCTGTGTCTTTCTCTTATTTAGGGATTCCTGAGAAATTTGCAGCATTAAAACATTCTTGTTAACTAAGGACAATCCACATAATATGGATTAACCCTTTACCACACAATCCCGAGTTTTAACGACTCTGAGAAAGACGCCTTTGAAAACATATTGGGAAAAGGAGAAACTGCTGGTAACCAGCATTTTCTCCTCTTCCCACAATGTTTTCTACCCTTTCAAAGACAGAAATCGTCATTTGAGCTACTTTCAATTTGTCGTCTGCAAATGCTTTCAATTTGGATCATCTAAAATTTTGGTATATGGTAAAGAGTTAACAATCCTGTGTTTGGATGAACCTGAGGGAGAAGCCTTTTGAAAACTTTTGGTAAACAGCATTTTTTCCTTTTCCCACAGTGTTTTCTACAAATCCAGAGAAAATTTTAATCATTTGAGCCACACTTTATTTGTCGTCTGTGACAACTTGAATTTGGACCAGTCTAAAATTTGTCATTTGGTAAAGAGTTGATACGGTAAATGGCAAGATCTGGTTTCTCAATTTAACAGTTTTTTCCAGCAAGAGCATCGCATGCGGGTGCCAACCCTCGGCTACAGGTGCTTCATTATCTTTGAAATTTCTAAGTTGCAAAAGGGCATCTCTGCCCCTTTCGTACAAGTTCCCCTTTGGATGGTTAACAACTTGTCCAAGTTTGAAGTAAATATCTTCAGTAATAACAGAGATATTACAAAATGTCAAAGTTTTTTCATGATGCAGACAACACCAGGGCTATGAGACTAACTTGCCGTTTTCTTTGAAAACAGCCACGCTAAAAACTGGTGTTACAAAAAAGTTGGATGTAGGAGGTAGGAGGTTACTGACAGCAAAATGTTGATCTACATTTATTTATTTAGAGCAAAGCATGGTAGGTGATTTGTTGCAGTGCGAGAAATCCTGTAGTCATGAATTTTAACTCTGGCTTGGTTGAGCTATTTTCCACGGATTCATATTTGTCATTGCCAAAGGATTCATTACTCTCTCACAGCTGGACATTGTTTCCACAGTGTCTATGTGGGAAAACAGCCAGTGGCTTTAAGCCTTTACCACACAATCCAGACTTTTAACGACACCGAGAAAGAAAGCTTTAGTATACATTGTGGGAAAAGGAGAAGAGCAAAAAATAGACATCCAAACTGAAAGTAGTTGCAGACAATAATTTAAATGTGGCTCAAATGATGGAAGTCCTTCTTCGAGAACTTGAATTTGTAGACTTAACTACCTACAAAATCAGTGACAATTAGTACTCAACAAAATATTAATGGTTCCACAGTATTATAATAACTAACTCACTACACAAATACAACACAATGAAATTGACAAAGGAATTCTATAATCAGTAAAAATATTTGTCAAACATCTAATACACATATATGTACACTAATTATAACTGTGTTGATACAGGGGAAATCCAGAAAACCAACAAAACCTTAAACTACTATGACTGTCTGAACTCACTTCTGTGAAATTAATTCGATTCAAATTGAACACAAGGTGAACCCACTTCAAGATCACACTTCTCAGAGTAACTGTGCAGTCTGCAGATCTTGGATCTACAATTTCTTGTATATATTGTACCATTTTCTGGCAAAAACAGCCTTTAATCCTTTCCCACACAATGCCGACTTTCAACGACCCAGAGGAAAAAGCTTCTTGAAAACATTGTGGGAAAAGGAGAAAATGCTGGTAACCAGCATTTTCTCCTTTTCCCAGAATGTTTTCTTCCCTATCAAAGACAAATCTCTTCATTTGAGTCACACTGAAATTGTTGTCTGCAAATGCTTTCAATTTGGAAAGGTCTAAAATGTTGTTGTGTGGTAAAGATTTATATTGCAATTACTTGTCTTTTTCACTTCACATGTTCTTCGAAGGATAGTATTTGTAGATTGGTAGAAAACATTGTGGGAAAAGGAGAAAATGCTGGTTACCAGCATTTTCTCCTTTTCCAACAATGTTTTTAACGCTTTCTTTCTCAGGGTCGTTAAACTCCGGAATGTGTGGGAAACGGTTGAAGTCATTTCAATCAGAGACAGATACATAATGAGGTACATGTAAATAGAAGCCATAAAAGGATACTGAATTGTACAACATTTGCTTTATTGGTTTGCTTTATGAGGGTAGTGTTTGCCATTTTCAACATTATTTCAGTTACATTGCTGTTGCCAGTGCACCTGTCAATGCTTTCCTGCAGTTTCTTTCACCAGTTCTTACCAGAATATATTTCCCATGCCACTGGATGCTTTCTCCACACAACCATCAAACAAACAGTGGTCAGCAGTGAGAGAGGAATTAATCTGTCACAATGACTTTCCTTCACCCTTTACCAAACCATAAAATTTTAGACATGTCCAAATTGAAAGCATTTGCAGATGACAAAATAAATGGGACTCAAAAATTGAAATTTGTTTCTGGAAGGGTAGGAAACATTGTAGGCAAAGGAGAAAATGCCGGTTACCAGCATTTTCTCCATTTCCCACAATGTTTTCTAAAGCTTTTTTTCCTCAGGGTCGTTAAAAGTCATAATTGTGTGGTAAAGGGTCAATCCTCTGAAAGATACTGGCCCAGTAAGGGATTGGCACTTGTGTTCCCACAGTTTCAAACACTGGACATAACCAAGTGAGCTACCAGACTCAGCAACAATTGTTTGAAAGCACAAGTCCATCATATATATATATATATGAAAAGAGAACTCATATTATATGACTTCTGTTTTGAAAATCTTCATGTTAACTCTTTACCAAACAACAAAAATGTACACTGGTCCAAATTGAAAGGCATTCGCAGACGACAATTGAAAGATGAACCAAATGATGTAAACTGTCTCTGATAGGTAGAAAACATTGTGGGAAAAGGAGAAAATGCTGGTTACCAGCATTTTCGCCTTTCCCCCACAATGTTTCAAAAGGCTTCTTCCTCAGGGTCATTAAAACTTTGGATTGTGTGGTAAAGGGTTAAATTACCTTCTAGATTTGCACAGGTTAACTTTTCACCTAACAATCCCAAGTTCTAACAACCCCTGAGTAAAAACATTGTGGGAAAAGGAGAAAATGCTGGTTACCAGCATTTTCTCCTTTTCCCACAAAAACAGAAATCATTATTTAACCCTTTCCCAAACAAGCCCTGGTTTTCACGTGTCTGCAGCACAAGTCTTTCGAAAACAGTGGGAAAAGGAGAAATTGCTCGTAACGAGCAATTTCTCCTTTTCCCCCAGTGTTTTCTAGACCTTTCTGCCACTTTCATCAAATTTAAAATTGTCGTCTGCAAACTCTTTAAATTTGGACTAGTCCAAAATTTGTCGTTTGGGAAAGGGTTAAGCTACATTTGATAATGTCATCTGAAAATGCTTCATATTGGTCCAGTCCAAAATTCTGGTAAAGAGTAAAAGGTAATAAATGATACATTTGGACTTTTGCAGTAAGCAGTAGCAGAAGGACCCAGACACTGCAATTTTATGTTATTATAACAATATAACCTGATCACACTGTTACCAAACAATCCCATGCTTTCCCACGATGTTTTCCATGCTTTCCTAGACAAATCCTTTGTGAAAATTTGATACATCCTGTGCAAAATTAGTGCTTTAGTTGTGGACAAGTGTAACATTCTGTCATTATGGTAAAGAATTAACCCTTTACCAGACGACAAAATTTTAGCTTGTCCAAATTGAAAGCATTTACAGACGACAATTTCAGCGTGGCTCAAATGGCGCAATTTTTCTTTGATAGGGTAGAAAACATTGTGGGAAAAGGAGAAAATGCTGGTTACCAGCATTTTCTCCTTTTCCCACAATGTTTTCAAAAGGCTTCTTTCTGAGAGGTGTTAAAAGGCGTCATTGTGCGGCAAAGGGTTAAGTAACAGAAAGAATACTGTAGATCCAAGATGTGAAAGCAAATTCTGTGCAGTCTGATACTGATCTACAACTTCTAAAACTTCTTGTGATACTAGCGCTTGTCTTTCATATACAATTTTCACAAAGAAATACAGTGTCAAAATTTTGCCAAATTGCTTTACCAGTGCCCATTTTCACCCACCATTATCAGTTTAATAGTCAGTCTTATTCTGGATTTAGAAAGTAAAAAAACTACTGCTTGAGCTTCTGGGTCTGTATTTACCAACCATTCAAAAGAATATTTTTTAGTCTTTGCGGAAGATTTTTCTATATTTGAAAGTAACACGACTTCTGGTTGGCTATACCATTTTGGTTAAGCAAATCAGAAGTTGTGTTACTTTCAAATCTAGAAAATTCTTGAGAATCAGACAAAGACTATTCTTAAGAATTGTTTGCAAATACAAACCCTGGTTGGCTGAACCACATGGAAATGGTTTAGCCAATCAGAAATTGTGTTACTTTCACATCCAGAAATTTCTTGACAATAAGACTTAGAATGTTCTGAAGAATAGTTGGTGAATATGGACCCAGATTTATACAAAAGAGATTACCAGAGTTTCTGGACTAGATTAATTTTCTTTCATTGTAAAACACTCCCCCTGGGAGAGGTTTAGACTGAATGGAAAGATTGAACCAATATGTTTGCTACACAACAGAATTATGAGATCAATAAAGGTTCTTCCTAAATACAAGTGAATATTCCGCAACATTTTCCTCTAGACTGTTCATTCTTCTTCTTGTCTAACCTTATGTAATTGTCAACAAAACTTTTCAGACTTATAGTTTCCAGCCTTGACCCAGAGCAAATCACAAGAGGTAACTTTTTTTTAAACTCTTTCGAATGACAAAATTTTATCAGAACTTGATCAAAATTGAAAGAAATTGCAGATGCCATATTCAATATTACTCATTTTTCCTTGAAAGAGTATAGAAAGCATTGTGGGTTACCAGCATTTTCTCCTTTTCCCACAATGTTTTCAGAGTTAGCTTTCTCATGGGCATTAAAACAAGCAATTGTGACGTACATGGTCAGTGTTACTAGGATGTTTTTTTTTTTTAATTTTATCCCTTGGCAAAGTAAGTCACTGGACAAAGCAAGGCAATGCCCTTGTCTACTGCTGATGAAACCCAGAAAAAACACATGGGTGTGCAGTTACTATAATTTGACTGATACAGTCTTGAAAGTGGCAAAAACCCATTTGAAGTACCAGATAATTTTCTTGTAACTCTTTACCACACGACAAAATTTTAGACTGGTCCATATTGAAAGCATTTACAGACGACAAAATAAATGTGACTGAAAAATTGAAATTTGTCTTGGTAGGGGTAGAAAACATTGTGGGAAAGGGAGAAAATGCTGGTTACCAGCATTTTCTCCTTTTCCCACAATGTTTTCAAAAGGCCTCTTTCTTCGGGTCGTTAAAAGTCGGGATTGTGTGGTAAAGGGTTACTAGTTTTTTTTTCCTGTCTGAAAATCAATACCGTTTCTTCAGACAAGATAATTAGCCCTTTATCAAACAATCCTGTGTTTTAATGACCCTAAAGAAGATGATTTTCGAAAACATTGTGGAAAACGGAGAAAAGGCTGGTAACCAGCATTTCCTCCTTTTCCACAGTGTTTTCCACCCTTCCTAGAACAAAGTTAAAATTTTCAGTCACATTTATTTTGTTGTATGCAGATGATTACAATGCGGAAGTCAAATATTTGCTTGCAAATGCTTTCAATTTGGACAGGTTGAAAATTTGGTTGTTGGGGCAGAGTTCAGGGTTTTACAACTGAGGTTATCAAGAAAGAAATATGTGTTTCTTCTGAGCACATACCTTCTCCCCCTTTTTAACCTTTTACAATAAAATTCAGATAGAGGGCTCCTGAAAACACTGTCGGAAAAGGAGAAAATCCTAGTGACCAGCATTTTCTACTTTTCCCACACTGTCTCCCACTCTTTCAAAAGGCAAACCAAATTTGATATGTCACCTGCAACTGTTGTTAAAATGGACAAGCCTGCAATTTCCTTGTGTGATAACGAAGTTAAAAGTTGCCTATGCAAAATCATTTGAAGCTACAGAGTAAATGTATTTATTATACTAGTATACCAATAAATTTTCTAGCTAAAATACATGCCTTGCATGTGGATAAAGTCTCACATGATGGAAAAAAAAAAATCTGTACCTACACAGTGTCAAAAACAGTTCCAAATACAATATGGTGATATAACCAATGTGTTCATATCAATTTGCCATTTGATTGGTTGAAATGTTAATTTTATAATATTCATAGGCCATTCATTAAAACGGAGTTACCAGTAGTACTCACTCGACCAGTATTTATTTCAATTTTTTTGTTTTCGAATAAAACTGTCAATGATTTTTGTCAAAATTTTCTTGTTCAGAGTTTTAAGTGCATAATAAAAGGAATATTATGTTGTAGTAACTTTCCTGGTAAATTTATTTGCCTCTTGCTGCGTAAGAAAATTTTGACATACCATATTTTCTCAAAAACCTCAAAGCAAATAAAAGCACCATGAAAGTTACTACAACATAATATTCTGTATATATTCTTCATAGGATTGTTGGTTTTCTTTCATTTTAAACACAGAGAAGTGCACACAATTCACAAGCAATCTATCTAAGATTACCCCTTGGTATTTTGGGCTGAGACGTCCATTCAGGAATAAGTTTGACTACAAGAATGAAAAGGTGTAGTTTACAAACAGTCAAACAAAGACGTGTACATCAAGTTTGCATCATGTTGAAAACAACAAGACTAAATCATAACTCTAGGAAAGTCTGTGGAGACAAGTCATGTAAAAGTAATCATAGTTATGTTTTGAGTTCAGACTTTTTTCTTAAGTCTCTTACCTCTTATCTACACATATATCTATTTAAAAATCTTACATGAAGATTTTCAAGTTTTGTTAACCCTTTACCAAACAATCCAATGGTTCCATGACCCCAGGGAAGAAGGCTTTTGAAAACATTGTAGGAAGAGGAGAAAATGCTGGTAACCAGCATTTTCTCCTTTTCCAACAATGTTTGCCACCCTTTCTAAGACAAATTCCAACATTTAGGCCACGATTAATTTGTTGACAGCAAATGCTTTCTGTTTTTGACAAGTCCAAAAATCTGTCATTCGGCAAAGAAATAAAGACCGCAATATTGCTATTTGAAGAATAATTTTTGCCAGAAACACCTAACAGACTGTTTGACAATATAGAATCAAGCTCAGACTGCTGTATGTTCTGAGCAATCCAGTCTTAACCTATGGTGTCTGCAAGGGCTTCTTCATTTACCCTTGGCATCATTTGACTCAACTGATGATCTTTAACCCTTTACCACAAAACAAAAGTTTAGACCTGTCCAAACTGAAAGTGTGTGCAGATGACAAATAAATTGGGGCACAAATGACAGTATCTGTCTTTGAAATCATTGAAAACATTTTGGGAAATGAAGAAAATGCTGGTTACCAGCATTTTCTCCTTTTCCCCCAGTATTTTCAAAGGGCCTCTTCCTCAGGATCGTTATAAGTCGAGATTGTGTAGTAAAGGGTTAAATCATTACCAAACCACAAAATCTTAGACCAGTCCAAACTGAAAGCATTTGCAGACAACAAAAGAAATGTGACCCAAAAATTGAAATTTGATTTGGGAAGGATAGTAAACATTATGGGCAAAGGTGGAAATGTTGGTTACCAGCATTTTCTCCTTTTCCAACAATGTTTTCAAAAGGCTTCTTTCTGAAGGGTTGTTCAAACTTGGGATTGTGTGGTAAAGGGTTAATGTTAATTGATCAAATGAAAACCTTACAGTGCTAGGGACATTTCTCACAGAGAAACTCATTGTAATTTCATGACTCCCTTTGTATCATAACATTGCAAAATAAAAGGATACAAGTAGCACACAGTGTATATCAGAGATAAAACTTCATGTTGTGCACTGTGTGAATTTGAGAAGCAACTTTAATCAACTTATCAAGCTTTCCACAGGCTAAAAGAGAAGGAGCATCTTAACCCTGACTATGCAATCTGAGTTTAAAACACCCTAAGTAAGAAGTCTTTTGAAAACATACCGGGCAAAGGAGAAAATGTAGATCAAGATCAGTTTTCAAAACTTTGACTGCACAAAACATACAGACTGATTTTGGCCTACACTGTACCTTTTTTTTTTCTCACTAATCTGGCCAAAGCAACCTTGAAATAGCAATATTCTGACTTGAAAAAGTACTTTTCTCAATAAAGCACTCAGTTGGTTTTAGCTTTCTAAGTTCCAAATCTAAGAAACTCATCTAAAATGCTAACACTACCATTGTATTAAAAATCTAGTGACATGGTTATATCTAAAATGGTTATCTATGAAAATATAATTTTACAGTGTCCTGTACAGAGTGTGCTTGTAAATACCTGAATCAACACAGTTCTGAACAACAAATACAACAAAGTAACAAAAAAAAAAAGATAAAAAACGTAAATCATAAATTTATGTCCCTACATTATATAACTAAACTGAGACGGTTGTGCAAACAAGTAGACTTTCAGACATTTTCATCCTAGAAATACGGCCCAAATAATTGCAATTTCATGGTTGCTTTCATCTACAGTGATTCTGCAAAGCGGACAGTGTAGATCACAGATCAGGCTGCACATTTTGTGCAGCCCGATTTTGATCTACACTGGCCGCAAATGCAACTGTGGTAGTGAAAGGCGCTTTAAGGGTCAACTCTTCACTTCCTGAAAGTTGCAGTTGGTAACTTGTGACAAAAATCTTGTAAACTCTTGGTAACCTTCACACATCAAGACTTCATATATAAACGAGCCATGCTCTGGCAAAAGGGGGCTTAATGCATCTCCGTGATGCATGATACCTAAAAAGTAATTATACGATCATGGATCCATAAAGATAATTTTGTCTAATGACCGATTGAATCATGTGGTAAACTGGTCCGTGGACATGCAGAAAACTGACCGATAGCAAAAAGTTTTGACCCAGGTCAGCCTGCACAGACTGTGCAGGCTGACCAGGGTCGATACTTTATGCAGATGCATTAAGCCCCTTTTTCTCATAGCATGGCTCAATTTAATGAAAAGTGCACTGACAACAGGGGATTGAATGCATCTCTGTATACCAGACAAGTCATCACATAATTATGGATCCATAAAATCCACTTTGTCTAACAACCAACTGAATCATGACAAAGAATGGTCCTAGAACAGGCAGAAAGTTTAAAAATAGTGAAAGGTTTTGACCCACGTCAGCCATTCATGCAACACTGTAAATGCTTAGAGTCCCATTTTCTCAGCAATGTATACATGCCAGGTAAAAATTATCTGTAAAATTTACTTATGACAAACAACTGACAAAAGAAAAACAACTGGAAAGGAGAATGCAAATCAGAAATGAAAGCTGGTGATACAGAGATATTTATACGGAAGATATACATCAAAAACTGATCAGTTTTCAGAAATAAACAAACATTCATAGAAAAAAATCTGTTTCATATTCATAGGTCGTATGCACTACTTAGTCTGAAACATCCCTAACAATTCATTACACTTTATTTATTACAACAAATGGATTAATTGATTATTCAAAACTGTGTGCTCCATTTGTCACACTGATTTTCAAGGTTTTCTTCCACACAGATGTGAAGAGGTGTTTGCATTCACGGGAAAAGGATAATCCTTTACCAAACGACAAAATTTTAGATTTGTCCAAATTGAACACATTTAAAGACGACAAAATAAATGTGACTCAAAAATTGAAATTTGATTTGGGCAGGGTAGGAAACATCATGGGAAAAGGAGAAAATGCTGGTTACCAGCATTTTCTCTTTTTCCCACAATGTTTTCAAAAGCTTTCATTTTCAAGGTTTTAAACGTCTGGACTGTGTGGTAAAGGGTTTAGAGGTGGTGAGTCAAAACAATAAGCCTATCATAGACATGGGTTATTGATAATTGTACCTACCTCCACTGAAGATCTCTACTGGAATGTGAACGCTGGAAATATTGGGAATGATTTTTTGTTTAAATCTATCATTGTATATCAACCTTGTGTCATTTTCCATTAAGGTTTTGGCATTCTGGTAGGGAACATCCTCCTTCTGTAACAGAATACAACAAAGCATGTGATAACATATTTGAGCCATGCTCTGTGAAAAAAGGGGCTTAATACATCTGCTAAAAAGTATCCATCCAGGTCATCCTGCACAAACTGCGCAAGCTGACCTAGGTCAAAACTTTTCGCACCTGGTCAATTTTCTGCATGTCAAAGGACCATTTTACCTCATGATTCAGCTTGTTGTTACACAAAATAGCTTTTATAGATCTATTTTTATGAGATGACTTGCTTGGTATGATGCATCACAGAGAAGCATTAAGCTCCCTTTGGCCAAATCATGGCCCACTTTTATTGGCCCTTCCTTCATATAAATAACTACTGGCACTCATTCAGCCCCAGGACCCCAAATATATGAAAAGGATCTTAATCCATAAAAACATGATTAAAATCATGTTCAGCTTTGAAAAAGGAATGTATCATGTCACAGTGAAAATCATCAGCCCGGAAAAAGAGCTTAATAGAGCTGAGATGAGAACTCACGACCTCTTCATCACTAGCCCCGCATGTTTCTGACTGAGCTACTTGGACTGAGGTTTGGCCCGTTTTCAATGAGGACTTCATGGCTTATTCTGACCTCAGACTGTCGCATTATGTTCTATACAGGAATTTCATTAAAATGTAAATGAGCCATGCTCTGTGAAGGGGTCTTAATGCATCAGTGAAAAGTATCGACCCAGGTCAGCCTACGCAGTCTGCAAAGGCTGACCTGGGCTGAAAATTTTCGCTACAAGTCAATTTTCTGTATGTCCAAGGACCAGTCTACCTCATGATTAAGTTGGTTGTTAAAAAAGTGGCTATGATGGATCCATAATTATGTGATGGCTTGATTGGTATAATGCGTCGCAGAGATGATAAATCCCATCTTGCCAGAGAATGGCTAAGGTAAGTTTCAGTACTTCATGCTTCTCATCTCTGCACTTTTTTCCCTCTGTACCACACAAGAAAATTTTTGACACATCTATATTCAAGATATTTCCAGATGACAGATGAAATTAAGATAATTTGATCATTTCCATTTTTGACTGATTAGAAAACATTGTGGGGAAAAAAGGAGAAAATGCTTGTTACCAGGATTTTCTTATTTTCTCACCATTTTTTCGAAAGTCCTCTCCATAAGGGTCTTTAGAACATCGGATTGTTTTGTACGTAATTAACCCTTTCCCAAACGACAAATTTTGGACTGGTCCAAATTCAAAGAGTTTGCAGATGACAATTTGAATTTGCCATTCTAGCTAACCATCATGAAAGCTGACAAAGTCCATATGCTGTTGAATCTATGAGTATACTTTAACCCTTTACCACACCATGCCGAGTTTTAATGACCCTTACCCCAAGAAGACGTTTGAAAGCATTGTGGGAAAAGGAGAAAATCCTGGTAAACCAGCATTTTCTCCTTTTACCATTGTGTTTTCTATACATCGAAAGAGAAATTTCAGTTTTTTTGTCGCATGCAAATGGTTTCAATTTGGACCAGTCTAAAATTTTGTTGTCTGGTACAGAATTAACCCTTTACCACACAATCCTGACTTCTAACAAACCCCGAGGAAGAAGCCTTTTGAAAACATTGTGGGCAAAGGAGAAAATGCTGGTATTCAGAATTTTCTCCTTTTCCCACAATGTTTTCTACCCATTCCAAAATGCATTTCAATTTTTTGAGTCACACTAATTTTGTCGTCTGCAATTGCTTTCAATTTGGACCAGTCTAAAATTGTCGTCTGGTACAGAATTAACATAAGATCAAAGACCGTGTATCATACCTTTATATTTGGAATCCGACGATGCTTTGCTGCGGCTTCCTGGGCCTTCACCACTGAATTCTGTGTGGGAAAAAAAAATACAAAAGTTTACAAAAGTTTATCATAGAGATCAACATATACATACACAGTTTATCTTAGAGATCAACATATACATACACAGTTTATCTTAGAGATCAACATATACATACACAGTTTATCATAGAGATCAACATATACATACACAGTTTATCGTAGAGATCAACATATACATACACAGTTTATCTTAGAGATCAACATATACATACACAGTTTATTGTAGAGATCAACATATACATACACAGTTTATCTTAAAGATCAACATATACATACACAGTTTATCTTAGAGATCAACATATACATACACAGTTTATCATAGAGATCAACATATAAATACACAGTTTATCTTAGAGATCAACATATACATACACAGTTTATCGTAGAGATCAACATATACATACACAGTTTATCTTAGAGATCAACATATACATACACAGTTTATCTTAGAGATCAACATATACATACACAGTTTATCGTAGAGATCAACATATACATACACAGTTTATCGTAGAGATCAACATATACATACACAGTTTATCGTAGAGATCAACATATACATACACAGTTTATCGTAGAGATCAACATATACATACACAATTTATCGTAGAGATCAACATATACATACACAGTTTATCGTAGAGATCAAAATATACATACACAGAGTATAGGACCATTCCAACTCTAATCTGACATAATCGTATTACATGCTCCCTATATGAGCATATAGGGAGTATTGTAAGGTTTAACCTTTTCCGAAACAATGAATTTTATACTAGTCCAAATTGAAAGAGTTTGCAGACGACAATTTTAAATTGGATGAAAATGACAGAAAGTTCTCCAAAAGGGCAGAAAACACTGTGGGAAAAGGAGAAATTGCTCGTTACGAGCAATTTCTCCTTTTCCCACAGTGTTCTCAAAAGACTTGTACTGCAGACATGTGAAAACCAGGGCTTGTTTGGGAAAGGGTTAATTTGTTACATCTGGAAGGCAATTTGCAGTAGACAGCTATGAAAACATCCTTGCAAAATAAAAAATAATCAACATGAAACAACTTTGTCATTAACCCTTTATTGCACAATCCAGAGTTTTAACAACCCTGAAAACCAGAAATTCGGCTGGGAGAGCTGAAAATGCCCGTTAGAAGCATGTGGCGATCCAAAAAATTGGATGAGTTTTCATATTTATTAAATTTTCAGTCAGAATAGTGACCAAAGTCAGGTTTCTGTCTAGTGTATTATTCAAATCTGACCAGATTTGCTTACTTCTGTGCCTAGTATTGTGTCTATATGGTATTCTGACCATTCCAATTGTCCTTATCTCTACCTGATATTCACTCACATTTGGCTGAATCTTGATTACTGCATGCGCCAGTAAAAATTTCAAGACTTTTCATTGGTCAGCGCAATACATCAACATGGCGGTGCCACAAAATAAAAAAAAATTGTTTGACTTGCTTTTAGACATAATATGGTGATTCATCGATGGAGTAAGTAAACCACAGTTGAAACAAATACAAACGGACTGGGAAAACAGAAAATATTATATCAAAAACAAATGCCATTGGAAATTCAATGTTGATGAAGCGAGCAGTCAAAGTGAATAAAGAGTTTTAATTGATAAACCTGTGGTCTCTGCTTGGATATTTACCTTTTTGTCTCCACCTATCGCTAACTCAAAACTACTGTATCACTTACATTCAGAGCATCCATCTTGTTACTCAACATGGTACTCAGGTCAGCTGCCATTTTGTCCACTATCTCATCCAAATCTATCTTCTCAAATTCAGCCATAATGTTGGGACTGGTAATGTTTTTGTATGCCTGAAAATAATCACACACAAACAAATCAGCCATGCTCTCTGAAAAGGGGGGCTAAATGCATCGCCCTGATGCATTAACCCTTTCCCAAACAAGCCCTGGTTTTCACGTGTCTGCAGTACAAGTCTTTTGAAAACACTGTGGGAAAAGGAGAAATTGCTCGTAACGAGCAATTTCTCCTTTTCCCACAGTGTGTTCTACCCTTTTGGAGAACTTTCTGTCATTTTCATCAAATTTAAAATTGTCGTCTGCAAACTTTTTCAATTTGGACCAGTCTAAAATTTGTCATTTGGTAAAGAGTTAATGGGCTTAGTACTCATGCTGTCAAACTTTTACCACACAAAGCTTTGTCTGAAGAACCCTGAGACAGAAGGCTTTTGTAAACACTGTGGAAAATGGAGAAAATGCTGAAAATCGGCATTTTCTCCTTGTCACTCAATGTTTTCTTCCTTTTCAAATCCAAATTCCTTCCTTTTAGCCCCATTTGAATAGTGAGTGCTCTTGAAATTGCTTGTAATGAGCAATTTCTCCTTTTCCCACAGTGTTTTCTATCCTTTTTGATAACTTTCTGTCATTTTCATCAAATTTAAAATTGTCGTCTGCAAACTCTTTCAATTTGGACCAGTCTAAAATTCATCGTTTGGGAAAGGGTTAAACCTAGCAAGTCCTCACATAATTATACATGTAGATCCATCAAATCCATTTTGTATAACAACAGATTGAAACCTGACGTATACTGGTCCTTTGACATGCAGAAAATTTACCAAAAGCAAAATTTAGCCAAGAGCAGGGTTCGTATTCACCAACCATTCTTAACCCATTCCCAAACAAGCCCTGGTTTTCACGTGTTTACAGTACAAGTCTTTTGAAAACACTGTGGGAAAAGGAAAAATTGCTCGTAACGAGCAATTTCTCCTTTTCCCACAGTGTTTTCTACCCTTTTTGAGAACTTTCTGCCATTTTCATCAAATCTGAAATTGTCGTCTGCAAACTCTTTCAGTTTGGACCAGTCCAAAATTTGTCGTTTGGGAAAGGGTTAAGAGCATTCTTGATCTTGTTCTCCAAAATTTCCAAAATTTGAATGTAACACACCTTCTGATTGGCTAAACCATTTGGTTTAGCCAATCAGAAGGTGTGTTACTTTCAAACTTGGAAAATCTCGAAGAATAAGTCTAAGAACGTTCTTAAGAATGGTTGGTGAATACGGACCCAGGACTAAAAAGGTCTATTATAGTGACTTTAACAATTTACCACACGACAAAACTTCAGACTTGTCCAGATGACAAATGTGGCTCAAATGATGGGATTTGTCTTTGACAGGGGAGAAAAAATGGTGAGAAAGGAAGAAAGTACTGGCTACCAGCATTTTCTCCTTTTCCAAAATGCTTATTCTTCATGGAAAGTTAAACACAGACTTGTGTGGGAAAGGGTTATGCAAATTACTAAAGTGTGTCAGTCCAGGGCTGCTAAAACCCTGGAAACATGTGAATAATTACAAGTAAAATTTCAATGTTCTAAAGTACTGTGAAAAGGGGGAACAGAACATCATTCATATCCTATCTCATTTACATGGAACTCAAAGGACTAGAAAAACACCTTGACTTTACCTTTTCAAGTAATTTATGACCTGTGACAGTCTCCATTGCTAGTGAAACACTTTTTCTTATACTATCAGCCCAATCCGAAACTCTGAAAATAAAGAAAAAAAAGTTATGTTGATATAATGTACAAGTTGTATTTAGAAAAAAGTCAAAATGTGTAAATTTTGTGTGATGCAAACTCTTGTGTAAAAAGTCTATATCGCTATTACTATAAGCATACAAACAGATTCAGGTTTAATACATGTAATACCTGAAGTTTTTCCAGCTAAAATACATGCATTGCACGGGATTAAAATAACACACAACAGAAAAAAAAATCTGTATCTACACGCTGTGAAATACGTTTCCAAATATTGTATTAATGACGTAACTCACACAGGAAACATATGCATTGATTTGCGATTTGATTGGTCAGAATTAACGCTCTGATATTTATCCACCATTCATAAAAATGTTGTTACTAGCTACTACACCATTGTTTATTTTGTTTAACAAATTACGAATAAAATGTCAAGAACTGCAAAATTTTGCCGTGTAAAGTTGTAGGTATATAATAAAAGGAATGTTATGTAGTAGTAACTTTCTTGATTTACTTTACTTGAATTTACTTCTACTGTGCAAGAAAGTTTTGACATCTTCCGTCTTGCACGATATCAAATTTTCTCACGCTGCTCTGAATTAAATACAAGCACCAGAAAAGTTACTGCAACATAATATTCCATGTTTATCACATACAACTAATTAGGTACATGTAGTTGTTCAAAAAAATAAACAAAATACAAAATAAACAAAATACATGCATCATGTTCATTACTGCAATAGACTTCACAGGCTTCTACAGGTGCAAGGGTCGTAATTATTATTTAGCACAAAAATGACATAAAAAAACATGGCCATTTCAATACATTATTTACCAGCAAGTTTTACAAAACATCAGACAGTGTATTCAATACAGCCTCAAGATCTGCGTATTTTGTGCAGTCATACATGTTATCGATCTTCATCACCGCAAGTTACATCAAGCAGGATAAGGGTTAGATCAGTTTTGGGTACACTGAAGCCTTGGAGCCCTAATCATTGCTCTGTATTTTCATCTCACTGACTTTTATCCTCATTATTTGAATGCAATGATGGCGTCAAATAGGAGAATCTTTGCCTTTCTCACTTGTGAAAACATTGTGATATTGGAAAAAGTTCCTGGAAACAAGAAATTTCTCTTTTGGCCACTATGTTTTCACAGTGTTTTCCTGGATCAAACCTGTATTCATGTTGATTATTTCATCAGGATATTTTCAAAGTTGTTTGGTACAAATTTGCTTCAGAAGGTATAAACTTTACCCTAAGAGCACTAAATAAACCCAAGGAGCATTTTCAATCTCCAGACAGAGCTCCAGATAGGGGGAGTGATTTTGATTTCAAAATTGAGAATATTAATTGCTCTCCACTAAACCCTATGCTATGGGTACTCATTAGAATAGTCTCATCGAGACGATTCTAGTGAGTATCCTACACAATGGGTTTGGAATAAGATCTTTAACTCTTTATTACATAACAAAAATGTAGACTTGTCCAAACTGAGAGCATTTGAAGACAAAAATATGAACGTGACTCAAAAAATGGGCTTGGTCTTCCATAGTGTAAAAAACATTACAGGAAAAGGTGAAAATAGATTACTAGCGTTTTCTCCTTTACCCACATTTTCAAAAGGCTGCTTCCTCAGGGAGGTTAAAACTCTGGACTGTGTGGTGAAGTGTTAAAAGGGCAATTTCAATGTTTTCCTTGTCTAGAATATCTCGGCAAAGTGGACAGCGTAGATCTAAGATCAGACTGTACATTTTGTGCTGTCTGATCTTGATCTACACTGGCCATAAAAGTAACTTTAGAAGTGAAAGGTACTTAAGGGTTTAACTTGTATACCACTTTGTTCTATAAATATTATACATCCTCTATTCTGTGTACTAATACTCCTGTCCTGGGGGATATTAATGGGTACCATATGTTTCCTTAGTTTGGCAGCCAAAGTGTTGTTATGTAACTCAGGTGTCAGGGAAATGTCTTTTATTTTTACACAAACATAATTGGATTAAGTCTTTTCCACACAATCCCGACTTTTAATGACCCTGGAAAAGAAGGCTTTTGAAAACTTGTGGGAAAAGCATTTTCTCCTTTTCCTTCAAGGTTTTCTATCCTATTAAAGACAGAAATTATCATTTGAGCTATACTTGTCATCTGTTAATGCTTTCAATCTGGTTGAGTCCAAAATTTTGTCATTTGGCAAGAAAAATTTAGACTCTTCCATTTCAAAAGCATCTGCAACCAAAAACTTAAATCTGGCTCAAATTATAAAATTTGGATTTGAAAAGGGAAGACAAAGTTGTAGGAAAAGGAGAAAATGCTGATTACCAGCATTTTCTCCTTTTCTCACAATGTTTTCAAAGGTCTTTCAACTCAGGAATGTTAAAACTCGCTATGTGACAGAAAAATTAAAATCTGGATGTGAAAAGGGAAGACAAAATTGTGGGAAAAGGAGAAAATGCCGGTAACCAGCACTTTCTCCTTTTCCCAGTGTTTTTTAAAAGGCTTTTTTCTCAGGGAGGGTCATTATAAGTCGAGATTGTGTGGTAACGGGTTTAAAGAAAAAAAATATGACAACAGATTGTACCTCACTCAGTGACACCTCATGAATAACAAGTGTGGCATATACAAATTTATTTCTAACACAAGAATAATTACTTTTACAAAATAAGTTTGTTTGTGGGCTCCTAGCTTCCAAACAATTATCTTGTGTTTGTAAAGAAAGGGGCAGGTCAAGCAAAATTTTCCACCTCTTTTAAATCTAATAAAAATGAGTGATTCATTTGGAAGAGTTTTTTTTTCAATAATTTTTCACTTCATTCAGCCGTATTATGATGTAGCTTTTCATTTAGGGACAGATTGTTTACTGGAAATCAAGAAACCCATTCTTGACATTTCTCACAATTACTTCATTTTTACAAAAAGTCTGTTTACCAGTCTTTCTAGTTCTAACATTTAATTCCGTACCAAACAATCCTGTGTTTTGCCAACCTTGAGGAAGAAGACTTTTGAAGGTAACCAGCATTTCCTCCTCCTTTTCCCACGATGTCTTTTACCCTTTCAGCAACAACTTTTATCATTTGCACTATATTAAGTTCATCCTGTGCAACCGCTTTGAAATTGGCAAAGTAAAAAAAATCAACCTAACAGTCCACTAGTTAGATGTCTACAACTCAACATGGACAATGCTGTGAAAGACACTGTTTTCTGCCTTTTCAAAGATAAACCCCATCTATTAGAACCATGTTTAACCCTTTACCACATGGCAATATTTTAGACATATTCAGATTGAAAGCATTTGCATGTGACAACATAAACATGACTCAAAATTTGAAATTTGTTTTTGGAAGGATAGAAAACATTGCGGGAAAAGGAGAAAATGCTGGTTACCAGCACTTCCCCTTTTCCCTAAATGTTTCCAATAGCCATCTTTATCAGGTCCTTAAAAGGCGGCATTGTGTGGTAAAGGGTTAATCTGTGATCTACAAATGCTTTCAATATGGAGAAATCTGAAACTTTGTTGTCAGGTAAAATGTTAACTAGCTTTTCTAGACTTTTCCCCTGAATCAATGTGTCTGTTAAAGTCTAAGGGACTTTGGAAATAATTATTAAAGTATGATCTGAGTGTCCATAGTTCAATAACCACTAGGGCAAGGTACAAGTATATAAGTAAGGTTCTAGTATCCTTAGATGGATCTGCGACATTTCATCGAAAACCATGTTCATGGAAAATGATCCCTAGCCCTGACCCTTGCCCTAACCCAGACGAACTGTGGCTCAAATCTTCCTCCCGGACAGAGCTTTTCATGAAATAAAACTAGGAATTTGGTAATCAGAATTTTAAAACATACATGGATTTTGATGAAACACCCTTCCGACGAAATGTCGTCCACCATCCTTAGATGACCTATGAAGAACTTATACTGTAATCCATATTGTGACATACAGCTCTGCAGGGCTATGTCCCTGTGATCTGCACTGCCAGCAAGCACTGAGCCAGGACCCTATCACAAATCCAACGCTTAAACCACTGAGCCACGAATTTGTCCCTTTCGAAACTTATGTTATACTTCTGTCACATCTGTCTGTCTGTCTGTCTACAGGTCTATGATAGACTCACTGTTTTTTTTAACAGAAAATGCTATTTAACCTTTTACCAAACAATCCTGACTTCGAACGACTCTGAGGAAGAAGCCTTTTGGACACATAGTGATAAAAGAGGAAAATACTGATAACCAGCATTTTCTTCTTTTCCCACATTGTTTTCTACCCTTTGAAAGACAAATTTTATATTTGAGCAAGATTAAAAATGTCGTCTGCAAATGCGTTCAATTTGAACCCGTCTGAAATTTTGTCGTTTGGTAAAGAGTTAGCAACTGAGCGCCAAATAAACCAGTCATTTTCAATCAAGAAATGAAATCAAAAGAATTGCAATTTCAAGGTTCCAGGAAAGTGGATGGAGAAGGTCACAGACCAGACCACATTTTGTGCACTCTGATCTTGCCCAATACTTCCCAGGCAACTTTAGACAAGAAAGACACTTCAAGTTTTATTTTTCTAGAAATAAAATGAATTACCCCTCAGACTTTTAGCACACATCAAAATAATACCAATTCTGGAGAACAAGAAAAACATATTTAGAGATTTTCAGGCTCAGTCAAGGGCACAGTTGAGAAATGGAGACTACCCTCATCCTATCAGGGATAAATCTGACCACTGATCAAGTTTTCCAATACAAAGTGTTGTGTATAACCAGTACACAAAAAGCATTTAATTTTGCCTAAAGGAAAGCATTTGTATAAACACAAGAACCAAATACAGCAGTTTTCTATCTTTAGGAACACACACAACAATAAGATCTCCTGAATCAATGGTTTACACAAAACATTCTTTTTTGCGATATCGCATAGGAGTCATAACTTAGCGGTTAAACTTCACTTTCGACTGGTGCTGTAATCGAATAAATTGAAAAGTATTGTAATAAAACTTACATGTCTTTATTTGGCATTGTTTTTTGCGGTGAACTATGAGGTATACACTGTAAAAGAATCGTTAAAGAAATTATAAATTCCATCTTAGTTCGTCTGTACGTCGCCATCTTGGATTCATCGACTGCAGGCGCCTCGTTTTCGTAACCTCTATCGATTTTTGAAATTGACTGGAAGGATTAACTCCCTTTAACACAATTTATCTTCAGTAACTTTTCCGCTTGCAGTGCTCATAGACTTTACCCACCGTTGAAAATATCTCGACAAATGGAGAAATTGCTCAGTATACACCTGTTTATCACGTATTTCTATGAGGCCTTCCTTCAAGTTGTATATCCATATTTTTCAGCGATGTTTTCAATGTATGTGACTGGTAAGAAAACAGTGTGTAAAAATGAGAAAATGCTGCTTACCAGCATTTTCTCATTTTCAAACGATGTTTTCAAAAGATTTTTTTTCTCATGGTCATTAAAACTCAGGCTTTTTCTGGTAAAGCTAACGAATGAACAATGTATTGTGAGCAACTTCTGTGTAAAATCTTAACCTACTCCCTTCTCATACATTAAGTCTAAATTGTTTGAGCGGCGCCGCGTCTGACAAAAGGGGCTGCAATGCATCTCGTTGATGCATTATATAAGCAAGTCATCACATAATTATGAATCCATAAACTTCATTTTGTGTAGCAGCCGGCTGGATTACGACATAGAATGCACTGGCGCTCGATCATTATTCAAAACCGTTGCTCGATGTGTAACCTATAAGGTTACACATCGAGCAACGATTTTGAATAATGATCGAGCGCGGTTACGCATCGAGGAACGTTTTTGAATAATGATCGAGAGCGGTTACACATCGAGGAACGATTTTGAATAATGATCGAGCGCGGTTACACATCGAGCAACGATTTTGAATAATGATCGAGTGCGGTTACGCATCGAGGAACGTTTTTGAATAATGATCGAGCGCGGTTACGCATCGAGCAATGATTTTGAATAATGATCGAGCGCGGTTACGCATCGAGGAACGTTTTTGAATAATGATCGAGCGCGGTTACGCATCGAGGAACGTTTTTGAATAATGATCGAGCGCTGTTACGCATCGAGCAACGATTTTGAATAATGATCGAGCGCGGTTACGCATCGAGCAACGATTTTGAATAATGATCGAGCGCGGTTACGCATCGAGCAACGATTTTGAATAATGATCGAGCGCGGTTACGCATCGAGGAACGTTTTTGAATAATGATCGAGCGCGGTTACGCATCGAGGAACGTTTTTGAATAATGATCGAGCGCGGTTACACATCGAGGAACGATTTTGAATAATGATCGAGCGCGGTTACACATCAAGGAACGATTTTGAATAATGATCGAGCGCGGTTACGCATCGAGCAACGATTTTGAATAATGATCGAGTGCCAGTGATAGAATGGTCCTTGGACATGTGGAAATTTTACCAATGGCAAAAAGTTTCAGAGACTCATTTTCATGTAGATATAGATCTTGTTAAGTTTATTGATAAACTCCTTCAGATAATTCCCCAACATTAAGTAGCCTATAGAGTATTTATGAACGAACTGCAATAACTATGCAGATGTTTTCATTGGTTTTCGACTGAGTTTCGATGATAAATCCACAACGATAATTGATTGATTGAATGGAGTTTTGCGCCGCTTTCAGTATTATTCAAGTCATATCACGGAGACAGCTCACATATTCATGTATTTCCTTGGTTCCACCAGTACCAGGCTAGGGCTCTGATGTGTCTTGCCAACGGACACTCCCACGAAAAATCCAGCCGATCAGGTGGAGCTCGAACCCGGGGCCTCCAGATTACGAGTCCCAAACTTTACCACTGAGCCACGCAGGACTCTCACAACGATAAAGATGTCCATGTGCAGCTCTGAAGTACGTAAACTGGAAACAGAAAGATTTTGCCTATAGAAATAACAACTTTCTCTCTCTCTCCGCCCCCCCCCCCCCCCCAACAATGTTGCATGTGTTATGAACACTTACGCTGTAATTTGAAATCCTAATCATTACACTTTTTTGTTTAACCCTTCAGGTGCTAAATGAATGAAATGAACATTTCCACCAAATAGTAAAACCCCAAATAATTTTTATTATATTGTGATTTCAAAGTTGATTCCAACGGAAAGAAAGTACCGTATCGGACAGTGTAGATCAAAGATCAGACTGCACGTGCAGTCTGATCTTGATCTACACTGTCCGCAAAAGCGAGCGAGTCACGCTTAGCAGCCTAGGGGTAAAAAAAATAAAGTTTCAACCCCTTTGCCAGACATTAAAATCTAAGAATTACCCATGTTGAAAACATTTGAGCCATGCTCTGGCAAAAGGGGGCTTAATGCATCTCCGTGATGCATAATGCCAAGCAAGCCATCACATAATTAGTATCGATAAAATCCGTGTTAGTTAATAACCGACTGAATCAAGTGGTAGAATAGTCTTTGGGCATGCGGAAAACTCCGGAACAACAGCAAAAAGTTTAGGTCCGGGTCAGCATGCGCTGACTGCGCAGATTGAACTGGGTCAACATTTTTTTTTTTTTTTTTTTTTTTGCAGAAGCAGTAAGCCCCCTTTTCACAGAGCATGACTATTTTGCAAATGACTGCTTCAAATGTCTGTGAATCTTTTGAAAGGGTAAACGGAGAAAATGTTGGTTACGGGCGAACTTTTTCAAGCAGTGTAGATCAAGATCAGATTACATGGAATAATTATTCTTATCTTAGATCTTCACTGTTTTACAAGGTGATTTTTTTTTTCTGGAAGATCAGACCCGAGATAGTACTCTCCCATGGAGACTGAAGACCGCACAAGGGAAGTAACTGTAAATAAAATTCGTTAATTTAATTACAGATTTATTTCCCTTCGAAAATATGGCGCGATATTTCCTTTCCACACTGCCCGCCCGGGTAGCCCAGTGGTTAGCGTGTCGGACTCGTGACCTGGTGGTTGCGAGTTCGATACCCAGTTGAGGCAAACTTTCTTTCCGCGATTTTTCGTTTCTTACCTCTGCTGCATGTGAGAAAAGTAGTCAGTGGATTTGGAAAGAAAGTTGTGTCAGTGCTGGTGTCAGAAAGCCAGGAAACACATGGGTGCGTCACTGACCGCCATGATATGACCTGAGCTGTTAAAATTGCGTAAAACTCCAATACAAACCAAACCTTTCGACACTTCTCGCACAGATAAGCTTAAATAATTTCAATTTAGTTCGCATTGTTTTGTTTTGTTTTTTTAGAAATATATGTAATAATAATGGTGCAATCACGGTTATCGCATAATGCATGTATTACGTCTGTACTCGGGAGCCATATCTGTACAAGATCCAAATTGCCGTAAAACAAACTAATCGGTCATACGATTTTTCGCTCTGCTTCGACTGGGAAGTTACCAAAAAGTTTTAGACTGTTGTCTAAGCTTTATATTTGCAGACATGTAGTTAGGTGCACAGTCACGTAGTTAAGTACACAGTCACGTAGTTAAGTACATCGGCATTACTAAGAAACATCTCTGTCCAATGCCCTTTTTTTTTCGGGGGGGGGGGGGGGAGAGCAAAATTTTAAGGAAGGGAAATTACTTTTTATAACCATGCAGGTTTTGCGAACTTAAAAAGGGTTATTTCCCCTGCATTATTGAAAAAAAAAAAACCATTTGAATGACGTACACGCGGCTTTCGGCAGCATGTCACGTGTTACCCTGGTTTCATCAGTACTAGGCAAGGGCTTAATAGTGAATGTTCTTTAAAGCCTTCCTTCTCAGGCTCATTAAAATTCGGGATTGTGTGGTAAAGGGTTAAGTTTTTGTTGGAAATGAATTTGTTTAAAAGTTTGACCTTTTATCACAAACGAGTTTTGACGATTCCGAGAAGGAAGGCTTGTAAAAACACTGTGGGAAAAGGAGAAAATGCTTGTAATCAGCACGATTCCCCTTTTCCCACGATGTTTTCTATCCTGTCATAAACAAATCTCATCGTTTGAACCACATTTAACTAGTCTGCAAGTGCTTTAAATTTGGACGAATCTAGAAATTTGTCATTTGATAAGTAGTTAAGAGCACCGAAGAAACCAATGGACGTCCTCAAGTCCTAGAAAGAGGACATTTTACTATAGTTTAAAGGGTATTGCACCAGGATATTTCACAAGATAGCAGACAGTGCAGTCTGATCACGATCTACATAGGTCGTAGAAGGCATCCGAATCTTTATCTGAAATGTTGGAAGAGAAAAACAGAACAAACGTAAAGTTGTGATAAGCACTTTGTAATGGTTTTATCTTCACCGATAGACAACATTTTAGAATTATCCAAATTGAATTTGCATTTACTGACGTCAAAGAAGACGTCAAATTGAACGCATTTATAGACGTCAAAATTACTGTGACTCAAACATTGAAATTTGAATGTTGTATGGTAGGAAACGCTGTAGTAAAGCATTTGCTACTGTTCCCACCTTGAATACATGTATTTTCAAAAGTTTTCTTCTTTAGGGTCGTTAAAACTAAAAAATGTTTGGTAATCCTAGTAAGCCACTATGGTGTGCTCTTTATTGGAAAGTGGAGTAGTATGAGAAAACGAGTCGTTGCTTACAACAATCAATCGCTTCTTTTGTAATAACATTTTCAAAGTTATGTAGTTCATAAACAAGCAAGAAGTACCCATCTCTCCCATACTGTCGACAACTGTTGAAAACATTGAGCGAAAATTAGCAACTTCTCATTGCCACAAATTGGTCCTTTTCCAAACGAGACTGTTTGTCGTTTTAAACAAGCGTTTTTTTTTTTCAGCTATTTCTCTTTTGTCCCAAATTTTATACTTTTTGACGGGTCAAATACTAGCCGATAGAAATTTGTAACTCAGTTTACGGCAAAATTACGGCCTTTTACATTTCTACAGTTGACAGATTTTGAAAACATTGAGGGAAAAGGCATGGCTGCTAGTAAAAAATATATTGTTTCCATTCAAAAGCTTTTTTATTTTTTGTTTCTAAAAATAATTCTTGTTCAAGTTTTTTGTAAATCTAAAAACAGCCAACAGATTGGGTATAAATGCTTAATTCTTTTCCAGGAAACCTCCAGATTTAACGACTCTGAGAGAGAAAGCTTTCAGAACATTGTAGGAAAGGAAGAAAATGATGGTAACCGACATTGTCTCATTTTTTTATCCACACAATGTTTTAGTCTACCCTTTAAATCTCCTTTTAAATTGAGCGAGAGTAAAGGTGTCGCTTGCAAATGTCTATAATTTTCAAGAGTCTTAAACATTGTCAATTGGTAATACCTTAGCTCTTTACCAAACGACAAAATTTTAGCCATGTCCTAATTGAAAGCATTTACAGACGACAAATTAAAAGTAAGAAAAAAAAATGAGAATTGTCTTTCATAGATTGGAAAACATTGTGGGAAAAGGAGAAAATGCTGGTCACCAGCATTTTCTCCTTTTCCCACAATGTTTTCAAAAGGCTTCTTCCTTGTGATCGTTAAAAGTCGGGATTGTGTGGTAAAGGGCTAACTCCTATTCTGCTAAATTACATGTACTTAACTCTTTACTACACAATCCCGAGTTTTAACAACCCCGAAGAAGAGGGTTTTTGAAAAAAATGTGGGAAATGAAGAAAATGCTGGTAACCAGTATTTTCGTCTTTTCCCACAATGTTTTCAACGATCTCAAAGACAGATACCGTCGTTTGTGCCCCATTTTATCTGTCGTCTGCTAACGCTTTCAATTTGGACTGGTCTAAAAAAATGTTTGTTTGGGAAAGAGTTAAATGAACATTTCAAGCCGATAGTAAAGAATTTGAATTTGGCTGTTTCATACTTGTTTTTGGAGAAATATATCTCCTTATCGGACAGTGTAGATCCATGATCAGACTGCACGTTCTGTGCAGTCTGATCATGGATCTACACTGTCCGCAAAAGGTCAGTGAGTCGCGCTTAGCAGCCTAAGGGTTCAATTGTAATCGAGTTCAGTTCTTGTTGAAACACGTATAGGGTTTGACTTTTCAGGAGTTACGTTTTCAAACCACTACATGTTTTAATCTTGCAAATTTCGCTATCAGTGTCACATTACCATGTACAGACGACTTTATTTTTTGTTTTGTCTTGCAGTAGAGTCTAGATTACTTTTAAAAAAACATCGTGGAAAAAGGAAAATTATCTCGTGAAGAACAATTTCTCCTTTGATCACAATGATTGTTAACATATTAATATATACACGTACCTATATTAAACCGTAATTTCTATATTGATTGTCTATATTTTGCAGTGTTTTCGGAATTATCTACAGCAAAATTTGTACCTAGAGGTAATTAGATGTGGTACAATTTCGTAATCTTTTTTTTTTTTCTTACTATCATGAGAAACATGAATAGCTTTTGCGGACAGCGTAGACCGAGATCAGACTGCACAGAAGGTGTAGTCTGATCTTTGATCGTCACTATCCGCCACTTTATTCTAAACACTCAAACAGTGACTGAAAGGTTTCTTTATCTAGTGTAGAATTTCACTTTTAACCGTCGAAAACTTTTAATTCAGTAATTTAGCCCAGAAGAGTTTTAAAAAACCGATAGAAACTTGATAATTATCTTGACTATTAAAGTGCTAAACAAGTAAAATCCAGCCCATTGTGATTTAAGTATATTATTACAAATACAAAGTTCTTTGGCAGGAAAATCAATGGGTATCGGACAGGATAGATCCAAGATCGAAACTGCTTTTCTCTCCTTTTCCCACAACGTTTTCTACCCAATCAAAGGCAAGTCCCATCATTTGAGACACGCTTAATTTGGGAAAGGCTATCTGCAATGGAATACATTTGAGCCATGCTCTGACAAAATGGGGCTTAATGCATTTCCGTGATGCATGATACCAATTAAGCCATCACATAATTATATATCCGTAATAGGCACTTCTTTTTTTGACAGTCGACTTAATCAGAAAATTGACCAATAGCGAAAAGTTTCGGCCCATGTTAGCCTGCGCGGACTGCGCAGGCTGACGTGGGTCGATACTTTTCGCACATGCATTGAGCCCCCTAATCACTGAGCATAGCTCATTTATTTGTTGATTTGATAATCGTTGATCTTCAGTGCTATACTACAGCACCTCAGTACATCCTTAGAACGCCCTAAAGTACAATAGAATGCACCCTTGTTTTCGAATCCTTTCAAGGGACATACCACCAAAAGCGCCCCATCCCCCTCCCCCAAAAAGAAAATCAAAGCGTTGAAAGCACTGGTGTGGCATTTGTCAAGGGAGCCATTGTGTGGAATTAATAAAATGAAAAACAATAAACAATAATGTGGGACGAGCAAGCCCTGACGAATAAGTGAAGGGGCGAACAAGCCCATGGACGAACTGGTTTTGGGACGAACACGGCCAGGGAACAAAGGTTGTGTGTATCATTGCGACAATAGAAGACCATAAAAAAAGAAGTATTCCCATGATTGGTGGCCTATATCCAGTTTATTTTAATACGCCGTTGTTAATTATATATCTGAGTGCTATCGAGACACCTATTTGTCCTAGAAAAATTGAGTTTAACTGGGTTTACTTCCTTCGGTTTTGCACAAACTACGATACACGATTTTCAAAATTGAACTCATAGTGGCATTGCCTTCGACAAATGCCAGAAAAACTACATTGATAGACGGCTAGCTACACCTTTGTAGTAGATAATGCAGATCTTGATAAGAATATTTCTGTGGCTGGGTACATGATGATCAGACGAAGATCAGACTGCACAGACTATGCGGTCTGATCTTCGAACTACAGTACGGCTCAAACACTCGGCGTTGCCACACTGCGGTTTGTTTTCACTAATGAGATACAATCCCGAGTTTAACTCTTAACCGGAAGAGAAAAGTTCAGACTTGTGCAAATTGAAAGCATTGGCAGACGACAAATTAAAAGTGGCCTAAATGATTATTTCAATCTATGAAAAGGTATAAGACATTGTTGGAATAGGGGAAAAAATACTGGTTACCAGCATTTTCACCTTTTTCAAAAGTTTTTTTTTTTTTTCCTCAGGGTCGTTAAAACTCTAGATTGTGTGGTAAAGGGTTAAACAACCCTGAGGAAGAAGGCTTTTGAAAACATCGTGAGTAAAGAAGAAAATGCTTGTAACCAGTATTTTCTTCGGTTCTCACACTATTGGCCTCAAAAGACAATTTAAATCATTTAAGCAACATTTTATTTGTCACCTGCAAATGCATTTACATGTAATTTGGACAAGTCCAAAATTTTGTTGTTTGGCAAGGAGTTGAAACATAGCACACCTGTCTCAAGTTTTTTCTTCAAATATTCCCCACAAGAGACAAACAACGCAACTCCAGTATTGAACAAGAGTGAAGATTAAATGGCGTGCAAGACACGAAAAGGGGCCTTTGGGCGTAAAATTGTGTGGTTCCAGATATGCCTGAGCAGTCTGTGACTAACCCGAGACGACACTTCCCGTTTTTGCGCGATTTTCTGTTTCACGAAAGTCTATTGTATGAAAAAATCTTATGTAGTCGTAAAGTGCCGTCTCGGATTAGCCTGCGCGGACTGCGAAGGTCTCATTTCGCATGTAACGGGCCAAGTATGGGTGACAAATGCCGATCGAGCAACAAATACGTCTTTTTTAAGGGGGGTGGGGTAGGGCAGAAACAACTGCATTAACATTCTGTATACCTCGGGTGATCCGGTGATCCACTCTCTTGCACCACGGATCATTCCCATTCATCTCTGTAGTTGGCTAAGAAAGTAGTCCGTCATCACGTGATATTTTCGTCACATGGCCATATCCCAAAATGGCGACACAAACGCCGGTGAAAGAAAGACCAATCGATTGTTTTGTGTGCTGTTCAAACAGCATACGGCCAGTCAGACTTAGTGGTAGGAAGTATGAAAAAGAGGGATTTTCTGAAAAGCTTAAATGTCTTTTAAAGGACGATAACTTGTTTTTTAATTTTGTTTAAATTGTCATCATTCGTGGGCTCAGCCATTTTTCTTTTTACAATTGGCGTAAGATTCTGATCAGTAAAGAAGCTTGAAAAATAGTTCCATTGTATACAGGTAAATTTATCAATTTGAATGCACCTATAATGTATCCGGAATCATATTTCTTTTGTCTACTTTATTAGGTTACACATGAAACAGTTAAACAGTAACAAAACATATTTTCCTCGGTTTGACAAGATTCTTGTCATTTAGCCCGTTGCAGAGATGTATGGTGATAGTAACGAACGACAACTCTGCTTGGAGATTGCCGGTGATCAAATCAGATTAGATGTAGGTACGGAATCGGCCGAGTTGTGGCGAGTGCTGCATTAAAGGCCCGTAATATAGCCCATATTTGTGTATTGACAATTCAGGGCAAGACTGATAAATACAATATAATACTTGACATAAACAATCGTAATTCTAGGGTAATAGGCTTTACACAAAATAACAGAAGTATTGAATGCAAGTGAAATCTGATAACAAACCAGTTGAAACTTGCAGCTTTTTTACATGGTTGTTGATCTTTCATCAAACAGAACTGAATTAAAGTGGGAGACAATGGTGTATTGGTATTCGGCCTGGTACATCGAAGGTTCCTGAGTTCGAATCCCTGGATAAGCCTGGTTAACCACCGGATCTACCCGCGGAGGCGGGAGTACTATGGTTAAATATACATCTTTACCGCCAGAGTGAGAAAACAAAAAACGCTGTTAAAAATTAGTAGACTGTTGAATGGTTCAAAATCTGGCCAGCTGTGTAAGCATAGATAAATTGAAGATATAATATGGTTTAAGGGATAAATACATATCTCAGAAATCGTCGATTTAAAACCGGAAATGTCACAACAGTATTTCTCTGATGGCCCCAAGAAAATGAAATACATTTCCTATCGGTCGTAATCTATGCAACCTTGCAACCGTCAGGGGCATGAAGATACAAGAGTGATTATAATTTGTTATACAAATATAAAATGGGTTAACCCTTTCCCAAACGACAAATTTTGGACTGGTCCAAATTGAAAGAGTTTGCAGACGACAATTTCAAATTTGATGAAAATGGCAAAAAGGTCTCAAAAAGGGTAGAAAACACTGTGGGAAAAGGAGAAATTGCTCGTTATGAGCAATTTCTCCTTTTCCCACAGTGTTTTCAAAACACTTGTACTACAGACACGTGAAAACCAGGGCTTGTTTGGGAAAGGGTTAAAACTGGCCGAAAACGAGTATAGATGTATCTTTAAGATTACCAAGAACCAATAATCCAGATTTCATTAATATAAGCTGTAATTGCTTGTATCACAATCGATGGAAAATAAATATGAGTAGCGCTCTAGAAAAAGGGCGTTTAATGCATCTCCGTGATGCATAATACCATGTAAGTCATCGCTGTGGGAAAAGGAGCAACTTACAATAAATCCCTTACCCATTATTCCGAATACTTGGAATCTCATATACAGAATACTATACATGTATATTATATGAGCCGAGCTTCGACAAAGAGGGGCTTAATGCATCCCCGTGATCCGTTATACCGAGCAAGTCATCACAAAATTATGGATCCGTAAAATTCATTTTGTATAACAACCGACAGAATCACGGGGTACACCGGTTCTTTGACATACAGAAAATTGTCCAAAAGCAAAAAGTTTCGACCCAGGTTTCGATTGAGGAAAAAGACGCTCTTGACGGTAAAAAAAAAAAGATCTTTTATCCACAGTGTTTTCAAAAGCTGTACATCTGAGGGATTATTAAGCCTTTATTTGAGCAGTAATTACTTAACCCTTTCCCAAACAAGCCCTGGTTTTCACGTGTCTGCAGTACAAGTCTTTTAAAAGCACTATGGGAAAAGGAGAATTTGCTCGTAACGAGCAATTTCTCCTTTTCCCACAGTGTTTTCTACCCTTTTTGAGACCTTTCTGCCATTTTCATCAAATTTAAAGTTGTCGTCTGCAAACACTTTCAATTTGGACCAGTCCAAAATTTGTCGTTTGGGAAAGGGTTAAACATAAGCAAGTCCATTTATTGCATGGACAACTTAGGATATTGCTCTGTGAGGAGCTTTAATGCATCTGCGAAAAATATCGACTCATTCAGCCTGCGCAGTCCGTGCAGGCTGACCCAGGTCAAAACTTTTTGCTACTGGTCAATTTTTAGAATGTCAAAAAACCATTCTACCTCATGATTCCGTCTGTTGTTACACAAAATGGATTTTATGGATCCATAATTTTGTGATGACTTGCTCGGTATAAAGGATCACGGGGATGCATTAACTCTTTACCAAACGACAAAATTTTAGACCGGTCCAAATTGAAAGCATTTGCAGACGACAAAATAAAAGTGAATCAAAAATTGAAATTTGTCTTTGGAAGAGTAGAAAACATTGTGGCAAAAGGAGAAAATGCTGGTTACCAGCATTTTCTCCTTTTCCCACAATGTTTTCAAAAGGCTACTTCCTCAGGGTCGTTAAAAGTCGGGATTGTGTGGTAAAGAGTTAAGCCCCTTTTTGTTGAAGCTTGGCTCATATAATATACATGTATAGTATTCTGTATATGAGATTCCAAGTATTCGGAATAATGGGTAAGGGATTTATTGTAAGTTGCTCCTTTTCCTACAATTCCTTTTACGTTGAATTTCACACAGCCTATATGCTATGCATGTATGTAATATTCTATATCCGTATTAGTTGGTTAAATACCTTGGTACTTGGTAGCCAAACTGGTGGTTGAACAAGTGAATTAGATACGGTAGTTTTGAAAGCATAAACAGGATTATGATTAAATGAAAAGGAAATAAAAGACGATTAAGGTTTTAATAGCCCCAAAAACCCTGTACCTTCTTTAACAATTCAGTTAAAAAAAAAAAAAAGGAAAAAAGGGCAGAAAGAACATAAGAGGCCATTGTCTACTAGATAATATAGTAATGAAGAAACCTAGTATCATTTACTTTTACAAGTCTTGGGAAAAAAAAAAAAGACAAAATACTGGAGATCTCCTTATCAAAAATTCTGCTGAAAGCGATTCTTGAAAAAGAAAACAAAGGAAGACGCAGGCGATTTACGCTTTCCTGAAATATACTTTAAACACGTTGGTTTTCTGTTTGAAACATCGTGAGAAAAGGCTGCTTTGGTTAGATTTAGTTTCAAGAACATTATTTTATCCCCATATTTACGTCAATTTTTAATTTCTGATGAATGCTTTATAGAATTAAAAAATCGCAAGTGAAGCAATTGATTAACCCCTAAGCTGCTAAGTGCGACTCAAGGACCTCTTGCGGGCAGTGTAGATAAAGATCAGACTGCATAGAACGTGCTCTCAGATCTTTGATCTACGAGCACAAAATAACTTTGAAAAAGCAACATTCAGTTTTTTACTATCGGTTTCAAAGTTTCAGTTAACTTATCTAGCAGGTTGAGGGTTAAATCTAGCAGTATTAAAACTTTCTTTGCTGTACTTAAGGTAAGAGTAAAATGGTCAACTGGTCATCGGATCTAACTGTAACCATGGGTGCTGAGTGACCCGTGGTATAAAAGACAAGAAACAAAGAGTAACGCCTTCACTGCATTATAACACCGAGTGAAATTTCGTTGCTCTATTTTACGGTGTAAGTGGTCATCTTTCAAAATGGAAGTCGATCTAGTAAACAGAGATCCCAACGGTCTGAATGAACATATTAAGGTAACTTACGACATTTTTTGATTGCCCTTTAACGAACATATTAAGATAACTTACAACAATTTCTTATTAACACTTTTGGGCGCCATAATCGAAAACGGATGCTTTTGCGGACGGCATAGATCCAAGATCAGAATGTTGCACAAAATGTGCAGTCCGATCTTAGATCTGAATATACTGCTCACATGTTTAGTCAAGCCTATAAGATTAGTATCTTTCTGAGTATCAGTGAATTCTATTTTCAGCCGTAGAGACAGGTCGAGTAGTCTGGATTACCTGCCCCTACCACTACGTTATAGGGTCAGGCAAAGCGCAATAATGGCGGCCTCTATGACGACCCCAATCTTAGCACTAAATGCTTTCATGCTTTTCTTAATTTCGGGTGATCCAGTTTGATCACTGAATAAAATGAGATCAGTTTTGTACAAAATATAAATTACCATATCTGAAACGTGCTTTTGGGATATGGTTTAAATATAAATTTGACTATGAATCATTTTAAAACTAGCACTGTTTTCGGACGTGATATCGGTCCATTGAAATTTCGGATACTTAAAGCATTTCTGATACGTAGTTTTTCTCGCCAAATAAGAACGACAATTAAAAAAAAAAACTAACTGCCATTACTTTTTTGCAACCGATCTGTTTTCAATTCAGTCTCCAGTAGGATTTGATCAAGTGAAATAACAATAATCCGTTACTTCTGCATATTACAAACGGGGGCCGCCATTATTCCGCTTTGCCTGACGTACTTTTGAAGTTCGGCGGGGTACCAGACTACAGGTTGAGTTGAAATTATAATTCATTTCCGTGATCCATCATACCAAGCAAGTCATCTCATTGTTTTACATTTGGATCCATAAAATCAACTTCGTCTAACAACCGGCTGAAAAAAGAGGTACACTTGTACATGGACACGAAGAAAATTGATTGATAAATAGCAAAAAGTTTCGACACAGGTCAGCCTGCGCGGACTGCGCAGGCTGACCTGTGTCGATACTGTTTGCAGATGTATGAGATCCCCTTTCCACAGAGCTTGCCATGTTTCATATATATGACGCTGAAAGAATTAAGCAAACAGACAGACAACTACTAATTATCTCATTATCACCCCACTTTTTACCAGATGACAAATTTTTAGCCTTGTCCAAATTAAAAGCATTTGCAGACGACAAATTAAATAGTACGCAAAACATAAAACGTGTGTTAGAAAGGATATAACACATTGTAGGAAAAGGAGGGAATGCAGGTTACCATCATTTACACTTGCTCCCACAATGTTTTTCGAAGCCTTCTTCCTCAAGATCGATGAAAGTAGAGATTCTCGTTTCGAACAGTAACTCTTATGCAAGATTTTTTCGAGATTGGTCCGCCAAAGAACAAAACAAGACGTCTGCATCTTAGAACGTATTAACCGTATACCAGCCGACGAAAATATGGACTTATCCTAATTGAAAGCCCTTGCAAATGAAAAAATAACAGTGGTTAAATTCATGAGATTTTGTCTGTGAACAAGAGCCCGCTCGGGTAGCCCAGTGGTTAGCGTACCTTACTTGTGACATGCTGGTTGTGAGTTCGATACCTGGTTGAGGCAAACTTTCTTTTCGGTGATTTTTCGCCTTTCAGCTCTGATGCATGTGAGAAAAGTAGTCAGTGGCTTTTGGATAGAAAGTTGTGTCAGTAATGGTGAGAGAAAGCCACGAAACACGTGGGTGCGTCACTGACCGCCATGATATGACCTGAGCTGTTAAAATGGCGTTAAACTCCAATACAAACCAAACAAACCAAACCTGTGAAAAGGAAGAAAACATGTTTTCAAGAGCCTTCTCTGTCGGGGTCGTTAAAACTCGGGATTCTGTCGTAAAGGATGAAGCAAAAAGCATGAACGCTCATAAGTATAGAGCTGAATACTTGATATTTTATATAGTAATAGCAGATTGCAATCTTACCATTTCTATCCTTACAGGTCAAGTTCGAAGACGTATTGGGAGAGCCCGAGGGAGCCCACAGTATCGACTGCATCTGGAAACTCTCATATACCTGCTTTAACTGCTGGTTGGGACTTTGTTATAAAATAATCACACTCTGCACCGGAATCTGTATCGCTGGAGGTTTGGGCTGCGAATTCGCCTGTGTTGCCTTCAGTCACATCTGGTGTATCACTCCATGCCTCAAAGAATGCGAGCTACAGTGCGCCGTCTTCAAGAGAATCTGCAATACTTGTTGCGAATGCTGCCTCGAGCCTGTTTGCATGTCTCTTGGTACATTCTTCCACATGTTCAAGAAATAGTCCGCTCACTTCCGCCCGGTTCATATTGGCTCCTCTCATCTAGACTGTTTTCTTCACGTTTTTGCTAAACAACGAGTTAGACCCGGAAACAACTACTGAAACTAGTATTAAACTGATATGAATTTCGTTATCAAAGCTTGGCGTGAATTATTTATTTACTTGCATACTATGATGTTTTAATGTTTTTGTCTACCTTTTTTTCGATAAAGTCATGTAGATGAATACGTAAAACGGAAGATGGAATGCAAGGAAAAAACATAAGCCAGGTATACAAACAATTTTTCAATACTTATTCCAGAATCTGTCATCATTCTAATTAAATTATATTAAAAATGTTGTTGTTTCAAAATTCTTAGCTTATCATGACTGCCCTCATCTCATCATCAGTTCAACTAATGATAATAATAAAAAGGGACATTTTAGATTGAAAGACCCTTTTGACTTCTCCTGAACACGCATTGTCAAAGAGTACTGACGAGTGAATCATAATTTTAACCCTTTCCATACAAAACAAACTTTTGACTCTGTAAATTTGAAAGCATCTGAAGACAATATCAAACTTGACACAAATGAGTTCGTGTTGTCTCATAGGGTAGATAACATTGTGGGAGAAGGAGTAAATGCTGGTTACTAGGAACAAATTTGCCATATACGGTTTTAAATTACATTTGTAAATATGGATATTCTACACAAATCCGATTATACTACATTTTTATGTCTGAAAACATTGTGACAGAAGGGGAAATTGCTAGTTTGCACATTTCAAAAAATGGTCTGCTGCTGTATAAAAAGCTCATCTGTTGGAGGAGATAACTCTTTCACTACCAACTGGTTCGACTTGGAAAAAGTTCGACTATTTTCGAGGTCCGTATTCACCAACTATTATATAGAACAACCTTTCTCTAATCCTCTCGATTGTTTTTTCTTTTTTTAGTTTTTAAGTAATACTCCTCCGTATTGGCTAAATAAATTGGTTTAGCTAATCAGAAGTTACGTTACTTTCTAACTGTAGATTTAGACCGAGAATGAAACTGTAGAATAGTTAGTAAATACAGACCCTGAAGAAGATTTAAAAGCCCGTTAATTTTACTACACAATACAGAGTTTTAACGACCCTGATGGAGAAGGCGTTTGAAAACATGGTGGGAAAAGGAGAAAATGCTGGTAACCAGCATTTTCTCCTTTTCCCACAATGTTTTCTACCGTTTTAAAGACGATTTTCATTATTTGAGCCACACTTAAATGGTCATCTGTAAATGTATTTGAGCCATGCTCTGGTAGAAAGGGGGCTTAATGCATCTCCGTGTTGCACTATACGGCGCAAGTCATCACATAATTGTGGACCCATAATAGCCATTTTTTTAAACAACCGACTCAGTCATGAGGTAGACTGGTCCTTGGATATACAGAAAATTGACCAATAGCGAAAAGTTTCGGCCCAGGTCAGCCTGCGGGGACTGCGCAGGCTGACCTGGGTCGATACTTTTTTCGTAAATGCATTAAGCCCCCTTTTTACAGAGCATGGCTCATTTAATTTTCGCAAGTCTATAATTTTGTCTTTTGGTATAGAGTTAAAGATGCGCTTGGTCATGGTTAAGTCTCAGGAAACGGTGAAGACCAAAGATCAGATTGTACCTTCTGTGCAATCTGATCTTGAGCCGTCAAAAAGATATGAGTCACGCTCTGGCAAAAAGGGGTTTAATGCATCTCTTTAATGCATTATACCCAGTAAGTCATCACACGATTCTTGATCCATAAAATCCATTTAGACTAACATTCGACTGGATCTGACGGTAATACCTACAGCGGTCCTTTGACATGAAGAAAGCTGACAAATAGCAAAAAGTTTTGACCCGTGTCAGCCTGCGCAGACTGCGCAGGCTGACATGGGTTGATAGTTTTTTTTGCAGATGCATTAAGCACTCTTTTCAGAGATCATGGTTCATATTTAAGTTGCAGTTGGCAGTGTCACGGCAGCAGCTGATCTCTGAATGTAAATCGCTATATTGAATCTTGATGCAATATACATGCACAATACCGTGGCCTGTTTTTTTTTTTACCCGAACATGCATCACAGTATCAGACTTGATACAACTAATGTCAGGCAGCACGTTCTGTACATTCTGTGCAGTCTGATCTGGGTCTAAACTACAATAGCAAATTTTAGTTGTAACAGGCGCTGCAGGAATATTACAGTAGGATTGCCTCTTTGGCCCAGTGGTTCAGACGTTTGTTTTGTGATAAGAGCTCCAGATAGAGGGAGTTATTTTGATTTCAAAATTGAAAATATTCTCCACTCTCCACTAAACCTTATGTTATGGGTACTCATTAGAATTGTCTCAACGAGACGATTCTAATGAGTACCCACAACATAGGGTTTGGAAGAGAAATAATGAATTCAGAATACTATCACTGCCTTTTATCTGGAGGTCTGTACGGTGATCACAAAATCCTGTCTTGTTCTATGATGGCACCGCCCTTTCAAATAGGGGTGGTCTTGGGCAAGACACTGCAGAACCCAAGCCTATGACAGGTGTGACCAAGCAGGGATATGAATGAGTGGAATGACCTAGTGGACTAAGATGATTTTTAAATCTTTACCACACTATGTTTAATCGAGCCCATGGAAAGAGCCTTTTGAAAATATTGTCGAAAAAGGAGAAAATGCTGGTAATCATTATTTTTCTCCTTTTCCAACAATGTTTTCTACTCCTTCCACGACAAATCTCTACATTTGGGTCACATTTAACCCCTAACCTACTAAATAAATGTAATGAAACTTTCAAGCAAACAGTAAAAGAAACCCCAAATTTAATTATTTCAAAGGTATTTTTGGGAAAAAATATCTCCTTATCGGACAGTGTCGGTCCAAGATCAGTCTGCACTTTCTGTACAGTCTGATCTGATCCACACTGACTGCAAAAGGTTCTTGAGCCGCACTTAGCAGCCTAAGGGCTAATTTGTCGTCTGGAAATACTTTCAGTTTGAACAATCCTAAAGTTTGTCGTATGGTAAAGAGTTAAAAAGGTGTAAAATACACATCTTGGAGCAACATCTGCGATTCTGTCGGAATCTTCCTTGACTCAAACAACCTTTAACCTTTCGAGCACTAAATAAACCTTACAGACATTCCAATGTGGATCAAAACCATAATATATTGCAGGTTTAACTCTTATCCTGCTATGTAACTTAACTCTTCACCAAACGACAAAATTTTAGACTGGTCCAAATTGAAAGCATTTGCAGACAAAATAAATGTGACTGAAAAATTTAATTTGTTTTGGAAATGGTAGAAAACATTGTGGAATAAGGAGAAAATGCTGAATACCGGCATTTTCTCCTTTTCCCCACAATGTTTTCCAAAGGCTACCTTCCCAGGGTCGTAAAAAGTCGGGATGCGTGTTAACGGGTTAAATGAAACTTTCAAGTCGATGGCAGAACCAAAAAGTGCTGGTATTTCAAAGATATGGAGGTTTGGGAAATATCTCCTTATCGGACAGTGTAGATCCAAGATCAGACTGCACGTTCTGTGCAGTCTGATCTTGATCTACACTGTCCGCAAAAGGTTAGTGGGTCGCGCTTAGCAGCCTATGGGTTAAAGCCCCAATAGCGGCCAAAGGTAAACAATTCACTTGTTAAAATGCATTTAAATTTAAATGATTTAAAGTATTCAAATTATTGTGAAGATGAAAATCTGTTTTTGTGTGGTCGGTCCAAATGTGAGCCGCTGGGAGTAAAATGAAGTTTAAAAGTTGGCCGACAGTTGCTGGGTCGCTTTATCTTTTGTATATTTTTTACCGGGTTTTAAAAATCATTTTTCTGCCCTAGACTAACACTTGGACCGACTACAATAACGGATTGTAATCTTCAGAATAATTCCCGCCGAGCCCCAGTACCTCAGTCCGTAGCGTACAGGACTTGAGAACAGCAGGTCGCCGGTTCGATCCCCGGGATTGGCCAATTTCTTTCGGAGGGTTAATGATAGTCATTGCGACAGGATTCATTCTTCTCTCACCGCTGACCGCTGTTTCGACGGTGGTTATGTGGGAAAGCAGCCAATGGCTTGGAAAGAATATTGAGCGGAGTACTGGTAAAAGAAACTCCAGGAAAGCATGGATAGGTGCACTGGCCGCCGCGCTATGGCTGAAATAATGTTGAAAACGGCGTTAAACACCATTCAATCAATCAATCAATCAGAATAATTCCCATACTTTTAAAAGGTATGATTTGAATTCAGATGTATTTTAACACCTGCATTTTTTACTAGTACTTTTGGCCGCTGTTGGGGACTCTAAGGCTCCTCTTATCCAGAATGTCTAAGCAAAGCGGACAGTGTAGATCAAAGATCAGACAGCACGTTTTGTGCTGTCTGATCTTGATCTACACTGCCCGCAAAAGCAACAAAAAGTCTGGAAGCTTCTTTAACCCTTAACCACACAACAAAATCTTAGACCAGTCGAAATTCAAAGCATTTGCAAGCGACAATTTCAATGTGGCTCAAATGATGGGATTTTTCTTTGTTAGAGTAGAAATCATTGTGGGAAAAAGGAGAAAATGCTGGTTACCAGCATTTTCTCCTTTTCCCACGATGTTTTCAAAAGGCCTCTTCCTCGGGGTCGTTAAAAGTCGGCAGGGTTAAAGGTTAAACTCATTTAATATTAATTTTGAAATCATCATAGATAGTCCAGCATTCCATACAACTTTACTGTATCCTGGGCGGCTCAGCAATTAAGATGTAGAATTCGAAATTCGAAAGCCCTATGTTCCATCCTCAACCGAAGTTCTGGGTTCAAACCTTATTCAAAGCCCTGGCTTTTTTTTTTTTTTTTTTATGTGGGTGTGAACTTTGGCAAGACACGTTAGAGGCCGAGCCAAGTACTATAGAATTGATTTATTGTATTGATTGAATGGTGTTTAACGCCGTTTTCATCATTATTTCAGTTATATCGCGGCGGTCAGCGCACCTATTCATACTTTCCTGGAGTTTCTTTTTACCAGTTCTTCGCACAATATTCTTTCCAAACCACTGGATGCTTTCCCTTGCCCAAAATGACCATCGTCGAAATAGTGATCAGGGGTGAGAGAGGAATGAATCCTATCGTATCAATTGACTGTCATCAATCCTCGGAAAGAAATTGGCTGAGCTGGGGGTTCGAACCAGGGACGGTACTGTAGAAGCCCTGCAAAACTTAGCTGTTGTCGTTATATGACTGAAATAATGTTAAAAGCGGCGTAAAGCACCGTATAATCATAACACAATCTTTATTTGGCATACAAACGATATTTATAGCCAATACAATTAATAATATAAATAAGCACAAGGTGTGAACAAATAATCAATCAACACGACTTTGCTCTTCATTTACAAGTTTCGAACTTATGACCTAGTCCCGGAAGCTCACGAGTAACTTACGGTGCTAGTAATCCAAGAACGGCGAATTGTTATCCCGGCTTGGCTTTTTCCCCAAAATGATCGATGGTAATGCACTTCTCTCTTGTTTTGTGGGAAATTAGAAGTTCCCTATAAATGAATGAATGAATGAATGAGTGAGCGAGCGAATGAGCGAACGAACGAATAAATAAATAAATAAATAAATTCTGTATTTCGACATACAGAGAAATAAAGGTGTATCTGGGACTCGTAAAATAACCTTTGGCATACAAAGAAAATAACTTTTGAAAGGACAATGTTGGCTTGATTGTTTTCTTTACAAATGCAATAATTCGATAGATTTGTAACAATGTATCAATATTAATCGTATTTTCTCGCTTAAATAATATTGTCCTTTCTCTTAACTCTGTATAAAAACGGTCCCTGGTTTTAACAACCCTCAGATAGATGGCCTTCGCAAACATCGTGGGAAAAGGAGAAAATGCTGGTAACCAGCATTTTCTCCTTTTCCCACGATGTTTTCAACCCTTTAATTGACATTTAGATTGTCGCCTGCTAATTCTTTCAATGTGGAAAAAAAATCTTAAATTTTGTCGTCTGGTTAAAAGTTGGGCGAGTTGAAACATGAAAGAAAAATACAGAAAAGTCGTCGCGATATTGCGACAAACAATGGTATTCATTAAAATACTATTTCTGGGTTTATGACAGATGTTACGTCACAGGAAATGTAATAAACATGGTTACGGTTCAATGGGACACCGTTACTAAGGCAATCCGTATAAAAACTTTGGATGCGACTTGAAAATCTGGACAGAGGGCAGTGGTCAGTCATTCCGGACACTTCGACATTTAGTTGATATCTTATTTCGCAAAAAAAAAAAAAATCTAAAAATGGGTGACGTCGATTTAGTTAACAGGGATCCTAACAGCTTGAACGATCACATTAAGGTAAAACTCTTTGTTTCAAAGCGTCCTTTTCGGTGCAATGTTTAATGTTTATTTTAAAACTTCGAAAATTGAGAAGAAATTAAAGAATGAAAAAAAAAGGGTGTCCAAAGACACATTTATTGCAATAAATATTGATCTTTTTAATCAAGGAATAGATCTGTAATATTTCTGTAGCCGGGTACAGGTATTTGGTGATATATCGTGCGGCCGTATCGACATGTGGTTCTGTAGCTCAGTTGCTTAGAGTGCAGGAACGGTATTCCTGAGGCCCTGGGTTCGAATCCCGGTCGAGCCACTAGTACCGCAGCTCTACCAACTGAGCTAGCCGGGCAACTGGTCGTGAGTCTACCCAACGCCGTTTACAACATTTCTAAAAAAGGGATCCTAACAAAGATCCTAACAGTTTGAATGACTTCACTAAGGCGTAAAACTTTGTTTCAAAGAGTCCAGTGCAATGTTTAATGTTAATTTTAAAACTTTGAAAATTGAAAAACAAAAAAAAAAAGTTTCCGAAAAGCATATGAGCCATGCTCTGTGAAAAGGGGGGCTTAATGCATCTGCGAAAAGTATCGACCAGGTCAGCCTACGCATTCCGCGCAGGCTGACCTGGGCCGAAACTTTTCGAAACTGGTCAATTTTCTACGTGTCAAAGGACCATTCAACCTCATGATTTAGTTGTTTGTAGCCATTATAGATCCATAAGTATGTGATTACTTACTTGGCATTATGCATTGCGGAAATGTGCACTAGGCCCCCTTTTCACAGAGCATATTTATTGCAGTTATTGCAATAGATATTGCTTAGCAGCTTAAGGGTTAATGGCCATGGGAAAGAAGGCTTTTGATAACATTGTGGGAAAACGAGATAAATACTTGTAACCAGCATTTTCTCCTTTTCCCCTTATGTTTTCTACCCTTCCCAAATACAAATTTCAATTTTTGAGTAATATCTATTTTTTGTGGTTTGCAAGATGCTTTCAATTTGGTCGCGTCTTAAATTTTTGCCGTTTGGTACTGAGTTCAATCGAAACTGTCCTCTGCAGGATTATTAACCATTTCCTCAAAGCCTTCTTTACTTGTACATTTCTGATTGGTCGAAAGTGACTGACCATATTGGAAGGAGCAAAATGGTTACCAACATTTTCTCCTTTTTCCCACAATGTTTTCAAAAGCCTTTTTTTCTCAGGGTCATTAAAAGTAGGCATTGTGCGATAAAGGGTTACTTAGCCTTATTGTCCTAATTTCCAATTTGAGGACTAAGTATTTGAATGGCTTACACGTTCTGTCACAGCCAGTCATATGGCCAATCTTGAAATTTAGAACTGAATAGAGAATGTTTGGTAAATACTGCCCAGAACGTTTCGGAATACATACTCTATTGGTATCAGGCTCGAAAATGTTCCATATTGCTACTTTTAGTAAGAATACTGCCATGCTCTCGCTAAATCCATTTTGTATGTTTCGAAAAAGTTTCGATTCAGGTCAGCCTGCGTGGAGTGTGCAGGCTGACCTGAGTTGATACTTTTTGCAAATGCATTAACCCTCTTTTTTCATAAATCATGGCTCATGCACGTCAAATGAAAGCAATTCCTGTTTCAAATCGTTTGGAATGTTTCTTTTAACGTTTTCTTGCTAAATCTGTTGACGCAAAGTGTAAGTTTAGTGGCCTTTTCAGGTAGTGTAGAGCAAGATCAGATGGCTCAGAATGTACTTTGATCTGGAATCTACACTACTGACATCTGTTGAGGTTTATCTAGGGAAAATAAAATAGTATTATAATGTTCGGGACCATTATACTGTCTCTAGGTGTTTCTAGGTTTAGCTTTTCAACAAGCAACCCAACGTTTTAATGACCCTGGGTATTTAGCCTTTTTTCAAAACATCGTGGGAAAAAGAGAAGTGCTGTTGACAGCATCTTCTCTCTCTCTCCAACTATGTTTTCTACCCTTTGACTCATCTCGACTTTTACCGATCCTGAGTGAGAGGACCTTTGAAAACATTGATATTCGTCCTCAATTTCATTTTTGTCACAACATATGCAGATACGTAAATTTCTTTCTACTCTGTTATTGCCATATCTTTCGGTCTCTATTCTTAAAGGCCCAAATAGCGACCAAAAAGGTAATGAATGTATTAAAATGCATTTAGATTTAAATTGTAAAATTAAAAAAAAAAAAAAAAAATTGTAAAGATGACAATCTATTATTATGTGGTCGATCCAAGTGTAAGTCGCTTGCGGAAAAATGAATTTCAAAGTCAGGTAAAAATGTAAACAAAAGACGGAGTGACCTGGCAACTTTTAACCTAGTTTTGAAATTAATTCTCTCTGCCAGCGACCAACAGTTGGACCAACCAACCAAAAAAAGATTGTCATCTTCATAATAGTTTCCGTACTTTTAAATGACATGATTTAAATTCAAATGCATTTTAACACCCTCTTCGTTGACTAATGTTACTTTAACTGGTCTGAAGAAAGTCTAAATTTGCTAAGTGAATCCTCCATTTCCAGGGTAATACGTTTAAATAATAATAGCAGTGCTCTAGCAAAAGGGGGCTTAATGCATCTCCGTGATGCATTGTACAAAACAAGCCATCACATAGTTATGGATCCATAAAATCCATTCTGTCTAACAACGGACTGAATCATGGAGTACACTGGTCCTTGGACATACAGAAGACTGACCAAGAGCGAAAAGTTTCGGCCCAAGTCAGCCTGCGCGGACTGCGCAGGCTGACCTGGGTCGATGCTTTTCGCAGATGTATGGCTCGTATTCAATGTCTGTCGGGCTACGAATAAATATAAGATAACTCATCAGTTTATCAACTAACAACTTATTTCTTCATATTTCAGGTCCAGTTCGAGGATGTTTTGGCCGAGCCCGAGGGAGCCCACAGTATCGACTGCATCTGGAAACTCTCATATACCTGCTTTAACTGCTGGTTAGGACTTTGTTATAAAATAATCACACTCTGCACCGGAATCTGTATCGCTGGAGGTTTGGGCTGCGAATTCGCCTGTGTTGCCTTCAGTCACATCTGGTGTATCACTCCATGCCTCAAAGAATGCGAGCTCCAGTGTTCCGTGTTCAAGAGAATCTGCCACACCTGCTGCGACTGCATGTTCGAGCCTATCTGTATGTCTTGCGGAACATTCTTCCATCAGTTCAAGAAATAGACTTCCGGTGTTTTGGGCTTTATGACGTAATACGGGGTTTTCAAGTGATTTGATTGGTTAGTTTAACCGCAATGACGATCCAATGAGGACTTCGATATTCGTTATGGTGTGTCAGTGAGGTGTTTGACATTTACTTTTCCTTGAATGATTAAATGTTCGTTGGACAGAAGAGATATCATACATCCACCGAGACAAGATAGTGAGAAGCATCTGTGATAATAATAAAATTACAACCGACTACTTATCGAGTTTTCGATCTTTTACGAATAAAAATTCATATTTGTTTTCATAACAGCGTGTTCTATTTTTATTTACATGTTTATTTCAAAGCCCGTGCCTATCTATCTATCTATCTATCTATCTGTCTGTGTGTCTGTCCGTTCGAACGTCAGCCTGTATGTCTGTGTTTAAGCCATCAATGATAGCAAAATAGTACAGGAAAGAAATTTGCGCAATGTTCCTTTAAGCAATGGCTTCTTTTACTAGGATTTTATTTTAATAGAGCAGTTGTCCAGTTACGGAAACAATGCGACAAAGGGCTGTAAGACTAAGAAAGAGTTCTGGATTTTGATTCAAAACATAAATTTCCTATTATTCATTATTTTTAGTTCGCTTCTGGGTAGCCTACCTCTGTAAGTTCCTATATCAACTTATATGTTTCCAGAGCCTGTGTAAATAAAAATATCTAATAAAATGTCGAAAAGTGAGGATCTAAGATGAAAATGCATGTGTGTCCGCTGTCTGAGCTTGATCTACACTGTCTACTTAAAAAAAAAGAAGCAAAAGTTGTGTATCTGCCGGACTCTAAGGATTAAGAAGAACAGAAAAGAACGAACATATATGACAAAAGGGGGCTTAATGCATCTCCAGAATGCATTGTACCGAGCGAGACATCACGTCCTTCGGGATACATAGAATCCACTTTGTCTAACAACCGACTGAATCATGAGGTAGACTGGTTCTTGGACATACAGAAAATTGACCAAAAGCAAAAAGTTTCGGCCCAGGTCAGCCTGCGCATTCCGCGCAGGCAGACCTGGGCCGATACTTTTTGCAGATGCATTAAGCCCTCTTTTCACAGAGCATGGCCCATATATATATATATATATTTTTTTTTTTTTAAGAGGCTTAAAGCGAATTAAAGTATTTACACATGTAATCTTTTCCATCTTAAACAATGCCGAACCCTACAGCTATACTTAGATTATGATAAACCGATTAACCCTTCCAGCACAATAGACAAACACAGGGACGGTACGTGCAGTCTGATCTTGAATCTAAACCATCCGCTTGTTTAGTCAGGTCTGTAAAGTGATTTTTTTTCTGAGTTTCAGCATTATCTCCCGCTAGATGGCATTCTACAAATACACATCTATCTAATTTGGGTATCCTGGGTACAGAAGCGGAGTAATTTTTCAAAACAACAACCGTGACTTTGAATTTCAATTAAAATAAACGTTTACTCAATAAAACCCTACCTGGTACCATTCATTCAGCTATGATCGGCTAACATGTAACCTATGCACCGACCATTTGTTAAAACAGCCCCTACATGCTTTGGTAATAGGCTAATAGCTTCGATATAAGCCATACTTTTCCCAGGTATATACGGGGGATGGGTGATGCGTCATAGCAGACAGGTCGAATCTTCGAAGAATATGACATGCGCAGACAACAGAGTTTCAGTAGATTGTATTCCCTAAATACCGAAAAAGGCCGACTTAAATGTGAGCCACGCTCTGTGAAAAGGGGGCTTAATGCATCTCCGTGGTGCACTATACCTTGCAATTCCTATTATAATTTTGGGTCCATAAAATCTTTTTTCTTTTTTTTTTGCTAAGAAACGACAGGGGCTTGAGGTAGAATGGTCCTTTGTCAAAAAGTTTCGACCCATGTCAGCCTGCGGGGATTGCGCAGGCTGACATGGGTCGATACTTTTTGTTTGCAGATGCATTGAGCCCCCTTTTACCTGAGCATGTCTCACATAATATTAGTGCTAAAAGAGCCAACACTTACATAACTGGGCTAGCTCAACATGCATTTAAAAGACAGTGCAGGTGAAGATCAGACTGAAATTAACTCCATAATGTCTGATACCATGTGAAAAGGACCAACAAGAACATCATAGAAAATTTCAACAAACTGACCTTTCTCCATTGCCTTATAGAATATCAAACCAACAACGCCTTTACTTTTTACTACCATAAGAAATAAGGCTTTTAAAACACTGTGGGAAAGGGAGAAATTGCTAGTAACCAAAATTCACTCCATTTCTAACGGTGGTCTTTAAAGCTTTCGAAGAAAAGTCCCATGACGATAACTGTGAGGAACAAAGAGAACAGACATTGTATTCAGTCCATTTTTTGATAGATGATAAATGTAAGGAACAAAAAGAATAGACATTTTTCATAGACGATAACTGTAAGGAACAAAGAGAACAGACATTGTATTTAGTACATTTTTGATAGATGATAACTGTAGGGAACAAAGAGTACAGACATTGTATTTAGTACATTTTTGATAGATGTTAACTGTAAGGAACAAAGAGAACAGACATTGTATTTAGTACATTTTTGATAGATGATAATTGTAGGGAACAAAGAGAACAGCCATTGTATTTAGCCCATTTTCTATAGATAACTATAAGGAGCAAAAAAAAAAAATTAGATATTGTATTAACTATTTAGCCCGTTTTTTCTTAGCTGATAACTGTAAGGAACAGAAAGAATAGACATTTTATTTAGCCCATTTTTGATAGATGATAACTAGATCAGAATTCACTTTGTCGTTTGCAGGGGCTATTAAAACGGGCAAGTCTTAAACTTTGTCGTCTTGTAGAGTTATCCAACGACCTAAGGGTAGACTAAATAAATCTTACAAATTAATTGCGAACTTAAAAAAAAAAAAAAAAAAAGACGATGTGGGAAAGGTAGGAAACGCTAATTCCCAGCATTTTCTCCTTTTCCTACAATGTTTTTTCCGCATTTCACAGACTCGAGCCACATGATGATGGAGTTTTAATTGTTGTCCTTTGGAAAAGGGTTAAGAAATTCTTATTGAATCGGCTTAACTACTTATAATGTATATGAAGCATGCTTTGACAAAAGGGGGTTTAATGCATCTCCGTGATGCAGTATACCAAGCAAGTCATCACATAATTATGGATCCATAAAATCCTTCTTGTCTAGCCACCAACTAAATCATGAGATAGAATGGTCCTTTGACATGCAGATAACTAACCAATAGCAGAAAGTTTCAACCCAGGTCAGCCTGCGCGGACTGCGCAGGCTGACCTGAGTCGATACTTTTTGCATATGTATTAACCCTTTCCCAAACAAGCCCCGGTTTTCACGTGTCTGCAGTAAAAGTCTTTTGAAAACACTGTGGGAAAAGGAGAAATTGCTCGTAACGAGCAATTTCTCCTTTTCCCACAGTGTTTTCTACCCTTTTTGAGACCTTTCTGCCATTTTCATCAAATTTAATATTGTCGTCTGCAAACTCTTTCAATTTGAACCGGTCCAAAATTTGTCGTTTGGGAAAGGGTTAAACTCCCTTTTCACGGAGCATGGTTCATATTTATATTTTTGTATTATTATGAACAAATACTCCTTCCATCTTGGAATAGTCAATAAAAAAATTATATTGCAAATGTTTGAAATGCTATCATTTGCGAGGGGGGGGGGGGGGGGAAATTCATACGTAGTAATACAACAAAACACAAAAGGAATTAAATATACCCAAAAATATATCGTTTTTAATTGCCCAGCTTCTATATAAGTGAAGCTATTTTTTTCATTGGATCTGCCGAGTGCCACCATTCGCAAGTAAAGATCAAACCACTGTCCTTGGATACCAAATTAAGAACGGCGGTCTAGGTCAGTGCAACAAAACTGGTCATTCGGGCGCTGGTCTCTTGTAATTTCGGACTTAAAAGATCATTTTCGGACTTGACCACTAGCACTGAGTGAAAAAAAATGGAGGTTGATCTAGTAAACAGAGATCCCAATAACTTAAACGATCACATTAAGGTAAATTTTAAGAATATTATGTCTTTGATAAATAGTTTGTGTTGATTGGGTAACTGGTTGCAATACGATAAAACATTGTGACAAAAAACGGTCGAATTCACTAATCCTTCGAGATACATTATTTTGGTCTAACTTTAATCCTTAAGCCGCCAACAGCAACTCACTGACCCTTTGGGGGCAGTGTAGATTAAGATCAGACTGCACAAAACATGCAGTCTGATCTTGGATCTAAACTGTCCGATATGGAGATTCCCCCCCCCCACCCGAAAAAAAAAAAACCCAAAAAAACATGAAATATCAAAAGTTCGGTTTTTACAATTGGCTCGTTTCGTTTCATTTATCTAGCTGCTTAAGGATTAATTTCCAAGACTTGCCGTCTGATTGGCTGATACTTTCTGTTTTAGCCAATCTGATGCACACTTTCCACATTTAAAAATTAGGATTCTCTTTACCCCCGGGCTGCTGAGCGCAGCTTAATGCAATTTTACAAACAATAGAGATTAAGATCAGATCGCACAGAACGATCAGTCTGGCATTAGATCTACAAGGTCCGGTACTGTAAGATGCTCTACGACAAAAAAAAAAACTTCGAGATCGCAATAACTGGGTTTTCTGATTGGATGGAAATTTATGTTGAAATTATAAGACAGTTTAACCCTTTACCTCATGACCAAATTTTAGACTCTTCACTATTAAAAGCGTTTGCAGATAAAAAAAAAAAAAAAACGGCTCCAATGATAGGATTTGTTTGTAAAAGGGCAGGAAACATTGTGGAGAAAAGGAGAAAATGCTGGTCTCCAGCATTTTCTCCTTTTCTCACAATGTTTTCAACGGACATCTTCCTCAGGGTCGTTAAAAGTCGGGACTGTATAGTAAAAGGTTAAGGGTTATGAATAAATGGTGCATACGGCCCTAAAAGTCTCCTCTTATAAATCAGTATTATACCCGAAATCAGTATACTTTGTAAATTACACTTTGCTGATAAGCGCACCATGCATATCTCCAAGGATGCTGAGAGCGATTCAAGACGACTTTAGCGAAAGTGTAGAACAAGATCAGACTGTGCACGGCGTGAAGTATAGTCCTTGCCTTACACTGCCCGTAATGTCGTGAGCTATTTTAGCAGAATGGCTGTGAAATCATCTTGTGTTTTTTTTTTACAACAAAATCATCTATTTAGTAGTATATGTTTTTTAATTCTTTCAGCGCAAAATATATACTCTCAATCTCTTACGACAACTAAAAAGATAGTCCACTGAGGACGATGCGTGGAAAGTTTCTTTTTTTTTTATCTTTTAAGCTTGACTAAATAAGCCAACGGTATAGACCAAAGATTAGACTGCACATTATGTGCTTTCTGATCTTAATCTATGCATTCCGCAAAATCCTATATATTTGCAGAAGGCGCTTAAGAACGGTAGACGAAATCGTTCCTGCTGTATCAAAGGGACTTTCAAGACTTTTCTAAATTTGAATGTAACGCAACTTCTGATTGGCTAAACCGTTCGGTTTAGCCAATCAGAAGTTCTGTTACTTTCAAATTTAGAAAATGTTGGAGAATAAGAGTAAGAACGTTTTAAGAATGGCTGGTGAATACGGACCCAGGTTACCAGCATTTTTTTTCTTCTTTTTATGACAATGTTTTAAATAGTCTTCTTCATTAAGGTCGTTTAAACTGGGAAAAAGGATTAATTAAACTTAAATAGACCATGAATCTTGACAGAACGTTTGGTAATCACAATACAGAGAAAGTGATGCTTTCTAAAAAAGCAGATTTGGAGTAAAACGAAAAACCAAACTATTTGAATGATAGATACTGGGATTCTAAATCAACCACTTATATGCCGTATTTAGTTCATTTTTTGATAGACAATAAGTATAAGAGACAGAAAGAGCAGACATTGTATTTAGCCTATATTTGATAGTCGATAACTGTAAGGAGCAAAAAGAATAGGCATTGTATTTAGCCCAGTTTTCATAGATGATAACTGTAAGGAACAGAAAGAATAGACAATGTATTTAGCCCATTTTTGACAGATGATAACTGTAAGGAACAGAAAAAATAGATATTGTATTTAGCCCATTTTTGATAGATGATAACTGTAAGGAACAAAGAGAACAGACATTGTATTCAGTCCATTTTTGATAGATGATAACTGTAAGGAACAAAAAGAATAGACATTGTATTTAGCCCATTTTTGATAGATGATAACTGTAAGGAACAAAGAGAACAGACATTGTATTTAGTCCATTTTTGATAAATGATAACTGTAAGGAACAAAAAGAATAGACATTTTTGATGGCTGATAACTGTAAGGAGCGAAAAGAATAGACATTGTATTTAGCCCATTTTTTATAGACGATAACTGTAAGGAACAAAGAGAACAAACATTGTATTTAGTCCATTTTTTGATAAATGATAACTGTAAGGAACAAAAAGAATAGAAATTTTTGATAGATGATAACTGTAAGGAGCGAAAAGAATAGACATTGTATTTAGCCCATTTTTGATAGATGATAACTGTAAGGAACAAAGAGGACAGACATTGTATTTAGTCCATTTTTTGATAGATGATAACTGTAAGGAACAAAAAGAATAGACATTTTTGATAGATGATAACTGTAAGGAGCGAAAAGAATAGACATTGTATTTAGCCCATTTTTGATAGATGATAACTGTAAGGAACAAAGAGAACAGACATTGTATTAAGTCCATTTTTTGATAAATGATAACTGTAAGGAACAAAAAGAATAGACATTTTTGAAAGCTGATAACTGTAAGGAGCGAAAAGAATAGACATTGTATTTAGCCCATTTTTAATAGATGATAACTGTAAGGAACATAGAGAACAGACGTTGTATTTAGTCCATTTTTTGATAGATGATAACTGTTAGGAACAAAAAGAATAGACATTTTTGATAGATGACAACTGTAGGGAGCGAAAGGAATAGACATTGTATTTTGCCCATTTTTGATAGATGATAACTGTAAGGAACAAAGAGAACAGACACTGTATTTAGTCTATTTTTGATAGATGATAATTGTAGGGAACAAAAAGAATAGATATTGTATTTAGCCCATTTTTGATAGATCATCAGTGTAAGTAACAGAAAGAATAGACATTGTAGACATTCTATTCAAAGGGAATAGACATTGTATTTAGTCCAATTTTGATAGTAATAATTGTGAGAAACAAAAAGAATAAATATTATATTTTGCCAAATTTTTGATTGATGATTATTGTACGGAACAAAAAGAATAGATATTGTATTTAACCCTTTTTTGATAGATGAAAACTATAAGGAACAAAAAGAATAGACATTGTATTTAGTCCATTTTTGATAGATGATAACTTAAAAAAAAAGACAATGTATAATGTGGACTCGATGGTGTGACGTATGGATTTATTTTGAATTGTAAAGGAAACTTTTACACCAACATATAGGTTAAAAGGTAAAAATGTCGTAGTTACATGAAATGATTACTCCAACGTTATAATACAAGATGACACTGAAAATAAAATAATAAAAATACAACTTTAATTATTTACCGAAAGACAATATTTTAGGCTGGTCCAAAATCAAAGCACTTGATTGATAAAATCTGTGTCTCTGAAAGGGTGGAAAACATTGTAGGAAAAGAAGAAGATGCTGGTTACAAGCATTTTCTTCTTTTCCCCCACAATGGTTTCAAAGAGTCTTCTCAAACATTTTACCTGTCTGCTATGACACATCACTGTCCTGCACAGGACAAATGCTAATACCCGTTACGTAAATTGCCGCTTAAAAAGTGCAGGCGGAAAATGGCAATAAATAATACGTCTGTGGAAAAATCAAACCAGTTTTTCGCTACAAATTTCTTAAAAAACAAAATGATTTTACCCGGGTTATTTTTGAAATACCAATTATTTACTGCAAATCTCTGTAAACAGTTTCTAAATATAGACATGAGGAAAACCGGGATTTGTGCAACAGACTGACAACAAAAATAACGTCCCCACCTTGCTAGATTTATACCAGGGCTTTTCCGCAAGCTTATATGAGCTATGTTTATAAATGGCTGGTGAATAGGTTATATGCTAGCTAAACATGACTGGATGAATCGTACAAGGTAGGTTTTAGTGAGTAAATGTATATTTTATTTTGAAATTCATTACTTTGATTGCCGCCTTGAAAAGTAGTCCGGTTCTGTACCCAGAATGCCCATATCAGATAGGTTATGTATTTGAAAAAAATGCCACCTAGCGGAAGATAATGGAGAAACGGTAGGTGAAACCTTGGTTTAGGATCTGACATAAAGAAATAGTACAAATTGATTTTAATGTGTATTTCAGGTTCAGTTCGAGGATGTTTTGGCCGAGCCCGAGGGAGCCCACAGTATCGATTGCATCTGGAAACTCTCATATACCTGCTTTAACTGCTGGTTGGGACTTTGTTATAAATTAATCACACTCTGCACCGGAATCTGTATCGCTGGAGGTTTGGGCTGCGAATTCGCCTGTGTTGCCTTCAGTCACATCTGGTGTATCACTCCATGCCTCAAAGAATGCGAGCTCCAGTGCGCTGTCTTCAAGAGAATCTGCAATACTTGTTGCGAATGCTGCATCGAGCCTATCTGTATGTCTTGCGGTACAGTCTTCCACATGTGCAAGAAATAAACATGCATCTTCTGCAGACTATCTGTTCCGTGTGAATGAAGTCTTGATTTTTCGAAATTTCGATTTCAGGATGAGGACAGAACAATCCGAATGTTTTCTTCAACAGCTTTTTTTTTTAAATCTTGCGCCTTCCGGTCAGAGCTTGCCAAAGTATGGTCTGATAATGCATTTTTACTTTGAAATTGCATTAAAGAGAATTTAAAAGTTATCTTGATTCACAACCGGCATAAAATTTCAAATGTTTTTTCCTTGAAAAGATTACAGGCTTACCACTGACATTATTTTTTCGACTATTATTTCATCTGTGTTATAGATAAAACTGTTAATAAACAAATATTGAAAATGTCACGTTTACCTTTTGTGCATTGTCTGATAAATCGGTTATTTGTAATGATTTTTCATTTAGTTGTGTTTTGACATCATGTATGTATGTATGTTATTGCAAGATACTCTACAAGAAAAACGGCCCTGGAAAAAATGATAAAGATATAAAAAACATTGAGAGCGCAGATGTAAACAGCTGATGCAATTCGTTTTACTAATGAAGCGTTGAACCTAGACTAAATTGCTTAACCGTACAGT